>OX387627.1:42500-10042500 GCA_947568825.1 Sphinx pinastri | reverse complement strand
ATCTAATCGAAAAATTACCTCGAAGTTTGATATTAATGAGTAGTTCAACTTTAAAGAACATTAACGGTTTTGTCCAATGTATATATATACGTATATAAAGTTGATTTATCTTGCTAAATATAGCAGCGGGTGGCGCTTGGCGTCCGTGTGTCCGTTGTTATCCAGTGGGCACATTAGCGACTCTGACAGTTCATTTATCTTATTTGCTACTCGGTTAATTAAGTCGTCCCTACAGAGGTGTCGCAATTTCGTTGTTGATTTGATAATTTTAGAAATGTTTAACTTAAACCACAGTATTTGATTACAATTTTGTGTAGAGAAGAAATATTAGTAAATTCGTATTGGTATTTATATTTTCTTATTTTAATAGTAAATCATTCGTTAGTAATTATTCGTGATAATCACAATTCTGTTATAAAACTGTTCTCAAACTGAAATACATACAAATTAAAGAGAAAATATTGCAAAATTATGAATATTAATTCGAACAGTTGAAAACAACGTCGATAATTACAAGCACTTGGCAGTTTGCAATTAAAATTAGAATTATACCGCGGCTAAGGACTGAAATAGCTTACAAACTGTGTATTTAAGAGGTTTATTTATCAAGGTTCATTAGACTTATATACTGTGAAAATTATGAAACCCCTTTGATACTGCTAAAGAGCGAATGAATAAAATAGTAGGAAATGTAGACAATCGAGATAGTAGAGATGTAAGCACATACAAGGAAACAATAATATTAAAAACAACATTATAGCTACACATAGAAAGTAATGTTTGTATAGAACCTTCGTGCAGTGTGTGCTACTTTTGTCAGAGGAATAATCCTCATGTTCTGTATAATAAGAATACCATCCTCATGCTTTGTACAATAAGAAGAGCACCGTGTAAAGTGTTGGGTCAATAAAACGCTCGTATTGCGCAGACTATTTTTTCAATTTCTATTGTTTTACAATAACTTATAGTTTTCACTATACACAGTCGGGTCGCCTAGCACCGAGGGAGCTGCCTCTGCCTGCTCGTTTCGTTATTGATTTTTATACAGAAAAATATCACAGTCGTTTTTTTTTGCCGGAATCGTACACTCAACCAGAGAAGCTGTAAGAGACTCTGTTTGAATGATATAATCTTGTCAATCTATTATTCTCAACTAAAACTTATAAAGAGGTTGTTTACTTCACGCCTACATATAATCATTAGATCGTGATCGTAATATAGAATGCTTCGGGATATCTTGAGACACAGTGGGCAGTAAAAGTTATATAATTTGTAGTTAGTTTATCTATAAGTTCATCACCAGACCACCAGCGCGATGGTCAGATGACATGGTAAGGTGTTCCGGTAAGCAGTGGATGAGGCGCGCACAGAACCGGAAAGAGTGGCGTGATGGAGAGGAGGGCTAAACCCAGCAATGGGTGGAGATGGGCTGATTTGATTGATGATTGATTCATCTCGGAGATAGGCGCCTTCTCTTCTTGATTTTTGTCTTGACAGCTATTTTAATAACAAACAATCTGCTAAAACTTGCCCTAAAAACCCTGACAAATAGTCACCACACCGATACTAAGACGGCCCGGAATATAATATGATGTATTTTTTTTAATACTATACAAAATAAATACGGAATGTTTTTTTTACTATTCACACGAAGCAGGTAGGTACCAATATAGTTATAAGTTTAGAATTCAAGATAAAAAAAAATATATTATACACTTGATGTGTCGAGACACATAAGTGGATAGAATCTTCGTATACACAAAACAAATTTAGGTATCTGAATTTGATTGGATGTTAGGTAGAGTCTGATAAAAAAATCTATTGATTAATCAGTTTAAAAAAATATATTAATTAATCTTAAAAATTCAATTATCATTCGAATTTCATTATGGAAAATGAAGCGTTTAAATCAGACTTTTTAACTCAATATTATCGGCATATTAATTTAAAAAAAACTAACGGTCTGCAAAAACATGAGACTGTTGTAAAAATGACTTATGGTTTATTTATACAATGCTGGTTGCTAATCCGAGATTTTAAAATCACCTCGGACGGTCACATGAAACGACCTTATGCCTCATTTAGACTATTGGCGAATAATTCGTCGAATAACTTGGCACATAGATATGACTATGACTGCTTCTGTGGCGTAGTTGTATTACGGTACGACTACAATGCTGAGGTCTCGGGTTTGAACCCCGGGTCGGGCAAAAGTGTTATTGGGTTTTTCTATTCAGTTTCAGCCCGGAGTCTGGAATTTGTGACCGATATGGCGATAGGCTCGCCTCCTACCACATCATGGGACGGAATACGCACGGCGAAAAGTGGGTGCACTAGTTGCGCCTCTGCCTACCCCTTCGGGGATAAAAGGCGTAAGTGTGCGTGTGTGTATAAATATGACTAGGGATTATGAGTAACGAATATACCCGAATATGTTATTTATACACTTGTATTTGTGACTATATTTCTGTACTCGGCAAGTATCTTAACAAGGGTTACGACTTAGCAACTGTCAAATAAAGTGGAGAAAAGAAAGTGTTAAAAACTAAGGAATTATAGAAATCGCAGGAGAGTAACTCGCATATTGCGGTCACACAAAGCGAGCATCGCCAGGTTAACTGGCGCGCTGACATGCACTGCGTAACTAAACCATTATGGTAAACGTTAAACATGTTTTGCATTAACTGCTGGCGCCGAACGTTTGACATGGTTATTTATTATTACGGTAATATTTTCAAGCAATAAATTATAATAGACATTCTGTTTAGTACGGTCATAGTCTGTACCCAAAATATGAAATTGCTCGTAACCTGCAGTGACTCCATACAATCTTAATTCTCAAAGGAAAAGAATACTGATTGGTAATGGTGGGAGGTTATTGCATATATCTCATTTACCATACTTACAAGCTGCAAGCTGACATGACAGTCAGTTTCCTGTGTGACAGTGGTACCAACCCAGTCGAGCCGGCTTTTTCATGCTGCAGACTAGTGTCGTTAGCACTGTCGACAGACTATAAATGATGTAAGATTCTGGTCGTCATAATTGTGTCGCCGAAGCGGACCCTAAGCCACTGACAATGAGGTGCAGTGGGTTATTTTTACTGACCTCGTACAAAAAATAAATGATGTAGTAAAATCTATAATATAGTAAAAAATATGAATGGAGTGAATGGTGAGCTGTATGGGAAGAATGGAAAAGGTAAACATGTTGCGTCGACCCCAATTATAATGTGACCGGAGAAGGAAAATAATGAAATTACTGGCGCCAGCCTCATTAAATGCATTATAATATATTATGAAAACAAGTTTAACTTAATGTTTATTTGGGTTAAAAGTGTGAAATATCTAGGTGGGCCTAAAATATACTACGTCATCGGCGTAATAAGTTTGTTTTATGTTTGGAATCTATTGATTTTTTATTGTATAATTACTTATGCTAGTTTTTTGTTCTGGACAACTATTATATATTGTGATGATAATAATATAGGTAGTTAAAAGTACATAACATAATTGAATTAAAACTATTTTGCGGATTTTATCGCGGTTTTTTAATAATTTTTTTTTTATCCCGACGTTTCGAAGGCTTTGCAGCACTTCGTGGTCACGAGGCGGACTGAGGTGTTGGTGGTCCGAAAAGTTAATGTAATAAAAAAAAAATTTTAATTAAAAAACCGCGATAAAATCCGCCAAATAGTTTTAATTCAATTTAAACATTGGCGTAAATATAAGAAGTAATTATACATAACATAATATTTTTTATAAACGTGATTTTAAAACTAATTTTTTTTTCTATACGACCAAAATATATTTATGATATAAACCATTATATTTTTATGATTTTCTGCAGCATTATTCACAACAGCTTTTTTTAAGAAGGTCGAATATTAAGCAAAACAGTAGCTTTTGTAAATTTCTTTTAACATTTTTAACTGACTTCCAAAAAAGGAGGAGGTTCTCAATTCATGTGTTTGTATTTTTTTACGATTTATATCATTATTTATAATCGTGGTATTTTATTACTCGGTGACGTAGTTGTATTATGGTACGACTGCAATGCTGAGGGCTCGGGTTTGATCCTCGGGTCGGGCAAATTGATATTGGGTTTTCCTATTCATTATCCACCCGGAGTCTGGAATTTGTGCCCGATATGGCGATATACTCGCCCCCTATCACATCAAGGGACGGAATACGCACGGCGAAAAGTGGGTGCACTAGTTGCGCCTCTACCTACCCCTTCGGAGATAAAAGGCGAATGTGCGTGTGTGTGTATTCCTAATCAATATAGTATCATGTCTTAGTCTACCAGTGCATACTAGTTTTCTGCTAATTACTTCCTTACCAATCATATCTTGATAATCACCATCGCCTCAAGCTATAAAACTAAACCGAGCCATAGCCATCTCAATTCCTAGCACAATTCTTTGGTTTTGCTTCACACAGGTCGCCGCTACCGGGAACGGTTCACATTACGTTTGCCTAATCGCGGTCCCTTACTCTAAAGCCCCTTTTGTGCCAACAATTACCGGCCCTTACCCACTGTCATGTACATTAACGTGTGCATCATCTATTCACATGACTTTTGGGTCAGAAGGAAGCGTACACATTGTTAGTATCATTGACTATACATCTTACCTGAATGGGTCAGCATATAAATCAGAAATAGATATTAAAAAATAAGTTCCGGTAAATCCAATCCATAACCTCCATATGACGTATTGACTATTGATGACAAATAAATCGATTACATAGACCAATTTGCTACTAATTTTTTTTTTATGGCTTTGAAAGACGAGACGACCATGCCGTTCGCCTGATGATAAGCGATACGACCACCCATAAGCAGTAGCAACACCAACCAGCAGATTGACTTACGAAGTACTATGCGGCATTCCACTGCGCTCATCATCCTGAGACATAAGATGTTAAGTCCCATTATGTCCAGTAGTTACACTGGCTACAATGTCCTTCAAACCGAAACACAACAGTGCATACACACTGCTGCTTGGCGGTAAAATAGGCATTGCGGTGGTACCCACCCAGACGGACTCTCACATATGAGAGACCTACCACCATTCTAATTATTCAGCTCAATAATTACATAGTTAAAGCTAAATATCTGATGGACAATATTATCATAAAAACAAATTGGTCATAGGCATTGGATTTGAGGTCCATTGTAATATATTGCTTTTGAATATTTTAATAAGGTGGTTTATCATTAACATAACTTGATTTTTAGGTTTACGGAATTTTCCAGTGTCACAACAGATTTGGCTTTAGATGTGACTCACTTAAATGTTTAGCTTATATCTAAAATTAATATGAATTATTACTTTTCAATTAGCACTTTACTTTCATTCTTGTTTTAATTCTGTAGCAAAACTTCTAAGACAACTAAAATAATTTTCGAAGTGGCTGTAGCGACCGTTCCTTTTTATCGCCCGAAAGGCGCATTAAATTCTCCAGTCTTATATACGAAGTGAAACTTAAATCACCTTAATATTAATTCGTTTTCAAACATAATATTTCATATGCATTTTGTTAAACTACAATATTGTTAGAGGTATAGGTAGCAAGTTTTAATTATGGCAACATAAATTACTCTATGGCATTAGTTTAAAGAAGACAGACGTGTTGACAACATTGATGTTGTCTTCTGTGCGGTCAGTTAAATTTCTGTAGGCTAAATTATCCCCTCCCAACCCTTCTTACCTTTCCTCAAAAGCGACTCTTCATCATTAATTATTTGTCCCCTCAAAAGCAAACAACAATGTAAATTCACTTACCAAAATGGATCCACTTTCAAAAAGATTTGAACTAAGAACGCGCAAATAGGCCGTAAGTAGGTATTATTGAGACAGAATGGAGTTTTAAATTCATTTCAGGTTCCTCCCTAAAAAGTATCAAAGTTCTTAAGTAATCTCAATCCATGTCGAAACTTTGTAATAAAGTAACAGCGCTTACGAGGGTAGAAGTTCTTGTCCATGATACGATACAAACAGCTAAGTATTTTCAGCTGACCACGAAATTTTATTTTAGGTTAGAATAAAGATTGTTTCCTCTATTTCTTTCTTCTTTGATCTCGTCGTATTATACTTTACCAAGTCGTGCGTTAGTTATTACATCAGTGTTTGTTATGGCCATGTTTGTTATTATTTTGTATGCGTGAGTTAAATCATTTACTAAATACTAATGTTCTTCATGCTCTTTTTGATATTGTTTTTAATTGATTATACAAATTATAGGATTCTCACATAAGATATTATGCCGAAATGCAATTAGAATCAAACCAATGAACACGAATAAATAGAGAATATTGAAGAGATGTTCAGTTCTGTTCTTAATGTATAGTCTCCCTAATTAAGAAATATTTTTTCTCCATTATTACATTATTCATCGACTTAGTGAGTGCAGTATCGTTAACCAGTTGATTAATTGATAACTTGATCTTTTCACGCTTAAGCTCTTACTCTGTGCAAAGACTATGCAAATCTCTTTCATTAATTATATACCTAGATAGACACTGAACGTTTGAAACGCGTCGAAAAAAATAGAGGCCAACAGTTGTCCACTAAATGAGTTCGAGTGAATTATTTTTTGTGGTTTTTCATGGATATAATTTTCTTCCCATTTTAATAGAAACCATGTAATAACTGGTATCATTATGCGCGCACACAAGGATACGCAGAATGATGCAGCGATAGCGTATTATTACAAAGCCCTCACGCATACTAGCATTCTATACGGACTTTAATGTAGTTTGCTCAAGTGGACGGATTAGGAGCAGGCTAGGCTTTGTTTTATTAAAATCGGATATCGGAAAAAGTAGCCATTTGAAAATAACGACTTGCATCTTACTTTCAAACTTATCAGGTTCAGATAGATCTAAGTCCACACAGACAAAAATGTAGGCACAGCTAGTAAAACTAAAAACTACATTTTCGTGAATACAATTTTAAAAACAGTGCACAGAATGAAAGATAAAACTATACTCGTTATGTTTCACAAGCGAAGCATTGACTTTCATGCTTTGACACAATACCCACGAACCAAACATGGCGAAGTGTAATAATAGGGTGTGTCCATGCAAAACGATGGATTCTGGCCGGACAATTGACCGAGGCCAGTTGGATTTACGTATTGTGGCCATGGTCTGAGTTATAATGTAAGCGATTTATGAGCTCGTCAATGGCGCAGCCTTAGCTATTGTCAGACAGACATTAACGCGCATACTGATGTCAATGTTGAACAATATGACTTTACGATCGACGGTTTTTGAAGCCGTTGATTAGCGAGGTATAAACGCCCGTGCCCGGCTCAGGGCACGGGGAAACACGCTTTTAGGAACAAACATATAAGATTGATTATATAACGATGTAGTCGCTCGATCGCACAGCTACTTGCAAAGTACTATTATTTAATTTTTTTATGCCGCAAATTGCAAGAAATATATTTAATAAAATAATGTTACTTATTAAAAAAAATGTACCAGAAAGAAATATGATATCTTCAATTCATTTAATGTAAAAAGGATAAAACAAAGATGAACTCTAATGGAAATTGTTAGCGTCCATTGAATACCGTCGCAG
Source organism: Sphinx pinastri (assembly GCA_947568825.1). Classification (NCBI taxonomy): domain Eukaryota; kingdom Metazoa; phylum Arthropoda; class Insecta; order Lepidoptera; family Sphingidae; genus Sphinx; species Sphinx pinastri. The sequence continues at coordinate 10,034,909 of OX387627.1, read as the reverse complement.
CACACACTTCTATTAATATAATATCCAAGGACTGCAGGATTTAGTGTCACGACTAGATTACAGTTTCCAACAGCGAGTAGAGATAACTTTACACGGATATTACCTACTTGAATGACTTCAGTGCACTTACGAATAAGTAGCTTAATTTTGCACAGTGAATCCTGTTAAGTTCTTCACTGGATTTAATATTTTGATATGAGATTTTAGATGGTAATAGATGTTATTATTTGACACTAGCCTGTGAAATAGTTTCATTATAAAAATCCCATTATCTATTTTTCGGAGATAAAAAAGATTCTATGTTTTATTCCAGACTGTATCTATCTCTGTGCCATTCATCCTGATATGGCTGATATGGCGTGATTAATTAAAAAACATGAAAACTTTCGCATTTATAATATTACTATAGGTGTAATTTAATCGCGCCGAGATATTTTTACAACATTCGTTAACGGTGTATAATATGTATAGGCTGAGGAAAATGTATTTATTTAGGCCAAGAATAAAGTTGTAGAAATTCCAATCTACAATTTTATTACTGTGATATCTCGAGGTAGAGCTGTTGAATGCATAACGCATTTCAAGGCAGAATATGGGTATTTTACATACTGTTCATATGGAATTGCAATTTACATTCAAGAACAGAAGTGACAACATGTAAAATAGCGCATTTCTATAAGACAGTCACTCTTTCTTTTTTTGACGTCATCCTTGGCCGGTCCGAGTTGTGCTCGATTCTGAAATAAGACATTGCAAACTCAGTCGTCGATTGAAATCATGTCTGTGTAAACCGGTACAAACAGGCCGGCATAATTTTGTCGACTGGCAAGGGATAGATACCTCGCCAGTCGACATTCTATCTGGATTCGACTTCGCTTACCATGGCGTAATAAAATTAAAAAAAAACCATACTCATGTTTAATTTGAACGAATGTATTGCTGAACTAGTTCTGAGTAGGTTACTAAGTGCTTTATCAGTCACCCTATACCTTTGTGTAGTCACTAGTCACAGACAAAATTCATCATCATCATCGGCCACATACTTCCACTGCTGAACATAGGCCCAGAGATTTCCAGACGGACCTGTCAAAACGGCCCGCATCCATTACATTAGATAATATTACATTCGTTCAATACTTAATTCTATACAGCCATCTAGTGTAAAGCACCTTCAAAAACTTGTTATGAACTATTCATTTTCCGTTTAAGTCTTATATTTCCTTTGTACCTGTTTTGTTTAATCTAGTCGTTAAGCTGAATTAACGGTTTGGAAAGATTCAAAGTTATTATGTTAAAAGTTACATTCGTAGTTGTACAAACTATTTATCATGCAAAAGATAAAACAATAAACTGTTTTTTAATTAATGTTCTTATCAAACTCTTTTTTTGCTGATTAAAAAAAATGTATTTATAGGTTTATATGTAGATAGGTGTTTTTGGTATTCAATTTTGAATATCCTGTCAGAATCTTTTTCGCAGGCACGAACAAAGAATTAAAGTTTTAAGTTCAAAGACCTGTTCAATAAATAAATAAATAAAATAAAATAAGCCTTTATTGCTGTTACCTACTGCTAATTACAATATGTATCTTTTTAAACTTTTTACTGATATATTAATCTAACTATTTCTAACATAAATATTACGTAATATCGGCAATCGGATTCTTTTTTGCAACAGCTTGTCTTACGACAAAGGCCTCCTCCAAGGATTTCCATGCAACTCGATCTTTGGCTAAACGGGTCCACTCAGGACCTGCTATTTGCCAAAGACCTGTTACTAAAGTATAAACGCAGTTTTTTAAATCGTCAATTTCCAAATACGGCTTGCTAGTATTCTGGCGACCTTACTTTATAGTCGTACAAACAGTTTTTTGTGTTATCTTTTGCAAAAAAACCCAAGGTGAGCCTGTTATGATGGCGCCAAACTGTTATAATATCGACGAATTTTATAAAAAAGAAAAACTGATTTCAATAAACTTTTTGTGAAAACATTACGTCATTATACTGTGATATTTATGATAATGGTAGGTTTAAGAATAAGGGTCTCTTTTTTTCTTTTGATTTTCGACATGGCGACAATTTTTTAGTTCTAAGAATAATTATATATTTTTTTTGTATCTGCTATAATTACTTGACATTGGCGAAAGAACCGATAGATAATTAATCGGTGGAAGCCATAATTTAAAAGAAGAATATTTGAAGAGACATCGAGAATGATAAGGTTTTATTTTCCGTGTAATATAACTATTAATTTTTTTTACTAATATTATAAATGCGAAAGTTTGGATGTTTTTATGTTTGGATTTTGTTAGAAGTAAAAGCAAGAAACAACTTAACGGATTAGGATGAAATTTGGCACACGGGTAGGTCATGTTCTGGATTAACATATACTTTTTATCCCGGTAATTTGCTTCCATGGGAAATAATGGATATTTTTAATCTGATTCATTAAGTAGCTGGCGCTGGCGTCGTACTGTGTTTTAGGGACTTTTGTAGCGGGAAAGGCTTACGGGCAAAGCCGGGAGCAACACTTAGTAGTAAATAAAGAAAAAGGGAAGCGTAGGAATATTTTTTATAACTTGTAAAAGACGACCGCTTAATGGACTTACAAAATTTTCATAAATCGGACTGCGCTCAAATGCCATTAACGGATAAAAGTGTAAATACTTTTGAAACATTGTTTTTAAATTTAAAATATTAACATTTATGTTATCAATAACTTGTTTTATTTAACCTCTTTACGAACTCTTTCTTTAGGTTTTCCAAAGTTCGCTAGTTTATTTAATGTTGATGGTGAATTATTGTATCATGCCTAATTTATTTCCATACTTTCTGTATAAAAATTCTTATGACGACTATTATTACTGAGAGTTGACGAGAACCAGGATCAAATAATTGGAATTTACAATTCTAAGCGTCAACAATAATTCGTCTTTAAGATTTTACAAGCTATTGGGAGCTATTTATAAATAGCATGGTACAAATTGTAGACATTTATTCCTATTGCAAAAAAAAGAACGGGTTGCACTCCCGGAGTGCCGGCCGAAGTGAAAACTTCAACATTAACGTTGTGCATTTTTGAATATTTTTGAATGGTTAGGGAATAATTTCCCACGAATTGCTTTATTTATCAGTATAAAAGTACTAGCATTTATGTGGTTAAATCATTGATATATTAAAAAGGTTAAATACAATATTTATTAATTGCGCTATCGTACACAAAAATTACAATTTCACTATTTCTTTGTAAATCAAAATTTGCAAAAAGAATGTTACGCTCTTTTGTACTCGTGCCGTGCCAACGCTGGGGAAATAAATAAAAATGTAGTCGTTTAAGAATTATAGCTTCTACGCAATGTATTTAAGGTTCATATTAGTAAGGGATGGTTTTAATAACGTTAATAAATAAACATGCACTCGTTTCAAGAATTATAGCTTCTACGCATTGTATTTAAGGTTCATATTAGTAAGGGATGGTAAAACCTTCTACGCATTTTCGATCAGTCACGTGATTCCGACGCTTTTTTTTTAATGAACCTACCCGCCAGTGGCCTGACGCGAGTCGGCTTTTTTGGCCACACCGGACTTTCGGGTGAACGCTTTAGGCGCTTGCAACCCTTGATTTAAGTAACCATGCTGAGGGCAACCCACTAACGGGTTACGAACCTCGGCTCAGGACGGTCACTGGGAGAGGATGAGACATCATTCTGACGCGAGTTTAAGAGGCCGTATCTAAAATAAGCGCTAACCACTGGCTAGCGCGCGAAAAAAGTTTCCCTACGTTAACACTTTTATTTTGTATGATTTTACATTGAAAATACAGAAATTGTCTCTTTCATAATTAAGGTGATTTTTATACCAAGAAACAGTAACTTTCGTTAGTTAGTTTAAAGCACGATTTTGATTGAAAACGGCAACATATTTGAGTCTCCGTACAACTAAATTTCTGAAACAGACGTTGGCACTTAGTGGATAGATTGAAATTAAAGAAAGATGTGAAAAAAGTGGTTCGTTTATTTTATTAGTGTTGAAATATTCTTTCCGATGATGTTTTAGAAATTAATCAGATTAGTTTATTTTTTGAATAATCACGATGAAAAGTTGACTGAAATAGTTAAAATTTCGTGTACGGCCTCTTAAATGTAAATAAACTTTGAAAACAGAACTTTGAGTTTTCATATAAAATACGAAGAAACTTTTTCACCGACCTCATAGAGTTTTACACCATTTGATTTGTTTATTTTTATGCTTTGGAGCATCTAGATACACAGCAATACATTATCAACTAAAAGTTATTTTTCATGCTTTTAAGATGAATATTTTACGTCAATGCAAAGTATCGATAGGCTGAAAGATTCAGATTGGGCCACCAGATGGCAGAGCTTACGACATGCACGTTCCCTATATAATTAAAAGTTGATTTAATAGTTTTTATGACGATTTACAACATAAAACTAAATCGAAATGTCACAAAAGGACACTTACGAACTTTTCTGAAACTAGTTAATTGAGTTCGATCTATAAACTTTAATTACCAGAAGACATCAAATGTCACGCACATGTTTTTTTTTTTCATTTATGTTTTATCATAGAATAAATTTTATACAAACGGCAAACGAACTAATAAACTCCATGAGGGCAAATTATAATTTGATTCTCACCAGATGTCGCTAGGAGTAGAAAAGGATGACCCTATGGTGAATCTTTATTATCATTATAATGCTATGTGATATCACTGAGGTCATGGTTCCTATAATTCACGGTCTTTTTCTCCGACCACGTTGACCGCAGTGATAACAATAAAAATTTGGCACCCATTCGCAAAAAAATTATACCCACCTTAAAACACCTGGACGCAATTCATTTTTTGTTTTTATTATTGCATATTATGCTGCTCGCGGCTCCACCCGTGTGAAAGACCTTTCTTGAAATAAAAGTCTTCTGTCTTTGTGTTTTAGGGATAAATAGTCCCCGACAGTGGCCCTTTTTTGCCCCCGCCCAGAGCCTAGCGCCGACACTGCCAAGGGCACAAAGAAAAAAGGCCTCGCAATGATTTGTCGCACGGAGCCTCTTGGTTAAAACTGCCACTGATTCCCTGTATGTTAATCCAGAACAGGTCTATCTATACATATACCATATTACATCCAAATTCAGTGTTTCAAATTTCTAACAAACACGTAGTACCTATATAAAACATTAGTATTTTTAACACGCTTTTATTAGCTTCATACGTATGTAGGTATGTATTAGGATATGTAACGGAAACTTTGAACATGGTTTTGACCCCCTTTAAAACGTTGGATTAAATGCAAATTTGGCATACTTATCAAGGACCGATGACAATTCAATATTTTAAACTAAAAACACGCTTTTATAGGAACACCAACTAAAAAATTAAGAAATAATAGTTTATTTATTTTTGGTGACATCTGTTGGAGCATAGTAGAATTATAACTAAATTGGCAACTCTTATGTGTAAAAAAATCCTACTTGTCACAAGATGGCGCTTTCGTTTATTTTTTAGTGACATCTGTTGGACTATAGTAGAACATAACTAAAAAATGAAAAATAAATAATAGTATCTAAAAAAACACGCTTTATAGAAAATTCAACTAAAAAGTACAAAATAAATTTGAATGAAGAATTATATTGTAAATAAGAACAAAATGTATTTTATTGTAAAAAAAAAGCGTGGGGTGCTTTTTAAGATATCAAAACGATAATCCTTCTACTCATATTATCTGTCAATAAAATATTTATAACTATTGACACCATGCACCCCACGCTTTTTTTCCAATTTTTTTTTCTTTTTTGCACTATTCTAAATTCTTTATTAATATTACGTAATACATTTACATACATATTATTTGTGGAAACTTTACTGGTCAAAGTATTAGTTTTACTATATTAATGTTATATGTATAATTGTACTGTTTGTTACCCTTATAAAATAAAATAAACATACGTCCTAAATAAAAAATAAAAAATAAAAAAATATAATTTCAATTGTAACGAAGCAAACATTTTCAATTACCACCAAATTATAACTTGACGCCGGCGTCCACGGCGGATCCATTTTGCGTTGTTCGGACAATTTATTTAACAATTTATGGCGACGAGAGAATCTGAGTCGAATCGGATTTATTAAGGTAAGCTCGGCAAGAATTTACTACACCGTTATGTTCCACACGTTGAGTGAAAGAAACTCGATTTTATTTCAGTCATTAGTGCTGCTTCATTTCTGTTTGAGTTCACAATTTGTTTTTATCTTTTTTTTATTTATTACTATTATCAAAACAATTAACATTTAATTTAACAAGAGATGCAGCATAAACTAGATTAAGTTTTTGTGTACATCTACATCATCCGTCATAATATGTAATTATTGCTAAATAGAACAGAGTTATTAATATACAATTCAATCAAAGCTATATTAAGGTTAACTTACAATAAAAGTAACAACATAAGTATAAATTACATATACCCCTCAAGAATCTGTATATTTTTACGGTAGTTGATTTTTTTTAATTTAAAGTTTTGTAAAATACCAAGTGTTTTAGAAGAGATTTATTGATTGTAATTATTTGCTCATATTATGGTACAATATGCAAGTGAGGTTAGATCCACAGTCGCTAAGCGTTTTATATTATTATACTTACTAGCTTTAACTCGCGGCTTGACTCGCGTGAAAGTATTTTTCCCGGATAAAAGTCCCCCTATATTTTTTCCAGGAGAAATAGTAACTTTTAACAGATATTAAAAAAAATAGTACGTTACTCACAGGTTTAAAAAAAAAGTTATTGTGTAAATAGTCGTAGTGGGCGAGAAAGTTGCTCGGGCAGAATGATTCTTGTATGACATAATCGCATGCGAGTGTTTAGTTCGCGCGTGCGTCTGATTAGTATGATGCTATAATCTCCTGATGACTAATGCAAGCAATAATTGCTCCGTTTAAATATGGCTTATGTCGTTAAAATGGCGACATGTTGTAAATCTAAAATAACTAAAATTGCGTTCAAGATAATCATCTTTATTTCCAAAATAATAAAAAACAGACTCGATCACAATCGCATCGAAGGATCTTTAGTTTTTTTGCGGTCGTAACTACACACCCAAAGTGCGGCGCCAAGGTTTAATTAATATTAAGATTTTTTATTAAAATATTCATGGATGATTTAATGGTTTATACAGGGTCATTTTTACATTATGTTACTAAATTAAACCACATATTAGTCTTTACCTCTGCTAACATTGTGCCAAAAATCATCCATGAATAACGAATACTTTTGCTGAAAATCCCGCTTGTAGTTTTCCTTCACGATGTTTTCCTTCACCGTTAAAGGGAACGATAATTGATAAACAATACACACATAACTTCGAAAAGTCAGAGGTGTGTGCCTTGGGTTTTGAACCTCCGGACATTGTCTCGGCAGACCGTTCCATTCCCAACTATATAGGCTATCGTCCACGCATTCATCTTACTATCTTACTACTATTATAAGCGAAAGATTGTGAAAATTTTTGGATGTTTATTAGAAGTACTTTTTATCCTGGTAATGTGCTCCCATGGGAAATAATGGCATGTTATATTCTGATTTTTAGATAGATGGCACTAGCGTCGCAAAGTGGTTTAGAGACTTGTAGCGGAAAAGGTATTTCACGCGGGCGACAGTCGAGCAACACCTAGTTAGAAATAATTCGTTGTTATCTTCAAATAAACGTAAAAATAAGATTTCATAAAAGCACAAACACACAGCAGTATAATTTTACAGAAACGTCGAAAAAATATAGATCACGTACCCTTACAATTTTTAATGATAGTTTATGAACTAAAGTTTTAATTACAGTTCTGTGCCGCGTGGCGATAGTTTCGAAGGTTTAACTTCTTTAATTTTAGAATTTTCACAGATAGCTGTAATTGTGAGTTTTTACCAAACGCTTGAGTGTGCCAATTAAATAGAATGTATACAGTTGGCTCCTAAAGTAAAAGTAATGATAATAATGTCCCATGATAGTGTGTAATCTAAATGCAGATAATAAATTCCATTAAAATTTTACTTCTTAGTTCTTACTTTTTTTTTATAGCATTGAATGACGAGACGAGCATGCCGTTCGCCTGATGGTAAGCGATACGACCACCGATAAACATTAGCAACACCATCCAGCACCTTGACTTACATAGTACTGGGTGGCATTCCACTGCGCTCGTCATCCTGAGACATAAGATGTTAACTCTCATTATGTCCAATAGTTATACTGGCTACAATGTCCTTCAAACCAAAACACAACAGTGCATGCACACTGTTGCTTGGCGGTAGAAATAGACATTACGGTGGTACCCACCCAGACGGCCTCTGACATAATGAGCGACCTACTACTTAAATACTCAACGTATTTTGATGAAATTTGGCACACGGTAGGTCATGCCCTGGATTTACACATAGGGTCCTTTTTATCCCGGTAATTTGCTCCCATGGGAAATAATGGATATTTTTAATCTGATCCTTTAAATAGATTGCGCCGACGTCGTACTTGTGTTTTAGGGACTTTTGTATCGGAAAAGGCTTTACACGCGGGCGAGGCCGTGGGCAAAACCTAGTTGAATAATAAAAAACCGTTCAATATAACGAACCACTATTCCAAGCAATAGAGTTGCACAAGGTTAATATTCAAAAACCGCAATAACACTGATGATAATTTTATTTAGGGCAGTAATCCTTGACTTCATTTTCGAGATTCAAAGTACACTTCATTCAGCAAATATATTCGAGTATTAATATTTAATACAAAAACGTGTAAATAAATGTAAAAGTGATAAACGGTAATCGCATTTTGCGGATGGGGATTGAGATAATTTACATTGATCCCGAGCGATAGTCAGCCATCAATACAGATAGGGCTGCAATTAGTTACCCGCCTGTGCCCCACACGGGATATTTATTTCTTAGCCCGTGTTTACTGATTGCCGTTCAGATTAAATGAAACTACGCTCCTGCATCGATTTGTGGGGAAAAATTAATCGAGCTGAAATAGAAACTCTTTAACGTTGAACAGTTTGCAGACGGAGCAAATAGCGGGCGGTTCAGTCAAGTATATGGACGAGAGTTTATACGGAATGTATTCCGTTTTTCACTATTTGTCAGTCGCCACGTGGCTTAGTAGGGTTTAAACCGTGAGGTTCAGAGGTGGATTCTTAGATTTGTTCGATGTTTGAGATTTAGAAATGTAGGCTTTGCTTAGAGAAGATTGTATAGAGCGATGTGATCAGGGATTGATGTTATCTTCAATTTTATTAATATCAGTAGCAATATTCAATAAGACTACAGAATATAATCTATATAGGCACAGTTTACCCCACGATACCGAGACGCGAAATTGGCGGCAAAAAATCTACTCCTAATTGGATTTGTGGATAATTTATGATCGGGTGACTAAAGAAAGAATGTAACAAAAATGTCGATAGTGTTTCGCAGAGCAGCCTCGCGAGACCAATATTCGGTAGAGTTTATCGAAAGGACATTGCCTCGAACGAATGTGGTCGGGCGCATTTACACCGAGATTGCGATAATAATACGAATGCGTAAGCTTGGTGTGGACAAGATTATACGTTTGCCATAATTATTATACTCAAGTTAGACAATACATATTTACAGTTTACACGCATGACGCGTTCACGCAACAATGTTGTTATTTTCCGACTCATTATCAATTTTCATAAGTTCATTTATAATAACATTTTCGGCTGTTAACTAATTAAGGAGCATTATTCCGCCACTTTGTGATTTAATAATTTCTATGAAATTAATTAACGGCGGTTATTATTGAAGACTTTAATGTGCTAGCAAGCTTAATTATATATTATTGAAATGGTTTGTCGTCGTTTTTAAATATATTAAATACTAGCTTTAGCGCGCGGCTCCGCCCGCATTAAAAAGTTTTTCCGGAATAAAAGTCCCGATTTATATTTTTCCGGGATAAAAAGTAGCCTATGTGGTAATCCAGGACATGATCCACCCGTCTGACAAATTTCATCGAAATCCATTCAGTAGTTTTTGCGTGAAAGAGTAACAAACATGCATACATACATTCTTACAAACTTTCGCGTTTATAATATTGGTAGGATGAATTCTGCATAAACAGTCATAAAACTTTATCCATCATAACCAATTATGTTGGTGTTCTTTACAATCAAACGAAGTTTTTCCCCTGAAACAAGTTTCGTGGAATTCGGCTTTATTCGAGTCTTTACGATTAACGTCTGTAGTCACGAGGTGTCATTATGTCATTGACATCGCGACTGTACTTTAACCGTCTAATTCCAGTGTATCTTGATGAACTGAACCTATTTATTAATACTAGTTTTGGCCGCGTCTCTGTCCGTTTTAAAGTCTTTACAAACCAAAGTGAAACCTCTAGTACACACTTAGGGTTGAATTTCAAAATGTCCTTTATTATTCCTCGTATACAACAGAAAGGGAACTTCTGTGCAAAATTATAGATTTCCAGATTTAAGGATTTTGACTGCGAATTGATAGTCAGTACACTTAGATTTAATTATTAATGAAATACATACATCCACAAGTATTGAAATATTACTTCATTACATTTTGATTAATTGCGCCCCAGAAAAACTGATGCATTTATAATTAATCAATATTGTGTTGGAACTTGGTACTTGAGCTGGTGGTCATAACGGAGCTTATTGCGTAAGCTTCTGGGATGCTAGAGGAGAAACGTGGGCTTAAATTCAACAGGATTAAAATCGACCATGGTTAAACGGGCAACCTGTGAGTATTAATCTACCCAATTTGCCTGCTCTATTAACAAAAAGTGATGTTATGTTAACAATAACTCAGGTAAATAAATATTAATATCTTTTGTATATTTGTATATTTGTATCTGTATGTTTGTCCGTTCTTGTCTCCGAAATGGCTGAATACATTTTGAAGAGATTGTCATTAACTGGTAGAAAATCATTCAGAGAATCATATAAACTTACTTTAGAAACCAAGCTGCGAGAAAAAGTGAGCACAAAATTAATTACCGAAAAGCAGAATTTAAAGACTCGAATATGGCTACGCTTAAAGCGGTGCGTTCAGTGGAGCGTCTGGCTGAACGGCGCGGCGCGGTGGTTAAAGTTGTGACGCGACGTCAGCAGACCAGTAATTGAACCCTGCGGACACGCCCGAATCTGACCGCTGAACAAAACGTTTGCTTATATTCGCTGAAAATTTTACGCTTTTATCGTGCACCTTAAAATAGTTTAATTAAAATGTATTCATTAATGCGAGAGTTTCCAAGATGTTTAGAGTTTTTAGGAGTAAACCTATGATCGGATATTGATAATATTTGGCACTAAACAGGCCGTGTTCTCCATTAACATAATATATTTTTTTAATCCGGAAAAGTATATTGTGGGACTTTTATCTCGGGAAAGGTGATTCATGCGCTTGGAACCTATTATGGAATCAAGACACTTGATCTAAGTTTTTTTAAATCGATTTCTACCGTTGTTTATCGATTAGATAAGTATGCGTATTTGATTTACGTTTTTGAGTGGATGATAGCCTAGTTGGAAATGGAACGGTCTGCCGAGGCAATTTCCGGAGGTTCAAAACCAAGGCACTAGGCTAGCGTGGTGGACTAAGGCCGAACCCCTCTCAGTAACAGAGGAGGCCCGTGCTCAGCAGTGGGCAGTATATAATACAGGGCTGATTGCATTGCATTTGATTTACTCCACGTTCTCATGTAATACCAATAAGACGTCATCACGGCGACAGTTCAACCATTTGTCATCACTAGACACTGAACACGATGGATGGTAATGATCTCTACCGGGATTTATCTCTACCCATTTTACCCTTTATGAATTCATGTTCTATAAGAACGTACAAAGTGTAATGTTAGTTTAATTCTACATATTTAAATGGTTTATTGCGTATTTACCAAGTTGTTTACCCTTCTATTTCATACGGGTCAATGAAGAGACTGGGTGAATCATAGAAGAGTTCTGTTAATTTCTTTTGTTATAATATGTTATTGAAAAATAAATAATTGCATTTTATAATGGTTTATTCATCCGGTAAATAGATTTATTTAGGGTAATAGGTCGGGGAAAAAGACTTTTCACATATAGTATGTATAAACTTGTTATAAAATCTCTTTGGCTGTACTATTTGTATCTGGCTGGTTTTAATGACATTAAAAAGGTTAAACTTCAAAAAAAAGAAAAATAATAGTAAAATGTTGTTTTCAGCTATTTTTCATTTATTTTTCTTTCTGTCAAAGTGAGTGAATCTAATGAATAAAATCGATACATTTTAAACTTTTATTATACCCAAGGAAATAATGCACAGCAAACCGCGAAAAAAATTGTGACGTTTATGGACCTAATGCAGTGTCAGTAAGAGTAGCACAAAGTAGGTTTAAGCGTTTGCAATCCGGGAATTTTGATGTCAAAGATGCACCTCGCTCTGGTCGCCCTGTTAAGGATAAATTGGACGCAATTTTTGAAAAAGTAGAACAAGATCGACTTATCAATAGTTACGACATAGCTGGAGAACTGAGAATTGACCACAAAACAGTTTTGACCTTTCATCACGATAACGCTAGACCACACATATTTAGCCAGTCAGCAAAAATTAAGAGAGTTTGGCTGAGAGGTGTTAATGCATTCACCATATAGCCCTGACCTTGCATCTTCAGATTTCCACCTGTTTGAGTCTCTCCAGAATTGTTTAGGCATTGTCAGGTTAACATCAAGTGAGGACTGCCAAAACTACTTGTCACTTTTTTTTTATCAGAAGTCCCAACATTTCTACAGCAACGGGATCATTGCACTACCTACAAGATGGCAGAAAGTCATCGAACAAAATGGCACATGTATACTGTAATTAAATGTAAATAAACTTTGAAAAAAGCAGTCTTGAGTTTTCATATAAAATGCGAAGAAACTTTTCCTCAACCTAATAGACAATTATGATCGGGGCTATATGAATATCTAACGGAAGGCGCGTCGCGCGGTACTTCGGCATCGTATTGTACCCAGGCCCCAGACTTTATGATTAGATCATGATCATGCAGAGGCATATCTTTTTGATTTTTCCTACCGTAGATCGCAAAGATGCGCGAGATTACTCAGCAACGTGTGTTAATCGTATAGCAAAAGCGATTTACCATCCATGTAAAAAAGACGAAAAATTTAAATTCAATAATCCGATCATCGCCTTCTCATTTCATATTATAACCGGCTATCGGCTACCAAAAATACGTGTCACGTTTCAAGACTTTGACACGCACAATATTTAGCACACGCTTCGCATCGAAGTCAATGACTTATTCATTGTATTACAACATCTCTTTATAAATAGATCGCGGAATGTGAATCTTCATATCAACTACTTAACGTAGAAAAACATGAACGTGCTTACGTATCTGGATGTTGGAAATAGTCTTATAAATAGATTACCGGCCTGGAAACGACCTATAGCATTAGCGCTAGGGCTGTAGCTACAATGTTGGAAAGATCTAGCGGGGCTATGAAATTCTTAGACCGTCGAATGGACGCGCCATGTGCCGAATCACGGGAACAAAAAAATTCGTTACTTTCAATGTCATTACTACATTGAATGTACATTACCGTTTTGTTTAAGGTAAACGCACACATAAAAATATCTTCAACGATTGTCTGTTTTACGCACAGTAATATAATTCTATAAACGTGTGCATGACCATTATTTTGATCTTATACCTTAGACACAGGGAAAGATCATACAAGCCGCGTCCTTTATTCATTGTCTATGAAACGGATAAAAAAAAAGAAAAAAAAACGTAAATGACTTTATTTTACCTTCAATTAAGCTTTGTTCAAAACCCATATAACTATAGCTGACTGCCTCGGTGGTGTAGTTGTATTACGGTACGACTGCAATGCTGAGGTCTCGGGTTCAATCCCCGGGTCGGGCAAACTGATTTTTTTTTTCTATTCAGTATCAGCTCTGAGTCTGAAATATGTGCCCGATATGGCGATAGGCTCGCCCCTGTCAAATCACGGGACGGAATATACCCGGCAAAAAGTGGGTGCACTAGTGGCACCACTGCCTACCCCTTCGGGGATAAAAGGCGTGAGTGTGTGCGTGTATGTATAAAACTATGGCGTCAGTTTTTTTTAAATTATTGTGGAAATTTAAATTACTAAGGCTTCGGCCGTAATTCACTACATAATACAGGTTGATAAACAGTTAAATTTTGGCCTCTTGCTCAGTTTAGTGCCAAATAACGTGAGAATAAGTTAAGAACATAAACATGCGGAGGCCGTCTGCGTATTGATTTAATTTAAATCGTCTGGATTCCGGGTTAGGTATAAAACAGCGACCGGTTTTTTATTTAATTTGCCTCTCGATATGTAAACTACTCACGTAAACTATTGACTATAGACAATATAGTCTATGTATGTATAATAAATAACTACGCAACATTTTTTCTCAACTTTGGAGTTCATAAAAAAGGGTCGTATTTCTATTATTTAAAACAAGTTGGGGCTTCGTGAAAGAGCTGTCTTGATATAAAACCCTTAAATTATTGTATTGACCCATAAAGCGACGTGTACAACGCAAGCGCCATTTTTAAAAAATCTGATTAAAAATTCGAATATATTCTACAGGAGCAAATTATTGAGATAAAAAATAAACGCATAACGCATACTCAAGCCTTTCATCCCCGAAGAGGTAGGCAGAGGCGCAACTAGTGCACCCACTTTTCGCCGAGCGTATTCCGTCCCATGATGTGATAGGGGTCGAGCCTATCGCCATATCGGGCACAAATTCCAGACTCCGGGCTGATACTGAGTAGAAAAAGATAAAAAATACCTTATATTATTATGTTATTCCAGGATGGTACTATCCTTGTGCCAAATTTCATATAACTTGGTTCAACGGTTTCTGCGTTTACTTTTAACAAAAAAAATCACAAGCTTCCGCATTTATAATATTAATAAGAAGTGAGATGTATTTCTTATTAATATGTTCTATGTTCTTATGTTATGAAGCGGCGATAGCCTAGTTGGGATTGGACCGGACTGCCAAGACGAATGTCCGCAGGTTCAAAACCCAAGGGCACGCACCTCTGACTTTTCTAAAAAAAAGTTATGTGTGTATTCTTTGTGAATTATCGCTCGCTTTAACGGTGAAGGTAAACATCATGAGGACACCTATAGGTTAGTTCTCTATAGGAATTTCGAAGGTATGTGAAGTCTGCCACCCCGCACTAGGCCAGCGTGGTGGACTCAGGCCTATACCCTCTCAGTTGTAGAGGAGGCCCGTGCTCAGCAGTGGGCAGTATATAATACAGGGCTGGTATGGTATGGTATGTTCTTATGTTCAGCAGTGGACTTCATGTGGCTGATGATGATGATAAAGATGTATTTGGATCCCCAGTTGATTTTTTAAGTCTTACTTACTTACCAAAAATTAAAAGCTATAGGTTAAAGTGCGCTAACAACTTTAATAAATAATTTGAACTCAAGTTCGATCACTGGGTCGGGCAAAGGGATATTGGGTTTTTCTACTCAGTATCAGCCCGGAGTCTAAAATTTGTGCCCGATATGGCGATAGGCACACATAGTATCACATCATGGGACATAATACCTACGTACGGCGAAAAGTGGGTGCACGGGTTGCGACTCTGCCTACCCCATTTCGGTAAAGGGCGTGAGTGTAAATATATATATGTGTATGTAAAAATATAAAATCGGCAAAACGCGTTATTTAAATAACTAGGGCCAAGACGCCACTCCGCGTATCGTATCATCGTTTTAGAAATGCAAAAATCTTGAGTTGTGTTATCTACTTCTAATATCCTTTATCTATTCCATTTTGTTCAGCCATTGGAACGGCTTTAAAGTTTGTATCTCCGAGACGTTAAGACACATGTATACGAAAAAAACGATTACTTTATATTAAAACTTAGCAGACATCTACAAGAAAGAATATAAAAAGAGAAAATAGTTTTGCGTTTTATTTTCGCTTATGAGTTAAACAAACATGTTTAAAACTGCATTCTCGCGACAACACATCGTTTTATTCCATTATTTGTCCAATAATCTCAATGTCCATGCAGCCTCGACGATTTACATTACAATTTTCAATCAAATGCATGTAAGCTCATTATTAATTAGAATCCAAGACCACACGTTCACAATCTATCGTATGATCATGATTAGAGATACGTTACCACGAGTTCTCATCTTTTATACACGTTCGAATAAATTAATGACAACGTTAAAAGTATATGCTTTATTATGTATATATTTTTTTTAAATGTGTCGTTAATTTAAAAAAAACTTATACGAAAGCTGTTGTGACTTTTCCATGACATTATAAAAAAAAACAAATAAAACATGTTTCAACACTTCATCCGAGACATTTATAGTTTTTACACCTTTCATATTTAATTAAAAGTCTACATACATTTGAAACTCATGGTAGCGCCACAGACGGTTAAAACACCGCAAGATGTACGATGCGATATACAAAACGGTCAGCGCACATCCACGACCGAGCAAGGACGCTTACAATCTGCCACGAAGAATTCCATTTAGATTACTAGTAATGATCACCACAGAAAAAGTAACTAGTCAACCAGAAAGACAGCAATGTCTCCCATATGTGTTTATAACTTGTTTACAATGTTTAAAAATAAAGTAAGCTATGCCATACCCGTTCCTACAGATATGTAAAAAAAAACTAAACTAACTAATATGTCTATGTGTGTATTGGATTGCTAAACCGCATTCCGCGCGACAAACGAAATTGTGATTTTATAAGTATCTTTAATGAGTTGGTATAAGATCTCATGTCAGACATAATTAATTTTATATAATTTGTTAAAGATGTTTATGAAACGGCTTCTCGGTTTGAGGTTTCGGGTTTACCTCTGGGGATTTACCGAAATCTGAAAGTTGTATTCATTTACATACTGGAATAGGTATGCGAAAATTATGACACCTACTCCCCTATATAACATCGAAACATAATTGTTTTGTAAACACCATACTACTCTACAAGACCTGCAAATAAAAACATCATTCATCCTCATTAAAAACATAATTTGAAGGCATAATTCACATTACAAATGCGGAAATATATCGGAATAATTCTTTATTTGTTTAGGGGGCTGATATATTATACTGCAAGGAAAGCCCATATTGTTTAGAGTTAATACGTATAGAAACGACGATAGCAGATGCTATTGTTACCCGTCATCTACCCGTCCATATATACATCAGATGACTACATATTTCGCCTGAAGCGTAACACACCCCCATTAATTTACATCCTAGGCTAGAACGATAGTGTGTTTACGAACCTCCAGAAATTTGGGTGCCGGCAACTAATATCCTGTCAGTTATAAGCTGCTACATGTACCTTGTTATTCTAGCTTCGCTACCTACTTTTCTATTTGGCCGTGTATTTAGTTCGTCAGAAGTTATTGAGGAAAATGGGGTAAAAATCATATTGTGTGCAAGCTTGCGTGTAGTTCTGCTATTAATCAACGAACAAGACCCTCGGATAATTGTTATGTTTACGCCCTATCTCGTCCGTATCAAAACCGAGATAGTAATGTATTTTCTCGGTAAAGGGGAGCTCTTCGCCTAACAGTGGGATAATACAGACTAATAAAGCAGAAAGATAATGGATGTCAAACAAGCGCCTGAACAAAAGAACATTTTTTTATCTGCATCTTTCTTATTTCTTCTCGCAATGATTTATTACGATTACAGTACAAGTTAAACTTTAAATTTACATTTGCTTTTAACTGTGTTCTTTCTTATTTAATATGTGAAAGCTTGGTTTTAAATAATTTTATGGCTCGCGCTGCGTGTTGTGACGATAATTAAAATATATTTTAGAAATTTTATTTGTACCAAGTATTTCGCATTCCCGATTTTCTATTCGATTTTTATTTTCATCAAATTAATTTAATTGAAACGCCTGTGCGCGAATATTTTCAAATTCATTGCCCAAATTAAACACTGTGCCAAACAATAGTCCATACAAAGCATGCGCATATTTGCAGATAAATCAAATAGACCTTGATATCAAATACTTTAAAATGCAAACAGTCGTGTGATATAACATCCTGATAAAAGATTATTTAACATCTTAAGTTTTAGACACAACAAGGTCTTATTGATTTATTTAAAAACGGCGTACCCTGAATAATAAGGAAGAATAACGGGCCAGCTTCACATAATGAATATATTATCCTTTAGAAGTACTGTCTTGCTACTTAATCTCGAGAGACGCTACACCTTTACTTAAAATTAGCCTTTAACTGCGTCTCCGCTTGTGTGTAATTAACAAAAGTTAATTGCATTGTTTGACGAGACGAGCATGCCGTTCGCCTGATGGTAAGCGATACGATCACCCATAAACAGTAGCAACACCATTCAGCACCTTGAGTCACAAAGTAGGTACTGTGTGGCATTCCACTGCGCTCGTCCTCCTGAGACATAAGATGTTAAGTCTCATTATGTCCAGTAGTTACACTGGCTGCAATGTCCTTCAAGCCGAAACACAACAGCGCATGCACACTGCTGTGTGCATGCACTGCAAGCAAGCGGCAAGCAGCAGCTTGGCGGTAGAAAAATGTAATTTCCGGGATGTTTACAAAAGCAGCTTTTTGGATGAGACCGCTTTGATTGTAATATGCACCGAGAAATGAGACTGTAATCAATTAAACACGACAGATTTGAATAAGACTTATAATAAATTGTATTTACACATTGTACTTAACTACTAACTTTTATAAATGCGAAAGTTTTTGAAGTTGTTTGGATGTTGAAGTTTCGTACACAGATAAGTCATGTCCTGTATTAACATATAAAGGTCTTTGTTATCTCGGAAAAGTCCATAATGCCTTTCATTACGGGTAAGATTGCGGGCGAAGCCCACTAGCAGCAACTATTTAATTATATGCCTTTACAATCCCTTCAATTTAGTAGTTTTCCCTGATTTCCAAACAATCAGATAATTCATATATCAGTTTAGAAACAGCTTCAATTTTTCATTGGTAAGAAAAAATACGAATAATTCAACCCATCCGTTCCAATGAAACTCAAATTATTATCACCGTCAGGATCAAGCTTCATTTCCTTTGAGGAAACCTCTTTGTTGATCCGTTTCTTGTTATTTCGAAGGAGATATTATTGCGGTTGATGGTTCTGAAGATTTAAAAAAAATATATAATGAACCCATTTTATTTACACACTTTTTGTTTCGCACTTCTTTGTCTTTATAAATTTTCGTTGTAAACGCTCGTTATTTTTTAGGTATTGTTATTAAAATAAATGTTTTATTTTATCAAATTTGTCAATACAGTGTATAATATTATATTTAAATCTTATGATTAAGCATAAATTAATACTTGATTTAAATACTACTGGGTAATTATTGAATTAAATCCTACTAATATTATAAACGCGAAAGTTTGTAAGAATGGATGTCTGGATGTATGGATGTTTGTTACTCTTTCAGGCAAAAACTACTAAACGGATTTCGAAGAAATTTGGCACACCGGTAGATTATGTCCTGGCTTAACACATAGGCTACTTTTTATCCCGGGTAAATATAAAGCGGGACTTTTATCCCGGGAATACTCATTCACGCGGGCGGAGCCGCGGCCAAAAACTAGTCTAAATATATTTATTTAATCGGTTTCGTTCGCGCCTCCGCCCATGTGAAAGTTAAAAAAAGAGCGCTTTTCAATTTAGAGATTCACACTATAGTACTTTTGAATGCGTATTATGCATTACGCAATGACGAAAAACTTGAAATATTTTATATAATAATATTGAAAGGAAAGGAGAAAGCTTCAGCAAAATGCATTACAATGTGTTCAATGCGAATTACATACAACTGACATGATCGGTAAATATTTGTTTTGTGTTTGATTACTTTGAGTTGTCGCGGCGGTTTAATATTTGCCGTTTATTGAAAATATTTTGGTACCAACGAACCTTGAAAATTCAGAGAGCATTGTTGTTTGTTTATAATTACATTTATTACCATCGTGATAAAGACGATTGTCAAACAACAATCATTCAATATCCGTATTACATTTGAAGATGTAATGCTAAATGCTATTTTAATGATAAAACAAATTTAACATTGGAGCTAGATACTATATTTTACTTCTTCAATCTGAATACCTTCTGATGAAGCTCATTTATCTCATATTCTTACGTCATAAAACTTAAACTCGCGAATTATTTTGTTTTCAGTCTCTACGTATGATTGGGTCAATCTATAAAAAGGCAGGACCAATTCAGGACTTTTAGTAGTAGCTAGAAAACTTTCATAGGCTAACTTAAGCAACATTTTTCCAAAATAATACGTAGATAACGTAAATAATAATAATAATTAAATAATAATCACGTCACGTAAATAATCTAAAATAAATGGATATTATAGTAAATATATGCTAAATAGTGGCTTAAAGTGTTATTTCAAAGTACTTTTACTACGAATATCCTTATAACACTAAAACCTTTCACTCTGAATAATTTTAAAATGTTCAAGGAAAATCAAGTTTGTATTGAAAAACCAATATAAGCTGAAGTAAACCCAAGCTTTTAACTACATTATGCAAATATAATATTAAATACATCAAACAAGGTAAAATATTGATTTTATACCAGATTACTATTTATCTTGACATTACTACAAGCTATCACGGATCTACTATAGCTTCAGGCTTTTACTGGATATTCTACATCTTTGCTTGAAATCAAAGTAATAAAGATCACCTGAATCTAATCAGAATTTTGATAGTGTAAGCCTAAGATTACATAAATTATCGAAAGATGTCATTATGTGCACATTGTAATAAAAAATTGCCTGCAAGAGAGTATCTCGCTTGTTCCCTATGCAAAGGAAAGTATGACTTGGAATGCGCTAATGTATCAGACAAACGTTACTATAATAGTATGACAGCTGAACATAAACAAAAATGGACATGCCGACCATGTATATGGAAAAATCAAAAGAAAAATAGCTCAAACACATCCACCCCTCAATTCCTATCTCCGTTAAACGACGAACAACAAATAAGTAACATTACGACTAGAAGGAAGCCAGCACAGAATAAACAGGCTGATGAATCCATAGAAGAGATGATTCAGGATAGCCACAGTATATTAGGAGATACTTTACCTAATCAATGTAATGATGTTATAGACTCAACTATAATCAATACTTTGCATAAACTCTTAGAAGAAAAATTAAATGATAACAATAAAAGTTTATTAACAGAAATTAAAAAAATAATAAATAACGAAATTACAATGATGATTTCCAACATGAAAGTAGAGATTCCACAAAGCTCTGATATGTTTTTAAAGCAAGCAGTACTTAATAAAAATATAAATGATATGAATGAAAAAATATTGAACTTAGAAAATGAAAACAAGAAAGTTAAAACAGAACTTGAAGACATAAAAGTCTTGTTCAATATTAATAATCATCAAAATACCACAAAAAACCATCCAGATTTGAAATGTCATTCAAATCCGGAACACGTAGACACCAATTATAAAATTATTGTATTACATGGATTGAATGAACGATATGGAGAAACAGAAGAAGAAATTTATAATCACATTATACATATTTTTAACGATGTTTTGTATGTAAATCTTGAGGGACACATAGATGACATTAACCGTATTGGAAACCGAGGGCACCGAAGACCATTAAAAATTGAGCTAACTAGTAAACTAATGGCAAAATATATCCTTCAACATAGTACATTTTTTACTCAAACAGGATTATCCATAACTAAATATCTTAGCAAGGATGAATTAAGCAAACACAAAGAGTTAAAAAGCATGCTAATAGAAGCACGCATAGCTGGCCAGCATGCAATAATCAGAAACAATAAATTGTTTATTAATGGAAAAGAAAGCTTAAGTAAATCTGAAGAACCATATACAACTTACAGAAATAATAACAAAGGAAATCAAGACAACAAAATATTCTTTAACGAGTATGAAGACGAAATAGTGAACATGAAAAATACGTCACCTAATAATTTTATACCTACAAGGGATAAAGCATTGTATAATCAAGATATGTTTTTTCGAAACCAACATTAATATAATGGTCCAGAACATGCAGAGCCTTAAAAATAAGATAAATATATTAGAAACAGTACTTTACGAGGAACAAATTCATGTGGCCTGCTTAACTGAAACTTGGATAAGTGAAGATCAAAAAGATTATATACATTTAAACAATTACAATGTTGGAGCAGCTTACTATAGACGGCAACGCAGAGGAGGCGGCGTCGCCATCATACTGAAGCAAGGCATTCAATACACTGAAAGAAAGGACCTAGGAGAATTATCACAGGATAGTGTAGCTGAGTGCTGTGCACTAGAATTGAGCCCTAACATTATCCTTATAGTCATTTACAGGGCAGATCGTGAAAATGATTTATTTTTTAATTTCTTAGATAAACTATTGTATAAACTTAAACTTAAACACCAAAAACATATAATAATAACTGGAGATTTCAATATAGACAAACTACGAGGATCAAAAAATTACCTTAAACTTAAAAATAAAATGTTAGAAAATAATCTACACCAAATAATAAATAGTCCTACGAGGACAACTAAACGTAGTTCAACTTGTATAGATCTTGTATTTACAAATAATATGAATAGTAGCAAGACTATAATAAAAGACTTAGGTATATCAGATCACAACAGCTTAATATTGAAACTTAATAAATTACAAAATAAATTAAACACAGAAATGATCTTTCAGCGAATATTTAACCAAAACAACTTGAATAAATTTAAACAAGCTATAAAAACAATTGATTGGAGCGATTGCATAAGTAATAATAATGTAAATGATACCTATAATATATTCCATAACAAATTACAAAATATATTAAATCAGTGCATACCAAAGAAAAATGTTAATATAAAAAGAAATAATAACAAACTTACTTGGTTAACAAATGGCATTAAAACTTCTTGTAAAAATAAAAGGCTACTTAAAATACTTGTAAACCAAACACAAAATAAAATAATAATAAACTATTATAAATCTTATTCTAAAATGCTCCGAAAATGTATTAAAACATCAAAAAAAAATAATTACATCAAAGAAATGAATAAATCTAAAAATAAAACTAATACTATGTGGAATATAATAAATCGAATCACAAAAATAAACACGGAAAAAAACAGGAAAACATAACTCTTACAGTTAATAACAATATTATAAAATGTCCTACGTCCATAGCCAGCACATTTAATGACTTCTTTGCTACAGTTGGTAATGCATCTAGCAACATGATGCCAGGGCACATCGCCTTGGGCCGTCCAGTGCTGACACAATCAATTAATTCCATGTTCCTTCAACCAGTAACTGAACACGAGATTAGTTCCCTCATCAAAAAACTCCCTTGTAAACATAGTTTCAGGGTAGATGAAATGCCAACAGTTTTAATAAAACACTGTCGGGAAGAACTAACATACATATTAGCTCATATAATAAATAAATCATTCCATGAATGTACTTTCCCAGACGCATTGAAAGTAGCTAAAATAAGGCCAATTCTAAAAAAAGGTGGAAAAGCAGATGATCCAAGCCAATACAGACCAATTGCTGTACTTCCTGTAATATCTAAACTATTTGAAAAACCGATAGCAAACCGAATTTACAAATTTCTAGAAAAGTTTTCACTATTAGATGCAAATCAATATGGATTCCGCAAAAAACGTTCAACCACCCAGGCAGTTTGCAACTACACACAAGAAATTCTAAACTATATCCGCGATAAAAATTACGCAGTAGGAGTACTACTAGATATGACTAAAGCATATGATAAAGTATCTCATACCATTCTACTTGACAAACTAAATGGCATTGGCATCCGCGGTACGGTATTAAAATTGATGAGGTCTTACCTACACAATAGACAACAATACGTACAAATGAATGCATTTGACAATAATACGGGGATAATGCAATCCGTCCAATCACAAACAATAACAACAAACCATTCCATCCCACAAGGTAGTGTACTAGGGTGTATATTGTTCCTTATATATATAAATGACCTTCCCAAGACAACACAAGTAAAGTGTGTTCTCTTTGCAGACGATATATCACTCCTCTTCAAATGCCCTAATTATGTAGACTGTTCTGATTTAATTAAAAATACTTATATATCTATAAAAAAGTGGCTCGAAGACCACAATCTTGAAATTAATTACAAGAAAACAAACCTAATTACTTTTAAACCATATCAGAAACAAGTGTTAAATTTAGATTCCGTTACAAAATACCTAAATATTAAAGAGGTAACAACTGTTAAACTACTGGGCCTAACAATAGATACCCATTTAAATTGGAAAAACCATGTAGCCAACGTTAAAAGTAAATTATCTAAATTTACGTACGCCTTGTGTGTGTTGAAATGCAACACGCACACTGAGTGCGCGCTTACAGCTTATTACGCCTATGCATACGCTTGGCTTCGATACGGAGTGATCCTGTGGGGACATAGTACAGATGCACACGATATATTTATATTGCAAAAAAAATGTCTACGTATTCTTTTTAATATTTCACAATTAGATAGTTGCCGACCATACTTTAAAAATCATAACATACTTACACTCCCCTGCATTTACATCTACGAAATAGCTCTGTTTGTAAGAAAACACCCCTCATATTTTGAATTTAATAAAAATGAAAGGCGAAAACATAACTTAATTTTACCTGAGCCAAAAATTACCATGTTCAAAAATAGCCCATATTACAGAGCGGCACACATTTATAATAATGTTCCAGAGATAATTAGAACAGAAAATAAAATTAATTTATTTAAAAACAAATTAAAAAAATATTTACTTCTACAAACTTACTACAGCTTATATGAATATATAAACGGATAAAGTTAGGTAATGATACAATTTTTAGTTATTTTCAATTAATTCTATTAACAATAATGAATTTATAGTTTTATACAAGTATATTTAATTTTAAATTATCTTATTAATAACAATAGATTTATATTTTTTTTTATACTTAGTTATTAGAATAGCCGACACCCTGACAGGGTATTTAGGGCTTTATTGTAAATAAATAAATAAAAACAAGAACTATTAAGCTTGTGGAACCTAGTAGAAAATTCCGATCGCAATTTAGTATTTACCCGCTTGTTCAAGTACTATAGTAAGGTCAATTGTCTTTGTCCTATCACGAATTTATCTGACAAGAAATTCGAATGACCTAATATAATCTATACTAATTATAAAGAAGAAAGACTTGATTGTTTTTTGTTTGTAATGGATGAACACAAAAACTTCTGGACCGATTTTAAAATTTCTTTCACTAATAGGAAGCTACATTACTTTTTATCTCGGAAAAATATTTTAATCCAGGAAAAACTTTTTCACGCGAACGGAGCCGCGAGCAGAAGTGTTAATTAATATTTCTAGAAATATGCGCATAAAATCATTTTCTGTTGCTCCTAATAATATCTTATACAAAGATTTACCCGATTCATGTTGACTTGAATAAATTTAAAAACACCAAAATAAGTGTTGAATTATTTGTAGCGATTTTTTTTAATACCGACCAATTTACAAGTACTTCTAGAATCATTTAACAATAATGATGGCCACCGCTCATAAAAGTTCTAAAAGAATAATTAATAAGCTGGTGGTAAGATATGTTATTTTGTATCCTCCCGGATAGCGACCTATAGCAGGTTCAAAACCCAAGGGCACACACCTCTGACTTTTATAAAAAAAAAGTTATGTGTGGATTCTTTATGAATTATCGCTCGCTTTAACGATGAAGGAAAACATCGCTAGGAAACCTGCATACCTGAGAATTTCTCTGGATTACGAAGGTATGTGAAGTCCGCCAACCCGCACTCGACCAGCGTGGTGGAGTAAGGCCTAAACCCTCTCAGTCGTAGAGGAGGCCCGTGCTCAGCAGTGGGCAGTATATAATACAGGGCTGGTATGGTGGATAGCGACCACCGCGCATAAGGTGTTAAAACCCGCCATAGTGGCCCACGTAAGTGTGCCGCCTGGGATCAGCCTGTGTATATCCGGTTCAAATAGGCCGGCATAATTGTATCGACTGACAAGGGATAGTTATCGGTCGTCAGTCGACACTCTATCTGGACACCTCCGTTTACCATCAGGTGCGATCACTTCATCGTGCCCCCTATAAAAAACTTTTATCATATCATATTGTTGTATGTACAGTCAGCCTCATAAGTTGCTGCACAAATTAAAAACTTCAAGTTGTCTGTACACTTATATGTTCTTACGAACATTTAGTTTTACTTTACAAAAATATAATTTAAGCCATTTACTTTACTTCACACAAACAAGAAATAATGTTTTAGTTAAACCTAACGTGGAAAAGTGGTTTGAAATTTTGAATTTGTTCAGCTACTTTTGTGGCTGACTGTACCTAATATTTTCAATTAAAAACATGTATGTATTTGTTTGTTGCAGTTGTTTCACCTAAAGACACATGTATTCGACATCGACGAAAGCAGCCTGGTGGCTGGCTACGTTTTTTAGCGTCTTCGTTACAGGTAGGTTTTATCATAAGTGGTATAAGTGGTATAGGGTTCATAATACGATTTCTACGTTTGAGATAGTATCAAATAAATATTTTAAGCTACAATTAATGTATGTTAAAAATATAATAAAGTAGACTTCTGCTCGCGGCTCCGCCCGCGTGAAATAGTTTTTCCGGGATAAAAAGTAGTCTTTAGCACTCAGGAGTAATGTAGCTTCCTATTAGTTAAACAATTTTCAAAATCGGTTCGGTAGTCTTTGAGTTTATCCATTACAAACAAACAAACAAATCAAATATTTCCTCTTTATCCTATTAGTATAGATATCTATTGAATTCTCGTTTGAAAATGTTCACTCTTAGATTTTGCATAATAATACTAGGTATTGTATCAAATAAAATAAAATAAAATCATTTATTGATCAAGTAGGTTTATAAAATAGCACTTATGACAAGTCATGACAAGGTAGAGACAATAACAAAGGTACATATACCAGTTAAATAATTTAAAGTACCTACATTAAATAATGAACCACCAGCAGGGGCTGATAGGTACAGGGGACACGGACATTGGGGACGGGAATAGGGCTAGGGAAGGAGAAGTGGAGCTGATATAAGAGAAAGGGAAGGAGTATCTTTACATTACGAGGAAACGGTCCACGGTCCTCGCCGGCGAGGATAAAAAGGTCCTAGCCTAGCTAACCTACCAGCCTTTCACTAGCTACCTAAGCGATGACGACCCGAAGAAGAAAGGCAAAAAGAAACTCCGGGCTTAATTTTTCGTCATCAATTGTCATGATTTTTAACCGACTTCCAAAAGGAGGAAGGTTCATTTCCAGTAGTCTCGCACTAAATGCATGTCAGTTATTTTATCGAAATATAGGCCCTGCTTTTCCCGAAATCTCGTGGCGTTATATGAACACTGTGAGTTCATTATTATGCCCATGAAATATAGAATAATACAAGAGAACTAAAAGTTGGCCTTTTTTGGTGTTTAACTCTGTGTGAAACATCTGGTTCTTTGGGTTCTTGATTGTCTCGAGTAGGTAAGACTGATAATTTCACCATAGGACGCTTCAAACTTCCATTTTTTGTTTTCAAAGTCACAACTCTGACAAATCCGTCATTGCCTGGGTGCAATTCGATAACTCTGCCCATTGCCCATTTTCCAGCCGGCAAGATAGAGTCGTGAATGAGCACTAGCTCATTGATCTGTATCCACTTACTTCTTGTTGTAATCTGACTAAGGTATTCATTTCGCCAGCGTTTCCATACATCATGAAACAAATTTTGAGTCAAATGCCATCTCGTTCTTAAATCACTTTCTGTATCAATTGTTATTAATGTTGGGCCACCGGTTAGGAAGTGTGCTGGGGTGAGGCAATCTAGGTCATCAGGATCTTCTGACAATGGACAGAGTAACCTTGAATTAAGGCAAGCCTCTACTTGAGAAAGAAGGGTAGCTAATTCCTCGTATGTTAATCGTTGCTCGCCAATTACCCTTTTGAGATGGTTTTTTAGGCTCTTCACAGCTGCCTCCCATAATCCTCCTGCGGATGGCCATGCGGGGGCACTAAAATGCCAACTGATTTGTATATCTGATATTTCGTTCATAAATTCTTCGTTAAAAATACTTTTTAACTGCTCGTATTCACTTTGTAAAATTTTATTAGCACCTACAAAATTGGTGCCATTGTCGCTATATATATGGCCTGGGGTCCCTCTTCTAGCGGTCATTCGTTTGAGTGCGGCCAAAAATGATGAAGTTGTTAGATCTGATACAACTTCTAGATGTCCAGCCTTAGTTGCCATACATACAAACACAGCTATGTATCCTTTCGAGCTCTTTATTCCTCGGCCTTTATTCGCTTTTAGCATTACAAAGCCTGTGTAATCGACCCCAGTATGATAGAATGCATGTGCAGGGTTACATCTAGCCTCGGGTAAGTCCCTCATGATTTGATGCTGGAGCCAGGGATTGCTTCTCCTACATGTAACACAAAAATGATGACGTTTCTTAACGGTCCGAATGCCACCAATAATCCAGTACCGTTGTCTGATTATTGCTAAGGTCAACTGTGGTCCGCCGTGGAAGGCGAACATGTGAGCTTCATCGATAATTAAATCAGTTAACCTGCTAGAGTGTGGTTTTTACTGGTGGTAGGTCTCTCATTATGTAAGAGGCCGTCTGGGTGGGTCCACCGCAATGTCTATTTCTACCGCCAAGCAACAGTGTGCATGCACTGTTGTGTTTCGGTTTGAAGGACATTGTAGCCAGTATAACTACTGGATATAATGAGACTTAACATCTTGTGTCTCAGGATGACGAGCGCAGTGGAATGCCACACAGTACTTTGTAAGTCAAGGTGCTCGATGGTGTTGCTGCTATTTATGGGTGGTCGTATCGCTTACCGATCCGATAAAACCGATCTTTTTGAGGGTTCCAGGAAACGCCTAATATTTTTTTGAACTCGGATCCGTAGAAGTTATCATTTTCGAATGTATTTGTATCTGTTAATAATTCTGTGGTATTTGAAGTCCATTTACGAAGATTAAATCCTGCGGAGTACAATAATTGTATAAGCTGTCGCTGTAATGACTTGGCTGCTTCTGTGCTATGACTGCCATGAATTAAATCATCCATGTCAAATTATTGATCTAAAACTTGTGAAGCCTCAGGATATCTTTGATCATCCTTAGCTAACTGTTTCAAACACATCATAGCTACGAACGGCGCGCATTTTGTGCCGTAAGTAACTGTAGTCAGCTGATATTCTTCTATTTCATGTTTAGGTAATTGTCTCCAAATTATTGGAACGAAGTTCCTTATTGCGCGTTGTGAAAGGGGGTTGGACGGAAAAGTTGTCACGACACTTTTTTCTATTATCTTACTAATATGAACCTTAAATACAATGCGTAGAAGCTATAATTCTTGAAACGAGTATATTTGTATTTATTTTATTTATTAAAGTCATTAAAACCATTAAAACCATTTCTTACTAATCTAAAATGAACCTTAAATACATTGCGTAGAAGCTATTTCCCCAGCGTTGGCACGGCACGAGTACATAAGAATCGAACGTAACATTCTTTTTTCAAATTTTGTTGATTTCTTCTACTTTACTACTACTGACATTTATCAATAACAAGACTAAACGTGCTTTGCTCGCGTTTAAAAATCTACTTTATGTGGTATGCGTAAGATCGAATTTGTGTTTAGTCAATCAAAATTTGTGATAAAAATGCTATGCAATAGCTTTACCGCGGTAGTCTCCGAGTGCCACACGTATTTATTTGTTTTTTTCTCTAGAAACTTATGTATTGGAACGGAAATAGGAAAATATTTATATATTTATATATATACACACTCTGTTATATAAATAAAATTTTATTACAATTCCTTCACTAATTAATCGAAAGGAACTTCGTTCCATCCGGGTGTCCCTTGACACCTCTAATTTTTTTTATGATAGCGTTGATCTACTTCATTTTTAAAAATATGCCTGAACATCTTTTCTATATCAGCGGTATAAGCATACTTAAACTTTCGCCATCTTAAAATTAAACATTGTAGATCTTGTTGTAGATTTGGTCCTCGTTCCATTAGATCATTCAGGGTGTAGCCACTCGAGGTTGGAGCCGAGGCATTAAATACCACGCGAAGTTTAGTTGTTAAAGATTGTGCTTTATGGACACAGTGGTGTGGCAAATAGCATTCTAATATCTGATTACCGGAACTCGGAATCATGTGTCCTACCGCTAGGTATTCATTTATAAACAGTTTATAGCCTTGTGCAACAATTTCATTACGTGTAAATTTCCGTTCTAATTAAATAAACTGAGCTAATGCTTTTGGCATTGATTTGCCTAAATGTTTTTCAAAATCAGTCTTAAAAGGGATCCTCACAGTGAATCTACCATCAGGTCGACGTAACGTTGTAGATTTAAAGAAATCGATGCATTTTAAATCTTAAGAAGTTAGGGTAGAATCTTCCGTAATATCTTCAATTTCCCAAACTTTTTTATTTCGTCAATTTTATTCTGAATTACGTTACATTGTAATGTCTTAACATTAACACTCAGGATCCATCCTAAACGGGTATGATGCGCGAGCGGTAGTGACCTTCTAAAATTACGAAAGAATAGACATCTACTAGCTATGTAGAGGGCTATGCTAGGTTTTTCTCTACGCGATCTCATCAGAAATGAAGAGATCCGCAGAAGAACGAAAGTCACTGACATAGCCCAGTGAATTAGCAAGCTGAAGTGGCAGTGGGCAGGGCACATAGTTCGAAGAACTGACGGCAGATGGGGCAAAAAAGTTCTCGAGTGGAGACCACGTACTGGCAAGCGCAGCGTCGGCCGTCCACCTGCAAGGTGGACTGACGACTTGATAAAGGTCGCAGGAAAACGCTGGATGCAGGCCGCTTTTGACAGGTCCATCTGGAAATCTTTGGGGGAGGCCTATGTTGATGATGATGATGAGACATCTGCTCCCAATAGAACATCTACAGGTCTACTCTTATAAAATTCTGGATCTGCTAATTGAATATTGTCCAAAAAGTCCCACGTAGGTTTAGTAAATGTATAGGAAGGTAGTTTTGTAATAAGATTTTTCATAATTAAAGTTTCTACTTGAAATTCATCAAAATCACTGGTAATTGATCTACACTTGATATTGATTGTGCTCTTACATTGGCTTTCCTTAACTCCGACTCCTGATATGACTCCCTTAAATGCTTTGCGTGGCAGTCTTAATAATTGAGCGGCATGTTCAGTCACTATACATGCTTGTGAGCCTTGGTCAAGAAGTGCACGTAAGACATGATAGGATTCATCTTTTGATTCTACTTTGATAAGCGCAGTAGCCAATAATACTTCTGATATTTCGGTTTGTAGGGATACATGTGAACTTCTATGTAAATGGTCTGGATTCGAATCTGTGGTAAGACTCCGCTCATGTCTTGGTTGCGTTGCCGACGAGCCACTGGGTGCGCTAGTCGGTGTCGAATTTCTCGCTTGCATGTATGCATTATGCAATACAGTATTGTGACGTTTATTGCATTCGCGGCACCGTTTCTCGGAAAAACATGCCTTATCTTTACGATTATAAAGACAGTTTTTATATAAATTAAATTTTTCTATTGTTTTCAATTTTTAATAATTTGGCATGTTAAGGAATTTTTCACAACTAAAAACTCCATGATTAAGGTTACAAATAGGACAATTTGGTTTTTTGTTTTCGTGATATTGATTATCCACACGACTGCTAGAAAATGACTGTTTGGTATTATAACCTTTCTGATAAGATAATTTTGTTGCTGATTATTACTATTGGAAGATCTGTTCTAGATTTTGTAAATTTGCTTTCTGTAAAGTCGAAAAATTCCTGAAGAACATTTAGTTGTCTCGGATTCTTAATGGAATCATTATCATTATATTATTATACGATTCAAGGGTTTCTAATCGCCTCCTAATGTAATCAGATGTTTTACGATAGAGGCTATTCTTTTTAAAATTCCTAAAAAGTTGCTCCATCGCCCCAATAAGTTGGTTCTGGTTGGATAACGAATCCTCCATGATGATTGTATTAAAGTAATAAATGGAAAGATCTTACTTTTTCTGATGCTGCTGTTTGCACTGAAGAAACAATTTGAAGTTATAACTAAACATAAGTCTTTAACCATATCAGAAACAAGTGTTAAATTTAGATTCCGTTACAAAATACCTAAACATTAAAGAGGTAACAACTGTTAAACTACTGGGCCTAACAATAGATACCCATTTAAATTGGAAAAACCATGTAGCCAACGTTAAAACTAAATTATCTAAATTTACGTACGCCTTGTGTGTGTTGAAATGCAACACGCACACAGAGTGCGCGCTTACAGCTTATTACGCCTATGCATACGCTTGGCTTCGATACGGAGTGATCCTGTGGGGACATAGTACAGATGCACACGATATATTTATATTGCAAAAAAAATGTCTGCGTATTCTTTTTAATATTTCACAATTAGATAGTTGCCGACCATACTTTAAAAATCATAACATACTTACACTCCCCTGCATTTACATCTACGAAATAGCTCTGTTTGTAAGAAAACACCCCTCATATTTTGAATTTAATAAAAATGAAAGGCGAAAACATAACTTAATTTTACCTGAGCCAAAAATTACCATGTTCAAAAATAGCCCATATTACAGAGCGGCACACATTTATAATAATGTTCCAGAGATAATTAAAACAGAAAATAAAATTAATGTATTTAAAAACAAATTAAAAAAATATTTACTTCAACAAACTTACTACAGCTTATATGAATATATAAACGGATAAAGTTAGGTAATGATACAATTTTTAGTTATTTTCAATTAATTCTATTAACAATAATGAATTTATAGTTTTATACAAGTTTATTTAATTTTAAATTATCTTATTAATAGCAATAGATTTATATTTTTTTTATACTTAGTTATTAGAATAGCCGACACCCTGACAGGGTATTTAGGGCTTTATTGTAAATAAATAAATAAATAAACAATGTTCTCGTGGGCTCTGAACACAGGTGCTCTGACAATGGGTGAAGAAGCCCGATCGGATTTACTAATTGCACTCATTTGACTACACTCAACAACATTACCTCTTTCCGTAACACTATCACTGTTAGTTTCACAATATCGACCGTTGTCGGAGAAGCGCTGGTCGGCTCCAGCGCGATCTTGTCCTGCGCGCCGGACGCGTCTCCACGTTATCACTGCTCCCGCGATCACCACCATGCTACTATCACATATATTATTGTGAAGTGGTGTATGTCATGCTATAATAGGCCATATATCTCTAGGCCTGGCTCTTACTTAAATTCCTTAATTTTGTCGCTCAATGCACTTATTTGCTTTTTCCAATTTTGATCATCTGATTTGTTTACGGCGGTAGCATGCCACAGACTCGATATGTTAATTATATTATTAATCGAGTTGTTATTAGGAATCTCTATGATGGGTTTTATCTGTAGAGAGCTATGATCTTGATTATGTGCGTAAACCGTAAATTTATTAAACTTTACCGTGCACCCCGGAGCTATACTAATAATTCCTCCGGCTCACAAACAGTTTGCTGTCATTTGATGTTCACATATTATTCTAAAGTAACATTCGGAGCAACAATAATACAAGATTCCTAAGAGAACAAATGCCGCTGACATATTTCAAACAAGCAACTCTATCTGCACTTCACGACACTTACTATCAGGTGCAGTGGGGTCACTTTGCAGCTAATTTCACGTAACATACGATAATCTTCATTTAATATCTTTTGGTGCCAAATAAAAATCCCATATTCGCATTCGCATTCGCGAATGTTGGAAATCGGATATTCGTTACATCACTAGTACGTAGTATTTAATGGTGGTAGGTCTCTCATATGTAAGAGTCCGTCTGGGTGGGTACCACCGCAATGTCTATTTCTACCGCCAAGCAGCAGTGTGCATGCACTGTTGTGTTTTTGTTTGAAGGACATTGTAGCCAGTGTAACTACTGGACATAATGAGACTTAACATCTTATGTCTCAGGATGACGAGCGCAGTGGAATGCCACACAGTACTTGGTAACTCAAGGTGCTAGATGGTGTTGCTACTGTTTATGGGTGGTCGTATCGCTTACCATCAGGCAAACGGCATGCTCATCTCGTCCTTCGATGAATGAAAAAAAACCATCAAGTATTTTTTGTACATATTTTACTCTAAGTCGTGTACAATAAACTTTCGTTCATTTTTTAAATATTTTTTGTATACGAATAAGGCAGATTAAAGCTTCGAAAAGTGTGAAAGATAAATATACACAAACTCTGTGTTTTTTACTCTCGAAAAATTCTTAACAGTATAAAATCCGTTTAATACTTAACAAGTTATAAATACTGTAATTATTTAACTTGTATATACGGCTATACCTACACCAAACAGTAATTTATGCAACCTCAAAATCTAAAACACAAAATAAATAACTCGAAAGTTACAACGGTCAATGGAAAATTCCGTTATTAAAACACTTATCCTTCGTAGTTTAAGGTGTGTTTTCAATATTAATACAGCGACAAACTTATTTGGACACAGAATCGTGCGATTATAAGCTTTAGTCCCGGGTCTAAAAAATAAATGTTTAACTAGACTAACGGTCTCACGGAGTAAAATAACAAATATTAAGTACCCGTGTGTAAAGTCTGAGTAAAGCTAATCTTCAAATCGAATATAAGGCGCCCAAATAAATGGTAAACAAAAGAGTGCATTAAGTATTACCAGTTGTTCGCCCGTGTTGTTTCATCCGTGTTCAAGTGAAGTAAATATTCATTTTTTTTTAATGAGACTTAACATCTTATGTCTCAGGATAACGAGCGCAGCGGGATGCCACACAGTACTTTGTAACTCAAGGTGCTGTATGGTGTTACTACTGTTTATGGGCGGTCGTATCGCTTACCATCAGGCGAACGGTATGCTCGTCTCGTCATTCAATGCCATAAAAAAAAATATATAGCGGGCAAACGAGCATTCGGTTCACTTGATGGTAAGTGATCACCGCCGCCCATGAACATCTGCAATACCAGGGGGCATAGAGATTACACTGGACGAGCGCGTAGTGCCTTTGCCTTACTGTGAATTTGCTTGTAATTCGCCAGTGTGATAAGAACTTTAACTTTACCAGACCATTAATGAAACAAACCGGCCTTATACGTTAACTGGTGGATAACATTTGCATTATGAAACAGGCCCTTACTCTACTACAGCTGAAATTACTGTTAAGCTCTCAAAATACAAAATGTTGTGTATTTACGTAGAGACTACTATTAGTATAAAAATTGCTCAAGACTCGGTTTGCCAATTTGTGTTTATGTTTCGCTGTGTTTTTTTGCGTTCCTTAATAATTTTAATCGACCTTCCTTACGTAGAGTCTAACGCTGTCAATTTGTAGAGACAGAACTATAGCTCAGATTTATTAGCGTTTAGCTTACATTACGTCAGAAACTGTGGGAAATGGCAGACATGTGAGCACGTTTATCGAAAATCCTCAGGGCATATCGTAGTTGTCCGGGATAAAACTTGCCTTGCTATTTCCCGGTCATACCTTATCGCTAGTAACGAGGTTAAAAGATATTAAACGATAAGATAAACTGCATAGAGTATATTATCTAATAAATAACTTAGAAAGTCTCGACAGACTGCCTCGGTGGCGTAGTTGTATTGCGTGCGCGGTACGACACGGCTCTGAGGTCCCGGGTTTGGATCCCGGGTCGGGCAAAGTGAGATTATGCATTTTATACACTAGTGTTACAGTTAATTATAAACTAATATAACATCACTTAACGTGCGTCGCGTACATTTTCAGCTGCATCAATAGTTATTATAACATAATAATATTATTATTATGCTTATTTATTACGTTTATTTACACAATTTGAACAATGTCCTGCCTTCTGGCAATGTAGAAGACAATATCGCGTAATGTGCACCTGTTCCACAATACTCTAAGGTATTAACCCCTGTTAGTAGAGTTTACATGCTCCCAGGTAAATCCGAGCGTCATTGCTACTATGTTAAATTATATCCACATACTAAGCCTCCGCGCCGCGCCGCCCGAATAAACCCAACGTTGTTTAGTATTAACAATAGCAATAACTACGTATTCAGTATCAGCCCGGAGTCTGGAATTTGGAAGGCGTGAGCATGCGTAATAACTAAGTACGTTGGCTTAAAGATTTTAAATTGGTACGCACGCATGCATGCTCACGCCTTTTATCCCCGAAGGGGTAGGCAGAGGCGCAACTAGTGCACCCACTTTTCGCCAAGCGTATTCCGTCCCATGATGTGATAGGGGGCGAGCCTATCGCCATACCGGGCACAAATTCCAGACTTCGGGATGATACTGAATAGAAAAATCCAATATCACTTTGCCCGACCCGCGGATCGAACCCGAGACCTCAGCCTTGCAGTCGTACCGTAATACAACTACGCCACCGAGGCAGTCTTAAATTTTAAATTGGTAAATTAGGAATAAAGCAGAATGGTTTTAAATGTAATTTTAATGTAAATGAGCATTGTTATCTATTGTTGCGAGTTAAGGTATAGTTAAACAGAAATCAGACGAAATTATAATCATTTATTAATGCCGTTAACCTAACAACGTTTAAGCATGCCATGAAACCAGCCATTCACATATAAATAATCGACCTACCTGTTTCTTAATATAACATTGTAAAAGGCAACTTCATAATACCAGGGTGATATAACTGCCTTGTGGGAAATTCGCGTTAAATGTCGGCTTTTCTTTATCGTTTAAAAGCGTTTCGTAACCTCCTTTCCATTCTTTAAATGTCCGCAATGCAACTAAGGCATGATCGCCTGACATTGTGAATCACAATCTTATGACCTGTTTGCTCGTATTCCGACTTATAAAAAATAACATTAATCTTTATTAGGTACTAATAGTGTTCGCGGCTCCGTACGCGTGAAAAAATATTTTCTCGGGATAAAAAGTAGCCCATAGTACTCAGGAGTAATGTAGCGTCCTACTGGCGAAAGAATTTTCAAAATCGGTTCAGTAGTTCCTGAGATTAGCGCGTTCAACCAAACAAACAAACCCTTCAGCTTATAATATTAGTATAGATTATATTAAAATTCCTGAATATCCTCGAAAACCAAGTAATCTTCCACTCAACGTTGCTTAAAAAGCTTGGAAAACCAAAATATTCGTGAAGAAAAATAATCAAATATTTTTATCATCATTCTTACGTCGCGACATCGACAAGTTAAGACCTTTCCACTTCGGGAAAATTTAATATTAATCTGTTAGAAAATTCATTGAAGTGGATTAAGTAGTTCGTACGGGGCTTCCTCAATAAAATTAAATGATAAAGTAGGACCCCACCTAGTGCCATTAAGATAAATATACATAGGTACGTTTCCCTTTTAAGGGGTAGGCAGAGGTAACACATATGCACAGCATTTGTTGCCGATCTGCCTTACCCTTCAGGGAATGCACGTAATACAAATTTACTGGTGGTAGGTCTCTCATAATGTAAGAGTCCGTCTGGGTGGGTACCACTACAATGTCTATTTCTACCGCCAAGCAGCAGTGTGCATGCACTGTTGTATTTCGGTTTGAAGGATATTGTAGCCAGTGTAACTACAGGACATAATGAGACTTAACATATTATGTCTCAGGATGACGAGCGCTGTGGAACCACACAGTACTTTGTAACTCAAGGTGCTGGA
Source organism: Sphinx pinastri (assembly GCA_947568825.1). Taxonomy (NCBI): domain Eukaryota; kingdom Metazoa; phylum Arthropoda; class Insecta; order Lepidoptera; family Sphingidae; genus Sphinx; species Sphinx pinastri. Next base: position 9,997,022 of record OX387627.1, on the reverse strand, counting down.
TGGTGTTGCTACTGTTTATGGGTGGTCGTATCGCTTACCATCATGCAATAAAAAAAAATTAAAACGTACCAATTAAAATCAATACCTTTATCATTTACAAGTTTTGTGGAAATTTATATTGTAAGGAACTGATGTACTATAACCAAAATTTCAATACATCAGCATATTAGGTACCATTTGACTATATTATGAAATACCGTGCAGTACGGTATAGTTGCGTAATAGGATCAGACTCCACGGCTCAATAACACTAATCAAATCAGCAGTCGTCATATCCCGGAACCTTGATTAAATACGGTGTACAGGATTACATTTTTGTATCATCATTTCTCATGTGCATTTAGTAATAGCATATAACATAATTAATGTATTTGTTAATCTGACTGGTGGTGAATTTGTGAACGCGGATTTTAGTGCTGATGGTTCGGGTTCGATTCGGCATTATTCGGTCAGTAATGCTCATTATCAGCTGAGAGTCTGGGGGCCTGATAATGGCAATAAGTTCTTCACCTATTCCATGAACCCCAGTTGGTCAAATATTATGTTATACATCTCTGCTTACCCCTTAAAGAGGGGAAATGGTGTGATGATATGTAATGTAAATAATATATTAATGTTGACTGCCTCGGTCGCGTAGTTGTATTGCGTACGCGTTACGAGTATGATATGCGCGCTGAGGTCCTGGGTTTTCCATCTTAAAAATTACTCAGTCGCAGCTCGGAGTCAGGAAGTTGGCGGTGTGATACCCCCGTGCCTCGGAAAGCACGTAAAGCCGTTGGTCCTGCGCCTGATCTCTCTCCGGTCATGTCGGATTGCCGCCTCACCGGGCTATGAGAGTGAAGGAATAGCGAGTGCACCTGTGTACTGCGCACACACTTGTGCACTATAATATCTCCTGCGTACCTGTCTGATCTCCGTTGAGATTGGCCGCCGTGGCCGAAACTGGCTAGGAGGATTACATTACACGTAACATAAAATCAAATTCATATAGGTATATGTAGTTTATAATTTTATAGTATGTCATATCATACACTGACTTCAATCCAAAATAAATATACAATAACAAAAGATAATCACCAGCGAATTAACTGCTAGTTACATAGGATAATTAGTAGAAAGTGTGTGGTCAAAACTGGCTAGGATGAGGATTACATATTAATTTACAGTTTTAAGTTGAAAACATAATAAAGAAAAACTCTACAAGTTTGTTTGTATCGAGTAATCATAGCAAATACTGGCGGTTCTAAGAATTTGATCACAGATAGAAAGCTACACTATCCTTTAAAACATAAGTTATATTTTCATTTGATTACTTTGCTCCGGGAAACGACTTAAACGCGAGCGGAGCTTGCAGTTATTATATTATACTTTGAAGTCGTTTAAATAGTTTGAGTTTTTAGGTTAACTTTTATACTCAGTATTATGTAAGCATCATAACTAAAACCACCTATGATATAGCAAGGCTTGCGAAGTACTATTTTAAACGAAACAGATCTCCGATCAGATTGGTACTTTATATAACTAAGCTAGATAAATACATGAATGAGTATGCGAAAACAATGTTTAATTTTAATAAGTCATCGACTCCAAAATTGGTAACCAGTATATCAGTAATGTTATCCTATATTTATTCATGTATTTATCTAGCTAGTTAGCAATTCAAATTAGTCACCGAATATAGGTAATGTACAATTACTTTTCGTTTTAAGTGGTTGTTGTTTTTGAAGGCATGATTTTATTTTATGTTTTTTTGTGTTAATCCTACTAATATTATAAACGCGAAAGTTTGTAAGTATGGATGTATGGATGTTTGTCACTCTTTCATGCAAAAACTACAGAACCGATTTCGATGAAATTTGGCACACGGATTGATCATAACCTGGATTAACACATAGGCTAGGAAAATATAAAGCTGGACTTTTATCCCGGAAAAACTTTTAAAGCGGGCGGAGCCGCGGGCAAAATCTAGTTAGAAATATACCGCCTCGATGGCGTAGTTGTATTTTGTACGCGGTCCGACTATCGCGCTGCGGTGTTACGCCTCTACCTAACCCTAAAAAGGGGAAAAGGCGTTATATTATGTATATATTTGTGTAAGAAATAGACCGAACAAAATCCAACGCAAAAGTACCACGGAAAAAGTCACAGGGAAGCAAAATTCGCAATTTCTTATCCTTGGACAACAAACTTTTTCAAGTTATTTTGGTTTTATAACCAAACTACTTAACCGATTTTGATAAAAATTCTATAGGACCAATCTGGAAGTATATTCCTTGTAATGAAAAAAGAATTTTCTAAATCGGTCAATAAATGACGGAGTTCTGAGGTAACAAACACAAAAAAAAACATACACGTCAAATTGAGAACCTCCTCCTTTTTTGAAGTCAGTTAATAGGTTAATAAACAGTTTATGAATAAGGCCGATAAAATTATATCTGACTTGATCCCTTGAGAATTTTTTAGTAAGTTTAAATAATCGATAATGACAATAATACTAGTATTTACTCGAACACATCAACTAAGGATATAAAAAAAATACGTGTGGCACTCGGAGACTGCCGCGGTAAAGCTATTGCATAGCATTTTTTATCACAAATTTTGATTGACTAAACACAAATTCGATCTTACGCTTACCACATAAAGTAGATTTTTAAACGCGAGCAACGCACGTTTAGTCTTGTTATTGATAAATGTCAGAAATGCAATGGTCATCACAACCAAAGTAGAATAAATCAAAATTTGAAAAAAGAATGTTACGTTCGATTCTTTTGTACTCGTGCCGTGCCAACGCTGGGGAAATAGCTTCTACGCAATGTATTTAAGGTTCATATTAGATTAGTAAGAAATGGTTTTAATGACTTTAATAAATAAAATAAATAAAAATATACTCGTTTCAAGAATTATAGCTTCTACGCATTGTATTTAAGGTTCATATTAGTAAGATAAAAAAGATGTCACGTTATTTTCGTTACGGAATTTCTGGATTCGGTCTCCACGCTCAAGGCCCGCGATAGAAGCTATGCAATAGCTTAAAAATTACAACATTCTTAACATTACAGGAGAGATGCCGGTCCAAGCGGAGTTAGAGCCCGAATTCCTTCAAGAGCTGGAAAACCACACGGTGACACAAGGACGCGACGTGCACTTCACGTGTGTCGTCAACAACCTCTCCAAATACAGGGTGAGTTAATTGATCGGAGTCGACACAATCTGGACCTAACTTCGCTTACCCACAGGTGTAGAGGTCAATTTGCCATGAACGAAAAAAGTTGACTATCACAATTTCTACACATTTTTATTCTCATTAGTCATTATGAATAGTAAGTAGGTGGGCTACAAGTATGACAAGCAGAAACACATGCGCATGTGCACTGCTGCAGTAGAAATAGATATAGTAGGTAATGTATTCTTGAAATGAATATTATAATTTCGTCCTTACAAAGTAGGGAAAAATATATAAATTTTAATATTTATTCATAAAATGTCATGGTCAAAGGTGTTTCTATCATTTTATGTTCACTGACTCCACATTTAATGGGCATAAAACATTTTTATTGGTTATATTTACTTGTATTTGGAGAATTATATACTGGTGTTTCAACTGGCTTGCATAATGAAATAAAGTAAATATTACGTAGAATTATTAAAGGAATGAGTGCTATTCTATCCATGAATTTGACGAAGTTATTGATAAAACAATAAACAATTAGGATATTACTATGACATAATAATTATTTTCATAAACAACTGGAAACCTTGAAATCTATTAAAAAAGATAACGAAATAGAGATGACTCGATTGTCCCAAAAAAATTATTGACATTGTGTATATATAATTTATCCTTGGCTTTACATACTTTGTTATTTATTCCACCGAAATTAATGGCAGCAAAAAAAGAACTCTAAAAAGTGTTGTAAAGAAATAAAAATGTAGCCAGACTGTACACATTATTATGAACTCAGACAGGCGCCTATTGAAAGACAAAATAATGTCAAGTTGTAACTCGTAAAAGGATGATGGCCCAGTCGCCATACCTTGTCTATTTAGAGAGCATACCGGTTACATACGCCTGTAAATGATTCACACGCCGAATTAGGGTTGCTACGCATCATATCTTTTAATTTCTCGATGTTATTTTTGAGTTTTTACTACTTACTAAAAATATTGTCATGTCAAAAAGTTATTTAATACTTCACTTTATTTTGTATTAAATTAGAATATTTTTGTTAGTCATAAAATAGCCATATGTAGGTGACGAGAAAAAGATGTTTTATTTAAATAGTCAACATTAATCTACCACAAATAAAATTATACCATCATATATAAACTATAATATTTTAAAATCAAAGTTACAACCCTACGTCGAATGCATAATAATACATTAAAATACATGCAATAGACGATCGACACTGGTACGGTCAACCTAAAAAAGATTAATTTATATTCCAGTATTCTGCAAATACCAATGCAATTTGCATAGATTCTTTTTCTAACCTAACGATAAAGATAAACGTAAATTAAGATATTCATTTTCTATTAGCATATGACACAATAGTGTTCTAAATATTAAATCTCGACAGATTACTCAAGAAATATTTTTTCATATATTGTGGCACGGAAATAATCATGTTTTAATTCCAAAATAAGTGAATGAATAAAATAATATCTTGAAGATTATACAATACAAACGTATCGTGTACATTGATACAACACTACACACTATAATTGCCAAACTTGTTTTTGTGCAAGTCGAAGCCAGGTTATAAATTTGAAGTAACGATAAAAATCTTTAGCTGTAAATACCCATAAAAGCGAAATACCACTTGAGCGACTAATAGAGAAATCTCTAGAAAGGTAAGTGAAGGTGTTAAACGCTGATTCTGACCTCATAGTATGTAAGGAAATGTTTTGCTGGTGGTAGGCTATATTTTGTGTCCATCCGGATAGTGACCACCGTAGACAAGGTGATTAAACCCGCCATAGTGACCCACGTGAGTGAGCCGCGTTCCGGGATCAGCCTGTGTATATCCGGGTCAAATAGGCCGGCATAATTATGTCGAATGACGAGGGATACTTATAGCTCGTCAGACGACACTGCCTGCCTATTAGGGTAGTTGACTACTTTTTTTTAATACATTTATCAAAAATGTATGCCATCCTTAATACAACGGAAAAATATTTTTTAAAATTGGCTCAGTAATAAGTAAGTTTTGAAAATTGGTGGAAGGGGTAATTGGTGTCACCGGCCATAACACTGCGTGCGCCTGAAAGAGATAGCGCGATATCCCCATTACGCCACCATTTTTGCAAGGAACAATATTTCAAATTTGAATAACTGCTTTATTTTTCAACCAATGATAAAAAAAAATAACAAAAAATTTTACTTTAAATTTTAATTACTAGTATAGATTTTATCACGGATTTTTTCATATCATACGAAACTATATTAACTTAGAATTGATAAGGTTTTAGGCTTTCCCTCTCAAAGCTGTATACGGGGAGAGTTGAAAACCAATATTAGCGTGACAATAAAAAAGATTGAAGTACCAAAACAAGTTTGGTAATTAAAGAACACTATCGATGTACGAGTCACGAATTTATACATTAATGAACTCTTTAAGTGAATGGGAAGTGAATGAGACAACCATGCTTATCTAAATTATTTTAATCAATTGTAAATTATTTGACATTCAGTTCTTATTGTTTAAAATTTACATCGTAGGAATTTAATTTCTTTATTAAAATTACTTCGTTTTATTGCCTTAATACCAGCCAGGACCTAGGTATTAAAATGTTAAAAGATAAAAATAGTCTTATAATTTTACATATTAATTAAATATGCGATACATGCATGCATTCACTTCATCAGTAATAGCAATGGTGAGCTAAATTTCTATTAATTTACAAAATGGAAGATATATCCTATTAGGTACATAATTTCGTTTCAAAAATAAATTTCGGCAGTATTCCCTTCCAATATTTTAACTTTACATTCAATATTAAGTATAATATGATTTCCAATCATTTAGGCGTAAAACGAACTTTAATAGGTAACTTATCAGCTATATGATTCATACAAAGTCGTTGCGGAAATTCATTCAATACAAAACACCAAACCTACAATATCATATTTATGGGTACAATAATTAAAAGAACTTTAGACTAGTACGCATTAACCTTGAAATGTTTAACATACTTAACAAAACTAATTTAACAACATACTCAAAACTATGATTAAGCACATTAAAGTATAATAAATAATGTAGTTGCAAAATCTACAATTTTAATTATCCTCCTTAGCTTTGCAATTAAGCTATATTTTTATTTTCGCCATTTTTGAGATTCATTAGTTCCTTTACTTCTTCGCCCGATTTGTCCGTAAAATAACTTTCTATTTCTTGAAGAGACTTATCCTTAGTCTCCGGTAAATATTTATACAGTAGAGAAATACAGAACGTAGCTGACAGTCCGTAAAACAAACAAGCGCCGTGCAAACCGAATATCCTAAATAAGAAAGGAGATATTTTCAAAACTGTTGCCATAAGTGCATCACCGTATATACCCATTATAAACATGGCAGAACTCTTGAACCTCAAAGGTATTAATTCGCCATATATAGAGGTACTCATTATAATAGGTCCGCAGCTTATAGTCACTGAATACAATATCAACAACGCAATGGACAAAATATCGTTTTCAGGAACCACAGACAATTTTATCAAATATAAATAAAGAGAGGTCACGAACAAAAATACCATGCCAATCGTCGAAGCCCCAAGTAGTTGCGTCCTTCTTTTAAGGAAATTTGTGAACACACATCCAATATACATTCCAAGTACGGTGACGCCGTCTAATATCAGCATGCCTCTATACGCCATTGGCTCGCTGTTCGTGATTTTCTTTATTATGTGAATAGCATAAATGCCAAAAGCTATTTTCCCTGATAACTGGCACAAACCCGTCAACACAATACACAGTAACATTGGCTTATAAAATTCTTTACTGATTGTTGTCCTCAAAAAATTAACAAACCGGTGACGGAGCGTTCTTTTATCCTCAGCGTGACTTTTAAGATACTCTTTTTGGGATTTTATCAGGTATGTCAGTTCTTCTTCTGATTCTTTGTCGTATCCTTTCAACCAGTGATACGCAGTAGTGCATTCTTCGTACCTTCCTTTAGTAGCCAGCCAATACGGCGATTCCGGCCAAATGAGAACAGTTAGAGTGAAAGCAGAACAAACGAATCCTAGTATGCCAATATTTTTCCAATGGTAGAACGTTCCGATGGCGTTCGAAGCCCATATTCCCCAAAAGAACGACGCTGACTTGATCGTAAGGAATATTCCTCTGTACTTGACCGATGTGTATTCGGTGATGATAACGGGAAGAATGGTATGCGCCCCAGTTTGTGCCATGCCTTGTATTATTTCACTGATTAAAATGTGTGTCGTGTTCGTGCTACAGTAGAAAACTATAAAGGCTACTAATGAATTGACGCACAGAATAATAAAAGGTATCTTTCGTCCAACGAATTCGGTGAACATCGGTAATATAAGCACCCATGGCAGTCCTCCATATCCTATAACGGATGCTGAAAATAAAAATGAGCAAAATAAATATAAATCTGTTCTGTGACATAATATCTAATGCTTATGACGTTAATGATTATCCGCGCGAAGAAAAATTTAATCGTCAAGCAAATAAATTTGTTGAATACGACGTATCATCTGTGTTATTTCGCGCGCGTTTTAAAATATATGATTTACATTACATAGCCATGTCTCCATCTCCTCACTGACTGCATCTGTTGAGTTTGCCTCTTTTCTTATTTGTGGGATGAACACTGTTGGCGCTCCTGTCGATAATCCGAGCGTAAAGTATATCGTCCATACTCCACTGCAAATGATGAGCTAAAATATGTAAACCACATTGAATTGCTGTACGGGCCCGGTGAGCTTCTCTCCATAATACAGTGAGAAAAAATCTCCAACGAACGAATAAATATACTTATAACGTTTATTTGTACATAAATAAAATAATACCTGTTTTATAAATGGCATCCATGAGCACTTTTTGTTTTCACCACTATTTTCACGCACACTTATCTCTTTATAATTGGAGTCCATAATGCACTGAACTAGTTAACGTTGATTGAAATTTTATTATTAAATGTCACTTTAGTTCAGACGATAATGCGCATCACTAAAAATTACATCTAAATTGGATTTTTATCAGAATACAATTTGTGTAAAATTTACGTTATTATCTTATTTGTATCTTGTTTATATTCAGTGTGCGTTTATATTATGTGCATTCACATTATGGTGATTCGATGAGCGCGAATATACCTAACCGTTTATGTTACGACGGTTGTATTTTTAAACTATCATTAGAATGAATTATAATTACACAACCACCGCTAAGCACAGCGTAGATTCGAGTGAGATCCAGATATTTTTATTCAACTTGCCAGCGGTGACTTGTGCGATAAAACTTGTTTCCCCGCTTACACCTTGCAAGGATTCGTCTGATATTAGGATGACGTTACGTAAAGAGGAAAATGGTTAAAGATATATTTATTTTTTAACTTTTTTATTAAAATTAATTTGAATAAGTATTTCATTATCTTGTAGAAAAGCTATTTTGGTTTCATTCACTTAAAGATTTTTTGTAAAATCATTTTATTAATTATTTGTTTCGCATTTACAAAATTTGCCTGCTATCACAAGTTGAACAAAATAGTAAATAGTATTTTATGGAATACAATCAACAGAATTGTGATTTCTGAATACTATGAGAATTATGTTCTATTTACAATTTACATATAGACGCAACTGTTTACCATTATTCCAGCTGTTATAATTAATACTATTAAAATAAATATTGTTATATTTTTCTAAATTTTTCAATGCGCTTTCTATACTGATAAAGTAAATACATACGAAACTACAACGTGTTCTTGTATAACTTCGAAGACTGAATAAAAAACATTGTTAAGAATACCGCTACAATCTACATATTATATTTAACTACTCCATGACTATGAACGCAAAGAAGTATCAAACTTGTTTTTGAAAGTAATGAATAGTTTTTAAACCTGTTAAAACATACATTTCGGATGTCACATGACCTTGCTAATTCTGCTTAGACTTGCTAATATAGATGTGAAAATGTTTTCAATAATAGTTGTCGATTACGCCTATCATCTTTTACGTATTATCGTAGGTTGTTTACTCACACACTATCACCCGAAAATGTTTTTATATCATTGAAATTGTAAATAAATCATTCACATTCATCAGGTAAAGGACGCGTGATCGAACAGATAAATCAAAAATACTTTAATGTATCTATGTCAGTATCAAATTAAATAATTGAAATGTAGTAGTACTATAAATAGTCGTAATAAAAACAAACTTTTGTAGTGAGGTTTTCCTTATGCTTGTCGATATGGCGATAGGCTCGCCCCCTATCACATCATGGGAATACGCACGGCGAAAAGTGGGTGGACTAGTCGCGTCTACTCCTTTGTGGATAAAAGGCGTGAGTGTGTGACACTTTCCTTGTTATTTTGAGATACTAATCTTTACATTGGTAAAGCGATATTTAACTTAGAACTTATAACACAAAACTTTTATGTGCATATTATTTTGATTCCGAAATGTATTCAATTAACAATTTTATTATTAATTACGAAAAATTAACAAGCCATTATATCAGACCTATGAAAACAAAAACCGCAAGGCGAATGAGCGAAGAGATTATTCCGCAGTAGTTCATTTCAAGAGACAAAAGCGTTAAGGTTCAGAAACAAATATCTCTAATGGTTAAGTGACATCATTCTTAGGATATGACCTTCAATCCCTGGATTATATTTTATGAAAAGTAAACATTTTATAAGTAATTTGAACCGTATATACTTTGAATTGTCCTCGATATGGCGATAAGGATGCTCCCTATCACTTCATGCTACGGGAATATTACCTATGGTTTCTGGGACTTGATGACTAGTAAAAATAAAATAATTTTGTTTCAAATATTATAGCTTGAGTTGCTGAAAAATATATATATATACCGCTTATATATATGTAGATATTATTATAAAAAAATATTTAACTTCTATCTCAGAAAACTATAACCAAAATTATTCTTCCTCGATTTGTTGGTATCGAGTGACTAATGTTTTAATAATGCTGCCACGGTTGTTATTCGATAGACAGAAGGTTAATTACGTTCAACTTTTAGTTCTTGTACCTTCAGTAGTTCTTTTCATTTGCAACGCAAAACACGAAATTCACACATGCTGATATATAAAGGCATTTAAATTTTATGTGACAAGTATTATCGTCGTATATTATTCATGTATTTGTTTACACTCTATTTATTAACCCACTTCCAAAAAGGAGGTTCAATTCGTTTTTTTTTTATAATATTTTATTTTACACTCTAATTTATATATTTAATTTTAATCGCATCGTTAGGTAGAATTAATGTCAGATTCTTTACGTCTATGTCTGAATGAAGAGATAGGGCCAATTGAATATTATATAACTTACAATCGAAAACGCTTTTGATTTGAGTGTAACTTAAACGCGCAGAGACTTAAAGACGTCTCTCGATAAGCCTCAGTGGATACCGCTGACTTATATGTATTTTCTAGCGCAATAAATCGCATAATTTAAGCCGAACTAAGGTTGTTGAGGTCGCTTACATGCTAATTAAAAACTCAACGATAAACTAGTATTCAATGCCATCATCATTCTATCATCCGTTTTATGTTCTTCTTGATACGCACTGGTACAATAAAATAGTCAATAGATATTGGCTGTATTATTTCATAAATCGATGATAATGACACGGAAATTTGAATCATATGATTTACAATGTTTTAGTAAATATCCGTATACACTTTGAAATCACACATCCATAGTACCTAAATGATACAACTTTGAATACAATTAGCGTCACTCGGATTTGCTATTATCTCCGTAAGGCAATAAAATCGTGTCCTCTGTTTATGTAAATACAAATAGTGAACATAAAACAGATTACTTCAATATCTTGAAATGTAGGTAAATTGCTATTGCCAGGGTCATAAGTGTAATTATGCTTGAATTACTCCATAGAAGGTTTTCAGAAAATTATTTAAGAATATACTTACAAAATGTTTTTTGTATTTCTTATTGAAATTCTTATGATGTTTTTGCAAAAATAAAAATATTCTTTACTATATGAATCCTATATCATATTATGTAGTCTTATTTTTTGATAACAGGTACCAATATGAGGACATATGAAAAGAAAAAATCATAGAATGTACTCTACGTCACATTTTATTATATTTATTGAAATTTGTTTTGTAGCTTAACACATTTTATTGTTTCATTTATGATATACTGATGAGTATGTCTTGGCAAATATTAGCATAACCTTCGAATATTGTCAGCTTGTCTAGATATTGTGGGATCGCGTCTGTTAATCAGGTTTTCCTTGTTTGGACCCATTAGCAGACTTGTTGTTATGACCTTCGGTAGTTTTTTCACATCTGATAAATTGGCGGCAAAAAAAGAACGATTTTCAATGTAAATAACATCCAAAGTGTAATAATTAATAACTAGTAATAATTAATATTATTAAAATCATTTTGTTAAACTTTTTGTTTGGTGACCTTACTTATTATATTTGTTAGGAATGAGATTGTTATGATTCCTATGTGTTAAGTTCTTTACGTATTGCGTTGCCACATCCCAAGAATAAAATATGATGCTCTATTCAAAATATTCATAAATTATTCTCTATTCTACTGCCTCGGTGGCGTAGTTGTATTAATATGGTATGATTGCAATGCTGAGTCTTGGGTGCGATTCCCCCGGGTCGGGCAAAGGGATAGTGGGTTTTAAATTCAGTATAAGCTCGGAGTCTGGAATTTGTGCCCGATATGGCGATAGGCTCGCCCCTGTCATATCATGGAACAGAATACGCACGACGAAAAGTGGGTGCACTAGTTGCGCCTCTGCCTACCCCTTCGGAGATAAAAGGCGTGAATGTGTGTGTGTGTGTGTATTCTCTATTTGTTATAAATCACGCTTAAAGTCTGATCACAAGATAACTAAGTATGTGCTTAAACAGTTACTCTTTTTTTTATAATAACTACGCGATCAACGGCTGCATTCATAGTGCATCATGTTTGATAAGTTTAAGTTTCATAAAATTATATACTTATATCAAGTGTCAAAAAAGCCAGTAAATATAAAATTTGTAAAGATTTATGGTAGTATTTTTTGCAGAAAAAGGGCGAAAGCTGCTAAATGGATATGTATTAAATTTGTCACACAGCAAAAATCGCAAATCCTAGATTAATATTTATATAGGCAAATTCCTATCCCGGAAAAGTACACAGTGGGACTTCTGTACCGGGAAAAAAATCAGGCGAGCCACAAGTAACAAATCCATAATAATACCTTTTTTTTATTACAATGAAACGATGAGACAAGCATGCCGTTCGCCTGATGGTAAGCGATACGACCGCCCATAAACAGTAGCAACTCCGCATATAGCTTTGAATCAAAAGTACTGCATGGCAATCCACTGCGCTCGTCACCCCGAGACATTAGATGTTAAGTCTCATAATGCCCAGTAATTACGCTGGATACAATGTCCTTCAAACCGTAACACAACAGTGCATGTACACTGCTGCTTGGCGGTAGAAATAGCCATTGCGGTGGTACCTACCCAGACGGCCCCTTGCATACGAGAGATCTGACACCAGTAAAATATACCTATAATATGTGTGTCTCATAGCACAGCGGTACTTAATTCTAAACTAATATTCACAGAATATACTGCGCAGAGCGAGGACTTCCACTACGGCTAGAAGACATTCCCGTATTTATTTCATACTATGATTTCAGACAAGAGTAGCTTTCTATTGCAAACTTTTCGTTTACCTTGTATTCGGGTTTGGTTTGCTTATTTTTTTTAATATATTTCCTTTTAACGATCTGTCGTCTGCCTCACATTATTCTTTTATAGCAGTGACCTTATTGAATTTGAATTATATTATTTTAATCTTTAAATAAATCGGAATTCGGTTTTAATTTCCTTGGCCTGAAAGGTCAAAAATAAATCTAGACGCCAGCCAATATATTTTTATGGTTCCATTCATTCCATCATAGATCGTAGAGAGTGCTATTGATAGAAATACAGATATAATATTGTAAGTAGTATTATAGTTATAAAAACACAACACACGTTGATCAACGTGGTGCCGAGCATGCCGTTCGCCTGATGGTAAGCGATAGGACCCCCATAAACAGTAGCAACACCACCCAGCACCTTGAGTTACAAAGTACTGTATGGCATTCCACTGCGCTCGTCATCCTGAGACATAAGATGTTAAGTCTCAGTATATCCTGTAGTTACACTGGCTACAGTGTCCTTCAAACCGAAACACAACAGTGCATGCACACTGCTGCTTGGCGGTAGAAATAGACATTGCGGTGGTACCCACCCAGGCGGACTCTTACATATGAGAGACCTACCACCAGTAAAACCACCACCAATAACAATTCACAACATCACCCATACATGGAAAATCAGACTTTTATGTCCAAAGGTTAATAATTATTACCTACCTTATCTAACTTCTGAATAATATTACAAATGTAAAATCTTGTGATTTTTTTATATGTTTGTCAGGAGTAAACGCAGAAGCCGCTGAGCGGACTTAATTAAAATTTAGCACCCAGATATACGTCCTGGATTGAGAAAGGACACAGATTTTTATTCTGGGAAAAATGTAGCACACAGCCGAGCAATATCTAGTCTTTTATAACTTTAAGTTTTACTTTACAGATATAAATATGATTAATCTAATTTCTGGTTATTTATGAGCCGTGCTTCATCGTCATTTGTACAAAATGTTTCCTAAATTTTCACCAACCGTATTTCCATTTCGTCTCCCAAACGTTAATAATTGTAATTCAACATAACTTTGCCTGAAACTTAAAACTGTTTACGTTATTTACCGGGAAGCCAATTTAATACACATCAGTTGCCTATAATGAAATTAAATCACTATTTTCATAATATTGACATAGAAATTTCATTAAAACTATTTACTATTTATATGGATTTTATCGCGGTTTTTAATTTAAATTTATTTCACTTCTGATGTTTCAAAGGCTGTGCAGGACTTCGTGGTCACGGAACGAATTGAAATTTCAGTTAGTTGATGCATAATTAAATAATTATAAATATTCAAATAGTGATTTTTTCCTACCTTAAACTATATTATCAAAATACGGGAATAATGATAACATAATAAACATGCAATAAATTGTTGTGAAATATATACGCGCATTACCTTAAAATATATCATGTTGCACTCAGCAAAAATGCATGTTAATAATAGTGATACATAACTCACGTAGAGGGCGCGCTCGCATTCTGCCGCTAGAAGCACCAGCATCCAGCTTCCTCGCACTCGTCGGATATAATTCTCACAAACAATGAAATTGTTACTAATTTATTTTCCAACCGCAACAAAGCGAGATGTCACATGAAAAATGCTCGAAAGCGACGCGGATGAGACGTCGTGCATTCCGCGTGTGAAACTCTCCACAATTTTACGTGTCGTTCCCTCAGTTTTACATTCGCTATAGCGTTTAAGTCACATTAAGTTTCGTGCCGCTCGTGAACAATACAAACGATTTAAAACTTGGTGGCGCACCAGGGAAATGCGAGCGATTTATGACATTAATCCTAGATATAAAATGAAATTTCATGCTCGTATGCAACCTCAGAGGGGAAACGTTTTGTTTTGCAGACACTCGCTCTAATTGCATTGTTAAATTCAGCTTCAAAGCTTTTGACATTTTCTTAGTGTTTGTGTAAAATAATTGTTCTTCAGTTTACTACCTGAGCACACTGAGATTACATATTTGGCTCTAAATTCATATTAGGCGTTAATCAAATGAGCAGCATTATGTTACTTCTAATTACAACGTTGAAATTTAACTTACATTTCGTTCCGTGAACGTACATAGAATGTAATCTACTATGAAAATTTAGATTGAGCAAAATAGAACTTTAATCCTGCAATTGAACGTGGAATAATCCACATGTGCAGGCAAAAATATCATATTGATTGGCCACGGATGAAAATGGTTTCTATAGACGGTACAATACACGTGCCAACTTTAGGAGCGCAGATGATTAAAAATAGATTCTTCTGGTCCGTATAGTTAAAGTGATGAGATTTTCAAATATTTCGTATTTTTAAAATAGACCAATGTTCGATTTGAGGCAGAATAACATGGTTCCTATAAGATTGTCTTTAGGGACATCGGTTTCTTTGTCTTCCTCTTGAACGTTCATCGTCTAAATTAGTCAGGAAGCTGTTTTATATATATAGTTATTGAGACCGGCCATTATACATTTATGTGACGATTATTTATTCAGAAGTTATGAAACAGGCCCTTATGTGTTTGTTCCAGGTGGCATGGATCAAATCAGACTCGAAGGCGATCCTGGCCCACCACACACACATGGTGGCGCTGAACCCACGGCTCTACGTCACGTACAACAACCACAACACGTGGAAACTGCACGTAAGCAACGTGCAGGCCAACGACTCCGGCACCTATATGTGCCAGGTCAACACAGATCCTATGAAAAGTCAGGTGAGGTTGTTACCAGTGCCTGGACTAAGCTCTTAGCTTAAGATTAAGTACTACCTTTCACGGCTCAATCCGCGTGAAATTTGTTAAGAATAAGACCACCTGTCCACGTAAACCGCACGTCATGCGCACGCTATCGTCAATTGACGTTTACGTTTTCATTTATTTACTTCATTAAAACCATTTAATGAATTAAATAAATAAAAATGTAAATGTTTAAGAATTATAGCTTCTACGCATTGTATTAAGGTTCATATTAGTAAGGGATGGTTAAACCTCCTACGCATTTTCGATCGGTCACGTGATCCTGATGCGAGTTTAGCATTTTATACCCATACCAAAAGTGCTCAACGCCGCTAAAGAAGTTTTCACTTCAATAAGACTCTTTGAAAAATAAGCACAGAATCTAATGACAGGATCCCATGATTCAAAACTGTATACACTGACATTTTATAAATAAGCCAATTTAAATAAAATAATTTATAGGTGATCATAAACATTTGAACATAAATAATAAATCGATTTATTTTTTATCATAAATAACGTACAAATATACGAAATGACGTCAATAACTCACCAGTAATTTATTAAGCGTGCATTAATTACGTTATTTGTTTATGAAACCTTTGTAATATTACAATGTTGTTTACATGCAAAATAAATATTATACTTGCATATTTTTCTGATTTGTAAACAATGCATAATAAATCTAATAAAGAAAAAACACAAAGTAGTGTTCTATTGATCTAATAATATAATGTGTTATATTATATGTTTTTTTTATGATATAAGGGGCAAACGAGCATACGGTTCACCTGATGGTAAGTGATCACCGCCGCCTATGAACATCTACAATACCAGAGGGCACAGAGATGCGTTGCCGGCCTTTTAGGTGGGAATACGCTCTTTTTTTAAGGTCGCCAGGTCGTATCTGTCCGGAAATTCAGCTGAAATAGTGAAACATTAGTATTTACGTAAACAAATCTATTTGACCAAGATTCCACGGAAGTTTTCTTACTCTCTTCGAAGACGGTATATAAAGAAATCTGGGCATAAATATCAGATAAAATCTCTTAAAACTGAGCGTCATTTGGCATTAATTATAAGTGGCTAATAAAAATGATATTGCGATACTTAATTACTTTTTCGTGAATAAATTAAATAGTGACATTTATTAATTGATTTATAAAAATCCCTTATAAATCAATACATTTATTAGTATATTTTTTAGATTAGCATTTATCTGAAACAGCTGTTCAATCACTTCAGAGAATTATTTGTTCCAGGCATTATTTATAACATTTATTTATTGTTGTGAAAATATAAACGTTTTATACAATGACAATATTTTACAATGACTCGCAAACTAGGCTAAACCTGTCCTATGGGAGTCAAAAGAAAAACATTGATGTAAAATTTAGTTTTGTTTTATAATAGATAAAACAAGAATAGACGGCTTACAGTAACTTAAATTCTATACAATATTTCAAAGTGCTTAAAATAAGAAAGAAAAACAAAATAGGGTTTAATATGTATGTGTGTGAGAGTGTATGTGCATGTGTGTGTGCGTGTGTGTGATATTTACGCCCAGACTACAGACTTGGAGCATCCGTTCTGTGATCATTTTTATTTCAGTGTACATTAGTTGTACGTTGTACAGGCATGACTTTTTTTATTGCCATTAAATGACGAGATGAGTATGCCGCTCGCTTGATGGTAAGCGATACGACCGACTATGAGCAATAGCAACACCATACAAAACTTTTAAGTACAAAGTACTACGTGGCACTCCACTGCGCTCGTCACCCTGCGATATTAGATGTTAAATCTCATAATGCCCAGAAATTACGCTGGCGCAAATGTCCTTCAAACCCGAACACAACAAAACATGCAAACTGTTACTTGGTGGTAGAAATAGACATTGCGAACAGACTCCTAAGAAGAGGAATTTCCAACTCCTGTTTTTTCCTCACATTTAAAATTATGATATTGTTCAGCAGTCAAGTCTTTATGGTTTGGTAATCGTAATTCTCTTTACAGATGGGTCACCTCTCTGTAGTGATACCGCCAGACATTGTCGACTCTCTGACTGAAGGCAGTTCTGCACAAGAGGGCGGCAGTATACGGCTAACGTGTACCGCGACGGGAGTGCCTCCTCCAACGGTGTTGTGGCGTCGCGAGGGGAATCGGCCTATTGTCTTCAGACATGATGGAGGCAGGGAGAGAAAAGGTATTTGCTTATTCTTTGTTCTTCTCTATTTTCAGCGTATTAGATTCCAAATAAGGTATTTTCCTATGTTTGATTTTGTACATTAATCTATATGTAACAGCAAATACTACGAAACATAAGTCTTTCTGCGAAAACAGCATTCAAATTGGTTAAGAAATCAAGCAGTAATTCATATTTCAAATATTGCAATGTACACGAGTGGGTGCCTAGTGGGGATATCGCTCCATCTCCTATCGCACGCGTCGCAATTCCCGATGACGTCACCTGTGCGTATTGCGCAGCTTTTCTCGTTTTTTGACACTTACCCCTTCTACCGAAATTTAAACGTCTCTAACTTGTTTTTTTACCGGATTTTAATTAATCTTTCTATGTTAGAATTTATATGAGGGAAATATTTGATAAACGTATAAAACTAAAATGAGTCAAATACCCTCCGAACGGGTGGTAGGAAATTTTAGGAAGTGAGAGGTTAACTTCTGATATCAACCTTTCTTATGAATTAGCAGCGACAAGTAACAGATTTATTGATGCATGCATACGTCAAAAGAAATGTTCTAGTAGCAGTGCCGCAAACCGAAAATGTGGATTTTAGATATAACAGTTCCACTATATTCGTGTCTCTTCATTATTGTGGAGAAGGAAGGTCACTTTACCCTCTCCTATAAATGACGATGCTATTATACATCTTCAACAATTTTTAATTAAAATTATTGAACAAAAATTTTACTCAAACTTTACGGTTCAATACTATAACAGAAGTATTTTACATTACATAATTTGTACTGCTTTTAAACTTTTTCCAACAGACGCCTAACCGATTTTAATAAAATTTATAAGGTACGAACTTCTTACTACTAAAAGACGGTCTAGCTGGATCGTATCTTTGGAAAAAATGGGGACGACTTTTTTCAGACTTTCTTTAGTTGCTATCCGACGTTAACATAATGCGCAAGATACCTCGAAAACTTTTTAGATGCTCCAGAAACCAAAAAATTTTAGACTATCGCTTGGATATTTTTATACGATATCTCAACCTATGTTAGGATTTAGGAATATGTTAATGAATAACGCTTTTCGAATACTCTTGAACATTTTAAATAACTATACATAAGAGCAAGCAGTAGTGTACATGTATTATCAATATCTTTTGTCTCATGATGAGTGCACTGCAATGCCAGTACTTAGTAATTCAAAATTTCTTTTTTTTTACTGTTTATGGGTATCGTATCGCTTAACTTCAGGCTTCCTACATGCCCGTCTAATCATTCAGATGCATAAAAAAACTCATCTACAGTATCGGCCACGAAAGATAATTCATTCCATACTACATATGACCTAAGATGGCTGGTGAATTGTGACTTTGATACACTCATACCCATCCTTGAAAAGCGAAAAATACATGAATGATATAATGAAATTGATTCTACATTACAAATGAACGATTGAAAATCAACCCTAACACGGTTAACTACCGGATATATCACATAAACCTTGACGGTAATACAGGACCTAACACATATTAGAAATATCAAGTCAGTTTACTGATGTACAGTCAGTCACATAAGTAACTGAACAAATTCAAAATTTCAAATCGCGTTTAAACTTTTGCGACCGTATCAACAATTGTTTTTTGGTCACTAAAATAAACTTCACAGGGTTAACTTTATTTTAGATAAAGAAAAAACAATATTTCGACTGGAGTGAACGTGCAGAAGAATTTTGAAGTTTTTAATTTGTTCAGCTACTTTTGTGGCTGACTGTACATCCAATCGTGAAAAGTTTCCGTTTGCCATATTCTCGGTCGCTTTATATACAGTTATATAAGACATAAGAGGTTATAAAACCAATATTATTTTGAATATTACTCGACAATATTTATTTCGCCACGCAGCCATTTTCTAGTATCTTTGTGGAACTGGAGTTTCGATTCAGCGATATTAAAATGTCTGTATGATTTATTCAATATCATGCTCCTTATTACATGTGGTTATTTCTATATGGTTTCTTAACTCATTGTTATATGAGGCAATTCAGTAAGCTATATCTCAAATAGCTGTATAACTGTCTGATAGAGCGGTTTAGATTATAATTATTTTAAGTAAGATAGCGGACAAGGTGACTCATTATTTTTTTACTAACGATTCATTCATTCTTTATTTGTATGAAGATGTTTTAAATAATCTCAAACATGGCGGAATATCATCAACGAATATTACAATCAAAATTGGATAATATTAAATTACATAGGCCCCTTTTTCGATTTTCACACCGACATGTTACTAAAATAAGTATGTATGATATCAAAATTATATATGACATTCTTATTTCACTTTATTCTACAATATGACCCATTTTAAATTGTGTACAAAATTATTATTACTTACCTTCGCTATGAAACGAGCTAAAAGAATTTTTATTGCACATTTTCAGTGAATTTTGGAATTTTCAAGCATACTTAGAAGCGTTCGGGTTAATTTATTTCATTATGATACTGAACAGAGACGGTCTATGGCATTACACATTAAGTTAAGGGTTATGTTAGAAATAAAAGTATCAAATAGATAATATAAACTTTAGTATGAATGTAATATAAAACATAACTGTTTTTAAAGAATGTAAAAGGAGATGTCCGCTTTTTGTGATGGGCCTCAAAATCTAACCAGTTTCCAACTTTATGGATATAAAAGGAGCAAAAATATGGATCATAGATATTTTGAGACCCCTCCATTTATAACTACATTTTTAAAAACGTTCATTGTAAGTGTAGTTTTTAAGCAAAATAAAATTACATAAACCTCTATATCGGTAGAATTTAAAATTATAAGATTTATTGCAAAGGCCTATTGGTACTTCTTGGTAATAGACGGATGAAAAGTGCGTTTATTTTGCCAGTGGCGTTTACTCGTTACAACGGACTACGTATACGTACGTATACTACTATATGTACGTATACTATTGTATTGGAAACTGCCTCGGTGGCGTAGTTGTATTACGGTACGACTGCAATGCTGAGGTTTCGGGTTCGATCCCCGTGTCAGGCAAAGTGATATTGAATTTTTCTATTCAATATCAGCCCGGAGTCTGGAATTTATGCCCGATATGGCGATAGGCTCGCCCCCTATTACATAATGGGACGGAATACGCACGGCGAAAAGTGGGTGCACTAGTTGCGCCTCTGCCTGCCCCTTCGGGGATAAAAGGCGTGAGTATGCGTATGCGTATTAGGGGAACATTGGTTGACACTACCAATAGCTGTGATCAATGCCCCATGACCACTAAAAAGTTTAATTATATTTCATACCAGGTGTTGCTCGCGGCTTTGCCGGCATGAAAAGCCTTTCCCGCTACAAAGGTACCTAAAACACATTACGACGCCAGCGCCATCTGCTTAAAGAATCAGATTTAAAATATCTATTATTTCCCACGGGAGCAAATTACCAGGATAAAAAGTAGCCTTTATATAATCCAAGACATGATCTACCCGTGTGTCAAATTTCATCCAAATCCGTTTACTTGTTTCTGTGTTTCATCATCATCAGCCACATGAAGTCCACTGCTAAACATAGGACTCCCCCCTCAAGATATCCAAACGGACATTTTTTTTTTTTATTGCATTGAATGACAAGACGAGCATGCCGTTCGCCTGATGGTAAGCGATACGACCACCCATAAACAGTAGCAACACCATCCAGCACCTTGACTGACAAAGTACTATTTTTCTGCGTTTGCTTCTAACAAATATACAAACAACCAAAACACTTTCACAAACTTTCGCATTTATAAATATTAAGAAAATAAGATGACTTGAGGACAACCTCATCCTTGAACTAAATAAGTATCGGTCATCAATTATGTAAGGATACGGGATACGTTTTCCAATTATGTATACTGATAGGTTTGCAGAAATGAATCGAACACCAACAGATGGGATTTCAGCTGATTTTATATAATAAAATTCGTAACCTTTATATTGTCCACGGAAAGTGATTAATTCCGGCTTCATCTGGATATTTACTTTTCACAGTTCGTATATTACGTTTCGTGTACCCACTATTATTACCTCTTATACTTTTTATTTTCTCATAGTGATTAAAACTAGGCCAGCGTGGTTGACTAAGGCCTTAACCCTCTCAGTTGTAGAGGAGGCCCGTGCTCAGCAGTGGGCAGAATATAATACAGGGCTGGTATGGTATGGTATAGTATGGATTAAAACTATAGTTCTGTTAGGGCACATCTATCTATTTACTATAAAAGAAGCAGTAGATCCCAGTGTGTCTGTATATTGAAAGAAATGTGAATCAATTATAATTGTAAAGAGAATATAGCATATGTCCCATTCTCTTTAGGTCTCCCGTTATAGCTGGTACATACAGTATTTAAAAAAGAATAATTATGATTTCGAATTGATGTCAAGCGCAACCGACGAGATAGATCAAAGAACATTATAATACTACGAGATAGATTTTAAAATGAACAAAGATAATTAATTATATTTAGTATTGATTGAAACATAAACTTGATATGTCTTTCTTTAGGAACAGAATGCAACAGATGGGTTTTTATTTCACCAATTAAAATATAAATAAATAAAAGACGTTATATAATTATAGTTTTTGAGAGTATCAGATTAATGCATAGAGACCGGAAATGTATATAGACAAACGAATGTTGTTTTTTTATAATACAATCAAGTAATCCATTGTATAAATTATTATATAATACTCTGACTGAATATAAAAATGAAACAAATTGTAGAAAGAAAGAATAATTTATTGTCGCGGTACTCGTGATGTACCTATGTAAATTACATCCTATGAAGCACTTCTATGAGTTCTATGTAAATTATTGTAAAATAGGACATGTGCTCAAATAATATCACTTTAATACATAATCACCGAACTGCCGAATGTAAATTATAGTACATCTGCAACATCCCAGGCTCTCTTAACCGCATTATGCATATTTAACACACAGTGTATAATGAAGAAATGCAATCATATTGCATTGTCTTGCGGTTCACAGTAATCAACAGTCTGTATTGTTGTGCATAATGAACTGCACCAACGCTAGATTCAATTTATAGAATTGTTTCTAATTCTAACCATTTATTTCCCCTGGGCAATTATTTTTTTATTGCCATGTTCTATTAACTCTCGTATACGTTTCTAGTTTTATAGTTTATTATGTATATAGGTCAATACATAAATGTTGTAATTCGTAAGGATTTTACCTGTTTGTGTAAACGTGACTACATGTTATTTATTTTTATTTGTTTATCTATCTACTAACATTTATTAAATATTATGAACATAATAGTGCTAAACAAAACTCGATTACCATAAAAATAGGTACTAAAAACATTCTTTGAGGAACTCTTATGTTTATTCCAGTCGGATACTATATGCCCGAAAGAATTTTTCATTTCATTCCAGATTAATATTTTGTTGTTATGCAAAAGCGGCGATAGCATATTGGGGAGTGGAACGGACTGCCGAGATGAATGTTCGCAGGTTCAAAACCCAAGGGCACACACCTATGACTTTTCTTAAAAAGTAATGTGTGTATCCTTTGCGAATTATCGCTCGCTTTAATGGTGATGGAAAACATAGTGAGGAAACCTGCATACCTGAGAAGTTCTCTGAATTTCGAAGGTATGTGAAGTCTGCCAACCCGTACTAGGCCAGCGTGGTGGAGTAAGGCCTTAACCCTCTCAGTAGTAGAGGAGGCCCGTGCTCAGCAGTGGGCAGTATATAATACAGGGCTGGTATAGTATTCTTTGCTGTTAATATCTTACATCAACCCATATGACCATTATGAATGATTATTATTTTCTTTTTTTTGTTATGTTATTATAATAGCATAAGGATTGATTTAAATTTGTTGCTGTTACCTATATGTCTACATTATATATATGTAGTTTTATATTTGAAATATTATTAAATTATATATTCTCATAGTACTTTATCAGTTATTGTTACATCTAATAGTTTTTTTCTAATTACCGTAATAGTGTTATCTGTTAGTGTACAATTGATAGACTAAGTACTTAGGCATTTTCTACTGTTTTAAAGATTGTGGCTCATGCTGTGATTGCTTATAACCAGAGTTACAATTACGTAAGTGACAATAGCTATAAACATGTATAACAGCAAATAATAATCGTTCACAAATAAAGTATCTGCTGTTCTATTTACCAAAAAATCGAAATCATAGTTCATATATGTAGTGTCAATATGAAATCCCTTTTCAACATTCTGCTTTATGTGATTAGAAACACATAAACATCAAACACAGATTTATAATTCCACTTATCCATAAAACGTAGAATTAGCTCTTAAACATTGGTAAGCAGTTTTAAATTACGCCAGTTTTCACTTATTTATCACAATATCACGTATGGAGCATACGTACTAATACTGACGTCATTATAATAAAATTACGATTTCTCTCATGACGTTCTCCTTCACCGAACTCGTAAAAGCGCGATAATAGCACAGAAGTATGCAGCTTAGAATGCGCTTTTACATTTTTTATGTATTAAAATCGAAAGTGTAAACATGTTCTGTAGATATTTATAAAGTCCTCATCTCTGGAGCAGAGTCCTAAACAGAAGTGTCCAATTTTAAGCTCCGATTCGAAGGACATCGAAGCCAATATAGTTACTGGGTATTGATCATCTGAAACTGACGAATACCGTGCATTGCAGTGCACCGAAGAGACGTTGTTCTACTAATTGTGGATAGTTGTAGCACTTACCATCACAATTTCTTTTTATTGCATTTAAATTAGACGTGTATGCCGCTCGCTTGATGGTAAGCGATACGACCGCCCATAAACAGTAGCAACGCCGCACAGAACTTTGAATTACGAAGTACTGCGTGGCACTCCACTGCGCTCGTCACCCTGAGACATAAGATGTTAAGTCTCATAATGCCCAGTAATTAAGCTGGCTACAATGTCCTTCAAACCGAAACATTACTTGCACACTGCTGCTTGACGGTAAAAATAGACATTGCGGTAGTACCTACCCAGACGGCCTCTCGCATGCGAGAGACCTACCACCAGTTTACATGAACGGATTGCTCATCATATTATTAAGTAGAATGATAAAATATATTTTTCTTCTGACAGGAAAGTATTTTCAAAATACAAATTCCGAGTTACGTTCTGAGTTGTTTACTACTGCATACACCGCAAACAAAGTCGTTTTACAAACGACTATCCATATCAATTGACTGATTTATGGTGGGGTAATAGTTTTTACGCTGTTATTTCAACCATTTATCAACTCTGCTTTGCATGATTCAAGCCACGCGATCAAACCCAGTTTTATTTACCGCCAATACCAGTTATTTTTTTCTATATCTTTATTTTCAATATTACCAAAGGAGTTGGCAATAGTACAATTAGGGCGCAGTTTTCCAATGCATTTTCCTTCCATAATGTATGAGACCAAAATTTTATTCCGTGCTAATAGGGTAGTTGAATCGTTTTTTAAAACATTTATTAAAAATGTATGCCATCCAAAATCCAACGGACAAATAATTTTCAAAATTGGGGCAATAATTAGTAAGTTATAAAGCTTTGAAATTTGGTGGAAGGGGTAGTTGTCAAATAACAGTAATATACCTGGGTGAACGAGCCTTGCTCGGGTGATTCTTTTATACTATACATGGTATTTATTGTTTTAAATTTATATTTTTATTTGTAGCTCCTACTAATATTTTCCGTTTTAAGAAAACATTCACGACGGTCAGTTAAATTAATCGATATCTACAGTTACTTTCACCAAGTAAAAAAAACGGTTCAGCGGTTCAGATTTTACCCCATTCATATCGTTTATTAGGGGTTGATTACAAACTAATACCTATCACATATTAATTCTCATGTTTCATAACATAACCATAATAAATTACATCACGAGCAGATTAATGCTTCTGTTCTAAACCCTTGTGTCACTCAGTTACAAATTGATAAAAGACGAATGTCCTATATTTATTATCGTGGTTTAAAATAATTATATCCGCACCAAATTTCGTCTTAATGGGTTTCGCGAGTTAGTTTATCTCCCCTTAAATGCCCTAGGTTAGGAGTTAATATATCCCATTTTTTACTCAAGATACAAAATACCATCTATATAAAATTTCACCATAATCGATTTAACGGTTTATTTTCTTTCCCTTTCTAACCTTCTTCTTTAGAAGTTAATAAAAACTGAATATGTCAATATTTATTTTCAAGGTTCAAGATATCCCCATACCAAATTTAAATAGAATTGGTTCAGCGGTTTAGTTTCTCTCCCCTTTTACACCTCTCGTTTTGGGGTTAGTTAAAAAATAAAAAAACACGCTTTATAGAAAATCCAACTAAAAAATAGAAAATAGATTTTAACAAATTTGAATTAAAAATAGTATAAATAAGAAAAAAATGTATTTTATTGTAAAAAAGCAGCAGTTGTGTAATACATTTTAATTTAGAAGCTGCTCTATATATGAAACTTCATTCAAATCTATTCAGTAAATATTTTAAAACATAATTATTACAATCCTACTAATATATCCTCCTTTCAATAAGACAGCTTTTCTTGCTGAAAATAATCTTAAAACAACACAATAATATGCACTATAATCCTCATCGCATAAATAACATTAGAAGAAAAGATTTAGTTTGTCCAACAGGTATTATTCATACATCCTTTATCTATAGATTCTTCCTTTTCTTAGGGCCCTACATTTACAACAAAGTAAATGGTAAATTGCAAATTTATTCTAAAAATGCTTCAACCTGTAAGTTGATTGTATGTTCATGGCTTCAATGCATGTCATATGACGAAACGGAGGAACTCCTGAAAGTAACCGTGTAATGGTATTGGGTGCACTTGGAATAAGCATTTGACATACTTTTATTATCATTAATATGTTTACTATCATATTAATACTCTCACAACACACACACACACTAAATCACAATTTCTCTATACTTGAACTCAATCTTCTCCTGAGGCTTCTGTCATAATTAGACTTATCAATAACCTACACATTGTTCCGGAGGGCTGAAATTCTACTTATCCTAAGCTACAGGGATAGCATAATCCCTTTTTTAGGAAGTAGTGTTTCATAAATTTAGAGTATAATATTATGAATACACTCTTAGTACAATCAATATAATGTATTTCTGTGTGTACCTAGTAGGTACATTGGTTCATGTGTTTTACCTGTTGCCTTATATTTTTTGATAGACCTATTAATAATTTAAATGAACATACTTAAGTACACTCTTACAATCATCAGTTATCTATCAAATTTATTTGTAAACAAAATCTCATTTTAGAAGTGTCATTATACAGAAACCTGAATTTTAATGTCACTTGTCAGCGGTAATTTATTATTTTTGATATTTTTCTAGGGATGATCGATGCACAATTTTGGAAATTAGTCGATTATATAATTATATAATATAGGGTAATTTAGTGTAAATTCATAGTATGTATTGTGATCACCTACATTTAATAACGGGTTGGGAAAAATGATTGATTATGTTTTTGATAGAAATGTATATATTTATATGTAATAATTTTCAAAATACTCTGTGTTGAATTGTGCAATTATGTAATAATGTAATGTAATCTAACTTACATAAGTTATAGCATGTATATTATATGGTTCTAATATCAATATATATTATATGGTTATAATATCAATTAACAAATGTAACAAAAAGTTGATGTATCCTTTCTCAAAAGTGTAATTTTTGGTAAAGTTTATTAATTGTCGAAATTGTAATTAATTATTAATTTGTTAAAAGTACTAAATAAGTATAGTAATTGTACTTTATATTAACTTATTAACTTATTATTATTAATATTATAAACGCGAAAGTTTGTAAGTATGGATGTATGGATGTTTGTTACTCTTTCACGCAAAAAGTACTGAACGGATTTCGATGAAATTTAGCAAACGGGTAGATCAAGTCCTGGATTAACACATAGGCTACTTTTTATCCCGGGAAAATATAAAGCGGAACTTTTATCCCGGAAAACTTTTTGACGCGGGTGGAGCCGCGGGAAAAACCTAGTAATAAATTGAATGAAATAAAATAAAAACTCTACATTTAAAAACAACCTCAACCTTCAATACTTAAACGCTTTTCATACTTTATTACAGACTAGCTCCCGCGGCTCCGCTAGCGTGAGAAGTTTTCCCGGGATAAAAGTCCCGCTTTATAAATGTAAAATCTTTTTATCCCGGGAAAATTCCCGGGATAAAAAGTAGCCTATGTGTTAATCCAGGTCGTAATCTATCCGTGTGCCAAATTTCATTGAAATCCGTTCTGTAGTTTTTGCGTGAAAGAGTAACAAACATCCAAACATCCAGACATCCAGACATCCATACTTACGAACTTTCGCGTTTATAATATTATATTAGTAGGATTCAGAATTTTTAAACATGTCTGTTGGGATATGAAATATTTTAGCAGGTGTAAGAAAAGCACTTTTGACTAACAGCTGAAACCCGTGACACGAGAGATAACGGACACGAACTTCACATAAAACTGTCTCCACTTACGTTTTATGGGTATAGTAGAGAACTTACAATAACACCCTTATTATGGAATGGTTATTTAAGTGTGAATCATCGTTTTATTGCGATGGTAGGTAAGTTACCTACCTCAATGCAAGTTTTCTTACATTCGTGATTGGATGTATAATTTGCGGTGTTGAGATGAATATGATATTTATATTGGTCTGCAAATTTATAAAAACTGGACCTGGCTCACCTGATGGTGGACAACGAAGCTAAGTGCGCAATTTACAATTGTACAATTACCTTTAAATAATTATACAGGGTTTAGCACGATTGACTGTTCAACTGAAGGAGGTCGATAGAGGACCTCAATATGCATCGATTTAACACCCATGTATTTTTGCTTTTGGCGACCTTGACGTCACAATAATAAAACGGCCCAACGGAAGACCAGCGCTGGCTTATTGCCGGCATATGCTGAGTTTGAGCCCTTTTGTGGCAAACATAGTTCTAAGTACTTTTATGTGTTTTACATTTATGTGCATTGTGTGTGTGTGTGTTACTAATAAAATATTTCTTTCTTTCTATCTATATTACCTATATTGCGTAGTTTAAAAGTTATTTAGAGGTTTGTATATTTTTATGAAATTCTACCTTTTAATACTTAACTTTGTAATCAAAGATAAAGTATTAACTCTATAGTCAACATTTTTTTACTCTTTTATTTTTTTTTTAATTTTCCGGGTCGTGTCTACTACATGAGCAAAAAATGTGTATAGCTCCTTCACTTCGCAGTGGGTACTGGCAGGACGATTGATTAAAACCATGCTAGAGAGTAAATATAATGCAATATTGAACCTTCTAGTTATTAAATAATCAAACCGAATATTGTAATTAACAAAATCGCGACCTATTCATTAGCTATGCATGACGATGTATGCAATGATGTTTAATTTAATTGTCACAATTCAATTCGTTTATGATAATGTGGTGCCATTAGCCGATGCTATTACTGGATTGCGGGGATGTCTACATACATAATATTATAATAGATTTACAGATTATTTGAACTGTATTTAGTGAAAACAAGTGCTAGATTTCCAGCTGAGATTAGAGACTATCCCGACCTCACACCCGCCACTGTAACTCCTGTAAGGCAGGATCAGCAGTGGCACGCATTTTATGACACCAAGCGGTGAAGCTCGGCGAGTCTCAGGGAACACTAATCTGTCTTAAACCCGCAACGAAATTAATCAAATAGAAGGATAGGGAGGAGTTGGAAATATTAATTGTCCACTTCCCTCCATAGCAAAACGGGCGACAAAAATAATGAAATAAGGAGGTATTTTAACCTCAAGTTTAGAGACGCTTACAACTAGAAAAGCCAGTTGTAAAGCACCACGAATAAAATTTGAATGAAAGGGTCCAGCTGAGATTAGTAAATTATTTGGATCTCACTTTGCAAATCTGTAATGTAACTATTATAATATCTTCTAGAACTGTCAGACAACATACAATGTAAACCCGAGGCTTCAGAAGCATGAAATTGCACAATTCATCCCCTAAGGGGTAACTAAGATATTTCCGAAGAGAATTCCCATAACACGACTAGTTAATTATAACTAATCGATTTATGTACCGAATGGCACTGTATTATAATTTGCTCTCGATTCCTAAGTCGGGTAATCAAAGTTGTGTCATCAAACTGACAATAGATGGGGCAGAAAAGTGCTCGAATGGAGACCATGCACCGGCAAGCGCAGCGTTTGACGTCCTCCTACAAGACGGACAGACGACCTCGTAAAGGTTGCAGGAACTCGTTGGATGCAGGCCGTTTCTAACAAGTTGCTCTGGAAATCTTTTGGGGAGGTAAAAACGAGTATGTATGTGGTTCATTTAATAACGTAATGTCAAAATGCCTGTATCGAATATATGATTACACAATATTATAATAATATCAAATTTGTATAAAGCTAAATGTTCAACGATTGTATCAAACGGCCAGTTTTTGTACGACGCGTTTTAAGATTTCTATAGTATATTTCAGTCACGTTTTCAATATGTGCGCTATTTCAATCTCAACTCGTTACCTAACGCGTCAACTGAAACACAAATAACAATCTCAATTCGTTTCAGAGCAGCTAAAATAATATTACCTCCATAGAAAGGAAAGCTGAACATTACAATGCGCCGCGACAAAGTGTTGCCCGTCTATGGACACTGTTCTCATTGTTAACCCTTCTGAACTCGTATCCCTTTTCCCCGAAGTGCCGAAAGCCGCCATTCCACTCGAGTCTTTTTTCCAATTCAATCTACTTTGCATTGTCCCCGACACTCGCATGAGGCATTACACCTAGACCCCCGACCCCCTTGCACTTGCTTCCAAGCACTTCTCTTCTCCAATGGATTTTATTTACGCAAGAGAAAGCAAGCTTTAATACATATACCACTGAAGACAATAAGGCGCCTCGAAACGAGATATAAAAGCTTTGAGTTAGCCCGCGTTCCTTTTAGTAGGATTCCTTTGAAATGAATCGAATAATTCGCAGAGTTTATGCTTACGAACGTTTTTTATGCGAGAACACTTTGTTAAGTGCGTAAATAATTGTCTCCGATTTGAGACTAGGAAGTTTGTTGTAATGTTATTTGCGCGAGGCGGGTTTGTGGCTTCTAAGTACGGTAGACATGGGTGAGTCACGTTCAGATCAATTATGCAGTAAGGGCCATAAATACTGGTATGGAAACCTGAAATGGGAGTGTGAGTCGGCACATGGAAAATCAACTTTCGTTTATTGGAAGTACTGTTGCGACCGGTTTGCTATTTCGATCACTTACTATAGTATCCGTCGTGTGACATGTGGTTTATTCCCGCGTTTTACTCAGTTTTTTTAACAAAAGACCACAATGATCTAAAAAGAAAACATTTATTTTAAACCTTTTGCCGACAATGGTAGAGACGAACAAGATTTCTATATACGATTCCAATCGAATTCAAACTATAAAACACTACAGTTGCGTCTGTAATCATTAAACGTCGAAATTTGAATTTTTATATTCCAGTACATTTTGTCGCAAATGTAATTTCAATGGTCGCTTTAGTAACTTAAATCGACTTCCTCAAACAAGTTGTATGCGACTCTTTTACATCGGCTGCGCCGTACACGGTCGGCCAAAGGGTCGACCGTCGCTCTCAACTGAATTTTTATGAACTTTTTTCTTAGTCTTTTTAAGACGGAATGTGAAGTTACTGCATCGAGGACACTGGTTTTAAAAGAATATTGCAACTTAAAGGAAGATGTGGATGTAATTTGATCATGTTACATACAAACATATTGCATGAGTATTTTACGATGCATTAAATCCACGGCATACATTAACATTTTAATTAAGAGGATAAGATTCGATATGTAAATAAAATACTTTTGCAATGTCAACTTATAGCCAAATGAGAAAATACAGCTATTTGTAAATAACGTTAATTCCGTTGCAGGTTTAAAAACGAATATAGTTTTTTTTAGTAACGTACACACACACATACTCACGCCTTATATCCCCGAAGGGGTAGGCAGAGTCGTTACTAGTGCACCCAATTTTCGCCTTGCGTATTCCGTCCCATGATGTGATAGGAGGCGAGCCTATCGCCATATCGAGGACACATTCCATACTCCGGGCTGATACTGATTAGAAAAACCAACATCACTTTGCCCGACCCGGGGATCGAACCAAAGACCTCAGCATTGCAGTCGTACCGTAATACAACGAGGCAACGTTTTTAGTAACGTATTAGTGTGCTATTTGAGCACAAAGGCATTACGTTTATATTCAGACAATAGCGTGGTATCCAAACAATTGACTAATAATTTCGCTCTGCAAACTGTTACATACCAAATGGATATTTCGAGTTACGCACGGCGTTGTTTACTATTGTTTGTCCTAATTCAAATGCGTTGTTTAGGATATAACGCACCTTCAGAACGAAAACGACACAATTAAAAAAAAAACGAAAATTAAGTTATCTGCATAAAATGACTTAAAACGAAGTTCTCAATACAACAATAGTACAAACACAGCCATATTCAAGCAGGAAAAGGACCAAACTAATATATCGGGCCTTTTTTAATATATTTTTATAAAAAACTGGCCAGTTTTAAGTCATTTTATCACGATAACTCAATTTTTGATTGTTTTGAATTGTGTCGATTTCGTTCTAAATGTGCGATATACACATACATATTTAACGGGTTAATAGTTTTATGTCAATTGTCTAATTGTTTGAGTGAGAGCCCAATCATTTTTATCAGTGAAGATTTAAATTTAATCATAATTCCGGCGATCAATTTTTTAATATAATTTTAGATACTAATACATGTATAGACCCGTTGGTGATAAAACAGTTCGACGAACAGTGGGTAAACTAGTTACAGTTCCGCTAGCTCATTCGAATTTCGGGAACATAGGCGAGAAATTGTTTATATTCTACACGGAATTTCTGCAACATTACCTAATCTATAAATTCTAGATATTTTAATTTAGTGTATATAGAATGAAATTGTAGGACCTAAAAACCGCAATGAGAAAGTACTAATCGCTCTCAGTCCCTTGTGAATTGTTGATTAATAGCAATCTCGTTTGGTAGCTCTGAGGAATTCATGAAGTTTGTCACAAAATTAGCGATATATAACGCAAACCTTATACGGATCTTTTGAGAAAATCGCAGACATACAAACATATATGGGACGAATATAGTCCGTTCTTTGAAGTCAGTTTTAAATCTATGTGAGTATAAAAAAATATACAACATTATTGATTTCATATTTTATTAAAGTAATAATAATGCTTCACATACGTACAATTCGTATTCTAAAAGAACATGAACATAAAAGCATTTCATATTTCTATTATCGAATATCATCGTCCCCGCTGTTAAAACCGATGTAAAAATACAATAATAGAAAAACGTAAAACCCGAAACGCGCGCGTATACGTTAAACAATATCGAAGGGCCTGTTATAATCCTTAATTCGTTGTAGGTTGTAAGTAATACTTTAGGCCCAAGGGTGGCCATTGCGTAGGGATCGCCAATTTTATAAGTTAGGTATTCGTGCGAATGTCACCGCAGTAACCATAACATTTAAGTGCTCGTTTACCCCTCGTTGGAACACTTCGTATTTTTAATAAAAACGCGCCATATAGTTTTTCCCCAGTCGAGAGAGAACTGTGAGCACCTAGGAATTTCCAATTTAAAAATTGAATTTCTTTAAACAACGCTGAGTTGATATATCTCGCTAGAAAATTGTACGTTATAGAATGATATGTGAAATTAAATACGTAAGCAGTGTGAACATTATGTGAAGTGAATATTAAATAGTTTAATGCAATTAGAAATAGAAAATAAGATTTGAACATAATTAAGTGTACACCGAGGTTTCTTTCAGAGTAATGTTGTATCTATAAATATTTGAAATTGAGGAATGTCTTTAAAATAAGTACCTAAGTATTTTCACAAAAATGTCTCATTAAAGGTAAGGACAAAGTAACTAAAAAGGAACAACAATGAAACTAGATAGGACTCTACGAAGCTGATATTCTAGCCTCTTACCAAACGAGTAGGTTAATCAGAGGTTATCACGTTAAGTATCAAGATAAGGTCTAGAGGCACACAACAAATCGTTTTTTTTTCGGATACCTCGGATCCCTTTTTCATTTCAAGCGATAGAACTTGAGTCCATAAGGGCACAGAAAGTATTGAAAAATACTCGTATTTATATTGTAATTGCAAAAGTTTTTAAACTGGTGGTAGGTCTCTTATTATGTAAGAGGCCGTCTGGGTGGGTACCACCGCAATGTCTATTTCTACCGCCAAGCAACAGTGTGCATGCACTGCTGTGTTTCGGTTTGAAGGACATTGTAGCCAGTATAACTACTGGACATAATGAGACTTAACATCTTATGTCTCAGGATGACGAGCGCAGTGGAATGCCACACAGTACTTTATAAGTCAAGGTGCTGGATGGTGTTGCTACTGTTTATGGGTGGTCGTATCGCTTACCATTAGGCGAACGGCATGCTCGTCTCGTCATTCAATGCAATAAAAAAAAAAAAAAAATATTTGGAGGTTTGGATTAAACCAGGTTCGAGAGTTTTTTTTAGAAGTTAAATGTCAAAACAAGTGAATGTATTTGGATGAATTTTGGCACACAGACACCAAGTCCTCTAAATTGACGTAAATTAATACTATGCTAACTTTTATCCCTGTAATATACAAAGGGACACTTATGATTTCTGGAAATGGTCTCTCCCAGACGGAGCCATGAACACCCTGTATATATATGAAAAACCTTTCAAAGAATCAAATGACCATAACTTCATGTTTAAATACAATACACCTAACTCTTGTTCTAAACTTTTTGCTGCCAGATGAACGCCGTTAGTTAGAAAGTTATCCAGGTGGAGTGAACAAAAATGTACATTAGAACGAATTCTAGTGGCGCCATGATTGCTTTTACTGCTCTTTCGAGGTACTGAGGAGATTTTCTCGTTTAAACTACTAGTATATTACATTTTAATAACAAGTTAATCATCGGAAACTTTTATATAATATAGAATTGGTATGAAAAATACATTTTTACTTACATGTGGGGTTTCTAAATGCAACCGTGTTATAAAAATACCTGATGTAGAGATTACAAGTCAAAAAATATTTATATTAAGAAAGTTTGGAATCAGTTGGTACGTTCTAAATAACACAAATCAATCAATTTAGATTAACATGATTTAATACATTCGTTTATTTGTAATTGTAATAAATTTGAAGTTGGAGTCTATTGTTCAATTCAGTATCAATTTGCTTTTTTTTCAGTACTCTGCCTCACGCAAAAGTAATTCGTGGTCAAATCTAGCAATTTAATAGAGCATCCATTAAATACATTTTATTAGCTCTTGTCAAGTATTCGCTGTCACATCTGAATCTAATTCGAATTGCCATAAATATCTTCGCTTTCTCGAGCCTATAAAATAGAAATATTTATTGGCTTTTTTATTTTTCAATACTGTATATTGCCATTCAATTAGATTTATTTAAGTTTTATCACCTACATTATTCATGGCATTTACTTTGTATTGATAAACCTTAAATAAAAACGTTATCAAAACAAAACAAGACTTTAAAACGAAGAAATTTAGCATACCTATAGTAAACTAGCGATCGCGCCGCAGCTCCGCCTGCGTAGAAGTCCGTCCGTGTAGAATACTTATCAAAGTTTTAAAATAAATTGAAATGACGATAACTTTTTTAATATCTGATTTTAATTAATCAGCCTAAGTGTATTCTGCCCCACATATTCCGTCCACGTGTAAAAACTACATGAAAATCTGTTCAAAAGTTCTTGAGATGTGCAAGAAAAACATACATACCTACATACAGAAAAGAATTCAAAAAATTACTGTCTATAATTACTCTTCTGTAGTCACCACGTTTTTTTTTTATTACTTTTCTTTCAATGCCCCTACATGCACGCCGGGTTCTGCTATAAACAACAAAAAATATATATATAACGTTGTAATTTATTTATTTGTAAGATTTTTATAAATTAATTATTCTGCGATAGGCAATGAGCTTCTTGTTTTAATTGTTTATTACGTGTTATAAATAAAAAACCTTAATATAAATAAACAAACTACGGCTTCATACATGAGGGGATTTTGTGAAATATAACTAAATGGCCTCGTCGTAAATTCGTAATTAATAATCGGTTTAATTGGGTGTTAACCCATTGTCTATATCCACCGCCAAGCAAAACTTTACAAGCACTATTACTTTTCGTTATAATTGAGCATTATGGACATAGGATGACAAGCGAAATGCAGTACAATGCAGTGCTGCTTAGTTTAAATTATATATTTATTTATTTAATCCTTGGACGCCCGCGGTGGACACCGGTGTCCATTTATATAAGGAAATTAGCTTATAGCTATATATAAGCGGGCGTTGAAAAAATAGTCGAAACAAATAGATGCATTAATAAAACATGACACGCTCAGGGCTCATGATTGTAACTACTACAAAGGATATAAAATGGGACATAAACTGGCTCATATAACAATAAAAATAAATTAGATAAAAGCTCGCAATGAAACTTTACCCATTACTCGGCTGGCGTAAAACACACAATTTCATGGGTTTGTAGGATTTAATTATTGCAAATACTTGTACGAGACGGCTAAGCTGGAACCTTTTACGGCAAATTCTAATCCCATGAGTTAATGCATCGAATATACCACCTACCTGTTTTACGGGCGGGACACACAAACGTATAGTCAGCAGCATAAGTATCTGTACAAAATCAAAATTTCAAATCGCCTAGTATACACGTTAAGCTAAACTGCAATTTTTTTTTCTTCGTTTGAAGTAAAGTAAATCTCTTTTATTTTATTTTTGTGAAGAGAAAAAAAAATAAGTAAAACCCAAAAAGTATGTAGGCAATTTGAAATTTTTAATTTGTACAGCTACTTATGCTGCTGACTGTACATTATACATCGTTATTTAAGCTTTATTTTTTATTAATTTTCCAGACGCAATATAGCAAAAAACTTGTTTGTTGAATATGTCAATCAATTCATATTAATTAGAGAACAAAACAATACTATAAATCATTCATGGATATGTATACAAAAACTTAATTTAATAGCTTAAATACGTCCTTGAATAATAACTATAGAGTACAACTTTAATTTATGCGCTCTATAATGTTAAATCTTTTGTGTTTTACTGCTTATTTTCCGTATAATAAGGTCTGTTTCTACCTGCAAGGTGGACAAACGACTTGATAAAGGTCGCAGGAACATGCTAGATGCACACTGCTTTTGACAGGTCCGTCTGGAAATTTATTGAGGAGGCCTATAAATTTTGGCAGTCGACTTCGTGTGGCTGTTGACAATGATATCTTTAACGTCTCATCAATTTTTTTATAGTACATAAAAAAGATTAGCTCTCTATCACAAAATTATAGAGCTTATGTAACTACATCGAGTCTTATGAATATTTATCTTTAAAGGTTTACAAAACCGTTTCAATTACCTATCCAATATTCGTGATTGTGTGCTACATATCACTGTTACAAAATAGCATCGATGAGGAATGTAGCATGCGAAACATTTCCATGGAACTACGAGAGAGATCTATTACGTGTATCAATGGCAAAGATTTCTAAACTTGCAAAATAATAACTGCTAAAGTCTATCAATCGTACAGAGACTGTCTTTACCAATGAATTTGCTAATTAGAAATCCATTTTTGCTAAAGCGATAGCAAAATTTGCAATGTACGTAATAAGTTTATTGTAGCCAGTGTTACTACTGGACATAATGAGACTTTACATCTTATGTCTCAGGATGACGAGCGCAGTGGAAGGCATAATACTTTGTAACTCAAGGTGTTGGATAGTGTTGCTACTGTTTATGGATGGTCGTATCGCTTACCATCAGGCGAACGGCATGCTCGTCTCGTCATTCAATGTCATAAAAAAAAGTGCACGGTGTAGCAGGGCACCGCGCACTGGCAGGCGGTCTGCGGAGCGTCCAAATTACCGCAATAACGATAATTGCAATTTGCTGCTGAAACTGCCGACTGTCTTCATTCT
This sequence comes from Sphinx pinastri, assembly GCA_947568825.1. Taxonomy (NCBI): domain Eukaryota; kingdom Metazoa; phylum Arthropoda; class Insecta; order Lepidoptera; family Sphingidae; genus Sphinx; species Sphinx pinastri. The sequence continues at coordinate 9,958,951 of OX387627.1, read as the reverse complement.
CTTCCGTTTTAATGTTGATATACTAGCATTGCTGCGTTGCTAGCTAAAATCATAAGATCTTATGCGTTATGACTTTGATTAATTATATACCTAGATAGAGCGACGCGCTGCAATGAAACTAAAACAAACAGGCATACTTTTCTTAAGCTAGTATGCGTGACAGCTGTGTCATACGCTATCGCTGCATCATTCTGCGTATCCTTGTGTGCGCGCCTAATGATACCCGTTATTACATGGTTTCTATTAAAACGGGGAGAAAATTATATCCATGAAAAACAACAAAAAATAATTCACTCGAACTCATTTAGTGGGGAACAGTTCGCCTCTATTTTACTCGACGCGTTTGAAACGTTTAGTGTCTATCTAGGTATATAATTAATCAAAGCTTTATGATATGCCCCTGCAAATGAATAAAGATTATTTGCGGAGTTGTGTTAACATACATAATCAAGATGTTAATCTATGTTTTTCTGATCAAAATGACATCAGAATTAACAAGACAGATTTGTAGATTGCCCTGAACATATATTACATAAAGATCGTTGGTCACCTTCAATAGTCTATAAAATTTAATACTTTCCATACAAGTTATATTTTAACATCTATATTATTTTGAACCATCACAGCGTTACGAACATAAAATTGTGACAGATAGACGACCTGTAACATACATTTCGTGAGTTAGTCTCCGGTTGACTGAGCTCCGCTCCAGCAAAATGTACTTTATATTTGCTGCAAGATTTTGCTAATTAAAGTAATGACTGCCTTTTCCTCTTCCAACTTTATATAGAAGCGAGAAATACTTAAATTTTGTCTTCAAATTTTTATCTTTTTTGGTTTCATCATTTCTATCTAACCTAAATACTGCAAAAACTTTTAATGAATACTAGAACTATATTTGCTTATTAATGGAACATAAACAACGAAACGACTGCAATGCTGAGGCCTACGCCCTACACGCCTTTTATCTCCGAAGAGGTAGACAGAGGCGCAAGAAGTGCACCCACTTTCCGCCGTGCGTATTCTGTCCAAAATGTGATAGGGGGCGAGCCTATCTCCGTGTCGGGCATCAGCCTTAAAGAATACTACAGGTGTGAACCTACAAACAATAAAGCACTCCAAAGATAAACAAAAACAAAATGCGTTCTAAATATGGCAAATATTCGCACATCCTATAAAATACTGACAAACTATGTATAAGTGGCTAGTAACAGTAAAACAAATACTCGAACACCAATAAGAAGTTAATAGAATGTCGCAGTTTGTGATAAGGTCTGAAAGCACTCAAGTTATCCTTATGTTACCTATCGCTTACTCGTATGTTTATTTGCTTACTTAGTGTTATTAAGGTCTGCGGGATTAAGGTTAAATGCACAGCATTTTGCTAAAATGGGAAACGATAAACATTACATTCTTTGTTAATGATTGTGTACGACATGCCTCGGTGGCGTAGTTGTATTACGGTATGACTACAATGCTGGGGTCTTGGGTTTGATTCCCGGGTCGGGCAAAGTGATATTGGGTTTTAAATTCAGTATCAGCCAGGAGTCTGGAATTTGCGCCCGATATGGCGATAGGCTCGCCCCCTATCACATCATGGGACGGAATACGCACGGCGAAAAGTGGGTGCAGTATTTGTGCCCCTGCCTACCCCTTCGGAGATAAAAGGCGTGAGTGTGTGTGTATGTACGACATGGATATTCCGTGCACGTTTTTATGTGAGATAAGAAGTCATGTACGTAATTATTTTTAACCCCCGACAAAAAAGCGGGGTGCTATAAGTTTAGGGTGTGTATCTGTGTGTCTGTATGTCTGTCTGTGGCATCGTAGCTATCAAACGAATGGACCAATCTTGACGCGGTTTTTTTGTTTGAAAGCTGATATGATCGCGATAGTTCTAAGCTATAATTTATGAAGATCTGTTCAGGCTTTTGAAGATTATCAGCTCATTTCCAATTTAAAAAGCCCGATGGAATTTAAATTTGGTGTACTGTGACTTCAATATTTCGGCAATATTTATAAACATGAGCTGATACTGCAGCATCAAGTAGTCTGCGGGATACCCAACTCCTTAGCAACTTGTAGTGGACATATCGTGTTTGGGCTCATAAGGATGGTATCATCGAGTAGGTGTTAGATAGTTGATTATCAAGGCGCCATGATGGAAAATAAGTAGTTTGAAATAAAAATTAAATTAAAATTAAAATAATCCCTGACACAAAAATCTCTAAAAAGTATAATAAATATTAAAATATTACTCAAAATATTACTGGGTACTTAAACGACAAAGACACTTTTATTATTATACTTTTTAGAGATTTTTGTGTCGGAGGTTATTTTAATTTTAATTAATTTTTTATGTAAGGCACAAATCTTAAAGCAAGACATTGTTTTCAATCCAAAATAGCTAATCGTTTATATTAGTAGAGTTACTTAAGAAGCTTGACTTTTAAATAAATTAGAACAGTTACATTGAAAGGAATCAGAAATCACCATATTATTATATAGCACTCTTTCGGCGGTTGAGTTCTTTTCGTGCTCAGTGCGACTACCTCTCTGAAGTCTCGGATTTGTTTCCCGGATTGGTCAAAGTGGTGATTAGGTTTTTCTGCTACATATCAGCCCGGAGCCTAAAATTTGTTCTCGATATGGCGACAGACCATAGGGGACGACCCCTATCACATCATAGGATGGAAAACACATGGTGAAAAGTGGGCGCACTAGTTGCACCTCTGTCTACCGCTTCGTTGTTAAAAGGCGTGAGAATGTGTGTGTGTGTGTGTGTGTGTGTGTGTGTGTGTGTGTGTGTAATATATAAAACTTAAAAAAAATACTTATTACTTTGAAAAGCCCGCCCTCTCCGATGTATATAATACTATTTTTATAGCAATAGTAAGTAATCATCCACTTCCATTATATAATTAATACACAAGATAAAGAATTCTATCATTATAATATAAGGTTGAAAATAAATTATAACATTTGAGAAAATATAATAAAGGATAAGTCGCTCAAATAACGTTTGTATCTAAGCCAGACATAATCTTTTAAGCTTAATATCGTCCATATGAAGCGATTAAGTCGAATGCATCATGTGTTATAGCAAGCATTTCGTGAAATCCGCTCTACGTAACATTTACTGCAAACTATAACTATAAGTGAAGTTCAATTCTCACATCAAATAATCCCTTTTATGGTATTTAGTCTTGGGATGCATTTGTACTCGATATAGAGATAAAATCCACTTATCACTATGGCGAAATTATAGGTTGCACTTATATGGCATGAGATAACCATCTACTGCCATTCGATTTTTTTTATGATATAGGGGCCAAACGCGCGTACGGTTCACCTGATGATGATACTCTATCTGGACGGCATCGCGCTTTCCATCAGGCGAGGTGCAATAACTTTGTCATGCGCGAATAAAAAAAAATAGTTTTTCGACCTTTGTCTATTATCCTGTTATTATTGTCGCAACTACATCGTCGACCCGTAGCAAATAAATAGTATGGAACATGAAAAATCTCTTCCTATGTAGATTTTGTCCGGCGGTCTAATACAGAAAAAATCTTAATAAATTACAGGAAATTTTGGGTCCCCCTGAAGCCGGGGTCCAGAGGTATTTGCCCTTTACGTCGCCCTACTGTTATGTTTTATGGAAAACCCATTGGCAATTTACGTGAATAGAAAATTTAAATCCACTTTTAATAATTATTCTTTATTATGTTTTTTGTCGGTAGAGGCCTATGTTCCGCAGTGAAGTTTATGTGACTGATGGTGATGTTTTAAAATTTTATAAAAATAACATAAATATAAGTACCTATGCCGTATTCCATACGCTGTAATGCTATTCGGACTATCCTATCCGAAAGCACGAATCTTTATAAAACAGGCAACGAAAATTTAACATAAACTCCATCTATAAATGTGGCACAAAATTTTCATAATCCCTATTATATCATTGCTATTAACTGAATAGGCAATTATCGATGTTAGGATCTTAATGCAGTATCCGTACATCTGCAAATGACTTAAATCTCACCTGTAATAAACCTTTCTTTAAACCAATCTCGACGCGTACCACGATCTCTAATTATAACGTGATCCTTTCCAAAACTGGGTCACAACTCTTCAATGTTACGTATTTTATTGGAATAATAATTAAAGTCAAAAACAAGTACGAGCTACAAACCCAATTTGATTGCCCACTACTTTATTGAAAACTAGGTGTTGCGTGCGGTGTCGCCCGTGTGAAAAGCCTTTTCCCCTGCAATAGTCCCTAAAACACAATACGATGCCAGCGCCATCTAGTTAAAGAATCAGATTAAAAATATCCATTATTTACCATGGGAGCAAATTACCGGGATAAAAAGCAGCCTGTGTGTTAATCCAAGACATGATTTACACGTGTGCCAAATTTCATCCAAATCTGTCTATCATCATCATGTCATCCAAAAACAACTGATACATGAACATGTATCAGTTGTTTTTTCGTTTACTTTTAATAAACATTTTTTTTTTATTGCGTTGAATGACGAGACGAGCATGCCGTTCGCCTGATGGTAAGCGACACGACCACCCATAAACAGTAGCAACACCATACAGCACTTTGAGTTACAAAGTACTGTGTGGCATTGCACTGCGCTCGTCATACTGAGACATAAGATGTTAAGTCTCATTAAGTCCAGTAGTTGCACTGGCTACAATGTCCTTCAAACCGAAACACAACAGTGCATGCACGCTGCTGCTTGGCGGTAGAAATAGACATTGCGGTGGTACCCACCCAGACGGACTCTCACATATGGGAGACCTACCACCAGGGAAACTTTATTACTATACTTTATTACTTTATATACTAATTTTCACAAACTTTCGCATTTATAATATTAATAAGAAGTAAAATACTAGTGACTGTAAAGTGTGTTTGTATACGTCAAGACTCTCAATAAGATGTAACAAAAACAAACATCTCATAATACTTATAACCAGTTCAGAGTGCCACTTGTTTGTCTTCAAAGAAAACAATGAAAAAAGGGTACACAAAGTCATCGCAATAATTGTGGGCATAATGTGAAAGTTAGCTGACACTGGCTTCTATTACGGCGAACAGAAAAATATCGCTATTTATTAAAGACAGCTGAAGCGTTCACGTAATGCTGGACGCTGCTAATGTCGATAGTACGAACATCTATTCTGCAAAACCTTTTCATATGGAGTAGATTTTTGAAGTTATACTTCTTTTGGCGCGTTAGGGAAAAATGATGAGAGTAAATTTTTACGATGCGCGTGCACACCGTTACGAAAAACCGACACCCTGAAGTTAGCTATAGTCAACATTTTTTAATTCACCCTGAAGTCAGCTATAGTCAAAATTATTGAATTTTGAACGTAGAATAAGGTGAAAGATAAAATTTTTAAAAAGATTTTTATCTTGTTACGCCTAAGAAGTATAACTTCTAACGCGTATACATAAGTACACACACACTTTTTTTTTAATTTGCTTATCTCTATCTTATATATTTGTTTAGTTTAGGTTATGTAGGTCAAGTCGATGTGTCCATTAATCCTCTTTAGGAACAAAGTAAACTAACTCATAGAGCTTAACGTGTCCCCATGCATAAAATAGATTAAAATCGCAAAAGGCACAAGAATATAAAATATATAGGGACTGAAAATATTTATATATCTTGATGGGTAAAGCCCAAGTTTTTTTATGATTTCTATCCATAATATAATTAAACACCAACCATAAATCGCGCTATTATCCGCGAAGGAGTAGGCAGAGGTGCAAATGAGGCGCCAAAATATGCATACGAATAAAAAACGAAATAATTGGAATAATTAAATCGATCTACTAATAAAACAATACATTTTCCATTACTGTTAAAACAGAAAAAGCCGCTGTCAATTATTTCTTTTATTCGTCTTTTTCTTATTTGAAAGCTTCTGTTCTAATAAATCATAGGCATTGCCGATTGAAAAGAAATGTAACATTTTTATTAGTAACAAAGTCCAATTGAGGTCTTCCAATTTTCTACCTCATTTAGATTCGCTGATTGAGTCGTTCAGTACCTAAAAGGTTTGTGTCTATATTCTATAGCAACTAATTAGTATGGCGTCTGAATTCTGAGCTGTATTAAACCATTTGTATCTTAGTCCCCGAATACGGGTTACTCCGTAGCATTATACTTATTAATTCTTGCCATAATTCCATGCTAAAGTTAACGTCTTCCTGTGGTCTTATAAATAATTTTATTATAATTCATTAGTATTTAAATGACCTTCAAACATCTTCTTTATTTGATATATTTACATAGCCATACATAAAGCAACAGACCGGGCTCTGTGGCGTATCTTGGGAGAGGCCTATGTCCAGCAGTGGACTGCAACGGGCTGATGATGATGATGATGATGACATAGCCATATAAATTAATTTAGAAAATCGTATTATTAATCATATAAAATTGTATCCTCGTTTTTATGAATCGATATTATGAAAACCATCGACTTTTTATCGACATACCGTATCCACGTACCTCTATTGTGTCCCAACACTAAGCTTGACCGACGCGCTGAAAGCTTCGCCAAGTACAAATAGAGAATAGTGGTTGCTGTAATAATGGCTGAGCGTATAACTACCACCAGCAAAGCGTTAAATTTATATTAAAAACAGCCACACCAACGCAGCACGACACGTGAGGCTACTAGTTCTTTTTATACACACATAAAAATAATGTGTAATATTTTTCAACATTTATCCAACGCCTGTATATGAACGCTAGCAAATACATACCAAATGGCAATGGCACTACAATCCCAAAGTGTAACTTCATTCTTTTATCGAGCACAAATCGAATATCATAAAAATATATGCACTAAATCAAGTTGGAATTAATTTTTATGCAAAAAGTAATATTTTCAACCTAGACAATACCTATTAGGCTAAGCTCTTAAACCCTTACTCGGAACTTGAGTTAGTTTTTAACTCGAAAGCGTCTGAAGTCACACTATTGTAGCGCAGTTTACGAAGTCAGCGTCTTAATGGTACTTAAAATAGTTCGTTAGTAAGATTGCGCCGGGAGAGAGATAGACAGTTACTTGCTACGATTTATATCTCGTGATTTTCTGTGTGATATATTGTTAATCTCTAAGTCGAATTCTATTCCTTGTGGCTTGACTCTATAAGCGCTAATTTTGCGTAAAATGATGTTTATATACCAGACATTAAAATAAATACAGTGCGTTTCATGAGAGTAAAACTTCCAAAGTATTAGGTTCATCATGGTATAAATTAACTTACTAATGTTACAAGCAACAAGCAAGGACAAAGTTTAAGGACCCGGCAACCTAAATATTCAGACTTACGTTGTATAACTCTTATAGGTCTTCTGAAATAAGATTTGTACGCATCACAATAACAATATGTACGAAAATACTTATTTAAATATAGATACACGCCCATAAATTAAAGCAGATACATTGTATTCTCTCTCCCACGGGAAATAAACTTGACTAATCCCCTAGTTGTACTGTAATGGAAGTCTTAGATCTATGAAACGGACAATGAAAATAAATGAAGTTAGCCACATTAATTAGACGTTAAGCTAGAGAATTTATGCGTGGTTGTATGTCACACCGTGATACTGAAACAAGTCTAATTGTCCAACCCAACCTAACTTTCGAGGACGAGTGAAGCCCTCTTAACGAAGGCCATTCACGATATTAAATAATTGCTTATAATATATACTTGTACGGTAATTCAATGTTACTGAAATAGAAGTATGATTTGGAAAGTGGCGTCCCAAATAATCCAAATCTAAATAATATACAATCAAGTCACAGTCCAATAAATACAAGCGTTAAAACTCGAGCAATGAATGAAGCGTTAAAATCAAACATAGATAGCAATATCTTTATTGGCGAAGATGAACAAGCAAATAAAGGGTCGAGAATAAAATACCGTAAAGGTATTCAAAATATTAGAATTCCATTCGAGCCATCTGGTTTAATAAACCGTTGCAATTATATATTTATTGTGATAGGGTTGTTTTGATCTTTGATGAAGTCATTAACTTGATTACTGTACTTTGGAAATTCAGTACTAAAAGTTGGGTAAAGTGTTTTAATTAACGTCTTAACTCGGTGCCAGCGAATGGAGTAGTATGAAGTTTACGAATTAACTGAAATATCCGCTTCAAACCTTACACTGTTGACTTTAAAATATTTTTATAGAGTTTTTATTTCTGCATACAAATTTTACTGTGAATTCGTAACTATTAATTAACTAGCCTTCCGCTCGGCAACGTTTCTCGAGATCTTTTAAATCTTTTGCTTTGCACTAAACTCGGTCTCGTTGCATTTCCATTTATTTATATTTTATTTTCGTCCTTTATATCGCGGGTTAGAGAAAAAGTGGATCGGTGGGTGGCTTCGAGTGAAACAATTTGTGGCCAAAACAGTTGAGTCATGGCAAATCCTTGTCAAACCTAAATTGGATGAACTGCGTGACATTGCTAATGTAACGTACGCATTTATTTGGTAAAAGCGTAGGTGCGACGTGACGCGAATGTGATATTGTAGCGACATAATACGCCGCGCCGAGCCATGGTCACGGCAAAATAAATGGTGAACGCAAGGCGGCATATTAACATCTGTTTAATAGGTAGTCACCGTCTAATTAGCTATTTAGGTAGTAATCGATGTCCACATCCCATCCCCTAAATAATTACAAGAACACAACACGACGAGGTTACTGTCTATTGGAAAAGTTATCCAGTGTATAGATCCTTTCATTTCGTAATGTAAATAAAGCTAAATTTATGATTGGTAATTAGTGTCTCGTGGAGTCCCAATGGGCTCTGCAAGTGGATCGCCAACTTTCTGGATGATCGGAGCATAAAAGTGCTATCCTCCATGCTTTCCATCCTGCATATCAACGATTGTTAACAAATCGAGGACACGGATTGCTATACGGACAACACGGGATGAGCGCGTTATACCGGCCACCAGAATATCCCACGGAGACCGGAGTGAATTGTAGGAAAGGTTATTCCTTTGAAGTCAAGACTACCTCGGTGCGGGTCTCCGAATCGGTAGACTGAACTTGGTTAAGTTCAACTCCACAATGACACAGGTTTGCGCATTCATAGGGAAGAAGAAACCTTTCGCCATAGCGCCACAAGGAGTCCAGGATGTGGAAGGCGGCCTGTAGACTTCGCAAACTTTAAGATCGTTGGATACAGGATTCAAAACGGTGCCCAGCTTAGGAATCACGTGGATAGCAAGCCTAAATTAGCATCAAGGAAAGTGGTTGTTCTAAACAGAGCTAAGCGGTATTTCACGCCAGAGCAAAGACTATTGCTTTATAAAGCACAAAACTGGCCTGTCGTGGAGCAGTGCTCGTAACTCTGGACAGGGGCACCCAAGTACCAATTACTTCCACTTGACTCCTTATATAGGCGTTCTGATTGAATTATAAGCGATCCCAAGCTCGCGGACGGTTTAAAGCCGTTGGGCATGAGAAGAGACATTGAGTCTTCTTGCGTGCTCTATCGAGTCTTCCACAGGGAGTACTCAGATGAACTGTTCGAGATGACACTCTCATCTCCTTTTTATCATCGAACTGCCTTTTTTACACTACGTAGTGGTTTGGCTATATCTGACATTGCCGACGTCCATGGGCAACGGTAACCATTTAACATTAGTTGGGCCATTAGCACGTCTGCTTTTAAAGCCAATAAATAATAAAACCGGATAAGTGCGAATTGGACGCGCGTGCCGAGGGTTCCGAACAAACTTGTAGGTGAGGTATCTAAGTATATAAATTCAATAGTTCGCCAAAATTAATTAATCAAATTTAAAAATGTTTTTAAATTAGCTTTTTTGTTATTAAAGTACATAGTTACGGTTTTCAGATTTTTCCCTTTACATGTCTACTGGATATCCTGTAAGACCTTGCTTCTCGCCAAATTTCATGATACTAGGGCAACGGGAAGTACCCTATAGGTTTTGATTGTCTTATGAAATCGCAAAATATCCGACATAAACGGTCATATCTTTTAATTGCCTTAACTTACAAGTTTAATTTTTTCACAGCTGAAAGAGACTGTAGACCCGAGTATTTAATATGATTTTAACTTGATATCTCTACGAGTTCCTGAGAAAAAGGGTCTTGTCAGACAGGGCTGACGGACAGACGGACAACAAAGTGATCTTATAAGGGTTCCTTTTTCCTTTTTAGGTACAAAACCCTAAAAAAGTTTTTTCCGTACATGCCAAAATCATGGTTTCATTTAAACTTAATTGAACTTTTATTAATTTATAACAACATTTTTATAATATAATTTACTAGGTGTTGCTCCCGGCTTCGCCCGCGTGAAAAGCCTTTCCCGCTACAAAAATCCCCAAAGCACAGTACGATTTATAGAATCAGTTTTAAAATATCCATTATTTTCCATGGGAACAAATTACCGGGATAGAAACCTATGTGTTAATCCAGGAAATGATCTACCCGTGTGCCAACTTTCATCCAAATCCGTTTAGTTGTTTCTGCGTTTACTTCTAACAAACATCCAAACAATATTTTTTTTTTTTTTTTTTTTTTTTTTATTGCATTTAATGACGAGACGAGCATGCCGTTCGCCTGATGGTAAGCGATACGACCACCCATAAACAGTAGCAACACCATCCAGCACCTTGACTAACAAAGTACTGTGTGGCATTCCACTGCGCTCGTCACCCTGAGACATAAGATGTTAAGTCTCATTATGTCCAGTAGTTATACTGGCTACAATGTCCTTCAAACCGAAACACAACAGTGCATGCACACTGTTGCTTGGCGGTAGAAATTCACAAACTTTTGCATTTATAATAATAATAAGATTATCTAACACAGTCATTAGCTTACTAAACTATCTGGAAGGGTTTTCATTTCATACGCGCGCGCATACTCACGCCTTTTATCCCCGAAGGGATAGGCAGAGGCGCAACTAGTGCACCCACTTTTCGCCGAGCGGATTCCGTTCCATGATGTAATAGGGGGCGAGCTTATCGCGATATCGGGCACAAATTCCAAACTCCGGGCTGATACTGAATAGAAAAATCCATTATCACTTTGCCCGACCCGGGGATCGAACCCGAGACCTCAGCGTTGCAGTCGTACCGTAATACAACTACCCCACCGAGGCAGTTGCATTTCTTACGACGAAATAATATGACAACAAATTAATGTTAGCTTATATTATGACTTTTGGTTTAATTGTACTAAGGATTACCTTAATACGAGACACAGGATTACTGTTTGAATATAAAAGGCAGTAAATAACCTGTAATCAGACTAAACAAAGAAATGGCAAACAATGCCTCAGTTCGTTCTGCTAATCCTATACATTCATTGGAAATCTTCAGTCATAACTATTCATTAAAAACAAGTAATATTATAGCATAACTAAATAAAAGTCTGCGAGTAAGTACTCTATCACTTTTGCAAACGCTATGAAAATATTTATATCACAGGGGATATCGCTTCGGATAAAGTTTAATTTTCTAGATACGTTCACCCGGCGAATAAAGCGTTATTTTTACAAAAGGGGAGCAAGCGTACTGTGGATCTGGTACATAAGCCTAATGGATTTAGCGTGTAAGTTGTATTTAGAGGTCTTACTTTATGCACGATGATGACAGCGGCACTGCCTATGTCTTCGTGCATTTCTTTGGAAATTACTGGTTTGTTTTTCGTAAACTTTGAGATTCTAGATTTTGTAATACAGAAGTTATCATCGATATTTATTTGTCTTAACCTTAAAACTTCTGTTTTTTGCAAATTATATTACACAATTAAACATCAAGAGGAGCTACTGACACGACTCATGGTAAAATTCACAATAGTTCATAAAGAGTAAAAAGACTATGCAAATCTTTCAATTACATAGCATAATGTATTAAATCTCATAATGACCTATATTTGCATTAATTACAATGTCCTTTAAGTTTAATATTTAAATAATGTTTCGGGGAACGATATATCTCCTCACGTGGGTTCTGAATGTCCTACAATGAAAAAAACACTACCAAAGCGATTACTTACACCCGTATTCACAAACAATACTTTGAGGACGCACAGTGCGCCCGAACGCATAGTGTCGGCTATTTCATAGTTCTCTTTGGCCTTGTTCAGCTTTGTTTATCTGACAGCCAACTAAATCACAATTGTATTTTAATATTATCCAATCACAGCGCCACTTTGCCTACGCACTACGAAGTCTGTCATGCCGAAAGCACTGAGAACAGACTAATTATCATAGCATTGCGCTGTCCGTAGCTAAGTAACGTTTGTGAATACGGGCCTTAGTAACGATTAACAACTGACAATATCATAGTAGTTGCCTTTATTATGCTTAACCTAAAATGTGCGTGTAGTCCTTCTGTACTACTCACAACAAGACTATGACGCGAGGCGCCTTGAAATATTTACCTCACTTCTACTTATCCCGAAATGTTCACAAGATGAGACTAAAAGATTACTAGCTTAGCTAGAGGGTAGAGTTGTTTCATTCGCCTTGAATACGCCCAATATAATGTATCATAAAATAAAACTTAGGGCTGGTTTCACCGCCTGCCTCGGTGGCGTAGTTGTATTACGGTACGACTGCAATGCTGAGGTCTCGCGTTCGATCCCCGGGTCGGACACAGTGGTATTGGATTATTCTACTCAGTATCAGCCCGGAGTCTGGAATAATTCCATAAATTATTTATGCCGGAAATGGCGATAGGCTCACCCCTATCACATCACGGGACGGAATACGCACGGCGAAAAGTGCCTACCCCTTCGAGGATAAAAGGCGTGAGTGTGTGTGATTTCACCGCTTATTGATAAAAGCTGCCCGTCACATTTATAAACAAGCTAACCAAATACAAAAGTCACACTCTAATCTATCCTTCAAAATAAGTACTATATACATTAGCTATTTAATACAACTGTCAGATAAAATTTACTTGTAACCAGTGAAACCGCCCCTTATACAGGGTCATTTTGACATTGCGTTACTAAATGAAACCCTGAGATGAAACCACATACTTGTCTTTAGCTCTGCTAACATCGTGTCAAATATCATCTATGAATAAAGAATATTTTTACCAAAAATCTCATTATTACTTTCCTGATTTTTTAATCATTTTGTAGTTTAGTGCGAATATGGCGTGTGCGTGAGTGTTTTTCTTACTGAAAGTGTGATGTTGCCGCTGTGACGAATCCTCTTAGAGTAGTAGTAGTGGCATTAAGTCGTGTAAACTTAAAGCTATTTTTTATTGATATTTATTTTGTTCGAAACTTACACTTTTTTATTTTACGGCTATGGTTAAAATAGCTTAATGGAAAGTATTATTTTCAAGGAGATAAGTATGTGGTTTCATTTAGTAACGCAATGTCAAAACCACCCTGTATATAAAGCCTTCTTCATAACAGTAAAGTAACAAGTGCAAGTGCTCAATACAGGTTTTAAGTCTCTGATAATAGAAGAGTTTGTCAATCACATCACTGGCTAGATCTGCCGCCAAACAATAATCTGCGAACACCATTGTGAACTGGAATGAAAGACATTGTAGCTAGTATAAGTCGTGTCAATAATATGATTCTGGATGCAGATTACTGATTAAAAATTGAGTATGGTATTGCTAATTAATAAGTTAGCTGCTGGTGATTTTTATAGTTCATATAATATATATTGCATGGTTATAAATGGCATAGGGCGGTATTAATCTATCGATCTCACCCTCAAGTAGACATTTAATGTGTTAAACTATTTAATAAACTAAGCTTAACCTGTTATTTAAGAGCTTGTTTTCAGCTGAGTAACTGCTGTTACATAAACAAAAAATATCTATCAAATCCTTCACATATTGTAGTTTAATATGTCATTTGAGCTGATGTTAATATGGGTTTATTAAATAGCAACTATCTTAAGATGCTGACCTTAATTTGAGAGCGTATCAGCTAATATCGCACTTCAGAGCGAAGTTGAGTTGCATCTATTAATATGGCCTAAGGTAACTGGTGGTAGGTCTCTCATTATGTAAAAGGCCGTCTGGGTGGGTACCACCGCAATGTCTATTTCTACCGCCAAGCAACAGTGTGCATGCACTGTTGTGTTTCGGTTTGAAGGACATTGTAGCCAGTATAACTACTGGACATAATGAGACTTAACATCTTATGTCTCAGGAAGACGAGCGCAGTGGAATGCCACACAGTACTTTGGAAGTCAAGGTGCTGGATGGTGTTGCTACTGTTTATGGGTGGTCGTATCGCTTACCATCAGGCGAACGGCATGCTCGTCTCGTCACAATGCAATAAAAAAAAAAAACAAAAAGAAGGTAAATGTTTATTTCCCTTAAACAACATCGTCTTACCACAAGCCCTTAAATTAAGTCGCGATCATTATAAAAACGGATTAAAAATAAAATGTCTCTAACAAAATGTAACCGTATTAGAGCGTTATACCTCCCGAATGTAGATGTAGCATATTAATGTCCGCTACAGAACAAAGAGCTTGCACTCACATCCACGCTTAAAGTAACAGTACAACAAAGAATTAACTGACTTAATTACTATTCTGGTCCTCACTACGTATGTATGCACAGGAAAGATAAGTATTTTGTTTAAGTAGCTCGCTACTGTATACGTCGTTATGAAATAGTTTGCAAAATAATGTTTAGGGGCGCATTGTGAAGTTTAGTTAGAGTATTATTTTGCATGCGATTGTTTGTGTTTTAAATATAATATTTTACGGACTAAGTTATAAGTTACTGACTATGGGCCGCTTAAGACGGCTCACGGTCACTCAGCGAGCTATGGAGAGGGCTATGCTAGGTGTTTCTCTACGCGATCGAATCAGAAATGAGGAGATCCGTAGAAGAACGAAAGTCACTGATATAGCCCAGCGGATTAGCAAGCTGAAGTGGCAGTGGGCAGGGCACATATTTCAAAGAACTGACAGCAGATGGGGCAAAAAAGTTCTTGAGTGGAGACCACGTACTGGCAAGCGCAGCGTCGTCCGTCCACCTTGCAGGTGGACGGACGACTCGATAAAGTGACTTATATGAGCTATAATATTCGTATAGGATATTAATTTTAGTTAGGCTACAATGATTTCAGTACACATTACCTTCAATAAATGCTAAGATTAAGGTAGGATCTTCAAAAAAATAATTTTCGATATCCGGCCGTAAACTACCTGTAGTATTATAAATAAAATATTTTTTTATGTTACTTTAGTATGTCATGTAACTAAATAAATAAAACTATATAAATAAACATTTAACTTGTTTATTGGACACAAGATGAATTATTGATAATTTAAAAAAATGTGTTTATTACATTTTCATTGCACCGAACTAAATAATGACATTACGGACGCGTTAGGTACTAAGGTACTTATTATAAATCCCTAGTAGAATGTTCAAGAAATATGCACTTTCGTCGTCATGCGAGGAAGTTTTGCAATTTTCATTGCTCTGGCCCAAATTACGAATGCAAACATCTGATTCCCCTGGGTTTAGTTCACTCGGTCATAGCTTACCCTGACAGTATAAACATATATATTATAGCATTATAGCAGTTGATTCTATGCGGTTTTTTCGTTATTACAATAAAACTGCATAAATAATCTTTATTCATAGATTTAACAGCATAAAGATCAGACGCAAACGACAAAAACATACTTTTTTGATTCCATTGGTGTTATTCTTGATAAATATATTTAGATAAGTATTTTTAATATTTTCCGCTGATAAACAGGCATATTACACACAAATAAATATATACATATATTTGTATTTTATGTATTTACAATTTTACTTATATTATGTATATATAACAAGTTAGATATTTTTTATTAATTGCTATATTTACTTTTATGTACATTTATATATGTATGTTTAATTTATATCAAGTGACCTTGTTGCACCTACCTTATTTATCTCTGCACCGCCCACAGGTTGACTGGGAGAGAATGCCTTTGGCACTAAGTCCGCCGATATACTTTTGTATATAAAGTGCAAATTAATAAATAAATATAATGATACTGGACTAATATCTGCGTGAAAACTGAAAACTATTATGAACAATACCCATGTTAGTAAATCTGAAAATGTGGTGTTTCTAGTCTACATTTATTATGAAAATATAACTTTTAATTAACCTATTATTCATTCTCCTGTCTACCAAACTAAATTTAGGAACCAAAAATAATGCCTATTTGTATAAATTTTTAAAATTGTGCCAGCAATATTTCTTTCTTGCTTTCTATTTGATAAATATGTTAATAATTCTATTATAATTCATATTTTAGTATTGTTTTTGAGAAATCTTAATCAAAATGCGCCTAGGGAATTAAATACGTTAATTTCTAAGATTCACCCTTAAGTCTTAACTGGTAGAAAATACCTACTGCCTATGCCATTAAATCCGCTTGTATATACGGAATGTAAATTATATACAATGACTGCCTCCGTGGCGTAGTTGTATTACGGTACGACTGCAAGGCTGAGGTCTCGGGTTCAATCCCCGGGTCGGGCAAAGTGATATTGGATTTTTCTATTCAGTATCAGCCCGGAGTCTCGAATTTGTGCCCGATATGGCGATAGGCTCGCCCCCTATCACATCATGGGACGGAATACGCTTGGCGAAAAGTGGGTGCACTAGTTGCGCCTCTGCCTACCCCTTCGGGGATAAAAGGCGTGAGCATGCGTTAAATTATATACAAAAATAAATATAACTATAAACATTCTAAATCTTATGCCGAGAAGTTGGCCTTATTATTGTTGAACGTATGTAAAGCGGAGTTAAAAATACAAACACGTTTCAAGAACTTTGAAAGCCCTACATTACAAAGTTTAAAACCTAACCAGTGCCTAGTTATGAAATTGAAACTTTCCCATTTGAACGTATTACACGAAAAACATTTTTGCCCTAAACTCCTTTGCTGCGTTGACCGTCATATTTTAAAATGTCGCTTATTTCTTAGCATTACTTAATTAGCGTTGCATGCGACCGCTCCATCTCTTCCGTTTATTATGTAAATTATAGAAAAAGCCCACCCAATGGGGTGTATCAACGGATGCGCTTCCAAAGTGTTCATTAACATAATTTATTCGGCCTTGTCAGTACCGGTCTTAAATTTGTGGAGGGCTATTTTTCAACGTGGGGAAAATTTTGTAAAGCAGTCACGTATTTTTAGCGTCAGTGGATCCGTAAGGTCTAGTTTAATAATGTCATAACCAACGTGGAGCGAGACCAGCGCGATAACATCGCAGATACATTGACCCTCGAATTCCCAACAATAATTTATTTTATGCGAACAGGGCTCGGTTTCGGGCTGGATGTTTTATGCAGAATCTATGAATGAATACGTAAATGCTATTAACATATTTATCGGCTGCCACTTTTCATGGATATAAATGTTAATATTAACTGTTTGATAAATATGTACTAAATATACATATGTATAATAAATGACATAAACGTAATAAATTAAAGCAAAATAATTAGTTAACGATCTGGAAAAATAAATTATTAAAAATGTCGCTATTTCACAAATAAAATTTAATTAAGATAAAATGATGTTATAATTAATAAACACAGCCGTAATTAAGATTTTTCACGGACATTTTCTATGTCAATACAGATTCGTAATTAATTAGTTTAATTATTACATTACACTTTTGACAGCTTTGCTCGTGTAGTGTTGTAAAACCATGTTTTTTTAAATATCGCGAGTTTGCCAAACATGCTACCTGAACTGTAGTAATCCTAGTAATCCGCTTGCGCCTGGGGCACATTACACACACACATACTCTCACGCCCGTTATCCCCGAACGGGTAGGCAAAGGTGCAACTAGTGCACCCACTTTTCGCCGTGCGTATTCCGTCCCATGATGTGATAGGGGGCGAGCCTATCGCCTTATCGGGCACAAATTCCAGACTCCGGGCTGATACTGAGTAGAAAAACCCAATATTATTTTTTGGTGCGGGGGGGGCACATTAATTAGTTCTCCTGTATTTTTAAATAAAATCAGAGTCAGGGATCATTCCTTGTGTGAGTGCGGTTTAGAGGAAGGAACTGTGGATCATTTATTGTTTAGTTGTCCTAACCTTTGTTGTACCTTATATTATGATTCTCTTCCTTTAAATATCCCGAAACCCGTCAACATGTCGTTTGTACTAAGCTTAGTTGTTCTCCCTTTATATTTGAATGTATTAAATTAATTGTAATTAATAATATTAGACTAATAATTAATTAGTGTGGGTAGTTGTTCTTAAATATATTTATGGTGTGTTTTCTTTTGGTTAAAAATTACTATTTTTATTAAATATATAATATGTTTTTTAAGAACTTTCTGTCCTGAAATTATTAATATTACTTACGTTATTGTGCTTTTCATTTTCACCCGGCCAAAGACATTTTTAGCACGCGTGCCTTCTACTTTTCAACCGTCAAACATGACATTGGCAGAATTATCGTAAAAACGATACGGCCAACCAAAACAGATTGGAATTGGATTGGATTTGTTAAAAAGAAATTGTCGTTTAAAATATTATGAATACTTACAGATCGTAGCATTAGTTTTTGAGTGCGTTACTAAAGTTTGTTAGGAATCTAAAATTGTTTTTGAACGCTACAGTGCGCACTTGGATGCGCGTCTTTCTACCTCAATGGTATAAAATGAGCACAATAACATAGGTACGATTTTATGATGCTTATCCGTGAGGCAGCAACTATCAGTCAAGCTAACCCATTCACGCTATTAATATAAGAGATTACTGTGAGGCTCTTCCATTTACAGACTTTAAATATTTATATCAAATACGCCTAAACTAAGACCTTAATCTGCACGAAATAAGCAACAGGCTGAAGACATTGTTTGCATATTTTACAAACGCTCGAGTTACAGAGCAAAAATCAATAAACCCTTACTTAAGCTTATACTTATGTAAAGAATACCATTAATACCATCGTCCGCCGTTCGAAAAATATCTAGAAACGAAGACTCTATGGAAAGACTGGTGGTCCAAGGACAGGTAAACGGAAAAAGAGCTTTTTTTTTTATTGCATTGAATGACGAGACGAGCTTGCCGATCGCCTGATGGTAAGCGATACGACCACCCATAAACAGTAACAACACCACCCAGCACCTTGAGTTACAAAGTACTGTGTGGCATTCCACTGCGCTCGTCATCCTGAAACATAAGATGTTAAGTCTCATTATGTCCAGTAGTTATACTGGCTACAATGTCCTTCAAAGCGAAACACAGCAGTGCATGCACACTGCTGCTTGGCGGTAGAAATAGACATTGCGGTGGTACCCACCCAGACGGACTCTCACATATGAGAGACCTACCACCAGTAGAAGCTAGAGGCCGACCCCCATTCGCTGGACTGACTTGATTAAAACGGCAACACAGTCCTCCATGACAGAGTGTACACGCAGCGCTACTAACCGACAAAATTGGAGAAGCATTAGCAGACCTACGAACATCGCCAAGAAGACTGACAACGCTGACAACTTTCCATGTATTACCATCGCGACAACCACGACCACTCCTATGAGTGTCCGACTGCGAAGATGTAAAGAATACATCTTGCCGTGACTATGTACTCGGTTGCAAAATTATTACATAGAGAGTGTGTTTAACACGCAGATGGGATTAATCATAATAATGATCCATAAATATGAAGACCAAGACGATGGGTACTCGAAGCGAAAATCGCACGAAAGCCGGCTGCAAACATCCTTATGCGATACCATTTAGCTTGCCGTCCACTTTGATGTAATGAGATAAATGAAAATTACTAAATAAGTTAAATCTTATACCAAAAAATATAACTATTTGCAGAATTTATGAAACTAAATAAAATGACTTCAATTTGAGAATTCGTTTGAGAAAGCTCCGAACAAGTGAAATGGATTACGTACAGTGTGCAACAAAGGGAAATCAGTTGGTATGTGTGGCTGAAGTCTGAACACAGTAGGTACCGCCAGCAAAAACGTAATATTATACCAAAAGATTTCTGTCAAGTGATTTGTAATTTATTGTGAACGCCGGAGCGAAAGTATTACAATCGTTGCCAGCCCGAGTCGGCTTTTTTCAGATGTCATAAATCGTTTTTAGGTTGTCAATATGTATTTTAGGCAGCGATTTTACGTTTTATATGTAACTGATTTGAAATGTTTTATGCAACAATGCATGTATTTATTATGATGAATATTTACGAGCTATCTGCTGTTTTGTCAGTACAACAGCTGTATGCAGTTGCCTAGAGTTCGTTCCTACAGCTTCCCATATATGATTATGGCCATATTATGGTTCTAACATAATCGCGATCCTTTACTTCATTATACATAATATCAGCGATAGTCTTATTTATTTAAATAAAGTCGGTACTTACGTCTAATCACACGTCCTTTCCATGTAATATTCTAACGAAGACGTCAGTTCACAAAATCTCAAATTTAAACTTAGTTAATATTAGTAAAAAAAAAACAAGAGAATGTTTTAACTGCATTACATCACGATTAAGCATCTGCAAATAATATTACATAAGAAAGCTTTTTAAGCATTTTACCTTAACGCCTTTATAAACTAAATCTCAAGAATCACATTCAGTGGGCGCCCCTGAGCAACTAAGTTATTTACAGTCGCTTCAAATAAAACTATAGCAATAACAAAAAAACTATTGAGGTAAAAAAGTTTTAATACCATAATCCATTCTCAGCCAACAGTAGCAAACACAAGATAGACATAACAAATAAAGCCTTTTAACGGACTTCAAAAAAGGAGGTTCTGTTTATATTTTTGTTCTTTTCGTTTAAATTCATTGCAAATAAATCCATGAAATACATTTTGTTTCACAACTTTTTACAATAAAATACGAAATATTTGGCCGCGTTCAAATTTATCTGGAATTGAAAAATCCCAATAAGCTGTGGTTACTTTACGCTTTTCCATTGAACAGGATGCCTAACGGATTTTAATTTTTCTGTCGCTTGACTTCAAGTCGCTGTGAAGAGATTCTTAATTAGTTTTTTATTTAAACTTCAACACGGAAGCAAGGGGTATTATTAATGACTAAGGCGGTCAATTGAAATAGTGTCCCCAGTTTCTCAAATTAAAACAATTCAACGAGCACAGAGTTAAAGCTCGTTTATAAAGCGAGTAACGTCACTACAACTAAGCACATTTTTCGTCCAATAAAAAGTTATCTGCATTCCTATCTTTTTTTTTATCGCGGGGAAAAACGCGTTATCGATACTACTGTGGGGTGAGTGGAATGGTTAAGTTGGTTTCACCGATCTTACGGCTCAATGTCGACGCCCGGGAGTATAGCATCATCCGAACGAGCATTGGACCGAGTCCCTAACACTACACAACAACACTGTACAAGCTACACCGGCATACCAACCAAAACCCGCGGTAGCCTCCTTCGGCGCAAACGGGACGGCCCCGGGGTATCTTGTTGCACTAAGATAGCTGCACGGAACCGCCCCTGCGCAATCCCTCATTGCGGCCCCTCTCTAAATGAGGGGGCTAAGAAGCCTCCGAACTCTATAGCACGCCTTTGGTGTCTACGACTGCAGGGGACCGACCACCCGCAATGTCGTCCACCTCGGAGTCGCATAACCCGGTGCCTCCTTCGTCTCCTCTGGCTGCGGGCGGGATCGTTCTGCTCACGATCCCGCTCTGCGCTCTCCTTCCACGAGATGACGTACTCGCAGAAGGAAGCCATCGCACGCAATGACCTCCAGCCGCCGACCATGGCGGAAACCACGGCTGGCAGCGAGAGGTCTCTTCCGACGACTGCTCTAAGAGCGCTGCGTTGTAGGTCCCAAGCTGGGCACTCCTCGAGAGTGTGTTGGACCGTGTCCTCGCGGCAGTTACCACAATGGTGGCACACGGCGGAAATCTGCATTCCTATCTTTTCTTTTTGTTTTCGCGGAGAAAGTGCGTTACCACTACCGCCCGGGCTTCATAGGGGGCGACCGAGCGGTAAAGTTGGGTTCACCGTGCCTTACGACCCGGCATTGAGTCGCCCGGAGAGATGGAAAACGTCGGGCGACCGCCGGACCGAGTCCCTAACATATGTACAACGCACGGCAAACCAACTAAAACTCCGCGGTGGCCATCTTCGGCGCATTAGGGACGGCTGCGGGCTTCCTCGGACGAAAAATATCTAAGATTTGTCCGCAACCGCCCCTGCGCGGTGCCGCCTGGTGCGGCCCGTCTCCTGTTGTGGGGGGGGGCTCAGAAGGCCCCGCGCACCGAAGGACGCTCTCAGCGTCAACGGCAGCGTGAGGCCTACGAGCCACGCTGCCGTCCATCACGGGAGTCGCAACAATGTGTTAAAATAAACACAAAACTAAAGGCGGACAGCCCCCAGGTATCCTCCGACGACTGCTATGAGAGCGCTGCGCTCCACGTCCCAGGCTGGACAAAACTCCAACGTATGCTGGGCCGTATCCAGCGGGCAGTTGTCACAATGGTGACACACGGCCGACACCTCTGTGCCTACAATACGACACAGATACTCACCGAAGCAACCAAGCCCGGTGAGTACCTGTGTCAATCGAAACGTAGCCGGCCCGTGGCGCCTGTCCAGCCACTGGGCAAAGCCCGGGCGCACTGCCGCTACGGCCCTGAGCCCCACTGACGGGGCCTCCAGCCTGAGACGCCACTCCTCCACGGTGGTTCGCCGTAAGGAGGCCCTCGTGGCCTCTACCTCCTTCTGGGCCGGACGCTGAACGCCTCCTCCCGCCAATTAAAGGCATCGGACAGGGATTTGGCGTCCAGATCCCAAGGCAGGAATCCGGCCAACATGCAAGCCACCTCGTACGAAACCGTGCGGTATGCCCTAATTGCCCGCTGCGCCACTACACGCTGAGGATTGCGCAAGAGCATGACGCAGCGGTCGCTCAGGGAATCAGACCAAAGGGGACTGCGATACATGACCATGGACCGCACGACTCCTTGGTATAACCTTCGGCAAGGGATACCAGGACCTTCCAGGTTGGGCAGCAGGCTAGATAGAGCGCCCGCTGCCCGGGACAATTTTGTCCACATTTTCTCGAAATGGGTACGGAAATCCCATCGGCTATCCAAAATTAAACCCAAATACTGCAAATTCTTGCCGATGGGCATCGGCACCCCCCTCAACAACGATGTGGGCACCGGCCGGTGTCCCTTTCCGAGGCCCGTGGAAACAAATGGCCTCGTTCTTTTCAAGGGCCACCTTCAAACCTAAACGTTTAATGCGACCTACAACATGGCCGGTGCCCGCCGCCGCCAATATTGCTGCCTATATACTGGAAAGTCCCAGATGTCGCCGTGACCAGCGAGTCGTCAGCATAACAAGTTACGTCGACGCCCCGTAGATTGGCACCACGGAGCCCCTAGTCGTACCCGATGTTCCACAGGAGAGGGTCCAAAACCGAGCTTTGCGGAACACCGCACGACATCGCTCTCTGGTGCCACCCGTCGGCGCCCGGATACACTACGTCCCTGTCAGACAGATACGCGTGCACCAGACGCCGGAGATAGGGCGGCACCACGTGGTACCGCAGTGCCTCGTGAATGCAGGGCCAGGGCAGCGAATTAAAGGCGTTGGAGATGTCCATCGACACGGGCATCATTACCCTGCCTCTGGCCACTGCATCCTCCGCCTGTGCCTTCACCCGCAGAATCGCGTGGACGGTGGAACGTCCCCTATGAAATCCGAACTGGGTGTCGGCCAAATTATCTGCATTCCTATCTGACCCAATATCGTTTTAAACATTTAAATTGGGTCGACATTTCTGAAATAAAACGGGGCCCACATTACATGATCGGGGAGTCTGATTTTTGTACAAGTTCCATTGAGTTAATATTATATTTTTATTTGAGTCACGTACAAAATTTTATAGTCGACAGACGCGGGCTCCTATTTCGGATTAAAACGTCACTTACAGACGAATTTCGACAAAGGCACAAGCGGATATTTTTAAGAATACAACGAAAATGCAAATTGAAATATCTGGAAACATGTGGTTCGTCCCCGACGCTTGTTAAAAGTTTTATGGTTGAGTGGTTTTCATTTCTCATATTGAATTTACTGGTGAAACTTGCTAGTGGTGTGGCTTCTCTGTAACCTTATTATCGACTAATTTAAACTTCGGATCTGGATGTAATCGATACGGTAACTTCAAGTAATAATTAGTAATTCAAAACCCTAGTCAGCTACTTACTATTACTACTACTTTACACATTACTTTGTAAGTCAAGGTGCTGTATGGTGTTACTACTGTTTATCGTATCGTATCATATATATATCGTCGTATCGCTTACCAACCATCATAGGTTAACCTTACTTCTCATATTTTTGGTAATAGTAATAATTTTATGATATGCAAACCGTTAGTTAGTGACGTTAATGCCAACCCCCCCCCCCCCCCCCCCCGTTTTTTTTCGTATTCATAACGGATATATTTTATTTATTTCAAATATAAAATTTCTTCGTTTTTAAAAACTATGCTCATGGGTGTTCATTTACATCAGATCGTATTTGCATCTAACATGTTGTGTCATACAATGGAAGAAGGTAAAAACACATAGTACGCCTCAGACTCCCTAAGGAATCGCCTATGTTCGTAGACTAAAATAGATTGATGATATTGTTAGAAGAAACTCAAATAAATCTCCTACACTAGTAATAAATCTTTGTACTTGTCATGATGTATTTTAAACAATTTATTTTTTACTAAATCCTATATCAACAATCAGATCACATCCACTGAAATATATTTTGTTATCATTTTTACATTTTTACCACCGTTTTAAATGTTTACAATACAAAAACTATTATTTTAAATAAACTGAACTTCTTTGCTAACTACTATAATTACAATACTTTTTAAAATATGTGAATTATGCTTTACTATATGTAAAGTATAATTGAATTAATTATGATTTTAAATTCCAAAAAACCGTTCGGACTACAAATCTGCCAAATTTTCATTTACGTATATTGAATCTTGATTATTGTTAGTGTAATTCGGCAAATATTTGCTTAACATTGAATATAAACAAGAATATAGCCCAAATTATGCAGAACGCTTGTTGCCATTCGAGGTTCAGTTAACTAAATAATGCATTCAAAACAGACAAACAAACGGCTAATTGTCATCAAATGCGTGTCCATCAGGCTAACGTCCATTTTCACGAATCGGCTGTCACAAATTTATACTGGATGGATTAGGTACGACGCAAACAATCAGACAAAATAGAACATACGATCCAGATTGCATCGACGCATATAAATAAATAGCATGAAAGTCGGGCCAAATTCAGGCAACTTAATCTGACAATGTGGATAGAACGAATAGTTATTAAAAACGAACGCTGACAACTGACGTGACGTCCAGTCGGATTGACTTAGTGGCATAAAACCATCAGCCGTTGGCTACAAATTTGAAAAGCGATCGTGTGCGGCCGGCCCGCTTTCTCGGTAAACATAACATGCAGTTTGTCGCTTTTCCCGTCCAATCTCTTTGTTGTGTCCACACGGCAGTAGACACTGTGATACGGCAATAATTTCGAATAACAGACACTGTATTAATTATTAAATAACTTAATATCCGCTAGTTAATGTAGTTATTTGTAATTTGTTTTTCTGAAATCGGATAAGGGTGTGGACCTGTGTTGTTTAGATTGTTTTATTAATATTATAAGTAATTTATTACAGACATCATGCGGATTTTCTTACTTAATTTTAAATGAAGTTTGATGCAGACTTGTTGGTTTTTAATTTTTGTTTTTTTAACCGACTTCAAAAAAGAGGTTCTGTATTCGACCCGTATGTACGTATGTTTGTATGACCGCGATTTTCTCAAAAACTACTTATCCGATTTGGATGGGGATTTCGTTGTTCAAATGTATATTTTTCAGGAAAGGTTTTAGTATATAATTTATTAGGATCTGATGATGATCTTCGTAGATAGACAATGGAACTCTTCAATACCTAACAGCAGATGACCCGCGAATGCTGCAATCATATATCCATGATGTATTGTTTACAACATTTTATAATTAATTAACAAAAAAGGAATAAATAAAGACTTTTTAACAAAATATAAAACCGCCTTCAATACCAGTACAAACCAATAAATAATTTTACTTTATATACGTATATTTGCAGTCGGTGCCTAATTTAAATTGCCAACTAAGGTAAGCAAATACACGAACGAATATACGAAAATAATGTTCAATTTAAATTAGGCATCGACTCCAAATATACGTATATGTATAAAGTTAAATTATTTCTTGGTTTGTAGTGATGTTGAAGTCAGTTTTATTGTATATTTGTTCTTGTATATGCTTAGTTTAGCTGGCAATTTAAATTAGGCACCGACTCCAAATATTCGTATACACTACAGAAACTGGGTTTTTACATAAAATTATCCTAGTCATATAAGAAAACAATGTGAAATCATAACACTATTATTTTTATAGTTGCTATCATTTAAACTAAAAAATATTTAAATCCTTTTTATATGACAAACTAATGTTTAATAGTTATGAAATAAATAAACAAATAATAGAAAATCTTATTACACTATCATAAATCTTTCGCGTTTTAATAGCTTTGGTGCAATAACGCAATATTTAGAATTTACTGCGACTCTAAAAATTATATAACCAACGCGAAGTAATATCTATGCGCAATAAACAGTACAATAGCTTAATAAATTATCGGTAAACTGCGCTAAAAGGAACTTAAGCACAATACCACGGAGCGACTCGTAATTTCCTACCCACCCCACCTCCATTCGTATTTTACAGCTCTTACCCGTTCATTTTTTAAAATACGATGTTCGACAAATTCACTTAATGCCGCGTTAAATGAACCGTGTTCGCATAATAAAAGATTTTATACTCAAAAGCGATTTCAAAATGGACGATATTTCCGTAAAACGAGAAAATGCCGCACTCCACGTCGCCGCTTCATCTCGTCTCTAGTAGCGTTGGAATATTTTTTTCGCGCTTCACCGGCCACGAATTGCCGCGGAATAAAATTAAGAAAACATCACACACAAATAACGCTGATATTGCTCACACAACAAATGGCGTGCAGCTTCCCACATTATTCAATTTTAAGCCCCGCCAATGCTATTTATTGACATAATATTAAGCTTACCTCTCCCGCTGCAGAGCGCCTGGCGCAGTTTATTTAATGGAATTAATAAGGAAAATAAGGAATATTCCGCACACTGCTAAAAAACAGACTCCACTGAAAGGGTATAATTACTGGCACAAAATAATCCCGAGAAACGTGCCAACTTTGTATATTTCAATGAACATATTGTCACGAAGAACTCACCATCAAAGGATTGCACAGCTCAACTTTTATCACGGAATCGCTCATAAAAGCAATTTTGTACGTTTATTTCAATTTATTTCTGTTTATGTTTGGTTTGTTTGAAATACGTTTCGTGTTTACCTTGTACCGTTTTTAGGGATACAAAATGCATATTAAAGGACGCCCCGCTCATCTCCGCTATCAACAATCAACGAATCGTTTTTTTTCATGGTTATTTTAAACCTTTTTCAAAAGCCTGTCTATCTGTTCTGTTTTAAAAATAAAACATTATAAGTGGATTCACCTGTACGTGGCGCGAATGATCCCGAAGGCCTTTTAACGCATAAAATATTCTCATATGGGTTTATTTTCGTTTTTCAACCCTCTGTATAGATAAATTAGGAAATTTATTATTCAAAATAAGGCCACAACCTATCCATCACAGTGCGTACCCGCTTTCAGAGCTTATTCGATATCAGCCGTATTTGGCAATGTATTTTGAAATACCCTGTCTTAAATAAATCCTGTATCTAGTTGAAAACATTATTAAATCCCATGAAGCGTATTAAACAATATTGGATTCAGTTCGCTAATGGATTGCTCATTAATAAATGGGCCCGCTGCAAACATTAGAAGCGTATTTCTTGAATTATTTTATATCAGTACGTTACTATGCAACTATATAACTTAATATTTAAGCTAACCAATATTTATCTTTAGCTATCATATAAAAACATTATTCTGATAAATAAATCTAGTGAAATTTAATTGTAAAATTAATTAACATACGAATTTAATTTTAAATTAAGAACTTGTTAGACACATTACACATTTTATGCTCAACGAAATTGGTTGTAAACTGTACTTGATGCATTGATATATATAGGTTTTTTATATATGACTCGACGTTATAATTTAGTGTTGAAATAAATAAACTAATGTTATCTTTACCCAGCAAGTAACCCACATAATACGAATTGTAATTGGTAACTAGCAATAGACTCGCTTTACTTGACTGCCTCGGTGGCGTAGTTGTATTGCGTACGCGTTACGAGTACAATTTGCGCGCTGAGGTCCTGGGTTCGAATCCTGGGTCGGGCCAAAAACATTGTGACTGGGTTTTTCCATCTTAAAAATTACTCAGTCGCAGCTCGGAGTCAGGAAGTTGGCGGTGTGATACCCCCGTGCCTCGGAAAGCACGTAAAGCCGTTGGTCCTGCGCCTGATCTCTCTCCGGTCATGTCGGATTGCCGTCTCACCGGACTATGAGAGTAAAGGAATAGCGAGTGCACCTGTGTATTGCGCACACACTTGTGCACTATGATATCTCCTGCGTATCTGGCTGATCTCTGTTGAGATTGGCCGCCGTGGCCGAAATTGACTAGAAAGGGTATATATATACTTAACACCTAACAACGCTGAAGAAATATTATTGGTATGAAACAGTTCTGCCCCAAAAAGGAAAAAGGCATGATGTTTTAAACACCTTTCCAAGAGAACATATCGTTTTATAATTAATTTTAAGAAAGACGTTATACGTCGGTCACGCGTTTTATCCCTCAAGGGGTAAACAGAGGCGTAAATAGTGCACCTACTTTTCGGCGTGTGTATTCTACCCCATCTTGTGGTAGGACGCAAGAATATTGCAATATCGGGCCAAAATCTATACTCTATGTTCATATTAAGCAGAAAAGCCCAGAGGCCGTAGCCAAGATGCCTTTCTACAATCGTTAATGATTACGTTATGTATGAGAATAACACATACTAGCGATATCCCAGCGCATGTTCATTTTTTATTGTGGAAACTTTGCTAGATTGTGTTATATTTAGTGTTCATTTATTTTAAGGCAAATTTTGTTATCTTTGTTTCCCGAATATACATAAAAGAATATAAATAAAAATAAAAAATAAAATAGAGTTATCGTTTGGATATGTCATTCGCATTATTTTTTTTTCTGTTTTCTATTTAACGATTTTAGGAAAGG
The DNA here is from genome assembly GCA_947568825.1 of Sphinx pinastri. Taxonomy (NCBI): domain Eukaryota; kingdom Metazoa; phylum Arthropoda; class Insecta; order Lepidoptera; family Sphingidae; genus Sphinx; species Sphinx pinastri. The sequence goes on along the minus strand of OX387627.1, from coordinate 9,929,584 downwards.
ATCTTGGCATCAGATCATTTAATTTGATGCCAACTTAATAAACCTGTTCCAGTGAAAGAGTTAATGACATTTAACGCAGTATCTGTTGTTTCAGTGGTAGACAGTTACGGAGGAGAGAGCCTGGAGTTGTCGCACGTGCAGAGGACTGATATGGGAGCTTATTACTGCATCGCGAGCAACGGCATTCCGCCCACCGTCAGCCGACGGTATCACGTCGAAGTTCACTGTAAATATTGAACATTTTTCAATTTTTTTAAACAAAATTCGTTGATGACTCGTCTACTCCGAATTGTATTGTTTACTGTGCGTGATTTTCCTTTTGATTTGCAAAATGGATAGAAATGTTAGTTATTGTATCATAGCAAAATACAGTTATACAAAATAAGGATATATAAAGTACTAGACGCAAGATAGAAGCATTTAATATTATATTAACTAAAAAAAAAAAACAGGCAAAGTAAAGAAAATTTTGAGTACACTCGTGTTCCCTGCACTATAATTGTTACCTTTTATTAACGAACTTCCAAAAGAGGAGGATGTTCTCAATTCGTCTGTTTTCTTGTACTTCAATGGTTATTATTGCCGTATGAAGTTTAAATACCACATTAGATTTTTTTATGTTTAATTGAAGTAGATTATGATTTGATTGAGATTTAGGGTACGATACGACGATATGCTCGCCCTCTATCATGCGAAGGGAACACTGTTAACTAAATGTGACTACAGGCATGACGGCTTATTAAATTAATAATGTATCATTAATCTTATTCGCTGAAATATATGCCAGAGTGTTCGATGATTTAATTAATTCCAAGGTGAATTAAAATAAAAGCTATAACAATAGAATTTATATGTCAAATACACGTTACTTTGATTAGAAATATAATATTTTCGATTCGGATTTACTATATAAAAACACTGACGTCACAAGTAAGAAATATTCTTTTCCTTTAGCAACATTTAATTCAGACATAATTTTATTATGAAAATGTAAAAGGAAAATCGTTAGACAGAGAAAAACTTGGAGAAATTTACAATTCCAATTGAGTGGTTTGACCAGTACTCCGGCATATTGTATTAGAGTCTTGCGCTGCGCTGGTGAAATTCCTTTAAAAATCTATACTTTGACGCTTAATAAATGCGGTGGTTATAACTAAGGGTTAAATCGAAGTTATAATACCTGCACGCTATGATGGCCGTTCTAACGTTTGTCTGCTCCTCAAGTTTCGTATTGATTCATAACTACGTTAAAGGAGCTAATTGCTGTACTTTATTGTCAATAGTGACGTGTGTTAAATTTATGGAATGTGTAATTTTACGACACAACTCGGCATTTTGGGGAGTTTTGGCGGGAACTTGGAAGTGTCATGAGGTGCTCTTGTTTTAATTCATTATTTTGGTGATATTTAGTGTTATATTGCATAATTATGGTGGTATATTATCCAATATAGTTCTATTAAAGAGCTCAAATGAAGTGAATTGAAATAATTGTGCTAATCAAGTGCTTTTTTTGTTGCCGCCAAAATTCCTCGATAAAGTCTTGGTAAGGTAGCCACTGCTTTACTTCGACATACTACAGATAATAAAATAGAAAAACCAAACTTGACATTGGCAAAATGTGAACACAAATGCCATTATAAAAAAAAACAACTCGGCATTTGTTTTTCGAAATTCGATATTTAAAAAATGATATCTGATACGATCGTCACTTGTAATATCGCTGGCCAGTACAAGTAAAAAATAAAATATTTTCGTTTCAGTAAAACTTTAATCTGCTACCCCTTGCAATACTAGTTATAAATCTAAAAACTCTTGGATTGTGAGTAGCATTTGATTACATTTTTTTTTTTGATAATGAATTGAGATTCTTCTTTTCTTTCTGCGAATACATGATTTTTTTGTAATTGTGAAACGTATAAAACATAAGCGTCATTTATCGGTGGCGCAAATATAACATGCGGTGACCCATTTGTACTTTGCTGACCGGACTATTAAAAAAGTTATTATATTTGTCTCATTTCCTTTGTCATCAAATGTCAACCAAGCGAGATAAAAGTTATTTATATCATATTCATTAGTAATAGAGTTATAACTTAAATAAAAATAATACGTGTGACACTTGGAGACTGCCGCGGTAAAGCTATTGCATAGCATTTTTATCACAAATTTTGATTGACTAAACACAAATTCGATCTTACGCTTACCACATGAAGTAGATTTTAAAACGCGAGCAACGCACGTTTAGTCTTTTAATTGATGCAATTCAGAAATGCAATGGTCATCACAACCAAAGTAGAATAAATCAAAATTTGAAAAAAGAATGTTACGTTCGATTCTTTTGTACTCGTGCCATGCCGTGCCAACGCTGGGGAAATAGCTTCTACGCAATGTGTTTAAGGTTCATATTAAATTAGTAAGAAATGGTTTTAATGACTTTAATAAATAAAATAAATAAAAATATACTCGTTTCAAGAATTATAGCTTCTACGCATTGTATTTAAGGTTCATATTAGTAAGATAAAAAAGATGTCAGGTTATTTTCGTTACGGAATTTCTGGATTCGGTCTCCACGCTCAAGGCCCGCGATAGAAGCTATGCAATAGCTTAAAATATTACGCCGATTGAAAACAATTTCTATGCATGTCAATATATAAAACCAATAAATACCTGTTATCTGAACAGTTGAAACTGAGCCGAATGAGTATTTTTAAAACTATTTTGCTTTGCTTTGAAGTTATTTGTTTGACTTGTTGCTCAATGATTAACACTAACAATGATTATATATTTTTATTTAATAAAATTGGATGATTGCTTTTGTGAAGATTACTGGCTGGTTAAAGACCGTTAACTTCCTGTTTTAAATATAAAGTAACTTAATTTCCATTTAATATAAAAGATAGTTGTATTACGGTACGACTGCAAAGCTGAGGCCTCGCGTTCGATCCCCGCCTCGGGCAAAGTGATATTGAGTTTTTCTATTCAGTATCAGCCCGAAGTCTAGAATTTGTGCCCGATGTGGCGATAGGCTCATCATCACATCATGAAAAGTGGGTGCATTAGTTGCGCCTCTGCTTACTCCTACGGGGATAAAAGGCGTGAGTGTGTGTGTGGGTGTGTGAGTAACATTAACAGTTGTCCGCGACGTTCCTATAAAAACGTTATTGGAATTAATCCCTTCAATATTTGCTGTACAAGTAGGTATAATTATTAACTATAAAGGCCAAACTGACCTAATTGGCCACAGGCTACAGGTTTAAAATTAATTTCATTTGTCAGTTTTCGTATTAAACAGCTTACATAGATAGTAATCATATTCGATTTTGAGAGTAGATGAGAGTGTGACTTTTGTATTTGGTCGGCTTATACATCTATTTGACGAGTAACATTTATCAGCAAGCGTAGAAATCAGCCCTAACTTTAGTATATTATACTCCTATCTTTGTTCTGTGTTCGGACAGAATATTTACATTTTTTTTTATTTTTTAACAGTCATACCTCAAGTAAAAGTGACGAATCAGCTGGTTGGCGCGCCGCTGGGCAGCGATGTGGAGCTGCAATGTTACATCGAGGCCTCTCCCAAAGCTATGAACTCCTGGTACAGGGAAGATGGTAAATGTAATTATGCGACCTTTATTATTATTCACTATGTGATGCTTACGGCTTCGCTCACCTGATAGACAATTTCCGGCATAAAAAGTAACCCATTATGTTATAATATGATATGTTGTATCTATGTGCCAAATGTCATCCAAATCCGCCCACATATCTATCTCAGTTTTGAAAATCACTAAATAAATGTAAAATAAATTGGACTCGAAGATAAACTATAATATCTTATATAGCACTAACTTTTCCCGCGGCACCACTGGCGTGAAAAAGTTTTACCGGGACAAATATTTTCCCGGGACAAAAAGTACCCTATAGCACTAAAGTAATGTAGCTTCCTATTAGTGAAAGAATTTTTTAAATCGATTCCAGAGATTAGCCCCTACAAACGTACAAACTCACAAACTTTTCCTCTTTATAATATTAGTATAGATATGGACTATTTAATATGTCAGATAATAACAAAATGCACTTTTATTGTGGGAAAATATTTTTGCGCGGGCGAAGACGCGAGCAAAACCTAATCCTACTAATATTATAAACGCGAAAGTTCGTAAGTATGGATGTATGAATGTCTGGATGTATGGATGTTTGGATGTTTGGATGTATGGATGTATGGATGTATGGATGTTTGTTACTCTTTCACGCAAATACTACGGATTTCGATGATGATCATGTCCTGGATTAACACATAGGCTATACTATATATACTTTTTATCCCGGGAAAATATAAAGCGGGACCTTTATCCCGGAAAAACTTTATAACGCGGGCGGAGCCGCGGGCAAAAGCTAGTATCATATAAAATTTCCACAAATCATTATTGCTTAATTTGCTACTGCAGAGAATATTTATTTTTATTTTTCTATAAAGCTTAAACCTTAATACCATTGTGGTGGCGGCTGTTAGTTTAATCTCTTTTGTTGACGCTCCCGTTGATCTTTACTTTGTTAAAAACGTTTTTTTATTTCCAAGAGATGTTGCTAAGAAAATAATAATCTTCCAATTATTTTTTTATGAACTCCTTGACCTTTTATATTCGTTGACCTAGAATACCGGTAATATGAATGAACCAACCTTGTATATAAGACACTGTTGACTTTGGTTCTTCTCAACTACTAAAAGGGTTTAGGCCTTAGTCAACCAGTTGGCTTAGTGCGGGTTGACAGAATACCTACGAGTACATTAAATGCATATTTTATAAGGAAAAAATTGTGTTCAAAAATAAATAACTACAGGAATGAGAGCGCTGTTCAACCAAATCCGAGTAAAAAGAAATATCTCACAGACTCTTTAGAATTAATTTTACTTTAATGCCACCACACGAACATTCCATGCAACGCAATTTATTATAGCTCATCAAGCTTAAGAGGGATTTTTTGTTAAAATGGGTTTGGAATGGAATAGAATAAAAAATTGAAATGGAAAACTATTGTTTGCCTTCAAGATCCTTTGCGTATAACCTACATTCGGTTAAAGATACTTTGAAAAAAAAAAATAAGAAAAATATTATGCCTTTGAAAGTCCTCAGCACATCATATTTAAACATACTGGTGGTAGGTCTCTCATATGTAAGATTCCGTCTGGGTGGGTACCACCGCAATGTCTATTTCGACCGCCAAGCAGCAGTATGCATTCACTGTTGTGTTTCGGTTTGAAGGACATTGTAGCCATTGTAACTACAGGACATAATGAGACTCAACATCTTATGTCTCAGGATGACGAGCGCAGTGGAATGCCACACAGTACTTTGTAACTCAAGGTGCTGTATGGTGTTGCTACTGTTTATGGGTGGTCGTATCGCTTACCATCAGGCGAACGGCATGCTCGTCTCGTCATTCAAAGCCATAAAAAAAAACTATTTGAATATGGAACTATAAAAACGTTACTTTAATTTCATATTCAAAACATATAATTCAATTTCATCCTCTTCCATAACATACTCGTATAGCGGTAATAATAAACCATTCATACCTACTATCTTACATACATTGGAACAATGATGTGTAAAGAAAAAGATGTAGATGCGTTATAAACAGTCTGCAAGTGGCGCGCTAAATTTGAGCCATTTGGCACAATCGGCCTTAGTTTCATGTCAGAATCCGTTGAAGTTTGTCTAAAGAATGTTCGATAAAATTTTCTATATGATAATTATGAGAATTACGATATGCCGTAATACTTTCACGTGTTGTGTGCGATAATGCACCATTTATGAAAGAGTACAGTATAGGTGCCGTATCTTTTTATTAAAATATCATTGCATTGTAAAGTTTGTTTACGTGATGATTAATTGCAAAAATATTTCCCTGTAGCATTACTAAGTGACAAGTTGCTCGAGAATCCGAAGCTGCGTGTGAAAGAAGCGTATGTCAACGTCTACTCTATATGGATGAACCTGACAATCAAGTCACTCTCGCCCGGCGACTACGGCACCTACGTGTGTGCATCTGTCAACGCTCTGGGGAAAATGGAGAGCCAAGTCAGCTTACATAGTGAGTCACAATATGTTTAAACAAATAATACTAGCAAATGATAACGAAAGTAATCTCAGGCCGGCATGATTATACCGACCATTGTGGTGTAGTATATAAGTAGATGTAAGACGAGTTGTAAGATAGTTGTAAGTAAGCAGTCTAATAAAGTATCTTATACCAACAACACGTGTACATCAATACATCCATTACATGGCGACCCTGCCAGTCGCGTCGGCGCAGCCCTGCGCTAGCGCGCGGCGCGCATGGAAATAATAATAATGGAAATAAATTGAAATTCAGAAGAAAAAAAAACATATTAATGAAGATTTGCAAGTAGCTAAATTGAAGCAAGAAAAAAAAATACGAAGAATAAGAATATTATTTTTAACGAAGATGGATAAATAGAAAAACGAAGAAAGAAGGCGAAAATCATTAAATATGAAAAATAAATAATTTAAGATGAAGAAAGAAAATATGAAGAATGAAATATAATGAAAATGAAGACACATTTTTTATTAATTATGGAAGGAAGAAAAATAAAGAAGAATGAAAATGTTCGAGCGGTGTCCAGGGTAATTCCCGGCCCAGGAGTCCAGGGTATAGCCCGGCCCACCCAGTAAACAGCACCAGGCAGCAGCTCAGCCGCATCATCGAGCCACGAGCGAATTCTCGTCTTGTCTCAATGAAGAAGATAGATTTAGTATCCTTTTACATTTTTTAAAATAATTTTATTATACATCTGATAGGCTTTAATATATATTAGACAGAATACCTTTAAAGGCCATTATAATTTGGTAATTATTTTTTATTGTAGAAATATATTTTTATTAAATACAAACTTTATATTAAGATTTAACAATGGCAGAAAACTTTGATTTAGAGACAGCTTTAGAATTTTTACCAGCTATGACAGGGGATGAAAAAATTACAAAGCAATTAATTGATAATATTGAGTTTTACGGTAACATGCTAAATTACCTTTCTAAACCACTACTTATTAATTTCATATTAAAAACTAGATTAACAGAACACGCAAAATTTTCTTTAAAACAAAATTATTCTAATATAGAATCATTATTAGAAGACATGAGAAATAATTTATTGCCAAAGAAATCATTTATTTCTTTACAAAAACAATTAATTAATTGCAGACAAGGAAATAGGTCTATTAAGAGTTTTGGTTCCGAGATAGAAAATTTATTTACAGAAATAACTTTTGCGCAATGTGAGGGAGATCACTCAAAATTACACATACTTCGCTCTATAAATGAAAATCTTGCAATAGATTGTTTTAGACGTGGTCTTAACAATTACAGATTAGGAATTATAATAGCAGCTAGACAGTTTCATTCATTATCACAAGCCATCCAGACTGCGATAGATGAAGATACAATTTTTCGTAGTAATAGAGTTCTCCGTTACTTTAAGCAGTCTAGAGACTGTTCGAAAAATCAACCCATATTACACAATAATTATAATAATTTCTATAAAGCAGCACCTCACACCAAATTAGTCACAGATCATTCGCGCACCAAATTAGGGAATGTGGATCAGATGTCGAGTAGCGTGTGCATTCCGCAAGCTCAGCGATTATCACATAGCGACTTGTCGGAGTGCACCGATTTGAATATTTTTAACAACAGCGTAATGAAATCTGATTCCAATACTAGCTCCGTATGCCTTAGTAACGACTTAGTATCCAACACTCTCGAAAATACATACAGTGAAAATAAATTAAGTGAGCTGTTTAAATGTGAAAAAGAATTAGTTGAGCCTTGTGTACAAATTGAAAATTGTGATAACATTTTAATTACCCAGGAACCTCAAACAGAAAATGTTATTATATTAGAAAAAGGGATAGTAAAGAAGTCGAGACATATAGAATTGATTTTAGGAAATAATATAGAGGATAGTATTAAAAATAAAAATATAGTTAAATCAAAGGAAGGGTTTTGTAATTATGTGCCTTCTGAAAAGAAATTATATTTAGACTCGAAGTTTTTAGAGATAGGTAAGAATTTTATAAAAGATTTCGAAGTATTTTGTAGGAATAGGAATATTAAGGAAATGAAAATTAATAAGAATAAGAATAGTAGAAAAGACATTAAGAAGTTTTTAAGATTAATAAGGAAATATAATGTAGGAAATCCAAGAATAAGAATAAATAATGAGTTTATAGATATTATGAAAGTAAAGAAAGTAACAAGTAAATATATAGGGAAAAATGATAAAGTAAAAAATAAAAATAATGATTTTAAAATGTTAAGTGATGAGATGCTTAATAAGAGAAAAATATTGAAAAGTATAGCTAAATGGTCAAATAGTGTAAACCTTCGAAATGATAATTATGAAAATGTAGCGTTAAGTAATGATGAGGTAGGCAGCGAATATTCCATTGAAAACAAGGAATTTCAATATTTTGTAGAAATGTGTGAAGTATATGATAGAAGATCTGTAGGTATAACGTAGATTAAGAATAAAATATGTATAGTGGGTATAAAAAAAGATTATGTGTATGATTTAATGATAGTGTTTTTTAAGTATAGATAAATATTATATAGCATAAGGTTTTAATTTTATATAAGTAAAAAAAAAAAATAAGAATGTACGTAACATTATATTTTTTTTTCCCAAAGGGGGAAGGTGTGGTGTAGTATATAAGTAGATGTAAGACGAGTTGTAAGATAGTTGTAAGTAAGCAGTCTAATAAAGTATCTTATACCAACAACACGTGTACATCAATACATCCATTACACCATCAAGAAATGAAACGTATATCGCCACGCCAGAATAATAATAAAACATAATGGCTACGATTGCCCGTGATCAGTAACAATACGGGACAGAACTTTGAATTACAAATCAGTGCAGTACGTTCATCGAGTTGACACATAAAAAAATATTCCATACTTAGTAATGACACTGCTAAAATATCTTTCATATCGTGTCACAACAGTACTTGCGTAGCTTATTAATTGTAATTTTTCGTGTGCACTATAAGTAGGTACACACGGAAAAGGTGGTATGGTGAGTTGGGGTAAGACCGGATCTCGGGCTAAAGCCGTTGTTTCAAGATTTCGGCAATTGTGATACGTTACAAAATGGCACGTCCGTATGAGCACATGTTGTCGATTGGTCTTATCCCAACTCACCCTACCTAACTATACGAGCTCCCGCCCCCCGAGGCAATTCTTGTGCTTTGGGTCTTCACACCCAATGCACGCCCATGCGCGGGGGGACATTAGTCGCGGGCCGAGGCACACAGTTCAGTGTGTATACCTCTTGGTTGTAAAACACATTGAGGCCTAAAAGGGCCCGCGAACATTTCCTGGCACCCTCTCTTTCCGCCCATCCTGCGAACCTTCCTCCCTTCCCCCCACCTTCCCTTCCATATTCCTCCTCCACTCCCCTCCCTAGCCCCTGCAGTCGTTAAGCCGGGGGACTCCAGTATCCCATTCGCAGGTTTCCCCCGGTGTTGACTGCAGGATCGCCTATCTAAAAAAAAAAAAAAATCATACGAGCTCTGGCAACATTTATCATAAAGTATATTAAGATTATACTAAATCGGTGTAGGTGGTATGAGCGTAACTTTTATGCATTACTTAAGATTGAGTTTTTTTAATTTTTTACCCTTCTACCACACATATTGCAACAAATACTTAATATTGTTAACTGTGTGTGGGTGTGTGTTTATTCTGTGTTTTTTTTTATTTACTTTTTTTTGTTTTTGTTATGTGTGTGTAGAAAAATAAATGGTTTAAATGGTTTACTGTGGCGTAAAATAACTAGAACGTTAGAGACTATAAATATCGCGTAAACCGCGCTTAGTGTCAGCGGGTAGCAAGCGTACGACGTAATTAGAAATTATATAATAAATAACAATTTTTGCTGTTAACACGTGGTAATAAAGTATGTTTTAGACAAATGTAATTTTCTTTTAAAAGCTTTATAACTAGAGCCGTATAGTCTTGTTTTTCCTGTAGGTGCTATATCTTTGAAAACATTCTAAAAACGTTTTGATAACTCAATAAGGACTGAGTCTTCAATTGTCCGATAAGCTAGCCTTTAAATAAATGATACCTGGATAGAATAGTCGAACACTTATCTACCCATACAACTGCAATATTTATGGTCGATTTCACCGCTTGCTTATAAATTCTACTCGTCACATAAATGTATAAGCCGACCAAATACAAAATCCACACTCGAATCTATGCTCCTAAATAATAATGGTAATAAAATGAGTATTATTTATAATACAATAACTGTGAAAAGCCTGTGAAACAGGCCCTTAACTTATTTATGATTTATTTCTATGAATAACATTTATCTGAATGGAAAATATATAAACTATCGGTCACAGAATAATGAACTTTAACTTCAACAGGGCTAGAGCTAAGTGTTAACGGGTTCGGTGCTGAAGAGCCGATGGTGTCGGGCGCGGCGTGGCAGCGAGCGAGGAACCAGCAGCCCGCCACCTCCCAAGCACACCAGTACTTCCTCACGAGACATCTGCCGCCACAGACTTATGCGCTATTGCTTACTGTACTCAGATATATTAATACGTTCTAAAATTAATTACTATTATTTCATATTTAATTCTTGAGATTTTGACCGGTATGACACATTTATATTGGTATTTTTGTGAACTCGCTTGAGTGAATTGGACGTTTTCTGAAGGGGTTCTTATTTTAAACATTATTTAGTGATTAAAATCTGTGATTTTTTTATATTTTGAATGCATTTTTATTTTATTTATGTTTTTAATAAGTGTTTTGTATAAACTTAAATACATAAAATAAGAAACATTTATGGAATTAGATTTAAAACATGTTCATAGACTTCAGTAGCGTTTATTTAAATGTGATTCTAATGAAATGCGAGTACATTGTGCATTTCATTACGATAAGTCATAGTTAAGAATGTTAGAAAATTTCAAATATCCATTATAATTTCATTATACTCAATATTGCATTAAAGTTACGTTGACTCGACAATAAATGTGTAATTTACGAATACTGATATGTAATATTAAAATAAATGTCCTCATGGATCCTTACGTCGCATTTTCTTTAGAATCTTATTACGAAGTTGTAAAGGCAAGTCTTTTCTATTATGTTAGTAACATTCATATCATGGTTTGACTCGGTGGACGACGCTGACATTCGAGAATGGTAAGATTTGCTTGTGGAGGATTTACGAGTAAGTTGGTTGGTAATCCTTGAATTCTTAGCAATTCATCGTATAAGAAACACAATAGAGAAAAATAGCTATCTTGCAGATAATCTACGCTTATAAATTGAAGTCAAAACATTTACTTTGCCTATTCTTTTCAAGGTATAAATAATTCTAGCAAAGTCGGCTTACAAAAGCAAGATCTAAATTAGGTACTGCAATTAATTTAATTAAAGTTGGTTCATTGGACACGTTTTGATCCCCCGCTCGTATTTTAGTGGTCAAAATATTTTTATTTAACATGCAACTACCTGATCGGAGACTAACAAAACCTGTTTTTATTTTTTACCAACTGGTTTATAGGTATCATATGGGTTCAACCTCATAAATAAAAAATGCATAATACTTGTGATCATATTATTAAATACCATAATACATAAAATGGTCGGGCTAGTTAGTCTCCAAATTAATTAATATTATTATTAATTAATTTCTGATTTTATATCGCATTTACTTCCTACATTAAATCGACTAATATTCATATATCAATTCAATTAACTATTTACGCTTTCGACGCAATAACAAATCGAATTATATAATTTGCGATTTCACGCTGTGAAGAAAAATTCGTCAAATGTCTCGAACGAGTTATTAGAGGACAATGACGAATGACCGATCCTGCGACTAATGCATTTTTCGTGTTGCACTTGAATTAATGCGTCTCCAGCATCGTTCCTGGGGATACGACGAGAAATGGCCCGGTTTAATAAGCGTGAAAAGGTCCTACGAAACTTAATCATCGTATACGTCAAGTTTACTGCCAATTCTTTGTCTAAAACTTTAGCAAAATCTAAGAGTAATGTCGGTAATTATTTACTTTAATGCACATATACATTTTCTTTTCACAGACACAGCTTTAGGTATTACAAGGGATTTGTGATGTCTAATGAGTTCAATGATCCTATTAGTGTCTAATCTATTTTTAATTTATATATAAATCACTGTTTTACATCTGATAATGCCTTGCGTTATAAGGCGATGCTAAAAACCCTTCGTTTATAAAGAACATAGGAAAACAATACCAAAACGGAACCCCAAGCTATGGATTAAAACGATATTTCTTTTCGTAACTGGAAAAGTTTTGAATTTATATCAAATCAGTATTAAAACGAGTGGCCTGCAGGCACCGTATAACACTCAAACTAAAAGTTTCATCAACATAATTTATTCGGGACACTCGGCGGAGTGTCCTGCGTGGACCTCGATTTTTTTCCCCCATTCGAATCGGTGCGAATTCGGGACGGGTGATTTTTCAGCGAGGAGAATAGCGCTTGTGCAACGCGATCACGTATTTTTTAACGTGAACTAGCAGATGCGCCTGAGTTTAATAATGTCATAGCGACATTCATATCGCTGATAGAACCACCAAAAACGTGACTATTAACCACTTCAGTTTAAAACTGTGTTTGGAAAATCTAACTTTCCTATCAAACTACGTACGAAGTTAGGGCTTAAAGTGTACTCTATTTTATATTAGACTAGAGAACTGGGTATCAGTGTGCTATAATCAAAGTGTTTGATAGTTGTTGCAGCAATTTATCTAGAGAAACTTTAATAAAACTGTTGCTATCTGCAGCTCGACTTTCTCGTCTCAGATTTGCAAAACTTCTGTTACCTTAACGACCGATTGTGTAGCGGGCGACTGAACAACTAGGATAAGCTGTTTATATTTCCTCTCGTATCACAATGATTACGCCTTACGCTATTTTAAATTATTAAGCCCCGGCATTGTCAGTTGACCGATAAAGTTGGTCTCGCCACAGATTTTTCCCGCACAACAAAGCAATAGATCGGCCAAAGCTCTGTGCATTTCGGGTACTATTTATACGATCAATAAATCCCGTACAAAGGAGTGTTGAAAACAAACATGCGCCTATTGTGATTTGTGGAGTTTTGCTACGTTCGCTCGCACGACAAATTCCGTCATGCGACAATAGCGACAAATGTGACAATTCTATAGCGCCATTGACAGTGCACCCACTCTACCCTGCAATGCAATTTATGACGTCACGTTACACGTTAAATAGGAACATTGTTCTTGATATTAAATAACCTTTATAAATTATCGGCTAAATTATTGACTGCCTCGGTGGCGTAGGTGTATTACGGTACGACTGTAGGTAATGCTGAGGTCTCAGGTTCGATTCCCAGGTTGGACAAAGTGATATTGGATTATTCTATTCAGCATCAGCCTGGAGTCTAGAACTTGTACCCGATATGGTGATATGCTTATGACATCATGGGACGGAATATGCACGGCAAAAAGTGGGTGCACTAGTTGCGCCTCTGCTTACCCCTTCGGGGATAAAAGACGTGAGTGTGTATGTATGTAATGAATTATGTAGATTTAATATTATTGGTTAATAGGGTATTTATTTATAAATTTAGATTTTTTATGTCGCAATTAACATATTATATTTTTAACAATTTTGGCTTTACTACTCGACAAATATAATAAGCCGATATGTAAAATTCTGATTGTCAACTTATGTTCCTAAATAAATTGTATACCGATAATACCCATAATCTAAATTAAATCTAATATTACGTTAATTAGTAGATAAAATCCAGTTGAACATTTTGAAACACGCTTTTAGTATAACAGCTATCAGATATGTTATTTTATTGTCATTTCGTGGAAAATTTGGTTATAACAAGAATATAAATCGTCAATACTATGAGTTCTAAGTTTCAAGTGGAATTAAACTTATCACCTATAGGCAGATAAAGCGCGCAAGATATTTTCGTCTCCAATTATTAAATCGAGTTCTAATAAATAATAAAAAACACATCCAGTCCGGATGAATGGCACACAGCGCAGAATAAAAACAAAAGCAAATCAAAGGTCTCGCCTTATCTTGATCCGAAATAAAAACCGATGTCGTTTATTTTTGTGACAACTAAGTACGCTCAGAAAAAGTTATTCCGTGTCGGATTCATTAGGATAATTGAGTAAGCCAAGCTCAAAGATATTTACTTTAAGAGAAAAGTGAGGTTTATTATTTAGATTTTGAATAGAATTTTTCACAGAAATTGTTTTGTGTAACAAAAGGTCGACAAACCAGCGGGGGAATTACCGGTTCGTAAAAAAATATTCCATTCCTTAAATATTGACAGGTGGTAATGCTTTAAGCCGTTTAAGGAACTTCTGGCATTATTATTGCTTATGGGTTTTAGAACAGCCAAACGCTTGCAAGCTTGGCAAAGAATGGAAATGGAATTTTAATTTTTACTCAATATCCCGCTGATTATATAATATGCAGCAGTGGAACAATCGCACACGACAAATTATAGTAGACAAGCTTGATTTCAAATTAAAAATTAATTAAATATAACATCAATCTTGCAAAAAATCAAACTAATTAAGTACAAATACAAATAGATAGATATTTTCTAGCATATTTGCGATGATATACGCGTTTAACAAACGATAGCAGACCAATATAGTGGGCTGGAATGAGAACGTCATTCAATGCGGTGATCAATCTATCGTTCCCACCGAAGTGACGCATCGACGGACACCGAAAAATGTGGCACGACCGACGGCGCTCTGACCCGCAAAAAAACGCTTTTAAATGTGGAAAATGCAAACGTAAATGGCTTTGCAATGGTTTTATTTGCGTATTAATTATTGCAAAATTGAAAAATTATATGAAAATTTCACAACGTATCTGTATCAACGTAACGTAACGTATCAACTGATCGCCCACCTCATTCATGAACGATATTTACAATTATTTTATTTTTATAATTCTCACTGCAAATAGACATAAAAATAGCACTATATTATACGCAACAAGTGACGGATAAAATCTCTTCGTGCTATGGCGGTTTGTTTCGTGATCATTTTTATACATAGGTGTGTTAGTGTCGTGACATTGAAATGAAAAAAAGGTTAGAACATTTTTTAGGGACCTGGATGTAAATCATACTTCGTACCCTGTTGATCTACGGGTCCCCTTATCAAGATGTAAGGTTTTCACAAGTTACACTTATTTTAGCTACGTATTTTAAGATATCTTATCGCGTATATGTTGTTGGTCGTATTTCTAAATTTTGGTGAAGCTTGTTACAATTGATAGATAGAAAACTTCATAAAGGTCGCAGGAACACGCTGAATGCGGGGCGCTTATGACAGGTCCGTTTTGAAATCATTAGGGGAGGCGTATGCTCAGCAGTGGACTTCATGTGTCTGATGATGATGATGTTATATTTTCTTAAATAACTTAATAATATAACAAGTAAACGACTTGCCGACCCATAATTCATAAACAGCAGTACCACCACACAGAACTTTAACTTACATTGCTCTGAACTATGCTTCTAGTGCTTCAAAAACTTTGATTATACATTTTCATTAATTTACATTATAATCAACCATAAAAATAAAACTCAATATACCGAAACCTAATTGAATTGCCATTTCTTAAAGAGAACTTTAAGAAATGGCATTCTAGTTGAATGTGACCAATCGCTGAGGTTTAACGCAAACGAGTCAATAAAGCGTGTGTCTCGTCGGTAAACAAAACTGCCAGTCATTAGACTGAGCGGACGAAAACATTCGTTCCAATTATGTACGGAGGGCGGCGCAGGGAGGGAAAAACGCCGGCCCACAGCCAAACCTAATGACGATGTCAGCCAGACTCATCAATCTATCGGACCTGGACGCCGTGAGAGCTTTTTACTTGCATGCGTTTACAAAAGAAACCTTCAAGAATATACAGTCACCAGCATAAGTTCAGTAGCTGAACAAATTCAAAATTTCAAATCGCCTACATACTTGTGTGTTCTTACTAATCGTTTTTTTCTCTTCACCAAAATAAAATAAAAGAGATTTACTTTACTTCAAACAAAGAAAAGGTTTTAGTTTAACTGAACGCGTATATTTGGCGTATATTTTAGGCGATTTGAAATGTTGATTTTGTACAGATATTTATGCTTCTGGCTGTACAGTCGGAAAGTGTATGCTTGATCACCTTAACGTTTTAAATAAGTCGCTTGTACGTCGTGTGTCAGCAACATGCAACTTACAACTAAAGCCGACAATAAAACTTATCTGTTGTTTCCTTTGTACATCTACGAAACGATCGCACCTGCTTGGTTAAATATGAAAAATGGGCATTTTATCTTGAGAAAGTGTACTAGCACCAAATTGGGTAGGTACAGTCAGCAGCATAAATATCTGTACAAAATCAAAATTTCAAATCGCCTATATACGCGTTAAGTTATACTGAAATATTTTTTCTTCGTTTGAAGTAAAGTAAATACCTTTTATTTTCTTTTTGCGAAGAGAAAAAGAGATTAGTAAGAACACAAAAGCATGTAGGCAATTTGAAATTTTAAATTTGTTCATCTACTTATGCTGCTGACTGGAGGCAGTGTTCACTGCTAACTACCTATCCAACAGGAGTATTAACAGCGCCATTCAGCATCAAACACCATTCGAACGATGGGTTGGGACAAAGCCATGCATCAATCACCTATACGTTTTCGGTTGTAAGACTTACGTTTGTACATTGGAAGATAAACAGGTATACTAGAGAATACTTATCACCTCGTGATAATTTTTGAAGAATCCTGCCGAATGTAAGGATTACAGTATATTTATTGTATAAGGTCGACTGTGTTCTTTAACATTACTCCACATATAAAATTACACTATTTTCTGCCATTCGAATAAATGACCTGGCACTTTAACTATTGCGTTCATTTTCTTTCTTTGTCACACTTTTGTTAAAGCTACAGTAGAACACGTGATCTAGAAAATTGTTCAACTGGCTAATAAAGTTTACGGTCTCCTTGCTCACCAAGACGTAAAGAAAACACCCGTATATTAAACATAAATAATAATACACTCTTGCTCAGATAAATAAATACGAAGATCGTTTTAATAACAGGACTCAGTAATAAGATATATTACGAAGCTAAGCAATTTTAATAAGTAGAACTTTATTAGGTTTCTGGTTGCCACTGCAAACACGTCCTTAAGTATGTTGCGTGTAATTAAAATCTTTAATATTGGAATTCCAGTGTGATCTACTGGTAGATGGGATTTGGAAAGTCTATATACTAAAAGGATAGCTGTTGTAAAACACAAATAGTTTCTTAGTTTTGGTCACTTAGTATCGAAGTTATTTTATTTAAAGCACAGAAGGATTGTATACAAATCGTTGTGTTTAGGATAGAAGTAGACGTTCATTTATTCCACACGAAGTTAAACTAAACAAACGTAACTTACATAATGATCATATTCATATTATTAGTAGATATTACAGTAAGTAGTTGTAGAGCGGATTTCACATTCTATTAAAATAACTTGGAAATATCAAACCAATTTAAATAAAATCTATAAAACTTTTCGTTTCATTTCTTATGATTTAAACAACGAGACCACAATAAGATCCAGTATTCTTCATTATAAGTTTGAATTACTAAGGGTAATTTCAGAAAGACGCAATCGTCAAATATAAGGCAACCAAATACAAAAGACAAGCTACCAAGTAAATGTGAAACAAAATGTAACTATATGCATTCACTGTATTGTACGTTAACAAGCTGATAACATTTACTTGCATTCTTCATTTTGAAACAAATCCTATTAAAGTATACATAAAGGTCATTTTAAAGCCATTATAAAGTCATATCAAAGTATATTATATTACGTACACCCTATTATTAAATGATAAAGGTAAGGATAAGGCATTCGGTAGTAAGCGACTAATCGCAGACAGCTCATTTACAACTTTATTATTGCGAGAGAGAATTTTTAATGGACAATATTTGTATGAAGCGAGCTCTAAGCCGGTGCTCACAACTTCAAGGCGAAATTATTTTTCATTAACGCTTAGTTGCGTCCCTTTACTGCAAGCGGAATTAAAATCAATTACTTCCGTAAGAGTTAAACAAACTTAGAAAATTCTCGCCATTCGTTCCAGTTCGTTGCAACTGGAATGGGATAAGTTTCAATGCACTGATGAGGAATATATACTTTGAGATGTGATTGACATAGTGTTTGTAACAAATCGCTTTGTTTTTGAGAAAGATTTTAAGAAATTAAAGGAAAATGACTTCTATAATGTGCGCAATAAGATACAGCAATAATATTTTAGGCCATCTTAGCTGAATCAGTATTCATTATATTTCCTTTACTATTTAATTTACCAGCGCCATTTGCCAATTAATGATATACAAGGTATAAATAATATATCCCAACTCTGTTACACCACACAGTACAATTAAACTTTTTATTATTTAATTTTAGCTGACTCGTTAGTGTATCAACATGTTATCTGATATTGGAATGCAGTAACGTGGATACTAGTGAGCTTTAGTTATAAATAAAGTATTAAATAATAATAACATGGTTGAGATTAAACATAGAGGTATAACAGAACAAATAAAACGAGAATACATACATAATGTCACACTTTTTTAGAACTAAATACCAATCAATTGAAAGTTCCGGGGATTACAACATTAAGGGCCTATTTCCCAAGTTACAAGTAAATTTTATTTGACAGTTATCGTATTAAATAGCTTGTGTAGATAGTACTCATTTTGTTACCATTTTTTTATTGCACTTAATGACCAGATGAGCATGCGGTTCGCCTGATGGGAAGCAATACGACCACCCATAAACAGCAGCAACGCCGCACAGACCTCTGAATTACAAAGTACTGCATGGCACTCCACTGCGCTCGTCACCCAGAGACATAAGATGTTAAGTCAGTAATTACGCTGGCTACAATGTCCTTCAAACCGGAACACAACAGTGCATGAGCACTGCTGTTTGGCGGTAGAAATAGACATTGCAGTGGTACCTACCCAGGCCGCCCCTCGCATACGAGAGACCTACCACGAGTTCTCTGGGAGCATAGATAAGAGGGTGACTTTCATCTTTCGTCGGTTTATACATCTATGTCACGAGTCGGAAGTTGTGAAATAGGCCCTAATTATATTATACTAGGTGTTGCTCGCGGCTTCGCTTGAAAAGCCTGTCCCGCTACAAAAGTACCTAAAATAAATCAAATGAAAAAATGACATAACTTTCCATGAGAGCAAATTACCGGGAAAAAAGTAATCTATGTGTTAATACGGGACATGATCTACCCGCGTGCCCAATTTCATCCAAATCCGGTCAGTAGTTTCTGTGTTTACTTCTAACAAACATACAAACATCCAATCATTTTCACAAACTTTCGCATATTAGTACGATAAGATTATCAGCCTTATAGCAGCATGTATTCAACAAGGAATCCAAGGCTACGAGTTCAATTTCACTAAGTTTGGCTGTTAAAAAATGATGTGAAATTTATCGTCAACATTATTTATAGTCGACTACAGAGCAGCTGATATTTATGCTAAAACGCTGAGACTTGATCCCTCCTTAGGGTATAGTAATCTTAGTAATTTTCTATATCAAAATGATCACGTTACTCTACACATTGACTTATACTGGTGCTAAGTATTTCGTAAGCGAGAGGCCAACCGGATAAGTAACACCACAATGTCTATTTCTACCGCCAAGCAGCAGTGTGCACGCACAGTTGTGCTCCGGCTTGAAAGACATTGTTGAAAGTGTAATTATGTACTGGACATTATGAGATTTAACACCTTAGTTCTCAGGGACACGAGCACAGTAGTGTGCCACGCAATACCTTGTAATTCCAGATTCTGAATGGTGTTACTACTGTTTATGGAAGGTCGTATCGCTTATCACCAAGAAACCGGCATGCTCGTATCATCATTCAGTTGCAATAAAAAAATACGCCTGCTCTTAACACCTGAATAATTCATATTCCACAACTCTTAATTAGGTAAGAAAGTTTAAGGTTCGAAAAATTGGACTCTTTATTTTTTGGTAAAATGTATAGTTACCTAGAAATTTCCACAAAGATATTCAATAAGTCAATGTAATCTTATGACAGATTCACCGTCCGATCATGATATTTTAAAAGAAGACCTTCAAGCTACTGGCACTAAAAAATACGTGACTGTTTTATTCGATTCCATCACGCTCGTGAAAAATCGACTTCGATAGTATCCGAAATAAAGAGATCGGAATAGGCGCTCACCGGATCATGCCACTTACAGGATAATGCAAGTCTTTTGTCTACGTCGTTCAATCACTACTCTTTCATTCATTCGAATGGCGAATAGAAGAACAAGAGATATTTAACCGAGACGCAAAGTTGTCTAACTGCAAAATTGCATGACGACGTTTATGGGGTCGATAAATGCTGATTAACTAGAAATAGAAAAAGATCAGTCACATCATTGATATAAAAACCCATCAATGAGACATCAAAAATCTTGCTTTTAATAAAGGCGGCTGTTAACAAATTATTTGGGTTAATATGATAATGCCCTGTGATCCGGGGGCTAAGGACTAAATGGGGTTAGAGAGCTTCGCGGGGCGAGCAGTGGGGGGCTGCTCGCCCGACTACTTCAATTTAAGCGACTCCGAGGTGGACGACAATGCGGTTGGTCGAGCTCTTGCAGTCGTAGACGCCAAAGGCATGTTTTAGAGGTCGGGGATTCTTAACCTCCTCATTTAGAGAGGGGCCGCGATGCCGCATCGCGCAGAGGTGGTTCCGTGCAGCTATCTTCGCGCAACAAGATAACCCGGGGCCGTCCGTAAGCGCCGACGAAGCCCACCACGGGTTTTGGTTGATATGCCGGTGTAGGGTGTACATAGTGTTAGGGACTCGGTCCAATGCTCTCTCGAATGATGCTATACTCCCGAGTGTTGACATTGGGCCGTAAGATCGGTGAAACCAACATAACCGTTCCACTCACCCCCCGGTGGTGGTAGCGATAATGCTTTTTTCCCGCGATAAAAAAAGTTTATATGGTAGAATCGTGCTGCGAGCTGTTATGAGCAGTGAACAGGGCTGAGGTGGTACCACTTTGCCGCAGCAGACGTGTAGTGGGCTTTGGTGTTGCGTTTTGTTCGGCCAGGAAAGTCGCCGGAGGGCCAACACATCCATCGCCCATCTTCGTGCTAAAGGAAGGTAATTGCGTTTAGGGTGTTTGTAGATGGAGTTGTTTGTGAAATTGAAAGTGGCTCATTTGATTATCTTCTGCTACGAAAAAAAATATAAATCTATTCTTCCGTTAGTGTTTGAAAGTCGCAATCTATATCACTAACAGTTGGTGATTAATGCCGAGCTATGTTCTTTAACAAGGCTTAAAAATCCATTTTAATCACTTCGCAGATATAGATGCAACTTTGCTAGCAAACCGTCGCAAAATTCCCATTAAAATAATAACAACTTCTCCATCAACCATTCAAAATTCAATTTTTGAATAAGTAAATTTCCAATTTTCAATATTTTATAAAACGTGGCTTGTTTATCGTATAAATATTATATGAATTAATGTTACACGAGGCACTCCATTCGCGATACACATTTTTGCGGTTTCGAGGGCGGCAGGTGTCGGCCCGTCGTTATCAAATACACACGCCAACGATCTCGTGTTATCGCTTCCACACTGTCACTATAACAGATTTATTGGCCGTTCCATTTGACCCAACGCACTCGGTGTAAGTTACATAAAAGCGTTTTGGAATTGGCTATTTGGAAACTCAACAAAAATGGAAGGTGATTATGAAATATACGTAAATATTATTTTTTCTCTCTGAAACGAATGACGTAAATTTCTTGTTTTGCTCGATATGTTTTACACTTTTCTATGCGTTTTATAGCTATTTTGATTGAATAAGTTTCTGTGCTTGTTTGTAAAACGATTGCTCGGTGGCGTAGTTGTATAACGGTACGACTGCAAAGCTGAGGGCTCGGGTTCGATCCCCGGGTCGGGCAAAGTGATATTGAGTAATTCTATTCAGTATCAGCCCGGAGTCTGGAATTTGTGCCCGGTATGGCGATAGGCTCGCCCCCTATCACATCATGGGACGGAATACGCACGGCGAAAAGTGGGTGCACTAGTTGCACCTTTGCCTACCCCTTCGGGGATAATAGGTGTGAGAGTGTGAGTGTGTGTGTGTAAGTTTCCGTGTACAGGTTTTTGTTAACGAGTTATATAAATTTTATATTTTTTTATTTCATTTCATATTTCTATTGGAATACAGAAAAATAAATATCAAGGCCAGCATTAACACACTATCAAACACAAAAAAATGGTGCGCTTATCGAACATACCATCTGCAGAAAAGTGTTATATCAATAGTTTTATTACATAGCTACTCGTAGATAGCTTCGAGCGACCCGTTTACAGGAAATGCAGGGAATTCACCCTCTGTCGGTAAAAGCAGTAAGCGTTAAAATTATTGGTATTTTATTTAAATAAAAAACTATTGGATCCACGGGAAACAGGCGGCATCTCGGGGCCCGTCGCGTCGCGAAGACGTGTCGTATAATGGCACCCTGGATATATTCGGCACGTTTGTATCGTGTTATTAAATTCTTTCCTCGAGACTGGTGATAGCAATCGTCTTATTCAATTACACGACAAACAAGGCATGAGAATAGCTGACAATGACTGTACGAGGGAGGAAATGTCGCTATTGAAAATGCGAAGCTTATTTCATTTAATTTTGTTGTGATGCGCCACAGTGACAAACAGTTGCAATGTTTTAATACAGGATTAAAGCGGAATCAAAGGTAAACTGGGTTTATGTGGAAACGATTTACAGTATTGACAGTTAAAATAAAGTTAACATTTTGCTCTTGTAATTTAATTTGAATAAAAATACGGTTAGTAGTTCAACGTAGCGAGTGATTAGCCGGGTTCGATGCTTGCGCGGGTATTATTTTTTGTGATGTTTCAAAGTTTATTGAAACATCACAAAACAAAACTTGCAGTATTATGGGAAAGTGCTTTATTATCATTAATGACCGCAAAATATGTATATTTTTTTGTTTGCTGTTTTAGTAACAGAGGGGCTATAGGAGTTCTACAAGAGGAAGGAGAAGAAAATAACGGAAATTTCTAGGCAAGCAAGCAAAATATCTATGGAAGCTGAGGACAATGTCAGCCGTTTACTATGAGCCTCAATTCGTTTCTATTGATCCCCTAGACACAACCTACAACCTGCTTCAGAGACTGAGAAGTAAATTTAAAAAAATCTTGACGGAGCCCAATTATTCCGAGTTAAATTGGTTAAACTACACACCTAAACGCGAATGCCTCTATTACAGAATATGTTTGGATTACAAATCATCTCAAACAGTTATCAAATTTACAAAATGATCACAATTTTTTTTTTTTTTTTTTATATATTTAATTCAGATTACATAATCCATATATATTAAAAATCAAATTAACAAGATATCAACAACTTATTAGCTACTACATTAATTAATTGTTATGTCACATTTCCCAGAACTACTTTCATCCAATAATTTTGGAAAGGACAATTGAATAGCACTGATCACTACTAACTAATGGTTTCATCGAATGCACTATTAGTAACACTAAATTTAATAATGTGGTTTTAATAATTGAAGCAGTACCGAACTCAAATTAATATTATAATTTAACATTGGAACGAACAGAAAATATTCGATGTACCTATAGTTTCTATTATCAACATCGTCAAATTATATTATTGGAACGAAGTTCCTTATCGCGCGTTGTGAAAGGGGGCTGGACGGAAAAGTTGTCACGACACTTTTTTCTATTATCTTACTAATATGAACCTTAAATACAATGCGTAGAAGCTATAATTCTTGAAACGAGTATATTTTTATTTATTTTATTTATTAAAGTCATTAAAACCATTTCTTACTAATCTAATATGAACCTTAAATACATTGCGTAGAAGCTATTTCCCCAGCGTTGGCACGGCACGAGTACAAAAGAATCGAACGTAACATTCTTTTTTCAAATTTTGTTGATTTATTCTACTTTGGTTACTGACATTTATCAATAACAAGACTAAACGTGCTTTGCTCGCGTTTAAAAATCTACTTTATGTGGTAAGCGTAAGATCGAATTTGTGTTTAGTCAATCAAAATTTGTGATAAAAATGCTATGCAATAGCTTTACCGCGGCAGTCCCCGAGTGCCACACGTATTTATTTGTTTTTTTCTCTAGAAACTTATGTATTGGAACGGAAATAGGAAAATATTTATATATTTATATATATACACACTCTGTTATATAAATAAAATTTTATTACAATTCATTCACTAATTAATCGAAAGGAACTTCGTTCCATCCGGGTGTCCCTTGACACCTCTCATTGCTTTTTTGTAATATTTATACTTCGTTGATGCACATTACCGAAGAATTATAAGTTTACACTGAGTAATATCAAAATATTATTATAAAAAAATGTTCTGCTTAAATTTTCATAAACGCAAAATCACTGAATACCCATGTCGACATATTAACTTGTATCTGTCTTAGTACATTATGTTTATAAAATTATTATATGAGAGATAAAATTACTCTTTAGCCGATATATTTTTCCGAGTTTTAATCTAGCAGTGCTATCTTCGTGCAACAAGATACCCCGGGGCCATCCCGTATGCGCCGAAGAAGGCCACCGCGGGTTTTGGTTGGTATGCTGGTGTAGGTGTACATAATGTTAGCGACTCGGTCCAATGCTCGCTCGAATGATGCTATACTCCCGAGTGTCAACATTGGGCCGTAAGATCGGTGAAACCAACATAACCATTCCACTCACCCTCCAGTGGTAAGAAAAGTAAAAAAAGAATCCAGACTCCGGGCTGATACTGAATTGAAAAACCGAATACCACTTTGCCCGACCCGGAGACCGAACCTAAGATCCCAGCATTGCAGTCGTACCATAATACAACTACGCCACTAAGGCAGACAAAGCAGCAAGTCCAACTGTTGAAAACATTTACCGATAAATTCTAGACATTCAAAGTAAACGAACACTGTTCGATTTTATCAGTGATTTATAAATCGATGTTACACGTCAGCACATTAGTAATATTTTCCCAATCTTCAGCACAGTTCGATTGATCGTATTTGGTGGCTAGTAACGGATATTGCGCCCCTGTCCGATTCCTTTCGAAAGCAATCTGCGTTTGACAGATCTCACAGTTTTGATCACTCGAGCGAGCCCCAACCGTGGCCTTTCACAAACCACTGCGCAGTCTTATTTATATTTCGTTAAGGAGTTTGGTTATACAGCTGTGGATGCTATTGGAACCTGATTTTGAAGGGGTTTTATTGAAATTTATATTTCGTAGGGGTGATGGCTCGGCAATCTAAAACATTTTTAATTATATTATTGTTTTGAAATAATTCAATATTAAAATACCAAAATACTACGAAATGTTTTTATGCCTTACCATCCGATTAACTATAGCTTCAACACGCAATTAAAATGCCGATGGCAGCACAGTTAAAATTTTGCCAGTAATAACATAATTGCCGATGTTTTACAAATAAAACAACATTGAGTAAATTAAAGTTTAGTACGATAGCATGCAATTCTTTTCTAAAAGTCTCTTAGTCTCTAGCTTACCTATCGTACGGCTACAGAACTTAACTATATACCCATTGTAGTAGTGGTGATGATTATTAAATTATTTTGATAATGGAAACCATAAAACAAAAAGCTATTGTGTCGTGGTCCATATTAACCGAATTGACAATATCATTTTTGGGTTCAGGATAAAATAAACCGGCTAATGAAAACGAAAATTCTTTATTCACGCATAATTTTTCTCGCGTCATCATATTTGAGTCACATCGTGATCCCCGCGCCATACATTATAGACTGATAAAAAGCCGAAAATGAACAATATTTTTTATTTTCATATGAGACAAATTGTGAAAGGGCCAGACAACGACAATGTCAGTTACCTGAACCTATTTGTAAGCGTCGGGCCGTTTAGTTACTCCTTTTTTTATATTTTATCAAACAGTTAATTTTTGGTAACTTTTTTATACCCGACCTTTGCTGTTTTGACGAGCTCCATGAATTTTAATTTGTCATTCATAAATATAATTCACGAGGTGGGTAGATATTATAAGGTTTTATATTACTTGGCAATACTATGGTATACTCGCAAAATTTCAAGTCGGTGGTTCAGCAATTTATCATAGAGCTTTAGTTTTTTCTGTGCTATGAAAACATCATAACAAGCATTGTTTATTACCGACCGCCCCATCCTCCAGGACCGTTAAAAAAATTAGATGGTCTTCTAATGACAACTCGGAATTTTGATAAAATATTATTGTGACATACTTTATATTTTAAATGCTGGTATGCGAAATATCGGGAAAACCATCCAACTACATAAACAATTTCTGATCTAACATGGTAGTAACAATATTTAGGGTCTACGTCACAAGATTCAATTAAATTTGATTTGAAAGTTATCGTATTAAAAGCCTAACGTAAATACTCATTACCATTTATTTGCAAGCATAGATTAGAGTGTGACTTTTGCATTTGTTTGCCTTATACATTTATGTAACGAGTATCATTTGTAATCCTCCTAGCCAGTTTCGGCCACGGCGGCCAATCTCAACGGAGATCAGCCAGGTACGCAGGAGATATTATAGTGCACAAGTGTGTGCGCAATACACAGGTGCACTCGCTATTCCTTTACTCTCATAGTCCAGTGAGACGGCAATCCGACATGACCGGAGACAGATCAGGCGGAGGACCAACGGCTTTACGTGCTTGCCGAGGCACGGGGGTATCACACCGCCAACATCCTGACTCCGAGCTGCAACTGAGTAATTTTTAAGATGGAAAATCCAGTCACAATGTTTTTGGCTCGACCCGGGAGTCGAACCCAGGACCTCAGCGCGCAAATCGTACTCGTAACGCGTACACAATACAACTACGCCACCGAGGCAGTCAAAGTATCATTTACTCAGGTATTGTGTAACAAGCCCTTTAATTTGCTATAAGTTTTCACAAGCGTAGCGTATGCATTACATTGCATTTAAAGCTAAAATACCAGACATGAGGAACCATACCATACCATACCAGCCCTGTATTATATACTGCCCACTGCTGAGCACAGGCCTCCTCTACAATTGAGAGGGGTTAAGGCCTTAGTCCACCACGCTGGCCTAGTGCGGGTTGGCAGACTTCACATACCTTCGAAATTCAGAGAACTTCTCAGGTATGCAGGTTTCCTCACGATGTTTTCCTTGACCGTTAAAGCGAGCGATAATTCGCAGAGAATACACACATAAATCTTTAGAAAAGTCAGAGGTGTGTGCCCTTAGGTTTTAAACCTGCGGACATTCGTGTCGGCATTCCGTTCCACTCCCAATTGGGCTATCGCCGCTTTTAACAATAAGCAGAAACCTTTCAGCAAAGAACTCCATTGTACTAAAGATAGTGAGCATGTTGTAAGTTTCATTTGGCTCTAATGTTATGATAATTCAGCCGGCCTTTGTGTATTATTGCGGGTTTCGGTTTGAACCCAATGGGAATATAAATTTTCAAAGGTAAATACGTATACGAAAGAGGCAATGCCGTGAATCTTTTTACGACGCTATTGTATGGAAAAATGATACGGTCTCGTTATTGAACCGAATCGTAAGCGTAAATTTTCACCTGCGCTCCTCAATTTATATTCTTCCCATTATCCGATAAAGTTTGGCTTGCAGTAAATTTAGCTTAGTCGATCAAGAACATCGTGTTAGGTTATTGCATCTTGTGGACGTGTAGTGGATATTAATGTCCGATCTATACTGCCTAAAAAGAGCATTACATGGTTATAGACTATATTATAGGTTCTGGATTATATTAC
Organism: Sphinx pinastri; assembly: GCA_947568825.1. Lineage (NCBI taxonomy): Eukaryota > Metazoa > Arthropoda > Insecta > Lepidoptera > Sphingidae > Sphinx > Sphinx pinastri. The sequence goes on along the minus strand of OX387627.1, from coordinate 9,901,550 downwards.
AAACACACACACACACACACACACACATTCAAGCTTTTTCGCCGTGCGTATTCGTATGATGTGATAGGGGGCGAACCTATATCGGGTACAAATTCCAGACTCCGGGCTGATACTGATTAGAAAAAACCCAATACCATTTTGCTCGACCCTGGATTATATTAAATAGCAAATTATTTCAAGGATTAGTATTGATAAATGAAATATAACTTAAATTAATAAAATATGTCACTATACATTATGATTAATGAAAATGAATTATGATTTCTATGTTATAGTTTAGAATAGATGCATTAAATATGACTACACTCTCTCGACTTTCCTTAAATTGACGCCCTCGTAAAACTATAAAATTTCTAAATTCTACTAAACTAGATAAACCCACTTCCATATAATCCCAAACAAAACCGGAATTTATATTTCCATTACCGTAATTAAACAAAAATCGCTCCCAAAGACATAATCAGGCAGACTTTAATCTAAAACCTAAAAGGTCAAGGCAGTCCCCATTTTTTAAGTTTTATTAAGTAGTAAGTAATCCTGAGACCCTACGGCTTAACTGACAACACGGTTGGATAATGAAGAGCCATCCCTCGTGAGCCGGCCATCACTTTTTGGAGCGAAGCGTTTTTGCTAAAGAGGGATTAGTGTACCCTCCCCGAGCTCGATTTTCCTGAGATGCTTTATCATTGGGGTTTTGGACTAACATGAGGTTAACTTGTAATCTTAGCTTTATTTGGTCGTTGTAGACTTAATACCTTAGTTCGGTAATGAAGGGGTTTTTATGTGCTCCCTTCCTTATTTGATTACTGATATTATTATATTCTTTTATTAGTTGTAAAGTGTTTTAATAAAGGATTATCCCGTTCTTAGTTGGTGAAAGGAAAGTAATTGATTTTTATTTGATGTCCCTACATCGATGCTCCAATTTGGCTGTACAATTTTATGTAATTAGATAAGGCTATAATATTGTAGGTAACCTTTTTCAGTATTCAGTTCCAAGTACCAGGCATGTAAATAAAAAGCTCAATCTCAATATAGTTTAATATCGTTAAATTCACCGATAAGATAATAGTTATTATTAATCGGCTCTAAAAGGAGGAGGTTATATATTCGTTGCAATTTTTTATTACGTTTGTTCAGCTATATTTTTTTACCCTGTGGTCCGATTTAAATGATTCTTTTTGCGTTAGATTTCGTATAGCTTCGGAATGGTCCCGTTTCAATTCATTGGTATAGGACCTTAAACTTCGAAGACGCAGAGAGGAACTCCTCAAAACCAAATAGGATTTTAATGTTTCTTTTTTAAATCATATTACGATTATAAAACAGTGATACTAAACATATTTCACGGATCAAAATATTATCATTTATGCTACTTAAATAAAGTCACAATTCAATGACGCAAACAAAAACAGTTATAACAGTCACATAATGGCACGAAAGGCGAATAAAGCACCAGTTTCAATCACGAACGAGCATGAAACAACAAACGCTGCGATCAAAACGTTAGGCCGCAAAGCCGATACGCGTTGGCAAAGAAAAATTGCCCAAACCCGAAACATAGTTTTTCACCTTGCTTAATATTCGACGTTTCAGCAAACTGTTGCCCTTACTTAAAAAATATGGAACACTGTGAAAACGTCGAGTCAATTTGCGAGCATTTGTCTGGTCGCCTTTATTTGCCGGTCGAGCGGGTATAAGAGGCCTCTGGCTGGCCACGGTAAATCAGCTTATATTTTTTCAAAGGTTTCTGTGTTTGGCGGTCCACGCATCACCGGCGAAAAAACCCTTACATCCAGCTAACTCGTTCGCTAATACGTTACACAATTAGACTTGCCTTGTTTTCTATTGCCCTTTCCAATCGCGTTTAATTCAGAGCGGTAAAAGGAAATACGGAACTTCTATTATTATCCGTAAGGAGCGCTGCAATTGATACAAATTTTGAGGCAACACGAATTTTGAGTTTGGGTTGTGTACTTGTCTGATTTTGATTTTTTATGATTAAGGATAGAATAAATATTTTTAACAAAATAAAGTTTGCTTTTGAAGCCGCCAAGATGAAATTTCAAATTTACAATTTTTACGTAAATACCCTACTTCTTTTATCCTTACTAGTACTTTTTCACATTCAAATAAATGTACTTCACGCGGCTTATATACTTAAGCGCCTTATATACTTCCAACACCTTGTCACTTGTGTGTTGTTGTAGTGTAATTCACGCTATAGACATCAATCGCCTTATATACTCCCGTCTCTTACATACGCTGGCACCTTATTCATTTCCCGAGCATTATATGCTTAATACGTCTCATAAATATACTACCAGCGCCTTATATACTTCCCATGCCTTATGCAATACATACATAATGCGTTATTTATATTTATTATTAAATCAAATATATTTACCTCTGAAGAATATATTTTGTGTTTCTGTCCGAAGTCCTTCGAAAGTAATTATCATTGTTTTAAATTAATTTCATAATCGAATGTAAAAAATGATATCTTAACTTACTTTTTTTTTTTTTTTTTCGCGGAGAAAGTGACTTATTACTACCGCCCAGCCTTCAAGGGGGGCGACTGAGCGGTTATGTTGGGTTCACCGTGCCTTACGACCCGGCGTTGAGCCGCCCGGAGAGATGTAACCATCGGGCGACCGCCGGGCCGAGTCCCTAACCTATGTACAACGCACGGCATACCAACCAAAACTCCGCGGTGGCCATCTTCGGCGCATTAGGGACGGCTGTGGGCTTCCTCTGACGGAAGTGTCTAAGTTGTCGTCCGCAGCCGCCCCTGCGCGGTGCCGCCTAGTGCGGCCCGTCTCCTGTTTGGGGGGGGGGGGGGCTCAGAAGCCCCCGCACACCGAAGGACGCTCTCAGCGTCAACGGCAACGTGAGGCCTACCAGCCACGCTGTCGTCCATCACAGGGATCGCAACAATGTGCCACTAAGAACACAAAATTAAAGACGGACAGCCCCCTGCCGCCCGCCTGCGACCCCCGGTGGCCCCTATTAGTCGCCTTTTACGACAGGCAGGGGATACCGTGGTGGAATTCTCCAAACGCCCCCAATCCACAGGGCGGGTATCTTAACTTACTGGAAATTCTTAAGCATAAAAATGCGCAGTAATTTACAGTTATATTTTTCAACCTGTAGATTTTACATGTTATGAAGTAACTGGCCTACTTTAATTAACAGTATTGCTAACTTAAGCACTAGACCAATCGATTATGATTCCAATCGAGTTCAATTCAGTAGTTTTCAGTCGATTTTCGCCCGAATGGCTGAGCTAATTGCGTTAATTCACAGTTACTTGCCGCTCTAGTTGCATTGTAACAAGAATACGGTCAATGAAGTGTACATACACTACGTGACTACAATATAACGTATTTAAGTAGAAACATTTCTAATATAATACGTATAAAGTCTATTTCTAAATGGGAAACTTATATGAAATTCGGCGCACGTCGGGCCCAATTCTATCGGAGTTTTCAATCCGAACTCGAAACTAGAAGATTTGTCACGTACATTGCAACTTTTACAAAGGGCAGCGTATCATTTCCTCACCTTTTGTTGGAACTTTGTACCCGCAATTACTTTTTAATAAGGAGATAAATGGACACTTTTATGGAGCGTTTAACTGACAATAACGTCGTTTCGGAAATTATAATGTATATTTATTATGATTTAATTGTCTAATTTGTCTTGTTAGTTGACAGTTATTAGGAATATTTTAACGAATAGGCAATTACATGTAAAAGCCGTTAGCTCAAATATAAAACAAAGTAACATTGAATTATTTTTCTTCATCTCAAAAAATCTTATGGAAACTACTAATTTTCACTTCTACATTGAACTCACGAACTCTCAGTTATTAATCACTAGTTGACTTTTTCGCCTCAAAAATAAACTAAAAGATTGATTTAATTGATTTCAACAATAAAAATAATTTTATACTTATGATCATAACTCACCTATTTATTGTGTTATATATTCGAACATAACATAATTATAATACGGTAAAAATATAAAGCACGCAACACACTGATGATTTTATGTAAAACATAAAATTCAATACCGTAAACGTTGTAACATTTTTCAATTATGTGACGTCGATATATCTCAACCTTAAATGACCAAAGTACATGTAATATGATCAACGAGCCGCTCGATCACAATCCATCAAGTTGGGTCGCTACTCCATGCCGGGACGCCGCAATAGTCTGCTATAGCAGTCCGAAGAATAACTCGCCCTTAAGTGGCAGGATTTTACATTACCACGTCACAATGGAGCAAAACCTGACGGAAAAAATAAGAAGGTCACAGTACCCCACTCCCAGACAAAGGTTCTTTTTCTGTAAGCCACTCAAGGTGACACTTTATCCGGATTAAAGTTATCGTAGTGTGCCAAACTGAATACAAATGCAGAGGACATTTGGTTTGCGCTGGGCACCTTATGTGACTTGATAAGGTTATTACATGGAATGAATTACTACAATAGTTTTTTGTGTGTTTTGTTAACATTTCACTACTCTACTTAATATGATTTCGTCTGACTTAACGTTTTTTTACGAGTAGAGAATTATTTCCAGATTGTTTACTTATAGAATGTCAATGCACAACATTCTATAAGTAAATAATATGCTAGATAGGATTCGTATCACCAATCTCGAAATAAGATATAATTATGAAACTGATAAAGAATTATTCAAACAAATTCGGGTGAAACCCGCTGGCTCTAAAAAAGGAGTCTCACAAAAACGAATGCGGATGACTGTAGTCGGAGGCGGGCGCGCCCCGCGGGACTTGCCGGTCTTTTTAGACATTTCGCAAATTCACGTTCGGGTTTTAAGGTGACCGGATCATTTACTTATTCCTTACGTTTTTGACGAAACCCCTCGATCCCTGGAAACGTCACGGGCCTTTGTCGTACAAACGCTCGTTAAACAACTGTGGAAGATGCCCGCCGGCCGAATATAACGAACTCACTCATTCGATATTTCTTCATCGTCTGTCAAATAAATGGGCGCAATAAATGTTTATTGTCCTCGAATTACTCAAGTGAGAAACGGTATAAAGAGAAAAGAATGGGGCGTGCGGAAGGGACCACGACAAAAGCGATCCTTCTTCGGACCACCAGCCGTGACGGCGCTTACATTAAGGTTATCGTCATCCGCCAAACTGAATACAAAGACTCGCCTGGAAAGAGCCCAGTGATTCATGTCACCAACTCGCTGTATTATCATAACATAATATTACATTGTGAGAATACGACGCGGCCACTCGGCGGCTTATGAAATGTTCTCGCAATAAAATTACATTCAAATGTAAAAACGATGCTCAAATGACCTGATTTAATAAATACAGTTTGATGTTAACTCGGTGACATTTATTTAACATTGTTACGTGTAAATGAACACGGCTTTAGATAAAGGTTGAACAACTTGCCCGTAATATTACACACGGTGGCGGTGCGAAAGACAAATCCGAGGTCGTGGCAAGCGCCTTATCTGGACCGAGGGATACCACCCCGGAGGAAACATTATCTAGCGCTCCGTATTACTGCCACCCGATCTGACTTTCTCTAAAGTCCTATCACTGTATTCACGACACAATAACATTTTAGTTTTATTGTAGCACACGTGCCATTTTATGCCGTAATTTTTTTGACAATCCTAGCAGATTTTTTCTAGTTATGCTTTGAGTCTTACGTATTTGTCTATATTAAATAATAGATCATTACTCATCTGTGTTATATAGTGTCTTAAATCTTGTAACATTCAGTTCCATAATAATGCCACTGTATAAAATCTAGAACACTGAATCCAAACTATTTTTGACAGCCGTAAGTGAGATAAAGTGTAGCCATGTATAACAAAGAAACCTCTTTCTATTCGTATAATCTATGTTTATTTTGTGCCATTGTAAATGAAATTACTGGTGGTAGGTCTCATATGTAAGAGACCGTCTGGGTGGGTACCACCGCAATGTCTATTTCTACCGCCAAGCAGCAGTGTGCATGCATTGTTGTGTTTCGGTTTGAAGGACATTGTAGCCAGTGGAACTACAGGACATAGTGAGACTTAACATCTTATGTCTCAGGATGACGAGCGCAGTGCAATGCCACACAGTACTCTGTAACTCATGGTGCTGGATTGTGTTGCTACTGTTTATGGGTAGTCGTATCGCTTACCATCAGGCGAACGGAATGCTCGGCTCGTCATTCAATGCCATAAAAAAAAAAAAAAAAAATGATGTAAGCATATGCTGAGGCTTGAAAATTTAAATAATAATCAGTAAATTGTGATATGGCTCTAAGTGTGATCAGACGTTTGACCTTTGCAATGTTAACTAAAGCAATATGAATCAAACCTATTGTTACATTAGCGTAGGTACTGTTTTAAGAAATAACGAGAAATAAATTAAGATTAATTACCTATTCAGAGGCATAAATTAAGCAAATACATAATCAAAAACATAAATACATTTTCTGACTGCTCTATCTAGAGATCGAATCCAGGATCTTACCAATTTACCTCATGGTACACCGCCAAACGATTATTTCAATGCCTAATCATAATAAAATAAAACTTATTAATAGTAAATAATTCTATATAAACAAACAACTTAAGTATCTCTACTCGAAGCTATAATTGGTCCTTCAAGCCGAATTTACTCAATTAGGATTAGAGTAAAGGAAAATTCTACAAAACTTATTTTCAAATTCCACTTATAAATTTCATTTGTTCAAACTTGTATATAAAGCAAGTTTGTGTACTAAGATCTAGCGTTGTCGTATACTGTATACTAAATATGACAGGAACTCTCAGGTGGTTACAGACTTCCAGGTTTAGCAAACTGACAAAATACAATTTCGACTTTGGAAGTATACAACGTTTGTAAAGTGCATTCTACTGTGATATCAGATATGTAAATATGTATAAACATATCACAGATTAAAGCAGTGAAAATGAGAGCGTTAAGAAGGATGTGTGGGGTGACTGTGTGTGATAGAGTGCGGAATTCTATGGTTATGGACATGTGTGGAGTGACAGAGGATGTAGTGACCAAAATTGAGAAAGGTATTCTAAGGTGGTTTGGGCATTTGGAAAGGATGGATGATAGGAGAATGACAAAGAGGATATATAAGGCGAGTGTGGATGGAAGAGCCGGCAGGGGTCGACCGCACCGAACTTTCGAATGTCAGATATCTGACATTCTAAGTAAGGGCCAGGTCAAAAGTATCCTGAACCGGCGGGAGGGCATGAAAAGATTGATGAAGGTAGAGGAAGCGAAAGTGGTGTGCCAGAATCGAGCAAAGTGGCAATCCATGGTCTCTGCCTACCCCTATGGGATAGAGGCGTGATACTATGTACGTATGTATGTATGTATAAACATATCAATGTCTTGGTGACATTCTGTAACGTGTCGTATACCAGTGGTCCTTGAAAAATGTACTATGTATAGTTCTATACTATTTTATGTAGTAAACTATACATACCTATGGTTTTCTTAGGACAGAATTGCAATGCAATGCAATCAGCCCTATATTATATACTGCCCACTGCTAAGCACGGGCCTCCTCTACAACTGAGAAGGTTTAGGCCTTACTCCACCACGCTGGCCTAGTGTGGGTTGGCAGACTTCACATACCCTCGAAATTCTTATGGAGAATTCTCAAGCATGTAGGTTTTCTCACGATGTTTCCCTTCACCGTTAAAACGAACGATAATTAAAAAACAATACATACGTAACTTCGAAAGTCAGAGGTGTGTGCCGTGGTTTTTAAACCTCTGGACATTGTCTCGGCAGACCGTTCCATTCCCAACTAGGCTATAATCCACTATAGAATTAATAGAACCTTAATAAGGAAATTATTTGTCGCAGGAATACGCTAAATGCAGGCCGCTTTTGACAGGTCTGTCTGGAAATCTTTAGGGAAGGCCTATGTTCAGTAGTGGATGTCATGTGGCTGATGATGATCTGTTTACATTTCTCATACAAGGCTGCTTATATTTTATTTATACTAGATATTTTTTTAGAAGGGAAAAGACGAGCAAGATGGCCAGTTGGTGATCACCGCTTTCCATAAAGTATGTCAATGTAACCCAAATCACCGATGATTAATACTTTAACAACACATTATTGTAATTTATTGTAAAATGTTATTTTATCCACATTTATTTTAATTGTTATCGTTTCAATGGGGCTTATTCGTAGTTTGTTCTATTATTAAGCTGTACTTTATTCTGTTAATGAAATTTACTGTCTGATAAATATGTAAATGTTCGCGAGCAATGGTATCTGGAGTATATTTGAGTGGCGTATTGCATTTATAAATGAATTATCTACTATACTATCTACTATCTCCACACTCTCTCTATACTATCGCGACCCCCCCGCTGAAAAGCGGGGAGAGTACGCTGGAGCGGACCCGGGGGCTAGTGCGTCTACGTCCACGGCTGGCCGGCCGAGTCCCGTCGAAAGACGGAACACGGTTGGCAAGCCAATGGTCAAGCAACACTCCTCAACCGAAAGGAAGAGGCAGGATGCAGCATCAGTTTGCCCGCTGACTTCCCCTGACATGGGCTCCGATTTCGGGGACCTGGAAGGGGCTGTCGCGCAGCTGATGGACCAGGACGTTCCGTCGGAGGCGGATGTCGAGTTGAGCAGTCCCCTTCGCTCCTCCTCGCCCCAATAAACCCCACACCCACATCATCCAAACAAACCTCCAACACAAGCAAACCGCGGCGGCTACCTTGCGAAGAGTGCTGGAGGTCAACAGCAAGACCGTCGCCCTTATCCAGGAGCCGTGGATAAGGAATGGCAGGATCTGCGGCCTAAGCAACATCGGAGGTAAGTTACTACTCGACACCACCGTAACTAACCCACGCACATGTATTTATGCGCCTAAATCTATCAACGCGGTTGTAATGCATGAGTTCTGTTCCAGAGACCTGACCACGGTCAGGCTCCAGAACAACTGTCCTGGCGTACCAGAGGTTGTAATAGCGTCTGCCTATCTGCCGGGCGACGCGGACATACCGACGGTCGAGCTAGCCAGTCTCATCAGGCACTGTGAAAGCAAGAAGCTTGAACTTATCATCTCGGCGGACGCGAACGCACACCATACCTTGTGGGGGAGCGACGCGTCCAACAAAAGAGGTGAAGATCTTGTTGAATATCTATTCTCGACAAATCTCAGGCTTCTAAATAGGGGTTCGGAACCAACTTTCGTAACTTCCAGATACCAAACAATAATAGACATCACACTATCCACGGAAAGAGTGTCGGAAAGAATATCCGACTGGCACGTCTCAGACGACTTGTCAAACTCTGACCATAGATGGATAAGATATAAACTGAACGTGGATCCATTGAAACCTGAACCGTGGCGGAATCCAAGGCGGACAGACCGGGTAAGGTTTGACAGGATAGTGTCGACGAGCCCAATCTTGGAATGTATTCCTGCTGATTACGAAGGGCCAGCCGACATAGAAAAACACGTGAATGAACTAACGGATACGTTAATAGACACATTTCAAAAAACCTGTCCGCAAATAAGGCAATCAATGAGGACCACCAAACGCAGCAGTTGGTGGGGACCAGAATTGGAAAAATTGAGATGCAAGCTACGCAAACTGTTTAACAGAGCGAAAAACACAAGGAAAGCAGAAGACTGGGATGCGTATAAGACAACCCAAGGGGTTTATAAAAAACGCATCCGAGCACGAAAACGTGAATGCTGGAAATCCTTTTGCACCAACATTGAATCAAACACTCAGGCAGCCAGGGTCAGAAAAGTCCTATCAAGGGACGCCGACCGAAACCTGGGCTCCCTGAAAAAACCGGATAACAGCTACACAACAACTAACGCAGAAATGTGTGAGCTGCTACTGAATACACACTTCCCGGATTGCTCAATCACTGAGAACTCCACGTGGGAAGAGGCGGATCAGTCAAACTTTGAGCAACCGACCGCTGAAACCATTAAAACTGCCCGCCGAATAGTTACCTTGAGAAAGGTACTATGGGCAATAGACAGCTTCTCTACCTACAAAGCAGCTGGCTTAGACGGCGTTTTCCCTGGACTCCTACAGTGGTGTAAGAACACGATCGCCCCACATCTGGTGAAAATCTACCAGGGATGCCTCATGCACTGCTATGTTCCTTTCAAATGGAGAGAAGTAAAAGTGGTATTCATACCAAAACCAGGTAAGAGCGACTATACGCAGCCAAAGTCGTATAGACCGATAAGCCTCACATCTTTTCTCCTGAAAACAATGGAGAGACTCTGCGATCGGGATCTCCGGGATGAGGCTTTGAGGTACTACCCGCTACACAACCAACAGCACGCCTACTCTTCAGGCAAATCAACAGAATCAGCGCTTCACAATGTCATCTCGCCAATTGAGACAGCACTATCAACACAATCATCAGCGCTCGTAGTCTTCATAGACGTCGAAGGAGCTTTCGACAAGACGCAATTTAGCAGCATAAGCCATGCACTGCTCAAGCACGGCGCCGATCCTACCACAGCCAGCTGGATTGGCAAAATGCTAAAGAAGAGAGCGGTGCAGGTAACAGTCAACGACACAGTCAGAGCGATTGTGTCGAGAGGCTGTCCGCAAGGAGGGGTCATCTCACCTTTACTGTGGAACCTCGTTGTGGATGACCTGATTAGGTCTCTAAACGAGGCGGGCTTCTACACTGTTGGCTATGCAGACGATGTGGCGATCCTTGTAAAAGGAAAGTTCGAGGGAATCCTATGTGACCTCATGCAGGAAGCCCTCAAAATCGTCGAACGATGGTGTTCAGAACAAGGACTGTCTGTAAACCCGTCAAAAACTGAACTGGTCTTGTTCACAAAGAAGCGAAGTATCCCTCAAAATCTTCGATTACCTAAACTCCAAGGTACCACACTGAACCTAACGAAGGAGGTAAAGTATTTAGGTGTAACTTTGGATGATAAGCTGCTATGGAATAAACATCTGGAGCACAAACTGGACAAAGCTTGTATCACCTTCTGGCAGTGCAAGAGACTCCTCGGAAAAACCTGGGGAGTCCGCCCTAAGATTATGAGCTGGCTTTACACAGCGGTGATACGGCCAATCATTTCTTACGGAGCCGTAGTATGGTGGCCCAGAACCAAACTCACCACAACTAGGAATAAACTGCAGAAATTCCAAAGATTAGCCTGCACAGCTATAACGGGCTGCATGAAAACCACACCCACAGTAGCATTAGAGGTACTGCTGGGGCTACCACCCTTGGATCTTTTTATCCGACAGGAGGCCGCCTCGGCAGCTATCAGACTACATTCACTAAAGCTCTGGGGTTCAATGAAAGGGGCTCACAGCGATATCCTTGAGGAGGCTACAAACTACCAGTCACTGATAGCCGCCCCCAACGACAGAGTGCCCAAACAACACATCTTCAACAAAAGCTACACTGTCCAGCTTGCTGAAGAACAACAAGACTGGTCTGGAACACACGAACTGCGAATATACACCGATGGCTCAAAGACTAGGACAGGCTCGGGCGCAGGAGTGTTCTCACTGGATATCAACATTAATTTATCAATGGCCTTAGGCGAGCACAGCTCCATATATCAATGTGAATGTATCGCCATCACACAGGCTGCCAACGCAGTTGACAAGCGGGGTCTAACAGACCATAAGATACGCATAGTGTCAGACAGCGCTGCGGTACTGCGAGCCCTTGACAGTGGAACTATCCAGTCTGGGCTCATACTAGAGTGCCACCTGGCATTGGAAGGTATAAGTAGGAATAACTCCGTTACCCTACAATGGATCAAAGGGCACAGTGGCTCTCTAGGTAACGACGCAGCAGATGAGCTGGCTAAAAGGGGGTCAAATCAGGTGGTATTCGGACCTGTTCCAATAGTACCACTACCCTTCTATCAGCTAAGATCATGGCTGCGCCGCAGAACACAAGAACAACACGCGGATCAATGGGCAAGTACTAGTGCATGTAGACAGTCCCGGGAAACAGTGCCACACCCGGACCGACGTCTAACGAAACGCCTTTTGTCTTTGGACAGGGCCTCTCTACGCACAATGGTGGGTACGATCACCGGACACTGCTCATTAAACAAACATTTATATGTTTTAGGTATCACCGACAGCCCCCTCTGTAGGGGATGCCTGTCGGCAGACGAAACAGCCTCCCACGTTATCCTGGAATGCGAAGGAGTAGCTGCACAACGGGCTGAAATCCTCGGTACTCCGGGGTCACTCCGAGAAGCCTGTGAAGGAACCAGGAAGATCCTGCGCTTCTGGAAGGAGTTGGGCTGGCTAGACTTCTAGCTGGCACATGACGCACAACGGCCCGACTTTCTACGGGCTAAGTGCGGAAAAAGGAGCCCCACAACAGTAACACAACAGTAACAGTATGAATTATCTACTGAACAATTTATAAATATATTATTTTAACATCAAGTGAGGCTATTGAATCGGTAATTATAATTATTTAATTTTATTCAGTTCGATCGATATTTTTGGTCTCCGTAATAAAATTTATATTTAAATTATAATTTAAAAGCACTTACTTACTTTCGCTATAAGTTTTTCCACCAAACATCATTCCAGAAAGTACATAAACTAGACAATATTTCTTCCATGATAAAGATGATAATTTATTAGGAACAGGTTTTTCTACGCAGACCTATAACTGTATTGCGTACATCCATTGCAATAAATTTTCATATTGCAAGAGAGCGCAATATTCCGAGGTACGGTAAAGTGCGTTATATTTCATATCCGCGGTCACGACCTCCGCCTATGATGTACTTATTCAGCGCACTTTTAGTTTTTTATATCATAATTCATAAATGAGCTTCATACAGACTTAATTGCGGAGCTGCAATGGGAATTTAATTATAAAAATTAACGTTTAATGTGAGAGGCATTTTAATTTGTACGTTTATCGTGGTTTTCAGTAGGACACGGATAGACGCTTTGCAAAGCATGTAGGTCAACACATTATCGGGATGCGTTAGAACTTAGAATATAATAAACTATGGTAATAAACAGTTATGAAAATATGATGAATTCTAATCCTATTAAGTAAGGAAGCGTAACTAATTATATATGGGTTATTTGATCCATATTTGATTAATATTAATAATAGCGTTCGGAGGGTAGAGTTTGTTAACAGTCAATCAACTAATTCTAAAACAAGTTTAGTAGGATTACAGTCAAATTTAAACGTATGAAAAAATTTTATATTCCTAAAAAGTTATAGAAGAAATTTATAACTGTAACGAAATACAATAAATGATAAAACTTTTCATGATATTTTATTACTTAGACTATAAATATCTCGAAATAGAAAACCGAAATGCGTAATCAATTGTTCAATAAAAGACAGCAAGAACAAAACATAATAGGAGAAAAAAAATATACAAATAAAGGTTACTTCGTCTTAACAAAGTACCCCAAAATCAACTAAGAAAAAAAGTAACAAAAGATCACGCTTTTATTCCCAAATAAGTCTAAATAGTGGCCCTATAATAAAATTCTTATCACAATTCAATATTGTATGATTAAAAAATTGCATAATTTGTATTTAGCTCGGGGATTGTATTCAAGACTTCACCAATTTCACAGACTAAACTCTGATATCAGTAGATCAATGATTGAAACAAACCAACACGGGCAACCCGAAACTGTTACGGGTTATTTGCGAAGGAACATAATTATTGAAGAAACTTTGGCTTCAAGTTACGACCTTTAATTAATAGAGACAACCATAAATTTTCATGTGAATTGTGGTGTCTTGGTAACTATAATATGTGGTGTATTCGCTTAGGGGTCGAGCACGGAAACCATGTCAAAAGATAATTTGATAAGCCTCACCGTAATCCCTATACAGTTAGTAATGTTGCCAGTATTATTATTCGGTTGTAAACTATATTATATGAACTCACATGAAAGGGAGAGTTGCGCAAACTTCGATTGACTTGGGTAAGGTTAATTATCAATCGTTTATTACGACACAAGCTAGCATTGATTACATAGATTTGACTATTCTGCTTAAGATGAAATAAAAGATATCCGTTTTTGTGTGGGTGCTGGGCCTTAAAATCTAACCAGGCTCAAACTTTATGGATATTAAAGGGTCAAAAATGTGGATCTTGTGAAATATGAATCCATCAAAAAATATTTTTAGATTCATCCATTTTGAACTAACTTTTTTAAAAAGGTTCATCTTAAGTGTAGTTTTTAAGCAAAATAAAATAACATAAATCTCATAATCGAAGGACTTTAAAATTATACGATTTATTGCAAAAGTCTAGTTTTTTGGCAGTATTATCCAAATATATATTATAAAGTATCTTGGTTTGAATTTGAAGCCCGTTTTTGGACATGTCCTTTAAAGGGAAACTAATAAGGGGGTTTAAAATAATGTAATTTATTTAACCGGAAACAAAAAGGTCGAAAGCATAATTATAGAGATTCTTATAAGATATTTCCTTGCAATTCTGATTTCAAATGTTACATGTACAGTCGCATAAGTAGCTGAACAAATTCTAAATTTGGAAGCGCTTATACACGTTAAGCTAATTTAATCATTTTTTTTCTTCGTGTAAAGTAAATCCTTTTCATTTTATTTTTGCGAAAAGAAAGATAAATTGGTAAGAACACGTTTTGGGTTTATACTTACCAACTTATTTTTGTTAAGCGTTTTGCTTTGATTAATTATATACCTAGATAGACACTGAACGTTTCAAACGCGTCGAAAAAAATAGAGGCCAAGTGTTGTCCACTAAATGAGTTTGAGTGAATTAATTTTTCTTGTTTTTCATGGATATAGTTTTCTCCCCGTTTTATTAGAAACCATGTTTATTACATGGTTTCTGGTATCATTATGCGCGCAGACAAGGATACGCAGAATGATGCAGCGATAGCGTATGACAGCTGTCACGCATACTAGCTTAAGAAAAGTTGGCCTGTTTGTTTTAGTTTCATTGCAGCGCGTTACTCCATCTAGGTATATAATTAATAAAAGGCGTTTTGCAATTTTGACTTTGTTCGACTCCTCATGTGGCTGACTGTACATGTGAAGGGGGATTATGTTTCAGTATGTTAAAAAGGGTTGATATATTAAAGCCAAATAACAAACAAACGCAGCTCAATGTCGTGCCTTTTTGATAAAGGTGAACACACACATATGTCCCTACATATCAGATAAGAATCGATATACCTGTAGGGAGATACCCAAAAATGACCCAAACGTTATGTGAACGTTGCAAGAATTTATTGTTTGAATAGAAATCTAATTGCATTGTATATTAAGTACATAAAATGTACTATACGAATTGCATAGGTAAGGAGATTTATTGTTCTCCAAATCAAATACGTTCAAATTTTTGTTTGATTGTCACGTGTAAGTCGTAACTAATAGAACTGCGGCTTTATCTAACAATACCTAAAACGACAAACTAAAAACATATAAATGCTTCTCTTTGAGTTACCGCTGTTTTGTTTCGAATACTTAGAGAAATAACTGCCTTTTGCCTGCTTTTTGGTTTTATGGCAATCCATCCAGCCGAAGGTTGTCTGGGAGTTATTGTCGATAGCGATAAGACCGCCATTTGTAGATTTCCTTTGTTTTGTTTGTTCTATTTATTTAAAACTAAATTTGAGTAGTAGTCATTAAGTATTGGGTATTACAGACACAGCAGGGACTATTTTTTTGGATTAATTTATCCTTTTTATTTTTGGTTTGGTTTGGATTTTACTGCCCCGATGGGGTAGTTGTATTACGGCATGATTGCAAAGCTGATACCTTAGGTTCGATTCCTGGGTCGGGCAAAGTGATATTGGGTATTTCTTTGGAATGTGAAATAGAGTCACAATCATGGGACGGAATAAGCAAAGTGAAAACTGGTTGTACTAGTTGCGCCTCTGCATACCCCTTCGGGAATAACAGGTGTGAGTGTGTGTGTGTGTGGTTTGAATTGATTCTATCCGTCTAGTTATATAGGATTGAACATAGCAGCTCAATATTTATCTATGCCCGTAGGGTTACTTTATAAATAGTCTATATAAACATTTATTTGACATATTATTATGAAGTGCAAGCAATATGTAATCACATTTGACTCACAAATAACTTGCACCCGAATTGAGTGAGAGACTGACATATTTCACAGTTCTTCGAAGCGACTTCCGGAATATTGATCAGTTGAATATCTCACACCGCAGCACCAGATGCTCACTGAAAATTACTTTCAAATAAATTTGCTGAACTTGTTACAGAAGCGACTTGCAGCCCGCGTTTATAATGTGTTGAATGACAACGAACATTATTGAGTTATACGAATTAATGAACTTGGAATTCACAATTGTTTGTTCTAATTTCTTTGATTTTGTTATTCTTGTTTAAACTAAGATCTGATGATTTCTGTTGTACAAATAGAAAAAAAGTGTGTGTGTGTACTTATGTACACGCGTTAGAAGTTGTACTTCTTTGGCGTAACAAGATAAAAATCTTTTTAAATAACGCGTCAAAAGAAGTATAACTTCAATATCTTTCGCCTTATTCTGCGTTCAAAATTCAAAACTAAAACGTTGACTATAGCTAACTTCAGGGTGTCGGATTTTCGTGACGGTGCGCGCGCACCGTAAATATTTACTCTCATCATTTTTCCCTAACGCGCCAAAAGAAGTATAACTTCAAAAATGTACCGTACTTAGAGGACACTTCAGACTTTCAATGAGTACTTACTTGACCTACTATAAGTCAAAGTTATAATTTTCTTTATAGGAAGAGATAGGTAATTATAATACATCATAAAATTTTTAAGTCGCTAACAGCTATCTTTCATTTACCATCGCGGCATCGGTGGATACATAACCATGAATCAAATTACTCATTATCACACCCCAAAACAAGACAAATATTTGAATTTCAACCAAACACTTATTCCATTACTAAATTATTAATACAACACGGCAGAGGCATTAATTACTCTAAATTAAAGAGAGTGTGGTTTGAAATATTGTCTCTCCAAGTATTTCCATTCTGCGATAAGAATTAATTAAAATGACTTTATTAAAATTATAAGATGTTAATTAAATTACAATTATTTACGAAATGAAAGTACAACTGAATTTAGACTTATTTATGATTAGAGAAATTATCTCTATCCATTCAAAATGAAATATGAAACTTTTTAAACTGATGTATGAAATATGACTGCCTCGGTGGCGTAGTTGTATTAAGGTACGACTGCAATGCCGAGGTCTCGGGTTCGAAGCCTGGGTCGGGCACAGTGGTATTGGATTTTTCTATTCAGTATCAGGGAGTCTGGAATTTGTGCCCGAAATGGCGATAGGCTCGCCCCCTATCACATCATGGGACGGAATACGCACGGCGAAAAGTGGGTGCATCTGCCTACCCCTTCGGGGATAAAAGGTGTGTGTGTGTATTAAATGTAGCTGATGCTCTATTTAGAGTACACATTTTTTATATAAGCACGAAGCTGTTAATGTGATGAAAAATAAGCTGGTTCTTTTAAAGTATAAATATAAAAAGTATAAGTATAAATATATAACGGTAAGCCGCTACCACAGTCTATGCAGTGGTGTAATATTAAAAAGAAAATAATTGTCAGTAGTTTACAGGTCTTCGAGGAAATAAACTACTTTACTGACAGTTCTCAAGTTGTTTCGTATCGGTCGCGAAGAATACTCCTTCCAAAACATATCCTTATCCATTGCTTTAAAAAAATATCCTAAATGTTTTTTTTTATTGCATTGAATGACGAGACGAGCATGCCGGTCGCCTGATGGTAAGCGATACGAACACCTATTAACAGTAGCAACACCATCCAGCACCTTGAGTTACAAAGTACTGTGTGGCATTCCATTGCGCTCGTCACCCTGAGACATAAGATGTTAAGTCTCATTATGTCCAATAGTTACACTGGCTACAATGTCCTTCAAACCGAAACACAACAGTGCATGCTCACTGCTGCTTGGCGGTAGAAATAGACATTGCGGTGGTACCCACCCAGACGAACTCTTACATATGAGACACCTACCACCAGTAGATTATTATTATTGTAAATCGTGTTGTGCAGAACTTAGAGAATACTCCTTGCATATCGCATCATTATGGAACCTCAACCGTTCTGTTGTTAAAAAGAACCCAACATAGATCATGTACTGGAAATGGACGGTCAATAATGAATCAAATAGTTTATTGGAGATTCCCTAAAAAACAATATATAGATGCAAATAGACGAAATCAAGTGGCACAAGGACGTTGACAACAAATACTCGAGGATACGAAGATTAAGGTTATATCTACGCATACTTTGACTAGAAGGTTAGACCTGTTAGGAAACCTTAACTTACCTTTGAAGAAACCAACTTCTTCCAGTGAAAAAAAAAATATTAATTGAAACAAAACCAGTTATACTAACAATGGTCATAATAACGGCACCTGCAAGGTAGACGGACGACTCAATAAAGGTCGCAGGAACACGCTGGATGCGGGCCGCTTTTGACATGTCCGTCTGGAAATCTTTTGGGGGAGGCCTATGTTCAGCAGTGGACGTCATGTGGCTGATGATGATGATGATAATGATAATAACGGCATTAGAAACTGTGTAGCATTTGTATATTCTTGTCTTTGTTTTTTCAATAATGATATCAAAATCAGATATAAGCTGTTTTAGTACTCTAAGATTTCAAAGCAGTTCGTTCTTGCTGCTTTATTAAACATTCCTAGAAATCACAATTCATTGAATTGTTTTCTATGTCTAAAGACTCTCTTAAATTCTTTAGATTGAAGTGAAGACAGACTTAACTTAAGTACGTAAATACACTCGTAGAATAAAGTTTGAATAAGACATCATGTCAGAAACAAAACTAGGGTGAGTACTGTGATTATTATTTTGTTTATTTGTTATTTTGTTACCCTTGGAAAACTGACACAAAATATAATTTCTGTTTGATTCTACACAGTCCAAAGGAATATAACTCTTATTAGTCATTCCTCTCTAATATTTATTTTAATATAGTAGTGTAGTATTTTACTACCTCGGTAGCGTAATTGATTGCGTCCATAGTACCGCTATAACTGTGAAGCCCCAGATCCGAATCCCGGGTCGGGCAAAGTAATATTGAGTTTATCCGCTCAGCATCAGCCTGGAGTCCGAAATTGTGCCCGATATGGCGATAGGCTCGCGCCCTATCACATAATGAGACGCAACACCTTGGCGAAAACCTGGGTAAACTGGTTGCTCCTCTGTCTACTCCTTCGGGGATAAAGGCATGATGTCTGTGTGTATGTGTAGTCTATTACTTACGTAAAATTCCATTACGTTCTTTTGGATTCCGGCACTTGGGGGGAGTTAAATAGAGGTAGGTCTCTCGTATGCGAGGAACCGCCTGAGTAGGTACCACGGCAATGACGATTTCCTCCGCCAAGCAGTAGTGTGCATGCACTGTTGTATTTCTGTTCAGAGTAATGGGCGGGAGCGGCGTATCGTTTTTTAACAGCAATAAAAATATATATTTATATGACATGCAGTCTACGCGGTCATAAATATGAAATTGTTTTTACCTACCTAGACCATAGTAACCTATTACGAATTGATAGTATATACCGCGTAGAGAAAGCTTCCCCATCGACGTTGAGCAAATCTATTTTAAATCGACCCATTGAGTTAAATATAATTATATTTGATTGTCCTCGTGTGTTTAATTGGAACATGCTTTCGAGATTAAGGCTTTCTGCTTGTATATTTTGTCGACTTGGTATATTGTTTGAGGTTTTGAGTTAAATCATTTGTCGACTATACCGAATAAGGGATAGAAAGTTTACGATATGAATGAATCCCTCCTAGACTATTCATACTCGCGCCTTGTATCCCCGAAGGGGTAGGCAGAGGCGCAACTAGTGCATCCACTTTTCGCCGTGCGTATTCCGTTCCATGATGTGATAGGGGGCGAGCCTATCGACATATCGGGCGCAAATTCCAAACTCCGGGCTGATACTGAATAGAAGAAGGCTGATAAGAAAAATCCAATATCACTTAGCCCGACCCGGGGAACGAAACCGAGACCTCAGCATTCCAGTCGTACCATAATACAACTACGCCACCGAGGCAGTCTGGAGATATAATAGTGCACAAGTGTGTGCGCAATACACGGGAGCACTCGCTATTCCTTCACTCTCATAGTCCAGTGAGACGGCAGTCCGACATGACCGGAGAGAGATCAGACGCATGACCAACAGCTTTGCGTGCTTTCTGAGGCACGGGGGTATCACACCGCCAACTGCCTACGAGCTATGAATAAGTCATTTTTAAGATGGAAAAACCCAGTCAACTTGTTTTTAGCCCAACCCGGGACTCGAACCTGGGATCTCAGCGCTATAGTCATACTCCTACCGCGTACGCAATACAACTACGCCACCGAGGCACCGACCGGGCCCCCCTACTAAATAAGGGATGGAAAGTTCAATAATCGTAGCCACATTGGATACATTTTTTTATTTTAAAATGTCATAAAATGATATTCAACATCTTAAGGTTAACATTGATAAATAGTCGTACTTTTATGGGTACAACATGAATTCATTTATTTACAAATACAATGATTGTCATTATTTATTGTCATAATTACAAAATTATCGTAAAATAACAGTAACGATTACAGTTATCGTGTTCTAAAAATATTGTTGCATAAGAAAAATATATTAAATACACAAGTCTTCGCACCCGCGTAGTCATTTCGATTGATTTATATTCCCGATAGGCATTGGAAAAGCTTCAGTATCGAGTGCAAAACATGACGACTTTTAATACGAAACGCAAACGCTGATTTTGTCGAAAATATCTGATAATGGCAGTAACGCTTTATGTTTTTTTTTTATAGCATTGAATGACGAGACGAGCATGCTGTTCGCCTGATGGTAAGCGATACGACCACCCATAAACAGTAGCAACACCATCCAGCACCTTGAGTTACAAAGTACTGTGTGGGATTCCACTGCGCTCGTTATCCTGAGACATAAGATCTTAAGTCTGACTATGTCGTGTAGTTACACTGGCTACAATGTCCTTCAAACCGAAACACAACAGTGCATGCACACTGCTGCTTGGCGGTAGAAATAGATATCGCGGTGGTACGCACCCAGATGGACTCTTACATATGAGAGACCTACCACCAATGTAATGGATAATAATCATGCGGCAGCAAT
Organism: Sphinx pinastri; assembly: GCA_947568825.1. Classification (NCBI taxonomy): domain Eukaryota; kingdom Metazoa; phylum Arthropoda; class Insecta; order Lepidoptera; family Sphingidae; genus Sphinx; species Sphinx pinastri. Next base: position 9,880,310 of record OX387627.1, on the reverse strand, counting down.
GTTTAGTCATAAATTCAAAAAAGGTATGCTTTAGTTGTACTTCATTACAAAATATGAGTAGTTGTTAATCTATACTATTATAAAGAGGAAAGATTTGATTGTTTGTTTGTTTGCATTGAATAGGCTCCGAAACTAGTTAACTGATTTAAAAAAATCTTTCACCAATATAAAGCTACATTATCAGCGAGTAACATAGGCTACTTTTTATCCCGGGGAAATATAACGCGGGATTTTTATCCCGGAAAAACTCATTCACGCGGGCGGAGCCGCGAGCAGAAGTCTAGTGTTCTTATATTTAGGACTTTAAGCGCCAGTAACTTTTAACACAAAATGGTGTAATTGTAATTAAATATGGAGAATTCATAGTTTTTGATAGTATTAAGTACATGCTTCACCGTCAGAACATACTTATTTATTTAGTTTTAGGTTTTAAATACATGAAATGGTTAAGTTTATATTATCCATTCAGAAATACAATTACTAGAAAAATTATACAAAACATTTCTCTATATAGTGAGTAATAAAAATAAAGAAAATACATATTTACACATTTATAATACTAATTTAGATGACTAAAAAAGAGATAATTGTATATTTTTAAACAAAAACAGCGAACAAATATTTATAAAACAACGTCATTTCCACCAAAGATCGTATATGAATGTAAGAGTAATTAATAGATTATTATCGAATAAAATGGACTTATTACAATATTATCGAATTTAAGTAAATGGAATCTCTATAATATTAATGAATAACACTTTATTTACTGCAATTTTTGTTTCTTATCAAAATTCATTTTATATGAGGCGCTAAAACTACAATAAATTCTTTCTCGTTACTTACATAAGACTACATTACGAAGTCCAAAAGGACCCTCATCTACTTTTAACTTATAAATTTGAGTGAGCCGAATACATTATTTTAATATACTATCCGGAAGACATACATTTATTGTTATCAATATATTTTTATACTCTAATACAGATTTCGATAAAGCAATTATTGATTAAAAATTACAAAATCGTAAAGTACTTTATCGTATAAATATTGTCTATAGTTCATGTTATTTTGCATTACATACAATAATGACATCGACGAGGTTTAGTGCGGCCTTTGATTAATTATATACCTAGATAGACACTGAACGTTTCAAACGCGTCGAAAAAAATAGAGGCCAACACTTGTCCACTAAATGAGTTCCAGTGAATTATTTTTTGTTGTTTTTCATGGATATAATTTTCTCCCCATTTTAATAGAAACAATGTAATAACTGGTATCATTATGCGCGCACACAAGGATACGCAGAATGATGCAGCGATAGCGTATGACAAAGCTGTCACGCATACTAGCGTAAGAAAAGTTGGCCTGTTTGTTTTAGTTTAATTACAGCGCGTCACTCTATCTAGGTTTATAATTTATCAAAGAGTGTGGCTATGAAAATTGTGAAATTATTGACGACAAACATGCATGGATAGCTCATTAGTAAAATACCATACATAATGAAAGTCCTATTGATACAGATTTCGTTGTTACCACACTATCATCGTGCCTTATCATTATGATACCAATTTCGGGCATTTTCGATATTATTAAAAATTATTTATTGTTCATTTATATGTTGGTCGCTACCTTATTACTACGCTATTGTGTATTGTCACGTAACTTTATATTTCTAATAGCTAGTTATTTATCCACGATAAGTTTATTAACATTCGCTTTTTGCAATAATATAAATTATCTGCAAATATTTTATTGTCTAGTTCAAACGTTTTCAGACTACATACAAAAGTCTACATGCTCGCTCAATTTACTAATTTTCCGATAACAATAATTTGTTATTTATACATATTCTAACCGAACAATTTCATAATGACTGATATGATATTAATGATATTTCCGAAATAATTTAGAAAGAAATAAAAAATATTATTGATAGGACAATCTCAAAACTTACTCTAACTTGAGTCGTCCTATTCATACTTATTGTCTTGATTTACATCGTAAGGCTTATCCAATCAAACGCCATAAGAACAATGTCAACATCGAGACCCGCTAACATACAACAATCTCCACAATATCTTATAAAATAATTAACAGCCATGTTTTTATCACTATGTCAAAAATAAGTCGAAATATATATCTATACAAAGATATCGAATGTGAATTTTGTAAATACAAACGTGAATGCGGTGAGAGCGTTGAATTTCGCCCCTTTGTTGTATATGAACTGGCGGGACGGGCCGGTGGGGCGTAGTTTTTGCCATTCGGTCCGCTGAGCGTATTCGTTATGCGTGTTATTGGTTTGACCATACGCGTTCACGTTGTAGAAGTTGAGCGCGTTGTTGAGTTCCGCTTGCCGCAGGTCGGCGTCGAGGGCGTTCTGATTGCCGCGCTCGTGCTGCTTCTTGTAGTGACGCTTGGGCAGGCGCGTGGTAGTGCTCATGGTCGTTGGCGGCGGCGTGGTGGTAGTCGTCGTTGTGGTTGTTGTGGTCGTCGTTGTGGTCGTCTTCTGCGGCGTCTCTGTTGACGAGGTTAATTTGTTTATCAATTAAGGAAGTATAACATACTTAATAGTGACATGAAAATCATTTTATAATATGGGAAAAGGATCTCATATGATTACACAAAATGTATCCTAAACGTATTTAAAACAGCACACCAACAAGTTCCATCAAGTATAGGAAGAAGTCAATAAACCACGAAATTACATGATACATTTAAATCTAAATGAGAAAGCTCAATTTTATCGCAATCATTATTGTGGACACATAAAAAATAGACATGTTCTAAGTTTCCTGTATCGGGGTATTAAGAACAGAACACCTCACCTTTGAGAAGTATGCTCCCTTCGACCTTTCCGTAGCCATTGACCGCAGAACACACGTAATCTCCGAAGTCGTTCTTCTTCAGTCGCGTTATGGTTAGATTCATACGCATCGCGTACTCGCTCAATACCTCCTCTGATATGATGTACTTGGAACTGTTCAACAATTTTCCACCTAAACAAATAAGAAAGTTAACGGAGTTTGAATACTGCTTTTGCCATAAAATTACATGTTCGTCATGTCAATGTCCATGTACATCATGGATATGTTCACCGTTTTCGTCGTGGTATGATATGTTCTCAAGTGATGACATCAGACACATCATCAGCCGAAGTAGACAGCTAAGAAAAATCTTACCGGCATGAGATTTTCCCCGTTGCCACGTGTTCAAAGACCTAGGCGAGGCTTCCACGTAGCACTGCAGAGTTACTTGCATGTCAGTAGCTCGCAGCACCACGGGGCTTGCAACTCGAATTATCGGTTCAACTGTCCAAACAAAATTTTCACGATCAACATACTAAATATGTTGTTTTAGTTTTTTCCCTTTATTACTAAAAAAATACTCAGGGTACAAAAACCCATAAATATAATCTATATTGCGTTTAATATACTACTTAATTTAACATCTTATTAAATTACGACTATTAAAAAAAATTTTGCTCGAAAATTTCAAGTAACACTTAATTACTTGAAAGTAATGAGCCAACTTGTTCCAAATTAAGTGTACTAAATTAACGTAAAGCTTAACGTCAGCCTGTTTTGTTAAGGATATAAAGTTCGACAGTTAATTTTCTCGCATAGCTAATAATTTTACTAAATTCCGTTACAGAGTTACTAGATTTTGATGTTTTAATAACAAGTTGAATGGGATTTGCTGAAAGTCGCAATCATTAGCGCATTCTTGAAAAGCTTTACATCAATTAGAAACCTTTGTACTATGAAACAGTGCGTAAAAAAAACAAATGTCTTAAGAGGCTTACTAAACATCTTAAGTCGGCCAAATGCTTATATTGATTTCATAATCCTCGAATTCGGCCTTCATGCCCTTCATTAACTATAGGTAAGTATGTACAATAAATATACATATAGCAAATACCATAGAGTTTAAATATTATTAACATAGTTTAAATCAAACTAAGAAAAATCTCTCTTTAGAGAAATATTTATTCATATTATATTATTTACTCTAACATCAACAGTACTAAATATATATCTGCTTATATAATCCAATGCTGTCGCTGGAAAAGTCAACTTTAGAGAAAAGCTAGACACTCCTCCTTCTAGAAATTTAGGAATATAAGTAATATTATGTGACTATAACTCACAATGCACAGCGACCTCGTACCGGCGGCTCTTTTTGGGCGGCACTCCGTTCGCTGCGATACAGAGGTACGTCCCCATGTCCGTGCGCTGCAGCCCTTTCAACGAGAGCGTAGAGCCTGCGTAACTCTCCATCACTGTGACCAAACTTATTGTTATCACACACATTACGCCTTTATCCCCAAAGGGGTAGACAAAGGTGGAATCAGGGCACCCATTTTTCGATAAGTGTGTTCCGTCTCATGATGTGATATTGGCTTTTTATACTAAAAAATGTATTTCATGCGTCCATAGTATACAACTACTAGTAATAATGATATCATCACTGTATTATATACCATCCCACTGCTGGAAACGGGCTTTCTCTACTTCTGAGAGAGTTTAGACCTTAGTCCAGCACGCTACGCCGTCCTTAAATACAGTAATCTAAAATATAACCCAGACCTCAATTTTCATATTATTTCCACCAACACAAACTTGAATCAAAGCGCGTAATCACCTAACGTTTGTCAAATTAAATTTAAATGGCAATAATTTATTACTGTATATACGACCCCCGCTTCTAAATGTAGAGCGCAAACATAAAATACTGCCACTACGTTATGCGTATAATATCGGGCGCGGGGCTTGAATAGGGTTGCCATGTGTGAAATTGAAAAGTCCTGCAGAATAGCCTTATTTTCACAGGCACTGGACATTTCATCGCAAACAGGGCGTGCGTGAATACAGTGTTCTTCTTCTTCTTCTTCTTTTAGGTTAATGGCTCCACCGTTACAGCGGTGATTTTGCCAATGTCTTCATGTAGATAGTGGTCCTCAAAAGTAAAAAAGCATAACTTCAGATTGGACTATTTCCTATCAGGATCAAAAAACAAGATCCGGCCTGAAGTGTCCCATGAAAAGTTATACTCAGATTATGAAAATTGAATACAGTGTTATTAATAAGTTACAATTACTTTTAAGACAATGAGTACTTATTTGATTACTATTTAATTGGACGCATGGCTAATATTTGTATTTGATTTGTTAGTACATTTGATAAGTATTAGTGCTGAAATAGGTGCCAAGTTTTCATCATCATCCGCCACAGTATGTATACTGCTAAACATAAGTCTCCGTGAAAGATATCCAATCTGACCTGATCACTAAGCCTTATCAAATTAAAACCTTTTTACTTTGACAAATGAAACATCTGAAGCAATGCGTTTAACAAATAAAATAAAAAGGCTAAAGCAGAAAAGAACTCACAACATAACCTATAAAATTCCTATCACTTAGTGACCTGATGAAAAAACCTACATAAATCTAATCTAATACATCCGTCCGCGCCTCACCAAATCCGGATTTGTGGCAACCCTAAGCGTGTATGAAATTGTATTTTATTAAGGGGTTATAAAGTTCGATTGCGACATGTCGTTGCCAACTTGTTACTCCAGAGTCCAGACGTCTGATTCAGCAATACCCTGCAATTATTTTAGAGACTAATTGTTTTCCAATTTCATTTCCAAACGAAAATTTCTGCCACTAAACACGTTTTAATTGACAAAATTGCTTAGTTGCGAAGTTATAATACGACTTTAATCGCGCTTTGATATTATAAATTATGGTTCAAATTAATATTGTCTCGATGTTTGTATTGAATTTTGCCAATTACTTTGAGATTTTAATAAATGTATTCAAGAAGGACCTCATAATTTAAGTAATTAATTAGTCTGCAAAAATAGCTTTCATAAATTTTTCCATCAAGTTAATTCTGGGCAATATTTTTCATATTATATTTTTAGTACTGTATAAATAACAGAACATAAATGAAATAACGTAGGACTTAATTTCGAATACTTATTTATAGTTGTGACAACATAATACATTTAATATTAAATGTGAAGGTATTTGTTTTTTTTTATGGCATTGAATGACGAGACGAGCATGCCGTTCGCCTGCTGGTAAGCGATACGACCGCCCATAAACAGTAGCAACACCATCCAGCACATTGAGTTACAAAGTACTGTGTGGCATTCCACTGCGCTCATCATCCTGAGACATAAGATGTTAAGTCTCATTATGTCCAGTAGTTACACTGGCTACATTGTCCTTCAAACCGAAACGCAACAGTGCAGGATACTGCTGCTTGGCGGTAGAAATACACATTGCGGTTGTACCCACCCAGACGGACTCTTACATATGAGAAACCTACCACCAGTGAATGAATGAATGTTGAAATATATGCAAACTATCATGGTAACCTGATGGCTAGCGATCATCTTTTACTACTGATTAAGAATAGTCAGAGGGATGGTGGGCGAATTGTCGACCTTTAGATAGACGACACGAAACTTGAGAAAGGGAAAGAGATCTGTTGGGTCCCGGGTAATGTGACCGTAACGCAACAGTAAAGTCCTCATTTCAGGCTTTTCTGTGAGTCAGACAGTGGCAGCATCCCGGTCGAGCCGACTCATTCTACAAACAAAACTATCTTTCTTTTTTTTTTTTATTGCCTTAGTAGGCAAACGAGCGAGCGGTCCGCCTGATGGTAAGCAGCATCCGCCGCCCATAAAGCAATGCCAGAGGCACAGCCAAGCCGTTGCCTACCGGCCAAGCCTATGCCTATCTGAAATGGGTCTCAGTAACAAATAATAATTCATTATCGATTAAACCTAAATTTCCCTTTCAATACAGCATTTGTGAGAAGGTATAATTATAATCAACTTTAATATACTTCATAGGTACTTCCGTAAGTCAGTTTAATGATTCGTTTACAATGTTTTATTATAAGTGAGTTAATTAAGTCGACTGACTTCATCCCTGTCGCTTCGCTACGAGATACGCCTGTAATTAACTAATTATATACGTATTATGCGTACAGTACTGACAAATAAGGAAAAGCCTTGATAGCTATTTATCTTTTTAAGGCTTTCGACCTAGATTTACCTAGTTTACGACCTCTTGAGGATGTTAGAACGCTGGAATTAGGATAATTGTCGGGGTATTATAAGCACGCGTACCGAGTACATATGTGACATAAGGTTTAGTTCGGTTCTCCTATTCTATGGCGTAAAAGTGATTTGTTCAGATATAAATAAATATATTTTTTTTGTGACTTGTAATGCGAGAATACTCACAGCAATATAGGTAATCATAAATTTTAAATAAATAAAATCATCCTTATGTAACCACATCTTAATAATATCAAAATGACCACAAAGTAATGTTAAAAACAAAATTTCTCGGCACACGAGAATTCTTTATTCACTCTATAACGTTTAAAACGCCGTGTTACACTGGCAAAGCAATCAGTGGTTATAGCCAAGCCGCATTGACTCTTTCCCCAAATAAAAGTAATGGAAGCAACAGAAAAAGGAAAACTTGGACCCACTCCAAAAGGCAATTCTTACATATTTAGTGAAGCGTGTTTAACATGTCCAATTAATACAAAGCTAGAGCGGGCTCCGCCACTCTGTTAACTATAACAACCTTCCTTTTACTGAGGCCCGACAGTCTTTTGTTTACGCTTAATGGCTTAAATAAAACGGGTCAAATTCGTAAAACACCGCACCATAAAGGTTTTAAATAGGCCACCGGTGCCCGGCCATTTTGCGCCTAATACTTTTAAACTAAGGTATAAATTAGAATATGGGATTACACGGCATTCAAATAGCAGAGCATAGCGTGTGTTAGCGGGTAGTGCTTTAATTGCTTTACTCATGTCTTTTCACCTAGATGCTCGTAAAGGGTTAGGTCGTTATAACTATAAGAGATAACACCTTTTGTCGCTCCGCTAAGCCGTTCATTTAATTTCCTGAGTGAAACCCAGATTGCGACAATATTTTGTTTAAGTTGTAATTGAGTTTTTTGAGCGGCATTTTTTCGCGGAAATTAATTCATTTATTACGTTGAATCATTTGTGGAAAGCTTTGCTTTTATTGAAGGTTAACACAGTTCTAGCGTATATATTAACACTTTTAAATGTTTCTAGAGTTTTGGCGGGAACTTGGAAGTGTCATGAGGTGCTCTTGTTTTAATTCATTATTTTGGTGATACTTAGTGTTATATTGCATAATTATGGTGGTATATTATCCAATATAGTTCTATTAAAGGGCTCAAGTGAAGTGAATTGAAATAACTGCTAGTCAAGTGTTTGTTTTGTTGCCGCCAAAACTCCTCGATAAAGTCTTGGTAAGGTAGCCACTGCTTTACTTCGACATAGTACTACTACTACTGAGGATAAAAAAAGACAATATATATGCAACTTCCAAAAACTTTGACACTGGCAGATGCGCAAACCGCGCGTTGCCAAAGAGAGAAAAAAAAATGTTTCTAAAAATGTTTGACTATTCACAAAGCAATATGTAGCTATATTTTTTTATTTACACGCAAATGTGAACATTCCTCAACATTGTACCTCATAACAACATTCATCCGTCATTTATGCCTAGGCAGACGTTTATATCGAAATCCAATTTGTTTCCAATATCAGGGCAATATCTTAATAAATCCCATAAAACTGGAATGTTTTAACCACTGAGCACCTGCTCCCGCTTCGGGCGGGCTTTGAATGCAAAATTAGGCTTGTTTCTTTTTTCTACCACTTAGTCGGATCTCACCGATTTGGAATAAAATTCAAAGGAAAAGTGACGTTTTATTTCTTGCCTTTTATATGCTTCTAAAAGGGCTACTAATAAAAATCCTATTAAGAACTTGAAAAAATAGTAATGAACAAATAAATGATTTAATTATATTACACTTGGCTGGCGTACGATGTAAGCAAACATTTCAAAGTATTTTTTTACTTATTGTGTTCTTAAATAATACGTCCTATTATAACCCCATTATCAGGATGAGTAGATTATATAATGAACTTTATGTCAAACATGTAACCATTGACATAATGAAACAGGCCGGGACCGTTTCTAAGTAGTATTAGAAAACTAAGTAGTATATAGGTAGTACAATTAGTTTCCATGTCATTTTTGTTTATATAACTCACTTAAGTATAAGCAGATGTAAACTTTGTAATTGTTTCTTGTAGATTCGTTTCCGCAGATTCATTTCAATTAGGGCATAGGTCTAAGGAAGGCAATCTAGTCTTAATGTGATTTAGTGCTTAAGTATTACTAATTAATGATTGTGTTCTGTATTATGCCTTTTGTTAAATAAAAATAAAATAAAATATTTTTTTTCAATTTAAAATATATAACTAATCTTTGATCGAAGCCCTGTTTAATTAAATTTATTTATAGCTAATAACTAAAGCCTATGTCCAGCAGTGGACTGCAACGGGCTGATGATGATAATGATAGCTAATAACATTATATTTAATCTTTTCCGCTTAACTTTAACTCTTATCGATTCTCAGCGGTGTAGTTATTAGAGGCATTAAAGTTATCCCTGGATTTCACTCAATAGCAAAACTTTGAGTAATAAAACTTTGGTTGTTTACCCTCTTACCAATAAACGTCACTATTACTAAGTGTTTTGACTATTCACTGCTTAATTACTATCTGTAAATCAAGAGTTTAAGAGGCGAAGAGAGTATTGATCATGTTATCGTTATATCATATCCTGCAGGAGCATATACACCACTTTTACTCGTAATTATCTACAGTAGGCAATACATATTTTAATCTTTAAATAGATGGCGCTGGAGTCTTTCAGATGACGCTTTGGATCACTAAAGTAGAGATTTTTGTAGCGGGAAAGGCTTTTCACACAGGGAAAGCCGCGAGCAACACCTAGTATTAAAATATAACGAATCTCACCTGTAACCTCCTTGCCATTGTCATCCCTGAACACGATGTTTCGGCCCATGGTTCTCTTCCAGGAAGTAGAGGGTGGTGGCACTCCAGTTGCCGTACAGCGGATCTCCACAGATCCTCCCTCAGGAGTACTCGCCTCTGATCCATCCTCATCGGCTATGTCTGGTGGGATCACCACGGAAAGGTGGCCCATCTGGTGATATAAGAATTATTGTTAAATATTTTACTTTCATGTACAAAGTGAGCTCTTTGACTAACTATTATCATACTAAGTAAAAGAAGATAAAAAAACGCCTAATCAGAATTTATGTATATTTGGAATTAACAGCCCTCATGGTAATGATAAGTGGCGATAGCCTAATTGGGAGTGGAACGGACTGCAGAGACGAATGTCCGCAGGTCTGCCAACCCGCACTAGGCTAGCGTGGTGGACTAAGGCCTAAACCCCTCTCTGTTATAGAGGAGACCCGCGCTCAGCAACGGGCAGTCTATAATACAGTGCTGGTTTGGCATGGTATGGTAATGATACAAAATATTTTAAAAATTTGTGCTAAGATTAAATCCGGTTATTATGTTTATTTATTTATTTTTATTTATTTATACTTTATTGTACACGTACATAAAAAAATACAGTATATTCACTAGAATACATACATACATACATATACACTCACGCCTTTAATCCCCGAAGGGGTAGGCAGAGGCGCAACTAGTGCACCCACTTTTCGCCGTTATTCCGTCCCATGATGTGATAGGGGGCGAGCCTATCGCCATATCGGGTACAAATTCCAGACTCCGGGCTGACACTGAATTTTAAAAAACCCAATATCACTGCCCGACCCGGGAATCGAACCCAAGACCTCAGCATTGCAGTCATACCGTAATACAACTACGCCACCGAGGCAGTCACTAGAAATAAAGTCCAATTGGCGGTCTCATCACTCGAGGCAATTTCTTACAGACAACCGTAGCATGAAGACAGAGAAAGGAAAAGAATATGTTTAAGTAAAACTATTTTACGGATTTTATCGCAGTTTTTTTATTTATATTTTCTCCCGATGTTTCGAAGGCTTTGCAGCCTTCATTCTTCGCGATAATCTGTAAAATGGTTTTATTTAAATGTCTAACATTCGCGCAAATATAAGAAATCGGGTTATTATGCTTCAGAATAATAAAAAAAAATGTATTCTTATTTAGATACATAGCATATGTCACTCACGAGTACAATGTCCCATCTATAACCTGACTCCTAGGATTCAATAACGCCATATTATACTACATAAATAGGACGTGATCCCAAAAGAGGCACGAATCAAATAATAGTTCTGCCGCATCTGTATATATTATGTTAGCATCTAGAGTCTAGACAGGATATCCAAATATTTTCTTTCTTTCACGAGAAATAGAGATGCTTTTGTTGTCGCCACATTGCGGGAACAATATTCTCCTATGGTTAATGGTTATACAGCAATGCCCTTAATTTTTTTGAAAGTTTTAGTAATAATGGTTTTTTCAACCTATAAAAATATTTTTGTTGTTGTTTGATATGGCAAGTTCCTCGTAGGTTACCGTCTGGATAAAGACGACCTCATTGTTTATTTCTGTCGACATGCCCTACATGTACGACTAATGTGGTACCAACATCAAAATTATTTTGAGTCGTAAATTCCTAGTTTATATAAATCGCGCTTTTTTGACAATTTTAAGAACTAATATTAAAATTTGTTTCATAATATGTAGATTATTACAAAATGTTACTTATTTTAACTTTCTTCAAACTTCTCAGATTTGCAATATAAACGTATCTGCGCTGGGAAAGTCCGAAACTGTTAACTTCGATATACTGCCGTCCTAGAGCAAGTGTTTGTGCTACTTCTTACTGCGAAACTCAATACTAAAGACATACGATTTATTTCGAACAGCCAATATAAAGTATCAGTGATTTTCAGTGACATTACCAACCCATTCCAAGAAGCCTAAATCCGACATTATACATCTAATATCGGAGACAGATCACCAACATCGTGCAATGGAACAGCGAGTATTGGAAACAAGCATCGCGTACCAACCCTACAAATTGGTACACGCCCGCTATTTATAAAAATCAATTAAACACCATACAACGTGAATACACAACTGTTGTACGCACGCAACTCGGTTTCGATATTAATCGGGGACATTACCGACGTTTCTACCAGCAGTCGTTTCAGACAAAGGAAAACAGCCATTACGAAGCGAGCTCTCGTCAAGAAAACAACGAACTTAACCCAGAATTGCCGCTGCAAACTAACTCCGCGCGAGCACTACAGTATAAAAATAATATCACCAGATTACTGTCAACTAAATACGAGACAAAAAATATTAAATATTTAGTCCTGGTAACATCGAATTCCGTGGACGATAGGAATCTCATAGTTTATAAAGGCTGCTTGCCCTCTTTCTAATAATGTAAAGTTAAGGGCCCGTGAATGTTGCATGAAGACGTATCGTCCTCATTCCGGGAAGGATGGGGAGACTTTGACGAAATTCTTCGGACGTAGCGACCGACATGCCGTGGCGTTTGTTAGTTATTGGACCAGGTATGGCGAACATCTTTTTTTTTTAAATGAGCCTCAACGAGTAGTATAGAAAGTGATAATTTTATCAGTTGTATACGAATTCTTATTGTTATCAACAAATTGATTATAACCTATATAACAGCGCTATAAAGAAAAAACGACATGAGTTTCATAATTATACGAATACATACATACATACATACATAAACTCACGCCTTTCTCCCATTGGGGTAGGCAGAGACTATGGAGCGCCAAGTGCTACGATCCAAGCATACCTCTTTTGCTTCTTCTACAGTCATTAGTCTCTTCATACATGCTCGTCGGTTACGAGAACTCCTTATTTGGCCCTTCCTTAGGAGGTCGCCAATTTGGTCCATGAAGGTACGTCTATTAATTATACGAACGTATCCAATAATTTAATACTAAGCTTTGTAATTATAGGCATATACAATAAAAAAAAACATTCAGTTATAGAACAAGGAAACCAAATACAAACGAACACATTAACAACCGTAATCCTCACTCTACATTACTACAAAGTCCTAAACAACTGCCTGGAAATAATAACGAGAGCGAAGCGCACAGAACAAAGAGCAGTGTAAATCTAATATATAAAAATCTCGTGTCACAATGTTCGTTCCCGTACTCCTCCGAAACGGCTTGACCGATTCTCATGAAATTTTGTGAGCATATTGAGTAGGTCTGAGAATCGGCCAACATCTATTTTTCATACCCCTAAGTGATAAGGGTTGTTCACCCTTAACATTTGATTTTAAATTTTTGGACAAATTTTTTTGTTTCTATTTTTTTATGATACAGCATTAAAAAATACATACAACCCTAAATTTTCAACCCTCTACGATCAACCCCTATTTTTAATAGCCATTTTAGTAATTTAATAACTTTTCGATTTCGATGAAATTTGGCACACGGGTAGATTATGTATACTTTTTATACCGGGAAAATATAAAGCGGGACTTTTATCCCGGGAAAACTCATTCACGCGGGCGGAGCCGCGGGCAAAAGCTAGTAATTCAATAAAGTTTTGAAACAATTTACGTATGTCACGTATGTAAGAGTGCGAGATTGCGATACACATATTGCCGGTCCAGTGAATTCTAAAGAAATCACCATATGCACACGACAGCACGGACTTTGACAAAATTCCTAGTGAGCAATGCACGAGCAGCGAATGAATGAGCCACATTCCGCTCGAAAATATTCAGTTATAACTGTTCCTTGCTACCTTAAATTGTATTCATATGAATGAGAACATATCCTAATTGTAACATATTCGTCAAATGATATGATAAAGTGAAACATTTTCCATCCTCGCGTCGCTGCAATATAAATTCTTAGACACAGTTTTGTGTAACATGAATTATGCAAATTCGTGGTGCACGGTGCGGACCGAGTGCCTCGGAGATTTACACTCGAGAAACACAATCTTATATTATAAATACTATACGTATACCTAGGTACGACCCACTGTCACTGAAACGTGTGTGCAACACTAAAAATATATTTTCAACGCGGATGTTATTCCAAGTCGTAACTCTTACAAATGACAAGTGATAGTTGTACTTCGCATTTAATTCGTGGCGTAAAAAAGGGCCGATTGTTCAGTGATATATATGAACCCGGTCGTCTCATAAGTTAAAAATCTTTTAAACAAAAAAATTAAACCGCCGAAAAAACTGAAAAGCAAAAAATAATAATCATTTTTTATTTAACCTCAATAACTAAGTTCTTAAACTAATGTAGTATACCTACGTAATTTTAATGTCTTTGCTCAGATGTAATGCGTATTGTATACATGCTCGTTATCACTTAAGTATTACGTCAGCTGATCAATTTCTCGGAAAAGTTTTAGTCAATTCACAGACATTAAATCTTAATGAAATACATAATACCTAAATGAAAAATAAATGCTTTAAGACTCAACATGTTTCGTTTTTGGTTTGACAAATAAATTTCAACTTAAGTACAAATAATAAACTTATTCATATGATAATGAGAATTGGTAATAACAAAGGAAACAAAAGTTAATTACTTAAGGACCACGATTTGGAATCTTATGTCTGGATTTTAGGGACAGCCGGTTCTGTTTTTGTATTCACTTCCAAAAAAACCTGTTTCGAAGTGCGCATAGACTAATATTTCAGACAATTTCTTCAATTTAGTAATTCAAGTAACAAAATATTTGATAGAACAACACTTGACATAACATATGTTTCATTGTTCACGAAATACTAAAAAAAGTGAAATAAAAAAAACTAAAACCCGACTACGGAAAGAATAACCGAAAAATATTAAACAAGAAAATATTTATATTTGAAATCATAGTCTATACTAATATTATAAAGGGGAAAGATTTCTATGTAAGTATGTTTGTAACGAATAAACTCAAAACTACTGAACGGATTTCGATGAAATTTGGCACACGAGTAGATCATGTCCTGGATTAACACATAGGCTACTTTTTATCCCGGGAAAATATTTAGATCACGGAAAAACTTTTTCACGCGGGCGAAGCCGCGAGCAAATGTCCAGTCTAAAATAAGTATGGTGATTTCTAGTGTATAATTAAACCGTAGTCGCATGCATGCATCGCATATTAAGAAATAAATATTAATAAATAATCAGAAAATTCTGCAGCAAATAATAAAAATGAAAATTAATAATTATCCAATAGATTATTACTTAATTGCAACGGTCGAATACAGCGGCATGCGACTAGGGTTAAGTTATACCCTAGACATCACCATACTTATATAAGACTTAGGCTATGATTTCAAATAGGAATATTTTCTTGTTTAATATTTTTCGGTTATTCTTTCCGTAGTCGGGTTTTAGTTATCATTTTATTTATTTTTTCAATTATAGAGATGTTCGGAGTGAAGTTGTCTGTGTCGCCAATAGATGGCGCTAGTTGAAAATTACATCGCGCTATGGTTTACATGACTGCGAAAAGCTAAAGGCTGCGAGAACCTACGTTCAATTTATAATACGACGTTTTGTCGATTAAGAAACAAGATTTATCTTGAAAGGGCGTTGACTGGCCAAAAGTCTGGTCAATGCCTGTAGAATACCTTGAAAATACAATGAACATTCATAATTCTACTAGAGTACTAGTGTCTGCTGGTTTCTAGTAGGCCTAAGTCGAATTTACAAACACGGGCAGCGGGCTTACAAGTACGTTCGCCTAAAAAAACAAGGGTTCGAAATACTTTCAAGTATATTCTTACTGCATAGGTAATTAATCCGAATCCGAAAACTTCTAAATGTTTCGATTCTATAAATACTAAGTTTTCTTTCTGTATAGGAAATTGATCCGTGTTTCGATATACATAAGGAGCACAATCGCGTTACCAAATAAAATAATTTTAACACTTCAATTTTTGCATAGGAAATTGTTCACTAGGTTTGTCGAAATAAGAACCATAATTGCATTTGCGGATGTCGACGCCTGAGCGCGGACGCGGTGTTCCGAGATAAAATACTTTCAAGTCCTGCAAGTATTTCGGGTCGGCACCTGGTCGGCGTACTTGCAAGTAAATACCTGGTGTAAAAACCTGGTCGCGTAAATACGCACCATCTCTAAATGGAAAGTTGATTTTCTATCATCCAATAATCGACATAATTCCTTCTCTTCATTATTATGGCAATTGCCAATAATGTTATAGTATGTTTTGCTAATGCAAGGTTTTGCTACTTAGTGTTATAATCTTTTCTGTTACTCTACAAATTTGTTTTAATTTTGGGCGATTGATTTATGTGTTGATTTTTTACCCGACTACGGCGAAGCCAGGAAGGGTAATGATTTTAGCACTCTATGTATGTATCCATTTTATGTTCCACTCTAGCATAGCTTCTATTGAACCGATTTTGACTAACGAGGTGTCTATCGATTCGTATTTATTGTGTGATGGTTACAGGTTATACATTTTTCCAAAATTTTTATTTGTTTTCCAGTTACACGTAAAAGAAGAATGGTATTTGCATTTAAGCTACATGTTGAAAGTGTGCTTCAATGGAATCATATAAGTTTTATAGAACAATTAAAGTAGTATATATTGTTATCAACAGATTTTTCCTTAGCCAAACATTTCTTTTTTATTTAATTTTATAAATAAATTCATAATAACATAATGGTTTGCTAAATCTGAAATATACACAGCAAAAACCAAACGAAAAATGTCGAGACTACAGTAATATGTATCTTACTCCATTGTAATAAATTCTTTATTATGTAAAACAAGAGTATTGACAGAATGGATAAAAACTCTACCTTTTTCAAAACACATTAATTTCATCTGTCACGACTGTCAAGAGTTACAGATGTATTATTTCGATATTTACATTTATATATTTAATTCTTTTTTTTTATGGCATTGAATGACGAGACGAGCATGCCGTTCGCATGATGGTAAGCGATACGACCACCCATAAACAGTAGCAACATCCAGCACCTTGAGTTACAAAGTACTGTGTAGCATTCCACTGCGCTCGTCATCCTGAGACATAAGATGTTAAGTCTCATTATGTCCTGTAGTTACACTGGCTACAATGTCCTTCAAACCGAAACACAACAGTGCTGCTTAGCGGTCGAAATAGACATTGCGGTGGTACCCACCCAGACGGACTCTTACATATGAGAGACCTAGCACCAGTAAAAGAATAGAATAATAACGCATTTAATTATTATTGCTTATATTTTCAAGCTAGGACTAGCTTATACGCACACAGCTACATAGCCATGGTTTATAGAATGGAGTATTACGAGATAATCAGGCTGAACAGACCTAAGACCACCTTAGGGATAAAAGGTTTTTTAACGATACTGTTTAATGTCTTTGTTTTTACTGAATTCGAACAAAGCGAATGTCGTGGCGTGTACCCCGAAAGTTTAATTTTGGCTTTATTGTAATAAAACTGAAAAAAGAAGCTAGAAGTGATATCACAGGAGTTTGTTGCAGCTGCATTGCACCATGGTTGTTGCTCAGATGTAATGCGTATTGTATATGCTCGTTATCACTTAAGTATTACGTCAGCTGGTCAATTTCTCGGAGAAGTTTTATTAAACTCAGAGACATGAAATCTTAATGAAATACATAAAACCTAAATGAAAAATAAATGCTTTAAGACTCTACATTTATTCTACTCTCTACAGTATCAGCCCGGAGTCTGGCATTTATGCCCGATATGGCGATAGGCTCGCCCCCTATCACATCATGGGACGGAATACGCACGGCGAAAAGTGGGTGCACTAGTTGCGCCTATGCCTACCCCTTCAGGGATAAAAGGCGAGAGAGTGTGTGTGTAAGAACAATTATATATTATACTTATTAATATTATAGCGAGTATTGGTAATAACAAACGAAACAAAAGTAGGTTACATAAGGGCCAAGATTTGGAAACTTTTGGCTGGATTTTAGAGACAGAAATTGGCAGAAGTCGGTTCGGTTTTTGAATTCACTTCCAAAAAAAAACACTTTCGAAGTGCGCACATACAAATATTTCAGACAATATCCTCAATTTAGTAATTCAAGTACAAAAGAATTTGATAGAACAACACTTAATATAACAAATGTTTTATTGTTCATGAAATACTAAGTCCGTATATTATCAAGTTAGATTACCTATTTTTGGTTTGTAGTTAATAATTTCTGGTTAAAATAGTGTTTACATTTAATCCTTTATTGGTTAAAAAAACAACTAATTGAACCCAATAAAAAATAATCATTCTCATACTACTATATTTTGAGGATTTCCCTGCTGCATTTTCTAAGTTCAAGGTCAAACAACAATATTATTAATATGGTAGCATGTTGAAGCTATATTGAACCCAATATAAAAATAAACATCAAAATTCGATTTGATTTTTATAAAAGTCCCATACCAATGAAATTAAGATAGTATGTATCAATTGGAAGCTTTTCGAAATCTAATGCATAATTAATTTTCAAACTTGGTCCATAATTTGGCGGTAAAATTCCTTTATAAAGTTTAATAAGAAGTAGCGATTTCCATACAAAGTTACCGATTTAGAATGTTCAATTTTCTGACTGTCTTCTGGACTTTCTTAATTTTTTGTTGCTCACCTAGCCTGATCTGACTCGAATAAAACAAAAAAAAATATTATTCATATCGCTTCAGCCGTTTTTGAGTTTCAGCGAGACTAGCGAACAGGAATTCATTTTTATATATATAGATAGATATTGTCCCATAAATATCCTCGTTCGTAATTTCTATTTTGGAGTGTTCCTACTGGGGAAACCGCGTTAAAATAGCGTCGAGTACACTACCTCAAAGGTGGTGAGCATGAAATGGAAAATACGACTTTCCTACAGTCTAAAATAGCGATAACTCGAGAACGGTGCTTCGTAAGAAAAAAGTATTAATACCTATTTGTAGAGAATTTTACAATCTATAAACATTCTCTGAGTCATTTTCCGGTAGCTCTCACCATTTCAGAGATATACGAAAAAAAAAGGAATGTTATGACCTTTAACCTCGGATAAAAAACAACGCACAAGCCGGATCGATGGGGACTTTTGACATAGCATATGTAATGACGTATTTAAGGTCTGTACAAAAATCCTGCTTGTTAGGAATTAATGCAAACTGGTATGTCTATTATGACCGAACTAACCGTAGTCGCATGCCGTTATATTAAGAAATAAATATTAATAAATAAATAGATTTTTTTTAGGCTTTATCCAATAAAATAATACAGCGGCATGCGACTAGGGTTAAGTTATACCCTAGACATCACCATACTTATTTTGGACTATGATTTCAAATAAGAATATTTTCTTGTTTAATATTTTCGGTTATTCTTTCCGTAGTCGGGTTTTAGTTTTTTTTTCTGCTAATAAACCATTAAAGTTGCCAATTTTATATTACGTACGTGACACAGACTTCTTTGTTGTATTTCAACTTTTTGACAAAGAAACATTCCGCCCACGTACAGGTAAACAATAAGTAATTCTTTTGTTGGCTACAATACAATACAAGGCATTAACTCTCAAGTATAGAATAACTAAATAAATAAGTACATTATAAATTGAGCATATGTTTTTCTGAAGAGTCATTACTGTAATTAAAAAGTATTTATATAACCATTTTATGGCGTAATTATTTTATCTATAATCAAAAACGAAATATTATTAAGTGTCGTGTAGCCGCGCTTGAATATAAATCGCATATTTTATGAACAAAATTGCCCCATTATTATATTTTTGTAAATAACCAAAAGCATTTCGAAATAAAACACTTATGCCAATTTTAACGGTAGCAGTAGTTTGAAAAATGACGTAACATCATGGCGACTGTTAAACCGTGCGGTTCGGTGTTACGCGATGCAAAATTTCCCGACGGGAGAGTGAGAAATGAGTTATCAATCAACGATAGCCGCACAATCGATCTAAGATAAGCTAAACCCATTTTTACGCCATAAACAAAACTTTTCTAAGGCAGTAAATTGTAAGGGACAGTTCTATCGAGTCACGTCCTATTCGCATCAAGTTATAAATTCAAAGGTTAGTTTCACCGTCGACTAACCATCAACAGGTAAGCGAGTCATTTGTCTCGCCGTGAAACATTTGTCGTTAGCCTGGAGCGACGTGAGCTGTTAATCCGGATAAGATCAAGAACTCGGACAAGAAACGTACAAAACTACCTAACGTTTTTACATCGGGTATTTCTCTTTTTAAATGCAGGCATTATTCAAGCTTTCTCAGTTTCGAATAAAAAAATGTTTTACATTCTTGTTGTACGTTTCGCTATGCGGAGTTGAGGGAGGGTTCCGTTATCGTGCCTATTCATGAAAGTATTCGCGAATTAAA
Organism: Sphinx pinastri; assembly: GCA_947568825.1. NCBI lineage: Eukaryota > Metazoa > Arthropoda > Insecta > Lepidoptera > Sphingidae > Sphinx > Sphinx pinastri. The sequence continues at coordinate 9,860,002 of OX387627.1, read as the reverse complement.
TACAGCTGCTGTGGTAATAATGGATCTTGTTAATGTATTTTTGTACAATGTGCCGCCTGCATTGCTAAGGATCAAGGCCTACGCAAAATACCTAGGTATGTGATAAATCGGTAAGATCACATTCCAGAATCAATTGTTATATGTATGTACTTCGTTAGCCGACATAGCCATTAGGATTAACCTTACTTTTTTGCGTGATGCTTACCACAGGTTTAGGCGTGATCATTCCAAATGCACTTCGAAATGTTAGGTAACATCTATATTCTATGTCTCATAAGTTAGAAACATCGGTGATATTTCCTTATGTACAGCCGCCGCCCATAAGCGATACGCGAAGATACGCCATGAAATACGACTTTCATAGTTCATCGTAGTTTCATACGATAAGCGGTAAATGGAACACATACGTACTAATACATAAGTTGTTTACGACTCCACAAAGTGTTAAAATTTATGGGAATTTTTATTCATATTTTTTCTATCGTTTGTATAGTCTTTGAGTAGCAGTCACCAAATCGATTGTGAATTTAATAAACGTCATACTATCTTGCCAGATGAATTAAAACACAGTACACTACACTGAACCCTCTGTAGCAGCTTAATTTTGTTAATACATAATAATATAAAAATGTTATACAAAAAAGACCACTGTTTTTTTTACAAGTCTGGCAATGATTACCTCTTTAACGTGATGCTTTCTTGAAATGATATATATATATATATATATATATATATATATATATATATATATATATATATATATATATATATATACTACAGAATACAAAATTGTACTACGTAGTTAAACGCACGAAATTAATATACACATGTGATATCATAATAGAGACATTCAAATACGTGAAGTAAATGGCAACAACTTAGTATTATTTAAAACAAAAGAAATAAATCATACACATTTATTTAGGAATTGGAAAACTCATTAACGGTCAGGCGATTAGTTCATGAGAACATAATCTGGCGAGTCGAACATTCGTGCTCTCGAGGACGCCGGAGGACGTCATGATGAATGACACTAGTCTGGTTATTGGCGTTTTTCACCCTTCTGCCCATCGACCCTTGCTACATTCGGCCGACCGAATTTACGACTTAAAACGTGGAGTGCTTAACTCAAACAAATTGTTCGTAAAACAGTACACATATCGAACCGAATTCAAATAGTCGGAATATAGATGGAGACTTTGAATAATAAGAAAATTTCTGGAAGACACTATAAATATTGATGTATTCTCGAGACGGCTTTCGCGGTATTGAAGTGTGGACTGGCAAACCCTTATGAAAAAGCAAATACTTTGGCTTGGCGCGCACCTGTAGCCCGACACAACAAAGGAATGCTGAGTAACGCCTGCCGATTTTTCGGCTAAGAAATAATTCACTTGTTGATTCTGCTCTCTAGCTTTCCACTTACTTTCCTTTTATGTATTATTTATTTTACTCAAACGAGCGTTGGCATTATCCACCAACTTATCCTCGCATTAAAACTTCATATTGACAATTGCAAGTAGTTTTAAAGTTCGAAGCGCGAAGTCACCATTGAAACTATTCGAGCGGCCTACGTCCGTAAAACTAGCAGGTTATGTGTACGAACATTAATTCCGAATAATCCAACTAGAGCGCTGATAATCCTTTAAGCATTGTAAATTCGCTATTGGAAGATAAACGGTAGCAGAATATTTAGAGCCGGGGATTACGCGGTTACAAGCTTCGGCTTTATAATGTTTAAAGGTGAAATAATTATGTAACAGGCACAACGGCTTCACATTTTACAGCCCGAAGGTGGATTCCTTAGAGCAGTCCGACAAATTCCACGGGCGTGGCACTTACTAAGTATATGTAACGGCGGGCCTTAGTTGCGACATCGAGGCAACTATGTGTCGAAGAATGTGTTTATGGTGCCAAGAATGAAGCTCCTTAGCAGCTACGGAGTTTCGGCCCGCTTCAACGATTTGTAGGTATTTACCTACCGAGGTAACGACTTTATTTTAGGTAGAGCGAGATATTTACAACGTAACTATTTTAGACATGCTTCGTGAACTAAGTGAAGTTTACTAACAAAGTTTAATCTAAAATACAATGGAGAAACCTTCTGTATTTTAATAAAGGATACCCTGGAGACATGTAATATTTGCTCTTTGTAATTGTGTCCTATAATCTACTAATCTTTGATCACATCCACCAGACCCGTATTTTTTTCGAGATTGCGTGACCGTAGGTACGCTGTCATTGACACAAAATATTTCCTCGAATTTTATATTACGTGTTTTCATTGATGTACCGTGTTTTTCATAAAGATATGTCACTGTTCCTATAAAAATACATGTCGGATGTCTTATCAAGGCGCGGATCTCTGAACCTTATAATATGAAGACTTGATAATGAAAAAACACACTTAAATACTACTTTAAGCATATTTTCGCTAAACTCATTGTGGAAGATACTGCTTTACAAAACAAAATAATAAATTAACAGCAATAATAGCTAAACAATCTGAAATAATAAACTTAAACGTATTTAAAAATGCCTTTGCAACTCGAAAATCGTTGGTTATGAAAATTCTTTAAATATTACTTGATGAGTTAACGAAAACATTTATCATAAATTTTATGGTATGAATACTTTCCTCTTGGAAATTATGCATTCATAAATAAATCTGTCGAAATATTCAAATACTTCGGCATTTCTTTGTGACGGAGAAATATATTAATCGGGTTTGTACGATTGAAAGTTTTAAATTTACGTCTATAAATATATGGTACTGCCATTTCAGTCAGTAGATACTTTTCACAGCAGCTATGCTAATCTGTAAGATTTCACTATTGAGCTAACTTCTGAATCCGCAGTGGAATCTACACTAGCGCCATAAGGTGAGAATGTCGGTGAAGCGAACTACACTTACTAAAAAGTCAGATCTTACGTATATTACGCTAATCGGATTCTGTAAACAAATATTTCGATACTCACACTCGAGAAGTAAAAGTCACCTCACTTGCACCTAGGGTTGCCAACATTTTCTTGTCTGAATATTGTTTTTATTAAAAAAACTATAAAAATATAGTATTTTATGGGAAAAATAAAAAATAGACTGTCATATTTTTACTCATTTTTTTTTATAAAAACTATATTATGTTTTTCAATTCTTGCATTCTTTAACAATTTTTTGTTTTCAATAAAACTGGCTTTATCGCAGTCAATTTTTAAATGAATATAAATCAAAAGCTCATTTTTATTAATGATATACTTACTCTGTTTTTTTTTTGTTTTATTCGTCGAAACGTCTTCTAGCCAGGTCAAAGAAACGAGACTAGTCAAGTCAATTTTATTTCATTAGTTTTAGTGCTGCAAAATATAACCATTTGTCTATTGCACTGAAATATAGTATTTTCGCGTACTATATATTTCTTCAACAGTATATAGTACGGAGTCCCGAAATACAGTACCTACAATACTATATATTATAGTACGGTTGGCAACCCTACTTGCACCGCTGGTACTGCTAAAAAAATATTTAAAATGATATATTAGAAAATAGTAGTCACTTATTGTCGCGATAGATTTTCCTTTGTTCATATTTGAGCCATTAATGTGTTAAAAATGCTTAAATCGAGCAGTGTTACTTTACCTTATTTTTACTCATAGCATCGTCGTAGCTCGTTGAGGGTCGTTTGAAGAGTATCAATAAAAATAATCACTGAAGTAACTAAGTATCTAAATACTATTATTGTTGAACGTGTACTCAGCATGGTTTTTTCCGTAAGAGGATAAAACTACACTTCTAGAACGAATCTCGCAACATTTTTATTCGTCCTATGTCCAGCTATTGCTCTTCTTGGAAATAAACCGCCATAACACAAAATAAAAAGCATCTCAAGTTTTATTGTGAGTGGTAAAACACAATAGGTAGCTCATCTATCAACTGGGCTAAGAGTTCAACGCTGTAAACATTTCGCAAACGGTACTTTAATCCTGGTCATAAAAGTAATCCTCTCATAAAGTTACGCGACGATGGACAACATAAGGGTAGGGATTTAATCTCACAAAGATTTCGAAGTAATTAAGATAAAATAGCAGCGTTTTTGCATGTAACTGGAAACGTTGCAGACGGTTAGTCGTTTTTCAACGCTCATATAGCGAGTTAATCCTGAAGTATGCAATAAAGCTGCTAAAGTATTTGTATTCCAGGCTAAATTACCCATATTGAAAATACCCTTCGGCGCTAACAGCCGACTAAAGACTTATTTGTATAGCCGTGTTGTTCACTGTGTTTTTGCATATAAAAGACGCCATGGTGGAGTTTAAAACGTATCAGATTTTGCTATTAAGCGTATCTTTTGCAACGTTACAACTCAAGCTTACGAATGGTGGTAGTATTGATTAACAATAATACCTTTAAGTTATGCAAAGTATTCGGCTATTAAAACGGATTGCTGTTGTTTAAGATTCTGAGTCCGCGGCAAAGTTTGGATATTTTTGTTTGATTATACAGAGTAAGTGATTGTTGAAATGTGATCTTTACGAAGTGGGAAAAAAGATTAGGATTACAGAACCTCGGTCGTTTATCACTGCTTCTGTCAACGGGGTTCGCCGTCAAAGCCGCAAAAACAATTAGTAGGTCAATATTTATTTGATTGCCCAAAACGGACTGGGATGAATGATGACCGCCGCGAGCGTTGTTGAATCTGCTTTTTCAATATAAATGTAATTTACGGAATTAATAAAGCTTATTTTGTTAAAAACCTTTTTATCGGCTGCGGTAAATTTAAACCGTATAAGTAATTTAAAATTATTTTTCCAACCAGCCACTTTACAATTAAAATAAATTATTTGGTTTATCCCATAGAAGATACAGTCATGAATGAATGCTAGAAATTGAAAATCTTAAAATCAATAATATAATTATTAAATAAACCACTACTGTAACCATTTTGTTTCCTAACAAAACGTATATATAAAAAAATTGTTCGACACGTTTTTCTCTGAATTTGAGTGACGGCTTTTAACTTTTTATAAGCAACATTTCACGAAATTCTCGTTTACATTATGAAATCGTATTTTATCTCAATTTGCTTTAACACTTAGAGGTGTTACAAGCGGGGCAACATAAATACGCGGCGGCTTTTTGCTCGTGCCTTTACAGACCTAAGCAAATACGAACGGGCAAAGTGGGGAGAACAGACACTTTTTACATAAAACTTGATGGATACCATGTCAACATGAATTACATGGGTCGCGTTTAGAGAGGATAACTAACATCGTGTAGTCAATTGACAGATAAAGGTTTTAGCAAAAGGATTTTTTTATTGTTTTGTACTTTTCTTCTATTTAATTATTATAATAAACATGTTAATTTTTCTAAAAAAAAAACCTCAAATCTCAATACATACTACAAGAACAATGTACTAACGTGGCAAATAAAACTTTACAATCAACAAACCGCCGTCAAAAAAATCCTTTACAGACAATAGTTTCGTTACAAACTGATTCAATTACCACACTTTTATAAAATGTGCAAATACTTCATAAAACAGACGAGATATTTGAGTAGAAAAGTATGTTGCTCTGCACCGGATAGCTGGAAAAAAGAAAATGCAGGCAGCGCTCGCATAATGAAACTATCCGCTAAAAATTCACAAGATTTTTTACCATGCTACATTGCACTAGGATAAGCTTAGTCTCACATTATAAAAAACAAACAATACCAGAGCTTTCCGAGCTTAGAATTCAGGAAGCGTAGGGTCATTTGAGAGTGTGAGGATAAAATCTCACCGATATTGTTTATAATTCGGACGATGGTAGCAAAGAAATATTTGACGAAAATCAGTTAAATTCGCAGTTAATTCGAAGGCTTAAATATAATAAAAAAATCACATCTTGCTGCAGTTGCATTTTCTATTTATTATGTGATTTATTTGGCACCTCCTGTCTTATATACATACCAATGTAGTAAGTAATATCGATTGAAAATTCGTAGAGCGACTACGGGAAATCAAAGGCTTCCCTGTCTAGTCTTTTAAGATCACATATGCAATACGTTGGTATTTTCAAACTGAAAGAACAAGAGGTTCAAGTTGAACGTCAAATCAGCGTAACAGAGGGAATAAACAATAATAATTTACATGTCTATCTAATAAGACGTTATAAGTGTGTGCATTTTACGGTACCAGTATATCTGTAATCATTAGTAAATAATAGTACGACTGCGCGCCTGCCTTTGGTGGCGTAGTTGTCTTACGCTACGACTGCAATGCTGAGGTCTTGGGTTCGATCCCCGGGTCGATCAAAGTGATATTGGGTTTTTCTAATCGGTATCAGCCCGGAGTCTGGAGTTTGTGCCCGATATGGCGATAGCCTCGCCCCCCATCACATGATGGGACGGAATACGCACGGCGAAAAGTGGATGCACTAGTTGCGCCGTAGCCTACCCCTTCGGGGATAAAAGGCGTGAGTATGCGTGTTTATATTTATTCGCGAAAAAAATGTAACCATAATATGATAAAGCGAGGTAAAGTAAACAGCACAGGGAACATTGGCAAAGTTGTCTCTGTCTCATGAAGATGTCGCGGTGACATTCCACCGGCTCCCTTTGGCAAGCGGGGGCATTCCGCACAAGCAACAAAATTCCGTTGTCTCCCGAGTGTCGTAATGCCACGGCCCCACGCCGCAAAGGTGAATAACTTAATGACTGCCCGTGTTTGCGTTAAGTTCTACAATCAGGCACTTTTTGCGGCATTTGATTGTTCATAACTCGTTGGTTTACGTTTGTGAGGAATGCTACGTGTTACATATTCGTTTGTTATTATAAATACTACACACGAGCGAAAGTATTCGCGTTATATATAAAAATATTATAATGCGTGAACAATTCGTACACTTATTTTACGTTTATTCAATTATTTATTGTACATTATAGTATATGTGTTTACCACCATTTGGACCAGGGACAATAGGCAAATATAGTCAATTTGTTCCTATATATTTAGTGAATTTGAAAACGTGAATCAAACACTTTATGTGGTGGCATTTGATTTTTTACTTGTGTGTTTATATTTGTAAGGAATTTCACAAGTTCTAGCGGCAGATTAATATTTCGAATGAATAGATAATCTCAAAACAAAAATAAAATGGCAAAAAACTACCTTTATTGCCTGAAATAGGAATTACTAATATACCTACTATTTTCGATCAGCTGAAAGTAAATACATATTCTGCGCTATTTGTACCATGACAAAAAATATATATATATATATATATTAAAGATATTTAAAGCACTCACACACACACATTCTTCAACATAAATCTTATTATTCTTTGGTCGGCGCAGGAACAACGTCACGGTAATTACCTATCTATTCCACCCTTCCTGTTTAGAAGACTACGACCAAAGAGTTCTAAGATTATATAGAGCGGACATTGGGAAAAATTTCATACAAAAATTTTGAGCCTGTTCGTCAGTAACTCAATCAATGCGTAATGCGTATATTGGCATATTTCCTTCCAAAATATTATTTTCTTTACAAAATTGTAACATACCGAGACGTCTTATTACACGGACATGTCAGATAAGACAGCGAATTATTACCAATTGGTAATAACTTTTGGACGAAAAATTTGGTCCTGATGTCCGGTCTATAATTATACTGTTTAATGTCTTTGACTACGACAAACAATATTATTTTATACATGTTTATTTTGACATTGCAGTAATAAATGAAACCACATACTCGTCTTTGCCTCTGCTAAAATTATGCCAAAAATCACCTATGAAAATCTAATATTTTCACAAAAATCTCAATTTTACTTTTCTATTTTTTTTGTCATTTGAGAATTTAGTTTGGCGTGTGGCTGACTGAAAGTGTAATGTTACCACTGCGACGAGTCCTCTTAGAGTAGTAATAGTAGCATTAGGGTGTGCAAACGTAAAATTACTTTTTATTGATATTTATTTTTTTCGAATCTTAGGTACACTTTTTATTTTACATTTATTTTACATGTATGGTTAAAATAACCTAGCGGAAAGTATAACTTTCAAGGAGATAAATATGTGCTTTAATTTAGTAATGCAATGTCAAAATAACCCTATATTATAAGTTAATTTCTTCTTACGTAACAGCCATTTTAAAATTTCAATATACGTCGTATTCCGAGGAAGATAAGTTTAAGAAAAAGTAATATTATAATTCAAGCAGAAATATCTAAAAATGTTTTGATTGTCTTAATTTCGAATAAAGATCTCTATTCCTTTATTTAAACAAAAAAATAATATGCATGGTTTTAAAGGCGCTCATACGTTTACAACATTTATAAAACATACTCTGTACCTTTCAAAGGATATCGTTCAATATTTTAACAGAAATCCGATTTGTAGATACTTATCTAAAGAAACCCAAACGAGAAGTTATTTACTGTACACCGTTATATCTTCACAAGCGAGCCGAAATCTAAGCTGAGAAATAAATTCGGATTCGCATGATTCGGGTATCTTTATCCCTGTACATTTCGTTTGTAACTGAATGTTATATACCGCCAACTTGCTTATAATTGAAGTGCACGCATTGTTTTCAAAACTCATGGCACAAATGGCCATCATAGGAAATGATAAGTGGTCACCAACACAAAATACCAATATCCCTTTTGAATCTGTGCCAAAAGTTGTTGCGTTAATTTCTCATCGCTGCCCACACTGTCCCTATACACCAGTGACGGGTGTTGCCAGCTCACTTTTTCGGCGCAACTTATAGACAGTTTTCGACTAGTTACTGTCCAACGGCAAAACACTAATTACTTTTTTTGTTTTTACTTTTCCTGTAGGTTGGTAGTCGAACCTCAACTACTGCAACTCCGTGAACTGTCACGTGCTTTGTTTGCTAATGAAATATGAGTAAACAATATAATTTCTGATTCATTGTCACCATTATATCTAAGCAAATTTTCGCATGACCTCTTCATACACTAGAACAGCTAATCAATTTTCTAATCAGATTCACACAAGAGAAATAGAAATAGATTCCATCAAATACATTTAAGCTACTGAACGCATTAGCTGAAGAATAACAGATTCAGACAACCAGGTTTTCATTAATAAATTTTTTATTTTAAACCAGTAAGTATTTATCTACTCTTTTAGAGTATAGTTAATTTTATTGTGAATTTTTTAAAGTCTACTATTACGTAACGTGTACGAGTATCACACACAATGCGAGCAGAATACAGTATCCCCAAAGGCGGCGGTTCAGGTAGACCTTTCGTAATAATATTGTATCAAAGTCACATCGCAGCTGACTGCGAAGGCACGTCAGGAATGATGCCCGCCTCTGTACAATTTTCTCTGAGCGTTGACATGTCGTTGATGAGGTTACGCCGCTGTTTGAATTTAGTTCGAGCAACAATTTCCCGTTTTGCAAAACATTGTTGACATGCTATAAAATTTGGTACCGACGATCTTATTGGGGTCGTAACTGAGGTAATGGATGTTCGTCACCTAATATCGATCTGTAATGTTTTCGCACACGGCTTGCTACAATAAAACGATGTTGATGTCTTTTTGGTTTCCTTACTTCCTTCTTTTAGATTAATTCAGTAATTAACTACATTATATACAATTATAACAACACTATTGGATTAATATAATATGTTTGCTGCATAATATGTTTGCTATCTATTATGCCAAATCATTCAACCATAACAATTAACGATTGTTTGGCGTATTGATATTGATCCGCAGCGTAACTTCTATCCCATTTGATGTAACAACTACATCGATGTAATGACTCAGTTACATTGTTTGACAAATACACTGTCTTTCTCCATATCATTCATTATAGATGTATGGCATCATTTCAGAAACAAAACAAAGGAAAACATTTTTGGAAGCAAACTTATCGAAACAAAACTGAATGAATATACAAGAAACAAAAGCGAAATATGTTTTTCGCGCACACATCAGACACGGTGGGAATCATAATACACGGAATACGGATATAATTTATCTGGTGAAACGTTTGGCACGTGACAGCGGATGCACAAGTCTCATTGCAAGCTGGCGATCCGGATCGATTGCATAAATTTTAATATTAGCAGGCTCCACGGCCGCACGACGGCAGCCGGCTGGAAACTGATTGTAATTACTGTCCATTATTGATAAGCAATTGATGCACTAATTAAATGGTACAGCGGAAATCATTAACTGATATGACAGTTACTCCGACGCCGTCAATAGATTCATTTTTGAATTTCCAGTTGATTTTATCAATAAGTTAATGTCAAATATTAATTTCAGGATATACGTAGTGAACGCGCTGCGTGTTTACATGTTTTTTTTAATTCTTTGTATGATTGTGGTAGATATAAACAAAAGTAAACAAATACTGAATTGTTTTTTTTCCTCCTGCTTTCCGAACTGGTGGTAGAGTTAATATTGACGGAATGTAAATAATGTATAACATTTTATGGGTTCGATTAAATTATTTCATTTCATATGGATTTTTTTGTAGTCTACAGGTTAATAACAATACATAAATTGATCTGCATTATCAGAATTATTAGTGATTCTAATGTTATTAGAAATTTCTAGATCATTAACCAGTTTCTATATAATTCAATGAAGCGTAAAACTGTTTTTTACTGTGACCACTAACCTGACTCATCATAGGATCGGTGTTGATCTGACACATGTAAGTGCCAGAGTCCTTGGGTTCCACGTTATATATGAACAGCATCCACGTGTTGTGGCCATTGTGAGTCACCAACAACCGTGGGTTAAGAGTCACCATGCGTGTGTGAATCGCAATGATTGCTTTCGTGTCTGACTTTATCCAGGCCACCTGCAAGAGAAATAATTAAATATTTGTAAAATATAAATAGAATACTGAAAGTATTATAACGTATGTATGATGTAAAACGTATATTATATTTAATACTTTTTTTTTGCATTTAATGACGAGACGAGCATGCCGTTCACCTGATGATAAGCGATACGACCACCCATAAACAGTAGTAACACCATACAGCACCTTGAGTTACAAAGTACTGTGTGGCATTCCACTGCGCTCGTCATCCTGAGACATAAGATGTTAAGTCTCATTATGTCCAGTAGTTACACTGGCTACAATGTCCTTCAAACCGAAACAGAACAGTGCATGCACACTGCTGCTTGGCGGTAGAAATAGACATTGCGGTGGTACCCACCCAGACGGACTCTTACATAATATGAAAGACCTAACACCATCAAATAAAAGAATGCGTCGTCAGCTCCTGAATTTTAGCAATCTGTGTAATTTAGGCTCGAATGAATTCAAAATCACATACGGCAAACTAAAGGAAAGAGCAAATTTTTAACAAAAACATTTATTTTTATTTTTATTTTTCGTATGTTATACGGTCAAACACAAAAATTTACAATGACACGCGCGAATTGTTAAAACTTTAGTATTAACCATCAATGGTATTAACCCAATAAAAATCAATAAGCTTAAGTAACGGGCTACCGGCCAACTACACAGGTGAGGTAATACTCCACTGTATTGGGTCCGCCATATTAAATATAACTAACTAGTACCTTCTGACTGCGATTATATTCAAAACTAATAATTTAACTAGTATTTATTACCCTGTAGCTGCCAAGATTGTTGACTGTGCAAGTGAAGTGCACATCCCTCCCTTGCGCCACCGTCAAATTCTCAAGAGGAGACAAAAACTCTGGCTCTTGTTCACTATAGCCGGATCCTTGCAGTTGACCTGTTAAACAAATAACAACTTCTTGAATACATAATAGAGTGCATTTTTAAACTTTTGAATAGTTATATTCTCAAATATCTAGTAAACACGAGAAAGAACTAGGAGACATTAAAACAGTCGATCGGATCCAGATAATAGATGTAAATATGAACTAAAGTTCTATTAAGAAAAGAAAAAGTTTTTTTTTATATTTTACTTACAATAAAATATACTTCACACACACACTCACGCCTTTATTCCCGAAGGGGTAGGCAGTGGCGCCATTAATGCACCTACTTTTCGCCGTGCGTATTCCGTCCCATGATGTGATAGAGGGTAAGCTTATCGCCATATTGGGCACAAATTCCAGACTCCGGGCTGATACTGAATAGAAAAATCCAATATCACTTTGCCCGACCCGGGGATTGAACCTGAGACCTCAGCATTGAAGTCGTATCTTAATACAACTAGGCCACCGAGACAGACTTCACAAAGAAACACAAAATAACATACGGACTTTTATTCGGCCAGACTTATGCGACTGTAAAATTACGACCGGCGCAGACGTCCTTAAAACATCTGCGGTCTTGTAAACACAGCTTTATGACATTTTTATTGAATTACAATTTCTTTTCTCATAACACGAAATCTTGATTCGAGCTTCGTCGAACTTTAATAGTTAAAAGTTTGCACTTCAACTTCAAAACGAGGTTTTTATTGCAATTCTATACGGAATAATATACGGAATCTCAATATAAATGTGTTCCTAGCAAGAAGGCTACCTACTGGTTTATAGAACAGCTAGAATTCATATTATATCTTGTGCAAACTTTTAGTTAAAATATTGACGGTGATGTCATATTATAATGCCAGTATCTCTCTCTAGTAATTTCAAGAGTTTACTTTTCTCGGACTATTTTTGTGAATTCCAGCTATTTTTCCAAAAACCACAGAATAATGGTAGCATAATATGAATTTCATAGTTCATATTCAAATCCATGTCACTCGTCTACCAGTATTGATCTTTAATTATCTGTATAAAAAATTACGAGTTCAACACCAAAAACCAACATCAACATTTTCATTTTATTTATAACCTCGCATTTTATAGTTGTCCCGAAATTCTGTATACGGAATAAATTAATTAACATGGACAAGGGCTCTCTATAAAGAATACAGTGTACACTGAAATCAGCTTTATTTTCAACGGTAGACAAATACAATCAGAAGGAATGCAGGTTGAATTGGCCTTTCAAATTGGTTTAAATTGGGTCAGGTTTGTACAAACAAAAGTGGGAAAATTGCTGACTCTACCGAATACTATGGCAATTGATCTACTTTCATTAATAAATATCTGCAGCAGTAATCAAATTCCGAGCTGATGGCATAACTTTAGACCACTGACGCCGTAAATTGTGTTATGAATGGCGACGGACTTTTCTTCCATGATAATCCTTTCCTAGAAGAGAGTTCATAGTTTAGTTGATGTAGACTTGCTGCCAATGTACTAAAATGGCGAGAGTGTGAACGTTATATAATGTCGGTAATGTCTACAGCCTAAAGACTTTGAACTCTTGTGCGTCAGTCAGAAGATTAGGCTAACATTAAGAGCTACCAAGAATTGTCAAATAACAAAAATAAAAAATGAGTCTGAGTTTATGGACTGAGTGTTCACTCAGTCCAAAAAAGTACACCATACATAAGTTTAAGATTTAATCCTCAATGGAGCAGATAGAGCGTAATTACTAAATACAACGCAACGTACTTACATAAATAAATTTTATTAGAACAGTGTTTGTCTCTCTTTATTATACAACAGTAATGAAGGAAAATATATAAGTCATTCATATAACTACCACTTCAATTTCCTGTTAAATCTAGCAAAAGCAAATGCAATGTACTAGAAGCGGTGTTCAAACTATAAAGTACTGAACTACTCGTTACATAAATGTTGCGTCTAGTCTCGGAGATAAAACAAGATTATGATAACCCAGTTTTTCCTATAACTAGTGGAAACAGGTAAAGTTATGGTAAGTCGAGATATAATGTTATTTAGTTATCGTTGGTATTTAACGTGCGAGGTTTTATTGAGTTTTATTTTCTTGTCTGCAATAACTGTGATGGGTGAAACTAAGATTTTGAAATTTATCCAACCAAGGATTCGAACTAGTTTATTCGCCATATTCCTATATGTAATGTAACTGACCTCAGTTCGCTTACGGTCGCAATAGCCCGTTCAATTAGCCGATCGCATTAAGTAAAAATGGCTAAATTATAACGGTTCTGATTATAGATTTGACACTAGATTATGTCCTGGATCCTTTATAAAACCCTCACAATGAGTGGGGCAGTGACGGCCCATTTAAATGCGCAATGAACATTCGCCATTTTCGGCATACGACTTTCGGCCTTCGGCGATTAGGGACGTAAATCGGAAGGCTTGGCGCATAAAAAGGGTCACACTAAATGTCCCATACATCAACACGATTAATGACTTAGCGTGGGATTTTGGAACGCCGAATATGTTCGTTCAATTCAGTTAATGTGGCCGAGAGATTAAATATATTTTTCACTTTTTACTTGACCGAAGTTCAAATGACATGACCTACTTAGCTAATTAAATAGGCGACGGACGTTATTCGAAGTTTATCATAAGTAGAGCAGTTATACTTTCCAAAATGAGTAACAAGATACAAACATAGGACAAGTGTCCTAACAAGATTGAGTAATAATAAACCGAGAGCATGACACGTTTTAACATTTAACAACACTTTGTTATTTCCAATTCTGTCATGTGCTAGCTCATCAAGAACCAAACCTAATCAAATTAGGTTTACTTATAACATCTTATTCTCATTCTCAGCGATCGAGTCTAAGGGCCCGGCCGTATGAGTAGATGCAACTCAACTTCGCTCTGAAGTGCGATATCAGCTGAGATGCTCTTAAATTAAGGTCAGATCTTAATATACTCGCTATTTAATAAACCCACATTAACAGCACCTCAAGTGACATCGTAAGCGACAATGTCTAGTGGATTTTGACAGCTGAGTTTTGTTTAAGTAACAGCGCCTACTCAGCTGAGAACAAGATCTTAAATAACAGCTTGTGCTTGGTTTGTTAAATAGTCCAATACATTCAATGTCTACTTGAAATTTTACTCAAACGTGAGATTGATTTATTCATACCGCCCTAAGGGCCGTATTAATAGATGCAACTCAATTTCGCTCTGAAGTGCGATATCAGCTGAGACGCTCTTAAATTAAGGTCAGCATCTTAAGATAGTTGCTATTTAATAAACCTATTATATATTAACATCAGCTCAAATGACATCTTAAGTTACAATATGTGACGGATTTTGACAGCTAAGTTTTGTTTGTATAACAGCGCTTACTCAGCTGAGAACAAGCTCTTAAATGATAGCTTAAGCTTGGTTTATTAAATAGTTCAATACATTGAGACTATGCTCAAACGTGAGATTGATTTATTATACTTTTCGCCGTACGTATTCTGTACCATGATGTTATAAGGGATCGAGCCTATCGCCATATCGGGCACAAATTCCAAACTTCGGGCTGATACTGAATAGAAAAATTCAATATCACTTTGCCCGACCCGGGATCGAATCCGAGACCTCATCATTGCATTCGCACTAGAATACAACTACGTCACCGAGGCAGTCTATAATAAATAAATAGATAATTTTACAAGTGCATGATTATTTTTATAAAAAAAAATACCGATCTATGTATCTATACATGCATAATATAATAATTTAATGAATTTTCCGTGTCAGTGCATTAAATATTTTTGGAAAAAAAACCTAGAAGAGGTGACGGCAGTGCGTAAAAACCTTATGATTTTTTTCTATACATCGCTGCATCGGTTTGTCTGTCTGTTTACTCAAACGTTCGTTGGGGTATTACAGTAAAACTACTTATTGGATTCAAATTCTAAGTACTGAACAATATTAAGCTTTATTCTGTATAAGATATAGGGTAAGTCGGGCACAGATGGCCATACGTACGAGACGGGCCATACGCGTTGCGCGTGATCTCTATTACGGGCAGTTGTATTGGCAGGGATATAGTCTGAGATAGAGAGGCCACGCAGACGATGTTGCGGACACAGCTTATTGAAAATAAATGTTAAGGTGCGTGACCGAGACACACGATCATGTCATGCCAAATCAAACCTGTCGAGTAGGTACCGCGCGGCGTGGTCGCCAAACGTTCGCGTGCTTCTCATATCGACGTCACCTCTAATTTCGCATATTTCATATAGCATTGCGCGCGGCTCCGCCCGGATAAAAAGTAGCCTATAGCACTCAGGAGTAATATAGCTTCCTATTAGTGAAAGAATTTTCAAAATCGGTCCAGTAGTTCCTGAGATTAGCGCGTTCAAACAAACAAACTCTTCAGCTTTATATAATAGTATAGATAGATAATAATGTTCTTCACTTTATTGTTTTTTATGAAAATAATCATGCACTTGTAAAATTATGGCATCATAATGAAATAAATGGATGTCTAAAATGTATTAAATAATCTTCTGAACGATAACTAACTAATACGACTTTTTGTCACATAAAATTTGATAATGTACTGCGGCTTTGAATTAAGCTCGTTAGGGTTTAGCCGGTTTTGCGGTCTACCCACACATACGAATTCACAAGCAAATATAAACCGTGGTGAAATTATAAAATTGGCTTAATTAAACATTAATTCATTGTTTTGAATTACAATTGGTTCAATATTTTAAATTATCAGGTCGTTGTGTTGTATTTTCTGTGAAGGTTTTTTTTTATTGTATTGTATGACGAGACGAGCATGCCGTTCGCCTGATGGTAAGCGATAAGTCCACCCATAAACAGTAACAACACCATCCAGCACCTTGACTTACAAAGTACTGTGTGGCATTCCACTGCGCTCGTCATCTTAAGACATAAGATGTTAAGTCTCATTATGTCCAGTAGTTACACTGGCTACAATGTCCTTCAAACCGAAACACAACAGTACATGCACACTGCTGCTTGGCGGTTGAAATATACATTGCGGTGGTACCCACCCAGACGGCCTCTTACATATGAGAGATGAATGTGTTTTTAAAGAGGCGCATAATATAATTGGGAATAAGCCTTTAAACATTTATTGCATTTATTGAAGCTGATAGTCTATTTATTACAAGAAGCCATATGCTTTCCTATTGACGATCCTTTCTAATATTTCATCTTGTACAAATATTTAAAATCCCAGCAGTTAAAAGAAAATAAACTGTATCTAGGCCACTTTACTATTAAAAACGTAACTGACCCAAACTCACCAATTTATAAAGAGACCGCATCGTGCCAAAGCCAGGTGCAAGATGTGATTTATGTCGGACAGTAAGGCACACTGCACAATGTAAATAAAATGCACAAGAACGGCAATGGCGGCCTTGGTTTCGCATCAGAATTTTTAGATCAAACAACGAAAGTCGGAAGAAAGTCGTATAAAAACAAACCCGATACTCTGTACCTCAATAATATCCAACGGGCTACAACATAAAGCGATTCCCAGCCTAGTTTTCAGGCCGTTGTACAATTTTCCAAATCACTGTCGGCAACAGTAACACGATAATGGAACAAAACAGTGAGTGTTTATAGTAGGGGGTCGCTTTGTACCACGCGTCTCAGCCCGCCTGTGTCAAATGAAAATTAATAACGCCCGATACGGGAGCGTTCATTAGGGCTGTCGCTTACTGAAGACAATATTTTACCACGCAAAAATATATACGAACTGTATAAGACAAGCTATATTTGCTTTATGCCAAGTGCGTCACCCCTTGGTTTGCTATAAAAATACAATTATGTAGACAGGAGTGTGTGGTAGGTAGAAATGAATATAGTTATATTATTAATTAATAGCTGGTATTAATTCCCCTGTTTATTGTCAACATGTAATTCGAACGATATTTGAATAACTTTATGAGTGGATTTTTTATCTTTATCTTTTTCGTGGTTTCCTGCCTCTATATCATCAGGAATACTTTTTGAATATTCGCAAAAATGGTAATAGTTTCATGGTTGCTACTAATCCTTACAGAAATATTACCATCTCTTTGTCTATATCCTACTAATATTATAAACTCGAAAGTTTGTAAGTATGGATGTATGGATGTTTGTTACTCTTTCACGAAAAAACTACTGAACAGATTTCAATGAAATTTGGCACACGGGTAGATTATGTCTTACGGGAAAATATAAAGCGGGACTTTTATCCCGGGAAAACTCATTCAAGCGGGCGGAGCCGCGGGCAAAAGCTAGTATATATTAAAGCGAAAGGTCAATCACTCACTCATCACGAAATCTCAGAAACTACAAATGCTATGAGTCTCAAATTTTGCACGAGGGGCACTAAGACGTGACTGTAATTGAAAAAAATACTGAAATCCAAGTTGGTGAATATAGAGTCTAAAATACTTTAAATATAGCATATAATAGATTAATCTTGTTACATAATATAGGTTTAAAGAACAGCAATAGAAACATCTCTTATTACATCGTGTTTTGTTTTAAAGCACGAGTACATAGAACAACAAGAACTTTACTCTTATTTGCTAACAAAACCTAAGAGGTTTCTTAGTAAGAATTTTAAAATATTTTCTTTGTTATTCTACTCTATGCAGACTACTCCAGTTTAATTAAAACAAGCAAAAAAAAAATACAGTTTCTAATATGTTAAATACTCTAATATGTTAAATACCAGGAGTCACAGATCTAATTCTCTGTGTTAAAGTAAATTACTTGGATACTTTCATGGTTATAAGTGGCTTTTATCTAGAGCAAATGAAAATTAATAACTTGAGGGCAGCACCGCTTTTAACTCCGCTGACCGACACGCCCGTTTGTCTTGATAACTACAAGTCAAGGGTAGATAGCGTTATTCCTTTCTTAATGCATTTTATGAGCCTAAATACTGTACAAGTATAAAATATTTGTACAAGGTTTGATACGGGGTATGATTATATTATTTAGATGAGTAAAATGCTTTATAAAGTAGTTAATTGATCACAATATGACATTCCATTAATTAAAGCCTGGCCTGTAAACGCTTTTGAGAATAAATCTTAATGTGTGGTTCACATGAAGGTAACATAAAGTATTTAATAAAGATGTTCGCTGAAGATAATAAATTCTTCAAAATTAAATGGTATGCAGGCTACTTTCCTGATGGGTCCTATAGGAAATGATTTCAAAACAGAGGTAAACTTTTTTGCACAAAACATGAGGTGTAGAAAAAAGTTAGATAGCGATTTATTAGATGTTTTTTGCTCTCACCAAACTTACTATAATGGCATCTTGTGTCACAGGCCAGAACTACTTTTTACATTCGCTTAACTTTACGTACTGTAGCTTGGAGTTGCAGATATATTATTATCAGCTTTGCATGCTTTTTTGGCTAAATATGCTAAGAATTAATTAATTTCATAACTAGTATACCTACTTTTTCTTTTAACCTAATATACTTAATTAAGCAAAAATATTTATTCATTATGTAAGTGTCTCATAATTGTACCAATCAATAAAACTAAAGCAAATACGTGAAATATTGAAAATCAAAATAAGCTGTGTTAAGCTACCGAGTTACATATTGTGCCGCGAAGATTACACGCAGCCATCATATAACTGCACTCCTATTTCAACTGATTAGTTCCCACAAAGGTAGAACGCGTCGCTAATATGAAATGAGAAAATCATAAGCCGATCATCCTCATTAATGCGGCCAAACATTATATTTAAAGGCTTTAGTCATTGGACATTTGAAGCTTTTAGTGTGTAGTGAATTGAATCAAAATCTGGTTAGTTCCGTAACTCAATAAAATCCAGTTTACGTTATCGAGATATAATTATTCAAAAGGAATTAACATTTCGCCTAGATGACTTCGAAAGTACCCAATGGGTGGCATAAATGTTATATTTTAAAAAAAAACTGGCTGTATCAGTCACAACACTGTCCTGGCCTAGATACTAGAACTATCGGGTTCTATGCAAAACGTACTAGGATTTCCCAGCACGAAATGATCCATGACTGCCTCGGTACCGTAGTTGTATTATGGTACGACTGCAATGCTGAGGTCTCGGGTTCGATGCCGGGTCGGGTAAAGTGGTATTGGATTTTTCTATTCAGTATCAGCCCGGACTCTGGAATTTGTGCCCGATATGGCGATAGGCTCACCCCTTATCACATCATGGGACGGAATACGGACGGCGAAAAGTGGGTGCATTAGTTGCGCCTCTGCCTACCCCTTCGGGAGTAAAAGGCGTGAGTATGTGTGTGTGTGTGTGTGTAATAACAGTGAGCAGATGCTCGGCAGTCCCGTCACATATTATTTTTAATCGCAACAATCGAGCCTTCCCATTTCGTACCCTCCGTATCCGATTACGCGTTCCAATTATTCAGTATTTCACGCTCATCGACGTCTATAATTACATTCTGATAGAATTGCGTTAAATTCACCACACGTGCCATCACTAATTTCCATACAATTAATCCAATGATTAGCTGTAATCCTATGTGGGTTTTATGCATATCGTTTGCATTGAACATAATTGATGTTATTCCGTTTGTTTATCCGATAGAATTTATATAGCGGTAAATCAATTTGTGTTGACTAGTTTATGTAGAGTTGTTCTGGCTTATGACAGGTTAATCCATGCTTAATTTAAGGTTATTGCTAAGGATTAACAGCTCATCGCAAACAAGTATAATATAGGTTTGGTTTGATAAGAAAAGAGTTCGTGTAGTGTATACTGATTCCGTAGTAATTCTATTGTCTGCTTATTTAATTTTAATCATACAAAATAAATGTATCTCGTCGAATGATTGGAACAATAAATATAAAAGCGATTAAATATTTACTTTATTACAAAATAACTGAACTCTTTCTGGCAGAGAATCCGTAATTAAACAATTTGCACGGCACGCAACTGGGATGAAGCGAAAACTTTAAACAATTAAAAGAAAAGGTTACATTAAGCGTTTCCAATTAAACTCGGAATCCGGTGAGGCTGCCTTCTGTGGGGATCCTTACGTCTCGTACGTGAGGGAATCTGGAGCGGTATTGCTTTTAACTGCACCACGTTTCTAGTCGTTAAAGTGCAACAATTTGCCGGGTCACGTGACGAGCTAGACCGGTCTATTTTTAGCGCACGTTCCGCGAAGACAGACGGAAAGAGAATCGAGACGCTTCACCCGCGCCATTGACTGATGGCAGCATTATGGATGACGTCACTCAGGTCTATTGTGGTTCTATTTGGGTTGGTTCGGTAAACGCGTTTGTAAGTGACGTGAAATGATTGTGGCACCGTGTTAATGTCGGGAATGACAGTTCGGTTCCAGCTATTGCCGGATGGAGCGATGCTATTGATGTTAATGCCGAATGTAAACCTCGTGGTTCATTATGCGACTGATATTCGGTAGGAAGTCACAAATAAGTTGATACGAATATCCTTGTTGCTTATCGTGAAACAAACCTATGTGGCAAAAACATGTATATTTAACTTCAATCACAATACTTGAGCAAATAGAATACCTAATAGATAAAACATAATTACACATCTATATAATTTTCTAAATTTGCTACATAATCCACTTATGTAATTAATACTAATAGCTATTACATAAAAAACATAACGACCCATTTTAAATTTTGATTCCCGTTGCTATGTTTTGCGTAAAAAAAATCTAAGTGAACATCGTGGCCGATGGCACTCGGGCAAGTGAATTTTCGGCAATAAGCCTATGTTTTCACTGTTCATAAGGCTTAAAATTGACCAGTTTATTAGGAAAAATGAATTTTATTTATTGTGTTTTGTGAACTTTTGAAAGTTGTATCCGATGTACTATATTTTTACGAGCGGAATATTTTTTATATTGAAAAGAGATTTTTTTCTTTACAAAATATCACACGTCAAATTCAAACATCAAATATTTTAAAATGAAACTTATATTTAAATTAAATATTGCAGATTCTTTATCCAAAACATAAAACATGTCTACTTCAAATTCCGCTTTCGGAGTCGGAATCTAGGGATCATAATCGGTAGAAACATGAAATAACCATTTCGATATTCAAAGGTATCAATAAAAGAAATCTAATAACATATTGTAACATCAACCCAATTACACAGATCCATCATATCCACATTATTGAATTCCTATACCTATAATTCAGCTTAAGCTCAACTATTCAAATCGAGCTCAGTTATCTGTTGTCGCAAATGATTTACATTCTCAGAACCGATGCAATAACCGAAAATCATATAGAAACGATTACCACAAAATTCAAGAGAGTTTGCATACTGATTTAGCTAAATGAAAACATGGATTAGAGTTTCGCGGAACATTTTAGTGAATTCGCATTTACATAGAGGAAGAGAAAATTAATGCTCTCAAAGAGGCCGTAGATGTCGGACAGGATATTAAGCTTTTCATCAGGGCCCAGGCTAGCCATTAGCGTCAGTAGCGTTCATTTTAGTTGCCACTGTCCAACTCGCTTTGGTCTACCTGGCTAATTGACTAACTCGGCACAAAACGACCGAAATACAAACCAAATATTCAGTTCTAATGCACGAGGTTTATATACTTAATTCAGTTTAATTTTTGTGGTTCGTGGTTTTCTATTTAATTGTAATTGTGTTAGATTTTTATCTTTTGAAGGTGAAATATTACAAAGGGTGCCTTTTTTTTATCAATTTATGCTTTTACTGTTTTAACTATGTATAATTATGATCTCGTCTTTAACGTAGTCCGGCAAACTATCAAATGGGTCATTATCGTAACTGAACGCCATATTACAACAATTATAGACACGATGGCTCTAAAGAAAAATAATAAGGTTTAAGCAAAAAGAGGGAAGTTTCGACATCCGACAATTGTATCACGATGTCACTACAAGCTGATTTGCTATAAGACCGTGGTCAACCCCAATTGAGACCCCGGTTTAGACTACCACTGAAACTCTCAACCGAATGATATAACTGTTTACTTCAAAACGTTGAATTCTAAACTGTAATAACTGTCTTGCCGCACTCCAAGCACATACTCAAAGCGAGCCGTAGGTTTATTTTGAATGCATATCTACACTAACATACGTTAAGTATTCCAAATAGTTAGCATTCGGCGTAAAGCATGTTACCACATCGTTATGTGTGTATAAATTTGAACCCTCCTTTTGGGGTAAACGACATAAATAAACCTCTGCTTGCCTCTAATCTTAAACAACTGATGTTAAGTACAGCATGAGCTATGTTATGAATTGATTATAATAGTTTGCCTTGGAATCTGATTTTATGCGAAATATATTATAAAATAAACTAGGGAATAATGGAAAAGCCTATAGTAGAGCACGAATATTAATGAAATTCGCGACTACTTCTCATCGTCCACAAAAGACGGCCAATAAGATAACATAATTGTGGTGAAGAATAATAAATAGGCATTTACTACATTATTTTTATACTCATTTTTGTATTTTTAAATTTTTATTTTCATTTAAGAGCTTAGTCTTTGCTAAACTAACCTTTGGTAGCAAAGAAACGCCCACTCATAAATTACGATTCACAAAATATGTTATTTACATATTTTAGAACGATACAAATGGTACGGTTAAATTAACTCGTTCGTAATTAATGTTACTCTGCCAGCGTTTCTAAAATGTGTTATTTGCTCACTCTCCACACAATTCGAAGTATGTATCATAGAAAGCTTTTATCTATATTAGTTTTAGAACAAAATTTTAACAATATATTGCCGGATTACAACTCAACTTGGAAGTCGTCATATTTCAAAACTAAGTTTTCTTTTATTTTTCACTCTTTTATTAACGAGTGTGGCAATTTTGTTGCAGTATATAAAATACACATCCTCGTGTTACCATGCTTATCGAAACGAATGGTATTATTACATATTTATAGTACTTTTCATAACATACGCTTACATATAGCACTAGCTTTTGCCAGTGGCTCAGCCCGCGTTAAAAAGTATTTCCGGGATAAAAGTCCTGTTTTATATTTTCCCGGCATAAAAAGTAGCCTTGGCAAAATTTTCATCCAAAAATTTTCAGCCTGTTCGTCAGTAACTTAATCTACCGTGACATAGCAAAACACCTATGAAAATTGCATTAGAACATACGTTGGCATGATCGTAATGCGGAAATTGACATATTTCCTTCCAAAATATCTTTCTTTACAAAGGAGATGTCCGCGTTTTGTATGGGTGCTGGGCCTTAACATCTAACCAGGCTCAAACTTTGGGGATATTAAAGGGGCAAAATATGGAACTTAGATCCATTAAAAATATATTTTTAGACGCTTCCATTCATAACCAACATTTTTAAAAACTTTCATATTAAGTGTAGTTTTCAAGCCAAACAAAATTACATAAATCTCAAAATCGGAGGTCTTTAAAATTAAATGATTTATTGCAAAAGGCTAGTTTTCAGGAGTTCTATCCAAATATATATAAATTGTCTTGTTTAGAATTTCAGGCCCGTTTTTGGAAATGTCCTTTAAGCGTATCGGGCATTGATGTATTAAGAAACATCTCGAGACGTCTTGTCATACGGACATGACAGATAAGACAGCGACTTATTAATTACCAATTCGTAATAACTTTTGGATGAAAAATTTGGTCCTGAGGTCCGGTCAATAAGTAACTATACTGTTTAATTTATTTATTATTGTTACAATCTATATAGATTATACATTTAAATTAATTACATTTGTCGCAATAAAAGATGATCTACTAATACCTATGCTAGGAGAACCTGTGCTATAGGTATCAGTGAAACCTCCAGCAAAAAACTTAATGTTATAGTATCATGCTAAGTGTACCAACAATATAAAAATCGAGATAATTTTAATCTTAAGTTATACTAAATTGTAATGTCTTTGAGTCAAATGATTTTCAGTTCACAGACATGCATCGTTGTCTCAAAATATTAAAATATTATTTGATAAATATACATATTATACTATATGTATTATTAGTTGAGGGATAATCAGACGGCAGTTCATACTTGCATTTAACTAACAAAAACATACGCAAGTAAAATATTGATAAATTAAAGAGTAACCTCAAAAAATCATAAAAACCCTTGTGCTAACTACTTTCTTAACATATCTTATAGGTCATTACGTGTGAATATAAACTTCAATTATGATCAGTTTTCCCTTCAAACCGGGCTTAGGAAGGCAAAATATCGAGGTGCCAAAATTCAGGTAAGAAAATAAAGTTCTACATTTTATATATATTTGGCATGAGAACACTGAATAACCACCTTAAACAAGTCCTCGATTAACTTTACATACTGTATATATAGATATCAATAAAAAGTATAAAGCTTATTAATGAAATAGCTACGTACCTAAAAACTATAAGGCCTGTCAACCGTAGAACATTAAAATTCATAGAGAATAAATCCAATAGGTCAACCAGCAAATATTCAAACTCGAACATCGCATAAATAGTCGACCCTTTTCCGAAGCAGTCTGGCAAAAATTAATAAAGTAAGTGTCACTCACCTGCCACGATAGTAAGGAGTGCAAACGTAGACACAAGTGGTAGACCGCCGGTTTCCATGGCAACGGATCGGGAACGTCGCGCTGAGTCCGACATGACGTCAGTGGACATTTGACTCACAAACTTTCTTCATTTACATTGCTGTTTATGATAGCGATGGTGTGTTTAGTATTATTTCATTTTATACTGATAAAAAATCTATTTTATGTTGCAAAATTATTATCAACGCCGTTTCTTATCATGACAATCTGAAACAAGAAAAAAAAATACAATTAATAAATCATAAATTACATAAGTTTTTATTCGCGTTATAAAGATTGGCACTTCCGGGAAAATGTGCATTTTTCTGAATTAGAAACTGTTCTATTTATTTACCGAATACTTTACTCTCTTGATCATGATTAGCTTCGGTTTACTAGTTAAGCCGTAAAAAAATAGGAAAGAGACGAACTCCGCTCGCTATATTAGTGAGGATTAACAGTGACAACTTTTACTACTTATAAACGAACTTCAGCGAGCGAATGGAGTTCAGTAATTTTTCCACAAGAATAATATCGCAGGTGCAGCATAGTGCAATGTCCCATTACTACACAACGTTACATAGGCACACAATACGTACCAAGAACACATGGAACACACAAGTTTTTTATTAGAGCAGTTTCCGCGGCACAGCGTGCGCAAACTGAGATAAAACAGGAATGATTGCCGCTCTGTCGCGATATTGTTTCAAGTGTTTTGTTCCATTCTGCTGGCTCCTCGGTGCTTTTTATTCATCCACACCCGAACTGTCGTATAAAATCCATCCGACTGACTCAGCATTTCGTTGCCGTAACGAGTTGTGAAAATACGACTCAAATAATAATAATAATAATAATCCCGCAGGGGCGGCTTTGTGGCGAGCCGACGGTGAGTGGCGACACCGCGTACCCCGATTCCGTGGGGGCTAAATGAGACCCCCTGACCCTTGGCTTGCCTTAACTGGCCGGCTAGGGGTGGAAATCGCAAGAGCTAAAACCTCAAGCTCCAGGGTGGAAGTGCTCAAGCTGCGTAATAGCGAGGAAACCCGCTCCGGGACGCGTTAGCGACCCGCGATGGTGAAATCGGTGCACACCTCTCGACACCCTTTAGCCACCCACACCGATGTTGCGTCCTTGGCATGCGCCGCTTTTGGGATGCCCATCTAGTGGGGGGCAAGTCACCGTCTGCCTTGAATACAAATGATTGAGACATTTTACTTGGCAGGCGTCCCGTTGTCTCAATCAATAGCCCAGCAACCAGTCCAGCTAGATCCCATCCATAGACCCAATTAATTCCCATCTACTCTGCAATAGTCCTTACACCTTGCAGGCGCTGTCTTTGGTTGTATTTCTTCCATAAATGCAGACAGAGATAGTACCTGCATGGTGTACATATCCCAACTATATTAAAGTATCTTTAAGGGGCCTCTACGTGTTGGATCTGTATCCCCACGCAAGCCTTCCAAAAGGACCGGCCTTCGTGCCGTGATATTCCACAGGAAAGAAACAATAATAATAATAATATTTCTTTATTTCCATAAGCAAGGTGAACAAACACTAAAATAAAGGCATAAAATATGTACATAACAATTCGGAATCAAGGTGTTACTGAACTACGGTATCCAAATAAAGATTTAACTTGTGTTATGGATACCGTTGCTCTACACATCTTACAAGGTTGAGCTAAAAATGTATGGTACATAGTCAAGCTAAGAAGGATACTCCTTTAAAATGTCTATGAGAACAGTGAAATACAAAGAATAAAAAAGAAAAAAATATATATATATTAGAAACTGAATAACTTAACAATAATTTTGAGTTGTGAGTGTATTTGTGTGGTGTGTGAGTGAGTGAGTTTGTGTGTGTGAAGTGCAAATGTATGAAAGAGAGAGATAGTTTCATTTGTGTGAAATAAGTGTTAATTGAAAAGGTTCTCTATGTCATTATAATCCTTTGTCAGTAGCCATTCCGAGACTTTCCTCTTACACTCATACCGACTAAGGGGATAAATATTACAGCTTTTATTGATTATATTGTAAATGTGGCCACCGATATTTTTATGATTGTATTTTGCGAGACTAGTTCTTATAGCAGTTTTAGGGCAAACTTCGTAAGCGCGGCGTTTTTGTAACAGTTTTATCAAACTGAATGGAAGAGTGCTTGCGTAAAACGGTATAGAGAACAAACAGCTGTCTTACTGTAAGGACTTTACAGTGCATGTATAATAGAGTTGTAGGATATCTAAAAGGTTTAAAGAACATTACCTTTAGAACAGCTCTTTGGGCGCGCTCCAGGGCCAAGAGATTTGTTTTCAGAGCGCTGCCCCAGACCGGAATACAATATGTCAGAATTGATTGGCATAGACCAAAATAAACAGTTTTCACTGTGTCGTAATCAGCAGAATGCCGAAGTTTTGTAAAGATAAATATAAGTTTTCGCACCCGACCAATTAGTGTATCTAGGTGGATTTTCCAGTTTAGAAGACTGTCTATGTGCACGCCAAGATATGTAACACTTCTTGCATACTTTAAATTAAAACAGTGGCAGGGGGTAGCTAGATCTGGAGAGCATAAGTGCGCCTTGAGTGTGAAACAATCAGTAGATGGAAGAGACTTAGCCTGAAGGGAAAAGGGTACATAGCTGGTCTTATTTAGGTTTAGGGTTAGCAAATTGCGGGAGAGCCAACTCATGACCTGACGAAGAGCATATTCGGAGTGTATGAAGGTGTCATTCCAGTTTTCGCCATGGATAAGCAACGCCGTGTCATCGGCATAGGTGAAAATAGAGCAGAATGGAATGCCAAGACGACAGAGGGGGTTAATATATATTAAAAAGAGCGTAGGGCCTAGAATAGAACCCTAAATAATGTCGAACACGAGAAAATTGCTCCAGAGGACACGTTTTTGTTTGAATATATTCCGATGTATACGCTAGATTTAATCGGGCGTTTTATAATTAAATTATTATATTAATTATTTTTTAATTATTGGCACGAGTTTAAAAACAATGAATATTATGATTTTATACAAGTTAAATATTGGAACACAAATAGGGGTCGTTTGTAAAAAAATCTGTTATGTTACGTAAAATGAAGTATTCGATTTTCTATATAAAGGACTTAAGAAATATCACCAAACGGCTTTACGCGTTTTCCAAGTACGGGATAAGTACCATAGGAACGGATAACAGTTTATGGGGAAGACGTTTGACGCCATCAATTGAGCCAGAGTCGCCGGTAGAAGGCGTAGCACGGCGTCGCGGCCCGTCTAGTCTTAGCATCTTTACGTGCGGGCGGGCGCCGCGACAATAAACAATACAAACAACCCTGGCCTGCGTTTGACACCAGCCCGTTCGGAGTGGATTAGAGCGCTCTACAGAGAGTTCGGCAGCATTTAGGGAACGTTATAGCCTTCCGTCGTGACCTGTTTTAGTTGCGACAAATAGAGATTTACGGGATTGCCGCCGGGGGATTTCAAACCGACTCTGTTCTATGTAATAAAATTGAATGGTGTTTACTTTGCGGTCGCTTTGTACTCGCAGCGTTCTATGTATTTTTCCACATTCCACATTCAATATCAGCGGGTTTCATAACGTCAGAATCATCCAACTGTCAATCGATTCGAGCCTTCTCGTTCAACAGAGTGGCGGGCAAAGTTTCCAACAATTTAAACCCGCTTGAAATATGTACAAAAAAAATGTTCCCGATGAAAGAGTATAAGTGGAACTTTGCCATGACCTTTTTTCGATGTATAATATTTTTTTGTGTAGCCAATACGCCGCACCCGTAACCATAATGAAAGTCGGCATGTAATATCGTGAAACATAATTAGATGCCTTATAAAACGTCCGGAATTCGATAAACCTAATCGTATCAAAGCCCATATTAGGGGCGATTCGCCCTTAACCCTTGATATCGCGGAGCCAAAACCCCATTTACGGCATTCCGTTGCTTAATAATTTTACATTCACCGACAAAGACGCGGCGTTCTGTTATCTCACGAGTGGCACGCCACTGATACGAGTTTCAGCGAACGTACAACCCCCCACCCCTTCTCTTCTCTATTGTCGTGTTTACATTGTCTATGCTCATTCCTGAATTCCGATTAACGCAAAGCTAAAACCATTTTCGTGTATTTGTGTTCTAGTATTTCGTAAGTTGTTCACTTGTTAAAATATTTTATTGTACTTGTTAGAAAATAATGTAAGATAATAAGTATGTATGTGCTTAACGTAAATACGCATATTTTTTGTAGTTATTCTGTTTTATTAACTCTAATTTATTAAAGCCCATACTAAATAGATGCATTGTTTTGAAGAATTGTTCGGACTTATCCCTGCTGCTGAGTTCTATCACCGTACATCGCTGCAGAAGTCCAAATCCCATCCAGATCACCTCGGAGGTTGGCAATCCACCACTGTACGTTTTAGCCGTCATTTTTTGCCACGTACTACTAAACTATGGAACCAATTGCCGCCAGCAGCATTTCCGGACAGATACGACCTGGCGACCTACAAAAAAAGAGCGTATTCCCACCTAAAAGGCCGGCAACGCATCTCTGTGCTCCCTGGTATTGCAGATGTTCATGGCGGCGGTGATCACTTACCATCAGGTGAACTGTATGCTCGTTTGCCCCCTATATCATAAAAAATGAGAGGTGTCAAGGGACACCCGGATGGAACGAAGTTCCTTTCGATTAATTAATGAAGGAATTGTAATAAAATTTTATTTATATAACAGAGTGTGTATATATATAAATATATAAATATTTTCCTATTTCCGTTCCAATACATAAGTTTCTAGAGAAAAAAACAAATAAATACGTGTGGCACTCGGAGACTGCCGCGGTAAAGCTATTGCATAGCATTTTTATCACAAATTTTGATTGACTAAACACAAATTCGATCTTACGCTTACCACATAAAGTAGATTTTTAAACGCGAGCAACGCACGTTTAGTCTTGTTATTGATAAATGTCAGAAATACAATGGTCATCACAACCAAAGTAGAATAAATCAAAATTTGAAAAAAGAATGTTACGTTCGATTCTTTTGTACTCGTGCCGTGCCAACGCTGGGGAAATAGCTTCTACGCAATGTATTTAAGGTTCATATTAGATTAGTAAGAAATGGTTTTAATGACTTTAATAAATAAAATAAATAAAAATATACTCGTTTCAAGAATTATAGCTTCTACGCATTGTATTTAAGGTTCATATTAGTAAGATAATAGCAAAAAGTGTCGTGACAACTTTTCGTGAGAATTTTATCCGTCTAGCCCCCTTTCACAAGGCGCGATAAGGAACTTCGTTCCAAAAAAAAAAACATTGCTTGATAAACATTAGTGTCACGAAAAAAGTATACAAGTAGATATAAGTGTTAACTTATCACAAGCTTTGTATAAAATGTTCGTGTCTCATTACGTATAAATTGGAAACCCGCACAAAGGTCGCCCTTCCGTCCGAGTGCATGACATGTCTCTGCGACCCGCTACTGTTATTTAAGTCGGTGAGGTTCAAGTTTCTTTATGAATTAAGTTTGTCAATTTTTCCTTCAAACTTTAATATGCTAGGCGAGTTTTAAGTGATAGAACTTGGGGTTCGTGTCTAAAAAGTTTTTTATATCATATAACATGCGGCCGCTTAAAAGAGTTCATCGTTTATGAAAACTTCAATAAAAATAAATGCAAGAGACAGAAAATGTAAAGTCAGTGTTTTATTTATTCAAACACACTGAGGAAATTAGTACCCGTTACGTTTAAACATTATTCCGTTAGACAGTGGCAAAAGCCATTCTTAACAATTAATTTCACAGAGCGTGTTCAACCTTTGCACTCCCCAGTTTCTTAATTCGCAATTAAAAAGTTAAATTGTCCGGGTAATTGCCGCTATTGTGGTGGACGACGTCTACTTATTATTCAGAATGGCTCCTTGAAAAATTTGATGAAAAATTTGCTGAGAAACCGGTTGTTAAATCACAATAAGTAATTACCTTATCTGTCGCCGTCACGCAAGAGACGCACCCGGCTGACTGTGGGGCGAGGAGCCAGGGTTGTGAGTTCACGTCTTACGCTAAGCTCTTAATATTAATCTTAAGTCTGCTTAATAAACGAAGTGAGGAACTTGGATCAAATAAATCTCAGAAAGTCGCTAGATGTGTAACCAACGTTGATCTTTGCTTCTGAACCCAGATTTGAGATGTGTTTGTCTGAATACTAAGAATTCTCTGAAAAAATGTTACTGGGGTACAGATTAAATGTACGTAAGAAAATTTTAATGTACTTTTGTACATTTCAAGCATTGGTAACATTTGTTTCTTAATGGGTTATTTTCATTATTAACTAGATATTGCCCGCGGCTCCGCCCGCGTTAAAAAATTTCCGGGATAAAAGTCCCGCTTTATATTTTCCTGGGATAAAAAGTAGCTTATGTATTAATACAGGACATGATATACCCGTGTGCTAAATTTCATCGACATCCGTTCAGTAGTTTTTGCGTGAAAGAGTTACAAACATACATCCATACATTCTTACAAACTTTCGCGTTTATATTAGTAGGATTAATACGACTTGACCTCCAAAGAAACTATTTTGGTTATTCTTTCATTGTTAAAGAACTTAATCTGAAGCTTCGTTTAAATACCAAGATAAAGACTCATAAATCATAATTTATACAAAATGAATATTCAAAAGATTTTAAATAGTTATCCAATTTGTCCGATGAATATTCAAAGTTCTAATATTCGTTCCAATCAATGCATTTTAAAATTTATTTATGCATTCAACAGCGAGACTTTTATAACTAAGTAACAAAACTTTAAAATACTTAGTGATCTTAAAACTAGTGAACGGTGACAAAGTTTAAAAAAGTTGTCGATTAATTACATTCGCTGTGGTGAAAAACTTTGCTCGTTACTGACAATTCACGTTTAATTAAATAGTAAATCCCTTAACTTTTGTGATGGCGAGCCTATTGATCTGTCAGGGACACGATAGAATGAAAGGTGAATTTAAAAAGACCAAAGAAAACGTCGCTTACTAAAATTATCTTCACAGAATTAACATAAAAGGCTATTCAGCTGTATTAAACCAAACACCGTCTGTTTTAAGTCTTTTGTGAGATGCCAGACAGTCAGGAATCTGTTTATTTTTTAATCTCGCGATGGCTTGATTCGCGTACCTTCTTGGTTTATATTTATTTCTTAATATTATCATTTGCAATGTTATATCGTTTTTTTCATTATGTCTTGAATTTGTATTGCTACAGCGAAAATATAGAATATCGATATTCGAAATTCGATCAATGCCTTCACTGGGTCTATAAATAACTATGAATTGTCTAGAAACTGACTAGGAAAGTACTAGACTAGCTAAAATAACATTAAGTATGTCTACTGCTAAATATTGTCATTTCATCACATCAGAGAATTAATATTAAACTTATAATAAACTGAAGCCTCTTATTAATATTATAAATGTAATAGAGAAGCACTAAATATTTCAATAGTGAAAGAGTTCTGACTGATACAGCCGAAGTGAAATGTTGCCTTACTGTCTACTGGAAGTACTCTGGTTGACAGTTGACCCCTGAACGACACGTAACGAGCGATCAATGGCGGGTATTTTACTGTGTATACGGTCGCCATTTAATCGTATATGAAATATTTCTTTTTGCCAATTTGCTCGATTCTGGCATATTTCTCTCGTTTCCCTCACCTTCATCAGTCTTTTCATGCATTCCCGCTGGTTTAGGGTACTCTTGACTTTGCTTTTCCCAAGAATGTCAGATCTGATATTCAATGGTTCGGTGCGGTCGGCCCCTACAGGCTCCTCCATCCACATTCGCCTAATATATCCGCTTTGTCAATCTCCTATCATCTATCCTCTCCAAATGTCCAAACCACCTTAGCAACACCCTTCTCAATTTTGTTCACTACATCTTCTGTCACTCCACACATGTCCATCCAATAAAAAATATGATATATTTTTGTCATGTTTTGCATTAAGTTTGGAATTTGGTTTATGTTATAGAGACAAAAGTATTTTTTATTATTAGCTACCGTAACATTTTTGTTCTAGATCCTAGTCTCAAAGAAGCTTGGTGTGCTCAACAGATCGAGGCGATATTTCACGTCGGGCCATCGCCTACAAATTTATAAGGCGCAGGTTCGGCCCCACATGAAATATTGTTCCCATCTTTGAGCAGGGGCTCCCCAGTACCAGCTTCTCCCTCTTGACCGTATTCAACGTCGGGCGGCTCGTATCGTCGACGACCGTATTCTTTCCGATCGGCTTGATCCTTTGGCTTTGCGTAGAGATGTAGCATCGCTCTGCTTTTCTATCGCATTTACCACGGGGAGTGCTCTAAAGAATTGTTCGGACTTATCCCTGCTGCTGCGTTCTATCACCGTACATCGCGGCAGAACTCCAAATTCCATCCACATCACCTCGGAGGTTGTCAATCCACCACTGTACGTTTTAGCCGTCATTTTTTGCCACGTACTACTAAACTATGGAACCAATTGCATTGTGGGCAGTTGCATTTTGTATTTTTTCAATAACAATTTACTAACCATATATAGCATCAATCTATATAATTATATAGCATTTATAATGAGGTACACTTTATTGTTATCCGTTTAGACCAAGAAGCTCAAATAAGAGACCTCATTTGGCACCCCAAGTCAATATCCGATTAGCAGTTTCGCCGATAGCATTCCTTAATTTACATAATTAACCGTCTAGTCGGCGCAAACACTCCGATTTTCCATATCTTTTATTTTAAAACTGCGTATTTATAAACTGTAGGTATTGTATAACTGTAGGTAACTGTAAACTTTCTCTAAATTAAAAGAAATTTGGAATAATAAGTGATATGACTGAAAAAGTTAATATTTTTTCCGTTCCAGGGGCACACCATCAGATTTCCACCGATCTTATAAAAACAAAACTTTACAAACTTTCATATGCATAATACTAGTAGGAGAGTAGAAAATCACCTATTCTGAAATTCATAGTATAAAAGGTTATAATTGTCTGAAAATTCGCCATTCGTAAACCGCATACTCTGTTTACAAACGCTCCTATGCATAAAATGCCGGAGGCAAATGATAAATAATAAAATGCCTATGATATTTGCACAACAACAGTGGTAATGCCGATAATATGATAGTTCCTTATATCTGATTTTATATATTATTCTATATTATGTAACAGAAAATAATATGAGAAACAAATTTTCTGTGAAACCAACAACGAAATTGGTTGAAAAAAAAAGCAGTTATATTTGAAATATTGTCCCGCTATCTCTTTCTCACGCACGCTGCGTTATGGCTGGTGAAACTTGGTGACATCACAGTTTGAGATTTGTTATTAAGTACTGTTATTTGAAAGCTACCCCTTCCACCAAATTTCAAAACTGTTTAACTTATTATTGTATTGAAAAATGATGGATTACATACATTTTTGACAAATGTATTTTAAAAAAATACTCGACTACCCGATTCCAATGCCGACGTCGGTAAAGTGGTTCACGAGACTATCCCGCCTTCACACCCGCCACTGCAACTCCTGTAAGCCAGGATCAGCAGTGGCACGCATTTTATGACACCGAGCGGTGAAGCTCGGCGAGTCTCTGGGAACGCTAATTAGTCTAACCCGCAACGAAGTTAATCAAATAGAAGAATAGGGAGGAGTTAGAAATATATTTTCCACTTCCCTCCATAACAAAGCGGGAGACAAAATAATGAACTAAAAAGGTATTTAACCTTAATTATTGAGACTTTTACAACTGGAAAAGCCAGATGTAAAGCACCACGGATAAAATTTTAAAGGGTCCTATCGTTTGAGCTGTTAGATTTGATTCCAATAGTAGGTATGGCAAAAACGCCGGAAAGCACGGAAATTCTGCCTAGTTTCCACAAGGTCCATGTAGTATACAACTCCAGATGTTATTTGCAACATAATGTTGCGCTCATTTTGCCAAAGACTACACTCCCAAAGTATGTGATGCGCAGATTGTTCGTAGTTGCAGTCAGTAGGCGAACAGGGACACGCAGGTGAATCAACCAACCTAAAGGAGAATAATTTGCACTTAAAATTACCATGGCCTGTAAGGAATTGCGAGACACAATGATCAATTTCGAGCCAAGATTTTGTAAGACGATCCTGAATCGAAGGAAAAAATTGATACAAATGCCGCCCTTTCGTAGACATATCCCATCTACACTGCCATTCCGCTAAAAGAACGTCAATAATTTCGGAGGTCGGCTTAAATAATCTGTTAATTTTTCGGTAAAGTGGTTGAGAACATTATCAAAAGCAGTATAGTTTATTTTAGGTTAGAACTGTTAAAGTACACGAACGAGTTGAGCGGGAGAAATTTGAGATTCCCAGTTGCCACAGCGTTCGCAGAACGTTAGTGCTCAAGGTAATTCGTTAAGACTTAGGTAGTTTGTAAAATGAAATACATTTTCTATAAATATTTGCTACATATATACTGTAACGGTTTTATACCGAAAGGAAGCAAGCCCCAACTACAGTAAAATCGAGATTCAAATCATGCTTTTTATGAGCATAAATTCGCGCTACTGAAATATGAAATAATTGTAAAATTTCAACAATATTTAAAGAAAATATTCCAATCACCATTTATAAATCGTATTTTTATTTAAAAGTCAACCAACGCCACAATTTCATAAAAGTTCAACCACATACTAGCGGAAAAATAAGGATAATGTAAATTATTAAGGTTTTAAATATTTAACATTTCATTTGGCCGAAAATCCGGCCCGGCCGGCCGAGCGGTGACCAAATATTGAACCACCACTTGATCTGCGTGATCGATATTCAGAATAAATGTATTTCCAGTTACATAACAATGTTGCAAAATCGCCGTAGGCATTTATATTTTATGTGGCTTTTATCATCCTCGGTCCTCTGGGAAAAAGGCCTTGTTGATTTTTAATTTTAAAAACGATTTTAGGTTCACTTTTTTTTGCGTACAATAGAGTTAATCAAAAAGTCAAGGACTACCCAAAAAATTTCATGGATAATTATTTATTAAAAATTACATAAATTAATCACCACACAAGTCTACCTGATCGTGAACTCTCTTCAGGAATATCGGAGGAAAAGTTACTTAAAAATATAAGTCATATAAAATAAGTATTACATAAAGGTGTCCCAGCTTTATAATGCAATGAGAGCAATGGGATTGCAGACCATCTGATGAAAAGCAAAGTTCAAAACACAAGAAACTATTATTATTAGTTCCCAAAATTGTGATAGGAACTTAATAGACCCTTAATTTATTTGTATAGATACCAATAGTGTCTTTAAAAAACAAGGTCATGAGTAGGTATATGCCACAATATTTCAAACAAAATTCGATAAGATTGGTCTATGCTAATGCTCTTATAAAATGTTACGAAACATTCCGTTACTTAACTATCTCAACTTTATGCATAATTTATTAGATTTATTTAAATAAAGCAAAATCCACTTTGAAACTGAAAACTTTATTTACTGGGGCCAATTACCCTTAAGCCGTTATTCTTGAAACTTACAAAGAGCCAAGATATGTTATTGTCTTTAAACGTAAATTAATGAAAGTAACGGTTTTTATGAATACTTAAATAAATTTAAGTCGAGTAAAAGCAATTGTCTTAGCATAATGGCTACAATATTTAATTACATACGCACACTCACGCCTTTTATCCCCGAAGGGGTAGGCAGAAGCGCTACTAGTGCACCCACTTTTCGCCGTGCGTATTCCGTCCCATGATGTGATAGGGG
This sequence comes from Sphinx pinastri, assembly GCA_947568825.1. Lineage (NCBI taxonomy): Eukaryota > Metazoa > Arthropoda > Insecta > Lepidoptera > Sphingidae > Sphinx > Sphinx pinastri. Next base: position 9,822,908 of record OX387627.1, on the reverse strand, counting down.
GCGAGCCTATCGCCATATCGGGCATAAATTCCAGTCTCCGGGCTGATACTGAATAGAAAAATCAAATATCACTTTGCCCGACCCGGGGATCGAACCCGAGACCTCAGCATTGCAGTCGTACCGTAATACAACTACGCCACTAAGGCAGTCCATACAATATATAATTACATGGTACAATGAAATATTTGAAGGTGAAATAATTTCATGGTAAAAGATCTATAAGATACACTTCGCTTAAAACCTGTGGGAATATCCATCTTGACAAGATTTTACAATAAAAAGTCGATCAGTGTTCGAGCGTACCCGTTCCATGTTACGTTCTTTTTGCTCTTTTTCCTTCCTGACAGGACACGATCCCACGACTATCCGAACTGTCCCAGTAGCCCTCTCTTTTGAGGCCTAGTATTCAGTCAGCTGTATGTGACCTTTCTTTTGGGTCGCGTTTCAAGATCAGTCTGGGTAGATTAGCACAACGATTACAACCTATAGATGTTAACCTTTCTTTGTACCTTCGCTGACTTCAGTCGGTCTACTCTAAACAACTATCGAACTATCAAAGTTTCGCATGAAATGTTTCACAATTGAATTGTCTGCGCAACCTTTAAATATAACTATCAAATAACACATTAATGAGAATAACAATGCAATGAAATCCAGCCCTGTATTATATACTGCCCACTGCTGAGCACGGGCCTCCTCTACTGCTGAGAGGGGTTAGGCCTTAGTCCACCACGCTGGCCTAGTGCGGGTTGGCAGACTTCACATACTCTCGAAATTCTTATGGAGAATTCTCAGGTATGTACGTTTCCTCACGATGTTTTCCTTCACCGTTAAAGTGAAGAAGAAGAAGTAAGATTGACGCAAGGTATACATAACAACTTTGATTTTAGATATAAAACAAAAGGGGCAAACTGGGACTTTTTCAGCTCTTTATTTGCTCAACATGCCACGGACTTCACTCGCACTGATCTCTCACCTGAAACGTGTGCCGAAATTATGTCGGACACTTTCACCTACTGTGCGGATGTTGCTATCGGCCGAGGTTCCATCACTAACACTCGTAGATGTGATTGGTGGAACGATTATCTAGTCCACCTACGGCGAACTTTTCGTAGGGCGCGCAGGAGATTTAATAAGCTTAAAAAGCGTCGTGACACTAGTGAAGTATTTACATCTGCTTTTGATGCACTTAAAGTTGCCAGGTCGCATTATAGAGCAGCAGTACAAAAATCTAAAGGTAATTTATTGCGTAAAATTGCCGCGCGTTTGGATAAGGAGGGCCCGTGGTCTCCTTTATATCATGAGTTTAAAGCAAATAGGTCAATTCATCTAGCCTATATTGATAACATTAAAATTAATAATAGCTATACGACTAGTATTGAGGAGACCACGGAAGCTCTATTAAATTCTCTTATACCCGATGACACTTTTAACGACAGCGAGTATCACAATCAAATTAGAATGTGGGCCGCGGAACTGCCAAACTCTCCTGTCTCAAACCTCGCAACGTTTGATGAATTTATTAGCATCGTGACATCTTTACCGCTAAACAAAGCCTCCGGAGAAGATAAAGTATCCAATAAGATGATTAAAGAAGCGTGTAAATCAGCCGGTGAGGCGTTACTAACTGTCTTTAACCGATGTATTGCTGAAGGTATATTTCCGCGAATATGGCGTTCCGGTTTCATTCGAATAATACCTAAAAGCGGCGATAAGTCTCCCGATGATCCCAAGTCATACAGACCTATAACGCTGTTACCATCTTTAGGTAAACTTCTAGAGCGTCTTATCATCCCTCGTCTCTTACCGGGCGGACCAGTTTTCCACAAAAACCAATTCGGTTTTACAATAGGTAGCTCGACTACTGACGCGGCTATATCGGTTAGAAGAACGGTGAGTACATCGGAACATAAATATGTGCTTGGTATCTTCCTAGACATCTCCGGTGCCTTCGATAATGCTTGGTGGCCTATGATACTTCTCAAGTTAAAAATACGAGGTTGCTATAGGAATATATATTCCCTTATCTACACATACTTCTCGTACGGAACAACCAAACTGAAACTTGGCCACCACGCCGTGTCGAAGCCGCTGACGATGGGATGTCCACAAGGTTCGGTTGTAGGTCCTTATTTATGGAATTTGGGATTCGATGATTTTCTTTCGATTCCTTTACCCGTGGGATGCACTTTGACCGGATATGCGGATGACGGCCTATTACTCATAGAGTCAAATAGTAGATCGGGGCTAGAAAGTTTGGCGGAGACGTGTTTACAATTAATATCTGGATGGGGTGAAAGAAACCGTCTTACCTTCGCACCGCAGAAAACGTTCCAACTGCTTTTAAAAGGAATATTAAAATCACCGCCACGAATTAAATTTAATAATATCACTGTCAAGAGAAAAGAATCGGTTTGTTATTTAGGGTTAATCTTAGAGAGAAATTTTTCTTTTCTGGAACATATAAGAAACGTTGGAGAAAAATCAAAAAGGAACTTTTACGCTTTGACAAGGATATCGACTTCTACGTGGGGACTATCTTTTGCTACACTCAAAGTCATTTATGGAGCGACTTACTTAGCATGTATTACATACGGGTCACCTGTATGGGCCGATAGGGCTACTATCGGTGCTGTGCGCAGAAAACTGCTCCAGAGTCAACGTCTGGCGTTGATATTCTTGTGTAAGGCGTATAGAACTGTTAGTACGGAAGCTTTGCCTGTCCTCGCGGGCGTACTCCCAGTCGATTTGGAGATACAGCGTCGTGCCGCTATGTATTTCTCCACTAGAGAGGATATGGACAAAAGATTTCTTACGGCGCGTGAGCTCTTAAAAATCAATAGATTATTTAAACCGCACACTGATGTACAAAATGAGCTGTTAAACGAATGGCAACATCGGTGGGACGTATCATCGAAAGGGCGTAATTTATATAAATACTTTCCGTGCGTTCGCGATCGCCTAAATAAAACCTGGCTAGAAATAGATCATTGTGTATCGCAATTTCTTACCGGCCACGGTAATTTTAAGGGCAAACTATTTTCATTTAGGCTGGTTGACTCTCCTGTGTGCCCATGCTCTACACCTGGTTACGTATATGAACAATCTGCACATCACGTACTTTGGGAGTGTGGTCTTTGGCATGATGAGCGCAACATCATGTTGGATAGTATGCAAATAACATCTGGGGTTGTATACTACATGGACCTTGTAGAGTCTAGACGGAATTTCCGTGCTTTCTGGCGTTTTTGCCATACCTATTATTGGAATCAAATTTGACAGCTCATATGATAGGACCCTTTCATTCAATTTTTATCCGTGGTGCTTTACAACTGGCTTTTCTAGTTGTAAGCGTCTCTAAAATTGAGGTTAAAATACCTCCTTCGTTCATTATTTTTGTCGCCCGTTTTTGCTATGGAGGGAAGTGGACAATTAATATTTCCAACTCCTCCCTATCTTTCTATTTGATTAATTTCGTTGCGGGTTAAAGACAGATTAGTGTTCCCTGAGACTCGCCGAGCTTCACCGCTCGGTGTCATAAAATGCGTGCCACTGCTGATCCTGGCTTACAGGAGTTACAGTGGCGGGTGTGAGGGCGGGATAGTCTCACCGTTAAAGTGAACGATAATTGATAAACAATACACACATAACTTGGAAAAGTCAGAGGTGTGTGCCTTGGGTTTTGAACCTGCGGACATTGTCTCGGCAGACCGTTCCATTCCCAACTAGGCTATCGTCCACTTAATGAGAATAAAAACATAAAAAAATCAAACGTATTTTCCAGACACAAAAATAAATTAACGTTTGCACCGCGCCACGCTTGTTTTACAATAAACATAAATGTAAGCCACTGAAGTATGGAATAGAATAAAACGTTTTGTACAAAAATAACCACCCCTGCGTTCATAAATCTTCAAAACACATTTATCATAATTTGTCAAGATTAGGTTCTTAGACAAATGTAATAGACAGATAAAACGTGAAGCAGTGTGCAAACGTCTATGTTATTGTTATAAAGCTCGTGTTCAGGCATTTATTTTGAAGGTCACGAACCCCTGAACGTTGAACCATTACTTTACATATTGGTTCCATGTAGTTTCTTTTAGTCGGTGAAATTCTTCTTTTTATCAAGGTTTACTATTTATTATATATTATCTATTTATTATTTATTAGCTTCTATATATTAAGCTTTCTGGACGAAATACGCACGGCGAAAAGTGAGTGCACGAGTTGCGCCTCTGTCTACCCCCCTTCGGGGATAAAAAAGGCGTAGCGTGTATGCGTGTGATCAAACTTACTAGCTCATTTACACTTTTATACTGCGTCTCAAATGATCTATACTAATATATAAAGCTGAAGAGTTTGTTTGTTATTTGAACGCGCTAATCTCAAGAACTACTGGACTGATTTTCAAAATTCTTTCACTAATAAGAAGCTACATTAATCTTGAGTGCTATAGGCTACTTTTTATCCCGGAAAACTTATCCACGTGGGCGGAGCCGCGCGCAAAAGCTAGTATACAATAAAATTCTTGTAGGCTAATAAACAGCACTATTGACTAAATAATAAATCAGCTCTGAACATAGGGATAGTACAAAGTATAATGAAATATCTATCCATCAATCACTTTAAAATATCATTTTAAGCATTTGTTTGATATAACATGATATCTGCTATACGGGAAACCCTTTCTTCTTTACTATAGAAACCAATGTTAATTATGCATTAAGCAGCATTTATTTATTATAAAGCGGCTTTCATAAATCAGAAGTCACAAACAACTTTAATTAAGTCACCAACCAGTAAGTAAACCTAAAGTGTCTAAAATACTTAATCCTTCCTTCGCACAAATACGTGAACGGACGTTTCATGAAACCAATGGTTGTCGGTTTTTGCAACACTAGACATCAAAAGTGAAGCTCTTGGTATGCTTAGGAACATTAGCACTGGTACTCCGTTTACACTTACGGATACGCCGGCTTCTGTTCGGTTAGTTCATGAGCATCGCATACCGGAATGGTTTCTGGGTTTTAAGCGGTATTCACAAATTCCGGTAATCCGGTAGGCGATGCAAATCTATAGCATGTTTTTAACACTTTCTTATTCATACATATTAAAAATAAATATACGCGCGCGCATGCTCACACCTTTTATCCCCGAAGGGGTAGGCAGAGGCGCAACTAGTGCACCCACTTTTCGCCAAGCGTATTCCGTCCCATGATGTGATAGGGGGCGAGCCTATCGCCATAAATAAATAAAATAAATAAAAAATAAAAAGCCTTTTTATTCCTTGCATTATTACAGAATTTTCTTATTAGTAGTATGTGTGTTATTTGGTTAGTTAAACTTAAGTTAATTGTTGGTATTGTTAGATTTTGTTATCCTTTTATGCAAGAACCCCAGATTGGGTAAAGGCCTCCTCCAAAGATGCCCATTTATTTCTGTCTCGAGCTATTTGCGCCCATTTTGGGCCAGCTATTCTTTTGATATCGTCTTCCCATCGTGTCAGAGGTCTCCCTCTGCATCTTTTGCCTAGTGGGCCTCTCCATAATGTTGTTTTTACGGTCCATCTTTGATCTGTAAGTCTCGCTATGTGACCTGCCCATTTCCATTTTAGTTTCTGTGCATAGGTCAAGGCATTCGTTGCTTTTGTTATAGATCTTATTTTTGTGTGTTTTATTTTATCTATTTTTTTTATCTTTAGCATGCTACGTTCTATACCTCTCTGACAAATATTAATTTTATGTTTCACTTTGGCTGTAAATTTCCACGTCTGGCATCCGTACGTCAAACTCGGTAAAAGGCTAGAGTTCATTATTCTAGTTTTTAGATTTATAGGCATGTTGCTTTTAAAGATTTCCTTTAAACTCCAGAATTTATTCCATGTATGCTAGACCCTTCTCTCTATCTCCAGATTGTTGTTTTTTCTGTCAAAACTAATTGTCTTCCCTAAGTATATGTATTTATCAGTGAATTCCATTAAATTACCGTTAACTCTTATTGGTACTATACATCTATTTGTCATTATCTTTGTCTTAGTGAGGTTAATTTCCAGTCCTACTTTCATACTAGCTAGCTGTAAGGATTCCATCATGAGCTGTAGCTGTGAACTTGTTTCAGATAGGATAATTATGTCATCAGCGAATCTCAGGTGACTTAAGAAGGCGCCTTGTATGTTGAGTCCTAGTTTGTTCCAATTTACCTTGCTTATGATGTTTTCAAGAATGGCTATAAATATTTTTGGGGAAAGCGGCTCCCCTTGTCTCACACCTCTCTCTATGGGGAAGCTTTTGCCGAGGGTTTCCAGCTTTATTCTACCTTTGTTATTGTTATATATACTTCTAATCACCCTTATATATCCTTCGCTAACTCCCTGTTCTTTCAAGCTTTCCCATATGCTTGCGTGTGTTACTGTGTCGAAAGCTTTTTGATAGTCAATGAATCCTAGGTATAGGGGCCTCTGCTGCTCTTGATATTTTTCTATAATTAACTCAATAGTATGTATGTGGTCAATTGTTGAGAACCCCTTCCTGAAACCCGCTTGTTCTATAGGTTGTGCAGCTTCTATTGTAGGGCTGATTCTTGCGTTTATAATAACGGAGAACAGTTTATATAGACTAGGTAGTAAACTAATCGGCCTGTAGTTGCCTATGTCCTTGGGATCTCCCTTCTTGTATATAAGAATAATATTGGATTCCGACCATTGGGTCGGTGTTTCGGCTCTCTGTAATATCAGATTAAATAGTTTTGTTAGTGGATTGGCTAAAATTTCATGCGCTGCTTTTAATGATTCGTTTGTTATGTTGTCCGACCCAGGAGATTTCTCTAGTTTTAATCCCTTTATTGCATTTATAATTTCAGTCTCGTCTATTGTTTGAATGTTCTCTCCACTGTTTTGACTTATTCTATTGTATTGAATTTTGGTTGATTGAGTATTGTCACTATATAATTTTTTATAAAAATCTGTTGCTGTTGTGATGACATCTGTTCGTTTGTTCAGGTCCTTGTCTAACTTCTTCAGTCCTTCTATCCAAGTTTTGTTTGTTCTCAGTTCCTTGTAGGCCTTTTTTGTGCTTCCAGCGAGATGTAAATGTCTTTCTATGATGTCTTGTCGGTATTTTGCATAATCGTGTTTTATATATTTATTAACTAATTTGTAAAGAGCGGCGAGTTCATTCTTCATAGATCGCGATTTGGGTTTTGTTTTCTGCAGTGCTTTTCTTTTTTGTAGTAGAATCAATGTACGTGCCGATAATATTTTGTGTCGTTTGTGTTCCTCTTTTTTTGCTCGCGTTAGTTTCAAGCTGTCGGTGATAGCGTTTGTTATTTTGTCGTAATAAGCTTGTACTGCGGTGTTTTCCTCGGGAACAAATGGATCAGACAGCATTGATGCCAAGTTTTTCTTGTAGTTCGATATTTCTTTTTCACTCTTTAGTTGGCTTACCTGATAATTTGTGAATTTAACTCTACTGGTTTTATATCTGGTTAATTTTACTGTTGCTCTGATTAGCCTATGGTCCGACGGATAGTTTAGGTTCATTGTATCAATGTTTTGGAACATTCTCGGATTGTTGGATAATATATAATCAATCTCGTTTTTGCTTTCACCGTTCGGAGATCTCCATGTCCATCTTCTGCTTTGTTTTTTTTTTGAAACATGTGTTTATTATTGTTAGTTTGTTTTCAAGTGCAAAATCCACAAGCCTTTGTCCTCTATCGTTTCTTTTGCCGTATCCGTATTGCTTCATAACCAGGTATTCATCCTTTTTGGGAACTCCAATCTTTGCATTAAAGTCTCCCATTAGTATTACATTCTTGTGTGTATTTTCTAACGCTTCGTCGATCATTTTGTAGAATTCGCCTATTTCGTATTCGCTTGCTGCTTCTGTTGGCGCGTATACTTGTATTATCGTAACCAAAAAGCCCTGAATATTCATATATAATACTGCGACTCGTTCTGACATTCCAGTAAAGCTCTGTATACCATTTTTATGTGACTTGTTTATTATGAAGCCTACTCCATATTTGCCTGGTGTGTGGCCTACGTAACATAGGATAAATTTGTCGTGTTCTTCTATTTTTGTACCGACCCGTCTTGTTTCCGAAATTCCTATTACGTCATATTTAATATCATTTATTGATTGATCTAGTTCAAGTAACCGGTCGTATGAGGATAAAGTCCTGACATTGTATGTTGCTATCTGTATTTGATGGGGATTTTTATTATTTTTTTTCCGTAGTACGGTTTCCTTTGGGGGGTTATGGTCATATTCTTCCACGGTGACCAGCCGGATTGGAAGATGTTTGATTTTTATTTTTTCTTGTTTATTTGTGGGATCTATGTTGGAGGAAGGGCTTGGCTGCTAGGTTTTCTTTTGTTGATTGCCTTTCATATATGTTGAATCTTTATTGACTATATAGTTTAGTATTCCTGGTTTTACTACTCCCTCTGAGATACTGCTAGATCTATTGATCAAAACATCAGATTTTTGTACTTTATTCTTTTTATTTGTTTGTGGGTTTCGTTCTACATTTGGTGCTGTGACATTTTCTGGTGAGATTAGCAATTTTCGCTTATTAATATTTTTGGACAATATTATCAGTTTAGCATATTTTATTATGGCGGTGTTGCCCTTCTCTCTTTCCGCTTGCAGCTGTTCTTGTAATTCCTTCCTCTTTGCTAATACGTATTTAGGATAATCTTCTTTTACATAGTAGTGGGTATCTTTCAGCGCTCTTTTTTGTTTCAGAATTTTTATTTTTATTCCTAGTGCTGAGAAAGTTACTACTATTGGACGTGGTCTATCATATTTTTTTCCTACTCTTTTCACTTCTTGTATGTCGCTGTGTGTAAGCTTGATAGAGAGATATTGTTCAATCCATTTGATAGTGTTCCGTTCCAAATTCTCATATGAAGTTTCAGTTTCTTCAATACCAAAAAATACCATATTTCTTGTCCTTGCCTGTTTTTCCAAGAAGTAGATTCTTCTTTCCTGATTTTCCACAATTTCTTTCAATTTTTCATGTTTTTCTTCCCAGACTAAAAGTCTTTCTTCGAACATTCTACATATATTCTGGCTGACTTGATCCGTAACTTTTTTTCCAGTTTCGCGGATTTCTAATCTTTGCTCGTCTAGTTCTTTTTTGATTGTTTTAAGCGTATTTAGAACTTCTTCCATGATTTTTCGATTCTCTAGTTTCGTTTTGGTACAGGTGGTGCCCTCTAGCGTTACCTCTTTGGAATAGCTAATCTCTTGATTAATAAATAATATTGATTTTTTAATTGTTATCAGCGCCACCTAGTAACGAGCGCCTCAACCAATTAGATAGGTCACAGAATGGATTTGTTACAATAAGAATGTGCTTTCAATAAAGATCAAGGAGTTCTACTAGTCGTTCATAGATTGCGCTAATTTATGAATGTAATACGTTAATGATTATTCAAATTTGAATCTTTTCGAGGTTATATTTTGCAGTTATGTACATAACAGTCTCTTACAAACTGTTGTACTTGTAACAAGCTTGAACTAACCTTCTAATTGTGGTTTTTTTTTTCTATGTATTTACACCACTGTTCGTTCGTAGCTTTGTTTTTGGTATAAACCGTTAAGAACTATTTTTCACTATTCCACTGAAAGTTCTGAAGTGCCGGACTCACTAACAGTTTACTTGGTGTTTCGCACTTTTCTTCACAGTATTTCGCAACTTTAGGTATAAATAATTCGTTATTTCTATTTTTTATTTGTATATCAGCACAGATCCGATGTCAACAATGGCACACTAGCGCCCTCTCCTCTTAGCATCTAGCATTTATTTATTATAAAGCGGCTTTCATAAATCAGAAGTCACAAACAACTTTAATTAAGTCACCAACCAGTAAGTAAACCTAAAGTGTCTAAAATACTTAATCCTTCCTTCGCACAAATACGTGAACGGACGTTTCATGAAACCAATGGTTGTCGGTTTTTGCAACACTAGACATCAAAAGTGAAGCTCTTGGTATGCTTAGGAACATTAGCACTGGTACTCCGTTTACACTTACGGATACGCCGGCTTCTGTTCGGTTAGTTCATGAGCATCGCATACCGGAATGGTTTCTGGGTTTTAAGCGGTATTCACAAATTCCGGTAATCCGGTAGGCGATGCAAATCTATAGCATGTTTTTAACACTTTCTTATTCATACATATTAAAAATAAATATACGCGCGCGCATGCTCACACCTTTTATCCCCGAAGGGGTAGGCAGAGGCGCAACTAGTGCACCCACTTTTCGCCAAGCGTATTCCGTCCCATGATGTGATAGGGGGCGAGCCTATCGCCATACCGGGCACAAATTCCAGACTCCGGGCTGATACTGAATAGAAAAATCCAATATCACTTTGCCCGACCCGGGGATCGAACCCGAGACCTCAGCCTTGCAGTCGTACCGTAATACAACTACGCCACCGAGGCAGTAAAAATAAATATATTTTGGCTTTAGACGAGTTGTTTCCAGTACCAGCCCCAATAAATAAGTAACGTAGGCCGACATACTTCTGGCAAACTGAGGAACGCAACGGATCTGTTGCCATGCTAAAATAATTAAATTCTTGATATTTTTCACTATCACCATACAGGGTCAATTTGACATTGCGTTAATAAATGAAACCACATACTTACCTCGTCGAAAATAACGCTTACCATTAAGTTATTTTAACAATAGACGTAAAATAAAAAAGTGTAAGTTTCGAACACAATAAATATCAATAAAAAGTAACTTTAACTTTACACGCCCTAATGCCACTACTACTACTGCTCTAAGATAAATCGTCGCAGCGGCAACATTATACTTTCATTCAGAAATATAACTTTCGCACACACCATATTCGCACTAAACTACGAAATGATCAAAAAATTTGAAAACCAACCGGGATTTTTGTCAATATTATTCGTTATTCATGGATGATTTTTGACAAGATGTTAGAAGAGGTAAAGTCGAATATGTGGTTTCATTTAGTAAAGCAATGTATAAATGACCCAGTATATTGATATGTGTCAGCAACATTATTCTGGTACATTACGGGAGAGGTTGTTGGCTGCAGCGCGGCCATGACCATATCTCGTCAGTCAACACTAAAAACATATGTTATGGTATATTGCTGAATACCCTTTAGTACACGGTATTCACTCTTTAGTCATTTATCATAGTAGCTAGCTGGTTAGTCATTGCAGTTCTACACAGAGCTACTACTGTACTGCCCACAACGTCAAATTACTATATATGTACCTTCGTCGCAAAACCGGGGTTCCTAACTAGCTATAAAACGGTGTGAAAAGCAAAGGATTTGGCAATGTTCAGTCTGGTTTATATCTTTATAGTTTAGTACTTGGATTCCTCGTTTATATTATGGTATTTATTTTGCCAAATGCACTTTATCTTTTTGTATTTGATGGTAATTGGAAAACACAAAACCGCTCTTGAACACCCACACTTCCAAATTAACGGAGACTGCATTTCCGGCCTTTTAAAATGAGAATTAAGAATGGAGAAAGGAATAATTGGTCGTTCGGCAACCTCATTGTCGTTACAAAATACAACACCACTTTTCATCGATTTTCTCTTAAATAGGGGCATCATCAAATCGATTGACACTCCAGACAATAATCTCCCCAGCATGGCTACCATAAATAACCAGTGAGTACCCGGCTCTAGGTTGTCGACAGCGTGTCAAAAGCACGTTCATTAGGTACAGGGTACAGAAGCGTTGACAGCGATGTTAACTAGTTCAAGCGCGCGTGATTACAGGAGGCAGAAACAGTGTATGGCTTTCAATCGAACACATCTAGATACGCGCGTTTCGTTTACATGCGGTTTACCTAAAGGTTTCGCCGAACTATACGCTGTAATTACTCGATTGGAATACTAATGTAATCGAAATGAATGTTTGCAGCAATGTACTTTCAATTATGTACAGTCAGCCACATAAGGAGCTGAACAAATTCAAAACTTTAAAGCGCCCATACACTATTTTTTTGAAGTGAAAACTTCTTTAGCGGCGTTGAGCACTTTTTTGGGATGGGTATAACATGTTAAACTCGCGTACTCGCGTCAGGATCACGTGACCGAATTCTGACGAAAATGCATGCGGAGGTTTTACCATCCCTTACTAATATGAACCTTAAATACAATGCGTAGAAGCTATTTCCCCAGCGTTGGCACGGCCCGAGTACAAAAGAACGTAACATTATTTTTTTCAAATTTTGATTTATTCTACTTGGTTGTGATGACCATTGACATTTATCAAAAACCAGACTTAACGTACGTTGCTCGCGTTTAAAAATCTACTTTATGTGGTAGGCGTAAGATCGAATTTGTGTTTAGTCAATCAAAATTTGTAATTGTTTCTTTTTTTAGATTGACTTATCGACGACACTTATTGATGTGTTATTTGCAAGAAACTGTGCATCTTGGGTATTTTTAATACATCAACGACGATAGCGCAATAAATAAATATTGTATTTAACCACATAAATGCTAGTACTTTTATACTGATAAATAAAGCAATTCGTGCGAAATTATTCCCTAACCATTCTAATATATTCAAAAATGCACAACGTTAATATTCAAGTTTTCACTTCTGCCGGCACTCCCGGAGTGCAACCTGTTCTTTTTTATCAATTTTAGTTTTATCTGCACATAAATAAATTAAAGGAGATTTAATTCACACAAAGGAAAAACAAATGTTTGAATTAATCTTAACGCGTAGATTGGTACGTTGTTTTACAAAATATAGTGTGTCTATAGAAAATAATCAAAGGTTAAACAAATGGAAATATAATTACTGAAATATATTATATTATCTGACATCTATACAAAAAAATAAGTTATGCCTATTTATCTTTTTGATCGCTATTTAAGCAAAAGCGTTTTGCAATTTAAATCCATGATCAAACTAACTCTGTTCCATGAAATATTTTGTAAATGGTTATACCTATACTATAGGTGATTGTTTAATAAAACGAAGTTGCAGATCGAACTCAAAACCTATGTCCACATCATACATGACAAAAGTGATCTTCAAATTTAAATTCCCTTAAACTAATTTTTAAATGGCCTTAAAGGTAGCCAAGGTTTTAGTTGCTTTTAAAAAATATTATAATGAATATTATATACTGTTTATTCAGAACTCTATATTATGTGGTAGAGTCACACTATACTCAACTTTGACTACAATATGAATGAAGCGGATCAATCAGGATTCAAGATGTACCATTATCCCACAAAAAGTCATGTGAAGTAAGAATTGCTGTTGAGTTCCATGCGATACGCGACTTACCGGAGCCTTATATCCCCCTCTTTTCCAACTAGCATGTCGTTTCAATAGATGGCAACGCACTCACCTCTCCTCTAGAGTTTATTGAGCGGAGGTAATCACTTAATATAAAAATAAAACGTGCCATCACACGAAGCACTTGTGGCTTCTACTTTAATATATTTTATGTATTCATTCATCCCTCCAAAATCTCTGTTTTGCATAATTAGAACGAATAACTAAAAGAAATTATGGTTTTTGCGTACATAACAATAAGTCTTATTTATTACCTCTATAAATTTACATTCAATAATATCGCTTTTTGCAGCATATTTTAAACAGCTGTTACCATAAAATATTTATTCATTACAACGTTTTGGGCGTAGCCTCGCTTGCGTAGCAGAACATTTCCAGAACAAAGTCTTGGTGTGTAATTTTCCGGTACAAAAGTAGCCATTATGTACCCAATTTCATTCAAATCCCATCTTTTCTGTGTTTAATATAAAACATGCGAACATCTTCACAAATAATTGAATTAGAAGATAAATATAGGCACATGGTAATTAACCAAACAGGTTTAACAAAGACGTTTTCATGTTAACAATATGTGACATGTATATTATAAAACCGCAAAAGAAATATAAAACAATACAATTTACTGGCTGGCCCGCTTCCGTTATTCCATAGAACTCATTCGGCTTACACAAATCTGGCGGGTCGCTGCTTTCTTGCAATATCTGTGGATGCGACATCCTTTCCTTATACCAGCATACAGCTACCCACATATAGTACACATTTAGCGGCTCTGTGTTATTGGGTTCGCGACGGGGTATCGACTAGCTCTGCCTTTATTATCTGTTCACGCTGTATTTGTCTCACAACGAACTAAATTATTATTTCTTAGTGCGACGGTATTCCTTGTTATTATTCCGCAGATATCTTCCGCAAAACGAAATTTATTTTAAACAGCTCCTCCGACTAATCATATTTTATATCTCGACTCAATAATACATTTCTGCTCAAAAGATTTTCTCCCTCATAATCGAAGGGAAATGAGCCCGCTGATTGAATAAAGTTCAGCGCCGCAAATCAATGTATTCAATGACGGGGAAATTTTATCGGAATGATTTAAAAACATGTTGATACATCCGGCAAGTTCGTCGGCAATACTTTATCTTAATGGGAATATCACGTCAACGCCCTTGTCGCAAAGTTTGGGCGGCTGTGATGTAAGAGTTCGCGATTTGAATTCCCGCATCCGCGCAAATATTTGTACGAGACGGCAATTATTTTTCTTGCCGCCCTGAGTCGTGAAGACACATCCTGCATAAATTTTGGCAGCCACTGAAGCTTTTTTACTTTCGCTATAAATGTGTTGACGCGGTTATTTTTTAATTTTATCAGGCGTCGACTGGAATGGTGCAGTATAACGTAATACAGTATTCCGATATATAGAGCAGCGTGGGCCGACGGCAGCCGAGGCTCCCGGCAGCGACGGGACCGTCTTATTGGGACATGTATTGGAAAATCTTTATGTTATTATTTATGCGGCGAGAAATTTCGCGGTGCTAATACCCGTCGTGTTGTACATTTTATTGAAGTTTTTATTAGAAAATACCATTCATACTCGGTGTCGTCTGTAGAGGAATTTGACTTATTAGTACCTACTTCACCTAAGTAGGTATACTTCACCCTTTCACCAGGAATGTTCGCATTGGGAAATCTCATTAAAATATCATGTTCTGTGAGAACGTTCAAGCCTAAAATTAAATTGAGTATTGAGACGAATCTAATATCTTAGACAAGTTCTCACACTCGTACTATATTGGATACGGTTTTATTGATTACATTAAGAATTTATAGACTATCTTTATAGGTTAATAGTTTTACTGAACTTGTACGTTATTTTGAACAACAGAAAGTTCTTTATTCCACAAATAATATGTGACTTTATTAGGTAACCAAAATTCCCAAAAAAAACGTGCTATAAATATAGTTCAACAACCAATTCGTCTCACAAAAACAGAGCAAAGAAAACACCGTACAAAAACACTGCACTGCTGTGATTCCAGAATTATCGCTATAATCAGTGGACGGGCGCCACGGCAGCGGAAATTGTGCTACGTTTTATCAAAATGCTTCCGCGACCCACCCGATACCGTTTGCATCTGTGCGTTTGCGGTCCATGCTCCATTACATGTCCGTTTTACGTGGAATTAGCTAGTTCGATAATTGTACGGGTACTTGTTAGTGCTATCGCGTTTGGGCTCTCTTGTTTATACGTTTACGATCTTGTTGATGTGTTGTGAGATATGTACGATTGCTTTGAAGACCATAAAATGCTGTGTCTCAACATTATAATACAGAAGAATGCCGCATACTACTCTCTCCTCTCTTACTCTATCTTTGATCTTCTCATTCATTTTCATCTTTATACCGACGTGTCTTCCATTTAAGTGTTTTTATCAACACAAAGAAGGGGTAACAGGTCATGCACAGAATAGGGTAGTTTCCTATGTCTTATTTTGTACATTATTTTATATGGAACAGCAAAAAATATGAAAAAGAAATCCTTCTGTGAAATCTGCATCAAAATTGGTAGGAAAATAAAGCAGTTATTCAAATTTGAAATATTGTTCTGAGCAAAAGTGGGGGCGTGGTGGGGATATCGCGCGATCTCTTTCACACGCAAGCAGCGTTATGGCCGGTGACGTCCCTATGACGATACGGATA
The DNA here is from genome assembly GCA_947568825.1 of Sphinx pinastri. Taxonomy (NCBI): domain Eukaryota; kingdom Metazoa; phylum Arthropoda; class Insecta; order Lepidoptera; family Sphingidae; genus Sphinx; species Sphinx pinastri. The sequence goes on along the minus strand of OX387627.1, from coordinate 9,806,883 downwards.
CCCTATGACGTCACAGTCTGATGATATTGTTATTTGAAAATTACCCCTTCCACCAAATTTCAAAGCATTATAACTTAGGTACTTATAATTGCGCCAATTTTGAAAATTCCTTATCCCTTAGATTTTGGATGGCATATATTTTTGATAAATGTATTACAAAACAGGAGTCAATCTCCCCTATTAGAATTATTGCCTTATTCACAATAAACAATACAACAAACAGAATAACTCTACAGTGCCTATACAAAGAAATCCCTTCGTAGTATTCTGAATAAATGATCAGTTGAATAATGAATACGTATAAATGAAACATAACATTCAGTTTCTGATATAATCGAATGGTTGACAAGTTCTTTGCCTTCCCTGTCATTAAGGGAGAATAGCGTAATCACGCACGGTAGGTAATGGCGGACACGCAATTTTTGCTGTGCTAGAAACGGATATAAGATATTTTAAATATACTAAACGTGATTCGAGCTTGACAGTAGTTTCGAACAGTAAGAGTTGAAATTGGGACGCGCTCCTTGTATAAGATAAATAAATTTGAATGATCTCATCTTATTTCTTGTGGAAAATTATGTCTTTGTCTAATAATCTAAAAAATACACAAAATTTTTAGATTCTTTAATAAATTATATTGATTCGAACAACGTTGTTAAGCACTCGCGAAGTGCGTCGATTGATTCTAACAGATAATTAATAAGTTTCACATTTTATTGGTATCGGGCAATGGCGGACGATATTAGTGGAGTAAACTCGAACGTCCGTAGTTAGTCCCAAAATTATGAATTTATTATGTACCTCCTAAGTTACTTTTTATAATTTGTGTTTAACAGTTGAATGATTTAGCCATCAATGCTGTAGTTAAGGCCAATAACAAATAACCTTGTCTACGTAGAAACCGTTTTTAGATGTGCAAGTGAGTTTGGAGTGCCACGACGCCGCGGCGGGGGAGTGTCGTATCGACCAACTGATTGGTAGATCCGCCGACATTTCGATAGACTTGCGTGCTACATAATTTGGATATTACATTTGTTATTGTTGTTTGATGTTGTTAACTTAACCGCTGACAACGTTGACTTCATCCCAGGCAAATTATTTAGGTATATGAAATAAAGATTGTAGTGACAATAGCTGTATTCTATAACTATAGAAACTTCTATAAATAACTAACTAGTTATTTCATCAAATATTAATAATTAACTAGCTGGTACCGGGTGCCTTGCTGCTACAGAAAAAGTAATTGTGGAAATATCGTAAAGATTGGATATATGTCATAAATGTAACTAAATTGTGGGCCCATGAAAAGCGCATTAGCTGCAATAGTACTTCAAAGGGATTATTATGTGTATTTACGGGCCAATTAAAATATGTCCATGATACCCCATTTAGCATCCGTTGTTACCCCACATTATTTGGGGTAACTCCGGACACCAATGCCTTTGTTTGTTTATGTTTATTCGAGTTTGTTCTAAATTATTCTGATTAATTATGACAACATGAGCTTGATTAGGTTAACTAAAAAATTTACTTAAATCGCATTCGTTTTACACCACTTCTCCCTTAGGTGTTCGCAGTTAACTCACTCTCCCCCATATTCCCTATAATACAGATAACAGTCTCTTTGAAGCTTACATAAAAATCGTTTAATCAATATAACTTTTGTTGGTTTTTGCGACCCGGATTAACCCGACCGAGACCACAACCTTTTGAAGGATTTGAAACGAAATTTAAATAACCCAATTAATACAAGGGTAACTAAGTGTTTAAATACAAAATCGTTCAAAGCCATGGTAAATTTGGAAGCTTTCAAAATGTATCCTAATAGTCAATAGGTACTTATAAATCTCTTACAAAGTAAACAAATTGTGAAAAAGCATTCAAGCTAAATAATTCCTGTTTGCATTTTAGATATCCCAAATTATTGACCTTTTAAATTGAACATCGACCCGGAGGCCGCAAATTAAAAACCCGTGGAAGCAATTATTGGATTTTCATAATGAATGGAGTATGCTTTATACCTTTGTATGTTACTCCGTACTTTAATGATTATAATTAATGCCCACGGTTCACTTCTTAATGTTAAAAACATGTTACGATGATGATAAATGATGAAGGTGATGTTTATTAAGAAATAATAACTCAAAAACAATAAATAACTTAATTTTATCCGGGGTTAAACATTTATAAAACTCAAGATGACTAAACTAGCAAGCGTTGACTGATTGTGAAGTGTCAGAACAGTTAAAGTAACATTATGGAAATGTGACTATGAAATGTCTGAGAATCCATATGCACATGGCATTATAGAAGTAACAGACTAGGTTTATAGAACCTGATAATGCCAGTAGTAATAGAAAACTAGCATTGTTACGCTGCGATAAACCAAATCGTCTATATAATACATTGAATGAACATCCACATTGCACGAGTTTAATACGTATACTCACGCCTTTTATCTCCAGAGGGGTAGACAGAAGCGCAACTGGTCCACCCCCATTTCTCCATCCCATGATGTGATAGGGGGCGAGCCTATCGCCATACCGGGCACAAATTCCAGACTCCGAGCTGATACTGATTAGAAAAATCCAATATCACTTTGGCCGACCCGGGGATCGAACCCGAGACCTCAGCATTGCAGTCTAATACTAGTAATACAAAGTACCTAATCGTGTTTACTATCTATAGGTGGTAGGATCTATTTTGTATCCGCCCGGATAACGACCCTGGTGGTAGCTACCATTACATATCGTAGTTTGGTGTACATTCGCATACCACCATACCAGCCCTGAAGAGTTTGTTTGTTTGAACGCGCTAATCTCAAGAACTACTGGACCGATTTTAAAAATACTTTCACTAATAGGAAGCTACATTACTCCGGAGTGCTATAGGCTACTTTTTATCCCGGAAAACATTTCCACGCGGGCGGAGCCGCGCGCAATGCTAGTGTTAATATAAATTCTAAACTGGTTTTCGTAGAGCCATATAGATAGCACGATATAATGGTATTGAATGTTCGGTTCATTTGCTAATTTCATTTGAGTAGTGGTTAGTCTGGTGTTAGAATTTTTAAGCCATATACTGGCTTGGCTTAGCGATTCCTGCCAATTGGCAAACTGATACCGACACAGCTTAACGTGTGCTTCGAGGCATTAGGGACTTTAAAATTTCGCCATTGAATTTGGTTCTATATTTGAATTTCAAAACTGCATAAACTCAACGATATACGAACCTCCTTTGGTAATAAATGAATATAATCTTTACCGTATTTGTTACCATTGAAACTAGTTGTAAGAAGTAAATTATTGTGTACTTTATCTTATTTTAAGAAGTATTTAATAATACAGCTCAATATTTACTCATTATGCGTTTTTATAAGGTTTTTATGGCTACATGCAGATTTTTTTTTATCTACGAGATCTTTATGAGTACTTATCGATTCTGTACCGATTAATTTCCTAGTTCTATATAAATAGGTCTGTACTATACATTTTGTGTTTCAAAAGCCCATTTTGAAGTAACCTGTTGTTGAAAGCTGAATTAATAACTTATGCATTCCCGAATTAAACTTTCATTAGCAAGTTAATTTGTAAAAATTCAACGTAGTTTATAAAGATTTTAGCGAGCAAATTATCTCTAATTACCATTTTTTCACTCAACGAACGCTCACAGAAGTTGTTTTCACCCGTTTTATTTAAATGAAACTGCTAATATTATTACCATTTCGTAGATTGTAACGATTTAAAAACCTACATTCAGGGAATACTCGTTTGCAAACGATACACTAAATATTTACGACTTGTATTCCCAATTTGTAATTGCGATCGAACCTGGTCATTTGTGGGGTATCAAAGACATTAAGGAGTTCCTATATCGAAGGCGATAATGCTATCTATAGAACGGAACACTAACGATAGTATTATTATTTATTAGGGTGTTACTGCTATCTAATACACAAAACTACATTATCCATTAGTAAAATTGTAGAAAAGCCATTTCTTCAAAAGCCAAAGCAGTATATTCAGAGTTTTGATAAAAAAAATATATTTAAACTTTATATGCAATAATTGTATACAGGTGGACTTAATGCCTGAGGCATTCTCTAATAGACAAACTTTAGCTGATGCAGAGATGAGAAAAAGTGGGTATAAAACAAAAATAAGACAAAAAATATGCATTATATAAATATATATAATATTATACATACGATACATACATACCTACAAAAATATAAATATACTAATTCTATAAAGTATAGTAGTAGATATTGAAACAAAATAATTTCCTGAAAATATTAAAGTTGTGAATCTGCGACACAAGAAGCGAAAAGCATCCGAACTTTTGATTTTAAGTGAAACAGTTAGTGGAAGTCTTGATTCCTTAAATGACTCCAGATGATTCGAAATGCTAACTGAATGTCATGGATGCTAACTGATATTTTCTCCTGACAGGTCTATATTTTAACCGGCCCATATTACTTCACCTCCAGAACCTCTTCTGATCATAAAACTTAAGCACAGCGATGGGACATATAATACTAGTACTTGTGCCCGCGACTTCGTATGCATGGACAACTTTTTTCGACATCCAATTTTAATGAAACAAAGCCTATAATATTCTGCTCCCAATTATACTCAGTCCACCGCCATGTCTCAATCATCTTCCAACGACTGCCCTGAGCCGAGGCTCGTACCCCACTTAGGGGGTGCCCTCAGCGTGGTCGTTTAAATGTAAAGGATTGGAGCGCCTAAAGCGTTCGCCCGAAAGTCCGGTGTGGTCAGAAAAGCCGACTCGCGTCAGGCTACTGACCGTAATGTCCATAACAAAACAAAAAAAAGTAGTTTCGGAGATGCGCGGGAATAAACAAACAGAACAACAGACAGACAGAAAATAATTCTAAAAATCGCTGATTTGTGTTCTACTCCTCTTTAGTCACCCCGTTACTTTTTATTACTTTTCTTTAGATATACAAACACACTGAATTCTGCTGTTATATTATATGAATAGATAGAAGATAGATAAGTCCGATTGAACCTATTGTCTTTGTAACGCTTGTAAAGATCCTTCAACCCTAATATTTATAAGAATTCCTAAAGCATACTTACCCAACATAAATCACACAATCTATTTCAAAACAAAAATTCATACATTTGTCGTATAATATTTTATTTCAATGAAAAGACAACCGTCCATACGATATGTATTTCTTTTGCCATGAACACAACAGTGTCCTCCCCCTCAAATGAACATTATTGGTACTTATTCTTTAGACCTGAATGTAAGTATTTAATTATAATTTTACTATGTAACAAATATTTTTGCAGGGAATTTTAACTAATGTAAATTTTTTGATTATTTAATTGTTTACAGAAACAGTTAACGCCGCATCCAAATAATACTTTACATTATAAATATCATTTATCATTACATTATAATCATATTTAAATTAAACTAAACATGCCTTATGATTAAAATTTATCCAATTTACAACGCAATCTCCAATTAAATTGTAGTAGTAGTCCCATAGCCCTCAATATGTTACTAACTAAAAAAACACGCTGATAAAGCATGCACATCCGACGGACATTGTTCTATTTCAGACTGAATCGTGTCAAAGACATTTTCGTTAATCATTGACAGATCTTTTGTATTTACAAACAATAGAGACGGCTCCCTAGAAACGTATTTATTATAATTCCGTTTTTATTTAAAACGTTATGAAAATGTTTAATGGTTCTAGTAAATATTAAATTGTATTTAGTACACACCGAATATTACCTTTGTTTATTATTAAAAACTATGATATTTTCTATTTCTTTGTTTTCTACCACAACGCACTGACATATTTCTTTGTTCCGAGCTTTCACGCAAACTTACAATGAATCTCATTTAGTAAAAGAAAACTAAAACAAAACAAATGCAAATGAAGCACGGTTCAAAACTAAAACTATGAATTATTGATATGATATTACGTGTCTCATTTTAAAAAGCAACTATGCTACGTTTTGTTTCTTTTTTATAATTTTATTTTTAAACACAGCTGAAATAAAAAAAAACGTTCAATCAAAAGTATTATAAACAATAACACAACCACGAAGACAATAATAAATGACCATTACTTGTACACACAAACAATAAAGGAATAATATTGTATGCACAATTTGTTGTCAAAAAACTTCACAAGAATATTTACAACAATGGCTAGTTAGTACTGTGTAGCCGAAAATGTATTATGAAATAATAATGCACTCACCTCAGGAAGAGCCAAAGTCGGCGATGACCACTCGCGGTTATTATTTGTTGCAACAAGGGAGGGCGCGAGGGAGACGGCGAGAAAAGCTCCTTAACAACTTTTTAAGGGAGCGTGCTCGGAACAGCGCACAGCGCGAGCCGCGGGAACCGGCGATTCATTAAGTACAAGCGTGGAAGCTGCGACGGGCTCTCTCCCGCGCCCCTCAAGCCCCCCACGCCCCTGTCGGGGGGTGCGCTGCGCATGCCCCCGCCCGGCCCTCCAATAGCGGCCCTGTTGCTTCTGACGGCCGCGCAACGTCAAAACGTAAACGTTATGAATACGTTTAATCGTCGCTGGATCTTCCGACAATCGCGATGATTTACGTTTAGATTAGGGCAACTTTTGCGGGACACGGCCGACTACACATTGTGTTGTCGAGACGCTACTTGAGCCCGCTGCGACAGACGTCTCCGACGTAATTACGCTTCATTTTGTTGGAGAAGTTTCAAGATCTGATTGTCTAACGCCGAACACCTACAACTTTTTCATTATGTTTCGTATTTTCGTTATGTTTTAGGTACATTTTTTACATAAGATTTGGAAATAACGTAAAATGCCATTTGAAACGATATTGTTAAATGAATTTGAAACCCGTCCTCTCGAAAAACAGTAAAACGCGCTTTATTTCTAACTCTTACGACCGAACCTCCATCAGAGCCGTACAAGCTAAATCTAAATCCCTTAAATACGCTACCCAGATATTTATGGTAGGGCTAATAGCACCAGTTAAGCCGCTGGCCAAACAAAGTTTTTCAACATTTCGTTTCGGTATACCTATTAGTGAAAATAAATAAAAACACCTACAAAGTTATTTAGAGTATAACATTTCAGCGTTTTAAATAAAGGCATACAAACAAAATTAAGATATTTTCTTAGATCTTAATTATAAGCCCCTCACTGTCTTTTCTTTAAGAAAAATAATCAGATGAATGAATACCCTTGAGCATTCCACAGTCGTCCTTTGAGAAAAGATTTCAGAGATAAAGAAAAATGTGTGCGCAAAAAGTATGATGCCGCAAAATAAACGATTCAAAAGAATTCTTTGCAAATTAATTTTTCATAAAAACACAAGGCACTCGAAATGCTTGCACACGTTTCAATCGAGTTATAATTTGGTTACAACCATATTGTCGTGTTTCCTGTATTCACTTTCGGTTTGTGTTAAGGTTATTTTTAAATGCCTATTAAAAATATTAAAATAAATTATTATAATTGTTGAATAAATGAATTTGATAATTTAATATCCATATAATACAGTATGGAATCCTTTTTGTTTCTCAAACTTATTTAATAATATAATGTACTCTATTGTTAAATTTGTTTTCATATGGTAGTTGACTACTTTTTGTAAATACATTTATCAAAAATGTATGCCAACTAAAAAATAACGAAAAATATTTTTTAAATTGGGGCATACATTAGTAAGTTATAAAGCTTTGAAATTGGGTGGAAGGAGTACTTGTCAAATAACAGTAATATTACACTGTGACGTCACCGAGAGTCGCCGGCCATAACGCTGCGTGCGTGCGATAGAGATAGCGCGATATCCCCTCCACGTCCCCACTTTTGCTCACAACAGTATTTCAAATATGAATAACTGCGTTATTTTTCAACCAATTTTTATGCTGATTTCACAGAAGAATTTCTTTTTCGTTTTATTTTCTGTTACATATCAAATAATTTACAAAATCAAGCATAGGAAACTACCCTATCGTGCAAATGTATTTTAGTATTAAATGTACGTTCCACTAATGCATGTGGTTGTTATTCAGTCAAACCGAAACATTTGAACTAATTTTGATGAAACTTGGCACGGTTCTGAATTATAGGCCAAATCAATAGATAAGGTTTTCCTCTTGAAATCGAAACAGTTTTGATCGTGGAACTATTTGTTTCAATAGAATTGATAGAACGATATGTATGTTAATTAAAAACATGATTCAATTATTATTATATATCATTTCGCTGAAGAATATTAGTCCTAATTGTATATACAGTATTAAATAATGTAAAGTGATTGTTCAGTAACATTATACATCGTTGGAGCAGCGGTATAGATAGATATTGCAAGTACCGTGATGGAATAAAAGAAAAATCGTATTTGTAGAATTCGTCGATTTTTTGTTAAATCACAACTGTTATAGTTTACCAATTGTGACCCTAGTGTGAAACAAGTATTCGGTCCGGCATTTTGTATTGCACACAAGTTATCATTTAGTGTGCATGAAAGATTCGATAAAAGTCAATTATTACGTTAGCTAAAATGCTTATTAACGCAGGTCTTAGCGGGGCATCACCCTCATGCGGATTATACAAATGTGTGTCGTGCAAAGAAGTCGTATCAGCACAAACTATTAATAAAAATGTCCAATGTACGAAATCGTACAATAAAATTAAATATGGTAATAATTGTTATACACTTACATACATACATACACTCACGCCTTTTATCCTCGAAGCATTTTATCCTTTTATCCACCCACTTTTCGCCGTGCATATTCCGTCCCATGGTGTAATATGCGAGCCTATCGACATATTGGGCACAAATTGTAGACTTCGAGCTGATACTGAATAGAATAAAATCCAATATCACTTTGCCCGACCCGGGGATCGGACTCGAGACCTCAGCATTGCAGTCGTACCGTAATACAACTACGCAACCGGGGCATATTTTTTAATAAACAACAAATAATCTTCTTCTTCTTTAGCCTTTGGAAGTCCACTGCTGAACATAGGCCTTCCCCACAGATTATGCAGAAAAGAAAATAAATAAATTACCTTGAATAATGAAATCGTATTAAGTCGCATGATCACAAATTGACTGGAATTGTATTCCGCTACGTAGGACATCTCGTGAAATAATTCCCTTTCCCAAATCTAAAGGCTTTATAAGAAATTCACGAGCTTTTCATTTTCGATATGTGAAATTCTCGCAATCATATATCGGTTATCATGAAAGCAATTTTTTATTATCGTATAACGTTTATGAAAGATTTTATCTGTAACACGCAGATTTCTATGCCTATACCAAATTTCATATAATACCAAACAAAGAAGTTGTATACACATAGATATGTACAGTCTATACCATCAGTGTTAAAGTAAATGAACCGAACTAAAGACATTAAAAGGGTCAGCCATAAGCACAGGTGTGTAAAATCAAATGTAGACACCTACGTGGATAACTATTGGGTTGAAAATTTTGTGAATTCCACTTGCTTGATATAACTATAGGTAAAAAGATACAATGGACTATTACCATCCTTAATAAAAAAAATAACTATTCTTACTTACAAACCAATCACTCAGTCGGTAGTTTAAAACATTGTACCCACCTGCAAAAATAAAGTGAAAAGACTGTAAAATGAATTCCTAAAGGAAGATACATCTAGATCTTTATACTAACCTAGCTCAATTTAGAAAATACGGAGACCGAACTCAAATCGTAAACGTAAATTCACTCCTAAGCGGGGAGTGCTTTAAATCTGAAGCAGTGTAGGCCGTCACATATTTAGAATGGTGTTGAGCTTCAGCAACTCCGTTCAGACACAAAGCCAGTAGATACATAGTACATAGTCACTGAACCATTCCACCTCCGCGCGCGGTAATTTGTACTTTGACTTCTAGAATTGAATCTCACAGCAAATAGTTAAGCACTAAGCCCCGTTGAGGAATTAATTCAGCAACCTGATTGTGAGACGGAATTCCATCAGATTAAGCAGTTTCTACTTCAAAACTACGACTATGTAAACTGGAGCTATTAAACACGTCACCGATATTAGTGTAGTAGTTCAATATACGTGAATTTTGTTCGCCGACATTAAACAGGACCAATAAAATATGCAGATTTTACTGTGACCGTATTTTTCTCAGTGTAATCTGCATTATTCAGGCTTTGTCACGAACTTCGACAGTTTAACAGCGTTTATCTCTCGCCTTGCAAATTGAGCTACGACTTTAAGACAAACGGGAGTCACTTTCATTATCATAATGGACCTCGGCCGATTCTTTATTGAGTGAGCCGAGGATGGATTCTAGCTGACATTTTACTACGGTGAATCTTTTGGTTTCCACCGTTCCTCTTATTTATTTACTTGATGAATTCATACCGGTTTACTTTAATTATTTATAAAATTATCCAAATCTGTTGGAAAAATAACGTTATTTTTCTGATTCCAACGATCATTAATTAGTTCACGTGTATAGCCCAAATAGCAGTTTTCAACGGACAGCCTTTCTATACTAACTGCAAGGAACGGGCGAGTATCCAGTAGACCAAAACTAATCGCTGATAGAGTGGTACGCGCTTGCCAACGATTGGACTATTGATTCGCAACCGACCAAAGCCACATAAAGCACATAAGTACGATAAAAATAAGGAACTGTTCAATTGCCACTGGGGAAATTGCACCTATTGAATCCGTAAATGTAACGGTGTACATTTAAGTTCTGTAGAATTTAAATTATTTGCACGTTTTTATTAACGTTTTTAATTATTGTTTTTGATAAATTACTACGCATGTAGTACACGAATATTATAAAAATGTATATAATTTTTTTAGTGGCGAAGGATCCATATAATAAATAATATTCCTTTAGGCTTGCTAATATATATTACGATTTACGAAGTACTGTGCACAAGAGTAAACACAATATTAAGAGTCAATTTCACGTTTGAAAAGAATCGTCCTTCGTCATTGGTGCACATGGTATTATGTACTGAATATATCGAAACTTTAACAATATTTAACAATACTATTTAAGATAAGCAGACTGTTCTTTCATTATACATATTGCAAAAAAAAATCTAAATGATTTAATAACACCATTGAAAATCTATAGATAATGAATATACATAGAATTAAGTTAATATAAGTAATACAAAACATTTTAAAATCAAGAATGACAAATAATTTAAATTAAGAAATAAAATAATCCCTACAAAATGAACTACCGAACACAAAACCAAGTCGTAAAAGGTAGGATTACGTTTCTAATTTTTATCATCTTCCGGCACAGTAATAAGGTAATATATTGCAAGGGCCCGCCAACTGGAGCTTGTACTAATCGGGGATGAGAGACCAGAACGTCGGCTCCAGGCGATTTATGACAACTGTGCTTGCCCTTTGAACGTGCACCGGACTAAGTGGGCCGTATTTACATTACGCCTGCAGTATACTGTTAATATACTGCAGTGGGCATATATAGTTCTTTATACAGTTTATACGTTATTACTTTAGCGTCGACCTTTCGAATCCCTTTCTTGGCCTTAGAGCCGTGATACAAATTGGGTAATTATTTTCAGTTGTTATTTTTCTGGTTTTTACTCAGGGCTGCCAATAATGGATTTACAACTAAAACTGGTGGTTTGAACTGGTCTTGGTGCAGAAAAAATAGTAGTAGTGGCTGGTGTTTTTTTTAGTGGATTCGTTTACAAGAGTTAGAGGGAGGAAGAAGAAAATCCACTTAAACAATTTTCTCATTCTGTCATAATACAGCTAAAATAGTAATAAAAAATACTACTGCTATCTAAAAAAGGAAGGTCGCTAGAAAAAGCTCATAAAATTATATTTCTGCGGCAAAAATAGGTCACCTAAATTACACTTTTAGTGGATTTCTGTTGGATTGACAAAATATCTTACTTAAAGTCGTTTTTGCGGGTTCGACTTAAAAGAGTTGACAACACTGGTTTTACTTTAGTGGTTCGTATTTTTAAATTTGCGTTTTGTAAGTCTATATTATACATTGAAAGGAGCCAGGTGCTAAAACCGGTCTTAACTAATTTATATTAACATAAATTCTGTTTAATGTTTTTAAATCTAATTTGATGCGCGGTGCTGCTCAAGTTTGTTCACAACTTCAATTTACGTAAATCACTTCAAGATTTCTTTTTCAACTTGTAAAATAACAGTTTAACTAAAATCTTATTTTTTTTCTTGGTCTTCACGCAAAGGTAATTTTCTCGTGAAAACTAAAAACGCGCAATCAGCTTTTTGAATACGTTGGTTAAAAGGTCTCACTTTGCAGAAGATAAGGAAAGTTGAGTTCAAAAGTTCTTTACTATCCATAAATGTATGGCGCATCGGCTGAATAGAATGCAAGTAGTAATCCGACATTATTACAATCTTAATGAAAAGAACAGAGAGGAACGGCAAAATGACTAAAAAACTTTGAATCTCAGATTTGTAGCAAAAAATGTGTCAAGTCATCAAATCTACATATTTTATTAGACTCTCCCGCGCCAACTCCATCCCTCTGTCGGTCGGGCCGAATGCTGTAGGGGTGTCTTTGCGGCCATTTAAGATGTGTCGATATCTTACTGACGAGATTTTTGTCTTGTTTTCTCATACATTACGTAAATAGTAATATTACATAGTATTGTAAACTAAGCCAACATTGACACTCACCAATGTACTGGTTTACCTACCGCTTTTTAACAAAATCAGCAAGTAATTTTGAATTTTAAAAATATGATTTGGATACTGATAAAAGTTAAAAAAACGGTGTGTGTACTTATGTACACGCGTTAGAAGTTATACTTCTTTGGCGTAACAAGATACAAGTATTTTTAAATAACGCGCCAAAAGAAATATAACTTCAATATCTTTCGCCTTATTATACGTGCAAAATTCAATACTAAAATGTTGACTATAGCTAGCTTCAGGGTGTCGGTTTATCATGACGGTGTGCGCGCGCATCGTAAAAATTAACTCTCATCATTTTTCCCTAACGCGCCAAAAGAAGTATAACTTCAAAAAATCTAAGAGCCACCAATTCACTGTTGGGAGCGCCAACATTAGGTGATTTTTTATTTAACCCTATTACAATATTATTTACTTATCGTGCGTTGTTTCACAGCAGTTATTAATTAAACCCTTTTAAAAAATTGCCGTCAGGCGAGCACTGTGTAAAATATATAAGCTCCAATTATCATGAAACATGGTTGTATAACGTTGTAACGACCTGTTTACAAGGACATTATGGTAGATTCATGGTGAAATTGACAACAGTTATCGTGTTTATAGACTCTATGAGTATGACTAATTATGCATCGAGGAATCAACTCAAATCACAGAATTAATTAAGCAGTGCGTTTAGAAATTTTGAAATATATGCTTAATATTATAAAGCTGAAGAGTTTGTTTGTTTGTTTGTTTGAACGCGCTAATCTCAGGAACTCCTGACCCGATTTTGAAAATTCTTTCACGAATAGAAAGCTACATTACTCCTGAGTGCTATAGGCTACTTTTTATCCCGGAAAAACTTTTCCACGCGGGCGGATCCGCGCGCAATGCTAGTTAAATATAAACAAAACATAATTTCAACGGTATATTCTTATAAGAACTCTACCTTCCATCCATATGATTGAGTAAGTTTTATATATTTTTTACAATTATGACCTGTAAAATATTTTTAAAAGTTTACAAACCGTTATTTGTTACATTTAAAGTAGGTACTATTATGTTTAACGGTCACACATTATTATCCCAACAAAAATAATTTAATCCCGATACGGCATTTACTTTTAATATTAATTAATAAAAATTTCACGTCATCCTTAATTAATTAACCTTTCCGTGCAAATGCAATAAAACATCGATAACTGTACTGTGTGTGACAGTACAGCGCGGTTCAATATTACAGGACTTTCAAATAGGTATCAGCGCGGGCCGGGGGCGGCGGCCCACTGCGGCGACACTTCATAAAGAACACTTTTATACTAAAGCCCTTTATTTATGACGCCCTTTCACATCTTTGGCTTCGTTTTATTGCCTGATATAGAATGTCGTGTTATTAAATTTCGTGTTTAATCATCCGATTGTATGCTTAGTCGTATGGATTTCATTACAGAATGTTAAGAAGACAATAATATTTTTTCTTGATATTTGTAATTTCCGTTTAATATGAGTACCGGTGTTTTGTTTGTCAAAAGTGTATATAAAAATAATAATGATAACAAAGTATTTATAATAAACTAATAATACATAACGGTAAAGATGGTAATTTCCGTTTAATAACAGCACGGAAATTTTGTTAATAGGAAGTTTATACACAACACACACGCCTTTTTTATCACCGTAGGGGTAGGCAGAGGCGCATCTAGAGCACCCACTTTTCGCCGTGCGTATTCCGTCCCATGATGTGATAGGGGGCGAGCCTATCGGACAAAATAAAGTTTATTTATATTTATTAATTATATGATTGCAAAGTAATTAAGTAAATTGATATAAAGAGTAAAGTTACTTAAACTGACCACTTTACTTTTCTATCAATGGTACCGATGATGAACTAAACTTATAGACGTTTTATAGAGACGCTATCTATATATTATTCAAATGGAGAATGGGTGATTCTTTTTCCAGCGAAGTGGTGGTTGCGCGGTACAGCGCTCCGCACTTCGGAACGTGACCGAGCGGTCCTTGCTCAAAATCACCATCATTTAGCACGAGGCTGGATGTGGCACTAATAAAATGTACTGAAAGAGCCATATAAAATCATTTTATAGAAAACCGTATATTTGACGAGCTAATGTCTGTGATGTTATTAATTGTGCAGCTTTATGGTTGATCACTACACGTAATAGTAAACGAGTATGATTAATCACCTTATTTTGCTCAAATATAGATATCTTAACATCATCCTAATTTATCATAAATTTCCTGCATTAAAACATATCAACGTAAAGACTTTGTTTATATCTTGGTTTTAAGAAATTATCTTCGCCGTATGGTCACGGTTATGTCGCTCCACGTCGGCTTTCGTTAGTACCTACACATTTCCTCTAATACTTCAAACATATTTTTGTAACAAAGCCTAGTCCCATTTAATGCGGGTTTCAACACCACACTATTGAAATCATTTACATTGATACCCAAAATATGAGGTCCACTCCGCACACACTCAAATAAAATATGATGTACATCTTCCCTAACTCCAGAGTCGAAGCAGTATGGTGACTAACGCACAAGATATTCAATCATATTTAAAGGAATATGCCTGGGGGAAGTCTCATCGCTGCTATTAACTCCTGTCTGCTTACAACACAATTAGTAATCCTTGGAGATTGTAACGGCTCAGGTTGGTGCCGTACGGAATGCCTTTTGTGGACGTTTATCAAAAAAAACTTTCCTCAGCAGGCTACAGATGTATCTCAAATAACTAACAAGGCTTAATGCGGGTTGCTGACCGTAAAGAAAGCTAAGTTATAGCTTAGCTAGCATAGCTAAGAAAATTACATATAGTGCATAGTTCAGTTTACATAGTTTGCGGTCTGCACACAAGTATGAAAAAATATATATGCAAGTTAAGCTAAAGTAACTAATTTTTGTATTGAGTCTGTAAACCGCATTATTTTTTGTTTCAATTATACAGGCTGCATTTGTACTAGTCATGTTTACCACCGCTAGAAAATGAGAGAAATCCGTAAAAGCTATACGTTACAATAAAGTCAAATCGAACGAGGAAAGACGTTTTTTACTTTATTCTTTCCATGGACTTTAAATCGGAAGTGAAAATGTTTTATTCCAGCCAGTGAAAATGCCGCCTTTGGTTGCGAACCGAATTACTTGGTGGCAGAAATGGCAAGGCGCTTTAGCATAATGGTGATAGGGTAAAAAAACATTTGATTTACAGTTTACTTAAACATTTAATTAGGTAGAGTCAATTTATGTAAATCTTACATTATTATGTAAACATCGATATTATTGGATCGGTAGTAAATAACTGTACAGTCAGCAGCATAAGTATCTGTACAAAATCTTAATTTCATATCGCCTATATATTCGTTAAGTTAAACTGAAACATTTTTTTTTCTTCGTTTGAAGTAAAGTAAATCTCTTATTTTATTTTTGTGAAGAGCTAAAAAAAATTGGTAAGAACACAAAACTATGTAGGCAATTTGAAATTTTGAATTTGTTCAGCTACTTATGCTGTTATCTGCACATCATTGCAACACGTTCAAAGATTTAGTAACATATTATTTATAAGATGTGAGATGCTTATATTCCAGTAAACATTACTGAAGAGTAAATTTTCCCCCACGCATGTCTCTTAAAACGATGCTACATAAAGAGAGTTAAAGAAGGTGGTTAAACTCTGTAGCATTATAAATAATTCAAAAAACTCTAATTTTATTTTATGCTGATATCAAAAAATCTAGATACAATAAGGTATTCAAAAAGTTCTTACTGTCTCAAAGCTATAAATGTTGCCTCTAAATTAAGAAACTTCTTAGTAAATATTTACACACAATTAAACCATTTCAAGCGCTTTTATATTACTTTTATTGAACAATCCGAGAGAAATCATTGAAGTTTACAAATTAAACTTTACAGAAATTCTTTGGCAACATAATTTAAGAAATATTTTCATTATTTGCCTTTGAGTATAACGATATACATTATTAATACAGATACCCAAAATTGTCCTAAAGGACAGAGCCAGTTAGGAAAAGAAATAAAATATAGATACCTACATAATATGAAAAGCTGTATATTAACATTAAACGAAAATATAACCGACCATGAAATACACCTGTGGTATCAATAAAAACCTTTAGATATTGCCAAAAATAGCTTAACAGTCCATCGTGCTCCACATTTAATCAAAAAGCTTTGCCGAGGTGATGTTGATTTATTTGATTATTATTTGCAAATGTTACCCTTATAAGTCCCTTGGGATTCAAATCCTTGTGCCTGTTATTACGTACGTTATAGCGAGGTTGAACATTTTTGGCAATATTCAAGTCGACCTTGCTCGGAACTGTAAACAAGCGGTGTGTAAGTTGACCCGAGCCGAGTTCACAAGTTTCACCCCATTGCGGCAACTAAGATGAACCCCAGGGCGATACTAAGTTTCGGCACGTATATAGAGACTAGAATGGATGTTTGATGAATACGAAATACTATCGTCGTAACAAGTCGAGAACTTAGAAGTTGCCGCGTGGAGAATGGAAACGGATTTAACTAAATATATCTAAGTAAACAGTGTGTTTGCGACGCAGAACTCCACTAGAAAACAAAAAGTTGACAGTAGTTTTCATTATTCGAATTCATTATCACTAAATTGGTATAGGATTCTGAATTCCATTGAACTGTGAGCAAGCACAGTTCGTTGAAAATCTAGCTGAAAAGTTTGGAAAATGCCTTTTTTAACTTGTTAGCTGGGAACTCCGTTTGACGTATATTTTTGATTTGTTTTACATTCTACACGCCGCTTTGTGTAAATGAAATGTTGTGTGTCATTACTCACAGTTTAACAGGTTGGTTTTGCACACTTTTCGTCATTTAACTGGGCAGAAAATTGGGGAATAATCAGGGAGGATGGAACTGCTAGGATGTTTGCATATTTGCATGCTCACGCCTTTTATCCCCGGAGGGGTAGGCAGAGGCGCAACTAGTGCACCCACTTTTCGCCAAGCGTATTCCGTCCCATGATGTGATAGGGGGCGAGCCTATCGCCATACCGGGCACAAATTCCAGACTCCGGGCTGATACTGAATAGAAAAATCCAATATCACTTTGCCCGACCTGGGGATCGAACCCGAGACCTCAGCCTTGCAGTCGTACCGTAATACAACTACGCCACCGAGGCAGGCAGTTTGAATATTTGTTAAAAATAAAAGCAAAAACCGTTGAATAGATTTGGTTCTCAAATAAATTTAGTACTGGATTGACATATACGCTTCTTTTAATGCTTATTTCGGTCTTAAAAAATTAAAATTTAAATAACTGACACAAAAAACCTCTAAAAAGTAAAAAAATTAAAGGGGCTTTGTTTGTCATTTGAGTAGGTACCTAGTGTTATTTTGAAGCGTCGTTGCGTCGGGGGACCGCTGAAGAAGTAATTTCATCTCCCTGGTCCGGAGTTCGTTCCCCGACGCGAGGACACTTACGTCAAAATATTACTAGGTACTTAAACGACAAAGACACTTTATTTTTTTTACTTTTTAGATGATTTTGTTTCAGGGCTTATTTAAATTTTTATATCAAACTTTTTAAATTACTATGTTCTTCATTATGGGGCCTTGATAATGAACTATCTAACACCTACTCATTGAGACCAGTCTTATGAGCCCACACACGCTATATCTACTATAATTTGCTAAAGAGTTGGGTATCCCGCAAACTACTTGATGCTGCAACATCAGCTTAAGGTTAACATGTCTTAAAAATATTGCCGAAGTCGCAGTACACCAAATTTTAAATCAATCGGAGTTGTGAAAGGTGGAAATGAACTGATAATCTTCAAACGCCTGATCAAATCATCATAAATTATAGCTAAGAACCATCTCGATCACATCAGCTTTCAAACAAAAAAATGCATCAAAATCGGTCCATTCATTTAAGAGCTACGATGCCACAGACAGACAGACAGATACACAGACACAAAGATACACACCCTAAACTTATAACACCCCTCTTTTTCTGTCGGGGGTTAAAAATATCTTCACAGACAGAAAATCCCTTTCTAGCCGGTTTCGGCCATGGCGGCCAATCTCAACGGAGATCAGCCAGGTACGCAGGAGATATTATAGTGCACAAGTGTGTGCGCAATACACAGGTGCACTCGCTATTCCTTTACTCTCATAGTCCGGTGAGACGGCAATCCGACATCCCTAATCGCTGATGTCTCCCTAATCGCTGATGTCTCAATCATCTTCCTACGACTGCCCTGAGCCGAGGCTCGTACCCCACTTAGGGGGTGCCCTCAGCGTGGTCGTTTAAATGTAAAGGGTTGGAGCATTTAAAGCGTTCGCCCGAAAGTCCGGTGTGGTCAGAAAAGCCGACTCGCGTCAGGCTACTGACCGTAATGTCCACAACAAAAAAAAAATAAAAAAATCCGACATGACCGGAGAGAGATCAGGCGCAGGACCAACGGCTTTACGTGCTTTCCGAGGCACGGGGGTATCACACCGCCAACTTCCTGACTCCGAGCTGCTACTGAGTAATTTTTAAGATGGAAAAACCCAGTCACAATATTTTTGGCCCGACCCAGGTTTCGAACCCAGTACCTCAGCGCGCAAATTGTACTCGTAACGCGTACGCAATACAACTACGCCACCGAGGCAGTCACAGACAGAACCGCGGGCAAAATCTAGTAGACGATTACGATTACACTACTATGTCTTATTTGAATAATATATTCTTCAAAATCCCAGCCGCTGCTTTCTCCTCACGTGTTGACCTATACAAACAAAATACGCTCAGTCTAATAAAAAAACAATTACAACACATTTTATACAATAATTTTATTTTATTTTATTTTATTTTCTTATTTTCGGAAAACTTACAGCTAGATTGAACAATATTAGAGGAACATAAATATGAGAAGGCCATTTAAAAGTTTTCACAAATAGAGTTAATGGCAATGCTATTGAGTTTATTAAATATTAAAAAGGCCTGCAATAACTACGCTTTATCCAAAGTGGTATGGTAAGTATTCCTAAGTATAATTTGTTTTAAAATGTTACTTAGGGCCTATTTTACCGCTTGCTGATAAATGATACTTGTCACATACATGTATAAGTCGACCAAATACAAAAGTCATACTCTAACCTATGAATAAAATAAAATATATTTTATTTCAAACTCGGTGAGTCCATAGTATGTTAGTAACAAACCTATGATCCCAAATAAATAGACATAAAACTTTAATTTATCATTCTTCTTCCTCTTCAGCCTTTAGAAGTCCACTGCTGCACATAGGCATCCCCAAAGTTTTCCAGACCAACCTGTCAGAATTTATCAATGTCTTTTATCTTTTAAGCTATTGCATAGCTTCTATCGCGGGCCTTGAGCGTGGAGACCGAATCCAGAAATTCCGTAACGAAAATAACCTGACATCTTTTTTATCTTACTAATGTGAACCTTAAATACAATGCGTAGAAGCTATAATTCTTGAAACGAGTATATTTTTATTTATTTTATTTATTAAAGTCATTAAAACCATTTCTTACTAATCTAATATGAACCTTAAATACATTGCGTAGAAGATATTTCCCCAGCGTTGGCACGGTACGAGTACAAAAGAATCGAACGTAACAGTCTTTTTTCAAATTTTGATTTATTCTACTTTGGTTGTGATGACCATTGCATTTCTGACATTTATCAATAACAAGACTAAACGTGCGTTGCTCGCGTTTAAAAATCTACTTTATGTGGTAAGCGTAAGATCGAATTTGTGTTTAGTCAATCAAAATTTGTGATAAAAAATGCTATGCAATAGCTTTACCGCGGCAGTCTCCGAGTGCCACACGTATTTTTTTTACCTTTTATTTTTATTTTTTATGTAAGTTATGTATTTTCGTATGCTTATTAAGCCTACCACCACCTACCAATCTGGCACTCTTCGCTGACGATACTGCCATCTACGCTTCACGTAGAGATAAAACACAGTTGATTCGCCTTTTGCAGAACGCTGCCGACAAACTCGGCGAGTGGTTCAGCAAATGGCGAATCACCATTAATCCCACCAAAAGCCAGGCCATCCTTTTCACTAGGAGTAGGATTGCACCCCCAGTGCCTAACGCTACTGTCACAATGTTCTCGCAGTCCATCCCATGGACCAATACAGTCAAATATTTAGGAGTGATCCTTGATCGGAATCTGTCCTTCATCCCACATGTTAATGCGGTACGCGCGCGAGCCGCATTCGCGAAAAGTCAGCTCCACTGGCTCGTTAACAAAAAGAGTAAGCTCTCTATCCGCAACAAGATACGTATCTTTACGACATGTATTAGGCCGATCATGACATACGCAGCACCCGCGTTCGCTCACATACCACCCGGTCGGATTGAGCGCCTGCAGGTTGTCCAGAATAAATTTCTACGACAAATACTCGATGCCCCGTGGTACGTGCGTAATCGCAACCTCCACGTGGACACCGACATGCCGACCATCAGGCACTTTATTCAGACGCTTAGCAGGCGCTACTTCGATCGCGCGGTTAATCATCATAATCCGCTCATCCGAAACTCATCCATTTATACTCCATTTGACCGCGCGAAATGGAGACGTCCCCGTTCAGTCCTGACCGATCCAGATGATGCCATCACTCTGGCCATCCAAAGAAAGCACGAGTTATTGAAACTCTCACACTCCTCAAGACCGCTGTACCGTCCTCGCCGTCGAGGACCTCGCCGTGTCCCCCGATGTCCCGACCCAGTTAGCAGTTCCGGCCCGCGTGCTGATGAAAACAATGGATAGATTGGTGTATTACACCGCTAAAATCCCCTAATCGCTGATGTCTCAATCATCTTCCAACGACTGCCCTGAGCCGAGGCTCGTACCCCACTTAGGGGGTGCCCTCAGCGTGGTCGTTTAAATGTAAAGGGTTGGAGCGTCTAAAGCGTTCGCCCGAAAGTCCGGTGTGGTCAGAAAAGCCGACTCGCGTCAGGCTACTGACCGTAATGTCCATAAAAAAAAAAAAAAAAAAAGCTTATTAAGCTTGAAAGCGCTTAACGCAGCTGCGTAGGCACAGTTTTAAATAAACTTTCCCACGATTTTGCCACAAGTTACATTTCCCGCAACCTTTTGATTATATTGTATACGCTTTACAATAAATTTGACTTTACAAAAGGTAATGTGGTGTTTAGTGGTGGTAGGGGTCTCATATGTAAGAGTCCGTCTGGGTGGGTACCACCGCAATGTCTATTTTTACCGCCAAGCAGCAGTGTACATGCACTGTTGTGTTTCGGTTTGAAGAACACAGTGTAACTACTGGACATAATGAGACTTAACATCTTATGTCTCAGGATGACGAGCGCAGTGGAATGCCACACAGTACTTTGTAACTAAAGGTGCTGTATGGTGATACTACTGTTTATGGGCGGTCCTATCGCTTACCATCAGGCGAACGGCATGCTCGTGTCGTCATTCAAAGCCATATTTTTTTTACATTTAAGCATAATTTCTTCCCTCGATCATATTGTAAAAAAACATAAATACTCTGGTTTTGTAATGGCCCGCGGCCCTGTAGGACATTATGGCGATTTTACGCATTTCTGTGTCGGTGCGGGCGCAAATCCATAGCAGACGGCACCGAGACAGTCATCTGACAGCCGCCGGCCGAAGGACCCATTAACGCGCCTTCCGCACTGACTGCGTTATACGACGCGACGTGACGTCACAGTACACGCAAACTAGTAGCCTAATGGAGCTTCCGCCCGCTCGGCTGGTTAATGTATTCGCTTATTCAATTATACGTGATATGAACTTCATCATTAGCGGTATGAAAAACGTTGACAGAACAAAACTGGTAATAAATTTATACAGATACTTACTCTGTTTAGTCCTAAAAAATCTATGCATATACTACACTAACACGAGACGATAAAATTCATAATTTTGCATGGTAATAGTTTTAATATGTTTTAGAAACAAACGCGAAACATGCATGAATTTAGAAATTTAAAAAATATGGGATAAATAGTATTGTCGCGTTGCTTAAATTTTGTCAAGTCAACAAAGTAACTAAAAAGTTGTTATATACGTCCTTTGTTTGAGGCAGTAAAGCTGGATTTACCTCCACTGTGTCACCAACCTGTGCACGCCTTACACAAATGGACAGCTCAATGAAACACTTTCATTCAAGATGAACACTTTAGCCCGTTAACGGCCGATTGTCTAGCGAAATTCACAATTCTGAGTAATCTAAAATTGTAATTACCTCAATCACGGTTATATTTATATAAGCTACACGTGTCTGGGTACCAGAAAGGTTAATTGAATGTTGTTCTCTGTTAACAATCAAATGATTAGTTACGCTTACTGTAATATTTAGTCGAAATAGAAAAACTGTGTGAAGACAAAATTCATGATACAAATCAACATAATAATATGTGAATACAGTGACTTATATCTTTGTCTGCGTAACGTGTAATGAAAATGATGATTTTAACATAACTCTGAAGTATAAGTCTAATTTTAGAACCTTTTACCTTTTCAATATTTCAACTGGTCCTTTGTGTTAGAACTAACACATTTCATGAAACAAAGATAATATTCATATAATTTCTCAAGTATTAACAAGATAGTAATGATATAATGTAATTAGGGACCCTGACAATAAACTTAAGTGACAAGTCATCCTCTTTAGATACGTCTATTACAACAAGATAAAGGACAGACTCCAGACGTTCACGTTCTAAGGACGCCGGGTTTGTGAACCGTAGAGCAAGGAAAAGCGGTCAAACGGCCATCCCAAGGAGCATTCATCGTCAACACAAGCGTTTGTGGTTTTACAATATAATAATACCAGCCTTGTATTACATACTGTCACACTGCTGGGCACGGGCCTCCTGTACAACTGAGAGAGCATGGGCCTTAGTCCACCACGCTGACCTAGTGCGGGTTGGTATTTCTCATAATAGTGTTTAAATATTAAATTAAATTTGGTATAACACAATTTTCTTCTTCAGAGCTCATTGCTACTATTTAACAATAAATCTTTATAAATGTATTTTACGAAATCTTGTAGAAGATTTTAGTTATATTGTTCTAAAAATTATAATAGGCAGATACAATTTACTAAATAACGTGTTACATTTTGTAACCACGCGTCCTCTTAAATCCCACATAACCCTCGTATCGAATTATCGGTCCCAAAATCAACAATATGAAACGCACAAACCAAACGCTAACTTTAATGAAAATAGTTGCAACTGAACCGCCGAGGGATAGCCGTACATCGTCGTATGTGAATCAGACGCTTATTTGGGACACGGATACAGATCGCATTTATTCCTAACATTGAGTGGGAGATGATTAATTTATATGTCTATTTGCATAGTTAAAATTAGGTTATTTATATTATTGCGATATATAATTTAATTTGTTATTGAATATATTATGAACATGAAAAAACGTTGTTTGATACGTGGTACTCTCCTATTTATATTCTGGAATGTAAAAAGTTACTTTATATAAGTACAGTACGGGGTAGGCAAAATCGAAATATGATGACACCCCACGTTAACGAGGAACGAATAATACATTCTATTTACCTCTATAGTTTGCCAGCCTGCCTCTCTACATCAAATCTTAATACAGAAGAATGAGGCTACTTTTTTGCATTGAATGACGAGACGAGCATCCCGTTCGCCTGGTGGTAAGCGATAGGACCACCCATAAACAGTAGAAACACCATTCATCACCTTTAGTTATAAAGTAGGTACTGTGTGGCATTCTACTGCGCTCGTCATTCTGAGACATAAGATGTTAAGTCTCGTTTTATCCAGTAGTTATACTGGCTACAATGTCTTTTAAACCGAAACACAACAGTGCATGCAAACTGCTGCTTGGCGGTAAAAATAGCCGTTTCGGTGGTACCCACCCAGACGGACTCTTACATATGAGAGACCTACCACCAATAGGACTACTACTGCACGGACTGCAAGTATATATTAGAATTATGACGTAACAAGGGACAATGATTGAAGGCAAACCATTGACATATGACGCTAGTTTTAACAACCAACATACTAACGCCGAAAACTCAAAACAGTCATTGGAATACACGATCAGAAGTGTTCGTAATACTAGTAGTACATCCCGCTTGAGGGAGCTTCGCCGGCGCTTGCAACAAGGCATTGGTTTAAATTGTTTCGATAGCTCAAGAGAGCTAAGTTGTGTTGAATTTAAATTTTAAAAACCAGAGATATTCATGCTGCATGTATTTTTATCGCATATCTTGTTTTGAAATGATTTTTAATGCGAAGAGAGAATACAGTATAAATGGCCGTGTTAAAAAAACAAACTCTTTCTATAAAACACGTTAACTCAAATAATATTTGTACAAGCGTGAACTATTGTTACAAATACACTAAAAATACTATACGTATAGAAAAACCATCAATGTTCCACTTACAAAATATATTCGCGGTTCAACGGTTAAATAAATGGAACACTGCGCCGAATCCCATAAAATAAAACATGTATTGCGTACAAATTTATTTACCTGATCCTTTCTAAAGCGGCGATAGCCTAGTTGGGAGTGGAACGGACTGCCGAGACGAATGTCCGCAGGTTCATAACCCAAGGGCACGCACCTCTGACTTTTCCAAAAAAGTTATGTGTGTATTCTTTTTGAATTATCGCTCGCTTTAACGGTGAAGGAAAACATCGTCAGGAAATATGCATATCTGAAAAGTTCTCTATAGGAATTTCGAAGGTATGTGAAGTCTGCCAACCCGCACTAGGTCAGCGTGGTGGACTAAGGCCTTAACCCTCTCAGTTGTAGAGGAAGCCCGTGCTCAGCAGTGGGCAGTGTATTATGTAATGTAATCCTCCTAGCCAGTTTCGGCCACGGCGGCCAATTTCAACAGAGATCAGCGTACCTACGCAGGAGATATTATAGTGCACAAGTGTGTACGCAATACACAGGTGCACTCGCTATTCCTTCACTCTCATAGTCCGGCGAGACGGCAATCCGACATGACCGGAGAGAGATCAGGCGCAGGACCAACGGCTTTACGTGCTTTCCGAGGCACGGGGGTATCACACCGCCAACTTCCTGACTCCGAGCTGCGACTGAGTAAATTTTAAGATGGAAAAACCCAGTCACAATGTTTTTGGCTCGACCCAGGATTCGAACCCAGGACCTCAGCGCGCAAATCGTACTCGTAACACATACGCAATACAACTACGCCACCGAGGCAGTCGGTTAAATATACCTAATACAAGTAGGTATGTTTAACAGTATTTTAACTCACTAAGAGAAAATAACTTAAAACCATCTTTAGAAAAATAATCGCAACAAGGTAATTTAAAAAAAAATATTTTATTGTATATAAAATATACTCTCAGTTAATTATAAAAGTGAATTTCAATTAAAAACTACGAAAATTATAAATATTACTCATATCAAATATCATCTGAAATTTTTCTGGCGAAAATATCACTCTTCAGTTTATGAAACGCGCGAGCTTTGTGACGTTGCTGTACATTTACGAAGAAAAAGCTCTTCAGCCAAACGTTGAATCCTCGAAATAGAAGGCACGGGTGTTTCAGCGCACAGGAAATTGAAACAAACACAGCAATCCCCGCGATCGGGAGCTTCTCATGTACACATGCTAGTTTTATAACGATACACCATTGATGTATTAAAAAACCCTACACGCGTGCTTTTAATCCATGAGCTTATAATGTACTATACAAATGTAGGTAGCCTCAGACCGTATTTGAAAAGGTCAGTTAGACAAAAAGCACACGACGATTAAACCATGGAACACACAAAAAAAAAACGGGAATATTGTTTCGAAGATATTCTTTCTCTTTATTTTAAATTTTCCTTTTTTTACATTTTTATATACATACTAAAAAAAACATTAATACATATTATAAAAATATAAAAAAGTGAATCACCCTCCGATGGTGAGGCTCAAGACCCAAGCCACCGGTGGTCAGGGATTCAAAGTGAGGAATCTCCTCACAATGCGTGCCGTGTCCAGAAGTACTGCTTTCTGCATCTGGCTCTTGGCCCAACGACCAATTGAGAGCCTCTGGAGGTGTTGGTCGAGACTCTTTCGAAGATTATTATTATCATAAATATGTATAATACAACTTGCTGGTACATAATATAGAGTTGTAATGATACGCCGTCAGAATTGCGTATATAAAACTAAAAAATGACAAAAAAATTACAATGAATTTATTCATCCAGTTTTAATAAAAATGATCAAACGATTGAATTACTTGGAACAAAATCACATGCTACAAGAGGCTAAAAATGTTCATGCGCAAGGCTTACTGCTGTAGCAAGAGCTTTTCTATTTTCATGATAATAAGAATACACTTGCATTATTACTTACGACACTGTTAACCAAAAGTCAATATAGAAATCTGTATTAATGATAACCAATTTATGAACAGGAACAACATATTTTTTGCCTTCTGAACATTATCGTTTAGGCAAACGACTAATTTTACTGTCAATAAGTAAATCGAAAACCTTTAAATTATTACAAGACGCATAACAAAAACGGAACATATTCTAAGCGCCTGCGACTTTCCACGAAATTCCATCGTCAACATAAAATTAATTAGAGTCGAACAACATAGGCTGTTTTAATAAATTGAGATATGAAGTTGATATAAACAAGCAGTACACGAGATGCGTCGCTGCACCGCGGAACTTTCGAGATATATCGGCGACAAACGCAAACAAAGCGCCTCCGCCACAATAGGTACCACTTGTACAACGAATACTATTTTATATCTGCACTTCTGTCCGTCGACTCAAAGCGTTTTGCACTTTATGTTGACGTAATAATGTGTTGCCAAGTCGAAGTTGAAGTTTCTAAAAGCAAAGTTGTTTGGATATTCCACACTCGTGCGGCACGCGTCGTTTCCTAGAGATAAGAACACGTCATAAAAGAGCCACCCGCCGAAACTTTGCCTTAATTTCTGTATTTTCCATTTTGTAATCGTGGAGACGGCTCAAAGGTAACGGTTAACGTGGAAATCGCACCGTGTCCGTGCTGCGGATTATGTGTTTAGCTTTTCGATAACATTTTTAAAATACATTTCGTTGTTTACCTAAGATTTAATCAGTATATACAAAATACACAGATACATTTTTAAAAATAAGGTTCAATTTTA
The DNA here is from genome assembly GCA_947568825.1 of Sphinx pinastri. Lineage (NCBI taxonomy): Eukaryota > Metazoa > Arthropoda > Insecta > Lepidoptera > Sphingidae > Sphinx > Sphinx pinastri. The sequence continues at coordinate 9,778,992 of OX387627.1, read as the reverse complement.
ACGTTAATGCTTATTTACTATTTGTGTACTGTCTACATTGATGTATTAGGGTTTTTTAATACATCAATGACTGTCTACTATTTTATTACTGGTGGTAGGTATCTCATATGTAAGAGTCCGTCTGGGTGGGTACCAGCGCAATGTCTATTTCTACCGCAGCAGTGTGCATGCACTGTTGTGTTTCGGTTTGAAGGACATTGTAGCCAGTGTAACTGGACATAGTGAGACTTAACATCTTATGTCTCAGGATGACGAGCGCAGTGGAATGCCACAGAGTAGGTACTTTGTAAGTCAAGGTGCTGGAGGGTGTCGCTACTGTTAATGGGTGGTCGTATCGCTTACCATCAGGCGAACAGCAGGCTCGTCTCGTCATTCAATGCAATAAAAAGAATTGTCTCCTATACATTTGCGTTTCAAATATATTTTCCTAACCTACAAATAATACGAATAAAATAATCTACTAAAATAAGTATGCAAGTGACAAACATTCAAAGTAATTAAAGATAAATGACGTACATGTTACATCACTTTATTGTACCAAGGGTACGTACTAAACAACAAGATCTAACCGCAAGTGGTTAAATACGAAAGAGCGGATTGCTGTACGTAGCGAAGTTTAACCGCGGGCGCTCGACGCGAATAAGTATTGCTTCCTAACGCATATACCAGTACAGTGTGTTTGCCGAACGAGATTGCAATATTATGTACCAATCTCCAGCCTTTTCCGACAGACGTGCACCGTTCCGCACACTTCTTGCCATTGGAAATATTACCCTATTGAGGTTTTAGCATCTATTGTGTGATATAAAGCCGATCGGAACTCTTGAGCTCGGCTTAGCAGTCGCAATGCTGAGAATTTGTTTTATGCTAATGCCACTAGACGCTCCGGAGTGAAACACTTATAAATAAATCGGTTTTATTTCGTAAATTGGCTTGAAATTACATCACTTAAATTGAATAGTTTCAAAACGAACAGCTTTGAGTGAGTTTGTGTGTATTTGTGAAAATAAATGGAAAAACTGTATTGAACACAACTCTCTTGCACTGCATTGAACCATTTTAAATGAAATAATAAACAAAACAGTTGCTTTGGCAATGGAAAGTTGCACGTTTTTGAAATTAAAGACTCATTATCAGAATTACCTAATAAACTTAATTAGTTTTAAAACGTTTATACGTATTAAAATACAGTATAAACTTCCAGTTGGAGGCTATTTTTGAAAGCCGGCAAGCTGAGATCAAGCGGGTGCCTGCTTTAGGATCAACTTCGTTTAGTTAAAGCAGGCTTTTGTCGTGCGATGCGAAACGAACAAAAGTTAACACCGCTGTATTTGCAGCATAATGAAAACATGTTTGTCGCTTTAAAGATAAATTGAAACATTAAATTAAACACCATTTTTGGAGTTCGTACATTCATTTTATGAATGAATAAAACAGTTTCGGGTGAAGCATCAAAGTAGAAAATACAGAGCAAAATGCAATGACTAAAAGTTATTCATTCGGTCCAATTTGTCATCAAATAATCGACGCGTTAATTTTTTTGAAGCGTGTTTATGAATCAGTCAAATATTTTACTTAGACTAAGTGGATCACTGTTCGATTTATACCACATTACGCCTGCTTATCTCAATTATGCTCAGAAACATATTTAAAAAAAACATGTCACATCACCAGTATGAAAATGCTCATTTCGAACAGTAATTGCAAGTAAGTCCGATTGATAAATCGTCATCGTCATCGAGCACGGCACGCAAAGGGCAGGGGTGCCGGTAGGTGACATGACAAACGGTCGCGCGGCCGTGCCCCGGCGGTAGTGAAGATTTAGTGCTGCGTTGTGTTGCGATAACTACCTCTGTTTACACTACATTTAACTTGTGCCAAGTGCCGTCGCCCGCCACCGAGAGCGCCTCGATCGCGACTTACGACCGCCCGTCTCAAACGTGGAAAAATATTACTTATGGTTCCCTTATCTAATGATATTGGTAAGGATATTAGTTCTCGTTAGATCTTTTTAAATACAGCGATTACCTTCTTTGTTTATTCAAAGTTAATAAGAATAATAATAACCCCACAGCGCCAATTGCAACCACAATACTTATAGCCTTAAAAGACACATACGCATTTTGTGGGAACATAAACAACCCCATTCAAGTTGAACTCAAAAAGTGCGCATAAAAAGTCACGCTTACAAAGTAATTTTCAAATGAAAACAATAGACAAGTAGAGTCTGGTATGAATCAGTGCCTCAGCCCTCGATGTCTGTACCGTCTTCCTAGTTTATCCGTCACAATACGAGGGAGGGCATACTCGGAGAGCGTACTATATGCCAATGTATTGGAAAATAAACGGTAATATACCGAGGGCTGTATTCTGTAACTAAGATACCTTTCTTCAATCGTTAACGCCAACGCTATCTATGAAAATGACATATCCTTGCGATATACTTATCGGTATGATATGTCATTTCCATATTTTTTTTCTGTTTATAATTAGCGTCAACGATTGCATAAAGGCATCTTGGCTATCAGATTAACTCGGGAATGTTATGCGATAATGTGTTATAGAAAAAGTTTTATTTAGTGTCCACTTATTTTAATGTCGTATTCGATATAATTTTGTTGTAAAATGCGTTAAATCTTATTCACAATACAATAGTAAGAGTACTGTTTGTAGGAAAAAATCTTAAACATTTATCGTTCTTTAATGTCATTATAAGAGAATAACGAATTAATAGTAACTTAAAAATGTATATCCTAACTTAAATTATATTATTTGAAACAGTAAATTTTTCAAAATATCAAAAGATTCTGTACACACTGATCTTTGACCTGCGCTTCCAAACACTTCGCTCCGTAAGCACTATGCAGTATAAATGTTGAATGTTATTCCGAAATGAAAGCATGCATGAGAGTGCGAACGAAGCGGCACGCCGCGTCAAAGCAACTGCGAAACGTCATTATTTCGTGACATTTATTTGATTGTGGGCGCACCTTGCAGCTTACAAAGCTTTGAGCAACCGGACAAACAAGCCGTGGACGCAATAAGCTCGCAATTTCGGACGGACGCTCGACAAATTTACCAACTGAAATGAAGTCTCAACTATGGTGCAACGGACCGCTGTCAACAGGCCACGTTTTATTACCCACTCGCGCTATTGAATTCCCAGTTCCGTTTCCGTGTTCATTGCACTCGATATTCTCAATTATTAGAACATTACGTTAAAATAGTCTGTGAAATGTTCTGAATGGTGGTTTTCCTTCGCTTAGACCGTAAAATATTAGTATTTAATAACTGATACTCATGAGAAGGGGATTTATAAATATAACCTACAGTGCATTTTCATGGATCTTCATTGACGTTTTTTTTATATTTCTTCAACGTCTTTTTATTACGAACGTAAAACACTTATTATATACATTTCTAACCTCTTAAGCAAATAACAGTACTGTTTTATCAAAAAAATTCGTGTTTCTACATATTTGAAACATCGAATATTTGCACTAACGTTTCTATACGTAGTAATATCTACGGATTGGGGTAAACCAAGACTGGCCGGAATGGCGTCTACTCGAGGAATGTATTATACAGTGTTGAAGGAATGAGTTACATCAAATAGCAATGATTTACCAATTTATACCAGAAACTGCTCTAGAATGTCTGTCATACAAAGGAAGAATTGAATATAGAAGATTATGAATTAAATAACAAAGTTAAAATAGTATGTGTGCTTTTGTTTTCGTTTTAATTACTTTATTTTGTGCACGAAAAATAATTCTAATTCACCATATACCTACAATATATGTTCGTATATTGTTGAACACTAGATGTTACAGGTCTCATAGAAATACCGTGTTTCAAGAAAGCAATTTTGTGTCGGTATTCATCAATCAGAATTTATGCTCAAATTCACACTCAATTCACTTCTTATGCCTATGCCTACGACACTAATATTCATTATCATTATCATCATCAGTCACATGAAGTCCACTGCTGAACATAGGCCTAGTATTACATAATATAAATAATTAGATTGATTGACTGCCGTAGCATAGTTATTTTACGGTACGAATGTAGTGTTGAAATCTCGAGTTCGATCCCGGGTCGGGCAAAGTAGTATTGGGTTTTTCGATTCCGTTTCAGCCCGGAGTGTGGAATTTGTGTCCGATATGGCGACAGGCTCTCCCTCTATCACGTCATGGGACGGAATACACACGACGAAAAGTGGATGCACTAGTTGCGCCTCTAGCTACCCCTTCGGAGATAAAAGGCGTGAGTGTGTGTAGATTGACTATACTCAGGGTACTTTTATTCCTCGTCCATTCATAACATATTTTCTATATACAGATCGGAGTATTGTATGCAGGAACAGTACAATGCAAGAGCGTGATCGTGATTTTACAATAACACGGCGCATCGGAATATTTCGGCTGTAGCCGTTCGGTGAAATATTAATTACCCGACCACTTAACCGGACGGCGGACTCGGCAGCTTTACGATAATATACATATCTAGTCGACTTTAAATATCAGAAAATTATTTCGGAATATAAAATTTCAATTGAATATTGCGGTGTGCCACAATTGATTTATATTTTGAAGGAAATGGAAAAAGGCTTTTGTAAATACCTATTGTAGTTCTGTGATTCGGCGGCATATTTGATAAGTATTTTATGTATCACCTTATAGTGATCGAAGAAATATATCTATAGACTGCTGTTAAGGGCCAGTAAACCCATTCCATATCATAAAGTAATAACATTTACTGCATAATTCGTTACGAAAAATAAATGGTAACTTAGTATTAGCGCAAAACTCGAAGTAGCGATCATCTATAGCCAAAGCACACAAACCTATTAACCCTTACAATAGCAGCTTATCCGCAACCATTCGTATTGTTAACCCACTGACGACATCTCAATGATAACGCACACCGCATCATTTGTGAAATAAATCGTTTATAATCAAGTGTCGTGACGTCATCAACAACTGTCTGCGGCCCGACGTGTAATTTCCCGGGCGTCAATTATCAAAGGGGGCGGTCGAGGGCCTACTGTCAAGACGATAACACCTTATTATGAGATACTTCATGTAATATTGTGAACTTTGAGTCTCCCTGGAGTTTATTTTGTACAATTTGCTCGTTACTCACTGATGTCATGTTTTATGTTTGTAAAGCTATTACGTATCCATCACTCGGACCATTTGTACCAGAACAATTACAAATAAGAGAAATGTTGGGGCACTTATTGTTTACAGTCATGAAATATCTTAACGAAAATATAAAAAGTCCTATTTGTTTGTCGAAAGGAACATGAGTTATTGTTTCATTCGACAAACACTAATTGTTTTTGTATACGTTACTAACATTTTCATGGTTTGTAATCGTAGCCAACAGTGCTTGTTACATCAAATATATTATCTGCTACGCTCCGTAGCAGCTACGCGCTACGAATTTCTAACTACTCCAACACGGGATTAGTAGTTCTGTGACTTATATATTCTTAATGTATATGCCTCCCATATAAGTATGCCGTGCGCCCATTGATATGAAAGAAAGAAAGAAATGAATTTTATTTGAAATTGATATATAAAATATATGTCAATTCGTGCGCCTTTGTTGATTCAGTACGTTCACTAATTTGTTACAATTACCCTCTAAGTACTACGTTGTGTATTAACGTACTATGGAACTTATTCAAAAGCATTTGATAGGATCAACCATGATATTCTAATTATAAATCTTTTAAATTTTGGCATTCACAGTGATGTACTCTTATCTTAGAGGTCGTAGTCAGGCCATTACACTTAAGGGGTATTGCTCCAATTTTACTCCTATTTCATCTGGGGCCGAAGCTATATATCCTTTTTATCAACGATGTATCCTCTATTTTTAAGTATTCCAAATTTCTATAATATGCTGATGATAAAAATACATTTAAAGTTTTAAAATCTTTGTTAGACTGTATTAAACTTCAAGAAAATATCCCTACACTTTCACAACATATTATTGTCCTAATAATTTACTCTCTCTCTTTCTTAATATAAAAAAAATAACGTAATTACTTTTTCGCGTAATAAAATAATATTTAATTTAGCTATAACATTAATAAACAAATCTTAAAAACAGTCACATTGTTTGGAGATTTATTTATATATCTGGATTCTTAAGTTATGTTTATTAATCACACAGAAAAAATTGTCGCTGAAGCTTCCCGTCATTCGTCGGGTTGCATTCGTGTCGAATAGACGCATGTTATAATTGTTATTGTGACGGTGCGCTCGAATTTTGCGATAAGAATTGTTGTTTACTACAATTGACTCGGTCGGCCCTCGTGGCCAACCGGTCACTTGATTTTCAACCTTATTACCTATGGAGAAAGACTTAGTTCCGAATGAAGTTATATATTCACAACAGAATAATAATGATACGGTGAATGGAGTAATTGTGAATGAGAATGAATCAGACCAACAAGCTATGGAGGAACAAGATATCACCTATATATCCTCTGGAACCCAAAAAAGAGGACGCGAAGAAGAAGAAGACGAACTAGGGTCATGGATAGAAGTAAAAAGAAAGAGAGAAAGGATCTATGAAATTAGAGGCACCGTTGACATAATTGTATCAGCATTAGAAAAGTTTCCCAAACAATTTGCGCTTGCGAAATTATTCAAAAGTCATAATATTAACAACATTGTAAAATTTAAATATATTCATGCCTATAAAATATTAGTAGAATTTGAGAATGACATCAGTTCTGAAAAGTTCATTAACTGCCAACATTTTATCGATTTAGGATGGAGATTTCAACGTCCCTTTGAAGTGGGCCTATCTTACGGTGTTATAAAAAACATTGAATTAGACTTGTCGGACCAAGAATTACTTAAATCCATCACTGCGAAAGATACCGAAGTGGTTAACGTTAAGCGCCTGAAGAGAAGAAAAAGTGGAGAAGCCGGTTGGGAAGATAGTGAATCGGTGCGTGTTGGATTTAAAGGACCATCGCTACCGGCTTTCTTATATATATTTGAATTGAGGGTTAGAGTTGATCCGTATATTTTTCCGGTCACACAATGTTCGAGATGCTGGCGGTTTGGTCACACACACAAAATGTGTTCTTCGAAGACAATATTTTGTCCGAAATGCGGAGGAAAGCACGAAAATTGTGAGACGATGACTTTTAAATGTATAAACTGTTCAAATGACCACATCGCACTGAATAAGACCTGTCCGGCTTATTTAAAAGAGAAAAAAATACGGGAAATAATGTCAGAATTTAATGTAACCTACAGAAAAGCAAAAACTATGTATGTTCCAGCTCATACCCCGGTACACGCTACTTCCATGCCAACTAGTAATCATATTGTCAACTCGGGTTACTCTCTATCCGCAGCTCAGCGCGACTCATTATTGTTCAACGAGGAAGCAATACCATATGCTCAAGTAGCATCTACCTCTAAATCGGAAGAAATAGAAGAAAGGAAGGAAAAAGACAAGTCCAACAAAAACAACGCGGGTAAAAGAAAGAAGAAAAAAATATATATAGAAAATCATTACTTTGATCATAATATGACAGATATTGAACAGTCATCAGATTCTGAGAGGATAGATGAAGTACAAGACACAGACCTAGGATGTAAGAAGACTAGAAGAGTAAGAATTGGCCAATCATTTAAACAATTTTTACTTAAAATGAAAAATATTATATTAAGGAATAACGTCCCACTTAATGAGAAAATTAGTAATATCATACAAATAGTTCTGGATGACCTAATCTCTTGGATAGCTAATAATATTTCAAATTTGCCTTCATTGTTTAACCTTTTTGAATAAGTTATGGGTAAGGTTAATTTAAATATTCTACAATGGAATTCACAGTCCTTGAAACCTAGGTTGATTTCATTTGAGCAAATTCTGACGCAAGAAAAAATAAGTATTGCCGCATTAAGTGAAACATGGCTTAATCCTAAAATTGTATTGAACTTAAAAGATTATAATGTGTTGCGACGAGATAGACCTGACTGTTATGGAGGAGTTGCCATACTAATTCACAAATCTTTCAAAGTTCAAGTATGTAACCTTCCGAATTTCAATTCAGGCATAGAAGTATTAGTAGCTAAAATCTTAAATAGTAATCAGATTGAGCACGTAGTGTCGGTGTATTGTCCTCCCCATATTAATACCTCTCCTTCCGATTGGGATAGAATTTTTTCATTCTTTGAGCGTAAAACTTTGGTTATGGGGGACTTTAATGGTCATCATTCGAATTGGTCAAATAGAACAGATCCCAGAGGCATACAAATATTTGACTCCGTAATTGATCACAACTTTGTTAGTCTAAATGATAGAAACCCGACCAGACTTAAACTGGTTAGTAATGTTCTGCAACAGTCGTCGCCAGATATTACTTTTGCATCGTCTGATATTGCTCTATTACTGGATTGGAAAGTTACAAACGAATGCTTGGGGAGTGATCACTTAATAATTAAAATAACTACCTCCGTCCAATACAGACCTACATACAAAATTAAACGAAATTTTAAAAAGGCCGATTGGGAAAAATATCGATTAATTATTTCTGAAAGAATATCTAATCTAATATTACCGCCTAATCCGCAAATAGCATATAATACCTTTGTGGATATTATAAATGAAACTGCAGATGTCTGTATACCACCTATCAAAATTTGTCTAAACCCTAATAATAAATTCAATCCAAAACCTTACTGGTCACCGGACTTGTCGAAAGTTGTTGCGGAGAGACGTTTAGCCTTAGCTAATTTTAGAAGGAATCCTGGTTCTGATAGCCTACAAATTTTGAAGGACAAAACAAAAGTGGCACAAAGATTAATACGGAATGCCAAAAGTAAAAGTTGGTGGCAATTTTGCTCTTCTTTAAGTGAAACTTTATCTGCCAAAGATATGTGGCGTCGTATGCGTTGGTTTAAGGGTATAAAATATACTTCGCCTTATACGGATAAGCCCATGGTAGATGCGATGCTTCATAATTTAACCCCTGACTTTGTAGAACCTCCTCAACCTGATTTTAATTCTGTAAATTCAATATTAGAAGTGGAAATATCTATCCAAGAACTAAAAAACTGCTTAAAACCTAAAGATTCGGCTCCTGGTTATGACAATATCTCCTATTCAATGATTTTCAATCTTCCAGAATCGGGTAAAGCTATTCTCTTAAATTTATACAATATTTTTTTTTCATTGGGCTATGTTCCTACTCAGTGGCGGAAGGTTAAAATAGTTCCTATTCCAAAAGTCAGATATGAAAATAATGTGATTCCTTCTCTGAGGCCGATTTCTCTTATATCCTGTTTTTGCAAAATATTTCATAATATTCTGAATAAAAGACTTGAATGGTATCTTGAAAGCAACAAACTTCTAGCAGAGGGAACCAAGGGTTTTAGGAAAGGAAGATCATGTCTGGATAATCTCTCAGAACTGGTAACAAACATTCAACTAGGGTTTTCCTCTGATAAGTTTACTATTGGGTGTTTCTTAGATATAGACAATGCCTATAACAATGTTGATATCTCAAGCCTTTTAATAAAAATGGATCGATTAAATGTGGGCTCTAAATATTGTAGGTATTTTTGGGAATTCCTTAAAAGGAGGGACCTCTCAGTTGAATGCAATGGACTCAATTTATGTAGGAATACAGGACGAGGTATTGCCCAAGGAGATCCAATTTCTCCCTTATTATTTAATATTGCAACAATTGACATTTGCAAAACGGTAAAAAGCATGTCCAATGTTAATATTTCGCAGTATGCCGATGATTTTTTAATTTATTACTCTTCAAATAATGAGTTAGTAGCTAAATTCGAAATTGAACAAGTCTTACAAACATTGAATGAATTATTTAACACCATTAATTTAAATGTCTCATCATCTAAATCCAAAATTTGTATATTTTCGAAAGGACTGCAAAAAAAAAATATAAGCATTCAGGTGAATAACATTGTAGTGGAAGTTGTGGATACTGTGAAATATCTTGGTATATGGCTGGATAGGTCCCTTAGGTGGCATAAGCATATTGCCAAAATGGCTCAAAAAGTTTTAAAATATCTCAACATCTTTAAAGTTCTTTCAGGCTCAAGCTGGGGGGTACACCCTAAACACCTGCGAAAACTTTATATAGCTTGTATAAGAAGTAGACTGGATTACGCCTCTTTCCTATACGACAACTCTTGTAAATCAAATGTAGCTAAGCTAGATATAATTCAAAATCAGGCAATGAGGATAATCGGTGGCTTCTTGAAGAGCACCCCTATTCATGTTATGGAGAATGAACTTTACCTATGTCCTTTAGATATAAGGAGATATTATTTGGGTGCAAAATTTTGGCTTAAAAATAGATCTATTAGCGACAACGAGTGTGTCAAGGGCTTAAACAAAATAGTAAGTCTCTCCAATAATAGATATTGGGTTAACAAAAAAAAACCGTGTTTGTCATTAGTCCATCAGACCTTATGCTCTCTGCCGGTGTTAGAAGTCGATAAATTACATATGTTTTCATTAAAGACATGGGTAGCGAATATTGATATTTCAAAGTTTATTAGCATGGATATTGAGGAAATTTATACTTCAAAAAGTCACTTTCATCCTATAACGTTAAAAAATTTAACAATAAATTACCTAAATAAAAATTATTCAACTTTCTTTAAGGTTTATACAGACGGTTCTAAAGATAAACATGGAGCAGGAGCGGCTTTCTATGATAGATATGCTGATTGTCATGCTAAATTCAAAATTATTTCAGATACGTCCATTATGGAAATAGAACTTTTTGCGATTTCTGAAGCGTTGTCCTACATATTGTCATCTAATTATTCAAAGGTCGTTATTTTAACAGACTCAAAAAGTGCTCTTCAACATCTGGCTCGGTGTACCTCGACTTTTCGAGGGCTACCTGTAGCCTACACAATATTACAGCTTCTAGTGAACTTTCAAACCTCATCCAGAACCATTGTTTTGCAATGGATCCCTTCCCATATCGGTCTTGACGGCAATGAACACGCTGATACTTTAGCCAAACAGGCGATAGCAGATGGTATTCTGTTGGACGTGATTCCCTCTCACTTAAATTATATAAATTACTTAAAAAAACAATGCCACAATAAATGGAAAGTATATTTTGACGAACGATCCAGAGAGAAAGGAATATGGTATTATACAATCCAACCTCACTTATTTAGCTCACCATGGATCGACACTTCATTGTTAAATAGAAGGGACATAGTAACAGCTTTAAGACTAAGATCTGGACACATTCCTTGTAATAAGTATGCTTATCTAATGCGCAAAGTTCCTTCTCCAAACTGTCGGGTGTGTAATGTTGTCGATGATGTTTACCATGTTTTGATGGAATGCTCTAGAAATGCTCAGGTCCGAATCAATTGTGGTTTTAAGGTTTCTCAAATGGGAATATGTAATAGCATTCTATCCGAACCGGTATCCAAGGACGCCAAAAAATTATACAAACTAGTTTTTAGGACTGATTAATTGATTGGCAAATGATTAATTGTTTATTATATAACTTCTCTGTATAATTTTACTAGGGCGATATTATCGCATGAGCGACAAAGCCCTTTAAAAAAGAAATAAAAAAAAAAAAAAAAAAAAAAAGCTTCCCGTATGGTGGTATAGTTTATAGTTTAAAATTGTTTCACTTTTTCGTTACTTTATACGTATGTCTATGTTTGTAAGTTCCTGAATGACCGAACTTTGCTCGGATTTTTTTTTTGTGCTAAATTGTGTTTTTTAGAAATTATATTTAAATACGAATGATATTTTTATAAGTAATCAATTGATTTTCTTGGTCTGACCTCAAACCAAACACTCATCGACTTAGTTTTGCTTAACAACGCCATCTACTGGAGTAGTTTTATTACTCGCCAATAGATTTCAGGAACTTTTCAGTTATTGTTTAAGTTGAAACAGATAAAACCATATTTTCTAAAAAAAAAATCCTAGCTAGATCGATGTATCGCCCCCGAGACACTCTGCATACTAAATTTCATGAAAATCGTTGGAGCCGTTTCCGAGATTCAGATTATATATATATATATATATAGTAAGGTCGCCAGACTTCATGGGGAAGTGTTCATTTTGAGCGGCTGCTTGAGGGTGATACCCCTGGTGTTGCAAGCATCCGTAGGTGGTGAGAATCGCTTCCTATCAGGGGGGCCACATACCTGTCTGCCACGTTATCATATAGTTGTTGGACGTCCGTATATAGGTATTGGACGTCTGTATAAAGCTATTGGACGTCCGTATATAACTATTGAATGTCCTTGTACAGCTATCGGACGTCTGTATATAGCTATTGGACGTCAGTATATAGCTATTTGACGTCCGTATATAACTATTAGACGTCCGTGTACAGCTATCGGACCTCCGCATATGACTATTTTATTTTTATTTTTAAGCTATTGCATAGCTTCTAATGCAGGCCTTGAGCGTGGAGACCGAATCCAGAAATTCCGTAACGAAAGTAACCTGACATCTTTTTTATCTTACTAATATGAACCTTAAATACAATGCGTAGATGCTATAATTCTTGAAACGAGTATATTTTTATTTATTTTATTTATTAAAGTCATTAAAACCATTTCTTACTAATCTAATATGAGCCTTAAATACATTGCGTAGAAGCTATTTCCCCAGCGTTGGCACGGCACGAGTACAAAAGAATCGAACGTAACATTATTTTTTCATATTTTGATTTATTCTACTTTGGTTGTGATGACCACTGCATTTCTGACATCTATCAATAACAAGACTAAACGTGCGTTTCTCGCGTTAAAAAATCTACTTTATGTGGTAAGCGTAAGATCGAATTTGTGTTTATTCAATCAAAATTTGTGATAAAAAATGCTATGCAATAGCTTTACCGCGGCAGTCTCCGAGTGCCACACGTATTTTTTATTTTATTTATCCGGTATAAAAAACAATTGTACAATAAGTTTTATACAAATAAGATTACATATAGGAGATATTTGTACAACTAACAACATTATCCACAGTTTATACATTCGTATTTATGAATATTTGGAGCACATGCACCCGGTGAAACAAGACTAAAGGAAAATTCTAAACTACTACCATACCATACGAGCCCCGTTTTATGTACTGCCCACTGTTGAGCACGGGCCTCCTCTACTACTGAGAGGGTTTAGGCCTTAGTCTACCACTCTAACGCATCCACAGCGGTGGGCATAATTGATAAACAATAGACACAATTTCGAAAAATCAGAGGTGTGTGCCTTGGGTGTTGAACCTGCGGACATCCGTCTCGTCAGACCGTTCCATTCCTAACTAGGCTATCGTCCACTTTTGGTTATTGGAAGTCCGTATATAGTAATTAGACTTCTGTATATAGCTATTGGACGTCCATATATAGGTATTAGACGTCCGTATATAACTATTGGACGTCCGTGTACAACTATCGGACGTCCGTATATAACTATTACCATACCATACCAGCCCTGTATTATGTACTGCCCACTACTGAGCACGGGCCTCCTATACTACTGAGAGGGTTGAGTCCTTACTTCACCACGCTGGCCTAATGCGGGTTATCAGACTTTAAATCTCTTCGAAATTATTTTTGAGAAATTCTCAGGTATGTAGGTTTCCTCATGATGTTTTCCTTCACCGGTAAAGTGAACGATAGTTGATTAACAATACACACGTCACTTCGAAAAATCAGAGGTGTGTGCCTTGAATGTTGAACCTGCGGCCATCCGTCTCGTCAGACCGTTCCATTCCCAACTAGGCTATCGTCCACTTTTGGTAATTGAAAGTCCGTATATAGTAATTAGACGTCTGTATATAGCTATTGGACGTCCGTATATAGGTATTAGACGTCCGTATATAGCTATTGGACGTTTGTGTACAGCTATCGGACGTCTGTATATAGCTATTGGACGTCCATATATAGGTATTAGACGTCCGTATATGAGCTAGCTAGCAGCTGGACGATAGTTGGGAATGGAACAGTTTAACGAGACGGATGTACGCCGGTTCAAAACTCAAGGCACACACCTCGATTTTGTTAAAGTTATGTGTGTATTGTTTATCAATTATCTAGCGTGAGGAAACCTACATACCTGAGAATTACCCAAAAAATATTTTCGAAGGTATTTGAAGTCTGCCAACCCGCACAAGGCCAGCGTGGTGGACTAAGGCATAAACGCTCTCAGTAGTAGAGGAGGCCCGTGCTCAGCAGTAGGCAGTATATAATACAGGACTGGTGGTATGGTATGGTACAGCTATCGGACATCCGCATATAGCTATTGGACGTCCATATAATGATCTGCGATGGTGAATATTGTGTTGCTTGCGGTATGTTATGATTTATTGACACAGATTTAATGAGCGAGCTGGCAACGTCGCAACTGCGGACGCCAAATACGCGGAATCGTCGTCAGAAAATTACCGAGGTATACGGCTGTCGATATACGCGCTGCAGCAGCGCCTCACCCCGGCAGAGATTTTTTCGTGAACTATCCAATATATAATTGCAGCCAATGGATCGAGTTTTTGGCTTCCATCGATTTTTGTTCTACAGCTAGCCAGGACCAATAGGACCTAAGTGACACTGGCCAAAAAAGTGGCGTCCGGTATGCGGACGTCAAAAGCCGGTGGACGCCAATTTAAATGCACTTTCACCTTCAGCGGACGGAAGTTTGTTTGCGGGATAAATATATATATATATATATATATATATATATATATATATTAGTTGTTTCGAATACGCATACTTACGCCTTTTATCCCCGAAGGCGTAGGCAGAGGCGTAACTAGTGCAACCACTTTTCGCCGTGCGTATTCCGTCTCATGATGTGATAAAAAGCGAGCCTATCGCACTATCGCGCACAAATTTTAGACTCCGGGCTGATACAGATTAGATTCAATAACACTCTGCTCGACCCGGGGATTGAACCTGAGCCCTCAGCATTGCAGTCGTACCGTAATACAACATTGCCACCGAGGCAGTTTTGTTTGTTATGTTTATTCAATTAATATGCGAAGTTCAAATTGAATACATACTTTTCTTTATCATATAATATTGGTAGGTGTCGTGTATTATGATTAAAATAAAATACTAAATTTTCCTGCATTTTCCACCATTAAATCAAAAGTTATGTTTCAAAAAGTTTCGTCAGTTGACAATTCAATACATTTTATTGACTTTTAAATTCCACAGAAAAAATATTAAGGGCAAACAACTTAAAATTTTAAAACTAAAAGCTTTATTTTTCAATAAAATATCAGTCATACAAACATTCATACATTTTCATTTATTGAACCTGAATATTGAATCAATACCCATGTTACGTGAACGGTGAACATTATCAACGTATACATACCTACGTTATTAGTTTAAGACGTAACGCTGTCCCGTAGCTTTGGCCAGCTAACTGCCGGATAATCAATTAACCGTTGACCGGTTGCATCCGCTTGCACCGGAACTATGATGAGACACTAGATAAATGGATCGGAAATCTGGGAGCTCAGTGGGACCGCTTTATACCTTGAAGCATAGCGTCCGCTGAACATAATGTATGATGCATCACACGGTTTGCAAATACTATTTTGTAAGGAGTAATAAAATGATGAACCCTAAACCAAGATATATTGAAATGGGACCACTTCGAGACCCTTATTTACTAAACAAAGAAGGAATCAAGGAAATACGCTCCCAATTTTCAGAGAAATCAGTGTACATACATAAAAAAAATACAAACACACGAATTGATAACCTCCTCCTTTTGGAAGTCGGTTAAAAAAGTCTTCGAACTCAAAGTGTGTCAATCTGTTTGACACTTAGAAATTAGAAATTCATTTTCATTTTGGGTAATCTAGTAGTATCTAAATGTGCATGATTGAAACATAATTCTATTAGTTACAAAGATTTATTTAAACCATTATAATCGGAAAATTAATTGCAATAATCAATAATACAATGTATTCAGTACAAAATAATATCTCAACTATTTCTACCATATTGTATGCCACAAACATTTATACAACGTATTTTATTGTTAAAAATCTGCTCCACAAACGCGTCGGGTTTGCGTATTCCATCGTCCGTCTCCATTACAATACGACCAATCAGACATCAATAATTCTGTATTATCATAATAAATATCCATTTAGATGTTCAATATTAATCAACGGGAGAGAAACTTGGTCTGGTGAATTTGGAGTGTAACTAAATATGCCTTCAGAAATCATGTTAGGTAAGTCTTTATAGAAACGCTTTACTTATAAATAATGGTTTTTGTTAGTAGTGGGTAATTAATTACCCAGCGCTTATTTTTTATCAATGTTAAAATTACTTTGATTATTTTTCCGACCCAAATATCGACCAATAGAATTGCACCATTCGACGTCACGTGGTACAACCTACATGGTATTATACTGATAATTTTTTGAATATTTTCTCTGGTAGTTACTATATATTATGAAATTCTTATTTGTTGACTGTTCATTTCATCTCATGGTGCAATTCTATTGGCCGACATTTGGGACGGAAAAATAATCCCCCGAATACCACACGAGCTTCAAAATTATCTGGTATTTCCCTCAAGGTTCCCTGCAAACAAATAAAGTCGTCAAGTTTTTCAGGAAAAATCACTCGCGCTTCGCGCTCGTGATTTTTTAACCTGAAAACTCCTTCATTTGTTTGCAACGAACCTATCGGAAAATACCCGATAATTTTGAAGCTCTTGTGGTATTATAAGTGATTATTTTTCCGAGCCAAATATCGACCAATAGAATTGCACCATTCGACGTCACGTGGTACAACCTACATGGTATTATACTGACAATTTTTTTTGAATATTTTCTCTGGTCGTTACTATATAATAAGAAACAATTTTTTTTGAATATTTTCTCTGGTCGTTACTATATATTATGAAATTCTTATTTGTTGACTGTTCATTTCATCTCATGGTGCAATTCTATTGGCCGACATTTGGGACGGAAAAATAATCCCCCGAATACCACACGAGCTTCAAAATTATCTGGCATTTCCCTCAAGGTTCCCTGCAAACAAATGAAGTCGTCAAGTTTTTCAGGAAAAATCACTCGCGCTTCGCGCTCGTGATTTTTTAACCTGAAAACTCCTTCATTTGTTTGCAACGAACCTATCGGAAAATACCCGATAATTTTGAAGCTCTTGTGGTATTATATGTGAAAATTTTCTGTTCTTCGGTAAATTAAATTTATAATTATAGTCACACAATCTGGTTTTTGGGTAAAATAATAAAAAAAAACAGAAAATACTTAAAATACTCAAAGATATGAAGTATCTTTCAGTAAAAGTTGTTGGATAAATTAAAAAATACGCGGTTATTTAAAAATATAATTAGATATCACTATATCGATGAACACTTGGTTTTTAACTGCCTCAGTAGCGTAGTTGTATTACGGTACGACTGCAATGCTGAGGTCTCGGGTTCGATCCCCGGGTCGGGCAAAGTGATATTGGCAGGCAGTTTTTCATTAATTTCTAATTTCTCTAATAGCTTATATGGACACTTTTATGGAAACATACTCGAATTTTTACTAAAATGTTGTGTTACAAAATGGTATATACAATGCAAACTCAAGATCACGTAGAGTAGACCGAGACATGACACCAACAAATCTGTTAGCTCTTATCTTGCAATCCGTACCCGAAGTGAGTTAACCCAAATGATTTCCGAGTCATTAACCAACCCCCACCAGTCCTAAGCAAGATAGACAACATCTGACTTTGATCCGTATCGTGTGAACCCGCGGCTTACAGATTAACTATCACTGATCCCGCCGTTACACAGACATCCAGTTATCAACCGCAGACGCGAAGAATTCGTGCTATCTGGGACTAATGCAGGATTAGTCGGCTCCAATCAAATTAAACAAACTCCACTAATCGTATTTCTATTCCGTATCTGAGGAGTTTCGTTAGTGGCCGGATTATGCCGTATCAAGACAAGACGAAGTTACTGTGCCGTTACCTCGAACGACTCAGACTAAAGTGGCGCTTAAAGATTACGGAGCACGGAGCCGGCGGGACGAGGTATCCAGTATCTATTGAACGTTTGAACGCGCATTACAACAATTCAACTTAACTAAATATTACGCGCTAATGCAAACTAACGATAACACCACGTTCTACAATACATTCGATAATCTTATTGTATTAGATAATTATAAAAATATTATGTTCGTTGTAGTTTAGTTTTTTGTGATTTTTTTTTATCCTTTGTTGTAAGATCTAGGTTTTTAGCAATAAATTATAATCTAGTCTATAATACTAATTAAGCAATATTATTCCGACTTAATTTTCTAGGTGATAAGTTTACTACAACTAAGAATAATGTTCTAGGCACTTTCTTAGAGTCTGATAACATAAAAAACACTTTGTTCGTGTATTGTATATACTTAGCACTGACTGACTATTATTTGTTCCCTGTAATTATGCACTACACTTTACTACACTAGTTCGAAAGGTTTAGTTCTTTTTAGTCTTCTCACAAGGTTCGTGTTATCGAGTAGCTTGAATGCCTCAATGTTCACATGTTGTCGAAGTCTACATTCGTGAGCTTTCGCAATCTTTTTGATGACTTCCGTGACGAATTCCATTTTAAGATCACAATGGAGGTCGTCATTTCTTATATACCAGGGAGCGCTGACAATATCTCTCAGGACTTTATTTTGGAACTGTTGGATTATTTTAACACTGCTCGATTTGGTACAGCCCCAAAGTTAGATTCCATATGTCCAAATGAGAATTTGCTAATACAGTAATAATTTACTATGTATTGGTAAACAAGACTTTCTTCCCAGTAACCAATACATATTTTTATATCGTATATTAAGTTCTTGTCTCTTCTTTTTTACGTGATCTTTCCATCGCAGCTTTGCGTCAAGTGTTATGCCAAGGTACTTGGCAGTGTTTGCATATGGGACCTTTAAACCGTTTATATATAATAATAATAATAATAATAAAGCCTTTATTACTTCCCATAAACTTACAATAATATTTACAAATGTTTTGTTCTTAATCTAATGTTAGTAGATGATAAGTATTTATTAATAAGTTATTAGTGAGGAATATAATTTTAATTTGATTTTTTTTTTTTATAGGAATCCCCTATCAGGGTATAGGCCTCCTCCAATTCCTTCCATTTTTCTCGGTCCTGGGCTATAACCGTTTATATATACTGGATGATAATTTTGGCCTTTGTTCGTGAAATCGACATGAATTGATTTTGTTTCATTTAATTTAATTTTCCATTTTTGTGTCCAATCACAAATTTTATATAGGGCACCTTGTAGTTTTTCTGGTGCTTCCTTATGATTTGATGTGAAATTTTA
This sequence comes from Sphinx pinastri, assembly GCA_947568825.1. Classification (NCBI taxonomy): domain Eukaryota; kingdom Metazoa; phylum Arthropoda; class Insecta; order Lepidoptera; family Sphingidae; genus Sphinx; species Sphinx pinastri. Next base: position 9,759,603 of record OX387627.1, on the reverse strand, counting down.
AGAAAAAATTTTTTGAACGTTCTCCAGCTTTCTTAAAATTTAAATCAACATAATATAACCAAACATGGTAAATAAACCTCTATAAATATTCGATTGCTTTACAAATGTACACTACACCGGTTGCAGCGTTAAGATTATCATATTATAGCCATGATGAAATACATAAAATTAGTCTATGAATAAGAACCAGGAGACGCTCATCACTAAACGAATAAAAATAGTTCTTGGAATAGTTGAACTCAGTCTCGGTGAAATCAGCTGCCAAATAAAAAGACACGCATTCAAATCGATGCTCCCGTTCGGGAGCTATAATGACATCGTCAGAATAGCAGAGAGATCAAACTGACTAATATCCTTCGCCAAGAACAGGGAGTTAATTATAAAAAAAGCATTTTTGATTTTGAGTATTGCGTCAGGCTCGCCTCCATCGATTTATAGAATAAAAATGGTTATTTTTGCGCCTTTGCCTACCCTTTCTAGAACAAAAGCGTGAACCTTGCACTATAAATATTCAAATTATGAGAGATAGGTGTTGTTCGCGGCTTCATCCTCGTTCTAAGCATTTTCACGATACAATAATCCGTAAATCACCGCAGCGATCAATGACGCCATTTGTAATTATTCAATAATTTCGCATGGAAGCTAATTCCCGGTATAAAAAGATGTTACTCCAAGACAAGGTCTATCGGTGTCCCAAATTTCATCAAAATCCATTCAACAGTTACTGCGTTTACTTCTTACCAACATCCAAACATTCGCATTTTTAATATTAGTACAGTAACATAACTCATAAGTTATTAAAATATATGCATCCCTGCATAAACTATATTGTATGAACAGTCTGCTTGCTTTGCCATTGCAGTGTTGCAGCTGAGCGTATTTCTTAGAAGCAATTAATTGCGCCGTCGCTCTCCATTTATTATGTCATCATGAACGACTGCAGCTATTTAGGAAACTATTAACAAAAACAATGTCTAAACAGAAATGTTATTGTTTAATATGAAACTCTTGATGTCAATATAATTTATCTATCCACAGCTGACATTATTATTGTTGATTATAAAGTTTAGTATATCATTGTTGTATTTATAGGATTACAAATATGAAGGGTGTGCGTTTTTAATATTACTTTATCAATGAGATCACAAATATTCTTTAATTCATAATAGTTAAAAAAATAAATACAATTTTTATCTTCATTATCTTTATTGTATAAATAGTTTTATACCTTATGACACAACTATTTGATAATATTATTTTATTAGATGTTATTTTGACAGAACTGAAATATTTACAAATCTTGCAAATAATTCGAAAGCAAAATTGGGAACGAATTCACTGATAAGCAACAGTCTTTTCCTGTTTACTTATTCTATGGTTTCTCCATAAAGTATTCCACATAATGAGCTGTAAACATAAATTATATTTCACAAGCTTTAGGCCCTTTCATGCAAATATAATAACCATTATATTTGACTAATGCAAGCAAGTATAAAAAGTGCCCGCTATTTAAATTATATTATTAAAAAAAATATTGTATTTACGAATTCAAAATTGTTTAATCTTGAAATGTAATACTGACCCACCTTCATTCTTCCTGCGGGATTTTATAGATCTACTAATCTAATCAGATAGTATTTTCAATCTATACTAATATTATAAAGAGGAAGGATTTGTATGTAAGTATGTTTGTAACGAATAAACTCAAAAACTACTGAACGGATTTCGATGAAATTTGGCACACGGGTAGATCATGTCCTGGATTAACACATAGGCCACTTTTTATCCCGGGAAAATATTTTATCCCGGAAAAACTTTTTCAGAAGCAGCAGAGCAGAAGTCTAGTATGATATTTTTCTATATTTACAAGAGCAAGAGTTAGAGAGAAAACATGTAGAGTTGATTTGTTTACGCGTCATTTAAACATGAACAAACTTATTCTGATATACATTCCTCACTATTAGTTTACACCAAAATCGACTAAATATACCACTTATAAATAAATATGATGGAAAAGGGGAAATTACGCAAATAAAAAGCCAGACATCAAAGATAAAGATAGAATCGCCTAAAGGAAAATAGCCGTCTAAAATATTATAAGAATATATACTTAATCACAAGCATAAAATTAGGCTACGAGCAATCTAATCATTCATTATATCAAACTGACATCTTGTAAAACCGACTCGGGCTCTACAAATATTTGAAACGAGCAAACAAGACTTCTTAACTTTGGAACGCTTAGTCGGCTCGTGCTGACAAAGACAAAGAGATGCGAAAACAACCCCGTGCAAACATAATAATATCATTTCATATATTAAGTTGTTCTATAAAGCAAGAAAGAGTATAAATATTAAACTGGTTTTTCTGAAATTTAATATGTTTTTCGAACCGATAAAATGTTGTACGTTACTTAGATTCAGTCAATATTACCACTGTACCACTAGTGCGGAAAGCAGTTCTCACCAAAAAAGAACGGGTAAGAAACTCTTGTGTTGCTATTTTCGAAATCAGTTCAGGGTATTAAGTACAGTGCATGATACAAGAAAAAATGTAGTAAGAGAATGGGAAAATAATTAAGAAAGCAGCTAGATGATGTTGCGGGTGTTCACCATACTTATTGGAACGAAGTTCCTTATCGCGCGTTGTGAAAGGGGGCTAGACGGAAAAAAATCTCACGAAAAGTTGTCACGACACTTTTTGCTATTATCTTACTAATATGAACCTTAAATACATTGCGTAGAAGCTATAATTCTTGAAACGAGTATATTTTTATTTATTTTATTGGAACGAAGTTCCTTATTGCGCGTTGTGAAAGGGGGCTGGACGGAAAGTTGTCACGACACTTTTTGCTATTATCTTACTAATATGAACCTTAAATACAATGCGTAGAAGCTATAATTCTTGAAACGAGTATATTTGTATTTATTAAAGTCATTAAAACCATTTCTTACTAATCTAAAATGAACCTTAAATACATTGCGTAGAAGCTATTTCCCCAGCGTTGGCACGGCACGAGTACAAAAGAATCGAACGTAACATTCTTTTTTCAAATTTTGTTGATTTATTCTACTTTGGTTACTGACATTTATCAATAACAAGACTAAACGTGCTTTGCTCGCGTTTAAAAATCTACTTTATGTGGTAAGCGTAAGATCGAATTTGCGTTTAGTCAATCAAAATTTGTGATAAAAATGCTATGCAATAGCTTTACCGCGGCAGTCTCCGAGTGCCACACGTATTTATTTGTTTTTTTTCTCTAGAAACTTATGTATTGGAACGGAAATAGGAAAATATTTATATATTTATATATACACACTCTGTTATATAAATAAAATTTTATTACAATTCCTTCACTAATTAATCGAAAGGAACTTCGTTCCATCCGGGTGTCCCTTGACACCTCTCATTTTTTTTTTTGTTAAAGATTTTTCGAACTAACAAAGAGTTAATTTCATCCTAGGTAAAACTATGCAAACACGAATCTACACAGTGACCGCTTGGTATCATTAATAAAATATATTTACAATAAAGGCATGAAACTCATGCATCGTCATTGCCAGTGTTACATTAGGTAAATATCATGTAACCGCAGTTATGTATCATATCAAATTAAAGGTCACCGGAAACTGTAAGATGCTAAACAGTGTCTGGGCTGTGACTTGCGATGGATATAACTGTATATTTCGCAGTCACAGTTGTAACATCGTCGCTCGTCTTGAAACTTGAACCGCGGATCAAACTTTCCTCGCGGGACATGAAACTTGACTCAAATGATAAGATTAAAATATTACATCGGCTGCGCAAACTCACCCAGATATTCCAATTTCCAAAATCCGGGGTAAAGTAGTTACAATTATAATGTTAACTGCGCACTTACACATTCAAACTGAAACACTAAACCCAGACATATATCTCGCCATAGGTCTCACAACGATATAATTCACGCACTCATATTAAATTCATGGCAAAGAACAAAGCCGAAGACCGAACACACTTCTCGTTTTAGTCGGTCGTTTAACTTGAACCGAAAGACTGTCGAAGAATATTTAAGTGTTCATTTTATTTGCACGATTTATCGTTGAGCCGGCATGATCTGACCTTTATCGTCGATTAATTGCGAATTGAAAATATATGTGTTATAAAACTAATTTGAGTGTAGAGAGACGAGTGCAGAGGCAAACGAGTGTGGCTGAGGTAGACGGGAGGCGACGGCGGCCCGGGGCGTTCATCTAATGAGCATCCTGCTTTTCACAATGTACCGAGATGATATTCCGCGGTGGCCCGACGACTATTATTATATTCCGCCAAGCGGAGTGCCGCGGGCACGCCGTGCAAGCCTTTTCAAACTATGTTCCGCTATATTCGCCGGGTTTAAAGCCAACCTCTAATTCTAAACGCAAAGATCATTTGGGTGTTAAAATTGCACGTGGATTTGCATTTTAAATTGCATAGTAAAAATTAACATCGTGTTAAATAGGAATTACTGTTCTTGATATAAGGATGTATGGACGGTAGTTTGTTCGTAATATGGATATTGTACGGCTGTATTAGAAAGATGTAGTTCTATGACCTTAAAGCCTTCTTTCTTAAATGACGAATCAAGTAAATCTTGAATTCCTTGGCATTTTATAGTCGAGATAGAGCTGCTATCAAGTTAGGATACATATTCAAAAATGATATTTAAAACCATTGATCCAAAATATGTTCGTCATTGACACTATAAAACATACTATTACCAACCAAAGCCGTTCATAAACCAAGTAGAGCATTTAATTAGTCGTGTTCTGTATCTGTAACGGATTTGCAAATTATGTCCTAACGTAATAACAATCGATACTCTTAAGTTTATCAAACATCATATTTGTTTTCTTCCATCGATGATAAATTTATATTTTTTTAACAGGAAATTCATTGTGAACACGATTTTTACAAAAATACTTCAATAACGTTACGTGAAATAAAACCCGTTCAATCCTGAATCATATACTGAAATTTCCATTTAAACTGCCATAAAAGGAAGTCAAAATTAATGAAGCCCACAAGTTAATAGGAAGATTAAAGGCAATGTTCCGACATTCTCCATACGTCTCCAATATAACCGGTTCGGTGGCACAGATCGACGCAATCCGACCTAATCTCAGCTTACCAGAGATCACACGAAACGTTACCACCGTCATAATAACGTTTTCCATTTGCGACAATGATTGCATATGTATAGATTAGGTCTGAATTAAACGCGGAACTCTTTATAAAATGCAAAAACTCCACCCGCTGTTTACGAGTAATCTAAGTATTATAAGTAATAGCATTTACACACTTCAATTCTAAGTTACTTAGGTAAGCATACGCTAAGAAAAATGGTGAACAAATTCACAAATAGAATCTCATTCAGAAGGTTCACCTTAGAAAAGCCTATCCTAGGGCGGTATTAATAAATCAATCTCAAGTTTGAGTTACATCTCAAGTAGACATAATGTATGGAACTATTAATGCATTATTTCTACTTGAGATGTAACTCAAACTTAAGATTGATTTATTAATACCGCCCTTAGTGTTAAGAACCAAATTCAAAGCTCTTTTATCCGCCGAATAGGTACTATTGAAAAAGTTTAACAATTTATAAAATATATAATTATTTCATAATTATATATAAAGTACATAATATTATTTTTTTATGTTTATTAATGTTTGTTGTTTAGTATACATAAAAATAAAAATAAAAGGTATATTCTAAATAAAGAGTAAAGATAAAATAATATCAATATCTTTATTTACTAAAAAAAACTATTATCTATATGCAAAATAATTATTAAATAAACTTAGGGATACAACTAAAACACTTGGAAATATCTAAAATCATGTCTTTTGTTTTCTTTCTTACTCCAAGACTTTTAAACTTTACGTCTTACTGATATTAGATGCTGACGACGCAAATATCACTGAATTACAGCATCATAACTCTCATTTTACACTGTAATTTCTAGAATAGCTGGCGATTTTTCTCAGGTAAAACATTTTTCGTTTCCGCTAGTAATAATAGTGCTAACAATTTTGCTATTTTTACATGCTTTTTATCTATTTTGTAACAAGATGTCATATATAATTGCATCTTTCTTATAGCATAATAATTTCTATGATTATACATCCATACATATAGACTCACGCCTTTTATCCCCGAAGGGGTAACGAGACCATCCCACCCTCACACCCGCCACTACAACTCCTGTAAGCCAGGATCGGCAGTGGCACGCATTTTATGAAGCTCGGCGAGTCTCTAGGAGCACTAATTAGTCACGAAGTTAATCAAATAGAAGAATAGGGAGGAGTTAGAAATATATTTTCCACTTCCCTCCATAGCAAAGCGGGAGACAAAATTAGGAACTAAAAAGGTATTTTTAACCTTAATTATTGAGACTTTTACAACTGGAAAAGCCAGATGTAAAGCACCACGGATAACATTTTAAAGGGGTAGGCAGAGGTGTAACTAGTGCACCCACTTTTTACCGTGTGTATTCCGTCCGATGATGATGTGATAGGGGGCAAGCCTATCGCCAGATCGGAATCAAATTCCACACTCCGGGCTGATACTGAGTAGAAAACCCAATATCACTCTTGCCCAACCCGGGGATCGAACCCGTGACCTCAACACTGCAGTCGTACTGTTATACAACTACGCCATCGAGGCAATCTATGATTAAATTATATTGATAAAATGATTACCTCTTAAGTGAATAATTACTTCATCGAAATGCTGAAACTACGAATCGCAATTATTATTGCACCTATGATGGGTGCTACATGTATAATACTAACAAATATTCAATTATATTAAATAGACAAGTCAACATAGCATATTATTTAATTTGCAACTATAAAACCTGACATACGTATAAGTCGATTGATATACAGAAAACCTGAAATACGAAACATTATTTTATGTTATAGAGTAAAAAATAACAGCAAATGACTTTTATAACGACTGTAAATGGAACGGACTTACCTATTTGCTATAAACAACGCAATTTTCCATTTGGTCGACGCAGAGAACAAACTAAACTAGAACAACTTTTCTAGTCGATAGGTTCTGCGAGCAAATGCTTTATGAATAATAAACATCGTTCAATAAATATCTGCCATAATATCGGCCATTAGACACATCTAGGCGTAACCGATTTGCACTTAACAGTTCATAATATGGTTATCGGGTTAAACAACATTTGGAATTTGATGTTAATAATAATATTAATGTGAATTACATGGTCTTAAAAATATACGTTTGATATCAATAGGTATATGATATAAAACAATGTTTCATAACAATAAGTTTGATATCTTGACAAATACCCATTCAATGCAGCGCCTTTGTCGCAGTCATGCTGAAATAGAATTTTTAAACTATATTAGGGCAGGTCAGGAGTACCCTTAACCGACGAAAATGTATGAAAAGAACTATGAATGTGGAAGAAGCGAAAGAGGTGTGTCAAGATCGTAGCATGTGGCGCTCAATAGTCTCTGCCTACCCTTATGGGATAAGGGCGTGAGTGTGTATGTATGTATATGTATGTAAACTATATTTATTATTAAATTAGTTTTTATATACTTTATGTGTCATTATTTCTTAATGTATTCCTTTTAAACCAGATGACAATAAGCTAAGAAGTTTCATCTGTTTTAAATCAATGTTCAGTCTCATTGGCACAGACGAAGTTCCACTGAGGGAACCCAATGGAGGAATGGAAAATAAAAAGATCATTTTCAACTTTGTTCGAAGTGTCAACTAAAGTTCAACAGTCGGCGAGGGTACGAACCTAACTAAGAAAATAAAATTCCTCCTTAGATTTAAAAACTTTGACATACAATTTTTTCGTTCGTTGAATATAAGGTTAGCTATTGTGACACCCTATTAAAATTACAAATATATTTTTTAACCCCGAAGTTTTTCCCACATTTGGATCGAGGCTTTACAATTTCAATACCCGTCTGCACTAGATACTGTTAAACACGTTCTATTTAAAAGCAAGATTAATATAATTGCAAAAACTACTGCAATGCTATTTCTAAAGAGAATTAATAAATATATTTATTAACTAACGATCAAACAACTCTACAAAGAACCTTCAGAAATAATTAAAAGACAACAAAATGTGGAACATTACTTGAAAAAAAAACAATAAATAATAATTGTCCCACATTTTCCAGCAATATTGTCACGTATGTCCACTACTTTCGAGAACGCTGTGACCTTACAAGTTGCTTTTAGAATAACTTACAAAATAATTTTCCTTAAGAATTTGTAAGACGATCTGCAGGAGCAGCGGAGTGAGCAGCTATTCGACACCATTTGAATTCCGGGACACATTCGAGTTCTTCTTGCTGACACTCGATTGTGCTGTCGAGAGTCTGACAACAAACAGATCGCCGGCCGGCTTTCACGGTGGAGTGCCGCTAAGCGCGACCATTCCATGAAGTAATCCGCTACGGGAGAGGCATTAGCGGCGCCGCACGTCCCGCGTCTCCCCACTCCGGTGCATGCTCATGCTCTTATTCTACCACTTTATCTCTTTAAATATCTACTTTGCGGAGATCCACTATTTAATTTAAGTATTTCGTTTTGGCAAAATCCGTGTAGTGCTTGGCCGGAATTGTTTCGTGTAAATGCAAGGTTTGTAAAATTTGATTGACTTTCTGTAATCATGTTAAATAAACTACATTAGGGAATTATTTGAAGTGATCTTTTTTATTGCTTCTGAATGAGCATGCCGCTCGCCTGGTGATAAGCGATACGATCTCCCATAAACAGTAGCAACACCATTCAGATATTTTAATTACAAAATACTGCGTGGCACTCCACTCCACCGCGCACGACACCGTGAGACATTAGATGTTATGTCTCATAATGTCCAGTAATTTCCTTCAAACCGTTACACAACAGTACATCCATACTACTGCTTGGCAGTATAAAAAGACATTGCGGTGGTAAACAACCTATCCAGACGACCCCTCGCATACGAGACCTGCCACCAGTAAAATAAATTATTCATATTAAATCTTGATTTATATAGAATATAAGCTAGCAATGTGAGAATCATGTTATGACAAATTCAGATAATATCATCTGATTTCTAACAAAACTTAATGAATTCTACTGGCGCAAAATATGTGCACATGTCACATACAACAGACAAGTGTAAAGTTGCAGTAATTTAAAAGATTTAAATGTGTGGACACGGTTTGTTAAATACACGACGTAGGAAATGAATAGAACGAAACAGATTCCTACCACAGCAAGACAATGATAGTAACATTAAAAGCGCCCGAAATTAGAAACGAGATAGGACCGTTCCTTTTGCACAGCAACATGCAAATAACTAACAAAGTTCTCCCTTTAGAACGGTTATGCCCAATAATGTAAGAAATGCTACACAAAGGGAGGTAACAAAGAAAATTTGGGTTGATAAGGTATTTAATTTTCTTATCAAGCGCTGAAATATGTTGGAGTAACAAGTAGAGGCGATGTTGCACTTAGGCGTAGTTTACTCGGCAGTGGCGTGGTAGAGACGGCTGGTGACGATAAGCAGAATCGTTTCACGGCATAATCCTCTCAGCGAAGAGGTATTATCCTACCAAAGTCGACGGCCCAACTATGGATAAGCACCTGCATTGTGTTGTAAGTGTTCTCGTTTCGACACTTTCTTATACACTGCGGACTTTATGCAAGAACAACTGTTGTAATTTTAAGTTTTTTATGAGATTCGATATACACATATTGTAATATATGTTACGTATAATTCTTAATATCTTACATGAAGGACGCGTATTTAAGAAACATTCTTTAAAAATTTAATATATGTATAATATGATGTATGTTTATAGAAACTCAGATAGTACAACGCGTAGACAAGGCGAAGTAGCATTTAGGCGTCGTATTCAGAACAAAAATTTTCACTGAAGATACATAAAACAAAACCAGAGCTTCTCTTTAAAGACATGTCTTCACAATAAACCGTGTTGTTATTGTTTCAAAGCCCTGGATGGCCAATAACAATACCTGCTAGTGAAAACGTATGGTTTCACAGTAATTTTCGTAAAAGCTGGCCATTGTCTGTTTGGATCTTTCCCAAATATCGCTGTAAACGACCGATATGAAGACAAAAAGCCACTAGACATTGATGCCAGGCGTATTGAAAACAAACGGCACTGTAAAGAATACGTTGAGTTCCGTTATTTCAAACAAAACACCTTTTAGAAATTGTTATATTGGAAGGACTGCCTCGGTGGCGTAGTTGTATTACGGTACGACTCCAGTGCTGAGGTCTCGGGTTCGATCCCCGGATCGGGCAAAGTGATATTGGATTTTTCTATTCAGTATCAGCCCGGAGTCTGAAACTTGTGCCCGATATGGCGATAGGCTCGCACCCTATCACATCATGGGACGGAATACGCACGGCGAAAAATGGGTGCACTAGTTGCGCCTCTGCCTACCCTTTCGGGGATAAAAGGCGTGAGTAAACGTATGCGTATATTGGATGTATACATATCAGATTTTTATCCAATCGCACTATAAAAAATAAACCGCAAATCAGATATAACTGTTAATTGAATCGAAAAATCTATGAAAAGCAAAAATATTTTCAATAATTTTTCTGACGGAGGCGTAATCTCCATCACAAATGGTTATCAACGTTATTGTAAGGGATAAAAATTTTAGGGGAGGAGATTTATTCTAGGTTAGTCAGCGGGGCTTAATTGAGATCCATTCAGCTGAGATATTGGTAAACGGTCAGCGGCCAACCGGCGCCTGATCGAACTTCTTTCTGTTATTGTGACACGTAATTACGACATTTCAGATTTATCTGATAATAGAAAAATCATTAAAAATCATTTTATTTTATTTATTAAATGGGTACGTTATATTTAGTTCTACGAATTGCTTACTTATTCAAGTAATAATATCATTAATCACATATAAGAACAACATTCTAAAAATCAGTGCTTAAATAATATTTCATACTGATATTTTTTAAATAAATAAAATTAAAATGATTTTTTAATAATTAAATTATAACAGTGGTACCTAATACCAAATTTACAGAAAATACCTCGTCTTGCCAGAAAATTCATGATTTCATCTATTCTTCACGTCAGTTGTAATATAAAACTAGAAATGATCATACAATAAAATCATTATAACTAACCATAAGCTAATCAACAAATCCCATGACATTTAAATAAAAAGAAACGAATCAGTTGGCAGAGTCGAGACGGACTATTGAGGGTTCACAATGGAGCCAATCACGCGCCACCAACTTCTAAGACCCCCTGAAAGGCACGTTCTCCGACTTCCGAGTTGTAGACAGTAGACACTTCGCCGCTGATTCCGGTCCAACACGAAAATATGTAATCCGCGAACATTGATTCCTCATATTTGGTAATAGAATATAAGGTACGAATTACTTTGTTACGATTTGGTTTCTACACGTAACTGTTTTTCTCATAGTTTACCTATTGAGAGTAACAAACGATTAATGATTAAGTTACAAGGACTAATTAGGAAAATCTCACTCCTCCTTTGAAATTTCTGTAAGGATCTAATATCAAAGTTTATGTTTAAGGCAAATAAAATAGCCACTACAAATAAAAATACCTAAGGACAAACCTTAAAATAAACCTTGGGGATCCATATCCCACTCGAATCTCGCTTATATACAGCAGGCTAAAAACGGCAAACCGATGCAAAGTTGCATACAGGTAACATCACGTTGCACAACGTTCCAATGTTGAGCAGTAAATAGGTCGGTTAGAAGTTGTGCCAGCCGCCGCGCATGCCGAACAGAACTTACAAATGTCCGATACAGCCGGCGTCTTGATACTTCCCATTGGATATTCAATATCGAATATGTAAATCTTTACACGTCGTTCAACGAGATAACGCATCGTTACTTTTTTAAATAATTCAATAATATTTAATTATTTTTAACTTTTATTTATTATTCCTTTACGTTTAATCTTTAAATTTAAAATTAGAACGTATAATTTAGTTCCTAGATCTACGATAACATAGTTAAGTAGCTATCTACTGACCGCAATAAATATGAGTTTACCTCTATATTGCCATATTATATGAAATACGAAATCATAACCATATTATGCCAGGGATCTGTATCGATTATAACAAGTAGATACACGCCGGGAACGGAACCGATAGCCAAATAAACTAGCAAACCGCATCGATTACCTGTCAATGGCAGCCCCAGAGCCGAGTGACCGCGCCGCTGGACCCACAGACGGCCCTGATTATATACTTAGGTATGTAGGTACGTACCCATGTCCTCAATTTGTGTCTAGTGAAAAGTTGATAAAATCGGAATGTGGATACCACGAGAGATTAAGCTGATAACTTTAACTAGGATAGGTTTGCATTGACTGTGTTTGGATATTCTTTAAAGAACTGAATAGCAAAATATGTAATTTACTTGCTGGTTTTAAATAGGATATTTTCCTTTATACAGCAGCATGTTAACGCTACGTAGAACTTTAAATGAATATCTATTTCGTGCATTGTATTCCACAACACTCACCCGTAGTCATAATAATTATGTTAAATCTTATATTATCTTCATTTTTACATCATCACTAACGTGCGTCAAATCAAAACATGACAGTGCTCTACACATTGTTTCATAACACAATTAGACTAACGGGCATAGTCACTTCGAAATCCGACTCTCACACAGTAGAGACTAGAGACTATAAAGACGCAACTAACAAATTGTGATATTTAAAATGAGGAACGAAATTTATTGCAACCGATAAATATTTCAAACGGTCGTCGTCTCGGAAACTATTTTAAACTACAATTAATAATAAAAAATACATGATGAAAATTCACAGCAATTTCATTGTTATCGTGTTAACAGCACAATGAAAAGAACTTTGTCTTAACGAAACTTTTCTACTTTTAATAAGAAGCCCATTCATCGCATACTTTTCTTTAGTGGGGAAGTAGGCAAGAAGGGATGGCTTTATCGCTACAACTCGTGACACCAGAAAATTAAAGTGCGCCGTCATGGTTGGCCATCTTAGCAATAGGGTGACTGGGCTCTTGCTAAACTTAATTAATTGGCGTTTAAGCTGCTAGATATTCGATCTTATAAGTTAGTAAATAGATACATTGTCCACGTAGGCCGACAGGCACAAAATTCAGTAAATAATGCTTAAATACTTTGCATAAGTATGTTGCCGCAAAAAGACGCAGGGGCCGCAAAGCCTAATTAATTATTAGAGTTATGATTTATTTATATTAATGTAATGTAATAATATTATATTCTGAACCAATTATAAAGATGACTTTAGTATTTTTTTATACAGGATAAAATATAATTAGGTCCATAAACCAAAAAATAGGTGAAAAGCGGCGCCAAAATGCCATATGCGGATAACGGTTTCTAGTTTAGCACGCACGTAGCTCGTAAGCTTTTGAAAAACGCGCATTCTTAGAAATCGTGGAGCTTTTTTTAGCCCTTCACTGGCTCTACCTTAATCAAGGACTAAGGCCGGTGCTTGCACGAAACGCTACTTCAAAGTTACTACATCATTTGAGAGCGATGGAGCCATAACCTAAAAATTTTATTCAATTGAAGTTACTACATCAAGTCGGACTAAATCACAAACGTGAGACAGTGGATGTTACGTAGGAGGATGTTATCTATAATGAAATGTGTAGACTCCCCGAGGTTTTAAAACAAGGAATCTCGCTCCAACAAGTCTCTCAGGATGACCTATAATCTAAACACTGATTATTTATATTTATAAAAATGTTGTCTCTGTTTCTATATCTATTTAGGTGTATATCTATGTATATGTATTTATTTATACAATATTTGTATGTATTTATCTAACTTATATGACTGCCTCGGTGGCGTAGTTGTTTTACGGTACGACTGCAATGCTGAGGTCTCGGGTTCGATCCCCGGGTCAGGCAAAGTGATATTGGATTTTTCTATTCAGTATTAGCCCGGAGTTTGGGCCCGATATGGCGATAGGCTCGCCTCCATCACATCATGGGACGGAATACGCACGGCGAAAAGTGGGTGCACTAGTTGCGCCTCTGCCTACCCCTTCGGGGATAAAACGCGTGAGTATGCGTATGCGTATATATTTATCAAATAATTAGTCATATACTTCGTACACCTTATGCTGCCCCATATGATTTTTTTCTGTTTCCCATTTTTCCATCCCATGGTTGTCTGTAAGAGATTGCCTTGTGCGATAAGACCGTCATTTGTACTTTTTCATTTTTCTTTTTGTTTTATGCTTTATATCTCTGGTGTACAATAATGTGTAAATAAATAAATAAACATAACTGCAAGGATAGCTTACTTATTTTTTGCATAAGGTACAAAAATTCCGCGTGGAATCGAAATTGTCATAGAATAGTGGCCACAGCAATCTAGTCCGTAGTAGAGATAAAAATCATAATATTGCTCTTTAACATTTGGATTACGTGTTCGCGGCTAGCAAAACAATTATTATGTTGTGTACGAAATTGTTTGCGAAGTAAAAGTAAGGTTTACGCTAATAAATGAAATGAAATATTAAAAAAAAAAAAAGTTTGAAAATGTTAGCAATTGAACAAGCTTTACAATAATTCAAAAATATTTTGTTTCCATTAAAAATTACAACCAATTCCGTTGTCTTGACAAAGTTTAAAATTAACTTTCTTACATAAATGTCAAAATAATCGAAGTAACATTAGAAGGCAGTTCGGCGTCAGATGCGACATTGGGTGCTGCGCCCTCTCATGACTGTGAGTGACGTATAATCGATACTTTACCAGACGCACGGCTTTACGGTTGGCTTCAATAATGTCGCTGATATATTAAAAATGCGCACGTGGCTGCCAAACTTGTACATGTTAAGATTTGTTACCCCGCAGTATGTGTTTTTTTTTTATTTATGTTAATTCTAATGTAATTCTATGGTATATTGCATACTTTCAGTACGTAATTCCAATAGAATACCTGCTGAAAGTATGCCAGTAGAGCATAGTCAATACTTTCTTCTAAATAAATACCTAGATGTAGATTTTGATCATGTTTGGCCATTGATGTAAAAACCCCTTACATATCAATGTGTTTGGCTTATCTTTTTCTCGGAAAAATCCTACAACAAAAGGTGCTATGTCAAAATGTGCCACCAATGGCCTGTAAGGAAGTATATTTTTAAATTAGTAAAATAACAATTGTAATATCCAAAATTTACTTAGGTACCGGTTTCATCAATGATAATGATGACAAAAATAACTTTGGAAGTTAAAATTACGATCAGTGCTTTATTAAATTTTTTTATCAATTTATTTAATTTGAGGCTACTCGGTACTCCTATTTTATTTAAAAGTAATGCCTATTATTTTGTGTAAAAATTTTCACAATAAATTTTAAATAAAGAGTTTGCTAGATAAAACTCTTCATCTTGATTCTTGTTTGAGTAAGAACTTATGTAACAACGAACATAATATTTGTTCATACTATTAAATTATAGAAAATGTGAACGTAAACAACAAACAAACCTTGCTTAGCGTAACAAATATCTTAGTTGAGATTCCGCTATGTCGACAAACTCCTAAAAGTTTGGTTCAAACTTAATTTAGCCGGACTAGTCCTCGACCGCCGGCAAAAGCTTCACAAAGTTCTGTAGGTACCTAGGTAGTAATTGAAATGGAAAAATAAATAAAATCAAGGTACTACGTAGGTCACAATCACCTATTGCAAAAACGTGGCACTGCGTCTGCGGGTGTCTATTCCGACATTTACAATCATATTTAAAAAAAAAACCGGTCACAGCAAAGATTCCTCGCTGCACCGGATAGTAAGCGAAGTAGGGTCCAGAATCCAGATAGAATGTCGACTGACGAGCAATGATTATCCCTAGTCTATCCACACAATTATGCCGGCCTATTTGAACCGAATATAATATATTTACGGGTAGGTGCAGCCTACGGGTATCTATATAGGTACTGAATACCTTATACTCGCGGCTCCGCCTGCGTTAAAGTCTGTCGCCAGGAATGAAAACAACGCACCTTTCACTCCCGGAGGAATCCCGGTCCTAAATAATACATATTACGGTACGTACATACTCGATTATCCGGCCCCAGTCATACGGATTCGCGATTAGCCGGACTACCAACCACGACCAATTTTATTAAATACCTATATGTCGAATTTATGCAAGCATGATACATCGTATGTTGGAAAATATATCTCTTAATAATTTCTCAATAAACATTGATTTTCATTGATAATGTATTAATGTTGTTTTTAATAAACACATAACATTATGTACTTCATATGCACAAAACCGGCTTTTCATCATACATTCGATTATCCGGATTTTCGATTATCCGAATGCCTTACGACAAAAAATAGCTAGGTTAATCAAGTTTCTACTGTATCTAATTGAAGCGGCGATAATCTAGTTGGGAGTGGAATGGACTGCCGAGACGATTGACTGCAGGTTCAAAACCCAAGGGCACGCACCTCTGACTTTTCTAAAAGGTTATGTGTGTATTCCTTGTGAATTATCGCTCGCTTTAACGGAGAAGGAAAACATCGTGAGCAAACCTACATACCTGAAATTTTCCATAAGAATTTCGTGGGTATGTGAAGTGTACCAACCCGCCCTAGGCCAGCGTGGTGGACTATGGCCTAACCCCTCTCAATAGTAGAAGAGGCCCGTACTCAGCAGTGGGCAGTATATAATACAGGGCTGATTGCACTGCATTGCATTGATTTCTGTAATTGTTACGCTTTTACGGCAAAATTACTGAACAACACCTGAATAAGGTGAAAGGATATGTCCAAAAACGGGCCTAAAATTCGAACCAAGACAGTTTATATATATTCGGATAGAACTCCGAAATCTAGCCTTTTACAAAAAATCGTTTAATTTTAAAGACCTCCGATTTTGAGATTTATGTCATTTTATTTTGATTAAAAACGACACTTTATATGAACGTTTTTAAAAAAGTTATAAATGGAGAGGTCTAAAAATATTTTTTTAATGGATCTCTAAGATCCATATTTTGCCCCTATCCCTAAAGTTTGAGCCTGGTTAGATTTTGAGGCCCAGCACTCATACAAAAAGCGGAAATCTCTTCCGTATCACGTCATCGACTCCTAATTTCTTCTAGAATTCTAGACTTTTTATCAACCCCGTTGATAGTCTCCAGAGCCCATAAGGGGGCATTATAGCCCTCTTAAAACTGTTTTAGGCTGTACCTATGGCCGCTGGTTCTAATCAATACCTACAACGTTATAAAAAAAAATACATACACACGAATTGATAACCTCTTCCTTTTGGAAGTCGGTTAAAAAGGTATCATGTCATATTATAATAAATACGCATAGTGTACGAACACTGTAAAATATATTTCAATTCCATGTTTAGGCGATTGTATCGTGGGATCGAGTTGAACTCGATTCTTATTAAACTGAATACTGATACGTTGCGGCCAACACTACGACATACGCGACGCGCCGTTCACAGCTGTCACGTTTTTAGCACAAAATATTTATCATATTAATTTGTCAAATACGTTGAAAAACTGTGAGAATTTATATCTAAAAATCATTAGACTATGTAAACAGGTCATATATAAAGCTATTGCTCTTACATGCCTTTAGTAAACGCTATGTAACAGTGGTTAGAAATGGATCAACAATTCTCATTGTCCTGGAACAATTTTCACGGGAATCTGACGAAAGGATTCGCCGGTCTGTTAGGCAATGGCGAATTTGTCGATGTAACAATTGCGGTCGAAGGCCACTTGTTACAGGCACATAAAGTAATACTGTCGATATGTTCACCTTATTTCAAGAAAATGTTTCAAATGAATCCATGTCAACATCCGATCGGTGAGTGGTTTTTATGTTTGTAATTACATGCAATTTTGTAATTCGCGACTGGTCACTTGCGAAATGCCTCTATTTATGTTGAAAATAGTGGTCTTTTAACAAACCAATGCGCCGACTTGCCTTACATTTAAAAGTTAATTAAACACAATAGTTAAAAGTCCTCAAATTACAGGTTAAACTTCTTTAAAAACCTACAATCTTAATTATCACATATAGGGGTGGGTTAATTTATGTAATAAAGCCTAGTATATACAGTATATATAATAATTAAACTGGGAAATACTTAACAAAGTTGTAAATTGTATTGCAGTTGTTCTGAGAGATGTGACGCACAAAGCCATGAGAGACCTGCTCCAGTTCATGTACCACGGTGAAGTTAGTGTTAAACGGGAAGATCTCACTAGTTTTATAGGCACTGCTGAAGTTCTGCAGATTAAAGGTTTAACAAATAAAGAGGTAACATCAAATTTAAGCCCATTTATGTATTTCTAATTATGAAATGTACTTATATATTTTAATAAGATTAATGCTATAGCAAAAATTGTTAGAAAAGTTTTTGATGTATATCAGTATACATGTCTACAGAAAATGCTGTCAAATTGTATATTTTAAGATAAGTTTTTTCCTATTTTCAGACTGATGATGACAATGACAAGGAACAAGACTTAACAAAACACACTTTGGAAACTCAGAGCAACACTCAGGATGCAGAGTCATGTGTGTCAGACTCTTATGAACCTTCACAAAATGATGAAGTGCAGAACAATGAACTAGTGTTGCTAAAACAAAGACAATTTATTGAAAAACTACAGCGATTAAGTAATCTTAAGAGAAAGTCAGAAGAATTCTTACAGAACAACTATTATAGTGATGTTCTAAACTCAGAAAAGAGACCAAAAATAAAAGAAAAGTCACCGTACAGTAAACTCAGTAATCAATTATTAGCAAGCAGTAATTTTGAAAATTTTAAAAATATTTATGATGATAATCCAGTAGATATTACTACTTCATTTAATCACTTACAAAAAAACAATATGAAAGAACTGAATGATAAATGTCAAGAGCAGTCTTCATCTGACAATGGTGTGGAATTGAAGACTGAATGTGATGATAGTGACATTATAGTAACTGACCCAGCTGTTTGTACCACTCCAAAGAACTTTGATAGCACGAGGGACTGCAAGAAAGACTTATCGATGCCCCTGGACTACCAGTCTCCACAAGATAGTGAGTATTACTTACAATATTAGCATTGTAAATATTTAACAAATACATTCGTTTTCAAAGTCATACATAATAAACATCAAATTACATTTGAACACAATCTGTATTTTTTCATGTAATGGCTTCTGTAATTTTTATTCTCAATAATAACTACTTTTTTGCCTGAAACGGACAAAATTACAGAGATTGTGTTGAAAATGCAATCATTATATTAGTTTTCATTGAACCCCATAATTTCTTTTGCAAATCCTTTTTATGAAAACACGATGGCATTTTCAACATTTATATTTTTTTTTAGAATATACCGTAAATAATGATTTCTCTAAAACAGTTAACTGAAAATGCCCATCGTGATTTCAGATACCAGTTTGAGCTCTTTGTTCATCGACTTAAAAAACTTAGTAAACGGTAAAGTTTCAAACACACTGAGAGGTAGCATGTGTGAAGACTACCCAAGGCATGCTCTGGACCACCGTCTTGTTACAATACCGCAAAAAGAAGATGGAAAAAAGAAATATCCCCAGCGCTCATGCAGGCTTTGTTGGAAAATTGGGAAGAGACGGGACACTAGGTTCATGTGCAGTGCTTGTGAATTACCTTTCTGTAAATCTCCATGTTTCGAAATTCATTTTAATGATGTGCTCAAAATATCTCAATTACAAGGCGACTATTACGCATCTTAATTTAGTTTAAGCATAATTAAAACCCTCTAAAGAGGTGACACAGCTGCTTTGGACTTAATTTTTTTGCCATAAGGCTAACATTTACAACAGCTGTTGTAACAAATGAATCAAAGATTCGAAATTGGTTTTGGGACCAACCAAAAAGAATTTTACATCCGCTTATTTTGTGATTTTTGTAAACAATATATTATGTAACATTAGATTAAGTTTGGTTTAAGATACCACTAACAGTAGAGTAATAAAGAAATCATGAAGCACAATAAATTAGTTAATCATCTGTGATAAGTACTGCTCTCAAGTGCCAATTACACTTTTGTGAAAATCTCTATTTTTGTAAATCTGTAATGTTTATTTCTCTTTCAATAAGTGCCATGTGGTGTCTGCCATAAATTTTTCTGAAGACTTTATTGCTCATATTCTAGTCTATTTATTATAATAGTTTATTTTATAATTTAGTCTAGTGTCTATTGTATCTCAATGCATGCAAATTATTCCTTAATTTTTGAAATGATCTCTTTAAGAGCTACATATTTTTATTACTAGGTTTTGGTATACCAAATTGAGATTTACATTCCTAAATTTATGAGCAATTTTACAGTTTTAGGCCTTGTCCAAGTGTCTTTGATAAAGTATGTTATAATGTGTGATGTTACTTAACTGTGTGATTTGATTGACTATAGTTAACTGAATGTATTTTTATAATCATATTTGAATAAATTATATATCAAAAATATGTTTCCACATTTTTTATTCCACCAAATTTTTCCCCAATCTTTGTAACCTTACTTCATTTACTATTGACCGAGACAAGCCAGGATTTATAAAATCTTTATTTTGATTTGCAGGTGCCCTTTCACTAGTAGTGAATGGATCCAATGAAAATCCACAATTACCTGTCCGATATAAATACATATACAGCAGAAAAGGACACAAGCAACTAGTGCATATGAACTTTGTATATACTAAACATTCAACAACACATGGCAAAACATCATGGAGATGTGTACAGTATTTTTCATTGAATAGGTGTCCAGCAACAGTCGAAACTATAGAATCGATGATTTATGCAGTCAATCATCAACATAACCATGAAGATTGTTTTGACAAACTTTCCAGGAACAATGTTTATGAAATGAATGTTTCTGCGAAATGAGTATATTTGAATCTGTGTACATAGTACTAAGATTTTTAAACTGTAAAGTTCCTAAGATTTTAATTTGGCAATTATACCTCATTTAATATCACCAATAATTTGACATTTATATTCAGAACTTTGTACGCATATTATATTATATATTATCTTCAGTTCCATCTAGTCAGAAAATAGATATTTTTTTCATATAAATATTTTATTGCTAATGTTGATAAGTTAATTGCTATAAAGAAAATACTACATTTATTCCAAGAGTTTTATTTAACTTTAATAAACATCATTCGGTACCCAATAACTTTAAAAATTTACATTTTATTTACAGTGCCTTAACAAATATACAACAAAAGTATATATTATTCTATCAAAAATACATTCTGTAACACGCAGGCTGTTAATAAGAATGAACTTCATGACCTAAGACGTTTTGTGGAATCTACTTTAGCTGCAAGGATCGCCGCCATTCTCTTTCGTGGTCGATGTTTTTTACTAAAACCTATGTCTGAAAAGAAGTACAATACATTATTTATTTTGACTGACCATCTCAAAAACAGATAGAAGTGAGGGGTGGCCTTTGTCCAGAAAAAGCATGTGCAAGCCTCGTAAAATAAATTTATGTCTATCCTAATATTATAAAGGCCAAAATTTCTTACAAAATCACGCCAGAATGGCTGATTTTGGATTAAATTTGGCACAGAAATAGATTATAGTTTGGACCATTTTTTCACGAGGGTAGAACTGGGAGCAACAGCAAATATTACATGTTTTTGAGGAAAAATATTTTTTTATTGCTACTGAATGACAAGACGAGCATGCCGCTCGCCTTATGGTAAGCGATGCGATCGCCCATTATCAGTAGTAACACCATAGAAAACATTTATTTACTAAGTATTGCGTGGCACTCCACTGCACTCGTCTTCCTGAGATAATGGGTGTTAAGTCTCATAATGCGCAGTAATTACGCTGGCTACAATGTCCTTCAAACCGGAACACAACAGTGCATATACTGCTGCTTGCTGGTAGAAATAGACATTGCGGTGGTATCTACCCAGACGGCCCCTCGCATACGAGAGACCTTAGATTAATTATTTCCACCAGTAATACTGCTCTGATTGGGCTACGACTGCTGTGCTGAGTTATCGGCATCGATTTCCAGGTCGAGCAAAGTGGTATTGGTTTTTTTTTGCTCAGTATCAGCCTGAGGACGAACTGTGCAACATATATGGCAAAAGGCTCGCCCTCTTTTACATGGGACCCAATACAAAAGAAAAAAAACCGTGATGCGATGCTATATGTATGTATGAAGAAAACTTAAATTACTTACGAATATCGACGTCGGGTTTTTCTTTTAATCCAAAAGATTTAGCAACTTTGTCGAGATCTATGTTTACTAAATTGAATATTTGTTTAAATTTTCTAACTTCAAGAGCTCTAATATACCCTTCAAAAGCTTCAATAGCCATTTGATGAAAGTTGGGATCTGACATGGCTGCTTGTAACTGTTGAAAAAGGGAAAATAACAAATAAGAGTGAGTACATAATAATATAACACAGAAGGAATAACATATTTTTTGTGTGTATACCTTAGGTTCTAGATTGAAAAAACTATCCCAAGTTTCATATTTATCTAAATATATTTTTGACTTTTGCAAATATGATATAAATTCAATTTCCTCTGGCCTTAGAAGTAATACTGCATTTCCTACAGAACTAATACCCCTTGCTGTTCTGCCCACCCTATGTATATATTCCTGAAACAAAAAAACGCATATATTTTGTATTCCGAGTATGTATTCTTATGATTTTTTACATGCATTACTTTTCTAAAATAGACATTTGATTCGCCATACCTATTAAGCTTAGTAAATTTTAACACCAAGTATAATCCGCGTATACCCATGAGGACGTTTAACTTACAAGTATGCAAAAATAATACATCTTATTATAATCCTCTTACAAGAATGTCCCGCCTAAATAATGAATTATCTATGAAACATTCCGCACTTGATATTCACACTCCAAAATATAGTACTTTCCGACACTGAGTCTTTTTTTTTTTTTTTTTTTGGCCCTACCGGCCAGTAGCCTGACGCGAGTCGGCTTTTCTGGCCACACCGGACTTTCGGGTGAACGCTTTAGGCGCTCGCAACCCTTGATTTAAGTAACCATGCTGAGGGCAACCCACTAACGGGTTACGAACCTCGGCTCAGGACGGTCACTGGGAGAGGATGAGACATCAACGATTAGTGGGGAAGGTTGGTGTTTAACCTAATCCTATCCATTTATTTCGTCGGCACGCGGGCCAGAACTGTTAGGAGGGTCGGGAGGGCGACGGGGAACGCGGCGAGGTCCTCGGCGGCGAGGACGGAACTGCGGTCGTGTGGAGTGTAGGAGTTTTAGGAACTCGTTCTTACTGCGAATGGCCAGAGTGATATCGTCCTCTGGATCGGTTAGGACTGAACGCGGCCGTCTCCATTTGGCGCGGTCGAATGGAGTGTATATTGACGCTTTGCGGACTAACGTATTTGGGTGTTTAACCGCCCGGTCGAAGTAGCGTTTGCTGGTCATTTGCATGAAATGCCTGATGGTCGGCATGTTAGTATCCACGTGGAGGTTGCGATTGCGAACGTACCACGGGGCACCAAGAGCGTGTCGAAGAAAAATGTTTTGCAATACCTGCATACGCTTAAGACGAGCAGGCGGTATATGGGCGAACACGGGCGACGCGTATGTCATGATCGGTCTAATACACGTGGTAAAGATCCTAATCTTGTTGCGGATGGACATTTTGCTTTTCCTATTTATGAGCCAATGCAGTTGGCTCATCGCGAATGCGGCTCGCGCGCGTACCGCATTTACGTGTGGGATGAAGGTCAACTTCTGATCAAGGGTCACTCCTAAATATTTGGCTTTGTCCGTCCAGGGGATTACCTGGTTGGACATGCGGACTGAGTTGTGAGGCACATGGACTCTCCTTTTCAAAGTGAACAGGATAGCCTGGCTCTTTGTGGGATTGACGGTGATTCGCCATTTGCGGAACCACTCACTGAGCTTGTCGGCGGCGGCCTGCAAAGTGCGCACCACGTTGTCGGGGTCTCTACGTGAGGCGTAGATTGCGGTGTCATCGGCAAAGAGCGCCAGATGGGCGTTTTTCGGTTTAGGGATAGGGTCATTCGGGGCAACAGCACGCAGTGGGTAAAAGTTCGCATGGTCAATATCTCGGAAACTATTGAAGGAACTCAGACAATTTTTCGGCTAGATCAGGGGCGCGTCAGGGACGATGTCAGAGCCACAAACTATTTTACCAAGTCTCACTTGTTTAGCGAAAAACGGTGATCAACGTGATTTTGTTGATTAGTTACCAATATTTTGTGCTGGGAAAAAAGTGTATGGCTAGACGGTGCAGCAGTTTACAAAAGTTCGTTAATTATGTTAAGTTTACATGATTATTATAGTATTTATTTTAGTTATTAATTCTGTCCTAGAAAATAAATGCGTCTCAACTAACGTGTGATTGTTTAAAATATTTTCAGTTTGGGTAAGAGTACGAGGTTAAAAGTACGCACCCTGTTATAACTTCATTACAATGATCGCATGGTTTTTTCTTCTTTAAGCTGCAATTAAGTCGAATATTATTTGTAAAGATTTTTAGGCCTTATACAGAAAAAAAATATTCTCATTAAACACTCTGCGTAGTTTTACCCACATTACGGGTCAATAGTACGAATTTCTCCCGATGCACTTAAACATGTATTGCAAAAAGAACAATGAAGCAATGTACAAAAACTCATTAAATAATGAAAGTAGAATAAATTTACTTTACATAGAGTGTTAAAACGTTTTTCAAGACACTATATTTTTGACTGTGTAGACGATAGAAAAAAAAGTGCGTACTTTTAGGCCGAATGACCCTATCGCTGGTGTACAGCGAGAAAAGAAAAGGTGAGAGGGCGGAGCCTTGCGGGACTCCAGCCGTGATGGCGTGACGGGAAGAGAGAGTACCCTCCACGCGATATTTGAAACCGCGATTCGACAAAAAATCTCGTATGATGTGCACGAGTTGAGTGGGCACGTTGAGAGTGTACAGCTTGTAAAGCAAGCCGTTGTGCCACACCCTGTCGAATGCTTTTTCAATATCGAAGAAGAGAGCACCGGTGGGCATGCCTATCTTGAATTTGTCGTAAACGTGCTCCGTGATGCGGAGCACCTGATTTACGCAACTGTGCCTAGCACGAAAACCAAACTGTTCGGGAGGGATCAGATTGTTGTTGTGAGCGACTATTTTGAGGCGGTCGAGGACGATCCGCTCGTAAATTTTTCCCAGAGTACTGAGCAGACTGATTGGCCTATAAGAGGACGGTTCGGATGCGGGTTTTCCCGGCTTATGTATACCTATCACAACTGCCTCCTTCCAGACCTTTGGGAAGAGGCAGTTTTGAAAAGCAGCATTGAATATCGCGGTGAGCGTTAGGACCAGATGCTCCGGAAGCATCTTAATCATACGGGTAGGGATCCTGTCGCCCCCGGGGGCTTTTCGTCTTTTGAGCGCCTTGATCAGAGCGATGACTTCTTCGATCGTCACCGGTGCAAGGGGATCGGGCGGCGGCGGGTCGACGTCCGGGTCGACGACGTTGGCGGTATCGGTATCGTTTATCGGTCGCGAAATCGAGTTCGGCGGTGGCCGGACCGCGTTCCTACTTTCGACGAGTGAATTAACCGCAACAAGATGGTCGTGGTCTATAGGTATTGTTGAGAGGGAACATTGAGACTCCAGACTGTCGGCCAACAGTTCCGCTTTCTCGTCGTCGTCAAACGCCGGGCGTTGATTCGGACGATTGAGCGGAGGCATAGAGGTCACATCGTTTCTCCTGAAGGAACGACACAGCTGCCAGAAGGCCTGGTGTGTCGGGTCGAGTTCGGCTAAGCGAGTTTCCCATCTCGAATCGACGACCTCTTTTATGCGACGTCTAACCTCACGTTGAAGGAAGCGCGCAAGACGTCGTCGTTCCGGGGTGGGGCTCGTCGCGCAAGCTCTGAGCGTAGCGTTACGCCTCCTCACCACCCACCGCACGTCGTCGGGAATTTGCCATTGACTGTGAACAGTCTCCGGCACCTTCTCGGAGCTTTCGCTCAAGACGTTTTGAAGATGGTTGGTGAAGGAGCGTATCGCGCCAGTCGTTTCTTCAGGAGTCATGATGTTGGTCGGAATCGTGGAAAGATCTGTAGATGAGGTGTCCGCGAGCTTGGTGCCTAGGAGGCGCCAATTCGTTTTCACCTTCATCGGAACGTTAGGACCTGTGTTTGATGGGCCGTTTTGGGGAACTAGATCTAGGATCACAGGTCTGTGGTCAGAGTCTAACTCTTGTAGCACCTGCAAGGAACGCACGCGAAGGCTTACGTTCCTTACTAGCGCTATGTCAAGTATGTCGGGTCGGTGGTCGACAGTAGAACTATAGTGAGTTGGTTCAGAAGGAACCAGGATACTCATATCTACTATGTCAAGACAACGCTCCAGAGCGGTACCTCTCCCGTTGGTCGAGTTGCAGCCCCAGAGAGTGTTCTTGGCATTGAGGTCGCCCGCCAGAATGACGGAATCCCCCATTTCAAATAATGTAGTTAGCTCATTGGAGTGAAGCTCCTTTGAGGGCGAGAGATATGCCGATATGATGGTGATCGGCGGGTGTCCTGCCATAGCTAGCCTGCAGACTGAAGCCTCAATGTTCCTCAAAGTAGCAGGTGGGTCTAAGGGTATGCAATGCAGGGACCTTTTGAAATATATGAGAGTGCCTCCTAAAGGGCCACTGGTGCGATCGTTACGTACCAGATTGAAGTTAGGGATGTTGGGATTGCGGTGAGCTGGTTTCAGAAACGTTTCCTGGATGAGGAAAACGTCTAATTTATTTTCGCGGACAAAATCAGAAAGCTCGGCTCGTTGGCCGCTAATGCCGTTAATGTTGAAAAACCCCACTCTGAGGGAGCGAGGTTTGGTCCGCTTAGAGGGATTTAATGGTGACGTCGCCATTTAAGATGACGGAAAAAGTGCACCTACGGTGATCTGGTACATCCTCGTCTGGATGTGGACAATTTCCGAGACGAGATTGCTATCGGGACGCCCTAGGGCGGAGATTTGGGCCACGCGGTCGGCCATTTGGGCTTGGAGATTCATTAACTCCGGCGAGTTCAGAAGGAACTCGACTTTTGCGCCTTGCGCAGAAGATGATGTAGGGTGCGAGGCCGCCGCCACCTGTGGAGAGGTTTTCGCCTTGGCTGCCTTGGAAGGAGCCATGGAAGCCGAAGGAATGGGCGCAGGAGTAGGTTGAGTGGTGTGTGAGGCCGGGATGGCGGGAGTGACTCCGCCGCGGGCCTGGAGGCGTGGGTCGGCGCGTGCCGTAGTTGGGAACCACGGGTTACGCACTGGCGCAGGTGCCAGTCTGAAATTGGCCTGAGGGGCTGGTGCCTTTGGAGCTTTAGGAGCTCTGAAGGTCTTTTTGGGTGCTCTGGGGCATCCGCGGTAATTTGCGGGGTGACCCGATTGCCGGCAGTTGGTGCACGAAGGCGGCTCCGTGCACAGGGACCTATCCTTTGGGCGTGGGCACGCCGAAGTGCCGTGCTCGCCGAGGCACTTAACGCACCTGGCGGGGAGGCGGCAGCCACGAGAGCTGTGGCCGTATTTTTGGCAGTTATGACACTGCCCTATTTGGCCTTTCTTGTGTGGGGTTTCGACGGTGAAGCCGCCTAACCCGGAAATGTCGCGGATCTCGTAAAGATGTTTCACGTCCGCGGGGGTTTCGAGAATGGCTAGAACCATCTCGTACTCTAAGCCCGGTTGGGAAACACGGGACTGGCGGTGCATTCGGTGCACCTCAATGGCTGAAATGCCTTTGGCCTGGAGGCCTTCCTTTACCTCTTGGGCAGACATTTGGACGGGGATACCTCGGATGACGTAGCGGAAGCGACGCTCATCCGGGAGGGAGAAGGTATAGTAATAGTAGTTCCTTGAATCGAGGAACTTGGTTAGAGCCCTATGGTCGGAGATCGAGCCGGGCTGAAGTGATAGGAGCTGCTGGCTCCCGTTCCACGAGTTCGTGGGAATGGAAATATGCTGGTTTTCCAGCTCTTTAAATAGGACCTCTATGGTCTTGCCGGGGGGAAGCTGCATGTTAACCCGTGGCGGTTTTTTAGGCCCTTTGGGTTGCGGCTGGGATTGGGAGTCGGAAGGTGGCGACGAACCCGCGGGATTCGCGGGACCCGAACTAGTGTCGATGGGCGCAGAAGGCGCGGGGGCAGGGACGTGATCATCCGAAGGCTGGGATGCGGCCTTCTTCTTTTTCCTCCCACGCTTCACCGTCGTGAAGCCTTCGTCGTCGCGTTCCGACGACGAGGCTTCCGCCTGTGATTCGCAGGAGGAAGAAGAGACGGTGCGTTTGAGGGAGCCCGAGATGGTGGTCTCCATCTCATTGTCGGAATCGGACACGCCAGAACCGACAGCGGTCTCGGTCGCTTGGCTAGTGGCCGAGGCCCCTGCCGACTCCAGCGGGTTCCACGACTCGGAGAGTTGCTCCCGCACATTGTGGAGCAAACCGGACATGTAGTCTCTAAAGTCCTTGTCTAGGACTACAAGACTGCGCAGCGCCGACTTCATTTGCGAAAGCGTGAGGCCGGGTGCGACTATGGGGTCATGTTGGGGTACAATGGACGCGGAACCGGCCATATTAGAGGCTGGGACCACGTCCATGGTTGGTTAATTAATTTGGGGGCCGCGTGTGTGTTCACTACCCCGGGTGTGTTCCGCCTGGGAAAGAACACACAAGAAACCAGGCGGCTCTCACACTAAATATCGGTCGCGGGTCGCGGAACGCGGAATAACGCGGTGACTAAGTCCCCGGGTGGGTGTGCCCGGGGGTGAGTTGAGTGCGTGGCCCTCCTCGCCGGGTATAGGCGAGGGGGGATGTACTTAAAATAGGTGTGCCCTAAGCTTGTATACCCTTTGCCAATCTTAATGTGCAAAGGGTCCCTATCAGTCCGTGTACCGTAAGCGATATTGGTCCGAGGACCGCACGCTCAGCCGATACACGGGATGGATTTAAGGGAAGGGTAAGGTAGGGAAGGCGATATGCGGCGGAAACTGTGGTGTGTCTCCACAGCTTCCAAATCCGCACCCGTCCGGCTTTGCTTTAGCCCTGAAGGGGCGCAGCGCGTGGCCGGGTCACCGCTAGCTCGGCTTGTTTACACCGGTAGGTTAACCACCGAGCTAGCCCTGAAGGGGCAAAATTAAAACTTTAGACGTTGTAATTGAGCGAAACCCTGTCCTGAGAAGGACGCGGTTCGGCCCGAACGGCTTCCAGGTAACAATAGGACAATAGCCCTATTGTTCCCTTTCGACCTTGACGTGCAGCGCGGTCGCTGCGATCCGACCGAGCAGGTACTCGGGGGAACAATGTGTGTCACAGCTGGCGCTATGACAAACAATAGGTCCGTCCGAGTCGGCTGCTCAAGACGGAATGACACTGAGTCAAACACATATTCACAGCACCAAAGTCAGATACAACTCCCATATCGTTTGTCTTACATTAGTCAATATAGTTTCTTATTATTATTATTTTTTTCTTCTTCTAAGTGCTTAGCTGTTTAGATCTAAATAGTAAGTAACAATGATGTGTCAACATGGTTGGGATTGCAATCTGGAATAGTACCTTATGTTCATGTTACATCTTACAATGTATTTGATTGTTGTCTGTTTTGTTGTCCAAATAAATAAAATAAAAATAAAATTTGATATTCACTGTTACTATGACCACTATAGTATGTGCAGTTTCAAATTACTTATGTTTTTTTCTTTTCTTATAAGTAAGCTCAATTAGCAAATATGCAACTGGCCTTTACACCAAATTATGAGTATTCTTACATTGGCATCTGCAGGTGGATCAAACTGCACTATCCAATCAACTGCAGGTATATCCAAACCTCTTGCTGCCAAATCGGTACAAAACAATACCACCTTGTCTGCCTCGTGGAAATTAGTTATGGTGGCTGTTCTATCTGCTTGATTCATTTTGCCCTGAAATAAACATCCTATTTTGTTTTTTGATTGTTAACATTCTAATTGTTAAATTTATAAGCGATCTACAAAAGTTATATTACATTTTAGACTATCTAGTATATAGATATATCAAATTAGCAAGCATACTCCATAATATTTCGGGGTTTGGAACCCACTTTGCCCAAATTCGACTCACATATTTTGCCTGTATATTTTTGATGTGAGCTTTTTCTTTTAAAATAAAATAATGCATGTATTATATTATTCAAAGCACACATACAAACTTCAAATATGCAACTTACATGAATACATAGTACTGAGGATTTACAATATTCATTAAAAAATGAGTGATGAAACACCACTGATTTACAGCTAGAAAAAAACACCATAACTTTGTATTTTTGAATCTTTTTAAGTAGTTTATGCAGCCACCAAAGCCTATACTCTGTTTCACATACAGCATATCTGAAAATATAAATACCTTTTTATTGGAGAAAATAATATTATTCATAGATATAACATATGACAAATTTATAAGCGTTTTATGTTATGTTGTGAACCATAAGCGAATTGAAACCGCAAAGAGAAACATATTTAAAAAAATATTATTTGTTTACCCTTGTTTCAATCCCTCTACTGTGGCCTTTAAATCATCTTGGTCAGTATTGATGTCATATACATTTTCTTTCATGGCAGAAGTAATCAATGCCTCTGTCCTCTCCGATAATGTGGCACTAAACAGCATTGTTTGCCTGTCCGCTAAGATATAAAAATATTAATCCTTTTTTAAACTTATACTGATCTTTTCATAACGAAATTAGTCCACAACTTACAATTAATTAAAAATACTTACTCGGAAGACGGTTCATAATTTGTTTTAAGTCTTCTTCAAAGCCATACTGGTAAATTTTGTCTGCTTCATCCAAAACCAAGCATTTGACATATTTATAATCAAACTCTTTTGTTCGCATGTGGTCAAATAATCTGCCTGGAGTGGCTATCACTACATGGACACCTGAGTCAGGATAAATAAAGACTTTTATTATAACACAATCAATGAAACTAAAGTAAATTAAACTGTTACAATATTAATAAATAAAGTATATATTCCCAATAAGGGGATATATACTTCATGGGACAGAATATGCACGGCAAAAAAGGGTGCACTAGTTGCACTTCCGCCTATGCCTTCAGGGATAGGGGGTCAATCGCCTCGAGTAAGCCAGTTCGCCAAGCTGGTCTAATTTGGCATCCTGGGAGTAATCATTGCCTTCAGGGATAAAATGTGTGTGTGTGTGTGTGCGTGCGTGCGTGTGTGTGTGTCTTTGGGGGAGGGGGGGGATATTACGTACATGAAATAGATACATGTCAAAGGATGTCAATAAATAATTACGCATAACGCATAATCACGGCTGTTATCCCCGAAGGTGTAGGCAGAGGCACAACTAGTGCACCCACTTTTCGCCGTGTTTATTCCGTCCCATGATGTAATAGGGGGCGAGCCAATCGCCATATCGGGCACAAATTCCAGACTCCGTGCTGATACTGATTAGAAAACCCCAATGTCATTCTACCCGAGCCAGGGATTGAACCCGAGACCTCAGCATTTTAAAAATAACAAACCTTGTGCCAGTTCAGCACTTTGCTTCTTTCTATGCTCCCCACCAATTACCAATGATGACGTCATATCTTTGTGATGGGACACCAGATCTTGGAAAACTGAATATGTTTGGGTAGCTAATTCTCTTGTAGGAGACACTATTATACAACATGTTTCTGAAAGCAAAATAAAAATGGTATATATAAAATGAGTATTATTACCATTTTAATACCCAACTTTCAAAGCTATGTGACTGACTGATACAGATGTAGAGTATGCAACCACAAGTGGTAGGTCTCTCATTATGTTACTGGTGGTAGGTCTCTCATTATGTAAGAGGCCGTCTGAGTGGGTACCACCGCAATGTCTATTTCTACCGCCAAGCAACAGTGTGCATGCACTGTTGTGTTTCGGTTTGAAGGACATTGTAGCCAGTATAACTACTGGACATAATGAGACTTAACATCTTATGTCTCAGGATGACGAGTGCAGTCGAATGCCACACAGTACTTTGTAAGTCTAGGTGCTGGATGGTGTTGCTACTGTTTATGGGTGGTCGTATCGCTTACCATCAGACGAACGGCATGCTTGTCTCGTCATCCAATGCAATAAAAGATAAAAAAACAAAACAGGATTTTAATGAATTCCTGTGTTAAGTTCTACTATAGTTAAGATTTTGTGTACGCCTGACGTATGTATGTCTAATGGGGATGTATGCAGTCGCACAGACGGGTGATCAGTTCACTTCCTTGGGAACTATTTCACCCTTAATCCCAACGCCTGATAGTCTGCTTTATTTAAAATCATTAGAATCGTCCATACAGGGCGGATAAAAGCAACTTCGAAAGAAGGCAGAATGTGGCTTCATATAAGTTTATGGTCTAGCACAAGAAAAAGTACTTATCCCTAATTTTAAACATCTACAACAATTAATATATGAATGACAAAACAAATACTTATCGTTAACATTTCACTTACTTTGCAAATTGTTTTCTAAAAAATTTACCACAATTTCTATGATAGGTATAAGAAATGCACAAGTTTTGCCTGAACCGGTCTTTGCGGTGGCTACTATATCAGCTCCTTCCAGAGCTTTCGGTATAACCTGAGCTTGAATTTTTGTCATTCGTTTGAATCCCATGGCCTTCACTGCTAGCAATGTTTCACGAGAAACTTTTTCCTTTAATTCCTTGAATTTTGGAAGCTTCTGTTCATCCATACCGAGGCACAAGGTAATATACACTATTTAGTGTTTTGTCCAGGTCTAAATTGTAAACAAATGAAAGCAAATATTTATTTTTTATAATAAACTATAGTCCGCTTGCTATACGAAGAGCTCTGACAGGTGACAATTCAAATCAGTGTTGCCAGATGTTTGACGGATGAAGTCGCCGAAAAATCATTATGAAGTCGCCTCAAGTCGCCGCACCGTATATGGAGAGGCGAAAGAGCAAAAACACCTCCCAGCCGCCGACGCAAAGGAGCAAAAAAAAAAAAAACCCCCAGCCGCCGACGCGAAGAGCTAAAAAAAAAAAAAAAAGATCCCCAATTCCAATTTCTGTCATGTTTTGTACTCTCAAAGCTAAAAATATCCTCAAATCCGACAAAAACAAGGTTTATAACACAAATTTTCCAAAGTAGCCCAAATTGGCGCCTGAGTGCCATTCGCGTAGCCTAAACGGCGGAAAGTCGCCTAATCTGGCAACTCTGATTCAAATATTTAAAAGACATGGGAAATTATAATCGATCTCAAAGTAAATCGATTTTTATGTAGAATCGATATAAAATATGACAATAATTAAATCGATTTGATGTTTTAAAAGTGGGTGATATACGCTCAATATATTGATTTAACCATATTACATTTATCCATAATTTATTTTTATTTCAAAGAACAATTTAAAATGAACACACTATATTAATACGGTATCTTCATACTCAAAACGATTAATCGTAAGTATTTGCCTAATAGTGATCAGGTCTAATGCCCGATTTCTGAATCTCCCAGTTAAACTTTTAATAACTATTGATCCATTAAAGTTAAAGTTAAGATAAAAGTCATCTGACTTTCACTGTGTTTCTGAACATATAATAAAGCATTCGATAACTATGAAGCCGACAACCAGTTCCTTGTCTTGCCACTAGATGGCTCTTTTTTAGCAGTCGACTTTAAAATGGATTTTATTACTAAAATTCGTAACTAATAATTATTTTATATACAAAAATAACTTATTTTAACATAGATCAACGCCTAAACATTATTTTAATTTTATTTTGTGGTAATTTGTTATTTGTCTCTGGCTGATGAATGACATCATTGCCGAATTAAAAAAAAAGTCAAACAGTTCAACAAAATGTCTTATGTCATGCTAGCACTAGTTTGCTAATTTGTGTTGTATGTCGTTTTATTTAGAATTTGATAATTTATAACACTACTGAAACTGTTGTAATTGGCCGTATCAATTATGTCCCTCTATATTGTAAATAATATCTAACAAGTTGCCGTCGTTTGCCACAAAATGACACACCAAATAGTTATGGAACAGATAAACGGCAAAAATTGCCCAGATAAACTGAGTTTATCTTGCAGTGCGGGGTTCAGAAACGCAATTTCATAGGTTATCGAACCAATAGCGCTAACGGATAGATAAACTGCCGTCAATAGTACTTCAGAAATCGGGCATAAGACATTTACGTTCCGTTCTCATATCACCCATAGTTTTTCAATATATTTAAGAACTCTTCAACTTCTTTAAAATTCTGAATGCTTATAGGCTATAGCCTAGTTTAGACTATGACACTATACACTCAGTGTACATGCCGAGTTTCGAAGCGTGAAAACGGGTGTTTCCTATTGTGGCATTTTGAGATTGTAAACGTATTCAAATTTCAAACAGAGATACTCGGTGTATACACTGAGTGTACCAGAGTGTACGACGCAAAGTGTCGTAGTTTAAACCAGGCTTTAGGCTTGTCACTGATTTGTTTCTCATTGTATTTACTATTTACAGAAAAACTTATTTAAACTTTGAGAAAGAGGTCAACTGTCGAATCCAGCTTGATTGGGCAGCATTAGGGAAACCAAACAAGGTCTTCTCGTCTAAAATACCTCAGTGCCTGAAGACAAAAGTCTTCAATCAATGTGTGTTACCAGTGATGACATACGCCACTGAGACGTGGCCTCTGACTATGGGCCACCTAAGAGCTATGGAGAGGGCTATGCTAGGTGTTTCTCTACGCGATCGAATCGAAAAATCAGAAATGAGGAGATTCGTAAAAGAACAAAAGTCACTAACATAGTCCAGTGGATCAGCAAGCTGAAGTGGCAGTGGGCAGGGCACATAGATCGAAGAACAGACGGCAGATGAGGCAAAAAAGTTCTCGAGTGGAGACTACGTAGTGGCGAGCGCAGCGTCGCGTCGGCCGTCCACCTGCAAAGTGGACAGACAACTTGATAAAGGTCACAGGAACACGTTGGATGCAGGCCGCTCTTGACAGGTCCATCTGGAAATCTTTGGGGCCCTTGGGGGAGGCCTATGTTCAGCAGTGGACGTCATGTGGCTAATGATGATTTATAGAGAAAGAAACTAATAAATCGATTTATATAAATAAGAATCGATTTACAATAAATACTTAGTTGACAGATCACAGACTTCAGACTACCAAGTGCCAACACTATTACAGCATTGATGATTGAGCATGGTCAAAAAATATTCTGACATGTGTTTGCCCATGTGAAACAAAGACTTTAACTTGTAATTAAAATGCCTACTCCAGATAAAATACTGATGAGAAAAATCAAAAAGCGTGAGAAACGCAAATTAAAGTTATTATCACAAAAAACAAAGGAAAATACCGAAAAATCATCAGGTAAGATAACCTCTTCACTATATAGGTAAATAATAACACGTTTGTTACTATATTATTGAAGAAGTCAGTTTTTGTAAGGTTGTTAAAGTGTTTTCATGGTGTTCTTTTATGATGTTTAATTTACAACTATTATATGGGCACTTGGGTACTGAAGGTGTTATTTCAAACATGTTGGGATTTTAGAAACTTCCATAGGTTAAGTTATATATGCATGTATAGTAGGTACATTTTTTTTGTTACAGTCCTGAGAATGAGATTTAGTTGTAAATAGCTAGATATTTTTATGGCCGGCTTGAGTTAAAAGCAACATTACTATAGTTTTAAGCAACTAAACTAAAAAGTGAATAGGTACCCCTACATAGCATATTATGTTCAATGTGCTATATGTCAAAAAGGTGCCAGTAGATGTAAAAAAATGTTGAGACTAACTTTACACCATCCATATTAATGTGATTTATAATTTGTATTTAAAAACTATCACCCATGCTGTATATATACAAAATCAATTATTTCAGAATCGGAGAATATTTCTGAAACAGAAGTAAAGAAAAGGCCTCTAGAGACTAAAGAAAATGGACAAGTTCCCAAGAGTAAGTATGAATAGGTTCATATTATAATGAAGGGGTAGGCAGTGGTGCAACTAGTCACCCACTTTTTGACCTGTGTATTCCAGCCATGATTTGATAGGTGGTGAGCCTATTGCCATATCGGGCACCTATGACTTTGACTTTGGGCTGATACTGAGTAGAATAACCTAATATCACTTAGCCTGACGCAGGGATCAAACCCGAGACCTCAGCATTGCCATCATACCGTAATAAAACTATGTCATACCTTTTATTTGAACAGAGAGAAATAAAAAAGAGAAGCCTCAAGTAAAAGAAGAGCCAGTTGAAATAAAAGAAGAAATAGAAGACCCAGAAAGTAATGCATCTGAGGAGGAAAATGAGACAGAAAACAAAACCGATAATGACAACCAGCGTAAGTGACTACTGAATATTTTTATTCTCTGCGTAAATTAAAAAATCATAGTATTGGCATTGCTATATTCCATGATTGGCAGACACCGCTTACCATCAGGAGGGGATAGTTTACCCACCCATTAAGACAATTACACCTGAATTCTAAGATGTTTCCTCGAAACTTCCTCAACCTTATCTCACTCAAGGTTAGATGAGGATTAATTCAAGGAATCCTCGAAAATGGTATTCTTACAATAAAAAAAGCATTGTCATGGTGTTTTTGCAACATCATTTTATAAATAATTTTCTTTTACAGTACCAGGGTCAAGCTTGTGCATGGGCATACTTTCTGACCAAAAGTTTTCGTCTTTGGAAGCAACAGTTTGTGAAGCAACCCTCATGGGAATAAAAGATATGGGATTCACAACAATGACAGAAATACAGGCTAAAGCTATACCACCATTGCTGGAAGGAAGAGATTTAGTGGGAGCAGCTAAGACAGGATCAGGAAAAACATTAGCATTCCTCATACCAGCTATTGATCTTATTTACAAATTGAAATTCAAGCCAAGAAATGGTGAGTAATTAATTACCAATCAATAATAGGTGATAGCCTAGTTGGGAAGTAGGCTATACCATAGTTTGAAGTGTATGGTCTGCTGAGACGAATGTCCGTGGGGGTAAAAACCCAAGGGCACACACCTCTGACTTTTCTAGAACAGTTATACATGTATATTCTTTGTAATTTATCACTTGCTTTAATGGTGAAGGAAAAAATTGTGTAGAAACCTGTATACTAGAGAAGTTCTCTATAAGAAATCCATGTGTGTATGTGAAGTCTGCCAACCCGCAATAGGCCAGAGTGGTGGACTAAGGCTTAAAACCCTCTCAGTAGTAGAGGAGGCCCGTGCCCAGCAGTGGGATAATATATTATACAGGGCTGATATTATTATTAATTTAATGTTTTTAGAGATAGTATTTGAGGCTAAGTTAGAAGTATTTTAGCTTTGTGAAGGAAATGTTTAAAATGACTAGCAAAATACTACCTGTGTCGGTGTTCCCTGAGCGCTATGACCTGTCCTTCTTCAAACGAGGCTTAAAAAGAGTATTGTCCCTACAGTAGGCAGCGGCTTGTCTGTGTCCCTGGCATCGCCGAGTCTATGAGCAGCGGTGGCCGCTTACCATCAGGCGGGCCGCTAGCTCGTCTGCCTATACAGGCAATTAAAAAAAAAAAAAAAAAAAAATACTTTTGGGCCACATGTTTGACTCTAAATAATGAAAAGATCTAAAATAATTTTGATTTTGTGAATATCAATTAATGAAATGATGACAAAAAGGCGAATATGAAGGCTTATCATTCACTCATACAATCAAGAGTAGATTGAGTCTCCAGTGCAAACTGTTGAGGCACATTTACTTGAGATTGTATTGTAGTCGAAAGTTATAAGTCTAGATGAACACAGAATGGATATCTGAACAAATATTGATCTGGATAATATCATTGAGTTCTGGAAATATGCTAAAACAAAGATATTTTCAGGTACTGGTGTGATAATCCTGTCTCCAACTAGGGAGTTATCCATGCAAACATTTGGCGTGCTCATGGAGTTAATGAAATACCATCATCATACTTACGGACTGGTTATGGGTGGTGCCAACAGAACTACTGAAGCACAAAAACTTTCCAAAGGTGATACAAAATAAATTGACATGTTGTTAAGTATTTTTAAATTTACATTTTGTCATTGTAAAACCAAATATTTTTTATCAAATTTCCTTTTTTTTTTTCTATGGCATCGAATGACGAGACGAGCATGCCGTTCGCCTGATGGTAAGCGATACGACCGCACATAAACAGTAGTAACACCATAAGGCACCTTGAGTTACGAAGTACTGTGTAGCATTCCACTGCGCTCGTCATCCTGAGACATAAGATGTTACGTCTCATTATGTCCAGTAGTTACACTAGCTACAATGTCCTTCAAACCGAAACACAACAGTGCATGCACAATGCTGCTTGGCGGTAGAAATAGACATTGCGGTGGTACCCACCCAGATGGACTCTTACATATGAGAGGCCTACCACCAGTAAAGTTTTTACATTTACTTACCCAAGAAAGATACATTTGCATGTATGTTTAATTCTGTTATGTGGCTCAAAATGTCAATTTGAGTTTACATTACCAAAAAAGATATATATTTGGTAAATTAATTCCATATTAATTATGACTGTCAAACAATACTATGCATTACTTTCAAATGATATCACTTATTTATTTATTAATCTGGGGACAACAAACAGTTACATAATTTGTATTAAATCAAATAGAAAACATGCTTACATCACTAGTTAAGTTATACATAAGTTGTCTTATTAGATACATTTCATTTTCAGGCATAAACATACTAGTTGCAACTCCAGGACGTTTGCTAGATCACTTGCAGAACACACCAGATTTCTTATACAAAAATCTACAGTGTCTTATTATTGATGAAGCTGACAGAATTTTGGAGATTGGTTTCGAAGAGGAAGTTAAACAAATCATTAAATTATTGCCCAGTAAGTTATCCTTACATATTATAAAAAGTCCCTTGTTGGGTCTGTCTGAATGCGAAATATGATGTTGTGATGGTTTCAGACCCTAGAAATGATATAGTAGGCTACTATTTTTCACGAATATGTCACGCAGGAGAGGCTGCGATTGAAAACTAGTTAATGAAAATAATATGCTGCTGAAAATATAGTCGACATTTAATAAATATAGCCGAAAGATATTTCTTAACCAATTTTATTGCTGATTTCACGAAAAGGCTTCTTTTTCGTATTATTTGCTATAGCGTATGGAATAATTGTCCTAAAATCGAACATAGTAAAATAGCATATTAAATAAATTTATAATTCCAGAACGTCGTCAAACAATGTTGTTCAGTGCCACGCAAACTAAGAAAACGGAAGCACTCACAGCTCTTGCATTAAAACATGAACCAATTTATGTAGGTGTTGATGATCATAGGGAACAAGCTACTGTTGATTCTTTGGAGCAAGGGTATTGTATACTTAACGTATTTGACCTAGCCTGTAAAATGCAGTACTAGTATACATTTTATTTAGCAATGTAGGAGCTGGCTAAAAATGGATGACAATAATATTGTCAGGGCCAAAAACATTTTTAATGTGTCTTTTCTATCACGTAAAATTTTCGTCTAAGGCTTTCATTTCCTTTGAAGTCATGTGAGAGACTATATTATATTATGAAAATAAAAAATATTTAAATACTATGTATGATCGATATTCCATTGTAAAGTAACATTTATATAATTTAATACTGTTATTCATTTGCAGATACATAGTATGTCCATCCGAGAGACGCATGATGGTACTGTTCACATTTTTAAAAAAGAACAGAAAGAAAAAAGTAATGGTGTTCTTCTCAACTTGTATGTCAGTTAAATATCATCATGAACTTTTCAATTATATTGATCTACCTGTCCTGTCAATACATGTAAGTATAACACACAGATAGTAAATAAGTGAGTTTTAAGACTTTAGTAATATATGTGACTTGACCATAATTGGAATTTGTATGTGTATTGTTTATCAATTATCATCCGCTTTAATGGTGAAGGAAAACATTGTGAGGAAACCCGCATACCTAAGAATTCTCCATAAGAGTTTCGAGGGTATGTGAAGGCTGCCAACCCACACTAGGCCAGCGTGGTGGACTAAGGCCTAACCCCTCTCAGTAGCAGAGGAGGCCCGTACTCAGCAGTGGGCAGTATTTAATACAGGGCTGGTATTATTATTATTTTATATATTAATTGTACAATTAGAATGTCTAATAAAAAACGTTTTAATAATTATAACACATAATATTATAATTAAGACGACGCGTCAGATAAAGATTTACATTTTTTTTCAAAATTTCTGTAAATATTAAATGTAGATTATTGTGCTCGGAAAACTGAATCTTCCAAATATTTGATATAATTAAATGATTATTTCCGATTAACAGGGTAAACAACAACAAACGAAACGTACGACAACATTCTTCCAATTTTGTAATGCAGAGTCTGGTATATTACTGTGTACGGATGTGGCAGCGAGAGGGCTTGATATACCAGCTGTGGACTGGATCGTGCAGTATGACCCTCCAGATGATCCTAAGGTAAATAAAAAAATCTCAGTGGACAGCGAATTATCATACCGCCGTTTTTAATGAACGATCCCAAACGCTTTTTAACAACTTCATTTCGATCAAAATCGACCAATCGGAATGAATTGTAAAACCTTCTCAGTAGTAGAGGAGGCCCGTGCTCAGCAGTGGGCAGTATATAATACAGGGCTGATTTGCATTGCATTGTTTAATTTTCGGAACCGGATGAAAGATTAGAATTGTTTATTGAAAACGGCCAATAGAAGGTAATATTGATGTGGCTAGCCCCCACGTCAATTAAGCGGATATTCGCCCATTTCTGCTTATTTTATACGACAGCGGCAGTGAGACTTGTATGGCATTTACAGAATTGTAAGCGCCATGGCTCCCTATAGACTCTAAATATCAGCAACATTTTATTTCAGTTATTTCTTTGAATTATTGCGGTCTAATTCTATTAAGTTGGGTACTTATTGTTAAAATCTTCTTTGTTTTTTTAGGAATATATCCATCGTGTCGGTAGGACTGCGAGAGGATTGGGCACGAGCGGACATGCCTTATTGTTCTTGCGACCCGAAGAACTTGGCTTCTTGAGATATTTGAAGCAGTCTAAAGTAACATTGAACGAATTTGAGTTCTCGTGGAATAAAGTTGCCGACATACAGTTGCAGGTAATTGTGTAATTTATTGAGTAAAGTATGTTATATGACAAAAAAAATCTAGTTACTATCAAAATATGATACTATCAAAAATTTAAGTGGCACCAATGTATTTATAACAAATAAAAATATTTTCTTTTTTTGCAGCTCGAGAAACTGATATCAAGAAATTATTTCCTAAATCAGTCTGCGAAGGAAGCGTTCAAGAGCTACTTACGAGCTTATGATTCTCACCACCTTAAGACCATTTTCGACATAGACACAATAGATATGGCGAAGGTTTCAAAGTCTTTTGGTTTCACGGTACCACCAGCTGTTGAACTCAAAGTGGCAAATAAAGGACCACCCCAAAAGAGAAAGGGAGGCGGCGGATACGGCTATTTCAAATCCCTTAACGCCCCCGCTAATAGCCAGAAGAAAACAGAAAAAACTAAAATATACAGGCAAAAAGGAAACAACAAGTTTTCAAGATGATTTTTATTTATAAGTTATAAATACAATTTGTAATAAACGTGAATAAATGAATATCACAGTTAAAACCTGCACTTAATTCATTCCTAATGCATCATTTTGAAATGTCACAATAATTATATAACAACCGTTGCATCGCATCGTAAGTTTTATAAAGACTACCCTCTTCTTCTTCTTCGCTTCGCTCTTGACAGAACGGTCGTGGTCACTATTATTTGTGTTCAAACGATGATGTAGCTCGCCGCACTACACAAGACTACCCTACCCTAACCTAAATGAAATTTAACGTAAACATAACATACATTGTTGTTATCAATCTTGTATATTTTGCAACACAAGATAACTTGTTCCTTTAGAAACACGAGATAAATCATCAAATATTTGATATCTGTGTCAATTACTCAATAGTCAATGACCACTACTGTCATGTAAGGTCGAATTTGTTTCCAAATATTGTTTCATTGTGCTGATCTTCACTCAGCTCTTCCTATTATTTACTGTAAGTAAGTTAGTTAAAGAAATATTTGCACAGTTGCGATAAAAGACATTGGCGTCAAAATTATTACATATAATTAATGTATATATTATAAAATATTGGAGACTTCGTCATTTACTGTTGCTTTGTATTCATTTGCAGTCATTGCTAGCCAAATTTAAGTGGGCACCGAACCCGCTACATTTTGTTTCACAAACAAAATGCTGAAATATGTGTAAAAAGGATACGGAAGTCAACGTCAGGCTGTTCCCGAAAACCGAATGCTTTTGCAGCTGATTTCAAATCCATGTTATTTATGTTGAAAATTTTATTCAAGGGGTGTTTTTTGTAACATCTCAAAAATGAAAGGAATGCTTTTCTCGCTAAAATCTTAAACACCCCGTTTTTAATTACAATATCTTCTACCTGAAAAACAAATGAATAATATAGGGTACTTCATGTGAAACGATTGACTTGTATTTTGAATTCACGTTGCATTCCATCGCTCATTATCCTGTAATACCTATTATTTACTTTATATTTATTAGCTATTAGAAGTATATTGGGAAAGTTCGTCAAATTTGGTTGTTCTGTTAGCGATCTTTTATATTATGTAGGTAAGGCCAGTACGAAGTACGAACTACTGTAGAAAGTACCTATAGTTATAGCACTATTGTTTCATGATTCATTATTGTTTCTATTCTAGAACAACAGTACTGACGTTAAATACTTATATCCCCACTATATAGGTGCCACTATTTCATAATTATAAAATATTTTATTTTCTAAAATATAATTTCAACAATATCTTACCATTTCTTGGACTTCGTCTGGAGGATCGCCAAACGAGTATTTGTCTAAATAAACTTTTTCTTTTTCCAAAAACTTTACAAACTCTTCTTCTTCCGGCCTGAGAAGGATAACTGCGCTCCCTTTATTATTTAATCCCCGGGCAGTACGGCCTACTCGATGAATATACTCCTAAAAAAACATATTTTATTGACATGATGGCAAACACTAATTTCCGTATTTGCAATTTTTAAACTAATATTAATAATGGCGGGATGACTTGCATAAGAGGGCCGGCAGCGACTGGATGCATAAAGCAGTAGATCGGGCTCTGTGGCGTATCTTGGGAGAGGCCTATGTCCAGCAGTGGACTGCAACGGGCTGATGATGAATATTATAAACTAGGTGTTGCTCGCGGCTTCGCCCGCCTGAAATGCTTTTCCCGCCCTAAAACATAGTACGACGCCAGCGCCATCTACTTAAAGAATCACATTAAATGACGAGGGATAATCATTGCTCGTCAATAGTGTGTATTGCTCGATACCCCGATGGAAGATGGACAACAAGCGCAACAATATGGAAAGGACCACATGGTTCTAGAGGCAGGGGTCGTCCGCAGGAAAGATGGCAAGATGAAATAATCGCTATTGCAGGCAAGAACTGGATAGAAACTGCAAAAGACAGGAAAAGATGGTATTCTTTGGAGGAGGCATTTACCTGCAAGGGGTCCTTACATCTTCATCATCTGAAATACATTTTAATAATGTCATTTTAATTTTAATTTATATTGC
This sequence comes from Sphinx pinastri, assembly GCA_947568825.1. NCBI lineage: Eukaryota > Metazoa > Arthropoda > Insecta > Lepidoptera > Sphingidae > Sphinx > Sphinx pinastri. The sequence continues at coordinate 9,715,817 of OX387627.1, read as the reverse complement.
CTATTGATTCTTTTTTCATAAATTTAATAATGTAAGTAATGAGTATGTAAATTTAGAATAATTGTATGTGCATGTATGGAATAAAAATGCTTTTATTATAGTGTGTAGTGTAGACACTGTATCTTGAACCCTCTCCGCCTACCATTAGGTGCCCGTGCAGTGTGGTTACTTTGCCGTGACAGTAAAAACAAAAAATATCAAATTCCATACGCTAATATAAAATTGACATCGAGCCTTACATATTTGGATAGGATATTTCAAAGAATCTATACTCTCTTCGAAATGAATATGTAAAAGCCAATCAAGTGTGAATTGGACAACCCGAGAGAGTTCCGTAAAAGTAGGTACCTATTATTATTTATTATTATAGTTTATACAAAGATTATCGCATGTATTCCATTACTTAAGCAAAGGTCGCTGCTTGTGCATCAAGATTCCCGTCGATTATTGTCTTGTCAAGGACATGTCCAAAATCGGGCCTAAAATTCTAACCAAGACAGTTTATACCTATAGTTATATTTGGATAGAGCTCCTAAAAAGTAGCCTTTTACAATAAATCGATTAGACCTCCGCTTTTGAGATTTATGAAATTTTATTTAGCTTAAAAACTACACTAATTATGATAGTTTTAAAAAAGTTAGTATTAAAAGGAGGGGTCTAAAAATTTTTTTTTAATGAATTCAAGATCCATATTTTGCCCCTTCAAATCCCAAAAGTTTGAGTCTGGTTAGATTTTGAGGGCCAACACCCATACAAAAAGCGGACATCTCCATTTAAAGATGGTGAGCAGTCAGTCATTCAAACTACAGCCTGATGTGCTTAATTTTCTAAACTCTAAGCCATACTAGATTTTTTTATTAGGAGTACGTGACTATAGATCAATAATATATTAATATCAATGTGGTACCCCTTTCCCGTCTTTCTGAAAAAAGTACCTACCCAGAAACCACACAAACTGGGAGACAGAGACGGGCAAAGAAAATGATCCTAAATTCCCTTTACCTTTTGAGACGAAGAACTCTGTAATGACTTCTATAATTCTAATGCTGAGTTTAGACTATCAAATTCTTGCAGCAATATATTGCGCAAGAATTACCAGATGTGTTTACACAAGCGTCAATATTTCAATAGTTCTATACACATGTGACTTGCCGCAAGTCCTGTAACCAGTGGCGTAAGTATAGGGTGGCAGAGGTGGCAAAACGCCACGGGCCCCCGGCCGCCCCTACCCTTAAGGCTGCGAGCTCAGATATAACATAAAATTTTGATGCCGGGGGCAAAACACACACTATGCCACTGACATTTTGGTTTCCTAGGACGGGGGTCCTATGTGAAAGCTATAGCTACGCCGGTGAACGTGACAATTTTTACTGGGGCCCAATCCAATGAATTTGCCACGGGCCTCAGAGCTGACTTCTGCTTGAAGCTTACAGGCCACTGCCTGTAAGCTTCAAGCAGAAGTCAGCTTGCCGCAATTATTTATATGGCCAAAAGTTGTTGTGGAAGGCGACTTCTGCAAATTTTCTTGCTAATCTAAATCTAATAATAAGCTAATATAGTATCACAAATTTATTATTCAAAATTATTGGTCCAATTACTAGCCTTGTATTTATTATCCGCACTCTGCCTACGAATGCAATAAATATTTAGCTTTTATTATAAATGATTTTCAATCGATACCTATTATGTAAACGACATTCAGTTATTGACTATATCGACGATAAGTAAAAATGGTATAAGCGATGTATAAGGTATGTATGGTATAAGCGATGTATAAGGTATGGTTATAAGTAAATATGGTACGTATAGGTACTATACAGATTAAAAGTCAAGCATAGTAAATCGAATTGCGCATTTAGCACGATTATAAATATGTATGTATTATGTAACATTTATTTTTTATAGGATGGAACCATCAATTTCTTTCAAACTTATAATATGAAAGAAAGAAAGTAATATGATATATATACCTATATATACGGTATAAAATCTAAAATCGGTTAGATATTCCACCTATGCTAATTTTTTACCACCAGATGCCTGACTAACAATAATTCTATCTGGGGAATTTAATTCCGAGCAAATCATGTTGGAAAAATCCACACGTGTTATCCGACCTGGGAATCCCCCAGTCTCAAGTCAGAAAAATACTCTCCAATAATCAATATTATGATTTAATAAAACACATATCACACCTTTATTCCCTTTTTTTTTGGCCCTACCGGCCAGTAGCCTGACGCGAGTCAGCTTTTCTGGCCACACCGGACTTTCGGGTGAACGTTTTAGGCGCTCGCAACCCTTGATTAAAGTAACCATGCTGAGGGCAACCCACTAACGGGTTACGAACCTCGGCTCAGGACGGTCACTGGGAGAGGATGAGACATCAACGATTAGTGGGGAAGGTTGGTGTTTAACCTAATCCTATCCATTTATTTCGTCGGCACGCGGGCCGGAACTGTTAGGAGGGTCAGGGGGCGACGGGGAACGCGGCGAGGACGGAACTGCGGTCGTGTGGGGTGTAGGAGTTTTAGGAACTCGTTCTTACTGCGAATGGCCAGAGTGATATCGTCCTCTGGATCGGTTGGGACTGAACGCGGCCGTCTCCATTTGTACTTTATTCCCTAAGGGGTAGGTTTACGGTGGTACGCAACCAAGGCACCTACTTTTCGCATTGTGTGTTCCGTGTCGTGCTATGATGGGGGCGAGCCTATCGCCATATCGGGTACAAATTCTAGACTCTAGGCTGATGATGAAATTTCAACAAACAAATCACGAGTGCGCAACCCCCTCAAAGTCACCGACACTTTAAAATTTTAAATGATTGATTTTACGCACTTTGCCGACTACCTGAATGTCCCGCCCAAGGCGGACCGCCCCAACCACACTACGCTAATGATTATGTTCAGAAACAGTTAATTTGAGAACTTTTACCTTAGGGTCAGTAGGTGGATCATACTGTACTATCCAATCCACGCATGGAATATCCAAGCCTCTAGCAGCCACATCTGTACAAAATAATGCTCCTTTTTCTGCTCTTATAAAGCTATGGTATGCATCTTTTCTTCTAGCTTGACTTTGTTTACCCTAACAAAAAATAATATATTAGTAGACATAAATGAAAATTAAAAAGGAACGAAATGCTTGAATCTGATCTGAAAATATCTTACATGTATACTCAACACAGTTGCTTTACAATACACTTTAAAGAATTCGTAATGGAAGTCTACTGATTTACATGATGAAAAGAACACCATGGCTTTGAACTTTTTACTTTTCTTTAGCATTTTGTAGAGCCATGCCAATCTTCGCTCTACAGGACATATACAATACCTGAAAAAAATCCTTTATTAGTATTGTTATTTTAATTTTATTTATTTATAAATTGTGTAAATAAATAAATAAGTACCCTTGCTGCAATCCTGAGACTGTAGATATTGTGTCGTCTTTGACTGATATGTGCACAGGATTATTTCTTAACGCTAATCTTGCTAAATTCTTAACTTTATTATCAATAGTAGCGCTGAAGAGTATTGTTTGCCTATTTACTGAAACAAGATGATACACAACTTACACAGTAGTAGATAAATTCATAGTGACGTATGTGAAACGGATGCGTAATAGTTTTCTACTTGCACTCACGACTAGTAATCTCTTGGAACACAAAATTATATAATATCTATGGTTCAATAGAGTTAACATGATAAATAGATTGCTGATATCATAATATTATTATTTTACGTTAGCATGATTAGAATGAGGAAATAATATCAGTAGCGAATTCAGGGTATATTTGGCCAGACTATAAGGACGACTGAGACAAATATTACTTTTTATCAAACAGTTTTAAAGGGGCTCGAGTAAGATGCTCAATTATCTGCTAGTGGTCCAAATTGTTTAGGATGGCTTTATTCAATAAATACTTACTTGGCAGCAACTGCACTATCCCATTGACGTGTTTTTCAAAACCTGCTTCAAGCAGTTTGTCAGCCTCGTCCACAACCAAATATTTAAGATTTTTGAAATTGAATTTTTCTGTATTTTGCATATGGTCTAATAAGCGACCAGGAGTGCCTACTACGATGTTAGCACCTAAAATTATGGATGGAAAATACTATAATGCGGGTATATTATGTATGTATTTTATATACAGACATGAAACTCGGTATCACGTTACCCCACCTGGGAATCAAATCCGACAAGTGCACGATTGCCTAGTTGGGAATAAAACGAAGTGGCATGCCGAGACGAAGATCCGCAGGTTCAAAACCCAAGGCACACACCTCTGACTTTTCAAAGTTACGTGTATCATCTCATCAATAATGGTATGTCTTAATGGCGCAGGAAAACATCGTGGGCACACATACATAGGTCCTACCTGAGAATTCCCCAAAATAATTTCGAAAGTATGTGAATTCTGCCAACCCGCAGTAGGTCAGCGTGGTGGACTTAACCCTCTCCGTAGAAGATGAAGCCCGAGCTCACCATTAGGCAGTAAAAAAGACTCGCCAGATTTTGTATTGGCGACAGACCCATTCCAATTTGTCACGGACTTTCACGGGTGTAGTTACTCAAATGGCAGTATAATGCAAGGCTAGTATTATATTATGCATTTCATATACAGACATGAAACGCCCCGAGAACTTCAGCACGACAATCTTAATGCGTACAGCGTAAGCAATACATTATACTAGGTACAACTACGCCGCCAACGCAGTTAAGATGTAAACACAAGGAAAATAAACAGGATCTCATTTGCAAGGGATTTACCATCTTATCGTTTTATAATAGATGAGGAAAATGTCTCACAAGATGGAGACAATGTGTAGATTAATGGTGTCATATTCTCCCGTCTTAGTATTAGTCAGTTTTACATAGTATGAGTTCTTGATTAGGAATAATGGTTCAATATCCATGATAATACATAATGATAAAGGATATTAATGTTGTCTTGTCATTAGATCAGTAGGCTCATTGGTTTAGTGCAGGGATGGGGAACCAATGGCATGTGTATAGAGAATGTATTTATTTACTTGTTAAAAAAACATATAATGGGTTTTATTAAAATAATGATATATTTTTCCAACAGAAATATAGTTGGGACAAGAAAAGGAGGGCTCAAAAGTCAAATTGTTAGCTTTGGATGGCCTGTTACAGGCACTTAATAATTATTGTTTTGTAAATAATGTCAGAACCTGTCCACCTGCAAGGTGGACAAACGACTTGATAAAGGTCGTAGGAACACGCTGGATGCGGGCCGCTTTTGAGAGGTCCGTCTGGGAATCTTTGGGGGAGGCCTATGTTCAGCAGTGGATGTCGTGTGGCTGATGATGGTGATGAAATAATGCCATGTTTACCAATAAAAGTTCACCATCCCTGCTGCGTGTTGTTGTTGTTACACTTGGGTTGTGAACCATCAGATTTTGTGTTTGATTTCCAGGTGGGATCATATAAATTTGTATGAATTATTCAGTATAATGACATTTGTTAGTTGCGTGGGATTGCAATTTATCCCCAATATTAGGATAGACTTGAAGTGCATACATAAGGTCGGCGAAATGAGTGCACTAGTTTAACCTCTGCCTAACCCGTTTGGAATAAAAGTCTGTTGTGAAAAGTCAGCTATCTAATGTAAAAGGTTACTCAAGATATTGTGCGTTAATAAATCTTATAATGAGCCTCTTACATTTGCCTTACATAAAATATTAACACTATTATGTTACTAATCAGCGGCGTAACTATCGGAGGACATGACAACTAAATATCACGGGCCCCTGGCTTGAGGGGCCCCCAATCCAAGAAGCAGAGGATTGTTTAGTGATAGAAGAACCCAAAAAAAGAACAAAAAAAAAAAGCCTGCCAGATTTTGCACTGGCCCCCCTTTGCTTTGCTATGGAGGGAAGTGGACAATTAATATTTCCAACTCCTCCCTATCCTTCTATTTGATTAATTTCGTTGCGGGTTTAAGACAGATTAGTGTTCCCTGAGACTCGCCGAGCTTCACCGCTCGGTGTCATAAAATGCGTGCCACTGCTGATCCTGGCTTACAGGAGTTACAGTGGCGGGTGTGAGGGCGGGATAGTCTCTGGCCAGGGGCCCCATCCCATGAAGTTGCCACAAGCCTTCACAGGTGTAGTTAGGCTACTGTTACTAATATAACAAGAAAAATAACCACATTCATTGTGCAGTATAATTTTATGCACCATGGTATCAATTCATATAACATGTCATACAAATTTTTCAAAATAAAATAGACAGGATTATGTTTCTTACATTATCTCATTATCTGAAAAAAAGAGCTTTTTAAACCTCATCTCCAGGCTAACAAAAAACCAAAAAACTATGTTTTAAACTCTGAACCAATAACATGTAAAATACACTCATTTGCCAACTAATTTTTAAATGTTGTAATACATTATTTTACATATTTATAATTTTTTTGAAGTACGAGATGAGAAAGTAACATAATGTATCTTACTTAAATAACACGAACTTGCCGTGTGACCTCAATTTATAAACAAATAAACAGTGTACTGACCTTTTTGTAGCTTTATCACATCCTTAGCCTTTTTCTCACCTCCAACAATTAAACAATGTGATAAATCAATCTCAACTAGCAGCTTCGTAAGTACATCAAATGTCTGCAATGCCAGCTCTCTGGTAGGCGATAGAATAATACAGAAAATACCTATAATTAACATAATTAGTATGACACTATGTTCTGCAAATGTTATTGTTTTTATGTAGCAATTAGACACACCTGGAGTAGGTGAACAGTAATTGTAGATAATTCTGTAATTGTGTTTAATATGTGTATCAAAAAGGTCGTAAATAAAAAGAAATACGATAGTGTAACTAAAGTTTTAAAAATATATATTTTATTTCTTACCATGCTTTTTAGATATCTCATGTTTAATCAAATTGTCTACTATGGGTATAAGAAACGCTAAGGTTTTTCCACTTCCAGTCTTGGCAGCACCGATGAGGTCCTTTTGCTGCAGCAAGTGTGGTAAAGTCTCCGCTTGAATTCGCGTAGGCCTATCAAAACCCATTGATTTTAAAACTTTAAGAATTCGGCCGTCTATCTTACCCTCCAACATAGAAAACGAAGACTTCACTATTACATCATCTATACTCATCTTGAATTTATCGCACAAGACACTTTTATAAATAAAAACATAATCTAGGGAACATCTGCCAGTGTTTACATTTATTATTTTTAGGTTATTTTCATAGTTTGACAGTTCACAATTCGCAAAATAATAATCCAGTTGCAGGGTTATAAATACAAAACTCCTCTACTTTAGCATACCATAAATCAAGATTTATAGCAACAACGCGACGCGACGCATGTATTTGATTTTTCCATAATATTTTAAAAATATTTAATGAAATATTTCCTTATAACATTATCTAACCACTTTGTAGAAGAGTTAGGCATTTTTTTTACTAAAGTCATAATATAAACATGTCAGGAAAATCGTATAAAATTACTTTTAACGAATAAAATAACACACACACACATTCACGCTCGTTATCCCCGAATGGGTATGCAGAGGTGCAACTAGTGCACCCAGTTTTCGCATTGCGTTTTCCGTCCCATGATATGATAGGGGGCCAGCCTATCGCCATATCGTACATAAATTCCAGGCTGATACTGAGTAGAAAAACCCATTATCACTTTTCCCAACCCGGGGATCGAACCCGAGACCTGAGCATTGCAGTCGTACCGAAATACAACTACGCCACCAAGGCAGTCATAAAATAACGCTTGCCAAAATAATATTCCGAATAAATATACCTACCTAAGAAATAAAGTATCTAAAAGCGTGGTATTAATTTAAGTCTGGTAATCCTGGATTTAATTATGCTATTTTATAACGGTTTAACGTAGTGGTTATATTCTCTTTGATAACGGTACAGCGAACATATAATATAATAATGAGGTCCGATGTTTCAATTTTTTTTATACAACTGCTTTAGGTCTGGGAATAAACACTTTCTAATTATGGAGTAGACCACGGTAGAGTAGACTGGCTCGGTGGCGTAGTTGTATTACGGTACGACCGCAAAGCGGAGGTCTCGGGTTCGATCCCGGTTCGGGCAAAGTGATATTAGGTTTTTCTATTCAGTATCAGCCCGGAGTCCGGAATTTGTGCCCGATATGGCGATAGGCTCGCCCCCTATCACATCATGGGACGGAATTCGCACGGCGAAAAGTAGGTGCACTAGTAGCGCCTCTGCCTACCCCTTCGTGGATTAGGGCGTGAGTGTATGTGTGTGGGATAAACAACTAATAAACAATGACTGACAAAATATTTAATTGTTATTGCATATTTAATACTTTCACATCATTATTTTATTTTATATACGCATGCTCACGCCTTTTATCCTCGAAGGGGTAGGCAGAGGCGCAACTAGTGCACCCACTTTTCGCCAAGCGTTCATTTTATATAATTAACATCAATTTATGTAAGCAATAAATGAGGCACAAACAATAACATTGTGTCTTATTTTCTTATAATAGTTATTTAAGCCCCAAGTTCTATGACCTTCTGATCATAATGACCCTATTAGTTTATCATAAGAAGAAGGAACCGCGTAATTACTTTTATCAAGCCCAAGGAAGGTAATTAGAAAATTAAATTACATCAAGTCGAAAACAATCATTTTATTGAAACGTTGATCACTCACAATGTTTTGTTCTTACCATTCAAAAATTTATTTTACTTGAACTAAAACAGCCTTGTATTTGAGGAATGTGCAGACCATGATGATTTTTAAACACTTCAGTCTTGACTTAAAAAAGTACTGCCAGACCTTTTGCTACAAATGAAATTTGCTTAGGAATTCATAATTTGTAAGTCTGTGACTTATAATAATAAATAAATATAAATGTTAGGTAGTGTCAAGTTTCTTACTTATACTACTTTATAAGTGAAAATCTACAGACATTAATATTATAGGAAATCAACATCACATATTATATTCTGACAATGAATTAAGACGTGTTTTGTCTTCATAGAAACATATAGTGATTCTTGACTGATTTACATTTAGTTTAACTTAAGTGTTTAACACATTACAAAAGGTGTGAAGACACACTAAAATATTTCAAAGTTCATCGTGTGATGAGTGTTGTTGTGTTGGATTGGATTCATCACATGCAGCAGGAGTACTAAGTTCTATCTTATATTCACAGCGGAATGGTTCAGTTACAGACAGAATATTTGTTTCTAGGCCACAGTTGATGTTAACAGTGGTCATCCTACTAGGCCCATTCCAGCAGGCTATGCCATTAGTATACCTCATAACAGAGTATTTATTGAGGTCTCCACCAGCCCATTCACCCCAGTTACCAAGTCCTACTTCCGCACCACCATTCTTAGATTTTTGTGTAACTTTCTGGAACATGCAAAGCTTATAGACATATTCTTTATCCTCATATTCAAAGCACTGACCGTCCAGTGTGGCATACTCCTGTTGAAGACCATAATCTTTCTCTAAGTTTTGTTTGATATTTCTGACATTCGATTCTATTTCTCTGACAGTGCGCTCTGCATCTGTGTATTGGCGGCGTGCTTCTGTCGCCTCGTCTACAAGTTTTTGAGTTTCTTCATCATATGTGGATGATTGTTCAGAATCTGCTTCCTGCTCTTCATTATCATCTTGTAGATCCAAATCAGCAGTGTCTTCCTCATTACCTTCATATTCAGAGTCTAGGTCAGCTTGATGTTCCTCAGCCTCTCCATCCACATCAGGATCCTTTTCTTCATCATCAGCAGGTTTGAACATGCCCTGCTCCATCATTAACAGTGGTTTCAGTAAAGGCCAGGTTGTTGTAATAAAGTTTTCTTTATCTAATTTTTCATGGCCTCCAAAGAAGAACTGCACTTCTTCCTCATCTACCTCCCCATCCTTATTTTTATCAAATACATTAGCCACTTTAATTTCATCAACAGTTAACTCACCATCACTGTCAGAATCAAACCTCTCAAAGTGTTCCATAGCTTCTTTCACAGTTTTCTCTCTCTCTTGTTCCAATTTCTTCTGCCGTTCTTGTTCTTCTGCTTCTCTATACACTTTAAGAGCATCATTTTCTTTGGCTTCTAGGTCATTTTTGAGTGCCTCCTTTTCAGCCTTGATTTTCTCAGCCTCATTTTTGTCATTCTCTAATTGAGACAACTGTTCTGCCATTTCATTTCGTTTCTTGTTACCTTTTTCTATAAGTTCTAATCTCAGATGGCCACCAGCTTTGTACAATTCGGCTAACCTTAGAGCTTCGGCCCTTGCTTCTTTGCCGAGTTCTTCACAAGTGTTGGAGCATATTTCAGGGTTGGCGTACTCATCGGTGCCATCACAACAGTCGCACACACCATCGTTGACCCGCGAACTGGGAATATTCTGCGGCCGATAACCGGCGTTTGTACAGTGAAAAACGCCATTTAGACAAGCCGAAGTGCCTGGCTCGTCGCTGCCGTCGAAGCAGTCGCAGTAATCATCATTTACGTAACTGAAGGGTATAGTAATTGTTCCATCGAAACAGGTGAAATCTTTTGTCGGTGAATATAGAGACGCTTTAGATAAAGATACACCTCGAGGTCTGGGCACATCAGATTGTGCGTATATTACAAAGGAACAAAATATCACACATATTGAATATAACTGATTGATCCATGTGGAATAGACCATTTTGTAATAAATATATTTTATATAAACACCGGTCACTTGCAAAATAGTAATGAGCGACGGAGAACGTGTAGAAAAATGACAGCGCTGACGTTAACCAACCACAAGCAAGGAAAATTCTTAGGCATAGTGTTGTTCCAGTAACTCACTACCGTTTATTGTTCAACGGAATTTAATTTCACTGCTTCACATAAATGACATTGTTTTGTGTTTATAAAAAGGTATTTATATTAATTTAAATAGTATTAAAAGCAATACTTTTCATTGAGCATCATATTTTTGGTGTTTGTTTTCCTTAATGACGTAATTGTAGTCGATTTTAAAAACTGTCCGTAGTTCGCTTATAAGTTCTGTAAGTTTATTATCTCTATGATTTATGGTCATCGTCTATGGTTTGCACACAGTGTTGCCAAATTGTAATTTCCCTCAAATATATGGAAAATAGGAAATTAGGGAGTCAAATATATTGGGGGAATTTGAGAGGTGGGGAAAATTAATGTTTCTATAACCTATACGTAGCGTATCAGACGTACAAAGAATTAGTTTTTTGATTTAAAAAAATGGGAAAATGTTTGGCCGCATACTATATTATTTTTGGGGTCGTTTCTTTTGTTACAGTAGTTATTTTAGTTTAGGGGTATTACAAAGCTGAAAGCAGGCATTGGTATTACTTTAACGTCAAGTTGACAGTTGACACTTGACAGTTGACACATGCTGTAAATCATTCGTCTTTCGGTTATCTCGCGTTTTTGGATTTGTTTTGCAAATAATTGTTTGAACATAAAATAACTAAAAGTTAGATATAATAGATCTCATTTTCTATTTAGATCATAGTCTCTAAATAGTTATGGAGACAATACTAGAACAGCAGCGAAGCTACCATGAGGAAAGGGAGAGAACCATGGACGCTATGGTGAAAGAAATATTGCACAAAAAGACGGGCGTATGTATTATTAATTTATGTTAACAAAGGCATAAAATACTTGAAATAAACGAAGGTTTTTTTGCATATTGGTAAATATTTTTAACCAATATTTATGAGCGGTTTATTTTTTGCAGCACCGTGAAACTATCAATGGGGAGCATCGATTGAAAAACTTGCATGATGTGAGTTCCTTACACCAACTTTTCATGTAGCAAAATGTATAATTCTAATTGCTTTCTTTTAAAGAACCTGTAATTCTCTTAATTAGGACGCTAAATATTGTGTACTTAGACTAGATTTGTACTTAGAGTATTGTGTACTTAGAGTACTAGTCTACTCGTATTTTCAGAGATATATAGAGTCTACCATAAGGCTTAAAGAGTTATATGAGGATAAAGATAGTCTCCGCAAAGAGGAGATTGCAGCTCTGTCAGGCCCAAATGAGTTTCAGGAGTTTTATGCCAGGCTGAAGCAAATCAAAGAATTTCACAGGAAGCATCCTAATGAGGTAATTTATCTTAAAGTTTTATCAGTCTTTTGGGATGACTGCTGGTTGTAGCTAACCATGGACTAGTTCTATTAATCTAAAAGAACATAGATTTTTAACGTGCTGACGGACAGTATTGATTCGCCAAGTAATGCTTTGAGGCCACTTCATATTTTCATACATTGCCTATAGGCGTTGTCACAGTGTTTGTATAGAAAAACAAACGGTGAAAGGCATACTGATTTTATACAAAACAAAACTCAAACGTGGAGAGGCATCCTACTGTATCAGTTTTGATGACTTTTACAACTGTGGACGTACTGTCCATCAACATGCTTAAATCATTTTACTAAATTGGAACATACCTCATTATAAACTTTAATATGTTTATATTTAGTAAGTGGAAGTCCCCCACTCTTTAAATTACTGTTTAGTTGTTGTCTTTTGGTAAACAGAAATCTCAATATAAAAAATGGTCTTATATTCTTACCTGCTTTTCGTTAGAATTAATAGTTTTAAGATCAAAGAAGATATGGATTTACCAAATCTTTACATTATATTATTAAAAAAAAGTCCCCCGCCATGTCGGTCTGTCTGTCTGAACATGATAAACTCAAAAACTACCAAATGGATTTTTATGAAATTTGGTATGAAGATAGTTTGAGATCCTGAGAAGGACATATGCTACTTTTTATCCCGGGAAAATGTAAAATGGGACTTTTATCCTGGATAAACTTTTACAAACATGTAAAGCCACAAGCAAAAGTTAGCATATGCAAAGTTAAGGCTTCTAACACTGGTCTGTTCTAAGTTATCACAGAATAGTGGACCAGTTATATTAAATACTACTGAATATTATAAACTTTTCATAACTATTTTCTAGATTTGTGTGCCAATGTCAGTAGAGTTTGAAGAATTAGCAAATATCAGAGAAAATCCAGCTGAAGATTATACTGGTAAGATTCAAGTTTTCTTTAGGTGTGGTATAGTAAGTTTATAATGATGTTAATAAATCATATAATATTTCAGTTCCAGTAGAGTTTACTGATGAGGAAGGATATGGAAAATATTTGGATTTACATGAATGCTACGAGAAATATATAAATCTAAAAGGAATTGAGGTGAGTTTGTGTATGACAGTTATCTTTGTTTCAAATTCTTCCTTGTTGCATATGAATATAGACTAGCAGGAATATTTTATTGAAATAAGAGACTTATTTTTATCCAAAATTATAATTAACTACATAAAATTAATACAAAAGTTGTTCTACAGAAAGTGGACTACATTACATACTTGGGTATATTTGATCATCTATTTGACATTCCTCGTGAGCGTAAAAACAGTGAATACAGAAATTATATAAGGGCTCTACTAACATATTTAAAAGACTTTGTAAGCCGTGTGAAGCCTCTACAAGACCAGGCACAAGAGATGGCTATAGCCCATCAAGAGTTTTTGAAGCAGTGGGAAGCAGGAACATTCCCAGGATGGCCGGTATGACTTTTTAATTGGGATATGTGCAGAGGTTTTCATTTTATTTGAATTCTGTAAAATGCATTGTAATAATTGAAAAACAATTCCTTAGAGAAAATAAGATTTTTTTTGGAATTATGTTTTACATAATTATTTTCAACTGGTAGAGGGGCCAATTCATTTTATGGGGTACATATTTCGTTTGAGCAAAATTTTGCTTTGTTTTATAGAAAGAAACCGGTGGTGCACTCACTAATGTTGGAGCTCACTTAGATCTTTCAGCTTTCTCATCATGGGAAGAGCTGGCTTCTCTCGGATTGGACAGATTGAAATCAGCTCTCATGGCCCTTGGTTTAAAATGTGGTGGTACATTAGAAGAAAGAGCACAGAGGTAAGTCAAAACCTTTACTTTTGCAAAATCACTGTCTTCAATATGTTTTTACTAATGCCACATTTTTTTTAGGTTGTTCAGTACAAAAGGGCAGACTGCATTAGATAAATCACTTGTCGCGAAGAAAGGAGGAAACAAAGCCAAAGCGTCGACTCTGCAAAGGCACAAGGATATTTCAGCCATTGAAGCTCAAGTTTACAGGTGCTCATGTCTTTCATAAAATTTACTTACAAAATTTTAACATTTATCTTCGAGATTCTAGAATCTAGAACACTGTAAATTATTAATCTTGTAATTGATTAACATTTGAGGTAATACTAATACAGACATATACAATATTTAGTAAGGCAGTAAAATTTAACTTGCTAAATACACATAATTTTTTCACTAAATAATCCATGTCAATATTATATTTTGCACATATCCAGGTTTGCGGGTATAGTGAGCAACACGCGCGTGGCGACGGTGGAGAACGTGACGCGTCGCGCGGCGCGGGCGGCGGGCGAGCGGCGCGACGACTCCGCCGACGAGAGCGACGGCTCCGCCGCGCCCGACGTCGACTCCGACGACGACGAGGTGCCCTACAACCCCAAGAACTTGCCACTCGGGTGGGACGGAAAGGTTTGTACCTCAATTGTATTGTACCTACAAGATATTTCTGAATATTTGCTGTGAGGAAGTTTAGTCACGTTAGGCCTGGCTTTGGAAACATAGTTCAGTCGATCAATACGCAATTAGTATTGAAAAGTTAGATGTGCGTACCCTTGGATCAAAACAGATAATTTTAAAAATATATTTTTACAGCCTATTCCATACTGGCTGTACAAACTCCATGGTCTGAACATAAGCTACAATTGTGAAATTTGCGGTAACTACACTTATAAGGGGCCCAAAGCGTTCCAGCGCCATTTCGCTGAGTGGCGACACGCTCACGGCATGCGCTGCCTCGGCATTCCGAACACTGCTCACTTTGCGAATGTCACGCAGATTGAAGATGCACTGGCATGTAAGTATATTTGTATTAGAATTAGTTTATTGTCGTAGATCAAAGGATAATAACGGTACATTGTATTATCTACTAACAGACTTCTGGAGTTTCCTAAAAATTTTACTCATCAGATTTGGATGGGGTTTTCGTTATTAAGATGTATGTATTTCATTTTCTACATTATGGTTGTTTTAAGTATGCGAAAATCTGTCGAATAATCAATTTATGTATATCTAAACTAAACTGATGATTTATATTTAATAGTATTATATTTGTCTCGTTTTGATATGAACACTTTATTTTCAGTGTGGGAGAAAATAAAACAGCAAAAGGAAAATGAACGGTTTGTAGCGGAAAACGACGAAGAATATGAAGATTCTCAAGGAAACGTTGTTAATCGAAAAACCTTTGAAGATTTGAAGCGACAGGGACTTCTTTAGAATTATATTTTTAAATAATATACTACAATAAATATTAGCAAATAATGTGGCTGTGTATTATTTTTAGCCCAATATTGTAATGTTGTCGTACAAGTAAATTCCCGTGTTTATTCGCAAATTCGGTACAATGTATCAAAAACACAATGTGTCTCCGAGGGGGGACTCGAGTATTACTAAGTAAGCTGTGGTCTCGAGCATTGTCATGATCACGGCAGGGTGTTCCATTAACTACGATCACCCATAACAACCATATTTTGTTGCGAACAAAAATTCTGTCTCGTTCAACAATCAAAATCTTTCTTTCTTTTACAAAGAAAGTATATAAAATATCAATCTTAAACGCTAATTGTTTGGCTTTTAGTTTGTTAGTAAGGAAAGATCCTCAAGCCGCGTATTATCTAACGACTTCTTACATGAATAAATTACGCCCATTATAAGAAATTATCGCCCACCCCTACCATCTGGCGAGCGGCGCGGCGTATCCCTAGGGGTAAGTGTACCTCACTTTGAGCCACTGCTTTACTCAAGAAGCTTATACCCAATTATACTTGGGTATAAGCTTCTTGGCTTTACTGCAATATACTACAGACTTTGAGTATTGGTAAATACTCAAAGACTACAGATAACCAAAAATATCACTTATGACTTGGCAACATGGTCTTTGACCTTAGCCGGTTCCTTAAGGAACAAATAAATAAAAAAAACAACAGTCAACTGTCAAATTTCAATGTTATGTCTGTCAAATACACAATAACAAACTCGCGTGTCGTCGTCATAATTATCTATTAATGATTTACTTGTGTTTTAAACATTTTTCTAGTTTAAACCTAGTGCTTGATAAGTGTAAATAATTATTAAACTATAAAAATGGCGGAAAAAACGAGTAGTCGAATATTTAAGGGGTCAAGAGTTTTAGGTTATGTTAGTACACATGTGCCGTTTGTTGCAAGATTTATAAAAAGAAGAGGTGAAACTTTACTATGTACTAGCGTTGGAAAGTGGTTTCATACTTATGGGTGTGATAAATTTCGTTTGCTGAGTGTAAGTGGAGAACACCCAGGGCCTATAACATGTATGGCTGGTGACAATTTTCATGTCTATACCGGGAGTGAGAACAACATTTATGCATGGAGAAGAGGCTGCGAGTTGAAACACGTGTATAAAGGGCACAACGCACCTATCAAGTTCATATTTCCTTTTGGTCCACACTTGATTTCAATAGATGAAGACAATGTATTGAAAATTTTTGATATTAAAGAAGAAACACAGTATTTAGAGTTGAGTTTTGATTTAGAGCATTTCCAAATATCGACGATGTGCCATCCCCCAACATATTTAAATAAAGTATTACTTGGGAGCAGTCAGGGTCAGCTACAGTTATGGAACTTGCGTACATCAAAGTTGGTGTATACATTCAGTGGTTGGGGATCGCCAGTCATTGTGACGGAGCCGGCGCCGGCCGTCGATGTGGTGGCTATAGCACTGGCTAACCGAAAAATAATCTTGCACAACTTAAAATTTGATCAAACTGTCATGGATTTTGTACATGACTGGGGAAGTGTTAGTAGCCTATCATTTAGAATGGATGGTGCTCCTGTAATGGTCACAGGTAGCAGTGCGGGCCATATTGTCATGTGGGATTTAGAAGAGAGGAGGGTGATGTCACAAGTTCAATCAGCACATTTTGGCAGAATAGTTGGCATGCAGTGTCTTACGTCAGAGCCACTGATGGTGACCAACTCAGAGGACAATTCATTGAAGTTATGGATCTTTGACATGCCTGATGGTGGTGCAAGACTGTTGAGAAAAAGGTAAGTAATAAGAATGGCAGTTTTGGTTTTATTGTTTTATTCATCTAATTGGGCAATAAACTATTGAGAATAAAATTCTATTGTTTGTTTTGAGTATACTATTAAAATTGACATATTTTATTTTATTTGAAAAACACCAAGATATGATTTCTTTACATATAAATTTAATTAGTTTTTAATAATATTAATTATTTCTTTGTAGAGAGGGCCATGCATTACCTCCTAACATGGTGAGCCATTGTGAGCCAACGGGAAACAACCTCTTAGTTGCAGGCAGTGACAGCAGCCTGCATATTATGAACACTGTCTCTGAAACATTCAATAAAAGTCTTGGCAAAGCATCACACAACAGGAAAGCTACTAAGAAAAAAAGTAAGTCAAATAATTGAAAAAAAATGGAAATTTATTAGTAGTAAAAGTAGTAAGTAAATTTTTTTTTATCCTCATAAGATATTAATATTTATTCCTAGTGCATTTTTTTTTCTTATGAAGTTATGTACTGTATTCATAATATGTTACAATAATAATAAAAAACGAAGTTTGGTGGTCCAAAATCAAATATAATTGTAAAATTTTCTTAATTTCAGAGAGATTTGAATTTGACCGACTTATTTTGCCACCAATCACAAAGCTGAGCTCCTGCATGCAAAGAGACAAACAGTGGGACAGTATAGCTTCTTTACACAAAGATTTGTATGTGGCAACAACATGGTCATACCATAAAATAAAGATGGGCGAACATAAGTTAAAACCTCCAGAAATAAACAAAGGAGTCTCCGCAACTTGTCTGACTGTAACACACTGTGGAAACTTTGTGATTATTGGTAAGATTAAAATTTTTGCTTATATTCGTCTATTACCACATTAATTAGCAAAGGAAATTTTTTTTTTTTTTGCTCTGAATGACGAGACGAGCATGCCGTTCGCCTGATGGTAAGCGATACGACCACCCATAAACAGTAGCAACACCATCCAGCACCTTGATTTACAAAGTACTGTGTGGCATTCCACTGCGCTCGTCATCCTGAGACATAAGATTTTAAGTCTCAATATGTCCAGTAGTTATACTGGCTACAATGTCCTTCAAACCGAAACACAATAGTGCATGCACACTGTTGCTTGGCGGTAGAAATAGACATTGCGGTGGTACCCACCAAGACGGCCTCTTACATAATGAGAGACCTACCACCAGTAATAATATAACATGTCCAAAAACGGGCCTAAAATTCTAACCGTCAGTTTATATTTATTTGGATAGAACTTCTAAAAACTAGTCTTTTACAATAAATCGTTTAATTTTTAAGACCTCCGATTTTGAGGTTTATGTAATTTTATTTAGCTTAAAAATTACATTTAATCTGAATGTTTTTAAAAAAGTTAATTATAAATGGAGGGGTCTTAAATATTTTTTTAATGGATCCAAGATTCATATTTTGCCCTTTTAATATAGTTAACCCATCAACGCCCGCTTATATATAGCTACTAGCTTTTGCCCGCGGCTCCGCCCGCGTGAATGAGTTTTCCCGGTATAAAAGTCCCGCTTTATATTTTCCCGGTATAAAAAGTATACATAATCTACCCGTAGCTTATATGACACGTTCGTAGATTTACCATAGCAGCGCCATCTATTGATTACTTACTCAACCCAGTCGAAAGGTATCGACATCTGTTAGAATCATTTGGAGTTAACAGATAATTGTGACTGTCAAATAATAACAGACAAATAATTAGCAATAAATTAAAATTGCGAGTATAATTTGAGATTTAAACTATCCTATCTCTCAAGTTGGATCGAACTGCACATGGTGTGCGAATTTTATTATAATCGGTTAAGTGGTTTAGGAGTCCATTGAGGACAAACATTGTGACACGAGATTTATATATATTAAGAAGATAAGCTAATTTCCTTATATAAATTGACACCGGTGTCCAACGCGGGCGTCCAAGGATTAAAGTTATAAAGTTTAAGCCTGGTTAGATTTTGAGGCCCAGCACCCATACAAAAAGCAGACATCTCCTTTCGGCTGCAACAGTGGGGTTCTTGTTTTCATTACCATATTTTACAACTTCATTTGTAGAAGGTAAAATTACGAAATGCAAGAACTTCCTAGCAGTGTTCCAGAGGTTAAAAAGCTGCTCCTTACAGTCATTAATTCCTTTAAAAAATAAATGTGAAAAAACCTGTATGCTAAAATAAATACTTTGCACACATACAAAAAATTATATTATGGTATAATATTATTGATCTTCTGCAGGATACAGTGACGGTCAAGTACTTAAATTTAACATGCAGTCTGGAATACACAGAGGCCATTATGGTAAAGGCCAGAAGAAAGCACATAAAGGTCCTGTCAGAGGCGTGGAAACTGATATCTGCAACCAGAGAGTGATCACGGCTGGAGCTGATGAGAAGCTTAAGTTCTGGCATTTTAAAAATGGTATTTATTCTGTATAATTATCATATTTCTGTGCTCAGTTGTAAAATAATATTGAAACAGTGGATTTTTATTCATTATAACTAACTGGCATTTGGTCATCAAAATAAGAAAATGTAGGGTATATTGTTAGAAATGCATTAATATGGTTCTGACTTCCCTTCTGACAACCCTTTGTCTCTTTGAGTGTAATTGTGTCAATACGAACATGCCAGCGTGCTTGACAGCCATTTTTTTTAATGTACTTTCTTATCAATAATTATCATATATCATTACTCGCACAATATGGTACACTCTCCCCAATCAATTTCAATGGTTTCCAAATATTTGTGACATTTAAAAATTTCTTACAGGTGACGCACCATACCATGTGATGAGATTGGAAGAGTCAGTGACAATGACAAAGTGCCACAGGGATAGTGCACTGTTGGCTCTCGCGAATGAAGACTTCACCATTACACTTATAGATATTGACACCATGAACATTGTGAGGAAGTTTGAAGGTCACACTGGGAAAATTAACGATATCGCCTTTGATTCTCAGAGCAGGTACCTAGTTTTCTTTTACTATTTGCAATGTTTTAACTGTATGTTAATAATATGTACCCAAATTGGATAATTAATATTTTCATGAATACTTTGTGACGTCATATGTTTTATACTGTTATATCTTCGATTTCACTTGACCTTATCTCTTTCTGATGTGGGGTCGGCGCAACATATATTTTACGAATATTGCAGAAAAGACTTGGCTTAGTTTTTATGGCCGAAATACTGTCCCGACAGTAAGTTACTCAAGGAAATCCCATAAAAAAATCTTTATGAAAGAATCCACACAAAGTGTCATCCGACTAAGCATTGAATCCAAGAACTCTTTGTCCTATATAAGCTTTTGCTATCACCACCGAGGAAGCAACTATCAAAGAAAATCAACAATATTAATGTTTCTAAATTGTCCACAGATGGCTTGTCAGTACATCTATGGATTGCACCGTTTGTACGTGGGACATACCTAGCGCTCACCTAGTCGACATATTCTCGGTAAATACTTATTTTATATTTGATTTAATTTATTTAACCATTAGATTTATAAAAAATCCAAATGACTTTGCCCGACACGGGGATCGAACCCGAGACCTCAGCATTGCAATTTGCAGTTGTACCGTAATACAACTACGCCACCGAGGCAGTCAATACAAAATATAGGATAAATATTTCAGATAATTAATCTATTATTATCTTTTAGGTGGAACAACCGTGTACATCTTTAAGTATGTCCCCGACCAGCGATTACTTGGCGACAACGCATATCAACGAGCTGGGCGTGTTTCTCTGGGCCAACAAACTGTTGTACGAGAGAATATTTTTGAAACCCATTGATAGAAATGCTGTTGATATTCCTAAATTGAGTGAGTATTTTACATTTACATGTTGTAATTAATTTTTATATCTCGGGCGTCCCCTTCCAGCCAGACCATCTACATTAGCTTGATAAGTACCTTTCGTGATAGTGAAGTGATATAATGCAATAAATAATTTATTTAGCCTATATTTACAGTTATTTAAATATAATTTATTTTACAGAATTACCGAGTACAGCACCAGAAAAACCAGATATAGACGACATAGGTGTTATAGATCTCGGTGAAGAGCCCGAATACAAATCCCCTGAACAAATTAGCCAAGAACTTATCACCCTGTCTGACCAACCGACGTCCAGATGGCTCAATCTCCTCAATTTGGATATTGTTAAGAAGAGAAACAAACCAAAAACACCGCTCACTGTGCCTAAATCGGCCCCATTCTTTTTACCCACAATTCCGAGCCTACAGCTTGAATTTGATTTGGAAAAAGACAAAGATGGCAGCGATACAAAGTTGTTAATCCCAGAATCTTTATCGACACTCAGCGCGTTCGGAAAGAAATTAATGATATGCGAAACTGATGAAGATTATGAAAAATGTACAATTACATTGAAATGTTTTTCGCCGGCCGCGATTGAGGCAGAAGTAAACAGTATGGGGCCAGATGTTGGCGGCTCAATAGAACTCATGAAGCAATTTCTTGTGATGTTACATGTGATGTTAAATAGTAATAGGGACTTTGAATTAGCCCAGTCATATTTAGGTTTGTTCTTAAAGACTCACACGAAAGTGGTCTCACAAAACGACGCGTTAATAAAGGCACTGAGTTCTATAGAAGAGACGGCGGCGCAGGCGTGGGCTAAACTGCAAAATCAGTTGCTGTATGACATTTGTATAGTAAAAGCGTTAAAAGATATGCAATAAATTTTATATTTCAGTAAAAATTGTTTTATGATATGAAACCAATCTGCACAATTAGTTTGCTTTAGATGACACATCATTTACGTAACAAGTAACAAAAACCTCACATAATTATTCATTTGGTGTCATTTTCGTATATGTTAACAATTGCCAGTGATGATATAACCTGTAAATAAAATAAAAGTTGAAAACTTAGTAATATTTTTTTTATCGATGGCTGGACAAAGTAGCTTCACTGCACCTGATGGTAAGTGAAGTGAAGCAAAAAAAATTTCGACCGGCAAGAGATGAACATCCCTGGTAATTGCTTCTTCACTGACACGCTTCGCTTGAAGGACCCTAAGTCGTAGGAAGGAGGGAGCTCGTGTGCTGGCAAACTGTTCCACAGCTTAATATTGCGTCTTGGGCTTAGTAAATAATTTCCGGACTGATTATGATAGTTTGATAGTCTGTACTGATAGTCGCGGTACGAATACCGCGCTGAGTTCTCGACTTCGAATACTGGGGCGGGCTTTGATATTGGATTTTTCTATTTAGTATCAGCCCGGAGTCTGGAATTTGTACCCGACACGGTGACAGGCTTTCCCACTATCACATACGCATACGTGAAAAGTAGGTGCACCAGTTGCACCTACCTCTTTGGGGCGGATAAAGAGATAATTTAGCTGTAAATAATTTCCCACATCATATGCTTTAGGTTATTGTGGTATATATTATAACTGTGAACTGGTGGGTCCTGGATTTACTTCACAAGTCATGCAACACTTGTGCAGGTTTTATGAGCAAGATTTGCCTTTGGACTCCTGCGTGATCGTTGAGCGTTGTCAGGCTGTAGAAACCAAACCAAAATCGTATTGTAACATGAGTGAAAAAGTGTGATACGTGGATTCTACTTTGGTGTAGGATAAGCAGTAGAAGTTTATCCAGCAGCTCTGAATTTCGTTCTTGATAGAGTTATCCATACATTTCTTTTTTCACTGACTACAGTTGCTTACTTGTTGTCCATGACAAGGCACCTTATAAACTCTAGTACACAACTCGATAAGTTCTATTAAAAAAGGAAATACATTTCTTAACGTAACGCTTCTTAAAGGTACCTACTCAAGTACCTAACTAAAATGTTACAAACTGATCACTAGTAGGTATATATTAGAGTACAAAATGTTATGTAAATAGGTAGGTAGGTACCTAACCTAATCATACTAAAATACACAGATATTACCTTCATACATTAATTTACCTTTAACAAAAATGGTGGGAAAGAGAAAATAAATATGCCAGTAAAAGGATGTGGCCATAGTATCTTGCAAAAAAGAAAAATCGAATCTTTAGGGCAGGAGCACTCGCAACAATAGAACATAATAAATGATTCCACCTCATTGTGAACGGTGAATAAGTGGTTTTTTATGGAAGTCGATGCGTGTAATCTCCTCTACCGAATAATACTTTAGAAAAACATATCTGTAGACTGTATTGCATTTCTATCGAATTTTTTGACAAATATAAATAGCGGGCTCTTTCAATGCTCTAAATTTGGGTGCCAGCTTTTGTTTGGTGTATCGCCTGCGCTGAAATCGAAATATACCTCGAGCAATTAATCTATTCGAGAATATAGAGCATTCCGTTTTAATACTAACTGAAATTCAGTTTATGGGCTTAACGAGAAAACAGTGATAAATGTGTTGTTGTTAGGCTTGAAGCTATTAGGTAATAATTGCGAAGATTATTTATTTCTATTTAAATTGGTTAATATCTAATTATGCAAACTGCCAGAAAGTAGTAGCTAGTTGCCTGCAACAACAGCAAAGTAAATCCTGATTTACTTGCGCAACTGAAAATTTGAATATTGGAAATTGTAAAAGGCTTGCCGATGTTTCCTTTCGGTAATTTTTAGGCAAATTGTCAAACAATAAAATGAACTATTATGAGGTTGTTAACCATTTGTAATCATTATTATAACGGTAAAATGATCGTTTCATAGGTCTAGATATTCTAGAGCTAGGTACTTATGCTACATAGGTACTCCCGAGTGTCGACATTGGGCCGTAAGACCGGTGAAACCAACATAACCGTTACACTCACCCTCCAGTGGTGGTAGCCGTAACGCGTTTTTCTCCGTGAAAAGAAAAAAGGTACTTATGCAACTTAGGCAGTGGTTCTGATTTCCACGATTAGTTTTCAATAATGTGAAAATCTTTACTCTTCCTTGTTTCGCCTTAGTCGGGTAATAATATAAAATTACAACAATTTACCTACAACTCATAACAATTATTATAATAATTATGCATTATGTCGGGCATGCCATCGTCCTGGCGAGTCAATCAGGCATGTGATTTCCG
This sequence comes from Sphinx pinastri, assembly GCA_947568825.1. Lineage (NCBI taxonomy): Eukaryota > Metazoa > Arthropoda > Insecta > Lepidoptera > Sphingidae > Sphinx > Sphinx pinastri. Next base: position 9,691,556 of record OX387627.1, on the reverse strand, counting down.
GTTGTTCGTATCTTGCTAACGGCGAGTATTTGCATAGACACAACCTAGGAGCCAAGATCATACACCAGCAAGTTGCTCTTCAGTATGGGCCTGAAGTGCCATATTACCAGTATGTGCCTCAACCAGTTCTCGAAAAAAAAGCATTTTAACAAAAAATTAAACAGCCTTCAAAAACGACTAAAAAACTAAAAACCAAAAAATAATTTAACATTACCTATATTCCGTGACTAATTTCAATTGCTAGCTAAGCTAGATTTAATAAATACATGAATAAATATAGTAAATTCCTTGTTTATTATTTTATCGAAGTAATTATTATTTGGGGGATATAACATAATACCTTTTAATTAACAAACAAGAAAGCATCATTAGAAAATTAGCTGTGATGAATTTATATTTATAAAAGACGCTGCAATTTTTCTTCTTGAGCGAGTTCCGATTGTTTGCCGTTGATCCGCAAGGGGTCTTTGTGGCGTTTATTGAATATTTTTCGAAGGGAATTAAATCGCGGCAGATCGGTTCACGGGAGGCAGCGTTCATTAATGGCTCGCTTCATTTTCGCAATAAGTATTCATTTCTCCGTCCCCCGGCCGTCGCGCCGAGCACCGGCGGCGAGAATCTCCAATGAAAATCTGATTGTGCTCCTTTCCTTTGCATTATGAATATCTATCAAATTTCTTCGTATCTAAGCGATTCCTTTATTGAGCTCAGATCGAGAGTTGAGCAAATAGCTTGAAAGTGAGACGTCCCGTTAATGTGTATCATCTTTTTCATCCGTAAATTCACAAAGCAAAATTGATGAGGTGTGCATCTAACAAAGGCTTTGAAAAGTCGTTCCGATGTGTATGTGCCTTCATTTGCGAGCGCTTTAAAATTTTTAATTTCCGGAGGGCATTCGGTGCGGTAGCTTGTAGCTTATAACAGAAGCCATAAGCCTTAAGCTTCTGTTGCAACTGTGACTATAATGTTTTTCTATATATTGCGAAACCGTTTCTACTTACATGTTTTGATTATAACAACAATGGTGTTCACTATCGTATATTAAGCCCGCTAAATAAAATAAATTACTTTTCTTTCTTTCTTTCTAATTAGTTGCTGCATTATATATTTTGTTTATCAGTTCTGGTATATTTAGTTCAATGAAAATATTAGGCATTGAAAAATATGTATTTAATTATAAAGAAATATTATGAACAGAATTTAAATATAAAATTTTCCATTTCTAGAAACGACTTGCTGTCGGTTATCATAACCTAAGTCCTATCTTACTTGAATATCGGACAAGGAAATGAGGATTGTCGTCCATTTTCTATTACCGATGCTTCATTCCGCGCCATTTAACTTCACCAGTGAAAAGTGGAAACTTCATAATGCGGCGGAGCGAAAGACGCGCGACCAATTCGCGTTCCATGCCCGTTGGGTATTGCGTTCGATATTAAATTTAAATAGGTGCAATAAGAAATAAGGTTTATGTGACTTCTTAAATAGATGCTATTTTCATGATAATTATTGTTCTGCTTCTATGCAAAAACGTTAAAAAGTAAAACACTCCTAACTTATAAATAAATGGAGGCACTAAATGATGAATGTGTTGCATGTTCGCGCCTTTTTTATTATCTGGTCTCAGCTCATAGTTATTTACGTTAAAACGAATACGAATAGACATCTCAGCAGTAGGTATAACAAAACCGATTCATCATTCAGTATCAACGCCAACTGATTGAAGACGCAATTATTAATGTCCAACGAAACGTAGGTTGTGCCGCATCATCACCCAGCTAGTTATAATCGAAATGAGAGTCGATCGATTTCAGATTCAGTTTTAGTAGGTGCTCACCACTACTAATGGTTTTGAAACTGAATTAACCACATTATTTTTAGCGTATTGGTGAGTATCTATATACTGTTAGGATAAAAGTTTTGTAACGGTATTTGTAGCGTGCTAACCAGATATGAAAATCAGTCGAAATGTCAAACTAATAGTGGAAGTGTCAGTTGGGTGTATAAAAAGGGTGCCGTATCGATGTGCATTCCTCCTACTTCGATCGGGCGGTAAATCACCCAAGTTCGTTAATCCGCAAAGCGTCAATATACACTCCATTCGACCGCGCCAAATGGAGACGGCCGCGTTCCGTTTTAACCGATCCAGACGACGATATCACTCTGGCCATCCGCCGTAAGAACGAGTTCTTGAAACTCATACACTGCACAAGACCGCAGTTCCGTCCTCGCCGTCGAGGACCTCGCCGCGTTCCCCGTCGCCCCCCCGACCGATACAACGAATACCCCCCGAAGCAACGGATATGATTAGGTTAAAAACCAATCTTCCGCATTAATCGCTGATGTCTCATCCTCTCCCAGTGACCGTCCTAAGCCGAGGTCCGTAACCCGTTAGTGGGTTGCCCTCAGCATGGTCACCTTAATTAAAGGGTTGCGAGTGCCAAAAGCGCTCCCCTAAAGTCCGGTGTGGCCAGAAAAGCCGACTCTCGTCAGGCTACTGGCCGTTAGGTCCACGATAAAAACAAAAAAAAAAAAGATGTGCATTCCTCATTCCGGCTCATTCTGCTCATTCGTGCTGAGTCTCGCAGTCGATCTCAGTCGTAGTCTTAGGCCGGTATTAATAAATCAATCTCAAGTTTGAGTTACATCTCAAGTATGTAACTAAAACTTGAGATTGATTTATTAATACCGCCCTTAGTGACAGTTGAGTAAGTTGATCGTTGACTTTCATGCTGGTCGGTTAGTTGCTGATATCTTTGTAAAAGTATTTCTGTTAAATGTGTTTATGTAAAACCAGTGATAAATGTGTTTATGTAAAAACAGTAATAAATCGTTTTTATTTAAATCTAAATGGCTTCTGTTTCTAACAATACTTAATCAAGTTTATGCACATGATGTAAAGGTTCTGTTCAAGTATCAAGAAATCTCTTCGTATTTATTTACAAGGAGAGACTTTCTGCTATTAAAATATAGTTACGCGTCGATGGAAAAAGGAAGTAGAACGTGAAGGTTTAATACCTGAAAAGAATCGAAATAATAATAACAACCTATTGCCGATACATCTATTGGAATTTGGAACACATGATTTTTGTAAATGTTGGAAATGTTTGTCTGAGTATAGTATTTTTTTAAAAAAGCTATAATATATATAGTACGCTTAGAAAAAATATAGTATTTTATAGGAAGAATAAAAAGTATATTTATTACTCATTCATTTTTTATGAAAACTATATTTTTTGGACATCTTTAACAATTTTTTGTCTTGAATAAAACTGGAATACCTAAGCTTTATCGCAGTCATTTTTAAATAAATATTAATCAAACGCTCATTGGTATTAAAGATATACTTGTTGTGTTTTTTTTAGTTTTATTCTTCGAATCGTCTTCTAGTCAAGTCAAAGAAACGAGACTAGACAAGTCAATTTTATTAGTTTTAGTGTTGCAAAATATAAACATGGATCTATTGTACTGAAATATAGTATTTTCGCGTACTATATATATCTTCAACAGTATATAGTACGGAGTCCCGAAATACAGTACAATACTATATATTATAGTACGGTTGGCAACCCTAGTTACTATATATAGTGACGAATAGCGAGTATTTTTAATGAGCATGATATAAAAATTGTTGAACTTCAACTGTATGTATAGTTTGTATTAGAATTTTAATTTATTTTTTCACTGAAACATGTAATTTTTATACAATAGATGCGTATACCTGTAATGGGCATATATATCGGCCTGTGATATAATGATAGAATGTTCTTTTCATGATTTTTTAATATATATGCTGTTGGTGTACCATAACAAATAAATAAACTGTAAAAACTATGATACGGTAACCAATTTGGTATGATGTATGTATGTATGGTATGTATCTTATGGTATGGTTTGGTTTGGTTGGTAGGTGTCTAATTTAGGGATATCCTCGGGTAATCCAAATTTTACATTGTAAAAAATGATGTTTTTTTTAATACTTAGCTAATACGTCTTTTTTATTAATTGCGTATCTAATGAACTATTAAATGTCAACCGAGGACACGCAGTAGGGGTGTCATATGTAGAGGATCGCCTGTACAGTTAGTAATTTATAGGTGGTACATTGGGCAAACACGGCCATATTAAGTGCAGTAGAATTGTTTCATGAAAAGTGTTTGGAGCAAAAGCCGTTTGTTGACGGTTGGTTAATTAAAAGCAAACAGTGAGCAGAGTTTACCTTGTCCATCGTGTATCTCGATGGCAGCCAGTCGTTTCCTGGCACATCTGCTATGAGCCATCAAAACTTTTCGATCGATATAAATAAACTATTGCAACTAGTTTGCTATATTGATTTGATGTTGTTTTACTTTGAAACTGTGCGTGTTGATGGAACAAGTTAGGTATAAAAATTACAAATACAGGTAAACGTATCTCTGTTGAGCATAATATTGGAATAAGAATATGATAAAGAAATGTAAACGAATGAATGTAAATTCTTTTGGGAACACTGTTTAATGTTTATCCTATTCTGAAAAAAAAAAATACATTTTGGGGAAGAAGGAGCCATAAAGTAGAAGTTGCAAAGAAACTTTGTTTAAAAGGATTACGACGTAACATTAATATAAATATTGCGCAATCTTTGTTTATTTTGATAATCGATACTTATTTGTTGTTTGTCCCAAATCAAAAATAGTTGAGTAATTTGATTGATTTGTTTAAAGTAACAAGATCGCTACCAATTTTGCTAATTAGGATTATGTTACCAAAGTTTGTCGCTAGAGAAATATTTTATTAGTAACTTTGATAATTAAGTAATTTCTATAAGAAGTTAAATAATTATATAAACATTTATTGTTGCTCTATTTTGTACATTATCTAATTGAGTATCTAAATGCATAGAAAGGTTATATAACTGTAAGACGTCTCTATTTAATATACTTAAATAAAGATATGTACATTCATATAAACCAAATGAGCACATCCGCAAGTACGTCCCTTATAAAGCAATGTAACCTAATCTGGTCGTATGTAGAATGTAGATAGAGGATAGGAAATGAGAAAATGTAACAGCTGTCTGCGAGAATCGAGGGTTGTGATAGTCCAATAGTGATTGTATGGAAATGCGATCATGCTCAAAAGGCGATTTCACACTCGTTGATTTTTACTGAGCCTTTGGCATGTTAGTCTTCTTACGTAACTTGTAAGGAGTCCACTTAAGTGTAAATTTGTACCGCCCACCCACTAAGGTTATTAATGTTATTTATGTCCCCGAGATAGGATAGATACTGTGCAAATCTCTTGGCAATGGGACATTAATTTCTTATTACTTTATTACATTATAAGCTTTTGCTTGGGATTATGTACTTGATGGCTATTAACAAGGGATCAAGTTCGGAAGTAACTTATCACCAACTTGCTTTTGCTCATGTAGCCTTTGAGTATTACAATTTAATTATTATTATACTATGTTGTCTTTCCGAATGTTTCTGAGTAATATAAAACACAATATATTTGGTTCAGTGATAGGGTACCTACAGTTTGTAGCTCTAAGTTCAATCAGAGATCGGTTAATACTTTTTGGAAAATCAGGGACAGAATCACCATACCACCATACCCTCTATCATATACGGCCCACTGCTGAGCACGAGCTTCCTCTACAAGTGCGAGGGTTTTAGGCCTTAGTCCATTACGCTGGCCTAGTGCGGGTTGTCAGACTTCACATACGTTCGAACTTCTCAGATATGTAAGTTTCCACACGATGTTTTCCTTCACCGTTAAAGCGAGTGATAATTCACGGAGGATATACACATAAATTTTTAGAAAAGTCAGAGTGACAGAATAAGTGGCTATAATTTTGTGATAAAATAATAACATTTCATCATAAGATTTTTAAAGGCTGAGGAACTGACTGTTGACAACTGTCTTACTACAACAACCAGACCGATACCTAATGCGAATTGCAGCAATAGATACAAATAGAATAACTACTGCTAAAGCATATACTATACGTAGGTTGCGTGCATAGCTAGATGTAATGAATACCAACTGATATCATTGTCAGGGCACCGTCGTCGCGCCGTCTCTACCTTCAGATAATATTCAATTCATTATAACTGGATGTCTTCTACCGTCGCTATCTTTCTATTGGACCTTGTATCTTTATTTAGATATGTGGTTTTGTAGACCACCGTATTGTATGTGATAGATGATTGGGAATTTGAGTTGAGATTATTGAAGACTTCTCAGATATAAGAAAATTCTTTATATTTGGTATGATAATTACATCTACAACCTTAATAATCCTGTAGATGTTAAGCCTTTACAGTGTTTTGGATATCAACAGTACAATAATTTACAATAGGGTTATATTATTATTACCTTAACCTATATATCTACATATCGTTTAATACATGTTAAGATCATATCGATTTCAAAATACATTGTCTTTAGTTCTCGCATATTAAAGGTACGTAAGTAGTAGTCATTTCCAAATATTAGAAATGTTTATTAGATCCTTATCCTATTACTTATGATAAATGAAATGGAAATAATATTATCTACGTATTTCTAATGGTCAATAATAACTACATTTAAGTATACTATTGTAATGGTGTAAAGGACATGTCCAAAAACGGGCCTGAAATTTTAAACAAGACAATTTATATATGTTTTGATAGAACTCCTGAAAACTAACCTTTTGCAATAAATCGTTTAATTTTAAAGACCTCAGATTTTGAGATTTTTGTAATGTTGTTTGGCTTGAAAACTACATTTAATATGAACGTTTTTAAAAAAGTTGGTTATGAATGGAGGGGTCTAAAAATATTTTTTTAATGGATTTAAGTTCCATATTTTGCCCTTTTAATACCCCTAAAGTTTGAGCCTTGTTAGATTTTGAGGCCCAGCACTCATACAAAAAGCGGACATCTCCTTTTAAGTCTGTTAAAATAAAAACTTATTCATTCTGAAACATTTAACAATATTTTAGTTTCATTTCACCCATTGTAAATCGAAAAGGTACCGGCATCGGCATGTTAATTAGTGTAACCAGAATACGACCCTTCCAACCGTCATCCATTTACAAATTTTATGTTTTATTTACGATTTAAACGCAAACGTGATTTGTTCTGGGCATTGCCTTAATTAATATACTAGGGCGAAATATTATCCGCAATCCTTTATTGTTTTAAAAAACGGACCATTCCAGTTTATTTATTACTAGCTTTTGCTTGCGGCGTCGCCCGCGTGTATGTTTTTGTGGGATAAAAACTAGTCTATACCCTTTTCAGGTTCTAAAACTATCTCCATACAAAATTTCATAGAAATCCGTTTAGTAGTTTCGGAAATGTGACGGACAGAAAACAATTAAAAAAATTGGTGATTTGTGTTCTATTCTTCATTAGTTGTCCCCTTACCTTTTTATTATTTTTCTTTCAATGTACAGACATACTTTGTACTACTTTATTATAGTAATATCGATAGATTATTAGGTAATCAAGTTTCATAGACTCAATTGGGTTAGTTAACGATGCTTATATTCATAATTTTTCTATTCCGTATCAGCCCGGAGTCTGGAATTTGTGCCCGATATGGCGATAGGCTCGCCCCCTATCACATCATGGGACGGAATACGCACGGCGAAAAGTAGGTGTACCAGTTGCGCCTCTGCCTACCCCTTCGGGGATAAAATGCGTGAGTATGCGTATTCATATAGTAGGCAAAGGTGAGGCAATTGACAATAATGTGTCAACTACTGCACTCTTAATGGCGGAGCATGCATTCTGCAGCAGTGGTTTACATAGGCACAGCCTAGCCTATTTGCAAACATGATCAAAATGCTGTTGTTGCTGGCCCTCAGCCTGCGTACCGGTGACCCACCCATAAAAGAGCTTATTCCCACCTAAAAGGCCGGCAACGCATCACTATTCTCCCTGGTATTGCAGATGTTCATGGGCGGCGGTGATCACTTACCATCAGGTGAACCGTATGCTCGTTTGCCCCCTAAATCATAAAAAATAAAGTTATGTAGATTTATTTAATTTGTTTAAATACGGTATAAGTTATATTTCTAAAGCTACTCAATAACAACGTTTCGTACTGACAATAGGACTCACTTGTCCGATGAAGCTGCAAAGTCCATTCACAGGTTAATAGAAATTAAATTCCATTGGAAAAAGCCTTTATTGTGCTGAACTGCTTATCGAGAGGCTGCACATTACAAATATTTGAACACAACTGAAAATAAACCTCTACTAGTAAATGAAATGGTCGTTGATTTCTTAATAATTTATTTATTTAGTTTCTGTAAAGTATTTACCTACAATAATATTGATTTTTAATGCAAACGGTTCGAAACGGTTAAACAAATTACAGCATTTTGGTGAAATTGTATTTTGAAGCGGCGATAGCCTAGTTGGGAGTGGAACGGACTGCCGAAACGAATGTCCGCAGGTTCAAAACCCAAGGGCACGCACCTCTGACTTTTCTAAAAAGCTATGTGTGTATTCTTTGTGAATTATCGCTCGCTTTAAAGGTGAAGGAAAACATCGTGGGGAGTGCATACCTGAGAATTTCTCTATAAGAATTTCGAAGGTATGTGAAGTCTGCCAACCCGCACTAGGCCAGCGTGGTGGACTAAGGCCTAAACCCTCTCAGTTGTAGAGGAGGCCCGTGCTCAGAAGTGGGCAGTATATAATACAGGGCTGGTATGGTATAGTATGGTATTTTGATGAGTTACATATTATAGGATACAAAGATATCGCTATAAAATGTTTCAAGGAAGCGATTTTTTGGGCTTTAGTTGTCGTAATTTTTTATTTATTGATGAAATGGAATTATTTTGTTTTGTTATAAATTTTGGCTACTTATCTTACTATCATCCAACTCAAGTATTTATCTATAAATTTAATTAATTTTGTTATGCTTTTTGCTTACTATTCCCTATATTAAAGTGCATATTTAAACCTTTACTATTGATATTCGTTCAGCTCTACCTTCTACAACATTATCTATCCTTAGACAGAAATCTAAATAAACTAGTCCAGAACATGACGAAATATATGTGTAGTTTGTAAATTCACATGTCACGTACCTACATAATTTATGACATTCGAACCGATAAGCTTACGTATTCGAGTTAAAATAGATTTTAGCGTGAATTATTGGTGCGAATAACCCGCCTTTCCTCGTATGGCAAATTGAGATATATAACCATCACTATTACAATGCAGATACTAACATGACATATAGTTTGGGTTGCAGTAGTTCACCAAAACGGATGTGATTTGCATAGCAGTAAATTATTAAGATGTTACAACGGTAGACGCAAACCTTCCGCTTGGTTACAAATTAGGTGAGAACCTAACTGCTTTGTTAGTTCGTTTGGGATACCTAAAATTATTCGCATGTAACAAATTACGCTGTTATTGTCCTTGGTATTTAATTAAGATAAATATAAATATACATGCATAGCATCACGCCGTTTTCCCTTGTCAGGAATAGGCAGAGGTGTATCATGCCACATTTCGCCAGCTAAGTTAAGTCCCATGTAATAGGGGACGGGCCTATTGCCATTTACCGGGTAAATTTCCGGATTTCTGGCGGATACTGAGTAGAAAATCCCAATATCCCTCTGCCCGACCCGGGGTTCGAACCTGAGACCTCAGTACTGCAGTCGAACCGTAATACAACTACGCCATTGAGGCAGTCGAAATATAAATTTAATTAAACTATATAAGCCTTAATGTTACAAAGGAAAGATTCTTAACTATTCAGACTTCTGTACGCAGATTACCTATAATTAGGCTTTTCCACCGTTTCCGAATTGGGAATGGCTGCTGTATTCAAAATAGCATTTAAATAACAATTGGAAAATCGTCGACAACTTCGAATCGTGTATTTATTGTTTTAGTAGGTCGTTAATCGTTATATGCACCCGGTATAAAACCGCGGGTGGAGAAATTTAAGAAAGACAATGCAAGTCTTTTAACTATTATGACCCTGCACTATAAAATATTCATACTTGTGCATTTTCAAAGTTATGTGTCTGTTATCATTTACGAAATTACGTTCGTTTGAAAGCAGAATAACAATTTTATCGGTGTTAATAAACAGATGGATTATCAGAGGTACGATTTAGATCCTTTATAATTTTAGCATTTCCTAGCGATCCATAATTGTCTTTACGACTTATTCCCTAGCAATCGAGACAGACGGTTTATTGAATTTAATAGTTTCACTATAGACAGGCTTCACTGAATATTTAATTTAATATAAAGCATTTTTTTTTTAGGTAGGCGATCCTGCAGTCAACACCGGGGGAAGCTTGCGAATGGGATACTGGAGTCCCCCGGCTTGACGAGAGCAGAGGCCTGGGAAGGAAGTGGAAAAGGATGATGGAAGGAAAGGTGGGGGAATGGAGAAAGGTTCTCAGGATGGGTGGAAAGGAAAAGGGTGCCAGGAAATGTTCGCGGGCCCTTTTAGGCCTCAATGTGTTATCCAACCAAGAGGTATACACACTGAACTGTGTGCCTCGGCACGCGACCAATGTCCCCCCGCGCATGGGCGTGCATTGGGTGTGAAGACCCAGCGCACAAGAATTGCCTCGGGGGGCAATATAAAGCATTAGGGTATGTAGTTAGAAGTAAGTAGTAGGAGTAAGTATATTAATTTGAATTCTTTAAAATTTTATGGTGTATTTGTGCTCGGTTAATTTATTCAAACTACTATTAACAGATAGATTTAAATCTTGGTGTATATAAATGAGGCCTTACAAATAGGTTTACATTGAAAAAGTAAAATTGAATATGAATAATTAAGAATGAAAATAGCTACTATAATGTACGCGTAGTTACACAAGTGATTGATGATTTATAAGGTCGGAATTTCAATTAATATGTTTGTGCATGAAAATTGATTTTACGTGGCGAAAGTAGGTGATTTCGTTTAAATAAATTGGATGAGTGGATTATATACTCATTAATCTTCTCATGGACAGATTGATTCACTTTATAAAGTATAGGTAATCACTAACTTGGTGCGCCTCGTGTATAACGAAAAGGGCTCACAAACCAAAGACGAAGACGTCTGCAGTAGCCGTATCTTAAATCACTTTGCAATTCAAAAGTTGAAGGTAAGCGAAAAATGCACTTTCCCTTGATCCTTCGTAGAAACTTCTTTAATGCCTATTGAGATATGAAGGCAATAAGAATTAAAGAAACAATTTATGATAGCTTTGCAGAAATCAATGGCAATATTTGTTTTTAATAAATTAAAACCAATAAACGTTATCGCATGCAGTAATTGCGTGTATTTATCACTTCCAATCCGGTAAGTCGGTGTGTATCGTACGTTTGGAATCGGAATGTAATCGGTAGCCGGGTGCGCGCCCCGGCACAACAAGGATTTACGAGCGGTGCCAACCATTTCCAACCATGCACTTCGAAAACATTCAAAATTGTTTTTACTATCCTATCGCCGCACCGAGCTGCTGTGTACTCGTAAGGCGTTAACCAGAATTTGTGTGAACAATTCTTATGTCACTGTTTTTGACAACGTTTCAATATGTTTCTTGAATAATTTATTTTTATGCTACCAAACAATCGTTTGAAGTGCTCTTTTCTGAGGGGATGCATGATGCGGGTGCAATTTTAATGGCATTGCTATCGTAAAGTTGTGTAAGTTTTCGGAATCCAATTTATGCAAACGCAAAGAGCCAAACTGGAGTCAACAAAAAATTAAGCTTCGCTGTGCGCTCGGCCACAGTCTTTGTTCTTCTAATCCCGACTTTCCATTCAGATAGCGTTCAGTCAGCTCTTAAATTAAGAATTTATTTCAGAACTTCATACTTTTCTGTTCCCCTTTGTGTTGCATCACAATAGAAATTATTATCAATTGGAAAACTTTCCGTTTCCACAACTTTCATAAAGGCTTATGTTTTATTTCCCACTTTTGTTTTTTAAGACCATCTTGTAAAAGCTTGCGTCTGGGCACATCAAGGTAAATAAATTATGAGCCAAGATATGCTTTACCGATGGATTGGTCGTCATCAGCTGTTATTAATCTAAAATTTCTTTCATGCATTCATTATTCAGAAATATTTTTAAAAGCAGTCCGCAGAATGTTACCTCTTAAAAGGGTTTTCCAATGGAATATTCATGATTACCCTGAGTAGCATTAATGGTTGTTTTGAATTCTCTCGTGTAAAAAGAATCAGTGTTAGCGATATGTTCTCTATCTATAGAATTGGTTTCGAACCTGCCAATTACCACACAATTAGAATTACATGTGATTTAACAATATAACAACGTAAACAACATCAAACATGAAATAGCGTTTCATAATTTGCCGCCAGCAACATTAGTTAATTTCGCTCAATGTAATAATATAAACAAAAAGACCGGAATGCGGCAACAGCGGGAAAACTGATTTCCGTTGGACAAAGAACTTTTGTCGGAAACTACTCAAGTCGTCCCACAAAAGAGATGAATGAGATTGAATTTTAATATTTGTAGGAAATACGGGATTTTTTTATAGGAAATGCGTCGTTATTTTATTGTTTAATTAACTTATAAACGGTAAGATTTTTTAGCCTAAACAACTTTTGACTCATTAGGTGACAAGGCTGATTAACGTAATTAATTTGCTTAAGGGGAAAGAAGTTTAAATTACTGTAATTTTATTTTTTCTCTTCTTTAGAACCAAGTATTACAATGTTTTGGCCCTTCTGTGTCATCGAAATAATTCTACAAATGCTTATTTTAAACATATTTTATTTTGAAACGAACAAGAATCTGTTTTTTTCTTGATTATGAATGGAAAAATTATATATCGAAGTCGTCCCTATCTTTCTAGTTGAATGATTTCGCTACGCATGTAAATACAGTTTCTGAGTTTAGTATTCCAGATGACTTGCTGAATGCTGAGCTTTACTGCTTAGTGATTTAAAAATATAATATCAATTCTGGTTTCGAGGACTTGCTTAGTAGGGATATCATTATCTAATATAAAACTCCACCATATAGACGACATTAAAATATTTCGAGATTCATAATTTAGTACTGACTTTTTTAACTAAAGTTATCATAAGGCTGGTTACACACGTAAGACCAAAACAAAGTCCAGTTGCATTTCTATAACCGCATTGCTTGAGATACGATGTAGATGTGCAAACATGCCTATGTTCTCTCGTCTAGAATCTACATCATTCTACCAACAGAATCCACGGTATTGACATTTACATACGTAATGCGTAAAAGCAGTCCGTATTTTAAACTTAAAACACGAGGACTATAGACGAATACGTAAAATATATCAGCACGCCGAAACAAATTGTGGTTGTTTGTTTTTGGACACGAATAACGGGCCCGGCCATTTCACTATGAACACTTATTATACAAAATAACTGTTTTGTGTGGGTTTGAAGTATCCATTCTGAGATCAATTACCTTTGCGTTAAAGAGAATATTGCGGTTTGCCAAATCGTTTTATTATCATGTTGATTTATTTTTATTTGAAGTCGGCAAAGTAATAAAATATGTTTATATTTATCTCTATTTCACAATGACGCAATTTATTTTTCAGTGGGGTGTAATTGAAATGAGCTTTTTGTGACGTTATTAGGGCTTTTGCATACGACGTTTATTAAACGAGCTGTGACGCGCGTTTTTGATAAACGTGTCATCAGCGTTTATTAGCGGATTATATTTGTTTGTAACGCAAATAAAACGTGTTCCAAACGCGCGTTTATATCAATACAAACACAAGTGGAATGCGCTTCACACAGCCGAAGCAGCGAGGAAAGGGGTGTGAAAGAGGGGAATAATTGCGTCCGTATCGACGTATCTGCGCGTTTATACCGATACAAACGCGAGGATCGTGTACAAAGGTCTCAAATTGCCAACTGACTTGCGTTTGCTGAGCGTCCTAATCGCGTTCAAAGCGCGTCGTCAGCTCGTTTAGTAAACGTCGTGTGCAAAAGGCCCTTAATGGCGTTACTCGATAGAAGTTCCATGGTTCTTACTAAACACAAGTCCAAAATAGACTAGTATGGTGTAAATATGTTTTAGTTGATTAGCTAACTATTTGAATGGACACATTTTTAAATTAGAACTTTTCGTATTTATTTTCCAATTCATATAAATTAATGTCAAAGCTATTCATTTCAAGAATATTTAAATGGCTAAGGTAGTTTATTCAAAGTTGTTAATTTGAATACTTTAGCCAGCTATTCTGTAGAATCTGTACATATTTTATTTATGAGAAAAAAGAAAACATATTCACTACATTTCGCTTACGGCTTTGCCCACATTTCCCGGAATAGATGCCCTACTTAGAAGGTTTTCAGAATAAAAAGTAGGCTATTATAAGTTGTCAAGAGATGGTCTGTTTGAGTGTTAAATTTCAACCAAAACAGTCAGGTTTTTGGTGTTTACATCTAATAAACGTATTCGCAAACTTTCGCATTTATAATACGTGTAAAAAGTAAGATAAAAATAGCGGTACAAATAGATAGAACATCGATACGAGAAAACAAAAAATTGTAGAAACGCACCAATTGAGTGACTATTGTTAACCAATGAGACCATTTGAATATGAACAATGTAAAATCTTATTACATGATTGTTTGTAGCAGAAGACCGGCTTCGTGCAAGTGACGTACAAGTGGATGAAACAATAACAAAGCTGTCACTTCCCGTTTATCAACGTTACCGTCCGTTGGTTCGATCCATTCGTGTTGTAGACAAAACTGACTATGTGGCTTCATCAAAACACATTTAGTAAAATGAATAAGTACAGGAAATTTTTATACCCGAAAGAATAATATTATTATATTATACGTCTATAAAACGCTAAGCAATAGCCTAAATAGGTAAATCAATAGTCTATATATAATCAGAACACTCTATCTCCTAGCTATCCGTACGTCATGTAAATACACCAGCAAGTAGCAGTCTGTCTGTACAAATTTAGCCGCTTTGAATCACATAGTTTACGAGGACGAGAACCGTCGAGCCACTTGGGCTGAATTTAATCCGCAGCGGTTAAAGTTCCCTTCAGAAACAATAACAATTCGTTCAGCGATATAATGTGACCGCACAGTTTTCCCCTGGAGAAAGTTTTAAGTGCAAAAGGCCTCAAGTTTATGTATTGAATGAATCTAGGAACTCGCGTAATGTAAAAGTTGTAATTTGATTTGCAACGGCACCCACTAGCTACCATTGTTTTCATTTACCTACAGTAAAACGGCTTTTTGTTTCTCGTTTAAACAAGTTACGACTTTGTGAGTTATGAATAAGTGAATGCCTTTTCATTACAGTGCTCTATCTACTCGGTTTACTTGCTAACATGTTTAGCGTTCCGTGCGTAAACGGCGAAACCCATTCCATTTGTCTGTCGTCTGTTTGACTATTAAAACGTTACAGCAAACGTTCTCAGATACGATTTCAGCCAATAAATTGAAATTGAATACTATTTTAGTGGCTACTGGTCTGAGAGGAACCAAAAGCTCTTATATGGAATTGATACTAAACAGATGAACTAGTGAGAGCGTATTATACTGAATGTATTTTTTATACTTTTACGTTTTTGAGCAAAGTTCCATCAATTTTTTTTTATAGAACACAATTACAAGACGAGCAATTCGCTTGTCTGTTGGTGTTAGTTGCTTATAAACAGCAGCAATACCTAAAAATGTTGACTCCTTAGTTTTTTATTACATTCCTAATTTTGAGACATTCAAGTATTCAATTTCACAATACCCCGTAACAGCACATTGGCTATAATAACTGGAACACCGCAATAAACTGCTTATAGCTGCTTGACACCTGAAGCCGGTATAATACCTCCCCGTACTTCGTTGCAAAACCACCTAACGGCTAGTAAGTCTGTGTATATCCGTTTTCAAGCAGGCATAATAAAATTGTCAGGCAACACTCTTTGGGCGTTATTAATAAATCAATCTCAAGTTTGAGTTACATCTAAAGTAGACCCCACTTTCTAGACCCCGCTCTACTTACATCAGATGCAGTGATACAATACCGCGCACGTGTAAAATAACAGATGTTTAAACTTTTAACGTAGTGATGTGTTTGTCATACGGACTGTATAACATTACGAAGGCTATGTCTAGAGGCCGTGATATTCTCGATAAGGAACCCTCGCCGAGGAAACTTTTCTCATGTCGGGCAAGTTTTTTTATTGTTGTTGAGAACATTGAAACACGACACTCGCTTCACCCCCCGTGTACCAAATTTGTTTGCATGTAATTTCATACAATTAGCTTTAATTAACACAAACGCTATTTACGAACTGTGTTTTCTTTAATATTTATACTTCATGAGTTCATATAGAATTGCACTTTGTTATTGTGTATCTTGATGGAAAAAACGTGATCTTGTTATCTAATAACCTAATTAGACCAATATTTCATAATTAAAATCCTATTAAATACAATTTGGCGCACTTCATAATGTGTAAATATAAATGTGATTTTTACTTCGCGTTAAAATAATAAACGAAAACTGGTTTCAAATCAATAATGGTTATAATCCATTGGCGGGAAGTGTTTATTTATTATTTTGCCAATGTAGGTCATGGTTATTATAGCCAGAGCCCGATAGCTCGTCGCAGAGCGGAGCCTTTGGAAATATCAATCTCATGTAAGAGCGGTGTAGACATGTATGTTACGGCAATACGTTTCCTATATTAATGTTCGCATTGTGCTTTTAAGGAAAGATATTAATAACTAGTTGCAAGTGTTGTATTTTTATTTTATTGAGTTTATTCTATTTTATTTTTATTATCTGAAGAAAAGTGTATTGTATGTACATATTTCTGGTAACATTCAGTTTTGTCTTGTGAATTCAGACCCTTTGCAAAATGATTATTCCAATACCAATTCGATCAGATAGGCCGCATCATTATTAAAAAATATTATGACAATGGGAATCATTATTTATTACATATATGTTGGATGGATGACAATTAACTGGCTCTTAAATCAAGTAGATTCTGGTGAATAAATAAAAGATAATAACGTTAGATATATTAAAAGAAATGAAAAGATATGCCTATATGTAGAACGTCATATTTACTTGATATAAGACCGTGAATAACTTTCAAGAATACCTAATAAGTGTTGTAATGTTAGTGATCACAAACTTTTGTAATTTGCGGACACAGTAAGTATTTGCTTGCCCTGAATTTCGAGGTTATTCGGTAGATTAACAGATTCCCTATCACGTTCGGGACCTAAGTACACATCTATTTAAAGTTTAATTTAGTTTGTATCAATCTAGTCACATGTCCACTCTTCGTCAATATTATCCATCGAGGATTTTGTGAACGAGGTATAACAATTAGTAAAGAGTAAATACTTGTAGATAATCATATTTACATACGTAATCCTCCTAGCCAGTTTCGGCCACGGCGGCCAATCTCAACGGAGATCAGCCAGGTACGCAGGAGATATTACTATATATTGTGCACAAGTGTGTACGCAATACACAGGTGCACTCGCTATTCCTTCACTATCATAGTCCAGCGAGACGGCAATCCGACATGACCGGAGAGAGTTCAGGCGCAGGACCAACGGCTTTACGTGTTTTCCGAGGCACGGGGGTAGCACACCGCTAACTTCCTGACTCAGTGTACACAACAGTGCATGCACTGTTGTGTTTCGGTTTGAAGGATATTGTAGCAAGTGTAACTACTGGACATAATGAGACTTAACATCTTATGTCTCAGGATGACGAGCGCAGTGGAATGCCACACATGCACTGTTGTGTTTCGGTTTGAAGGATATTGTAGCAAGTGTAACTACTGGACATAATGAGACTTAACATCTTATGTCTCAGGATGACGAGCGCAGTGGAATGCCACACAGTACTTTGTAACTCAAGGTGCTGGATGCTGTTGCTACTGTTTATTGGTGGTCGTATCGCTTACCATTAGGCGAACGGCATGCTCGTCTCGTCATTCAGTGAAATAAAAAAGACATACATACACACTTACAGCTTTTATCTCCGAAGGGGTAAGCACTGGCGCAACTAATGCACCCACATTTCGCCGTGCATATTCCATCAAATAATGTGATAAGCGGTGAGCCTACCGTCATACCGGGGATCGAACCTGAGACCTCAGCATTGCAGTCGTATAACTATAATATTTTATTAATGTACGAGCCCATGAACAGATATCCAAAGAAGAACGTTAATACCTTCAGTATCAAGAGGCCAAAGGTCTAAAATCGTTGGAAGGATGAATGAGAGATGATTAATTAATAAGATAAATGAAGACAGGAAAGTACTGTGCAGGAAAACGGATATCTAGGCGCCCAACATAGTAATAGATACCAGGTACACAGAAAACTACTGTCTGCTATAACAATTACAATTCTCAAGTTGTTAAAGAGAGATATTAAATTGCATTATTATATGAAAGTCTAAAAATAACCAAAAAAAAACCCCAAAGTTTTATGACTGCGTTCTCGATGTATAAAGGTTTTAATTGTCACCATTATTTCAGATGGAACTTACAAATAAATAAGTTTACGACACGATATAAACATTGTAAAGATGTCTCATAATTCACCGACGATTTATAAAATTGTAATAACGGCAGCGTATTTTTAACCCAAGAACATTGATATATACTTGCCTATATATTTATATCAATGCCCAAGAACTATTTTTAACCAAAGAAGAGGCAGAATGAGGCCTTCCTTCAAGGTTTGTTATATTTGCTCGTTATCAGAGACTCAGTGTTTGTAAATTGGTAATCAATCAAATAACCAAAAATGCGCGTCGTTCTCAAGTTATGAACCTCGGTTCGGTTGATTAATAATTGTGATATTATTGTAGCCTAGTTTTTGATAGCAGTTTCGCCAGCGTTAAAATCCTTTTCTTGGATAAAATTAAACCTAGATTATTATCTAAAAAATTAATTAAAATTAAAATAACCCCCGACATAAACAATCTTCGAATTCGGTTCCCCGACGTGAGGACGCTTGGGTCAAAATATTAATAGGTACTTAAACGACAAAGACACTTGTATTATTTTACTTTTTAGAGATTTTTTGTGTCGGCGGTTATTTTAATTTTTATTTCAAACTTTTTAAATGACTATTCTCCATCATGGGGCCTTGATAATCAACTATCTAAAACCTACTCGATGAGACCATACTTATGAGCCCAAACTCGCTATATCTGCTATAAGTTGCTAAAGAGTTGGGTATCTCGCAGACTACTTGATGCTTTAGCATCAGCTCATGTTTAAAAATACTGCCGAAGTCACAGTACACCAAATTTAAATTCAATCGGGCTTTTTAAATTGGAAATGAGCTGAAAATCTTCAAACGCCTGAACAGATCTTCATAAATTATAGCCAAGAACCATTGCGATCATACCGATATGATCGGTTTTTTCTCTGAAAGCTGACTTTCAAACAAAAAAAACCGCGTCGAGGTTGGTCCATTCGTATGAGAGCTACGATGCCACAGACAGAAATACAGATACACACCCTAAACTTATAAAACGCCGTGTTTTTGTCGGGGGTTAAAAAGACCTTCTTTATAAAACGTGTTTAGATTCTAGTAACGTCAAATGTGCGAACACCCTATAGAACTCTATTAAAAACTTTTATATCAAAATCACGGACATACACTTGTTTGTTATTTATATGTGGAATTCACTGAAAAAGTTGTTTGTTTCTTCTTTGTGTATTGTGATATCGAGCTGCAGTCACGTCTGCGTTGTTTGCGAGTGAGTTACGTTTGTGTTTGATTTCGATTTGAAGCACTAGTGCGAGTTTGGCAATATTTGGTATGTTCATAATTATTATTCCTTGCTTATAAGTACTTAGCATTATTATTTTTTACTAATTTGCTAAACTGGAGGCTTTGGATCTTTGTAATCTTCTGCAGATAGTTTTTATATATAAAATTAAGTAATATCAGTGGAATCGTCGTTAGTTGGCAGCTTAGTCAGAAAGTTCTTGCAAATTCCTAACGGCCTTATTCATAAATATAAGCCTATTTTAGTTATCGAATGATTTGTCTTCTTCGAACGAATTTTGGAAAGAAGACAAATATTCGATAAATAAAATAGGTTTATAACCTGTTTATGAATCAGGTCGTAAATCATTACGGACTGAAAATGTAGCAACCTTTATCCGGCTCAACAGTAGCGTTAGGTAGATTTGAAAGATAACCTTACTCTTTACTGATTGCGTCGGTTCAGGAATGCAAATGATCAAGGGTTTTAAGATATTTACTAATTCGATTACAACGGTATACACATAGAGAGAGAGAAAGAGATATATAGAGAGATGGGGAGCGAGACATAGAGAGACGGTGGAGAGAGATACACAGAGAGAGAATAGAAATAACTAAATAATTATACCTCTATTTAAATTATCAATGCTTCATATCAATGCCCGTTAAATTCTAAGGCCTGATTTCAACATATGCTGATAAAGTCCCTGATAGCCTATTTGAATTTTATCCGCCATATTAACTAAGACCTCTGGTTTTACAGGCGTCGAATTGAAATATTTGGCAGAAAAAGTCACTAGTAATGTGTCAGATTTATTTGTTAAAAAGCATTTTATATCCGATAGTTATCTGGTACATTTTTAAGTACCGATGTAACGGGCCCCTTAACTGAATAACCTTTGGTAAATCATTTAAAAATGGTAAGAAATAATGTTACTTGAAAAAATATACCAGTTCTTGAATCACTTAATGTCTAAATTAGTTAAAAATGATGCAACGTCTTGGAATGAAAACCGTAAAACTTTCTCGTAATGTATGGCGTTCGCCAGTAAAGTGGATAAACGACTATTGTCGAAAACATTTTACTATTTGCAACTGAGTGGATGCTTAATGTTTCTTAGTGAAATTGCCATACTAGTGGGATAGCTACGCAATACCTTGCTTGTAAATCTTATTTTGTTTCATATATTTCTAATGATAATTCTACTATCTATTATGTTGTCTGCATTAGTTTGGGTGTTGTTTACCATCAGGCGAGCGGTTTGCGCTTCTCGTCTTTTTTTAGTATTAATGAGTAAGTAATTTATATGTGACTAAGATATTTTGACTGCGTCGGCGGCGTAGTTGTATTACGGTATGACTGCAATGCTGAGGTCTTGGGTTTGATTCCCGGGTCGGGCAAAGTGATATTGGGTTTTAAATTCAGTATCAGCCCGAAGTCTGGAATTTGTTCCCGATATGGCCATAGGCTCGCCCCCTATCACATCATGGGACGGAATACGCACGACAAAAAGTGGGTTCACTAGTTGCGCCTCCGCCTACCCCTTCGGTGATGAAAGGCGTGAGTATGTGTGTGTGTGTAAAATATTTTAGAAAACCATGAGTTCTTATTGGAATAAGAATAAGAACATATTAAAATGATCTAACACGCCTACATCGATGCAAAGTGCGCGAGGAACATCACCATTCTGCGGAAAGTCTTCAGCTGCAATAATTTAATGGAAAGTCACGAAAGAGCCGATTGGCACAATTGAATATCTCAATTGGCTATCTAATGTGATGGATACGGACGGATGACTTTCAGTTTGATAATTTTCTTTAGCTTTACCTATCACTTCGAATTAAAATAGAATTGTTAATATATGGGGGGTAGTAGGTACGCAAAACATCGCTAAAAGGGCGACGGCATAGTTCCTTCCAGCGTCTACTAAGGAAGTTGTAGATTTAAAAATAAATCAATATATAACCAATGGTTACTTTTTAACTTAGGCTAACATAATATGAAAGTGGACACCATTTATGGATTGTCATGCCCAAGTCGAGACATTACCTCTAAATGGGACAGAGAACCCTTAAAATAACTTCGCGATATATCGAATTTCAAGCGAAAGATCCACCGCAATGTTGACATTTCATCCTGTAAAATAAACAAGGAACTCATTTCGTTAGCTTTCCCAAAATATCGGATCAGTAAAAACATTTTGATAATTAACAATGTGGGTATCTTTAATTAATACATAATATTTACTAGAGTTGGGTTTCATTCTAACCAGCCAGTAAGAAAGGCAGCCTACCAAATTAAAGTGCTCGAATTTAACATCGCACGGCCGCGCCCATAAATTATTTTTAGTTAAGATTAATCAGTCAACCTTGCTACACTACAGGCCTTGTTATTTAAGAGCGCATTTCTTTGATAAATCAATGTTTGAGCCGTAATAGTACATAATGCTGTATTTGCATGTAACCAAATTTATTACGCTATGTACTCACTGATAAAGCGGGCAATGCGGTTTCACCGTTAATTGGATATCGCGAATGTTTGCTCCTACAAACTCAGCGTGCAAAATCTATTTTGGTGGCCACTGAAACAACGTAACAACTCCGGCCATGCTATCAGTGATTCCGAGTATGATCAGATGTTAATCGCTCTTGTGCATCTCTGTTGATGGGAGTGTAAATAGTGTTTATAGTAACGCATGTGAGTTTAGTTTTATTATTGTTTATGTTATTAATTACAAGCGGGTTGTTTTATGATGCTATCGATAATAACGTAGAATGAAACATTATTTTATTTAGTTTGTGTTATTTATACTTCGTTCACGTTTCTGCTTGTAGGTCAGTTACAAAACATTGTGTTTGATCATCATCTTACTCAATGCGTACTTTGTTGTCGTTTTTGCGGAAATTTACTTATGGCACTTCGTTCAACACTTACGGGTAAAATCCGTTCTTCGTCCCATGACCCATGTAGGTACACTTAATAAAACTGATCATTTTTTGAAAATAATGGTAGAATCGTTACAGTACCTATTCTAATAAGGTTTTATTTATATTTAAATTTGTTTGACAAAATACGCTAGAAAATACTGACTTGGACTTGTAAATAAGAACACATAACCCAGCGGCAAGTTGGCGCTATGAAATTATTTTAACATGAACTCTTTTCACGGTTCTTTTTTTGAAATTCTAAAAGAATGCTCTCATGTGAAGGGCCTTTAGCAAAATTGTGACAAGGTGGCGGTTGCATACGTCAGTCTTGTCCGCCACAAGCAAAGTAATAACAGTCGGTACTAATGGATTGTGCTCTGTGGGTACCTAGTCCTTAGCCTGTACATTATTATACACTTCTATTCTTTTGATACACAGCTTTATACGTAAAGTAATTTCAAGGGTTGAGCGATCAGGTGATTGATATAATCCGTCGTCGTCTAGTTGAGATGAGGGTTAAATCGATCAAAGTATAGGCGTGTTATATTTTAACACATATACATAAACTCACGCCTTTCTCCCATTGGTGTAGGCAGAGAGTATGGAGCGCCAAGTGCTACGATCCAAGCGTACCTCTTTCGCTTCTTCCACAGTCATCAGTCCCTTCATACATGCTCGTCAGTTACGAGAACTCCTTATTTGACTCTCTTTTTAAATTTAAAGAAAAACATATTTTCATATAGTTAATATCCATTAATAGTATAATCTATTGAAAATTTTCTGTTGTGCCATGTGTGTTAATTATGGCATATGTAAAATTAACGTTAAAAAGTAATTACTATCCCTGAAATAAAATGACCTTAAAATAATATGCTAATGTTTGCCTAATGAGATACCTGCGTGTATCATTAGCAAAAAACTTAGCTTCTGGTTATGTTCGTTCACAAAATATAAACCGTCTCTCCCGGGCCCCGGTGCCAACTTATTAAAACACCTAAATAATATTTAACTAAGTGTTTCAAGCGGTAGGTCTGTTATGAGGGGTTATGACAAAGGTAAATTATAAAAATATTTATATTTTGTAGCAGATGTTCAGTTTAAAGACACTTTTGCTGTTTTGGAAGGTATTAGTTAATCAAAGTACGTTACAAAAGTATTAAAATTCACATTTAAATAGGTTTTCCAAGGGTAGGTACAGTTCAGTTCGTAAGCACTTGACTCACGACACAATACAACAGTGACAAAGAACCCCTAACGAGCCCGAATTTATCGTGAACTTTCCACTAATACCGTCATTAAACAACCCTTTGTTTTCGTCTTTGATAAAAACGCCCCGAACCACCTCAGAGTTCGTAATTTTTATCATTCGCTGCTTGAATAGTCACCTTGAGAACAAAAGAAAATACTTTTCGGCGGCAACAGCTGTCGTCTCTGGCGCTTTTTAAACAAGCCCACTTTTCCATAATGTCTCGAAATCGACGTAAAGCGTGTCTACCTTTAGTGACAAAAGCTAATCCTATATATACAACTGTGACGTAGCAAATTAACATGTAGTTGTTTACTTTCTTTCATTGTGCTCTTTCACCGATTTTTTTTATGCCATTGAATGACGAGACGAGCATGCCGTTCGCCTGATGGTTCATCGCATCCTGCTTGGCGGTAGAAATAGACATTGCGGTGGTACCCACCCAGACAGACTCTGTTTTATAGCACAACACACATCACTACTCTATTCACGAAGGGTAGGCATGTAACTAGGGCACCCACTTCTTGCGAAGTGTGTTCCGTCCCATGATGTGTAGGCGGCAAGCCTATCACCATATCGGGCACAAATTCCAGACTTCGGGCAGATACTGAGCAGAAAAACCCAGTATCATTTAGCCCGAACCGGGATTCGAAGATCGGAACAGTGTCGTACCGCGCACGCAGTAGAACTAGGCCACAAAAGCAGTATTATTATGTTTTAAATAATAGGTATAATATTATAGTACCTATAAGAGAAAGTGTTTGGTATATTATTGTATAATTTGAAAATAATCGTGTCTACATAGCGGAAAGCAAACAATTTGTAAAATGTTCCATTTGGGAATTATAGCTCTAAATTATGTTGTACTCTGCAAGATCCGACAGCTTTTGTTCCCGGCAGAGTGCATACAATTGAATTATTTAAGGGATCATGACATTAAATTGCCTAGCTGTAGAGAATTTGCCATAAGGGACTTAAATGAAGTCGCCCAATTTGCGATGTACCGTCTCGAAAGCAGTACTAGTGAAGTCATAATTTTATGTAAATAAGACATTTGCCTCCATAGTCCATACTACATGATATCAGCCGCATATTGTATATGCTTCTCATGAGCATATTTAGCATGTACGATTATGATACGTCTGTGGTTCGATATGAATAGAGGTTATATTAATGTTTAATGGCATTATTTACCTTTAAGTGAATGCATAAGCCCAATTATAAAATCAAAATAATTATTAGTGTAACCAAGCTTCTTGAGTTGCTAAGTCATCTGAGGTTACTACTCATCGCTTTTCATATGAAAATATCAAGTATACGTAACTGTGGCCTCTTAATAAACTTGGTCGGATGTATAATATGTATTTCTCGGGAGAGTACGTTAGGAATACGCCAAGGGTTCTCCCTGCGGTCAAAACTTTCGACTTTACTCTTCAAACTCATCGATAGACACTTTCCGCGTATACATTATACTCATAAACAAGACAAAAAAATGTCACCCGCAACGGTGCGATACTAACCGTATTATTTAGTACTAGGTGTTGCTCGTGGCTTCGTTCGCGTGAAAAGCCTATCCCGCTACAAAAGTCCCTAAAACACTATACGAGGCCAGTGCCATCTATTTAAAAAATCAGACTAAATGCCATTATTTCCCACGGGAGCACATTTCGGAGATAAAAAATATATAATAATAGCCTATGATAGATAGCCTAGTTGGGAGTGGAACGGTCTGCCGAGACAATGTCCGAAGGTTCAAAACCCAAGGCTCTGACTTTTCGAAGTTATGTGTGTATTATTTATCAATTATCGTTCGCTTATCGGTGAAGGAAAACATCATGAGGAAACCTACATACCTGAGAATTCTCGATAGGAATTTCGAGGGTATGTGAAGTCTGCCAATCCGCACTAGGCCAGCGTGGTGGACTAAGGCCTAACCCCTCTTAGTAGAAGAGGAGACCCGTGCTCAGCGGTGGGCAGTATATAATATAGGGCTGGTGTTATTATTATTATGATAGCCTAAATATATAATAATTAATCCACGACATGATATATCCGTGTGCCAAATTTCATCCAAATCCGTTCAGTAGTTTCTGCGTTTACTTCTAACAAACATACAAAATTTTCACAAACTTCCACAGTAAGATTACCTACGGTTAGAACACGTACATACGATGGTTAACAGTAAATTCCCCTGACTCCAGAGAATTGGCCGCTTATATACTAACATCTAAGTCACTTTGTAACTTTTATACCATAATTGCTAAGTTATGAGGTTTCAACTTAGTAGTAGAGTTACTTGGGATGATAGAGAAGGGTTATGGGGGACTTTAGCAAAAGTCCCTTTGCCATAGAAAGTAATAGTTCATTTTAAAATTTACTGTTAGCAGTTGGAGATGTTTGAAACCATCGTCAGTTTTCTATTCAAAAATAATGAGAAGGTATTATCCATAAGTATTACTGCTTTTTCGTATTTCTAACTATAAATAGTAAACTACTGACTCATCATGGAATTCGTTAGAAATGAACTGAGTGGGTATAAAACTTTCTCTATTTCAAACAATAGCACTGTGTTTTGCTTTGAGGGGCAATAATGTTGGTGTAAATATTAGATATAATTTAAGCCTAAACTCCTCATTTTTCTATTGGCACCGTATTTAGGCTGTGAGTTGTAGGATTCGTGCTCGATTCTAAGGCCCAACATAAAAATATTGCATTAGGTTTTGATTCGCTAAAACACATGTAGGTTTGTCTGGATTTGAATTTGTAATAAAAAAGTCGAGTACATAAGGCCAGAAAAGTGTGGATACACTGGTTACGTCTCTACCTAAACTTTTGAGGATCAAAGCGTGAGTTTGCGATTTAATATATGATGTTAGAGGCCGACGAGCGTCGGGCAATGCCAATTAGCAAATTGCAGCTCCAAATTCTGTATAGTTATGCTACTTTAGAACCGGTATGGCGCTTTTGGCGAGTGAACCGCTCGTCTCGTCAATCTGTACATATTCTATAAATGAATAGGAGAACGATTTTTGAAATAGGAAGAAAAATTACATTAATATATTGTTTCGTGTAGTAGTCATACCGCATATTATAAGCCGTATCTTCTACAACATTAACGGACTTCCTAGTTAGGAGCAGAAGTAGGGCTATGGGTTATAACTTTAGTCAAATATTCATCTTTCCACCACCATATTTTCCTTCACGTGAGGTCGAACTTGCATTAGGGCAGCGTGTTCCTGGAAAAATCTAACTGGTATTATTAGCAGAGTCCCGGCATCAATAACACACCTTTATGCAAGTGTTCTGTGCTGTGTTTAATTTTACAAATTTTTACTTGTAGCTGTACCTATCTATAATCCTCACTCGGAATAAAAATGAATGTTATTCAACACAATTTAAACATAGCTACGTGGTGAATATCATCTAGATCAATTAAGCGCTCCGAGCTTACTTTTAAAAATTTTCAATCATTTACACAAACTGTAGGTTTGAGTTGGTAGGGAAACTGCTTAGATAAATTCCTTTGTCTGCCTTGCTGGCGTACTTGTATTAAGGTACAACTGCAGTGCTGAGGTCTGGGGTTCGATCCCCGGTGTGTGGAATAATAAAAGTATACTATTACATGAAGTTGAAGAGCGTGTTTTTTCTGTTCGAATGCGCTGATTTCGGTAACAATTATTCTAATTCTGCAGATTATTTTACTGATAGGAAGGTACAATATCTCTTGGTCTTATAGGTTCTTATCCCGGAACGAACGTTTTTTTTTGTCTACTTATACTAAATTGAATTTAGGACATGTAGCCAAAAGGTTTCATTATCTAAATTTTATCTTCGAAATAAGTCATCATAATATTTTTCATAATATTTAGTAAGTAGGTATATTAAAAAATTTAACTATGATACTAATATACCTACCCCTTTTCTAAAAATATAATGCTAGGTACATTATGGGGAATATTATCCCTACTATCAGGGTTAAGAGGCATAATGCGGTAGTATAGGTATATTGAGATAATATATTCATTACAACCGCCAAACTTCGTGTGTTAGGTGTTTGCTGCGCGCATAGTACTTGTTTTTGCGAAGAACTTTTTTGCAGTCTAGTCTTATCCACGTTTTTAAAGACATCATAAACTTATCTCTTTCTAAGAGACGAAATGAACACTAGCGGTCTTATTCATAATGACTCTTCGGAACTTTATAGGGCCGTTAGTAGAGGCTCGTAAAAAATTGTTATTCATAATGGTTCAAAAGCGCTAAAACGGCCTATAAGCCTACGGTGAAGTTGCTTTGATTTATAGGAGCTAGACCCCTTCTTTAAGCGTTCCGTAACAAAAAAATGGCCGCCGTCGGTCAGCTGTTTCGTGTTTGGCACTGATTTCCGATGTCAATTGTCAGTCGATTTAAAGTAAACAACACATCGATCTCGTAGCGCATAATTTTCGTTTCAAGAAGTATTTTTATTTACTTGTGTATAAATAATGGAAGCCTTACAAACCCTGCATAGCATTGCAGTAATTGAAAATATTTCACGTAGAAAAGTTTATCGTCAGAGTTTGATCCGTTTTCTCTGGATGACGAGGAATTCCGTAAACAGTATCGTTTTTCCAAACGAACGGCTGCTTTTATAATTGAATTAGTCTGCGAAGAGTTACAGCTGCACCGTAAAGGTAAGAGGTAAGTTAATCCTTTTCGATATTCATACAAACTTGGGTATACCTAATGATGCGTTACTTTTAAGACTCGTTTTCTTTACAGATTCAAGAAGATGCTGGAGACCTCTATGGATTATCTCAAGCCACTATCAGCCGCATATTTAGCAGAGTAGCGCGTGCGCTCGCACGACGTGCTGCAGATTATATAATGATGCCCATTTCTGTTGCAGAGGAACAACAGCTAATGACAGAATTCCACCATGTAAGAGGCTTCCCATCTGTAATTGGTTGTATTGATTGCATGCATATATAAATAAAAAAACATGGTGGTGATGCAGCCCAATATTACATAAATAGAAAAGGATATTCCCTCAATGTTCAGGTAAGATTTTCAGGAATATATAAAGTAAACTACGATAGGCTTTACTTTATTGCATAAACAAGATAATAATTGTTGTAGGTTACCTGTGATACTAGTCTTCGGATCAGGGATATTGTTTTTAGGTGGCGAGGCAGCACTCATGACTCCCAGATATTTAATGAATCGACCCTCAAAGAATGTTTTGAAGCAGATGAGTTAAGGGGTATACTTCTATGAGATTCAGGGAGAGACCACTTAGTCATGCTGAAGCGAAATATAATGAGGCACATATTTCAACAAGAAATGTTGTGGAGGGTTGCTTTGATGTGTGGAAACAGCGCTTCCAATGCTTGCTCCATGGCATGTCTGTAAATTAGGCAATGTGAAGAATACTATTGTGGCTCTTGCAGTGTTGCACAACATTGTAATTGCTCAAAGAGAGACATATGCCACAGAAGAAAGTGTGTCTGATATTGAATAGGTGTCTGAAACAATTAATTTTGAACCACACCCTAGACAGGGTAGAAATTCTGCCATTTTGCAGGCTTTTATAGCTAGGCACTTCAATTAATGAAGTTTTTTACACTCAAATAATTAAATTATAATTAAACATCCTAATTGTAGTTAGTCATTGTCATCATTTTATAAAATTTATATTTTTCTTTTATTATTACATCATAAAGATTAAAAAAAATATTTCACTGGAGGTTATTGTCCATTTGAATAGCATGCTACTTTTTCCTGCAATGCATAAACATTATTTTGAATGTAATACTGAAAATAAGCTTTATTTATTTAAATATACATCAGTACCCTACAGGATTATAGCACAAGATTGGAAATACTTAATGATGATTTGTTAATACCTCCTTTATATTTCCAGGTGCACCATGCAGGTGGATTTTAGTATCCTACAGGATTATAGCATCAAACTAGAATGATTTAATAATGATTTGTAAAATACTTTTTGTTTTCAGGTGGCGGATTTGGACTTTTTTTATTTCGTATACATATTATATGCATGCATTATTCTGTGTATTGAACAAATTGTTAATAGTATTGAAGGGAGGGAAGGAAGGAAAGTGGAACTAATCCTTTCCACCCTGCCCATGTCTTCTGTACCTGCTAGGCCGTGTTGGTTCCCTAAATAATTTAAGTAATTGAAAAATGAATATTATGTATTGACTTGTCATAAGAGCCTTTTATATGCCTACGTAATGAATAAAGTTTTTATTTTATTAAGTATTGTATTTTTTTTTAACTAATACCTGAAAAATATGTTTTACATCTCCACATGAAACAATAGTATCTTACATGAATATAGCATAATACTGATACATAAATATCTCATTTATATTTCCTGCTGGAAGTGGAGTCTGATGAGGTACAACAATCATATTCTGAAAAATAAAATTATGATTTACTAGTTGTTGCTCGCGGCTTCCCACTACAAGTCCCGAAACACTGTAGCGATTTATAGCGAAACCAGTAAGACGCCAGCGCCTTTTGTTTATAAAAACCACATTATTTTCCATGAGAGCAAGTTATCAGGATAAAAAGAAGCCTATGTGTTAATCCAGGATATGGTTTACCTGTATGCCAAATCCATTTAGCTTTTTCTGAGTTTACTTAACAAATATTCAAACATTTTCACAAACTTTCGTATTTCTAATATTAGTAATATAAGATTATCCCAATATTCTATTTATATGAATATATAAAAAAGTGGCTATAGCAGTAAGGTATACATGTGGAGCCATATTTATATACACCTGTAATGAGACTATGTGGTACAGAGAAATACAATGAGGCAAGTATTGTTGCTTTGATGTATGGAAACAGTGCTTCCAATGCCTGCTCTATGCCATGTCTGTAAAATTTGACCTAGTAAATATGACTAGGTATTGTGGCCATTGCAATTTTGCACAACATTACAATCGCTCAAAGAGACTTAAGTATCCGGGGATAGTGTGTCCAATATTGAATGAAGTGCACACCCAAAGGTAATAATTAAACATCATATAGTTTAGATACTTTTTGGTTTATAATTATTAAGTTTTTTTTTACTAGTTTCTTTTAATTTAAAAAAAAAAAAATTCTACTGCTCATTCTTCATCTGCATGGCATGCAGCACTTTTCGGCACTGGATTTCGAATTCAGCTATTTGTTCTGCAGGTGCGCGACAAACCTGAAATAATGCAATGTATAAACATTCATAGTTGACAATAGCCTAGTTAGGAATGCAACGGCCTGGTGAGACAGTTGTCTGCAGGTTCAAAAGTTATGTGTGTATTGTTTATCAATTATTGTTCACTTTAGCAGTGAAGGAAAACATTGTGAGAAAAGCTACATACCTGAGAATTCCCCAAAAATAATTTTGAAGGTATGTGAAGTCTACCAACCTACACGAGGCTAGCGTGGTGGACTAAACCCTCTCAGTAGTAATATAGGGCCCTTTCTCAGCTGTGGGCAGTATATAATACGGGGCTGGTATGGTATAAACAAAATAAAAGAATTACTTAAATATGGAAATTAATTTAAAGTTTACTTACTGCAAGAACCCTTTTTATTTATTTTTTGGCCGTGGACCTGAAGCCTCTGCAGGATGTGGCTCCACAACTGGCATCTAATATGTTGTATTTATTTAAATATATAACAGCATCGTTCAGGTTTATAGCATGGAACTGGAATTACTTAATATTGATTTGTAAATACCTCCTTCATTATTTCACCGGAAGGTGAATTTGGAGGATGCACAACTATCACCTGAAAAACATACGTTTTATTTATATATGTACAATGGTGGGCAGTATTTAATACAGGGCTGTTATGGTATGGTATCCTACACAGGGCCACCAGGGCACACCATCATGTGTGTGTTGAACTATGATCTTTACATTGATTTTAATTTGACTTTTGGTATAACATACCTCTTCAATAATATTATTTACAGTAGTTGTAGTATGTGTGAAAGCAGAGGGTTTTGAATATTTGTCCTGTAAAGGTGAATCTTCAATATGCTATAATATTCTCATCTAAAATATTCAAATAGTTACAAAAACTATGACTCAGTGGTTACAAAAAAAAACATGCCATAAATGAATATTACCTGATTTATACTGTCAGAGTCAAATTCATTTGTGTCGGTAACAATTTCATTAGGCAGCCAGCTGCTAATGTCTTCACTACTGACTCCTTTTATTACTGGTGGTGGGCCACCACCAGTCTTCAGCAGCTCCTTCCTCTCTTCCGCCTTTGCTTTTTAGCCTTCATTTTTAAGAGGCCCCACTGTGATTTCAGGTGCACTACTGAGCGTGGATACCATTACACATACAGTTAAAACTGAAATGAAAAAATAAGTTTGTTTAAGGAATGTCTTAATTGTGTATATTGTTTAACATGAAAACAATGCAAAAGTAGCAATATTAGATTTAAGTTAGCACCTCTTTCTCAAGTCATTCCACGCCGCCACCTTCATGGAATTGGAGTTCTTGTCCGTAGTTTTATTTTCGAGGACACTGACCCACTCCCTCACCAGTTACTTTAATATAATCTTGAAAGCGAAAACAATACTGTTAGTAATGCATGCATGAATCGCGCAAACTGGAACTTTCAAATAAGTACGTAAAATAGCTGCACCAACCTTGTCTTCTTCCAGACAATTTTCACCCCTCTGCCGTTTTTCTTTTTTTAATTGCTGCATACTTCCAATTTATTATTTTTTTCTGTTTTTAATTACTTTCCAGAACAATCAACAAACTCAATGAAAAAATAAACACTATAATACATACATTGGTAGTTTCCCTCCATTTATATTTTGACAACTGACATTGACAATTAGTTTTTTTTGTTGTTGTTTCCAGAGACAAAGCTTGGTATAAATTGGTAGAAATCAACTGAAATATTTTATTTCTACGTATTGGCAACATCATGTACTATAACGGCAATTCACTTATCGTAGCTACAAAAAATCATTATGAATAAGAAATTTTATCGAACGCTCGATAGGCCAATAGGACGTTATATCTAATGGAGGTTTTTACCTTCGATTAGCGTTTTATTATGAATAAGACCGTAGATCTATAATAGTCAGAGGATACCCTGGTAGATAATTTTTGAATGTCCTTAATTCAATCGAAGGGGTAACATCATCTCGACTAATACAAGCACTATATACAACATTATCATAAACAACTATAACAAGAAGCTATGGTATACAAAAATGATAGTTAAACTAAGAATAAGACTAAAGTTGTTTCTATTTATGACCTAAGTGAGTCATTAAGAAAAATAACTTGTTACCGAAAATAGCTTAAAAACTATAACTAATTATGATTCTTTCTTATGGAGAAGCTTGTAAGAAAACTCCTATATTTAATTTCTCTTTTGTCTTTGTCAGGGTTGTAATAAAATAATTATTACAGCACAGCAAATGGAGGGACCTTTAATATTACGTCAGAGAAAAAGCTGACACTTTTATCTAAGGTTATAATACCTATTACGTGCGCAAGACTAGACATTTTAGACATAACGATGTAAGCTTAAAAAAAGAATTCGAATGAATCAAAAAAAATCGTTTTCATTTTAAATAAAGTAGATTTATATTTATTTTCTCGTAAACTATTATATCATTACAAAAAAACGCAGATACCTACACTCGTTTGTCCACAATATTTTGTCCCTTTCGTGATCAGTGTTTATACTCTAACAAAGAGGCAGAAAGTAAATTTTTTATCTTTTTATATTACACAAAAGTTGTGATTTACGACTATTATTCTTAAGAGCAGAGTGTTAGCGATAAACAATTCCTTTTATACCACATTAATTTAACTTAGATTTTGTAGTATTTATAACGTAAGTTTCTTCATTGAACCCTCTCATTAGTAGAGGAGGCCCGTCCTCAGCAGTGGGCAGTATATAATACAAGGCTGATTGCATTGCATTGCATTCTTCATTCGCATCATTTTCAAACACTCACTGTGCTGTGTGTTCCAATTGCACAATTTATGCATTTTTATACTCTGGACACGTATTTCCTGCAAACAGTGCCTTGCGAGCGACGCGACGGCTTGATTGAATGGGTACATAGATAGTTGTAGGTACGTATAAAGAAAGTGTGCGGCGTATCGAATATCGTATCACAAAATTACACTAATATAATCAAATACACGGTTTGCTGTGTATAGCCTCACGTTTCGAAAGCTTTTTTGCGTGTTTGTTACTGAAATGGTTTTTTGAAATAGTTTTAATAAAATTAAAATAGATCCAATTAACAATTTATATTTTATGTCGATACAGTTTCACTTCTAGATTTGTATCGATGATTTACCCAAAGAGTATTCAAATCTATACATTATACATTATAATCTCGTAATAATTTAGTTAGTTCCCACCAGGTTCTCACCTTTAGATAATCTGCATGCTGATACATAAATATCAAGTGCCATAAACGGCACTTGAGAGACACATCGTCGCTCATTCAGTAATTTATTAACTCTGCTTAATTGCTAAACTTTCCACTAATTATCCTATGTAACTAGCAGTTAATTCGCTGGTGATTATCTTTTGTTATTGTATATTCATTTTGGATTAAAGTCAGTGTATATGAAATACTATAAAATTATAAACTACATAGATATGAATACTTATTTTATCGCTTGATTGGGTTGCCTTCGATTCTTAGAGTAATCAAAACTTGTTTGTTTTTTGTGTCGAAAAATCCAATTGAGTCTCGCAAAATCAAATTTAGTAAGTGGAATTAAAATGAAATAAACTTTATAAATAAGTATATTATACGATTTTAAAGTATTAATTTAATTGTAACATCCAAATATTTGGATTAAGCTTAATAATATTAAGAAGTCTAAAGTATAATTATTGAATTACCAATTGTTCTAATATTACCACGAGTTTACAGGACTGAAAGCGCGCGTCGTTAAATAAAGTAAGAAACAGAAGTATGTGAAAGTTGGGAAAGTGCAAGCAGATAAATTAGGTCTCTTGTTGACCAGCTTTAATGAAATGCTAACAATTCCCGGAGTAGATTCTCCATTGCAGACCCACTATAAGTTGTCTTGTCGTATTTTTGCTATGCACAGAGCCGCGATGATTGCTTTATATATATTTTTTGTAAATAATATTATGATTAACTGCACTACTCTAATTGTGACATTATAAATTATGTAATATTTATAGTTTAAAATATATTATGATAATTTTAGGGTTAATGAACATGAAGTAAGATTAAATTATCTCAATCATTGGTAAATACTAATCTATCTAAACATATAAAATGCTTTGTCCTGAATGACTGACTGACGGATCAACGCACAGCCTAAACCGCTGATTGTAGACCTGAAACATGGATGGTGTGTTTTTGTATGATGTAGGCATCCGATAAGAAAGGATTTTCTGAAATTCTACCCTAAGGGGATGAAAAAGAGGGGCAAAATTTGTATGGGACAAAGTGATTCCTTGGTCCAATCTACTTCAAATTTTGCATAAACTTTTTTAAACTGATGGAATTTTGAATTGATGGAAAATGTGTTTCATATTTTATTGAAATTCATCCCCTAAGGGGGTAAAAAGGGGTGGCGAAGTTTGTATGCAATATACTCAAAAACTACCGAATGGATTTCGATGAAATTTGGTATGGAGATAGTTCGAGACCCTGGGAAGGTTTTAGGCTTTCATAGGAAAATGTATAGCGAGACTTTTATCCAGGAAAAACAACAACAAACTACGGAAAAGTGTTTATACCATACTTGCTCATTTTGAAATGTAGTTGTGGAGAGATTAAATCAACAAAAAGTTCAACCGCTCGCTACGGCGTAGTTAATCTCTCGCGTGTGTATTCTCCTGCTTACCTTGACCTATTTTCAACCTGAGATTCAATAGTTAAAGAAATATATAATGTTGTTGGAATAAGAATATTTTTGTGAGGGTATTTCTGACGTGACCTGCAATTTTTGCTATAAAGCACTGAGCGTTTGACAGATCGCGGCAGTTCATAATTGACTTTCGTAGAGGTCGGTTGGTTTGTGATATCTTAGTAGAAGTATTTATGTAAAATAAGTTGTGTTTTTTTTATTTTATTCAAATCCGGCTCTGTTCCTTATAATATGATATATAAATTTTCTAGTTCCCACATACTTGATC
Source organism: Sphinx pinastri (assembly GCA_947568825.1). NCBI lineage: Eukaryota > Metazoa > Arthropoda > Insecta > Lepidoptera > Sphingidae > Sphinx > Sphinx pinastri. The sequence continues at coordinate 9,655,455 of OX387627.1, read as the reverse complement.
AAGCATGTTCCAGAGAATTTCGTTTATTTTCGTGGTTACTTTGTATTTTGATGTTAACTGAAATCCAATCGAGTAAGACAAACCAGCATAGTATTGCACGACCTGCGAATAAACTTCAACATTTCTTAGTCCGCAGCTCATATTTTAATATTATACGACTTCAGTTTTTAGCATATTTATTTGAGCAGTATTATGTACAGAGGCGTAACATGGTTGGGGCAGGTGTGGGGGCGGTCCACCCCGGGCGGCACTTTTAGGAGCGCGTCAAAATGCGCAAAACAAAACCTTTTAATTATTAATTAATATTTTTTTTTCCTTTTATTGACGGGGGGTTGCACACGTGACTCTTATTTGTAGAAATGCCCTTCTTTGGTAACTTGGGTCGGCAAATTTTGGGTTCGCCTCGGGCGGCATGATCTCACGCTACGCCATAGTGAAGTGGGTGTTGTTCGTAGCTACGCCGGTATGGAAAGCCTATTCAAGCCTATCCCGCTAAAAGTCACTATAGCGATTCATAGAACCATCTGTACATTGCCAGGATCATTTACTTAAAAATCAGATTAACATTTCTAATATTTTCTACCGGAAGAAATTGCTGTAACGTAAAGTAGGTACAATATATTTAATTCAGAACATGGTCTATCTATGTGATAAATTTCAATAAAATCCATTCAGTGGTTATCTACTGTGAGCACATCTAACAAACATCCAAATATTTTCAAAAAAACGCATTTATATAAATAAGATTACACAACATTTACTGGTGGTAGGTCTCTCATTATGTAAGAGGCCGTCTGGGTGGGTACCACCGCAATGTCTATTTCTACCGCCAAGCAACATTGTGCATGCACTGTTGTGTTTCGGTTTGAAGGACATTGTAGCCAGTATAACTACTGGACATAATGAGACTTAACATCTTATGTCTCAGGATGACGAGCGCAGTGGAATGCCACTCAGTACTTTGTAAGTCAAGGTGCTAGATGGTGTTGCTACTGTTTATGGGTGGTCGTATCGCTTACCATCCGGCGAACGGCATGCTCGTCTCGTCATTCAATGCAATAAAAAAAAAATTATTATGTTTATCTTTAAATATTTTATATAAACAGTATTACAATAAATATAGTTGTAAATGAAGTTATACGGTAACGTAAATATATACTTAGTTTTTAAAGCGGTTCCATTCGCGTTGAAACTTATTCAAACCATTTTATATTAATGAAATACAAATCTGTACGTATACCTTATTCAGGTAACTCAATAATAAAATGTAAACAAATGTCTACTCGCTTTGCAATTATCTCTATTGTATTCGGTGTAATTGACAGATTGGAACAAAAGATTAATTTACAATGAAGGTATTATTTATTTACAATTTTCCTCTTTTACTTCCATATGGATAGCTTATAATATTGTCATTTCGTTTTAACTTTATATTTTACTGACAGCGTTCGTGGCGCAGCGGGTAAAGAGCCAACTATAAAGCAAAGGACGTGTAATCTCCGCGATGAGGCAAGCTACATGGTCCGCAAATATGTTTGGAGGTGTGTCGTACCGGAATCCCTGAAGTTCTTGATATCCTCGATACAAGATTTATCTCTTAATATGCGGACAGGACAGAACAATACATAAAAAATGAGAGGTGTCAAGGGACACCCGGATGGAACGAAGTTCCTTTCGATTAATTAGTGAAGGAATTGTAATAAAATTTTATTTATATAACAGAGTGTGTATAAATATAAATATATAAATATTTTCCTATTTCCGTTCAAATACATAAGTTTCTAGAGAAAAAAACAAATAAATACGTGTGGCACTCGGAGACTGCCGCGGTAAAGCTATTTCATAGCATTTTTATCACAAATTTTGATTGACTAAACACAAATTCGATCTTACGCTTACCACATAAAGTAGATTTTTAAACGCGAGCAAAGCACGTTTAGTCTTGTTATTGATAAATGTCAGTAACCAAAGTAGAATAAATCATCAAAATTTGGAAAAAGAATGTTACGTTCGATTCTTTTGTACTCGTGGCGTGCCAACGCTGGGGAAATAGCTTCTACGCAATGTATTTAAGGTTCATATTAGATTAGTAAGAAATGGTTTTAATGACTTTAAAAAATAAAATAAATAAAAATATACTCGTTTCAAGAATTATAGCTTATACGCATTGTATTTAAGGTTCATATTAGTAAGATAATAGCAAAAAGTGTCGTGACAACTTTACGTGAGATTTTTTTCCGTCTAGCCCCCTTTCACAACGCGCGATAAGGAACTTCGTTCCAATATGTGTTATATACGATTTACATACTTACTTATTCTCGTCATAAAATTGGAAATGCCTGACTGACAAACAATAAGCAACTTAAATCGCTGTATTTATAAACTAATATTATGCGCACAAGTTACATATATGACGAAGGTAACCGTTGCTGTTTATAATCTAAATAAATTCGTTAGTTATGCAGATTGATATACCGTAGCAGTTCAATTCAAACATGCCAGAGAGCAATAGAGCGTTTAACCTAAAACGCATCGATAAACAGAGGAAGTCACACATAAGAAAACGGACCAATGCAACAGATGCTCTAAACCACTGCAGGCCACGCTGTAGGTACGTATGAACAACGATAGATGGTCTTACAAAGAAACGTACTGGGCTGGTCCCATCAGGAAAAAGAAAAGAGTTAGACTCCCTGAAAGATGGCTTGATGAAATTAAAAAGATAATGAGCGAAAACTAGTCGTCGAAAGCCAAAGACAGAACTGTGGAATAAAATGGAGGAGGCCTTTACTCGAAAAGAGGATGAATAAAAGGGTAGCAGTTAAAAACACAAGAAAACAAACAATAAATCGTTCACATTTGACGAACGTTTAATAAGTGAATTCGGGATGACGCAAGCGGTTACATAGTTAGTGGCCGTTGGCACGGCACAACACAACACAAATTCGTTTCTGCAATCACGGACGTGGACGTTCGAAATCTGATTTACCGCTGATTTGTGGTCAGGTGCGGCCGCGTACATGTCACTACGTACCAACATACGTATACCGACCGCGCCATGGATGATTTCATATATAACAATACATGGCACCTGTCATTTTATCTTTGTACCGAATTCGGTATTTGCTACTTTCACGACCTATATGCATGACCGCCTGTTATTGCTTAGTTTCACAACTACTCGCAAGTTCCTGCGCTGCTTTTTGAGCTAATTGTATTTGAAGTTTATTTTGTAAATCTGATACAATAATGACTGCCTCGGTGGCGTAGTAGTATTACAAGACGACCGCAGTGCTGGGAGCTCCGGTTCGATCCCCGGGTCGTGCAAAGTGATATTGGGTTTTTCTATTCAATATCAGCCCGGAGTCTGGAATTTGTGCCCGATATGGCGATAGGCTCGCCCCCTATCATCCCTCACTACATGGGACGGAATAGGTACGCAAAACGAAAAGTAGATGCACTAGTTGCGCCTCTGCCTATACCTTCGGAGCTAAAAAAGGCGTGAGTGTGTGTATACAATAATATGTCACATTGGAATGCTGGTTACAAAGGATTTTATTTCATATATCAAATTAAATTAACTGATAAAAGAGATGAATCAATGAGCCCAACAATACAAAAACACTAGCTGAACCTCAAAACAATAAACAGTATAAAAGTAAACAACTGCTTACGAGCAAGTTTCCATTTTCCGCGCTCGTATTGTGAAGACCGAAATGAGCGTGTCGAAGTTGGGAAGAAATCTCGCTAAACTGTCAAACCTGTTTCACTCACCAACCACTACCTACGTCCATATTTATCAAGTTAAAACAGTTAGGCAAGTTTTTGGCAACTTCGCAACATATACAGGTATCGAAAAACTTTAGTTGTAAATCATGGAGAGTTAAGCTATTCACAACGCAAAGGGTGAGCCTCTTTTGCAGTGATGTTTCAATCACTTATTGGACAAAATGATTTGTAAAACAGAGGAGACAGATTCCATATTAGCTATAAATTACAACCGAGTTTATTGGCGCCCAGACGTGAGCAATGAAAGTAATGAGCGAACTTTTGGAAAAATCATTAAAAGATATTAAGAGACGATTATTGGTTATTGAGCGAAAGTTTCTTTGTTCAAGTCATAATAACGAGCGGGAAAGTTATCGGCAGATCTTATTTTCGGTAAATATTTTCTTGGTTTACGGCAGTCATTATGTTAGTAAATTCTTTTGTACAAGCTAAATCCTTTAAAGTGTTAGAAGTGAGACGGACACGTGTAGTACTTTGGGAAGTGCCAGGGGAATATCCTAGTAGGAAATTCGAGTTACTCGTCAAACTGGTGCCGGTACACAACAAAGCCATTACGAGTAGAAGCCTGGCTCAATCTTATTTTCTAAGTTTAGGAATCGAAAAGTTATCCGGTAACAGATGCTGTACTGTAAAATGCGTGTAAATTTTTTTATTAAAAAGAGTTGCTTTGACTTTTATCATATTTCCTCGTTTCATTGGTTTAGTGACAGCGTTTTCTTTTATGAAACCATGTAACATAATCCTATTAATATTATTATAAACGCGAAACCTACTAATATTATAAACGCGAAAGTTTGTAAGAATGTATGGCTGTATGGATGTCTATTACTCTTTCACGCAAATACTACTGAACGCATAGACGGACTTCGATGAAATTTGGCAGACGGGTAGATCTATGTCCTGGATTAAATGTCCGGGTAAAATATGAAGCGGGACTTTTATCCCGGAAAAACTTTTTAACGCGGGCCTTTCAAACTTTTTAATATTTTCCCTATTCAACTAAAGGACAAATATCCTGCATTTCCGCTTAAATACGGTATGATCAAACTTGTTGCTTCTATTTCAAGGAACCAACCTTTTATTTTAATAGAAAAGAACAGTCATTCTTTTTAGTCCACTTCTGAGTATAGTTAGTGCTGAGAATAGTAGAAGTGAGTGTAGCGACAAGTCAGTTATTTTTAAAACATTGTCGGTACAATGGTTGATTATATCGATATGAAGTGACGTTTGTTGTCAAGGCTGAACGCTGCATTTGCGATTCCAATCACAAATGCATTACCAATGGGCGTTCAAATCTGATTTACCACTGATTTGCCGCAGGACAGGAGACTAGCAAACATACAATTTACTTTCCAATTGCTATTTAACGTAATATAATAGTTATGAAATCAAATGCGTTCCTATAATTTTAGGATGTTTACGCATACTCACGCCTTTTATCCCCGAAGGGGTAGGCAGAGCCGCAACTAATGCACCCAATTTTCGCCGTGCGTATTCCGTCCCATGATGTGATAGGGGGCGAGCCTATCGCCATATCGGGCACAAATTCCAGACTCCGGGCTGATACTGAATAGAAAAATCCAATATCACTTTGCCCGACCCGGGGATCGAACCCGAGACCTCAGCATTGCAGTCGTACCGTAATACAACTACGCCACCGAGGCAGGCAGTAGGATGTTAACTATTCATTTAAAAAAACCGTTTGTGTAGTTCTTCAGAAGGTTTTTAAAGTATGAGCTGTTTTAAATTTTATACTAGGAAAACATTAAAACAATGTACTTAAAATAAGAACGGGTTGCACTCCGGGAGTGCCGGCAGAAGTGAAAACTTGAACAATTACAAATTTTGATTGACTAAACACAAATTCGATCTTACGCCTACCACATAAAATATTTTTAAACGCGAGCAACGCACGTTTAGTCTGGTTTTTGATAAATGTCATAAATGCAATGGTCATCACAACCAAAGTAGAATAAATCAAAATTTTAAAAAATAATGTTACGTTCTTTTGTACTCGTACCGTGCCAACGATGGGGAAATAGCTTCTACTCAATGTATTTAAGGTTCATATTAGTAAGGGATGGTTTTAATGACGTTAATAAGTTAACATGCACTCGTTTCAAGAATTATAGCTTCTACGCATTGTATTTAAGGTTCATATTAGTAAGGGATGGTTTTAATGAAGCAAATAAATAAAAATGTAAACGTTTAAGAGTTATAGCTTCTACGCATTGTATTTAAGGTTCATATTAGTAAGGGATGGTAAAACCTCCAACGCATTTTCGATCAGGGTCACGTGATCCTGACGCGAGTTTAACATTTTATACCCATCCCAAAAGTGCTCAACGCCGCTAAAGAAGTTTTCACTTCAAAAATATGAGGCTTATGCTTTGATTAATTATATACCTAGATAGAGTGTCGCGCTACAATGAAACTAAAACAAACAGGCCAACTTTTCTTAAGCTAGTACGCGTGACAGCTGTGTCATACGCTATCGCTGCATCATTCTGCGTATCCTTGTGTGCACGCATAATGATACCAGTTATTACATGGTTTCTATTAAAACTGCGAGAAAATTATATCCATTGAAAACAACAAAAATTAATTCACTCGAACTCATTTAGTGGGCAACAGTTGGCCTCTATTTTTTTCGACGCTTTTGAAACGTTCAGTGTCTATCTAGGTATATAATTAATCAAAGGGCTTATGTTATTTCAGGCAACAAACTTATTTGATCGCCACAGTTCGTTAAGTTATAACCTTAAGTCGAGTAAAAGGCTTATTTATGTAATAGGAAATCAATGGAAATTTAGTGAGCTAAAAGACTGATTTAATATATTATCTGTTGCGATGAATGCACTAATGTTGGAGAATTTAATCAGGGAGCGGGCGTGGGAGCGGAAGAGCCGCGCTCCTCTGGATTTACGAGCGAAAAAGCTTCCGCTGCCTTCCGACGTTCACGCTAAACTACACCGATTTTTGTACATAACAATTTGAACATTTCTACCATATATTAAATTACGAAAACGTTTTTATTAGAGGGTAGGTCAAATACGTGCCAACGTTATATTTACTTACTGCGGTAACATTTAGCAAACGTGCTTATCACAATAGCTAAAATTAAACTGTTTGTATTAAAAGGGTGGCGAATGACTAATTATACAAATTTTAATGTGATTGTTATACATGACTGGGTTTAAATTAGAATATGTTAAGTTCAGCACACCGACCGGGTCATGTTATTTTATTATTCTTCGGTAAACCTAGTTAGATAACATCTATGCCTAAATTAGTTTTTCTTTAGATTGCATTTTCAGAATAAGATTCAATTTGCAATAACAAAATGACACAGTCGAATTTTATTTAAGGGACGTTTGTGCGTCTAGCAGCGCTCTAAGGAATTATTGTTCTTAGTACCCACGAACAGTTGTTGGTAAAATTTAATTTCTAACAAAGAGCGGGTATCGTCTCCTACGAGGTCGGTCTACCAAACGAACCGTGGAAAGTAATGATGGCATGAAATCCCAGATCAAGAATTAAGAGCACTTTTGTTTTAGTAAACCGACCGGAATAATAGCTGAAGTTTCGCGTCGCCATGCCGACAAATGATTTGATAGGCTTCATCAAAACCCGAGAGGGCTAGGATAATGTTTCGTTTGCGGACTCCAAATAAAAAATATGAATAAAATATCAGCATAAACATAATAAAGATACGAAATCGAAACTTAAAATTTTGTTTATGTTGAATAATTTGTAGTTGCTGACACAATATACGTATAACCTTGATGGGTTACACTTGCCGGTTAAAGTTCTGAATAATCGACTAGTTTCTTTGATGGTATTGAAAGAGAAAATGCTTATCGCACCATCGCTCGTAAATAGCCGAGTGGGTGTCGAATTTCTCTACGCTACAACGAAAACACACTTATCCTTTCTACTTAAACTATTTTCACATTCCATCTCAATACATTGAAACTGTTAGTCTGAATCGTGACCTTTCAATAGGTTGGCAGGTATATTTATTATCGGTTACCGATAGACGATTTTTTATGAAAGATATTAAGATCTGTAACTAGAACACTCTCGGCAGATACCGTGCATTAGTGGATACTTTTGTGTGGTAATGGGTGGTAACGGTTGAAGAAAGGAGAAATATTTTGACTGGTTACGGAGTTACTTACATTTATATACATAGAGGCGATTTTTCTTTGACGATGTTTTTTGAGGATGACTGCCTCGGTGGTGTAATTGTGTTTAGGTACGACTGCAGTACTGACGTCTCGGATACGATCCCCGGATAGGGCAGTGATATTCGGTTTTTATATTCAGTACCAGGGTGCACTAGTTGCGTCTCTGCCTACCTCTTCGGGTATAAAAGGCGTGAGTATGTATTTCCTGATAATTAAGTGAGTTAATTTTGTTATACCTTATCCAAAGACAATTCAAGCTCAAAGAGTAACCGTGCTCGTTCAACAATTACAGAACCATGCGAAACTGCACCCTGAATATCCCAGAAATGTAGGGGATTTTATTAATTAAATAGCAATGTTAAGTCGCTCAAACCAATCATAACTGTAGCAACTGGCAAGAGATGAAAGGCATTAAGCTCTCTCCATGAATACAAGTAAGTACATGAAAAAAAAGCCGGACAAGTGCGAGTTGGACTCACGTACCGAGGGTTCCGTACAAAATTGTAGGTAAGGTATCTAAGTATATAAGTTCACCAAAGTTAATTAATAAATTAATCAATTTTTAAACGTTTGTAGTTTTGCTGTTATTAAAGTACATATTTACGGTTTTAAGATTATTTTCTTTACATGTGCTGTAAGACCTTGCTCCTTGCCAAATTTCATGGTTCTTGGTCAACGGGAAGTACCTTATAGGTTCTGATTCCTTTGCGAAATCGCAAAAAATGCGAAAATATGTGACATATCCTTTGATAAATTATAAACCTAGATAGAGTGACGCGCTGCAATGAAACTTTAACAAACAGGCCAACTTTTCTTAAGCTAGTATGCGTAACAGCTATGTCATACGTTATCGCTGCATCATTCAGCGTATCCTTGTGTCCGCGCATAATGATACCATTTATTAAAACACATACATTTTAATTAAAAATAATTCAACTCGAAAATAACTCGAACTCATTTAGTGGACAACTGTTGGCCTCTATTTTTTTCGACGCGTTTGAAACGTTCAGTGTCTATCTAGGTATATAATTAATCAAAGGACATATCTTTTGATCGCGTTGACTTACAAGTTTGATTTTTTCTCAGCTGAAAGACACAGTAGACCCAAGTATTAGATATGAATTTAAATTTGATATCTCTTCGCGATCCTGAGGAAAAAAGGCCTTGACAAATAGACAGACAGACGGACAACAAAGTGATCCTATAAGGGTTCCTTTTTCCTTTTGAGTTGCGGAACCCTAGAAATTAACCATGTACACATGAATAGGGTAGTTGACTACTTTATTAAAACTACATTTAAAAAAATGAAGTAATTCTAAATCTAGCGGAAAAAGAATTTTCAAAATGCAAGCAATAATAAATGAGTTACAAAGCTTTGAAGTTTGGTGGAAGGGGCATCTGTCAGATAACGGAAAACGGAAACAGCAGAATGTGACGTCACCAAGTGTCGCCAGCCATAATTAATGCTGCGTGCGTGAGAAAAAGACAGCGCGATATCCCCACCACACCCCCCAATTTAGCTCACAACAATATTTCAAATATGAATAACTGCTTTATTTTTCAACCAATTTTGATTCTGATATCACAGAAGATTTTACTTTTCGTATTAATTTATGTTACATATAAAATAATGTACAAAATCAAACATATAGAAAATATACCATATTAAAGTTTGTAACTAACGATTTTTTTTTATAAAGGTACAGTGACTCCACCGCAACTGATGGTAAGCGGAGTGGTGTCCAGGTGTCATGGACAAGATAACTTTCTACAATCATTAACGCTTAAATTATAATGTACCTACAAGGCTTTTGCTCACGGCTTCGCCCCCGTGAATGAGTTTTTCCCGGGATAAAAGTAGCCTATGATAAAAATCCGAGTCCAGTAGTATGTGAGTTAATTCGTTACAAAAATGTAATCTTTCCTCTTTATAATATTAGTATAGATAGTATATATATATATATATCGGCCACGGGCTTAAGCACGAAAGATATATTATGCTGCTGCAATTAATAATAATGGGCTAGGTAGAGGGGAAGAGACGCGCTGGGCGAAGGAGAAAATCGTTGCTTAGAAACATCCAGGAGTGGACCGGTATCAACTCCGTTGAACACCTGTTCCGCCTGACCAGTAACAAGAAGGAATACAAGAAGCTGACGGCCAACCTTTAACATTGAAGAGGCTCTAGAAGAAGAAGAAGAAGTATAGATGTTAATGATATATCGTCGCGGTAGACTTATCGTTAGGATATGTAATATTTTTATATAATGGCAATTGTGTGATCATTTTGCCAATGTTAAGTTTGGGTTGTCTTTTTTTATTATCTGTGGTATGTCGCAGTTAAGCAGTAGCTACCTTACCAAGACTTTATCGAGGAGTTTTGGCGGCAACAAAAAAAAAACACTTGATTAGCACGATTTTTTCAATTCACTTCACTTGAGCTCTTTAATAGAACTATATTGGGTAATATACCACCATAATTTTGCAATATAACACTAAGTATCACCAAAATAACGAATTAAAACAAGAGCACCTCATTACACTTCCAAGTTCCCGCCAAAACTCTCATTTTTATTCGTTAACTCTTAGTATACTCATGAACATAACGCATTAGTTAAACTCAACTGCAGATTCATTTATAAAGTGTGCAATGAAAACCTTTACTCAAAGTTTACTGTGACCATCTGACAGAAGTTACACACTGCCAAGTGACAAGTGGTGGCACCAGTTTGTCTTCTTGTTTTCCGCAGTTATAAGGAAGTACCCGGCTTTACGTTTTCAGAAAACTTGAACAAAAACCTATACGAATGGAGTACACACCTATACAATGGAGTTATATTTTTCGTAATAATATTATTTTATGTATATTGTTTGTTCGAGGATGACGCATAAAAGGTTAATGGATTTATGTGAAATTTGGTACTAAAATAGTTAGATGAAGTGTTGGATGATATTTTATAAGCTCACATACAAAGCGGCGATAGCCTAGTTGGTAGTGGAAGGGACTGCCGAGACGAATGTCCGCAGGTTCAAAACCCAAGGGCACACACCTCTGACTTTTCTAAAAAGTTATGTGTGTATTCTTTGTGAATTATCGCTCGCTTTAACGGTGAAGGAAAACATCGTGAGGAAACCTGCATACCTGAGAAGTTCACTGAATTTCGAAGGTATGTGAAGTCTGCCAACCCGCACTAGGCCAGCGTGGTGGACTAAGGCCTTAACCCTGTCAGTTGTAGAGGAGGCCCGTGCTCTGCAGTGGGCAGTATATAATACAGGGCTGGTATGGTATGGCATGGTAAGCTCACATACATCCCATATGAGTGCACTGTGAGACTTTTATTCCGGAAAATGATTTTGACTAGTTTTATTTTATTTTATATATTTAAAGCAGACATTCAACAGCGTAGGTTTAAAGTAATACACGAACTTTGAAACAGTGTCATTTGTTCTGTTTTGGATATTGAATTTATTGAAATCATTTCTGCTAAAGGAATAGCATCGTGCCTCTGCGTTGCGTTTACAAGATTTGTCAGCGACAACAGCAAATGTACGGATTTATCACACTTCTGTAGAATTTGTACGAAAGTCAAACGTGATGCCATTATAGCCTAAGTACCGCCTTACTTTTAAACAAAATGACGTTGTTGTAAATACTTACCATTTAATAAAACTTCACTACATGCCACTAAGTTGAAATGTAATGAAGTGGCGAAGTCTAATGTGAAGGAATCAAATAATAACAATACACTATGTCTATGACTTAACGTGCCAGTGAAATCACTACATAGTATAAAACAAAGTCGCTTCCCACTGTCTGTCCTTATGCATATTATGTATGCTTAGATCTTTAAAACTACGCAACGGATTTTGATGCGGTTTTTTTAATAGATAGTTTTTTTTAATAAATCACTATTCAAGAGGAAGGTTTATATGTATAATATATGCATAATATAGTAGTGAAATAATTTTAATAATTTAATTGTGAATGCGAGTGCCTTTCTGACAAAACTCGGGGATCTACTTATACTGGACGGTTAGGCTTTTTGTACAAAAGTGTCGCTGAATGACCATATTGCAAGATCTCTCGATCTGTATCAGCTTATTGTCGCCTGGTACTTGCAATTATAACAGATACTGTTAAAAATGTATAGTTTGTATATAAAGTGACTTTTATGTAGGAAAAACTCTTAAATGCGGGCGAAGCCGCGGGCAAAAGCTAGTATTTTATAATTATCAAAAATAACTTATTAAGTTCCTACGTAACATTTTTTTTTTGAAGTGCACTTTGTAACATGTTTTCAGTTCCTTCAATGGAAATAAATTCTAAATAAGTAGTAAATGTGAACTGCATCTGTGTAAAGGATACATTCTACCCAAAGAAAAGTAAAAAGAACGTTGTTTATAATCATTACCAATTTAAACTTTTCTCATGGATTGAAAAAGCTAATGGTTTGGAACAAGCACAAGCGGTTAAAATATACCGGCGACATTCCATTTCCAGCTGTAAGTAATGTGACCTCATGAATCCGTTCTAAAAATTGAATTTATTATCGGCACCTACCTACTTGTTCAACTGAAATAAAGGAATTCTATTAAATATTACTTCACTATCATCGATCTTTAATTCTTCCTTTACCATCCCATCTTCCAATTTTAATGGTACTTTTTCTATTACATTTTGGTGTGATTATGTATCTAATCTGTATAAGGTTGGGGAAAAGTTTTCTTAGTATTTTATATGAAAACTAAAGACTACTTTTTTCAAAGTTTATTTACAGTTCATTACAGCATATAGGTGCAATTTAGTTCGATAACTTTCTGCCATCTTGTAGGTTCTGCGCAACGGTAAAAGCTCATGATGAAAAATGCCCTTCCAATCCCTTCACACACACAGCATCACCTTATTGCGAGTTAACCCAGGTTTTGCCACAGTCTGTTAAATCTGACCGACGCGACCTTTGACCACGACCTTTTTTTTACGTTCTTGTCGTACGTGATCCACTTTTCATCACCAGTTATTAATCTCTTCAAAAACGATTCGGTTTCATTACGTCTCAATAAAGAATCGCAAATGAGTTTACGGTTGATCAAGTTTCTTTCAGTGAGTTCGTGTGGCACCCAAATATCGAGCTATTTTGTGTACCCCTAGCTTTTTTCAAATGGGTCAAAACTGTTATGTGGTCAGTTCTCAGGTCTTCAGCTATGTCGATCTTACTCCACTTTTTCAATAATGGCGTCCACTTTATCCATAACAGGGCGACCAGAACGAGGTGCATGTTCGACATCAAAATTTCCGGATTGAAAAAGCTTACACCAACTTTGTGCTAACTGCTACTTTTATTGACACTGTATTAGGTCCATAAACGTCACAAATTGTTTTCGCGGGTTGCTGTACATTTTTTCCATTTTAACCGACTTCCAAAAGGAGGAGGTTCTCAAATCGTGTGTTTGTATTTTTTTAAGCTATTGCATAGCTTATATCGCGGGCCTTGAGCGTGGAGACCGAATCCAGAAATTCCGTAACGAAAATAACCTGACATCTTTTTTATCTTACTAATATGAACCTTAAATACAATGCGTAGAAGCTATAATTCTTGAAACGAGTATATTTTTATTTATTTTATTTATTAAAGTCATTAAAAACATTTCTTACTAATCTAATATGAACCTTAAATACATTGTGTAGAAGCTATTTCCCCAGCGTTGGCACGGCACGAGTACAAAAGAATCGAACGTAACATTCTTTTTTCAAATTTTGATTTATTCTACTTTGGTTGTGATGACCATTGCATTTCTGACATTTATCAATAACAAGACTAAACGTGCGTTGCTCGCGTTTAAAAATCTACTTTATGTGAGTTACCACCGCATAGCAACCCCTTTCTGCCGACGTTGCAGCCTACATAAGAACCTGCGTCATAGTTATTGTGTCGATGCATCGTTTTCACATAAGATCTGCACCTGGATCTTCATACAGAGTAGATGACAGATCCACTAGTACTCGAAATACTATCAAAGACGTTTTCATACCTATCAATAAAGTAGGTACTGTGTGGCATTCCACTGCGCTCGTCATCCTGAGACATAAGATGTTAAGTCTCAATATGTCCAGTAGTTATACTGGCTACAATGTCCTTCAAACCGAAACACAACAGTGCATGCACACTGTTGCTTGGCGGTAGAAATAGACATTGCGGTGGTACCCACCCAGACGGCCTCTTACATAATGAGAGACCTACCACCAGTATAGTAGTTATTTAGTAAATAAGGGTCGCGAAGTGGTCCCATTTCAATATATCTTGGTATAGGGTTCATCATTATAATATGGAACAGACTGAATAGACCTGAATCATATGAGTAATTTCATTCGACGACTTAAAAGTGCCCTTACGAAAGTCTATTAGCAACGCATAAATTTGAGCAATTTTTTTATTGAATAAAAGCATAATAAAAGATAATACATAATATGCATGGTGACCCGTTATACGAATAACAGGGACTCCTACTAGATGGTAAGGGATAAATAGGTATATGAAACGATTTATTTGTAAAAAAGTAATAAATAGCAAAAAACGTAGATTTGTCATATTGCTATAAAAAATGAGTAGGCGCTTTTCGACAGATTCGATAGAATGTAGTTAGTATCTATCTATAGACTTCTAATGGACCTCAAAATATGATAAATATAAGCTGTTTAGTCTTGAGAACGAATATATTATAATGACTTGCAGAATTATTTCAATAGGTACGTATATTAGTGTAATATGTGTGTGACGCAAAACGCCCATGCAAGTTTGCGATTCTACTAAAGGAAAGGAATGTTTAACTCCTGATTTAATAAATCATTCATCATTGCTACATAATGAAGCATTCAGATTTTCACCTGATTTCAGGATCTACTAGAATCTATACCTACTTTGATTTGCAAAGTCTAATCTAACTGCGTGTGATGTTCTAGAGATTAGATTAACAACTCAACAGTGAGCATCAGGCTGTTCTACCCAAATTATGGAGTCTTTTATATTATAATACAGACCTGAGCTGATGTCCTAGCGTGACACTACCCTGGCGATCCTTTAAGTTTACGTTCAGAGTCATAAGACCATTCTCAGCCTAATATGACTGCCACTGGTGGTAGGTCTCTCATATGTAAGAGGCCGTCTGGGTGGGTACTACCGCAATGTCTATTTCTACCGCCAAGCAGCAGTGTTCATACACTATAGTTTCGGTTTGAAGGACATTGTAGCCAGTGTAACTACTGGACATAATGAGACATCTCGTCTCAGGATAACGAGCGCAGTGGAATGCCACACAGCACTTTGTAACTCAAGGTACTGGATGGTGTTGCTACTGTTTATGGGTGGTCGTATCGCTTACCATCAGGCGCACGGCAAGCTCGTCTCGTCATTCAATTCAATAAAAACATAAAATAAAATATGACCGCTCCGCTCATTCTCGCGGTATGCGGTAAGAATAAATAAAACACATAACAAAAAATATTTTATTTTTCAATACAAATTCAAATAGTATACCTAGAATGACTTGGATCATCATAGTATATATTATATATACTCTTTGGACTTGGATTATACAGATACACCAACCAACCATGAGTTTTACTAGCACCTTTTCTGTAAAATTCCGTGTTACATAATAATAACATTTTCCTTCCTGGACTATTTTGCTTTTAAGCATAGATATAATTTTCTGAAATAAAAATGAGAACTATTATTATTATCAAAGGGCTCGGGTCAATTTTTTGAGAGAGCATCCTGAAGTTATTTGTCTTCATCATCGTCATGATTATCACGACACAGAAGAGAGAAAGCTGTATGAATAATGTCCACTGCTGAATATAGGCCTCCCCTAAAGATTTCCAGACGAACCTGTCTTATACCTCCTTTAAACCATGAACACACTATAATCTAGATTTAATTTCAAATCAATTTACTGATATATGTGATTGCATGCTGAAATAAATTTAAGCTATAATTATTAATCCGAAGAAATATTATCCCTATTGACTTCTGTCAATATAATTTGACAGAATTATTAGTTTTTAAAAATTTCCGTAGTCAGTTTTACTCAAAGAGTTTTATATGTCGATATAAATACTTTTTCACTTTTAAAAGTCTTTTACTCATGACTCTTGAGCTAGTATTTCTAGGCTTGTATCTATTGTTTGATCATCAAAATATCGAATCAAGACAGCTTTGGGAATTCCATCTATCATAATAAATTACATGATTTGAATATAATATATTATCAATAATTATAATATTTAACTCTATATTGCATTACCTATTTACTAAAAAGTGAAAAATAAAAACTTTTTAAAAAATATAGCACCGACTTCAAAAACCACTCTAATGTAAAAAATAACTTATACTTTGCTCATGGGTTATAAGGAAATTTAAATACTACCAATATTATATACACTGCCATTCGTGTGATTATATTTATGTGCAATGAATAAATCTTTGGAGATTATATAAAAGCGAAAGGTCACTCACTCATCGTGAAATCTCAGAAACTACAAGTGCTAGGAGTCTCAAATTTTGCGTGGGGTTTCCTTCTAGGATGTAAGTGCTCACTTAGACGGGATTTTGTGAAATTCAACCCTAAAGGGGGTAAAAAGGGGTGGCAAAGTTTGTACGCGGTAAACTCAAAAACTACCAAACGGATTTCGATGAAATTTGGTACGGAGATAGTTCGAGAACCTGGAAAGGTTTTTGGCTACTTTTTTATCCCGGGGAATTGTATAGCGGGACTTTTATCCAGGAAAACCTCTTTGGCGGAGCCGCGGGCAAAAGCTAGTCATATGTACTGCGTTGATTTTTCTAATGTTTTCTAAATGACGTCATCAGAATACTTTCGCCCATTTCAGGAAACTTCATTTTTATTTTATGCACCTACCTTTAAAGCGTGGGTAGTTATGATGCCCGGTAAATAAGACGTTGGTTTTATCATGTATGAGTTAATGCTGGAATCCTCATCTATATTATGTATCTACATATAATTAATACAATCGTGGTTTTTCCGTGTGTTTTTGTAAATTGAATTTCTTCGAAAAAGAAATACCAGGAAAACGTGAAGAATAGGTACCGGAACGTAATACAACTTATAATTTTTTGGTCTGTTTGCTCAAATGTTCGTATCATGGTAAAAGTATTTATTGGATTTAAAATTTAATAACTGATAAATATTAAGCTTTATTTTGTGTAGCACATAGGGTAAGTCGGGGACAGATGGACACACGAGGGGGACGAGCTACACGCGTCACGTGTGTTCTATGTTATGTACGGGGATGTGTATCGTCAAGTATAATAGGCTAAGAGAGACCTAAGTTCTCGTACACGAAACTGGGAACATTTTTTTTTAATAATGCACACGTCAATTGTGAATAAAATTTACTTAGGCAAAAAGAAACAGCCGCTAAGAATTCTAAGACTATAGATAAATCTTTCCTCAGTACTAGTTTAGTTAGTTCAGTTTCTTTCTTTATTTACTAGTAACGAAATAAATTAACACAATTCTAACCGTGGATATATTTTGACGTCATTTAGGAAAGTATTAATGTGTTTCGTTTAATAACAATTAACATTTAACAAGCGAAGTTTGATGGCAAGTTTAAATCTCGTGTTTCAACGTTATTTGGCAAATTAATTCAGAAACTTTATCTTCAAACACGCGAGTGAAAGATGTTTGTGCAGACGGAGTTTATTACTTAATAATAATTTGATAATTTTGACCCGATTCTTCCATTTTATGAAACTCTTAAGTGATTTTCATTTGGTTTAAAGAAGTACGCTGGTAAATTGGTTACACTTACATACTATATTAACTTTTCTTAAGCTCTAGTATGCGTGACAGCTTTGTCATACGCTATCGCTGCATCATTCTGCGTATCCTTGTGTGCGCGCATAATGATACCAGTTATTTCATGGTTTCTATTAAAATGGGGAGAAAACATTGATGTATACATCAATGGGAGAAAATTATATATAACATTTTATATAATTAATCAAAGATTAAACGCATGATTAAACATTCAATAACTTTTGTACAGGAAGCTACTAGTATACTATTTTTTTTTTTGTGTTTGATGTTTATAATAACGCAATTTCCGTGTTTTTATCAGTACTCGCAGACCTACGCCTTTTATCCCCGGAGGGATAGGCAGAGGCGCAACTAGTGCACCCACTTTTACCATGCGTATTCCGTCCCATGATGTGATAAGGGGTGAGCCTATCGCCATATCGGGCATTAATTCCAGACTCCGAGCTGATACTGATTAGAAAAATCCAATATCACCTTGCCCGACCCGGGGATCGAACCCAAGACCTCAGCATTGCAGTCGTACCGTTATACAACTACGCCACTGAGGCAGTCTATCGAGGTTTTATCAGTACGTACATATATCTATTTATGGACTAAATTTAGTATTGTATTAGCCTATAATGTCCCAATGTTGGGCAAAGGCCTCCCCAAGATCCTTCCATGAATCGCGATGCTGCGCTACGTTAAGCCAATTGCAGTCAAATGAGTCCAGTTCATCCCGCCATCTCTTCTTTGGTCTACCTCTACGTCTACGACCAGTGTCAGGGCTCCACAAAGTGGTAGTCCTGGCCCAACGCCCGTCAGGGATACGACTGATGTGGCCAGCCCAGTTCCATTTAAGCTTAGCGGCTTTCTGAGCTACATCGGCAATTTGAGTTTTGGAGCGCAAATCGGTGTTTCGAACGCGATCTGTTAACTTAACACCTAGAATGCTGCGCTCCATTGCCCGTTGGCAAACCTTGAGCCTGGACTTTTGCTGTTTGGTGAGAGACCAGGTTTGAGCACCGGAAGTCATGATGGGAAGAATGCAAGTATCCAGGAGCTTCCGCTTGATGTACATTGGAAGATCACCTTTAAGCAACTCTTTCATGCACCAAAAACTTCGCCAGGCATTGTTTGTCCGTCGCTCTATTTCGCGGTCTTGTCTCGCATCGAATGAGACAATTTGGCCCAGATAGACGTACTCGCTGACGTACTGCATTTCTTCTCCATACACGGTGATTTTACCATTGCGATAGTTCGTCATGACTTTGGTCTTTATGATGTTCATTTTAAGTCCAACCTCAAGGCTTGCATCGCTGAGATCTTCTAGCATGGTCTGTAGCCCAGAAGCTGAAGATGAGAACAGAACGATGTCGTCAGCAAAGCGCAGATTTGTTAATCTGGTTCCGCCGACATCAATGCCCAGCCCATCCCAGCTAGCCGCCAGCTTCCTGAAAACACCTTCGAGGGTGCTGGTGAATAATTTGGGAGATAGCGGGTCTCCCTGTTTCACGCCCTTCTTTATACAGAATTTTGTGCCGACTGTTTCCAATTTTATAGATGCTGTGCTGTGTTTATAGATATTTTCAATTAGTCTTATGTAAGTTGGTTCTATATTTTGATTTTGGAGTGCAGTAAACATTGAGGTATGTGAAATGCTTATCAAATGCTTTGGTGTAATCGACAAAGGCTGTTTTCGTTGTGTTTTTCTATAAGTTGGTTTATGGCATGAAGGTGGTCGCTTGTTGAAAGGCCCTTACGAAATCCTGCTTGTTCTGGTGGTTGTTCTAGATCCAGCTGCTCTGCGATTCGATTGTGGATGACTTTTATGAAGGCCTTATATAAATGTGAGACTAGGCTGATTGGTCTATAATTGCTAATATCACTTTTTCACCTTTTTTATGAAGAAGTATGATGTTAGAGTGACAAAAATTTACAGGAAAATTGCCGGTTTTTTAAATTAAATTGAAAAGGTTACAAATGTGCGGTCGTAAATTGTGGTCGAAAATTTTCATAATTTCAGTGCTAATGCCATCCTCGCCAGGTACCCTGTTATATTTCATAGATTTCAAAACAGTATGAACTTCTAAAGCTGTTATTGGTGGTATAGTCTCAGGGCAAGAGTAGACATTATTATTATAAAGATTGGTTGTTGAACGATTTTGTGGGTCAGAGTATAAGGATCGGTAAAAGTCAGTACAGATGTCCATAATTCTTTCCTTATTTTTATGTTTTGTTCCATTCTGATCTTTTAAGCACGTTATCCATGATTTTGATTGCGAAATGCCATGTTTTGCTATTTTTAAGGATCTTTTATTGTCTATTGCTGCCTGGACGAGGGTGTTATTATAGTGTCTCAAGTCTTTTCTAATATTTCGTTTAACTTTTCTGTCCTTAATCTTAAATTCTTCAGTGTTTCTATTGTTGTTTAATTTTAATCTTACTTCCAGTAGTATTTTAGTTTCTCGTGATAGTTTTCTTTTCGTAAGGGGTGTCTGTTTTATTATTTTACACGCATGTTTTATACAATTTTCTATATTATCATACTGTTGTTGAACATCATCACTTCCCATATCTAATACACTGAATCTATTTTCTAATTCTATACGAAATTCCTGTTTATTATTTATAAGTGTTTCTTTATTTAATTTTCTAATTTGAGTTATTATCTTCTTGCGATAGGTTTTTGTATTGTGTTTTATAGACAATCTGACGGGTCTGTGATTTGAATTAAATTTGATTCTATTTATTGCTTGTACATTTTTTACTATGGACTGATCTGAAGTTAAAATATAATCAATTTCATTTTTCGTGTAGCCGTTAGGTGAGACCCACGTCCATCTTCTTTCTGGTTTTTTATCGAAGAAGCTATTGGTGATGTAAAGGTTTTGTGAGACTGCAAACTGAAGGAGACGAGTACCTCTGACGTTTCGAGAGCCTAATCCATATGGTCCTAAAATATTGGTAGTATCTGTATTTTGTCGTTGACCTATTTTTGCGTTAGTCAATAAGTCATAGAAGTCTTCAACCTCGTCGTCTGTATGGTTAAATGTTGGGGCATGGACTTGAATGACAGTTAAAGATTGTTGGTTACAGATTTTGAATTTGAGTAGAGCAATTCTGACATTACATTTACATCTTATTCTGATGAATAAGAAGTAAATTCTAATATATAATTTTTCCATTTTTTATTTATTAGAAAACCTACTCCGTACAATTTAGTGTTGTTTCCAAAATGATAAAATATACTGTTGTCCCCTTCAAAAGTGTCTTTTCCCTCTCTACGCACCTCGCATAGTCCTACTATGTCCCATTTTATTTCTGATAAAGCGGTTTCTAACTCTAGAAAGCGTTCTTCGGTTTTTAGTGTTCTCACGTTGTATGTCCTTGGTCGTTGAACGGTGTATTGATCCCGACCGGGGATTCACCTCACCCCCTCCTCCAGCGCTTATCTGCCTACCGTCATTGGCAGGGCTACTGGAGCCGCCGGGCACTAGGGGTATGCTGTTATCTTTACTATTCATGTTCGGTTCAAGGAGGAATTGGACGTTTAGCCCACCACGCTTGTCCAGTGCGTGTTGGTGGGTGAACGGTGAACCTGCTAACTCGGTCCGGGACTGCCGTCGATGCTACCGTTGTGGTAGCTTCACCGCCAGTCTAAGTTGACATCCCGTTCTTATATCAACTGTTCCAATAGAACCTGAATGGAATGTTTTCCACCCGCTTCGTATTGGCTTTTCCACACTCGTGATAAGTGCGCGACAGTTTAGAGTCATGTCGAGAGCTGAACTGAACATAAATAAATTCCTTTATTTTTCTTAGCCGTGCCGCGCAATAAATTGCATCGTTTAAAATAACACTCACAGTACACAAGTGCGGACGCAAACAATTTTTTAATTTGTTCAGCTATATTGAGAGTTACAATATGCGGTTTAGTATATAATTTATTTTTAAAACCTATGAAGTATATTTATATTACTAGTGATTTAAATATATAATTAGGAATAAAGACTACACGAGAAGAGTTTATTGCATATGCGAAGCGAGAGTCATACATGAGAATAATGCCTTACGTGCGACAAAAACGAATTATCGGTTAATTTCCGTCTCATATAATCATCATATTGTTGTCGAACGATGCTGATTTTTCCACTAGAATGTTTAGTAGAAAATGTTGGTGTTTTCTAAAATTATTAGACAGCTTTAACATCCTGGGGATGGCCCCCCTAGCATAGAATAATTATAATGCAACAAATATCTTCCTCTTTGATAAACTTCGCTTTCGAACCATTTCGCGGTATCTCGGTTTTAATAATATTTTAAAATTAAATAAATCGTGTATTCTGTGTATGATTAATGTGTTTTATTACGGCAACAGCAACTACTTAAAATTATAGATATTGATAGGAATCGGTATTGATAAAGGTGGTAACTACTGATGGTGGGATATAAGTTGTATCCTTCTTCTCAGTCGGACACTCTTAGCAGAGTGGTCGTAGTTGTCGCGATGGTAATACATGGAAAGATGTCAGCGTTGTCAGTCTTCTGGGCGATGTTCGTAGGTCTACTAAGGATTCTCGATTTATGTCGGTTAGTAGCGCTGCGTGTACACTCTGTCATGGAGGACTGTGTTGCCGTTTTAATCAAGTCAGTCCAGCGAATGGGGGATCTGCTACTGAAAGATTATGCCCTTACCTAACGTCCACCACGCTGCCTTCGTGTGGGTTTGAAGTCTTCGTATGTCTTTCAAAATCGTATGTAGATTTTTTTGTTATATGAAGTTTTCCTTCACGTTTAATTTGCGGACCTTCTTCTCCGCAGTTTATTCCATTTCAAACTAGGCTATCGCCGCCTTTACATTATAATGAAAAAAAAAACAAATAAGCTTTTACATTACTATTATATTTTAATTATGCACGTAATTCTTTGACCACAATCACTTGAACAAATACTTTAAATGTAAGAGCTATTATGTATTTCATAAAACTTAATATTAAAGTTGTTTGCCACGCTTTTTTTTACAATAAAATTCATTTTTTTCTTATGTACACTATTCTTAATTCAAATTTATTTTCTATTTTTTAGTTGGATTTTCTATAAAGCGTGTTTTTTAGTTGTTTTGAACTATTATTTTTTTTTATTTTTTTACTGTTCTACTATTGTCCAGCAGATGTCACTAAAAATAAACGAAAGCGCCATCTTGTTACAAGTAGGATTTTTTTACGCTTAAGAGTAGCCAGTTTATTTGTAATTCTACTATGGTCCAACAGATGTCACTAAAAATATATATAAATTGACAAAAATCTCATTTTGAAAATTGAATAATGGCATAATCTTATCAAATTAGTGTATTGTTATCGGTCCTCGACAAATCTACAAAGTTTGAATAAAATCTGACCGTTTAAAGTGGGTCAAAATCGCGCCCAAAGGAGTCGGTTACAAACATACATACAAGTGAAGGCAATATAAAGCGTGTAAAAAGCCTTTTATTTCTTGATACAAATTACTTAAATTGGTGCTAACTTCTTGTACTTAATACTAAATATATTAGGAACCCCTCTCAGGTGAAGGCCTCCTCCAAGGATTGCCACCTTTCTCTATCCTGAGCTATTTGGTGCCATTTTGGAGCTGCGATTTTTTCAATGTCATCTACCCATCGTGTGTAAGGTCTTCCTCTGTGGCGTTTCCTGGTGGGCCTTTCCATGTTGTTGCTCGTTTTGTCCACCTGTGGTCTTTTAGGCGCGCTGCATGGCCCGCCCATTTCCATTTAAATTTTTGTGCATGACTTAGAGCGTCAATTGCTTTCGTTATTGACCTTATTTTTGTGTGCCTTATTTTGTGTAGTTTTTTAATGTTTAGCATACTCCGTTGTATTGCTCTTTGACATGTAATTATTTTATTTTTTGTTTTATTGGTATATTTCTATGTCTGGTATGCATATGTGAGGCACGGAATAAGACACGAATCAATAACTTTCGTTTTCAGCATTATGGGCATATCACTCTTAAATATTTCTTTATAGCTCCAATATTTATTCCACGTACTTTTTACTCTCTTATCCACTTCTAGTTCATTGCTGTTTTTCTTGAATCCAATTTGGTAACCCAAGTATATGTATTGTTCAACATATTCTAACGCATTGTTGCCAATTTTTATTATTGACCTTATATGATTTGACATAGCTTTCGTTTTTGTAATGCTCATTTGTAAACCTACTTGTATGCTTGCCTTGTGCAAGTTCTCTATCATATATTGTAGTTGGCTACTCGTTTCCGATGACAATACTAGGTCATCTGCAAATCTTAAGTGGCTCAAATATTTTTCCTGCATATACAAGCCTAATTTTTGCCAGTCTAGTTTACTAATGATGGATTCTAGAACAGCAATAAAGGTTCTTAGGATAAGGGGTCGCCTTCTCTAACGCCTCTCCTCACTGGAAAGCTTGGTCCTATAGTTTCCTGTTTAACTCTACTCGTGCCTTTTTCGTATATGTTTTTCAGTTATGTTGTGTTATGTTGTTTATGTATTTTAATTCTACATTTTGTGCTTTTAAGGTGTCCCATATGCTATCATGTGAGACAGTGTCGAAGGCTTTTTGGTAGTCAATAAACGCAACATAGAGAGGTCTCTGTTGCTCTTCGTATTTTTCTATTATCAATTCTAAAGTATGTATATGGTCTATGGTAGAAAATTTCTTTCTAAACCCAGCTTGTTCCATGGGTTAGTGTTGTTTTAGAGTAGGGCTTATTCTTTGGTTTATTATTGTAGAAAAGATTTTATACATGCATGGCAGTAGACTTTCTATGCTATGTAATGCTATTAGCCCTGTATTATATACTTGCCCACTGCTGAGCACGGGCCTCCTCTACTACTTAGAGGAGTTAGCACTAGGGGTCACTAGTAGACTTATGGGCCTGTAATTACTTATGTCCTTAGGGTCTTCTTTTTTATACAGCAAGGTGATATTAGGTAAGCGCCGATAGCCTAGGTGGGAATGGAACGGTCTGCCGAGACAATGTCCGGAGGTTCAAAACCTAAGGCACACACCTCTGACTTTTCGAAGTAACGTGTGTATTGTTATCAATTATCGTTCGCTTTGACGGTGAAGGAAAACATCGTGCGGAAACCTGCATACCTGAGAAGTTCTCTGAATTTCGAAGGTATGTGAAGTCCGCCAACCCGCTCTAGGCCAGCGTGGTGGACTAAGGCCTAACCCCTCTCAGTAGTAGAGGAGGCCCGTGCTCAACAGCGGGCAGTATATAATACAGGGCTGATTGCAAAGTGATATTAGATTTAGACCATTGATACGAATACGACACAATTACTATATGAAACGCGTAAATGCGTGCTCGGAACACTTCAAAAATTAACACTCGAACGTTCCACATTTTTTTGAAATCTTTACTGTATAAGCTGGCATACGAGGTGAAGTTAAGTGCCTGGCTCATTTGATGTTAAGACTTAAGTGGTCCCCATCGCCCATAAACGCTCACAATTCTAAAAGAATTGTGGATGCGCTGTCGGCATCAAAGGTAAGGAATGGTGTTAGGAAAGGACAGGGGTATTTGGGCTTCTGGATATCTCACTTGCCATACGTAACGCAACAGCCTGCTGTCACTTCGAATTGGGTTGTTGCTTAACGTTCCAATTTAAGCTAATTTTATATTGGGTGTATTCTTAATATTGTATTACTAGCGGCCCCGACAAACGTTGTCCTGCCCTAAAGAGGAAATCAAATCCTAGAACCTGAGTACAGCGCTACCTATCGGATCCAATTGTTAATCTAAACCATTTTTTTTAGTAATGTTACCATGGTATAAATATTGAAATTAATATTGATACGATACTAACGTCACTCAATTGTTTTGCCTTCCCGGAACCTCTCCACTAACACTAAAACTTTATGGTATGGTATTAACGTTCAAATTGACTTTTAAGTATTATTACGAATCTATTGTATGGGAGTATAGAAAAGTATTGTTTTTAGTTTTTTTCAAAGTAGGTGCAACTAGTGCACCCACTGTTCGACGTTCGTATTCCGTCCCATTATATGATAGGGGGCGTACCTATCGCCATATCGGGCACATAATTCCAGACTCTGGGCTGATACTGAATAGAAAAATCCAATATCAATTTGCCCGACCCGGGAATCGAACCCAAGACCTCAGCATTCCAGTCATACCGTAATACAACTACGCCACCGAGACAATCGATTAGTTATAGACTCATATTATTAAGACTTATTATAACAATAAATATTTTACGCTTCGTTTTCTATCCTATAATCTATATTAATATTATAAAGTGGAAAGATTTGATTGTTTGTTTGTATTGAATAGGCTCCGAAACTACTAGACCGATTTGAAAAAATCTTTCACCAATATAAAGCTACATTATCAGCGAGTAACATAAGCTACTTATTATCCCGGGGAAATATAAAACGGGACTTTTATCCCGGAAAAACTCATACACACGCACGGAGCCGCGAGCAGAAGTCTAGTAACTAATAATACTGTAAAAATAAAAATCGTCACTAATTAAGATAACGCAGTCGACGGGCCTTTAGGTCAAGTGCATTGAAAATAAATTTGAGTCACTCAAGATGTTATCAGTACACAGTCGAAATAAATTCACAACAATGTATTATTTTAAATCTGAAATGCATTTATTGACGTTAGCTTATCATCATAGTAATAACTTATAATTACTGTTTATATTTCGATACTAATACTTATTTATTGCGAAAGTGAGTCTGTTTGTGATTAACCGTCTACGTATTTATGGCTGGAATGTTTTCAATAAAATAAGGTATGAAGAAATCTTGAACCTTTAGGTTGACTAGATACAGTAGGACATTAATTATTAATCGAACCTTAATAGATGGAGGCAAAATAGTGAATGAAAATAAATTATGGAACAAGATATTATTTTAGATATTTTAGACTGTTAATTTCCAAAATAATGAATAAGTAGGATATAAAAATATAGTGCAATTAGATAACACTATTTGTGGATAGGATAAATACCTACTTAACTATTTTTTATCATAAATCTATGTGATAGTATTTAATTGAAAGCTGTAGTTACTGCCGTTTTTTTAAAGTTGCGAGTAATTTGGTTTCTTTATATTTATAAGAGTTTAAATTCGAGGGTATACTTTTATTATAGCCTAAAAATATTAATCAAATTCGAATCACCCACCAATAAACGTGACAGATTCTTATTTTTTCTTGGATACAATTTACTTCGTACATCAAAGCCAAGTTGAGTGCCAAGGCTAGTTAATTATATAAATAAAACTATCTGAATGCATGTAACTTAGTAGTAAATGATCGAGCCGCGTTTCGACGGGGCACAGATTTCTTATTTTCCCACTTCAATATTTAAACGTAGACGTGGAAGTGAGGAAATCAAGAAATTGTCTGCGGAGATAGGAGCCATTCAGTTATTTGTTTGAATAAAATACGAAAGTGCTTCAGCCCACATTTTTTATATATACATAGTAATAACGATGTGTTGACAATTGTTTGAATGCGATCCTCAGTGCTAGCGATGTTTGTTTGTTGAATATTGTCAAGTTGTATTTATTTTATAACAAAGTATACGAATATTTGACTCAGCTGTGTATTGTGACACCGAATGCATATTACATAACTACTAACAGCCACACTTTTCTCTACACTTGGTAAGTCTAATTTTGTCTAGTTGTTTATTTCAAAAACACTATTCGAATTTTAATGTAGCTAACAAAAACGTGAACGAAGTTATCGCACGTTGCTGATTATGGATAGGTAAGTACAAAGTATTAAAATATATTAACAGAGTATATAGCTAGTGAATACATGTGTTTAGCATAGATAGAAGCAATAGTTAGTTAATTAGTCTTTAGCAAGACGAGGTAATGTCTCGTTAATTAATTTATATCGTATTTGTTTTTGATAGTTACTGTGTGACATCACGTGTTTATTTCAGAGTTTAAGTGATTGACGCAATGGAATCAGATGAATATGACAGAATTACCAACAATGAGAAAATTGAACATACAAAAAAAAGTGCAAACCATTTTTGGAGGCCATTTTTAAGACAGGTGAGTTATTTAATTACTTAAAATAATTAACAATATTATTGTATTAAGACAACTTGTATTAAAATTGAGAGTTATTATTAAATTAAAATGCTCGTGTGAATTATTTCATCATTATAAATAATTAAAATTTATTTTATAGTGCCGGTTTAATATTGTTTCAAGATTAAGAAAAAAAAAAACATTAAACATATTTTGTATTACCATATTTTAATTAATAAAATTGTTAACATGCACCGGCTTAACTATAAATGTAACACAGGTGAGCACAAAGGATTTTTGGAAATTGTTCCCTTAAGGGTGTTACATCTCACACAACAGACACAATATGACTCTTGATATTAATATAATTTATATTGTCGCTAATATACTGCGTACTTGTTATTATATTATCTATAATCTATTTCGAAATGTATGTTTTAATAGCACTAAACCTATGGCTTATGACTTTGAATTATATGTCCACCAGCTTTTGCCCGCGGTTCCGCCCGCGTTAAAAAGTTCTCTCGGGATAAAAAGTAGCCTATGTGTTAATCCGGGACATGATCTACCCGTGTGCTAAATTTCATCGAAATCCGTTCAGTAGTTTTTGAGTTTATTCGTTACAAACATACTGACATACAAATCTTTCCTCTTTATAATATTAGTATAGATAAGTAGGATAAGTAGGATTTTCAGTTTGACCAGAAATATCAACTGTTAATTAAAAATAACAATAACTGTATCAAACGTTAATCATTTCAGCTATTTGTTTCGAGCGGTGTTTGGTCCATATACTTCGTCCTTGGATTAGGATTCGGTGCTCCAACAGTCATGATACCACAAATACGCAGAGAAGCAAACTCAACGGATGCTGTGACAGAAAATATGGCGTCGTGGTTATGTAGGTTTATTGCAAATTAAATTAGATGCGATATTCATATAGAATAAAGTAAAATTATTAATATTTCTGTTTCAGCATCAGTTCACGGGTACAGCGCGTTGCCGTGGGTATTCATAATACCCATACTCACAAGATATGTTGGAAGAAAATTGCCTTTCCTCTTAGTATGTTTGAATACTTTAGTTGGATTCATACTTTTTTACTTTAGCACAAACACAACACATCTTTTGATCAGCGCCATAATGTTGGGCATGCTCCTTGCCAGTAACATGACTTTGTTGGTTGTGATCGTAACCGAATATTCATCGCCCCGCTACCGAGGAATATTTATGATATTTGAATCAACGCTTTTCTTTTGGGGTGTATGGATAGCTAACGCAACGGCGGCTTTTTCACATTGGAAAAACATAGGAATTCTCGCATTTGTTTTTGCTTTGTACCCTCTAACTGTAGTGTTCTGGCCCGAATCACCGTATTGGTTGGCAATGAAGGGACGTTTCGAAGAATGCGCCGTTTCTCACCACTGGTTAAAAGGGTTCGATAAAGATTCCGAATACGAACTTGAAACACTTATCGATTCACAAAAAGCATATCTTAGAATGTGCGCGGAACGTACAAGTACTGATTGTAGGTCAAGATTAAAGCAAGTTATGGAATCGGTTAGGACTAAAGCATTCTACATGCCAATGTTTATTTCTATATCTGTTATGTCAATGTACCATTTTTCAGGGAAATTAGCATGTAGTATGTACGCGATAGACCTGATGCAACAAATAACTGGTAGTGAAGAGACTGCTAATATTGGGATGCTTATAATGGACTCTGTGACTATTATTGGTATGCAAGTTGGTTGCGCTTTATCCAAGTTTCTGAAAAGGCGAACCCTTTTACTTTCGTCGGCTACTATGGGTATTATATTCTTATTCATAATATCTATTTACTTGTATCTCGTCAAGTTTTCTCTTATATCAGAGAACAAATATCTTTCTATATTACTGCTGACCTTATTTTCGGTATCAATAAGCATTGGACCAATGATAATGCCGTCAACAATATTTGGTGAGTTGATATGCTTGAGGTACCAAACTGAGTGTCTTCTTTTACTGACTCTATTTTCAGAGTTTCTAATGGCAACTATATTAAAAGTTTCTCCATATATTTTTAGAACCCTTAGTTTGTCTGGTGCTTTTCTATTTTATGGTATATCAGCATCTATATTTTGTTTAATTGTGTATAAATATCTACCTGAAACTAAAGATAAGACTTTGTTTGAAATTGAAAACTTCTTTAAAGAACCCTCGGAATCTAGTGGCGTTGTTGAAATTTTAATTAAGAACAAATAGATAAGTTGTTGGAGATAAAAATCTTCCATGGACATAATACATATTAAGTATTATATAGCTTACCAGCTTGATATAAATTATAATAAAAAATACTTTCCATGAACTTCATTAAAGTTTAGGCACTGCGGCGTCTAGTGTCACAGATAAACGCTTAGATATATCAACATTCATGATGATCAAATGATCTTTCATTTTATCAAGTATACCAACTATTTAGATATATTATTTGTATTTAGATATATGGATGAATAATTATTGACGTAATAGTGTATTATAGTAAAATGAAGGTGACCTTTTACTTTCCCAATATCACCTGTTTTCCGTTATTTAATAGTCACCCAGCAGGCACTTTTATGTAATATTTAGACAAGTGTAGCCCTGTGTCACGGTAACGCGTGTATTCATAAATAATAATATGCTATATAGTTTGTTATCTTAAAAACTATTGTAAACATAATTTGTCACAGAGCGCATGTGTATTATTTGTATTGGTATTGTTATTGTATTACAATAGAGTAAGTATAAAATGATAAGTATATTTTTTCTCGCAGTTACACTGATGTGAGTCTTTTCGCAGAATAATGTAATGTTCGAAGCCTGAAGTTACTTAAACCTGATTCTGAGCAGGCAGTAACTCTTTATCATCAAGGTATCTTAAGGGCTTCTGTTATCAATATATGTCGATTTGCTGTCTGACTTTTGGCTTCATCTAAAATCGACAATAAAGATTACAATACGATATTTCAAATTATGGAGGTCACAATTGGGATATGAAAAAGCATTAGGTACTGCGTGGAGCTGCAAATTAAAGCTTTTTGAAATTTATATAAATCGCACCTTTAGGACGAAAACGACACAATTCAAAAAAATCTAAAATTGAGTTATCGTCATAAAATTACTTAAAACGGAATTTTCAATACAACAATAGTCCAAACACTGCCATATTCAAGCAGGAAAAGGACAAAACTATTATATCGGTCCCTTTTTAATTATATTTTCATAAAAAAGGGACCAGTTTTAAGTCATTTTATAACGATAAGCCATTTCTTTTTTTGAATTGCGTCGTTTTCGTCCTAAAGGTGCGAAATATATTTTGTTATTATTTGTTAAGTAACATTATACATATAATGATTAATCATAAATTATAGTTGTGCCATGCCCTAACAAATAAAACGAAAAACGTGTTCCGTACGCACATACACACATATTTGGCATTAAAGTGAAATAGCTGACGTAAATAAATCACCCCGTAGACAAGAATCGTTTCTACAAGCGTTGCCAATAGAATAGGAAATAATGTATACGAATGACATATCTTATCGACAAATCTAGCGAATGGACGTATCATTCTGATACATTTTTTTGTTTTTTATTGGCGATAATGCTTGTACAAAAGCATCTTGGCTACGGCCGCAGTACTTGAACCTCAGACTTGAAGAAAAAGTCAGTTAGTATTTGTCATTTACGTGTAGTGTATAGAATTGTCCCAATTAGGACGATTTCGAGTCTTCAGATTGCGCGTTCCTATGGCATATCTATGTATCTTTTTATTTTAATATATAATCTCATTGCGGTGATAGCCTAGTTATGCGGTGATAGCCTAGTTATGCGGTGATAGCCTAGTTATGCGGTGATAGCCTAGTTATGCGGTGATAGCTTAGTTGGGAGTGGAACGGAATGCCCAGACGAATGTCCGCAGGTTCAAAACCCAAGGGCACGCACCTGTGACTTTTCTAAAAAGTTATGTGTGTATAATTCGTGAATTATCGCTATATTATTTTATTCAGATACAGTTGTCTTGTATAACAAAAACGGTTTTTCGTGGTGCTAGCTAATGAAATGAGAATGAATAATTGGTTTTTAATTTATATTATCTGTAAGGCCTTATAATTCCGAATAAGTACCTAATTACTTTGTACATAACGTCTATTTTTCTAGGCGAACTAGTCGCTGAGAGAAAACAAAAATGTCACAATTTTTTTAATTTAATTTGACGAGATGTAATTTCCAAAAAGTAACCAGTTTATTTATTTTTTTATGAAATGAAACGTCTTTCAATGCGTTATAAGAACAAAGTAATACTTAAAGTAAGGCTCGCCCCCTATCACATCATGGGACGGAATACGCACGGCGAAAAGTGGGTGCATTGGTTGCGCCTCTGCTTACCCCTTCGGGGATAAAAGACGTGAGTGTGTTTGTGTGTGTGTGTCTAATACTTAAATGTAGATAGTATACATACTTATACTTAAATTATATTATTAGAGGCAATCTAGAGCACCCAGTACCCACTTCCCTAATATGGCCTACCACCATCTACAATATTATGTTTTTATTATATTGCTATTGTAAAGCAAAAAAAAAATTACTAGTTATTTTGTTATTAAATGTGTTGCAATTTTATAAAAGATTTTTCTTTGTATCCCTAAATGAAAATATTTCATGATGATTCAAAATTTAAAAGGGTCTTTAATAGGTCCTTTAATTTATTAAAAACCATGTTTATATTATAGATGAATATAACCCATAAGATAATCTAGAAGGTAAGTTTAATGTGCCACGTTACAAGTATCTGCAAAACACAATAAGTTGTTTTATTAAACAACTAGCGGCCCGCCCTGGCTTCGCATAGGTAGCAAAGCATAATATTATATATATACTAGCATTGCGCGCGGCTCCGCCCGGGATAAAAAATAGCCTATAGCACTCAGGAGGAATGTAGCTTCCTATTAGTGAAAGCATTTTCAAAATCGGTCCAGTAGTTCCTGAGATTAGCGCGTTCAAACAAACAAACAAACAGACTCTTCAGCTTTATAATATTAGTATAGATATAATATATAATTAGTTATCTATAGATAGGGAGATCTCCTACTAAATTTCATCGAAATCGGTTCAGTGCTTTGGCCGTGACGGCTCTACTCGTGGGAAAAAAAATCTGGGATAAAATTCACGGTTTATGTTGTCCGGTTTAAAAGTATGTTACTCAGGGATAAAGTAGCATATTAATGGTGAAAGAATTTTTGAAATTGGTCCAGTAGTTTTTGAGTTTATTCTTTACAAACATACAAAAATATAAATCTTTCCTCTGTATAATATTAGTATAGATAATTACCACGTATGTCATTTGTGATAAAAATAATACCAAATCATGTGAGCAATAAAAAGTATAAACAAGTTTTATTTATTATACAAGATACAAGATATCGCACCTTTAGGAGGAAAACGACGCAATTAAAAAAAAAAACAAAAATTGGGTTATCGTCATAAAATTACTTAAAAGTGGTCCCTTTTTTATGAAAATATAATAAAAAAGGGACCGAAACCGGACTTGAATATGGCGGTGTTTGAACTATTGTTGTATTGAAAATTTCGTTTTAAGTAATTTTATGACGATAACTCAATTTTCGTTTTTTTTTTAATTGTGTCGTTTTCGTCCTAAAGGTGCGATATATTCTCTTCCTGTTTTAAATTTAATGGAACATAAGTACTTTAATTGTCATTTAAACTCCTGCAAGTTTTATAACACTTCTGATCAACATAGTATTATGTAGAGCCGTATTGCTTTTAGCCGGCTTCGGTGGCGTAGTTGTATTATGGTACGTCTGCAAAGCTGAGGTCTCGGGTTCGAAACCCGGGTCGCGCAAAGTGATATTGGGTTTTTCTATGGTGGGTGCACTAGTTGCACCTCTGCCTACCCCTTCGTGGATAAAAGGCATGAGTGTGTGTGTGTGTGTATTGCTGTCACCAACTTCAGGGACACAAGTAAGTTCTTAAAATACGGCATACCTACCTACTGCCCGTGATGCAACAGAGTGTGTAGGCTACACATGCACATCACCCAAATTTTCATAACCCAAGAACCAAACCCAAGACCTCATTAGTTCCACATTGCCCATAGAACAATGGCCTAAACCGGAAAAATCAGATTGTTAATCATGTACTATGGTAATTTAAGAGATTGTTTTGGCTTCCCAACCTTGATGGCTTTAAGTATGTTGATGAACTCGTAATATTTAATATTATATCATCAGTATTTTTTGTATACCGTCGGCTCATAGGTAGATGAAGTTTTTCTTCGTATAACTTTAATGGAAGTTCCTGGGTACGAATCACGAATTGTAGTGCTATACATCTATTTAAATTTTGAACGCAGTAAGCATGGCAGCGATAGCCTAGTTAGGAGTGGAACGGACAAGGGCACACACCTCTCTGACTTTTCTAAAAAGTTATGTGTTTATTCTTTGTGAATTATCGCTCGCTTTAACGGTGAAGGAAAACATCGTGAGGAAACCTGCATATCTGAGAAGTTCTCTGAATTTCGAGGTATGTGAAGTCCGCCAACCTGCACTAGGGCAGCATGGTAGGACTAAGGCCTTAACCCTCTCTCAGTTGTAGAGGAGGCCCGTGCTCAGCAGTGGGCAGTATATAATACAGGGCTGGTATGGTATGGTATGGTAATTCTTAAGTCACCTTGTAGCCCAATGTTAAATTGAAATTCCTTAAATATTTAACGAATGGACATCATTACCCGATTTGGGGTGGGCATATCGTAGGCAATTTATTGGTCAATCCGTCTCTGCTATTTTATATGACCTCTACATTGTCACTTTTTGTGTATCTACTATACTACTACTACATTTTGATCAACTCTAAAATGTTTTTGGGTTTCTTTTTGCTTCGGCTATCCAATACTAAAAATAAACTAGTCTGCCGTGACCAAGGTAATTGATACCATTCAGCTTTGACGCTCACCGGACGCCGCCGAGCAGGGGACTCTTCACTCAGAGCGTGTTCGTTTTTACAGCTCTATCACCTGGTTATCGGTACGAAAATGTTGAACTGGGATGAGTTGATCAACAAGTTTGGTTGCGTAGAGTCGGAATTAGCCGCAGTGAAAAAAAAACAAGTTTTTTTCGATGGCCCTAACTAGTGTATTATAAAATCAGAGATAGCGCATATGTACCGGCATCTATCTAAACAGTTAAAATGCTTACGTTGGTGGTTATCCGTGTTTCTAAAAACTAAGATAGATAAGAATTGATATTGAAACAGCAGTAGCAGTTAGCGCAACTTATAGTGTCGAGGTCTTTGAGTATTGTCGAGGTAGATGTGAAACTCCAGCGTAATTTTTTGCATCTTATATTGAGAACTAATTATAATATACGGCAACCACTTTTCGCCATGTATGTGTGTGTGTTCTGTCACATGATGTGATAGGGGGCAAGCCTATCGCGATATTGGGCAGAAGTTCCAGACTCCGGGCTGATACTGTGTAGAAAAACCCAATATCACTTTGTCCGACCCGTAATGCTTTTTGGTATAAAAGTAACTTAAGTCATATTATCTCCATTTCCTTAAAAATAGATTTTGTCTCAAATTGTGAAGGCGTTTTTTTGTGTGGAGCCTTAAATATAGTTAGAGTGAAAATAGCCCTTTACCTGCGTATTGAATTATAAATGATATTTACAAGATAAAATGAAAAGTAAGATACAAACTTTAAAGAACAGAAAGAGATTTTCTTTAACGACTTTCTATTTAGTTTTATTTAGTAAGAATTCAACTTGTTTAACTCTGAGCGAGTCCCGAGATTACACTTGCACATTACGTTTACACACAGACACGGTTTGTATCAAGCGAAGCTATTTTTATCCTAGCATGAACTCTGATGTTAAAGTACTTATAATATAAATTATAATATATGATTATGACTAAAGAGAGATGTTGCGTACTTCATTAGTTGCTAGAATAACGTCCGATTGTCCTATTGGACCTGATTCTATGTGACCCTATGTGATCGTTCTTATTGGGCACTGATTTCTTTCAACCCAGAGGTTCAAATTAACTACTGAATCATAGAAATTATACTCCGGTTAGACTTTAGTTACAGTTGAGAATAAATTATGATATAGGTACTAGGTGTTGCTCGCGGCTTTGCCCGCGTGAAAGGCCTTTCTCGCCACAAAAGTCCCTAAAACACACTACGACGCTAGCACCATGTACAGTCAGCAGCATAAATATCTGTACAAAATCAAAATTTCAAATCGCCTATATACGCGTTAAGTTAAACTGAAACATTTTTTTTCTTCGTTTGAAGTAAAGTAAATTTCTTTTATTTTATTTTTGCGAAGAGAAAAAAGATTAGTAAGAACAAAAAAGTATAGTAGGCAATTTGAAATTTTGAATTTGTTCAGTTACTTATGCTGCTGACTGTACATAAAGAATCAGATTAAAAATATCCATTATTTCCCATGGGAGCAAATTATCGGGATAAAAAGTTCCCTATGTGTTAATCCAGGACATGACCTAACCTGTAACAAATTTCATCCAAATCAGTTTTGTTGTTTCTGCGTTTGCTTCTAACAAACTTCCACACATTTTCACAAACTTTCGCATTTATAATGTTAGCAAGAAGTAAATTTTAACATTTAATTTTACTAGGCTAGACTAGACTTTTAAACTGCTCCATATTGGCAAGATATAGGATTAAATCGATTAGCACTAACAGCCTATTATCCCTGTGCAAAACCTGCTAGACTCCTATTTTCAAGTGAATAACTTCTTTTGGATGAAGAGACAAAATATATTGGACCTTTAAAAAGAAACCCGCTTTCAAGCTAGCATTCGGAACAAAGTTTTTAAAATATAATCAAAATCTAAACTTTTTAAACGACATCCGAACACCGACATCTTGTACTGTAAGTTTCTACGTAAATTAATGGCCATGGCACAAAAACTTCTGAGATTTGTTCAACCGTGTCCGCGAGTTATCCACACGGTGCCCGCTGTCCGCGCCCAGTCCACCCAAAAAATAGTTTATCAATATATTTCGATGCGATGCCGCGGTTGAACGGGAACCGACCGTGCTACGTAAACAAAAATAATATTGACTTGATCGTGCACTGTTCAAAATATACAGTACTAGCGGCCCGCCCTGGCTTCGCACTGGTAGCATAATATTACATACCTACATTTATTTTTCTGTCGTACCAAATATTTATGAATTATACACGTAAACCTTCCTCTTGAATAACTCTGTCCATTAGAGAACAACGTATGTAAATCTGTTCCGTAGTTTTTGAGTTTATCGTATTCAAGAGACAAACAGGTATGATGAGGGGATTTTGTTTTATAATATGTAGTGATGTAAAGACATGTCAAATACAAATACTATACATTTATTCGCACAACACCATGACAGAATGACAAAAACAAATTACAAGAAAACAAAAATTAAATATATAAAAAAAAACATTAAAGTTCAAAACTAAAGAAAAACCAGTACCTACAAATAAGAGAAAAAAAATTATCCTCATAAATAAAAAGGTTAAAAGTAGCCTGTCCTTTCCTCGATCTCAAACTATCTTCATACTTATTCAGTCGCGGTTCCACCCGCAAGAAAATATTTTCCGGGATAAAAATCCCGGTTTATATTTTTCCGGGATAAAAGTTAGCCTATGTCCTCCTCTGAGGCTGAGTATTTTCCCAGGATAAGAAGTAGCCTAGGTCCTTCCCAGGGTCTTAAACTATCTCCCTGCCAAATTACATCGAAATCGGTTCAGTGCTTTGGCAGCGACTGCTCCACTCGCGAGAAAAAAAAATCTTGGATAAAATTCCTGGTTAAAAGTATCATATGTTTCTCAGGGATAATGTGGCATTCTAATGGTGAAAGAATTTATGAAATCGGTCCAATAGTTTTTGAGGTTATTCGTTACAAACATAGAAAAATATAAATCATTCCTCTTTATAATATTAGTAGGTATAGATAATTACCACCTATTTGTGATAAAAAATCACGCGAGCAATAAAAATATATGAACAAGTTTTATTACTGCCAATGAAGAAACAAATAACACTATAATGATTTATTATTAACGAACTTCATTTCAATAGAACTAGTATAAAACATGTAAAACCTGAAATGCCTTTCATTATTTATTTGGGTTTTATCTAAAGGACATGTCCAAAACGGGCCTAAAATTCTAAACAAGACGGTTTATATATATTCGGATAGAACTCCTAAAAACTAGTCTTTTGCAATAAATCGTTTAATTTTAATAACCTCCGATTTTGAGATTTATGTAATTTTATTTTGCTTAAAAACTACACTTAAAATCAACGTTTTTAAAAATATATTTTTTTAATGGGTGCGATATCTATATTTTTCCCCTTTAATATGCCTAAAGTTTTGAGCCTGGTTAGATTTTGAGGCACAGCACCCATACAAAAAGCGGAGTTCTCCTTTCAAGTTTAGAATGAAGAATATTGAAATGTAGTTAGATTACAACGGTGTTTAATGTCCTCTACTAAATTTTGAAATCTATACTAATATATAAAGCTGAAGAGTTTGTTTGTTTGAACGCGCTAATCTCAGGAACTACTGCACCGATTTTGACAATTTTTTCACTAATAAGAAGCTACTTTTTATCCCGGAAAACTTTTCCACGCGGGCGGAGCCGCGCGCAGTGCTAGTATCAAATAAAAAGGTTTTTTACCATTGATATAGAGTTTTTTACTCTTTTTGTAAATTTGTGTTAAAGTAAAATATATTTTGTTTGCTGACGATTTCCAGTGATTTTGAGAAATAGAAATTTTAAAACTCGTTGCGTAATTTGATAACTTAATACATCTACAGACTATAAACACAAATATTCGTCGATGCTAATTAGTTGTTGTGTGAACGTTTACTATTTGGTTCTGTTAATAAAATCGTGGCATTTGTGTGCGTCAAGCAAAATGTGGACGAATCGTACAAAAACGAATATGACTGGTTGAGTATTCGACCAGTGACAAGATTAATAAATACATATCATTAGGATTTATATTATTTATGTATGTTAAACATTATCGAGTATCATTATGTTGTATATGTCGTTTGTTTTAGAAGGTTGAGACGTGTGGTGGTGTATATGTTTTTATGAGTGACTAAAATGGAGTCTTGTGTGTATGACCGAGTAACAGGAAGTGAGCAGGATAAAAAGGAAGTGGAAGATAAAGTGAAAGAGCGCTGGGGGCCGTTTTGGAAACAAGTAAGTAATATTTTTTATCCACCCGAATGCTTAGAAGACCTTGGCGTTCGCGCGGTGTCATGCGACAAGATCCTCATTAACAACACCACCCTGACCTTCAAATGATAAAGCGCTACAACGTTTTTCCAACTGGAAAATGATTACGCTTAAATACTGTTGCTACGCGGCAAAAATAAACAAAATTGAGGTATTAACTCGCAGGGACATAAATAAAGGAGAGCACACCTTACATCTAATTAAAATTTTCGTCACCAATATACCCATAAAGTACTTATAGAAATATAAATATAATATTTTTTAAATAAAATATTTAATACATGTCATTTTTTTTCTTTAGTAATAATTCGTCAAATAAAAGAAAAACTCCAGTGAATCGCTTCCACACTATCGTCTTTAATGTTCTTTAAGTTCATAATTAAAGCAAAAACATGAGGAACAAAGCGATAACTACATTTTATATATTATGCCTTTATGATATTATCGTGCAGTCCATATCGAATGTTTATGATGCAAAAGTGGTCATAGATGAAAAAAAAAATGTATATAATTTGTGTTTTTCAGTTATTCGTGACAACGGGAGTGTGGTCTATATACTTCGTGCTGGGATTGTGTTACGGCTCCCCCAACGTTGTCATTCCGCAGATAAGACGGGATGCAAATTCAACTGACGCGGTCACTGACGATATGGCTTCGTGGATAAGTAAGTGATTGATCCTGCCTATAGCTCATATATGATTGATGGTTGGCTATCAAGATTATGCATATGAGTAGGTGTAACTTATAAGTGAATAATAGCTCTATATATTTTTTTATTCGTTTAATCTTACCATTACACAAACAGTAATAAAAAGTATTAATTCCATGTTTTATTTTGTTCACCAAAAAGGCTTTTTTATATTTATTAGTTGAAAACGGTGATTATTTTTTACGACAGCAATTTTAATGTTGTTCTGTTTTTTTATTAGATTATTCGAACACATTATTTTTAAAAGCTGTAGGAATTAAAAGAAAGTAAAATGCAAGAGGAACGTCTATATAAATATATGAAATTTAACTCGAGATTCTTCTTAGCCAATTGTCCCGTATTCAAATGTGACAAATATTTACAACGGTGTATTTAAAAATCAAGACTTCTGCTCGCGGCTCCGCCCGCATGAATGAGTTTTTCTGGGATAAAAGTCCCGCTTTAAATACCCAGGTAAATACCCAGGATAAAAAGTAGCCTATGTTACTCGCTGATAATGTAGCTTTATGTTGGTGAAAGAATTTTTCAAATCGGTCCAGCAGTTTCGGAGCCTATTCAATGCAAACAAACAAACAATCAAATCTTTCCTCTTTATAATATTAGTATAGATATCTCATAATATTCTTCAAGTTTTAGACATGATGTTTAAAGCTACAACCAAATCTTTTAGTAAAGAAATACCAAGCGTCAACGAGAGACCTATCTTATTACGATACCTGTAATTTAGTGAATCGTTGCCACCCGTCCCTCTCCTATGTGATCTAAAACCGGAAGTGAAGCAACATAAGTTCAGGGGATACTGCAAGGTATCGCACAACGTAGCCTCCTTTTGCTAAATCCTAAGAATTGGACGGAAAAACATTTTTTTATAAAATTTTCTTACCTAAACTTTTATTTTCTGAATATTTTAGAAATCTCAATATCGCATTTTATCAGTTCAATATTTTTAAGTACGTTATAACGTTCAAATGTAATTACGGTTAAAAAAGGAGAAACGAAAAATTCTAGTATCGATATAATTATAAGTAACACATTTCCTGTAAACACTTGTACAGGATGTTTACGAATACAATGTATTTTATAGAATTTTCCAAATTATATTTCTTTTCAGCTTCTGTCCACGGGTATAGTGCGTTACCATGGCTGCTTATTTTACCAGTGTTGACGAAAAACTTTGGAAGAAAGATTCCATTCGCACTAGTGTGCACAAGCACTATAGCAGCATTCATTGTCTTCACGTGTAGCACAAACGCGACGATTCTATTAACCAGTGAAGTAATGCAGGGCTGTCTGGTTGCTAGCAACATGACTGTTCTAATCGTCGTCGTCACAGAGTACACGGCACCAAAATACAGAGGTATTTTTATGACAATTAAATCAACGATTTTCTTTTGGGGCGTCTTGATTGCTAATATCACAGGAACATTTTGGCATTGGAGGAATATTGGAATTTATGCATTTATTTTTGCAATTTACCCCATGACTGTTGTTTTTTGGCCGGAATCACCTTCGTGGCTCGCGATGAAGGGAAGGTTTCAAGAATCTGCGACATCGCACCGCTGGCTTAAAGGATTTAGTGATGACTCCGAAAAAGAACTTCAGAGTCTTATATACTCTCAAAAGGAATACTTGAAAAAACAACGCAGAACGAAGAACGGATTACGAAATCGCATAAGAAATATACGCGAAAAAATATTGACGAAAGGCTTTTATGTGCCACTTTTACTTTCTATGTGTGTTATGTCACTGTATAACTTCTCAGGGAAATTTGTTTGTACTATGTATTCTATAGAGTTATTTAAAAAAATAACCAAAAGTGAATCAACAGCCTACATGGGCATGCTTATTCTAGAAGCAGTAACTATTTGCAGCATGCTCATTGGATGTGTATTATCGAAGTTTCTTAAAAGAAGAACTTTGTTGTTAGGTTCATCTTTCACAGGTATCGCATTTTTATTCATTATAGCATCGTATTTATATTCCGTTAAGTTACATGTTATTGAGGAAAATAAAATTGTATCCATCTTATTGCTCACAACATTTTCAATGACTATAAGTTGCGGACCGATGATTTTGGCGTGTACCGTGTACGGTGAGTTAACTCCTTTAAGGTACAGAAGTTCCACCTTACCCGTGTTAGCTTTGTATTCTGAATTTATTATGGCTTCGGTTTTGAAAATATCGCCGTA
Organism: Sphinx pinastri; assembly: GCA_947568825.1. NCBI lineage: Eukaryota > Metazoa > Arthropoda > Insecta > Lepidoptera > Sphingidae > Sphinx > Sphinx pinastri. The sequence goes on along the minus strand of OX387627.1, from coordinate 9,613,387 downwards.
TATATTCAAAAAACTTGATTTACATGGAGCATTTCTTTTTTATGGTCTTTCTGCATCTATATTTGCATTCATTTTGTATAAATATTTACCGGAAAGTAAAGATAAAACGTTGCAGGAGATAGAGAATTATTTTGTAGAACCCGTAAAATGGAATGGAAACCAAGCTCTTGTGAACACTTCACACTAGCACTTATGCAATTAACACTACAATTTATACAAGTGTATTCAATGCAATTCGGGAGATTATATTTTTCTTATAAGAAATTTCCAATTATGGAGTTTGCTCGAGAACTAATTTCCTGTTACATAAATGTTTTTAATGTGAAATAGTTAATAATATTATAATTAAAAATATCCTACCTACACGTTGTATTATTTATTATTATGTAAAATCAAATGAAGAGGAATGAGTATATCTTTTGTTTAATGACTATACGAAAATATTAATTAAAAAACCGCGATAAAACCCGCAAAATAGTTTTATTTCAATATCTTTTGTTTTTAGCCCCGGTGAATAAAGGACCTACAAGGCTAAAAAGTAGCTTTTTCTTCATTCTGAATATATTGGCTTTTGAAATTGTTATTAAAACCATTAATTCCGCGAAAATATAATATAAAATTCGCGATCCGAAACTGTCTGTTTTAGTTAATTCCTTCTTAACTATTACAAGGGGTATAGATGTGGTTTTCCCGATATTTAGAGATTGTTTTTTGAAAGTTTTTTTGTTTATTCTAATAAAGTTATGTACATATATTATGTAGTCGAAGTATTTAATTTCTCGCAACAAAAATACTGATTTACTTGAATATGGATACATTGTATCACACGCCTCTACTCGAATTTTCACACTGAAGTTTTATGTGAACTTATCTGTTAACTTATATTAAATTTACGTAACGGGTGGTTACCTTACTTACTTTACTTTACTTACAAAACCAAAAAAAATTGTGAAAATGAATGTGTCATCAAAACACATTATTGCAGTTAGGAGCGCTTTTCTATTACATATTTTGTATAACTAAAACGTCGCGTCTGCGCACGCCCTTAAGATGGTTTAAAATATCGTTGGTGTAGCATAACATTTCTAATTGTGAACGTTCACTCGATCATACCGTGGATAATATATGTCTAGTACAACTACATAGAATTAACTATCAGTAATTATCATAATTCCTAAATGTTAATTCAACAAAGTTCCTTTTTGGGTTTTGTTTATTTAAGACAATTGAGTAGAGCGGTTCGTATATGCCTTGGAGGTACTAATAACATATTTTATCGTTAATTGATCAAAATATGGAATCATATGATTATGATGAAGTGAAATCTCACGACAATGGTGATAGTGTTATAGAAACAGTAGAATACCAATGGCGCCCATTTTTAAGACAAGTAAGTTATATTAATATTTTAAAGTTTACAAGATTTATTCTGGATATTTCCACAATAATTACTTCCAAGAAATCGGTGTAAAGTTGCTTGTAAAAGTTGTAATTGTATATCAAACTCAATTTGAATACTCGAGTTTTTGATTAAAAACATCTTCGATTTATCATGAAAGGAGGGGTAACCTGACGACGTGATATCTAATTCTGTCGTTTATTGTTACTTATCTATAAAGCTAGTTGCATGGAGAGACTTGAAGTGGCTTTCCAACAGGGTAGTTGACTACTTTTTTTAAATACATTCATCAAACATTTATGCCATCCAAAATCTAATGGAAAAAGATTTATCAAAATTCGCGCAATAATAAGTAAGTTATAAAGCTTTGAAATTTGGTAGAGGGGTGATTGTCAAATAACAGTAATATCATATCGTAACGTCACCGAGTGTCATCGGCCATAACGCTGCATGCGTGCGAAAGAGATAGCGCGATATGCCCACCACCCCCCTTTTGCTCACGACAATATTTCAAACATGAATAACATTGAATGAAAAATAACTGCTTTATTTTTCAATCAATTTTGATCCTGATTTCACAGAAGAATTTCTTTTTCGTATTATTTTATGTTACATATAAAATAATATACAAAATAGAACATAGAAAACTACCCTATTAGTGACTTTTGGCAGTCATGTACATATGTACATCATTATACAGCATACGTTACAGTTAATACCTACATAATTATTATTACGTAACGGAAAAAGACTTAGCAACCATTTTAAAAAAGATAAATAACAACATGCGCTTACATTACCTCACCAGTGAACGTATTTCGAATTCAAAATTCAAGCATTTTCATCTTACAATTTTCAAGATTATGATGTTGCTATGAAGGGATCTCGACCGTATCTTAATACCCTTTTGTCCTAATATGAATCGAGTGCCTATGTAATAACGCGTTTTATTAAAATAAATCAACAAATAAATAATAGTCTCGAATTGTTAAGGTTTTTAATTATTAAGAACGTCCCTTATTAAAGCCTCTCTATTTTTATTTTTAGATGTTTGTAACAAGCGGAGTGTCTTCCATGTACTTCGTTCTTGGGTTGGGATTCGGTGCTCCAACAGTTATGATACCTCATATACGAAAAGAAGTGAATTCGACGTATGTCATGGATGAAAATATGGCTTCTTGGTTATGTAAGAATGTTATCCTTATATCACACTTTTACTTAAAAATGAGGCCGCTAAAATATGAGATAAAGCAGCAAAGCCACTGCCTACTGCAAAAAGCCAACATCTTGCAACAGCATAACTAGATTGGTGATTCTTGGTGTTCGAACTTATAAAAACGAGTCAAAATTAAATTAATGAATCCACTGCAGATACCTATTTTGGAAGATGCGATAAAAAATATTTTTACTAGCTTTCGGTGTTGAGTAGACGAACTAATAAAGTTGAAATGAATAATACAATACCCAAAATATTGTTTTTTTTTTCAGCATCAGTTCATGGATACAGCGCTTTACCGTGGGTATTCATCATTGCCATATGTACGAGATACTTCGGAAGAAAACTGCTGTTTCTGATAATTTGTTTTAAAACTTTAGCATGTTTTATAGTCTTCTACTACAGTGTGAACACAACGCATCTTTTAATAAGTGCAATAATGTTGGGTATGCTGCTCGCCAGTAACATTACTTTGTTTGTTTTGATTATAACGGAATATTCCTCACCGCGATACCGCGCAATATTTATGATATTTAAGTCAACTTTGTTCTTTTGGGGCGTTTGGGTTGCTAACGCAATAGGAGTCTTTTCGCATTGGAAATATGTAGGGGTCCTTGCATTAGTTTGTTCTTTGTATTCTGTAACAGCATTTTTCTGGCCAGAATCGCCGTATTGGTTGGCAATGAAAGGAAGATTTGAAGAGTGTGCCGTCGCGCACCACTGGTTAAAAGGCTTCGATAAAGATTCCGAATATGAGTTGAAAACACTTATCAATTCACAAAAAGCTTACCTTGAAACGTGTTTGGAACGTAAACGCGATGTATCTCGGAATCAATTACAATATATTATGGAGTTGTGTTCGACGAAGGCGTACTATATGCCAGTATTTATTTCCATATCTGTAATGTCTATGTACCATTTTTCGGGTAAGTTAGTTTGTAGTATGTATGCCGTAGATTTGATGAAGCAAATTACCGGTAGTGAGGAAACGGCTATTATTGGTATGCTTATAATGGACGCTGTCACTCTCATTGGTATGCAAGTTGGTTGTGTTCTGTCGAAGTATCTTAAAAGACGTACTCTCTTCTTCTCTACCGCTATAACGGGTATTACATTTTTATTCATTATATCTCTTTACTTATACCTCATTAAATACTCGATTATAACTGAGAATAAATATATTTCTATATTGTTACTGACTCTCTTTTCAGTATCCATCAGTACTGGGCCGATGATAATGCCTTCAACTATTTATGGCGAATTATTGTCTTCGAAATTCCAAACTTCGTCGTTACTTATTCTTACTCTGTATTCTGAATTTTTGATGGCGACTATTTTAAAAATATCCCCATACATGTTCAAGTCCTTTACTTTATCTGGTGCTTTTCTATTTTACGGTATATCTTCATCTATTTTTTGTTTTATTGTTTTCAAATACTTACCCGAGACTAAAGATAAGACGTTACTTGAAATCCAAAGTTATTTCGAAGGACCAGAGAAACCGAAAGATGTTGTAATCAGTTTGATTGATAATAATAAATGACTAGATAAACAAAATAGTTTCAGACGCTGTGGTAAAGCATATATGAATATGTTATTATATTTAAACAGATATCGAATATTGTTACATGATCAAAAGTAAATAACTTTCCAAATTCACAGCTGTTGTATCTATGCATAAATATTAAAACAAAATGATTGTATTAAATAAATATTTAATTGTATTATCTAAGGCCAGCTTTAACATAAATGTAGAAAAGTCAAATAATATCAATGGCATAGGATTTTTCAATACAATAATATTAAACAAGGTCCTAAAAATCCACATGAATGCCATGTCTAAGTAAGAACGTATGGAACCTAAATCATATAAAAACAGTTACCTACACTGCGAATGTTGCAAAATAATCGTATTATGCAAAAGTGGTGCACCTAACGCTATAAAAGTGATTTAAAACTAGCACGTTATAGAGGGCAAAATTTGTCAGATGTTAGCATTTTATTGTTGTTTTTGAGGATACGTGTCACTTCTTGAGTATTACACAAATTGCTGTTCTACGCATAATATGTAGATATTGTGATATTTCAGATTGTTCACTACTAATAAGGTAGTGTGACCGAAGAAAGCCCGGATCCCAATTAGACCCACCATATTTTTTTTTGTGTTGTAATCATTGATGTATTAAAAAACCCGTTGTAATGCAAACATTTACTAATATAGAGAACGTGCACGAACTATATATGGCAGCACAAAATCGACACAAGAGCCACATGTGGATAAAAACGAAACTTTTTAGAACAATAATTTTTTATAAATAATGTTTTAATATGACAAAAATTATAATTAGGGTTCTGCCCGAATATTATTGATACCCAGCGTGGCCAGAATATGCTTTCTTTTTAGATGGGAGTAGGTATTTTGATGTTATTCAAGCAAAATTAGGAGGTTATGTTCTCTTAATTACAGATTTGTTTGTATTGAATATTATCTTCAAAACTTCTTTATTTTTATAAATTACTTAATGAGACATTTCTAAATGCTTTTGGAACTCATACTTATGTATGTTTTATACAGCTTTTATTATTTTTGTCCATTTTAACATAACCTGGAATGTTAGTACTTAGGTACTATACTTGGGATAATAATAAAATTTTACACCATTTGATTTGTTTATTTTTGTGTTTTGGAGCATCCAGACACACAGCAATACATTATCAACCAATTAAATGTTAGTTTTCACCCTTTTAATACGAATATTTTACGTCAATTCCAAGAATCGATAGGCTGAACGTATCAGATTGCGCCACCAGATGGCAGAGCTTACGACGTGCACGTTCCCTCTATATACGATAACTTATTAGGTTCTTCTAGTTCTTTTGTTAATTAATTTTATAATAAATGTTGGAATTTAATCAAAGGGTTTTCTGTATATTTCTTTAGGAAACGATTTCAGTGGACTTTCAATGGTTCGTACCTTGTTTTGTTGGAATAAATTGAACGAAATATCATATTCGTCAAACAGATTTTATCTAACAACTAGCATTGCGCGCGGCTCCGCCCGCGTGGAAAAGTTTTCCGGGTTAAAAAGTAGCCTATAGCACTCAGGAGTAATGTAGTTTCCTATTAGTGAAAGAATTTTCAAAATCGGTCCAGTAGTTCCTGAGATTAGCGCGTTCAAACAAACAAACAAACTCTTCAGCTTTATATATTAGTATAGATTCGGAAATCAAGCTTAAAATTAGTGATTGAATTATGTATTAGATCCCAAAAAATGTAATATGATACTACAATCCAGAATAAGGGACCTTTGCAACGGGAATTATTATTGTCCTATAATCGACGTAGATCAACGATCTATCTATAAAATTAACTAGGTTACGGTTGGGTAGAGGTAAAGTTTCGTGCTAGAGTATTTTCGCTAAGTGACGATGTTCTAGCGGCAAATCCGTTATCATCAATTTGTCGAGCAAGAGGCGGCGACAAGTGACAGATAAAATGCAGTCTCGGTTCTAGCGGCTCTTTTGTGATTTATTGACGCCGGTATCCTATAACTTAACCGCCACGTCTATCGTACTTCGTAGATCTTACTTGCGGTCCCTTTGAGATAAGCATTGAAACGATTTTATATTTTATTACAATTTTAAACTAATCATATTTCCGAATATTTCTTAATGACGGCTATTGTCGGAGTGACGAACCTACAACCAACAGACCTTGATTTGTATAATTTTCAATAAAGCAATTACCTTAATAATATGAAAGTAATTGAACATTCTAAATTAAATGAATGGCTATGCGAAGCCAATTAATCAACGCATGATATGAAAAAAAAATCCTACACGCACACATACACACTCACGCCTTTTATCCCGAAAGGGTAGGCAGATGCGCAATTAATGCGCCCACTTTTCGCCGTGCGTATTCCGTCCTATGATGTGATAGGGGGTGAGCCTATCACCATATCGGGCACAAATTCCAGACTCCGGGCTGATACTGAGTAGAAAAATCTAATATCACTTTGCCCGACCCGGGGATCGAACCCGAGATTACAGCATTGCAGTCGTACCGTAATACAACTACACCACCGAGGCAGTCCCAAAAAATCCCAGTCATGGAAAATTGCACATTCACTCGAATTTTACAGTTTATAGGTCGAGAGCTAAAGTAAACAACGGCCCGGTAAACAAATAAAAATGTTAACGTAACGAAAACAAAAATTAATTACGTTCGGACAACTTGGTTCGAGTTGAATTTATCGTGTAAGTATTATAAGTCTTGGCGTGGACGTGATTAACCGGCTATGGTGGATTCATAAGTGTGTATTATTATAACTTTATACATATGTAGTGGAATATCTTACTCCTTACTAATATTATAGATGCGAAAGTTTGTGAAAATGTTTTGATGTTTGTCAGAAGTGAACGCAGAAACTACTGAACGGATTTGGATGAAATTTGGCACACGGGTAGATCATGTACTGAGTAAACACATAGGTTATTTTTTATCCCGGTAATTTGCTCCCATGGGAAATAATGGACATATTTTTATCTGATTTTTTAAGTAGGTGGCGCTGGCGTCGTACTGTTTTAGGAACTTTTGTAGCGGGAAAGGCTTATCACGCGGGCGAAGCCACGGGCAATACCTAGTGATTTATATATTTTGATTAAAGGCGGTTATAATTCTTATTCAGCGCTCGTTATTGGCATTGGAGACATGTGAAAATGAATGTTAGATGAATAAGCCTCTAATTAGCTGTCGTTAACATCAATATAGGTAGACGTACAGTGTAAATTTAGCACAATTTAACGCTTTATTTTTGAGCGATGAAATTTCCTGAACCAACGATTTATTACGTTAGAATACCTTTACATTCGAATATAACCAAAGCAAAAGGTTACGTTACAATTTCCTATAGAAGCTGTACCTGTATTATTTCTTATTAAAATACGAAGTTAGTCTTCCACGAATTAAGTCGGAAATTACAAAGCTATAAAATTATCCTACTAATATTATAAACGCGAAAGTTTGTAAGTATGGATGTATGGACGTTTGTTAGTCTTTCACGCAAAAACTACTGAACGGATTTCGATAAAATTTGGCACAAGGATAGATTATGTCCTGGATTAACACACAAGCTTTTTACTACTACTTTTTATGCCGGGAAAATATAAAGTGGGACTTTAATCCCGGGAAGTCTCATTCACGTGGGCGGAGCCGCGGGCAATACCTAGTTAGTTAATATATCGAAGCGTGTAGTAACGTTAGCGTTATTCAGACATTTACGTGTGGCGCTGCCTTATCGAGTGCGTAATCAGTTTATAACGTCTAAATAAACGGCACAACACCGACACAACTGTTATTTACTACTATGCAAATTGCCGCGTAAAACGTACTCGTAAATCTCGGGTAAACCACCGTGCGGAGACAATAGGCCTATTAGAATCCGATTTCACGAAAACACCCATGATTGAAAATGCAGAGGACATTTGCGTTCACTAGAATTTATTTTACATGCGTGTGAAACGAATGACTTTTTTATTGAGTTTTTATTTTAAGCTGCCAGTGGTTGTACTCGGATTTTACTGCAAAAATTAAATAAAGGATGTTGATTTAATCACTCGCGGTTGGTTGGTTCGTTTTAATTGTTCAAAGGAAGTTTTCTTGGGGCAGATGTTTCAATGGTTTAATGAATTGTATTTTTATGCAGGTAGGTTGATTGAAGAATACTTCGTGAGTTAGAAATAGCAGCTATTTTCGTCTATGTGATGATTGTAATTAGACGTCATCTGCTCTAAGTTTTTATGTCAAAAAATCCACGTCCAGTGCAGGGTTTCCGTAAAAATAATGATGTTGCAACGATTTCTTTGACTTTAAAGGTTAGTTCGGATAAAGTCATATCTATGTGGGAATTAGTATCGAAGAAATTGTGCGATCTATTGATAGTTTGCTTCTTACCAATGTACGTTGAAATAGTTTTTCCGGGATAAAAATTAGCCTATGTTACTCAGGGATAATGTAGCATTCTAATGGTGAAAGAATTTTTGAAACCAGTCCAGTAGTTTTTGAGTTTATTCGTTACAAATATACAAAGATACAAATCTTTCCTCTTTATAATATTAGTATAGATAACTTTAGAGTAAAGCGACCAAATATAACTAAGAAAGTAGATTTGGAATCCAATGAGTGGTTTTGCCGTGATACTCCAACGAACATTTGAAAATAGAGACAGACAAACACAAATGCAAAAATGGATTTTTACGATCTACCACTACCACTACCAGCCCTGTATTATATTCTGCTTACTGCTGAGCACAGGCCTCCTCAACTACTAAAAGGGGTTAGGCCTTAGTCCACCACGCTGGCTTAGTGCGGGATGGCAGACTTCACATACCTTCGAAATTCGTATAGAGAATTTCTCAGGTATGCAGGTTTCCTCGCGATGTTTTCCTTCAGCGTTAAAGCAAGCGATAATTCACAAAAAATAAATTACGATCTATTACTTATTATCCTTACTTCTCCCAGATATTTTTTCCAAACATATTTAACGTATGGGCACAGAAAATTTATGATTTTATTATAGTTAGGTATATACATGTAGTCTAAGATAGTTTTTAAGAGATATTATATAGGTATCGCACTTTTAGAACGAAAAAAACACAATTCAAAAATATCTAAAATTGAGTTATCGTCATAAAATGACTTAAAACTAGTCCCTTTTTCAGTAAAATATAATAAAAAAGGGACCGATACAATAGTATAGTCCTGTTCCCGCATGGATATGTTTGTGTTTGAACTATTTTTGTATTGAGAATTTCGTTTTAAGTAATTTTATGACGATAAATCCATTTTCTATTTTTTCGAATTGTGTCGTTTTCGTCCTAAAGGTGCGATATGTTGTCCATATTGATGTAAGATTTTAGTCAATGCCCGCTTATATATAGCTATAAGCTAATTTCCTTATATAAATGGACACCGGTGTCCACCGCGGGCGTCCAAGAATTACGATTACTATGTGCAAGCTTGTTGAACACTTTGTGACGTTTGTTTCAACAATACGCGCAATTTAGGTTTCTAGGGCTGAAGTTAGCCTCAAGTACTGTCATTATAACTGATATTGTTTCCAAAGATGGATAACAGGAGGTACACTGTGTAGAGTTTGTGAAGTGACTAACTTCAGTCTGGTTGAATTTTGCGTATTGTATCTAAATTATGTTTTATTACCGGAATGTTAAAATTTATACATATTTTCTTATAACATATTTTAGTTATATGGCTTTCTTTATTTAATCAATTATGTAACAAATAAATAAAAATAAGATATAGTTGCTCGGTAAATATGTTTATTGTTTTGTTTTACCCGCCCTTACTTTTGAGTTATATGAATAAAATATTCCATCAATACAAATTATAACCCAAGTAAATTCAGGCTACACTTGAAGACGAGGTTCAATCAGAGACAAGTCAATCGAATTACCCTGCCGGTGACAATTAGTCCCTACTGCGCCATTTGCCGAGATTATCATGATTTGGGATACCTCATGTATTACGAATTTGTGTCACGTTTATAATTATTTCCTAACATTGACTACTATGTTTACATGTCAATGTCACTTTCACGTAATTACAAAATTACTAATGAGTTTTGGCGGGAACTTGGAAGTGTCATGAGGTGCTCTTGTTTTAATTCATTATTTTGGTGATACTTAGTGTTATATTGCATAATTATGGTGGTATATTATCCAATATAGTTCTATTAAAGAGCTCAAATGAAGTGAATTGAAATAATTGTGCTAATCAAGTGTTTTTTTTGTTGCCGCCAAAACTCCTCGATAAAGTCTTGGTAAGGTAGCCACTGCTTTACTTCGACATACTTCAAAATAGACAAATCAAACTTGACATTGGCAAAATGTGAACAAAAATGCCATTTAAAAAAAAAAAAAAAAATTACTAATAATAAACGGTCGGCCAGGTAAATTAATGGATTAGTAATAGTTGACATTAATGTACGTATATTGCGCGAAAAGTTAATAGAATATTATTATTTATTGGAGACGAAGTTCCTTATTGCGCGTTGTGAAAGGGGGCTGGACGGAAAAGTTGTCACGACACTTTTTGCTATTATCTTACTAATATGAACCTTAAATACAATGCGTAGAAGCTATAATTCTTGAAACGAGTATATTTTTATTTATTAAAGTCATTAAAACCATTTCTTACTAATCTAATATGAACCTTAAATACATTGCGTAGAAGCTATTTCCCCAGCGTTGGCACCGCACGAGTACAAAAGAATCGAACGTAACATTCTTTTTTCAAATTTTGTTGATTTATTCTACTTTGGTTACTGACATTTATCAATAACAAGACTAAACGTGCTTTGCTCGCGTTTAAAAACCTACTTTATGTGGTAAGCGTAAGATCGAATTTGTGTTTAGTCAATCAACATTTGTGATAAAAATGCTATGCAATAGCTTTACCGCGGCAATCTCCGAGTGCCACACGTATTTATTTGTTTTTTTCTCTAGAAACTTATGTATTGGAACGGAAATAGGAAAATATTTATATATTTATATATATATACACTCTGTTATATAAATAAAATTTTATTACAATTCCTTCACTAATTAATCGAAAGGAACTTCGTTCCATCCGGGTGTTCCTTGACACCTCTCTTTGCTTTTTTTATGTTTAGATTTGAATTAAAGGGAAAGTTATGTGAAGAGCTGACTGCCTCGGTGGCGTAGTTGTATTACGGTACGACTGCAATGCTGAGGTCTCAGGTTCGATCCCCGGGTCAGGAAGAGTGATATTGGGTTTTTCTACTCAGTATCAGCCAGGAGTCTGCAATTTGTGCTCGATATGGCGATGGGCTCGCCCCCTATCACATCATGGGATCGATTACGCACGGCGAAAAGTAGGTACCTACACTAGTTGCGGCTCTGTCTACCCTTTCTGGGATAAAGGGCGCGTGCGTGTGTGTGTGTGGGTGTGTGCTATGTAAAGAAACTATGATTAATGGAGCCCCAAAACATAACTTCTCGGTCTTCAATCGCTTTTATTTCCATAAATATTGACCACTTCCTACAAGCACTCCGAAAGTGAGACCACCGTGTCGACATCCTGGCTACTCCTCTAAAAAAGTAAACTCCAACTACACTTATTTGCTTTCGAGCTCTGTAGATTTTAATTAAAATAGTAGCAAACAGCTGGTGAAGTACGTTTATACGGTATTTTTGTTAACAATTTAAATGTTTGTTTTTGAATAACTTTATTTCTCGAACGTTGTTAGTGTCCAACTTTTCATAAAGAGCGGTAAAATAATTTTCATTTTTAGTTACGCAACACGTGTAGTTTATGTCGGCCACCTTTTTAGTACAAGGTTGTTGTTAAACTGATGATACTTTGTATGACATTGACTTCATCTTCTATATTATAGACTAGCTTTTGCCCGCGGCTCCGTCGGCGAGAAAAAGTTTTTCTGGGATACAAGTCCCACTTTATATTTTCCCGGGATAAAAAGTAGCCTATATTACTCGCTGACAATGTAGCTTTATATAGATGAAGTTTTTTTTAAAAATCTGTGCTATAGTTTATGAGTTTATTCATTACAAACAAACAAACAAAAAATCAAATCTTTCCTCTTTATACTATTAGTATAGAAGTATAAATAAGAACTACTCTTTTAAAAAAGACTACTCTTTTAAAGAGCCTCTCTCTTGCTCTATGCAATCGAAAATTAAATCGATGAATCCAATTTTATTTAGGAAGACCGGGGTAGTTCTTGCAAGCGTAGAGGAGATGCATCATGCACCATCCGTAATTAGGTAGATAATATAAAAAAAACTAAATTTTCAATGGTATACATACTTTGATATAGTGTATAGGTAACATAGATCTAAAAGAATTTAGACCAGGCACATCATGATTGGGGCTCAGTAATTTGAGATTATATAATGTCAAGAAAAAATCGTATTTATGATTCATACGAGTAGCGTATAACATGAGCTGAGGACCGGAAGTTCCTCGGTTCGAACTTTGAATCTCTGGTTAGACAACCGAGAGAGTTGACATCAGGCAGGCGGCCAGCCTTAAACTACCTACGGCAATTCGTTTCTACAACAAGCTTAAATTCGTAGCTTCAACCCCACATTCTAGTGGGATAAAAAAAAAAGGTGAAAAATAAATATTGTGATCATGTAAGTGATGCTCACGCTTAATTATAGCAAATATTTATTTACTCCTTCTTTTTTTTTATGGCATAGAATGACGAGACAAGCATGCCGTTTTCCTGATGGTAAGCGATACAACCGCTCATAAACAGTAGTAACACCATACAGCACCTCGAGTTACAAAGTACTGTATGCCATTCCACTGCGCTCGTCATCCTGAGACATAAGATGTTAAGTCTCATTATGTCCAGTAGTTACACTGGCTACAATATCCTTCAAATCGAAACACAACAGTGCATGCACACTGCTGCTTGGCGGTAGAAATAGACATTGCGGTGGTACCCACCCAGACGGTCTCTTACATGTGAGAGACCTACCACCAGTGGAAATAATCCTATAGTTCCGTTTAGTGTTAATAATTGTGAATAAGTCGTACAGAGTAATGAACAACGTCAACTTATTGTATGTACCATCATCATCATAAGCCATATAAAGTCCAGTGCTGAACGTAGGCCTCCCCTAAAAAGTCAGGCGGACCTGTCAAACGCGGCCTGCATTCTGCGTGTTCCTGGGACCTTTATCTAGTCTGTCCAATGTATCAATTCCATGCACAATGCATCGTATTTATTTGTCATACATGCAGTACTCAGTACGATAGAGAGAAGTTAACCAAGCGCTATAATAAAATAATTTATGTACACAGGTGTTTCCACTTTCAACACTTGGATACAATAAAATTATTAAACAAACGAAATCCACCTAAAAATTATTACCTGAAAATTGCACAACAACCTTTATAATCTATGGATTGCTCTTACATGCGGGGACAAATCACTAACCAATGTTTTTTTTTTGTAAACCTCTTACAAAAATATGTTCCGTTTGTATTTTATTTGTTACTATTTGCAATAATATTCAATCTATAGATTGAAACGGTTGTTTTCTCACATTTCAGTTAAATATTTTTACGCAGTCTAGTTTTTTGGTTTATATAAAATTTTTGTTGAATATAGGTACACACACACTACACGTATATTTTATCGTTTGTTCCATTCAAGCCACAGAGCGTTTTTATGCAACTGAATTGGTATATAAACAAGCTGCTGATCAAATGGTAAGCGACAGGATCGACCATTAAAAATATCAACAGCATAAAGAACTTTATTACCTGAAATCTAGGCCAGCGTGGTGGACTAAGGCCTAACCCCTCTCAGTAGTGGAGGAGGCCCGTGCTCAGCAGTGGGCAGTATATAATACAGGGCTGATTGCATTGGATTGCATTGCAAAGAACTTTATATTACGAATACAAAGCAATGCGTGACACTGAACTGCGCTTGCAACCCTTTTTTTTTTTTTTTTTTTTTCGCTGGGAAAAAACGCGTTATCGCTACCACCACTGGGGGGTCAGTGGAACGGTTATGTTGGTTTCACCGGTCTTACAGTCCAATGTCGACACTTGGGAGTATAGCATCATCCAAGCGAGCATTGGACCGAGTCCCTAGCCCTATGTACACCCTACACCGGCATACCAACCAAAACCCGCGGTGGCCTTCTTCAGCGCATACGGGACGGCCCCGGGGTATCTTGTTGCACGAAGATATCTGCACGGAAACGCCCTTGCGCACTGCCACATTGCGGCCCTTCTCTATACAAGAGGACTCTGATGCCCCCAAACTCTAAAGGACGCTTATGGCGTCTACGACAGCGGGAGACCGACCACCCGCATCGTCGTCCACCTCGAAGTCACTTGAATTGGAATGAGCAGACCCTCACTGCTCACCCCGCGACTTTCTCTAAGCCCCATTTAGTCGCTTCTTACGACAGGCAGGGGATGCCGTGGCGAAATTCTCTAGATGCCCCTAGACCACAGGGCATGAGGCACCGGTCAGTCGTCCACCCGGCGCCTCCGTCGTCTCCACTGGCTACGGGCGGGATCGTTCTGCTCACGATCCCGCTCGGCGCTCTCCTTCCGCGAGATGACGCACTCGCAGAAGGAGTTCATCGCTCGCCATGACCTCCAGCCACCGACCATAGCGGACACCACGGCCGGCAGCGAGAGGTCTCCTCCGACGACTGCTCTAAGAGCGCTGCGTTGTAGGTCCAGGCTGGGCACTCCTCGAGAGTGTGATTGACTGTGTCCTCGCGGCCGTTGCCACAATGGTGGCACACGGCGGACTCCTCCTTTCCGATCCGACACAGAAACGAGCCAAAACATCCGTGGCCCGTCAGCATCTGTGTCAGACGGAATGTCGGCGCACCATGGCGCCTGTCAAGCCAGCTTGAGAAGACAGGTCGCACTGCCGCGACAGTCCTCAAGCCCGCACTCGGGCTCTCCAGCCTGGTATGCCACTCCTCCACGGCGGCGCTGCGGATGGAGGCCAATTGGGCCGTGACCTCCCTCGGAGCCAGTCTTCGCCCGAGACGGGACGCCTCCTCACGCCAGAAAAATACTGACGAGGCGCTTGCAACCCTGAGATATAAGCTGTTAAGTCTCGTAGTACCCAATAATTACACTGAGTGCTAGAAAATGGACATACAGATTACAGGTACAATTACATACTCTAAAAATATTACTCACCCTCTGGAGTAGTTGAGTAAAAATGAAAAGCATTAATGAATATTAATGCTTTTTATCAAATACCACTATCAATTTCAATAAAAGTATGATTATGGTAAGAGCAGTGTATGTTTCCAATTCATAATTTGTGGTTGAGCGTAATGTTAATAAAAGCCGATATTTCCTGGAATGCAGCTGGCGGGAGCCTCGTGTATCCAAATGAAAGAGAGCTTTGATACATGTATTCCTGTAACTGCACTGCGGCATCGGTCTAAAGCAAAAAAATCTAGCAACGTGAGAGCCCACTGTTTTCCATTACGGTAATGGAGTTACTTTTCTGTTATATTTCGGTCACAAAATGTTAGGCGTTCGCGTGGCTTTTCGACAAAATGCACTAAATAAAGCGGCGATGTCAATAGTTTTAAAACAAATATGTTTTTGCGGTGCTCAAAGCTGCCACGTTTCAAGCATTTCACATCGAATCAAATATTCATACACATAAACACTTACTTCCCACCGCCAGAAAACTAACGCACATAACAATGATTTACATGAAGTGACGGCGAGGGGGAAGTAAAAGCAATAAATTTCAACCTAATTACTGCCAGGTGTCAGAGGCAAAGCCGCAATGGCTGTACAAGTTCGCTCCATAAGTCAGCCGCGATCGAGATGAACGAACGTCGTAATTATTATACCACCCTGTACAATTAACTCACGTGCTAAGCTAAGCTGTAACAAGCAGCATTTGTGCCAAATCTTCGCGTCGCGCGTGACCCATTACTCACAGGAAATAGCAGTACCCAATAAGTTTTCGCTTTAATTTGATAAGTCGGGAGCATTTTCATTGATAGCTCGACAAGTACGAAAGGTAACGTTAATCATGCTGTCAGTGTTGATTAAATCTGAAATACGACCGTTGGCGGGGTCTATTGAGACAACTATATAAATAGCCGAATTCAAAGTTGTTATGTGCTAACGGTTCGTATATATCTTCAACTGGAACCAAGAGCGTCCCCACCTTCGAAACAAAAGAAATACAAACGACCGCCCTGGCGTGAAATTAATTCAAAGCAATGGGTCGACGAAAACGTATACAGAGGTAAGCGAAAAATGAAAGCGAAAGAGGACCTGAACCAATTTCCAAGGACCTCTTAAGATAAAGCCCACAATTGCTACCCTCAAATTGTCTGTATGATACCTTATTCTCAGACCATAAATAAGTTGTCTCCCTCGGCTACTTGGTCAAACAACATTGCAACTTTTCCGTTTTGTTTGTATTTTTAAAATGTTCCAAAATATTTATTATCGTGGAGGGAAACGTTTGCCGTAAAAAAAATATTTTATTTATAATAATTCGGTCTTTAACTGAGGCAGTAAAGTGTAACTTAACAGCGTCAACGTAAAATATATAGATACCGCCCTTTGAACGACATATTAAATTCAGGGTACGTCGGTATTTACCGGTCTCCGTGTCTGTTGATGACATAAATGTTGATAACCGTAGTTAAATCCGGATATTAAAGAAACGAAAATAAAATGTGATGGGTCATTATGTACCAATAGGGTACAGCGGTGTGCACCTTATTTTTTCTCACGCACTAACTACTTAACGCATTTGGAGGAGCGTAAAATCCTTTTGTTAGAACCCTTTTAGACCCGCAGAGAAAGTAACAGCGTCTTACAAGGACGTTCAGATTGTAACAATGAAGTTATTACTGATTGAATCAGTACACTCAGCTGTCTAGAGCTTAGAACTGTTAATGAAATAGTGCCGTGAAATCCTACACAGTATGTAACAATGTCTGGTAATGTTTCGTCCAATCCGAAACCTCCAGAGCAGTCACGTTTTTACTCGTTATTTAAGACGCTTACGTGAAAAACATTTAGGCTTCCATTTATCTTTAAATGTAGGCCAGGAATCAAGTCTCCCAAAAATTACTTTGTTAAATTCTGTGCAAACTATGAAATCAAGGTATTTTTTATCATATACGGGCAGAAAGCATGCGAGTAAATGACGTGGAAACCAGAATTTACGTATATCTCCGGATCGGTGCGGTTTATCCGCGAATACGTTCACAGAAGTATATGTTTTGCTTGTATAGTGGAAACACGTTACGATCTGGTGACTGGTGTGAAAAAAATATCAGACTCTTGCACCTTTGCCAAAAATTGAATGAACGAACAACGAAAAACAAAGCATTTATTGGGATTGGCTATCACAAAATATAAATTTATGACTAATGATATTAATTATATTACACCTCCATAATGATATTGTAGGGTAATAATTTGTATAAAAAGTGGTTAAATGTTAGTATTGTAAAGTGGACTTTATTTTCAATTCTTATGTCCAATATTTTTTTCATTATTCATACTTAAAATTAATATAACATTATTATTATAAGAAAAATATAACTTTTCTTCTTTTCTTAGTAACGAAGTATATGTACGTAATACAGTTGAAATTAATGATGTAAAGGAAATGTCCACTTTTTGTATGGGTGCTGGGGCTCAAAATCTAACCAGGCTCAAACTTTAGGGATTTTAAAGGGGCAAAATATGGAAAATGGATCCATTCAAAAAAAAATTTTAGACCCCTCGATTCATAACTAACTTGTGTGTAGTAGTGTAGTTTTAAGGCAAAATAATAATCCCAAAATCGGAAGTCTTCAAAATTAATCGATTTATTATAAAAGGCTAGTTTTTAGGGGTTCTGTCCAAATATATATATATAAACTTTCTTGGATAGAATTTTAGGCCCGTTTTCGGAAATTTCCTTTAGTTCAATAAATATCTGAATTTGGAATTTTACATGTATATAACCCTATACAATAACTAAGATTAATAAGTAGGTATTTTATTAAAGATCGTACCTAGCAACGTTTAAAGGACAATGGCGAAATCGTATTTATAAAAAAACTATGCGTTTAGAAATTCCTTACTTGGTAATCTCAATATAATTATTTTGTATGATTTTACAGCATGCCAACTTTAGTCGTATAAGTTGCATAAATTAATAAAAAAAACTTAATTGACTTTTTTTGTAATGTGTCGCGGCCATTTTTTATGAATGGCATGGCAGGACCTTTTAGGCTACCAAAACATCATTATCAACAGGTCTCTAAAAATTGCAAAAATATATCTGACTAAAAAATGTTCATTAGGAATAACAACAAAGATTTCAGCTTTCTTGCTACCTGTTTATTACTATGTATATTCTATTCTATACATTCTTACCATCTGCCTTTTGGCTGTATAGTTACGGTCATTGCTTATCTCATTTTAGAAAAAAAAGCTATTTCCGTCATTTCGTTTCTAGCATGTATTTTTGTAAAATGTGTGATAATATATTGTGTTGATTGAAAATAATGTACCTGGTCGAGCAAGCGTACTGTAGATTGCTGCGCTCATGCCATGACAGTTGTCTGGTATTTGGGATGGGTCAGTCGCCTGACATCAAGGCAATGTACCTGCCCCGGCAGAATTTTCCGATCAGATATTTATCAGAGAGAATGATTATGAAGAAGATGAATAAACATAAAAAAAACAAGTGTTTTATTTTTCTCCAGAACTCGTTTTTATTTAAAAAGAAATCCCGAAATATAAGACCTAGGGTCTGAACGTATTTTCTCCCAATAGTTCCAATAGTTTCAGAGTTTATAAAAAAAAAAACGAATCTACTATTTCCTATAGTAGTAAAGATAAAAAATGTTTTGATATATACCTAAGCTTGTATAGCTGAGGTAGGTGCATGCCACGCATCTCCATGTTTAGTGATATGTTAGGTTCGAATGTGGTAAGGGAGGGCCTCACTTGAGAATAAACAGATTACCAAACATTTTGAGTTTCATTATTTATATTATTGTGTAAAAATCAATTCATAAATGTCAACTAAATCATAACCTCAAAATCTTTAAAATGAAAAATCTTTAGTTCTAGACTTTTTTCACTAATAATCTTGATACATAATTGTTTAGGAATTGCTGTTGAATTGTTATATATTTTTTTTACTTCTAAACGCTACACATCTACATCAACTAAAATCATGTATGGAGACCTGCCATTGTCCTTTTTGGTGTATCGCAACAAAAGTTACGACACTTCAAACCATAATATTGCCACTGAATACAATTGCTAATCAAATTCCATGGATAGGTACTTACCGGTGATCTACATTTTGTAATTTAGCCTGAAATGGGGCCTTGTGGGATAATCAAAAGAATATCATATTTTAATTTTACACGTGTAATAATTATGTAAACACCTGTTGATATGATATAAAAGATTAACACTTGTAAAAGTATGTTATTCAACACAGTGTGTTTTTGGTGTGTGCAATAAAGAGTTTTGTAATGTATAAAATATGTAATGGTACGGAACTGTTTTATTCGACAAGTCCTGACTCATGACACTTGCCGTTTCTTATTTATTAAAGATATACATAATTAGATCGGAATTATTTGTAATTTAGGAATATCTAACAGGTCCATTAAATTCAATTTAAGCTTTGAATCATCTTGAATAGTTTCCGAAATTCGGGTTTATCGTAAATGTGCTCAAATTGGGTTTAAATAAATTCGTACAATATATTTCAATATATTTGATATTCATTGCGTAGGCGTTGAATAACTAAACTTCATATATGATACTATGCATTTTATAGTACTGGAAATATTTCAACTATTCGTAGTAATTTTATTGAAATTGATACACGTAGCTACATATCGATAGTTTCCCATAAACATTTGCAATGCAATCAGCCCTGTATTGTATACTGCCCACTGCTGAGTACGGGTCTCCTCTACTACTGAGAGGGGTTAGGCCTTAGTCTACCACGCTGGCCTAGTGCAGGTTGGCAGACTTCACATACCCTCTAAATTCTTATGGAGAATTCTCAAGTATGTAGGTTTCCTCACGATGTTTTTCTTCACCGTTAAAGCGAACGATAATTGATAAACAATACACACGTAACTTCGTAAAGTTAGAGGTGTGTGCCTTGGGTTTTGAACCTGCGGACATTGTCTCGGCAGACCGTTCCATTCCCAACTAGGCTGTCGTCCATTCATAAACATTTGCTATAAAGTTATTAAAATGAATGTAACAATTAGTGAATAATGCGTTAGATTGACGTATGTATTCTAATTACTAGTATTCGCTCGGTGGTAATTCGACCGTGATTCACAAAAATTTTAAATTTGAACTTTATTGACGTTCGTTTGTCACAGTATAGCTCTATAATCATTGCATGTGTTTTTTTCTTCTATTCACGTAATCTGATATTCTATTTTTCGGTAAATCGTATGATAGATTAGGTAATCCATGTAATTATTATGTACTTTGCGTTTATATTAACTTCATGACGTACATCCAGCCACAAAAGTAGCTGAACAAATTCAAAACTACAAAAAGCTTCTGCACATTAACTTCAATCGAAATATTATTTTTGCTTTGTCTAAAATAAAGTAAACCCTATGAATTTTATTTAACCTAAGAAAAAACGATTGTTGATAAGGAAACAAAAGTTAAATGGCGATTTGAAATTTTGACTTTGTTCAGCTACTTTTGTGGCTGACAGTACACACATACTATGATATCATAAATTAAGTGTGACACGACAAATAAACGACGACTACGTTTCCCTACGGATAGCTTTTTTCCTACTCGTACGTAGTATTCATTTAACAAGCAACTCACTTTAATCAGTTGCACGGCTTCAGAGCAAGAATGACCGCCACCTAAATTACCAGTATAGAACAAACAATAATTTACAAATTCGTACGTACACCTTCATTTTATACACTCCTAAATCACGTTTTTGTTTGGTGTTGGCAGCCTTTGTTCCGAGTGTGCAATACCTGGCGATAACAGTAGGTGTCTCGTTTAATTCCATATACATGTATATAAGCTTTATTAAAATTGGTAGGATTTCATACAGACAATTACATTCAGCGTATCAAGTTTCTACCGGGAATACAACACGCCGTGTTGACATTTCCTTCTCCGACCGCTTAATTAACAAAGTAATTTACTGCTAAATTGAGTACATTGTTGTATCTCCAAGTTGCTTCGCGGAGACGAAAAACTAAATGTTTATAGTTGCATTCGCTTAATTCGATCTAGCTTTTCACCAAATAAAATAACTTATTAGATACGACTTTAAAATTTGGTGAGATGCTAATACACGCTTTATTTTTTAATATATTAGCTACAAAAAATAATTACTGTATTTTTTCGAAATGGGTGGGCCATCGATGAGTTGCTTTTATTCGATTTGAATGAAATTGATTGTCATCAATTGTTAATAGGTGAAAAAAATATGTATGACCGATTTCCATTGATATGTATTAAAACCCCTTTTTATACATCAATGTCGATTTCACAGGTTGCTGATAAACGCTACTAGTCGGCTTGTACATTTATGTGACAAATAACATTTATCAGCTAGCGGTGTAACCGTCCCTTAGCCAGCTAGCTCTGTGTCTATGTCAACAAGCACACTTTATAACCTTGCCTCCTCACAACAAGGGAACGACCCAATAGCAAGATCGTGTTTCATGAAACAGAGATAAATATTGGCTCTGGCTGCAGGACTTTTTATCCCGGAATGGAATCTGCTTCATGTGTGACAGCATCCGGTTTCATTGCAGCGACGCTACGATTATTTAAGCTGACGATATTAAAGCATGTCGCCGCTGTCCTCGTTTATAATATTTGATTTGGCTTCCATTTCATAAAATTAATTGACGCTATTTTAATGTTTTATTCAGAACAATCATTAAATATTGTTATTGTTCTCATGTATTTAATATAATGAAGATGCCTGTGGGTATGTTCTTTCCACTTTGGTCGTATCATTTTCTAACGGGGTAATTTATATTTAAGTGGTTTGTTATTAAAAATAAGGTTTTGGTTGGTACTTAATTGCTTAAAATAACAACCCCAGTTATAGAGTCTAAAAGTCTATTATTTATTTAATTGCTAAGGCATCATAACCTTGTAGGGTCATTATTTTATTTGTCAACAAAAATGTTGGTAGGTAAATTAAGTTAGTGATTTGTTATAATCGTCATTCATCATAGTATTTTAATGTCTCGTGCGTCTGAGTACTCACGAGTAGCAACCCACGGGTACCACCCTCCGTACTCTGCACGTCCTCCGTACTCACACTCACTCACTTCACTCAGTACGTTCATGCACCGCACCGATGACACTCCCTTTCAAAACGCTCGTTAATCAACTTGATGGCAATATTAAGATTTAATCCGCAAATTCGAATTTGTCTGACACAGCTGTCGGTCCATAATCCTGAATTAGGCAAGTCTCTCGGTAAATTTATTTTTAATGCAAATAAATACAGATTCGTCGCACCTGCCTGTCTAGATGTAGCGAATAATTAAGCAAAACATGAAGCGAAATAATACAAATTATTTTGAGACTTAGCTCGACTTTATTTTACGGGAATGCATTACATTAAGCAGATTAATTGGCAAAGTAACAACGGGGTAAAAAAAATCGGACGACTTGTGTCGTACGTTGAAATGAAACGGTCGTGATAAATCTTTGTCTCATTTTATTTGCGTATTCGTTCAAAATACTTTCTCACCGGGCAAATGAGTTTCTGATAGTTCACAGCTTGTTTCATCGTCTACTTCCGAGAAACTATTCGAACCTACATAATAATTTCTTTCCTTTTGAGACAAAAGATAATTTCTTACCGCAATAGTATTCTGTGGGAATATAATCTTGGAGTTGTGAGAGCTGTGTTGTTTTCTCATCGTGATTGCAAACGGCTCGAGGTCGTAATTGCTTCTTCCGCCTCTTGACATCATTATCTTTGCCATTATGCACCAGGCTAAGCTACGAATTCGACGTCGAAATTTGCCATGGCGAACATTTCATAAATTTATTATAATGCTTAAATTATCCTCCGGCTTCTTTAAATGTTATTCGTAAACGTATTTTATGAAAATGTTATGTATTCCGGTTGGTAAGGAACATTTATTTAAATTAACCGGAGTGGACACATTATGTATACAGTCGGTCCGAGTCTAGAATGCGGTGATGGCCAGTAGCCCCGCCGGCAGAGCATGCCTTCCCTACGGCAAATACACTTTCCCGATCTACTGAGTAAAGGATACTTCACTCACAGGGCGGTCTAACATGCCTTGAGAGAGGACTACTCACGTAGAAATTGATACACTGAATGGAACTTCAAGTCATTAACTAGATGCGGGCTAACAGACTTTTGTTTTAAAAGATGGGTTAGATTTGGGTTAAGTAACTAAAATCTATAGATTTAAACATAATATTCAGTAAGGTTTATGTAAAAACTTATCTTACAGAGTGTGGTTTTTTAATATAATATTCAAGAACAATACAAAATACTAACTACAAAACAACTGGTTGCAAGTTTTATGGTCATGTTGGTAAAGCAAATAAGTTGGCTCTTAAGTGTCATTATAAGTAAGGGTAAGAAACGTGAGGCTCGGCTTCGGATTTCGAAACGGTAAATCGTTGTCCGAGCTTTTTGATTCGGAAAAAATATTATGTTTGATACTCGAATGCACCGGATATGGCGATAGGCACAAATCAAACATCCGAATACTGTTGGCACAACGTGAACCAATTGTAATTTTTAACCGTTAGAAATCACACATTTTGTTTGGTCAATATATGTACCCTTACAAAAATGTCTTTAATTTTTTTTAAATTGTTTTGAAAATATTTCGCTGAACCACACGTGCCGTAAATAGCCGCTCACGGATATGTATTGGTAGAGTTTTGAAGTGTAGTCAATCAAGTCGGTGCAAGGCTTGTTAGTGGAGTGATGGATTTGGCATGATTCAATCTCGTGCCAGAATTTATGAAGCCAACTAAAAGATTCAAGTTTGAATCGGTTTGATAAGAGAGACCGATGGCCTTTGCAGATGTTTGGAGTTAGCAGTTTCCTATCCAAACAGTGACCGTGCCTAACGTTGTTTGGTTCTCGTATTAGCCCACGATACGTTAGGCTCAGAGGTATGAGATAAGCTAAATTGCTACGGTAATACTGATCAATAAAAAAAAAACATAAATGCACGAATTAAAAAGGTTTTTAGCACCGAGTACTACTGTAATAGTCGTATTTTTGAGAACTTTGCTTTTGTGTTTTTTATTAAATGCCGTATTAATGTAGAGCTATATTGTTTATTTTTGGTAGAGTATAATTGAAATTTATGATTACAAAAATCGGAAACTCTAATGTAGAGAATTATTAGTAAATCGTTTCCTGTTAATTCTTACAAAACATGCAAGTTTAAAAGGAAATTTTCTTGTCATTATCTTGAATAAGTACAATTTGTGTATAAAGTCATTTATTAAAACGTGTTTTTGACAATATTAAGGCTTGTCAAAGAGAACAAATTTCATCGAGAGCGTCCGGCTGCCACTCAATTGTGTCTTAACTTGTCAATAGGTTTTTTTTAGGAAATTACGACTTTCTGCCTCGGATTTTTTATTGGATAGTGGTGAAGAATGATTTCTAAATATTTTTAGGGTTCCGTACCTCAAAAGAAAAAAAAGGAACCCTTATAAGATCACTTTTTTGTCCGCTTGTCGGTCTGTATGCCTGTCAAGACCCTTTTTGTCAGGAATGCGTAGATATATCAAGTTGTAATTTATACAAAATACACGGATCTACGTTCTCTTTTAGCTAAAAATTTTTAAGTCAACGCAACCAAAAGATATGACCGCTTATGTCGCATATTTTCGCATATTTTGCAATTTCGCAAGGGAATCAAACCTATAGGGTACTTCCCGGTGACCTAAAATATTGAAATTTGGCAAGAAGCTAGGTCTTACAGCACATGTAAAGGGAATAATCTGTTAATATGTACTTTAATAACAAAAAAGCGAGTTTACAAACTTTTAAAATTTTATTAATTAATTTTGGCGAATTATTGAACTTAAATACTTAGATACCTTACCTACAAGTTTGTCGGAACCCTCGGTACGCGATTCCAACTCGCACTTGTCTGATTTTTTTAATAACCAGTGAAAGATAATTTAAATTTGATTATGAGTATTCATTTATATTATGATTTTATGTCTTTGAGTATGTTTCGTGTGTGTGATACTAAAACACAATATCATATTGATAGATAAATAATTTTGGAATTAGAAAATATAGTCTATTATAACGTAATCTTCTATCAATAATTACACATTAGATTTTACCATTTATTGCACTGCGAGTAATGTTGAAAAAAAATATATATTTGAATTTAGTTATAGAAATATTACACGATCAGAATAATTTTAATTTAATTAATTTATTTAGGAAATTAAACAATTGTCCATTACAAATTAGGTATACAATATGATACGTTAAGTACAGGTAAATGCACAATTCACACAGTTTTCCACGAATGAAACATGTGTAATACTGTTATGAAACAATGCTAGGAGTTTACGTATTGTTTAGTGTTACATTATATCACGCTTTACTTATTGTGTTATAATTATAGTGTTCTAAATATAAAAAATAATAAATTATTAATCAAAGGTAGTAGTATCGAGGCGTAAAACTGCAGATATATCTAGTGGCAAGTTTTTACTATTCTAGTTTTATAACTCTGCCGCTTCACAGTCATATAAATATTCTGTAGCGCAAATTTCAAAGAACTTGAAATGTGAGTATTCTCGCTTTTAAAATATCAATTCTAGACAATATTTTAAGGCGATTATTAGGAAGCATGACGTAAAATAATATCCCCACTTCTCAAATCAGGACTCACTTAGTTTCCTTAATACAATTATGTGGTGCCTCGAAAAAAAAAATCTAACTGGAAATCTATACTTATCTATACTATAATATTATAAAGTTGAAGAGTTTGTCTGTTTGTTTTGTTGAACGCGCTAATCTCAAGAACTACTGAACCCATTTTGAAAATACTTTCACTAATAGGAAGCTACATTACTCCCGAATGCTATAGGCTACTTTTTACTACGGGAAAATATTTTTATCTCGGAAAAAAAGTCACGCGAGCTGAACCACGAGCAATACTATACTTCAATAAAACGTTTAGGTATCTAATCATAGCGTTTCTATTATCACCAATATTGTAGTTTTTAAGACTTTTGCCGGACATCTGATCTAAGTTTTAGCTATGGTATTTTAGATATCATTTCTGGACTAAGGGCCGTATTAATAGATATTACTTAATTTTATTTTGAAGTGCAATATCAGCTGAGACCCTGTCAAATTAAGGTTGGCATCTTAAGAAAGTCGCTATTTAATAAACCCATATTAACATCACGTCTTAAGTTACAATATGTGACGGATTATACAGCTAAGTTTTGTTTGCAGCTTAAGCTCGATTTATTAATACCGCCCTTAGACTATAATCGTTGCCATACCATACCACCATATTACCACCCTGTATTATATACTGCCCACTGCTGAGCACGGGCCTCCTCTACAACTGAGAGGCCTTAAGGCCTTAGTCCACCACGCTGGACCAGTGCGGGTTGACTTCACATACCTTCGAAATTCAGAGAACTTCTCAGATATGCAGGTTTCCTCACGATGTTTTTCTTCACCGTTAAAGCGAGCGATAATTCACAGAGAATACACACGTAAATTTTTAGAAAAGTCAGAGGTGTGTGTCCTTGCGTTTTGAACCTGCGGACATTCGTCTCGGTAGTCCGTTCCACTCCCAACTGGGCTATAGAAAAAAATGTATGTGAATGACATAATATGTTAGCGATAGACTTATAGATAAGATATATGTCATTATCATACAAAGCATTAGCGTACGGCCCTTGGAAAAGTATTTAACTTACCCGATTACTCACTGAAAATCTTTGAATACGTGAATGTAGAATCAAAATGTTGTCTATATAGGATTTATTTGTAAATGCCAACTTTGTTCTTGATGTATATACGGTTCCGAAAACTTTCACGTATGCGCTGGATTTGAATCTTTGCCACCGCTACAAGGAGTTCGCGGCAAACTGTTACGTGTAGTAGTTGCTGACAACTTTAACCTGAAAACTACAGAATATACGGCGTATGATTAATTTTACCTATACTTTGAAAAAGTTAGATGATTTTTATTTCTGAAAGGGTAGTCAGAGATGCATGTAATGCACGCCCTCCCATTTGCAATAAATGATCCCAATTGCTTCTTTTTGATATGCTTACTAATATGATCGAAGATTAATATTGGGATAGTTTATTAAAATCGGCCATAAGTGATTGAGCATATTGCCATAACAGATCCAAATTCCAAAGCCAGGTAACTCAAGTGTGTATAGAGAATCCAAAATTCTCTCAAATTTTGAGTGTAGAATTCTAACATAAAACGGTTGATAACCTAAGCACCATTAACGTTAAAAATAATAACAACAGATACATTAAATAATAGATAACACTTTCCTGCGCAAGCAATTCCAGAATAAAAATAATCTAAAATTATCGTACAAGAGTAAAAAAGTAATAACGCACGGAACATAATAATGTAGTAGAAAATCCGTTTCCGCGTGTAAGTTTCTTACATAAATCAATTTTCATCATCCTTAAAAACTTTTGGCACTTTTATTGCTTTATAGGCTGTTCGGAATATACTGGATTGTTCTATTATCTAATTGATAATTTTCTGTTAATACGCAGAAATAAATGCAGACGGCATCAGCGTCGACAGAAACTTGAGCCGTAATTAAGTCTTCTTGTACAGTCTCATTAGTATTGAAATTCAATTGCTTGCATGTGACTGATAATCAAAATTGAATATACAATGTTGCTATTATAGTTAGCAAAATGACTGCCTCGGTGGCGTAGTTGTATTGCGTTATTTTAGGTCTCAGGTTGCATTGCTGGATTAGGTAAAGTGTTATTGGATTTTTCTACACATTACGAGTCCGGAGTTTGGAATTGTGCACGGCCAGTGGTAATTATAGGCTCGTTCGGTTTTTAAGGGGATTTAACGGATAATTACGTATAAAATAGCAGAACCTTGCCCCCCCCCTCAGCCTCCCTCAATCGAATCCAGACTATTGTAAGTGTACAGTTAAAAACCTATATAGTATAAAAACTTAAAAACCATAACTGGCTGGTGTCTTAAAACCTCTGCCTACCCCTGAAAAGGGGAAAGTCATGATGCTACTTATGTATGTTAATAATAATACCAGCGCTGTATAATACTATTCAGCCCACTGCTAAGCACGGGCCTCCTCTCGTATTAAGAGGGTTTAGGCCTTACTCCATGCTCGCCCAGTACGGGTTAGCAGACTTCACATACCTACTATATTTTTATGGAACCTTCTCATGTATATAGGCTTCCTCACGATGTTTTCTTTTACAGTTAAAGCGAACGATAATTGATAAACAATACACAATAATACATAATGTATATTAATGTACAAAACTATTATAGTTAGTAAAATTAGAGGGAGGCGAATCAAGCATGCCTTTGAGAACGTTTCACTATATTAGCAATAGTAAGCCAGTATGATAGCGGTACCACCCTTCAATTTAGTCCTAGATACTTAGCTCTATGTAAACTCTATTTACACTATGATTATTTTTAAAATAGACTGGAATCAATGGGGACGTCGATTAATTTTTTAATTATATGTAGTGTTCTTAATATACTTAGATCATTGATGTATTAGGGTTTTTTAATACATCAATGACTTATATACACTTATTCCTTTTTGAATACCCTACAAAATATAACATGAACTTGAACATCTATTATAATTATTAGCTGAAATCTCGCCTAAGTCCAAAATCATACCTTCAGAAAAATATTCTCAGAATTTCGTTAATCAAAAGCTGAAGTCGTGATAAGCCTGTAGGCTTATCTACATTATATAAAAAATGACTCGACAATCATTTAATAAAACAAGTCTTAAACTGAATGTCGCTAACGACTGTACCACTGTCTATTCGAAAAGATTTGTATAGGCCTCAAAGGAAAATGACTAGTATTTTGACTTTAAGCCCACAATGAGACAAGGTTGAGCAAAGGTAGCAGTTAGGTGGAGTATATATAAAAGACCTTAAGAAAGTATTCATCTTTGATAAGAGATCTCTTTATTTTACATAAAATATATAAATATTATAAATGACAAGTCAGAAAACGGGCTTAAAATTATAACCAAGATACTTTATACTTTTGTCGGTGGCATAGTTGTATTACGGTACTACGGCAATGCTGAGGTCTCGGCTTCGATCCCCGGGTCGGGCAAAGTGATATTGGATTTTTTTATTCAGTATCAGCCCGGAGGCTGGAATTTGTGCCCGATATGGCGATAGGCTCGCCCCCTATCACATCATGGGACGGAATACACACGGCGAAAAGTGGGTGCATTAGATTCGCCTCTGCCTACCCCTTTGGGGATAAAAGGCGTGAGTGTGTGTGTGTACTCCCAAAAAATAAGGCCTTTGCAATAAATCGTATAATTTTTTAGTTCTCCGATTTTGAGATTTATTTAACCCGTCAACGCCCGCTTATACAGGGTCATTTTGACATTGCGTTAATAAATGAAATCACATACTTATCTTGTCGAAAATAATGCTTTCCATTAAGTTATTTTAACCATAGACTTAAAATAAAAAAGTGTAAGATTCGAACAAAATAAATATCAATAAAAAGTCACTTTAAGTTTACACGCCGTCATACCACTACTACTGCTCTAAGATTATTCGTCGCAGCGGCAACATTATACTTTCATTCAGAAATACACTTTCGCATACACCATATTTGCACTAAACTACAAAATGATAAAAAAAATTTAAAGCTACAACCGGGATTTTTGGCAATCGTATTCGTTATTCATGGATGATTTTTGGCAAGATGTTAGAAGAGGTAAAGACGAATATGTGGTTTCATTTAGTAATGCAATGTAAAAATGACCCTGTATATAGCTATAAGCTAATTTCCTTATATAAATGGACACCGGTGTCCACCGCGGGCGTCCAAGGATTAATTTTATTTTGCTTAAAAACTTCACTTAGGAACGTTTTTAAAAAAGTTAGTTATAAATGGAGGGGTCTCAAAACGTTTTTTTAATGGATCCATATTTTGCTCCTTTAATATCCATGAAGTTTGAGCCTGGATAGATTTTGAGGCCCAACACCCATACAAAAAGCGGACATCTCCTTTCAAAAGACATGTTAAATGAAAACATATGAAATGTGCGCGGCGTAAAACAATAGAAATAAGAGAAAAATCTTAGTAACTTTAAAGATTTTAAAGCACGATACTGTATTATGGTAAACACGTACACAGGAAATTGTCTCACAACAACGAACCGAGTGAAAAATATCTATAAATTGCGCAAATGTTTCCCTCGACGCGGGAATCGACGTCGCGTAACTGCAAAGATCGTTAAATGACGGCAAGATAAATGCAGTTGTAACTGAGTTGTAACATGTAAGTGCTCATGAAACAACGTGTCACGTTCGGGGACATGAGTTACATGTCATTGACATTACAAAGGCTGAAAAGACATTTTATCAAACACAACTTTAGGCTGTGACAATGGATATGATATAGCATAATATAATTTTCATTATACTGTTTCAATCTTTGTAAGATTTATTCACTTCACCGAAAAAAAAATTATACTTTTATCTTCTTCTTCTTCTTCTTCAGCCTTTAGAAGTCCACTGCTGAACATAGGGCTCCCCCAAAGGCAAGCGCAACGTGGGTCGTCCTCCTACAAGGTGGACAGACGACGTCGTAAAGGTCGCAGGAACCCGCTGGATACAGGCCGCTTCTGACAGGTCGGTCTCGAAATCTTTGGAGGAGGCCTATACTTTTATCAATGATATTAAATTGAACTTTATTTGAGGCATATGATGGTGTGACATATCGAATATAGATCAAGTACTTGAAAAGGAATAGAAGATAAAAGAAAATTCAAGACAAGTATTATTTGTAATGAAAAATAATCAAATGTTGTTATTTTCGGATCAACTCTTTGTGGCAGGCTTGTGAGACACACAAAGAGCGAAGCTCAGACGAGTTTAAAAATCAAGATAATAGATACGTTTTCTGTTAAAACAAATTCACAGATCTCGGTTTGTATAGTGAACGTCACATTATTATTTTCTATTATACTAAGCTATCAATAGAAAATATACTCGAGCCAAATCTATTCAGTCCATCTAATTTAATCAACAACGCAGCTTTGGCAATGCGGAGCGAAATTCCAAACGGTAGCTGAATACCTGCTTGGACTTTCAACAAAATTATTCACCTTCAAAATAAACTATTGATTTACAACGACACGGTTCAGCAATTACCACCCCTATTATCACTGAGCCCTTTAAAAGTTCAACAATTGACATTTGCGAGGAAGACACTATTATGGCGGCAATTCATAGCTTATTATTGAGCCATCAAGCCGAGATTGCGGATGATTGATTGTTGTTCATTAATAGTTCACGAGGAAAGCGTTTCCAAGAGCGGAGGGCTGCCACATACTTATACGGAGATTATGTTGATTATGAACTGAATAGAGTTGATAAATGTACCAGTGCTTTCTTGCAATATTTCGCAAGTTACAAATTGTAGTTTATTATTGTATAATGTTGGCTTATATGCGCTTTTGATGGAAAACTGTAATGTTGCTGTAATCTGTACTAATATTATAGTTATATAAGTTCTAATTTCAGGAATTGCTGCTCCGTTTTTAGTTAATAGGAAGGTATATACTCCCCGTGTGCTACATGCTACTTTTTATACCGGGAACATATATAAGTGGAGTTGCGAGTAATTAGGTATAAAATAAAATATGATTGATTTATAATGTGATGTGATCACAAAAAGATTAATATTAAAATTAAAGGTAATTTTTTTTTACTCATAATAAATAAATTACTATGTAAATCTGTGTTTTAGTTTCATTGGAAAATCAGCTTCTTATTATAAACAATAATTAAATAATTTATTTATGAGTTTTACAAATCCAATGAGATTTTACTCCATTTCTAATCTGTATGAAACATAATCGAAAGAAAACTATAATAAAGACAAAAAGTATATTAATAACCCCTTTGTTCATTATGAACTGTCTTGAAATCGTGCAGATTTGTTCATTTATTACTTCCAAAGCGATAGCAGGAAATAAGATAATATCTAATGAATTCAAAGAGAAACCGCTGCTAAACGTCGAGATGTTGGTTTGTAAGCAATATTTTGAATGGGGTGCTGTAGGATGGGTAGCACCAAGCTGTGGAGGCCGCTCGTTCGTGATTGCTGACATTTATCTTGCGGCTATCTAATTAGCCAGCATAAGCACGAAACTGACTGTGGACAATAGGCCACTTCACCGAAATATTAAGGAAAAATAACATGAACGAAATTATATAACTACTTCTTGGGTACGGCTACACGCGCGTAATGTCCCTCTGTCTTTCTCAGGATAAAAAATAACTTATAATATGTTAATATAGGACTAGGTCTATCTATGATCAAAATTTCATCCAAATCCATTCAGCGCTTTATGCGTTTGCTGCTAAAAAAAAACGCATTTCATATACGCAGGACGTAATGTTTTATGAAGTTAGCCAAGGTAATATTACTAGAAGATTTTTTGGAGAATATAGTATAAAAGTTATATGAGTAGAAAAAGTTGTTTCATTATGTCCTCGGTCCTAGCATGGTCTAGATTTAATCTTAGATCAAAGCGGGTCACGTGAATTGTGTATCGGAGTCTCACAGGGCGCCAGGTGTGACGTTTCACAAAACTGACAGTAAATCTTATTATAGATCAAAAGTGTCGTGAGAAATAAAATTTTAAATTGTAATAGTTTATTTAGTTACCCAATTTAGTGGCATTCGAAAATAAACCGAATGATTGAATAAAAAATAGTTTAGTTAGCCCCTACACGCGCTAATGAAGCCCAGTGGGCGGATGTTCTGCTCGTAAATACAAGTCCGTTTCGTTTCTCCGCGTCCGGTCTAGTGTTGCTATTACTTCACCGTTACAAGTCTTATTTAAGCCACAGATAAATTCACTTAATTCGGATTCGTGCATATATGTTCTAAGTCGCTTATTTATAGGCTATAAAAGGCCTGTAGGTTGTTTAGTTTATCGCCTTATCAATATGAATTATGAGTGTCGGCGGCGTAACGTGGCTACTGGAATATTTTTATGATTATTTAATTTTTACGACTTACCAGATTATTAAGTCGTTTAATTATATGTTACGGAGCTTATAATATCTGCATGTATTTAGAATGATGAGTCAATTACATGCTTAAGTAATTGTTATTGGCTAACACAAAGTATTTATTTTTAGGTTTATTTTAGAAAACAAGTACATACATTTTGATAAGGTTGTTTGGAAAATAAAACAATTTCTAAAATCGATAGCTTTATAAAGTGTACAAAGTTCATATATAACATTATGTATGGAAAGGTTTCAAACGTTCCTCGTTTGAACGATGCCGATATTCTAATACCCTAAAAGCAAATTGCAGTAAATTGAGGAATTACCTCCTTGCAATTTCTGTGGAAGTGGTTGATACTATCGCTGGCGTGGTGCGGCAAGGGCGCGCGTTCTAGTGATACTCGGGCGAGGGTACTGATCCTTAAATACTCTGTTCGTTTGTGGCTAATACAAGAGAAATAAAACCACAACATTTTCTCTTTATTTTCCTTTTCTTATTAATTAAGGGTTCTTTCTTAATATATATCTTGGAGGCAATACGCCTATTGTTCTAAACACCAGACTTATAATGGACTTTTAGAGTGGGTTAATATTTAAATTTGATTGTGATCAGGCTAATCAGAGCGTGAAATTGTAGCCAGTCCAACCGGCGCTCGAAGCGTACGGTTCCTTCTGTTTCGTGGATCGGTTTGTTTTTCTTTGTTACACTTCGCCACAT
Source organism: Sphinx pinastri (assembly GCA_947568825.1). Taxonomy (NCBI): domain Eukaryota; kingdom Metazoa; phylum Arthropoda; class Insecta; order Lepidoptera; family Sphingidae; genus Sphinx; species Sphinx pinastri. The sequence goes on along the minus strand of OX387627.1, from coordinate 9,579,161 downwards.
CCTCATTCATCGTTCGCTTTTTATGTTCTGTTAAATACTTAACGTGTGGAGTTGCTCATGTGTTGTCTCCCTTTGTTCCAACTCATGCTTATGTAACCAACGAAATTGTCTGACCTTTAGAACACGGCCGGTGTTTTGAGATGCTTGTTTGTTAGTTATGCTTGTAAGGTAAACATTACATACTCAAGTTAGATCTAAATTCGCATAAGCTTTTGAATATGGAAATATTTCGGCTATTATTCTTTTCATTATTACCACTGTTTTATAATAGTGTTTAACCATTTAAAATAAGTTAAATACCGTGCTTTTAAAACTTAAGATTGCATCTTTAATTCTACCCAGCGATAGTCATTAGTGGATTCCTTTTAACGATAAATATAATAACGCAAGAAGGGGGATGCGTACTACTGTATAACATAGAGGAGCTTAATTATATTGTAATAATGATACTTTAGAAGCTTTGACGGAGCCCAGGAAACGTAGTTACGAACTTGTATGAAAGGTACATTGTATATAATTGTTAAGAAATGTTCCATGCTTTCACCAATTTGTAGTTATAAATAATACAGTGTTTCTCAAAGCGCTATCCATGAATAATCGCTGTAAAACATGCTAACCATATTACGGCTTGAGATGATTTCATTTTATTAAAAGATACTTAATTAAGAAAATTGTGAAATTAGAAGGCTAACAGGTGTGACAAGTTAGTTTTTCTAAAATAATGACTCATTTACCTATAAATGTTATAAAATAAGTGACTAGTCACATTTGAAAAGGAAAAGTGACGAAATAGCACCTTGGTACTAATTATATTACTCTGCGAATCAAAAGAAAACTGATAATCACTCATTAAAATCCTTATTAGTGCCTAAAACATGAAAAGCGCGGTAACTATTGAATAATTCTGCAAGATTTATTGTGTTACCCCCTATATTGTTGGGTACTTTAAACATGGTGTCCTTTTACCATTATTTCAGTTTTTGCAGTTACTTTTAGTATGCATCAGATAAAGAGAGATCGCTTTTGTTTTATCAAATAAATGCTTATTACAATTGCATAAACATTAAAAAACCATGGAGCTAAGTCCAGAATGTAACTCCCATTATAAACATCTTCCTATCAGCGAATTTATGTGTGCGATCTATGATATTTATTTGTCACAAAGTAGAACAATGGACGAGCTCAACGTTTTTTATTCTATGATACTTTTTGTTTGTGGAACAATTTAGTGTGAATCCATCAATGGTTTATCGGCCAAAGGTATCTGCCGTTGTATCTGCAATGAAAAATGTGCATTAATAATGGTAGAGCTATGTCGGGAAGTTTGCACTTTGCAGCATAAATATGCCGGCTTGTCGGAGTGATACCAATGTCTAATAGAATGTCGGCATGGCTTTGTGGTTGTATTTTTTCGTACGGTCAATAACATTGTCGCATGGAATCAACTAGAATTGGGAAAATAGCTCTTTGTTTCTTATGGCTTTGGGGCTGTTTATAAGCGCTGGTGATCGCTTACCACCACGTGACTCAGTTTATTGATTCATCATTGCTTACATATTAGCATTTTTAAAAAAAGTACTTCGTACTAATACTTCTGTAATTCTGTTATAAATATTAGCTAGTTGTAATAAGGACGGTGAAATGTGTTGTTTAAACAAACATAAGAAATACAAGAATAACTTTAACTTTGAAATATACTGAGAGGTGAACTGAGAGTTGCACGATTTACAGCAAAGACCCATTTGTGCGTCATAGGGTCAAACGTTAAGTTTCCTATGAAAAGTTTAAATGGAGGTCCCAAGCGCGCTCAGTGCTGACCTTGCTTTCCTAATCTTAAACACACACAATGCGAAGTTTTCGTGCACACAATAGTTATTATTTGTGTCAGTGTTTTAAATTTATGTTCAAAATGGTTTCATCGTTTTTATTTTTTTCGAGGAATCGATCCCTTAGGTTTACAGCGCTTGGCTTGACCTACATGAACTGCAAATATTCAATGGTGTTCATACTAAAGACTAACTTTTAAAAAACAAAAACACTGGTAAAACTGCTTTTACCAGACAAGTCCTGGTCCTAGTAAATCCATAATTTTTCTACTCTTGTTTATTATTTTCGGATCTTTTTTGTATTATTTTAATTGCAAACCTAAAGTGTGTTTGTAATATTGTCAATATTTGAAAACCTTTGTTACAATTTTAATATATTTGAGCCAAATTCCCAAGACTGACGATGTCAGGCCAGCGGATGGTCGTAAAATCTCAGTTACTTATTATGTCGGTCGAGTATGGAATTAAATAAAAAAATAGTCGGCTTGACATCGTATAGGGATCGATGTGTGTGTATCGTCAAATTATGATGATTGTATATTAAATAATATATTATGGCTATTGCAATGTGACCTTTGTTTTTATATATATTGCTACTACTTAATACTGTTAGCCTGCAATCGTCCATTGTTGGGTATATATTACGCAGTCAATAATTTGGATATTCTGTGGAAGACGCGCAATTGTTTTGCGAGAAAATATGGCTATAGCATCAATTGTAGAGCTAGTAAATACCCTCAAAATTTTTTCTTCATTTATTCTCGAAAAACAAATAATGGTTTAAATTTATTTTTACAAAATGTTGCTTTGAAGAGATTTTCTGAGTATTCGAAGCATCCCTAGTAATGTAAAATAATTTCTGAACACTCTGAGGTTTCAACCTACTATAAAGTATCTACTTTAATATGGTAATTAGCCGTTATATCATCACTCGTAAATTGGAAGCGATTAAATTCCAAATGCTATTGAATATCAGGATTGATTGAATCAATAAATGTGATGGATAATCGGTAATTAGCGACGCTGAGCGTGTTACACCGCGGTTTGATACTATTGAAATCTGTTCTCAATGGTTTACCTTGCCGTTTGATACAGGTGTATATGATTGACTTAATCATGTTACTATATAGATCTTCACATTAATATGCAAATTTCCATCAACAAATAGATGCCGACCTAGATACAATGTTTGAAGAGGTGTTCATTTACTGTCAGTGTATTGTAGCATTCACTGATGTACGATGTTTAAGGTTGCTTATGTTACGCCAGTCCTTTTTAATATTTTACTCATCTATAAAGGAGCCAAAAAGTGCCATTTCTACTGTTAGACGTTGCTGCGTCACGCCGATTTCGTTACCCACAATGCTGCCAGTTGCCACCCACTTGGCATTTTTTCAAAACCAAGATTAATGGCGGAGTAACAAGAATGCACTTAAAGTCTTTATAGAAATACAAAGTAAGATGTCTAATAGCAGGTATTTAATCCGTTTATTTATTACTTTCAACGATATTTTTCATTCAAGATTTGACTAATTTTTGAAGTGAAAACTTTTTAGCTGCGTTGAGCACTTTTGTTGGGATGGGTATAAAATGTTAAACTCGCGTACTCGCGTCAGAATCACGTGACCGTATCTGACGGAAATGCATGCGGAGGTTTTACTAATATGAACCTTAAATACAATGCGTAGAAGCTAGAATTCTTGAAACGAGTGCATTTTTATTTATTAACGTCATTAAAAACATCCCTTACTAATATGAACCTTAAATACAATGCGTAGAAGCTATTTCGCCAGCGTTGGCACGGCACGAGTATAAAAGAATCGAACGTTACATTCTTTTTTCAAATTTTGATTATTCTACTTTGGTTGTGATGACCATTGTATTTCAGACATTTATCCGTGGCGGCATAATTAACAACACCGCCACCTATCAATATTGGTTGGGAACTACTACATTAAGTAGTCAAATAGATGACCCGACACTCAAACATCGGACATCAAAGTGCAGAGTTATCGACAATTAGCAGATGGCGCCCAATAATACTGCTAGATGGCGACACTCAATCCTGGACGCAATAGCGCAATAAATAAATATTGTATTTAACCACATAAATGCTAGTACTTTTATACTGATAAATAAAACAATTTGTGCGAAATTATTCCCTAACCATTCCATTATATTCAAAAATGCACAACGTTAATGTTCATGTTTTCACTTCTGCCGACACTCCCGGAGTGCAACCCGTTATTTTTTTTGATTCAACAATATTTAACAATTTCAAAAGTCAATTCGTTTAGTAAATAAAACCCTTTTTACCTTCTAAAGAAATTATTTTCAAATAAACCGTTTGGCCGTTCATACGCTTGCCATTCGAAGTAACCCGGTGGAGTGTATAATAAATCTAAATTCGTCCATCACCGGGTCCAGGCAAGCATTCAGTGCGCTAGTTGGTGCAAGGCGTTAGTAGTTTGTCACCCAGAGGACACGTACGGACGTGATGCCCAGTTTATTGCTTCCCAGGCACCGACTGATTGGATAACTTATGGTGACTACTACTATAACCAAACTCACTGTCCCTTTAAATACAAGAAATTTCCAAACCAGCCGCACTTCACAGTAGAGTAAGCTGAGTGAAAAAATAATGAGATGGAATTCAGTGGTACAGGCGATGCAGACGCAGCATAGTAAACACACTGTGATCCATTAGTTAGTATCTTAAGAAACCCCGACGAATGCTTTTCTCTATAAAATATCCATGCAGCTCCTTTCATGAGCATCAAGTCTATTAAACCTTCGCCTTTACTAGATAAATCTACTTACGGAATGAGGAATGGTTGAACGGGCACACACGGCTTTCGTTTTCTTAAGATACGAATTGCAAATAAGTGTGTCGGATGTTATATTCTATAATGCGCCGCCGTAACTCAAAAATAGTTTTCGATAAACTTGGCTGCGGCGTTTTAAAACTTTGAAATACAGGGGTAATAAAGTGTAAAAGCAAAATAAGTCTCTGGAGGAATGCGATAATGTAAATTTTTCCTTCTGTTTTTTCAAACGTGCCACTTTGCGCGGTGGCTGAGCTTCATGCACAAATACGGAGTTAGCACGTACAACTCGTCTTATCGTAAGGCACGTAGCTCGCTTGATGCCTACTTTATTGCCAGCCAGGGTCCTCGTGAATGCCGAGCTGCATCATGCCATTGCACTCCACATTCCTTTTTTAATTGGGTGACACCGATAAAACTGTCCGAACTGTTTTTTAACGACTCCCCTTTGAATAATGTGAAAAGTTGGGCTTTAATTGCAATTTTTATTGGATGTCTATCATCGAGTTGAGAACTTTTTGAACAATAAATTGACTAATAGAACGGTTTTTATGGTGCGCTTTGAGAGATTACAATGCCATCTGAGTTTATTATTTCAGAGGTAGTAGAATATGAGACATGACTTCTGTAATTAGGAAAATGCATTTATTATACCGTCACACACTGTTTCCGGTATAACCTACAGCTGTATATTTTTACAACTCGTTTCCACCACGAATCCCCATCAATGTTCCGAACAGTTCGTTGAATTTCTAGGGTACGTTGAAAGCAAAATGCATAAAATATTTATCAAATATCTTCCTTCTCGATTTGGCGAACGCTGCAAATTGGTATTATTTATCTTTATTAAGGATCAATTTGAACATGGTGTAAAAATGTTCAGGTCGTACGGAAACTGGGTTTGAGAAAATATTCTGTTAAGTACTTTAGTTAGCAAAAATAATCGAGTTTACCTACAGGTGACATCTCTCATGTGGGGTAACCCAATTATAGGATAACTTTTTTATTCTTACTAAAAATTGCATTACGACGTGTGGAGTATATTTTTCCATTATGATTTTATAAATATTAAACGTGTTATCTATACATCTATACATATATATATATATATATAAAATTGAAGTGTCTGTTTGTAATATTGAAATAACCGTTTTTTACTACATGTATATGAATATATATACGGTACATACACCAAAATATAATTTTTTTTAATTTTTGTCTGTCTGTCTGTTTGTTCCGGCTAATCTCTGAAATGGCTGGACCAATTTTGACGGGACTTTAATTGGCTGGTAGCTGATGTAATAAGGAGTAACTTAGGCTACTTTTTATCCCGGGAAAACCCATTCACGCAGGCGGAGCCGCGGGCAACAGCTAGTATATTTATAAGGTTGCATAATTATTAAACGATAAACGAAATAGAAAAATAAAATATTCCTCTGGTTCTTATTCCCAGTTCGGTTTATTCATTATAAGTTATTTAAAAATACGATATATTTAGATACAATGGAATCTGTTGTATTTTTGGTGTCTAAAAGTCCAGGTGTAAGTTTTTCTACATTCGTTTGTCTCCGCATCACGCAATACCCGGTGGACCGATTTCCACGAGCGTTTTACGAATATATTGCCAGCACTCGACGGATTTTTGCCCAATACAAAAAATACTATTTGTTATACATAAATTATATTAGTATAAGAAGATCTTATATGAGCATTATGATTACAGAGATAATGCGATTGTATGATAATAATAACAAAATCAATTAATAATAGGCAGTTAAGGATGTAAAGCTATCAGAATCATTCCCATAACAAGATTGTGTACAAATATGTTTTTACCGATATGTTTATTAGTTATTACCGACATTAATTAGTGATATGAGTGAGGAAATGATAATTACTATGATATTTTATCTATAAGTAAACGTATAATACGAAGTACGCATACATAGTTGGAAAGCTAATAAGATCTTTAAATAAAGCTTCTATAACTTGGTGAAAGACCGCTCAGTGCTCACGTTTAATTATGTAGATATAATGCATGAAGATGAAAATTTTAGCTGTCGCGTCTGAGCCAATTCAGAGTTCTAGAACATTCGTCAAACAGAACACCCAGACCCGATTTTCATTTATCGTATTTCCATTTCAGGATTGTTCTAGTCAAGAGACGTTATTGAAAAGCATAAAATATCGCCGACAGACGACCGACTTCGTTTATACGATGTTGTTCAAAATATATATATTTTAGTGTGAAAGTACAGCAAAATGATTAAAATTGTTCTCTGTTTCTTTATTAACCGACTTAAAAAAAGGAGGAGGTTCTCAATTCGTCTATAGTTATTTCTAATTTTAGTAACTTCATTCGTATGCACATAGGTGTGTGAGCAGTAAATTTATTTTTATTTCATCCCACTTCGACAAAACTCATCAACATCATCATCAGTCACATGACGTCTACTGCTGAATATAGGCCTCCCTTAAATATTTCCAGACGGACCTGTCAAAAGCGACCTTCATCCAGCGTGTTCCTGCGAGATTTGATTGCGTAATATTGTTACTTAGGTATAGTTTGAAGTTTGGTTTTGTTCAAGTTGACTTTATTTGGTAAGAATTGGAATCATATCATTACAATTGCAAAGTCGGCACGGAGTAGATACTGAGAATCAACGAATTCCAAGCGGTGATGATCGATTTCAGATAATATACTCTTCATATACTTACTAACTATGCTTTAACAAATCGTCAAACAAAACAGTTTCGTAAAACGGGCTCAAAAAAGAATTAATTCACTTACCTTTAATATAAACGCAAAATTAACATTTTATAATCCCCTACAAAATAATTTATCCCCTAATACGTATGCGGATCTCTTTAGTACTTAATATTAACTGTGCTTCATATTGCGAAAGATATTATTTCTCAAGTTTATTTAAAAGGCAAAAATAAACATTTTTTCTTTATCAGACTTCCCCTCTTCGTTTTAATTGCGTAAATCCTCTTTAAGGAGACCTTTTTCGATAAAATCTTTTTTTTGTAACGATACCGGGATGATGTAATTAAAGATGCGGAAAATCAGCTTACCTGGCTGTTTGTATGTTGAGGTCGTTTTGTTTAATTAGATGAGTAGTTACAGTTGTATCTGCTTGTATTGTTTAACTTATGAGGTATTTATTAATGGTTTACATTATTTCTGGAATATTGTATATTTTACCAATAAATGCGAAAGTTTGTGATGGTGTTTTGACGTTTGTTAAAAGTAAATCAAGAAACTTCTGAATATTTGGATTTATTCTGTAAGGAAAAATTTGGCACTTTTATAGCTGGAAAGGTCTTCGACGCGGGCAAATCCGCGAGCAACTCCTAGTGTTTCATAAATTATTATTAAAATAGTGTAGGTCGTCCTTAGCGATTGGAACATGTTTTTTTATTTATTTCGTAAGACACAAAGAATGATCTAAATCATTTTTTTACGAAAGATTCAAAGTTTAAGATGTAGGCAGCTACTTAGATCAAAATATTTATTGTAGAGCAGTCAATTAAAAATAGTCGTGGGTGCTATGTACAGTCAGCTACATAAGTAACTGAACAAATTCAAAACTTCGAATCGCCCTCACGTTTGTTTTCTTACCACTAAGTTTTTCTCTTAACCCTTCAACGCCCGATTATATATAGATATATACGTGGTTGCCCTATATACTCGGACGCTGGTGTCCGCCGCGGGCGTTGACGAGTCAACAAAAATAAAATCAAAAAGATTTACTTAACTTCACAAAAAAATATTCAATTGAACTTAACGCGTATAGGCGAATAGAAATTTAAAATTTGTTCAACTACTTATGTGGCTGACTGTACATGACTCCGACTACGTGGAGGGCATCGGTTTGTGGTTTTATTAAATCATTGAATATTAATACCGTTGGTTTACGGGACTAATGATTAAACATCTATTTATAGACTTAAAATAACCTTTGAAAGTCCAAATTAAATGACTAATTCATAAGATTAAATTAGCTTTTAAAGCCAAATGTTTTCATAAAAGTAAAGCCATGTACACCATATCTCGTAAAAATAATTAATTTAAAGAAACTTAATGTTTTGGAAATTATGCAGTAGCCCGCAGTCAATAATTGCTATCTCTTTTATATAACACTAGCATTGCGCGCGGCTCCGCCCGCGTGGAAAAGTTTTTCCGGGATGAAAAGTTGCCTATAGCACTCAGGAGTAATGTAGCTTCCTATTAGTGAAAGAATTTTTAAAATTGGTCCAGTAGTTCCTGAGATTAGCGCGTTCAAACAAACAAACAAACAAACTTTTAAGCTTTATATATTAGTATAGATATAGATTAGTATAGATAATCTCAATGAACCAAATCAAAACAAATTATACATAATATTATTTACGAAATTTTACCTATATATAATGCGTCGTTACTGTACCACGTATCTATGTAACACATTGATGTATTAAAAAAGGGTTTTTTAATACATCAATGATGTAACATCAAGGAAATAAGTCCTAGATCATTACCCAATATTTTTTGACTTTGTCACTTCGGTGATTTCTTTCATTTGGTCAAAGTATAAATGTTAGAATTGTCCAACCTTACTAAAGTTCGGACAAACTAAGCTGGCCGGTATGACAATTAAATTTTTTTCCCGAAGCGATAACTCTGTGAGAACGTCTACCCAAAAAATTCAAAACCGTGTCATGTCATACCGGCCATATTAGTTTGTCCCTACTATAATATAATAAATACGAAAGATTGTGGAAATATGTGGATGTTTGGATGATTGTTAAAAGTAAATGCAGAAACAATTAAACGGATTTGGATGAAATTTGGCACACGGGTAGGTCATGTCCTGGTTTAACATATAGGCTACTTTTTATCCCGGCAATTTGCTCACTTGGAAATATACAGAGGACTTTTATCCCAGAAAACCCCTATCACGCGGGCGGAACCGCTAGCGAACGCTATGTAGTTAATACTAAAACAAGATGATCTAATTGAAGTGAATGTTTCATTCTATATTGAATGACATAATAAATTAATGTCAATATGATAACCTTAGCTGTGCTTCAACTTTGATCTTTTTTTTTATGGCTTTGAATGACGATACGAGCATGCCGTTCGCCTGATGGAAAGCGATACGACCACCCATAAATAGTAGCAACACCATCCAGCAACTTGAGTTACAAAGTATTGTGTGGCATCCCACTGCGCTCGTCATCCTGAGACGTAAGATGTTAAGTCTCACTATGTCCTGTAGTTACACTGACTACAATGTCCTTCAAACCGAAACACAACAGTGCATGTGCACTGCTGCTTGGCGGTAGAAATAGACATTGCGGTGGTACCCACCCAGACGGACTCTCACATATGAGAGACCTACCACCAGATCTTTATAAGGAGACTTCAGGGTAAACGGAAAACCTATGTTATTTAGAACTATAAGAAGAGTAGTAGGCCCTATGTAACATTATATACAACCCAAGTGTGATTTCCCACAATTATTAACACATCGATATATTTGGTCATGCATACTTAAGTCTCGTTTAATGAATTCTGTTACCCTATTTAAGCTATATCTATACTAATATTATAACGCTGAAGAGTTTGTTTGTTTGTTTGAACGGGCTATTGTTAATATAAACGTGAAGATGTTTGTGTTGTTCGATGTTTCTTAGAATTTAACGAAAAAATAAATCGTCGAGTGGATTTGGCTATAATTTGGTACAGATAGATGTTTATTATTATACCAGTTCAGTGCGAAGATTTTTTCGTGGCCTAAACGAACAAAAGCTAATCAAAATATCTAATTTTAAACCCGAAAAAATATATTTTCTGTTATGTTATATCCTTGTGTGTTTGTTTTTTCGTTTTTTTCATGTATTTGATGCGCCAGTTGAAGGACGCTGCAGTTTTCTGTGGGTAACCTCTGTTCTGTGGTAACCGATTCCTTTAACGAGCGCCGGCCTTAAGTAACAAAACAAATTGAGTTTATAAAACAACTGTAGGGTCATTCGGCCTAAAAGTACGCACTTTTTTTTCTATCGTCTACACAGTCAAAAATATAGTATCTTGAAAAACGTTTTAACACTCTATGTAAAGTAAACTTATTCTACTTTCATTATTTAATGAGTTTTTGTACATTGCTTCATTGTTTTTTTTTGCAATACATGTTTAAGTGCATCGGGAGAAATTCGTACTATTGACCCGTTATGTGGGTAAAACTACGCAGAGTGTTTAATGAGAATAATTTTTTTTTGTATAAGGTCTAAAAATCTTTACAAGTAATATTCGAATTAATTGCAGCTTAAAGAAGGAAAAACCGTGCGGTCATTGTAATGAAATTATAACAGGGTGCGTACTATTAACCTCGTACTCATACCTAAACAGGGAATATTTTAAACAATCACACGTTAGTTGAGACGCATTTATTTTCTAGGACAGAATAATAACTAAAATAAATACTATAATAATCATGTAACCTTAACATAATTAACGGAATTTTGTAAACTGATGCACCGTCCAGCCATACACTTTTTTCCCAGCACAAAATATTGGTAACTAATCAAAAAAATCACGTTGATCACCATTTTTCGTTAAAGAAGTGATGCTTGGTAAAATAGCTTGTGGCTCTGACATCGTCCCTGACGCGCCCCTGATTAAGCAGACAAAGTGTCTGAGCCCCCTCAATGGGTTATGAGATATTGACCATGCGAACTTTTACCCACTGCGTGCTGTTGCCCCGAATGACCCTACGCCCTTTAAATTAGTGAGTTGTTAAGTTAATTAGAACATCTCATAAATTAGCCCATGGCATTGAGTAAGGCTCAGAAATTTTACGAAAATAAAATCAACGACGAAGTCCAAAGTTATGTTCCATATAAAATATAAATAACGGTTTAACCAACGTTAAAGTTCCACGTTAATAGTGCTTTTGGTTCCGTAATCCTTTTTTACGCACTTGCAGAACAATGGGTAATAGTTTAGTGACATTTTTCGGCACAAATCTCCTGGTTTACGTAAAATAAAAGCTGAAGTTCCAATTGACCGACTGAATGATTAACTGTTCCATCATAGCTAGCCAAATTGTGTGCACTGTGAATATAATGTTACGATACAAAATACAATACTGTTGTAACCTTATAGGAAAAAGCGATTCTTAGAAATAACGACGGTTTGTTTCATTTGTTTGGTATTGCTTGTTGGTTAATAGTCACGGCTCTACGCTCTCTATTCTTTTTTGCGGTATTTTTAGAGCGAATAAATGAGAAATGTATAAAAAAAAGCAATGAGAGGTGTCAAGGGACACCCGGATGGAACGAAGTTCCTTTCGATTAAATAGTGAAGGTGTTGTGTATAGCTATAGGTATGCATAGACAATAAGTGAGTGGCTGCGCCCACTGTGTCTTTACGTATTAAACGTCAGTGCGTAATCAACTGCGAGCTGTTTCACTTGTCCTTGCGTACATAACAGTGGCGACGAGGTACCTACATCTAAAAAAATAAAAATAAAAAATGGCACAAGCATTGTTCGGAGTGATATGCAGTTTTGATCACAATTTGCAAACTTGGCCAGAATATAAAGGTCGTTTGTTGCAATGGTTCATCGCAAACGATATCGACGCGACTAAGGATGCTACCGGCATTAAACGGCGCGCGATTTTGTTGAGCGCACTCAGCGAGCCCACATACAAATTGTTAACGGATTTAGCGCTGCCAAAAGAACTTCCCTCCGTCCCGTTTGAAGACATATTAAGAATTTTGGACGGACATTTTATACCGCAAGTATGTGGATTTCACGAAAGATATAAATTTTTTTCCTCGGCGCAAAGTGAAGGCGAAACCTACCCGCAGTGGGCGGCGAGACTCCGTGGGTTGGCGACTCATTGTAGATTCCTCAACGTCGAGGAAGCGCTACGGGACCATTTCGTCATGGGTATGCTGCCGGGAAGAGAGCGAGAAAAATTGTTCGCTCAAGATCCGAAAACCTTAACGCTGGCAAAAGCAGTGGAGTTGGCTGAGAGCGTGCGGTGCGCACGCGTCGGCGCCGGGACATCGACGGCGCTGGTGGCGGTGGCCCCACCTCGCTCCGATCAGCTGTTCAAGATCGCCACAGAGAAGAGTGTCAGTGAAAAAGTGTCGTGTGCGGTTTGTGGATTTAAAAACCACAATTCCACCCAGTGTCGGTTTGCTAATTACACCTGCAAAAAGTGCAATAAAAAAGGACATTTGCGGCGTATGTGCAAAAATATTCAGTTTATAGGAAACGAGAATGTTGATTGTAACGGCGACGACGGTAAGATTTACAACATTCGTACGGTTAACGGTGAACCCATGTTCGAAATAGTTCATGTACGTGGAGTGCAAATGAAGTTTCAAACAGACACGGGGTCAGCTGTTACGGCGATTTCCGAAACGACGTATTTAAAACATTTTTATGATGTGTCATTGTCTCACACTAACAAACGGTTGTTATCGTACACTGGCTATAACATCACCTGTATAGGAATTGTACGTTTGCCGTTTACTTATATAGGTAAAACACATTTATTAGACGTATATATAATTCGAGACGGCGGTCCACCTATTCTAGGTAGGGACTTCCTGTGTATATATAAATTGGAAATGTTGCAGGTAAATTTCTGTGGAAATTCCTTAAATGATATTGAACAATTACAAATACAATACCCTCGAGTTTTTTCGGATGAACTTGGTCAATTTAATAAATTTAAAGTAAAATTAAAATTAAAAAGTGACGCTAAGCCTGTATTTTTCAAACCACGACCCATAGCGTTTGCATTACGAGATAAGATAGATAAAGAGTTAGATCGCTTGGTGCGCGAGGGTATATTAAAACCGGTTGATTATTCTGAGTACGCGTCGCCGATCGTGCCTGTCTTGAAGCGCGACGGCTCGATTCGTTTATGCGCTGATTACTCAGTTACCATTAACAAACAGCTGTTAGTTGACCAGCATCCCTTACCTACTGCGCACGAACTGTTTACTAAATTACACGGGGGACAACAATTTAGTAAACTAGATTTATCTCAAGCCTATGCTCAATGTGTTTTACATGAGGAATCCCAAAAAGTTACTTGTATTAACACTCATAAAGGGTTGTTCCAGTACACGCGGTTAGTGTTCGGGCTAGCTAGCGCGCCGGCTATATTTCAGCGTGTGATGGAAGGCGTGTTGTCAGGCATGGACGGAGTGCTATGTATGCTAGATGACGTTTTAGTAACGGGGGTCAGCAGAGAGGTACATTTAAAACGTTTGCATGAAGTACTGCAACGGTTGCAGGATGCAGGGTTGACGCTTCAAAAGTCAAAGTGCACATTTTTTAAGGATGAAGTAGAGTATTTAGGATACATTGTAGATAAGACTGGGTTAAAAAAGTCACCGCAAAAGGTATCGGCTATTTTAAATGCTCCAGTCCCAAAAGACGTATCAAAATTACAATCATTTTTGGGTCTTGTGAACTATTATCGAAATTTTGTACCTAGAGCGTCGTCAATCCTTAGCCCTTTGTATAGTTTGCTCAAAAAAAAATTGTAAATGGCAGTGGGATTCGAACCACGACGAAGCATTTAATACAATAAAAAAGTTGTTGGTTTCCGATTCAGTTTTAGCACACTTTGATGCGAATGCTAAAATAATTTTGACAGTGGACGCTTCACCGAGCGGTCTAGGGGCGGTGTTGTCGCAGGTCGACCCTAGCGGGGCGGAGCGCCCGGTATCGTATGCTTCGCGCACTTTGAATGCAGCAGAACGGCAGTATTCACAAATCCAAAAAGAAGCTACCGCGATAATATTTGGTGTGCGCCGTTTTCATCAATATCTTTATGGCAGATCCGACCCGTTTGTTCTTAGGACAGATCATAAACCCTTAATCACAATTTTCGGTCCGCATCGAGGTATACCCGAAGTGTCTGCTAACAGATTGCAGCGTTATGCTATGTTTCTGACTGGGTATAACTTTAAAATAGAATATATTCGTAGCAATAATAACTGTGCTGATTATTTGTCGCGCGCCAGCCTGAGCGGTAAAATGGAAGGCCATGAAAAACATTATGACACAACAAGGTTTATTGAAGATAGGGCCTCATACATAAATTTTGTTGTCGACGCTAGTTTACCAGTAACGCTCGACTTGTTACGCGACGCAACACACAGTGATCCGAAGTTATCAAAGGTTATTAGGTATATTTTAAATGGCTGGCCGAGAAAAATAGCCGATCGCAAATTGTTCCCATACTTTTTGTGTAAAAATCAACTTGCTGTAGAAAATGGTATTATCATGCGGGGCCATAAAGTAGTTGTCCCGGAAATATTGCAAAATAAAATTTTGTCCGAGCTTCACAAATCACATTTGGGGATAGTTAAGTGCAAAGCTGACGCACGGAGTAAAGTATGGTTTCCGGGGATTGATAAAGCCATCGAGGATATGATAGGAGATTGTAATATATGTCTGCAGCTCAGACCGTCTCCAGCAAAGGTACCTCTCTCTGTGTGGCCTCTCCCTCAACGTCCGTTCGAAAGAGTGCATATCGATTTTTTGGGCCCGATTAAGGGCCAATCATACCTCGTGATAGTAGACGCTTACTCTAAATGGGTGGAGGTGTACAAAATGAACAGCACTTCTTCGGCCGCCGTTATCTCCAAACTATATGATTTTATGTCAAGGTTCGGTCTTATACACACATTAGTCAGTGACAATGCCACATGCTTTTTATCAGAGGAATTCATAAAATTTTGCAGGTCGAATGGAATATCGCACGTAACATCTCCCGCCTATCACCCAGCTAGTAACGGCCAGGCGGAGAGCTACGTAAAAATTATAAAAAAGGGCATTAAATCTAGTTTAATCATGAGCAATACTTTAAATCAAAATAATGAAAATTTACTAAAATATTTATTCGATTATAGAAACTCACTGCACGGTACTACGGGTTTTTCGCCTGCGCAATTAGTATTTGGTCGGAAACTTCGTTCGCGTTTAGATTTGATAATGCCAAACAAGGTGACGTCTTCGCCGTTCACATCTAACACTCTCGCTGAAACTGTGAAACGTAATCAGTGCTCACAGAGTAAAGCCTATGGTGGAACAAATAAACAAACTTTTAAACCCGGTGACTATGTCATGTATAAACAATTTCTTGTGAACAAAAAGTTCACATGGTACAAGGGTGTGGTGATTAAGCGTTTGGGGAACGTAACATACCTAGTAAAGGACTGTAACTCTTCTGTGGAATTTAAAAAACATAAAAACCACCTCATACGCTGCAGAACAGTGTATAATAATAATGATAATCAATGGCATGATGCTGGTGATGATAGCCCTGTGGAGATATCTGACGGGACATCGGAGTTGCTTGCAACTGGTGCGGCCGCTTTGGAAGAGTGTGATACGCCGTGTTATGAAGAAGGGAAGGAAGGAGATCCGGTTACTTCATTGCCGGAAGCCTCGAACACAGTGACTGTGTCACCTGAGGAGACACCAGAGCCTGAAACTTCTGCAGACATTGAAGGTAATGAAGAAGCGGAACATTCGTGCGAGCAACCCCCTATATCGACATCATCTTCAGATAGGGTTCTGCGGCCGTTACCCCGAGTTAATTATAAGCCGTTTTTTTGTATAAACATATAAGTATTAGCTAAAGAGGGAGGATTGTTGTGTATAGCTATAGGTATGCATAGACAATAAGTGAGTGGCTGCGCCCACTGTGTCTTTACGTATTAAACGTCAGTGCGTAATCAACTGCGAGCTGTTTCACTTGTCCTTGCGTACATAACAGAAGGAATTGTAATAAAATTTTATTTATATAACAGAGTGTTTATATATATAAATATATAAGTATTTTCCTATTTCCGTTCCAATACATAAGTTTCTAGAGAAAAAAAACAAATAAATACGTGTGGCACTTGGGGACTGCCGCGGTAAAGCTATTGCATAGCATTTTTATCACAAATTTTGATTGACTAAACACAAATTCGATCTTACGCTTACCACATAAAGTAGATTTTTAAACGCGAGCAAAGCACGTTTAGTCTTGTTATTGATAAATGTCAGTAACCAAAGTAGAATAAATCAACAAAATATGAAAAATGAATGTTACGTTCGATTCTTTTGTACTCGTGCCGTGCCAACGCTGGGGAAATAGCTTCTACGCAATGTATTTAAGGTTCATATTAGATTAGTAAGAAATGGTTTTAATGACTTTAATAAATAAAATAAATAAAAATATACTCGTTTCAAGAATTATAGCTTCTACGCATTGTATTTAAGGTTCATATTAGTAAGATAATAGCAAAAAGTGTCGTGACAACTTGTCCTGTCCTTGAACTGTCCAGCCCCCTTTCACAACGCGCGATAAGGAACTTCGTTCCAATATTTAGTATTTATTTCATTGAGGGCTTAGATGACACGTGTCGAATTTACCTTGAAAAAATATTAGGTAACCCTTTGAGAAAAATGCCTGTCAGAACATAAAGGTATTTTACTCGAGTTGATATAATCCCTACAACTCATAACACAGAAGAAAATCCTAGTACAAGAAAATAATAAACGAAAAATACCGTATTTTCTTTGTAAACACACAATAGAAAGCTGAAGAATCTGTAGAGGAGGTCAGTGTTGCACACTCTATTCAACTTTCATCTCAATCTAACATTCGAATTGTTCGTCCAACCGATAATATATCTGCGGGCATATTTCCTGAGAGTTAGGTTTGTTGGTCACTGACCTCGGGGTTAACCAGGACCAATGGTAATGCGTCTAATCGTGCTAAAGTACAATTCTGACACTAATGCCATTGGGTAAAGAAACAAATATTGGGGCTACAAATGGTCGTATAAGTTATTAAAGGGGTAGAGTCACTATAGAGATATCTGTGCTGGAAGTCATTTAAAATCAAATGATTTGCTCATTTTCCAGCCATATGATTATAAAAACCAGTGATTTGGTTTATAGAACAGCCGTTCCGTAAATTTTTAATACAAAAATCTGTCGGAGTGAGCCTTGGATGCATGTAAGCTAGACCGTTTAATCGAGTTAATTCGGATTAGAACGCATAAGTGTAAATTTTCTATGCATGTCTGCATAATATTTTGTTTCCATATTGGAAAATAATTCATACACATTGTTAATTGACCTGGTTATCTCAAAAACTCTTATTCGTATTACTAATTAAATTTAAATTCGAGAAATAATGCAGTCCGTAAAATATTTTATATTTTAATGAGTGATTGACGCAAATAAAATTTACCACAAATATGGTTTTTACGTATCACCCACAGTGTGGTTATTAATTGCTTAATTGAACGAATTAATCAATATGAGTTGCTATTAAATTTTACTTACTTATGGGAATGAAAAATACCGTGCTGTTGGTACTTAAGAATGTGACATCTTCTAGAGATTGTTTAATCAGAGCATGAAATAAAGTTACAAAATTAGCAGCATCATTCACCTAAAAGTATTGAGTTTGTTTGGGACGTCGTATTTGATAATATAAAGAAGCAGATTAATTTCCTATCCAGGTGTGAATTGAATAGGTATTGGTAAAACCTTAGAATAATAACGCCTCATTTATGGAGACGCGGGTTGTCGCGCGTTGCGTTGGGCGGCGCCACTCTTCACGTCTCGCATGTTTATTAACAACATCGTACATTGTCACACGTTTGTATTTACGCGTGTGATGTGGCGGGCAACTGCACGCATCGCCTCTCTGTAAACGGTAAAGTCAACCCACGCGACGCGTCGCGAGACACCACGCCGCACGCGTCGCGAGACACCACGCCGCACGCGCCGCGAGACACCACGCCACATGCACCGCGCGACCCCCCACGTCTCCGAAAACGAGGCCTAAGGGTAAACAATATAGACGTCTGGTCAAATGTAGCCTTTTTTCTAGAGTTCGAATTGACACTCTTACACGGAAAATAAATATTTAATGAGTTTTTTAAAAGTGTATTTGGTAAACCCTCTGTTTCTAGATTTGCCTCCAATGAGGTGATAAATAGTAACGATAGTGTTAGCAATTTACATATCTCAGAAACATTGGTAGAAAAACTATTAAAATCCCTGGACATCCATAAAGGCCCTGGCAGCGATGATATTCCACCCTTATTCTGGTCTTCGTGTGCTGCTTCATTGGCATTACCTGTTGCTTACGTTTTTAATAAATCATTAAATAGTGGCGTTTTTCCATCGATTTGGAAAAATGCACACATAATACCTATTCACAAAAAAGGGTCTAAAATGAAAATTGAGAACTATAGAGGTATTTCTATCTTAAACACGATCAGTAAAGTATTCGAAAAAATTGTTTATAACTCCATCTATCCGGTAATTACTAAAGGTATTAGCACTCACCAACATGGTTTTATGAAAAACCGGTCTACCGCAACTAATTTGGTGATTTTCTCAGATTTTGTATTAACAAATATGTGTGGCGGGGGGCAGGTCGATGTAGTCTATACGGATTTTGAAAAGGCTTTTGACCGCGTGGACCACTGTATTTTGTTAAGGAAACTTTATGAGTTGGGTATTCACGGAGACCTGTTAAGATGGCTAACATCCTATCTTATGAATCGATCGCAAGCTGTTGTAGTTGGAGGATATCGATCGAATTTTATTACAATTCCTACCGGAGTCCCACAGGGGTCCCACTTGGGTCCTTTGTTATATAATGCGTATCTATACGATATATCTAACCATATTAAATTTTCGCGGCATCTTATGTATGCAGATGACAAAAAAATATTTTGCAAAATAAATTCCCCATTAGATTGCCTTAAATTACAAACCGACTTAATAAATTTAGATAAATACTACACTAACAACCAAATAACAGTCAATGTAAAAAAATGCCAATGTATCAGCTTTACACGTAAAAAAAATCCAATTTTATATAACTATAATTTTAACGGTATCATTATTGAAAGATGTAATGTAATACGTGATTTGGGAGTTTATTTTGATAACAAAATGTTACTTAGTAGTCATGTGGATAACATTGCGGCGAAAGCGTTCAGAAGTCTGGGATTTGTTATTAGATGTTGTAAACCATTTAAAGATGTCGCGGCTCTTAAAACAGTTTACTATACTTATGTACGTAGTATCTTAGAGTATGTAAGTCAGGTATGGTCACCCCAATACTCAGTTTACATAGATCGTATCGAATGTCTCCAAAAGAAGTTTATAAAACATCTAAATTACTGTCTACGCTCACCGGCAGCATCATACTTAGAGGATTGTCGAAGAATTGGTATTCTAACTCTAGAGGATAGACGAAAAATATTAGACATGTGCTTTCTTTATGATATTATAAACAGCAAATTAGATTGTGAGGACCTGGTAGCGGGGTTAGCACTCTGCGCGCCGTCTCGCCGCACTCGACACACGTCTCTCCTGCATGTACCGAGTCGTTCGGCAAAGTACGCAACTAATTCCCCATTAACAAGAATGCCCCGAATATATAACAATGAATTTGCAGACGCCGATTTATTTTTCTTTAAATGTAAATCTACGTTTAAAAAACATATAATTAAGTCTATTATTGATAAGACTTGTATTTAAATGGCCCGAGCCTACATGGTGAATTTCCAACTTATACTAGCATCGATCTTCCACACTTACTAATTTAGCACCAATGTTATTAAAGATATATTTAAGAGGTTGTTTGTGATTAGAACGCAAAATGTCCCACTTGGAACGATTGCATGCTCTGCACATTAATAACAAATATGTACTTGTTTTTTTTTTTTCCAATAACTTATATGGGTAGTACACAAACTTTTTCACCTGACTATTAAACTCAGAAAAATGTGTATGTGTACACGTAAAGAACACTTTTTTCGATTAATTTGATAGGGTATGGCATTTATTTGCTTTCTGATTAAGCATTATTTAGTACACCATAATTTAATTGTTTATATTATTAGTTTTTGTCAGCGCATACCAATATACTAATTAGATATAGATTGAAACCTATTTTAGCCTTACATTTTGTGTAATATATTTATAAAATAATGTATTATTTGTAAACGCCGTTGGTTTCTTAATAATAAATAAAAAAAAAAAAAAAAAAAAAAAAAAAAGAGTCGCATTCATTGTCATTTTCTACAAGAAGCAATTTTTTAAGACGTTTTCCCATTCTCTACATCTATAGATGGAACTTTATCTATAACATATTTAATTTATAAGAGAATTTAAGGTCATTAAAATACCCTATTGCCAAGCCAATGTATTTCGTTTAAAACATAAAAGATTTTGGAACGAAGTTCCTTATCGCACGTTGTGAAAGGGGGCTGGACGGAAAGTTGTCACGACACTTTTTTCTATTATCTTACTAATATGAACCTTAAATACAATGCGTAGAAGCTATAATTCTTGAAACGAGTATATTTTTATTTATTAAAGGTCATTAAAACCATTTCTTACTAATCTAATATGAACCTTAAATACATTGCGTAGATGCTATTTCCCCAGCGTTGGCACGGCACGAGTACAAAAGAATTGAACGTAACATTCTTTTTTCAAATTTTGTTGATTTATTCTACTTTACTACTACTGACGTTTATCAATAACAAGACTAAACGTGCTTTGCTCGCGTTTAAAAATCTACTTTATGTGGTAAGCGTAAGATCGAATTTGTGTTTAGTCAATCAAAGTTTGTGATAAAAATGCTATGCAATAGCTTTACCGCGGTAGTCTCCGAGTGCCACACGTATTTATTTGTTTTTTTCTCTAGAAACTTATGTATTGGAACGGAAATAGGAAAATATTTATATATTTTTTAGATATATACACACTCTTATATAAATAAAATTTTATTACAATTCCTTCACTAATTAATCGAAAGGAACTTCGTTCCATCCGAGTGTCCCTTGACACCTTTCATTGCTTTTTTTTTAATAATGATATGGTCACTAGGTATAGGATGTTGTTAGGTTAGCTAATTACGTAATAACTTAAGACAAAAGGTCCCTTAAGTAGGGACTGAATAAATTAACCGACTTGGTATTACATGGATCTCACAACTTTTTACGGTAGAACAACTGAGTTGCGAGACTTGGTTTTTTTACAAGTTTTGTTTTTGAAGGCATTATTTTTACTTCTTCCTAGAATTTAAATAAGGGGTTTTATGTAATAATAATTTTGGAACAGCAATTTGATATCAGATGCGAAATATATTGTAGGTATATAAAACACCAGTCTACTTCCTCCCTAGGGTTAAAATCCTTCCGTTATAAGATCCGGCCGTGTAGAGAGACATACGTTAATAAAATAAATATCATTTTTATTTACAGATAGATTTAAACTCGAACTACATACAAAGTAAATTCTTAGTCTTTACCATTCGTCACAAGTTAAACGCCAATATACATGAAAATGTTTGTGAAAATGATCTTTAAGGTATCTGCAAATGGTTGTTATTTCAGTAAAAGAGATTCTACGTATCACGTTTTATAATCGCCGATATAGCAACTCGCGAAGCTTGGATGATCCCAACGGTTGCGGAGATATTCCTTTCTGCGCGCTCTTCCACGAACAAAATAAGTTACGAATTCACCTAAATATAATATTCTTAGTCTGTATTCAAACAAACATATGTATGAAAAAGAGGATTATTGCCTTTTGTATTAAGTGGTAGTATATGTTACTTTTAAGTTACTTAAACTTAAAAAGAACGTTCTTTGATGATACTAAATTCTGGTATATCACTAATAATTTTGTTATTCATTAACTTAACATTGTCCTTGCTATTTAAACATCTATTTCAATTTCAAATATAGTTGTAAATAAATTTGCTCAATAATGTATAATTATTATAAACACACACACACACGCCTTTTATCCGTCCCTTGATGTGATAGGGAGCCTATCGCCATATCGGGCACAAATTTCAGACTCCGGGCTGATACTGAATAGAAAAATCCAATATCACTTTGCCCGACCCGGGGATCCAACCCGAGCCCTCAGCATTACAGTCGTACCGTAATACAACTACGTCACCGAAGCAGATATGTATATTATGTGATGGATATAATCGTTTTATCTGATTTCAAGCAGAGAAGTGCAAACACGGTTATGCACTGATGAACTCATAGTAGCCAGTATTGTACTGTACATTATGACATTCGAATCTCAGCTCTCAGAGTGCGATACGCAGTTCAGCTATAACCAGTTCGGTGTCACGCAGATTTTGTATAATTATTATCGTTTATCAACCAAACAAATTGACTCGTCATTAATTTGTATCAAAACATATTTCGTATATTAAAAAGATTGCATGCTTAATGAATACTTCGGTATCGCGTTAAATGATATAATTTAATATCGTAATTCGCTGGTAATAATGGGTAAGTGGATATTTATGAAGATTAAGCCCTACGTTTGCAGCAGACCGTAGTACGGAGACATATTTATGTTTGCTAAACGCGAAGGCCCATTTAGTTCGAATACTGCACGCGAACTACCCCTATAGGTATAAGTTTTAATTACTTGTTTATTGTTTCTTCCTCACTGGCGCCACTGGTGTCTATTATGTACTATATTTAATAATGCATGCGATCTTTCCTTAATTGGCTTATACGGCTTTTATTTGTGGTATATCGTACTTACGAATAAATACTAGACAACGGGAATGCGAATATATACGGCATTATAGTCGTGCTTACGTTTCTGTCACCTATCATATTATAGAACAGCTTAAGGATGGTTTTTTGATCTCTATTTGCTTTGTTGACTGTACGCAAAGGATTATGAACTTTGAAATTATTTATAACAATTTATCGTAACTGTTGGTAAATGATTATAATACGTCACGACGTATATAAATAGAAACTATAATAAGCCGGCTAATGAAAGTCTTTCGCTCGACAAATTATAAAGATCGCGAGCAAGAACTACGGAAGTGGACAACTTCATAATTTCTTTGATTTATTAATGGTGCTCAAGGCAAACAAAAAGCTTCGATTCTTTTCCGCTAGGTTTAATTTATTTCCAATAAAGATTGTGCCAGTAGCTCGGTACACTCGGTTTGGACATCTTCGGACGTTTTAACTCGCCTTTCATAAAGGCTGATTACTGGAACGCCGTGAAAAAGCGATTTTCTTTAATTGGAAATTGAGTTTATTAGCTACCTACTCGCTAGTCGAATGCTGTCGTACATTATTTGATACTACACGGATAAACTATAGGTTATTAGAACTGAAAAGAATTTTATTGTGTATGTTGTGATAGTAGAGCTACCTGTAGGTATAGTTTCTGTTTGTATTTCATAAAACATTGTCATTTTAACATTGTAATGCCCGCAAACATACAATTGGGACAAATAATACAACAAATGAATTAACAATACTGTTAAATATTCCAATAAATGCATTTATTTATTTGGATTAGGCGCTGGAATACACATCAACTACGTAAACAGATTTCATTTAAACATAATATCAAATATTCGTTGTCATTTAACATGAATTAAGTACAAATTTATCGGCTTGCTATCAATCGGACGTGTTAAAATTACGTACATTAAATTATTTTCATGTTTTTAAAAGCTTGTGTAAGTTATGTGCGTGTCGCATAGGTATAATTTTATTAAAGCATTAGAGGGGTTAAATCGTTCCCGTCAAATTGTAACGATTTAGTGAAATTAACCAACGCGTTACGTACAATTTTCAGTCGCGTCGTGGCTATATAAAATTGAAATCGTGATGTTAACGAGCCACGAAATTATCGTGTCAATCCGGTTGTGATGTTAACTTTATAATACAAGGAAATTGTTTCCGAAAAAACATCGACCGATTGATATTTGTTTTTTTTATAGCATAGTATGACGAGACGAGCATGCCGTTCGCCTGATGGTAAGCGATACGACCACCCATAAACAGTAGCAACACCATCCAGCACCTTGACTTACAAAGTACCGTGTGGCATTCCACTGCACTCGTCATCCTGAGACATACGATGTTAAGTCTCATTATGTCCAGTATTTATACTGGCTACAATGTCCTTCAAACCGAAACACAACAGTGCATGCACTGTTGCTTGGCGGTAGAAATAGACATTGCGGTGGTACCCACCCAGACGGCCTCTTACATGCTGATATTTGGATAAACATTCTTTGCTAATGTGAATAAGTGTACTGGATGACTGCGTTACAAAATTTACCGAGAGCATATATTAGCTAAGCAATTAATGAGGATATATCAACAATTGTTCATCTTGTCACTAAACAATCTTAATTATGTATTACTTGTGAGATACATTGTGTTTTCATGCGATGGCCAAGTCAATCTATTTTTAAAATATAAAAGATTATGAATATTGATATGGTCACTATAAGATGTTGTTATGTTAGCTAATTACGTAATAACTTAAGAAAAAAGGTCCGTTAAGTAGGGACTGAATAAATTAACCGACTTGGTATTACATGGATCTCACAACTTTTTACGGTAGAAGAACTGAATTGCAAGACTTGGTTTTTTTACAAGTTTTGTTTTTGATGGCATTATATTTTATCAGAGTAGAAGCAATTTTACTGATACAGCGTTTTCAAGTTTTGATATCCGTTATTTGGAAAGCTCGGTATGACGGTATGTGGCGTACTTTCAAGAAATATTATGAAAATTGTTGTGGGTGTAGCGTGTGTCATTCTAAATTAAATTAGTAAAGTTTTTAAGTGACTATGACGATCTTTGAAACTGATTAAGGAGGATAATTTCACTATAATGTACAAGTATAATTTACAAATTATTATTTCTTCAGTAAAGAAAATGCAATTTGATCCACTTGAAATTATAATAATTTTATGTGCGTGGTTATTTTCCCTATTTACAAGTTGAAAATAGATTTTTCGTGAAGCCAATGAGTCGTTTTGTATAATCAGGAAATACTCATAGGCGGGCGGAGCCTCAGCTAAAATACATACCTACCTGCAATATCCCAACAAATTGTCAAAATTACGTCGTTCTCTATTAGTATCCCAGCTTATGCTCATATCAAAGCACTTTTGACTATAAACCCTTCCTAACTATCGTATTCGGTAAAAATACCATAGCAACTGCAAGGTGGACAGACGAATTGATAAAGGTCGCAGGAACACGCTGGATGCGGGCCGCTTTTGACAGATCCGTCTGGAAATCTTTAGGAGAGGCCTATGTTCAGCAGTCGACGTCATGTGGCTGATGATGATGATGATGATGAATTGCACGCTGATGATTGCACCTCAATTAACCATCTACCGTATTAGTGATTCCTGATTTATCGAAACTCAAATATCCTGACTGTTTGCAACAGCATTCTATTTAACTATTATCACAGAATTTTTACTATAGCTAAACGTAACCACGACCATACAATGGGGCCTTAGTGGTCGTTCTTCGTATGCCACAGTCCATTTGTGTAATAATGCATGTATATTTTTGCAGTATACCATCATTGTTCAAGTACCATACCATACTAGCCCTGTACTATATACTGCCTACTGCTGAGCACGGGCCTCCTATAAAACTGAGAGGGTTTTGGCATTAGTCCACCACGCTGGCCTATTGCGGGTTAGCAGACTTCACATACCTTCGAAATTCTTATACAGAACTTCTCAGGTATGCAGGTTTCCTCACGATGTTTTCCTTCACCGTTAAAGCGAGCGATAATTCACTAAGAATACACACATAACTTTTTAGAAATGTTAGAGGTGCGTGCCATTGGGTTTTGAACCTGCGTACAATTGTGCAAGTATACCATTCAAAACTAACAAAGTTAACTACCAAAACTTCACCAGCTCATATGGAATGGCCAAGATTCTTGTACAATTATAGCTGCCCAAACCTTCCAGTGCGATGCAGGGTAAGTTATATTGGGCATAATGTGACTAATGTCACAGTGTGACGAGCGCAGTCATGTAGATGTTCGCAATGCAAAGTGTGTTGTTGATAGTTTTATAGATAGTAATGGCGCTTACCAGTAGGCAAGTGACTTGCTCGTCTCGTCACGCAGATGTTTGGATAAAATACAACTATTGTTATGAAAAAGTATTTATGTTAAGGATAGCAGCTATTTAAAAGTTATGGCGTCGAGATTATCATAGCCCCGTAATGAATTTAGTGGCGAATTTTTCCGTCACAAAACCAAACTCAAGTATTTTTCCTAGGTACCGGAAAATATTAATGGTCTCGGCTCTGAAGGATCTGAAGATCGAACCTCGAACGTCATTGATATAATGGTTCAAGTAAGGCGGCGTTCAATAGTAAAAAAGGTTATCTTGAAAAAAAAATTTTGCTAATTGCCAGTAAAATTCCCAAAAAGGTTGCGGTGTTCAGTGGGTAGACCATCTACTAGTTTAGTTTGTATCCCTAACAAGGCGTTGTGAGTTCTCAAAGTCTAGTGCGCTCGTCAGCTCGTTGGCACACCGCGGCTCTGAATTGCTGATCAATCACACATTGCAAACTTACTTCTCAAACCGCACGACGGACCAAATTAAGCATTATATTGATACGTATAAAGTAGATTTTTACGTGTGAATTCCATAATAGTATATTGGACTGTCGTGGAAATCATAGAAGCGATGGTTTGATACAATTTTTCATTATCCAAAGTATTTATCAGAATTAATTTGAGTTTATTAAAACGTATCCGTGGAAATTTCTGACAGTTCATATTATATTTACATGGATGACGGAATTATACGTAATAAGGAAAAATCTCTTGATAAGAATATATACTACTTTAATTGTTCTATAAACGTATATGATTCCATTGAATCACACTTTCAATATGTAGCTTAAATGCAAATACCATTCTTCTTTTACGTGTAATTGGAAAACAAATAAAAATTTTGGAAAAATGTATAGCCTGTAACCATCGCACAATAAATACGAATCGATAGACACCTCGTTTGTCAAAATCGGTTCAATAGGAGCGACGCTAGAGTGGAACATAAAATGGATACATACATACATACATACATACACACATACATACATACATACATACGTACATAGGGTGCTAAAATCATTACCCTTCCTGGCTTCGCCGTAGTCGGGTAAAAAGATACAAAAAGCGAAACCTAGGTTAAAGTATTGTAAGTATTTTTTATGGCTTCCATAATATTTTCTAAGCTCATTTCCCTTTAGTAATACTCAATGAAAAATGATGGCCGAAAAAGCATAATTTATGTTTAAGCTCTCAAACTTCAGTACGTCACGTAATAAGAACGAAACAACAAAATGCGAAATCCACCTTCCCAACTGGCGTGGCAGTGCCATCGCATTTTATTTTTATTCCATCCGTGCAAAATGTAAGGAAAAAATATATTCCTTCCTTAATGTTAAGTACATTTTACAGGTATACTTTTTACAACTAGCCTATTAGCGTCTCCGTAGATATATATTTCAAAGTGAATCTCGTACGATTTTCCGATCACGAACGACGTTATCCTGTGTCTGGTACAAAGTGAATAGTAACGTTTGTGCTCTAGTGAATGCATCCGGACCCTTCGGGATCGTGACAATCGCCTTGGAATTCGTCTACCTGAGAATAACTCCTTTGCAATTCGCTCGAGGCAATGCTTACGATGAAAGTTTTCATAAATTATATTGCTATCCGCGCTTATCGTAGCAAATAGTTTAGCGTTTCGAGAAAATTACTAGTATTTTAATGAAGTGGAAATAACTAAAGAACCACTAGGATCTATAATTTATTTAACCCTATGCGGAGGAGAGGTTAAGCTTTTTATCTCAGACCCTCTTAAAATAAGTAACCTTGTAATTCAACAACTTCCTAAAACTACAAGTTATCAAAACCCAAAAGTTGCGACGCCCTTAAAACTAAGATAATACCGGATCAACGCGAGGTAAGCTATTACCTATCTGTTAATGCGTGAATACGGTTAAATTATCATTATTTCGTAGATAAAGACATTTAGAATTCATGCGGTAAACTAAATGTTAGTCTTAAGTGTTTTCGTGCAGGCGGCCTGCATCTTGGCTGGTATTTTGCCATGGGAAGTGGATGCCAAATATCTTTCATCAGTGTTTTTCTGGCGAGAGGAGGCATCCCGTCTCGGGCGAAGACTGGCTCCGAGGGAGGTCACAGCCCAATTGGCCTCCATCCGCAGCGCCGCCGTGGAGGAGTGGCGTACCAGGCTGGAGAGCCCGAGTGCGGGCTTGAGGACCGTCGCGGCAGTGCGACCTGTCTTCTCAAGGTGGCTTGACAGGCGCCACGGTGCGCCGACATTCCGTCTGACACAGGTGCTGACGGGCCACGGGTGTTTTGGCTCGTTTCTGTGTCGGATCGGAAAAGAGGAGTCCGCCGTGTGCCACCATTGTGGCAACGGTCGCGAGGACACGGTCCAACACACTCTCGAGGAATGCCCAGCCTGGGATCTACAACGCAGCGCTCTTAGAGCAGTCGTCGGAGGAGACCTCTCGCTGCCGGCCGTGGTGTCCGCCATGGTCAGCGGCTGGAGGTCATGGCGAGCAATGGCCTCCTTCTGCGAGTGCGTCATCTCGCGGAAGGAGAGCGCCGAGCGGGATCGTGAGCAGAACGATCCCGCCCGCAGCCAGAGGAGACGACGGAGGCGTCGGGTGGACGACTGACCGGCGCCTCATGCCCTGTGGTCCGGGGGCATCTAGAGAATTCCGCCACGGCATCCCCTGCCTGTCGTAAGAGGCGACTAAATGGGGCTTGGAAAAAGTCGCGGGGCGAGCAGTGGGGGTCTGCTCACTCCAATTTAAGTGACTCCGAGGTGGAAGACAATGCGGGTGGTCGGTCTCCCGCTGTCGTAGACGCCAAACAGGCGTTCTTTAGAGTTCGGGGGCATCTTAGCCCCCTTGTTTAGAGAGGGGCCGCAATGCGGCATCGCGCAGGAACGGCTCTGAGCAGCTATCTTAGTGCAACAAGATACCCCGGGGCCGTTCCGCATGCGCCGAAGAAGGCCACCGCGGGTTTTGGTTGGTATGCCGGTGTAGGGTGTACATAGGGCTAGGGACTCGGTCCAATGCTCGCTTGGATGATGCTATACTCCCAAGTGTCGACATTGGACTGTAAGACCGGTGAAACCAACATAACCGTTCCACTGACCCCCCAGTGGTGGTAGCGATAACGCGTTTTTATCCCGCGAAAAAAAAAAAAAAAAAAAAAAAAAAAAGTCTTAAGTGTTTTCGTGTGCGAATTGAATTGGAATGATCTTTGAGTGTAGTAAAACCTTGAGAGAAACTGATCGGAGGGTGGCAGTCACGTGACAAAGCGTCTCGACTCTCGAGTGACAAATTTACATTCCTGTTGTGAAGTTTGTCAGTTTGTATTTGAGACGTGGCGCGACGGTTGGCCGCGCCAGGAGGGAGCGCAGGTGCCGCGTCCCCCAGCCTCAGCGGACAGCAAACATAAAACATACATGCTTTCAGGACGTGTCGTGCATGATACATCGCGCCGGTGACGTCCATGTGTCAAAATATCCGACGCATACTACTTTTTGCTTTTTAAAACCTCAAATAAAGTGCTTTGTCTGCAGTTGGCCAGTATTTTTGTGTACGAAAATATTTTCAGTAATAAGCTTTTTTGTAAAGCAAAGGTGATGTAGGGTATCTATTTAACAAAATACTAACAGTTGATATAATTATAATTATTTTAATACCATAATAATATTATAATGTATCAACTTGGTTTATAGAGGCTCGAGATTATGTTTACTGCTTTTATATTGCTGATAATAAATCTGGAAATAAATAATGTTACATCTTGTTACCTATGTGGCTTTGAGTGAATTACGTTTAATATTACATCTACAGAAAACGACGAAACATAAACAAACACTTTTTAAATAGCTATTATAGTTAGTATTATGTGGTTTCAATTTTAAATGTTAAGCTGGTAATAAAAAATTTGATAAAATTACGAAATAACTTACCAATGGTGTATTCTCAATTCAAAAGTATTGAAATAAAACTGCGTTTAAAAGATTATTATAACAATATATTTTATATACAAATTAGTATTATAATACAATGTAAATGACTAGGCAGACCGCGGTGGCGGACGCGTGAGACGCTCCGCTGCGTTTGAGAGCCTCTAGCTCACTCACATCGGGCGTTTCATCGAAGTCTCCCACCTCATTGTACTGCATTTCCTCGAATTTGCCGGACAGCGCTGTAATAGAACACTCGCTGAGAACGCTGAGCAATCCCTCGGGCTATCCGATGATATTTTAAAAAAATATCAGGTTACACCTTGCCATTAACGGCTTTTAGTTACACTTCTAAACTGTTCCTACAATATCTTTGTCTCCTTTTAGAACATTAAAAGGTTTTATGGTACGCCTACTTAAAATAATTCCACCCCTTTTCTTGGAAATAAAATAAACGTTATCTCAATTTGTAATTTTATACTACCTATTCATTCTGTTACGTTAATCTGTGTCACAGGTAATGACGGAGATTCTGCTCACTTTTCTTTGATTTGAAAACATGATTCGTGTTTAGGTAAGGAAAAATCAGAATATAAAGCAAACATCTATCCTTAAAATACCAACTCAATTACATATAACTGAAATGCGGGAAGATATTTCTTAGATAGAAATTATATATGATTCAGAAATAAACTTGCATTTTATTCAACAGTCCAGTATAGTTTTGTTTTGTATTCAACAGTCCAGTATAGTGACTCTATAGTCACTTGTCAATTATAACTACGAATAGTCGTAGCACCTTATAATCTGCCAATAGCATACAATAGTTTTGACTGGTACCTCCGTCTCAATTTTAGTCATTTTAATGCCAATAGAAACTCGTAACACCTCCAATGATTTTAATGTAGTATATTTTCTATGCCCCCTGGTATTGCAGATGTTCATGGGCGGCGGTGATCACTTACCATCAGGTGAACTGTATGCTCGTTTACCACCTATATCACAAAAAATAAAAATAAAATAATGGATATAATAACAATGGAGACTTAGATATGATACATAACAGGTATAATATGCAAAATAGTACTCACAATACAGTTTTATAGTACCGTCCGTGTCTCCGAGAGAGTTCTTTGATATGCAACTGTAAGTGCCGAAAGTTGTTCTACCAACTTTCTTGATAGTCAGCCTCATGTCCACTTCATAACTTCTTTCAACGGCCGCTGTCTCGAACCTTTTGTCCGCTGAAATTAAAAGTTCAGCGTAAAGATAAAAATATTAGATATACTTATAATAAATGCGCAATAAATTAAAATTAATATCTTTTTCGAATAAGTAAACATTGTGCCTAATTAAAATTCCAGGATTATTTCAGAAAATTAATTGTTAACATTTTTTTTTATTGCTGTTTGTTTTTGTTGAATAATAAGACGAGCATGCCCCTCGCCTGATGGTAAGCCACACGACCAACTAGTAGCAATACCATACAGAGCATTGAATTACAAACTACTGTGTGACACTCCACTGCGCTCGTCACCCTGAGACATAAGGTGTTAAGTATCATAATGCCCAGTAATTTCGCTGGTTACAATGTTCATCAAACCGAACCACAACAGTGCATGCATACTGTTGCTTGGCGGTAGATATAGACATTGAAGCGATACCTACCCAGGCGGCCCCTCGCATACGTAAGACCTACC
The DNA here is from genome assembly GCA_947568825.1 of Sphinx pinastri. NCBI lineage: Eukaryota > Metazoa > Arthropoda > Insecta > Lepidoptera > Sphingidae > Sphinx > Sphinx pinastri. The sequence goes on along the minus strand of OX387627.1, from coordinate 9,546,893 downwards.
ACCAACTGTTTAAATATACCAATTATCATATCACGCTATTGTTTTATTCGTGTAGATTTTAAACAATAATATGACGCGGTTAATCGATCTTAATACCTGTATAAATTTATCAATACAATCAATTATTTTCTCAAATATAAGATAAAATGAAATACAAAATTTTAAAAACTCAATAGGTAATTGTAGTGGTGTAATACTATGAAATTTAATTATTAATTGAACTCAGTATCAATTCTGTAAGTTGAGTAAAACTAAGTGATCACCTCTACGTCCATGAAAATATTATCTAGTTCTTCTTTTTTATCACTTTAAAACTTAATATAATATACATTTCATAAACAAATAACTCACTCACATTGTGATATGATTTGATCGTTTATCGTCCAATAATTAATAGATTTTGGAAAAGCTTCTGAATGACAGTCTAAGTGTACAGTATCACCTTCTTTAGCTCCAACTAATTGATTTTGTATAGTCATTATTGGCGGGACTGGAACAAAGAGATTAGTAATTTGTATACTGTTATTTACATCAATAGGTACGTAGGTATTTAATAATATTGACAAAAATATTGAAAAGGACTTAATTAAAAAAGGAACACTTGATAAGATCAATACTGCTGCGAAAATCAAATAGAATAGAATAAATTGGCTATCAATTTTGCCAGCACTCCAGTTGTCGTTAGCTAGTATTAATTAAGGTAAATCTATCTGCAATCAAAATATTCTATCGTCGGTTGTCGTTGTTGCGACAGCAATGAAATGTCCCCCACCCAGGTTTGGACAAAGGGATGCAATATCAGCGTTTAATTATAACGCTAGCCATCTAACTAGAAGCAAATGCTAACATTTCAATATTACGAAATATTTGTGTTGCTCTGGTAAACCGGATTCAAGCTGAATCAATGCGTTTTAATGCATTTACGAATTGATCTCTTAAAATGGAATAATATTCTTTTTTAAACCCGCAAAGAAGCAATTTGCCTACTTGATATTGAGTGATGTGCTATAAACATCAGCATTTCCAAAGAATCACGCACGTCCGAATTATGGCCACGCTGCCGGTCATAAAAAAATAATGGTAGTCCCCATTAGTGTTGGTGGTGTGAAACTTGTCCTTAAAATTTTTTGGTATTTTATTAGGACGTGTGACGATCATTGTGAGTCTGGTGTATTTTGGAGATCGTTTGATTGTCTTAAAGGATGGCATGTTATAATCATTCGGATGTTTCAGATGTTGTTCTCAAGACCAACCGTAATCTTCTAAGATAATTAAGAGAGTTATAAAGAATAAAAGGATTCTGGTATCATGATTAAACAAGTCAAGACTAAGATGTAAACAGCCAAAGACCTTGATTTAACAAAAGAATATCACATTGAAGTCTAAACACAGAACACACAACTTGTTTATAAGATAAACTTACAATGCACAACAAGCATGACTCGTTTGCTGACGGAGGGCGGCACTCCGTTACTGGCGATGCAAAGATAAGCACCCATGTGAAGTCTTGACACTTTGACTAGCTGCAGCAGTGCGCCGCTCACCGACGTATCTGCAGAAATAAGGACTTGTCAAGTGCGTCACTTGCAGATATTACGACGATCTGTAAGAGTAATTAATGTACGCATTACTTCAGCTTGTGTTTTTGGTAGAGGAATTTGGTTTTGCAATGTACGGAAATTATATTTATGGTTCATACATTTGCCTTTACTGTGTAGGATCGAATCCGTGGCTTCGAAGCCACCGTCTGTTGTTTTATAGTTTCCTTATGGTCTTCTACTTATTGCCATGCAGGTGGACAACTATTGACTATCTATTTATTGCCTACCTACATTTTTTTTATGGCATTGAATGACGAGCATGCCGTTCGCCTGATGGTAAGCGATACGACCACCCATTAACAGTAGCAACACCATCCAGCACCTTGAGTTACAAAATACTGTGTGGCATTCCACTGCGCTCGTCATCCTGAGACATAAGATGTTAAGTCTCACTATGTCCTGTAGTTACCCTTGCTATATTGAAATGATGTAAATGAAGTTCAAACGATGTAAAACAATAAGCCTATAAAACTTGTGATTCGTTTTGGTGTGCGACAGACGATTTAAAACGAAATAAAATGTTTGTTATTCGTACGAAATATAAAGTTCACGAAACGCTTCGAGTTTACGGGTCAAAAATATTCACTCGGACGATGTTTTTGACGGTGTAGTTAACGGTATAAATCGCTTCGTTTCTCCATTCTTGTATATTTCTTTCAATTCTAACACATTCTTTCAACCGTTTTTAAGAATTTTTATATTTATGTGCCTCTTTAATCCCAGGGCTTATCTTTTCGGTACACTGATTAAAAAAATAAGTTTGTAATTTAATATTTTCTTCAAAATATTTTTTGCGATGTTACGGAGTTTATCATCGAAAAGGTCTGCATTCGACTAGTAAATTGTAGATGTTCGCAAAGTCATATGTGCTACTTTTGAATCTAAGTTTTGCCGTTTTTTGCTGGAACACATGTGCTGTATATCAACAGACTTTTGACATTATCCTCGAGTACTGCACTCCACCTACTGCGCATTTTTGTTCTTATTTAACATGAAAATGGGTTACTTTGCATATAAAAGCCGTGTTTGGAAAGCTGTTCTGGATTACTGTTATGTAAGAAAAAGCAAATATTAAAGCTATTTATCTATATACATGAATTAATCAAATATAGCGAGATAATGAAGTGTTGACGTCAATGTTTTATTGCTATAGCCACTTACTGTGTATGTCACTAAAGTTAGTTGTAGGTAACAAGTCTCCGGCTTCTTTCCTCCAGACTACTGTGGGCGTGGGCACACCGTGAGCTGCACATCTTAGCGTCACATTGGCTCCTTCTCTGGCAACTTGATCACTGCTGGTCGGATAATCTAGGATGTCTGGCGGGACTGTGTGCAAACAACGTAATTAAGAATAATGCTAGCCCTGCATTATATACTGCCCAATGCTGAGGACAGGCCTGCTCTACTACTGAGAGCGGTTAAGCCTTAGTCCACCACGCTGGCCTCGTGCGGGTTGACAGACATGCTCTCGAAATTCTTATGGAGAATTAGGTATGTAGGTTTCCTCACGATATTTGCCTTCAGCGATAAAGCGTACGATAATTGATAAACAATACACACGTAACTTCGAAAAGTCAGAGGTGCGTGCCTTGGGTTTTGAACCTGCGGAAATTGCCGCGGCAGACCGTTCCATTTCCAACTAGGCTATCGTCCACTTAAACAATAAAGAACACTGGTTTATTATTTGCAATAAGGGCCTATATCACAAGTTTCAAGTAAATGTTATTTGACATTTATCGTATTAAACAGCTAATTTAGATAGTACTCATTTCATTACTATTTATTTGGGACCATAGATTAGGGTTTTAATTTTGTATTTGGTCGGTTTATAAATTTATGTTACGAGTAGCATTTATTAAGAAGTTGTGAAACAAGTCCTAAACTATAATTAAAATCACATTATGCATCTATAATATAAACCCATAAATATTTCGATTCAGTTGGTGAATGTTTATTGTTTACACCCAAGCTTCTAATTGTTTTCAATGCAGAAATGTCCAATAAATGTTACAAGTTAAATAATTCCACCGTACCTATTTCTCTAGAACTACTAACTACTAAGCTTCTGGAAAATTAGCTTACAAGTTTTGACTTTTGCCTAGTAATAACTGAATTTACTATTTAAAAACATAAATAATATAAATATTTTTCTGTATGTTCTAATGAATTACGAGAAGTGTTTGCCGCCAGATGGAAAGCGCCACGTCTAGCTATAAACAGTACCAACATAAATTAGAATTATTAATTACAAAGTACTAGTTACCTTCGTAAAACTTATAATACTTCGTAATTACACTGGCTAAATCTCCTTCACATTCAAGAATAGCAGTGGATGTATGCTGCTACTTAGCGGCAGAAATAGACCATGCTTGGTATCTATTCACACTAGATGTAATATTGCTTATAACAAAATTCTCGCAATGATTCTCTGGCTTAAAAATTAAACTTGAATTATGGTTTACAGCTTACATTGTAAGATCAATGAGTTCATGAGCGTGTTTTGCGCCCACATTACCCGCATAATGATGGGCTCTAAATTTCTGCCACCCACATATTGTAATGTTTTGCGTAAACATCTTAAACGATCGTGGGAGGCCATAAGATCTCTACCTATTGCTTAGTTAGAAATCGGTAACTTTGAGAACAATAACTTTACAATAATATAATACAATAACCGAACAATTTTATTATAGTGATAATTATAAAACATTCCAGCGAATTGAATTAATAAAATAATATAATGTAGTGTTAAAATAATATAACTTTAACGATTTAATTAGAAGTGCGCCTTTTAAATTCGCATTTCTTATAAAATATTATTTAGCTTCATTTCTATTATTCACCCGATACAATTAACTTAAACGTTAATGAATTACGTAGTATGTGAATAATAATAAAACCAATTACGTTATTGGAAGAGATTAATGCCGGATAAACTCCGTAAGACGATTATATTCATATCAGTACTAGGGCAAAAGTTAGTACCGATAAATAATTTTGCCTATTAGAATTCATATCAGAAATCTTTATATTAAACGTATATCTTTGTTCCAAGGAATAGCGTACTATCACGTAAATTGGCATTATAAACAAACTAGCATTGCGCGCGGCTCCACCCGCGTGGAAAAGTTTTTATGGGATAAAAAGTAGCCTATAGCAATCAGGAGTAATGTAGCTTCCTATTAGTGAAAGAATTTTCAAAATCGGTCCAGTAGTTCCTGAGATTAGCGCGTTCAAACAAACAAACAAACTCTTCAGCTTTATAATATTAATAAAGTATAGATAAGCCACTAAACACTTATAACATAATTTCGAATTCTATGTAATTAATGATTATGCCATGTCATGAATTGATTATGAACATTACAAACACGTATACCCGAATTAGTAACGGATTACGCTTCACTCAACCTGCATACGGAAATCTTAATCAGAATTAACATACCTACTACGTCTAGGTAGGCGGTTTGGCTCTTCATGGGGTCAGTATTTAGCTGGCACATATACCAGCCGCGGTCTGACTGGCGGACATCGTGTATATGGAGGAACCAGACGCGCCGGTCGCTGTGGTTCACTGCGATGCGATGGTTCTTGGTGATGACGTGCGTCGCTATCGTCAGGATCGTCTGCGTGTCCACGCGTAGCCACGCCACCTGGAAATCGTTGTCTATTAGGCGCCGCGCAAACGCTGTTAACGTTTCCGATAATATTATTAAATGGTTGAAATTTAACTCTCGTGTCTTAGTACTTTAGTGTTTCTCGGCTACAATCAGGCTAACGTCTGTGCGGTGCCTTAGTACCTTAAACTAAACAAAAAAAATTGAAGCAATTTTAAGGACCTGAATTTTTAGAATGGTATTCTGTATTTAACTATAGTACGTTTTTTTTAATTCAAATGGAACATTTACTGGCATTAAAAATGAATGTTAATAATAAGCAATAGTTATTTACAAGGTAAAAAATGAATAGCGTTTGTAATTTAATTTTGAGTAGCTGATCTTTGTGTCCCAACCTGTTAAAGTGTAGAGAAAACTTTGTCCGGCTAAGCCTGAGAATTTTAAAATAAAATTGTAGATAAATCTAAGGCAAATTCATAAATAGTTATACAATACGTTTATTTTTAAAAGAAAAGATTTTAAAAATATTATTTAAGTAATAAAAAAACGTTTATATTTGTTTGTATAGCACGGCCTTACATTAAATCGAAATTGTCTTTGTACTATTTTATTTAGAAAAGTGCAACTAGTATACTAATTTTCAATTATCTCGCCATATGTGAAAATCTTCGACATCGACAATGACAACTCATAATCTATACTGTCTGACAGACTAGCTCTATATAGTGTGGCTATCATATGTGCTGTCTGACAGATCGGCTACATAGCTACCCGAAATTCGGTTTCCTATTGATCTAATAAAGCTCCACAGCAAAATAACTAGAAAGGAATGTTTCAGATACCCGAATTGCGGATAAATCGCGTTCTCAATACAAAGACTTGAAGTAGTACCGGCATAGCTTTCAATAGCCTTCAGTATTTACTTTAACATATAATACTGCCAACCAGTGCACTGTATTCCAATTAGGATTGAGCTGTGGCCCAAACCTTGGGATGTCGTTTGTAGTTATTTTTGTGTATGTAAATGATTTTTAGAGAAAGAAATTTGTTTATTACATGTTGAAGGAAATTAAATATTTTTATTACAGTTAATTGCTTTTAAATGCAAGTCATACTACGATGCAACGTTGGTTTATAATAAACGAGCTTTTGCCCGCGGCTCCGCCCGCGTGAATGAGTTTTCCCGGGATAAACGCTTTATATTTTCCCAGGAGAAAAAGTTGCCTATGTGTTAATCCAGGAAATAATCTACCCGTGTGCCAAATTTCATCGAAATCCGTTCTGTAGTTTTTGCGTGAAAGAGTAACAAACATCCATACATCCAGACATCCATACATCCATACTTAAAAGCTTTCGCTTTTATAATATTACGAGGATTCACGCATAATAATTGGCATAATAAAAAAATTGAATTTGCCTGTTAATTTTTTATTATTTACCCAGTTGATAATAAAGTTAATAATTTGAATATTTTTTTGACGTATAGCGTTACCAAATTAAAATTAGGAAATATGTGCTGTTTAAAAAATAGATACTCACCCTGTAAGAGCCCAGGTCATTTACGACGCAAGTGAATACCGCTTCTCGCCCCAGAGACACCGTCAAGTTGTTTAAACTATCTTCGAAGCGTGGTACTTCTAGCAAAAAACGAAATAAAATTATTAGCCTTTAAAATATGAAAGTTGTTGTGAACTTTGGGTTAAGTCAGTTTTAAGCTTACGTAAAACTTATATCTTGAGAAATACTCCTTGGGTTTTTAAAATTTTGGTAGTAGTTTGAAAAATGTTGGTTTTCAATATTTTTTGGGCTTAATACAGCTAAAATAAAATGAATACATGGATGTTTAAATGGACGAAAATTCAGATATGAATTTAATAGAATTGCAGCGGAGTTACGAGTTTGCACACACATACACACACACTCATTCGCGCCTTTTATCCCCGAAGGGGTAGGCACACACGCTACTAGCGCACCCATTCTTCACGCTATATATTCCGTTCCATGGTTTAGGGGTTGAAAGTATCGCCATATCGGGGATAAATTATGTGTTATTACAGGCGCAGATATGCGGAGTTAATTTATCTACATCAAATTATTCACTCAACAATAAGACTCTCCTGAACTACTCTCGCTTATTATGTTTAACACCAGATTCAAGATGCGTAATCCGAACATCTTTGCGCTTCGAATTTGTATTAGTAATACCTCCTATTACAACCCTATAACTAGAATGTGTCGCTCGTACAACGATTTGGCTAAGAAACATAAAGAAATTCACATTATGCACAGCATCCAATCCATCCAATTATGGATGGCATCCAATTATGGGGAACAGCATCACACTCAAATATTGAAATATTGCAAAGGTTTCAAAATAAAGTACTGCGAATGTTGACCAATGCCCCTTGGTTTGTACCAAACGAACTACTACATAAGGATCTACATGTACCTACGGTTAGACAGGAAATACAACGTTACATCAAATCATACAAAGAACGTATAACAAATCACCCTAATGCCCTAGCTCAGACACTGATGAACAATGAAGAATTTACCCGTCGTCTTAAGCGCAGAATACCCCAAGACTTATTCAACCTGTGATCCAGATATATAAATTTAAGGGAGTGTGACAAGGGTCACACCCCCAACAAGCCAACCACAATAAGTTCTACATACTTCTGAATGTCCCAAAAAAGGAGACAGATTGTAGTAAAAAAAGAGATAAAAAAAAAAAAAAAAAAAAAAAAAAAAAAAAAAAAAAAAAAAAACATTATGCACAGCAACTCAGCAAAGTTTATAATAAGTTTACGGCAAACACTGTTTTAAAAATTAAGAACTAGACATTGAATTTTAATATTGCATTAAAAATACTTAAGTAGGCGATTTCGTTCAATATTTACAGTGATCATAATTATATATTAACACATCATAATATGTAGCAGTCATGATTTGGGCACATATTTTGGAGTGCAATCTAGATTAAGTACTAACCCTAGCCATAGTCATTATTATATGTTTTTGATTGTATTCTGTGTGTGTCTTAAATAAAGTAAAAAAAAACTCCGGGCTCATATTGAGCAGAAAAACCCAAAAATCAATAAGCTGAGTTAAATATTTTAGTTGTAATAGCAGTGAGGGCGTTATTGATGGTAGCAGTACTTTAGAGTCTTTTTATGGTATCATACACTAAGTAAACCCGAAACCAATAAATAACCCAATTACTGTCTACGGTTTTTTTTTTATTTGTTTAAACCAATCTAAATATGTCTGTAAACATGTTAATCAAACTTTATTCTGTGATTGGCCCACATTTGCGATCGATCCGAATTTCGAAGATATCGATTGCAATCGTTCATTGATGTCGGCAGATAGACGAACTTATGTATGTGCTTTATTAGGTTGGACAATAAATAAAGGCTACATTATATTGTGAACAATAGTACTCTTGTAAAATTGACTTAATTTTTGTAAATTCTAAATATTATATTAATTACGTTAGATTAGGCATCTACTAGATAAGACGAGAATAAGGGCCAGTTTCACAGGTTTCACATAAATTTTATTTAACAGTTATCTCATTAAACAGCTAATATAGATGGTATGGTAAAAAAAGTGGACGATAGCCTAGTTGGGAATCGAACGGTCTGCCGAGACAATGTCCGGCGCGGCGGTTCAAAACCCAAGGCACACACCTCTGAATTTTCGAAGTTGCGTGTTTTGTTTATCAATTATCGTTCGCTTTAACGAGCAAAACATCGTGAGAAAACCTACATACCTAAGAATTCTCCATAAGAATTTCGAGGGTATGTGAATTCTAACCAACCCGCACTAGGCCAGCGTTGTGGACTAAGGCCTGACCCCTCTCAGTAGTAAAGGAGGCCCGTGCTCAGCAGTGGGCATTATATAATACAGGGCTGAATGCATTGCATTGCATAGATGGTACTCATTTTCGGTTTTGAGCATATATTACAGTGTGTCTATTGTATTTGGTCGGCTTATACATTTATGTGACAAATAGCATTTATTAGCAAGCGGTGAAATCGGTTCTAGGTTTCTTTAACATATAACTACTTAACATATAACTGGTGGTACGATATTTGTATCCGTCCGGATAGCCATAACACTACACAAGGTATAAAAGCTACCATAGAGACCTAACACGTAAGTGTGTCGTTTCCGGAATCAGTCTGTGTATATCCGGTTTCATACAGGCCGGCATAATTACGTCGACTGGCAATGGTAATCATCTTTCAATCGATAGTGTATCTGGATACAATTCCTCTTACGATCAGTTGCAGTGGTGTCACTGTGCCGTACTCTTATAAAAAAAAAATATATTGTACTAGCATTGCGCGCGGCTCCGCCCGCGTGGAAAAGTTTTTCCGGGATAAAAAGTAGCCTATAGCACTCAGGAGTAATGTAGCTTCCTATTAGTGAAAGAATTTTCAAAATCGGTCCAGTAGTTCCTGAGATTAGCGCGTTCAAACAAACAAACAAACTCTTCAGCTTTATATATTAATAGTACTAGCTGTTGCCCGCGGCTCCGCCAGCGTGAATTTTTTTTCCCCGGGATAAAAGTCCCGCTTTATATTTTCCCGGGATAAAAAGAAGCCTAAGCTACTCCTTATTACATCAGCTACCTGCCAATAAAAGTCCCGTTAAAATCGGTCCAGCCATTTCAGAGATTAGCCGGAACAAACAGACAGAATGCCAGACAGACAGACAAAAATTGTAAAAAATGATATTTTGGTGTATGTACCGTATATATATTCATATACATGTAGTAAAAAACGGTTATTTCAATATTACAAACAGACACTCCAATTTTATTTATATGTATAGATAGATAAAGCGGGGCGCTATTGATGGAAGTTATCCTAACGAATGTAATTGTACGCTAAAAGTTCATGAAATAAGGTTTAAAGTTACTAAAATTTGTCCCTTTTACATGTCCCCGACGCGGACGGGTCAGGATAATACGAGTAATTATTTCTGCCTAAATGATACCTCTGGAAAAACGTACCGCAACTATCTACGACTGTTGTAATGAAAGTATACCGCAAACCCTCATATTTTTTATTTGTAATTTCTAAAACATTTATAAAAAATACGCACGTAGAGCGTACGCGGACATTGTGAGATATAAGTACACAATAAATTATTTGTTTGTCGTGAATAAATAAAATAAACAACCATAAAGGTTTGCTGTTGTTTGTAATAAAAATACGATAACAGAATCAACCGGTCGGTTTGTTTACTAATTACCCACTGCGGCAATATTTACAATGAATAACGTATTTTATCATCAAAGCAATGATTTTGCTTTCATCAGCTATTAATAATAATTGTTAATCATATGGTTTGTAATTGATTTATAGAAAGTGATGATATGCAAACATTACTAGATGCTTTGATAAATTATAAACCTAGATAGAGTGACGCGCTGCAATGAAACTAAAACAAACAGGCCAATTTTTCTTAAGCTAGTATGCGTGACAGCTTTGTCATACGCTATCGCTGCATCATTCTGCGTATTCTCGTGTACGCGCATAATGATACCAGTTATAACATGGTTTCTATTAAAATGGGGAGAAAATTATATCCATGAAAAACAACAAAAAGTAATTCACTGGAACTCATTTACTGGACAATTGTTGGCGTCTATTTTTTTCGACGCGTTTGAAACGTTCAGTGTCTATCTAGGTATATATAATTAATCAAAGACTAGATGTTTAGTATTTTAGATACACATTTCCCATATGTCGGAATTTGCGGTGTCATATTCCGAAAGCCTTCAGTTTTAACTGTATTCGTTTGGAATTAGCCTCGTACAATGTATTCTAGTGTTGAGAATGTATATCTAGTTAACTAACTTTTGTCCGGCACAGCAATGCGATTAACGAGAGTGTAACACATTTCGTAGGTCTCCATTACTATCTTTAAAACAAATAATTCCTGAGAGGGTTGTAAACTCGAATTGAGAATGTATTATTATGCAAGTAAATATGTGAAATGCTCTAAACAAAATAAAAATCTGTACATATATTTTTTTTGTATTATCATCATCATCATCATCAGCCACATGACGTCCACTGCTGAACATAGGCCTCCCCCAAAGATTTCCAGACGGACCTGTCAAAAGCGGCCCGCATCCAGCATCCGTATAATTTTGTATTATACAATGTACCTAATTTATACCTTTGAACTGATTTTGAAAAGAACAACCCTAGAGTTTCTCGCCCGTTCTACTCTGGTGGAAACTGCTTTCGGAACTGGTAGTAGAGTAAAAATTTACTGAATCTGAATGAAATGAATGAAGTAATGTTTAACATTTTATGGATTCGAATAAATTATTTCATTTCAATAAGTATCACTACATTCTAAAAAGTACACTTTATTTGCACAGTTAAATATTTTTATACTTGGCATAAGTAAGGCCAGTAAATACTTTATTAAAATAAACCATAGCTTTTAGCTTTGGGCTGTCTCTTTGCAATGAATAGAGTTCGTTAGACTACTTTCAACGTATTTTTACGTACATTCAGGAAGTTTTTCCTTTAGTTTTACTGGCTTGCCGATATCTGCAAGTAATCCTAACAGCAGTGACGTGTGAAACAAATATTTAACTTAAAATTGCGTAATTTCGTCACAAAAAAATACAGTCATCCTAGGTCATCAATCAATTAAAAACAAAATAGCTATTTCTGTAAAAGTCCTATCTTCATAACAATTTCTCAGAGCAAGAGCGTTCCATTTGACTCATTATATCGTTTATACGCCGCTGTTAACGATTCATTTATTTTCTACCTTTTAGATGTAATCACATTAACGGTCTATAATATAATACTAGCAACTTTATTGTAAACGAGCTTTTGTCCGCGGCTCCGCCCGCATGAGTGAGTTTTCCCGGGATAAAAGTCGCGCTTTATATTTTCCAGGGATAAAAAGTAGCCTATGTTAATTCAGGCAATAATCTACCCGTATGCCAAATTTCATCGAAATCCGTTCAGTAGTTTTTGCGTAAAATATTAACAAACATCCATACATCCAGACATCCATACTTACAAACTTTCGCGTTTACAATATTAGTAGGATTGAATTAGGCCGTGGGTTTACAACTAGTTAAGCTCTTCTTTCATGTCGATATTATTTTAGTGTCGATTAGAGCTTATATATTATACTAGGTGTTGCTCGCATCTTCGCCCGCGTGTAAAGCCTTTCCCGCTACAAAAGTCCCTACAACACAGTACGACGCCAGCGCCATCTACTTAAAGAATTAGATAAAAAACATCAATTATTTCCCATGGGAGCAAATTACCGAAATAAAAGTAGCCTATGTATTAATCCAGGACATGATCTACCCGTGTGCCAAATTTCATCCAAATCCGTTCAGTATTTTCTGGGTTTACTTCTAACAAACATCCAAATATTTTCATAAACTTTCACACTTATAATATTAGTAAGATAAGACTAGCTGACCCGGCAAACGTTGTTCTGCTACATACATTATTTCAAGTGAATATTTTGGTTGTTAAATAAAAAAATAACGAATGTATTGTTAGTGGGTAGGGAAGGGATCTATGACAGAAAGAGGAATGGAGCGCTGTAGACGATGATTATAAATAAAGCTTCTCGTGAATGACTTGCGCATGTGTGGATGAAAGTTCGATGAGGCGGACGAAGCGCCATCTATCATTCAACAACATAAATAATTTCGTTCTGTTTGAAATTATTTGGGTATTGTTCACACAAAAATACTAAAATCGCGATAAAAAATGGGAGGGTGGGGGTAGGAGGGTGAAAATTTGAGGATACAGGTATCTTTTTATGCCAAATCAAAAAAAAATATAATAAAATGAAGAAAAAATCTGGATAGGGACACCTCACCTAGCGGTATGAAATATACCTTACGACCAGTGGCGGTCCTTTCATAGAAGCCGAAAAGCCTGGCTTGCCCTAAAATTATTAACCTATTTACTCAAAACCGAATATGGAACAATAACCAAAATTTTACAGTTAAAACGGTTCTTCTCGAGCGCATCTATAGACACACACCACCACACCCGCGCCGTACACGCATTTCATATTTAATACAAAACATAGCTAGATGCGCATAAAATATATTTATTACTCTCTCTCTCGTTGGGTTTTACCTGGCTTTTTGCCTCCATATTTCTGTCTCATTCACACTTAGATAGAATACGCATCAACTGCTACCACATACGTATAGCTGCTATAGTAAGTTTCTATAGCAATCAGTACTAGAAAATAATCCAAGCTTTTGATTTAGAGTTGCCAAGTAATTGAATTTGCTTCTAATATGGTTGCAATAATTCTACCTAATATTCCATAATATTTAAAAGCATAATCTGTTAATTTATCTTGAATATGTAATGAATTTAAATTAATTATAATTATTCTAGTGTATTGCACTATAATTTTATTTATCATAAAGTTTTGCGTTATATTTAGCATTAATTTTGTTGTAGACATTTTATGCTGAATTACTGGCAACACTAATTGTTTGTTTACATTGCGCCGGTGATACATTTTAAAGTATTTGTGTTTATTAAGTGATTTTTGAGTTATTATAAACATTTAAGTACAAAAAAGATGAGTGAAATTATTCGCTGTGATAGTTTAAACTTTGCGAAAGTTTTGATCGACGAAAATAAGTTACATTTGTTAGGTTATGATGGTAAACAATAACTCTCAACGAGCTGGCGAATGACGCGAAATATATTTGAAGAAACTTAAAAGGTATTTAGATCAGTATACAAAACGAATTGTCTTATTGAATGCTTTAATACGTTATACGACTACTTATTAAGTTGTATTGTTGGTCTTGCATATTTTTCTCGAACGAAACAAATGTTTGGAATAGGTAGGTACATCTGGTTAATAAAATGATTTAATTTATCAGTGTTATCAAAAGTAATTCCAATTCACAAAAACATATGTTTAATGCATTAAGTTCATTTCATAATATCAGGTAATCAGCGAATTGTAACCTGATTATCTTGTCCAATTAAATAGGTACAGTACCTACTAAGAAATTAGAAAATTTCTAAACAAAACGTGAGCGGCGACGTAAATTTTTTTTTATTTTTACTTCTTTTATATTAGTATATAGGTATAATTTAAGTAGTTTATCTTTAGGACAAGATTTTTTTTCAGATTTGCGATGGGTCAAAATCGTTATCAAATAAAGCTACCAAATTTCTTCTGTGTGACGAGGCGCATCGATGGCGTAGTTGTATCGCGTACGCGGTATGGACATTGCTATGAGGCCGAGGTTTCGAATCCCGATAGGGACAGTAATTTTTTATTTTTAGATGTTGGTTTTCTTTTTTATATGTACACATCTTATATGAATCGGAGATGCGAACATTTTTTTAGATCAGCTTTGGCTTGCCCTCATCGAAAACACTAGGCACGCCACTGCTTACGACCTATTATTATACCTACTAATTATACATAAGAAAAAATCATAAAAATCGTTTCGGAGGAGTGCCACCACAAACACCGTGACACGAGATTTTTACATATACACTTCGCGTCGCCCGTAGTCGTGCCTTTGCTCGATAAAGTATAACACGAATACGCTCGTCGATTAATAAAATCAGGTTGTAACAAAACATCAAGCGTCGTGTTTGAATGAATTTGTATGCTCGATAGAATTTAAAAACGGTAAATACTCGATGTTCTGTTACAAGTAAATGCTCTAGTCTATCAGCACCTCTCCCTGTGATGGACGGCAGCGTGGCAGGTAGGTCTCACGCTGCCGTTGACGCCGAGAGCGTCCTTCGTTGCGCGGGGGCTTCTGAGCCCCCCCACAACAGGAGATGGTCCGCACTAGGCGGCACCGTGCAGGGGCGGTTGCGGACGACTGACACTTCCGTTAGAGGAAGCCCGCAGCCGCCCTTAATGCGCCGAAGATGGCCACTGCGGAGTTTTAGTTGATATGCCGTGGGTGCGTTGCACATAGGTTAGGGACTTGGTCCGTAGATCGGTTCCATCTCTCCGGGCGGCTCAACGTCAGATCGTAAGGCACGGTGAACCCAACATAACCGCTCAGTGGCCCCCCTCGAAAGCTATGGGCTGTAGTGATAAGTCACTTTCTCCGCGAAAACAAAAAATAAGTCTATCAGCACCTTAAAACCAGATAAAACACGAAACTTTCTACATTTACAAGTTAAGTGGTTTTCTTTTAAAATAAAAAAAATAATTAAAAAAATACTTTATTGACGATACGATATACGATTATACGATACGATGACGACCCAAAGAAGAAAGGCAGAAAGAAACTCCGGGCTTACTTTTTTGTTATCAATTGTTCATTGTTTCTTTTCTTTGTTTTTTCAATATTTTTGTGCTGTATACAAAGTCAGATTAGTTGTATAAGCTAATGCACGCACATCACCGTTGAAATGAGATAAAATCCAAATGAAGGGATTTAATACCTGGACAGACATGTACAAATACCAAAGAACACCGATTCCTGCCTAGGATGATCCGCGAGGCTATTGAGATCAAAAAACATCCTAATTTCAATAGAGAAGATGGTTGGAAACTTGCACAAGCCTGGGACCCGGTCATACATCTAATTAAATCGGGCCCCAAAAGACCTGCTGCCAGACCTCAAGACATTGTGAGCTCTTACTGCGTAGACCGGACCGCAAACAATGACTAACATCTTTAAATTGTATAATTGTAAATTGAAGGTAGATTTGTAACATTAACTTTTCGGACCACCAACACCTCAGTCCGCCCCGTGACCACGAAGTGCTGCAAAGCCTTCGAAACGTCGGGAGAAAAATTAAATAAAAAACCGCGATAAAATCCGTTATAATAGTTTAATTTCAATGTCTAACATTCGCGTAAACATAAGGAATCATTATGTACAAATACTTAAAATTAGACATAAAAAAACACCATAACTATAAAATATTGCAATTTTATAAAATGTTCTGACCTTAGACGATATGATTATAATCTTCTTTGGCTTCGACAAAAATATAATGTTCTAACTTTTAACTCGAAATCATTTAAACCAGGGTCAACGTCTTATATAATTATCGCTGTTATCAGATTCCATGGAGTAAAGGTTAATTTGATTGTGGTCAAATCAATATACCTTATATTACGGGAAAGTGACCCCACTGCACCTGGTGATATGCGGAGTGGGGTTAAGATAGAGCGTCGACTCACGAGAGATGTTTAAAAGCAATCGACACAATAGGCTAGTTGACTACTTTTTTAATAAAAAAAATATCAAAAATGTATGTCATCCAAAATCTAACGGAAAAAGAATTTTCAAAATTGGCGCAATAATAAGTAAGTTATAAACCTTTGAAATTTGGTAGAAGGGGTAATTGTCAGATAACAGTAATATTAGACTGTGACGTCATCGGGTGTCACCGGCCATAACGCTACGTGCGTGCGAAAAGGTAGCACGATATCCCCACCATGCCCCCACTTTTACTCACGGCAATATTTCAAATGTAAATAACTGCTTTATTTTTCAACCAATTTTGATGCTGATTTCATAGAATAATTTTTTTTTTTTTTATTATTGTACATTATTTTACATATAAAATAATGTATAAAATAGAACATAGGAAACTTCCCCATTATGGCGGCCTCTTTGAACTGGATATACACAGGTTGATCCCACAATGCGAAACACTTACGTGGGCCACTATGGCGGGTTTTAACACCTTCCACAGATCCGGGCGGATACAAGATATAACCTACCACCAGCAACACTATAAAACCGGGTTTTTTCAACTTTAGTTATTTTTTTGTCATGGTCTTATTAGGCTGGACGTGCTCGCAGAGCTTCGAGTACTCCAGGTGCTGCGAGCTCGTTTAGCTTAATAAGACCCTGACTAAAAGATAACTACAGTTGAAAAAACGGGGCCTAAGTATCATTCATGTGTATTTCTAGCTATTTAAATTTGGCAAAAATCAGCTTTACCTGTAAGTTATCTTAAATACAAATTAACTGTCAAAATCGATTTGAAGATTTGTTTTTATCGCTTCTGAATGAGGAGACGAGCATGCCGCTCGCCTGATGGTAAGCGATACGACCGCCAATAAATAGTAGCATACAGAACTTTTAATTACAAAGTACTGAGTGGCACTCCGCTGCGTTCGTCACTCTGAGACATATAGTCTTACTTATAAACTTGTTTTAGCCTTAAGAGGTGGTTAAGCATTGCTTAAATAACTGTGACTGCCTCGGTGGCGTAGTTGTATTACGGTACGACTGCAAGGCTGAGGTCTCGGGTTCGATTCCCGGGTCGGGCAAAGTGATATTGGATTTTTCTATTGAGTATCAGCCCGGAGTCTGGAATTTGTGCCCGATATGGCGATAGGCTCGCCCCCTATCACATCATGGGACGGAATACGCTTGGCGAAAAGTGTGTGCACTAGTTGCGCCTCTGCCTACCCCTTCGGGGATAAAAGGCGTGAGCATGCGTGAGCATGCGTTAAATAACTGTCAAAATTAAACATCGCCGCAGCCTAGTTTAAACCTAGTTAAAAGGCAAGGTGGCGAGTTTTGCCTTACAGCTGATCGTGTATCTCAAAAGTTAAGCATTGCTTAAGAGCAAACTAGTTATTTTTTATAAGTAATACTATAGATGTTAACTTTATAATGCCCAGTAATTACGCTGGTTACGATGTTCTTTAAACCGAAATACAACAGTGCATGAACACTGCTGCTTCGCGGTAGAAACAAACATTTCGGTGGTACCTACCCAGATGGCCCCTTGCATACGAAAGACTTACCACAGGTAAAGTTATTTAATATTTACCGCAAGTAAGTATTTGGGTAAGTATCTCTAAGTGGTGTCTCTAAATAGTGGGTGTATATGTAAATAGGCAATTTACAGATAATTATTATGGAATATCATGTCTATATAAAATAGAAAATCTGCAAAACACATGCAATGATTTATTATTGCACGATAATACCATCGTATTAACATCTTAAAGTGCATATATATAGTTTCCATTTTTGTAATTTTATCTCACCAAATGATCTCCATTGATTATTCCTGGCTCACATTGACTATGCTCTATTTTAAAAAGCATGCCGAGTAGCCAGCTAAAAACAGATTTGAATTTAGCGACTATATAATCGATTGAATTCTTGTTACAAAAATAGTGATGTCCAAGGAAAGCTGTACAGTTTCATACGTTTATTGGCGTTGTTTTATCTCCCCTCTAATGTATCAGTATATAAATGTTATTGTTGCCGGCGCGACGCGTTCTCCCACGTACGGTCCTAAGCATTTATTGTGCCTAGAGCAAATTTGCTTGCGGGTCGCAATATCCAAGTGAACGGCCCCCGGGGTGCGATCTTGTTTTATTTGCACGCTAGAGCCGATAATGAACGTTTTTTCTCTGTATCTATTCTGAGCATTCAATATACTAAAGGTGTAATAAAGGATAATATATTAGTGGCGCTCCTCTGCTACTTGTCACTGAAATTTTATTGTCACATCATATAATCAAATGCTATGAACGAATAGATGGAGTGATAAACAAAATTTACTACCGTTTGCGCAAGGTTGATAAAATATCGACAAGAAAGTACAGATTAGGCAAAAAAACAATAGATAGTTATATCGAACGCGTATAAAATGTTTAGGAAACTTTTACGGCCGTAACATTTTGTGGGCAGTTTGCTACAGTGTTCGCCGTAAATAAAAATGTATAAAAATCTTCATACGTTTGAATAAAACGAACGAATTATACTTTATTTGCAATAACATTTTAACCCTATCCGATGCTAAAACTCTAGCTATGTGAACATAGGTATGTTCGTATACAAATAAATAAGGCGAAAATAAAGAATATAGTTCCTTTGATATTGTGAGTAACTTATACTGTATTTAAATTATATATGGTCAAAAGATAATCATTACCTACAGAAATTGACAACATCAATGGACTGCACTAACTAAAGTCTTATTTATACGAAAAGATAAATTGACAGAGAAGTATGATAAACTAAAATTACTAAACAGTTAAGACACAAGAAAGCTAACTGCTCCTTCAGAAGCTACAAAAGATGATCTTTATCGTTTTATGGACTCAAAGAGCGGGGTGAACCCCGGGGGAGAATTTATGTCGGAATATTACCCCTCCTCAGAGACTCTAAAAGAAACTTTTAAATACTTTATGTCGGTACTTATATATACGACGCTACGGATATTATACTGTAACGCTATGAGTATTTTATATCGTAAATAATTGTCATTCATGTTTGCCAATGAGTACGGTCGGTAAGTTTAATGTTTATGACCTGGAAGAATATTTCATCATGCCATTGTGTTCGAAGTGACAGAGAGGCAAGTCCTTGGTATTGTTTTTTATCGGTCGGTAATTGGCTTGCCCGCTCTCCATGTCTGAATGCTATGTCGAATGTAGTTAATATGTCTATAGTCAATTAACTACGAGACGTTGTTAAGTTTGGACATGGATCGGCTTTCGCAATTTTTCTTTTTTCTTAATGATATTTTGAAGCTGGGGATTTTGTTGACGTTGGATGAATGGGATTGTATTATATAAAAAACGTGATTATATAACGATACATTTTAGCTATTGCTATATGGACATAGGAGTTGTAATAATGCAAGTGATACATAATACATTCCTAGTGCAAAAAGTAGACTTTCGACGTTGATGGAGACATGTTAAATAAAAAGTAATTGTTGCCAGCACCAGTTTTCCGTAGATGAAGATATCAACCTAAATTAGTTTGGAACTTGGCGAGTAAGACCACCTTTTGAAGCGAAAGAATTTTCCATTTCGTCCAATGCTGAATCAACATTGCACTGGTATCACAGCGAAAACGTAACTAGTGGCTTCAGACTTCATTACCACTTTCTTCTATTTGTAATAAAGTTAGTTTTAATTTCATAAAAGCGGATAAGGAAGTTTTAAGTAAGAAAACGCTCAGTTTATTAGGTATTGTGTGGTCAAGAAGCTGGCTGCAATAATACAATAATAGACACAAAGGATGGTCACTGCCGGAATGCAGTGTGCGTATAACTGGTTTATTACGAACTCTTTTATAGTAAACACTGTACAAACCGCTTTGTTCTGTAACAAAGAAAACAAAATCCGGCGATGTTTCTAAATTTAAAAACTAATAAAGAATGGCAAACATTTGGCAAAATGTTTTTTTCTAACAAACGTTTGTACAAGCGAAATAGCTCGCTGCGAAATATTGTGTGCCGTAAAATCTGTGGCAGTTACAAAATAGCAAATAACTTTTAATAAGTAGAAAGCAGTGTCCAATCAATTCAGTCGTACAAAACTGGATATTTATCCTGAATAAATTCATTGTTTATTTGAAACAAGTGACGGATCAAATTAAAATTTTAACAGAATGCAAATATATTGATACTAGTTAGAGATAGGTCACGATAATATTCGATACCCGAATAGTTTGACCGAAATAGCGGCGGGTCGTTCACCACTTAGCCGTGTCTGCTTTCATTATGTAAAAATTTAAAATTAATTTTACCTTTCGAATAACTTCGTATCTATAAACTTTAGATTATAAATTTCATATTTATAGGCTTATTAGTATGCGTCTTTTAAAAGGAAAGTTACCAGGTTCAAGTGTGAATGTTCGTTTCAACTAGTATTGTCTAGATATTTACTGCTATACGCATTTCGCAGATATTGAACTTTGTATCGACCCTAACCTGCAGAGGTCGTTCTTACCCGGAAAACCTTTTATGCAGATCTTTCCTTATAAAAAGTAAAGGTAAGAAATTAAAGTTTGGCGGCGAAAGGTCGTCGCCACTGTAGAGGAACAGATGGTTGCGTTCCTCTATGGAAGGGGAAGATTCCCAGTCAGGCAGATGTTGCGCCTGACCGGCCGTAGCCCCTCCGATGGTTCTTACTCGGAGGTGGCATATATACTGCGCTTCGCGCAAATATTGCTGTCGCAATTCCGGATCGTGCATTGCCATCTGGTGTAATTTTTGGGCGTTACTTCCTGATTGTCAATACAACTGTCAGATGAGTGCTTGAGTCTTCCAGTTGACCACTTGGTTCCTAGACATGTTGATAGGTGGCGGTGTATGACTATTTGTGTGCCACCACAAAAGGATAATTAATTATTCAAATTGCAATTACAGGTAACGTTATTTCCCTATCATACAAATTTTGACTGTCGAGGTCGTTTATATATCTTCAAACACTAAACCTTCTTTTACAATTCGGTTTTGTTCCACATGATTATTATTGAGTTGGACTTGCGTACCGAGGGTTCCGAAGTCTGAACAAACTTATTGGTAAGATATCTAAGTATATGTTCACTATCTCAACAAAGTAATTAATAAATTTATCAAATTTGAAAAGAATGTAAATTCCCCTTTTTTCTTATTAAAGAACATATTTAGTTTTCAGATTTTTTCTTTACATGTGCTGTTAGATCTTTTTTCTTGCCAAGTTTCATGCTTCTAGGTCAACGGGAAGTACCCTACAGGTTTTGATTATTTTGCGAAATCGCAAAATATAGGAAAATATGAGACATAAAGGGTCATATCTTTTGATCGCGTTGACTTACAAGTTTGATTTTTTTCACAGCTGAAAGAGACCGTAGACCCGAGTAATTGATATATATTTCAACTTGATATCTCCACGCGTTCCTGAGAAAAAGGGTCTTGACAGACAGACAGACGGACAGACAGACAAACTGACAACAAAGAAATCCTATAAGGGCACCTTTTTCCTTTTGAGGTCCGGAACCCTAAACAGAAGACGAATTAATATTAACGGTAACTCTTCTTTTCTAATTGAGTCAAAAGTATAATATTATAGCGTGAGTTTGAGATATCGTTATTAAAATGTGTTTAGACGTTAAAATATTCTATATGTTAATTGCTGAGCAATAAAAACTATTTTACCATAAATTTAATGCATTTGAATGTAATTTATGCTATAATTAATATAAACGTGCAATTTCTTGAAATTATAATCAACATTATGCCTAGATATGAATTGTAACAGTATGAGTGCTGAGTTATGCTATTATGCATCTAGATTATACGCCACCGACGGGGTTTCTTGATCAATCGCTCTGATGAAGGAACTGTATAGCATTATTAAAATAATTTTGCCGTCTCTAAATCACATGGAAACATTGCGAGTATTTGAATATTATTTGTACACAAATTTAACAATTTGCTTGGTTTAATTATGAATGCAAAATAACAGCCTCCCTCTGGTTTCGGTTTGTACTTTTTGAAGTGAAACTTCTTTATCGACACACGGGAGAAATCTATTGTAACGTTGCTAGGAACGTTAACTCTCTTCGTAAACGTTATCGTTTACGTCAGTTTAACTACCAATCGAAACTGTTAATGTATCGTATTGGCTGGTTAAACTGTCACTAGTTTTGACGTACGTCTGAACGGCGCTCGTATAAATAAGCGTGCAATGTCACGCGCGCCCTTTTTTCTTACAATCTTCTTCGCCGTAGCAACACTACTACTAACTGCGTGTTGCCACGCATACCGTTGTTCCCGCTGGGGTGAGTGTGCCAACTTCTACTAACCGCTTCCAGGTATTCTGTGCATCTGGGCTCGTGAGCTATCACGAGTCACTGGCGCGGAATGTAAGCCTAGCTTGCATTCCGACCCGCTGGGATTCTGATTCCAGGTTCTTTTCTACGGTGCGGCGTTGACCACCTTTTCGACGGCGTGGAGTGCTGACTCCATGCTCCGCTGGCGTCGGGAGAGCTGCCTCCCGATCCCAGTCACGTGTTGACCGCCGTATTTCTACGGTACGGCGCCCTGACCGCCGTGCTCCACGCACGGAGTGCTGACTCCGTGCTGACCGCCTTCTCCACGGTGCGGAGTGCTGACTCCGCCACGTGCACACCACCATCGTCGTCGCGGGTGCTGACCCCGGCCACGTGTGCACCGTCGTCGCGGGTGCTGGCCCCGACCACGTGCTCACCACCACCATCATCGTCGGGTGCTAACCTCGACCACCTCACCACCGCTGCGCAGACCACGTGGCGCTACCATCTGCCCGGCGAGCTGCCGCCGGAGCTAGCCACGTGCATCAGCGTCGTGCCGTTCGCCTGAATCGGAGTCTCCGCAGGCCAGTGACTCGTTTGCATACCACCAGCAAACCGTACCGAGTGTAACGCGGAGGTGCAAAATAAAGCTCGTACCACGAACCTAAAACCCTGAGTTTCTCTTCTCTTCTCTCTTCTTCCTAACTATCTATCTGCGGCGCCTCACGCCGCAGTGGCGCCTAACTTAGGTTTACGTGGGTTTTTGCATCTCCAAATTACTACTCGGTACTCCTCACAGTCCCGTTGCATAGTCTACACTGTGTAAGCGAACGGTAACACTAATTGCGAACAGGTGAGTCAATTTCTTTAATAAGTGAAAGTGTTAAGTGTTTAAAAGATCTAAATTATAACGGTATCATGTTTTAGTGCATTGTTCGCAATTTTTGTCCGACTACCCTCCCATATTATTTTATCAAAAAAAATATTTGTTCTTTCGTGTCACTAATCCATTTAATTTTCTATAATGGGCACTCACCCTATTACCTTCTTTCTACTAAATAAAAACGAACTAAGCTATGAGGTTATTATCCGTGGTGAAGATCCGGGTAATACCGTATTACAATTGCGGAAGCAAATACACAAACTTTCAATTTTATATCCCTCCGAAGATATCGATGAGTCTGGTCTCGATATTGATTCTGATTTTTTTTTTTTTTTTTTTTTTTTTTTTTATTGCCAGTATAGGCAGACGAGCCAGCGGCCCGCCTGATGGTAAGCGGCCACCGCTGCTCATGGACTCGGCGATGCCAGGGACACAGACAAGCCGCTGCCTACCGTAGGGACAATACTCTTTTTAAGCCTCGTTTGAAGAAGGACAGGTCATAGCGCTCAGGGAACACCGACACAGGTAGTTCATTCCAGAGCTTACACGTACGTGGTAGAAAAGAACGCTGGAACCGTTCCGTTCGAGAACGGTACGTCTCCAGGTGGTAGGAATGAACTCTACTGCGGTGCCGAGTGGTGCGATGGTAGAAAGGTGACGATGGTACCATCTTAAACAATTCCTCGGAGCACTCCCCGTGGAACAAACGATAGAACACACAGAGAGACCCAAAGTCTCTCCGCAGTCCTAACGGCTCCAGTTTGTCCGTGAGATTGGCATCATCGACGATTCGAATAGCTCGGCGCTGTAAGGAGTCAAGTGGGTCGAGCTGGTATTTTGGGGCACCTGCCCAGAGATGAGAGCAGTACTCCACGTGGGGCCGGATTTGCGCTTTGTAAAGCGTTAACCTATGACCCGACGTGAAGTACCGCTTGGCTCTGTTCAGGATGCCCAACTTTTTACTTGCCAGTTTGGCTTTATCTTCCAAATGACTCCTAAACTGCACTTTGTTCGAGATTTCGACGCCGAGGATCCCAATACACTCGGACACTTGGAGAGTGACTCCTTCGAATTGTGGCGCCATGACAAAAGGGTCCTTCTTCGCAGTGAACGCGCAAACTTGTGTCTTCGAGGGGTTAAATTGAACTAAGTTCATTTCGCCCCATTTGGAGGCCCGCCCCAGAGAGCTCTCGACTTCAGACACAAGTTGAGACCGTCTTTCCTCAATGGAACTTCGAGGGAGATTCTGTTGGCCGATGTATCGCGTATCACTTGTACTATCGTCTGCATAACAATGCATGCTGTCGATAGACAACATGTCATTGATATGCAGGACGAAGAGTGTCGGCGATAACACCGAGCCTTGTGGAACACCAGCATTAATGGTCTTGGTCTCGGAGCAACAGCCGTCCACTACGACTTGTATGCTTCGACCATCCAAAAAGCTGGCGATCCACTTGCAGAGTCCCTCGGGGATTCCGTAGGCTGGTAGCTTCGCAAGAAGAGCGCCATGCCACACTCGATCGAACGCCTTCGCAATGTCAAGGCCGACCGCAATAGCCTCACCCCCACCATCCAAAGCCTCCGCCCAACGGTGTGTGAGGTACACGAGAAGATCACCAGCCGAACGACCATGACGGAAACCGTACTGACGGTCACTTATCAGCTGGTGGTCCTCAAGATACCTCAGGAGCTGAGTGTTTATAACTCGCTCCAAGACTTTGGAAAGTAAGGATGTGACAGCAATCGGTCTGTAGCTCGAAGGGTCCGACCGGTCACCCTTTTTGGGGATTGGGTGTACACGGGCAACCTTCCACGAAGCTGGAACCCGATTGGTCTTGTAGGAAAGACGGTAAAGGCGCGTGAGCACGGGGGTCAACTCAGGGGCGCACGTCTTAAGAACCACTGCGGGGATACAGTCCGGCCCACTCGACTTATGGATGTCGAGAAGCCTGAGCTCCCGTCTGACAGCACGCTGACTGATTTTGATTTCAGACAGGAGACTCTCACACCGCGGGATGTTCGGCGGTGTGGCTCCTCCATCATCCAAATTCGAGTTCGAGGCAAAGAATTGAGCCAAGAGATCGGCCTTCTCCTTTGCACTATGGGCCAGGCTGTTATCGTGTTTACGCAGTGGTGGGAGACTGGACTGGCAGAAATTTCCCTCCACAGCCTTGGCGAGCGACCAAAAAGCACGGCTCCCAGAGGGATAGCTCTGGAGTCTCTCGCCAATTCTGCGGATGTGCTCCGCCTTGGCCTTAGCTAGAGCTCTCTTGTTGGATCTAGAGGCGGCGTTAAACTTCCGTTTCTCCTCCTTTTTATTTGGATCCCGACGCCTCCTGGCGTCTTGCCACGCCGCGTATGCGGACTGCTTGAGGCGTGCAGCAACGGCACAGGCACGATTGTACCACGGCCGGCTGCGACTCCCTGCGGGTATTTTTGAGCTGGGTATGAATAACTCCATACCCAGGCGAATTGTATCCGCGACACAGTCCGCACAGGCGTCAGGATCACCTGAGGAGAAACAGAGCCGCCTCCATGGGTAGGACGCGAAGAATTCTCGCATTCCGTCCCAATCTGCTGACATATACCGCCACACTGTGCGAGTTCCAGTTTTTGGAGAACGACTGGAACCCAACACAGGGGCCCATGAACGGACCAGGCAGTGGTCTGATGATCCCAGAGGGGCCTCGACCACTATCCTGTATCCGTCCGGGTGTGTCGTAAGCAGAAGATCCAACATAGAGGGCTCATGACTCTCAACATCTGGAACACGGGTAGGCTGCGTTACCAGCTGCGAGAAGCCATAAGCCAAAGCCATCTCGTGAGCAGCCCGACCGGGGAGATCAGTGGTCCTGGATCCCAACCACTCTTTGTGATGAGCGTTGAAATCGCCAAGGACCACCACCTCCGCAGAAGGGTACTGCTCCAGTATTCGGTCAGTCCCCACTTGGACGTTCTCGAACAATTGAGCAGATCCCGTATCACTGGCGTGGGACCTGTACAGGCAAGCATAGACTCGGGTGCTACCCCTAAAGTCTACGCGTAGCCATAATAAGGACAGGTCCCAACGCTCGAGGCCGCGAAGGCGGTGACAACAGATATCACCCCTGATGAAGACGCACACCCCGGCTTTACGCAGGAACAAATGCTCCAGCACGTAACCGGGGTAGTTAAGGTACGAGACATCGTCAGGGGTAGATATCTGGGTCTCCGTTAAAAAGAGCAGGGCAGGCCGCGCCGTCTCTAGGTGGTGGTGGACGGCGTTGAGGTTGCTGTGTAGACCCCTGACATTGCAGAAATCTACCGAGAATGTGGATGGATTTGTTGATACCGCCGTAGAACGCCTGCTATTTTTTGACCTTCTCATTTTGTTGTTTTTGGGTATTGAGATTGGGATGGGTTGGGAATGGGTGTGGTAGGCCAAAACGACGCCCTTGAAAGGGGACGGATAGAGTGCAAGGCGGGCAAACAGCATCATGGGGAGTCGGCGTAAAGCACGGAAGGGCCCCCGGTGCCCCCCCGCGTGCAGTCGCCGGGATCCACCCCAGTCTCCCACTCTGGCACGACGACCGCACGTCGGGATTTTCGCCGGTTGGCGGGACAGCTTCCCGGGGAAGGAGTTTGACAAGCGGATCCCCGGGTTCAGGTCCCCTACTGACCGGCAGGCGGCCGGCGGTGACCGTTCCCACCGGGTCTCCCTGTACTTCACGCCAGCATCCCCCAACCGAATACTAGCCGGTACACCTACACCACACACGAATGAGCATCGTCCGGACCCACTGACACCTGGCATAAGAGGGGAGAGGAAAAGAAGGGAACGGCTATCCAGCCCTTCCACCGAAACGCATTTCTACTTGGCGGCAGAAAAAGACTGGACGGTGGTACCAACCCGTTCGGATTCTACATTGAGAAACTTATCTCAATGCAGAACCCTACCACCAGTCAAGAGGAAGGAGAGGACACCAAAGACGCGGATTGGGAGGTGTGATGCGGCAATGGTGGCTCGAGGGGCCGGGAGCGCGTGCCCGTGCCGCTCTGTAAGACAACCGGACAGGTTGCCAAAAGAACGACCCTCTGACACTAAACTTAATAATCTAAAATTATCCCTTGCTGAATTAAATTCTAAAATTCTAAACTTAGAAAATAAATTCGAATCGAATATTTTTAAACGTAGTAGTGCTTTATCTAATCATATTTATCATAGAATTCGTAGAATCAAACCTCTCACTTCCGATGACAAAAAATTATTGCATACAATCCTAAGTGACTATAACATTTTAGTTAATAAACTCAACAAATTGAACTCGAGTGTCGATTCTAGTCTACCCCCATCGGTCGATAATAGTCAAGTTGCACCTTATTTATGCGAGCGCATTCGTATGTCTGATTTTAGACTATTGAAATTCGATGGTTCCACTTGTGTTAGACTGTTTTTGCAAAAAGTTAATGATTTCAAAACTTCTAGAAGTATATCGTCTTCTGATCTATTAAAATACGCTACCGAATTTTTTTGTGGTAATGCATTACATTGGTTCCGCAGCATAAAAGATAAAATAAATGACTGGGACCAATTGTCTAAATTGTTAATTGAGGATTTTGGTCAATTCGATTACGACTATCGCCTAGTTTCTGAAATTCGCAACCGTACACAGGACGAATCTGAAAATATAACTATTTATCTATCTATAATGTCTGAACTTTTTTCCCGTCTATCTAGACAATTATCTGAGTCAGATAAATTAGAAATCTTATTACATAATATTCGGCCTTGTTATTCAAATGTAATTGCTTGTTCATCTAAAATTTCTACTATTGAAGATCTACGTTTAGTCTGTAAAAATTTCGAAAATGTCCAATGTATGACTGCACAGTATCATAGACCACCACCTATCACTAATAACACTTTAGCCCCAGATTTGGCATACACTAATTATAAATATACTAAAAATACTAATACTCAATTTAATAAATCTACACGTTTTCAAAATTCATATAAATCTAATAATTATATTCAACAAACAAACACACAAACTAACCCTATATATACATCTACGAATCCAAGTAAACCGGTCGACCGCTTATCGCCCGAGAACAAAAGCCGCTCAGGTAGTCAGTGTCCTCGCTGCCGTACTAATGACCATACGCTCGCTAATTGTAAACAAGATAGGTTTCCGATTTGTTTTAAATGTGGAACTAAGGGCATTATTTTTTCTAATTGTACAAAGTGTCATTCTAAATCGAGTCCAAAAAAACTTTTAACGCTAGATTGTTGTAATGTGTCTTCTAAAAATAATAATTTCGATAAAGAAGACTGGGAACGTTGGCTTTCCACTATTAAAATATTTTTTTCTACCTATAATATTACATCAATCTGGGAACGTAAACCTGATAATGATTCGCGTCCGTATGTTAACGTAAATATTGGTGAAATTTCTTTTTGTGCTTTATTGGATTCTGGATCTTCAGTGACTATACTGGGGAACAATTCACATAAATTATTGGTATCAGCCGGTTTTAAATTGTGTCCGGATACTACTGATACACACTTTGTTGCCGCGGGCGGCCAACTTTTAAACTCCATAGGTTATATAAATATTCCTGTTAGTTTTGAAAATAATTTTCACATTCTTAAAGCTTATGTGATACCTACAGTGTCATCATATTTAATTTTGGGTGTTGATTTTTGGACTAAATTTGAAATTTGCCCTAAATATTTACAATCAATAACCATGGGTAATTCTACAACTAGTAGTATTTCTCTTATAAATGATAACAAAACTAAATTGTTATCCTACGATGATTTAACTAAATCACAGCGTCTAAACGCTGATAACACTATAGAACTATTTAGTTCCATTTCTGCTGAAAAGCGAGGTCTAGGCAGAACTCATCTCATCACACACCACATCGACACAGGCAACTCACCGCCTATTCGACAGCGTTATTACAGACTTTCTCCAGAAAAACAACGCGTGTTATGTAACGAACTGGATGACATGTTAGCGCTTGGTGTTGTAGAACCTTGTGAGAGTCCTTGGTGTTCACCTGTTTTACTAACTCCTAAAAAAGATGGTAAATTGAGATTTTGTTTAGACAGTCGTAAATTAAATTCAGTTACTAAAAAAGATGCCTATAAATTACCGTACATGTCAGAAATTTTGGATAATTTGAGTAATGCTTGTTATTTAAGTTCTATTGATCTATCGAAAGCTTTTTGGCAAATACCTATTCAAGAGTGTGATCGCGATAAAACAGCATTTTATATTCCATCACGCGGTTCGTTCAGGTTCGTAACTACTCCGTTTGGCTTTACTAACGCGCCTGCTACTCAACAACGGTTAGTTGACATCTTATTTTATGGGCCTGAATTTGAGAATTGTGTTTTCGTTTTCTTGGATGATATTATTGTTGTTTCTCCTAATTTTGATCATCACATGTCTATGCTTTTAAGAGTCCATAATAAATTAAAATCTGCTAATTTAACTATAAATTTTTCTAAATCACAATTTTTTCGTACTGAACTTAAGTATTTGGGTTATATTGTTAATTCGAATGGTCTACAAGTCGATCCTGGTAAAGTCGATGCCATTCTGAATTTTCCTGTACCGACCAACCCTAAGGAGGTCAAACGTTTTCTAGGCACTGCATCTTGGTATCGTAGGTTTGTTCCAAACTTTAGTTCAATTGCTGGACCCCTCAATAAACTTACTTCTACAAGTAAGAAGGCTAAACCCTTCATTTGGTCTAAAGAGGCGGAAGAGTCTTTTGCTAAACTAAAGGATTGTCTAGTTCAAGCTCCCATATTGTCGTGTCCTAATTATGATCTGCCCTTCGAAGTTCACACAGATGCTAGCGACTATGGCGTCGGTGCTTTACTCACACAAACTATTGATGGCGTAGAACATCCTATTGCCTATATGAGTAAATCACTGTCTCCTCAGGAGCGTAACTACAGCATTACTGAACGCGAAGCTTTAGCAGTCGTAGTTGCATTAGAACACTGGAGATGTTACCTAGAAACTGGTAAAAAATTTACTGTCTACACAGATCACTCAGCTCTAAAATGGTTTCTAAACCTAAACAACCCTACAGGACGGCTTGCTCGCTGGGGTGTCCGTCTATCTGCATTTTCTTTTGACATCAAACACCGTAGAGGTGCGGATAATGTTATTCCTGATGCATTGTCTCGTTCGTGTCCTATTCAGCTTAGTACTATAGATACTTCTTTAAATGTTACAAATACAACTGATGAATGGTACCTAAATATCTTTCACGGTTGTCAAAATTCTCCAACCTCATTTCCTAACTATATTATAAAAAATAATCGTCTTTATCGTTTTATGAAATCTAAATGTGTTTTAAATTCTGAATTTGAATGGAAGGAAGTTGTACCTCAAGAACTTCGGTCCCCTATTATTTTTGAAAACCATAGTAACCCTTTAGCTGGACATCTTGGTATTTTCAAAACGTACAGAAGGCTGGCACAAAAATACTACTGGCCAGGCATGCATGCTAGTGTAGTCGATTTTGTCTCTTCTTGCGATATTTGTATTTCTCACAAACATCAAAACCACTCCACTTTGGGTCAAATGGGCAGACCTAAGTCATGTTCCAGACCATTTCAAATGTTAAGTATAGATCTTATTGGACCTCTACCTTGTACTAGAAAGCAAAATTGTTATATTTTTGTTGTGACTTGTTGTTTTTCTAAATATTGTTTACTTTTTCCCTTAAAACGCGCTACCGCGGAAATTATCACTAAAATCCTAGAAGAAAATGTTTTCCTTGTACATGGCATTCCATCAACCATTCTTATGGATAATGGAAGGCAATTTATTAGCTCCACTTTAAAACAGATGTTAGAAAAGTACAAAATTCCTAACATACACTATACACCTAAATATACCCCTCATGTAAACACTGTCGAACGCTACAACAAGACTATCATGACCGCTATTTCCACCTTCATTGAAAATGATCAGCGAGTATGGGATCTCTTGATTCCCAAAATACAGTTTGCTATTAACAACTCTGTTAATGAGGTGACTGGCTACACTCCCTCATTCCTAGTGCATGGTCGTGAACTAGTTACTTGTGGTTCACACTACTTAGACACTAACGTGGACCAGGACATTGTTTACATACCTAGAGATCATTATGCTGAAAACTTAGGCGTACTATCTAATATATTTAACAAAGTACAGTCTTTACTTTTGCAAGCTCATAAGAGGAATAGTGCTAACTATAACTTGCGAAAGAAATCTGCAGAATTTAATGTTGGTGATGTAGTTTGGAGAAAAACGTTTTATCAAAGTGACAAAGATAAACATTTTAGTAAAAAACTTGCTCCTAAATATATTAAATGTAAAATTATTTTTAAAAAATCACCTCTAGTGTATGATTTAGCTGATATGAATGGTAACCCACTTGGTACCTGGCATATCAAAGACTTGAAACTGACTAATTATAAATGTTAAACTATTATACATTCTACAAATCTTATATAAATTATATTATTAAAATCTTATTTAAAATCCTACATTTTTAACTAATAAACTAAATTATACACTTAACTAAATTATATTTCTATAACTTATACAAACATTTAACTAATTAACTTCACTACACTACAACTGTGCAACATACATAATACCACTTGCCATTATAACAACTTCTACTTGGTATTTTTGAATATTGTAGTATGGTACAATTATTCTTTTTGTTATTTTAGGAGAGTCCTTTAATACTATAAAGTACTTTCTGTTAGATAGGGTCTCGGGTCATATATTTTGATGCTAGACAGTTTGTTAGAAAGATGTATGTTAGAGGATGGAATGAATGGATGAAATAACATGAATGCTAGGTAGACAGACGGATTTTACTTATATTCAGTTATAAGTAAAATCCTGGTCTTTTCGGCGGGGTACTGTAACGTTGCTAGGAACGTTAACTCTCTTCGTAAACGTTATCGTTTACGTCAGTTTAACTACCAATCGAAACTGTTAATGTATCGTATTGGCTGGTTAAACTGTCACTAGTTTTGACGTACGTCTGAACGGCGCTCGTATAAATAAGCGTGCAATGTCACGCGCGCCCTTTTTTCTTACAATCTTCTTCGCCGTAGCAACACTACTACTAACTGCGTGTTGCCACGCATACCGTTGTTCCCGCTGGGGTGAGTGTGCCAACTTCTACTAACCGCTTCCAGGTATTCTGTGCATCTGGGCTCGTGAGCTATCACGAGTCACTGGCGCGGAATGTAAGCCTAGCTTGCATTCCGACCCGCTGGGATTCTGATTCCAGGTTCTTTTCTACGGTGCGGCGTTGACCACCTTTTCGACGGCGTGGAGTGCTGACTCCATGCTCCGCTGGCGTCGGGAGAGCTGCCTCCCGATCCCAGTCACGTGTTGACCGCCGTATTTCTACGGTACGGCGCCCTGACCGCCGTGCTCCACGCACGGAGTGCTGACTCCGTGCTGACCGCCTTCTCCACGGTGCGGAGTGCTGACTCCGCCACGTGCACACCACCATCGTCGTCGCGGGTGCTGACCCCGGCCACGTGTGCACCGTCGTCGCGGGTGCTGGCCCCGACCACGTGCTCACCACCACCATCATCGTCGGGTGCTAACCTCGACCACCTCACCACCGCTGCGCAGACCACGTGGCGCTACCATCTGCCCGGCGAGCTGCCGCCGGAGCTAGCCACGTGCATCAGCGTCGTGCCGTTCGCCTGAATCGGAGTCTCCGCAGGCCAGTGACTCGTTTGCATACCACCAGCAAACCGTACCGAGTGTAACGCGGAGGTGCAAAATAAAGCTCGTACCACGAACCTAAAACCCTGAGTTTCTCTTCTCTTCTCTCTTCTTTCTCTATCTACCTGCGGCGCCTCACGCCGCACTATGTTAAAGAAAAATCGTCACACGAAAATCATCACACGAAAATCGTCACATTTTCTGTCACTTTGGACCGTCACCGCGCCGTCTTCTAGGCGTCATTATTTACATATCTATGGTACATCTTTATTTTTCGCAATTATAAATAATATGAAATTTAATATTAGAAAATAATTATGGACATGTGGTAGGTTTCGTAGCCACATTCATTCGATAGGCGCATATCGAAATGCCTCCAGGTCAATTTGACAATTAGTGTTGCTACTGTAATACGAATGCTGACTACAATGTGTGCATTGTTATTGATTCAACGGTCACTTATAATTTAAATTGGAGTATCGGCTTGTAATTAAGAGTTTTTATTTTTATGTTAACCTCACTTTTGATTGTAAGTATTAGTAAATGTATATTAATTTATTGAAATTAACCATCATTTAAAAATATGTCTGTCAATTTAGCAGACAATAATATTTAAATAAATAATAATAATTTTACCGTATTAATGGAATACAATAATTGTTATAAGAAAAGTGAAAAAAATGAATTGATTGAAGAAGTTTCGCTTCATACGTGTGTACATTAATACACACACACGTTTTTTTTCCTGTAATTACAAGAATATATTCAGTAAATATTTTAAATTTAGTAAGATTCTCACTCTACGTATAAAATACCACCAAAATAATCTATTTTCACGCGCATCACACCACAGAATAATAAAATGTAAAACCGAAAGACTTAACGAAACTGGGTCGATGTGATCTGATCAATAAATCATGATAATACCGCGTAAAAGTTCACTTAAGCTCAGTATTGAGGGATCCAATGTATTGCTGCCGTGACTTTGTTGTAAATAACATCGACAGGCAATATTTTCTCTTTACAACGAGTCTCGCTACAAGACAACGCTTTCAGGCAATGACTTGTGCCGGAGGGGGCGATATAAATATTTGCGTATCGTATCGCCGCCTGCCGCCTGCCGGCTGGCGTGCCGGCGGTCGTCGCTCGTCGCTGCGCCGACCCCGCGCCCGCACCATCAAACGTGCCGCGTCACGCGACCCCAGACCTCAATGTAAAAACTTTATTCCACTTTAAATTATCCGACGAAAATCGATATTTTTATTGATATTATTACCCACTCATTTACCCTACGCTGAACTTGGCTGTTGAGAAATGCAATGCAAATTTTGAAGCTTACGCTAGGATTTATTTCATCAACGGCGGATTCGCGGGTGACAACGTTTATTTAAGCATTAATTGGATGAATTAAAACAGGTTTGGCTGGACGGTGCGAATATAATCCCAATATAATTAGCTAGGTAACGGCAGGGGAAACTTCTGAAGATAAGAAGTGTTGCAAAGGAAATTATTTAAAATATTGAGTGAGTAACAAATTTTCGAACGATCGGCGTGATTCGATAACTTTTCGCCGAAGTTAGTTGTAAGTTTGTCGAAAGTTGGCAGCCGTGTTTGTGAACCTTATCGCTCGTGGAAGTACACGCCGAGATAAATGAAGTTTAGTTGCTCTTAATTTAATGGCTGGCCGGAAGTTTCCGGCGGCGTGACCGGATCGGAGGGACGGCCCGTTCCCACCAATTATGGGTTAATTATTTAGATATTGATAATATATTCACGTGGATGGCTTATCAATGGGTCAACAATCAATTTCGAAAGTAGCTTCAGATGTGTGTATAGCTAAGCGTATGTATGTAATCGATTTGATATCACTATGTTAGTTGAAGTTTAAATATCATAAATATTATGACTGTCGGAATACAAAGGTACATGAACGAACAATAATATCATGTGATGCAGCTTAATATAATAAGCATTAATAAGCGCAGTATAATAAGCGTAATGTAAATAATACCATAACGAGAATTACATTCCATTTTTTAAAATCTAGGTCACGTTTGTTGTTCAATAAATTTTAAACTGTAACCTATATAAATCCTGATCCTGGACCAAAGTGTAAACCCTCTTATTAGTAGAGGTGATGCCTAGCACTAGTTCAATAGCATATTATATTAAGTCCTATACCGGGAGTTTTAAAAAGTATGTGTTATAATATAATATACATTTTAAATACTTATTTACATACAAACATACACACTTACGCCCTTTATCTGCGAAGAGGTAGGCAGAGGCGCTACTAGGGCACCCACTTTTGGTTGTACGTATTCCGTCCCATTATGTGATAGGGGGCGAGTCTAACGCCATATCGGGCAAAAATTCCAGACTCCGGGCTGATACTGAGAAGAATAACCCAATATAATTTTGTCCGACCCGGGGATCGAACCCGAGACCTCAGCATTGCAGTCGCACCGTAACATAAAATACGCCATCGAAGCACTTATTTACAATTATTTCAATAGATGTTTTCGATCTCATGTACCGTGGAGCGCCGGAGCATGAAGTTATGGAGTTGACACTGTCACTAGGAGGAAACAGATGGATTTAAATGTTTTCGGGCCCCGAGTAGACACAAATTTATAGAGGTACAAAATGTACCACAATCAGTACAAAACCCCTTAATTAGTTTAACAACAATAAATTAGCCACGGTGTCCTATTTAATCCTTTTATTTTTTGCTAACGGTTTTTTCTGGAGCCTTTCAAACGTAATTCTAAACGTCGAGTAATTAATCTATTTTAACATATTTTTAAAGGCCTCGAAAGAATTTAGGGTTCTGTTTTTGACTTTTAGCAATTTTATGTTGCAAAGGAAAGTTATTAGTTTTATATTTTTATGCTAATCATGGATTGTATGCCCTGATGATGGTTGTCGTTTCACCCTCATGTTTGCTTAAAAATTACAATACTTAATTTTTGTCATCTATTTACTTTTTGGCCATAAAAAAGATAATTTATTGAATACTTAGTTCGTTTGAATAGTAGGTACAAATCCATTGATGTATTGGGTTTTTTAATACATCAATGTACAAATCTGTCAATTGTTGACAAAATATGATAATAGATCGGTAAGTGAATATGCAGAAGAAGCGTGGTGGATGGTTCTTGGCAATCTCGCTAGCCATCAAAGCTGCTATTTTGTGTCAATGTTTTGTATAAGACCATAGTCATGATGGCCAAGTCTAATATTGTCGTAGAAAATGATGATGTGGCTCCATAATACAAGTTAAAGGTAAATAATAAGCTTTACCTTTATAATTAAAGGTATTAACGATTCTTTTAGTATGGTAGTAACTTAATGCTTCTATTTTATAAAATATTCTATAAATTGTTATTTTCAGTAATAAACTTCGTAATAACGTACGTTTCCTATACGAATTCAATAGTGTAATAAATACCGTAGAGTAATTAAAATTATATTAGAATTTATCAGAACACGTATAGACCCAATTAATTAATTAGTGTTTGATCTATATGAAAATATTATATTACAAACAAATAATTTCCTTCAGTTGGTAATTTTATCTATACTAATATTATAAAGCTGAAGAGTTTGTTTGTTTGTTTGCACGCGCCAATCTCAGGAACTACTGGACCGATTTTGAAAATTCTTTCACTAATAGGAAGCTACATTACCTACTCCTGAGTGCTATAGGCTACTTTTTATCCTGGAAAAACTTTTCCACGCGGGCGGAGCCGCGCGCAATGCTAGTTTCATTATAAATCCCAAAATAATGTAAATTAAACAAGGCATCTACTTTCGTAAATATAAAACTTTATTAGTACCTACGTCTATATTCTATTTTTTTATTAAAAGCGATTCTATTATGGCGTGTGAGGATAATATTTCAACATAATAGGAGTCAACACGCAAGCTGTGTGTAAAGTCAAATTTCGCCACTTTAACGCGTAACTTATTTTGACTTTTAGTTCACTTTTCAGTAAATAATAAAATCAGGTGCCATTCGGCTGATATGAGTTAGAAGCTTGTGTATATCAAAGTTTTTATTGTTTGTATACTAGATTTAAAATAAAGACTGATGCGTGCGTTAAAACAAAATTTGACATTACAAGTCACATAAGTCATACAGGTCATTTATTTTTTATTTGAAAAGCATCTGTACGTCAAAGTTTACGAGAGAAAATCCAATTTTGAAGGTCACAGTATTGAACCCACAGAGTTACGGAGTAGACTCAACTATTAGTGATATTTAATGCCTATATTAACTAGAGATGTAAGCTTCTAAACTTGGTCTATCGGTCTTCTTGCACTTCTTCTTATCCCACCCAAATGTAGGGTCAACGCACAATACTTATTCAAGCATTTGGCTTATTTTTTACGAGTGGCCGCCTGTGTGACGTTTAAACCACCTGTGTAAACATGGTCTGTTCCAGTAAGTTCAAAACCAAGCTATTTGAGCAAGAGCCGCTATGACTCATGACAAACTAAACGATAATCGCTTGAAATAATATTCCGATGTGATTGTTCCATTGGTTTATTAACCCCACAATAATAAATTTACGCTGATTAGTTATGAAATATTAGAATTTTGAAATTTAGTTTACTTTTTAATAATTAGCTTATAATATGGTAGGATTTCATTGTGGCATTTGATACGATAAACAAGACTTAATCTTACATGCTATATATACTGGTACAATCAAAGTAGACTTCTAAGATTTTAAGTTGGTATAATTTTCTTTAACACTGTACTTATGTTAGTCGTCTGAAAACTCGCATCATTAAATATAAAAAAATCGGACATTCCGAAAAACTTGTAGGTAAGGTATCTAAGCATATAGGTTCAATAGTTCGCCAAAATTAATTAATGAATTAATCAAATTTAAAAAGTTTGTAAATTCGCTTTTTTGTCATTAAAGTACATATTTACGGTTTTCAGATTTTTTCCTTTACAAGTGCTGTAAAACCTTACTTTTTACCAAATTTCATGATTCTAGGTCAACGGGAAGTACCCTATAGGTTTTGATTCCGTTGCGAAATCAAAAATATGCGATATAAACGGTCAAATCTTTTGATCGCGTTGACTTACAAGTTTGATTTTATCCGCTGATTTTATCACAGCTGAAAGAGACAGTAGACTCGAGTATTTGATATAAATTTCAACTTGATATCTCTACACGTTCCTGAGAAAAAAGGTATTGATAGACAGACAGGCGGACAACAAAGTGATCGCATAAGGGTTCCTTTTTTAAGAACCCTAAAAATATTTATACTTAAACTATCAACTAAGTAAAAGTATAACAATTTAGAGAAGCGGCTAAAGTGGTACATAATAGTAAACATTATGAATTTATGTAAATGCAGAATTAAGGGTTGGGACCTTTAAATAAGACTGCATTTACATCAGAATGAAACGTTGCTTTCTATTGTACAGCGGTTTTGTGTTACTCGGTGTATATTTTTCTTTACAATTATGATGTGTTTGTGTGTGATTTTATGATGCTTTATGTTTAACACAATTTTACTATAAATTGATAATTCAATAAGGAACATTATATCCTATTGTAAGTATTTTTATCAACTGTCGAAGGGTATTATTTATTATGCGTTTATTTGTTAAATAAAAAAGAAAAATATTATTTATTATCCCATATTACACATTTTTTAGATTTTATTAATTTTCTACTTTAATATAAGTTATAAAAGAAGCTGCCATTGGAGAAGAACAAGTCACTAGTGTTGCTCTTTACAAAACATTTATATTATGAATCAGCCGTAAAATATCACTCATACAGATCGCATTAACTGCATCATGAATTCATACTCATACCATTCAAAATTGAATACTAGATTATGTACACTACCTAAATTGTACCAGTGGACTAGTTTTCATTTTGTATTCGATTTCGCACTTATTACTTTTCAGTAACTAACTACAATTAATTTAGGACAGGCCGCGAACGTGTCTAGATTATTTTGACATTATGCAGAATACTACTGTGTTTTTATGATATTCATTTGTTATTAGATATTTTGTGAGTTTGGACCGATTTTTGAGAAACCACGTGAATGAGTAAAAAATAAATACTAGGTACGAGACATAAATAAAAACTCATTTATAAATCGCTCCAACGAAGGCCCAAGGCTTACAATACAAGATTTGAAGCCAGAATTAGGTAATTGTAAACTTAGTCTACGAAAATTAAGGTCTCAGACATTGTCTCAGAAGATACTTTTAAGACGCACCTGCGCCCCGGCATATAAAAGTAGATTTTCTGGGCTCGGGATTACATACGTAGGTTTACTCGTACATTCCAAAAGGGTTAAACAAGTTGTAACTATTGCACTAGCTATTCACAGAGTGTTTTTCATCTCTTATTAGTGGCAAAATGTAAAAAAAATGGGTTGTATATATAATAACTGACTAGTTTACACA
The DNA here is from genome assembly GCA_947568825.1 of Sphinx pinastri. Taxonomy (NCBI): domain Eukaryota; kingdom Metazoa; phylum Arthropoda; class Insecta; order Lepidoptera; family Sphingidae; genus Sphinx; species Sphinx pinastri. Next base: position 9,507,032 of record OX387627.1, on the reverse strand, counting down.
GAGAAGCAGTAAGAAGCTGTATTATGAACCCTTTGGTATTGTCATAATATTATATAAATTGATGAGCCTACTACTACATGGGGTACATTCCCAACCGCGGGCAATACAATTTGATTGCCCTACTCACGGATCAAACGTAGGGTCTCCACCGATTTAACAGTTCATTGCAACTAGACCAATTCAAAATTAACTATAAATTATGGTAATAAATTACTGGTATTCTTATCTACGCTCTATTTTTAAATTTGTTGAAAGGTTGTAAATTGAAACGTAATTCATTCAATGTTAAGTGAAAAAGTGTGTAAGCTATAAATTTTTATAATAATCTACAATAAATGTATTTCCCGAACGGCAGTAAAAACTTTCGTGCTTTCATGTCAACTTTGCCAACTAAGACCATTAGCGAGGCTATCATGGTCGCATTTTATAAAGCCTTTATCATGAACAAACTTAAATTGTTATCTGTTTATCGATGTTTTAATTTGTAGTTTATGTTACTATGGGTCACTTAAATTACGGATATATACAAAATAGAAAGGAAAGTTTTTGTGGTAAATTGTAATTCATAAAGCCATTAACTACTAGATACTTTGTATAACTTTAGTTATTTATTTATACGGAACCTTTCTCTTGTCACGAAAACATTTTATCGCGAGTATTTTCGATTAGAATTAACAGCTTACCTACAACACCACCGGTTCTCTGTTACTATTACATGTCAAAGGGACTTTATACTAAAAGCACAAATTGTTTTCACGATACAAGCCCATTACGAGAAATGTTATTCATTAAAGTTGTCGGCAATTTGAACAATGATCGTAATTGTTTTGCGCAAAGTGGAATTTTCTCTTTATTGTTGCATTTACTAGTTTGTCATTCACTTAAATATTTTGTGGTAATTGTAAGGAATGGCCGAATTTAGTTATTGATACAATATGCAAAAAAACTTCTTAAACCATGGTGAAAATGAAAAAAGTAACTTACCAACAGTATCCTTAAAACAAATCACAACATGGAAGACGAGTCCGAATTGTATATAGAACAAAAGTTTTCCTAACAACATCATTCAGGTTACATGGTAAGATCGCGGAAGAAAGTTCACTGTTTTCGCGGCATCGCTACGAGTCGCCTTAGAAGTTAGCGTAGCGGCGTAGCTGCGTGTGCTCGCCGCTGAACCGAGCTACGACTGTGACTACGAGAGTTTCCTCGCCAACTTCGCCGCTCCGGTGCACATGCGCTCGTTCAACATTCCAAACCACTAGAAACAAACTTAATTTCTTCTATTCACATCATCCTTACACATCTTTGGTATATTGCTATGATCTCAGGCGCTTGTGTTGATATATAGGAATGAAATCCGAAAAACCTATTTTTCCATAAATCAATTGGGTCACTTTACTTAACTGGACGCTGGACATAACAAAATAAAATTACGGTATACAGTGCAATATGCATTCGCCTACATTTACAAACATAATTTTTGTTGGTTTTGCTTTTCCTGATTTCCATAGAGTTGGGTCAATAAAATTAAACTTATAAAGGCAAGCGCAACAAAATGATCGGTCGATCGTCTTCCATAAACTTATATTAATTCCATAAAGGACAATGGCGAAATCGTATTTATAAATAAATTATGCGTTTAGAAATTCCATACATGGTAATCTCAATATAATTATTTTGTATGATTTTTCAGCATACTAACTTTAGTTGTACAAGTGTGTATAAGTTGCATAAATTATTAAAAAAACTTAATTGACTTTCTAGCAATGTGTCACGGCCATTTTTTATGAATGACATAAGATTATTTAGGCTACCAAAACATCATTTTCATCAGGTCTCTAAAAATTGCAAAAAATATATCTGACTATAAAATGTTCATTAGGAATAATAACAAAGATTTCAGCTTTCTTACCACATTTTTTTTACTATGTATATTCTATTCTATACATTCTTACCAGCTGCCTGTTGGCTGTATAGTTACGGTCATTGCTTATATCATTTTAGAAAAAAAAGCTATTTCCGACATTTCGTTTCTGGCATGTAGTATTTTTGCAAAATGTGTGATAATATGTTTTGATTGAAAATTGAATGTACCTGGTCGAGCAACCGTACTGTAGGTTGCTGCGCTCATACCATGACAGTTGTCTGGTATTTGGCTTGGGCCGCCAGACAAGGCAATGTATCTGCCCCGGGAGAATTTTTAGATGAGATATTTATCAGAGCGAATTATTATGAAGAAGATGAATAAACATTAAAAAAAAAACAAATGTGTTTTATATTTTTTCAGAACTCGTTTTTATTTAATTGTTATTTCCCAAAGTCTAGGACTTAGGGTCTGAACGTATTTTTCCAAATAGTTTCAGAGTTTATTACAAAAAAAAAACAAAGAAACCTTTACTATTTACTATAGTAGTATCTATAAATAAAAAACTGCCTCGGTGGCGTAGTTGTATTACGGTACGACTGCAAGGCTGAGGTCTCGGGTTCGATCCCCGGGTCGGGCAAAGTGATATTGGATTTTTCTATTCAGTATCAGCCCGGAGTCTGGAATTTGTGCCCGATATGGCGATAGGCTCGCCCCCTATCACATCATGGGACGGAATACGCTTGGCGAAAAGTGGGTGCACTAGTTGCGCCTCCGCCTACCCCTTCGGGGATAAAAGGCGTGAGCATGCGTATAAATAAAAAATAATTTGATATATAAGCTTGTATAGCTGAGGAAGGTGCATGCCGCGCGCTAGTATGCCGTGTGGCAGATCACCCTTCTCCATGTTTAGTGAAATGTTAGGTTCGAATGTGATGAGGGAGGGTCTCGCTTGACAATAGACAGATTACCAAACATTTTATGAGTTTCATTATTCATATTATTATGTAAGAATCAATTCATAAATGTCAACTAAATCATAACCTCAAAATCTTTAAAATGAAAAATCTTTAGATTTAGACTTTTTTCACTAATAATCTTGATACATAATTGTTTAGGAATTGCTGCTGAATTGTTAAATATTTTTTTTACTTCTAAACGCTACACATTTACATCAACTAAAATCATGTATGGAGACCTGCCATTGTCCTTTGTATTATTATTAAATTTATATCCTATTGTTATGATGTTAATTATAATTATTATTAACAATCCTAATGACTTTTTTTATAATCACTATTGACAAAACTGAGAGAGAACAAATAATATAACAATATCATAATTTAAGAATTAGTGAGACTATCGTCATATCGGGTATAAATTCCAGACTCCGGGTTGATCTGAGTAAAACAACCCAGTATTCTCACTTTGCCCGACCCGGGGATCGAACCGGAGACCTTAGCACTGCGGTCGTAACTTTATACAACTACGCCACTAAGGCAGTCAGTAAAGTACAAGAAGAATAAATATAACTCGCAACATCAAAGGGTACATTATTTTTGTTTAAAATGATAAATTATTATTGGTTAGTATAAATGATAATTCACCAATAGTTTAAAAACCTTTGGATATTATTTCGTTATTTATCTGATCGAAACTAATAAATAATTTTACAAAACTTCGGTCAAACAGATTTATTTTCTCGAGGTATTTTAAATTGTAGAGATGCTTCAGTAGGCGTAAATTTAAAAACATCAAAGGGCAAAGTAATGGCCGCTACCATTCGTTTGTTTTTGTAGCCTGTTTTATAAAGAACATTTAACGAGAATATAAAAATATACCTTTACCTGACATCCATTTACGTTCAATTTTTGTCATTCAATTATGGGATTTTAATACTGTTTGACTTGCAGACCTTGATGATAGGCTAGTTGACTCCTTTTTTAAATACATTTATCAAAAATGTATGCCATCCAAAATCTAACGGAAAAAATATTTTTCAAAATTGGCGCAATAATTATTAAGTTGTAAAGCTTTGAAATTTGGGGGAAGGTGTAGTTGTCAAACAACGGTGATATCAGACTGTGACGTCACTGAGTGTCAGCGGCCACAAAGCTGTGTGCGTGCGAAAGAGATAGTGCAATATCCCCTCCACACCCCACTTTTGCTCACAACAATATTTCAAATATTAATAACTGCTTTACTTTTCAACCAATTTTGATGCTGATTTCGAAGAACAATTTCTTTTTCGTATTATTTTCTGTTATATATGTACACAATCAAACATAGGAAACTACCCTGTCTACAATACTGAGGTCTTTGGTTCGATCCCCGGGTCGGGCAAAGTTATATTGGGTTTTTTTATTCAGTATCAGCCCGGAGTCTTGGAATTTTTGTCCGATATGGCGAGATCTCACCCCTATCACATCATGGGACGGAATATGCACGGCGAAAAGTGGGTGCACTAGTTGTGCCTCTGCCTACCCTTTTAGGGATAAAAGGCATGAGTATGTGTGTGAAACTACCCTATTATGATTGTTAGTTTGGTCGTTAATTGTAAATTCGACCTCGCACTCAGAGCAAAGGCGAAAGACGATTGTTTTTTTTTTTTGGTGATCTTTCTCACCCATAAACCACAATTTCACAAGAATCATGGATTTGTCCTAAAGCAAAGGATTAAGGAATCACGAAAACTTTTTGATAATCTCAATCCATGTTCAAAACCCAACAGTGGGAATTATTTCACGTTAATTTACTGATTACGATATTTACTGAGAATAGACTTTGTCACACGAAATAGAACCTCACCGCATCACCACTGCGCTCGTTAATCAATAAGTACAATTCATAATTTTTCTATTACTCTTGAGTTATGGCAATGTGTTGGTTTTAATTACTTAAGTAATTTTCTACAAATAAACAACTCAAAGACTATGTTATGTATTTAAGATCTTCATACATGAATATACGTGATCTGGCTGGTGGCAACTGAGACCTCGGCCGCCGTGTCGAACTTCTCGTCCTTGTATGCGATATCAATACTTATTAATAAATAAAATCACTCACATGTGCTATTGGTTGTGGCTTCTCTGGGTTGCAACCCCTTTGCTGTTCCGTAGTATTAAAATGTTCTTTGGCTTTGCTCCCGCGAGCTGACGATCCGTCTCGTCCGGATATTTTTCACACACCCATTTTTTTAACTTTTTTGACACACCGCACTTATTCTTTTTTATTATTATTTGTGCCCACAAAAGAGGATAATGTATGATAAACTAATAAACTACAATATATATATTAGTGTTTGTATGTATGTATGTATGTATGTATGTATGTATGCCTAAATTCATTCGGTCTAATGTGCTTCCGAATAATGCTCTTAAATATTAAACAGACTATATAATTGAGAATGTATTAGAGAATATAGCACAATATTGGTCATAGGGATTCAAAGCAAATCTCTCTGACAGGCTTTGTTAGTTTGCAAAGAGGCAAAACCCGTCAGCTGGTCCGTTTTAGAGTTATAGTTTCTGACGAGGATGTGGTGAACTTGCCTCGTCGATTCCAAACTATATTCTGATAAATGCAACTATCGGAAAGTGTGATTTCCAATTTTACCAAGTAAATATTTACTTAAACCGGCTGTTCGGAGATAAAGGACCGATTGATGTCATCCTTAATGATCATGCTAAACTGATCTTTAGATACGTGTACACGTTACGTTAGAAGATTGAAATTAACGTAATGGATCCCATTTCAAAGACAAATTGGAATTGTTCAATATAATTTGTACTCTACATGGTTGTTTGTGCTTACTTAGGGTCTTCTTTTGTGTTTTGTTGTAAACAAACCAAGCCTTTGTCTGGGAGCACGGGCCTACGGCGGTTTTCTTATCAGTAGCTCGTCCCTTCAGTCGTGAGACTCGCATTTGGGCGCGGAGGGGCGACGAGCGAGGGCATTGGCTGCGGTTACTGACTTACGAAATATTCTAACTCATCAAACAGCTTCTTTCCACAGCGGCAGTTACGTACGAATATTTTATTTCCGCTGTCGGTGTAGCATCCTCTCAGAGGCATTTTTTTCAAATATTACCCGCGGAAACAGCGCACTGTTTACACTACGCTCGCCTTTCTGCTCATATCCAATGTAGTTTCCAGTTTAAAATTCATAACCCAGCTTTTAAACTCGGTTAGATTCTGAATATTCCCCTGGGAAACCTGTTTTCTAAATGAGCGTTTAGCCGTTTTAATATCGCGGTCCGTCGGATGAACGCGAGTTGTGTGGCAGTTCTATTTAAAGTTAGAGAACTGAAAAACCTGCAGTTCTTATCTGCAATTATTACAAAGAACTCCTGCCGTGGCGTTCTGGCGAAACCGAAACCGGGCTAACTTTTTATATGGTTAATTAACTGTGTGTAACTTTAAATGTTTCTGAAAGGTTAATTAAATTCGCAGACAAAAGAACTGGGCATTTTATGCACTATAAAAATACATAGTTATATTACTAATTAACACTTGGGTTGTGCCGGGACGGTGATGTACCGCCGGCTCGAGTAACGTGTCGAGTCTACAAACCATGCCGGCGTTTATTGTGCACAGAAAATGGAAAGACTTTTGGCTAATTCGTGTAGCTTGCCCGTTCTCCAAAAACACAAGATAAGAATTAAGGGTTACTGATGATTACACTATAACGTTCTACAAACTGGAACACAGTCGTTCTAACACAATACTGCTTCGCGATCGAAATCCTACTATAATATAATATAATATATATAATAATATAATATAATAATATTATAAACGCGTAAGTTTGTAAGTATGGATGTCTGGATGTATGGATGTTTGTTACTCTTTCACGCAAAAACTACTGAACGGATTTCGATGAAATTTGGCATACGGGTAGATTATGTCCTGGATTAACACATAGGCTACTTTTTATCCCGGGAAAATATAACGTGGGACTTTTATCCCGGGAAAACTCATTCACGCGGGCGGAGCCGCTGGCAAAAAGTTGTAGACAATACGTTAATACCTGTTTAGTCGCATTGAAGAGTCAACTAGTTTCACCATCCTAGCTAGTTGAAAGCACGTCTAATATTCATCCTGTTCATTTCGGTCAGAGCATCATATTCTGGGTCTCTAATATACTCGCTTAATATAATAACATCCGCACGCCCGCGTTCTAAGTATATTGTATTTGCATACACGTTTCGTAGTAGGTACCTTGTTTCCTTTGCTCTCGGTTTGTACGTCTATAACATATAATTTGAATGTTTCTTGTAAACGCTATGAAATTATTGCTGCGAGGATATTTTAATATACACATACTCACGCCATTTATCCCTGAAGGGGTAGGCAAAGGCGCAACTAGTGCACCCACTTTTCGCCGTGCGTATTCCGTCCTGTGATGTGATAGGGGGCGAGCCTATCGCCATATCAAACACAAATTCCAGACTTCAGGCTGATACTGATAAGGAAAATCTAATATCACTTTGCCCGACTCGAAGATCGAACCCGAGACCTCAGCATTGCAGTCGTACCGTAATACCGCTACGCCACCGAGGCAAGTAGTATCGGTCCGGAGTCTGAAATTTGTGCCCGATATGCCGATAGGCTCGCCCCCTATCACATCATGGGACGGAATATGCACGGCGAAAAGTGGGTGCACTAGTTGCGCCTCTGCCTACCCCTCCGGGGATAAAAAGCGTGAGTTTGCGTTTATAATATCATTGAATCTATTTTGATAGAATAGTACAGAAGCGTGTTCAACTTTGGTACTGAAATAAGTTTCATTAGATTAGGTCGATTAGAATTGTACGTAGCGGTAAACTTCGTCTACAGTACTGATAATTTAGAAATACACTTATACTTAACTACTATTATTGTTGCGTAATCATCGATATTATTACCCTAATATACAGGATAACGCCGTCTTAGCAATATTAATTAATGGTCATTAATGAATAAATACAATCAAAGACTAACAAATGATTTTGGTTATTATTGAGTTAGATTGAAATTTACATTCTTTATGAAAATAAAAATAAATCATTTTTTGCAGAAAATATCTTCTTTGTTTTATATTTTTTGGAAGGTTTCTAAGTCTCATGGGAATAATTATTTATGAAGCCGACAATAATGGTAAAAACAAGTAAGACCAGTGGGAGGAACGCTCATTAGTTGCAATCGCCTGCAGGCATGTAGCAACTGGATATACAGGCTGATTCCAAAATGCAGCTTGCGTGTCCTTCCCGTCGTGTTTTCAAGTTAGTGTGAGAATGTGGCAAAAAAATACAACACGACTCCGTTTCGTTTTATTGGGATTGGTTGATAAACACGTGACATATTGGGTCCTTGATCAATCACACACACACACACACACTCACGCCTTTTATCCCCAAAGGGGTAGGCAGAGGCGCAAATAGTGCACCCACTTTTCGCCGTCCATATTCCGTCCCATGATGTGATAGGGGGCGAGCCTATCGTCATATCGGGCACAAATTCCAGACTCCGGGCTGATACTGAATAGAATAACCCAATATCACTTTACCGGACCCGGGGATCGAACCCGAGACCTCAGCATTGCAATCGTACCGTAATACAACTACGCCACCTAGGCAGTCAATCACAAATATGAAAATTAAACGACATCGACTTAAGAGTTGTGTTTATTGGAGACATTTTAAGCAGACTCCAGGCTCAGTTTAGTTAGGCAATATTGTGCAAATGACACGACATAATATATTATTCTGATATTAATTATACCCGATATTACGCATATCGCATTATGGTAATTATAATACAGGCTTTAATCACTATCAACACCATTTATGATTCGTTATATATTTATTTACACTAGTTTTTGCTCGTGGCTCCGCCCGCATGAAAAGTATTTCCAGGATAAAAGTTCCGCTTTATATTTTCCCGGGATAAAAAATAGTCTATGTAACTCGCTGATATTGTAGCTTTATAGTAGTGCAAGAATTTTTAAAATCGGTCCAGTAGGTTATGCGTTTATCCATTAGAAACAAAAAATCAAATCTTTCCTCTTTATCTTATTAGTATAGATCCTACTAATATTATAAACGCGAAAGTTTCTAAGAATGTATGGATGTATGTTTGTTACTCTTTCACGCAAAAACTACTGAACGGTTTTCGATGAAATTTGGCACACGGGTATATCATGTCCTGGATTAACACATAGGCTACTTTTTATCCCAGGAAAATATAAAGCGGGCCCTTTATCCCGGGAAAACTTATTCACGCGGGCGGAGCCGCCGGCAAAGCTAGTATATTATAACTGCGAAAGTATTTCATATAGGTTGAAATGTTAAATAGCCCGTTTCCTCTAAGTGCGTACAGATCTAATGGAAAGCGGCGGTTTTGGCTTTCAGATGTTCTTTCGTAAGTGTAGAATATATTAAACGACCTTCTACTGTCCTTTAATATATTAAATGCAAATATTACTCCCATTTGCATTTAAAAAGCATAAAGGCAATCTACTCGTTTGTATGAGGGATTTCAACATTTTATAATATGTGTTATAGACTACATAATATTCGGTAGATAATCGCATATGTTTGGATACTTTATATTACATCATATTTTGTTATAGTTACCTATTTTTTTAAGGATATAACTAGTTAATCATATTTAATGAGTCATATTTATTTTATAAATATTTTATAATTGGATAAACTTTTAGACAGGAACATACCCACTGTATTGTTATATATCATTAAAAATTTATTTTTTCACTACAATCTATATGAAGAGTTTGTTTGTTTGAACGCGCTAATCTCAGGAACTACTGGACCGATTTTGAAAATTCTTTCACTAATAGGAAGCTACATTATTACTCCTGAGTGCTATAGGCTACTTTTTATCCCGGAAAAACTTTTACACGCGGGCAGAGCCGCGCGCAATGCTAGTAATAATATAAAACAGTTATGCAATAGTAGTTGATAAGTTTAATGTATTTCACCATAAATAATGACATGTATAGAAATAGAATAAAATCAAACACTGCGCTCGTTTTACCCAGAAAACACGAAGATGAATATATTAACCATAAACTATACAAACTAAAAATAAAACTACTATATATCCATAGACCATTATATACGTAGGTTGGTAAGTCAACACATTTAAATACAACAGTAGTCACATCAAGTGGAAAACGAGTATGACTCACCTCTATGTACTTTACAGACTGTTTAAAAATATTTTCACCTTTAAACCTTATTCATGTTTTACTGTATTATCTTTTTATACGTAATTAAAAGTAAACATTGAAAAGAACGCACAAAAGGGTACCCGCAGTGTAAACATTGACTTTTATATCATGGATCCCAAAATTTTGTCTAGTCACATTAACGATTTTTTATATAAGGCGATTAATTAAAAATATCCCAAGTTCATACATTTGTATTGGATACGAATATTACTTGAGAACTATAAAACTTAATATCTGTGGTTGGCAGCGTGTGGTGACAATGTGGCGAGTCTTTATCGTTAGACTTGAGTGCCAAATATTCAATTAAAACAACAGAACAACGGTAACGTCTGGATCCTACTAATATTATAAACGCGAAAATTTTTATGGATGTATGTTTGTTAGTCTTTCACGCAAAAACTACTGAACGGATTTTGATGAAATTTAACACACGAGTAGATCATGTGCTGCATTAACACATAGGCTACTTTTTATCCCTAGAAAACTTATTTACGCGGGCGGAAACGCGGGCAAAAGCTAGTAAGTAATAAAAGAAAATAATAGCAATATTTACACAAATATTAACTTAATTTTATGAAATTAATATAATTGATATGGGTTTTTTATATATTAATGATTAATATAAATAGGGTTTTAAATTGACGATATTAAAAACAAAACGTCGTGTATATTTAATTAAACCTTACTATATAATATTCGACCAAAACCCTTACCAAGTAAGTACACAATATAACCGATGTATTAACAGTTATCTATTTCAGGTACCAACGGAGAAAAATGATAATAACAGAAAGGAAGACTTTGGGGCACTTAAAAAAGAAGATAGAATTTGGATGATTGCATAGGAGACTGCCTGGCTCGATCCTCGGGTCGGGCAAAGTGATGTTGGGTTTTTCTACTCAGTATCAGCCCGGAGTCTGGAATTTGTGCCCGATATAGTGATAGGCTCGTCCCCTATCACATCATGGGATGGAATACGCACTACGAAAAGTGGGTGCACTAATTGCGTTTCTGCCTACGCCTTCGGGGATAAAGGACGTGTGTGTGTGTGTGTGTGTGTGTGTGTGTGAGAGTGAGTGTGAGTGTATGGGTGGGTAGGAGGACGTCGTTACTGAGTCCAATGTTGCTAAGATAAAGGTGAATACATTTCGTTAAGAACATAATATAATGAACATATTGAGCAATGTAGTAGGGCATAAAGCCAATATTTATTATTATAATTGATTCATTTTTGCCATTATTTGAAGAAGAAGGAATAACTCTAAATACTAAGTTGATAAAATCATAAACTCATTTGCAAAGAATTAGTTAATTACTTAGTTCATCGTCATCATCATCATCAGCCACATGACGTCCACTGCTGAACATAGGCCTCTCCTAAAGATTTAGACGGATCTGTCAAAAGCGGCCAGCAATTACTTAGTTCGATGGACATAAATAGAGGGCACATAAACATGGATCACTAATCATTACCTTCCTTTCTGCTTCGTAGCAAAGTATTAATGACGCACGTTTAACCCACGTGAGCGAGAAATAAAAAAATGTTTCGCATAGAAATATGGATGGAATGTAATCATTTTAGTCGGCAGGTATCGAAAATAAACTTAACTATCTCGATCGCTCGTGGACAGTTTGATTGTGATTAATTATTTTACGTGATGGAACTCCCGAGCTCAACTCGATACAACTTGACGTATTTCGTTTCCAATAATACATTGCATGGCCAATGTTTCGCTACATGCATTTGATTTTAGCTGATGAAATTTTTACGAGTAACCAGTGTGTATGTTGACGTTTGATTTATTGAGTAAATGTTTTAAACTATTAAAAATGTTGTAGTAAATCCCTGCCGAAGTCTTCTTCTTGTTATTTTAGTCCATTTTATGGGTTAGTTGTCCAACGCATAGCGTTCTTTAATTATTAATAATATTATAAAGAGGAAAGATTTGATTGTTTGTTTGCATTGAACAGGCTCCAAAACTACTGGACAGATTTGAAAAAATCTTTCACAAATATAAAGCAACATTATCAGCAAGTAACATAGGCAACTTTCTATCCCAGGAAAATATAAAGAGGGACTTTTATCCCGGAAAAACTCATTCATGCGGGCGGAGCCGCGAACAGAAGTCTAGTTAATTATAAAACAGATGAGGTCGTGACATTGACCACTCTCCTTAGGTCGAGCAATCAAAATTTAAGTAAAATTTTCACTTAATAAAACCAATATTATAAGCGCGTTTCATGGCACATGAAATGCAAATCAAATTACACTCTTTCTTAAAATAAAATAAAATAAAATACTTTATTCATCACGTAGGCGAACATAGTTGCACTTATGATAAGTCAAGATACATTAAATGGATTATATTAATAATTATTATAAATACCAATGGTCACTTATATAACTACCGACATTTTTATTGGGAGTAAATCTATGATAAGAAATAAACAAAAACAAAAAAACAGCTCGGGCTGGCAGGAAAGGGGATATAAAAAGGACATCATTTTATTAAAATAATGGGAGGAACGCGTCGCGATCCTCACCGGTGAGGACACTACAGGCCCTAGCCTAGCTAACCTACCAGCCTTTCACTAGCTACCTAAGCGATGACGACCCGAAGAAGAAAGGCAGAAAGAAACTCCGGGCTTACTTTTTTTGTCATCAATTGTTCATTGTTTCTTTCTCTTTTTTTTTTTCAATTCTTTTGTGCTGTGTACTAAGTCAGATTAGTTATATAAGCTAATGCACGCACATCACCGTTGAAATAAGATAAAATCCAAATGAAGGGATTTAGGGAATACCTGGACAGGCATGTACAAATACGTAAAACTGGACATAACACAAAAAAATAATAAAATAACGGTGTACAATGTGCATTCGCCTACATTTACAAAATTATTTTTGTTGTATTGCTCTTCCTACTTTCTTAATAAAATGAAACTTATAAAGGCAAGCGCAACAAAATGATCGGTCGGTCGTCTTCCCTAAATTTAAATTATATGAATGAGGGAATATTTATAATTGTAGTAATTAGGTTATATACCTAATAGTCACAGTAGATTTAAAAGTTAAAATTATTGTAATGTCAATTTATCTAAGCAAATATTATGATTATGGTCATCTGATGGTTAATAGAAATCATCACCCGCGAATCTGCTTTCAAAGCTCTCGTGTGAACTACTAAGTAATCCTCGAGGAAAGCTACCAGCGTTTTTTTTTTGGCAATTTTACGTTAGTCCCTATGTAAATCACTTTTTAATCCCAACGTATATAATGATATTTTTTTTATCCAATAACGTACTAAACTAGCATACGTTTTTGTATACTTTGTTGGCAGGTGGAATCTCTGATAGGATGTTGAGAATGTTATTTAAGCATTATATTTATTTCTCAAGCCCTAGTGGTGTATATATCTCCCATCCAGGCATGTAAGCTTGTGTACTGCAGTTGATCACTCGAAGCTATTTATACATTGAAATACCTTTACCTTATGTTTACTGGGTGTTAAATGGTATTGTTCTCGTTAGCTATGGATGTTATTTATTTGTGTTTATTTTAAACATTTAGGAGTAGTCGAATAAAGTGAGCATGCTTTATAAATATATAACTCTACTAGGAGTAATACCTCGATGGCGTAGTTGTATTATGGTACGACTGCAATGCTGAGATCTTGGATTCGATCCCCGGGTCGGGCAAAGTGATATTGGATTTTTCTATTCAGTATCAGCCTGGAGTCTGGAATTTGTGCCCGATATTGCGATAGGCTTGCCCTGTATCACATCATGGGACGGAATACGCACGGTGAAAAATGGGTGCACTAGTTGCGCCTCTGCCTACGCCTTCGGGGATAAAAGGCGTGAGTGTGTGTGTGAGTAATATATTATATTATTATTTAATATTCTTAGGTCACCTACTATATCGATGGGATTTTAAAAATATACTTTTCTTCAATGATGTATGCAATTAAAGTCAATAAATTAATAACTGTCTATAGAGTCTGATATTGTTTTTTAAAAGAATGTAGCAACATACTGTGTATTACATCTAACATAGCTGGCTAAATTTGGGTGTGATACATCTCTGTTTACCCCTGAAAAGGGAATCACTCCACAATTACTCTATACATAAAGATGTTACCATTACATAGACACGTGATATAATCGTGGACCCTGTCGGGCACGGCAAAATTTCAAGAGAGGGAGAAACTTTATTATTAAGAATTTATATACATGTAGATATTGTTTTAAGCTATTGCATAGCTTCTATCGCGGGCCTTGAGCGTGGAGACCGAATCCAGAAATTCCGTAACGAAAATAACCTCACATCTTTTTATCTTACTAATATGAACCTTTGGACCTCATTAAAGACAGAAGAGTACTTCATTTGAGGCTTCTTGAAACACGAGATGAAACAGAAAGAGCCAACCTCAAACAGCAATACCGTCAGATGCGCAGGAAAATCTATCGCAGCGTGCGTAAGGATAGAAGGATGTGGGCTGATGCTATTGCTGATAGTGCACAACTTGCTGCAAACACCGGCAATTTGAGGGAGCTGTATAAGGCTACTAAAACCTTGGCGGGAAAAAGAAGTTCCAAAGGGAGGGTCCTGAAGTCTAAGGAAGGTCAGCTTATCGCGACATCAGAAGGGCAGCTTCAACGCTGGCAAGAACACTTTGAGAATGTCTTCCGAACCTCAGCAATGTCGACGTCGGCTGAGGTACAGGCCGGAGCAACACCTCCACAGCTCCTTAACATCGACACCGCTCCACCTAAACATGAAGAAGTGGCGAAGGCTATCCTCTCCTTGAAGACCGGCAAAGCCCCAGGACTCGACCTTATAACCGCGGAAATGCTTAAAGCTGACTTACCCTCCGCTGTCGAGACTCTGACGCCTTTAATCACTAAGATCTGGGATTCAGAAAAGCTACCCGAGGACTGGAATAAAGGGCTCCTAATAACTGTGCCTAAAAAAGGTGACTTAAGCCACTGCGGTAACTGGAGGGGGATCACTTTACTTTCCATCCCATCCAAGGTGTTCTGTAAGATCATCTTGGACAGGCTGTCGAAGGCCGTAGAACCTCTCTTGCGCAATGAACAGGCTGGGTTTCGCCCCAATCGCTCATGCACCGACCAAATTAACACTCTTCGTATCATACTTGAACAAGCATCAGAATGGCAGAGGGAGATATATCTAACTTTCGTCGATTTCGAAAAAGCTTTTGATACGTTGCGATGGTCCAGCTTATGGTCTCGTCTACTCTTCATTGGTGTCCCGCCGAAAATTGTGGAACTACTCAAAGCTATTTATAAGAACTACTCTTGCTGCGTCACCCACAATGGCCTTATTTCTGACGACATCGCCGTGCACGCTGGGGTCCGACAAGGCTGTCTTTTGTCGCCTCTCCTCTTTTTGATCGCTCTGGACGGGATTATGCTTCGTATATTTGACAACAAGCGCCGTGGAATAGAGTGGGGTAGTTCCAATGTCTTAGAAGACTTGGACTATGCCGACGACCTCTGTCTGCTGAGCCACACACACGCCGATATGCAAGCTAAGCTCAATGATTTAAGAGTGGAGGCGGCAAACTTGGGGTTAAAAATTAATACCCGGAAGACCGTAGAGATGCGATCTGGATTGACAGACATAACACCGTTGCTGATTGGCACAGAGGTAGTGGAACAAGTCCACAAGTTCACATACCTCGGTAGCGTCGTGTCGGAAACAGGAGGAGCAGAGGAAGACATCACCTCACGGATTGCCAAGGCACGAGCAACGTTTGCGCAACTGCGCCCCGTATGGAAATCACGTAAGTTGACCCGAAGAGTTAAGCTCAGGATTTTCGGGACCAACATAAAGTCAGTGCTACTATACGGGTGCGAAACGTGGAAGGTAACGAAAGCCATCTCGCATCAGCTCCAGGTATTTGTAAACCGATGCCTTCGCCAAATCATCGGTATTCACTGGCCTGAGAAAATCTCGAACGACCACCTACGAGAACTCTGCCATGAAACACCAATCAACCAGCAGATCAGACGCCGCAAGTGGAAATGGATTGGCCACACCCTCCGAAGAGGTCCCGATCATATACCTAAACAGGCAATGGATTGGAATCCCCAAGGAAAGCGAAAGCGTGGTCGTCCCAAACAAACCTGGCGACGTACTGTGATCGACGAAGCGAAAAGTATTGGGAAGACTTGGAGTGAAATCAAACGCGAAGCTCAAGACCGATCGAAATGGAGAGTCACTGTGGAAGCCCTCTGCCCCATCCAGGGGACATAGGACCTTAATGATGAATATGAACCTTTAATACAATGCGTAGAAGCTATAATTCTTGAAACGAGTATAATTTTATTTATTTTATTTATTAAAGTCATTAAAACCATTTCTTACTAATCTAATATGAACCTTAACTACATTGCGTAGAAGCTATTTCCCCAGCGTTGGCACGGCACGAGTACAAAAGAATCGAACGTAACATTCTTTTTTCAAATTTTGATTTATTCTACTTTGGTTGTGATGACCATTGCATTTCTGACATTTATTAATAACAAGACTAAACGTGCGTTGCTCGCGTTTAAAAATCTACTTTATGTGGTAAGCGTAAGATCGAATTTGTGTTTAGTCAATCAAAATTTGTGATAAAAAATGCTATGCAATAGCTTTACCGCGGCAGTCTCTGAGTGCCACACGTATTTTTTTTATTAACTTATAATTAACATTAAATATAAATGTGTGTGTGTGCATGTGTTTGTGTGTGTGTGGAAAAAGGCGTGATGCTATATGCTATGCTATTGCATTTCCAAAGAACTTCACGTTTCTATCTATAAACTTTTTGTTTCTCATGTCAGTCTATGCAACAGCAACTATCAATTAAAATACTAAATTGGATTTTTAAATTATTATTATACTCAAAAACTTCATTGAAATAAATATAGACAGTAGGTATATTGTATTTATGAATAACGAGCTTTTGCCCGCGGCTCCGCCCGCGTGAATGATTTTTCCCGGGATAAAAAGTAGCCTATGTGTTAATCCAGGACATACTCTACCTGTGTGCCAAATTTCATAGAAATCCGTTCAATAGTTTTTGCGTGAAAGAGTAACAAACATCCAGACATCCATACTTACAAACTTTCGCGTTTATAATATTATTATTAGTAGGACAAGATAAGCAGGTAACTCATCTGAGGGTTACTGCTATGCCTGCTCATAATTGGTATAGATAATCAATACCTAATAAGTACCTACCCATACCAAAGTTAATTACAAATTTGAATTACACGCGGAAACTCGCACACGCACAATATAGTGTAATTACAACGCAATAGGAGATCGTAATGCTTGATAATTTAAAATTCGGGTTGTAATACTTCTTTTTAAAAGCAGTCGGTACGCTGACTACCTATACGGCTAACGAATTGCTCGTTCGACATAGAGTTAAACTAAAAAGAATTGCCTTTTATATCCAATATAAAACTACAAAAACAAAAGCATTATAAAAGTATTGTCGGGTAATTGAATGCACTGCAACAATTAGTAAGTGTAAGTACTTCGTAGAAAATTCGCGGACCGCTTGATACAATACAATTAAAAGGTAGTTTGTTGAAGTTTATTAGGTACTTGAAGTTCAACTTAGCGGAACGGTGAGTTTCCCGATACCGCACCGTGCCGGCTCATCGTATTCGTTTAGTCCGACTAGTTCAATATCTCGGGTCAGCTGGCCTCAGGGGTACATATATCGTTTTCTGCATACTCCCGACGAAAATTACTTTCTTTGTGATACGTGAGATGGTAGACAAAATGAATTTCGTCTAGAAACATCTATGATTCAGAAGGATGGTTAGTTTCTTTGACAATTTCTTGAGACAGGGTTTAGTTTGACGTATGATTTCATGACAATAAATAAATAACGTGTATTGCGCTAAGGTATTGCGCAAAATAAGATGATTACGAATTTTTAATAAGTACAAATAAACTTAGAAAAATACAAAAATACGGCAAGAAGGAGTGGCCCAATATAACTGCTGTCTAAGGTATAAAACGTAATATGTATAAAAAAAAAGAATAACTAATTTTAATTCTTAAGATCGTATCAGAGTACAACGTGGGACCTATGTAAGAATAATGGAAAACAAATATTAAGTAAACTTATTATACGAGTAAAGTGCTTGCAGATACATTCTGTAGCACGTTTCACGTTCAAATATGTAAATAACCTATTCATATTATGCTATAAGGGATGGTTATTAGGATAATAATATCGTTGAACTCAATTTGATCGTCAATCTCCTGTCATCATCTAAATTAAATTGTTCGGCGAGAAGTGAATTGTTACACATATTCTGTTCGAATTCTTCAATTACCTATAATAATAATTATTATTAATATTTCCCTGTATACATCGTATTGCCCCCACTAGAAACTTGTTCTGATTTAAAACTAAAACCAAGTCAGCATTCTGGGATACTATAGCGTAGTTGATCTTTATTGAGGAGCTTAGAAACAGATGTGACTAATACCTACCTACGACTCGGCGACCTTTGTCTACTCGATCCCTATAAACTTTCTATGATAATAGTTTATAATATTCATTATTAATAAGGGTCGCGAATTTAATAACTATTCAAATAAATTTAATAGAAACGTATAATTGAGACTAATGAATTTTGTGAATTTATTTAGATGACTGGAATTGCTAAGGCGTTACAACGATGTTTCTTTTTGTGCTACCAGCGCGGCGTTTGCTGAGGCGAAAATAAAGTCGTAGATTAGAAACCAGTGTTGCAATCTTGTGCGTATTCGTATTAGATTGGCCTGAGTAAATTTGCTCAATGTCTAAATGAGACGATCCTTCGGGACAAACACACGAGCTACAGAAGCACCGAACGCGTAAAGCTTCTTTCATTAAAAGAAAGGAACGTCGGTTGTGATTTTTGACCCCCGGCAGAAAACAGAGGGGTGTTGGTGGGTCCGAAGTCCGGATCAGGGAGATGAAAATACTTCTTTCGCGGTCCCCCGACGCGACAACGCTTGAGTCAAAACTCAAAATATTACTAGGTACTTAAACGACAAAGACACTTATATTATTTTACTTTTTAGAGGTTTTTTGTATCGAGGGTTCTTTAAATATTAATTTAATTTTTATTATCTTAATGTCGGAATTTAATTTTTAAAGCAAACATTGTAATCATGCGCTGTACTTGGAGTGAGGTTTTTTCGATTGCGGGCGTAATATATGACGTCCAACTAAGTGGTGTCCATAAATCGCGCTCGTGACACATCCCGTCCGGCCCGGTCGAGTGTCGCGTGTCCATTTCAGTGTATGCATGTCCGCTTTACGCACCAATGAGCTCCTACGAATAATATTTGATTATAACCATAATATTGTTATAGCGAAGGAAATCGGACCGTAGGTATGCTTTGGTAGAGAGTGCTGTTTAACACTTTACACTTGATGCCACAAAACACGAGTGTGAACTAAGTTTGTTAATGGTTTAACATATTTGAAAGTTTCGTACTGTAAGTTAGGCTTTGTTTATTTGATATTATGGTCTGTTATTGGGAAAATGGAAATGTTATTTGAACTTTTGTATTGATGAACTTGACGTCTTGTATAGGTGTATACAGTAAACAATACATGAAAGTTGAAATATTGTATATTATATTACATATCTTATAGGACAATGGAGCGGTGGTAACATTTATTTACAACTATAAATTCGTCGCATTGTCAGCCGCCATGCTATCAGCAAAATATCAAATGTACACATTAGAGCACGCTTTACGCATACGAAAACACATTTAAATCGTATTATGCCATTTAACTACAATGCCGTTGCTTGTGTGTTAACAATTTAGTAAGTTAATAAGAACTTTAACTTCAGTACAATGTGTAATATATAATACTAGAAATCTGCTCGCGGCTTCGCCCGCGTGAAAAAGTTTTGCCGGGATAAAAATATTTTCCCGGAATAAAAAGTAGCCTATGCGTTAATCCAGGACATAATCTACCCGTGTGCCAAAGTTCATCGAAATCCGTTTAGTAGTTTTTGAGTTTATTCGTTACAAACACACTGACATACAAATCTTTCCTCTTTATAATATTAGTATAGATATTAAAATTTAATTTTAGTAGATATTAAATTATTTGTTATTTTTAATGTCTAAATATGTGCTCCGTACAATCGATTGAATTGCAGTTCTTATTCTCAATACAAATAAATAATTTATGCCAGCTTACAGTATATCCTAGATCAGATTTCGCTTAAGGTAAAAAAAAAATATTAATACTTAAGTTGTAATGTTTGAACTTAGAATGTCGGGAGAAGCCAACTTACTTTTTTAATCCGAAGTTTAAATTGCATGTCAACAAGGAATCTTTAGTAGTCTCTTATACAGAATTCGTAAATACTAACATAAATAATTAGTAGGTACCTAAGTCAAACTAAATAGTACCAAATATTGGATCCAAAACTAATCCTTTTAAACTTAGATGCTTTAAAATGTTGAATCGGACGAATTTTAAAGGCATACATTCGAAAGGATTCATATAAAGCCGGCGTTGCAACCCGTTCGTAGCTAAGGCCTTTGACTGGTAAGAAGACTAAACGAAAATACTCGATGAGTCTACAGCGTACAGTATGCTCTGCTTACATTTTTTACTTTTCGTTAAAAATCTTTGTTTTTATTATTAATGGCTAGTTCCTTTATTGACAGTCACAGTCAGTTGGAATGAAGCGAAATTATTTATTCGAATCAAAATATTATGTCTAACATTTTTAGATTCAGTTTTTTACTCTGCCACCAGTTCTAAAAGCAGTTTCCGCCAAAGAAGAACTGACAAAAACTCTAGTGTTGCTTTTTTCAAAATCTGTTCAAAGGTATAAAATCAATACAGTGTATAATATATAAAGAAATTACATTTAGTTTTTACTTCAGAGCAAATATATATTTATTTACTTGTAAAGTTACTCGTAGGTACTTTATCAAAATTATGTTTATGGTGTGGTAAATTTGATGCCTCGGTGGCGTAGTTGTATTACGGTACGGCTGCAATGCTGAGGTCTCGGGTTCGATCCCCGGGTCGGGCAAAGTGTAATTGGATTTTTCTAATCGGTATCAGCTCGGAATCTGGAATTTGTGCCCGATATGGCGATAGGCTCGCCACCTATCACATCATGGGACGAAATACGTACAGCGAAAAGTGGGTGCACTAGTTGTGCCTCTGCCTACCCCTCCGCGAATAAGAGGCGTGAGTATGCGTATGCGTAAATTTGATGACTTTTACTTTTAAAGTCTATGAAGAAACTGACGGCAAGTGTATGTCAACAACACTTAGATTTTATGCACTTATTAAAACAAAATTTAAAAAAGAAAAAAGAAATTACCTGTGCTTTTATATAATTAAATTAATTTTTGATGTATTAAAAACGCTTTTTAATACATCAATGAATGCACCTATATAATACTAGGCTGTATTATTTTACTTAAATGTATATTGCCATTATTTAAGAGCTATATTTTTATGATTTTTGTTTTTATTCTTTTGTCTCCTTCAAACCGAAACACAACAGTGTATGCACAATGTTGCTTGGCCGTAGAAATAGACATTTCGGTGGTACCCACCCAGACGGACTCTTACATATGTGAGGCCTACCACCAGTAAGTGTAGGCACAAAGTAGTAGTTTTTTACGAACACGGCAAAATGACGTCCCTGCTTCCGATGGAAAGCGGAGGGGGGTCCAGATGGAGTGTCAACTGACAAGAGACTTAAGCCATTGCTAGTCGACACAATTATGCCGGCCTATTTGAACCGGATATCCACAGGCTGATCCCGGAATGTGGAACACTTAAGTGAGCCACTACGGCGGGGTCTGGCACTTTAGTCTTTATGTACGATGGTCGCTATCCGGGCGGATACCAAAATACGTTTACTGGTGGTAGGTCTCTCATATGTAAGAGTCCGTCTGGGTGGGTACCACCACAACGTCTATTTCTACCGCCAAGCACCAGTGTGCATGCACTGTTGTGTTTCGGTTTGAAGGACATTGTAGCCAGTGTAACTACAGGACATAGTGAGACTTAACATCTTGTGTATCAGGATGACGAGCGCAGTGGAATGCCACACATTACTTTGTAACTCAAGGTGCTGGATAGTGTTGCTACTGTTTATGGGTGGTCGTATCGCTTACTATCAGGCGAACGGCATGCTCGTCTCGTCATCCAATGCCATAAAAAAAAAGTTTACTTGTATCTTACCACCAGCAACTTAAAATAAGAAGTCAGAAATACGAAGAAGGAATACGACTACGTTTTAAAATTGTTTGTTGAATGTTTAACGGAAGCAATACAATAAGAAAAAGTGTATAAAGATTTGTAGGAAAGCGCAGACCGTCTACTCAATCTGCATTTATGTACAGTACTTTGTTCCGCGTCTGAACATTCAGCGCCTTTTCGCCGATTCACAGCAGTTTTTATTCCACTGGCATAATTGTAATAATTTGGTCTGGTAAAAGATGAAGTTTAACTTAATATTTAATTTAATGCTGTTAGCTATTTTTATTTCATACGCAACTTGAAAATTATGTTTCGTGTTAAAATGAATCCATACTGATATCATAAATGCGAAAGTAACTCTGCCTTTATCAATACAAAACTATTAAATCGGTTTTGATGAAATTTAGTAAAAAGTAAGCCTATGCAAAAAACATGGGCTAGTTTTTATCCCGAAAAAGTATATAGTATGACTTTTATCTCGGTAAAAATATCACGTGGATCAAACCGCGAGCAAAAGCTAGTGTATTTATTAATTGAATTGTATGAAGACATTTTGATCGAAATTATTTCCAAGAATACACACAGCAATTTATGATTACAAGTACGTAAACGAAATATTCCGACAATCTCATCAAGCAATCTTGACTTCCCATCAATTTAATTAATGTTTCTTTGGAGAATTTACCTTTAAAATCTATTAACCACTTCATAGTTAGCTTTACAAATTTTACAAAAGTTCGATTTACATAAAGTAAAATATAAATATAACAGCGAAACAAAATGCCGGAGTCACTTAATCATGATCTCGTTTAAGGCTTTTCATGTCATAATGAAAGGAAAAGACATTATTTGCACTTTCTTATTCCCTGAGGTTGTTTAAGAAATAAACATTAAATTAATACAAATCATTGGAGCCATAGCCTTTGTTTTCAAAAGTAAGATGATATCTACTGGTTTTAATGTTTTCGTAATAGTAAGCCATTCATACTTTGGTTTATCTGTATCAGTATTAATTTATGTTATTTTCTTAGAAAAATTGTAGTGGATCAAAATGTAGTTTTCGGATAGATCTTGCTTTTTGACTGAAACTAACACCAGAGAAAAACCAAGATCGCACAAAAAAGATTGAGTTAGGTATTTCATTTAAAGGTTCATTCTTCTTACTGAAATATCTATTTGTGCTGGGGAGGCATAATCGTAATCCACAAAGACAGAAAAAAAATAAAGGCCCCAGAATTTGTGAATACACATTTCCTAAATTTGAAAGCAGTAAAGTTTATTTTGTTATTTAAAGATCGGCTAAATAGCCACAATTTTTTTTCTGGTAACCACGAACCATAATTTTATTTTTCCATTACCGCTTTCTTGTTAATTGCCATTATTAGGAAAATATTGTTCCATAAAAAAGTCACAAACTTCGTTAATTTAGATAGGACATCACTAATGGAACAGTAATTATAACAAAAGTATTTTATTGACCTTTTCATGTAACATCCTTTCCACTGTAGTACAGTATATAGAATCGTTTATCTCTGTATTGTTTTATGAATAAATCATCCACATATTATGGAATTATTTTGCTACTTTTGGCTAAGCTGTTTTCCAAATGTGTGGTCTCGTTGAGACAATTATTGGGAAACTTGAACTACTTATGTAGAAATTATCTTTCATAATTCACTTACTATCTTAACAAAACAAACCAAAACCTCGATTCTTCGTTAATGTACTTCATCATAATCATCATCAGCCACATGACGTCTACTGCTGAACATAGGCCTCCCCCAAAGATTTCCAGACGGACCTGTCAAGAGCGGCCTGCATCCAGCGTGTTCCTGCGACCTTTATCAAGTCCACCTTGTTAATGTACTTAACGACTTACATTTATAATTAGCCAAAACCAAATGTCTTTATTAAACATCTCTTTAACATATATAAAACCGATAACGAACTAAACAGTTATCTAGAGCTCATCTTCAAGCTAAATACGACCATAGTTGTTCTATTAAAATGGGCGTAATAACACTAATAGGGCTGGATATGAAGGACGAATATTGCGCGCAGGTAGCTAGGCCAGTCGATGGCCGCGATCCCGGCGTGTACGGCTCTATCGCGGGGCGGCCGTCTCGGTGATTTGTACACTGCTTCCTATTTATTCATGCAAGTTTCTAGGGACGATTACGTACTCCCACGGCTCATGAATAAATTTGAATAATTCGCCACCGAGGTGTAAATGATGCAAGTTTTTGCATTTTAAACTGTTATTAATCGTTTTACTTTTTATGTTGACAAATAACGGCCTTTGTTATTGTATGCTATAAAAATATGCCAATATTAATCACAGTAAAACAGCTAAATTGGTTGAATCGAGGTAGATCTGAATATCTCTTCCAATAAGTAGGGGTTTCAACGATATTTATTCCCAATGGGTTTTGTTGTGCGCGCGAAGTCATGAGGAAGACTTCAGTTAAAAACTAGTCCATGCCTTTCAATAATAAATAGATTTTTCCGCATTGATTATAGGTAAATAATAAATGGAGTGCAATAAATTGAATTAAGTTATCATATCATCTACAATTTTCAAGACTCAGCACATTTTAGTAGCCACCAAAGAAAGGAACATAACCACCGTATCAAAAACGAAATCCACAGCGGTCGTAATATGCAAATGTATAGTTAAAGTTAGGTGAAAATAATAACAGTGTAATTTATGCGTTTTTGCCCTTCGTTGCCTAGATCACGCGGAATGGGCAGCAGTCACGGGTACGACTGATTAGCATACAGGGATATATAAATATGAGTATAAAATACCTGCTCACGCCGATCTTTTGTGCCTGAAGTGCTGTTTCCAGGCGAAAAGTGGGTGCCGTGGTTGCGCCATTGCCTACCCCTTCAGAGATAAAGAGTCATGCTGTGTGATGTGTGTGTGTGTGTCTGTGTGTTTGTGTGTTGTCTTCAGTGTGAAGGAGTTTGACAGTAGGCATACATGCGGCTAAAGTAACTTCTTACTAACTTCATACCCATAAAGATTACCATACCATACCAGCCCTACTGCTGCCTACCCATACTGCCTACTGCTGAGCACGGGCCTCCTCTACTACTGAAAGGGTTTAGGCCTTAGTCCACCACGCTGGCCTAGTGCGGGTTGGCAGACTTCACATACCTTCGAAATTCAGAAAACTTCTCAGGAATGCAGGTTTCCTCACGATGTTGTCCTTTACCGTTTAAGCGAGCGATAATTCACAAAGAATACACACATAACTTTTTAGAAAAGTCAGAGGTGTGTGCCCTTGAGTTTGGAACCTGCGGACATTCGTCTCGGCAGTCCGTTCCACTCCCAACTAGGCTATTGCCGCCATAAAGATTGGTATCATCTATTTCCAAACTTCAACTAACTCTGGTGCGGTTGCGACACAATTTAAGTTATAAATTGTACTGTAATTGAATCATATTATACGATAGTCACATATTTCCCAAAAGCTGATAAAAATATATCTAACATTACTGCGAGAATACAACATTTATTTAATATACAGTCCGCTATATGTTTGCTGAATAAGAAACATGGTCTTAGATTCATTCTCATACCTTGTGCAAGGTTTGTTTCATATTTTCCCCGGCGAGGCATTTGCAAAGTGATATGCGGGGAGCTTACCACCTCACTTTTTCAAATCAGCGCGGTCTGTTATTACTGGCAATGCTTCGAAACACCGCAGTGGTTTAAATGTGGCTTCTTTCTAATTACTGTAATATAATTTGTATAATCGTGTGGAGGAATAAAATTACACCCGCTTTTAATTTAATAAAGGAATAACAATGCTTTTATGCCGGTATTTATTTGGTTATATTTTTTATTTTAAATGGTGCAAACACGATGAATTAAGAATAATTTCAATAAAATTGGATTTAATAACACAATAAAATAGTATAACATAAAAGTTTATCGTTGCTAGTCTATTTATTGTCTCTGGGCTTGTAAATGACAATTGGCAGACATCAAAAATTATTTCGATAACCTTTTTATTTCTTGCGGACGCAGCCTTGAGCAAAATGGCGGTCATATGGGTTAGGGGTAGTAGAATAAAAGAGAGATAGCATTATTGTTTATTACTGTTGTGGAAACGAGAGGGATTAATTTGTACATATAAAAGGGAAAAGAAAATCTTTTCATATGAGCCGAAACGTTTTGTATACCCCGCAACCCAAGAAACATAAAATTAAATACGAATGACGTACGAATAACAATTTATGGTGAACGTATTTTTGGAACGTATTCCTCAGTGAGATATAATCTAACGATCATCGGATTTAGTTGGCATTTATGTTGCACATAACAGTATCAAATGTGTTTTGTGTTGTATGTAATTAGGACAGGATACACAAGCCAAGTTTAGCATTATTACGTACATGGCTGCTTAACAGTTCGACTCAGTAGAACGTATTAACCCTTTCTTGGTCCCGCGAGGATAAGAGAGGCCAGAGTGCTACGACTAGATAGACTGGGTTATGAGTGCCTAGCGTGCTATTTCTCTGTAGTCTGGGAATACTGAATGCGAGCACAATATTTTGTATTTGTTACAAAGAAAGACTGCTTAGTTACTATTATGTATTTGGTACATATTAACCCTGCAGCGGAGTTCAATTCGCCACGTATATATATGCTGTTAACGGATTAACACATAGCTTCGCTTTTATACAGGGTGAGTGAAAAAAATCCCCAGAGATAAATATAAACGCGCTATGCCCCCCGGCTAACAGCTCGTATTCCATTCCTAATATTGTAACGTGTTCTATTAATATTATGAAAAACAAATTAGTTGGTGGGAGGGTACCGGATATATTGTGTTTGACTGAGTAATGACCAATATACATATTAGAAATAGGATCAACCAGTAAGTATCAGGTATATCAGGCCGGCATTAATTACATTATTTGAATTACACTGTATTGAAGATAACTCTAGTTGCTTTATATACATCAGATTTGTATAATCTAGTATCCCATTTCTGGGCACAGGCCTCCTCTACTTGAGATTGAGAGGGTTTTAGGCCGTATTCGATTACGCTGGCCTGGTGCTAGCTGCTTCCTCTGGTCAGAATAAAAAAATGGTTTAATGATATACTTACAACCTTAGAATAATAACACACTTACAACAATAAATAAGAAAGTTGTATTACAATACTATTTTTACGAAATGACAGTCAAAAATTTAAATAAATAGTGTTGAATTTCTATTTCCTATATCATAATAATATAATATATTATGTTTATTTAGAGTAGAAAAATTCAATCGATATTCAATAGGTACTCAAATACACTTCTGGTTTATTTGTTTCAATTATGAGTACTCCTATCGTATTAAACGATGTCCAAAGTATTTTTCAAATCGTTAATGCTACCAAATAAATATCATGACCATGTTACAATATGTAGATATGTAAATAGAATAAAAACTGACTTAATCCAGAAGGCTCATAGATTTATGCATATACACGCCTTTATCCCCGAAGGGGTAGGCAGAGGCGCAACTAGTGCACCTACTTTTCGCCGTGCTTATTCCGTCCGATGATGTGATAGGGGGCGAGCCTATCGCCATATCGGGCACAAATTCCAGACTCCGGGCTGATACTGAATAGGGATCGAACCCGAGACCTCAGCATTGCAGTCGTACCGTGTAAATACAACTACGCCACCGAGGCAGGCTCATAGATTTGTTTTAAGAAAATTTGGTAGCGTTATATAAATCACTTATGAATGGTGTCCTTTTTTGTAAGCTGATAATTTTATTGTACTTCCACTTTACCTATTGACATATTTATGATATACAGCAATAGTATGGCACCTTGATCTGAGTCTCCAGATTTTAATTCCTAGCACATTACAGATTAATCTGACTTTTGTTACATAGGTCGCGATGATTACTTGCTAGAATAAAGCAACTGTAAAAAGCAAAGTCTGTAAAGGTAGAAAATTAAAAATAATTCAAAGGTTTGTAAACCATCGGACAATACAAAGGAAAAAAATTCAAAAGCTAAAGAAATCTGGTTAAGTCTAATATTTACCAATTCCAAAAGATTTTTTAAACGTCCAGGCATTTCGAAGACAACGAAATAAGGAGCATAAAATATAATATGTGCTACATATTCTTGATAAATAATAAGTAGGTCAGGTTAATACTTAATTTTAGATAAAAAATGTAATATGCCATTTTCTGCCAAAGGACTTGTCCAAAAACGGGCCTGAAAATCTAAACAAGGCAATTTATATATATTTGGATAGAACTCCTGAAAACTAGCCTTTTGCAATAAATCGTTTAATTTTAAAGACCTCCGATTTTGAGATTTATGCAATTTTGTTTGGCTTGAAAACTACACTTAATATGAATGTTTTTAAAAAAGTCAGTTATGATTAGTCTAAAAATATTTTTTTATGGATCTAAGTTCCATATTTTGCCCCTTTAATATCCCTAAAGTTTGAGCCTAGTTAGATTTTGAGGCCCAGCACCCATACAAAAAGCGGACATCTCGTTTGCCGTAACAATTTTTATTAACTCACATTTAGGATCTGCGTCATCACGTTCTAATTTTGAAAAATCCAATTGCGGCAACCGGTTGACGAGGCGGCAACCTCATAAAATAGGCTAATTTTGCCTTTCTTTCTTATTCGCTGAAACTCGTTGAGCTGCTGTAGGCAAATTTTAATAACGCTTACTGCGCCAACCGCTTGCTATTTCGCACCATTGAATCCTTGAGCACTTTTTACCCCTGACGGCACAGAAAGGGTCTTCGTGTTTTTGGGTTACGCTTTGTTTGTTTGCGCATCTATGTGTATAGGTCTTAAAGAATTTATCAAAGGTTAAAAATAATTGTGTTTTTATGACAACGCTTTGGTATGAAATAACGAGATTTGAACAAAGTTTAATTCAATTTAAAGTTTTTTTTTCTTTTTAGAGCATTTAAATAAAAGCTTGTTTTTGAAGATTTTTTTTATTTTTAATTTATTACTTTTTTTATTATTATGATAGAAATAAATTGTTTAGCGCCATTGTTAAGGTGAAGTAAGGATTTTATTGACAAACATCATTTTCCATAAACATTATTCATATAATAAAACAGAATACATTTTACATAAATAAAATTAATGAAGGTAATAGTCAACTTAGGCACTTTTACAAAACATATTACGAATAAAACGGAGCAAAAATACGCGTGCTCTATTTTTAACACATTTACTATCATCATCTGAATATTATATGTGTTTTGTGGAAGCTATGGTTTTTATTTCATTAAGGGCTTATTTTTCATACATCAGATAAAAGTTATCTGTCAAATTAATTGTTACCTGATTAAATAGACCGTTTTATCTATATATTTGCATTTTGTGATTTATTTTCGCTGTGTTTTATCCCATAAATAACATTAAATAATTATTGAAATATAAGCCTGCACAAAATAAAATATTCGAAATAAAAACTACGGCTTTTAAAATTGGAATTATATCGGATGTTGATTAACTAATCAATTTTATAAAACTCTAGCAAAAGGCCAGAAAGAGGCCCGAGAAAAAGGTATGCCGTAGCTCTACGTGCCGCTGTGGCCTGGGTGTTCAACTTACAACCTACTTAACATGCATGTAAGGATATTATTAGAGTGACATGCGACTACGACCAGAACATCATCGTACCTACTTTATTTCAAACAGGAATTTTCTTCTTCCAATCTTATTTTATCTTGGTCAGGTATATTTTTTTTTATTTATATTTCACCACGTATCTGTCCAATGAAGAAATATAGATTTCCTTCTTGCTTTTGCAGTTACCCATGTAAAAGTTATAACTTATATAAATTACCCCAACATTGCATTAATACTAGAACTACCTACATGAAAAGCGAATCCGCATGTCATCTGCAATCCTTAGTCGGTTCCTTTTAAAAATAATAATAACATACAATTATGTGTTGATTCCATGATAATGCAATTTACATAAAAATTAAACATAGTTTCTTAAATGATGTACCATTCAAGTCCTTATCGACAAAGGTGATATCTTAACAGAGCGTAATGAATCTCAGTTAACGTTGTTGATTCAGACGCCATGTCGTTCCACGGCGCTGGTGTCTTGAATATAAATAGGGATGATTAATGATTTCAACTCGTTCAGCCCAATACGAGTCTAACTAAGAAGGTCTGCCCGATAGAATATTTATCTTGGACCCTTTGTGCCCACGTGTTTTTACATGATTACCTGCCTCAATCTTATATTTATTTTTATGATTAAGTTTGAAGTGTGTATTTTTGTTTTATAACCTATTATGGAATTTGAATTTTGTTGAGATTATTTAGTTTTATAGGTGTTATACTTTTATAGATAGGGCGAACCCAGATTGGTCAGTGGCCTATCATTAAAATGGCGACGTTCACAATATTATGCCAAGCGGAGTCGAACAATGAACGAACATAAACCGAATACAGACAGATTATTAATATTTGTGTATACGGCCTAACATTTTATTGCACAGTTAGAAGTGGTGCTTAAATTTACATGCCGATAAATGTGTGTATATCGTACGTGATCCGGTAAACCGTAAGCATGTGAAAGTTTTAATCGAACATGTGAAACACGAGGTATATTTTTGAAAACTTTTCTTTTGATATACCCCATCGGATGTGGTGAGTAAATATTTTTATGTATACTTTTTATCTACGTTTTACTCTTAATTTTGGGATAAAAGTTAACATGTATTTTTGGATCAAAGATCAAACGATCGGATCAAAGACGATTATAAATATGTGTAGGTACAACATTTCAGCACTATGTTTATTGTTTAGTCACCATAAAATTCCGGTAACAGGAAATGGATAGACGAATTGAAGAAATCGTGAATAAAAAGTTTTTTAGTTTGCTACGGAACCCTAAAAACTAAATCATATTTTAGAATTCAACCGTATAAATCGTAATCGTATCGTATCGTATCGTATAATCGGTCCGGGATTCGAACCCAGGACCACAGCGTGCAAATCGTACTCGTAACGCGTACGCAATACAGCTACGCCACCGAGGCAGTCGAATATTTATTATACTAAGTATTAAGTACGAGGTATTGCTCGCGGTTCGACCAGTGAGAAAAAAAAATCCGGGAAATACAATCTACAGCCCAATGTTAATCAAAGCATGCGATAAGCAATCACTCTCAGTAAAAATCTTTAAGACTATAAAGCATGTAGCGTAAAGCAAGTTATCTGTAATATAAAACGTATTAATTTAAAATAGCAATGTAAAATGAAGATTAGCGAATAGAATACACGACTAGTTTGTAACCGTCTACTCTATAAACTGAGGCTCAGTAAATTTGCTCGCTGAACGATCTAAGAGCTTTGATAACGCGACGCAAAACCGTCACGCAAAGACAAGATCCTGAATTTATCAGTATTCATAACTCAATGATAGGCTCACGTACCGAACTCGCTGTTCGCTCGGTAAATGTTAGTATTGCTCTAAAAGATATTTTGATATTCCCCTTGTTGGTTTTGTTTCGTTTCTCGGTTGCAGATTCTCCACAAATTTCAATAACGTAGACAGAAGCTCGTCGCCTCCGAATATAGCGTCTCCATAGCAAATATTGATCCTACAACACTTAGGCGACCCAAACAAAAATGTTTTTTGACTAAATTGATTCTCTGAGCAATAAGCCGCGCTGATTTCGACACACCGACATTTGTTATAATAAGTGAATGGTAAAAATCTAACAAGTAAGTGCTATTAAGAAACTGTTCATCAATTTTATAGGTCCTAAATTTGTGGTTGTAGGAAACTGCCTTGGAGCATGCGACACTAAAGCTGGTCGGATGGTGACACCGCGACAATGAAGGACGAGGCTGATAGCTACACACCTAATGGAAATAAATTGTGAAAGAAGGTCTATTTGCCTTTCTATTAATTTAATGCCTGCCTTTTATACACTTTTTGTGCCTGATATGGCGATAGTCTCGCATCACATCATGGGACGGAATACGCACGGCGAAAAGTGGGTGCACTAGTTGCGCCTGTGCCTATCCCTTCGGGGATAAAAGGCGTTTGTGTGTGTGTGTTTGTTTTATAAACTGACGGTAAAAAGTAATTAAATAAGTAAGAAAGAAATAAATGTATTGTGAAAATAGAAACGTTTTATACACTGACATTATTTTACAACTGAGAGGTCCGTTATTCGAGCGTCAAGGGCTAGTAATCGATGTGTATGAGGCCTGCGGCGTTTTGATACACATAAACGTAATAGTTTTATCAAGCTAAATGTATATAAGATTTATTATAGTGCTAATTTCTTAATATTTTTTTATTTATTTATGTTGTGTACATTGTATTACTGCACTAATACGCGTTGAAGATATTCGTGCACTTGGCTAGTATGCAATCTCAATTTTTTATGCAGTCATTACATTTCAGTGCAAGATACTGAATAAGAGTATAATATTAGTAAATACTGATACTACTCTACTGGTGGTAGGTCTCTCATTATGTAAGAGGCCGTCTGGGTGGGTACCACCGCAATGTTTATTTCTACCGCCAAGCAGCAGTGTGCATGCACTGTTGTGTTTCGGTTTGAAGGACATTGTAGCCAGTATAACTACCGGACATAATGAGACTTAACATCTTATGTCTCAGGATGACGAGCGCAGTGGAATGCCACTCAGTACTTTGTAAGTCAAGGTGCTGGATGGTGTTGCTACTGTTTATGGGTGGTCGTACCGCTTACCATCAGGCGAACGGTATGCTCGTCTCGTCATTAAATGCAATAAAAAAAATAATAATAATAATAATAGATAAATTATAATAAACACTAGTCATGCCAAGTAGTGATTATTACTGAGCTGGGAACTCATATACTAAATAGACGGATAGAACTATAGTATATCAAGCTGCCTCTAATGCAGTTATATACAATTTCTATAAAACCGAATTTAAGGACTATGTAACATTGAAAAAGCAACAACCTTTTCAAATATTAATTCATAAAATAATAATTAAAGTTTGTTATCGTTTGTGTGTCCGTACGCAATATGATTAATGACCTGATTCATAATATTTGTAATTTTAACGTCTAATTAACGTATTAAACGGCTAGATAAAAGTGCTTATTTGTTGAAACAGTTAGACTTTTTTATGGTGACTTTCTCAGACATGATGAAAAAGACTCGTAAGATATATAATTTATTTACAAAACCTGGAATTAGCGTCTTATTAAGACTAACCACAAATTGCATATAACGTGGCACTATAACACGGCATAGTGCTTGTTCAAACACATTGCCCACTACGGAAATCGATCCAGCTCTCTCACTTTACAGACTCTCATACCTCCACTTCGCTGACAGAGTACTCATTCCTAAATGAAATTATTGTTGTTTTGTATTCTGCTTTATATTTGCATGTGTGGTGTAAGCCATTAATGCGTAATGCGGGAATACAGAATTTGTTACATAATCATGCTGAAACGGCTAAACGGGTTTAAATTCAATTAGTTGCAGACCTAGATTACAATCTATATTAGCTTAGCATTATTATGGTAAATCCAAAGTTCGTTAGCGGATATCTATTGAAAATCCATTGACAATTATTACTCGCGTAGCAAACAGGCGAAGAATCTAATTAGCTTGAGTAAATACGGCTTAATGGCATCTATTTTTAAATATATTCACCGTGAGAATTTATAGCAAAACAAAGGAGAATTGTTACGTATTTTTATTAGTGTAATTGTTAAAACCATTCGTAGCTATGGGGCGTTTGTAAGAATCTTAACAAAACGTTGCCTTCGTCCGCCTATTCTTATGGTAATTCGACCTCACTGTCACGCGACCTTCTGTCCACACCCTGATAATATGCAAATTAGTCCCGTCTATAAACTGACCTGAAAATACTTCCTCATTAACTCGATTTTGTCTTAGTCTTTGAATCCGTGGACGAATATCGATCGGCGACGACTCAAATTGAATTCGACATGACTTTTATGAAGTTTTATATCTTTATAAACGTTTGGTAGATTTAAAATGAGATCTGGCTATTGTTTTCTACGTATATAATGCTTTTGAGTGTTTTGATTTTGACTAAAGCCGTACATTGAACACGTAAAACTTTGAAGGCCATTAGTGTAAAGCCTCATGTCATTCTCAGGGTATAAAATTGAGCTTTTTACTGCAATAAAGTTTCTGACAAGCCATTTGTGGCCGGAAAGTGTTCGCTAAAATTAATCACATGACCCACAACAGCTCCTGTTTGCTTCTGCCTCCACGACTCTTGATAACTTCTTTATTTCGCTTCTGAATTAATGGCCCATTGTTTTCGTGCGAACTTTATAACGACAATAAAACAGGGAATAAATGGCTCCCGCGCAGTTTAAAAACTGAGCATCATACGAACGGCAACTTAACGTACTAATTAAGATTTGCAATTCTAAGTTTTCATTGTTCTTTGCATCAGTGAATTTCAGCGAGACGTAAAATTATTCGAATCAAAGCAACTCGAGTCAGGCACATAGCGTTTCGGCAACATTCACGGATCGTATCGAGAATTAAATTCAAAGTTTAGAACTTTGCTTTGATATTTTGTCTATTCTTCTTAAGTCACGTATTTAATCCAACTTCATAGCCGGAATGCTAAATAAGTGCTCGCTTTATTTATTTGTTTCAATATTCTAAAGTAATACATTTGAAACAAAGGGACACATTAAATTCTAGTTCCAACGTAGAATTTGTTTGACATAAAATTTTGTTAGTGCGATTTTCCTCATGTCGGATTATTATACGCGTGTGTGTGGGCCTACATATCTGACGTTATTCTTACAAATTGTTAAAGAAGGCTGGAGTCAGGAACCCAAATCAAATAAACTGGATTAGGTCATCGCTTTACGGCGAGTGGAAGTGGCGGGTCATCTCGGAAGAAGCAATTCTCGTGGTCGTAGATTGAATGCAAAATTGGATGAGATCCCACTGTTTTTACTGTATGGATCTCGGGAATTGTTACGTACCAACTCGCCCGCGTTTTATTTTGTCGGGGCCAGACACTGTTTCAATGGTTTGATTGAATGTGACAATAGTTATTGTAAGCGACGTTTCGGCCGCTTTCTACTTTCTTATTCGGCCGTGTTCTTATCTGTTGAGAAATGTATTGCTGTATCGGTGTTTGTGTATATTATTATTCTCATCACTACAGTTAATTGGAAACTGTATGTACTTTGATAACGAGAGTATATTAATTTAATTTGTATTGTAGAGAATGTTAGTAAGTATTATACATTTGAAAATGAAATTGCAATCGCGAGGCGAGCGCTGTGCAGCTAACCTGGAAATGCTTTTATAATGTTTTCGAAACAGCTGTATTAGTCGCAACAAAAGAACACATTCCGTTCTCAAAAGTTCCGGCCAGTTGTACATTGCTAACAGAGCCAATCACGAAGTGGGAATAGCGAGTAGCGAGCAGCTAGGCGGCATGGAGCGGGGTCAAGTGGAACCTGTAGCCATCATTGCAATGTTACCTTGTATTCATTTCAAACCCGACTCAATAGTGTTTTGATTAACTCCTTCGTATGTTATACAGTTACGTATTGCTTTCATTACTTGACAGCGTTGGTAAAATATTTGATTGGACGACTCGCATTTTATGACCTAGTGGGATTTTAGGCTTGCAGAAGAACCATCAGAAAGATAAATTCTGTTAGAGAAGGTATACTGTACGTAAATGTCTCAAACTTTTATAATAATAGATAATAACGTGTTTTTTTGTATAAGAAAATTGTGACTACTTTTAGCGCGACAATCCAACAAGCTAAGCTTATCCGAGAGGTGGGTTCAAAGGCTTGCGTCGCTTTAAGTCTCGCAGTCGGCGACACGCGCCTGTACGCCTGTGTCTAAACGACAATACCAGGCAAACACAATAGAAACATTAAAGAAAAAGCTAATAATGATTGTAATCTCCTATTTATTTTACTTCAGTTTTTATAAACTTGTTTCATAAATGCCGAACCTTAAAGTGTATTTTAAGGTTCATAGTTTTTATATATGAACGTTCATAGCTCATAAAGTTATCGTTATCATCATTGATGTATTTTTTAATACATCAATGCTTGAACCCCATTAATAAATGTTAAATCAAACAAAGCATGGAACTCGTTACCCTCATTCACTTTCAGCAATAAACGAACAGACATGAAACGGCCCCCATATAAAAATATGTTCTTTTATCAATGATTTGATGGAGTGTACCGTCTACGTAGAAAGGGGATGTCTGAGAGTGCTCCACTCTGGAGCTGTCATCTGTCAAAATTATTATCAATTATTATATAGTAGGTACCAAAGTGCATTACGGAAAGCAAAGATATTCTCAAAATAGATTTGCAGTTTTACTAATAAAATCTAAATACCAGTTGTTATAAAAAAAATCTACCTATTTTTATTTTACGGTACAGAAATAATACCTACACAGACTTAATTAATACACTTTTGTACCATCCTACACATTGAGGTCAAATTAAACAAGTAATAACGGTAAAAAACAACACCCACACTTAAAGATAATTTGTGCTAAGAAGTTGGTTGCTAAGCTAACACTGGCAAATTACTACACATACATACATACATACATACACACTCACGCCCTTATCCCATAGGGGTAGGCAAAGACTATTGAGCGCCACATGCTACGATCTTGACACACCTCTTTCGCTTCTTCCACATTCATAGTTCTTTTCATACATTTTCGTCGGTTAAGGGTACTCCTGACCTGCCCCTTTCGGAGAAGATCATTTATTTGGTCAGCGAACGTTCTCCTCGGGCGTCCCCTTCCAGCCGTACCATCCACATTCGCTCGATAAATACTTTTCGTGATCCGTCTTTCATCCATCCTCTCCACGTGCCCAAACCATCTCAGCATACTTCTTTCAATCTTAGTCACCACATCACTCTTCAACTTACATCGATCTCTTATGATACTATTCCTAAAAATTACTGCAAATTACTGTTTTTAATTTTCTACCTTCTTATCTATATCTATACTAATATTATAAAGAGGAAAGATGTGTATGTAAGTATGCTTGTAACAAATAAACTCAAAAACTACTGAACGGATTTCGATGAAATTTGGCACACGGGTAGATCATGTCCTGGATTAACACATAGGCTACTTTTTATCCCGGGAAAATATTTTTATCCCGGAATAACTTTTTCCCGCCGCCGAAGCCGCGAGCAGAAGCCAAGTCAACAATAAATTAGTCCACATTTGTTAAGGTTTCCATCTAAGTTACTCATCATTTCCATGAAAAATCGCAATTGAATTCGTAATAGTAGTTTAATTTCAATGTATGGGTAAGTATGCAAAAGAACAAACAAATTGAGTACGACTGCTGGTAGTAATGTTTTATTTCTCGATTATTTACACAAAATAATAATATTATATTTTATGAACAAATATTCATACGAGCTAATTCAGAGAAATTGCGGGTAACTAAATGTATTTAAAATACCCAAAACGAATGCAGTATTCGTCAGGTAAACCAAAAACGCAGTAAATAAAAAACCAAAATACTAAAGTGACGTGGATGTTTACATTATAAATTTCGTTATGTCGAAATTCGTATGAAACTTTGCGCTCAAAACAATTTTTGCATGCCGGAGTTGACGGCTAGTATTTGCTCAGTTTATTTTTCTGCCAGTGTGAGGGCTCTAGAGTTGAACACACAGTCTGTGCTCAAGTGAGCCGCTTCGTTGCGCAGCCCCTGCACGCCAAAGCTAATATAGGGTTATATTTTGAGCACTGCGCTGCTATACATATTTCTTTGATATATAACATTTTTCTGCCATTTCAGCTAACGAAGTAAGGTTTGCGTATTGTTTAAGATATTTATGTTACTCAAGTAGCAAGTATGGACCGTATTGATGCAACTCAGCTTTGCTCTGAACGAAATCAGCTGAGACGCTGTCAAATAAAAGTCTGCACCTTTCGTCGCTATTTAATAAACGGATATCAACAGCTCAAATAATATCTTAAGTCATAGCATAATATGACGGATTTTGACAGTTGAGTTTCGGTATATTAAACAACGCCAACTCAGCTGAGAACAAGCTCTTAAATGACAACCTAAGCTTTCTTTATTAAATAGTTCAGTACATTAAATATCTACTTGAGATCTTACTCAAAGATAGGATTGATTTACTAATACAGCCCTTAGCTACTGTATGGTAAGTCACCACCGTCCATAAATATCCACAATTCCAATGAATGACTGTCTTGTTGATTATCAAGGGAAATAATGGAAAATACATGGATGCAGGGGTTATGTTTGGCTTCCAGCAATCTTTTTAAAAATACGAAGTACAAAATTAAGCTGCCACTACATTTTGGTTTTCTATGTTGGACATCATACCACTAAGATCGAGTTACAATATTTTCGGATTTGTAGCTATCAACGATTTTATAGGCGACAAATGCCCTAGTATTGCTGAACATCGGCCTTCAGATAATTTGGTAGAGTTTAGGTCAACCCACCAACCAGTATGTGTGCAATAACTTTGGACTAACCATGATAAATTTTTACTTGTTTACGCCCAAATATTCTTTCAATATTAGTGACTTATATCTCTCCCAGATTAGAGATAATATTATATCCAAAAGGATATACCAATCTTGATTTCAATGAATTCATGCTGTTGTCCGGAATTGTAAAAATGATTATATACCTATATCACTTCTATGTATCCGTACCTTCCTACCCACGGAGGTACAAAGTAACGTTCCAAACATGCCATACTAACATTTCGTTATAAATATTCCAAGGAGGGATTATAAAAGTAACCCATCTCATAATCCTTGCAGCGGAACGATGCGCCGTTTTTTCATAATAACACGATGACGCATGGCCGCTATAAGTTTGCCCAGAAAAAGCGGAGACCCGAATCCTTGTAATTAGACGCCCCAAAGATTTATGTCGCTGGAGTTTTCTAAATTCTTTTAATTTTTTGGCCGAGACACATGCCTCCTTAATTTAATATTCTCAAACGGTATTCGGTAATAATATGCTTGTAAAATGTCTGGAAAAACCCGTATTTTTCCTATGAGTTGGGCATCCATTATTCTACATTCTAAGTAATTCAATTGTTGACTGAGAGAGCGAAGTAAGAAAAAACATTGTGTTTATTTGGGCCCAGTTTATTTCCACCCTCTCTAGGGGTTTGGTTCATGTATCACTGCAGACGTCAGCTCAGGGTTAATTGTCTACGTGCGTTTTCAGTTGAATTCGTCACGTCCTCTTGTACATACACTCATCGCAGTTTAACCTTTATCTACAAAAAAATACATTCGCTTCATTTAATTTAACTGCTACAGGGGCTCGTATGAAATAAGTCATTAATGTTTCAGCTTAGGGTACTAACTAGACTAATAAATGATAGCGGAATGTGCGGATATTAAAGTTGCTTTTTGTTTGTTCAAGAACATTAATTACCTAGTTTGTTTTGCAGTGTTCAATTTGCCTTTTGATGGCATAAAACTAAGTGTTGTTCCTTAACCGGGTATGAATTAATGTATGTGCTATAGGTAACGTATGTAAAACATTAGATACCTGATGAAAATCGTTGTAAGTAAATAACATTATTACATAAAGAATTGTATGTACTTTGAACAAATTATATCGTGTCAAAAATATGGATAGAAAATACTTTTAAAATGGAAAAAATATTTCCAGAATAACGACAACAACCTGATTAATAAGTCTATATTGAACATTCTTGAACTAAACGAGGCGATAAAGATTTTATTATAGTATAATGGAGAAAAATTGAACATTAATTTCGATATTTTTCACAAACCTACGCAAAAATGTTTTAGCATCAAATATTTGAACTGGGATTGAATGTAGGGGTCGTGGAAATAAACAGGGTATTTTTAACTAGGCACTGTGTTCGTTTGTGTTAGGAAACCAATCTCGTTGATATATCCATTAGCCAAATAGAGAGAGGGAGCTCTCATGGCGCCCTTAACAAAACACCGCTATACGTTCGTGTAAAGAAGCAAAAATTATTTTGCTTTAATTTCTCAAATGAACAGTTTAGCCCTTCGAATTTAGGTACTTTTTACACGTCAATGGGAACTTGAAATGTTTTACGCTCGAGTATTACATTTTAATTAGTGGAAATTTATTATTTAAAATAAATATAACCACGTACCTAATAGTTTATAGATAAGAATGTTGTGTTATAATAATTTATTTGTTATTATATAATTTTTGTTTGATGATTAAATTATGCATTAAACACGTAATAATACAACTGTTTCCAACGTACGTTTTAAAGCTTATATTATAGTTTGTCATTAATATCGGAATCTCCTAATTATAATCTCACAGACCATTAGCGAACTAACAAGCACAATAACGACTAATGTGAACAATACCAGCACACTGAAAATTTTAACTATTCAACCGATACATACAAAGTACGTAAATGAGTCTTTTTTAATACACGAACCTGCCCGTGTATCGCTATTTCGTGCAGGAACTTCTAGTAAGTAAGTGCGAAAACGCTAATAAAGGTAACTAGTTATAGTCACTATACCATACCATAAGTATCAGTATGATATACCAGCCCTGTATGATATACTGCCCACTGCTGAGCACGGGTCTCCTCTACAACTGAGAGGGTTAAGGCCTTAGGGCGGTATTAATAAATCAATCTCAAGGTCGAGTTACATCTCAAGTAGACATAATGTATGAATAGTTCAATACATTATGTCTACTTGAGATGTAACTCAAACTTGAGATTGATTTATTAATACCGCCCTTAGTTCACCACGCCGGCCTAGTGCGGGTTCGCAGACTTCACGTACCTTCGAAATTCAGAGAACTTCTCAGGTATGCAAGTTTCCTCACGATGTTTTCCTTCACCGTAATATAGTCACTATATTCTTGTTTAATGACTAGCTTTTACTCGCGGCTTCGCTTGCGTGTAAGAGTTTTCCTGGGATAAAAAGTAAAGCCTATAGCACTCAAGAGTAATGTAGCTTCTATTAGTGAAAGAATTTTCAAAATCGGTCCAGTAGTTCCTGAGATTAGCGCGTTCAAACAAACAAACAAACTCTTCAGCTTTATAATATTATAGTATACATAATAGTATAGGTATTGTTTTATAATATTGTGTAAGGATGTTTATACCTTACACAGTTATTTTCCAAACGTAGTTAAAAACCTCGTCTAATTTTTTTGTACTTCCCGCTAAATAATGCAAGAGTGAAATTAATATTGAAATATAATTGCATGCAGCATGGCCGCACTGTCGGTACAACCAACGTGTTATTATGCAAATAGTTTTCAAACTTGAACGGGTCAGTGTTCTTTGTTCCGTTGCAAGTGCTATTCAATTGCCACAAAAAGTAGCCGCTATAAATACTAAATCAGATTTCTTTTATGGATTGTGTTATTTGTTTTTATTTGCATTTTCCAGAATACTCTTTGATTATTGACACAGTAGGGTAGTTTCCTATGTTTGATTTTGTAAATTATTTTATATGTAACAGAATATAATACGAGAAAGAAATGAATCTGTGAAATCATCATCAAAATTGATTGAAAAATAAAGCAGTTATTAATATTTAAAATATTGTTGTGAGCAAAAGTGGGGACGTGGAGGGGATATCACGCTATCTTTGTCGCACGCATGCAGCGTTATGGCCGGCGACTCTGGGTGACGTCACAGTGTAATATTATTGTTATTTGACAACCACCCCTTCTACCAAATTACAAAGCTTTATAACTTACTAATTATTGCCCCAATTTTGAAAATAATTTTTCCGTTAGATTTTGGATGGCATACATTTTTGATAAATATACTAAAAAAAAGTAATCAACCACCCTATTGGTATAAACTTATGTGATGGAATATTTTACAGTCATTGTAGTCGATTCTATGTTATAGATGCTTATGATATTTGTTGTACTCTCCTGCCGTATCGCAATGCGACGAATTGCGCATACCCATAACCCACTTCAATATTTAAGATGCTGTGTATACAATCATGAATAATATATTTTTACGTAGCTGTCTATCGATGGGCTATCTAAAAATGGCAAGTTTTGTTTTGTTACTTACATGTGTTCTTTTAAATAGTACTTTTAATACATTTAGTTTTGATTGGGGGTCTCAGATGAAGGCGTGCACCCTTTCTCGCAATAAAAGTGTACGTTTCAGGGATGAAAAGTAACTATAATTATGTTAATTCAGGATATGATGCATGAGCTATATTTCATCGAATTTCGAACATCCAAACCTCCAAACATCTTCCTAAACTTGCATTTATAACATTAGTAACAAGTAAGATAGGATTTTTCCAGACGGACCTGTCAAAAGCGGGCTGCATCCAGCATGTTCCTGCGACCTTTATCGAGTCGTCTGAAATCTTTAGGGGAGGCCTCTGTTCAGCAGTGGACGTCGTGTGGCTGATGATGATGATGAAGAAAGGATAACATGTTAATGGAGCTAAAGATGTAGACATCTATTACACAATTTACCGTGTTTATATCAACAAAGAACGAAAGTTAAACAATGAGTAAACAAAATAAAGCTCGGTCGAAGGACGGGCCGGTTTAGGAAATAAAGAGGCCAATAAAGTTCTTCTCTTTGCAGCAGCAATCGTTCAACGAAGCAGCCATCTGCATTTTATACTTTCGACGCCATCAACGAAGGGGCATTTTGTTACTTTACTATGCATGTGTGTATGTGTCGGACGGATAGAGGGTTTCACATTGTTTATTTAACGGACCGTGCGCGATGAACGGGTGTATTGAATATTATATGGATTGGAGTTTGAAATATTCGATATTTTGTTATGAAACGGAGTGCCATTCATAAAAAAATGTTTGGCATAATCAAATACAGGCATGCCCTTGTATGTTTGTAAATCTTTAAGCGATAGTAGCAATACTAAATCTTCAAATAAACGTTAAACTGGTTTGTTAAATATAAATATCAAGGTATTATTATTATGCTTTCTCTGCTAGTTTAATAGAGCTGGCGACTG
Organism: Sphinx pinastri; assembly: GCA_947568825.1. Classification (NCBI taxonomy): domain Eukaryota; kingdom Metazoa; phylum Arthropoda; class Insecta; order Lepidoptera; family Sphingidae; genus Sphinx; species Sphinx pinastri. The sequence continues at coordinate 9,463,609 of OX387627.1, read as the reverse complement.
TTTAATTTCATTTCATTGTAATACATAGGTTCGAAGACGAAGTAACGTCATCCGCCAAGTTGTAACTATATCAAAACAAATTGTATGCGGTCCACAACGTCCAAATCTAAACAGGATTGAAACTTGGCCGAGAAGCAATCTAACGGGAACAACGAGACATACAGCGGTCTACCGACGTGGAACCCTGCGTAATTTAAAGAACAAACAAGCCCCGCAACTCAGTTTACTGCAACAAACTCAGTTTCCACGCTAACTCAGTTATTTGCCGTTTATCTTACAACTTCATGTCTTGAGCAACGTCACACCTTTTCAAATTTGGAATGTCCGAACAAAATTAATTTTGACGCTCAATAAAGGCTGATACAAAGGCCCACAGCCAGCCGATAAGCTCACTCCTGTTAGTATAATTATGAAATACAGAGGCTCAAAAAAGCAATAGCACAGTACATGAGTTCGGCTCAAGCGAAGCGTTATCAAGCCCAGTTAATCCTGTCTTCTGTATTATTGAATAAATTTTCCCTCCTGACGTACTTTTGCCGTTTTATATCAATTCAATGTATTGGAAAAATTCGAACGTTACGTGGAAGGAACGGGGTTTGTCTTCTCATTTAATATTCAGAAGCCAGTGAAATGTATGGAGGAGCTGTTAATTAATCTTTGCCGGCGATTTTCGTGTAGCATTTTCGATCAAACCCTTATTACTTTTATCTGAAATGGCGTTATCGCTATGAAGTTCCTATTTCTATGCTGGACGCTGGTGGTAAGATATTTTTGAAGTTACACTTCTTTTGGCGATACGACCACCCATAAACAGTAGCAACACCATCCAGCACCTTGAGTTACAAAGTACTGTGTGGCATTCCACTGCGCTCGTCATCCTGAGGCATAAGATGTTAAGTCTCATTATGTCCAGTAGTCACACTGGCTACAATGTCCTTCAAACCGAAATACAACAGTGCATGCACACTGCTGCTTGGCGGTAGAAATAGACATTGCGGTGGTACCCACCCAGACAGACTCTTACATATGAGAGACCTACCACTAGTAAGATTCATTTATTATTCTTTGAATAACTACTAAATAAATGCCGAGCTAGGTCACCTTTGTGCATCGTGGTTTTTGTTATAATATTTAATATTGTCATAATATTACTATGGTAAGCAAACATTCCTGTGACGTAAAACTTACATAAGGAAACCACAAAGTCAAGAATTAATTGTAATTTTGAAAGAAAATGTTTAATACGTAGCATTTATATCGTAATTGGATTTGAATTGTACGCATTCCTTAATTAGATTAATCTTTATAAAAATATAAAACAAGTTTGGTTCATTACAATTTCTTTTGAATACATAATGGCTTACAGATGGCTAAATTTGCTGGAATCAAGTGCTACAATGTTATGGACACTAATAGCATAAAATGGAAAGCATGCGAGACACCTCCAGTGGCGCTAACTACCGGAAATGCGGTGGAAACAACTGTGTAACAAAGTCAACTTGAAACACGTTTTGTCTATGGGCCATAATATGTAACATTTTCGATATATATTATAATTCTCTTTGATGTAACATATTGTTTGTTTTGGATACACAATGAGGGCACACAGGTGGAGTAGATAACTAAAGTTTTTATGTTAGTAGTCTCATTAGCTAAGTTATTTATTAATTGTAAATTCAAATTCTATTTTAGGCAATTGTGTTTGTACCATGGACCTATAAAAAAAGGCGGACGGAATTTCGCTACACAAAAAACTGAAGCACCCAAAGTATGTCAGCTTGCCTGTACGCACGAGTATCGCGCACACATTCACACCAAAGTATGTCGGTCGGCCGCCATTACGCAACAAACCTCAATTGAATGAAGTCGTTGTAAGAATAAAAATAAATAATTAAAATATGCCGTCTTATGTGGTTAAATGCTGTCAAAATCACAGTGGTTCCAAGAACAAATGTCACGGGATCACATTTCATAGGTAAATTAGTAATGTATCACTTATTTGATCAACATTCATTGATATTTAAAATTATTTATTTTTGTAACACAAAACCTCAGCCTACAATTCCAGTGTTGTCAACTATTTGACGGGTAAATGACCCCGAAGTATAGGAGACGTGATTTTTTTTTGTTTCAAATACGATTTTGTTTTTTAAACTAAATAGGTATAGGTTGTTATTAGGTATATGTTTTTTTTAGGTTTCCTGCAGGAAATGAAGTATGGAGGAGTGATTTAATTAATATAATAAGAGAGTGTAGATCATAAAATAAATCTTATTAAATATATTGCAGAAAAACATTTAACAATTAGATTTCATCACATATCGAAAAAAGAGGGCATCTCAAAGACCTACACAAGTAAGAGGTAGTTATACATAAAGTTAATGCAAGATAGAGAATTAAAAAAAAAAAGAAATCAAATTAAAGAAAGTTTAATTATTTACATTGTATGATTTAGCCTTTTGACTGCCTCGATGGCGTAGTTGTATTACGGTATAACTGCAATGCTGAGGTCTTGGGTTCGATTTCCGGGTCGGCCAAAGTGATATTGGGTTTAAAATTCAGTACCAGCCCGGAGTATGAAATTCGTGTCCGATATGGCGATAGGCTCGCCCCCTATCATATCACGGGACGGAATACGCCCGGCGAAAACTGGGGGCACTAGTTGCGCCTCTGCCTACCCCTTCGGGAATAAAAGGCGTGAGTGAGTGTGTGCGTATGATTTAGCATTAGTTAGGAAACATAATTATATTGTTTCGGTAAGACTCATTCATTTCTACACACCTACTAATCACACATGTTTGGCTATTATTTATCACGGTCATTTCAAATAAAGCTAAATAATATATAAATTAATTAATTATAATTACATCTTGCAAACAATAAAATTATTGAAACGACTTTCAATAAAACTAACCTAAAATTGGAAAAATAGTGTAGTGTAAACTAGTGTTAAAAATTGGGGAAATTTTGTTTTTTATGGCAATCATTCATTTACGCACACATAGTTACGCCGCCGCCATTGCTGTGCTTCAGTTTTTGTTTAGCGAGAGTCCGTCCGCCTATTTTATACGTCCATGGTTTGTACTAAAAAATACGTGTGGCACTCGGAGACTGCCGCGGTAAAGCTATTGCATAGCATTTTTTATCACAAATTTTGATTGACTAAACACAAATTCGATCTTACGCTTACCACATAAAGTAGATTTTTAAACGAGAGCAACGCACGTTTAGTCTTGTTATTGATAAATGTCAGAAATGAAATGGTCATCACAACCAAAGTAGAATAAATCAAAATTTGAAAAAAGAATGTTACGTTCGATTCTTTTGTACTCGTGCCGTGCCAACGCTGGGGAAATAGCTTCTACGCAATGTATTTAAGGTTCATATTAGATTAGTAAGAAATGGTTTTAATGACTTTAATAAATAAAAATATACTCGTTTCAAGAATTATAGCTTCTACGCATTGTATTTAAGGTTCATATTAGTAAGATAAAAAGATGTCAGGTTATTTTCGTTACGGAATTTCTGGATTCGGTCTCCACGCTCAAGGCCCGCGATAGAAGCTATGCAATAGCTTAAAATATTTTTTCATTACAATGATTTGACGAAGTTTGGGTTCGTTTATTATATTAGTATCTTCTGAGAAAAAGTCATACTATATTTTGTTTTTTTCCTTCAGAGCTATTCCATATGAGTGCATTATGAACAATCAATAGCTTACGCCCGGGTCCTTGTTGCGCATAATGCCTGCCGATGGATTTTTAATGACTATCCCTTATAGAATGCCTTGTTTTTGGAGATAAAAATGTGTATATATCCACATCACATCATTGGCATCGATATAAGTTTATAAATCTTATATATTATTGAGGCCTATAGTTGTATAATCCAGGTGTGGTTTAACAAAAATAAATTGTTCTAAATAGTTGTGGTTGTAGACCAAGACTCTCTTAGTAATAGGGAAGGCCCGTATCCACCAGTGGGACAGCAGGTTTTTAGTACAGGGATGGTTTTAACTGTTTTTTTATTTTGTGAATACCCCAGGTTATCAGTCACATAGATATACCGACAATAGATATCACATAGATATAAACACACAACAGACCAACAAAGTAAAGTACCGAAATACCTTGCGTTGGATATTAAAACAAATAATGGCGGGTCCTATAAATATTTGTGCCAGTCATTGAATTCGGAGCTTTTCTCTATTCAGAGTACAGACTCGCAAAAAACGCAGAAATATTTTATAAACATTAAAATAGATGGATAGAATACTTTTAATACCATCATTGTGAATATACAAAATATTTTATTAAAAACTTTCATGAATAGTAGATGTGACAAGGTGACCTTAAAACGTAGAGATTAAAATAAAATCACGCTCTATAAAATCCAAAAAAAAAAAAATATATGAACTCGCAGCGCAAAATATTACTCTGCATGAATCATTAAATATGAATCGCAGTTGATTAACTGCATTCAGGTATCTAGTTCGCTATCCAATAGCCCAATTTAGCCTATTTACGTGTCCCTAAATTCTAAAATATTTGGTATGAATTGATTTTGATCGTATTATTGAATGTAGCTGCAAACAGTAATATAATGCGTATTATCTTTATAGATAAACATCATAAGGCACGGGCGGTGGCTATGTTACAACCATCACTATTCCAGATTCAAATACAGAAACTGATATACGGAAATTAAAAAAGTTATTAAAAAGTTAGCAGAATAGGAAATTAATAATTCTTTGCCAATGGCTTCCTCCCTACCACATAGATTGACAATTAAACAAAGCGATCGCGAGCGCTGGCCGTTTCTAACAATTGCATTAGGTGTATGCTCGTAAGCTACGACATTGTAGCACCTAGCTCGTAGTTCGTAGTTCGTAGCCGCAACGCGTCTAGAATAATATTGCGGTTAGAATTTGGACTAATAACAATAAGCTAGCTTGTCCTTATAAGTAGAGCTTATCGTTGTAACCTGTTAGCTGGTTTTTGTGTCATTTAATTAAAACTTACAAACTGCCCGGCAGTGAGTCAAGTTTAGTGCCGTGTAGTGCTTTGCATTTCCAAATTGTGGGTGATGTTCCTAGTGTTAATTGGCAATCTGGTGGTAACCATCAAGGCAAGCGCCAGCAAAACCTAATATTAAAAAGTAACTTTTTTCGTATAAAATTCAGGACGCTTTTCAAAGTATATAGCAAACCTGCTATTTCACAACAAGCTTTACTACACGAAGTACTACGTTTAAAGACTGCAGTAAGTTGCGCATTAATTCCTAATCTGAAGCAAGTGTTGTATCTTAGTTATTTATGTGTGTCTGCTAAGTTAATTCTCTTAAGCCTTGCTCAAATGGTGCGACGGTTAACAAACACGGCTGCTCAGGTTCCCGTCTCTTAGTGGCGTCTGCTATATTAATATGTATGTTAGTTGGATACCTTTGAAGTACATATCAAATAGATATACTCAAGTGTTAATGGATTTGTTCAATTAAAATAATATCAATTAAACAGTCTGTACTAATTAGCAGTTTTGAGGCCTTTTTAAATAAGTAGATCTTGCTCAATGCATGGAATTATTTGTACCTCCGTGCAAGTCCATGCTTCAATGATAAATTATAATAAGTCACTTTACGAATCATAGAAACTATAGTGTTAATATTTCATAACATATAACTTAAAAAATAAGTGATTTTAATTAGCGAAATGTACAAGAAAATACTAACAAATAAGCTACATACTGAAGTGCTAAAATGTCGCATTAAACTATCGTAGTTAAAGAAATATAAGCAATTGACGTAATTTAATACGAGTCATAGATTACAATCCAGGTGAGAGTTAGCAGAAGCTGCAATAACTTCGAGCCGCAGACGGCTAACGGTAATTCCTTTAAAGCCACGCTCCCTGCGCCCCGCACCTGCCGTTCAGCTTACCATAACACTCATGTAATATATATTTTTTTTGTTTATTACAAGTTATTTTAAGCGGGCACCAGGTGGCGGTGCAGCGGAAATTGGCGGGGGTCATGTCAGTGTGTTGGCCGGCGGACAGAGGGGAAACTTGGCGCGAGGTTCGACCGCACGGCCCACACTACCCAGGCCATTGTTAATTGTATCCCAACACAAAACAATTAGCGGCAGCCTTGTTTACAGCGTATACGGCCTTAAATATTACAGCGCTCGTACAAACGAATTCTTACTGGCTTGCCTTTAAGATACGTGTTTTAATGTGTGCTGTAAATTTTGTGTTTTATATATTGTGTATTAAATGTGAATGATTGTGTGTGGACGATAGCCTAGTTGGCAATGGAACGGTCTTCCGAGACAATGTCCGGAGGTTCAAACCCAAGGCACACACCTCTGCTTTTCGAAGTTAAGTGTGTATTGTTTATCAATTATCTAAATCTATTTTACGGCGAAGGAAAACATCGTGAGGAAACCTACATATCTGAGAATTCTCTATAAGAATTGCGAGGGTATGTGAAGTCTGCCAACCCGCACTAGGCCAGCGTGGTGGACTAAGGCCTGAACCCTCTCAGTAGTAGAGGAGGCCCGTGCTCAGCAGTGGGCAATATAAGTATAATACAGGGCTGATTGTATTGCATTGTATTGTAAATATGAATACATGTATTTTATGACACTTGTTAATAATTTATGTTACATAATACATTAGTATATTATATATTACGGCTTAACATTTTAAAATCGAGTGTTTATAATTTTAAAAATACCATAGTTTTTTCTGTACTGTTAATTGAAACTATGATAATAGGATTTTTGCCAAATGGAGCCTGTCATTTAAAACAAAGAGTACTACGGTAAACAAATGCGTACGAATGAATAGGGCGGGCCCGCTGCCTTAGAATGTTTAATGACCTTAAGCCAAGTCGGGTGGGGAGGTTTGACGTTGCATTAACGGACAATAGACGCTAAAACTAAAACTAAATCCACCTTTATCTTCACAATTGTTATAAAGCACAAAGTGCTTAACTAGTTAAAAGCTTTCGGAGCGGCGCGTTTACATCGGCATTCGGCTGTGGTTGTTACGAACGATCGATGTGACTGCACCGACGTATCGTACCGCAATTTATCGTGTTGTTCTTCACTAATAGGAGATAAGTACTGCATATTTTTATATACTGGTGAAAATGTTTGAGAGCGAAGATTAATGAACAGTTTAGTGTAACTGTGAGTGTCGTAATAATGCTCTATAATATATGTTTTATACTATACGTTTTATAGATCATAGAAATACTGCAGACAAATTTATCACGTAATATAGCCATTGCCACTTTTACACAATAAACGTAAGTAGAACAAACAAGAATAAGATACGATCTACAATACGAAACAAGTTAACCGTGAACGATGGAAGAAGTTCCACATATGACCGTTCGCGAAAATACTTCGCAAACTGAACAGAGTGATTGCTTGAGAACCGAAACTTGAACACTCAAGTGCATTTCCAAGTTTAGTTTTGAAGTAATTAATTTGTAAGGTGAAAGGGATTGTTCGAGACTAGAAACCATCCCTCACTCGAGAGGATGTATTGGGTTTGACGTATGGAAGCCGAGGCGACATGTAGGTAATGTCGTTACTCTCCTACCTCCAGTTAATTGAATACGTCTGCCAGACGACAGAAGTCTGAAAATTCGATTCGTGAATGTCGGTTAGTGTTGGTAAAACCAAACGTGCCTATACAATTATTATCTTACTAATAATATAAATGCGAAAGATTGTGCCAATTTTTAGATGTTTGTATGTGTGTTAGAAGTAAGCGCAGAAACAGATGAACGAATTTGGATGAAAATTGGCACTCGGATAGACCATGTCTTGGATTAACACATAGGCTACTTTTTATCCGGGTGACTTGCTCCCATGGGAAATAATAGAATGTTTTACTCAGATTTTTTAGCTAGATGGCGCTGGCGTCGTAAAGTGTGTTAGAGACTTTTCACGCGGGCGATGCTGCGAGCAAGACCTAGTAGACGTATAAAGTGACGGAGCCGTCGGGGCGGAGTCCGCCCCGTGACCATGAAGGCTGCAAAGTCTTCGAAAATATAAATTAAAAAACCGCGACAAAATCTGCAAAATAGTTTTATAATAATATTTAACATTCGCGTAAATATAACAAATCATCTATAGAATACTTTTATATCGGAAAATTATACAATGAGACGTTTATATCGTCCAAAGAGTTCTAAGATTATTTAGAGCGGACATTGGGAAAATTGTTATTCAAAAATTTTGAGCCTGTTCGTCAGTAACTCAATCTACCGTGAAATAAAAACATACTTATGTAAAATTCATTAGAACATACTTTTATATGGGCGTAATGCGTAAATTGGCGTATTTCCTTCCAAAATATTGTTTTCTTTACAAAATTTAAGCCTACCGAGCATTGATGTATTGGGTTTTTTAATACATCAATGATACCGAGACGTCTTGTTACACGGAAGTGTCAGATAAGACGGCGACTTATTACCAATTGGTAAAAACTTTTGAACGAAAAATTTGGTCCTGATGTCCGGTCCATAATTATACTGTTTAATGTCTTTGATATCGTCAAAGGTCAATCATGCCTACCATAAACAATTAGTAAATATTAACATATCATGAATTATAGTGATAATGTTGAGTACATGCTTTGATATTTTGATAGTTTAGATATACGAGCTTAATACAACTTCCAAATGATCTGCACTCAATGGTTCTTGATTTGTGTATCAAGTTCGGTGGCTTCGATTCACGATCCGTTTGACATATTATCGATTGATTGAGGCTGTATGAATAAAATTACCGCCTTGCCCCCACAGACTTTACTGGTGGTAGGTCTCTCATTATGTAAGAGGCCGTCTGGGTGGGTACCACCGCAATGTCTATTTCTACCGCCAAGCAACAGTGTGCATGCACTGTTGTGTTTCGGTTTGAAGGACATTGTAGCCAGTATAACTACTGGACATAATGAGACTTAACATCTTATGTCTCAGGATGACGAGCGCAGTGGAATACCACACAGTACTTTGTAAGTCAAGGTGCTGGATGGTGTTGCTACTGTTTATGGGTGGTCGTATCGCTTACCATCAGGCGAACGGCATGCTCGTCTCGTCATTCAATGCAATAAAAAAGAAAAAAAAGACGCATAAACATTTTTTTTTTATTTTAAAATTATATTCGTCTGGAGTGGAATATAGTTCCAGATTGCAGTCTAATATTCGAATTATACGTGTAATATAATACTGCCCAAGGCGTCTGCGCCTAAAAAATGACACTTATTCGATTCATCATCATCATCAGCCACATGAAGTCCACTACTGAACATAGGCCTCCCGTAAAGATTTCCAGACGGACCTGTTGAAAGCGGCCTGCATCCAGCGTGTCCCTGCGACCTTTATCAAGTCGCCAGTCCAACTTGCAGGTGGAAGTCCAACGCTACGCTTGCCGGTACGTGGTCTCCGATCGCGAAATTTTATATATTTACTATATAATTCGTTGGGTGAATCTTATATACAATATGGTCTTACTAGCTATGGGAGAACGTTCAAAACTTATTTAAATGAAATATATAAACTCCAATTAAGAATCTTAAAAAACGTTGTATCTAAAAAAAATTATCTTCAATTTCGTGATGATCCTCTGGGGCTGTTTAATCACTGTAAAATATTACCCGTCCATACTAAGTTTAATTATATGCTACTAAAAGAGCAATTCTTTAATAAAACACTCCAGCACGAAACGACCAGCGCCTCCAATGTGTATGGCGAACGAACTACCTCCTACTTGATGCCACGGTTAATAAATAATTTACCTAACGATTTACGTGACAGTATCACACCTATTAATATAAAAAACAAATTAAAGAATTATTATCTGCAGATATCCTGAGTACCTAACAATAATATTGTTATTATTCTATAGAAAACCTTACGATGCGCTTGCCTAGTTTGCGTTCCTATGATAATAATGTAACTAACTAACCTATCTAATTTGTTAATTTGACATGAATTTGTAAATTATATTGAATAACTATAAACCTCAGTGGTTTTTTATGCATATAATACCTAATTATTGTATTACAAAAGAAATAAATAAAAAAAAAAAAAAAAAAAAAAACTTTTAGGGAATTTAGTGTTATATGATTACCAATTATTTTTTAAGTTTATTGTAAACTAGCTTTTGCCCGTGGCTCCACCCGCGTGAATGAGTTTTCCCGGGATAAAAGTCCCGCTTTATATTTTCCCGGGATAAAAAGTAGCCCATGTGTTAATCCAGAATATAATCTACCCGTGTGCCAAATTTCATTGAAGTCCGTTCAGTAGTTTTTGTGAAAGAGTAACAAACATCCATACATCCATACTTACAAACTATCGCATTTATAATATTAGTAGGATGTTATTATATTTGTATAAATTTGGTTTGCAGGAGATGCAGCCTTGGAGATTAGATTCCATCACGATATTGTTTTCTTGATAAGAAGGTCTATGCAAATTCGGTTGAGGTATTGAAAAGTATATTGTATCGCTAACATCTTCATTAAAATATTTATATATTACTTTATAACCATTCTAATAAATACAGACTAAAAGAGGCGTAGAATTAATAATATCCTACCTATCGGCACGACCTAAAAATATACGAAATTAAAAATATGCCACAAAGGCGTTTTTCTGCCTGCGTATTTCCATTCTCCCACACTATTAAGTCTTTTATTACTTACATAGCATTTTGTGTAGGCTGTCATAATGATGGCTACTATACCCGTATTCTCTTTTAGTTATTACACTTTAGCCTGGTGACAGACTTTATGCTGCAATGCATGGCTTCATCGAGACATTAAAAACTAGGTGTTGCCCGCGGCATCATTTTGTAGCGAGGAAGACTTTTCAAAGTCTTCCTCGCTACAAAAGTTCCCAAATTCCTGTAGTGATTCATAGCCCTACCTTACTGGCGCCAGTGCCGTCTATTCAAAAAATCAGATTTAAAAATTTCATTATTGCCCATGAGAGCAAATTTTCTGGATAAAAAATAACGTTTATGGACATGGTCTATTCAATTATTTTCAAATTCTTTCAGTTGTTTCTGCGTTTACTTCTAACAAACATATTAACATTTTCACAAATCGCATTTATAATACTAGGAAGATATTCTGCACGCCCGAAATCAAAGGAAATATACATGCATACACACACACACTTACGCCCTTTATCCCCGAAGGGGTAGGCAGAGGCGCAACTAGTGCACCCACTTTTCGCCGAGCGTATTCCATGATTGTGATAGGGAACGAGGCCTATCGCCATATCGGGCACAAATTCCAGACTGCGGGCTGATACTGAATAGAATACCCAATATTATTCTGCACCACCCCGGGAATTGAACTCAAGGCCTCAGCATTGCCGTACCGTAATACAACTACGCCACCGAGGCAGTCAAAGGAAATATTAATAGCAATATTCAATTTGAAATTCAGTACGCTACTCTAACATTACTTAATGCATTTGTAAGCTGAGAAATCTAAGGATTTAACTAAGCGTAAATCACCCTTCTTCTTAAACAAATATTCTAATTCAATCCGAGTAGGAACTGCAGACCAAAGTTAGCTGACGTAATTAGTCTGAGCGCGGTTTTACATTTAAGTGGAAAACCAGAATTAAAATATATTTAACACCTAACTCGATGCAGTAAAATGTGACAGTAATGGTAGTGGCAAGTACGCTAACTAGTAAAGGAATGGAAGCTAGTGGTATGTCAGTCAGGTAATTTGGAGGCGGGTTTAGATGTACCAGGCAAGTGTTAAGCTAAGCGCGGTGGAAATACATTGTCTTATGGGTACTGTAATTGTTTGTTTGGTATGTCTTTGCAGAGTTTAAAATTATGTTATCTGTGTGTTCCGAGGGTAATTTATAGAGTTAATAATAATTATTTTAATGAATAAGATAATCTAATTAAATAGCCTGTAAATATACTTTAGGTTCCATAGTTGAACGTGCTTATTGAGATGATCCAGTAATCAATGAAGTTAAAATGAACACGGTTTTCTTATTTGCGAAATAGATTTTGTATAATATGTAGCTATGGTAATTTTATTGTAAAATGCCTGCCTGGGAATCATCCCGTCAGCTTTCGAGGAGACAGTGATGTAAATCACTGAGTCCGCTAGCAATAGTTGAGAGTGGCCAAATGCCTAAATTGCGACAACACGACGACAATAATTATATTTTCCCGGGATCAAAGTAATATATATATATCTTGCTCGGCTGCTATAAATAAATATCGTTTTTACTTCGAAACTGGCCATTGAATTTGAGCCGTATGTGTGTAGGGGAAAAGAACACTCGAACGTCTTGTCGTAAACCCGTTTATTCGCAGACTGACTCAGCGCTAGCTTATTATAATTAGCGGGGCGGTGCAATGTAAATCTACCCGCATTATAACAATAATAACTAAAATATCAATCTACATTACACCTCCATCACTAAATAAGGAAATATGACTACAATAATTATAATTATATCTAAATATAATATTATTTAACTTAAACGTAGTTGACATACTTAACTTACTAATCTATTCGTCGATACCATAGCGCACTACAGGTTTACAGTCCCTTTTGGGGTATCGACGCTCATATTGCGGGGGTGCATGGGATGCGTCTGGCGCAGAGCATTCCGCAACGGGTGCAGGTGACATTTCCTGTTTACCGTCGCATGCGAGAGTACCACGGTCTGTAGTTTTTCCTACATCTCGCGTTTCTACTATACCATTGCTACTCCCATCCACCACCGCGGCCTCTACAGGCACGGCATCCTCCCTCCGATTTTCCAAATCTTTGTCTACTGAATGTGGTATGACCGATTGTCGGGACCTGCGCCGTATTTGATCGATGTGTCTTTTAACAATTTGACCGTTATCATTTTCAACTATGCACCTACGCGACCCTTCATTATCTATAATTTTTCCCTTGAACCATCTATCCTGTGTACCGTAACCCCTCGCCCATACGGTTTCACCGCTTTCAAACCTTCGATTAACGCCCCCTGCGTATTTAGATTGATTTTTTTGTGCCAATTTTACTCGGTCTTCAACACTACAATGATTGCGAAGTAAATCTAGTCGTGAGCGTAACGTACGCTTTTGTAATAGTCTAGCAGGAGTTTCTCCCGTAGTGCAATGTATAGAATTTCTATAGGTCAATAAAAACGTTTGTAGGGCCGCGTCGACATCTACATTATCACGTAAAGCTTTCTTAATTGCTCGCTTACACAACTTAACTGCATTTTCCGCGGCTCCGTTTGATGACGGGTGGTACACCGGCGAAAAGATTTGTTTAATGCCATTACTCTTTAAAAAACTTTCAAATTCCGAACTAGTAAATGGTGGACCCTGGTCCGACACCAGCTCCACCGGTAACCCGAATCGGGCAAAAGTCGATCTAAGTGCTTTTATGACACTTGCCGCTGTCTTTTGTTTCATGTCAAAAACTTCAATCCATTTTGAACTCGAATCGATTAAAATTAAGTATGAAAGTCCCCTAAAAGGACCTAAAAAATCGATATGTAAGCGCGTCCACGGTTGTAGTGCGTATGGCCATGGTTGCGGCGGGGCACGCGGGGGCGCAGCTGCCTCAAGCGCACAAGTATCGCACCCGCGACATTGCTCCTCTACGTCGTGATCAATCCGAGGCCACCACACGTAGCTTCTAGCTAAACTCTTAGTTTTTACGATACCCATGTGACTAATATGTAATTGTTTCAGTACCAAAGATTGTAATGATTCTGGAATTACCATTCTGTAACCCCACATTATACAACCATTGTCCAAGTATAGTTCATTTCGCCTTATAAAGTATTGACTGATTATTTTCTCCGGGCAAAATGATGGCCATCCTGATTCAATATAAACCTTAACTCTGTTGAGCGTTATATCCTTAGCAGTGGCTTTCCTAACATCCTCATTTGTCACTGGTAAGAAATTTTCAACAAAATGACTATATGTGACCTCCTTAACTATTTTACCATCGTGTTGTTTCCTAATACCGGGTGGAAGTCTTGACAGAGCATCTGCACAATTTTTTTTAGAGGTAACATATTCAATATCATATTGGTACCCTGACAGGAGTACAGCCCATCGCTGTAAGCGCGATGCCGCCATCACCGGAATACCCACTTTATCTCCTAGTATATAAGTTAACGGTTTGTGGTCTGTTCTCAATACGAAACGCCTACCATATAAATACTGGTGAAATTTACGTATACCAAAAACGATCGCGAGGGCTTCACGGTCAATCTGCGCGTAATGACGCTCGGCTGGTGTGAGCGAACGAGAGGCGTACGCGACAGGCCGCTCGCCGTCTGGCGTGACGTGCGCTAGCACTGCACCCACGCCGACCGCGCTCGCGTCCGCCGTCAACACTAGCGGCAGTTCCCCCGAATAGTGCATCAGCACCTCACTGCTCATTAACCTAGCCTTGAGATCCTCAAAAGCCTTCTGACATTCGCGGCTCCATTGGTATTTTACATTTGTCTTTAATAAATTATATAATGGTGCTAATATGGTGCTTATATTGGGTACAAATTTAGCGTAATACATGATCATTCCGATGAATGATCGAAGTTCAGACAAATTAGATGGGGGTGGCGTAATGGAAATGGCCTTAGTCTTGTTTGGGCAAGTATGAACCCCGTCCTTACTAATAACATGACCGAGATAACTTATAGATTCCGTGAAAAATTCACATTTTTCTTTTTTTACCCGAAGTCCGTATTTTTCTAAACGTTCAAACACCTTATATAAATTATCTATGTGTTCCGATGTGGTTTTACCCGTAATTATTATATCATCTAAAAATACGCCGACGCTTGGTAGATCTGCGAACATCTCCTCTAGACGCCTTTGGAATATGCCCGGACTCGAGGCGAGGCCGTACACTAAGCGATTATAAACAAACAGACCCTTATGCGTGTTGATCACAGTATATTTCTTGGAGTCGTCCAACTCGAACTGCGCATACGCTTGAGACAGATCAATTTTGCTAAAACGCAGTCCCCCATTTAAACGGATTAATAAGTCTTCAACTTTCGGTAAAGGATAACGGTCAATCTCTATAACCTTATTTAATGTTAACTTATAATCGGCGCAAATCCGAATACTACCGTCTTTTTTGACTACCGGCACGATTGGTGTGGCCCAATCGGACCGCTCGACCGGAGTGAGGATGCCGTCCCGCACGTGCTGGTCCAGCACGCGCTCCACCGGTGCACGCAGCGCGTACGCCAGCGGGCGCGCGCGCATGAACACCGGTCGCACGCCGTCACGGACATGGATGCTAACTGGCCCGCCGGTGTACCTCCCCAGTCCCTCGGCGAACACATTACAATATCTGGAACTGAGATCGGATAACAATGACTCACTACTCAACGTATTTAACGTACTACTTTCAAACTTGGGTAACTGGATATTTAATTCTACTAGCCATTGTCTTCCTAATAAGGCAGTTTTTCCATTTTCAATTACATATAAGTCTAATGTTTTTAATTTGTTATAATATTTTACACGTGGCCGTATCACCCCTACGGGCCTTACGACCTCCCCCGTATAATATCTTAAAATTAGATTACAAACATTAATTTTTAAATTACTAAAATGTTTTTGATACATCTCCTGACTAATACAAGACACCGCACTTCCCGTGTCACATTCCATATTAATTAATTTACCATCAACATTTATTGGTATCAAAATAGGTTTGCAATCTTTCAAAGACAATTTTTTTAAATCAATTGCTATTACCTCTGCACTATTATCGCTGTCACTAAGACATCCTTGTTCGTCCTTAAACGTACCCTCCACATGATTTTGCTCTGCTAAATTAGGGCACATACGTCTCAAATGCCCCGGTCTGTTACAAACGCGACAGACGTAACGTCGAAACTTGCAGCCAGAAATGTTATGTGAGCCGCCACACACCCCGCACGGTTGCTGTCGCTGGACACGCTCACCCGAGCATGCAGGCGCGGGCGCTGGCGATGCGCGTGCGCCCCGTAGCCGTCGCGCGCATTGCGAAACGGCCTCCCGCGCCGCTCCGCCACCGTAACCCCGCGCCGCAGCCACCACCGCTGCCGCGCCCCTGAGCTTCGTTCCCGCCGAAATCGCTTGACATTCGGTCGTCGTCGCCTCGCTCGGTGACCTTCTATGACCTTCTACCGTGGCCGCATCTTTCTCAGCTGCCTCCATGCTAACTGCGATTGTATACGCCTTTGCGAAATCTAGTTTAGTCTCCGCGAATAACCGTTGTCGAATGTTTTCACTACTAATCCCACATACTAACTGGTCCCGCAGACTTTCCTCGAGCCAACTGCCAAACTCGCATGACTTGGACATTTTTTTCAACGCCGCTACGTACTCCGCTATACCTTCATTATTTTTTTGTGTCCTATGTCGAAACTTATATCTTTCAGTTAGTTCACTGGGCTTAGGTTGTAAATGTTTTTCCATGATGTCCACGATTTCTTGGAACTTTTTATCCTTCGGTTTCACCGGTGTACACAAATTCACTAACAACTCGTAACTTTCTGTGCCCATAACCGTTATTAATGTCGGTACTTTCCGCTCGTCCTTCACTTCATTAACCACAAAATATTGTTCTACTCTTTCGATATACAGTTTCCAATCATCTTTATACACGTCGAACTCCTTTATTTTACCTATAGGCATGGTGATGGTAATAATATTGTCACGTGTTAGTCCGATGTAACCTCGTCGCCACTGAGCCGTATGTGTGTAGGGGAAAAGAACACTCGAACGTCTTGTCGTAAACCCGTTTATTCGCAGACTGACTCAGCGCTAGCTTATTATAATTAGCGGGGCGGTGCAATGTAAATCTACCCGCATTATAACAATAATAACTAAAATATCAATCTACATTACAGAATTAAATACTAGTTATTAGTACAGTTATGCACGGCATGGAAATATGTTAGTTGCAAAACAAATGCATTGATTTGAATTGTAATCAATTATGTAAGTACTTCCAAATTGTGTTGTGTTGTGGCCATGAAATTGCTTAATAAATGTTTTAGTTGTGTAAATATATGCCTTGATTGCTTTGTATTGTAATTACTTGTTAAATATAGTGGCATCTAATATCAATTTGTGGTAAACCATGAAGTCCTAAACAATAACTAGAGCGTGAAATGAATGCGAGATTTTTAGAGATTTTTGCGTTAAAGAACGTTATTACGACTTATTTATTTTTTGTAAAAACGGCTTCAAGCAAAATTAATAGTTATAAATAAAAAAAGCAGAATATAGGTATCTCATTACTCAATAATAATTTCACTAGAACGACAGATATAAAATTCAATTAGGAATAAACACATGTACTATCTATAAAAGGTCTTGCCGTAGCTTGAATATTGTTTTTTAGCGATGATTTCCTATTGTATACTAATCGAAGTATGAGTGACGAATGCGACATTTAATTTATCGGCTATAGAATGGATGCAGATATTTTCAATACGCGGAATATGGCATTTTTTTAACGTAAACACTGCAGTGACTATCCTTTGTGAATGTCCACTTGTAACTGAGATTTTTTTATTGCGCTGTCTCCTTTATTTAACCTAAAATAATTTTTTATCCTTAGTTATTTAAATATACTTGTGTTAGCCTGTGCTTATCTGGTTAAAGGTTTGACTGCCTCGGTGGCGTAGTTATATTGCGGACGCGTTACGAGTACGATTTGCGCGCTGAGGTCCTGGGTTCGAATCCCGGGCCGAGCCAAAAACATTGAGACTGGGTTTTTTTTCCATCTTAAAAAAAATACTCAGTCGCAGCTCGGAGTCGGGAAGTTGGCGGTCTGATACCCCCGTGCCTCGGAAAACACGTAAAGCCGTTGGTCCTGCGCCTGATCTCTCTCCGATCATGTCGCATTGCCGTCTGACCGGACCATAAGAGTGAAGGAATAGCGAGTGCACTTGTGTATTGCGCACACACTTGTGCACAATAATATCTCCTGCATACATTGCTGATCTCCGTTAAGAGGCCACGCCATGGCCGAAAATCGGCTAGGAAGGGATATATCTGGTTGAAACAGGCCGGGATAATTGTTGACATTGGGCTGTAAGACCATTGAAACCAACATAACCGTTCCATTCACCCCCCGGTGGTGGTAGCGATAACGCGTTATTTTTCTTTGTTTAAAGTAAAGCAAATCCCTTTTATTTTATTTTTGTGAAGAAAAAAATAAAAAGATAAGAATACAAAATTGTATAGGCGATTTGAAACCGTCCCCTACCTTAACCACTCCTTTTTCAAGACGATCATAAGTTGCGTCGATTTCGCTCTCTGCTATCACTTACACTACTATCAGTTCACAAGCCCTAAGTGCTGTGGGTGCAGGAAGCCGCAAGCTTCAGCATAGCACCATGTACCGCTTGGCGTGTTACATGCTTCGCACACCTCTCCGCTAATTGAATCCATGTCTACTTCGATGTCGGTTTGCCTACAACCTTAACCCTTTTACTATCGTTCTACTTTGTACGAGAGAAATAATGGTACTTTCTAATAAAAAAAACAATGAGCGTGAAATTATAATTTATTACCTGTAAAATTATGGTGGACGTCTTCCAAAGTTAAAAATGTTTTTAAATTATTTGTAATCACGCAATACAAACCACTTTGTTCGTGTTAACAGAAAAGATTCATAGCGCCTTTTCGGAAGGAGGTATTTTCCACTTGCAGCATGAATTATAGATTTTTGCCTTTATTGTAAACGTAAAATTGTTCGCGTTAAAATTTCCTAGGTAGCTTTGTTTCAAAGGAAATGACAAGTAACAATGTGGTGTTTAAGAAGAGAAAACTCCCAACTTCATTGAGTACTAGGTGTTGCTCACGGCTTCGCCTGCGTAAAAATCCTTTTCCGTTACAAAAGTTCCTAAAACAGTACGACGCCAGCGCCATCTACTTAAAGAATCAGATTAAAAATATCCATTATTTCCCATGGGATCAAATTACCGGGATAAAAAGTATATGTTAATCCAGGACATGACCTCCCCGTGTGCCAAATTTCATCCAAATCCGTTTAGTTCTAACAAACATCCAAACAAACTTTCGCATTTATAATATTAGTAAGATATTATAATTACTTAGCATAACTTTTATGATCTAAATATTGCATAAATCATAGAAAAAATCGTTAAAACTACTTATGTTACAGAAGAAGACGTCTTCGTTCTTCGTCACATCTTCAGCAGATAAAGTAAGGTTCAAAACAAGCTAGGGTGTACTAGTACGGGACCTTAAATAACTCATTACACCTATACACGACTTAAATTAAATTTTGGGTTACCTTAGTAAATTTACCTTTGCATTTAGAGACTTAAATATAATTAGAACCCTATGTTTTGGCAACTTATACTACAAATTGTAAGAGACTACAAATATGAAAACTTTATGAATTGATTAGAGCAATTAGCAGTTTGTTTAATTAACAAAATAAAAAACAAATTTGTTTTCCTTATTTGTAAATTCTAACTTTAAAAGATAATTGAGCTTAAATTAATACAAGGACGCTGAAAATTTCACGACCATTGATTAAAAGTATGTTAGGAAGTTTTACAAGTAAATTATAATTATGAATATCTTCAAGTTTCTCAGAGTTCGAGACGTCGTACATACCTATACGTATAACAGTA
Source organism: Sphinx pinastri (assembly GCA_947568825.1). Taxonomy (NCBI): domain Eukaryota; kingdom Metazoa; phylum Arthropoda; class Insecta; order Lepidoptera; family Sphingidae; genus Sphinx; species Sphinx pinastri. The sequence goes on along the minus strand of OX387627.1, from coordinate 9,443,918 downwards.
CAAAGTGTGAGATGTATTAATCTCAAGACACTTCAGAAAAGTGTGTTTTGGTTTGTGATTGTCGAGCGACGTGTTATTTTAGGTCTATACGCTTCCTCCATACACGAAAATCGGAGTGAAACCAGATGGAACAACCCAATTCCAGTGTATGTGCCCAATTATTTACCTGTGCGAACGTAGGTAGTGTTTGCGAGTAGCTATATAATCAAAATGTTCTCAACCACATTCAGGGGATTGAATTTTCCGTTCATCTCGTAATGGGCGGCTTTTATACCATTTCTAGAAGCGATGAGAAGGTTCCCCGGCGGTGGGTGAGTTCTGAAACAGTCGCGCTGAATACATTATCGATATTGATTACCCCGTCTAATCTACAGTATCAAGTTCATTACTCACGTTTCCAATGTAACCGAAGCTAGAATTATTTATCATTGGTCTAAACAGTTTCGAGATAGAGCCACTTTATAATTTATCAGGAGTATTAATTAATTAAAATTTAATGGACCGTGTTACGTGTTATGTAAACGGATAAAGGGTAGTGTTTATTAACATGATATCTACCTGATATTGTTTTTCGTATCATATTATTTTCGTTGTTTAATAAAATTTTATCACATACAAAGGTTTATTAAGTTTTACTTTTTACTGTAGAGCCATCAATATGATGATTTCAATAAATCTTTCTTTCCATAAAATATATTTTTATTTTACGAAATAAATTTCGGTTATTATTTATACCTTTTATTCAACGTCTTTACCCACTATTAATCCATCCGTATGAATTATACGCGTGGTAAATTTTTTCATATCTCTTTTATGCCACAAACTCGATATTTTTCCACAAACTCCCACAAAGGTCCCATAACGAAGTGAAATAGCCAAATAAGAAGGTCTTAATGTCGCAGTTAGCTGAGAATTCTCCCTTGTGAATGCCGGGTCATTAGCGCCGTGTTATTGCGAATTACCCGTAAGACTCGCCGCCCGGGACCCCGCGCCGGCAGTCACGTTTAATCTGAATTTTCCTTATACTCTATATGTTCATTTTATTGTACGTTGCATGAAATTTTAAACAACTTGACTACACGTATGCAGAATTTAATCATATTAATACATTCAAAAAGGTATTCCGTGCATCAGCCGAACAAAAAACTCACACCGAATTGCGTTTTAAGCGTAGGAAATAAAAATATATTCTGTCTGTTGAATAATTCAATGTTTTGTCACACGAATTGTACACAGGTAATTCTGTGTCGAACGAACCTTGAACAAATCGGTCAAGATACACTCAACGGGATTACGCTTCGATTTAGTCATGAAAATATTTTATACTCTCGACGTTGAGTTGAAATATTATTGAGAATAAGTAAGTATTATGCTGAACGTCGACTTGGCCACTAATAGCTTGTTATTCTGTACAATATTACCAACCGTTGAACCGACTAAGGTATTTCAACTTTAAAAGACATACTCGTTTACATTTATATTAGTTTAGTGGGCTATAACCTTTATTCATTACCAAATCTTCCATAATTAACATACCGATCCCAATATTAAAATGGTTTTGTTTAAGACCGCAGACGTATTTGTACAATGTACTAATTTGAAAGGTTATTTTAAATTACGAACTCTATAAACGAGTGGGTCGAGGGTCTTAAAATCCATCACGCACGCCGACGCGGCGCGACGCCGATCTTATTTAGATAAGTAGCAGTCAGCTGTCGGAAGGCCACCCTGCTTAGTTCGCTTGACTGATTGCTGCTAATGAATGTCACGGTTTAATCTTTCCGTCGGATCCAGACTTTTTCAATAATCCCCTTCTATGTACTTCAATGCGAGTTGATTTCAATAGTCATTTAATTCGAAGAGTCTGCGAGAAGTTGATTAGATTGATGTCTGGCGTGCAGCAAAACAGCGCTTTAGCGCTGTAGCGCGCAATATTATTTCAATCAGCTGGATTTTTACTATTCTTCTCATATTTTCAGCCACATAAAGTTCACTGTTGAGCATAGGCCTCTCCTAAAGATTTCCAAAAGGACCCGTCAAAAGTGGCCTGCAACCAGCGTGTTCTTTCGACCTTTATTAAGTCGTCTGTCCAACTTGCAGGGGGACATCCAACGCTGCGCTTGCCAGTACGTGGCCTCCACTCAAGAACTTTTTTTCCCCATCTGCCGTCAGTTCTGAGGTCTATGCCCTACCACTGTCACTTTAGCTTGCTAATCCGCTGGGTTACGTCAGTGATTTTCGTTCTTCAACGGATGTCTTCATTTCTAATTTGATCACATAGATAAACACCTCATAATATATTATATAATAATAATAATACCAGCCCTATATTATATACTGCCCACTGCTGAGCACGGGCCTCCTCTACTACTAAGAGGGTTTAGGCCTTAGTCCACCACGCTGGCCTAGTGCGGATTGGCAGACTTCACATACCCTCGAAATTCTTATCGTGAATTCTCAGGTATGTAGGTTTCCTCACGATGTTTTCCTTCACCGTTATAGCGAACGATAATTGATAAACAATACACACATAACTTCGAAAAGTCAGAAGTGTGTGCCTTGGGTTTCGAACCTCCGGACATTGTCTCGGCAGACCGTTCCATTCCCAACTAGGCTATCGTCCACAATATTTCGTATATTACAAATATATAATATTATAAATCATAATATTGTACATACAAAAGAATAATTCATAATAACAATATTCTGTATGAAAGCAATGCAATTTTTGCGGTTTGTAAACTATACGTCGACTGAAGCACTATTCGCCTCAAGAAGTTAAAGAAAGTTTTTAGTTTTAATGCGAAGTGTTATGTTTGTTCAAAGTCTTACTAACTGTCGTTTGCTTTCAGAAATGACTGATCTGACAAGAACTTGGCGTCCTTTAAATATTATTCTGCAAAAGATGCAATATTAGGTACATAATTCTCGGGTTTTTACATATTTATTTCACAGGTAGGTCTCTCATTATGTAAGAGGCCGTCTGGGTGGGTACCACCGCAATGTCTATTTCTACCGCCAAGCAACAGTGCGCATGCACTGTTGTGTTTCGGTTTGAAGGATATTGTAGCCAGTATAACTACCGGACATAATGAGACTTAACATCTTATGTCTCAGGATGACGAGCGCAGTGGAATGCCACTCAGTACTTTGTAAGTCAAGGTGCTGGATGGTGTTGCTACTGTTTATGGGTGGTCGTATCGCTTACCATCAGGCGAACGGCATGCTCGTCTCGTCATTCAATGCAATAAAAAATAAATAAAAAAAAAAAACACGTAGCAGGGGCACAACAAATAGCACACATTTACAACCTACCTACATATTTACAAAATTTGGCTGCATAAAATTGTTGTTTAATGGCATTCCATCTATGATACCCTGATTTCTAAACTGAGACATGCTTGCATTATCGGAATTCGTAATTAATGTAATAAATAAACGAAATTATTTGCTTTAATTAGGCATTACCGGTCCACTCAGACCGCCGCGCCGTTCGATCAACAACTCTGCATAAAATAAAGTGAGGCTTACATTATGAGCTATCGAATTAAGTGGCGTACTGTCACCGCAATGAACGCAGAATATTATGATGATTCTGAACGTGCACGGAATAAGGCTTTATAGTCTGTGATGCATTTTTATTTAAAAAAAATACGACTGCTATACCGACCGAAGGGCTTCATGCCAACGTATTTGATAATGGTAATAGATTTTACGAACTGAGTTTACAATCTACTGGTGGTAGGTCTCTCATTATGTAAGAGGCCGTCTGGGTGGGTACCACCGCAATGTCTATTTCTACCGCCAAGCAACAGTGTGCATGCACTGTTGTGTTTCGGTTTGAAGGACATTGTAGCCAGTATAACTACTGGACATAATGAGACTTAACATCTTATGCCTCAGGATGACGAGCGCAGTGGAATGCCACACTTTGTCAGTCAAGTTGCTGGATGGTGTTGGTACTGTTCATGGGTGGTCGTATCGCTTACCATCAGGCGAACGGCATGCACGTCTCGTCAGTCTATGCTATAAAAAAAATTACATAAAATTTAATAAGATTAACATTTAATTAAAATATTTATAGTTTACTAAATTTCTCTTGAGTACTAATGCGCTTTTTAAAACTACTTGTACATTTATGCTCAGTGTTCACCCGGTAAGTTAAAATAGGCAAGTAAAAAGACCGACTATAAAATTTGTTTGTTAGGCACTTTTACTCAAGCTGCAAACAGACGCGCTGTGTACTATGATGTTTTATTTCGGTTTCCGCCTTCATTACACGGAATAAAATGTTTAGTATTTTCCTTTGACTATAAGATTACTAGACTTTTGCTCGCGGCTCCGCCCGCATGAATGAGTTTTCCCGGGATAAAAGTAGCCTATGTTACTCGCTGATAATGTAGCTTTATATTGGTGAAAGTATTTTTAAAATCAGTCCAGAGTCCAATCCACTTAAAAACATACCAAAACACAAATATTTCCTCTTTATTATAATTATTAGTATAGATAAGTAAACTTATTTTATAAAAGTTTCCTATTTCCAGTTAACTTCCTTAGTTTATACTTTTTCTTTTCTAAGAGTCATTCTTGAAATTAATAACATTTAAATTATGATTTCTTAAGTACACACATTCACACGTACAAGTTTAATTACTTATCTCCGAAAAGATCTTTTATAATTTTACGACTATAGTTTTTCTCTTCATCAAATGAAACTCTGACTTCTATATGGCAAACCGATAGAAATCGACATTCAAATCGGTTTGTAGTTAACTTGCCAAACATATGCTAAAGATATGACTAGTTTAGAAAATCGATAACCAAATACAGCTATTTTGAAAAGTACCAAGTATTTTGTTACAAGTGACGAATATTCAATGTTTATACTTATTTGACATCTAAACCTATCTCAAAAAACCGCGAAGGAATGAATCAGACAAAAACCCCATCCTAATTTACCAGAAATATCCTCAGGAGTCAGGATAGGTTTATCGATATTTTTTGTTCATATTATAATCACTGTTTTTTCTAAGTTTATTATAAACCAAAATAATTTTAATCTCTATTGCTAGGTACTCTTAATTGTCACTATAAATATTTATTATTCTAGCCGATTTATCAAATCAAACAGACAAACACAACCCTAAAAATAATTTTCCAGTTTACATCTAAATAGTATCTGTTACCAACTAAGAAGTAAACAATAGTAAGTTAAACTCCTGGGAAAGCTTTAAAGCTAATAAGCGTTCTGTGGTTTTGTTTCGTATTGTAACAATCGGTGGATAAAGGCGAACTTAAGTTTGCCTTCTAGGGCTATTGTTGGCTAATGCAGTCTTTTGGTAATTTATTTTCTCGGCAAAGTTCTTCGCTAATAACTCTTTTAATTAGCTTGATATTAAAATAAAGGATAAATTAACAATACGAGAGTTTGGTGAAGTGCTGAATTAATATTTGCTCGCCAAATGGAAGTTTTATTTATACGTTCAATTGAATTACATATTTCTAGTCTGATTAATTATATACCTATATAGACACTGAACGTTTCAAACGCGTCGAAAGAAATAGAGGCCAACACTTCCCCACTAAATGAGTTCGAGGGAATTATTTTTTGTTGTTTTTCATGGATATAATTTTCTCCCCATTTTAATAGAAACCATGTAATAACTGGTATCATTATGCACACACACAAGGATATGCAGAATGATGCAGCGATAGCGTATGACAAAGCTTTCACGCATACTAGCTTAAGAAAAGTTGGCCTGTTTGTTTTAGTTTCATTGCAGCGCTTCACTCTATCTAGGTTTATAATTTATCAAAGTTTCTAGTCTTTATTATAGTAAACTACCAATCAGGTATGTATGTAAAATTATTTATGGATCGTGATTACGCTATATAACAGATAGACACACACTCAAGCCTTTTATCCCCGAAGGGGTAGGCAGAGGCGCAACTAGTGCAACCACTTTTCACCGTGTGTATTTCGTCCCACGATGTGATAGGGGGCGAGCCTATCGCCATATTTAACACAAATTCCAGACTGCGGGCTGATGCTGAATAGAAAAACCCAATATCACTTTGCCCGACCCTGGGATTGAATCCGACACCTCAACATTGCTGTCGTACCGTAACACAACTACGCCACCAAGACAAGCATCAGTTCCGTGTGATCCATTGTGGCGATCGGACGTGTTTATTATTTGTCCGTGCCATAGTTTATCGTCGTGCACCTTACTCGTGTTAGCGGGGAAACCGGTTTTGCCGGGCGGTCCCCGCTATCATATCGTACGCATGAATGAAGTGAATCGGAGTAATGCAAATAATAATACATGTTCGAGCGGTGATGAGTTAGGAGACGATTCTATTATGGATCATGAGGATTACACACAAGAGAATAACACAGAGTTACCTGGAAGAAAAAGATCGAGGGACGAAAATTCATCTGAAGAGGGATGGAGCGTAATGACTAGAAGACGGAACAAATTAGCGTGTTGCCGGGATAACCAGAGTGATGCGGATAAACAAGAAAAGGTACAAATATGCGTGACTTGTAAAGACCCTTTACCAAAACAATTTGCGTTAGCGCGATTATTTAAGATAAATGGCATTGCAGGTGATAATATCTATCGAGTTAAATATGTACACCAACATAAAATACTCATAACATTTAATAAAGAGTCTGAGGCGGATGAATTCATGACATGCAAGGCTTTCGCTGATTTGAATTGGAAATGCCAAAAGACATCGGAGGTAGGAACCTCGTACGGCCTTATAAAATCTGTGGAGTTAGACATATCGGAGGAAGAGTTTACGAATAATGTATCTAGCAGCGCTGATATATTATCTTTCAAAAGATTAAATAGGCGATGCCCTGAAAATTCAGATGGTAATGGATGGACACCAAGTGAAACGATTCGGCTTGGATTTAAAGGTTCTTCCCTCCCAAGTTATGTTTACATTTTTGGATTGAGAGTACCAGTGGAACCATTCGTATTTCCGGTGACACAATGTGCAAAGTGTTGGAAGTATGGCCACACAACAAAATTGTGCCCTTTTAAAAAAATTGTTTGCCCTAAGTGTTCGCAAAATCACGAGAATTGCATAACCACGACATTTTCTTGTGTGAACTGTTCTGGTGGTCATATGGCATTTGAAAAAATTTGCCCAGTGTTTAAAAAAGAAAAACAAATTCGTGAATTGATGGCTCACTTTAATTGTACATATAGCAAAGCACTTCTGTTGTATGTTCCTCCTTCTCCTGAGAATAATACACAAGTGGTGACTGAACCATTACGGACAATGACAGAAACTTCTACTTCGAAGTCGTCAAATAATAAACCAACTCAACTTCCAAGAGAAAATAACACCGATACAAAATCTCAAACTGGTCAGTTCTATACAACCTGCAGACAACCCTTGCAATCCAGGGCTATACCCAAACGCGTTCTACAAAAGAAAAATCGTCGACCGCCGACTCCAATGGATGATGTAATATGGCATATTGATAGTGAAGTTTCAGATTGTCCCGAAAATGAAAATGTGACTAATTTAGACAACGCTAAGAAATCAGATAAATACGCTCATAATTTAACGTTCTGGCACTTAATCAAAAAAATAACAGATATTATTAAAAGTAACGATTCCCTTCAGGATAAAATTCGGCAATCAGTTCGTATTCTCTCAGAATGGTTAATACAGAAAATTGTAAGCAACCTATCCATTGAAGCAATATTTGAGAAACTTATTGGAAATGGCTAATGATCATATTATGAGTTTAAAAATTATACAATGGAATTGCCAGAGTATAAGACCTAAAACCAGCTCATTTGAAAGCTACTTAAGCCAAGAAAAAATTCATATAGCTGTACTGAGTGAAACTTGGTTAGAACCTGAGAGTCATTATAAAATTAGCGGCTACAACACATACAGATTGGACAGAGAGGATGGGTATGGCGGAGTTGCTGTTTTGACTCATTATTCTGTAAAAGCTGTTATTTGTACAACACAAAGTCGCAACCCTGGTATTGAATTGTTGCATGTTAGAATTTTAAATTGTCAACAGATTGAAAATATTATTTCAGTATACTGTCCTTCATCCGTACGTACCTCCCAAATCGATTGGGATGCGATTTTTTCTATTGCAAACAATAAAACCCTGATTTTAGGAGATTTTAATGCCCATCACTCAAATTGGTCTTTTAAAACTGACCGACGAGGTTCTGAACTGCTTGATTCCATGTTAGATTACAACTTTATTCATTTAAACGATGGTAGTCTGACTAGAATTAGAGTGGTAAACGGGGTTACGCAGCAATCTAGTCCTGATATATCATTCATTTCTTCCGATATATCTTTATTATTTACATGGAGAACTACAAATGAATCACTTGGTAGCGATCATTTACTTATTAATTTAAGCAGCGTGATAAAGTTTAAACCTGAGTTTCATAGCAAAAGAAATTTCAAAAGGGCTAACTGGTCCTTATATACTACTTATATAGATAATAATTTACAAAACGGCGTGATCCCAAACGACCCTCAAGACATGTATGACTTATTGTACAATATTATGCAAGAAGCTGCCGATTTACACATTCCTTACACCAAAATTCCGTTACATTTATCTAATCAATTTAAGCCTAAACCGTATTGGTCTACAGAACTTTCGAAAGTGGTCGCGGAGCGACGATTAGCTCTTGCCCAACTAAGAAGATGCCCCAATCCTAGAAACTTTGATAACCTTAAAGAAAAAATAAGCATTGCTCAAAAGCTTATTCGTCAAGCTAAAAGTCGATCCTTCCAATCGTTTTGTTCGTCTATAGATGAATCTACATCTTTGTCAGAGATGTGGCAGAAAATGAGGTGGTTGAAAGGCCACCGGGTCCCTAACAACTGTGTTGAAAAACAAAAAGTCGAGCTTCTGCTGAGGGAACTCACCCCGGATTATGTTTGTCCCTCCCAACCCAATTTTAATTCCAATAATACAAAACTGGAAACGGACATATCAATGCCCGAATTAAATAACTGTATCAAACGTAGTGATTCCGCACCTGGATCAGATCAAATTTCTTTTTCTATGATTAAACATCTTCCACATTCCGGTAAAATTTTGTTACTACAAATATACAATAAATGCTTTTCACTTGGCTTTGTACCTTCACAATGGCGTCAAATTAAAATTATCCCTATCCCTAAAAACAGTGGTGTGACATCTACTCTGCGACCAATTTCTCTAATCTCTTGTATTTGTAAAATTTTCCATGGTATTTTAGGTAAACGCTTAGAATGGTTTTTTGAAAAACAATGTTTGTTCCCTGATGATATGGTAGGTTTTCGTAAGTCACGCTCATGTCTTGATAACCTTACGCGGTTGGTATCTGATATTCAACTAGGATTTTCAAAAAATTCTACAACTGCGGCATGTTTCTTAGATATCGAAAGCGCGTATAATAACGTAGATATTCCTAGCTTATTAAATATTTTAGACAAATTTGGGGTGGGATCACAATTTTGTATTTATTTATGGTCGTTTTTAACAAATCGACACTTATGTATATCAACTTTTGGTTGTGAAATGGTTAGATGTACTGGTCGTGGATTGGCTCAAGGCGACCCATTGTCCCCACTCTTATTTAATATTCTTTCTCTACATATATGCAAAAATGTAAATCAGGTTAATATTACTCAGTATGCTGACGACTTTGTGTTGTATTCTACAAATCCCAGTTTAGACCTGGCCTTGGAAAAGTTACAGCCCGCTTTACGATGTACCAATCGAATGGTAAATCAGATAGGCTTAAGTATTTCTCCGACCAAAACCAATATTTGTATTTTTAAAAAAGGCTCCTTTAGGAGATCTATTGATTTTAGTTACGATAATTATAATTTAATTAAAGTAGTTAAACATGTCAAGTATTTAGGACTCTGGTTGGATAGTTCATTGAGATGGGGGAAACATATCAATGAAACTGCACAAAGAGTTATGAAATTCATAAATGTACTTAAAATTTTATCGGGTCCGGGTTGGGGTTTACATCCAAAACATTTAAGACGTTTATATATATCCATTATCCGTAGTAGAATTGATTATGGTAGTTTTTTATTTGATAATAGTTGTCAATCTAACCTACTTAAATTAGATAGGATACAAAGCCAAGCATTACGTGTAGTGGGCAGCTTCATAAGAAGTACTCCCATACACGTAATGGAAAGCGAACTTTGCCTTCCACCTCTTAGTATCCGTAGGAGATACCTAGCCAGTAAATTTTTTTTTAAATCTATGTCATTACGTGGTAACAAAACTATTAAAGTATTAGAAAATCTATCACCTTTTGTCGGTTCTAGTTACTGGACGAATAAAAAACTTCCCTTGCTAATTGATATATTTTTCCAATTCAGCTCTGCACCAATTCACTCAAGCATGCAATTTGAGATGTTTTCTTTAAATACCTGGGTAAGTAACTTTGATATGTCCCACATAGTTTTTGACTCTATACCTACTGTTTGTCAAGCTAAACGTCATTACAATATTCAACATTTAAAATATTTATGTATATCCTATCTTCAAGAACAGTATGTAGATTATTATAAAATATTTACTGACGGTTCCAAGGATAGGTACTCGGGAGGTGCTGCTTTTTTAGATCCCTTACAACAATGCTATATGAAGCTTAAGATTGGTTCAGATATTGCTATTATGCATATTGAATTGATTGCAATAGCAGAAGCTTTGTCTTATATCCAATCGGTTGACGGTGATAAGTTTGTCATTTTGACTGACTCTAAATCCGCATTGCAACATTTGGCTCGGCTCACCTCTCATGTGCGAGGTATTCCGATAGCCTATACGATATATGAAACAATTTTAAAACTTCAATCTTCAAAAAACGTATGCATCCAATGGATCCCTTCTCATATTCAGTTAGAAGATAATGATAATGTAGATAGACTAGCTAAACAAGCTTGTGTTGATGGAGTTCCTTTTGGTATTATGCCACTTTATTCCGACTATTTCAGTGTTGCTAAAAGAAGATGTTTCGAATTATGGCAAGAGTATTTTGATAAAAGGTCAAAAGAAAAGGGGATTTGGTATCGAACTATCCAACCAGAGATCTCTAGAGTTCCATGGATTGATTGTAATTTGAATAAGAACTTGATTACTATAGCTTTAAGACTGCGTTCCGGACACACCCCATCGAATAAATTCTCTTTTTTAATGAAAAAAAAATTGTCGCCAAACTGTGATGACTGTGGAGTTATAGACGATGTGTACCATATCTTGATGGAGTGTGTCCGAAATGAAGACACTAGAATTAATGTACTAATCGACTCTTACGATATTGGTTTATGCAACACTATTCTCGCCGATCCACTGTCCGATAGAGCTAAAGCCATATATAAGCTAGTTTTAAGGTGAATTCATTGTATACTTATATTCATAGTTATTTTATTAGGCGATATGGTCGCTAAGCGACAAAGCCTTTAAATAAATAAAAAAAAAAAAAAAAAAAAAAAAGACAAGCATAACAGGTAGACTAAAGATAATATTTTGATCAATGACATGAAGATTCAAAATGGGATACAAAAAGAGCGTACCGTTAGTCCAAAGTAATTTAAAGTAAAAATAATATATCACCCTCAATGTAAACAAACAAAGTATATAAAACAACAACGGGAGTAAAATTACAGGGTAACAGTTCGCAATCCTGATTCTCAAATATCGTTAATTTAGGAGCCAAATGAAAGGCATCGCCCATCGGTTTAGTTTTCGGTGTGGGTACATTTGATCCCTTTGGGACTCGACAACGTTGTTAATTACTGGGCACCGGGCGCAACCAGAGCAAAACCAAAATGACATCGTAAACATATGAATGCGGAGACATTCTTTCGGCCTTATATCTAAATGAATTGTTTCGATTCCGAGTTAAAAAATACGTGTGGCACTCGGAGACTGTCGCGGTAAAGCTATTGCATAGCATTTTTTATCACAAATTTTGATTGACTAAACACAAATTCGATCTTACGCTTACCACATAAAGTAGATTTTTAAACGCGAGCAACGCACGTTTACTCTTGTTATTGATAAATGTCAGAAATGCAATGGTCATCACAACCAAAGTAGAATAAATCAAAATTTGAAAAAAGAATGTTACGTTCGATTCTTTTGTACTCGTGCCGTGCCAACGCTGGGGAAATAGCTTCTACGCAATGTATTTAAGGTTCATATTAGATTAGTAAGAAATGGTTTTAATGACTTTAATAAATAAAATAAATAAAAATATACTCGTTTCAAGAATTATAGCTTCTACGCATTGTATTTAAGGTTCATATTAGTAAGATAAAAAAGATGTGAGGTTATTTTCGTTACGGAATTTCTAGATTCGGTCTCCACGCTCAAGGCCCGCGATAGAAGCTATGCAATAGCTTAAAATTTACTAAGTATTATTATTGGCTTATACTCACTCATACAAATTTTTCCCGGGGCGAAAATTAAAGCCATGAAAATCAACAAAAATTAATTCACTTGAACTCATTTAGTGGGGAACAGTTTGCCTCTATTTTTTTCAACGCGTTTGAAACGTTCAGTGTCTATCAAGGTATATAATATAATTAATCAAAGGGGTAATCATTTTTTTGCATATTGTTCACTCTAACAAAAGCTTTTAAAAACTTTCAGGTCCTATTGTAAAATATTAACAATATTCAGTTTACTCGGTACTTTATAGGTATCGAGTAAAATGCTAACTAATAGGTACGGGTTCTAATTTCACATTATTACCGAACTAAAATCAGACATTATCAACTAAATTAATAGCGGTTTGGTTCTATATTGAAACAAAATTTTATACCAAGCTATTTATCAAAACAGAAAGGTAATTTGTCGGTTTTGTTCCACTTGCTGATTTATGGACGATTATTTATATCACATGCTCGGAGTTAATTCAATTTGTTTCAATCAGAGTTTCGGTTTTATTTTTGCATTATTTATAAGAAGAATATTATATTTTTTTAGTGAAAGTTTTTTTCATAGCCTTTAAATCATTAAACGAGCATGCCGTTCACCTGGTGGTAAGTGATACGACCGCCCATGAACAGTAGCAACGCCGCACAGAATTTTAAATTACAAAGTACTGCGTGGCACTCCTCTGCGGTCATCACCCTGAGACACATGATTTTAAGTGTCATAATGTCCAGTCGTTATCCTGGCTTTAATGTCCTTCAAACCGGAACACAACAGTGCATGCAAACTGCTGCTTGGCGGTAGAAATGAACATTACGGTGGTACCTACCCAGACGGCCCCTCGCATACGAGAGACCTACCACTAGAAAATGACGTCGCATGCTTCGCCTGAAGCATGATTAAGAGGGTAGCAGGTTTCCTGGTGGTAGGCTATATTGTGTCCGCCCGGATAGCGACCGTACACGAGGTTTTAAAACCTGGCATAGTAAGTGTATCGAGAAAATTTAATTTCCTTTCCATATAGTCATTACTGATTAATCCTTTTCTTTCCAAATTCCTAATAATTCCATTTCTATCTTTTATCCCTAACTTGAAATTGGCAAAATTTTCATACAATTGCCACAAAAAAAAAGTGTGTCGAGTTCGGGCATCAGCCCATGTATGTCCGGTTCACAGGCCGGCATAGTTGTGGCGACTGGCAAGGGATAATCGTCTCTCATCACTATCTGTACAAATCTGGACCCCACTGTAATTATCACCAGGTGCAGTGGGGTTACTGTATAAATAAAAGGATGTTCTGAACGTTCATTATCCTTTTAATCTATTAATACTAAATAAATAAATAAATAAATTCCCATGTAAGTTCTATGGGAATGACAAGACGTGGTGTGCAGTGCAAGTGCAGGACCTAGGTCCTGTTATTGAAGGTATCAATTTCGAGTTTCTATCTTTGTCACCTTTCTAGAATAAGCTATGGTAGCGCGTCGAATACCACAAATGAGTAAGGTGATGAAAACTTCTTTAGCGGAGTTGAGCACTTTTCTTGGGATGGGTATAAAATGTTAAACTCGCGTCAGGACACGTGACCTGATCGAAAATTCGTAAGACGGAGGTTTTCATTTTTGTGTACGATAGCGCAATAAGTAAATATTGTATTTAACCACATAAATGCTAGTACTTTTATACTGATAAATAAAGCAATTCGTGCGAAATTATTCCCTAACCATTTCAAAATATTCAAAAATGCACAACGTTAATGTTCAAGTTTTCACTTCTGCCGGCACTCCCGGAGTGCAACTATTTGATTTTCACACATCATTTATTATTTACTAGCTTTTGCTCGTGGCTCCGCCCACGTGAAAAAGTTTTTCCGGGATAAAAGTCATGCTTTATATTTTCCCGGGATAAAAAGTAAGCCTAAGTTTTAATCTAGGATATGATCTACCCATGTGCCAAATTTCAACGAAATCCGTTCAGTAGTTTCGGAGATGTGCAGTAACAAACAAACAGAAAAACAGACAGACAGAAAAGAATTATAAAAATCGCTGATTTGTTTTCCATTACTCTGTGAGAAGACTGAAGAGGACAAAACCCTTCGAGTTAGTGTAGTGAACATTTAGTGTAATATAGTGCAGTGAGTGCTAGTTAAAAAGAACACGCGAACAACGTGTCTTCCCCTTAATAGAGACAATAAGAAAAGTGTTATTGGACATATTCTTAGTCATAGTCTCATTAGAAGTTTAAGTTAAATTAAAATAACTTATTAGTCATAAGGCTAGATTGTTATCAAAATGATGTATTGCTCACAGTCGGTACATCATAAATAAAATAAAAACTATAAAAATTACTCTTATTTAGTCACCCCCTTTCTTTGTTATCACATTTCTGACACACCGAATCTACAGCTTTATTGTATTATGTATAGATTCGGCCTAAAGATTGTCCACGGCTAAACAAAACCACTCGAGCATTGGCGGCACTCTGAGTTGAGGTCGGTCGTGAATTTCAATTGTTTCTTCTTATTATCCAGGTTGGTATTATGCTGTCATAAGGTAATATGCATTTTAATTAAAGTATTACCTTTATTTCTATTATATTTCGTTTTCTATTACGCGGAACTCCTTTAGTAACATTTTGAGGTCATACCTCACAGGTATTCCCAATAATACTTCATCGTTTTAAGTGATTTATTATTAAAACTTATCATGTATATAAATAGATCTTCCTGTAATAATCTTAATATATATAAATCTCGTGTCACAATGTTTGTCCTCAATGGACTCCTAAACCACTTAACCGATTATAATAAAATTCGCACACCATGTGCAGTTCGATCCAACTTGAGAGATAGGATAGTTTAAATCTCAAATTATAGTCGCAATTTTAATTTATTGCTAATTATTTGTCTGTTATTATTTGACAGTCACAATTATCTTAACTCCAAATGATTCTAACAGATGTCGATACCTTTCGACTGGGTTGAGTAAGTAATCAATAGATGGCGCTGCTATGAATGATTTTAACAGATGTCGATACCTTTCGACTGGGTTGAGTAAGTAATCAATAGATGGCGCTGCTATGGTAAATCTACGAACGTGTCATATAAGCTACATTTTAAGCGGGACTTTTATACCGGGAAAACTCATTCACGCGGGCGGAGCCGCGGGCAAAAGCTAGTATTTAATAAAGATTTCGGTTATATTAAACCTCCATGTAGAGTAAAATATTCACTAAGCGGGGAGTCTATTTACATTACCGATATTAAATTCTCTTAATTATGTTGATGTTCTTAAAGTTCTCCTTACTTACTTGCATATATGGAGTGGCTACGAAGGGTTCATAATTTTAAGTGTAAAAAATTGTCACTAAGTACAGTACCAACAAGCTCGGCTGCCTCTTTTTACCTTTTCAGTATTGTTTTTAGAAAAGTATAGGTGCAGGTCCAATATCTATACATATAATAAAGCAGTAGAACCGGTGTGTCTGTACATTTAAAGAAATGTGATAAAAAAGGGGGTGACTAAAGAAGAGTAATGGAAAATGAATCAGCGATTTTTATAATTCTTTTCTGTCTGTTTTTCTGTTTGTTTGTTACTGCACATCTCCGAAACTACTAAACGGATTTCGATGAAATTAGGTATGGAGCTAGTATGAAATCCTAGAAAGGACATAAGCTACTCTTTACCCGGGAAAATGTAAAGCGGGACTTTTATCCTGGAAAAACTTTTTCACGCGGTCGGAACCGCGAGCAAAAGCTAGTTATGTAAACAAAACATTAACCAAAACTGTTTTTATTGACGTCAACTTTAAAAATAGATATTTGTGAAGAACTATTTTATCTCCAAATGAATCCTATAGCGATTTATAGAGTCCATCGTTACGGCTCGCAAACTTTCTTATGATTGTTGCCAAATAACAGCTGATCTTTTAACGCAACATACATACGCAACTGACGCCTTTTATCCCCGAAGGGGTAGGCAAAGGCGCAACTAGTGCACGCACTTTTCACCGTGCGTATTCCGTCCCATGATGTGATAGGGGGCGAGCCTATCGCCATATCGGGCACAAATTCCAGACTCCGGGCTGATACTGATTAGAAAAATCCAATATCACTGTTCCCGACCTGGGGATCGAACCCGAGTCCTTAGCATTGCATTACTTGTATTGAATGACGAGACGAGCATGCCGTTCGCCTGATGGTAAGCGATACGCCCGCCCATAAACAGTAGTAACACCATACAGCACCTTAAGTTACAAAGTACTGTGTGGCATTCTACTGCGCTCGTCATCCTGAGACATAAGATGTTAAGTCTCATTATGTCAAGTAGTTAGTAGTTACACTGGCTACAGTGTACTTCAAACCGAAACACAACAGTGCATGCACACTGCTGCTTGGCGGTAGAAATATACATTGCGCTGTTACCCACCCAGACGGCCTCTTACATATGAGAGACCTACCACCAGTACATCTCCTCATTTCTAATTTGATCCCGTACAGAAACACCGAGCATATCTAGCTCT
Organism: Sphinx pinastri; assembly: GCA_947568825.1. Taxonomy (NCBI): domain Eukaryota; kingdom Metazoa; phylum Arthropoda; class Insecta; order Lepidoptera; family Sphingidae; genus Sphinx; species Sphinx pinastri. Next base: position 9,426,940 of record OX387627.1, on the reverse strand, counting down.
CTCCGTAGCTGGCTGAGTGACCGTGAGCCGTCTTAGGCGACCCATAGTCATAGGCCACGTCTCAGTGCCGTATGTCATCACTGGTAACACACATTGATTGACGACTTTTGTCTTAAGGTACTGAAGTATTTTTGACGAGAAGACCTTACTTTTCTGAACGCTGCCAAACCGAGCTGGCTTTGACGATTGACCTCTCTCTCAAAGTCGGACTTGCTAGTTGGACTACTTGTCCTAAATAGATTCATCGACAACTTCGAAAGCTGAGCTCCTAACGGTAATCGTGGTAGGCACAATATGAACATTCAACAAGATCTTGGTCTTGTCCATGTTCATCTTTAGGCCTATCAGTTGAGAAACTCAGTTGAGGTCGGATATTAAAATACACGATATTTATTTCCTTTACTAAATTTAACTCTAATCCGTAACGAAAACAAGAACGAGCATCTGGCGTAATTTATGAAAACGAGGCACGACATCTTTGTAATTTAAGGAGCTAATACTTTCATCAGGTCTTTTTAAACTTCACGAGAACAAATGTCAACGGTGCTCTACTTAAAATTTTCCCCGAAGAAATATGTAGAATGCCAACGTCTCGAAAGGCGGATTCGTCGTCGGAATCTCGACGGCTGGTTTAATTAGCCGTTTTAATGAATGTCGAGGCACGTACGCTGTAAATGCGGCCCATTACCTGTGTAATTCACGCAATGATAACAAAAGAGAGGCTGGGGGCGCCGCGCGGCACCAACAAATATCGCAACAATGCTCTTGCCGAATATACCGGGAATATTCGCATTTTTACGTAATTTCATTAAGCAACTGACATAGTAGAACCCCATTTTAGTAACGTTGGAATTTGAAAACTTTTTTTACAACATGCATTGTACGAGTGCTAAAGGTCTCCGACTTATCAAGCTTAGGACATTTAATCACAGCGAATGTGCGTGCAACATAAATCGTGCGTGTTCAATTAAAGTTCATTGACTGATGCAGTGTTTAAAAACATCTTAGATTATGATCAAAGATAATGTATTCATCAAAATATTTTTTTAATTCAGTACAATATAAATATTTAAGCGAACAGTCGCAGTTAATTGAATCACACTCCAACGTAAAACTTTTGACTAACGTCTAATGAATAACAATGGAGGAAGATAAAAGATACTATCTGGACTAAATACGGATTATTAACTATAATTAAATTACAAAATAAAATCCATCGATGTCAGGAAATAGAAATTATCACATTTTTGCAGCGTTTCTGTTAAAAGCTTTTCGTGTTTTCGTTTATTTATGCTAATCTGAAGTCGGGAGTAATAATATGGAAAAAATATAGCCGACGGAGACACGGGTCTCCATAAAATGGCATAAGTGGGGCAAACTTGAAACATAATTTAGCCGTTTGCTGCTCCTTAAAACGTGTCTTTGCTCTCATGTGATAATAATTTTAACATGAATAAAATTGTTTTTTTACTTCGTGCGACGCCGAGTTTCAGTCCTATGAGAGTTTTTGTTTAAAAAGTATGATTTACGCAAAGTACACCTATGTATGCCTGTAAATGTTTTGGAACATGTTTGTTTATTTGTGTTTAAATCTCAGTAATGATAGACAATAAGCTACTATAAATTATACCAAATGAAAACATAGCCCTACCATTAGCATTCGACAATTCTATTGTTACGCTTTTACAATTACTAAACCGAATTAATTACTTGTATTCATTTACATTAATAAAATCCATGGTGGTAGTATATAATCATTTCGTGGTAAAACTATACAATATGACATATTAATTACTAGGGATTAGTAGGGATTATGAAACTTAGGACGATAGCCTAGTTGGTAATAGAACGGTCTGCCGAGACAATGTCCGGAGGTTCAAAACCCAGGGCACACACCTCTGACTTTTCGAAGTTATGTGTGTATTGTTTATCAATTATCGTTCGCTTTAACGGTGAAGGAAAACATCGTGAGGAAACCTACATACCTGAGAATTCTCTGTAAGAATTTCGAGGGTATGTGAAGTCTGCCAACCCGCACTAGGCCAGCGTGGTGGACTTAGGCCTAACCCCTCTCAGTAGTAGAGGAGGCCCGTGCTCAGCAGTGGGCAGTATATAATACAGGGCTGGTATTATTATTATTATGTTGTATCTTTCCTGCGGGAAATCACGGCACGAAGGCCGGTCCTTTTGGAAGGCTTGCGTGGGGATATGGATCCAACACGTAGAGGCCCCTTTAAGATACGTTACTCTAGTTGGGGTGTGTACACCTTGTAGGTACTCTCTCTGTCTGTACTTATGGAAATACAGCCAAAGACAGCGCCCGCAAGGTGTAAGGACTATTGCGGAGAAGATGGGAATTATACCGGGTCTATGGATGGGATCTAGCTGGACTGGTTGCTGGGCTATTGATTGAGACAACGGGACGCCTGCCAAGTAAAATGTCTCAATCATTTGTAATCAAGGCAGACGGTGACTTGCCCCCCACTAGATGGGCATCCCAAAAGCGGCGCATGCCAAGGACGCAACATCGGTGTGGGTGGCTAAAGGGTGTCGAGAGGTGTGCACCGATTTCACCATCGCGGGTCGCTAACGCGTCCCGGAGCGGGTTTCCTCGCTATTACGCAGCTTGAGCACTTCCACCCTGGAGCTTCAGGTTTTAGCTCTTGCGATTTCCACCCCTAGCCAGTCATTTAAGGCAAGCCAAGGGTCAGGGGGTCTCATTTAGCCCCCACGGAATCGGGGTACGCGGTGTCGCCACTCACCGACGGCTCGCCACAAAGCCGCCCCTGCGGGTTTATTATTATTATTATTATGAAACTTAACTAATCTCTAGGGGAGGCCTATGTTCAGCAGTGAACTTCATGTGGCTGATGATGATGATAAAAATTAACATGTTATGTCTCAGGGTGACGAGCGCCGAGCAACACCACGCAGTGTTTTTGTAATTCTAAGTTTGGGTGGTATCCTGTTTATGGGTAGTTGCTAAGCATCAGACGAGCAGCTAGCTCGTCTCGTCATTCATTTATATGAAAAAATAGTGGTACAGAAAAAAAGGAAATATTTTTTTACGAATACTAAAAGATGCAGACACCTGGTAATATTATTTTCAAAAATGAAGAACGTAAAGAATTTTCTAAAAAGTACAACTTGAAGATACCGATGATACATCCATGTTCATAATAACTGTGAGTGCGTTGCATAGAGGACGAGGAATTTGGATTGGTAAGCTAGTTAGGTTTACACAGACTCTAGCAAACTAATTAACCAAATTAGTTTGCCGGAGTCTAAATAAAAAACAATAGCAAATCTGCTTATTTCCGTTGGTTTTCTATGTCAAAATGATAACACCCGAGCTAGTAAGTCGCAGCAACAGAGATTAGAGGTATAATTAGTTTGCATTTTTAATTCAATCAATTTCAGCAATATTTACATAGTCATACTTTACATAGTCAAATATGTATCGAAAACTACATTGTTCCGGGTAAGCCTAGTAACAAAATCTTAAAACAAAGAGAATTACAACACACATTTACGTTAAACAAGTATTATTATTTATCTCCTAACGAATATTTGCCTTCATATCACATATTAAATTGAAGTACATCTTTGTATACGCGTGGGGAAACACAAATTTTCACGTAACTCGCGGAACGAGGTGCCTGGTAAGAATTAAATGAGTAATAACGACTAACGAGTGCTCATTCGCGACTCCCGGTTAAACTTGACAAAGGACTGTTGGTCTTAAGCAGCGAACACTTAACCAACACTTCTCGTTTGCTCAATCACTTAGCCGAGGATCTGTTACATTTGTTGCGGGATTTATGCTGCACCGTTAGGTAAATGTAATGATATTATAAGTTGCTGTGTTGTAGCAGATGTTGTGGTTTGAAAAGTTCGTAGATTGGAGATGTAGGTTGACCATTGTGAGTAGTTATTTTTATTAAACCTTAAGTTATTTTGTAATAGGTATTAATTGATTATAAATTCAAAGACCTCAACTACCGAGTAAATGTGGCTAAAATTGGTCAATAGTGGATATATACGGGTGATACATAAAGAAATAGCAAACAAAATATACTTACTATGGTTTAAAGAGTGTAAAACAAGGCTGGTAAAGCTGCAAGCAAAGTTTTTATAAATAAAGCATAAATTGAATCAATGTTTAACCCAATTTAATCTTGGATCCCATTGTATGCAGCTTTTGTAGGGACGCCTTTGCTCGCTACGTCGGTCTACCGCTGCTAAATCCACAATAATTATGTATTTGTCTATTTTGAACGGTGATAAATAAATGGACATTAATTATGGTCTAGAACGCTCCGTAAACTAAAACAAGCAGGTGTTTCATGGGTGTTAGGGTCATTCGGGGCAACAGCACGCAGTGGGTAAAAGTTCGCATGGTCAATATCTCGGAACCTATTGAGCGGGCTCAGACACTTTTTCGGGTAGATCATGGGCGCGTCAGGGACGATGTCAGAGCCACAAGCTATTTTGCCAAGCCTCACTTGTTTAGCGAAAAACGGCGATCAACGTGATTTTGTTAATTAGTTACCAACATTTTGTGCTGGGAAAAAAGTGTCTGGCTAGACGGTGCATCAGTTTACAAAAGTCCGTTAATTATGTTAAGTTTACATGATTATTATAGTATTTATTTTAGTTACTAATTCTGTCCTAGAAAATAAATGCGTCTCAACTAACGTGTGAATGTTTAAAATATTCCCTGTTTGGGCAAGAGTACGAGGTTAAAAGTACGCACCCTGTTATAACTTCATTACAATGATCGCACGGTTTTTTCTTCTTTAAGCTGCAATGAAGGCGAATATTATTTGTAAAGATTTTTAGACCTTATACAGAAAAAAAATATTCTCCATAAACACTCTGCGTAGTTTTACCCACATAACGGGTCAATAGTACGAATTTCCCCCGATGCACTTAAACATGTATTCCAAAAAAAGCAATGAAGTAATGTACAAAAACTCATTAAATAATTAAAGTAGAATAAATTTACTTTACATAGAGTGTTAAAACGTTTTCCTAGACACTATATTTTTGACTGTGTAAACGATAGAAAAAAAAGTGCGTACTTTTAGGCCGAATGACCCTACTTGACTTTAATATGTCGACTTACAAGTTAGAGAATTTGACTTCTGATATTACTTATTTATATTATACTTACTTAATATTATGTTGTAAATTTGAGACCTATACTTAATACCTATAAAAATAACAAAGTAGACGGTAATTATTATGGAATACTAGCATTGCGCGCGGCTCTGCCCGCGTGGAAAAGTTTTTCCGGGATAAAAAGTAGTCTATAGCACTCAGGAGTAATGTAGCTTCCTATTAGTGAAAGAATTTTCGAAATCGGTCCAGTAGTTCCTGAGATTAGAGCGTTCAAACAAACAAATAAACTCTTCAGCTTTATAATATTAATATAGATTAATAACACAAAACTTAGGGCTGCAATAATATTGTGTTATAAAGTTGCCGTCATAGTTATTTTGACTTAACCACATAATATGTCCACAGTGTTTAGTGTCTGAATGCAGAAACAAAAATCTTTTTTACATATGGTTTAGTATTACCTACTTGTGATACCAGAACATGCAATTATTGATGACGAGCTTTTGCCCGCGGCTCCGCCCGCGTCAATGAGATTTCCCGGGATAAAAGTCCCGCTTTATATTTTCCTGGGATAAAAAGTAGCCTATGTGTTAATCCAGGGCATAATCTACCCCTGTGCCAAATTTCATCGAAATCCGTTCAGTAGTTTTTGCGTGAAAGAGTAACAAACATCCATACATCCATACATCCAGACATCCATACATCCATACTTACAAACTTTCGCGTTTATAATATTAGTAGGATAAGTAGTTAATATAATAATACCAGCCCTGTATTATATACTGTCCCACTGCTGTGCACAGGCCTCCTCTACTACTGAGAGAGTTTAGGCCTTAGTCCACCACGCTGGCCTAGTGCGGGTTGGCAGACTTCACATACTCTCAAATTTCTTATACAGAACTTTTCAAGTATGCAGGTTTCCTCAGGATGTTTTCCTTCACCGTTAAAGCAAGCGATAATTTACAAAGAATACACACATCACTTTAGAAAAATCAGTGGTGCGTGCCTTGGGTTTTGAACCAGCGGACATTCGTCTCTGCAGTCCGTTCCAACTAGGCTATTCATTTATGTATACACAAGTCATTACCTGCATTCAAACATTATTGTTTGTACAAAATGTAAAAATGTTGTATTAAGTGGTTTTGTGGAACCGTTAACAAGCAAAAAGCGGGTGTATAGATATGTTACAATTGAAGTTACAAGACTTTATAGAAGTATAATGTAGTACTTATATACCATATCACTATAAAATTATTACCAAGCCATTTCTGTTTGTTCCTATATTTATGTATTGATAATATTATTAACTGCTATAAACGCCTTCGAAAATTGTTGTCATTAGATTTGGATACTCTTCGTGTACCTACTTCAGAAAACGATATAGCCGTTGAGTAAATATTACATTACAGACATAAATACTAACATTATATATCTTCTACAAAGAGAAATTTCGGATGAATGTTTTCAAAGGACTTGTGTCCAAAGAGAATAAAAACACTACGTTAGAAGAGACGGGAGTTCCATAGAAAAAAGTAAAACGACGCTTGTATGATACATGTACTAGACTTGAATACCAACAAAAAAATAGGGGGCCTATGACGTAATGACAGAGCTGCCAATATAATCACCTCAAATGATATACTTTGATCTATAAATAATTAAATATGTCGCTGCGAAAATGTAGGGTTCCTAGTATTTTGTTCATTTTACATTTTAAATAACCACTAACGCCAACGCTAACTCTCGGTTTAAACTGGGGTTACGTGGCAATTTTCTTACAAGTACCAGTTCAAGTTTGTGCAAGTAGAGAAAAACTCCATTGTATAGTCAGAAATAGTAATAATAATAAATCAATAAATAAAAGTTGTTTATATTATGCTCTTTGTTGTATAACGTATGGTAGATTTGTGAATTAATTACGTAAATTCATGTTATTATGAAGTGAATAAGTGTGGCATAATATTTAAGTATTTTGTGGTGCAACATAATATTTTCCTTTTTCTTGGTCTTTCAACCAGTTGATGTTGAAGGTTGGGAGCGTTTCATTACACTAGCTATTTATTTATTGTTATTTTAATCGATGTTTTCAATAATTGTTTATCGTTTTTGCTATGTTTTAAATTTTATTCAACGAAATACATTAATCCTCTGGTAACCCTTATTTTTAAACTGAAATGGCTGCAATACAAACCTGAACACATTTTAAAGGAATAACTTTGGTTTCTTTACGTTTTTCACACTCACACAGGTTCATCACTTTCAACACCGTCCATCTTTCACCATTTCTTATTGTTTCGTACACAGAATTTGTCATCTGCATAGTCGTCTTTACGTAATGGTGTCTACCATCTTGACAAACAGGGGTGCCAACGTCACGCCATCGGAACTATAAGTTGAAACGTACTTTATTTTTTTTTTTTTTTTTTTTTTTTTTTTTTTTTTTTTTTTTTTTTTTTTAATGGCATTTGTGTTCACATTTTGCCAATGTCAAGTATGGTTTGTCTATTTTATTATCTGTAATATGTCGAAGTAAAGCAGTGGTTACCTTACCAAGACTTTATCGAGGAGTTTTGGCGGCAACAAAAAAAACACTTGATTAGCACAATTATTTCAATTCACTTCATTTGAGCTCTTTAATAGAACTATATTGGATAATATACCACAATAATTATGCAATATAACACTAATTATCACCAAAATAATGAATTAAAACAAGAGCACCTCATGACACTTCCAAGTTCCCGCCAAAACTCCAAAACGTACTTTAGGTAGTTGCGCGGTGCGCCAGACTGCTTGTGTCCTCGAGACATATTCAATATAAGTATAATTATTTAAAATTAAGGTTAAAATTAAAATAATGTCATATCGGTTTGGAGCCTCATTTGAAAAATTTGAGCTTTTGCGGTTTCTATCCTTTGAGCAATGAAACAATAAAAGGGCATCAAGTATTAAACAAGCTGTAAATACGGTTCATTTTATTTTTAATTAATGTTGAATACCTACTGGTTTTATTTTATAGGTAAAAATTGTGTTCATGTTTATCATTTTTAACCCGTGACGGAAAGTGAGAGGTGTTATAAGTTTAGGGTGTGAATCTTTGTCTGTATGTCTATCTGTGGCATCGTAGCTCCGAAACGAATCGACAGATTTCGATGCGTTTTTTTTTGTTTGAAAGTTGATGTGATCGAGATGGTTCTTAGCTATAACTTGGAAAGATTTATAGGTATTAAGTTCATTTCCTACTTTCACAAGTACCAGTGTTTTTAAATTTGAAGAACTAAACCTCGGTCGTATTTTCAAGACATGGCAACCTTAAGCTGATGCTGTAGCATAAAGTAGTCTCCGGAATACCCAACTCCTCATTAACTTACAGGAGATATACTTTAGATTACAGCCCGTATTTGGGCTTATAAGAATGGTCTCAGTAAGTAGGTGTTAGATGAATGATGACCGTGGCCCCATGGTAAAAAGAAAATTGTAATTTAAAAAGTTTTAAATAAAAAATAAACTGATAATTTTAATAACCCCCGACACACAGTCTCCTAAAATCAAGTCGGGGGACCCAACGCCGGACCGAGGATATAAAAATACTTCTTGAGTGGTCCCCCAACGCAAGGACGCTTGGATCAAATTATTACTAGGTAAGTAAGTACTTATAATATAGTTAAAGTCAAACAAAAACATATTATTTTTAACTTTTAGGAGACTTTTTGTGTCGAGGTTTATTTAATATTTTTAATTATTTTTTGATTCTTTAGCATCTTTGTACGATTTTTCTCTTCTCGTTTCTATAATATCGATTTTTATATAACAAATTCACTATATATATCAAGCCATGACCATTCGTATTCAAATCTTTGCAGGTACGAGACGATGCCAATAAGCTTATGGAGACAATGTTTCTACTGTTGACTGATTCTGATTCTATTTACAAACAAGTTGTAATGTGGCTAAAAGCGGATGAAATTGGTGAACTCTTAGCCGTAATGAAAGGCACGTCCCTTTCTTACGTTACACGAGAATAAGTGTGTGGAGTGTAGACAGTTGTTCTATTCTTTTAAAAGCCTACGCTAAGCAAGGCCTTTGTTCTTTTATCTTTTATTGTATAATGAATGAATGTGGTCATCAACCTAACCTAACATTCAATATTTAATACGAAAGCTTATAATACTTCTACGAAATTTTCTATCTATGCTTTATGCAAAACATTACTAAGAAATCATTTATGCACTTATTGCCTTCAGCGATAACGTTGAAATTAGTGCATAATATGTTGCAAGGCGTAAGTCGAGGTACAGATATTATACTGGTTTTATTAAAAAGAAATACGTACACATTTATTATAATAATTTAAAGTAAGTTTACTGTATATTGCGTTTTTCTCAGGTCCTATTTTTAATCCACCGTCTCCGTGCCATCAAAACTTGCTACTGAAGACAGCATTTCATTCCAAGTTACTTTTCCGAATATTTAATATCGTGGCACTTGTGTCTTGCCTGCTTTGGGTTCTATACCCGGTGATACTTCACTCACAAGGCAAGCCCGTTGAATTGGCAATATGGCTGTCAATTGATACTAATATAAGTCCGTAGTGAGTATTGAAACAAATAAAATGTTTATTACCCACAACAGTTGTCTAGGAGGTCTTAACTGGAAAGTAATGTTGCAACGTCGAATGTAACGGCTTCCTGTAGTTGTAGCTATTAGTTTAACTACTTTAGAAACATTGGATGCTAATAAAAATGATTATAAACGTTGTTTTACCTATGGCAGCGGATTTGGTATAAATAGTTTTCGTTTGTATTAATGGTTATGGCTCGTCAATTATTTTCGTCGTGGCTTTGGTTAATAAGCTATCAAACTGTAGTAAACATTTTATTTTGAAATTTAATAACTACCTTATTGTTGTCATAATTTGTAACCGTCTTGAGGTTATTTTACTTGAAGAACTTATTGCTCTTCCAATCAGGTAAAGTTAATTGTGTTGGATATGTAAAGTATGATAAAGCATTTGAATTAACAGTATCTTTTGTTCTGAAATTATGTTCACAGTTTCTACATAGCAATTCTTTGTATATGGATTCAAACATATTGGCTTGCTTACTGCAATAGTACGATGGACGCTTTTGTGTCTTTTTTCTTTGTACAAACAAAGACTCAGCTAAGAATTCTCAGATAAGGTCTTATAATTAATAATTTAGAATCTATACGCCCGGTTAAGGGGCATGGATGGGAGGCTCAAAATATTTTTGAAAGTGGTACCTATGGCATAAAGATAATTTCACTTTAGATTGAATGTATGGCGGCATCTCTTTATGTAACTGTAGCACTAGAATTGCAGTAACAAAGAGAGCAAGTCAAAAGCGATCTATATATTTTACTTGTTTTTTATTGATAACCTAAGTTTCTAAGCCAGGAACTAACCAAACTTGAAATGTGTTTTGTTACTTTTGAAATTAACAATATTATATTTAATCGACAGGTTTTAACTATTGTAGGTCTGCAATCTACATAATGTGCCTATTTGATTTAATTACCTATTCAGTGATCAAATAATGTTATATAATAACAGCTTACAGATATAACCTAGAATATGTAATAAAAATATGCAAATTAGAAACCAGTAAAAATAAAATACGGCTAGAATTAATTTTTGATTCACATATATAAGAAAAATATTACTCCACTACGAAGAAATTATGATGTACGAAGGTATTCCCTCGAATATTCTGCTCAAAGTTAAAAATATTCATAGTTATGTAAATGTCGAAGTAGCAATTAAAACTTTGTGTTATTTTAATGTTATAACTTATAATATGGTTTTAGATTTTCTAATAAAATCCTGAATATATTTGGTTGCGCGTTGCTCTGTCAATTTTTAGTTAGCGGATGGATAATTTGTAACACAGCCTACAGAACCGTTAATGTAAGTAGAATAGTTAGCGTAGTTTAATGAGAAATTACTTTTAATAGAAAATGTATATAAACTGAGCAAAAGCTAGTAAGTGTCCTGTAACTACCACGAGAACTCGAAAATAGAAACCAAAAAAACGTGGCAAAGATAATACTTGTTACCATAATGTGAAAGTCATCTTTGAATTGATTAATTTCTAATAACACTCAGAAGTATGCAAAAATAACAAGATATTTTCCCTACCGCACTTTATTACCTTCATTTTTCTAAATACATACGTACTCAATGTGTTTTAATACAGTTAAAAGCACGTGTAGACGTTGTAACTATTTTTGCACTCAGTGTCTCTTAATAGAAAAGCTTTAATAGTTTTATATTCTTTGAAACAATATACTTGGACCTGTTAGTAGGCATCAGTAGGATTAAATTTTCTAGAAACGCTCTTTCTTTTACTGTAAGCGTTTTTTAAATTGTTTTTATATATTTAAGTTATTTACACGATAAAAAGGAATCTTTTGTTTTTGATACAGCCAGCGTCGGTGGAGTTCGTCTCAATGATAAATAATGTATATGTGTTGTATTTTAACAGAGATTTTTCTTTTCTGTTTCTTCAGTAATGAAGTTACGCACGAGGTGAGGTTTTCCAAGAAGTACGACGTAACTTAAATTTCTGTTTTTAGATACCTACTTACATTCATGTCTTTTATAACCCGAAGATGTAGACGACAGGTGCACCTATTCTTCGCCATGCTTACTGCGTCCCAAGATTTGAAAGGGGGCGATTGCCTAGTTAGGAGTGGAACGGACTGCCGAGACAATGTCCGCAGGTTCAAAATCCAAGGGCACGCAAATCTGACTTTTTTTAAAAGTTTGTGTGTATTCTTTGTGAATTATCGCTCGGTTTAACAGTGAAAGAAAAACATCGTGAGGAAACTTGCATACCCGAGAAGTTCTCTATAAGAATTTTGAAGGTATGTGAAGTCTGCCAACCCGCACTAGGCCAGCGTGATGGACTAAGGCCTAAACCCTCGTAGTTATAGAAGAAGCCCGTGCTCAACAGTGGGGCAGTATATAATACAGAGCTGGTATGGTGGTATGGTGATTGCCATTTACCGGTCACAAATCCCGACTCCAGCCTGACACTAACCTGTAAAACCCATTATTACCCTCAAATGCAATACCTAAGCACGGCACTCGGCTAGAAAAACAATAACGCCCCCGAGATAGTCTGTGTTTAAATATTTGTTAATTTTGCAGAGTGAGCGGTTGAAAGAGTCCGTGTATGCGATGGATTGGCTCGAGATTCCCTTGAAGTACGGGCGTACTCTTATCATTTTTATGGAAAGGATCAAACGACCCATAGGTCCCATGGCGGGCGCGATAATACCGCTGTTCAATAGTACTTTCCTTTCGGTAAGGATAATGTTATTAAGTACATTGCTCACATGGGTACATATGTGACATTTGATTAGTGTTTTATTATAAGACATGTAAAATTTTTGAAAATAACTTATATTTTAGGTTGTTTGAAAAAAAAAATCAGGTTGTCAAGAGTTCTGACACTTCTACGCCATCTTAAAGAACACTGAAAATTGAAGAAAAAAAATTCGTTAATTAAACAATGATATTTTTTTTTTTTTTTTTTTTTTTTTGGCCCTACCGGCCAGTAGCCTGACGCGAGTCGGCTTTTCTGGCCACACCGGACTTTCGGGTGAACGCTTTAGGCGCTCGCAACCCTTGATTTAAGTAACCATGCTGAGGGCAACCCACTAACGGGTTACGAACCTCGGCTCAGGACGGTCACTGGGAGAGGATGAGACATCAACGATTAGTGGGGAAGGTTGGTGTTTAACCTAATCCTATCCATTTATTTCGTCGGCACGCGGGCCGGAACTGTTAGGAGGGTCGGGAGGGCGACGGGGAACGCGGCGAGGTCCTCGGCGGCGAGGACGGAACTGCGGTCGTGTGGAGTGTAATGTGAACTCGTTCTTACTGCGAATGGCCAGAGTGATATCGTCCTCTGGATCGGTTAGGACTGAACGCGGCCGTCTCCATTTGGCGCGGTAGAATGGAGTGTATATTGACGCTTTGCGGACTAACGTATTTGGGTGTTTAACCGCCCGGTCGAAGTAGCGTTTGCTGGTCATTTGCATGAAATGCCTGATGGTCGGCATGTTAGTATCCAAGTGGAGGTTTTTTTTTTTTTTTTTTTTTTTTTTTATAGCATAGAATGACGAGACGAGCATGCCGTTCGCCTGATGGTAAGCGATACGACCACCCATAAACAGTAGCAACACCATCCAGCAACTTGTCTTACAAAGTACTGTGTGGCATTCCACTGCGCTCGTCATCCTGAGACATAAGATGTTAAGTCTCATTATGTCCAGTAGTTATACTGGCTACAATGTCCTTCAAACCGAAACACAACAGTGCATGCACTGTTGCTTGGCGGTAGAAATAGACATTGCGGTGGTACCCACCCAGACGGCCTCTTACATAATGAGAGACCTACCACCAGATTGCGAACGTACCACGGGGCACCAAGAGCGTGTCGAAGAAAAATGTTTTGCAATACCTGCATACGCTTAAGACGAGCAGGCGGTATATGGGCGAACACGGGCGACGCGTATGTCATGATCGGTCTAATACACGTGGTAAAGATCCTAATCTTGTTGCGGATGGACATTTTGCTTTTCCTATTTATGAGCCAATGCAGTTGGCTCATCGCGAATGCGGCTCGCGCGCGTACCGGATTTACGTGTGGGATGAAGGTCAACTTCTGATCAAGGGTCACTCCTAAATATTTGGCTTTGTCCGTCCAGGGGATTACCTGGTTGGACATGCGGACTGAGTTGTGAGGCACATGGACTCTCCTTTTCAAAGTGAACAGGATAGCCTGGCTCTTTGTGGGATTGACGGTGATTCGCCATTTGCGGAACCACTCACTGAGCTTGTCGGCGGCGGCCTGCAAAGTGCGCACCACATTGTTGGGGTCTCTACGTGAGGCGTAGATTGCGGTGTCATCGGCAAAGAGCGCCAGATGGGCGTTTTTCGGTTTAGGGATATCGCTGGTGTACAGCGAGAAAAGAAAAGGTGAGAGGGCGGAGCCTTGCGGGACTCCAGCCGTGATGGCGTGACGGGAAGAGAGAGTACCCTCCACACGATATTTGAAACCGCGATTCGACAAAAAATCTCGTATGATGTGCACGAGTTGAGTGGGCACGTTGAGAGTGTACAGCTTGTAAAGCAAGCCGTTGTGCCACACCCTGTCGAATGCTTTTTCAATATCGAAGAAGAGAGCACCGGTGGGCATGCCTATCTTGAATTTGTCGTAAACGTGCTCCGTGATGCGGAGCACCTGATTTACGCAACTGTGCCTAGCACGAAAACCAAACTGTTCGGGAGGGATCAGATTGTTGTTGTGAGCGACTATTTTGAGGCGGTCGAGGACGATCCGCTCGTAAATTTTGCCCAGAGTACTGAGCAGACTGATTGGCCTATAAGAGGACGGTTCGGATGCGGGTTTTCCCGGCTTATGTATACCTATCACAACTGCCTCCTTCCAGACCTCTGGGAAGAGGCAGTTTTGAAAAGCAGCATTGAATATCGCAATGATATTGATAAAAATAATTAAACCTGCAATGCTTTTAGTAAATTGATAAAAAATATATTAAGTATAATATTATGTAGTTGATAATATGAATTATTTGATAAAAGTGGTAACCCCATTAATGAATCAACTAGCGTATCGCCGTCTACTGCTAAACGTAGGCCTCCTTAAACCAGCTAGCCAAGGTAGAGCCATGCTGTAGACATATTTGTCTACAGAATAAATTGACTGGCTTCATAGCTTGACCAGGGTACTAGGACCTATTACTGTTTCACAGACAACTGACGTAAACCGACAGGATGCTTTTGCGTTTGGAAGTGACACAGGAATCAGGATATCCGGAACCCCTAAAAAAACCTTACAGTCTACTTTTACCTAAGGCTGGCGTTGTTTGCCAACTAGTTCAATAATCTCAATTACTGATTTTGGTATGTAGTTACTAGGTGTTGCTCGCGGCTTTGTTCGCGTTGAAAGCCTTTCCCACAACAAAAGTCCTGTAACCACTGTACCGATTCGTGGTGCCATCTGTAGGCGCCAGTGTCATATATTTAAGAAATCAGCTTTAAAAAATCAATTATTTCCTACGAGATTGAGTTACCGGGTCAAAAAGTAGCTTTTGTGTTAATCCAGGATATGGTGTATGTGTGTGCCAAATTTCAATTAGTTACGCTTAGCCATTTTTATGTTGGGTTCACCGTGTCTTATAACCTGACGTTGAGCCGCCCAGAAAGATGAAAAACATCAGGCGACGGCCGAGCCGAGTCCCTAACACTATGTACACCCTACCCATGGCATACCAACTAAAACTCTTCGGTGGCCATCTTCGCCGCATTAGGGACGGCTGCGGGCTTCCTCTGACGAAAGTGTCTAAGTTGACATCCGGAACCGCCCCTGCTAGTTCCGTTTAGCTGCTTCTGAGTTTACTGCTAAGAAACATATTATACCTATTCAAGGGCGTCGCCAAGACTTTGGTTGCTTTATATTTGGCAACTTTTTTAGAATCTCTAGGGGAGGGGGGGGGGGGGGGGGGGGTTCCTAAGAGAGATTCTAAAAAAGTTGCCAAATATAAAGCAACCAAAGTCGTAAGCCTTCGACTTGACTTGCTTAATCGATCATTGCCGTACGTATTCTATTATTCTAACAAATGTAGTAACTTATAAGTTTAATTTATTGTACAGTCAAGAACTCGTGAAGCTTTACACGTTGGACTCTGTACCGTTATTATTACAATCGCTATAGATGTAAGGCTCGTACTACAAGTGAAAAGCTTCATGTGCTTTCGACTTTACCTACCATTCATACTTTTCTCATTCTCCATATCAACTTGCCCCGCCCTGGGCCATCGGCTGGCGACGCCCTTGTACCTATTACCTACACATATAAACATTATGAGAAAAAAATCGCATGATAATATTAGTAAGAGTAAGGTAAGATGAAGTAGGTAATTTTTTTTTTTTAGTATAATTATGTATAATGGTAGCGGATGGATGCTCAAGACCGGGTTGGTTGGCGTTCACTGAGTGCCAGGTCTACGTTCAAAGTGGCTAGAACGACAAAACGCCTATTTTACTTTGAGTATTTACCAATCAAAGCAATTTTATATGTACCTAGGATTCGGGGCAACAGCACGCAGTGGGTAAAAGTTCGGATGGTCAATATCTCGGAACCTATTCAGGGGGCTCAGATACTTTTTCGGCTAGATCAGGGGCGCGTCAGGGATGATGTTAGAGCCACAAGCTATTTTACCAACTTGTTTAGCGGAAAACGGTGATCAGCGTGATTTTGTTGATTAGTTACCAATATTTTGTACAGGAAAAAAGTGTATGGCTAGACGGTGCATCACCAAAGTCCGTTAATAATGTTAAGTTTACATTGATTATTTAAGTATTTATTTTAATTATTAATTCTGTGCCAGAAAATAATTGCGTCTCAACTAACGTGTGATTGTTTAAAATATTCCCTGTTTGGTTGAGTTCAAGGTTAAAAGTACGCACCTTGTTATAACTTCACTAGCTTTCCCGGGATAAAAAGTAGCCTATAGCACTCAGGAGTAATGTAGCTTCAAAATCGGTCCAGTAGTTCCTGAGATTACCGCGTTCAAACAAACAAACAAACTCTTCAGCTTTATATATTAGTATAGATTAGTACTATAGATTTCAATGAGCGCAAGTTTTTTTTTCTTTAAGCTGCAATTAAGTCATATTATTTGTGAAGATTTTTAGACTTTATACAGAAAAAATAAATTCTCATTAAACACTTTCGTAGTTTTACCCACATAACGGGTCTAGAGTACGAATTTCTCCCGATGCACTTAAACATGTATTGCAAAAAAAAACAATGAAGCAAGGTACAAAAACTCATAAAAAGAATTTAAGTAGAATAAATTTACTTTACATAGAGTATTAAAACGTTTTTCAGGACACTATATTTTTGACTGTGTGGACTATAGAAAAAAAATGCGTATTTTTGAGCCGAATGACCCTAAGCACCTAATAGTATGAGACCAAAAAGGTCATAAATATTTGCATGAAGACTTCGCTTTTCAACGCCATCTAGATACTATAATATTGTAACATGGAAACGTAATATAACGCCATCAATTTAACAACGTTGGTCAACTATTGTATGTTGTAATTTGCATGGTAATCAGATTTATTTGCATAAGTCTAGAAATATTAGTTTTATTTAACAGCGTAATCCTACTTTCCAGTACCACTTATGTATTTTTGAAAATTATAATATCGATGAGTCTAAAATAGTATGACTGTATTTTATAATAGTCTTTTTATTTTTGGATTTCTGATTGTTCATTACTTTTTCTGACAGTTGACATTGACATTTATATATCTGTCATCCAACTTCGCCCTCACTCACGACTGCAGAATTATTGTGCTCATCCAGTGATTACTTCAAAAAAGTTGTGATTATACATTTCAGTGTTCTAGATCTAGTGTGTAAAAACTATTTTCACCATGTTCCGCTATATTTTAGCTATTTTGTTGATAAATACCTGCTATCACAGTTTGGGTACCCCCGTGTCTAACCGTAACATTTCTAAGTACCTAACTGCACTTGGGAATCATTGTGAAAATCCATTTTTGAACAATTTAATCAAGAGTAAGATACAAGAATGTTCTGTGACCGTGCCACCGTTTAGCGAAAAACAATTCCAGTGCCTGATATTCTACGATATGACTAACCAATTATGTGCTGCTGTCAGCACCTCGCAGCTAGCGTTAAACGAGGACTATTCTGCTAAAATTAACGAAGAACAGGATGTCAATGGTCTATGTGTGACCGCTAAGGATTGGGAATTCGGTAATTTAAATGAATTTGCACCAAACAAACTATCTCTTGAAAAAGTGTTTAAACATCCCGTTACATGTGGTAAAGTGTGCGGGGCGGAAGAACTAACTAGCAACGATGCAAATTTCTTCTGCAAATTCTTCAACTGGGGCTTGGGGACATTAAAACCCGCTGTTGCAGTGAGTTCACAGAAGAGTACAAGTGTCAGCTTAAGCGCATCTGTCCCAGCTCCAGTGGTATCTGAAGCCAAGAATGAGGCGCCAGACCAATCTAATGAGCCAATGGACATCTCGATTAAGGATACTACTAGCGACAAGTCTAAAGTGACCGCACAATCTTTGCCATCTGTGCCTGAAAAGGTCAGTGACCCTAGTGACATAGATGTTAAACCAGATACAGTATCAACATCAACAAATAAGATTTCAAGCCCTGTCGCTGCAAATGTTGAGAAAAGTAATGAAGCTAAACTTGACAAACCATTGCTTGAGTCTGAGAATGTATCTGGTAATGATCAAATAGAAAAGGCTGTAGAAAATGGTCCTCAAGATAGCAAAGTAGGCAAAGAAGAGGTCGCTGGTGACTTAGAACCCAAAGAGCCTGTGGATAACAAGAACTCTCAAGGTGATGGTTTTGATTATCAGGATGGCGATGGAGGTAAGTTTATTGGAAAACTAGACTTCTGCTCGCGGCTCCGCCTGCGTGAGAAGTTTTCTGGGATAAAAATGTATTCCCGGGATAAAAAGTAGCCTATAGCGCTCAGGAGTAAGGTAGCTTTCTATTAGTGAAAGAATTTTCTAAATCGGTCCAGTAATTTTTGAGATTATCCATTACAAACAAACAAACAAATCTTTCCTCTTTATAATATTATTAATACTTAAATGTTCAATTAAATGTTCTGATATAATTCCTTGATGGATTTCTTTGTTGACTGGAACACAGAAACATTATTGATTCAGTTTGTATTTTACGGGTTAAAATATAAATAACAACTATGTGTTGTTAAATTTACAAAAATATTTTGTATTTCATGTGTGTTTTTAGTATTATAATATAAATCATCAAATAAAATGAAAAATTGAATGAATTCGTAAAATTGTACGCCACGTTTATTAGAATCAAGGGTGTGGTTTATTTACTATAAACTTATCCATATTAAGGTTCCCAAGGTAGGTATTTTATAATGGCGAGTCTGAATATACCATTAGATTTAAGAAAAAAAATCCAATTGCCTCATTAACAGAATAATTATGTTGTTTTAAAACTTAAAAACCAAAGTAGATTTTCAAATAATATGCCCATGTTTCCCAAAACTATTTCTTTAACCAGCTACCTACCTAACAGTATTTTCAAGAGTATGTGTAATGGACCTAACATCTACTAGCTAACATCGAACTAGCATTCTTATTGACCTTCAGATTATTTTAGATTAATGATTAGATGAATGGTTTCCAAATGTCAATGTTAATATAATATTTTGTAGTAAAGTTTAATATAAAATATTTTCCTACAGAAATAAGCATCTTTATACGACTCATTCTTGACTGATGAATTATGTAGGTTCCACACACATTATTTGGGTTGAGTCAATTATAGAATTCTAATCAATTTGTATGTAATTTTGGGTGGCTGTATTTAAATAACATGAATAAACAATCTTATGTCATAATTTTTAATTAATATTGAATTGTAATAGCTAGATTTATTAAGAATTCAGATATTGAACATTACAAAGTGGAAATACTGAAGTGTTCAAATATGTTTATTTACCAGTATATTTTTTTTATTTTTTTATTGCATTGAGTGACGAGACGAGCATGCAGTTCGCCTGATAGTAAGCGATACGACCACCCATAAACAGTAGCAACGCCATCCAGCACCTAGACTTACAAAGTACTGTGTGGCATTCCACTGCACTCGTCATCCTGAGACATAAGATGTTAAGTCTCATCACGTCCAGTAGTTACACTGGCTACAATGTCCTTCAAACCGAAACACAACAGTGCATGCACACTGTTGCTTGGCGGTAGAAATAGTCATTGCGGTGGTACCCACCCAGACGGCCTCTTAGATAATGAGAGACCTACCACCAGTGTAATTTAATCACTTGTTACAATTTATTAGTGATTACAACTTAGTTAAGATATGCACGAAGTATAAAACTTGTGTTGTACATTGTTACAAATAAAGCAATTCACAAAATTAATTAATGTTACCATTATTTACACAGTCTTTTGAAAACACACACAAGTACACACGTGCAACTAACTAGTGCACCCACTTTTCGCCTTTTTTGTGTTTTGTAAACTTTAAAGATATTATTTGCTGGTTTATTACAGAGTCCGATGAGGGTAAAGAGGGTCCCCTGGATGTCCAGGGTGGTGATGACAATGGTGATCCCATGATAGTTGATACTAGACATGAGAAAGAGCAAAGCAGGGCTGATGATCATAAGGAGCCAAGTCTGTCTTCATTCAACCATGAAATTTCCCAAGGAGGTAAATATGTTCTTTTTTAAAATTGCGATTGAATTATGAGAGGAGCGTGCCGCTCGCCTGATGGTAAATTATAGGAATGCTTGTAAACATTAGCAACACCATCCAGAAATTTGAATGTGTTGCATGGATCATGCAAGTATTGCATAAGACGTTAAAGAGACTGTAGTATAACAAGGACTTTTGTATCATTTTATCTATTAATGTTTTTGGGTCCTAATTTGGAATTAGATTTTTTTTAATAATCAGAATATATTATTCCAACGCAGTGTCTGGTGGAATATTAAAATATTATAGATAAGAACTTACATTATTCTTGCATAATATAACATTTTCCAGCTTTACGGTTAAAATATATTTTTTTTATTTATTTATTATCAGACAAGCAGTTATAATAAACTGCCTGTATCCTGTTAATCTCTAAAATGGTGTCTCTCTCTCTAATTGATACTAATTGTAACCAAATATTAAATATTACTGACCAATGATTGTAAACCGTATAAACATTGATGCCTGTACAATGTAGAGAGGCTTATGCTTACCATAACTTCAATGTGTGTTAGATGAAAATATTTTTATCGATTATATAACATTCATTACCCAAAATCGTAAGTATTTTGTGTAAGCTTGTTTTAGATGTAAGTTGTAACTGTTAGTATTGTACAATTTTCTAATATTTTTCTAATTAGGTTGATGTCTTTGATTAATTATATACCTAGATAGACACTGAACGATTCAAACGCGTCGAAAAAAATAGAGGCCAACTGTTGCCCGCTAAATGAGTTCGAGTGAATTATTTTTTGTTGTTTTTCATGGATATAATTATCTCCCTGTTTTAATAGAAACCATGTAATAACTGGTATCATTATGCGCGCACACAAGGATACGCTGAATGATGCAGCGATAGCGTATGACACAGCTGTCACGCATACTAGCTTAAGAAAAGTTGGCCTGTTTGCTTTAGTTTCATTGTAGCGCGTCACTCTATCTAGGTATATAATTAATCAAAGGTTGATGTCTGTTTATACAGGTGCAAAGTGTTAACTTGTGTAAATTTGATGTATTTCGTTTTACTTGAATGTATGTTTTACTTGTAAGTAACATACTATCTATATTGATAAAGCATAATTAATAATACCTTTCTAATGTTATCTTAAGATATGATAGTGCTTTAAAGAACTGCTGTGATATCAGAAGTTTGCCAAATTTTTACGTTACTTTTTTTATGTACAAAACAGAATACATTATTATTGTTTAATGTTGCACTAAAACTAATTAATTTTATATGCTATGATGAATGACTGGCTGGTATATATGTGGACTATTCACCTCTTCCAAAAAAAAATATTCGTATTGAATTATTTTTTTCAGATTATTACCACACAGTACAGGATGGATATTCCGATGGTGATGATGACCACTTCTTCACATTTTTCCTGACTGCAGTTATAATGGTTATCTTACTGTATGTCTTATATCATAACAAGAACAAAGTCAGCAAAGTGGTGAGTATTTTTGAATATGGAATGACATATCACAACATATTTGGCAAAGTTTCACAATAGCAGATATGGAGCTATGTGCTTTGTGTTGTCGGTTCGATACATCATCCCATGGCATTACGTATCATCTGATATGTGAGTCATTCATTCAAATGAGAGGTGTACTGCAACTTTGTCAATGATTTTGGACGTCAGGTTAACATGAGCGTCAATTTTTGTAATACATGAAAAATTCAATAGTAGCATTACATGATTATGTGCGAAAACTACCATTGTTAGGACTAATAAAAACCATTGGTTCTTCCCTGAAAATCGAATACCAAAATTTTGTGATTGTAGTAAACACAGAATATGTAAAAAAATTGTTAAATCCAATAAAACACATTTATTACATAGCATCACCAGCTTGAAAATTTAAATCAATGTTGTTTGCCTTAGAGCAAAATCAACCATTTTGACCAATATCAACTTTTGTTTATCATCATGATGATGATGATGTTTTTGTTTATGCTAACTTTTATTTTTTCACTGAAATATTGTTTTGTCTCAAGGAAAATGCGATTCCAATCATGGTGTAAAGAAATATTTTTTCTGTCCTTGTTACAACCAAACTTATATTATAAAAAAATATATATTTATATACTAGGTGTTGCTTGCGGCTTCACCCGAGGGAAAAGCCTTTCCCGCTACAAAAGTCCCAAAAACACAGTACCACGCCAGCGCCATCTAGTTAAAGAATGAGATTAAAAATATGTTTTTTTTTCATGGGGGCAAATTACCGGTATAAAAAGTAGCTTATGTGTTAATCTAGGAGATGATCTACCAGTGTGTCAAATTTCATCCAAATCTGTTAAAGTTGTTTCTGCGTTTATTTCTAACAAACATCCAAACACATTTCAAACTTTCGCATTTATAATATTAGTAAGACAAACGATTTTTATGCTTTGATAAAAATTGAGGAGATTATGACACTGTAAAAAAAAAAAAAAAATATTGATCAAGTAGCCTTATAAAAAAGCACTTATGACAAGGTATAGACAATAACAAAGGTACATATACCAATTAAATAATTTAAAGTGCACTGTGGTTCATAACATTTCAAATCACGTAAGAAGTAAATTGCAAGCCCTTTTTTATTTGTTCAAGTTAGTTTATTGTTTAACCTTCCAGTAAATAATTTCCTAAATGGTTAGGTTTGGAATACTGTACTTATAAATACTGTAAGTGGATATTTTTATCGCCATTTATGACATTCAGTGCTATAAATAACCCACTTTATCGTATTTAAATAAACAAACATCGTAGTATGCGGTATAAATAATTAATTATTCATGACTAATATTTTTTTGCATTTTTGGCACAATAACTGTTTAATATAATTACATCTGTGTTCTAAATTCCTTAGTCACTTCTTTGATGTAGTGATATCTTACTTGGAATGAAATCCAAGAGGTTCTGGATTCGATTCCCAAGTGTGGCAATCAACGAAAAGACACACCCAATTTGCTCGAGATATGAATTTGTCTCTTATTGAGTAGTAAACTCGCCCTCTATTACATAATGAGATGGATAAACGATTGGAAATTGTTGGTGAACTAGTTGCATGTTTTTTTAAACCTTTAGGGATATAGTTTTAATTAAATTTTTTCTAAGGTAGAATTTTTTTTTTTCAGTTCTTCGGATTGTTGCTTGAAGGACGGTCAGGAAGGCGTCGTAATAGCCGCGGGCATGCCTACCGTCGCCTTGACACGCTCGAACAAGCCATGAGTACCAACACAGCTGCACCGCCCAGTAAAATTATATATTGAAATGTAAATGTTGAATTTACAATGAAATACAATTTGAACGGGGCAGTGGTGTAAGGATGGCAATAATGTTAAAAGAGATATATGTTACGATATGTGATTGAATTTTTTAGTATAGAAATATTGCTATTAAATGTATCTCTTGTGCCTATTGATTATTATGGAAAGTGTTATCATTTGACAGTAATTTTTCATTAAGACATTATTAATCTTAATATCTATATAATTCCATTAATTTCTTAGTAGGTAATATTTGTTCCGTTATAGATAATGTGATTAAGATTATACTGATTACACATTTGTCCGCTTACATAAAATTTTTAGTAGTGTATGTTGATAGTAAGGCAATTAAATTTTATGCCAGTACATAGAATAACATGAAAATCTTCTACTTGTTTTCCATGAGCGTTTTTGCTGTCCTTACACACTATACTGATTTTCTGATTCTCTCACTTTAGAACACAGGTAGACGGGTGGTGTAGTATGTATTTAATGTTTTCTATTGTTTGTATACTTAATTGCTACGAAGCCTATTGTGATAATTAAGTTTGGGACCGGTTTCTGAACGACTGTATGACAGCTTAGGTATTTGACGGCGATATTGGTTGGATAATATATTGAATTTCGTTTCTATGAATTTATAGAAGTAGAGTCGACTTTTGTGCCAGCTGGCCAATCAATTCTTTTTTTTTCAATCAAGTCCAATTCCAATAAAATGCCAAGTGAAAATAAGTAGCAAGCAGTCTCAGAAATCTGGCACTCATGAAAAAATACTACTTTCTAATGCCCTTTTATACGCATAAGGCCAGTCTTATCTCATAAATTTAAATTTTCGGTTTTCTTTAATTTTCGCCTTTTTCGTTTATGTTCTAAATAAATTAAACAAGGTGTCTTTCGTGGAAAACTACACCACTTACTTCGAATGGAAGTTTGTATCCGAATTTATTAACGCTTAAGATCTGACTCTTAGTTATGATCATGCATAAATACAGTAAATATATTTGTGATGTGTCAACACACTACATGTAATTGTTAGATAACGCAAAAGTACAATATTAGGTTTTAATAGATTATATTTATGTGTAGTCTTCATCATTAATCCTATTGTGTAGTTTAAACTGTGATTTTTATATTTTCTCTTTATTTTGAATTGAAAATTCTTACAAACTTAATTACATAGTATTTATACTTAGTGGAATAAATTTGTTTTAGATCTCTTTTTGTTTAAGTTCGAATCCATCCCTAGTGAAAACGCAATTGTGACTACTTAAGGCTGGCTTTACGTTGGGAAAATACTTACCTAATGCTTGTGTATTTCATTGTTACGCCCTGTCAAATCACTGCAGCTGTACGAACTAATTGGATTATACAATAATTTATAATATAATTATAATTGTACTAGAAATAGGCGTGTCTGGAACCACTATGCATGTTACATATAAACATTTATTCTCCTTTGTCAAATTCTCAGTAAAATGTATCAAAATTATATTTTTGGACCAAGAAAAATAAAATGGTATTTGTTTTGGCCCAGGTTGTGAATAGTAGCAATATAGATATTATTAAGTATTCGATTTGGCCGAGTATTATCCTTTAGAATTTAATTTGTGTTGTCATTTAGTGCACATTGTTCGCATTCGCGAGGTTACGTTCGTTTATTTGTGGAAGAGGTCCTTAAAGGACTAGTGGTTATTTGTAAGATTAGAAATAATTTATTTTACATAATATTAAATAAAAATATTAAAATAATATGACTTTTCTTTTACCCAATCTTTATGGTAGGCAGTAGTGTAGAGTATGTCTACTGTGATTCGTGAATTCTTCGATTAATAATATACATATTATTTTTATTTATTATTTGATTAATATACATAATATTATATTGATTAATAATATACATAGTATATTATTGACTACTTCGGTGGTGTAGTTGTATTGCGTACGCGTTATGAGTACGATTTGCGTCCTGAGGTCCTGGGTTCGAATCCCGGGTAGAGCCAAAAACAATGAGACTGGGTTTTTCTATCTTAAAAAAATACTCAGTCGCAGCGCGGAGTCAGGAAGTTGGTGGTGTGATACCCCCGTGCCTCGGAAAGCACGTAAAGCCGTTGGTCCTGCGCCTGAACTCTCTCCGGTCATGTCGGATTGCCGTCTCACCGGACTATGAGAGTGAAGGATTAGCGAGTGCACCTGGGTATTGTGCACTATAATATCTCCTGTGTACCTGGGTGATCTCCGTTGAGATTGGCCGCCGTGGTCGAAAGTGGCCAGGAAGGTATTTATTATAAAACAAAGTCCCCCCTCGCATCTGGGGCATTTCACGTGAAGCGGACAACGAAAAAAATGTCAGGTTCCGGATTTTGTTCATAATTGGGTCAATTGGACTTCTATGGGACCTGAATGAATGTACGTCATTATTTTTATTTTTTGTAGCCTAGTTACGAATTAATGCGACTTCAAAGATTTGTAAAAAATTGAGGAACGAATTTTTCGATAGCTATTAATTTAGTGAACCAAACGTATGCGCCTTGCGGCACCTTAGCGCTTTAGTTCATCTATCTTCTAAACGAATCGAGATACTATTCTACATTTTTTTATATGATATTTCTATACTACAAGGTATGTTTTTAGGTAAAAATAAAAAATATTAAAAAATGCAAAGTTGAAAAAAAACTGTTTTATAACATTTACTTCCGGTTTACTACACGAAAAAAAAACCAATATTAAAATTTTTATCAATTTCTAAAAAAAACAATTAATATTCTTTAATAACCATTGTTTACTCATTGTTTAATACATTTGGTTAACTAAATTAATAGCTATCGAAAAATTCGTTCCTCAAATTTTTACAAATCTTTGAAGTCGCATTGATTCGTAACTATGCTACAAAAAATAAAAATAATGACGTACATTAATTCAGGTCCCATAGAAGTCCAATTGACCCAATTATGAACAAAATCCGGAACCTGACATTTTTTTCGTTGTCCGCTTCACGTGAAATGCCCCATCTGTTTTCTGCCAAAACGCGATAAACTCAAAAACAACAGAATGGATTTTCATACGTTTTTCACCAATGGACGAAGTGTTTCAAGGGGAAGGTTTATGTGTAGGTATAATTCATAAATACTTTGTGCGACAGAAAAATAAATTTAGGCATATAATATTATGCTTTGCTACCTATGCCAAGTCGGGGGGGTGTAACTGTGTATCACTCTATATGTATTTATATGTATACCGGGTGGAAAGGAAGCGCTATCGCAAACGAAGACAGGTGATTGCTGACACGATGGCACTAAAAAAGTCGCGATCGAATGGTTACAATTTTAGTAGGATTTTCTTAAATTTCTGTACAGCGTCACGTATGCATAGATAATTTAACTGAAAAAATTGTTATAAAAGTCAATATTTAAAAAATTCGTAAATAAACGCGAACATCAGCTGACGGGTCAACGACCGCACACGGCCAGTGCGGGCGCACCGCGGCGGCCGTGGGCCACCGCCAGTGGTGCCAGATGAGGCGACTTTTCGTCATTTAGGCTATCTCTGAGCGTGTCGGGGCGACCAAAAATTGTGAATGGCGAATTTTTTTTTAGATCTTCGCGTCCCCACGCACACACAATGTTGGGGGACTGGGAGGATTTTTTTTTGCTCCTTCGCCTCCAAATACGATGCGGCGACTTGAGGCTACTTCATACTGATTTTTCGGCGACTTCAACCATCATACATCTGGCAACACTGGCCACCGCGCCGCCTTACGGGCATAAGGCATTTGCTTTTTAGTTTGTACCCAGTACCTACGCACCGCGAACCCAATGTGGCTGACAATCGCGATCTTTAGCGCCCGCCTGAGTAACAATACCTGAAACTGGTATTGTCTTCTAACTACTTTTAAAGTGACTCGACCAAGTGCACAAATTCCCATCTACATACTTACCTTTTGGTCATTAGTGAATTGAACATCCTAGTTATCTTGAATCGCGACAATTTCAAATAATAGCAATAAGTACAAGCGATATTTACTTATTAATTATTGCTATCACATACACAAAAGTTAATTTATGCCGTTTTACAGAAGTTGATTTATTACAAACTTTTATTTAACTTGCAATGTATGTAGATAATCGCCAACCGTATTTTTAGAAGCTATCTTTTAGACATTTATAATATACAGGTGTCTTAGAATGTGACGATAAAAAGCATCAGGAAGAAGATCTAACTCATCTAACTATGACTGCACGAATGAACGATAATTAGAGCCCTACCCATCATAGTTCTCGAGTCTTTTTAGAGAAAATTCAAAAATCTCTAGCCTAACTGTTATTTTAGGGTTATGTGACTACTGGTTTCAATAATTGTAATTACTGTATCACAATCGACAACCATAGATGACCAAACTAATTCATTAAAGATAGAGTTTAATCACAACAAGTTTACTTTTCGAGAAAGTAATGGAATTCCTAAGCGAGTTGCTTATTCATAATTTATACTCAACTTTGATATTTTATAATGCAAAAGACTGGACTAGTCACTCAAAATCACTAGTTTGGCAAGTTTAATCAAAATTAGGCGCATTATGGCAAAATTCTTAAATACTACAAGAATTAGATAATTTTAACGGAATAACTTCTTAATGAACCTTTTAACCACAAATTACCTATTTAATTAAACACGTTATTACAATATGGAAGCATATTTTCTTTGCAAACTTCGAATTTTAAGTGAAATAGACTGTGCAGTTATTTCAATTTCTCAAAAACGCACAATTCCTTTCTTCCCCAAAAGGGGTAGGCAGAGAATCCACTAGTGTACCCACTTTTTGTGTATTCCGTCTCATGATATTGTTATAGGGACTAAGGAGCAAGCCTAACGCCATTTCGTGGCTCAGATCGAATAGTCCTCAACGAATAACACCTATTCAAGGTGTCTCCGCGACACCTACAGCTGCTTCCGTTTCAAATGTAATGGATTCAGTTTTCTAGGGCTGACATGGTATAATTATAGTAGACTACTTAGAAAAATGTAACTAGTAATTCTGATTAGGATTTTTTTTCAATCGTTCAATTAAAGTTGTCCTATTAGTTATAGGTATAATAGTGAGACAATTGAACAAATCTATTCATAAAAAACTGTAATAATAATATTATGTTACTTTTTTTAATTTATACTACGAATAACTATTTTTGCAAACTACTGCAACGTTTAAGTTGTGGAAACCGAGGCCGAAATCCATCGTTTGATTACCCCTGGTACTGTTTTTACTCGATCTAGCTACGTCCAACTTTTATCAATTACATCTTGTTTAGGAAAGATACGCCTCTAAACCGCTTTCAATGTATGTTTTGATAGATGAAGATTTAAAAAATTGATATAGGAGCGCCGCCGGTCCCTTGGAAAAAGTGTCGAAATAAGGGGAGAATGTTTTATAATTTTCCTGATTGGGCTACGACCTTTTCAAACGGACTTAGGGAGACTGTTTAGTAGGCCCAACGAGCCTGATGTATAGGATCGAGAACGACGATAATTTTCATCGGCACAAAATTTTGTTTACTATCATGAACAGTTGATATTACCTTTATTTTTTTACATTTAAGCTAGATTATGATCTTTGGCCATCATAAACAGCTATGTTAGTTATTTTTCTACTATCTTAGTTCTCTAAATAATTTAAAGTTAAGCTGAAATATATTAAAGAAGTAAAAATATACAGCAAACAAAACAGTAATATTTCATTTAAAGCTCGATCACTGAACATAAGTTAACATATAAAACAGTATTAACTAAGGCAAATCGAGGGCTATAAAGTATCATTTATAGATAATTTTGGTCAAATCACACATTCATCAAATTGAAACAATCAAAATGCTAAATACACTGGTGGTAGGTCTCTCATTATGTAAGAGGCCGTCTGGGTGGGTACCACCGCAATGTCTATTTCTACCGCCAAGCAACAGTGTGCATGCACTGTTGTGTTTCGGTTTGAAGGACATTGTAGCCAGTATAACTACTGGACATAATGAGACTTAACATCTTATGTCTCAGGGTGACGAGCGCAGTGGAATGCCACACAGTACTTTGTTAGTCAAGGTGCTGGATGGTGTTGCTACTGTTTATGGGTGGTCGTATCGCTTACCATCAGGCGAACGGCATGCTCGTCTCGTCATTAAATGCAATAAAAAAAAAAAAAAAAAAAAAAAAATAAAGCAATGACTTGAATGAAATTGAATCATATTGGGTTTTAAGTCAAAATGATACTATTTAGAATATTTCATTTTAAGGTCAATAAAGAAATGTATTGCCATATCTTGTAAACTATTTGAGGTAAGTAAATCTATGATTGTTACACCAGTTTGAGAAGAAAAAATAGCTTTCCAAATAGCCAATAAAAAAAATTGCCAATTGTCGACTTGATACCCTTTTGTTTGAGACGTGCGATATACATGGCATAGCTAGGCGTTAACCGTTAAGATATTTCAAAAACAGAAAATAAATAAATCTTTCTTTCTTTCTTTCATTCAATGCAATAAAAAAACCCCGGGTTTCGAACCCGAAACCTCAAAGTGGTAGTCGTGCGCGTAATACAACTATGCCACCCAGAGCCGGCCTTAGCTATCCGGGCGAAACAAGTTTGCGCCCCTTTTTTCCGGCGACCTTTTTGTTACCTTCCAAATGTATACCTGTGGCGCTCCACTAGAGGCTTCGGCGCCCTCCTTGAGACCTGGTGCCCTGGGCGACCGCCCGAGCCCGCCCTACCCTAAAACCGGCACTAACGCCACCGAGGCAGTGCGTATCTAATAGATCTATTTACTTACCCAATAAATAATCTCATGCTATTCAATAAGTGAATTATGAATATTGCTGGAAGTGTAAACCTTAAACATGTTTTTAATGTGTCCGACTATCATAGCGGTCGCTTAAAACTGGAAAACTTTCAATGCCATCCCTTGTTGATCATAACCGTAGGCTTAGCAAAATTTAGAGCGGTTCTACGGTACGCACGCACGCGCCGAACGACCTTATACAAATTTAGGGATAAGTAGGTACTTATAATGAATTATCTACTTTGGATTACCTATACCTACATATTAGAAAAAATGTTTTATATATATAGATATTAATGCCGTTATAATAACAATTAATTTATAAATAATAAAAATAATATAATTTATTATCCCTTTACAAAGGCAAACTTTGAGTTACAATAATTTGTATCTTAAACTAGATTCCGCCTTTGTGAGAGACTGGTGCCTGATGTAGGTTTTAGAGAAAACCTAGGTTACAGGTCACCAGCAAATGAAAAATAAATAAATCTGTGTGTACCTCATAATATCCTTAACTATGAAAGAATGATGGCAAGTTTCCATACAACGTTTTACCTGATATCGATTTGACGCGTCTTGGAATGAAAAAATGTAAGAACCATAGAATATACTTATCCTGAACCAAATCAAAAAGAATTTTTCTATTAGGAGGCCACAAAAAAATCTTATTCGTTATTTAACATTTTCATACTTGGAGGTTATCTGTCAATGAGATATGACAGCAGATATAGACAGTATTTAATTAATACCATATAATATATCTTAAAAATGAATACTTAACTACTTAATGATTTTTCTAATCAAAACAATATGTAGGTGTATATTTTATTAAACTATTTTGAGGGTGGGCTACTCTACTCCCACTGCTAGGTCACTGACTTTGAACACTCAAACATACTATGATTCTGTTAAATATGATTCTGTTCATTAGAAATTGGATGTTTATTAGAACACAGCTTTAATTGTTACTAAAATAGAATAAGTTTTCATGTGTACTAATTATTTGAATCATGGTTACTTGACATACAAATACTAATAATATTGAATAGCTGAGTTCTACAATGTTAAACTACACCCAGACCTTAATTTCTGAAATAGTGATCTACATCACAATAAATCATAAATATCTATGTATGTATTATATTTATTTGTCATGGTCCATCTCAGGTAAAAAAAATGGAATTCCATTGATAGATAGGCTTTCGGTTAAATAAAACAAGCTTTAGATTTATTGACAATTTATTTATTCCTCATCATTTTCGAAATCTAATGTAGGGTTGAATGCATTCACAAATTAAAAAATGTGTTGCATTTGATCAACAATAAATACATTAATGCTATTTTCTGATTAATATAATTCATCCCATGAACTCCTAAACAAATGGACTGCACAGACACGGGCCAATTGTGGCACATAAAACATATTATTACATAATTTGATGGCTCATAGTTTATCAGTCACACTCTGTAAAGCACCAACAGTTGGGCAGTCAGGAAAAAGACAGTGGTTACTGGTGTTGGCCACTCTCCTGTAGTTAGGTAATAATATTGTTCTGGACTCCATATTCTGTAATCCTTATGCCCTGGCATCATCAACAACATGAGAGTCCTCACTGAGTTGGTTCTATTTTATTGAACTCCCTGCATTCAGCCCGGAGATATGTTCCTCATCGTCAACATCTTCAAGTTGATTTATTGCTCCATCGCGTAATCTTAATTCGGTAGCCTGAATATTACGGACAGCTTCACTTTTGGTATGCAACCAACAACATGGCATACTTAGTCTGTAGATGTTATCTGTGTGACAGAAATAAGATGTATAATTTTGATACAAAATCCAGTCCTAGATAAAGGAAATATTTTAAAACAAACGTCCATAGTAATAAACAAAATTACAGTTATGTAATGTAACCCATTGAACAAAACATACCAGGTTAAATAAAAATGGAAATCCTAAAAGCCCAATAACTACTTCACATAATATTATATCATAAAGTAATCTTTTAGACTTTTAAATTAAATGGAACTACACACCTGTTGTGGTTCTTTCTGGCTTTGAATTATCAGAATAATAGTCTGCTGCAAGTCAGTGGGATTATCCTTCAATACTTTATCACTTTGCCGTCGTGCAAGTGAACAGCCACACAAAATACAAACATTAGTATAGCCTAGTTGGCCTGTTCCATCTTGTGGAGTATTAGTATTTGCTAAAGATTTTGATTTACTGCAGCCATTGCGATTTCCAAACATGTCGCAAACACAAACAGTAATAAACAGTATAAACGTCATAATGTTACGCTCGCTGTCATCGACTGGGTTGCTATTACTTTTTTTATAATTACCTTAGTAGGTTGGGTAATGGAACAATCTTTTATGCGAACTTGACACTTAATAGCAAAAAGGCGATTGGTGTTTATTTTATTACATTATTAGTATTTAAAAATAATTATTACATATTATTACCACTTCTTTACTATTAAAATAAAACATAAATATATCTACCGCGATCAGCTGCTTTTATTCTCAAGTGGCAACATTTTTTATATATCACTACAAATCACAAATAACGTAACCGGAAGTACAAATGATTAACTTTTAATTATAAACATTACTTTGTGGCCTTTAACAGTAAAACTAAAACTGTGATAAATATTAGCTATTTTAATTATATTTGTTTTTACATATCTTAATCTTAGACGCTTACTGAAACAATCAGGTATAAACTTGCCATCATTCTTTGCGAGTGTCGAGCACAGCGGCATATAACACCGTTTAAGTTGTACTTGGGCGTTTTTGACTTATTTCGTACTTTTCATTTTTTTTCGTAATCGGGTTTCAGACTTTTTTACTTCTTTTTTTTACTATAGGTATCAGTGCGTAACTGTGTGCTATGTTATGTAGGTTTTATATTTATTAATTATATTAGTCTTTATCATATTATTGTTTTGTCCACTACCTTCTCTTGTTGTGTACACCTACCTTGTTTTGTCTTTGCACCACCTAAAGGTTGACTGGTAGAAAATTCCTTCGGCATTAAGTCCGGCTTTGCAATTTTTGTATATAAAGTGTAATCAATATATACTAATATTATAAAGCTGAAGAGTTTGTTTGTTTGAACGCGCTAATCTCAGGAACTACTGAACCGATTTTAAAAATTCTTTCACTGATAGGAAGCTACAATACTCCTGAGTGCTATAGGCTACTTTTTATCCCAGAAAAACTTTTTAACGCGGGCAGAGCCGCGCGCATAAGCTATAATAATATTATAAAGAGGAAAGATTTGATTTTTTGTTTGTTTGTTTGTAATGGATAAACTCAAAAACTACTAGATCGATGTTGAAAATTCTGTCACCAATAGGAAGCTACATTACTCCTGAGTGCTATAGGCTTACTTTTATAACGGGAAAATATATTTTTCCGAAAAAACTTTTCACGCGGGCGGAGCCGCGAGCAGAAGTCTAGTAATGAAATAAATCTGATGCTGCATTAGTTCGTAGCTATTCATTAAAAGGAGACTACAATATCAAATTACTATCTATTGTATACAAGCCATTATTGTGGTTCTACAGAGCAGGAATAAAAAATATATGACAATGCCTTTTGAACTATAAAGGCTGAAGCTTCAAATAGTTAATTTCTATCGTAACCGCAAAATATAGTAAGGACGTCATATTTAAAAGATTCTTTGCCGTTTGCGCAAAAAATAACTAAATATTGACGTGGTTGTAAGAACGGGACAATTTTATTCATGGTCTTAAAAACACCCATATTACTTTAAGAAAATTACCAAATTCTGTTCCGGTAATGTCCATGTCCTTGGACCTTATCTCCACCATGATAAACTCAATTATAATGTAAGCTTTCAGTTTGTGAAGCGAAGGTCGAAGGCGTTACCGTTGACCCGAAGCGAACGAGTTTTGCTATTAGTTCTATTACAAACTAAACTTGGGCTCGTATCTTATCTTATGATGCACTTTTAAAATAAACACGGTTATTAGAGTAGGTACTTATAGAAGAGGGTTTCTAATATGGATTTTGAGGTATTTGTTTCTGCATTTATATAGAAAAAAAATAACAAATATTATTTACTGCCTCGGTGGCGTAGTTGTATTATGCTACGACTTCAGTGCTGAGACCTCGGGTTCGATCAAAGGCAAAGTGATATTGGGTTTTTCTACTCAATATCAGCCCGGTGTCTGGAATTTGTGCCCGATATTGCGATAGGCTCGACTCCTATCACATTATGGGACGAAATACACACGGTGAAAAGTGGGTGCAGTTGTTGCGCCTCTGCCTAGTCCTTTGGGAATAAAAGGCGAGTGTGTATATAATATAATTATCTTTTTTGGGTAATTATTCTATGTTTTATAACATTTTTAATATCAAATACTTTATAAATATCTTTATCTGTTTTTGGGAATACTTAATAGCTATGATTCTTTCTGGTGTTGCTCTCGTTTTTACCTTACCTACCAAATACAAATGGCCAATAAGATATTACCCATATTTTTTTTTATCTTTCCAAAAATATAAAAACCTCGATTCACATTACAGTTAACTTTAGTCCTTATACAGCGACCTTGTCCTGATCAATTCGGAAAGAAAGTTGGCTTGGTACCTAATATACATGGAGTATTACTTTGCCAATTTACGTGAGTAGTTCTAAACTGTTGAAACTTCAGATTATTGTAAGTCTGCTTGCCACCGACGTTATCCGTGACACTTCTAGATTACTTGCTTGATTTAAATGCCTTCGTTTCTTGGACTATTAAAATTAGATTTATTATCCTGACTTCAGAAATAATTTCAATTTTCAGCTGTTATGTTAGTAAGGTTAACAACGTACACTTAATCAGTATTAAAGTAGGCATAGAATATTATTCTAAGAAAGTATGTATATTTAAGTTCGTTATGAGAATATTTTTACGTCTTAACGATGGGCGTCAGTAATTACCTGACCGAAGAGTGTGATAAAACTAGTAGAGCTTTGAAGAGTTTTAAAAAAAAATTAAGCGAGCCTATTCACAGATCAGTAATCTCATAAAACTTTAAAACCAAGGATCGCTAATCAAATGAATGCTCAGCTGGCTTTCACTGTTAAATTAATGTGTTTGACTAGATGACTTAACTTTATAAAGATCTTTGTGTTGCTGAGATCTGTCCTAAATATTTGTAGCAATAACCTTTTGTTATTTAACGAAATCATAATAATAAATGTATTATAATTTTCATTGGAAATAGTTTTGTTAATTGAACAAAGTAGATATGAAAGCTAGTAGGTAGAAAATTTCGTGTGATGAGCGTAAAAACTGTAGGTAATAAATATATTTACTCAACGTAGCTCTTAAAATTACTTAATTTATTACTAACTCCAGTGTCGAATTATTCAGACCCTTTTAAGGGTTTTTGATTAGAGTTAATTTGTTTAGCATCGGCAACTGCTTACTACTTAAGTATGTTGGCTCTTTACAGGAATAGGATTTATTATTAGGTTGTATTTAGAAATTTTCGAAAGGTATACTTTAAGGTCAAATAAAGAAAAACAAAAATATATAAGACATAAGTAAGTATAGTATCTTGATCAGTAACCGCAATGTAGCATTCTCTAGATCTAATTTGTGGGAAATCAGACAATCTATTATTTATGTAGAGTCAGCAGGGGCTGTGTTTGTGTCAGAAAAACAAAATATGTCGTTTCCTACATCACTTTATTATACAATTCATTATACTGACTATATATTCTGTTTATGGATGCGTATGTTTATGTTAGGCTGTAAATGCTCCGCTTGATAGTGTAGCCTTCATAAAGGGTTTGAATGGAACTGATAAATTGTTAAAGTTCTTCGACATACATACTTATAAATGCGAAAGTAACTCTATTATACGCTTTCACGGCTGAACCACTGCACCGATGTTAAAGAAATTTTGTATGGAGATAATTTGAGATCCTCGGAAGCACATAGGCTAGGCTTTTTATCCCGGAAAAACCTTTTAACGCCGGAGCCGCGAGCAAAAGCTTGTTGTTTATATAACATTGTCTGTTGTGGGATAAATATCAGGATCAGTTTTTCGCGTAGTGTATTTAATTAAAGAGATTATAGGCATTTTGGAGTCGCGACGTAATTATAGGCGCGTTGTTCCACGCTGAAAATGTGTACCGACTTGATGGCTTTAATTTAAAATGAAATGTTACGATTTCGAGATTTTGTAACATAACATACATTGTCATATGGGTTCTCTAAGTGTTATCTCGTTATAACAAAAATAACGGTTGCCAGAATGGTAATTATTACAGTGTATCTGCATAGTTTTAGCTTTTTAACACGTTCACTGCGCAGCCGTTTTTGCCTAGCTGTCTTTCGGCGCGATACAAGTTAATTCTGACTGGTACCTTGACTTACAGTTGGGGCGCTACCAGTCTTAAAGGACTGGTACAGATACCTTCATTTAAATGGTTATATTTTTGCAGTGAAAGTAAGAAATCCTTTTTTAAGGGTTTTAGAGGTTAATATATGAATGAAGATATAACAACGTACCGTCGCCCAAGGATATTATACATATTTTTGGAAATACAAGCTTTTGAAAATACCAGTCATCTATACCCGGTACAGCACCGGCATAAATAGCAAATCGAAAGCAATTAGTAATGGGGCCGTGATTAAAACAAAAATATCGACGTAAAACGCAGATATATATTTTTTTAATAAAAGAAATAGTTCGATTTTTATATTACTTAAGTAAAAAATAAAATTATTTATTTCTGAAAAATATGTATTTTTCCTTTAATTCTGTTTTTGTATTATCATTTAAGTTCTTTTTCATAAATTTTTGTAGTTATGATTCTATTTGAAAAATAAATATTTATTTATTTTTCATTTTATTTTTTATGTACACAGATCTAGTATGCTTATTGCCTTTTTTATTATGTTTACGCATATAATCTTTAATTAATAATTATTAATATCGATAACTCGTATATGCATGTACCGCCCTGGCTCTCTGTCTCGTACCAGCCAATTGTGACTTGTATTCCACGCGGGCGGAGCCGCGCGCAAAAGCTAGTAACTTATATATTTTTTTAGGTAACAATTCAAATTTATCTTTTGCGACTCTATCCCGATTCCCGTCGGCATAATAATAAGTTTTAAAGTTTATCATTATGCTTTTATTACATTATTATAAGTTTACATTTGTACCAACTGTATCTGAGTCTTATTTTGGTCATTTGTTATATTTTATAGTATGTTTGTCAGCCATAAAGGGAGACTTATTCGAATACGTGTTTATGCAGAAATAAATTGACCAAATGTAAGTATTATCACAGTTTGCATAGAATTTTACATTACAAGT
Organism: Sphinx pinastri; assembly: GCA_947568825.1. Classification (NCBI taxonomy): domain Eukaryota; kingdom Metazoa; phylum Arthropoda; class Insecta; order Lepidoptera; family Sphingidae; genus Sphinx; species Sphinx pinastri. The sequence goes on along the minus strand of OX387627.1, from coordinate 9,389,019 downwards.
TTTAATTCCAATCATTATAATATGGTTAGGCCACGGTTTGGCAAAGCATAAATCAACTTCATTAAAACTAAGGGGAAGCAAACTGATTTGTACCATAAATTACAAATGGTTTCTAAATCCATTTCCGTTAACCGAGTTTGTTAATTCTTCGGAATTACGTAATCAAATGTTAAATTTGGTAATTGAGCTATTTGATCTTTAATCAAATGATAGGGAATTATGAACGAATGGATTATTATAATAAACGATTAACGATTGATTTTGTTTAATACTGGGGATGTATTGCGTCTCAAGGATACACTGAAAAGTTCTGATACATAATAATTGTATTTGATTAAAATATGTTATTACTTCCATGCCCTAGGTTGTTTTTACTATGAAGGTAGGAAATCATAGTACTTAATAATTCTATGTCAGATACGAATTCACTAATGGGCCTTTTGTCCCAACATAAATATTAAACCTCAAAAGGAGGTTATTCAATACATCGTAAAATTCATTTTGGCAATAGGAATCGGCTTATATGTAATTTTATTTATGATTTACGTTTTTATCTTTGTCCTATTAGACGCACCGAAAGATTTAATAAAAACTATTGCTTAAAAACATCGCTTGCGTTCGAAGAAAATAAATATGTCTTTATCCTAAACACATTATGCATGAACTTTTGTTAACGATACGCTGTTATGTAGATTTCCACTTCCCTGTTCCAATTATACAGGGTCATGTTAACATTGCATTACTAAATGAAACTACATATTCGTCTTTACCTCTTCTAACATCTTGCCAAAAATCATCCATGAATAACGAATATTATTGCCAAAAATCCCGGTTGTAGTTTTCAAATTGTTTGATCATTTCGTAGTTTAGTGTGAATATGGTGTGTGCGAAAGTGTATTTCTGAATGAAAGTATAATGTTGCCGCTGCGACGAATTATCTTAGAGCAGTAGTTGTGGCATTAGGGCGTGTAAACTTAGAGTAACTTTTTACTGATATTTATTTCGTTCGAAACTTATACTTTTTTATTTTACATCTATGGTTAAAATAATTTAGTGGAAAGCGTTATTTTCGAGGAGATAAATATGTGATAGCATTTATGAACGGAATGTCAAAATAACCCTGTATAGAGCTAAGCTCCTCGGAGATATAACTCACTTCAGCAAGTTTTTTATTTACGTAGGCGGATTTATTTATCAAAACTCTAACATTTAGGGCTTGTTTCACAAGTTTCAAACAAATTTTATTAAGCTATTGCATAGCTTCTATCGCGGGCCTTGAGCGTGGAGACCGAATCCAGAAATTCCGTAACGAAAATAACCTGACATCTTTTTTATCTTACTAATATGAACCTTAAATACAATGCGTAGAAGCTATAATTCTTGAAACGAGTATATTTTTATTTATTTTATTTATTAAAGTCATTAAAACCATTTCTTACTAATCTAGTATGAACCTTAAATACATCGCGTAGAAGCTATGTCCCCAGCGTTGGCACGGCACCAGTACAAAAGAATCGAACGTAACATTATTTTTTCAAATTTTGATTTATTCTACTTTGGTTGTGATTGACCATTGCATTTCTGACATTTATTAATAACAAGACTAAACGTGCGTTGCTCGCGTTTAAAAATCTACTTTATGTGGTAAGCGTAAGATCGAATTTGTGTTTAGTCAATCAAACTTTGTGATAAAAAATGCTATGCAATAGCTTTACCGCGGCAGTCTCCGAGTGCCACACGTATTTTTTTTATATTCTTTGTGAATCATCGCCCGCTAGGAAAAACATCGTGAGGAAAGCTGCATACCTGAGAAGTTCTCTATAAGAATTTCAAAGGTATGTGAAGTCTGTCAACCCGCACTAGGCCAGCGTGGTGGACTAAGGTCTTAACCCTTTCAGTTGTAGAGGAGGCCCGTGCGCAGCAGTAGCAAGTATATTATAATACTGGGCTGGTATGGTATGGGTATGTACCAGTTTTCCAATGATATTCTACCATTTATCCACTAGGAATTAACCAGAGAACAGAAATAGGTAGTATTATCATTTACTGGTGGCAGGTCTCTCATTATGTAAGAGGCCGTCTGGGTGGGTACCACCGCAATGTCTATTTCTACCGCCAAGCAAAAGTATGCATGCACTGTTGTGTTACGGTTAGAAGGACATTGTAGCCAGTATAACTACTGGACACAATGAGACTTAACATCTTATGTCTCAGGATAACGAGCGCAGTGGAATGCCACTCAGTACTTTGTCAGTCAAGGTGCTGGATGGTGTTGCTACTGTTTATGGGTGGTCGTATCGTTTACCATCAGGCGAATGGCATGCTCGCCTCGTCATTCAATGCAATAAAAAAAAAAATGCAGTCTGCCGATCCTAAAAACTAAGCTAAATACATTCTGCAACATGTTTGAAAGAAGTGAGAGATATAATAAACAAGAAGGAAGGCAAGAAGAAAAAATCCACTCGAGAACAAACACGAGCGAGTGACTAATCCAGCAGATCCTGAGTAATTAAGAGCTGACATCCATGTGTCTTTTGGGCCAGAATACTCATCTATGCAAACCAAGTGGAAATTCTTACTTATAAATGCATACCTGCCTAAGTACATCACCCGTATACTAGATAAACAGATTTTAATAAAATGTTATACATAAATATAGCTAGCTCCCTAAGGACGGATGTAGGCTATTCTTTATTCCGTAAATTGAAAACGTTCCCTCGGGATATGATAGAGATAGACTCTTGAAGATTACTCACAGTTGTACAAAAGAGAGGTCAACGCAAAATGGTGATGATGAAGTGGAAGATGATGAAGTGAATCACATAGCTGGAAATGGGAGCAAAAAGTAGTAAGATTTTAATCCCACGCGTGCGTTGGATTCTTTAGGACAAAACAAAAGCTCGTCCATGGTACTAATTAGGAACAAAGTTTCTCGTTTTAAAAATAACGTTTACATACTGCTTAATTAAAATAACACCGCAGTCAAAAATAGTAATGACATGACTTTTACCTTACATTTTTACCGAAGAAAAAGTGTGCGTGTTCGGTTTAAGTGAACAATAGAGCTTTATCATTATTTTATTTAACTAGGACTTCGAGTTCTAAAATTTACCTACGCATCGTTTGATTATACAGTACTGCTATATAATTTTTCAAGGTTTTGATAGTAGTAGGTACTGTAAAATCTGAAAACAAAGTTTGATTTTCATAAAATAAAATTACTTCCAATTTTCGAATTAGTACAGCAGTGATATAAATAAACAAGCAAAAAAGAACCAAAGATCTATATTATCTTACGTTCACATTTTGTTTTGTCTTAGATTATACAGCAAGGAGAAAAAAGGCGGTAAAATTTGCATGGTACATCGCTTACAGACACCGGACTCCTCGGCAATCCGTAGGATGGTGCTTCCGTTACAACCATTAATCGACGAGGCGTTTTTCTCTTATTATTCTTGTACCAGATGTATCTAATTCACACCTAAATAAGTGTTGTTTATTTATATCTGAGAAGATACATGCATCATTACCTGAGAAAATTAATGAGTATTTATTTATTCTTTGCTACAATCGGCTAATGCCACGAGCAAAATAATATTTTTCCTTGCTGTTATTAAATTCAAACTCGGAGCATTTGTACAAAAATGAATGAATTGTTGCATTCGTCTTAATTTTTAACAACAATTAACATGCCTGACTCAGTCATGAAGAAAAACTTACGTAGAATTTTGACCGATATAAGATCTTCCATTTCACAGCTGTGTAAAAACCAATACACCAAAATAATGACTATACAAATACTAACATTAAAATTTATCGAACACTGGCGAACGATGCACGATGACAATTTATCAATATCAGCTTATAAATTAATTATATTTCGGAAAATCTATTATAATTTATGGAAACCACGCACTATCTCCCATTCTGTATAATGAGTAAGTTTAGACTTCAGGTGCATTTACCTCATGATCAATTACTGTTTTGAATGTCAGAATACTAATACCAATAGAACAAAGTTGTAAAATCTCAAAGCTGTTTCATTAACAAAACTGCAGGAAATCTTGAGGATTATTGGAGTATGGGGTAAAACCATACCAAGATTCTCATTCACCAACGAAATCACAAAATACATCACTGTGGAAGTGCTATACACTGAAAAGTTTACAAATAACTCCGCGGGCGGGCCGTGGAATAGTCCTAATTTGGATTTTATGTTCGCTTTGGGCGCAGGCTGGAGTATTTTTCCCGGGAAAATTGCACAGACTTACATACGTGCTGAATAAATATTTGTCTTTTTATACAAAGCCGGGCTTTGCGTGCTCCCACATACACGGCCCATATTGTGGCGAGCTGCTGGGACGTTTGGAATTAACGCCTTTGCGTTATTTTTATAAGTATAATATTTACGCTTTGAAATGTCAAATAAGGTTATCGTCTTTACTTATCCTAGACAATCGATAAATAAAGATTTGTTTAAAAAAATATATTTTGTTTTATATTTCACAATATTAAATAAGCTTGAAAAAGGAATTATGAATTATCATGGATAAAAGGTTATATTTCGTGAGTTTTATTATAGTTTGTCGCACAATTCCCATGCCTTCCCAGTTTTGTTTATAATTGGTATTTAAGTATGGTGTTTTTTTTATTGCATTGAATGACGAGACGAGCATGCCGTTCGCCTGATGGTAAGCGATACGACCACCCATAAACGGTAGCAACACCATCCAGCACCTTGAGTTACAAAGTACTGTGTGGCATTCCACTGCGATCTTCATCCTGAGACATAAGATGTTGAGTCTCATTATGTCCAGTAGTTACACTGGCTACAATGTAACCGCTAAAATGTCAACCGAAACACAACATTGCATGCACACTGCTGCTTGGCGGTAGAAATAGACGTCGCGGTGATACCCACCCAAACGGACTCTTAATTCTCTCTACTCTTCTTGATTCGGTGTGCTGTATAAAATACTACGGGATAATAATAATAATTAGTAGTCCGCAAATAAGAACTGTAAATACTTACTACTGTAATCCTCTCTGTGTTTGTTAAGCGTGACGCAGCAAAACCCGAATATCCGTCGCTTCTGTTAGAGAGGATTTTGCATTTTAACGTTTAAGGCATTATTAAAATAAAGTAAAAACGAGTACTGAGAAAAATGATTTTGTCTGTGCATTACATTCCCCTGATGGTAAATGTATGAGAAAACTCGTTGCTCACTGTACTCATTTGCCTTTATGAAGTTAATCAAATTTGAAATAATAAAATAGTAATTGCAATAAGGTTCTGCAAATCCATTGTTTTACAAACAAAACAACATACTACCGAAAATATTGGGTTATTATTCCCCCTAGGTATGCCCATTACGCTGGATTCAAGAGTTAATATCATAGGCCTAGATTTCACTTTATACTTTCATCCTAAAGCATGTTCGTCCAACCGTAATTCGAAACTATTCCATTTGGGACTACAGAAAACCGAGACAATATTGGTCCAAAAAATACATGAGAAAAAGAACATAAATATACATTAGGCTGTCACTGGGTAATTCAATTTCTGGGATACTATTAGTGGAATTTTATTACTTGTAATTAATTATTTCCACAGTAAATATATTTATTGCCGACTATTGTTTCTTAAAATCTTGTCCAATACTTGTATTTGTACATGTAAATTGAACGTGTTCGCTAAACCTAAGTTTATAATAATAACTGTTAGGAATTCGGAATCCTACTAATATTATAAACGCGAAAGTTTGTAAGTATGTATGTTTGTTACTCTTTCACGCAAAAATTACTGAACGGATTTCGATGAAATTTGGCATACGGGTAGAACATGTCCTGGATTAAAACATAGGCTACTTTTTATCCTAGGAAAATATAAAGCGGGACTTTTATCCCAGAAAAACTTTTTCACGCGGGCGGAGCCGCGAGCAAAAGCTAGTACAAATATAAATTACTAGCTGTGTCCTTTCCCAGGCTATAGACTATCTGTGTACCAGATTTCATTTAAATCGGTTCAGTATTTTTGGCTATAATGGCATAAACATGGACTATAATGGCATTCAGAATTAACATGAATCATTTTTAAATTTTGAATAGTTGAAGCTTTTATATTTGTTTCAATGTAAATATCTAGTTTTCGATGACAGGTCTGTAAATTCAAAATACTTGAACAACCTAAATGGCAAAGGGATTACGAGCATTTAGTCCTTAGACAAAAGGACGAAGATATTGTTTTTTGCCTTCGCAAGTTAATTTTAGATTTATGCCTGAAAATCTACCCTTAGTTGCTAAAAAAATGTAACGTAATAATCTTCCTAGCCAATTTCGGCCATGGCGGCCAATCTCAACGGATATCAGCCAGGTATGCAGGAGATATTATAGTGCACTAGTGTGTGCGCAATACACAGGTGCACTCGATATTCCTTCACTCTCATAGTCCGGTGAGACGGCAATCCGACATGACCGGAGAGAGATCAGGCGCATGACCAACGGCTTTACGTGCTTTCCTAGGCACGGGGGTATCACACCGCCAACTTCGTGACTCCGAGCTGCGACTGAGTAATTTTTAAGATGGAAAAACCCAGTCACAATGTTTTTTTGGCTCGTCCCGAGATTTCCAGGAAAGAGAACCCAGGACCTCAACGCAAATCGTACTCGTAACGCGTATGTAATACAACTCCGCCATCGAGGCAGCCTAAAAAAATGCCAAAAAAATGATTCAGATATTTTTCATAAAAAAGTCTGTAAACATTTCCTCATTGTAATATTATCTCTATTAAATAGGTGACACTTTTAAATTACGCTCTACCATTTCAGACACTCTTTGAATAAATTGTTTACGAAATTCTTTCAGTTGTTGCGAATTCTTTGACTTTGAATAAAACTGGGAAACTATGCGGACTGAAAAATTGAAAGGAGTATCAAACTACGTAACAAAGAATAAAGATAACGCATGCTCACGCCTTTTATCCCCGAAGGGGTAGGCAGAGGCGCAACTAGTGCACCCCTTTTCGCCAAGCGTATTCCGTCCCATGATGTGATAGGGGGCGAGCCTATCGTCATATCGGGCACAAATTCCAGACTCCGGGCTGATACTGAATAGAAAAATCCAATATCACTTTGCCCGACCCGGGAATCGAACCCGAGACCTCAGCCTTGCAGTCGTACCGTAATACAACTACGCCACCGAGGCAGAATAAAGATAAATATAAGGTTATACCTTTTAAGACATAAAATACGACTGCTCTAGTTGCGCCCCTGGCTCCCCCTTCGGGGATAAAAGGCGTGAATGGGTGTATCTCTAAAATACGGCACAATAAATTTGTCTTTATTAATATTTTCATCAGAACTTACTGAGAGTGAAGAAACGTTGCACTGAATATTTCATCAAGTTGTGTTTTCGTTACTTTTATAATAAGAATCTGCATTTATAATGAATTTAGTCTATGGAATTTTAATACTTTTATCTCTCGCTGCAATTTAACAAGTAATTACAAGATAATTTATAATTTAAGTACGTAGATTGTGTCTATAGAATAATCTGAAATAAGTATTTTGTATTCATAACAGGAAACCGAAGAGTCGTCTCGGTTTCATATTTATTTTTGTAAAATTAGATAAAAAAATTAAATGACCCCGACACGAAAACCCTCTAAAAATTAAAAGAATACCTAATATGTGTTTGTTTGTCGTATAACTTAAATATATGTACCTAGTAATATTTTGACCCAAGCGTTCTCGCGTCGGGAGATCGAACCTCAGACCGGGGATATAAAAATACTTCTTTAACGGTTTTGTGTCGAAGGTTATCTAAATTTTGAATTTCATTTTAATTATAATTTTTCCAAAGAACTATTTTCTCGACCATGTGGTCTCAATCATCATCTCTATAAAACCTACTCGTTAAGACCATTCTTATGAGCCCAAACTCGCTATATCTGCTGTAGGTTTCGGAAGACCTGGTTATCACCATGACTACTTATGGTTGTCTGGAAGAGATCGCTTTTAGCGATAAGACCGCCTATTGTTACACTATCTATAGTTATTAAGTATGTTTGTTTGTTTTTTCTCTTACTTGTGTGGTGTTCAATAAAGAGTTATCTATCTATCTATCTACTTGTTGCTGCAGCTTTAGCCCAAGGTTACCTTGTCTAAGAAATACCACTAAAATAATATTACATTAAATTTAACATCAATCGGACCTGTGAAAGTAGGAAATGAGCTGACGACATTTAAACGCTATGTCCATCACATGAGCTTTCAAACAAAAAAAATGCAACCATTCGATTCTTTTTTTGGGGAGCCCCTGCAATTATCTCCGGGTTACGCTGCGAACGAGATGCAAGCGGACCCTGGCTTAGCAACCGCAGGTGTCCCTACAGGAAAGTTTTGGAGGAAAAGAATGGAAGGTTCATTCGTTTAGGAGCTTCGATTCCACAGACAATCATATAGATACCTTTTAAACTAATATATAATATAATAATACCAGCCCTGTATTATATACTGCCCACTGCTGAGCACGGGCCTCCTCTACTACCGAGAGGGGTTAGGCCTTAGTCCACCACGCTGGCCTAGTGCGGATTGGCAGACTTCACATACCCTCGAAATTCCTATCGAGAATTCTCAGGTATGTAGGTTTCCTCACGATGTTTTCCTTCACCGTTAAAGCGAACGATAATTGATACACAATACACACATAACTTCGAAAAGTCAGAGGTGTGTGCCTTGGGTTTCGAACCTCCGGACATTGTCTCGGCAGACCGTTCCATTCCCAACTAGGCTATCGTCCACTTCTTTTAAACTAATAGCACCTCCCATTTTCCGTCGGCGGTTAAAGATTATACAAATAAAACAATGTGCTAAGTCTCAAACTACTTAATAGCTAATTTGGAGCCATTTTAACTGGTTTCAAATGCAATTTATGGGATGCAATAAATTAAATTGCGGTCTAAAATGATTATATATGGCTATTGCTGTCGGCAGAAATGTATTTAAATGATCATAATACGGTTAATGCAAAATAGTATTTATCGTAACATGGATGTTTGAATTAATGAATGATATCTGAAATTCCTGTAAGCCTAGATCTAGAGATCACGCATTTTATGTCCCCAGCGGTGAAGCACGGTGTCTCTGCAATCACTAATACGCATTAAACCCGAATTTGAACATGCCGAATTCAACAAATTCGAGTTAACCAAATTCAACGAATTCGAAATTTAACCTGCAGCAAACTTAATTATATAATAGAAAGATAAAGAGAATTTAGAAATATTTATTTTCTACTTTATACCTTCTAGCTATGCCCCTATACTCATATATAAGCATACACGTTTAACACGGGAGTAGCAAGGTCCCTAATATTATTTGATGGCGTGCCGCGTGACGAAGTTACTATTATGCGTCCTCTTATTCTATTACTGAATTGTTCTCGAATTTGGTACATCCTCCTTGCGCACTTGGCATTGGAATTGATCTCTATTACAAAAAAAACATTAGTTGATACGTAAATACATAATAATTATGTGGACGTAAATTATAAACAAAAGACTGCGTTCTTTGACAAACACTTAATAAGATATTCGCAATAATATTACAGAGCGCCACAAGCACTAAAACGATATATTTAAAAAAAATCAACAATATATTATTTTACTAATATTATTTAAGCGAAAGTTTGCGACAATATTTTTGTGTTCGAATGTTTGATGTTTGATAGAAGTCAATAGAAGTGAGCGTAAAAAATGTTGAATTTGAGACTGAGCTTAAATAAGAGTAGATCTGCTCCTACAGTATCCTTATTAACCAGTAACTTATATCACAAATATTCTCTAATAATTATGAATGCTATAAACTGCTCAAAATACTCTTAATGAGAAGGATTTAAACATATTTTACCTAAATTAACTTTTAATGACGGTGTTTCGTATACTCATTTTGAGAACGTAATGCAATGAAAGCCCCCTTGGTTTAAGGCGCAAAAGGGCGTCCTGAATGTACCCAAAATGTGGATTTAATCGCGTAGCATTCTAACTCTTTTAATTGGACGGAAGACATGACTTTTTTATCTTTTTAATTTAAACCATAAACAGTTACTAAGTCATGTAGAAATACAAAGGAGTTATTAATAAAGTTAGTTTTTTTTACTATCGGATACTTATAGCTGTTATTTTTTTTATTTCATTGAATGACGAGACGAGCATGCCGTTCGTCTGATGGTAAGCAATACAAATAATAGAATTAACACAAATTACTTTTTTGGTCGTTTAGCCTTTATATACGTAGGTACCTACCACACGCAAAAAGTAAACAATAAGAAATATCGATGAAAATTACTAACCTAATTAAGAAAAATGTTTCTTAAATATCCTCTTGCTATTCTATAAAAGCGGAAAACATTTTGACGTATCTCATTACCCGTTGATAAGATTCGGCCTCGGGTTTTAAAAGCGGCCATTTCAATTTGTAAATAAATATCGCTTTACATTTTTAAAAGTGTAAACCGCCTTCATTCCTTTCAATATCTTTTATTAAATAAAAATTGAAATTGTTTGAAATTGATTAGAACCATAATGTAAAGAAACGTATTTCTGCTTATAACTTCCAACATGTAGACATCTGAAATCTGAACACAAGACCATTAGGTATCTGAATTGCTGCCGACCATCTGTCACATTTAATCTTCAACGATGTATATAATATATGGCATATTTAGGCTCATAGAGTTCATCGCACAGTGTTTTGTAGAAATCATGTCTAACCCATAGGAGTTAGAGGGAGGGATAGAGGGATAGCCCTCTGCGAAATTCAGTCGACTTTCGAGCGCGGTTCCGATAGCACGAGCCTTCGACGCGAGTGACAACCCTCGGTATAAAATTGTGCGACGAAAATAAAGTTTTCCTAAACATACTTAGTTAAGTTCTTCTGCAAAAGGAATTAAGTTAGTGAAAAGTTTGAAATACTTTCAGATATTTGGTTTTCTTTTGAGGTAAGGTAGGGATAGATAGAGATTATTTTAAAAGTTTTTTAATGGAGCTTTAGGTGTTTATGTATACTTGATTAATTTTATAACATTAAAGTTAATATATTTATTCTTTACGCATACTTAAGTATTCTTTAAACATGCTTTTAATGTAGCGATTGAAAGTTACTAGTTAGTTTACTCAAATACAATTTTACACAAAACATTTATAAAATGCATAAAGTAAAATAGTTTGAGTCTAATTATATATTATTAAAATAATAATAACGTAATAATTCTAATAAATCTCAGATTAATTTAATTATTTTTTCCGCAACATCTTTGGCCAGTTAGAACTTATTTACGGCGCAAAGCTTCTTGACTTCAGATAAATAGACTGTACCCCAACTTGAAACAACGTAATATTTCCAGGAATTCCTGTTTACTGTTAACTATTCGTAAAGTTGTATTACGTGCTACCCATTTTAATTATGAAGTTTTCATTGAAGTAATAATTTTTGAATGGCGTAATTCCTTCGAGCTTACAGAAAAGCTTAATTTGGAAATAATTTTCTCAAATGTTGGTCAATTATAATAATCAGAAGCGTATGATTTTTAAAAACCCTTATTATGTAATACTAGTTTTTGCCCACGGCTCCGCCCGCGTGAATGAGTTTTCCTGGGATAAAAAGTAGCCTATGTGTGTATGTCGAAATCCGTTCAGTAGTTTTTGCGTGAAAGAGTAACAAGCATCCATACATCCATACATCCAGACATCCATACTTACAAACTTTCGCGTTTATAATATTAGTAGGTTTATGTAATGTATTTTGTAAAATGTTTTTCAAATTCAATATTTTACGAGAGTTTTTTTTGGAATGTTACCATAAAAATAATATAGATGTTTTCTTTGAATTGTCAAGTTCACTCCCGCACCTAAAATTACGGACTGCTTTAAAAGCGGAAGTGACGCCCATTTCCTTAGCATATTATTGTCCGATGGGAATGAAGGGCCTAGCCTCTAGCTAGGAGGGCACAAAATAATACAATCCAGCGTCATAGATGCATGTATTTTTTTGTTTAAATAAAAAAATCTCGCATAATTTTTCGCTCAGTGTTTGAAGTCACAACGATTTTTCATTTAAAAAAAAAATAATTAATATTTAGATACAATTATGAGGCAGTCAAAAAGCCCATTATATTCAGGACATGAGAGTATCATTGTTATTCAGGGGACCGGACAATATACTTGGGAATTTACAACAATAAAATATGTTCACCAGGGTGTATCGTGCGAATTAATTGTCGTTGTAATTACAGAAGTTAATTAAACCAGCGACTTCTGAACAAGAATTATTACGTCTTGTTTTACATTCATCATTTCAAAATATTAGTTTTAAAAATAAATAATTATTATTTCACGTTTTTACGCAGACGTTATAAACTGTGCATAGCCTGATAATACTCAGTTTGATTTGTGTACGTTAGAATAATTATAATATTTGATAACAGCCCTGTATAAAATTGTCCTAACACTAGGCACGGATCTCTTTATGTTTCTAAGGTTTACTATTATCGGCTACTGGTATGCTTGATCCTGATTGATAATTCTTCAAAAAACATATGGAGAATTATCTGCGCCGTTGAAAAATCCGATAATTTAATGAATACACGACCTGTAGCCAAGATGCTTTTCTACAAGTCTAAACGCCAATAGAATAGAAAATAATGTATGTGAATCATTGATGTATTAAAAAACAATACATCAATGATGAGAATGTGAATGTCATATCTTATCGACAGGTCTAGCACAGGGATACGTCATTCTCATACATTTATGTTTCTATTCTATTGGCGTTAACTCTTGTAAAAAAACATCTTGGCTACAGGCTCACATGTATTTTCTAAAAGTCAGATGTCATGCTAGGAACTAATCGAGTTGTTTCGATAGTCCGAATCACTCTCAGTAGGCTATATCATAAAAAAAATTGGTACAAAACGTACTTAACTGCATCAACAATCAAGTCATATGTGATGGGAGAAAAACACCAAAATCAATATGCTTCTTCTATTAGCCACAATTCGATACACATTAATATTAATATATTCTTGTTAGTTGTTGTTACTTTTATTATCCCTGCATTGCGCGTTAATATAAGAAATATACGGACATATAAAATTACGAGAGGATCGACAGCTGGTATGGCGCTGTAATACGGAAGGTTCCTTTCCGGAAAAGTGTTTCCTTATATCGATAGCCGGGGATAGATGAAAGGAATCATACTCATCCGTGTCGACGTTTTATCAATGTCTCTCATAGTTCATTTCACTCCGAATTCCATCCAATTTGAAAACTATACGAACGGACATTGCATACGGATACCAATTCATGTATTTCGAATTGTACTAGGCTTTAAGTAACTGATACAAATCATGATGAATTTCAAACATTATCCGGATATTGTTGCTTTGAAATATACTCTACGCGTGATTTTGATGTACACTGACTTTTGGACATAAATTGTCGTATCTACTTGAATGTGAATTAGCGACGCATATATTTTCAAGCATTAAAAAAACTGATGTCTTTGATTGCTTGACTTAGGTATTAAACCGTACGTTACAATAGGTTATTTGTATTATAAATTATACGTTGTAATAAATTATTAATATTACTGTGCTTATATGTTAATACGTGAAGAAAAAACGTTGTTCCCTTTTTAAGCACATTGCACGCACTTAGGAGTGTGAGATTTGCAATAATAAAAGTTTACATAGGGATGAACTGCGGAAAAAATTGATTAATGGTGTTACAAATATATTAAATTTTACTGTCGAACTCTGACCACAGGACGACCACTAGTTTCAACAAATGTACAGTTGAATCGGAAAATGTTAGTGGAATAGAGAATATCTCTTGTCTATCTTAATTAACTGAAAACCTCTGTAGATACTTATAATAAACAAAATAAATATCAGGAAGGCCTGCACGTCCACGTCGCATTATATTATCTATTCATGCATGAGTATCTTTGTAGATAGCTTTTCAAAACTTCCTTCGATAGGAAATTCTCTTATATTTACCAATCACCGCTCCCGCTTCTATGATAAATGATACCTTATACATACAAGGTATTTAATAAAGTACAAGTCATTTAATAAGTAATAAACCTTCGTAAAGTTATTGAAAAATAATTTTGGTTGGAGACTTTTGAGAGACATTACTTGTCATACAATATTTCGTGATAAATGATGTTGAAACTTGAAATGCCATAGATCGATATTCGATGCAGCATTTTCCATTATAATAATTCTCTTAAATGTTTATACCCATATAAATGATGCAATTCTCAGAGAGAAATTCAATCTACTTTTATATTAATTTGTGAATTCATGTATGAGCTTTCGACAAATACGTATTGTGAAAGACAGTTGGATTTAAAAGCCAATTAATTAAACAATATTTACCTAAATTAAATAAATATCTAATTGTGCGAAATCAATTGCAGTTGTTAGAGACATATCGTGCAAAAAGGGTTGTGAAATCTAAGATAAACATTTTAATATAACATAATACCATCATCTTCAGGCTTTGGAAGTCCACTGCTGAGCATAGGCCTTCCCCAAAGATTTCCAGACTGACCTCTCAGAAGCGGCCTGTATCTTAAGAGTTTCTGCGACCTTTACAAGGTCGTCTGTCCACCTTGTAGGAGAACGTCCTACGCCGCTCTTGTCATTAAGTGGTCTCCACTCAAGAACTTTTCTACCCCATCTGTTGTCAGTTCTACGAGCTATATGCCCACTGCCACTTTAGGTTGCTAGTGCGCTGGGCTATGTCGGCGACTTTCGTTCTTCTTCCTTTGTTTACTAAAATCGATATAATATTGGTTTTGTGTTTATATTTTTAAGTACATTAATTTGTTTTAATTAGAGATTAACAACATAAAATAATTGTCGCATACCTATTATTTTCATTCGATTTAATTTGTATATAATAGCGATTAGCGAATGAGTTTGAATCCATATCTTTCAGACTTGAAACAAAATAAATTTTATTAACATTGGCTCGTTAACTATAACTACCTACTTAGTACTTCACTCGTTATAAATATAATATTGTATCGAAATTTAGGAAGTTGATTAATGTCTTCATTTTGAGACTATACGCTGTTGATACAAGCAAAGTTTATACTAACTTAGGCACAAAATATGTACTTATCGTGTTTACCTATGATATCTTCAACTACGTTTTGAATCGATCCGCTGTCTTCACTACACGCGGTTATGATTTTGTGTCTTAGCATTATTTAAGCTGTAATATGGATATTATAATTTATTTGTAAAATGTTTTCTCTTCTTCGTTGTTTCCTAGTTATTTAACTTCAATCTGTCAATTCAGGACTCTATCTATCTTACTATCAAATAACATCAAAATCCTTTCTGCTGTTTATGCGTGGTGCAGTGCAGACACACCGCACTAGCCGCACATAATTTTACGTACTTAGATAACGTCACGTACGTCACGTGCCAGATTAGTATATAAGCACCATTCATACAGAATAAATCAGTCAAAAATCATCTCATGAACATAGAAGAAGAAAGAAAGAAATTAAATTTACATACAATATAGTTGCACTTATGATAATTCGAGATACATTAAATGGATTATAATATTTATTATTGATACAAAAGGTTACTTATATAACTACCGACATTTTCATTGGGAGCAAAATCAATAATGAACAATAAAAAGCCAGCTCAGGTAATGCAACTTACGTATTATTAAATGCCAATTTCACCGCTTGCTGATGAATGCTACTCGTCACATAAATGTATAAGCTGACCAAATACAAAACTCAAACTATTTACCCTTAGTTTATCGAAATTTTAGGGCCGATTACACCGCTTGCTGATAAACGCTATTTGATACATCTATACTATTATAAAAAGCTGAAGAGTTTGTTTGTTTGAACGCGCTAATCTCAGGAACTACTGGACCGATTTTGAAAATTCTTTCACTAATAGGAAGCTACATTACTCCTGAGTGCTATAGCACTGGCTACTTTCCTTTCCTTACTTATATCCCGGAAAAACTTTTCCACGCGGGCGGAGCCGCGCGCAATGCTACTAAATGTATAAGCCGACCAAAAACAAAAGTCATACTCTAATCTATGCTGCTAGATTACAGTGACTTTTGAGATAGTCTTCAAAATAGAATACAAAGTTCACATCTTCCTTATAATTCCATTAGAATCTATTTCATTTACTAGAATGATAGTGAAACTAATAACCTTAAAGTTATCTCGTCATATCAATGGCTGCACAACAAAACACTTGTGAAAACCTCCGAGATAAGGTAGACCACAAATATTTACGTAATCAAAGAAATTGACTAGTTGATAAAAATACTTATTTGGATATCATATTTATGTATTACATTATTTTCTTACATGACGTAATAATGAAAATTAACATAAATAATACACGGGAAACCTGCCCGGTTAATGAATGACTTATTTATATTGCGTAAATTATATTCATTTCTTCGCTATCACACACACACACACACACACACGCACGCACACACACTCACGCCCTTTATCCCCGAAGGGGTAGGCAGAGGCGTAACTAGTGCACCCACTTTTCGCCGTGCATATTCCGTCCCATGATGTGATAGGGGGCGAGCCTATCGCCATATCAGGCACAAATTCCATACTCCGGGCTGATACTGAGTAGAAAAACCATTATCACTTTGCCTGACTCGGGGATCGAACCCGAGACCTCAGCAGGTTCGCAATCAGAATAAAAAAAATCACTGTATTGTACGATGGTAACAATCAAAGGAAACTAGAAAGGCTAAACAGCAGTGGTAGATATCAGTAAATTTTTCACCATAATCACTGCAAAGCCACGGCGTTTGGCGGTGAATAAATCAACATTGTGACTATGACGTATATTCCCAATAGCAAAATGAATATAATTTGGAAAATCATAATTGACAACATTTCATTTTTTCAATATACTCAAATGTTTATACTATATGATACTTGATCTAAAATTACGAGACCCATATTTTTTCTTTTTTCATACTTCAGATATTTTCATTCATGATTTTCACTTTGAATTTTGTCTTATTCTAAAGCGTCGTAAGCACCAAATGACGTCATATATACGGCTCAAGATGTAATAGCCTTTGCTTTGCAATACAAAAAACCGCCAAGTGGCAACTCAACTACAACTACTTTTGTAATTTGTCATCCAGTTGGCGATATACGATGTACCCAGTACTCAGTACTTACATATCTACGTAAATAGTATGAATAGCCAGGAAACTACTTCATTCGACCGTATGTGTGACGTCATCAATCATTTTTCGGTTTTTATTTTTTATCTCCGAAATTAAGTATTAAAAAATATATATAAAAATATAATAGTATTCAGAATTGAAAAATTAAGAAATGGTATTTTTGTTTTAGGCACGTTTAGATTTTGAAATGTTGTCAATTACAAATCCTTTTAACGCGTAGTGTAGGTCTACGTGTTTAGTACCTATATAGGCAAAAATTTGATGTAGGTTCAAATAAATGTATTAGAAAGGTGCAGAGGTCAATTACAATCTACAAATATTGATTTTGATTGACATAAACACACACGAGTGGACGGCGACAGGCTAATTGATTGAAACACACACGATAAAGCGAGTTGGGTTCAAATAGATTCACGTAGTATTAGGTGTCGATATCTAATTGGCAGAATATTTGCACAATAACAATGAAGTTTTTGTGGTATGTATCTATTGTAAGTTATAGGTATTATCTTGGCATACGTGGATATACAATAGAAAGTTTTGGGATAACTACGTGTGTAACAATAGGATAGTTGATTATTTGTTATAATACAGTTTTACTGGTGGTAGGTTTCTCATATGTAAGAGTCCGTCTGGGTGGGTACCACCGCAATGTCTATTTCTACCGCCAAGGGGCAGTGTGCATGCACTGTTGTGTTTCGGTTTGAAGGACATTGTAGCCAGTGTAACTACTGGACATAATGAGACTTAACATCTTATGTCTCAGGATGACGAGCGCAGTGGAATGCCACACAGTACTTTGTAACTCAAAGTGCTATATGGTGTTACTACGGTTTACGGGCGGTCGTATCGCTTACCATCAGGCGAACGGCATGCTCGTCTTGTCCTTCAATGCCATAAAAAAAAAACATTTGTAAAAAATGTATGCCATCAAAATCTAACGGAAAGAGAATTTTCAAAATTGGCACAATAATAAGTAAGTTATAAAGCTTTGAAATTTGGTAGAAGGGATTATTGTCAAATAACAGTAATATCAGACTGTTACGTCACCGAGTGTTACAGGCCATAACGCTGCTTGCGTGCGAAAGAGATATCGCGATAACCCCACCACGCCCCCGCTTCTGCTCACGAAAATATTTGAAATATGAATTACTACTTTATTTTTCCACCAATTTTGATGCTGATTTCACAGAAGAATTTCTTTTTCGTATTTACATACATATATATACATATACACTCACGCCTTTAATCCCCGAAGGGGTAGGCAGAGGCGCAACTAGTGCACCCACTTTTCGCCGTTATTCCGTCCCATGATGTGATAGGGGGCGAGCCTATCGCCATATCGGGCATAAATTCCAGACTCCGGGCTGACACTGAATTTTAAAAACCCAATATCACTGCCCGACCCGGGAATCGAACCCAAGACCTCAGCATTGCAGTCATACCGTAATACAACTACGCCACCGAGGCAGTGTTTTCGTATTTGTTGTAATTATATCAACAATGTTTTATACGCTATGATTTAGTCTATGTTTTGATCTATAGTGTATCCTGTTGTCTGTTTATTTTTGAATAAAAACTGTTTGTTCGTTCGTTGTCACCATGGAGAATAGATATAAGATGGAGATATAATAGCACAAAACTAAGAAAACCAGTGTCGCCAAACTCACACATTCACATATTCACATACAATCATCCCTTCATTATGATTGGCCGTAACGAGCAATCGCGATAAAACGTATAACACAAAATCATTTGCAGTAAATTAATCGTTATTCCCATTGTATAAAATTTACATTATAAATGTCAACACGAGTTCATAAGACACTTTTTCTTATGTGAGAAATTTTGATTTAATTCCATGTAATACCGCTACTCATCGCTAGATGGTGTTTATCATAAGAACTCTTAACGTCTTTGAAATAAGAAATGTTATTGAATGACATTCAGTGCGCTAGCATGTCGCTAATAGTGTTGCACCCATACGATACGATTTTATAACTATAAAACTTTAATAACATTAATAAAAGAAATGGACTTATCACAAAATTATATTAATTCGATAAGCACTGGAAAAGTTGTTGGTACTATTTTGAAAAAAATAATAATTCAGTAATTAATTTATTTTAAGTACAGATTTCAAATTCCTAATTTAGGCTTTCAATACTGTAGATATGTTAAATTACAATATCAGCTACACAGCTAATATACGGACAGTCCCACTGAGGGAAACATATGGCACAATATATAGTATTTTTGAAGGAAACCTATTTAGTCTTCTCGTAGTGTTGATAATTCATTGGTGGTAGGTCTCTCATATGTAAGAGTCCATCTGGGTGGGTACCATCGCAATGTCTATTTCTACCGCCAAGCAGCAGCATGCACTGTTGTGTTTCGGTTTGAAGGACATTTTAGCCAGTGTGACTACTGGACATAATGAGACTTAACATCTTATGTCTCAGGATGATGAGCGCAGTGGAATGCCACACAGTACTTTGTAACTCAAGGTGCTGTATGGTGTTACTACTGTTTATGCTTATGGGCGATTCGTATCGCTTACCATCAGGCGAACGGCATGCTCGTCTCGTCATTCAATGCCATAAAAAAAAACATTTTTCGTTTACCTATAAATGGATCTTTTGGGGAAAATGAAAATAAAAAATCTTGTACTGTTGCATAAATGAATTATAGCGACCATAGCTTTGCATCGCAAGTGGATAATGCATCAGACAACTGTTTTGTATTTTTCATATTAAAACATAGCGTATCAGTGAATAATAATTATCGATAATATTTTATCGACCATGCATGCACTAATTGAGTAGCGGTGACATTATAAATGTGTAACAAATCATTCTAGAACAACTGATTTGCGTTTACGAAAATTAATCATATGTTGATAACAATAAGGAACACTTTAAATTGAAATTTTTGTGCCATATTTGACATAGAAAATCAATAGATATTTTTCAATTAAATTGCAATAAACCAGAAAATATTGCTTACCGATGGTACGAAATACATCAGTGGGACATATTCTTACTATGGCTATAATTTTTGCAACCCAGAATTGCACAATAGGTCATTTTAATATTATTAAATATTTTTTCTAATTATTTACGCTTTGACAGTGCGCAATAATGACTGAGACCGCTCAAACGATGAGTTAGTAATGCAGTACTAACTAGTGGATGAAAGGTTACGCCCACTTACTAGTTCTACTGTTTTCTTTGTCCTGTGGTTGTCACTGATCACGTCGTATAATTTATCAGTATTATTATCTGTTACATATAAAATAATGAACAAAATAGAACATACAGCCCTATCGCGTATATGTGTAATGGGTTAACCTTTTTAAGGCCCAAAACTTAAGTATAAATCATTAATTATTAATATAATCATTGTCAATGAAAATAACAAGGCATATGAACAGATTTATTATATACTAGCTTTTGCCCGCGGCTTCGACCGCACGAAAGGTTTTTTCCTGGACAAAAGTCCCGGTATACATTTTCCCGGACCGAATTGTAAATCTAAACCATTCTCGAATCCACCTGAAGACAACCAAAAAATAAGTATCAAAGTCACTTTATATTGTACCAGGCGACAATAAACTGATTCAGATCGAAAGATCTTGCAACATGGTCGGTCAGCGACACTTTGGTACAAAACGCCTTTCCGTCCAGTAGCAGATCCCCAACTTTTGTCAGAAAGGCTCTCGCAGTCACAATAGAACATATACATTATTTCTCTACTATATACTGCACGAATTATTATATATATAAACTTTTCTCTTGAATTACTATCTATTAAAAAAAATCGCATCAAAATCCGTTGCGTAGTTTTAAAGATCTAAGCATACATAGTAGAAATTAAATGACATTTTATTTGCATGATTGTGGTTGTATATACAGATAGCATAATATAATTACAGAATTCAATAATCAGTGTCTCACAATCTGTCATTTTTGACGTGCAAATATTTATGATAGTTTTATAGTTATTATTATTTATTATGATAGTAATAATTTCAAGGAGAAAAAAAAAGGATAGTAGATTTATCTTAGTTGTATTTAAGTATCTATAGGTAATAATCCAAATGTTAGTCATTAGTATACATTATAATTAAAATTTACAATATTAGGTATGTCATTTCTATTATTTATTAATATTTATGTCATTTAAAAAGTCATTTATATTGTAATATAGTTTGTTTATAAGCAGTTGAGTTAATTTGTTTTTAAATTCATTTAATGTACTTTGTTTTAATTCCTCGGGCAAATTATTGTAAATTTTTATTGCCATACAGTACGCATCTATACATATAAATAAAATTGGAGTGTCTGTTTGTAATATTGAAATAACCGTTTTTTACTAAATGTATATGAATATATATACGGTACATACACCAAAATAACATTTTTTACAATTTTTGTCTGTCTGTCTGTTTGTTCCGGCTAATCTCTGAAATGGCTGGACCGATTTTGACGGGACTTTTATTGGCAGGTAGCTGATGTAATAAGGAGTAACTTAGGCTACTTTTTATCCCAGGAAAACTCATTCACGCAGGCGGAGCCGCGGGCAACAGCTAGTTTTTTATAAAAACATTGCGCACATAGGGACAGACACATAGGGACAGACAGCGGGAAGCGACTTTGTTTTATACTATGTTAAGATATATTAATTTCTATCTATATATAATTATATGCCAAATATAAGTCCTCCGTGCTCGCAACGTGCTTAAAAAGGGGAAACAGTTTTTCTTCACATATTAATATATGGATTATAATATTATAAGATCCAAAAAAATGGTCATACAAAAAACTAACAAAAATGACGTCATGTTGAATCATGATTCTAATTTTTAGTGTATACAAAAGTTAATATAACGTTGTTCCACTACTCGGTTACAAATAAAAAAGAAATATACACTCATGTAGATAAGCCTTAATTCTTTATTTATACTATACACAAGCATTATTTAAATACAGTCGGAGGAACAATTTTCGCTTAGAAACCACTTTATTTCATATTCATTAGGTACTTTGTAAACAATCGTTATTTCCGCATCTTCTTTACCTTATTGTGATGACTCATAAAACAAACCAAGGATAGTTGAATCGAAGGATTACTTGTTTTAATGGCAGTGCAGCTTCATCGGCACTTGAACTTGGTGATTATATAATCCAGGGTCCCGACTTTCACGTTGCTCATAGCCAGAACGGCCAAAAAAATATTTTCCATGACAATAATCTTGTAAAGAAGTACGCGGCTGTATAATTGACGAGTATGAGGCCGATAAAGATCAAATATCTTGACAATAACAATCACACTTCCATCCAAAGGAGCTACTGACTTCGCAGCGATTGTGGGCGTTGCCTTCTGCCTCACAGGCCTGACTGCAGCTCACGGCGAAGGCACGTCGTGCAGTCGTGTAGTATCCAGCGTGTGTCATTGTGAACAACACTGAAATAAGTAGGAATACGATTTGAAATTGAATTTTCATTTTTACCTCTTGTGGGGAGTGGACGACTTTAGTATTAGAACTGGCATTGATTGAGAGAATACACTTGTATTTATAGTATTTATACTCGTGGGAGTTAAGTTCCCTTGAGGTCGGAGAGCACTTGCGGACTCAGTACTGTGGGGGGTCTATTCTCGAATGATATATTTATACTGGCTCTAATGAAAAGCATCAGATTCAGATAAAATTCAACCCTAGGATAGTTCTGTGGGGAAAATGAAATAAAATTAATAGAGTAGTGAGACCTTTTAGGCAATAGTAAAATATTAGGCACTGGTTAATAATGAACATTTAGGTAAGCATAACATTTAGATCATTGAACGTAGAATACATTTTTTTTTTTTTTTTTTATAATGGCATTTGTGTTCACATTTTGCCAATGTCAAGTTTGGTTTGTCTATGTAGTATGTCGAAGTAAAGCAGTGGCTACCTTACCAAGACTTTATCGAGGAGTTTCGGCGGCAACAAAAAAAACACTTGATTAGCACAATTATTTCAATTCACTTCATTTGAGCTCTTTAATAGAACTATATTGGATAATATACCTCCATAATTAAGCAATATAACACTAAATATCACCAAAATAATGAATTAAAACAAGAGCACCTCATGACACTTCCAAGTTCCCGCCAATACTCTAGAATACATTTTGTTATTTATTTTTAATAGAGAATTTTAAAATTGTGTTTTGTTTTATCACGGTGAGGTAGTCGTACCAACTACGTAGGTACTATACCTACAATACAAATAATTTAAATGATTGTAATCTGGAAATAAAAAAACAGTTTTTAAAGCATAATAAGGTCCCCAAAACCTATTCTATATTATAACCATTGGTAAAAAAACATAACTATGGTTTACCATAATATCTATACTTATACTTAACTTAAGAATAAAGCATTCCCCACTGCATCCAAAAAAAGATTTAGTCCCTCAAAAATATTTCTGAATTCGGTACAGCATACAACCTAAAGAATTTAACATTTTGGTTTTCCCCACGCGAAATATACCTACATCTTTACCTCTTTGAAACAGGTTCGTAACTAATGGATTTCCAATGACTCACTCAATTATGCAGACTGTATGAATTGTAAGTTCTTTTTTTTACCGTTTATAATGTTTAATGTCTCGATTAGAGACCACACCGCCAACGCAGCGCTCGTCGTCATCCTATAAGGTAGTAGAAAGTATTAATACTAATTTATTTACTTAACCCGAAATGCAAACGTTTGTTTCGGAGTTATTGCAATTTCATTCTTCAGGCGCTGACGCAATGCAATTAGTCATGGACAAACAACGACTAGTGCGTTGCCATTCCAAAGGGAATAAGATAGACCGTAGAAGTGTGTAGTTTTTTGTAAAACGGTAGGTAAGCTGTATTTCCACCAAAAATCAAAACTATTACTATATAAGTTTTAATCAAATAAAATATCTTGAGATGTCAAAAGAGTAATATTCCTTTTTACTTCTTAAAATGGGGGAAATTTTATTCCTAAACTTGCTTTTGCTCGCGGCTCCACCCGCGTGAATAAGTTTTTCCGGGATAAAAGTCCCGCTTTATATTTTCACGGGATAAAAAGTAGCCTATGTCCTTTTCAGGGTCTTAAACTATCTCCACACCAAATTTCATCAAAATCCGTTCAGTAGTTTCGGAGATGTGCAGTAACAAACAAACAGAAAAATAGACAGATAGAAAAGACTTATAAAAAATCGCTGATTTGTTTTCCACTATTCTTCTTTAGTCACCCCCTTTTTTATCACATTTCTTTCAATGTACAGATACACCGGGATCTACTGCTTTATTATAGTATAGATAGATGTGTTACGTGCAAATGAAACCTGGTGTTAAACAGATACTGTCGCCGAATTTCAAATGATAATTCTGAGTGGTGTTGCTAGAAAGTTTGTTATTTTTTTCCTATTAGTTCATGCAATGAGTTGCGCGAACCAAGGACATTTTTGGAATGCACAGAAGTGCTACTTAAACATGGTAAGGGCTATGCAGACGGCGCGGCGTAGGTATTTATCAGCCAACTTCAAACGTAATTGGAAACGTGCACGTCATAAGCTCTGCTTTCTGGTGTCGCAATCTCGCAAATAAAATATTCATATTAAAAGGATAAAAAATAACATTTAATTTGTTGATAATGTATTGCTGTGTATCTGGATGCTCCAAAACATAAAAATAAACAAATCAAATGGTGTGAAATTCTATTATGTTCCTAAGAATAGTACCTAAGTACATCCCATGGTTATGTCAAAATCGACAAAAATAATAAAAACTGTATAAAACATACATAGTAATGAGTTCCAAAGGCATTTAGAAATGTCTCATTACGTAGTTTATAAAAATAAAGAAGTTTTGAATATAATATTCAATACAAACAAATCTGTAATTAAGGGAACATAACCTCCTAATTTTGCTTCAATAACATCAATTTAACTAGCTCCCATCTAAAAAAAAGCTTTTTCTGGCCACTCTATTTTATTTTATTTATTCGGGATGAAAAACAATTGTACAATAAGTTTTATACAAGTAAGATTACATATAGGTACATAGGAGATAATTGTACAACTAACTACATTATCCACAGTTTATACATTCGTATTTACGAATATTGGGAGTACATGCACCCGGTGAAACAAGACTTAACACAATTATTACAGATCGAAATTACATTAAACAAATAATAAGTGTAAGTAGGAAGATAAGAATAAAGCTATTTATCTTTGTGTTCTGTACTATTAGCGGTATTGTTAACAATGTAAAGAGCCAAATTTTTAAATACAATTGGTGTGAGCGAAAACAAATCCAAGTCGTTATAACTGTTATTATAGTTAGTCATAAGACGTCGTAGAGGCGCTCGCAAGCCAGCATTAGTCCTGCATGAACTCACGGCAAAAAGTGGTTTTCCGCGCGCCTCACGTCTTAATACGGCCCTAGGTACTGTATAAGATAGTTTGCTTACTATATCTGGGCAATCATATTTGCCACGACAAACATTATACAAAAAGAAAGCATCGATTAATGTACGTCTAGATTTTAGATCGTGAAGGTTAAATTTTCTTAAGGGCGCATTTACAAATTTCCGTAGTTTTGAGGTACCGTTTATTGAATCAGGAGTTACGCTTATGAGGAGATCTTGGTATATAAATAAAGATTAAACATTCCTCTTTGCTTATAGCATATGCAAATTGTATGCTTCCATACAACATTATCACGTAAATACGTTTATTCTGGAGCAATAATCGCTGAAAATGACGAAAAATAGGGTCGGAATCGGAACCATTATACCTTAAATTAATGAATATTTTAATATAAAACCGAAACAATATGATGGCTTATATAGTCTTCTCGCTTTATGACTAATTATTTTCAAGTCAAATTAAATACTTTTGCAGTAAAGAGAAAAAATATAACCTGAATTGAATTTCTTCATACATTTTCCAATTTCGGGCTGTCATTCCGCGCTGAGACGCGGCCGAGGAAGCACGGGTGTACAACTTTTTTTCAAAAAATAAATACGTAATAAATTGATCGCGATGTCATTATACTAGGAATAAAATAGTTGATACTATTTCAAATTATTAGTTTTCAAAAAGCAAGTATGAAAATTTAATATTACAATAAGTCAATACAAATTTGATTTAATTAATGAAACATTCATTAATTTTAATGCAAGTATTTAAATTTCATTATTAAAATGGCATAGTATTTTTATATTAACAATATCGACAAGTTTTGCAGTATATGGTATTTACTATTTATCTATTTATAATTTTTAGTATCGGTGATTATTTATTTTTAAATTTTACTAGGTTAAGTTCGCGTTTTTGCCCGCGTTCAAAGCCTTTCCCGGTACAAAAATATCTAAACACTCAATACTACAGTACTACAGTTCAGCCACAACTACTCACTAGGCATGGCTGCTTCGGTGAGTAGCTGTGTCGTATCGTAGGTACCGAGGTGTCGGCTGTGTGTGCCATTGTGACAGTTGCCCGCTGGATACGGCTTAATATACGTTTGAGTTTTGCCCAGCCTGGAATGAGGAGCGCAGCGCTCTCAAAGCAGTCGTTATTGGAACTATGTTCTTATTTAAACGCAACAGACAGGTGTCAATGTGTCACTGCTATAAAATTGTGTCTTCACAAAATATGTGTTTTCTTCGAAATCTCTAATATGGTAGCAGAGCGTGGTTGTGAACGTTGAAGAAGACGCATAATATATTTTTGGACCTACGCCGCATCAAGAAAATGGCTTCTTCAACTCAATTGATAAATTCTGTTGAGAAACTCAAAGGTTCGGAAAATTATTCAACATGGAAATTTGCTATGCGAATGTTGTTGATTCACGAAGAGCTTTGGGAGTATGTGGAAGAAGAAGAATGCAAAGATAAGAAAAAGGTTGACAAAGCATTGGCACGTATTGCTCTGTCTGTCCAACCTACAGTTATTCCTTATATTCGTACAGCGAAAACAGCGTATGAAGCGTGGAACAACTTAAAGAAGGCGTATGAAGGTCGCGGATTATGCAGGAGACTAGGCCTCCTCAGAAATTTGTTTGGTACAAAACTATCTGATAGCAGCTCGATGGAAAACTACCTCAACAAAATTAAGGAAGTTTCACATCAGTTGAGTGAGATAGAGTCCCCTTTGGATGATGAGTTTGTTGCTGTGATTATGCTAAGTGGCCTGACGGAAGATTTTGACCCGTTGATTATGGCTTTGGAAAATGCAGGTACAAAGTTGTCATCCGAGCATGTCTCAGCGAAACTATCAGAAGAAACTTTGAGAAGGGAGGACAAGCAGGGTGGTATTACAGCACTTGTCACTCGGAAGCAGCTTAAATGTTTCAAGTGTCAGCGTACTGGTCACATCTTTAGAAATTGTCCTGAGAAACAAAATAAAGGACAATCAACATTAAATAAAGAGAAACAGAGTCGCGGTCAGAACAAATACAAACCAAAAAATAGTGTGCAGGAGAATGCCTTAGTTGCTGCGTTATCAGTTAACGTAAATAGTAATGTATGGTATATTGACTCAGGCGCAACACACCATATGTGTAACAATAAGGATTTGTTGGAGAACTTCAGTGCTAACAAATCTGTGGATGTAAGTGTGGCAAATGGTGAGAAATTGTTGACCGCAGGACTAGGAGAAGATAAAGTTAATTTAAAAAACTGTGTAAAGACTATAAGTAATGCTTATTATGTGCCTAATTTAAGTACTAACTTGTTGTCAGTTAGTGTTATGACCCAAAAGGGATACATTGTTACTTTTGACAAAAAATCTTGTACTGTTTACAATGGTGATGAAGTTATAGCTACAGGTACTCACGTCAATGGTGTCTATCAACTTGACACTGTGTCAGACAATAGCTGTACTCAGAACATAAGATGTTCATTACTGACATCAGCAAAAGGATCAAAAACAGTATCCCAGGAGGTGTGGCATAAACGTCTAGCGCATCTCAACTCAAGGAGTATGCAACTTTTACAATCAGGTATGGCAACTGGTATTAATTACAGTGTGTCTGATTTTAAACAGTGTGTAACTTGTATTGAGGGGAAACAGTCTAGATTGCCATTTCCTAAGAAGTCATTCTCTAGAGCAACTGATGTATTAGGTTTGATTCATACAGATCTGTGTGGACCTATGCAGACTCCATCTCTTAGCGGAGCTAAGTATGTATTGACGTTCATTGATGATTTCACAAGAAAACAGTTCAGCTATTTTCTAAAATCTAAAGATGAGACTTTTAGATTTTTCCAGCAGTTTAAGGCACTTGTGGAAAATGAAACGGGAAAGAAAATAAAAGTCATCAGAAAACAATACCAGATTCTCCGCAGCAAAATGGCGTAGCTGAACGTTCCAATAGAACAATTATGGACAAGGTTCGATGCATGCTGCGAGATGCTGGACTGGAAAATAATTTCTGGGCTGAAGCGGTAAATACTGCTGTTTTCTTAAAGAACAGAAGTCCGACGAAGGCAGTTCCTGGTAAAACTCCAGAGGAGAAATGGAGTGGAAATAAGGTAGAACTTAGCCATTTAAAAATTTTTGGTTGTGTAGCATATGTTATGGTAAAGAAGCGGCAGAAACTTGATTTAAAAAGTAAACCATACATATTTGTAGGCTATAGTGAGGATTCTAAGGGTTATAGGCTTATAAATCCTGATAATTTAAGGAAATGCGTAAACGCTCGTGATGTTGTCTTCTTGGAAGATAAATTTTATAAAACCGAAAAGTTAGATGACGGAAATTCAAATCATCATCAACGCTTAGTAGATGTCAGTTTGAATTCCAATAAAATTTCTTTACCGGGATCATCAGCTGTGAGTACTGATATATCTGATGACACAAAATTATCACAGAACATTAATCGAGAGATTAGTACGATCACAATACATGATTCTGATAGTGAGAAAATAAGTGAAGCGAGTGATGATCGTTTGGATCCAACTTACCTTCCTGGGGAGGATTCTGCAGAATACTCAGAACTCTCAGATGATCAGAGCTATGATGATGCACCTGATATTCCAGTCATGATCAACTATGTGACTCATCCGAAAGGGGATCCTGATGAACCTCAATCCGTAGCGGAGGCATTGAATGGATCAGAATCAAATAGTTGGCGCAAGGCTATGGATGATGAATATCAGTCATTTATTAAGAACAAATGTTGGACTCTGGTAAAACGAGATATAAAGCAGAAGCCTGTAAAATGTAAATGGATATTTAAGAAAAAGTTTGGAGCAAACGGTGAGTTGTTACGATTTAAAGCTCGATTAGTTGCAAAAGGTTACACCCAAAGATTTGGTGTAGACTATTTAGAAACGTTTTCACCTGTAGTGAGACACTCTACGCTTAGAATGCTTTTTGCACTAGCTGCAGAACAAAATATGACCATTGATCACTGGGATGTTAAAACTGCATTCCTAAATGGGGACCTTAAAGAGTGTGTTTATATGGAACAACCACAAGGTTTTGTAGTTAAAGGGAATGAGAATATGGTTTATAAACTCAACAAAGCTGTTTATGGTCTTAAACAAGCATCAAAATCTTGGTATGACAAAATATCCAAGGTTTTATGTGATAAGTTAAATTTCATTAATTTAACTTCTGAACCATGTGTTTATTTTAGGACTGAAAATGATTCATTTATGATCATAGCTTTGTATGTAGATGATCTAGTTGTATTTTGTTCACAAACTTTCCAAAGCAAAGAAGATGTAAAGAAGAAATTACAGCAGGAATTTGAAATAACTGACTTAGGGCCAGCACAACAAATACTTGGTATGAAAATTACCAGAAAAGGTGCTGAAATTTCTATAAATCAATCTAACTACATTGAAAAATTGTTAAAGAAATTTAGAATGGAGGATTGTAGACCTTCAGGAACACCTATGGAGACTGGTTTAAAATTATCCAAGGAAACTCTTAAAGATGAAACCTATGACTACAGAGGTTTAATTGGTTCTCTCATGTACTTAGCGGTAAGTACAAGACCAGACATCTGTCATGCGGTGAGTTACCTTAGTCAGTTTAATAATTGTTTTAGTGAAATTCATTGGAAAGCAGCCAAAAGGGTTTTAAGATATTTAAAGGGTACAATGAACTTAAGTCTTGTGTTTAGTAAAAGTGGTAAAGACATTATTGCATATACTGATGCAGACTGGGCATCTGATAACATAGATCGTAGGTCGTATACAGGCTATGCCTTCTTTATAGGTAAGAATATTGTCTCTTGGGAGAGCAGAAAGCAACGTACTGTCGCATTGTCAAGTACAGAATCTGAGTACATGGCTTTGTCTGACACATGCAAAGAAGCTTTATTTATTAAAAGTTTTTTGCGTGAGACATTGGGTACTGTGCCTAAAATTACCATCTATAATGATAACCAGTCAGCTATAAAATTATGTAAAAATTTCATGTTCCATTCTAGGACAAAACATATTGATATACGTCATCACTTTATAAAAGAAATTGTTAATGATGGTGTAGTTGAAATTAAATACTTAAATACAAATGACATGTTAGCTGATGTACTAACAAAGCCACTTTGTAGAGATAAACATTGTAAATTTACAAATTTAATGTTAACATAAAATGTATGTTTGTTTATCTGTGTACCCATATAGTTTTATATATATAGGTACTTAATAAAAGCTTGTGTATTAGACTAGTTGCGTTTAAGGGCCAGTATTGGAACTATGTTCTTATTTAAACGCAACAGACAGGTGTCAATGTGTCACTGCTATAAAATTGTGTCTTCACAAAATATGTGTTTTCTTCGAAATCTCTAATAGTCGTCAGAGGCGGCCTCTCGTTGCCGGCCGTGGTCGCTCCCATGGTCGGCAGTCAGGAGGTCTGGCGTGTGTTGGCTCACTTCTGCGAGATAGTCCTCTCGTAGAAGGAGAGTGCTGAGAGAGTTCTGGAACGCGAGGATTCCTCCCGCCGTCAGAGGAGACGTAGGAGACGCCGGGTGGACGACTGACCGGCGTCTCCCACCCTGTGGATTGAAGGTGTTTGGAGAATTCCACCACGGTATCCCCTGCCTGTCGTAAAAGGCAACTAACAGTGGCCACCCGGGCGTCGCGGGCGGGTGCCGTCTCTAGCTTTGTCTTTTTAGCACATTGTTGCGACCCCCCTGATGGACAGCAGTGTGGCAGGTAGGCCTCACGCTGCCGTTGACGCCGAGAGCGCCGAGATGCACAGGGGCTCCTGAGCCTATATCTCACTTGCTTTAGATGGATGATCTCAAGTTGTTTGCATCAAAACAAACAGAATTGATTGAGTCGTTAAAAATTACTGAAAGATGTAGCAAATAACTCAACATGGAGTTTTGTGTAGATAAATGTGCGGCTATCCATATGAAGCGAGTAGAGGTCGTGGTCTCTGGTGACATACAAGTCTTAGAGACTGTAAGACTTAGATCCCTTTCTGAGACGGTAACTTACAAATATCTGGGTATGCCTGAGGCACTGGGGATTATGAGTGCCAACGTAAAACAATCGCTGAATGACCGTTTCTTCGGCCGCCTGGCAAAAGTATTTAACAGTTTTTTGTCAGGTGGTAACAAGATTTGTGCTTTCAACGGTTGGTTTATGCCTGTACTCATGTACTCTTTTGGTATACTCAGACTCAGACTGAATTGGACGCCTTGGATCGAAAGTTCCGGACCCTACTGACTGCATATCGTATGCATCACCCACGGTGGTCAGTGATGAGGTTGTACATCCCGCGAAGATGCGGGGCTGAGGCTTACTTAATGGACTTGCATAACCGCGAGGTATGCAATCTCAGGAATTATATCCTCCACAGCGAAGTGGGCATGTATAAGATTTTAGTCATGGTGGATAAGGGATTTATCCCACTTTCCTTGGCGAATGAGAACTGGCGAAAACCTATGGCGATGGGCATTAGGGAACGCGATGTGATATGGAAGATCAAAGAACTATACGGTCGGTTCTATCGGGGCCTTGTCGTTTCTGCTCATGGGTTTGTCGGGGCTTGTCTACAGGTGAAGCGGTTCAAATAAAAGAACGGTACAATTCACATTAAAATTATATTGGAAAAGTTAATATTACAGACACGACCCATCCGCGACCCGACAAGCCCGTGACTGCCACATTGCATAAATGCAACGTTGCACGCCTACGTTATGGCATTGTCGTCTCTACATCATTCCTCCCCTTTTTAAAATTATCAACATGCATCTAAAACATTTTAAATAACTTATGAGATAGTGTAAACAAAAGTATAATGTCATTACAATTACACGTATAAGTTACTGTCGCGATAGGATATAATAACAATGGTATCAACTTTCAAGCATGTTTACTTTTAATCACATTACATCAATTAAAGTTACACTATTCTAATCACTGATATATTGAAACATTAGAATATTAACTACAAGTTTATGCATACTGAATATTCGGTGCCTGTTGCTGAACATTTTTGTCAATTTGACCTAATGATGTGACAGCAATTAACTCCTTTCTGGCCCAATTTTTCGCTCCTTTGTTACACTTTTTACACCAGAGACACATAAATAATAATAACAAAAGCACTAGAACTCCTGCCATTACAGTTCCATATAGCTCCAACTTTTGCTCAACAGAACTAAGGTTGGCGTCGTTCGCACCATTTTGGGCTATGATTATTTCCTCTGGTCTGCTGTATGATTTACCCATTATATAGTTTGAGTTTTATAATATCTGTGCCCAATAGAACAATAAAAATTATATGTAAAAGTATTGTATATAAAGTATATAAATGCTTACAATGTAACCTATTTAAATCATATTTAAAGTCGCTATTATACTACTAAGCGAAACGTAGCTTCACTAGCTGTTACGTTTGTTACTATACTAGTTAAAGACTTTATTATATCAATATCGCGTCGCTTAGCATTACACTAGCTTTTACTGGTCAAAATTCTTTAACAAAATTCTTAGTTGTTAAATATAATGTAAGTAAGTATTTTAGAACACATGCATGTTTGTACGACAATAATTAATTTCATATAAGAACATTTCATTGAAGTTATAAAATGACATTATCAAATTAAACATTTTAAACTAACACTACTTAGGATAACATATTACATTACATGAATCGTACGGGAACTCTTGTCACTCTTCCACTACGCGTAGTACGAGTGGTAGGCACTTCACCCTCTGGAACCTCAGTATTTGCCGCAAATGTTTTATTATCACTATCATCACTGATATAATACGCAGGTTTTAAACGGTCTATAGATATTCGAACTTTCCTGCCTGATAATTGAATGTAATATACTTTTTTATCTCTATTTAACACGCGAAAAGGTCCATCATATGTAGGTTGTAAAGGCCTACGTACCGCGTCGTTTCGTACAAAAACATAATCACAGTTTTCTAAATCTGGGTGTATAAATATGTTCTGTCCTTTATTCTGCCTAATGGTTACAGACTGAAATTTCCTAATGATATCTCTTAATTTGCATACATACTCATGACTACTATCTATTTCTAAGTTTGATTTAATATCATAATAATCAGCTGGTAATCTTAAAGTTGTTCCGTAAGTAATTTCTGCTGCGCTTATGCCAGTGTCGCTTCTTACTGCTGTTCTCAGTCCTAGTAATACAGTTGGCAATTCTGTTACCCAGGATGATGATATATTGCATAAGCGAGCGGTTAATGCCGCTTTGAGCGACCTATGCCAACGCTCTACCGCCCCATTGCTCTGTGGGTGGTAGGGTGTTGTGCGTAATTTATTTATACCTAACAATCTCATTAGTGTACTGAATAATTGACTTTCGAATTGGCGTCCTTGATCGCTAGTTAGCTTTTTTGGGCAACCAAAACGAGAGATCCATCCTTCATATATGACTCGTGCAATAGTTTCAGCAGTTATGTCTTTAGTAGGAAAGCATTCCGGCCATCGTGTCCCTCTATCTACTATAGTCAGACAGTACCTAAACCCTTCTGGTGAAGTAGGTAGAGGCCCTACTATATCAACGTGAATGTGTTCGAACCTGTCGCACTGGGGAAACGATCCTAAACCTGACATTGTATGTCGATTAACCTTTGATCGTTGACATTTAATGCACATCTTAGACCATTGATTAACATCGCGATTCATACTCGGCCAATAAAAACGATCTTGAATCAATTTTCGAGTGGTTCTTACCCCAGGATGACTCAAATTATGTACGGTTTCGAAAGCAATACGCCTAAACTTATCGGTTAAATAGGGTCTAATTCTACCATTTACTATATTGCAATAAACAAATGTCCCGCTTTCAGGTAACATTATTTTTTGCAAACCATTAGAAGCGTTATCCGAACTCAATAACTGTAAAATATAGGTATCATGTTGTTGGTCCCTAGCGAGTTCCTGGTAATCTATCACGGTGGGACAATTTATAGTTGCAACTCGCGATAATGCATCCGCAACAACATTATCCTGCCCACTCACATGTCTGATGTCTGTACTAAATTCACTAATGAATAGCAAATGACGTGTACGTCTAGGTAATTCTTTCTCATTATTTACTTTGGAAAACGCGAAAGTAATAGGTTTGTGATCCGTATATACAACTAACTGTCGTCCTTCGACCATATTCCGAAAATGACGAATAGCTAGGTAGATCGCTAATAACTCCCTATCGTACGTACTATACTTGCATTCCGTTTTAGACATATTTTTGGAATAATAGCCTAAAGGTAACCATGCATTATTAACTCGTTGTTGCAACACCGCACCTACATGTGTATCGGAGGCGTCCGTCATAAGTGCAAGCGATGCATCCGCCACCGGGTGCGACAACGTGACCGCATTGCACAAGCTCAACTTACATTCCTCGAATGCATGCTCAGCGATTGGAGTCCATGCTATAGGTGTTTTGTCCTTCTTTTTTGAACCATGAATAAAACTACTAAGAATTGATTGAGATGAAACTGCGTTTGGTAAATGAGACCTATAAAAGTTGACCATGCCCAAAAATCGTCGCAATTGTTCGATGTTTTCGGGTTTGGGAAATTCATTTATAGCTTTAACTTTATCACCAAGTGGACAAATTCCGTCTGTTGTAACGTGATAGCTAACAAAGTCTATCTCTGTCTTCCCAAACGTACATTTCGCTAAATTTATAGTTATATTATACTTGTTAAATTGTTTAAATAATGACTCTAAATGTTTACGATGTAGACTTTCACTAGAAGATGCTATAATTATATCATCGATATAACAAAATATACTGTCTTTGCAATCAGCGTCCAATTCCTGTAACACGGTATGATGCATGAAGCGCTGAAACGTTTGAGCAGCATTGCGCAATCCAAACGTCATACGTGGGAATTCGTATAACCCGAATGGTGTAATAATTGCGGTTTTTTCTATGTCCTCTGGCGCTACAGGAATACAGTGATATGCTCTGTTTATATCAATCTTTGAAAATATTTTTTTACCGGATAGTAAATACGTGAAGTCGGATAAACGAGGTATAGGGTATCTGTCCGGCTTGGTAATAGAGTTAAGCTTCCTATAATCTCCACACGGACGTAACTCGCCATTCTTCTTGGGTACCACGTGCAGTGGACTGGCCCAAGGACTCTTTGAAGGTCGGCATATACCTACTTCCTGCATGAAACGAAACTCTTCTTGTACTTTCCTATATCTAGCCGGTGGTAGAGGTCTAGCCCGCGCAAATACTGGGGGTCCAGTTGTCTCGATATGGTGAAAAACACCATGGGTAGGTATTTCCTTGTACGATGCAGGCTTAGTAATATTAAGGTACTTACATAATAAATCGTGAAATGGGTGAGTATTCTCTACTGTTTTCACGGTCGGCTGATCCACCTTCACAATACTGGCAACAGACTTCAATTTTGTTAAATTATCAATTAACCTACATGACCTTAAATCTACAATCAAACCGTGGTGAGCCAAAAAATCTGCCCCTAAAATTGGTTGGGTTACCTCGGCGATAATGAATGACCACTTGTACGGTCGCCGTAAACTAAAGTCCAATGTCATTATCTTAGTACCGAATGTCTTAATTACACTTCCGTTTGCCGCATAAAGTTTATATTCACTTAATTCACTTGCGAAACGGTTAAACTTAGACACTGGTAAAACTGACACGTTGGCGCCGGTATCCACCAAAAATTTTAGACCACTTTTTTTGTCTCTAATACACAGGCGTTTACTTACTACACTGATACAGGCGTCCGCCTCTGCCTGTACCGCATTTAGTTTTTTTCCGATTCAGTCTCCTGCTGCTTCTGCCATGCACAAGGCTGGATGCATTTGCTGGCCTTTCCCTTATACCGGAAATGGTAAAAGCACAACCAATTTGGGTTCCTCCGGTTCACGTGTCCTGCGCGATCGCGACTTCGTGATGCAGGGCGACGAAACTTGTTATATCCGTTACGACCAAACGATCTGCTTCTTGAGCTTGAAGTTTCCAACTGGCTCAAACGCTGTGTTAGCTGAGCAATCTGCTCTACAAGGGTTGGTTGTGTGGCTGGTAAACTGTTTCTAGAACACGAAACCTCTTGAATTTCTGCAAATCGAGTTGTTTCGACAACTTTATCTGCCATTGTAGCCAGCTTCTCCAAATCTTTCACCTCACTCACTGTGAGAACTGCCTGTACCGCTGCTGGTAAATGTCCCATCCATAGCATACCCAAAGTTTCATCCCGAAACTTGTTTCTAGCAAGGTCTCTCATTCTTCTTAGAAGTTGGGAAGGCTTCTGGTCTCCCAATTCTAATTCTTTCAAAAGCTTCTGAAGTTGCCGCACTTCTGACTCCTCATACACGATGAGTAGTCGATTCTTCAAGGCTTCATACTTTTTGGTGTCGGGCGGTGCTAATACAATATCGCTTACTTGTTCTACGTGCTCACGGCTAAGCTTCGCAACAACCAAATTGTATCGTGATTCATCTGCCAATTTCTGATTTGCTACCACCGCTTCAAACTGGGCGAACCAAAGGCGTGGTGATTCCTTCCAGAAATCCGGTATCCTGCTTGACACGGTTATTTGAGCTAAGGCGTTCTCGCCGGCCTCGATCTTGACCGGAGCTATCGCCGAAGGATTCATTTTTACGCGTCGGGGTCACCAATGTCGGGGCTTGTCTACAGGTGAAGCGGTTCAAATAAAAGAACGGTACAATTCACATTAAAATTATATTGGAAAAGTTAATATTACAGACACGACCCATCCGCGACCCGACAAGCCCGTGACTGCCACATTGCATAAATGCAACGTTGCACGCCTACGTTATGGCATTGTCGTCTCTACAGGTTCATACCAGAGTCTCGACCAACACCTGCTGAAGCTCTCAATTGGTAGTTGGGTCAAGAGCCAGATGCAGAAAGTAGTACTTCTGGACACCGCAATGTCAATGTCTTTTTCTATCGCCAAGCAGCAGTGTGCATGCACTGTAGTATTTCGGTTTGAAGGACATTGTAACCAGTCTAACTACTGGACATAATGAGAGTTAACATCTTATGTATCAGGATGACGAGCGCAGTGAAATGCCACACAGTATTTTGTAACTCAACGTGCTGGATGGTGTTGCTACTGTTTATGGATGGTCGTATCGCTTACCACACGCATTGTGAGGAGATTCCTCACTTTGTATCCCTGACTATCGGTAGCTTGGGTCTTGAGCCTCGCCATCGGAGGGTGATACACTTTTTTATATTTTTATATATATAACCTAATTATTATTTTTTATATATAAAAATGGTGGTAGGTCTCTCATTATGTAAGAGGCCGTCAGGGTGGGTACCACCGCAATGTCTATTTCTACCGCCAAGCAACAGTGTGCATGCACTGTTGTGTTTCGGTTTGAAGGACATTGTAGCCAGTATAACTACTGGACATAATGAGACTTAACATCTTATGTCTCAGGATGACGAGCGCAGTGGAATTCAACACAGTACTTTGTAAGTCAAGGTGCTGGATGGTGTTGCTACTGTTTATGGGTGGTCGTATCGCTTACCATCAGGCGAACGGCATGCTCGTCTCGTCATTCAATGCAATAAAAAAAAATGTCTATTACATGATGAAATTATAATAATTATTATTATTAAACATAATTGTAAACATTCGACAATTCCAAAAAAATAAATATGGATGAGTAAAATAATAACTTCAAGTATTAAGATTAGCTCGTTCAAATGGAAAATCTAGTTTAAATCGGTTTCGATGTGTGCGCGTGTAGCAAAGCGCGTTCTTGTCATTCAAATATCTAAAATCGAAGATGTCAAAAATGTAATAGATGAATTAGAATAAGAAGAATTTGAATGAAAGCAACGGTAATGTAATAGATACTTTCGCTGGACTGTTTCTATAGAATCAATATACACTTTATAGAAGGGATTCCAGACCACAGCTGCATATTCTAATTGAGGTCGTACTAACGACTTATAGAGAAGTAAATATTACCGAGAATTGACAAAGTGTTTAGCTTTCTAAATATATAACCGTACATACGTAGGCCCTTATTTACTATGTGGTTAATATGGGAGTTAAGATGAAGTTTACTATCCAGTAACACGCCAAGATCACGAACCAATGATTGCCTTTGAAGTAGAGACCCTTGTAAATAGTAGGAATATGTCATTACATTCTTGTTTTTAGTAAATCTTATGCAATTACATTTGTTAAGACTTAAATAAAATTTATTTGATTTGCAACTCTAGGTAAGCATCAATAATATTCAACCAGAACCCATATTTTATCATTGTTGACACAATAGAAGATTTTTTTTTATGATTTAGGTGGTAAACGAGCATACGGTTCACCTGATGGTAAGTGATCACCGCCGCCCATGAACATCTGCAATACCAGGGGGCACAGAGATGCGTTGCCGGCCTTTTAGGTGGGAATACGCTCTTTTTTTGAAGGTCGCCAGGTCGTATCTGTCCGGAAATGCTGCTGGCGGTAATTGGTAATAATTGGTAATAGAATAATAAAAATAAATCATAGCTTTGAAAAGTTCCTTTTTTATTCACATGTGGCTCTTGTGTCGATTTTGTCCTGCCACCTATAGTTCGTGCACGGTCCCTTTAGCGCTCCAGTAGGGAGCTGTGTACTTTACATATAAAAGTACGCGCTGAAAATGCAGAGAGCGGTCAACAAAAACGCATGGTGTGTGTAAAATAAGGCGTTTGTATATTAAGATCTATTATTTATTAACTCTTTATTGCCCACGAATATTTCCATAAAATATGAGAATAAAAAAACAATACCCAAGTACAAATGGCGGCTCTATGTTATAAACTGACTGCGAATGATAGACAGTTCTCCCGCTGCGCCGGCCGGAGTTGCATTGTTTTATCACGTGGAAAGTTACGATCATTTTGTTTCTTTTTCATAACCTACTTCATATTCTTCCCTTAGCTTTATGGGATAAGTATCAGGGAAAGAGTAGATATTCTTAAAGAAATATGTACGTACTTTCTATTGTTTCTAGTTTCTACCTGTTAGAAAAACACATACCTGCAGTGCTGACTGCTGCCTGACCTGGAAATTTAACCGAGGACTTCCCGGTTTATCTTTCAGATAAGCTCCCACTAGCCTAAAGAGAATATGCGACACAATTTTATAATTGTTATTAAACTTGTAACAAAAACTACGAAATTATTGACGACGACAATAAAACTATAACCATATTATAAATATCTTATTAATTTCAAGATATTTCAGCTGTAGTTTAAATGATTACTTTATCTAATTAATCTATACTAATATTATAAAGAGGAAAGATTTGTATGTAAGTATGTTTGTAACGAATAAACTCAAAAACTACTGAACGGATTTCGATGAAATTTGGCACACAGGTAGATCATGTCCTGGATTAACACATAGGCTACTTTTTATCCCGGGAAAATATTTTTATACCGGGAAAATATTTTTATCACGAGATTTTTTTTTATCCCGGAAAAACTTTTTCACGCGGGCGAAGCCGCGACCAGATGTCTAGTTATAAATAACTATAAAGGTATAACTCCACACAAATCCATATACTTAATTATAGATTTTATTAAGTAATCTTGTGCTAAATACCTTTGTGAACTGGCTACAGGGATGGAAATAGGGAATGTTATCTTAATAAGATGAGAATAGAGGAGAGTACTGGTGGTAGGTCTCTCAGTCCGTCTGGGTGAGTACCACCGCAATGTCTATTTCTACCGCCAAGCAGCAGTGTGAATGCACTATTGTGTTTCGGTTTGAAGGATTTTGTACTGGACATAATGAGACTTAACATTTTATGTCTCAGGATGACGAGTGCAGTGGAATGCCACACAGTACTTTGTAACTCAAGCTAATGGAAGGTGTTGCTACTATTTATGGGTGGTCGTATCGCTTACCATTAGGCAAACGACATGGCATTATGCTCGTCTCGTAATTCTATGTAATAAAAAAAGAAAAAAAAAGAGTTCAAAACAGATTATATCTACACACGGCCTCTGAGGATAAAAAATTAGTAGGTTTACCAAATCGAATCTATGTAATATAGTCAACGAAAAGGTATATTATAAAAGACCAGTCGATATCTTTATCGAGTGATTAATGAAAGTAAATAAAGAAAAATCCATTATAAATGCATTATCTATAATCTATTTCTACCTTTATAGAATACATGTGTGAACTTGTGTATAAAATAGTTTTCAAGAAACTTAGCTGCCGCGCTCGACAATAATTTCATCCTTATTAATATTATTATATTTTAACGGCATAAGCTTTCATAGTAGGTACTGTTTGTCATTCTTTTAATGTTTGGGATATTATGCTCTACACATTTATCTTTAAAATTTGTAACATAAACATACGAAATACACCACGAAGTCATAATATTAATGCTTTGTTTACACTGAAAATACTATTTTAAAAAGTCGATAATAATATCAAGAGCAGAAATATGAAAGATACAGGGTTAATAAATAAATTTATTCACTTCTTACTTCTGCCTTAATTATTTATTTGTCACACCAGAGAATTAAAGCCAATCACTACGAAAAATTAAAAATGCATAGAATGTAATTCTTTGCAAGTTATGCTTTTCAGTGAAATTGATAACTAGCATTCACAAATTTAACACTTTTACTCAAAAATACTTTACGAATTTATTTCAAATCTCAATTTAACACTCACTTTGAGACTTTAGTATTTGCAATTTGGACTAAAACTTTAATATTTTATCTTAAACACGAATATAAACATTTTAAACACTGTTTACATTTAAATTTTGACTAACATCTGCGCGTGGCTCCGCCCGCGTGGATAAAAAGTAGCCTA
This sequence comes from Sphinx pinastri, assembly GCA_947568825.1. Classification (NCBI taxonomy): domain Eukaryota; kingdom Metazoa; phylum Arthropoda; class Insecta; order Lepidoptera; family Sphingidae; genus Sphinx; species Sphinx pinastri. The sequence goes on along the minus strand of OX387627.1, from coordinate 9,347,410 downwards.
TAAGACTCAGGAGTAATGTACCTTCCTATTAGTGAAAGAATTTTCAAAATCGGTCCAGTAGTTCCTGAAATTAGCGCGTTCAAACAAACAAACTCTTCAGCTTTATATATTAGTATAGATTAAACATCAGATTTTTGTCACATCGTCCCAATAACAAGTTCTGTCACAGCCACAATATCCTTCGTAAAAATGGTCCGATTATACTTATCACATTTCCAAACATTGGCTTCGATGTTTTCTCAGCGCTTGATCAATTTCAAAGAATTAATATAGTGTGCACTAATCATCACAACTAGCAAAACAAGTATAAAACATGATAGAGTCAAGTTCACACTTTTTGGCAATAACAATCGCATTGCCATATATAGGAGCTTGTGACTTCACAGCGATGGTGGGCGTCGCCTTCTTCCTCACAAGCCTGGCTGCAGCTCACGGCGAAGGCACGTCGTGCAGTCGTATAGTATCCAGCGTTCGTCATTGCAAACAAAACCGACAGCAGTAGGAATATGATTTGAAATTGAATTTTCATTTTATCCAGCGACACTCTCGTGCGAAACGTACGTGCGTTCGTTAAACTGGCGTATTGAATGTGGCCAGAATTCAACGGTATATGTATTTGAACTTTTTCGAGGTCAAACTGGCCACTTATGTATCGAGAGGTGAGAGCTATGGGGTTGGACCCCCTCGAAAATTGAAGTGTAGAGTTAATTATGCTATCATCAGTGCCTAGGGCTAACAGTTCTATACTGCACCGAATCAGCTCACGCCCTGTTCAGTTTTAATGATAAAATCTAGGGATGTTGGCTAGATTATAATGAAAATATATTACAAATTTAACAATAATAATTAAACATAAATTGTATTCCACAGTTTTTGTACCCGAGAATAATTTCGATTTATTATGAAATCACATTTACCATACTTCGAAACAGCTTTTGTCTCTGTAAAACTGATGTCTGGATCCGCCACTGCATACGGTTAAGTCCTTGGACAACAACTGGTTTTGTTTTTGCCTACGTTAAAACTGGTTCATCAACATGACATGTATGTTTACCTATATAGTTCACTATATCCACCTATACAGGGTAATTTTGACATTGCGTTAATAAATGAAATCACATACTTATCTCGTCGAAAATAACGCTTTCCATTAAGTTATTTTAACCATAGATGTAAAATGAAAAAGTGTAAGTTCCGAACAAAATAAATATCAATAAAAAGTAACTTTAAGTTTACACGACCTTATGCCACTACTGCTGCTAGATAATTCGTCGCAGCGGCAACATTATACTTTCATTCAGAAATACACTTTCGCACACACCATAATCGCACTAAACTACCAAATGATCAAAAAAATTTAAAACTACAACCGGGATTTTTGGGAATAATATTCGTTATTCATGGATGATTTTTGGCAAGATGTTAGAAGAGGTAAAGACGAATATGTGGTTTCATTTAGTAATGCAATGTAAAAATGACCCTGTATACAAAAGGGATAATAAATTAATGTCGTATGATGCCGTGGCGGCGTAGTTGTATTATGTGCGCAGTAGGATACCGCTCTGAAGACCCGGGTTCGAATCCCTGCTTGGGCAAAGTGATATTGGGCTTTTCTGCTCAGCATCAGCACATCAGCGTCTATGGCGCGATATAAGCTCGCCTCATATCACATAATGAAAAGGAACACTTGGCGAAAAGTATGTGCCCTGGTTGCACCTCTGCCTACCCATTGGGCATAAAGGCGTGATACGTGTGGTTTTTTTTTTGTTTTGTTTGACAACATTAACATTCGATAAAGTATCAGAAGGCGGTCAAATAACTTGTGAGTTGTGACCCTAATTTATATAGAATAGCATTTTTTTCGTAACTTATAACTCTAGATAAGAACTTTAATAAATGCATTATTCATAATTCAGCCAATTTACTTCTGTAATCCTTGGACGCCCGCGGTGGACACCGGTGTCCATTTATATAAGGAAATTAGCTTATAGCTATATATAAGCGGGCGTTGACGAAGAGTTTGCGTTAAAATTTGGTTTGCTTTGGAGAGGTTAGATCTCTTTATTTTATTATTATCTTACTTCTTACTAATACCTATTATAAATGCCAAAGTTTGTGAAAATGTTTGTATGTTTGTTAGAAGTAAACGCAGAAACAACTAAACTGATTTGGATGAATTTTGGCACACGGACAGACCATGTCCTGGATTAACACTTAGGCTACTTTTTATCCCGGTAATTTGCTCCCATGGGAAATAATAGATTTTTTTAACCAGATTTTTTTTAAATAGAAGGCACTGTTTTAGAGATTTTTGTAGCGGGAAAGGTTTTATACGCGGGCGAGGCCGCGAGCAACACTTAGTGTATAATGAAAAGTGTACATATTGACACAAACATTAGGTAACGTGGATTCATAAATTAAGGACCATACTGAAGCTCTCATATTATTATCTCCTTTGTTTGAAAGGTACCGCTTGGTTTTACTATGGAAACATTGTTTTGTGCAGTCTAAAGCGGTAACTGATTACTTACTACAAGATTTAAGAAGCATACAATATTGTCGGTTAAAAAAAAACACTTTAACTTGGACACAATTTTTTATTAAATCACAAGAACACTTATTCAATTCTGCGTTTACCAATGTCTCGATATGATAATGATGTTGAATCAGAAAACCTTTTTCAGATGATCGATCTTCTCAAAGATGCCTGCACTTAGTTAAGTTTGTGATAATAAAACACAATTAAACTGTTTATGATCGACCATATTTCTCCTATTATGCATGAGGTCTTCTTCTTAGGTAAAGATTACAACTGTCTTCTTTCTCATTTCCTTGTAAAAATATTGTTCCGTACAATAATTATTTTTCTTACACTATGTCACATGTAATAATATGCTCGAGGTAGAGACATAAATCAATGGCAGTAACAATAGCAACTCCATCCATAGCTTCTAGCCAATTCACAATGGCTTCCTTCTGATTCACACGCTTGAGTGCAGCTTACTGCAAAATGACGTTGCACCGTCGTATAATAACTGGCGTCAGTCAATGCGAGCATCGCCGACAGCAACAGGAATAGAATTTGCAATTGGATTTTCATTTTAATTCCTCACTCGGACAAGAATACTTTTTACACTGTGGTGGAACGAGCAATCAGTTGTATATATACATAAATCTCTTTCAGAGTTCAATTGTGATAAACAAAGGTCAAATCTTATTGAATGTTGATTGGTCCAGCCAGTATCGGAAATTTTGCTCATAAACAATTCATTTCTTTGCCTGTATTTTAAATATAGTCCAGATACACAGATGTGGGAACTGGGAATCCTGCAGATTGATAAGCACCGTTTAACGTTAATAGATAACGTTGTTTTGGTACATCTTATCAAGGTGAGTTCCAGGAACTTGTGACCGTCACGTCACCTTAATAAGAATGGTTCGGATTACTAAGGAAACAACTTTTAATGAGTAATTAAAAGTATATTACTTAGGGATTATGACAACACGTATTGTTTAATATAACACGAACCAGTGCATAGACAGAAAAATGGTTGATCGACTCTACACCTTCTTACGCTTCGATATCTAGGTAGATATTTATTGGGTTGAGTTATCGAGTTGCGTATTATGAAATTCTTGAATCAATCAATCAATCAGCCCTGTAATAATACAGCGCAAACAAACAAACTCTTCAGCTTTATATATTAGTATAGATAAACATCTAAACATAATATAACTGTGACATTACTGATTGGATAGATAACAATGCAAAGGGCAAACATAATGACTAATGATTTCTTTTTTTTTATTGAATCGCATGACGAGACGAGCATGTCGTTCGCCTGATGGTAAGCGATACGACCACCCATAAACAGTAGCAACACCATCCAGCACCTTGACTTTCAAAGTACTATGTGGCATTTTACTCGTCATTCTGAGACAAAAGACGTTAATTTTTTTATTTTTTATTTTTATTTTATTCACAAAACCAACAGCTTTACTATAAATAACTAAATTATAGACTAACTTAACTTAACAGGAGCCAATTATAGGTTTCACTAAGATATTAATACATAATAAATTGTCGGAGGGATACAATACATTAAATAGGTTCACAAGATGAGGTAAGTTCATAAAATAGGTTTACAAGATGAAGTAAGTTCCCAATATAGAAAAAGTCTATGTAAAAGTTGCAATATGAATTTGCGTGTATGTACAATGTTTCTGTAATTATATATGTGTGTGTGTGTGCGAGTGTGTGCGTTTGTGAATGTGGGCGTGTGTGAAAGAGAGAGAGCTGCTATATTGTGCAAGATTGTGAGTATAGTTTATGTAAAATTTATTATAATTGTAATAATATGTTTGTAATATATTCTATGTATTTATGTATGTTGAGCCTTCAGTATAATTATAAGACGCTGCATTTAAGAGAATCAATAAATTTAGTGATTATTCGTTTTTTATAACTAAGTTTACTATTGTTAAACGGATCAAGGTCTGAGAATAAGGTATTATATGAATAGCATGTTCGGTTAATAGGCGAATTATGCGCATATTTGGTACGAGTGAAAGACGTGGAAAATAATTCCGTTTGTCTAGTGCGGTAAGTAGGTGTAGAAAATTTAATTTGTGCCACCAAAAATGAACTATCGATGTGACCATTAATAATGTCATAAAGTACCATTTGTTCCAACATTGTTCTGCGGTCTTTTAATGTTAATAATTTATAATCTATACATCTATCCTTGTATGCTGCATGAATATTTTTAGTTTTGAAGTCTAAAAACTTTACGTATTTTTTTTGTATATTTTCTAATTTGTCTATGTAAACTTATATTGGGGAGACCATAATATACTTCCATATTCTAGAATACTTCGGACATAAGAGTAGTACACAAGCTTTAAACATGCCAGATTATTGAATGGTTGACATGTTCGGAGCACAAAACCCGGATTCCTATATGCTTTGTTAATAATGTGGTCAATATGAGTATTGAAGGTAAGTTTTTTGTCAAGTAGAATACCCAAGTCTCTAACCATATCTACCCTTTCTATATTAAGTCCATTAAAGTTATATGCAAAAACTATTGGTTGCCGTTTACGTGTAAAAGTTATGGTCTGGCATTTGTTTACGTTTATAGATATTCGATTACGTTCATAATAACTTAATAAACTGTTTAAGTCGAATTGCAAATTGTGACAGTCGTGTATATTATTAATTTTATTATAGATTTTCTTATCGTCAGCATACAACAAATGCGAAGAATGACTAAAACAGGTATAAATATCATAGAGGTATGCATTGAATAAGAGGGGCCCTAAATGGGACCCTTGGGGTACTCCAGAAGTAATACGTATAAAGTTCGATCGATATCCGCCTAATACCACAGCCTGACAACGATTTTTAAGATATGATTTGATCCACCTTAAAAGATCTCCATGGATTCCCAGCATTTCTAGTTTACTTAGTTAAGTCTCATTATGTCCAGTAGTTACACTGGCTGCAATGTCCTTCAAACCGAAACACTACAGTGCATGCACACTGCTGCTTGGCGGTTGAAATAGACATTGCGGTGGTACCCACCTCGATGGATTCTTACATAAAATAATATTTCCTTTTATAATCCATTGGTTAGGATGGCTCGGCAGTATAACGAATTGGTAAGAACTCATTTGGAATTGGACATATTCACTCATAATATTGCATCGTTTATTAAAATACTTAAGAATATCCTATTTCCCATGCCTGACAACCTAGACTCAACATAAGCATCGTAGCAGTAATTGTACTTCAATTTTACTTAATATATTTGTTAATTTTAGCGTCAAACTCATTTTAGTTTTGTGTGTACACATATTGTTGGATTACAATCTAGATTAAGATGACTGCCTCGGTGGCGAAGTTGTATTACGGTACGACTGCAAGGCTGAGGTCTCGGGTTCGATCCCCGGGTCGGGCAAAGTGATATTGGATTTTTCTATTCAGTATCAGCCCGGAGTATGGAATTTGTGCCCGGTATGGCGATAGGCTCGCCCCCTATCACATCATGGGACGGAATACGCTTGGCGAAAAGTGGGTGCACTAGTTGCGCCTCTGCCTACCCCTTCGGGGATAATAGGCGTGAGTGTGTGTGTGTATAAGTAATTAACTTTGTCTAAAATTACAGGACGACAAAATCTTCTATTTGTACTTAATTGATAAAAGGCGTGAGCATGCGTTCAATCTAGATTAAAACTGTATAATATTTAAGTATATTTTGTAGCAATTGTAATCTGTTTTGTGTATAATTAAATAAAATAAAAAATGAGAGACCTACCACCAGTAAGTAGTCTTATTTTCATGATAGAACATTGTTGAATATATTGTTTTTTGCAGAATATAAATCAATTCAATGTCGAAAAAATTAAGTACAAATAGAAGATTTTGTCGTCCTGTAATTTTAGACAAAGTTAATTACTTATACACACACACACTCACGCCTATTATCCCCGAAGGGGTAGGCAGAGGCGCAACCAGTGCACCCACTTTTCGCCGTGCGCATTCCGTCCCATGATGTGATAGGGGGCGAGCCTATCGCCATATCGGGCACAAACTCCAGGCTCCGGGCTGATACTGAATTTAACACCCAATATCACTTTGCCCGACCCAGGGATCGAACCCGAGGCCTCAGCATTGCAATCGTACCGTAATACAACTACCCCACCAAGGCTGTCTTATTGTTTTAATTACTTATATTTTTTTAATAACCTAATTTAGGTGTATAAAAATACTGGAGAAGATAGATAAGTAACTAAAACATCTTCATTCTTTAGTACCCCGGGGAAAAGGGAAGTCTTATAAATTTAAAACCCGCAATAGATTTCAAGCCAGTAGTTAATTTAGCTGTGTAGACACTCCAAACTATTTTTCACCTTTCTTCGACGCTGTAAATTTACACCAGAATATCTCACGTTTCTTTTGTCTATTCATATTATCCTTGTGTAGGTGTTTTATTCCCTGTAACAGCTTTGATAAATATAAATGTGCCTTATTATAAATAGAATAATATTTTAACATTAAATGGATCTCGATAACCCTTGGGTATTGGTCACGGTTGCCGTTTTTATAATGCGAACTATCATAATATGTATGCTCTTTGTTGGTACTCTATAAATATTCAGGCGAGGCGGCTTAATACGCATTACGCTCTAGCTATTGCTATAGTGTCTAACGTTAAAGAGCCTTGTTCTAGATTCACATAAAGTTCACGTATTCGCTATAAACCTTATAAATGATACAATATTCGTAGTTATTAAACGTACCGTCATATAAAATGTGTTTTAAATTATTACAACAAATATAAATAGGGAGACAACTTTAAGTTACTCAATACTCTCATAATCAATAAAGCAATACTCTCTCAAAAATAGTGCATTGGTTCAGCGTTAAAAATTTATTATTAAATAGTGAAAAAACTAAATGTATAAAATTCGTCACACCTAATGTCAAAAAAGTTAACGCTAACATTTTCATAAATAGTGACGAGTTGAGCCTTGTGGATACAACCAAATTCTTGGGTATCACATTGGACTCTAAACTTCAGTGGGGTCCTCATATATCTGTGCTAGCTAAAAAGCTGAGCGCCGCAGTTTTTGCAGTGAGCAGGATACGCCAATTAACTGACATTGAAACAGCAAAATTGGTCTATTTTGCTTACTTTCATAGTTTGATGAGTTATGGAATTTTGCTGTGGGGTGGTGCTGCTGACATTAATACTATATTTGTTCTTCAAAAACGAGCTATAAGATCTATCTACTCCCTAAGCTCTAGATGTTCTCTAAGAGAAAAATTCAAAGAAACAAATATAATGACAGTAGCATCACAATTTATATTCGCTAATTTAATGTACGTACATAAGAATATAGAAAATTTTCCAAAAGTTTGCGATATCCATGGCTTAAATACTAGAAGCAAAAATAATCTAGTTAATCATAAAACAAGGCTCCAAAAAATCAGCAAATCTTTTAAGGGTTACTGTATACATTTTTATAACAAAGTTCCCACTGAAATTAAGTGTTTAAATATTGGTAAATTCCAAACAACTATTAAGCGAAAGTTATGTAATAAAGCTTATTACAAGATTTCAGAATACATAGAGGATAAAAAAGCCTGGGATTAAATTTTTTCGTATGATTTTCTTTGGAATCATGTTTTTCGTTTCAATAAAGTTTCTTTGTTTCCATCTGTGAGCGGCTTGGGCATGACATACTCCTAATTTAATTTAATGAAGGTGCATTCAAGCATTTTATAAAAGTTAAAGACATTACTAAACATTAACAATAATCTCTTTATGGTACATACATACATGCTTTCAATAGTACAGATTTTGGACGAAAGTATTGCTTGGCTTTATATTTTTAAGCATAAAATTCTATTCATTATTAACATTAGTACACACACTCATGCCTTTTATCCCCGAAGGGGTAGGCAGAGGCGCAACCAGTACGCCCACATTTCGCCGTGCGCATTCCGTCCCATGATGTGATAGGTGGCGAGCCTATCGCTATATCGGGCACAAATTCCAGACTTCGGACTGATACTGAATAGAAAAATCCAATATCACTTTGCCCGACCCTGGAATCGAACCCAAGACCTCAGCATTGCAGTCATACCGTAATACAACTACCGCCACCGAGGCAGGCAGTATATTATGATACCTTCTAAATAACCTTATTAACACTGTATATGAACTGGAAGAAGAGTAAAATGTTTAAAAAAAAACATATGGTCTAAAGTACTTATTTGCTAATAGGATATATCTTGTGTCCGCTCGGATAGAAACCAGCGTACACAAGGTGTTAAAAGTTAAAAGCCGCCATAGTGGTCCACGTAAGTCGCATTGCGGGATCATTATGACGTGTATATCCGGATTAAACAACCCAGCATAATTGTGCATCTTGACCCCCACTCTGCTTACCAGCATGTCCAGTAGAATCGATTTGCCGTGCTCGTAAAAAAATTGCCAGAAAGTAATATATTTGAAAAAAACCAAGACTTACACTTTTATTTTATACTCTCTTGGTCATTTTATGGCTGCTATTCTATATAACTTAGCTACTTTAATATTACTTACTGACATTTATATTTATATCTTTGCATTTCATCTATCTTTATGGTTGACTATCAATAGAACCGCGCATGACGTAAAAGAAAATATATATAACATAAAATAAATTTAACCGATTGGTAACATTGCCATTCTTCCCATCGGTTTTTTCTTAGGCCGTAATACAGCCACTGTCAGTAAACCTCGGATCATCCACGCTGTAATATATCTGGGTACAATGTAGCTCTACCATATTACAAAGCCTGTTTTTTTACTCTCTTTACAACAGCGGCTTTGGTGAATCATGTTATGAGATTCCCTTGCTCCTTGCTTCGATTACGTTGCTTATGTATCTGACGTAATGAGAAAATCTATGGAAACGACTGAGACATGCAGCCGCGGCATGTGCGGCTTGCAGTCTATCTCGGAATAAAAACCGCCGCGACTGCAGGCACAATGCGATTGTGGCTGCGGTCTGCGGCCCGTATCGGGCTTGCACCTTAATGGTAATTATTAACACAATATTACCTTAAAATATTATGTAGTTTAAGATTAAAAAGGTTTTTTGGCATAACTTCTGTTTTGTCTTTTTTTTACTTTTGTCTGACGAGGATTTTGTTACCAAGAAAATGACGACAAAAAGACATTTAAATAATATTAAAATACTACTGTACTGTTTGTGTCTATTCTTATACGCAACAATTAGGGTCTGTTTCACAACTTCTCCGCGTCACATAAATGTATAAGCCGACCAAATACAAAAATCACACTAATCTATGCTCCCAAATAAATGGTAATAAATTGAGTACTATCTAAATTAGCTTTTTAATAGAATCACTGTCAAATATAAATTTACTTGCAAATTGTGAAACAGACTTTTAATTTTATTATGTTGCCTATTAACATAAATTATCTTTGTGACGTTATTGTCATTTTCAACGTTACGTACGAATGCTACGAATGCTAGCCAATAAACATAAATTTTGAACGACACAAATGATAATAAAAACTGGTACTAATTACGATCAAAAACATGGAAATCTCTTTTTGTTAATCACAGTCACGGGACTATAATCTCAATTGTTTAAGTATAATCTTATTTATTTAAGTTTAGAGTTAATTATTCTAATTATTTTGGGCTTTGCTAGAATGGAGGAAGTTAATTATTTAGGCCAGGATTTCTGAGCGTACAGCCATATTATAACTGTAGCCTCAGAAAAATCTTGTACCTATTTTTATCTGTAGTTAATTTCTTTTTGTACGATATGACTTTGTTCTTTATTTTAATTACATTACATTTTTTATTGGATGTACTTCTGCTTATTTTTATGTATATTTGCAATACTTATTTATGCTTAATATTAAAATGTAATTTCCATTGTGGATTTGGGATTTCAAATACAGTCCTGGAGCATTAATCATCGGGTACCTATCATTACTGCCAGAAAGAAACCACAATTAAGGACGTTATTACATTTTTGACATGTTCGATTTTAGATATTTGAATGACAAGAACGCGCCTTGCTACACGCGCACATATCGAAACCGATTTAAACTAGATTTTCCATTTGAACGAGCTAATCTTAATACTTGAAGTTATTATTTTACTTGTCCATATTTATTTTTTTGGAATTGTCGACTGTTTACAATTACATTTAATAATAGTTATTATTATAATTTTATCATGTAATAGACATTTTTATCGCTTTATTTTGAATGTTCCTTTTTTTACATTTTTATATATAGGTACAAAAAAACATTAATACATATAAAAATTTAAAAAAGTGTATCACCCTCCGATGGCGTGGCTCAAGACCCAAGCCACCGGTAGTCAGGGATTCAAAGTGAGGAATCTCCTCACAATGAGTGTGGTAAGCGATACGACCACCCATAAACAGTAGCAACACCATCCAGCACCTTGAGTTACAAAATACTGTGTGGCATTTCACTGCGCTCGTTATTCTGATACATAAGATGTTAAGTCTCATTATCTCCAGTAGTTACACTGGCTACAATGTCCTTCAAACCGAAACACTACAGTGCATGCACACTGCTGCTTGGCGGTAGAAAAAGACATTGACAAAGCGGTGTCCAGATAACATACTGCTTTCTGCATCTGGCTCTTGACCCAACGACTAATTGAGAGCCTATGCAGGTGTTGGTCGAGACTCTGGTATCAACCCATGAGCAGAAACGACAATCGGAACAATAATTGTGGAGTCCTCCTCTCACATGTCGGTAACCTCGTGTGCCAAATCTAAACATTTAGACATTTTTTCCTTTTCGGCCTTAACGAGGTTATCGTCATGCGGAATGGTGGCGTCAACAGGTATTGCCCGGCGCGCCAATCGATCTACTATTACAATATCAGGCTTATAGGCAAATGTCCTGTCTATAGTCCTGTCCGTGATAATAGATTGATCCCAGTACAGCGTTGCATGACCATTTTCGACAACTGGTTGAGGCACAAACTGGTAATATGGCACTTCAGGAGACACAAGACCTTGGCTACTAGGTTTTGTCTATGCAAGTACTCGCCGTTAGCAAGATACGAACAACCCGAAATCACATGCCCATTGATTCACCGGGACGGTGGTATGCCCAACAGATATCGACCGTAGGTACTGTCCTTCAGGATGTATTTCCTTTAATTATTCGTCTTCATAACTTTGTCCATAATTGCAAAGACAAAACCCTCAGTTTCTCCAAATAGGTTACCAAAACGTAGCCAAGATACGGATGCAAGCTGAAGGCCCCGATAGAACCGACCGTATAGCTCTTTGCTCTTCCATATCACCTCGCGTTCATTAATGCCCATCGCCATAGGTTTTCACCAGTTCTCATTCGCCAAGGAAAGTGGGATAAATCCCTTATCCACCATGACTACAATCTTATACATGCCCACTTCGCTGTGGAGGATATAATCGCTAAGATTGCATAACTCGCGGTTATGCAACTCCATTAAGTAAGCCTCGGCCTCGCATCTCCGCGGGATGTATAACCTCATCACTGACCACCGTGGGTGATGCATATCTACGATATGCAGTCAGTAGGGTCCGGAACTTTCGATCCAGGGCGTCCAATTCAGTCTGAGTCCTTCTTTCTGAGTATACCAAAAGAGTACATGAGTACAGGCATAACCCAACCGTTGAAAGCACAAACCTTGTTTCCACCTGACAAAAATCTGTTAAATACAAAAGTATTCAACAAAAGTCAGGCGGCCGAAGAAACGGTCATTCACCGATTGTTTTACGTCGGTACTCATAATACCAGGTGCCTCAGGCATACCCAGATATTTGTAAGTTTCCGTCTCAGAAAGGGATCTAAGTCTCTAAGACTTGTATTTCACCAGAGACCACGACCCCTCCTCGCTTCACATGGGTAACCGCACATTTATCTACACCAAACTCCATATTGATTGAGTTGCTAAATCTTTCAGTTATTTTTAACGACTCAATCAATTTTGTTTGTTTTGATGCAAACAACTTGAGATCATCCATGTAAAGCAAGTGAGATATAGGCTCACTCCCTCTCCATAGATGGTATCCTAACCCTGAATCCAACAACAGAGTACTGAGAGGATTCAGGGCCATGCAGAACCACAATGGTCTCAGGCTGTACCCTGTAGTCTGACCCTGGAATATACCACGCTTTATTCTAAGGAGCCCCCGCGCATCTCGGCGCTCTCGGCGTCAACGGCAGCGTGAAGCCTACCTGTCACACTGCTGTCCATCAGGGGAGTCCGAACAATGTGCTAAAAAGACAAAACTAGAGAAGGCACCCGCCCGCGACCCCCGGGTGGCCACTATTAGTTGCCTTTTACGACAGGCAGGGGATACCATGATGGAATTCTCCAAACACCTTCAATCCACAGGGTGGGAGACGCCGGTCAGTCGACCACCCGGCGCCTCCAGCGTCTCCTCTGACGGCGGGAGGAATCCTCGCGTTCCAGATCCCTCTCGGCACTCTTCTTCTACGAGAGGAGTATCTCGCAGAAGTGGGCCAACACACGCCAGACCTCCTGACTGCCGACCATGGGAGCGACCACGGCCGGTAACAAGAGGCCGCCTCCGACGACTGCTTTGAGAGCGCTGCGCTCCTCATTCCGGGCTGGGCAAAACTCAAACGTATATTAAGCCGTATCCAGCGGGCAACTGTCACAATGGCACACACAGCCGACACCTCCCTACCTACGATACGACACAGCTACTCACCGAAGAAGCCATGGCCAGTGAGTAGTTGTGGCTGAACTGTAGTAGTGAGTGTTAAGATATATTTGTAGCGGGAAAGGCTTTGAAAGCGGGCAAAAAGCGAACTAAACCTAGTTAAATTGAAAAATAAATAATCACCGATACTAAAAATCATAAATAGATAAATAGTAAATACCATACACTGCAAAATTTGTCGATTTTGTAAATATAAAAATACATCCGCCATTTTGATTATGAAATTTAAATATTCGCATTAAAATAAATGAATGTTTTATTAATTAAATCAACTTTGCATTGACTTATTGTAATATTCAATTTTCATACTTGCTTTTTGAAAAATAATAATTTGAAATAGTATCAACTATTTTATTCGTAGTATAATGACGTTTTTTGAAAAAAAGTTGTACACCCGTGCTTCCTCGGCCGCGTCTCAGCGCGGAATGACAGCCCGAAATTGGAAAATGTATGAAGAAATTCAATTCAGGTTATATTTTTTCTCATAACTGGAAAAGTATTTAAATTGACTTAAAAATAATTAGCCATAAAGCGAGAAGACTATATAAGCCATCATATTATTTCGGTTTTATGTTAAAATATTCATTAGTTTTAGGTATAATGGTTCCGATTCAGACCCTATTTTTCGTCATTTTTAGCGATTATTGCTCCAGAATAAACGTATTTACGTGATAATGTTGTATGGGAGCATACAATTTCTATATGCCATAAGCAAAGAGGAATGTTTAATCTTTATTTATATACCAAGATCTCCTCATAAGCGTGACTCCTGATTCAATAAATGGTACCTCAAAACCATGTAAATTTGTAAATGCGCCCTTAACAAACATTATATTCTATTCAAAATATAATAAAATAGACTTAAGATGGAATTGGGTATTAAAAGTGATGTATTTAAAATTTATTTTTATCATGCTATTAGGTTAGTAAAAAAACTTCTATATAATCTGGATTACTAGACGTAATAGGTTATACGTTCCTAATCAGTCAGGCTACAAGACATTATATGCTTCTGTTTATATTAAATTGGCTTAGAATTTAAGTCTGTTCACGGCAATTAAAATCACAAAATGCAAGGATCATAATTGGTTTAAGTATATTGATGCTTAGTACTTAGTTGATATTTTTAGATAGAAGAGAATATAAAGTGTGATTAATTTTTGGATCATTTAATTACATACACACTCACGCCCTTTATCCCTGAAGGGGTAGGATGAGGCGCAACTAGTGCACGCACTTTCCGTGTGTATTCCGTCCCATGATGTGATAGGGGGCGAGCCTATCGCCATATCGGGCACAAATTCCAGACTCCGGGCTAATACTGAGTAGAAAAACTCAATATCACTTGGTTGGTTGGTTTCACCGGTCTTACAGTCCAATGTCGACACTCGGGAGTATAGCATCATCCAAGAGTGCGTTGGACCGAGTCCCTAACCCTATGTACCCTATGTACATCCTACACCGGCATACCAAACCGAAACCCGCGATGGCCTTCTTCGTCGCATATGGGCCCCGGGGTATCTTTTTGCACTGACATAGCTGCATGATACCGCCCCTGCGCGATGCCGCTCTCTAAAGGACGCTTATGGCGTCTACGACAGTGGGAAACCGACCACCCGTATTGACATCCACCTCGGAGTTGCTTAAATTAGACTGAGCAGCCCCCCGCTGCTCGCCCCGCGACTCTCTCGAAGCCCCATTTAGTCGCCTCTTACGACAGGCAGGGGATTCCGTGGCGGAACTCTCTAAATGCCCCCGGACCACAGGGCACAACCTTCCAATGACTCCATTTAATGTACTTGTATAAAACAAAGATTCATCGATGTGCATCAACCATCTTATAACTACGCGTACTGATGCTAGACGCAGGACATTTGAAAAATTTTGAACCCATACGTCCTCTAGCAGTGATGAACAAAAAGTACAATGTATAGTCACTGTGTCAGTGATATGTGAGTGTAGTGCAATGGACACGGAAACAGACATACAGACGTTCATTAACTGCACGCAGCAGATCCTGGAGCGAGAGAAGTCCTGGGATCACCTCAATGTGACGCAGATTTTAGATCTGCTACCCACGCAGCTACTTGAGGACATAAATCTAAAGTAAGTACCATCTTAATTGCAAGAGATAGTTATAAAGTGGTTGTCTTAGGATATAGACGCAAATAGAAACTTTCCTACATTATCTAGCACGTGTATCTCAGACACGTGTTTTCATAAAATATTGTATGGTAGAAGAGACAATTTATAATGGACCTGGTTTAATGTTTAATTTCTCTGACATAATGCGGTGTATTATTTTAATGAGATGGTGTTGGATAAAGATAATTGAACCGACTTCGTGGAAGGTTTACCGATACCCATTTTGTTGGGGATTTGTATATATTTCATCCGAGCACAAATAACATCGCTATGATATATTTGATTAAAGATATCTGAGCGAACGAAGTAGCGTGAAAGTCCAGTGAGGCTTTTTTTCTGGGACGACTTTAAGGCAGGCAATGCCGCGAACAAAAGTTTGTGTATTTATCTTCGTAACTGAATTAAGTCATGGCGCGACAACTTGATTAGCGCATTTAAATGATTTCTGCCACGATCCGGGTTGTTGATCGAATTATAGTAATCTTGTTAATACTTCACTGTCTATAATTCGAAGCACTTTGACTGCTTTTTCCAAACATTATAATATATTTAGGAAGGGTTCAATAATGAGCAATATGTAAATATATAAAACGTTTTTTGAAGTTATACTTCTTTTGGCGCGTTAGGGAAAATGATGAGAGTAAATTTTTACGATGCTCGCGCACACCGTCACGAAAAACCAACACCCTAAAATTAGCTATAGTCAACATTTTAGTTTTGAATTTTGAACGTAGAATAAGGCGAAAGATATTGAAGTTATACTTTTTTTGGCGCGTTATTTAAAAAGATTTTTATCTTGTTACGCCAAAGAAGTATAATTTTATTTTTTAAATAATCTATTAAAATAATAATTATAATACCAAACCTGTATTATATACTGCCCACTGCTGTCCACGTACCCTCCTGCCCTACTGAGAACAGAGAAGGTTTAGGTCATAGACCATAGTCCACTACGCTGGCCTAGTGCGGGTTAGCAGACGTCAAATAATTGAAGTAAGCTGGTTTTTTTTTATAAATCAATGAGTAAGCTACAATATATTCGCACACATTCATTAAACTAATGCGAAAGTGTCACTTAATTAGTCGTTACACATTTAATGTTTCTATTCTGATTTCTGAAACACATGGCGTAATAAAGAAAGGATGAATGGGGTCAGCGAACTTTTCCCAGCCATGTGAGAGACTACAATAAACTCCCAACTAAACGTCGACCAATGTTCAAAGGAACATATTAAAGATTCCATAAAAGTAAAAAGGTTTTCGGGACTCATCTAACGAATGCTAAAACGGGCCTTGTTTTGGGGAATTGCTCACAAATTTAATTTCACACCCCATCTACATTACAATATTGTTTTTCCGATGGCGTTTATTAGTTCCTTATTTTACGTAAATGGCATCAAGATGTAATCACTTAAAATTGGAATTAAATCTCTAAGGAATTCAAGACTATGATTTTTTTAAAACTCTACCTAAATATATTATAAATTATATATTATGAAATATAGGGCAGTCAGCATAAAATCCATCTTTTGGTGTATTTCGCATACATATTCTATTAGTGATGACGAGCGCAGTAGAATGCCACATAGTACTTTGTAACTCAAGGTGCTGTATGGTGTTAGTACTGTTTATGGGCGGTCGTATCGCTTACCATCATCAGGCGAACGGCATGCTCCTCTCGTCATGCAAAAATAATGACTTGGTTATCTTCCTACAATTACTATAAATTTATACATATTATATAACATTAACTTCTTTTGTCTTGTGTCATCCTATAGTACTTGAGTGAAAATACATTGCTTGTTTTTTATTAAATTCCATCCAGTCGTTTTCACAATCCTGAGGATCGTGACCGCAGTAAGCTGAGTCGATAAGCGCCCTTCATCCGGTTTTATCATTGTCGGCCTGAATTGCATCGTGCAGGTTAAGTTGCAAAGATTTTGTGATTTGTTTACTCCATTTAGCCGGTGGTCTCCCACGACAGCGCTTACCCTTTACTTTTCCATGGTTACCATGGTTATTTGGGAAGCAATTTTCCATTTTAATAATTTAAACTGATAAAATTGTTAATAGTGTATCCGTTATAATCACAAGCAACACAAATTGTATAATTCATGTACAATTCAATTTGTTTCTAACCTTGCGAAGTTAAGATTCATTTTAGCTTATTTTCCGTAACAGCCGCTTCTTCACTTGTAATTTTATACGAGTACAAAGCTAAAACATTGCAAAGTCGAAACACTCAGTTGTGAATCAAAACAAATAATTTCAATCAACATTAAATCCTGTATTTCTTGGAATAGCCACGTTCTGCAAGGACGCTGGATTGTTAAATTGATTGAGTATAATATTTTAGCACTTAACCATCCAAATCTGAGCTCAAGATTGTAAATTTCAATTATTGGGTAGGTATTTTTACGATACCTACCCAATAAGACTTGACTGCCTCGGTGGTGTAGGTGTATTGCGTACGCGTTACGAATACGATTTTCTCGTTGAGGTCCTGGGTTCGAATCCCGGGTCGAGCCAAAAACATTAAGACTAGGTTTTTCCATCTTAAAAATTACTCAGTCGCAGCTCGGAGTCAGGAAGTTGGCGGTGTGATATCCCCGTGCCTCGGAAAGTACGTAAAGCCGTTGGTCCTGCGCTTGATCTCTCTCCGGTCATGTCGGATTGCCGTCTCACCGGACTATGAGAGTGAAGGAATAGCGAGTGCACCTGTATATTGCGCCAGTGATTCGCATCGCACACGAAAAATTTGGTGATTTTGCGAATTCAATTTTTTCAATAAATTTTTTCCACTTAACTATATTAGAAAAAATAGAATTAAAAACCAAATGTTTTGGTGTTGAGGACACTTAAATCTGCCAAATAACTAAAAAGATATTCACATTTATATATTGAGTTTTTTGGGGTAATGATGTATTTCGCTACGGGAATGAAATTCTTATTTTTGGGAATGAAGTTATTCTATGGGAATGAAAAAACAAATTTGAACGGTAATCTTGTCACATTTTTTTTATTAATGCTTTTGCTTCCAATTAACTTTCCAATAACTAAAAAAACAATAACAAATTATAACCGATCAGAAATCTCAAGGTGGTTGGCTTTCTCATCAATAGGACTGTCACTAAACACGTTGAACAATTTTCTAGCGTGTCGACCAGGTAACGGATTCGATTTTTCGGTTATCCAGGCGATCTACCATGAAGATCAATCAAATCTACGCACCGACCTCGTCACTGAGGATATATACAAAAACACATCAAAAGCTTTGCATAATACCACCAAAGCCCACTTCAGCGTTATCTTGGGGGACTGCAACGCTAAAATGGAAATTCAGAGCCACAGGGGATTCAGAGTAAGACCTCATGGTTTTTGATGTTGGTATCACAGGTGAAAAATGCTAGTCAACCTCCTTGAGAAAGAGGGGCTCTTTTTGATGAATTAATTCTTCAAGAAGAAACCCCAAAGGTAATGGAAAAACGAGATCGACTCCATCCTAACGGGCAATCGGCACATATTCAGAAATGTCTGTGATCAAAAAGTTTAACTGTAAAGTAAACTGCATTCGGTCACCGACTTGTACGAAGCTCTATAAATAAGAAACTATCTAATGAAGTCCATGCTCCGACCTAATCCAATCCAAATCGTGGCTGGCTCTGAAAAATTCCGGAGGATGCTTGGAATGCTCAGACTCGCTACATTGGAATTTGAAACCCAGTGTAGATGTAGATTGGGCGAAGGTAATAAATCCGGCCAAACCCAGAAGCAAAAAGTCCAAACTCTCGGGTGAGACTATGGATTATGGCTAAAAGACGGGAAGCTGCATAGGTTGCTTCATCGGAGAGGTCAGACCTAAATAAGCCCATAGCGAAGATAATACACTAAGATCTTCAGAGTTCCAATATTCTTGTCATTAAAGAAGCGATAGAGCAAAACCGACGGTCTAAGGTATTCACTCAACAGCTTAGAAGAACGAAGTTAACGAAACACGAGGGCAAAACCGTTTTGTCAAGGCCGGAGATTTTTACTGAGATCGAGGACTTCTATGGCTTCTTATGAGATGCTCGTACTGCTTGTCCCCAGTGTGATGACTACGATTCAAGAGACAGCCTACCACGCCACTACAGCGATGAACGGTCAGACATCGACCAATGCGCCATTGAGCTGGATCTTAGATAACTTAAAAACGAAAAAGCTTCTGGTTAAGACTGAGTGACTGGAGAACTCCTGAAGGTAGGAGGACCTACTGTCATACAGGAACTACAGAAGCTTTTTACACCGTTCTTCACTATGTGAGAAGAAAAAGAGTTAGAGTGAGAAGGCATTTGGTGGTTTTATTGTTTTAGAAGGGAGATATGCCCCACCATACCAGCCCTGTATTATATACTGCCCACTGCTGAGCACGGGCCTCTTCTAAAAGCTGAGAGGGTTTAGGCCTTAGTCCACCACGCTGGCCTAGTGCGGGTTGGCAGACTTCACATTCCTTTGAATTCTCAGGTATGTAGGTTTCCTCACGATGTTTTCCTTTACCTTTAAAGCGAACAATAAGTGATAAACAAATAGAGGATATATACTCTTTTTAAAAATTATAGATCCATTTGAAGTCTGAATCGTATCTATAAATGGTTCTCTAAGGTTAGCACGAATCGCCTAGCCAGAAGACTAAACGATTTTCAGCCCCCAGAACAGGCTCGGGCTATAGAATTGTAGATCACATTTACCTAGTAAAGCAGATTATACTCTAACCTGGGTTATCCTCGAATCATTACAGTGTTCCCTAGTAAACTATCGCTATATCGAAGTGTTGAATATTTATACTAAATTGCCACTATGCGTGCCCAAGAGCCAGCAGTCGCGGCCCATCCAGCTACGCAAAGGGGTCAGACAGAGGGATGTCATATCCCCAAAATCATTCACAACCGCACCGAAGGATATATGTTCGAGACGCTGGACTGGAAAGGTATGGACATACGTATAAATGGATATTACTTTTCTCACTTACAATTCGCCGACAATATTAAAGTCTTAATGGCGGAATCGCTGAAAGAGCTGCAACAGATGCTGAACAGCCTGGCATCAGCCTCACAACGAATAAATGAAGTTGGATAAAACAAAATCATGATCAACGACCACCTAGATCCAATACCTGTCGTTGTCAATGACTACATGCTCGACGTTGTCTTCGAACATAATTACCTTGGACAGATTTTGCTGTTAGGAAGAAACAACATTGAAAAGGAGTTAAGATGATTCTGCTGGTCTGGGCAACATTCGGCAAACTACGTCGGGTCTTCTCGACACTTCTACACACAATGTTTTAAAATTAAAGTTTTCAACCAGTGCGTCCTGCCTGTCATGACTTACAGTATGAGACGTGACCACTCATAGTGCGGTTGGTCATCCAATTTAAAGTCGCTTATGGAGCTATGGAACGTGCTATGCTCGGAATTCCTCTGAAGGATAAAATTCGTAACGGGTTATCGAACAGAGAAGCAAAGTCACCGACATAACACAATGGATTAGTAAGCTGAAGTGGCAGTTGGCTGGTTATGTCTGTCGAAGAACCTAGCCGCTGGGGTATACGATCCAAGTTAACAAGTTCTTGAGTGGAGACCACGAGTCGGTGAGTTAGGTTAGTTAGGTTGTAGAGTTACAAACTATTTTAAAGAATATAATGTTTGATGATAATTTACATAATTAAAACCACAGCTAAAATGTTATATTTTACTAAGCATACTCGTAACATGAACTAAGTAAGCGTTTTTTATTGCACTCTAAATAAATACTGCTAAAGATATCATTCCCCTCGGAATGTTTTCATTCCCATATTTCATGAAAATAGGAGAATGGCTTCTAGGGGAATTAAATATTTCGATTTCGCAGATATTTCTATTAGAATATTCTATAAATCATAGCAGGGGAAGGTGGATGTCAACACGGGTTGAATTTAGTATAATAATAAATATTTTAAATAATTTTAGTTGTATACTTTGTCAATTTTCTTGGACAGAGGCGAATGATCGTTTACCGTGGTACATTTCTCAAGACCAAAGAAAAAAATTCACCACTCCTCAAATAACACATCTTCTCACTATAACGGCTCGTGGGTAACTTAGGTGTTATGGAATTCGTCAGGGCTCGGGTCTAAAAAAAACTAGCAACACGCGGACATATTAAAAAAAAATATTTGTATCATCCAAGAGGCGAATGATCAATGTAGCGTGGTAAAACTTTATAGCGTCTTTATAATTATTATAATTTACACAAAATTATTGTACTTTAGATCATAAATCTACACAATTTTTTACATCTGATGCTAATGTGAGTTATTAAATATTCTGCGGATTTTATCGCGGTTTTTTAATTATTATTTTCTCCCGACGTTTCGAAGGCTTTGCAGCACTTCGTGGTCACGGGGCGGACTGAGGTGTTGGTGGTCCGAAAAGTTAATGTTACAATATCTACCTTCATTTTTTAATTATACATTTTTAAAAATTAGTTGTTAATGACGGTCCGATCTACGCAGAAAGAGCTCACAGTGTCTTGAGGTCTGGCAGTTGGTATTTTGGGGTCCGATTTAATAAGATGTATAACTGGATCCCAGGCTTGTGCAAGCTTCCAACCATCTTCTCTATTGAAATTTGGATGTTTTTTAATTTCAATAGCCTCGCGAATCATCCTAGGTAGGAATCGGTGTTCTTTGGCAAGGATTTGTGGTTTGTCAAATCTAAGGTAATGCTTGGAGCCTTGTTCTGAATGTTCAGCAACTGCAGACTTCGTAGAGCGTCGGTGTTTTACGTCAGCTATATGTTCTTTTACGCGGGTCCCTACGTTTCTTTTTGTTTGGCCGATATAAGAGAGGCCACAGTCACAATCAATCTTGTATACGCCTGGTTCTTGTAGAGGTATATGGCACTTGACAGGTGGTAAAAATTGACTAATCTTTTTAGGCGGCTTGAAATAAGTTTTGATTGAAGCACGCTTCAGGATGTAGCCAATCTTGTCGGTGACTCCTCTTACATATGGTAATACAACCGGGACACGTTCGACTGTGGCTGGTTTCACTCGGTTTCTGTGACGGCGGCGTGGAATTTGGAGCTTGTTGTCGCGCAGTACTTGCTTGACATGTTGCAGCTCAGCGCCCAGGTGTTTCTCGTCACAGATTCCTTGTGCTCTCTGAAACAAAGATTTACCCACGGTAGCTAACTGTTTTGGATGGTGATGAGATTCACCGTTCAGGTATTTATCTGTATGGGTCTTTTTTCGATACACAGTGTGGCTTAAAGACTGATCAGGATTACGGATGACTAAAACGTCTAAGAAGGCAAGAGATTTATTGTGTTCTAACTCCATAGTAAATTGGATTTTGTTGTTAATGGAGTTAAGATGATTTAAAAATGCAGTTACTTTATCAGATGGTAAAATTGTGAAAGTATCATCTACGTACCGTTTGTAAATCCAAAACAGTTAGCTACCGTGGGTAAATCTTTGTTTCAGAGAGCACAAGGAATCTGTGACGAGAAACACCTGGGCGCTGAGCTGCAACATGTCAAGCAAGTACTGCGCGACAACAAGCTCCAAATTCCACGCCGCCGTCACAGAAACCGAGTGAAACCAGCCACAGTCGAACGTGTCCCGGTTGTATTACCATATGTAAGAGGAGTCACCGACAAGATTGGCTACATCCTGAAGCGTGCTTCAATCAAAACTTATTTCAAGCCGCCTAAAAAGATTAGTCAATTTTTACCACCTGTCAAGTGCCATATACCTCTACAAGAACCAGGCGTATACAAGATTGATTGTGACTGTGGCCTCTCTTATATCGGCCAAACAAAAAGAAACGTAGGGACCCGCGTAAAAGAACATATAGCTGACGTAAAACACCGACGCTCTACGAAGTCTGCAGTTGCTGAACATTCAGAACAAGGCTCCAAGCATTACCTTAGATTTGACAAACCACAAATCCTTGCCAAAGAACACCGATTCCTACCTAGGATGATTCGCGAGGCTATTGAAATTAAAAAACATCCAAATTTCAATAGAGAAGATGGTTGGAAGCTTGCACAAGCCTGGGATCCAGTTATACATCTTATTAAATCGGACCCCAAAATACCAACTGCCAGACCTCAAGACACTGTGAGCTCTTTCTGCGTAGATCGGACCGTCATTAACAACTAATTTTTAAAAATGTATAATTAAAAAATGAAGGTAGATATTGTAACATTAACTTTTCGGACCACCAACACCTCAGTCCGCCCCGTGACCACGAAGTGCTGCAAAGCCTTCGAAACGTCGGGAGAAAATAATAATTAAAAAACCGCGATAAAATCCGCAAAATAGTTTTATTTCAATGTCTAACATTCGCGTAAATATAAGAAGTCATTATTAAATATTCATCATGAAGATGAAAATAGGACTCCTGCAAGATGAGCAAACACCGTGGAACAGGGTTCGGGAATGAATTCCATGGTCCTTTTTTCTTAAATTTCACTTAAATTCATAAGTTATTATAGTACTCTTCTGTGTGTCCTTCCTCTTTGTTTTAATGAAGTAATATAATTTTGATTTTTATGTAATAGTTATTAAATTTAGCTTGATTTTCTCAAAAATTGCAGTTTACCGCGTGCGATAGGAATCACTCGCGCACACACTTGTGCACTTTAATATCTCCTGCGTACCTGGCTCATCTCCGTTGAGATTGGCCGCCATGGCCGACATCGGCTAGGAAGGAATATATATATTTTTACAATGTCGTTTTTATACCTTCATGACTTACAACTTTGCTCAATGTTTTGTGCTTCTGTTCTCACCATAAAGGGTATTTGTGCAAGTTCAAAGTAACATGTGATAGCGTGTTTTGCGTAAGTTCATATGCTAAACAAAAGCGGACTTTACTTCTTGCTGTAGAATTAGTACTTAGAAGAGTATATCAAATTTATTGAATGCTAGTGATTGTTCTTCATAGACTCACTCGACTCATTCACTCTTGAAATAGAAACATCGAGAATTCTAGCCAATGAAGGTCAGAAGTAAAGGACACTTAACAACGTCGAGAAAAATGTGAATAGGTGCTATTCGTGGCTTTGTTGCTGAACTTAAATGTATGAGTAATTATTTTTTGTAGAACGATAAAATTCCGCTAACCATCAAGGCATAAAACATTCCTTTCCTTGGGATTCACTTCTTTGACATTAGGTGTAGCGAAGACATTTTGTCGTAATAGAATTAAAAATAAAAAAATGAAAAGACATGTCCAAAAACGGGTTTAAAATTCTAACCAAGATACTTTATATGCGTGTAAAAGACAGCCTACCGAAAATTTTAAAGTAAAATAGCATTATATGTCTATATTAAAATAATGATGTCCGCGGGTACCGGACATGTGTGTATAACAATTTCGTAATTCTTGGGCCAGAAATGTATGTGATCCATTGCGTAGTTATCGAAAGCTACCTGACACTCTACAGTAGCCGGCGCGGGGCACTGCGCGTATACGTTCATAGGTTAAAGCACCGCGGCGTGATACGAGGATTAACACAACTCAACTAGACAAAATAATATCGACGGCACTGTCCACTCTACGATTAAAATAGCACAATTTCATTGGGCTTCATGAAGCCGGGACATAAAGCTAGGGTCACGAACACACTCTGTATGCACTTTACTCAAAAAATCCTAAAATACGTTCTCGCATTTCTTCTGCGGTATTGCACTCACTAGTAAATACACTTTCTTTTATGTAAATACTGACCCACACATTTACACTCCACCGAGTCTGAAATCCTCTTTCTTGGATGGCAAAAGGATTTTCGTGTGCCCATATGTAGGAATTACGTCTGTTCCACATCCCATATCTTGTGAATGTGGACTCATCAGTCAATATCACGTTCGCAGCGAAGTTAGGAATTGCGCGCCGCTGGTCTTGGAACCAACGGCAGTACGACACACGTAGACTTCTGTCAGCGAAGAGCGGTGCTTGTACCTTGCGAATGTAATACGCTTGCTGCTGGTCTTTCCGTAACACTTTATGCATATTCGTATGCGACAATCTACATTCATAACGGATACGTGTCACACGAGCAGCCGTGCGTGTTCCCAACCGTGGGGTTGCGCGAATTACAGCCAGAATGTGGTTTTCCGTACAACTTCACATGGGTCTTCCAAACCCTTCTTGTCTGGGTACTACCGGCTGGTTATAATTCAAAGTACGTTGATACGCCCGAGTTATTACACGCTTATCAATTGGGTGCCGATTATAAGGATACTTTTCTTCATAAAGTCGAAGAGTTTGTTGATGTTTTCCTCGAGCTTCACCGTAACACATTATCATTTGTCCATATTCACGTGCACTGAAACTGTTAAGGTATTTCACTATTCCGCTCGCGAGACATTAAAAAAACACTTGTTCTTCCTGGAAATCCTGAGAAAAGAACAAACCCAAAAACCACAAATCCTCATTAATAAGAACGTCACGGAAAAATACGATCCGCACAAGACGAAAGGTGCGTCGGAACTAACAAACAAAGGGCCGCGCCACCCGCCAGGGGCAAAAGTAGGTACTTGCGAGTCGCACGTGTCGCTCAAAGAAATTACCTAGACCTATAACATTTGGATCGGTCATTTTCATTAAATTTATTTGCGTCTTGAAGTACCTAATAACGAATAATTTGCTGGATCCATATTTGGGCATTTACTAAATAAGATTTCCTGTTTCGTCACAAATGAAAAGATTTTATTGTTTAGTGCACCCAAGTTTTGTAATGATGTGGTAAGTATGGTAGTTGATCACATTTACGAGTTTTAGAAAATTGTGATATTCCTTCACAGTTAATACTAGCTAGCAAAGCTATTTTTTTAAACTCCTACAACTGATATTGTAAATACTTTTTAATGTTAAATAAAATAATAATTAAAAGAAGGCTTACTTTAGTACTAATAAAAATCATTATTTCATTATTCTTTCGTAAAAAACACAACTTCGCGTTCATAGTTAATGAATTGACGAGTTGAATTAAATAAGTCCAATCCACATTTTCTATTAGATAATCCGAAATTCGCAACGCTCGTCGCTCGTAGTCAAAGGACGCCGCGCGCGTCGGCACGCCTTTGGGCCGGCGCGGCGGCCGGCCGCCCGGCGCGGCGCAGCGAGGCCATTGCACGCGGCGCGCGTGGCGCTGTATACCTATTTCAAAACAGCTGATTGGGGCGCGTGCGTACATTTTATCTTTTCTACATACATTTCTGTTATTATGAAAATAATTTACTTCTTGTTATTTTAATAAAAGTGGGGTTGTGTTAGTGAATAGTATCGATTTTAATGCGTTATCATTGAAAAAAAATATAAAAAATTCATGAAAAGACCGACGAAAAATTCAAACGCAGGGGGTTTCAGAATCATATACTGAACACCTGGTATCAGTTTTCGGTAGGCTGTCTTTTACACCCTTTATATATTTGGATAGTATTCCCAAAAACTAGGCCATTGCAACAAATCGTATCATTTTAAAGTCCTCCGATGTTGACATTTATGTAATTTTATTTTACTTTATGAACGTTTTAAAAAAGGTTAGTTATATATGGAGGGGTCTATAATATTTTTTTGATAGATCCAAGATCCATATTTTTGGCCCTCTAATATTCATTAAGTTTGAGCCTGGTTGAATTTTGAGGCCAAGCACCCATACAAAAAGCGGACATCTCCTTTATAAGACGAGTAAAACTTTGCATAAACTCATTAAGGTAATCCATCCGGAATTAAAGAAATATAATATTTTCAGTCAGTCAGTTTCACCCTTCTAATCAACGACGTTGCAATACGAAAAGTTTTGCGTTTTATGACTAAGTACTCAGGGTCGTGAAATATTTTTTATGTGTCTATAGATACTAAAGCAAACTAAAGCTAACAATTTATTTCGCATATTTGGGCAACCAAGCATGTAAGATTTATTAGTCTCTATAAATTATTTGTGTTTCGCTTTATCAGCTTAGGTTTTTCGGCTCTCTTGATCGACTTCAAGAAAATCTATTATTGGTATCTTTTAAAACATTAATCATCACTCATTCCACTTAAACAAACTTCTAGCGTCTGCACTTATTCAAAAGTGAGATTAGAAGGTAAATTGTTTGATCAAACTTGAAATTGTAAACTTGTTGGCTTCTGTATCACTGTCGAGATAAGTTGGTACAAATTTCGCTTTCCTTCTTAAGTAAATAAATTACAACAAACCAATATAAAGATTTAGCTTCTTCTAAATCGATTTATTTGTATCGTGATTTGCCTTTTATAATATGTTGGCTTCTAAAATTATATTTTTGTTTAAAGTAATAATTTCTAAGGTTAAAAAATTAAATATTATTTCTATCGTACCTTATCCGAAACAAAAATATATATATAAAACAATTTCTGAGTCATTTTGGGTATCTTTTTTGAAAGAGGCTTAGTATTCCCATAATGTAACAAATTCACATTACACACTAGCATTTCTGGCAAATCTGAGAGGAAATGCCTCAATAT
The DNA here is from genome assembly GCA_947568825.1 of Sphinx pinastri. Lineage (NCBI taxonomy): Eukaryota > Metazoa > Arthropoda > Insecta > Lepidoptera > Sphingidae > Sphinx > Sphinx pinastri. The sequence continues at coordinate 9,319,433 of OX387627.1, read as the reverse complement.
AAATTCGCTCTAGATATTTCTGTCCGTAAGAATACTACAGATCACAACGTTTATTATTAAAGAATACCTTTATATTTTAACATGTTTTTGGAATCACAATCCTAGAAAAAATACACACACACACACACTCACGCCCGTTATCCCCGAAGGGGTAGGCAGATGTGCAACTAGTGCACCCACTTTTTGCCGTGCGTATTCCGTGCCATGATGTGATAGGGGGCGAGCCTACTAGACTTGGGGCTGATACTGAATAGAAAAACCCAATATCACTTTGCCTGACCCGGGGAACGAACCCGAGATCATCATTGCAGTCGTACCGTAATACAACTACGCCATCGAGGCAGTCCTAGAAAACATGAAAGTATTTAATTAAGACCAAATTGATTTGTCATATCGAAAAACTAGTGCATAGATCCCTCGACTAGATTACAAATATAACTAGCTCTAATTTTAGCGAAGTTCCGAAACTTGTTAGACTTCGTTGTTGAGAATTAATTACAAATGACATGAAAGTATAGAAGTAAATTTTACTTGTATTACAGATATTACTCGAAAGCTAATTACGAAGAGCTGAACGTCATGTAATTGCCTCATATTACAGTATAACTCGCAATAACTCTGCGATGGGCTAAAGGGGAAGTTTGGGGTAAAATTTGTAAACAGTTTAATAATTAAATGATTTTAAATATATCAATAGATATTTAATAATTTGTATAAAAATAATTTGATGTTCTTCAAACTTATAAATATTAACAAAGTAGGTACCTACCTACCTTAATAATGGTCGCAAACTGCTTATAGGAAGGTATATCTGCTGCTTGAATAATAGAATTAGGATAGAATTATTAGGATTTTGGATTACTATAAACACTGCATTGTGGAATACATTTTTATTTTTTTGCCTTTTCTAACGTTAAGCAATCATAGATGGTTTATGTCGAGTTATTCTTTGTATGGACTCTCATTCTTTAACACAGAGTATAATATTATATACCTGGATGGAAGAGTTTTGCTCGGTACTATTTTTTGGTAAAAGGTGTTTTTTTATATATTTAAATACGAATTACATACTCTAACCTCAAACCAAACAGTCACTGGCTTAGTGGTGCTTAACAATGCCATCTACCTGACTTTGGCTAAATGCAACTGAACTGCGAAGCCACAAAGAAGAAAAATAAACAACGCCATCTACTGTTGTGTCGTTAAAGCAGTTAGTTGCTCCCAATTAAATGCCAGGAAGAGTTTTCAGTTTATGAGCTTAACAACGCCATCTAGTATCATATTTTTCCATAAGTTAAATTACTGAAAACACGGATAAAACGACATTTTCTAAAAATGAATCCTAGCTAGATCGATTTATCGCCCCCGAAAACCCCTGCATACAAAATTTCATGAATATCGTTGGAGCGGTTTTCGAGATTCAGATTATAAATAAATAGAATTGCTCGTTTAAATATATAAGATATCTTGTAATTTTTTAATTCTAGTTATAATTGTCAAGTTGTCCGATGTCAAGTGTCATATGATATTTCTATCTGGATTTCATATTTGAGTAAATTGCCTTCGCGAATTGCCTTTCTTGTCTGTCATTTGAAAGATATTGCGAATACATTGTGTTTTATTTATTTTTAGTACCTACCTACTCACAGAATTTCTTTACTACTAGAGTCTTTTTAATAGTCTTTTACTTTCTCGTGTAATATAATACACGCGTAAAAAGTAAAAAATCAATAGTCCTTTGAAGATTTCGCGATCCTGTGAAGACGTTTTAAGTTATATTAATTATAAAATTATATTGCAATTTTAGATTTATTAATGTTTCGACAAAATTTGAGTATCATAAAATTATAGTATTACGTCTGTTATATTTACTGTCGTTTATACTTTAATGATACCTTAACCAAACGAAAATATTTTAATATCTGTAATTTTTATTGAACTGATAAAAGTATTATGATATTCCATAGAATCATTTCATGCATATCCATCTGAAATTTCTGCGATTACTTCTAAGGAACATCCAACCCTACAAAAATCTTCATAATTGCATTTATAATATTAGTAAGAAGTAAGATTGAAATAGTTTGGTATTTTTTGCCAGGATCACATTGGGAAACTGCATGGGTCTCGGCGAACGGCCATACAGTCCACCATGGTGGGGCCAGCTGGCATGGTTCATGGTATTTGCGGTGATGCTGCTTCTAGCCGTCGTTGGAAATACAATGGTCATATGGATAGTTTTAGGTAAGTATATACATTATATACGCATATACAGGGTCATTTTTACATTGCATTACTAAATGAAACCACACATTCGTCTTTACCTCTTCTAACATCTTGCCAAAAATCATCCATGAATAACGAATATTATTGCCAAAAATCCCGGTTGTAGATTTAAATTTTTTTGATCATTTCGTAGCGAATATGGTGTGTGCGAAAGTGTATTTCTGAATGAAAGTATAATGTTGCCACTACGACGAATTATTTTAGAGCAGTAGTAGTGGCATTAGGGAGTATAAACTTAAAGTTACTTTTTATTGATATTTATTTTGTTCGAAACTTACACTTTTTTATTTTACGTCTATGATTAAAACAACTTAATGGAAAGCGTTATTTTCGACGAGATAAGTATGTGATTTCATTTATTAACGCAATGTCAAAATGACCCTGTATATTATATACACGTATAGTTTCATATAGAGGTGTGCTTCTGCTCATAAATAGCATGAGGTGTTACAATTTCGGGCATCGGTAAAGGTACTGATGCCATAGTTTTTAGTTTGAATACAAATTATCGTCATTAAATTTCTATTACATATACTGGCATTGTTAAATATCATAAGCTATAATGTTGTGTGAAAGGAATGAATATGTTTGCCAAAAAATATAATAGTTAGCTTTAAATATAGATAGACTAGATGTGAACGCGCTGACCGAATAACTTATCATTTTTGGCCGCCTTAATTATTATAATCTAGAATATGGGCAGGTGACCGCGTAAAACAATGGTTATATGAGCATTGTTCTTCAAAATGACGTGATAATGTACGACATCGAACCAGCCAACTGTAATTGTATAAGATGATTGAATATCAGCCTTCATGGTAAGCCCTTTGTAGAGATCAGCGTCCTGACTATCGCAGGCTTGTATTGATTTGATAGATGATTAATGACACCAAAATACTCAAATTAATGGTGTAGTGGGCATGTTTTATGTGCGTGTGAAATGCCCTTGTGCTCATGAATTTTTCATCGTTTTACATTAAAGTTACAACTAGCAAATTGACAAGTTGTTAAATATAATACATTCTCATTTAGAATTCAGAGAGTCTAGTTCGAAATAAAATTTTCCGTCGATACCTGTAACAGAAGTCAGATAACTTCAATTGACAAATGAGTGGCCAGTGCGCTTGAAGTCGAATAAAAAAGAAAAATGTTTTAGGGACGAGGAATATAAAGCGAAATGAACCGATATATAATTTTTCCTGTGGGATATTTTCAAAGTTTTAAACCCGAAACCGTTTATGAATATCAAATAGCAACTGAAAAGTATTCTGTATTCCAAATAAAAATGCTTGGTGTTATTTGTCTCCATTTATAAGGACAATTTTTTTAAATGTTATTGATCGACTTTGCTATACTTCAATTCTTATTTTTTACAATTCATATTATGTTTTAGAAGTTCATTGTCCCATGTAAAAATACTTACGAAGCGAATATTATTTTTTAAACCCTGACAGAAAAAGAGGGGTGTTATAAGTTTAGGGTATGTATCGGTGTATCTGTTTGTCTGTCTGTGGCAAAACGTAAGTAACTCTCAAACGAATGAACCGATTTTGACGCGGTTTTTTTTTTGTTAACAGCACATCGCCGTATGAGGACAGTGACTAACTGCTTCCTCGTGAACCTGGCGGTAGCTGATCTCCTGATGGCCACGCTGAACGGAGCGCCCAATTTTGTATTCCTGGTGACGGCACACTGGCCTTTCGGCGCAGTAGCCTGCGCGGCCAGTAACTTCACGGCAAATCTGACGGTCTCAGCTGGTGTCTTTACACTCGTTGCCATTACGGTTGACAGGTATGTTACATCAACTTAGTATTATCTTATTAGAAATGTTGTTTTACATATTTTTAAATCCATAAATTAAGGTTATATTTTAGGGATTACAAAAATATCAGTCACATCATACGTTTTACATTATGTTATAAATTAAGTACTCTTCTAATTTTCTAAAGATTTAAGTGGTATGCCTAATTATCGTATAATTCGTATAAACCTAAGACTATAAAATATAAGGATAATATTACAAAGGTAAGTAGAATAATTAATGTATTTTGTCTATTCCAGAATGATTTTATTACTTAGAAAACTACGAGGAGCTAATCTTTTTAGGTTAGACAAGATAAAATGTAGAACAATTTTTAGTGTTATCTTAAAATAATTATTGCCAGAGGCTAAAACCTTTTAAATAACTCTTTTTGTGTCTAAGTAGACCCCTAACGTTCGTAGTATGCCCATGAAAAATACTTTTGTGACTGTTAGTTTGCTTAATATTCTGTTTGGAATTTATAGAGCTAATATAAATTATAATGGCTGTTTCATCGAAAAAAAAATATTGCACTTACATACCATCAATGGTATTTTCTTTTGTTGTATTGTTCTGTGTACCTAATTTTGTAATACAGGCAAATAATGTAAGTCTACACTGTACAATTCTTATATAACGGATATTTACTAAAGCAAACATACGTAAACCTCCTAGCCAGTTTCGGCCACGGCGGCCAATCTCATTCGAGATCAGCCAGGTACGCAGGAGATATTATAGTGCACAAGTGTGTGCGCAATACACAGGTGCACTCGCTATTCCATCACTCTCATAGTCCGGTGAGACGGCAATCCGACATGACCGGAGAGAGATCAGGCGCAGGACCAACGGCTTTACGTGCTTTCCGAGGCACGGGGGTATCACACCGCCAACTTCCTGACTCCGAGCTGCGACTGAGTAATTTTTAAGATGGAAAAACCCAGTCATATTGTTTTGGTTCGACCTGGGATTCGAACCCAGGACCTCAGCGAGCAAATCTTACTCGTAACGCGTACGCAATACAACTACGCCACCGAGGCAGTCAAAGCAAATATACCATGTACATATACATAGACAAACATACACAGATGACAGACGTGCGTTTTGGGCATCCACTTTTCGCCATGTGTATTTCATACCGCTGTGTAATAGGGGGCGAACCCATCAGGCACAAAGCTCAGATTTCGGGCTGATACTGAGCAAAAAAACCCAATATCACTTTGCTCGACCCGGGTCTCGAACCCAGGACCTCAAAGTTGTGCCGTAGCGTGCGCATAATACAACTCCTACGCCACCGAGGCAGTCGAGATTTAATATAGTTTAAAATAACCTGTTGACATTAAGTCAATACTATTTGTGTAACGCCCCTACCTTTAAAATATATATTTACCGTTTCGTTTTTTACAAGTAATTGCTAATTTATTTATATTACAATTAATTACACGATGTGTCCTAAAACTGAGCTATTTTAAGCATAGAAGTCATTAGAAATATACGCAGTCGTTTGAAGACGCTAGGCGTCTAGATTACCGAGGGACTCCCTTAAGTGGCACTACAACCTTGCTCTGTTTTTGTTTATTTCAATTTACCTATCCTATTTTTTGCGATGTGACGTGGGAAGTATTTGAGATTTTTAGAGGCAATTTTTTTTCAACTAATACCATTTCCCCGCTTTTATTACCACTCTTAGGGAGGTATTAATAAATCAATCTCACGTTTGAGTAAAATCTCAAGTAGACATTTAATGTATTGAACTGTTTAATAAACCAAGCTTAAGCTGTCATTTGAGAGTTTGTTCTCAGCTGAGTAAGCGCTGTTAAATAAACAAAACTTTGCTGTCAAAATCCGTCACATAAGATGTCACTTGAGCTGCTGTTAATTTGGATATATAAATAGCGACTATCTTAAGATCCCGACCGTAATTTAAGAGTGTCTCAGCTGATATCGAACTTCAGAGCGATATTGAGTTGCATCTATTAACACGGCCTTTAGAGCCTGTTTCACAACTTCTGAGTAAATGGTACTATATGCCGACCAAATGCGAGAGTCACTATAATCTATGCTCCCAAATAAATGGCAATAAACATGCAACCCCTACATTATACGATACTCACGGTGTATTCCCTCCTCTACTGTTGATAGGGTTTTTATATACTTATTCATCTTGAATTCTGTATGTACAAAATTTGGTTAAGGGACTAATAATAAAGCAAACGAGTATGGATACACAATATGTGCTATAAATGTAGTCCATCAAGCAATAATTGCATAGTAGAACAACAATTTTCACAGCGATTATGTTTCAGCGTCTATTAGGTATGCGTATAAATCAATATACTAGAATTTTAGGTAGAATTGATGTAACGTACAATGTAAATAAATCAAGTCAGAAAATGTTAGAATTTGACGCGTCGCAGGTATAGTAATTAGTTACTACAAGAAATTATCTATGATTAGGTACTCATCAAATATCGCGCAATCTCTCTGTGAGACCGTAATTCAAATGTATCCACTATCCCCACCTATTTCGATCGGGCGGTAAATCACCCAAAAACGCTCATCCGTAAAACGTTGTCTCCATTCGACCGCGCCAAATGCAGAAGGCCGCGTTCAGTTTTAACCAACCCAGAGGACGATATCACTCTGGCCATTTGTCGAAAGCACGAGTTCTTGAAACTTATAAACTGCACAAGACCGCAGTTCCGTCCTCGTCGCCCCCCCGACACCCCTAACAGTTGCGGCCCGCGTGCTGACGAAATTAATGAATAGGATTAGGTTAAACACCAATCTACCCTAATAATCGCTGGTTTCTCATCCTCTCCCAGTGGCCGTCCTGACCCGAGGTTCGTAACCCAGTAGTGGGTTGCCCTCAGGCATGGTCACTTAATTCAAGGGTTGCGAGCGCCTAAAGCGCTTACCCTAAAGTCCGGTGTGGCCAGAAAAGCCGACTCGCGTCAGGCTACTGGCCGTAGCAGACAGGTAAAAAAAACTGTCCCCACATTGAAATACTTACGCTTACTTATACTCGCTACATAAGTCATTTTTTTTACCTACAAAGATGGGCCACCGATTTTCGAAACAAACGTAACGGCTATTCAAAATCTTATATTTTAAATCATATTATTTATTACTAAGATATTTAATCTGCGAGGATAATTAAATATCTATTAAATTAAAGTCTAGTCTTAAGTCTATTAAGCACATCTTTGAATGAGAACATTAATTATTGGGCGTGATTTTATGATCTTGTTTGAACTACAAAATTTAAGTGTCGTAATATTAACGTTTACTGTTTTTGTTTACTTATGGCTGAGTGCCTCGGTGGCGCAGTTGTATTACGGTACGACTGCAATGCTGAGGTCTAGGGTTCGATCCCCGGGCGGGCAAAGTGATATTGGGTTTTTCTAATCAGTATGAGCTCGGAATTTGGAATTTGTGCCCGATATGGCGATGGGCTCCCCCTGGGGGACGAGGACCTCCATGGGACGGAATACGCAAGGCGAAAAGTGGGTGCACTAGTTGCGCTTCTGCCTACCCCTTCGAGGATAAAAGGCGTGGGTATGTGTGTGTTTACTTATGATTTCTCGACTAAGAAACTTTGCTATCTTGGGTTATTTTATTTAACCAATAATTTTTATAACATTGGTAATAAATATTGGCTTAGAAAACGGCTTTGTTTGATGCTGTTTGAGAGCCAATGCGTATTTTGATATGCAAGTGTGTATATCAGTATATTCTTGAAAATACGACCTTCGGACTTATATTTTAAAGACTACATTTATTTAACATGTTTTGTTGTCGTATTATTTACAGAATACAACATATAGCCAACTCTTTGGACCATTTCACATTGCACAGCTAATAACTTTGTAAAATAAAACACATTAATTCATCACTTTATATGATCACCATTATATATTATGATTTATGTCCTTCATTTAATTTGAGGCTGACATTCAGTTATCGGTTACATTTAAAAATGTCACTGATTCACCACCCTCGCATCTTGCACAGCCGTTATAAATGAGCACGCACTGAAAAAGTAAGGAGCGGGCTATATATAGTACTTACAAATTCTGAATGTGAGTTAACACAAAATTCATCGGTTAGTAACTCAAACCTTTAGTTGATATCTTTGAGCTGATTAATTCCAATTTGTGGTAAAAGGCAAGAAAGCAACAAATCTTCAAAATGTTTAGGAGAGGTGCTTAAAATTGCCGGTGCTCTTAATTTCAATTACTAAGACAATTCTTGAAATATTAGAGTAGACTGATTAAGGTGAGTGTTGGGTGGTCCGAGGTCAAACACCGCCCTTAATGTGGCACCGCCCTTGTTTGAAGAAGGGTTGAAAAAGACAATTTGTAGATTTATTTGATTTATCGACTCATTATGATTCATATTGTCGTCAGCACTCAGAATAATTTAGTCTCACTGGGTCATTAAGTTGTTTTTTTAGAACATGGCAAATGACAACGTAAGTTACAAATGATCAAAGTGCATATTTTAGGGTATTCCGATTGATTCGAGAGGCCTACGTAAGTTTCCGGAATCTCTATTTGACATGCATTGTGCGTTTTGAACTCTGGGCGTATCAATCCTTGCCGTTTAAGGAATTTAAGCATAGCCTTCTAACTAAATATAAGAGAAAAGGTAAGAATAATCTGTTAACTTTTGTATTACCATATGAGAACCTATCACTCATTCATCAATCTAAGAGCTTCCTTACCAAACAGAGGCTGTTTCGTAAAAGTTTTACATTAATTGGTTCAGCTACTTAGGGTCGAATGAGTCGTAAACGTACCTAACTTCCCGTGTTTACTATCTACCATGTATAAAGCAAACAAATGTACAATCCCGGGGCGCCCATTTATTACAGATGCTTACTAAAATAAAATTCTTTATACCCTAATTAACTGTCTTCCCGCTGTTTACTTAATTTGTGAGCTATAGCTTTTGAATGCTTCGGTGGCGTAGTTGTATTGCGGTACGACTGCAATGCTGAGTTCTCGCGTTCGATCCCCTGGTCGGGCAAATTGATATTGGGTTTTTCTATTCAGTATAAGCCGGAAGTGTCGAATTTGTGCCCGATATGGCGATAGGCTCATCCCCTATCACTCGCTGAATGATCGCTCGCTTTAACGGTGAAGGAAAACATCGTGAGGAAACCTGCATATCTGGGAAGTTCTCTATAGGAATTTCGAAGGTATGTGTAACCTGCCAACCCGCACTAGGCCAGCGTGGTGGACTTAGCCCTAAACCCTCTCAGTAGTAGAGGAGGCCCGTGCTCAGCAGTGGGCAGTATATAATACAGGGCTGGTATGGTGGTATGGTATGGTAATACCATAAAAAAAACTAAAACTACATTAATAAAAATGTTTCAGTTAAATTTTGTAATTATCAATTAGTTCGACTATTTTGGGGTTAATTGCACAATACACAAGTTCTAATTGCAGTCAAAATTGTTGGAAATTGGCCAACTTATAGTTCAGCAGAGTGCTTCATGAAGTACGTTTAAAGGTTATAATCCTACTAATATTATAAACGCGAAAGTTTGTAAGAATGTATGGATGTATGTTTGTTACTCTTTCACGCCAAAACTACTGAACGGATTGCGATGGCATTTGACATCTAAGGCTACTTTTTATCCCGAAAAAACTTTTTAACATCTCGAACCGCGAACGTGTGTGAATCGGCTTTATTCATATTTAAACCACGTCCACATAATAATGGAACATTTACCTCAGAAAATAGTTTTAGTATTTAGATTTCTAGTCGACATTGAAATTTATTACCCATTTGATGCACTACAATAACTACTGTCGTAATTGTATTGCGTTTGCGGTATTTCCGCTGTAAGGTCTCGGTCTCTGTTTTGAATCCCAGGTAAATAATATTGGGTGTTTCTTCTCAGTATTTATTTATTTATTTACACTTAATACATGGAGTAAAGGCGGACTTAATGCCATAGGCATTCTCTACCAGTCAACCTAAAGTGGTGCAGAGATACAAGAATCTATATCAACTCGGAATTTAAAATTTTGTTCCCTATATGGCGTTAGTTATTGTACATTTTGTTTTTTGTTTACTTTGTGAACGTTACCACACATAACTAAACTAATATTGGCATACTCTATTATGGATGTATATTTTATCACGCGTTAGTAAACGAATATTCGTTGTTTATTACGTGAACTTTCTGTAACTGTTCATTACGTAAGCTCCCAGCCCTTTCATTACATGAACTTTCAGTACTTTCATTACGAGAACTCTCAACACTTTCATTACGGAAACTCCCAGCACTTTCATTACATGAACTTTCAGCACTTTCATTACGTGAACTCTCAAAACATTCATAACGTGACCTCTCTTCATTACGTACACTCTCAGCATTTCTCATTACGTGAACTCCTAGTATTTTTCATTACATTGACATTACTAGTTAGTCCATTTAACACAGGTGGAATTTTGCATAGGAGAGACCTAACAACTAAATTGTACCCAAACGTAGCCACTCCAGTCAACTTTAAATAAAAACTACCGCTGTAAGATGTGTTATAGAATTGACAAAAGTATTAATGTATTTTTACGTCGTAAATCACCTAAGTGCCAATCCGCACTCAGGCTTAATAATATTGACCCCCCTGTAAAACGTAGCGATATTTTGATTTAGGCTAGGCGCACACAATATGACCATGACCACATTGACCACGACTGTAGCATAAGTTGAGCTGTTTGGGTTGTCAAAGGGGTTTCTATTTGAATTACGTTTGTGGCCAGCCATTTCTATGGTACTAGTGGGTGTACATAAGATAGATAATTGAGGTAAATGTAGAAAGCTAGCCTATTGTTTCCGTTCTACTATGTGTAATTCCTGACAAACATTGACGCAGTAGTGTTACTGAATAATATGATATTTATAGTCGTTATAGGTAGTTTTGGCCATGATAGTATTCTTCACCGTGTTCCATGCAGAAGTGGGGATTTTTCAATTCGTGGTATAAAAACCATATAAGTAATTTTCCAGAAAAGTGCTAAGAACTTCATTCATTTCCTACCATTTATTCCCGGGTTGACGAAAGTATAAAAAATATGCATATAGAATATCTTATGTTTATTCAGCAATAAAAATAAATTGGGAACTACCACATTTTATTTAGTACGCAAATACAAAAAAGGACATTTTGTCAAACAGTAATTTAGGAAACGAAAGAAATAAAAACATATTATATAAATACAAGGAAGTTGACCACGATATATCATAATATAACGTACTGGGATTTGCAGATTCTTAGCAATAGGGAAGCAATAAACAGTCAAATAGCCTTATATCCCAGTGTGCGATCCGTGTATTTTATGACGCGGCCAAAACATACCTCTTTCATTACAATACGTTAGCTTTTACTAGCTCTGAAGGTTTTAGATAAATCGATGCGAGCGGCCGTCTGAGAAGGTACCACAGGTAGTAATTATCTATTTCTACCGCCAACCAGCAGTGTGCATGCACTGTTATATTACAGTTTGAAGAACATTATAGCCAGCGTAATTACTGGGCATTATGAGACGTAACATCTTAATATGTATCAGGATGACGAGTGGAGTCGAGTGCGTCCTGTGCGTACGCAGTAGGTTAAAAAATCTGTATGGTGTTTGCTACTGTTTATAAGCAGTCGTATCGCACAACTATCAGGCGAGCGGCATACTTGTCTCGTCACTACAAAAATTGAAATGCATTAAAACAATATACAGCTGTGGATCCTTGATCCATGATGAGGTATATGCTATGGTATATCTGAAAAAATAAGTATAAACAATTTAATTAGAGAGTGCTCTTTATATGTTCTCATACACATGTTTGAAATTTTACCATTGAGGTCCGGTATTTCGACTTACATGACAAGTGAGGCAACCAATAAAAATAATATTTTCTTGGCTACGTAAAACGTAATCGTAAATCGTAAAATCGTAATGCACTTCCCCGCTTCCTCAAACCTCAGGTAGTTAATAGAATTAATTTAGAGGAAAATATTGGACATAAAACGCACCCCACACGATAGCTAATATATATTTGTACATCTTCGTTTCTTAAGATTCAGAGCGATACGAAAATATACAACACAATTGCGTCAATGGAGACGTATATCAATGGAATTAAGAGAAATACACAAAACATTACCTACTGTCTATGTGATACTTTAAAAATGTAAAGCTATACATCCCAGGATGTAATTTACATTAATGTAGACTATAGCTGCCGTGAGTGGTGACCTTTGGGTGTCTAGGGGCTGTGTAGTTGCTACATAATGACCATATAACAAACACGCCAAAAATTCTGTATATTTTTCTCAACATATTAGCATATGATAAAATGTCGCGAGTCGTATGTTGCGCGTGTGGCGGAGTGTTGCGCGCTTCGGCCTCTGCATCGCGGAATCGTTTGGTAAACGTCGATAAGTGGGTCAAAATCGCGCCCAAAGAAATCGGAGTCGGAGAGTTACAAACATACATACAAAGATACAAACATACAAGTGAAGCTAATATAAAGCGTGTAAAAACGATTTATACTCCCGGCCACCACCCGCCTAACGTCACCATTTTGGGGCATCCAAGTATTACATAATAATATACATAAGTAGTAAGTTAATATTTATAACTTGTAAACATAACCCATAACTTCCACGGTTATAGTACAAAACTTCAAGTTCTGCACACTCGTATGAAGTTGTAAATAGCTTGTAAGTTTCATATGAGTTCATCTTTGCGGATCTATCGATATTATTAAACAAGTAGTCATGGCTTATTACACGTGCTCTCGACCGCTACTGCGTTTATATCTTGATAAGGCAAAGTTATAGATCAGTTTAAAGTTTAAACCCAATGAATCAAGGCTTAATCATGTTTTCACAACATAACTAAGATTCACACCTGTATCCCTGCAGTATAATGATATAATAAATTTATGTTTTGCGAATATTACGCCATCTCATGACGTAATGGGTGAAACTTTGTCCTCAAAGAACACTAATTTAATGCAGTTTAACTCCCCAGTGTTTGTAGAATTAAACTCTCTAATCTTCATTTCTTTTTTTTTTTTTTTCGCGTGGAAAAATCGCGTTATCGCTGCCACCACCGGGGGGTCAGAGGAATGGTTTTGTTGGTTTCACCGGTCTTACGGCCCAATGTCGACACTCGGGAGTATAGCATCATCCGAGCGAGCATTAGACCGAGTCCCTAACCCTGTATACAATCTACACCGGCATACCAATCAAAACCCGCGGTGGCCTTCTTCGGTGCATACGGGACGGCCCCGGGGTATCTTGTTGCACTAAGTTGCGTAATGCCGCATTGCGGCCCATCTCTAAATGAGGGGGTTAAGATGCCCCTGAACTCTAAAGGACGCCTATGGCGTCTACGACAACGGGAAACCGACTACCCTCATTGTCGTCCACCTCGAAGTCACTTAAATTTGAGTGAGCAGCCCCCCACTGCTCGCCCCGTGACTTTCTCCAAGCCCCATTTAGTCGCCTCTTACGGCAGGCAGGAGATACCGTGGCGGAATTCTCTAGATGCTCCCGGACCACAGAGCATGAGGCACCGGTCAGACGTCCACCCGGCGCCTCCGTCGTCTCCTCTGGCTGCGGGCGGGATCGTTCTGCTCACGATCCCGCTCAGCGCTCTCCTTCCGCGAGATGACGCACTCGCAGAAGGAGGACATCGCTAGCCATGACCTCCAGCCGCCGACCATAGCGGACACCACGGCCGGCAGCGAGAGTTCTCCGCCGACGACTGCTCTAAGAGCGCTGCGTTGTAGATCCCAGGCTGGGCACTCCTCAAGAGTGTGTTGAACCGTGTCCTCGCGGCCGATGCCACAATGGTGGCACACGGTGTACTCCTCCTTTCCGATTCGACACAGAAACGAGCCAAAACACCCGTGGCCCGTCAGCACCTGTGTCAGACGGAATGTCGGCGCACCGTGGCGCCTGTCAAGCCATCTTGAGAAGACAGGTCGCACTGCCGCGACGGTCCTCAAGCCCGCCCTTGGGCTCTCCAGCCTGGTATGCCACTCCTCCACGGCGGCTCTGCGGATGGGGGCCAGTTGGGCTGTGACCTCGACCTAGTCTCAAACCTAAAACCTCAATAACAAAAAATACTGCAATAGTAGTAACAGCATTGCCTAAATACTATGCTACACCAATTTGATTATTTAACTTACTAACCTGTGGTATTTTTAACAAATACTTATTAAATAAATTCTTTATAGGTACCTAATATTGAAATTCGTAGCGGGAGAGATCGGGCTTCATCCAAAGCAGGCACGTTTATCTTTATCTCAAATCTGTAAAGGCTCAAATGACAAGATTTCAATATGTTACAGTTCAATACAAGTGATGTATTGGCACGACTGACTGCTTGAATATTGACAAAGATTGACCCTTGATTGGTTGCCTTGAAGCAATATCGCTGTAAATTACACACACACACATACACACACACTCTCACGCCCATTATCTCCGAAGGGGTAAGCAGAAGCGCAACTAGTGCACCCACTTTTCGCCGTGCGCATTCCATCCCAGGATGTAATAGGGGGCGAGCCCATCACCATATCGGGCACAAATTTCAGACTCCGGGCTGTTACTGAATAGAAAAACCCAATATCACTTTGCCCGACCCGGGGATCGAACCCGAGACCTAAGCTTTGCAATCGTACCGTAATACAACTACGCCACCGAGGCAGTTAATTGCCAATCGATAATGTATAATATTCATTGATGTATTAAAAAACCCAATACATCAATGTGTATATTACGATACAATTTACTTATATTACCCATTGATGTATTAATATTACCCTACTATATCATACTATTTTAATTTCTTTTGATGACTTTTTCCGCTCGAATAAGAATTCTTTTGAGCGCTTTTTAACTACCTTAATTTGAGTTTGTAACGTAATTTAAAATTCAGGGATTTAATTTGTATGTTCCGCTCGCGTGCTAATAAAAAATTAGGATGTTTTAACGAATGAAATACTTCACACAGAGTAAGTTTTTTTCTTTGTTAAAATGAGAAATACGTAAACTATAATATGAGAATTTGTTGAATTATATTTTTAACTATCTATGCCCTAATGGGCATAGATAGTTAAAAATGTAATCATCAGGCAAAAACTGTAAGTACTTTCATTCATTCATTTAACTTTATAAAAAGTCGTTTGCAGGTAATAAATAATCGTCGTGCAATGTAAACAGCTTTGTAAGAACTTGCACAAATTTAGGTGGTCACTTGCAAAATCGTGTTCCGAAAGAAATGTTGCCGATAGTGTGAACGCATCTGGAAGTTATAACGCAATATATTGTTGCAGAAACTAAACTTAGCTTAAGTCTACGCAGACGAAGTTGTGGGCACAGCCAGTAAATTAATAAAGTTATAGCATTGTCACCGGTATCCGTTGTACAAGAAAATGTCTGTTATACTCCCTGTTCACGGCTTTGATTAATCCATTGATCCTTTATAAATTATAAGGCTTCGTAGTCCTTTTGAAAGGTCAGAGATCCGTTGCAGACCTTTTAGGTAGGAATATGCTCTTTTTTTGAACATCGAGGGGGTCGTATCTTAATATTACTAAGTAAAGCCATTAATAATTCTAGAAAATTCTATATATTTGTGATATTAGACTGATACTTTGGTAATAAAATAAGATCGTCTACTTGTATCAATTCAAGCTTCAAGTACTGCTTCCTGTAAAATACGCAACTAAATAACGATAGATCAATCACCTGTATCAAATTGCTCTGTCCTACACACGCTGTACCTAATGCAAATTAAAGTCCGTAGGGGTTACTAGGACTCGGTCCATCGTGATGGTCGATCGGATGTCATATTTCCGGACGATCTAATGTTGGGCCGTAAGACCGGTGAGCCCAACATAACATCGATTTCCCCGCGAAAAAAAAAAAAAAAGTAGCAGTAAGGAATTGAAAATGAATTCTCTTGGTGCGCAAAATTATGTTTATTATTGTAAAATGAATTTAACCCGTACTTTACAAAGCCATGATTTTATTAATGACTAGACTTCTGACTTCTCCTCGCGGCTCCGACCGTGTGAATGAGTTTTTCCGAGATAAAAGGTCCCTCTTTATATTTCCCCGAGATAAAAAGTAGCCTATGTTCCTCGCCGATAATGTAGTTTTATATTGGTGAAAGAATTTTTCAAATCGGTCCAGTAGTTTCGGAGCCTATTCAATACAAACAAAACATCAAATCTTTCCTCTTTATAATATTAGTATAGATTACTAAATGTATAAGATTTTTTTTTCAGTTGAATGATATATTATTGTGAAGTAGCGCCCTTACTTACATATTTTATATTATACACCAAATACCCTTGCCGCGTCTGTTTTTCTTTCCGAACGCAATAAACTGAAAAACTACCGAATGAATTTCGATAAATTGAATAAATATCAAAATGTTATCCATGTCTAGTAAAAACTAAGGTGTCCTTAGTTTAAGCGTGATTAGGTGTTTCTTGCGGCTTCACCTGCTTAGAAGACCTTTCTCGGAATAACAATTCCAATATGTAGTTATTCGGAATAAAACTTAGCTAATATGTTAATCCAGGACATCGTCTACTTGTGTGCTAAATTCATCAAAATACGTTCAATAGTCTCTGCGTTAACTTATATCTAGCACCCAATAATATCTTGCCATTTTTATATTAAATATTGAGTATAAAGCTTAGGAAAGCTAATTACAAAAAAAATAAGTCTAAATTTATTTATTTTATAATGTAAATAAACATAGTAATTTGAAAAATACTACGCATTTCATTCTAATACACAGAATAAAATAAGGATTTACAACGAAGCGATCTGATGAAAGTCTTTTTCTTGTATCGATGGATTGAAACGTTTTTACCGTCGTTCAGGCTACGCTTTTGCGGCTTTGAGTGGGCGTGATAGGGGCTTAAAAATACGGTCTTGGGACGTCGAACGACGGAAAAAGATAATATACTACCGAAGTGAATGTGAACCTTGATATTTATTTGACGTTTTATTTGCTATCGGTTAATAATAAAACGTACAAAATATAATTTTATCATACAATACACCTTTTTATTATTTTTTTGGCTACCAAGCAGTATTAGAGACTTGCATGAGTCACGAGATCAGCAAATTGGTACAACAAGCAACGATAGATGTATGGACTATTCAATAGATAATATAACGTTATAAATACTTCCTGATGTGGCTTCTGATGTTTGACGGCTTAAAGTGTTCTCTACGGCAAGCAAAGGCTTAAGAAGTCGGCCTAAAGTGTCCCCATGTTAGATTTCAACACTTCAAAGGCATATTCGACTTTCGAGAGTAAAGTTAAACCGACCTACAAATTTAGTTTTAGTTTACTTCAGCCATTTATATTAAATCTTAAAGAGACAGTTGTAGGGGTAGATAGTTAGTTACCAACTATAGATATGCAGTAAAACACCTGGCTTGTAGGTAAAATAGTATTAGAAAGTTTATTTTGGCAATGCTGAGGTCTCGGGTTCGATCCCCGGGTCGGGCAAAGTGATATTGGGTTTTTCTATTCAGTATCAGCCCGGAGTCTGGAATTTGTGCCCGATATGGCGATAGGCTCGCCCCCTATCACATCATGGGACGGAATAAAAATGGCGAAAAGTGGGTGCATTAGTTGCGCCTCTGCCTACCCCTTCGGGGATAAAAGGCGTGAGTATGCGTATGCGTATTTTAATTATTATAATCAAAAAAGTATATTTTAAGAAAACTACTGCCCGAAATGCTGTCTCATAATTTTTCACTGGTATAAATTATAGTACCTATTGCCCGTAGTATTGATGTGGTATTAACAAAGACTATAATCTTAGAACTCTTTGGGTATTAATATTTCATTGACGTCACTCTTCACTGTCACTCCCACAAGGTCGGCGCATATAACTTATTCACGTAAATATGTCGACTCGTTTAAGCCAAAGATAACGCTAATGGAATAGACATACGTGCTTTATTACCAAACACGTGCGCCCGTAACCCTCGCAGCAACAGTAAATGCACTCGGACAGTAAAGTGTAAATTGTTCGGGTGAAGAAAAATATGAGAAAAAGCCGAGGATTTGTAGAGTTGTAACTCTACGTAATACATAACTCTGACAACATTGGTGTAATCCACAAATGTAATGGAATGTAACTTCTTAATTGGAATAAATGGGAATGTTTGTACTAATGCTTAGATGTTTGAATTATTGTTAGACGTAAACGCACAAACCAGACTGATAAATGGATCCCTTTAATTTACTCTAAATAATATATACCTTAGATATATAACTTCGAAATCCATATAAAATAGGACAGAGCCATAAACATATTGAGGAAAAAGGGTTTTGTCGTTTCGCAATCACTTCCCTTTGAAGGAACCAATGTATTTCGAACGTGACTTGTTATAAACCAAGTTTAGGATACACTGTGCGAGTGTTAAAGTTGGTTCTCTGATATAAAGCATAGCATACATACCACATGGTATGATGTATAAGCAATCTTAACTTTGACTACCTCGGCGGCGTAGTTGTATTACGGTATGCTGAGATCTCGCGTTCGATGCCCAGGTCGGGTAAATTGATATTGGATTTTTCTACTCAGTATCGTCACGAAGTCTCGAAATGCGCCCGGTAAGTGACAATAGGCTCGCCCCCTATTACACGGGACCTAACGAAATGTGGGTTTGATACATCTCTGCCTACCCTTGAAAAGGGTAAAAAGGCGTGATACAATGACTGTATGTATGTAATCTTAACTTTTCCAAATGGGTGAAACGTGTCATAACCAATTAATTGATCTTCATTATATTAGCTGGTGCTGATGCTTGGTGGAACTTATGGTAGGACATTTGCATCCCCCCCGAATAGAGACCACCGTATACAAAGTTCAAATCCGCCATAGTAGCCCAAGTAGAAAAAATTATCCCAAATGATTTATTATTTGGATGATTAACAAAAATGCTATTTTTGGCGCAGAAGTACTTACTAGATTTGTTTAATATTTATGAGCATTATTGATTTAGTCCAACATGCTTCCGAATAATGCTCATAAATATTAAACAAAATTATAGTCCATGACGTCACACAGCATAACTATGTTATGGCCGATAATGATTTGTACACATTTACTTATGTACCCTTACAAATGAGTCAACACGGACAGACCTGCGACACACTTTACTTCAAATGACACTGACATTTGCTATCCATATTATTTGTTCACCACATTAGTAAAGTTTTGGGTGTGCCAATATATTCTTCTTCTTCTTGTAGTGCCTCTCCAACTAGTGAAAGTTGGCAGTCAGCTCAGCATATCTTCTTTTGTCCTTTGCGAAATATTTCTGCAGCGCTTGCAATCCCTATCTACTCGCGGATGTTCCGCAACCACGTTTTTTTCCTTCGACCCGTTTTTCTTTTGCCCGCTACTTTTCCCATCATTATGAGTTGAAGTTGAAATTGCTAATGTATAAAAGTATATAACACCTTATACGGATGCAAATTATTTAGGGACATTACTCTGAATAATACATATTACGCTATTTCACTATGAAAGTCCTTTCCTCAAAATGTACGTATTTTTTTTTTATTTTACCTGCCAAAAAAAAACAGAAAATTCAGTTTAGTCTTTCCGGAAATTAGTCTTTTTTTTGGATATCCTGGTAAAAATGAGACAAGAAAATGATTAACACGCGTTTAAAAAATTTCCTACCGTACAAATAAGCTTTAAGGAAAAATCTTTTATATAGAAATCATAGGCCCTCACATCATTCACTTTGTATGTAGATAAATATAATATCGGCACTATACCTAATCTGGTCGATATTAGGGGACGCCTTTCTTCCGTTTTCCTGTGATTTTCCGGTAATATAATTAACTCTTTGTTTTCCTCATATAGTAAATGCCCATGCTCTTGTGGTTGCGAAGTAAATTACTCTCATTTTCGGTCTCCATAAAACGGCTCAAACCAAATCTTTAAGGTAGAGGAAAAAGGCCTAAACAGATTTAGCATTTTTGCCATACAATATTTTCAAGTGAGACTCGTGGTTGCGCACTGTGGATTTCGTGCTACAATACTTACAATTCGCATCATATAACTTTGCCAGAAATGATGGCTTAAAATTTCGAATAGCTCCCTATTACAGTTCCGCTTTTAAGATCGCAGAAACGAAAAGACCTTCATAATAGGCCCTTGGTACCCTGATTTGTAGACAATTGTTTGCCTGTACCTAATGCATAAGTATTCGCTGAGCTCTTTCAAGCCAAACTACGGGGCTTAATTACTTAAGGAACAATGAAACCGATGAAATGGAATAAAAAGCAAAACATCGTACCAATCGATAACGCCTGCTCTAGAAGCTCTTAATGCAAATTAGTTCCTACCGGTTTGATAATAAACATAAAAGTATTCTGAAATATTTTGTGAGTGACCCGGATAGCAACGCATGTTATTTGGCGTTTATTGAATTAGCCGGAACTAGCTTAACTCACGCGACTGGATTCAATCAGAGAGCGATTCCCACTTAATAAGGGTTAAATTTGCTTAATTTATTTTACACTTTTAATCCAATTTATTTTTAGACCATTACGTTGATAAATGCGGAATAGAGTACCTACATCTAATTTTGACCGTCAAATGATAGGCTGGAAAATGGTCATTGGCGTTATATCGTAACTAAAAATGTTCTATTTATTAACAGAAAACAAATTTTCATTAAATAATTTAGACTAATTCACTTAGGTACTATGATATTACAATTATTATCAATTTGCTACAACTTCACATTCCAATAACCATAATCCGCATCATAAATATAGTAGTTGCTACAAGTTGCTTCCTGTATCGTGTTCTATATCATACTATACCATACCAGCCCTGTATTATATACTGCCCACTGCTGAGCACGGGCCTCCTCTACAACTGAGAGGGTTTAGGCCTTAGTCCACCACGCTGGCCTAGTGCGGATTGGCGGACTTCACATACCTTCGAAATTCAGAGAACTTCGCAGGCATGCAGGTTTCCTCACGATGTTTTTCTCCACCGTTAAAGAGAGCGATAATTCACAAAGAATACACATAACTTTTTAGAAAAGTCAGAGGTGTGTGCCCTTGGGTTTTGAACCTACCGACATTCGTCTTGGCAGTCCGTTCCACTCCCAACTAGGCTATCGTCGCTTATCGTGTTCTATCGTCAGTATAAATTCTGGAGAGTCGTTCATCCTTGTCCCGTTGTTTCTTCTACAATATAACTAGGTGGCTAGGTAGGTAGAATCACTGAATTTGTCCCTCATAACTAATTCTGATGTTTATGAGGATATACATTCAAATGCATTTCCTATTTATTTTATAAAATCGGTTCATTTTAGAAGAATTGAAGTTATCAAAATTGTATTCTAATTTTGAAAATAATTTGTTTTTATTATAGGTATACTTATCATAAATGATGATCTGAAAAGTGTCAGTATCTTAAACACACAAACAACAAATTTGATACGTGCCAAATGAATCCTATGAACGCTTATGATATATGTACTGGATACAGACGCTTATAGATATAGCTAACAAATCTAGCGTCCAAATTATACACGTATACATGTTTAGCAAATTAAATTGTATAACAAACTATCCAGCCGTCGAAAACGCCCTGATCGCATGTCCAATTAGTAGGAGATCCAATTTTAATTAAGGCAAAAGATTCTCCGTCTACTAATATTTTCCATACAATATAGGGTCCAACCCATATAGGGTTTTAATAGTAATTAAATGACTCCAATTTCCACAATCATATAAGATGATGAAAAAATAAGTTCTTAATTATAGATGTTTCTAAAGGATAACATGTTGAAGCGGAATAAAGATTTATAAAGAGATTTCCAAAATAATTGCGTACTATGTTATTTATCTGTCATCCGTTGTCAAAAGTCTTGAACTTCATCAAAGAGCATATTACTTGTATGTCTCCTTGTTACTAAATGAAACACCGATACCGTATTTGTCAT
Source organism: Sphinx pinastri (assembly GCA_947568825.1). NCBI lineage: Eukaryota > Metazoa > Arthropoda > Insecta > Lepidoptera > Sphingidae > Sphinx > Sphinx pinastri. The sequence goes on along the minus strand of OX387627.1, from coordinate 9,297,308 downwards.
TCGTTGTTCACAGTTTATAACTTTATTTATTTTTGTTTCTATAAACATTTTAAATTTCGCTTTGTAGAAAACTTAAGCGGCGATAGCCTAGTTGGGAGTGGAACGGACTGCGGAGACGAATGTCCACAGGTTCAAAACCCAAGGGCACACACCTCTGACTTTTCTAAATAGTTATATGTGTATTCTTTGTGAATTATCGCTCGCTTTAACGGTGAAGGAATACATCGTTAGGAAACCTGCATACCTGAGAAGTTCTCTGAATTTCGAAGGTATGTGAAGTCCGCCAACCCGCACTAGGCCAGCGTGGTGGACTAAGGCCTAAACCCTCTCAGTTGTAGAGGAGGCCCGTGCTCAGCAGTGGGCAGTATATAATGCAGGGCTGGTATGGTGGAAAACTTCGTAGAGCTTGGAGTAATAAATCTTTTTGTTAAAGGTACGTGGCGATAGTGAAGCCGCTACAACACAGGCTGAGTCGACGAGTGGCGCGCGCCGCCCTCTTCACCGTTTGGTGTGCCAGCACTATGCTCGCTATGCCAAGCCTGATCTATTCTGACACGTATAAAAAACAGTAAGTATTTTTTTTATTCTAACAGGTTGGTCTGGAAATATCTGGGGAGGCCTATGTTCATCAGTGGACTTCCAAAGGCCGAAGAAGAAGAAGAGAAGAGGAAATTTTCAATTTTGTTATTTTTAAATTTTAGAAAGTAACTCGTAATTCATTGTCAAAATATAATTACGTAGTTACTATTCAGTATTTTTATTTTTATTTTATTTTATTTTATTTTATTTTATTTGGGAACATACAGTGTTACAAAATACAATTCAGAATAGTAACAAAGCACCAATTAAATGTTTCCACAGTTAAGTATATAATATAAGTATACAAAATGCCCTAGGTCTAACATTATAAATAAAATATAAATGTATATTATAAAGTACAATTGATAGAAAACTTAGAAGAAAATAGAAGAGACCTAAAATAATCAATTGAAAACACTTATAAGAACAAATTAAAAATACTTAAAAGAACCAATTAGAACATTAAAAGAACAAAAAACAAATAATCAGCATCTATGTAGGCAGTACATAGATGCTGATGTACATTAACGCTCAACAGTCAGAGAACCAAAATTTAGTTAAGGTCTTCTTAAAAGTATATGGTTTTGCATTGAATAAATCAAGGTCTAGGAGATCTACTGCAGTATTAACATATTTTGTTGCTCTGATGAAGAATGCATTCTGCCTATAATTTGATGCACTTTGTGGGGTAGATAAACACACGGGACGTCTTACATACTTATTTGGAACTCTTATATTAATTTTAGACAGAAGATGCGGGGAATCTATAAAGTTTTGTGCAATTTTTGCTAATAATACAATATCCGCTATTTTCCTTCTTTCGAATAGCGGGAGAAAATGGTATCTGCGACACCTCGCCTCATAATCTGCGTCGTAACAATGACATTTAAATTGTAGGAATTTTAAAAATCGTCGTTGGATTGCTTCAATTCTATTAATATAAGAATGGTACTGGGGGTTCCAAACTTGAGTACAATATTCTAGAATACTGCGTACCATTGAACAATACAGAATTTTTACCACTTTAATATTAGTGAATTGAGAGGAGGATCTAAACAAAAATCCTAATGCTTTGTTAGCTTGATTGACGATGTGGTCAACGTGTTTATCATAAATTAACTTGGAATCGTGTATGATACCAAGATCACGTATTGATTCCATATGCTTAAGAGGTTCTCCTTTTAAGACATATGCATTATTAATGGAATTTAATTTACGGGTGAAAGTTATAGAGTAGCATTTAGTAACATTAAGATCTAATTTATTGGCCATACAATAAAGTTCAAATGTATCCAGGTCTAATTGCAATAAGCGACAGTCATGAATATTTTTAATTGTTTTATATATTTTCATGTCATCGGCATAAAGAAGGAATTCAGAATGTTTGAAACAAGAACTAACATCATTAATGAAAATATTAAAAAGCAAGGGACCAAGTAAAGAACCCTGTGGTACACCAGAAGGTATGATATTCCATCCAGAGGAGAAACCACCTATTGCTACAGCCTGGGACCTGTTCTCTATATAAGATGTGAACCATCTGAGAAGGTTTCCATGTACACCGGCAAAGAATAGCTTTTGCAAGAGAATTTGATGATCAATCCGATCGAACGCCTTGCTAAAATCAGTAAAGATAGCATCTACTTGTCCTCCGCAGTCCATATTTAGTGTCAAAAAATCGGTGAAGGATAAAAGGTTGGATGTGGTAGAACGCTTACTTATAAAGCCATGTTGCTGAGGAATAAAATTGCAATACACTTTTTGATAAACTTGTGTATAGACAATCCTCTCAAATATTTTAGCGAAAATGCATAATTTTGAAATGGGTCGATAATTTTTAATATTGTCTCTACAACCATTTTTATATATAGGAGTTATAAATGCCGACTTCCAAGTATTCGGCACAGTTCCTTCATTAATGGATCGTTTGAATAGAATAGTTAGAGGGTCGACCAGTGAGTCTGCACATTTAAAAATAAATTTAGGCGTAAGTTCGTCGGGTCCCGCTCCTTTAGCTAGGTCCAATGAATTTATAAGTTTTAAAACCGAGTTTGAACTAATATGTATATCACTAATACAAGTCGTTACATAATTTTGAGAAGAGTTCGAAGGAGTTAAATAAACATTGGACGATGGGACAAGGAAGTTTGAGAAGAAATACGATGAGAAAAGATCACAGATTTCTTCACCAGTGTCTGCTGTTTGTCCGTTGTAATTCATGCTGGAGGGTAGAGAATTGGTACCTATTTTATTTGATTTTATGAACGACCAAAAATAACTGGGGTTCTTAATTATTGAGTCTTCACATCTTTTTATATACAATTCATAGCATTCCTGCTCTAATCGCTTGGCTCTTTCCCGAAGTAGACAAAACGAGTCGTGATCCCGAGTATTACCATATGTCTTATATTTCTTTAAGTATTTATATTTTTCTTTAAGAATTTTTTTTAAGGGAAGAGTATACCAGGGTGGATATCCCGCGGAAGTAAATAATTTCTTTGGTATATATTTATCTCTTAAATTATATAAATGTTGATAGAAAATGCCGAGAGCCTCATCAATTGTGTTATTATTCAAGGTAACTTCCCAATTAATTTCAGATAATGACATTTTAATTTTATCATAATCGGCCTTATGATACAAAAATTTTAATCGTGGATTGCTTTTCAATAAATTTTGTCGATCAATTTTACAAGTTATATCTAGAGATTTATGATGTGTATCTTCTGGCACTAGAGAAGTACCGCAAGCAGTGACCGTAAGATCACAGTTGCATAATACGTAGTCCAATAACCTCGAGTGGATATTTTTATTGAAATTATATTGGATAAGGTTACACTGAGCCAGGGTATCGAAAAATAAAACTTGAGATTCACCAATAATACCAATCGGTTGAGGAGGGTCACCGTTCCAATTAATATTACTTAAATTAAAATCTCCTAAAATTATAAATACATCATTTGGGTGAGAGTTAATGATATAGGACAACTTGTGTGAAAAATGTTGAAGTTGTGCATTGAATGTGTGGCCAAGATTTTCACTACAGAGATATACGGTGCATAAGTGTAGTTTGTTTGTATTTGAGGAATTAATTTTCTTTTTAAGAGTGACAGTGACCCAAATATCTTCTGCTGAAGAGCGCCATTCAGGGCGTTCCATTGCTGCAAATTTCCGGTGAACAGCTAAAAGCACACCACCCCCATATTTCTCTTTTGTTTTTAGGTAGTTCCTATCTCGCCTCCAGATCAGATATCTATCGTCAAACAGTTCACTATCATATATCCCCTCCAGAAGCCAGGTCTCTGTTAATGAAATGATGTCATATGACGATAGCAAGAGATTTCGTTTCAATAAGTGTGTTTTGGTACGCAGTCCCCTAGTATTTTGATAATATATGTTAATGCCTGCAAAAGCCATTATAGAATGTAAAAATTGCAATATAATATATATAATAAATAACTATGACAGGATAAATAAATGCATAATCGAGTTAATAAATAATCTATGCTATACAAGTTAAATAATAATGGTAAGTGGTTTAACCAAAGAACTAAATAGCACACAGTAATTACACACGTTAATTTAAAAAGTAAATAATTCAATCTATTTTTATAAAACAATAAACATTCAACAATAAAACCGGAATCAACGAAGTTAAATAGAATAAAACATAACCTATTTCTTAATGCATTTGAATAAAGTATGAAAGTTCGGGTAGAAGCATAAGAGTTGCTAAAAACAAGTCCCGTGTATTCCAGCTCACATACAGGCGAATGCAAACTTACATCTATTAGAGCGCAAGCAAAAATGTCAGCTACAAACGCTTGGACATATGCAAAGGCGCGGGCAAATTGTGCGAAGCGCTGCGTACTTACGTGCGATGATTGGTTGAGCAATGTATTGATAATAATAAAAGCGGTCCGATAGCGAAGTAATAATGAAATGCCGTTGGTTCTCAAACTGCTAGCAGAAAACTTAAGGTAAATAATAACAATGTATCCAATTGGTTTCCCTAAAAAATATCTTATAGTACCTAAATTTAAACAATTTTTGCTAGGTCTTTTTCGCACTTTATAAAAAATATTGGCGATGTATCGGACTTCCTGGCCATAATTTTACTGTGTTTTACCCATATGTAAGAGAAATGTTTTTCTTTTGCCAATGTTCTTGCTTTATTCAGTAGAATTTTATTTCGCTGCGTAAGATGATCATTAATATAAAAGGATCCAGTAGCGGAGTAGCCAAGATTAGAAATATTGAGTTGTTTGTTTTTGCGCGCTGTTGCAACAAACTCTTCTTTGGTATATCTATTATTGAAGGCTATTATTATTGGTTTGACAGCGTTCGGTGCTCGGGTAGGTACGCGAGCAATGTAATTGATTTGCTCTCGTTTAATCGGGAAATTACATAAATTTCCTATCTTTTCTGCTATATTGAAAAGGTTTTCGTGGTTCTTATCAGGGACTCCTCTGATTTCAACATTGTTGGCTCTTGCCCATTGATCCCTCTCATCAAGCTCATCACGTAGTTTATTAACTTGCATCTGGAGGGCTGGAATGTCAGTCACTGACTTCTCGATTTGGGATACACGAACTTCTATGGACTTGATGGAACTTGAGAATTTTCCGATAAGTTCATGAGCCATTTCCAGAGATTCCACCATATTAGCAACTTCGAGTTTAATCGATCTCACGTCTTCCACAAGTGATGCTAAGGGCGTCAACTGGGATACGATTTTATTTAATTGCTCTTGCATCATATCCAATTGACTCGGCATTGGTGTAGTAAGTGGTGAGGGCGAAGAACTGGTTTTACACTTTGGGCATCGCCAGCTGTTCTTTCTATCACCCAAACGACGATAACCGATTTCCGTAACTCCAGCACAAACGAAGTCATATTGCTTTTTACAACCACAGCATATAGGACCATCACTGTGTTGAATGCCACAACTATCACAGACGAACATCGCGAGTAACTTTGAGAACAACTGGTAAAACTTGTAAGAACGTGTATGCGTCCGCTTAGTAATGCAGCTCTAAGGCGACTGATTCTGTATTCTGACATAATGTCAAGAGTATTCTGTCCTTGGAACTTGTAAATTATGTTGTAGACCTTACTGGATCTAGGTACAGTGATTAACTCAGAATGCACTAATTAATGGCCCACAAGGTGTTATCTAGTTGGGAACTTAATACATCTATCAGTTACGTTCCTTCTCACTTCAATAAGTTTTATCTTCGTTTAAATGAGTTTACTTGACAAACAAGATAATATTTAGTCTATTTTATTTTTACGCAGTGACTCATAAAATTATAATTACAATATAGGAAGCCTGCGTAAAAGGATAATATCATGAATAAATGAAAGTAAATCATGTATCGTCGAAGATGAAAAATCCGTGTGAAACATTCGTGAATAAACATTTTGGAAGTGACCACGGAAAATACTTGCTGAGCTACACTAAAATAGGTATTCTCTTCGAAGTATTTTTAATCATCTGTAGGTTTTGAATTTTAATTGTTGACAAGCGGAACTTATTGCAGATTATGTAAATAGGAGAATTATTGTCTCAATATGTCAATAAAACTGAATACAATATTACATCACATTGTAAATAAAGTAGCACTTTATAAATTCACATACATTGAAATATGTAGTAGAAATACATTGAAGTACGTTACAAGGAATTTAGTTGCACATAAAAGTTTTGCTAGACAAAAACTATCATCTAAAATATCCGAAGTCTTACCAATACCCTATAGGGAACATGTACGAACTATAGGGGGCAGCACAAAATAGACACACGAGCCACATGTGGATAAAAATGAAATTTTTTAAACCTTATATTTATTTTTATTATTCTTTTATTATGTCAAAAATGATAAAATTGGGTTAGTAATAATATTTTATTGATACCTAGCGTAGCCAGAATAAGCTTTTTTTTTAGATGGGAGCTAGTTAGTTTGACGTTATTGGAACAAAATTAACAGGTTATGTTCCCTTAATTACAGATTTTTTTGTATTGATTATTTTTCCGACCCAAATATCGACCAATAGAATTGCACCATTCGACGTCACATGGTACAACCTACATGGTATTATACTGACAATTTTTTTTGAATATTTTCTCTGGTCGTTACTATATAATAAGAAACAATTTTTTTTGAATATTTTCTCTGGTCGTTACTATATATTATGAAATTCTTATTTGTTGACTGTTCATTTCATCTCATGGTGCAATTCTATTGGCCGACATTTGGGACGGAAAAATAATCCCCCGAATACCACACGAGCTTCAAAATTATCTGGCATTTCCCTCAAGGTTCCCTGCAAACAAATGAAGTCGTCAAGTTTTTCAGGAAAAATCACTCGCGCTTCGCGCGCGCTCGTGATTTTTTAACCTGAAAAACTTGACTCCTTCATTTGTTTGCAACGAACCTATCGGAAAATACCCGATAATTTTGAAGCTCTTGTGGTATTATATGTGAATATTATCTTCAAACCAATTTTATTTTTAGAAATTACGTTATGAGACTTTTCTAAATGCTTTTGGCACTCATAATTATGTATGTTTTATACAGCTTTTATTGTTTTTGTCGATTTTCACATAACCATGGAATGTAGGTACTTAGGTACTATTCTTGGGAACATAATATTTCTTTTTATGTTTTGGTGCATCCAGATAAATTATCAACAAATTAAATGTTATTTTTCAACCTTTTAATATGATTTTTTTTACGTCAACTCCAAGTATCGATAGGGTGAAAGATTCAGATTGCGCCACCAGATGGCAAAGCTTACGACGTGCACGTTCCCTATAAAAGTTAATAAGGTACAACATACACATAGCTTCTGAAAAGAACATTTTTTTACCTATTACTCTGCCAGACCGAGAATTAGTTTACCATGTGACTAATTAATTTACCGTAGGCATACCGTAGGCTTAATCTTTGACGAATTTGCCTGACGCTTAGTGTGTTAACATTTCATTCAACAACCAAATAACTCCACGCGATCACCCTTAACTCCTATAATACGTTCTTACCCTAACATTGTAGCCAGTGTAACTACAGAATAGTGAGACATCTTATGTCTCAGGATGACGAGCGCAGTGGAATGCCACACAGTACTTGTAACTTAAGGTGCTGGATGGTGTTGCTACTGTTTATGGGTGGTCGTATCGCTTACCATCAGGCGAACGGCATGTACGCCTCGCCATTCAATGCCATAAAAAAAAATACGTTAAAGGCAGTGTAAATTATGTGCTTTATGATTATTACAATGTCGTTGTAGCATGTGAAACGTTAATTTTACCTATTTTAAGGGAAATTGAAGTGGAGTGAAAATATTTTTGACACAAAACGATAACCTTAATTGAAGTAAACGATAACAGAGAAATGTGGTGCGAAAATTACAGGACATGTTTTTGTTTAATATTATTAACATTATATTTGTATAAATGGCTGTATTTGAAATTTGGATTGTGATTGTAGATACGATTTTTTTTTTAATTTCTAAGTTTTTTTTATTGCTCCTCGTTAAACTTTTAAAGTACTTGAGGGTTTCATGAAAGTCACGTTTCCTTGATTTAGATAAAAGTTCTTTTTTTTTTGTTTTTACCACTACTTCGATAAAGTCTTAAAAGTTAGAACATGAAAGTTTAACAAGTATAACGAGGGCTATAGTTTATAAATTAACAAAGACAAATACAAATTATTATTCTAATGAATATATCGTTATAGTTAAATGGTAAGGTAGTTCCTAATTTTGTTAAGTTTTCTACACCAATTATAACCAGTTATATTCATTATCAAGACGTAGTAACATTTAGACTGCCTCGGTGGCGTAGTTGTATTACGGTACGACTGCAACGCTGAGATCTCGGGTTCGATCCCCGGGTCGGGCAAAGTGATATTGAGTTTTTCTATTCAGTATCAGCCCGGAGTCTGGAATTTGTGCCCGATATGGCGATAGGCTCGCCCCCTATCACATCATGGGACGGAATAACGGCGAAAAGTGGGTGCACTAGTTGCGCCTGTGCCTACCCCTTCGGGGATAAAATGCGTGAGTGTGTGTGTGTGTGTAGTAACATTTATTTAATAGTAATTGATGTGCACATACATACGGGCTTGACTAAATACTCAAATATTTTGTCGTAAACCTTGGCATATTGTCTAACATCAGCATTGTCTAGATAAAACGGTTTGCAAACAATAAAATGAATTGTTTTGTTTACTTCTGGGTACTTTCTTTGTTGTTGTGGAAGAGAGAAACTTGTCAAAGGAGCTAGATAAGTCTCCGCGCAGACACGACGCCTAAGGTTAAATCCCATGAAACTTTAACTCTACATTTAGCAATAATTGCGACGAAGTTTTCATTAAATTTCCTTGATTTAACAAATCGTTTTGATAATATAAACTACTAGCTTTTGCTCGCAGCTCCGCCCGCGTGAAAAAGCTTTTCCCGGGATAAAAAGTAGCCTATGTCCTTTCTCAGGCTTTAGACTATCTGTGTACCAAATTTCATTTAAATCGGTTTAGTAGTTTTGGCGTGAAAGCTCGACAGACAGACAGAGTTACTTTCGCATTTATAATATTAGTAAGGACTGGGTAGTGTTCGCGGCTCCACCGGCGTGAAAAATTTTATACAGGATAAAAATAATTTTCAAAATTGGTTCAGTAGTTCCTAAGATTAGCGCGTTGAACCAAACAAACAAACTCTTCAGCTCTATAATATTAGTATAGACGAATATCAGTGTGTTACGCTCGTAGCTGGAATATATGCCGAAATATTAGCAATAAATGCACTTTCAATAGTGACAGCTAGCATATTAGCGGAGCGATTTCAATTTCATTGGTATTAGAGATGTATCGCTAATTTTATGGGAAGTATAATAATAATATAAAATAAACAAAGACAAATACAAATACTAAATGCGAGTACTTGCATAGACACAACCTAGTAGCCAAGATCATACACCAGCAAGTTGCTCTTCGGTATGGTCTTGTGACTCTTGAAGTGCCATATTACCAGTATGTGCCTCAACCAGTTCTCGAAAATGATCATGCAACGCTGTACTGGGATCGATCTATTATCACGGACAGGACTATTGTACCAGCACGAAGTCTGGACAAGATGTTCAGCTGAAGTTTTCAGCTGCCGAGGGGTTATACCCAACAGATTTTCCAACAAAATGTGTGCTGCATAGAAACGGTAAGATCCGGTACTGAGAACTTATCGACTACCACTTACCGATGCTTTCCGGCTTCACCAGCTCTTGCAGATCGCGCAGCTTCAACAGCAACACTCTTGCACACAATTGCAGAACGTCTAAGACACTATAATTTAATGTTAAATGCTCTAGTCCACAGCAGAGGATTCACCAACGGTTTCTTGTCGCACGATCGAAATCGAAGTGTCGCAACGGTTTTTTCCCAAAAAACCTATCGCCTACCGCGAGCGCATCGCATTGGTAGAAGTCCTTCGGCTTAGCCGATGGTAACCGATTCCTCGCGGAGTTCGAGGTTAGGTGCGCCCTCTGGCGACGGTTCGTGATAGACAGATACGGACCCAGTAACGGAATCCCGATGCAGCACACATTATTGAATTTGAATTTGAATTAAATTGAGAATGATTAGGTAGGACGATACATACCGCCCACCAAAATATGAATATATTTTTCTAAATATTCAAGGAATTTAAGTTTTGCGATCGAATAAGTTAGACTACGGTCATTAAAATTGAATATATACTTAGTAAGGGAAACATAAGATAGAAAATAATATTAGATTAATATGATTTATAGTAGAAAAAATAGTAGGGTTAAAACGTACGAGATATTATTAATTATAATTATTAATTGGAATGTAACATTATGAGGTAGGTAGAGGACAAAGTTTAACTAAAGGACGCGTGATAACGTGTTGATTAGCCATCCGTATGGATGCGCATCTTATAATCCCGTCGGGCCCAGGATGAACGTCGACAACACGACCTAAAGACCATTGCAGTGGTGTTCGATTATCGTCTTTGATAATAACAATGGAATTCAATGGTAATGGTTTACAGTCCTTTGTCCACTTTGCTCGTTGCGTTAATGAGTGTAAATATTCATTTTTCCATCTCATCCAGAAATGTTGTTGAAATGCTTGCAAAAGTTGCCAACGGTTCAATCTATTCAAGTTGGTAGTTGTGAAATCGTGTTCTGGGACACTAGTTAATGGTTCCAAGGTAAGAAAATGCCCGGGAGTTAAAACGGTTAAATCATTCGGGTCTGAACTCAATGGGCACAATGGTCGGGAATTAAGGACTGCTTCGATTTGGGTGAATAAGGTAGTGAGTTCCTCAAATGTTAGTACCTGTTCCCCTATAACACGATGCAAGTGACTCTTGGCGGATTTAATTTGAATCTCCCATACGCCTCCGAAGTGGGGTGCAGAGGGTGGATTGAATTTAAACTCGATGCGCTCGTTCTGCGCGGCCTGATCCATCAAACTACACAATTGATTCCTTGCCCCTATAAAATTTGTTCCACAATCAGCATGGATCACCGAACATCTACCTCTTCGCGCCACGAATCTCCTCAACGCTGCTAAGAAGGCGTCTGTTGACAGGCTCGAAGCCACTTCGAGATGAACTGCCTTCGTTGTTAGGCACACGAATAGACATAAATAGGCTTTGTCTAATTTGGCACCACGATGTTTTCCCAGTTTAATGCGAAAGGGACCGCCAAAATCAACCCCGACCACCGAAAATGCCTTAACTTGGTTTATTCGATATGATGGCAAGTCACTCATAACGGGTTGAAGCGATTCAGGACGAGTTTTAAAGCAACGCACACATTGTGCTAATTGTTGCCGGATGACGCGTTTCGCGGCTACTATCCAAAATTGTTGTAGTATCAGATAGTGTGTAGTGTTGATGCCAGTGTGACAGTGTTTGCGATGCACCCATCTAATGTAGTGAGTGGTAAGAGGACAGCGAGTGGGTAACAGCGCGGGATGTTTGTGATCATATTCCAAACCACTACGAGAGATTCTGCCGCCCACCCTGAGGATACCATCGCTATCAATGAATGGAGTTAATTTCCGTAACCATTTGGGCAATGCTTGGTGATTTTTTAACTTGGCTATATCTTCGCGAAAGAATTTATCTTGGTAGAATCGTACCGCAACGTGTAAAGCCTTAAGCCGTTCACCATCCGTTAAAGTAACACAGTGATGGCGCGGATTAATTCGACGCATATTATTGACGAACCTGTAAATGTACCCGATGGTATTCAGAATTTTGTCCAAAGAGGAATTTTTTAGGAAGAGTTCATCGATCCACTCAACAGGTTCAGTGCTCGCCTCCGTCAACAGACTGCTTTTGGATCGTTGTTCGAACTGGATGCTGTCTTCCTCCGATGTTCCAGGTTCTAGGATATTGGCAGGCCAAGCTTCAGATGATTGCGATAACCAGCTGGGGCCCGCCCACCATAGTGTGTTGTCGACCAAGCTCGTTGGCATCAATCCACGAGAACATATATCGGCGGGGTTATCGGTTGTCGGTACATGTCGCCAAAATGCTGTTGGTACGCTGTCCTGAATGAAGCTCACACGGTTCGCTACAAACGTGGTCCAACGTGAGGAGTGTGATCGTAGCCATGACAAAACGATTGTGGAGTCGGACCATAAATATAAGCCCTTTAAAGGAAGTCTGGACACCGTTTTGGCACTCATCGTTAGCTGGACAAGAAGTACCGCCGCACATAATTCGAGGCGAGGTAACGAGATCTGTTTAATGGGAGCAACGCGAGCTTTTGCGCAGAGTAAGAACGTTTGAGTGGTACCCGAATGATCGAAGACACGAATATAAATCACAGCTCCGTATGCCCGTTCAGACGCGTCACAAAAACCGTGAAGTTCAAATGTCGGGGTCGCGATCCCGTTGACACACCGAGGAACTCTAAGACGTTTTAGTTGCGGCAACTGTGTTAGATATTGTGACCAGTGATCAAGGACATCATGTGGGGGTGTCTCGTCCCATGGAATGCCGATTATCCACAGTCGCTGAATTAAGCACTTGGCTTGTATAGTCAGTGGGGAAAGGAATCCCAGTGGGTCGAATATTCTGGCCAATTCGCTCAGGATATTGCGTTTTGTGCATGGTTGTTGCATGGGGGCCACGTCAAAAACAAACGAATCACACGATGGTTTTAGAATGCCGTGATGTGGGATATAATACCGTCCGTGTCCTAATTTTGTTCTTGGTACTAATGACATGTGGCCGCTGTTCAAGTAGTCATCCATGAACTCAACATATTGTGCTCGTAAATCAGGATCTCGAGATAAGCGTCGCTCTAATGCAAAGAATCGCCGCCAAGCGATGTCACGAGATCCGCTAAACACAGGGACCGAATCGTCCTTGAATGGCAGAGTTACCACGTAGCGTCCTGTCGAGTCACGGGAATGCTCTGAAACGTATTTGCGTTCGCACAGCTGCTCTTGTGGAGTGAAAATGGACGCTTGAGGAACACTATCTACGTCCCAAAACCTTTGAACGATACTGGTCAACTGCTCACTGTCTGTGGTTGCGTGAATACCATGTAGGGAACTATGAACTACAGATGTTTTGCCTAACAAAAGCCAACCGAACACGGACCTGAGCGCTGGAGGTTGAGATCCTTGACCTTTGATTCGTTCGTTTAGTAAGGACTCGGCGAATACGTCTGCTCCTAGCAAAATGTCTACTGGACCGGGAATATCGAATCCGGGATCGGCCAGTTGTAACGTTTTAATATTCGACCAACCGTGGGAGTTGAGTTTTGCCATAGGTTGATCGCTACAGATCTTTGGAATAACCAACATCTCTAACTCAAATAAAGGCGTGCAAGCCGTACCTAAATTACATCGCACTACACCATTAATTAGTGCTTCGGTACCTCCAATGCCAGTTATATTGACGGATGCCGGCCGAGGTGTGAAACAAAGACGATCGGCTGCCTTTTGTGTTATAAAATTATTTTGGCTACCAGTATCGAAAACGGCGCGGAAAGCCAAAGAATCCCCTAATGAATTCCGCACATATACTATCGCCGTGGCGAGTAAGACAGTAGGACTAGTACATGCGAATTCGTGTCGTGTAATTAACGTAGTGTGGCTCGGGGACGTAGGCGCAGGCTCAACATCCTTATGTAAAAGTGTGTGATGTCTATGTTTGCATTTCTGACAAGAAAATATGGATTTACAGTCTCTTATCGTATGCGATGTTCTTAAACAATTAAAACACCATTTATTGTTACGTGCAATATTTATCCTTTCATCTACGGTATTTTGTATAAAGGATTTACAACTCGTTATTGAATGCACATCCGAACAATAGGTGCATTTAAGAACCGGTTTGCTAAGGGGCGGAGTCGGTTGCGGCGAGTGGGACGCGACGAGTGCTCCGCACATCACGTCGTTATCAGTACAATCCTGCGCAGCGACCAAGGAATGACTTGCCTTTGGTTTAATTGATCTTATGTTTGGGTTCGGCTTTGTGTATTGTTCCTTACTACATAACGGATTGCTACTAAAATGTCCGGATTCAGTGAAATGTGTATCTCGGATTAAGGCCTCACACTTCGAATATAGAAACGATTGTAAATCCGCGTAGCTCGGCAGTTCAATGTTAGGATGTTTTTCTTCGAATTCTCTACGTAGTTTTGGATCTAGTTTTGATAAAATGTGATACGACAACACAAAGTCCCACTGATCTACCGGTAAATTTAAACGTTTCAAAATGGTTAAATTCTCATCAAACATATCGAGAGAACGACGAAAATCGTGTGCGTTATGTAACTTGAAGTCTGCGTTTAATATGTCGCGCCAACAAGTGAATGCTAGGTCTCGTTTGCTTTCGTATCTAGTTACTAACTTAGTATAGGCATCCGAATAGTGATCGCCTGTAGCCGGGAATGTGCGGATAAGTGCTAACGCATCACCTTGTAATACAGATGTCAAGTAGTTAAACTTATCAGTGTCACTAAGACGAGCATTGTGGATAAGGTTGTCGTATGTAGCAATAAATTTAGGCCATTCTTTTATGTTACCTGAGAAGGACGGAAGCGTAATTTTGGGTAATTTGACGTGTGAACTAGTAGTTTGTGAATTTATGTGTTCAAGTGCGGATTCAGAATTTTGTGAGATGGATTTTGTTATTGATCGGTGAATTCGAATGATCTCGTAATACATATCGTCGAAACGTGTGCAAATGAGTTCATCCCCTTCCGGCTCGTCCACTAAATCCAGGATGGTTAGATGTGCTTCCTCGAAAGTACCCGCGATTTTTTTAATCTCCTGATAATATGACAAAAATAATTCGATTTGAGACGGGTCGTTAGTTGTAAGTGTGGCGACTTCGTAGGCTTTAGTCAACCGATTGTATGCGAGTGTACGCTTTCTACGTAAAGATGGCAAATCCTCGGTCGTATAGCCCCACGCATCCTTAGAACGAGATTTTTTTGTTACACTTAGTTTACGTTTTGAATAACTCATGGTAACTGTTAACAATGAGGATAGTAACCAATGGCAACTTTCTGATGATTTCAGAAATCAGCTGATGAGCGTTAAGTATATCAGGTACGTCAACTGTTTGACACAGCAGACACCGAGAGAGTTGAGTATTGTGTTTGCTATGGAATTGACGTTACTGATCGTAGTTAGGATTATCAGCCGATTCGAAATTGAAACCAATCACTAACGAATTTGCGCTACCGTTAATTATGAGTAGGAATCAAAGTGGACAAATGGAAATGATACGGGGCAGTTAATGTTGATCTATAAATCAGTACTATGGACCATGTAAGAGGGATGCGATAATCGATGTATTTGCTTATTTTCCCGGGTTTCGGCACCAAAACATGTACCAGCACGAAGTCTGGACAAGATGTTCAGCTGAAGTTTTCAGCTGCCGAGGGGTTATACCCAGCAGATTTTCCAACAAAATGTGTGCTGCATAGAAACGGTAAGATCCGGTACTGAGAACTTATCGACTACCACTTACCGATGCTTTCCGGCTTCACCAGCTCTTGCAGATCGCGCAGCTTCAACAGCAACACTCTTGCACACAATTGCAGAACGTCTAAGACACTATAATTTAATGTTAAATGCTCTAGTCCACAGCAGAGGATTCACCAACGGTTTCTTGTCGCACGATCGAAATCGAAGTGTCGCAACGGTTTTTTCCCAAAAAACCTATCGCCTACCGCGAGCGCATCGCATTGGTAGAAGTCCTTCGGCTTAGCCGATGGTAACCGATTCCTCGCGGAGTTCGAGGTTAGGTGCGCCCTCTGGCGACGGTTCGTGATAGACAGATACGGACCCAGTAACGGAATCCCGATGCAGCACACATTATTGAATTTGAATTTGAATTAAATTGAGAATGATTAGGTAGGACGATACAACTATTGTTGCCAATAAGCCTGATATTGTAATAGTAGATCGATTGGCGCGCCGGGCAATACTTGTTGACGTCACTATTCCGCATGACGATAACCTTGTTAAGGCCGAAAAGGACAAAATGTCTAAATATTTAGATTTGGCTCACGAGGTTACCGACATGTGGGAGGTAGACTCCACAATTATTGTTCCGATTGTCGTTTCTGCTCATGGGTTGATACCAAAGAGTCTCGACCAACACCTCCAGAGGCTCTCAATTGGTCGTTGGGCCAAGAGCCAGATGCAGAAAGCAGTACTTCTGGACACGGCACGCATTGTGAGGAGATTCCTCACTTTGAATCCCTGACCACCGGTGGCTTGGGTCTTGAGCCTCGCCATCGGAGGGTGATTCACTTTTTTATATTTTTATAATATGTATTAATGTTTTTTTTTAGTATGTATATAAAAATGTAAAAAAAGGAAAATTGAAAATAAAGAGATATAATAATACCAGCCCTGTATTATATACTGCCCACTGCTGAGCACGGGCCTCCTCTACTACCGAGAGGGGTTAGGCCTTAGTCCACCACGCTGGCCTAGTGCGGATTGACAGACTTCACATACCCTCGAAATTCCTATCGAGAATTCTCAGGTATGTAGGTTTCCTCACGATGTTTTCCTTCACCGTTAAAGCGAACGATAATTGATACACAATACACACATAACTTCGAAAAGTCAGAGGTGTGTGCCTTGGGTTTCGAACCTCCGGACATTGTCTCGGCAGACCGTTCCATTCCCAACTAGGCTATCGTCCATATGGGAAGTATAGTTCACTTAAAAATACTTATAATTATGTTTATCATATAAGTAGAATCAGTTGAAAAAGCTCATTCAAATTAAAAATGTAAACTTAGTTTTTTTTATGAGCGTTCGCCCGCCTGACTGCCCCCATGTCATATTCCAAGAGGTATCAAATAAATCGTGTTAAGAGTCAGTACTCTTACTCTCTACTTTGTCAGTACAAAGACCTTGGAATTCGAGACATTGTGGTCCGTATCCAAACTAATCTACCGGCAGACGAAGGAGGCGATTTGACATAGTAAAAACTGAAGGCCTAACTTATAAGTTGCTAGATAGTGGGAGAAGTTCTCGACCAAGTTGGAAAAAGTAGAAATATTCGGTAAAATCTAATAAAATTTACACCTTATTCTACAAGGAAAAGGACATTCTATAGAATTCCGTTCGAGTATTGTTTTTCGACATTGAACATGAGATGGAAATAAATTGTTACTAATAGCTGTGCCGACAGTTTCGTGTAGACAAAATAATTCGCACAATCATTTGCGACAAAACAAGGCTAACAGTTGTCTAGTGATCCGACGTTTTTTTTCATTCGTTTTTGTAATTATTAGATACTTAGAATTGTTTATATTATCAATACAACAGAAGTGTGTTCAGACTTCAGACTGCCTCGGTGGCGTAGTTGTATAATGTGCGCGGTAATACTATCGCGCTGAGGTCTCGGGTTAGAATCGCGGGTCTGGCAGTGATATTGGATTTTTGTTATCAGTATCCAGCCGGAGTCTAGAAATGTGCCCGGTAAATGGTAACAGGCCAGTCCCCTATTACATATGACTTACCATAGCTGTGTGTGTTACATGCCTAGCCCTGAAAAGGAAATAAAGGCGTCTTTTTGGCTTTCCTAAAACAAACTTTACGATTTCAAAGATAATAAAATCGTTTGCTTGAATATTTAAGTTACAAATGCAATGTGTTATATGAAACAAACTTCTGCTCAAGGACTAAAACAGCGCGCTAAACTCAAGAACTATTGTACCCATTTTGAAAATTCTTTCACTAATAGGAATCTACATTACTCCTGAGTGCTATAGGCTCCTATTTATCCCGGGAAAATATTTATTTTTATGGCTTTGAATGATGAAACGAGCATGCCGTTCGCCTGATGTTAAGCGATACGACCACCCATAAACAGTAGCAACACCATCCAGCACCTTGAGTTACAAAGTACTGTGTGGCATTCCACTGCGCTCGTCATCCTGAGACATAAGATGTTAAGACTCACTATGTCCTGTAGTTACACTGGCTACAATGTCCTTCAAAGCGAAACACAACAGTGCATGCACACTGCTGCTTGGCGGAATATCCCGGAAAACTTTTTCACGCGGGTGGAGCCGAGAGCAATACTAGTATAATATTAACTTAACGCTTCAAAAGGACCGTTAAAAAGTTTCGATGGTTTTTGTTAATCCAAACTGGATCGAATTATCTCAATGTCGTTTCCGTTGTTGATTGTTTTAGCAGCATCACATTTATGCATTAAACTTTAGATATTCTTCGAAATGAAACGAAACTTTAGAACGTGTTATACCAGCTATTATTTTTGGCGTATGACGTCATTCCTCAAAATGATATTGCCATATTCATCATCATCATTTATTTTCCCGGAATAAACTATGCTTTAAATGTTTTTAAGCCTCATTGACGATAAACCATCGGCCAGTAGTCATCTCATGTCAAATTCGGATTTCGTGACTGACATTTATTTAGATTTCGCTAAAGCCTAGATTTTTTGAAGTTATAAATAGTCTAGATTTGCATCTTTAGCAAACGGATATACCTACTCCTAAATATACATATAGGCCTACTTTATACCCGAAAGTTTAGATATATTGGAGATTTGATTCCGAGAAAGACTTTCTTAGGCAGATCCGCGGAAAAAATCTTGTACATAACAAAATCATGGTAAACAATAAGTTTTTAATTGCTTGCCCTAAGATTCGAACCCAGCATACCAACGGTTTTGCAGCCTTAAATATTAACATATTCCATACTAATCACTAAGAATAAAACAAGAAATTGCTTCAAGTTGTTATTCCATCAAGAAAACAGTATTACAACCATAAAACAAAATTAAATAAACAACATTATAAAGTATGGAACAATAAAACCTTCCTACAAATCTTATATTGTGTTCTAAATTATAATGCGTCATAAAACTTTTCTTTTTCTATATAACAAAATGCGAAACATAATTTCTGGGTCAATTTCCAATGCTAACAAGCGTGTTTAGTATTTGTCGTGCGTGGAAGAGATATTTGGGTTGTGTTTTGGGTCGGCCCTATATCTTACAGAAGTCTGAATTAATTGGGGGCAAGTAATTACGACTACTATATAGAGTAGATAACGAAACAAGCACATTATTGTTAATCGTTTAACAACAGTGTTATTAAGGAAATATTGTTATCGTAGTCAATTCTACGGAAATTCTTTTATTGACCATGTTAGCAGTTAAATAGCTAATATGTATAAGAAGTAGAAAAAAGGATATGAAATCGTGTATCTATTGATCATTATTATACTATCATCAAGACAATGGCAAAATTGCTAGATCGTTTAAAGTTTTTTACCTTCAATCAATAATTATTCATAAAAAAATTATACTGATCACGAATTTCTTAACTAACAGCTTTCGTCCAGGATTACGCCCTACTACTGAAATTATAATAAGTAGGTAGGTAGATACTGTAATTTTACAACGAAATTCATAAGTTCAATTCGTTTAGTAGCTATTAAGTTACTAAGTTATTAGATTACAAACAAAATCATAATTCTATTCCTTGACTAGAAGCCGGGTTGCTGAATCAGTTTAATGATTGCTCCTCATTGGCACCCTCAGGGAGATCCTGACATTTACGCAATTTTAGCTTTTTTTTTTTTTTTTTTTTTTTTTTTTTTTTTATTGCATTTAATGACGAGACGAGCATGCCGTTCGCCTGATGGTAAGCGATACGACCACCCATAAACAGTAGCAACACCATCCAGCACCTTGACTAACAAAGTACTGTGTGGCATTCCACTGCGCTCGTCACCCTGAGACATAAGATGTTAAGTCTCATTATGTCCAGTAGTTATACTGGCTACAATGTCCTTCAAACCGAAACACAACAGTGCATGCACACTGTTGCTTGGCGGTAGAAATAGACATTGCGGTGGTACCCACCCAGACGGCCTCTTACATAATGAGAGACCTACCACCAGTTAGCTTTTAAAGATCAGTGGAAAATGGTTTAAGAACTTCGCTTATCGATTGCCAACTTACTTGAGTAGCGTTAAATTTATAATTAAGAGTGTTACGTTAAAGGGTATAAAACTGTTTGTAATAACAGACTGCCTCGGTGGCGTAGTTGTATTACGGTACGACTGCAAGGCTGAGGTCTCGGGTTCGATCCCCGGGTCGGGCAAAGTGATATTGGATTTTTCTATTCAGTATCAGCCCGGAGTCTGCCCGGTATGGCGATAGGCTCGCCCCCTATCACATCATGGGACGGAATACGCTTGGCGAAAAGTGGGTGCACTAGTTGCGCCTCTGCCTACCCCTTCGGGGATAAAAGGCGTGAGCATGCGTGCGCATGCATGCGTAATAACAGCTGTTGAAAAGAAAACTTTAGTTTGGAGTCGTTTCCAATTAACACGAGTGGCATTGAGCTGGATAGTCTTATGTTTAAATGTGTGTTATGCCATACAACGACTGAAATGCATTTCTTAATTTTTGTTGGTCGCATTTGGATTTCCATCACCTAATCACTACAAAGTGATTAGGTTACAGAACCTTAGGCAACTCTGATCATTTGCACAATGTTTGTGTGATAGATACTGAATGAATAACCATAGATTTAGTCAGTCAGTGCCCTTTAATTATTACCTGCTGTAACTATATTTACGAAGAAACCCACTCGCAAGAAAGTTATTAACATTGAAAATGTACTCTGTTCTTTCCTTGTTTTACTAGTATCAAAACATTGTAATAAAAAACTATTCACTTCAATACAAAAACATTGTAACAGTGTTTGTTTTTCTACAAGAAACAAATATATTCTTAGGCTGAATCCCAATACAAAGGTTATACAAAGTCAACCGTTCAATTAGTTTCCAATCAACTTACTTGAACCCAATAGAATAACATTCGATCGAAATGCGAAACTTTCGCGTCGTGCAATTTAGATGCTGTGTAGTCCCTGGACGTTTTAAAGTTTTGAATTGCATTTCGTTCCCCTGTCTGCGACCGTAATGATGACAATAAAGCATTGTTATTTATTACTTTTTTGCTCTGAACAGTAGAAAATTAAATATTGTTAGAGGCAGTCCATTTCCCTTCAAAATTACGGCTCTTAAAACAGCTGGGGGAAATACTCTGTCCTGAAACACCAAATTGCGTTCATATAAGAAATTACGTTCTTGAAAACATGGCATTATTTTTTATTATCAAAACAAGTACTACATTATTTTCCATTATCGTATATTCGGGTTTCATCTCAAAATATCTAAAACAATTTTGTAGCTCGAAGTTTAGGGCATTCAACAGTTGGCAATTTAAACGATATTTATCGCAAACATCCTTTGTCTGCAAACATTGTCTAGCCCTCATGGAAGTAAACATGTAAAGCAATGGGGACTATTCGCTCCTTAATTGTAAACATTATTTATCAATAATTACAAACAAGATTGTTTGTCTAGTTGTACGTGGCTGGAAATTTATTTAGGGAACAATACGTGCAATTTATAAAACTGAATAGTTTGTGTTCAACAACGCTATATTTTTTTGTTTCAGGTATATAAATGGTGAGCGAGAAATATGTTTTATCAAATGGCCCGATGGCAGCTATCCGACGTCACGGACGGATTACTGGTAATACTCAAATTAAAACTAACGATCCAATTAACATGTTGAACCATAGATTCATAGAACGTTCTGTCTTCGGCTCTCCTAAATGATTACATAATATCAACATAATTTATGGTCAGTAGACCACTATTATATCGCAATATAACTGACGTGATAGTTTTAAATTAAAGCGCTGATTAATCATATTCTTACAAGTACATAAATTGTGTATAAAGGACATTTCTAAAAACGGGCTTAAAATTCTAACCAAGATACATTATATATATTTGGATAGTACCTACTCCCAAAAACTAGGCCTTTGTAATAAGTCCTATAATTTACAAGTCCTTCGATTTAGAGATTCACGTTATTTTATTTTGCTTTAAAACTACATTTACGGACGGAATACACACGCCCAAAAGTGGATGCATTAGTTGCGCCTCTGTCCATCCCTTCGGGGATAAAAGGCGTGAGTGTGTGTGTTCCAGCCATGACAACTCATTTCTGCCAGCCTGATTAAAGTTAATATTTATTTTAAACCATAGCTAAAAATAGACAAAACCAAAAGCAAATTCGTGTCATGACAATTCTTTTTCCTATATTTTATAACATCTAAACCAAACCTTTTGTAATAAATAAAACATGTCACGCTGTCGTACAGAACAGTATACCATAAATAGTAAAGAACTTCTTACCTCATTACGACTCCCAGCTCCGTATTATCCATCTAAAAGAAGTACTCGGAATGATTTTTATATTCCTCTTTCGGCGCATTCGTCCTTTTTGCTCTTAACGTTGTCGAACGTCGGTCATTGCCACCAGAATTTGCTATTTTATTTATAGGCATAGAAAAATCACGCTACTGCATTTGATGATAAGGAGAGTGGCATTTAGATAGAGATTAGACTAACGAGAGATGACAAGCTTGCACTAGTTGATATAATTATGTCGTCCAGTTCGAAATCGGAGGTGTGCCTGATTGTGAGGCTGATTCGGAATCACACCTTGTACTACCGAGGCGGGTTTATGTTGATATAATAAAATATTGTAACAGAAATTCACAGACTATGATAAAATGAAAAATCGTTTATTGTAAAAATAGACTTACAGAGAATCAATGTTACCTAAAATGAACAGACACTATGAGATCCTTAAAATTAGAATTTCCAGAGGTACCCAAACTAGGCATAGCCTGTATCTTGGGCTACCCATGACAGAGTTAGCTTCAGCTGAGTGTTAGGGTGAAAGGAAGAAAATACACGTAACAGAATACCAATATGTTAATGCTATTGAATTGTGAACAATAATATTTATTACTAGTGGTTTTTAAGTGGTTTTTGCTCAAATAAAATATTATTATGAACACGACCGTCATACTATCACTGTATATACCATGAATTTACCTTTACTCTTTCGTATAGGTAATGACTTTATTCTCAACGACCAAAAACGTATAAATCGACCAAAACAATTTATAGCTCCCTTCCGGAGATTATCTACCAAGGTAATTAAGTACGTGCATACTTTGCAAGAATATTTAACAGTATAGATATACTAATATATAAAGCTGAAGAGTTTGTTTATTTGAACGCGCTAATCTCAGGAACTACTTGACCGATTTTGAAAATTCTTACACTAATAGGAAGCTACATTACTCCTGAGTGCTATAGGCTACATTTTATCCCGGAAAAACTTTTCCACGAGGGCGGAACCGCGCGCAAAGGCTAGTTTAACAATATTACAGAATATGAAAATAGATTTAAGCTCTGATGTAAAATACATAAAATATTCGCTTCGACTATCGGGATCAGACAGCATTAATTTGTCTCAAAAAATCTTGATTAAAATCGGTTTAGTAGTTTCAAAATTTATCGATTTATAAGTATATATTATAATCCTAATGTATAATTAATAACATTGTAGTTATAACTTGGTGTTCCTGGCTGTGACTTACGTGGTGCCTATGACGGTGATGGTCTGGGCTTACGCTCGGATGAGCTCCGCTTTGAAGGGACGAGCTATTGGCGAGTGCACACATCATCAGATGCAAGTCGTCAGAGCCAAACGCAAGGTAACCTTATGAATGTTAATGGCTAGCGTCGCCTAGGCTCACCGAGTGTAATCGAATCGCATTTATGCGCCTGATACATTCCGATGAAACTAATCCATTAAATACCATACCGTTAAACTGTATTTATTCGTACAAAATAAATGCGATTCATTCGATCTGCTTTTGTCGACGCCAGCCTTTATTTAGAGCACTGCACGCAATGTTTTTTAAATGTCGTCTGTCTGTCGAGTATCGCAAACGCATGCTCACGCCTTTTATCCCCGAAGGGGTAGGCAGAGGCGCAACTAGTGCACCCACTTTTCGCCAAGCGTATTCCGTCCCATGATGTGATAGGGGGCGAGCCTATCGCCAATCGGGCACAAATTCCAGACCCCGGGCTGATAATGAATAGAAAAATCCAATATCACTTTGCCCGACCCGGGGATCGAACCCGAGACCTCAGCCTTGCAGTCGTACCGTAATACAACTACGCCACCGAGGCAGTCGAGTATCGACGCACTTTAAACGCGAGTGACACGCTCAGTACACACAATACAGATGGGAACAAAATATAAATGTATGTACGATACTAGCATAAATATTTCTATGATTGTATATCTAATGGGGTGAAAAAGAATTTCTGTTGAGAATAAAGTTTTTTTAACCATAAATGTCCGTGCAGATAAAGTGCGTATTAAAACCGGATTCTTTTCTTCGTTTAAAAACCTCATATCTTCCAAGTTCCAATATGTGTCTTTAGCTGAATATAAAAAGCATCATCGACATAAAAAGTGACGTAAAAAATTATGTTCTGCTGATCGATGGTAGCGTAACTTAGAACAGATAATGAGGATCCTACAGCCGAACCTTTAAACCAGAATAAAAGATTTAATGTTTTATATCTCAGCGTGTCGTAAAAATCTAAAAAACTGGCATAGATGTATCTTTTATATTGCAATTTAAAAAAAAATAGAATATTCTACGAGTATACTTAAGAGTGTACCTCGAATATATTATGGTGTTTTTTCACCAAATTCACACATAATATAACAATTAATGTATGCTAAGATAGATTCGACCCATGCCACTAATCGGATCGTAAGTTTGAGATCCCCTGGGAGTTGTTTGAAAGTTGGGATAGCATACTCGAAGTGCAATTTGGTAAGTGTAACCCTCGGTCATTTTAATTATTTCATCAAACAATTAAGCCACATTAATATTTTATTTTCATTTCGAAATTAATTCGCGATTGGAGTTTCATGTAAGGTTTAATTACATTGTTGATACCTAATTCAAGTCGATTCTCATTCCCTTAACAAGGGTACAGTAACTAAAACTACAAAATTAACAAAACTGCTTGTTCATTTCGGCTACCATTCATGCTATAGTTTGGACAAACTAAGCTGGCCGGTATGACAATTCAAATTTTTCGCGACGAGATAACGTGTGAGAACGTCTACCCCAAGACATTATGTAACTTATTTGAATTAGTATTGTCAAAATATACTGAAATAAAGAATATTATCTTGACTCTTATATCAACGCGACGCTTTTACAATTTTGTATACTGCAGTTTATGAGCGTACTGTTGGGAAAGTGTTAAATCGCTTGGGAACCAAACATAACCGATTACTGAAAATAATCAAAACTTTGGATGTTAATAAAATCAGTGCTGTTATTTTAAAAATTATGTTTAAAGTACATTTTACAAACAGTTTTCAACAATGCGTTAGATATTTTGAAAAAATTACACAATTCATACTCGAAAACGAAGATCTCCATAGTAAATAATTTAAACCAAAAAACTATATTTATTATTTGATTTTCAGTACACATTCTTAATTATTTATTTGTAATGACTAAAAACAATTTAAAACTTATGAAAGGATAATCGTGAAATTTTATCGGAAAATCAAAATGAACGACTAATAACTAACTACTGTAATAAAAAAGAACTCCTGATTGTAATGTGTATGATTTAATAATAATATAACTCTATTTAAATACGATAATAAACTCCTTCAATAAAAAATCGATTGCACTCAAGAATCGGTTATTTAGAGTAACCGAAATTTTTGTTCACTTCCCTACACATAGTATTCCGTGAAGTGTCAATACATTGTCATACCGGCCAGCTTAGTTTGTCCCAACTATAATATTGTAGCAGAACATTCAAGGCGTAATACACTATTCAAATATAACGTTAAAGGTAGATGCCAAGGTTTTGTCTCCATTATTAATTTCCAGGGTCTCTGGGACGTTTAGCTTGGAATATTCTAGAAATTCTGTAAGCGTAACAGAAACCCGTGTATAAGCTAATAGTTTTAAAACCAGATGAATGAGTTTTAATTAAAGCATCGACCTTAGTTCTTGTATAGACGAATACTGAATGTGGTTTATTAGTAATAGGGAATATGCATACATTTTTTTTATTTGTTTAATCCAGTCTTTACTTCGTTATAATAAAGTAAAAAATATAAATATTGTTGAAAGTGTACTAATTATTTTTTAAAATAATATATAAAATATCGATTGAATTTGACGTGTTTAAACGCCCCCATTTTTCGCGCGCTTCGGATGACGTCACAGAGCACGTTCAGTGTTATTTACTGTATGCATAGAGAGTTATGACTGAAGGTTTTTCAGTTTAAATCGCTGTTAAGTTATGGAAGAAGCTGAAAAACCATTTTATAGATATTGCATGGTACCAATGTGCCAAAAAACAATTAGAAGTACACCAGATAAAGTGTTTTTTTCTGTTCCTTAGAACTATCTCTTAAGATACGAAAATATGTAAACAATGGTGTTATTTTATGAGAAGCGATAAAGTATCTTCAATATCGCGTTTACGCTGTTGTGCAGATCATTTTAATGTAAGTATATTATATTTTGACAGTTAAAATGGTGTGAATTGGTCAGAAGTAAAAATAAAAGTTGGAAGAAAACTCAGTAGAGCATAACACACAAAAAATATTTGATATGTCATCTATTTCGTTAAGTATCTATTTCTCCATCAAATACTTTAACACTTCACACACACAACATTCATTAAAATCGATTAAAATGTAATAAAGTTAGGTGTATGTTAACAACATTTAAAGTTATGTTTAGGTAAGTATTGCTGTGTGCACATATGCATCATAACCGATTTAATAGATAAAAAAATATTATATATTACAATAATTACTTTTCCACTTTTACTCCTTTGACCGAGGTTGACGTAAAATCATGATTTGATGCAAAATATGTTGTCATCATAAAATTATATACTTATTTTGGTAGATGATCCGGTTGTGCTTTGACAAAACCACTTTCTGTCACTGTTCTTAATAATCCCTAGTATCATTATGTATCAAAATCGTACTAGGTAAAAGAAAACACTACAGGAATATAAATTAAAACAATTTTTCTCTCAAATACGACTAGCAAAGTATGAATATAAATCCCATAACGTGCTCTGTGACGTCACTTTACGTTTCGACCAATGGTGATGCGTTTCGTGAATTTATATTTCCCGCGCATAATTTACGCTTTTTGAAAAAAGTTTTATGCCATTAAATACAAACTAAACAAGAAAATAATGGTTTAGGAGTAACATCAGGACCACAAAGTATCGAGGATAAAATAATCAAGTTAATTTAAATCACTTGCATATTCCCTATTTGTCCATTCAATGAAATAGCAAGCACGCTGTAAGCTGGAATAGGGTGTTTAAACCAGCATTCATATTACAAGTGCTGCTTTTCTGCCATCCTACTCGTAAGGATATTTTACCCAGTGAAATTTATCATGTACAGTCAGCCCCAAAAGTCGCTGAACAAAACAAACCCACATAAATGGTTCAACACCTCAAAAATATAATGTACTTGATCACTTCTCGCCACATATGTCACTGAACATATTAAAATCAAAAATATTGATGAGCAACCTAGAAATCAAAATGGCTGAATACGCACATACTATTCGTATATTTCCGGCAACATCACGACTGGCATGTTTCTACATTCGTTAAATAGAAGAGCAGCAATGTTATTTCCTCTTTGTCATTTCGTGCGTGACGTAAGTGGTGTGTCATTTTTTTTTTTTTATAATGGCATTTGTGTTCACATTTTGCCAATGTCAAGTTTGGTTTGTATATTTTATTATCTGTAGTATGTCGAAGTAAAGCAGTGGCTACCTTACCAAGACTTTATCGAGGAGTTTTGGCGGCAACAGAAAAACACTTGATTAGCACAATTATTTCAATTCACTTCATTTGAGCTCTTTAATAGAACTATATTGGATAATATACCACCATAATTATGCAATATAACACTAAATATCACCAAAATAATGAATTAAAACAAGAGCACCTCATGACACTTCCAAGTTCCCGCCAAAACTCCCATCATTTGTTTTAAGATTGCACAATGACAGTTGTAGAATCACATAAATAAAATTTTGAATTATTGATACTAAAGTAGCCACACAGTAGTTCACACACGCCCACATTCACAAACGCACACACTCGCACACACACACACACATATTATATACTTACAGAAACATTGTACATACACGCAAATTCATATTGCAACTTTTACATAGACTTTTTCTATATTGGGAACTTACCTCATTTTGTGAACCTATTTTATGAACTTACCTCATCTTGTGAACCTATTTAATGTAATGTATCCCTCCGACAATTTAATATGTATTAATAATATCTTAGTGAAACCTATAATTGGCTCCAGTTAAGTTAGTCTATAATTTAGTTATTCATAGTAAAGGTGTTGGTTTTATGAATAAAATAAAATAAAATAAAGAAATCTATACAAATAAGTCAGACTGGCATATCTGTCTGTAATTTGGAAATCACAAAATTTTTATGATGTTTTATATTTTAAATTTTTATTGCAGTCTACATTAATTTACTGCAATCTGATAGTACCGAAACCTAAAAGACACAATGATGGAGGTTTCATAAGCATGTAGTAAACTTTTCTAGTTGATATACAAGCTATTATAAGGAAATTAATGGTATCAGGTGACCGTAGCCATATAACATTAAAACATTCCATAGGTTTAAGTCGTCATACATTAGTGAAAAAATACATGGGCGTAGCCGCGGTTAAGAATCACCAAAGTCATCGTGAATTTACTAAGGCCGATTTTACACGTCTTGTTAACAACCTCTGCAAAAAAACAAAAACCTATATTTGCAACGTTCACTATATTTCGTTCCCAGGTTCGTTTGATAGAAATGAACGTTGAAGAACAAATTTGCTTGTTGTTTCTTCGCAAAATAAATGTAATATGAAAGTGGAAATATAAACGTCATAATTAATATTTTTTATAAAATATGTATTACCTAGACACTTTTCATGTAAATGAACACGGCAATGCCTAATTAACATCCAATTAGAGTAGATTTGTTACGTGTTTGCGTTCGACTTGGCAAAAATCCCACGATTTTCGTATGGTATCGCGTCGCCAGTGAGTAATCGTTTTTAATATCAATAGCGTTTTTAGCGAAATTTTGAATTTTTGACAGCATTGTGGTGCAGTAGACGATGAACTGGCTGTAGTACGAGATGCCACGGGTTCGATTCCCGCACTGAGAACTATTGTTTCATTCATTTATTTACTATTATGTAGTATTGATTGACTGCCTCGGTGGCGTAGTTGTATTATGGTATGACTTGGGTTCGATTCCCAGGTCGGACAAAGTGATATTGGGTTTTTTAAATCAGTATCAGCCCGGAGTCTGGTATTTGTGCCCGATATGGCGATAGGCTCGCCCCCTATCACATCATGGGACGGAATCCGCACGGCGAAAAGTGGGTGCACTAGTTGCACCTCTGCCTACACCTTCGGCGATAAAAGGCGTGAGTGTGTGAGTGTGTGTGTGTATTATGTATTGATCGCGGTACGAGATATTAATCTAGGACATGGTCCAAATTTATTTGGCACTAGCTTTTGCCCGTGGCTCTGCCCGCGTTAAAAAGTTTTTCCGGTATAAAAGTCCCGCTTTATATTTTTCCGGGATAAAAAGTAGCTTATGTGTTAATCCAGGACATGATATACCCGTGTCCCAAATTTCATCGAAATCCGTTCAGTAGTTTTTGGGTGAAAGAGTAACAAACATCCATACATCCATACTTACAAACTTTCGCGTTTATAGTATATATATAGAGTAGGATTCTAACATCCACAGTATGCGTTTAAAACGAATTTTAAGAGAAATATTTTACGTGCGCAAAAAGAATTAGAACGCTTTTGTGTCCATGCTGGTCACAGATATTTACACTGTGAGTGTGTTCAGTCACTTTTATTTCCACGTTGTTCAACAATATTTTTGATTTTAATGTGTTCAGAAACTTATTTGGCGGTAACTGATCAACGACATTTGATGTTAAGGGTGTCTATTATTTCTGTGGTTTTGTTTTTTTTAAGGGACTTTTGTGGCGGACTGTACATAGAATATCTAAATTTTAAACTATATAGATATAACACACACGATTTTCAGTGCAAAAAGAGACATACTTACGCTCTAAGTTATACACATAAAACATCAATGCGTTTGGACAAAATATATTTAATAACATTTTAGTATTGCTCACGGCTCCGCCGAGTTAAAAAGTTTATCAGGGTGAAAACATTTTCCCCAAATAAAAAATAGCCTATAGCATTCAAGAGTAATGTAGCTTATTGGTGAAAGAATTTTCAAAATCGGTTTGGTAGTTCCTGAGATTAGCACATCCAACCAAACAAACTCTTTAGCTTTATAATAATTATTATAAGTATGGATTGTAGAACTTAACACTAAATTTCTACACTAAACGTGACTTTAGATTTATATTAAAAGCCATACAACTGAGTATCTTTCACGTAAAAAAACCGACTCCTAATTATGCCAACGCGGTGATTCTAGGCGGCCGGTCTTCATTACTGCTTACCCAGGTACGGTAGGTAACGCAAATAAAAACAAATTAATTAAGAACAGCTGAAACCCTTTGTCTCAAGCGAATGTCTAAGACGAAATGAACATTGCAAATAAACTGCGGCCTTTTCTTTTTCAAATGCATAATAGAATCAAAATATGAATAAAGATTCTTAAAAATAGGTAAATGTTGGTTTCCTAAGATACAGGTTTCGACTATTTCGGGACCCCAGGTAATTGTATTAATTAAAACGATTATTGTGATATTATTTATCAATTTTTAAATCTACGTAAATCCAATTTTGAGTAATTAATTTGAATTTGATTGTGGATAATGAATAGATCTATTTGAAAGGAGTGGAAATAAATTGATATTATTTTGTAGCATATTGTATTAATACAATTGCAATAAATAGACAATTATTTTATCAATAAAAAGATGTAACTTAAAATAACAATACTGTTATGTGATGTGTTAGTTGTACAAATATTTAGGGCTTTTGTATTTTACAAAATATATACCTACAGTCGTGAAAACCATTTAAAAGTTGCAACAATTGCATGGCAGACAAGAAGCATTTGAATAAAAAGAATATTGTTAGATTGGAACTACGTACGTTATATTATGAAATGAGATAAGATAGTTGACTCGTCAACGCCCGCGGCGGACGCCGGCGACCGGGTATACATTTTTTTTTTATCGATGGCTCGACAAAGTGGCTCCATTTATATATAAGCGGGCGTTGACGGGATGACGGTATGAATAAAAAGTTATAAGCAATACTAAAATTCACTGGATAAGGAAGTTTTTCCCAAAAACAGACGATTCCACAACAAAATGTTGATTCGCATACGAGGGGCACAATGGAACTTGTGCTTCGAATTCAAAGCGAAACTACAAACCCACATCTAGCCAGTATTCGTTATCTGTAACTAAATGCACATCAATTTACGCTCGATTTCCTTTTGCCATAGACACGGGCAAAAATATCGTAGATTTCTTGGTTTTCTTTTGTAAATTATGGCTACGGTTTGCTCGATACAGTCCCCTCCGTCATGTTTTTTGGAATTCATTTAGATTTTCCGGCACACTTAGCATTATTTCTTTCATTTTGCAAATAATATACTATTACACTGGTCGGCAAAAAAATAAATAAATCTGGGAGCAAAAAGCTCGCTATGTGATTTTTATTGATTTTGGTTTGCTGAGTCCACATCTGTTTACAGATTTCAGTTATCACATCAAGTTTTCCAGTAATTTACATTGAAACACCGGTACCGATATATATTAAATATGTCTTTAATATAGAAAGAAAAAAATCATACTGATTGATGACTTTTACAATACAAATTAAAATAAAATATGAACTCAAATATATTAAAAAAGCATCAAAAATAACAACTATTTGGTAGAACGCTTTCTTTTATAATTTTATCTGCTGTTTCTCGATTTATTTCCCAGCAAAAAAACAACTAGCAATGCCGGGGTCTACTTCCCGCTATATCTTTTTCCATATGCGCAATGTCTTGGTAGAAACTTTCACCATGGTCATCAGACACGGCACCAAGATTTTCTGGGAAAAAATCTATATATGAATGCCAGAAGTGAATATTTAATGACATATTGCATCCAAGTTGTTGATATGATGAAAACAGTTCCTCTATTAGTTCTGTGTAATTTTCAGTATGTTTATTATTTCTAGAGAATTCTTTGATTTTTGACATACAAAAATAGCAGTCATTCATATGGTTTTGTGGCTCTTTCCAGATCATAGGATGACTGAATCACAATGATTTTTAGACCCCTTCCGCCAACCAGTCAGAGCTACTACACATGCTTTGCAACATATCTTTGGCAACCAGATTTTCTCTCTGTTATCTATTTCCAAACCAAAATAAAAAAGATAAGCCTCTTTTATTATTATAATTAATGCGTCGGTTGTCTTTTTCTAACACAGAACACAACTAACTACATGTACCGACGTTCACAAATATCGCTGCCTGCATCTATATGAAAACAACTCTAAGGCAAATAACAATGCTTATTGCGCCGACATTAGACGTGCTAGGTGAATTCTAACTACATATTTAGATTTACCGTGTCCATATTATGTATTACGACCACATAAAATAAATTATTTGGTCTTATTTTGATGCCGACCAGTGTTATCTAAATTGTAATGAAGTCTAATTTAGGAAAATTCTTCATATTATACCATAACATTTTACGTAAATTAAAAGTCATCCAATATCTCGGGAGTTTAACGTCTATTGCTAGAGTAACACATTAATTAATATGACATGTAAGAAAAAAAAGTATTAAATAATATGATATCCAATAGATATGTACTTACATCCATTATGTTGTGAATTAATATTCAATTGATGAACATCAAATTCATATTCATTGATTTTCTCGTACTTAAGTTGACTAAAAGCTGATTTCAATAAACTATTCCAACCGCTAACTTGTATTTATTGTTGTGTGTGTATTGTTTATCAATAATTATCGTTCACTTTAACGGTGAAGGAAAACATCGTGAGGAAACCTACATACCTGAGAATTCTTCATATGAATCTCGAGGGTATGTGAAGTCTGCCAACCCGCACTGGGCTAGCGTGGTGGACTAAGGCCTGACCCCTCTCTGTAGTAGAGGAGGCCCGTGCTCAGCAGTGGACAGTATATAATACAGGGCTGATTGCATTGCAACCGCTAACTACTCGTCAAAGGCAACAATACACCATTCAAATAACGAACACTTTTTTCTGATTGGTCCTTTTTCGCTTTTGATTAGACGGTGCTAGTTGAAATGACTGGTTCTATAAAATTCTGTCTTTTGCAGGTGGTCAGAATGTTCGTCTTGGTGGTGATGGTATTTGCACTGTGTTGGTTGCCGTACCACGCGTACTTCGTGCTGGTGTACCACCACCAGTCTTTGGCTTCGGCGCCGTTCGCCCAGCACATATACCTTGGCTTCTACTGGCTTGCCATGGCCAACTCGATGTTCAATCCACTTATATACTACTGGATGAGCAATAAGTAAGTTTACCTACGTGCTTTTTGTATATTTAAATTTTACTTTTTGAGTTAGTTTTTATTCGAAAATTCCACCTGATTTTCATGGATGGATTTAATAAATATTATTATGACGATAAACTCGGCTCTCTTTTAATAATATTATGAAACATATTAAAGAAATTTAGATGCCCTCTTATTGGTCTGCACCCCTTCTGGAATACGGGCGTCATGATATATACGCTTATGTAACTCTAATGGTTTCTTACATCGATATTACGAAAGAAAACTTTCCTTTTATTCATGAAGTCATATATAACCTATAAAAATGTGTGTGTATTAATGTACACACGTATGAAGTGAAACTTTTGGCTCTGTATAGTTCGACCTAATTACTACATCGCGATGTCAAAATTCTCTTCGAAATAATGACCCTAAAAGCCGGCGCCGTGACGGTCCAAAGTGACAGAATATATGACGATTGTTGTGTGACGATTGTTTTAACACAGATTTCTCCCGTACGTCGATAAAGAAGTTTCACTTCAATAATTAGTTCATGAATCTTAATGAAGACATGGTAGAAAATTTGAGTAATGAAGGTAAAGTATTTCCTTCGAACTTGCTATTTTCATAACGGCAGAAACAATTTTCGCTGTAATTTTCTCTCCAGTGTCGAGCAATGTTTACCGAGTCCGCATTTAGTTTTAATTTTGTTGCCTAATTTATTAGGCAGATTTTAGGCTAAAACGTCGAAAGAAAAGATAAACCACTTTATGTACGTAATATTTTTTACAAAATGCCTTTGATACTTTACAAGGTCAAAGGCGGAAACTAAAGATTGAAAGCCTTGACAATTACTTTAAAATGTAATTTAAGATACTACTAGACTACACAGCTACAGTTACAGTTTTGAACCTTTAAAACTTCAATAAAATTTGTAATTATTTTATTAATCTTGAAATAGTACGTTGTACCATAGCACAAAACAAATTATTTTAAGTATAAATATTGGGCATTTGTAAAAGATTTATAATAATCAGATTAGTATTAATTTACCATCAACCTATCAGCAAAAGCTAGCAAAATATTTCCACTGCCGAAATACCTTTCATCTTAAGCAATCCATATGATTTCGACTATATTAATTCAAGTCTGGCGCTAACAATGCTTGTCAGGAACGCGACGCCAAAACTTCAGTAAAGTTATCTTAATGGAATCTACTTTGCCCCCATTTTGAGCTCTTTTACGTTAATAAGAGACCCACATCCGTTCTATTACAAACTTGACGTTTAAAATATGATTAAATTCATTTTGGAGGCGTATGAAAGAAAATATCACCATTTATTATAATTGTAGAAACGTTCTCTGAATATGAATGGTACTAAAGCCAGATTTCAGTTAAGGTTTATTCCCTCTCATTATATTTAGCTTTGCATGATAAACCTCCATTAAAGGCAAAAAATATTTGGAACTTAAAACGTTTTATTCGTATATGTAAATTATTACTTTCACGAGAGAATAAGAATTATAGGACTAATATATTCTAACACAGGTTTAGAATCTACTTCCGCGTGGTTTTATGTTGGTGTTGGTCAACGAAGGCAACAACGCCAAGTGATTTGAAGAAATTGGAAGTTAACAAGTCATTCTCTGGTAAGTCTTCTTCCATCGTGTCTATAGTTAAACTTCCAATTGCTTCGTTGAAAATTGAAGTAACATAATATTATGTTATAATTTAAAAAAAAATATAGTGCTGTTTTTTCGTCTTTCTTTTATTCCTATTTCATGTAAAATCTATATAGTTATAGCTTTACGGATCATTATTTACCTGAACAAAATTTGGCCATTTCACAATTATCAAAATTTCATTATTAATTAAATGATGAATTCCTTGAGGTACAAAACTAATTTTTGATTCGTTTCAAATTATTTTAATTGAAACAATTGGTAGTAAATCTGCTTCAAAGCGATCACTTTCATGTGGTGAAACAATTAATTCTGACGAGTGGCATAAGGAGGCCTTTTGTGTTTGATATCACTTATCTAAAATAAGATTACCACACGAAGGCAAAGATAAGACGGTAGGTAATGCTAACGAAATGTAAATTCAAAGATGTTTTGGAGAGCGCACCACCACGAAATAAATCTGTATAGTGTAACCGACAGTTACAGAGATAGGGCGTAATATTTCATGGTTAGGTCAATGGTTACTAGGGAAATTGGAGGTTACTGATTTAGAGAGAAAATTGCTTTTCGCACGACGACTCCTATTTCGCGGTTAAAAATGTTGTTGACATGAATTACAAATATAATACTGTACTGTTGACTGCCTCGGTGGCGTAGTTGTATTACGTACGCGTTACGAGTACGATTTGCGTGCTGATGTCCTGGATTCGAATCTCGGGTCGGGCCAAAAAAATGTGACTGGGTTATTTCATCTTAAAAAAATTACTCAGCTCGGAGTTAGGAAGTTGGCGGTGTGATACCCTCCCGTGCCTCGGAAAGCACGTAAAGCCGTTGGTCCTGCGCCTGATCTCTCTCCGGTCATGTCGGATTGCCGTCTCACCGGACTATGAGAGTGAAGGAATAGCGAGTGCACCTGCGTATTGCGCACACACTTGTGCACTATAATATCTCCTGCGTACCTGGCTGATCGCTGTTGAGATTGGCCGCCGTGGCCGAAATCGGCTAGGAAGGGATTATACTACTGTAATCCCTTTTTTAAAATATTATTTCTTTAGACATGTGAATAAATAAGGAGTGAATAAAGTAGTCTATGAGTTCAGAAAGTTGGAAGCCATTGCTAAATAACTAAGTAAGTTAACATTCACATTTAGCTCGTATTTGTGATATTAAACTTGGAAAAAGAGATTTAAGGTAGAGTGGATCATAATAATTACATACGAATCTGACTTGTGCCAATGATTACATTTTAGTATATACTATTATTATTTATGTTACGTTTTTATTTTGAGGGTAAAGTGTAAAGCATCGGTAAAAAATAATAATAAGTGGACCATACAGTATACAGGGCCATTTTGACATTGCGTTAATAAATGAAACCAAATACTCGTCTTTGCTTTTGCTAATATTGTGCCAAAAATTATCCATGAAAAACGAATATTTTCACCAAAAATCTGAATTTTACTTTCCAGATTTTTTTATCATTTCGTAGTTTAGTGCGAATATGGCGTGTGCATGAGTGTTTTTCTGACTGAAAGTGTGATATTGCTCCAGCGACGAATCCTTCTAAAGTAGTAGTAGTGGCATTAGGGTGTGTAAACTTAAAGTTACTTTTTATTGATATTTATTTTGTTCGCAACTTACACTTTTTTATTTTACATCTATGGTTAAAATAGCTTAATGGAAAGTGTTATTTTCAAGGAGATAAGTATGTGGTTTCATTTAGTAACGCAATGTCAAAATGACCCTGTATAAGGTAGGTAGGTAAGGCCCTTAACACATTTAAAAGAATTATAAAAAGTTGACAACGTTTATGATGTCCAATCTCACTTTGCAGTCAGCCAGAGACATTACAGAGACGCATCATCCTTCAGCCGAGCATGACATTCGAGAAGACGAAGCAACTTATCCCGGTCCACGCCTCAGCAAGGTTCGTGACTTTACATAATTGGCAGCTATGGTTAATTTTATAGCTGTGTATACTGTTGGTTAAGGACGCAATATTAGTAAACAAATTCAAGATTTATCGATATTTTATGGACACAAGTATTGAAATAAATTAAATTTTAATTATACGGACCAATGGCGAATTTTTTCACCAATTGTTTTCTTCATTGTACTTAATTTGTATGTGGGAATTTCAGGGGCAAATAATAATGTGATAATAATGTACAAACAGACCTTCCATGTGCTACGCAGATGTGAACCCTAATACCTGGATTAACAGTTTCTGCTCAAGTAACTTGGTGAAACTTCATTATGAATTTACCGTAATTGATTTGGCCGAGGAAACGAAACCCCTTTTAGCGACGTCCAAAATAACGTTTCAGCGCTTTAATATTGCAACTTACGCAATGTCGTCGCTGTTGTTTTGCCTTACAAAGCACTTATTTCAAAATTGGATTATTAAGTTAATTTTGAGGAATAGTTCCTAAGCGAAATAACCTCCTCCTTTTGGAAGTCGGTTAATAAAAGGAGAGAAATCACACTTGTTATATTATTTGTCCTGATATTAAAATATGTTGTATGTTTTGCAAACAATTAAAGATATATTATAACTTAATAAAAAGTAGCCGCATTATGGTTTCCTCTTTAGATTTTAATAACGCAATCTTCTGTTTACTTTCTAATATAGGTCACGATGGTAGTAACCTTACAATTACTTGAATTTTCAGTTAGATCAAACAATAGAAATCTTAAAGGGTTTCTTCATTCATATCTCCGCGAATGCGTTGTCCCTAATATAACTTCATCCACAGTCCACTATGATATACCATTATAAGGAAATGTAAATAAACTATATTATAGACTCGCCCCTATTACATAGGAACTCACATAGCAAAATGTGGGTATGATACATCTATGAGAACCCATGCAAAGACATGAAGACATGGTGCTACGTATATATGCTAGAAAAATAGCTTGAAAACAATCGATTAATTGGTTTTGAAGATTAATTTAGGATGATTTGGCGAATAAATCTAAAAGTAAGACAACTATGATGTTCCTGATAAGTCTTAACTACTGCAATTTATGATAACTAGTATAGCTTAAGTTTTGAGCGTATTAAACTGAGGCAGTTGATTCTCATTGGGTATCCGAAAACAATTACCACTGCCTGTTGAGTTCTATTGATCCTAAATAACAGAAACCATTTATATTATAAGTAGGTATACTTTTATAATACTTGTACACGGTCATTTTCTCATTACTTTACTAAATGAAACCATCATGCCCAATATCATCAAAAAATAAGGAATGTTTTCGCAAAACTCCCGGTCTTAGTTTTCGTTTTTTTTATCACTTTGTAGTTAAATGCGAAAAGGGTGTGTGTGTGTGGTGTATTTCTGAATGAAAGTGTGATGTTGGCGCTCCGGAGAATTCTCTTAGAGTAGTAGTATCACAGAATACTGAATAGTGGTAGAAGCGGCATTAGGGCGTATAAAATTAAAATTACTTTTTGTTGTTATTTATTTTATTCTAAAATTACATTCTTTTATTTTAAATCATGGTTAGAGTAACTTACTGTAAAGTGTTAATTTCAAGAAGACAAGTATGTAGTTTCATTCAAAATCATTCTGTATAAAAAATGCAAAGGCAAAATATTTCAGAACTTTTTTCTTGTCTGTTTGTCAGCAATCAAAATTACTGGACTTTAGTGTGATAAAATACGGTTAGTTTTTTCCTACCTTTGACGTAGAGTTCAACATTTAATTAATAATTATGGTTGAATTTCGACCACTGGGCGAACATTAAAAATAAACTAACTAGGTTTTTTAATACATCAACGACTGCGATATATCAAAAAGCGGGAGTCTAAATATTGTCTATTTAGACTCCCGCTATCGTAAAACTCGTATTTCATTTGTAAAGTAATCCAAGCGTGAATTTTGAAATTTCCTTGGGCAAGTTTGGAGTGACATTGTTCATTCCTAAAAGTATTGGAGAAAAATGATTTAAATTATATTCATTGATTTTAAAACATAATCGAATTTGTAAATGCTGTGTTATAAATCGACTCTATTATTCGTGTGTCTTTTAATTTATAATAGACAAATGGGAGTGTGTTGTGCCCTTAGTGTTTTCTAGAATTTATCTACAATTAAACTTAGTGCGTATAGGCGATTTCAAGTTGTGAAGTTAGTCAGCGAATTTTGTGGCTCACTGTACATAATATATGAACTACATTATACTAAGCCACACTCTGACCCTATTTCTTCATTGAGCAGATAATCTAAAGTACTCTGAGACACCCGGTATCTTATTCGTGTTGCATAAATGACACTGTAAACAAAATCGTAAGCCTCTAACATGTTTGCTAACGTAATAAAATTTCAATTTATTGTACTAATAGCATAAATATTAATTTATTTCCATTTTAATCTTGATCTTTACTACAGAATGTTAGAGACAAACATTAAGCAGGTGCGGTTTTAATGAAATTTCTTTGGATATCGCCCACAACAGCCGCTTCCCTTTGTCATAAAATTGGTCTAATAACTGGCGCCCGTATCTCGGTGACCTTAGCTTGAGACTCTTGATAAGAACCTTTATACAGACTATTAAAAATGACAAAAGGTGGCTTTCATTTGAATTATTTGAATGCTTTAGTTTTTTTTTGATTTCGTTTTCAACTCCCAAACTGTTGTACTTGGGATGAAAATGTCAGTTTTTGCCGTGTTATCGTATGAATACACACCACCAGGCTATAAATCAACATTTGCAGTAGAAAATTGAGCTAAAATTTGGGTCGGATTATATTCCGCTTTTAAATGTCTTCTTGTGCAGGACATAAAAGCGTTTAAAATTAACTTTTTTTTATTGCTTTAAATGATGAGACGAGCATGCCGTTCGCCTGATGGTAAGCGATACGACCACCCATAAACAGTAGAAACACCATCCGGCACCTTGAGTTACTAAGTACTGTGTGGCATTCCACTGCGCTCGTCATCCTGAGACATAAGATGTTAAGTCTCACTATGTCCTGTAGTTACACTGTCAACAATGTCCTTTAAACCGAAACACAACAGTTCATGTACACTGCTGCTTGGCGGTAGAAATAGACATTGCGGTGGTAGCCACCCAGACGGACTCTTACATATGAGACCTACCAACAGTCTAACTCCATTTATCAGTTATTTCCGTCCAAAGAAGATAATATTCTTAATAACATTAAAAGGTGCTCTTCTCTCGTAAATTTCAATCTCAAAATCTGCTTAATATTAAAATTTGAGCTTATCAATAACTTATATATACAGGGTCATTTTTACATTGCATTACTAAATGAAACCACATATTCTCCTTTACCTCTTCTAACATCTTGCCAAAAATCATCCATGAATAACGAATATTATTGCCAAAAATCCCGGTGGTAGTTTTAAATTTTTTTGATCATTTCGTAGTTTAGTGCGAATATGATGTGTGCGAAAGTGTATTTCTGAATGAAAGTATAATGTTGCCGCTGCGACGAATTATCTTAGAGCAGTAGTAGTGGCATTAGGGCGTGTAAACTTAAAGTTACGTTTTATTGATATTTATTTTGTTCGAAATTTACACTTTTTTATTTTACATCTATGGTTAAAATGACTAAATGTAAAGCGTTATTTTCGACGAGATAAGTATGTAATTTCATTTATTAACGCGATGTCAAAATGACCCTGTATATTGTAGTTCTAAACGCGAACTGAAGTAGGTACTAACATTTTATAAAACGTATCCATTTAAATTTCTGTTTAGTTCCGCATCTATAAAATATATAGAAATTAGAAAATATTGAAAAATGTATAACCTATAATCTGTTTAGATTTAAATAGTAACAATGATGTGTCAACATAATTATGATTGCAATCTAGAATAAACCTTACATTAATGTTTCTTAAAATGTATTGATTGTAATCTGTTTTGTTACCCAAACAAATAAATAATTATATGAAAAAAAACTTGTTTAGATTTAGGTAATTAACTAAACTGGCAGAATTACCGGTATGAAAGTTTCTAATATAAAATGTTCAACAGTTATATTTAACTGAATTCTTGATGATGGCCATCGTCTATTTTTCTAATTAAGATAGATTTAATTATGTTGGACATTGATAACATCGCATATAAAATGACCAACCAATGAAACTCAGTTTCCAATACTTTATTTTAGGTTTAGTTGTCGTTTCGTTTATTTTATTTATTATGTAATTGACTTTTAAATTTTTCTCAAAAAGTTCTCACAAAAAGGTTTCGTGTCGCGAAAAAATTTAATTGTCATACAGGCCAGCTCAGTTTGTCACAACTATAGATCTATTTTGTTGTCAAAACGCACTATTCGGTGTCGAAATGCCGCTGTTTGTACAAATGAATAAATTGTAATTGCTTCTACATGCTACTTTTGTTATCAGAACATTCCAACGCCACTGAGCTGCTGACCAACGGCAACGCAGTCAGAATGAACCCCCGAGGCATACGAGATGATAGCAACCATGTGTGTGAAGATAAATTGTGAGTGCAACTATAATATGAACTATTTTATACTGACTCTCGTTTACAAAAGGTATACTGGATAGATAAAATGTATATACGCCGGATTTTTCAATCTTCAAATAAAAATTATTCCTCTGATAAAATTCGTCAAAAACAAATTAAGAATTGCAATTTTGTAGACTATATGCAGTTCAATTGTCTGACATTTGTATTTACTCGGGTTGTAATTTATTTTGTGGATAAC
The DNA here is from genome assembly GCA_947568825.1 of Sphinx pinastri. Lineage (NCBI taxonomy): Eukaryota > Metazoa > Arthropoda > Insecta > Lepidoptera > Sphingidae > Sphinx > Sphinx pinastri. The sequence goes on along the minus strand of OX387627.1, from coordinate 9,255,259 downwards.
TTTTATCTGAAAATTGAAAAAAATGTCCTAAAAATATTGTTAATTCTAGTTATAGTATTAAGGTCTGACACATCCACTATGTTTCGTTGTTGATTGAAATTGTAAACTGCTGCCGATACACGACATTTTTATTCGGGAGTTTGGATTGTATTATTGAAAATAAATTGTTTGCACGTTGCATTTTTGGCGATAGTTTTTTTTTTGGTTTCTAACATTAATTTAAATATAGTCCGGATTTTTATAAGTAGTAGTGTATATTTTTATATGCAATTATCTGCAGGAATTTAAAGTTAAGATCTTTTTTACTAGTCAAGCTCATAATCATACAAAAGTAAAACATAATGCGTGATAAATAAGGTTCTTAATCATGTTAAGTGATATAACGAAAATACAAAGTTCAAATCCATTTATAAGGTTGAAGGTAAAAAAGGATATTTTCTCAGCAAAAATCAGAGTAAATATTTACTATGAAAATTTTTAATTGTCTACAAATTTTATACTATAATATTCCAAATACAGTTTGATATAAGTCATTTTTATTTTGCTATCAACTAAATACACCTTTTCTGATGATAAAATAAAAGGAATTAAAACAAAACAAATATTACTTTAAGTATGTGATTGTAACTAGTCATATAATATTCTAAATAATCATGAAAATCTTTTTTTATTCTGTATATAAGTGTTTCTAAACTATTTGTAATAAAATTGAAAAGTAATGAAATTATGAAATTTTAATATTCTCATACCATAGCCACAGAGACTATCCCGCCCTCACACCCGCCACTGTAACTCCTGTAAGCCAGGATCAGCAGTGGCACGCATTTTATGATATCGAGCGGTGAAGCTCGGCGAGTCTCAGGGAACACTAATCTATCTTAAACCCGCAACGAAATTAATCAAATAGCAGGATAGGGAGGAGTTGGAAATATTAATTGTCCACTTCCCTCCGTAGCAAAACGGGCGACAAAAATAATGAAATAAGGAGGTATTTTAACCTCAAGTTTAGAGACGCCACCATAGCCACAGTCCAAACATACCTACTGTGCTGTATATATCAACAAACAGAGAGTACAATAGCGTTGATCAATTATAATTGTTCTGTAGTTTAAGGAAACTTTGTGAACTTCATTATATACGAAGAACCCCCAAAGTGTGGAGATTATGTTATAAAGTTTTATCAATAAGATTAAGTTTCTCATTTGCAAAGACCATAGAAACACAATACGCGATAGAAGCACCCTTTTCGTTTTGTCCCTTTGAGTGTAATACAAATATTTTTTCTCAAAAATATACTTGTAACATTAAAACATTTCTGTAAATAATCTCATTGTATTTTTGTGTTTACAAAGTAAATAAATATGTAAAAATAGAAAGTATTTACTTACACGAAACGTTTTTGTAACCAAACTCAAATGATTTAATTTTACATTTTGATGGATTTTCTCTTTCGATTTAATAATACCATGATAAGTACAGTTCTTAAATCATTTCTGGATAAATGTAACTTAAAGGACAATACAAAAATATGTTTAATTTAATGAGTTATAATATAAGAACACGCAACTCCGAATGTGAATAGGTAAATATAAATTTTCAATAAAGTTTGTTGTTGTTTCTATTACGGCTTTTATTTATAACACACCTTCTACATTATTTTGGTATAGATAGTATCTTCTAATATTAATTATAGACCGGACATCAGGACCAAATTTTTCGTCCAAAGTTATTACCAATTGGTAATAAGTCGCTGTCTTATCTGACACATCCGTGTAACAAGACGTCTCGGTATGCTTAAATTGTGTAAAGAAAACAATATTTTGGAAGGAAATATGCCAATTTACGCATTACGACCATGTAAAAGTATGTTCTAATGAATTTTACAAGGGTTTTTTGTTATTTCACGTTAGATTGAGTTACTGACGAACAGGCTCAAAATTTTTACGCATACTCACGTCTTTTATGCCCGAAGGGGTTGGCAGAGGCGCAACTAGTGCACCCACTTTTCGCCGTGCGTATTCCGTCCCATGATGTGATAGGGGGCGAGCCTATCGCCATATCGGGCACAAATTCCAGACTCCAGGCTGATACTGAATGTAAAAATCACGAAATATCAACATTTCCATTACATCAAACGTGTCAATATATGAAATTATTGATAATCCATCCAACTAATTTGAATTTACCAGAAGTGCTACATTTCCTTAGTCTGCAACTGAAATTAAGGCGGTACGAAGTTCGCCGGGTCAGCTAGTTTGATATAAATGGCAAGTTGATACCTCTACGAGAAAAAATGTCTTGACAGACAAACAGAAGTCAAACTGATAACAAAGTGACCTATAAGGGTTCCTTCTGAGGCTCGAAACCTTAAATATACTGTGAAACAATGCTGTCAAAAACCCAATGCAAATAATCGTTATTGCGCAGTAGTACTGATTATTCCATGAAGTCTCAAGTCTTAGCCCAGACTCAGAGTCCCGATCTCTTGTTAAGTAACAATACCGACAAGCCTGATTACCTGAATAGGTAGGCAAAGGTGATTTCCGTTTTGCGACAGCGGGATTTCCGTTCTATTATGTAACAGAAGCCATGTTAATCATCATCTTGAATGTAATTCCATTTCTTGGCAATAGAAGTGTTTTTCGTTCTTTCGTCGGAAATTTTACATATTTAGCTAAATAAATGATTTATGTATATCCTAGAAAGAGTGAAGTGTCACAGTCTCAACCATGGGCTTTGACCAATGAGACAATGTATATGAATGAATGGTAAGTCGACACAGAAGTATCCTCTCTTTTATCGTACCGTAAGCTACAAATTAATGAGTTTCTCTTACGTAAACAGGATTAACTGTAGAATTTTGCTAATGTGTCTATTTATTCAAAGAGTTGCAATCCAACTACTTCACCATAGTTTCTGAAATCCTAATATATACGTGGTTATTACTTATTACAATCGTGAGGAAGAATGGAGACTTTATTATGTACCTAATGTTACATAGTTATTATAATGTTTTAATTTATATGTCTTGTAGTGATTCATTTATTATGCACAAATACGCAATAGCAATTTGTTCCGCTAAAATCGTCTTCTAAACGTCCGGCAATTTGCACGACAAAGAATTCGATATTACGAGTAAAAAGTCAAGGACAGCAGATAGGTCGCAGGGAGGAAGTCGTATAGGACAAAGGAAATTTCCAAGCAGTCTCTTCGGAGCAATTACAGGATAAATGGGACAAATGGCGGTCTGCAAACCACATTAAACATGGTTCCCGAACATACGAGATCGGAGCGTCGAAATCTGTAATTTTCTGATAGCTCCTCTACACGATGGCCAATATAATATTTTTCTATAGTTGAAGCCAATAACTATAGCCAAAATGTGGAAGGGAAATTGTGGTCAAGTTGATAAGTATCAAAGTGTGAGTGAATGTTAGCAACTGTGGTTGAAAATAGATATCGGCGCGAGATCCGCTCGGTTTCTGTCTTTAATACACCACAAAAAAATATGGCGGAATGATGACTGCCGCGTCTACACGTTAGCCAAGTATTGCGAAATATATTCACTCATATTGGCCAACGTGTAGAGAAATCCATTAAGAGAATTGCGAAAAAACAGTTCACGAATTTTCTTTTTTTCTAGTCATTTCTTTCTACATGAAAACGTTAACCGAACGTGTCCGCAATAAAAACCAGAACGCGTTCTGTTACATAACATAGTATGATTTCAACATGAAATTCTAACGGATGCCCTAGATCAGCACCGAACTGTGCCATCGTAAGCGTTTCTACTCCTGTATTGCAATAAATATGTGCTATAGATTCCCCTGCCTTTTCTTTTATCTGTAAAGCGAGGTTTAGACTAGCATGAAAACTTGCAGAAATTATCTTCCGCAAGCTATTTTTACCCTATAAACGGTACGGCAAGCTGACTTCTGCAATATTTTGAACAGCAGGACTTCTAGCAAGTCGGATGTGAAAGCACTATTTGACAACATAAATGCCGAGAACTTGCAGTTGATTCTGCGTGATGATAAAAGTTTTGGAGCGGTGGTACACGCCTGACTCTTATTTGTTGAAATTAGCTTTTTAAGGTGCTTTGGGCGGCAAGAACCCACCCAGACTATTGTGTTTCTGTTAGAAGGAAATTGTAACCAACGTTAAGTACAATTGGGCATGAAAAATAATGCTTTTTTTTTAATGTTGCAAAAGCACTGGGCATTATGAGGTTTAACATATTATGTCTCAAGATGACAAGCGCAGTAGAATGACACGCAGTGCTTTGTAATTCAAAATTTTGGTTGAGGTTGATACTTTTAAACCGGTCATGTTGTTTACAATCAGTTCAAAGAGCATTATAATGTGTATAGCATATTGGATTTGGAAAAATCAGGCAAAAGTACTGCGTGCCAGTTTTTTTTTTTAAAAGTGGCATGTAATAAATATGCCTCGTGCAGTGTAAACAGCTTTGCAAGAACTTGTACAAGTTAACTTGGTGGTCACTTGCAAAAGCGTATTGCTAAAGAAATATTGCCGCTAATGTAAACGCATTTGAAAGTTCTTTCGCAATAAATTGCTGAAGAACTTGATAATGTAAACTTAGGTATAGAACCTCTCATAAATAATGCATGTGTTGGCGTACCTTTAGAAAGTCAAGACCTTTTATTACTAATGCGACATCTAAACTTTGAGCTCATTCCTAACCTAGGTAGAGATGACGTAAAAGTCAAACAACCAACCACAATGGTGTGATAAATTATATTTATTTTAGTAGGTAAGTATCTATCAGGTTTGTTTATGGGAGGGAATGATTCGGCATAAATGAAAGTTTTACTTCCATTGTCATTAGTCATGTTTAGAAGAAACGTGCAATTAAAATGGTGATTGCGTTTGAAATTCACTATCGATAAAAAGTCGTCAAGAGCGCAGAGGGCTTGTGGTCTCGGTTCCGTAGAATATATTTTCGACATTGTGAGTGTTTTGCAGTATATTATTATTTATAGGTACGTATCAAACTGAAAATCCTGTATGTTGCGGCTGCTCGTCTGGTACATTGAATACACAAAGCATTCAAATAAAAATTTAATTCATATGCCACTTGAAATTTGATTTATTTAAAGCAGTCATGAATTTATTGACAATAATTATAAATTCATATTTATTTAAAATTAATATCTGTAACCATTCCAAATTAAAAGCATATTGGCACAATTATAAACTGATGGACAGTCAATAAAACGCAATAGACAATAATCTAATCAATAATATGCAGTAATTTTGATAAAAAAAAAATCTTTATATGATCACCTTATTAACCGGACCCCTAAATTACCTATTCTATTCATCAGGTATTAATGACGCGGGTAAAAGTAGTTTTTAATAAAAAAAAATATATATTCGTAAAAATAAAATGGTTTATTTCGGGTTCTTCTTATTTAATTTTCCAATAGGGCTATCGCATGCATTGAATCGATATTTAAAAAAAAATGTTGAATGATAAAAAAGTTTTGTTAGATATTGACAATAATGATTTTATTTTTAACCCCCGACGTTTGAAAGCTGATGTGATCGAGATGGTTCTTAGTGATAATTTATGAAGATCTGTTCAGGCTTTTGAAGATTTATTTCCAACTTTTACAAGTCCCATGGATTTTAAATTTATTCTACTGTGACTTGGGCAATATTTTTAAGACATCTTAACCTTGAGCTGATGCTGCAGCATCAAGTAGTCTGCGGGATACCCAACTCTTTAGTAACTTTTAGCAGATATAGCGTGTGTGGGCTCATAAAAATGGTCTCAACGAGTAAGTGTTAGATAGTTGATTATCAAGGACCCATGATAGAAAATGTTGTAATTTAAAAAGTTTGAAATAAAAATTAAATAACCCCCGACACAAAAAAACCTCAAAAAAGTAAAATAATAAAAGTGTCTTTGTCGTTTATGTACCCAGTAATATTTTGACCCAAGTGATTTTATGTTTATTTTCAATCAAAATAATTCATCATTTTCTCTTATAGTTAGTGTTTGTTTTTCACACCTCCTGAGAACTTAACAGTTTCTATAACTTCGTTCACCATCTACCTAATAAAAGATTTAAGATTGTTTAAAGATTTGTGGACTTGTCTAAACTTTATTGCTCGATTCAGACAGATACACAGAATATTGAACTTGTTCTAAAAATGTCTTTTTTAAAACGTTTTTCTTTGAAATTTATTTTCATTATAATATGACCATATTAGTTTAACACAACTACAAATTGTGTAGGATAACCTCGTGGAATCAATAATAAATAGAGTCAAGAATACACTCAGATTTTCCTCAGGTGGGGATTATTTATTTACCAGAAACTGCTATTGTAAGAAAGATTATATCTAAGAGAACTCAACAAGGCTACGAATTAAATTAGTTCGGGTCTTGAACATAGAAAAGTACCGCGCTCGATATTCACAGTGACTAGTTTCGCTCTAAAGCAGTATACTTACTTATTCTAGTACACTCGACATGATCTAGTTAAATCACTTTTGCACACACACTCACGCCTTTTATTCCCGAAAGGGTAGAAAGAGGCGCAACTAGTGCAACTCTTTTCGCCGTACGTATTCAGTCCCATAATATATTAGGGGCCGAGAATATCGCCATATCGGGCACAAATTTTAGGCTTCGGGCTGATACTGATTAGAAAAACTCAATATCACTCTGCCCGACTCGGGGATCGAATCCGTGACCTCAGCATTGCAGTCGTACCGTAATACAACTATGCCACCGAGGCAGTCGTCGAGTAAATCACTCTTGATCTCGTTTAATTGTTTTTACTGCCCTTTTTCTGTAAATCATTAGATATCAGAAACGATCTAAGAATTATGTAACGATAAAATTCTTACAACAGCCTTGAATGAAGGTCGAGGTGGCCTCGGAGGTCTCGGGTTCGACACGAGTTTCGGCTAAAGTGATTTTAGATTTTTCTTCTCTGTATCAGCCACCTATCACATCATGGGACGAAATAACCATAACGATTAGAAGGTGCAGGTGTAGTTGCGTCTCTGCCTACACCTTCAGGTATACAATAGTCTTTGGTATATGTAACTATTTATTCTGATACATGGAACTGCCTACAGCCTGATAGTAATAACATTTCTCAGAGGTCATTAATATTGATTATTTTTCCGACCCAAATATCGACCAATAGAATTGCACCATTCGACGTCACATGGTACAACCTACATGGTATTATACTGACAATTTTTTTTGAATATTTTCTCTGGTCGTTACTATATAATAAGAAACAATTTTTTTTGAATATTTTCTCTGGTCGTTACTATATATTATGAAATACTTATTTGTTGACTGTTCATTTCATCTCATGGTGCAATTCTATTGGCCGACATTTGGGACGGAAAAATAATCCCCCGAATACCACACGAGCTTCAAAATTATCTGGCATTTCCCTCAAGGTTCCCTGCAAACAAATGAAGTCGTCAAGTTTTTCAGGAAAAATCACTCGCGCTTCGTGCGCGCTCGTGATTTTTTAACCTGAAAAACTTGACTCCTTCATTTGTTTGCAACGAACCTATCGGAAAATACCCGATAATTTTGAAGCTCTTGTGGTATTATATGTGAATATTCCAAGACGTTGATATCTATACTCATATTATAAAGCTGAACAGTTTGTTTGTTTGGCTGAACGCCCTAATCTCAAGAACTACTGAACCGATTTTGAATTTTTTTTCACTAATAGATAGCTTCATTAGTCCTGAGCGCTATAGGCTACTTTTTATCCCGGGAACATATTTTTATCCCGGAAAAACTTTGTCACGCGGGCGGAACCGCGAGCAATACTAGTTGTTAATAAACAAAGAGCTATCAAAGCCCACATTGGTTTTATGATAAGCGACTAGATCTCTGAATTATTACAACACTAGCAATGCGCGCGGCTCCGCCCGCGTGGAAAAGTTTTTCTGGGATAAAACGTAGCATTCACTATTGCTTTTACTTATTAAGTATATTACGAAGAAAATTCCGGTTTATTTTTAAAAGGATAAACCTAATCCTGCAGATCGGCACAGAACTAACAACTAAAAATAATGTCGCTTAAAATAAATTCAAAATTTTATTTTCGTCAACATTATTTTCAATTATTAATTCTACTAACAGTATATGAGCGCCTAATATTACATATTTAATATCATTTTATATTGTTGCAGTATCTTCAGTATCAGTATCTTGGGAGAGGCCTATGTCCAGCAGTGGACTCCAACGGGCTGATGATGATGATTGTTGCAGTTCTGTATAATAAACATAATCCCTATGGCCGTACAAACGCACACCTAAAAACCTATTTAGTTTATCATGAACTTTATAAATCATAACAAATGCTAATGCGGATCATTCAACTAGGAAATTATGGTAATTCCCTGGTGATTTCACATCAGTGCCCTCGCGGTACATGTTTGATGAAACTGTTTCTGAGGAAATTCCAATTTAACTATATTAAAACTTTACATTTACTGTAACATAACTAGCTAGGCACATGACCCATATTCATAATTATTTAGTCTAAAATATCCAAATATAAATATTTATTGCACAGAGTCGCTAAAAACTGATTTTTAATATAAATACAGTGTAGTCGTTTTCTTCCCATTGTCATAGAACTGGTCTTATTCAATACAGGTGTAATCGTATGCAAAAAATATACTTTTTGTCCTAACATTTATTTCTACCAAACTAAAATACAAATTTAAAACTTCAGTCTTGATGTTTGACATCTTAATACCGACACAAAATCTTTTTATTTTAAAACAACACTCTCTAAGATCAGTATAACATAAAATATATCTAAACTTATTAAGAAATTCCTTTTGTTGTAAAAATCCAGATGAAACTTGTACAACACGGAACTTTCATACCATTCATACAGCTTTATATTTCGCAAGTACCAGTACTCATATTTCGCAAACTAAGAAATACAGCAGTAAACAGTTTTGTTCTATCATATGATTATTCTTATGCAACTAGTAATGGTTATGCGACAATGGCTGCGACCATTACTACACCAACGAAAATGGACTTTCACACTTGCAACTCGAATAAGTTAAATTTGTTTAACGACACTTCTAAGTCTCTGAGATTTGTGTGGACACTAATAGATTATTGCAGATTGTTCGAGATAAACACATTTCTTACAGCAAAACCAATTTAACTTGTCCAGATACGAAAAAGATTAACTCACCTTAACTTATGAAACGTTACTCGGATTTTTATTATTTTTAGCTATGTTAAAATATTTTTGAAACAGCAGCTTTGACGGGCAGTTGAATGACAATTGAAGACATTTGGATATAAAAAAATATTTTTTGCTTCTGAAAGACTAGGAAATTACGCTGCCAAGATTTTCGTTACTCTAATAAGAGGTAGCAACGTTTGCCCTTTAAATCTTGTCCGTGTCGGAACAAGGCGTACAATAATATATTTCTGCCTACACAACACAAATTCCGGAAGTAATTAAAACTTGAAAATACTCTGAATTCGCCCCATCTCTTTGTTACAAGCCTCCTAAAAATATAAACTATTTTACATGTTTCGTCCAGTTTCACATTTACGATTTTTATTTATTTTTATCTTGTTTATTCAATTAGATTCTTTAAATAGCCTTAACTTTACAAGTATTACGACTAATTACATCAATAAACATTTGATGCGCTGACAGACGAAATATTCTATTTATAGAAGTTGTTTTTGTCTTTGTATTGGTTTTTTCAAGGTAAAGCTTTCTACAAGTATTCTGACTCGGCCCTGTCCTTGAAATAATTACACGCGATAGGGCTGCCCGTCTACAGTATTATAGTTTGAATCTAAGATACTTGAGTTTCTTTCTGGTTTTGAGATTGTAAAAGATATTATTTAAAAATGAAATTCTTTGTGAATGAAATAAGAAGTGTTAAATTAAAATACATGTTGTGTTTTTTGATTAGTTGACTTAATAAAAAAAAAACACCATTATAAATTTGAGACTGAAAAATATTTGCGCCTATACTGAGACGTACGAAAAGCTTTATTCTTCAATTTAATAGTATTACAAATCCGCATTCGGATAAAGAGTGTAATTAAAAATACTTTTGGGAAACATGGACAAGAATTCAAGCAACCAACCAACAGCACAATATATGTAGTCTATAATTGCTCTTTGCCATATTAAGTAAGTACTTGTATTTATTTAATTCAAATATTCACAAAATGCACACTCACTGCTTACAAAACCATCACACCGTTCGTCCGTCACTGCGACGCACTCGCGACTGTTTGTATACCTAATGTGTACCAAACTCGAGGCGCGTAGGTATCACTCGCTTCCAACCGTTTGTATGAAGATATTCTACTGTATAGCATAATAAATGTGTACTGTGGTTTATCCTCCCTCGAGATGTTTAGATAGCTGCATAGTGAGAAATAAGTTTAAACAAGCCTAACACAATTCTATACCAGTATGCCCAGTAGTCATACCAGTAGTAACAAATCCACGTTGTCCCAAATCTCTTGTGCGTGCCCGATTATTTTAGTCCTCACTCAAAGGAAATGAAATTCATAGGACACAACTATTTACTTTCATCCCGGAAACATCAAACCGACTAAGAATCACCACGTATGGTGTAATAATCTTGTGACACTTGAAGGCGGAATTATACGTTGAAATACCAAAATACTTATCCCTTCATTCAGGGACATTCTTATTTTCCATTTCGTTGCGCACAATTCTAACCGACATTTGAAGCTAACCCATGAAGCTTTAAGGCCCCATTCATAGATTTCGCGTGTTGTTAATCTATAAATCGGATATAAAAAAATTACCGTGCTTGATTATTATTCATTTAGTTTAACAGACATGCTAATAATGCTCGTAAATATTCGGTAGTTACACACAACACTATGACGTAATATTCAACCGCAAATAGTCTGAAGCGACCTTAAATATTGATGAGACTACATTCTTAGAATATTCTACGATGCTTTTAGTGTGCAATAAATAACATTATGGTTTGTGCGTCAAAAGTAAATAAACAGGTAATATGATGTTCGAATTTAGACTTAATATAAAAGTACTTTTTTATATCAAATGTCAGTAAAGAAACAAATGCACATGATAATGCCACAAGATTCATGGCTTTGATGCTGGCTCAAATTAAAATAATAGGATAGGAGTTATGGAGGTGTTTAGGCCTCCAAATAAAATATATGTATACTCACTATACAAAATCTATACTTATCTATATCTATACTATTATATAAAGCTGAAGAGTGTCTTTGTTTGTTTGTTTAAACGCGCTAATCTCAGGAACTACTGTACCGATTTTGAAAATTCACTAATAGGAATCTACATTACTCCTGAGTGCTATAGGGTACTTTTTATTCCGTAAAAACTTTTCCACGCGGGCGGAGCCGCGCGCAAAAGCTAGTATATTATAACAATGGGCTTAAAATGTGGCAAAAAACACGACACGACTCCGTTTCGTTTGATTGGGGTTTGACTGCCTCGGTGGCGTAGTTGTATTGCGTATGCGTTACGAGTACGATTTGCGCGCCGAGGTGCTGGGTTAGTTCCCATGTCGAGCCAAAAACATTGTGACTGGATTTTTCCATCTTAAAAATTACTCAGTCGCAGCGCGGAGTCAGGAAGTTGGCGGTGTGATAGCCCCGTGCCTCGGAAAGCACGTAAAGCCGTTGGTCCTGCGCCTGATCTCTCTCCGGTCATATCGGATTGCCGTCTCATCCGACTATGAGAGTGAAGGAATAGCGAATGCACCTGTGACTGACGTATTGGTCTCTCGATCAATCACAAACATCAAAATTAAACGGCTTCATTTTACGAGTTGCGTTTTTTTGCCACATTCTAAGCCCACAGGAGGCTGTCACGGTGGTTTTCTGTATGTCCGTGGTACTAATCATCTAGCTGGCCGGGTCTATACAACACAAATGTATTTACACCATGGCTTTACAATTTTGGGTTAACCAAAGATAAAGCTATGCAAGGATCGCAATAAGCCATATAAAAAACTATCTAACATGTTACTGGAAGAGTAAGTACATACAAAATAATAAAATTGTCAGTCTGTTAGACCTTTAAGTAAAGCAAAATAGGGACGAGTACCTTTTCTTGTGGATTAATTAATAGGAGTTCAACACAGACATCTGTAAATAAGACAATTACGCATGGATAAAGATAGTCTAGACATCTGCATCGAAACACTTTGTATTTATTTATTTTTTTATTTATTTAACTTTATATACAATCATGTACATAGGCGGACTTAATGCCTTAGGCATTATCTACCAGTCTACCTTTGGGTGATGTAGAGATGAGAAGAAGCAGGTGTATATAAAAATACGTACGTTGTATATACCCTTTCTGCTCAAATTTAGATAAACTTTTCCAGCAAAGCCACTTTACGTTTCAACCTCACATCAATCTCATCGCTCGTAGAGTAAGGAACCTGATTGGCATTATGCGTCTACTAAGAAACGCTGCAAACTGGAAGACTCAAAGAACAATTTACTTCGCCTTATACCAGTCAATCATCGGCTACTGTTTTGGAACATGGGGCTCTGCGGCCAGAACCTCTATAATCAAAGTAGAAAGGGCGCTACGAGTTATACTAACGGTGATGCTGAGAAAACCCTTCCGATACTCCACCGATGCTCTTTATGCCGAAGCAAAGGTTCTGCCAGTACGGCAATTATTTATTCTCCATGCCTGCCTATCCACCCACAAAACAATCACAAAATCTCCACTATTGACGTAATTAAATTAAAACGCACCCATAGGATTCCACTCCTATCTATTAAATCCTTATTCGCTAAACGATTCACAATGTACAGCCATACATCCACATACAATAATGTCTCCTCTAGATGTTACCTTAAGAACTCCACCATCTACACAGCTAAAAGAAAATTAACCAGCTTTCTACTAAGTCTTGACTACACTGCAACAGAAAACTTGACAACTGGATACATGATAAAGCGTATTGAACTAACATGATCATACGACTTACCGTCCATCAGACATTTCACCACACACAAAAACCCATAATTTTTTTTTATTATTTTTTTAAGTTCACCTCATATATTTTATCATTGGCTAATATAAGTTCAAAAAAAAGAAAACAATGTATTCCTCATGTTATTCAAGTTGTAATCTGTATGATGGCACCCCAAGATACAAGCGCTGCTTTGTTTGGGTGCCACTGGCAACTAATGTACATAAATTATGTATTTTACTTGAAATAAATAAATAAAATAAATAAGGCTCTCTGTGAAAGGGAATGAAATTTATTACTCTTCGCACAAAAAACACTGTGAGAGTAATATCGAGTGGTTCTAGAATATATTCAAAATAAAATAATTGTTGATTTAATTTAGAATTCAATTGCCATTTCTAGTAATACCAATTTTAGGAACGTCAAAGTACAAAAAATTAAGTAATATTTTTATAGTGTTCTAAGTACAAATCATTCTTATGCTTTTATAAAATAACATTATTTATTCTTATGTTTTCAAGTAACTCGAACTAAACTTCGATACTTTCTTATTTTAAAATTAAGAAAGGGTTTTTGTATCGATGTAGATAGAAATATAATTAAATAGCTCAATTGAATAGCTTTGAAACTACAGGGGCTCGTTCACGTGTCTAAAATTAAATTTTATTTCCAATATCTACCCATGTGCCAAATTTCATCGAAATCAGTTCAGTAGTTTCGGAGATGTGCAGTAACAAACAAACAGAAAAACAGACAGACACACAAAAGAATTACAAAAATCGCTGATTTGTGTCCCATTACTCTTCTTTAGTCACCCCTTCCTTGTTTGTCACATTTCTTCAAATGCACAGACACACCGGTTCTACTGCTTTATTATATGTATAGATTTGCGTTATATCATAATTTTAATCCATTCTTAGAATTTTACACACTTTCTTTGAATTTATTATACTATGGTCAATTTAAAATAAATAAGAGGAAGAAAGATAAAAGGAAACAAATTATAACCTTGAGTTCTTTGGAAAACACCTTTTGAAAATGGTCATTTTCTGACACATTTTCGGCACTGGTCATTAAAATAATTTAATTTTTGCGAGAAATTCCTTGAAAATTGTACTCCTTGTATTTACAGTTACATGACTAACAAGGGCAGAATTCTTTGTAAATTCGATTATTCAGAATTATTATGCTATATCAGAAATACTTAAAACTGCCGTAATTTCTTAAAGGTGACAGTCTTACCTACTTATTAAATAATTAGTCTGCTCTTAAGCAATGCTTAATTTTTGACACACACGATCAGCTTTAAAGCAAAACCCGCCATCTTGCCTTTTAAGTAGGTCAATCACTAGGCTATGGCGATGATAAGCTTTGACAGTTATTTAAGCAATGCTTAACCATCTCACAAGTTTATAAGTAAGACTAGAGTTTTTGGCGGGAACTTGGAAGTGTCATGAGGTGCTCTTGTTTTAATTCATTATTTTGGTGATACTTGGTGTTATATTGCATAATTATGGTGGTATATTATCCAATATAGTTCTACTAAAGAGTTCAAATGAAGTGAATTGAAATAATCGTGCTAATCAAGTGTTTTTTTGTTGCCGCCAAAACTCCTTGATAAAGTCTTGGTAAGGTAGCCACTGCTTTACTTCGACATACTACAGATTATAAAAAAAGACAACCCAAACTTGACATTGGCAAAATGTGAAAACACAAGTGCCATTAAAAAAAAAAAAAAAAAAGTAAGACTAATAATGTAAATTAATGTAAATATACTTTTATGGTATCATAATGTAAATATGATAGGTCCATTAACATACCTTAAAACCTGGAGACATTAATTAATATTCTGATAACAAACGTTTAAAAAGAACGTTGAAATCTTGTTAAAACACTACACAATAATGAAATGCTCTACTTCTTTTACGGTTGCCTTTTCATATCGTGTCAAACTTTTTGAGCATTGATGTTGTTACTTCAACCGAACCTAATAAAAGTGTAGAAAATGAATATTGAAATTCAGATACAGCTTTCACTCATAGCACTGACAGCAAATCGGAACTCTTTGCATTGAAAATCTTTACAAAAAGTGTTTAAGAGCAATCGTTGATTGTGAATCACGTAGCTGTCACAAGGAGAAAAGCTATGATGAAGTGAAAATTTCTTTTGTAGAAACCATTTCATTTTATTGCTTTTCGTTTCTACTTAATGTCCCATAACAAACAATGCATTACTTAAAAGATCCTTTTAAGACGTATCTTCTTTGCAAAGGCTTGAAATTATACTTATCACTTTTTATTGTCTTTTCATAAGCATAATTTGCTTTCGGTGGTAATGAAACTTCGTTGTTTTTAATCGTTGTAGTTTTAGTTAGTATTTGAGCTTTTTCTAAGTCAATTTGATCATCTTCTGTTAATACGTCTTCACTTTTGTCTTCTTTACGAGCTATGAAATTATCATTTTCCTTCTCTATATTGTCGTATCGTATTGCATCTGGTTTGAAATGATAGTTTTCAGTTTGCATATCTATTTCAACAACATCATCTTCAGGATGATAAGGATTGTTGTACACAGTTTGTTCCGCCCTTTTTTGTACCATTCTAGCAGCAACATTTTTTAACATATCAGAACTCATTACTATTTTAATCAAATTTAATAAATCATCTGAATCAATATTTATTTTAATATTCTTTGCATAAATAGTGTGTGTCATGCTGATAATTAAAACTAAAACAAAACAAAATGTCTTTCAATTATGTGTGTAGTAAATTAGTTGTCATAACTAAGATATTATTTTAAACGAGTTATTTTGGCGTAATTTAAAGGTCTATCATATGCGATGGGCCGTTTGGGCAGATTGTGGTTTTTAACACCACAATATCTATTTCTACCAACAAACATCAGAGTGCAATTTGACTTCCGGTTTGAAGAAAATTGTAGCCAGCGTTATTACTGGGCATTATGAGACTTAACATCTCATGTCAGGGTGACGAGCGCAGTGGAGAGCCACATAATAATTTGTAATTTAAAGTTCTGTATGGTGTTGCTACTATTTATGGGCGGTCGTATCGCTGACCACCAGGCAACCGGCATACTCGTTTCCTCATTCACTAGAAATAAAAAAGTAATATACAATGAAAAAACATTATATTAACACTTACTCAAAATCCTTGTAATAGAACTTATCATGTTGCCACTTACCAAAACTTGTTAACAAGTGGTTAAAAAATTAAATTAAAGCCGTGTAATTGATCGTTATCGTGCTAACATTGTTTTATACTTACACGTGTAGTTAAAGAAAGATGTTACGTAAATTTATTACGCGGCATTGCAATTTTTTAATTGAAACAAACATTAATTCACAGTTATTATCGTCCAGGGAAATTCATTTCCATTACATTAAAAACAGTTTCGTTTGAAATATTGTCAGATAGATACCTACTAGGGGATAGATATAATTCATATAGCTTTTAACACCAAAGTTGTATAATTAATAGATATTATTATACAGAGTGTTGCTGGCTTAGCGTGTTTTCATCTCACCAGGTATACCTAACAATGTTTTAAGGCGGTGTGCCAAAAATCAACCTTATAGGTGCAATAGTTTAGTCACAGGATCGATTTTTCATTTTCATAAGTTTGATACATGATGTAAATACGCGTCGATCTGAAACAGCTGATATCAGCGGTCAAAGCCTTCGCACTATTCCGACTCCATGAAACAGAGCGCGCGACGTTGCCATTCTGACATTACCGAAAAATGCATAAGATATAACTCTTCGCAGACTTCCTACTTACTCCCATACAATTTTTTTTACGTACAAAAAGGAAAGCAATAGATGTAGCCGCCAGCCGGCTTAAGGAGCGCGGTGCGCTTTGATTAGTACAAATTCGGGTTGCCCAATTATTAAGCAAAATTAATGACGATGTCGATAAGTAATCATTATTATAGCGTACTCGATATCTTTTTGTCTTGTTAATGTCAAAGCTTTTGTGATATTGTTAACAGTAAATGTTATGTTCTTCATTTCGGATCTAGAAAAATAAGGGAAATTATTAATAATAACAAGGTTAAAAAAAACAAACAACTGCAAATACCTGTAAGCAACTCCTTTTTTAAATCTATTAATAATTACAAAATGTCATGTATTTAAGAAATAATATTAACTAATTTTTCTGCCCCATCGGCCGTCAGTTCTGCCCGCTATGTGCCCCACCCAAAGTTCTTGAGTGCAGACCGCTTCCGACTGCTCACTTTAGAAATCTTTGGGGGGGGGGGGGGGGGTTATTTGTCAGCAGCGGTAGTATTAATTTAATAAATTGGTTTACCTGTCTTTTATTAGCAGAGACTACGCTACATATCGGTAATACAAATAGGAGTAGTCAAAAATGGTAGTCAAAAAAGATCATCCAAGGTGGATTAACTTGTGATAAAAAAATAGTAGTGTGATTTGTGATAATAACAATTTCGGAAGTTAAATAATTAATGCATATCGTATAAGGTTGTATCGATATTCATCATAGTATTGGCCATCCCTACGGCATCCTCGGGAGTAGTTGTCGACGCTAGGCGACAAGGTCAGTGTTTCGCAGATCCTGTGACGTACGCATGCCTTTACGCAATTGCAATAAACGAACGGATAGTGTGCGAGTGCACGCGATTGTTTTAGTTTTTGATTAGGAAGCCTAATTAAGTATTGTGATTTATGAAGTTCTCGCGAAATAGACACTAAATTGTTTTTTATGAGTTGCGAAATTGACGCTTTTCCATTTGAAGTTGTTTCGTCTTTTTTGTTGTTAATTATGCCTTTTACTTACACGGCTACTGAATATACCGATATGGTATTAATTTATGGAGAATGTAGCGGCAATGCGGCAATGGCAATACGAACATACCGGGAGAGGTATGGTGCTGTTAGAGTGTGCCCGGTAAACCCTAGCACCATTGTTCAGGCTGTGCAAAGATTAAGGGACAACCAACCTTTGGTGCCACTTCGAG
Organism: Sphinx pinastri; assembly: GCA_947568825.1. NCBI lineage: Eukaryota > Metazoa > Arthropoda > Insecta > Lepidoptera > Sphingidae > Sphinx > Sphinx pinastri. The sequence goes on along the minus strand of OX387627.1, from coordinate 9,237,228 downwards.
AAGGAGTTCCGTCGCGTCAAGTGGCTGTGGCACGAGAACAACAGGTCTTAAATCACTTCATTCGTGAGCCAACCTGTAGTTTACGTAATGCTGCGCGCCGGTACCGTATGCATCACACAACCGTCTATCGAGTTTTAAAAAGAGACAAACGGAGACCGTATAAACTCAAAAAAGTTCAGGCATTATTGTCGCGTGATAAGCCTATAAGAAAAGCCTATTGCCAATGGCTGCTCGGAAAGGTGTCCAATGATGCCGAGTTTTTATACAATATTATGTGGACAGACGAGAGCACTTTCACGCGCAATGGATTGTGGAATCGTCAAAACTTACGATATTGGAGCCAGGAGAATCCACATCTATTCCGAGAGACTTCTCACCAGTACAGATTTGCTGTAAATGTTTGGGCTGGAGTACACCGCGACACGATAGTTGGTCCCATTTTTATTGACGGCCATCTCAACGCGACCAAGTTTCTGCAGCTTCTAGACACGTCACTTACAGACTACACTGATCAACTGCCACTAAATGCCTACCGTCGGTTATGGTATCAGTTGGATGGAGCACCGGCACACTCAGTGAGGTCAGCTAGAGAGCGTCTCACGGCTATGTTTGGCGAGCAATGGATTGGACGATATGGACCGATTCGATGGCCAGCAAGATCACCAGATCTCACCCCATTAGACTTTTTTTTATGGGGTTTTATAAAAAATCAAGTCTATGCTACTGACTTGAATAGTGTGGACGATTTAAAAGCTCGAATTATAAGTGCATTCACTAAACTAAAAGATATGGCCGCGAACAGTGACATACTTGTAAAAGTGCGCCACAATATGTTACGAAGATGCAATTTATGCATTGCTAATAATGGGGGCCACATAGAAAATTTAAAAATTTAGATTTGATACCCATTTACTAGTAAGTAGGTTTGTAGTTTTCATTGTTACGTAGGTAAACAAATTGTTAAATTTTGGTGACGAGACATCATCACAGAAATCAGTACTTTTCGAGTAAGTGATCAAAATTGATTTTCTAACGTGTAAGTTTTAATAAAAAAGTACTCGTGCTTGCGCCGAAGTGACAAAGTTGCAACGCGCACGTGCTGCGCGGCGTTGCCGCTTTGATGCTTTCAAGGTCAGTAATCTACCTTATAAATGGTGTGTCATTTTGTAAGCGAAATTTTGCGATTTACTTTGTTTGAAAAATAAATTAATTTAATTTAGGTGTCATGATTTTCCTGACTGTGTAGTAAATTTTAAAAACCTTAATGTTGCTCATTATTTAATTTAATCACGGTATAACAACAACTCCCTGTATACAAATTTCAGTTTTGTATTCAAAGAAAAAAAATGTTTTTAATAAACTCGATAAATAGAAAGGAAGGGACACTATTAAAAATATATCCCAATAAAGACAATATCCAAGATGTAAATTGTTTAAAAATAATGTAAAATGTAAAAGGTTTTTTCTTACCAGAGCTAATATTGCTGTAGAAATTCTTGAATACCGCCGCGGTGTGTGGGTGTAGATTAAATTAAACAAAGACCGTACCAAACAAAAGTAAAATGTACGTGATAAAAATCTGCAAAGTTCATTTAATATAATTGGTTTGAAATATAAATTCTATACACGATGAAATTGATTGTGTAAGTTTCAGTAAAAGAACTTGTAGTAAACGTCATGTTAAGAGTAACGATGTTACTTTAAATTACATGCACATAATATATTAATTTGAGACAGTACTATAAGTTTGGTTCAACTATTGAAATCATAATATTATCGTAGACCATCAATAGTTTGTAAGAAATATTTCTTTAATTGAAACAGCTCTCAGCATTTTAGAGATGATATAAGAAATATATTAATTATTCATTAAGGTTTCTACTTTCTAGATATTGCAATACTATGAAACAATGACCACGAAGTGCTGCAAAGCCTTCAAAACGTCAGGAGAAAAATAAAATAAAAAACCGCGATAAAATCCGTTATAGTAGTTTAATTTCAATGACTAAGAAACAGTTTCATTGTTGCTGCTGCATTTCGTAAATGATTATGTACTACCCGGGACTGTTACGTTTTATATTAACCATTAAGGCGTCTTTAAACTCAAGGAAAGTACATAACTTTGTCATACCGACTTCTTCATAATATGTATAAAGAAAAATAAATTTATACTAATTAATTAAACCTGCTTTAATTAAGACTTAAACAGAATTCCTAATAAATAAGCTAAGTGTAAAATGGTATTTATAGATTTGAAATCCAACCACGCAGAGCTACATAAATTAAATGTTATTTTTCCAAAAGCGGCAGAATCTCTCGACAATTCAATAAAGCCGTAAAATCCAAAGACTAAAAGCAGAAGTCAGTTCGTAAAACGAAATCCGTCTGTTTTCGAAAGTTAGTCGGTAATTTATTGTGCAAACTGACGGCAAACGCGATCAATGTTTTAGTTCTCATATCCAGGGTGTTTTTATGGTTTAAATCAATTATTAAAATGTACAGCTTAGGCAGTTTTAGGTATTTTATCAACAATAGACTAATAATTCTATAGGGCGTTGTATTGTACATTCGAAAGGAAAAAATATAATAGGCATTTGTAATGTTCAGTCAAAATTATACGCGAATACCAAAACAAAGCCTAGTAGTAACTGTTTTCAAATCCTATACTATTTAAAGAATACCTAACAAAACAGACAAAAACATTTAACGCAAACCAAAGCATGGCCAGTTACGATGTTTCCCTGAATTGTAACACCAGACAAAGCAATGGATTACTGGGCTTTATTTAGTATGTGTTGGTAATATATCAATTCACAATCCTTTAACTTGACGTAAAGAAGATGAAGTAGATAGTCTGTTTTCCTTTAAGGCGTCTTTCTTTAAGGTCGTTACAGAAAACCTTACTAAGCGTTTCTGCACATACAATCTATATCTTTATGTGAAACGAAGTTGTTTCGTACCATTTTTTTCCACGGTCACAATCGTGTATCTGTTCACATTGTTTACTATGATTGCAATGTATGGGGGGTTTTGGGAGGCGAGGTTCCGCTATTTGATACGTAGCTCGCCCCCCTCCATTCTTACCAATATTGATAATAAGAATAAGTTATGAATTCTTTTTGTTTTTTTTTGCTCTGTATCATCCCTGTCAGTGCGCAATAGCCTAGTTTGGTATAGAATGGTCTACCAACGCGAAGATCTGTCAGTTGAAAACCCAAAATCAATGTCTGACTTTTTTAAGTCACGTGTGTATTGTTTATCTCTTAGGTTTCGTTTGCTTCAACAGTAAAGGAAAACATTGTGAGGTAATCTAAATATCGGAGATTTGTCCTTTAAGAATTTCAAAAGTATATGAGCCAACCCACACTAAGCCAGCGTGGTGGACTAAGACCTAAACCCTCTCAGTAGTAGAGGAGGCCGGTGCTCAGCAGTAAGCAGTATACAGGTGATTTTAACAGAAGAAAATGAAAAAAAAGTATTTGTTAGAAATGAGCCCCTTCCTCTATGCCATTACTTACCAGGATTTGAAGCTTATTAGTGACACTGTCGAATGGTGTAATGATACAGTGCGTTCTTGTTTTGTCAAAATCAACAAGTCTATTCTTGGCTACGAGAATTGATTTTTTTAAATACCAATGATACAGTTTTAGTTTTCATTAAAATTAGCCCCGAGACTCCTTTGAGCATTTTTCGCTATTCCTCATAGATTCGGATATCGCCATCCACGCCCACGTGAAAAATTCACCCTGTAGCTTTCCTAATTCTTTATTACTAAATGGAAGTAGCGAAGAGATCTGTTTCAAATTAAATTGAAATTCACACGACAGATCCAAAAAGATTCCTGGAAGTACTGCAAAGGAATCTACGATCCAATTACGAAGAAATTTTCTGGAAGCAACAACTAAAGTATTGGTGCTTTAAAATAAAACAACTTTATAATTTATTAGTATTGCTCGCGGCTCCGCCCGTTTGAAAAAGTTTTTCCGGGATAAAAAGTAGCCTATAGCACTCACGAGTAATGTAGCTTCCTATTAGTGAAAGAATTTTCATAATCGGTTCAGTAGTTCCTAAGATTAGAGCGTTCAACCAAACAAAAAAACAACCAAACAAACTCTTCAGCTTTATAATATTAGTATAGATTAAAGTTTATTAATGACTGCCTTGGTGGCGTAGTTGTATTACGGTACTACAGCAAAGCGGAGATATCGGGTTCGATCCCCGGGTCGGGTAAAATGATATTGGGTTTTCTATTCAGTTTTAAATTTGTGCCCGATATGGCGATAGGCTCGCCCCCTATCACATCATGGAACGGAATATGTATGGCGAAAAGTGGGTGTACTAGTTGCGCCTCTGCCTACCCCGTCGGGGATAAAGGGCGTGAGTGTGTGTGTGTGTATGTAAAGTTTATTATTTTGCAAAAGCAGCAAGAAAATTGTACAAAGTAAAGAAGAAATTTAATATAAATGAGAGGTAAATGGTATAGAGTGCGAATATAGGATAATTTCTTCCCACGCGCGCTATACAATAGCACCGAAGTCACTCACCCATCAATGCATCTAACAGCAGACTTATGAAGGACATGGATACCTCTGCTTTCAGCTTTTATATCTGTATATTATTTCAAACCTTTTTCAATAAAATTTTAGGTAACTTAACTGTTTCATGCAAACGATGAGAAAAATCGAGGAAATTCTATTTTGATAGAGATTTAATACATTTAATGAGGGATGTTCCTAATAAAACTTCACAAACTTTGATAAACCTATGTAATTAAGTTTATTAAAAAGGATCTTTTTGGCATTGCGTTAGTAAATGAAACCACATACCTGCTCCTTTGCTAACATTGTGTCGCGAAAATATTCATGAATAACGAATATTTTCACCAAAAATCCCGGTTTTTATTATCATTTTTTTTTTATTTTGTAGTTTAGTGCGTATAAGGCGTGTGTGTGAGTTTATTTCTGACTGAAAGTATGATGTTGCCGCTGCGACGAATTCTCTTATAGGAGCAGTAGGAGTGATATTACGGACGTGTAAAATTAAAATTACCTTTAATTCATATTTATTTTGTACAAAACTTACACTTTTCATTTTACCTCTGCGGTTTTAATAACTTATTATAAAGTGTTATTTCAAGAAAATACGTATGTAAATTTAGTAATGCAATGTCAAAATAACCCTGTATATACAATAGTTCTTGTATTGTAGATCTCTTTTTACCAAAAACTTAAATCTATAGCTTCTATCTCATCGCAAGACACTACAGGGTTTCTGAAAAAGCAAATAAAGTATTGAGTTAATTAGTTTCAATTTAGAAAAATGTTAGACTTAACGTTGATTATGATCCTTAAGTGAATTTAGCCGGTTTTGGTTAGTTAGGCAAGTAAAGTTTAAAGTAAATTAAGTTATGTAAAAGACGTGGTCTTCGCTTTACATAAACTTAGTTACTCGTGTACTTAAATACTATTTATAAACTGTGATTACCCTGTGCTATAATCCCTAGTATTACAATCTGTTTATCAACTTTATTTTAATTTATGATACTGTTTAACTTATTGATAACTCTAACTAATACTCTAAGGGCTATGATAATTATAGTGTCATCTGTAGAAGTAGTGGGTGCAAAATTTTCATATCTGCTTTAACTATTGCAAAACACCTAATAAACTTATTAGTTTTGACTTATTAGGGATAAGTACTCACTTTTTTGAGAATTATTTTATCTATCCCTCATTTTAAATCACAGGTAGGTGATTGTAAACTCATTTATTGAGTTTTTTTGGTGTTGTACTAAATATTTTTCCAGTACTAAGTACTTACGTTTCAGATATTAATTCAAATGATTTGCGTTGAATACTGTTTATTCCTGCCACATCGCAGAACATTCTAGACATCGTGGCCCCACGACGGATGGATTTTAATTGCTCTGTAACATGGAAAAGAGCAATTTCATTGCAGTTAAATAGTATTTCTATTATTATCACACCGTGATACCATGCAATATTACCATCTCCGGGATATTAAAGTAAAGTAAAGTAAATTCTCTCCGTAAGAGAATTCTTGAACTTGAAATTATACTTTGTATTAAAGTATCATAATTAAACGACCTCCCAAATGAATAATCACTAAATATAAAATGAAAATGCTGTTTACTTATGTATTTAAATGTACCTAAAATTGTAAGTACAATGCACAATGTATTTGCACGAATTTAATTTGCACAACTGAATAGAACGTCACAATAGATATTTCATGCAAGATATTAATGTTGCAAAATTAATTGTAAAATACGAAATTACTTTATAACTCTTATGCCTATGTTCAGCAGTGTTCTTCCAAAGGCTGAAGAATAAAAAGAACTCTTTTGTTTACCTACAGCAAAATTCGAAAAAGAAAAATGATACATACATAATGATTACAAATAAAAGTTCATACAGCATAATCTGATTCAAATTCAGAAACTAACGGTTCACGGACACGAATCACATCCTTCATCCGATACAAAACCCTTCGATTTAATTACAATGCATCACTTACCGAGTGTAAATGCGCCACCCTGGTCTCCCGATTCGAAAAAAAATTTGTCGCTTTTACGTGTCCTGTTAAACTGCTCTTCCAGGATGCACAGGAACGTAGGCCCAACCCTGGCCCCGTCAGCTAGTCTTTCAAACCCACCACCTACTGCTAGCTCCACATCATCAGGTGTCTTGTAAATTTTCTGGAGTATCTCCACGTACTGTGCAATTTTCACCAAAATTAGATGTACACTGGCTATAGGCTAGTCGCAAAAAACTTATGGCTCGTCCAGCCATGACGGGAAAGATGGCCGAAATGTTAACTTCATCATTATATTTCAATTTCACCCAATCTCCATTTCATTGCAGATAAATTTTATGTTTTCTTTTTAGTCAGGTTATAATTTATTCGATTGATAACTTTTAATCTGATGATCTAAAAACCAGCTCTTATAGGAGTGACGGGTATCGAGACGGAAACTTTCGTAATGGCTTTAAAATAATCTATATTAGCTCTTCAAGCAGTATTTACCTTTTTTGGAATGTGGTCGTAGAAGTCGCAAAAGTCAATTGCTCTGGAAAACCCGCAGTATGTGCGTAAATCATTGTAGGAGGCGACACCGTGGTCTCTAGCTCGTTGATAGTCGATAGCCACTAAATCAGTCCCGTTCTCATTGTCTCCCCTATATTAAAACAATAAATGTAACTATAGCTGGTAAAATCAATCCATATTATGTATGATTGCAATAGTTTTATTTATCTTTAGAATCGTTCTTGGATATATTATAGATGACTAGATGTTGCTCGCGGCTCTACCTACGTGACAAACTTTTCGCAGTAAAAACGTCCAATGGTATACTTTTCCAGACTAAACTAGCCTCTGCTCTTTCTTACAGTTCGAGCTAACTGCAATCTAAATAAAAAAAAACTTTACATTGAATCAAACTTTTTTATTCTAGGTAGAGATAAAAGCTTATTGCGAGGTAACAATTTTTTAGACCAATTGGACCAACAAAGTTTTTGGGCACCATCTTGGATTTTTTTATCACCAATATGTTGTGGGTCCCTACAACAATTGTTCGAGCACCACCAAACTATCCCTAGCCTATGTCACGTTATGACTCTTTAAAATTAGTATGGCGGCCATATTGTTTATCACCATTTGGGTATTTTTTCACCACCGCTAGAATTTACCTTTTCATCTCCTCGAAGGGTTGAACGCAGTCGTCAGTTCATTCATATTTTCTAAGCAAATCCTTTATCTTGATACCCATATTATAGGAGTACGTAAATAATAATTAGTCCTTCATCTTGGGCCGTCCGCCATATTGGACTTAGAATGACATCACTTAGCTAACCATGCATCATCATCCAAACTAAACGTGTATGCAAAATTTCATCTCAATCGGTTGATTATAATAACTGCCTTTAAATTCAATTGCAAGATTTGACCCGAATATACATACATACCTACATACACTGATTGTTAAATTTCATCAACATCCGTTCAGTTTTTAGACGTGAAACCATTGATGTAGGGTTTTTTACATCAATGCGTGAAACCTAACAGACAGACGGACAGACGGCTACTTTTGCATTTATAATATAACTATAGATAGACCTACCATATAGCATAAACTTTACACACATCTATACCGAAATAAATATACACTACCGGAATAAAAAGGTAGTTGTTTCATTATCGTAATAAGAATCCACTGCCATCTGCGGTTCCCTAGTGATGCCTCTCGCGAATTCGGCGAAGTTACAGCCTTCTTCCAGTATGGACGGTTTGAGCATCCAAGAACTCAAACGAACAGAGCCAGCCTTCTCACCACTTTCTAGATACTTCCTGAAAACCGTTGAATTTAAAAACGTAATATTCTGAGGGAAAACACCTAACAATTACAATTCTTAACCAACATATTAGTTCATAATGTGATCACGGATATAAAGCGATGGTTCAAAAAGATATTTAGAAATTCCAAATGGTAATTTTATGCAAACATTATATTGTAAATGTGAATCCCTTCTACCCGAATTTAGGTCACGGCGGCCAATCTCCACGGAGATCAGCCAGGTAAGCGGGAGATATTATAGTGCACAAATACACAGTCCGGTGAGACGGCAATCCAACATGACCAGAGAGATCAGGCGCAGGGCCAAGGCTTTACGTACTCTCTAAGGCACGAGGGTATCACACCGCCAACTTCCTGACACCAAGTTGTGACTGAGTAATTCTTAAGGTGGAAAAACCCAGTCACAATGTTTTGGCCCGAACCGGGATTCGAACCCGGGACGTCAGCGTAGTAGACGTACTCGTACCGCGTACGCAATTCCACTACGCCACCAAGGCAGTCATTATAAAGGCTTTTTAAGTACAGACTAGGAAAATCATCTGCCATCAGACGATACTCCAGTTTTACTCCATTCCACTTATCATCAGGTGCAGTGAAGTAATTTTGCCAGTATAAAAAATTCAGACATATTTGATAAATGATGATGGAAAATTACTCTAATATCCCGGCGATGGCGCTATGGAGAAATCTGAATGCGACCGACGCGTGTTCAACTGACACTCCTGGATTTGCTTTAGGATCGTAATCGTTAATGTAGTCCTGTATGCCCTCGTATATTATCTTCTTTTTTAGCAAGTTCTCGCGACCTATAAAGAAGTAAAAACGAACGTCATCGCCAAGTGTAACGTGACATTATTGTGCTTTAAATAAATTAATATCTTGCTCCTCATTTCCGATGAAATAATTTGGTGAAGTGGAATTAATGAAGTAGACCACAGATGACCACTTTTCTATGATAAGTCATTGATATTTAAAAAACTCTGATAAGTACGTTTTTTTAATATTATACATATTTTACGAATGGTGATAAATTGTCTTGATAAAAAATACTAAAAAGCGAATCAATTGTAAATAAATGCTTGCTATAAGAATGGTACCAATGAACAACCCAACTTCCAGCTTAATTATCAGATGATGGTCAAACCGGTGTTCAGGCACCGGAACTCCTTAATAAAACAACCTATACTCCATCGGTTTAGGCATTTAACTAAATGTAAACAAATCATAAAAAAGGTATATTACTTGTCCATTTCTCTTAACAAAATACGTTGTAACCAAAATAAACGTCACCATAACCTATACAACACTTAGCACTATTATTCCCGTTTATTAAAGTTATTTGGTTATTATAAAGTTACAGTTATTAAGTAATAAGCGCGAACAGAATTCATAATAATTAAAAATTATAATACTTTTATAAAACATCTCGATCTGTCAACTGTAAAAGAGCTAATACGACAGGCACGCTAAACATTTTTCCAATGGATCGTAATAGATAACTCTACAAAATGTAAAAGGACGACTATGATAGTCGTAGCACGCCATTAAAAGTGACCGCCATTCAATTTAATCGGTTAACAAGACACCAATTATCGATACATTTCTGCAATGTAGAAATTTGTTTATTTATCATATATTTTGCTTTCTTTCTGATAATTAGTTGTTTTCAATTATTTGTTTTGTTTCTAAAGTGAATTTAATAATTTTAAGTGTTTGTTGCAAGCCGTAGCTTCATTGACACAACAGTCTTCGAAAACACTTTCGTAAGAAAATGTTTACTGGTGCCAGGAATTATATGTCATTTATTGTTTACATTTAGTTAAATACCTAAACCGATGGAGTACAGGCGTGTTTGAATTTAATGGAATTGTCTTTTGTTTGAATTGTTTAACGGAAATGGTGCACTATGTCTATAAGTGATTTTAACATTGCTTTGAAGGCAGTTTAATTTTTTTAATTACTTTGTAGGTAATAATTATTGTGTCCTACCTAGGTATATGGGCAAAAACTCGTAGTAAGTTACTTGTTGGTTGTAGGCACACATTATACGCCGTGCCTCTTGGTATACTTGTTCATCACTCCAATCCTCATGTTTTGCATGTAAGTAATCCGCCACTTGGTTGTGTTTTCGTAAAAACATTGATTGTAACATCGCCAGTTCCAAGTTTTGGTTTATTCTCAAGTCACCTACAGATATAGGGTGTTAGTAACATAATGTAACAATAATCAAAATTATGTATTTCTCAATGACCTTATATTTTAATTTCCATTTGCAACTGCGATTAATGCCCGATTTCTGAATCTCCCAGTTAAACTTTTAATAACTATTGAACCATTAAAGTTAAACTTAAGATTTAAAACGTCGGTTAACTTTCAGTGTGTTTCTGAACATAATATAATGAAGCATTCTATAACTATGAAACCGACAGCCAGTTCCTTATTTTGCTACGAGATGGCTCTTTTTTAGCAGTCTATGTATGTTGCCTGGTGGTAAGTCTCTCGTTATGCAAGAGGCCGTCTGGGTGGGTACCACCGCAATGTCTATTTCTACCGCCAAGCAACAGTGTGCATGCACTGTTGTGTTTCGGTTTGAAGGACATTGTAGCCAATATAACTACTGGACATAATGAGACTTAACATCTTATGTCTCAGGATAACGAGCGCAGCGGAATGCCACACAGTACTTTGTAAGTCAAGGTGCTGGATGGTGTTGCTACTGTTTATGGGTGGTTGTATCGCTTACCATCAGGCGAACGGCATGCTCTTCTCGTCATTCAATGCAATAAAAAAAATGTCGACTTTAAAATAGATTTTAGTACTAAAATTAGTAACTAATAATTATTTTAATCAACGCCTAAACATTATTTTAATATTATTTTGTGGTAATTTGTTATTTGTCTCTGACTGATGAATAACATCATTGCCGAATTTTAAAAAAGTCAAACAGTTCAACAAAAGGTCTTTTGTCATACTAGCATAGTTTGCGAATTTGTGTTTTAAATCGTTTTATTAAGAATTTATAATACCACTGAAACTGTTGTGATTGGCCGTATCAATTAGGTATGTTCCTCTATATTGTAACTAATATCTAACAAGTTGACGTAGTTTGTCACAAAATAACACTTCAAATATTGGCCAGCTAAGTTAAAGTAAGTTTAAGCTGAGTTTATCTTGCAGTGCGCGGTTCAGAAACGCAGTTTCATGGGTTATCGAACCAATAGCGCAAACGAATAGTTTATCTGCCGGCAACAGTACTTCAGAAATCGAGCATAAGAGGCGTAAAATAAAAATAGCAAGCATGAAAAACAAATATGCAAGTTGTTGTAATCAAATAAATTATAGTCATGTTTTCATATAAATAATAAAATGTTTAGCAGAGGATTAATCGATATAATAGTGGGCGCGTTGCCAATCTTTATCGAGAGTAATTGAATCGTGAAATTTAGGTTCCCGGCAACGACATTAAACACTATAATTTCTAACTCTAAGAACGAAGTATTCTAAGTTAAATAACGTGGTAACACTTTTTCGGTATTACCTCCCAAGTAACAAGGGTCCGTATTCGATTGAACGCTACAAGTCTCTGTCGGCTGTGGCACCTGTGGCGGCCATTCCTGGCCATTTCGCGTTACAGTCTTCATTCTCCCACCATCCATCGTCCGCAAAGACTTCGCTTGTGAGTCAGTACTTCCATACAAGAATGACGCGTCCAGAAAAGCAGTTACTGATGATAGCTATAAAACACACACACACACACACTCACTCACGCCTTTTATCCCCGAAGGGGTAGGCAGAGGCGCAACTAATGCACCCACTTTTCGCTGTGCGTATTCCGTCCCATGATGTGATAGGGGGCGAGCCTATCTCCATATCAGGTAGCCTCCGAGCTGACACTGAATAGAAAAATCCGATATCACTTTGCCCGACCCGGGGATCGAACCCGAGACCTCGGCATTGCAGTCGTACAGTAATGCAACTACGCCACACAGTTAGCTATAAAACATTATATATTATTATTTCAGACAATCCTGTATAGGTTTTTATCAGTCGGACACTCTTGGCAGTGGTCGTGGTTGTCGCGATGGTAATACATGGAAAGATGTCAACGTTGTCAGTCTTCTCGGCGATGTTCGCAGGTCTGCTAAGGCTTCTTCATTTTTGTCGCTTAGCGATAATCTAAACAGTCTAAGCTAGATAGAAAGCAATTGGCCATTATCCTTATGTAGTTTGAGCTGGCGTTATAGATTCCGAAGCGATAAATATAGATGCCACTGGGGCACCCAGTTTCGCGGTGTGTTCCGTAAGCTTAGTTGTGATAATAATAAGTGACGCCTAATATACTTTCATCATCTCCATAGCTGGAAACAATGAATTCCTAAATACATCAAGCCCACATTCTAGACACTTTAAAATATTTTTTTCTTCATAATAGTCTACAGGTAGGTACCTATTTATAAATATTTGAGCAGGTCTTAAAATGTTGGAATAGAAGTAAACTCAGACCCCGATAAAAGAATTCAATGAAATTTGGCAAACAGATAACCTTATCCTGAATAAATATTAACGAAAGTATGACAATAATGAATAATATATTAATTATTATTATGTTTTCACGTCTGTATTCAACTAAACGCCTTTGTATAAACGCCTTTGTATTTCATCACTAAACTTGTTAGATCAATAAGGAAACGAAAAGCGTCTCATTTCATACTACGTTTTAATGACTGATAAGGTGGAAAATATAATATGTTTCTTTTTACTTCTTTTAACTCTCATGTTATTTCCCACCCACTATTACTTAAACTAATTACGTACAGGCTCAGCAGGAATATTTCCTGCGGTGCTATTGGTGTCCTTCGTGGTCAAAGTCCTAAGGAAGTTCAAGCATTCCTGGCCAGGATGAACGTCATCATTTGCTGGTACAGGGATGTTGGCGCAACGAGAACTTGTTCCCACATCCTGACCGTTTGTGCAGCAGGATATTCCAGCTAAATAATAACAAAAAACAAGAAATGTATGTATGAACTGAGCGAAGATAGCCTAGTTAGGAGTGGAACGGACTGCCGAGCAGAATTTTATTTTATTTATTTTATTTTATTTTAATAGGTTCACAAACGGCTGCTACACCGAATTTTAATACGAAAAACATACAGTACATAATTAAATTAAACTAAGTGCACAACATAAAAAAGTGAACACTTCATACAAAATATAGAGAGCACATAGTATCTCGAAAGAGAAAAGAAAAAATACAGTACTTAATAACTTATAAAATTATGGACAACGTCTAAGCAACACTGACCATAAAGCATGTAAGAATACAGATACAACTCAAAACTAACTACATGATATGATTAAACGTTTCCAAGATGTTTTAATTGCCTTTTAAAGTTAAAGAGACTCGTGCCAAACAGGTCAATCTTACTGGAGTTCCAGCAGGTTCAAAACCCAAGGGCACACGCACCTCTGACTTTTCTAAAGTTATATTGTGTATTCTTTGTGAATTATTGCTTGCTTTAACGGTGAAGGAAAACATCATGAGGAAACCCGCATACCTGGGAAATTCTCTATAAGAACTTCGAAGGCATGTGAAGTCTGCCAACCCGCACTAGGCTATCATAGTGGACTAAGGCCTAACTCTCTCAGTAGTAGAGGAGGCCCGTAGTCAGCAGTGGAGAGTATATAATACAGAGCTGGTTGTAGTAGTAGTGGATGTATGAACTTGTATATTGTGTGATACATTGTTAACTTTGAAGAGACTACTAATCACTCAGACAACCAGCGTCGCTGGTAGTGATATCGTTAGTCTACGACTAATATAATCGAAGAGTAATGGCGATTACACTTTCTTTCAACAGTGTTGAAATTTTGCATACACGTTCAGTTTGGGTGACAATGCATTGTTAGCTAAGTGACGTCATTCTGAATCTAATATGGCGGAGGGCCCAAGATGATGGACTAGTTATTTTTGTGCACGTCCATAATATGGATATTGAAAAGGTTTGCTGAGAAAAATACAAAAAATAAAATGACCTCTCTAAATCCAATATGGCGGACGACCCAAAATAGCGGACTAGGTATTTTTTACGCACTCCTATAATATGGGTATCAAATGAAAGGGCTTGCTGAGAATTAGTCCAAAAATAACTAAAAAGTAAAACATTATATTTAAAAACAAGTTTTTATTTAAATGCTCTAAAAAGAAAACAAATAACTTTAAATTGAATCAAACTTTGTTTAATACTATGTAGAGATAAAAGCTTGTCGCGAGATTCACTTGTGCAGATAATACAATAATTATGTAACTTGATCTTGATAAAAGTGAATCTCGCGACAAGCTTATATCTCTACACAGTATTAAACAAAGTTTGATTCAATTTAAAGTTATTTCTTTCTTTTTTCATTTAAATAAAAGCTTGTTTTTATATATTTTTTTTTTACTTTTTATTTATAATATTTGAAGTCTGTACTAATATCCTAAGATATTAAAATCTAACAAATCAAAAAATATCTTAGTGATTGCTTTAAACTTGATAATGTTTATTAGAAATTATAGGAATATCAATTTGCAACTAAATAAACTTGTATGAGCTGCAAATTCAAATATATTATACAAATAACTACTTGACAAATAGCACACCTATCTATGTACAACAATAGAAATATAATAATTATAAACGCTCTTCACACTTACATTTACTGGTGGAAGATCTTTCGTTTGCATAAGACATTATGAGACTTAGCATCTGATGTCTCTATTGTTGTTACTGTTTATGGGTGGTCGTCTCGTTTGCTCGTCTCGTCAATTACATTAAGAAATAGCTTGAACTTACAACTTAAAACATCGGCGGTGAGAGACATGTCGTGAACAACCAACTGACCAAATTGCATCGCTGTTAAAGTGACTTCAGTATCCTTCACACGTTTGTCCTCGATGGTGAACAAGCTGATCTCTCGTGTGCCCATTAACGGACATCCCGACTTTGCTGTTGGCATTGAGCTAATACCTGTGGTAATTACCAATTAAATTTGAAAAAAAATTGAAACAAATTGAAAAATATTATGGAAAAATACTTCTTTTTTTTTTTTTTTTTTTTTTATAATGGCATTTGTGTTCACATTTTGCTAATGTCAAGTTTGGTTTGTGTATTTTATTATCTGCAGTATGTCGAAGTAAAGCATTGGCTACCTTACCAAGACTTTATCGAGGAGTTTTGGCGGCAACAGAAAAAACACTTGATTAGCACAATTATTTCAATTCACTTCATTTGAGCTCTTTAATAGAACTATATTGGATAATATACCACCATAATTATGCAATATAACACTAAATATCACCAAAATAATGAATTAAAACAAGAGCACCTCATGACACTTCCAAGTTCCCGCCAAAACTCCGGAAAAATACTTAATGATCAGAAAGATAAATGACAGTTATTTTATTTGAGACTTTGAAAGTGTCTTTCCAAGGACTTGTCCACTTCACTTTCTCATTAATGATGTTTTTTTTAATAGCACGAGTAAATGGAGGAGGAGCTGTATAGATGTGGCAATTTTTGTTTTTCGAAACAAAGCAGTTGCCGCTGGTAGTAATATTTCGCGTAAGTACCTACTCCGGTTTGCTTGATGAGACGACCAATAAATATTCCTACACCTACTTATTTAAAAATTTAATCATGGAAAAACGATACATACATACAATGATATTTTAATAAAAATGTGTAGATACGGCACCTATTCTGTACTCGGCTCTCAAAAACGGCACATTATCCGACACTTATCAAGGACCGATGACAATTCAATATTTTAAACTAAAAACACGCTTTTATAGAAAATCCAACTAAAACATAGAAAATAAATTTTAGTAAATTAGAACTAAGAAGAGTGTAAATAAGAATAAAATGTATGTTATTGTAAAAAAAAACGTGGCAAAAAATTATATTGATTATTTTATGATAAGGTATACAACCTCTAAAGTATGCCTCTTTGAAGTGTATATTAATAATAACAGGAGTTCTCAGTTACAATATAAATAATTCTCACCATCGCCATAGTTGTTAGGCCGCAATCGTACATAGGTTGTATTGGGTGTCCCCCATAAGGGGTTTTCGAGATTATTGCAGGATCCATCGATAGTTCTATAACGTGAAGTCTCGGGGCATGATTTTGGAATGACGCCACAAACTCCGTCGCTTGCTGTATCGGTTTGCCTGAAGAAGGAGATTTTATTACTTACTACACCCAGCGTACGTCGTGAACCGAGATGCGAACCGAATTAGGAAGGTACGTATTGTGACGGCATTTTTTTTTTCTTAAATTATCTTCATCTCTATGACAAACAGCATATTATCTTGCCCCAGTCGATGTTTCGAGGTAGTATCAAGAAGTCCGAGACGAGTAGAGTAAATTAATCACCAATTCCCTAATATTTTTTGGACATTCCCTTGATTAAGACCACATAGCAATCCTTAGTTACGTACGATATCTGACAAATTCTGATAGGGAAGATGCAAATTTTTATTTTTGCTTTCATTTGAATGAAAAAATTTAAATACTATAATTTATTGCTAAAAATTGCAGTTTGAAAATGACAGTTGACATTTTCGCGCGCAAACGGAGCTACACGCTTAGTGACGTCACACCGCTTATATTTGTTCACCGTTGGCATTCATAAATGCATAAGTTTCGACTTTCGATATGTTTTTTGAATAAATAAGTACATCAATGTTACTATGAACACACACACACACACACACACTTACAGACGCCTTTTTATCCACGAAGGGGTAGGCAGAGGCGCAACTAAGTACACCCACTTTTCGCCGTGCGTTAGTTTAGATTTGGATATAACCGAGTGCATTGTCGCCATAAGACCTGAAATTACTGCTATATGTAGTTTTTCTGCTGAATGAAATAGAGAAATAAAAGTCTCACTATGATTAGTTCGTAGTAGTTTAGTTCCTTTTTATTTCTACACTTGAAAACTCTGTACTTTCAACAACAAAAAATTACAACCATGTGAACATTAACTTTTGGTAGATTTCTGGATTCTTTTTTTATGAACCCAATTTCCATTTTGCTTCGAAAACCTATAAATTTTAGCAATTAAAGAATGTTTACCGTGTGTTTACCTTTACAACTCTAACCTTAAACAAGTTGTCATTGCAGGTGTGATGTCACTAGAGGTAGATTCATGTATACACGTTCCTTTGCACGTTACTTTCAATTCGTAATTATTGTTAAAAATCGATATTAATTAAAATAAAAACATTGCAGTATATTCTATTATGTTTTTTTTACAGTTTAGCCACAAAATATTGATAAATATTATTTTTGCATCTTCCCAATTATACATTATTACTGTTAGCTTTTACATTGCTATAACAATTATAATAATTAATTTCTTTCAAAGAGCATTATAATACTATGTAAAATTTCTTTCCTAGTGTGTTGTCACTTGTCATTAAGACGACATACATAAAAATAACCAAGAATGAATGACTGAAAATACTTTATTGTACACCACGTTATACAAAAAAAAATACAAATAGTTTTAGATCTTTGAATCGCGCGACAATAGGTGGTCTTATCAACCTGCACAGATTGTGAGAGATATATGAAGTGAAGAAGGGGAATGTATACATAACAATTAAAAATTAATAGATATATCTAAGATATTATTATGCTTATATGCAATATATAAACTATAACATTTAACGTAATACAATAAATATTTTAACATTATCAATAAATACTATAAATATACGATATCACTGAATAATTACTTAAAGAAAGATGATGAGTTTTCAATTGTCTAAAAACGTTTAGTGACGGAGCTTTCCTGATAGATGAGGGCAATGATTCCGTAAGCGAACGGCCTGCACAGTAAAAAATCTCACAGAATGTGCTGTCATGCAGAGGAGTCTTGAGTTTTAGGTTTTCTGAGGACTTTAAAGAATGAGCATGAGAGTTATGAAAATTAAAATCGATCTTTGCAATTAAATCGATTTTTGAGATAACGTGGAGAGGAGGGATTAAAGCAAATATTAAATAGAAGAAAAATAATGTGAGTATTCCGACGGAAACGAATAATGAGCCACTTGAGTTTAGAGCGAAATTCGGAAATGTGATCAGGTTTATCAAGTTGAATTTGTGATAGGTCTAAGTAGCAGACGTCCGCGTAGTCAAACACTGAAAACTGTAAAGATTCTGCTAGCGCAATCTTAGTAGCAGTTGGAAGAAAATTTCGAAGCCTGTTCAAAGATGCAGCTGAAGTAAAATGCTTACGACTCACCGCTACGAGCTGTGAGACCCATGATAATCTGCGATCAAAAATATTACCCCTAAGTTTTTAACAGTCTCGGTGAAAGGAATAATGACCCCCATCAAAAACTACTGGAGAGAGAATTGGTCAGTCGATTTTACTTACCAGACGAGAGCTTTCCATTATAATTACACGGGTTTTGACCGGGTTTACTTTGAGGCCGAGGCGCTTACTCTAATCGGATATGGAAGATAAATCTAAATTGACAATGTCAATGGCATTATTTAATTCGGATATCGGAGCTTGAATATAAATTTGAAGGTTGTTTGCATAAAGGTGGTAGAAAACATAAAAATACAACAAGCTATTTAGACTGTAGGGCGTGTCAAATAAATATACATACATACATACATACACTCGAAAAACATAACCCTTCTTCTTTCGCAGTCAGGTAAAAAAATATATGATATAGCTATGTAAAATTTGTGTGAAATATTAGCATAAACACTTGTCCAAATAATGTTGTTTATTTATTCGTGTATTCGTAGACTGTGCAAATTTAACAGATAATGATTATGAAGAGCAACCCGAAATCAAAAAACCAGTTTTCTAATGGCGCCGGTTTGGAAAAATATTTTTATTATATCAATTTAGTTTCCATAGTTTAACAATAAATTATTTTTCTGAGTTTAGACAAAGTAAAACATCGTGTTGCTGTAGTCGATGTAAATAAAATGTTATAAATCATGATATATTTGGGACTATATTTTTTGATTTCCATTGATATATATTTTTAATTTTTAGATCAGTAGGTGCTTTCATTTTTTCTCACAAAAAACACTCGAAATTTACCTATAAAAATATACGCACCTTTTCTTTTTATTTCCTTCACCGAAAATTTTCAGCCAGAACGATTCATAAACATTAAAACCACCGCATAAGGTGATTAACGAAATCAAAAATATCACTCTCATATTTTCTGAAATAAAAAAAGTCTATTCAGCAGTTTGTCCCTTCTTGTCAGTAAGTATTGCAACAACTAAACAAACTGCAATAACTCTTACAGTTTTTACGCGAATTTTTGACGCAAGAGTGACGATTTACTGAAAGCAAAAAAAAAAACAAATGAATTGTAAGGTAATAAACTGTAAAATAATAATATAGAAAATTACTATACCTTATAATCAACGAAGTATGTTACGAGCGTTTATGTGCAGCGCGAAACGTCGACTATAGTTAATTCTTTCCAAAATTCACTCACAAAGAAGCGTGCCTAGCTGTTTGCATAGAGTTGGCGAGTCGGCTATCTTTATACTCAGACCAACCAACTTTTATCCTTTCGTTTTAAATATTTAATTAGATATTTTTTTTAGGTATTGAATGACGAAACGAGCATGCCGTTCGCCTGATGGTAAGCGATACGACCGATCAGCACCTTCAGTTACAAAGTACTTTTTGGCATTCCACTGCGCTCGTCATCCTGAGACATAAGATGTTAAGTCTCATTATGTCCAGTAGTTACACTGGCTAAAATGTCCTTCAAACTGAAACACAACAGTGCATGCATACTGCTGCTTGGCGGTAGAAATAATATGTATATGTAACTCATGATTTATGGATTTACGATAAATGAAGAATTTTTATTGGGTCTTTACCTATGAAATTGCCGTTTAGAATACAGAAAGTTAAAGTCATCTTTTTATAAATATTCTTTAATATTTTACAAATTTAGTTATTTTCATTAAAAAGTGAAGCATTTGCATTCAGAAAATACCCTTTAGTAAATTGGGCCTGATGATGAAGCCGAATGACAGCCATAGGAACTCCGTAATAAGACAATATATTTTATAAAAAATAGCCATATTGGTTTGTTGAAGTTGTTAAGAATCAAAGCATTTATTTCAATTATCGAATCCGTACAATGCAAAGTACTCAAATTATTTGACTGGAGCAGCTCATTTTGTCCTCTAGGTAGTCTTTTACAGTATAATAGGGTTTTTCACCCGAGATTTGAGTCCCGGATTCCGTAGTAGTGCAGTTTCCTGATTAATGTCTCATGGAAAACACAATCAAATGCCTTTGACAAATCGCAAAAAATATTAAAACCATCGCATTTGTCTTCTCATGGATTATAAATATGTCCTAAAAGTGCAATTCCGGCATCAGTTGGTTAACGACTCCTTGTAAAGGGGAATTGTTTTTATGCAATAATTTTATTTATGAAATATTGATTTTTTTGCACATAAGTATTTTCGTCTTCCCGGTCCGGAGTTCGGTCGATTTATTATTTTACTTTTTAGAGATTTTTTGTGCGAGGGTTTTTTTTTTTTTTTTTTTTTTTTTTTTTTTTTTTTTTTAATTCTGGTTTAACAATTGTTTATAATTATATACAATATTATCGATGTGTTTTCACAGAAAGGTGTCAGAGGGGGGCGAAGTTCCGCTATTTGATACGTAGTTCACCCCCCTCCAATAAAGCAATTAGAAAAGACACATAACAATTATTCTAAATTAGAAGAAAAATAATCTTAATAAAAAATATATATACATATATATATAAATAATGAAATATTAACATTACTTAAACTAACACACAACAGGAGTATACATTATTATGTAATATAAAAAAAAAATGTGTTAATCACAGGCAAGGAAAAGTACAGCGACGAGCAGTTATGAATTGTTGCTGCTATTATTATTGAACTGTTTGAGTTTGCCCAGGGTGGAGTTAGCTAATTCCTGATAGGAGGCGATGGTGGCGTTGTATTTCACCAAGTCGGCTAGGACGTAGGGGCGCACCCCATAGCGATTACACGTGGCCTCATGTTTGTGGCGTGCTGTGAGGAATCTGGGGCAGTGTTCCAGAATGTGGTTCACACTTTGGATAGTGGTGTTGTCACAAGGGCACTTGTCAGTAGGTGATATTTTAAACCGATGGAGGTAGGCTCTGTGGAAGCCATGCCCGGTGAGAGCCTGTGTTAAAAAAAAAGTGGGAGTGGTGCGTTTCCACAACTCTCGGATAAGGCGAAGGTCCGGTAGGAGTGCCCAGGTGTGCCGGCCCTGCACAGCGTCGCTATAACGTGACTGCCAGGCGTCCAGGGAGGAGCCGCGGAGGAGCCCTTTGATGTACGCTAGGGGGAATCTGGCATAATCAGGGGCTCGGTGAAGGGAGCAAGCCAAATTGGCCGCCTCGTCCGCGAGTTCGTTACCCACGATACCGACGTGGCTCCTGACCCAGTCGAGCCGCAGCGACCCCACGGACCGGTAGTCCCAGATCAGCTTGTGAATCCGGGACACCAGAGGGTGGGTGTTGCTGCGGTTTTGTAACGCCATAAGAGACGATAGAGAGTCCGAGAAGATGTTGGCTTCGGTATACCTGTGGTCAAGAGCCCACTGGCACGCGTGCAATATAGCGAGTAGCTCCGCCTGGAACACGGTACAGCAGTCGTGCAACTTATACTTGTGAATAGTGGTATTTCCACCAGGGTCGAAACACACGAAAGCAGCGCCCACCCTTCCATCATCTTGCTTACTGCCGTCGGTGTAGATGTTGTGTTGTATTGTAGTGTGGCTGATCATGTCGTCGACTTCCTCTTGGTTGGAGGAGGTTACAAACGTAATGCTAACACGATCAGCAGGATGTAGGAGTTGATGTATTGGTGTTGGGGACTCAAGCGGGATGTTCCCAGGGAGGAGATCAGAGTACCCAGAAAGCCTGGCCTGCTCCAATTTGTGGACCTCCAGGACTTTGAGGTCCAGAGGGGTGAACTGGGCCAAAGCTATGGCCGCGGTGGTCGATACCGTTCGGAAGGCACGGATGGCCTTGAGTGCGAAACCGCGTTGCACGCTGGCCAGCATGGCGCGTATGTATTTTTTATGGGTCACGTGCCCCCAGACACCAGCAGCGTAGGTGACAATTGGTTCGATTACGTGTTTATAAATGGTGCGCACGTTTTCCGGGTGCGCACCCCATGTGGGTTTAACATACAGACATAGTTTATGGAATATTTTGATAGCCTTGCTGGTGACGTGGCGCACGTGGCTCCGGAAAGTGAGTTTTTGATCGACCACCACGCCCAAGAGTTTAATTTCCTGTGTGAAAGCGATCCGATGCCCGTCCATGGCAAATTCCGCAGACCTGGCCCGAGGTGAAAAAGCGACAGCCTGGGTTTTGGCAGCGCCAAACTGCAGTTTGACGCTCCTCCCCTATGCGGCGATGTTGTCGAGGGCCGAATTAGTGGCGCTTTCGAGTGCGCTCACGTCTCTGGCAGAAACAATGAGAAGCACGTCGTCCGCGTAAGCCTGCAAGTGGCACCCAGGAGGGAGCGGCCTGTCCAGGAGCTCGTCGAGGATGAGGTTCCAAAGGACGGGCCCACAAGTGGAACCTTGTATGCACCCTTTGGACATGCCTTTAGAGACCCGCACCCCGGCATGGTCTAGGGTGAGGCTACGGTCAGAAATGTAGCTTAGTATAAGCCCGAATATGATGCTCGGGCATTCGGTCACCCTAAGCCTATGCAGTAGCGCAGGCCACCAGGCATTGTCAAAGGCCGCCTTGATGTCCAGAGACACCGCAGCGACCAGGTGCTTTTCTTCCTTTGCCCTCCTGACGAGTTCCAGGGCGGTGTGGAGAGCAGCGGTGGTGTTAGTTTGCTCTCGAAATCCGAACTGACGTTCGTTGGCTTTTCCGCTCCTGGACGCCTTATAGGTGACTCTTTTAATGAAGAGCCGCTCTAACAATTTGCCAAAAACGGGCAGCAGACCAATCGGCCGGAAAGACCCGATATCGGAATAGTCAGGCTTCCCAGGTTTGGGGATTATCTTGACGTACGCCGCCTTCCACTGCCGGGGGAAGTACTGTAAAGTAAGACATCTGTTCATTACGTCGGTGATTAAGGTTGGATAAACTTTTGCGAATTGAAAACATATGTCAGCAGTGAGGCCGTCAAGCCCTGGAGCCTTCTTAGGGTTCATATGCTCGAGATGCTCCAGTACCTCACCGACCACGAACGGAGGGTCGTTAGGGGAGTCAGGTAGGGGCAAGGATGATGAGGATCGGAGAAGGTGGTGGTGGGGTTCGGTATCCGGCCCGTCGTCGGGGTAAAAATGCCGAAGCAAGGCCTCAGCAGTTTCCTTCCCTCCGTCGGTAAACCGGTCACCGAGCCTGAGGGTGATAGGGGGGCGTCTGGGAGCTGAGTCCTTAAGTAAGCGATTTGTAAGGGACCAGACGTTCTCCCCGGTCTGGAGCTCGCAGAATCTCCTGAAGTTTTCGCATGATGCTGCGCGGATCTCCTGCGCGTACAGGCATTTTGCGTTTTGGAGTTCCTCGGCAAGAGATTCGGTCGGCTCCCCGTGTCTTGATGAGTTGTGTAACTGACGGTGTAGGTGAATGACGGTGGTCTTTCTAGTCTCCAATGCCTCGGTCCACCAGGGGGGTCGGTATTTGGCACCTCCCCGTTTGACCGGCATGGAGTCCAGGCAAGCCGTGTGTAAGTGTTGTGTGATTTCGGCAATGAGGGTGTCAAGCTCCTCAATGCCGAGCGTGTGAATTTCCCTTTCCAGCACATCAGATCTCGTGAAGGTGGTATGGAGAGAATTTGAAAAGCGTCCCCAGTGGGCGTTGGAGCTTTTGTACCGGAAAGTGGAGTGTGTGGTGTATTCTGTGGTGAGTGAAGTGTGTATGTCGGGATCGACCTCGAACACAACGGCGTTATGTTGTGATGAAGGACAAATAGAGAGGTCGACACTCCACCCCCGAATACAGTCATAAATGTTGCCAGATGCAAGTGTTAAGTCTATGATAGACGAGCGGACGCGTCCGTGGGCAACAGATTCGAAAGTGGGGGTCGACCCAATATTGCAAACGTAGAGGTCGGTGCTGCAAGACAGCTCCACGATGTCGTTGCCGCGGGGATTAGATACGGTGCTGCCCCAAATGGGGTGCCATCCGTTGAAATCCCCGCCCAAAACCACAGAGCTGCCCTGGACCGACCTCAGGAAATGGTCAATTTTGTCAAGAGTGTTATGGGGGTCGTGCCTGGGCTCGACGTAGGCCGAGGCGAAATACATTCGTCGGCAGCCCACGTCCAGCCGAACCACGCTAAGGTTAGAGGTGGAGTACTGAGACAGGCCTAATGCCATGTTTATGTCGGCTTTAATGAATACACATGCCTTGACACGATCCCCGGTGAGAAACTGGTAGATATTAATGCCGGGAATCGGACGGACCTCGCTACCGGCGCCCACATAGGGCTCCGATAGCAGGGCAATTTTATAAGGACCAGCCATGAAGGATACGACGAATTCTTGCAGACAGTTTTTAGTCTTATCTAAGTTGCACTGAACTATCTGGAGATCGGTCTTATAATCCATAATCGACTTTGTTGTTTATCTTGTTCTTCATGACTAGCAGCCGTGGGCATGTGAGGGAGGTGGCCTTGTGTCCGAGGTCTAACCCGGTGTTGTAGCGGGAGTTGTGGTCGTGGCAGTTAAGGCACTTGGGTGTAGCCTTCTTTTCGCGAGAGGGACATTGGTCGATGTTGTGTGCGCTGCTCGTACAGTATGCGCAAGGGGTGGATTTGGACGAGCATTTAGCGCGTGTGTGCCCAAACTGAAGGCATCTGAAGCACTGGAGAAAGGGAGAAAAGTTTTCTGCGTGAACCCGCTGGTGGTCCACGCAAACCCTTCCCGCCTCCGTAATTTTCTGCCAAACACCCGGGCTCGCAAGAAATACAGCGTTATAAAGGTTCTGGTTACGATTTGACCGCTTGAATCTAAACACGAGACTCCCGCCGGCAGCCACCAAAGGGCCAACCTCCGGGTTTTGGCGCGCGATGAGGTCCACGAGGTCCTCAGCAGGAATCTCTCCAGAGATGCCCTTAAGAATGAGCATGGGCCTAAGGCGTCGAGCGGGTTCCGCGCATACCTCCTGTGCTCCCTGCAGCCGTTTCAGGGCATCGTCCCTCTGTTCGGCACGGTCGAACTCCACCCTGAGCTTACCGTTTGAAATGGCCTGCACTCTAGCCGGAGCGTAGTTGGAGTTACGAAAAGTTATGCTTCTCTTAAAGGCAGTAATTGCCTTTTGCTTGTTGTTCGGTGCGGTCTTGGGTGTGACTATTATAGCTGGGCGAGTTTGGGGCGGCTTCACAAAGTTGGAGGTGGCCCCGGTGCCAGCGACCACGGCGGTGGCATAGGTGTTTTGAGTCTGCTGTTGGTGTTGTTGTTTCTGCTGTTGCTGCTGCAGTCGCTTCAGTTGTTGCTGCTGTTGCTGCAAGGCATCTTTTGTGTGTGCGCTTACTGCGGCGAGGTGTTTTTCGAGCTCGTCGCGTATACAGGAAATAAGTTCACCTTTGTTGTTGTCGCAAGTGGTGGTATTGGTGGCGGGGCAGTGGTCTCTATCGCCCCCGGTCCCCACAAGTTTATTCAGATTTCGCGTAGTTCTTCGAATCTCCTCTGAGGCCAGGGAGATTAGGCGCTTATTAGCGGCAGTTATGATTTTTCCCTCTGCAACTGCCCGGGAGATTGAGTTCGCCAGCTTAGTAATGACTTCCACGAAGTTTTCCAGGGTAGTGGCCTCCTCGGTGGTGGCCGGTAACTTAGGGAGGTCGGTATTAGTTGGGGCCATGTTTATGACTAGTTTTTGGTTATCGAAGTCTAAAGGCACAGTTTTGTAGAACACATAAATCACTTTTGTGGTTCAGGGTGAAGCGTTATCGTGTTGATTTTAGTGTACGAGGTTGGGGGGGAATCCTGAGAAGCTGGAGGCACCGCCATTTATAGCGAGAGACCCACCACAAACGAGCAACTAAGCACTTTCTTCTGATTGGTCAGTTGATAAAACCAAGGTCCTGGCCAAACCACTAGCCCGATCACGTTGATTTTTGGTGGGAA
This sequence comes from Sphinx pinastri, assembly GCA_947568825.1. Classification (NCBI taxonomy): domain Eukaryota; kingdom Metazoa; phylum Arthropoda; class Insecta; order Lepidoptera; family Sphingidae; genus Sphinx; species Sphinx pinastri. The sequence continues at coordinate 9,210,700 of OX387627.1, read as the reverse complement.
GTTGGACGAAAATAGGTCGGACCTGGAGGCACTTCGAGCTTGAAGGTAGCAAATACAGGTGAAATAGGAGGTCACTTTGAAAATCAAAACTTAGTCACTCATTCACTAAAGTTCAGATTTCTTCCACTTAAAGGAGTAGCACGTCGTTGGGACTGTGCCAAGGCATGCATGGGATCCTGACGAGCCAAAGGCATCCTCAGACCGACATCGTAACGGTACCCCGGCCGAGGTATGCCGTCCGGACTGCAGGTAGAAAAGTAATCCCAGACGTGCGGGTGAATCTCTGTTTGGTTGCTACTGGTTTCGCGTCACAAAAATCTGAGTTTGCACTGGAGGGTGGGCTGAGGGGTTGCCCACCAAACTGCAGTCCGAAAAGTCGTATTGCAGGCGATGAATCGTAAGCCGCACGCACTTTTCCGTCGGTGGAACTTATGACGTAACACTTATTTATAGATATATTATTCAAATCGCGTCTGATTTAGATGGATCAAACGCGAGCAGGTTCCTTTTCGTAGCGCGCAACTTTTGGTGTATGACACGGGTATTTTGGTGTGATTTAATCTATTTTTCGGATTTTTAGAAGACGGAGCGTCGCGTGAGCGCTGCGTGTTCAACCGCGCGCGAGTTGGTTGTCAGGGGTTATTAAAATTACTATTTTATTTTATTTCAATCTTTTTAAATTACTTTGTTCTCCATCATGGGACCTTGATAATCAACTATCTAACACCTACTCGTTGAGACCATCCTTATGAGCCCAAACACTCTATATCTGCTATAAGTTGCTAAGGAGTTGGGTATCCTGCAGACTACTTGATGCTGCAGCATCAGCTCATGTTTAAAAATATTACCGAACTCATAGTACACCAAATTGAAACTCTATCGGACTTTTTAAGTTTGTAAATGAGCTGATAATCTTCAAGCGCCTGAACAGATCTTCATAAATTGTAGCTAAGAATTTTTAAAATTGGCTCAGTAGTTCAAACAAACAAACTCTTCAGCTTTATGATATTAGTATAGATTAAAGTTTATTATTCTGCAAAAGCAACAAAAAAATTGTAAAAAGTGAAGAAGAAATTTGATATTAAATAGAGGTAAAGGGTATAGAGTGGGAATATAGGATAATTTCTTCCCACGCGCGCTATACAATAGCACCGAAGTCACTCACCCATAAATGCATCTAACAGCAGACTTATGAAGGACATGGATACCTCTGCTTTCAGCTTTTATATGTGTATTTTATGTCAAATCCTTTTTCAATAATATTTTAGGTAACGTAACTGTTTCGTGCAAACAATAAGAAAAATCGAGGAAATTCTATTTTGATAGAGATTTATTACATTTAATGTTCCCAATATGAAAAATTATGACAAAAACGTAAGTCCGGAGTTTCTTTCTGCCTCTCTTCTTCGGGTAGTCATCGCTTAGGTAGTAAGGCTGGTAGGTTAGTTAGGCTAGGGCCTTATGCTAACATTATGTCCGAAAATATTCACTTATAACGAATATTTTCACCCAAAATCCCTGTTTTGATTTTCAGTTTTTTTTATTTTGTAGTTTAGTGCGTATAACGCGTGTGTGTGTTTATTTCTGACTGAAAGTATGATGTTGCCGCTGCGACGAATTCTCTTAAAGGAGCAGTAGGAGTGAAATTCAGGACGTGTAAAATGAATATTACCTTTAATTCATATTTATTTTGTTCAAAAATCAAAACTTACTCTTTTTTATTTTACCTCTGCGGTTTGAATAAATTATTCTCAAGTGTTAATTCAAGGTATTTATGTAAATTTAGTAACGTAATGTCAAAATAACCCTGTATATACAATAGTTTTTGTTTTTTACCATAAACTTAAATCTATAGCTTCTATCTCATCGCAAGACACCACAGGATTTCTGAAAACGCAAATAAAGCAAGTATTAAATAAAAGGTCACATTTCACATACCAAATATGAATTAATTTCAATGTAAAATAAATGAAAAGTTTTTTTTTAAACAAGCTTTTATTGAAAGGCTCTAAAAAGAAAAAAAAACTTTAAATTGAATCAAACTTTGTTTAATACTATGTAGAGATAAAAGCTTGTCGCGAGATTTACTTTTGTCAAGACCAAGTTACATAATTATTGTATTATTTACACAAGGGCGAGCCTATCAGGGCTCGCCCCCTATCACATCATGGGACGGAATAACAGCGAAAATCTTTTCGATGTTATTGTCTCACGCCTTTTATCCCCGAAGGCGTAACTTCGGGGATAAAGGGCGTGAGTGTGTGTGTGTAAATTAGGTTATGTAAATGACGTGGTCTTCGCTTTACTTTACGTTCCTTATATACTTAAATTTTATTTATACACTGTGATTACCCTGTGCTATAATCCCTAGTATTACAATCTGTTTACCAACTTTATTTTAATTTATGATACTGTTTAACTTATTGATAACTCTAACTAATACTCTAAGGGTTATGATAATTATAATGTCATCTGTAGAAGTAGTGGGTGCAAAATTTTCATATCTGCTTTAACTATTTCAAAACACCTAATAAACTTATTAGTTTTGACTTATTAGGGATAAGTACTCATTTGTTGACAATTATTTTATCTATCCTTCATTTTAAATCACAGGTAGGTGATTGTATTCTCATTTATTGACAAATTGACATTGTACCTACTTAAGTTTTTTTGGTGTTATACTAAATATTTTTCCAGTATTAACTACTTAAGTTTCAGATATTAATTCAAATGATTTGCGTTAAATACCGTTTATTCCTGCCACATCGCAGAACATTCTAGACATCGTGGCCCCACGACGGATGGATGATAATTGCTCTGCAACACGGAAAAGAGCAATTTCATTGCAGTTAAAATAGTATTTCTATTATTATCACACCGTGATACCATGTAATATAACCATCTCCGGGATATTACAAGAAAGTATAGTAAAGTATTCTCACCGTAAGAGAATTCTTGAACTTGAAATTATACTTTGTATTAAAGTATAATAACTAAACGACCTTCCAAATGAATAATCACTAAATAAATATAAAATTAATATGCTGTTTTCTTATGTATTTAAATGTACCTAAAATTGTAAGTACAATGCATATTGTGTTTTTGTACGGGATAATTTGCACAACTGAATGGAACGTCACAATAGATATTTCATGCAAGATATTAATGTTGCAGAATTAATTGTAAAATACGAAATTACTTTATTTCAACTCTTATGCCTATGTTCAGCAATGGACTTCTAAAGGCTGAAGAAAAAAAATAACTGTTCTGTTTACCTACAGTAAAATTCGAAACAGAAAAATGATGCATAATGTTTACAAATAAAAGTTCATACAGCAGTCTGATCCAAATTCAGAAACTAACGGTTTACAGACACGAGTCATATGCTTCATCCAATACAAAGTCCTTCGAATTAATTACAAAACATCTCTTACCAAGCGTAAATGCGCCATCCTGGTCTCCCTATTCGAAAAAAAAGCTGTCGCTTTTACGTGTCCTGTTAAACTGCTCTTCCAGGATGCACAGGAACGTAGGCCTAACCCTGGCCCCGTCAGCTAGTCTTTCAAACCCACCACCTATTGCTAGTTCAACATCATCAGGAGTCTTGTAGATTTTCAGGAGTATCTCCACGTGCTGTGCAATTGTTACCAAAATTAAATATACACTGGCTATATGCTAGTTGCAAAAAACTTATGGCTTGTCGAGCCATGACAGGAAAGTTGGCTGAAATTTTTAATTCATCATTGTTTTTCTACCCAATCTCTATTTAATTGCAGATTGAAAAGGGCTAAGTGTCCCCACTCCCCAGAATTCCACCGAGAATCACTTTATGTCATCCAAATGCTTGCCACTGTCAAATCCTTTTTGATTTCAAAAAATCAAAATATGTTTTTTTTTATAAAATCTATATATATATATAAGATGTATTTTTCAGTGAGTTGGACGGCACAGTCAATCAAACACAATTGGGTTTCTCTGTAATTAAGGATTTATTCTGGTTAACTTACATGTATGTTTCAGATAAATAACTAAATATTTGGCAAATATACTTTACCTGTAATTAAGGAAACGACATTTACACCCGTATTCACAAACAATACTTAGAGGACGCATAGTGCTCCCGAACGCATAGTGTCGGTTGTTTTATCGTTTTCTTTGGCCTTGTTCAGCTTTGTTTATCTGACAGCCAACTGATCTAAAGTTGTATCTCAATATTAGCCAATCACAGCGCCCCTTGGCCTACGCAGTGCGTAGGCTGTCATGCCCAAATTGCTTGTTATACTTCTGTGGCCCAAACACTCAACCCGAGGACGCATAGTATTCTCGAACGCACAGGGTCCGTCAAACTTATTCTTAAACAATACTTAAGGGAAGAATGACAGTATGCATTTAGGAAAATGAACGCACAGCAAAAGGAGCTCGCGAGCTATTTTACGCAACGCATAGTGTGATAAATCAACACAAACGTCAATCTAGCACCGGGTTTTACCGACCACGCAAGTTACGTTTGTAAATTATTGTGATTTTCTTGATTTGATCCGTTAACTTGCGATGGACTGCAGTAGCGAAAAATAATTTGATGATTATATCCTTGAAAGAGACCTACAGAGAACGAATAACACTAGAAAAGTGATCGAGATTTTCAAATCTCACAGTATCACAACCAGGCAATATTTCCAAAGAAAATTACAATAAAGCTAACATAAAAACTAGAAACACTGTAGAAGGTACAATAGGGGAGTCGAAGACGATTTGATCCTAGTTTGACCAAAAAGTTGGCGACGAGTCTCATAACAACGTGCCATGTGATTGTAGCAACTTCGATTTTATACAATACTAGTATTGCTCGAGGCTTCACCCGCATGAATAAGTTGTTCCGAGATAAAAATATTTTCCCGGGATAAAAATAAGCCTATAGCACTCAGGAGTAGTGTAGCTTCCTATTAGTGAAAGATAGTTTAGATTAGTACATCCAATGGCATCATTATCGAAGATATAAATGATAATAATATAAATAATATAATACCTACATACCGAGGCGCTCCGATACAGGAGATTATTTATAACACAGCATTTTTAGTTAATTTGGTCGGATAAAATAAAACAAATATATTTAAACTTTCAAGATGTATTTTTTATCGTTCTATTTCCAATTTTTATTTTAATTGTACAGCATGGAGCTGTTTTTATAATCTAATATTTTTTCTATACTCATTGACTCTTGAGAGAGCTCCTTCTTTCTGTAAGTTTTATATTTTCCCAACATCTTTTCAACTGTACATTGTCCCTGGGTGTAACATACGACTGTGCATTATAAGCTATTGTCAGTTTATCCCAAGCCTTCTTCTTTGGCTCTATATTTTGAGCATGCGTACGGTATCTTCAATAATAGGCCGTTCCCGCATCAAAGCCACGATTAATTCCCTCTCTGAAGAAGTAAAATATGGTAACTTCTTTGAACTAAAAGAAATCAACTTCTGTTATTCGTCTTATCATTTTATATTATTGTAATATATATAACCAGGAAACATGCGACTGCCTCGGTGGCGTAGTTGTATTACGGTACGACTGCAAGGCTGAGGTCTCGGGTTCGATCCCCGGGTCGGGCAAAGTGATATTGGATTTTTCTATTCAGTATCAGCCCGGAGTCTGCCCGGTATGGCGATAGGCTCGCCCCCTATCACATCATGGGACGGAATACGCTTGGGGAATAGTGGGTGCACTAGTTGCGCCTCTGCCTACCCCTTCGGGGATAAAAGGCGTGAGTATGCGAGTATGCGTTGTACACAGCATACACTATTTGAGTGTCGGTTTTAAAATAATCATTTACTACCTTTCAGGTCTTATCATTTAAATTTGTTAGTCACAGTGGCGTATTATCGTAACATTACATCCTCGAAACATGTTGCTACTTCTATTGATAATAATAAGTGCTGCAGACGAGCACTATTGCAAGATTCTTCGGGCTGACTATGAAACTTTTTTTTATTAATATATTTAGCGACATAGGTACATCTGTATTACAAATTCAAAGCTGAACTCCGGCCTAACGCTAACGAATCAGAGAGACTGACGTAATTGTCAACTAACAGTAATATCAGACTGTGACGTCATCGGGTGTCACCGGCCATAACGCTGCGTGCGTGTGAAAGAGATCGCGCGCTATCCCCACTACGCCCCCACTTTTGCTCCCAACAACATTTCAAATATCAATAACTGCTTCATTTTTCAACCAATTTTGATTCCAATTTCACAGAAGATTTTTTTTTACGTATAATTGTTTGTTACGTATAAAATAATGTACAAAATCAAACATAGGAATTTACCCTATTGAGGCTTATGTATACTAATATTATAAGGTTGAAGAGTTTGTTTGTTTGTTTGAACGCGCTAATCTCAGAAACTACTGGACCGATTTTGAAAATTCTTTTACTAATAGGAAGCTACATTACTCCTGAGTGCTATAGGCTATTAATTATCACGGGAAAATATTTTTATCTTTTTATCCGGTAAAACTTTTTCACGCAGGCGTTGCCGCGAGCAGAAGTCTAGTATAAAATAATTTACAAAATAAAATATAGGAAACTAGCCTATTCGACGCGTTGTTATTTTATAACGCATGTATGTACAATAATAACTACGGCATTATGAGATAGATTTTTATGATCGATTTTTCATATTATGTTAGAAGATGTTAGCAGTGGCTTTTTCGCATCGTTCTTATGATTTTATATTTGGTTTTTAACAGTCCTTGTCTTCTATTTCTGCATCTATATTCTACATATTGTATCTATACAAAAAATTATAAAATCTTAAATTAATTGTGTGTGTACCTACATAAAATATTTAAAAAAAATACGTGTAAGACGCGAGGTATAGATAAATTGAACTTCAAACTTCTAAAAATGTTGTCTGTTCAAATTGTCGTTAATTAAATTGGACGACTTGATAAAGGTCCCAGGAACACGCTGGATGCGGGCCGCTTTTGACAGGTCCGCCTGGAAATCTTTGGGGGAGGCCTATGTTTAGCAGTGGACGTCATGTGGCTGATGATGATGATGATGAAATTGTCGTTGATATAACATACTAAAACCAAATTAGACTCAAAATCGAATAACTGACAAATTTATAAGCTTTGTTTTGTGTAACATATACTTAAGGTAAGTCGGTGACAGATGGACACATGGAGAGTTGGGTGACACGCGTATAGTGTTTTCTGTGTTACAGTGGCATGCATTTGGAGGGGTACAACAGACTTAGATAGATCTAAGTCCACGGCGACGAGGCTGAAGGCCACAGCCAATCATGAATAGATTTGCTTTGCCTTTATAAAATTCGAAGATCTTAGAAAGACAATGCAATGCAGTGCTGATTAAGGCCGCAACTTTTTGTTCGGAATTTTGTGAGATAAGTAGTAAATAAGAAGACAAATACGTATTTTTTTATTTTAATCAATTTTATTAAAGCCAAAAATTGTAAGTCTTATAAAATTGATACCAATTTGAAGAACCACTTTAGAATACTAGTTTATTTTAATTATCACTGTTCTTCTTTCCACAGCTCTAGATTCACACGAGGCAACTTAGCACAGGGTACAATCGGATTCCTGAAAGGAAAATAGCCATTTTATATCATACTATTATGTGAACCAACAATATTTCTTCAGAACCCGCCGTAATAGCGCTTTTATGCCAAAATAGAATTACCACCAGTGCCACGGCTTAAAACTAGATATGATTTATAAAAGAAATCATCTAGCATTTTCTAGTGAGTACACGCACATGCCTTTTATCCTAGAAGGTGTAGGCAGAAGCGTAACTGGTGCACCCACTTTTCGCCGTGTGTATACCGTCCCATAATGTGATTGGCGGCGCGCCCAACTACGCCACTGAGGCAGTCATCAGCGAAATCTATTCTTATATTATAAAGCTGAAGAGTTTGTTTGTTTGTTTGTTTGTTTGAACGCGCTAATCTCAGGAACTACTGTACCAATTTTGTAAATTCTTTCACTAATAGGAAGCGACATTACTCCTGAGTGCTATAGGCTACTTTTTATCCCGGGAAAGTATTTTTACGTCGGAAAAACTTTAACACGCTGGCCAAGCCGCGAGTAACAGTATAATATCACAATTATGAACTTTGTAAACTAGGAAGTGCTGTGTATCCAATTTATCGTGTTAAATAATACTTTTCCATAAATACCGTTCAATCAAAATTTCTTGTTTTATATATCAGTAGAGTTAGGAAGTCTCTACAATCTCAAAGTCTCGATATACGGATCATAGTTTCGGAACATCCCAAGACTTCGAAATTTATATAGATAAGCAAAAAGGATAAAATTATCTTTTAGTCTTTATTGCCTTACTAAACATACAATGCGTGTCATAGAGATTCGATCTGAAACTCCCGGAATGATACACGACAATGAAATTGGGAAAACCTGTAATTTCTTGACAAGAGACATTTTGGTACGGGACGGTAAAGAGGCAGCAAATATTCTGATCCCATCAATGGCATCAGTCATTCAAGTACTAGAGGCCTCAACTTTAATTCGTCATAGAGTAAAACAGGCCGGCATAACTGTGTCGACTATCTAAAGAAATTATTAAATTTCTCATCAATCGATATTCTGTCTAGATGCCACTCCAATTTTGTGAGTGGAGCAATTTTTCCATGCCGTAAAAAAAAGCTAGATATTAATTTATAATGAAAAATATGGAAGGGTTTGTGCAACATTGATATTTTACAGATAATAAGCACATTTTTCTGTTCTATTTGTTTTTTAAAAATATCAAAATAATTGTCACTTACGTCAATTAGATTAAAGTCTAAACCCTCTCGGTTGTAGAGGAGGCCCGTTCTCAGCAGTTGGCAGTATGTAATACAGGGCTGGTATAGTATAAGTCAATTAGCATACCACCCGTTGAATTATTATTTCAATATGTTTCGTAACCGTATAAATTCGCTTGCTGGTGGTATGTGTGTGAGAGCGAAGGCGATTCAAATCCGCACACATTTGCCGCCAACTAAACGGGCCAATCCCGATAACCAATGAAGGCCCGCGCCTTCCAGCGGATGGACAAGTAACCAAGGTCGGTGCATCTATGGCGGCACGTTCCCCAGCGCGCTTGATAATTAATTGAAAAAACTATGTAAGTTGGGCTGTCTGAGCACCCAAAATCTGTACACTGTGTGGACTAATCATGTGTAGTGCCCTGGTATATAGTGATGGAGTGCAGCAGCAGACCGAGGCGGCTTACTGACGTCGCGTGGAGTGGCAGCTGTGAGTACTTGTGCACATTTCCATCGTATCGCGAAGTTTCGGTTTCCTTTGTACCATCACGGTACACAATATAATTTATTTATTTATAGCCTTTTTCAGAACACAATATATTAATATGATATATATATATACACACCGATCCGATATTTTCTTGAAGACGTCAGGCTGCACGCTCCACATGCCCTGAACGTTATCGCACAACAAGCGCGCTAACGATGCGCCGATACGAAACGACTGCAATTGACCTGCAATTTTATCAAAGAAATGTGCAAATTTTATTTAACTGGAAGAAATAAATTACTTTCTTAACGGATGTGCCACTTTAAAGTCACATAGTAAAATAACATTTAACGATAACTTATAGACATCTTTGCGTGTTGTTTCTCCAGTAAAATAAATGATTAAAATCATGGGAAATATTATATTAATGCCTCACTCTAAGTAAACAGAATTAATGATTTACATACATACATACATACACTCCCGCCTTTTATCCCCGAAGAGGGTGGGCAGAGGCGCAACTAATGCACCCACTTTTCGCCGTGCGTATTCCGTCCCATGATGTGATAGGGGGCGAGCCTATCGCCATATCGGGCACAAATTCCAGACTCCGGGCTGATACCGAATATAAAATCACTTTGCACGACCCGGGGATCGAACCCAAGACCTCAGCATTGAAGTCGTACCGTAATACAACCACGCCACCGAGCCAGTCAATGATAATATTAGCATAGTTCCAATGGGCTGTCATAAAGCAAAAAACAGTAAGGACCTACCACAGAATTTCCATAAAATGAAAGACAATTCGTAATTTTTCATATATTTTTGTACCTACTTGGATTAAAAGCTATATCGGGATCGCCAGTCTCAAAGAAGAGACTATCACCAACGCGCGTTCTGTAGAATTGCGAGGTTAAAATGATAAGGAATGTGGGTCCAACTCGTGCTCCAGGAACGTTATGCTCCAATGAACCGCCCACTATTAGGTCTACGTCGTCCACTTCTGCGTACATTTTTTGTAATTGTCGTACAGTCTGGTGACAAAAAATTTGTTGTATATTACTATAAATATATAGAGGTAATAGATTAATCAAAGTTTAACCAGATAATACTGATTTTGAAAATATTATAACAACAATGCCCCTGTTGATGACTTTATAAAAATTATAATGATTGTTTTAGTTTTATATTTCAGAATGATATTGGAAAAACCAATGACTAAGGTTGGCAACGGCTTGGCTGTGCCTCTGGCATTGCTATATTCCATGGGCGGCGGATGCTGCTTACCATCAGGCGAACCGCTCGCTCGTTTGCCTACTAAGGCAATAAAAAATAAAGTTATTGATTATTAGCTTATTAAAGAAATATATTACTCTGACTATAATTTATTCAATTACCTTAGTAAATTATCAAATGAAATCCAATGATTTTTTATAATAAGGATGAAATATTCACTTGTTTGTTGCAGGTCAAAAACACCACTACTTATAAACCGTGTAAATTTATAATTAGAATCAGAAAGCCTTGTATTAGTACCTATCATGTTGCCAAGAACATTTACACTTTTAATCAAGCTTACATACCTAATTATAGCCTATATTAGATAACCAAGTTTCTTAATTAATTGTTGGCTCGAACAACAACAGCAAACTAAATATTGGTCTAACATAATCTCTGGTAACTGAAGGGCCGTTTGGGTATGTACTATGTACTACCACCGCAATGTCTATTTCTACTGCCAAACAGCAGGGTGCATGCACTGCTGTGTTCTTTATGAACTTAAAATCTTATGTCTCAGGGACAAGCGCATAGGAGTGCCACAGTACTTTGTAATTATAAGCGCTGTATGGTGCTACTACTGTTTATAGACGGTCGTATCGCTTACCACCAGGCGAGTGGCATAGTACTCGTCTCGTCATTTAGTGGCAATAAAAAAAAGAAAACATAACATGATAATACTGACATATCACCATTCACCACCATAAATATATCACCAATAAACCTTGTTCATTACGAAAATATAAAAAAAGCTTTAGATTCTAAAGATTCTAATTTTCACCCATATCAAGCGCGACGATTTTAGATTCTTTATATTCATAATTTAATTGTATTCAAAATAAAATAACAAATATCTCGGTGTCTGTAAAGAGGACAAACTTGAATTTTGTGTAATTATTCAGTTCCACTGGTTCAACTATACATATTTGTCAGAACCTACTATGCTATGCAATGCTACATTCATGAAATATTTTCCTAGCAGCTCACATTTTTTCGTAAAATGATTTACATTGTTAATCAGAGTAATATTCATAATATTTCATGCAAAATTACATTGGTTGTTCTAAATATAACCCTATGCGACACACGCATACGCAAGCCATTCCATAATTACCCTGTATTATGTTCTCAATGGAATCAAAAACGGCTGGAGCAATTTTAATGATTTTTTTAGGTAATCTATAAATTACCTTAGCGGGCGATCCTATGAAGTTTCGTAGCGTTCGGACCACTAGAATTTTAGAATGTGTTCAGCTACTATGTGGCTGACTGTACATTTAATTAGTGCTACTGAAGCCAGAGCGGGTCACTATTTATCTATCAAATATCCCCAAGCTCTATACAGCAAACTTAATTATTTTATAATGCAAATAGTGTACTACGTAAATGCAGTAAATACTGCAGCTGTAGATAAAGGGTAGTGTCATTGACGAAAAATGAATATGAACTCTAAGCATCTCGTATTCATATTCTGTATGCTAATGATCTACGAAAGGTTGTATTAACATAACAGTTTGTATCCCTAAGAGAACGGTTATGTGAAATGCAGCGACTCGTACCTACATACGAGTTAATGCACGGTCCCATGGCGTAATATGGGCCCAGTCCAATATTGCTCGCAAGTCCAATCTTGTTCAAATAATGACCTGAGTATCGAAACTAGTTAACGATGTTCGGATACGTTCGAAGAGTTGTACTAGTGTGGTAAGAAGGTAATAGCTATTACAATAACATGTATAGATTATAAGATCAGGGGTAAAAACCTGTATGAAAAATAAGAAAACTTCTGATTGATATATTCTAATATTTGTTTCATTAATGTGTCTAAATTCTCGCTAAACCAGCACAAATTCAAATGTGCACAGATCAGATTTTTGGGAATTCTTTGCTTCCGTAGGCTTGCAAGCGTTTGTCCGGTCAACCCCTAATAAATGTAGATATAAGTTGACAGTAAACGCAACATATGAATTACTTTTAATTCATGCCTTTCTACGTGTGTATATAATTATAGGTTGGCTATACCAAGGGCGGATCCAGAGGGGGTTTACGGAAATCATGACCTCCTCACCCCACTGGGCTGAGTCTAAGTGACTGCCAACTGATAATTTTGCAATGACTCTCATTGATGTATTTAATAAAATGAATATTTCGATTCGATTTGGAGTCTGTCCTGACTAGACCTCGACTATATGATCCCCCCCCACCCTGACTTGAAAGCTGGATCCGCATTTGGACTATACCTATTTTAGAATCGGCTTTCAAACATAGAAAAAAGAAAGCTTGCGAAAAGCGCTTACAATGCACTAGACATCAATGTCTAATGAAGATTTGTAATTTGTGGCACACTTGCCAACAGTAACCTTGCCACTGCAAGCGTACTGTTCAGGCATAAGAGTAAATATACCTCAAGAGGAATGTATTCTTCCATGTCCTGAAACGTGCGAGGCACGGAGAGGCCACACGCAGCCCTCATGTCTTTATAACTAGGTAGACCATGATCACGAGCGCGATGGATGTCAATTGTACGTAAATCATCCCCCAACTTGTTTCCCATTCTGAAAAAAAAGGGTAAATTTTAAAGTACTTAAAATACTCAAAAACCTTATAATCAAACTTTTGAAAACCTATAAATTTGTTTTGATGAGAGAAGCTGCATATGACAGTTCGTTTCAATGTTTTCTGCGCACTAAATAAATTCTGCGTGCCTAATTGGAGTTTTTATTGCTTTTTACTAGCAATTTAAATTTGTATTGTTATGTTTAAATTAAATGTTAAGTGGTAAATTGTAATTCAATCCATAGGTATTACAAAAATAAGTAGTAATCAGTTGCCACGTTAGATCTGTGTAGAGAATATCTGTGTTTTCTGCGGAATACAGGTCTTTCTAGGTTTTCTTTAATGTTCTCCAGCCTATATCATACACCTGAATATTCTAGATATGATTCGATACATTACACACACATTTACATACATTTTTATGGAATTATAATTCTTTTAGCAATGTAAATAGTTCATGAAAAGAAATATGCAAAACAGAATCGATCGAACAAGGTCATAATATAGACGAAGCAAGAGCAAATACATAACGGCAATAAATATGGTATATCTTTACATTATAAGCATAAAAGAACTATATGTATTATGAACTATATAATTTTATTGTTTCAGACACTATTGAGATAAAAATATTGAGTTATTTTTTCGTCCCAAAGCATCACACTGCGACAATCAAGGGAATAGGGAGGAAAAGATGGCATAAACATATTTTCCTACATTTCATGTTAATTATGTCATATAAATGCGCAAAAAAGTGCACGAAACCCTTATTTTGTGTTTTTGTCATTATCAAGTTTGCTAAAATCATAGACATGTAGGAATAATAGAAAGAATGAAAAAACTAAATGTGCGGCAATAATTAATGCTGTCTTATAACCTTGAAATCTTTGGGGGAGGCCTATGTACAGCAGTGGACTTCTAAAGGCTGAAGAAGAAGACGAAGAATTTATAACTTACTTGAACAAGCGTTCGGTCATTTCCTCATCAAAAAATCTGTCACTTTCTGCTTCCAGTTGAACAGTAAACCCTCTAACTAATTTAGTATATCCATCGTCTCTTTCCAGCACGGTAGGGTTATTCATATGATCGCTTATTCGTATAGAACCTGCTATCCTTCGATCTTCGAAGTACTTCCTTAACAAAAATGAAATATGTTTGGAGCAAAATGTAACAAATCCCACGATAACCCTAAGATTTTTATCCGTAATAATAAAATAATTCATATTTTCGCACGTATACCCCAAAAAGGTAGATAGGTACAACTATTGCAGCTGGGATTCACCGAGCTTATCTTCACCCATGATGTGAAAAAAGCAAAACTTTAACCACATTGGGACATGAAATCTAAGTAAATACAATATTAGAATTATGAGGAATCTAATGCTGATGAAAGAAAGAAAGAATAATTCACTGTCGCGGTACAAATTATGTATAAAATAAAATGCTCAAAACATACTCATGTCCACACCGCGACAACCAGGTAGCCATCACAGCATACGCTGTTTTATGACAACCAAAACACAGCAATGGTTTTCAGTGGCCACATAATGTACTGCATGTGTTTTTGAATGAAATGAATTTAATAATTCACACAAATTCATATTATTATAGTTATTATAAATACGATGCTACGAAATGAGGTGATGCTATTCATAGAGGATAAAATGGTAGCATACTTCAGAATTCCTTGGATATTTGTATGAAAATATCTAAATGCGCTCGTAGCATGCTCGTTGAAAACCGTCGCATCTATTTTAGGATTGTAGTCGTTTACATATCCAAATACATTCGGATATATCAACTTATGTTTGACCATGTTCTCGTAACCTGTAATCATATTTCAAAAAATCAATTTTGTAAAGATTAAATGGCAATTTGGCATACCAGTGATAAAGCTGTGTTTACTTATAAGTAAGTTTGTCCCATTAAATTAACACTATAACTATAATATAACACAACGTAATAATATGAAAACCGTTCCTGGACTTAGAGCATTAAATGCTCTAAGTTCCTGGACCTAATAAAAATAAATAAAGCGGCCATATCATTATACGTCTTCTACCGTCTTACTTTTTCAAAATGAAACGGTGAATCTATTATATAGGCTTATATAAGACTAGTAAAATAAGCGAGTGTCGGATTTCCTTTAGAACAACCTTCGGGACAGTTATTTAACCCTAAAGTAACGGCATACATAACATCTCCCATCTCCAATTTCTTCTCTCACCAACTTTTTATGCGGTTACTTACCATACCATACCATACCAGCCCTGTATTATATACTGCCCACAGCTGAGCACGGGCCTCCTCTACAACTGAGGGTTAAGGCCTTAGTCCACCACGCTGGCCTAGTGCGGGTTGGCAGACTTCACATACCTTCGAAATTCAGAGAACTTCTCAGGTATGCAGGTATCCTCACGATGTTTTCCTTCGCCGTTAAAGCGAGCGATAATTCACAAAGAATACACACATAACTTTTTTTGAAAAGTCAGAGAATGCCCTTGGGTTTTGAACATAAGGTCATTCGTCCCAACTAGGCTATCGCCGCTTACAACGCTTACGCGGTTACTTACATAATTATCGTATTATATTAAACCAAATTACCAAGTATATTAGGAAGGTAGTGATAATATGTGATGCGCTGAACTATAGCTATTATTATACGACGAGCCTCTTGAAATATGACCTCATCAATCCAATGAGGATTTAATCGAGACAAAATGTCAGCTATGCGATTATGCTCTCTAAGGAACAACACTTGAAGGATGGTTAGCTGAGTATTTTGGTTCACTCTCACGTCACCTGAAATTAATTAATTTATTTTATGACATCTGTCCTATGCACGTCCTATGTATGTGACAACTGACATCTGTTTTTTACCCGCGACAAAAAAGAGGGTTGTTATAAGTTTAGGGTGTGTATCTGTGTATCTGTATGGCTGTCTGTGGCATCGTAGCTCTGAAACGAATGGACCGATTTTGACGCGGTTTTTTTTTGTTTGAAATCTGATGTCAATGAAGATTATCAGCTCATTTCTAACTTTCTCAAGTCCGATTGATTTAAAATTATATGTACTGTGACTTCGGCAATATTTTGAAGACATGTTAACCTTGATCTGATGCTACACCATCAAGTAGTCTGCGGGATACCCAACTCTTTAGCAACTTATAGCAGATATAGCGTGTGTGGACTCATAAGGATGGTCTCAATGAGTAGATATTAGGTAGTTGATTATTAAGGCCCCAACATGGAGAATATAGTAATTTAAAAAGCTTAAAATAAAAATTAAATTAAACTTTTAAATAACCCCCGTCACAAAAAACCTCTTAAAAGTAAAATAATAAAAGTGTCTTTGTCGTTTAAGTACCTAGTAATATTTTGACCCAAGCGTTGTCGCGTTTGTATATTTGTCAATCCCTAACAGTTCCGGCCCGCGTGTCGACGAAATAAATGATTGGATTAGGTTAAACACCAATCTTCCCCACTAATTGTTGATGTCTCATCCTCTTCCAGTGACCGTCCTGAGCCGAGGTTCGTAACCCATTAGTGGGTTGCCCTCAGCATGGTCACTTAAATCAAGGGTTGCGAGCGCCTAAAGCGTTGACCCTAAAGTCCGGTGTGGCCAGAAAAGCCGACTCGCGTCAGGCTACTGGCCGATAGGGCCAATATTAAAAAAAAATTTCAATGTTTTGTCTCCTTGACTCTCAAAGTGTTTAATTTAGAGAAGGTGACACAATAATGACTTACCTACATTATAATGACATTGTTTTGAACAATATAATTCTAGTAAACACAATTATAACCTTTAATTCTTAAGGACATATTGTGCCTCCATGAGTTATTTCGTACCACTGCGTGATGATTATTAAAAATACAAAGTATAATATTTTATTACGTTATTTTTATATAAAACTTTTTAACAAAAAATAGCACCGACTTCAAAACCCACTATGATTAAAAAAAAAACTTGTGCTTTGCTTATGGGTTATAAGCAAATTTTAATAATGCCAATATTATATACACTGCTATTCGTGTGATTATATTAAGTAAAAAGTACACACAGTACTTTTTAACTCAAGGTGCTGGATGGTGTTGCTACTGTTTATGGGTGGTCGTATCGCTTACCATCAGGCGAACGGCATGCACGTCTCGTCATTCAATGCAATAAAAAAAAATTGAATGTAAACACTCAGCAATTAAATCGAATATCTAAGAATACGTTCCATAGTAGTCAGGTATTTTAATTTTAACAAAATAAATGTGAAAGATTAAATTATAAATTTATTTCGACACAAGTGCATGAATGTGATTGTGTTGATCTAACATGAATTACAACATTATGACGACGGACGCCAAATGAGAATTGTTCCGGTATACAAGTCCCAGTGCATACTTTTTTTGTTTGAACGCGCTAATTTCAGGAACTTCTGGACCGATTTTGACAATTCTTTCACTAATAGGAATCTACATTACTCCTGAGTGCTATAGGCTATACTTTTTATCCCGGAAAAACTTTTTCACGCGGGCGGAGCCGCGCCCAATGCTAGTATATAATAAAATTAGTACAGTCCGATATCTGTACATTATAGATATTGAAGAAAAACTAGAATCTTTATTAGAGCAACAGAACCCAAAACAATAAATTAAAGAACTTTTGTCCCTGTATCTATATGTTTGTACAGTATCATGCAAAAACCACTGAATCGAATTGAATTCAGTTTTCACCGAAGACGATGACCTATGCGAGCCGCGATCAAAAGCTTGGTTATAATAATAACATTAGTTCCTAAGTAAGATAGATTATTAAGATTGCCTCGGTGGCGTAGTTGTATTGCGGTACGACTGCAATGCTGAGGTCTCGGGTTCGATCCCCGGGTCGGGCAAAGTGATATTGGGTTTTTCTACTCAGTATCAGCCCGGAGTCTGGAATTCGTGCCCGATATGGCGATAGGCTCGCCCCCTGTCACATCATGGGACGGAATACGCACGTCGAAAAGTGGTTGCACTGGTTGCACCTCTGCCTACCCCTTCGAGGAAAACGGGCATGAGTGTGTAAATAGTATACAAACATTCTAGAAATAAATAACATACCAGCCGCATAACAAGGTGACTGTGGTGTTTCTAGCAAATCACATGTGAGTTCGGGTTGTGAGTCTTGCGGGGGCCATTCTTCTCCGCCGCGCTTCACGGATTTCAACCGACCCCCGACCAACGCACGAACCTCCATTTCCTTGGACTTTGTGTTTCCGTACACAATAGACAGGTCTAAGTATGCTGTTACTGCCGATAACTGTAAATATATGTATAATTCAGGAAAAAATAATATGTGAATTATTCTCATATTCGCACATATACGCCTCATATTAACCCTACTTCTAATCCGTTATATAAATGAATAAAAAAAAACAGTATTATCTTTACATGAAGTAAAACTAGTACTATTCAGTATTATTTTGTAAAACTTTCATTACATGTTCCATGATTGATGTAACGCTATTTTCTATATTCAATATAAAATCCAATCAAGCATCCAAGAATCCGAAATTATTTCATGTTACTTTAAAATAAATACAGCGGGTAGTTACTAGTAAATGTATTCAGGGTACTATTTTTTGACATACTTTTTATAAGGTACTTCAAAATAAATCAATAATTCAGTACACGTAGACTCGAACGATAAGCCAGAATGTAGTAGGTAAACATATTGAGAGATTCTAATCCCAATGGATCGATCTTTTGATGTACTGGTTTCTAATCTCTTTGTACCCCGTCCAACTGGAATATCGATTTAAATTTCTAGGGAACAATGATTTCATATAATGGCCCACTATCCAGTACAATATATCGCACCTTTAGGACGAAAATGACACAATTCAAACAAATCGAAAATTGAGTTCTCGTCATAAAATTACTTAAAACGAAATTTTCAATACAACAATAGTTCAAACACCGCCATATTCAAGCGGGAACAGGACAAAACTATTATATCGGTCCCTTTTTTTATATGTTCATAAAAAAGGGACCAGTTTTAAGTCATTTTATGACGATAACTCAATTTTCGTTTTTTTTCGAATTGTGTCGTTTTCGTCCTAAAGGTGCGATGTATGGGTATTGGCTATTGATCTTACGGTCTACATTCCCCTGAAGCTACTTACTGGTTCAGCAGGAGTGTAGGGTCCAGTGCAATGTTTGTCTTTCGTTGTATCAGTTCTTACGAAATCCATGCACACTTTGTTTATAGGCCCATACACTGGATCATTCCTGGATATGTTAATTGGTGCGCATAGAGGATTAGTGTATGTATTTTCATTAAAATTCCCTGTAGAATCGCAACATGATAGGGTCGATGCTCCTAAATAAACAATTTTAAAATAGAATTAGTGATCTGTAATATTTGTACTCTCTTATGTACTGACGGTAAGCGGAGTACTGTCCATAATATCGATATGAGATAAATATTCCTCATCTGTAGACACAATTATGCCGAGCTGTTCAAAATGCATCATAATTATAAGAATTAGCTGATGCGTTGGCCAATCATCGATTTTTTAATTATCTAATTTCCTCATATCAAAAGTTAAATTATTTGTTTATCTCTAAACACGCTCCCACGAGGAACTTTACAGTTCAATAGATACTTTAACAATGCTAACAATAATACTATAGCTCCTCAAATTGACACTGGACGGAAAAATGCACCAAAAAGCTACTAAAACTTAAAAAAAAAACAGCGAGCTTGGAATATGGCAAAAAAACACGACACTTCGTTTCGTTTTATTGGGATTGGTTGAGAGACAATCACGTGACTGGTGTATTGGTCTCTTCATCAATCACAAATATCAAAATCGAACGACATCGACTTCCGAGTTTCATTTTTTGGAGGCATTCTAAGCCCGCAGGGGATATTACAGTACACTTGAGAACACTAACGCCCGTATTCACAAACGTTACTTAGCTAAGGATAGACCAATGCTATGATAATAAGTCTGTTCTCAGTGCTTTCGGCATGACAGACTTCGCAGTGGGTAGGCAAAGGGACGCTGTGATTGGATAATATTCAAATAAAATTTTGATTCAATTGGCTGTCAGATAAACAAGGCCAAAGAAAACGATAAAATTTGTGAATACGGGTGTAAGTTATGTATACTCACTTGTTTGCGGAACGCCGAATGTCAAAGACATGTCGTGAGCGACAGCTTGACCCCATTGCATCGTAACTAACGTGCTATCCACATTATCAATTGACTTATCTGGGAAGAGGTCATACCGAAGCTCACGAGCGTTTGGTAAAGGACAACCCGTAGACGACTTAGGAAAAGAGCTAATACCTGAAATAATACAATACAGAGACATGTGACATAGTTCTGTTATACATATATTTATGATATATTATTAAACTAACCCATGTCAAACAGCTCTGCCAAATTATGGTACTTTTTTCAACTAAATGACGAGACAAGTAGGCCTCGTCTTAAGATAAGTTGCAATACTGCCTAAGGGTAAACAATAGCAACATCGTCTAGAACAGTGCTTCCCAAACTATAGGGCGCGACCCACCAGTGGGTCGCAAGGGAATATTGGGTGGGCCCTGAGAAATTGAACAATATATCAACCGACCGACACAACAGCCGGGTGGCCAATGATGGAGGAGAAAAGAAACAAAATTCTCGAAAAAGGTATTAAAAATTACTTCATGACAGCCAAGAGGTGGGTCCAGAATTTGGAAGTTTTTGTTAGGTGGGTCGCGGCGCATTCAACTTTGGGAAGCACTGGTCTAGAACTTTGAATCACAACGTCTGTTCTGCGCTCGCCATCCTAAGACATACCTAATGTGTTAAGCGCCGATTTCACAGGTTCTAAGTGTATTTTATTTGACAGTTATCGTATTAAACAGTGCTAATGAAGATAATACTCATTTTATTACCATTTATTTGGTAGTATACATTGGAGTGTGACTTTTGTATTTGGTCGGGTTATAACAGCAAGCGGTAAAATCAGCCCTAAGTGGTGGTAGGTCTCTCATTATGTAAGAGGACGTCTGGGTGGGTACCACAGCAATGTCTATTTCTACCGCCAAGCAACAGTGCATGCACTGTTGTGTTTCGGTTTGAATGACATTGTAGCCAGTATAACTACTGGACATAATGAGACTCAACATCTTATGTCTCAGGATGACGAGCGCAGTGGAATGCCACACAGTACTTTGTAAGTCAAGGTACTGGATGGTGTTGCTACTGTTTATGGGTGGTCGTATCGCTTACCATCAGGTGAACGGCATGCTCGTCTCGTCATTATAGCTACAAAAAAAAAAAAAAAGTATCATCACACCCAGTGATTACTACCATGTCTTGTCTGCTTGGTGGCAGAAATAAACCGGTACCTACCCTAACGGACCCTTACATACTATTATAGATATAAATTGAAAATAAATTAACGAAACGTAAAGTCTTTTTGTTTAAGGTTTGCGATGAACTGTACTGTGTGAATTAATGATATAAATGTAATAAAATTATAATTATAGTTAGTTATGAAGCATACCATCTCCATATTTAGCAGGTAGAATACGCGCGTAAGGCATCGAGGCAGCTCCCCACGTTGGATTATCGAGATTATTACACGTGCCGTCTATAGAACGATAGCGAGATTTGACGCAAGATATAGCCATCTTGCATTGGCTATTATCAGCTATTGCCGATTTTTCTGAACTGCAACAACAGAATTAAAAAGTTTTTGTTTTACACTAAACCCTATTAACATTGTTATTGATCTTAGAATTACACAATGTAAAAGGTTATTTCTTCACTAAAAGACGTACAAGTAACACACGATGCTATAGCCAACTAAATTTGGTTATTCAATCAATCAGCCTATCGGCGTCCACCGCTGAACTCTCCCGAAGTGAGCGCCAACCATCCCGGTCTTGAGCAATCCGGATCCTGCTACTCTAACTTATTATAATTATAATAGCTTTGGCTATAATTTGGTTCTTAGGGGCCCGATATTACCTAAGTCCAATGTCACTTGGAAGAAGCATAACGTGTTCGCAATGTTAATAATAATTGAAACAAAAAAATCAGTAGTTAACTTGTCAATAATCATCACTGTCTGAGCGTGTCTGTTATAATGGTCTCGTAACTATCGGGTTTACGTGCGCTATCTATCCTTGTATGCAATAAAGATATCATAAACATACAAATGTTAAGTACTATTTATATAAAATTTACTGAAAATAAAGTTAATAAAAATCTCAAATATTTTTAAATGTTATTGGGTACGTCGTAGCCAACTGTGTCAACCGCTGCAGCTGCAATAAAACTTCAAGCTATATCAAGCGCACTTAATAGATAATAGGAACCTTGACTTTGTAATAATATTGGAATCACACCAAAAACATTTTCATGTAATTGCCGAGACAAGATCATGTGGCTCGCACTGTCAAAAATTTATCAGATCTCATATAGAGCCAAGGTTCTAACTCTGCACGCCCTAACTTCACAAACTCTACAACTTAGTCAAAATATGTGGCTTGGCTGTTTCTGTTTGCTGGCTATGCTTATTCTTTGGAGAATTAAAAAATAAATAAAGTTTTGGGACTTTTCAGCCTTTTGAAATATCAGAAACCGCTGCCTGTGACGAACCCAATTGGAGACTTGAACTAAAACATTTTTTATTGCCTTACTAGGCAAACGAGCAAGCGGTCCGCCTGGTGTTATACGGCTGCCGCTGCACGTGTAATTAAGCTATTTCAGGGGCACAGCTAAGCTACCCACTGAAATATAAGATTGTTTTTAAAATTATAACTATCACATCATGGGACGGAACACACAAGGCGCAAAATGAGTGCCCTGGTTGCACCTTTGCCTATCCCTTCGTGGATAAAGCGTAGGGCGTAGGATGTGTATTTGTTTCTGTTTTGTTTTATTAAAATTGATCGCACACAGTCACGCCTTTCACCCACTTTTCACGAGCCTATCACCATATCGGGCACAAATTCATTCTTCAGGCTGATACATACATACATACTACCACGCCTCTGTCCCATAGGGGTAGGCAGAGACTATGGAATGCCACTTTGCTCTATTCTGGCACACTACTTTCGCTTCCTCTACCTTCATCAATCTTTTCATGCACTCCCGCCGGTTCAGGGTACTTTTGACCTGGCCTTAACTTAGAATGTCAGATATCTGACATTCGAAGGTTCGGTGCGGTCGATCCCTGCCGGCCCTTCCATCCACACTCGCCTTATATACTGTTTGTTATTCTCCTATCATCCATCCTTTCCAAATGCCCAAACCACCTTAGCATACCCTTCGGGCTGATACTAAGTCGAAAAACCAAATATTACTTTATCACACCCGTAATCAACCCGAGACCGCAGCACGGCACTCGAACCGTAATATAACTACGCCTCCGAAGTAGGCGGTGATAAAACATTATCATTAATAAATAAACACAAAGTTACCTTTTAATTAATCTAAACTTTTATATTTGAGCTTTTGTAGCCAATAAATAGACATGTCGAATTTACTATTATAAAATACTTTTTAAATATTCATAATCCCAACTTACCTTAAAATTAATTTAAAATCTTGTATTTCCGGGCCTTTGTGGGTGCCGAAAGGACATTTCGAATTGACTAATAACACTCCGAAGAACAAAACTATAGAAGTCATATACAACTTATACACGATCATATTGTCTAATAACAGTACCTTTCTTCTTGGAAATTGAATACGAAATGTATCTTCATACATAGAACTAGACTAGCAACTACCGATTAATGAACTCATAAATATTATATTCATATGTGCCACTTATACATATATAAAAACTAATATACGGGACATATTTTTAGCAAACAAAACATGTGTTAATTAACATAAATAATATTATTATTATGCAAATGAGCCTTAAAATAAGTCTAATCGTTTTTACAGTTAACGGAGACGACTAAACAAGTTTTTGTTTTTTTCTTGTATATTATGGATAGTTTAAAAACCGAGAGACTATATGGGGTAAAATTGAGTAGATGGTTACATTTATATTGCTTAATCTGACCAATATTATAAAGAAAAATGATTTGATTATTTTGGATGTTCGTAATGAACAAACTCAAATACTAATTGAATGATTTTGACAATTATTTCACTAATACGAAGCTATATTACCCCTGAGTGGTATAGGTTACTTCATCCCGGAAACGGTTGTTTACGCCGAGGGAGCCGCGAGCAAAAGCTGGTACTTATTTGATAAACCGTGGAACCGACAACGATTTTAAAAAGTATAATATAAATACCATACCTCTCAAATCGAACGAAAAAGTATTCGGCATGAATACATGATCATAATCATTATCATCATCAGCCCCTTGCAGTCCACTGCTGGACATAGGCCTCTCCCAAGATACGCCACAGAGCCCGGTCTGCTGCTTTATGCATCCAGTCGCTGCCGGCCCTCTTGTGCAATTCGTCCCGCCATCTGGCCAGAGGGCGTCCCACGCTACGTTTGCCATGTTTGCAAACGTTGCCACGCGGTCTCCACTCCAGAACACGCTTACTCCAGCGGTTATCTGTTCTGCGACATATGTGGCCAGCCCATTGCCACTTCAACCTGCTAACTCTCAGAGCTATGTCGGTCACTTTGGTTCTCTGACGGATCACTTCGTTCCGAATTTTGTCCTTCAGGGAGACTCCGAGCATAGCTCTTTCCATAGCACGTTGAGCGACTTTTAGCTTGAGACTATCCCGCCCTCACACCCGCCACTGTAACTCCTGTAAGCCAGGATCAGCAGTGGCACGCATTTTATGACACCGAGCGGTGAAGCTCGGCGAGTCTCAGGGAACACTAATCTGTCTTTAACCCGCAACGAAATTAATCAAATAGAAAGATAGGGAGGAGTTGGAAATATTAATTGTCCACTTCCCTCCATAGCAAAACGGGCGACAAAAATAATGAACGAAGGAGGTATTTTAACCTCAATTTTAGAGACGCTTACAACTAGAAAAGCCAGTTGTAAAGCACCACGGATAAAAATTGAATGAACGGGTCCTATCATATGAGCTGTCAAATTTGATTCCAATAATAGGTATGGCAAAAACGCCAGAAAGCACGGAAATTCCGTCTAGACTCTACAAGGTCCATGTAGTATACAACCCCAGATGCTATTTGCATACTATCCAACATGATGTTGCGCTCATCATGCCAAAGACCACACTCCCAAAGTACGTGATGTGCAGATTGTTCATATACGTAACCAGGTGTAGAGCATGGGCACACAGGAGAGTCAACCAGCCTAAATGAAAATAGTTTGCCCTTAAAATTACCGTGGCCGGTAAGAAATTGCGATACACAATTTTTTTAGCTTATGGATTATTATGAATACATACTTACACAATATTAATCTATTTCTCCGAAGATTTACAACGTGTAAAAGATATTACTTATTTATATCCATTATTACCTACTTACTTTATATTTATTATTACTTACTTACTAAACCAGTACCAACAAAAAAGACATTTATATTTGATATTTACGTATAGTGAATGCAAACGTCTGAAATTGTCCCAATAGGAACAATTTCGAACCTTCAGATTGCGCGTGATAATGGCATATCTATCTATTTTTTATGTAGTTTGACTGGTGGTAGGTCTCTCATTATATAAGAGGCCGTCTGGGTGGGTATCACCGCAATGTCTATTTCTACGGCCAAGCAACAGTGTGCATGCACTGTTGTGTTTCGGTTTGAAGGACATTGTAGCCAGTATAACTACTGGACATATTGAGACTTAACATCTTATGTCCCAGGATGACGAGCGCAGTGGAATGCCACACAGTACTTTGTAAGTCAAGGTGCTGGATGGTGTTGCTACTGTTTATGGGTGGTCATATCGCTTACCATCAGGCGAACGGCAAGCTCGTCTCGTCATTCAGTGCAATAAAAAAAATAAAAAAATGTAGAACGTTTTACTACATCCGAATTACTCAGATAAACATAGTTTAGATATAAGGGGAAAAGGGTCGACACGAAATGAATAGGGATGCCAAACAAATGTATAAAAAGGCAACTGATATAGACCGTAATTTCCTAAAATTGAAAGTCTCTAAGACTTTGTATGATCCCACATTTCTGCGGGAATTTAAACATAACTATAGGTATAATATAATAGGTTACTTTATATTTTTATGTAGCTCTGTAATTATATATTAGTTGTTGAGTAAATTTTTTGATATTAATGGAACTGAAGGTTTCAAAAGGTTTTGCTAACAAAATTGAAGCATACTCGTCCAAAAGTTGTAAGACACTCACAGAGATAAAGAGTTCTGGCGCGACTCAAGCATGCCCGGCCATCACTCATAGTCTTAAGTTTAGACTAGCAAGTTCTCGCAATATATTGTGCAAGAACGTCCAGATGCGTTTACAATAGCGGTAATCCTCGGTGGCGTAGTTGTATTGCGTACGCGTTACGAGTTAGATTTGCACGCGCTGAGGTCCTGGGTTCGAATCCCGGGTCGAGCCAAAAACATTGTGACTGGGTTTTTCCATCTTAAAAATTACTCTGTCTTAGCTCGGAGTCATGAAGTTGGCGGTGTGAGACCCCCTTGCCTCGGAAAGCACGTAAAGGCGTTGGTCCTGCGCGTGATCTCTCTCCGGTCATGTCGGATTGCCGTCTCACCGGACTATGAGAGTGAAGGAATAGCGAGTGCACTTGTGTATTACGCACACACTTGTGCACTATAATATCTCCTGCGTACCTGGCTGATCTCCGTTGAGATTGGCCGCCGTGGCCGAAACTGGCTAGGAGGATTACATACAATCCTACTAATATTATAAACGCGAAAGTGTGTAAGAATGTATAGATGTTTGTTACTCTTTCACGCAAAAACTACTGAACGGATTTCGATGAAATTTGGCACACGGGTAACCACATAGGCTACTTTTTATCCCAGGAAAATATAAAGCGGGACTTTTATCCCGGAAAAACTTTTTAACACGGGTGGAGCCAAAAGCTAGTATTTCAATACATATACACATGCGTGGCGTGAGCTTGCCATGATGAAAATCGCTTGCGGCAGTCAACTTCTGCAAGTTTTCTTGCTTATCTAAAGCTCGCTTTTTAAATCTTAGAAAAGCAATATAGATGTAGTCCTCTTCAGCGACTCTTGAGCGCACTCGAGTGCGCCTCACCGCGCCGTATGTCAGCGACGGTGTTTTTATATTTTCTGTTTAAGTTATTTAGTCAAATGAATTCGCAATGCAATCAGCCCTGTATTATATACTGCCCACTGCTAAGCACGGGCCTCCTCTACTACTGGGAGGGGTTAGGCCTTAATCCACCACGCTGGCCTAGTGCGTGTTGGCAGACTTCACATATCTTCGAAATTCTTATGGAGAATTCTCAGGTATGTAGGTTTCCTCACGATGTTTTCCTTCACCGTTAAAGCGAAGGATAATTGATAATTAATTTATGAGTACCTAACTCAGTTCATATTTACAAAATATATTGGTATATCATGGCTGCAACCAAATTTCTGCAAGAGAAAAACGTTTTCCCGAGAATAATAGTGTAAATAGTCGTGAATTATTTACTACTTCATATAAACCCTTAATGCACGTATATTTTACCATATTATTGAAAATATTCCAAGAATGGTTAGTTTTTAGGGTTCCGTACCCTAAAAGGAAAAAAAAAGAACCCTTATAGGATCATTTTGCTGTCCGTCTGTCTATGAAGACACGTTTTCTCAGAAACGCGTAGAATTATCACGTTGAAATTTATATCAAATATTGAAGTCTACGGTCTCTTTCAGCTGTGAAAAAATCAAACTTGTAAGTCAACGCGATCAAAAGATAATATGACCGTTGATGTCGCATATTTTAGTAAGGGAATCAAAACCTATAGGGCACATACCATTGACGTAAAATCATGAAATTTCGCAAGAAACAAGCTCTTACAGCAAATGTAAAGGAAAGACACTGAAAACCGTATATATGTACTTTAATAACAAAAGAAAGCGAATTTACTTACAAACTCTTTAAATTTGATGTATTAATTAATTTTGGCCAACTATGGGACTTATATACTTAGACACCTTACCTACAAGTTTGTACGGAACCCTCGGTACGCGAGCCCGACTCACATTTATCCGGTTTTTTTATGCAAAGAACTTAGTAATACTGTTGCTGAAACTTTTTTATAACATAATATATACAATAAGATTCATGTGAAAAGAACATTTGTCACACTATAGGTTTATCTAGGTTACTAGCTTTTGCCCGCGGCTCCGCCCGCTTGAATGAATTTTCCCGGTATAAAAGTCCCGCTTTATATTTTCCCGGTATAAAAAGTATACATAATCTACCCGTGTGCCAAATTTCATTGAAATCGAAAAGTTATTAAATTACTAAAATGGCTATTAAAAAATAGGGGTTGATCGTAGAGGGTTGAAAATTTAGGGTTGTATGTATTTTTTAATGCCACATTATAGAAAAATAAAAACAAAAAATTTTGTCCGAAAATTAAAAAAAAAATTAAGGGTGAACAACCCTTATCACTTAGGGGTATGAAAAATAGATGTTGGCCGATTCTCAGACCTACTCAATATGCTCACAAAATTTCATGAGAATCGGTCAAGCCGTTTCGGAGGAGTACGGGAACGAACATTGTGACACGAGATTTTTATATATAGGTTATATATATGTATATACTTTTATTCAATAAAAAATAGCTCAAATTTATGCATTGCTAATCGACTTTCGTAAGGGCACTTCTAAGTCATCGAATGAAAGTACTTGTATGATTCAGGTCTATTCAGGCTGTTCCATAAAATGATGAACCCTAAACCAATATATATTGAAATGGGACCACTTCCTGACCCTTATTTACTAAATAAAGAAGGAATCAAGGAAATACGCTCTCAATTTTCAGAGAAATCAGTGTAAATACATTAAAAAAAATACATACACACGAATTGAGAACCTCCTCCTTTTGGAAGTCTGTTAAAAATAAAATTACAAGTATCTTTAATATTTTAATTTTAACATAACATTTTACATACTCGGAAACACTTAACATAGTTTTAAAAATGCGAAGTATTTACATAGATAGCAAGACCTATATCCTAAAAAGCTGATTACATATTTCACTTAATTATGTACAACATAATGATCACAATTCCAAGCTATATCTAAAATACCTACGTCTAATGTTAATACAAAATGTTAATAATAAAATACATTTACAATAAATTAAGCCTCAAACAGACGAGGACAATTAAAGGAAAAATATATGTACATTTTTTGCGCAAATAAAAACATTATAATTTAAAAATCTCTTTGTATTAGTCAGTCACAATTCTTTTATGTTTTAGCAATTTAAAAAAGTAGCCTTTAAAGCAAGATAAGCTAAAGTTCTTATTGATGGTAACTTTAAGTAGAATTTACAGTAAAAACTTATTTGTTCTGAATATTATTTATAGGGGCCAGTAGCATCTTGCCATAATGTGAGGTCGATGAATGGTAGCTGGTTGCACGGCGCTACTTTGTTCCTATAAAAACAAGATCAATTAAAGCAAGTTCCTATAAAACCCGAACCAAAAATCAATAATGCAACAAAATATAAGTGTACAGAACATGATCTTTATATTATTCAAATTAACATTAAGTACCTATTCTACTGTATAATCTTAGGGCTTCTAAATGGCCATGGTTCAATAAAGTAGAACTTCCTGAATACAATAAAAAGCCCACTCTGAAGTAGCCCGGCTTTATCCGGACATATATTTTTTTTTGGAAATTACATCAGCGATTCTGTAATCATTGACTTTAAAAAGTAAATTATCTGTTACTCAAAGCATTAAGAAAACAACATGACACTCAGTTAAAATGGTAAGAATCTTTATAATATCAATGAGAGTACTGTGGAGGGTACGTGAATTTACACATAAGATAAGAAAATAACTGGGATTTGTCAGAGTCACTTAAAAGGACACTGGTGGCTAGAAGCATTCTGCCACGTGGGCAGCCACCCACATTATTATTTTACGTAAGCTTTATAGAAAGATCACATAAAATTTCTAAACTTGGCTTAAAAATGACGCCCTCAAATCCTGTATTTATTTTTAAATCTGAAGAAGTTTCATAATATATTAAACGAAAATGACGATAGTTATGATATGGCGTTCAAGTAAACTCACCCATGTGAAACCTGTTGGAAGGCTTGAGGTTGCATGGAGCTTATGTTATCGCCGTTGTCGCAGAGCACGCGCGCCATTGAAGAGCCGTGGCGAATAGCTTCCAACTGACCTGGTGATTAAAATAAATCATTCATTTATATTCTTAATTGATGCTGTATTCTTGGCTAGTGATAGGATACATATTGTGAAGTTTGAGATCTTGCATTCAGTTCGGTAAAATGCCAATTATTTTCTATCCTACTCGGTCTAGTCAAATGAACCCGGGACGAGTTTCTTTTATAGCAAGGTAAAGCGACTACACTGAATTTGATGTTAAGAACAGTATTGTACTACAAACACAAAGACTTTTCTCTTTTCCCATTGCTAGGCCTCTTCTGCTTCAGAGAGGGCTCACAATGTCCTCGATAAATCTAAATGTGCCGAGTTAATTAGACTTTAATCACTTATATAACGTTAGTCAATAAAGAGTTTTTGTTTACTAGAACACTAGAAACTAGTTCAACAATTGAATATTCCACCGCGGTTTATACATTATTAGTATCTCTTGAGTTGTAATTTTACGGAAATTTATACAGTGCTACAATTTAAATACATGTAGCACCGAATTCAGATGGCATGCGATATAGAACGGAGTCAGCTGAGAATCGAGAGATCGCGGTTGATCTCGTGAAGTATAAATACACTAATGCAAGTAACAGCCTCGTACCATAAACGTAAACAATCTCCTTTTTTCCCACCTCTTTGACAAGTTGTTAGAATCCCATTAGCACTGCCTAACTACAAGGCTCATAAAAATAAAACTTACTGGAAGTGAAAGCAGTGTCCGGATCAGCTCCGTTCTCGTAGAAGTATCTATCAGCGACGCGCGTGCGGTAGAACTGCTCGGTTAGGATGCAAAGGTACGTGGGGCCCGCCTGTGCGCCCGGCACGTTCCGCTCCAGCGAGCCCGCCACCACCAGCTCAACGTCTTCAGGAGTCGCGTATAGGCTCCGGAGGACTTGCACGTTCTAGACAATAAATATAAAACCACGCATTTTAACCTTTTCAGTAGTGGAAGACACCCACATTTGGCTACATAAGTAAGTTCCCGTGTGCAGCCTTTTACCCGGGCACAATGCAAAAGTCTGAATTTATATTGAGTAGAAAAACTCAAATGACTTTATCCGACTAGAGGATCGAACCTGAGATCTCAGCATGGCAATCGTACCGCAATACAATTAAAAGAGGCGGTGAATGAAAATATTATTCAGAAACACCCACATAATATAACTGTAAGGCATTAAACTTCACAAGGGGGAAGGACAAAAGTGCACCTAGAC
The DNA here is from genome assembly GCA_947568825.1 of Sphinx pinastri. Taxonomy (NCBI): domain Eukaryota; kingdom Metazoa; phylum Arthropoda; class Insecta; order Lepidoptera; family Sphingidae; genus Sphinx; species Sphinx pinastri. The sequence continues at coordinate 9,179,068 of OX387627.1, read as the reverse complement.
AAAGCATTGGCGTTATTTTTTAAACTCTTACAGTAATGTACTGGAAAATATTTCGATATTCATTTATGCTTTGAATGAAGCTGAGTATTTCATTTCAAGTATTATACGCCCAAAATAAATAGAATCACCATTAAATGCTTTAAAAATGTCTAGAATCTCAATAGCGCAAAATTTATAAAACTATCTAGAGGTTTAAAACCTTAATCAGAAATCCCATGGTAGAAAATAATAAACTAATTAAATTTAATCAAGACATCGACTTGAAAAATCATGGGGTTAATATTGGGAGTTCATTTAATTTAAAGAGCAACGCAAGCAATGACCCGCGCAGTGCAAGTGTCATAGACAAGGTTGATACGCCAATTTGTACATCAGAACTTTTTAGATCCAAACCTTTTATACTGTAATAGATTTTCTCCCAAAAAATCATTCGAAATATATTAGGCGTAAGTAGCGCTGGTGATTCTTATTTCCATTCATAAAAATACTGAAATTAATATAATATTCCTTATACAAGTTATTGTGTAAAATCAAATTTAATTTACGAAATTTCCAAATAGGCCAACAATGATTATTTAACATGTCAATGAATACATTGCGACGAATCTACTGACTACAAGAGCTTCGAAAATATCCTCATTGTCAAGAGATGCTGGTGGTAGGATGTGTTTTATATCCGCCCGGATAGCGACCACCGTACATGACCTATTAAAACCCCCATAGTGACCTACGTAAGTGAGCCGCGTTGTGGGATCAGCCTGTGTATATCCGGTTCAAACAGGCCGGCATAATTGTGTCGACTGATGAGGTATAATCATCGCTCGTCAGTCGACACTGTACCTGCACTTCTCTCCGCTTACCATCAGGTGCAGTGGGGTCATTTTTCCGTGGCAATATAAAAAGGATAAAATTGAATAAAATTAATTTATAATGTGGCATATTCCAAAACAACAATTTCATAAAACCAGTCTAAAGTGGTGGCGAAAACCTGAATTACACAATCAATATCACGTGATACAAAAGTACGTTATCTATAGGTCCCGATCCCAGCAATATTCAACCTTACCTCAGCAGAAATAAAGTCCAGCATATCATCGAAAGTCTTTGGTACTGGCAGGCCACAAGCCGCGCGGGTCACCATGTAAGTACCCAGTCCATGATCTCTGCCGCGTTGGATATCCGTCGCACGCAAGTCTCCGCCAAATGTGTTGTTGCGCCTGATGGAAATATTTGAGCAACTCGTGAATCAGTGGCAAAGATAATATAAAACCATCAGATGTGATACAAAGAGCAAGGCATTTATTTGTGTATTTAAATAAGATTCTCCAATAGTACACACATTAGCTCTCATGCCTAGTACAAAATTATGTACCTTAATCATATTCTGATGTGTGAACCAACTAAAGGAGTACTTTCACAGCATTTACAAATTACAATTGGTAGGTTATTGAAAAAATAGGTAAGAGTAAGTAAGTAGTAAGGAAGGTAAGTAATAAGTATCCGCCTATGGCTACACATAAAGCCGAACGATTTGTGAATAGGTCAGCGAACTAGGACATGTGAGTGAGATTCCTCGAGCTTTCTCCAATGTCACTAATAGTAATTACATCAGCGCGGACTAGCCGATTCATGTACGACAATGTAGTTCGGTCGAATCAGCCCATTAGTAGTAATCGTAGGGTAAATAAAACTAGCTAAAGTGCGGCTCTATCACTGTAAAAATAAAGCTATATCATATTTAGAATTGCTAATGTTTTATTTACTTTTCTTCAGTACATAGTAATTAAGTCAGACTATAAAACCATCTGGTTAATACCCTCAAACTCAGGGCACAGCAATAATTTGCCCTGCATTAGTCTAGAAAATAAATTACCATCATGTAAGTACTTAAGTTTAACGACAATTCCGTTAATAGGAAAAATAAATTCAATACCCGTATGACAATACGAAAAGCTAATTCAAAATAAATATAGGTTCCTAAATGAAAATTTGGCGACTTCAATGTGATTTTGATAGCCGAATTTTTCTGTAAATATTTTCAGTAAGTTCTAAAGTTAATTTAAGTTTTATTATTTTAAAAATATCACAGCTTCTTTTTACGGTAGCTATGAAAACATGATTTTTAAAACTATTTGTATTACCTCTTTGCCACCATTTTATTACTAGGGCAAACTCATTATTATATTAAAATTATATTATATTATTCTAAATAAATAAAATAAAATAAAATAAAATAAAATAAATAATATAATATAAAAAAACATTATTATGAATATGGCACCACTGTTTTCAATTTATCGTCACTAAAACGTACCTAAGTTGTTACACAATAACATTGTCTGCGAATAAATGTTTACAGCCATCAATGTAAACTTGTCATAAAATGATTAATACATATTCGAGACGGGTGGCTATAAAACGTGAACTTGAAACAATTTCATATTTAAGTATCATTGAACATTCATTACAAAATTTTAATTTGTATAACAGACTAAGTACTTGATAAAGGTCGCAGGAACACGCTGGATGCAGGCCGCTCTTTACAGGTCCGTCTGGAAATCTTTGGGGGAGGCCTATGTTCAGCAGTGGACGTCATGTGGCTGATGATGATGATGATGATAACAGACTATACGTGCAACTTAATTTGTCCATTTCTGCTTAATTGCAAATAATACACCAGAATCCTTAATTTCATAATGTGGATTAAGGCAGCAATGATTTAATTATGCGACGTCATTATACCTTCACAATCCATTGTAAAAATTGCGAAACTTATAATAAATCAACAAAAAGGAGTCTGAATGGAATTTAAATTGAATAAATAACTTTTTTGCTCCGCTCGCAATTCATTAGTCCGCGCCATGTTCCGTTTTTGTATTCCAATCAATATAAACTGCTAGGTCGATATGACGTTTTACATTTAACAGATAAAATTAACTGTGAAATGAGGTCACGTTTGTTACAAAACCGATACGATTTTAACTCTGCATACTAAATTTTAACCTTGAATAGGGTTGGCTAAAAGTGCTTAGACAGTTGTTTACAATATTAGGCTATAGTTAGTTTCTTTTGGGCTAAAGCTGAGTGTTGGATTGACTAAACTGAAGTGGATTTAATACGTGTTACCACCTAGAAACTCTACGCGAGGCAAGATTTTTTTTATTGTGTATAGGACATCACTTACATCATTATCACATCACTACCTTATCACAAAACAAAAAGTTAGCCTCCAAAATTCCTTTGACTTGAAAATCTCGTTAGACCTGGAGCTATGAATTTATTAGAAAAAGAAATAGATAACTAGAAATAAAAGGAAAAGGCGTAATGTAATGTATCAGAAACTTACTTGAAAAGGAACTGTGTCATCTCCGAGTCCCAGAATTGGTCGCTGAAGTCTTGTTCCTGGACAGTAAGACCGCGAAGCAGGTTGTCAAAAGAGTTATTAACTTCTAACAATAAAGGTCTGTTGAACCAGTCGCTCATGCGGACTGCGCCAACCAAAGCACGGTTCTCGGATATCAATCTAGAATAGAAGATATGGTGTTACATTCAAAATCGTCGTAGCTATCAAGTAAAAAATATTAACTTTAAACTCATTCAACTCTTCTTGTCATCTAATTTATTTCTCATCGACTTTTTATTTACATAATATCGACAATGTATTTGCATTTTCTCCTCAAAGTAGCAAATTAATTTTATCTACAAGATATTTGAAATTCTGTACCTAAAATTAAACAACAATGTTTACCATGATAAATAATTTATAGGCAGTAATACCAGAGACTTACTTCAAATACCCTCGAATCAAAGTGTGGAAATGTCTAAAAGCGGCCGTGGCGTGCTCGTCCAAAATAGAAGGGTCCACGTTGGGATTATAATCGTTGACATAGCCATGAGCGCCCGGGTAGATCAACTTGTTTTTCACCATGTTTTCAAACCCTTTAACAAAAAGGTTCAATCAGAGGTCATCATGTTCACATACTTTCATTATTTTCCCGACAGTTTGGGTTAACACTGTTTACTCGAGGTTTTTTTTAAAGATAAGTGGAATAAGACAAGTGGTAAGAGAAAGCCTTACGACGAATTACTGCGCTCTACATTATGAGACGTTCTATATTAGGTCTTATAATGTCAAGTAATTATACTGGCTACGATGCGTATAAACCGAAACAAATCTAGTACATTATTAATTAGAACTAGTATAGGGAGCGTGCACGAACTATAGGGGGCAGCACAAAATCGACACAAGAGCCACAGGTGGATAAAAAAAGAAACTAGAACTAGCACAATAATTTGTTCATATATTCTTTTAATATGACAAAAATGATAAAATATGTGTTTCGGCCGAATGTTATTTACACCCAGCGTGTCCAGAATATGCTTTTTTTTAGATGGGAGCTAGTTATTTAAGCAAAATTTGGAGGTTGTGTTCCCTTAATTACAGATTTTTTTGTATTGAATATTACCCTCAAAACATATTTATTTTTATAAATTACGTAACGAAACATTTCTAAATGCTTTTGGAACTTATAAGTATGTATGTTTTATACAGCTTTTATTATTTTTGTCGATTTTCACATAACCATGGAATGTAAGTATTTAGGTAGTATTCTTGGGAACATTATATAATTTCACACCATTTGATTTGTTTATTTTTATGTTTTGGAGCATTGAGATACACAGCGATACATTATCAACAAATTAAATGTTATTTGAATATTGTACGTCAATGCTAAGTATCGATGGGCTGAAAATGAGTCGTCAAGTGCCAGTGCCAAGTATGGATTGCGCCACTAAATGGCAGTGCTTACTACGTGCACGTTCCCTATAACATAATATATAAGGTGCACAATAAATGGATTTGAGTCGTAGTTGACGTCTACGTCGTACGTGGGTGTCCTACTCGAGACGCTTGGATATGAGACATAGGTTCATACAACACCAGCTTGTGAAACATGTTCTGAAACTGTTAAGTTATTTTAAAAGTAGATTAAATAATAATATGGACATTAAATTGACGAATGACTGCTAAACATAGAATTCGATTACTTGACGACTGGTATTACCCTAGCACGGGGTTCCGAATATAACCCCAACCTAGGAGGCAACGACTCGAAACAGAAAGGGAACAATCAAACAACATGGCAACATTATAACAATCAAGATTAATAGAGCATTCGTAAAATAAGCACACAACTATATGGGACATGATCACTATTTCAATATTATATTTATTTAATACAGATACCACAGTAATAAACTGTATTCAAATATTTACCCAATTCATGTGAAGAAATAAATCTGTACATATAATTTATTCTCAGTCAGGAGTATATACGACAAACATTTTTATTCCTCTTTGTTTTATTTTGGGCTCATCTGAAGCAGCTGAGATATAAATCGCAGAAGCACACATTACAATAACGGCACTTATTTCTTACGGCTTTTTCCTGTTCTTACGAAGTTATACTGACTGCTTCGGTGGCGTTTTTGTATTACGGTATTACTGCAGTGCTGAGGGCCCGGGCTCAATCCCTGAGTCGGGCAAAGTCATATTGGGTTTTTCTACTCAATAACATCCCAAAGTCTGGAATTTGTGCCCAATATGGTCATAGGCTCGCCCCCTATTACATCATCGGAGAGAATAGTGCACTAGTTGCGCCTCTGCCTACCCCTTCCGGGATAAAAGCGTGAGTGGGTCTGTGTGCATGTGTGTGTGTGAAGTTATACGAGGTTATTATATCATAAATTCCATACTTCTGAAGCTGAATTTAATGAAGATAGTGCAAACAAAAAAGTGATAGTAATGAAAATTTACAGTGTGAATGCACTACTGTGTTCCGGTTTAAAGGACATTGTAGCCAGCGTTATAACTGGGCAATGAATAGGTTACAAGTCGATTAAACAATTGTTGTCGCCACGCACACAAATGCACACCGAACGAGTTTAAAGGCGATCGAGCGAAGCATTTACGATCGAATCTAGTCACAACTAGTGTATAGATTGGTGCATGTACATTTGCAAACAAGCCAACGCTCATTTGAGATCGGGAAACAGCCATCCGCCATAACGAACTTCGTCGAAGAAAAACCCTTTTTTAAGCGCACCAAAGTACGGTCATCCCCAAATTAATGTAAACGTTGACAGGAAGACATTTCATAGTAACTACTCGGTAATTCATACATTTGGTCTTTGTATTCGTAGTCATTCGTTTGATGCTAACGTTTATAGGCAACAAAGAGTCACAGAGGAATAGAATGCTTGCCTTTGACGGAGCGTGAATTGATTTTATCAGTTGTGTTTCAGGGCAAATAGGTTCCAAGAATTCAAGTGATTTGAATTAAAGTAATATTTCGTAAAAAAAAGAAAAGACGTCACGTCGAAAGATGTCGGAAGGAAAAAAAACCTTTGTTCGTACGTATGTACCTAAATGGTGAATTTAAAAACACCCGATTCGGGCAAAGTAATATTGGATTTTAGTGCTCAGTATCAGCTCAGAGTCTAAAACTATGCCCGGTAAAAGGCAACAGGCTCGTCCCCGTTTACATAGAGCCCAGCATGGTTGTTAACTATAACTTCATTACAACTCTGCGAAAAGGGGTAAAGGCTTGATGCTATGTTATGGGAAAAAACCACTTACCAAGGAATATCGGCAAATATTCATAATAGTTGATATGTTGTATTTCAGCGATGTGAATCCTTCTCGCTTCTTGGAACACGACCTCGTCGCTCCAGTGAGGGTTCAGCTGCTGGAGAGCATCTGCTATCCTGTTGTGTTCACGTAGTAAAATGATCTGGAGTATTGTCAACTGTGGGTTCTGGTTAACTCTGATGTCACCTACAAACGTAAAATAGGTTTTAATAAACAAAACAACCGTATAAAGTAAAAAAAACTGCTTTATGCGTTTGCTGTTAAAATAAAGTCATCAAAGGCTATACGGGTATGTCAATAGAAGAGTAAAATTGCACTCTCTAATACCGAGCAACCAATTTTATGTTGAGCACACGTTTTGTACGAAGTTTATATATTTATCAGATCGATATAATCAATTAGCAATTCTTTTTTCTTTAATCTGTTTTACATTCGATTTTATGTAAAACAATTTAAATAAGATACTGCATAGATTATTATAGTAATAATTAATGACAGTAAGCATATTCAACCCTCCGATAGATAGGATAAGGTAAGGATATGGTATTCTTATCTATCTTAGTTTATAGAAACACAGATAACCACACAATTTTTATCCATTTTAAGTGTTTGTTATCTGTTAGTATGTTAATGCGACCGGCCATTATACGCTAATAGGAGGTTCAAATTTACTTATACATTGTGTAACAGGTTCTTAGAGTGTTTAAACTAAAAAATGAAGGAGTACAACCATTGATGTATTAATACATCAATGAGTACAAAAAAAAAATCCGTCAATAATGTGACTTTGTAATTTATAATCATAGAGTTGCAGCAAAATTTGAGACCGGCACAGATTACCTTATGTGCAAATTAATGGCTACATTAAATTATTGTAAAATACTCCAGATAATATTGGCAAAGATGCACGAACTTTTACTAGACAGGACCTACCTGTCAAATAACAAGGTTCGTTCAGTGACTGCGCAGACTCGCAGGTTAGGGTAATGTTGGGGTCTTGGGGAGGCCATTCGCGTCCAGTCCTCAGTACAGTCAGCATTCGGCCTCCAATACCAGCACGGATGGGCGCAGCTTGTCGTGCGCTACTGCCGTATACAAGGGATAGGTCCATGTACGCTGTCACCGTGGATAGCTGAATAAAAATTATGAAGTGTATACTTTTTATTTCCGGATAGCTTTACGCGGTTGGGTCTGCGAATACTATACAGATGCGCCAACATTAAATTCACATATGGTTCGTAATCGGAAATATAATAAAAAATAAAATAAATCGCAATGTTTTTCAGTTAATAATAATTAATTGGTAACAATCAAAATATTACGAATAATAATGGTTTATTTAAGTAATTATATAGTTAGATTGCACTACATATTTATTTTTCAAAAATAAAATTAGCAATATATTTTTGTAATTTTATGACTACCGATCTATTAATGTGTGTAATTTATGTCCCTATGTCAGCCCCACCCTGTATAACAATTAATACATAACATGAATATAAACTATGTCTTGGACGTGGCACATTCTTAGGGATGTGCCCTAGTTTCAAAGGTATCTTGTGTTCAAAACAAGCCCGTGATCAATAATCCTAGGATTGTACAGGAGCATTGTTCCGTAAACAATGACCTGATAAGGGGAACCTTCAGTCAGTAGAGACAGAACAAGTTGTATTCTGCTGACAATATTAAGGTATTTCAATACAATATTGCTTTGGCGATCATTTCTATAGACAATTACTTAATCATGATTTTATGGTATAAACTCTCATCCACAACTTAAAAGGGAGATTGTTAATTCGCCAAATATACCTACTCTTTTACACAAGAAAAGTCGTGTTGAGTATTTATTCGTTATACATTTAACATGTGAGAAAACGAAAAAACATCTTTGTTTGAAAAATATTTCTTCTACTTTTTTTTTATGGCATTGAATGACGAGACGAGCATGCCGTTCGCCTGATGGTAAGCGATACGACCACCCATAAACAGTAGCAACACCATCCAGCACCTTGAGTTACAAAGTACTGTTTGGCATTCCACTGCGCTCGTCACCCGGAGACACTGACCTCTATTATAACTAGTATAATAGAGGTCAGTGCCCTGAGACATTAAATGTTAAGTATCATCATGCCCAGTAATTACGCTGGCTACAATGTCCTTCAAACCGGAACACAACAGTGCATCCACACTGCTGCTTGTCGGTAGAAATAGATTTTGCGGTGGTACCTACCCAGACGGCCCACGTATATGAGAGACCTACCACTGTTTTTTCACCTTTAGTGCAAAATAACTAAAAACACTTATTGTTAAGTTTAATATTGATACAGTTATTCTGCATCACTTTTATAAAAGCAAAGAGAATTATGCCTTCTTCTTCTTCAGCCTTTATAAGTCTACTACGGAACATAGGCCTCTCTAAAAGATTTCCAGACCAACCTGTCAGAAGCGGCCTGCATCCAGCGGGTTCCTGCGACCTTTACAAGATGATAAAGCCTTAGGTGATAAATATTATTAATTCACCCGTGGACTAATATGCCATTGCGACCTTCATTATTAACTAAATCGAAGGCTTAATTGTGCTCGCCGAAGCGGATAGTCACAAGGCTTTTGACTCTAAGCACGAACGTTGACCGCATAAGGTTGCTTGCTCACTGCAGCTACGTCACTTCAAATTAATCCGTCAACGCCCGCTTATATATAGATATACAGGGTCATTTTCACCAAAAATCTAAATTTTATTTTCCAGATTTTTTTATCATTTCGTAGTTTAGTGCGAATATGGCGTGTGCGTGATTATTTTTCTGACTGAAAGTGTGATATTGCTCCAGCGACGATTCCTTCTAGAGTAGTAGTGGCATTAGGGCGTGTAAACTTAAAGTTACTTTTTATTGATATTTATTTTGTTCGAAACTTACACTTTTTTATTTTACATCTATGGTTAACATAACTTAATGGAAAGTGTTATTTACAAGGAGATAAGTATGTGGTTTCATTTAGTAACGCAAAGTCAAAATTACCCTGTATACGTGGTAGCCCTATATACTCGGACGCCGACGTCCGCCGCGGGCGTTGACGAGTCAAACATTCCAGACTGTTTATTACTCATATATAACACTTGAATGAGTATCATCAAGACGTCATAACAGCGGCGCATAAGTAAGTTTATAACGTTAACCTGATTTGATATTTTAATGCCATTAGATGAACATTAATTGCGTACGTCTCTGATTGTTTTCTTGCAGAATTTCTCTACTAACCTAATATGACTTTTTGAAGTGAAAACTTCTTTAGCAGCGTTGAGCACATTTCTTTGGATGGGTATAAAATGTTAAACTCGCGTCAGGACACGTGACCCGAAAATTCGTAAGACGGAGGTTGTCATTTTTGTGTACGATAGCGCAATAAATAAATTATGTATTTAACCACATAAATGCTAGTACTTTTATACTGATAAATAAAGCAATTCGTGCGAAATTATTCCCTAACCATTCTAAAATATTTAAAAATGCACAACGTTAATGTTCAAGTTTTCACTTCTGCCGGCACTCCCGGAGTGCAACCCGTTGTTTTTTGTGGCTTAATTGCATATACATATTGTATTTCAGTGTATGAAATGTTTTATATCACCCTGTTAGAATTTCACTGGTGATTTTGTTTTACTTATTCATTTATTTATTTAGTTAAGACGCAAAACAGAGTACAATCATGACAATTTTATATAACCCACAGGCTTACATTAAAACTAAATTGCATTCCAATATATGCGCCCTTATGTGGGTAAATTACGAACAAAGAACAACAGTATGTGGGTAACTTAACAACAACTATTACCAGTAAATATTATTTTTGTAGACCTCTTGAGAATGATCCAAATCTGCCATTCATAACGTCAAGGTGTTAGTGTTTTTTTTGCCAAATCATTATACGAGCGACACATACGAACTATTATTTGAGGTTATTAAATGAGGTGTTTTTCCTATAAGCTTGCAATATTTACTATAAATTAAGAAAAAAAAAATAGTCAATCCTCAAATAAAAACTAAATTCAACAATCGCAATCGTTGAGATGCGACAATGCAAATCGGTATGTCTCTATTAGAAAGCGAGCATTGTTATACAAATAATGAAAACACAATGTTAATGCCAAAGGTGAAGAGAGATTCGCATGAACGATAAGTCATGAAAGCAACAAACGTATTGTATGTACTAATAAATAGGAAATATTAATTTCTAAGATCTTAACGATATACTATTGTGCCGACAAAGGTCGCAGTGATGTATTTGATATTTCATTCAACTGCATTCATATTTCAACTCATCCACTTTGCACTTTATACCTATTTAAAATATTTATACCTATTAATCCATACATCCCACTAAATATATTATAATTTGAAAGTTAGTGACGATGCTTAAATGTTTGTTAACTAATTGTACATCACATTTAAATGATGATGAAATGTAGGTACACAAGGTTCTTCTTTAAACAGATTTTTTGCCCTATAAATATGTGATTCTAGCAGGAACTTTATTGCAGGAAAAGACCATCTCACATATGGAGTTCCGACACAAAGATAGTTTTCCAAAAGTTTATAAATGGAGTAGAAATAGATTATTTGAACTAGGATCATTAAAAACAACAACTGTGCGGAATTTTATAAAATTTTAACGCTGTGTCTGTTATTATTCAAATAAGCTCAATTGCTTATTGTCCTATTTTTATACAGCTGTAATTTTTAAATAGTTTATGTATTTTGTATAAAGCAACAAAGTGACCCCACTGCACCAGATAGAGTATTGACTGATAAGGCATAAATATCCATTGCCAGTGATCACAATTATGCTGATCTGTTTGTGTTGTATAATCCCGTAAATAGCTTTTGACGGATGATAAAACACCTCATAATGTTTATATAGTAAAAGAAACAGAAAATAATTGTCAGATATTTTTACTGGTGCAGGATAGCCTAGTTGGGAACGCTACGGATTTCCAAGACGAAGGTTTGACTTTTCAAAGTTATGTGTGATTTGTGTATCAATTATCTGCTGGCGGCAATTGGTTCCATAGTTTAGTAGTACGTGGCAAAAAATTACGGCTAAAACGTACAGTGGTGGATTGCCAACCTCCGAGGTGATGTGGATGGTAGAGGAGGCGCGTGCCCAACAGACACCTGTTAATATTATTTTTAATATATTTACCGGTTCAGCGGGTGCGTTAGGCGCCGTACATCCCCTATCTCTGGTGGTAGTAGTCCGAATGAAGTTGAAGCACTGAGTGCCTTGAGAGGCGTGCACGGGGTCATTCGGGGGCACGATGATGGGCGCGCAGAAGGAGTTGGTGGGCGCGTCCGCTGCAAGCTGCCCGTTGTCCGTACAACACGTTATTCGATCCTTGTCTAGAACAATGATTTAGGTATCAGTATGCAAGTCAAGGGGTGGTTGCGGTGATGGTAGGTGTTCAATAATGACCGTCACATATGACCACAATGTATGTGTAATCGAGATAAAAATTATAACGATTGTTGAGAAGGGAGTAAATGTTGGTGTATAGGTACAATGTGTAGATTTTCCTACTCGGTCAACTCGCGATATTTTAAAAATTTAAAAGGAATTGAAATGGACCATCCATTTCGCTGACTATAAGAATTAAAATAACATTATACATAATATAGATATCTAGACGGTGTATAGACATAAGTTTTCACCACTCGGTCTATCCACAATCAGTCAAGTGTAAACAGAGTTCTTTACTGCGCAGTGCGCTTGATACTAGTGCAGTCTGCAGACGCTGATCTTACATTTAATTTTATGTAAACATCTTACGTTCAAGTTTGGCGAAATTTTCGAGCATAACTAAAACGTACATACAAAAATTCATCGTCATCATTCCGTCATTGCTGTATTAAATTCGTGATATTATTATTATTATTTTTATCATAGAATGTTTTAAACATCTATTTTGCATAAATGAGCAGCAACAGATCATTTGTGTCTTAAATTTTTTATGGTAAATTAAATCACAATAGCCAAGATGCTCATAAATCAATTTTGCAAAGCGGAGAAGCATTCAGATTTATTACACGCCAGTTAAATTGCGTGAAAAATAAAGATTTTGAGACAAGGCCTACAAATATGTAAAGGGGAAGGCTCCTTAAATAGGGTTGCCACCTGTGCTGGTATACCGATGATGACAGCGGTTTAGAATGTCTGTCTCGGTTAATCGTAGTATGTGGAGAACATAAAATCTCGGATTCTCTATGGGCTATGACTGCCTCGGTGGCGTAGTTGTATTACAGTACGGCTGCAATGCTGAGGTCTCGGGTTCGATCCCCGGGTCGGGCAAAGTGATATTGGATTTTTCTATTCAGTACCAGCCCGGAGTCTGGAATTTGTGCCCGATATGGTGATAGGCTCGCCCCCTATCACATCATCGGACAGAATACGCACGGCGAAAAATGGGTGCATTAAGTGCCTCTGCCTACCCCTTCGGGATTAAAAGGCGTGAGTGTATGTGTGTGTGATTTTCTATGGGTTTTGCACCTTAGTCATCGATGTTAAATGTCCCGGATTGGCGTCAGGAAGTTATGACAACCCTATACTACCGACATATGGATAAGAATTTCTCTTTATGAAACGTAAGGAAATTGGTTTCATACAATACGCGACCCGCACATTACCCATTAACGAGCTTGTGTCTTTGTGGTTTTAATGTTTGCTTTTTCATAAAGCTCGAAGTCGTAGGAATATATTTGAATATTGTTTTTAGTTTAAAATCTTCATATAAAGGAAGTGTTTAAATATATAGATGATTATTTATAGGCAGATACATCATATAGAGGTATACAGGGTAGGGTTGACTATCGTTTTATTGGCATTGAACAGACTTGACGATCAAATTTTTTGTTTAATATATATATGTTTAATATATATGTTTTAGTAGAATTAATGTAATAATTATGCCTCAAAAGATGCCAACTAACGCATGCCTATAGGCAGGCACGTAGGACTACAGCAGCTAACGTGAAAATGTAATTGTCACGGGAAACACACTGAAGATTAGTGACCTTTATTCGGTTAATGTAAACAATGAGCTTAGGGTAGCTTACAGATACTGAATGAGACAAACCGCAGTTAACTTCCCAAGCCTATCGCTACCACCAAACACTACTACACCCTACACCGGCATACCAACCTAAACCCGTGATAGCCTTCTTCGGCGCATACGAGACGGACCCGGGGTATCTTGGTGCACTAAGATAGCTGCGCGGAACCATCCCTGCGCGATGCCGTATTGTGGCCCGTCTCTAAACGAGGGGGCTAAGATGCCCCCAAACTCTAAAGAACGCCTTTGGCGGCTCTACGACAGCGGGAGACCGACAACCCGCATTGTCATCCACCTCGGAGTCGATTAAATTGGAGTGAGCCCCACGACTCTCTCTAAGACCCCTTCAGGGGATGCCGTGGCGGAATTCTCTAGATGCCACCGAACCACAGGGCACAATAAAAAGCCCTACCTGTTTTTTTATATTTGCCCAATATTTTTTCCACAATGAAACCCTCATTTACTCACTGAAGCGTATGTTTCGTCAATCGCAGCGTTCGCTTTGTCTTTTAAGACATAGTATTGGATATTATTCTGCAATTTTTGGTTACAAACTTATATTAGAGTGCTTTTGGACTTATTTGTATACATAGAGTGCTAGCAAAATCAAATAAATAAAATACAAAGAACTCACGAGACTGCGCCACGCCAGCTGTCAAAGACATGTCATGTGTTATAATCTGACCCCACTGCTGGGCGTTCAGGTTCCAGAGAGGATCGATTAGCTGTCTGTCAGGGAACAGAGTTAAGCTGATCACGCGAGGATTTGGCAACGCAGCGCCTGTCACCGACCGAGGCCAAGCACTTATACCTGGAAAAAGAAATAAACTGCAATAAAATATATGCTATGATAAAATATTCCACGTGTCACCTGCAATAAACTTTTTATCCTAAAAATGTAGCAAGAGAGACATGTTAATATATTTCATGAATTTAATATTACCCGCACTTAATGAGGTATTATCCCAGTTGATGAAACTAGGTTACATTACCCTAAGGGTTTGTCGGAGTTTACATATTTTTAATTAGCATGTTAAAATTCTGCGCTCCCCTTGAGGACAATCGGACACGTTACTGTTCTAATTGTGGCTTAAAAGTAGGTGGGAACGAAGTATTTAAAGATTGCGCTTTTATCAAGACATTTTTTTAACATTTAAAAAGACAAGTACCCAAATTTGGAGCCAATTAAACTGTTCAAAGTTTTTGTTGTTAATATGTTTCTGATATAACTGTATATTGGTAATGAAACCAAATATCTTTGCTTTTGAATCGATAAGCGTTTTATTTGGTCCTTGAAGTTGCTTATGCAATATATTTAGTTTTTCAAAGATATCGGCTAAATAACTTACAAATGCTTTACCATCGATTGTTAACAGATACTTCATTTCAAGTTTGTCGCTTAAAAAATCACTAAGAGAATCTAACAGTTGCATAAATCTTTTCAAGCAGTTTCTTTTGGATAGCCATCTTACTTCAGTATGAAGTAAAAGTCTCACATGGTCTTCATTTTGTTCTTCACAAAATAACTTGAAAAGACGCTCACATTTGGCTCTAGCTTTAATAGCATTAACACACTTTATTAATGCATGTAGTACTTCATTTAGAACAGGCGAGATATTTTTAGCTACCAATTTTTCCCTATGAATAACACAATGTACAATAATCATTTCTGGATTCGCATCTTTCATAAATTTTAAGCAGCCATTTTCACCAACAAACTACGCCAACAGTCAAACGAAATTATACCTAATAATTATATACAGCATTTGTTTAAGAATTTGCCTTTTTTGTTAAATTTGTCACCGATATCTAGCATTGCATTTAAATAACCCAAAGCGAAAGAGTTAAAGTAGTGTCGAGTCCATTTTTAAATTACCCCCCTTAACTATCAAATTGCCCCCTGTGGGGCGTGGGCCCCACGTTGGGAAACACTGGACTAGGCAGTGTGACTCTTGTTTGTTGAAATAACTCTTTTTTTCGCAAGAACCTGCGCCACGCCACTGTGGCTAGACAGCTCTCTAACAATTTTTTTCGGACTATTTTTTAGTATTAGGTACTGTACAACAAAAAAAAACTTAAATCAAATTCTTTGTAATTCGTAAATCAAATACGTTTTCCATAAAAAGTTGAATTTTGTCTAGCTTAGGAATCTTATTATTCAAAATGAATCTTATTCAAATAAATTAAAATTACAACATGCTCTGAATTGCTTTTAAATTGCGATGTATCAATCTTTAAATGTGTAAATAAGTATTTATATTCCATGAAAACCTCACGTAAATATGTGCATGCTAAAGAAGCATCTATTGAAGCTGTTTAACTTATGTATTTTAAATTGACTATAGGGTAGTTTCATATGTTTGATTTTGTACATTATTTTAGATGTAACAGAAAATAACACGAAAAAGAAATTCTTCTGTGAAATCAGCATCAAAATCGATTGAAAAATAAAGCAGTTATTCAATTTTGAAATATTCTTGTAAGCAAAAGTGGGGGCGTGGCAGGGATATCGCGCTGGCTCTTTCGCACGCAGGCAGCGTTATGGCCGACGGCCCTTGGTGACGTCACAACCTAGTATTGCTGTTATTTGACAGCTACCCCTTCCACCAAATTTCAAAGCTTTATAACTTACTTACTATTGCGCCAATTTTGAAAATTCTTTTTCCATTTTATTTCGGCATACATTAATCATAATTCTATTTAAAAAAAAGTAGTTAACTACCCTATTACGATTCAAAGCGCATTGCCCATTATTATACCTACTGAAGTATTAATGAGCGTGCGGGTCGGGCAAAGTGATATTGGGTGGGTGCTGTGTGAGTGCCCTGGTTGCATCTCTGCCTACTCCTTCGGAAATAAAGGCGATATATTGTGTTTTTTATAAGAATTAAAAACAAAATGGTGCGATCTAAAAATAGAAATTGACAGTATAAATGTATCCTTAAGTATCCATTAAATTTCACAATATTATCGCTTTCTTGCTTGATGAAATGAAACAATATATGTTTTTTAAAGTAACGAGCGCAGTAAGTGAAATATTTTCTATAATAAAAGCCACTGGAATGATTGATTGGTATTGGAGAAAATACGTTTAGATTCCCATTGAAGTAAAGTGGAATGCTCGCATTGATAATCCCTGCTTACGCTGTAACGTCTTGTCTGAACAATACTTCGAGATAATTGGATATAGCGTATTATCGTATGACTGCCTCATTAGCGTAGTTATATTACGGTACGACTGCGATGTCGAGGTCTCGGGCTCGATCCCCGGGCGATATTGGGTTTTTCTACTCAGTAGCTGATACTCAGGAGTCAGGAATTTGTGCCCGATATGGCGATAGGCTCGCCCCCTATCACATCATGGGACGGAATAATAATATGCATGGCGACAAGTGGGTGCACTAGTTGCGCCTCTGCCTACCCCTTCGGAGATAAAAGGCGTGAGTGTATATGTATATGTATATATGCATCGTATTACCATTTGTACGAAATATTTAAAGCTTATTATAGTTAAAGCCTATTGATTCCACAATAACGATTGTTTTAAATTGATGGTTATTAATCTGTTGTTTTTCCTATTAACTCATGAATTTCCAGACCTTTGGATAACTTGCGTGGGCTCAAAACTAACACGCCGAGGCCTATTGTATATTCTACAGTAGTTACTTTACATATGATGTGATGCAATAATATTAGACGGTGATCCATGCATATGAAATTTAAGTTCACCACGGCAGCCCCTGTTGGCAGCTAGGTACAATTAATAGATGTAATAATTTGGTGAAAACTTCAAGGCTCTGGAATAAAAAAATATTTATTGTTATATAGAGCGCAACATGGATCTGCAAGGTGGACACACCACTTGTTAAAAGTCGCAGGAAGACGCTGGATGCAGGGTGCTTTTGACAGGTCCGTCTGGAAATCTTTAGAGGAAGCCCATGTTCAGAATTGGACATCATATGGCTTATGATGATGATGATGATGATGAGAGCGCAACATATTTAGCCACGTGGCAGGTTATAAGAATAACATGCTACCCAAAAAATACCAGGCTGACATTGTTTATCAATTCCAGGAATTTTGCTCTCCTCTTTATTAAAACAGCACCGGAATATATTATAAACAAAATACCAATATATTTACAACCAAAGGTCTGTTGTGAAGTTATTCGTAGAAACTAGTCTTTATTATACGTTCCTGGAATATACACAATATAATCCCTTGTTTACCTGTATTCAATGGAAAAAGTTACTGATAAATTAAATATGACTTCAAATAAAAAACCATAGTCTTGTAGGATATTTTCACATATAATACCACAAGAGCTTCAAAATTATCGGGTATTTTCCGATAGGTTCGTTGCAAACAAATGAAGGAGTTTTCAGGTTAAAAAATCACGAGCGCGAAGCGCGAGTGATTTTTCCTGAAAAACTTGACGACTTCATTTGTTTGCAGGGAACCTTGAGGGAAATGCCAGATAATTTTGAAGCTCGTGTGGTATTCGGGGGATTATTTTTCCGTCCCAAATGTCGGCCAATAGAATTGCACCATGAGATGAAATGAACAGTCAACAAATAAGAATTTCATAATATATAGTAACGACCAGAGAAAATATTCAAAAAAAATTGTTTCTTATTATATAGTAACGACCAGAGAAAATATTCAAAAAAAATTGTCAGTATAATACCATGTAGGTTGTACCACGTGACGTCGAATGGTGCAATTCTATTGGTCGATATTTGGCTCGGAAAAATAATCAATGCTATTTCTTAGAAGGAAATTGTTAATTTTATATTTTATTTTAAATATATTTTTCAATTATTAACGACACTATCCTAAATCATTCATGAAGATTATTAAGGTGTATATATGTACAATACCGTATTTGTTATAGGCTCAATGTATATAGATCTAAATCCTTTAGTGTAGATCCGAGAATACTTAAATAAATCTTACCGAAACTAATATCTCGGGATAAATTGTACCTACTTACGCAAACGGGAACATACCCACAAGCCCATAAATTTGACTTAGTCATAAAAAAACTTGTCACAATTAATAGCTGATTTATTATTTTTATATACTGGTGGTTCTCATATGTAAGAGTCCGTCTGGGTGGATACCACCGCAATGTCTATTTCTACCGCCAAGCAGCAGCGTGCATGCACTGTTGTATTTCGGTTTGAAGGACATTGTAGCCAGTGTAACTATTGGACATACTGAGAGTTAACATCTTATGTCTCAGGATGATGAGCGCAGTGGAATGCCACACAGTACTTTGTTACTCAAGGTGCTGGATGGTGTTGCTACTGTTTATGGGTGGTCGTATCGGTTACCATCAGGCGAACGGCATGCTCGTCTCGTCATTCAATGTAATAAAATAAAATATATATAGTCAATTGTCCAAATACCTCAGTTGTCTATACTTTTGTTTCCACGGGCCTCGGAGAGGGCCACCGGCTGGTGCCTACATCGTGGTTGAGGGGATTCCCATCGGCAAAGATATGAAATATCTGGGCTTAGTTTTAGATAGCCGATGGAAATTCTGCGCCCATTTCAAGAAATTGGGGACGAAACTGTCTCGGGCAGCGGGCGCTCTGTCCAGCCTGCTGCCCAACCTGGAAGGTCCTGGCATTCCTTGCCGGAGATTATATCACGGAGTCATGCGGTCCATGGCCTTATATGGCAGCCCCGTTTAGGGTGACTCCCTGAACCGCCCCTGCGTCGCCCTCCTGCGCACCCCGCAGAGAGCTTTGGCGCAGCGGGCGATCAGGGCGTACCGCACGGTCTCTTTCGAGGCGGCTTGTTTGTTGGCCGGATTTCTGCCCTGGGATCTGGACGCCAAATCCCTCTCCGATGTTTTTTATTGGCGGGAGGAGGTGTCCAGTGGCGGGCAACATCCGGCACTGAAGGAGGTGGAGGCCATGAGGGCCTCCCTACGGCGAGCCGCCGTGGAGGAGTGGCGTCTCAGGCTGGAGGCCCCGTCAGCGGGGCTCAGGGTCGTCGCGGCAGTGCGTTCTGTCTTTGCCGAATGGCTGGACAGGCGCCACGGTGCGGCAACGTTTCGCCTGACACTGGTGCTCACCGGGCATGGCTGCTTCGGTGAGTACATATGGCGGGTAGTGGGGAAGGAGGTGTTGGCCGTGTGTCACCACTGTGACAACTGCCCGCTGGATACGGCCCAGCATACGTTGGAGTTTTGCCCAGCCTGGGATGAGGAGCGCAGCGCTCTCAGAACAGTCGTCGGAGGAGACCTCTCGCTGCCGGAGGACCTGGCGTGCGGTGACACAATTCTGTGAGGTGGTCCTCTCGCGGAAGGAGAGTGCCGAGAGGGATCGGAGGCGCGGAGATCCCTCCCGCCGCCAGACGAGACGTAGGAGGCGCCGGGTGGACGACTGACCGGCGTCTTCCGCCCTGTGGATAGGGAGCGTTTGGAGAATTCCACCACGGTATCCCCTGCCTGTCATAAAAGGCGACTAATAGGGGCCACCGGGGGTCGCAGGCGGGCGGCAGGGGGTTGTCCGTCTTTAACTTTGTGTCTTTATTAGTACATTGTTGCGATCCCTGTGATGGACGGCAGCGTGGCTAGTAGGCCTCACGCTGCCGTTGACGCCGAGGGCGTCCTTCGGTGCGCGGGGGCTTCTGAGCCCACCCCCACAGCAGGAGACGGGCCGCACTAGGCGGCACCGCGCAGGGGCGGCTGCGGACGACAACTTAGACTAATCGGTCAGAGGAAGCCCGCAGCCGTCCCTAATGCGCCGAAGATGGCCACCGCGGAGTTTTGGTTGGTATGCCGTGCGTTGTACATAGGTAGGGACTCGGCCTGGCGGTCGCCCGATGGTTACATCTCTCCGGGCGACTCAACGCCGGGTCGTAAGGCATGGTGAACCCAACATAACCGCTCAGTCGCCCCCCTTGAAGGCTGGGCGGTAGTAATAAGTCACTTACTCCGCGAAAACAAAAAAAATAAAAAAAATTGTCTATACTAATATTATAAAGAGGAAAGATTTGTTTGTTTATTTGTAATGGATAAACTCAAAAACTACTTGACTGATTTTGAAAATTCTTTCACTAATAGGAAGCTACATTACTTCTGAGTGGTATAGGCTACTTTTTATCCCGGAAAATCTTTTTCACGCGGGCGGAGCCGCGAACAGAAGTCTAATTACTTTATAAAATGCCAAACATTTTATATCAATCAACTAGTTATAAAACAAAAATATTTTAGTTTAAACATCAACTAGTAGAAAATATATTGGTGTAGATTGTTACTCGTTTGCATAAGTAGGTACAATTTGAAACTCGGTTAAAATTCCACTCACCATCGCCATAATTGTAAGGCACAAGGCGCCCATAAGGCGTCTGCGGCGTGCCCCAGGCTGGGCGCTGTAGATTGTTGCAAGACCCGTCTATGGAACGGTACCGAGAATTGGTGCAGAAGGGCGCAGTCAACCCACACGTTTGGGTAGCCGGGTCCTCCCCAGAACCCAGAGCCGGCGGCGGGTTGCTAAAACTATATGAAATGTTATTTGTTAATATTTTATCATTTTCTTTGGCATATATACAGGTTTTGTAAAAAAATGTTTACAACACAAATCATTATTATAATATGGAATATTTATTCTTTTTTTTTACAGGCTACACATTAAAGTAAGTTTAACCATAATGACGAGGTTTAATGTAATGTAATAATTAGAAACGGCAATTTTCTTCTACGTATCATAGTCTTGGTAATGGAATTTGATCCAAGCTGATTTCACAATGATTCATTTGTGTCAATTTTTACTGAGATAAATAGTAATTATCAGACTGTAGTAACAAAGTACAATAAAGTATTACTTTATAATATATCACACAATTACCTACGGTAGGTGCACGAAACAATAGAATACGCTACGAGTCTAAAATAATAACACCTAACGCAAGGCCGGCAGTATTTGACTCTATTTAAAGCTCTGTGGTCTTAACAAAAAACTTTTGTAAGTTTAATAGACAAGCTTTTCTTTCCAACGTAGGTACTATTTGTGCAGTTCCATTAGATTTATCCATTAATGTTCGTTTAGGATAAATAATTTTAGAAAAGGTTGCAAATAAAAATATCTTCAAATATAGATACTTGCTCTTATATTTTTTTAAATTACGATGGGAAGTCCTAAAATCGGAACAAGGTCGCTCACCCGAAAAATATTTGATCCAAAAGTGTCTTTACGTCAATAACTTCACTATGAAAATACACAACAAGATTTATAAATCAGTAAAAATAAGGAAAATAACCTGTTGAGTGCTCCGGCAAACAGATTTTCTTCACGATTTAAAACTGGATCGCTGGGGACAGAATCAGTGCAATTTTACAACATAAATACATGCAACATTCAATATTGATTAGCACGACATACGGTGCAATTCTTACATATATACTATCTACGGACAAAAATGTAAATATTTATCAACTAGAGAATAATCTCATATAGTCGAACGTAACACGGCTTACATAGGTACATATGTATATCATTGATTTATAAATGAGGTATAAAAACGAACTATGGACCTACACCACGCTTGTTTAACATGAAACAAAAACAAGTTCATTATTTTCAAATATAAAAGATGCAGAGAACACAGTCCTCGGAGACTGCCTCGGTGGCGCAGTTGTATTACAGTACGACTGCAATGCTCAGGTCTCGGGTTCGATCCCCGGGTCGGGCAAAGTGATATTGGATTTTTCTATTCAGTATCAACCCGGAGTCTGGAAGTTGTGCCCGATATGGCGATAGGCTCCCCCCCTGGGACGGAATACGCATGGCGAAAAGTGGGTGCATTAGTTACGCTTCTGCCTACCCCTTTGGAGATAAAAAGCGTGAGTGTGTATGTATGTATATACATGTATGTAAGAGAACACAAGTATAAAGTTGTAAACAATGCATGAAATAAATATCATGCAGTAAACATGTTATGTACAAAGAAAATTAGATTGACGAAAATCTTGTGCTGATTTTCAATTTATAATACTACACGTGGTTCTACAAGATAAAATGGCTGACTTCGCTTACATAACATTTGTTATATTATGAAGATTTCGCTTTATTTTAAAGTTATAGACTCCGAATAGGAAGAATTTCGCGTTTTATCATAAGAAGTAACAGCAGTCTTCGCGTCGTTCGAACATTCTGTAATGCTTTTACATTTGTGATAATTGGTATTTTCATAACTTTTCGTACGTCAATTATTTATATTAATTACTATAGTTGCGCTTAGAAGAATGAATAAGGTCTTGCTTTTAAAATCTTTACATTATCTTCAAACATAATATTATCTTTAACATGAAATGACATTGTTTACACATATTTGTCCGTAAATAGCAGTTTGTAAGTGTGTTAAAACATCTGTGATTTTAGTATCTATGCTGTTTATTCAAGTCAAAGTGCATTATGTCTACACAGAGTGCAACGCCAGTAAGATACAACATACATTGTAATGTGTCCAGACATAACATACTACTAACAAAAAGTATTTACACAAAGATGAAATCAATTTTTGGAACTACGATTTATCATAGATTTCCGTACAAAAAGGCCAATCATTCAAGTTTTACCAGTATATTTGGACACTTATAGTCATATCGTGAAATTTGTGATTCTTAAACATACTGAAGTATCTTTTACAATATGCAACATTGAAAGCAAAGGTCATCAGCCGTAATCTCATATAGTTTACCCGAATCCAGTCACTGGGAGTCTTTGCGCTGGCGGACTGTTCGCCACGACCTTCGCGAATTCAGCACCAGGCCCAGTGATTTGGAACGTAGGCAACTCTGGGCTTGGGTGCTGGAGAAAGATTTCAACTGGCTTTGTCCTCAAGTTGACGTGTACCCCTTGAATGACGCTGCAGAGCGTTAATGCTAAAAAAAACCGCATTGTAACGCTTGACCGCATCTATTAATCTGAAACAATACAAATGAATAATGTTATTCATTGTTTATAAAAGAATAATAAGAAATTATATTTAGTTGTAGTAAAAAAAATATATTGTGCAAAATTAAATGTCGTAGGTTAATGTTCTAGAAGATTCGTTGTTATGTTTCGGATAAAAATACACACAAAGCCTGACCACTGTATTTCCGTTGTTTCTATGTTTACAATAACACATTAAATAAAAACGAGATGCTTTACTATGATAAACGTGGGTTCAGTCACCATTACCACACGAACAAATAGACTGTCAGACGCGTCGTAAGTAATCTTATAATGCTACCATGCGGCATATTTCTTTCAGTAGCAAAGAAACCTATACATAATACATGATACTATATTCAACTGTAACATGAACTCGTTTTAGAAACTTATAACCTTTTTTCAAAAACTCTAATAGGTGTTGCTCGTGACTTCACCCGCGTTAAAAGCCTTTCCCGCTACAATAGTCCCTAAAACACTAGCGATGGATAACGCCACCTGTACGATGCCAGCGTCATCTATTTAAAAAATCCCATTATTTCCCATAGGAGCAAATTACTGAGATATAAAAGTGTGTGTGTACTTATGTACACGCGTTAGAAGTTATACTTCTTTGGCGTAACAAGATAAAAATACTTTTTAAAAAATTTATCTTTCACCTTATTCTACGTTCAAAATTCAAAACTAAAATGTTGACTATAGCTAACTTCGGGGTGTCGATTTTTCGTGACGGTGTGCGCGCGCATCCTAAAAATTTACTCTCATCATTTTTCCCTAACGCGCAAAAAGAAGTATAACTTCAAAAAGTAGCCTATGCGTTAATCCAGGACATGGTCTATCTGTGTGCCAAATTTCATTCAAATCCGTTCAGCTGTTTCTACGCTTACTTCTAACAAACATCGAAATATCCAAACATTTTCACAAACTTTCGCATTTATAATATTATAACATAAGCAAATCAACATATGAGACAACATGCTAACTAGATTTAGTATATTTCTTCTGTATAATATATCTGATGTTAACAATACTATTAAATACCTTGTGATACTACACACATACACATAAATAATAGTAAGGGGGGAATAAATGCCCTTTTTCCTGTGAGTTACGGGACGGGGTATTTATTGATACCGACCTATGTCGAGATGTTCGAAAATAAATAAGTAAGTAGTGAGATTATTAACAACTCCATATATTTTCAAAGACATAACTCTAATTTTTATTTTAAAAACTTTACAGCTACACTCAGTTGTCAACGACAGACGTTGTTTTATGATGAATCGTTGTCTAGTTTTTCTCTGAAATAAATAACTTGGTCTGAGTGTTCCACGAGTCCACTTCATACTTTTGTTGTAACTTTTGCTAGTGACTTTTATTTTAATATAATGCCCAATGGAATAGCGGTTAAATAAAAATATATTTGTGGAAATATTTCAAAACTTAATGATACCCTTAAAATCTGCCGTAGAGAATTCGTTTCGAGTAATAAGAAAATGATAAATTTCTTTTTAAGGTGATCATTAAGTTGGGTATAAGTTCTATCCGTAATGTTAAGAATGAAATGAATGTCATCATGTAATCTAAAAATGGTCTAACTTAAATGTTTATATCTGTTAACTTATATGTTAATGCAGTTATACTTTTGATACGTCTAGAAAAGTCTCCCATAACAGTAAAGCGATGTATATAAGTAGGTGCAAATATTATTATACTATAACCAGTAATAACTTTGCTAAATGCTCATGAGTGCACTGTGGGAGGGTTAGCTGCGGTAGTTTCCTATGTTTGTTTTTGTACAAATTTTATATGTAACAGAAAATAATACGGAAAACAATAGGGGGCGCGTGGTGGGTATATTGACGTCACAGTTTGATATTACTGCTATTTGCCAGCTACCCCTTCCACCTAATTTCAAAGCTTTGTAACTTATTTATTATTGCGTGGATTTTGAAAATTATTTTTCCGTTAGATTTTACGCATACGCATGCTCACGCCTTTTATCCCCGAAGGGGTAGGCAGAGGCGCAACTAGTGCACCCACTTTTCGCCAAGCGTATTCCGTCCCATGATGTGATAGGGGGCGAGCCTATCGCCATATCGGGCACAAATTCCAGACTCCGGACTGATACTGAATAGAAAAATCCAATATCACTTTGCCCGACCCGGGAATCGAACCCGAGACCTCAGCCTTGCAGTCGTCCGTAATACAACCGAGGCAGTCAGTTAGATTTTAGATGACATATATTTTTGATAAATGTATAAATAATAAAAAGTAGTCAACTTCTCTATTGATTTCCACACATGACATTCTAGTTTCAAGCGATATTAATACTCGTACAGTCTACACTAATATTATAGAGAGGAAAGATTTGTATGTTTGTAACGAATAAACTAAAAATAGATACAGTCCCCAAAATAGTTTTACTTCAAACTCAAAAACTACTAGACCGATTTTAAATATTCTTTCATCAATGTAAAGCTACATTATCAGCTAACACGCTGGATGCGGGCCGCCTTTGACTGATCCGTCTGGAAATCTTTACGGGAGGTCTATGTTCAGCAGTGGACGTCATGTGGCTGATGATGATGATTATCAGCGAGTAACATAGGCTACTTTTTATCCCGGGAACATATTAAGCGGGACTTTTGTTCTGGAAAAACTTTTTCACGCGGGCGGATTCGCGAGTCTAGTGAGCAAATATAGAGATTTATTGATATAACTAAATTTCAATATAAAGACCCACATCATGTATAAACACACTTCTATCTAACGTTTACAAGATTTTGAGTGGCGTGTCGTCAAGTTTGAGGCTCGTCTTACTATCGAATTTCAGTAATATAAAGTTCAATGAACTAAATAATGGCAAATTTTTCAAAACATGTGCACTTCAAGTTTGAAGTCTAATACGTTATTTCGATTTCAATATTTACAAATATCGTGGAGCTGTGTTTCATGTACAGTCGTGTATACAGTTAATAGAACAATAAAACCCGTCCCATATTTAAATTGCTTTTGGCGTATGAAGCGTTTAGTGAGCCATTTTCGGCTTGTCTATTAGCTGTCTGGTCACGTTACATTAAAAGCTGTTTTTCCCTTTGAGAATGTACGGACCACCCTTTTGTCCCAACGTTTTGTGTTAGGTGGTCATTGTTCACTTATTGGACATGACCCGTATCATTCTCAATTTTTTCACACAGCGTTTACGATTTCAAATGGATATTGCATTTGTTATTTTTTGTTTATATCAAATATGGGATTCCGCAATAATTCTTTTAAACCGTAGTAGTACTTCGTGGAAATAATAATTATTATAGCGGATTAACAATGTTAAAGGCAATGAAACATGCTTTGTTTGGTTTTAATAAAGAAAAGGCAATCGGCATTGATGTTAAACGATATTGATTGAGAATATTGAAACGCATAAATAGTTTTGCTCTTAATATAAAGAAAACTTTCATAATTATAAATAAGAGTAGGATTCTTTTATGAAATCAGGAATATATGTTCAACTTTAGAATTAAGGGCAGTGGGGATAATATATTTTAATACAATACTTCTTCATCTAGTAGCCGGGGATGTGGGTTAGAATTTGCTCAGTTTGATTCCCAGACCAGGAAACATTTTATATGATTTTGCAACAAGATTTGATGCAATATCGACGATAAATTCCGCAACATGCTATGGAATATCGGCAAGTTGCTATGTTCACAAAAGTATGCACTTGCATGTATAGCGAAATAACTTATACAAAACAAGATATGAACTAGCCTCAAAAGGGAATGCAAATGTCGATCAACTCATCTATATACATGTAATGACTGAGAACATGAACGGCGAATCTATCACTCAGCGGAGGACAAATCACACTGAAATTACTGCACGTGCATCGACTTCGTCGCCTCAAACTCAGTAGAGCATGAATTGTGACATTGTGTCGCAAAACAAATAGTCGTATGCACGCCACACAGTCTCGGGAGCGGAATTCAAGGTCGGTGTTGATTGAGTTCCACTCCCAATAGGCTATTTCCGCTAGTACCGACTGCAGAGACGAATGTCCGCTGGTTCAGACCCAAGGACTTTTCTAAAAAGTAATGTGTGTATTCTTTGTGAATTATCGCTTCCTTTAACGGTGAAGGAAAAACATAATGAGGAAACCTACAAACCGGAGAAGTTCTTTATAAGAATTTCGACAGTATGTGAAGTCTGCCAACCCGCACTAGGCTAGCGTGGTGGACTAAAGCCTAAACCCTCTCAGTTGTAGAGGAGGCCCGTGCCCAGCAGTGGGCAGTATATAATACAGGGCTGGTATGGTATGGTGGTAGATTGAGCACCCTTTATATCCGGCCAGCAATCGTTCTAAGCAACTCCAGATTCGTTCTAAATAGCTCCTTAATAGCGCTGACAATGTCCATGTTTAGAAACCCGTAGCATTAATTTACTACCGTAGCCTTAAAATAAAATCTACATACATTCATAGCATTACGCCTTCTTCCCTTTTCAGGGGTAGGCAGAGGTGTAACCAGTAGGTCCCATGTAATAAAGGGCGGGCCTATTGCCATTTACCGGGCGAATTTCCAGACTCCGGGCTGGTACTGAGTAGAAAAACCCAATATCACTTTGCCCGACCCAGGATTCCAACCCGTGTCCTCCGCGCGACAGTCATACCGCATACAAAATTCTATTTTACCACCGAGGCAGTCAAATAAAACCGACGGCCCCCCGAGGCAATTCTTGTGCGCTGGGTCTTCACAACCAATGCACGCCCATGCGCGGGGGGACATTAGTCGCGGGCCGAGGCACACGTCAGTGTGTATACCTCTTGGTTGTAAAACACATTGTGGCCTAAAAGGGCCCGCGAACATTTCGTGGCACCCTCTCTTTCCGCCCATCCTGGAAACCTTCCTCCCTTCCCCTCACCTTCCCTTCCATATTCCTCCTCCACTCCCCTCCCAGGCCCCTGCAGTCGTCAAGCCGGGGGACTCCATTATCCCATTCGCAGGTTTCCCCCGGTGTTGACTGCAGGATCGCCTACCTAAAAAAATAAAAAAAATAATGACGCCTTCTAAAAGCGTCTTCACGAACTGAGCATTTGTTCGCGAAGCAGCCGCGCGAGTCAGTACGACCGGTGTGCAAGCAGCGTGACTATTCACGTTGCAAACAACGCTCGTTAGTAGAATGTCAAGGTACACTAGCTAACCCTTTTTTCAATTGTTTTCTCTTTCCAGCTGTAAAATAATGAGTACAGTAATGCAACCAGCATTACTGCAACGAGCCTCTACTGCACCTGGTGGTAAGAAGAAAGGGGTCCAGATAGAGTTTCGGCTGTCGAGCGATGGTTATCCCGTTCAGTAGTGAGGCCCGGTTTTCATAATAAAAAGTAACTCAGTTGGCTGGAAAGGTGATTGCATGTGATAAGAAATGTCCCCTTATTACATAGCATCAAGCCTTTTTCCCTTTTCAGGGGTAGGCAGAGGAACAGCTGTGTGATAATAATCACACTCTCATTTCGTCAGCATTAGTTTCCAAGTAATAGGGTGACAGTCTATTGTCATTTAACGAGCAAAACTCCAAACTCTAGGATCATAGGTACCTACTGTGCAGTAAAAACCGATATCGGTTGGCCTGACCCGGCGATCGAACCTGAGATCACAGCGCGGTACTCGTAATGCGTACGTAATAAAAATAAATAATAAATAATAATAATCCCTTTCTAGCCGATTTCGGCCACGGCGGCCAATCTCAACGGAGATCAGCCAGGTACGCAGGAGATATTATAGTGCACAAGTGTGTGCGCAATACACAGTTGCACTCGCTATTCCTTTACTCTCATAGTCCGGTGAGACGGCAATCCGACATGACCGGAGAGAGATCAGGCGCAGGATCAACGGCTTTACGTGCTTTCCGAGGCACGGGGGTATCACACCGCCAACTTCCTGACTCCGAGCTGCGACTGAGTAATTTTTAAGATGGAAAAACCCAGTCACAATGTTTTTGGCCCGACCCAGGATTCGAACCCAGGACCTCAGCGCGCAAATTGTACTCGTAACGCGTACGCGATACAACTACGCCACCGAGGCAGTCACAGTCCCGTAGAGTGTAGATAGTCGAAGCAGACACATTCTCGTACTGAATTTTTAATATATTACCAGTAGGACAAAGAGGCTGTTTTACAATGTTTAAGCAACCTTCAACGGACAATTAACGTTAAACAGCTTACGTAGAAATTATGTACTTATTTAAGCATAACTTTTCAGAAGCATAGTCCCTATGTGGTGGTAGGTCTTTCACTATGTAAGAGGCCGTCTGGGTGGGTACCACCGCAATGTCTATTTCTACCGCCAAGCAACAGTGTGCATGCACTGTTGTGTTTCGGTTTGAAGGACATTGTAGCCAGTATAACTACTGGACATAATGCGATTTAACATCTTATATCTCAGGATGACGAGCGCAGTGGAATGCCACACAGTACTTTGTAAGTCAAGGTGCTGGATGGTGTTGCTACCGTTTATAGGTGGTCGTATCGCTTACCATCAGGCGAACGGCATGCTCGTCTCGTCATTCAATGCAATAAAAAAAAAACTATTGTATTTGATCTTGTTATAATTTTACATAGCCCAATAGCACACACAAACTCCCATTTATCCCCGAAGGAGTAGGCAGAGACGCAACTAATGCACTCACGATTTGCAATGTGTATTCCTTCCAATGATATCGTAGGGTACGAGTCTATCGCCATATCGGGGACAGATTCTATTCCGGACTATACAGAGTAGAAGAACCCAATATCGCTTTGCCGACTCGGGATTTGAACCTGAGATCTCAGAGCGGTAGTCGTACCTAATACAACTACGCTACCGAAGCAGGAAGTAACGATTACGTGGTAACATAGGCTGATAGACATTATGTCGAAGTCATACCAAAGTCATCGTGAGATAACATAACACTTAGCAATACAATAAAAAATCCTCGAAATCTCTATCGTCAGCCGCTATCTTGCGTGATATGTAACATCGCACGTAACAAACGAAAGCGAGAGTTCCACAGCGTGAGAAGTCTGCCATCAGCTTTTCCTTTTAACGTTACAAAAGCGGTTTTAACAGCTGTGTTTACTAAAATTAGCGATCGAGGTTGTCACCTTACGAAGCGATCGCACGGGATATCAAGGTATAAAGTATAGACTGTAGATATAATGAAGTTTTCTAGTTATGAGAGCATCAATTAAATCCTACTAATATTGTAAGAATGTATGTATGTTTGTTACTCTTTAACGCAAAAACTACTAAACGGTTTTCTATGAAATTTGGAACACGGATAGATCATGTTCTGGATTAACACATAGGCTACTTTTATCCGGAGAAAACACAAAGCGGGACTTTTACCCCAGAAAAACTCATTCACGCGGGCGGAGCCGCGGGCAACAGCTAGTAAAGAATAATTTAAGTAATTCTTTTATAATATTTTTTATTATAATTCAAGTAGAATGCGTGAATTTAGTGTCCTTCACTTGGCTTTTAATTTTACGCAAGAGTTGTGAAGGTGTCGCGAGGGATTAGAAAAGTAATAAAAATTCAAGGGCAGACATAGAAATGGTGTTTCTTTTGTTCATTCATCCGTATCAAGATGATCTTTATAGATTGATAACATTGTGTAAATAAATTAAACTCTTATGGGAATCTGGGATTTTATAACTAAGGCTCTACCAGGAATTTCAATTTATAGGTATATAGGTAAAACCTTTATTTCAATATCAAAGACACTTGATCCGTATTTATTTACAGATACATGTATCATCATCAGCCACACGACATCCACTGCTGAACATAGGCCTCCCCCAAAGATCTCCAGACGGACATGTCAAAAGCGGCCTGCATCCAGCGTGTTCCTGCGACCTTACATGTATTCATATTAACAACTTCTTGAGATAACACCAATTAATAAATTCTACGGCTGTATGCAGTATGCACAATATTTTTAGTATCTGCTTTAGTTTTATATTTGTTGTGACATATTGGCGGTTATTAGTTAGAATTTAGTAAATATCTGTAGTATAAAATATAAATGACTGCCTCGGTGGCATAGTTGTATTACGGTACGACTGCAAGGCTGAGGTCTCGGGTTCGATTCCCGGGTCGGGCAAAGTGATATTGGATTTTTCTATTCAGTATCAGCCCGGAGTCTGGAATTTGTGCCCGATATGGCGATAGGCTCGCCCCCTATCACATCATGGGATGGAATACGCTTGGCGAAAAGTGGGTGCACTAGTTGCGCCTCTGCCTACCCCTTCGAGGATAAAAGGCGTGAGCATGCGTAAAATATAAATAAATTATTAGAAAACATTTCCCTATTAAAGATTTCCTTTAACTTATGCAAGGAATTGTATCGATACCACATCGGGGACAAGGAGCTCGTCAATACATGAGAGTTGCATAATGCACTTTCGAAACATTGTAATTCTGTTTTCTTCGAAAACCAATGACTATTTACACCATACACGGTATAAAAATTATACCGGTTTGCTTATATGAGTGAAACAGTACCGAATTTGGTGAACGAATTATATAATTTCACCTAAGATTACTTGAATTAATTTTTTTAAGACAAAGACGGATAAATTACGATCAATGAATAAAAAAACCAAATGAAATATATATTAGACCGAGGTTTTCACGCCCATTTTTAACCTACATAAACATACATACAAACCGCTGTTACGGCTTTATTTATATAATTAATTATTAATTATATCGTTACACCCATGTGAATCACGCGCAGCTAATGCTAGGAATTTAAACGGTGTATGAAGTATGAACTATGAACTAGTACCTGTTATTGCTGATGTTCATGGGCGGCGGTGATCACTTACCATCAGGTGAACCGTATGCTCGTTTGCCCCCTATACCATAAAAAAAAAAAAAAGTCCGCAGCACGGCGGCCGCACGTAAATATTGTGTCATTTAAACTCAGCATTTGTCAACCTTAGGCCGGATTGTTTCAGCCGTGGTCAGGTAAAATTAAAGCTCTTATCACACTGGCAAATTAAAACCGAATTCACAGCGATGCGAAGGCGCTGCGAGCTCGGCAAGTATAATAAGACTATTAACTTTACTTCCTAACTTGAAATTGGCATAATGTTCACAAAATTGCCATTAAAAAAAAAACTTTACTTGACCACGGAAGAAAAAACACGGGCTAAGTACCACGAAATATTAAATCTCAATTCATAAGTTTGCATTACATTAAAGATGATCTGCACATCCCTAAAAAAGTAATCCATCTCTTCATAAGTGCTGCATTTATGGCCTTGGTTGGCATTTGGCTTTTCATGGCCACATCATTGATTCCGTCATGTTAAATAGCCTCCCAACATGTCATCGATATAACCCGAGAATCCTCAGTAATAAATCACTCGACAATCATAGGATCTAGTTATTGCATAAATTACCCATCTACCCGTTTCATGTCATATATAAGTATTCCTTCTCTAAGAGAAGGAATACTTATAGGAATATATAAGATTAAGATCTTCCTTCTTCTGTTGTGTTTCGGTTTGAAGGACATTGTAGCCAGTATAACTACTGGACATAATGAGACTTAACATCTTATGTCTCAGGATGACGAGCGCAGTGGAATGCCACACAGTACTTTGTAAGTCAAGGTGCTGGATGGTGTTGCTACTGTTTATGGGTGGTCGTATCGCTTACCATCAGGCGAACGGCATACTAGCTTTTGTCCGCGGCTCCGCCCGTGTAAATGAGTTTTCCCGGGATAAAAGTCCCGCTTTATATTGTTCCGAGATAAAAAGTAGCCTATGTGTTAATCCAGGACATAATCTACCCGTGTGCCAAATTTCATCGAAATCCTTTCAGTAGTTTTTGCGTGAAAGAGTAAAAAACATCCATACATCCATACTTACAAACTTCGCGTTTATAATATTAGTAGGATTATAATTGCTAAACATAATCGCGCGTAGCTCATTGCTCTTGTAATATAGTTTTATTAGCCTACACATTATACAGCCTAAATCATTTATTACAAAAAATATAATGCTCAATATTTTTTATTGAATGTATATAATTTCTGTTATAATAATATTCAGTAGCCAAGACGTATCGATTAAAGAAAATGTAATAAAGAAACTTTCATATTGCGTTAATAGAAATCTCTAAAATGCATAATCTACTTCCGATTCCGCGCTAAGATTACCTCATGTGGTCGATATGAAACATGACGTATACTTCATTACATACAAGTACTATTTATACATCGTTTGACTGGAATAAAGTTCACATGAGGAGTCCACCTGGCAGGTGGACGGCCGACGCTGCGCTTGCCAGTGGATTTTTACGTAATACAATGATGCGTATTCTGTACTCATGTACAGTCAGCAGCATAAGTAGATGAACAAATTCAAAATTTAAAATTGTCTACATACTTTTGTGTTCTTACTAATCTTATTTTTCTCTGCACAAAAATAAAATAAAAGGTATTTACTTTACTTCAAACGAAGAAAAAAATATTTCAGTTTAACTTTACGCGTATATAGGCGATTTGAAATTTTGATTTTGTACAGATATTTATGCTGCTGACTGTACATAGTACATAATATGGGAGTAAATTGCCTGAATTCACTACACTGTGGTAGGATATATCTTGTATCCGCCCGGATAGCGAACACCGTACACAAAATGTTAATATAGTGGCCCACGTAACTGCGAGTTAAAACCCGCCATAGCGGCCCACGTAAGTGTGTCGCGTTGTGGGATCAGCCTGTGTATATTTGGTTCAAAAAAGCCGGCATAATTGTATCCACTGGCGAGGGATAATAATGTCTCGTCAGTCGGCACTCTATCTGGATTCCATTTAGCTTACCATCAGGTGCAGTGGGGTCACTTTGCCGTGGCCGTATAAAAAAAAATCAGAAATTTACAAACTCTTCTTAGCTCGGGAATAGGGTAGTTGATTGCTTTTTTAATACATTTATCAAAAATGTATGCCATCCAAAATCTAACGGAAAAATAATTTTCGAAATTGGGGCAATAATTAGTAAGTTATAAAGCTTTGAAATTTGGTGGAAGGGATAGTTGTCAAATAACAGTAATATTACACTGTGACGTCACCGAGAGTCGTCGGCCATAACGCTGCCTGCGTGCGAAAGAGATAGCGCGATATCCCCCCCACGTCCCCACTTTTGGTCACAACGATATTTCAAATATGAATAACTGCTTTATTTTTCAACCAATTTTGATGCCGATTTCACAGAAGAATTTCTTTTTCGTATTATTTTCTGTTACATATAAAATAATTTACAAAATCAAACATAAGAAACTACCCTATTGTCATTTTTGATTTACTTCGACAAAGTTCACTTCACCAGACTACCTGTTCTCGGAGGAAAGTTCATCCATTCCACCTGGTAACGGCCACTGCCAGCACTGTGTGTTTCCAGCGATCATTTTTACAACGTACGTGTTCACTCTGGAAGGAACTTCCTCCCACGGTGTTTCCTCAACGCTATGACTTATCCTTCTTCAAACGAATTTAAAAAAAAGTGTTTTACGGGAGCAGCGGCTTAGCTGTGCCCCTGGCATTGCTAATGTCCTTGAGTTACGTTAACCCTTACCATCATGTGGGCCGTTATCTCGTCTGCCTTCGAAGCTAAAAAAAAAGTTCCCACCCATCCTGATCTCATGAGGAGTATACAAGTATGATTCACACTGACTGACCTTGTAGAAAAGATATCAAAGATTTTATTACATGTCGACACAAACAGTTTTACGCAATATAGGTACATTGCAGTTATTTTAAGAAAATTGCATGAGTTAATCGACGTGAGAAAACCTTCAGAAATGAAAACACCTAAAGTTCCAAGGCTATTTGTAATTTTTACCTTTCAAAAACTTTTTTTTCATACAGCATAGTGATAAATAGTTTTAATTTCCTAATCAACGTTTATCTTCGATAGTTTCTCATGTGAGTACAGATTGAAAGTGCCCCCGCGTCTCCTTGGAATCATATATCAGTCAAAAATATTAACATATTGCAATTAAAATATTTGCTAATCAAACGGCATATAACTAAAAATGATTATGATTTTTAAAAATTTCAAGAGACATTATTAGTACTTCATAAGCAAGTCTCACACGATAGCTTCAAAACACATTACGTTTTGAATCAAAATAATAATAGTTTGACGGAGTGACGGAATAAAAATGTTGGTTTGCA
The DNA here is from genome assembly GCA_947568825.1 of Sphinx pinastri. NCBI lineage: Eukaryota > Metazoa > Arthropoda > Insecta > Lepidoptera > Sphingidae > Sphinx > Sphinx pinastri. The sequence continues at coordinate 9,143,139 of OX387627.1, read as the reverse complement.
ACTGAATAAAGGCGTAAAATAATGTAACTCAGTTATTCTAAGATTATGATTCTTTGCTGGGACGTAAGTTGATAAAATGACATTATTTGCCTGTGTTTTTATGTATGAATTTCGAGTGAACATGGTAGTGATACGCTATAAATTATTCAATTTGGTACAGAAAAATTGGAAAACAATCAGATGGTATCCAGATTCAAAATATGCAAAACATTTTTTTTTGTAATGTACGATTACCACTTTATTCGGTTGGTGTGGCGATATAGCGTTCATTATTTAAGCTGAGAGCATATCTTTTGTGTTATAGTATTAACAAGATAACCATGAAGTTGGAAAACTGTAATTAACGAGCATACTGAAATTCATAACAATCTGTCATAACGTTAATGACTATTTTATAGATAATAACTGTAGTTATATTTACACTCCAAATTTAACACGCTTACATCTAGATCAAGGTTTATATTTCGTAATAATTACGTTATAATAGTCCAAAATATTGTGTCAGAGTAATGACGCCCAGGAGTTCGAATAAAACACCTGTCTTACTAATATAAGTGACTAGATTTTGCGCGCGGCTCCGCCCGCGTGGTAATTTTTCCGGGATAAAAAGTAGCCTATAGCACTCAGGAGTAATGTAGCTTCCTATTAGTGAAAGAATTTTCAAAATCGGTCCAGTAGTTCCTGAGATTAGCGCGTTCAAACAAACAAACTCTTCAGCTTTATATATTAATAAGTATAGATATGTGAAAATACTTTGAGGTTTGTATGTTTCTTAGAAGTAAATGCAGAAACAGCTGAACGGATTTGGATGAAATTTGCCACAAACGTAGACCATGTCCTGGGTTTTAATAAATCCGTAATTTCCTCCCGTGGGATATTATGGATATTTTTAATCTGATTTTTGAGTAGATGGCGCTGGCGTCGTACTGTGTTTTAGAGGCTTTTGTAGAGGGAAAGGCTTTTCAAGCGGGTGAAGCCGCTAGCAACGCTTAGTTTCACATATATTTTATCTGTGAGACATAAGTGGGATTTAGGAACTTCGAGTCATTAATACCCTGACCTAGTACAAAGCCTAAGTACTGTTTAAATTAAAAGCATAAAGACCTATTTCACAACTTCCGTGTTAATGCTACTCGTAACATAAATGTATAAACCGACCAAATACAAAAGCCACACCTTACACACCCAAATAAAATGGTAATCAATTCAGTAGTACTAGGTAGTAGTACAAAGTGGCCCTTCTTAGAGGTTTTTCACGAGAGTAGACTTGCAAGTAACACTGAGTCCGTGTTGTTTCAGCCGTGGTCAAGTTAACGGTCTTCTTACACTGGACGAGCGCACAGCGCCTTCGCCTCGTTATGAATTCGCCAGTGTGAAAAGAGCCTTAACATTAGCTGACCACGGATGTAACAAACCGGCCTTAGTTTGATAAGTTTTTCCGATTCATAATAAATCTGACCAGAAACCAGTCTCACTAATTTTGAACCATGATTCTGCCAGATGGGCAACACAAGTGGCTATATCATTTAAAAATATATTTATTCTGCTTACTAAATCTGTGATCCGCAACCAATTTGCCAGTCAGTTCCATGAAATCTCTTTGTGACATAGTAAAAAGGTTTGAAGGTTTAATTAATTAGATTTAGCAAAAAATCTAAATACCTATACCAAATTTATTTGTTTTTTAGACGTTTTAGCAGCTGTCTCATAGATCACACTTACACAAAGCTAGATCTGTTCTATTGCTGTTGTAAATAAATGATACACAATTAGTTAATTTATTACTTACCATTCTCATTAAATGCCTCAAGCATTCATTCTTTTTGATAATCGTCCTCGTTAAAGAAATGCATTATGCAATAATGCTGTCTGCTAATAGCTTTAACTACACACTGAGACTATAGACTGAGTAATGATCAATGTTCTTGTACAAATTAATTTGATTTATCTTTGAACGTATTGTACTTTGACACTTTAATTTATATGTAGCTGACTTATTAACAACTTACGACTATATTCGATGAAACCATGGATAACGTAAAAACATGCATAACAAACCATAGATAATATACTCTTCAACTTAATTTTAATAATTCAATAAAAGAGCATACTCAAAAGTAGGAGCGCAGTATAGATAGCTTTACTTTGGTAGGAGCATTGGTTCAGGTGTTTATTTAACCTTAGTTGATATTATATCACACCCATTTAAAGTATAAAATAATAATGAGCTTAGCAATATAGACCATAAAACAGTATAGTTTTAATGTAAAATATACTACACGTAATATACATTATCTCAAAAAGTAATTACACCACAAGCACGAAATGTTAATTGAAAAACCACGCGTGCTATGCGATTTTTTTTCTTGCACGACTCACGAGACTTGATGCATATTATCTCATCTCCGTTCATGTGAAAAATAGCGTATTGCATGCATATGTCTTGTCATGTGTGGGAATAGTTTCAACACGTATAGAATCATACGATATTATGTAACAATATGCCCGATATGGCGATAGCCTTGCTCCCTATTTCATCATGGGACGGAATACACGTGACGAAGAGTGGGCGCACTATAATAATAGTAGCACCTCTGCCTACCCTTTCGGAGATAAAGGGAGTATGTGTGTCCGTGTGTGTGTGTGTATATATATATTATGAAACAAGTTATGATCTTAGATTATAATATGGAAATCTCAGGCATGTTGGTAAACTTTTATGAGAACATTGTGTTGCTAATAATGTTATTAGAGTTGTAATTAAAGACGTAGTCTATACGGCACTTCAAGTTGGATTAATAAACTACGATTAAACAGACTTGAAAAGAGTCAAAAAATAAAATCTTATGGAGGCGACACCTTGTTATAAATAAACATAATAAATGCTTTACGTAAACCTTTCAGATGTTTACTTGAAAGAAAAGAGATGACATTCGATAAGATATTATTCTTCTTACTAGTAATTTAAGAACTAAAACTGATGCATTTTGAATGTGACAAAAGTGCAAACAAAATACCCTTTCTTCTCGCTCTAAAACTTCGATAAATCGAAGCGGTTTTTGTATAAATAAAATGAAAAGATGAATAAATTTAATCGCTATTATTTGCAAATATGCTCTAGAAATCAGCACACCCTTGAAAGATGTAAACAGAATCTTAGTACGTAATAAACCGTTTATGCAGTAATAAAACTAACAATACGCTGTAACATACCAGTAAAACAGACGATGAGTTTTCACTAGACCTACCACAAGCCATTCTACTTTTATCAGCTATTATTGACTGGATATAACAACGTCGTATTTACGTCTCAGGGGTATCTTTGTTATACTGCGGCCGTAAACCGCGGATTTCTGAATAAAAACTCCATTTGGTAACCCAAGAGCCAACAAACCTTTTATTTCACTTCATACCCTTTTGAAACAATGGATTTTACTCGCCCTTTTGTTTTGGAATGATAAAGTTTAAAAAATATCAAGTTCTTAAAAATAATTGCGAATTGCGAAAACGTGTTAAGAAAACCCATATCTGTAAAATTACTTTAGTTGCAAGAAATAATCTGTACTTAACTATCAATCTACGCACACCATGTTTATTAGTAGAGAAACGAAACACTTCAAACGTAACTAAAACGCACAGTAAACGCGATCTCTTGTGAACTTGTCCATCCATTCGGAAATTGTTTACTTGTCCAAAAACGGGCCTAAAATTCTAACCAAGACAGTTTATATATATTTGGATAGAACTCCTAAACATTAGCCTTTTACAATAAATAGTTTAATTTTAAATACCTCGGATTTTGAGATTTATGTAATTTTATTTTGCTTAGAAATTACACTTGATATGAAAGTTTTTAAAAAGATAGTTGAAGAAGAAGGTATTTTTTTAATGGATCCAAGATCCATATTTTGCCCCTTTCATATCCATAAATTTTGAATCTGGTTAGATTGTGGGGCCCAGGACCCATACCAAAAAGCGGACACCTTCCTTTAAGATTTTTTGGATGCTGAAAACGTGCAGAGTACGCACCTTTCAAATTCCGCAAAGTGTTTAACATACGCCAATTGCATAGGGCTAAAGACTAGCTTTTTTATTCGTTGTGTATACAACACGCTCGCCTAAATTAATCTATATTCGGAATTTGTCGTTATTTACAGGTTGCTAGGAAATAAAAATATGGGGCTTCAGTAACCATAAATTGTAGCAAATTGATGAATTATCTCATACTAGCTTTTGGCCGTGGCTCCGCCCGCGTTAAAAAGTTTTTCCGGGATAAAAGTCCCGCTTTATATTTTCCCGGAATAAAAAGAAGCCTATGTGTTAATCCAGGGCATCTACCCGTGTGCCAACTTTCATCGAAATCCGTTCAGTAGTTTTTGCGTGAAAGAGTAACAAACTACCATACATCCATACTTACAAACTTTCGCGTTTATAATATTAGTAGGATTATAATTTCTAGGACAGCCGGTCAATGACCTCCGCTCAATAGTAAAGATGAATCCGAAAGTTTTTATTTTCATTTCATTACTGTTTTTGAGATTCCGAGGAACGGATTACACGTCACTCCCCCACAATAAAATAAAATACTAAGTTACGACACTTCGATAGCACTAGTTTATTTCCCACGAAGAAAACAAGAGGAAATGCGTATTAAATGTATAATACTTCCCATATCATTAATTAAACCGTTTATAATTTAAATACGGAGCACAAGTTACTGAAATTAACGAGATATGAATGAACACGTTAAAATTCCCTTTATATTTCGTTTTCGAGTAAAGTATTGTAAAGAACATACATACATATACATATACACTCACGCCTTTTATCCCCGAAGGGGTAGGCAGAGGTACAACTAGTACACCCACATTTCGCCATGCATATTGCGACCCATGATGTGATAAGGGGCGAGTCTATCGCCATATCGAGCACAAATTCCAGACTCCGGGCTGATACAGAGTAGAAAAACCCAATATCACTTTGCCCGACCCGGGGATCAAACCCGAGACCTTGACATTGCAGCCGTACGTAATACAACTACGCCACCACGGCAATCAGTTTATTGTAAAGAAACTAATTTAATTATAAAAAGTACGTGTAAATTGCAGTGTAGGTTAATTATCAAAAAGCCATTTAATTAGATTTTCTCCTATGAAAACGAGTACCATTTATTGCATTGTGTCAAAGAGCTTTATATGTCGATAATACTAAAAAAAAATCTATGATTCGTGTTGTGTTTTATTTTCCGTAGGCATATTAACTGACTGATAATTTAATTTATTGTAGCAAACCTTAGTAGTTACCAAACATACGTCATTACAACATAAACAAATTTTACTGGTCTCTTATATGTAAGAGTCCGTCTGGGTGGGTACCACCGCAATGTCTATTTCTACCGCCAAGCAGCAGTGTGCATGCACTGTTGTATTTCCGTTTGAAGGACATTGTAGCCAGTGTAACTACTGGACATAATGATACTTAACATCTTATTAGAGATTAGAGATTTAGGTATAGAATTGGTACCTGAACTGAACTTTCGTAAACATATAGTGGGAATCTGTAAAAAAGCTTTTAGTAATCTCGGTTTCGTTATTAGACAGTGCAGCGATTTTAAAAATAAAACTGTAATTAAAATTTTGTTTAATGCTCTCGTACGTAGTTGCCTTGAAACGAACTCCATAATTTGGAGTCCTAATGAAAGTAAATACATTCTCTTGGTAGAAAAAAATCAAAATAAATTTACACGTTTTTTATATCTGATACAGTTTGGAGTGTACCCCTACTATCCACTCATGTATCCGAGCTTATTTGTAATGGGTATGGTTGGATTTAGTAAGCTGGAGGTAAGAAGAGAAGTCTCTCTAATTAAATACCTGTGGAAAGTTCTGCGTGGGTGGATCCACCAACCTGATATATTAGCAGCACTTAAACTGTGTGCACCCAATGGTTACGTCTTTTCCCGTCACCGTCCGCCGTTGTTCCTCCTGCCCACCGGTAGGACTAACCTATCTCACTACGCTCCCTTAACACGGGCTATTCGATTTTTAAACGTTATTTCACAGGATATTGATATATTTAATTGTAGCCTACCGAAATTCATTGAAGCAGCATATAAATGTGTAGAACAAAGATAAAAATGAAATTTACTAATAATATATAAGGATATATTTATAATATAATGTATTATTTATAGCATCGTATTGGTTGTAAACTGTAATTGATGTTATAACTTAGTGTAATAATAAATAAATAAAACATTCCCCGCGAAATCTTATGTCTCAGGATGACGAGCGCAGTGGAATGCCACACAGTACTTCGTAACTCAAGGTGCTGTATGGTGTTACTACTGTTAACGCTTACCATCAGGCGAACGGCATGCTCGTCTCGTCATTCAATACCATAAAAAAAAATAGTTCTCTATCGATTTCCGAACAAATATAATTCCATTTGTCATACAAAATAGTGTGAAATATTTTTTACTACATATTTCGTTTAGTGCCTTAGAGAATAGGATTAAATTCTTTAAGTCTAGTGCAGAATAATATGTAGAAAGAAAAGGTCAAACTACTCTGCAAGTGATATAAATAAGAATATAAAGAAAGATTTCTTAAGAAAGCACCTTTACAAAATATACAACTGGAAACAATGTCGCCTAGCTTTCATTATGTTATCTTAAATTGAACTCTCAGTTTTGAAGTTTGTTATACCTTTAAATTACAACAAACAATTTGTAAACATATCGTATAACCTGTTTTATATTACCTTGTTTCCATTTTCATTCATGAACCTTTACTACTACGAGATTTTGTTTACTGGTGGTAGGTATCTCATATGTAAGAGTCCGTCTGGGTGGGTACCACCGCAATGTCTATTTCCACCGCCAAGCAGTAGTGTGCATGCACTGTTGTGTTTCGGTTTGAAGGACATTGTAGCCAGTGTAACTACTGGACATAATGAGACTTAACATCTTATGTCTGAGGATGACGAGTGCAGTGGAATGCCACACAGAACTTTGTAAGTCAGGGTGCTGGAGGGTGTCGCTACTGTTTATGGGTGGTCGTATCGCTTACCATCAGGCGAACGGCATGCTCGTCTCGTCATTCAGTGCAATAAAAAAAAAGATGATAATAAAATATTCACATATAATACCACAAGAGCTTCAAAATTATCGGGTATTTTCCGATAGGTTCGTTGCAAACAAATGAAGGAGTTTTCAGGTTAAAAAATCACGAGCGCGAAGCGCGAGTGATTTTTCCTGAAAAACTTGACGACTTCATTTGTTTGCAGGGAACCTTGAGGGAAATGCCAGATAATTTTGAAGCTCGTGTGGTATTCGGGGGATTATTTTTCCGTCCCAAATGTCGGCCAATAGAATTGCACCATGAGATGAAATGAACAGTCAACAAATAAGAATTTCATAATATATAGTAACGACCAGAGAAAATATTCAAAAAAAATTGTTTCTTATTATATAGTAACGACCAGAGAAAATATTCAAAAAAAATTGTCAGTATAATACCATGTAGGTTGTACCACGTGACGTCGAATGGTGCAATTCTATTGGTCGATATTTGGCTCGGAAAAATAATCATAGCAAAATAGTATCTTAAAGTTTTATGAATGAGGGTTTAAGCTACGTTATTAGGTGCGCGGGTAAACGTACAGTTGTACATTATTAATATTAGAAAAACTAAATCTTATTTCAATAGAAGTTATAAAAATGCTTAAATCTATAAACGTCTTAATTTTTTTAAATATTTACTTAAAATGTTATTTACAATGACGTACATACGGATTACGACCTTAAATACGTGGACTTAAAATCAAAAATCTTAATTCCCTTTGTTCTACACCTCAAATAATATAATATAATAATACCAGCCCTGTATTATATACTGCCCACTGCTGAGCACGGGCCTCCTCTACTACCGAGAGGGGTTAGGCCTTAGTCCACCACGCTGGCCTAGTGCGGATTGGCAGACTTCACATACCCTCGAAATTCCTATCGAGAATTCTCAGGTATGTAGGTTTCCTCACGATGTTTTCCTACACCTCAAAGTTTAGGCAAAACCTAAGAAAATCTTGGAAATAATTCGTTTGTGTACATTTTATGCAAGCTGCATTGTAATAAACTCCACTATTGTTAATTGTTATTGAACGCGGTCAGCGGTGGTCGGTGCGTGTCAAATCGTTACAACAAAGGTCGCCACCGCTCACTGAACTTCACCATTTAAAACCTTGTTACACTACTTGTAACGTTATAATGTTACTCATTCTCAATAACGTTGGGCTATTTTTAAATAATTTTGTATAACAGTTACAAAAGTTTAACCCGTCAACGCCCGCTTATATATAGCTACTAGCTTTTGCGCGCGGCTCTGCCTGCGTGGAAAAGTTTTTCCAGGATAAAAATGTAGCTTCTTATTAGTGAAAGAATTTTCAAAATCGGTCCAGTAGTTCCTGAGATTAGCGCGTTCAAATAAACAAACAAACAAACTCTTCAGCTTTATAATATTAGTATAGATAAGCTAATTTCCTTATATAAATAGACACCGATGTCCACCGCGGGCGTTGAAGGATTAAGTGCTCCTTTTGAACGCTTTATTAAACTTTGAAGCAGTTACGATATCATCATAAACTGTTTGTTTAAAGCTCATTCATAAAATTTCATTATTCAATTTTACGAGGATCAATAACACTTATGACCTATAAAAGTTATGTATTAAATACCTAGGATATCGCATATAGTTGTCATTACACATAACATTACCACATACAATTACCATACAAAATGAAATTATAACTAGTTCTTGATAAGGGCGCATTGCCATTTGTCTTACGGAATATCGGGTGTGGTGTCAAATCCGCATCAATTTGTGAATTTCATACATAACAGAATATAGATACTTCTATAACAAGGGTGAGCAGCATGAGCAACCATAATTTTTTACGCTGCTGACCCGATGAAAACTGATCTTATACGATCTTTGTGATAAAAATATACGGAAAGAAGTAAAGAACAAGCAATCCAATTTCCTAGAATTTTTTGCTTTTATGTCCATACTTGATGCGTGCGATTTACCCCGCGCGAAAATTTTCCTTGAATAAAAGTCCTTCTGTATAGTTTGGAAAAAAATACAGGCCAATATAATTATAATGTTATGTTGTATGTTTTTATCTATACTAATATTATAAAGAGGAAAGATTAGTATGTAAGTATGTTTGTAACGAATAAACTCAAAAACTACTGAACGGATTTCGATGAAATTTGGCACACGGGTAGATGATGGTGGTTGTTTTATATATATAATTATGTATTTTTATTTATTTATGTTATTATTTTTTTATATTATTTCAACTGAACTTTACAAGGATCATTTTTCTTTTTTATAATCAAGTCTTGTGGTGGGCCTAATAACTGCGACACAGTTTATACTAATGCAGTTATTATGGTTACTATTGTTTAATATTGTAAATTTGTTAACTTGTTCTAAATAAATTATTTTCATTTTCATTTCATCATGTCCTGGATTAACATATAGGCTACTTTTATCCCGGGAAAATATTTTTATCCCGGAAAACTATTTCACGCGGACGAAGCCGCGACCAGAAGTCTAGTATGTTATAATTGAAAAATTATATGTTAATCCAGAGTAATATGGTCTATCTGGCACTAATTTCATACAATCCGTACAGCAGTTTCGGCGCGGCGTTTACTTTTAACAAACAAACGAACTATTACAATATTAGAAAACAAAACAGTCATTTATTAAAACAAAAAGTATAGTCAAAAATATTGTCAATATTTTCATAAATTACTCTCTTTATTTTGAGTACTTAAAATGTCAGTAATAGTGAAATGTTAACGTAATAGTATTTTAGAAACTGTAACAGGTTAACTCGAAGTAAAAGCAATGTTTAAATGAATGCGAAAAATATGTTTAATATATAAACTATTTGTATTTAATTACAAACACCTTATTCGAAGTTTTGCAAAAAATATTCTAAAGAAGCTTTTGCTCACGTCTCTACCCGCGTGCAATTTTATTCCGGGATAAAAGTCCAGCTTTATATTTAACCAAGATAAAATGAAGCCTTTTTTTTTTTTTTTTTTTTTTTTTTTTTTTTATTGCATTTAATGACGAGACGAGCATGCCGTTCGCCTGATGGTAAGCGATACGACCACCCATAAACAGTAGCAACACCATCCAGCACCTTGACTAACAAAGTACTGTGTGGCATTCCACTGCGCTCGTCACCCTGAGACATAAGATGTTAAGTCTCATTATGTCCAGTAGTTATACTGGCTACAATGTCCTTCAAACCGAAACACAACAGTGCATGCACACTGTTGCTTGGCGGTAGAAATAGACATTGCGGTGGTACCCACCCAGACGGCCTCTTACATAATGAGAGACCTACCACCAGTACAAGCCTTTATTTTAAGTTAGATCTCTAGCAATACATCAGTGAAAACTGTATTCTATTTCATGCAGTAGTTTTTGCGCGATGTGTGTATAAACATACAGACAGACAAAAAATCTAAAATCTATTGATTTGGCTTCTGTTGCTCTATCAAAGATCCTCATATTAGATTTTTTGTAATGTACAGACATCAACCTGTTACAATATTATTATAATATGTATAGATAGATACATAGATAACACTTTATTTTACACCAGTAGCATACAAAGAAATTAAAAATCAAACAGCATACTTATTAGCTAGATATAGCTAGTGTAACAATAGGCGGTCTTATCGCTAAGAGCGATCTCTTCCAGACAACCATAGGATGAAATCACTTCTACGGAGAAGTTGGAGTGTGGGTGTACTTATATTTACCTACCAATAAACTTACATAATAATACATAATTATTAAATACATATTATGTATACATAAGTCTATTAGCCCATCTCAGAGATATAATCTCGAAACTGGCCACTCCCAGGTTAATATAACACTAAATGCAAAGGAGCTTATTTATGTAAGGTCTTAAAAAATGCATAATTGCATAGTCAAGTTTGGTAAAAATAAACGTAAATTACAATATATTTATACGATAGACAGCGGGGTACGAAATCTATTCAAAATGCATCTCCTAAAAGGTCATTTTCCTCTGTCAATCCGTCGCGTTCACAGTTCACACCCGATAACATAAATAAAATATAAAGGGTTCAGAAATAAAAATTCCTTATAAAACAGGAATATGAAAAGTATGGACAGCATTAAAGGATTTCACAAAGTTTTTTTATAATACAACTAAAAGCAGAAACTGCACATAATTGCCACAATTTTCTTCTAGTTGCCTGCATTTCTAACAGCTATTTACGTAAAAGGCGTCTCTGTAAAAGACTTTGTTTTTGCGTCAAACGACAGCGCTGATGGAAGTTGCGGCACTAATTTGCATTACGATGATCCAAGCACGCGAATCATTGCGAGGTTCGGGAACTGGCGTACAAATTTAATTGGCAGACGTAATTACATTACAGTAGTTGTATTAGGGTACGACTGCAATGCTGAGGTCTCGGGTTCGATCCCGGGGTCGGGCAAAGTGGTACTGGGTTTTTCTATTCAGTATCAGCCCGGAGTCTGGAATTTGTGCCCGATATGGCGATAGACTCGCCCCCTATCACAAGAATATACACGGCGAAAAGTGGGTGCACTAGTTGCGCCTCTACCTAACCCTTCGGGAATAACGGGCGTGAGTGTGTATATTACATTAAATATTATCTACTTTTTTTACTGGTCTCTCATATGTAAGAGTCCGTCTGGGTGGGTACCACCGCATTGTCTATTTCTACCGCCAAGCAGGAGTGTGCATGCACTGTTGTGTTTCGGTTTGATCCTTCAATGTCCTCATTGTAGCCAGTGTAACTACTGGACATAATGAGACTTAACATCTTATGTCTCAGGATGACTAGCGCAGTGGAATGCCACACAGTACTTTGTAACTCAACGTGCTGAATGGTGTTGCTACTGTTTATGAGTGGTCGTATCGCATACCATCAGGCTAACGCCATGCTCGTCTCGTCATTCAATGCCATAAAATAATACACCTAATTATAATATAATGGGTAAAAAAACTTCATGGTAAAAACAAATTTTACTTCTTACTTAATATAAATTTGACAATTCGTAAAGATGTTTATATATTTGTTAGAAGTATAGATTGGTTAGAAGTAGAGGCCTAAAGAGCTAAGTGTACATTATTTTTGATTTTTCAGAATGTTTACTCTGATTTATTATTATGTTACAGATTATTTACTATAATGTCTAGACAATAAGCGACAAAATCTATAAATATTTGTTACAAAATCGATAATTTACGCTTTCTAGGTAATAAAATAATAACAGTGATGAAAATTACGAAAACCTTTTTGGTAAATAAACATTTGTGTCGAACATTTATACAATTCATAAATTGCAATATTATCGCTCATTAAAATACAATGAAGAATAGATAATTTATTTTCCTAGTTCGAAAATTATCTCAAATCCCGACTAGCCTTGCAAAACCAACTTTGTTACCTTGTAATAAAAATACAAAAGGTTTGTATTATCATACCGGATTGTTATCGTATAAATATTTTTAAAATATTGTTTTCAAAAAACGAAGGTGAACTTGTGTTATTATATTGGAAATAATATATTTGGTATGTTTATTTCATGTTTTATGCATTTACGTTGCCTCTATACTTTTAAGTTATATTTTCATACTGAACTAAAGCCAATAAATCTATCATCAATGCGGATATTGCAAATTTCATTTGATAGATCATACATCATATTTTATTAAAAGAGCGTCTTTACAAAATATGCATTTGACCAGATTTTGCTCACGGCTTCACTCGCGTCCAAAATTTTTCCGCGATAGAAATCCCACTATATCCTGACATAAAAAGTAGCCTATGTGATATTCCAGGTTAAATATCTATCTCAGTGCCATAAATACAGATATATTCAGCCGCACTCACGTGATTAGGTAAAAAACATTCCTCCAAACTCTCGCATTCATAATATTGTTGTACATACATACATACATAGTATCACGCCTCTATCCCATAGGGGTAGGCAGAGACTATGGATTGCCACTCTGCTCGATACTGGCATATCTGACATTCGAAGGTTCGATGCGGTCGACCCCTGCCGGCCCTTCCATCCACACTCGCCTTATATATCCTCTTTGTCAGTCTCCTATAATCCATCTTTTCCAAATGCTCAAACCACCTTAGCATACCCTTCTCAATTTTGGTCACTACATCCTCTGTCACTTGTAAGTGTATATAACATAATCTGTAGATTATGTTATATACATTACTTGTTTAATAACTTCCAATATTTCGGTTGTTCCTTGATTCATTGTTTAACATACCCACACACACATACTCACGCCTTTTATCCCCAAAGGGGTAGGCAGAGGCGCATCTAATGCACCTGCTTTTCGCCATGCGTATTCCGTCCCATGATGTGATACGGGGCGAGCCTATCGCCATATCTGGCACAAATTACAGACTCCGGGCTGATACTGAATAGAAAAATCCAATATCACTTTGCCCGACCCGAGAAACGAACCCGAGACCTCAGCATTGCAATCGTACCGTAATACAACCACGCCACCGAGGCAGTTGTTTAACATACTAAGTACTTATTACTATGGCCAGGAGAATTAGATAGCATTAAGACAATTTAGTAGGTTATAGAATCATGTCGTTGGTAAGCTGGTCGCCAAGAGCAAGCACCATGTGAAAATGTGTAAGTTGGGGTCCGAAAATATTTGACTGACACTCTTGCGGCAAAATTCTACAAATAACAAAATCCCGTATCCAGTTTTCCATAATATTCGTAACCCTCAATTACTAATATTTAGTGTGCTTCAGTACCTTAGCTCTTTGATTAATTATATACCTAGATAGACACTGAACGTTTCAAACTCGTCGAAATAAATAGAGGCCAACAGTCGCCCACTAAATGAGTTCGAGTGAACTAATTTTTGTTGTTTTGCATGGATATAATTTTCTCCCCGTTTTAATAGAAACCATATAATAACTGATATTATGCGCGCACACAAGGATACGCAGAATGATGCAGCGATAGCGTATGACACAGCTGTAACGCATACTAGCTTAAGAAAAGTTGGCCTGTTTGTTTTAGTTTCATTGCAGCGCGTCGCTCTATCTAGGTATACAATTAAACAAAGCCTTAGCTATATTGCTCCAGACTCAGACTCTTCATTTCAATTCGCTGTACACAAAGTTTCTGACGCCAAACGCATGTTCAAAGTGATTAACGTTACACGTTTTGATAAACATACAATCAAAAACTTTTGTAAATCATGTTTGTTTTCGCCGACATAAAGTTAAAAATTGCATAAATTTCAAAGGTTACATGCTTCAGCAAGGATACTATACCAAAACTCATAATAGCATGTTCAAAACAATTATAAGAAACATTATGCAGAGCAATTGATAATATTTTGTAATACGCGAATGGTCAAATTACACGCTTTAACGACTTTGTGAGCAATTATTTATGTGTAATGCAATAGTAGACATTGGTATCAATCTATTTCCAAATTCCATTCATAGACCGAAGTTACTTTACTGAATTGATCGGCTATGTTTACATTTTGCAGTTAACTAAAATTGTAGACTTATGTTACTTAAAAAATCGTCAATTTCAACATATAACGAATTTTTTATCAATATAATTACTTCTGCAAAATGCAATTAATTATATAAACTTGATAAGTACTTTTTATAAGATTATTCTCTCTAGAATTCAATAATTACTGTCTCGTAGGTGTCAGAATTAATTGAACTACATTAATTAATTACCACATTTTAGCAAATACTGATTAAAGAATTATTTTAAAATTCTGTAACGTAATAAAAACATAAGTAAATATATCCACAGACCTATTGCCTTAGATAACCAATATCGGAACCAGGGTAACAAAATTCAGGTGACTGGTGGTAGGATATCGTCGGTATCCGCCCGGATAGCGACCAGTGGCGTAACTATAGGGTGCCAGAGGTGGCAAAATGCCACGGGCCCCAGGCCCGCAGGGGCCCCCAGCCACCCCGACCCGAAAGGCCGCGAGCTCAGATGTAACATAAAATTTTGATGACGGGGGTGAAGTGGGGAGTGTATACGTGACTTATTTGTTGAAAGGAGGTTTTATCATGACATGTGCCGGCAATACCCTACACCCGCGAACTTGACAATTTTTACTGGGGCCCCATCCAATGAATTTGCCACGGGCCTCAGATGATATAGTTACGGCACTGATAGCGACCATCGTACAGAAGGAGTTAAAACCTGCCCTAGTGTCCCACGCAAGTGTGCCGCGTTCTTGGATCAGCCTGTGTATATCCGGTTCCAACAGGCCGGCATAATTATATCGACAGACAAGGGATAATCGTAGCTCGTCAGTAACTCTATGTTTTATGCTTATGCAACTAACCTATTTATTATACTTAACCGATTTTGATGAAATTTAGCACGAAGTAAGCTTGATCTATATATTCTGCCGCGCTAAGCGCAAAAGCGGTATCTCAAAAACGCTAGTTTCGAGAAAAGTGAAGTTTTATAAATATAGTTTTCTTTTCACTCTTTCAAATTTGAGGTCAAACTGAAATAGAGAAATTTTTCTTAAGGTTTTTTTACACGTTTTGAAAATATATCGCTATTTGGCTATATTATTCATAAAAATCAAGTTTACTATATTTTTGAGATACCAGTTTTGCGCTTAGCACGGCAGTATTATAGGTTATAGGTTCCGGATATAAGCAACTTCTTATCCCGGAAACGTACATAGTGTGACTTTTATCCCTAGAAAAGGTTTTCACGCGGGCGGAGCTGTGAGAAAAACCAGTAAGTAATAAGAGATAGAATATTAGCAATTACCTTTTACTAACATTTAAACAGGTAGGGAGGTTCTCTGAAATATTTCTTTAATTACACACGAGGTCGTGAGGCAACACTCGTACGTGGTTATAATGTTTGAGTTGCTAATTAAAAATGAGTGAAGGAGCTTGATGGCAAAACTTTTGTCTGGTTAATTAGTATGTGGAAAAAATGCCTGTCCTTTTAGTTGTATGTATTAACCGACTTCCAAAAAAGTAGGAGGTTCTCGATTCGTGTGTTCGTATTTTTTTAATGTATGTACACTGATTTCTCTGAAAAATGTGAGCCTATTTCCTTGATTCCTTATTTATCACAAAACATTTTAGTATTAAGAGTTTTCACAAGTCAGATTACACACAAACAAACATGCCATTATTTGTATTGTTTTCAATATATTTATATGTACCTATATATACTATATATATATACAATATATACACTTATTTATTTTTATGATTTTATATTATTATGTTTTTTTATTTATTTAAATATAAACACACCCACACTCTAACTTCTCCGCAAAAAGATTCCATCCTATGGTTGTCTGGAAGAGATCGCTTTTAGCGATAAGACCGCCTATTGTTACACTAGCTGTAGTTATTAAGTATGTTTGTTTGCTTTTTTCTTTTACTTGTGTGGTGTTCAATAAAGAGTTATCTATCTATCTATCTATCTATCTATGCCTTTTAATCCCCGAAAGGGTAGGCAAAGTTGCAACCAGTTCATCGACATTTCGCCATGTGTGTTCCTTCTGATGATGTGATGGAGGTGAGCCTATCGCCACACTGGGCAAAAATTCCAGAGTCAGGTCTGATATTGAGCAGGTAAATACGAAATCACTTTTCCCGAACCGATAGTCAAACCCGAAACCTTGGAAAAGTCTACGGTGGAACTGGGGCAAAGGCTAAAAAATTCATCTGTAGATGTAAATTGTGATGTCATAGTATGTGAATGGAAGAACAAAACACATTGTACCCTCGTCACATGATGTATTGATAAAATCTATAATCTATACTAATATATAAAGCTAAAGAGTTTGTTTGTTTGAACGCGCTAATCTCAGGAACTGCTGGACCGATTTTGAAAATTCTTTCACTAATAGGAAGCTACATTACTCTTGAGTGCTATAGGCTATTTTTATGCCGGAAAAACTTTTCCACGCGGGCGGAGCCGCGCGCAATGCTAGTAACCAAAAACCAAATTAACTGACCGAAACATCGATTAATGTTTATTTTATGTTATTTATGAAACTACAGACTGGGTTAAGATATTGTGTCTTACAATTAGGGCCTGTTTCACCACTTCTGAACGAATGTTACTCGTCACATAATTGTATAAGCTGATCAAATGCAATAGTCACATTCTGATCTATCCGCCCAAATAAATTGTATTTCCCGATAATTATAACCTGGGTATCTTCAAGTCACGAGTGCATAGGTATCTTCTAGGCCAGCGTGTTCCACCGTAGACCACATCATCACTTACAGACGAGATAGAGGTCAAACGCAAGCAATTTATAAAAAAAAACTTGTAATCAAATACTATCTATATTAGCTGTTAGCTGTTGAATAAAATTTACTTGGACGTTGTGAATCCTGCCCTTACACTTTATTATGCAGTGCATAATGATTAATGCTAAAATAATATCATGATCTCGTAAATTGAGAAGCGCTTTCTCAGTTTAGTTCACTATATTATGTTATATCCTATTTATTTTATAATGTGAAAGAGTGTGATGTGTATGAATAATAATTAAATTAAGTAAAAGATAGACAATTACTAGATTAACCCAAGGTATAACCAAGACACAAGTATATTGAAAATATCGCGGCGGGATCTATTCCGATAAAAAATATACATTCACACGAAGCCATGAGCAAAAACAATTTAAAAGTAGCTATATTTTCCTTTCAATGTAAAGACGGGTTAGAAAGAAAGAAGGAAAAGTATTTCATTTGGTCACTGACCTCAAACTTCAGTGAAATCGTGAAAATCCTAATGTCTAAAAATGTAAACGTTTACGTACGAATAGATCTAACACTGATCCGTGTTCTGAATTCAAATCAAACACGCAATGTCTGGCGAAGTTTAATGTTCTGATTTTGCGAGTTATATAATAACTATCTTTCGCTAGCGGCTCCGTCCGCATTACGGATCTTTCCCGGGTTAAAATACTGTCTATTTTTCGGAGATTTTATTGTAATAATGCGGGACATGGTTTATCTGTGTGACAAATTAAATCCAAATGCGATCAGCGTTTTTGCTCACAAACAAATATGTCCACCAATTTTCGGATCTATAATATTAATGAGATACGAAGTAAGATAAAGCTAGGTATTCAAGAATATAACGACAATCAGTTTATCGCTTTCGAATCATAATTAATGTATATAATGCAAACAAATAATGTATAAGATGGCCGCTTTCTAAATGCAACGATCAAAATACTTTGATGAGATACCAGACACTATGTTGCATTATGCATTTATTAAAATATATTAAGCAAGTTAACGAAACCTTGTGCGGATATGTATCATATTTCAACAGATTTATACATAAAACTATTTCTTTATTTGACTATCCGTAACTTTCATTGGATGTAAATGGACCGATTTAACAATAAGTTTAATGTATACGATTTAATGTGGACGATAGCCTAGTTGGAAATGGAACGGTCTGCCGAGACAATGTCCGAAGGTTCGAAACCCAAGGCACACACCTCTGATTTTTCGAAGTTATGTGTGTATTGTTTATCAATTATCGTTCGCTACAACGGTGAAGGAAAACATCGTGAGGAAACCTGCATACCTGAGAATTCTGGATAAGAATTTCGAGAGTATGTGAAGTTTGCCAATCCGCACTAGGCCAGCGTGGTGGACTAATGTCTAAATCCTCTCAGTAGTAGAGGAGGCCCGTGCTTAGCAGTGGGCAGTATATAATTTTAAACCATTTTTTTCTTAAAGCTTGTAAAACAATACAACTTAGCTTATGTTTAAATTGAACAGCAACCTGTTTAATTTAAATATAAACTCAACAATGTAAGTACCTAAAGACATTACAATCCAACACGGCTTCAAGGATGTAGAGTTATAATCTATACATCTATACATATAAATAAAATTGGAGTGTCTGTTTGTAATATTGAAATAACCGTTTTTTACTAAATGCATATGAATATATATACGGTACATACACCAAAATAACATTTTTTACAACTTTTGTCTGTCTGTCTATCTGTCTGACTGTTTGTTCCGGCTAATCTCTGAAATGGCTCGACCGATTTTGACGGGACTTTTATTGGCAGGTAGCTGATGTAATAAGGAGTAACTTAGGCTACTTTTTATCCCGGGAAAATATAAAGCGGGCCTTTTATTCCGGGAAAACTCATTCACGCGGGCGGAGCCGCGGGAAACAGCTAGCTGAAAATATAATTGCTTCCTCCACGACTCTTTCATTCAAATTGTTTACTTTTATCATATAATTATGTAGATATTTTTTTTTATTAAAATTATTTACCTTTACCATAAAATAGATTTATTCACTATGTTAGAAGTGTTTTCATTCTATTTATTCTTTAGCAATTTTAAGATCTTATAAGTTATACTTTCTTCTAACAAATATGTAATTACATAAATCACAATAACTAACTAATTTGACGCTTGATGTAAAATAAATTGTGAATTAAATAATTATTAATGAATAGAATGCATATCCTTATTTAATCCATAAATAATTCATGAGGACAGTAATTTTCTAAATAAATTGATGAGATATGTTGCATTTTTGCATTTATTTAAATATATTAAGCAAATCAACAGAACTTTGTGCGAATATATTTCATCATATTTATACATAATATTTACTTATTTTTCAATTTAAAAATTAGTTTCATTTTCCTGTAGCAAATACATAATTACATAAATCACATAATTAGCTTGACACTTCAAGAATTGAAGGAAACTGTGAATTGCAATAATTTCTGCATTTTAAATTAAGGTCGCAGGACTCTGAGTATGAACTTGGCCGGCTAAAGTCATGATCAATAATAATTGTCACTTCATCTAAAAACCGTTAATAATTATCGATAATGCCAGCATCGAGGTTATATAATCAACTAGCTTTTGCGCGCGGCTCCGCCCACGTGGAAAAGCTTTTCCGGGATAAAAAGTAGCCTGTAGCACTCAAGAGTAATGTAGATTCCTATTAGTGAAAGAATTTTTAAAATCGGTCTAGTAGTTCCTGAGATTAGCGCGTTCAAACAAACAAACAAACTCTTCAGCTTTATAGTATTAAGTATAGACTAGCTGTTGCCCGCGGCTCCGCCCGCGTGAATGAGTTTTCCCGGGATAAAAGTCCCGCTTTATATTTGCCCGGGATTAAAAGTAGTCTAAGTTACTCCTTATTACATCAGCTACCTGCCAATAAAAGTCCCGTCAAAATCGGTCCAGCCATTTCAGATATTAGCCGGAACAAACAGACAGACAGACAGACAAAAATTGTAATAAATGTTATTTTGGTGTATGTACCGTATATATATTCATATCCATGTAGTAAAAAACGGTTATTTCAATATTTCAAACAGACACTCCAATTTTATTTTTATGTATAGAGTATAGATGTATAGATGTAGAGATGTATAGATAAAGATAAAATGTTTGTGAGTTTGTTAGTAGGGGCTAATCTCTGGAACTACTGAACCGATTTTAAAAATTCTTTCACTTATAGGAAGCTACATTACTCCTGAGTGCTATAAGCTACTTTTTATCCCGGGAAAATATAAAGCTGCACTTTAAGCACGGAAAAACTTTTTCACGCTTGCGGAGCCACGGGCAAAAGCTAGTTTACTATATATTTATCTAGTTGAGGTTATTCGGTAAGTAAAAAAAACGTTAAGCAGACTGGCAGAAAAGTTTGTTTAGAATAAGCAATTGAATTGAGATTTTTATGTCAATACAAAAGAACAAAGGCATACGGTTATGTTTCGTAGTAAATAACGCTATTGGTAAACGTCAAAGCAATCGATAAGCGCGTTCTGCCTACGCTCATCAGCTTGGAGAGGGAGAGACCACAAAAGCATTGATCAAACAAACAGGCAATGGTTGAAACTTGGAGATCTTTTAGAGAAATACCAATCTAGCCAGCCCAATTAGGTATTTGAAGTGGCAATATCGGACTATAAGCGCTGGATTTATGGCCATGGTTATCCAACGTAAGCCGAATTCATGCGCGCTAGACCGAAGAGAAGTTGTTGGTAGTGCGCAATGTCTATTTCTACCGACAATCAGCAGTGTGCATGCACTGTTGTGTTTCGGTTTGAAGGACATTGTAGCCAGTGTAACTACTGGACATATTGAGACTTAACATCTTATGTCATAGGATGAATAAATCTGGTTTTTACCATTTTATGTCCATAAAAAGTTATAAAAACATTAAAAAGTCACGGCCGATGGCCAGATTAGCAAAAGGCACTTCACAGGCGTCTACATAATTCAAGTTCTGAGTAATTAAAGTATGTCACTCCGGTAATCAAAATAAGGAAAAATTAAAAAATCATGTTCACAATATTGCACAGAATAAACAGCTCATTCATATGACTCACTTGAAATGTATACTGATGAAACATTCATCGCGGTAACTGGTTGACCTACTTTTAATTGATATTTTCATCGCCCTATACGACGGACTTTGGTTTCTAATACTATGACAATTTTATTTTTGTACACTATTTCAGATTCGTGATAAATATTTATGTAAAAAAAGATATTAATATCAATAATCCATACCATTTTACTACAATCGGGACTACATGGACTACATTTACAAGATACAAATATCAGCCTTATTATGCTTTAACTGATGACCAAAGTAGTATAGAAAATTAAAGTCGCATAAGCTACGGTGAAGGAAAACATCGTGAGGAAACCTGCACACCTGAGAAGTTCTCTGAATTTCAAAGGTATGTGAAGTCTGCCAACCCGCACTAGGCCAACGTGGTGGACTAAGGCCTAACCCCTCTCAGTAATAGAGGAGGTCCGTGCTCAGCAATGGGCAGTATATAATACAGGGCTGGTATAGTATGGTAAGCTAAGGTCATTGACAGAGGCCTGTTGATTTGACTTGAATAATGCAATCATCACTCATCAAAAAACTTGAAAGCGTAAATTACTTATATGGAAAATTATTTTAAACGAGCTATATTTTACTGCATGACACAAATCTTACATAAGCAGGAAGATTTATGAGTGCATTATGCAAAATTGGTGAGAACAGATGCCTTTTTATTATGAGAAGTATCGGCCGGTAGCTTTGAGTTATTACATAGCACAATCTTGAGATTTTCCTTGCCATCCATTCAAGTAACCTCTTGCTGTTTCGTAACAGACAATGCATTAACAAAGCCCTGTGATTAAGATGCAATTGCATCGTCAACAACAAGGATAGTACTGTGTGAAAAAAAATCTTGCTGTAAAACTTTGATTATTTCCTCTTCCGTTCACCGAGCGATTCATATTTACAAATTGCAGGTAATTGAAGTACGCAGATGCGCTAGAATGAATCCCGTCCGGTATTTTTATTACATATTCAACGCTCTCGTAATACATATATTAATTAAACGGAATCAGAAAGCATTATATTCGATAATATCTATTTGTTCATTGCTTCGTTTTGCATAATACACTTTTTCTGCTCTGTAAGTCGTAATTGTTATGTTACGTTACTAGCAAGTATTGATTAAACTAATTTTACTATATTGTGTTTATCGTATTTATTTGTAATAGTAATTTGAAAACAAGTTTCTGTTCTTAGTCATCGCCGGTGGTAAAAAACCGTTTTAATTTGGTTTCTTTATAATTGTTTATGGCATTCCCGTAACTCAGCAAAGAATTTAGTGTTGTAAAAACCGAATGATACACGTTTTGGTGCATGACCAAATTTTTTGCACATTAAAAAATCTTACTCATGCGGCGGCAACGGAATGGTATAAAAAGAAATAAAAAAGGCCCTATTGGATTCATAGCATTGAGACATAGGGCAAGTCTAGTCACATGTCTATTAAGATATTTAGGCTCTATCAATTTAGGCTAACGAGGGCAATTTTTGGCATACTCCATTACCTTCCATTTCCGAACATGGAGTGTCAATATTAAAGTAGTTTGAATAAGCTGGCAAAATACGGAGAATCTATGGCGAATAAATAAATGTGTAGTTCCAGCTTGAAAAGTTGGAAAGCGGAATAAAAAAGCAGCATTGATTGACATAACCTGCAAGTAAAGAATGCAGGATAAAGAAACAATCAAACTAGAAGACATTACTACAATACCATACCAGCCCTGTATTATGTTGGCCACTGCTGAGCATGGGCCTCCTCTAACACTGAGAGGATTTAGGCCTTAGTCCACCACGCCGGCCAGTGGCATAGTGCGGGTTGACAGACTTCATATACCCTCGAAATTCTTATAGAGAACTTCTCAGGTACGCAGGTTTCCTGACGATGTTTTCCTTCACCGTTAAAGCGAGTGATAATTCCTAAAAAATACACACATAACTTTCTTCGAAAAGTCAAGTTTCAGAGCCGTTGGGTTTTGAACCTGCGGACATTCGCCTCGGCAGTCCGTTCCACTCCCAACTAAGCTATCGCTGCTATCACTTGAGTAAAAGAACATATTTCTGGTATTTCTGTTTCGTCAACTTTAACAATTACTACTAGGTACGAAGTACAGATGGAGTTGTACTACGTGCCGCATCTTTGAATCTTTAAAAAGCTACGTCAAAATTAATTTAAATATTATAACAAGGTACGAGCAAATCTTATGATCTATAATAAACAGAAGATAGTGAAATATATGACCAAGTCGTCCATATAAACGTACATACACATTTTTAGCACATATTTTCTTAAAACCAATTCCTTATACAACCCGCTTATCCTATAATTTTGTGTAAAGACATGCGTAAAATTGAACGAACTAGATAGCCCAAAATCCTTTATATTATTATATCCTTTACATATTAAAGGATCCTATTAAAGGACTTCCCACAAAACCGCCCAAATGGTTAATGTAATTTTGATGACCCGAATTTGTCACAGGAATGGGTTTTCGGAACTAACCATTGTCTTTTACGAATTGAAATCTATCATCGTTTATTGACAGAATACAAAAATATTATTGTAGATACGACGAACTCATATACTAAAGACTTACATTGGGATAATAAACCAAATCCTGGATAAACATAAAGATTGTCCCGTACAACTGTGTTGTGGGACTTTAATTCCGGAAAGGAATTAAATGTGCAATCTAGTATAACAACTTTCAAGATTTCTTACTTTTTTGTGTTTAGACGTATACACTCAGCTATATCTATGGTTATCGAATGGAATTGCAAATACAATTTATAGCCTCACATTCCCATTTCAGAACAAAATGTGTCGAGAAATTTCCTATTACCGCTATAATGGGACGCTGCGGCAAAGTTTGTCGAGCCATGTAATGTCTGATTTATATAATGAAAGCCAATGTTTCTTCAAAATAAAGATACTTGGAGAGTGGACGCTAATGGCCAATTGATGTCCGGAAGGAAATCATAGCTGCGCAAGAACTTAGATTTACTGAATACGTAAGACCACTAATAATACGATTGAAATTAAACACAAGAATAATAACTTACTTAATTGTTGCTTTAGTTTTAATAATCAATGATTTTCGACTGCCTCGGTGGCGTAGTTGTATCGCGTACGCGTTTCGAGTACAATTTGCGCGCTGAAGTCCGGGATTCGAATCCTGGGTCGGGCCAAAAACATTGTGACTGGGTTATTCCATCTTAAAAATTACTCAGTCGCAGCTCGGAGTCAGGATGTTGGCGGTATGGTACCCCCGTGTCTCGGAAAGCACGTAAAGCCGTTGGTCCTGCGCCTGATCTCTCTCCGGTCATGTCGGATTGCCGTCTCGCAGGACTATGAGAGTGAAGGAACAGTGAGTGCACTTGTTTATTGCGCACACACTTGTGCACTATAATATCTCCTGCGCACCTGGCTAATCTCCGTTGTGATTGGCCGCCGTGGCCGAAATCGGCTAGGAAGGGATTATTATTATTTAATAATCAACATGTAATTTTTTATATACTTTCATATATTAGAAACTTTGATGTTATGATGACTGCAAAAAATATTATTTTTGTAAGCATAAAATATAGATGAACAAAGAAGGAACAACAATCTCTATCATCATCAGCCACATAAAGTACACTGCTGCACATAGGTCTCCCCTAAAAAAATCCAATAGGACCTGACAAAAGCGGTTTGCATCCAGCAGCAACACTATATAATAAGATATTTTAGACGGAACGAATGAAAACATATTTTACGGATTGTTTCATCTACACTAAGAAATTATATCTATTCTAGCCACTGTATATCTTCAGACAGGTCATTAGAGCCTGTCGGAAACGAAATAATATTAAAACCAGATGCTAAATTGTACAGCATTTCAAATATTATAAAAAATGACGCAGTTATTACCCCAAGGAAGATTATTATGAATATAAAATTTGATAACATAGTATGTGCTGCCTTATGTACTTGTAATTAGTTTGGGCCAATAAGCAGTCAACTACTTTTATATCTCTTGTCATATTAATTTACAACATAGTTTAGTAAGCATATTATTTCAATTTCTCACAAAAACATCCCAAAACGAAAAACGAACCCGCGATCACAGTCGACTTTGCCCATCAGAATGTAGCGTAAATAAAAGCAAAAACGTAATATAATTAGCTAATATGATGAATCTCATAAGTATTACATAAACATACTATGGGAAAGAAATAAAATGAAACAATGCGTAATATATTTTAAGAAAGTACAATGCACTGTCAGCTGAAGTTTTTAATAGTACAAAAGTATTTCGTAGAAAAAAACATTTTAGTAAAATATGCTAATGTATTGAATTTGGACATTGTATAGTAATAAATTCCCCAAGTTAACAAATTGAATAGATTTCATTCCATTTCTTTGGATCTTCCGATAAAGAGCGACAAGGAGATTGCCAGATTGATTAAATTACATGGCGTTGTAGTGTAGTTTTCATCGACTTAAATCGTTAACCTAAACCTAAAGGTCAGTAGAATTGTTACGTAATTGGTAAAATAATTCCGTAATTCTAGCCTCCATTATGTATTTCACAATTTGTCTGTAATGGACCATCAGCTGTTGCTAACTGCTCATCAATTAAACTTTTTGGCAAATAAATTATTACTAATGTCACAAGTTACAAATAAATGATAATTAATGAACGGATAGACTATCGCAAAGTTGAGATTAACTCTGCAGTTCCGGGTATTAGATACAGAGACCAAATGAGAATCTCATTTAATTTATCCAACAGTGTCGAGCATTCAAATAACAGCGTCATTTACCATAACGGGTGATATCTCAAACACATGTATACTCACGCCTTTTGTCCCTGAAAGCGTAGATAGAGGCACAACTTTTGCACCCATTTTTCACCATTCTGTGTCATTGGGCAAGCTTATCGCTATATCAGATACTAGACTTCTGCTCGCGGCTCTGCCCGCGTGAAAAAGTTTTTCCGGGATAAAAAGTAGCCTATAGCACTCATGAGTAATGTAGTTTCCTATTAGTGAAAGAATTTTCAAAATCGGTCCAGTAGTTTTTGAGTTTATCCATTACAAACAAACAAACAATCAAATCTTTCCTCTTTATTATTAGTAAGTATAGACAAATACCAATCTCTGGGTTAATACTAAGCAGAAAACTCTAATATCATTTTACCCGGGGATCGAACCGCAGATTTTAGCACAGTAGTCGTACCACAATACAACTACCCGAAGTGGCATCCTTAAGGGCTCATACACATAATCACTATTAAATACACGGGTTAATCTCGAAAATGGACCGCAATATACGTCTATTGCGGTCCATTTTCGAGATTAACCGTCGTCGTGTTTATGTGTATGAGCCCTAAATGAGGGATTCACGCTTTAGGGAAACCTTTTTTGCCTGCCTAGCCGAGGAACTATTTTCAGGTCACCACGGTGTTAACCAAAGCATCTTACATACGAAATTCTTGAATCGAGGACCTTTTTTTGTTATTCTCCCGCCCCTCGCATAGTCTAAGGTCACCGAGGCTGTCTAAATGTAACTTGAACTTCGTAATTTTTATCAGCGTTCTATCGCAATACGAGACCTATTAAGTTCGACATTGAACTCGGTGGCTTCCCGATCTCTAGATCCAGAGCCGATGCCTTGTAATTATCGTACGCACGTAATGAACTCGTCTCCGTCGGATTACTAACTCCAGTAACGTATTTCTCATTTCATTAAGTCTACTCGTAAATTACGCTCTAACGAACTAAGCCGTGCCCCTAAATACAACTTGCTTGCTTTTGATTTTTTCTTTACGCAATGAAATTACAATTCTTTAAGACAGGTGTAACCTTAATTATATATTTGAACAAAAACGTACATTAAAAATCGATTCGGACAACGAAAACGTAATTCATTGAGGAAGAATGTAATGGGTTTCGTATTACGTATCCGTATAATGATAGTGCAATGTACGCTGCCTTAAAATAAGTTAATTAGTGAACGGTGGCAATAAAACAATCACAAATGTATGTAGTTTCAGAGTACAAATCTGACCTAACTTCTAAGTAATAATGTGAAATTATGTGAAGATGATTGGATTTTTGTAAAAAGTTAACACAGAAAACCGCTGAACAGATTCGAATAACAATTAACATGAAGTTATACCAAGTGCTATATTATTGATAGGCAACTTATATCATATAATAGAACTTTTATTCCGGGACAGAACTTTCACGCAGATGGGAGTCATGAGCAACACCAGCCTAACAAATTGATTATTTTGGTTTTAAAACCAAAATGCTCGACCGATTTTGATAAAAACTCTATGGAACCAACCTGGATGTATATTCTAAGTAATGAAAAAATAATTTTCCAAATCGGTCAATAAATATCGGAGTTCTGAGGTAACAAACATAAAAAAATTACACGTCGAATTGAGAACTCCATTTTTTGAAATCGGTTAAAAATGGTTTGAAAAACGATTCGTAAGTAGTTGTTATAGTAGCGCAAACGGCTCATATTTTTTTTTAAATCGGATTAAAGTAATACTTATATAGAAAATTGGGTTTTTTAAAGTAAGTCGACATTATGCACATAAATCTTTAGTTCAAAAAAAAATACATAGCATCAATAAGGCGCAGGGTAGATGCGTTAACTCGTTACCGAGTAACACTACTCTGCTATGGAATTGACAAGGCAGCTTCAACTTTTGACAATGAGTTGATAAAGTCTCCACGACAAGAGGAAACTGGCTGCCACAATATTAAATAAACACACACACTCTCACGCCTATTATCCCCGAAGGGGTAGGCAGAGGCGCAACTAGTGCACCCAATTTTCGCAAAAAAATTCGCAAATTCGCGAAAAATCCAATATCACTTTGCCCGACCCGGCGAACGAACCCGAGACCTCAGCCTTGCAGTCGTACCGTAATACAACTAAACCACCGAGGCAGTCATTATTCAATATTAAATATGTTAATTGTTACATATTTGGTATGTATATCCAATATCAAATTATATCAATGCCATTAAATAAATAGTAATAATAATGCAATAACTAGTTAACGCACCGACATAATTATTTTAGACTGTAGGTCAAGAACCAAAAGTCAATCACGTGAGTCGAGTTATCTAAGGTCATGCTATGAAATGGATTATGTCTTTAAGAGACATTGGTACACCAGTTTAAAACAGATAAAGCCTAAAATTCCAACATAACGGTACAGTCTAGTTAGAAATGTAGGTCTTAATGCAATATCATACGAAATTCCCTGGGATTCGAAACACGGTGTTGAAAATTCGCTAATGTTAAAAGTCCTAGACTCTACCATGTACATGACTACTGTTAATTTATTTTGGTTTCTAAAAATCTGACCGGATTTAAGTTATCATAAGTGCAAATTTGGTAATTAATATCTCATAATTATAAAAACAAAAGAATCAGACCATTTCTTTACAAGTACCTGAGCCGTAGCCGAAATGGGTTTCTAGAAGCGTTAACGACACAAAAAAAATGATATATATATATAGCCTCATCGATAGGATATGTCTTTCGCATACGTCATCATCAACATAAATGTTGACTACGGTCCCAGTACAGGAATGAGACTGACGTCATCTAAAAGTTCTAACATTAATATTGAGTGTAAACGGGAAGGGCGTTTGATGAATCAAGGCCTCAAAAGGTACCTTATCAAGTTGTGTCAACGGTCTTCATTTGAACACATAAATTATTCTCAAATCGTTCCGGTGGCGCGTTCGATGAAAGCAATTTAGAATCCGATATTTACACATCAAACATAAATTCAAAAGAACTGTTCTTTTTGTCGTATTAAATGATAATATTTTTTTTATTTTACATATTGTTAGCTGTTGTTAGGCACCTGCCATATTTCAAAATTAAATTATTTAAAATTTTATGTAACTTCAATCGACAGACTACTATTTGGCAAACGTAAATCAATATTGGGCCGCTTTTGACAGGTCCGTCTGGAAATCTTTCGGGGAGGCCTATGTTCAGCAGTGGACGTCGTGTGGTTGATGATGATGATGATGATGATGAAATCAATATTATTTCAATTATGGATGTATGGACATTGATTACAACATTTTTGGGATTAATTAAAAGATAAAACCTAATCTCCATCATCAAAATTTCTTATCCCATATAGTTACGTTTACCTCAAGATGACGGTCGTTTCGATAGCGGACTTCCCACATTACCTTTACGAAAAAGAAACCGAAACTCGTTATTTCCTGTAACGGTTCCAATAAAACGAAAATAAGTCTGTATTTACAACTGACATAACACGATTGATAAAAGACGGGGAATTTTATCTTTTCTACCTAAAAGCGATCACAGACCCATCGCTTTTTATACGTCTTCGATTTCCATAAAGCAATGGTCGATATATCAACATTTTAGGCATTTTCACACACACACACACACACACACACACGCCTTTTATCCCCGAAGGGGAAGGCAAAGGCGCAATTAATGCACCCACTTTTCGCCGTGCGTATTCCGTCCCATGATGTGATAGGGGGCGAGCCTATCGATATATCAGGTACAAATTCCAGACTCCGGGATGATACTGAATAGAAAAATCAAATATCACTTTGCCCGCCCTGGGGATCGAACCCGAGACCCCAGCATTTCAGTCGTACCGTACTACAAATACGCCACCGAGACAGTCTCGAGTAAAAATATTTTCAAAGTAAGTAATTTTCAATCATTGCAAAAGAACTATCTAATGTAAAGCGGAAATTGTCGAAACTCCTTTATAAGCATGCAAATTTCTTCACAATATGCCGTAAGCTAATTAAAATATATTTAACAACATTTCAAGTAACCACGTATCTAAAGCATGTCCTAATTACAAATTTAGGAAATACTAAAGAATTCGTTTTGCATGACCGAACTAAGGCAAAAGAAACAAGGACAACTTCAAAGTATTCATTGTCGAGTAACCTACGTTTCTCACACAAAAACGTGTCAATTTAATTAAAACCTTTCACTATTATATGCAATACATAAGTTAATATAAGGAATTGATATAAAAGTTTTAAATTCGAAAGTAGTCCATATTTCATAATCGAATTCAAAGAAACTCACATTCAAGTTTATCTGATTAAGTAAATATAGTAATGCACGAGTTGTATCCGTTCATATATAAGTACATATACATTATACATGACGTACCAATCTTAAGAGAACATTACGAAAATCTCCACAATCATTCGTTAAACACTTATTACGAGTTGAATGAGGCTCCGTCAGCACGACTGCACTTAGGGCTCATACAGATAAACACGATACGGCGTCGCGTCGTCCTACGACGCGACGCCGTATCGTGGAAATCTACGACTACAGTTAATCTCGAAAATGGACCGCAATATACGTCTATTACGGTCCATTTTCGACGACGCCGTGTCGTGTTAATGTGTATGAGCCCTTATGGGAACAAAAAGTATATTCCTATATCTGAATGCACGGTATGGCCTGTTGATTTTATGCCAAATTTCATCCCAATCCGATTAGCAGTTTTTGCATTTACTTCCAAAAAACATCTTTCCAAAATTTTGAAATCATAATAAGATTAGGTGTCGCATTATAATCATCGTTGCCAAATAAGTTTATCCAAACGGTATGCAAAAATTCAATGAAGCAATTCTATTTCTTAGTTCCTCAATAAAACGTATCGGACAGTGCATTGTCCCTACTACTTGTGGCACGCTTGTTGCTATGCGGAACCAGCTCGACGCAATCGACACTACACTTCAATTCTGCTACAATCAGTGCCGGATTAACTACGTAGCAAGAGTAGCAATTGCTACGGGCCCCGCGCGAAAGGGGGCCCCGCATGTTTAAACCCACTCATCTCTGCCTGAGCGTAATTTTTTGAGTGAAACTTGTTAAGATGTGGTACGTTGAATTTTTTTGATGTCACAAAACAAGACACTCGGTACCCGATTATTTCCTTGGCGTAAATAATTTAAATAATATCATACAGTAAACGCACAAGTTCTACAAAAAGTTGCTTGTATAAACGTGAAGAATTTCAGTCGGCCTGATAATGAGCTCTACTAAAAGTCTGCCGACACTTAGTGTGGATGTGTAGCAGAATTGAAATGGCTCGATTTAAATTGTTAAAATTATCTATTGATTTGTAAAGTTAACAGTCTACATTATTTTTAGTATAATTTAGTAACCATATACCAAAAATCTATTTTCTAGAATATAAGTATATTGAGATATAGAAGTAATGACTAAAAAAATTTTTTATTACTTCAAGAGAGATTTCCTCCAATTTAATTTTTCATAAACATTTCGTAATCCTGATATAGTAGGATCATTACCAAATGCATAAAAAGCAATGCATTCAATAAACTATTTCCAGAACAAAAGAAGTTTAAATTCTGGACGCGAGAGTCTCACGCGTGTTTTTTTTAAACTAATGATAGGTATCCTATCCCTTTTCGGTACAATGGGCACCCGGCCAATGCAAATTATTTGTGATCGAAGTTGGTAACACTGAAAAATTAACCGGGGATTCCCTGACATTGCCATTGAGAAGGCTTTTTGTAATTGTCCGAGCCTAACAGCGCCTATAGTAATTTACTACACTATTCATTACCCACAAAATTGTAACCTACAGATAGTAAATAAATGTATTGAGTATTGAATTGTATTTTTACCACTCTATACTTAAGAACGCATAGCAGATCAAGGGCTTTTTGAAAGAATTTGCTACGGGCCCCGCGCTTGCTTAATCCGGCACTGGCTACAATGATGCGTCACTTCATTCTATTTTTAGTACATCTATCTAGATGTACTAAAAATAGAATGTAACACATGATTATAATACAATACTTTCATATACATAATTACGCTCGCCTTGTATGAAAAAAGGTCATTATCACATATAAACGACCAGTTACGACTATAATATATAAGGGTGCTTTCAAAATGTTTGATAGCTGTTTTCGAACATTGCACTATAAATCATAAGCAAAGACATTAAACAGTATAGTTATAGACCTGACATCAGGCCCAAATTTTTCATCCAAAAGTTGTTACTCGTGGGTAATAAGTCGCTGTTTTATCTGACACACCCATATTATAAAACGTCTCGGTATGCGCAAATTTTGTACAGAAAACAATATTTTGGAAGGAAATATGCCAATTTGCGCCTTACGAACAGGCTCAAAATTTTTGTATGAAAATTTTCCCAATGTCTCCTCTATATAATCTTATAACTCTTTGATCATAATGAATGTCCCAATACCAAGAGAACACGTGACAAACAGTTTCAAGGCTCAAGGAAAGGAGCATGTGACCAACGAACTTGCTAACCGGATAATGAAAGCACATACGTTGCGTAAATGACCGCGTGTTGGACCCGTAAAAATGATCATGTACCCTTTTACCTCAATTAAATTCAATATTTAACCTTTCATGTCATGTGTGGTATTACGTAAAGACCTGTCAATCGCTGTTCAAAATAAAATTCGCTTTTATTTAATTTATTGTGCAATACACTGGTACAGAAAAGATTCTAAAAAAATATTATATTATTAAAGAGTATTAATTGAATAAATACATATATACAAACACATTCACGCCTTTTATCCCCGAAGGGGTAGGCAGAGGCGCAATTACATGAACCCACTTTTAGGCTAACAACGTAACGTCCATAGGCAATTATCAGTATGAGGAACCTTTTAGAAGCTTATTTTCCAAACAGAAAGTATCAAGTTCAACGCAATCACTACCCAGGGACCAGCACGTAATCTAAAATGATTCTTAAAAATATTTTTTCTATATTTTTTCTTCGGGTCCTGTATATAATTTATTGTTCTGTATAATACAATAGTAACAGCAACGTTATTCAGAAATCCTCTCCGATAGTATTAGAGAGAATATTTGTGATTGTTCAATGAGTTCCACACAATGTCCATTGCCGGAGGTACAGTCAGCTGTTAGCCACATAAGTACCTGGACAAGTACAAAACTTCAACACGCCTATAAATTTTTGTGCCCAATTTTTTCTTCAAAAAAATAAATAAAATGATATTTACATTAGTTCACACCAAAAATAAAATAAAAGGAATTTACATTACTTCACACAAACAAACAATGTTTCAATTAATCTTAACGCGTATAGGCGATTATAAATTTTAAACTTGTTCAGGTAATTATGTCGCTGACTGTACAGTTTAAATTTCACAACACACAAGCATGCAGCGTCCTAGCAGGTTATTAATACTCATGTCATTGCTATAATTTCGTAGCAAATTTATGAGTAGATATGCACTAATAGTAATTGGTTCTAAATTAGTTATGGCCTTACCTCGAAATCATTTATTTTAGCATATTATCCAATCGATTGCTATACAATTTTTTTTAGCTTACTATACCTTTCGAGAAAAATATAGTTTTTTTTTTCGCGGGGATAAAACGCGTTATCGCTACCACCACTGGGGGGTGAGTGGAACGGTTATGTTGGTTTCACACAGTCTTACGGCCCAATGTCGACACTCGGGGGTATAGCATCATCCGAGCGAGCATTGGACCGAGTCCCTAATAATTATGTACACCCTACACCGGCATACCAACCAAAACCCGCGGTGGCCTTCTTCGGCGCATACGAGACGGCCCCGGGGTATACGACTATGACTAATCATATGGTACGGTTATTCAATATAAGACATAAACGCGATCAAAAAGTAATAAAAAAGTTACGCATCCATTTTCCTCAGGATGCGGTCAACAAACCAACTGGACAAACCGGTAGTACCCGAATAACGTTACACAATTAATATTATTTTCATCATATGCAGGATGTAGGTGAAGACCTTTATCATCATCACCATCATCATCATCAGCCCTGTATTATATATTGCCCACTGCTGAGCACGGGCCTCCTATACTATTGAGAGGGGTTAGGGCTTAGTC
Organism: Sphinx pinastri; assembly: GCA_947568825.1. Lineage (NCBI taxonomy): Eukaryota > Metazoa > Arthropoda > Insecta > Lepidoptera > Sphingidae > Sphinx > Sphinx pinastri. The sequence continues at coordinate 9,108,663 of OX387627.1, read as the reverse complement.
CACCACGCTGGCCTAGTGCTGGTTGGTAGACTTCACATACCCTCGAGATTCTTATGGAGAATTCTCAGGTATGTAGGTTTCCTCATGATGTTTTCCTTCACCGTTAAAGCGAACGATAATTGATAAACAATGCACACGTAACTTCGAAAACTCAGAGGTGTGTGCCTTAGGTTTTGAACCTCCGGACATTGTCTCGGCAGACCGTTCCATTCCCAACTTGGCTATCGTCGCTTTGAAGGCCTTTAATCATCATAATAATGATATATTAATAAACCGAAACACTTCGACCTAAACCAGTATGTCCTTTAAAAGTCACAACCACAATATAATGAATTCAATTCACTAATATATTAGGATTCTTTTAAAAAAATATCATTACAATTTACATTACTACCTTGATTTAATTAGAAAATAATGTGATCATTTTATGGTAATGCATGTATAGAATACAATATTACTATAGTATATGCGAATGCAATATGTAAAACATTGCATCTCCGAAATACAAATAAAATTGCAATAAATTATTTTAATTAAATGCTGAATATTTTGATTATATAATTAAGTGACTAATAACAATTTTGGCGATTTCGTGACTATCATATTAGCATTACTATGATTGTAGAATTTGGTCTACAAGGACTTAAAAAATGTACATCCCAATACAGGTATCTAATAAGATATCATTTTGTCAGTATTTTATTAAGACTTATACTTTTTTGGTGTGGTTTGCATATCCTGGAGTTAGAAAATATTACAATTTGTATTATAGGTATTATTATTAAAAAAAAAAGGTTTACCTTCGAACCTAACATCAATTTCATTAGTAGCAGAGCTTACGGGTCGTGAACTTGCGACAGATGAAATCATTCTTTAATACATCCGTGTTTTGCTAGAAACCTCAAAGAAAGTGTGGCACAGGTGTGGTAAGGCCATAAATATTGTTTGCAACAAATCTACCGGATGCAATAGATAGTTGGACAAATAATATTTAAAAAACACCTCTATGTCACAATCACCATTTAATGAATACAACTCACAACACTATGGCGTTAAGATTCTAATTCGTGTAAAAAAATTATAATTTAAAGATAATAATTTGTGATCGTTTTATAATTATTTAAAATATGTGAATGTGTGTTTATTATTCTATGTGTGAATGCATTTATGCAAAGCGTTGCATCTCCGAAATACAAATCAAATCGCTATCAATTAGCTTACTTCCATACTGAATATTCAGATTATGTAATTAAGTGACTATTAACCATTTTGGCGATTTCGTGACAATCATATTAGCATTGTAATGATTGTAGATGTAAAGTTTTGCAAATAAGGAGTTTAAAAATATGTAAATATATCCAAATATGCACAGCCAAAACTTAAAGATGAAATTTTGACAATATTTTAAGAAAATTTACACCTTCTTTGTGTGATTTCTTAATCTGGAATAAGGTTTTTTTTTTTTTTTATTGCTTTGAATGACGAGACGAGCATGCCGTTCGCCTGATGGTAAGCGATACGACCACCCATAAACAGTAGCAACACCATCCAGCACCTTGACTGACAAAGTACTGAGTGGCATTCCACTGCGCTCGTCATCCTGAGACATAAGATGTTAAGTCTCATTATGTCCAGTAGTTATACTGGCTACAATGTCCTTCAAACCGAAACACAACAGTGCATGCACACTGTTGCTTGGCGGTAGAAATAGACATTGCGGTGGTACCCACCCAGACGGCCTCTTACATAATGAGAGACCTACCACCAGTAAAGTGATGTTTTTAGTTAGTTTAGTCAATTTGTATTTGAGTTATTATTATGTAAAAACGTTAACACTTTTTATTATAATATATAACATCAATTTCATTAGCAGCAGATCACTGGGGGTCATGACGTTGCGACTGATGAAGTTATTATTTAAGACTTCCGTGTTTTATTAGAAACAAAGAAAGTGTGACAAAGGTGTGTTAAATCCATAAATATCAAACAAATATTCATATATTTTGCAGCAAATACAACGAATAAACAGATAGTTGGACAAATAAAATAAAAAAATACTAGAGTGTAATTTTAACCTCGAATAGTATACTTAACTGTACGTACTAAATGCATGTAATAAGAGTAATAACTCATAAATTACCTAAAATAGTCATTTTCACTCAGTATTCTATCTCTGTCGCTCTTCTTTTATTCAATAATATTGTTCGAATCACTGGCTACAATGTCCTTCAAACCGAAACACAACAGTGCATGCACACTGCTGCTTGGCGGTAGAAATAGACATTGCGGTGGTACCCAACCCGACAAACTCTTACATATATGAGAGGCCTACTACCAGTAATAATGTCATCTTACAGCTAATCGTATAAGATTTTATTTAAAAAAAAAGAAATTATTACCTGTAATGCAACAGTAATAAATCAGGCACAAAATTTATGCTGCCTAATAAATCTTATGAAAACGTTACGTATAACTCACATTGAATTTGTAAAGTTGAAACACGATACGTTTGCATTATAATGTGTAGATGTGAGATTACTAACCATAATATAAACTGCACTGTCTATTGGAGAAACTTGTCTATGCAATGCAATCAGCCCTGTATTATATACTGCCCACTGCTGAGCACGAGCCTCCTCTACTACTGAGAGGGTTTTTTAGGCCTTAGTCTACCACGCTAGCCTAGTGTGGGTTGGCAGACTTCACATACCCTCGAAATTCTTAGCGAGAAATCTCAGGTATGTAGGTTTCCTCACAATGTTTTCTTTCACCGTTAAAGTGAACGATAATTGATAAACAATACACACATAAATTCGAAAAGTCAGAGGTGTGTGCCTTGGGTTTTGAACCTCCGGACATTGTCTCGGCAGACCGTTCCACTCCCAACTAGGCTATTGTCCACTTGTTTATGCATCAAGGATATTAAAAATATTATGTAGTACGGAAATTAAACACCGATGTAATTGATGACAGTAATCATAGCAAATTAATATGATAATTATCAGTCTCTATGTTCATTTATTGTCTGTTAACAGTTCATCAATTTAATTCCCAAGTTTTGGTAGTTATAAATAAGTTTTTGGTCTTTAACCCGTCAACGCCCGCTTATATATAGCTATAAGCTAATTTCCTTATATAAATTGACACCGGTGTCCACCGCGGGCGTCCAAGGATTAAGATAGGAGTAGATAAATGTTATTATCTATACTAATATTATAAAGCTGAAGAGTTTGTTTGTTTGTTTGAACGCGCTAAATTCAGGAACTACTGGACCGATTTTGAAAATTCTTTCACCAATAGGAAGTTACACTACTCCTGAGTGCTATAGGCAACTTTTTATCCCGGAAAAACTTTTCTACGCGGGCGGAGCCGCGCGCAAAAGCTAGTTAACTTATATAAGAATAGTATCGTTGATTATATCTAAAGTCATAAAATGGAACGGAAATTATGCATTTTCTCGGCCATTACACCTCTACCTAGCCTTTGGGGATATTACATTAATATTCATACTCATAATGTAATGCTTTGTCTATATTTCACTAATATTAAAAAACCCTCCCATTAAAGATATGTAACAAAGGCTTCAACCTTTTTATAATCTTCTTTATTCGCATTATGCACAGAGTTCATAGTTTGAACTAACACATGTTGGTTCCAATGAAAGTGTTACATAAATTTTGTCTAGTGAGGCATCTATTGAGTAACTTTAAATCTAACCCCATTATGTTACTATGTTAGGTTGTACTTATCTAGATAGAATATCATTTCTGGTTACATATTTGCATACACTGTTACTTTTCTGCATTATCATTTATCATCCAAGCTGTAGTTTGCAAATATAATTACGAATAAAATAAAATTATTACTTATAAATTACCTGTTAACTGACTTTTGACAAATAAAAATAAATATCTTCGATTTAGAAAATGATGTCACTAAATACTTCATTTAGATGAAAAGTATTTTGCTTCAAGTTGATGCTAATCAATTTACTCACAATTATACACCCAAAATAAATAAAAATAAATTTAATAATAATATGTGCAGCCCGCGAGATGAGTATTTTATTTGTAACTAAATAATATAAGAAAGTCTGGAATTTGTGCCTGTTATGGCGATAGGCTCGCCCCCTATCACATCATGGGACGGTAAACGCACGGCGAAAAGTGGCTGCGCTAGTTGCACCTCTGCCTACCCCATCGGGGATAACGGGCGTCAGTGTGTGTGTGTATAATGATTGTTCTCCAAAACTAAAGTAGTGTAAAAGTATAAAATAATTTACTATAAATAAATTATAAACGATTTTTATACGAGATATAATAGAAGTCAAAAAATTATGCAAGGTCTATTAAAGTGTAGCGGTTCATTTCGGATGTCTATAATTTTCATATGCAAGCATGCCACGCCTAATCAGACCTATTACGTGTGTGTCGTCGTTTCATAATCTTTTGGGCATCACTGAAAGGAACAAGATCCCACGATGCATCTTGTCAACGTTTCTTTATACAGTCATATTACATAATCTATAATTAAATTTTTAAAAAGGAAAGATTTATATGTATGTATGTTTGTAACGAATAAACTCAAAAAATATTGAACAGATTTTAAAAAATCTTTCACCAATATAAAGGTACATTATCAGCGAATAACACAGGCAATTTATTATCCCTCAAAAATATAAAGCGGAACTTTTATCCCGAAAAAACTCATTCACGCGGGCGGAGCCGCGAGCAAAATTCTAGTAATAGATAATTATGGTTTTAGGCATCGGATAGGGCATTGCACTATGTTACGTAACATAAAATAACATCATCTGCAGTCAGCTTATAAAAACTGATAGAGCCATGTTGAGTGTAGAGTTTCGTAACTGTTACTAAAATATACAAAGAATGCCATAGACTTATTGTACTAACCTTTTTTGTATTTATCCTATCAGATAATTAATTTTAAATATTTTGTTTGCTAAAGCTATTTCCTCATGTGTAGATAACTTGTAACTACAGAGCTATAACTATATACTTACTACAAAATCTCAAAAGAGGATATTTTACATATTATTGTTTGGCATAATTTATGCATTAATTTTTTACTTTACATATTGTCGAAATGTCTGAAACATTATCTAACTCTATTTTTATGACGTTCTTTTTCATCATTTGTTATTCAACTTGCCGCAACAGCGAAATCTATTGCGATATAAAAACACAGTTTACAAAGTAAAATGGTTGAAATGAAAATGGTATATTGTAGAAAAATCACTTAGTATTATATTGAATCAGCAATATCCCTTATAAACTTTTATAGTATCGTAAAACTGTTGTCTGAGTTAGCAGCCGAATGGAGGCAAGCAACTATGGGTAGACGACCGACAGTTAATATTTTATTAACAACCCAGGTAAACATCAATTATATTCTTTTTAAGCGTTTAATTCTTATAGGTACCATACGAACATTATTGCTGAGAATCGGCCGTTTTTCTGTTAGTCTAACATATAGGGCTATCGACTGAATCGTACTTATGTAGACGTTGAGCTAAAATTATCCGCACAAATCCCTCACAATATTTTATTTTGTTATGATAATTACGGTTAGATAATGCAAAGGAAATGCATATTAAATAAAATAGTTGAGGTAAGTTATTACTAAAAAGGAATTTGTGTAACAGCCACAGAAAAACCCCTTATTTTGTTTTCGGATTTCCCACTGACGCCATCGCCTTTCCCAAAACTGAAGAACTCTTATATACCTACCCAACTACATACTTATTTATATACATCACCTTTTCATACAACCGGACGTTATTATTATGTGTGTACCTATATTTTATGTATACCGCATATTAAGCATAACCTTTAAATCGTATTTGTATACATATTCAGATCAGCATAAGTTAAATGTGCCGCAAAAATCCATCTCTTTGAACGGATAAGGCGCAGTATCTACCTCCGAAACATATTTACTCCGATAAGTATTTATCTTGTAAAACAAAGCCTACAAAGGTCCACAAGACCTCCTTTTCGTTCAACAATCTATTGACATTTGACATGGACCGTTTTCAATTTGTATTATGTATTTGAATACAGCGCTCGTCGTAATCTCAGATTATTAAAAATTCTGTAGATACTAAGATGTGTAGTGTCCTTAGAATATTGTTGTGTTTAATCGTAATATAACATTAACAGGAAATAAATATCCTAATAATGCTCCTAAAAAAATCTTACTAATATATTGTACTTATAGTATAAATACGAGAGTTTATTAAGATATTTATAAGAACTAAACCGCTGAACCAATTTGGATGAAATTTAATGTACAGGTAGACCACGTCCTGTATTAATATTCGTCCTGGAATGTAATCAATGGTACTTTTATCCCTGATAAGGTTTTTCAAAGCAAACTTTGAATAATATCGTCCTGAAGGAATACTAAGATAATCCAGATGTAACTAAATTGATCCATTAACAGGATACCGTACAGAAGCACGAGTCTTTCACAATCCGCTTATTTTCTAATCAGCCGTAACCATGTCGAGGAAAAACGTGCGAGAGCGAAAAATAATAACCCATTGTGGACTACGATAATGAGAAAGTCAATTGACATTGCCTCAATCGGTACACTTCAAACTAAATACAGTCAGCCACATAAGTAAAACAAATTCAAAATTTCAAATCATCTGTATGCGTTTAATTAAAACATTTCTTTTTTCTGTGTGCGAAGTAAAGTAAACTACGTTTATTTTATTTTTGTGAGGAAACAAAAAAAATGAAGGGCACAAAAGTGTATAGGCAATTTGAAGTTTTTAATTTGTTCAGATACTTGTAGAGATAGATGTAGCTGACTGTACGTAATTAAATTATTCACAACTCACAATCTGTAGTGTTGAAATCGGTTATTGCAATACTATTTTTTTCTATCAGGAAATATTCATAGAATTGTTCCTTAATTACAACATCAACTCGGTACATATCTCCATTGTGTGCAAAAAGAATAATTAACGAGTACTATTTTATGTTTTATTACGTTTTGTTAGCTAATGGCCGTTATATCTATTTTTGAAATCATAAAACACACTGTTCGAAATTGGATTCGATTCGCTTAGTAATTAAGCAAATAACAGTTCCTGTGCTATTTCATCTCACACGAAAATCGATTAGATATATTACTAGGCACAATTGTAACTTTAAATACCCTGCTCAATAGGTTTCAATAAATTGTTTTACTTCAATATCTTTGCGAACAATATATAGTTTTTCATGTTACACACGTTATGAACAAACTGTTATTGTAACAATTAAAAGTAATAAATGTACTAAATATAAAAATAACTATTGACAAAATATTCTCCATAATCTATGAAAATAAATAAACAACCCTCTGTCTATATTAGATACATAGCTACGAAAGACATACATTTATCAACATCATAATATGAATAATATCAAACACATACCTGTAAAAAGTTTTAAAGACAAATTCCACTATTTCTTAACACTTTTGACACTACAATAATGTCAATGATGCAGTTGAACCGTGCATTCGATCTTGGGGCCAAAATGCGCGTGCGCAGTCACAACAGTGTTACCACTAGCGCGCTACTATTCACTAAACCGCGCGAAGGGGAGCATGGGGCTTTATATGGCTAACAAGCGGGGATGAATCAAAACTGCACTGAAATGTTAATTGCTTGGTAATATGGGTCTACCTATTTTCTTAAGAATAATAAATAAACACAGAATGAGTGAACACTTTCACGTACTTCAGAATCAATAAGTAATTTTGCTTTCTGTTTCTGTCCTCAATTAAATTAATTATATTCGGTTTTAGCCAAAATAAAATATTTAATTGCTGATATTATATCATAGGTTTTTTTTATTTAAATACTTTCAATAAAATAAAAAGTCTCCTAATAAGGTTTGTAGGTATATACGCAATATTATTGTAAAAAAAACTATAGCTTGTGAATAACCAATCACCCAATAATAATTATAATTCCCGATTAAAGGCAATTCACGCCGTTTAATTGAGATTAATTAGGCACCTTACTTAAGGTTACTGAATTCCGTTCAAACGGGAAGTAGTCTGAGAGTTTTATAATATGCGTGCCTTATTTCCAAATCATAATGGAGTTTATTTATTGGGCAGAAAAATTTGGAATCGTTTTATATAAAACCGCCAACCCATTTTGTTATAGAGACGAAAACTTGCTGTACATCCATAATTTTCAGTCATTTTGTTCAAGAAATCATTTAATTACAATGTGAAATAAATAAAAAATAAAAAGTGTGTGTGTACTTATGTACACGCGTTAGAAGTTATACTTCTTTGGCGTAACAAGATACAAATCTTTTTAAATAACGCGCCAAAAGAAGTATAACTTCAAAACACACAAATTTAATCGTAATATTTTTTACAATAAACGACAGCGGTAAAATAGCTCCAAAAGGCAACAATATACCATTTATTTTATATTATTGACGTATTAAAATCTTTGAGTATTTAACCAATTAAAATTCATAACACCTCATGTCATATAAAATAAAATAAATAAATAACCGTGTTTGTATAATATATATAAAACGAATCCCCTCCTTCATCTACATTGTGGGCTGTAGAACGGGAATCCCTGGATTCGAATTTCCAGATCAGCAAAAACTTTATACCGATTTTATCTGGAAGTCCAAATGTGAATAGATATGAAGCAGGCGGTTGATTGTCGTCCAAATCATTTCTGCAATATGCTTTGATTCATTATAAATTTTCATAGAAGACTTTTCGTAAGTGGATTATACTCGTATAATAAACACGAAACGCCCACCGCATCCTATCTTAATTTTAATAAATTCCATGTAACAAGGTTAGACAAGACAGGTGGGAGTTTTGACGATACTATCACACTTAATATTCTGTGCTGATAGATAAATAGATCTCCCACCTAGTCTTACACCATTTAAATGTAGAGTGGGTGCAATACACTATTTGAAGGAAGTTGCAAAAAAGATTTTCAATGTTTACCGCCCGCCGCCTGACTGACATCAATCCCCTCTGGCAGATCTAGTCCGACAAACAAAACAAAAACACTCATCACGCCTTTTACCCCGACCAGTAATAGGCAGGGAGCCTATCGCCATATGGGGCACAAATTCCAGACTCCGGGCTGATAACACAATATGACTTTGCCCGTCCCGGCATTCGAACTCAATACCTCAGAGCGCTGTACCACGCAGGTAATACTAATACGCCATCGAGGCAGTCTCACGCCCACACAAAGTGTTATTCGACTTGAGAAATTAACTAGGACCTCCCAATCATTAGATGTACTGTTTTACATAAGGAAGGAAAATACAAGTAAGAGTAGATTACCGAGTAATAGTTTTACAGTTCAATAGGCGTGTGCCCGATTGGATTTCCCATTCGGCTATTGAAAATGCTTAGAGGATGAAATTGCGATTACCCTTTCTTAGTGCTTACCTACGTTGTATAAAGGACTGACGTTCAAAATTTCAGTATTTGAGAGCACTACTTAATCATTCAATTTTGTTTTATTGTTTCATAAATTATAATAATAATAATACCAGCCCTATATTATATACTGCCCACTGCTGAGCACGGGCCTCCTTTACAACTGCGAGGGTTTAGGTCTTAGTCTACCATGCTGGCTTAGTGCGGGTTGACAGACTTCATATACCCTAGAATTGACTGCCTCGGTGGCGTAGTTGTAATGCGTACGCGTTACGAGAACGATTTGCGCGCTGAGGTCCTGGGTTCGAATCCCGGGTCGGGCCAAAAAAATTGCGACTGGGTTTTTTTCATCTTAAAAATTACTCAGTCGTAGCTCGGAGTCAGGAAGTTGGCGGTGTGATACTCCCGTGCCTCGGAAAACACGTAAAGCCTATGGTCCTGCGCCTGATCTCTCTCCGGTCATGTCGGATCGCCGTCTCACCGGACTATGAGAGTGAAGGAATAGCGAGTGCACTTGTGTATTGCGCACACATCTGTGCACTACAATATCTCCTGCTTACCTGGCTGATCTCTGTTGAGATTGGCCGCCGTGGCTGAATTCGGCTCGGAAGGGATTATTATACCCTAGAAATTCTTGTGGAGAATTCTCAGGTATGTAGGTTGGTCCTAGTTGGAAATGGAAACAATGTCCTAGTTGAAACAATGTCCGGAGGTCGAAAACCCAAGGCACACAACTCTGACTATTCGAAGTTATGTGTGTATTGTTTATCAATTATTGTTCGCTTTAGCGGTGAAGGAAAACACTTTGATTAATTACTACGAACTTACATAAATCTACCATTAAGTATTTCATAATCATTTTACGTAGAAACCGCCAACGCTGCAATAAAATGTCTCAAAATTAAACAGTTAAAAAACCTGACTGTATGGAACAGTTTTGGTTACCATAAAGTTTACTCAGTTAGGTAACATAACCTCTTGCCTCTCATATATTTCAGACGGTAATCTTTTTGTTATATCATTTCTGGTGAGCGGTCGAACCTGATATGAGATGGTCATTACGCAACAAGTCCGTGTGTTTTACATTCATATCCTTTTTGCCATACACTTAATGAAAACGGTGTGTTTATCGAAAGCATTTTATATGTGTACTACATTTATTGATCCAAAACTAGTTAACTACATGTTGATTTGAAATAGTAATTATTTTGACTACCTCAGTAAATCTTTAGGAATGCCTAAATAAAACTACATTTCTGTTGAACAAATTTACTTACATAGTACGCAAAACCTCTAATTTTTATCACTATGTTTCAAAGATGCAGATATAATAAGTCCAACATGATAATAATAAATATAAAATCAGCTATAATCATTATTACCAATTAGCTACCTGAATTTATGCTTAGTAAAATAGGAGCTATTAAAAAATGGCGGACTTATTTAATGACAAGGTGTTGCTCGCGGTTTCGCTCGCATGAAAATCCTTTCCCCACTACAAAAGTCCCAAAATCAATGTATCCATAGTGCGATCTGTACGAAGCCAGCGCTATCTACTTAAAATCTAATAAAAAAATCAATTATTTTCTGCAGGAACAAATTACCGGGGTAAAAAGTTGCCTTTGTGTTAATTCAAGACATGATCTATATGTACCTACCTAGGTACCTATAAGGTAAGGTATGCCAAACATCAAAATTGGTTGAGCTGTTTTTGAGTTGACTTCTAACCAACATCCAAACACCAATAGATTTTTACTAACTTTCGCATTTATAATATTAGTAAGAAGTAAGATTTTGCGATGGTGTCAAAAAGTCAAACCATACCTTTTTACAACATGCTTAAAGACACGTGTTATTCGGACCTTACATTAAGGTTAGTTTAGGATCGAAGAAGTTGTATAATGGTGTCAAAAGTCTACGTAAACTCGATTAAACTACGGCTATAGAGCTCAGGTTTTACGACCTAGTTAAATAATAATAAAGAAGCCGAGCATACTGACGAATTAGGCATGACCTCTAAGTTCAGAAAAATCTGATTTGAATGTTGACTTAGCGACTACAATTTATTTTACCAACTTAAGTAAGTACTGAACCCAATACCTCTTTGAGTTACGGTCCACAAAACCGCACTTTTTATCGAATCATACCACACCCCGTACGTAATAATAAACTGGAATAATTAAATAACTTACTTTAAATATTTCCTACATCGCCTCAGTTGCTCTGTAATCACGTCGGCAATAATTTAATGGATATGTATTTTACACATCGTGCAGATTTTGTCGACTTGCTGCTAAGTAACACTACCGTATTTTAATATAGTCGCTAAAGTTGTTGAACCATATACTCTTACAAGTGCTGCTTGCGTGAAAAAGTTTTTCCGGGATAAAAAATATTTCCCGGGATAAAAAGTAGCTTATAACACTTAGGAGTAATGTAGCTTCCTATTAGTGAAGGAATTTTCAAAATCGGTCCAGTAGTTGCCTGATGGTCGGCATGTTGGTGTCCACGTGGAGGTTGCGATTGCGAACCTGTCACGGGGCACCAAGGGCGTGTCGAAGAAATTTGTTCTGCAATACCTCCATACGCTTAAAACGACCAGGCGGTAAATGGGCGAACGCGGGCGACGCGTATGCCATGATGGGCCTAATGCAGGTGATGTATATCCTAATTTTGGTACGGATGGACATTTTACTGTTGTCTCTGTGAGGTACATAGAACACAATGTTTAAGCTTGTTGCACGTAAATTTTTTTACGACTTGCCGCCTACCCTACGTCAAATACAGACTGATAGAGAATTACAATTGGAATCGATTTTACCCCCACCTACGTATGTTGCCACATACAGTATGAGCCATACTGTGTTTCAAGTTATTTTTTTTATAAAATAATACTATTAAAAAACCTTTCTAACCTATTGATTTACGATGTTTTATGTAGAAAATTCGATTAACAACGCCGCACGTTGCCTGCGATAAGGAGTTTATGTGCCAAGCATTAATAGCGGAGTCATTCAACGGTCCATTGCCTGATATCTTCTTGGATATACAAAATCAGACCCAAAGCCATACGAAATATTATGTTGTAATATAAAAATAATCAAATAAAAATAAAAGTAATTTATTGCCTTCAAATTAACAAATACTACAAAAAAATTAAGCAAACATAATATTAGTGAAGGACAAAAGGAAATGACTCAGCATGAGCTGACCGAAACTAGAGTTTAGATCAGCGCTGGTTTTCAGTCACCCCTATCTCCCTATGGTCTTGTGCTGGAGTTAGTGTAATTAATGGCGTAATTGCAACGGAAAACTTCAATAAAGAAAAATATCATAGGACATACATACAGAACAAAAAGTGAAGCAACAACATAAAAGTTACAATAATTTATAAAACAAAATTAATTAAAAGAAGTATTGGAACAACAAGAAATACTTTATTATCCTGGCAGATGGAATTATTACGAAAAATCCAGATACTAAGTTTAGTCTAGTTCAATACTACACTACGAATACCAATAACTGTTACTATTTTGTTGTACTTAACAGTAATTATTTTTATACACTCGACTGCCTCGGTGGCGTAGTTGTATTACGGTACGACTGCAATGCTGAGGTCTCGGGTTCGATCCCGGGTCGGGCAGTGATATTGGGTTTTTCTACTCAGTATCAGCCCGAAGTCTGGAATTTGTGCCCTATATGGCGATAGGCTCGTCCTAGGATGATAGGTCACATCATGGGACGGAATACGCACGGCGAAAAGTGGGTGCATTAATTGCGCCTCTGCATACCTCTTCGAGGATAAAGGGCGTGAGTGTGTGTGTGTGTGTGTGTGTATTTTTATACACATGAGTCATAAGCAAACTTTATTACAAGTATGTACGAATTTTTGTGGATTATTTTTAGGTCAATTGGCTGTCTGCCCTTATAACAAAAAATTTAAGCTTTCGTTAAGTCATTTATATTAACAAAATCCATTTTCCAACACGCTTGGTTTCATTTATTACATCGAGCCCGACAAATTTAGCATTTAAGAGTTTTAAATCGAGGCTTACTGCGTTTAAAGTAAAAAAAAATCAACAATTTATTTATATAAATTGTAACAGACAATAACATACAAAGATTTAAATATTAATACACACAAAAGGACTACATTCTTTTTTCGTGCCCTTGAAATGACAAATTCTGAGATTGTGACATTTACTCGAAATATTTTTTCGCAATGTCCTTAAAAATACGTAAGTTAATTTAAAAAATCGATGAATTTCGATGAGAAGTTATTCGAACTGATTCCATTAATAAAGATAACTAGCATTGCGCGCGGCTCCGCCGGCGTGGAAAAGTTTTTCCGGGATAATAAGCCTATAGCACTCAGGAGTAAAGTAGCTTCCTATTAGTGAAAGAATTTTCAAAATCCGTCCAGTAGTTCCTGAGATTAGCGCGTTCAAACAAACAAACTCTTCAGCTTTATATAATAGTATAGATTACGTTATGCACAAAAAAACGGAAACAGAAAAGGAAGCTCGTAATTTAGGTACCGTAAAACGGATAGTAGTCAGTAGTCACATTAGAATCCCCCATAAATCAGATACGTCAGTCTGTCACACTCTTGTTCATTCTATTTCTAACCGACTTCCAAAAGGAGGAGATTCTCAATTCGTGTGCTTGTATTTTTTTTTATGTATGTACACCGATTTCTCGGAAAATTGGGAGCGTATTCCCTTGATTCCTTCTTTATTTAGTAAATAAGGGTCTCCAAAGATTTATTCATTGTACATTAATATAATCACACGAATGGCAGTGTATATAATATTGATATTATTAAAATTTCCTTATAACCCATAAGCAAAGCACAAGTTATATTTTTCTGGTTTTTGAAGTCGGTGCTATTTTTTGTTAAAAAGTTTTTATTACTTGTTGCGAATGTAGGTGCTTCAAAATGGAAATAAAGTAAAAAGACACACAATTTCAATTTGTATAGTTTATGCTGCGTGCGTACTGTAAGTGTAGCCCCGTATTTAATATATTATTAAATAGGAAATAAAATATTATATGTATAAAATTCCAAATTGTTGTATCATGTTACTAAGCACAACTAATCTAGTTCATGGGATGTTGCAAAATGTTCATCAATTATTTATACATATTTTAGGTATTTAAAACAAAGTTCAAATTAATATTCTACGTTTTGTAAGCGCTCACATCAGTAAAAATAAATCATGTTTTTGGATTTTTATACTGACTGGACTGTTTATTTTGGCAATAGAATATTTTTTAAATTTATCTACTGCTACTACTATATGACTGCCTCGGGGGCGTAGTTGTATTACGGTACGACTGCAATGCTGAGGTCTCGGGTTCGATCCCCGGGTCGGGCAAAGTGATATTGAATTTTTCTATTCAATATCAGCCCGGAGACTGGAATTTGTGCCCGATATGGCGATAGGCTCGCCCCCTATCACATCATGGGACGGAATACGCGCGGCGAAAAGTAGGTGCACTAGTTGCGCCTCTGCCTACCCCTTCGGGGATAAAAGGTGTGGGTATGCGTTTAAATTTATCTATTCTAAGGATCATATAAACGCAAGACATTACAAATTCGGACATGGTCCATTCTAATTTATAAGGAATAAACTAATTTTACCTGCGGTTGAATATGCGCTTTGTTGATTTGTTTATTAGCATTGTCTCACAGCTACGCCCCTTCAAAAGTCAATTACCGAGAAAACTCTTCGTATTATTGTAATAATTTCAGAATCTAGTCATGTAAAAGAATTTCTACATTGAATTTAATCATAACATAAACAAAAATACAAGAATACAAAGAGTAGCACCTCGAAAAATTTGGGTACTTTCTGATTACGTGTTTGTTTTTATCTATATGTAAAGTCTAACTATACAAAATAAATATTAACATTAAATATTCAAGTAAATATTACGATCAGAAGGAATAGTAAAGTTGTGTTTACCATTGAGTCAATTGCAAATTAAAATTGAGCAATACATTTTATCATGCCTGAAAGACACAATATTTTATAACATACGCATAACATTGTGAGAAAAAATATACGCTTGAATAAAGGTAACGTACCCATTGTTCTGAATTATGTACGAATTTTATTTGCTTTATAAGAACTATTGTTAGCTTTTCGCCGATTTACATACAATAACATCCACGCCATTGAAATCTACTCTCAGTAGGATTAAAATTTCACAGAATCCTACCATGATACCTACTTTACAAATAATTATAATCCTACGACTCTAAATGCAACATAATAATCATTTAATAAGCACCTTCTGTGGTACTCGAAAATAATTAGGTTCAAATGGCACAAACTTTTTGTATTGTAAATTTCATTTACCAGTTAAAAAAACCTTATTACAAAAAAATTAATTGCCTTCAAAAACTACTAAAAATAAGTTAACATTGGCTATAATATAATACTCAAACGTTCAATTCATTGGCGAATACTTTTAGGCATAACTTTAATTGTATTTGTATTATATATATATTTCTTTTTATAGCATAGAATGACGAGACGAGCATGCCCTTCGCCTGATGGTAAGCGATACGACCACCCATAAACAGTAGCAACACCATCCAGCACCTTGACTTACAAAGTACTGTGTGGCATTCCACTGCGCTCGTCATCCTGAGACATAAGATGTTAAGTCTCATTATGTCCAGTAGTTATACTGGCTACAATGTCCTTCAAACCGAAACACAACAGTGCATGCACTGTTGCTTGGCGGTAGAAATAGACATTGCGGTGGTACCCACCCAGACGGCTCTCTTACATAATGAGAGACCTACCACCAGTATATGGCTGTGTGTAAAATATAAGCTGTTTGTTCTTCCAAATAAAATAAAATAAAATTACCAATTTTAGAGTCGGTTAAAAAAGCATAGCTATCAGCTTCGAAGAAATTGCAACATAATATAAATTACTTATTTTTAATAATCTACAAGTTTCAATTGTTTGAACTAAACGTTACGTCATAAAATAATATTACTATGTTTCATTACGAGAATGCGCAATAAAACGTGCGTTAAAGGAAATGCTCTTTTCGAAAAGGGAAATTGCTTCTTTCATTTTACTACAATACGGTTAGATAATAATATGCCACTTCCTGCGTTAGGTATGTAAGAAGGTAATATTATGATAATATTCAATAATGATCTCGAAACTTATTTTAAATTATTCATTTTATAGTATTAACATGTATAAAGTTTGTTAATGACGATTTGTTATCTATACTAATATATAAAGCTGAAGAGTTTGTTTGTTTGAACGCGCTAATCTCAGGAACTACTGGACCGATTTTGAAAATTCTTTCACTAATAGGAAGCTACATTACTCCTGAGTGCTATAGGCTACTTTTTATCCCGGAAAAAATTTCCACGCGGGTGGAGCCGCGCGCAATGCTAGTATAATATACGCTTGAAACAACACACACACTATACAACAGACGGCCGCTAAACTAGAGGAGCTGCATTGAAATGTCTGCGATATCCACCGTGCTAACCGGACCTTGCTCCAACAGATTACCATTTTCTTCGTAATTTGGATAACTTTTTACAAAAAAAATTCAACTCCGATGTGGCAATCCAAACTGCCTTCAGAGAGTTTATTGATTCTCGCCCCCATGGTTTTTTTTAGTAAAGGTATTAATGAACTCCCTATGAAAGGGCAAAAGTGCATAAATAACAATGGTGCATACTTTGCTTAATTAATTATATTATACAAAAAAATTATCGACTTTGTATGCCTCCCATATAAAACGCCAATTTCATAGGAGGACCTAATATATAGTGTGTAATATTTTTGCTAGTAATAAATCTAAAGCTCTGCAGCTCATTTAGGTTTGACCAAAAAAATAAAGAATCTTAATCGCTGCTTCCGGAGTCCGGATGGACCTGGACAATATACTGATCAAATTTTACTTTATTGTTGCATTTCCGCAGTCGATCCAAAAGTACAAATCAAGACTGTTTATTAATTTCATCTGTAATAAACCGCAAACAAAACCGCACTTAAATATATAATATTCTACTTACTACATACACAAGTTATAATGACACATGTACTGCCTTCATAAAATTCCGGACATTACAATAATGCAGGTTGTAAAAAATAATCACACCAAGTACGTGTGACAGCAACTGATCTAGTACCTACACTTAAATTGTACTATGTGGGAGCGCCTTTCCAGAGTACTTTTTATAGATTGTTGTAATAAGGCTCGATTCTTAATTTAACAAACGTGTGAATACGTCCCACGAATAGCCACCGAACTATTGTTCTATTGTTTTAAGGTGCAGAAAACTAAGGTTAAAATATATTTACTGCAAACAATACATTGGCGATTTTTAAAAAGTACTTAAACGTTGAAGGAACTTAATGGAGTTGCAATACAGATTTGAAACTCGATGACTCAAAATATCTATTATTATATTTTAAAATTATGAATTACTTTTGAAGAGGTCGTGTAATATGTTGACGACCCAAATTTTGAATCTAGCCTGAGGCGTTCGTGAGATGCGACACTGTCTAGACAGATATTTTGAAATATGGCCTTTCCCAAAAAAGCTAAGTAATTCTCTTGTAATTCTATAACGGCACATAATGAGGACATCGCTAACAGCACTAACGTATCAGAGTACAACATTGAGTATAATTGGGCTTTAAATTAATATTCTAACTTGGTGAAAATTTCATCTTGTATAAACTTGTGAGTTGGCGGTGCATAACTACTTTGAACTAATCTTCAACTAAACATGTCAAGGAAAGAAAAAAAAAGGATATGCGATTTTGTTATCCTAAGTTTATGCAGTATGTAAGGTTAGTCGTGGGACCTGTTCCAGAAGGGTATTCAGTGTTCGATTCTCATCCTAAATATACAGGGCTTGAAAGATTAATGTTTCATCCCTACCTAGTACCTTTAGTTTCTCCCTAGTCTCCAGTCCCTGTCTAGAAAGCAATCTAATGGTACCAATAAAGGAATCAGAATTTAAGCTCCGTCTGCCTCCGGAGTCCACAAATACGACAGTAATTAATGATGCCGCTCTCGTTATATCAGGATTATACGCTTCCAGAACCCAGAAAGATTTTCGAAGAACTAACGTACCATTTTAATATTAAAAGAAATGTTTTTATTTTAAATGGGACCGTATTAACCGATCTAATTCTGTTTCACTCTGAAATTCGATGCCAGCTAATACGCCGCGCTGTCATGTTAAAAGCATCATCTTAAGATCGTCGCTAATTAACACCTATCAATAACATTACTTGAAAGCCAGATCCCGGTAGAGGTTACGTAAAAGTTTTGATTTTGAGTGCCGAATTTATTTTTTTAAACAGCGTCGTTCAGCTCGTAACAGGCAGTTATATAACACCTTAAGTTTTGTTTATTAAAAAGTTGTGTAGCTAACGTTTCCTTAAGATCCTATTTAAAGACATGTTTTTTTTAATACGCCCCTTATAATCAAAAGCGTCCGGTGCATTGTGCATTTTTCCATATTTATTGAAGAAAGTATATGCCTGCTCTTTTCACTTGTGAGATCTTTGTAAACGGTAAAATTCCTTTTGAAAATACCAAATATCACGAAATATCACAAGGCTTGAGCAACCTGTTAATTTATATCGTCTGATTAATCAGACACCGCTTCGCAATACATCCATAAAATGTACAACGTAGGTATTTTTTTGCTGTAATTTATTTTCGAGTCAGATTTACGAGGAAACGGGAAAATATGAGTTCAAATTAAAATTATTTTGTTTTAATATATAATTATTGCAATTTTACTGAGTTTCTTTACATTTAATATTCTATATTTCGACGGTAGAAAGCGGAAATGTCGTATCTCGGAAAATGGCCAAAATGACTTATTACTATATTATTGATCAGAAAAAAAAGCCGCATCGAATGGTCTAGGTCTCGTCTTCTTACGATGAAAAAAAATTAAGATACGCCATCGATTTTTTCCTAGTTTTTGTACAGTTTACACAAAATTATGCTGTAAATAGAGAAAAAAACGTTACTTTTGAAAATAAAAGAGATACAACAATACGCCGAGTGTAAATAATTGTTACAACATTATTTTTCAATTATGGAGATTGATTTTCGGAGATACAGCATTTCTGTCGGCCCAAAATTTTACGTTGCCAGAGGTGTGCGTATAATTATTGAAAAGTTACTACCTTTCAAACATTGAATCGGATAGCGAAAATCACACTTACGTCATAGGAACGGAGTATTGTTTTTTTGTACAGTGATTAATACTTTGTCAACACGTCACTCTAGCCAGACCCGCTCCCGTCACTTCGCTCCTACCCCAGCGTGTACCTTACCTACGCCATTCCGAACCAGCTTCTCGACTTCCAAAGCACTTCTTGAGCGACCGCTGCATCGCTCTCTTGCTAAACCCATAGTTTTGGCGTAGCGGGTGATCAGGGTGTACCGCACAGTTTCTTTCGAGGCGGCTTGCTTGTTGATCAGTTTCTTGCTTTGGGATCTGGTCGCCCTCTTCGATGCTTTTCATTGGTGGGAGGAGGCATCCGGACATGGGCAGCATCCGGCCCTGAAGAAGGTGGAGACCATGAAGGCTTCCCTACGTCGAGCTGACGTGGAGGAGTGGCGTATCAGGCGGGAGGCCCTGACAGCGGGGTTCAGGGTTGTCGCGGTAGTGCGCCCGGTTTACTGCATTGCTGGACAGGCGCCATGGCCCGGCTACGTTTCACTTGATACAGATACTTACCGGGCATAGCTGCTTCGGTGAGTAACTGTGTCGAATAGTAGGCGCAGAGGTTTCGGCTGTTTGTCATCATTGTGACAACTACCTGCTGGATACGGATCAGCACACATTGGAGTTTTGGTCAGTCTGGGACGAGGAGCGCAGCGCTCTCAGAGCAGTCGTCGGAGGAGACCTCTCACTGCCGGCCGTGGCCGGTTCCATGGTCGGCAGCCAGAGGTCATGGCGTGTGATGGCCCAATTCTGCGAGGTGGTCCTCTAGCAGAAGGAGAGTGCCGAGAGGGATCAGGAGCACGAAGATACCTCCCGCCACCAGAGGAGACGTAGAAGACGCTAGGTGGAGGACTGACCGGCATCTCCCACCGTATGGATTGGGGGCGTTTGGAGAAGTCCACCACGGTACGGTACGGTGCCTGTCGTAAAAGACGACTAATAGTGGCCACCGGGGGTGGCGGGCGGGTGGCAGGGGGTACTATACCATACCATATCAGCCCTGTATTATATACTGCCCTCTGCTGAGCACGGGCCTCCTCTACAACTGAGAGGGTTTAGGCCTTAGTCTACCACGCTGGCCTAATGGGGGTTGGCGGACTTCACATATCTTCGAAATTCAGAGAACTTCTCAGGTATGCAGGTTTCCTCACGATGTTTTCCTTCACCGTTAAAGCGAGCGGTAAATTACAACGAAAACACACATAACTTTTTTTGAAAAGTCAGAAGTGGGTTTGGTCAGAACCCTTGGGTTTGGAACCTGCGGACATTTGTCTCGACAGTCCGTTCCACTCCCAACTAGGCTATCGCCGCTTCAAGCAGGGTAGTTCGTCTTTAATGTTGTATTATCTTTTAGTACAATGTTGCGATCTCAGTGATGGAAGATAGCGTGGAAAGTAGGTCTCACGCTGCCCTTGACGCCAATTTTTTCCAACTCCTCCCTATGTTTCTATTTGATTGATTTCATTGCGGGTTAAAGACAGATTAGTGTTCCCTGAGATTCGCCGAGCTTCACCGCTCGGTATCATAAAATGCGTGACACTGCTGATCCTGGCTTACAAGAGTTGCAGTGGCGGGCGTGAGGGCGGGATAGTCACTGCCATTGATGCTTAAAGCGTAGTTCGATGCTTGGGGGATTCTAAGCAAACAACAGGAGACTAATATAGTTAGAGTTAAATAGAAAAATTACTGTTTATTTTGTTTATTTATTTGTTTTTTTTTGTCCTTACATTCTTAAAAAGAAAATAAAAGCGTTTAGTAAAAGATACAGCATTTTATTTTTATAACTTTTATGATACTGCTTGTATGTAAGACGTGGTTTTTTTCATAAACTAGTTCGAATAAATCATATACAGCAAAATAAACATGATTCGCATGGTTTTTATTTGAGATACAGCAGATCCGTCGCATCGAAATCTTTATGTATCTTAGTTGGTCATACATTTCACCTCACAGATAAAACATTTCTGCTGCTCGACATTAAAACATCGACTGCTGTAACTAGTACAAAATCAATGAAGTAGTAACTTTAGGATATTTCGGTTAACCGTGGAAAGTAAGGTTTAGATTTTTGGAATTATGTTCCAAATCTCAACTTTCTATCTTCATAAATTTACGAGTTATGAATTTTTTAAATCGTTTTTTGGCTCTGGTGTAAAGTTGGATATTTCGAGATACGACAAAATCGCTTTTTACCGTCGATTTATAAATAACCTAAGATAATTATGCAGTGACAATTAGCTATAGTAAAACCATGGAGGCAGAAAAGTACATACTATTTCCACAAGGAAATAGTGTTTCCTATAGTTCTAAATAGAAAATGTTTGTGACGTATTAAGTTTCTTCCTTTTACAAGACATTACCAAATATAAGCGACAAGAAACACCCCCCTTAAATGATAATCCGTACCTATATCCTCACATATTATGAATGCTTTTGTTCGCGGCTTCGCCCGCGTGAATAAGTTTTCCCAGGATAAAAATTCTGCTTTATTTTCCCCGGGATAAAATAACCTATGTCCTTCTCAGGGTCTAAAACTGTCTCCATGCCAAATATCATTGAAATCTGTTGAGTAGTTTTTGAGTTTACCACAATAGGGAGCGTGCACGAACTATAGGGGGCAGCACAAAATCGACACAAGAGCCACAGCTGGATAAAAAAATAAACTAAAACTGGCACAATAATTTGTTTATATATTCTTTATGACAAAAATGATAAAATATGTGTTCCAGCCGAATGTTATTTATACCCAGCGTGTCCAGAATATGCTTTTTTTAGATGGGAGCTAGTTATTTAAGCAAAATTAGGAGGTTATGTGCCCTTAATTACAGCTTTTTTTGTATTGAATATTATCTTCAAAACATATTTATTTTTATAAATTACGTAACGAAACATTTCTAAATGCTTTTGGAACTCGTATGTATGTTTTATACAGCTTTTATTAGTTTTGACGATTTTCACATAACCATGGAATGTAAGTACTTAGGTAGTATTCTTGGAAACTTTATATAATTTCACACCATGTGATTTGTTTATTTTTATGTTTTGGAGCATCCAGATACACAGCGATACATTATCAACAAATTAAATGTTATTTTTCATCCTTTTAATGAATATTGTACGTCAACGCCAAGTATCGATGTGCTGAAAATGCGTCAGATTGCGCTACTAGATGGCAGTGCTTACGACGTGCACGTTTCCTATAGTTTTGTTGAATTTTGAAAAAAAGACATTTTTGGGTGACATATAGCATTGCGTTCTTATTTAGTGCAACATTATGACCAAACGTATTTAAGTGTTTAAATATAGTCTGAAAGTAATTATAAGACACGGAAAACATGTATTTTATCTTAATTTTAATAAAAATCCACTTGTATTTATTAAATCAGTCGATTATTTTTAATTGTTGACTTAAAAATATTTTGTTGGCGTAGTTGTATTACGATACGACTGCTATGCTGAGGTCTCAGGTTCGATCCCCGGGTCGGGCAAAGTGATATTGGAGTAAAATATCTATCAGTTTGAAACGATTTTAAGAAACTATAATAAATTATAATAGCTTTTGTTCACTGTATATATATATATTATGGATGAAGTTAAAAAACGTTTTTTTTAAGTTTCTATTACTTACTAGACAAGTGAAAGCACGGGCGTAGCTATAGCTTTCACAGAGGGGGGTCCGAGGATACCAAAATGTCAGTGGCGTGGCGTGGGTTCTTGACGCCCCATGACACAAAAAACCTTCTTTCAACAAGTATGTCACGTATACAACCCCCTCCCCCCCCCCCCCCCCCCCAATGAAAATAATGTGCACAAGTTTTGTGGCCCAAAACCCCCTTATATACGCCCATCATCATCATCATCATACCAGCCCTGTATTATATACTGCCCACTGCTGAGCACGGGCCTCCTCTACTACTGAGAGGGTTTAGGCCTTAGTCCACCACGCTGGCCTAGTGCGGGTTGGCAGACTTCACATACCCTCGAAATTCTTATGGAGAATTCTCAGGTATGTAGGTTTCTTCACGATGTTTTCCTTCACCGTTATAGCGAACGATAATTGATAAACAATACACACGTAACTTCGAAAAGTCAGAGGTGTGTGCGTTGGGTTTTGAACCTCCGGACATTGTCTCGGCAGACCGTTCCATTCCCAACTAGGCTATCGTCCACTTACGCGCCCATGAGTGAAAGTTAAATACTAAAAGATGCATTAGGTAGGATGCAAAGAACACGTATTGACTGACATCCGTTGAGTCATTGAGCCAATATTAAGATGAAGATCTCCATAAAAAGAAAACAACATACTATTGTCGCTAGAGGTATCGACGATAATGTAATTTTGCTGACAAATACTTCACCATTAGTTTCTAGAATTGTAGTTGCGCTGCGTGGTATATATTTTAAAAAAAGTGGTATTCTTTTTATAATTGAAAAGTGGGATTAAGGAAAAAACTTACGCTTTTGATTTTACTCATTATAAACAGTCGCTGTTTACCTATCCCTATTTTATTGAAGCTGAGCCCTTGTTTAATACCATTATGCACAATCTGCGTATACATACATTTTGTAGTATTTTTTTACATTTTACATTTTTCCCTATACATTTTATAGTCTATATTTTATTCCATTCCATGAAACATGTCGCCACTAACGGTTAATGAACCTTATTCGTCTGTCAGACAATGTATCCAAAACAGTATTGCTCAACCCCTCAATTGTTCCTGTAGGGAATTTAACTATCTTAAACCACACAATTAACATAGGATTACGACTTAGAACAACAATTAATATAAGATACAACACATCTACTTGGGTCTAGAAACTCTACAAATAGCATCAACTCAGATTTCGGGCCCATTTCATCGCTTACTGATAAACGCTATTTATCATATAAATGTTTAAGCTGACGAAATACAAAAGTCACACTCTAATCTGTGCTCCTACATAGATTAAAGTGTGACTTCGTATTCGGCCCTAAATCTTGAAAGATATAAGATAATTAATATTAGCTCATAGTAGCGTTAGCATGAAGTGTTACAATAAGAGCATAATATTGTTTTTCTCAGAGTTCACTATGATATTAAACTATTTTGGTTAATAAGCAAATTTAGACATTTTTTACACGGCCTCGGCTACGTGACCCACTGCACCTTAGCCTCAACCTCAATTAGCCTGTCGCCGTCCACTGCTGAGCGTGGGCCTCCCAAGTTGAGCGCTAACCATCCCGGTATTGAGCAGCCCGTATCCATCCGCTACCCGCCGCCTTTTTCTAGTAGTCAGTCCATTATGCAGCAGGGCGACCTAATGGTAAGTAAAGTAGATTCCAGATAGAGTATCGTACGACGACACATGATTATCCCGCACCAATCGACACAATTATGTCGGCCTGTTTGTGTATACATACACAGGCTAACCTCCGGAACGCGACTAACTTACGTGGACCACTATCAAAGCCGGATTAAGACTACTTGATGCCCTAAACAATCACGCCTGAACCCCTGTTTCTGGTGCCCCAAAAGATGTGATGCCCTAAGCAATTGCTTATAGGCTAATCTGGCACTGACTACTATGGTAGGTTTTCACGTATTTCACCATCGTGGCTTGGTATAATATAAATTAAAAGTCAAATTTGTAACATTATGACCGTTAGGGTGAAGACTAGATGAGTAATTGAGTCATTGACTTCAGTTAAACCAAACATATCATTGTTGCTATGAACCGTGAAGGACGCTGCAGGGTGAGGCTTCGCTCTGTTGCTTACCGTATGTTACCAACAGTATGCCAACTTTGAATTAAACCAATTATTTAAATAAACACAAATTAATTTTATTAAGCTTCCATTTCCAATATTCTATTCTTCCGAAGCAATACATAGACAAAAAAATCCACCGTGTATAGTAACCTATTTATACATCTCACTGAGAGTATAAATGAATACAGAAAGCATTTAAACGGTCTATAAAATGAAAAAGTTAGCTTGGGCAAAAAGTTTATTTTTGGAATATGTAACATTATAAATATGAAAACAGGTACACGCTGGATGCAGGCCACTTTTCACAGATCCGTCTGGAAATCTTGAAGGGAGGCCTATGTTCAGCAATGGACATCGTGTGGCTGATGATGATGATGATGAAATATATAGAAATTAAAGCAACTAAGAAGTTTTGAATGACTCAGTTCCTACAAAAGTAAACACTAGCAACGTACCAGTATATCAATAGCGATCTAGCCGCTATTATCTCTACGTTTACCTAATTACGTTGCCGCGACAAGTCTCATTTCCAGCAACCGATGGCGACACTGCACCAGTGAGGCAATATGCTCTTGAAGCGTGTATCCTCTGCGACTAAAACAATGGCGATTGGGTACTTCGCGCTTAATTACTTTGTTCTATTAATTTACCTTAACACTGAGCGGTATAAAGGATATTGATATTGAGATTTTAAAATGGTAGTATCACGGTTCTACCGTGGTAACAACATTGCCTGTGAGAAATCTAATGAGAAGTGGCAGAGCTTACTCTTTCCTTCTGCGAGTGCATCATCTCGCGGAAGCAAAGCGCTGACCGGGATCGTGAGCAGAACGATCCCGCCCGCAGCCAGAGGAGACAAAGAAGGCGCCGGGTGGACGACTGACCGGCGCCTCATGCCTTGTGGTCCGGGTGCATCTAGAGAATTCCGCCACGGCATCCCCTGCCTGTTGTAAGAGGCGACTAAATGGGGTTAGGGACATTCGCGGGGCGAGCAGTGGGGGGCTGCTCGCCCGACTACTTCAATTTAAGCGAACCCGACCTGGACGACAATGCGGGTGATCGGTCTCCTGCAGTCGTAGACGCCCAAGGCGTGCTTTAGAGTTCGGAGCAACAAGATACCCCCGGGCCGTCCCGCGACGACGAAGGCCACCGCGGGTTTTGCTTGGTATGCCGGTGTAGGGTGTACATAGTGTTAGGGACTCGGTCCAATGCTTGCTCGGATGAAGCTATACTTCTGAGTGTCGACATTGGGCGGTAAGACTGTGTGAAACCAACATAACCGTTCCACTCACCCCCCGGTGGTGGTAGAGATAACGCGTTTTTCCCCGCGATAAAAAAAGAGCGTACTCTTTGCTGGTAGGTTTTATAAGGTGAGTGCCACAAGTAATATTTTTCGAAGTCCTGAACCCTCATTTGCCTAATGGCTTGTCCGTTAATGCCGAAACTTGATGATTCTTTTGGAATAATAAGAGTTTTTGAACTATAGAAGACACCAAAAGATAACTTGAATTCGCTCGTTTATTGATTTATACTTTTTACTTTGAAATGTCAATATAATTCTTAGAATCTGGTGATTTGTTTTGACATGATATGGTTGAAATATAATTTTATCTATAGCCTGCGATTTTAATCGCTTACATTCTTTTTCTTTATTGTTAAGTATATATAACGTTATTTATCTTTTATTATTTTAGATATCTTTATTCTCTCTATATACATATATAGGTACTTCTCACTGTTCAGATGTAGGATGCAACTAAATCACAAATTAAACCATTTACCAACACATTATATGTATAATTAATTGTTGATTATGCTGACTGATATAAATGGAGATAATAAATATCAGATTTAATCACATCATATTATATTTATTTTTAACTTTGTGTACTATATTGTATTTTTTTTTTTGTAAGATAATATCATTATTCTATTAAAACCTTTTATAAAAATCCAGTTGACATGGAATTTTAAAACCTAGAAAAGCACTAACGGTTCGTGAGAATGACTTACTACCTACGTAAATCTAGATTCTAAACGACAATCGACAAATCCGACAGACCTTGGATTGAGAAATCAGCGTTAACCAATGACGCGACGTGACAAATGACAATAGTGAAGAATTCAGTATATTGGAACTACGTCAATATTTATCAGTGTCAATAAGAAAGGGGAAACAGCGTTATTCAATATCCTAATCATATAAATATGATTTACTGTATCTACATTTACTATAAACGTAATAAAACTACGCATACCCTTGCTTTCACATTTATCGAAAATACTTTAAATAACGAAGTCTTGTGTATCTCGACTATGGAAATAAACTTAGAATTTAGACTACTAGTGGTAGGTCTCTCATTATGTAAGAGGCCGTCTGGGTGGGTACCACCGCAATGTCTATTTCTACCGCCAAGCAACAGTGTATGCATCCACTGTTGTGTTTCGGTTTGCAGGACATTGTAGCCAGTATAACTACTGGACATAATGAGACTTAACATCTTGTGTCTCAGGATGATGAGCGCAGTGGAATGCCGCACAGTACTTTGTGAGTCTGGGTGCTGGATGGTTTTGCTACTGTTTATGGGTGGTCGTATCGCTTACCATCAGGTGAACGGCATTCAATGCAATAAAAAAAATAAAAAAAAATGTACAAGAACAAAAATTCTTTCAATTATAATAATTATTTTCGAGTATTATTGTAAAACCTCCCGATGAATGGTTTTACAAACGAACCGATTTATGTAACATATATTCAAGTAACCCTTAAAGTTCTAACCCTGAAACCGATACCCACGCAACAATTTGTTTTTCCTGCAGGGACCAACGGAACTCAAGATTCTAAAAACTAATAGTAGGCACAAATTCAGTCTGGCAGAAAAGACATAGAAATTTCATTTTAAATTTTTAAATGAGACAACATCTTATTTCTCAGGATGACGAGCGCAGTGGAATGCCACACAGTACTTTGTAACTCAAGGTGCTGACTGCTGAATGGTGTCGCTACTGTTTATGGGGGTAGCATCGCTTACCACCAGGCGAAAGGCATGCTCGTCTCGTCATTCAATGCAATAAAAAAAATATATTTCTGAAAGCTTTTGCCCGCGGCTACGCCTGCCTGATAAACTTTTTCCGGGATAAATATTTCCCCGGTATAAAAAGCTTATAGTACTAAGGAGTAATGTAGTTTCCTATTAGTGAAAGAATTTTCAAAATCGTTTCGGTAGTTCCAGAGATTAGCCCCTACCTTTTTCTCTTTATAATATTAGTGTAGATTATTAGATAGGTCTTAACATTTCCCGTGACACGCCAACGAACATATTTTGAACAAACAGATAAATAGACAAAAAAATCAAATGTCTCGCGTCTTCCAGGTATTATTTCCAAAAATATTATCGTATTTATTTTATGTAGCTATAGATAGTGGCCCTTGCTCTGTAACAGTTTTTAGCATAGAGTTAATGTTATTTAATCGAATAAGGAATGTTGCATAAATCCTACGGCAAACGCAAACTTAGAAAAAGCCGCGTAAAAATTGGTGCATTCGTTTGAGAGCGACGATGCCACAGACAGACATACAGATACACACCCTAAACTTATAACACCCCTCTTTTTCTGTCGGGGGTTAAAAATAGTCAAAATGAACCGAATTCAAATAAAATAGCCAAAATGAACCGATTTCAAAACATTATCGAGGCAAAATAGCCAAAATGAACCAAATTCAAATAAGACAGTATCGAGGCAATTAAATTAATCAATTATTTCAGATACCCACTCGTAAAGCATAC
This sequence comes from Sphinx pinastri, assembly GCA_947568825.1. Taxonomy (NCBI): domain Eukaryota; kingdom Metazoa; phylum Arthropoda; class Insecta; order Lepidoptera; family Sphingidae; genus Sphinx; species Sphinx pinastri. Next base: position 9,079,415 of record OX387627.1, on the reverse strand, counting down.
TTATTACTTAACTACTGTCGGTCGATTATCACTACTCGTAACCTTCATCACCTTCATGTGTTGGTCCAAGTACGATTTTCACCTTGGATAGAGCTGACATTACGAAAGTATCGAAAGTAAAATTGTAATTAGTGACTATAATTATTATGATGCATAAGAACGTTATGTCAATGTACAGTCAGCCACATAAATGGCTTAACAAAATCAAAATTTCAAATCGCCTCTACGCCTGAAGTTTAATTGAAACTTTTTTTTTTCTTTATGTGATGTAAAGTTAATCTGATTTATTTTATTTTTGTGAAGAGAAAACGAAAATTGGTAAGAACACAAAAGTGTAGATTTGAAGTTTTGAATTTGTTCAGCTACTTATGTGGCTGACTGTACCTACACCAATTAATGCAGTTGCCGTATCCATTTGCAAGCCAACATGTAAAAAAACATTAAATTCAGCACTTCGTATATTTTTGTTATATCTCAGACATAATATTAAACGAATTCCATTCCCTATTTTCTGAATATAAGAAAATAAAGTTATCTCGTGGAAGGTAGGTTTTCATAAATACAGGCTTGGTTCTCCGCAAAAGCACAATAGAAACGTTAACGAAATAGATTACCTACGTCAACCGAGGTAAAATTTGGAAAGTCTTTTAATAATCATCCCTCATCCCTGTTAAGTACTTCAACAAAGAATTCATTATGCGACAAATTATTTGTACACTATACGTTGATCTGCTTACAACGCAGTTTAATATAAAAAACTCATAACGACCTTACTTTCAATGAAAAAAACGAGTTTGCTTTAGACCACACGACTGAAGTAAAACTTCTTTAGCTCCATCTATATGTATGTATATCTATATCTATAACAATTTCGTGTCACAGTGTTTGTTACCATACTCCTCCGAAACGGCTGGACCGATTTTGATGAAATTGTATACTCACACTTGGTAGGTTTGAGAATAGGTTGTTATCTATTTTTCGTCCCGCTGAGTGATAAGGGTGGCCCAACCCAATTTTTATTTTATTTTTCGGTCAGGTTTTTTTATATTTTTATTTTAATGATGTGACATTAATAAATACATACAACCCTAAATTTTCTACCTTCTTCCATCATCCCCTATTTTTTAATAGCTATATTAGTAATTTAATAACTTTTAACTGATCAATTATTCATTCTTTCCTACTAAAATAATCTCAAAAAAAAATGTATATGGCAAAACAACGTTTGCTGGGTCAGCTAGTATATATAGGTATATGTTTATATAACATGTATATATGTATAATATATACATGTATATACATATACACACTCTCGTACAACATATATACACTCGTAACTCTCTCTCTTTCTATCTTCACTAACTTACATCTCGCACTCAACTTCCGTTCGCCTCGCCCGATCACACTTTTCGTTTCGATAACGCTCTCGTCACGTATTCACCAGCTAACTCCCCAAGTCAAGCGTGTGTAAAGAAGTTTTACTTCAAAAACTTTGACTTCTTATTAGGATTTTCCAGTTCATTTTACTTGGTACCTACAGAGTATTTGTTTATACAGGTCACAGTGGTATAGTTGCGTTCGCGGTACCTACAACCTTTGATTAATTGACATATAGTTCAAAGCCTACGACTAACACACTGAGATCTCGGGTTCGATCCCCGGCTGGCAAAGTGATAATGGATTTTTCTGCTCAAGATTAGCTCGGCCTGGAATTGTGCCCGGTAAATTCTATTACATGGAACTTGAAGCTACTATCAGCTTCATTGTAGCTTTTTTTTGGCACAAGTCTACACGGTCTGTGCCATGCCTGATTGTAAAATCAAATTAAACTTATATTGTGATTTATTTTGTACCAAAATTTATCAAAAAATTATCTACAAGGTTGTATGCCTATCGTATACGAAAGTACAACTGGAAACTAGCAACATTTTATCTATTTTTATGAAAATAGACTTTTTATGCGCCTAACATTGATGGGAAATAATAATGCGGTTAATCTCTTACACCTAAGGCCCATTTAAACTAAAAAAAACACCAGAATTTATGCTTTACTCACCAGTTGCGCCATCTATCAAGAAAAAATAACTTATTATAGGTGTAACGATAGGTGAGGTTTTGTTTTTATTTTATTTTGGAATAACACCCAGTAAGTTGGGTACCAATCAATAAGTAACAACAATCGCAAAGCTCAGGTTTTTAATATTTAACGCCCAAGAATTTGATATTACATTGGTTTAAATGTTCTCTAAGATTAGAAGTCGTAGGTAGGTACTATAAAAATAAAATAAGTATTGTACCATTCATCAAAAAATATGTCCAAAAACAGGGCTTAAAATTTTAACCAATATACTTTATATAGATATTTGGACAGTACGTACGCCCAAAAACTACCCCTTTGCAATAAATCGTATAATTTTAAAGTCCTGCGATTTTGAGATTTATGTAATTTAAAACTACACTTGATATGAACGTTTTTGCATCGAGCGGTTAGTACTGGAACTACTAGAGTAATAAGTAGGAACAATTAAATTGTAATTTTTAAGGATGCGTTATCTGAATTTTCACTCTTTTATTACTAGTACAAGTTTAGTAGCGGCGATAGCCTAGTTGGGAGTGGAACGGACTGCCGAGACGAATGTCCGCAGGTTCAAAACCCAAGGGCACGCACCTCGTGACTTTTCTAAAAAGTTGTGTGAATTATCGCGGTGAAGGAAAACATCGTGAGGAAACCTGCATATCTGAGAAGTTCTCTATAGGAATTTCGAATATATGTGAAGTCTGTCAACCCGCAGTCCGCACTAGGCCAGCGTGGTGGACTAAGGCCTAAACCCTCTCAGTAGTAGAGGAGGCCCGTGCTCAGCAGTGGGCAGTATATAATACTGGTATGGTGGTGGTGGTATGGAGGTACAAGTTTAGTGTTCAAGCATGCACTGGTGATTAGAACTTCTCCATCAAGATTCAGCTGACCTTTATATAAAATGTGGTACAGTGCACAAAGATGGTTAAAAAAAAACAAAATATAAAAGGCAGTGATATATACTATTTATTTAATGACAATAATATAAAATAACAAGAATAAATTGGAGATATACAGTTCGTTCATTATGTTCATAAACACATTAAAATTACTCTGAGACTTATATTATTTGAAGCTTATCACATTCTACATGGTGTTGACGGCAATTTATATTCACGCTATATTCTGAAGAGAATTGGCATGGAAAAACTATGCTTATTTCACTAGGTTTCAACTTATTACTTAACATACCAATTTAGTTGATTATAATAAAACTTAATGAGTATAGAAAATTAGCCGTGTCAACGGCTTGTGAAACAGTTGTGTCCCAAAAAAAAATGAGAGGTGTCAAGGGACACCCGGATGGAACGAAGTTCCTTTCGATTAATTAGTGAATTGTAATAAAATTTTATTTATATAACAGTGTGTATATATATAAATATATAAATATTTTCCTATTTCCGTTCCAATACATAAGTTTCTAGAGAAAAAAACAAATAAATACGTGTGGCACTCGGAGACTGCCGCGGTAAAGCTATTGCATAGCATTTTTATCACAAATTTTGATTGACTAAACGCAAATTCGATCTTACGCTTACCACATAAAGTAGATTTTTAAACGCGAGCAAAGCACGATTAGTTTTGTTATTGATAAATGTCAGTAACCAAAGTAGAATAAAACAACAAAATTTGAAAAAAGAATGTTACGCTCGACTCTTTTGTACTCGTGCCGTGCCAACGCTGGGGAAATAGCTTCTACGCAATGTATTTAAGGTTCATATTAGATTAGTAAGAAATGGTTTTAATGACATTAATAAATAAAATAAATAAAAATATACTCGTTTCAAGAATTATAGCTTCTACGCATTGTATTTAAGGTTCATATTAGTAAGATAATAGCAAAAAGTGACAACTTTTCGTTAGATTTTTTTCCGTCTAGGACCCTTTCACAACGCGCGATAAGGAACTTCGTTCCAAAACTATTGGTGTGATAACCATACAATTTATATTGGTCTATTTTTTATAAAGAACAATTAAGTCTGTTTAAATTCATTACAAGGTTATTTTAGTGAGTCACCTAAATTATAGCAACTTAAATTAACAAAATTATTAATTGACATGTTATTGCTTTACACGCGACATTACTTATACCTCAGTGTATGAAAATCCCCGAGATTTAAGTATTGAGACGAGGACAAACATGAGTTAAACCAAAACGTAAAATCGTGTTTTCTATTCGCTATCAGTTGCATTCCAGTCATTGGCATTGGTAGTACAAACATGCCAATAGTAAATTAAGTACAGGCGCCTGCAAAAGTTGATTAGTTGTATTTTGTTGTTGAAAATATGTAATTTATGCTGCAACAACGACAAATTTTGCATTCGTCTGCATAGAAATAAAAAATATAACATTGATAACAATGTGTCTTATACTAAGTATTTAAAAGTAATTAAATTAACGATCAGACATTTGAGACATAGAAAAGCTAAAGGTACTGGAAATGCACACAGACAATACTACGCTCATTAAAATCTCAACTGTATACAAACAAACATTACGTTCTCTCTGATATGATTTAAAAGTTAGACATAAGAAATTAAAACACGATACACATTTACAAACAAAATCAGACCAAGATAATCAGACAACAGTAATGTCATTGTGTGCCAGAACTCCAGAAGTCTACATTATAATTTCAATTTAGAAACGTTCCACCAGTTACGTTGTGCGTGATTATTGAAAGCAATATAGCGCTTATACCTACTTTTTGTCTTTTGACGAGCACAAAAATGACATTATAATATTACAACCTGGAAATGGCAAAGCCAATCATTTTAACATATTTTATAAATGGCTGTAATTATTTACAATAGGGTAGTTGACTACTTTTTTTAAATACATTTATCAAAAACGTATACCATCCAAAATCTAACGGAAAATAATTTTCAAAATTGGGGCAATAATTAGTAAGTTATAAAGCTTTGAAATTTGGTGGAAGGGGTAGTTGTCAAATAACAGTAATATTACACTGTGACGTCACCGAGAGTCACCGGCCATAACGCTGCGTGCGTGCGAAAGAGATAGCGCGATATCCCCTCCACGTCCCCACTTTTGCTCATAACAATATTTCAAATAGGAATAACTGCTTTATTTTTCAACCAATTTTGATGCTGATTTCACAGAAGAATTTCTTTTTCGTATTATTTTCTGTTACATATAAAATAATTCACAAAATCAAACATAGGAAACTACCCTATTGTGTAATTATCACACATTTGCGACACATTTTGTTAGGATGTTAATTTTCATGGTTCCACAGTTTTAACATATGGTCAAGAACCACACTCATATCCCATTCAGTAATTCAAAACAAGTGGTTACATCAAATCCACGTGATCACAGCCGCTGTAAAACTTAGTACCAGTTCATACAATTTCGTTTTATAAAGTAAAAAAAATGTCACTCAGACTTGTTACTTATCTACGAATAATTTCGCATCAGGAACGTGATTGACTAAAACTAATTAAATTACCTGACGTATTCTACCGCAATACTGAGACTTGCAACACACAAAATCTGCGGCGCAATTTATGGTACGGCCGGTCAAAGATGGCCGCCCTGAAGTTAGCCACGACACTCGCCCTCTACCTACCTAAATCTGTCGTCACCCTCTAGTAACAAGAAACAATAACTTCGTAGCCACTTATTACTAACTTCAAGCCGACTATCATTGACCTCCCTTACCGTAACTAATTGGTACATGCATATAAGCTCACAATCTTTTCTATGAGAAGGTTAAGTTATATAAAAAATTTACACTGTTTCCTCGTATCATTCAAAATAATAGACATGACTGACTTCGTCGTGCGACATAGCCGATAAATTTTATTAATTGCCAATTGTATTATGAAGTTAGTCACGCTTTTAGGCAATTTCCACTCTTATTTACTACCCAATATAATGTATTTTCTGTCTTCAACAACTTCAAGTACACTTGCGCCGCAGACCACAAACTATAAACTACATATAAGCCTACTTGGTGGTGTTCCCTGCACTGGAGACCTTGTTCTTAATCCACTTGTTGGTGCGAGTGAAAAGGTCCGGCTGCTGCGCCGGGTCCTGCCATGCCTCCAGATTCACTCGCTTTATATCGCTGCAGGGGACCACTGGGTTACTGGAATAAAAATAAAATATATTTATACATACAATACACTCACGCCTTTTATCCCCGAAGGGGTAGGCAGAGGCGCAACTAATGCACCCACTTTCCGCCGTGCGTATTCCGTACTATGATGTGGGGGGCGAGACTATCGCAATCTGTATGTTCGGTTTGAAGGGCATTGTAGCCAGTGTAACTACTGGACATAATGTGACTTAACATCTTATTTATTTATTACTTTTTATACAATCTATACTATTATATAAAGCTGAAGAGTTTGTTTGTTTGAACGCGCTAATCTCAGGAACTACTGGACCGATTTTGAAAATTCTTTCACTAATAGGAAGCTACATTACTCCTGACTGCTATAGGCTACTTTTTATCCCGGAAAAACTATTCCACGCGGGCGGAGCCGCGCGCAATAATGTATAAAGGCGGACTTAATGCCGATGGCATTCTCTACCAGTCAACCTTAGGGTGATGCAGAGATAAACATACAGGTAGGTGTAATAAATAATGATATCATAACATAAAATGAGAAAGAGAATAAAAAAATAAAATAAAAACCAGTTAAAAAAGCATAAATATAAAAAGCACGCAACACAACCTTATGTCTCAGGATGACGAGCGCAGTGGAATGCCACGCAGTACTTTGTAACTCAAGGTGCTGGATGGTGTTGCTAATGTTTATGGCGCGGTCGTATCGCTTACCATCGGGCGAACGGCATGCTCGTCTCGTCATTCAATGCAATAAAAAATAAATAAAAAAAAACTATGCGATCGGACGTACTGTGGGTCCTAATAGTGTTGTTTGTGACTACGGGCTTTAATTATTATCATAATCTAAGATAACTAAATGACTCTAAATAAATAATTACCTTTCGGAAGGCGCTTGGAAGACATCCTTCTGCACACTGGTGACTATACCGTTGTCGCACAACACTTTCGTAAGGGAGGCTCGCTTGATCTCGGCGAGTTGACGCTTCGAGAAGCTTCCAGCCTCGTCTGCGTGCGTGTAAAAGTACCTGTCGCCGGCACGCGTGCGCCATAGTTGCTCCTCTGTAAATAAAATATTCATTTTAATAAATCATTGACTTATTTACACAACGGAAACTGGCTAGGAAGGCGCCATAATATTACGCCATAATGCACATCATCCGATACAAAATTATGATCATATTATATATTTGAAAGAAAGGAGTCAAGTTTGTGTGAAGTTCCATACCATACTACTGAGAGAGGGGTTAGGCCTTAGTCTACCACGCTGGCCTAGTGCGGGTTGGCGGACTTCACATACCTTCGAAATTCAGAGAACTTCTCAGGTATGCAGGTTTCCTCACGATGATTTCCTTCACCGATAAAGCGAGATAATTCACATAGAATACACATATAACTTTTTAGAAAAGTCAGACGTGTGTGCCCTTGGGTTTTGAACCTGCGGACATTCGTCTCGGCAGTCCGTTCCACTACCAACTAGGCTATCGCCGCTTTTGAAGTTCACAAGTAATTAAAGAAAAATATACCTAATAACCAAATTAGATAGTATAATATTCTTTTTTACATCAATGGTATAATATTAATATATCATAAGTAACAGAGCTAAATTAAGTGAGCATAGTCAAAAGACGTATTAGGTAAGTACGTAGATAGTACAGTGATATTAATTTATCTGTAGGTCATTTGGTGCAGTATTTTTCCAACATTGGATTTATCTCATCAAAAACGAATCAAACGTAAATTTTCCTAAGAACATTAGGTATGTGACTATAAACAATGTCACATTAAAACATATTTCACAAAATAATTACAAGCCAATCTCTCGCTAAAGCTTATTAAGTATTTGAGATTTGTACTCATTGCTGGAAATAATTATCCTTAGGCCGTTGAGTAGATTAACTCGATTAAACGTGAAGGATAAATCTGAGAAACTTCCGCAGCAGTAAACTAACACCTAGTGACGAGTGACGACCATAAAAATGAACATTAATGCCGGGGTCACGGGCGAAGGGTACGTATAGCTAACTAGAAAGAAAGAAACATTCATTCGCACAATATACTGAGACGCACAAAAACAATTAGCAAAAAAGTAATACATATTACATAATGCATGCGGGCAACGTACAACGTGACACGTTACAAAAATTTGACAACTGCATTCCTTGTGGCATTACTCATTAGGCATTTGATTTGAAATGTAGCTAAATATTTTTACTTCCTCAAGGTTTCAGAACAACAACAAAGCCAAGTTTGCTTGGCTAAGGTATCTTTCCCACTTGTGTGCGAACCGCAAACTATGTAAACTAAGATATATCCCGTGTGTAATTTACTTAGCTGTGCGAGCTAAACTAAACTAACAGTTAGTTCTTGTATGCAACCGGCATAAATGTGACAATGAGCGTTGTCAATAAACATTAGTGTGGCCCCGGCCTAAGATGAAACTGATTATAAGACTGGTAAAGAACGCCATCGGCATTAAGTATGCCTTTACAAAGAAAATGTGTAAAAGGACATGTCCGCTTTTTGTATGGGTGCAGGGCCTCAAAATCTAACCAAGGTCAAACTTTATGCATATTAAAGGGGCAAAAATATGGATCTTGGATCTATAGAACTATCTTTCTTTAAAAACGTTCATCTTACGTGTAGTTTTTAAGCAAAATAAAATTAAGTACATAAATCTCAAAATCGGAGGACTTTAAAATTATACGATTTAATGCGAAGGCCTAGTTATTGGGAGTACTATCCAAATGTATATAAAGTATCTTTAGAATTTCAAGCTCATTTATGGACATGTTTATAAATAATATACTTACTGATGAAGCAAGTGGCAGTGGGTCCCAACAGAGAGTGGGGGAGTTGTGTCTCCGCCATCATGCCGACCACGAGGTCGATGTCGCCGGGCTGTTCATACAGCTGGGATAATTTGTCCACCGTCTGTCGAAAAACAATTATACAATTTAGCATGGCGTATTAAGGTGAAAAATTAATATTGTACTTTCAATATCACTCACACTCACGCCTTTTATCCCCGAAGGGGTAGGCAGAGGCGCAACTAGTGCACCCACTTTTCGCCGTTATTCCGTCCCATGATGTGATAGGGGGCGAGCCTATCGCCATATCGGGCACAAATTCCAGACGCAAGGCTGATACTGAATAGAAAAACTCAATATCACTTTGCCCGACCCGGGGATCGAACTCGAGATTCCGCGTTGCAGTCGTACCGTAATACAACTACGCCACCGAGGCAGTCACTTTCAATATCATAATACTAAAACACGTGTAATTTTTTTTTATAGTGGGCAAACGGCCCTACGGTTCACCTGATGGTGAGTGATCACCGCCGCCCATGAACATCTGCAATACCAGGGGGCACAGAGATGCGTTGCCGGCCATATACTTACACTATAATATAGTGTAACAATGTTTGTGAGTAGAAATGAATACCTAACCTGAGTGGGAAGTCAAGTTAAACAATATAAATGACATCAGTTAGGGGAACTTAGCGAGAATTATTGAAACGGTGCGAATCGAATGTTTTTTAGCAAGTCGTGTTCCCTTAGCAAGTTCTCGTATCACTATGTAAGGCGATAATTAAGTCACCGATCAGTACATATTTAGTGTATATAATATGCGGAATAAATTATAGTAAACTAGACTTTTGCTTGCGGCTCCGCTCGCATGAATGAGTTTTTCCAGGACAAAAGTCCCGCTTTATATTTTCCCGGGATAAAAAGTAGCCTATGTTACTCGGTGATAATGTTGCTTTATATTTGTGAACGAATTGTTAAAATCGGTCCAGTAGTTTTTGGGTTTATTCGTTACAAGAATACAAATCTTTCCCCTTTATAATATCAGTATAGATAAGAGATCATGCTCTATGTGTGCAGCACCAAAATATAAATTATAATTTATAAATGAAAAAAATCATTACAATATCTAGCAGAAGAGAAAATGTATTATTTTTAATATGGAAAATACGACTGCCTCGGTGGCGTAGTTGTATTACGGTACGACTGCAAAGCTGACGTCTCGGGTTCGATCCCGGGTCGGGCAAATTGTTTATGGGTTTTTCTATTCAATATCAGCCCGGAGGCTGGAATTTGTGCCCGATATGGTGATAGACTCGCCCCATATCACAACATGGGTCGGAATAACGGCGAAAAGTGGGTGCACTAGTTGCGCCTCTGCCTACCCCTTTGGGGATAATAGGCGTGAGAATGTGTGTGTGTGTAAATATGGAACTTGCGTAAAACAAACTACTTATATTCTCAATTTAATTGCTAGTAGTATTTGAATGACTTTCAGACCTACCTACTCATTGCTATTTCTTTAATATTGCCAAAACTGGCATTTGCTTCAGAGACTACTATTAGTACAACCAATGTAAGCCCAGTGATCTCACCTCCTGAGGAATGATGTCCGCAAGGTGCTGGAAGCTGGTGACCGCTGGTAGTCCGCATAACGAGCGGTACACAGTGTAGGCGGGGAGTCCGTGGTCGCGACCGCGTTGCACATCCACTGCCAGGACGTCTAAACCACCCAACCAGTGATGATGGAGCTGTGGATATAAAAAAAATATAGACTGTCTATGCAAATACTGTCTTTTATCTCAGATGCTACATAATAATTTTGAACTATAAATACCATTTTGTTATCGACTGTCTATGCAATTAGGATGTCTATCCCAAATGCTATGTAAAAATTTTGAAAAATAATATTTGGAAAATAAATTATCGTGTTTCATTTTCGATTTCTTTCTTGATTCTACTAATAATTTCGTAAGGTTAGACTAAAAGCAAAATGCGTCTAATTCAATGGCAATCTCAACGGTAAGTTAAGCCGGGAAAAATAATTTATGTCTATTTGTTTATAACATTTTAAAACAAGCTCTTTGCAAGTAAACATTTTGCTATACAAGCATAATTTCTGTTTGCAGACACAAAAACAATTGCACATATACATGCACAATGTGACATCGTCCAGCGTTCAAGGCTTTTGCGAGTAAACAAACGATAAAAATGCACACCAACACCTCAAGTACATGGCGTGATATTTAACGCCATGAGGAAGTTTCAACTTATGTTGACTTATTCAAGTGTTAGTCATTAACGCATGGATTAATTTGAATTTGGTAAATTATTGTAATTAAGTCTATTAGTCTCTTTGTTTGCAAAATTAAACGTGTTTTGATATTTAAAATACAGTTATAACTGTAAATGGAAAGTGTTTATTTTAAAAGTGAAAGAAGGGTTTAAACTTGTCTTTATTATCTATTGTGCTATTTCTCTTTGTTTTAATTTTAATTGAATTAGATACATGAGCCTAAACACACATATATGGTAAACCACACTGCTTTTACAATCTTGGAAAAGTAAGATATCCAAAAATAATTGAAAAAATCTCGGACATTTATTTAAAGGATTAATTACTCACATCATCGTCATAATTAAAGTCCAGCGTCTGCATCTTCTGGCTGATCATTCCTCGCAATATCTTCTTTAAACCATTCTGCACAACACTACCCGGCCTGTAGTAGGTATCAGCAAGTCGTAGTGACGTCACATTGTCGTCGGCGACCAAGTCGATGTCCTGATCTAACAGACTGTTCACGAAATGGAAAGCTGCCGTCGCAAATGAGTTAGTGATGCTGGGGTCCACGTCGGAGTTGTAGCCAGTGTCGTAGCTGTCGTATAGCTCGTCTACGGATTTACCTGGTGGTGTATATTAGATTTTATTAAAACCTACTGAGATGTCTCGGGATATGGTGAGATAGTAATAGCTAATGTTCAGACTTCAAAGAGGAATATTTTTGGGGTATAACATAATGACCAACATGATATTTAAGACGGAAGTTTTTTGGGTAAAGGTATTTATCGAGCGAATGTGGATGGTACGGCTGGAAGGGGACGCCCGAGGAGAACGTTCGCTGACCAAATAAATGATCTTCTCCGAAAGGGGCAGGTCAGGAGTACCCTTAACCGACGAAAATGTATGAAAAGAACTATGAATGTGGAAGAAGCGAAAGAGGTGTGTCAAGATCGTAGCATGTGGCGCTCAATAGTCTCTGCCTACCCCTATGGGATAAGGGCGTGAGTGTGTATGTATGTATGTATGTAAGTTTTTTGGAATTCTATTAATGATTTAAAGTAGGCAGAAAGTAGTCAAATAGTGAAAAGGTTTCAAATCATTTTTTTTACTCAAATATCAACATTAACCTTACCTATATAGGTTATAGCCAATTGGTAAATACCAAAATTTTATGAAAGGAATGTTTTTGTGTAAATATATAAAATAACTAATATATTTATAGGAGTTTTGACGCTGACTTTCAATTAATGATTTGTGGGCAGAAAGAAGCAAAACAGTGAAAAGATAAAATGCATATTTTTGGTAGGGCTGACAATATTTCTATCTAACGAAAATTTGCTTACCTAATGTTACGGAACTTAATTTAATAAGAATTACCCAATACATTACTACATACCTATGAAATTTAAATTACAGAAATTATCAAACTTACCAGTTAAAGCGGACACCCAGTGTTTATAAGTGATATGCTGTATTTGAGCGACGACGATCTTTCGAGCCTCATGGTACAGTTTGTCGGAGGTCCAGCCAGGGTTGAGGGCAGCCAGGGTCCTGGCTATGCGATTGTGCTCCTTTACGAAGAGTGCGTGGGTGCCAGTCAGCCAAGGATGCATGTTAGCGCGGACGTCACCTACATAATCAAGATATTATTTAAGGCATGAATTGCATGGTCAAGTAAATTTATTTAACAGACATCGTGAAACAGGCTCTTACTGAAAGTATATACAAGAACTTATGCAAGGGTGTAAATAGAACCATGTTTTGTCAAATTGTTTAATGTTTTTGGATATACATTTTTATATTAGACTAGCTGTTGCTCACGGCTCCGCCAGCGTTAAAAAGTTTTTCCAGAATAAAAGTCCTGTTATATATTTTCTCGGAATAAAAAGTATAGCCTATAGCACTCAGGAGTGTTGTAGCTTCCTAATAGTGAAAGAATTTTCAAAAGCGGTTCAGCAGTTCCAGATATTAGCTACTACAAACCTACAAAAAACGGACAAACTTTTCATCTTTATAATAACACACACGCACGCATACTCACGCCTTTTAGCCCCGAAGGTGTAGGCAGAGGCGCAACTAGTGCACCCAGTTTTCGCCGTGCGTAAGTATTCCGTCCCATGACGTGATAGGGAGCGAGCCTATCGCCATATCGGGCACAAATTCCAGACTCCGGGCTGATACTGAATAGAAAAATCCAATATCACTTTGCCCGACACGGGGATCGAACCCGAGACTTCAGCATTGCAGTCGTACCGTAATACAACTACGCCACCGAGGCAGTAATAATGGAGGTACTTTATAATACTAGTATAGATTTAATTATAAGGCAAAACAAATGGAGTGGTTTTGCCTGTACGGGCAATCATTGCAGCTACTGCTCATCATCAGACTTATTCGTCGAATCATTCGTAATTTCATTTCAGAAAAAAAAAAAAAATCTCATTGAACCTGATGTTTTGGCTTTAAAACCAACAAACCCATGACTTTCAGTAAGCAGTATGAATGGAAAGTTTTCACGATTTATTTTTTGATATTATGAATGACTAACAAAAAAATAAGTACCTAGTAAGTATTGTCTGAATTATATCTTATCATTTATATTGCAAATATGACACAATGATCCTATATAATCTTCTTATCAGCGATATTATCATTTCTTATCAGACAATATTTCCTCGTGGCATAAAGTTTGTAAACAATTACTGAAAACACCGGTATATTGTTGGTCTTGAATAACCACACTGAAATTTTTTGTGTCAATGCTAAAGTTCTTCTCTCTCATCTGTCGCTAGATTTTATTTAGCATTACTTATAAGATTATTTATTTTAATTTTAACTTAATTCTAGTGCATTCACAGTAGGCACGTTTGACGTCATGTAATTACTAAACTTATTTATATTAGAACGTTTCATATTATGTTATGCAGATACGATATTCGTTATGGAAAGAAAACAACGACCTACTTGTCTATATTATTACTTTAGACGAGAACAAGAAACTCCCCAAAAATCCATACAAACCATATAAACAAACAAACAAACTATTTATCCATACAAACATAAAATCAAATCTTTCCGTTTTAAAATATAAGTATAGATCTAATTGCTTCATAATTAATGTTGCTATATTTACAATCAATATCCTACAGAAGTTCAGATAATTTGCCTAAACAACCTACGTGCATACATACCTTAAAACAATATGAATCTACTTAAAACGCATAAACTCACCAGCATTGAAGCAAATGGCGTCTTTAGAGTTGCCAAGACACTTCTCCTTAGGGTCATCAGCTAGCGGCAAATGCTCCTCATCTTGAATGCTCGAAGTCTTGAGTAAACCACCTTCCTTCTCACGAAGAGCCATCGCGTCACGAGCGTTCGAGCCGTAAATTTGCGAACCATCGAGGAAATGGGTTGCTTGATTCATCTACAAAGAAAAATAATAGAAGTGAAAAACATATAAGTACCTATGTAAGTACATAATAATGGTTTGGAAAATTTTAGCCTTCTTAAAATAACTGCACCTATTCATTTGCTAGAGGTTGGTAAATATGCGTGTAAAATGTTATTCATTAGGTACATATTTTTAGCTGAAAATTTATTTTATTTCTAACAATTTTGATAGGCGTTAAAATGATACGCCAACGCAATATTTCGAGTGCAATATCAAAGCGGACGCAGCAAGGTCGACAAATCGTTGAAAACAAACGTTTTCTACATTGTTTAATTGAATAGTAAATATCCTTAAAGGCATATCGATTGTATACATAACGAAAACGAGGCCAGTGCCACGTAACATGTTTCTTGCAGACAAGCAAAAAATAATGGCACTATGGAAAATAACCAGTGGACAAAAATACAAAAACTTATTTCTCGTATCTAGAATAAAAAATTGCAGTAACTTCATTGCCAAACATAGGTTTTTCTCTTCCTTACACAATTATTATTTAACTGAGTAGGTATTCGTTTGGTTATTATTAAAAGTAAACAACGCGGCGTGATCTCCAAGACAGTTTATCAAGTTCATTTTAGTAACGTCAACGTTAAAATTGATAACTTAAAATTTACATTGACTCTTGAAATTGTTTACTAACGATATACAAATTCTAGAAATTATGACAATTACGAATATATTGGAAATCGGCCAACACGAGAATACATTAACTTCACAATAAGTGTGGGCTGGTGCATCTATTTATACTATGTTTATTTATAACTACATCTATTTATGTCATTGATGTATTAAAAAACCCCATACATCAATGATTTATGTACAATAAACTAAGAAAACGAACAAAGGAACAGCAAGGCCGAACAATAAACGCAAATGTGAAACAAACTGCACTGTGTAATCCGCAATTGATCAATCACAATGATAGTTTATGTGGAGCAATTGTAAACAAGCCATTTTGCCCTTTACAGTTCACAAATTCAACCTTGGGGGTATTTAGTGCGTTGCATAAGGTCTTTAAACACTTTACGTAAGTGCGCATAACGTGACGTAAGGGGCTATATACGGATAGATCTAAACTGAGCATGTTGGATCAATCAACAATGTAGGTACAGTACACGTGTACCAGTGTTTTCTACTATGTTCGCAGAAGTCAATTGATGTCAGCTTCAGTTATTAGGAAGGTAATGCGAATTTATTGGACTCTAAACTTCCATTGATCAGAATTAAATAGCATCAAGTATTTTAATGATAAATTTAGTGCATTGAAAATCATTAGAGACATGTTTTGAAAATAAAATGAGTGATCATCAAGCGGTAATAAAAAGAAATAAAACGTCATTGAAAGAAATACTATTGAATGCAGATAAAAAGGTAACATATTAAAATAGCCATTGTCATATTTAATTAAGCATCAGTAATCTCAGACTGA
This sequence comes from Sphinx pinastri, assembly GCA_947568825.1. NCBI lineage: Eukaryota > Metazoa > Arthropoda > Insecta > Lepidoptera > Sphingidae > Sphinx > Sphinx pinastri. The sequence goes on along the minus strand of OX387627.1, from coordinate 9,063,270 downwards.
TAAGTATATTATTTTAAAAGCTGAACCAGTAAACCTTGCTGTATTTAATGCTATGCATTTTCCTTGATTTTGTTTACAATATTACAATAAATATAACCATATGTTCAACATGTGTTAAACGTGAGTTTAATTGAAATGCATCGTGTTTATTCATCATAAATTTCATAAATGTTGTTAAAATAAAACAACTGTTATCCTGTCACGCCTCCACGTCGTGACACGAGAAATTACTGATAATCGTCCAATAAATATTATTACTACAGATCGTAATGTACTCACCGATGACTTGCCACTAACGGTCAGACATTCAAGGAAATCAGATAAATATAAAATACGTACTATTAACAAACAATATTGCTTTCTATACACAACATAGCAATACATTATGAGAGATTCAAATAGCAACACTGGTTAATGGTTAATCGGCGGTCAACGATCCTCGTTTCAAATAGAAGAAATGTAGAAACCTGTTCCATAAAGCTATTTTAGAACTCCAGTCGATGCAAAAATTGACCATGAAAGTCTACATGGACGTCTTAGCCTTTTTAAAGGGCATAACTTGTTACTATTATTAGCCATTATATACAGTTAATCCTATGTAAGTTTCGTGCTTAAATCACGAAGTTCTGTAGGAAAAAAAATATAATTCATGGGCGTATATAAGGGGGTTGGGTTTTCGGACAAACGTTTCGGTAAAAAATTTACCTTAACTTATTTATGTAAAAATTTAAGTTAAGTTTTTGTAAACCTAATATGTAGTACTTATTACATTCAATAACTTTATAAATTTTATAAACTCAAACTGGCATTCTTGAGAGTAGAAAATGGTGATACTAATATGCCCAGGCCACTACCTTTAGGTACCACGGCGTATCATATTCTGGTAGGTAATACCAATTATAACTAAAAGTACAGTCAACGGCACAAGTCATGAGCACAGATGATCAATGCTGGCATGGAAGATTGAAATGCTGGAGTATTTCCTATGTTTGATTTTGTACTAATGTACAAAATCGTGTGCGTATTATTTTCTATTACATCTAAAATAATTTTTAGATGTAATAGAAAATAATACGAAAAATAAATTCTTCTGTGAAGTCAGCATAAAAATCGATTGAAAAATAAAGCAGTTATTCAATTTTGAAATATTCTTGTGAGCAAAAGTGGGGGCGTGGCGGGGATTGCTATCTCTTTCGCACGCAGGCAGCCTTATGGCCGACGGCGCTTGGTGACGTCACAACCTAGTATTGCTGTTATTTGACAGCTACCCCTTCCACCAAATTTCAAAGCTTTATAACTTACTTACTATTGCGCCAATTTTGAAAATTATTTTTCCATTACATTTTGGATAGCATACATTTTTCATAATTGTGTATAAAAAAAAGTAGTCAACTACCCTATTAGACGAAAATTGTATAGTAGTCGTATGGCACGTGTAAGCCAAAAAACTACGAACCAATTATTGAAAAGTGGGTAGATGATTTTTCTATAATTACTAATATTGTACTAAAAATAGTCACTAACCTGCTCTGAAGCTCCGAAGGTGCAGTCGCCTCGGTACGTGGTGACAGACCTGGTGTACTCCATGCAGGTGACGTACTTGTCTTTGTAGATAGGATCCTCATGAGGCACGGAGATGGGCATGCAACTCGGATGAAGATACCGCGGGGTAAGTGGATATCCAGAGTTATCACAGCAGCGTATGGCTTGGTTTGTATGGACTACAACAAAATAGTACCGTTAAAAAATATGGACAAAGTTGATGGAGTGATAACTACTGCCCATCACTACCCGAATGCCATAAGAAACTCGTCTTTACTGGTTATGATCTCTGGCAACTTAATTGTTATAAACTATAACTTTGTTACATTATGTCGCTTTGGACTGGTCCTAGTCCTATCCTGATTGTGTCAGATCGGAGCTGCAGGCAAAACCGGTTACAAGATGACGATTCTACGTTAAATTATGTCTTCAGATATTTAATAGAGTAAGCTATCAAAATGTTATTTAGTTAAGTGGACCATTTTATCATACGTGTTAAATTAATATTACTGAGTAAACAAATAAGTTTCATTGAAACGATATATGTAGGTACTAAATCTTCCACTAAAATGACTACATGTTTCTCTCTATTTTTCCTTATTACTAAACAGAGTAGGTACATACTTGTTTTCCTCACAGGCGTGTGGACCAAGTCATGATGAAGGAATTGCCCCCAAACCGCCAAAGCAATGGTCTTCGTATCATCAGGCTTGTCAAAGTTATTCGCCAATTTCGTGCTGATGAGACGAGCTGACGGAAGAGGCTTATAGCTGAGAGCTGCACGAGGCTATAAAAATTATTTAAGTTAATAAATCTTGAATAAGGAAAAACGCTTAATAAATATTTACAACAAAATTCGATGCGTACTTTCTTAATTTACCCTTGAAAATAATAGGTAAAAGGTTCTTAAAGAATGTTTACATTTATACGCACCCAAGCTTATGATATGTAGCAAACTAAAGCATTACACAATACAATAACCAACCTCATCGATGCCGTCAGCATATCTCGGATGTAGGATGCGTTTGTAGCCTGTAAGAGCCTGTCCCCAAGACGAGCGCACCGGGTTGTTGCAGGAGCCGTCAAACGTTCGGTACTTAGACTTCTTGTTCGTACGGCACACAAACCGTTCAAGGCTCGCACACTCCCCACCAAACTCACTCTCACGCAAGTTCAACGTGCTGATGAAACTCGCGCACTCGTCGCTAGGCAAACCGTATCTTAAACAAACAATCAATCGTTAAACTTTGACCACACATTACTCCCCAAACGTGCATGTTCTGCATTATATACCAACCTTCTACATCTAGTATAGACGAGATTCTGCGACGCCTTCGCTATTGTCAGGGAAGATTTTTCGTAGTGCATTGCGTCGTCAGAGGCTTGACCGTGTATGGCTAGTCCTTGCGCAGCCGAGCCCGACTTGGGCGTGATCCCGGCCGCTTGCAAGTTCAACTCCAGTCGCTCCAACATTGACACTTCCAGTTTACTCAGGCTCACAGATCTGTTTTTGTGCAGGGCTGTCACGTGAGGCAATCGCTTTAGCATCTCCGCACTAGGAAATGGGAAATCGTACATTGGCGGTGGATGTATTATATCTGCAAAAAAACCCTACATTAGGACTTGTGATTCTATTATATGAAATGAAAATTAAATTGCGAAATCTTACCCGAAGAAAATATCAAGTTGAGAGGATACGGAGCCACATGGCTCCCGAAAGTCACTCCCGCCCATAACACCACGCCGAGCAGTACCATTTTCATCATTTCCTCCAAAATACTGCAACAAAATAACAACAAGCGCTCATTACACAGGCCGGTATTTGAATAATAAAACCATTTGTATTACAAAAGAATACACCAACCGCTGACCAAACTTTACTAACATAATATTAGCTCTGACATGTAACAACTTCGAAATCGAACTGATCAACAAATGAGGGAACAAATAGTTTTATGAAGAGCAGCACCACAAAGGGTATCATACTGGACCTTTGATAGTCCCGTCTCAAGAATTGTGGCCGATAAACATGTTTCGTCATAATTATGTATCTACCGCATTTGCAAACATGTCATGTTCGAGTTGGGACGAGCCCCCTGAACCTCCGATAACAACTTTGACAATAAAAGCGCGGTGTACACAGCTATTTAGGCTGTAACGTTATTGTGATATTGGTCATAATGAGTATGTTTAATTGCATAAACGACTTTGTTTATAACTGTTAGTAAAATGAATATAGACAGTTATATTCGAACAATTACATTATAACAATTATGTGAAACTTTATGATATTATCCAGGTTACTTAGGCTAAATGTTAACCCAATATATCATCTGTTTTTATGTGTAGCATTAAAATAACCTACCAATTATCACTTTACGCATACGTGAAAACATACAACACTCTTAGGGAATATCCTTCAGAAATCGAGCGTTACATATTTGCCAAGTTTATTATCAAAGCAGCAGGTTGACACATAATATCAAAGGTTTAATTTTAGTGACAAAACAAGGTATAACTTGAAGAAGCTAACCTACCAAACGAAGGTGTCGAAATTATTGAGCATATTATGTAGTCGGGATATAAGACACTGGTCAACTTACCCAGTTACCTACACGCTATGCTGTCTGGTTACAATTTAGTCTGTACGTATTCATACATAATTTATTATAAGTAGGGGACGTAAGTTGTAAAATGATGAATGGTATAAATTACCTACGACTTTTATAACACCTGTAAGATTATCAATGATTAGACAGGGAAGTCTTTATTTCTTTCCTACACAGCTATGATGTGTCAGATGTACAATTACCAAATTTGATGCTAGTACACTTTCTCAAGAAAAAACTCCATTTTTAATATTTTACCAAGCAAGTGGGATCGTCTCGGAGATGTACAAAGGAAACAGGAGATAATTCTTATTGTCTATGTTAGTTGTATGTTGAATGTTGCTGACAGACGACTTATTTAGAGCCTAAAGGTGGTCGAGCATACACTTTCCTGACTGTACATACGTTGAATATAATAATATTGTTTTTCACAATAAATTGTTATTAATAATGATTATCATTTTCATATAGTTATATTGCGATAGGCTCGCCGCCTATCACATCATGGAGCGGAACACACTTAGCGAAAATTGGCTGCCGTGGTTTCACCTCTGCGGTCTAACCCTACGGGGATAAAGACACGATGTGTGAATTTGGTTCGATTTTCATTATTTTTGATAATAAGACCATTATTATCAACCAAAGAAAAAACGTATTTTGATTTGATAACAAAAGACACTGTCCTTAACTTCGGATGAGATAATAATTTCGAAGCATACAAAGGATTGCTGGGTGGCATTGCACGCTTGTAATTCCTGTAATGCCATTACCGGTTGTTCATCCCAACCAGGGTCGTTATTCGCCTGCCGAGATCATTTACAGTTGTAATACCACTTATTTAAAACCACGCAACGAACCACGCACATTATCGAATGTTTTAGCGGCTTAAGTTTGACTTCTTAGTAATTTTAAAAGACGGTTATATAAAGATTATCCGAGATAAATTCGATTTTGATTGTATTATAAATATACCTACATGTCTTTTTCTCTCCGCTCGTGTGTTCTTACTTCTAATTTTTCACAATCCACTATCAGAGATGCTGACATAATTTTATTTTAACTATGAATATTATGTCTTCAATTTAATCGTTAATGCAAGGCGAAAGGTTATCGCATGCTCACGGATGTAGCCAAGAATAGCCAGATTAAGGCGGAACGAAAATGTAAGCAACATTGATTTGTCTAACATTAATTAGGTCTAGACATCTCTCCATAGCGTAGTTTATTCTTTCAATGTTCGGATGCCAATCTTGTAGGACAAACAACAAAGTATTTCTATAACTAGTTAATATTTTATATTATACGTAGTTATAGGATAAGTTTTACTCTTTATATAACTCGTGTGATCTAAAACTGCGTTAGAACAGTGTTAGTGTGGGTGAAAGTATGCGTCTACTTCAACGTTGTTGCAACAGAAGACATAATTGACGAACTGGTGCCAACATTGTTTTAGGAATGGCTCGATAAATATCTTGATTGCGACTGAATTTATGAACTTGAAAACGGCTCTAAGTAATGTCGGTCCTGATGATCAAAGGGTCCCGTAACTCGAAATGAGAATTCTGAATTACGTAAAATATTATGGTCCTTTACGGCTCGCGAAATAGTGCTTATTCGTACAACCTATCAAGGATATGATTGCAAACTTCTAATATGTTTGTGATGCTACTTACTTATTAGAGTCGATAATACGTTCCAAGCAATTAGTACAATTCAGGTAAGATATTTTTGTTTATTTTATTGTTCAGAATGAAATTTTACCAACACATTTAAAAACTTAAAACCTAAAGAATGAACAATACTTACCACTACAAGTATTAAAGCCAGATGATATGGGTAATGGAGAAACCTTGCTCTTTTATATAGCATGTACTCATTGTTTAGTATGACAGACATCAGGGCATTTTAAAAATTAACACTAATTCGCCAAAAGAAATATTTATTTGAGTTCGTTCATCCGTGAAGTATGTGTTACAAATATTTGCCAGGACAATGGCGAAACTTAAAATAAATTAAATATTAAATACAAAATACCGGCAAGCAAAAAATAGTTAGCTGGAGTGGCGAAAGACGACATTTTATAAGTGAAGACGAGATAGGAGTTACTTCGTCTTTTTAATCCCTAACGGAAAAAAGAGAGCTGTTATAAGTTTAAGGTGTGTATCTGTATGTCTGTGACATCGTTGCTCCGAAACGAATAGACCCATGGGCGTATATAAGGAGGGGAATTAGGGGTCCCCCCCCCTCCTTAGCTTCTCAAATGATTGGGCTACGCTACCAAACATGTCCACACTCTAATATATTACGTGACGGGGGGTGGGCGGGTGTATACGGTGTCATACAAGGCAAGAACCCACGCCACAATTTTTTTTATATCGTAGGACCCCCCATGTGAAAGCTATAGCTACGCCCGTGAATGGACCGATTTCGATGCGGTTTTTTTGTTTGAAAGCAGATGTTATCGAGATGGTTCTGAGCTATAATTTTGAAAGATCTATTCAGGCGTTTGAACTTTAAAGATAATGCAGTCACTGACAACGCGTAGGAAATACTTAGACTTGATGTTCCTTTACAAACTGTTGAATTCTGATATTGACTGCCCGCAGCTCCTCAATAGGATAAACATTTCAACTCCGAGTCGGCTACCAAGGTTCTCAGCCTATAAATTATTCAAGGAAACATTCTTTCGGTCAAACTTGAGTTTCAGTTCGCCAACAACCAGAATGATGAAAGCCTATAATTATTTGCCTAACGGTGATGACGTTGACATCTTCTGTGACAAATCTGATACATTTAGGAGAAAAATAAGACTAAGAGTTTTCCAAAATAGTGTGATAGACACAAAAGTAAGTTAACGCCACTTGTACCTGCGTTTGTTTGTTTAATATTTACACTACAATTCGGTAAACTTCTGTTGATTTGCCTTTTCTTGTTGTATTTTTTCTCTTGTTGTTGTTCAGTTAGTCAACCATAAATTCTAGCAATGTAACGTAAGAAACATGTTTAAGAACTTTAAATTGTTCCTATCATACGCCTGTATATCAAATTAAGTAGCTAAGCATTTTTGTTTTTGTTTTAGTTAAGTTGTAAATACCTTTAAGAGGTAAACACAATTGTATATAGTTTATACCTGTAATTTTAACAAACGTATGTGCTGTGTATTACCTAATGGTATTTCTAAATAAATAAATAAATAAATAAATAAATAATCAGCTCATTCCCTTCTTTCACAAGTCCGATTGATTTGAAATTTGGTGTATTGTTACTTCGGTGGTATTTTCAAGACGTGGCAACTTTAAGCTGATGCTGTAGCATCAAGTGGTCTGCGGAATACCCATCTCCTCAATAACTTACAGCAGATATAGCATGTTTGGGCTCATAAGAATGGTTTAATGAGTAGGTGTTAGATAGACGATGATTGAAGCCCCATTGTGGAGAAAATAGTAATTAAAAATGTTTGGAATAGGTAACAATTAAATAAATAAAAAAATAACCCCGATACAAAACGTTAAAAATAACATGTGTTTGTTTGACCTTTAACTGACGTGGGACCGAGCCTCGAACCGGGGAGATGAAAAGCGTCCTAGTAAATTTCCAATAATCAAAATCTTACGTACCAGTAGTCATTACTTAAGTTTATTAAGATAATATTGTATGATATCTAGATATAATCTTAAACGTATGATATACACTACAGAGTACAGACATAATATTCTTTGATTAATAGGTATATTATTAATCAAAGATTATATTATGTAACTACAATGTACAATGTACATATACGGTCGTCCTTTATACCCTCTACGCGCGCCATAACCGGGTTGCGGTACGTCGCAGGCTTGGTAACTTATAATTTGTGTCTGTAGGCTGTGACCTATGCCACAGCCCTCGGGAATTCTAGAATGCACGGGCCCGGTTGTCGGGTGAGTAAAAGGTCGACATTTATGCACAAAAAAGTGCTGGGGAGAGAGATGTATTGTCACACTATTGTATCAAAAAAAATAGTGTGTTGGGTGCAGACCCCTCCTTAAAGGGTATTCGCTAGCATAGAACTAGAAAAGATGATGTGATTTATTTCATTTTTATATTCCTACTAGCATTGCGCGCGGCTCCGCTCGCGTGGAAAAGTTTTTCCGGGATAAAAAGTAGCCTATAGCACTCTGGAGTAATGTAGCTTCCTATTAGTGAAAGAATTTCAAAATCGGTCCAGTAGTTCCTGAGATTAGCGCGTTCAAACAAACAAACTCTTCAGCTTTATATAATAGTATAGAAGTATAGATATAGATAATTTATATATTTTAATGCGGAAGTTTCAGGTCGTAGAAATACTTAATGATCGTACTTAACGATTTTCGGCAGAGTACAAGTAGCTTATTAATCCATAATAGGGTAAAGCTATCGTCGATCTTGATGAATGACGACTGATTAGGTAAAGGGTCATAGAAGTTGAATAAAGCGGGAGAGGTAGGTAACTAACTTCAGGGTGCACCAACCAAAAAGTTTGACAACAGCTGTGCCAGACATAATTATTTATAAAGTGCATTTTTAAAAATTGCCTCGGTGGCGTAAGTAGTTGTATTACGGTACGACTGCAATGCTGAGGTCTCATGTTCGATCTCCGAGTCTGGCAGTGATATTGGATATTTCTGTTCAGTATCAGCCCGGAGTCTGGAACTTGTGCCCGATATGGCGATAGGCTCGCCCCTATCACATCATGGGACGGAATACGCACGGCGAAAAGTGGGTGCATTAGTTGCCTCTGCCTACCCCTTCGGGGATAAAAGGCGTGAGTGTGCGTATGCGTATTTTTTTTAATTAAGTAGATACTTTCCGATGACCTTAACTGCACATTTAACGTTCTTGTGTTCTTTTATCTTTACGTTATCATACCCTTATAATATAAACCATTTATTTTAAAATACTTAGGTATTACCTTGGGCTTAAAGTTTAGCTAGCCTAATGAGCGATTTCAGTGCCAGGTTTATATTCAGCTCAAATTAAGTAAGCTTAAAGCGGAATTTTGTGAGCTATTACGATATACATTGAAAGATTGCTGGTTAGAATTATAATTATTGCATACGCTTATTCACTTTATCGTGAATGTAAACACACCAAAACCTTAAAACATGACTGTTCATGAATCATGTGCAGCATTACTTAGGTACTTACGTGGAATGTTCCCCACATCCATCACATTCCGACCTCCTTCTAGAGCATTTCTCCGGCAATTTATTCTTGGCATCAGCGTTCAACATGGACTTTCCTTCAATGATCCGTTTAAACAACATAATAGAAGCAGCAGGATTTGTTGCTTTCGACAATTGTCGCGTTTGTGACGAATGTTTGATTTGTTTAACACGATCGCAGACGACACTTGTTCGAAGGAACGATGTTCCATTAGATTGGCAGAAGAGCCAATTTCACCTCTACTGCCCAACCCGCACTGGAACTGCGACTTGGTGCCGGCCACAGAGCGATCGAATCAACAAACGCAACGCGTTTACCGCGCCCCGCGCCCCGCGCCCTTACCGTCAGCGAATAAATCTATGCCACAGCTTAGAAATTTAACAACACCAGTAGGCAACTAAAATGAAACTAATGATGATATTTCCAAAGATAACTAAAGAAAAACATAAATCACATAAATTCTTGTTGTATAGTTCTGCTATCTAGTATTTTAAATTCAAATGTTATGTGATACATAACTTATTTAACCAATAAAAACATTATTTGAATACTGATTCAATTATTCTGTGACTATGAATGCGCCAGGGGCTTTTATAAGTGTGCACAGTTGCAAGTTGGCTGGCCCGGACCTAGGCTTGTATAGGTACTGCTCAATAATCAATTTTATTACTACATTACCACACAACTACACATTACCACTACATTGTCCCAGCCTGGTATACCCCCCGATGCACCTTTCTGTAACCTTGCCGCAGCGTGGTAGGTATTATGAGAATTCATTTTTCAAACTATATAAAATATATTTACTTAGTAACTTTGATGTGATACGTGAAAGAACATTTAATTTTTAAATCTACGATTTTATTATACGTGTAGATTATTCTAACCAATGATTATTTTACTGGTGGTAGGTCTCTCATTATGTAAGAGGCCGTCTGGGTGGGTACCACCGCAATGTCTATTTCTACCGCCAAGCAACAGTGTGCATGCACTGTTGTGTTTCGGTTTGAAGGACATTGTAGCCAGTATAACTACTGGACATAATGAGACTTAACATCTTATGTCTCAGGATGACGAGCGCAGTGGAATGCCACACAGTACTTTGTAAGTCAAGGTGCTGCATGGTGTTATTACTGTTTATGGGTGGTCGTATCGCTTACCATCAGGCGAACGGCATGCTCGTCTCGTCATTCAATGCAATAAAAACAAATAAAAAAAAAAAAACCATAACATTTTCATTACTTGCGTATTTTGTTATAATTTTATACAAGGATCATGACAAGTGTTCTTGAAATATTTACTTCTTCTTCTTCGTCATTTCCTTCATGAATGAAGGTCATGCCCGCTTTGGTAAGCCTTGGTGGTGGCGCTGACAAGCTGCTTCCACTCCATCCTGTCTTGTGCCTGTCGCAGAGCATCCGTGACTGGGATCCCCATGACCTTTCTGATGGTGTCAGACCATCGGGTAGGTGCTCGGCCTCTAGGTCTTCTGGCATCTACACTACCCATCACAACCAGCTTATAATTAATATTGACTTAGTAAGTATAATTCCCACGAAGTAATTTGATTAGACAGTTATATATAATCAAATTACGGCGTATGAATCCCAATACCCATAAAACAAACATGATTCAGAACAACAAACAAAGTAAACAATTATGTATTTACTGTATGACGCACAGTAATAAAGGACCATTTGCACGTGGTGTGCGCATGTTCACGGCGTGTACACTGTCCTCCCCCCGAGCAAACCCCGCCCCGCGGTTGCCTTCCCCGCTCACCGCACCATGCCGCGTTGCCCCGTTAACAGCTGATCACGCGCTAGCAGCGTGTACAAGGAACCGGTTCACAAGAATCGCAAAGGCAAAGGCATGACATTCTCAAGGTAAATACCGTCTGTTCCGTACATGGATATCTACTTATTTTGACTCAGTTTTCAATACCTACCTATAGATTTAGTACATCTTGGGTATTATTGCCATATTTAATATATCCGTACTATCTATACTTCTATACTATTATATAAAGCTGAAGAGTTTGTTTGTTTGTTTGTTTGAACGCGCTAATCTCAGGAACTACTGGACCGATTTTGAAAATTCTTTCACTAATAGGAAGCTACATTACTCCTGAGTGCAATAGGCTACTTTTTATCCCGGAAAATCTTTTCCACACGGGCGGAGCCGCGCGCAATGCTAGTTTATCTATATTCTAGGTAGAGTTCTATTACTTACTTAATACTACCGCGATAGCGTTGTTGTATTTCGTGCACGGGACGACTATCGCACTTTGGTCTCGGGTTTGAATCTCGAGTCGAGCCAAGTGATATTGTTATTTTTCTACTCTGTATCCGGCCTAGAGTCGGGAAAAGTGCCGGTAAAAGGCAAAGGACCTCCCCCCACCCCCCGTCATGACATGGGAGTTGGGACCCAACATACCTGGCGAAATGTGGGTGTGTTACACCTGTGCCTCCCCTAAAACAGGAAGAAGGCGTGATGCTACGTATGTATGTATATACCTATGTAATATATGATATTATAACTAGTATATACAAATAGCATAATATTATTAGTAGTTATGATAATTATGCTAAGTATATCTTTCTGGTGGGCCATCACCATATCAGACACAAATTCCAGACGTCGCGTCGCGGCGCGTCGGGTTGATATTCACGAGAAAAACCCAATATTCATTTACCTAACAAGTAAGTAAATAATAATGATATGAAGAAGCATCGATACTGAATTATTAATCAAAGCTGACTATAATATAATGTCATTAGCTTTTACCCGCAACTCAATATCTGGACTATTTGTCGTTTTCAACCATTTACAATTTTATTACATACTCATCGATCTTTATACTTTACTAAGGAAAATATGCAGAAGAAAGCGCGTAAGGCCCCTCGCCCACGGCGACTTTTTGCAGCGATGCAGTCGCGCGTTTCGTAAACGCGCGTCAACGTCGCTACTAACGCGCTTTAGTCGCATTTGCAGCGCGCTACAGAAGCGAAGCCAACGCTACAGCATCGCGACTGTATCGATGCAAGCGCGCGACCGTGTCGGACGACATCAGGGGAAGAGTGGCGCGTGAGTGGAGATCCGCCGAGTATCTGTGCAACACACCACCACCAAAGACAACGTTGCCTCAACAGAGTCGATCTTGAAACTGTAGCGATCGCAGGAATTTTTGTGCTGTTAATGAATCGCGACAGTATCGCGTTTGCATCTCGACTGAATCGTGGTAACGAGGCCGAGGGCACACAGCTTGCGACCGCATCGCGACTGTATCGTTGCAAACGCGCCACAGCATCGCTGAAAACAGTCGCCGTGGGCGAGGGGCCTAACGCGTAATAACTAATAACTACAAAAATAGGTCCAAACGAAAACGTCTTTATCATTATATTTTAATTGCCTACAGTGGTGGCCTTAGCCGGCGCAAGCCCTCGGGCGGCAGCAAAAAGAAATCAAAGCATTTTTTGAGATGGGTTGGTTAACAGGGTGGTGAGGTCCCTCGTCTAAGCGCGAGGCCATTAATGCAATAGCTAAATAGCGGCTTTCGTGATTCTGTAAACTGTCCATTTTAGATTTAGATAACTAGTTATTGGCGAATACCGCGAGGCTACAGGTATTTAACGTTAATCTTTATAGTGAGTTGAGCCAATAGTGCGGCCTTAGATTAATTATATCGATGCTCACGATACCGATAGGCCGTTACGTTTCTGCCACGACCACGACAGTGCCTCGTAAGTCCTCTAAGTAGTCTGTCTCTTCAATTTAATTCTGATCTCACACTGCTTGTCACTCTTGTCAGCAGTGTTGCCGTTTTACACTGGTCACGCTAGCACCCAACGAAAAATAAAGTTAAAAATTGTTTAGCGCTTTTTAGCCAGATTTTCACAAGATTTAGTGCGTTTTTGATAAGAGTCGTGTTTTTTTTTTCGTCAAACGGCAACACTGCTTGTCAGTTGTCAGTGGCAACTGGGCACTGGGCCTGGCAATGATTGGCAAAAGCAAATTGGCATTTGGGGGTATATGTGTTCTGTGGCATTTGGGCCCGATATTTATATCGCTTTCGTTGTTGTAATTGTTTTGTTGTTATGCAGTATTAGAAAGGATATAAATATCTCTATTTTCTGAAGTTTGTCTAGATAAAATAAAAGAGTGATTTTCGTAAAACTTCCACCCGTTTATACAGAAAAAATGGCTTCACATCTGAGTACCAGAGATCGCTTGCTGTCTCTGATTGATGATATCGAATTAATAGCAAAGTAAGGTTCTATTTATCCAAGGATGAGTAAAAAGTATGTTAGTATAGTGTATACGTGCATAGTATATATGTTATAAATATTTCAGAGAAATAATAGAGGTATCAATAGCACCAAAACCCCAAAAATTAACTGCAGCAGATCACGCTCAGTTGACCGATTTACTTCTATCTAAAGATGCTGAATTGAAAAACACCTTAGAACTAGCTGACGAACAAGCAAAAATCCAACAAAAAATGAACGAATTAAAGGCAGAAGTTGATAATAAGGTAGGTGAATTAAAATATTTTTTCTAACATTCTGTAAAATGTTGTGTTCAAATCATAGATTTAAATTTATGGTTCAAATGATGTATGCCTCTGTACATGTAAGTGTTTTATATACTGTAAAATTATTCAGATAAAGAAAAATACTTTTATAAACTGGTTTAAAAACTAATAATTTATACATTTATTATGTTTTATTTACATGTTAACTCAAGGACCAAGATATTTATCATCTACAAAGACAGCTGAAGGATGCTGAGCAAATTTTAGCCACATCATTATATCAGGCTCGACAGAAACTTGCCTCCATAGTCAAGTCAAGGAAAAGACCAGTCCCTTCAGAGGAACTTATTAAATTTGCACACAGGTGTGTAATTTCATATTTATGTAATTTTACAAGACTACAAATTACACCATATACTTTTTTATAGAATGCTAGCATATAAGATCTTACCTTATACTTTGTAGCATTAAATTTATAACACTGTTACAGGATAAGTGCTTCAAATGCAGTCAGTGCACCATTATCATGGCAGCCTGGAGATCCTCGTAGGCCATACCCCACCGACTTGGATATGAGGCTGGGTATGCTGGGACGTCTGTGTGACCTGCCACTCAACGGACACACTCCGTCTACACTGAATGAACTTCACAGAATAACTACAGGAGGAGGTAGGGATATTAGTCATTTAATTTATATCCATTTCTCAGAATAAGTTTTACATTATTAAAACAATGTTGCAGGCATATTATAAAAAAATATTGACAGTTGTGATGATAAATGTAATGAATACTATATTTTTTGCGAATTCATCATACAAAATCACTTATGGCCTTTTTCATGGTAATTTGTAACTTATTGGGTATCTTGAAAGTGGATTCTATATCTAAAATAAATTAATCAAAATTAATGAATATACTAAGGTTTATAAAAATTTTATAGCAATTATTAGTGTTAACATAATATTATATTATGTATTTTAAAGCTGCCTCGGTGGCGTAGTTGTATTAGGGTACGACTGCAATCCAGAGGTCTCGGGTTCGATCCCCGGGTCGGGCATGGTGATATTAGATTTTCATATTCAGTAACCGCCCGGAGTCTGGAATTTGTGCCCAATATGGCGATAGGCTCGCCTCCTATCATATCATGGGACGGAATATGCACGGCGAAATGTGGATGCGCTTAGGTGCGTCTCTGCCTACCCCTTTGGGGATAAAAAGGCGTGAGTGTGTATTTTAAAGCTGTCATAGTTAACTATCTTTTCTTCTGCTATTAACAAAATATTGATATGTTTTGGTTCACTTATTCATGGTGTTCATTGTTTGCATCTTCCACTCTTGTGTACTTTGTATGCACCACAGGAATTTACTATTGATATGTAATTATTTCCTTATGAACTCATAATTTATGTGCATGCATCACTTGGAATTATGATTCAAAGGGGTCTACTATGACTAGATACAGTTGGTTTACTATAACTACATATAATATAATGGTAGTACTGGGGTTTTCCAATTAACATAAACAACTATTGGTTATAATATGTGTATAATATTTCCATCTTTGGTTTTGTTGTTTGGTATAAACAATCACAACTGTATATGAATGAATGAATGAATGAATGAATGAAGCCTTTTATTCAGACTTAAACAACATTAGATTTACAAAAATTTCAAGTTATCATATTGCAATACAATCAATATAAGTTTTTAAATTAATTATCATTCAGTATAAATTTATAAAATAATTATCATTGTATCATGCTTTATCATTAAATATAAATTCTATTAATCAATGTAATAAATATTTGCATGCATATATATATTTCCATTTTATTTGGTTTTGCTACTTTTCCTCTTTTGTCACCGGTTACTTGTCTGTGTGCCCTTTGGCATAGGCCTCCTCCAACTCCTTCCACTTTGTTCTGTCCCTCGCTACCCTAGTCCATAGTTTCCCGGCTGTCCTTACGATGTCATCCATCCACCGAGTATTCTGCCTTCCTCTTTTCCTTTTTCCCGTTCTTGGGTGCCAAACCATAATCCTTCTGCTCCACTTATCTGTACCTCTTATTGTATGCCCGGTCCATCTCCATTTTAATAGTTTTATCTTAAAAGTTACGTCAGTAACTTTGGTTTCTTTCCTTATTTCCGCATTTTTCTTTCTGTCCTTCCTTCTCACACCCAACATACTCCTCTCCATTGCGCGCTGACAAACTGCTAGTTTAGTATGTTGGTTTTGCGTGATACCCCATGTTTGACATCCATATGTTAAAACAGGTAGGATGCATGATTCAAACAGTTTCTTTTTCAGTCTCATATCAAAATCCCTATCTTTCAACACCTCTTTCAGCGACCAGTATCTCTTCCATGAGTTGGCTACACGTCGATCAATTTCCTTCTCTCCCATACTCTTTGTAGAGATGACTTGCCCCAGATAAATGTATTCATCTTGGTAGTCTATTTTTCTATCATTCACATCTATCTCCACTTTGTCATGGTTAGTTATTAGTTTAGTCTTGTTGGTGTTCATTGTTAGTCCTACCAACTCGCTTTCTTCAGCCAACTCTTCTAGCATCCTTCTGAGTGCTGTTGGTGATTCTGCAAAAAGTACCACATCATCCGCAGCACAGTGTGGCTTTTTACATGATAAATTATGCCTCTAAGTACAGACCACATGACACAATTCTGTGGGATTCAAGCTATACATAAACTGAAATACCACTTCAATTAATTCAAGGTTTTTTTTTATTGCATTGAATGACGAGACGAGCGTGCCGTTCGTCTGATGGTAAGCGATACGACCACCCATAAACAGTAGAAACACCATCCAGCACCTTGAGTTACAAAGTACTGTGTGGCATTCCACTGCGCTCGTCATACTGAGATATAAGATGTTAAGTCTTATTATGTCCAGTACTTACACTGGCTACAATGTCCTTCAAACGGAAACACAACAGTGCATGCACACTGCTGCTTGGCGGTAGAAATAGACATTGCGGTGGTACCCATCCAGAAGGACTCTTACATATGAGAGACCTATTTGACCAACCAATTTGATTAGTTTTCCTTCGGCAGTCGCTCCGTCTGGGTGCTGACCTTACGTTCCCTGTTCAGATACCAGTAATAAACCTTTGATTAATAATTTAGATTTATTTTTATTTTTTTCCAGTACCAGCATCAGCGACAAATCAATTCACATGGCACCCATCTGGTGAGCTTCATATGTCGGTCGGTGGGGGTAACTCGGTAGCTATAGACGGACGGGGAAAGGATGCGCCGGCGCAGGAAGATGTTGAAGTCATGTCGACCGACTCAAGTTCGAGTTCCAGTAGTGATTCGCAATGAATAAAGTACTTGATGAACACAAAGTTTCAAAAAAGATGACAGCACTGACAAATGTTTCATACATCCGCATGTGTTAGGCGGTAAAAAATCAAGAACATGTGTACCTAATATAGTTAATTGTATGGAAGTTATTACATTAGTTTTAGGATATTGTGACTGCCAATCGGTGGTTGTTAAACTTAGCTTATAATAAATATTTACTTAGGAGTTAGGATAATAAATAAAATATTTATATCAGTCCATTAATGTGTTTGTTTTTACTCTCAAGTCGAGGCAATTAATCCAAAATAATTGCTTTAATTTGGTATAGAGCATGTGAAATAGTTCCTAACAATATTTTTTTCTCTTCACATAAATAAAATATAACGGACATACTTCACTTCACACAAAGAAAAAAATGTTTTTATTTTTCGCACAGAATTATTTTTTTATGATGTGTCATTTAAAAAACATATAACCCTAAATTTTCTACCTTCTTCCATCATCCCCTATTTTTTAATAGCGATATTAGTAATTTAATAACTTTTAACCCCGGTCGGTAACTGATCAATTATCTCTGATCAGTTATTACCGCTATGCGTCTGCCGGTTTCAGTAAACAGCTTGGAGTAGGGATGAGACCGAAGCGCCGGTCACCTGTCTCTCTTACACAATAAGCCCTCTCTCACTCCCTTTACTGTTTTTGGTCATTGTTATTGTTTGTACATCGATCGTAGCTATCGTAGTAGTCGTCAGATGTTTACATATCACATATCATTACATATCATTTTACTACTTCAGTGTATTTTTCAAGTATATTTATTATCAATTTGGAGGGCTGTAATTATGTCTTCCCATTTTATTTATTCCCATTTAAATTACAGCGCTCCATGTTTATTCCACTCATACACTACATCCTCGCGTACTTACATTTATTATTATTTTTTCTACTAAAATAATCTCTAAAAAGAATTAATATGGCAAAACAACGTTTGCCGGGTCAGCTAGTAACTTTATAAAACATTGTGTAGCACGATAACAAATGTTACGCAACATTCTCTGTTATATAACTGCTGTATGGAGCACCTTTACGTTACCTACCCAAAAGGACTAGCAGATTGAATAGCATGCCTTTCACTTATAGTATCAACTTCTTGGTAATGAGTAGGTACCTTAGACTATAGGTACATAGATAAGAAAAAACGTCGCTAAGCGTAAAAGCGTTTACGTTGCCATGGTCACAATAATATTTATGGACGATAATCACATTTGTACATAACAAATTGTTATTTTACATAACTTTAATTTTACTAATCAATATTATTTAAGGTCTATAATGGGCGAAAGAGCTCCAGTATCAGCGGAAGATACTTTAGTCCGTTACGATAATCCGGTCTTAGTAACTAAAAGACCGGAGAAAGTTGTAAGTACTTAATCTTTATAGTTTCTTTTTCTTGGTGGTGCTATTACATTACTCTACATTTAAATCTCTCCTGGAGTAGGTATCACCACGAGCTGGCACGTCGGTCCAACCATGTGTGCCGACAGAAGCCAAAAGGGAAACTGAAGAAATTCTAAATGCTATACTTCCTCCTAAAGAATGGGAGGAAGATGGACAAATATGGACACAAAAGGTAAACCCTTATAAGATGCAGACAAGTTTGATAAAGATATCTATGTACTCATATTTGCAACGCGTTATTGTAGATATCATCCACACCGGCAACAAGATTAGACGTGATAAATCTCCAAGAAATGCTGGACACACGTCTCCAACAAAGGCAAGCCAGGGAAACCGGTATCTGCCCAGTGCGAAGGCAGCTATACACGCAGTGCTTCGATGAGTTAATTCGACAGGTGATTTTATTAACCGACTTTAAAAATAGGTTCTGTATTCGATCCGTATGTATGTATGTAAGTTTGTATGGCCGCGAGTTTCTCTAAAACTACTGATCCGATTTTGATGGGGTTTTTAAATACACCAGTAGTATTATTTTTAGCAAAATATTGAATTTATTTAAACTGATTGCTATTTTGCAAGGTGCTGCTCTACGTTTACGTAAGTTAACAAAATATGTTTCAGGTAACTATCAACTGTGGTGAAAGAGGGTTATTGCTTTTGAGAGTCCGTGATGAAGCAAGAATAACCATGGAAGCATATCAGACACTATACTGCAGTTCTATAGCGTTTGGCATGAGAAAGGCTTTGCAGGTTGGTATTACTTACCTATCTAGGTATTTTCACCTAAGTACTACAACTGAGTCAGATATTTCCTTAATTACCCTTATACTTTATAGTCGGAGCAAGGAAAGTCGGACCTCATGGACCAAGTGGCTAAACTGGAAACGGAACGTTCTGCTCTAGAGAAGCAATGTATGGAGCTAAAGCAGAAAACCGAACAACTGGAGCGACGCGCCGCCGAACTGCGCGCGGCGGAAGAAAAGCGCCACCAAGAAGAATTACTTGCTTTGAAAAAGACCAATGCTCAACTAAAGGTATAATTATCTGTGTTGTACTATCGACTCAAATTTCGTCATATTTGTTGCGTACTGCCGGACTGTAAAGTAATTGAACTTAACGTAATATTTCTTTTAATTTCAGGCACAACTAGAAGGCATTATTGCTCCGAAGAAATAGTGATTTTATTTTTAATTTATTTTATTCTTAAGTCTGTTGTTATTATTAAGTCTGTTTCCTTAAGAGGTTTTGTTGCTCTACTCTTAGTTAATTTTAAAGTTCTATATAAATTATGTTACTAGAATATTAGATGGTTAAATAAAGAAGCTATATACACAACGGTTCGTTTGAAATTATTGTATAATGTGGTGTTGTTTATAAGGTATTAGTCTTATTTGCACAAGTCACCATATAGAATCACAAACAGAGCAATTGGCTGAGCGTTCCTTATTTTATTCAACTATGACCAGCTATGGTGATATTACGATCATTAGGACAATCTACAAAAAGGGGCAGATCATGAATGTAGCTAGAGGCCATATGGGCATAGCCGTGTCGCCAATTTTGTGCTCATATCCTAAAATCTACGTCTAAATTTTTTTATAGTGACCGTAGTCAATAACTTTGCATATCCATGGAGGTGTGTCCAAGATAAGAACCTATTAGTGCCTTGGCTTACGCTATGTTATGTAGTTGTGCCAAATGATAGGATTACGTGTTTTTGCCTTTCTATTACTTAGTGTGTTTTGTAGTGTGCGTTTGGGAGCATCAGAAGTAGTGATAGTGCATGATAGTTATGCTAACTTTATTAATATCCTGCGGGCCGCAGTCGCTTTGCCTCTTTCAATAGAGCGATTAAATTTGAAGATTATTCCTTAGTCCATTATCTATTGCTATATTTAGAATAAACACAAGCACGTGCAAAATAGTCCAGCATTAAGTACTTATGTCATACAAGTTTTTGCCCGCGGCTCCGCCCGCGTGAATGAGTTTTCCCGGGATAAAAGTCCCGCTTTATATTTTCCCGGGATAAAAAGTAGCTTATGTGTTAATCCAGGATATAATCTACCCATGTGCCATTCATCGAAATCCGTTCAGTAGTTTTTTGCGTGAAAGAGTAACAAACATCCTTACATCCAGACATCCATACATCCATACTTACAAACTTTCGCATTTATAATATTAGTAGGATATTCTTCAAAAGGCAATTAAAACGAAATTTAAATAAAATTTCCGTCATTTCATTAAAATATATATTAAACCATTTTATTGGGACAAACATACAATATATTTATTAGTTTACATTTCACGTCTCTGTTTCTAAGAACATAGAAAGATATAAAGGGCACACATTTATAAAACAGTTTCATTCACAGATGTGTATCGTCTAGTAAATAACTGCATAAAATGAAATTACAGTCGGAAATATTTTGCCATTTGACATATGAATTTGACTCAATACAAATTTCATTACAAACTTTAATTACTAGGACGATACAAACCTTCTACAATAGGCTAGATAAGATGGATCAGTCTGATCAGTAATATTAAATGGACAGACAAAAAAATATGTATAAATCTACAGTATCAACGTCTGCGTTCCGTACAAAGCAATTCGTATATCAAAAATATCGAATGTACAGTCAGCCACATAAGTAGCTGAACAAATTAAAAACTTCAAAATACTTATACACTTTTCGTTCTTACCAAATTTTATTTTTTCTTCACAATAATATATTAAAAGCGGTTTACTTTACTTCAAAAAAAGAAAAAATCAAGGTTCAATTAAACTTAATGCGTCTAAGCGATTTGAAATTTTGAATTTGTTCAGCTACTTATGTGGCTGACTGTACAAACTTGTTTGTCAAGATGTGTGATTTAAAACTACAGTATAATTTAAATTAAAAACACACGGACTGTTTGATAAAAATGCATCTTTCTCATTACACCACAAAATTACGATGTAAATCAATACAACCAAAGAACATACAAAACAGAATGTAAATTAAATAATTAAAAAGTTTACATTAAATAAAATTGATTGCAAATAAAGGCACCACATAAAATTAAAAATATTATATTTATTAAAATTACTTATAGACCAACAAAGGACAAACAAAAATACTGAATTAATTAAGAATTATCCACAAATACAATTTAAAATTAATCTAAAAGCGAATAACTAATCAAGATGGATAAAATATCGTTAAAAATGTGATGCCATCTTATTATACTCGCTCTTCAATCCAATTTATATAATAAATACTGTGTCGTCGATGGTATGTACAATCACATACATTCAATATGTGTGTCACAGTCGCCTAACATTTAAATTACACATCACAAACCATGTCCACTCAGCAGGTGAAACATCAACATTCAGTCAGAATATATCTCGCAACGGAATGAAAGTTATTAAAATTAAATACATAAAGTATTCAAAGAATAATATTACATACCAAAATAAACTGTAACACCTATTCGCTAACTAAAAAATCTCCGTCGCAAAATTACAGTAATAAAATAAAAATTGTGATCAGAACGAAATGCCTTCAAGTTCTCGCTGGTGGATTTCTTCAAACTCCCCTCGCGTAACATAAGTCGGTGGAAATCTAAATTTATTATCACAGTTACAATATAAGTATGATGGGAACTTTTTGTGACCGTCTCGTTGAAGAAATCTACGATCGAGTCGGACGTCGAAATGTCGCCTCGGTCCGGGTTAGGAAATGAAGTGAAATGAGGGGCAAACGGTTTGCCATACGTGCACGTACGATATGAGCGGAGATTGATGACGGCAGTGCCGAATTAACCGACGAGCAAACTATACAATAAAATATATTAGGGCATCAGTTTTGCTTCGGCTGCATTTTATATGCATTCCTCGGCTTCCAACAGAAGAGAGATCTTGAAACACTACAAGGTTTTCTTAGGACAGTCTACATCGGTGAATCCGCTAGAAATCTGTCCATAGACTACTCAGTATTAAGAAGGGCATCGGTTTGAGGCACCGTGACCAAAATAAATTATGTAAAAATTACATGTCTCCGAGCAACACCAATATTAATCACATTGGACCGAGCCCTTCCATTGTAATTGTGGTTTATGTACGGAATGCGTAGATTGATTCGGCACTGTGATGGTGTACTAGTGTGTGTCGGCGTAAGTGAGTTCCACGGCGGGCCCGACGGGTATGGCGGTGACGAGCCCGGCGCCACCGTCGAGTAGCGGGTTCACGACCTGCAGGATGTCTGGCTGCAGCGAATGCTCTCCCGTGTTGACGTCGTGCCCGTGCCCGTGCCCGTGCTCGTGCTCGTGCCCGTGCCCGTGCCCGTGCCCGTGCTCGTGCCCGTGCCCGTGCCCGTGCCCGTGCTCGTGCTCGTGCTCGTGCTCGTCCCCAAGGGAGGTGGGCGCGGTCTCGCTGCTCGGACTAGTCGTTAGCTCCAAAGATATTATCTTTTCTTGCGTTGTTTCCACCTGTGTTAGTCGTCAATATAAAATCATTAAATTATAAAATGCCTTTCGATTCAATAATGAATTTTCTATGTACAGTTGTATTTATGAGTCAATATTCATATGATTAATTTTATTACCTAACAAATGAACAATAGGGAATATGCATATTTTTTTTTTATTTGTTTAATCCAGTCTTTACTTCATTATAATAAAGTAAAAAATATAAATATTGTTGAAAGTGTACTAATTATTTTTTTAAATAATATATAAAATATCGATTGAATTTGACGTGTTTAAACGCCCCCATTTTTCGCGCGCTTCGGATGACGTCACAGAGCACGTTCAGTGTTATTTACTGTATGCATAGAGAGTTATGACTGAAGGTTTTTCAGTTTAAATCGCTGTTAAGTTATGGAAGAAGCTAAAAAACCATTTTATAGATATTGCATGGTACCAATGTGCCAAAAAACAATTAGAAGTACACCAGATAAAGTGTTTTTTTCTGTTCTAAGAGATACGAAAATATGTAAACAATGGTGTTATTTTATGAGAAGCGATAAAGTATCTTCAATATCGCGTTTACGCTGTTGTGCAGATCATTTTAATGTAAGTATATTATATTTTGACAGTTAAAATGGTGTGAATTGGTCAGAAGTAAAAATAAAAGTTGGAAGAAAACTCAGTAGAGCATAACACACAAAAAATATTTGATATGTCATCTATTTCGTTAGGTATCTATTTCTCCATCAAATACTTTAACACTTGACACACACAACATTCATTAAAATCGATTAAAATGTAATAAAGTTAGGTGTATGTTAACAACATTTAAAGTTATGTTTAGGTAAGTATTGCTGTGTGCACATATGCATCATAACCGATTTAATAGATAAAAAAATATTATATATTACAATAATTACTTTTCCACTTTTACTCCTTTGACCGAGGTTGACGTAAAATCATGATTTGATGCAAAATATGTTGTCATCATAAAATTATATACTTATTTTGGTAGATGATCCGGTTGTGCTTTGACAAAACCACTTTCTGTCACTGTTCTTAATAATCCCTAGTATCATTATGTATCAAAATCGTACTAGGTAAAAGAAAACACTACAGGAATATAAATTAAAACAATTTTTCTCTCAAATACGACTAGCAAAGTATGAATATAAATCCCATAACGTGCTCTGTGACGTCACTTTACGTTTCGACCAATGGTGATGCGTTTCGTGAATTTATATTTCCCGCGCATAATTTACGCTTTTTGAAAAAAGTTTTATGCCATTAAATACAAACTAAACAAGAAAATAATGGTTTAGGAGTAACATCAGGACCACAAAGTATCGAGGATAAAATAATCAAGTTAATTTAAATCACTTGCATATTCCCTATTATGGAAATAAATTCTTCTCCCCAAACACCATTATTAATTCTACCCGGCAAAAGATTCAAGTTCTTTACATGGTGATCTATTCTATTTGAATCTTATGTAAAAAAAATATATAATATGTCATGCAAAAAGTTTTACTTTTATGTATATAAAATAATACTAGTGCATTAGTGGATTAGTGTTGCAAGAGCAAAGTTGCATTGATGCGATAGATAAAAGCACTACAGGGCTACGAACATTAATATTTTTAAAGAGAAATAAAAAGCAAAAAATACATTTCTTTACATATCGACACACTGAAGTAAAATTTATTTGAAACAATTTCCCAAATAAAAATGAATGTTCGCAATCCTTGAACATGGTACAATAAAGAAACGCAACAAACCATTTGTTTCGGTGTAGTTGTCGGTGTCTAGAATCCCGGTATCGTCTGACAAATACACAATAATCAGTTAACATGCCATGCCAGATATCATGCATCACTCGTGTACATATAAAGGGTGTGATATATAGGGCTGCCATCCGTCCGGATTTCCCGGCATTTGTCCTAGTTTGAAGGGCTTCCGGGGGCCGTCCGGCAGGGTTTTTATAGATAAGCGAAATATAAAAAAAATTATAACAATGTTTTTATTTTTGTTGCAAAAAATATTTTTCAGAGGTGTCCGAGGAAAAACCCATATTTCGCCTAAATGTCCGGGATTTTTGCCGTGTTTATCCGGCGTCGGCAATTTTGGTGATGGCAGCCCTAGTGATATAGAATACTTGTATATAGTGAGATTGGGAGACTAAGCTGTATAGTTTTCATATACAAAAAAAAAATACATTAAATTATAGAAAACCATTGATTTCCGTGTCGTAATTAATGTGAGTGAACTACGTGTTTCTATATAATATTCTACTGAAATCTCGTTTGTGTTGACTATGTAAATGTGCATCAATAAAGGCCCCGTAACATTAAGTGGTTTTACACATCGACGTATGTCGATCAGTTTAAATATCTGAATAGATGTAAATACAAAATTGGTTTGAACACCGTCGCAAGTCAAGTCTGTGTCATCAGTCATAAGAAATGCACGTATAAAGCTAAGCATACCAAGATACACAGATAAAAATAGTAATCATAACACCACACACTGATACGGCTTTGCTTGTGTACAGCGTTTTTAATAGCACAATATACATGTCGCGATCTCTTACGCGTACCTCTTTCTCAATGAGTTTTTCAATGTACTCGACGGTTCGCACTTTAGTCTCGCCGGTCGCCGGGCACACGAATTCCTCAGTGCGTAGTGTAATGCGCTCGTCTAACAACTTCTCTTTCTCCTTCACGGCCAGTATCGGCCCCGGTTTTGTACGTAATGCGATACGTGGCAGGGGCCATTTCTATAATTTGTAAAGCCAATTTTGACAATCACACCCCACTCATGACGGACAATGTACCAGCGAAGCGACATCGATCCCAAAACGTTAAATATAAACCACGTGTTAGTTTCGGTCAATCGGTTATGATCGGGGACGGCGATCATGTGTAGATAATGTAATGCAAGTAATGAAACGACGATAAATATTTCTATTGAGTAAAACATACCCGGGCAGGAAGAAATATCATCTCATGGTTGTTAATAACATTAACGAATACAAACAATGATTTATCTGCTCAGACACCAGATAAATCGGATTCTACTGCTGCGGATGGAGAAAATATATAAAAAAAACTCAATTTAAAATTGTATGAATTACGGCCAGTTTTTGTCCATCCGCAGAGGGTTTAGTCACTTATTAGTCATACAACATTCAGAGTAGAGGCTAGGACGGGCCACGGGGTTACGAAACGTGCGGTTTACCTCGGACGGAGAGTGGTCTCGCGGCGGCACCTCGCCGATCACGTCGGTGGCGGGACCCACCATACTCTTGATTACTTTTTGTGACTCGAGCGCTTCCTGTAAAATCCATTGAGACAAAAGTAAATTCTTGAGCAAATTGCTCGAATGATCGTGAGCGCCATGACGGATTATAGAGAATAATACTACACAGAACTTCGAATTTCAAAGCTCTAAATATTTAATAGTTTGAAAATGACCGTCATTGTGAGAATTTTGTGAATTAACAAATAAATTATATTTTGTTCTTCAACTGTAAAAGTAACATCCAAAGTAAAAACTAGAAAAATTGCCACACCACTAACATCATAATTAGGACACAATAGTAACTTTGTCAGCTATTGTCAATGAATAAACCGTCCGTAAACTGGCTTTATAGATCGTGCGGTGGAGCATTGAAGTTAAACTCTCATGGTGATAAGGTATGTTCCTCAGTCAATGATATTCCAAAACCATAGATATGATATTAGCAATCGCAATCTGAAGACTCGAAAGTAACTCAAATGGGATTGTTTTATACACTACACTTAAACGAGAAATACTAGCTGTCTTCAACTCTTTCAAATATGTAATATCGATGTGCGTGCGGACCAATTTTAACACGCTTTCATTAGCTACACGTATGTATGTATGTAAATGATACTTTGAACACGATTTTGACCCCCTTCAAAAAACACTTTTACAATATTTTTTTTATTATTTACACTATTCTTAATTAAAATTTATTGTCTATTTTTTAGTTGGATTTTGTATAAAGTGTGTTTTTTAGTTTTTTTTTGATTTGTTAGGGTATGGCGTATCTATAGTTTTTGAAAATCATTGGGATGGTGCAGTGGTGGTGGTGGTGGTGACGGTGGTGGCTGACCTGCTCGAGCGAGCGCAGTCGTGCGGCGCGCCAGGCGGCCCGGCGTGCGGCGCGCGCGTGCGCGTCCTCGTGCGGGACGTCGCCGCGCGCCGCTCGCCGCCGCTGCGACTTCGCCGACGGACTCACGCCTCCCGACGCGCTACAAGTGCACAACACACGTTCATCATTTTAAACCAAGTTTAGACTAACCAGTTCTCGCAGCAACATATTGAACAAGAACTCTCAGAAACGCTTACACCAGCGGCAATATATCAAAACATTCTATACACATGATAATCGCAAGTTCTGCAAGCTTTAAAATTTCCAGTAATCACCTTGCCATGACTTATATCAAAATCGCTTGCAGAAGATAACTTCCGTAAGTTTTCTTGCTAATCTAAAGCTCGCTTAGGTTCATGTTCCAAGATACATAAAATAGTATCGCTACAGAAGAAAATGCTTTAATGCGTAATTAATTATCTAACACAAAAATATGATAATTTAGAAGTGGCGAACGAACAGTGATGTGAGGTATTGTAACGCACCTGTGTCCGTTTTCGTAAGGTTCGTCGTCCGAGTGCGAGCTGTCTCCGCTATGGCGGTCCTCCCCGGGGGACCACGAGCCAAGCTCAGAACGCGACAGAGACGCCATCTTCCTTTCCTCTTCTTGCTTCAATTTCTCCACCTCATCCGCCGATAAAAATGTGAATACTTTTTCTAAAAATATAAATATAAACTTTAATATTAACTTCTTTATTTTGAAACCCAATTTCACAAAACGATGCATACCCGGTTTTGGTGAAGGTTTGTGGCTCTCTTCCATGGCATTTTCGAAGAACTTTTTCTTATCGCTGACGGATGCTTTCACAAAATTACCAGAATGAGGTGGGGAAGCCTGGGAAAAGCCAACTCCGTTTAATATAACATCTTAATTACTCAATCAACGAGTACTGAATGATGAGTTAAAAAAGCTTATGATATTTACAAGCCATGAACCCCTCTTCTCCCGGCTTAACACCCATGCAGTCAAAAATTTGTTAAAATAAGGTTAATATGCAGATGTGGTATGTTAAAATAAACCATGCAAAATATAAATAATTGCAAGTTAATAAACAATAATTCGGTCAGGTGAAAACAAAACTGGTACATGGAGGATTGACGAATCGTATGTGTTTTTAGTCAATATTTAGGTTGGGATAACGACGAACACAATCAAAGAAGCTGAGTGTTGTGCGTGGATAAGATGCCGAACTTGTATGTTTACCTCGCCGATGGCGAAGGCTTTGACTTTGCTGCTCCATGCGGGTTTCAGAGTAGGCGCGGGTGAGGGGCTCCCTTCTCTCAACGATTCCATACTGTTCGACAATCTATCGTATTCAGGCGCTGCGGTCACATCGCCGAAACGAACTCTTCTCTCTGACTGAACACTTTTAGACCCATCACTGCTGCTCGATACAGTTCGAATATAATTTGTATTTATATCCTTCCCGAGAGAGCTAGTCACTAGCGTGGGACTTACTTGAGTTTTGTGACTTGTATAAGTCGTCTGATTGGAAGTGCAAACAGGTACGGTGCAAGTGTACGGATTGTACGTTCCCGCGACCGTCGTTAAGGAAGGATATGGATTTATAGCTGGGTATGTACTGGAGTGAGCCATGGACGGTGAAATATTCTTAGTTCTTAAGTCTCGTAATGATTGATGGGTAGGATATTGATTTGCATTGTTATCGAGATAAGTTTGATCTGGATGCAAGCTGCATGGAGAGTTCGGTACGTGCGACACGGTCGGCAATACCTTGTAACGGGCTTGTAAAAGTTCAGGAGGGTCTGGCTCAGCGCCAGGGCTCACTGACAATTCGTTGCTATAATCATCAACATCCAAGGACGGAAGTTCTGTAGTAGTGGTTCGGAAGACTTGAAACGAAGGTACTTCGGACACTATGGCCGAGCGAAATGGTGAACGTGGGGTAATTGAAGCGGAGACCATCTCGGGAAATGCGTCATAATTGATAGGCGGTGGGATTTCACTATCGGGAGAGTTTGTCGAAGTGGAGGACTGCATGGATGTTTCGGCCACTACAGGCTCGGGCAGCACGAGCCGCTCGGGAATAACAGTGATAGGCAGTAAATCTATCTCTTTTGTCACTAAAGTAGTCGGCAGATCATCATTTACGTAAGAGTCGAACAGGGGCGGAGGAGGAATGATGAGGTCATTGGGGAGCAACAGATTCGCCTTGGCCACCGGCCTCGACACTTTCAAGTCGGTTTTCGGCGTTCGGTTTCGTATTAGTAAGGAGCCGACTCCATCGCATGCGTCGTTATCGTCGGCGGGTACAGACTCCTTCGGATCGTTATCATGCACGTGAGGCGGAGTGAGTCGAGGGCTCGCAGGCGCGTCGGTGCTCACCGACACGTGGCGGTGGAGCTCTTCTTCCGGTTCCGGAATGAAACTAACTCGTTTCGTATGCGGTTTGCGGGGCACTTGAGGTCTCTGTTTGGCGGGGGGAGGTGGCGGCGGATGGAGCGGACGCTGCAGCGGCGAGGGCGGCGCGTCGGTGGCGAGTGTGGGCGGTGTGGGCGGCGGGCCGGGGGTGGCGCGTGTGGGCGGCGGGCCGGGGGTGGCGGGTGTGGGCGGCGGGGGCGTCTGCGGCGAGAGAGGCGAGGCCCGCGAGCTAGACCACTGACCAAACCACATCATGTACTGCACGCCCCGACTAGCGCAACTGCTCTAACTACGGCAATCCAAACACCAAAAATACGCCACACACGAGGGCGGCGCCTAGTGTAAGGATCCTATTACGTCTTTATCTGACGCTAATTCATCAGCGAAGCTACTTGCACGAAAACATAGGTAAAAAATTTATGTAGCGTAAACTGACCTGCAAGCTTTAACGACGAACAAAACTCTTCCAAAATAAATGTTGTTTAAAACATGCCAACTCAAAATTCAAATAACAAAATATTTTCTGAAACATCGTGTATTTAAATGCAACGCTAGTAATATAACGTAGATTAAATTTTGTACATATAAAAGTAAACAGTAGAATACACACGTTAAATACTATCAAAAGTAAAATAAATTGGCAGTTATAGTAATTTGGCCAAACATTTTGTCCTATATAACAATTTTAAAAGATTTCTTTATTTATCAAATTTAAGGTAAATTCATTAAATTTAGAATTTCAACACGTAATTTAGTAAGAGATAATATTTGTAACAACAATAATTACTCAACAAATTCACTACTTAAAACATATCGGATTACAAGCACAGACATGCATATGAAAATCAATGTAAAATGCTACTTAGTCTCGAAACATTCCGATGGACTTGACAAAAAACATTGTCACAGCTTTCTTCGAGACGAATACATAACTTTTAGGAAACCCTTTTAATTTGACGCATGGGTATCCAATATCCATAAAAAATTAAGTAATAACCAATACCTAAAACTATAATTAAATGCGATAAAAGACCCGGTGGTCACAATAGAGAGTACTCAATAAGCAATAATCGGAGAACTACAATATTGGAAGCAATTTAAATTTCGATATACGTATAATAGGTCAAAAAAGCACATTAAATGATGTGTGTTCATTAATAAACGCACAAATAAAGCTCAACAGTAGAATGGAATCATAAGATACATTATATAAATCTGTAAAAGTTAAGTTTGGCAGCGACGAGTAGCATAAAACATCATCTTGTACTAAATACAAAATGTAAGACACAAGTAAAGATTGCGTCAACAGGAAAATGTTATTTTTAAAAATAGTGTCAAACTACATGTTATTTATTTGGTCATTTTCAACTACCCACTATTTCGGTCTTGTATCCAGAATAGAACATCTATGTCAAAATAGTTAAATAGAACCGAATTTCATTTATGGAATTTAAGAATGGCAACATCAATATAGAGTAGTCACTTCCTTATTGAACTGTTAAGTTATTTTAATCGAGTTAATAAACGAGATAGACATTAATCTTAATAATCATGGACATCGATTTAGAGAATATAAGTTATTTCCACTTACACACTATACCCTTTTACTATCGTCATAATGTTATTAAATTTATTATTTACAATAATGGTCTTATATTATATAACAATGTGGGTACAAACACTCAGTACATTACCATTAATAATTAAATATGCATAGCATGGATCATTATAATTGGGGGTACATTTAGTAGGAATATTAGTACTAACCACACTTACGCAGTTTATTTTCAATTTTGCTCTTGAATATGGAAATGTCATACAAACGAACGTTCAGTCTCTAGACAGTATATTTTAATATTATTAATTGAAAATTATTTTCATAGCTATTTAATTTCATTTACAAAAGCGAACAATTGTAAATGTGGTTTCAGTACAGTCAGCAGCATAACTATCTGTACAAAATCAAAATTTCAAATCGCCTATATACGCGTTAAGTTAAAATGAAATATTTTTTCTTCGTTTGAAGTAAAGTAAATACCTTTTATTTTATTTTAGTGAAGAGAAAAAAAAGATTACTAAGAACACAAAAGTATGTAGGCAATCTGAAATTTTGAATTTGTTCATCTACTTATGCTGCTGACTGTACATCATAAATTGGTACACCAAATAGTACATTATAGAACACGAAGGTACAATGAACGTGGGTACATTTATAGGGCGCTCAAGTGTAAACAATTATGTTGCAATCGTAAATTGTGCTAAATTTATAATATACGAATTGAAGCTAACGTGTCATAATACAATACATAATAGCACATATTACAGAAATTCATAAATCATTGCACCATAATCCGTAACATGGCTTACATTTACATTGGACATTAATGTGACTTATTGTTAATTCCCAATATTTACAATACATTTGGACAGTAGTTAACATTGGCGTACTATGTGTTTCCCTCCTTTTCCTCTGGGTTTGCATTCTGCAATGGATGTAATATTCTTTGTCAATACACAATTTAGACACAGAGTACCGGCCGGTTTCTTCTCATAAGCACAGGCGCGGTATGTAAGCTAACACGACGACACCGAACTAAGCTACGTTAAAATAACACTTCTCATCACTAATTATGCTAAAATTAAGGTACATTTAAATAATATAAAGTTACAGTTTAAGTGAGTACTGTAATTGTTCGAACATATAGTAAACACAAGGAAATCGAGAACACATGCAAAACAATCGTAACGCTCGTCATAATTACTCGAATTGATGTAACATTTATAAGATAAACCTAAACGAGAAGGCCACAGAGTTCAGACAGGTGTTCGAAAGAATATCGATTAAAGTGCCATCCTTCCGTCTCAACATACCAGCTACATTTCAAAAGGCCCATGTAAATATGCTAACATTTATTTTGGAAGATAATATGTTAAGATACGTATAGCATAGGTACTTAAATTATTCAGGATTATAATCGATTCATATTTTCATGCAAGCAATATCTATATACTACAAAATATAGTGTGCAATAATAAGTCAGAGAAATATATTAATCGTGCTTAAATTACATTGGCTTGTTTCGGCCTTTATAGAAGAAGTTAATCATAAGATTTATAGGTATAATACAGAAGCCACGTCTTACTCGACCATGCCTTAATAAGAATTTATCAAAAATATCAAGCTGAATATAGATTAAAGGGTTAACGGGAATGTAAGTAACTAATAGGTACTTCATTACATGCACAATCACTAATACCACCTACTGGTTCAAATATTCCTACCCTTACATTCTATACAAGCGAAGTATACAAAAGGCACCTTGATTACAGTCGAATCACTTGTTAAGATAAATCGGGTTGTATTCAGGTTGTCCGTTGTTAGTTGTAGTGTCGTTGAAAACTAACCTGAGGTTGGAGTGTGTGTTTGGACATGACGACTGTAGTGGTCTTGTGTTGCGGTTCGGGCGAGCTGGAGGGCGCGGGCTCTAGGGCCATGCTTTCCACCGCATGCACTATATCTAACACCTAAAACATTCAATTCGGTAGAGATACGGACAGGGGCTAAGCTAAGATGAGACTAGCAAGTTCTCGCACCAATATATTCAGTAACATATGCAGTGGCTAACTCGCCGCAAGTCATGCAAGTTACAAATTTCCAGAACTCAGCTTATAATGACTGTTTACTAGGTAAAGCTCGCTTGCGAAAGATGAGTTCTACAAGTTTTCTTGCTCATCTAAACCCCGCTTAAGAGTAGGATAAATAAATTATGTAAAATTATACCAGCATTATTTGGGTAACACATAGAACCTAAAATATTGATTATAATGTCGAGTGCAGAAGAACGCGGGACAGGTCAGTGCACACAAAATTCAATAAGTCTAACATTTCATCCTCCCCACATTCGCTATAAAAGGAGATGTCCGCTTTTTGTATGGGTGCTGGGCCTCAAAATCTAACCAGGCTCAAACTTTAGGGATATTAAAGGGGAAAAATATGGAACTTAGATCCACTAAAAAAATATTTGTAGAGCCCTCCATTTATAACTAACTTTTTTAAAAACGTTCATATTAAGTGTAGTTTTCAAGCCAAACAAAATGAGATAAATCTCAAAATCGGAGGTCTTTAAAATTAAACGATTTATTGTAAAAGACTAGTTTTCAGGAGTTCCATCCAAATATATATAAATTGTCTTGTTTAAAATTTAAGGCCCGTTTTTGGACATGTCCTTTTAACCTTGTTTTATATGACATCATTAACGATATTCATGCACACTACAGCATAAGTAAAAGCGTACTATATTACTGTATTATTCTCTATCTGCTGTAATACCTTTTCGGGAGTGGATTTTTCTCTTGCTTCTGCGACTTGCTTCTCATGTTCAAACTCAACTAGATCCTGTTGATAACGTTGCTCCTGTAATAGATATCAATCAAATAAATACACTAAATATTTTATAATCATATTTTGCAAAAAACAACTTTAGTAATAAGTGTTTTACATTGATTTGAATGTAACTATAATTTTAAAACAATAATATGAAGTGCTTTTGTGCTTAAAAAATCAGTTTGAGGTGAAATTTAATAATTAATGTTTAGTGCATTCACACGGACAGAGCGAGTTGAAAACATGTGAAGGGCACAGGCAAATAACAGGGAATGTCACAAATTTTAATATTTTTTTATTTTTTATGGAATCATATCCTTGTCTATGCTATTTTGAATTCCAATTTAAAAAATAACAGATGGCGCCAAAAATGCAGTTTTGTTTATGGTTAAAACGAAAAGAGAATAGGAACTAGGAATATCCATAAAAATAATATACTTTTAAACTGTTTTTTTTTTTCAAAAATTCATTAATTAGGACATTCCCTGTTATTTGTCTGTGCCCTTCATGTAAAAAAAACATGAATGTAGTCTCATCGATGTTATACAGACCTGTTGATGTTGGTGCAATGTGTCATCTCTATCCAGACTTGACGTTGAGTGCGACAGAGAGCCACCGGTTTCCGCAGTTCCGCTCTCACTACCGGTCTGTGCAATTTGCAATACATTCACTATCGCCGTCTCTTTCTAGCGATTATATCGTGTTATGTGTTGTAAGGCACATAAGCTTGCTTGGACTGTGTTAGCATTTATTTACACATAAGGAATATCCATGCTATTATTGTATTGAAGTGATATTGAGTGTAAGGGAACGCTCTCGAAAGTGACGCAAAGTGGTAGTTATGGTTATGGAACATTATTTTATCATTGCCTTCGTACCACCATAATTGTTTACACACATAAATATAACGATTTTATCAACGATATTTTTAAACATATCTATATAATCATCATCATCATCATCATGGTCATGAATTATGTCGAGAGGGTTCCCTGTACAGTCTGTATATAGCGAACTAAAATAAAAATAAAAAACGAAACAGTGATTAAATTATAAAAACTCTAGCAGAATTGATTACATTAATACTATTTATCAATGCATCGATATCATGTGGTAAAAGCTTAACAAGTTTGTGAACGTAGAAGTATTCAGGACTAATGTAATATTAGTGTAAGGTGTGGCGTCCACTAGAGGAGAATCGAAGCGCGCCGAATCGAATAGAATTTATTTTGTATGTGCGATGATTCAGTGCGACCCGCCCTAGTGCGATTCTAATGAACGTAGTTTTATGATCTATAGCAGGAAAATGTATGCAAATAGGTGGTTACGTGAGTCGCCCGCAGAGTTGAAAAATGTCGGTCATCCGCCGAGCCGAGTCCCTAATACTATATACACGCTATGCACGGCAATAACAACTAAAACTCCAGCGATGACCATCTTCGGCGCATTAGGGTCGGCTGAGAGGTTTCTCTGTCATTCGCAAAAACCCTTGCACATCCTGCCTACTACCACGTTCACAAAAAACGCAGGATAATTAAAATATGTGTAACTAGCTTTTGCCTGCGGCTCCACCCGCGTTAAAATGTTTTACCGGGATAAAAGTCTCGCTTTATATTTTCCCGGGATAAAAAGTAGCCTATGTGTTAATCCAGGACATGATCTACCCGTGTGCCCAATTCTTCGAAATCCGTTCAGTAGTTTTTGCGTGAAAGAGTAACAAACATATGTACATCCATACATTCTTACAAACTTACGCGTTTTTTTTATTGCATTGAATGACTAGACGAGCGTGCCGTTCGCCTGATAGTAAGCGATACGACCACCCATAAAGAGTAAAACATCCATCACCTTGAGTAACAAAGTACTGTGTGGCATTCCACTGCGCTCGTCATCCTGAGACATAAGATGTTAAGTCTCACTATGTCCAGTAGTTACACTGGCTACAATGTCCTTCAAACCGAAACACAACAGTGCTGCTTGGCGGTAAAAATAGACATTGCGGTGGTACCCACCCAGGCGGACTCTTACATGTGAGACCTACCACCAGTGAATTTAGCGTTTATAATATCAGTAGGATTAGTGGCGTGTGGTGAGTCCTGACCGTGTATCTGTCGGGTCGCGTGTACCCTTGGCACACGACGAGGTGCAGCGGCGCGTGCGTGGCGGAGCGCAGCGCGTTGACGGCCTCGGCGTGCGTGGCGCCCAGCAGCGACACGCCGTTCACTTCCAGTAGCCGCATGCCCACCTGTACAGTACACATCATCATCATCATCATCATCTGCCACATGACGTCCGTTGCTAAACAGAGATCTCCCCTAAAGATTTCCAGACGGACCTGTCAAAAGCGGCCCGCATCTAGTACAAACAGATAACTCATTTTTTGGTTATAATCGCGTCCCAATAGGACCAATTGGATTGGCATTTGTTGTTATTGGCTAATATAATGGCTGTAGCGGTGCTATGTCCAGCTATGACTTGGATAGTGTCTATACTAAATAGATAATGACCCACTTCTCATCTGTGGTACGGTCCGGCACAGAATAGAATAGTTTCCTATGTTCTATCTTGTACATTATTTTATATGTAACAGTAAATAATACGAAAAAGAAATTCTTCTGTGAAATCAGCATCAAAATTGGTTGAAAAATAAATCAGTTATTCATATTTGAAATATTGTGAGCAAAAGTGGGGACGTGGCGGGGATATCGCGCTATCTCTTTCGCACACACGCAGCGTCATGGCCGACGGCGCTTGGTGACGTCACAGTCTAGTATTGCTGTTATTTGACAGCTACCCCTTCCACCAAATTTCAAAGCTTAATAACTTACTTATTATTACGCCAATTTCCGTTAGACTTAGGATGGCATATATTTTTGATAAATGTATTAAAAAAAAAGTAGTCAACTACCCTATTAAACCTGTTTCCTTTTCATGTAATGAAATTAAAAAGGCAGTTTCATTTATTATTCATTCTCTATTACCAATTACGCCACTGGCATTCCTCTAAAAAAATTAACATTCATAACTAAATTAATCAGACTAACAATTAATTATTGTTAAGAAACATGGATAATAAATTTAAAAGCAACATTACCTTAAGTCTTCCATCTCTCCTTGCAGCACCACCACTGTTTATTTTCGATATGAATACGCCTTCGTCATTAGGGTCATTAGGGTTGCCTCGCTGGCCTTTCAGACCACCCTTTATATGCATGCCGAGCTTCTCGCCTTCTTGTTTTATAATCGTTAGATCCTAAACAAAAACATTATATAAGTTTTAGTTAATATTTCTAGCGTGAGCTAACTCCCAATGAATTTAATTTTATATCCATTATGAAATTACAATTATATTTTGAGCCCGATATATAAAATATTTTTATATTCAATGAATTTAAAAAAAAAATACCATAAAGCAGCACAGACATGCTGTATCAATAAATTTCTTGTTGAAATGTAATTCGTAATACATCTTACAGTACTAACACTCGCATGCAGACCAACATGCAAAGCGAACAATACCATGCCATTCGGGATAATAGAAGCGTTCCGATACACTCAAAATTAACTTAAAATTCCTAGCACTATTGCGTTCCACTTGAACAGTGTAGGCTTTATCAACGACAGTCTATAACATCAGCTATTAAATCAGTACAAGCTACGTACAAAACATTGTCGAAACAAAAAATAAATGAAAAAAAAAAACGCGACTACAGAATATAAAAAGCTAATAATACGAAATAACCATTCCGATTACGACGTTAGCCGGGCACACGGACTGACTGGATGAGGGGTTGGAGACTGACATAAATAATTGGTAAATTAACACACATAGTTTCGAGATTGCCTAGTGACGTTCACACTTACAGTTGCTTCAACAATCTCAACTTGAATGAGACCCTGAGCGTGTGTCGCAGAGGCCGTCGTGTGTACGTGTGGAACAAAATAACGGTATGCGTTTTATAACGACAATACTCCATCACCTTTCAAACGTATCGATGTGTACTAACAAGCTTTCTTGTCTCAAAAGAAGTTTACTGCGATAGACAAGCGACAGATTCGCACCAAACATAGTATAATTATTGTTATGAATATGATTAAACATGATGGTAATTATGTGCATAATAAGCGTTATGCATAACTTTTATTCAGTTTTATACCGCCAAATGACTACTGTAAGCGACATCCCATGGTTCTACTCATGACTTTACATTACACTTGTAACTTCTCACCAGAATCCACAAAAACTCCATAACTTGCATACATGCAAAACATCGCGCTGCTTACGTGTGTGTATTTACATACATAAGTTCATTTTGTATGAGTCTTCGAAACAGAACCGTAAGCAATATCACTCTTTATTAGTTTTAAATTAAATGGAATGTGGCACAGGATTCTACATCCAAATAAGGTACATTAGTTTGTAAGTTACAAGTGTACAAGGTGGATAACAAAATAATACTAAAAAGATAATTTTTTATATTCATAATCTTTCAAACGTAGATATATTGAATGTTTTGTCTCCATCACTCTTAATGAAAATTCTCCCCAATAATATGTAATTACGATTCGAGCGACAACACATCCAATAGCTCTATAACGCTACATCTGACAGCCAATATATGTGAAATCCTGTGTCACATATGTATATGTTGGTTGGTGGTAGTGATGCGACTCGAGTCGTGTTTTTACTCGAGCGACCCGAATGAAGTTGTCAAACTCGTATTCGAGTGAAAAAAATATTAACTCGAGTCAATTTGCACCCGAGTTACCGAGTCAACTCGGCGCACCGAGTGATATCGGTGAGCGCTAGAAATTACTAGAAGTCTAGCGACTTTTAGTAATTCACTAGGTAGCTACCATTTTAACATTTTCATGGCTAATTCAACATTTTTTATGTGATAGAGCATGCAGAAATTCAATTTAACTAGTGAACAATAACTATTATATTGTATATTATTTCATCTTCCGGCATATTAGTAATTACATAAAGATATTTAAACAAATCTTACTCGAGTTACAGGGTGTGTAAATAGTCAACTCGAGTGACTCGAAAACTCGATTACAACTCGAGTGACGTACTAAAATCACTCGAGTGACTCGAGTCATAAAATCCTACTCGAGTCGCATCACTAGTTGGTGGTTGGGTGGTATGGTTGAGTAGTGAGTAGTGTGTAGTGAGTAGTGCTGACCTGGAACCCTGGCGGCAGCGGGTCGTGCCGCACGGCGAGCGCGAGCGTGGGCCCGGGCTGCAGCAGCAGCTGCACGGCGTCGCGGTGCGTGACGCCGGCCAGCTCGTGCCCGTTGACCGTGAGGAGCCGGTCGCCCATGCGCAGCTTGCCCGACCGCGCCGCCACGCCGCCTGGCACGATCTGTCCACAAAGATCTCGTTATTAACTTTTAAATTAATTACTATGTTCAACATTACATATATTATTCTCATACGTCCGACAAAATCCTACTAATATTATAAACTTTTTCGACTTTCTTAAATAATCGGTTACGTTTGGATATCAAGCGTTTAAAACTTTCCCAACACTACGCTCATAAACTGCGGTATACAACATTGTGACAGCGTCGCGTTGATATAAGAGTCAAGATTATATTCTTTATTTCAGTATATTTTTACAATATTAAATAAAATATGTTACATAAGCATGATACTCTTTGTTATAATGTATGGAAAACATAAGTATTTCTAATTATGTAGTCGACTTATGAATTTTTTGGGTAGACGTTCTCACAAAGCTATCGCGTCGCGAAAAAAAATGAATTGTCATACCGGCCAGCTAAATTTGTCCAACCTATAATATTTTAAAGGTGAAGATTTTGCTTGTTTGTATGTTTGTTTGGTTGAACGCGCTTATCTCAGAAACTACTAGACCGATTTTGAAAATTCTTTCACTAATAGGAAGCTACATTACTCCCGAGTGCTAAAAGCTACTTTTTATCCCGGGAAAATATTGTTATACTGGAAAAAGTCTTCACGCGGGCGGAGCCGCGAGCAATATTAGTAAGTAATCATTTGTAAGCATGCCAAAAAAAGCTTAATTCTGATTGGTAAATTTTCGCGACATGTTTCAATATACAGGGTCATTTTTAGATTGCATTACTAAATGAAACCACATATTCGTCTTTACCTCTTGTAATATCTTGCCAAAGATCACCCATGAATAACGAATATTATTGCCAAAAATCCCGGTCGTAGTTTTAAATTTTTTGATCATTTTGTACTTTAGTGCGAATATGGTGTGTGCGAAAGTGTATTTCTGAATGAAAGTATAATGTTGCTGCTGAGATGAATTATCTTAAAGCAGTAGTAGTGGCAGTAGGGCGTGTAAACTTAAAGTTACTTTTTATTGATATTTATTTTGTTCGAAACTTACACGTTTTTATTTTACGTCTATGGTTAAAATAACTTAATGGAAAGCGTTAATTTCGACGAGATAAATATGTGATTTCATTTATTAACGCTATGTCAAAATGCCCCTGTATATAAAATGCATAGTTGATACTTACGTGGGAAATGAATATGCCTGGTTCTTTCCCACCAAACGGCACGCAGGAGTGATCTGTGCCTCCGATGATACTGAAGCCAAGGGAACCTCCCTCTTTCAGCAGTATCACGTCCTGGAACAAATATACATATATAACGTATCACGAATTATAAAAGCTATATAAATTAAACAATGAATAATATCTATAGTAAATGTCTATTATCCTAATAGCATCACTAAAATTGTGTAATAAGTTGAAAGTGTCAAAAAGGACCCATTGCCGGCAAAATTAATTTATCAGATAGTAGCTCTCTATCTGATAAATTAATTTTAAAATGTATAGTAAAGAAAATAGCTAAAAGAATCTTTGAATTTTTTTTGTGATTTGATTTTTGAATATGACTTCTTGTGCCGATCAGATGACAAGATGTAAACCAAGATGTAAGGAGGTCCACGAGGATAAATTATTTTGATTGAACAATTGCTCGTATCAAACTAAACTAGTGGCCGTCATTTCATTTTGGGGAGTTTTACCTCAAAGTTTAAGGCCTATTTTAAAGGATAAGTCAAAACTCGCTAAAAAAAAATAAGGGGTTATTTTGACATTGCGTTACTTAATGGAATCATTGGCAATGTCAATGTTGGCATTATTATAAAACATATCAATTATCACAAAAATACACTCTATTATTGCAAGAATGAAATACACTTTCATAAACAATTTTCCACGGGTCTGCGTCTGAAACAAATATTAAAACACAAATATTACTATCGGCATCGTGAAGGCTTACTTCAATGATGAGCGGCGCGACGAAGTGATTGTCGGTGACCCTGGTGACGGTGGTCTCGGTGAAGGTGGACTTGGTGATGGTCTCGGTGACGCGGCCGGGCTCGAGGCTGGCGGGCGCGGGAGCGGGTGCGGGGGCGGGCGCGGGGGCGGGCGCGCGCTGCACCGTGACGCGCACGCCGCGCTCGGGCGGGTCCGGGGCCGCGCGCGCGCCGCCCAGGAAGTGCGCCGGGATCATC
The DNA here is from genome assembly GCA_947568825.1 of Sphinx pinastri. NCBI lineage: Eukaryota > Metazoa > Arthropoda > Insecta > Lepidoptera > Sphingidae > Sphinx > Sphinx pinastri. Next base: position 9,021,700 of record OX387627.1, on the reverse strand, counting down.
GCTTGGAACTCCTCGTTCGTGATCGGACGGGACGGCTGCGCGGTCAACACGTTCACATCGCATCAGTTTCACATCAACACGCTACCAGTGCCGTAACTTCAACTTTACTAAGTTTTGGGTCATGCATGGGCGCAATCGTAAGAGCTCGGCTAGTTACGGCACTGCACGCTATCAGCCTACGGGTTACCATGTACGGCACATGTGTTGGCTTTACTATTCAAAACTAAGGCTATGTGGATAAAATGAAGGATGATTAAAAATATACATTAGCGTGGCTATAACACGATATCCCGTCAGATTGAATTTATACCTGCGTTATAATTTCCAGGTTTCTATACCTACATACAGTACGCTTAGAAAACATAAAAAAATATATATTTTTAAGTAAATATAATTAATTTCCATTCTCGACTATAATTTTTCAAAAATATATTTTAGATTTAGGTTTACTATTTTGTTATAAAATGTTGATTTACAGTTAAATATTTTGTATCACAAGACTAGTCTTTTAAAAATGAAGGAAACAACAAGAGACTGAATTTAGTACTAAATAGTAGATACATAAGAAATTACTAAAGTAAATTGTTCATAATACTACTTAAATATAACGTCATATTATTATTCAAACTTCCTATAACGGCTTGTATTTAGGATTGGTAAATTCCGCAAATAAAGATTTCAGGACCAGAAGTTTCCAATACCGGAACCCACTTTTTAGAAGTTTAAAATGTGGGTTCCGGAATTAGAAACTTGCCTCAATTTTAAGCATTTTAATCGTAATAAGATCCTATTTTTGTCATAAAAATAATCATTTGGATATCTCTAAAACGGAAGATATAATCGCACGTAAATACTTAACCAACTCTGAGTCAGATTAAACGTGTCTTCGATAAAGTTATCTTAATCTCATACCAAAGTCTGTTAAGAAAGATAAAAAAAATACTTGTCCAATGACGTCATGAAATTTCTAAAAAGTCAAACAGCTCCAAGTGTAATCGACTTCACTTCGTTAAAACTATATCTTTCTGCAAAATTTAGTTTTACTTTTGATTGAGATTTCTACATTGTAACGGGTAATCCCGCATAGAGAAACTGCTTGTGATTTTGTCAATTTTGAACTATATATTTTAGATGTTTCTTTTTATTACAAGTGGTTGACAAGATGACGATTTCGATTAGGAGACGGTAAGCAGTAATGACAATTAATTACAAAAAAACCTAGATCATCTAATTAGAAGTTTTTTCATGACGATACTGCTGTTATCATCTTGAAAACACTTGATGTGAAATGTTACAAATCTTTGGTATTATGGGGCAATAATTACTCTAGCTACAATATTATTCAAACTGGAACTCGACATCGACAAGCCGTTAGTGCCTAGCCAAACGTAGATTCAGTTCAACGACGACGAGAAACAGCTTTTGTATAAAGTTAATTTTAAAATTGTGACTTTAACCTACCTTCATAGTTGAACAGTTGAAATCTTTTTAATTTGCCCAGGAATTCCACTAAATTCGATTGCTATTCTTGTTACAACAGCTTAATTTACGAGAAGTACCTACTTTGGAAATGACTCTAAATAACTAAGGCGATATTATGGTCAAATTAACTTTATCAGAAGTTTTGAAGACGTGAATTCTGAACACGTTATATGGATCTTACAGCTCGTCTAATAAAAATCATTAAAAAAAAACCATTTAATAACAATCTTGTGAAGCTATTTTGACATCACTTAGTTAACAAAAATCACAACTCAATTTAGTCCGTTATGATGTTATCATTACAAACGGAGCACGTGTTTTTAAAGTTACAATCTGATACCGAATCAAAGATCTATAGGAATGTCTTAAGAATGAAAGGTCTATTTATTGATCTTACACCATGACAACGCGACGGCGGCGCATAGGTCTCTATCATTTTACAAGTTTTTTTAATTATTAACTGTCTGGAATAAGCAGTACTAGTTTAGCTCTTAAATTATATTCGACACTGATCATGCCGTTATAATATTTGATAGTGCTAAGTTAAAACCAGAATGTGACTACATAAACAGAATAGGCCGGATCGACTTCTATATTGTGACTAGATTTTTCCTAAAACACGTGACACACGAATCGTCCGGGTAATAGTAGTAGTACCATTGTTTCAGATCAAACTATTACGAAGCCACACCGTTGCTGTTGTTTAATATAATCAGGTATGATTGCCATAAGCCTCAAAAAACCTTTGCCTGCAAATACTTTTTCTCAAAGACTCGGACTTGTGCAACCTGCATCCATATTCTATCGGCCAGCTTATATTTTAAAGTCGTTGTAAGGATTTCGTGCTCTCATCATAACAAAGTTTTCGTTTTTCGAACGTCTATCTGACTTATGAAGTTTTATATAAGTACTAGCTAACCCGGCAAACGTTCTTTTGCCATATAAATTCTTGTTGGAGATTTTAATTTAAAAAAAATGAAAATTTAGGGTTGTGTGTAATTTTTAATGCCACAACATAAAAAAATAAAAATAAAAAAATCTGTCCGAATTTTTTTTTTTTTGGCTGGGCCACCCTTATTACTTAGGGAGATGAAAAATAGATAACGACCTATTCTCAGACCTACCAAATGTGACTATAAAATTTCATCAAAATCGGTTCAGCCGTTTCGGAGGAGTATGGTAACAAACACTGTGACACGAAATTTTTATATATATAGATTTAAAAGCGCTCAATATCAGAGTTTAAAGTAGTTGCTATCCACTGGACTAAATAGATACCAAGCTATACTTAGACATGCATAACTCTCTATTTCCCTTGATTTCTAGAGTAAATAGCTACCCTAACTATATACTTATAAATAATAGCCGCATAGTGTTTCAGAATGTATATAAATATTACACTAATTGGCAAGTATTTTTAGATTTCTAACATTTATATTAAACTTTGAGAATGAGTACAAACATTTTAATGACTCAGTGAAAGTCGTTGCATATGAATATGTTATTACAATCGAAAATTATTCAAGTTTACAAACATACCGTGCGTTGATGCAATGTATACTTTGTTTTACTGATGATGTTTATGTATAGTTAACACGAAATGATTATGAAATGTAATAGATAGATTTAAGAATATTTTTTTAATATCATATCGATATAATTGGCAATACTATCGAATTTAAATAATCTAAAACTTCATCATATCAAGGAAACCAAATAAAGTGTATCTTGAAATTTCGACAGACCTTTAGGTAGGAGCAGTATCATATTCTACATAAATATTTAAATTTGTATACTATTATATTATTATTTTATCTTAGATACTTCCATAACAGCAATAATATCGAATATTCAAAAGAAATAAATAATAATGGTAATATAAAAATGTATGTCGGCAACATTGATCAAATCATGTGCATATATGTTCACTTTATTAAATTTATGTCTTCAATCATAAATAAAATATATCGATATCGATAATAGCTGCATTATAGCTGCAGTATCTCTGAGTCAAATAAATATAAATAAATTATAACCAAAATACTAAATATAAAGCAAAAATGTCAAGCTAATATAAAGGTTGCGGAAGCGACATTTTGACCTTTCATCGAATAACTGGGATCGATAACGCAGCGTAACATCAAGAAGTATGAGCTCTGTACTTCTATTTGCAAGGCATGCGATAACTCTCCCGGCTATTGCGGACTAAATGTCGTTGCCGCCCTTCAGCATGTCTACATAGTGATGTGAAACAGTTAAGGCGCCGTACACAATGTGGTAAAGCTACAACGTGGAAGCGCTGATGTGAACGTGTTAAACCAATAACCATCACCTGCGAATCGTTTTAATTGTACGAGCTAAATGGATTTCTAACCTGGATGTCTTCGAAGACGTCGTCGGTGGAGCCGTGGGTGTTGGTGGCGCCCGGCGTTAGTGGCGTGCTCGTACTGTTTGACGTCGATTTGTTCGGCGCCTGGAGTCATAAACAATTCGTTCGACTTTATATTCACTAAAAATTACAAAGCGACAAAGCTTGCTGCGATAAACTACTTGTCAAATTGTGAGAAAATTACATTACGTGTGCGTTTTGCATCTTTAATATGTATGTGATGAGTACCATACTAAATGCTACAATATTACCACTCTAGATTAGTACCAACTATCTACTAAGTATTCTAAATATTGCGATATTATATAGAGAGTGGTGTAGATTAGTATCCGGCATGCTCACCTGTCCGTTAGGTTGGCTCAACTTTCGCGGCGCGGGTTGTGGCGGTGCGGCGGTGGGTGCGAACGTGGTTTGTTTCTGCGGCGCCGCGTACGCGTACGTGGGCTGCGGCGCGGGGGTCGGGGTGTGGGCCGGCGCGGGGGTCGGGGTGTGGGCCGGCGCGGGGGTCGGGGTGTGGGCCGGCACGGGGGTCGGCGCGGGGCTCGGTGCGGGGGGGGTGCGCGGGTGCGACGAGGGGCGTGGGCTGAGAGCTGAGCCGTGTGGGTGCGGTGTGGTTGCCCACGGGTGCAATGTGATTGGCTTTCGGTGCTGTCATGTTCAAATTCTGAAGACTCGTCTTGTGCTCTCTCACTTCGTCTGACGTCGATTTTCTCGGGAGTAATTCGCCTGAACGGAACGGAAATTTTGCATTAAAAGTTTGTTCACTAGACAAAAAACAGTTTCAAAACTAAAGAGAAGTAGTTAGTGTACCTTGTTCGGTTGTGATGGTTCGTTGCAGTACGAGTCTAACAAATCTCTCGTGGCCGGTGAGTAGCGCGACCGCTGCTTCGTGCGGTGCACTCTCCATATCTACGCCGTTTATCTGTAACGATAATTATATTGAATTTCCGAGACGCATAACAAGCCGGTCTACCTAACGATGGTTTCAAGTGAAATGTGTTTATTATTCAGTAAAGTTGCAACTGTCAGCTTGAGTGAAAATATAGTTATGAATGAATGATTAATATATTCAAACGCCTGTGAAGGCGTAACGGGAAATTGATATTTATGAAGTTGATGCATAAAGCATAGACAATCCTTTTCTTTTTCATGAGCCGATAAATAAAACCAGTGCAGAGCATTGGTATAATTTAGTATTGATGACTGACCGAGACGACTTTGTCTCCGACTTGCATCTTGCCGTCCTTGGCGGCGGCGCCCTGCGGCGACACGCGCGAGATGTAGATGGCGTCGCTGTCGTCGCGGTAGGGCGGCGAGCCCTTGCCCCCCGCGATGCTGAACCCGAGTCCGGCGCCGTCGCGGATCAGCGTCGTGTGCACCAGCACCTTCTGTTGGTATACTACAACGACAAAAAAAAAACATTTTTTTTATACGTACACGGCAAAGTGACCCCAATGCACATGATGGTAAGGAGAGATAGGTCCAGATAGAGTGTCGACTGAGGAGAGATGATTACCCGTTTGAAACTGCATGTAGTCAGGTTGATACAGGAACGCGACACACGACAGCAACTATGGCGGATTTTACGCCTTGTTTATGGTGGTTGCTATCCAGGAGGATACAAATGTCCACCAGCTTACCATTTAAAACCACTCGCTATTATTTAAAACGCCTGAAGTTATAAATACTCTCATCTTTATTGATATGTCGTAGGCGGGGTTGTACAATTTTCCTACGTTTACTTAATAATGCATAATTGAATTCCCGACATAAAATTTTCCGTTAAAGCTCTAGAAAATTCTAGAGCTTGACAGCAATCTTTACTATTAAAAAAACCTTGTCTATTGCCGTTAAACGGTAATGGTCAGGTCAAAAGCTTGAAAAATGTGAACGGTAAGCTCTGTTCTAGTTTCCAAACACTTGTAATATTAAATGGTGTCTCTACAGTCCTATTACGCACTACATTGCGGTTGCCGGCCGCGTGTAGTTAACAGGAATTATAATTACCGTTGCAGGCAGTGTTATATGCCTGTTTCCATATTATATAAATGACAGTTTATGTCGCAGGTGTACAGTCAGCAGCATAAGTAGATGAACAAATTCAAAATTTCAAATTGCCTACATGCTTTTGTGTTCTTACTAATCTTGTTTTTCTCTTCACAAAAATAAAATAAAAAGTATTTACTTTACTTCAAACAAAGAAAAAAATATTTCAGTTTAACTAAATGCGCATATAGGCGATTTCAAATTTTGATTTTGTACAGATATTTATGCTGCTGACTGTACACTGTTTACCTCTACTCCACAGAGTATTTTAAAATAGGTTTTAATATTCGTAAAGCAAGAAAGAGGGCCTCTACAAAATCGTCATAGGATAAAATTTATCAGTAATTTCGTCAAACAGCATTTAAAATGACAAGCCCCAAGAGACTAAAAATAAAACAATGGTTTTTTGATCTAGGTGTTTTTCGACTAACATTCTATTTTGGTCTATAACATTTAATTTTTTTTTTCTTACCCGGTGGTACATACGGCGCGGTGGTCGGCGGTGGTGGCGACGCCTGCAGCCTCTGGTACGAGTCGGTGGTCACGTGACCCGTGGGCGATGGACTGTAACTAGTGGTCAGAATGGACGTCGGTTGGATGTTAACCGCGGGCTGCTCTTTAAACTCCGGCTCGAACTCTTGCGCATATTGGTTGCCGATGATGAGTGATTTCGTTGGTAAACCTCGGCCGGTTGGTACCTGATAACCGTTAATAATTGTTATTCGATATTTGAGGTAATATTCTTTAATTATAATTTTCTATTGCAGTTTGTTTAGTTGTACCTTAAGTTTTATTTATTTTTAATAGTCTCAAAAATACTGTTCACATTTGCCGTGTCCTTGTCACTTAGCGCAAAATTAGAATGTTATATACAAACGCTGTTAAAAGTAAGTTCGCTAGTGCCATTCAATACCTGTCCATTTTCGAACGTAGACACCGTATCCGTAGTACTCGACACTGAGTGATGACTCGCACCGCTCGGCGCTCGGCTGTGAGTTCTAAACAAAATGATTCAAATCAGCACCAAACTCCACCTTTACTATCGCATAATACCAGCATTACATCATCCAAACAAATAACAATAGCATAACGCAAAATTCATGGCAATTAAAATTACCATTAAACCGTACCACTAGACCGTAAAAGTAATACAAATCTAAAATTATTCAGCGGGCACCGAGCCAAAACCGGTGCAGTGGAGCACAAACTGGTTTCGTGAATAAAACTTCGCTTACCGGGTAGAATTGGGTGAATCCCTGGTCACGACCAGTGTGAGCGTGGGCCCGCTCGCTTTAAGTACCTCAACTGCATAATAATGATCCACATCTACAACAGATGTGCCATTCACCGAGAGCACCTTGTCGCCGACCTAAAAAAACGTTTATTCGTATCATAATTACCAATTAAATTTTTATTGCGATAATTAAAGATTGTCTTACCGCTTCCGTAATCTTATTGCAATGTTATAATAATATCATATTAAGAAACGCTTACATAAGATTACTTTTTAGTAGTTATTAAATGTTCTTATTGTAATCTTAAAACACACATACTACATATATATTGTGTGAAGGGTAAAAAAATAATGAAAAGAAAATAAACATCGAGAAAGTAACGATATGTAAACACAATAGATACCTGTCTCAGACTTTATCAAACAAGTCTATCTATGTAAAAACATTGAAGCGTTACGTGGTCGACTTAAAAACTTTTTCGCAACCATTCACTTTTATCTGATTAGGAAGTCATGTTTCAAAAGTAGCCTACAAGCTGCACTATTTCTTTAACAATATACGGTTATGAAACAGTTTGCGGCGACATTGATCGATACTGGATTCATGAGCGGGCTGAACGATTTGACCGTAAGTCTTTACTCGAAGCGTAGTTCCTACTTTAGTTTAATGCGGTCACGACTGTTATAAATCACTATCCCCAACCATTAGGCCAGGAATGGTCTTGAGTGTCTTCGAAAAGGACTAGTAGACTGCATAAACATTTTAATAATGGCTACAATCCATGGAGATTTAAGAAAAATACAAGAATCCCGAGTTATAGAAACTAAATTATCACCACTAAATTGCCCTGCTCCCAGGCACGAGCTTCCTCTAAGTTATTATAGGCAATTCGGTCTCTACGCTAGTAGGCGTCAATAATTTTGGAATTTTTAATGGGGAACTGGCAAAATAACTTTCTTACGAAGTTCTACTTCTCGATCAAAATGAGCAATAATTAAAAATGAATACACACGTAACTACCATAAGTCAGATGTATGTACGTGCCTCCATGCAACACTTTCTTCATAAAAAAAGAGATCCATTTGTCTGCAAGTTTTCTTGCAAGATACAATAGGAATAGAAATCACCTCCGTAACGTGACCGAAGGGCTGTGCAATTCTATGGAAGGCACTATATAGACCAATGATGTGAATACTTCAAGCGAGAGCTGTTTACCTTTTATAGGTCGTTGACCTTTATGCCCTACGTTGCCTTTATTATCAGACACAATGATGCACAACTTATTGGATATCCCTTACTATCTCAGTATTGCGTCGGACAAAAATAGACTATACTACAATTTAGCTTACATAAACGTTATAAGATAAAATATGTAATACGATGGGCGTAACCAGCTTTGGGCGCAAGAAGGGCCAATTAAAAATTACTTATACATATTTGGCTTTGAGTGGATCAATGAGGAACTGTTTAGCGATATTTCAACACAAATAAATTTGCGAACAACAGTTTATGGGCATACAAAATCCACGGGGAGGCAGCTACCCTCTACTACTTACTCTTAGCCCGGCCATATAAGCCGGTCCATTAGGCGTGACGCGCGATATGAAGATGCCGTCGTCGTCGCCGACGTATGGCGTGGAGCCGCGGCCGCCGGCGATGCTGAGGCCGAGCCCGCCGGCGGTGCGCGCGATCCGCACCTCGATGCATCGCTGCTCACCCACCAACCGCGTCTCGCTCTCAGCACGTTCCGACACCGATTCACCTAAGACGATAATTTTGATCGATAAAAGTAAATAATATAATAGAACCCCAGCATTATAACAAACAACATCTGGTAACCTTCAAACTGAAATTCGTTTTAAATCGAAAATAAACACCCAGCCCTTTTCTTATTAATACCAAACGCTATAATGTTTGATAAGTTGATTGAGTGCCAATGTCTATAAATGGCGGATACAACAAATCAATTAAGTCGTAACAAAATACAAGATAACTGGCTGTTATCGTATCTACTCATTACATAAATTAGATTGATTCAGTTCATTGGATTCCGTCCATTATGCAATTGAGTCTTTATAAAGTGTCAACCGACACCGAGGTTTAAGGTCGACGGTTCTCGATATATAGACGTAGTGAAGCAAATAATAGAGTAAATACGCATGGAAAAATGTATATTAATTGATACAATGTTCAGTTCAATGATCAGACGATACAACTGTCTAGACACGGAAGGTTTGTATTACGTCGGATTATCTCCGCGTATGAAATTATTCAGGGCAAATAAAACCACTTTATCACAGTAAACGAAGTACCATAATTGTAAAGAGCGCAATGCACACAGCCGCACAAGGTCGACCGATACATGATCGCAAGCGCAGAAGTATCGTCACGACATCGACATTATGTGACTATTCCTATTTACTGGTATTGTTACTTTCACGAACATGAACTATTACACCAATGTCTTCAAAGGTTAGGTTTCAAAATTATTAAATATTTGACCCTGTATAAAGAAAACAAGATACGAAACTCAATCCTGAATGAAAGAAACTATCATATTATGTACATGGTCAAAATATCATACAGCTGAAAGCAGCTAACTTGAAATCTTGATAAAGCAACGAACGGTAAACCCCAGAGCACGCAGAGAATCGTTAAAGTAGAGAGTTATCAGCCTCTATAATGCATCAAGTCAACAAAACTTGACATTAAACCAAACAAATGACCTGTAGTGACGTTTATTGATGATACGCTTTTACGCGACTGTATTTCTAAATCTTCGTATACGGTCCGTAGTGAATTGAATAACAAATGTACGATATGGACAGTCGCAGCGTCCGAGGTTTCTAACGTTCGCACGACAATCAACATGTCGAGATGGATAAATGGAGCTCAGTGACATCACAATCCAGAACGGTCTAATCCGCATCCTGCACAATAGCCAATCAGTCTCGATACTTTCACCCCCCAGATAGCCTTAAAATAACTATAACACCACGATTGTATTCCAGAACGAATCGTGATAGTTTACAGTGGGATTCGTGACTCTCGCTTTACAGTAGTTTTATTGGAAAATGCTCTTTCCAAGGAACGATGGTAATTTATTTCTAATCTTAACGTAACGGCCGAGTGAAAGTCTAGGCATTAACGGAATTATTCCATTAAGTACTCCATCACGTTATTGGATAAGTCAGTGACAAATTATGCTGTGATTAAAGATCGTCTAAGTAAAAGCGGCAATTTTCATCTGAAGCAGGTAGTAAGTGCTGTTTTTATAGAACTTCAAGTAATCGTTAGAAACATAATGTGCTTTAAGTTAATATTCTTTAATGTCTTCTATGAACAAGTATGCAATTGCTTTGGGTGAAAATGAGGAGATTTAACTCGTTTACTAGGGGTCGAGAGTTGAACATGGCAGACAAGAAAATAATCGGTGCACACATAATTATTCCGCTAACGTGCTAATGCGGCCTCGAAATCATTGCGCCGTAACTCTCATTATACACGTGACTTTACATATCGTTCAGAAACATCTGCATACTATACCTACTACTGTTCAACTGGGCACATTATTATTCTTTTTTTCGACGTTAATAAAGAGTGAGCCGTTGATGTTCACGATCTGATTTGTTGTTACAATATAAGCAATATTTACGGTTAAGAGTCTAAATTTATAAAGTTTTAATTTATGTACGAATACTGGGCTCTAACTTACGAAGGTTCCAATTCTCCTAACGGTATCATTTACATAATATAAGCCTGTTATCTGTACACGTTAATGATCGTCGTTTAAGGGCCTAATAGCTATCGACCCTGCTAACCAAGAGATTTAATAAGGCGTGCTAGTACGCATAAAAACGAGTTGCATTCAATTACCATCAGGTGAACCGTATGCTCGTTTGGCCCCTATATCATTTGACTGCTTCGGTGGCGTAGTTGTATTGCGTACGCGTTACGAGTACGATTTGCGCGCTGAGGTCCTAGGTTCGAATCCCGGGTCGAGCCAAAAAAAACATTGTAACTGGGTTTTCCCATCTTAAAAAAATTACTCAGTCGCAGCTCGGAGTCAGGAAGTTGGCGGTGTGATACCCCCGTGCATCGGAAAGCACGTAAAGCCGTTGGTCCTGCGCCTGATCTCTCTCCGGTCATGTCGGATTGCCGTCACCGGACTATGAGAGTGAAGGAATAGCGAGTGCACCTGTGTATTGCGCACACACTTGTGCACTATAATATCTCCTGCGTACCTGGCTGATCTCCGTTGAGATTGGCCGCCGTGGCCGAAACTGGCTAGGAGGATTACATATCATTAAAAAAAATTAGAGCAGTATAAAGTTGACAATTAATTAAAAAAAACACATATAGGGTCATACAAGCCCTAAAACCATTACATGAAAATGCATGGAAAAACTTAAAAATAAATTACGAGTATGCTACATTGTTACGCTTACGAAACTCATATTAGACGCACAAGTAACTTCGAGGCCCGCCCAAATACGTAAGCGATGACCGCATAAGCAAACAGGCCCTATATAACTTCTGTTTCGCCTTCACACTTGGTTATTTTCGATGTCCATAAAGTGTATTACGTATGGTCCATTGAACGGAGGTAAGAAAATATTGAGAGGCGGCGAGCAGAAACAATGGCTTCGTTGTTTTGCGGTTTGGCACGACCATTGTAAATGTACAGGTGCCATTAACAAGAGATGAATATTTTGCATATATTAAATCTATTCATATTACTGTATACGAATAGTATACATAAAGTTTTGTCTAACTTGGCATTTCACATTTATGTCTGTTTTATACGACTCTGCTAACGATTGCGCAGTGAACATTGCAACTTGAGATTCATAAATATGTTTTGCACATAACATATTAGAAGTTTGAAAACTAGGTTACGATTTCCGACAATAAAAGAGACATAAATATTAGTGAATGCAATTTCCTCTAAATACAATAAATTACCTTGACTTGCTGTGTGTCACAGTGAAATACAACATCCGTTTCCATATCAAAATCGCGATTGTTTCAACTACATTTTAAAGCAATTGTTTGAAATTATATTATGGGGAAAATATTATCACACTTTCTTTTAATTTGCGACACAATGGTGGTAAAGTTTTGGTTATGTATTGTCATGAGCTCTTTGTTTTTGTAAGTTATTTAAGCAGTAATTAAATGCAGAAGAGTACAATAACCCTCAGAACTTATATTATTTCCATAGTAGTAGATCCTACACACTAGCATTTAAATGCAAATATCACTCGTAGATATTTTGATTCTATAAATAAGTAATTGCGTTATCGATAGAATATTTTTATGACTCATGAATTTTACATTTAATACCTACAGGAAACGTTTTTTTAACGATTTATGTATGACCAGTCAACACATTGCTATATAACGTATAAACAAATAAAAAGAAAATCGCCCAAAAAAAATCATCTCATAAACATTATTTTCTATAGTTCCATTGCGGTAATGGATTTATCCAATAAACAATTATGCAAACACCCAATTATTTACATATACGGGAGAGTAAACTTACGCTTTTTTCTCCTTATTACGCCCATTTCCTCGTTCAAAGCGGACCCTGTTCAATTCCTGATCGGGATCGGATATAATGTCCGTAGGCGGAGGTGGTATTACCGGCTCTCCTCGGATATGGTATGGTATCGCGCTTCAATCAACTTAAAGCACCGGCCGGCTCACCCTAATGCAGTCCGACTAGGTCATTGTCCAATTATTTTTAATGTTAACTTCATTTATAATCATAGGTGATAAAGTTGTATATAAACACAGCGGGCGATTTGGTTCACGAGATCAAAACAAACAATCGGACGCGGTTGGTGTTGTACGCGTTGTGCGCGCAGCCTGGGGCGCATGCGCTGACGGAATGCGCGCGCAACAACCACCGCGAGAATCTAATGCAACGGAGGCTGCGGCGCCGGCGCCCGCGACCTCTCCGCACGATTAAAAATAGAAAGTTTGAACCTAGCGCATACCAATTCCTTTTATTTTTACCCTCGCGTTACCTGCCTATTATGTACAATAATAGATCGAATCTCATCTAAGCAAGTTAAGGAAAGCATACTTTCGTTTTCTTCAGAAACATTTATCGATATCAAAATATTTTGAGTGAGCAATTTGGAGTGCTCTGCGTAATCATTATTATTTAAGTATCTATAATTATAACAATTAGGTAACTATTACTATTTAATTAGATAGTAATAAAAAAATGTGATAACCGGACAAGAATTTATAAAATGTGTAGGTTTTTGTAGCTGTTCCATTCCAATCCACCACGGTAGTCCATGCCTACCATACGGGGCGACAACTGGGCCCGCCGGGAAATGAGGCGGTTTAGCGGGCCACGTGCGATCTTTTTACTTAATCCTACTATTTACTAATAATAAATATTATAAAAACAAAGGTTGTGCAGGTGTTTGTTAATCATGCCTAAACTTCTATTGATAAAAATTACTAACAGAGAGACACAGTTCAGAATTAGGTTTCTTTTGCACCGGAAATGGCATGGTAGGCTTTTATTCGTGAAAAAGATTTCGACGCGGACGGTGTCGCGAACAAGTGTTAATCTTTATATGTATAATTCTTCGGGTTCGATCCCCGGCTCGGGCAAAGTGATATTGGATTTTTCGGAGTCTGGAATTTGTGCCCGATATGGCGATAGGCTCGCCCCCTGTCACGTCATGGGACGGAATACACACGGTAAAAATTGGGCGCACTAGTTGCGCCTCTATCTACACCCCTTCGGGGATAAAAGCCGTGAGTATGCGTATGCGTATAATTCTTCTGTGCGTGTGTATGTCACTGAACTCCTCCTAGACGGCTGGACCGATTTTAATGAAATTTTTTATGTGTCTTCAGGTAGATTCGAGAATGGTTTAGATTTACAATTTGTTCCGGGAAAATGTATAGCGGGACTTTTATCCAAGAAAAAACCTTTCGTGCGGGCAAAGCCGCGGGCAAAAGCTAGTACAATGTAATTATGGAAGCTAATAAAATTTTATGGTGTGAACCGAAGATTGCTGAAAAAAATACCCATTGCCTACTTTAGAACCGAATATGTATGTATTTGAAAAGTTTTATGAAAGATCCAAAAAATATTAAAATAGTTCTTTTTTCATCAAGCATTAAATTTGTATGTTTAAATATTTTATGTTTTAAAATATATCAATAGGTACGTTATAAAAAAATAGTAACTGAATAAAAACACGTGCAAACTGACACACAAATGTACAAGTAAACATAGTTAATCCATTAAGTATTTGAACTAGATCCGAAGAAAATATGTCAAGTTATCAGATTATATCCGCAGATAACGGTATAGGTAAGTACGAGAGGAAAATTAGAAATTGCCCGCACCGGAATATGCCTTTCAGTTTAAATCAAGAGTAGATTATTACACAGGACGTGTTTCAGCTTTCGAAAGGCAGTCAGACTTAAGATCTACATACGTATCACCGGTAGGTACTGCACCTTGTATTTATTAATATGCAAAGGTGCCAATTAGATACTGCAATACGGTAGTCCAAGGCACCACTATCACATAATAGACACTAAACGCTAGTAATGAATGAAAAAAATAGACAAATTGACCGCATTGTTGGAATATGTATGACTATTGTACGCCAAATAATCATTAATGACAATGAAAACGAAGACCAATGTAATTGAGATTTCTTATAATTATTCTTGTATTTATTTGACCAATAAGAGCAAGAAGTACACTTTCTAAAATACCAGTAGCAGATTTTTTTTATCTCTTGGAAACACCTTAACATAGATTAGAAAAATACTCGTTTTACCGTTTACGAGTTTGATGTTGTCATTTGGATAAACAAAGACGTGAGCTGTGCTATACCGACTTGTTCTTTAAACTAAAGGACATTTTCGCGACGAAAATGTTAGCTTCTACTATACGTGTAACGGTAATGATGACATAGCTCCAAGAGAATGCGACGTTTTCGTAGGTGTATACAACAACCGCTAATATAAAATTTAGCTCCTTTATTCAAATTATGCTTTATATATTATCCGTTTTCTGTATTTGACACGCTTTTTATGTTAATTCGATAAGAATAGACGTTCGGGAAAGTTAGTTTCTAATAAAATTTTGTGCAACTGATATATTATCTATCGAGCCATTGTACGTACGCTGAGATCAGTTATCAATAATAAGGGATCGGGTTAAGGTATCGCGTGGTCGTCTCGCTTCAATAACTCATTTCACAGGTTCACTTTCGAGATCTGTGCCCGCAGCGCGGATGTAAACCGCAGTGTACAGTTTCCTGCACTCGCTGCAGATTGCTGATATCGCAGGTACTCGCGGTCGGATAGGGAAACCTGTAGTCTAATGCGCTTAGCTACGTAACAGGCAGTTAGATATAACGTATCAACTACTAGACGAGAGTAAACTCTTTGTTGCTATCTATCGGTATTCAGACAAAGGTAAAGCACGACAAATGACGGATAGAGAGATCATCTTGACGCGATAATAAATGTTAGCTCGTAAAGTGACAATAAAAGTAATTAGCAAGTTCATGGGCCAAACATAATTAACAATAACAAGGACTTTCACAGTGTTGAATAAAAGGCGGATGCCCGAAGATTGATAATGCAAAAGAAAAACGTGATTGCACTACCTACAGTAATTACTGTTACAGAGAAAGGTGTTTGTGTCTTATATTATAATAACATGTACCAAATTACAATCTATGACATTTATTTATTGAGTTTTGAAAGTATGCCTTGTTGTTGTATCCATATTGTGATTTGACTCATTGTTTTAATACAGCAAAGTATCATTATAATATCTACTTCTAAAAGGAAATAATCATGTTTACGTTTATGTTTGCAAAAAATATATATACACACACCACACACACACTCACGCCTTTTATCCCCGAAGGGGTAGGCAGAAGCGCAACTAGGGCACCCACTTTTCGCCGTGCATATTCCGTCCCATGATGTGATAGGGGGCGAGCCTATCGCCATATCGGGCACAAATTCCAGACTCCGGGCTAATACTGAATTTAAAACACAATATCACTTTGCCCGATCCGGGAATCGAACCCAAGACCTCAGCATTGCAGTCATACCGTAATACAACTACGCCACCGAGGTAGTCAAAAAAGACTTTCATTAATATAAGTAAATAAAAAACATAATCCTAAAGTAGGTACATCCATAATATTCAACTACAAAATGTCTCACAATGGTGAAGATTAATTGACCAAAAGACACTATACCAATAGCCATAACTCTATACGACCGTATATTGCTAGCACATTTGCATACAGTAAAATTGTGAGTTCAAAAGTGTCAATCGTGCTCATCTGCTTTTCTATCGGGCATCGGCGCACGAACTCGTCCCGAGCAGTGCGCACGCGGTCTCGCAACAACAATCAACGAACGTGTACAGACCGCCTCCCACAGCCTAAAACAATCTCAACTCTGAACGGGATACGGCGAGGCATAAATTTATCCACTTTCTAGATTTCAAACCATCTTCGGGTTACTATAGCCATAGAAAGCAGAGTATTTTGATTGTAATATTAATGATAATAATATTGATGAGATTGTACATCCCGCGGAGATGTGGGGGCCGAGGCTTACTTAATGCTAAGGACTTACATAACCGCGAGGTATGCAATCTCAGGGATTATTTCCTCCACAGCGAAGTGGGCATGCATAAGGTTGTAGTCATGGTGGATAAGGGATTTACCCCGCTTTCCTTGGCGAATGAGAACTGGCGAAAACCTAAGGTGATGGGCATTCGGGAACGTGAGGAGATATGGAAGAGCAAGGAACTACATGGTCGGTTTTATCGGGCCCTTCACGGGCCTGATGTAGACCAGCTTGCATCCGTATCTTGGCTACGTTTTGGTAACCTATTTGGGGAAACTGAGGGTTTTGTCTTTGCAATTATGGACGAAGTTATGAAAACGAACAATTATAGGAAATACATCATGAAGGACGGTACGGTCGATATCTGTCGGGCATGCCACCGTCCCGGTGAATCAATCAGGCATGTGATTTCCGGTTGTTCGTATCTTGCTAACGGCGAGTACTTGCATAGACACAACCTAGTAGCCAAGATCATACACCAGCAAGTTGCTCTTCGGTATGGTCTTGTGACTCTTGAAGTGCCATATTACCAGTATGTGCCTCAACCAGTTCTCGAAAATGATCATGCAACGCTGTACTGGGATCGATCTATTATCACGGACAGGACTATTGTTGCCAATAAGCCTGATATTGTAATAGTAGATCGATTGGCGCGCCGGGCAATACTTGTTGACGTCACTATTCCGCATGACGATAACCTTGTTAAGGCCGAAAAGGACAAAATGTCTAAATATTTAGATTTGGCTCACGAGGTTACCAACATGTGGGAGGTAGACTCCACAATTATTGTTCCGATTGTCGTTTCTGCTCATGGGTTGATACCAAAGAGTCTCGACCAACACCTCCAGAGGCTCTCAATTGGTCGTTGGGCCAAGAGCCAGATGCAGAAAGCAGTACTTCTGGACACGGCACGCATTGTGAGGAGATTCCTCACTTTGAATCCCTGACCACCGGTGGCTTGGGTCTTGAGCCTCGCCATCGGAGGGTGATTCACTTTTTTATATTTTTATAATATGTATTAATGTTTTTTTTTTAGTATGTATATAAAAATGTAAAAAAAGGAAAATTGAAAATAAAGAGAAATGATAATAATGAATTATTATGGAACCTACTCTATTTATAATAAAGCACATCAATTAATCTTTTTTAGTTCAACCGAACGCCATTCATGAAAGATGTTATACTTTCCATCTGATAAAATTGGTCAGTTACGCAACTTATACGGTACATGCAGATTTTGGTTTTAAGGTACCTTTTATAAATTTTTATTACATAAACAAGTACTTAACGTATCACAATAAGATAAACAGAAAAATGGTTTCAACCGCACACTTTCCAATTGACCAATACAATAATTTTACGTCAGTAGATTCTTGCAGTAATCACTGTAAGATGAGGGAATCTCAACATGTTTTACAATGCTGTTGTCATTGCGTCTGTTTGGGAGCTTTGAGATGATGCGTTAAATGACGTGCGTAATGTTGTTTATATGGATATCCTTGATCGTAGTGATAAATTTCTTCGGAAATGATAAGCAATTGGGTGAGCGACATTTAGCGCCATTTATAGTTTCCTAATGAATGGGTTTAATCCAGCCAAATAAAATAACATTATATAAATGAGCCTTAATTAGTCTTTCTTTCCGCTATAATATCTATGACGTAATTATAAGATTTACGGAACAGCAGAAAAAAGTTAGATTATTGAGCAAAAAATAAAACCATGACTTCCGCACACATACTAAAATGGTGAAATATATCATGCGGAACTAAATCATAACGGTATTAGCTATTACTTTTATCTGAATGGTTTAGATAGGAGGAAATCAAATAAAAAATAATTGTTGAAAGAAATTACATACAACAATGCGATCGGTTCGCAAGCTTTCTCTTGAAATTCGATGAAATAACAATATGTATCTTAATACTATACAATGCGAAAATATACTGGGGAAATAAGCAAGACGCTGCGCACTATAAAGTGCTACTGATAAGGGCGGAAAGGATACTTCAAAACTAGTCTCTACGAGTCCTTGTTCTACTGAATCTTCCACTTAATAAAATAATTATTTACAATGACTAACGAACAACGCACAGCCTTAACCGATAGGTCTTGAATCATGATTTTCACACACGAGTTCCTTGTACTAAGTACCTAACATAGCAGGTACGCTCTACGTAAGGAATTTTGGAAATCTATACCCTATGTGCTAGCCGCCTCATTCGTTAAATAGAACGATATGTGTTAAGTAAGCAATGACACAACTAATTTCATTTACAATTCATGTAAATCAAGCCGAAAATAGGAGATGATAGTATTGGACTAAAAAGGTAACTTTACTAACACATTAAACATGTTATGAATCGATACGTTACTTGCTTTGAAGGTAAATTCCATGATGGAACACATGATGCCGCGAACAGCCGATTTCGTGATGGCCATGTCTAATAACAATCACGATAATGATGATCAATTAACGCCGCAACTATGTGAATACGGTTCACGTGTGGACCTACCGCGGCTTTTTATGTACTGTCGCGGGAGGCACTTAACACCAGCGTAGCTCATTAGAGCGCACCAGTAAGCACGGGGAGTGTGCCTGCAGCAGCTATTGTTGGACGTCCCTCGGGAGGGTCGGCCCGGGTGCTGGCCTAATTACGCACACACGCATACACCTACTCGTTGACATATCACATAAATCCATTTAAAACGGTAACAAATAACCGCTTAAACGCTCGTTTATCTGATCATATATCAATAAAGTTTTAGTACGGTCATACTTGGTTAATTGTTGTTGGGTAATTTTATTCATGTATACAAACACGAAGCAGTTTTAATAACTGCTCGGTGGAGTTTCAGGAAGCAAGCATGATGACCGGAAGAGGAATAAGTTGAGACCGACCTTTCTAAGTACTATGTAAAGACGTACATTGAATGGAAAGTAAATATTTATAGTAGATATGCCTAGATACAACGTGATATATTATAGCTTAACGACTAGATTAGTTTCTATTCAAAGCTACTTTCTACTATGCAGAATTTCTCCCCGAAGTCAACACTATACACAGTATTTGAATTCCTGTACTGAATAAAACGTAATTTCAAACAAAATTTCTTAATTTTAATGTTTCCCACAATCTCTCATTTCATTTTGCAGCAAAGAACGATATAATCTCGCACATTAAAAAAATCTCATGTATGTATGTATGTACAGTCAGCAGCATAAGTAGATGAACAAATTTCAAATTGCCTACATACTTTTGTGTTCTTACTAATCTTTTTTTCTCTTCCCAAAAATAAAGTAAAAGGCATTAACTTTACTTCAAACGAAGAAAAAAATATTTCAGTTTAACTCAACGCGTATATAGGCGATTTGACATTTCGTTTTTGTACAGATATTTATGCTGCTGACTGTACATTAAGAATAGACTTTATATTTATTATTACAGGTGTTATATAACTTGAATAAACGTAGTTAATAAAATTGTACTATTAATGGTGTGTTTACGTGTGATTTGTTTATTACGTACCATATCCGTACACGATAGGCTCCAATTCGCTGATTCGTACACGGCGTGACGCAGCCCTCATTGGTAAAGTATAATTGTTAGATGGATTATAATTGGAACCGGTATTTGGTTCATCCATGCGACTCGCAGCTCTAGGTAGAGTTCCATATCTCATAGCATAAGGATCGTTATAAACAGGATCATAGCGCATTTGTCCCATGTCATTAAAATACTGCGATTGAGTGTAATAAGGCCTCGTATCCACAGGCTGCGCGTAATCTATATACGGATTGCGTCTATCTCGGATTCCATATCCGGTGTTAATAGGTTGCGGTTGATACTGATTCAATGCGGGCATACTTTGCCCTATATAGCTGCGTTGATTTGGTTGCCGTCGGTACTTATCGTGTACATCGAAAGGTCTGCTGTGTGGTGCTGAAAACCGATCTGTGGCGAATATTTCACTAACTGGCAGTCCACTGCTGTTGCTCAAATTACTTCGATCGCTTCTGGTGCTGCTCCTCGTGCCGTTTCTACTGAGCGATCCGTCGCCGCGGACGCTCAGTTTCACTTCTAGTCTCTTGTCTTTCATTTTTTGTACACAATATTACGTCATGCTAAAATCATTTCCTCAAACTTTGACCTACAATTTTAATAAATGTTACAATTTGACATTTCGACTGGACAACACGGCCCATTAGAGATTGTTGTAGATGGATTATTATAAAAAAATAATTGAAGTTCTTGTCAGTTATTATACAACGGCTCATCACGTTAAAGAAAGTTAACGATATTTTTAACGTTGTTCACGAAAGATGAGTAATGAACGTCGATGTATTAGTAAATTACCATTGAGACTGAGAACATGGCTGTTGTTTGGACTTAATTGAGGTTAAAATTCTTTGACCAAAACACGACCTACCCGTCAACATGACTTTCGGACAAAAGGTCTGTCAAATCCGACGCAAGAGAGTCCGCTCGGCTCGCTGTACGCACGAGCATAATAAAATATTGACGAGAGAAAATTTGTAGATGGATTTCACGATTAAAAGATATTGAGGCCTGAACGTCGAGCTACATGGATATCCGTTATCAATACATCAATCAATTTTAGGGTTGATCGAGGTTAGATAAAAATATCAATTCAGTAAAATAATCCATTACAAATAAAATATGGTATATACAATTCGTACAGCATATTAATACACTACATATTTGAAACCCTAAAACGAGCAAGCAATTATAAACATCGTTAAGTAATCAATTCTTTAAGCCCTATTCTCGAAATTGAACAATCTAATAACTGTTATGAATATTGTAAAAGATTAATGACCGAGTTGAGCATACCTACATAACAATGATGTCACACATCCAATGAGTTCGTAGCACGCGATAAAGACAATAATTGCCGTTCTAAGATTCAAAAACAACGCTAAAGCGTGGATAATAAATTTACTGTTTCATAGCATAACACAACACAAACGAAACGTAGCCAATTAACGAGTTTTTATGTATGGCCAATTGGTTAATAAAACCGTTGAATATTTTCTAAAGACAACGCACAAGCCCCCGTGCACAAGCTGTACAAACCGATACAATCGAAATGCGACTGACATCGAACGGATCATTACTAGAACAACGATAAGATAATAACGTGAGTTCAATAAATTATATCATGTACAAATAAGTAATTGTTGACATTGATAATATAAACACATATGCGTTTATTCCCCGATGTAACAATGCGACCTGTGTCCATTTATTGTTTGCTAATATTGTGCCTCTTTCCCCAGTTCAGTATGCCGATCACATTAATGATGTACCGTCGGCAACATTGAGCCAGTGTTTACCTTGGCTAACAGTTACGGAAACTTGACTAGGTCAAGGTCATGTGTTGGCGTTGGCACTTCATAAGTAAATATTTAATTAAGAGAACATCTATACCAAGTGATCTCATGCACATTAGAATGATTAGCTTGTGGTAATGAAGCGTTCAACACTTGCGGAATAATTTATAGCTCACGTGTTTTTTTTTTTTATTGCTTTGAATGACGAGACGAGCATGCCGTTCGCCTGATGGTAAGCGATACGACCACCCATAAACAGTAGCAACACCATCCAGCACCTTGACTGACAAAATACTGAGTGGCATTCCACTGCGCTCGTCATCCTGAGACATAAGATGTTAAGTCTCATTATGTCCAGTAGTTATACTGGCTACAATATCCTTCAAACCGAAACACAACAGTGCATGCACACTGTTGCTTGGCGGTAGAAATAGACATTGCGGTGGTACCCACCCAGACGGCCTCTTACATAATGAGAGACCTACCACCAGCATACATCTGATGTTAAGTGTATTGATGGTAATATGAGAATGTAAATTCAAGTTGCATTTGGTACTAGTAAGGTATTACTAGTAAGGATAAATGGTACTTTTTCCTTTTGATAAAAGAAAGGATTCTATATTCGTATATTAAAATAAACTGTTATAACAGATTACTTACAATTATATATATTGACTCATACATATTGTTTACTCTATTAATGTTCAAATTCCAGTTCGTGGCCATATTTGTACCTAAATAATGAAATCTTTAATCACGTATTAAAGCAAACAGGATTTTTATTTTACATGTAGCGATAAAGGATAGAATGACGAATCGATGGCGCAAACAATTTATAGCTGAATGAATTTATCGCGCATTAGACGAGCATGAAATGTAAACGTTTCGACACGGTGCGCGTACAAGTGTTAAGAAACTTGTGTACTTGAGCCGGCACCATACAAACATCTTTGTATCTGTGTTATCTTGGTGCCCTGCAAAATACCATAACATGGTGTGGTATACTTAAATATAGTTAACCCAAAAAATCCGAAAGGACATACCGATAAGGCGAGTGCACGGATTCATTAACACCACATTAAATCATTAACACACCGCAGTAAACTGACTGCAAAACCTACTTTTTAAACTGCGCTTTTAAATTCAGAGAAAGTACGCGTGTCCATGTCAGTGCAAAAGACGCAACCCATAATTTAATCGTAAATGGAGCAAAGCAGATTAGCGTGAAGTTCTGCGCAACATGGTGATACAAACAAACTGGTGATAAATACTCAGTGACGTCGGCAAGAGACACATGCGTTTACTACCAACTACATGACAATAACTCGGCTTGACCTTCACTATAACTCGAGTTATATAGTTTCTAGAAACGTAAATGTAATGAGATATTTTTTTAAGACTCTTGAATGTTGATTAATCACATAATATTTATGATATTTACACAGAATTTCAACGATCGTATTTCTGAAACTTAATCACACTTAGATCGCTCACTTAACCGCAATAAATACTATTTTTAAACACAATTTTGCGCTGTAAAACTCAATCACAGAAATTGATTCCATCCACGACTACAATTTTCAAGAACACAAACAGATCTGAATCAGTCAATACATTGTGTAATGTGTAGGTATCACAATACTTCTTAACACATTATTGACGTATCCGGCCCGTCGCACAATAATATCAAGTGAAAATATTTTAAGGAGGAAACATATTGGACACAGGTAGGCGAAACACTGCGTCGCTTTGTTCAACGGAGCGAAATGGCACGTCGAGTGCAAAAGATAAGCTGATAAGGTTGTGATACGGATTGTACAATTTTGATTAGCCAGCCGCCGCGTACGTAAATAGTTCAATTGAACCGAACGTCATATTTAAGAATTGGATTACAAAGATTTTGAAATAATTTAATGTTCTTGCATTCATACTTATTCAGCAGTAAATTTCACGCTTTGGAACGTAAGAATTTTTATGATGGCTCAAGTAAAGTTCAAATTAAATTGTGCTCAATCTATCTTATAAAATAACCATCGGTAATAATAATATGTCCAATTTGAATAATGCAACTACGTTTTTCGAAGCAGACACACTATAAGTAAACGCCAAATTCATCCAGCATAATACTATTCCATTCTTTGTTCGGATATCTGGGGTGGAGTATCGAGTGATCTTATTGTCATAGTATTCTCATAAAATAGAAATTTGAAAGATTACATGTTATGGATACAAGTGAATGTGAAACTTACCGTCGGGAATATCTTCGGTGGTTTCATCGTCGTCCGTCTTGTGGTCTTCCTGTAATTCTCGTTTTTTGATGGCCTGTGAAAGATATACGCATTAAAAATCTCTTGACACAGCACTTTCAAATTGCAACACGATAAACGAGAAATTCATTTAAAGCGTATGAATTTAACTGAGAGCAAAACGCAAATATCGGTATATTGAACCACACAAATAAAACTAGTAAGGAAGGAAACATAACAACACGCATGCCAGTGAAATGTGATAATTGTGATTTAAAAATGCGCAAGCGAGGCAAGCAAAATACATTTGGATCTAAATTGAAATCTTGCGCTGAATGTCTCCGTATCTCGCGCACGCATCTCACCCGGGCGAGCCATCCTCCTGCCGCTTTCAAGCACCTCATTTTAATAAGTATACGTAACGAACACTTTGGAAACGGCCCGATGTTTGTTGGTGATTTATTTAACACAACACTTGCACTAAGAAAGCGGCACTTCACTTATCGATGAATCGCGGTACACGGAGCATTGTTACGAGCGGAGCGGTGGAAGGCAGTCATTTCTGCGAGCCTCGCGCAGGGTCTATCGAGAGCGTCGTGGTCGAGGGCCCGCGCGCACCAGCCCGGAACAGCCGCGGTATGCCAACAATTACCCACGCTTGGGTCGTGCTTTAGAAATGCACCGATGCCACGACAGATTTATTACTTAAAACACGACTAGTAACTTCATTTGTCTCAACGTTAGGTATAGCAGTGTTTTCTAGACGAGGAGTCGTATTAAATTGTGTTTTCCTCCAAGTGTAAACACTTGGTCTGAGCATCGCTATATGATAATGGGAACACGGTCTATGGCTGTGATGCGAAACAGATCTCACGACTCTATTGTTTTGTGTATTTTTCAACGAACAAGAAGTTTAGTCTCGGTCGGTTCGTCAGCTTTTACTCTTCGGTATTGTTGTCATGTACATGCATTATGCAGTTTACACAATTAACGTTTTTTATTCAACAATTATGCATCGTAAATGGTTTTGTCGTCATTAATTTATACGATCAATAATATTACAAGCTACAAAAAACACGCATGGGAAGTTAATATGCATACACATTGATATTAGCATAGGTTTAAATTAAAAAGAAATGAAATAATATCGTACACTAAGAGTTCTAAGATTATATAGACCGGACATTGGGAAAAATTTCATACAAACATTTGAGCATGTGCCTCAGTAACTCAATCTACCGTGGAATAGAAAAACACCTATATAAAGTGCATGACATGATCGTAATGCGCAAATTGGCATATATCCTTCCAAAATATTGCTTTCTTTCTGAGCTTTCTTTACAAAATTTGCGCATACCGAGACGTGTTGTCACATGGATGTGTCAGATAAGACAGCGACTTATTATAGTAATAACTTTTGGACGAAATATTTCGGCCTGATATCCGGTCTATAACTAACTATACTGTTGAATGTCTTTGATCGTACATTAATGAATACTGACACAGTTAATTTGTTATGTTCCGAATTTTAAATTAAAATACAAGTAGGAAATTCACACCAATTTAATATAGCATTTATTTTGCAACAACCTACTTGTACCTACTTAAGAGCGTGGGACAATTATTAACATGGTATATTAGAAAGGACTTTTTACAGGCTATCAAACAAGCAAGTGGGTCACGTGATTTAACCAATTTACAGATTTCGAAAGTTCAAATCACTAAAAAATTCATGTAGAGCCAGCCTTAAAGGAAAGCAATAGAGATTAGTAAAGGTAGAGACGCGTTTGGGCCTCTCACTTACCGTGCAATCGCAACATCAAGCTGTCAATTTACGTTAGTTTCCTGTGAGATTGTGACAAATATGTCTGCAAGGTGGCTCTACAACTTTCAAAAGACGAGAAGTAAAGGCTTATTTTGAATCTTGCAACTACAGATCAAAACAGTTGTTTCCAAGCTACAATCGACATTGAGAAAGTATCTGTTTACGTAATTTAATATAGCATTCATCAAAGTGCAAGAATCTCAACCATACCGTTTTTTGAGGGGAAATTCAACCAAGACCATGTACTAGTTTAAAAAGCGCAGAGTAAGCAAGTGAACACTCCGCTTCACTAGGAAGTCTATAATACGACTCAAAAGCATTATTTTTATCTAAAATAAATATATTGCAACCTTGTATATAATGTACTTCAATAATACCCACTTATATAATACATACATGACAAACATAATAATATGTATGTGTACATGATAATGATTACATGCATGGACTACTGAGAGCCGTTTTGCATAGCTACTTATCATTGCAAACCGTCCATAAGAGATAAAATATGATTGATTCCGTTCGTCAGTATTGTAGAGAATAATTCCGGAAACATAATTTCATGATGATGCAATCACATAGAGCGATATACTACCAAGGAGAAAGTATTGATTTGTATTGTTTGATCAAAAGGTAATAATATAAAAAAAAACAAAATATACAAATAATTAAACATTCGCCAAATATAGAACAATGTTAGAAAAATGTTTTTTTTCTTGTTATAACAAATTTAAAAACGTTTGCAGAAACGTTCTACTTTTTACGACCAACGACTTGCCTGACTTCAAAAACCCCTGAGATATCTAGTCCATGTTAGAAAAGCCAAATAAAGTTTGCCCGATTTGAGAGTCGAACGCAAGATCTCCAGATACCCAGGCTGTTTGCGCTGCCAATGGGCACCGGGATAAAAAGTCAAATACATTGTGTACTGTTTATAGTTATTATCATATTGTCAAATAATATCTTCATTTGAATTAGATTTTGATTATTCATTTGAAATTTAAAGACTAAAATATTTGAATTCAGCCTTTTTGTAAAATATTTCCCGCTATCACGCGACGGTCGTTATAAACATGCAAATCACGTAGAACACCGCGCACACACAATAATTGCTAAATGGCAAAAATAAACATTATTTACAATACATTAAAGTATGAAACACATTAATAAATAGAGCAACGAAATATTTAGAATCTCAAAAGTTATTAGTAAATAAGTACATCAAGCGCAAGTACTAAAATACATACTTATACATACACAGAAACCTCTACGATAGAGTAGTGGTGCAGTTAATAATATTAAGAAAATGTAATAAACATAGAATAAGCGCCCAGATAATTGTTTTATAACCAGCAATCTTCTCAAAAACAAGGATCACATAACAAAACTATTTAATCAATAGCTATAAAGATGGTTATATTTTAAAATCTCTAGTGGCCTCATACCATTTCACAATAGCAGACAGTTATTTAATTCGTTCATAAACGGTTTGTTTTAAACTACGTCTGAAGCATTAGAATGATTTATTAGTCTGAAATTATAGTGTAGTCAACGGTTTGAATATTTCGAGCATTGTATATGAGGTACGAATTTGTATTTATTCAAACAAAATTCATAAAATTGCATGGAGCAGAACTTATTGAAGTTTCTAAATTCAGTTATATTATTGCATGTCAATTGTAAATGTAATTGAATACCAAGGCGTCCTGTTTTAGTTCTTTGAGAGCATGGAATTTTAAGGATAGCCACCTGATATCCGCTATTATATTCAGCCCCTGCTGACTATTATAGCGATATACAACTACCACCAAACGACTACTTTTTTTGGCATGACTTTACACTCAGTAGCCTGATGCGAGTCGGCTTTTCTGACCACACCGGACTTTCGGGCGAACGCTTTAGGCGCTCCAACCCTTAACATTTAAACGACCACGCTGAGGGCTCCCCCTAAGTGGGGTACGAGCCTCGGCTCAGGGCGGTCGTTGAAAGATTATTAAACCCGATTCAGATCAGTGCATACATAAGAAGATTGCTGTCATAAGACATGTCTACACGGCATGTAGAGGTGAGAGCACCTGCGCAATGAGATCGCGCGCGCGGCCCGCGTCGATCTGGTTGACGCGCTTGTTCTTGAGGTGGTGCGGCGTGTCGCGGCGGTGCAGCCGGCCGGCGGGCGCGGCGCGGTCGGGCACGCCGCTGCGCCACGCCAC
Source organism: Sphinx pinastri (assembly GCA_947568825.1). NCBI lineage: Eukaryota > Metazoa > Arthropoda > Insecta > Lepidoptera > Sphingidae > Sphinx > Sphinx pinastri. The sequence continues at coordinate 8,993,260 of OX387627.1, read as the reverse complement.
GCGCCGCGCGCCCGCCCGCTACCCGCGCACCACACGTATACGCACACGCACACGCACACGCACCCGACCGTTATATGCGTATACACGACAATAGGGTAGATGACTTATTTTTTTATTACTTTTATTAAAAAATTTACGTACGTCAAAGTTTAGCGCCAAAATAATTACTTAAATGCGCTCTAAAATAAATAAGTTACGATATTTTGAAACCGATTGGAAATTGTTATTGTCGAAATAAAGAAAATAAATGTGCGTAGACCGGCGTGACTTCACTGGTCGCAAATAATCATAATGATGCGGGCATAAAAAAGTGATGGAGGGATATCCCTACTACGCGCCCATTTTTGATCCTTGTAATATTTTAAACAGGAATTTCTATCTCATTTTCCAATAAATTTTGATACTGTTCGCAAAATACATTTTTTTAACAGTTACATATAAAATAACGTAAAAAATCAAACATAGTCATCTACCCTATTAACCAAATAATTCGTTTGAGTATGTATTTGGACTTTTGTTTGGTTATTTATAATTGTCACAAACTATCTGGCAACACTAGTGGTGAATGTGAATAAATATAATTGCAGTCTAAATACATAAACGAATAATTTCGTTAAGTAACCCAAAGCACAGAATACTTCCAACTTACATATTCGACATACTACTAATATATACCCTCGTCCCGCACGTTTTCAGAACGAATGCCAAATGTTATTGGAAGTAATCTATGACACAAATATTCACCACGTATCTCTAACACTTGTTGCATTTATATACAAATTGAATTACAACTTATTGTCTGTGTTACTTCGAATGGTACCTTACAGCAAAGTATACGGATGCCATTTTATATTGTATATATTATATTCTGATTGTATGTAAGAGAAGCTGACAGGTGATTAAAATGTATATTTTTGTAACAAGTGTCAGAGATAAGATATCCCAAAATGTGAGTATCATAAGATACCCAAATGAATATAAGCGAAATGTTATGTTTTTCTGTAATTTCCCAAGCTAACATGACAGACGTTTTCTTTTTAAGTGTATCACTTAAGGCGGGAATTGGATATAATTTAATTACTGTAGTCACACAAAAGCGTTTTAAAGAGACTGATAATATATTTTAAACATATTTTATCCTGCAGTCACAACTTCTGCAAAAATGTAACGTCAGCAAGAAAATGAGCGTTAACATATATTTGCTGTTATTGTCATAAGAAAATCCACTACGAATAGTAAAAAAAAACATTGAATGCTGCTCACACAAAGGAAAACTGATCAGTCATATTTGCTTCAAAAGTTATAAAGTTATAGAGAGGTTATTCTAATTACCTACTGTATTAAAAAATGTCTACCCTTCTGTATCACAATTTATTAGCGTAGGTTAGTATACTTTGAATTTTTAATATTGTGGTAAAATATGTGACCAACATTGAGAAGGTTTAATTACTGTAATCTTACCTCTAGCTCGTCTGAATCGTTGTCGTCGTTTTCTCCGTCAGATGAATCTCTGTCACCGGCGGTCTGGGTGTCGCTGTCCTCTTCTTTCGCAATTTCGTGGTGTACTGGCGTTTCTGGTTCAGGCTGAAATAAGTTCTATTGTTAGATTATTATAATAGACTAACATATACATGCATATTTTATCGGCATGATCATAGATTTTTTTCAGAGCGAAAGTACACTATTGCTAGACCAGGATATTCCCACCTTCGGACCTGTATTATAAAGGGTAACTCTCTCTATTTTAAAGATTCCGCAGAATAAAGATATGGAAGCAGATATAGAGCTATAGAGCCATAGTCTAAGCGTTTACTGGAATTGTACAACGAAGATAAGGCCATATTGTGTGATTGGTGTTATTTTATGAAAGGTTTTGAATATAAATAATACCATATTTTTTCTCTTTTTTTTTATAAATTAGGGTTCCGTAAACACAGGTGAAGCTGTTAGGAATCCAATGTTGAGAAACGCTTCCCAGACCAGTAAGGCAGAGTTTATCATTAATATTCACATAATATATCAAATTGGAAATTTCACTTGTTCACACCCGTCTAAACTTTCTCTAGGTCACGATGGCATGACCTAGAACCAGTTGTGACCTATAGTGTGTCCTTCATATGAATTAACTGCAATGACTGTGTCAAAAGGCACGTATCATTAAGAGGTGAATGATTAAATTAAAAGGTTAATTGCCGTGGTATTTTATTATCCTGACACGGAGAAATGACTACGCTAGATCTGATGAGTCGGCGTAGGTCAGAGATAATGACCGATAAAAGAGAAAGTGATTTTTTTATAACAGTGAATCGTTTGTTGCACTATTAATGGTATACTAGCGTCAAAGCTTTTTTTTCGCTGCAAAGATCAAGCATAGAAATTCGTTATGTCAACTCTTACATTACTTATAAATATCGTATGTACAGACAGCCACATAATTATCTGAACAAATTCAAAATTTCAAATTGCCTATACGCGTTAGGTTCGATAGAAACATTATTTTTTCTTTGTGTGAAGTAAAGTTAATCCCCTTTATTTTATTTTTATGAAGAGAAAACGGAAATTGGTAAGAACATTAAAATCTACAGGCGATTTGAAGTTTTGAATTTGTTCAGCTACTTGTGTGGCTGACTGTACATAGGGCTTCCAATCCCGCAGGCTATCTTCAATCTCGGTATTTGTGGGTCGAAAATTTTCAATCCCGCGGGATCCCGCATACAAGGAAGATATAAGGAGAAAAACAATGAAATAATCAAAATAACCACTTATATTCCAGTTTTACTATTAGGATAAACCTATCAATCAAGTTGCTCTTTAAACCCCCCAATAATAGTCCAAGTAAATGTGCCGCGTTACAGGATCAGCCTGTGTATATCCGATTCCGAACAGGACGGTATAATTGTGTTGACTGGCTAGGGAATATTTCATCTCTTGTCAGTCGATAGGTACTCTAGACGTTACTCCACTTACCACCAGGTGCAGTGAAGCCACTTTGCTGTACCCGTATAAAAAATATAGAGATCAAATACAGAAAAAATATACAATTAACATACAATAGAGACTAAAATCATTTTCAACTAAATATTTACAAAACTAATTAAGACTTTGATTACTAGAGTCAACATTCATTCGAAAATGTTTTCGAAGAAAACATAACAGGTCCAATGTGTCGTTTCCAAATGCCAAATCAGTCTCACAAATCCCGCGGGATCCCGCGCCGATAATCCCGCAACACGCGGGACTGGAATATGACGCGGGATCCGGGAATACTGGGATCTCGGTATTGCAGGATTGGAAGGCCTAATCGTACGTATAATATTTTATTACATAAACGACATTGATTACATATTATGATATAGTAAGACATTGATTACATATTATGATATAGTGTTTCTACTTTTTTGATATTCATAAATATATATAACATTTAAAATACATACTTCTACGGTCTCCACGGGTGCAGGTATAGGTTCAATGGGCGACATCGGCAGTCCGTTCGTGATTGTTGGTTCAGTCTTTGCGGGTTGCGTGTTCGAAGTTTCTGGCGATCTTCCTGCTAACAGCTTGTGTGCCTTCGCCTTCAGGTCCTTGGGGTGCGGCGTGTTTTGTCGTACGAATGGCGTCTATACAAAAAAAACTGATCAGTATTTGTTCTAGTATTTTAGTAAGAAGATTGGATTTTAGTTAATTTAATTGGAAAATAATTGAATATTTATTCGAATTAATAATTTTAATGGATAATATTTCAATTATTAAGGTAAGATATAAAAATCTCATGCGCATGCTCGTATTACAAAAAGTTAAGTGATGTGCTCATAGTCCAAGAAGTATTAATCGCACTCTTAATAAAACAATGACTTAATCCAAAATTTTGACTAGATCAGTTTTAGCAAAGTCTGGACCCTAAAGGGCAAGCTGCATCGACTAAGAAAAAAATGCGTCTTTTCAACATTGGGAATAGGGTCAAAATTGTTTAATTTAAGTTCGTCCCTCGAGCAACAAAAAAAAATTTCGTAGACAGTTAGTTTTTGTGACGATTCCCACAAGTCAACAATTTTGGGTTAGGTCATTGTTTTATTAAGAGTGCGTTATATGGATGATTTTATGAGTACAACACGTAACAAAAAAAAAACATAAAAATGACATTTACAGTGAAATTATTAGAATACATAATTATAATCGATTGAAGGAATACGCAAAAGATAAATGACTTTTAAGTGAGAAATTAGCTTCTAAAATTGCATCCAATCATGGTCACTATCGCGGACAATGAATATAATAAGATATAAATCAATATCCTTAAGTTCTATAAAGGTCAGCAGCGAAAACAATATCTATAAAATATTTTTTTACTACTAGAGATGACAGTGTAAAGATATCTAAAGGTCGTGCCACCGAAATGTAATTATTGTCGCTTAAACTATAATGGTGTAATGCGAAACGAGGCGGGCTGAATCACAGGATATGATATCACGACGAGTCGACGTCTCGCTCATATCAAGCTAGTCTACCATGAGTGCAGTACAAATACTGTTGTGTCGTGAAATAGGAGCAATAAAATCATATTAGGTGCTGTACACAGCATATTTAACATGATAAAATAATTTAAATATGTTGTGTTCTACAATGTTTACCTTTTATTCTAGACATGATTTTAAGAAATATTACTTATACATAATAATGTGCGGTGTGACGATGAATTACGCAAGCCATTGAGTAAATATATTTTGTCTTTAGATAACGTTGCAGTTACAAACAACTTGGTAAGCATAAACTGTATCGGTTATTCAACGCTAGAACGCCACGTTAGTGTTACAATTTGCAAAAGTTATATTCGAGTGTTTTAGGAATGTGTTCAACAATATACTATATCAGAGGCATTGCGTTAACGAAGTAAAACACTAATCTAGTACTGCATTAGTCTACTTTTAGCGTAAACAACAAACTAATCGCTATCTAAATACCGAAAGAGCGAGAGGCTTGTTTGCGGGCAGCGCATACTTGGCTCGGTGGTAGCGCATTCACAATAATGAGTGTTTTTATTTTTTAATTATTTGATTTACTTTTTCAGGACTGAACGCTTGAAACGTTGGCTGCCTATGACACATCGAAATCAAATTATAAACCTGAAGGGACTTTAATAAAGTCACTATATACGTGACATAACCAATCGGGTTAAAATTCCTTGTATCGATCTTTCATTAATAAAATTTTGTCGATATTTTACAGATGGAAATCTTCATTTCATAATTGTCCAGGGAGTTATGTTACTGTGGAGGCGGACATCATTGCAGGGATCACAAGTATCTAGATTTTACGTTGTGAATGCACTACTCGAGACGCTCGGCCGCGTACCTCTGCGAGGTTAGTTATAGAGGAGGATAGTCGCTGCAGGGAACTCCTCCGCTGTGTGGTGACTAGCTTGCGAACTACATTAATCGGTCGCCTCAGCGCTAGCATCGTCTGTGGTGCGAAGAATGACTCAGAAGGTGTCACATCTTCACTGTCCTCCTGAATCGACGGAACCTTTAAATTAAAATACTCTTCTAGGAACACAATATAAGCTTTATTTTCATGTGCTTGTTACAAGTGCTTCCTATTTTTACCGTATTGTTTGTTGTTTGATAACAGGTATATTGTACGCAATATTAAATAAAATAACGATTGATGTTTTATTTAATTGTCCTAATCCTAAAGACTTAGTGCAAAATTGTAGCCTACAGAAGCATTTTACATTATACGCCATCTATACCAGTATCCGTGTTTTCTTGTAAGTGCTGTACAAATCTATTGGTGACTATGTTGTTTGTTAACGTTTTTCTACATAGCACTGCTGTTAAATTTATACATTTTTAAATATCGTTAATGGAAATACAAAATGATTTATATACTTTCATCAAATATTTTAATCAAGTATTATAATTTACAACCCCAAAACTTCCTAATGAATTATATTGGAATCAATAAATGTATGACTTACGTGGTTTTACTAATATATAAGTACTTGAATACTCGCTTTGAAAAGTATGTAGTATTAAATTATGGTAATAATACTTTACACTTCTTACTTACGTCTTTTGAACATGTAAAGGATAATAAAGTTGGATTACGCTTTAATCTTCGTTAATCCCTTAATCGCAACAACGTATAATGTGTTGATACCTTGGTTTTACACATCATGAGTTTCATATGTTCCAAAATGAGTATCGCTCAGGGTAAAACTTTTATGGTGGTAAGTTAATTAATTTAAATAATTAATTGAAATTAAACTACTATAGCGGATCTTATCGCGGTTTTTGAAGTGAAAACTTCTTTAGCGGCGTTGAGCACTTTTGGGATGGGTATAAAATATTAAACTCGCGTCAGAATCACGTGACCCCGATCGAATGCGTAGCAGGTTTTACCATACCTTACTAATATGAACCTTAAATACAATGCGTAGAAGCTATAATTCTTAAACGTGTTTATTTGCTTCATTAAAACCATCCCTTACTAATATAAACCTTAAATACAACGCGTAGAAGCTATAATTTTTAAACGAGAAATGTTTATTTACTTACTTCATTAAAGCCATCCCTTACTAATATTAACCTTAAATACAATGCGTAGAAGCTATAATTCTTAAACGAATACATTTCTAATTATTTCCCCAGCGTTGCTACGGCACGAGGGCAAAAGAGAGCAACATTCTTTTTAAAAAAAATTATTTATAAAGAAATAGTGAATGTGTCATTTTTGTGTACGATAGCGCAATAAATAAATATTGTATTTAACCACATAAATGCTGGTACTTTTATACTGATAAATAAAGCTATTCGTGCGAAATTATTCCCTAACTATTCCAAAATATTCAGAAATGCACAACGTTAATGTTCAAGTTTTCACTTCTGCCGGCACTCCCGGATTGCCATCCGTTCTTTTTTATTTTATTTTTCTCCCGGCGTTTCAAAGGCTTTGCAGCACTTCGTGGTCATGGGGCGGACTCAGTCAGTGAAAAAAACCGCGATAAAATCCGTTATGGTAGTTTAATTTCAATGTCTAACATTCGCGTAAACGTAAGGAATCATTAAGTAATTAACTTCTTCACTAACATAAAATTGTAACTAGTCTTGTCTTAGCTTGCAAATCGTCGACATCTAAATAGATTGCTCGCATTGCCATGAAACCGAACAACTAGGACATTGCCATTTGCACGATCGTGCCTGTTTTAAGGTGACTTCATTCGGAAGTCGATGCAATTCGAGAGATTCTTTTAATCTGAGAGATCTGCCAACAACAAAAGGGCTGCACAGCGACTATGTTAATCCAGAGTAGTGCAACCTAGCCTAATCTAAATTGGAAAAGTTTCTACCTACAGTGATTTCAGTTCTGGATTTGCGACTGAATAAAAAAACAGATTTCAATAACCCCAGCTTATCTGTAAGATAAGTAGATAAACTCTGAGGCTTTATAATTGTAACTGACCAGCATGTGCAAACAAATATTATACAAATCAGATTAGAGAGATATTTGAGAGATTATTGTTCTGAATGATAGCTTTAAAAATGATTATTTGATAAGGTTTGTTAAGTTTTAGCGTACGTCCGTTTCGGTAGCAAAATACATTGTTATAAATAGCAATGTCTATGGTTACAACTTTACGAGTGATCTGGCTACAATAAATTGACGAAATTGCTGCGTAGGCACATTCTTTAGTTGTAATCAAAGTAAATTTTACATCGAAAAATCCGGAATCTATATGTTATGAATTCAACACAATAACAATCGACTTACAAGTTAAACAAATAAAAAATTATACAACCAGATCCAATAATTTATTTCACAAATATACATGAAATATCACAAGCTTATATTTTACATAATACTGTTCGGAAGACTTCAATTATACAAAATCGTTACACAAACATAAAAATGATTCGCAAAATTGATTAGAGATTAATACTGATTTCATTCCAAAGCTACTAATATAGAACTCAGTGCCAAGTAGGCCCTGTTTCTCGAACAACTAAAACAACTGTTTTTCCTGAACCAAGAAACTATACTTCTACCACAGTTACTAAACATCACACCTGTGTTGTGTATACATATAGAGATATCGTATCGGAGAGACTTGAACGTTCTCCCATCTCTATTAAAGGCAGGTCTGACGTCACCAGAGTATCGACTTCTAGACACCTTAAACAATGAACAACAGCATAAGCTCACCTCTTTCGCTTCGGAGACATCCTCCGTGAACTTGACTGAGTGTGTCCTGGACGCCTCCTTTTCTTCCCAGTCGTCGTTGTCGGAGTCCCGGTCGCGGGAAATGCTCGTCTCTGCGTTAACAGATCACTTTTATTAAACAGTACTTCATTATTTCTTTAAATCGATCCCTATACACAGGACAAACAACCTCAACTAAGGTTAAAATGGTAACCCGAGTTATAATAATCTTCAAATTATTCTGTCAGTTATCTTGATTAAAATGATACTGAGTTCAAAATATATTTAGACTAACATAACATGCGATAGCCTGAGCCGAGTCAAGAGTCGTGACTTGTCTAAATGCGCACGCAACTATCAGACGTTCATACAGATTACCGCGAGACTTAACATTAAATATCCGCGACGAACCGTTTTGATATGCGAATTAGAAAAATGCGCGGATTAGCTCATAGACTCTAGTATGTGACTCAACATGGCTATTGCGCGTCCTGTAGTCGCACCATTATTATAAACTCGGGTTCACACAGTAACTTAAGTTATGGAATGAGCGTTTGCACACAAACACAATAAACAACCGCAGCAGACGACACAATAGTGTAAACATTTAAAGCGGAAACTCCAATGTTTACTGTAGCACATAAAGTTGCGAAAACAATGAAAAGAGCTGCCTGAATTATATTAAATAGCTTATTTAAAGTGTAGATAAAATATTCAAATCTATATAAATAAAATGTAAACTACATAACCACTACATAATTAAATATCTATAGCGTGTATTGTTTGCATTGTGCAAGGAAGCGCCAAAGTGTTCGTAATGGCACACTTTCGACATTCACCTTCAAGATATGCAGTGTCGTTGAATGATAAGTGGAATGCAATAATTAAAGATGTTTTAACTTACAAACTCACACCTTGGCGAAATAAACAGGTTTACCTGAACACGATTCCTCTAAAGAGAATTAAATGTATGATTTATTTCATTTAGAAAAATTGGAATAGACACAACGAACTTTTAGGCTACATAGATATTTATAGGAAATTGATAGAATTTATTGCAATTATTATAGAAATAGATAAGAATACCAATAGGGTTTTTATGAATATAAACTATGCTTAACAGTTTTACAGGTCTAAGTTGAGTGGGAAGGAATCTTCGGTCAATAGACGCAAGCCTAATAGAAATATAACCTATGGTGCAGAATATAAAGGCGATGAACCTTACCTCTTATGTTATCTAGCTCCCGCGAACGTGATATAAATCTTTCCCTGACCCACGGTCCACTGCCAACCTCTGATGTGTGTTCCAGCTCTATTTGTGATGTGACAAGTGCATTTAGTATATTTACACAGCAAAAACAAAACAACAATTATAGTGCAGCGATCATTCACCGCGATTATTGTGCGTATCAATTGATTGTAATGTAGATTCAACAAGTCGATATTTATATTGTGTCTGACAAGTTTTTAACGTTACCGTGGATGATGGATTACTTTTTGCTTGTCTTGAAGCAAATCTAAAACCCTACGCGGGAATACGTTTTAATACATACGCAAAGCGAAACAAGGCACAAATTCTGTTTTATTAACACAGCGGTTATATTTTAATGAAATGTCGCTGCTTTTCAAAATCTACGGATTGGTTCTTGAAACCATTCTTAAACGAATTAGGAATAACGAACATATCACTTACAAAATGACTAATTAACTGTTATTTATGTAGACACTGGCCAAATGCCAGCCATTTTAGGATCAAGTGTTCCCACCAGATGAAATTACAATTTAAAGTTACATACGCATCTGATTTCCTCAAGTTGAAACTTGAAAGTAAGCTCATCAAGGACATTGCATGATATAGTGACTAAATCGTTTCATGTCTGCGTAAATAAGGAAAGTTTTATGAATTACCTTCAATATAATATTCATACGTATTCTTGATACTTTAATACAAAATAATGAAAATCTCCTAATCGACTATACATTAAAATCAGACTCGGCGTAATGTCTTTATAGTTGCGTGTGTTTACAAGACAAGCTTGCGCTAATATTAGAATCCAAATACAAACCAGAAATACGACCAGAATAACTCTATTGTAATGCCTTGTAGGTTAATAGGTAACACACATCAATGCAAAATTCTGAATATAAAATCTTGTTTAATGAAACTATACTATATATTTACTGGTGGTAGGTATCTCATATGTAAGAGTCCGTCTGGGTGGGTACCACCGCAATGTCTATTTCTACCGCCAAGCAGCAGTGTGCATGCAGTGTTGTGTTTCGGTTTGAAGGACGTTGTAGCTAGTGTAACTACAGGACATAGTGAGACTTTACATAATTGTTTATGGGTGGTCGTAACGCTTATTATCAGGCGAACGGCATGCTCGTCTCGTCATTCAATGCCATAAAAAAAAACCTATGTCAAAATTCAAAAATAAATTTTTTATGTCACATTAGATTTTTTTTTTCATTTGATAACCTTATATAAAGTAGTACGTATGATACTCAATTCGATTACTTCTGGTTTTATATTTGAAAAAATCAACGACTCCACAATGACGCGACGAAATCAGTTGTAATCGTCTAAATGGCGTACCAGCCAATCAAACTAAATAGGCTTAATTGTCGCGGAATAATTGCTCATAATTAAAACGACTGGATATTCGAAACAGTATTTCGTATGTGTATGATCACTGCACTGTTAAATAAAAGCTCAAAAAGCATAGGCGAAGACATGAACCGTAAAGCAGACGTCCTAATAAACAAATCAGGATACAAATAACATTTACGTAAAAAATTACAATATATTTTACATGCCGCTGCTTTGTAACATCCTCATAAATTACAATTTGTTATTATCTGTAGTGGCTAAACTATAAAAACACTATGATAGTTCACATTACTCAACCTTGCATTTATTCTGTAGATGTCATAAGAATCTTTTACAACAGATGTATTTAAACAATCAAACTATTTCCTAACAGGAAGTCACGCTGCAATAGTTTGAAAAATTAAAAACACTGGTCACTAAGACAGTAAAAACAAAACAAAAAAATAAATCAATAAACAAAAAATAACAGTAAAAAACTGGAGTTGTATTGCATCAGCTGATACAATTGCATTTTTTTTGGCTTAACTCTACAAACGTGAGGCATGAAACGCGTGAACTAAATACCAGGGACTCATAACACCAAAAGCGGTACCGAAACATTAGAAGCAATAAAAACTCCATACCTGGCTGTTGAGTATAGCTAAGTTGTGGTAATAGAAAGCACGTGAGAACATTCTCGCCGGTCGTTTCGTCCCTGTCCGTCTGGAAGGTGAGGAGTGGCTGCGCTTGGTTCTCCGATAACCACACCGCTTTCAGCTCCAAGTTCACCAACGTGTATGGTAAGTACTGTAACCTGAAATGTTTTGATGAACAGTTAGCACTGCTCGACTGCCTCGGTGGCGTAGTTGTATTACGGTACGACTGGAATGCCGAGGTCTCGGGTTCGATCGGTCGGGCTAAGTGATATTGGGTTTTTCTAATTAGTATCAGCCAGGACTCTGGAATTTGTGCCCGATACGGCGAGAGGCTCGCCCCCTATCACGTCATGGAACGGAATGCGCACGGCGAAAAGTGGGTGCACTAGTTGCGCCTCTGCCTACCCTTTCGGGGATAAAAGGCGTGAGTGTATGTGTATGTGAACAGTTAGCATGTTCTGTTAATTTACCTAATTAATAAAAAATAAATTATAATTAAAATAACCACCGACACAAAAAATCTCTAAAAAGTAAAATAATAAAAGTTTCTTTGTCGTTAAGTACCTAGTAATATTTTGACCCAAGCGTCGTCGCGTCGGGGGAACGCTAAAGAAGTATTTAGGCACTTTTATTATTTTACTTTTTAGAGATTTTTTGTGACGGGGGTTATTGTAATTTAATTTTTATTTCAAACTTTTTAAATTACTTTATTCTCCATCATGGGGCCTTGATAATCGACTATCTAACACCTACTCGATGAGACCATGAGCCCAAGCTCGCTATATCTGCTATAAGTTGCTAAGGAGTTGGGTATCCCGCAGACTACCTGATGCTGCAGCATCAGCTCATGTTTAAAAACATTGCCGAAGTCACAGTACACCAAATTTAAATTCAATCGGGCTTTTTAAATTGGACATGAGCTGATAATCTTCAAACGCATGAACAGATCTTCATAAATTATAGCTAAGAACCATCGCGATCATATCAGCTTTCAAACAAAAAAAAACCGCGTCAAGATTGGTCCATTCGTTTGAGAGCTACGATGCCAGAGACAGACATAGGCCCGTATTCACAAACGTTACTTAGCTAAGGACAGCTAAATGCTATGATAATAAGTCTGTTATCAGTGCTTTCGGCATGACAGACTTCGTAGTGCGTAGGCAAAGGGGCGCTGTGATTGGATAATATTGAAATACAATTTTGCTTTAGTTGGCTGTCAGATAAACAAAGCTGAACAAGGCCAAAGAGAACTATGAAATTGCCGACACTATGCGTTCGGGCGCACTGTGCGTCCTCAAAGTATTGTTTGTGAATACGGGTGATACAGATACATACCCTAAACTTATAACACCGCGCTTTTTGTCGTGGATTAAAAACAGTCGTGGTCAAATTAGATTACTTTAATATACGATAAACTAGGCGTTGTTCGTGGCTCCGACCTCGTGAAAGACCAGTCTTAGGATATAAGTTACACTTATCCAAATCCATTCGACGGTTTCTGCGTTAACTTCTCACACGCATTTAAACATTTTCGCAAACTTTAGCATTTATATTATTAGTAAGAAATGATGCACGTATTATTTATGGAATGTCAACAATATTTTTCCAGAAACATGTGTACTCTCATTCCAATCTTCAAACCGATATACAATACTGTGCTTTTATGAATTGCGATTATCGTACAATCTGGTATTGACACGACTCTGGGCACCCTACGACCACAGTAATGGAGACATCGTGATCACAAAATACCATATTGAGACAGTAATGAATGATTTTACTGATATTTTCTTTAAAAGGCTACATATTCTTAAAGTACATCATAAATACTTGACGCGAAAAGATTGATCTTTAGAAACGCTGAATTCGATCTAATGAAAACCATCAGTCTGTTTGATTGAATTATTTATTCTAAACATAAAATCAGTAGCCATAAAAGTATTGGTGTAAATATTCAGTGGCAAACAGCATCATATTTGTCGGAACGTGTCATAAATCATGTTTATACCTACCATATCTTTGAATGGTGTCTATAAGTAACATAGTTTTTTTTTTTATAAGAGCGATAACGTAACTTAGAGAAGAAATACTTTACCTATTGCCGCTTACGTCCAAAACATGTAGCGATTTACAATTTCCCAGCTCATTAGGTAACCTTGTGAGTTTGTTGTCTCTTAAACTTAACACTCCCAATAACATCATGTTCCCGATATCTAAAGGTATTTCAGCTAATGAATTTCTATCTACATTCAAAACGGTCAACTCATTGAGATTCCCAATTGATTTAGGCAATTCTGTTAAAAAATTCTCCGTTAAAATAAGCTCTTGTAGATTTGTGCACCTGTAAGAGAAATAAAGTATAGACGTTATAAATAGCTAAAGATAAACTAACAAAATGAAATATATCTCAAACAGTACAGTACTAACCTTCCTACATTTTCATTTAACGTATGTAATCTATTTTGGTCCAACTTTAGTATAGCTAACTTGGATAAATCTCCGATGCCGTCGGGCACGGTCTCTAGCATGTTCTGGGAGAGGTGCAGGTCAGTTAGCGAAATGAGACCCCCGATTTCTTCTGGAATTTTCTCTAGTTTATTTTCACTAACGTCTAAACACGATAGCGCTTTAAGATTGCCTATTTCTGGCGGCAGATACTGTAGTTTGTTATGGTCCAACCATAATTCTTCTAATGCGGGCAGCTCACCAATGAAGCCAGGCTGAAAGAAACCATCATATAGGAAAAACGAGAAATTTTAACATATCTGTAGGAATACGATAAATTCTTACCAATTCCTCAATTTCATTGTCACCCAAGTCAAGTCTTTGCAGTTTGGTGAGGTTTTTCAGTGACTCCGGCAACGACTTCAAGAGATTTTCCCTCAGTTCCAATGATTGAAGTGATATCAAACTGAAAATGTAAAAAATAAAAAATATATTATTTGTTTGTTACATTGTGGGAAACAACTAATCTACACCCAAATATACACATTTTAAATTATAATTGCAAAAACAACGCAATGAATACTTAATTTTACTAACACTTTGCACAATCAAAAATGTAATAAATATAATGACAATTTGATAACATTGTATTTTATTAGAATCCATCAGGACGACAGTTTAATGGTTTTTATACCAGTAATAACATACTGAAGCTGTAACTATAAAATACGCTTTAGCGTATTTGCTTTAGCATGTCAATTCATTTATAATTTTATTTTATAGGAAGGAAATGTATTAAAAAAGCCGTTTTAGTCTTGCTTTAGTTCTGTAAAAGGTAACCTTCAATAAAACAGTACCTATGACATAATAATTTGATGAGACAAATCAACGACGTGGAAACACAATAGAACGGTTGTTGCAAAGACGAGGTTCCTGTAGCGCAGCTATCATTGCATCGCTATAAGGTCAATTTAACTTCAAAAACGTTTTCCACGACTTTGAAACAACAATGCGAAATGCCTTGCTGTTTAAACAGGTACATAAACAAATAATGTTTGATCTATCAATAACAGTTCTCCGTGTAGTATAACGAAATGTAATTTAATTAAACCATCAGTCAGGATTACTCGGACATGTTATTTGACCGACTGAATTTCTTACATCAAACCACGAAATAAAACGGGTGTATTCCCACCGTAACATCGCAATGTCCATAAAAATGTAATTAAATGTCCGTATGCATCATCAACTTAAATCTGAATTGCAATGTTATGACACATTGAATGTATTTTCAGTAGTATTTAAAGAAAGGACGTTCACACTAGCGTCATGTGTCTTACGTATTCCGTATCGTCTTCGTATTCCATACGTATAATAAAACAGAACAGTCTGCTAATTTGTTCGCGTATCACGTAAACCCTTGAAAGGAATACGATTCAGGTTCCACGATTATGTTTGAGCGAAACTACAAACTCCAAGCTTTAAAAATAATGCCAAAAATGTAAGTGTTTGCGGGTAAAGTCGCTCTCACAGTTGGTATACAAACAAATACGTATAATATACGCATGATTACGAACAGTTCATTGATGAAAAATGACATAAGTTTTAGTAATAGCACGCCAGCACGCACGGCTCGTCCCAAAAGCTTGCATCAGACGCGTACTGAAGCTATATTATGTTTGCGACAGGTACAATTTTACCGGCGCGCCGTGTAATTGATGGAAAGGTCACGAAACATGATATCTGTGGGGGTTAACATTAATAACCCTGTGTTTACAATGTATAAACTATACTCTATAGTTACATCAAAGTAACGCATAATTTCCTACACCAATGCACGAATGATTTATGCACGAGTAAGTTTAATCCGTGTCCCGTTACGTTCTGGCACAACATAACCCATTAAGCGTTAATGAACATGTTAACGTGGCAAATTGTATAGGTTCAATAAATATAATCAAACGATGCAATCGATTTCTGCTTGGAGCCGAGCATTCGTTACACAGTAAATATGTGGGATTGTACGACTTCCAATTATCGAGCTGAACATTACATAATGAACTTGGTTATAAAGTGTTTCACAAGGGCTAGGTATTTCATATCACACCTTGTCAACTGCCCTTTACACGCGTTCATGGCGTGTGCAATTATGAACAGCTTTATTATGTTGCAAAAATAATTAAATGTGCATTAACTAACGAGTACGTTTTCCAGGTGTGGTTATATGTAATTACATAAAAAAAAAGACTGACAAGTTTGCACAATGTAGAGACTATAGTGTGAGGCACAGTTTTAAAATAGTTGCCTATAAATTATTAGGCAGGTACAGGTATTTTATTTTATGTGTAGGGAAATAACGGTCGAAAATAATCGCTTTAACTGTGAAGGAAAACATCGTGAGGAAACCTGCATACCTGATAAGTTCACTGAATTTCGAAGGTATGTGAAGTCTGCCAACCCGCACTAGGCCAGCGTGGTCGACTTAGGCCTTAACCCTCTCAGTTGCAGAGGAGGCTCGTGCTCAGCAGTGGGCAGTATATAATACAGGGCTGGTATGGTATGGTATGGTAGGGAAATATTCATGCTGCATTTATTTTTTATTCATTCTGATTTCCTCTGTTAATCATTATATTTAGGAGATGCTTTCAGATATAACGTTTATTGAACAACAAACAAAAATTAGGTTGGTATTTGCCGTTTTTTACACCAATATATTAAAAAAACCCTACCGCTAACAGATAACGTATACACGTCATGTTTGTTTAGAACCTTGAGGCCGCATTCCGCAGCCGATGTCAAAGTACTTAGCATCGGTCGGCACCGCAGCCATCATGCACTGATTCACTCAAGCTCGTCGTGGGCCTGTGTAATTTGTATACCCATCAAATAAACAATACTAGCATTTTCATCTGAACGATGGTTCGGTTCAGCGTTCGTGGCCCAATTCCGTAAATAGCAACTTAATAAAGTTTTCTCGCTAATTAATTTATGTTTAACCGCAACGTTAACAAAATTGTTTTTTATAGCTTACAGAAATAAGGTTTATTGCCGTGTTTAAATTTACGTAAAATTTACATTCACGGGAAATGAATGACGAAAAGCACTCAAAATATTAAAATAAAATAAGGACAATCAAACTGAAATATTCATGTACAGTGAGCCAGAAAGTAATTTGTGTATAATGAGAGTCTGATGTAACGTATAGGAGATTTAACGACGTTGATAATGTCACCGATACTACTGCGTAGATAAGTCTCTAGCAGATAAGGGTTTGAGGCGCTCCTTTCAGCTTATCAAATTCCAACTCAACTTTTTTAACGTTACGTATGACATCAGGCAAATAAAAGGCCAACCAAAGAAGACCACAACCTGTTGGAGCATGTTTTTATATTGTTTATCGCATTACACAATTATGCAGATAAGATATCAAATGCATGTAAACATACATTTATGAAAGTAAAAATCTTTTGTTAATCTATTACCAATAACGACATTCATGACTTGCTAATTTGTCTAACTTGAATCCATAAAATTATTCGACTTATTGAGTTTTGACTCATACTTCGACATTGGCAGAATCATAGCGTAAGCGGGGACGCCATTAAAAAAATAAAAAAAAAAACGACTTATTTAATTATACAATTATTACTGATTGTAATAACTAATACTATCTGTAGGTTTTGAAAATATTCTGCATTTCAGGATTTTTAGGGTAATACCAATAATTCAACATAAGTGCATACAATAATGTTTACAGAATCCAGCGTGGAGCAGCTGCAATTCTGGGTAAGCCCATGACTATAATTTGTAATTCATGAAAGTGGTATAATTTTATTACTATAGTAGTACTGTTGGCCTGGTCACGTCGAAGTTAATATTTTAAATAGAAACACATTTAAAAAGTGTCGTTGACACGTCAATTTGACTGATTTATACTCGAGTTCAAATTAATTAGCAAAGTATAATTTCTACTTGATATTCCTGGAAGTGAGCGAATTGGTTTATCGTTTCGATCTCCCCTGTCCTACGTATGGTAATAAACGAGTGTTACTAGTTGATCTATTATATTATGCAGAGGGCTATTTACTTGTGGGAAATAGTAACAATATTATTATACATAAGGTCGTAATTGCGCTGTTGATTCAGTGTACCGTGACTGATATACAAAGCACGTTAAGGTGTATTTGTCACCTTGTAATCCACGCGACATTAATATACCACACAGGTACTTTACGATCAGTGAATGCAGTTCCAAAGTGGTTTCTATAAAAGGTCAAACTCGGAGCAGCCCGTGGCTCTCAAGCCAAACTTTCTCTTTCACTTGTACTCTAGAACAAAGAGTGCTTGGACACAGAGCTCGTCCAGTACTAGACTTGTTATTCAATTTATATCACTTTCACGGTATAGTACACTATTACACGAAGTATTGCAATACCTAACTACAACTTGTTTGTTGAATTTTGGTTACGTTGATAACAGAGTAAGACGTCTAGGCTTTCGAGGGGGAGAAACAACATCACATACTTAGGCAGTCCCTGGTAGCTCCTAAACATTCATTTTATTATTTTAAAATACTTATGGTGTCCATTCACGTTCGCAGCACTTACGCACAACTGTAATGTTGAATTAAAACCTCGCGGTGTGGTGAATTAATAGCGCCAATGAAAAGCATTCAGTAAGGTGGGAAGTTAGTATTGTCTCGCAATAAAATAATACTGATTGCCATAATAATATTTTGAGTATCTATTTGTACATACGGTTTTTTAGCAAATCAATACAGAGTATTCAAGGTTTCTAAAAATAAATGTCTTTAGGTAGAATGAAAAAAATAACAAGAAAATTTTCTCTCGCAGATATCAAGCTCAACGTTTTCTTATCTCGTAAGATAAGTGAATCGATAAATATAAAAGAAAAGTCTTATCTAGATTAATTCTCAATAGAACTTGCAAGCAGTCTACACTGATCTAATATTTGTATGAATTATCAAGTTTTGTGAAAATTTCAAGGGTAAATAATATTTTTTTCTTCCAATCAGATTTGAGACGATCATCTCACACAGACAGCTCAAGAGATAGCAGGTAAAACGTTTTTTAAACTGTCTGCAATTCTTAGAGGAAATCTCTCTCTATCCCATTTAGACACATTTAAAAAAAAAAGCGGCGTCAGCCTAGTTGGGAGTGGAACGGACTGCCGAGACGAATGTCCGACCTCTGACTTTTCTAAAAACAAGTTGTGTGTATTCTTTGTAAATTATAGCTCGCTTTAACGGTGAACGAAAACATCGTGAGGAAACCTGCGTACCTGAGAAGTTCTCTGAATTTCGAAGGTATGTGAAGTCCGCCAACCCACACTAGGCTAGCGTGGTGGCCTAAAAACCCTCTCAGTTGTAGAGGAGGCCCGTTCTCAGTAGTGGGCGGTATATGATATGGTATTTAAAGTCACATTAATACATCTTACCTGCCGAAATCACTGGGAAGACTAGTGAGTGACATGTCATTGAGGCCGAGCACGGTAAGCGCCCGTAATTGGCTGAAGCCAGCTGGCAGTCGTGGAATGGGATTGCTGCTGAAGTCCGCGATTTGAAGCGCACGCAGCTTCTTGATATCCTCGGGGATATCCGGAATGTCTGTAAACAATTATACAACTGGTAAAAAGAAATATAAAAAAATAACATAGGCTGTGGTAAAATGAACTGAAAATCACGAATCTTAAAATTATTATTGATTTAAATCATAAGCTTTAGTACGTTGAGAGAATAGGCACAGTCGCATGCCGCTATCTTTTAAGAGCAATTTGAATTTTGAACTGAAGAATTTCAACGATGGACTTCACATTCGTAAGATGGTAATGATTTTATAAAGCAAATTCATAATATTAATCACCATCCACCTATAACAGTACTTCATTGCTATACATAGTTCGTTTTTATAACACAGATCTTCAACTTGGGCTAATTTCGTAAAATTCTCCAAGTCCTTTACAACATTTTCTCACGGCATTGAGTAATTTAGCATCTAATAAAGTAAAAATTAATGGATCATGGATGTTGTACAAGGTTTCGCCGGTTGCATAAAAACTGTGAAAACATTCTATTGTCTGCGTTCGCAGGAAACCACTGTGTGGTTTTACACATTTTCCTTAGGAACGAAGCCGCAAGAAATTATATTCTCATCTTTAACAAGCCCTATTGGCAAGTTAAAGTAAATTTAATTTCATTCTGCATAAAATTACATTATTACTAAAAGAGGTTAATTAAAAACAAGAGATTGGGAAATTCGGAATAGGGCTTTCATATAATTAGTTTATGAAATTACTGAAGTAAGAATAGCAACTCACATTTATTACACAGATGTATGCTTACAGAAGTAAATTAACGTAGTCTGCAGCACCATGCCGTAAATTCTCTTTGTGAAATAATTAAAATGCAAAGTTACGGATAACACTATCTACATTGTCGAATGCCGAGGAAGTTAGACGTGCTTTAAGCAGCTGAACGTGAAACCGACGAGTCAAAACAACCGCAGCAATATGTAGATACCTGTTGTAATAACCATAATAAACTATGAATTTGCAGTCTACTAACGTAAACGCGGTAATGAACTATTTTGGCGGTATATATTAATTACAGTAAAGAGTTAGTTGAACGTATCTTTGAAATAAGTTATTACACGTATTTTTCAGTACTCAGATTATTCGTTAAAAATATGAATTAGTATTCTTGTAAATGTTTCTTGCAATATTATGTGTAGTTACGCAGTTCAAATGAAACATCAGTTAACACTGTTTCGTGGAGGACATCGGTTTATGCAAAACACGAGTAAAAGTTTTGCCAAGAATACTGCATACATTCGTCATAAACTATGTATTTAAACTCAAAGACTTCGATAGTTTGGCACAGCATGCTCGTCAGAATAAAGCAATTGTGACAAAATGTTAGGTAACGCACATAATCCTATAAATGCAGCAATTTTGAAGTCGAAAGATTACAATAGACATTAATCTCACGCAGTTATGAAAGAGAATAAGAACCTGTTTTGGATCATGGAAATTTCGACATACACATCCAAATAAGATGGCGTCGATATGCGGTTTTGGCATTCGACACAGTTAATTCCAGACATGGAGGTATTGCATTGCACTTGCGGAGGGCCATCGAAGGTCGACACGAACATAATTGGCACATGGACATATAAACATTGCGGTCCTCAAAATAATTTTCAATTGTTCCACGTTTTGAGACGTGAAACAAAACATTACAGCGTTATAGGGGAACAAGGTCGAATCAACAAATTTTAAATATATTTAAAACTTATGGCAAGGCGTAGATTATAGATTACTACCTTTTGCCCACGGCTCCGCCTTCGTGAAAACGTTTTTCCGGGATAAAAAGTAGCCTATAGCACTCAGGAGTAATGTAGCTTCGTATGAGTGAAAGGATTTTTCTAAATCGGTTCAGTAGTTCCAGAGATTAGTCTCTACTTTACAAACCTACCAACAAACTCACTAACTTTACCTGTTTGTAATATAATATCTATAATATCCTATTATCCTACTAATTATAATAAGCTAGAAGATGCTCGCAGCTTCGCTCGCGTGAAAAGCCTTTGCCGCTACAAAAGTCCCTAAGACAAAGTACGACGCTAGTGCCATCTACTTAAAAAAATAGATAAAAAAATCTCGATTATTCCCCATGGAAGGAAATGACCGGGATAAAAAGTAGCCATGTGTTAATCCAGGGCATGATCTACCCGTGTGTCAAATTTTATCCAAATCCGTTCAGAAGAGTCTGCGTTGACTTCTAACAAACATACAAGTGAGTGAGTTTTAGTATCATACATTACGCTGGCACGTCCAGCACGGGAAAATTGCACGTTACGTCATATGCATAAGGGCCGGTTGTTTGAAAGCATTTAAAATCGCAAATTGTTAACACTTTCAGAATTTCACCGATGCAATTTGCGCCAGAATATTATTATGTATACATATTTTGTTTCGACATTTATTGATGTTCCGTTTATCATATAAGAATAATGATACAAGTGATAATATAAGGCGTATAATACACCTAGATCTATATCTATAGACATTAAATAATGATTACTATTAATTTAGCATCGTCAGCTTATCGTCGCCATTACTGCAAGGCGATAGAGGAATGGTTAAAGATGCATCAAAATAGTTGTGATGACGTTGTAAATTGTAAACATAATATGTGTGTGGTCAAAACTACTAATGCTTGTTGCACCAGATATTTTTCTTATCCTAGAATCGCAGTGACCACATTGTCAGATAATAAGAACTAAGAACAGTGCGGTCTAAATATAATATTTAGAAGTTTGACGAGTTATTACGCAATGACGTAATAAATAAATATAAGTTAAGCCTGCGGCCGTTGTAACGTACTTCACAAGAGATATTGTTTTGGTGATGTGGTTATGCGTTGCGTCATTTTGGGTGTCCT
The DNA here is from genome assembly GCA_947568825.1 of Sphinx pinastri. Classification (NCBI taxonomy): domain Eukaryota; kingdom Metazoa; phylum Arthropoda; class Insecta; order Lepidoptera; family Sphingidae; genus Sphinx; species Sphinx pinastri. The sequence continues at coordinate 8,970,909 of OX387627.1, read as the reverse complement.
ATACTTGAGATATATCAGCATTAACGGGCCGCTCGCTGAGTGTTAAAAGTTAACTTACGTAAAACACCGACCGTTTTTAAAGTAGTTAGTTAAAATCAGACAGTTAATGTTATTTTCGGATTGCTAAGAGAACGTTTTTTTCGCATGGCTTTGTTTAACAGTATCATATTTACGAATTAACGACTAAATACCTTCCATGAAAGAACCTGATAATGGAATGTGGATGTTAAATGGTATCTTCGACTAAAAACAAAACCATTTAACTACGTGTTATCGACACCATGTGACAGTACCTATCAATGTTATGAACATCATATCGATCTATGAAAAAAGAGAAGCCGTCCATTATATTTCATTGGCATCAATTGAAAACGTAATGCTTAGCACAACAAAAATAAAACTATTAGAGAAATTATTGATGAATATGCTTGACGCACACCGACCGTGCACCATACGTCATAATTGCGTAACGTTAATTACTGTCACCACACTTAAATCAATCTATGAATTATACACACACACTCACGCCTTTTATCCCCAAAGGGGTAGGCAGAGGCGCAATTAATGGACCCACTTTTCGCCGTGCGTATTCCGTCCCATGAATTAGTGATAGGGGGCGAGCCTATCGCCATATCTATGAATTAAAGTCAATCGAAAAGTTACCATTATGCTTATAAAGGGTGTAAAAGACAGCCTACCGAAAAATGATACCAGGTGTTCAGTACATGATTCTGATACCCCCTGCGTTTGAATTTTTCGTCGGTCTTTTCATGAATTTTTGTAATTTTTTTTCAATGATAACGCAATAAAATCGATACTATTCACTAACACAACCCCACTTTCATTAAAATAACAAGAAGTACATTATTTTCATAATAACAGAAATGTATGTAGAAAAGATAAAATGTACGCACGCGCCCCCAGTCAGCTGTTTTGAAATAGGTATACAGCGCCACGCGCGCCGCGTGCAATGGCCTCGCTGCGCCGCGCCGGGCGGCCGGCCGCCGCGCCGGCCCAAAGGCGCGCCGACGCGCGCGGCGTCCTTTGACTACGAGCGACGACGCCGACGAGCGTTGCGAATTTCGGATTATAGAAAATGTGGATTGGACTTATTTAATTTCACTCCTCAATTCAATTACTATGAACGCGAAGTTGTGTTTTTTATGAAATAATAATGAAATAACGTTTTTTATTAGTGCTAAAGTAAGCCTTCTTTTAATTATTTTTTTATTTAACATTAAAAAGTATTTACAATATCAGTTGTAGGAGTTTAAAAAAAAAATCTTTGTTAGCTAGTATTAACGGTGAAGGAATATCACAATTTTCCAAAACTCGTAAATGTGATCAACTACCATACTTACCACATCATTACAAAACTTGGGTGCACTAAGCAATAAAATCTTTTCATTTGTGACGAAACAGGGAATCTTATTTATATAAATGCCCAACTATGGATCCGGCAAATTATTCGTTATTAGGTACTTCAAGACGCAAATAAATTTAATGAAAATGACCGATCCAAATGTTATAAGTCTAGGTAATTTCTTTGAGCGACGCGTGCGACTCGCAAGTAGGTCTACTTTTAGCCCCTGGCGAGTGGCGGGTGGCGCGGCGGTTTGTTTGTTAGTTCCGACGCACCTTTCGTCTTGTGCGGATCGTATTTTTTCGTGACGTTCTTATTAATGAGGATTTGTGGTTTATGGGTTTGTTCTTTTCTCAGGATTTCCAGGAAGAACAAGTGTTTTTTTAATGTCTCGGGAGCGGAATAGTGAAATACCTTGACAGTTTCAGTGCACGTGAATATGGACAAATGATAATGCGTTACGGTGAAGCTCGAGGCAAAGAGCAACAAGCTCTTCGACTTTATGGAGAAAAGTATCCTTATAATCGGCACCCAATTGATAAGCGTGTAATAACTCGGGCGTATCAACGTACTTTGGATAACCAGCCGGTAGTACCCAGACAAGAAGGGTCTGGAAGACCCATGTGATATTATTTTGTCGAGTTGAGTTGTGTTAGTCCTCGTATCACGCCGCGGTGCTTTAACCTAAGAACGTATTCGCGCGGTACCCCGCGCCGGCTACTGTAGAGTGTAGGTAGATTTCGATAACTACGCAATGGATCACATACATTTCTGGCCCAAGAATTACGAAATTGTTATGCACACATGTCCGGTACCCGCGGACATCTTTATTTTAATATAGGCATATAATGCTATTTTACTTAAAAAAATTCGGTAGGCTGTCTTTTACACGCAGTATATACACGTATCACATCACAATATTATAAAAAATATAGGTACAAACGCTCTTACCTTGTACTCATTTGAGGTTACGAACCTTTTAATGACAAACCAGAACTTTTATAGCGTAATTTTGCTCTCCGTCTGTCGTCTTTTTCTCAGAAACGTCTTGTTTGCATTATCAAATTTAAGTGTATATGGAATACTGAACTCAAGCCTTATGTACAGTATTTTTTTTATAGCATTGAATGACGAGACGAGCATCGTTCGCCTGATAGTAAGCGATACGACCACCCATAAACAGTAGCAACACCATCCAGCCCCTTGACTTACAAAGTACTGTGTGGCATTCCACTGTGCTCGTCATCCTGAGACATAAGATGTTAAGTCTCATTATGTCCAGTAGTTATACTGGCTACAATGTCCTTCAAACCGAAACACAACAGTGCATGCACACTGGAGTTATAAATTAATGGAGTTCTTACTGAAAGGTATTGCGTTTTTGAAGGTTTAAATGCTTGACATCGAGACCCTTGTAGGTACAAACCTACCTACAATCATCAAACTCTTTAAATAAGGTATAAAATTATTTTGAGTAAGTGCATATTTTTTATGAATTAAATATAATATCCAGATCTTACTTAAGACTGCATTGGTGGCGTAGTTGTATTACGGTACGAATACAATGCGGAGGTCTCAGGTACGATCCCCGGTCGAGCAAAGTGATATTGAGTTTTTCTATTCAGTATCAGCCTTGCGTCTAGAATTTGTGCCCGATATGGCGATAGGCTCGCCCCCTGTCACGTCATGGGACGGAATGCGCACGGCGAAAGGTGGGTGAGTAGTTGCACCTTTGCCTACCCCTACAGGGATAAAAGGCGTGAGTGTGTATGTAACATACTTAGGATACCTGTAGTTGGTATTAATAAGTATTGATAGTTGTTACTATAGGTATACATAAGTCATAACACTGTGTCGTACCGATACTCATGTACACGAGTAAAACTATCTGTGTCATTAGTCACGATATCGATTCTTGAAAAAAAATCTAGCTTTATATATTATTCATATTCTAAACTTCTGACTGCCTCGGTGGCGTAGTTGTATTACGGTACGACTGCAAGGCTGAGGTCTCGGGTTCGATCCCCAGGTCGGGCAAAGTGATATTGGATTTTTCTATTCAGTATCAGCCCGGAGTCTGGAATTTGTGCCCGGTATGGCGATAGGCTCGCCCCCTATCAGATCATGGGACAGAATACGCTTGGCGAAAAGTGGGTGCACTAGTTGCGCCTCTGCCTACCCCTTCGGGGATAAAAGGCGTGAGCATGCATATTCTAAACTATTACTTCTGAGAAAATGATTGTTATATGTCTCATATAAGCCATCAAACCAGTCTGTTGGTTAAATCGCCAAAATTCACGTAAATTATTGGAATATTAAAACGATCATACAAAGTAAGGAGGCTAATATTTTTAGAGGATCGGTTGCATATTGCACCGCTTACGCGCTCATATGAATATATTCACATGGTATGATAGTACCACTTCTGGTACGCTACTTTTATATTCGTCTACGTAATGTCTATGAAATAAGAATGCTGCTCCAAACTGGTTTTCTAATTTCATGTTAACGGTAGTACGGCCCGGTTTCCGTTTTGCGAGCAAGCACCATGGAGCGTGTCATCAAATTTAGCGTAATACTACAGGATTTGGAACGTTAATCTGTGTTCTTGGAATGTGGCAAAAAAACACGACACGACTCCGTTACATTTCATTGATTGGATTGGTTGAAAGACTGACACGTGACTGACGTATTGGACTTTCGACCAATCACAAACATGAAAATTAAACTACATCGACTTACGAGTTGCGTTTTTGGAGACATTCTAAGCACACTGTTTACGAAAAGAAATTAAGCCGACAAGCGGAACTGTTAATATGACATGAATGATCTATCAACACAATAATCCGCACAATTTCATAAATGGAGAGCTGACATTCAATATTTTTTGCTTGTGTTAAATTAATCATTTCGTCTATACAATATGAGACGTTAGCATATAAACAAAGTAAGATGTTTATGTAACAAATTTCAAAGGGGAAAGGAGAAAGGCTAACGCTAGCTTTTAGAACGAGTATTTCTATTTTAGGAAAGGTATGTGGGGTACGTGGACTCTAAGTGCAACGTCTTGTTTATCTACGGGACGAACGTAAGCTATTGAATGCGGTAATAGCCCGTAGCGATAGTATACAACTTCCGCTGTGCTTTCAGTCTGTTTATTTATGTTAAGTTTGATTGATACCATTCTCTGCGTTAGGTGGAATCCTGTACAATTACAACATTCGTTTGTTATTGGTTTTAATATGGAGACAAAGTTTTAAATGCTAAGTATAGGTATCACACATTTGGTTCCTGTGTAATAATTCTTTCTTTTATCCATAAAAGATAATATCATCGATATTTATATAAATTAAAACAATATCATAATCATCAGCCAATGGATGTCCACTGCTGAATATAGACCTCCCCTAAACATTTTCAGAACTAAAACGACATATTAACTTAATGTATAAAACTAAGATAGCCGAAAGATATTGGGGGATGAAACCAGGTTTATTTTTCTTACTACATTTGCGAATTAGATTCTTACTGTCCGCAAGAGTCAATTGAAGTCAAAACATAAAATAAATATGAATCAATTTAATGTTTATCATTGTGTCTGACTAAAAGAGTTGGTGATATCTTGAAGAACAGAATGCTACTTAGAATGTGTGCTCGTATTTGTATATTCTGAATAAGGTTGTGTAAGCAATAGGATAGGATACGAACAAGGCTTGGGACTGAAAGGAAATTAATCTTCATCTTGCGGACGCAATTCTGTTAGTATAATTTCTCACACGTCATGTCGATAATAGATATAACACTATAACAAGCTTCCAATATGGAGGGAATTTACATTAAATTATAAATAATACTTAGCACATACCTACATATTAAGAAAAGCCTTGGGTCAGCCAAAAAATATATGTGAATTTAAAAAAGCAATGATGCTGATACGTGAGTGCTGAGTATGTGGTGACACAATAATTATAGTCTCGAGGGACTGCGACGAAATTGACCCCGCCAAACTTCCCGCGCCGGTCATATAACTTGCAAGCCAAGCAAGAAAAACAAAATAAACGTAACATTTACTATAACCAAAATCAGGTTTCTACGTTCGATACTAGTGCGGGAACAGGGCGAATGCAGTCTGTCTGATTCGCGACACTCTTCGATATCAGCCTTCGTATTCGTTCGCACAAGCCCGCGCGGTCTATTGAGCCGTGCGGATGCCGCTATTCGGCCGCCGCGACGGAATCCGCGCGAATCTATAACTAGGACGTGCTTAAATTTTTGCTCTTTTGTTGAGTACAGCACGATGTTGTCATACTATATAAAGTAGAATATATTATATAGAAAGGGTAAGTATCAAGACTAATAGAGCTTATTACTTAAAAGTTCAAATGTATGGACATCGATTCACAGATTGAAAAGCTTCCACTCATATGAACTTGAAACTAATCAACAGGTATGCGACCACAAGAATATAATATACTAGGTGATACGCGCGGCTCCGCCCGCGTGATTGTTTTTCCGGGATAAAAAGTAGCCTATAGCACTCAGGAGTAATGTAGCTTACTATTAATGAAAGAATTTTCAAAATCGGTTCAGTAGTTCCTGAGATTAGTGCGTTCAACCAAACAAACAAACAAACTCTTCAGCTTTATAATATAAAGTATAGACATTATCTGCACACCCACAACGCTGCGTAAACAATTTATTTTTGCGTTTTTGCTCTGCCTGGTTTCCGCCCCGTCTGAACGTAGGTTTAATTCAATAAGAAAAGTTGTCACGGCAAATACTTGGTGAATCATTCTTATTGAAATTCAATGAACGTATTGTTTTTAAGAAACGTCAGTAGACATTCTTATGTGTGTCTGTGTGTGCTTAAGCCCGCTGCCCGACACAATGCGAATATAAAATTTTCCCATGCCGTGTTAAACACAGTATATTATGACAATAGTTACTTATATCACGATGGTTAACAATGCTTCGAGCACCCCAAAGAGAAATCCAATAAATACTAAACCTATCTAGCGCTACAAAGATATATATACTAAACCAAACGCTTCTTTAATAAGCATTAATTGAAATGCCAAAGTATTTTTAACAGATGACGCAACAAGTGGTCGGATAACAACTACTAATTTCCATTGGGTCGCGGCCGCGCACCGATTCCATCTCGTATGGACAGCATCCGATTGTTTTATGAATCTCGGTCATCAACAAACTATGTCACTTAATGACTAAGAATCTATTTTTCAAAACCCTATGTTATTATGTATTGATATGTTTCATCAATCTTTATAGGTCACAAGCTGTATAAACAATGGAGGTTCAATAAACACACAACGTTATATACGTGTGTTGCCCACTGGACGAATGGCGGTTTCGCGTGGCTTACCACCGCTGGAATCCCATTACAGCGTTATTGAGTTGTTCGAAGTACAATGCAACCAGCGAGTGGTCTGTGCCGATTCACCGCCCACAATATGGGAGCAAATACTTAATGGAAACCCAAGGGGCAAAAATTTTATTTGCCTTCAACATACAATTTCCATTAACATTATATTCAATTATGTAACAAAATGTACGGTGATTTATTATTCTCATGCTGAAATGTTTGAACACTGTTCATGCCTCATACTTTCCAGTTGTTACAAAAAATTAAATAAAATAAATATCACTTTGTTCACGTTCGACATGAAAATATCCTGTGCTATAAAGAGAAACCCTCTAATTATTCATAATATTAATTAAAGAGTTTTAACTTAACCACACTCGGCGCTATCAAAACACAAACTGGTTTGTCATGTGCGTTCTTTCCAGCTCTATATGTAACCGCTCAGAATACTTGTATACTTAATTCCTTGATGAAAATACTTGACGTGCGGAAAATGGCAAAACAGATATTAGTTAAACACTGACTAATTATAATGTTAATTGATATCTTCCGAACGTTTAAACTTTAAACCAAATCCCTTAGCCTCCGCTACGCACACAACACTTGGCATTCGAACCATACACTGAGGTGCCATTCGTCCCTTGAAGCCCGGACACCTAAAGATCCGGACATCATTCTAGTGTCGAGAAAAACTCAGCAAGAATACCCTAGATTGCACTAAAGTCATGGCTAACAAAATAAGAAGATTCAATTTGTGAAGGTTTACGATTACAGCCGTCGCGTCGCGTCGTGAAAATTTTGTTCGGCAAAATTAGATTCCCAGAAAAAATACGCGATGAATTCAAAGGAAAATTACCTTGATATTAAATAGAAGCCGTTTTGTGCGTCGAGAAACATTTTTGTGTTATTAAAAGTTAAAACTATTATGAAATAACTACGTAGTTGGTGGTCTGCATAAACAACTATTAACGATTGATTGTTCACAATGCTTGCTCGCGTTACGCTCACGTTTTAGGTTAACAGTAAATTGTTATTATTTTGGAAAATGCTTACAAGATAAATATTCATTTATGTATAAATTTGAATATTATTTTGGCGCTGGTCCGTGACGTGCGTGTAGGTTAGTCACACCGGCAATGGTAAACACTGATATTTCCCGCCGATGTCGTTTTATTGCCCCCACATAAACACGAAGGGACTTACCAATCAGAACGATTTAATAACTTGAACAGAGAAATTTAAATTTTAACTCAAAAATTATTCTTGATATCTTTTTGTCTGACAAACCCGAAAGTGAAAAACCATTTGAAGTTTGGCGAAGTGCTGTTACAAAGCATTTTCTATTTTTTTCGTAAAAAGTGGTATACACTTTTGTAACAATATTTATTTTTCCTCCATATTGTTTTGTTTTGGTAAATTACAGGATATTAATTATGATACATAGAAGAATGAATAAATATTAAATTTCAAACACAAACCTGCAATGTTTTTAAGACTCGTCCCCTGTCTATTTCTATGTACTCTAGCTAGAGGGATCTCTTTCGCAGTTAAATAGATTATAGAAAGCCACACATAACTATTACGCGGCCGGCAATGTTAGCTTATTCATACATAAAAGTTCATATTATAATTTACTAGCAATAAAACAACGGTTTCGAAAGAATATAAATATTTTTAACTAACTGTGCACCCAACACACCTTCCCAACGGAAACGTGTGTGCCCCCTCCCCGTCTATCTGTCCCCGACTTACCCTATAATTATGTTTAATACAAAATAAAGCTTCACATTTTTCCGTCATTAGACTTTGAATCAATGATTAATTCTGACGTAATACACAAATTCAGCCAAGAAACAGACAAAAAATTCAAAAGTCGTTTTAATGTCTGTTGTCTATATTGCGTGTCTTCTAAATATTGATACATTCAATATTTTTGGTAGAAACATGCAATCTCTAAAATTTATTATGTGGATATACTTAAACAATGAAAAATAAATTACGTCAATAGTACAGATTTATATATTTAAAACTATTTTTTGCACGCTTTATATTAGCTTCACTTGTATGTTTGTAACTCTCCGACTCCTTTAGGCGCGATTTTGACCCACTTTAAACGGTCAGATTTTATTCAAACTTTGTAGGTTTGTCGAGGACCGATAACAATACACTAATTTGATAAGATTATACCATTATTCAATTTGCAAAATGAGATTTTTGACAATTTATATATATATTTTTTTAGTGACATTTGTTGGACAATAGTAGAACAGAACTAAAAAATTAAAAATAAATAATAGTTTAAAAAACACGCTTTATAGAAAATCCAACTAAAAATAGAAAATAAATTTGAATTAATAATAGTGTAAATAAGAAAAAAAATGTATTTTATTGTAAAAAACCCCACGCTTTTTTTGCATGGTGACAATAGTTATAAATATTTTATTGACAGATAATTTATTAATTATAATCGATTCAGCAAAACACTTAATCGTAGGATTTCGAAGTAGAGAAAATATATAACTGTAAATCTCGGCGGTTCACAAATAATAAAAAATATCACATTTAAGAAATTTAAAATTATTGAAGTAATGTGAGCATTAAACACAAAATTACTAAATAAGTAGATTATTTAAAACTATGTAGAGTTTCGTACAATCAAGTAAATACAAAATCGAAAACGAATACTTACAACATACAATGTATTTTTATATTTATAATATTATTGTGTATTTAAACTTCCTGTTAGAAATGAACGACGATGGCCTAACGTTGAGTATCGTAAATATGCATTCTACGAACCTTGGCACAAACAAATGTTTTAGAAATTTCATGGATTGCTATTCGAAACTCGAAATCTAGAAACTAAGTTCGAAAAACGATGGAACCCGAAATAAATATATTACGTTTTTTTTTCTTCTGACGTATTTTTTCTATTTTTAAAGGAAAACGTAGATTAAATATTGTCAATATTGCAATTCTCAAAACGTCTCTAATTATAACTTTCGTTTTTATTTGTCATCACTCATCATATATTATAAATGTACAACCTTAGCTTATATAATTTCTACGAGCTGAACCTATGGCCCGATTTTTATTAAATGACTATCGTGATAAGTGTTAAGGGTGCTTTCATTTAATAGCGACGCATAGTTTTTAGGTTTTAATGTTCACTCAGAAAAATATGTAGCACTACGACACCTTACCAACTTGTTATTTGTTAAGTTTATTGCCAAATAAGTTATTACATGATCACGAATAGGCAATAAGCAATTAATTAATAATAAAATAGGGTAGCCATTAATCCTATAAAATGGAAGATCAAGCATGGGGCGGCTTCAGCATATCAGAAATGCGTGTGCGACGCAATAGTGGGTCTGGCACTGAATGCGTGGGATACAAATGCAGCAGTCTATAATAATATGCACTTTATAAGCAGGAAATAAACTACAATTTATATTAACTCTCCAGTGCTTATGTAACACGTTATTTGTGTCACCGCATAAAAATTCGTTGATTAATCATGACTGTATGCCTAGTCGAAAACTATTAGCACTTTAACATCATTTATTTTTTTAAGACTTTAATTAAGGGTATGTTCTGTGTGCCAAAACATAAATAGTAAAATATGATATTGCTAATAAGCAAAACATGAAATAAATTAAATACATAATTCTAACCCAAATTAACCGATTCTCTAATACAGGCACAGCGGAAAAAATACTTTAAGAGTAGAGCAGTTACGAGTAACTGCGAAAACAGAGGTAAACAAAGCACAAACCTAACCGTTTAATGTCGAGTTTAACCGGAAATCTAGTTCATCTACACGGGTCGTTGGAATCGCACTCATCTGGCAAACCAAAAGCTGCAAATTTTAAAATGTCAAACAATATGAAATACTTACAAAAATCTAACCCAAATGATGTAAGAGTTTTCGTGCGGCAAAAACCAGATCGTAACATCTTTATTGAATGAAGAAGTTTTCACTAACGCTGCGTAGCTTAAAATATAATTTTAATGACGTCGTGATGATGATGAGGTCCAGTCGTGTCAAGAACTTGTAGCATACTTTCAACTAAATCAACAGATTACAGCAAATATCAATATTGCCAGTTGAGTTGTAGGATAAAATAGCTTTTATTGATTCGTTCTGCGACTTTGGATTTTACACGGACCAAGTATTCATCTTTAAATCTAAGTGTAGTGAGACTTATATCTACGCTACGTACGTTTCAACGTGCGTATTCCTCTGGCTCATATCTGTCGGAAGATTGTGCGTGTAGTTGTACTATCGTTTAACGGGGTGACGCAGTGCATAATTAATGAGAAAGTGTCGCAACAGCATGGTTAGAGATTAACAAAATAAGCCTAAATAAATTACGATTTATACAAAGGAAATTGAGGATTAACCGACATGGGCTGGAAATAATTGGCCCATAAGAGATGATAAAGACCCAGAAAGAATGCCCCGTCAAGAAACAATTACTGAATCTTTTTAAAATAATTAAAATGTATATTGCTCGGTAAACTAAAATGCAAGTAATACTATCTACAAACAGGTTAAACTTGTTGAAAACCTTACAATTGACTTACTCAATGGTTTCGCAAAATTATGAGATTGTTCAGTAAGATCTCGTTATATCATTTTATCAAGCGACAAGAAATTCAGAGTTTTCTGAAACGTCAACCTCTTTCGCAAATGTACGGATTTCGCGATTGCACGTCCAATTATACACATCTATATATAATTATAATTTGATACATTATGTATCGTACACCTGGATCAAAGGGACGCTTATTGTTTTATACAATTCAACGTTAGCTGCAGCATGTCGTTTTTTAGAATAATAATCATATATTAAACACTTGACCGTTATTTGAAGCTTACTAGATTGAGATAGGCACTTCCTGTTTTCCGTTTCCTCTACCTTCCTTTTCATTTTATCTATCTGTCTCGCTCGCACATCCGTTCTCCCACCAGGCCACCGCCCCACCAAAGGTGTGCTCTGTGGTGGTCGGTGTTCTAGGAATCATTGGCGTCAAGTTTTCCGTTGAGTGCAGTCGTCTACTAAAACACAGTGCAGTTTCAATATACAAAGTGAAATAAGTAATAAAAGTGTTTACTGCAGTGTTTTAGTGACTTCTTTCGGTCTAAACCGTAAGTAAGAAAACTTGCATAAATTATACCTTTCCTTATACTTTTTCATATATTACTATTTTAAAAAAAGAAATAATTATAACGGTGTTACCGTTCGTTTTCAAATATATTATTTTATTCTTTAGGAAAAGTGCTGTACTACTAAGTACTAGTACTCACTAGTCTTTGATTAAGATGGATCTTTGGTAGTATAGTGGTCAGTATCCCTGCGCGGGAAACCGGGGTTCGATTCCCGCCGGAGAACCACATTGCGTCGTCATTAAACAAAGAGTAGGTCGTCCTTTCCTAGTGACGATAGTAGTTATAATACTGATTCCAACGATCCAAGATCCTCGTCAGCACCGCTATAGTAGAGAACGGCGGGGTAAAACTAATGCAATCGCTTTTATGTCTGTAATACAGGCTGCCCTAGCAGCAGCCAGAAATACCTACTTGTTGTAGCCCAACAGGAGTTGAGTAACACTGATGAGGACATATTATTGGATCAGGATTGTAGATTATTATATTATGATTATGAGCCGGACGGCGTAAAATCTAGCGACCTTAATTAATTTAAGTTTGAAATTCAGGTTAAATTAAAGGATCCTTCTAGCTTCTGAAGAATCCTGAATGTTACTTTAAGCTGCTAAAGTTTTAGCATTCCGACAAATGTGAGTGGTCTGAGGTTAAGTACGTAGAAGCGTAAATCATATAATACACAACGGTATTTAGCTTATGCTGATAAAGCTTACGGTGCTCTGACAATTTGCATACTTAAGCAACAAGAAGTCTTACAGATTAAGAATTTAGAATTTGACTGATCTCATCACATGGTCTCGTCACTCCGACAATATAGTACCAGAGCAGTTACATAACAAGATAGTTGAGCTATTTTCGGAAGGGGAATATCAAAAGGTTCCTTCCGACTTCCTACAACTGATCTTTGACCACCATGCACATTATTCTTAGAAAGGGTAAATAAAGACAATCACTACCCCTCGCAGGGGTCGGTAAATTGTGTCAGTGCCCTCGCAGGGTGCGTTTCATGCATGTTGTACAACGCCATGCACACAACTCTCGTAGAGTTGTGGTCGTAGAAATGGAGGTTTTATAAAGACGGTTTTTACCTCCAAATAAAGGCAGTGGCTATAAACCTGTTTCACAAACACTGGGTTAATATTACCAATCACTACCCCTCGCAGGGGTCGGTAAATTGTTTCAGTGCCCTCGCAGGGTGCGTTTCATGCATGTTGTACAACGCCATGCACACAACTCTCGCAGAGTTGTGGTCTTAGAAATGGAGGTTTTATAAAGACGGTTTTTTTTTTTTTTTTTTACCTCCAAATAAAGGCAGTGGCTATAAACCTGTTTCGCAAACAGTGGGTTAATATTACCAATCACAACCCCTCGCAGGAGTCAGCAAAATTTATTTTTTCGTACCCTCGTAGGGTGCACATCATGCATGTTATACTGCGCCATGCACACACTCCTGCAGAGTTGTAGTCATAACCACTCCACTTTTATCTGTAAACATTACCGACGCCCACAAGGTAACGGTAATAACAATAGTGGTCAATGTGGTGATAGACATAATACACATGGATTCATTAGTCCACGTGGTGGTAAACAGTGACAAGAGCCGGTCAAGAATACTAAGAAGCCCAACACGGCCCACGACTACCAAGCGGTAAAAGAGAGGGGTTTCTGCCTACTTCAAAGCGGGCCAGTTGAAGTGTTTTGTCGATCGATGGAAGTAGCTGGGAGCGTCAGACACCTTGCTGCGCATAATAACAGGCTATCGCATACCTTTTCTGAGAAAAAAACCCCCTTTTGCTCTACCTAATTTACGGAAGCCATTTGTAACAGTGGAATCTCTAGAAATGTGTGCATTTATTACGGAGATGTTATTTAAGTGTTCTGATGGTTGTCACTGGTCTCCAACCTTTACATCGACAATGTCTCTGATTCCCAAGAACGAGGGCAGTAATCGACAAATTGTCAATGTTAAACAATTGTGTTTACACGGAACCCTTCAGGTTGATAAACATATGTAGTGTCTCAGACTTCCTATAACCAGGCGACTGGCTTTGTAAAGTAGATCTTTCCCAGGCCTATTTCTACCAGCCTATCTCCCTATCACGTTGGGGTTTCTGCGATTTATTTACCGCGGAAATGACTGAAAATGACCTGCCTGCCGTTTGGACTCTGCAGCCAAAGGTTTTGCGTCTTTAATCAATGGGTGGCACACACCTTAAGACTTGAACGTGTTCGAATACTTGTTTCTTTCCAAAGTATGCTATTCAATTAAGATTTGCAAATTCTTCGAGTCCACACCCAAAAGTGTTAGACCGTTTACATTTATTAGGTTGGCGAACGAATTCACAAAAGTTAGTCACGTCCACCTGCAAAAGTCTTATATTTCTATGAGTTTTGTGGTATCCATGGTTGAACAAGCAATCATTGCCACCGGAAAAGATCTTCCTCGTAACACAAAAAGTACTGGATTTACTGCGAAAGGCCACGATATCAGTAAAGCAACTACATAGTCTGGTTAGGCTTCTAAAATTTGCCAGTGTTAACTGTCCCTCAGAGCAGGCTTAATTTTCGAAACATTCGTATCTTTTTGAACATACTCTTTAAATAAGCTCCTGGCTGTACCTATGTTCTAACCATGGAGGTGCGCGAGTTATTAAAATGGTGGCATCCAAATCGCCATGTGTCTTCTCGGTTCCATTATCAACCACCGTTGACCACATAATTTTCCGCCAGAGGCGCCTCAGGTATAGCGTGGGGAGCTCAGCTCGACAGCCGCCCAATGTCGGGCTTATGGATCAAACAAGAACGACATCTCCATTGCAATCAATGCGCTGCTCACAATACTGAAGGTCATAAGTTAACAAGACCAATATCTGAGCGTACCCAAGGTTCTAGTACAATGCGACAACAAGACGTAGCATTATTGTGAAACGAGGGGGGGGGGGGGGGACCAAGTCTTACCCTTAGACCCTCGATTCAGTTAATCAAAGAACTGTTTCATATTCTGGACAACTTCCAGATCATTCTCGAAATTTAATACATTCCAGGAATGAACAACAGTCACGCAGACCAATTGTCGCCTTGTCGACGTGCCCCAGGCTGGCATCTATTTCAGTGTACAGAAAATATCGAAAAGTTTGGGCTTTCCGTGATAGATCTATTTGCGTCAGAACGAGCGAAGGTGGTAAGCAACTATGTATCTTTGCACCTGAACGACGTTCGCGCGATTTACCACGATGCATTCTCCAGAAACTGGATTTACCCACGAGTCTGACTATTTCCATCCCTAGTGTTACAGCACCTCAATTCAGAATCTGATATTGTCCTCCTGGTTATACCGAGGTGGGACAGAGTATTCTGGAGATAAGACCCAAGAACCCGAGCGCTGGTGCCCCGGATCACGATCAAGGAACCTTAGTTACACCTGATAGACAGTTACCGACTTCCCACCCCCCCAAAATTCAAGCGATGACATTGAAAGTATGGAAATGTTGGGGTAGTCATGGAATTTAATCCCTCAACGCCCGCGATGGACACCGGTGTCCATTAATATAAGGAAATTAGCTTATAGCTATATATAAGCGGGCGTTGACGGGTAGATTAAAGTTCAAATAGAACCTTTATAATCTTCTGGCGTCCTTCTACCAAAAAGATAATATGAAGTTGTATGGTCTCGAGGGCTGAACTGAACTAAGAGCCTTTAGAACCCACGGGTCGAAGTTTAGCACGTTTTGTTGTAAATGGATTTGCTTACAACATTATTTTGTTACACAAGTCTGCATTCTGCACGCTGAATTATTACAACAATGGTGGTAGTCTAAGTTCGCACGCCTTCGTCCAACATATCCTGAACTCTAATCTATGATATGGAACGTAGATAAGTTAGTTACGCTTTTGAATAGTCTTGACAATGAAAATGCTGTATTTGCGACACGCAGACAACTACAACGCTATTACTTCTTTGCTCCGGCAGAAGAGTTCACGATTTGACATTGTTTGCAGTCTAATCCAAACAATTGTCTGTAGATTGTAAAAATTTGATCCTATGGCCCATGTATGGCTCAATAGCAGATACTGCTACTTATAGACAATCAGGCGCGAAATTGTCTCCTAACCTAACTAAGAACAAGAATATGGACCCAGTATTCTGGGTAAAACGTAGGTACTATATTTATTTTGGAAGAAAAGCGTAGATTGGGAAACTGTACTAATTTATTTATTAATATTAGAGGTTCACCAAAGCCTGTCTCCCGTACAGTTATAGCCGGCTAGGTAAAATCCATATTGTTAGAAACGGAGTAGTGAATTCTTTAGGGAGCATACGATCGGCTTCCAAAAACGGGATTCATAATTTGTCCTTCAGATGAGATTCTTGCAAAGGTCTCTACTGGAGACCACAAAATACATTCACCCGTTTCTAACGTAAGGAAGTAATATCTAAAAATAATAGTAGCTGTGAAATCGTTAATTTGTTTAAAGCAGCTGATTAAATTCGAGTATGTCTGTATAGGTACTCGTAACATTTTATACATACGAATATCATAGTCCATACAATACCATTTTGGATGCGTATTTACATTTGTAAGTAATCCTTTTTCTCGCACAGATGGATTATTAAACTAATCTAATGTATACTTGGCATAACATATTTTCTTTCAAAATAGCATCATCATCAATATTTCATCACATTGGCGTCATGCCCCACCAGGCGATAACAGACACGTCTCAATCTAGTAAGCTTCAAATAACGGTCAAGTGTTTAATAGAGGTGTTTTACCTGAAAATAAAACACATATTAAATACTTACCTTATTTGAAGCTTACATTTCAATTTCTGCCTGGTAGATTATCGACTCAATGATTCCTAGAACACCGACCACCACAGAGCACACCTTTGGTGGGGCGGTGGCCTGGTGGGAGAACGGATGTGCGAGCGAGACAGATAGATAAAATGAAAAGGAAGGTAGAGGAAACGGAAAACAGGAAGTGCCTATCTCAATCTAGTAAGCTTCAAATAAGGTAAGTATTTAATATGTGTTTTATTTTCAGGTAAAACACCTCTATTATCGAATAATGACGAGAGTATCCATCCAGATTAAGACAACTCAAACTGGATGGACTTACGACAACAAAGTGTTTAGAGGGCCAAGGTATTTAGAAGTGTAAAACACTTCAACTGAACTGGAAGACGTAGAATTTTTTATTGTTTAATGCATGATATTGCGTACTTGAGCTGTGCCCACAACGAAGAGACCTCACCAACGACAGTAAAATGGTACATTCTATGTATATTTGTAAAGATTTTTAAAATCTCGGAACAAAGTGCCCCGTCTTTATATCATCTACTTTGCTGTAAAAGATTTTATACAGCTAAAGTTAAGTGAACATGTAAATAGCGGTCAATAAAGCTTTCAAAGCGGGTTGGTTCGTGTAATAATAGATACAATATATTTTTCATTTATATTTTAGACAATAAAGTTTATGTACATGCATATTACATAGAGCAATTGAAAATGTGCTCAATAAGCATATTAAAAACCGTATGCTATGTCTGAATCTGGCCATTGGGAATATTTTACGACAGTGGGAATGGTTTTATAATATTATATATTTATGAAAACAAAAATTAAACAAAACTATTTTACGAGATATACACATTACTTTTACTAAACTTACCAATATTATAAATGCGAAAGATTGTGAAAATGTTTGAATGGTTGCTAGAAGTAAACGCAAAAACCATTGAACGGATTTCGAATTTCGATGAAATGTGACACGGCTGTCCTTCCTTGATTAGCAAATATATATGTATAGTAAATTTTTATACCGGTAATTTCGGCCAGTAGGATTTTTTTAAATTGATGGCGCTGGCGTCTCGTACCTGACTGTGAAATGCTACCGCTACGGATCTCTAAAGAAATTTAGTAGAGCTACCATATTATAAGATGCTATCAAACTTTGTTAATTCCAAAAAGTACATAGTAGGTCTTTCAACCCAGGAAAGGTCTTTCACACGGGGAACCCGTGAGTAATATAATAAGTAAATAAAAAAATATATATTGGAGGGACTAAACAACCATTTGGTGCAGAAAAGCGACACGTACACAATTTAAGAATAAATTCTTATAATGCATTACTCGTATACTTTGTGTCACGAACGTTACAAAATAGCTTTGACATCTTTTTTTTTTCTTATCGTCCATATATTTTTGCACCTGGTGCATACGTGAAGTTATGCGCTAAAAGTATGAGCGCGCAACGTGCATACTGATATCTCGACTCGACTCTATAGTTAATAGGGTCCATCCGTCCGTTACTGCGTTACTTTTTGGCTCATCCGGCACATATTTTGAAATGATTTAGTCACCACAAAAAATTTCACCAAGACCTATCAAAACATTCATTCACAATTAATGAAAGTATGAATATTTTGTAATGGTAGAGCCATGGACTCCTTAATCACTTAATTAGTAACGAGAACATGTTACTAAGTACCTAATGCAATTTAATTGATTTCCAATTTACATTTTTCTTAATAAATAAATAGATTCTATGCTAAACAAGTTAAACAAAATGATGTAAGTGTGTTAAAGCAATTAGACATCCTTTCTATGAAACAGACGCAAACGCAATAGAATTACGGCAAAAACCTAAGTCGGGACTAAGTTATGCATATCCATAATAATATTATGTACAGCAGTGGCACAAAACAACAAAACATGCGTGCAGTTACCTACTTACTTCATTTACCTTCTTTGTTTATTCTCCACGCAATAAATCTCATGTTCACCGATATATACACTAATATAAAAGATACGTTCATGATTGATATTGGACAATCTAATGATTAACTCTGGTCAGATTAATATCCACAATAGAATATTAATATTATTACATATAACCTATGAATAAGAACTTATTTATTTTTAACCTCCGACGCACAAAATAGGGACATTATAAGTTTAACGTACCTATGTATCTACTATCCGTCTGTGGTATTGTAGCTACCAAACAGATAAACCAATTTTGATTTAGAATTTGTTTACTGCTAACAAATATCATTGATTTTAAATTATACGCACACACACTCACGCCTTTTTATCCCCGAAGGGGTAGGCAGAGGCGCAACTAAGTGCACCCATTTTTCGCCGAGCTAATTCCGTCCCATGATGAGATAGGGGGCGAGCCTATTGCCATATCGGGCACAAATTCCAGACTCCGGGCGGATACTGAATTATAGAAAAATATAGACTACTGTTATATGGACTATGACAGGTCTTAGTGAATGAGTATTATGATTGGAAAGGATTATGTTTTTGTAGCTCGTAATAACTACCACCTATATTTGAGAGAGCACACCAGGCGAAAAATTACGCGCGCATATTTGGTAATACTGAAAGTAAAATTTTAACCATTTGTAATAATCCATAATTGGACATATTATCAGTATGCAAGTGACAATAAATTGGCACTGGCATCAGTGAACTTAGCCACACGGAACTTTGTATGTAGTTAGCAATAAAGTTCAATGAAATTATATATGTACTAAAATTGCTCACTTACAGTTTACTTTGTATTGACAAAACCTGCTTTGCTCTGAGTTGTAGTAAAGCTTGATTAACCGATTGTAAATATACTATCAGCATATAAACTACTATGTGGATATATTAATTTTATTACCCATAAAAATAAACATGTCAAGCTTGCGTAATTTCCCCCTTGGGTATCTATGTGTGGTTTTGCATTGATTTTGATTTCAGGCTTTTCAAAATGTGTATTATTAAACAAATTAATTATGATTACTACTATATTTTCATGTTGTGTGAATATTCAACTAAATTTATTTTATTTCAAGGTATAAATTTATCCTTAATCATTCTAGGAAAAATCTGTTAGGCATTGGTTTTAAAATCACTGCAATTGTAATGTACAAAATGACTTACCATTGCGGGACACATCTAATTCAACTAAATTTTCAAAATTCTGGATATCTGGAGGTAATTTGTGAATTTCATTATCACTGAGGCCCAATCTTCTGAGCCTATGTAGCCGGAAAAAGTTCTGTAACAAAAGATACAATTGTTTAAGAACAATAAATGTTGGAGTATCAATTTATAATTGCAGAATTTATTTGGTGTGACTGATATGTTCTTATATTTTATTAAATAAGTAGCATTTATAATAAAATATGCAGTAAAACAAATTAAGAATGTTGTCAGAACTATGTAAGAATCTTAGGCCGTATTAATAGATGCAACTCGATTACGCTCTGAAGTGCAATATCAGCTAAGACACTGTCAAATCAAGGTCAGCATCTTAAGATAGTTACTATTAAATAAACCCATATTAACATCAGCTCAAGTGATATCTCAAGTTACAATACGTGACGGATTTTGACAGCTAAGTTTTGTTTGTGTAACAGTACTTACTCAGCTGAGAACGAGCTCTTAAATGACAGCTTAAGCTTGGTTTATTAAATAGTTCAATACATCAAATGTCTACTTGAGATTTTACTTAAACATGATATTGATTTATTAATACCACCCTTAGTTTCTGGTCATCAAATAACAACCATTTTTGACATTTTAGTATAATTACATAGCCCATTTTTTCCCTCAACGGTTGTATTTTCCATTCAAATTTTCCTCACACTCAAAAATGCATTATATTTTTTTTAAGAAATTTTACTACTTGTAAACTAATTTTCTAGAGATTGAGATTCATATTGCATTTTAAATACTTTTCAATTATCTTTTAGATATCTAAAATTAGTTCTGAATCATAAAAACATGTCAAGGCAAAGACAGATAAATTTAAATAAAATATTTACTTGTATACTGGAAATAATATAATAAATTCATAACAAATGAAACACAGAATTATCTAAAACTGCTAAGGCATAGTTATGTTGCGTATGCATTACAAGTACATTTAGCATGCTGAGGTCCTGAGTTCGAATCCCGGGTCAGGCCAAAAACATTGTTACTGGGTTTTTCCATCTTAAAAAAAATACTCAGTCACAGCTCAGAGTCAGGAAGTTGGTGGTGTGATACCCCCATACCTCGTACAGTATTTCATTTTCTTTTTAATATATTTGAATATTTTGACTTATGTGGTATTGTTAGCAAAGCAATATGGTGCACAAATTATAATTTCCTCAACCAAATCTCTAATTATGTCCTCTGTCTAAAAGTTATTGTATGCATTCCTATACACCATCAGTGAAGCACTAATCATATTACTGCCAACTTCCAGGAAAAAATTACTGTTCCAGATTGTAATGCTGAGTTTAGACTAGCAAGTTCTCTCAGCAATATGTTGCGCAATAACTTTGAGAAGCGTTTACACTAGTGGCAATATTTATTTAGCAACATGCTTTTTCAAGTCATCCACCAAGTTAACTTGCGCAAGTTCTTGCAAAACTGTTTACATTACTCAAGGAATATTTATTGCTTGCCATATTTTTTTTTCATAAAATTGAATGACAAGGCATGCAATCCTTTCGCCTAAATTTTATGAATCTAATATAATGTTGTGTGGATGATGATTATAAATAAAATAATCGTCTTAAAAGTACCAACATGAAACAGAATTATGAATTATAAAGCACTGTGTGGCATTCCACTATGCTTATCATCCTGAGTCATAAGATGTTAAGTCTTATGATGCCCAGTAATTACATTGGCTACAGTGTCCTTCAAACAGAAAGACAATAGTGCATGCATACTACTGCTGGGTGGCAAAAATAGACGTATCGGTCAAACTACAAACTTATAACTTGGCAGTATAGTCTTTGAGACCTTAGCTGCTTCAGAATGGAACAATTAAAAAAAAACGTTAGCTACTAGCTCAGCAAGTTGTAACTTTTATGTGCACGCAGAATAAACTGCAAGTTCTCGCGCAAGTTGCACAAATGGTGTTTACACATGCGACTTAACAGAAGTCCTGCAAACTTCAAAATGTTGCAGAAGTCAGCTTGCCGTGACTGTTTACACGGTAAAAATAGCTTGCGCAACATAACTTCTGCAAGTTTTATTACTAATCTAAACCCCGCTTAAGATTACCACATGAAAGTTTAAGGGCAAATATGTATGTTTTTTATATGGCAAGACATAATAGTTTTAATAGCATTAACTATAATAACCTGTGTGATCATTTGGATTTACATTTTTATAATGGTAGAAAATGGAAATAATTAATCCTCACTACTAAGCTAGTGTAAACTATGTAAAAATGTATAAATTTAATTTTTTTAAATTTGTTTGGTGTAAAATTTGTAAATAAAACAGTACATTAAAATAAAGGTTATTTATTGATGTACTGGAA
Organism: Sphinx pinastri; assembly: GCA_947568825.1. NCBI lineage: Eukaryota > Metazoa > Arthropoda > Insecta > Lepidoptera > Sphingidae > Sphinx > Sphinx pinastri. The sequence goes on along the minus strand of OX387627.1, from coordinate 8,948,668 downwards.
ATATAAAATTCAAATAATTAGTAAATTGTTTGTTTACAATGACTGAATTTTATGGAAAATATAAAGTAGGTATGTACGCTTCTATACATCTATTATTGATAAGGTAAACGCCCACGATCAAGCTATAATTCCAAGACTAGGTTAAAAGTCACAATATACCTTCGGTAAGTCCCTTATGTGGTTTGCGTCCAAAAACAGTTCCTCTAAACTCCTGGAATATCGCAAAATGTCTTCAGGTACTGTTGGCAACGAGCAATGCCGCTTGTCTACACATTCCACTTGGCGATTACATTTAAACAAAGGTATACATCGAAACATGTTGGACACTACACTTCGTACAAATTATAATTGATCAATACACTACAACGACACATATTTGAGCACTTTCCAGATCAAAGCACTATTTCAGCATTGTAAATTGATAACGATATCAAAATATTCCAAAAGACACAAATCGCACCTCACCCGAGAAAACGAAGCCACAAACTATCGGTATTGCCAGTATATAAAATACACAAGGATTCCATTGTCAACTATAAATTATTATTTATAATCTAAGCGCATAAAATATTAGTAGAATAAGGGGTCCTAGAATTACATAATAAACCAATGTAAATATTTAAATAAAATGAATGTAAAGAAAGTATTTTTTAACAAAAATATATAAACACATGCAGTAAATATATGGTATCTATGTGGACAGAGGGTTTTCGTATTAGGCTGAGTGTATAATACTTAATCCTAGGGACCGGGATGACCGAGCTTTGCTCGGCATTTTTTTTTTTTGGTAAATTGAGTTTTTTAGAAGTTATATTTAAAATACGAATAACATTTTTTTAAGTAAACAATTGATTCTCTTGATCTAACCTCAAACCAAACACTCATTGGCTTACGCCCAAAATTAATAATCCATTCCAATCCAATTTATGCTATCTAAGACTGATAATTCAATCGTTTTTTTAGATAAAGCATGCCAATAACCAATCCATAGATTGAGTTAGCTATTTCTGAAATCCATCGATCTTAGAGAGGACGGATTACAGATTATAGGTCGCCCTCTGTTTGAAAATGACAGTTTACGCTTTGATTCGATCGATGTAAACAATCACATTTTGCAATCGAACCAATTCTACAGTTTACTGCCTATCTTCTGAATATCGGTAACGTTGATTTTAAGGAAAAAGAAAAGGCAATGGAAATTTCGATATTCTCCAGTGATAGTGACGATAGTGATTTGGAGGGACTGGCTCAGTTATCCGATTGGGATACTGATAGCGAAACTGAAAGTCGCGCTTCATCACGGTTAATGAGAAGAGTTAACTACATGCAGACCCTGGAAGATGTTGATTTTACATTTAGATTTAGGTTATCGAAATCTGCTTGTCAATCATTGTTACTTAAACTGATGCCGTATATCCGTGTAACATCTACAAGGTAAATATTTTTTGACATTATTTCCAAAAGATACCGTACCTACCGAAGTAATAGATAGAAAACAAGGCGCAATTGCATGGTTTTTTTTTTCAGGAATTATGGTGTTTCACAACTACATCAACTTTTGTTAACATTGCGGTTCTATGCGCTGGGTACCATGCTAAGTTATAAATTACCTTGAGTTGATTCATCCTAATTAATGTGCTACGTTTGCGTGCATTCTTTTTTAAATTCTCCCATTTTAATCGCAGCTGCTGTGGTGTTCGAGGGAAATTAGCCATACACTACACATCTACTGGAGTAGTTTTATTACTCGCCAATGGATGTCAGGAAGTCATATTTTTCAGTTAATGTTTAAGTTGAATTACTTTCAGTAATTCAACACGCATAAAACAACATTTTCTAAAAATGAATCCCAGCTAGATCAATTTATCGCCGCGGAAACCCCCTGCATACTAAAGTTCATGAAAATCATTGGAGCCGTTTCCGAGATTCAGATTAAATATATATACAACAATTGCTCGTTTAAATATATAAGACGTAGTAGTTGTAGACGTAAGAACATATAATAATTTTATCTTAGAGAAATTCCATTGGTTAATACATTTATATAACTAATATAAAAAAAACTTGAGAGGTGTCAAGGGACACCCGGATGGAACGAAGCTCCTTTCGATTAATTAGTGAAGGAATTGTAATAAAATTTTATTTATATAACAGAGTGTGTATATATATAAATATATAAATATTTTCCTATTTCCGTTCCAATACATAAGTTTCTACAGAAAAAAACAAATAAATACGTGTGGCACTCGGGGACTGCCGCGGTAAAGCTATTGCATAGCATTTTTATCACAAATTTTGATTGACTAAACACAAATTCGATTTTACGCTTACCACATAAAGTAGATTTTTAAACGCGAGCAAAGCACGTTTAGTCTTGTTATTGATAAATGTCAGTAACCAAAGTAGAATAAATCAACAAAATTTGAAAAAAGAATGTTACGTTCGATTCTTTTGTACTCGTGCCGTGCCAACGCTGGGGAAATAGCTTCTACGCAATGTATTTAAGGTTCATATTAGATTAGTAAGAAATGGTTTTAATGACTTTAATAAATAAAATAAATAAAAATATACTCGTTTCAAGAATTATAGCTTCTACGCATTGTATTTAAGGTTCATATTAGTAAGATAATAGCAAAAAGTGTCGTGACAACTTTTCATTTGTTTTTTCCGTCCAGCCCCCTTTCACAACGCGCGATAAGGAACTTCGTTCCAAAAACCATAGTTTTTATTATTAGTTTTTATTTACCATAAAGCATGCTGTGGTTGCCTGTAATCCAAATTGCAATTAGTTCAATATTCTTGTTTTTTTTTTTCGTAATAATTGTATGTTATATTGTAAATTTCGTTGGCAATCCCAAATAAATAAAATAAAAAAATAAAAAATAAAAAAATAAAAGTTCTTCTATTTATATTTCTTTTATTTCATATATCTATCTATATATATAAAAATTTCGTGTCACAGTGTTTGTTACCATACTCCTCCGAAACGGCTGAACCGATTTTGATGAAATTTTATATTCACACTTGGTAGGTCTGATAATAGGTTGTTATCTATTTTTCATCCCCCTAAGTGATGAGGGTGGCCCACTCCAAAAAAAATTATTGATGATTTTTTATGATGTTGCATTAAAAAATACATACAACCTTAAATTCCATTGTCCCCTATTTTTTGATAGCGACATTAGTAAAGTGAAGTTCTCACGTAAATGGCAAAACAACGATTTCCGGGTCAGCTAGTATTTTAATAATAATTTATTTTCAAAATTCAGTACAATAAGTACACGAAAAAAATATTCTTGAAATCTGCAATAACCTTAAGACATTCGAGAGTATAGTGCTTAGATTAATAATACTACATATTGTTCCATCACGGAATGACAATTCTGAAAGATGAAACATAAGATTATACAACACGTGTGTTACACAGAGATGCTTGTCGCCTTATTTTGGCCCTTTCGGCGTGCGCGATCATTGTTCCGGTGGCAGTCAAGAGGTTTGACAAAAATATTTGATTTTAGGACCACAGGTGTTTTTGAATGAAAAGTAATAGTGTTAATTATAGTTTATACGAAAATACTGCCACTAGTACGTGTAACAATTGTAGGATGCAGTGTTTTCGGTTGTTCAAGCCGTAAAACGTTGAATCGTTCTGTCACAACTACATGCACGCAATGAAGTCCTCTTGTACTCTGGTCAACAAGTACCTTTCAGGTCAAACATTTTTCACCACCTCCGAAAAATATGAACTAGATATCATTCGATTCAAAATAGCGTGTAGATGATTTTTTTTTAAATCAAGCGCCGCTTGCAAAAATTACAAAAAATATAAACATTTAACTGAAAAAAAATGGAATTTGTTTTTTTTTTTTACCAATATCTCAAAAACTATTTGACATTTTTCAAATTTAAAAAGAGATTCAATAAGTGGAGGAAATTTGCCAAAAAGTCCTACCTCTCAGAATTGTAGGACTAATATTTCTTAATTTTCCAGAGGGTTGAAAATACGTCCTAAAACGGGCACTCTGGCTGATAACGAAGTGAAAAATAATATTTATTTAAATTTTATCTACGGGAATCTATCCTGAGACCTTTCAAAAATAGCTCCAAAAAAAGAAAAAGATCTTAGATTTTTGTTTAACAATTATCGCGCTTGCAATGTTGCTGTTCAAGTAGAAAAAAAATATGAATTAACTAATATATAATGAAATAAAAAATCACGATAATTTTTTTTGACTGCAGATTCATTTTTCATTCGTTCATTCTTCTATCCAGTATGTGCCTAAATTTTTTAAATTCTTAATTTTCATATTTAATAAGTTGAAATAATATTTATTCATTAAAGGTCCTAAGTGGGCGTGCCTTGTGCAAGCCAGAGTACCCGTTTTAGGACGTATTTTTAACCCTCTGGGAAAGTTAGAAATATTAGTCCTACAGTGCCGGGAAGTAAGGTTTTTTGGCAAATTTCCTCCTCTTCTTGAATCTTTTTTCAAATTTGAAAAATTTCAGATAGTTTTTGAAATATTTGCACAAACCAAATCCCATTTATATTTATAACTTTTACAATTTTTGGAAGCGGTGCTTTATTTTTTTTTTCAAAAACCATCTATACGCCATCTGAATCGAATGTCACCTCGTTCATATTTTTCGGAGGCGGAGAAAAAAGTTTGACATGAAAGGCACTTGTTGGCCAGCCTATTCGTATAATAACTCTTTGGTATAGTGCTTAGAATTCTTTGGAAATTGTGATGGCTAAAACATGGCAGCGCAGCGGCAAATTACTTACACCTTGCTTATACCCGTATTCACAAACAACACAATACGCACAGTACGCCCGAACGCATAATGTCGGCAATATAATAATTTTCTTTGGTCTTGTTTAGCTTTGTTTATCTGACAGTCAACTGAAACAAAATTTTATTTCAATATTAACCAATCACAGCGCCTCTTTGACTACGCACTGCAAAATCTGTCATGTCACAAGTATTGAAAATAGCTTATCATCATAACATTGGACTGTCCTTAGCCAAGTAACGTTTGTAAATATGGACCTATGTATCATGAAAATCTTCAACTTTAAATTACTCTTCTTTAGAGTGTAATTTCGCCGTCTGTATATTGGAAAGAGGGCAATCTTCTGTTTTGAGAACGCCGTGTTGTAGCATGGAAGAACGTGGACAGTTAGACGGTAGACCTAATATATATTAGCCCTTCTGAGAACGAACACCCCCCCCCCCCCCCCTCAAAAGGAGACGGGCCACACCATGTAGCACCACGCTGCAGGGTCTGTTGTGAAAGTCAACTAGGCACATTCTGCCAGAGGAGCCCGCAAGAATGCTTAATGCGCCGAAGATGGCACCTATAGTATTATGGCCGTTTTCAATAAATGTTCTCAATCTTAATCTTCGATCCGATCCCGAGTATAAAGCAATCAAAATAGGCCATTTGTTGAACGAAACGCGAAACAAAAAAAGCGATTGAGTGGCCTGTGGTGCAAGTCTCGCGCATTTGGATTTGAAATAAGTCTTGGATTCGAACTTACATATATTACAGTGTTTTAGTCAGTAATAAAAATATTTTGTGGTTAATGTGATACAAATAACTAATGCTGAGTTTAGATTAGCAAGTTCTCTCAGCAATATGTTGCGCAATAACTTTCACATGCGTTTACACTAGCGGCAATATTTATTTAGCAACACGCTTTTGCAAGTGGTCCACCAAGTTAACTTGCGCAACTTCTTGCAAAACTGTTTACATTACTCGAGGAATATTTATTGCTTGCTGTGTTTTTTTTTTCATAAAATTGAATGACAAGGCACGCAATCCTTTCGCCTAAAGGACAATGGCAGGTCTCCATACATGATTTTAGTTGATGTAAATGTGTAGCGTTTAGAAGTAAAAAAAATATATAACAATTCAACAGCAATTCCCAAACAATTATGTATCAAGATTATTAGTGAAAAAAGTCTAGAACTAAAGATTTTTCATTTTAAAGATTTTGAGGTTATGATTTAGTTGACATTTATGAATTGATTTTTACACAATAATATAAATAATGAAACTCAAAATGTTAGGTAATCTGTTTATTCTCAAGTGAGGCCCTCCCTTACCACATTCGAACCTAACATTTCACTAAACATGGAGAAGGTGATCCGCCACACGGCATACTAGCGCGCGGCATGCACCTACCTCAGCTATACAAGCTTAGGTATATATCAAAACATTTCTTATCTTTACTACTATAGGAAATAGCAGATTTGTTTATTTTAATACCTAAACTCTGAAACTATTGGAACTATTGGGAGAAAATACGTTCAGACCCTAAGTCCTATATTTCGGGATTTATTTTTAAATAAAAACGAGTTCTGGAGAAAAATAAAACACTTGTTTTTTTTATGTTTATTCATCTTCTTCATAATCATTCTCTCTGATAAATATCTGATCTGAAAATTCTGCCGGGGCAGACATATTGCCTTGATGTCAGGCGACTGGCCCGTCCCAAATACCAGACAACTGTCATGGCATGAGCGCAGCAACCTACAGTACGGTTGCTCGACCAGGTACATTATTTTCAATCAACACAATATATTATCACACATTTTACAAAAATACATGCTAGAAACGAAATGACGGAAATAGCTTTTTTTTCTAAAATGAGATAAGCAATGACCGTAACTATACAGCCAAAAGGCAGCTGGTAAGAATGTATAGAATAGAATATACATAGTAATAAACATGCAGCAAGAAAGCTGAGATCTTTGTTGTTATTCCTAATGAACATTTTTTAGTCAGATATATTTTTGCAATTTTTAGAGACCTGATGATAATGATGTTTTGGTAGCCTAAAAGGTCCTATGCCATTCATAAAAAATGGCCGTGACACATTACAAAAAAAGTCAATTAAGTTTTTTTATTAATTTATGCAACTTATACGACTAAAGTTGGTATGCTGTAAAATCATACAAAATAATTATATTGAGATTACCAAGTATGGATTTCTAAACGCATAGTTTTTTTATAAATACGTTTTCGCCATTGTCCTTTTATGAATCTAATATAATGTTGTTTGGATGATAATTGTAAATAAAATAATCATCTTAAAAGTACCAACATGAAACAGAATTATGAATTATAAAGCACTGCGTGGCATTCCACTGTGCTTATCATCCTGAGTCATAAGATGTTAAGTCTTATGATGCCCAGTAATTACATTGGCTTCAATGTTCTTCAAACAGGAAGACAATAGTGCATGTATACTACTGCTGGGTGGCAAGAATAGACATATCGGTCAAATTACAAACTTATTACTTAGCAGTATAGTCTTTGAGACCTTAGCTGCTTCAGAATGGAACAATTAAAAAAAAACGTTAGCTACTAGCTCAGCAAGTTGTAACTTTTATGTGCACGCAGAAAAACTGCAAGTTCTCGCGCAAGTTGCACAAATGGTGTTTACACATGCGACTTGCCAGAAGTCCTGAAAGCATCAAAATGTTGCCGAAGTCAGCTTGCCGTGACTGTTTACACGGTAAAAATAGCTTGCGCAACATAACTTCTGCAAGTTTTCTTGCTAATGTAAACCCCGCTTAAGATGGGGTTTTTTTCTGTTCCTCAATAATGTTTGGAGACATTTCAAAACCGACATTTGGTAACACTGGCTTGATTGTGGTCGTCACTTTATGGTCACCACGAATTATTACCGTCATGCTCAATGACCACCGACTGAGCATTTGTGGCAATGGATAGTAGCGGCTTTCTTAGCTAGCGAAACCAATGAAACGATTGATTATCTTCGAATATTAAATAATTAGGTAGATAGGTAAGAAAATCAATCGTTGTCACGATCGCCGGGAATACTAAGATAACCAATGAATAGTTTAATCGTTTTGCAATAACCAGCTATCTGCTACTTTGCCGATGGATACATTAGATAACGTTGCGCAACGATTACCTCTATTTCGCGTGTCTGTCAAATGCCAATTGTCATTTGCTAAATGTTGCCAAATGTCAATTGTCAACTGTCATTTGTCAAATCCTGGAGGTTCGGAGACGTATGAAAAATTAATTTTTATTATACATTGTTTTATATAAAGTTGTACTGTTGAGTTTGGGATTAATTAGATTGTTTCAGTTAAAACTCAACACTATGAGTTTAAAAATAGGTTTTATTGGTGGAGGAAATATGTCTACGGCAATATTTCGTGGTATACTAAAAAGTAGTAAGTTGAATCTTGAATTATTTAATATAAATGTTTGTCTATTCAGTTTCTATGACTACCGCTTGGATATAGTAACACGCACGGGTGTCTTGGATTCAATGAAATCATTACATTTTTCTTGTTTCTCATGGATATAATTTTCTTCCCGTTTTAATAGAAACTATGTAATAACTGGTATCATCATGCGCGCACTCAAGAATACGTAGAATGATGTAGAGATAGCGTATGACACAGCTGTCACGCATACTAGCTTAAGAAAAGTTTGCCTGTTCGTTTTAGTTTCATTGCAGCGCATTACTCTATCTAGGTATATAATGAATCAAAGACTGTTTGGTTAAGTGGAGCATTAACATGGGTTACATATTGATGGTTGGCGGGCTAATTGACTTAAGCAACATTTTTTTCTGAGAAAATTATACTATGTTCAACAAACTGAGGAAAATTTGTTGATTCCAAATATGCATAAAACTCAATGTCGCAAAAATGTTGCTTAGCCTGTTTTATTAATTAATTAGCCTGCAAACTGTTGATAATTGATATGCTATTCGTTAATTCAGGGAGGATTTTTGAGATGTGCCAGTATGCAGTGCATTTTTCAGTTCCTAGATATGTTTCTAATCATTTTTGTTGATTAAACACAATTGAATTCAAAGTTGTGTTTTATTTAAAAGTGATTTGGAGTTGCCATGTATTTTAGTCATGTAAATTGTCAAAGTCATGAGTAGTCATGAATACTTGAGGAGCTTTTTGTTTTAGGTTGCTTTCATTAACTTCAGATAGTGATACATGACCAAAATGCAGGTATTTATATGAAATGTTTCATGTTCATTTTTATTTACAGATGGACATCCTCCATCAGAAATATGGGTATCAGGACCCAATATATCAAATCTCAAGCACTGGAGTGATTTAGGTGCTTACGTCACCACACACAATGATGAAATATTTAAAAATTGTGATATAGTTATCCTAGGGATAAAACCCGATAAGCTGGATATAGCTATCAGTCAGTGTCAAAGAAATGTGACAAGAAATGTCAAGAGAAATGTCCTCTTTGTATCCATGCTGGGAGGCGTCACCATTGCAACCTTACACCAGGTTAGTATATCCTAGTAATATTATAAACGCGTAAGATTGTAAGTATGGATGTTTGTTACTCTTCCACGCAAAAACTACTGAACGGATTTCGATGAAATTTGGCTCATGGGTAGATTATGTCCTGGATTAACACATAGGCTACTTTTTATCCCGGGAAAATATAAAGCGGGACTTTTATCCCGGGAAAACTCATTCACGCGGGCGGAGCCGCAGGAAAAAGCTAGTTAATAATATAGCAATTTTTTGTATAATGGCATTTTTATAATTCACCCTATTTAGTAACATAGAATGTATACAATGAGAAAGTTGTGAGTCTAACTATAAGTAGGAAAATGAACTAATTACCAGATTTCTTTTTAAATAAACTGTATCTTATAAAATGCATATTATTTTTAATTTCAGTCTTTGAAGATTTTGGATGATTATGCAAATATAAGTGTAGTGAGAATAATGCCCAACACACCCATGGAGGTTGGTACAGGAGTGTGTCTGTACTCACATGATGACATTGCCACAGAAGAGCAATGTACTGTACTAAAGAAGCTATTAAGCTGTTGCGGGCTCTGTGAACATATTCCTGAATCTCTTATGAACTCATTGGGAATTCTTACTGGATGCGGCCCTGCATTTGTAAGCATTAGTAAATTATAATTTACTATAGCATGGCTTTTGATATTTATGATCCAAAATATGTGATTTAAATGAAGCAGTAATTTATATTTCAAATATTGGAGTGTACAAGTGTGGGCACGTAGTGGGGATATTGCGCTATCGCTATCGCATCGTATTTCCCGATGACGTCACGTGCCTGTATTGCGACTTCCGATTCTGACACTTACCCCTCCTGGAGAGTTTTTCACAGTTAGAATTTATATGACGTAAATATTTTATGATATTATGAATCAACATTTCCACATACACACATATTTACAGTGACGATAAATGCTTTAAAGCGAATCCATCACTAAGGAGTAGGGGGGATAAAATTAATATTTTAATAATTTCAATAAATAAAGATCCTAATTTGGGTACTTCTTTTCTACACCATATCTCCATAAAGATGTAAGAAATGTACATTATAATCGGCATTTATTATAAGCAGTAGTTAATAACAAGCCAACATTATTAAATTTAAAAAAATGTATAAATCTAATCTTATTAAATATGTATTTAATGGCTTACCAAACTACTATTTCAGATGTATATTGTGATAGAAGCGTTAGCAGATGGAGCTGTAAAACAAGGTGTTCCAAGAGCAATGGCTTTACGTTACGCGTCGCAGGTGGTAGTGGGCAGTGGCCAGATGGTACTGCAGTCTGGAAAACATCCCGGATTGTTGAAGGACGAAGTGTGTTCGCCAGGTGGCTCCACTATATGTGGTGTTACTGAACTTGAAAATGGAAGGCTAAGGTTTGTTAGATACTGTATCGGTATTGCTGACGGACGATTCTATCATAAACACTATCTGCTACTTTCAGATCTTCAGTAGAAATGGACCAATCAGAATTAATTTTGTTTATGTTTACAAATTACATTTTGATTGGTTTATTGTTATCATTGATCTACACTTATTGTTGGAGATTGTTTAGTGAAATTGGCTGTTGAGCCGTGTTTAGATTAGCAAGTTCTTGCAGGAATGTATTGCGCAAGAACCTCCAGACGCGTTTACACTACCGGCAATATTTTAATAGATCTATACAAATGCGAATTGCCGCAAGTTTCGCAAGCTCTAAAATTTGCAGAAGGCACCTTGCCATGACTATTTACACAGTAAAAATAGCTTGCGGAAGATAACTTCTTCGCGTGTTCTTGATCATCTAAACGCCGCTTTAAAGTGTTAGTTTAATTAATACATGATATGCAAGAATCGAAACACTGGGTTTCTAACCCTCTGTGACTATTTAAGATTCATATAATCTGCCATGTGGGGGTCTAGATTGGTAATAGTGCGATGTGGTGCAATTTAAGACATGAGCACTAAGCATTCGATCGTCTTGTAGTATAACTCGCACGCGATCAGAATGGCATGCGACCTTTTGGAACTAACACCGCACGGTAGCGTCAGTAAACTCACGTTGATGCTCGAGAGATACAAATTAAATAAAAACGAATAGATTTTATGGATTTTTATATTACTATAATTACGTAATAAAAATATGCGTATTTTGTACATAATATGTAAATAGTAAAGGAGGAGAAATCTAATGAAATCACCACCAGTTTTTGGTTTTACAAAACAATAATAATTATAAAGAACAAGAAAATGATATTAATGAATTTAAATTCAGAAATTTACGAACGCTACTTCGCTTGGGAATTGCCATTTTTTATTTACGTCGTCAAGGTTCCGTCCCATTCTGATCGCGCGCGGATTGTAACAATGCTACAGACGTACCAATATCTCCCCGCGTTAAACACATTGTGGTGAAATGTATGAATCTGTATATTTATCCTTAATCGCCTCTTTGGGTTAGAGGTAGCAAAAAATGTAAGTCGTGAGGAATTGGCTTTTCCCGTTATTATCAGGGCGGGCAATTTTTGTGAGTTTTTTTTTAATCGAAAAAAAAGATTACTAGTTATTCAAATTTGTGCTCTATATGCTAGTAGGTTGGTTCCAGTCATATAGGCCTGTGTCTAACCCTTCGGGTATAAAGTGAGCTGTCCATTATACTAAAATGGGACCTTTAAGAGATGTATGTTGGTTTATGTCTGCAATAATTCGCATTTATCTTTTCCAGGGCTACATTAATAGCGGCTTTGGAGGCAGCATCTCAGAAAAATAAAAGTATTAGTGAAAGTAAAAAGCTTCAGTGAACATTCAGTTAACAACTCACGCTATAATACCTCACTGATCTTATTCTACATAGCTTTTATTTTATACGAATCTCAAGCGTAGGTGGTGTAAAATGTCATATGTACGTTGATTAATATGAAATTAAAACACGTACTTAATATGACACCGATTAAGGTTCAAAATAGCGCAAGAATAGATCTGCTTTATAACTTCGAAATAATGTAATTAATAAGCTTTTAATGCGTAACCGCTTCGGTAACCGGGTCGGTTCTGGCTAAGCCTATTTTGATATTTTAAGACGTCTCCCATGGGGGTGGCATTTTAAAACACAACAAGCTCAGTGATTATGTATACGCTTGTGTACTGTTAAATACATACATATTCAGTTATGTAAACTTTGTTTAAAACAATACCTTGAAACATGTTTTTGTTTAAATTACATTCTTTGACAAGTATAAATCATGACATTAAATACTCAAAGTTTTTGTTTAAATTACATTCTTTGACATGTATAAATCATGACATTAAATACTCAAAGCATTAAGCACAAGGATTTACAAGTACGATATGTGTCTAAACAAAATAGTTGAAAATAACTGGTGTTATCATGACAAAAAGCACAATGATTTTTTTGTGTCTAAACACAGTTGAAAATAACTCAAAGTATTATGTAGGACAGTATTCACTTAGTATTATGATAATTTATATATTACCTTAGCATTGTGAGGACTTAAAAAATCTTTCCTAAAATACTCATCGTTATGTGGCACACAGAGTACAACCCTTAAAATCGAGATTAATTTATGAGATCTAAGTAGATACATACCGCGATAAATATCTGTGTATATGTTGTAACTTGAACACTGTGTGTCCAGTTTCTATATTTAATTTATGGTTAAGATTATTTATTTTTGTAAAATGTACCGTGTATAATTCGTTGTCTATTTGGATGTATTTTATTCCATACCATACGATACCAGCCCTGTATTATATACTGCCCACTGCTGAGCACGGGACTCCTCTACAATGGAGAGGGTTTAGGCCTTAGTCCACCACGCTAGTCTAGTGCGTGTTGGCGGACTTTACATACCTTCGAAATTCAGACAACTTCTCAGGTATGCAGGTTTCCTCACTATGCTTTCCTTCGCCATTAAAGCGAGTGATAATTCACAAAGAATACACACATAACTTTTTTTTTTTAGAAAAGTCAGGTGTTTGCCCTTGGGCTTTGAACCTGCGGACATTTGTCTCGGCAGTCCGTTTCACTCCCAACTAGGCTATCGACGCTATCGTATTTTATTCACCAGCTATAATTTCCGTGACTATAAATATTGAACATAAAAATATTGCGAAAACAGAAGATAAAATATTAACGAATTTCACTTCAATAGTGTTTTAGTTTTAAAGTAGTTAGTTTACATTTGAAGTCGGTCTGGAAAACGAATTATATGGGTTTTTTATGTATACATGTTTGTAATTTGTCTAACTTATTGTACAAAATTATTGGTAATTTATATACATCGCACCTTTAGAACCAAAATGTCAAAATTCAAAAAAAGCGAAAATTGAGTTATCGTTATAAAATGACTTAAAACGAAATTCTCAATACAACAATAGTTCAAACAGCCATATTCAAGCGGAAATAGGACAAAACTGTTATATCGGTCTCTGTTATATTATATTTTTATAGAAAAGGGACCAGTTTTGATTCATTTTATGACGTTAACTCAAGTTTCGATTATTTTGAATTATGTCGTTTTCGTTCTAAAGGTGACATATAGATACAATAGTATTGACCTTAAGCACTGTATTTTAGTAAGCAGTGGTACAGACTCAGATAGAGAGATGTTCATTTTGTTTATGGTCTTTAGATGCAGAACAAGAAAAAAAGAATTCTGAAGTTTCAGTTAATATTGATGGAAAAATCGCGGGATACGAACTCTCAAAAGAGTGGCATTTGCAATACTTTCTGAAGTAAAATTTCACGTCTTAACTCACTGCTGTCCTCCGAAAATACAGTCATTTCTGCATTTTATTGCGCCCACCGAAAATGTACACTTCTTGTTTTGACACTGTTTGTCTACTTTGCATAGATTGATGTAATTGAAAATAAATTCTTATTTTGTGTGCGTTCAAAAATAAAATTTCGTAGCAATGTTATGTGTTTCGTTTTTGCACATGTGTGCATAAATATAACTGGAAAGATCTGAATTAAAATTAAAAGAAGGAATAAAACAAAACTTAGTTTGCAAATAGAAATTAGATATCTCGATAAGTCGATGGCACTATTACACTGATACAGACATCGTGTCGTATCGTCCAAAATACCGCAGTGCCCAAAGACAAAAGTCTTTAACCAATGTGTGTTACCAGTGATGACATACGGCTCTGAAACGTGGCCTCTCACTATGGGCCGCCTAAGACGGCTCACTGTCACTCAGCGAGCTATGGAGAGGGCAATGCTCGGCGTTTCTCTACGCGATCAAATCAGAAATCAAGAGATCCGTAGAAGAACGAAAGTCGCCGACATAGCCCAGCGGATTAGCAAGCTAAAGTGGCAGTGGGCAGGGCACATAGCTCGTAGAACTGACAACAGATGGGGTAGAAAATTTTCGAGTGGAGGCCACGTACTGGCAATCGCAACGTGGGATATCCTCCTACAAGGTGGACGGACGACCTTGTGAAGGTCGCAGGAACCCGCTGGATGCAGGCCGCTTCTGAAAGGTTGGCCTGGAAATCTTTGGGAGGCCTATGTTCAGCAGTGGACTTCTAAAGGCTGAAGAAGAAGAAGAAGACATTATTTTGTCAAGAATAAAGAAGAAAATCGATTATTATTTGAATAGAATCTTAGTAATATTATAAACGTGAAAGTTCGTGAAAATGTTTGTATGGTTGTTAGAAGTAAACTCAGAAACAGCTGAACAGATTTGGATGAAATTTGGCACACGGGTACACCATGTCCTGAATTAACACATAGGCTACTTTTTATCCCGATAATTTGCTTGATTTTAAATAGATGGCGCTGGCGTCGTACTTTGCTTTAGGGACTTTTGTAGCGGGAAGGGTTTCCACGCGGGTGAAACCGCGAGCAACACCTAGTCCTTAATATTTATATTATTATATTTTGTAAATATAGCGAGAGAAGTACTTATTTTAATTGAAAGCGTATACTTGATGAAAACTGGCCGAGCTTTTGCATGCACCCGACTTCAAAAATATCACTTAAGGTAAAGAAACCTTTCCCATCATCACTTGAGTTGTATGCTAACCTTATAAGAATAAAATCATAGTGTATTTCAAACGGGAGCATAGAATTTAATTAATTAAAACAAAATTATTCCATTGGGAAAACATCTCCCTTGTCGCTATTAACGTATTTTTTACTATACCTAATTAAAATGACGAGACGATCTGACGACTAACGGTAAGCTTCACAAGTCACACCTAGTCTATAAAATGTAGCATCGCCACTCAAAACTTTAAGCAATAAACGTAGGTATTGCAGGACAAATTGACGAATGTTGTGTCTCAGAAAGGTCTTGGCTAAGTGCTGCGGAAGACTAGCTTTATAGGTATAATATGATCTTATCTATTTCTTGCTAGGGAAAGCGGAGTAAATTTACGAAGTTTATTCTTGTTTTGCGGTGTAGAGTCCACACATTTCAAGAGTTTCACTCATTCATTTCCTCACGTAAACTATATTAGTGCACAGTGCACATGGGCGCTTCTGTGATATCCTTAATCTTGATCTAAGAAATTTGCAAAATATTTTCATGGGAAGTTTTATTATCATTACTTTTAAGTATACTAGATAAATTCTTTAGGCGCCTGTTTCTTATATTTTTTGATACCTTCTTACGTTTAATTTGAAAAACTCACATTTCTATCATAATATAATAAAGTTAGAAATTGATATCACACAATGATTACTTTAAGCTTTATTCATGCATTATATTATCAACGTCTAATTAAAGATAAATATACTAGGTAATTAAAATTTAGAAGATTATTATACTTGATGTTGCTATTTTAAAAATAGTGTAATTAATGATAACATATTTTTATTGCTTTTTATCATGTGGCTATGTATAACGAATGGAAAAAGGATGTTGGAATAACCCCATACTTATATAGGAATAGAATTAGGACACGCATATACGGTGATATAGATTTAACGGTGTGGCTTACATCTATAATTAAAACAGCAGTAAAAACATATCTAATCGTCTCTACATCGACGACGTCTTCTAATGCGATAGTTGACTCCTTTTTTTAATACATTTATCAAAAATATATGCCATTCAAAATCTAACGGAAAAAATATTTTCAAAATTGGGGCAATAATTAGTAACTTATAAAGCATTGAAATTTGGTGGAAAGGGTAATTGTCAAATAACAGTAATATTACACTGTGGCGTCGACGAGAGTCGCCGGCCATAACGCTGCGTGCGTGCGAAAAAGATAGCGCGATATCCCCTCCACGTGGGGACAAGTGGGGACACTATTGCTCACAAAACTATTTCAAATATGAATAACTGCTGAATTTTTCAACCAATTTTGATGCTGATTTCACAGAAGAATTTCTTTTTCGTATTATGTTTTGTTATATATAAAATAATTTACAATAGGAAACTACCCTATAGGGAGCGTGCACGAACTATAGGGGGCAGCACAAAAACGACACAAGAGCCACAGGTGGGTAAAAAAAGAAACTAAAACTAGCACAATAATTTGTTCATATATTCTTTTAATATGACAAAAATGATAAAATATGTGTTCCGGCCGAATGTTATTTATACCCACCGTGTCCAGAATATGCTTTTTTTTAGATGGGAGCTAGTTATTTAAGCAAAATTAGGAGGTTGAGTTCTCTTAATTACAGATGTTTTTGTATTGAATATTATCTTCAAAACATATTTATTTTTATAAATTACGTAACGAAACATTTCTAAATGCTTTTGGAACTCATAATTATGTATGTTTTATACTGCTTTTATTATTTTTGACGATTTTCACATAACCATGGAATGTAAGTACTTAGGTACTATTCTTGGGAACTTTATATAATTTCACACCATTTGATTTGTTTATTTTTATGTTTTGGAGCATCCAAATACACAGCGATACATTATTACATATTCATTATCATTCATTATCATCCTTTTAATGAATATTGTACGTCAACGCAAAGTATCGATGTGCTGAAAATGCGTCAGATTGCGCCACTAGATGCCAGTGCTCTCGACGTGCGCGTTCCCTATTGTAACAGGTTCTCTGCCTTTTGACCGAAGATGTTAAGTTCTCGCGATCTTCCGTACGTCTGGTAGATACCTACTATCATACTACACATTAAAGTTTTGGATAATTTAAAAGTTTTACTAGTATTTCGGAGCAACGGGTATTACAATCAGACAGGAGGATACGTTGGGGAGTATCGTAAATCTTACTGTAATATGGCCCATGAAATGAGAAATATTTTACACACGCTGTCCGTTGACCTGTAATTATACGGAGCAGGGTGTTCGCCGACATATATTAATAAGTAGTTAATAAAATGCAATTATATGACGACAAGAAGCGCCTAGTAGGTATCTCTGTCGCCTAGTATCTTCCCTAAGCATTCCGTCACAAGGTGCTGTATAGGAATGAATCAACGCTTTACCAAAAAACAAGCAATGGAGATTTGCCATGTAGCCTGTAGGGTTTTATTAGGTTTCTTGCTATAAATTTATCATTATTAACATTTTATTCGATGGGATCAAAACATAAGAAAAGCAGAACATAGTTTTTATTTTATTATAATTTTACTATACTGAAATCGCGAAAAAATTTAATTTTCATACCGCCCAGCTTAGATTTTCTCAACTATAAGCTGACCCGTATGACGATTCAAATTTTTCGCGACGCGATAACTTTGTGAGAACGTCTACCCAAAAAATTCAAAAGTCAACTACATAATTACAAATACTTATCATGTTCTTCATACATTATAACACAAGAGTATCATACTTATGAAACACATTGTAAAAATATACTAAAATAAAGAATATTATAATCTTGAGTCTTATATCAACGCGACGCTTTTACAATGTTGTATATTGCAGTTTATGAGCTTAGTGTTGGGAAAGTTTTAAATCGCTTGGCAACCAAACATAACCGATTACCGAAAAAATCAAAATTAACGTCTATCAATAACTATTGTAATAAAAAGAAGTCCTGATAGTAATGTGTAAGATTTAATAATAATCTAACTCTATTTCCATACGATAATAAACTCCTTGAATAAAAAATCGATAGCATTGAGGAATCGGTTATTTGGAGCAACCGATTTTTTGTTCTCTTCCCTACACACAGTATTCCGTGACGTGTCCATAAATTGTCATACCGGCCAGCTAAGATTGTCCGATCTATAGATAACCTCATCTATGGGCATCAGCTCTACCTGCTCTACGATAAAAACGCATTGTTTTTTCTAAGCAAATATATAAACAATATTATGATGTAGTGTATGTACCTATAAGTGTATAATGTAGCACAAATGTAATATTATGGCAGCCATTAAGAGACAGCGAATATTTTGCTGCCAATTGCTAACACACCCACCGACCGTACTGGTGGTAGGTCTCTCATATGTAATAGTCCGTCTGGGTGGGTACCACCGCAATGTCTATTTCTACCGCCAAGCAGCAGTGTGCATGTACTGTTGTGTTTCGGTTTGAAGGACATTGTAGCCAGTGTTACTAATGGACATAATAAGACTAACATCTTATGTCCGCCCCCGAGGCAATTCTTGTGCGCTGGGTCTTCACACCCAATGCACGCCCATGCCCGGGGGGACATTAGCCGTGGGTCAAGGCACACAGTTCAGTGTGTATACCTCTTGGTTGTAAAACACATTGAGGCCTAAAAGGGCCCGCGAACATTTCCTGGCACACTCTTTCCGCCCATCCTGGGAATCCTCCTCCCTCCCCCCACCTTTCCTTCCGTATTCCTCTCCCACGTCCCCTCCAGGCCCCTGCAGTCGTTAAGCCAGGGGACTCCAGTATCCCATTCGCAGGTTTCCCCCGGTGTTGACTGCAGGATCGCCTATCCAAAAAAAAAACATCTTATGTCTCAGGATGACGAGCGCAGTGAAATGCCACACAGTACTTTGTAATTCAAGGTGCTGGATGGTGTTGCTACTGTCTATGGGTGGTCGTATCGTTTACCATCAGGCGAACGGCATGCTCGTCTCGTCATTCAATTGCAATAAAAAAATGCGACGTAATATGTAGTGGAACGAGTTTCAAATCTTCGAAAAAAAAATTAGATTCCCAGGCCCCCAGGATTTGTTGTCAAATCGTTGTTCGTTTCCACCAGACTCGCGCCTGTGCTGTTAACAAAAGGGCATTAAATTCGGGTCAGTGGTTGCAAAATAGCTATTCTAATTGGCTGTTTAAAATCTCAGCATAAATAATGTTCCTCTATATAACACATAGACACTGTCTGTGTGAACAAGATATAGTTTTATAATTTATCAGACTTTTGGTCGCGGCTCAGCCCGTGTGAATGAGTTTTTCCGGGATAAAAAATGTGTTAATCCAGGATATTATCTACCCAAATGCCAAATGTCATCGAAATCCGTTCAGTAGTTTCGGAGATGTGCAGTAACAAACAAACAGAAAAACAGACAGAAAAGAATTACATAAATGGCTGATTGTGTGTGTGTGTATGTGTTCCATTACTCGTCTTTAGTAACCCCCTTTCTTTTATTATATTTGTTTCAATGTACGGACACATCGGCTCTACTGCTTTATTATATGTATAGATAGATAGATACCTTTATCTATCTATACCTACATATAATAAAGCAGTAGAACCGATAAATTAAATAAATTACATGCAATGAAGATATTATGTAAAAAAAATAGGTGGGTGTATAGAAATTAGTTTAATTATAATTGTTTACATCCAATATTTCAAAAAGATTTTGCAAATGAAAAACGTTTTGTAACTCATAATTATTATACTGTATTAAAAATATTTACTTACATAATATAATTACTTACATAATATGATTACCGACAGTCACCCTATATCATTGATATAGGTACCATAATACATGGTATTCACAATATTGTCTTAAATCACTGCAATTAATGGATATTTCAAATAACCCATCGTAGTATTTCCCATAGAGCAGGCCCGGCAGGTTTAAAACGTAAGGGTTTTTCTATTATAATTTCCAACTTCTGCTTTTTCTTTTATTCTTCAAGCCTCAGTGTTCCAATATTGTACCCACATTATTTACAGTTATACAACGACTAGTATCTCGGACCCTTTTCATATAGGTCTCAGATTTTATATTCCAATAGAACATATTTTGGCTAACGTTTTGGGGATTCTTTTTCATCTGCCAGAACGTAGATTTTTCTTGTAGTTTGTTCTGGAGTGAAGGGATGGTATGGATGTACGCAGACTGTTCTTCTTGTAAATAGGAAAAGAGAAACGCGTCGTGCAAGTCCCACGCCAATGTCGATGCTTTTGTGTCTTGAGACTTCTACCATTGGCACTTCTTCTTCTTGCGAGGCGTTTTTGAAACAGTTCAATTTTCGAAAACTAGTTCGTAACTTATCTAACCGGCTTCTTGGTGGCTGATATCCAGGTAACTTTTGTAAAAAGGTTTCTTCTTCTGTTTCTTCATCATTTTTTATATGTCGTTTTCTATATTTTTTCTTCGAATATCGATTCCGTTCTTCGTATTTCACTGATTTAGCAAATGGCCTCGTTGTTTCCGCAAGCTCAACCACGGAATAATCATCACTACCCATGACTTTGTTATGATTTTTTACATTTTATTATGTGCGTTGTTCGTTTATCAGACTAAAGTGAGCTCTCGTCTAACTTTGGCATTGATTGAGTGTGACGTTGCGGTCGGTGTGCTGATGATAAGATTTCTAGATTATAGTGATTATACTGACATATCTGCGTGATTTTTATGTTGGAAATTATGAGCCAGTAAAGGAATTTGTATCTCTATCAAGGCTTAAGATTCATTTTTAATACTTAATTTTATGAAAAAGCTTATATATTGCTAAAATAATACTTCATGTTCTCATACTAAAAGCAAGACTGAAAATGCACCTCATTTTAGCACTGAAACATAAACACAATCCACCAAAGAAAAATGAATAACAATGTCAATATTGACCTTGCTGTTAACCGTGAGCCTCTACTGTCTTCCGCTATTGAATGATTTTGTTCTACTTTAACAATATCTTGACGCTAGCTTCGAATTCAGGCACTATCGATAAATTGCACATAGTAAAGTCTAGACTTTTAATTTCCAATAAATGCAGAAATTTGGTTCAAATAACGCTTTCTCGTTAAATTGTTCGAAACCATGCTGAACCGGTGAAAACCGGCTGTGCGATTTCCATTGGCTTTTCAAACTTTTCACTATGTATTAAAAAACAATTACAATAGAACACGGACTAGTATTTGAAATAAAACATTAAGCTGAAAGCGCTACTGCGCTTTACTATTTTAAGTAGCTATATGGTTTTTTTTTCCTTTTGAAAATCGCTCGCTAATGTTAAATTGATGAGATAAAGGATGCCGTGCTCTTCTCGTTTTCCACAGTGACGTGCCTTTATTGTAGCCATATTCTCTCTTGTTCTAACATATCTTTAACGCCTCATGTGGAATAAGGACAGCGGCTTCCGCCGTGTAAGCAGTGCGCTGGCGTTCGCGTCATCGCAGTTTTCCACAGCGGGGCCGCGTGACGAACCACAACAAACTAACCAATTGATTCATTCAGTTTCGTCACTTTTCTTAAGATGTTTTGTTGAGGCTACGTGCTAGTGTTATTTGTATATCACTAATATTTTGGATAGATCAGGTAAAATTTTTGGCTATTTCGCAAGTAAATTGTTTTTAAAATTTAACTCACTAATTAAACAGGTGGCAGTAACTAACATTGGCTTAAATTAACTAATGCATTGTCGGTCGTCCATTAATTTAAATAATAATGAATAAGTCATGTGACGCATGGGTTTGTGTGATTCTACAATAGCTTGTGTTATCATGAAGGCGAAAGTATTTTAGGATGTGAATAATCTCGTTGGTTTGTGCAACATTTGCATAGGTTTAGGCAATATTTGAATTAGCAAAGACTGAGGCAATAAAGGACTTGTTCAAATTAAATCTTAAATGAGAAGTGAATACTGAACATTGAATGATTTTTATTTAGATCTTGGCTCATTACTCTTTTGAATATAAATACTTAATACAACACTTGCATAATACATTTCCACTGATAATTGTAATTGATTTTAATTCAGTAAACAATTACAATATCGAATGTTAATTATACTAATGGTATTAATAATTTAAATTAATGGGCACTGGGAAGGTTGCTACATTTTTAATATACATATCACTTTGCGTGTAAAATTATGACCGTTGTTACCCACAAGCCCTAAAGTAGTTCGTAACTTTGGTCAGTCGGGTAATTGCTCAGTTACAAGTGAAGTTTTAAAACGAACGTACCAGTTTTACACGTAACATGTCGTGATCACATATTTCCACTGAATAATTCCACATAAATTCTACAGTTACGTAAATATCGTGAGTGTGCCGCTTTAAGGAAAATAAAAGAAGGTTCACAATCCTTTGATATACGTGCATGTTGTTTTAAAGTCAACAAGTCCTTTGCAAACAGTAGGTAATTGTGAGTGTAAATTTATTGTAAAATGTAAGTACAATGTCAATAATTCTTTTCAAAGCCTTAGAAAGCAAGGTCCAGTGCATATTTAAACATTGAAATTGATGCACAGAACCTTACTTCCTTGCTTTCTAAAGAATCTTTACGTAGTTAATATGAATAAAAGTTACAGAAATACTACTTATGCAAAGCTAAAATGGTGCTTGATTAATTAGTATTTAAATTTAAAAAACTTATTAAAAATATGTAAACTTAATCAACAGTTTGTTAATTGCAACGTAAATCAATATTAAGACTTTCGAGTCTAATTCTATATAGTAGTAACATACATTTCTTACTTGTTTATCAAAAATATAATATGGGACCTCTTGCCTATGCGTTACCGAATTTTTAGCACGTAAGCAGTTGAGAAAACGGGTTTGTTGAAAATTTGCCTTAAATTCGGATATAAAAATGTTGATTTTATCCTGCCATTTACAACAGTACTATGACAGTACCTTCTGTTTATAACAATCTCAATCTAAATGTAACAGGTGCCTACATTTGGTGTGCAACTTTTGTGATATTGACGTCATTTGCTTTGTGTGATTTATCTTTGTTTGGCGTTTATTTTATTTAGTCTTGGTTTACTAATGAAACACAGTTTTAGCTGCATAGTACAAATTATTCTTAAAGAGAAAAAAGTATTAGGCTGATTTAATTTATTGTAATAACTCTTAATGGCGTTGTGTAAAACTAAAATATGAAACACAATAATATAGATACTGTACCAAAGACATTAATACACACCAGTATCGTTTTATCAATAGATAAAGTTTGTCAGCAGTGATAACACTCAAATGATAACATTCCACCATTTTGAATACGAGTTAACACGATTCAAGCACTTATTCAACATATTTAGAGACGAATTTCGGACAGGAGTGTGTTATTTATTTCAAGATAGGCTACAGGTATAACTTACATACGTTTTATCGATTTTAGTTGATATACAGAGAAAAATAAGAATGGGGCTGTGTTTTTCATTCGACTGCGGCGAATGCGACATTTGTGTGAACCCGTGCTGTTTGGCGCTGAGCGCTTGCTGTCTCATACCTTGCCTGTGCCCCAACGCGTGTGGTCAGCAACAGCAACAGCCGCCACATACCGTTCACGTGCACCACCCACCGGTGATTATAGAACAGCCGCCGCCGCCGGGCTATCCGTACCCACCGCCGCCCGACGGAGGCCATCCTGGAGGATACCCCGGCTATCCAGGATACCCACCTCAACAACCCGGCTACCCAGGGTACCCACCAAATCAACAGTTTATGAGATGAGATTTTAATAGTTTAGTATAAAGGTAAGTAGGTACCTACTTAATGGGCGACCGTTTTTTTTGTTTTATAATTATTATATAAGTAGTTAGTTATTGCTATATTACTAATTATTCGTCGAAACGTGATATCATACCTGTGTTTAAAAATAAGTTAATTACTTGATTACTTTAATCTTAATTATTCTATTAATTTACACTCATTACAGCAGTTATTAAGGTTTGAATCAGGAGTTATAAATTCAAGCTTCAATAACAAAATGGTAAAAGACGTGGAACGGACGTCTCTTACAGAATAGCAGAGTCCTTCAGTTTTTGACATATACATTTATGGTGTTGTTTGAATTTATTATTCGTGTATCAAAGTCTTATGGTAAATAGGCTCATAATATTGATATTTTATGGTTTCTTTGAAGACTGATAAAATCTATACCTATTATTATTTTTCAACGAGGACACAATATTATCATATTCATATCTTTATTGTTCGTACTTACCTATAATAGATAGTCCATTATTGAAACCTACAATAACTATTATCCTATACCGAATATTTCCATCCTTATGAATTTGGGATATTAATACGTACCTACTTTCACAGTTCACACTCCCAGTATCATAGTCCTTACGAGTTTTAAAATGTCACGATTTCTGCATTCAGAACAGAACCACACTGAGCAACAAGTCGTTAAACGTGCTTTAAATATAATTGTTTTCAGTATTTCAGGATGGGCTGCAACATCTCATGTCGCCCTTGCTGTTGCTGCTGCATCCCGTGCCTGTGCTGCGATTGTTGCGCTGACCCCCCAAACCAGACGACCGTGGTTCACCACCATCACCCCCCACCACCTGCGCCCCCGCCTGTCATCATCAACCAACCTCCTCCACCATATAGATAGTACATTTAAATATTTAATATTTTTCGATGTGACTTATGTAACATCGATCTGGAGTCAATACTAAATGTTTAATTAAAAAGAGATCATAATTAACAGTGTTGTAATGTTTAGGCCCCGTTTTTTCAACTCTAGTTATTTTTTTGTCAGCACCTGGATCACTCGAAGCTCTGCGAGCGCGTCCAGCTTAATAAGACCCTGACAAAAAGATAACTACAGTTAAAAAAAACCCGGTATTAATATAGATAGGTACATAATATCGTAGCTATAAGCAAGATATGTATATTATGCTTTTCCGATGAACCATATTAATCAGTGTGTTAACTATTGTTTTGTCATCCTCTACTTTCGAAAAATACTTAATTTTAGATAAAGGTGGGACAGCACTCTGTTTAAACAGAGGCACGCAGTTTGCTGTTTGATTTTATTTTTTAATTTTGTTGTATATTTTACATAATATATTTTTGTCACTTACCTAATAGATATGATAGATTTATTTACTTGCTAGTATTATGCATAAAAATACTTATTTCATATTTAATACCTATACCTAACTTATTTTATTTAAAAGTAATACAGTTAAAATAAAACAATAAACAACTTGTAAAATATTATGTAAGTTATTCTGCCTGAATAATTTACAGTTAACATTATTTTTTCTAATAAACAAATATTTTATAAAATGTTCCTCATTCAAGAGAAATGCCTCTTCGTATACGGCACAAGACATAATATTATTTATTAAGAGTATTCATATTTTAAATTATTTACCAGTAAGATTTTAGTTTAATAAAGCGTTTTTGTTATTATTAAAGTTTTTATGGCGTCGATCCCGTAAAAATATTGATTACAAAACAAAAATATTGCCCTATCTACGTTATACGTAAAACCTTACCTTTGTTGCTTCACAATGCCATTAAGGTCGGCAATGCTCATTGGTTGGTAATAATTGCATAAGGCGTTCATGACTTCGTTTTTTTTTGTTTACCGCCAAAAACGACCATCCACCAGACCGAGTCATGCTGTAGAGGCCAGTGCAGATAAATAAATTTAATACTATTAAAAGGACGAAATACGGTAGGTACAAATAAACAATTTTATTTTTATTAAGAAGTTTTATACTACTTTTATAGCTTCAATTCATCATCTTTATTGTATTGATGTACGTATCATTATTTTCATGTGACTCTACTAAACCTTGCCTAGAACAACTAGAAAGTTACTCTATATGCTTCTTTCCATCGATGCAATTATACGGTTGCCGTGAAGGTGGGTATAGGCTAGAGCATTACAATGTAATGTAAAGTTCTTAGAATGGTACAATACAAGCAAAATCATTTCCATGTACGTATCATTCCTGCGAATGCTCGACGTTGCGTTCGACGTAATACTCAAGGCGAGTCAGTATTAACATGTAACATTTCTTTCTACCTTGAGTAACTCACTCCGCGTCGCCCACGTTTGTATAGATACCTTTGCTCCATAAAATGTTACACCAAAACGCTCGCTGATTATTAAAACCAGGTTGTAACAAAACAAACGTAACGTCGTGTTTGAAGTGAGGCTTGATAGAATTTAAAAAAGGCGAATGCTCTAGTCCAGCCGTGCTCAACCATTCTTTGACACGGGCCACAAAGATGTCTCAGTAGGCCCACAAGATAATTTCTTGGACTATTTTAGTCTCTAAATATGTTACATAAATGCAAACTTTTTTTATTTTAACCAAAAGTATTCACAATTAACTGAATGATTTAATCTAGCAATAATATCACTATATGTAAGAATCTGATCCGTAATTTCCTTAATGATTTAACTTAAGCTTAGTTTATCACCAACTAGAATTCTGATCGCGGCTCCGCCCGCGTGAATAAGTTTTTCCGGGATAAAAATATTTTCCCGGGATAACAAGTAGCTTATAGCACTCAGGAGTAATGTAGTTTCCTATTAGGGAAAGAATTTTCAAAATCGGTCAAGTAGTTTTTGAGTTTATCCATTACAAACAAACAAACAATCAAATCTTTCCTCTTTATAATATGAGTATAGATTTAACTTTGTCATACATCATTTTAACTTTGACATTTGCTTGTATTTTGTATTTTACTTCAAAAACTTATTTTAACCATAACTTTCTAATTTAAATCCTGGTATAACCCATTGAAGTTAGCATTATAGGTTACGTTTAGCTAATTTTACCTTTGTTATCTCGTTAACACTTAATATTAATTCCGGAACACAAATTTCTGGGTTATAATTATGTTAAAAAGCTTTAAACAATTCTATATATAAAGTCTTTTTTTCTTTTTTATTGCGTTGAATGACGAGACAAGCATGCCGTTGGCCTGATGGTAAGCGATACGACCAACCATAAACAGTAGCAACACCATTCAGCACCTTGACTTACAAAGTAAGTATTACTAAGTAAGTACCGTGTGGCATTCCACTGCGGTCGTCATCCTGAGACATACGATGTTAAGTCTCATTATGTCCAGTAGTTACACTGGCTACAACGTCATTCAAACCGAAACACAACAGTGCATGCACACTGCTGCTTGGCGGTAGACATTACACATTGCGGTAGTACTCACCCAGACGGACTCTTACATATGAGAGATCTGACACCAGTAGTGTTTTGTGTGTAATAAATAAAATAAAATAAAAATAAATCTAATAGGGTTAGTATACAGCTGAAGCGATCTTGGGATAAATTTATTTAGTTCAGACGAGCCATTTACAAAGTTTCCGCGCGCTGCATGCAAAGGCTGGGCGGGCCGCAGGTTCAGTATCACTGCTGTAGTCTATCAGCGCCTTAATATTAGAGCAAAATTGTTATACCATCACATATTTTTTTTAAAATTTTGTATTGTTACATGGATTCACAAATTACGTAATATTGAACGTAGAGCTATGTGTCATTAAAATACAATTTAGTTAATAGGTAGGATAAACATTATTGCCAGCATGAGTAATAGGTACATATGCGTCATTGTACCTACTTATTTTCTCTCGTATTGTTTTTAAAATAAACCTAATGGCGATGCGCAAAACCGGTTATGATACATCTTCATTTATCGATCTTACATCTTTATGGTATTACTTATAATCAATTCCTGTGTACCTTATCAGATGATTTGTCATACATTATTGGGCTTGCTGTAGGTCATAAGCGGGGTTTACATTAGCAAGAAAATTCGCAGAAGTTATGTTGCGCAAGCTATTTTTACCGTGTAAACAGTCACGGCAAGCTGATTTCTGCAACATTTTGAAGTTTGCAGGACTTCTGTCAAGTCGCATGTGTAAACACCATTTGTTCAACTTGCGCGAGAACTTGCAGTTTATTCTGCGTGCAGATAAAAGTTTCAACTTGCTGAGCTAGTAGCTAACGTTTTTTTAAATTGTTCTATTCTGAAGCAGCTAAGATCTCAAAGACTATACTGCCATGTTATAAGTTTGTAGTTTGACCGATATATCTATTTTTGCCACCCAGCAGTAGTATACATCACATACATGCACTATTGTCTTCCTGTTTGAAGGACACTGTAGCCAACAATTACTGGGCATCATAAGACTTAACATCTTATGACTCAGGATGATAAGCACAGTGGAATGCCACGCAGTGCTTTATAATTCATAATTCTGTTGCATGTTGGTACTTTTAACACGATTATTTTATTTACAATCATCATCCAAACAACATTATAATATATAATCTTAATATATATAAATCTCGTGTCACAATGTTTAAGCTCAATGGACTCCTAAACCACTTAACCGATTATAATAAAATTCGCACACCATGTGCAGTTCGATCCAACTTGAGAGATAGGATAGTTTAAATCTCAAATTATAGTCGCAATTTTAATTTATTGCTTATTATTTGTCTGTTATTATTTGACAGTCACAATTATCTTAACTCCAAAGGATTCTAACAGATGTCGATACCATTTTTTTTTTTTTTTTTTTTCTCTTTGGCAAGGCGCGGTTTGCGCATCTGCCAGTGTCAAAGTTTTTAGAAGTTACATACTATATAATATTGTTTCTTTGTTATCCTCAGTAGTAGTAGTACTATGTCGAAGTAAAGCAGTGGCTACCTTACCAAGACTTTATCGAGGAGTTTTGGCGGCAACAAAACAAACACTTGACTAGCACAGTTATTTCAATTCACTTCATTTGAGCCCTTTAATAGAACTATATTGGATAATATACCGCCATAATTATGCAATATAACACTAAGTATCACCAAAATAATGAATTAAAACAAGAGCACCTCATGACACTACCAAGTTCCCGCCAAAACCTGTCGATACCTTTCGACTGGGTTGAGTAAGTAATCAATAGATGGCGCTGCTATGGTAAATCTACGAACGTGTCATATAAGCTACATTTTAAGCGGGACTTTTATACCGGGAAAACTCATTCACGCGGGCGGAGCCGCGGGCAAAAGCTATATTATATATTTCTTCTGTGCGTGTGTATGTCACTGAACTCCTAAACGGCTGGACCGATTTTAATTATTTTTTTTGTGTCTTCAGGTGGATTCGAAAACGGTTTAGATTTACAATTGGATCCGGTATATAGCGCTGTACTCGGGTTCTAGGATTTTATTTCCTTTTTAGGGCAGGACAACGTCTGCCGGGGCCGCTAGTATATAATAAAATTTAAGCGAAAGGATTGCGTGCCTTGTCATTAAATTTTATGAAAAAAAAACATGGCATGCAATAAATATTCTTCGAGTAATGTAAACAGTTTTGCAAGAAGTTGCGCAAGTTAACTTGGTGGACCACTTGCAAAAGCGTGTTGTTAAAGAAATGTTGCCGCTAGTGTAAACGCATCTGAAAGTTATAGCGCAACATATTGCTGAGAGAACTTGCTAGTCTAAACTCAGCTATATAATTTGAGAGATTAGTTTAAATAAGTATTTGTGCACTTCACATTTTTGTAATATTATAGTTTGTATATAACAAAAAATTAAACCGCCTTCAAAAACCACTAAAAACAGAAAAATAATTTAACATTAACATTTAAAATAATAATAATTTCAAGTATTTCGCAGGCACCCAAGGTGGGGAGTCCATCGTTTACATATTTTCGATGACAAGAGCGACGACGACGACGAGGGGGGGGGGGAGAAGTCAGAACAGGAACAGCGGCGATAGCCTAGTTTGGAATGGAATGGAGAATGGACTGCCAAGAGGAAGGTCCGCACGTTAAAAACGAAAGGCAAATACTCGCGTATTTTTGAAGTTACGTGTGCATTCTGTGGCATTTATCGTTCGCTTTAACGGTGAAGGAAAAAATCGTGAGGATACCTATAATCTAAACATCTCAGAATTTTGAAGTTATATAAAAGTCTGCCAACCCGCATTAGCTGCCGTTGCCTACTAAGGCCCAAACTGTCTCAGTAGATGAGGCCCGTTCCCAGTAGTGAGGTTGGTATTATTAGTATCAGTTATTTTTATATTGTGTGTGGATGATAGCCTTGTTGGATATGGAACGGTCTGTCGAGACAATGTCCGCAGGTTGAAAACCCAAGGCACACACCTCTGACTTTTCGAAGTTATGTGCCACGTATAATCAATTATATCGTTCGCTTTAATGGTGAAGGAAAACATCGTGAGGGAACCTACATACCTGAAAATTCTCCATAAGAATTTCGAGCTCGTGATAACATTAATAGAAAATCTCAAAACAGGTGGCATTTAGCTTTGTTTTCACAATTAATAAAGTATGACACTATAAAGGAAAATCGTCGACATACAGTATCTCTGTTGTAAAGTAATGAGGCCGGTGTTATCAACAGCAACAGGTTTATAAAGGTAACAACGACGTGAAAACAAAAACGAGGATATTTAGTGCATAAAACGTTTCACGATATGATTACAACCACGTTGATTTTTTATGCCTCCCAAGGATTTTTATTATATTTCTATTAATATATTTAAATCTAATTGACTTATTCAATTTAAATTATGTCTGGTGTAATACTTAAGTACTTTCATAATGTTAGGTTTGGTTGTCTGTAACCTATAACCGCGTAGTAGGTATGATGTAAGTACTTTGTTACGCACGCATACTCACGCCTTTTATCCCCGAAGGGGTAGGCAGAGGCGCAACTAGTGCACCCACTTTTCGCCAAGCGTATTCCGTCCCATGATGTGATAGGAGGCGAGCCTATCGCCATACCGGGCACCAATTCCAGGCTCCGGGCTGATACTGAATAGAAAAATCCAATGTCACTTTGCCCGACCCCGGGGATCGAACCCGAGACCTCAGACTTGCAGTCGTTCCGTAATACAACTACGCCACCGAAGCAGTCGCCAAATTATTAGTGATAAAAAAAACCTATAATTTTGAATGCTTAAAGCAAGCGAATGAGATTTATTTTATTTTATTTTTATTTTATTTACTAGCTTTTGCCCGCGGCTCCGCCCGCGTGAATGAGTTTTCCCGGTATAAAAGTCCCGCTTTATATTTTCCTGGTATAAAAAGTATACATAATCTACCCGTAGCTTATATGACACGTTCGTAGATTTACCATAGCAGCGCCATCTATTGATTACTTACTCAACCCAGTCGAAAGGTATCGACATCTGTTAGAATCATTCATAGCAGCGCCATCTATTGATTACTTACTCAACCCAGTCGAAAGGTATCGACATCTGTTAGAATCATTTGGAGTTAACAGATAATTGTGACTGTCAAATAATAACAGACAAATAATTAGCAATAAATTAAAATTGCGACTATAATTTGAGATTTAAACTATCCTATCTCTCAAGTTGGATCGAACTGCACATGGTGTGCTAATTTTATTATAATCGGTTAAGTGGTTTAGGAGTCCATTGAGGACAAACATTGTGACACGAGATTTATATATATTAAGATTAGTTACAGGTTTTTAAGTAGGGATTTTTTGAAGGAAGCAAAACTAATGTTAATAATGTCAAGGTTCGTACAAACGTTATTATATGACTTGCTCATTCTGGTAAAGGGATTATTTTGTGATACATTGTTGCTGAATGGTGGTATACTGAACAATTGCTGAACACGCACTGACCGAGTCGGCAACTTAAAGTACAACGGCTCAACCAAATTACAGTCAAGCGCTCCATTAACAATTTTATGAAGAGTACAGAGATCAATTACCTCCCTACGTTTTGCCAAGGAAACCATATGAAATTCCTGTAGCCTATCCGGTGTATTCAGGTATTTTACGTCGAAGACCACATTTTGTGCACAATGATCGAACGAATCGGCGTTGAATAGATTCAATTCTATCGTTATGTGTGTGGTATATCGGGGACCAAATAGGCGAACAATACTCCAAAGTGCATCTCACTAAACAGCTGTATAGGGTTAAAAGTGACGAGATGTTTTTAAATGGTTTACCGACACGAAGAATAAACGATAACATATTATTGGCTTTACTACATATTTTGTCATAGTGATCGATGAAAGATAGCTTTGAGTCAAACAGCACTCCAAGATCTCGTATAGTGTTGACTCGTTTTAAAATTACTCCATTTACATCATAATTATTAAGATAAATATTAATATTTTTTGAAAACGTGATTATATTGCGTTTTTTTATATTTAACTGCATATCATTAACCTTACACCATTCAGAAATAACGTTGATATCGCGCTGCAGGGCCACACACTGATCGTAATTGTCAATAACTCTAAAGATCTTTATGTCATCCGCATATGCCAGACATTCACTGTCAATAATGTTCAATAAATCGTTGATAAATATTAAAAATAGCAAGGGACCCAAGTTAGAGCCTTGAGGCACACCGGAGGTAGCCAAAAAGGGCACCGAATCGTAACCATACAGCGCTACAAGTTGGGTTCTATTCAAAAGATAGGATCTAAGCCAACGTTGTAGATCACCGTGTATACCTAAGTGATCTGTCTTGAGCAGCAATATCTTGTGATTCACTCGGTCGAACGCTTTAGAAAAGTCGCTATAGAACGAGTCTACCTGTTGTTTATTATTAAAAGCTTTGCATAAAAAGTTGGTGTAGAGAAGCAGGTTTGTACACGTAGATCTTCCAGATACAAATCCATGTTGTTTACTGCTCAGAAGACATTTGACATGATTGAAAATGTAACGATAGATCAAACTTTCAAACACCTTAGCAAAGCAGTTCAGTATGGAAATAGGACGATAGTTGGTGACGTCATGAGGGTCGCCTGCCTTATGGATTGGGGTAATATTTGATATTTTCCATAAAGATGGAAAGACTCCTTCACTTAAGGATTTGCTAAAAATCAGAGACAGCGGCCCGGCCAAAGCAGAAGCATAAAAATGAATGAATACTGGCGGTACACCGTCAGGTCCTGCATTTTTACGAATATCAATGCTCTTTAAAAGACAGAGAACATCATCCTCGCGAATTTTTAACTTAGTGATGGTAAATGACGATGGAGGACAATCGGGTGTATAAGATAAGTTATTGTTATTGTTATAAGTGGAAGAAAAGTAATCTGCAAACAGATTGACTATGTCCGACCCAGTGTTAGCGGTTCTATTAAGGTAAAACATGGAGTTGGGAATTTTGTTAGTAATGCGCTTTGTCTTCGTATATCTCCAAAAGGCTTTGATGTTAATTTTAATGTCTTCCTCGATACTAGAAATGTAGTTTTTAAAACATTCAGTCATAGCATGTTTCGCTCTTGATCTAAGCATAGATAATGTGTCATAATCACGAGGGTGAGATGTGGTACAATCCCATTCCGACGAATCACCAGATATTTCCAGCAAAGCATCAAATATTTTTTCGAGGTTATACCGTAATGGTTTAACTGCATCGATTCTGCTGGACCATCGCGTGGCACTTAAAGCTTTTAATTTTTGTAGATGATGAAAAGAAAACGTAAATGTCTTGAAATTTATTAAAGAAATTCATAGTTTCATAGGTAACATTTACTGCATCGTTCACTACCAAATTAAGACTATGCGCCGAGCATGGGACGTAAAATGCGCGGTTATAGATTTCCAATTTTTTTTGTAGTCCACCGTGCTTTCCACGCATATTAGAACCATTATCATAACCTTGACCGCGAAGTTTTGAATGTTGAGATTTAATTGTGAAAATAAATCCAAAACAAAATTTAATAGACCTCCACCTGTGGAGCTGGTGATCGGACAGAAACCAATGAAATTTTCACATATCTCAATTTTTTTTGTTTCATTATTTAAAATAACATGCCTAAGTATTACTGTAATTTGCTCTGTATGATTTATATCTGGTGTACAATCCAATATAATGGAGAAATATCTTGATTAAACCACTGATGAAACCCACCTCAAAAGAACTATTAACAAAATAATTGCAATTTATGTGCCATCGTTATTATCTATCTGCCATAGCACTGTTCGAATGCGTACAAGTATACCTAGGTACTTAACCTACCAATTGAGAAGGAAGCTCAAAGGAGATTGCCCATAGAACATCGCCATTTCTGTTTTTCATAGAATGACAATTGACAAACGACGTTTGGTATTGCATCCTGTGATTGCATCTTAGTTTTAACGGATGCCAATAGATCGCGGTGTTAACGTCATTCGGTCGGATTTTTTTCCATGCTATGACATTTCTTATTATACTTATGGTGGGGTGGGTATAATGATAATGACTTGAATTACGTGATGAGTCGCTCGATTTGCCGCCCCCTGGGTGTGCCGCCCGTGTGCGGTGCACGCTTTGCACGCCCGCTTACGGCGGCCCTGACTATACTGTTGAATGTCTTTGTCCCTACAGCTTGTCGCATCCCTAACACTACAATTTGGAACACAATTAATTTGTTTGACAATATCTTCATATAAGTAATTTTGTTCCCCATAAACTTTGTAATTAGTTCGAAGGAATTTTATCTGCAACATTTGTATTTTTATCTTTAAATTCTAGGTACATCAATACACAGAAGTCTGATTAGTAGAATGGCGAGTGATATATTTCGTTATTATCTTACTAGGAAACAATTAAGGCATCTTTTACACCCATATGAAGCAATAAATTTTATTGAGATATAACAAAAATTATATTAGAGCAAAATGTTATTTCCGTTGACTGCCTCGGTGGCGTAGTTGTATTGCGGTGCGACTGCAATGCTGAGCTCTCGGGTTCGATCCCCGGGTCGGGCAAAGTGATATTGGGTTTTACTACTCAGTATCAGCCCGGAGTCTGGAATTTGTGGCCGATATAATAATAAATAATGATAAAATTTATTTGGCACAAAAATTACAATAAATTTGCACTAAAAAGATAGGCTTTAAAGATTGCGACATTAAGAAAAGTTAAGCCTCCATATGCCGAACTAGGTTAAATACCTGTACCTCAGCACATAGCGCCGTTCCCCACAGTTTTACAATAGCCTCAAGAATTTATTCAATAACTATTATAATAAGACTCAAAAATGATGCTACAAGTATAGTGAACCTCTCTGAACGTGTGTGTGTGTGTGATATGAAGATAGCCTCGCCCCCTATCACATCATGGGACAGAACATGCACGGCGAAAAGTGGGTGCACTAGTTGCACCTCTGCCAACCCCCTTCGGGGATAACGGGTGTGAGTGTGTGTGTGTCTGTTATTTCCGTGGAAGGGTTATAACAAGAATCTTAGTCTTCTAATTTGTATAAATACTTATTTTCTTTATCCTAGCTCGGAGAAGTGATTTTTTACGAGTTGTGAATTGCCCAATAATGTGACACATCCTCTCACTGTGTACAAACCTTATGCTGATTCATGATGATAATATGGTTGTAAGCTTATCATTGGTTACCGATAGGAATGGCTATATCGACAACAAAACTCAAATAATAAATCGGCTTATAGCTAGTTTTATGTTGATGTTGTAATGTGCTAGCCAGATTTGTTCCAAAAACGCTGATAAATACTGCATGTGAGTATTGTTTATGTAACAGTGTACCTACCAATAAGTTTTTAATTTATATATCTTCCCAATAAGTTTATCACTGTTTTAAGGTGACTTTGTTGGAATATAGATCTAAACATAAGTAGGGCATTGTGGATTGCACTTATCAATTATGTAGCCAAAGATAATATTTGAAATATTTAGTTTGCTCTTTATAGTAATGGTTTCTTCACCAATCATGAACACCCCTGGATGGTATGGGATACTTAGGGCACTGCCGACCTTTTAGAAACGATTTGGGATTAAATTTTTAGTCTCACGCAATGTCCCTGAGTGTTTGAAAGGAACATTATAGTTGTTACGTCATTATCAGTAGTATTAGCTCAGTTGAAGTCTATTCAGATAATAAATAAAACTAAATTCACCCAACTCTACCACAACTGTCACTTATAATTTTGTTTCTTTTAGAATTAACAATGGGATTGTGCAGTTCCTGCTGTGGTGATTCACCCCAACCCGTGCAAGTGGTGGAGCACGCGGAATCTAACTGGGCCCCCCCAAACCCGGTGATGGTCGTCGACAACAATCCTGACTTCGGAGGCGTTATTCCTAGATGATAGTGCTCTTTTATATTATACGATTTATTTACTGAAATCGAGTTTTATTTTATTTGTAATAAATTGTGTTGTCACTTACAATGTATGCGATAGACTACTTAAATTGCAGACTCAAAGTTGCACTAGGTTCGATTTTAAAATAAGCATTAAAAAGATCGAAACCAGGGTCGTTAATGCATCAAGCAGCCTGCAACCTAATATAGACATAGGTGGAAATGTATTAAATCGTGTAGAAAAAATGTAATACCTTGGTAGCACTATAACATTGTAACATAAAAATTTTCAAACCCCATACCCTAATTATTTTAGTAAAACTTTAACTGATTGAAGGCTGTATGTTTTTTGTACCGTGGCCTACAAATCGTGTGTTAGACGAGTGCGCGTAGTGTTGCCAGTTTTCTAACCGCTCGTTTTGTTTTTATGCAATAATAAATGCTACACCCGTAATAAAATTATGTCGGCGTGTGCAGTATTTGTAATAAAAATCGTTTTATTTGATGCGTAATTTTGAGAATTGTGAGTGGTCGTATTCTAAATTCGGTTATATAAATTTTTGTTCATCTCTGGTTCGGATTGCAACCCTACCGGTGAACGACCTCCCCTCGACCTCTTGCGCGGGAGCACCAAGTGTGTGAGCACGTAATTTCGATGTCGGCTAATATGTGCCGATAAATTACGAAGGCTTGGTTAAGGACCCCGCGGAGTGTTCGCCGTGATCAGCTGGAGCCGATTTGCCGTCCTATACGTGTCGATGACCCGATGACGGCAAGGAGCGTTTTGTTCTAGTACACGTGAGTAGTGGTTGTCATTTCAATTCGCCGGTTTGTGCCGTTAGAACACGTTTTTATCCATTCACGTTTTTCGTTATAGGGCGAACATATCAGGAATCCTCCGCGGAAGTTGACAGGAGAACACTCGCCGGCCTGCCGACCATGCGGGTTGTCTATTCCTTCCCGGTATGTTTTTTTATTACTAGCTTAGCGCAACAACTATAACTGTTGTTAATATTAAAGTATTATGTACTAATCTGGAGCACTGTCCTTGTTCCAGGGGGTTTTTCCTCAGGGGTTGTTTTTCTTTTTCTTACACTTTCATTCTTCATTTCGTCTGTCGCGGGTAGACTCAAAACTGCCTGCATCACCAGAGAGGAGGCTATCTTCCCTAGTTGGTGGAAGCCTCAGTGATTCCTGACCCTGTATTGGAGGACCGAGGACACACTCTCAATGTTATTTTTGGGAAATTAGACAACTAAAGTATGTAAATTTATTATTTTGGGTCTGACACCCTATTTGTCAGTGGCGCCCTTATCTTAATTTAATTGGTGTTTTTTGAATAAATTACGAGTAACAAAGTGATAAAAGAACAGCTCTCCAGTAGGCTCACGTCCCGCTCTCCGACCTTAATTTATTAGCCGGAACCCAGTACTTTGTGATTTGTATTAAGTAGCAAGTAAGTAAGTGAACACAATATATGAATTTAAAGTCTGTGTACCGTTTTATTCCACCCACTTCTACTACACCATACACACCATCGGGTCATACATGCAACAGTGGTCGCCCAACTGTGGCGCTTTTATACTGGAAGCATTTGTCATGTCGCTTAGCTGTGACAAATAATTTTATCACTTTGGTACAATTGTTACTTGTTATTTTCTTATTGGAAATTGTTGGAAGTTTATATTACTAGAATCTTAATAGAAGTAATACTTGTAACTTATAAAATTAAAATTTCATTGTATTTTGCAATTAGAGGTCAAAAATTTAATGTTTAATTTCAATTTAAATTCAAGGTAACTATATTGTTGTATTGTAGACAAAAGTGTTAATGAATTTATTTTATTGTGACCGGCCATAGTTATGAATAACTATTGACTTGTTGGTTCTTAGTGTTTTGGACTTTGCATTTTAACAAAGTTGAACTAGTTTCTTTAAAAAAAAAAGTTGTGTTATACAAATTGAAATTAATGTTTTAAATTACTTTTGGAAGTTTATAGTGTAATAATTTTTTTGTTGAAGTACCCTCAATAAAAAAATAAATATCTTATAATTTTCTCTTGCCGGCTACTTGTGATAAGAATTATAGCCAACTATTGTTAATTGTTTTGAATAAGTTTGTAATTTTACTTTCATATATTAATGGAAGAATGTGTAATATAACTAAAACTTTTGAATTAAAATTAAATACTATAATACTTATTATGAGGTATCAGTTTGGAATGTTATATCCGCTGATGATAATTTTTTGTTATACATTTTATTTTAGATTGTTATTATGGTACTTATATTTATAACATGTGACTGCTAATTTTGAGAGCTAGGTTCAGAAATAATTTAATATTACTTTTGTTTGTAAACTGGAAGAGCTGTCTC
Organism: Sphinx pinastri; assembly: GCA_947568825.1. Lineage (NCBI taxonomy): Eukaryota > Metazoa > Arthropoda > Insecta > Lepidoptera > Sphingidae > Sphinx > Sphinx pinastri. Next base: position 8,909,781 of record OX387627.1, on the reverse strand, counting down.
GGATCTTTATTTTTAACCATGCATTCATTGACTTTTAAAAAAAAACTTAATTTGAGACCTTGACTTACAATGATATCTATTCTTTCTCTTTTAATCTTTCTTTTCTTTCTGGTTGTCCTATATTAAGCCCGGGGTATTTAGAGTTGAATTTGCACAGGTTTTGCAATTTTATTAAACTAGGTAACATGTTTGCAACATTCCAGTCGAGTTCAGTCCAGCGCAGTAATCCTGAGACCAGTTCTTCAGTAGCAGTTGCTCCAGTTCCAGAGTATAGTCCGTCTGTTCGAATCCTGGTACAAAGCCATATTATGGTAAGCTCTTTGAATTTGAAATTAGATGGCAGGATTTTTGTTACTTTTCTTGTAGTATATTTGAAAATTTTGTGACATTCACACAATTAATGAGGTTTTTGTAGAATATTTTGGATTTTATTGACATAGTGATGTATGTTTTAAGTAGTTGCAAATTACTTTGATTTTGAAATTTAATAGGTATTATCTTTTTCACAATTCTAAATGACTTCCAACTTCTTGGCCGAATTATTTTTGGTAAATATATAAAATTTTCTTAAAGTAAATTTCGTTGTTGTGTTTTTGTTTAGACAACATTTAGACTTGTTGAGATAGTGTCGTTGTATCGAACTATCGCAATTAGGTGTTTTTTTTAATAATTAAACCTTTATCATGGTATTATTTTTGGCTTGTTAATATATCAGGATGTAATGAATTCGTTAAGAAATGGTAGTGGTGTGTGCTGCGTTTAAGCATTCGCAGAAACCATCTTTGATTTTGATGGGTTATTTCAAAGTTGTGCTCGCCTATGCGACCCTTTGAACCCATTAGTAAATTATTTTTTGTTCCTTTGCCATGTTTTGTGCAGGAATTAATTTATTTTGTGCGTTGTTTCTTTTTGGCTTCTCCAAATAATTGTCTTGTTGCTCCCACTTCAATGGCTTGTTGGTAGGTGTATTGCTCAGCGTCTTTGGGGGATGAGTGTTTTCTCAGCATCGTGACATCCCACGCACAGTGATTGCGGTTATTTTCACGCAATTCACTGGTAGTGAGTGTTTACATTGCTTTGGGAGATACAACATTTTCTCAGGTTCGTTTGGCATCTCACACTAAAAGCGCCCTTAACTAGAATAGAGGTCGGATGTCTACCGAACACCAGGTAGGAGACAATGTTTGGAAGGTTTTTCTTTTTGATTGTAACAGGTTTATTCTTAGCGAGTTCGCGCATCGCTTAGAATAATGTAAAGTTATCATCTCCCGTCGGTTATGGAGTAGTGAGCGTTGTAACCTAAGTTGTATCTCAAGAAGTTACATCGCGTGATTTTTTTTTTACCCTTCTTCTGGTCGTTGGACGCGCAGTCCGATTTTGTTGACTTCTCGCTGCGTCGCCAACGTCTCAGCGAAGTGAATCTTTGCTCCCGGCTGTAGTCTTGCACTTAATAGTCTTGTACTTGAGCAATTGACTGCATGCCGTGGACCATTATTTTCCTGTAGCCGTTGGACGCACAGCCCAATACTATTGTAGTTACGCTGTGTTGCCAATTTCTCAGTGACGATAAAGTCGTCTGTTGTGTTTTGTGGGTGTACAGTCTTTGCTGCTATTAAGCAATAGACTGACACGTGTGGTTTTCAGGAGCCATTGCTTCTGTTTATGGTTTTGAAATTATAAACCATTTATGCAGTTTGATGCTGTTGTCGCGTCGCTGTGTCTTTATGTCCCAGTGAGTGCAGTCTTTGCTATTTGTAGAAAGCATTTGACTGGCTTGTTGTGGATTTAGGAGCCTTTGCTTCTGTTTTGGTTTTGGAATAATAAACCATTTTTTCGTGGGCATTTGACGCGCAGTTTGATGCTCTTGTTGCGATGCTGCGTCGCCAATGTCTCTTCGACGTTAATGTTGTATGTTTGTGCAGTCCTTGCTGTTAAAAATTAAGTATGTGACTGACATTTAAATGTTGTGGGTTCGGTTTTTGGTGTTGTGTGTAAGTTTCTGTTCGAATGAGGGTGTCTTTTCACAGCCGTTCGTTACAGGATTCTTGAGTCTTCGAGCTCAGTATTTTAGTTATCCTGTGCTCATTGGACGTGCAGCCCGACGTGGATATCCGTCTCGCTGCGCCGCCAACGTCCCAGTGAAGATAGTTTCATGTGCTTTATTGTACAATATTTATTCATTATTGAATTGTTGTTTTGGTTTAGATTGTGGAGAGCTGGGGACCAGCGTTAAATTTTGCTCGCAAAATTTCCTTGGGTTGGGGGGTACTGTAACATAAAAATTTTCAAACCCCATACCCTAATTATTTTAGTAAAACTTTAACTGATTGAAGGCTGTATGTTTTTTGTACCGTGGCCTACAAATCGTGTGTTAGACGAGTGCGCGTAGTGTTGCCAGTTTTCTAACCGCTCGTTTTGTTTTTATGCAATAATAAATGCTACACCCGTAATAAAATTATGTCGGCGTGTGCAGTATTTGTAATAAAAATCGTTTTATTTGATGCGTAATTTTGAGAATTGTGAGTGGTCGTATTCTAAATTCGGTTATATAAATTTTTGTTCATCTCTGGTTCGGATTGCAACCCTACCGGTGAACGACCTCCCCTCGACCTCTTGCGCGGGAGCACCAAGTGTGTGAGCACGTAATTTCGATGTCGGCTAATATGTGCCAATAAATTACGAAGGCTTGGTTAAGGACCCCGCGGAGTGTTCGCCGTGATCAGCTGGAGCCGATTTGCCGTCCTATACGTGTCGATGACCCGATGACGGCAAGGAGCGTTTTGTTCTAGTACACGTGAGTAGTGGTTGTCATTTCAATTCGCCGGTTTGTGCCGTTAGAACACGTTTTTATCCATTCACGTTTTTCGTTATAGGGCGAACATATCAGGAATCCTCCGCGGAAGTTGACAGGAGAACACTCGCCGGCCTGCCGACCATGCGGGTTGTCTATTCCTTCCCGGTATGTTTTTTTATTACTAGCTTAGCGCAACAACTATAACTGTTGTTAATATTAAAGTATTATGTACTAATCTGGAGCACTGTCCTTGTTCCAGGGGGTTTTTCCTCAGGGGTTGTTTTTCTTTTTCTTACACTTTCATTCTTCATTTCGTCTGTCGCGGGTAGACTCAAAACTGCCTGCATCACCAGAGAGGAGGCTATCTTCCCTAGTTGGTGGAAGCCTCAGTGATTCCTGACCCTGTATTGGAGGACCGAGGACACACTCTCAATGTTATTTTTGGGAAATTAGACAACTAAAGTATGTAAATTTATTATTTTGGGTCTGACACCCTATTTGTCAGTGGCGCCCTTATCTTAATTTAATTGGTGTTTTTTGAATAAATTACGAGTAACAAAGTGATAAAAGAACAGCTCTCCAGTAGGCTCACGTCCCGCTCTCCGACCTTAATTTATTAGCCGGAACCCAGTACTTTGTGATTTGTATTAAGTAGCAAGTAAGTAAGTGAACACAATATATGAATTTAAAGTCTGTGTACCGTTTTATTCCACCCACTTCTACTACACCATACACACCATCGGGTCATACATGTAACAACATCCAAATATGACCTAGATACCGAATTAAACTGCAGGATAGGATCTGCTGCTGCGGCCTACGGTAAATTGCGAGCAAAAGGTTTCCACTCGCACGATTTGACACGTTCCACAAAAATATAATCTCTATAGGCTTATGGTACTGCTTAACCTGTACTCTTCAGACACATAGGTCCTCTATCGCAAACATATTCGCACACTTGACAGATTTCACCTTGAATGTCTCCGAGCTATTATTATTAACATTCGGTGGACTGATCTCTTCAGGAACACAAGTATCCTAAGACGTGCGAACATCGGAGGCAATGAGGTGTATCTGATGAGGCGATGAGGCGCTGGTGTGGGCACGTGTCGCGCATATCTGCGGGGAGAGCATCTTCTTCTCAGAACTCCAATCCGGCAAGTGTAAAAGCGGTGGCTAGTGTTTAAGATATAAGTATGTTCTGAAAATACATATGTAGAAATGCAATGTAGAGCTCGTAAATGGGAGGCGAAGGCAGAGTAGCGCCCAGAATGGAGGCGCCTCATACAACTACAGGTTGGATTCGAATTTGGGCGTCACCTAGAAATGGATTACAAATGAGAGCAACTAAAGATTCGTCCATCTCAGGCCATCAACTATAATTGTGATTGTGTGCCCAAAATGCGCTTCCAATTAATATATAATTCACGTAAGAGCGCATCAAAGTGCAGAAGTTCGACTATTGGTTACCAAGTCTTAGTCTGAGTTGAATATGCCTGTCCAGGTTTTACAGTCGCCGTGGCCGAAATCGGCTACGAAGACATCATCATAAACTTGTAGATTTATAAAGGTCGAGGATCAGCACTGCTTTAGACATCTTGGTTTCGATTTGTCTGTATTGGATGACTCATTTTAAAAATTAGTCTAAATATAGAGCCCACCTTTATAATTTTAATTAGATTTTATAGTAGGGGAGACCAGGTATAAAAGTAATACGGGATGAACGTAACAAATGAATTTTTGAACGAATTATGTTAGTTGCATTGGTGGTTGATTCACCAAAACGGGCCATTTTGGATCCCAATTCACCTCAGTTGCCCTCACGACGCTGTGTTGTCAGGTTGAGGTCGTAGCGGGTCATTACGTCAAAAATACCTCCAAAGTAAGTATTAACCATTTTTTTCAACTGCGTTTGTTTTTATTATCGTTGGTTCAATCTTGCATATCAAGTGTCAGTGAAGTAGCGTAACTATTCACCTCTCTATTTTAGTGTTTGAAATGGTATCTTTCTAAAGTGGTTTTTAGGTTACAGGCAAATTATTGTCGTATTCGGGAAATTTTAAATGTAGGGATGAAAGTAACAATCTGTTACTTTCATCCCGTTTATGGTGCGATATCTCAAAGCACATTTTGTTGCGTTGTTTTATATTTCAAAGTAATACAAATGCATTTTCTTATTTCAGAATGCTTAATATATATAAAATAACAACCCGTAGAGGTTTAGCTACTGCAGAAATATTGAATTTGACTGCAGAAGAGGTATTTTTTAGAAAAGTACCATTTAGAGTCGCTGCGAATTCATATCAGCTGTGCCATGTAACTTTATATAGATACATGCAAAAGAAGAAAAAAAAAGTGCTTGAAGAAGGTTCAACAGGTCTTCCAAATGTAGGCTACGTATCGAAAAGAAGAGTTTTTACCGACGAAGAAGAAAAAATACTGACCAAGTATTTATTCCATTGGTCTCAAACTAAATTAATTAAAAGCAGGACCCAGAAAGAATAATGGAAAGGGAAGGAAATGCAGAAAATAGGCAATAATGACTGATACTCCAAACAGGCTTAAAATTCAAGAACAAGAAGAAAGAAAATTAAAAGCCAAAGAAGTTAATAAATCCATTTTGCAGACAAAGGGACAAAAAGCCGAATACTTTAGTTGTTAAGAAAACACAAAAAATGAGAAAAAGGAAGCTAATATAATAAAGTATAGTGATGATTGAGACAGCGAAGATTGCTTCTGTATGGTTGGCATGAAATCAATAAGATAACCCGGAGCCGTCCCGTAAGTGCCGACGAAGGCCACCGCGGGTTTTGGTTGGTATGCCGGTGTAGGGTGTATATAGTGTTAGGGACTCGGTTCAATGCTCGCTCGGATGAAGCTATACTCCCGAGTATCGACATTGGGCCGTAAGACCGTGTGAAACCAACATAACCGTTCCACTCACCCCCCGGTGGTGGTAGCGATAACGCGTTTTTTCCCCGCGATAAAAAAAAAAAAAAAATGGTTGGCATGAAATCCTTTTCAAACAGCTGTCGAGATTGGGATGTAAGACTGTGTGAAACCAACATAACCGTTCCACTCACCCCCCAGTGGTGGTAGCGAATACGAGTTTTTTCTCCGCGAAAAAAAAGCAACTAGAGTGTCGTTGTGGGCTCATGTAGACTGCACTAATAATGAAATAAGCTATGTGTGCCATAATTGTTTGATTGAGATCTCATTTTTGAATAAATTTGATTATTTTCGAAGATTATTGTGTATCCTAGAAATGTTTATTTCTTTTTTATAAGAATTGTGATGCTAATGTGAAACCCAAAAGGCTAATTATAATTAAATATCTTATTATGATAGTAACTTATTTTTTTTATACTGTTACAAACATCCCCTTACACTGTTACAACCAACCCTAGGGGTAGGGATGGTTGTAACAAATCCCAGTTCAAATATTTAGCCGTTTTTCTCAAAATGTGTATTATAAATTGCATTTAAGCTGATGTTAAGAGATAACTGAAAGACAAAACTATCATGTATATTAATCAGAACTTTAGAATTCAGGAATCTCTCTGAGATATTACGAAAAAATACAAATTTGTTACGTTCATCCCTGGTCTCCCCTATCGCTATCATGTCTTTATGCGCCCTTCCTTATGTCACGCCAATATAAAGTTGGAGCACTTTTCCAAGCGTTTTACTGAAATGATTTAACTTAGTTTTTACTATCGGCCTACGTTTAGTCAGTCTTAGTTAGTAGAAGTTGTTAGTAGTTACCATAGTTGTGAGCGAGGTTTCATTTACCTTATGAAATAATACAAGACATTTCCGACTCTGTCTGTGCTATCTTTGGATTAAATCTGTATGTTGCACCCGTCGAGGAATACGTGGTAGGTGATCCTCGAATACATGTAAAGCGTCACGTAAACCTTGCTTTAACTGGATTGGGGTTCTGTTTGCAAAATCTACGATGCGCGCCATGTAAACTAACACCACAAACTTTAGTATAATGTGTAGCAGAAGCAGGTTGTTGTCAAGATATATAACTATTATTAAAATTATTGTGATAAAACGGAAAACACGGTATACTTGTAAGGAGGAAGTTGGAACAATATTACGTAGAGCGAGATAAACTTGACGGTACGAACAATGTGCACGGAAAACATAAGCGAAGCCATCATTTATAATGAGTATTTTATGTGACATAGCTTCTTCTGTGACAGGGTGAAGAAAATCGTTTTTCAACCATGGTGGTAGAAGTACATAATAATGTTTGCAAAGCAGCTACTCTAAAAACTACATTATCCATTGCCGTTATTGAGCATTATGCAAATGCAAATCGTGGATGTCTCAGTTCCCCGGGATAGATGTAAAGACCCCGCTGTTTTTTTTTTCTGTTTTGTCAGTCGCTTTTGAGTCCCCTTCAGCGGGTAAGTGTTTGTGTTATAAAAAAATACCCTCAATGCAGATGGGGATCACTAGATTTCCGCCGTTGATGGCGTAGAGAAGAGGCAGGCAAAAAGTAGAGATAATACATCCGCATTGGGTCTTTGGGAGGGTCACGGTTTTTAAGTTTCTAGATGGCTAAGACGTTGCTAGTGTTTATGAACAGGCGTGGCTCATAACACCCAGTGAGAAAACTGTCCACTCTTTATTAAGTTATGTGAAAAAGGAAGTCAAAGCAAATTGAAGCTTATTTTATATATGTTATATAGTAAGTCGTACGTTTGTACGTTGCCTCCAATAAAGTTTTTGAGAGTTAAGTACAATGGATAATATTTTCCAATATTACTAGAGGAACTGTGCAGCTCCGCCGTATTGTGTTGATAAGATTATAATACCGCGTATCCGTAGGTAGGTACCTCAATTAGAACCAGAGATATGGAGAAAGAAATCTATGAAAACATAATACAACAGGAAATCGGCTTTGACTTGAAAAAGGTGAAAGTTAAATGATTTTTTAATTCTTGATGCCAAATTTGTGTATTTACTTTTCCGCAATACATTTCATTAAAAACAATTAAGCAACTCGGTTGGATAGGACGGGCGCACTCGTCAAGTATTTCATATTTTTTAGAATACAATAATATATTCTTACTAATATTATAAATGCGAAAGTTTGTGAAAATGTTTGTATGTTTGTTAGAAGTAAACGCAGAAACAACTAAACGGATTTGGATGAAATTGGAACAAGGGTAGGTCATGCCCTAGATTAATATACCTATAGGATAATTTTTATACTGGTAATTTGCTCCCATGGGAAATAATGGATATTTTTAATCTGATTCCGCGCTGGCGTCCTACTGTGTTTTAGGGAATTTTGAAGCGGGAAAGGCTTTTCACACAGGCGAAACCGCGAGCAACCAAGTAGATAATGCAGTCGTCAGATTATTGAAATAAGTTACTTTCGCATTTTAGCAGACAGTTGAATATTAGATCAATACTAATACTGATACTTAAACTTAAACAGTCTTGGCTCAGTCGTAGTGTCCTATATCTTTGTGAAAGTATTGCTGTAAAATCAGTGGTAGATATTTTTATATAAATCGAAATCGCTTCAGTTTCTATCAATATTGTACCCCTATATTTCTACAGAAGTTGTGTTTAACATATTAAAACGTACATAATATGATGTTTGTTGTCTTTACAATGCAATATGTAATTGTGTTAAAATAAATTAAACGTTGATAACGATAGATAATGATAAGCATTGTTGCAAATAGGTGTTTATCTATGTCATTATCCCTTCGTACATAGTATGTGTTCTGAGTCACTTTATGCTATATGAACAAATAATAAAGAAATAAAATGCAAAAATAATTCAATGACATAGATCTTGTATTCTTATTTTATAGGTTTAGTAAATAACAATTTCCAAAAAATTGTATATTTACAGTAGCATACAAACAAATTGTCCCGATTATGTAACGGTTTACAATTCCATAAACAAAATTTTGTAGATACCCTATCGGTATGATGGATTTACAAAAACATCCGAAAATATCAGTTTGATAAAGTCCTCCAATAAACATTTGTCACTGAAAAAGAATGCGCTTAGGGTTGGATTTTACAAAGAACTTCGTAATTTTTGTGCGCAATCTCTTTACCGCCGAATGAAATGTAGCAACAGCCATGACTAGGATGCACCTGGAATATAATAACATACATATGTTAATACCTTGTGGCAAAGTAGTATTGCGTGCGCGATGCGACCACTGCTCTGAGGCTTTGATTAGTTATATATCTAGATAGACACTGGACGTTTCAAACGCGAGGATAAAGGCGTGATGTATGTTTGTGCTTTTTTTTACGTTTCTTAATATAGCTTTGAAAACGATATCCCGAACTGCTGTATGGTGACTATCAGCTAAGTTAGAGGCTAAGATATTAAGACTAAGACCATTATATTACGTATAGAAATCCATTCTATGTGTTATATTTCGAGAATAATATTTTGTTACTATCATATCGATTACGATTTACACTTTAATATGCTTTGAGAAAATGTGGACGATAGCCTAGTTGGGAATGGAACGGTCTGCCGAGACAATTATAGGTTCAAAACCCAAGGCATATACCTCTGACTTTTCGAAGTCACGTGTGTATTGTTTATCAATTATCGTCCGCTTTAACGGTGAAGGAAAACATCGTGAGGAAACCTGCATACCTGAGAATTCTCCATAAGAGTTTCGAGGGTATGTGAAGTTTGCCAACCCGCACTAGGCCGGCGTAGTGGACTAAGGCCTAACTCCTCTCAGTAGTAGAGGAGGCCCGTGTTCAGCAGTGGACAGTATTTAATACACGGCTGGTATTATTATTTTATTTTTATGCTTTGGGATGGCAAAATATAGAAACATACAGATTTTGTTATGTACGATAATATTATAACTGCGTTCTTGAGCCTGCTTTTCAGAGAAAAGGATTTAAATGCGTCGAAATATCTCTGACTCCCATAAAAAAGTGATGAGACCGTGCTACATATTTCTCAAAATTATTTTAGCATAGAAGCTATGTTAATAAAAGCCGTCAATTTTAAGTTACCTTCCCAGGTGTGATGGATTTATCTTGCCTAGCTCGAGCGATGTACAAGGGTTCACCGGTGTGAGTGTTGCCAGCTGGGATGGCACCCACAGGAACCTGGCCGTGGGACGCTGGCACCCAGCGTAACATGTGTGCTGGAGCGCAAAGTACCTGTAAATTACATTACATATGTTACTCGAGATTACAAAAGAGTTTCCTCAATAAAGCTAAGACCATTCGTTTAATTCATAGGAGTTTAATAAGTGCCTACAAATGTATGTTTTTGAAAAAGTGCGTTCGCGACTCTACCCGCATGGAAGCTCTAAATCCAGAAATAAAATCCTGTTGTGCACATTACCGGGAGAAGAAGTAACTTAAATATGCTAATTCAAGACTCGGTTTCTGTTTGTGATGTCTAAATATATTATAAAGGTTTATGCGTTAACTATAAGAAATCAAAATAAACAATTTCAGATGGGTTTGATTCGTTTTTACACCCTTTTTAGTTTTAGATTGTTAAAAGGATATAAGTTTTCCTTACTTTTATATACATAGTTATCAGTATAACAAAGAAACGAATATTAAGTTTATGTACCTCAAAGTTATGAACCGGCACTTCTTTTCCTGCATGAGGTACGTAGGCAGATCTATGTTTGATAGCCAGTTTTCCTGGAATGAATTCGCCGCTGTGATGCGCCCTGATCACCCAGAGCGGACTTCCGTCCCATCCTTCTTTGCCGCCAACAAAAGCTTTGTGGGCCAATGTCGAAGCATTGATCGCGTTCGTTGTCACCCAGTCGATCATGTCTGCAGCTAATAATACAAGGATATTAACAATTATTATTTAATTATGATAGCAATTAAGTAAAAAACTCAGTTTCTATTTCCAGACTAAGAACTTAAGTGGAATATGATTTAGTGAACATAATTTTGGTTCAAAACGTCACCTGTTGCAAAATATAACGATATTGAGTGCTCTACTTTTATGATCTTATACATCTACGTACTAGACCCCGGATACGCTTACAGTTCTAAATCTATGGCACAGGAACATTATATTCTTAAGTTCTGCAATAAAAAGCGCTCATGTCGATTATAATTATTCTTACTGCTTTTAATAGTTATTGCGAGACTTAAACTTGTGTTTGCCACCTTAGAGACTTCGTAGGTGAGGTTAACATTCAGCAATGTAAAGCCTATCATTCATCACGTAGCCATGGTTTCATGAACTCAATAATAAAAAAAAAAGTATAATCTACGTACAGTCAACAAATTTCACCGGCTCTGGCTCTACCACGGTGGGGGTTGGTGGTGTTTGTTGATAGATGTAATTGGTGACGTAGGTCGGCTGAGGCGGTGGCGGGACGGGATCCATTGGGGGTGGCGGGTACATAGGCATCATGACGGGGGCGGGCACGTAGGCGAACGCGCCGGGTGCTGGTGGATAGCCATACGGGTACGAGCCTGGAGGTGGTGGGGGACCTGCAAAAGCGTTTCAAAAATCATTAAATAACTGGCTGAAAAGCCTTTCTTATGTTTTGTTTTAAAATCATTCTTTGCGTATTTAAATTACGTAATATGCCAATTAGAAATGGTATTAACAATAAGGGCCACTTGCACGTTTCTGGGTTAACTTAATAACCTCAGAGTTAACTGCTAACTCAGGGTTAAATAAATAATTTACCTTGCGCTATCAAAAGTTAGGAGTAAACCTAGGGTTTATTTCTAAATATTTAACCCACCGATGCGGGTGGGTTAAGTCGCTAACACTGGGTTAGTCGCTAGCATTGGGGCTATTTTCCGCTGTATAATATTCTATTTTGTGATGTGTTTAGTTAAAATATTGAAATGACCAATGATTCTATATTCTCTGATGATGTCGAAGAAGTATTGAGTATATTAGTTCAAGCTTCTATGACAGAAGGGTCGAAGAACGGTCAGATTATTATAATTCACAAAGGGACAAAGTGTATCATAGAAATTTCGACTTAAAAAAGAAAGCGTGCTCTATTAACTAAACAAAATGAAATATAAATTGCAGTACTCACACAATAATATGTGAGTTACATAATTTTATATATATTTTTGGGTACCAATATAAGTAATCTATTAGATATTATTTTGTAATTATCTAACCCAGCCTGCAATTTTATCATAAACTAGCACTGCGCGCGGCTCCGCCCGCGTGAAAAGTTTTTCCGGGATAAAAATCCTATAGCACTCAGGAGTAATGTAGCTTCCTATTAGTGAAAGAATTTTCAAAATCGGTCCAGTAGTTCCTGAGATTAGCGCGTTCAAACAAACAAACAAACTCTTCAGCTTTATAATATTAGTATAGATGTTAGAATTTTGAGAGGTAGGTACAAAGTTTTTTTTTTTCATTGGGGCTTTATCACTCATGAATAAATTATTATGTGCACTACGGGTTTATGCTACTGGAAGCCAGCTATTGACTTGCGTGCACGAATCTACAGTTAAACTGATGCCATAGCCAGGTTGTATAAGGTATTTATATCTCTGCCAAGGACTGAAGAAGAGCAGAAACAAGCTACAACGATTTTTTATCAAATATCTTCTTTTCCATCTGTTTTAGGAGCAATAGACTGTACACATATACGGATTAATATATTTATTTGTCATTAGTTACTTGTTACTAAAATGTCTTGTGGTGTGAATACCATTGCATAGTACTTTACGTGCATAGCTACATCAGTCACATTTTTTAATTTCGCTACTATATCACAAAGAAGCATATTATCACTAGGTTTGAAATTAGGGGCAAGTAAATGCAGTTTTTTATCAGTTTCTTTAAAAATAAATTATTACAACACTTTTTAAACATACACAAAACCACAGAAGTGAAGTGACACGAAATAATACGATTAAAATAAAACGTCATTAACTGTCATAAACTGAAGCACATAAAAGAAAGCCTAATATACATTGTACTGTTGTGTAAAAGATATAGACATAAAAGTTTAGTTTTTTGTTTATTCATTCATCTTTAGTCGGATTACAATAGAAACGAATACACATTTCAATGTTGACATCTAAAAAAGAAGAAATGTCAGGTTTGTTAACCCAGTATTAATTTTAGGTGTGCAAGGCGCAACGAGAGTTAAAATTTAATTATCTAACCTCGAGTTTACAAACTCTGCATTTGCTTTTTTAACCCGAGTATCGCGCGCAAGCGGGCCTAAGAGTTTTTATTTCTTAAATAATAAATCCTTGTTATATGTATAGTTTTCATTTATTTATTAAAAAATCTAATATAAGCTTACAGTGAAGAGTACACTAAAACGCTTATATGATAGTTCAATCCATACTACTTGAATGATTCGTAGTAGATCGTTGCGCAGTTAGTAGACCTTATACATCTATCAACAATTAAATATTGTCATTAATTCACAGTGAAGAAACATCATATTATGTTTAGAAAATAATTTTTCTTCTTTCACTATATCTAACTCAAATAATTTAATAATACAACACGATAAATAAATAAATTTACTTACCAGCCATTTTGAATTAATATTATTTGTAACGTCACACAAAAGAAATTAATTTTACACTGAGCTGAGGTATCAGCGAAACTTCACTCTAGTTTAGTTGTAGTACATAATATATTTGTATCATTTGTCTCATATCATATCGCTGGAAAGTTCGACGTATTGATTAGATAAGAGTTCTTACCGTCATCAGCTAGAAATGGATCAATACAAAGGCATATTATTTATCAAAATAACCAGGATATTCAGTTGTATGAGTAAGACCATATTAAGAAGATAACAATTTCAGCCTTCAGGATATGAAGAAAGTATTGCGCCAGTAAATAATGATACCTGAAAGATCACGCCTCGGTGGCGTAGTTGTATTACGGTACGACTGTAAAGCTGAGGTCTCGGGTTCGATCCCCGGGTCGGGCAAAGTGATATTGGGTTTTTGTATTCGGTATCAGCCCGGAGTCTGGAATTTGTGCCCGATATGGCGATAGGCTCGCCCCCTATCACATCATGGGACGAAATACGCACGGCGAAAAGTGGGTGCACTAGTTGCGTGAGAGTGTGTGTGTGTGTGTGTGTGTGTGTGTGTGTGTGTGTGTGTGTGTGTGTGAAAGATCACGCGTAGTTGCATCATGTTTTTTATGTACGAGGTTACATTAAATTATGGAGGATTATGTATGTGGGGAGGAAAATGTTATAATTAAATTAAACAAAATACAATTCTTAATCTAAATGAGACACCTTTTTAGTAATGCATAAATATTAAACCAAATCCTGCCCTCAATAAACGATATCATTGATATATTCCTATCTCTGATTCGTTATTTTATGCCATACGTGATACGTTAAATTATAATTGGTGAGTCAGTACAAGAATGGGTTAAACAGGGATTCATAATGTTTATTTGTAGGTTAGTTTAACATATTATACAAAACATGTCAGCTATAGTTGCATAAATATAGTCTAACGATAAAATGTAACGAAGTAATCTCTTGTCACTTGTAGCATAGCTTGGGGTAGAAATAAGACTTCAGTAAGAATTTTTAAATTTCGAAAATGTATCGCTATATGTATTTGACAATAACTACCTACTTGAGATTCGAAGAGAATAAACTTATTTAACTGGATATAATATATTATTACTTTTTAGCATATATTTTTTATTGCATCTGAAAGACGACACAAACATGCAGCTCGCTTGATGGTAAGCGAAACGACCGCCCATAAACAGTAACAACACCATATAGAACTTTGAATTACAAAATACTGCGTGGCACTCCACTGCGTCCGTCACCCAGAGATATTAACTGTGAAAGCTTTGCTGCCCAGTAATTACGTTGGCTACAATGTCCCTCAAATTGGAATACAACAGTGCATGCACACTGCTGCTTGGCGGCAGAAATGCTCATTGGGGTGAGGGCTACCCAGGTGGCTCCTTGCATTAATTACAACCAATTTTCAAAATTAGTTTATATAGAGCTACTAGCTAGCTAAGTTGCTATGGTAGGTATGTTCAAAACTATTTTATATAATAAAATGTGAAAATGTAGTACACTTTAATAGTAAAAGAAATTTGATGCAGATAGAAATAGCTTGTAAACATTTTTTTATTTAAATTGGCTAGGTATTTGATAGCCAATAATATGAGCAGGCGTGCGATGTAATCAATAATATATTCAACCAACTGAAGCTTAGTAAAATTGTGCTGAAAATTATGAGTTTAAAGTAATACACATGTTTTGACTGTATCGATTATTGTTATAATTTTACAATGAAATATTTTGTACTGAATCGCATTTTGTACAATCATTAAGATTACCTACTTTATTATCTATTTGTAATATGTATTTCTACATTTGTATTCCATATCTTTGTTTTCACAACCATGGATCATATCTTATCGAACATGGTATTTAGCGATAAAGAAGAAATGCAATTATATGCAGCAGATGCTTACAAAGAAAAATTATAATTAGTATCTGATTAGTTTTTCAGATTGACTGGTGGTAGGTCTCTCATATGTGAGAGTCCGTCTGGGTGGGTACCACCGCAATGTCTATTTCTACCGCCAAGCAGCAGTGTGTATGCACTATTGTGTTTCGGTTTGAAGGACATTGTAGCCAGTGTAACTACTGGACATAATGGGACTTAACATCTTATATCTCAGGATGATGAGCGCAGTGGAATGCTACATAGTACTTTGTTAGTCAAGGTGCTGGTTGGTGTTGCTACTGTTTATGGGTGGTCGTATCGCTTACCATCAGGCAAACGGCATGCTCGTCTCGTCATTCAATGCCATAAAAAAATATATATTGCAATTAAAAAAGATAATATTTCTTTAATATATTTAAGGTTAAATACTTTAATACGATGCTAGAATGTGCAAATTAATTTGGGACAGCTGTATAGTGAGCCGTTTCATGTCTCATATAAATAATCCCACCAAATCATTTTCATGTAAAATATTGCCAAGACGAGATAATATTGCTCGCACTTTCAAAAAGTTATCAGATCTCACGTAGAGCCAAGCTTCTAACTCTACACGCCCTAACTTCACAAACTTTACACCTTAGTCAAAATATGTGGCTTGGCCGTTTAGCTACCGTCTCATGGGTGTAAGGTGAAAAATGTATACACTCTTCATTACTTTTCTGTTTTACAACAGTTCTTGTAGTAATTCACTTTTATCCAATTACTAGCGGGCTCGGCGAACTTAGTATCGCCTCAGAATCAATGAATGTTGTGTTAACTTATTCGTTTTTTATTAAGATTAAATGAATTTTCAAAATGAATTAAGCTCAACAAATGCACATAACAGAGACAGAGAAGCAAAGACAATTGAGGGCGACATGCCACGATAATGACATACCTCTTCCACATTCATAGCTCTTCATTCCCATCCATTCGTACCATCCACATTAGCTCGATAAATACCTTTCGTAACTCGTCTTTCAACCATCCTCTTTTTGCGTCCAATTAATCTCAGCATACTTCTTTTAATTTTATTCACCACATCATCCTTCAATTTATAACGTCATAATAACCCCATGCGATAAGAAATAGTGACTCCACACAATATACTCTGTAAAAAGTGCATTTCTATAGCATTTACTCGACTTTCGTGCTTCTTCTGCCAAACCAGCATTCACTTCCATGCATAAGTGTCGGCAACAGCACAGTATTGCGCAAAAAATATTTTGATCAAAGAGTATTATTGGGAAGGTGATGATATGATGATGATGATGATATGATCACAGAGAATCATTGGGAAGTATTGCGAATCCCTATTCTGCTCCCTTTACCCTGATACTGGCTTTGGAGTTCTCATTACAGAGACTTCAATGCCCTCACCAGGCGGCCCTCAGTCCCATACGTTAAAGACTGCGTTGACCACAGCTCATTCCTCGGCACACGATCATAAGCCTTTTCCAAGTTTACGAAGACACAAGAGACTTTTTTGATTTGGCCAAATGTTTCTCCGCCATGTACCTTATGGAAAATAGTAAATACTTGATCTTCACAGTTGATCTTCTTTTCTTCTAAATAGCGGCATTGTAGATAAATAACATACATTTTAGAAAAAGTTATATATAGAGAATGAATTAAAACGTATTCAAATACAAATACGGTCAAAAACTGAATAAAAATCGGTGAAAACTCAAAAAAGATGCTAATTAATCGCGTATCGGCTAAGCGCATCGGTATGCAATGAAAGGAGGTAATATGACATTATCAGCGACTAAATATAGGTACTCTTTGCAACCGCCACAGGGACTGCGCGCAACTGGAGTAGCTGACAAAGGAAAAAAAAAAACGTGTTGCACTCCGGGAGTGCCGGCAGAAGTGAAAACTTGAACATTAACGGAACGCAGCGAGGTCCTTGGCGGCGAGGACGAAACTATGGTCTTGTCCAGTGTGTGAGTTCAGATCTCTAGCATGAAATTAAGTTTACATGGGAAAACACAACTAACCCAATCCAACCTTAAACTAGAGGACGGAAGTTTGTATGAAACTTACATCCTCTAGTTAAAGGGGTTGGGGGGTAAAAATTCCAAGTTTTAAATTTTTTTGGAGTTTATTTACGAACACTAGCTTACACACCAAATGTCAGCTTTCTACGACTTCAGGAAGTACTCTAAGAATTTTGATGATCATCAGTGAGTCAATGATGAAATCGGAGTTTTTTAGATATCAATAAAATCTAAAGTAGTTACCAGATCTGTAGGTTACTGGTGGTAGGTCTCTCATTATGTAAGAGGCCGTCTGGGTGGGTACCACCGCAATGTCTATTTCTACCGCCAAGCAACAGTGCATGCACTGTTGTGTTTCGGTTTGAAGGACATTGTAGCCAGTATAACTACTGGACATAATGAGACTTAACATCTTATGTCTCAGGATGACGAGCGCAGTGGAATGCCACACAGTACTTTGTAAGACAAGTTGCTTGATGGTGTTGCTACTGTTTATGGTACAGGTATTTATTGTAAGAATAAATCGCCTGACAATCACTTATAGGCACATTATATAATAATTCAAACGTTTCCTCTGAATGTACATTGGGTACCTAAGTTTCATTTAGGTGTTAGCCAATATTCAAATCATGTGAACATAATCTGAAAGAGCATTATTGATTCTATGTCATGGATTAAAAACACCTTTATTAGTAGGGGTTTGTTATAAAATAAAATTATAAATAATGTCGATAAGTATAGTATTCCTACATTGTTATTATAAAAATATACAAATAATGATAATGAGTACAGTATTTCTACACTTAAACAATAGCCGTATCAGAAAAACAGCCGAGATTCCATTTCTTTAGCGCATGTCTGCTTCCTTAATGAGCTTTAGAATCATTATAACGTTGTGGTATGTTATTGCTGATTTTACGAAGAGTGGCTGCGGGCATAAAGCAGGTGTTTGGTTGGAAAGCAGTCTGTGGATGTGCGGGAGCTCCATAGCCAGGGTGGGGCTGATACATGGGCTTGGCAGGTCCTCGGCCCACGTAGCTCGGTTGGCCGTAGCTCCAATTATTGGGGAAGATTGATCCAGGGCGTTCCATTCTGGAAAAAAAAATTAGGTACTATTGTAATATCAGCAAAAAGCATTAAACATAGTAGCGCAAAAGATATCTTATTATACAAAGTTAGTTATAGTTGAAATACGTTTAACATAAAGAGAAAATTAATTTTCAAAAAATTTCAATGGAAAATTTTTGGGAACACAAATTTCAAAAGTTTCTTGGAATATTTATACTTAAATACATTTAGGTAACTTTATCGTATTTTATTTAAATCCTCTATTTGTCATTTGAATATAATATCGCTAACATCGTCGTATGATATTTCTGCTTTACCTTTATAAATATATTCACGGCTACATGAAACAGAATAAATACGAATAAATCTTTTAGCTAAAGAAATTAATATAATATTTCGTTCATATTATAAAAATCATGGGGGTAAATATACTTCTAATATGTAAAAAAAAAGATACTTTTAGGCTACTTTCGAGGTATGTACATTAGCATCGATTGTTAACTTAATAAATATTTTTAAAGGTAAAACGAAAAAGATGTAGAATACGAAATATAAACAAGCTAGAGGAAAGAGGAAGTACAAACCAACATTTGTTTCCTCGAAGAGGTTTTTAACGTACAAAACTATGAGTAAATTCTGTTCTTAGTGTTCCGCATGAAAGTTAATTCTATTTAGCTCTACATAGGTACTTATAATATATAACATTTTATATCTACGATAGCTTTAATAATTGATGATATTTTAACAAATACATATTATTATATATAGAAGCGGCGATAGCGTACTTGGGAGTGGAACGGACTGCCGAGACAAAATATGTCCTCAGGTTCAAATCCCAAGGGCACGCACCTCTGACTTTTCTAAAACAGTTATGAGTGTATTCTTTGAGAATTGTCGCCCGCTTTAACTGTGAAGGAAAAACATCGTGAGGAAACCTGCATACCAGAGAAGTTCTCTGTAAGAATTTCGAAGGTATGTGAAGTTTGCCAGCCCGCACTAGGCCAACGTGGTGGACTAAGGCCTAAACCCTCTCAGTAGTAGAGGAGCCACGTGCGCAGCAGTGGGACAGTATATAATACAGGGCTGGTGCGGTATAGTGTGGTATCACAGATGTACTATCTAATAGTAAACAAAATAGATTACATGAACTTTATCATAAATATAATATATTTAAATACTAATGCTTAAAATTACTTTTGAAAACATTGTTTATACTTACATTTAACCAGAACTTAAAAAACGGAAGAATAACTAGCGCTGTTTAGCGAAGATTTATTGGATACTAAGTGCATATCCTGCACTCATTGGTATTTATATTGCTTTTTATCTATTAATTTATTTATATATAGGATAAGAATTACGGGACAATATTAACCTCTAATATAATCGGTTATATGCGGTAATAAGCGGCGATAGCCTCGTATGGGAACGGACCAAGCTGCCGAAACTGAAGGCTGTGGGTTTAAAACATATATCTCGCGACTTTTCGAAGTTATGTGAGTATTTCTTGACGATTTTCGCTTGTTTTGACGGTGAAGCAAAACATCTTAAGAAAAACTTACATAATTTATCTAAGGATTGCATTAAGTGAAGTTGCTAGCCCGCACTAAGTCAGCGTGGTGGATTAAGGCCTCTTAGTGGTGGACGAGACCCAATCCAAGCCGTCGGATACGTGGCTAGTATTATTATTTATTATGCAGGAATATGGTTAATGTCGGCAGAGATTAGTAGCTTTGGTAGTTGGTACACACACACACACTCACGCCCTTTATCCCCGAAAGGCAGAGAGGCGCATCCAGTGCACCCACTTTCCACCGTGCGTATTCCGTCCCTTGATGTGATATGGGGCGAGAAATTACATAAATTATAAGTGTTTTAAACGTACAAATATTAAAACTATATTGTACTTTGTTAGTAAAATAGATATTGCACATAGAGATTTATATTATTACTAGTTTTGTTACTTTATACATACTTTAACACTTTCGTATAGACTTTCAGACTATTTATATGTATATCTAAGTGCAATGAAGATAAGGAGCGACAAGTACTTGAACTTTATTGTACTAAGTCTTAAAATACAAAATGTATCAACTATCTATGTTCATTTTAATAATATAGACTTATAATAATAATATATTTATAAAAAATATTGGAATATTTATTGTACCAATAAAAGATCCTTTGTATTTCGACCTGTTGATAAATATAATTCCCTTGAGCTAAATCCAGTTAATCAGCGTTCATACTGTTTTGATTGTTTTATGTAATACCATTAATAATTATCACTTATCATTTGTATATGCGACCTTTATGTGTCCAGGTAACCTTAAAATGTGTTCATTATTTAGTAAAAATATGTCGACTATTTATTACTGGCTTTAAATTATCTTATTTGTATCTAATGATAAAACGTAACAAAGGAGTTGTCCGCTGTTTGTATGGGTTCTGGGCCTCAAAATCTAACCAGGCTCAAGCTTTATGGATATTAAAGGGGCAAAAATATGGATCTTAGATACATAAAAAAATTATTTTTAGACCTCTCCGTTTATAACTAACTTTTTAATAACGTTAATGTTAAGTGTAGTTTTTAAACAAAATAAAATTACATAAATCTCAAAATCGGAGGACATTAAAATTATACGATTTATTGCAAAGGCCTAGTTTTAAGGAGTACTATCCAAATATATATAAAGTATTTTGGTTAGAATTTTAGGCCCGTTTTTGGACATGCCCTTTTAACAAAGGTTACGCTGTAGTCCAGCGCATTTTTTTTTATTATAAGTGCGTGTCTGAGTATCCACACAGCACCTGAGGGTAAGCGGACATGGGCCAGATAGAATGTCGACTGAAGAGCGATGATTATCCACCGTCAATCGACACAATTATGCTGGTCTGTTTGAACTGGATATACACAGGCCGATCGCGGAATGTGGCCCACTTACGTAACCTATAATAAGATTTATGACACAGAAGACATTTTTTAGTTATTAGTTTTCCGACATGGATATCGTCAAATTAATCCTTGATCCAATATCGTGAAATAATCAAGTTTATCGTGTCTTCCATCAGCTATTTTTTTTTCGCGGGTAAAAAACGCGTTATCGCTTCCACCACTGGGTGGGTCAGTGGAATGGTTATGTTGGTTTTACCGGTCTTACAGTCCAATGTCGACACTTGGGAGTATAGCATCATCCAAGCGAGCATTGGACCGAGTCCCTAACCCTATGTACACCCTAAACCGGCATACCAACCAAAACTCGCGGTGGCCTTCTTCGGCGCATACGGGACGGCCCCGAGGTATCTTGTAGCACGGGATCGCCCCTGCGCGATGGCGCATTGCGGCCTCTCTCTATACAAGAGGACTCAGATGCACCCAAACTCTAAAGGACGCTTATGGCGTCTACGACAGCGGGAGACCGACCATCCGCATTGTCGTCCACTTCGAAGTCACTTGAATTGGAGTGAGCAGCCCCCACTGCTCGCCCCGCGAGTTTCTCTAAGCTCAATTTAGTCGCCTCTTACGGGTTTCGACGAATTCTCTAGATGCCCCCGGACCACAGGGCATGAAGCACCGAGGCCAGTCGTCCACCCGGCGCCTCCGTCGTCTCCTCTGGCTGCGGGCGGGATCGTTCTGCTCACGATCCCGCTCGGCGCTCTCCTTCCGCGAGATGACGCACTCGCAGAAAGAGTTCATCGCTTGGCATGACCTCCAGCCGCCGGCAATGGCGGACACCACTCACTCGGTCTCCTCCGACGACTGCTCTAAGATCGTTGCGTTGTAGACCCATCAACTATTAGATATAATAGATAGTGTTGTCCTTTTGCTTAGAGCTTGCGAAACACTAGAAATGTCGTTGGAAGGTCTAATAATTATCTATGGTGTACTTTCAATAAGTCAGTGGTCTGACCTATATTGTTAATCCTTATGCGCATAAAGCGATTGATATCGTTCATTGTAACAATAACATTATTTTCAATCCTTTAATCGATGTTTTGTTATCTACATATTTTCTTATTGACAGGTAAAACATCGGTATTATGAGGAAAACTGGATTCAGTAGGCTATTTTATATCTGCGTTTCACTTTTTTTTTACCGATTATAAAGGGTATCGTCGCTAGTCTCCATATTGCAGAATAATATATTTATGCTTAATATTATAAAGCTGAAGGGTTTATTTGTTTGATTGTTTGTTTGTTGGTTGGAACGCGCTAATCTCAGGAACTACTGAAGCGATTTTGAAAATTCTTTCAGTAATAGGAAGCTACGCTTGAGTGCTATAAGCTACTTTTTATCCCGGAAAAATGTTTTTATTGCGGAAAACCTTTTTCACGGGGGAGGAGCCGCGATCAATACTAGTATCATATATTTGTATTGAAAACACATTATGGAACGAAAATATTTCTTGAAAGTAGTTACTCTATAACCTCTTTATCGGTAAATTTTATTAATCATTCATGTAAATAAAACTAGAGTTAGTAAAGTACACAACCCACAGGTGAAAAATAGAGCCATGTTATAGTGTCATCGTAGTACGTCAATTTGGAAGTAGGTACACATACTTCGTTTTGCATTTAAGTATTGGAAATTAGAGTGGCTACGTAAATCAATTTATAAGTTGTAAGATACAAGTAGATAAAGTTTAATGATAGGCATTAGGCTGATCCTCTATTATACAAGGCAATTTACTTTTCGTTTTTAATTATGTGTTGATTTGATTATAATAACTAAGGCTTTTATGACTGCCATCAATAAGAAATTGATGGGTATTGTTATATTATTCAATGCAACCCGCTCGGGTTTGGAGGTGTAAAGTAATTCGTCTCTTATATTAAAATACCTACTAGTTTTCCTAAACGAAGCAAAATAAAAAAAACTATATTGCAAAATGGTGTACAAAAATTTTAGGATTTTCATTTCCATATGTTTTATACTTGGAATTGGAAAGGTTTTAATTAATTCAACTGGAAAAATTATCAAATTAAATCTATTTTATAAAATTTGGTCGTTAGCTGTTGTGAGTGCTTTAGTATTGAGTTATTTGCTATCGTCAGTTGTGGCAGAATTTAACGATAAAAGAATTTTAGCCAAAATAGCCAACCTAAATGATTTTGCGGCAAATGTTTCTATTATATTATTAAATTGGCTATGTGGCACCCAAGAATATGAACAAGTGTATGACATAATAAGCAATATATTCCATCAAGTGAAACTTGTTGAAAAGTCGCAGAAAATTATATGTGTTAAAATTTATATGTTTTTGATTGTATCGCTGATTATTTTTATTATCGTTATGACTTTACAATGTACGTACATTGCACCGTCTCTTGTTTTACTATTAAGATTACCAACATTATTTACTATTTTATACGTATCTTTACATTTTTACTTAATATTATTTATTATGAAAATTATAAATGAGATCTTATTGGATATGTTACTGTTTGGCGAAAAACGTTTAATCACTATGAAGGATAAACCAAAAAAATTTAACATTTTAATTAGCTTATTTAGGTCGGATTTAAAATTATATTTTTCATTAAAAACTAATCACATTAATTTAAAATTTCTATGTAAAATATATGATGACGCAAGCACATGTATCTTGCTCTTGGAGAAGCTTCATGGATTGCAGGTTCATTTAAAATTATCTATATGTAAACTAATTATGTAACAGTATAATCGTCAATAAGATTTTGTAACACTTTTAGATTGTTTTGGCGATTTGGTTATCTTTCTCAAGTGCTGTGGTTGGCGTTACTCTCGTGGCTTGTCATGAGGTGAAAAAAATATCATTTTTATACTTTTTTCCAACATAATTTCGCATATGTTTGCAGTATGCATGGCTTACTAGCTTTTACTAAAATAATTGTATTCAAATCCAACAGCAATTCTGCATTTTATTATTTAATTAACTTTTACGTAGCTTTATATTTTAAATAATATTTTTTTTATGGATTGATTGTATCTTTAAAATTGATGTGCTCGTTATACACTTCATATAGTACTTACAGTACTTTTATGTTATCTATATCTATATATAAAAGTGAAAGGTCACTCACTCACTCATCACGAAATCTCAGAAACTACAAGTGCTAGGAGTCTCAAATTTTGCATGGGGGTTCCTTTTAAGACGTAGGTGCTCACTAAGACGGGATTTTGCGATATTTAATCCCTAAGGGAGTAAAAAGGGGTTGCCACCCAAGTTTGCTCAAAAACTACCGAACGGATATGAATTTGATTTGAACTATTGAAATTTCGCATAAAGATAGTTCGACTGCCTCGGTGGCGTAGTTATATTACGGTACGACTGCAAGGCTGAGGTCTCGGGTTCGATCCCCAGGTCGGGCAAAGTGATATTGGATTTTTCTATTCAGTATCAGCCCGGAGTCTGGAATTTGTGCCCGGTATGGCGATAGGCTCGCCCCCTATCACATCATGGGACGGAATACGCTTGGCGAAAAGTGGGTGCACTAGTTGCGCCTCTGCCTACCCCTTCGGGGATAAAAGGCGTGAGCATGCATGCGAGATAGTTCGAGACCCTGAAAAGGTTTAAGGCTACTTTTTATCCCGGGAAAATGTATAGCGGGACTTTTATCCAGGAAAAACTCTTTCATGCGGGCGAAGCCGCGGACAAAAGCTAGTCTACAATAATTGTGTTAAATGTGCATGTTACAAAGAACAATTACTTGTTAATATATAATTATAATTCAAATGAACCTTTACAGAGCATTGTTCCATGGCTGGAGATCGTCCAAGGTCTTCTTCCACTGTCCTGGTGTTTTATGGCATGCTATATCGAAGACAAGCTAGCTAAAGAAGTAAAGCAGGTCGAAACGAACATTATAAAATATCTTATTGACCATCGCTGTGGTGAGCCAATTTATTTTAAGCATTTTCACCATTTTTATTTAATTTTTATGTGGTTACTAAAAACGAGTAGGCGCATTGAATAGCAGTAGTAAATATTTGCTCTGAGCATGGCTCAGTTAACTGTAGTAACAGTTGAAGCAATCAATTAAAATATTTTCTTTGTATCAACACAATATATTTATTATCTTGTTCTTTCATTTGCGACTCTCTCACTCAATCACTATGATATACTTTCTTCCAACGATTGTTTGCCTGCTGATCTCTCAATTCACAGTTGAAGACCGTAACGACTAGTTGATAAAAAGTCATCGTAAACCCGTATGATTCGCATGCTACGATTCATTTATGTTTCGCGACTCATTATCACTGATACATAGCATGTTTTTTCCTTAACATCGTTTCAGAT
Organism: Sphinx pinastri; assembly: GCA_947568825.1. Taxonomy (NCBI): domain Eukaryota; kingdom Metazoa; phylum Arthropoda; class Insecta; order Lepidoptera; family Sphingidae; genus Sphinx; species Sphinx pinastri. Next base: position 8,884,155 of record OX387627.1, on the reverse strand, counting down.
CAAACAACCAGGAACGTTCTGCAGACATTCAAGCAGTTAGTGAGTACAAATCGCCTGACGTTCACAGCCGGCAACGTGTTCCGTTTGGACTACGGAATGATTCTCGGCATAATGATAAATGTCATCACTTACAGTATTATATTGATTCAGTTGTTTTTGTCTGAGTGAAGACATGTGAGTCTTCTTACTATACCTATCTTGGAAGAGGCATCGTGTAGACCGGCTTGCGATATGACGCGACGCTTTATTGTATTATGTCATCATACCATGTGGGAAATCCAATACTGGGTAAATCAAGAAGGAAAATCTTTGAGAGGAAACCCTAATGTTAGCTGATTATACCGGATCAGCAAAGCAAAAATAAGATTTATGTATAAATTCCTATCAAATCATTGTATAAAAATTATTCGAAATGTTTCGTTGTGACTTCAACGCCTGTTAGATATGATAGAGCAAATATAAAAATATCTTTTTACCTTGGATTGATAAACTGAATGTAGTCCTCATATCTAATTTAGCATAGTCCTTACATAGATCACTAGGAGACAATTTATCGGCTATAATAGTAATAATCTGCTTTTTTAAATGTAGGATGTAATCTGCAACATAATTTTAGAGAACCGTAATTGTATAAATATTTAGATTGTTAAATTCAATTAGTTAAACTCAGTATGTACATTTATATTTATAAAAGCTTACGATATAAAAAAATGTAGCTATATTATTTAGTAATAAATAAAATATGTAGTGAGTGATTTATCTTTTTCCATAGTAATTAACGGATTTCATAATAATAATGTAAATTGAATTTATCTGTAAGCAGATTGAATAATTTGTGTAAACATATGAATAAAGCTTCTGTATTCTGTAGGTTAATGGACGTGTATTTGAGTAAAGATAAGTATCCCAGTAAAATACATGCGACGTAATAATTTAAAATTCCTGAAAAATTATTAATGATCTGTTAATGTTAGTAGGTAATAAAAGATTTATAACGTTTATTTGACGTTAATAGAAACCCTTATTTTATTAACTATTTACACAATCACAAATCATTCATTATTCATACCTGAGATTCTAATCATAAAAATATAGTTTTTAGTTACTTTACACAATGAAAGAAATAAATAAAGTAGACTTAGCTTAAAAAATAAAATTTACACAATTAGTTTTAAATAAAAACCGTTATTTAAAGGATTATTGGAACCTATTTTCACAATTCATAATAACACTAACATTGTTTCTACAATTATTAAGACATATTCCACAAAAAAGTCTTAAAATCTTCACACATTATTTTAATTGCAAATACAAAATGCGAATTTATTTAACTAAATTCATTTTAGGGGCTTGTCGATAAGCATAGCGTTGTATACATCTGTCATAGCTACACACTCTTTAATCTGACTTCCTATGTCCTTAATATAAATGGGTTATTAGAAAATAAATATATCTCAGTCATGCGGTATAAATGGCTGAATTTAGGTTGATCGTGTGATGTAGAGATCGGTGGATTGAATCGAATCACAAAATATACAGATATTTTGGTTTTCCAACCATCTGGGTCAGATTGATTGACTTGACTTGATTCACTATGTAATAGAATGCAGTCACACTTAGAAATTTCATCCGGTATTTTGTAATACTTTAATAATGACAAACCTACAAAATGTCTTTCAAAGTCAAAATGTTTATATAATTTATACGGTGCAGGTACTGTGTAGCATATTATGGGATATTAAACAAGTGATTACTTCGTTTAGTACATACTGTAAAAGCTTAATTATGAAATAAACAATTAGCGCTTATAATCTAAAGCTAATAATGATGTCGAATTTAAAATCAAAAATGAGAATATTATTACAACTTTGTTTGTAATTCTGGAACCATTTAGGTAGGTACTTTGATTTTATATTCTACACGTTACTGAATGAATGTATTTTTAACTGGACTTCTAGAAATATATACAGAACACGGGATATATTAGATTATTGTTATATCAGTTATAATAGTTACAGCGGAAGCAGATAACGTTCGAAAATGGATATTCTGTCATTTGATAATATTTTAACCATTCAAATTTCAAAAACTCGTGCCACGTCGCGTCGTATCATCGGAATATACGCTGCGTCAAGCTTATCTCGGTAATTGATAACACGCTTAAGACATAAAGATAAGCTGGATCTTATGGCACATACATGTAGAACATAAGGTTGAGAGATGGCTATCTTTCAATACGTTTGTTTTGAATTCTGTAATAATACAAAATGTTGTTTAAGGACCCAATATGTGGTTGAAAAAAGTTTTGTGTAGAACATGCCTGATATATACACAGGTAATACTCAAAATAGACTTTTTGATTATGCTCTTGGACGCTCTCTTATGTTATTTGGAGGGACGTGAGGTCTCTCATAAGTTGGTGGATGGTATGGTTTGTTTTCTTTCTTGTCTCCTGGTCCCGACATATCTGTAGAAATGGGATATGTTTGATATCGAGTGTCTGTAAAAATCTTTGTTTAGCATTAATTATCGTACCTGATTCACCAGGCATTATCTTAAGGGAATGTAGCGCTCTTGGGGAAATTGCTTAATGTGATTTTTATCTATACTAATATTATAAAGAGGAAAGTTTTGTATGTAAGTATGTTTGTAACGAATAAACTCAAAAACTACTGAATGGATTTCAATGAAATTTGGCACACGGGTAGATCATGTCCTGGATTAACACATAGGCTACTTTTATCCCGGGAAAATATTTTTATCCCGGAAAAACTTTTTCACGCGGGCGAAGCCGCGAGCAGAAGTCTAGTATTTTATATAATTAAATTAAGCGGCGATAGCCTTGTTGGAAGTGGAACGGACTGCCGAGACGAATGTCCCCAGGTTCAAAATCCAAGGGGACGCACCTCTGACTTTTCTAAAAAGTGATATGTGTATTCTTTGTGAATTATCGCTCGCTTTAACGGCGAAGGAAAACATCGTGAGGAAACCTGCATATTCGAGAAGTTCTTTATAGGGATTTCGAGGTATGTGAAGTATGCCAACCCGCACTAGGCCAGCGTGGTGGACTAAACCCTCTCAGTTGTAGAAGTGGCTCGTGCTCAGCAGTGCGCTGTATAAAATACAGGGCTGATATGGTGGTGGTATATAATTAAATTAATCGTTGATGATATTCTGTTGGTGCGCATCGTATAATTAGTGACGTTTTCAAGGGCCTCTAAGTAACTTTGCTGAAAAATCTCGAAATTTGGTAACGTACTTGCGTTTTTTACAGTGGTTCATGGCGCAACCATTGCGTGATAATTAGGTAGGTACAGTGATTTAGGAAATATTTTGAACATACTTTTCTGCTCGCGGTCTCACCTGAGTAAAAGTACTTTTTATGGATAAGAACAACATAAAATACAGATAGCACTCAAGTAGTAGTATTTTCAGAATCTGAGCAGTGGTTTAAGAGATTAGCGTATTTAGACAAACTCTAACTTTATTATATTAGTATAGATAAGCAACAATTACTACGTGAGGAAACCCCTCCCGAATCTTTGCAGTTTGTATTTTACACTCGATTTATTGAGCGAAATTTTTAGTTTATCATGGTGTATCAAATAAAATATATTAACAATTGTTGGGCTACGGTTTTCAAATAAACTATGTTTGAGTAAGATTTCTTTATTTTAACAGTGGAGCAATTGGAATACGTTTGTTACATTACAATTTCACCGAGAGAACCGAATCAGACTACTGACAGAGTCAAGAACACGATTTCCTTTTTTAAATGTAAACAAACATAAAGGCCAGTATAAACATTAAAACCTCTGTTATACAATTTACTTTTTAACAACAATGATGGAAAATGAAGTGATAATAACATGTAATATAACAATAGTTACCGAAAATTTAAATGAGTACCTGTAGAGTAAACTATCACTTGTTAAGATCAATTGGTAACTAAAGCTTTGAAGAGGATACCAGGTTTTATAAATGTGGTTTAGATAACAATAACAGATGTTCAATTTTTATCTTGAAAGAATAATCGCTGGGAGTTTCTCTAACTTGGGATTTCCTAAACTTAAAAAGTTAAACTGGATTTGACTGATTTCTCATCAGTTGGTGATGAGGTGATTAATGACTTTATGTCTATTTCAAATAATACAAGATGTAATATAATACAAGATGAGATGAAAACAATGAATTTATAACTCAACAATATTGACGAGATTAAAATTATTGTAATCAACATCTCTATAATAATAGTGAATAGTTTTAGAGAGCTCACAAAAAATAAATTATACATTTCGAAGAAATTATAAAACACTCGCACATTTTAGAAACTTCGTAAATTCTAAGAAGTTGTTACTAGAGTTACTTACTATTAGACAGAAAGTATATTATACTTTGAGTAGTCCAGTGCGTTATGTCCTTACAATGCAATACCTTACTTAAATTAAATATATCTAATGAATTGAATTAATGAAATGATATGTATCGTACCTAATGGAATACGCTATGACTAAGTCGATGAATAAAAAAGATGTGCCATCATCTGCGCTTCTTGTCTCAATCGGGTTTTTTTCAGTGATATGTTCATACTCATATCACAAGTACTCAGGCACCTGAATTAAACCATTGTCTTTTACCTGTCTTTATCGCGATCTTAGTTTAGTTAATTCGTAGATACAACCCATACTTACGCTGCGAGGATTCATTTAAATTGGAAACCCCTAGGTAGCGTTGACGTTAGACTAGGGATAGGTATTTAAATCAAGGACAATTCTTTGATTCGATGAAATGAAAATATCAATGACATGCGTAAGGACGTTTGCTGACTGAACATTCGTGAGGAAAAATGGCAAGAGCATGATCTGACTTTGTTCCTCTTTTAACAGTTTACGCCTTTAGAAGTTATTATCAAGGACGACATTCACTTTGTAAATTATAATTGACAAATTGGAAATAAACTCAAGGCTTCCTGTTTCACAGATTATTTAACTTGAGGTCATATAAGATAATGAAGGGTATTAGACTCTACATTTTATTCACAGCTTCTATTTGCCTTTGAATAATCCTATAATTTTAATATGGTATTTAGGGATTTTGAGATTAAACTCAAACTCAAAATTTTCTTTATGCAAATAGTCTTTAAAAACTCTTTTGAATCGTCATGAATCTACCACCGCTTCGGAACGTTCTCCTTTTCGGAAGAAGCGGCGCAAGAAACTCCCTCAGCAGAACACGATCTGTCAATATGAGATATCTTTTTTCCAACAATGTCATAGTAATTCGTTTTTGTTTACATGTAACAATAAATACTATCAATATATAACATAATAGACACAATTTAATTATAGAACATGTGTCAATTTGAGCGACCTAATCCCAAGCATTTGTATCTTCAAGATAGTCTCTTATACTGTAATAACCTTTTTTTCAAAAACGTTCTTTGACAGTAGTAGACGTTCTTAGACACTCAGGGCAGCTACCAGAATTGCTGTAGTTTTTGGAAACATTCTTGTTGTTCTTCATTTTTGATCAACTTGATTTTTTTTAAGTGCATTTACCATATTTTGGGAAAATGTATAGGTCACCAAGAAAACAATTAGATTTCCATACGCCATTTTCATTAGATACATCTGTCGTTAGATTACTTGGATGTAACTAAATTCCCTGTTCATCATTTCCTCCTGGCTTCTCCTTGCAATTAAATACAAATGGATTAAGTCGAATGTTTGTAATCTATATTAATATTATAAAACTGAAGAGTTTGTTTGTTTGTTTAAGCGCGCTAATCTCAGGAACTACAGAACTGATTTTGAAAAATCTTTCACTAATAGGAATCCACATTACTCCTGAGTGATATAGGCTACTTTTTATCTCGGGAAAATATTTTTATCCCGGAAAAACTTTTTCACGCGGGCGGAGTCGCGAGCGTCGCCTAGTTTTTTTTTATAAGTTCTATTGAAAACAAGTATATTTTTACATAACAATACAAATCTCAGTGTTTATACAAAACGTTACGTCAGAAGAATTTCGTTTTGCGAAATGAAGATGGAGTTTCCACTCAAGATAATACGATGGACATGACAATAAAGATATGCTACGTAGCGATAGCACATAATAAATAAATTAGACATAGCAACAATACTTTCCTTTCACAGTTCTATGTTTATCCATTATCAGTCACATAACTTTATGGCCGTCTCGTCATTAATCACAGTATGAGAGCATTGGACCGAGTCCCCAACACTATGTACAACCTTACACCGGCATACCAACCAAAACCCGCGGTGGCCTTCGTCGGCGCTTACGGGACAGCCCCGGGTTATCTTGTTGCACGAAGATAGCTGCACGGAACCGCCCCTGCACAATGCCGCATTGCGGCCCCTCTCTAAATGAGGGGGCTGAAAATCCCCCGAACTCTAAAGCACGCCTTTGGCGTCTACGACTGCAGGAGTCGAATAAATTGGAGTAGCAGCCCCCCACAGCTCGCCCCGCGACTCTCTCAAACCCCACTTAGTCGCCCCCCGAGGCAATTCTTGTGCTTTGGGTCTTCACACCCAATGCACGCCCATGCGCGGGGGAACATTAGTCGCGGGCCGAGGCACACAGTCAGTGTGTATACCTCTTGGTTGCATAACACATTGAGGCCTAAAAGGGCCCACGAACATTTCCTGGCACCCTTTTCCTTTCCGCCCATCCTGAGAACCTTTCTCCACTCCCCACCTTTCCTTCCATCATCCTTTCCCGCTTCCTTCTCAGGCCCCTGCAGTCGTCAAGCCGGGGGACTCCAGTATCCCATTCGCAGGTTTCCCCCGGTGTTGACTGCAAGATCGCCTACCGAAAAAAAAAAAAAAAAAAAAAAAAAAAAAAACCCCACTTAGTCGCCTCTTACGACAGGCAGGGGATGCCGTGGCGGAATTCTCGGACATTATGACCTTAGATGCCTCCTCGTTTGTATAGGTTTTTGGTATCTTTACACAGCTATGCGATCCGTGATAAAATATAAATTACCTACACGATACTAATAAAATAGACCTAATAGCGTTGGTGTATCCAGAATTATGTTCCAGGGGTTTGTGCACCACAGACTACCGTAAAAAACTGCCATGAAATTGCCGATTGACAGTGAACTTACATAATTCGATAATACCGCGGTGAAATTTACAATGGGTACTAATACAGAGGTTAGGGCAAAGACAAAATATTTTTGGGCGACGACTTAGGAGCGGTAGTAAAAACAGTAATACGTTAATAATAGAGATTTATTCTTAAATAAATAAAAAAAAAATAATAAGAACAATATTCCTATACTTAAACAATAGCCGTATCAGACAAACAGCCGAGATTCCATTTCCTTAGCACAATTCCGTTTGCTTAATGAGCATTAGAATCGTAGAGACGCGTCGGTGGTGTTGTATTGCTGATTTTACGAAGAGTGGCTGCAGGTATAAAGCAGGCGTTTGGTTGGAAGGCGGCTTGTGGTTGTGCGGGAGCTCCATAGCCAGGTTGAGGCTGGTACATGGGCCTGGCAGGTCCACGACCCGCGTAGGTAGGTTGACCATAGCTCCAGTTACCGGGGAAGTTTGATCTTGGACGATCCATTCTGTAAAACATAATTGAGAACACTTTTAAAATATTAGAAAAAAAGGTTATAATGAAGTCTCAAAGGAAGAGGAACAAATAAACAACATGATGATCACTAAGACGTAGGAATAACATATCTATTTAAAACGTTAAAACAGAAAGTAAAAAATATTTCAAAACAGAAATTAAGTGTACAGAAGGTTTTCAATTCTAGCCCAATTTAAAAATTTATGAAATATATATTTTCTTACGTTATTTTTAAGAGTGATTAAAATGCTTGAACAACGACTGCAGCTTAGCGAAAGTTTGATTGATACTAAATAAGCATACAGCGCAATTGATATTTATACTGATATTTTTTATCTATTAATTTATTTACAGACTGGAGAATGCGTTATCGAGCAATAATAACCTTATATATTATCGGTGATATACGGGTTATGATGCGGAATAATAATAAAGTTATTCAGGTAGAACGCTTTTCTAGTTTAATGCCTGACAAAGTTCTAGATCACGATGAAAAAAATTTAATATTTGTTCTAAAACTATAAAAAAATGTAACATTTTTATTAATACATTGATTAAGTATAAGTTCCACAAAGGTAAAAATAAATACCCTTTCTAGCCGATTTCGGCCACGGCGGCCAATCGCAACAGAGATCAGCCAGATACGCAGGAGATATTATAGTGCACAAGTGTGTGCGCAATACACAGGGTGCACTCGCTATTCCTTTACTCTCATAGTCCGGTGAGACGGCAATCCGACATGACCGGAGAGAGATTAGGCGCAGGACCAACGCTTTACGTGCTTTCCGAGGCACGGGGGTATCACACCGCCAACTTCCTGACTCCGAGCTGCGACTGAGTAATTTTTAAGATGGAAAAACCCAGTCACAATGTTTTTGGCCCGACCCAGGATTCGAACCCAGGACCTCAGCGCGCAAATTGTACTCGTAACGCGTACGCAATACAACTACGCCACCGAGGCAGTCAATAAAGGTACTGCTTCACTGGATTGACGGTTTGAATGAGTAACCAGGAGACAACTTGATAGTTAACACAACAATACTATTTGATATTGGCAGTATATCAAATTCGTTCTATGCTATAATTGGAAAATATATACAAATATTTTCTGAGTAGACTAAAATAGAAGTATGACTCCTATAAAGCAAATGTTTTTGGAGGTTCATGAAATTTCTGTCTTGGAAAATTGTACCCAGTGTTTATTATTTTGCATTTCACACACAAGCATCTCTACGGGTCTCCGTCCATGACAACTAAAACCTCAACCATTCCTACATTAAAATATTATCCCACTCTGCGTCGTATGGTCTCTTCATGCACATAGAGACGGTTCCTGCAGTTGGATTTTTTTTTGTAATATAAAATAGTATCAGTATAGAGTCCAGATAGCAAGCGGCGATAGCCTAGTTGGGAGTGGAATGGATTGCCGAGACGAATGTCTGCAGGATCAAAACCCAAGGGCACGCACCTCTGACTTTTCTACAAAGTTATGTGTGTATTCTTTGTGAATTATCGCTCGCTTTAACGGGGAAGGAAAAACATTGTGAGGAAACCTGCATACCTGAGAAGTTCTCTATAAGAATTTCGAAGGTATGTGAAGTCTGCCAACCCACAGGCCAGCATGGTGGACTAAGGCCTAAACCCTCTCAGTTGTAGAGGAGACCCGTGCTCAGCAGTGGGCAGTATATAATACAAGGCTGGTATGGTATGGTATAGATTTTATAAATATTATTGTTAGAATTGGTAAGTACCAATGTTTTTTTCTAAAATCAACTTGGCACCGCTGCAGGGAGTCCAGAACAGACCAGGTCTCGACGGAGTCGAAGGCCTTCTCATAGTCCACGAAAACGAGACACAGAGGCTGATTATACTCCTGGGTCTTCTGTATGATCTGCCTCACAGTGTGTATGTGGTCTATGGTGCCAAATCCTCCGCGAAACCCGGCCTGTTCCGGTGGTTGGAAGTCGTCCAACCGTTGCGTCAGCCTATTAGTGATAACCCTCGAAAACAACTTGTAGACGTGGTTCAGGAGCGATATAGGGCGGTAGTTCTTGAGAAGGGTCTTGTCCCCCTTCTTGAAAAATAAAATTACCATACTCCTGCTCCACGCTCTTGGAGTTCTCCCTTTGTGAAGAACGGAGTTAAATATACGCTGCAGCTGCCTAAGGACAGGAGTTCCCCCTGCCCTTAAGAGCTCAGTTGTAACCCCAACTCGCTGGAGTAAGCGTGTTCTGGAGTGGAGACCGCGTCTTGGCAAACGTAGCGTGGGGCGCCCTCTGGTCAGATGGCGGGACGACTTGCACAAGAGGGCCGGCAGCGACTGGATGCATAAAGCAGCAGACCGTATGTGGCGTATCTTGGGAGAGGCCTATGTCCAGCAGTGGACTGCAACGGGCTGATGATGATGATGAATGTTTTTTTATTGAACCTGTTGATAATTTTATTTCCCTTGAGGTAAATCCGATTAATCGGAGCACTTTCTGATTATTGTATACCAATAACCATGTGTTCTATATTTAGCAAAATATAGATAATATAGATAACCATTTATCAATGGCATTAAATTATTTTATTTGTATTTAATAATAAATTACAAATTCTCTTTACTTTCAGATAAAACGTATTTTTTATCAAGGATTGAACCCTAATCTTTTGTTACTGTAATGCAAACCAAGATTTATGGTACAGATGAAACCTTCTTGTTATTATTTTTTAAGATAGCTAGCATTAAAGGGCCTCATGATCCATTATTCTACAACTATCCATTTTATCGTGCGTACCATCATCCGTGTCATGTATCAGATTTGCCAAAACACGCAAAGTTCGTGATAAATAACGTGTCAATTGAATCGTTGTTTGTATCATAACCAAGTTGATGCAGCGGTTGTCAGTTTATATTATATGAGAAAAAATTATTCGATTCGTATTCGATTACATAAGTAAAACAATTCCTTCGAGCAACATTCACAATATCAGTAGAAATTAATGTCTTGCGTACGTTAAAGGAAAATCAAATGGGTGTAGGCAAATCAACGGAATAGCTACAGCAAAATAAAAAAACCCAACTGCGTCAATATCTGCCATCTTTATTAAATTAATTGAAAAACTGAAAACATAGAAACAAGATTTTAATTTGAATATGTTATTTTGGTTTTGAATAATCTTAGTCGACAGTTTTCACAAACGCTGTCGGAGGCATAACACGCTCACTTCTCATAATTTGGTTGGTGATATAGGTAGAGCAACAAAATCTCGGAGTGAGCAGATCCACCACGCTGGCCTATTGCGGGTTGGCAGACTTGACATACCTTCGAAATTCTTATAGAGAGCTTCTCAGGTATGCCGGTTTCCTCAGGATGTTTTCCTTCACCGTTAAAACGAGCTATAATTCATAAAGAATACACACATAACTTTTTAGAAGAGTCAGTGGTGCGTGCCCTTGGGTTTTGAACCTGCGGACATTCGTCTCGGCAGTCCGTTCCACTCCCAACTAGGCTATCGCCGCTTTTTAAAAAAAGCCTGAGTGTGCAATAAAAATACTTGCCAATTGAAAAAAAGGAACAATTATAATTTAATATGTTATGTGCTTCGGTTGGATAATGCGTAGTTAGCATGCAAATTCATGCCTCTGTTGAAGATACGTAAAATATACATGTAGTATTACTATCGCTTCATTTCTTCTATAAGCCTGTGCATTAAGAAAGTATTGTAAACATATCTATTTTGTAGGTATATTTTTTGTTTGTTCATTTCCTGGCCTTTTAATCCATTTCACTCATAAAGCATTTGATATCGTTCATTGTAACAATATTATTATCTTAAATCCTTTTTATCAATTTTATGTTATCTATATTTCTTACTAAAACGTGATCGATATGATCTTGAATATTGGTCCAAATAGGCTGATATTGGAACTATTAGTCATCATGTTTGTCCAAAGAATCTATTTTTCGCGGTTTTTCTGCGAAAGTAAAAGGGAAATAACAGAAATTGTCACTTGTTATGCAAAACTGTGTGCAAAAACTACAAAGTACTCGAGTCAAAACAATTTGTTTATGCGTTAAGCTAGATTTTTTTCAAAACACTGAAGTAGTTATTGGTATTATTTATCATATACATATTATAAAGTATACATGAATAATAATAATAAAATATATAAACATAAAAGTAAGTATTTTTAGCGTGCTTTGAATACGAAGCATGCTAGAAATGAAAACATATCGCACCTTTAGGACGAAAACGACGCAAATCAAATAAAACAAAAATTGGGTTATGGCCATAAAATGACTTAATACTGGTCCCTTTTTTATGAAAATATAATAAAAAAGGGACCGATATAATAGTTTTGTACTTTTCCCGCTTGAATATGGCGGTGTTTGAAATATTGTTGTATTGAAAATTTCGTTTAAGTAATTTTATGACGATAACTCAATTTTCGATTTTTTTGAATTGTGTCGTTTTCGTCCTAAAATATTATAATAAAAGGAATTTGAGGTATTTAAGTACACTTGTTGGAGGTAGGATCTTGTATCCGCCCGGATAGCGACCACCGTACAAGATATTTAAACCCGCCATAGTGGCCCACGTAAGTGTGCCGCGTTCCGACTTCCGGGATCAGCATGCATGCATATGCGGTTTTTTTTTATGGCATTGAATGACGAGACGAGCATGCCGTTCGCCTGACGGTAAGCGATACCACCACCCATAAACGGTAGCAACACCATTAAGCACCTTGAGTTACAAAGTACTGTGTGGCATTCCACACACATAAGATGTTAAGTCTCATTATGTCCAGTAGTTACACTGGCTACAATGTCCTTCAAACCGAAACACAACAGTGCATGCACACTGCTGCTTGGCGGTAGAAATAGACATTGCAGTAGTACCCACCCAGACGGGCTCTTACATATGAGAGACCTACCACTAGTCTCGTTATGCTCAGTAGTTACACTGATTGTAAAGTTGAAACTGGAGCATAACTAAGCTGTCGATGTTACAGTTTATACGTAGTCGCTCTAACCATTCAACGAGCAGCTTGTCCAACTTTTTATACAGTTGTTAAATCAGTGTTAAAATACCACAATAATGTGCTATAGAATCAAGAGTACATTGGGAAATAATTAGGTACCTACCTATGATGAAAACATTGATTGTAAAAACATCAGGGTGTAAAAATGTGTTGAAACACGTTGCAAATTGTAAAAAAAGATATGTTTTCTCATATAATAGGTTACTAAATATTTTTAATTATCCCCGACACAAAAAGCCTCTAAAAGGTAAAAAAAAGTGTTTAATTACCGCTTACCGAGCCACGGACCGGGGAGATGATAATACTTATTGGGGTATATTACACAATTAATAATATGACGCGATACCAGTATAATCACGATAATACTGATGCGTATCGTAGGTTATCCGGATATTATTTGCGATCATGTGAAAATATCGAGATTCCAGGATCACGATATTATTGATTATGTAATATACCCCATTTAGCGGTGCCGCGACATGAGGACGCTGAGGTCAATAACAAAATTAATTGCTATTTTTACCACTAAAGGAAATTCGTACATCATCTATCTAACATACCTACTGATTGGATTGAGACCATTCATATGAGCTTATCAGCAAAAGTTTACCGTGTCTTGAAAATACCACCGAAGTCACAGTATACCAAATTTAAATAAATCAGGCCCTTCAAGTAAGAAATGAACTGATAACCTTTAAACGCCTGAACAGATCTTCATAAATTATAGCTACGAACCATCTCGATCACATCAGCTTTCAGATGAAAAAAAACCGCATCACAACCGTTCTATACATTTTGGAGCTATGATCGGGGGTTATTTAAATTTTAATTTAGCTTAGTACGGCGCAATGCTATGATGATAAGTCTGTTTATCAGTGCTTTTGGCATGACAGCCTTCGCAGAGCGCTGTGATTGGCTAATATTGAGATACACTTTTTTCTTCATTTGGCTGTCAGATAAACAAAGCTGAACAAGGCTAAAGAAAACTATGGAGTTGCCGACCGATTGTTTGTAAATACGGGTGTAAGCGTGCTCCGCGCAAAGGATGCGCAGTATACCGTGGACCGCCGCTCTGCTCTAAGATAGCTGACCTAAAGTTAAGCGTAGCAGCCGAATTCTACATATTTTGTCATGCATTAGTTCCTATTAATAGTAAGGTTGCATCCATTCGAACGGTCTCAATTACTACAATTTCCGTCAGGCGCGTACCTATTCAATGCATACGCTAAAGTACCTATGTATGTCGCAATATTTCAGAATATTCGAATCTTTTCCATAAATGTCAGATTAATAAATTTATATAAGATAGGTATTATTACTTTGTCTTTTTCTTCTTCTTCAGCCTTTAGAAATCCACTGCTGATCATAGGCCTCCCCCAAAGATTTCCAGATCAACCTGTTAGAAGCGGCTTGTATCCAGCGGGTTACTGCGATCTTCACAAGGTCGTCTGTCCACCTTGTAGGTGGACGTCCCACGCTACGCTTGCCAGTACGTGGTCTCCACTCGAGAACTTTTCTACCTCATCTATTTCAATTCTACGAGCTATGAACCCTTCCCACTGCCCCTTTAAACTCAAACTCAAACTTTTCACAAGCTTTTTTGAATCTTCATGAATCTACCACCGCTTCGGAACGTATTATCGCTGTGAAGAAGAAGCGGCGCAAGAAGCTTTAGCTTTTCTTAGCTTGCTAATCCGCTAGGCTATATCGGCGTCTTTCGTTCGTCTACGGATCTCCTAATTTCTGATTTGATCGTGTAGAGAAACAACGAATTACTTTATGTAAAGTAAGAAAGACATTTCGGTTACCTACCACGCATATAATTTAATTCATCAAGATGGTTATCTAGGATACGATTCTTACCTTATTGCAAATTCTGCTAAAGTTAAATATAGGAATACGATTAAACTTCTGAGTTATAACGTTGAAAGAGTATAAATCTCGGAGCTGAAGATGCATCATAATTAAACAACACAACAGATAACATAATATTATGTAAATAGTATTAAGCAGATTCATAGAATGGTATTTGTTTATTTTTCGGGAAAAAAAAACGGAAGAATGATAATACTGTTCCGTCTCTAGCGTTATTAGTACGACACTGGGTAATAAATAGCGAATTGTCATAACAACTGAGTACAAAAATTGATAAAAAATCAATCAACTTCAACAACTACTACTAGATAAAACCTTTTTATTGGAGTAAGTTCAAATGAGACATAATATAACTGACAGATTTTTATTAACAACAACTTACATCTAAGAAATTAAACTAAATATTATACACTGTAATTTAAGTAATATAGTAATAACACAACAAAGAAATAGCACATCAAGATATTCAAAGATGTAGAAGAGATTCTATTTCAACAGTATTCATTTAAAACCTTGGTCGAAACGGGGCGGAGTGGTGTTACTTAGTTTGCGGATGGTTGCTGCAGGCATGAAGCAATTCTGCTGTTGGCCCGGAGGCGGCATTTGTCCAGGAGGGCCATAACCAGGTCTTGGGGGTCCAGGCATCGGAGCGCCATAGTAATTGGGAGGAGCCTGACCTGGCATGCCTTGGTTTGGCATCGGCATGCCTCCGGGATATCCTGGGTTGTAACCTGGCGGACGCTGCATTCTGAAAGAAATTACTTGATTATTTTCTAAAAACCACCTGGTTAATAATACCGCGCAATTTAATTGCGTATCAGAGTCATAAATGGTACCTAAACACTTTAATTTATGATGCATGACATTGATTATGAGAAAGATAATATCAAATATATATCTATGCTAATATTATAAAGCTGAAGAGTTTGTTTGTTTATTTGGACGCGCTAATCTCAGGAACTACTGGACCGATTTTGAAAATTCTTTCACTAATAGGAAGCTACATTACCCCTGAGTGCTATAGACTACTTTTTATTCCGGAAAAACTATTTCACGTGGGCGGAGCCGCGCGCAAAAGCTAGTAGCTATATATAAGCGGGCGTTGACGGATTAAATAGTGATTTAATGGTATACATAAAATATGTGGAATAAAAAATGATGTTCAATAATATAATTCTCGATGTGATGCTATTAATATCTTCAAATAAATACATGACGAAATGCGGTGTTACTTACATATTCACTTTCTAGAAGATTAAGTAAATAAAGGAAATGTACAGAACGATATGTTCAGAGATACTGTGATTGTCGTAGTGCTGTACAAATATTTATACCAAAATTTTATCGGATTAATAGTCATGAAATGTTAGCTATCGCTATCGAGTCAGATCTCGCATTGTGTTGCATTGTGATATATCGATATCTACATACACATTTATATTTTGTGAAGAACGTAGTAGGCTGTATGTTTATAAAATTTTATGTGTATTTATTTAGACGTATCAAATGTACAACTGTTTGTTTTCCTCTATAAAATAAAATAAAAATAATACGTGTGGCACTCGGAGACTGCCGCGGTAAAGCTATTGCATAGCATTTTATATCACAAATTTTGATTGACTAAACACAAATTCGATCTTGCGCTTAAATTAAATGGCATTTGTGTTCACATTTTGCCAATGTCAAGTTTGGTTTGTCTATTTTATTATCTGTAATATGTCGAAGTAAAGCAGTGGTTACCTTACCAAGACTTTATCGAGGAGTTTTGGCGGCAACAAAAAAAAACACTTGATTAGCACAATTATTTCAATTCACTTCATTTGAGCTCTTTAATAGAACTATATTGGATAATATACCACAATAATTATGCAATATAACACTAATTATCACCAAAATAATGAATTAAAACAAGAGCACCTCATGACACTTCCAAATTCCCGCCAAAACTCCCTTAGTCTTGTTATTGATAAATGTCAGAAATGCAATGGTCATCACAACCAAAGTAGAATAAATCAAAATTTGAAAAAAGAATGTTACGTTCGATTCTTTTGTACTCGTGCCGTGCCAACGCTGGGGAAATAGCTTCTACGCAATGTATTTAAGGTTCATATTAAATTAGTAAGAAATGGTTTTAATGACTTTAATAAATAAAATAAATAAAAATATACTCGTTTCAAGAATTATAGCTTCTACGCATTGTATTTAAGGTTCATATTAGTAAGATAAAAAAGATGTCAGGTTATTTTCGTTACGGAATTTCTGGATTCGGTCTCCAAGCTCAAGGCCCGCGATAGAAGCTATGCAATAGTTTAAAAACACTCACGCTTTTTATCCCCAAAGTATAGGCAGAAGTGCCACTAGTGCACTCACTTTACTGGTGGTAGGTCTCTCATTATGCAAGAGGCCGTCTGGGTGGGTACCACCGCAATGCCTATTTCTACCGCCAAGCATCAGTGTGCATGCACTATTGTGTTTCGGTTTGAAGGACATTGTAGCCAGTATAACTACTGGACATAATGAGACTTAACATCTTATGTCTCAGGATGACGAGCGCAGTGGAATGCCACACAGTACTTTGTAACTCAAGGTGCTGGATGGTGTTACTACTGTTTATGGGTGGTCGTATGGCTTGCCATCAGGCGAACGGCATGCTCGTCTCGTCATTCAATGCAATAAAAAAAAAACTTTTCGCAATTTTTATTTTGTACCATGGCGGGGAGGAGTTTATCTTCATATCAGGCTTAAATTTCAGTTTTCGGCCTGATACTGAGCAAAAAACCTAATATTTATCCAAACCCAAGACGTACAGCAGTTGTACAGCAATAGGTAGCACTGAGTCAATCAAATATGTACAGCTGAAATAATCTAAAAGTGAAAATATGTATATACTTTTATTGTATTGTACGTTGTTGTATTTAATGTATTACATAGAATATTCCACATGTGTAAATAATAATTTTATTTTCCGAAAAAGTATAAGCGTAGGTCCAAAATAAAATAAACATTATTGTACCACTAGTAATAGCAGCGATCCTTGCACTAGACTCAAAGCCTATACGAAGATTATTTTCTTATTACGAAGATCAATAAGTGGAGACTGACTGAATGAAAAGAAATTTAATTTACGTAAAAGGACACACACACACTCACGCCTTGTATCCTCGAAGGGGTGGGCAGAGGCGCAACTAATTGCACCCACTTTTCGCCGTGTATATTCCGTCCCATGATGTGATAGGGGGCGAGCCTATCGCCATATCGGGCACAAATTCCAGACTCCTGGCCGATACTGAATAGAAAATCCAATATCACTTTGCCCGACCAGGGGATCGAACCCAAGACCTCAGCATTGCAGTCGTACCGTAATACAACTACGCCACCGAGGCCTTTACGTAAAAGGAGTGAGAAAAAAATATATTTCTATAATCTTATTCGATACCAGAGCACCTAAAACAATACTTAAGTCCCGTATTCATGCGTAAAAGATCAACAGGTGTATGATAGCAAAATATTTATTGCTAGCCGCCGGTAGGTCTTGTTTTTGGCGAAGACCATTTTCATGTCAGTGAAGCTTCTTAGATATTTGTTATAAAACCCTGGAACGCCAGTTTAGGTAAGTATACGAAATATGTGGGTAATCAAAGCACCGTATGTATGGTGACGGACAAAACATCAACAATAGGTAATGTCAGTTGCTGATAACTCACTGATCGCCAGATTGTGCCGCTCAGTATAATCTGGTTGACATCGCGCCGTCCATTGAATTTTGCATTGCAATCAGCCCTGTATTATATACTGCACACTGCTGAGCACGGGCCTCCTCTACTACTGAGAGGGGTTAGGCCTTAGTCCAACACGTTGGCCTAGTGCGGGTTGGCAGACTTCACATACCCTCCGTTCCTTCCGTTCCGTATAAGAACACCTTCAAAATTGAAGCGCGTGTGGCCGCAGCGCGACTCTAAGCGACAAATTCGAAGGCTCCTTAAGATTTCTAACAGTATAAAAAAAATAATGATTTTCACCAATTGCTTAACCAAATTTATACAAAACCAAAAAATGTAGTACCTAAAGCAAATAATTTACTGTCGGGACAAAATAAAAGCGCTGATTTCGCGAAATGTTCATACAATTGCCACAAAAAAAGAAAATAAAGGAAAAAAAAGCGCTGATTTGACGTTTCACACTTGATGTGGCGCGATAAAGGACATGTCCAAAAACATGCCTGAAATTCTAACGAAGACAGTATATATATATATATTTATAGAACTCCTAAACACTAGTCTTTTGCAATAAATCGTTTAATTTTAAAGACCTCCGATTTTGATATTTATCTAATTTTATTTTGGTTAGAAACTGCACTTAATATTTACTTTTTTAAATAAGTTAGTTATAAATGGAGGGATCTAAAAATATTTTTATAATGGATCCAAGTTCCATATTTTTCCCCTTTAATATCCCTAAAGTTTGAGACTAGTTAGATTTTGAGGCCTAGCACCCATACAAAAAGCGGACAACTTTATGAGAACGCCAGCCCAAGAAACAAAAAAAAAATCGAATAAACAAAACTTTATTTGAAATTTTGTACACAGAATTGAAACCATGTCTACCCGTCCCCAAGAGAAAAAGTGAAATTATACCTAAATTTAAAGTTAGTACTTAGATCTATCTTTATCATAATCATTAACCTAACCTAAATATTTCAAATAAATAATTTTAGTAAAAAACATGTTACTCAGGTAAGTACCAGTTTCTAAATTAAAGTTCGTGTTTTAACGTTTAGATATTAGTGGCGTGGTCCTTTTACGCCACTGGAAGTTACCAGCGGCTAGTTGGATGTACTAAGGGGCTCACTATGTCCCAACAGTCGGTATCTCGGTGTATGAAGCAGGTGACGGCATGCGCACTTTTTAAAAGCCCTTTTGCCATGCCTGGGTGGCTTTCCCAAAAATCAACTAAAGCTTCAATTAGCGCGTAAGTTGGTCTAGACATTTTTCATGTACATAAAAACCATTTTTAGGCTGTATGGTACCGAATACCTTCGCCTTTCTAAATGTTAAAAATGAGGCAAAACGAATTTTGACAACCAGACACTACTTTTTCAATATTTCGCGAATTTATTTACGTATTTCAACCAAATAAAACAAAATGAATTTGATATTAGTTTCCCGAAAAATGATATTTTCTACACTCAAAAATGGTTTCGTTATAAGTAAAAACAAAAACTAACACAACTAATGCCAGTTTTGACCTCAAACTCCTGTTACAAGACTCTAAATCTAATCCAAAGCGCCAAATAATGAAAAAAATCATGTTGGCACTTAAGTCAGCATACCTTGGTCACTTACCTTGTTAAGTAACTTTATGTGGACTGTGTGTAATAAAGAATGCAAAGGAGTTTTGGCGGGAACTTGGAAGTGTCATGAGGTGCTCTTGTTTTAATTCATTATTTCGGTGATATTTAGTGTTATATTGCATAATTATGGTGGTATATTATCCAATATAGTTCTATTATAGAGCTCAAATGAAGTGAATTGAAATAATTGTGCTAATCAAGTGTTTTTTTTGTTGCTGCCAATACTCCTCGATAAAGTCTTGGTAAGGTAGCCACTGCTTTACTTCGACATACTACAGATAATAAAATAGACAAACCAAACTTGACATTGGCAAAATGTGAACACAAATGCCATTATAAAAAAAAAAAAAAAATGCAAAATAAAATTGGGAGCTAATATCAAAATAATAATTTTAGTTCCCGCTAATATTTGACGTTTAAAAAAACAACCCATGGCAAAGGACACACAGCATACAGCCAGTCTTTCAAATACATTAATTTAATTGTTTTTTTTTTTAATAAAACGCACGCGGACATATTAAATATAGAAAGAAGAATGAATTATAATTATGCATAAAGGATTTCAAGCGGTAATTGCTAAGTTTTTCGTCTTTAATGTTTGTTTTACCGGTTTCTTCAAAGCTTCGGACATCTCTAATGTCAGCTAATTTCATTTTTAACGACGAATCCGTTACCCAATGACAATGCAATTCTAATTTTAATCCAATTACAATAAATTGCGTTTCAAGCTGTGGTTTCAAGAGTACGAAATCATGTGACGTACAACATTGAGATTGGAATTGGATTAACATTGAATTAAAATTAATATTGGAGTCGGGACTAACCCCAGTAAACCCCAGTCTGCGTTATCGTATTCAGGTATAACTAGAAAAAGATTTTAACAATGTTTTACATTACCTCACACACCTTCCCCAAAATGTCTATCAGCTCTCCATCTATTATATTAATGTACTAACTTTTGCTCGCGGTTCTTTCCGGGATAAAAGTCCCACTTTTTATTTTCCCGGGATAAAAATCAGCCTATGTATGTAAGGACATAGAATAATTCTGGAAAGGTCCAGGTCTCAAACTATCTCCATACCAAATTGCATCCAATTCAGAAAAACAGTCAGACAGAAAATAATGATGAAAATCGCTAATTTGTGTTCCATTACTCTTCTTTAGTCACCCCTATATTTTTATATCACATTTCTTTCAATGTATAGGCACATCGGGTTCTCCTGCTATGCAAAATTACAATACAATCGGGTCAGGGTAACTGCGAGGCTTCAAAATTGACTTGCAAGATTCCACCCGAACATCCATAGTTACATACATACATACATTGCTAGTTAAATAAAAGCTTTTAAAATATGCACCCATGCTATCGATGCATCTCTGCCAGCGCAGATATCTGTATGTTAAATACAATCCATGCATGCAAGGATAAAAAACAGCGAATACACCCGCAATTGTAACGTAAATTGTAAAAGAAATTATGAATATACCTGTTCAGCCAAAACCAGTTCAAATAACAGATTCATTGGACCCAATTAGCGTCGCCAATAATGGATCGATGGTGCAGCAATGTGCATGCTATATACGTACACATCATTTAGGTAGATCGTTTGCAAATATGTAGATACGTTTTTACGGGCCTGGGTCTAGGTGACTACTAATAATTTTTAACGCTTCTTCTTCCTTGGACGCCCGCGGTGGACACCGGTGTCCATTTATATAAGGAAATTAGCTTATAGCTATATATAAGCGGGCGTTGACGGGTTATTGATGTATTTTATATGAATATTTAATATCGATTTGGAGTCTATCCTGAATAGACCTAGGCCCGATATTACTGACCCCGCCTGACCTAAGGCGGTATTAATAAATCTTGTGGGGATGATGATGATTCTTGGGGGGATGGTGTCACTCGCGTCCGTAGGATTTACCACCTTTTCCTAGGCCCACCCTACACGTGTCCCCCGGGTGGTGCAAAACGAGTGACGACATAGGGAAGAAAACCCTATGAACAAAAAAAAAAAAATTACAAATACCATGGATAAAGCAAGACTTAAAGAAAAACTACCCCAGGAGGGTACCGGTGGAGAATCCGCCGGAGAATCCCTCTCCGAGCATCGCTCGGACTGCCCCACGTATTCTGGGGGGGGCAAAGAATTGCTAACCAAGGAAACCAACCCGGATAAACCAAAGAAAACATTGACACAATAATTATTCCACCCAGGCTTGTTCAATCGCCAAAAATCTGCTTCACTCTGCGACATCGACACTCCAACAAACCCAAATGCACCTTGGCAAAGAATGCCAACTCAAAAACGCAACCGCTCCCCGGATGATAATGCAAAAATCAACCAATCCAAAAGAACTCAAACAAGAAATCAACTTGTTGAAACACGCAGAGGGCTTAATAACCAGGTATCCAACACTTCCAACATCGAAACAAGTAACAGATTTTCTCTACTTGGGATAGACGACAAAGACAACAATATAAAACAAACACCAAAACCACCACCTATAATACTTTATGGTATTGATGACTTGACTAAACTTACTCAACTTATAGAAGAAGTAATGGAAAAACAGGAATTTACCTATAAAGTAGTGTCAAAAAATCAGCTTATCATATCAACATACTCTGTGGATAAATACAAAATAATGATAGAACTAATACGAAGCAAAGGACTGATTGGGTATACATTTACACGCAAAGACCAAAAATGTATGAGAATTGTGATTAAACATCTTCACTTCAGCACACCCAAAGATGAAATTATAGCAGCCATAGAGAAAACGGGAAACTTTGTACAAGGTGAAATAGTAACGGCACGAAAACCACGAACCAAAGAACCACTTAACACATTCTTTGTGAATATAGTCCCTCATGAAAATAATAAACTTGTTAAGGACATTAAAGTTATTTTCCACCAAAAAGTAATGATAGAGGATCCAAAACGTAAAAACACAGTGGTACAATGCAAACGGTGTCAACAATATGGACACAGCAAAAATAATTGCATGAGGCCCTACAGATGTGTAAAGTGCGCTGGGGCTCATGAAACCACTATGTGTACTGTGGACAAAAATACCCCCGCTAAATGCTTACTCTGTTCAGGAAGCCACCCTGCCAGTTACAAAGGATGCCAGGTGTACAAAGAAATCCTCGCAAGAAAACAAAATACAAATAAATACAGAACAAGACTAAAGACAAATGAAGACCAAAATACAGCACATATAAATAAAAACGCTAAAACTCCAGCTGTCACTTTAAACATACCAGATATGACTAACAAAGAAAATACTTTGGAAACTGGTCAATCATACAGCACAAGCGTGAGGAATGGAAAACCGACACAAAAAAAGCCAATTATAAATGAAAAAGCCAGAGACCTCACAGCAACCCATACACAAAACCAGAACCAGTGGGAAAACACAGACTACAAGAAGCCACTGAGAACACAAAATATTAATTTAACTAACAATGACAACGTACAGTCACAGAGAACATATACAAGAGATGATATAGAAACCCAAAATTACCAAGAACAAAAATTGAACATAGAAGCAATGCTAATAACACAAATGCAAAAAATCGACGCGCTGATCACGCAGCTGGGCACAATGATGAACCTTATCGTCACACTCATCAGTAAACTTCCATAATGACCTCCTTAAGAATCGCCGCCTGGAACATAAATGGCCTTACGCCTAATAAACAAGAACTTGCAATAATGTTGAAAATTAACAAAATAGACATAGCTCTTATATCAGAAACTCACCTAAATGATAGAAAAAGTTTTAAGATGGACAACTACAGCATATATTGTACGAATCATCCGGATACCACGTCACATGGTGGCGCCGCAATATTAGTAAGAAATAAAATCAAACATTACCTTCACAGTGGGCTCCAAGAAGACTGGATGCAGGCCACTACAATAACCATTCATGAGAAATTAGGTCCTATTAATGTTAGTGCCATATATTGTCCGCCAAGACATAACCCAAAACAACACATGTTTGATCGCTACTTTAGCGGTCTGGGAAACCGATTTATATGTGGAGGAGACTGGAACTGCAAACATACCCATTGGGGATCAAGGCTAACTACCACGAAAGGGCGAGAATTAAAAAAGAGTATTGATAGTTATAACTTAATGGCATTGTCAACAAATGAACCCACCTACTGGCCAACGGACATTAATAAAACCCCAGACCTTGTGGATTTCTTTATCGTTAAAGGGATATCACATATGTATTTTAAAATGGAGTCGTCACTCGACGCAGTATCAGATCATACACCAATAATAGCAACACTTAGTGTCTCAATAATAAATAAACCACAGACCCTTACCTTATATAATCGAAAAACAGACTGGGAGTCATTTGGTAGATATATTGAAAAAGAAGTGGATCTGAAAGTCAATCTTAAAACACCAGAGGACATTGATAATGCTACATTTTATATTACAAATCTCATACAAGTCGCCGCATGGCGTGCCACCCCAGCTCTAAACTATACCCATACGAGTTCTAACATGCCATTAGACATTCGCAAGAAACTGGCGGAAAAGCGAAAACTGCGAAGGCAGCTACATCTAAGCCAAACCCGCACAGACAGGTCACAGTATAATAGGGCATCAAAAGAACTTAAGGAACTAATAAAAGAGAGCCAGAACGAAACGTTTCAGAATAAACTTTCAACACTTTCTACCTATAAAAAAGACAACTACTCACTGTGGAAAATAACAAAGAATTTTAAAAGACCACAAAATCATATACCGCCACTAAGAAAAAACCAAAACGAACCTTGGGCTAGAAGCGCAAAGGAGAAGGCCGAACTTTTTGCTCAACATCTAAGTGACGTGTTCACTCCGAACGAATCTTCTATGATTGAATTTGAAGAAATGGTGGACATGATAATCTACAGTGATCAACAGCTAACACCGCCCTTACCGTTGGTTACTCCTGGAGAACTGAAAAGAAAAATCAACAAACTCGAGAGCAAAAAAGCACCCGGTTTTGACCTCATAACAGCAGAAGTCCTAAAGAACCTTCCCAAAAAACCAATTGTATTTCTAACCATGCTCTTCAATTCAATACTCAGAGTATTCCACTATCCAAAACTATGGAAGATTTCTCAGATATGTATGATAGCAAAACAAGGAAAACCACCCAGCGAACCCAGCTCATACCGGCCAATAAGCTTGCTCCCTATTATATCAAAGCTGTTCGAAAAAGTACTCCTAACCAGATTGAAACCTTTTCTGGAAGAGAACAAGTGTATACCTGACCACCAATTCGGATTTAGGGAAAAACACGCCACAGTAGAACAAGTACACAGAGTAGTCCAAAAAATTAGACAATCTCTCGAGAAAAAAGAATATTGCTCTGCTGTGTTTATAGACATACAGCAAGCCTTTGATAGAGTCTGGCATAAAGGGCTGCTATACAAACTCAAAACTTCACTACCTAACCCATTCTTTATGATTATAAAGTCATACCTAGAACAAAGGAGATTCCAAGTGAAGTTCGAAGAAGACTTCTCTGATCTATATCACATTAAGGCGTCAGTACCACAAGGATCAGTCCTAGGACCAGTACTATATTCCTTATACACTGCCGACCTACCTGAAACTCCAGGCGTTGTGACAGCAACCTATGCAGATGACACAGCTTGTCTAACAAGTGACAAAGACCCCACCAATGCATCCACACTACTACAGGTCCAGCTAGATAAAATTGATGAGTGGCTTAAGATATGGAGAATTAAGCCGAGCGTAAGTAAATCCATGCAAGTAACCTTCACTCTCCGGAAAGGGGACTGTGCACCAGTGACTATGGATGGAAAAATATTACCAACCAACAACACGGTGAAATACCTTGGCTTACACCTGGATAGACGACTAACTTGGGCAAATCATATAAAAGCCAAAAGAACTGAAGCAAATATGCAACTTAGAAGCTTAACCTGGCTCCTAGGACGTAAATCTCGTCTGTCACTATCCAATAAACTACTTGTGTATAAAGCCCTGATAAAACCCATTTGGACCTATGGCATTGAACTCTGGGGATCTTCCAGTAACTCAAACCTGGAAATACTCCAAAGGTTCCAGAATATTGCACTAAGAACAATCTCACATGCACACTGGTTTGTGAAGAACTCCGAAATTCATAACTTTCTAGAAATATCGACTGTAAGAGAGGAAGTGATGAACTACTGCAAAAAATATAAAGACAGACTAAGCAAGCATAGTAATGCACTAGCTAAAGACCTGCTGAATATTCATAATGATAATATAAAACGCCTGAAACGATGGAGCATTCTTGAGCTAGACCAAAGAAAATAAAACACAAACCACTCTAGTATGGTATTACTCAATGGAGTAATACCCAAATCATACCTACATAATATGAAACCATCTGATTAAGGCTGACGAGCCGATTGCAGATAATTATATATATTAATAAAAAAAAAAAAAAAAAAAATGTCCTTTCTCAGGCTCTAGACTGTCTGTGTATCAAATTTCATTTAAATCGGTTCAGTAGTTTTGAACGTGCGACAGATATAGTTACTTTCGCATTTATAATATTAAGTAAGGAATATAAGTAAGGATTACAAATTTTTACTATGATTTTACATTTTTTTTTTCGTTTATTGTTTAAGTTTTTCACATTACAAATTTTACATTAACAACATCACTTTAACCTAGATTGGTTTGTATGTGATGTATAATTCACATAACCGACCTTCCACAGTTGTATAATTTAGTATGAATATAATTTTTAATGTTAAACATAATGTTATAAAGTCCCTTCAAAATGGTAACAAGCTATTTGTTTTTAGTAATTTTACGCATACATGTATATGCACTATGCAGATATTTAATTTAATTTAAGAGTGCTGTAAATTGTCTAGAAAATATTGTTTTAATTTGTATTTTAGTGTTTAGTGCTTGTAGTGTATTTTAATGCTTTTGGCAAGTCGTTTATCATTTTAGGAATTAAATATTCTTTTGTTCGTTTGCCATAAAAGTTGTTATATCGCGGAACCGGGAGATTGTTTGCAGTCAAGGACCGGGTTCTGATACTTCGGTGTGCTTGGTTTTGAGTGTTACATGTATTGTCAAAAAAGTTTTCTATCAACATTAAATAGCGCATTTTTTCTGATATGGGTAGAACACCACAATGTTTGTATAGTAGGTTATCTTGATTATGGTATAATTTCCTTATTTTTTCTGGCACTATAGTTTTCAATATTCTCGTTTGTAAGGCATGTATGTTCTGTATATAGGTTTT
This sequence comes from Sphinx pinastri, assembly GCA_947568825.1. Lineage (NCBI taxonomy): Eukaryota > Metazoa > Arthropoda > Insecta > Lepidoptera > Sphingidae > Sphinx > Sphinx pinastri. Next base: position 8,857,000 of record OX387627.1, on the reverse strand, counting down.
AAAAGTTCTTCCATAGCTACTTAAATCATATGATATTATAGATTCTGCCATAGCTTTGTGTAGTAATAATAGCATTTTGTACGGAATTTTACTTCTTAGTATATGCAGTTTTGCTAAGAAGGCTCGTAGTTTAACACAGACATTGTTTATGTGTACGTCGAAGGAAAATTTGCTATCCAATGTTATTCCTAGGTACTTCTGTGATGTGCAAGCTTCTATTTCATCACAACTGCACTTATGGCCGTATTGTGTACTTTTGTGTAAGCACGAATGGTTGTGACCAATTATTTTTAAGGTGTGATTCGTTTTATTATGTGCTGAGTGCACAATATGAAGCAGTTTTGTTTTTTGCGTGTTTAGGACAAGACCCGCGTCGTGAGACCATTTCAAAATAGTATTTAAGTCTTCCTGGAGCTTAACTTCAGCCTCCTCCAGTCTGTTAGTTGCTATTACCAAGCAAGTATCGTCCGCAAATTGGTAAGTGGTGCAGTTTTTAATTAGATTTGGTAGCTCATTGACGTAAACTAAAAAGTGCAACGGACCAATCACTGACCCTTGTGCTGTACCTTGTGACATTAGTTTCTTGCAGCTGTATGAGTTATTTATTTTTACTGTAAAGTATCGATCTTCAAGGTAGGTTTGGCACCACTTATGTAATGGTCCCTGAATTCCACTATCGTGTAGTTTACGTAATAATCTATTATGATTCAGGACGTCGAATGCTTTTGAATAATCAATAAACAAAATAATCGTGTGTTTTTTGTCGTTTAGATTTTGATTAATTTCATCTGTAAAGGTTGACAATAATTGTGTGGTACTTTTGTTTCCTTGAAATCCGTATTGTTTATTTGAGATATAATCACATTTTTTATAAAATGACTGCATTTGCTCACACACTATTTTTTCAATTATTTTATCAATAGCTGGGAGAATATGTATTGGTCTATAGTAGTTACAATCTGTTTTATTGCCTTGGTTTTTATAAATGGGTCGCACACAGCTTTCTTTTAAAGGTTTTGGATATATTCCAGTTTTTATGCTTACGTTAATGAGATTGCATATAGCTGTTGCTATCTTATCGGCAATTTTTTTTATAATGAACGGTTTTATACCGTCTGTTCCAGGGCCTTTATTCTTGTTAAGAGATTTTATGTGTTTGTACACTGTAAGTGGTGTAATTTTTTTGAAATAAATACTTGAGTTAGCTTCCGGAGCATGATTTTGATTCATTATTTTTAAATTACACTTAGGAATTATACTTTTTACGTTTTCATTAAACTTACATGCGAATAAATCTGCAATTTGTTTATCTGTTAAGTTTTGATTCTTAAAAGATGGCGGCTTCATAGATGGCGCTAGTGTCGTACAAGTTAACAGTTAACCTATGGGTTGCTAGTGTTTTTTTTTATTACAAATTCCTTCATAACTTTGTACCCCACAAAATCCCACTGTGGGACTTTTATAAATAATATATATTATTATTATTAATAATATATTATTCATCACGTAGGCGAACATAGTTGCACTTATGATAAGTCAAGATACATTACATTGATTATGATAATTATTATTAATGCCAAAGGTCACTTTAAATATAACTAACGACATTTTTATTAGGAATAATATCAATGATGAAAAATAAACAAAAAGGCCAGCTCGGGCTGGCAGGAAAGGGGATATAAATAATAAAATATAGGTATTTAAAAAAAACCTCGACTGCGTCAATATCTGCCATCTTTATTATTATTAAATTCATTGAAGAACTGGAAAGATAGAAACAATATATTAATTTGAATATTTTATTTTGGTTTTGAATAATCTTAGTTGACAGTGTTCACAAACGCTGTCGGAGGCATAACACACTCACTTCTCATAATTTGGTTGGTGATATAGGTAGAGCAACAAAATCTCGGAGTGAGCAGATGCTTCCGACTGCGTTTTAATTAAACTGCGACTAATTAAAATCTTGTTTCTATGTTTTCAGTTCTTCAATGAATTTAATAAAGATGGCAGATATTGACGCAGTCGGGTGTTTTGTTTTTTTAAATATTTTTTTTAGTTCCATCATTTTAGTTTTCAGGCACCTTTATTAGTGATTCCTATTCCAAACTCCAATAAAACATATAAGTTATATATATAATCATAATCACCGTTAAAAAATCTTTATTTTGATACCATACTCGATGTATTTTGAAAATATTTGCCGCCATAATAGTTAATTTTTTATTTTTTATTTTGATGTACCCATTGTCACTCTCACGACTAAAACGAATCTATTGACACCACTCACATAAAAATACTATAAGCCTTTTAGGCTCTAGGGCGTTCCAAAGAAATATACATACATACACTCAGAAAACATAACCCTCCTTCTTTCGCAGTCGGGTAAAAAGAGATCATTTTTATTAAAAAATAATGGGAGGAACGCGTCGCGATCATCACCGGTGAGGACACTACAGGCCCTAGCCTAGCTAACCTACCAGCCTTTCACTAGCTACCTAAGCGATGATGTTCCAAAGAAGGGAAGAAAGAAACTCCGGGCTTACTTTTTGTCATCAATTGTTCGTTTCTTTTCTTTTTTTTTCAATAATTTTGTGCTGTATAGGAAGTCTTTTTTTTCTTTTTATGTAGGCGATCCTGCAGTCAACACCGGGGGAAACCTGCGAATGGGATACTGGAGACCCCCGGCTTAACGACTGCAAGGGCCTGGGAGGGGAGTGGAGGAGGAATATGAAAGGGAAGGTGGGGGGAAGGGAGGAAGGTTCCCAGGATGGGCGGAAAGAGAGGGTGCCAGGAAATGTTCGCGGGCCCTTTTAGGCCTCAATGTGTTTTTCACTCAAGAGATATACACACTGAACTGTGTGCCTCGGCCCGCGACCAGTGTCCCCCCGCGCATGGGCGTGCATTGGGTGTGAAGACCCAGCGCACATGTATAGGAAGTCAGATTAGTTATACTATAGGCTAATGAACGCACATCACCGTTGAAATGAGATAAAATCCAAATGGAGGGATTTAATACCTGAACAGGCTTGTACAAACACTTAAACTGGACATAACAAAAAAAATAACGGTGTACAAGTTACAACGTGCATTCGCCTACATTTACAACAACATTTATACCAGGCAACACTTTTTACAGGCCTCAAGCAAACCTAGTGGCTATAATATAAATCTTGGTCTTAATTTATGAAACTACCGCTAGATGTCGCTGTACAATTTGTACATCGCGATGTCAAGATTTTCTTGCGTTTGGTTTGGGCTCCAACACATTAATGTGAAGGTACTGACTTAAACGATAACCCGTTTACGAAGATGCCGGTTTCTTTGAATATCTCAATTCTTATCCTTTGCTATTGCTAAGGATTTGAAGAGGGAAAATCTCAAAGGAATTCGGTTTCTTAATTTTTAAGACTCCCTCGACGGAGTTTATTATTAATTAAACAAAAAAAAATAAACGCGTGTTAAACTTTATCAATTATTTTATTCATTGTTCTTATAACAATTATACTATATTTTTTTTATTGCATTGAATGACGAGACGAGTATGCCGTTCGCCTGATGGTAAGCGATAAGACCACCCATAAACAGTAGCAAAACCATCTAGCACCTTGAGTTACAAAGTTCTGTGTGGTATTTATTCCACTGCACTTCTCATCCTGGGACATAAGATGTTAAGTCTCATTATGTCCAGTAGTTACACTGGCTACAATGTCCTTCAAACCAAAACATAACAGTGCATGCACACTGTTGCTTGGCGGTAGAAATAGACATTGCGGTGGTACCCACCCAGACGGCCTCTTACATAATGAGAGACCTACCACCAGTAAATTAATCCAATAATACGGTCAAATTATTATTATTTATTTATTTAAATATATTTAATAATGGTTTAGTAGATAAACATACTAAAGTTTATTTTGCTGCTAAACATCTACCCGCTCATCAATTATGTTTATAGTATTTGATTTACTTCTGTGAGTTGCAGATTTATTCCATAGTGTAATTTCGTGACCTTTGATTTATTATATGTATACCTAGATAGACACTGAACATTTCAAGCGCGTCGAAAAAAATAGAGTTGTCGAACTATTATTCCCCACTAAATGAGTTCAAGTGAATTATTTTTTGTTGATTTTTATGGATATAATTCTCCCCCCGTAGAAACCGTGTAATAACTGGTATCATTATGCATACACACAAGGATACGCAGAATGATGCAGCGATAGCGTATGACACAGCTGTCACGCATAGTGCATACTAGCTTAAGAAAAGTTGGCCTGTTTGTTTTAGTTTTATTGCAGCGCGTCACTCTATCTAGGTATATAATTAATCAAAGTTCGTGACATAACTATTTGTAGTTCTGCAGCATACATCTTAGAAAAAAGAAGCATTTATTGGAAACTACGTAGCTAATTAATTATTACGTACTTACGGCAGAATTCAAAGATTTTAAATATTGTTGTCTGCTAAATTGACATTCATATTATTAAATGATGGTTAATTTCAATAAATTAATATACATTTACTAATACTTATAATCAAAAGTGAGGTTAACATAAAAATAATACCAAAATCACAATTACGTGATGATTTTTCAAAACAATAAAAAAATAGTCTCTCACTTTCACTATTTATTTAAATGAATTTCAATAAAGCCGAAGTTACACAAGGAGAGTTTTTCGCATACTAGCGGCAGTTTCTTGCTATGCGATAATCTATCGCCTAGTGATTCCTTACGTTTACGCGAATGTTAGACATTGAAATTAAATTACTATAACGGATTTTATCGCAGTTTTTTATTTTATTTTTCTCCCGATGTTTCGAACGCTTTGCAGCACTTCGTGGACACGGGGCGGACTGATGTGTTGGTGGTCCGAAAAGTTAGTGTTACAAATCTACCTTCAATTTACAATCATAGAATTTTACAATTATATAATTTAAAGATGTTACTCATTGTTTGTGGTCCGGTCTACGCAGTAAGAGCTCACAATGTCTTGAGGTCTAGCAGCAGGTGTTTTGGGGAAAATCACTATGATCACTCTGCAGCGGTAAATGTAATATTTTCTTTAGTTGGATGCAGTATTTTCTTCGTTAATGTTGTTTTCCTTGTCCTTCTCATTGATGGGAGTAGTTTTGTTCGCCTTATCAACTAAAAGCCGCTCACTGCTCATCCTACAAATAGACGAGAAATATTTATGAAGTAAAAGAAACCTTTTTTATTCGTCACCTAGAATGTAGTAACTCAAAATATTTTTTTTAAATCATACAAATATACTTTTATTTTGCCTTTAAGGGGCTCCAATACGCGAATGACCTCTCGCGTTGGCCTCTGCCTTACCCCTCAGGACTCGTAACTACACTCTCCTCATATCTCCACATCTATTATTACGTCAATTTTGACCGCCATCTAGTGATATTTAGGAATTTTCGAACGTCAAACTTGACATTGGCAGAATTGTCGTAAAAACGGTACGGCCATAGAGTAACTTGAATATAGGGTATAGAGTCATCAGCTCATCTAAATCATCAGCGCCATCTATTAGGAAAGTTTCTACCTACAAAAACCTATCTGATCTATAGTGTAAATAATACGTATGTATATGTTGTGTACTGTATAGGTTTAATTGTTTATTTTTTAGGATAAAAGAAGAAAAAGCTCGAATTATTGTACATCATTTATTTTTCGTTTTTAGGCACATATATTTTTGCTGCAATCTTTCCAACTGATCGTAGTCCGTAAAGCGTAGCCGGCTTGATGCGAAAACAGTTATAAGAATCCATAATAAAGCACAGGTCCACCAAATATTGCAGGGTCACCAAAATCCATAAAACGTAACCGGGTCGTCGGTAAAAGTCACAATAATTATTCACATAAACAGTATAATATTTCGAATGGCACAGTAACTTCTTTTATTACATCTTCCACGGTTTATCCAATATCGAGTTTTATTAGCAGATATAAAACAATAAATACTAATTTCTAGAAATCAATAAGTTGTTCTTCTTCTTCTTCTTTTTATTATGGCTTCCACCGATTAACTATCGGTGATTTCGCCAATGTCAAGTAATAATAGCAGATACAAAACAATAATTATAAATTCTTAGAAATAAAAAGTTGTCGCCATCCAATAAGTTGTTACAATAACAGAAACAGAATCAGTTTCGACAACTTGTCATAACATTGCTTTGATAGCTAAATCACAAAATGGCAGGTCAACGTTCCAATGATGATGGTATGATTGATTTAAATTAAGAAATAAATATAACTATATTGTATGAAATAGGGCTTTGTGCCGACATCAATATAAAAATAAGCCAAGTTGAGAAAATACTTATTTATCATGATTTAGAAAAAGAGTCGTATGATTCCATTATTATTTTTGACCGAGTAACTCTATAATAGATGCGTAAAATGAAACGGCATGTATCTGAATGTGTTGCCGTTTAATAAATTATATTTTCAAAATATGCTGTTAAACGCCATCTAGTGAGTAAGTAGCGAGCTACTTTTTGTAGAACATTTTCATAGAAATAAAAAATGTACTAGCTGCAAAGACCCTGGATACGGCCAACCATAACAAATTGGAATTGGATATTTAGGAAACAACATTCGGCGGCTATAGCGGTTTCACGCCTTGAACGCAAGAATGTTAGATGCGGCATAATATTTAATTTTTCATTTTAATTAAATACAAAATCAGAATCGTTAATAACCTGATTTGATTGTTTATAATTATTGTTATTATTACCTACTTGTGGTTATTGGATGTTCTTCTTATTTGCGAATTCGACCGTGCTTAGGCGAAAAAATATTGTTCACTTCTTTTCCAGCATTATAAAATAATTTTAGCGTGACCTGTACTTTGTGACTCTATTTACGATACTGCGATGGTGCCTAATTATATACGTACATGTAGAAAATAGTGTTTTTCAAGAGAGCAAAATAAAGATTCAAATCAATCTACAAAAAAAATATGTACTAAATAATATAGGGAACGTGTACGAACTTATGATGGAAGTACAAAACCGATACAAGAGCCACATGTGGATAAAAAAGGAAACTTTTCTGACCTATAATTTATTTATAAATATTGTGTTATAATAAAGTAAAAATAATAAAATATGTCTTCCAGCCGATTATTATTGATAATCAGCGTGGCAGAATATGCTTTATTTTTAGATGATAACTGGCGTTATTTGGATATAATTGAAACAAAGTTATGAGGTTATGTTCCCTTAATTTCATATTTGTTTCTATTGAATATTAACTTCAAAGCCTGTTTATTTTTAGAAATTATATAATGAGACATTTCTAAATTCTTTAGGAACTTATACTTTTGTATGTTTTTATACCTAGCACGAAAATGTTGCTTTAGATTTTGAATAATCATACCTATGGTTGTGTAAAAATACGTTATTCTTTTTTTTAAACTTACATGAACATTGCACACTTTTTATTTAATATTCCAAAGTAGCATATAGTCAAAAAAATTAATTCGGTATAAGGAACGAGCACGTCGTAAGCACTGCCATCTAGTGGCGCAATCTGACTCATTTTTAGCACATCGTTACTTGGAATTGACGTACAATATTCATTAAAACTTTTTAACAAAAAATAGCACCGACTTCAAAAACCACTATTATGTAAAAAATAACTTGTACTTGCTTTGCTTATGGGTTGTAAGAAAATTTAAATAATACCAGTATTATATGCACTGACATTCGTGTAATCATATATATGAACAATGAATAAATTCTGTCAACTAACAATTCTGTCGAGTTTGGGCGGGAACTTGGAAGTGTAATGAGGTGCTCTTGTTTTAATTCATTATTTTGGTGATATTTAGTGTTATATTGCATAATTATGGTGGTATATTATCCAATATAGTTCTATTAAAGAGCTCAAATGAAGTGAATTGAAATAATTGTGCTAATCAAGTGTTTTTACTGTTGCTGCCAAAATTCCACGATAAAGTCTTGGTAAGGTAGCCACTGCTTTACTTCGACATACTACAGATAATAAAATAGACAAACCAAACTTGACATTGGTAAAATGTGAACACAAATGCCATAATAAAAAAAAAACAGCATAATAGAATGTACCTACTGCTAAAAATTATTTCAGCACGCAATTACATAATATATCATAAAATTGATTTGAAGTTAAATGTAGATTCTAGTGTGTTCATACTTCATGGATTAAAGGATGATTAAAACAGGTTCGTCTGGAAATCTTTAGGGGAGGCCTATGTTCAGCACTGGAATTCATACAGCTTTATTTTTTCTGTGCAGCTGATGATGATGATGGTGAAGAAAAATAACTTCAGTACGCACTCACCAAAAACATTGTACCAGCCCCTTTGAAAAATACTAAAAGTTTTCATTTTTATTGCAGAAAATAATCCCGGAAGGAAAATTTAATTATTATGTAACACGGAATTTTACAGAAAAGGTGCTAGAAAAACTCATGGTTTGTATCTGTATAATCCAAGTCCAAAGAATACAATATATACTACGAAAACCCAATTCATTCTAGGAATACTATTTGAATTTGTATTGAAAAATAAAATATTTTTTGTTAGAAGTGTTTTATTTATTCTTATCGCATACCGCAAGAATGAGCGGAGCGGTCATATTAGGCTGAGATTGGTCTGATGACTCTGAACGTAAACTTATAGGATCGTCGGGGTAGTGTCACGCTAGGACAACAGCTCAGGCCTGTATTATAATATAAAATACCATCATTTGGGTAGAACAGCCTGATGCTCACTGTTTTGAGTTTTTATCTTATCTCTAGGACATCATACGCAGTTAGATTAGACTTTGCAAACCAAAGGTCAAAAGGTATAGATTCTAGTAGATCCTGAAATCAGGTGGAAATCTGAATGCTCCATTATGTAGCAATGATATATGATTTATTAAATCGGGAGTTAAACATTCCTTTCCTTTAGTAGAATCGCAAACTTGCAAGGGAGTTTTGCGTCACACACATATTATACTAATATACGTACCTATTAAAAGAATTCTGCAAGTCATCATAATATATTCGTTCTCAAGACTAAACAGCTTACATTTATCATATTTTGAGGTCCATTAAAAGTCTATAGATAGATATTAAAGTTAGATACTCACCACATTCTATCGAATCTGTCGAAAAGCGCCTACTCATTTTATGATAGCAATATGACAAATCTACGTTTCCGCTATTTATGACTCTTTTATAAATAAATGGTTTCATGTATCTTTTTATCCCTTACCATCTAGTGGAAGTCCCTGTTATTCATATAACGGGTCACCATGCATATTATGTATTATCTTTAATTCAATTAAAAATAGCTCCAATTTATGCATTGCTAATCGACATTCTTAAGGGCACTTCTAAGTCGTCGAATGAAATTACTCGTATGATTCAGGTCTATTCAGTCTGTTCCATAAAATGATGAACCCTAAACCAAGATATATTGAAATGGGACCACTTCGAGACCCTTATTTACTAAACAAAGAAGGAATCAAGGAAATACGCTCCCAATTTTCAGAGAAATCAGTGTACATACATAAAAAAATACAAACACACGAATTGATTACCTCCTCCTTTTGCAAGTCGGTTAAAAAGGATGAAAAATAACATTTAATTTGTTGATAATACGTATCGCTGTGTATCTGGATGCTCCAAAACATAAACATAAACAAATCAAATGGTGTGAAATTATATAATGTTCCCAAGAATTGTACCTAAGTACGTGCATTCCCTGGTTATGTGAAAATCGAGAAAAATAATAAAAGCTGTATAAAACATACATAATTATGAGTTGCAAAAGCATTTAGAAATGTTGCGTTTCGTTTTGTTTGTTTTTTACTTTATTTAACTTATTTATTTTAATTTTTTGTCAAAAGATTTATGCTCACACTCAAGTAACGTAATTTAATTCTATAAGTGAGAACTTGTTATTGGCTTTTTGACACCTAAATTGTTGCTATTCCTAATATAATTATTAGCTGTAAGTTTTCCATGCTGAAAATAAATAAATAAATAAAATAAATATATTTTAAAGATAATATTCAATACAAAAAAATCTGTAATTAAGGGAACATAACCTCCTAATTGTGCTTAAATAACTAGCTCCCATCTAAAAAAAGCATATTCTGGACACGCTGGGTATCAATAACATTCGGCCGGAACACATATTTTATCAATTTTGTCATATTAAAAGAATAGTACCTTGGTACATGGTATTTATTACTTTAAAGTAGGCCCTAATAATGTTTTCCATTTCAAGAAAATATTTACGACTGAAGTCAAATGAGTCGGTACCTACAGTTAGTTACCTTACTAATTAAAAAAAAACTGGTTGTTCAGCGGTTACATTTTATATTAAATCTCAGATTTCATAATTTTTCCATATTGAATTACATCACGAGCATACAAATGGTTCAGTTCTCATCCCTTGTCTCGCTTAGTTACGAATTGATAAAAGATGAACGTCCTATATTTATTATCATGGTTTAAGATAATTATATCCGTACCAAATTTGGTCTTAATAATATGTTTGCGGTTTAGTTTCTCCCCCCTTTAGCTGCCCTAAGTTAGTGGTTAATAAATATGAATATCCCATATTTATACTTAAGCTACATGGATATCAATTTTCACCATAATCGGTTCAACGGTTTATTTTCGTCCCCTTCTACCTTCTTATTTAGGGATTAATAAAAAACTGAATGTCATATTTACTTTCAAGTTTTAAGAGGTCCCCAAACCAAATTTAAATGGAATTGGTTCAGTGGTTTAATTTCTCTCCTCTTTGATCCCTCTCATTTTGGGGTTAGTGAAAAAATAATATCTCGTATTAATTTTCAAGGTTATAGATATCCCCATACCAAATTTCATTACACTCGGTTCAACGGTTTAGAATCTCCCCTCTTCTAACCCCACAAGTTTGGGGTTGATAAAAAAATTGAATACCCCAATTTCAATTTTAGAGCTCATACTATCCAAACCCAAAATTTCATCCAAATCAGACGAGTCTTTTCCGAGAAACCAATAACATATATATATATAGTTTAGCGCGTTTAAATAAGAGAGAGATATAAACAAATTATTGTCCTAGTTCTAGTTTCTTTTTTATCCACCTCATCCACCTGTGGCTCTTGTGTCAATTTTGTGCTGCTCCCTATAGTTCGTGCACGCTCCCTATAGTTATGTCAAAATTTCGATGATTGTTTTTCAAGACTCTGTCTGTCAATAACAATACGAAGTTATGTACCAAAAATTAAATTAATATCAATAATTTTAGTAGCGATTATTAATTAACGTTATAGTAAAATGTAATAATATTTTAATGACAACATACAAGCAAACTACTGGTTTTTGTAAGAGTTCTTATAAGATATTATAATGTGATACTGTGATGTTCTTGTAGATATATTGTTTCAACTGTGCCTATAGATAATGACATGTACGTGATATACATGCCATTATTCAGGCATCTGATGCCAATTTATAATTTAGTTATCAAGTTAAAAGGGTGAAGGTGTAATAAATAGGTGACCCATTGCTAATAAATGAGTTTTTATCTAGTCGGTCTACAGTCTACACAAACTAACGACGAAAAACTATAATATAAAGTATTACTATTGTCAATTGCAAATCGTGATCGTTGTGGTTTCGGGAAAATGTAATTGCCAACATCATATCTCTATTGCGAGACTTTCTATCATTACTCCCATAGTGTGACCGCGCAACATTTTTTCCGCTTGCATATCTTAGGATGACATAAATGATTGCAAATGTCTACAAATTCGGTATAAAAATAGCTGATTGATAACACCAGGACAAAGATTTTTACATTCTTTGTGAGCATTCGTGCATTTGATCAGTAGAAGGTAATCGACCCGGAGTTAGACATCGACCTACATATTAAACTGATCCGATCAAGATGTCGCGAGTGCTTTCATTTCATCATTACACAAATAATCACTTACTATAGAATGGTACGTTTTTAGGTTTGTTAATATGTATACAATTTGCATAAAAGGTAACCAATATGATAATATGCTATTTTTATGATTTAAAGTGTTTTATAAATTTAAATACAAATGGATTAAAGCTATTTGAAATGTTTTATACCACCTGTTTATGAAAAGTTGAGGTGAAAGGTTTATTTACATTCAAAAATATATATTATGGAGACGTATATTGATACTGATTTGATATTTTCTTATTCCAGTACTCAAACATCCACGATTGTTCAGGTATCATAGGTGGTTTGTAACTCGTAACTCTTCTCATGATTTCGATAAAAAAAATACTTATATCATGTCTATTTGTACTGTTACATAATTTTTATTTATCGTAGTAAATATGAATATTTCTCAAACTTATATTTATATGTATTAAGTATCTATTTATTGTTAACCATGTCAGAACCATGCTGCTGGCCAGCTATGGCCTTCTTCCATCGCCACCAATTTCTTCTATTTTTTGTTGTTCTGAACCATGACCGACCCTATAAAATAGTGTTCTCTTAAGAGGCCGTATACGAAATTTCAACTATTTCAGTCAACTTTTCATCGTGATTATTAAAAAATTAAACTGATCAGTGGGCTTAGAATGTGACAAAAAGACGCAACTCGTAAAACGATGTCGTTTAATTTTGATGCTTGTGATTGATCGAGAGACCAATACGTCAGTCAATTGTTAGTCTCTCAACCAATCCCAATAAGACGAAACGGAGACGTGACGTGTTTTTTGTCACATTCTAAACCCACTGATCAATTTCTAATAGATCATCAGAAAGACTATTTCAACACTAATAAAATAAACGAGCCATATTTTTCATATCTTTCTTTAATTTCAATCTATCTACCAAATTCCAACGTCTGTTTCAGAAATTTTGTTGTACGGAGACTCAAACATGTTCAAATTAAAGAAAGATATGAAAAATGGGGCTCGTTTTTTTATTAGTGTTGAAATAGTCTTTCGGATGATGTATTAGAAATTAATCAGGTCAGTTTATTTTTTGAATAATCACGATGAAAAGTTGGCTGAAATAGTTGAAATTTCGTATACGGCCTCTTAACTATCTCTTACTTTGTCATCGTATTTTTTAAATCTTATTTATTATAACCTATTTTTTTCTGAAGCTATCAAGTATCAACTGGATTTAATTGATTACCGTCATAAATATTGCGCTTCCGGCTCTACCGGTAAGAAACAGGATTTGAGAGGGAGGGGGATTTGGACTTCCCGATATTTTCTCTCAAACCATGTGAAACGCAACAGTAAGATTATACAGCTAATGTATTATATAGTAGGCTTTTCACTATTTTTTGAAATATTTATCACCTATGAAGTTATTGTTTATTAATGAGTGTTAACAGCTTCATACACTTAGAGTTATCAATTCCATTATTGTATACTACTAATATCAGCCCTATACTATATACTTTTTCACTGCTGTGCACGGTTCTCCTCTATTACTGAGAGGGTTTAGGCCTTAGTCCACCACGCTGGGCTCGTGCGGATTAGCAGACTTCACATATTATCGAAATTATTATGGAGAACTTCTCAGGTGTGCAGGTTTCCTCACGGTGTTTTCCTTCACCGTTAAAGCAAACGATAAGTTATTGCTGAGTCGAGCTCGGACTCGCGTTCTAATAGGCCGCGACCTATCGTTATACGTCTCACACGTCGAGCAACACGTGACTCGATGTTGCATGCAGCGCGCGTGCGTCGCCGACTCAACACTGAAGGTTTGGGACTCCGCAGCGACTCCAGCAAGCCTTTCTATGTAAACGAGCGCTTGACGCGGGCCAACCGGGTTATTTTTAACCGCGCACGTACTGCTCGACGAGAGTTTGGCTGGCGTTACGTATGGACTCGTGACGGTCAGGTGTTGGCGCGGAAAGAACAGTCGTCCCCAGTTTATAGAATCCGGTCTGAAGCGGATGTGAGCCGTGTTTTTGCTTGTGCTCAGATTGGTAGGCAAGATTGAAATATTGTACAATGGTTACGATAATGAATTTTGTATAATATCCTCTTTAACTAATATTATGATTGGTTTTACTTTAATTTTAATTCATTTATTGCAATGCGAGTGTATCCGTGGTATCGTTCCGGACGGCATGGTGAAACAAACATGTCATGCATATTATTACTATTATGTCATAGTTTATAAAAGCTATCTATTTACGTATTTGTGTCCAAGAAATTTTGTGGTTCTTTATCTATGCAACACTGTATTTAAAATACGATTACAGCATGTATTGTATACAAGATATCGTAAAATTCAATCGTGTAAATAAGCTTAAAATTGGTCTATTAAACGTGGGATCTTTGGGTACGCGTCATGACGAATTCATAGCGGCTATGGCTACACATAACGTCGATGTAATGGCCATTAATGAGACGTGGCTCCGCGAGGGGGAGGAGGGCCGGGCGCCCGCCGTGCCCGGGTACCGTTTACGACACGTCCCGCGCCCCGCCAGCGTGCGCGCGCGCGGTGGCGGTGTCGGTTTAATAGTTAAATGTAGGGCTTTAAACGATATAAATTTAACTGACTTTCACTCGGACCTGGTTAATAATTGTATAAATTGGGATAATATTCTAATGTGTGAAAATCTTGATAACAAGGTTCTATTGTTAAATTCGGCCATTCTCAAAATTATAGACATGCATGCACCACTAAAGAATCGGCGAGTGAAGTATAAACCATACCCCTGGATCACATATAATATTAGAGAGTTAATGAGACGCAGGGACGAGGCTTACATGCGAGCTAAATATAGTGGTCAGGAAGGGCACAAAGTTTTTTATAAAGAAATGAAACGAGTGGTTGAAGATGCTTTGGTCAGGGAAAAAACCGCATATTTTAATCACTATGTCAACAATAAATTTACAAACTCTCGCACACTGTGGAAACACATTAAGAAAAACGTTCGCATAAAAGAGAGGTCTGAGCTGCCTCTGGATATTTTTAATGACCCTGATTTAATTAATAACCATTTTCTTTCTGTCCCAGGTAACAGTGAGACCAATTTATCTCAATTAACTTATTTTGAATATTATACTTGTGGCGATTCGGTATTTACTATAAGCACAGTAAACGAAATTGATGTGCTCAAGATAATCAAATCTCTCTCGTCAAAGGCTATTGGGGTGGATGGCATATCTTTGGATATGTTAAAACTCACATTGCATAAAACCCTTCCTATCATTACTTCAGTAATAAACCACTCCATAGAAACAAACACCTATCCAGAAATATGGCAGTCGGCAGTCGTAAGGCCAATCCCTAAGGCGTCGTCGGCAAGGGTTTTACAAGACTTGCGTCCAATAAGTATATTGCCGTGCATATCTAAAATATTGGAAAAAATTTTGCTAATCAACTTCGAAAATATTTACAAGATAACAATATCTTGCCAAAGTTACAGTCCGGATTCAGAAAGGGACATAGCACAACTACTGCCCTCGCAGACGTGGTTGATGATATTTTGACGGATATCAATGATGGTAACGCGACATTATTAGTTCTTTTAGACTTTTCCAGAGCTTTCGACTGCATCAGTATACCTTTGCTATTATCCAAGCTTCATTTTTACGGCTTAGATATTTCGGCTATTAGGTGGTTTGATAGCTATTTTAAAAATCGTATTCAACAAGTCGAACTTTCGAATGCATCTGGGCAAACACTTAGTTCACAGCCTAAAAAGGTATTTCGCGGCGTCCCTCAGGGATCTATTCTTGGACCCTTACTTTTTATCATCTTTAGTTCAGATGTCACATCACAAATTGAGAAATGCAGATATCACATATATGCAGATGACATTCAGGTCTACAGGCCATGCCATCAAAATGACATCCTATCTGCTGTGTCTGATTTAAACAATGATTTGGACCGTATAGCTAATTGGGCGGAAACTAACTCATTAGTGCTAAACGGTAACAAATCGAAGTTTATGATACTTGGGCCAAAAAAACAGATCCTCAAAATTGTCAGCAAAGGAGTGCGCTTAAACATTAAAGGAGTTCCATTGGAGAGGGTTCATGAAGTGCGTAACTTGGGTTTAATTTTGGATGAAGAACTTCGCTTTGAGTCACACATAACAAATGTTGTGAGCAATTGTTTTTATCGGCTTAGGGTCTTGTATCAGATTAGAGATGTTCTAAATATTCCTATGCGCATTAAGTTAACCGAAACGCTCATCCTGTCTAAGTTTAACTACATGGACACTGTTTATGCACCACGTCTCCTGGTTCGCACGCAAAAACTCATACAACGAGTACAAAACGCATGCGCCAGGTTTTGTTTCAAAATTCCGCCACGCACACATGTAACCCCTTATCTAAATAAAGCCGATATACTTAAAATGAAGGCGCGCCAGGATCTTCATATGGCGTGCCTATTGTTTAATTTAGTTAAATACCGCACTCCTGCATATCTCGCCGACAAGCTGCACTGGCTGCAGGATGTGAGTGCGCACCACACTCGCGCAGCCAGCTGGGCGCTGGTTGTGCCGCGTGCTCGTACTAATGCATTCCGGGGTAGCTTCAAATTCGCTGCGTCCCGCTGCTGGAACGACTTGCCACCGCCTCTCCGTAGTCTGCAAACATTAAATACCTTTAGAACACATTATAAAAAAATACTACTTATAGTTCAAAAAAATACCGAGCAATAAGGTTAGTTATCTGCTTACCTCTTCATTTGCAGACTTATGGCGCGGCGGTGTCTTGTTATCTCCAGCGTATGTAGAAAATGCGGGTATGACGAATAAGTCTACCCTCGCGTGCTCACTGCTCACGGCACAACATTTCCCATAGGTTTTATTTACTTAACTATTATTTATCAATTAATATTATTATACATTAATTTACTGCCAATCGTCAATCACAATATTGCAATTTTTATCACAATAGTTATTATTATTACTTTCGCACTGTTTTTATTTTTATAATTTAGTTTTTTTTTCTTTTTTTTTTTTGTAACACGTCTGTGCGCTCTCAACGCGTCGGGCCCATGGAAGACCAGCGCTGTGACTCGTTCGCGGCTTGTGCTGAATGGGACCCGTTTCGCACTCTCACCATGACGTTTGGGACGATGCACTAATACTTTGCAATTCTTGATATCTTTTTTATTTCATTGTTATTCCTTTTATGTGTATTGGTGTTAGTGTGTTATATTTTATTTTATTTTTATATAATTTCTTTATATTGTTTGTGTCATGGTGTTGTGTGAATAAATGTTTTTGTATTTGTATTTGTATAATTCACAAAGAATACACCCATAACTTTAGAAAAGTCAGAGGTGTGGTCTTAGGTTTTGAACCTACGGACATCCGTCACGGCAGTCCGTTCCACACCCCAGGCTATCGACGCTTCACCGCTTTATTGTATTGTTAGGATAAAACGTTTTTTGAGGGTATTTGTAACGTACTGACCAGTTATGAAACCCAGTCGAGATATGAAACTAGTAGTGGAAGTGACAGTTGGGTGTATAAAAAGGGTGCCGTATTGATATGTGCTCTCTCTTTTGGTCTCAGTCGGCCCCAGTCGGTCTTAGTCGTAGTCTTAGTGGCAGTTGAGTAAGTTGTGCATTTACTCTCATACCGGTCAGTCGGTTGGTGATATATTTGTGAAAGTATTTCTGTAAAATCAGAGGTAGATCTTTATTTATTTAAATCTAAATCGTTTCTGTTTCTAACAGTATACAAATCGATAGATACTTAAACTAAATAATGCAAAAACTCATCAATGTTTTTACTAACCTTAATTAAAACGCTAAGCTTTGATTTGATAATAATTATTTCAAGGTCTTTTTAGATTCTCACGTATTGATAGACAAATCTAACACAACTATGATTATGATTTCCACAAAGCATTATAATATATTTTAAAAAATCTTTGATGTTTCCAATAAAACCTTTATAATCCACAATTAAGATAATCACTGTGATAAAACAGTGATTTCGGATATTAAAATAAATTAATACTTATAACTGATGGGCGTGTAAGGATATAACGTGTTTTTGCGAAAGGTGTTTTTTGTTATGGTTTTGAAAATTTCAGGACGTTGACATTTTATCAGTAGGTAGTCAAGTAGTATCTTAATTTTGAGTGGCAGTCTGGACGATAACAGAATAAAATGTGTCATTTATTTTGCTATCAATGACTGGCAAAATATATGTCAAAATAATTTCTTCCGTGACGTAGGACGGATAACGCAGCGAGTTCGTCACGAAACAGGCCAATCCAATGTTCTCTCTGGCGCTCTCGCTCGATCACTGATCATTTTTCTTGAGAGCTAGACCTTGTATAGGCCTCAGGTGACATTTCGATTGTCAAACTAGTGTGGCTAGTCCAGTGGCGACCTCACTCAAGCTTCTCGCTTGACGTTTCCGTTAATAATCATCCGAATGTGGTGACATCTGTTGTCAGTGGATACAAACTTATTTTTTTAATGAAGCGCCATTTATTTGTCTCCGACACGGCCATCCTGCGACACACACGTCCCCGGGCGTTACTCTGATTGACACAAAGTACAATCATCTTCAAAAAGAACACTTCAGGCACACACTACAATACAGTTGATAGAATGTCAAAATTGCTGCAGGTCCATCTACAACGTAAGTCTCGATTAGGCATCAAACTCAACTGTCAATAATACCATCACCTTTTAACTTTACCAGACAATTTCAAACGTCGCTAAACATCAGACATTGTTCCTTCATCAAGTACAATCCTCTCAGGACATGACTTCATCGAGCGTTCTACTACCCACTTGTGCCACCAAGCACAAGTCTCCCGGGATATGCCTCCATCATGCGTTCCCCACTAGGAAACGCAACCAAGAGTTTCCCATTTTTGTGCCACGACTCTCGCAGCCAACCAGCGTATTGCTATCTTGATAACCCCCTAGTGGATCGTGACTCTCCCACTTGCGTATCCATCCCGTGGATCGCATCTTACAAACGCATATCCATCTCGTGGAACACCACATACTATGATCTCTACAAACCACGGCCTCGACCAGTGCCAAACGCACGCCGCAAACCCAGGTACTATTCGAGTTGCCTCGAGAGATACCGAATTTCCACTGGGCCACGACTACACAATAATATTATCACGGTCGAGCGAAATAAAGCTGATAGAGTCCTTACCCGAGCTTCTGCTATTGCAGAACCAAAATCCACTCTTCACTATTGCCAAACTCGCCACTGTCACCACACGTATCATGAAGTTTTAATATTTGGCCAAAAACTCTTAAAGTCATAAAATTCAATTAACACTTATCACTATCGTGTTATAAAATTATTTCTATAGTCATCCTAGTGACCACAATTAAAACGAAAACAATCATTCCTGTGAGCATAATTGACACGCTAACAGAGTCATCCCTGTGACCGACACATGCGCCACGCGTCAACTCTGTCACCACTGACCATGTGCACAGGTTACCATAGTCAGTTAAGTTACTTTCCCAATTTTTACTTAGTTGCACGTTTTCATAAGTACAACCACACTTATTATAATCTCTCCAATCGCTTATCTTGTTTCCACAAACAAGGATCACTGTACTACCAACGATTAGTCTAATTTACTCAAAGAACAATAGCTGCGCTAATCACCGCTCCAACGGCTCGTCACCCCTATACCTCAACACACTTCATCGTACCAACGGCTCATCTCGCTTTGCGCACCAACGCAAATAATAATAACACATAGCCTCGTGAACGGCCCAGGTCATCTATGCATCTACGCAAATGAGGATAATACACCGCCGCACCAACGGTTCATCTTGCTTGCACATAAATGCAAACATCGCCGCACCAACAGCTCATCTTGCTTGCACACCAATGCAAACATCTTCGCACCAACGGTTCATCTTTCTTGCAATGTACACCAATGCAAACATCGCCGAACCAACGGCGTATCTTGCTAGCGCACCAACGCAACAAGGATAACACATCGCCGCACCAACGGCTCATCTTGCTAACGCACCAACGCAACAAAGATAACCCATCGCCGCACCAAAGGCTCATCTTGCTAACGCACCA
This sequence comes from Sphinx pinastri, assembly GCA_947568825.1. NCBI lineage: Eukaryota > Metazoa > Arthropoda > Insecta > Lepidoptera > Sphingidae > Sphinx > Sphinx pinastri. Next base: position 8,836,951 of record OX387627.1, on the reverse strand, counting down.
ACGCAACAAAAATAACCCATCGCCGCACCAACGGCTCATCTTCCATGCGCACCAGCTGCATTACATCGCACACCGTCCTACCAAAACGGACATGTCACACGCGGCACCAGTGATGAATATAAGCACAGCAGCATTACCAAGCTCGGCCCATTCTGACTTTACATAAAGACTCGTGTCAAACTTTCTGAACAGAAATCTCATTGCTACAACAAGCAAATCTACCTGCGATGTAAATTTGACATCATCTCGATTCTCAAGTCATGAACCAGTAATATTACCAAATGGTAAAATGAGATTCAAATATTTGCAACGGGTACAGGAAAATAATAGAACCTAGAACCCTCAAACTAGGGTTAAGGGTAATACGATACCAAACATCTTATATCACCGCAGCATACATCATCCGCGAAAGTATTTGATTAGTATTTAAAGTATTATTGTAGGAATGTTATTAATGTTAACTTTAAATGTATGTATAATTTTATCGTGCAATCTATTTATACTTTTTCTAATTCTTGCTCTGATATTTGCAAATGTTGTATACACCTGTAAAGGCATTTCATATTGTAAAAATTTCCCATATATTTAAGTATCATTATATTGCGTTGTGACGTGTCGTTGGTGTAACATAATAATAAATAAATAAATAAATAAATAAATAAAGTATCACAGATACTCTTCAGTAGTCATTCTTTACGGCGCTCTCTAGCGCTGAATACTTGAATACTTCCTGCAAGAACCTTCAGTTCCTGTAATCAAAAAATATCACGACAGTATCACACTGTTCAGCATATTTTGGTCTTAGATTAAGTCTTGCGTCAAATTTAGACCAGCAATTCAGTTAGCATCCTCAAAGTTACCATAAAAATATCTGGAGTAATGCTGTTCCATAGGCAACGATTTGATTAATTATTTCTCAAGGCGGCATAATAATCCCTTCCTAGACAATTTCAGCCACGGCGGCCAATCCCAACGGAGATCAGCCCGGCACGCAAGAGATACTATAGTGCACAAGTGTGTGCGCAATGCATAGGCGCACTCGCAATTCCTTGACTCTCGCAGTCCGGTGAGACGGCAATCCCACATGACCAGAGAAAAATCAGGCGCAGGACCAACGGCTTTACGTGCTTTCCGAGGCACGGGGGTATCACACCGCTAACTTTCCGACTCCGAGCCGTGACTGAGCAATTTTCAAGATGCAAAAACCCAGTCACAATGCCTTTGGACCGACCCGGGACTCGAACCCAAGACCTCAGCGCGCCAATCGCACTCGCTACTCGCACGCAACACAACCACTCCACCGAGCCAGTCAAGGCAGCATAAAAATAGGACTAGTCAAGAGTTTGCCATTACTATTGCCATTGTATGTCTCGGTAATTCTATAGAGAATTACCGAGATACCACATTCAGTCTCCACGTCATAATGACTAATCACAGAGACATTCATGATGTTGGAACCTGAAAGCCCATGACAGTACCTGAAGAAGACCGCTACCCCACCTCAAGTCAGGACCCTAGGATAACCTCAGAATTATCACACGACTCACAGTGTAGTTCCGTTATTCAGAACCCCGACCAAGGCAGGCCTCACCTCAGAGCCTCAGAGCAGACACTATCCACCTATATCAAACTTTTATCAACAAAGGCCATGTGCAGTAATTTTTACTAAAATGGCCATTTTTCTACAAGTTCTTAAATTTAGGAACGGCTCTGTACCGACAAGTACCACAAATTGCTCGTTAATCAACGTCTGCACATGTCCCGTCAAACAAAATCTCAATATTTGTAAAGATTACCAAGAAATAAAAAGAAAGAAGCAGCGATAGAGTGGAGTGTGGAGTGAGTGGAGTGGCGAGTGGACGATAGCCTAGTTGGGAATGGAACGTTCTGCCGAGACAATGTCCGCAGGTTCAAAACCAATGGGCAAACACCTCTGACTTTTCTGAAAAGTTATGTGTGTATTCTTTGTGAATTATCGCTCGCTTTAAGAGTGAAGGAAAACATCGCGAGGAAACCTGCATACCTAAGAAGCTCTCTGAATTTCGAAAGTATGTGAATTCTGCCAAGCCGCACTAGGCCAGCGTAGTGGACTAAGGCCTTAACCCTCTCAGGTGTAGAGGAGGCCCGTGCTCAGCAGTGGGCAATATATAATAAAGGGGTGGTATGGTAAAAAGAAACCAGAACCCTCACACAAGGGTAATGGGTAATACGATACTAGATTTCCTCTACTGATGCAATCACGGATGTCCTGTCCGTCCTGTCACTATCAACACCACAGAGTACTTTATAATATACTGAAAATCAACACCACGGTGCCTGTCACACCGATTGTATCACACCATAAACGGCACGCCTTCAGGAACGTTTTAGCACTAGTTTCCCAATTGCCACCATTGCCAACTTGATTCCTTATTGCAAACTTTGGACCCTGTCGTAGGTAGACAATATCCTCACAGCTAAAAAGCCGATGGCCATGTTATACATAGCGTCCACTTTTATTCACGTCGGGGGTTAATTCTTATCCCGGTATTCCTCGATGTAACATTATTTTTATTTTTTAAACGAGTTGCAGGTATTTATAAAAAAATTTTGGGCGCGTATAATATAGACAAGTGTGTAAGATTAATAATAATGTGTGCGTTCAGAATCACACAAAAAAGTAAAATATATGTGTTAAACTTTCTATGTAGTAGTAACATTGAAAGTGACATAAAAATTTGGTCGTCGCAATAAGCATATGGCGCGTTCTTTCTAGATGGTAAGTAACATAGCTTGTTGGCTCTTGTTTATTCATTGCACAATACAGGTTGTATCACGATAGAGTGTTCAATTAAAGCAGGTCGATAGAGGACCTCAATGTGCATTATTTTAACTTCCATGAGTATATTGCCCGAAAATGTATAGTTTAAAAGTTATTTAGATTTTTGTATTTTTTTATGAAAAAGGACTTCGCCACTTAACTTCGCAATTAAATCTAGACTATTAGGTCTAAAGTCATAGCATTTTTACTCAAATAAGAGTAATAGTTGGCCTTTCGAATACTCAACAATTATCTTTACGAAAGTTAATGAACTTCATAATTTTCCACAAATTTTAAAGAGCTGTGGAATTAAATTTTCACTGATGTTTTTCTTCTACAACCGATTTTAAAAACTGCATGCGTTCATGAAAAATTAGCCTTTCAAATTTCGCTAGAGTAGTAATGGGGCAATAGCCAACATGCCTAAAAATGTATTCGAATCGATGAAGACAGAAAATCGAAATTTGTTTTATTTGCCTCAAATGCCTTAAGGGCACGAAGAATATGATTTTAATAAGCCTGCCCTATGTTAGGTGACAGAATATAATATTTTCCATAAGAAATACAGGAAATATGACAAAAAATTAGAAATTCTGTGGCGTCGTAGCTTCCAAACGATTTTGATGCAGTTTTTTTTTGTTTGAAAACTGATGTGGCCGAGATGGTCCATAGTTATAACAGGCGTTTAAAGATCATCAGCTATTCTCTACTTTCACTGGTCCGATTGATTTGAAATTTGACTGTTACTTCGGTTTTATTTTCAAGACCTTGAGCTAATGCTGCATCATCAAGTAGTCTGCAGGATACCCGACTACTGAGCAACTTACAGCAGATATAGTGTCTACCTTGTTATACTTTGACTCAAGCGCCCTCTCGTTGGAGGGCCGAATCCCTGATCGGACATATAAAAATACTTCTTTAGCGGTCCTCTGACGCGACGACGTTTTGATTAATATATTACTAGGTAAGTACTATACATTTATTATTTTTTTACTTTTTAGAGAGTACTTCTTTTTTTGTTATCCATATAACATTATATAGTTCTTCGACTTCTTACATTTAAGCCATCCATTTTTTTGGGTGCACATGCTTTTATATAGGCGTAAGAAAACACATATTTTTATTAAAAAAATTATATATTTTATCAAAACAAGAAATGTAAAAAAAAAGCCTTCACTACCCTAAGTTTTAGTTTTATCAGGTTTACTATCATCTAAATGATTATTCGAATTCAGTTCACTTTTTGCATCGCTAGTCTGATTTACATCCTTCAGTTTTCCAGCGTCTTTATTAGTTTTGATTGTTTTTTCTTCTGTGTGACTATTTTTAGTGCCCAGTCTGCTTGTTATTAAATAGGCTAGGAGTTGAAACACGGCTAGAGCTATTCCGGGCAGCAGCCATGCATCAGGCATTGATGAAACAGTCTTGCTGTACAGTAGAGAGTATAAAGGTGAAGACATGGTTTGTGTAGCTGACTCCAAGGCACCCATTACGCTGTATATTTTACCTGTAGAACACAATTTGATATGAATATGATGGTAGAGATGAGATAAGGAGATCAATCACATCACGCGTAACACGACTGATCTCATCGATCAATGCTAAATGGAAGTTTATAGAAAATTTGTCTGTAACTTTTGTTCAGATCTCATATTGCACTTGAAACTAATCCAATGTGAATCACAATAGATTTAGCAATTTAGGGTAGAGTTATTTTATTCAAATCTTCAAACTGAGCATGGTACTTGAAATGCGAGCAAGATGGAAAGGTTAAAAGAAACTTGCAACTATTTAAGACACTACCAATGAAAAATAATAAGTAGTGGTTTGTAATAGAACCGATTAATAAGGCGCTTCATGCACGAGCGAGACAAGTTGCTCGTGATAAACAGTACAAATACACCTGGATCCGTAACGGCCGCATCTACATTAGGAAAAACGATCATACTCCTGCAAAAATGATTAAGTGTTACGAATCCCTGAACAGTTTAGACTCTTAAACGTTGTAAACTGTGACCGTATAAGTTTTTCTGAAAATTCCGGATCTACTACCAAAATTTTAGAGGTACCAAATCTAAAACAAAAGAACTAAGGCTTGCGGCTCAAAGCACCAATTATGACATCATTATTGGCACTGAAACTTGGTTAGATGAAAGTGTTCAAGACAACGAGCTGTTCGGTGATGCTTATACAGTTCACAGGCGGGATCGGTCCTCTAGCTTTCTTTCTGGAAAAACTGGAGGAGGAGTCATCATTGCAGTACAACGTAGGCTCAAGTCTTGTAGAATCCAACATTTCGAGAGCTCCTGTGAAGATCTTTGGGTGTCAATAAAATATGCAGGTTCAACAGAAATTCTTTTTTGCGTACTATACCTGCCACCACCTATTACCACCACAATGTTGAATTCTACGTTAGAAAGTTTAAGTATTGCTATGCAATCGTATCGTGGTAAAGTTATGATCCTAGGTGATTTTAACCTCGGGTTTATTGATTGGTTACCTGGTTCCAATGATGCACATGTGATTCCTTGTAATAATAATAGTTGTTTGGGATATTCTCTGATTGATTTTATGTCGCTTAATAATCTACTACAATTTAATAATGTCAAAAACCAAAATAACCGTATCTTAGACTTGATTTTCTGTAACTCCGATGATGTCTTAGTCAAAGAAAGTTTAGATTGTCTCAGTAAAATAGATCATCATCATCCTCCTTTGGAAATAACAGTAATAACTAGTAAGTCGTACCCAATCATCAGCAAACCGTTTGCCACAAACAATTTCAGAAAAGCGGATTATGGCCTTGTTAACGCAAAATTGAGCACTGTCGATTGGAATTCAGAATTAAAGCATGTCACGGACATCAACGTCGCTGTATCAAAATTTTACTCCATTCTTTACTCTATAATTGACTCTACAATTCCCAAGACGAAACAACGAAATCTTAAGTACCCATCTTGGTTCACACGTGATCTTATAAGTTTAATAAAAGAAAAGAAAAAATTACATAAGAGATTTAAATTATACAACAACTCCAGAGATAAGCTCGAATTGAAGCTTAGTAACAAACGAGTGGATTCATTGATATCATCTTGTTACTCCGATTACGTGAACGATATCGAAAAGTCAATTAGCAGCAATCCAAAAAAGATCTGGACATATGTTAAGCAACTTCGAGGTGGTTCCTCCGCTCTTCCTAGTAACATGTATCTCGATGATTGTTCAGCACAAACTGGAGAGGATATTTGTAACTTGTTTGCAACACATTTTTCCTCTGTATTCTCAGCTTCGAATGTCTCCGATTATTTAGATCTGGGTATAAGTTATTCCCAGTTCTCTCTCAGTAATATAGACATAAGTGAACGTTCCATTGCTAAGGTTCTGACTACACTCGACATAAGTAAAGGCGCCGGACCTGACGGGATCCCACCAATCTTTATCAAAAAGACTTCTAAACACTTAACACTGCCTTTAAAAATGTTATTCCTGAAATCTCTTCAAACTGCCATATTTCCATCAATGTGGAAGTCTGCAAATGTTGTACCTATATATAAAAAACAGGATAAGTGTAATGTCAAAAATTATCGGCCCGTGTCTATTTTAAATATTTTTTCAAAAGTTTTCGAGCGTATTGTCCATCCAGTTCTTACATCTTTCTTCAAAAATATTATTTCAAATAACCAACATGGCTTTACAAAAGGCAAATCAACTGTAAGTAATCTTTTGACCTATATGACGGACATTATGTCTAGTGTCGATGCTAAAACGCAAGTCGACTCAATTTATACTGATTTTAGTTCCGCATTCGACAAAGTTGATCACAAATTATTGTTATCAAAACTAAAATTTTATGGCGTTCATGGTATTTTGCTGGATTGGTTCGGTTCCTACTTGGAGAATCGGGTACAATACGTTACTGCTCTTGGGTACCGTTCTTTTCCTATAACACCACTTTCAGGAGTTCCACAGGGCTCCCATTTGGGCCCGATCCTTTTCCTGGTATTCATTAATGATATTACATATTCCATTAAATATAGTAATTACTCAATTTTTGCGGATGACCTAAAATTATACAGAGACATTAATTCCCAAAGAGATGTCATACTATTGCAATCTGATCTTGACTCCATACACGATTGGTGTATTAGGAATGGAATGGTTTTAAACGCCGCTAAATGTGCTCATTTAACACTAACGAGAAACAAGAAGACTATTGACTCAAGCTATTTTATTGACGGGAGAGTATTAAATAAAAGCCTATCCGTACGAGACTTGGGAGTTGTTGTCGATTCTAGGTTAAATTTTATTGCACAGATTGATAAAATCATTCAAACGTCTTGGAAATTGCTGGGGTTCTTGAAACGTGTCGGTAAAGACTTTAGGAATCCTAGTACCTTGATTACCCTATACAACTCCCTAGTTCGTAGTAACTTGGAATATGCTTCTCCAATATGGAATCCAATGTATAAGGTACATAGTGACAGGATTGAACGCGTTCAACGCAATTTTACACGTTTTTTGGCCTATAAAGATATTACGTGTCCATATCGAGCTGATTATCCGTCAAGGCTATCACATTTTAAGATGGAATCTTTGGAAATTAGACGGAAAGTGGCCGATATTATAATATTAATGAAGTTAATTCACGGTCATATGATTTCTTCCGATTTATTGTCAAGACTAAATATTACGGTTCCTCGCACCATCCCGAGAGCTTTATCACTGCAAACGTTTTCATTATCTCGCAGCAGAACCAATTTGGGAAATAATGCGCCACTGAATCGACTAGTGAAGTCCTACAACCATTTGTGCTCCGAAGGTGATGTTGATATTTTCCACTTTTGCAGTGTCCATCAGTTTCGTAAGAAGTGTAGCTCCATATATGTAAACCAAATCACTATATAACAATTGTATAAGTATAAGACTTTATAATAATGTTTACGTGTGTAACTCTGTACGACCTCAAGATAATGTGCTAGTTATATGATTGCATTTTTTTTTTTTTTTCTCTTTCATTGAGATTGTAATAAAATTAGTTTCCGAATTCCTGGCTTTTGTCGAATTTGACGATTTTTCTTTTTTTATATAAAGTGTTGTATACACCTGTAAAGGTTTATCACCTTGAATGAGAATAACCGTTGTATTTATAGCTGTATTATTATAGTGGTAAGCCGATGGTGTAACTATTGAATAAATAAATAAATAAATAAATAAATAACTTTTATTGGTACTTTTATTTTAAGCTTTTCAACTTACAGAATGGACTCTTACCGTAAATCTAGGATAAATAGTTTCTACTGATATTAAGGAACATAGAAGACAATTATGGTTATAACTAATAAAGGAAATTATCGATTAGGTAAGTTGAGAAATAAAAGCGTTAGTTGCACAAACCTTGTTCGGTGGGTAAAATTTGTTTGTTGATTAACGGTCTTTGCACTACTTGAGATCCTTGCGATATTATACCGACCAGGGGAACTGAAATACAAATATTAAAATTACCATTTGCTTACATAAAAAAGAAATTCCGTTTTAATAAAAAAATATTGTGTATTAGATAAATTTCTTCTGCGCGTCAATGACAAAGGAAATCGACCTTTTATCATTGATATGTAAAAAATCCCTTTTATCCTTATCTTTGACATACATTTTGTCGTATCGAATTACGAATGTGATTGATAGCTAATGTGATAATATCATTTGAAGATTGGATGGCATGCAGGTGGTATATTATGCTGTTAATAATTACGATAGAAGATGATTAGGTCCAAAAAGCAACTACCATACAATCAATATACAAGGTACCTACAATTGCTAATAATATGAGGTTATAGACGTGTGATAAATGATAATTTATGAACAAATAGGATATTTTAATATTAATTTTATATGCATTCTACCAACACGCAGCATAATTAATTAAAATGAGTAATCTAATTCGGATTTACTCTTTGATTTTGTCCTACGACCGATTTCAATAACAAACCTTTACTATGTCGACAGAAAAGTCAAGCAATTAGAATAAAGTGTACCATGCTTGCAAATGGCTTATTTTGTTAAGTTTATTATTGGATATTTAATTATTTGGTTTGTATATTGAATTCAGTTTGTAGCCATCGTGACATTCATGAATATAAAATACAACAGCAAGTGTCCGAGCATTCAAAAGTTATTTTAGTTAAAAAAAATGCGTACGGAAAAACACGCAGATGGTATTTGTGGCTGCAATGAGACCCGACGACGAAAGAACGTACGACATACAGCTCAGCATCCCAACAGTTTCATCTGTCAGTCTGAGTCGCCGCTTCAGTACGGATAAAATTAGAAGTGTGCCTGTAAACGAAATGTGATTTAGAATGGCAAACTCTGCCAATTATTAACGCATTAGAGGAATAACTGTTCAGGAATGTTAGGTCTCGTCCATACGTTACCAACTTCTTGCTGAGAAACTATACTATTAAACCATGATGCTGATGCGACCAGCAACTGTCATTGTAGTAAGACAATAATTAATAATGTAAGACAATAATTGTCAGCAACGAGTTGATAGCATCTGCACGGTTACCCCTGTTATGGGTTTAAAGAATGTATTCTCATAAAAACATACAGTTCACTTACAATGAGATATAAATACGATATAATAATGTTTTACTAGTTTTGTATCCAGGCTGCTGGATAAACGATGTACGTATAAAATATGTATATATTACGGAATCCGCCAAGCAGCAGTGTGCATGCACTGTTGTGTTTCGGTTTGAAGGACATTGTAGCCAGTGTAACTACAGGACATAATGAGACTTAACATCTTATGTCTCAGGATGACGAGCGCAGTGGAATGCCACACAGTACTTTGTAACTCAAGGTGCTGGATGGTGTTGCTACTGTTTATGGGTGGTCGTATCGCTTACCATCAGGCGAACGGCATGCTCGTCTCGTCATTCAATGACATAAAAAAAAAAAAAAAAAGTTTTTAAGTTTATTTTTTAAAAATAAAATGGTATTGCAATGCAATGCAATCAGCCCTGTATTACATATATACTGTCCACTGCTGAGCGCGGGCCTCCTCTACTACTGAGAGGGGTTAGGCCTTAGTCCACCACGCTGGCCTATTGCGGGTTGGTATTACATTCTTTCAATTCATTAGGTAAGTTATTATACAACTGTACTCCTTCAAACAATATCGTTTTCTTTCCGTAATTAGTTCGGGCATTAAAAAGTTTAAATTTGTGTCTGTTTCTTAAATCATGTTTATGAAGTTTTATTATAAAGTTTAAATTGAATTGAATAGATTTTTTGTTTATGTTTTTAATAAGAATGCAATACGTGTAAAGTTGTTTAGTTTTTTTTTGTTTTACATATAATTCACTAACGTTACTTAGCTAAGTACAGAGCAATACTATGATAAAGTCGCTTTGTGAGTGCTTTTGGCACGACAACCTCCGCAGTGCAAAGGAATGTAATAGACCGGGACGCTGTGGTTAATTAATATTGAGATACGTTACTTCATCGGCTATCAGGTAAACATAGCTGAACAAAGCAAAAGAAAATTATAAAATTGCCAACGCCGTGCGTTCGGGCGCACTGTGCATTTTCATAGTAATGTTTATGAACACAGGTATTAGTTTAGGTACTTACCAACAAAACTGATGATGTTTCTGTAGGCGAGAAAGGAGCCGAACATCACGTCGTCCCAGTGGAATTTGTACCTGTAGTACATGTACGCGATCAAGACTTCGGCTGCGAAAAAGATGTATTATGTTTACAGTAAATTGTAATAAGTTGTCTATGTCCCGCGCGGTCGGGCTGTCTATGCCCGCCCTGGCAACACCAGCACGTCGGTGCCGGCGTCCGCGGCCATCTTGCGTGAGCGCTTCCCCGCCGCTACTTTGAAATAATATTATACTATCTACTAATAATATTATACTGTCGACAAAGGTTTTTTAGTTCACCTCGACATTAACATACATAAATAATTATAATTTATTGAGTAAGAAATAAAAGTAACATTGCATGTCTTTTGTGGCCAAAGGCTTGCTTAGATATCGATTTTGAGGTCAATTGGCTGTAAAACAAAGAAATTAAAAATGGCGGCCAATCTTTCCAATCCCATCATTCGTTTGTTCTTTGGCTCTAGAAATAATATGCCCAGCCTATTCATTGAACCGTTACAATTAGTATTATGTTTGGTACATTTTTAAAGTCATCTCTTTGGTTTCGATAAAGTTAACTAAGAGTATATTTTATGGTACTCGGAGAATTGACTTGGCGGGTTATTTTTTGTATTCAACCCTTTATGGGTGCGATGGGGAGCAGTGGGATTGTCGAAATAAGTCATTGACAATAACTGGGTGTCGATTAGTGGGATCACCAGTATCGATTACTGGAAATTATAGCTTATTTTAACTAATTATGATAAATCGGATTTCGTGTTGGCACCTCAATTCTTAATTAATGTTTATACAATCTTATCGTAAGATAAGGATATATTTTACTGGTTTTGAGCATCACCTTCATTCTAAACATAAAAATGACTAACCATTTTTTTAACAAAATATAAGTATACAACAACATATAGGTGTTGCTCGCGGTTTCGCCCGCGTAGAAATCCTTCCCGCTACAAAAGTCCCAAAAACACAGTACGACGCCAGCGCCAGTGCCAGATGTCATCCAAATCCGTTTAGTTGTTTCTGCGTTTACTTCTAATAAACATCCAAGCATTTTCACAGACTTTCGCATTTATAATATTAGTAAGAGTGAGATAAGATAAACTCAGCAAAGTGTCGATGACTGGCGGCATTACGATTATAGAAATCATTCATAAATTTTAATTACATTATTATTTCACGCATAATAGGGAAAGTGCACGTCTTCTTTCACCCTGTCGATATTTGGCAATTGGCATTGACGTAAAATATTCATAAAATAATATTTAATTTGTTGATAATGTATTGCTGTATATCTGGATGCTCCAAAACATAAAAATAAACAAATCAAATGGTGTTACAATTCTATTACATTCCCTAGAATAATAACTAAGTAATTCCATGGTTATGTGAAGATCGACAAAAATAATAAAAGCTATGTAAAATATATTATAAATAAGTATGAGTTCCAAAAGCATTTAGAATTGTCTCATAAAAATAAAGAAGTTTTGAAGTTAATATTCAATACAAACAAATCTGTAATTAAGGGAACATAACCTCCCAATTTTGCTTCAATAACATCAAAATAACGAGCTCCCATCTAAAAAAAGCATATTCTGGCCACGCTGGGTATCAATAATAATTGGCTGGAACGCATATTTTATATTTTTGTCTTATTAAAATAATATATAAATAAATTGTAGGCATGAAAAGTTTTTATTTTTCTCCACATGTGGCTCTTGTGTCGATTTTGTGCTGCCACCTATAGTTCGTGCACGTTCCCTATTGACATGGACAATGTAGTTTGCAGGGTTCGCACGTTGACAACCAAAGAGAACATGTATCCCACAGAAGTCGACTTCCATGTTTGGTTGCCATCACAAGTTTGGTTTAAATCCATGCTTCTACTAGTACAGCTCATCAATAACCATAATTGATTCTATGTATGTATAAAGATTTATATATCAATTATGTCAAATATCACTATCATATTTCTGATTACTTTTCTAGGTAGAGCCGAAAGTGGTGGAGTAAATAATATACAAAAATAGTTCCATACATAATTATAATATTATTGTTTGTTATTTTGTTTTCGAAGGAAGTAATACGGTTAATATCTAGATCGACTGCGTATGAGTCGCGGTGAAGAATCATAATATTACTAGCTTTTGCGCGCGGCTCCGCCCGCGTGAAAAAGTTTATAAGTTTATTTCCGGGATAAAAAGTAGCCTATAGCATTCAAGAGTAATGTAGCTTCCTATTAGTGAAAGAATTTTCAAAATCGGTCCAGTAGTTCCTGAGATTAGTGCGTTCAAACAAACAAACAAACAAACAAACTCTTCAGCTTTATAAGATTAGTATAGATTTGAGTTTAAAGGTGCATGTCCACCAAGGATATGCAAATATCTTAATCTGCGTGAGACTGTCGGCACTACCAAATTACTTAACTTTTATGTTAGTGCATTTCTACCAAAGCTGTGCTTAGCGAGGCAGTTATACTATTGGTGGATTTATCGCAACGCCTTAGTTAGCAACCTCACACATCTGTAGTGGATACGCACCCTAATGTTATGAATGAGCAATGACGAACATTTCATCATTTAGGTCACGATGTGGTTTTCACCTCTAATATTAATAAACACACAGCCAGAAAAAATATAGATATGCTGCCATCCAATGGGTCATACGAAAGAGGTGGGTATTTGTACTTATAGCAGGATGTCACTCCACGACCGCACCCTGTAGTTCCCCACACAGAACAGTTTATGTGGATACCGCGCTCGAGCTGGACTATTCATAATGTTGATAAATATGTCTATATTTTGTTCACGATTATCATCATTGCGTCGACTTGGTAGGTGGGAGTTCAATAGAAAGCCTAAATACGCAAGCAGATGTTGATTCAAAGACCAATTGTAATTCACCTTACTGACCTGATAATAGAACTCTATCTCCAAGAGCCACAACGAGCATCAACAGTATAATTTTGCGCTTGTTCCCGTCACGACTCCTGAGCAAACATTGTACCGCGTTGAAAGGTAGTCGCCAGTTCCAAGCGGATACTTTATTCTCTTGGTTCACGTTCACATCCCGCATAACGAAGATTACGTACATTAGGGAAGAAAACTGTAATTAAATAACATAATTTGTAATTAGAAATTAACACTGCCTGCCTCAGTGGCGTAATACGGTACGACTGCATTGTCGAGGTCTCGGGTACGATCCCTGGATCAGGCAAAGTGGTATGGGGATTTTCTACGCAGTGTCAGCCCGATGTCTGGAATTTGTGCCCGATATGGCGATAGACTTGCCCTCTATCACATCATGGGACGGAATATGCATGGCGAAAAGTGAGTGCACTGCCTACCTCTTCGGGGATAAAAGGCGTGAGTGTATAGGTGTATAATATGTAAATCAACACATTTTTTTGCTATGCAATAATGCGTAATAAGTATTATTATTCATATTGAAAATTAATTTCATTCCATAGAATAGGCTTTTCATTGATGTAAAAATCTACATAAACCGGCCAATATTCGCTAGGCCCGCGTGGGCCGTGACGTCACCTGTCAATTAAGCGGGCATCGTTTTTACGCAGCGGCGCATAAGGTTTTTTTTTTTTTTTTTTTTTTTTTTTTTTTTTTTTTTTTTTTTTTTTTTTATGGCATTTGTGTTCACATTTTGCCAATGTCAAGTTAGGTTTGTCTATTTTATTATCTGTAGTATGTCGAAGTAAAGCAGTGGCTACCTTACCAAGACTTTATGGTGGAATTTTGGTAGCAACAGTAAAAACACTTGATTAGCACAATTATTTCAATTCACTTCATTTGAGCTCTTTAATAGAACTATATTGGATAATATACCACCATAATTATGCAATATAACACTAAGTATCACCAAAATAATGAATTAAAACAAGAGCACCTCATGACACTTCCAAGTTCCCGCCAAAACTCTGGCGCATAAGGTTCTAGTTAAAAAAAATGACAGCTGTCAAACTACCAAATAGTCAAAGGGCTGCGGCGCGGCGCCCCTATCAATTTCGAGATCCAAGGACGCGCGATGCGAGGCGCAAAACGTTTTAACAAAAAAAAAATTAACCGCCGAAAACTGAAAAGCAAAAATTATTAACATTTTTTATAATACATTATGTCTACTTGAAATGTAGCTCAAACTTGGGATTGATTTATTAATACCGCCCTAAGTTCTTGAACTAATGTCAGTATACCTACGTAATTTTGAGTCGCAACAAATTACCTATTACTGTTTGGCGCCGACCGATTAAAAGTTTTTATTTTATAATTCTTTGTGTCCATAAACTACATGCTTTTTTTTTAATACACAACTCAGCATTAAAATCTGTGAGTAAACAATTAATCCCCTTTTTTCCCACCTTAGGGTAGAATTTTTGTTGCCAAATTTACATGGGACCAATTTCGAGGTATCCAATACTACCCTATCCAGTAAAAAAACAATTATTAAAATCGGGCTACTCTGTAAAAAGTTATGCGTGGTCATACATAAAAAAAATATATACACATAGACTTGAGAACCTCCTCCGTTTTTTTTCGTCGATTAAAAAAGGCAAGTTCCGTAGTATAGATAATGTCATCCACGATGACGCGCCCAAAGGGTTTCTGTTATATGAAATATTATCATTGGACGCGCCTAACTTATCTTCCTAATCGCTTACGGTCCAAGTGAGCAACCTTCCACTTGTGGTTTAGTTTTGTAAATATACTTATGTGTATATACACTACGATAAAGCATCAAAGACCTTTTAACTCGTCAAATTCCTGCTCAAAAATTGGTACCGCGCGCCATCGTGGATAAAATTATCTATAGTTTACATTCATGCTCCGTTTTATAAATGACAACAGAGAATCAAACCAAGCCTGACAGATAGTTGTCAGTTTACTTGTTGGATAAGCTCACCAAGTTAACGAATAACTCAGTGCAAATCCTGTTCGTCCAGCAATTGCATCAAGGGTGTCTAGTTTGAGCTCAAGCTCGATTAAGCATCTCTACTAACTTGTAGGTACCTGTTATACCTCTGTGTTATACATCGTCCCGACTTTGTTCACGTAATAGGTAGTGATTACTGGATAAACAAGGATTTTTTTATAAATAATAGATCGGTTATATAATGCTTATAAATATGAACATTTCCTAAAGCAAGCCGATTATCAAAATATGAAGCTAAATAAAAAAAAAACATGTTAACTGCACGGAACTGGGTTATACTTTCGCATATTAGATACATATTACATAGTATTGTTAACTTATTCATTACGTCGTTATTAGACCGGCGCATGTTCTTATGTAAAGCACTGTTATACATTTTGAAACTCATTTTTTTATTGATAGATGACTGTTTGAATTAGAGTTTAATATTATTGTAATCTCTAACGAAAACAATATAATTACCAATGAATAAGAATGACATGTGTAGTTCTAAACTAATAAATTAATAAGCTTAAATAAAGGAGTAAACAAAACAAATACCTGTAGTAATAAAACAAGGGGAAACACACCGTAGAATCCGAGGTAGCGGTAGAGCAGCGGCCCGCCCACTGCGCCCACCACGTGGGCTATCTGGATGGCGGCGCGGTGGGTGCCCATTGTTCGGGTCACGTCACGACCTGTCGCGTGGCACACCTGGAATCATCATATTTTTTATGAATGTCAGTGTGTCGTAGTCGGGGAAAGTATTAGTTAAAGATGAATCTATTGATAAAAGTCGTACACTTTTAGCAAAACTACGCCGAGACGGACAGACAGACTACAGGACGCGCCACTGTTTCATTTTATTTTACGTCATAATGTTTTTTCGTAATTTTTTATACAATTTAAGCACTATCAATAATCAAAGTAACAATTTACGAGTATTTTTTATAACTCGAAACAAATAACTCCAAAACGAAGGACTTTTTACCATTACGCTACAACTACATACTTACATCTCCAATATGGCTGAAAGCGGCAGCTAGCAGTAATCCGAAATTCCCACCCAACGATATGGGTATCTGTACCACATACAACACTTGTAGGGTGGAAGCACCAGGGAATGTCAACATGAGCAGTACTCCAGTGGTCATGATGCACATTCCGACCAGTGGCATGATGAGAAGTGGCTTCCGACGACCGCTGCAGTCACTCCACGGACCCACGAAGAGGAGCACCATGGTGGAAAGGAGACTCCCGATGAAACTTCTACTCACGTTCACACTTGATACCAACATTTGACTGTCTGCCTGGAAGTAAGAAAATGTTATAAAAACCTGATATAAAAAATCTTCTTTTTCCAGTTGCCCTTATTTCACTCTACTTAGGTTTTTTCAAGTGTTTTGCATAAAAAATAAACTTAATTAACTTAAAAACTTAATTTTTACGTGACATCAACCTTTAGAGGTTCATATAAATTATGTTAGAAGACCTATACATAATTGGCCGACGTTTCGAACCCGGGACCCCCGGTTCACAGCCCATTCAATTATCATGACATTGCGGTCAAAGAAGCTATTATTTTATATTTAGTAAAAAAATAATTTTATCTGTCATTTACATAGGACTGCCTCGGTGGCGTAGTTGTATTGCGTACGCGTTAAGAGTAAGATTTGCGTGCTGAAATCCCGGGTGGAGCCAAAAACATTGTGACTGGGTTTTTCCATCTTAAAAATTACTCAGTCGCAGCTCGGAGTCAGGAAGTTGGCGGTGTGATACCCGCGTGCCTCGGAAAGTACGTAAAGCCGTTGGTCCTGCGCCTGATCTCTCTCCGGTCATGTCGGATTGCCGTCTCACCGGACTATGAGAGTGAAGGAATAGCGAGTGCTCCTGTGTATTGCGCACACACTTGTGCTCTATAATATCTCCTGCGTACCTGGCCGATCTCCGTGAGGACTGGCATATCCATGTTGGAGAAAAGTCCCCAAATTAAATAAAGAGAAAAAAAAAAAAAAGATTGGCCGCCATGGCCGAAACTGGCTAGGAGGATTACATAGGAGTGCTAAAATTGCGATATGAAATAGGCGTTTTTAGAAAACTGGTATCGATTATTTAGAGATCTCTTATCTTGAAAGTGTGAATTAATATTGTCTATATGATTCGTAGAAATGATACTGTATTAAGTTCAATTACTATATAGTGATTATGAACTCGTTACAATATGTGCCTTGTAAATGAGATGTCCATAATGTTATGATTCATCCAAAGGAGATGGATCAGTACAATCGACATCTAATTCGACGTAAACGAAGACAGAGGCAAAAACAAGTGACTAATTAAATATATCAGTAGTCTAATAAGATAATAAAGAGTATGGCATCAGCCATCAGCCCGGACAACATTTCACTGAAGCACGCAGCAGCTGGACCGAGGAAAGTTTTATATTTAAATTAGCATTGCACGCGGCTCCGCCCGCTTGGAAAAGTTTTTCCGGGATAAAAAGTAGTCTATAGCACTCAAAAGTAATGTAGCTTCCTATTAGTGAAAGCATTTTCAAAATCGGTCCAGTAGTTCCTCAGATTAGTATAGATTACGGCAGCGGTGCATGACTGGCGCATATCAAATTTTCTTAAAATAATGTTACATAACAATGTGAAATTTATTGTTTCGTAATTGTTATATTATCTCAAACGTATCATGTTTAAAGAACTTTTCCATCTTAACTCACGATATGCATTTCATCCTCTCGTAATAAGGTCTAAGAACAAAAGATAAAAATAGAGAGAAACGTAGGTATTTACGATTTCTAAGCTCGTTAAATGTACCTATTAAAGTTTATGTTATTGTAATCGATTATAATGAAAATGCATCCACTGTTTTGAACTTAACTAAGATAAATGATACATAGAGCATAACAGTAACTGAGTGTTGGTATTTAATGAGCTAAATATAAGTATACATTATGGTTTGTTTGTGTTTCTATTTAAGTGTTTAGAAATAACTGACATTGTTTACGAATTTATCTGCACCAATAGTCATTAATTAATCTGTTTCATTTCCTGTTACATTCTTTATATGCACTGATACACATAAGTGACTTTAATTCATATTATGTGGCATGACTATATAATATGCTACGAATTTTTTAAAATGTATTTTCTAAGTATTACCTCAGCTTCACGAAATTCTTCCCCAACACCTCTGAAGCAGATCTCTTGCGAATAATTCAAGTCTACTGTGCACGCAGTGCGCAGGTAGAAGTTCTGCAGCGAAGTCTGGCCGAGGTTGATGGCCATCATGGCTCCCACCAGTGCCGGTTCCAGCATTATCCGCCATTTCTGTGGTGTGTCGTTTGGCAGCGCCTTGTTCTCTCCCGGCACCGTTGGACTGTAATTAGATTTAAAACCGAACTTTAAAAATGTGCCAAATAACCATAAGATTTGAATAATATTATGAATTTAAAATAATGTACAGTCAGCCACATAAGAAGCTGAGCGAATTGAAAACTTCAAATCGCCTAGACGCGTTCATTTTAATTGGAATATTGTTTTTTTATTTGTGGGAAGTAAAGTAAATCCCTTTTATCTTATTTTTGTGTAAAGAAATTAAAAATTGGTAAGAACACAAAATCGTATAGACGATTCAAAGTTTTCAATTTGTTTAGCTACTTATGTGGCTGATTGTACATTGTGTTCAACCATTGCAAAACTTTCTTTAAATGTGCCTTACCGAGATAGACTAAAGATTCAAAATAGTTACTAAAGAATTCAAATTAGAAAACGGAAATATGAGTAGCATCACTACAATGTAATTTCACTTGGAGCGATATTCGATCCATTAAATCCACCTCCTGTTATCATTTAGCAGGTCGTTGCTCGATCTGTCTGCGTCAATATGCTCCCCGCTTATTCAAACGTGACCCTTACTTCAAAACTAATGGGGATATTTTAAAATGTGACAGAAGTACTGCAAAAAATTCACAAGAGTTTCAGCTCTTTGTTAAAGGGTAAATTAGGTAAATTCAAGATTAAGACCAACATGTGAACGCAACATATAATATAATATATAATGACTTCATGTATTGTCGAATTGTTAACTTACTTTCAGGTAAATTAGTATTCAAAATTATTCAATTAACGTTGTATTAGGGTGTACTAATGCCATTTACCGCTGGCAATATGGTTTCTCCCAGTTTTTGATTATCATCATATTATGTTTGCAAATAAATTAAATGATCTCTAAAAAACGTTAACAGAGCTGCATATTTTTAAATCAATATTCTGAACAAAAGAAATTACAATAATCATTAATAAAATAAATCTTACATAAATAACAATTAAAGTATATCCAACCTCAATTTTTCCAACTCGTGAAGATCAGCCATACTCTCCGTCATCGTCACTTCTAGATGGTATGTATCACAGTATTTCAGTATCACATTCACACGAGATCACATCACAGTATCGTATCAGTCGACAGAGCGTGCATCCACTGCCATACAACATCAACCAATACGAAAAGATAAGCTATCGCCACACTGTTTGCAAAATGGAAACAAAGTGCTTAGTCAAATAGATAGATAACTCTCTGAGCCGATGCATTATCGGCACAGCATGTTACTTGGACTGGAAGCTAGCGACTGGCTCGACCGGCACAACTCGCTTCATACCAAGGTGGTTCGATTACAGCAATTGAACCACACACCTACTGTCGATACCGTTTGATCGTAACACTAATGATAATTCGTATGATTTAGCGCGTAGCGACCAATAATTGATTTAATTAGAGTAATGTTTTATACATTGTTGTAGCATAAGATTATTTATAATATGGTCTTGAAATCTTTATCATTAAATACTGGCATTTGAAGAAATCTTTAAGGTTTTTGATAAATAACATCCTGATAATATAGATTGTTTAAAACTCCAGTTTACTGTTATCTGTAATCAAAAGGGTATGTGTTTGCTTTCATTTATGTAATATGTATATCTATAACGATGCGACGGAGCGATATACGAGGACATAATCCATTCGTATCATTTCCTTAGTCATTATATTTTGTGATCTACGTGATGAAGATCACATACGCAATATTGTATAGGAGAATGTGGGTTCATGTGGTTCCCACTAGGTTAATTATATTTGTTTAATATTAATTAACAAATAGAAGATAACATACTCGGGTGGTAATCAGCACCATCATGTTTAATTGCATAGAGCTTGCCTAACAACGGATGAGTACTGTAACATTGTTTTATATTAATAAATATTATAAAGGTGTTATTAGCTATTTGTTTCAACACAATAATCTCTGAAATTAATGCTTTTATTCTAAATATTATATTAATTGACAGCTATATTACCCATAAGTGCTCTAAGCTAGGTTTAATCTCGAAAGAGGAATTTACGAGGTCGGAGTCACGAGCAGAAATTAGTTTGATATAAATCAATTAACTTCAGAATACGGAAGGTAGCCATAAAACAAGATAAGATAAATTAAAAAGTTGTGAATTACTCAGCTTATTTTTCATTCTATAATTCGGAAAATGCGTTGAATAATTGATATCTTTCGTTTGCAGATAAATAATTTTACCACGTAGAGACACATGGCATATTTTTATCTGTGAGAAATACAAAGACCTTGGATATGAGTGTCTCGGTTTATGTGCCTAGTATTAGGGCACTTGCACCTGGTGCACCTGGATAGCAACCACCACTTTCTTATAAGGAAACGGCTAATAGGGGCTCTTTCCTGTGTGTTCCGTTTCAGTGGCTGTCATTAATGCGTTTATATCCTTTCACCTATGACGATAGAAGTTGATAATTATTAATGTTAGGTATTTGGTAATTGTCGCCGATATTAAAATTGTTTGCACAGAAATGCAGCGGTCTCTTTGAATTAGTGAGACAAGGCAAGTTGCTAACAGATAGCTTACTGCCTCTTCAACCATTAGCTTGCATATCAGTAGCTCGACTTTCTACGGCAAGACATGTAGTAAGTAGTTGTATTGAGCATGTTGATCTGTCACTATCAGATAGCTGTAAAGTTCCTAGTGTCTAACATACTAGGATTTTTTATATCGTGCTAGTAACGGTGATGTGCGAGCCAATTTTTTTTTTTATTGCATTGAATGACGAGACGAGCATGCCGTTCGCCTGATGGTAAGCGATACGACCACCCATAAACAGTAGTAACACCATCCAGCACCTTGAGTTACAAAGTACTGTGTGGCATTCCACTGCGCTCGTCATCCTGAGACATAAGATGTTAAGTCTCATTATGTCCAGTAGTTATACTAGCTACAATGTCCTTCAAACCGAAACACAACAGTGCATGCACACTGATGCTTGGCGGTAGAAATAGACATTGCGGTGGTACCCACCCAGACGACCTCTTACATAATGAGAGACCTACCACCAGTAATTGTTGCTTTGTGCCAGGTGTAAGTAGGCAAGGAGCGAGCGAAAACAACAACAAAAAATTTAGTAATATTGGCTAGCTCCTAGATTAGTATGACTGCTGTGTATCAATACATATTGCGACCAAATACTAGAAGTAAACGACCAGACCTACAAGCCTTGTAACCAACCCACAAGTCTAATAAAACCAACGAATGTGGAACTAAACGTAACAATTGCCCGTAAAAATTCGTGGTTCCATTGTGTTAAAGGGGCAATTAATAATGCAAAAGACACCGTTCTTGCTCAGTCAATGAATGACATTGTTACTCATCGAGATGTTAGAACCAACTACACCTCTGCAATATTTTCACGGCCGAAGTGGGTGCTCGCTTTAAAATAAAACAGTAGAGAATCTCGCTTGGCGGCCGGTACTCGCTCAGCGTAGCGTGTCGATAACGTGCGTAATTATCGCTTATTATAATCTACTAGGTCAATTCTTTACAAGTGTTTAATCTTCGCTATCGTAAAAATACTATCGAGTTAACGTACTGGATTCCCCGCTACTTCTTATTGTTAATCATTTTGTATGATTATATGGTTTTGTCTTTGTTGTATGTTTGAATGTAGAGAAGTGGAAAATTAATGTTCACGTAGAAAAATAATTGACATTGTTAATAAATTTAAGTTTCAGAATTGACTTAATAGAATCGAACCTTTGTTATTGAGCTATTTGAATAATTTGCAGTTTATACTGTTGAAGGAAATTAGGATGCTTCTTAGCGTTTTATGATCAAGTATGCCTCAAGATAATACGTGCATCATGAATTTGGCATCCGCACCGCCAAATTAACAAATTCTAGTTATCGTTAATTACTACTATCTGCCTCGGTTAAACGAGTTTGGAATCACTTACGTTTCAGGCGGAAATTACATGTTCGAGGAAAAATAACTTTAAGGAGAGCAGTATTACGAAACATTTTCGTTTGAAAGTGAATATTTCAAAGTATTATAAAACGTCCTTAATCAGTCAGTCATTTCAGAATATTCGGTGTTACGGTCGGTACTTAGTTAGTTTGAGAACAGTGTTATATGTAGTGTATAAGTGAAGTGCTATAAATGTGAGATAATTGCTAGGAAATAAGCTTGATACGGTAAGAGTTTTTATATACGTATCTTTACTTCCTAATACGCACAATATCACTTCCTATAAATTCAATTCTCAATTCACCGTTTCCTGTGCCTTCATACTCGTTATTGTATAAACTCTTCAAACAGAATTAAAAACTAATAGAACTGACATTTATATTCGTCAATATAACAATTGTGTTTCGGCTCGTTTTGTTGTATACTTCCGTTGTAATTATTTTATTTAGCTCTTCCTAAATGTGACATGAGTCTCTAACCTGTAAAGTAGGCCCCCCGAGGCAATTCTTGTGCGCTGGGTCTTCACACCCAATGCACGCCCATGCGCGGGGGGACATTAGTCGCGGGCCGAGGCACACAGTTCAGTGTGTATACCTCTTGGTTGAAAAAAACACATTGAGGCCTAAAAGGGACCGCGAACGTTTCCTGGCACCCTCTCTTTCCGCCCATCCTGGGAACCGTCCTCCCTTCCCCCCACCTTCCCTTCCATATTCCTCCTCCACTCCCCTCCCAGGCCCCTGCAGTCGTCAAGCCGGGGGACTCCAGTATCCCATTCGCAGGTTTCCCCCGGTGTTGACTGCAGGATCGCCTACCTAAAAAAAAAAACCTGTAAAGTAGTATCGTGTTAATTAAAAAATTCTTAATTTCATGATAATTGGTAATTTATAGGAATCTATAATACATACTCTAAGCTTGTTAATAAATTAATTAATTACGTGGTATATTTGGAAAGTAATGCTCATGACAATTCCATAGAGAAATTTGAGGAGCATTGTTTGAAACCCTTTGGAATATTAAATAAGTAGTGACGTACACAATTCCTTTGGTATATTATCATTGAATAGCATTGGAGGCGCAGTGGACTCCTTTTGTGGAATGGAGTTGGCCTTGGGTCGCGCACATCTCTCGAAATACTGAGCTTCAGTTAGACAAATGTTGTATGCTTTAATTTGTGTTCTATCTATATAGAACACAAATTAAAGCATACAACATTTGTCTTTCATTAGAGGAAGGCCTTTGTAGTTTCTAGTAACTAATTTATGGGTTTTATTGTTTGTGACGCGTGGTCGATATTAGATACAAGTTTAGAGATTATCGTTTATGGACATCTATCAATTTGGTGAAAATTTTCATTAATTGATATCATACAAAATAACAATAAATATAATACTAGAAGCCTAAAAAGTTCATTAAGACATGATAGAGCACCCCTATTGACTGTTTTGTCTACAGCATGAATGAGTCTGGGGCGTGGTTATACCACTGTATTAAAGTAAAATCAACGTAATTTAACGGCTCCATTTTTCTTTTTGTATTATCAGTAAAATTTCCACGGGCATAAGATTTAGTCCACTAACATCCAATCCGCTTTTTTCATCAATTATCAATTTTCCTTTGGTATAGTGGCCAGTGGCTGGAATGTGTGCCCGATATGGCGATAGGCTCGCCCCCTATCACATCATGGGACGGAATACTCACGGTGAAAAGTGGGTGCATTGGTTGCGCCTCTGCGTACCCCTTCGAGGATAAAAGGCGTGAGTGTGTGTGTGTGTGTGTGTAGTGGCCAGCTTATTCCTTTACTCTCTCCTTTAAAGACAACAAAACCATTTGGACAAACAATAGAGGAAAACCTCAAAACAATTATCTTATATTTAGCCAAATTAGTCACTTATACCTAGGCTTGTACCGAAAACAAACAAGTTATAATTCCTTTTATGATGTGTATTATTCACAAATCTTCAAAGAAATACGAAAGGTTCACTTGTGATATCACATTATCGAATGACGTTTACGTTATTATTATTTAACGAGGCTCCCAAGCGTGGTTAAATAATTTGCATTCTTTCGACAAAATAGTAGTGTATTAGGTCCTTACTTATGAAATTGGCGTTTTGAATGGGATGAATCCAAAGTAGTTTTATTTTTGTAAGATACAATTAATTAATTAAAGTATGCACCATTGTTATCTATGCACTTTTACCATCTCATAGGGAGTTCATTGATCCCTTTACTAAAAAAACATGGGGGCGAAAATCAATAAACTCTCTGAAGGCGGTTTGGACTGCCACATCGGAGTTGATTATTTTTCTTTTAAAAAGTTATCCAAATTATGGAAAAAATAGTAATCTGTTGGAGCAAGGTCCGGGGAGTACGGTGGATGTCGCAGACATTCCAATTGCAGCTCCTCTAGTTTAGCGGCCGTCTATTGTGCAGTGTGCACGTGTTGTTTCAAGCTATTTTGTACTTCCCGATTTTGGTTCAAGTGGATTAAAACAGTTAGGTATATTACTCACACCGAAGCCTGCAGCTAACTTTAATGTGGTTTGCGATGGATCCGCTTCCACAATAGCCTTTAATTCCTCACTATCCACCTTGGTCTCCGGCCGTCTACGGGGCTTGTTCTGAGGGTCGAAATTTTTAGAACGAAAACGTTGGAACCAAAAACGTACCGTGTTTTCTTTTGCGACACCAGCGCTATACACATCGTTAATCCTTCGAGCTGTTTCTGCAGCACTGGTGCCACGGTGGAACTCATACTCATAAATATAGAGATTTTTCATGTTTCCCATTGTGCGATTTGAAATACGCCAAAGAAAAAACTAATCAGGAAAACAAATAAATGACTGTTTTCGAAACTTTAATGCACCATTTAAATGCATTCATAAATTTTAATTAAGAATTCTTAACCAAAGGGAGGATATTTCAGATCAAAGTGGCGAGTACGACAAAACGCCAATCTCATATGTAAGGACCTAATATATGTTGATTCAGAAGTGGCTCTTCATGAGTTTACGTCTAACAAGCATCCAAATATGTTTACATACCTTCATATTTATAATATTAGTAGAATTAATAGAAATAGGACAATAACATGGTAGGGAGAAGGATAGTTCGTAAGTAAGGTAAGACCTGATCTTCAAACTAATTCGCTATAATTGCAATGTACCCTTAAAATTTTAAAGCAATTAATAGCTAAATGCTAATGCTAAATGTTATTTTCCTTGCTGTCATGTAGCACTGTTAATTTCGGGAAATGGCATATTTGCGCTAATCCCTCGCCATTGTATTCTAGATATAGCTACTTCAGGCCAGTGACTTTGGTGCATAAAGCCGTAGGCATGTGCCGGACTTGCCGCGCCGCGCCGGTGTAAATTGTTCGGTTATAGCTATTTCCTTCCACTTCGTATTAACACTCGTACTTATGTATGATAAGGTTCAACGACGTATTTTTACTATAAACTGTGTTTAACACTTTTTAATAATCAGTGCATTCGTTGTCAATTAACTCTCACCTAACGGCGCAGGAAACTATGGTGAGAAAACCTACATATCAACATAAGAATTTCAAAGTTGTGTGAAATCTGCCAATTCGAGCTAGACCAACGTGGTGGACTAGGGCCTAAATAGCCTCAGTAGAGGAGGCCTGTGCCCAGGAGTGGGTCAGTGTATAAAACAGAGCATCAACTCATTGTATATCGAAAGGATATTATGTACTCATGACCAGAGATGTTCAAGATACTTCATAAAAGTATCTGAAATACAAGTTACAAGATACTTGTAAATAAAGGATTTAAGATACCAGATACAAGATACTTTTGAAAATGGTATCTAAATACTAGATACAAAATACGTATCTTCTAAATACTTTTTTCAAATAAGATACCTTTTGAAATTATTTATTTATAGCCTTGAATGACGAGACGAGCGTGCTGTCCGCCTGATGGTAAGCGATACGACCACCCATAAACAGTAGCAACAACATCCAGCACCTTGAGTTACAAAGTACTGTGTGGCATTCCACTGCGCTCGTCATCCTGAGACATAAGATGTTAAGTCTCATTATGTCCCGTAGTTACACTGGCTACAATGTCCTTTAAACCGAAACACAACAGTGCATGCAAACTGCTGCTTGGCGGTAGAAATAGACATTGCGGTGGTGGTATCTCATATGTAAGAGTCCGTCTGGGTGGTCCGTGATACAATGCCATAAAAAAATACCTGTGGCACTCGGAGACTGCCGCGGTAAAGCTATTGCATAGCATTTTTTATCACAAATTTTGATTGACTAAACACAAATTCGATCTTACGCTTATTACATAAAGTAGATTTATAAACGCGAGCAACGCACGTTTAGTCTTGTTATTGATAAATATCAGAAATGCAATGGTCATCATAACCAAAGTAGAATAAATCAAAATTTGAAAAAAGAATGTTACGTTCGATTCTTTTGTACTCATGCCGTGCCAACGCTGGGGAAATAGCTTCTACGCAATGTATTTAAGGTTCATATTAGATTAGTAAGAAATGGTTGTAATGACTTTAATAAATAAAAATATACTCATTTCAAGAATTATAGCTTCTACGCATTGTATTTAAGGTTCATATTAGTAAGATAAAAAAGATGTCAGGTTATTTTTGTTACGGAATTTCTGGATTCGGTCTTCACGCTCAAGGCCCGCGATAGAAGCTATGCAATAGCTTAAAAATTCAAATGTTGAACGTTTTAGATTTTAGAAGCTACTGTGTTTATAAAAAATATGAGTAAAAATTATTAAAATTAGGTTCTGCTGATTTAATAAAGTTCATTGAGATTTATCGGAATCAGGAGACACACTGAAAATCAAAATTATAAGACTCAATGCCCTCATGTTTTCAAAAGAAGACAGAAACCAGTTGAATAAAATGTTTGATTAACCAATTATAGCATGTGCTTTTTACACAAACAAATCAAGAATGTTACGTGTTGATTATTTAAACCATGCAAGTCATATATTGCTTCAATTTAATTGTTTGCAACAGGCAAGAAACTTGCAACGTGTACATGTGCCTTAAATGAGCCGTTAATGTAAAAAATGCATAGATAATTTGTAAAAGTATCTTAGCAAATTAAGTATTTATAAAATACTAAGATACTAAAAAATTGTATCTAAATACAAGATACAAAATAAAAATTGAAAAAGTATCTTAGATACAAGATACTAAATACGTATTTTGTATCTTGTATCTGTATTTCAGATACTTGTATCTAGATAAATCACATCTCTGCTCATGACGAATGTAGTCATGACGCTATTTTGTGACCTTTCTTCTTGGCATGTTTACTGTCTTATAAGATTAGCTGCATACGTGAGTAATGATAAAAAAATTGCGCTTAAAGTGAAGTTAGAGGTCGTCATCGTCTGTCGTATATTGAGTTTTTGGTGACTAACGTTAAGTCTATCAAGGTACTTTGTTCAGCCCAAATCGAATTAATCGACAGCTATATTTTATCATGAAAAATATATGCATGTTGTGATAAGAAAGTTATGTCTACCGCCTTTACAATATTTTATCCATAAAGTATTAATTCATTCGAGAATTAGAAGAATTAATTAGTTAAAATTAATTGACATCCTACTAATATTATAATCGCGAAAGTATGTTTGTTACGCTTTCACGCAAAAACTACTGAACGGATTTCGATGAAATTTGGCACACGGTAGATCATGTCCTGGATTAACACATAGGCTACTTTTTATCCCGAGAAAATATAAAGAGGGACTTTTATGCCGGGAAAACTTATTCACGCGGGCGGAGCCGTGGGCAAAAGCTAGTAATGTATATTTATAAAAGAGAAAGGTCACTCACTCATCACGAAATCTCAGAAACTACAATTGCTAGGAGACTCAAATTTTGCATGGGGGTTCCTTTTAGAACGTAGGTGCTCACTATGACTAGGAAAAACTTTTACACGCGGGCGGAGCCGTGGGCAAATGATAGTACAATAGTGTTGCGTAAATTTTCATCTATATAAGTCAATAATTCGTTACTTACTTTCTATATCTGATAACAACTTGACGTTTCGTAAATAACAACAAGTAGTGGTAATTCGTATAATATAATATGATTCATATAATATTAAGGCAATTCGGTTACAGATTGATCGATAGGGAATTTATCTTTGGCAGACAGAAACCATTCATAACATCAATTAGGTTCCTTCTAATACCTATTTCTATTATTTATCTGGAATGAAAATCTAGTATTGTTGTAATTTACTTCACCCACGCACGCAGTAGGCGATATAGAGCTCATTAATCTCGTAACTTAGCTACCTATGTATAGAAAAATGTAGTCCATTGAAGTGAATCTCATATAAAAAGTGCAACTTATATTTAAGTTTGAATGGGGTGACGTCACATCATCGATTCTTTACTTACTGTCACTGCGAGGAAAGTCAGATGCGCGCGCAGGTTTTTTTCCACAATTTTCTTTCTTGAAATTAAAATTAAAATAATAAAGTAACTGCACCAAAATAATACTTTTAAAGACAGTAGCTAACATCAAAATGTTTCAGAAGATTTTATTTGAAAAGAGAATAGTAAGCCGGCAACACTGAGTATACGTAACGACGGTTTTAGTGATTGCCTCGTGCTAGGAAATTAAGGCGCATGCGCGGGAAATATGGCGAGACGACGACCTCACTGCGGGGCGGTAGTGACTAATGAACAGGCACCCACTAAGGCTCCAATATAAATTTTGCGCAATATTACTTGCCTTAACTGCGTGTATTTAAGTGGGAAAAATAGATGTTTGACACACATTCTTGTATGCAATGTATGTTTACAATCGCAATAATACAAAGAACCAAGGTGCATTATTAAGGACACAGGCAATTTTAAATGTACTTATTATGAGTAATGACAGTAACTGCTGATGTTTAATACATCTCTTTAATTGGACAGGAAAGAAAAACTGCAAAAAAAGAACGGGTTGCACTCCGGGACTGCCGGCAGAAGTGAAAACTTGAACATTAACGTTGTGCATTTTTGAATATTTTGGAATGGTTAGGGAATAATTTCGCACGAATTGCTTTATTTATCAGTATAAAAGTACTAGCATTTATGTGGTTAAATACAAATTATTTATTGCGCTATCGTACACAAAAATTACCATTTAACTATTTCTTTATAAATCAAAATTTGAAAAAAGAATGTTACGCTCTTTTGTACTCGTGCCGTGCCAACGCTGGGGAAATAAATAAAAATGTAGTCGTTTAAGAATTATATCTTCTACGCAATGTATTTAAGGTTCATATTATTAGTAAGGGATGATTTGAATGACGTTAATAAATAAAAATGCAATCGTTTCAATAATTATAGCTTCTACGCATTGTATTTAAGGTTCATATTAGTAAGGGATGGTTTTAATGAAGTAAATAAAAAAAAACGTTTAAGTATTATAGCTTCTACGCATTGTATTTAAGGTTCATATTAGTAAAGGATGGTAAAACCTCCTATGCATTTTCGATCGGTCACGTGATCCTGACGCGAGTTTAACATTTTATACCCATCCCAAAAGTGCTCAACGCCGCTAAAGAAGTTTTCCCTTCAAAAAACATAATATTATCTTTGCAGTACCTAATATTATAATTAACATGTATTCGTAATTTGTTAAAATATTTTTGGATATTATTAAATTAAATTATATGTTATATTTTATTAATTCATCTTGAGCCCTCTGACAGCTGCCATTAAAATTACGCTACTAATGCGAAAAAACATCATAATTTATGGTTGCGACTGCTAACTGCAGTAATAGTAACGCTCTTTAACACCGAATATAAGTGATCGATTTAGGAAATAAAATGAATCGAATAGAAATATTAATTTAAAATTGACGTGTACAACCTTGAAATACCTTTAAACGAATAAAAACGAACAAAATATTAATGTTAGTTTTTTCCTTCAAAATATTATTAGTTAGGTACTATTAACAATTATCAACGCACACAAATAAATATTTTTAATTAATTAAATTGTAACAATAATCGATGATCATTATCAATTTTTAACATGCTCGTAACCCCTGACATGTAACTTTGACGGGTGACACAGGGCTCCATCTAAATTTTACTAAGTATAAAAGAATTTTGCAGCAGCTACATCCAAATAGCATTATGCTAAATCTAACTACTTAACATTTTTTCATTCATAATAACTAAGAATACTGGATGAGGTTCTATAAATGGTTAAAAACCATATAAACGTTTAACCACTTACTGTATTATTAAAATACTCCTCAAATGTGATCTCTAGCTACGCCGCGCGGTTTACTTATCCAAATCCGTCCCTGTGCGGTATCTGCATTCGGGTCCGATCGGAGTAGTTCGTGCATTTCCGCGAGGTTCGCCTTTCAACCCTCCGCGAGATGCCTCTACCACAGTCTGAAAAATCTTTACACATTTCCCCTTTAATTTCCTCTAAAATGTTATTTTTAAGTGAATTTTACGTGTATACTGTATTATAAAGTTAATAATTGTTATGTAGATTGTTAAGTCGTGGACATTTATCGTTTAGTTAAGTGTAAGTGCTAGTTAATTGTTGTGGATACATTGTGCTACAAGGGGCGAACATAGTTCGATATTAAGGTAAAGATTCACTTAATGAATAAAGAAATAACTGTTCGATTTCTTTACGTGTCACGACCACAGAAAATGTAAAATTAATCTTGGTGTAAAATATCGTCCATATTTCGTCGACTGACTCACTTTATAGATTTCTAAATGCTTCATAATTTCGCGCTGTTTCTTGGATTTAATCTAATAGTATTTATATGATATTCAGTCCTCGTACTAGTAATTGTGCGCTGTATTTGTGTCTCCCATGCCTAACTAGTTTGATGACCAAAACCATTCCGATGTAGCATCGGCTGCCGATGGCGACGCCGCGAATATTACGCATGGTACATTTTTATCGTATTCCCTATCCATTTCTTGACACACCCAATCCAAGAGTACAAAATTTACCCACAAATAACGCAATTTATAACATCAATAATTTCATTATGAATGTGATGAGAAATTCGAATTTTTTTTGGGGTGTACATTTTTTATGGTTTCATTTGTTTTTTTTTTCTTTGCAGCCAGAAGCCATGAAAAACATTGAAGACGATCATGACTGAAAGAGGAGAAGTTAATAGAATGCTGGGTAAGTGTTTGTACTTGTACTATCTAAATTACACATACTCTTTATTAAGAATGATTTCACTAACATTCACCACTTAAAATCGTAAACGTTAAATAGTTCGGAAATTAGCAATCATTGAGTTACACTTTGTAAGCAATTTTCCAGGGCCGTTATCGACGACCTATTTACAGCAGAGTAATATAGGCCATACGGGGCTCAGGAAAAGCCTATTCGACATTCGACCATTCGCTTAAATGGGTTGACTATGAAATGTGATTTCCTACATTCGTTTCCTGGTTGGCTAGCAGATGACAGGTTTAACTCTAATGTACCATATTATCCATGTTCGTCAGGCCAGTTGACATAACTATGTTTTTGTGTAGACTAGTAGCCGTCCGGTGGTCGAAATTCGACCAGCTGTTTCCAATTATTTTTAACTCCACAACACTAAGGCTTATAGTTATAAATGGCTGTTAAAGAAAAAAAATAAAAATAGTTAACAAATAGAGGAGAAAATGGTACTGGACTACGTATAGGGCTATTTAAGAAACGCAATACAAGGTCGGGCAAATTTCATCATAAATTTATTTTCGGGTAAACATATTGTACCTATCTTAAATATAACGCTCTCGTAACTATGTCCTAGTTTGCCAGGTTTCTCTACGCCCTAAATTCTCCCTTTACACATTATATTTATGCCACGACGTGTTATCTAAAGGAGTGTTATAACTTTAGGCGTCTTTGTGTGTATATTGTTAGTAGTCGTCTGTTATGACTACTTAAAAACTGCTTACCATATTTTGATGAAAAAAGCCGATGATAGGAGGGTTTCAAAGTTTTAATATTCCTTTTCAAAACCATTTAAACGTAGGGTGCATTGCGGTAATACCGAATCACGGGGTCATTACGTTGGTTCAAGCTTACTGCTAAACCTCTGTGGCTAAACCGACAACATTTCCTAATACGCACAACATATAGAATATAGAAAACTTTCCAAAAGTTTGCGATATCCATGGCTTAAATACTAGAAGCAAAAATAATCTAGTTAATCATAAAACAAGGCTCCAAAAAATCAGCAAATCTTTTAAGGGTTACTGTATACATTTTTATAACAAAGTTCCCACTGAAATTAAGTGTTTAAACATTGGTAAATTCCAAACAACTATTAAGCGAAAGTTATGTAATAAAGCTTATTACAAGATTTCAGAATACATAGAGGATAAAAAAGCCTGGGATTAAATTTTTTCATATGATTTTCTTTGGAATCATGTTTTTCGTTTCAATAAAGTTTCTTTGTTTACATCTGTGAGCGGCTTGGGTATGACATACTCCTTAACTGTCTGTGCCTGCGGCGGCGTCGTGTGCCGGGTCGGCCACTTCCCTGTAATATGGTTGAGGAGGCCGATGGCTGGCACATGCGTCATACTCGTGAACGAGTGCTGCTTGTGTGGACTGGTCTGCCCTTTTCGCTTACTATATCTAAGTATTAGGGGTATATCTTGAACTTAGATTAATAGCGACATCTTGAACATTTCAGATCAAATTATTACATGATTCCTGAGATAGTTATGCACTAGTGTTGGAATTTAAAAATTTATTACCTATTTTGCGAGTATATAAATGAACTGCTCTAAACAAAACTTAACAAATACTGAATTGTATTTTTTTTTTCTCTATATAATGCATTGTATTTTATACCTTGAACTGATTTTGAAAAGAGCAACACTAGAGTTTCTTGCCCGTTCTTCTCTAGTGAGAACTGCTTTCCGAACTGGTGGTAGAGTTAATATTGACGGAATCTAAATAATGTATAACATTTTATGGGTTCGAATAAATTATTTCATTTCAAATTATTTCATTTCAACACGGCCTGAAGTGTTATTTTTCAATGTACGACAATTGTTTGCCACTGTATTCGTTTTGGTTACATTTTAGCAGTAATTTTGAGACAACGGGATAACGCCGTACTCCGGTATTACCCCAACACATCGTACCATTTTTTTTCTATATCTTTGTTTTTTAGTATGTAGATTCATCTCTTTGCGTATATGGTAATCTTAATACCTTTACCAGTGATGCTGATCGCTTTAGAATTATAAAAAAAAAACAACCAAATAACCTCTCGGTCCTCACTCACGAAGCCATAACTTTGATGATAAAGTATTAAATGAAACAATAAAATGTAATAGTCTTTGTCTCATCATTTACAAAAGCGGTTCAGTGCGGATGTCACGAGTGTTACTTCCGACGTCACGACGCGTACGAAATATTTAAGAGCCCGTCTGTTAAGTGATAACGCATTTTTATCTAAATAATTAACTTAAACTTGTATTTGTTTTTATAATATCGAAGCCAAAGCACTTGTTGTCTGGCTGGTCCATTTAAAAGATAAAAATAATTTATGTGTCATAGGTCAAGTTTGGTTTAAGTGGGGTCTTCGTGAATAGCATTGATCAGGTTTTTTTTTACCCGACTGCGAAAGAAGGAGGGTTATTTAGTATTCTGGCACCGTTATGTGACTTCACTACATCTTAAGTGTAGTAACATCCAAGAAAAGTGACCACCATGGGAGTTTATAACCAATACACAATGGCATAAGGGATAATTTTACCGACCATAGGGGGTGACAACGTCCCTATATTTTGTTATAATAATGTCGGCCTTAATTATCTTGAGGTGTTTTTCATCTTCTATATAAAATCTTGTTAACTAGCACTAGTCTGGAATTTGTGCCCGACATGGCGATAGGCTCGCCCCTTATTACATAATGGGACGGAATACGCACGGCGAAAATTGGGTGCATTAATTGCGCCTCTGCCTACCCCTTCGGGGATAAAAGACGTGAGTGTGTGTGTGTGTTAACTAGCACGTCAGGTACATAAATATTAAACATTGAATCCGTTTAGACATGGTTTGTAGAGCAAACATCCAAGTAACTTCCGCGGTTAATTTTAGTATGATAACATCAGAATGCGTATAGTAAAAACGGGCGCTTGTTTTGTTTACTCAACTTTTACTTGACTTTGTCTGCGTGATTTCTTTAAGTTACAGTAGTCTCATTTTTTAAATTATTATTATGAAGTATTTATTGTATCCAGTATTTCGTGTATCTGTTTGCCAAACAGTCAAATCGATTTGTAGGTATTTCTATTATTACTAATTCCACCATGTTTACGGCTGATAAGTCAATGATATAAAACTTAGGTCATTTGCCGAAGTACCTATCTACGTCGTCTAATAGGCTCTAGAGGACTAAATGAAGTCCATAATGCGATGGGACGCTTGATAACGCTTCGTCGCATAAAAAAATTAGGTACCTATTTAGTCAGCCTTTAGGAATGAAGAGGTTTTATATGAAGGTTCTAATAAAGCTTGTTTTGCATGAGTAGATCGACAAACTTGCATACAGGTTGCTCTACCTAAGCTATCGCCAAATAATGGTGCTGTTTATATTTTTCTATTTAAGTAACGTTATGGCGTCTGCGCGGCGTCTAATGGTTGATTTAATGGACCGTATTATTGAACCGTATGGTGTGAAAAACATCCGACGTTTATTTATAGCTAAGTGTCGCTATAAGTGTGACTTTTTTCGGGATAACAATCTCTTTGTGTGCTTGTCCGGGATAAAATGTAACCTACATGGTCTCTGTGTGCCAAATTGCATCTCAATCCGTTCTGAATTTTCTGAGTATATTTCTAACAAACATCCCAAAATGTTCGTAAATCTTTCGCTTTTATAATATTAGTAAGAGTAAGATAATATTCTAAACGCGAAATTATTTAAGTAAACCATCAATTTGAGGTTACACAACCTAAAGGTTAACCTAATAATATAACTAGTTAATACCTAATTGTAATTTCAGACCCAAAATAAATACATAATTATATTTATTAAAGCTTAATTAGATTTAACTGTTCGATGAAGCCGTTATCTATAAATGTGATTCAACTGATTATAATTCTTGTTGAGTGTTTATTGATTCTATATTGAGTAACTTTAAGCGAATAACACGAACGATTGTTTTTTTTCTAATACATGTTATTATATTTTAATTTCACGTATTAAGTTTCAATGTAGAGCACTTTTCAATTTATTAAGATAAATCATTACTGAAGCAGAAATGTACTGGTGGTTATTAGCAAAAAATATTAAAGTCATATCGGATATAATATTTCCTAACTAGCTTTTGCCCGCGGCTCCGCCCGCATGATTGACTTTTCCCGGAATAAAAGTCCCGCTTTATATTTTCCCGGGATAAAAAGTAGCCTATGTGTTAATCCAGGACATAATCTACCCGTGTGCCAAATTTCATCGAAATCCGTTCAGTAGTTTTTGCGTGAAAGAGTAATAAACATCCATACATCCATACTTACAAACTCTCGCGTTTTAAATATTAGTAGGATGATGGCATGTACTATATCAATATATACTTATTACATCTCTCTATATGATTCAGAAACATTATTAATCAAGTATCATTACTATCCGGTAATTACGCAACACGTTCTCAGTAGATAACATAATACGCGTTACCTAAGACTTATAAACATTTATCTATTTTCTATCGACACTCCAGAGCTTAAGACTGAACAGTAGATTTCTAAATCTCCTGTAACACTAACCTAGTCCCTAAATACTAAGGAAGAGCGCGAGGATTCCCCGGAGCATAAGTTTCTCAGATATAGTTGAGTGGGTACCACACGTTCCTCCTACGTGACTAATTATACAGAACTCATTTGAAACGGAAACCACAAAGCAGTTGTTGCCATACTGATTATAACAAACAACGATGCACCCGACGCATTTTCACTTCGCCCTTCAAGGGATAGATACGGGCGCCTTCGCTAGTTAAATATGTTTTTACCGTTTCTCGCTACCGATAACATAAATAAAGATTAAAGTTTGAGTAACCGCTGTGATTTAAAGTTTACAATACACTTTATAAGTACTATAAATGGGTTACTTTAACAACGTATTCAAATGTTTACATTAGTTTAGTGCTGTTATAAATATTGTTAAGTGCTTCTAATACATATTGTGTAATGATGATCAAACGCGTGTGGCGTATATTTTTAGCCTTATTTAGAAATCACTTCAAGGCTCCCGCTGTGTGATGTGAGCGAGCAGTCATTATTATGTTTGTCTCCTTACGTATAGCGCAGTGATAACCTCACAACAATCTCATCCCACATAACGCAGGAGAGTCCTACGCAAAAAATACTGCACAAAAACTGCAGTGTTTACCGTACGCACACTGTTGAAGGTTATGTGTAAAACAGTAGTTGGTGCTCCACTAAACAAATACAATAAACTACGAAATAGACTGTTTGTTACGAACAATTGGAAGAAAAAGAAAAAACTGCGCCTCTACGATATCAGAACAAGATAAAGATAAACACGTTTAACATTATAACTAAAAGTTTGAAAATGATTGCGTTGGTGTTGTGTATTATTGGCAAAATATTGGATGTAGCTAAAAGTGCGTACGGTCAAGTGGAAAGGAGAGATGAGCTAATGAAGAATCGAAAATCTAAGAAACGAAAGAAAATACGTAAGCGGAGGAGACAGCGAGGTACGTGTCAAAGTTAGCAAAAGATTTAAACACACGTATTAACTATTACAGTATTACACCCGTAAAGTGTAAGATGATTGCACGAGTCAAAGTTTTTGTGAGATACTGCTTATCTTATCTAGACTTTAAGAATACGCTCAATGAAAAGAATATTCAACGGTGTATTAATCTTATAGATAGGTTCTGACAAACATGACTTTAAATTCGAAATTAAATATTTTTATGCCCTACAGCGAAATTAAACCAAGTATTCTTAAAGTATTAAATAACATTTCACAACAGAAAAATAAATTTCATTACAAATAATGTAGAGTAAAGAAATGTAGAGCTTGACTTCTCTTTTAAAAAAAATATACATTTTAATGGTGTTTTATTTTATTTAATTAGTATTCTATACAAACATTCACAATAATATTTGTCGTGTTCATGATCTTCGATTACAAGTGGTGACAAACAAGTGGTAGAGTCCTACAAGGTTATCGTGGTAATTTATTACTGACACCGTCTGACTAATCAATGCATTATCATATTTCACAACAATAATAAAGCGACATCTATTATTTGATTATTGTACCGCTAATAAGCT
Source organism: Sphinx pinastri (assembly GCA_947568825.1). Taxonomy (NCBI): domain Eukaryota; kingdom Metazoa; phylum Arthropoda; class Insecta; order Lepidoptera; family Sphingidae; genus Sphinx; species Sphinx pinastri. Next base: position 8,798,912 of record OX387627.1, on the reverse strand, counting down.
TGGTCAAGTTAGCACAGTGATCGCCTTAAGTGCTGACAATAGCTTTTGTTAAGCATTCATAGATGTCGCTTGTATCCGATCTCTACAAAACGTCTTTGTACTTTGGAGAGACAAAAAAATCCTTCTAATACGCAGTTTTTGGTTTTAAATTTTACTTTGAGGAACACCTATAAATGTTTTATAACAACACATATTAACCACTCAGTGTTTCTCACGGCTTTGTCCATGTTTATGATCTTTTAATTTATATTTGCCCACTGTGGTTTTTCCTGGATAAAAAGTAGCCTAGTTTAATGTTAATCTAGGTCATCTGTGCCCAATTTCATCTATATTTCGTCAGCAGTTTCTGCGTTTTTCTAAGGAACATCTTCACTAACTACCGAATTCATCATATTAGTAAAAGTAAAAGAAGATATACGATGTGTTGATTCAAAGTATCGCATCACCCGCGTCCGGGTTATGACTTTTTGTCCGAAGTAAAAGGACACAATGACGAACATTTGGCCAAATGTACGCAGTGTAGGCGAGTCACACGATTGTTTATGACAAAACTAGCACACTCATTTCGCAGGAATTGCTTGTTTTGCTGTTAAATAAGACACCTACCTAACGTCAATCTATAAAACATCCCAGACAATGCATCTGTTGTATAATACAATCTTTGTGAACTTGTAAAACGTCGGATATTCCAAGACGGTTAACTTCATTGAGAACAATGAATGGCTTATCGTTCAGGATCAATTTTCCAGTAAAAAATATAGTGTTGTATTTGATGCGCCAGTGTTTTATTTTATAGGTATTGTTAAATGTTTCAACCCACTTACTTAATGCAGGCATTTAGATGCGTGAAACAAATTTTCAGTCCATCGACATTTCAATTTGTAATTGTTTCAACTGCGTAACTAGATCATTTAACATTGGCGAATTTCTTTATTCAACACGCAATAGCTCTCACCGCAGTTCGGAGTGACTTTCAATTTATAGTGCAAAACTTGGTTTCAGTTCGTTATCTATTTTCGTGTATTAAACGGTTAAAACACGCGAATATTCGAACAATGTACTTGGGAATGAGGAATCCACTTTGATGTCTCCATTTCTGGGGTCATTCACTTAGCTCGTTTATTATGACTGATTTGGCAAACATACCGTTATATTTTCAAGACTTAGTACAGCTACGCATGCTGCACACACGGTGCTGTTTTACTAAAATTAGATAAAGAATACCCATAATACAGGTTCCTTTGTTTGTTCAGATAGTTTATGATTCGATCTTAATTATCTATTAAGTTATATTCTTGATCTGAAATGATTTTTAAATATAGGGTATTACTTTTGATACATTTTAATAATATACTTTGCTGTAGGTACCTATCTAGTTAAAAAAAATAACCAAAGTTGCACTTTTAGACATTGTAAAGAAATGTACATAAAATTAGTAGGTACAAAAGTAATATAAACACTTCTGTTAATTGTAATAGCAGTCTTTATTATAAACTATTGTTTCGATTTTTACATTGTTTTAAATCACATTACTTATTTACCACTCATATGATTCAATTTATATTTTAATTTAAAAAATCATATAAGAAAAACAGGATAATATTTTTTCCGCGTAAACAAATTATCTCGAAATTAACAAATGCTACGTTACCGTGGCGCATAAACTGGCGTACTTAGTACAATATTCAGTTTACATTCATATTTCATACACAGGCATATGAATAAAGAAACACGAGAAAGTCAATTGATGGGGTGGTTTTAATGATATTACTACTCGACCCTAATGTTAATGTAGTGAGAGTTCGCCGTAAAGAATGACATTGTTGAGCGGAGTGAAGTTGGCGCGCATGCGTACGTCAGTTACAGGCATTGCGCCTGCGCGTTTGACGCTCTATACGGCGGTGGTGTAGTCGTGATCCGATTAACAACGTCAGTTTTATTTTTATATAATCTCATAATCATACAACGATATTTAGTTTTTGTTTACTATATTGTTCAACGTATAGCCTGATTTGATAACTGCACTTAATACTTTTCTTTTATATCGTTATTTATTGGAAACCTTCTACGGTGTACAATTAATCATTGGCCATTGTGATTCTCGCAATAAAAAAAAATGTACTTTAACAGGAAAAAAATACTTCAACCTTTTATCCTGTTTACAAACCCTTAAAGTATCAAGATGTATCGCGTCGCGGTCGTCGCACATGCCAATTAATCTGATGCTATTTGTATCCCGGCCCGTTCCCGACACGTCCCACGTCACGTGCAGCTAAGTTCACTCCGTTATCTATCTCGTTCCCTCGCCCCGCGCTCATTCACGCGTACCATCCAATATTTGAATCGGGAATTCGGGATAGCGCGCTCGCAGCTGTCAAATCAGGCTACACGCGATTCAACCCCTATCATTTTATAATTTGTTCTTTCATCGTTTACATTGCAGTGTCTTTACTTGTGTTTTGTACGAGCAAAAACAATGTGAAAAGTGGTTGTTAATAATATTTTCTAATTAACTTGTATCCTTTCTGACTTAATTATAATAAAATCGATCGTAGACGTGAAATGTGAGGTGTGTTTACCCTCGGTGTGTCGAAGTGTTCAGTGATGAAGGTGCCCAAGTCGCGATAGTGCACCACGTTCGAACATTGCAAAAAGGATACATTGAGAAAAGAAAATGCGGATCAAGACATTCACAGATTATCGCCCGAATGGTAAATACACAAAATAATTTATACATAAAACATAATATTAAGCAAGAAATTCCCAAATGCCCAAACCGTTGCGTACAATCTGCATATTGATGATATAAAACATGCAAATTTTATACATCTTGCAGGTGGGTTGATTTGTTAATAATTAAAAAGGAGGTAGATACGTAGGTATTTAGACCACAGTTGGCAAACGTGTTTCCAGTATTACTTCAACAATAATAAAATTAATGATTCATCGTTGTATTTACTGAGAAAGTCCATTTCAAGTACTTTATAATACATGTTCCGTGCGCGGACCATGTTAGGGCTATTCCACACAAACAGCACAATTGCTTTAGAAATTATTAAATGAAAATAAATATACGAATCTCATTTTTCGTAATTATTAAGTACCTTCTCCTAGTAAGTAGATGCCTATAATAATGTAGATCGGTGCAAGACCTATCATCACCTGCAAAATTGAGGTTGTCAAGTCTTCCGCATTTTTTGTACTTAATGTACTTTACTATGAATTCTCATAAACCATTATAGAACAATAAAAATACTGGCCAGTGATACTTCATTTCATATTTAGCATAGTTTAGTGCAAAACTACGTAAACATAATTCAATTAATCTTCCACACAATGTAAACAATTGGTCTACGATTTCATAACTCATCCAGATTTTATTTAAATTTTAGGCCATGTGTGCCTTGTGCGTGTTAGAATAAAAGCTGTTAAAACCGCCATAGAATAACACCATTATAATTGTTCATGAGTCATAATTTAAGTACTTATTGAGTGAAATGTTTGTTTACTATGGCCCAAATAAATTTAACAATCCGGTGTTGATTGACTTGAAGTGTTTTGCGAAAAGAAAACTTTTTTTCTTTACCTCACCAACCTTACCACTATGCGGCCAGAGAGACGAAAACAATATTTCCTTCATATTCTACACAGATAAAAACCAGTTGCATATGTTATAGTAAAAAAAAGTTACTTTGCGTAAGATCATAAATTCAAATCCATAGAAATTTTTTTATAATTAAATTATCTTTCGAAAATGTTTTTCTTCTTCTTCTTCAGCCTGTAGAGGTCCTCAGCTGAACATAGGCCTCCCCCAAAGATTTCCAGACCAACCTGTCAGAAGCGGCCTGCATCCAATGTTTTTAGCAAAATTATAAATAAGAACATACATATTTATTATGGTCTTTAAAATCAAAAATATTTTCCTATTGTAATGAAAGGTTTAGGAATCATAATCTCTTTTATGTGACCACCATTTTAACTTGCAAGCAACTTGAATTACGAATTTATAGCTCTGCCTGCGCGAAAATCCCTTCCCGGAATTAAAGTCACTGCTTACTATTGTGCTATAAAAATCAGCTTATATGTCAATTGTACACATGGTCCATTCAATAATATGATGCACAGGTAATACAGGTCGGTTAACAATATCATATCTCCGAACTGCGTCAACAAATGTTTCCTATCTAGTAAAATAAATTATTGTTATCCCTCCGGAACGAAGCCAGTCTTCGCGTGAGATGTGTTCTTTCGCTTATCTAGGGCATTGTGAACTGTATGGCGGCTTTGCGCATTGAATTCGATTTATATCTTGGTGAAATTCTATTCGCTGAATTTTGTCAAGAGAAAGATTCCATACAGTTAATCTATGTACGTTATCGTCGTAAAATCATTTCTAATCGCACGTCCGAGTTGCGAAAAAGATTATTGTGTTGCGTCAGTGATAGGGTTTCGACGATATCTATTGTATCTTTCATACCTATACGTAGGTATAGGTAAGAAATGTCACAGTTTTGTTGTAAAATAACTCATAGATACAACTATTTATACATATAATAAAGCAGTAGGACCGGTGTGTCTGTACATTTAAAGAAATGTGATAAAAAATAAAGGGGGTGAGTAAAGAAGAGTAATGGAACACAAATCAGCGATCTTTGTAATTATCTTCAAAATTATTGAACAGATTTCGATGAAATTTTGCACACGGGTAGATCATGTCTTGGATTAACTCACTTTTTATCCCGGGAAAATAAAAAGCGGGACTTTTATACCGGAAAAACTTTTTCACGCGGGCGCAGCCGCGAGCAAAAGATAGTTCTTAATAATATAGATAAGAAACGCTTGAGTTATAAAGTGTAAAAAAATACGAATCTAAGAATGATTAATTCAGGAAAAGTAAATTATACAAAGTACATCCTATTGTGCTGAAGCATTTATAGGACATCATTTTTAATATATCAAAAATATGACAGCAAAGGTACCTAATACTTTTCCGTTGGATATCACATGGTATAATATGATTAGATATATTTATATTTATCGATATATCATGGTGTGGTCACGCCTGAAGAGAATTATTAGTAGCAGAAACTGAACTTGCTCTACTCAGTTTTGTTGGACAATTAGTTGTGTTGAAATCTTCACTATTGCCATTTCAAAACAAACGTTAAACAGAGCGAGGAAATGTCCTTCCTTTTTCGCGGACGACGTTCGCAGTTTCATGGGCGCAATCATTTTATGGAAGTAATCGATCGTCATTTGTCTCTCGTAAGAAATATCATACGATCTTTATGTAACATAGCAGGTCTAACCGTTTCAATACAATGACTACAGAGATAATATGTTAATTTATCAAAGAATGTATTTACACTAGCTTTATACACACGCATTTAGCTTGGTGCAGTCGAGTATATGCTAGTCATTAACATTTGAAATATGAGATTCATGGGATTTAGAATATGAGGCGCATGCGATAAAGTTCATTATTGTTTGGACTTCATTCAGCAAATCTGAATTATTTAACATGTTCTGCTTAAAATCACAAACCTATTTCGGGTACCTATTCAATTAAACCACAGTAGCGTGGTCTCACTTCGTGAACTTAAATGAAGCTACGTCACATTAAAATAAGCTAAAATGTATAAAATAAAAAACAATTTTCATCTCAGAAAAAAATGGTGGTTTTGATTTCTTTAAAATATTGAAAGGTAAACTAATAAATATATAAAAAAAATATGACCGTTACGAATGCCAGTGGGAATGCCGCCTTATTCGTTCTAATGATTTAAATTGCGATGACTTGTCCCAGCGTTCTCTCATTGGTGCAATTGTAGCCGACGAGGTCGGGACGGTTTCATCACGATCATAAACGTTGGAATAAAATAAATATGCATCTTCCATATGGCCCCATATGGTAAAATGTGAGTCCGATTTAGGGGCGTTATTTTAAGCTTATTTAGACGATGTCGTTTTGAGGTTCACTGTGACTGTTATTGCTATATTGTTTGGAATATTTTTCAAACAATACTGAAAAGGAGATGTCCGCTTTTTGTATGGGTGCTGGGCCTCAAAATCTAACCAGGCTCAAACTTTAGGGATATTAAAGAGGCAAAATATGGAACTAGGATGATTTTAAAAGAAATTTTTAGACCCCTCCATTCAAAACTAACTTTTTTAAAAACGTTCAGAATTATTAACTGTCTTTTTTAAGCAAAATAAAATTACATAAATCTTAAAATTCGGAGGTCTTTAAAATTGAACAATTTATTGTAAAAGGCTAGTTTTTAGGAGTTCTATCCAAATATTTATAAACTGTCTTGATTAGAATTTTAGGCCCGTTTTTGGACCTTAAAATTACCCTAAAAATTAATTAACTTAAAATTACCCTTAAATTTTTTCTTATCGAAATATGATCCTGCATTCGAAAATACTTCTTTATAACGACCTCTTATTTTTTCATTAAGTACTTTGAATAAATATTTTTAAATTTAAGCCCGTCGTCGGTATCATAAGAGTTACAATTAGCAGTCCGTTGATTGGACAACGCCCACCTCGTTAGGGATAAAAACAGCCAACGAACGAAACTAATTTTCTCGCTGTTGCCGACTCCATTTTTAAACGTTATCCTGGATGTTAATTGAAAATTACCTAGTTAAGCATCAGTGAAGCAGAAAGTAATGTCACGATGAACACCTAAAAACTTTGACCAGAAAAGGATATGGTACTAGTCTCTACATTTAGGAAATTTGTTCATATGAATGTCGTAATTTTAGAGTTTTTTCCTTGAAACAATGATAAAGTTTAAGCATCATAATTTTAAGAAATATGTTTACAATGAGAAATAATTTCAATAAAACCCGATGTATTTACACATTTAGTGTTATGAGACAATTCCTATCTTACGTCTAATATTATAAATGTGAAAGCAGGACACGGTATATCGGTGTGCGAAACATCCAAATCAGTTCAGAATTTTCTGCATTTACTTCTAACAAACATTCAAGCATCCAAACATTCACAAACTTTCCAATTTATAATATTTACAAGAGTTTCAATAACTTTTCGTATCTCACAACAGATTTTCCCCGTCATTGCTATTCGGAAGTGAGATCCGAAGATATCGATGAATTTAATGGTTGGGTGTTACGCGAAGGTTTTTATGGTACTTTCGACAGCCATTGTTTACGTAACGAGTCTGTTAGCAGCTTGTTTGAGCATTATGGCGCATTGTCCGCTAATATTTTAAAGTATGATTTGAGAGATTTCTATTAACACATCCTATACTTTAAAGGAGTTGGGTAATGAAATAAACACATAATGGGTAAAGTTCCAATGTCGCAAAGGAATTCCTGTGTCCTGTGAGTGTCCAAGGTTACGAGAAATTTACGCAAAACATGTAGGAGTAAAAGTTTTTTTTTATTGCATTAAATGACGAGACGAGCATGCCCTTCGCCTGATGGTAAGCGATACGACCACCCATAAACAGTAGCAACACCATGCAGCACCTTGACTTACAAAGTACTGTGTGGCATTCCACTGTGCTCGTCATCCTGAGACATAATATGTAAGTCTCATTATGTCCAGTAGTTACACTGGCTACAATGTTCTTCATACCAAAACACAACAGTGCATGCACACTGCTGCTTGGCGGTAGAAATAGATATTGCGGTGGTACCCACCCAGACGGACTCTAACATATGAGAGACCTACCACCAGTATCTGTCGTCAGTCGTGATTAAGGCAAATTCAATTTAATAAGAAGTTCAATCCGTAGGCTACAGAAGCGAAAAATCCTTCTTCATTGTTTTATTCCCACTCTGCATTAGTGTAGATACAATAAAGCCATTTAAAAATAGTTTTGCAATTTGTATTGACGTAACATTTTGCACGAATGTGTATTACAAATCCATATTAATGTGAACGTTAAAATGAATAGAATGACTGCAATGTTGCAAAATTTTGCCAATCACGCGCCAGAAAATCTAAAGCTTTGGTCAGAATTCATTTTGTATTATCTTTCTTTATTATGGGAAGTCTGGTTTACTGATCAAAGCAAACTTATCGGCCGGTGTCTAATAATACGGGCTTTCTTAGTTATCGCCTCGTGGTGACTGCCTATTTGAGCCCGATATGGCGATAGGTTCGCCCTCTATCACATCATGGGACGGAATACACACGGCGAAAAGTGGGTGCACTTAGTTGCGCCTCTGCCTACCCCTTCGGGGATAAAAAGGCGTGAGTGTGTGTGTGTGTGTGTGTTCTTCTTTATCCAACTGAGAAGATTTCCAAAGACCTATTTTGCACAGGATTCATTGCTATCGACAGGACTAATCAGTATCTGCAGAGTGCCCGAAGTGACCATGTGAAGTAATTCGGCGAAGTGACTGTTTCAACAAGCCGAGTACATAGCCCAATAAAAAATCTAATCTATTTTTTTATTTCTGCATTTAAATATGTGACGAATATTTCTATAGTCACTAGTGATACCCTAGGTACCTTAGTTACCGAGACTTTCGGGATGGCATTATATTAACTAAAAGTCTTTAAACCACCGCTGATTGTCACCATTGTACCCATATGTGTAACTTAATTAAAGCATAGAAAAGACCTTTAATTCTAGCGTTTTGTTTTTGGGAACCCGAAGATACCTAATCAGATAATTTGAGGACAACTTATGATGCCATCGTATGCAGAAATGAAAATACACTGAAAGGGAAAGAGACATTGGAATCTTTGTTTTTCATCATAATATTGAGTCGGCCCCTACAAACTATGCCTCTAAAACTACTCCCAAAGAAAAATAAGAAATGTCGATCGTTATTTTCGTCCCCTATCTTCATGTGGCAATTAAAGAAGCGAACCCTGTATAGGGGAAGGCACCAATCGATTCTATATTCCACCCTCGGCCTGTATTGACTTAGGTGACCCTTCTCTGGGGACAAGTAAATAAATGAAACTCGAAAGACTCACAGCCAAATTCTTAATACACAGTTGTCTATAGTGCAAAGATTTCAGTTACGATTTTAAGGTCATTACATTTAGTAAGGAAATTTTAATCATGATTCATGCTACGTTCTCGATCTTGGATCTTAGGATATTATAATAGGTATGTATTATAATCATTGGCAGACATGGTCATATAATAACAAAATAAAAACAAAACTTACTACCTGCCAGAAAGCGATGGAAAGAAGTATAATGAAAATAAGGAAAATTCAAAAGATAAAGAGCGATCACATCAGAAAGCAGACGTAGTTAATAGATGCTCTCAAGTACGCTCTTACACAAAAGTGGCGTTGGGCAGGACATCTAGCTAGATACACGGATCACAGGTGGACGTTGGAAATAACAACATGGCAAGGACCAATAGGCAAAAGAAGAAGAGGTCGTCCAAGGAACAGATGGATTGACGATATAATAGCGACAGCAGGAAAGGACTGGAGAAAGAAAGCCAAAAATAGGGAAACATGGAGTAAGCTGGAGGAGGCCTATACCCAGCGTGGGATTCCAATAACAGAATAAATTCATATACGTAGTTTTAAGGAAAAAAAATATAACTGCAATATTGTATCAATAATAAACTTCTTTCTTTTCTTTTCTTTCTTTAACTAAGGTTGTTGAAAAAAAAATAAAGGTTTATTATTATTATTATAATCATTCGCAAGTTGAGACTCCAAATCTTTATAGACGGCTTGGAGGTTGGAAGTCTCAAAATTGATGCTGTGATAAGTCCATCTGGCAATCTACTGCTATTATAAAGTTGTTACGTGCGAGTTATTTTATTATATATTTTTTATAAACTGGTTCACATGAAGCAGACGAACTTATCTGTTGTTCGTTCATTCGAAATTTACTTAAAATATGCAGTTAGTTCTGGCGATATTTTTACAGCTTATAACATAATATAGAGGTATAGTAGTTTAACTTACTGATATACATTGACATGATGATGATGTGTGTATCATAAATAAGACTACAAATGGCTCTTTGTTGCTACACCGTAGTCGGGTAAAAAGAATACATCCGTTCACAATCACGCGCAACTTACCAGTCCAGTGTGTATCACGAATAACTACTCAATTCATTCCGAGAACCTTAAGGGTACCGTGACACTAGCAGGGAGTTATAATATTGACGTCATGTCATGTAACAGGCGAATTCGATCGCTTTGAAATTGTACAGTATAAATATTTGTACATTCCCGCTCGCGTAATTACCATGTACCAATTTTTCTAAATTAATCACTCGTTAATTCGACATTTGAGCCGTCTCCACACATGCGGACTCATTGATTCTATAGCGTGACTTTGACGTGAAGAATCGAGATATGTTTTTTTGTGTTCATCTCATTTAATCTATGCTCTGATTTATGTTTATAGCGATAAAAAGTATTTGCTATTTTTATTTTAAGTGAGTACGTTGAACTACGACTGAATTATGGCGTAAGTAGTACTAGTAAAGGTTTAACAGAGTATTGGTGTTCATTTTCACATTACATACAAGTTTCGTGTCTCAATTTAGTTCATTTATGAGTTTTCTATTCATTCAACATGATAAACAAAGCACGAGAAAGATTATTTAAAATATTAAGTAACAATAACTTTGTATTACTAATTCATATAGTGCTATAATTGTTTTAAATCATAAAGGTCGTGAGTATGTTCAAGGTTCTCAGAGATAAAGGGTTTTAAAGATAGTTAATATTTCCTAGACAGCGAGTGTCACTAATCAATGTAATAATATAACAATAATATAGCCTTTTATTCAGATCAACTTACACTAATAATATAATATTAAAACTTAAACTAGTATTTGGTATTTCTCTATATACTGCAGATCTGTTTGCCAATCGGCAAAGGCATCCTCCAACCTTTTCCATTCTGACCTTTCCTGAGCCACTCTGTTCCACGTCACGCCTGCCACTCTTCTGATGTCGTCATCCCACCTTTTCTGCGGTCTGCCTCGCTTCCCTTTTCTTTCTCTTGGGTACCATCTTGTCGTTATTTTGCTCCATTTGTCGTGGCCTCTTATCATGTGCCCTGCCCATCTCCATTTTAGTCTTCTGATTTTTAAAGTTACATCTACGGTTTTGTTTTATTCCTAATGATACTGTTTTTCATTCTGTCTGATTTTTTGACGTTCAGCATATACCTTTCCCTGAGACCTTTCCATTGCATATTGACAGGTAGCTAATTTGTTTGTTATTTTCTGAGTTAGAGCCCATGATGGACAGCCGTACGTCAATACGGGTAATATGCATGTGTTAAATAGTTTACTTTTTAGATTTATTTAAAGATTTTTGTCTTTCATAGCCTCTTTCAAACTCCAGTGCCTTTTCCAGGCATTTGTAATTCTTCTTTCTACTTCTTTGCGCATATGTTCGTCTTGAGTTATCAGCTGTCTCAGGTAATCAATGACGCCACATTTTAAAATTCGGTATAAATCATAATGTATAAACCAATTAGCAGAAAGGGGACGGATATTCCTTATAACTACTTAAAATAAACAACCAAATCTCCAAAGTTCATCAAGCGACGTCTATCTATTCATTATTTTATTTTAGGGTTGCCAATAGAAGTTGCACAGTTACAAAACAAACATATTTTATTATTGTTAATATATTAGGTACAAATATCCGTGACCATTTGGAAACTAAGTACATGCCGTTACCGATTTATAATAGCTATAATAAAATGTATGTATGTAATCTTACATGATTAGACACAGAATAAACAGTTACAAAAAGCATTTTTTTGTAACTCTCAGCTCAGAATGTACGTAAGAGCTATTTGCTGTAAGGAAGCGCGCTGTATTTTTAGTAACATTTGCAGACACAGACTAGACGTACGGCTAATTTTCGAGTCGGACGACCAAGTTTATTCTGTCGCATTAGATTTACAAATAGGTACATTGACTTCCAATAGAAACAATATTCCGATACTTTAACGTCAACCTTAAGAAACCGGTTGCGGCGTTCTTTCAAAGATATCAAACTGATATATTGTAACACTATATTTGCTGTCCAAAATAACAGAGCTTAGCAAACGGTAATATTTTATAGCCGATCGATACGGCAAAATCGCTTCAGCGATAGCCTTGAAATCGACGCAGCTAGTTTTTGCCGTTCCTAACTATGACATATAGTTTGACATTTAAAGAAATTACGGTTTTTGTACAACAGAAATGTTCTCATACAACATATTGATTCCAAAAATTTCTTATATGTTTTAATGACGTTAATAGTTCTTTTTATTGGGAGAGAATTCCCTGGTATTAAAATGTCAGGCGGCGAGATAACGTAAGAGCCAAATGTTCGATTTCCTAAAATGGCATACATGATGCAGTCACCTTGCTCAAGGTGTTTTCGATACCAGGTGATACCGATCGCTTACAGCATCTGCCCTGTGTCGTTTGTATCACGATTTTACATTATTTGTAAATATTTAAGTCCTTGCCATTTGCATAAAAATTAGAAATCGCCGCACGCAACTTGGCAACTTATACATTTTATGTATTTAGATATAGTGATTAGTTTTTATGTGATGTTGTATTATAAATGGCCATTTATTTAAAAATAATACTTTAATGTAGAGGTATTGATTTAATTTATTTATTTACGTATTTAAACCATTTATAAAAACTGCTTGTATTTTGGTTTTATATCGTTTATAAAGCAGAATCAGAAAGTACATTAATAATATCAGATTTTTTGTGAATAACACCTGGTGACTACGAAACATATTTTTACAACGATAAACATAATAGAAAAGGAGCAAATCGATTAATAAAAATACTCAAAGAAAATCATAGATACATGTTTGTACATACTAATATACCTCTTTCAAGCTACAAAAGGATACTCATTCTGAAAACTGGGGATACAACAACGTACACTCGATTGCATTCTACTCGATTCAATTCGATTGTTGACCAATCTAAAACACAATTACGCTCCTAAGGCGCTTGGCCTCTCAACTACACCTATAGAATAATGAAGCTCCTTATGTGAGTCATTTTATTTTGTGCCACCAACAAAATTTTAAACCCTTTAATGCATTTTAAAACACTTATTAGCTTCGTTTGAATAATCTACCCAACTTTAATTTAACCCTTTTTGCTGCTAACGTCTCCTGTACATATTTTAAGCGTTAATCACTTTTGCTTTTGTTTTTAAGTCATAAGCGATGTAATTAGGTACATGTTTGTTGATTTTAAAGTAAAAAAATAGGTTTTTCTAGAGTTTAAAAAAATATTTAGGCTCATTTCAAAGAAAGCTCGTTTAATATTTCATAAAATTCACGAATTATTTTCTTTATTGCCACATGGCATATCCTAAATATTTCTAAATATTATTAATACAAGTAAAGCCACAAGCAATAATATAAACATTGAATCATAAAAAAGGCACCAATTATGTATATAAATTTCCCGCTTACGCTCCTAACTTCAGGTATGAATCGTTGATTCATTCAGTGCGTGTTGCCCGAAAATGGTGAGCTGGGAAAGGTTAAGCCGATGGAGTTGGGCGAGACCCATGTCGCATTTAGATACCCTGCCTTACTCGATAGCTAGCAGTAGCGACATAGGTTGCGTTTTCAATCAACGACTAAAGCATATAACGAGAGAATCCCAGGCGACTCAGCGAAGGCCCCTAACAATAAAACCAACATTGCAATACATTGTTTGCGCCTTTCCAGACTTAGAAATAGGAGTTCTACTTTTATTTCTACTTCGCCAAATTACATTTTTCCTCTTTACGTTTGCGTGTTGATTTAGTTTCGGCTTGTTGTTGCGCTAGTTCAAGGACATAAGACTACTTATTAGGACCTAAATATTGAAGGTATAAGTAACTGGTGGGTAAATGGCATTTGCAGACGTCTCAAGGTTATGAAAATTGAGATTTATTTTGCTGAGTCACGGTTATCTGGCTGTGAACAGCAATTTGGCTTCGGTTTGCTTCGCATCGTTTTTCCAGGAATCCGACGAGGGATAGGGTGGTATAATGCCACGACCCCTTTGTGCCCCCGTGTCTGCAACGTATTCATATGTAGCTATGGTTATGTTCGTGATATTGAGACGGCAAGTCAAGCCTTTTTAGATTTAGTAAGTATAGCAAATTACTTGTAAGATGTTGTTCATGTTTTGTGTGTCAATGCAATGCAAGGCTGACAAACGATCAAATCGGAATAGTCTGCTCATTTATAAATAAGATTTTTAAAATTCTCTATTTCGTTGTTAACAATGCCAGAATAAATACTTTACTCTATGCAGAAATTTGTTACATATTAATCTGACGTTATTTGGGGCATATTTCTCATTTAAATGAATTCCGGACAGTGTTTATAATGGCTGTAAATTGGAACGGCGATGCCATTAAATTAAATTTGAATTAAAAACCCGTAGAGTGCTGAAAGCCCTCCACTGATGATAAGATAGGCAGACACTCGGGAGAGGGTCGCCTGAGGGGACTGTGCGTGCCTACCCACGACAAAATTAATTTCGCTCCCTCCCTGCCCGTTAAAATGTTTAAGTAATGACACATTACTTCTATTATTGGATTATGAGCGTGAAATGGAAAAATTGCCTCAAATCCGTCTTATGAGGCATGTGAGATCGATTTTATGCAATTTGAATATTGGGTGGAGTGAACCATCTACATAAACCAAAATAAAGCAAGATAAATGAGACTGCATGTCGGGCCGTGCTTCGATCAGATTAATGTCTACCAAAAAAATCTGCTCAATGTTGTTTGCATCGTACTGTATGTACGATTATTAACAAAAGTATAGCCATAACATTTTTTGGATATTGAAACTGATCTTCGAAGAGCCTGACACGTGTATGGAAAAATTATAGATTTGTTTTGCTAAAGAACCTTAAAATGAATTAAATTATACGTATTGAAAGAAAAAGAAGAACGGCAACGCGTGGGCCAAGAATGTCGCGACGGGTTCTATAGTATTCTGCATTCTCTTGGTTATACTATACTCGTATATCTTTGATATCGAGCCGTCCACAAGGATTATCTCAAGAGTCAAACCCAGTCACGATTTGATAAATAAGCAATATCTCTTGTTCGCTTGTAACTACACGAATCAACAATAGTATTATGTCTGAAGTTGGAGTTATTGATATTATGCATATTCAATGTTGGCATGTCACGTCTACAACCTGTTTACATCAAACGGAAAGTGCGCCCGACACCGGCTGTAATGCATAAGGTGATTATAATTATCGGCGTATCTCAATAATTACCCAATATCATCAAGAAAAGCACCTACTTTTCTTTAGATTAGATTTAGATTAATTCAATATAAACGAGGCTTGTTACTCTGTGCGTATTAAAGTCAGATCGAGGCAGATAAAGTTTTTAGAAGAAGTATTTTGTTTTGATTAAATGGATAAAACATTGTACTGTTTCCAGAAAATACGTGTCTAATTAATATTAAAAAGGAAATCTAAATAATCAAGACGGTGAGCACTAAACAACATAATTGCGTAAAGACAGATGATTCCGTTCCTCGTAAAACATAATATGTCTAAAAAGAAAGTCGTTTAATTGGCGAATCAACAAAGATATTCGATCGAAAAGAAAAAAAATCACAAGATTTATAGATTGGAAATGTAGAAACCAAGAGCTTAACATGCAAGGCGTGTGTACTGACATATACACTATAATTTACACGGCTTAGAAAAATAGCGTCTAGGCATCGAGTGCGTCCACTCGCAGAAATGTGTCAGCTGTAGCGTGGAAGCGACGTAACGTGAGAGCAATATCACTTTCAATGCATCGGAGTGTCGTGTCCACGTGAATAAGAAATAAGAGTTTCCTCTCTGCAAACAATAAACCGCGCCGTTGGTTGGCGCTGACTGTACGCACGCTTGGCGCCCGGCCAACTTTTCCTTGCAATTTTACTGCGCGCCGGTTCGATACTCGGACATTTTGCAGTCGGCATTCTAGACGAAGATGGCAATAACCTATCAGCTTTATTGCTTTTAGTTGTAACTGAGATTTACTTGTCTTTTATATAAATCTTTCTTCCTCTTTGAACAGGACTTTTAAATTAAGCTCGTTAAAGCGATCCAAAAAGCGACGAGGATGCTTTAGAAGTTTTCATGAATCATGATACATGATAAAGATAATTGTATTATTATATTATCATTTATGATTATTGGATTAGGTACACATATCACATGGCTGAATGAAATATTCAACCATAAAACATTTTTCAATTTCAGCGTGTTTTCGAACGAGAGCACGAAGAACAACGGTATGCATCGACGGCTTTCACTTTTAGATAAGTGGGACATCTGGCTAAAATGTAGAACGGTTTTAATTCCGGGATAGCGCTGACACAAAGGACCAATATAGAGATGGAAATCGAAGTTAAAACAGTCGTCACAATTCAGCAATAAGCAATGATACATTTTAATTAAGCGAATCAGCCTCAAAATGTGGTCCAATGTGGACCAAGGCTTTATTAATGTGCCGATGTTCAGATCTATTGTTTGAACGCACCTGACTATTAAAGCACGACGAGAAATTTTGATGACGCTTACGTGGCACCAATGAAGCCGTTTACCTCTTCAAAATCAAGGTGGAATCATCAACGTCGGACAAAACTCGCTGAAGCATGAAAACAATACCAACAGTACACAATCATATCGTTTAAAGTGCAAATAACTGAATCATAAACTTCGGTAAATCATTCGTACTTGTTGCCGTGTCTATCTACATAATACGGAATTAGAGAATACAAAACGATTTCTTATTATTCAATTTCACTAGTACGATACTATTAAACTAATCGATTTATGCGATCAAAACATAGTTATTTCAACAATTAGTAGGATTTATTACTACTTTTTCGGATAAAATATTTATAAGTTGTACTAAAATATCAAAGAACATTGGTCTGAAACGATCACGTCTAAAAATATGCGAAAGAATTCGATTCCCGCGCTTAATAATGATAGAAACCAGACATCCGCGGTGTTAAGTGTCCGACACTGATATTGGGTGTAACACTTTCAACGGCTCTTTTGAGAAGGCGAAATATGAATATGGCTCTGGATATTTTATTAGATGCGTTGATTTGTTTATAATTTGAGTGTGATGCATGGCTGTCGTTATGGGGATTTAAATGCAAGACGTGGTGACAGCATGGTGCAGCGTTGGTAAATGATTGCATTATAAAACTTAAT
Organism: Sphinx pinastri; assembly: GCA_947568825.1. Classification (NCBI taxonomy): domain Eukaryota; kingdom Metazoa; phylum Arthropoda; class Insecta; order Lepidoptera; family Sphingidae; genus Sphinx; species Sphinx pinastri. Next base: position 8,781,710 of record OX387627.1, on the reverse strand, counting down.
ATAATCGTTATATTAATATCTACTTATAGGTTGATGAAAACATTTTTAGTTTTATTATATAACGCATCCTTTTATAAGCTTATAAGTAAGTTTCTTTATAAGGCTCCGAAATATTTTATTTTTTAAAGTTTTGTAATAAAATAAGAATTCATAGAAATTTAAAATTAATGTTTATATTAACGAACAATGTCAAGAATTTTCGTTTGATCTAAAACGTCTAAGAACTTACGCTTGCTATTTCATTACAAATGGCCAGAAAGTTAATAACAAAATTGTTTTAAAAACAAAGCTAAACTCATAATATTTTAACAGGATGTTTCGCGTCGCAGTGGAATGTTTAATAACTAGAATTTTATGCAGTTGTATGTTTCCCTTAACACATTACAACATATCGAATATGTATCCTCATCACGAATGCGGGTCCGTTTTAAATTAATGTCAGGGCTGAACACGAGCAGTCTAATGAATGCCTTCTGTGTACTGTGGGAGTATCACAATTTGTTACAATTCCGAACAAAATTATGCAGAATTCTCATAGAACAATCACTCGGCTTCGGTAATATTTACGGCCGAAATAATAAGTGATTGCTATCTTCCGATCGGTCCCGAGAATATCAAAATAAGTCATCGTTAACATGTCAAACAAACTTTATTTTGATTGGCCCATTTTCACATTTGATTGATAACGGTTGGGATTGTTTATTGAAACTTGTGTTCAGTTCAGTAGCAGTAACATCTTGGCTCTGAAGTAATGATTTTTAAGGATCATGCAACTTATTAATGCTTCTATCAAATCCAATATATTTTCAAACATTATTTCATTTACACGATAATGGTAAACTTAGATAAACATCACTGTAAGTTATGTTACATTAGTAAAAACACGTAGATGAGGAAGTGAGTGGATTAAAATTGCAGTACGTACAATAAATATAATTAAGTACCTGACTTTATATCTGAGGTTGCGTTCTGGGTAGAGAAACCTTGTAATATATTTACATGTATTGCCTCGGCCATGGGTAAGGTGAAAATGGAGACTTCTTTCTTTAATGTTATTATTTTAAGGTAATCTTAAATCTGAGACATTTATGTGTTTGTAATTTCATATTATTCATTTTTTTTATAAGATAATTTATGAAGAATATCTGTTTTTTGCAATTATGCATTCATTTACCTATATTTGGTAACTTCATACAGAATTGATTGTACCTACATTGTACCTGCAACTCCTTGCTTGTCTGAGGTTTTGAGCCTTTAGCTTTAAAGCGTGATAAATGGATTTACTTAAGGCTAACTCACAAAACAAGTTCAAGAGCCACGGCTACGACAAGCGATGCATACTTACCACGATACTTATGTTTTTTGTTAGTCTACCTACAGAATGAAAGTCGACCAAGCGCATTCCCATGTTATCTGTCCGCTTTAATCTGCACTTGTCCGTCTTGGTTGATTATGTTAAATCTTTAAAATTATGCTGTTATATTCAGTGAACATTAATCTTATTGAATTTTAAATAAATTACTCAGAATAAAGTGTACGATTAATGATTATCATTTTATTTTTAACACATACATATTTGGCGTTAGGTACAATAAGTTTTCTAAAATTGATGCTGTACATTTTGAATTGAACACATTAAATTAATGTTGTGCAATGTATGAACTATTTATTAGATCAAAACAGGCCAACTAAATCTACAGCTGGAATTAAAACAGCCTATCCCCAATAAACTATGATTATATTTTATTTGGAATTTCTTAGTTGAAGGTACAATCCAGTCGAAATCCGTATACAGACCCGCATACAAATGATCGTTGCAATACCCAAGTCTTTGCAACATGGGCACGTGGCCCTGCATAAATTATTCGGTGATAATCAAGCACTTTTATTATTACCGCCTTATTGGTGTAGATACTAGTAATTGGCCGAGGATGATGAGCTTCGAATTCTGATTGGAGACAATCTTTTGTTATTTATATATATAAAAGCGAAAGGTCACTCACTCATCACGAAATTTCAGAAACTACAAGTGCTAGGAGTCTCAAATTTTGCATGGGGGTTCCTTATAGAACGTAGGTGCTCACTAAGACAGGATTTTTCAAAATCCCACCCCTAAGGCGGTAAAAAGTGGTGGCAAAGTTTGTACGCGATAAACTCAAAAACTACCTAACGGATTTCGATGAAATTTGATATGGATATAGTTCTAGACCCTAAGAAGGTTTTAGAGAAAATGTATAGCGGAACTTTTATCCAGGAAAACTTTTCCGTGTGGGCGAAGTTGCGGGCAAAAGCTAGTTCGTTATATTATTATATGTTTCTGGGGTAGGTGTAAGATGCTCCAAATACCAAAACTGGCTATAATATTAGATAGCATAAAACCGCTTTGTGGGTGCATAATACATGACATACATGTACGTGTTACCTCTCTGCCTAGTCCTGTTACTCCTGTTAGTATGTTATAGTCGTAGGGAAATATAACAACAATAAAGTCACAGACCTCAGTGCATATTGTTATGTTAATCATTTCCTTAGAATAGTGGAGACTACAACGGGATATATAATATAAATTCCAGGGATTCCCTAGTCTGGCAATGTGGTGTAGGTTTATGAAATACAATTTATTGAGGGTAGATTTTCCCCGAGGTCGTTGACGTCAGACAGACGTCATAAAAATCAGGTCAAATGCAAAATTTTAATCCATAATGCGCCAGCCTCATATTAGTGTGAGGTAAAGGCGAGACAATGAGATTTTACGATGAATGTTTCGCTATAATTATTGAGCAAAGTACATATGGCAGATAGCAAGTGTTGATCATCTTCGTAGTACTTGCCAAATATTAGAAGTGCCAAGGTGTGGGAGCATCAACGTAAGCCGTTTATTTTTAATCTGTAATAACTGTCTGAGTATTTGATGCATCTGAAATCATTTTTCTAATGCATTTAGGATAAAATAGTAATAATAAAATACCACCATCTGTAGGACATAATGTTATTAGAATTAAAATTACTACCTACTTAAATGTATGACTTGTTTAGCTCAATTGTAGCCAGAACGCCACTGATTACTAATTTGATATTGTAGAAGGAAAATTACCACTTCAATCTAAAACTATACACTGTATATAAAAAAACAAACAAAAACAACGTTAATGAAAACCAACATGACATATCCATTGGTAAATTTGCGGCTGCTGATATAATAACCACTATAACTACTTCGTTTCAATTTATTGTATACGAATAATAAATTTAATATACTCAATATAATGAGTTTATTTTAAAATGTTTTTTTGGTGCTCCCTAAAAAAACATATGGCCAGTGTTATAAATTATACGAGCATCGCACCATTTAGATTCTTCGAAGATTTAAGGATTGTCAACCAAAATGATAGGCTGAATCATCGTGACGTCACTTGGCTAATCGATATCAACAATATTATATTTATATGTATTCTTAATTGACAATCATTCCATAAAAACGTTGCAATATCATTAAAGATTTAGTCTCGATGGAATAGTCACGACTGATCAATTAATGATTTTGCAAGGTCTGCTAGTAACTGTCCATCTAATTTTCGATTGCAACCAGTTTTTTTTTACATTCGCCTATAAAAACGTCACAAATGAGAGTAAACCATAATTTATATCTATGAGTTTAATAACACGAATTATAATCAATTCAGAATCAGGTTAAGTCGCGGTTAATTAAATTACCACAACAAGTTATAAATTAAAGTATAATTTCACCAGAATATAATCAAAAATTTTACTGTAGGCAGTATCGTAAATATACTTTAGTGTGTTTTTAATATTGTGTACATGTACAGTCAGCAGTATAAGTAGATGAACAAATTCAAAATTTCAAATTGCCTACATACTTTTGTGTTCTTACTAATCTTTTTTTCTCTTCACAAATTTAAAAAAAGGTACTTACTTTACTTCAAACGAAGAAAAACATATTTCAGTTTAACTTAACGCGTATATAGGCGATTAGAAATTTCGATTTTGTAGAGATATTTATGCTGCTGACTGTACACAGTACATTGTACACAAAATCACGATTAATAAAGACGTTTCTATCATAATAATTCTTAAATTGTGATGAGCACTAGCAACTAATGTTTCAATTGTATCCGGTCATTCATTCACGACAAAAAAGACCGTTGCAAAAAGCTATTTACCTTTATAGATACAGCAATTATAACACATTTCACGTCTCCAACAACTAATAACGGTCTCGGCACCGAAATACGGAATATTTAAATGCGTAACCACTTGCTAAGAACGATTACAAGTCACATGGCGTTAACGATTGTGCGATAAAGACTCCATTGTTCATTCAAATTCTCATGCCATGAGCAATTCCCAGCTCTAATTCTGATTACCTAAGTGTTAATTAAATATTTTTAAGAGATAATGGAGCACCAAAGTATTTCTTGTGTCAATATTTAGCTTGGCCTGTAGTGTGATGTCGACATCGGCTGTCATCGTACCTATTACGAGACGTATATTTCACATTGTAATCCTCTTATGGAGGCGGTATAAAAATGACACATGACCGGAAGATTACCGTTGATTGTGAAAAATAACCTTTGCTAAAGGCTTACCGCAGCATTTCCGCAATACATAAGTAGTTTATGTCTGCCTCTGTTTTTTTCCACCAGTATTGGATTTATTAGAACTTTGGTGTTCTGGTCATGTTACATAGTAGTAACATTTTTAACCATGTCATGTACATAGAAACTGAGCTCAATTAGCTGTGATGGAGGTCGTTTCGACACCTCTTGGTTTGTTTGACATAGCGTATAGTTAAGGTGACACTGTAATCATTAACACTATGGCAAGTTAAGTATAACTACCTCCTTATCTCTACGACCTCGACATAATTTAAGGAATATTATCTGGAATGTATTTCAGATTTATTTTAAGGTCGACGATAATTTCTAGAAGAATTTGAAATGAGATAGAGTAATTGATAGCCTCGGACGCAAACTGTTAGACTGTGTTATTCTGAGCCGTTCAGTGAAAGCATTTGTAACGTACTAGAACGTCTAACACATACATTATAAACTTCCATCTAAACACAGTGGACATAAACCTTCAGTGTCTGGTTTTGCTCGTACGAACAAATTCGAGTTTTATTCTGTCGTCAGACTTAAATGTAACAGTTTTACCGTTGTTTTTCTGGGAATTTTTGGTTCACTTTGTTAAAGTCTACTTTGTGAAACCGCTATATCAAATAGATCCTTTTGAATAACTAACATTACTGAAACTCTGTCGCAATTATTGCTTGAACCCGCCAATTAACCCAGATTAGCCACAAACCATATCTACATCTGGTCAAAACGTCCGACCACTTCCAAGCGATTCAAAGTCAATACTATAATCCTGCCTTCTAGTAAATCCTATTACTTTAATCTATGCACAGCTATGAAAATTTTAAATATATGGTCAGGATTAACCACGTCTTGTGCTTTGGAAAGCGCCAGTTTAATGTTTGTTTTGCTTTTTTGGAGCTACTTATTAATTATTGGCATTTATAATTGACTTAAACCCGAAAATTACTTAAATCTATTTAATATTCCTCTGCTTAAAAATCGGCAATTTTTTGTTATTTATATCAAGTCCTAATTTCCGAATTTATGGTAAAAAGTTACTTAATCATTCGCCAAACACCAAAAGACTGCCTCACACGCTACGCAAAAAATCTTTCATGTTTTATACAACTCTGGAAACGAAGAAAAAAAATGTACATTACCTCGGAGGTTGGCAATCCAGCACAGTAGGTACGTTACTGCCGACATTTTTTACCACGTACTACAAAACTATGGAACCAATTGCCGTCAGCAGCAATTCCGGACAGATACGACCTGGCGACCTTCAAAAAAGAGCGTATTCCCACCTAAAAGGCCGGCAACGCATCTCTGTGTACCCTGGTATTGCAGATGTTCATGGGCGGCGGTGATCACTTACCATCGGGTGAAACGAATGCTCGTTTGCCCCCTATATAATAAAAAAAAAGTAAAACATTTGCTTAAAAGTAAAACTGAACAAAGATGTCGAGACGTTCTCGAAAGGATGGTGTCACGGCTAGTACTATCGATTTGAATGCAAAGTGTTCACGTAAAATGAATAAATCGTAACTTGTTTGTTACTTTCAATTGGTATACTCAAACATACAAAGTTTTATAGACATATTGATGTTTATCTTTGTAATTTCCACTCACTCACGCCTTTTATCCCCGAGGGGTTAGGCATAGGCGCGATTAGTGCACCCACTTTTCGCCGTGCGTATTCCGTCCCATGATGTGATAGGGGCGAGCCTATCGCCATATCGGGACAAATTCCAGACTCCGGGCTGATAGTGAATAGAAAAATCCAATATCACTTTGCCCGAACCGGGGATTGAACCCGAGACTTCAGCATTGCAGCCGTACGGTAATACAACTACGCCACCGAGGCAGTCGTAATTTCCACTTGAGTAAAATATGTTAATGTTGTAATTGTCTTACTTCACAGAAATAAGTAAAGTATTAGTATAGAAAGTTTTGCATGCCAATAAAATAAAATATGATGTTATCACACCTTAAATATAAAACACTTTCACAGATGTGTCAATTCTTGAATAACTTGAGTTTATTAAATAAATTCCATTCTCATTTTTTAAAATGAAGAAACGGTGATTATGAATTGTGTTAATGGAATGATATTGTGAAATCATGTATACTTTTATTTTATTTAGGACATATCGCCTCTTACATCGGTTTATAACGTAGCGTAGATAGGTTTAACTTATGAGTCATCATTAATATTTATGTTTACAATACTTAATATTAAACCTATTTTTAAGCCACAAGCATCTACCTATTCTGATTAATAAACACGGTTGACTACATTGTTTATCCTTATAATTTTATAAGGAGTTAACTCAAAATGTTTTTTATGAACTTAACTACATTACAAACGCCTTCATCAAATTATATTTTTGCGATATCCAGATCAGAAGATATATCGAGGAAGTATTTTTAACAAAACACTGATAATGGATATAACCCAAGAAATATCTAGCTCTACAAAATACAAACGGACAAAGGAAGAGCAATAATTAAAGTGGATATAAGGTCTAGTAAAATAAGTTACTACGAAAGTTAAATGAAATTGTATTATCTACTACTGAATCCCCGATATAACACATGCGAAGGTGAATATGTTACGTTTTAGAAAGGTGTGGCTTTGTAACGAACTGTTCACTTCAATAATGCATTAAAAAACTATGCAGCAAGAATAAATTGTCATAAAACCAGAATGACTACTATTGCATGTTTCTATTACGATCAATGTTTTTATGTAGAGCAGAAATTCTCTAAACTTTATATAATAGGCAAATAGTGCGATTATATGAGATCTATTAAAACTTTACGCATGCTAAACCGATTGCTTTTCATACCGGCAGCAATTTGGTAACTCATAACGTCATAAACTGCGTATATCAAGTGGGTAATGGTAATCTTTTCCTACTTCTAAGTTGATATCCATCAAATTGCGGTAAAATGATACCCCGTCGTTAACAAGCCAGTAGGCTTATAACGCGAAGCAAGCAATGTAATATTTACTGTTTGTTAATATAATATTGTTTGTATCGTTGAAGTTGGAAATCACAACCGTGACCGGGCCATTGAGTTCTTTAAATAACGTACTGTCAGTATCGTAGTGAACAAAAACTAAGCGGCCATGAAGCGGTCGTTTTATGAGGCGCTCGTTTCCGAGTGTTTTTGTGCAGGCGAGCCAAACGGGCCAAGCCGCGGTCAATCCGACCCCGAGCGCCAAGGGGCGTATCGATTTTGATGCTCGAATCGCGGCCCGCGCGGTTTTCGTGTTTACTCAGGCTAAAATTTCATAAGTCATCAGTCGGACTGATTATGTTGTTCATTAGAACGTGCAAAAAAATACGTTAAATTCATAGGAAATTCAATCCTATCTTTTATAAGTTTATACTCCTAATGTATTTCCTATTCGAAATAAATTTTACTAACATGTCAGAAAATGTGGAAAAAAACATATTATTTGGCTCCGTTCCTCACGTTACGTGCCGCGGTATCGTAGCGCCGAAACATATTAATAGAGCAAACCAGTGCCAAGGTTAAGAGGGACTGTTATTAATAACTTCTGTACAATAAATAATAATTTTACACGTCAAACATACGACTGCCTTCGTGGTGTAGTTGTATTATAGTACGACTGCAATGCACAAGTTCGATCCCCGAGTCGGGCATAGTGATATTGGCGTTAGGCTCGCCCCCTATCATCATGGGACGGAATACGCACGGCGAAAAGTGGGTGCACTATTGGCGCCTCTGCCTACCCTTTCGGAGATAACAGGCGTGAGTGTGTGTGTGTCAAACATATTTATTACATGACTTGTTTTTTCAAAGGTGTTAAGAGTTAAGACGGTGCAACATTTTGCAATGTTTCAACTGCGATCAACCTGTCTTCTAGGAAAGTCATTAAATAGAGAGAGCTAAACGACACATCTCGATACTTTATAAGGAGAGACAAGTGATAACTTAGTCGGCTTGCAACCCAGTATGTCAGACCTTTTAAGATATGTGCAAGTATGAACGAAACTTGTAATGATTGCAAATATAATTCAGATCAGATAGAACTAGTCTCTATTTTTGTCTTCAAATTCGTAATATGTACAGTCAGCAGCATAAGTAGATGAACAAATTCAAACTTTCAAATTGCCTACATACTTTTGTGTTCTCACTAATCTTGTTTTTCTCTTCACAAAAATAAAATAAAAGGTATTTACTTTACTTCAAACGAAGAAAAAAATATTTCAGTTTAACTTAATGCGTGTACCGGCGATTTGAAAATTTTATTTTGTACAGATATTTATGCTGCTGACTGTACACTGACTGACAATTCTTTAGAACTAAAAGAACAGATAAAACCACAAAGAAACCTTTAAAAGAAAAATTAATATGGATTCGCGAGTGTTTGTAGGCCGCTAAACAAGTTTTACTATTCGCAAAAAAGAACTAGAAATCCATCGAAACTTTGACGTAACTAACTGTACCTTGAGCCATTCCTTCAATCATTGGCGGGGAAAGCGGTGACTAGTCATAAAGTTTACAAATTTATTCGTATTTCATTTAATTATTCACGTAATTACTATACAATGAAATGCAAAATTAAATTATTTAATAAACAACGTATGCACCATGCTGTACGTTTTCTTAGTGTAAAAAATGTATGTAATGAGGTAACTTATCGTTAATTTTATGGTATTAATTAGTGTTTGGAAAGAAGCATCCTTGTTACGGTAATTTGATACATTATAAAAAAGATAACCCAGACTGTCAAGACTTACTTTAATCTAAGGTTCTTTGACAAATCCTAACCTTGCATTGATAATTGTAAAGGTGTTTCTATTTTAATTTACCATTGTTCTGCATCTTAAGAATATTATATAACCATATCTCGAAGTACTTTGGTTATGGTTCTAAAAAGATCTGATAAAATTCAAATACGTTCTAGTCATCAGTCTGCTTCTATGACAGGTACGCATTTAGAGGCCAGGCGTGCCAGACACATTAGGGCGGGTCCACAGTCACAGTGGCGTATCGTAACAAGCATGATCGTATCGTATCAACGCCGCGCCGCGCCGCGCCGTGTCATTAGCTTTGTGTCTAACATTAGCCGTCTCTTTTTTGCCTTAGGTCTTTTAGATAGAAGTATCTGCTATGATTATCAAACAAACAAAAAAACCCCGTTTCGGGTATCGTGTCAGCGGCGCGGAGCAAAACCTATCTTGGCTTATAGGCCATCACGCTTTAGCGATACTGATACGATATTCTGATCGGGAACTAAAAACCCCATGTGAGAATTAGAGATCCACCTTTAAACACGCAGTTCCGTATGTAATGCCTTTGTTCTTATTCGGCTTTCGCTAAACACAATAGGCGTCCAGTGACACCTACAGTGGAAAGTGCTTACAGTATGTAACCTCATGCTAGAAGGTGACTATGCGACATAAGCGAAAGTTGTTTTAACGTGCCAAATTCGTATTCTTTACTGTTTACATATTTGTATAGGTTCGACGCTAAAAAACCTCTGGCCTAGATGATAAATGTTAGCACACATTTACTCCACTTTTATGTGATCGATTTAGCGTATCTTCGTATCCCACGTGTTTGTACAGGCGTCTTATCTAAACTGACTTATTGACTTTTTTGTTGCAAAATTTCGACATTCTATTTTGCTCCATTCTAAACTGCTATTGTTGACATCTTATGTGGGCTGAACAATAATGTATTGATGCCATTACATGACACGCATTATCATGGGTAGCAAAGCAGACGCATTCCTAATGAACGAGCGAACAATGAAATTACATCTTTATTGTAATCGAACCAGACGTGCAATTTTGTTTCATGTCTGTCTCGTGCGAATAATTTGCGTGGTGCAATAAACTTAACAAACTACAGTGACATGTAAATCTATACTAATATTATAAAGCTGAAGAGTTTATTTGTTTGTTTGAACGCGCTAATCTCAGGAACTACTGGACCGATTTTGAAAATTCTTTCACTAATAGGAAGCTACATTACTCCTGAGTGCTATAGGCTACTTTTTATCCCGGAGAAACTTTTCCACGCGGGCGGAGCCGCGCGCAATGCTAGTGTTATATAATTACGTTGTATTTGTCAATAGCATAAATGGGTAGAAAGGTAGACAAAATAAAAAGTACCTAATATCTTCAATTCGCATCCCGCTTGTGAGACACTAATTAAGTAAATGAAAAGATCATTAAAAATTCGCACATTGCCGCTGCAAAGCAGTAGTTGTTTCCAAGAAGTTTTGTAATGTATGGATAACGTAGAATAGGATGCATAACACGTCTCATAACGTACAATTTTCTCACGACGTTCTCTGGTGAAAAATTGTTGTGTAAAGTGTAAATCATACTTTTACATCATCTTCAGAACAATGATTTAGAGATAATATTATAAATTTGGTATCTATATTATTGTCATATGATTTATAATATAACTCAAACACGTGCTCTGATTATCTACATTTATTTTATTTAAAACAGTAGGGAAGTCTTTTTTAAGATCGAATAAGTCAGGTTAGCTATTCCAAATTATGCTTTATTTGGAAAACCTGAGTCTACTATTTACATAATTTACTATCAAGCTACATTAGTCGCATGGTTAGAGACCAAAAAGCGGACAAAGGCAATCGCATCATGCGATCAAGCACGGAACACTACATACAGCTACTTACGTTTATTTGTGAGTTTATATTTCGAAGTACCTACCTCTGATACACCTACCTTGTCAATCTCTGCACCACGGGAGAGAATGACTACGGCATTAAGTCCGCCTATATACATTTGTATATGAAGTGCATAAATAAATAAATACTTTGTCTTTGGCCATAGTTCTTGCAGTCAATTTGCTATGGAGCATATTTATTTTGTAGAGGCAGTAGAAAAAGTTTTAATCCAATGCGGTAATCCAGTTTGCCATTTGAATGATACCATGACCAACAAGATGTGTGATAAATATTTATCGTCTATCAGCATGCTTTGTAGTTAGTGCTGTTTGTCCGGATGCAGGCGGGACACGGCGACGGCGCCGCTGCACGCACATCGCATCAATACCCTCCATTCATCCGCGTCGCCCGTATGCGAGGGCCCTTTTAATTGCTGATGAGCTTTATATTACGTACTTATGCCAGTCAGCCACAAAGCATCCTTTATCGCTTGTAAAATGAACATCGTAAATCGGTTTGTAGCAAAAGGCACTTAAAGTGGGATCGTTTAGGTGTTTCAAGTTTTTATATCGTTTTTGTGAATGTTTTACTTTACTTCTGTTATGATATTGTCGAAAAGATTTCATTATAGATATCAGCATCTGAAACCAAGTTTCAAGTGTAGCTCACAATAAATCAATTTAAGTAGGTAAGTTGGAGCAACATAGACGTAAAATGCGACAAAGCTTCTTAAAATAAGAAAGAAAAAAAAGTAGGTAAATTAAAAATCATATGTAGATTAGTGCAATTTTTAGAAACACCTAGGTGTTTACATATTTTGTCAGCTGAATCGTTCGAATATGTCGTTATATAAGAAATTAATGTTTCTGCAGTATACGGGCTTCCTCAATTGAGGGCCATTTTATTGAGCACTTAATTACAGAACACTCAGATAACTATCATTACGCCATCACTGATAAGGAGACTCCGCCAGACCATAACAATAACATTCAAATTGATAATTGTTATTGTGAGAAATACAACATAATATATGTATGTACAGTGTGCATACATTGTAATTATTAAGTTGTGTTATATCTAATGCAGTTACTTAATGAAACAGATAAATAGGTTTCCTATGAAACGTTTCTACTTATCAACATTTCGTGACAAAATTTTCGAAACAAGTCTACGAAAAAAAGCATTCTGCATAACTCAAGCAGTGTATCTTTTCCGACACATCCTTACATGCGGAGTTAAAAACTTCTTTAGCCTTTAGTGTTTCACTTAGTGCATCTTTTCATGGTTCACGCTCCGCTGAGGCACATTCAGTGGCTCTTCTTGCGTCACAAATGTTCGTAAGCAAATATTAACTTTATGCCCAGAGATTTACATGTCACAATCGTACGTGACATTGTCAGTAGTACGTCGTGGTAGCGAGGCTAACAACTAGAACATAAAGGAGAGTGTCCTTCAACATTAGTAGCTTCCCGAGGATAGATACGCTTAGCAGTTTTCATTTCAGTCGTTATCCTGCTTGACACTGTGCTCTTAACATTTTAAATATTTCCCCTGATTTTATTGAATTTCGATATTTTTTTAAAGTTTTTTAGTTTTTGTAACAGCATTTTAATTCCTTTATTACCTACCGAATCTCTTCATCGATTTCTGGTGAGTATTTTTACCATTTATGAATAATTAGGTGCAGTGTATAATTAATTTAATAATTCGATTTAATTTCCAACAATTACTTACATCGATTCGTTGTTTTGTGTAGTTTTATAATTTGAAAACAATTTGTGTTTGATATTTATATAAGAAGTTCTTATTCTTAGGTTTTACATAAGCTGACTGGTATAGAATGCTTTCGGCATTAAATCCGCCTTTACATATGTATAGTGCAAATAAATAAATAAGCTGAAATTGCTAAAATGAGTGTTTGATTCGAGTTTTATTTTCACTAAGCCGTTATTACAAATGCAAATTTGACAGCGTCAGATGTTGTATAATGATATGTATCTATCATTATCGCTTACGCAACTAGAATCAAAAGTATTCATAAACGGCCATTGATTATACACATTAGAACATCATAATACTACGGAGTATTAACACGTTTCATTTACACAATTAAATAATTACGCAACGTCAACAGCCATCGCTTTCATTATTGCGTAATAGTTGAATGATGACATCCGTTACATTTAATATTTTGTTTTTATTTGAATACCATACCATACCATACCAACCATACCAGCCCTGTATTATATACTGCCCACTGCTGAGCACGGACCTCCTCTACAACTGAGAGGGTTAAGGCCTTAGTCCACCACGCTGGCCTAGTGCGGGTTGGCGGACTTCACATACCTTCGAAATTCAGAGAACTTCTCAGATATGCAGGTTTCCTCACGATGTTTTCCTTCACCGTTAAAGCGAGCGATAATTCACAAAGAATACACACATAACTTTTTAGAAAAGTCAGAGGTGTGTGCCCTTGGGTTTTGAACCTGCGGACATTCGTCTCGACAGTCCGTTCCACTCTCAACTAGGCTATCGCCGCTTTTTTTTATTTTATTTGAATACATTTCAATTAATTAACAAGCATAAACATTCATCAATATATTTACATTGATTTAAAGTTTTAATTGCATCGTCATTAATGTTTTATTTCTTTTTCAGGTACGTTTACAAACCATCATAGTTCATTAATAACTCCATCTATTCGTAAGTAATTATTTTAAACAGCACATTCAAAGATAATACACATTACATGCCCTAATGGCTTTGTCACAATGTGCTAAAGCTCATAGGCTGTGACTGTAAGAACTCGAGGCTCGGAACTTGCATTAAAATTTTGTATAGTGTTAATTCTTGTTATAATAGGAAACGAAACCTACGCAGCCGGTATACTAAGATATTTTTGTTATCTAGGACCTTTTTCAATTAGATTAACAACTTTTATTGTATATTGAATATTGCAAAATTCATAATGATTTCTTATGTTTACGCGAATGAAAACATAAGAAAAACATTTAGACATTCAAAAAACTATCTTACCGATTTTATTTAAATTGCAATATTCATAATTTTAGGGTACGCAGTAGGTCTTGCCAGGTATTTGTAGTCATTTTTACTTAAAACATTGAAACTTGCAACTTTGAATCTCATATTGAAATCCCTTGTGGAACTGTTGTACTATAAGTACGTATCACAGAGAACACGTAATTTCTGCTGTCACTTGTGTCGGTAGCCGTAACATTCAAACTCTCAAAATATCTTAACTTATAGTGTAAACAAATCTAAATAAATTGTCAATTCAAATTGTTCTTCTTTCTCGCGAGGTTTCACTTGTCATGAACTTATAGATCCTTGTGGGCGGTTAGAAGGCTCCGCCGCGTCGCCCACGTGCGTTGAAGCCATAATAATAACTGTCCCGTCGATGCCAAACGCACGGTGAAACTATAGTGATATCGAGTTGCGAAATGTTAGTAGTAAATTTCATTATGTTCCCAATCACGAAATTATAGCATTTTTTTTTCTACTATTACAAACTTTAAAATATCATGTTATATCGGTAGTTTGGCAGTCAATGGTATGATCAAAATAAAGTAATGTATTCAATCATTTATTATTAAAAAGAACCCTTTATAAACCGATGTATTCAGTATAAAACACTCTTACAAAATTAGAGTACTTTGAATAAACAATAATTAATAACGAAAGTGCTGTATAAGTGCTCTGTGAAAGAAAAGCTAATATAGAAGCAAAAGTTGTTCTGCAAATAGTATTAAGTATTTTTGAAAGTAGCGAGTCACAGAAAAATGTTAAAATTAATTGTACAACTTGTAAAAAATACATTCTTCTTTAAAATTAGAATCTAGGACGCACTGTAGACGTTAGAATAGTACGAAAGAAAACTGTGACGACTCATCCACTGCTAGTTACATTTCTTTTGGTATATGTATAAATATACCTAGTATACAGGTAATAATTGAAGATATAAATTAGTAGACTGCCTCGGTGGCGTAGTTGTATTACGGTATGACTGCAATACTGAGGTCTTGAGTTCGATTCCCGGGTCGGGCAAAGAGATATCGGGTTTTTCAAATTCAGTGTCAGCCCGGAGTCTGGAATTTGTGCCCGATATGGCGATGGGCTCGCCCCCTATCACATCATGGGACGGAATACGCACGGCGAAAAGTGGGGGCACTAGTTACGCCTCTGCCTACCCCTTTTGGGATAAAAGGCGTGAGTGTTTATGTGTGTGTGTGTGTATAAATTAGTAAACTCTAAACACAAGAAAACATGAATATGATCGCTCAAAGCCAGTAAGCAAGCGTATTACGTATACTAATAAAACCACTAAGTTTATCTAGGCAAACGTAATTATTGTGTAGAATTCTAAATGATATTGTAAATGCCAAAACGTCTGGTTGTGTACTCGATTGCGTGGCAACGGCTAAATCGTTTATTTAGATTAAACATTGCAGAGATCGTTAGTGCTCCAAATGAGTCAATTGATTACTTACCTGATCTTTTCGGCTTTTAGCAAAACTAAAACCCTACACAATGTAACCTAAAAGATTTATTCTTCTTACACTTTGTTGGTGGTTTATTTTTGTAATTATTAGAATGTAGATGACGAAGACGAACTGTTTTCTTTAATAGGTTATTTTTTATCGTTTTTTTTTGTAACAGCTGTAAACCGTGTATTAATAACCCCGCACCAACATATTGGGCAGTATCGAAGACAGATTTTCGTTGACACTAGGGGTGTTGGGGCACAACAAAATGCGGGTTGGTGATTCAATAGGGTGAACTTACCCGTATTTGATGATGATCAGCTGTTGTTGTGCGTAGCTTTGTGTTTATAGTCAGTCGTGTTTGGTAACCACGTCAGCTGATAAGGTAAAATAATAAAAAATACAAATCTCGTGCAAAAGTTAAATTTACTATTATTATGTTGTCGCAGCTAAGTGTACATTGTGCATATTGTTTTATTTCCTCTCATATAAATGTGTTGGTAACTTCGTGACCGTATAAAATTACAAAACAAAGCATATAAACTGGAAAGTGAAGGATGTTTTGCAACTATGTTAGTTAGTAATCAAATCGCTTTCACCTTTGCGTATAACTGTCACTTTGATTATAATGTATAGCCAATAAAATATTAATAAATCTCATTAGATCTTTAAACACAAGCGCTTCTGCGAATATAATTTGCATTTTATTTTGTGCATGGTTTGACATACAACTTAACGTGGTTATAATTCCAGACCTAGTTTAAAAACAATAAAGATCAACGAGATACGACAGACTCTCGTCGACCTCAATCGCTGCAGTATCTGTGCCTTTTAATGTTTTTTAATATCACGCATACTCACACATTTTATCCCCGAAGGGGTAGGCAGAGGCGCAACTAGTGCACCCACTTTTCGCCGTGCGTATTCCGTCCCATTATGTGATAGGGGGCGAGCCTATCGCCATTTCGGGCACAAATTCCAGACTCCGGGCTGATACTGAATACAAAAATCCATCGTCTTAAAATCAATCTGCCTACCTCGGGGATAAAAGGCATGAGTGTGTGAGTGTGTATTGCTGTCCAAAGGAATCCGAATGTCTTATCATCAATAAAGTATTCAAGTACCGCATTTCTCAGTCTTTAAACAAAAATAGAAGTATTTTTTTTGCGTATAAAACGTCATTATAATGTGGTAGAAAAAATGTTTTAGAATTTGTGTACGCGTAGTTATACGGATGAGCATAGATTTCGCTCATTAGCGAACATGACAATGTTTTGCTTTTAGGTTGTGCTGCTTAACAAATTTTAAGTAAATCTACATTACTTTTAGACAGTGGTTTCAGTAAAAAATCATCAGTCTATACAATTAAATTCATTTAACTAAACTTTAAATGAATTAAAAATGTTACACTATTTTTGATTCTTTTATAATCACACTTAGCTTCTGTTATTTTGACGCGTTTAACCAAACACTATATAAGTCTATATGGGTTCTGTATTAATTACATAGGCCATTCTACTTATAAAATTTTCAACTTATGTCCATTATATAATTTAGATATTTAATAATACATTAATGAGTTCACATACGAAGAAGATTTTAATACATTTATCAGTAAGAAGCTAACAACAAGATCCAGTATTTTTTCAACCATTCCTCCAACGTTTGTATATGCTACAACAACCTTGCAGCCCGAAGATGTTCCTATTGGTGCAATAGACGTATGAGCTAGTTTAACTGCGCGTTGAATCACATTTATATATGGATCCTTCCACACGTTGTTACTAAAATATAGAACATACTGTTTGAACATAACGTTTTTCATCGCACCACACCTATGCTATATCTCCATTCATATACATTCAGGGTATAAGTTTATAGTTGATCGTAAACATTCCTAGAAACGGTAGGCACGGTATTTGCAGAACTTGTGGGCGTTACCCGCGTCTCATCTCTCGAGATAGGCATAATAGAAGCGTTGATTACAAGCCAACGTGATCAATCTACGTTTTAGAGCATACACAAATAATAATTTACAGAGAATTCTCCTAGTTCGTTACGCCAGACTTTACTCTGTTTTTTTATCGCACGTTTCAAAGTCTCCTGTACTATATTTGTAGGAACAAATTCTACTTAACATTAAATTTAGCTGCGAGTACCTGGTACTACAGAAGCTTTGATCGAAATTGTCTTGGTTATTTTATTCGGTTAGTCATAACGCGTGATTTATAGATTGTTGCTTTACGCACTGAATGGGAGTTTCTTTTATCTTTTTAATATAACACGTGTTCGTTTTCTTACTGGACTAAGAAAATATAAACGAAACTATAAATTCGGTTACACTCTTTAAAACGGTATGTTGTGAAACATCGTTTATTTCATTATAAATTAATTGATACATAAAACAAATTTAACGTTATGCTATTTATATTTAAGATCTGGTAAACGCAGTACACCGAACAGATTCTTAGGCACACCTGTTCTTACGAAATTACTTTGTTTCGAAAGTTTTTAACTGGAATCGATTTTTTTTCAAGGTTGTTAACATTATCAGGTGTCTGAATTTTGACACTGTTTTTTAACGTCTAACATAGTAGAAACGATCCTCAGAATGGAATTAGTACCCATAGACTGATACAAACATATTGCACAATGCATTAATAGCATTGGTTGCTGCCGTGTCTTTACACGATTTCAATTCTTCTACATTTGAGTGAATTTCTAATGTCCATTGATATGTTTAAATATCGTACGTTACAAATACATAATTTAGTAACTTTCTTGTAGGTGTAGGTACGCCCGTCGCCAAATTTATCATGTATGTAATGTCCAGAAATAACGCTGCATACTTGCACGCGTTTATTCACAGCTGTACGCTTACATTCTTTCTCAGGTTCGTTCACACAACCTATTTCAACTAACAGTCTAACGACGCCATTGCGGGAACCGGCGCGGCGGCGACGGCACTGCCCAGATAACACGCCTGGGTGCCGGGATATCTCTTCACACACGATTACGAACATATTTTCACGCCGACGCTCACTTAACACAGCATTCTAAGCTTTAAGAAATTGCAGAATCTTATCGAAGTGTGAACATGCGCAAAGATTTGCAAAATGAAAGTTCGATGCAATGTCTCGCGTCGGCGTCAAAAACAGCGTCATAAATCAATTCTCACTGCATAATTATTCGATGTTAAAGAATGTTAGAACATAATTCTACTCTCTACTGAATATTGTGCATCGAATATCGTTCTGTATTGGATCTACGTAGACTATACCATCACTTGTCCTTTAAACTAAAATGCATAATGTTGTATGCAGTGAGTTAGCTAATTCGAAGCGGATGCCCTTTGGCACTACATCCATATGTAACGCGTCATCTGTACGGAATCCATTGTCCACGGCGGCCGGCACCGCTCGGGATTCCGACGGGGTCTATTTATACTCCCCAATCAAGGCCCACATCGGGAAAACCTGTCCCTCTTTATTTACAACCATTTATGTACTAAAATAATTGAATGGTTTATCTATAAAGACGTCGGACTAGTCTAAAATAAAAAATGGAGACGGTTTAAACTTATGGTCAAGTATAATAAATCGATATAAAACTTTTATAAGATGGCCACAAATCCGAATTTATTTATCTAAATTCAAATGTTAGTATTTAAAGTTATCATAATCTGCATCGAATTGAATCTTCCGTGAACATTTTATTCTTGTCATAAAACTGGTGCTCGTAGTGAAAACGTATTTAGTTTTAGTATCGGGAGTACTTCAATATAACAGGGTGACTCAGTTGACAGGAATTATCTAATAAACGACCCATGTTAGAGAACATTGAGATTAATTGTAAGTTGGCACGAAATACAGCTCGGTGTCGCAAAATCGAAATGCACATTGCACGCAATGTACAGTCAGCAGCATAAGTAGATGAACAAATTCAAAATTTCAATTTGCCTACATACTTTTGTGTTCTTACTAATCTTTTTTTTCTCTTCACAAAAATAAAATAAAAGTGATTTGCTTTACTTCAAACGAAGCAAAAAAAGTTTCAGCTTACCTTAACGCGTATATAGGCGATTTGAAATTTTGATTTTGTCCAGATATTTATGCTGCTGACTGTACGTGATATATACAGGATTGTTGTTGAATAAATTACGCAGGGGGAAAATCCTTTGTAGCGGACTGTGGTTTCTTTTTCATAATTTATTACAACTTATACAATATCTGCCACGTGATAGACATAGAAATTATAAAATTATGGCAAATGATGACAAAAAATAAAGTACTTATAAAGACATGAAGGATGTTTATTGCGATGTCATAAATAATAGACATTTAATACCTAAATATAAGATGTTAATTAATGACCTCTATTGTCATCATATAAGATTAAGACTAGTGTGACTGTATTTTTCTTAAAATGACTAACATATTTTTTGATACACAACTCTCTTATTTATGATCTAACGTCTAAGGATCTTATTGAATAGCGAATTGAATTAATAAAACAACCAATAAATTTTCAAAAAAATTCACAGCATTTTGTAAATTTAAAATAACGGCAGCGGTAACCTCGGCACGAGTGTGTGAGTACGATTGTCCTAAATTTTATATTGCTAGCGTGTTCGAGTTACGTTGTCAGCGTTTCGTACTAAATGTTGTTCTACACTCACTTTTTCCAGGGCGTCAATCACATTGAGCAAATCATCTTCGACAAAAGTTTCTTATTAGCGCGGCAACATCAAAACATTAAAAATACAATATTATATTTTTATAATGTAAAAATCTATACTATAATTATATTATACTATTATTTAATATTATAAAGCTGAAGAGTTTGTTTGTTTGATTGAGCGCGCTAATCTCAGGATCTACTGCACCGATTTAGAAAATTCTTTCACTAATAGGAAGCTACATTACTCCTGAGTGCTATAGGCTACTTTTTATCCCGGAAAAACTTTACCACGCGGGCGGAGCCGCGCGCAAAAGCTAGTTGTAAATAAAATACAAAACCAATAGGTATTTATTATTTTTATTTATTCATGTTCAATAATTTCGTGTCAAAACCAATAACTAAATAAGAAAAAAAACGCAAAACAATCACACTAACAAGCAAGAAAAAATAATAAACATGATTGTTAACAGATTTTGACCAGCGTAAATGCCGATTTAAATAACTTTGTAATAAGTCAAAAGCGAGCCCCTTTTCAAAATTATTCGCAACCACAAATTACAGTTCGTTTTTTGACTACATTAAGTATAAATAATTTTGGAGGCTAATGGGGAGGCGGGTTGTTAATACTTTTTACAACGTTCTAAACTTAGATATTATTGCCAATTAGTGCTCAACCACGTTAAAGGTGATCGAAAGTTGAAAGTTTACATGCAGACATTAAAAATCACTTTTAATTGGTCTGAAATAGAGATTCTCTTAAAGATAAACTTTTATTATCATCAATTAATTACGAAATAGTCGATAGCAACCTAATGTTGCAAAAAATTTAAGGAGTGGGATGTGACCACGACATAATGAGTGAGCCTTTCTCTTTTTGAACAAAATAGGAATAGGTTTAAAGCGGGTTTGGTGCAGGGCCAAAAGGCGGCGCTTGGTGGCGCCAACGCGAGTCAAGGACAGCAGCCAACGTCGCCGGCCGCCGCGTTATATTGTTATCTGAGATTTCACTAAGGAACACGACGGTTCCGCGACAGACCATGTTACAGCCCTTTTATGCTATTGTTTTGTCATTAGAAGTAGTTTAGTTACTTATACACAGCAACTTATGGCAGGGACTCAAATAATAATTTCTAATATTTTTTGCTTCTTTCTGTTCGATCAACTATGCTGACTGCTCTTGAAAGTATAATCTACTACATTTTAATTTTCGAAATGTTGTTTTTTGCATGCAAAATACCGTAAAATTCTTTCAATATCATTTTAAGAAATTATATTTTACCGTCGCAATTTTAAATAGACAAGTGCGGTGCATTATAATTTATTCCATTGTGAATATTTCTCGTCGGATAAATAGGTCACTTCCTACCCGTTCATTCCGTAACTCATTTCTCTAATATAGGTTAAAAGCAATAACGCCGGCATTAATGCTAGGTTTGAAAGTTATAATGTCTAAAATGATTAAAATCGTTGCTTCTAAGTAATTCTATAAATAGTTTACGGCTCCTAGGAAATGGCGGGTATTTATTAGTACGATACCGGAACATCGTCTTGCGAATTTCCTTAAAGGGATTGATTTGTCACTGCAGCGGATATGGAGGTGTCGAGACAAAAGGAATCGTAGTAGGAATTGATTAATTTGTAATGGTTATATGGCTCACTTTGTGAATTATCGCTCGATTTAACAGTGAAGGAAAACATCGCGAGGAAACCTGCATACCTGAGTAGTTCTCTGAATTTCGAAGGTATGTGAAGTCCGCCAACCCGCACTAGGCCAGCGTCGTGGACTAAGGCCTAAACCCTCTCAGTTGTAGAGGCCCGTGCTCAGCAGTGGGCAGTATATAATACAGGGCTGGTATGGCATGGTATTATGGCTCACAAATAATATGATTAAAAAGCTATTTCCGCAATAGTAATATAAACTAGATTTATATTAGCTAGGGTTTTTTTAAACATCTCTAAAAAAGTAATTATTACATCAATTCTTTAGTTTCAATGACCTTCATTGCCGCTAAATTGCATTAATATAAAATGAAACTGCTTACTTAAGAACTCGTGACTCCAAGAAACGAATTTTGATTAGGAAAAAGTAAATTGGAAATTCTTGCTAATTAACAAACCAGTTCCTGTACATCGTAAACAATAGAAATCGCTTAGTCATTGTACGAGAGCATCACGCATCCATTATTCGTGCGACGCTACGCACTACGCATAATGAAACCAATCCAATAATTTCCTTTGTATTCTAAGTAAGGTGGGGCGACTCTTCAGTCCATGTAATTGATTCTAGAAGAAGCTTAATCGACTTGACAAACGTTTCTGCATGGTCATAATTTGCTTCGTACTGTACGTTATGCTTTTATTATAATGAGAATGACATTAAACGAACCGCCGCGCCTGCGAGTCGTCTGCAAGAAGTGTCTTAAAACAGCAATGTTTACATTTCGCACGTTTAGGACGAAAATGGCGCAATTAAAAAAAAATCAATAATTGGGTAATCGTCATAAAATGACTTAAAACTGGTCCTTTTATTACGAAAATATAACAAAAAAGGGACCAATATAATAGTTTTGTCCTTTTCCCGCTTGAATATGGCGGTATTTGAACTATTGTTGTATTGAAAATTTCGTTTTAAGTAATTTTATGACGATAACTCAATTTTCGATTTATTTGAATTGTGTTGTTTTCGTCCTAAAGGTGCGATTTGCAGATATAGAACTTGAATTTCGTTAGCATACACTTTAAACAAGCATATCAATATACTATGGAGTAGGATTTACACGCAGGAACATGGTATTAAAACGAACAATTTAATTTCGAACGCTTTACACGTAGCCTCATCAACAATTGTTTTATTATTGCGTATATCCCTACACCAGCGCGACGGTCGGCAACAGGCGGACCGCGGTTCGGATACGGACCGATCCTTGGACTGCCGAATATTTTTAAATGTAACTCTACCTACCTATTCAATTTAAACTACATTTTTATATAACTAGCTCTATATTCATTTAGTATTATGAGTATTTTTTTGGACTTCGATACAAATTTTCAACACCCGGACCCCGTTAGAAATTACTTGCCGACCCCTGCCCTACACCATCTACGAAATATATTCTATCAGTATACACTGGAACAAAATGTAATGCTTGGTGACTAAAATCAGTCAAATAGAGGAACATGATATTTCAAGTTACATGGCATTAACTTGTTCTTATCTTTTTATCATTACTTTAGATCGTTTTTAGGTCGATATTCATATATTATTTATTCAATTGCATTCACTGTAACAATTAAACCAATTAGTTAGTACGAGTAATGATGTTGATCCAGAGTTTTTAGGTCGCCCATTAATAAATGAATTAAGTAGCTACAAGTACTAGTGGTAGGTACAAGTTTACTGGTGGTAGGTCTCTCATTATGTAAGAGGCCGTCTGGGTGGGTACCACCGCAATGTCTATTTCTACCGCCAAGCAACAGTGTGCATGCACTGTTGTGTTTCGGTTTGAAGGACATTGTAGCCAGTATAACTACTGGACATAATGAGACTTAACATCTTATGTCTCAGGGTGACGAGCGCAGTGGAATGCCACACAGTACTTTGTTAGTCAAGGTGCTGGATGGTGTTGCTACTGTTTATGGGTGGTCGTATCGCTTACCATCAGGCGAACGGCATGCTCGTCTCGTCATTAAATGCAATAAAAAAAAAAAAAAAAAAAAAAAAAAAAGTATTTACAGTAGTTCATGTGGCAATTTAATTCGCAGCTGTTTAATGCAGCAATTATAGCTTGGGAATTATTGGTGTCAACCTTATGCACATGTAACAGAACATTGTTCATTTCTTATATCATAACAATTTTATTGCTTTCTATTGGTGTGTAAAAAATAAAAATGATCAATAAAGTTTTAAATGTTATTTAATTTCCTTATACAAAATTTGCATGTTCAAACTACACTTTCACGTAACAGCGAGTGTATTGAGGGCTTGAGGCTAACAATAATTTATGAAAACGGAATGTGTTGTGTGTTCAAAAGCGGCACTCGAAATGTTTATTCAATTTGCTATTTTAAAAAGGATGTAGTCGTTTGTGTACAGTTTGAATCGTCGGTTGGAGTCGATCTCGCCACTTATCGATGTAAACGACACAGGTTTGTATAACTGATTAGTGCTCGATTAGTCATCCGTGTTTTGCCTATGAATATGTTCAATGAGTGACGTGTCGACGTCCGCCCACCTACATTGTAGGCACACATTTTTATCTATTCAAACGTATGAACACAATATGTGCGGAATAAATTCTGATCAGGTTATTGAGTGCCGATTAGACTACACCTTTGGATCAATTTTGCTATCAGAAAATTTTACTGCATACTTCGGTGGCCATGACCTTCCACAAACAGGCGTAGCTCTGATATAGCGTAGGAGTAATATAAAAACCTTCTGCTACTTAATATATTGCACAGTCCTGCACGCATTAATAATTACATTTAGCTTACGTAATCCCCAGCCCACACTTTAGTACTTTAATAATCATAAATTTTCATTGCAAGAAATAAGATAACACAATTTATTATTCCGTCTATATTTTGGTGTGACTTTATGAGTTACTTAATTTTTTAGTGACCATTATACTCGGCTCAAAGGCCCTTGGGAATTTATTTTATGCGAGACTGAATATATGCGATTCGTTAGTAGATGGAACAATTATGTCTTGTTCTACATGGTACTTCCAAACGTCAAGGGAAGGCGTATGGATAAGTACAAAATTAGCGAATTGGTCATGCACAGTATACGAGGAGTAAATCTATTTATAAAGTTTGGTTTTCTTCCATTTTGAGCTGGAGTCATGTCGCGGAGTCGCGGTGAAATTATCCGGCGCCTTGCCTCCTTCATTTTATTGTAGTCTCCAAGGGTTTTGCCATTTGCTTTTCTTATGACTCACTTATTAGCACCAAAATATCCCAAACGACTTATTAATTTCTTTTTATTGTCATTTTAATGATGTTAAGCACAGCTAAGTCGCAGTATATTTATTTTTGATTCTATTACAGTCTCTGCTAACTTCACTTGGATGTCATTATAGCGTGTAAATATTTTTTTCTTGTCATTGATGTGTACTAAAAGTTAACGGTTATCTTGTTAGTATCTACTTTATCGGTCATTACACCGATGCCGAAATAGAATGAGATCGTGAGAAGACCGTCTGTGACATCAAGGTTTGCAAATATGTAATATAAAACAATTTGCGCGTTTTTAGCAGGTTGCGTATTTTATTTACAAAAATAGGTGCCGACCCATTTCAAAATTTACCTGTACTTTCGCAGTAAAGAAAAATAAATAAGAAAGCAACAGTATAATATAATTAATTTATGAAATTTACATACAAATCTTATAAAAATAACTAATCTACACTCTGAATCGAGGAAGAGAAGAAAAGTCTAAATGAAATAGAATTCAAGCAATTTGTTGGAAATGTGCATATTGTCAAAATGTGTAAGTAAACTTTCATTCAGTTGGTCTAATTTACCATTTTATTCCAGTATATGCAGGCGTGAAATTAACAAGTATGCCTGAGAAAATAAGTATTGCATGCTTTTCAAATATTTTGTTTTTTATCAAAAGAGTAACTGACATCTGTAATCAATTTGAATGATTTCACGTGATTACGTGAATTTAAATGAGGTAGTATCGGTATTGGAATAAATGTATTATATTTTACAAGTGTACTATTCAAAGCATTACAGTGAACAGTTGACAAACACTTACAATTTGAAAAACCTAATGATAGCAGAATATGCATATCTAAGAATTTGTATTTGTCAACAATTTGTCCGTTCATCATCATCATCATCATCAGCCACATGACGTCCACTGCTGAACATAGGCCTCCTCCAAAGAATTCCAGACGGACCTGTCAAATGCGGCCCGCATCCATTGTATGACTGTAATTAATTTCGAGTCCATATTTAATATATTGCACGGAGATAGTTTCAGAGCCTGGATTCTCAACAAATGCTTCTTTTTTTAACAGTACTAAGGTACTAGCCTCCTCTACAACTGAGAGGGCTTACCTTTACTATACCTGATGGTATTAAGCATTATAATACTATTAACTACCTCTTATATGAAGAGATATTGACTAACCATGAATCACGATTTTTTGCAACAAATCACTGTCATTATCCCGTCAAAATATATCAAATATCCCACCAACTCCCGTATGATGATGAGCTTTCTCATCTCAGCGGTCATTCCCCCTGATCCATGGTAATTTCCTACCGTATCTCCAAATCGTTTTGTCGAACCCGCCGCACTCACTTCCCTGTCAACTATAATATGTAACGAGCGTTATTCACTTGAACAGTCAAAATAACATCATTAAAACCACATTAACAATTTATTCTTAATATTTTCAATTATTTACGCATAAATAGTAAACGCACACTAAATAATAATAATATTTTTATAAATTATAGAGATGTTTACGTTTCCTGGCAAATATTTAGATTCTGTTTACCAGTTATTTCTCGCGTCTTTGTAAACAATGAGAAATGTTCATGCTTGCATTTTACGAATTGTATATGATTCGTCTGTAATTCTCTGAATGCAAAGGAATAGTTTCCAGGTGTAAAATTTGCGAGTGCATGTACTATTAGGTGCTTTTTAACTACGTTGTATTTATAGATATTTATTTGTGCGTGTGTCACGATATCTTGAAAACGGACATAGGTTATAATGTAATTTGTATTCATTGTATTGTCTGGGCCTTCGCCCTTCTCAATCTTCCCACTCAGTTACTTCAATTTTGCTCGATTTTGGCGCCATTACATCAGAAAGTAGGACATACATACATACATACATACATACGTAATATTATAATATACCTATGGTTACAATATTATATTTCTGTGTTCTATGGATACGAATTATATTATAAGGTTGCATACACTTGTCATATATCTTGTGTTTACGATAAAGAAGTATATTTTTGTAACTTGTTTTGTGAACCAATAAAAAAAAAGTATAATGTTATTACGACACTCATTAGAACCTTCTGGTAAGAGTGTTATGAAACCAAATAAAAAATAATTGTAATTTGATAGGTAAACACAAAATGCAGTCGTTACCTACGCATTTCCTCGAAACTTGTAGGTGCAAATGGGATACTTGGAATCTCTGAATGTTTATCGCTGAGTTTACATTTATACCAACGATACTGGTGGTCTTAGGCGCCAGTGATTCCTTATAAGGACAGTCGGCTCTCGAGGTGAAAGGTTGCTTACTAAGCAATTCATATTACCATTCCCACGTTTTTACTTACATTTTGTATTATAGTTTTAAGGATATATTGATGATCATTTTTTAATTCCTTATTTGGTTATAGGTGTTAACATGTTTCGTCTAATAAAGACATTTAATGGAATAGAAGTGTGCAGTTACCGATTAATTTGGTTTTTATTATTCATGAATATTTTATAGTCGGTAAACTTATTAATTATGCTTAGTTTTATCACACATTAAACGTTATGATTTGTTTTTGAATTCACTAATTTAGTTTTTATGTCACGACCCACAACTACAAGATTAAAAATGTAAGAACAATTATCTTATTCATAAATCCCTATTAATATTCGGATTAAGTCGAATTATATAAAACCACGCACTAATTATGATTTCATGTAATAATTTCCTGGAAATATGATATTATCTCGTTAATTTCCTTATAGGTAGGTTCTATTTAAATCATATTTATACTAATATTATAAAGCTGAAGAGTTTGTTTGATTGTTTGTTTGTTTGAACGCGCTAATCTCAGGAACTACTGGACCGATTTTGAAAATTCTTTCACTAATAGGAAGCTACATTACTCCTGAGTGCTATAGGCTACTTTTTATCCCGGAAAAACTTTACCACGCGGGCGGAGCCGCGCGCATTGCTTGTTTATTATAATAACCCAAGTTGGCGTTTGTATGACAGGATTTATTAACATCAGTATCAAACCAGGCCAATATCAAGGACAAGTAATCTTGACTTACATTTATTTAATTAAAGACTACACTAACTTACGGAAATCTATTTAGGGACGATTAAATGAGTGAAAACACTACCCAGAATGGTCTTCCCTCAAGTATTCCTTATCTGCCGCACTTAACACGCAGCTTGAGCAAACCCTCTTACCCAGATATTATATACAACCGTTACAATATTACAATCCTTACATATCATATCGTTTTGTTGAAATAATTATCCGTGTCAAAATATCGTGGTAGAGGTCATGCGACCTTCATCCACTCATGGCCAATTTACCTAGCAATCTCACGGGCACTTCATTGTCTCTCGGATGTTGTAAAAACGCTGCAAAACTAGAATCTACGGTTGCGAAAACGTAATTATTTTATACACATCATTCAATTGCTATTTAAGTTAGGGTTTCTTAATGATTTCTAATTTTATTCATTAATGTAAACATGTGAAGACAATACTACATCCGCTACATTATTTGTGAAAAGATTAGCGTCGTGCGTGCTGTGACTTAATTCCTTTTGAAAAATGAGACTTCCCCTCGCGCAAGACAAAATGGAACATCGTGAATAACTGCGACACGAATAGCTCCAAGCGTTTAAAACATACAACACGGTTATTATCCACGTTTACGCGTTTTTTTCGCGGTGATAGGCCTCATTACTAAATATAACAAACACAGTTTCGATAATGTGAAAAACATGGACTACCCAGACTGTTGGCGCATTGCCACTGCAATCATTGGAGAATTTCACGAAAACAACTATGGAGAACAACAATGAACTTTTAACATTGCGTGCTATCCCTCGTACCGTTCCAGGAAGCGGTTAAAATTTCGAGTAAATATATTCTTTTACCAACAATTTACAAGCGGCGATGAATCTTCCTTGATAGCTTGCAGTTAATTTAAAACAGTTAATGCTAGAACGATTTATACGCTTTTTATGCCCGTGTAAATTAGGGGAAAGTTCTCAGTGAGTTTAATATCTCCAAAAGGTTCATGAAACATAGAAATTCCTTTGCATTAAGACGATAAATTGAAGGAATGGTCCAAAGTTCCGAGTCCGCCTACGCGCGGTGTTTGCCCGAAGCAAATGAGCAAAAGTATGTTACCTCTCATATTCTCTCATGTTACTGATTTTTAACCATTTTCTGCCACATTATGAAGATATCCCTTATTGTTTTTGTTTATATTTCTATACATGACGAATATAACAATTCACGTCTTCCTGCGATTAAAGGGATGCAGATTGATGCAAATATAACCGGATGTATTGCAAATGTAGACGGTGCTAAAATAAATGTGTACATCTAACAATAGATTCTGTTATAAAATTATTGTGAATATGCAGTAAGCGGCTCATAAGTTTCATATGTGAATTGATTCAACAAAACAATCGAACGACCGGTCATAGACGTTTCTTGTTATGGCCGATGTATCACTGATGAGTCAGTTCCCTGTACTTACGTCATTTGTATAGTCTGGTCTCACACCGTGGTATAACCTCACGAAGTTCACATTACTATGTCGATTGTTAACCTCTGTCCTTTTTAAGATATGCTCCATACCAAACTTGACGCCTCTTCTGATTTGTAGGTGGATTTGATATATCTACTTCATCACGCTGCCCATGCATAGTTTTACTACATTAGTTCATAAATTTCGTATTTGCTTCCAGGCTACGAAATTTCCTGAATCAATAATTTATCAAGAGATAATACTATAATACCCTAAATGACTAGTCTTAAGCGAATGGAATTTATATTCTTTTCTTTTCGACAAATCATCCAGGAACCAAAAAGTCGGTGCATTTTAATGTTGCAAAATTTCACATTGGCGAGAAGCATTACGTTGTTTTCCTTATGATCTGGATGCTCCGCAACATTCCCTACATGGTATGTTGTCGGAGCGGCCGCGCCGCCCACGTCCCGCACTCGGCTTGCAGGGTAAACAACGAACTGCCACTACATTTTAATACTACATATCCCAATAAACTTAATGTGGCGCCATGGGGAGACACATTTTATATTCGTTAAAGCTATACGACTAAAAACTAGTACGATGTTACATCGATTATGAAACGCGTGCAATTAAACGTAATACCTTTATAGACTCTTAGCAAACAAGTATGTAGATAAGGTTTGTACAGACATGTCAGTTATTTATAATGAGTACGTATTTACTTGCTGGAGTTTTTGTTCTTCAACATTTCGTGACGGCGAAAGTTTGGAATCTTGACTGGTCAGTTAGGGAAAGATATTTGCAAGCAAGGTCGCTTTCATGCCTCTTATCCAGTTACTTTTAATAACTAAAATTACTGGCGAAAATCTGTAGGTAATTGCAATGTCATTCGGAAATGCGCCCGTTGGTGCCTTCACGCTTTTGATCAGAATTAATTTACGCGTTACGTCATGGATTAATATAGCTTTTTTAATGTACAGGCAATAAGGAAACTCGAATTTACATACACATTTAAACAAAAACTGTAATTATACAGATTTAGATTAGTGTTAGATTTGACCATTTGACTTTTAGAATACATACTGTCGACACAATATTGATATCGTTCACGTTTATGTTTCATTTGTGAAGCTGTATTGTAGTGGGCTATTGTTAATTATACTACATTGATCGATATTTGACACCATTATATTACCTCATCATACTGACATAGTAATAATAGATTACAGTAGGAATTCCAACTGCATTACAATGGGAGCAAATGTTTATGATCGTTTCTTTTCATTCCAGGGCCACCGCCACGGCTCGGGCTGAAGGCGGCGAGCCCCGGGGTGGCAGGCGCTGACGAGGACTGCAACAGCAACACCAGCCTCACCGGGAGCCAGCACTCGGCTCACGATGACCTCGACGCGCACTGCGATAACTCCGGATACCTGTGGTTCCTCGATTATAAGTGAGTTTCTATTCTTTAGCGACTTGTACCCACTTGATATTAAGCGTTGTGAAGCAGTGTTTAATTTAAAATAATTTAAGAGTCAAAGATATACCTAGTACATTAATCAGGTTTATCACTAATTAAAATTATTTATTTGTAAATCCATTTATTCTACTTGAATATTTCCATGTAATTAGTTTTTGTTTAAACATAACTGGATCATATGAAATATATTTTCCCTATTTGTCGACTAAGAGAATTCTTAGGAGGATAAATTTTGCAAATTGTTTGTATTCCCGTGGTTCTGTTTATTATCTATATACAATAATTTTGCAACAAAAAAGCGAGCTTTTCTAAGTTCCGAAATTCCATATCAAGTTAATTAAGTACAGTAACCGCGTTCATATTTCGTAGTCGTAAATTAAAGTTAAAACACAAGCGCGGTTTATTCCTTGCTACATGTGTAATGGTTTTCGAAACTTGTATTGTACTGCATTTACCCATCGGGTACATTCAAAAGCCGTCGTGTGAACAAATAAGAATTAAGAAAAATTCACAATATTGTTCATTTGTTGTTTGTACATCATCTGATATACCCACAAAGTTTCTACATAGTATTGTGAAAAATCGTTTATTCTACAAAGTCGGATTCTTTGCCCAATGGATACGACAGAGATTTATACTGATCATCCTATTAGTAACGCATCATTTAGATTGGCTTTTGCTTTGATTCTTGGTATTGCGAGTTGCAAGCAATGTATAGCCAATGAATTTCTTCATAGCATAATACAAAATCTAATAAAAAATAAAATAAAATACTTTATTCATCACGTAGGCGAACATAGTTGCACTTATGACAAGTCAAGATACATTAAATTGATTATATTAATAATTATTATAAATACCAATGGTCACTTATATAACTACCGACATTTTTATTGGGAGTAAATCTATGATAAGAAATAAACAAAAACAAAAAAACAGCTCGGGCTGGCAGGAAAGGGGATATAAAAAGGACATCATTTTATTAAAATATGGGAGGAACGCGTCGCGATCCTCACCGGTGAGGACACTACAGGCCCTAGCCTAGCTAACCTACCAGCCTTTCACTAGCTACCTAAGCGATGACGACCCGAAGAAGAAAGGCAGAAAGAAACTCCGGGCTTACTTTTTTTGTCATCAATTGTTCATTGTTTCTTTCTCTTTTTTTTTTCAATTCTTTTGTGCTGTGTACAAAGTCAGATTAGTTATATAAGCTAATGCACGCACATTACCGTTGAAATAAGATAAAATCCAAATGAAGGGATTTAGGGAATACCTGGACAGGCATGTACAAATACGTAAAACTGGACATAACACAAAAAAATAATAAAATAACGGTGTACAATGTGCATTCGCCTACATTTACAAAATTATTTTTGTTGTATTGCTCTTCCTACTTTCTTAATAATGACGTTTCTCATGTTCCAGCCCAATTTTTCGAGACGGCTCCTGCCACCACACCTCGGTGCTGTCTTCAGTGTCCGCCTCGTACAAGGGTATAAGCGACCTTGCGTCCCGCTTCGAGTTCACATCGAGGTACAACGACCTCGCGCGCGACCTGGACGCGAACCTTGCCGAGGCAGACATGGAGAGCTTCAGGACTGAAGACATACACGCGCTGCTCATGACCGCCAACTTGCCACACGACGCCATCATCGACGACAGGACGCATGATGTGAGTCAAAATGTTGGAGAAATGTTTAGAGGCTGAACGTAACTCCAAAACATAAACATGTACAAAAGGAACATTTTTAAATTTCGAACACGTTGGTTCTGCTTTATCGACAGCGCCATATTCAAGGTTCTAATTTAAATTGCACACTAATTCTAGGCTCAAAATATAAAATTGATACTTTACAGTAGTTAAAAAACCTTAAAAGGTAGTATTTGAATGACACAAAACAAAACAAGAGCCGATGGAACTTAATTATACGTTTATGGTTAATGATCTTACAAATTGAATGCAACACCCAGCGAAAAATAAAAGCATTTTCGCGTAACGTTTTAGAACAAATTGGACTTTTAATGCATTATTTATTTTTTATTGTAATGGCAGAGTCAAAGTTTATAAAATTGATAGTTAATTTCATAACTGCAGATCAGGTTTGTATAAAAGATAAACTCCATGCGATAATAAAACGTAAAACTGTTTTCAAGTTTTCTCCAAGTCGCCCATAAAGTCGGCGTGAATTCATTACCTGCGCGTGTTGCAATGATAAAGTCATAAAAGGGCACGTATCCGTGCACATGAAATAAGAACCGCCGTAACAATAAAAAAATATCATTTATTTATGTTACGACGTGGTTTTCACGCGGCATGATTTCGTAATTGAAACTTTTTGGCTGACTCGTACTCACATTTTATTGACATTGGAACGTCCTTGACAAGTATATCAGCAATTACATCATTAGAATGATAACCACATGCGTCACAAGCGACCATAGAGCCTCATATTGCACCTCACCTGTAAAGATATTGTACAAATGATAAATAAATAAATAAATAAATGTCATATGAAACATTCAGGAACAAAAACTCATCACAAATATTATCGCTAGATAATTCCATAAACCTAAAGTTCTAAAAACATCGGTGACTTGGTCAATAAAGCCGTGCCTGACTATTGTTATAATTTGGGTACACTTAAAAAAAAGCAAAATCAGCACCAAAACGAAATTCCCCAGAAACCTTGCGGTAAAGATAATCCAACAGATTTTAATAAACCTTTAGATTTTAAACATTCAAGGCAGTATGCAGGTGTAATTTAAGTGAAGGTCGGATATGACAGTGGATCAACTTGCGGAAATGATGACAAGCTGTTTTATTTATACCTTTTGTTCAGCGTATGCTGCCAACCTCAACGCAATGGCATCGGGGATGAATAAAGATTATCTACAGCCACTATAATAATATTCCATGTTATTTGACTGTTATACTATAAAAAAAATGTTATGACATAGTTTTATTTTTGAAGTTAAAACTTCTTTAGCGGCATTGAGCACATTTCTTGGGATTGGTATAAAATGTTAAACTCGCGTCTGGACACGTGACCTGATCGAAAATTCGTAAGACGGAGGGAGAGTAGACGTAATTTACGTAATATAAATTGTCATTTTGTGTACGATAGCGCAATAAATAAATATTGTATTTAACCACACAAATGCTAGTACTTTTATACTGATAAATAAATCAATTCGTGCGAAATTATTCCCTAACCATTCCAAAATATTCAAATGTGCACAACGTTTTGTTC
Source organism: Sphinx pinastri (assembly GCA_947568825.1). Lineage (NCBI taxonomy): Eukaryota > Metazoa > Arthropoda > Insecta > Lepidoptera > Sphingidae > Sphinx > Sphinx pinastri. The sequence continues at coordinate 8,747,032 of OX387627.1, read as the reverse complement.
ATGTTTTCACTTCTGCCGGCACTCCCGGAGTGCAACCCATTGTTTTTTTTCTTAGTAGGTATTTTTTTTTTTTATTTTTTTTTTTTTATTTTTTTTTTTTTTTTTATTGCATTTATCACCAAATTTCGATGCATTTGAAAAAGAATATTCCTTAACTTTTGTAACGAAATGTATGAAATTTAGAACTTATTACACTTGTATGAAAACAGATTTAAGAATGAATTAACATAACGAATAGTCTGTTCCTTGACAGATAACCCAATAAAATAGAAGATATCAAGCGGATATCTTTCGTCCAGTACACGGGCGTAGCTATAGCTTTCACATAGGGGGTTTGCGTTGGGTTTTGTTGGGTCTATTTCATCTTATTATAAATGCGAAAGTTTGTGGAAATGTTTGGATGTTTGTTAGAAGTGCACATAGGCATTATAATGTGTACCTACATGTTTTGTGGTCCGCATTATTTTTGTTCTAAGCTATGGGGTCCGGACCTCCCCTTTATATACGCCTATAGTCCAAGATACGTTTCACATCGGTAACCGGCGTCCGTATTACCTACACAATTGAAGTAGGAAATGGGGAATGTTATTCCTGGTAGAGTAGAACAAATAGAGATTGCGTATTCAAAGTTGTATGATGTGAAATACTAAAGAAGTGACGCTGAGAGAAAAAAAAAATATCATTTATAAGTCATAGACCATTAAATTTTTATTAGCTACCCAAAACAATTTTGTATTTATTGTGGGTATCGTAATATTATGGCAAGGTATAGTTTACAAATACATGTTCCTAACTATTGACATAACACTACAGGGCCGATTTCACCGCTTACTGATAAATGCTACTCATCACATAAATGAAAAAGCTGACCAAATACAAAAGCCATAATCTAATCTATGCTCCCAAATAAATTGTCATAAAATGAGTGCTATCTACATAAGCTGTTTAATACAATAACTGACAAATAAAATTTACTTAAACCTGTAAAACTGGCCCTAAGTATAATATTCATACAATTCATCTATGTGCACGGCGATGCCGCTGCCAAGGATATTTAGGTTTTCAGCACACTTGCCACTAAAATTTAAAAAAATATATAGCTATAACTAATCTTCTTTATCTCTTTGACCAAAGCTATCATGAAACAAGTAAAGTTATGTGTTTTAGTGATAATATGTTTATGTATTATTACATTAGTAAAAAAAACAACAAAATAACTCAAATAAATAAACCAAAATAACAAACATATCAAGCAGTTTTTTATGCTGATAACCATGTCAATAAGAATTTAATTAGTTAACCGGAAAAATATAACCATTGTTTTTATTATACCTTATTATGTTTGAAGTAATGAACCCACTTCCGCTTAAGTAAATAATAATATAAAATAACAAATATCCACAATGTAATCAAAACACACCACTTTCGTATTTAGCTAGAATCACAGTGTTTCTTGTTAATATATTTCACAATATAACATGTACAATGTATTATTTACTTATTTATTTATGTTTATGTATGTTTACTTTGTTTTCAGTTACAATCGTTTTTCTTTTGGTGGATGATATTATATAATGGTGTATTGCAGAGTAACCCCCGAGGCGAGATGTTCGCCAGCATCTCGAGCTCTCTCATGGAAAGGTTTCGATTCGACAGCAGTGTCAGTGCCGACAGTAGTTTACAGGTTCGCCTCACATTGCTGTTCTGTGTTGTTTTTCACAATTTGTTAATTACTTCTCATATCATCTCCACACGGCTCAAGCACTATCTAAATTGCAAATGTACAAAGCATTTCGGCCACCCATGATTCATTCTATCCATTTTTCTGATAGCGCCCTCTTTTGATAAACATCTCTTGTCGTAGTTCATAGCAGTTACGATAGATGTCGCTTTTCAAAAGCATTTTTCTAGAGCTATATTTTCAAACTAACGCGAAATTTTAATGTTTTAGCCATAATATGTTTAGACAATCACTTCAGAAAAATAGTCATTAGATATTCAAATAATATTATACTCCTTTTAATGGCGCCTATTTGCGGTCTCCACTTGCGATTACGTAACACGGTTCAAAAGGAGTATCCCTAGTACATAATATTATTAGTAACGTTACAAGAAGGTAAAGTAAGGTTAGGTCTGGTGGTAGGTCTTTCATATGCGAGGGGCCGTCTGGGTAGGTCCCACCGCAGTGTCTATTTCAACCGCCAAGCAGCAGTGTGCATGCACTGTTGCGTTCCGGTTTGAAAGACATTGTAGCCAGCGTAATTATTGAGCCATCTTAAGTCTCAGGGTGACGATTTATTTATTTTATTGCATTGAATGACGAGACGAGCATGCCGTCCGCCTGATGGTAAGTGATATGACCACCCATAAACAGAAGGAATACCATTCAGCACCTTGAGTTACAAAGTACTGTGTGGCATCCCACTGCGCTCGTCATCCTGAGACATAAGATGTTAAGTCTCATTATGTCCAGTAGTTACACTGGCTACAATGTCCTTCAAACCGAAACACAACAGTGCATGCACACTGCTGCTTGGCGGTAGAAATAGACATTGCGGTGGTACCCACCCAGACGGACTCTTAAAACGACCGCAGTATTTTGTATTTAAAGTTCTGTATGGTGTTGTTATTGATAGGCTATCGTATCGCTTACCATCAGGCGAGCGGCATGCTCGTCTCGGCACTCGGAAGCAATAAAAAAAAACGAAATCTGTCGTTACTAGATAGGTTCCTAATAAATTACAAAATAAGTATTCAATGAGCCCATTCTATGATACTATTTTAGTTGTTGTTATTCAAATCCCGCGAGTACGCACACACGAACGTGGTAAGTAGAAAGCCCAGGTACTTGGTCAGCATTCACAAAACTGTTCGTATATACTGTCTACGCAGTACGTTGGTCCCACGGGATGTAGCGGTAGTAATGATAAAATAAGAACAACTTCGATGTGTGAGTGTAGTGTTCACATTGAAATTGCGTCAATCAGTTTAACAACACTTGTTATTCCCCTCGCTCATACGCTCAATTCCCTCCACGTGTATCGATGTGTGCGTGTGCTATATTTAATCATTCTTATGTGTGTTCGTGCACATAATGCCACCATGTGTGAGTTGCCAATGAGTCTCTCCTATCAGTCACACGTTCTCAAACAGTGTAACCGGCGCGACGATGTTATAAATTGTCGGAACAATATTATTACCAACTGTTCATGACTCATCAACATCAATAATGTTTACAACTTCAATAGCCCATTTAGTGTGTTCAACCTTGGACTAATTAGCGAAAATAATCTGTTAATTCCGTTCTAATAAATATTGTGCTGTTAATGAGCGGTTAACGTCCCGTTGAGATCAGTTTCCTTTTTAAAACCACTGAATGAAGTACTCAGTCGCATCATCTACGTTCAGTGCGTGAACACGTGCGCCTTGCAAAGTTTGAGAAGTGTTTGCGGTGGCTAATATTAAAATTAATATTCCCGCTGCCCCAGTCGTGGTTTGAACTCCCGGGAGTGCGTACTGTGCTGGTGTAAATTTCTTGCAATGAATACTATCACATGTTGCTCTACCAAACAGTGCTACAGTTCGAAGGACCCAATTGATAATTGTGTGTGCGTAAGATAAGGGATTCAGTGGATGCAGTGAACTTATTGACATCGTTAGTGTTGGGAGAAAGTGCGATGGTGCTCACGCTTAATTACTCATTTTGTGGATGATATAGTGTTTATAAAGTTTCAATAGGGACATTGATAATATACATAGATTTAAAAATGGGCGTGACCGACTTTGATTGGGATTCCTGCAATGGATATTATTCAGTGAGTTAAATAATTCTGCGATTTTCCTTTTTCCATGTATGCGCTATTGCTTTAATTGCATTTTGTGTCTCTATTTTACTTAACTTTAGCTCTAGAGATAAGCGAGTCTAGAGGTCAAATCTCAGTAAAATTATATGAACTCTGCAATGACACTTATCATTTTATTATCTTATTTATTATTATTTTTGAGCTAACTGCTTTATTTATAGTTCTTATTACTAACACATTATAGCTAAAATATTATAGAGTAACATTATTTTATTTATCATATTAATTAAACTCGTTCGCTCGAACTACCCTCGCACACAAAAGTTGTGTGTATATTGAATATTATATGGATCTAAACTTTTTGTTATGTTGGCAATCATGTTGTTACAATGAACAGTATGGCGAGCTATGAGTCGCTGTTTGATTTGTGACCTCATTTAGCAGGAAAAGGAATTAAATTTGATAACGCCCGCCCAGGCGGCCATATTGTTTGTCAACCCAATGTCCTGCCTTAGGCGCTACAGTCTATTATGTTTGTATAGAACAACGCATTATATATTTGTATCACATACCTATTACCTCCATTTTGTTTTTGGTGCTATAGCTTAATTGAATTCTCAATACTAATAATAGATTAGTATTTATAGCCGAATAAAATAGCCTATATAGATTGAATATTTGTAAAATGTTGGGGCGTTCATTACAAATGAAAGCTGCAGTCCCTTATTTTTAGACGAGACTTGCATCCGCATCCAAAGTTACAACAGACGTAAATGTTTATGTTCGAACTAGCACGCGCCCAGGTTTCGAAATGTTCCGAGAACGTTCACTTGTTATTATTACGCTTGGTACTTCTTTCTGCTCGTTCATTTTAATGAGTCAAAGGGCTTATATCTCATTTAGTGCGCTAAAAAAGTTGTGGGGAGCATTGGACTGAATAGTTGTGAGTTCAAACTCTAAATCTTAACGAAAAACATGCCGAACCTGGCTGGCTGGCTTAAAGTCATAGGTATTACTTTGAAAAACAAGTTATGCCCTTAGTCTAAGGTAAACAAAAACTTAATAGTATCAAGTTCTCACTGGAAACAAATGAATGAATCAGTAAATTTTTATCTTCGATCGTTTCAGTAAATGAAATGTCTGCTTGTGAGTAGGTAATATAAATGATTAAGGAACACTTGTCGAAAACAAGCTGAAATTTGGCTCAATAACAACGTCCGCCTCGCCACGTAGGTGATCTCAGAGTTGTGATCAAATAATTTTGCACTCTAAGCATGATACAACGATGTAATATAATTCCTTGTTAAGTGTTAGAATAAAGCTGACTGGAATCAAACAAACAGGGTGAAGAATCCGTCGGTTCGATCAACACAATGTCGATATGCAAGTCGGAGCTGCTGTTCTCCCCGGTGAAGGAGGGCGGACACGGCGTCCACTTCAGCGTGGATAGTCTCGACTGCGAGCTGCCCACCGAGCAGGACCTCATCCTAACCTGCCAGGCCAACAAGGACAACTACACGATCGCCTTCGAGGGCAGCCTCACCACTTATTCTGAGGATAGTGAGTGCGCCGAACCAGCCGTCAATCAAAAACATGGTACGATACGCTGAATAATACTTTCCAACTAATGTAATCAGCAGATGTTTATCTAAGCCATGATTCACAGTTAGATAATTACTCATGATAACACACTAAATGCTTAGTATATTTACAGACAAATTGGGTAAGGAAGAAGAAAACGTAACTTTAGATAACGATGAAAGAACGCGCAGGAATTTAGAATTATTAGAAAGATGTAAGAAGATTACAAATAAGTTAACTACATCTATGGCTAGAAGTGATTTAGGATTAACTACATGGAGTAAACTTAAGAAACAAAGCAGTCAATCGCCATTAAGGAGGTAAATACTTTATTACATTTTTTTTTTTATTTAATTAGACATTAGCCAGTGTTAATGTTGTTTTTATCCCTCAGACACCCATCAGGCAACAACAATGAAGACTCGAATGAATCGACTGATGCCACAAACGACATGAACAATTCTGTTATCAAAAGCCAAAGTTTACCTAATCTTTATAGAAGAAAATTTATGAATAGTTCCATTAACTCTGCCGCTTTAAGCAACTCGACGGTACGTGCCACGGTATAATTAGGAACCAATTACTAAGACAATAATCATTTGTGAATTTCGTTTAATTGCCATAACTACTTAACACCTTTGTTTTTAGGTCGACTCCTTTACCGCCAACCAGAGGCTGTCAGGCACACCAGTCTGTATGAAAGTTTATGATGTATCTCAACAACGTTCATCACATGGAAGTCAACATTCAGAGCCAATGAGCACGTCATCTACAGATAATCAGACTTCCACGGATAAAAGCCAGCCAAAACAATCATTTAGTCTAGTAAAACTATTTATGAAACAGAAAAGTATGAGTAATGACGGCATTGTCAGTATGGAACAAATGGATAGATCTGAGTGCTGGCCGTCTAGTTCTGGGGGTGAAAGCGGCGAGTCAATGGGAGAGCACAAAATGGGAGACTCGAAAACTATACCAGCCGATCGGCCGCCTCTAGAGGTACCTGGTAGTGTTGTTGAAGAGAACGCTTCAGTTGTTTATGAAGAAATTCCTCCTTCAAACCCATTCGCCAATAGAGTATATGATGATGTATTAATTGAAGAAGAAGAAACGATTGACGAAGCCAAATTTAGTGATAGCGAAACTAACTTATATGCCACAGTCAACAAACCGATTATTAAAAGAGCGAATGTGAATATATTGAATAGTCCATGCAAATTGAGGAGCAATCGCAAATCATGCTCTTCTCAGTCTTCAGCTACTAGTGTCAGCATCTCAAGTTGTTCTGAGTCAGATGGCACACAGATCACAAAAATGAATAGATTACTGCAGAAAGAATCTTGTGAACACAAAACCACTTCAACCCATCTTGAAAGTGAAACTATCGATAAGAGCATACAAACTTCAAGTATGCAGCACTCTAGTATCTCCCATGAACGTGAATTATTCAAAGTTGTCGAGCCATCATTCTTGCAAAAACTCAAAGAGGGTGGATGCGAAAAACCTGTCTTTGTTCTTTATCCTAATTATACTTTACCAGATATAAGTTTCCTAAACGGAAGGCCAAATATTTACTTGAATCCACTAAAAGTCAATGTATCACCGAAAACAAGTGAAATGAAAAGAAATAGATTACAAGTAAAAGGAAAACGTCCTTTTTCGTGTAATGATGTTGAAATGCTGAAAAGGAAAGGTCTTGGACATATTAAGGACTGGGATTCGCTGAACTTTTTGCTGCCAATGGAATGCAAGCAAATGTTGTCTGAGATGCCAGAACTAATGCAACACGTCAAAGATAAAGAAAGTCGGTGTGGTGAGAAATACTGTAACGCTACACCCTCAAAATCTAAAAACCGACCTATGAGCTGCGACTGTAACAACCTAGCTGGAAACACCACCGCGGTTTCATCTAGTTCAAGTACAGCCACTCAACCGTCTTCGGGTTATCGAGGTTCTTCTACTATGTTAACGGATTCCTCTGCACAAAACAGCCCTGCTCCTGCTGGAAACTTTAATCCTTTGTTTGTGTATCGGTATGATAGCGCGACAAGCTCTGAGGCAAGTGCCAACAATGAAGGTCAAAGAGGAAATCCTATTATACCTAGACGATCTTTATCTTTGGCGGACCAGAATCGCATTGTCAAACCAGGAGAGTTAGCTCCTCCGCGACCACCATTGCCAAAAAGCATATTACGCAAGTCGATGGATAAGACTCGCAAACCCAGTGCACACACTAAACGCTACAGCATGTTCGAGATGGATGAATTGATCCAAGATCCTATTGTCTGCATGACAGCTGCAACGGAACATAAGACTAAGCGAAGGTCACTCCAAGAACCCTATTATCTGCAAAATCAAAATGTAGATTACAGGAAAAACAACGATTTGGCAGCAAAACGACTCTCTCAACAATTTCTGGATGCAGCTGACAAAGACGCTGATTATAATGAATATTATCCCGATGAAGGAGTAGGAACTGAAAGTAGTTTAGAATCCGGAAAATCTAACGAGATCAAGCTTCACAGACCTCATACACCTCCGCTACCTAAACCCCGTACAAAGAAAATGGAATACACAGAATTTCCACCTCCAGGAGCTCTTATAAGCAGTGCCGATTTGCAGCAACTAGAAGAATTTTTAAAACAAAGCGGTTTCAGCTGCCAAAATATGGATGAATGGGATCAAAATCAGGTTCAAAAGGTAAGAAGTCAAGTAAGCAAATTTCTACAAATGAAACGGTCTCAGGAAGAGAATCAGAGGTCCACAGAATCAAGTGGCAGTAGTTGCAATAGTAAGAAGTCTGTAAGTTTTGCGCAGAAGTCTGAGGCCCCAACTGAGGGACAACAGACTCAACTGAAAACTGTGGAAGATGTTAAAGGAGACACTCTCAACACTCCGCCCAATTCGCCCAATATTTCAACCGTGATAGCGCAAAGACATTATCAGGTAACTTGTTCACTAGTGCTTCTATTGCCCACGACATTATCTATCGATTTCTGTGAGTACCTTTGTTTCTTTTTTTTTTCAGTTTCTTTTTTGATTTGATATATGTGCTAGATGTGCTTATCGTCGCATGGCTGATATCAACAGAACCAGCTTATTCCCTTAGTAGGAATAACGCGCATTTTATGCTAAGTGATTATTTTGCAATTTCTATAATTTTGTTTTTCATCTAGCCAGTCACAATTATTGTGCTTATCATCAACACTTCGCATTTGTTGCTATAAATATGGATACAAGTATTTATTAACAAATCGCTTTCAGGGTAAAAACTTGGCTGAAATGCCTATCTGTGAAGAAGCTGAAGTAAGTCCCGATGAATTCGGTAGTCCTGTTCGCATTGAAGGAAGACCGAAGTACGATTTGATTGATGTATCACAAAAGAGAGGTAAGCTATTATTGATATCGCATCCTTCTCAATATAAGTCTAATTTGTTTTATTTTTTATTTTATATGCTGAATGTACCGTTTTAGCCCTGGTGTCGAACGTGACCGACGCTGTAGAAATGTTAATTCAACACTTTTCCCCGGCGACCGATCAAGCGGAACTCGCTTTCCTGGGAGACTCTAAACAATCCCCGGCTTGCGCTAAGATAGCTCTAAATGCTCTGTGTCCAGCATTGTATGCCGTTTTTAGAGACGGCCTTAAAGAGAACATTGAAACCTCATTTGGAGCTGTCAATAATTCCGTTTGGCAAATGGTAGAGGCCACAGCGAGACAGGGTAAGCGATCAACACTTATGATTAAGGGTTATTTTTGTTTAATTTTACTTTCACTAAACAAAGTTCCATTTCATAGGTCCAATTACTAAATCTTTGAACGAATTGGTATTGAGGATAAATAGCGAAGATGCGGTCACTGAAGGACTGGTTAAATTCAACGCATTCATTTTGGGTTTGCTCAAGTAAGTCCATTTCTTACTTATTTATCATTATCATCTTCATTTTATCTGGACACTATATGATTTTTTATATAACAGCGCACAAACGGTCGACGCATGGGTGTCGTACGTCCGTACGCGGGAATCGATCCTTGCGAAACACTACGGGCCGGACTCCCTGATCCTCGCCGGTTGTGTCGGGGAGCCACGTTGTCGAGCTCTGCTGGATACGTTGTTGGCCAGTCTGGATCCCTTGAAACTGCTTCCGTTCTCACTCGATCTTATGTTCGAAATGAGAGAACTGCACAGAAGTTTCAAGAGAATTGAAAGCGACATGCGGGCTGCAAGCAGGGTAAGTGATCAATTAGCTATAAGCCACCCACAATGTGGTAACCTACCGAACTGGCTCCTAGCGCTAACTTTCCATTTCAAACGACGTAATCAATATCCCGTGTCTGTCGTATATCGTTCCCACTATCGCATATTATGGAACCGCCGCCAACCGGAGCAAACATCGCTTTATTTGCATTTTATCGTTGCATGTGCTTATAAATCACAGTTCACCGCGTATAAAATCAAATATTGCCGTCTCGTATCGTGCACAGCTTACATAAAATGCAAATAAAAGCATGGCTCAACTCATAGTACCGAAGTGCTACCTTTTCAAAGACGTTCGGCTATGACGTAACACTAACGACGGATCGCATGATGCATGAAGCTAAAAACAATTTGGTGTATTTAACAGCCCACTTCGATTAACCCACCACTAACACTGAACCAGCGCAACTTGCTGAAGCTGGTACGTTCGATGCAGTCGAGCGGCCTGTCCAGCGACGACTGCCAGACCAGCGTGATCATGAGACACAAAGAGCCCAAAAACAAGGAACCATCCACACCCGATCTCTTGAATGATTCTGCTAATGTCAAAACAATAGTAGAAAAGAACCGGCCGCGCTCCTGCGTCAATCCACTCACAATTGGCTATGACATGTGTCCAAACAACAGCAGAATTGAATTAGAAATGAACCGCAGATGGTCCGGGATTCACTTGGGCTCTAAATTGATGCAAGCGTTCGATCGGCTCGTGTTTGACGACAGCGATGATTACACTGATAGTTTAGAGAACAATAAACCGTCCGCTAAGGCGCCCGGCAATGAAGCGAAGGTAACTCGGCGGGGCTGTGTGTCACTGTCACATTAGATTCAATGTGCTTTGTTACGTAGCAAATGATTTGTGGTTTCCGTTATTTACAGGTTCAGTTACACATATGCTTACAAGTAACCGCTTATTGCTTCTAATATTTATTTACTTACGCTTTCACACTCTACATTATGTTTTAATTTTTTGTTGGTATGTTGACGTGTGTGTTTGAAATGTTTTTGTAACTAAGTATCTAAATATGTACAAATTTGTTGATTATTTTAGCATGTATAAATCTCTTTTAACGTATACGTACTTACTGTGTAAATTATTATTTACTTATTCAAAAGTCCTAAGATTTCCAAATAGTAATATATTTTATAATTTGACCGCGAGCATGTGTGTTATACTCTCAATGCAAGGAGTTTATATTGTGATGATCTTCCAGCTGGAGTCTAGCGGCGAGGAGCCCTGGCGGCCAGGGTCGGCGAGCAGCGCAGGCAGTGGGAACACAGGCAATGCCAACACGGGAGGCAAGTTCAGAAGATTGCAACTTAAATGGGAGATGCTTAGTAACGCTGAGAGTCCTGTCACGCCGTCCGGTTAGAACAAATACTTATTGGGTTCCGTAGACATTGGATTGCATGTTCAAATTGTGTGACGCCGTAGATGTGACATTTTACATCAGCATGTGTTTTCAAAAGTCATTAAAAGCAAAACGTTTTCAACAATCTCATCAAAATTACAGTTTATTCTCGTAGAAATAGAGATCATCGAAATGGTTTTAGACGTTACATTTAACATCTTCATTTAAATGCACAGTGTTTTGTAACAAACGCTTTCAAAGACGAGACTCTATGTTTATTATTTATAAGCATCTGTTCACACGGCAGCGCATGTGTTCGCAGGGGAGACGTCACCGGCAACAGCGCGCGGCTCGAAGATCCCGCGGCCCGTGTCGTCGCCCGTCCGACCGCAAGCGCCCGGGCTGCACTCGCCGGCAAAAAACACGCACAGGTTAGTTGAAATACGGTGGTTAAATCTATACTTAATATTATAAAAGCTGAAGAGTTTGTTTGTTTGTTTGGTTGAACGCGCTAATCTCAGGAACTACTGGACCGATTTTGAAAATTCTTTCACTAATAGGAAGCTACATTACTCCTGAGTGCTCTAGGCTTTTATCACGGGAAAATATTTAATCCGGGATTTTTTTTCACGCTAGTAAAAAATAAACGACGGCACAAAGCGTACCTATCTTATAGTTTGTGATAAAATTGAAACAAAAGGATAAATCATCATAGAAATAGACATGATAAACATAACTTTTTACTGGTGTAAGAGTCCGTCTGGGTGGGTACCACCGCAATGTCTATTTCTACCGCCAAGCAGCAGTGTGCATGCACTGTTGTGTTTCGGTTTGAAGGACATTGTAGCCAGTGTAACTACTGGACATAGTGAGACTTAACATCTTATGTCTCAGGATGACGAGCGCAGTGGAATGCCAAACAGTACTTTGTAACTGAAGGTGCTGAATGGTGTTGCTATTGTTTATGGGTGGTCGTATTGCTTAACATCAGGCGTACGGCACGCTCGTCTCGTCATTCAATGCCATAAAAAAAAACTCTCCAATGAGTCCTGTTTTCAGTTACACTTCGCCAGTACAGTCCCGCCGTTCTCTTAATTTTGCAGCACTTAGCCGCACCCAAAAAAAAGCCCTATACATATTCATAAATTAAGACTAGTTTCCCTCTCAGTTCTAGAGGAGGCCCGTGCTCAGCAGTGGGCAGTATATAATACAGGGCTGGTATGGTGATGATAAAGACTAGTTTTGTATAGCAAAATTTAAATTTTGATTTATTCTTGAAGTACACACGATATTAATGTGTAATGCATATTACACATATACGTTTCGCGCATACTCATGCCTTTTATCCCTGGAGGGGTAGACAGAGACGAACCAAAGGCACCCACTTTTCGCCGTGCGTATTCCGTCCCATGATGTGATAGGGGGCGAGATAAACGTTTCCTAAATCTTAGAAATTAAAATTAAGTAGTAAAATATTAAGTCTTCATAAAAGTCAACAATGTCTCAACGTAAACATGAACAAATATGAATTTCCATTATAGAATGAGGGAAAACTGTATTAACATTAAAACCACAATTAGTAGCATTTGTTGACTCATCAGCAGCTAAAGTGGTTATTTTTAAGGCATATAGGTCGCAAACATAATATAGAGTAAGAATGTTCCAGAACTCTGAACCGAAGATAACAAACAAGGATGATTGCCACTACATACTTATGTATAGAGACGACTCAAAAAACAACTTAGGCCTCGTTTTCGAAGACGCGGGGCGTCGCGCGGTGCGTGTGGCGATTTTTTAACCCTCGACAGAAAAGAGGGGTGTTATAAGTTTAGGGTGTTTATCTGCGTATCTGTATGTCTATCTGTGGCGTTGCAGCTCTCAAACGAATGCACTAGTTTTGACGCGGTTTTTTTTGTTTGAAAGCTGATCCGTTTATAGAGGGCGGCGCGTGCAACGGCCCGCGTGGGACGCGGGTTCCGCCGCAAATATCGCGCAATCGCGTGTAAAATCGCTTCTCCGTAAATGCACTCATACAACGCCATATGTTTCAATTTAGTGCGTGTATCCCCGCGCAACGCCACGCGCGACTCCCCGCGTCTCCGTAAATGAGGCCTTATTTTCGGAAGCAATAAGCAAAGTCTATAGTAATAAATATAAAATGAGATTTGCATTTGTTTGTTTGCATTGAATAGGCTCCGAAACTACTGGACCGATTTGAAAAACTCTTTCACCAATATAAATCTACATTATCAGCGAATAACATAAGCTACTTTTTATCCCGGAAAAACTCATTCACGCGGGCGGAGCCGCGAGCAGAAGTCTAGTGTTTAATAAAATTATATTTGACGTCAGTATGCCGTAACCTTCATTTCATTATAATATTTATCTTTCATATGTATGTTTGACGTCATACTTTTTGATGTTTGTTTTATTTTATTGAATTGCAAAAGAGTACTATTTTTTTGAGCTACTTATTGTTTATTAAACAATTCGACTAATAACCGCAGTGCGTCAAAAGAAATCCCGAAAATATTGAGCGTTATATCAATGAGCTGCAATATGCAAATATTGAAGCATTGCAAAATGTTTGTAACTACTGGATTTTAGTGACGATCATACATAAAAGGTAATTTTTCATAAAGGTATTCCACGAAATAGGTATAATTTTTACAAAAGCATAACAATAATAACACTTATTATATTATTACAGTCCACATAGGAAAATACAAGTTAATCTGTATTTATTGAAGGATAATTGCGACTCCCATAATTATTTATTGTCAACTTATATGGACTAGGTACATTCGATACATAATACTAACTAACGCAGACCATGGTTTGAAGCAATTTGCACTTTATTCGCGTCGTATTATTTTTAAATTCCATATATACTTTATGTAATATAATGTATGAATTAACAACACCATTTTGGGTAGTTTTCCTAGAGCCATTTAAGAAGTACAATATATCAATAAAAAAAACACGTGGAAAACTCTCGCTGTTTCTTACAGTATAAGATGATTTATGATTTATAAGAGTAAATCGAAATTTACATTCTCGCTTATAAGGCCGATTGAACACTAGCTAAGTTATGTTATCTGACAGACGTTAGCTGACATCTATATCTATACTTAATATATAAAGCTGAAGAGTTTGTTTGTTTGTTTGTTTGAACGCGCTAATCTCAGGAACTACTGTACCGATTTTGAAAATTATTTCACTAATAGGAAGCTACATTACTCCTGAGTGCTATAGGCTACTTTTTATCCCGAAAAAATTTTTTCCACGCGAGCGGTGCCGCGCGCAATGCTAGTAGTTAATAAAATTACATCTAGTACATAGCTTAGTTTACATAGTTTGCGGTCTGTCCACAATTATAAAAAATATCACAGCTATATAGGCTGAGCTAAACTAACTTAGCTTGGTTTATGGTCTGCAACCGGCATAAGTCGTCATAATATGTCATAGAGTTTGGTAGAGCTTGGTAAAGTCAATTTCTCGTGACCATGTCGGCTAGATCGAAACTTCTTTACGCTGTAATTTTTTTATTTTTTTTTGTACATCATAAAGTTAAACCAAACATCAAACAACCAAACGTTTTACATCTATACAATATGACGCATCTTTACAGAGGTATACCGGTGCCTGTACGTAAAGGCAACTCTCCAACTGCATCCACCCCGAGGACCGGCGCCACCGCCCGGACAAATACTACCAATAAAAAACCGCCCCAACCTGCTAACCGGTAGGATAAGCTTCCATTATTTTGTTTATTTTTTCTCTACATTCTTGTACAACTTATTTTGAACCACCTTTTCTAAATTCCTATGCAAACTATTTTGAACCATCTTCCTCTCATGTTTTCGAAGAAAATTAATCGTGCTATAACGTGATACTGCTCATTAGGAAATCGAGGCCAGAACATTCTTGTATTGGCCGAGACAGTTGGTTTAAAATAAAAGTGAAGAAGTGGCCATAAATTTATTTTTATTTTCTTGGCAACTTACCATCGACACCTTGTTGGTATTTAGTGTCACTGTTTTACGCAAGATGGCGATAGCAGAAATTTAAAATTAGATTTTTCTTTATAATAGCGGAAATATAAACAATAGATCACAACTTTTAGTAAAGTAGTTCAGTGGAGGTAGCGCTTTTTATATTTCACCATATTTTATTTTGCAGTTGTAATTTTATTTTTATAAAACAAACATAATATTTTCTTCTAAGACGTATTTTTTTCTGGTAAAGGAGGCATTCAATGGGGCTCTTCAATAATTGGTGATTGGTTCGACATTATTTATATATTTTCTATGTACCAAGGGGAAAGCTTTATTTGTATGCTTTTATGTACGTTGCACAACAACAGAGTACCTGAGGCGCCTGCGAAGAGACCCAACCCGACGAGGCCGCGCCTAGCAACAGATGCCTTTGCTAAAAACAACACAAATGCTAAGAAATCGCCGTATGTTCACATGGGTTGTATTGATTGACATCACTAACCAGCTGATGCCATTAGCTAATAAAGCATGTACCGCATGTTTAACACATTCATTTTAAATAATATTTAATTATAAGGTCGAATATTGACGCTAATCAAACTAAACTAATCCAATGAAAATTAACATAAGTATACTAATATGTGTTTACAGATCTTTGCTAATATAAATATTAACATATCTTATATGAATGAATTTAATGACGTTACGTAGAGCAATATAACGGTAAATACTTTGAATAGGAGATATCTCTAAATAATCTACCTACTATTCGTTTCTTACATAGACTGCCAATTTATTTATAAGATATAAAATCCAAATGCAAGAAATATATAATGATGAATGAAATATATATGTGATGCTCTACAATTGTCCTTCAATGATAGAGCAATAAACTTTTGCAGTAAACGCTCAATTACACTTGGAGGACTTGCATTGTATTATCTTTTATATATTGCAAAATGATTAACTGAATCTTGGTGATTTATATTTTTATTTGCGTGTGTTTGACTTACGTTGTCGTTAAGGAAGCCTATTTTGAGGCAAAATCAGCACTATTTCAATACATAGCTATATTCGCTGGTGTAACAAAATAAATAATTAGTAAACCGATATTCTACCGCTTATTTGTATGACGTTTTGTGGCTAACATGAAAAAGTACTGAAAATGTTCCTGTCCCTACAATGACAGTAAATATTGAGTATACTATGAATACGAAAATAAATTCGTGTGTATACTGTCATGGTGAAGCAATGGGATTACAGTACGACCGTGCTGAGGTCCCGGGTTCGATTCCTGGGTTTTTTGCTCAGTTGATACTGAGGCTGATGACTGGAGTGTGGTATTGTGCCCCATCAATGGCAATGTCGTAATATTGCTGTTGGTGTAACTTACAACAAATAAAAAAATATTTTAGGCTTGTATTACATGGGACCTAAAACTGGGGAAATGTATTTGATAACCTCTGCCGCCCTCTAAAAAAGGAAAAAGTCGTGATAGTATGTATGTGTGTGTGTAGCACGTCGCGCGTGGACCAGGCGTGGGGCGCGACGGGCGCGGGGGGTGGCGCGCCGCGGCCGGCCTCGCTGCCGTACGGCCGCCCCGCGCCCGCCGCCGCGCCGCGCCGCGCCGCCTCCTCCTCCGCCGCGAGGCACCACAGCGCCGCACAGAAGAACAAGTAACACCTTTACTATCATAAAAAAAAAAACCCTTTCTAGCCGGTTTCGGGCACGGCGGCCAATCTCAACGGAGATCAGCCAGGTACGCAGGAGATATTATAGTGCACAAGTGTGTGCGCAATACACAGGTGCACTCGCTATTCCTTTACTCTCATAGTCCGGTGAGACGGCAATCCGACATGACCGGAGAGAGATCAGGCGCAGGACCAACGGCTTTACGTGCTTTCCGAGGCACGGGGGTATCACACCGCCAACTTCCTGACTCCGAGCTGCGACTGAGTAATTTTTAAGACGGAAAAACCCAGTCACAATGTTTTTGGCCCGACCCAGGATTCGAACCCAGGACCTCAGCGCGCAAATTGTACTCGTAACGCGTACGCAATACAACGACGCCACCGAGGCAGTCACTATCATAACCGTCTCTACGTATATCGATATGTAGAGACGACTACTATCGAGTAGATCGTAGAAATTTAATCAAATGTTTTTTTTATGGTATTGAATGACGAGACGAGCATGCCGTTCGCCTGATGGTAAGCGATACGATCGCCCATAAACAGTAGTAACACCATACAGCACCTTGAGTTACAAAGTACTGTGTGGCATTCCACTGTGCTCGTCATCCTGAGACATAAGGTGTTAAGTCTCATTACGTTCAGTAGTTACACTGGCTAGAATGTCCTTCAAACCGAAACACAATAGTGCATGCACACTGCTGCATGGCGGTAGAAAAAGACATTGCGGTGGTACCCACCCAGACGGACTGTTACATATGAGAGACCTACCACCAGTAAAAATGTCGTAAAGGACCAATACAACTTTACACGAGACTAAAAAAAAATACATTTCATTACATTTTTTATTAAATATTTTTTTGGAGGTGCTTTCTGAACGGATACGTTTTAATTTCACGTGCGTATAGTAAAATAAAGTTGTAAAAACTTGAATGCAAAACATGACAAAACGATTAAAATTTTACAACTTTGTCATGTAAGTAGGTTTACGTTTCAATTTGGAAAATTTTATGTAATATGCTAATCCTTATCCGATTTATTTCTGATAGAATTTATGTACTTGGCTGGCTTAAGTTTTGATATATGTCTTATCAGATCGGCAGTTCTAGACTACCCTTTTTTTCAGATAGCTAGGAATGAAATGGTTACGATTCTATTATCCTTTAGTTTTAATATTAGTTATAAAGAATACTTCATATTTTCAATAGACTTACTGATATTTTCCAACGACAGATACGTCAGAACGCTATGGCACAGGCTGCCATCAGATTCGGGACATCTCGCCTTTAACGAAGGTGAGCGGCTCCGACTGATCCTCGAGGTGGACGACCACTACCTGCTGTGTTGCCGCGGAGACCAGAAAGGGCTGGTACCGCGAGACGCAGTGCTCCTCGAGGACTTCTGATATTGGCCTTCCGACCAGGAGTGGCAGCCATGTTGGAGGCCGCTTAGGTTCGGCACCAACCCTCCTAGAAAGTAAAGGATTTTCACGGCCGTAGCTAGAATTTATGAGGACTTGTGAGTACTTTTTAATTTTAAGAAATGGTAAATTAAAACAAACTGCATTGTTAGGTCGGGGTTGATCCCAAGTGATACCCTAGCTACGGCCCTGGTGTGATCCCATCGTCAGCGTGATCGAGGCCTGCCATGTCGGTCTGACGCTGTGAACATTCAGTGACAGTGAGCAAGTGAACCTGTGCAATAGGCATAGAATGTGATACGAATTGGAACTTTACGTTAAGAACGCAGCCCGTGTGATCAAGTCTGAACATGTGAATGCTTGGGGACATTAAAACTGTAAATATAATGCCTAGTCTACGTGAAGGAATGTTTCTCTGTCATTGTGTACGTTTGTTTCGTTAAAGTTGCCCTACAATAATCATTACCTGAATCTTACATCACTGCGCGAAGTCTCACATGTTTAATTCTGTAGTAAAATCTAGTCTTACGTTATAAAGCACTACAAAGTTTTTGTGTGTATATACTATTATTAAGAGGCGATTATAGTGAGAATATTTACTGGTGATGAACGAGCGTCGCCGCATGCTCAAGTAGTGCATTAACAGTAAATGTTTATCTCAATCGGATGTGATATAGATTACATACTATTTAATTATATAAAAAATATCCTTTCAAGGAGAACCCTGATCGTGCGGAATTATTTGAAAGTCGTTTCTACCGAGAGAAAGGCACCGATTAAATTGATGTGTAAATTATAATAAAACTAACGCGTGAAATTCGTTTATATCAATTAATGGACGTACAAACGTGCGTATAAAACGGCCGCACCCAATCCGACGAGGTTCGCAGGCTGTCTGTAAATATATCCTTATATACGCATAGTTATTTGTGTATTTAGGTACTATGCGTATTGCGTACATTTAGAAAATTGGCAAGTTTACTTACGGAATGGTTTTGGTGCGGTAAAAGTGTAATTGGATGTATAATTCCACGGATTGCGTTAACTTCCCGTAGTACTGATCGCATGCTGCCTATCCTGATCGCCTTCCTGTGCAGTCTATGGTCAGTCGTGGGTGGCGTAACATTGACACGATACTAACTGCACGACCCCGACTACCTCGCCTCTCCCCAAGCCGACCTACTGTTACGTCGGTGTCACTCGGTGTTGGAATAACAACTTGGGAACAACTAATTGCATGAGCCTCTCCGTCTCTCACTCCTTCAGTCCAGCACTGTCAACCGATATTCAACTCATTACCATTTATACACGTACTAAATTACTTTACCGTACCTACATATTCTACGAAGTGGGTTTATGTGAAAATGTATATTATTTCTGTGTATTCATTTAATCGTTTGCTTGTACTATCAAATATTGTGATATTGGTCATATCACAGCTTCTGGGAAGCGTAGAGAAATGATATTTTTGGTATGTCGATGTATTGCTCAAGTCACAGAATCACAACGTTTTGAATATGATATTATGGATATAAATACTCCCCTAAACGTATTATTGTACTTCTCGATGTTTGGTGTTTGTTTATCGATGTATTATAATGTTGTACATAACACATATTAACGATAATCTCGTAGTTTTTATGAAAAGGTGAAAGTAACCAAACCTTTTGAATGCACGATACAGTTCCTCGCGTAGTCCGTCGTGCTGTCTGCCGCACACGTGTGGCGTTGTGTTGATTAGAAATCAAAATTAATATAATCGGTGTGATGGTGCCTTTCTCGAAGCGGACGCGACGTATCGAAGTTCTTGCCAACAACGTTCGCATCTACCAGAGGCTCGTCGACATGATAAATCTCATTAAAATAAGATGAACGTTAGTTGACATGACGTAGTACTGCGATTGGTATAAATTAAACAATAATTAGGTTAATAATGTTATCAAAATTATAGTTGAAATATTATTAGATCATGGTAGCCCCGTTTAGTGGTAAATTGTGACATAAACGGTATATCATATTTTTTATTTGTAATAAATTCATCTGCGCTTTGTGACTGAATGATGTGATGTGGCCTTTTGTATGTTATAAAGTTGTGTCGTGTGTGTGCGCTTGTGGCATCGGTCGATGAGTCAATATAATAATACATTTATTCATTGTGTCGTCTACTTAATGTACTACGTATAGCATGAGGAAGCTTCCACAAATTATTTATGTAATTTATATTAATATAATCTCCTAATAGCCGTTAAAGTATTAGTCGAGTAAACATGCCTTAAAATATTCAAATGACTTAATGGAACATATGCGATGCATGAGTCGATGGCGTTTGCTTTGCGATAGCTTCACACGTAATCGCTTCGCAGTTAACGCGTGTATCTTTTGCAGTAACCTTAGGGGAGTTTGTTAGAAGTAAGTTTTTATCAAAGGTTTGTATTATTGAACGATGTTGAAAGATTTTTTTATAAAACGACATCCTGCGCGTTCGTTTTAACATATTGTTGGATACATGTGGTGAGTCATTTGTCCTTGTGGGTACAAACGTTAAGTTATTCTGTCGAATTTGTTTAAGATTAATTTATAATTTTACGTTTGGGAACAATAAGTTGAATTTTGTGTTGAAAATTTATTTTCGTATAAAATATAAAAAATGTAAGAAAAACAGGCTTTCGTTATATTACGAAACGTCAACGAACGACTGAGAATCTAATTCCGAATATATATTAAGTTTACCTCGAAAATCAAATTAACAATTTTGTTTCGACAAGACATGTTGTCAATCAGTGTATGTATTGTTATATTTTTATTTGTGTTAAGTGCCATAATTTAATGAATTAACAATTGATAAAATATTATTGTAATGCATAACCATGTACACCAATTAAATAATATATAAAACTTTGTTGTTTTATTCATAACAGTATCGCAAACTATAGTAAAGTTGGTACCATAAGTCAAAATATTCATTCACTTGTTCCATTATTGACTTTCTATGTTAGAGACGAAAAAATCGTGTAGTCTGTGAATGTCTGCACCATAATTATTTATCAGATTCAGCTTTTAAGTAAAATAGCGAAACCTTACTTATTGCCATAGTCACTTTAGAATTTATGTAAAAATATGGATCTTATGGGAAATATTCGAGCCATTTGACTCCACCAGTTTTTCTTTATATATCCAATATAATCTTTACTCCAACCAATGATTAAGGATAACAAGCAAAGAGAACAAAGACCTTATTTTTGGGCCTTGATTATATCTAGACAAAATAATATTGCCATTAATACTTAATTGCGTTTTGTTGCCCTTGTCCATTCAAAGTTAGTTGGAAGAGATTGCCTTGAGAGATTAAACGACAAATTTAAAAGTTTTTATTATTGTGTTTACAAATATTATGTTTATCCTAGTATACAATATTCTTATAAAATATATGTCCGGGAAACAGCCGATATAGACCTAGGCGTACTTAACAAAAGGCACAAATTAACGTAACCTTATAAATAGTAGTTGTAACTTGTAGTATAATTGTTAGGTTAGGATCCATAGAAGACTCTCTTTTCTTACTGATACTTACACTCAACTCAGTCTAGGATTATATTGAAAACTACATCAGGTTCGACATAAAAATCCCTTCTCAGCCGATTTCACCCACGGCGGCCAATCTTAACGGAGATCAGCCAGGTACGTAGGAGATATTATAGTGCACAAGTGTGTGCGCAATACACACGTGCACTCGCTATCATAGTCCAGTGAGACGGCAATCTGACATGACCGGAGAGCGATCCGGCGCAGGACCAACGGCTTTACGTGCTTTCCGGGGCACGGGGGTATCACATCGCCAACTTCCTGACTCCAAGCTGCGACTGAGTAATTTTTAAAATGGAAAAACCCAGTCACAATGTGTTGGCCCAACCCGGGATTCGAACCCAGGACCTCAGCGCGCAAATCATAAAGCGTACGCAATACATCTACGCCACCGAGGCAGTCAACATAATTACCACCTGACCGTTATGTGAAATCTGCCAGAGAAACGACCATAGATACTCCCTAGTAACAAACTAAGCACTGCAATGGTTTAGTCACACTGAAAAGCGAGTAAGACACTGAACATTCACTGATCTATACCTACTATAATCTATACTAATATTATAAAGCTGAAGAGTTTGTTTGTTTGAACGCGCTAATCTCAAGAACTACTGGACCGATTTTGAAAATGCTTTCACTAATAGGAAGCTACATTACTCCCGAGTTCTATATGCTACTTTTTATCCCGGGAAAAGATTTTTATCCCGGTAAAACTTTTTAACGCGGGCGGAGCCGCGAGCGATACTAGTCTGTAATAAACTGCGCTGAACTAAACTGCTCTGAACTGAACTTCTTGTACTGAAATACTCTGAAGTAGACTACTGTGAAGTAAACTGCTCTGAACTGTACTTCTGTGACCTGAACTAAACTGTTCTGAACTGAACTAAACTGAACTCTTTATACTAGCATTTGTTGCTCAATTTGAGATCTCGATAATTTGTACGATTATTATTTGAAAGTACCCTACGTTATATATGTAAAGACACCATTAATGGAAACAATATACCAGACATACAAATACTAGATGAGTATAAAATCTAAGGCATTTGTTAGTTCGCTCCCTTTTGGCAATCACTTTATAATTGGCATTGATATTTTCTTCAAACAGGATATCAGGAACTAGGCTCTATTAACTGAACTGAACACATTAAAAATTATTCCACCTAACTTATACCTATAAGAAAGTCATTAATTAGGGACCCATGATAACTTCGTATGGTTCCCAGATTCAGTACTTTTTAGGTTATATCTAGGACTTTCATTTTCTGTGCAACTCAATAGTTTATTAATGTATTCATTAAAATATTGGCGATTAATCATTCAAATAACAACACAAATTTTAGGTGAAATATTTATTAAACATCAATAATACAATATCTCATTCTACAGTAAACTAATTTCGCCTTCTAGTAAAGTTTTTTCCTGTACTAAATACTATTTGGCAGACTATTCAAAAGCGTGTCTCTACTACACAACAGTAAATGGGTATTCCTTTATATAATATAATGTATATTTCAAAAATTCTAGAACATTCGTGTAGACACACCTATTGTAGATATAATTTGTGCATAGACATTGACAATCACATGAACATTAAGAGCTATGCTGGGCATAGCGCTGAAAATTCGACACGAATTTAGTGCAACAGACGGATAAACCTGGATTTACCTACAGTCGATTACAATGAACTAACAGGGAATTAGCCCTTGTGATACTCTACAGAAGGTGTAGAAAAATGTTCCTCGCGATGGAATGGTTTTAATATATGGTGAATGCAGGGCGTTTAGTGAGAGAGGCGCGTCTCGAGCAGGCGGACCGGGGCGGATCCCTCGCGCTTGCTGGACGGCTTGATCGTTTGTTTCTTTCGTTGTTTCGCTGAACTACATCATCCTCTGCGCCATAGAACTTGCGGCGCGGGGAAAGGGCGCGCGGTGTGCGGGGGGTACGCGCAGAACGACACCGGGATTTTGGACGATCTTCTTCCATCCATTCTTGCTCAGGCGAGAAGTTTTCATCCTGCATTCCAAAATATCGATTACATACCGGTAAAAACAGATACAAGATATTGCTATATCCTCTAAATTAAAATTTCTTTTGTAACATGCCTAAAGTCTACTTAGTTTAAGTAGGTTTTTAGCCCAAGGAGATTATTTTTTAACAATATAAAATCTTTAGGTTTTTGTTTTAATTGTTATCTAAGAATATGGCAGGTTTATTACGATAGTTTAATTGTTATAGATAACAACATTTTACCATTTTACATCTCTTTTTTTCTTAGTTCTAAATACACGTGAATCTTCAAATGACTTTCACAGTGCAGTGTAGTCTATGAGTGTAGTGATAAACTATAAAATATCTACTGAAGTCAACAACTACCCACAACTCATCAAATATATACCAATAGGTAGATCGGGGTTAATAGGACTCCAAGGGGAAAAAATATATATTAGGCGCACTGATAAAATCAACTTAATTTTATTAATTGGTCAATCAAGTTATTGTTGTAAATTCAATATAAATTCTGATTATTTTTACTACTTAAAGTCCTTTTAACCCGTTCTGCTGCAAAATGCAGACATAGTAATATATAATATACGTGATAAGCAATGAATAAAAAAACGACTCACCATATCTTCCAGCAGAGTCGTCAGATAAGTGCAGGTGCTGAATATGATTTAACTGAAGTACTACGGATGGACAGTAACGCCTATAGCTTCTCTAAAATAGTGATACAATATAAAACACATTTTTTGATATAGCTTTAAACGATTAATCCTGGACAGCCACTTCTTTAAACTCGCCTTTGAAGAAATTAAGAAGGAATGTTTCCGGACATTTTAATAACTACTATTGGCTATTTTTTTAAATTTTGTTACTCGAAAGCTTATGGAAAAGTGACATTGCGATACTATTTCATAGAAGCAGCGTTTCTATATTTTATAAACACGTTTTAAATAAAACAAAAAGAAATGTTGTTAAATTGTATTAAATGATCACCGTACTGGCATATAATACGTTTTTCGCGTCCACAAAATATTCTAGATCAAATGACAGAATAAAATTGTCTACGGGTTACTATTAGCTTAGTTCGTATGGATTTAGATGGGTAGATAAACTTTTGCAAAGCTGTAAAACTCTAAAATTTAAAGTAAATCCTAGCTGAGTAACTCGATTAGGAATCTTAGTTATGGTATTTTCTACGCTTTTAGTTACTCAGAAAATATACCGATGTTATTTAAAATATCAATGCAATTATTTTTGTGACATAATAGCTTTACTGAATGGATACACACTATCTAAACCTAATCACTTACATCCATAGTTACATATAAAACATTGAATATTCTAATAAAACTCGTCAGTCAATCACAACTCCGCAACTGTTCTCGGCACAGCAGAAAATACGTTTTTCAAAAAGGTAAGTAAATATTATCATGTAAATAACAAGCAGTAAAAAAGCTACTAAAATGGCATGTGTAGATAACTACAAAATTCAGAAAACCTTACTTTGTGGGTGCGGTATCATTGGTTTTGTTGGATGCTGTGTCAAGAACTACATTCTACACGATTGCGCTCCAAAATATAAAACACTTATTTATTTAGTGCACAATCTAATAAAATATACATATAGAATGGGATGTAACAAAATTTATAAGCTACATATCCGCAAACACTACTACGAATACATTTATAACACCTGAAAATCAATACTTATTATATTAGTAAATACAATCGATCCATATAGTTATACAAGTGTAAATCATACTTATATTGGAGAGTGTGGTGCTGTGGTTCAAGTATTTTAGAATATTATAATCATTTTAATAACTCGTCGTGTACATTGGTGTATATAATATAACATAATGTAATATTATGTATCTAACAAATACAATAGGAATTGGCACTTGATATCTATTTTCACACAGCTTATTGGGAAAGAAATTAAAAATTGTTAATGGAATTGTATAACAAAATTAAACAGGGATTGTACTTATTATGAAATTACAAACGCTTAATTTTTAATTATAATTAAACCAATAATTGTCGAGACATTATTGACTTAACAAATTGCCCATGAAGATATGCAAAACATTATTGCGTCAGTCCTTCACATCATAATAAATCATCAATATAATAGTGTGAACATAAATATTTCTTTCATTCAAATTATTCAGATGTCGACTTAATACATGTAACAAAGATAAAAATATACAAAAGGTTTGGACATTTGATTACAAAAGTTAGTGTTGTTTGTTGGAAATGTGAAGTGTGTGCTCTAACACTGCTCTTGATTCAAATTCTCGTCCGATTTCGGAGTTTGCTGTACAGGCGGCAATGGACTCTGCATCAGAAAAAAAAACATTATAATTCGGCTCCCAATAAAAAAACAATGAACACGATAAAACACAATGGTTAAATGATACAGCAAAAGACAAACACACCAAACCGAACACGAAATGAAAAAAGCGCGTTAAATTAATCAAACAAAAACAAAACACTTCATTTTACCCAAATCAATAAAATGAGTACAAATACTCTGGCTGAAACAAAAACGAACGTAAATGAACGATTGCAATGGAGAAAACCTTCACCGGAGGAAACAAAAAGCAACCAAAATGACGTGAAGGCACGACCGGCGTGAAGCCTCACCTCCTGCCGAGAATGGCTGCGGCTTGTGGGCACTGGCGACTGGCCGGTCATCTGCTTGATGTATTCTTTGTCCTCGAATATCTTGATCTCACCGCCTCCTGGTTTATGTTTTACATTGTCCAGGGAACCGACTTTACTTTGTGCTTTGAAATCCAATTTTTGATTTTCAATCTGTTCCAAAAAGTCAGTGTGCCAATGAACTTGTGAATGCATGTTATAATATTATTGTTACGGGTTCCGTAGGTTTATGTATTGTGATTTTGTATTTTTATGTAAATGAGACAATTACTGTAAAAGCCCGATTATCGGTATATTTTAGAATAAACTAGTAAATCTTCGAATTTACAAACATAAGTTGGTAAATGTAAGGATTTATGAACAAAAGATAATTTTTCTGACGTTTAACATAGGGTTTGGTTCATATTAGGTTTTAACAATAGGTTGGTAAATGTTAATTTTAGACGAGAAACAATGAATATATTTCTCAATCATTTATAATTATTTTAATTACCAATCCGGATCAAGCTCTCATAGTGCGCTGTAATACTTATTTTCGACAAAACTAAAACAAACTGACTGCCTCGGTGGAGTAGTTGTACGACTGCCATGCTAAGGTCTGGGTTCAATCCCCGGGTTGGGCAGTGATATTGGGTTTTTCTAATCAGTAGGTTTTTATTTTTTATTGCATTGAACGACGAGACGAGCATGCCGTTCGCCTGATGGTAAGCGATACGACCACCCATAAACAGTAGTATCACCATCCAGCACCTTGAGTTACAAAGTACTGTGTGGCATTCCACTGCGCTCGTCATCCTGAGACATAAGATGTTAAGTCTCATTATGTCCAGTAGTTATACTGGCTACAATGTCCTTCAAACCGAAACACAACAGTGCATGCACACTGATGCTTGGCGGTAGAAATAGACATTGCGGTGGTACCACTGATATGTACTATTTACCACTGGATAGGCTGTTCCATACGTTTGACAGCAAATTCTTTGTGCCTATTTGAAGCGCCACTAGCGAGTGTACAGAGAAATAATTTTGACGTAAATTGCAAATGGCGCGTGAGCAGTGGACAGTACTGTGAAGTATTTTTGAATTTTTAGTTAATTTAGTTAGAATTCAGTGTTATTCTTATTATAAGAATTATATAAAAGTTATTAAAAATGAGGTCATGTGTATATTGTAAGCGGCGCTACAATAAAGGCAGTGAAATATCATTCCACAGGTACGTACTATATTTAGTCATATTTTTCATCCAAAATGTTCATTTTACTTAGAACGTAATCATGTCATACTTTCAATCATGTCTTAAAACTGCATTTAATGAAATTCCGCTGAATAAAGTTTATTTTTATTTACAATTTTCAACTAGTGATCGCATCATATCGATAGTTTTATTATCGATAGTTGTAACACGTTTTTCCGTGATATTGACCTATTTCAGTTTGTGTAGTCAATTTATTTTCTCGAACACGATATTAACGCATATGAAATGTCCAACCTTAATTGGATACGCCAAATCAGAATTACGACATTAGAAATTTTCTTTTCCAGATTTCCAAAAGATTTAGAGGAGAGAAAAGTTTGGCTTCAGAATATGAAAACTAGCAACTGGACTCCTAAAATGTTTGCAACAACGAAAAATTACTCTTTGTCGATTACAGGTCAAAGTATACGACATTTTTTAACCCGTCAAATAATTTGAGCACGTCAGTAATTTAAAATATAAATAAAATATATAAAACGTGTATTATTTTACCTTTTTGACTTTGTTACTGTATTTATTATTCCACGGCTTCTCGAACCCAAACGTCAAAAATCTTTCGACATGTTAATCAAGGTTTCATCATTATCTAACATTGTGCCAAACAACTGAATTTAATTACCTAGTTAAGAGTGGAAAAGTAACAAAGATCCATCTAAACTATCGCATTTTACAATCAATCTGATTGAGACAAAAGTTAATAAATAAATAAAATCATGTCTTTTATTATTGTAAGAAGCTACCAAGAGCTATCGATATCATATGTTTCACTGAGGTCGACATCACTAGTTTTAGTACCGTAGACACTCACTACGGCCGACAGCGCCAAAATGGCGAATATCAAACGGGCACAAAAGCACTGTTAACAGCCGCCAGTCCAGTGGTATATAGAGGTCAGTGGGTGGTACCCACCCAGACGGCCTCTTACATAATGAGAGACCTACCACCATCCCGGATCTAGAATTTGTGCCCGATATGGCGATAGACTCGCCCCCATCACATCATGGGACGGAATATGCACGGCGAAAACTGATAAAACCTAAGATTTACCGAACTTACTCTGGGATTAAACCTAAGATTTACCGAATGGATGAAAAAAGCTCAAAATGAAAGAGAATCTCAGAACATTTCGGAATTTTGTTAGTAAATCTTAGATTAAACTGAAAAATCCTAAGATGCACCGTAGTTCTGGGTTTTACAATAACTTATATTATTCTTGATATTATAGGAATAGGTATTAACATTATGAGTGTGTATACTATATAAATACTTATATCATCAAACGTTATGTGTACAATATAAGCGCCCCTAAAATTCCAAATTAAAATGTTAAAAAAATAATTATAAATGAAGGCAGCTAAAAGTTAATAATAAAATAATTTTAAGCAAGGCCTACGGAACCCGAAATTATTTCAAATAAAAACAATAAACATTTAGCAGTGCTATTGCAAAATTCCATAACTGAGCAGCGAATTTTCGTGCCGAAATACCTATGCTGTAACAGTTTTATCCAATGGCGAACATAAACCATTGAATTTCGTAGCGTGCTCGTCTATGATATTCGTTTAAACCGTGAACTTAAAGGGAACGTGTGTAACTGTGTATAATATGTAGACGTGTGTTTTTATTAGTTACGTCGTGTTACGTAAGCCGTTCGATATATTGCGATTACACGAGTGGAACGAAATTTTTAAAACATTACATTTACAGTTTTGGATTATTGCCACGAATGCAACTACAAAGGTTTTATTTAGATTTTAGTTTATTTTTCTTTTTGGTAGAGCCATTGTGTGAAACATTTTAAGCCAAACAATCAGCGTGAAAGAACGCAGCCACATGTCCAAGGGCACCAAACATGGTCTGTCAGCCCCTATAAAGACATCTATAAATCCGTGAGTGTATTCCTTCCCTATTGGGAAAAGGAATACCTAACTGACCTTCCTCCACAAAGTATTATAGGCAAAATGTTTATGTGATGCCCTCCATCTTGGCGTCCCCCACTTTATAAACTAAAAACAACAGTTCAACTTAAAATTGCCCTCTGAAGTACTCAGACGTTAAATATATTTAGACGCAAACTTGCCATCACATGCTTCTGTAAACTCATTTGTAGTAATCATTATATATACAAGAAATTGTGCTATAATGTGCGAACAACGTGTAATTTTACTCACTGTTCTCGCAGCATTTTTTTCCACTGTCGACTAAAGAACAATTACGGCATTATTTGCTATTTGACATATTACAATATACGTAAATGATTACATAAAGCTTCTTAGATTAGTCTACACTTACATCGAGTGCAACTATAATGTGTATTTTATGTTTATTATGGAATGATGAAATGTTTCTTTACTCCCAATATATTCTTTGCGAAGTGTTTTTGCAATTACATCGAACTACTTCTGTCATCAACTGTGCTATTATACTCTTTAATACTCACAGATATATGGATTTCCATACCTAAAACTATACTTTTTCGTTGTCATATAGAATAATAATGAGATAATGTATTTTAATTTACCTTAATAACCCCCCCGCCTGGCTTGTGAGTTATGTTAGCTGTAGAACCAACTTTTGGTTTCGCTTTATCGCTGAAATCTAATTTCACAGTTTCGATCTTCTTGTCTCCGCCCCCAGGCTTGTAAGCAGCATTCTGCAGAGATCCAACCTTCGGTTTTGCATTCCACTCCAGTTTTGTGGTCAATATCTAAAAAAACAAGTACGTGTCTGTAATTAGGTACATGCATTTACCCAGATAAATATTACGAGGGGAAGGGACCCTCGATAAATTGAAATATGACGTAATTGTGTCCACCTTAGCACGCTATTTGAAACATAATTTCATGATTTATACTATACATCTTACATACATAATATAAGCAGTGAACAAGAGTAGATTTTTTTGCTTTGTATATTGTGATACGTGTAAAACAATTTTCTCTTAAACAATTAGGCAGACTACTTAAGTCTAATGAATACAAAAGAAATTTATATCCCATTGTCATGGCTATTTCTGGGTCGAGTTTATTTGTCGTTGCCCGCTTTGCCTTTCAAGACCGTTAACCTTGTTTTCGGTCACGGTGGGTTCGATACTAATTTTATATATGCATTTACCTTTTTAGAACCACCACTTGGAGTGTAAGCATCGTTCTTGGCTGCAATTTTAGGAGTTATATTCCCAAACTCCAATTTTCTGTTTTCAATCTTCACTTTACCACCACCAGGCTTATAAGCAGCGTTATCTAAGGAGCCGATCTTAGATTTCACTGCTTTCAAATTTGGTGATGGCGCGTTTCCTACCTGAACTTTGTTCATTGGTACCTCTGCAATAAAAGTGAACGCTCAATGCAGTTGAAAAATATGAAACTGGACATTTTTTTTAAAACATTAAAGTATCTAACGAAAATCCTAAATAAAACTACGAAAACCTAATCAACAACACGTATATCATACTTATGATAAAAGAAAAAACAAAATTAGATATACTTAATGTTCATTTTAATTCATGATGTTTTAATGTTTTAACTATACTTTCCTCAATTAACATAATCTTTACAGTGGTGTGACTGTATATTATGTTTATCAAATAGCCCCGCAATCATAATAATCTCTCAATAAAATGACTTTGAACAATTGAACACAGACATAGACATTGAGATAATGGTTGACAGCTATAGGTACTACGAAACAAAAAAAAACTTGAGAGGTGTCAAGGGACACCCGGATGGAACGAAGTTCCTTTCGATTAATTAGTGAAGGAATTGTAATAAAATTTTATTTATATAACAGAGTGTGTATATATATAAGTATATAAATATTTTCCTATTTCCGTTCCAATACATAAGTTTCTAGAGAAAAAAACAAATAAATACGTGTGGCAGTCGGAGACTACCGCGGTAAAGCTATTGCATAGCATTTTTATCACAAATTTTGATTGACTAAACACAAATTCGATCTTACGCTTACCACATAAAGTAGATTTTTAAACGCGAGCAAAGCACGTTTAGTCTTGTTATTGATAAATGTCAGTAGTAGTAAAGTAGAATAAATCAACAAAATTTTAAAAAAGAATGTTACGTTCGATTCTTTTGTACTCGTGCCGTGCCAACGCTGGGGAAATAGCTTCTACGCAATGTATTTAAGGTTCATATTAGATTAGTAAGAAATGGTTTTAATGACTTTAATAAATAAAATAAATAAAAATATACTCGTTTCAAGAATTATAGCTTCTACGCATTGTATTTAAGGTTCATATTAGTAAGATAATAGAAAAAAGTGTCGTGACAACTTTCCGTCCAGCCCCCTTTCACAACGCGCAATAAGGAACTTCGTTCCAAAAAAATATAATTGATCTAAGATATTCTATTCTCCAGAGAAACATTGTAGTTGCTTACCTAGCTAACATTTGAAACAACAATTTATTTCCTCTATAAATAGTCTCAAATCAATAAATGTATTTCACGCAAGTTGGTAGTAAACAACATGGGACGCACGGCACTGCTTATAAATATTTAAATAGGGTTAGAAGGGCTTCACTGAGTTATTACTTACTCTTCTTCTCAGCTGGTTGCGGGTTTTCTGGTGTCTTCGCTGTTGCACTCTTGCTCGATGATCGAGAGAGACTGGTTTTTAAGCTGTTACTCGATTTTTCTTTTGTGGGCAATTTGCTTGCAAGCTTTTTATTTGGCGATCCAGGTGAACCGTTCATATCCTGCAACGTAAATAATTAGAACTTAGTCTCGCTGTCCTGACAAGTTAAATTTTCATGTCAAACATGTAAGCTTACATTTCCTTGTGTAGATTCGTCAACTCCACTGTCATTATCCCCATCTGAAGGAGTAAAAATAATTATATTAAAGAAATAATAAAAACATCTATAATATATCACATATATAATATGATATATTATATATATAATATATCATTAAATTATTCCTGTTTTTTGCTTGACTCATCTTATGTTTCGTTTTTAATTGAATTTTAATTCCTTTTGCCATTACCTTTCGGTCGAGCCTTTGGTGCAGAAGCAGCTTTGCGAGGAGTTGATTTCTTTGATTCTGATGTTATGGACATGTTTAATTCATTTGGTTTTTTTGTGCCGACTGGTGTCGTTGGTTTGGCATCCGGCACAGGAGATTTCGAGACGGTTTTATTTGGTGTAACTGCCAGTTTAGCTTCCTTAAGGTCTGATTTTACATCAGATTTTAATTCCGTTTTTATGTTTTCAGATTTAGGTGTCTTCGGTCGCGGCTCGGGTGTTCCATTTTGTGACTTATTAGGAATTGCAGCAGTCACTGTAATCTGTTTTGGTTCAGGAGAGTCATCACTGCGAGTCAAAGACGGAGAGCGATCTGATAAATCTTCTTTAGCTTGCGTTTTAGGGGGCACCGATACACTTTTTAAACCCGTTTGATTATTTTGCGATATAACATCGTCATCATCATCTATCTTCTTCGCCGGTGTTATATTTGGTAAAGTTCCCATAAAAGATTCTGTCATTTTAAAACCAGATAATCGAGAATCAGGTCGATCAGGAATGTCTTTAGCACTCTCGTTGGATTCTGATGGTAGACTTTCTCTAGATTCGCGAATATTATCTTTACTGTCCGTTTTTCCTTCTTGTATTAATCCAAGACCCGGACTACGAATTGCAAACTCTTCAATCCTGCCTCCTATGGCGCTAACAGACTTTCGTCGATCGTCTTCTGCTTTGAGTGGACTAGGAGCACCAGGGGCGGCCGCGATACTATAACTTCTTCCTTTAGCCATTCCCGGCACTTCGATGCCATTTTCAGTTTTGCTGCCATTTTGATTCTCATTTTTAATTTCACTTGAGTTCTCCAGGTTGGCTGGTTTCTTTTGATTATTTGTGTCAAGTCCTTTTAAAGAGCCTTGTGAAGGCTGTCTTGGAAGTTGATCAGAACCCAATTGTACTCCGTTTTTATAGGCCCCGTTAGTCTGTCCCACTTGTGGTCGTGAACCGTCGGGGGTTAGTGTATTGGCGGCCGTAGGCTGCCTCGGGCCAAACTGTAGACTGTTCGGAGGAGGCGCTCTAATTGTTGGTGATTGTGGTCTAGGCCCCTGCTGCGGTGCAATAGATTGTGGACCAAATGGACGCAGTGTCGGTGGGACCGATCTGAGCTGTTGTGGCACCCCAGTTGGAGCTGGACCTCTAAGTGTTGGAGCGCCGGGTCTAAATGCTGGCGGACCAGTAACGGGTCCTCCAGGTACAAATTGTGGTCTTGGTTGTACTTGCGTTGGCACAGGTTGTCTCAAAGACTGCGGCGTTAAACCTGTTCGTGAGTCGGCTCGGATTAGTGGACGGACCGGCGGTGGCTGTGAAGAGCCGACGGCGTCCGATCCACCTGTGCTTGGGGGTCGTGCGTCCACGGGTGCCTTTACACAAAATAAAAGGAAACACCCATCAAATTCAGTTTTAGATCTAAATATTAATAATATTAATAATCTAAATATTAATAATAATATGACTATCAACAAAGCGAACTTCTTCAGTTCAATAAAACAATTTTGATACAATTGACGTAAGTTCTTTTCTACAAATATTGTGAATGCATTAACTTTATGAGATAAATAACGTACGTATAAAATATATTATGTTTGCGAAGTATGTATTGCGCAATACAAATGCAATTGAACTTGATAACAAAATACTACGGAGGGCGGCGACGGCAGCGCTGTCACCGCCCTTTGCACTCGACAGTGGGTAATCAAAACAATCTAACTTTGGCAAAACAAAAGAACTTCTATTACTACAAAATAACATTACACATAATACTAAAGAAAAGGCCGTTTAAATGTCTATTAACGTATCTAAAATGAGTGTAGAATACTTTTATGTATTCGTGTATCCAATAAATCTGTCTATGATTATCGAGTAACGAGATATGAGACTCATTTTATTATAACACAAAGAATTACGTGACCTAAAAAACCATCTACCTATCGCGACTAATATAACTTGATTTTCTTTTATACGCCCTAGTTTTTATGGTTTCTTACTACATGATTTCCCATGCTTAACCCGCAAGCGATCTAAACCATCGTCGATAGATACAAGTTGTCACGAACTCGGCCACTGGGTCAACGAGTTAGTTGCTCAAAAATATTCTATTGTTCGCAGGAAAAGGCAGAACAAAATCGACGTTTCCGTTGTCTTGACAAAAAACAACCGCACATAATTATGTTTATGCCTTGAATCCGTGATCTAACTACATCTATCATAACCAGGAAACCCCCTACACCATTGAACGTAAATGCTATAATACCTATTGAGCTGAATGATAAAACACCGATTATAACGATGACTTTCAACGCTAGGCTATTGATAGCATCTGATAGGTTCAGTTAAATTGACTCAGAACTTCGAACGCATCGTGAAATGGTGCCTGATTGGGGTCTTTCTGGACTGAAATAGAACAGCGACACGCAAATGGTCTCTTAAGTCAGATTTAACAGATACGTTGGTGTTTCTTAGTTATCAGTTATTACAAAAGTTCCTGTGGGACAAGTTACAACTATGTACCTAAGTACATACCTACCGCAATATGGTACATAATAGTGGCAGCTATATTTATTTACCTATGTAATTCAATCCTTAGAATATTTAATGTTTTTATATACGAAAAGGTAGACGGCCCCGTCGCGTGCCAGTTGTCAACTATTATTGACGAATTTGCATGAAAAGACTGTAAAATTTTGCGAACCTTATATTCAAATTTATCATAAGATTGCATGGCTGTCTTTAATATTTCTTAAATATTCAATCTTTAGAAAATGCAACAACAATTTATTACATTCACAATTCTTTGAAATGTATAACGCAATTTTTCAACCAAGGGTTTATTATTTACACAATATCCGAAGGCATTTCAATATACGAGAAAATAAAATTTTACGTCCTATACTTATTATAAGTATAGGATAAATGTATGCCGCAGCAAATTATAGTGGTTCAAATGATTGCTGAGATTTAAGTGCTTAATTACGGCCCTTGTTCATTTATAGAATAGTTCAGACGTTCGAGATTTTATATAGTGCAACATTTTCAGCGCCGAAACTAACATAAACAGACGAAATTGCTTTCTTTCACTAAAATTTGAACAAGTTTATTCAGGCAAAGGCACAAATGGGTATCAGTATTGCAGTGCGAGTGCGCATGTAATCACTCAGTGCTCTCGTGCTTACACGAGGCTTACCCGGTTAACGTTGTTTGCTTCCATGTTTGTTAAAAATAAAGCTAAACCACAAACTCTTGAAACTGTATAATTTCTATATCATAATTCTTCGCACGGCGAGGTGATCGCTTATTTGCGATATCTCCTTGAAACTATAAAAGATAATATTTTTATTAGCCATCAAGCCTTCACGCAAAACCGCCTGCCACCATAAACGTGCTTCGGTGCTATGCTGACGCAGGTTAACGATGCCAACTACAGTTAACTGCTAAAGTGTTCTCGTGAAATTATCTAACACAAAACATTTATGTACACGCAGCCTAAGGCTTGCTTCTGACAAATCACTTGTGAAACACTTAGGTGAAACATGACAATTTCTTATACTCATTCTTACACATTCATCCCATAAGTACACATTCCTAAAACCTGAACTGAAATTACATAATGAACATACTCGTTTAGATAATGGCCCATGATATCCTATTAAATCTATTTTGGCTGTAAAACAAAGATAAATTATTATCGCGAGTATTTATTGACAAATAAAAGCTAAATATATTTGAGCATTGGCCAAGGCAATATAAGCAATTACCTAATTCCATAATTAGGAATATTAGTCATAATGCAGAATAACTAAGTAAGTATGTTTTAGTGTACAGATGCATTTATTACCCTAATTTATCTGTGTATTATGTCAACACTGCCCACGCTATATAAGTGTAGAGACGTAAAAGATATATTTGAAGTCTATAAATTACAATGCATGTATAATAGACGGCAAACAACTTGAGCACACTGAACTTTAAAAAATCCAGTAATTTGTGTTTATGAAGCCAAATTATACAAAGAAACTATGGCGTAGTCTGTTCTTATATTAAACTTCATAGAGTTTAAACCATGTTTTGTCTAGAATTAAAAGCCAGGGCTAATGATGCTTAATCTGGATGCAAATATATTACCCAGACCATTGAGAGATAAGGCGTGGAGACTAAACTACTAACGTGATTGACCTCAAAATTTTCAAATACGATGATATGCCGATTCGTTTGCAATGAATCATCTAATGACGTAAAAGCTCATCCGATATATTATGGTAAAAAGCAATGAACGACAATTAAGTACGCAAGTAACATTAAGTGCTCTTAAAAACTATGAGTAACGCATTACAAAAACGTAATTAATATGAGACACTGCATTACTATTAATAATGTATGAGAATTCCTATAGGCCGAGTGGTGCTCTCTGTTTAGTAATTGTATAATAGGTACACATGCCAACAAAACTACAAAATAATATTTTTATGCGTTCCACATTAGAAATATCTCATTCAGTATAACAGTTTTTATGAGTTTACATTTGTTTTTCTGTTAGTTAAATCTTTCCCAAATATTTTTATTCTAGAAATAGTTGGAACGGGAGCAATATAAATTATAGTAATGACTTTTGTTTTTTATAAATTGAAAAATATTGGCGTGGTGTTTAACGAAACCGTGGCAGTTACTGACGTCATATCAATCTATGTAGGTATTTATAAATAAAATAGGAAACGGCTTTTGAATGTAGGGCTCGCGTCATGTGTAAAACCTATATACTACATATAATATTTTCATAGCAACATTATTGTAGATACCTGCTATTGTCGTCATTTATAATTACTTGAGCCCAGGGTTGTAAAATATTTATGTGCGTGGTTCGATCAAAGCTCGAATAAATATAGTCACGCTATGTACACGTGTAAGAAACATTTAGAATGGAAATGATTTGGCAGACTGCTCGGCACTCCCCTGGGAGTGCCTCCCAGTTGCCCGCAATGGGAGGATACAACCTCGCCAGCCTTGGCTAGCGTTCGCACCCATTACAATTTCCATCCATTACCCTTCACATGCTAACTTCAAGGTGACCCACGTTATATATACCATAGATTATGTGAAATAAGGGTGCATGTACTATTATTTTATTAAGTAATATTGCTGTTGAAGGACCTTCAGGGTAAAGGGCAAATCAATTTGAAACCTGGTTGACCCATGCTTTGACACGACCTACTTTAAACGTACATAAAGTAAAATTATTGCTTCCATTCGTCGTTTAACATCTAAGTTGCTGTGAACAAATTCCATTATGGCTCGTGTTGACCTGTACGATATTTACATCGTAAACTGCAAAATACCGTGCAGCTAACTGGGAAGTCATTAGTTTCTTACCCCTTTAAAATTCAGCATACTTAAATGAAAACAGACCCTTACACAAATTGAAATTAATTAGGTATGCATTTTTTGCTGGTTCTTTTTTGTGATTCTGTGTAATGAATTATAAGAAACGAATTATGTTAAATTACGGTTTTTATCAAATTCTTTTTAAGTCTAATTGTATTTCCTTCTATAAGTAGAAGATAACGTGACTAGAAACATGTTTGCCAACCTATAAAGATTTCTTATCGAACTGTGATAAACGCCAACCATAACATTTATGATTAGTATATCAAATACGTCAATTGTGGAAAGTAATAATTATATCCTTTTCATTATAATAATAAAAAAGCATCACTTTAAACTAAAATAACGAAAGATAAATATAGGCCGCATTTCTTTGTACGAATTGACCAATTGTTTTTATTGATCTGCTTATAACATCCATAGTGTAACTATATTACAGTAATTGATGACGTCAGCGCTTATACCGCGTCACAGATAAATGGGTTAATAATTTTTTAATTAATTTTAAATATATGTTTATTTATTCCGATATAAGCATCACATTCAATAAATTTTTCTTTCTAGCGCTTGTAGCTACAGTCTCTACAAATGCATAACAATGTTTATTTTCTATTAAATGTGAAAGAACTAATGTATAATATAAATACTCAAACTTAATACAATTACATAAATTTGTGGTTGTTGACGAGCGAGCGCATTGTCGGATAGGCACTTTGTTAAAAACTTAGCGAGGAAACTCACTAGCGTCATAGCCGTTAGCGTCAGCGGCCAAGTGACGTGGACGTAGTCAGTCTCTCTTGCCAAGTGACTCAGTGGCGATATAAAATCGAGCCGGCAATCTAAACATCGCACATTTCGCATCAAACCTCCGCGCTACACGTTGTTTTATATTAATACATTTTCTAATGTTTGTAAACGGTACCGAGAACATAACGTCTCGATTGGGAAATATTCATTTGAGTGTTCAAAGTAAGTGTATTTTGATTTGCACATAAACCTTTGCCGTTCTGTGATCCGTGATTTAAAAGGATATAAAAAAGCGGCTATCGTGAGGAAGAAAGTTAGTGCCGATAAATTTCGTTTTATTTGTGGTGTATGTATACTGTAGGAATAATTTCTTTGTTTTGTGCGGAATCTGAAGGATCATGGATTTCGTGAATGGATTACAATGTTGCAATACTATTTATGTTTCTATGGATATTTTATAAACCAACGCATAATGTAGGCGTTACTAAAGTCGCATAGAGAAAATTGATTTAGTGTAGGCACAAGAAATAAACTAACGAGCATATTCCGTTCGTTTCAGGTAATATGCAGCCAAAACCCGACAGACCGCCCATGTGCCCTAAGGGGCAACTGCCTCAGCTCCACCTGACCCCGTCGGGCGGACAGAAAAGAGGCGACACAGGATCACCGCAGCTGGGCACTGGCAACCCGAGCCTATTGAAGCCTCAACACGACATCCCGCCCACACCGCCGCCTCAAACCAAGTCGCAACCCCCCGAGTTTTTCCCACAAAGAATAGGGTAGCCAGCCCGCATCGATCACTAGAATAAAATATTGTTATAAATGGCAACTTGCCATTTTGTTGGAACACGGGCTTTTCAGAGTCGTATAAAAATACGCCTCGTTATATTATAAGCTTCGTAGACGTCGGAGACGTTTGAGGGAATTTCGGCAATGAGTTAGTGCGTCAGTGGATGGTGTTGTGATCACGATAATTATTTGAGACTGTTGTGTCCACGTGTGACTGATAATTTGTGGGACAAATAAAATTTATTAGTAGAATAATTAGAAATTATTAAATATGGTTCTTCGAATGCATGTTTTCGTGGATTCTCACTGTAGTTACCTTAATGATAATAATGTAATTCAGTACGAAGCAAATGTCAAAATGCGAGAAACATTAACATCTCTCATTGAAAGAGTAAAAGACATTAAACATTATAGTTATAGACCGGAC
This sequence comes from Sphinx pinastri, assembly GCA_947568825.1. NCBI lineage: Eukaryota > Metazoa > Arthropoda > Insecta > Lepidoptera > Sphingidae > Sphinx > Sphinx pinastri. The sequence goes on along the minus strand of OX387627.1, from coordinate 8,707,055 downwards.
ATCAGGAGCAAATTTTTCGTTCAAAAATTATTACAAATTGGTAATAAGCCGCTGTCTTATCTGACGTGTCCGTGTAACAAGACGTTTCGGTATGCTTAAATTTTGTAAAGAAAACAATATTTTGGAAGGAAATATGCCAATATATGCATTACGACCATATCAAAGTATGTTCTAATGAATTTTACATTGGTGTTTTGTTATTTCACGATAGATTGAGTTACTGACGAACAGGCTCAAAATTTTTGTATGACAATTTTCCCAATGTCCGATCTATATAATCTTAGAACTCTTTGGGTAGATTCATGCCAGCTAGCCGTTATCATTATTGTTAATGGTGAGTATTAGTTAATGAAATAATTTACTTATTGATCACAAATTGCACATGTTTTCATTAAATATGACAATATGCAGTATGCCAAATTTGTAATTGTACATTAGTTTAACATATACTTTATTGTCAATTACTAACCATTAAAGTATTTAATCAATGCAAATTGTAATCTATACATTATAAAGATTGTAAATATAAAGAATAGTAAATGTTTTACGAAAAGGAATATTATTTCAATACCAACTGCAATATCGCTACGGCCAATAAGAAACCTTACAAAGTACTACGAGCTAGCATTATACACCTACATATACTTAGACTGCCTCGGTGGCGTAGTTGTATTACGGCACGACTGCAATTCTGAGGTCTCGGGTTCGATCCCCGGGTCGGGCGTAGTGTTATTGGATTTTTCTGGAATTCAGTGTCCGCCCGGAGCCTCGAATTTGTGCCCGATATGGCGATAGGCTCGCGCCCTATCATATCATGGGACGGAATACGCACGGCGAAAAGTGGGTGCACTAGTTGCGCCTATGCCTACCCCTTCAGGGATAAAAGGCGAGAGAGTGTGTGTATATACTTAAGAAATGTCATGCAAAGAATTTGTAAATAGCAAAACGAATAGGGGTTGGGTCAATCACTTTTACCCTAATTTTCGACAACCTCCAACTACGCATGTTTAACCGCAATTAAACTCAGCACTTCTTTATTTATATTAATGGTAAAAACCTAATTAGATAAATATCTAGAATTTTTTTAGCGTATAAATAAAAATCGATAATAAAACTGATAATGTCCCTACTATAAACTCGAAAGATTTTATCTACAAAAAATATATTTACATCGACACCAACTATACTATTGAAAGTCTTTGACATCGGCGAACAAATCTAACTAATGATTTCTTATTTTTACGCGAATGTTAGACATTTTATTTCAAAACCTAATTAATATAATTCATAATAATAACAAGTATTTCTTAATTTTAAACAAAGAAATAATGATATTTGATCTCTACTTTGGTAGAGTTTGTGTACAGGCAGTTAAAGTATCAATTCTATTAAAATTACTGCTATAATAATTTCACAATTTGCATCACTAATCAAATGTAAGTGACTGTACGTAATAAATTATCTTTAGGTAAACCTTTTATCTCTACATCACAACTGATAATGGATTTCCTATATAATAAGAACATACAAGACTTATTAAAATAACACCGCACTTTATATTCTTACGGAATCGCAAAAAAATACAACTCATGTTATATGATGTTTCTTGGACAAACAAGGTTGCGTAACTTCCATTTCTGCGCGCTACCCCATTTCGTACATTTGGAAAAAGGTTATATTATGTATAATGTAAATTATAACTCAACTGAGTCATAACGACATGACTCACAAGGGCGCGAACCACCTTATAATTTATAGTTCTAGATATACAAGAGATAGTATAATTTAGTTTCGTATTCATAACATCTATGAAGAGTCAATATCCTGCATCAATTAGTAGGCACTATTCGTATTGAAACTCATCTTCCTTATTACCAACTCGAAACTCTTTGGTAATTGCTTATATTGTGTATAAGGTACATTATACATTAACAAAATTTAAAAATAACATTGCATTCTCGCTTGTTTTCAACTTAGTAAATAATTTGCATTAAGTTTTAATCTATTTAAACTAACAAGAAGTATCGTGACGTTTGATTTATGTTTTTAATTAAAATTTCGTATTGAAAGGGATAATGTGTAATTAATATACTACCTAATTAAATACATTACTACATTACTTTTGTGTGTTTGTTTTTGACTAAGCATTTATTGACCTATATCGTGATCGCTTTAACCCTGATGCGAAAGAAAAAGTAATTTGTCGTGGGTGTCAATAAACTGGAATTCAAGTGATCCAATTGCCGCTGAGTGCGCGACATTAGCTGACTCATCACCAAAATTATTCTCGCATTTAGTGCTTTCAGAAAGATCTGATGAAATTCAGAAAATATCTCTTACTCATAGATTACTAACGCCGGATAAAATGAGTATTAGATTTACAAATGTTTTTATCAAAGTAAACTTCCTTATTTTCCTAGATCCGGTTACTTTCTTGTTAATATTATTCATAGATAATTATATTTTTTTTGATATGAACGATAACAATCGTAATTCATAATAAAAAATTCTACGCATATCATTGTATACAAATACATCCTCTGATATAGAGCGTATGCAATGCATCGCTAATCAAACAATCTTCGCAATCAATCATCTTAATTTCATTTAATATCTTATCAGATGGTAACACGAATTTGAATCAGGAAATCAATAATTAGCTGAAATACATGTGACGAGATATTGTGAATATCACGTCTGAGACACAATGACTAGAAACAATTAGCTTCATTACGTCGACTCACAAGAGCTTTAGCACGGATATAGCAATGCATTGAGAGTTGAAACTTGTGACACACAATTCCAGTTGTATCCTGGTGTCATTTGTTTATGGCGTAGACAAAAAGAGCAATCAGATTCTTTTCACTACATAAAACACATTCATCTAAGGGGCGCTAGTGATGCCCCCGCGAATTGTGGGAGTGTCTGCGGTGTTCAGCGATGTTACATTTATGAAATTATTGCCGTGAACACGATCGATATCTAGAGCATGAGATGTCCAGCGACTACTAGTACTGCCAACAACATTGAATGAAATTATCGAATCGGACTAGAACGTTCCGAGTGCAAACGCGTGAAGCCTTTTCGGTGCTCAAATAACTATTGATTACGGAACTTACCTCTAGCGAGACGCTCGAGATTCACTTGTTTATAGATTAAATATTATTCTCAGATACTTTATAAAGATTACTGAAGCTCAGATATATAAGGGTGCGTTCCGCAATGGACGCCGGCAAAACCTGAAGTGCCGTGATACGTGCGGCCTCTATCGGCAACTGAAGTATGCAGAGACCGCCTAACGTACTAGACAGGGCTTGGCCTAACCACTCTCCGCCCTTATAAATCAATGCATTATGTATTATTAAGGCTTAAAATATTTTTTATTTCTAATACAAAACGTCTAATTTTGAGTAAGTTACTTAATGTATGTTCCTGCATGATACAACGATAAATAGCTCGTAGAGATTTCTTAAATTAATGTTGTTTATTCAGATATGTTAGTGTATTTATGCGTTGGATTTTATTACGTGTTTATACCTTTTTCAATAATTAATATGAATGTATGTAACAAAACTGTATTGTATTAATATCTAAAGAAAGCGCCTATCTAAATGTTCATAGCTGTTGAAAAGCGTGTCTTGCGCTCTAAAAATTGTGCGCGCGCAACTTCGGGCATTTCCCCACAGAGGAAAACACACACTGCCTGTATTTCAATGAAAATGAATACATACGACCCTTCCTATCAACCATTACAAGGTTTTTTATAGGAATATGGTACAATACACAGTCAGTACACCGTAAAACAAACTCATTAATACATTACACATCTAAATTAAAATACAATATTATTTCAATTCAAAATCTTAAATTATTTTCCGTTGTTTTTACATTTTACGCAAAAGACAATCATATCATTTTATTCCTTGTAAATTACAAACAACAGTTTAAGATGAGTCAAGCAAAAACCTGTTATCTTAGTTAGCGGCTTAATTTCACACCAATTACCTGAAACAAAACAATGAACGTAATTAATATATAGGTATATAACAGACGCACAAACAAAATGTACTCCCCAACTCCATTAGACTTTTATTTCTGTTGATGTTACGCAATAACCTATTCAGCTCTGGTTGGTTCTAATATTTTATTTAGCACATCGTGAACTAAAACCTAGCTATATTGACGCGCAACACGTAACGCTCAACATGTTGGGCAACGTTTACAGTAGGTACAAGGTTTCCAAACAATACGGAAAATATGAGCCATGGGTATTTAAAGATAAAATTATCCGGTGTTATATAATGTCGCACAACATCTTGTCTGTCCTAGTTTCGATAGCTGTCTAGTAAATAAGTTTTAAATTACTCTTGAACTTATTTACAATACAAAATTATCATATACTTATTACGGATTATTTTAACATGCTTTTATTAGGTTTATACGTATGGATGTATGTAACGGAAACTTTGAACATGATTTTGACCCCCTTCAAAACTTCGGATTAAATTGAAATTTGGCATACATATCAATGTCCGATGACAATTTTTTATTTTTATAGAAAATCCAACTAAAAAATTAAATAAATAATACCTAGTTTATTTATTTTAGTGACATCTGTTGGACTATAGTAGAGCAGAACTAAAAAAATGAAAAATAAATAATAGTTTACAAAAACTAAAAAAACGCTTTATAGAAGATCCAACTAAAAAATATAATATATTTGAATTAAGATTAGTGTAAATAAGAAAAATATGTATTTTATTGAAAAAAAAAGCGTGGGGTGCTTTTTAAGATATTATCAAAATGATAATCCTTTTACTCATATTATTATCTGTTAATAAAATATTTTTAACTATGGACACCATGCACCATACGCTTTTTTTACATTTTTTTTTTACTTATTTGCACTATTCTTAATTCAAATTTATTAAAATTTATTTTCTATTTTTTAGTTGGATTTTCTATAAAGCGTGGTTTTTAGTTTTTTTAAACTATTTTTTTATGGTTAAAACTATGTTACTGGAATCAAAAAAGGATGCATGTTTATTTTGTCCCATTGTAGTGGTAACTTGCGAACACCCTAACGAGTCGTCAAGAGGAGGGTGACCTAACAATTACTTCCAAGAAGGGTTAACAAAAACAGCTGATGTGGTCTCACGTATAGAAAGATTTAAAGGCATGATGATAAGATTGTTTAACGCAGGAATTTCCAAGCTAACGCTTCCACTTTACGTACAAAGTCTTATAACATTCTAGCGACAATATTCTTATGAAACCGATATACGTAAATCAATTACATAGAAATTATCATTAAAAATAAATATTTCTCTCGAACCTTTAAACGAATGACGCCAAAACAAACACATTTATAGAGAGATATCAGAAATTTCTGGAAACATAAAGTTAAATATAAAATATACACGCATCGCGGATTTATTGCATAATTTTAGCAATTTGATATGAAAGATTAAGATAAACTACATTGTAATACGCAATATCTACTGATTCAGTAGTACTGTGTAGTCATTGCAAATCAGTAACCACGACTTTTTATGGATCAAAAGAAGATTGATGAAGATCTATCGAACGAGTTTGAGTTATCACTAAGTGGGTTATATAAAATAAAATAGGCCTATAATATCCTTTTTTCCTATTCAACGTACTTCCGTACCACATTTTATCGATCTACTCTATCAAAATCGGTTTATTGGTTTAACCGTGAAAGCGTAACAGACAGACAATTTATAAAGTTCGTAAAGATACTTGAGAAGACGGTATTACCCCGGTAGGGAAATACGTTTGTAAGGAAACTTAACAAAAACTGTTCTTGATTGGTAGCGCGGCGGTATTACCTAAAAATGGTTAGGTACGTTCAGTCAGTCATATTGATTGTGTGTTAAATAAAACATATTTAAACACAAAATCAATATAACACGCAAACATATTTAAAACATATATTTTGGCACTAGGTAGCGTTCCCAAAGACAAAATAAATATTCTCAAACAGTGTAGAATATTCAGACTAATTGTAATTAAAATGTTCTAACGATGAGCTCTGGCTTCGCGCTAATGTGGTTGTAACTGATGCGACTTTGAAAACTGCATTAGGTATACTTACCTAATTCATCACAATTCACATTGTTATTAATAGCAAATACAGATAAACTTCTTTGTAAAGTATTTAAGATACAAACCTACTTATAGTACGAGTAAAGGCGTGAGTATGCGTATGCGTATAGTACGATTAACTGAGTTATTAAAATATACACACACACTCACGCCCGTTATCCCTGAAGGGGTAGGCAGAGGTGCAACTAGAGCACCCACTTTTCGCCGTGCGTATTCCGCCCCATGATGTAATAGGGGGCGAGCTTATCGTCATATCGGGCACAAATTCCAGACTCCGGGCTGATACTGAGTAGAAAAACCCAATATCACTTTGCCCGACCCGGGGATCGGACCCGAGATCTCAGCATTGTAGTCGTAGCGTAATACAACTACGCCACCGAGGCAGTCACAGATGCATTAAAATAAAAAAAAAAACAAATAATTATAAGTTTTTTTTCATTCTTACATCTTATAAAAGTCCCCCGCCGTGTCTGTCTTTCGGAACGCGATAAACTCATAAACTACTGAACGGATTTCGATGAAATTTGGTATGACGATAGTTTGAAACCCTGGAAAGGACATAGGCTACTTTTATCCCTGGAAAAATATAAAGCGAGATTTTTATCCCGGACAAACTCTCACGCGGGCGAAGCCGCAATCAAAAGCTGGTTTATTATTTATATCTATACACATTATTTATAAAACCACTCCACTTTACCTGCACTCTGCAGTGAAGACACTTTGCCGTACCCGCATAAAAATATCCCTAAAGTCCCTTGAAGGACGATGTTAATTAATTTGTTTTACGCCTATTAAACGATCGACCTTCCGAGTCTCAGTTATTTCTTTTTATCATACAAGCTTTTTAATTTAAACATGTCTACCAGAGTTTGATGAAGTTGGCCACTGGAACATACCAACCAGAACAAAATTTTATTAAATATAAAAAGTAATTATAACCTCATCGCTTTTCATAAAATGAAATTAAAACGAAATGCAACATGACCAGGATTATTTATACTCAAGAAACATAGTACTACGAAAACTTTGAAGTCATAGAGTCCTTGAAAATTACGAGCTTTTTGCCGAAAGTTGTCGCAAACCGGAAGCGGATTTGCGATCGCGTGTCTTCGCACATTACGCTGTGCGTGCCATCTGAGACGTTCGGCAGAAATATGCGGAAACAGCGTATGCCATTTTGTTATAGAATATAGGTAAATAAATTGTATCATATTCTATTTATGTCTATTGCAATATTTTTAAAGTTTTCCTTTAAATTATATCAAATTATTTTTAAATATATCGTTAAAGTTGTAAAGAAAATATCTTGGATTTTTATGGTATTTACCCTAATTTTAGTTGCAAAGTATTGTATTTTCAAAAACAAGGTTAGCATAAAATTCCTTACAAGAATTGGTATCGATTATACCAGTAGTAATTTTATGCAAAACGGGTTTATGCAATTTTATTTTATTTAGAATGCCTACTAGTGCGGTATACCCAGAAATATGATAAAACAATATTTAGTATTTTACTCTTGGCAGCGACTGGTCTCTAAATAAATATATTATTACCCGTCATATTGTACGTGACCTTATGTGTGTAAAATAACAACAACCAGTTTTAATACAAATACAGTGGTTATTTCCCGTGATTGCGTGCCTATGTGTGTCTCTATAAAATGGTAACAGTGAACTGTATTTCGTTTGATTTATACCCCGGGAAAACCAAATAAATATAACGTTACTTTTTAGATTTAGAAATATGAGCCTAATATCGGGATTCGATTAGAGTCCGACACGACACGAATTGCCCTGTGCCACATCAACGAAGGAAACAAAGTGGCGCCAGTCACATATGGGCACATTTCTTGGATTATTGTCTTTGTGCACCCACGCTAGATTTGTAATTTATGAATTTATTAGAAAAATATTTTGCACTGCGTGAATAACGTCATCCTAAATAAAATCCTTTTAATGCTGTATCTGTCGAATCGAATTTATAAATTATTCTGTTATGGTTCATACAATACCGGAATATCAATAGCAAAACTAAAGCCAAAGCCACCTTAGAGCATTTAGCATTTAACATCTCTCTGAAAGCCACAGATCATTTGATAATTTCCAACATCTATGATAGCGCCATCTATCGGCGCATTTGTAACTTACTTCGTAAACGTGACCACGCGCGAACTGCCGTCTCTACTCAGTTCATAGCTCTTCAAAGATAGCAAACTACCGCGCTTGATAACTTTGTAAATATCCGCAAGGTGGCGCTGTTAGTCGTTTCAACAGCAGTTTTTTTCATCAAGAAAATATAAAACACTACTAAAAATCTTAGAGCATTTAACCAATACTCAAAGCTAAAAATACATAAACTACGCTGCTATTGATTGATTGGAATCAAAATTAAAACTACGGTGAATAAGTAAGAGAAAAATAATTGGAGAATTTTACCTAACGTGTCATTAAATATTCCTAGCAACGAAAATACGTACTAACAAGTTTGTATAAAAAGCTTTTTTCTTAGGTACTTTGTCTGAAGCCAAAAAAACTTCAAACAATAGTAAATTTGAGTACGCCGTGAAACCGACTGCGACCTTTTGTGATGGAAATCGCTCGACGTAGAGCCGGGTAGAGCTATTCCAATTTCACTCTCCTGTACACATTCACAATTCTGGGGGTACTTTACGATTTTTTGGCTACTTTCACACTGCCGTCTTTCTATAGAATACTTAAGTATTTAAAGATTTAAATCCTAACGTGCCTTTTCGAGTTGTTAATTCCCTTGTTTAATTAATAATCTACGCCATTTTTATCGCTAAATAGATACAATTTTGATGGTTAGTCGCCAGAATTCGGAAACAGATACAAATATTATATACGTTAATTAAAGACGGAACTAAAGTTTAATTCTAATATAATTTTAAGACGAAGGGAATAAAACATAGTTAGATTTCTCTATATGTTTTGTTTTAGGATAATAGAACAAGTCATTTATGTTTTAAATACCTAAATGCGAATTTTAAATCCTTGTATAGGTAATCAACCATATCCCCGGTAAACGTATGATTTCATGTTCCAGCGTAATCTAGTTAGCAGTTACTATAAATGAGCGATGTATGTTGAGTGGGGTAGGTGTCACAAAAAGCAAAGTATCAATTACTTTGCGGCAACGCTGGTCACATTATCTATTTCAACTCACTTCAGGACCATCTAAAAATAAATCACACACACACACACACACTCACGGCTTTTTTTATCCCCGAAGGGGTATGCAGAGAAGCAATTAGTACACCCACTTTTCGCCGAGCTTATTCCGTCCAATTATGTGATAGGGGGCGAGCCTATCACCATCATATCGGGCACAAATTCCAGACTCCAGGCTGATACTGAATAGGAAAATCCAGTATCACTTTGCCCGACCCGGGTATCGAACCCGAGACCTCAGCATTGCAGTCGTACCGTAATACAACTACGCTACCGAGGCAGTCTATAAATAAATCAAATACCATTTTAAGCTTTATATTTCCGTTGTCTATAAAAATTAAGTGCCCAGCGACAATGATTTATATTTATCATCTGGTCACATTTAGAACCCTTTAATTTCATTTTGAAGAAATCAATATGACTTGTTCTTTTTAGTCATGGCTGAGGTATGGATTGTGTCCACTAAAATGCGGTATTATATTCTACTAGCATTGCGCACGGCTCCGCCCGCGTGGAAAAGTTTTTCCAGGATAAAAAGCCTATAGCACTCAGGAGTAATGTAGCTTCCTATTAGTGAAAGAATTTTCAAAATCGGTCAAGCAGTTCCTGAGATTAGCGCGTTCAAACAAACAAACTCTTCAGCTTTATATAATAGTATAGATTTATTTAATATTATATTTAGCACTAGTTTTTCTCCTTGGCTATACCTGCGTTTAATTCTTAGTTAGGCAAAAGGGTAGTAAGTATACTGCAAAGTCTCTCAGAGTCGTACGGCTTTCTTTATATTATGTAGGTAACCTATAATTAATCCATAATACACCAATTCCTAATGGTAGAGCGGTATATCATTTTTCGATTCGAAGTTATCGATACCATATCTCAGAATATATAGCGAATTTCATTTTAATTACCTAGCCAGTTTCATAGAACGAGCGACATAGCCTGCAGAAATTATGGTAATCAACATTTTTAAATTACAGCCGTACGGGAATATAAAATTCAAGACAGTTTGTTAGGTTCAGTGTGAACAGTTTTGAAATACCACTAATAAGATTGTTTATTTATTTAGTTCTTGCTCATATCAAGCATGAGTCGTAGCAATGTTTGCAGTTCACACATTTGTGACAAAATGAAGCCAAATAGCTACTATGTTACAGCCATATGTACTACATATAGGTACTCATCAAGATGTAGCGGTATTTTTTTTTTCTAACAGTGATCTAACTCATGTGCAATTAGAAATATTGACTCTGAAGTTGCTTATATACTTTTCTAGGATAGTAGGATTTTCTCGTTAATATATTATGATGTTTGGAGGAGAGAGGATTGGGGTGGGGGGTGTTGACCTTCAAATGGCGTCACTTGGTTACTGCACTCCAATCATTTACATCATCTCTGGAAATACAGTGGCCATACATTGGCGTGATAGGTCATCGGAGCCAACGCCCCACCACCGCGCTCTGTCCCACTTTACTTAACTGATAAACTGATAACAATCTTATCTACGTGGGATAAAGGGGACGGTTGCATCCGCACACTAATTTGAAACAGGGACACTACACAGTTTCATCACATAATTTATATCCCCTGTCCTAAGTTTGAGATACAGCTTGATAAGTTTTGTGGCTATACAAATTGTTTACATTTTTCAGTTGTGTATGTAACAATATATCTTTGTATGTAAAAAAGAGAATACATTATTTCCTCGTTTAAACTCATCCAAGAGCACTTAATCCTTTAACAATGACGTAATGCAACATTCTAGACGTGTGCACCCATTTGCATTGATATACCTACTTATTATCGACCTGCGACTGTCATTGTTAAGGATAATAACTTCGCTTGTTACACTACCGCTCATGTTTTCAGCGCCGGTTACTTTTAATAAGCAAAAGGTGCTAGTTCAACTAGTGTTTGACCGAATGTGTATTATGACGAATGTGTATTACTAAATACTAAATCTCTTTCCTCCTCACGACAGAAAATTTTAGATCCAAAAAGTCAAAACACTGATTGTAATTTTTTGGGAACGCTTTAAACATGCTGAATCATATATTTGTTACATAGTATCACACTTGACTGTAAGACCAATGCTTCATGATTATACGCTTTTATAAAATTCGTACTATCTTCCGCCTTACAAGTGATACTATACGCGATATGTACTACCAAAAGTACATAGTCCGTAAAGAAAACCAGCACTAATTTATATGCGTGCTCACGCGACACGACAAAGCTGGCACACGGACGAATCTCCTTAACATCGTTTGGCTCTCATAAACACTTTGTACTCACTGCACGTAATATAAATCCCAAATTTCGATTTCGCTCCGCATTGATCGACTCCTATTCACCAATTACAAATATGAACAAAACGATAAAGGAAGCTAATTAACATTATCGACTAATGAAATGGATCGTTCGTGGACTTGTAGTTTCGCAACCTTCAAATCCTGCTTTAATTATATTCTCGCGAACAATGCGTGTCGCAGACTTAATGTGTATTGAAACGTTTTTATGGAGTTTAATTGGCGGACCAAATTGTGCTGATCAAAACAATTATTACCAGTAAAGACGCACGGTGGGCGAAATTTACTGCCTTAATTTAATTCCTATTAAAACAACAAATGAACTTCTTTCAGTCTAAATACGGAATACGAAGTTTGAAATTTATGACTTTAGTCATGTAACACCGGCTAAACGGAAAATTAATGCCAGCGGAATGAATTCATATTGCCTCTTTTCCAAAAATAGTTTGACATTTTTACACTGTGTAAGGAAAGGCTGATTAAGGAACAAGTATTATTTAAACGTTGCAATGGGGAATAAACAGTAGGTGCTCGAACGGGTATGTGGGAAGTGATGCATGCGCGCCGAACTCGTCCGGCAATTTACCAATCACGAGATGGTACTAAATGAGGATTGTCCTCTGAACCTAGATAAAAGACATTAGTTAACCCACTGTGCTGGAAGGTCTACCAGCTTTTGCAAACAAACTTATTGAAATTGAAGTATGATTTTTATTAGATGATAACATTGAGAGAGTTTGTTTTATAGTAGTGGAAGAGGCCCGTTCTGAGCTATAGGATAGGTAATATAGAGATTTGTAATTAAGACTTAAATTATCTTCAAACTGAGCGTAACATAGACTAAGTAATTTTACTTCAAAGATCTATATCTAATTTATGATTCATTTATTGAAAAAAACGGTAGCTCATATACCTAGGAGAGCGTCATTGTGTTCACAGTTCATTAATCAGGGTCATTGTGAAGTTTCGGGATCGAGTCCCGCTGGGCCGCACCTACGGGATTTACTACAAGTTATTTTTTATACATTTCTAGCGTCTTGGGTTATTTATAACATGCCGGTAAATGTAGAAAACTAAATGAATTCTATCAAATGGACCGAGTCTTTGATTTTGGTGTTAGTCATTGATACATTCAACAAGCCAAGCTTTGAGGGCAATCGTCGCGTGTGTCACACCAGAAATGATACAACGTAAATCTTAATAAATGGAACAAGACTTAATTGCCTTCAGGCCTGGTTTGTTCTTTGAATTAATAAAATGAGACACTTCTGAAGATTTCTTTGGAAGAAATAATCCAGTTATGTATGAACTCATCATTCTTATAGTAAATAAAATGCTTTTTACATCCAAGTAGAGTAGGTACTTGCCCTTTGTTACATTTAATCAATAAAGTACCCAACGTTCACTCACACCTCAGCTGGATGGAAGACAATAGGTCGCCAGTTCAGCGAAACAATACCCTGACCGAGAGACGAGACGGAAGCACCAGAGGGCAAAGACATTGCATTATCGCACTAACGAGAAACTACTTAATTATATTTATGGTATTAACATAACACAATAGATGCCTCTATACAACTGCTCCATTGTTTGTACCTTAATATCATAAAACTATATTGAAATTGAAAGCTTTGTCTAGATAAATGCAGGGCTCGTTTTAATATAGATTATTCAAAAAGCAAAATAATGGCTTAACTTTAATATCTTTGATGAAAAAACTGTATTTCCGGAATAATTCCAGTAGAAAAACCTCGCGCCTCGTGAATGAAGTTTTCATTGTCTTATCAAAGGGAAATGGTGGGAAAGCGTCTGTGGAGCTCGTTCTATTAGCATTTTTATTGCTTTTACTGGTGAAGTTGTAACCCGTTATACATTTGTTATACGTTTGTTATATAATTTGTTGTCATAAGTCATAGGGATATTAAAAACTTGCAAGTGATTTCATAATAATTGTGCATTGGTTATAATATGGAACATTATTTTAGGTACTAAACATACCTATTGTTAAAAATTAGAGACCATTTACAAAAAATATCAATTTTCATTTTAATTCGAATTGAGTATGAGTAGCATCAAAAATAATTATTATATTTTGAGTTTTATATACTTTTTAATGTTTTAATATGAAAACTTGCGGATTGTAAAATATTTTCCAGCTATGATGGACTTAGAAACTTAAATTAAGACACATTGTTACAACTAATTAAAAATCTTTGACTATTTGCTACACAATGCATAGTTTGATAGCCAATATTTACAAATAAAAGACTTTTAGAATTTCATAGACATAATACATTTTTACAGAGAAATCTTTTGTGTACCAAAGTCATTTATTCCTAAACCTTCAAGTCATGGTAAACCATTAAAAACGCATTAGGGTGTACCTATTGGTACCATAGAAGACTCATTCCAGTGGCTTATAAAAAAAAGAACAATCCGTCGCAAGCAGTTTAGTCATTACGTGTCATAAATTCAACTAATTAGAATACAGTAATTGCTCCGGCTGCACGAGATCCGAGACTTGGGGTCGGTGCCGACTGTGTCAGGTACGAAGTGCCAAGCTTTGTCTTTCTAGAATCTGTGTCACTCTTCTATTTACTAATTGTTCTTCATTACCATCCATTTTGTTCAATTTTGCATTGGTTACAGTGGCAACATTTTACGAACTATTTTTTAACACAGAGTTAAAAATATTTAAGTTTTAATAATAATCTTTAAATTGCTATAGGAAATAAGGACAAGGTTTTGGCTGCATCAGAATATTTAGGGGCATCTATTTCATGTGTGATGTGTCAATTTATTGTAGTATTCTTAGAAATGCCACCTACTACTGATCTATTTGTAGCCTCGCGGACGGTCATCGGTCCGAATTTGTTTGCTATCTCTACACCTGCACTAACACTACGAAAAATATAAATTAGGCTCAGGGTATTAAAATAAAAGTCTAGAAAGGTACTTATAATCGTTAAATACTCAAAGTTATAATCGGATGATACATTATGTCATCGTTAAGCCGGTAGCGCAATTGGTAAAAGTAACTTTATTTAAATGGCATTTAAGCACACGATGAGTTGTGTTTCGAACCAGTTACCAGACAGTCTTATAAGGACACGTCATTCTATAAATTAGAAAAGTTTAAATAATGCGGCTGAAGGCATAAAAATGCTCCTCATAGATAAGAAGTAACTACCCTACATAGATTTAATAAATCACTTTGGATGTAAGCATCAAAGTGGTGGCAGATAATAAACATGTCGTTCCGCTTTTATTCATAACTAGGATAAACGATGAACTTTGCCGTATCAATAAATTAAATGCAAGTCAAAGCCCGATTGTGTATACGGTTATACACTCAATTTATTGCGTAACTACATAATAACGAATATATCAATTACAAATTCTATATAGTTTATTAACCAGCTTTGTGACAGAAATGTAAATAAATGTGTACCTACTAGTCAATAATGTCTACTGTGTTCCTTGTTATTTTGTAAAGTATCGTCAAATTTCATAATATATTAGAAGTACACATAATTCGCTGCTATCTTTATAATACCAACCCTGTATTAAATACTGCCCACTGCTGAGCACGGGCCTCCTCTACTACTGAGAGGGGTTAGGCCTTAGACCACCACTCTGGCCTAGTGCGGGTTGGCAGACTTCACATACCCTCGAAACTCTTATGGAGAATTCTCATTTATCTGATATGCAGGTTTCCTCACTTAAAGCGGACGATATTTGATTAACAGTACTCACGTCACTTGGAAAAGTCGGAGGTGTATGCCTTAGGGTTTGAACCTATGGACATTGTCTCGGCAGTAAGTATTGCAAATAAATAAAACAATCAAAAATAACTACGAACTTAATCTTGTGAATGGTGACTGTCACCAGTAAACTTTTAAGCTTTGTTAAACGATACAATTTAAAAGTTGAGTCTAAATGGACATGTCCCCCCTAAATTAAATCTAAATTAAACTATTACCGTCTTGAACTAGGACAATTCTATTAACGTCGATAAATGTTCATTCACAGTAATAATAGTGGAATGTGTCTAAGAAAGTGAATTACTTCGCCTACATGTATTCAACACAAAAGGTGTTACTTAACACACTTATTACGGACAATTTGTATCTTCCTATTCCGAAATCTTTGTAGGTGTAATGCACAATTGGTATAAAGACAATGAATCCGGTAGGTGTAGTAAATACTTTCAATTTAGTTCAAAAATTGTATTTAAAGCTATTCATGTTAGTCCAATGAAATGTATTTATCCAAAAAAATATTTACAGAAGGAACAGATAGAAAAAATATCCAAGTTACACAAAAAGTGTTTTCCCGTACCGGGAATCGAACCCGAGCCTCCTGGGTGAAAGCCAGGTATCCTAGCCACTAGACCATACGGGACATACTGAGACAATCGAAATAACTCTTCATTTTGTGAAAATAATATTAAGTAAAAGATAATAATATACGGATTTTTTAATACATCAATGCAATATACACAATATCGTTCGAACTTGATCGCTATTTCATACCATTCCAATTGTTATTACTTGCATTAGACCTTTACCCAGTAACTCCCTGGAGGACGATCCTCATTCCTAGCCGTGGGATAGTAGCCTTTTTTTAAAGAGTACTGTGGTATATCCTTTATTTATTATAGCTCTATTCATTCATAATCTTCGTCATAGACTAATATTGATTGATTACCTAATTTTTATGATTCACTGCGAACAAGTATTCAAGGTTACAAGTGTTCGTCTTTTTTTGTATGTGATATGTATCAATGCTAAATCGATTTTATACGTAAATTTTTAAGCACAACTTAAAACAAATCCATTGCAACATTAAATTATTTATAAACAAAATATCTTTATGTGTCAGTGTAGGTATACCTGAAGGTTACCATTTACCGTGATGAAATTGATTAGAAGGCAGCAGCAAAACAAATCTAGAAAATATTATTCAAAATTCAATTACCACTATTATACGAAATACCTATGCAATTTATACTAAAATATTTTAAAAAGCAATTGTTTATTGATTACTTCTAAATTTATTAAGATATTTGGGACATGTTTCACAAGTAAATTTTATTTGACAGTTGTCCTATTAATCTTTTACCATTTGATTACCATATACTTGGGGGCGTAGATTGGAGTATGGCTTTTGTATTTGATCGGCTTACATATTTATGTAACGAATAGAATTTATCAGCAAATGGTGAAATCGGCGCTTAATAAAATACCATCTGTAATATAATTAGGATACAATTAAGACTTTTGCTTGAACCTTCTCATAATATTATCTTCTACTAAATTTTGCCCGAGAGTACCTAATTAAAGAAAAGGTTTTTTTAGAAATGTCATCCTTCAAAAGGGACAAATCCTACTAGGAATTGTCCAAATAGTTTCATTTTCCTCTGTTGCATTGACTATTCAGCACTTAATAGTTTACGATTAACGTTGATGACTGTCATTAAAGTCATACGCAGACCTAATTGGTTAATAAAGGCTAATACACAAAAGGCTCCGTGCATCACTGGTGGTAGGTCTCTCATTATGTAAGAGGCCGTCTGGGTGGGTACCACCGCAATGTCTATTTCTACCGCCAAGCAACAGTGTGCATGCACTGTTGTGTTTCGGTTTGAAGGACATTGTAGCCAGTATAACTACTGGACATAATGAGACTTAACATCTTATGTCTCAGGGTGACGAGCGCAGTGGAATGCCACACAGTACTTTGTTAGTCAAGGTGCTGGATGGTGTTGCTACTGTTTATGGGTGGTCGTATCGCTTACCATCAGGCGAACGGCATGCTCGTCTCGTCATTAAATGCAATAAAAAAAAAAAAAAAAAAAAAAAAAAAAAAAAAAAAAAAAAAATCTCCCGCAGTCCACAAACAAACTGCTATATTGCCTTTGATCTACTATAGATAAGTATTTTTATAAATAGTGAAGAATTTTTTCAAATTTAATTTACATCGTATCACCGCTGCCTATATTATTTTCCTAATATTACTTCCTATATATTATGATAATATATTTGTTACTTTTGTTGGTGTACAATAAAGATGAAAAATAACATAAATAATAATCTTTATTACAAGTAATGTGTAAGATGGTTTTGAATGTAATTGGAAGTAAGCGCAGAAACCACTGAACGAATTTCGATGAAATTTGACATACACATAAAGTATAAACCATGCACTGGATTAACATAACATATGACTACTTTTATCCCAATAATATACATAGTAAGATTCTTATTCCGGAAAGGGTCTTGCAATGTGAACAAATAGGTGTTAGTTAATTTCCAAAAAGTTCCATTTGTATTCAACGTTCTATGTATACAAAAATGGAACCGAATATTAACGTACACACAGAAAAATCCCGGTTTTAAAAATCTTTTTATGGACATTACGGTCAGTAGCCTGACACGAGTCGGCTTTTCTGACCACATCGGACTTTCGGGCGAACGCTTTAGGCGCTCCAACCCTTTACATTTAAACGACCACGCTGAGGGCACCCTCTAAGTGGGGTACGAGCCTCGGCTCAGGGCAGTCGTTGGAAGATGATTGAGGCATCAGTGATTAGGGGTTAAAAAACTAAAACAATACCAACTCCCAGGGTATTAAAATGTAATTTACACCGGCACGTCGCGTCGCCCAAGCGACTGATTATGATATTATAGTATCCTGTTCGCGACAGTTCCGCTTTTCTGGACCGTAACCACGATCCGCTAGGCCAGTGTTAAACAACAGGAACATATGCCATAGATAGTTTCTACTGTTTCATTGTATTATAGAAGCTATATACAACAGCTGAACGATTATTATACTCTGTATTATAAATGACTGCCTCGATGGCGTAGTTGTATTACGGTACGACTGCAAGGCTGAGGTCTCGGGTTCGATCCCCGAGTTGGGCACAGTGATATTGGATTTTTCTATTCAGTATCAGCCCGGAGTCTGGAATTTGTGCCCGATATGGCGATAGGCTCGCGCCCTATCACATCATGGGACGGAATACGCTTGGCGAAAAGTGGGTGCACTAGTTGCGCCTCTGCCTACCCCTTCGGGGATAAAAGGCGTGAGCATGCATGCGTATTATAAATAGTGCACCAAGATTATTAATTTAAAAATCAAAGCAATTTACAATTCAGAAAGAAAGCGATACTAATAACATTGGCACCAAAACACATTTCGAAAATAAGAATCTAACGAGATACAAGTATCTAGCCTTGCGAGCTGAAGAGATGATCTTTGATATCTTTAGATTGTATCACGTCGGAAATGCGCGAATGGAAGAAAAATATGGGACAGTAGTTGAGTACTTATACCTAGTTACTTTTCTCGTCGCATATTATGCAAGGAGTGTTAGGAAGTAAGCCTAAAATATGGGTACTTATGAACTAGATAATAAAGATGAAAATTCTTATGAAAATATGAAGCAATGGCTGAAGACCTATTTAATAATTTAAGAGGACAGGATTAATTATGCTCTTCATTATAGATTTAATTAGGATAATGTACCTAATACACACCATTTTCCTCCATCAATACGATATTTTCATCACAACTGCAATTATTATCGTTTCCTATAGACAGTCAACAAATAATACAAATGCTATTTTTACCTGTGTTGTGTTTGTCCACGTGTTTCTCCGCAGTTGCAGCATTCACTTCAGCCATGTCTGACCGAAGCTGCGTGCACCTCTATGTCCAAACAACGATATCTGGAAATTACAAGAAATTACTTACTTATCGTTCACGTAAATATAATGATGTCATAATGAAGAAATAATAAGCGCTTATCAGTGATCCGAGATTAGACAAAGCTGTGCTAAATATTCTATATTTCAGGTGAATGACACGACTAACTTCACTTAGGGCCATTTTCACAGCTGTCAAGTAAATTTTAATTGATAGTTATCATATGAAACAACTAATGTAGTTAGTACTAATTTTATTGACATTTATTTGGAAGCATAGATTAGAGTGTGACTTTTGTATTTAGTCGACTTATGCATTTATGTGTCGACTTACGAGTAGGTAGCATTTATCTGGAAGCGGTGAAACCAGCCCTTAAGATTTTAAACGGTAAATGCCTCTGATAGGCATATGTAATGTTTTGTTTCAAATCAAAGAGAAATAATTTATGATCAAACTAGAATAAGGTATTTTGTAATACATATAAGGATTGTGATCCATATCATACTCAGGGGATACCCCCGTGCCTTATATGTAGGTTTCATCAACATTATTTGAGAGTAGTAAAAAGCAAGGGACACCTACCCCAGCAATAGTCGTGAAAGTCTAGGAAGCAAGAATCAACACACAAAAAAACCTCTATTGATATTAATATTTGGGCATTTCAAAAATCTGCAGCTCCAGGCTTAACTTGCGCCTTCTTTAGCTAGATTCTGCTAAATAAACTTAATTTTAATAGCTTATTATATATTAGATTGTATAGTAAAATCTTAGCTTATAGAAAAAAACTTGACTAAAATAATTTTATATCTCCAAATGTAATTAAAACTTATATAAATTTACTTTTGGGCAACAGTGGTAGCATACGACATTGATATTTCTCATGGTTAGCAATAAAAATATAGTCATAGATAGGGAACGAACTGAGTGTTTCTATTAGGGGTCGCAATACCGGACCACTTTTTCAATACCGGTATTTTCGGTACTGACGTCAGATGAATCCCGGTATACCGGTATTTTCGGTATTTTCGGGATTTGAAGAAATTGTAGGTAATATGCATTTAAATTAGTAATTAAATAGCGACAAGCTTGTTTAAAACGTATTCAGGAAAGAACGCACGGTTGGACTGGTTCCCGGTAACCCTTGCCGAGTTTTATACGCTGAAGTTGCAGTCCATGGCCTTATACGGTTGTCCCGTCTGGGCCGAGGCCCTAACTGCTCGATGCAACGCTCTTCTGCGTAAGACGCAGCGTTTGGTAGCGCAGCGACTCATCAGTGATTATAGCACTGTCTCCCACGAGGCGGTCTGTGTCTTTGCCGGTACTCTGCCATGAGAATTGGAAGCCAAACATCTCTCATTAGTATTCTTCTGGCGTGAAGAAGCCCCCCCTACTCGGGTGGAGACTGGCCCCGAGAGAGGTTACAGCCCAATTGGTCTCCATCAGCAGTGCCGGCGTGGAGGAGTGGCATACCAGGCTGGCCGTCGCGACAGTGCGAGATGCAGTCTGTCTTGTTAAGCTGGCTTGACGGGTGCCACGGTACACCGACATTCCGTCTGACAGATGCTGACGGGCCACGGCGGCTCGTTCCTGTGGTGGGTCAGAAATGAAGAGTCCGCTGTATGCTATCATTGTGGTACTGGTCGCGAGGTCCAACACACTTTCGAGGGGTGCCCAGCATGGGATCTACAACGCAGCGCTCTTAGAACAAATGCTGCCGGCCGTGGTGTTTGCCATGGTCGGCCGCTGGAAGTCATGCCGAGCGATAGCATCCTTCTTTTTTTTGTTTTCGCGAAGAAAGTGACTTATTACTACCGCCCAGCCTTCAAGGGGAGCGACTGAGCGGTTATATTGGGTTCACCGGGCCTTAAGACCCGACGTTGAGCTGCCCAGAGAGATAGAACCATCGGGCGACCGCCAGACCGAGTTCCTAACCTATGTACAATGCACGGCATACCAACCAAAACTCCGTAGTGGCCATCTTCGGCGCATTAGGGAAGGCTGCGGGCTTCCTCTGACGGAAGTGTCTAAGTTGTCATCCGCAACCGACCTTTCGCGGTGCCGCGCTAGTGCGGTCCGTCTCCTGTTGTGGAGGGGGGGCCTCAGAAGCCCCCGCGCAATGAAGGACGCCCTCGGTGTCAACGGTAGCGTGGGGCCCGTGGTGGAATTCTCCAAATGCCCCCAACCCACAATCCAATCTCTGCGAGTGCGTTATCTCGCGGAAGGAAGCGATGTGCACAACTTGGCGTGATCAACCCAGCAGCACGCGTATTGGCGGGAACTATCACGCCCAGCTAAGCATGGCAGTTTCTATGTGGCGTCTCTCATACATTATCATAGTAATTGGCAGGGCAAGATAACGCGACGTGAATGCTACGTCCAGCTCCGCTCCCTGTGTGGTGAAGCATTTAGAAAAGGCTATGATAGGATGATAAGAGGTGAACTCTGGTCAGCTTAACTCATTTTTGAGATGACCGGTAACCTGAATCAAAGACTGGATTCTGGATGATGGATTGGACAAAGGATGAGAAAATAAACCAAAATTAAGGTGTTTAAAAGAGACCAAAGTATGACAGAGTGCAATGTCACGATAGGTTACAGTGAGTAAGAGATTTTGTATATCTGGTATGTATTTTCATCACAATTTATGGTATAATATGAAAGTGACATTGATTGCCAAGTGAGTGCAGGTTAACACACCTTTATGGACAGTCGGAAAGTGTCCAAAAATTTACTAGTGCCAGATAAATTTATTGTCGATTCTTATATGTGGGAGATGGAGCATAAAAGTTAAAGCACTGCAAATAAGAGCGTTAAGAAGCATGTGTGGGTGATGGAGTGCGGAATAGGTACTGTAGTGATGGATGTATGCAGTCAAAGGGGATGTAATGACTAAAATAAAAAAATAAGTGTGTTGTCGTGGTTTGGCAATTTGGAGAGAATGGATGATGGAAGGCTGAAGAATTAGATAGTACCTGTATAAGGCGAGTATGGATAGTACCCTAAAATGGCAAGAATACATGAGGAGATTCATAAATATAGATGAAAACAAAGAAGTGTGCCAGAATCGTGCAAAGTAGCAATCCTTAATCTCTGCCTATCGCATTCAGAGGCAATATTATGTATGAATATATGTATTCATAATCTAATTTAACAAATTCCGAAAATACCGAAAATCCCGGTTGTTGTAAAATTAATACCGGTATTTATAAGTCCTTTTTTTGGTCCGGTATCCCGGTATTTTCGGGATCCGGGATCCCGGTTTGCGACCCCTAGTTTCTATCCAGCTATGAACTGAATAGAGACAAAAAAATGTGAGAGAGACAAAGCTACAATGCGGCCTAGCTGATGAACGACCAACGCTACAAACCATATAATAACAACACACAATATTGGTAAAAGTCCAGCCGTGTAGTAACTTTACTTTAATTAATAATTTCCATATTTTCAGATACTGAATAAACTGCCCAGAAGTAAGTATAAAATAAGTGATCTTCCATCGTAAATTGAAGAAACAACATTTCTGAAATCTTGCTATTTATTTAAAAAATAACCGTCATCATTACAAAAAACTTACACAATTATTTTTATGTTTTTTCCGGCCACCAATAGAAATAAATTGTCCGTTTACGATTTAATCGGTTTTCTACTGCTTTCCAGATAATGAACGCTCAAAGGTATTATTTTATCTGTAAAGTGATTAATATAAAAATGCCTTACGCTGTCTGAGCCAGAATGTTATGGTAAGCATTGTAGGCAGACTTGAACAAATAAATAAGTGTACTACAATTTACAATTCATGATTTGATAAATTCAGCTGCTTTTTAAATACCTTAAAATTAATTTCGAACCTATAATGAAAAGCTATTAGGTCTAAAGGTGCAGATAATATTGAGGCTTATCTTCATTTACGATAATGATTTTAATCTGTTGTGGTATTAGGTATTAAAATTCCGAAGATCCGAGTATCGTGCACCAATGATGTCACCGTACCAATGATTTAATTTCATAATTGACGACCGGTTTCCACCAGGGCCGTTAATTGTATGGATGATAAAAACAGCGCTGCATTATTATCTAAATAACATAGGTGGTTTTGATAACATTTATCAGATATAAACTGAAGGTTGCGGGTTAATGAAGTTACCTGTTTATAAAGTTAATACATTCCTCTCAAAAAAGTACACACGAAATTACATTGTAAGCATACCAATTTTTATTTTATTATTCCATATTCTTCCATGAATAATGACAATTTACAAAAACTGTTTCAGTTTGGTTGATGTGAGGTTTCCAAAATTAACGCTAATTTGTTACTTGTGACCATAAGAAAGGTAAAAGGATTCATTTCAATTATTTATGTATCCAACTGTATTCAATTTTTAAATATCTGTATAAAAAGAACAGTACTACAATTTGAATTAAATTGTATTTAAAAACAATAAACACATGTAGGTCACAACAAAAATATATCTCAAATGAACTAAGGAAGAGCATTAGGGGCTGATTTATTTCAAACGCCTATCCTTGGCACAAAAACACAAAACATGAACACAACTATAATGTATAAAGTTGAAAGTTGTATTCTTTAACCCAGTACTCTATAAGGATATACGTATAATATAGTTTATGTTGTTTACTATAGTTCTAGAAAATAAAACAATAGACGCTCCTTGGATATTACGCGGCATTTCAAAAATTGTGTTCTTGAGGATGAATTTTCTTTTGTTAGCGATGGAAAAAGATTCAGTAATCATGTTCTTACTTGATAAGGTGTTGTTGTGTACCAACAGCTGGCAAGCACGTTATCACTACACTATCACCCACTTCGTAAACACGTTCGATGAGACGAAGCAAGCGCCCGCACGCCAAATAAACACTACACTGTGCAGTAGGCTCGGCAGAGACTGAGCGCTGCGAAAATGCTGCCAGCGCACGGTCGAGAAAATTACTAGACTCGACAGTCGGCAGGCAAGCTATCGAATATACGTTTAATAATATCAATTTCGATACAGGTGATATGCAATTTTTGGCCTACGGGATTTTCATCAATTGTCTGAATATTTTTGACATTATTACCAACGATTACGCACGTTTATGTTTTCTTTTTCATCTAATTTCTTTATATTGACCTTAATATAAGTTTATGCTACTATAAAGATAAATCCACTGTTACGAAACTTAGGGCCTATTTCACAGGTTTCAAGTATTAAACAGCTAATTTAGACAGCACTCATTTTATTGCCATTTATTTAGGAGCATAGATTAGAGTGTGACTTTTGAATTTGGTCGGTTTATACATTTATGTGACAAGTAGCATTTATGAGCAAGCAGTAAAATCGGCTCTCAATTTAAACCATATTTTAACAGAAAACTGTTAAATTGATTTTGTCTTGGCAACACTAGTTTCCAGCTTCACTCATGATGATGTCACGAAGGTAACCGAAGCGAAGGCGAGTACACCCGATCTGTTATATCGAGTGGAGGAAAGTATTTTCCGCGCCATTTTCTTCACTCCCAACTCGAGGGAGTATTTGGCAGCAAACCCCGCTTTTGACCGAATTTCGTCTATGTCATTGGGGTTCAATTTTAGATTGTTTTGATGTTCGTATGTTTAGTTAATGGTTTTTAAGTCTAATTGGGCGATATTAACCAAAATTCTTATCAATAACATATAAAATACAATTTTATATTTTAAATATTCTTCTTCTTTATTTTTGTACATGTTGTATTGCAATGCAATGCAATCAGCCCTGTATTATACACTGCCCACTGCTGAGCCCTCCTCTACAACTGAGAGGGGTTAGACCTTAGTCCACCACGCTGGCCTAATGCGGCTTGCCAGACTTCACAATTCGATATTCTTATGGGGAATTCTCAGGTATGTAGGTTTCCTCACGATGTTTTCCTTTACCGTTAACCCGAACGATAATTGTTGAACAATACACACGTTAGTTCGAAAAGTCAGAGGTGTGTGCCTAAGGTGTTTGAACCTCTGGAACTTGTCTCGGCAGACCGTTCCATTCCCAACTACCCAACTAGGATATCGTCCACTAGCCTAGTTGGGAATGGCTTTTCGTCCACACGTTGTATTACTAAGAAGTAATAACCATGGACCATACAACTTAACAAACTACTAAAACTAACTTTTGTTTTAAATAGGTATCTGAACCGCATTAATCAAGCATGCTATGCATATTTTACTATTATTCGTTGTGTTATTTATTAATAAAGCACTAATACCCTGTTAGGGTCGTATCGTTTCGTCGATCCATATCTGCCTCACTTGACGTTGGCAGATTGTCCAAAGCACAAAGTCGTCAATGTGTGCGTGAAACACCCTCATTTCGCACAGGGGTAGGCGGAGGTGTCTGCCTACCCCTGAAAAAGGCCTAATGCTATGTATGTATGTTGACTGCCTCGGTGACTGTATTACGGTACGACTGCAATGCTGAGTTGGGTTCGATTCCCGGGTCAGGCCAAGTGATATTGGATTTTTCTATTCAGTATCGGCCCGGAGTCTGGAATTTGTGTCCGATATGACGATAGGCTCGCCCCTATCACTTCATGGAACAGAATACGCACGGCGAAAAGTGGGTGGACTAGTTGTACCTCTGCCTACCCCTTCGGGGATAAAAGGCGTATTTGTTTTGTGTGTGCTATGTATGTATATAATAATATTATATGATGTTTATCAAAGACAGCTAAACGGATTTGGATGAAATTGTCACACGAGTAGGCCATATTCTGGATTAACATAACACATAGGCTACTTTTATTCCCGATAATTGGTTCCCGTAGGAAATAATAGAATTTTATAAATAGATGGCGCTCGTGCTGTAGGTACTGGCCGCGCTATGAATTGCTACAGTGTTTAGGGACTTTTAAATCGAGAAAGGCTTTTCACGCGGATGAAGCCGCAAGCAACACCTAGTATCAAATTAAAACAAATGCCCTCTAGTGCATTAACAGGATAATAATTCAAGCATTTTATAAACACTGATATTAGGTAGATAGGTACCTACTCTTTTATTTCTTACAAAGGTGTGTCACTAGATGTCGTTGCTATCTTATTGTCTGCTATAATGTGGTGACAATGCAATTTATTATACCGTCGTAAAAGTAAAAACTAATTTCATCAGCAGCTATATCTGCCTTCTAGTTAAGTGTGGAAAAACTTCCTCTAAATCTCACCGTTGATCAACTTACCGATACCTATTTTTCGAGTACACTGAAGGGCATGCAAAAAGAACGGTTATGTCAGAATGGTTCTCCGATCCAGTTGTCACCCGTGTGATCCTCTGTTCGAGTCTCTAACAAAGGAGATCTTCGCTTTTTGTATGAGTGCTGGGCCTCAAAATCTGACCAGGGTGAAGGGTCAAACTTCATGGATATTAAAGGGCTCAAAGTCTAAGGACTTTAAAATTATACGATTTATTGCAAAGGCCGAGTTTTTGGGAGTACTATGCAAATATATATAGGTATCTTGGTTAGAATTTTAAGCCCGTTTTTGGACATTGCCTTTCCTTATACTGATTATAAACCTACGATGGCCTACTTCAGCGTATGTGTATCAGATCCGAGATTTCAATGGTGAATTCGTTTTCCCGCTACCTAACTCTAGTCTGTACCAATTTGTAGCTTATCTCCATGGAGCCTTAGAGGTTAGCTTCACCCTTTATTAGGGGAGTACCGTAGTATATATAATGTTCTTTGGGGCAGTTGTTCATATTAGGTGATGGGCCACTAGAAATTTGTTTCTACTTATTTTTCAATTCGGTAAAAGATTTCCATTATAAATTGTAATTTACGTAATTAATTTAACCATTTTAATCATATTTAATTTTTTATTATATGTACCATTTTTATTTTATTTCACGATAATAAGTCAGTCCTAAATCCTCGCGTTATTGGATTATCAATTGTAAACCAGAGCTTTCAGCTCTACTTTCAGTGTTCCAAATTATTTTACCCGACTGCCATTGAAGATAAATGTATATATTATTATAAATTTAGTCATGCTTTTTCTAAGCTATGTTTGGTTGGATTTTAATATTAAAAGTGTAATAATTATTATTTGAGGTGATTGAAGGATCTTGTGAGTAACTTTTAACGTTTTATTGAAATTAAACTAAGTAAAATAATGTAAAACGCCTATTCCCGTGAATAAATAATTAATGGAAGATAACACCAACTAAACATTTAACAGTTTATTATAAAATAATTTAAGATTTTGTAGTATGTTAATATAAACGACTTAAATTAATAATAATAAAATTTAAATAACACGTACAACGTGTGTTTTACAGTATATTTAATTTAATCTTATTATAGTATGTACAGTCATAGATAGAAAGTTGTACAAAACAGTTGGCATAGTTGTGGCGTTCGTATAAAAAAAAGGGATTGTCCGTATCTAAGATGACGTATACGGGGTGTCGATGTGGCTGGGAGCGGTCGCAGGCAGCAGGCGAGCGTGCGGACTGCCGGCACGCGCGTTAGCCCCTCCGCAAGGGAACCTAGCCCTGCGCGGGGGCTTCCGCCGCGCCCTCCTCCGCCGGCGGTGCATCCTTCGGCCTCTTAGGGTCCCAGCCATCGCACATTCGTCGTAGGAAAGCTGCAACACCATTCACGAATGTTAATCACCGAAACAACGCGGGACTGCAGTGTTACCGGCCGATGAATGAGTTAACGATTCAGTCGAATGAAACATCAGAATAGAAAATAAAGAATTGATTATATAAAATAGTTAATAGTAAAATGTATAAGCTCAGCGTAAATAGAAATTCTTCTTGATTAGATGTTTACCAAAGCGAAGAACGGATAGACGCAACCACGTGTCACGCTGATACACTTACTTACGATCTTATAACTAAAGATATGGCGAGTATGATGACTTCTACACCATCACCTTCTTCAGGAATGCTGTAAATGGACAATTTGTGAATAAGGGGGTACACACATCAGGGGAGTTTCATGCTAAGATACATCTATATGGAACTAGACAACTGATATAGGGGCTAAGTGTATGTTTTCTAAGGCTACGTGTTTAGAAGGTACATATTGGAAAGTAATAGGGTATTCAAATACAGTTGGCAATTCATGTCTAATACATAAACTGCAAGGTTAAAGTCATATAACATGTAGTAAAATGCATATATACAAACAAGGTACGCATACATCTCTAAAGCATATTATATGGTAAAATTTTACATAGGCTTTACTCATAAAACATAAAAGGGTTTCAAATATATACTATTGTTCTAAAATGAATCTAACGACTCCGATATAGAGATTACTTACGCGCATAGGGGATCATGCCGTCCTCATCTTCAGCGTCCAAGCAGTCCTTTGTGACTTCGGCGACTTCATTGTCGTCCAGTTTTTCACCTAAACGGATATATTAAATTGAATAACAATTAAGAAAGTTTGATATTCTAATTTATTAGGTAGGTTTTTTCATGTGTAAGATTATATTATTAAAATAGATATTTTCATTTTTTTAAATTACTTTAATTAAATTGACATGCATATTGTGTAGACTGCCTTGGTGGCGTAGTTGTATTACGGTGCCACTGCAAAGCTGAGGTCTCGGGTTCGATCTCCGGGTCGGGCAAGGTGATATTGGGATTTTCTATTCAGTACCAGTCCGGAATCTGGAATTTCTGCCCGATATGGCGATAGGCTCGCCGGCTATCACATCGTGGGACGGAATACGCACGGCGTAAAGTTGTGCCTCTGCTTACCCCTTGAGGGATAAAGGGCGTGAGTGTGTGTGTGTATTTGCATATTGTGTACTAAGAACTTTAAATACCGGTTGCTTAATCTAAAGGAAACAGCACTTGCTGCCGTTTCGGTTGCAAGTCCAGCTCTAGCTTTGAGGGTTCGCAATTGTAATTCATTGCCAGATTTTTTTACCCCTAAAATTTATCTATAGCTCCTTTAAGTGAGGAAAGATATTTAGCTCATAATTCTTAAGTAAATGAGACACAGAGATCGATAAAAGACAAGTATAATATAGTGGAGCAAGGTAAAGAGCTAATATTTCGGTAGAAATAATTATCAGCGCACGATCATTTATTTCTTAACTTCGAAAATAATCTTTTTCCAATACAGCGGTCCGCTGGATCGTTGCCAGAATTACGTTTAAATAGCCTGTTGTTCAGCTGGATATCTGATTGATGCCAATAATCTATTGACACATCAAACGTTGCACTGCATATGAGAAAAGTAAATAGACATTTCTGTAGCTCAGTAAAGAATAGAAGAAAATATAACACGCTTTTACTGTTTGTTTTTTTTTTTTTTTTATGGCATAGAATGACGAGACGAGCATGCCGTTCGCCTGATGGTAAGCGATACGACCGCCCATAAACAGTAGTAGCACCATACAGCACCTTGAGTTACAAAGTACTGTGTGGCATTCCACTGCGCTCGTCATCCTGAGACATAAGATGTTAAGTCTCATTATGTCCAGTAGTTACACTGGCTACAATGTCCTTCAAACCGAAACACAACAGTGCATGCACACTGCTGCTTGGCGGTAGAAAAAGACATTGCGGTGGTACCCACCCAGACGGTCTCTTACATATGAGAGACCTACCACCAGTGCAAGTTTTACTGTCTAACAATTGGAATGATAGGCTATAAATTTTCATGGAGCGGACGATTGTTGTGATACCATTGCGTTTTCTTGTAATTTTGTCATATATATAGACAAAGGTAAATATTTTATTTTTCATTTTTACGATAGTTAATATTTAAAAGACAGAGCTATGAAACAGCTCAGAACCAGACACACCAAATATCTATAGATTTGAATCATGATGTAGAAAATGTCTCTTATATTTCCTAGTAATATAAAATCTTACCTAACGCAAGGAGCGTGTGTGTAAGCTCAGCACCAAGCATAAGACCATTCTCGTTCTTGTCGTACAGCTTCAGACATTCCAAGAAGTCCTCGTAGCAGCCCTGGTCTTTGTCTTTCTTGGCTTGACTGTAGATGGGAAGGAACTCTTCAATCTGCAATGAAAAATGCTACAAGTTAGAAATAAAGAATGACAACTTGAAACGCTGATACTACATCTAGTTGGAATTGATTTTAAATAGTTTACTGAACATTTGTGGTATTAACATAATTCAAATAAAATTTAAAAAAATGGCAAGATTTTCAACGGGAGACATCAGCTGATTTAACTAGTTACTGCATTATTACTAGTAAGTTTTAGGAACAATTGCTAGATTATAAACGTTGATATCGTATGTCTGTATCCATTATTTCGCTTATTTTTTTATTTAAATGAATTTAAAAATAAATGTCAAAGTACCGTAAGCTGCTTCTCGCCCTTCTTCTTGGTACCACCGAGTTTCTCGATAGTGGCCAGTGTAGGGTTGGAGTTGAGCGCCCTCAGAAGGTCGCCAAGGTTGAAGGCATCGATCTTGCCGTTGCCCTCGAAATCGTAGATGGAGAAGGCGAAGGATGCCCCTGAACGAGAAGGGCATTTATTAATACGCATAAAGTAAAAAGCATCCCTTTACTTTTTACTTCTAACCTATAACTTAAAGCTTTCTAGATCCATTTTCATATTTGAAAATTTACAGTCTTCGATGAAAAACATCTCGTTCATTTATTTATCCTTAATGAATCCAATTTTTCAATGCACTTTGATATTTGGGACTAGTATTGCATCCGTTTGATTTATTCAAAAGCGTATTAAATCACATTATATTCTGGAAAACGTAAAAGCAGCGCGAGTGGGCGGACATTCTTCGCTCAGAATAATACATTTCCACACCACGTTTCGATATATTCACACAAGTCTGAGTCACATGCTAATTTTAGGCGCAATGGAAACAGTGCCCCGATTTAAATAAAAATGTGTTAATTGTTGATTATAATCAGGTTTTCTTTTAGTTGAAACTCTCAGGCTTTCTGTAAATAAGAAAATTTACTTATGCTTATATGTCATTAATTTGTTTTTATATTTCTTAATACCGGAGTCTGTAAAATATTATTTAATGTAAACTATAAGTATTTTTTTTTGTAAAATCTGCTTTTAATTCCTCAAAGTCCCGGATTTATTGATATAATTGATTTCGCTGAAATTCAAACTGCAGTAACCATCTATTTAAAATATATGACCTTGATAATGACAGATGTTTTATAAACATGTGCCAGGATACGATTGGAATTCTTGGAATGGCATTTCATGGTACTCCAGGTGGTGCAGTTATTATCAACGCCTACAACGCAGCGGGCTCGAAGTGAAATCTGAGCGGTGTTTCTCTGTTTGGGCGGGCGGCGGCGCGGGATCACGTGACGCGAAATCTAAAATTAGACGTAGCGCACGCGCATGGCCTGCCGCTCCTACCAGCGTCATCGTGCACCGGCATCACTTAGCAACGCGCGCCTTTTTTGAAACTGGGCTAAACTTAGATATTACGAGTTTTACTGACGTCTCATTTATGTAATAATCATATAATTAAAATATTCAACAACCGCACTTCCCTTTGTAATTACAATACATCATCACGATTCGAAAGTCAAAAATTAAAACTTGGTAACCATAATCACCTCGTCAAATATTAATACCGAAATTTTTGATACTTTAAATTCAATAAGTAAGGTATACTCACTTTCAATGTCGTTCTTGCTGAGGTCGCTCTGAAAATTACCAAAAACATTTCATTATTCCATGTGTAACTGGTGCTGTATCATGCAAATGTGTGTATTGGTTTGGTATTAGTTTGTGTGTTCTTTCACATTTCTGCAAATATTTGTGTGCATCTAGGGGTACTATACCATCTTGGTTCACTTATTTACTAGCACAACACTTATTTATCTGCAGCTTCCGAGTCGCTCGCGAACTTCCGGTCTGCGGAATAACTTCACGAGGAACTGGCAGGCATAAATTATTTGTCACTTATAAGTTAACAGTCCGTTTCCACACTAAACACATTTTCACATTTTCACTGCCGTCAGTGACTCACCATTTTGTTTGGTGTTAGTTGGTTCCCTCCCGGTCTTCACTGGCAGACGTTCAGACAAGAAGTGGGGCTCGGTAACTTTTCGCGGGACGGTTTTAACTGGC
Source organism: Sphinx pinastri (assembly GCA_947568825.1). Classification (NCBI taxonomy): domain Eukaryota; kingdom Metazoa; phylum Arthropoda; class Insecta; order Lepidoptera; family Sphingidae; genus Sphinx; species Sphinx pinastri. The sequence goes on along the minus strand of OX387627.1, from coordinate 8,674,628 downwards.
TTAGATGGCGCTCTCGTTTGGATATTTGAGATTTAGCCCAGGAATCCGCGACCGTTCTATTTTCGGCAGTTTCGATACGTTTCTACGGTGCGCTTCGTGCCGCGCAGCTCGCACTAGTTAGAACGAGACAAGATGAGTTTTCACCTGCTTCGTGAGGGAGTATCGGGCAACGCCAATCCCAATGGTAATTCTACATATACGCTAAACTATTTCGATCGAATCTGAGAGGTATACACTCTCGGGAAACAAGGTGTCAGTAAAATAAGCGACAGAATGACTAATGTAATTTAATAAGGACGTTAAAATAAACATGTGTACGCACTGGCAACACATTTAACCGACGACGCACAAGAGAACATATTATTTAAATAAAAGCTAATAGTTAAATAGCTATGAGATGTCAATATTGGCTTCAATCATCAGTTCTTTCATCAAAAGTGTATTCTTTCCATCGTGATGAATTGACGAGGGCTTCATTGACGGTATTGAACTTCCAAATAGTAGGTCGTGAAGGCGAAGGCGAACGAAGAAGACGCTGGTCCAGTAAGCTGGCAGCACGACGACGAGCGTTAGGAGACAGTGGACACATACCATTGCTCATGGTGGAAACTCGATATCCCTGTAATTTCATTGTAACGATAAAATTTGCGTAACTTCATATACTTTGACATGTTATAAAGCTAAAAGCCATGCCAAAATTTTGTTTTTTTTGCTAAATAACCTGGCAGATTATACAAATATAGCAAAAGTTTTCTTGTATGAAAAGGTTTACTTTTATGTGTCTACTGGGTGTCTTCCGACGCCACCATCCTCTAAGTCGAGCCCAAATCCTAGCGCCCTGGTCACGACATCGACGAACCAAACCACCTTTACGAGAAGCACTTGGTGCTCCTACTGTTGCTGGAATTGTTATCGGTTCTTCTGGTTTCTATATAAGACAAAACGAAATTTTGTTGTATTATTCTGCTCGGAGTACGATAGTGACATTAATATTTATTAATGAGAATTGTTATTAAATTTCAAGCGGCGATAGCCTAGATGGGAGTGGAACGGACTGCCGAGATGAATGTCCGCAGGTTCAAAACCCAAGGGTACGCACCTCTGACTTTTCTAAAGTTACCAGACTTTTACTCGCGGCTACGCCCGCGTGATTAAGTTTTTCCGGGATAAAAGTCTCGCTTTATATTTTCCCGGGATAAAAAGTAGCCTATGTTACTCGCTGATAATGTAGCTTTATATTAGTGAAAGAATGTTTAAAATCGGTCCAGTAGTTTCGGAACCTATTCAATTCAAACAATCAAACAAACAGTCAAATCTTTCCTCTTTATAATACTAATATTATTACACTCCCAACTAGGCTATCGCTATAGATGTGTGTATTCTTTGTGAATTATCGCTCGCTTTAACAGTGATGGAAAACATCGTGAGGAATCCTGCACACCTGAGAAGTTCTCGTATAAGAATTTCGAAGGTATGTGAAGTCTGCCAACCCGCACTAGGCCAGCGTGGTGAACTAAGGCCTAATCCCTCTCAGTTGTAGAGGACGCCCCTGCTCAGCAGTAGGCATCATATAATACAGGGAAGAGCTGGTATGGTATGGTATGGTAATTTTTTTTGTGCGTAGCAAATATAAAAATGTAAAAAAAACTTAAAGCACTATATACCTCTTGGTCTTCTAAACAATGTGTTAAATTGTTTTCAGAAGTATGGGCTGTCATTAGTTCAATTTCTTGAAGAGTCAGCTCTTTAGGGTCTTGAAGTATAGGATCTCCATCGTCAGAATATTGTTCATAATCCCCTAAATAGCGATTAAAGAAATGAAAATTAAAATATACTTTTTAACACACTAGTATGTACGAGTACTATATCCGGGTAATGAAGAAGGGCTCAACGATACTTAGGTTTACAGTTACGTTTCGATGCAATGCGGTTTTACCTTAGTATAAAAATAACTTACGATTCAAAGTCAAGTAAGTATTCTCGTAAAGAGCAACTTCATCTCCTTTGATGGCATCAGCATAAAATTCTCTTACGACTTTAGTTGAAACCTGTATGTTATATTAAAATTGTTCTGTACCTATTTATTATTTTTACTATAAAATTCATCAAATTGAAATGGATGTATCACCTCGGGATCATGCTTTGTAACTGTAACATCACCACTTTGCTCATTCACGCATTTAGTATTATCTTGGATGCAGAATCCAATGTTTTTAGTAAGATCAGCAGGAATTGCATCATCCAAGAACGAGTATTCAGAGTATTCTGTGCTCCTCGAAGGTATTTCAGAAACACCGTAATAAGCAGGATGTTCTTCAAAAGCTATGCCAAGTGCTGTATTAATGTAAGACTCCATAATCTTAGTCATTGCTTGAGTGAGAAGCTCATTAGATTCTGTGCTATGTTTTGCAATATTATCATCGCAAAAGATAACATGCTCTACTTCACTCATGTCAAAGAGATTGTTGATAAACACTGATGTTGACTTCGTCAGATGGCCTTGCTCCTAAGAAAAGAGGAAAGTAAATAATAAAAATGCTTTCGTATCTATAATCATAGGTGTTGCTGTAAATGTTTACCAGGTCTATTTCTTCATCGCCTTGCCCAATAAAGTTAGATTCGCTTGTATAACTTCTGTCACCTAAATATGTAGGATATAAAAAATATTAAAGGATTACCATATTTTTCATTGAACGTAAATTATAAGAGTTATTAAGTATGCTGAAATATGTATGTTTGTTAACGAAATATTCTAAAATACGTATTATTCCACAGGTCGGTTGACATTGTCTGACTAATTATACCTGCTATCTTCTGAGGTGTCGATGTAGCAATAACATTGGCAACCAACTCCATCTTATTTTCATTCACATCACTATCGCCTTTCGAAGCTACAAATGTGGTATCTTCATCATCTATGTCGTATGACCCTTCGTGCCTTAAACTTTTTAGCATTGAAATATAGAGCCAAGGTTCTCCTACAACATAAGTTTAAATAATTAACCATTACCGTAATTCTAATTGTAAGGATTTATTATTATACAAAAACTGGTAAATTATTTATATTTCAATACTGTTGATTATTCGGATGCCAATGTTACCTAAAACTGTTTAATACTTGCCTGATTCCCATGCTGCATTAGCGATGACATAGGCTTCGTCTAAAACTTGACTTACGAGGTGTATTGCCTTCAAAGCTGCAACCCTTTGTTCTTGTTGATCTGCCTCATCTGAACAAATTTAATATTTCTTAAACTTGTAAAAATAAAATAAATACCTATCATATATCTTTATAAACATAAAAAATAAAATGAAAACAAACCTTCCTTAGTCATTTTGTTTTCCTAGATATTTCTTATGACTTTATGTCAAATCAAATCAAATCATTTATTTTTTGTTGAATGTACACAATTGTTTCCTTTTTTAATACTTTTTGCAATTACCTTTTTTTATGCAAATAAAGGAATTTCGCCAAGTAGATACAACGTCATAGGTATAAATAATAAAATGATATCTGAAAAATATATTAGTATTAAATCTTTATAAGTAACCAAGTTCTATATTATATTTTAACTTACTTACTTGTTCCAACGTAATTGTTGTTATTTTTGATACTGCATACGAACATACATTATTGCTATAAAATATACACTACGAATTGACATCCTCCTTGCAATCGCCTCCTTTTTTGTAGTCAGTTATATACGGTCAATGTTATTTTGAAATATCATTGTGTACAAGCTTCTTGTGTACGGCAGACGGCAGTATTATGCAGTATTATAATTCTCTTTGGTATTATGGATAAACTTTTCGAGGAATTTCGAGTCTTCTATAATAACTTATAGTTTTTTTTTTACACGCTTTATATTAGCTTCACTTGTGTGTTTGTATGTATGTTTGTAACTCTCCGACTCCTTAGGGCGCGATTTTGACCCACTTTAAACGGTCAGATTTTATTCAAACTTTGTAGGTTTGTCGAGGACCGATACCAATACACTAATTTGATAAGATTATGCCATTATTCAATTTGCAAAATGAGTTTTTTGTCAATTTATATATTTTTAGTGACATTTGTTGAACAATAGTAGAACAGAACTAAAAAATTAAAAATAAATAATAGTTTAAAAACTTAAAAACACGCTTTATAGAAAATCCTACTAAAAAGTAGAAAGTAAATTTGAATTAAGAATAGTGTAAATAAGAAAAAAATGTATTTTATTGTAAAAAAAACCGTGGGGTGCATGGTGACAATTGTTATAAATATTTTATTGACAGATAATATGAGTAGAAGTATTTTATATCATTTTGATAATATCTTAAAAAGCACCCCACGCTTTTTTACAATTAAATACATTTTTTTCTTATTTACACTATTCTTAATTCAAATTTATTTTCTATTTTTTTGTTGGATTTTCTATAAAGCGAGTTTTTTAGTTTTTTTAAACTATTATTTTTTATAAAGTAATGTTACAGACCAATGTATCATTTTATATGTTTTCATGATAAAGTGGTACATAAAAAGAGCTTTTCGACCAAAACACGACGTTGCTATTTCGGTAACGCCCAGCCAATAGCTATAGTATGTTGCATGTATTCTCTTCAACCTCGGGTTTATTTTCGTTAAAGTTTCGCGATTGTATTATACAATAATCTTCGAAGTAATATAACGAAGGACGCAAATATTGAAAAACATATTGTCATGTAATTAATAGAATTTGTCAGTGTAGCCTGTGAAATATTTCAGTTCCTGAGTTCGATTCTCAGTTCAGGTTATCTAAAATATATAAATGTAAATTATGCACCATGTGACAATTTTTTTTTTATTGCATTGAATGACGAGACGAGCGTGCCGTTCACCTGATGGTATGCGATACGACCACCCATAAACAGTAGCAACACCATCCAGCACCTTGACTTACAAAGTACTGAGTAGCATTCCACTGCGTTCGTGATCCTGAGACATAAGATGTTAAGTCTCATTATGTCCAATAGTTATACTGGCTACAATGTCCTTCAAACCGAAATACAACAGTGCATGCACACTGTTGCTTGGCGGTAGAAATAGACATTGCGGTGGTACACACCCAGACGGCCTTTTACATAATGAGAGACCTACCACCAGTATATATTATGCCTCCAATCACTTCATTGTAAAGCGTTAATTAGTTAATAAACCATAACCGCATAAGTTAGATCTCTACCTACACTCTTTCCCCTAGTTTTTATCCCTGCAGGGATATATTAGGGATAAGTAAGCGTTAGTATATTATGTTCTATTATTCGTGCAATTAAATGAAAAGAAAACATTTATTTCAATCAATTATTACTATAAAAATATGAATTATAATTAAAACATCTTAGTATTTTACTTTTATATTTTGCTTTTATTAATGAGTTTAAAATATATAAAGCTATATTTTTTATAGTACGAAAAGTTAATATTTTTTAATGATTAAATCCTGAAGACAACTTAATAAAATCGAAGCTTGAAAAATATACACTAAATCCAAGTTTAGCTACCGACGACATTAGTGTATTTTATGAGTCGTTAAAATGAATCAGCCATGCCTGGGCTTTACGTAATTTTAACAATGGTAAATAAACATCAGAACTTTTTTGAACGTATTCCTAAATTAAATACAGCCAGACCACGTATCATACAATAATAATTAGAATATACTTGCTATAACGGACGCTCAGGTATTCAACTACCCACATTATTTTATTTTGATCATATGATTCATATTTATTTCCAGAAATATTTTTTAAAATCTTCGCTAGGTTCATGAAAATTGTAGCAAAAATTGTGTCGGTGTATTTAATAAAAATATTTATTTTAGAGAATTGAAGTGAACATCGAATAAACTACTTACATAAGGAATGGTGCGTACCGACCAGCGTGGGCCGATCACTGTAAATCGTCCTTTATATTGTTAATATTGTGGATATAAAGAGATATTTTTTGAAGTGAAAACTTCTTTAGCGGCGTTAAGCACTTTTGAGATGGGTATAAAATGTTAAACTCGCGTCAGGATCACGTGACCCCGATCGAATGCGTAGGAGGTTTTACCATCACTTACTAATATGAACCTTAAATACAATGCGTAGAAGCTATAATTCTTAAACGTGTTTATTTGCTTCATTAAAACCATCCCTTACTAATATGAACCTTAAATACAACGCGTAGAAGCTATAATTCTTAAACGCACGAGTACATAAGAGCGTAACATTCCTTTTTCAAATTTTGATTTAAAAGCAATGAATTGTGTATCTGTTAATGAAGTATCGATGTTGCAATAACAGCCGCTCATTCAGTTTTGTTTTTTCAAATGGGCAAAGAAAATCGTTTTATTTTTATTATATTGTTTTTTTTTTTAAATGACGAAGAACTAGTGAAATTGACATTTTTGTGTACGATAGCGCAATAAATAAATATTGTATTTAACCACATAAATGCTAGTACTTTTGTACTGATAAATAAAGCAATTCGTGCTAAATTATTCCCTAACCATTCCAAAATATTCAAAAATGCACAACGTTAATGTTCAAGTTTTCACTTCTGCCGGCACTCCCGGAGTGCAACCCGTTCTTTTTTTTATTTTTATTGCATTGAATGACGAGACGAGCATGCCGTTCGCCTGATGGTAAGCGATACGACCACCCATAAGCAGTAGCAACATCATCCAGCACCTTGAGTTACAAAGTACTGTGTGGCATTCCACTGTGCTCGTCATCCTGAGACATAAGATGTTAAGTCTCATTATGTCCAGTAGTTACACTGGCTACAATGTCCTTCAAACCGAAACACAACATCGCATGCACACTGCTGCTTGGCGGTAGAAATAGACATTGCGGTGGTACCCACCCAGACGGACTCTTACATATGAGAGACCTACCACCAGTAAACATATACTCATGAATTTAACACCAACGGATAAGATGAAGGTGCAATCAGTGCTCCCTTCGCTGAGTTTACATCCATTATCCATCCGGTAATATAATAGAGATCCTTACAGTACAGAAAATAGATTTAATTAGAATTTATTTGTCACACATTTTATACACTCCCCACCGTTGACCTGCGATTATCTTTTAGCAGTCGTCAAGTATCTGCATCTATTTCCGTTATTTCCTTGGCCCTTGCTCTACTTGTCGCGATCGCAACGGAAAGCTAAATATAGTCGATTACCTCAAATTCTTCTGAATTCATTTTCGATCTCCATTGAAATTGTAACACTTGTTATAATTTGCTAGCCATTTCGTATGTCAAGATTTTGAAGATTATAATTTTTGTTGTAAAGCGAGACTTGAGAGGAGAAAAGTGGTAGAGTCGCGCTGTAAACAGTTACAATAGCTTTTACTCGGGCTCCGCCTGTGTGGAATTTTTTTCCGGGATAAAAGTTGCCTATGTTTATTCCAAGATCTCAAACGATCTCTGTTTCAAATATCATCGAAATCGGTTCAGTAGTTCAAAGATTACTTCCTACTAAGAAACAATACGTCTTTATAATAGCAAGTATGGAAGTAAAGATTAATATCTAGGTTCCAAATTCAGTAAGCGTAGTATTATTGGTTAAATTCTCTAAGAAGTATTATCTATATAGTTCGTACCAAACTGACAGGAAACCGACGTGCAGTAATGGTCAATGGCAGTAATAGGTTTTGTTCCATTATGTTAGTGAGATTGGCAGAAATCGCGCTCCTCTATAATAACAGAGCACTTCTTCTTCTTCAGCCTTTAGAAGTCCACTGCTGAACATAGGCCTCCCCCAAAGATTTTGAGACCAACCTGTCACAAGCTGCCTGCATCCAGCGGGTTCCTGGGACCTTTACAAGCTCATCTGTCCACCTTCTAGGAGGACGTCCCACGTTGCGCTTGCCAGTACGTGGCCTCTACTCGAGAACTTTTCTACCCCATCTTTCCACTTTCTTTCGCAGAGCGCTTTCCTTGCCCCAAACTCAGGTTATTTTATTAAATAAGTCTATCGTGACTGTCAGTATCATCAAGGAAATTTTGCCTCATTTAAACTAGATCTAAATAAATATTATACTCTCCAGCTTATAGAGTCACCTTGCTGGTTTACTGTTAGCGTATTTAGAGTATAGACCCTGAGGTCTTGGGCTCGATTCCGAGATCAGGCAATATTTTTTGTTACTTGCAATAACTATTATTTCATTACTACAACTGCGTTATCGGTACTGACAGCATAGAAAAATAAGGAGTGCCTTTTCTATCAGCAACTCATACCTACATATAATTACTCATAGCAAATGGCATCGACGACAATGTGGCACATAAATGGAACAATCTATAAAGTAGCAACTGTTTAGTGTAGCCACACCCGAGCCACTGTATTTATGAAGTAAATTGCTTCGACCGACTGAACATTGACATCAACGATATTGTTAGTTTTGTGTTCTTAGAAACATAAGACGTTTATGGGCACGATTTAACTAATGGTTTCAGCATTAACTAACTGCTATTTTTTTGTTGGGTAACAAGGTGAATGAAATCTTATGCTTCGTATTTCGTCGTGATCGGAGATGAGTTACATAGCAGTTAGAAATAAAATATTATGTGGATTTCATGTTTTTGTGAACTATCTTTTATGTAAATTAGAAATATTATATTTAGATCATTTATTGAAATTGCGCTTAAGTTTGCTTGTCTTGTATTGTAATCTGTAAGTTCTGTTAAAATACTCTTTAATTAGAAAACAATAAATATACTAATATAAAGATTTTGTTAAAGATACTTCAACAGCAACCGAGTAAGAAGAGGAAAAAATATCTTCGTGTTTATTTTATTTATTAAGCTTGAATTTTGTACTTTTACTAAGATTATATATTATTTAGGTATTCCATATTTATTAATCAACCGGTCGGGAAATGTCTTATAATGCTTAGTACATAATATACAAGCAAAGTTTGTAACCTACATTTCCAGCTTAAAGAGGCGGCCATATTGTCGTTGCTATAGCAACGGGAGGCTGCCTCTCCACTACAGTCTGCCCGCATTGATCAATGCTGAAACAAGGGGTGTCACTGATCCCATTTGTAGAACAAAAACACATTTTACGTTAGAAAATTATTTAAACGACTTAATTTCTGTCCCCTTTTATTATTATTTTTACATAGTCGTTACGTTGAGATATATCATGTTCTATACAATATCAAGGCTTGAGTTTAGTACAATAATTAAAAATCCGAAATACTTATTATGGAAGCCATGAGTTGTGACTTAACTATTTTGTATAGATTATTAAGTAATCAGACTTTACAATGTACAGTCGCATTTTTGCAAGGTGGTGATTTCTTTTTAGGTGACTCATTTGGTTTTTCGGCTTTTAACTAATATATAATAACGTCAAAAAATAATTACATAATATCAAATAATTACCAATCATTCTTCTGCGATAGTAGGTACCTCTAATCTTTAACAAAGAATGTCGTAAGAATATTGTTTTAATTTACGGTAACTCACCGATGCCAACCCTGCACATTCGTCTCGACCTGAATGCGCAAAGCCTCACTCTCCGCCGAGCTTCCCTCCGGAAAAGTACGCGCTTTCCCTTCACCCTGCGTTTCACTCCCTAGTCCCATTGTATCTGGCCCTATACTAAGTGTGTGCTAAGAAACAATGCAGGCGCTAACGTTCGTGATATAGGTATGTGTTAATTTATTATGCGCGTGCTATAATTGTTATTCTTATAAATGTGTTTATTTCCGCTCATTGTGTATATGTCATAATTTAAGTACTTCATATTATCCTCTATATTTTCAATATTATGTTTAATTGTTTTAATTTAAGTATGTTATCTGTGGTGAATGCTGTGTACACCTATGAGTAGCACACATATGTATATATAGATGTTGTACCATATTGTTTTACTGAATTATAATGTTATAATATGTAGTGCTGTTGGTGTACCTTATAACAATAAATAAATAAATTGTTTTTGTTTTGGACATAAAAATACGAATAAATTGTACTTAAATGCTTTTCTCTAACACAGCAAAGAGCTAAAAAAATATTGGCGGACAATGAAGGATTGTCTATAAATGCGCAATTTCATAATAAGTTATTAATTCTATGTTCTTATTGGTGTGGTTTACTGAAACAAGTGTTATTGTATTTACAGGTCGTGGTGTGCTTGTGGCGTGAAAGAAATGTCTGAAGACGAATCGAGCGCCGAGGAGGTGGTGCCCATCGCCGTACAGATTTTCCTCTGGAGGCAAACAACGCCATTCGTGAGGCCGCGGCTTGGAAAAGTCCACGATGCGGCTTGTATGGTGAGTACTATATGTACTAATCGTTAAACGCATAGGACTAAAGCTTTCACGGTTTTATAAAGACTCTAAAAAGGATAACTAAAACGTAGTGTTTCTAATTTCGGACATTGAAAACATCCCTCACGCACAATGAATTCAAGAAAAATGTTTGCGCTATATCCAAAAGCATGTTTGTGTAACTAGCAAGTGTTGTCTGCATTTGTACATAGCCGCGTTTTAAAGTCGACGTTGATATTTATCCACCACCGTCGTAAAAATATAAATACATATGTCTGTGTAATATATTATTAATAAAATATACACAACGATTACTAACTAAGGAACAATTTAGGTGCAACATACGCGTGACATTCAACATATTTGGTAACTTTGCACGACCGTTCAAGATGCTGCAGATGACACGTAGCATGATGACAAACGTCATGTTGTTTGTTGCGAGTTGTTACTCAACATCTTTGCCGCGATACTACGTGACTTTGCTAGTTTCCATTTCATATAGTTAGATATTATAAAAGTGAATGCTCTCGTTGTGTCTTTATTTTTTATTTTGGAGATTCACAGTATAGGTTTGTATATTAATAAATTTTCGTGAACTGTACTATTTTACTGTTGTGTTCCTGCTTGAGGGACTTTGAAGTAATAGTTAATGAATTTTACCGGACAACATAATATTTTTATGTCTCATAAAAAGCACAGTAATTCTACTGCAATCGAACTTACAAAGCACTGCGTGGCAAATACCATGCTTTGTAAGCTAAAGTGGTAGTGTTCTATTGTTTGTGGATAGTAGTATTGATTATCATTAGGCGGGAAAGTCAATTGTATTATCATTAAATAAAAAATTAAAATTAACCTCACATAGGTGTGGATAAATAATTTAATATAAGTGTGTGTTTAAATGTTTACTGTAAAGTGTTTCAATTGTTTCTTGATGACATGCAGTTCTGTCAACGAGCACCAGGGCATCATGTAAGTACAAACACTCGTGAGCTTCATGTTTTTAATTTCCTGCAACTATTGCTCTGTTTTTTCTACGGACGATCATGTTTATTTTTGTATCTCTCGTTACTTTATCTTATTTCTTATAACGGTTATAAACATATTGTATATCTAGAGTTCCAGCACTTTTATTGATCTGTAGGAACTTTACCGTAAAGTAAGAAACTTCGTATTATATTGATCTTAGCGGGAATGCATATGTTATTAGTTCTGCAGCAGTTAAAATGATGAACTATACGTGTGCAGTTCGTCTGACGGTCATTTTACATTCGCATCATCCACATATTATATGACTACCGTTGGCCTGGAACTTGTACTAGCTACCATTTTATTGTTGCTTCTAATTATTGTTTCTTTGCTGTATACCAAAGACTGATGCAGATATTCAGTTGGTTTGCCGCCAATTCATTCTCGTTTGAATCGCACGATATAACATTAAGTATTTCATTTATGGTAACACTTTGTAAACTCTAAAGAAACTATAAGAGTAGCAAAGTAGATACGTAATGACTTACTTAAATACCATTATTTTTTCTTATTATTATTGTGGATTTGCTGTGAAGAAATTGTAGTACCCGAGCGTATGATCAGTTTAGAATCATGCTGAGGTTTACCTTGTATTATTTCATAGTACTTTAAAGTATCTACTATAAAATATAGTTACATAATTTGACATATTATTATATTTCTTTATCTTTTTTATTACTTTCTAATTACAAACTATATTTAGGTTTAATTAAAACATAGGTGATTATATTCAAATTTCTAATAAAATACATTTTTATTTTGTTATTGCATCCATAAAACTCAGGAGTTGAAAGAAGCCTGCAAGGTAAGTTATTCCATTTGAATTGTTGATTTGTAGTATTTATTTTTGTGAGTATTATTTAAGCATTTAAAGAAAATCAACGGTTTTGAGTCGCTTACATAGTATACAGGGTGTATCACCATAGAGTGTTCAACTGAAGCAGGTCGATAGAGGACCTCAATGTGCATCGATTTAACCCCCATGTATGTTGCCCGAAATTTGATAGTTTAAAAATTAATTAGATTTTTGTATTTTTTTTATAAAAGTTGACTTTGCCACTTAACTTAATTAAAGATTAGCTAAGCTGTCAACATTCCGCCTCATGATCACGAAGTGCTACAAGGCCTTCGAAACGTCGGGAGAAAAATAAAATAAAAAACCGCGACAAAATCCGTAATAGTTGTTTATTTCACATTATTAAATAAACAGTTAATAAATAATCAACAAACTCTCACAATACGTTATTATGTTATGTTATGTTAATCTTTAAAAGTTACATTATTGTATGGCACCTTTTTTTGCGGAGAAAGTGGCTTATTATTACCGCCCAGCCTTCGAAGGGGGCGATCAGCGGTTAAGTTGGGTTCGCCGTGCCTTACAACCCGACGTTGAGCCGCTCGGAGAGATGGAACCATCGGGCGACCGCCGGGCCGAGTCTCTAACCTATGTACAACGCACGGCATACCAACTAAAACTCCGCAGTGACCATCTTCGGCGGATTAGGGACGGCTGCGGGCTTCCTCTGACGTAAGTGTCTAAGATGTCGTCCGCAACCGCCCGTGTGCGGTGCCGCCTAGTGCGGCCCGTTTCCTGTTGTCGGGGGGCTCAGAAGACCCCGCGCACCTAAGAACGCCCTCGGCGTCAAAGGCAGCGTGAGGCCTACCTGCCACGCTGCCGTCAATCACGGGGTTGGCAAAAAGTGTGCAAAAGCACAGATGTAGACTATAGGCAGACAACCGACAGCGACGACCCTGATCCATCGGCGGCTCGCCGTAGGGAGGCCTTCATAGTCTTCACCTTCTTCAGGGCTGTTACCCGCTGCTGGACGCCTCTTCCCGCCAATAAAAGGCATCGTAGAGGAATTTGGCGTCCATATCCCAGGGCAGGAATCTGGCCAACAAACAAGCCGCCTCGAAAGAGACCGTGCGGTACGCCCTGATCGCCCGCTGCGCCAAAGCTCTCTGCAGAGTGCGCAGGAGGGCGACGCAATTATTTTATGGCACCTGCAATACTTTTCTTGTGAGAAAACCGGATTTATTTATATTTTTTTCAACGTCATTCACTTGATCGCAGATAATTACAGGATAATAGGGGGCCGACAAATGTGGTAGTGAAAATATCTTCCCGTATCTTTAAATTATAAAAAAAATTGCCGTTTTCCAAATAATGTTGCCAAATTGTCCATCATTGGTGAATTGTCCAGGGCTGATTCTTTTAGACACATTCATGTACTTTTTTTTTACTTCATATGATGCATATTTTTGTCAGACGTTACTGCATGAATTTTCACAGTGTTCATTGTGTGGACTCTCAAACTATTCATTACGTGAACTCTTGCTAGCAAAACGGTAATGTATGTAGTTTTTAGAAGCTATTTATTCAAAATTTATACACATATAAACTAACATCATATTTCTGCAATGTGTTATTTTTGCTTTAGTAGTAAATTTTTTTATTATTGTGGATATGGATTCGTTAACTTCATAATGATAATGCCACTAAAATTGTTGATTCCGTGCATCTTCTCTTGAAGTACACATTACTTTAATTTGCAACCAATACTATTAGATAGGCAATTTAATAAGGAACATTGTGGTAGTTTAAAGTTTTGAAGTGAAAACTTCTTTAGCGGCGTTGAGCACTTTTGGGATGGGTATAAAATGTTAAACTCGCGTCAGGATCATTTGACCCCGATCGAATGCGTAGGAGGTTTTACCATACCTTACTAATATGAACCTTAAATACAATGCGTAGAAGCTATAATTCTTAAACGTGTTTATTTGCTTCATTAAAACCATCCCTTACTAATACAACGCGTAGAAGCTATAATTATTAAACGAGAAAATGTTTATTTATTTACTTCATTAAAACCATCCCTTACTAATATGAACCTTAAATATCTGACATTACTCAAAACATGAACTTTTACAATATTTATTACGTGAACTTTCAAAATATTCATTACGTAGACTTTCACAGTACTCATTAAACAATCTCGTACATTCCTTTATACAGGAACTCATATTATTCAATGCGTAAAATTCTTTTATGTTTATTATTTAGGAAAGTTTCACACAGTTCTTTACACAAACATTCATTCATCACAAACGAAAAGTTTCAGTAGAAGTAAACATGTAAACCATCCAAGAAAACAGAAATCAACATAATAATGTTATAATAACCATTTAAGGTAGGTGGACTATCGCATATCAACTAAGTTGTACCCAAGCACAGCTAAGGCGGGCCCCAAATCTTTAGAGAAAGCAAGAAATTTTCCAGTTCAATTTCTAGGTTATGTCAGGACTCGGGGATGGGTCTCAGGGGATGTAGTGTCAGCCACCCCGCTGTGCTAAGTTTTTTCCAATATTTTTGTCTGCTACTAAACTTCCTTTTTTATATAATTTACATAATATGTACCTAAATTATGTTAACTTTACACTTACAAAAACTTGAATTTTATATTTCAGTCATTCGAAAAAGTTCTCGTCCAGAACCTGCGTTTTGGTCTATCGATAAGTCTCTCCGAGGCAATAGAAGCTATACCGAGATGGCGTCTGATACAAGCATCGCTACCACACGTTATGCATGCATTGGCATCTCTATTACACAACAGGTACGTAATATAGATATAACTTTATATTGAGATCATTTTATAAAGCTATTATTATTTATTTTGTGCCCGATATGGCGATAGGCTCGCCCCCTATCACATCATGGGAAGGAATACGCACGGCAAAAAGTAGGTGCACTAGTTGCGCCTCTGCCTACCCCTTCGGGGATAAAAGGCGTGAGTATGGGTTTTTATTGACTGAGAGCTACAATAATTGTGTGGTATAAATTACTTGTAAAAAGGCAAAATATTTATTTAGGTAAGTATTTATCATTTTTCGAATTTAACTTTTTTTCCAGAGTAAAAGATAACATGCAGTCCTTAGGCAATGTGGAGACGAAACTATTGTACACACTGCACTGGATCCTGCTTGATGCGTCTGATGAATGTGCTGATAATGACTATGAGAATGGAATCTATTTTTCCAATCCATTCCACTATCTTTTCTCAATACCAACATTGACGGTGAGCTTAGATTCATCGTAAATAATAAAAATAACATTAATTATATTCGTAAGCTTTGGACCATGGTTCTATTCGAATAAAAGTAGTTTTTAAAATTTTATTGATCGTCCCCTAAAAAGTCCTCCTTTTACTGAAAAAGCAGTCAAAAAAGCTTTTTGCCTGTTTTTAAAATTACCTTGAACAAATAGACAAACATTTTAAATTACGAATTACACAAATTTATTTCAGCTGTTTGTGTATCTATTCGCACCACTATCTCATCATCTCAAAGAGTCCGACTTCACAAACAATTACCGATTGGAGAACGGCTTGAAAATGTGGCAGGCGATGTGGGAGTTCCGGCATCCTGACGCACCGTGCTTCACAACTCTCGTCAAGCCAAAACCTAAGCCGCTCGGAGGCAAGTTTTCCAAAAGAACCCAACATGGAGATGTGTTTATGGGAAGTATGTACTTTGTGTGATTGTAGGGATTCTGTCTTATCTTGTT
Source organism: Sphinx pinastri (assembly GCA_947568825.1). Taxonomy (NCBI): domain Eukaryota; kingdom Metazoa; phylum Arthropoda; class Insecta; order Lepidoptera; family Sphingidae; genus Sphinx; species Sphinx pinastri. The sequence continues at coordinate 8,658,745 of OX387627.1, read as the reverse complement.
CAACTATCCCATACTTCTTTTTTCGTATACAATTATGTATACCTATTTTATACATATGTACCTATTTATCTCTGTCTGAGTTTTGATTATTTACACTCCAAAACATTTATGTTATATCCATATTATCTAACCTTTTTAAACCTAAATGGATGTCTTTGTATCTTTATTTTACTTTTGCATTTTCTACAGAGGATACGGTTTATCGAAATGTCTGTGCATGCCAGAACACATTTAAATGAAAATATAATGGAGTAAAATGTTAATTACATATCCAAGAATCTTATTGTAAATAGTAATATGCATGCATGTATCGCCAAACAAACGACGATGTAAGATGGGTAATATTAATATTTAACTTACGATATCTCTGTGTTATAACGTAAGATACTCCAGGCTACTACTGTATCCAGCACAAGTTTTGTAATTGCAAAATAATTTTCTCCCATTCGACTCACTGATAAAAAGCATTCACTGAGCGCTTACCTTCTATTGGCTTTAAACTTATCAGGCTTTTTATTGCCTCCAAGAATAGACAAATTCTTAACAATACCACAAATTCGTATTTTTTAAATTGCACACTCGCATCCGTGATGCTAAACATAGAGTCCCGATTATCACGATCAAAATCAAGCGTCTAAGACCCTTCAGTGATCTGCGGATTTTGACTCTATACCTTACTGAAAGCACAATGTGATGTTATTAATGACCTGCCCCCTTATTCTCTATGACAGTGTTAACTCGTAACGTAGCCCCGTTACGTTAACTTCGTGTAATTAGCGTTAAATGGTATTCTGTATGCCAATTTACATAGTGATAAAGGCGATGAGTTACGTTACGCGCTTGTTACGAGCGGTGAAAATAACGTGTGTCATACAGAATAAGGGGGCTTGGAGTGGTCATGCTGTTATTAGAGCATCCAGATCGTGTCTGATTTTGAAGTGATGATCAGAAATCTGTCACAATAGTTACGCAAAAACTTATCCGATGGGTTTTTTAATACATCAATGGCGATGGCAGATAATCTAACCATTTTAGATGCTGTGATGACATTCAAAATAAAATTCCGGGAAAATGCTACACTGATTCAAAATTGTTATAATTCTCTAGGAAAGTTCTCTAAAGAAGAAGGCCCGGCAAATGGAAGTCCTCCAAGTCAAAACATATCCATGACGCCGTCTGAAGTACCATCAAAACAAGCGAGTACAGAAGAAGAACCGTGGTTATCGTCACCAAAAGAAACTATCTTTCCAGAAACCATACCTGAGGAAAGTTCTAGTACCGAGGAAGAACATGTGGTATGTATGAAGTTTAAATGCTGATGACGATTTATGCAATGAATATGCTAATGACCATAGGAAACCCAAATCAGCAAAGGAGCTGAACACTCATAGATCTGTTATAGTTTTGTATAGGGTTTGTAGAATCTATATAAAATTGAATACTTCACGTCTCTAACACTTATTAAATTACTAGGTGTTGCTCGCGGCTTCATTTGCGTGAAAAGCCTTTCCAGCTACAAAAGTCCCTAAAACACAAACGTCACCAGCGCCATATCTTTTCAAAATCAGATTAAAAAGATCCATTATTTCCCATGGATGCGAATTACCGGGATAAAACAGTAGTCGATGTGTTAATCATGGACATGGTCTACCCATATGCCATATTTTACCAAAATCCGTTCAGTTGTTTCTGCGTTTACTTCCAACAAACAAACAAACATTTTTACAAACTTTCGCATTTATAATATTAGTAAGAAATAAAATAAGGAGCAAGATGTGTTGTAACAAACAACTATGATACGAATGTGGTGACAATTCAACGGAAAAACTTTGTATAGCTTATAATAGATAAGTACTATACTACGGCAACTAAATCAACTCATTGCTTAAAGATATATACTTTACACATTATATTTCCTATTCATTTATTGCATTTCAAATTACAATGTTCATTGGCCTTGACTTTAAAAATTATTTTAGTTTATATACAGGCTTCCATCAGAACAAAACTTTGGAGGAGCGATCAAGGAGACGTATACAGTTTACGCAGCCGACCCTAGCATATTCCAATTACGCCGAACGGACAGTACGAAGCAACCATTACCTGGAATCAAACCATTGCCGCAAATCCCGAAAATGAGGTTAGCCTTATTATATACCCACTAGCTTTTGCCCACGTGAAAAAGTTTTTCCGGGATAAATATTTACCCGGGATAATAGCCTATAGTACTCAGCAGTAATGTGGCTTCCTATTAGTGAAGATTTTCAAAATCGGTTCAGAAGTTTCAAAGATTAGCCGCTACAAACCTACAAACTCACAAACTTTTCTTCTTTATAATATTAGTATAGATGTAACGAATTTCATATTCGAGATTAATCACCTACTATGAATACAAAAAATATGAGATAAATGTGTTGACTCATCAACGCCCGCGGCGGACGCCGGCGTCCGGGTATATAGAGCAACCACGTATATATCTATATATAAGCGAGCGTTGACGGGTTAAATTGTTGACTTTAAGAGAAAGAAATGGAGACCGAGAGTGACTCCCTATTTTTATTGCGTTAATTTAACATATACATTACAGCCTTTGTAACGTTACAGCTCATCAGACAAAGAATCCTTGTCAGATGGTGGTGGTCAAGGTATGAAAAGCACTCCGACATCTACAGAAAAGCCGTGTACTAAACAAATTCAACATGTGAGTTTCAACAAGTTACTATACTCTACGTGTAATTAATTTATTAATTCTGAATATTATTGGTTATTTGATAAACAATTTCTAAAGGTCTCAGCAGCAACTTTCCTAGATGTCGCCACATTGCGATGTTTGTTTGCTACCCAGTGGCAAGAAGAAGGTGTATATTGGGCGCTGCACTACCTTTATAACAGGTATATTTTTATTTACTTTTGTGCCTTAACCAGCATATTCGCATACCTACTTAATATCTTAATTTAAAAAAAATATTTTTGTCAGACTTCGTGACATCTGCGATGATATGTCCAAGCAAGTCCAACCACGAAAGAGAAGCAACTCATTACCAATCCCTAAGATAGAAGTGTCCGTGTACCAAAGCCCAGATATAAAAGAGCGAGATTCATTGAAGAATTTCATAGAAGTCCCCGAACCAAAAGATATTTCACCAATAACTGAGCTACCTTTTGCCGCACCGCCGAAAATTGATGAGGAAAATATAATGAGCCGGAGATCGAGCGAGAAAATAAAACGTAAAATGAAAATGTCAGATTTAAAAGCCTTCGTTGAAACCAAATTGTTGTCGAAATCTGAAAAGGCGTTAGAAAAAATTGGACAAGATGATCACAAGTTCACGTTTCATACAGCTGTTAGAATGATATCGGTATTTATTCTTGCGTAAATCGTTTTATACTTTCCTGAGAGCAGTAAGGATGTTATGATTTTGCCAATTATTATTCTAAGAAATAATATATCGTCATAAATATTATGTTCATATGTATTGCCTGCAGTAGAGTATTATAATATAAATCATAAATAGTCAACAGTATATTATCATCGAAACATAAGTAATTTTTATATATAAAAATTAGGATTTATTACCCTTACAAAATTAACTACCAAAGTTTATTCCTACCACGGCCCTGTACCTTCCCTTCATTTTAGGAGTACCATCGAAGCCTAGACAATGCCGATGACAGGCCTAATTCTGCATTAGCAAGCCACTTCCCACCTCTGGCGCCCAGATTAACGGGAGATTTGTTTCATTGCAATCTCATTAAAGGGAAGAGTATGCCAAGCCTTAGGTAAGTTACATTAAGATAATATTTTCATAAATTTCCCTAATTGTGATTTCTTGGTTTTATTTTATAGTTGTATTTTTCTTTTCAAATAAACTGTGTAATTACTTTAGTAGAAATGTAAATCGATATGTAATATAAGTCGAGTTTTTAAATTATTCTGTATAATTAGATTAGTGTAGGTTTTTCAACAATAATAAAAGTTTAAGTGTTTATCAAAATTGATAATTTTAGTAATATTTATAACATGAAATTATTACATATGGATGAATACGCAAAGAGCTAAAACTCATTTCATCCATACAAGTCGTTTTATTACTTTGCTTTGTCTGTTTTGTCCAAGCATAATATTATTCTATATCGAGGCTAAATATGATAATGTAAATGAATACTTACCATTTATCGGATACTTATCTTTAATTCAATATACTTTTTGATCTTCATGATCAATGCACAGCATGATTTATTTTTCAACACATTTTCTGAGTGACATTTCCTGTCTAAATATTGTATTTATTCTCTTTCTTCCGTCTTGTTAACGCTTATTCCCGTACACTATTGTAATGGACAATATCTTCGCTAGCTGTTTGATTGATGAGCTAGCATACAATGGGTAAGTTTACAAGCAATGTCACATATAAATTAGAAGCTTCCTCATCTAGGCGATCGACTTGCTCAGCAGTTAATAGTTTAATATAGCAAATCATACAAAACAGGAAAGTAGACCTTAGCTTTTTACATAACTTTACATAATTAGTGCTGGTAGAAAAGATAAGCTTTAAAAATTACGGACAATTATTACCTTGGTTATTGTAAAACGGCTATGTAAAATATCAAATTAATTTATGCACGTATTATGCCCATTAGAGTCAAATTTCACTATGAATCATGCCGTAGATTGATTGTAGCTAGGCAAATGCAGAGTTATTTAGATATTAAACAGATATTTTAGAGTAGAAATCGATAACACCGTTTACTGCTCTCGAAATACAAATTAAGGCATAAAGGTGTTTAGTGTATGAGAGTGCATAGAGTTTAAACACGTGAGGCATGTGTTAGGAAAGTCATGCACATAATATTTGGGTTATGAAGAATTAATTGAATTATTTTCAACTATCGAAAGTCTCAATTAAGTTTTAAAATAGAATTATTTTCTCGTAGGTACATTGGCGAAATAAAGACGGAGCGCGCTCAAGGTCCCTCAAGCATTGCGCCCTCCAACGTACAGAAGAAAAAGAATCCCATTATAACGGTTACAGAGCACACCCCTACACCATCGCCAGATTATTTGTCCAAGACCAGACAGGTTAGTAATTTTTGACGTTGTTGTTTAACTATCAATGTATTAAATTCACAACGCAAATGACAATTTTTTTCTACTTCAAGGTTCAATTTTATTACTTCTTTGTACTTTATATTTGTTGCGTCAGTAAAAAAATCAGATTTCATATATTTCTTTCAGCGTGAACAGTCAAAGTTGGATGACGCAAATTACAATATCCCAATAATTCCTGAGATTTACTTTAAACGAATAGTAAAATCCGTCTTTGTTGTAGCTTCGCTATTCAGCTTTGGGCACATTTCATCTTAACACGTTCCATTTTTATATAATTTCATATTTTTCTACAGTTAAACTTTGGCTTAAAAGTAACTCTAACTTGAAGTTGACATAATATTATGAAACGCATGTATGCATTTTTTCCTTATACTACATACTTAAAATAAAAATGAAAAATAATATAAGTAACTTCTTAATCTTATACAATCAAGTTAATAAGTAAATGACAATAAAAATTTCAGGGTTCGCTAGAATCTCAGATAGACTCCGTGAGCATGCAAGGCTCACAACATATACCGACTCCGGAACGCAAACCAAGCTTAACTCGGTCGCAAACAGACTCCAATATAACGTACGTCGTCGAGGAAATACAAGAGGCACCAGGATCAATACACTACATTACTAAGGATGGCGATGTGAATCTGCAAGTTGTTCTCAAGGTAATACATTTATGGTATAATAATACCAGCCCTGTATTAAATACTGCCCACTGCTGAGCACGGGCCTCCTCTACTACTGAGAGGGGTTAGGCCTTAGTCCACCACGCTGGCCTAGTGCGGATTGGCAGACTTCACATACCCTCGAAATTCTTATCGAGAATTCTCAGGTATGTAGGTTTCCTCACGATGTTTTCCTTCACCGTTAAAGCGAACGATAATTGATAAACAATACACACATAACTTCGAAAAATCAGAGGTGTGTGCCTTGGGTTTTGAACCGCCGGACATTGTCTCGGCAGACCGTTCCATTCCCAACTAGGCTATCGTCCACTTTATGGTATAGATGTATGAAATCTATATTAAAATATAAGCAAAGCAACGACGACAAACCCCAATCGCACTGTATTCAACATTTTTTCTTTAATAAAGCAAAATTATGATGATGTCACACTTTTAATTTATAGGCTGTCTATGCTGTATCGACAATGGACAGCTTTTACATAACGCTACGTGTTATGGAGGTTATGTTAAATCTAGTCGACACATTGATGGAAATAGACGTCCATAAATATTGGCAAAACAATAAGTCAGATGATCCGCAGCCTGGATCCGTAGATCCTATAGGTGATTTCAACAAAGACAAGGATAGTAAGGTAAATTACACAACATTTAAAATCAAAGTATAACAATGATCTAATAAAATAATATTCCTAATGTTACTTGTAAAATAATTTAGGAAAGAGATTCTGGTTTGCCTTGCGGTCAAAGTCAAGAATCTACCAATGTAGAAGGAGGCGATAGCACTAAAGATAAATCTAAGGAAGAAGAAGATTTGGACTGTCCTTATTATATGATAATGCATATTGTACTGAGGTAAGATCTACTTTGTTTAATTTATAAACGATATTGTTATTGTTTTAACAACGTACTAAGTTTTAATATTGCAATTGTAGCATCGCATGAAGGACACTTTCAAATACATTTATGACAGAAATTATAATGAATCCTACTGGTAGAACGTTCTCTACCAATCAGGATATATGTAATGCATATTAATTAATTTAATACATCACATCAATTGTTGATAATGTCGTATTTATTTGCTTCCAAGTTGAAATCCAAAATTATTTCATTCAGGTTACTCCGCCAACTAGGATGCTCTCACGGCTGCACCACAGCCCTTCGAGGTCCGCAAGCCGAATGCCTACGCGTTCAAGCTCGCAACTCGCTTCGCCAACTCAGAACCGCGTCCATACCAAAGTTTACCAAACGGCTTAAAGATATGACAAAATTCTCGCCGATTAGAGAGGTGCTCGATAATTTACACGCTACTATTGGCTTCTGTGCCGAACCCGCTACTTTGGTATCACCAATGAGTAAGTTTACAATTCTGCTTATTAGAAGTCATTACTCATGTCTGGTAGGTGTCTAGATCAAAGGAGTTATCCCAATTGTTTTAGTAATTATAGCAATATTATGATCTCATGGTGAAAAATGTTCTCAGTGCTGTATATTATTGTATATTTAAAGTAATTTTAGTAGATTCCCCAGTAACGAGCTCCCTTACAATTGCTATAATAGGTCCGTACATTATTTATACCACACTAATGCCGAAAATACGTTTCGTACCTAATCGTGATAGCCTTGTTCACAGATCAACAAAAACGTAACTTTGCAAAATCTCCAGACATAAGCCATCTGCAAGCAGGATATGCTACAAACTTTGGACAAACTCAAGGCGCCAATGCCAATAGAGCTATCGAGACCTTCATAATCGAATCTACATTTAGGGTACTCGTCACTAGATTCGCCCTTATGCATAAAGAGCTTAAGATGCTCGATAACTCGGTAAGAAAAATTCTGAGTTCAAAACTTTTCACTGTCATATTAGTTATTTTGTTCAAATTGCCTTTATAGACGGAAAAACCAAGAAGTTCACTCACTACTAACAATTCTAACTTAGTAGCGATTTGACTAAAATTGACAATATTACAGACCTTATACATGGAGGTGCGACTTCTATTGAGCTACGTAAGAGAAGCCCACGGATCTGAATACCGATTGGTGGCTTTCAGCGCTCTTTTAGACACCGCTGAAAGACCAGATCAACAGAAAGATTCGAATATGCAGACCACGAGAGTGATAAGGTATGTATGCTATGACAAAATATATGATAATTATAATATATTTTTATAAACTTATTGATGCTGCCTACTTCTGGGTGAATTAAGAAAAGTACGAAGGACCAATTGCAAATGTATAATGAAGGTATGCCTAGAAAATCTATAATTAATAGTCACTGTTAACTATTTGTACGCATAATCACGCCTTTACCCCCGAAGGGCGAGGCAGAGGCGCAACTAGTGCAGCCACTAAGTGTAATCAGAAATATATGATTTCAAGTCAAAAATAATATGTTTTCGGTAAATATTCACTATTTCACAGACACATATCACGCACATCAGAAGAAGAGCGTGGTTCCGACACAGGAGCAGATTCAGGCTGCGCTCCAGATGAGAGGATACACAAAAAATTCACATTTAAAAAGAGGAGTACATCATCAACCGGAGCTCATGTAAGTCTATTCAAAATACTCTGAATCCAGAAGACGCCAAACAGGCGTCACATATGAAATTAGTATTTGCAAAATATCGAGAAATGTATCCATAGGTATGTGTCTAAGTATTGTTTTCTTGATATTAATCATATTAAAAAACAATGACGACGTTACGCCGAATATTAACCGCCAACATGCAGCAAGAAAAAAGTCACTATGATTACATTTACTGTGCATTATGTCTTAAATTTTGAAACATCTATCACATAGTCTGTTGTCTGTCTGTTCACAGAGTCTATTAGAAACCGACGGCGGCGAGGAGTCGGCGAGCCAGTCGCCACTGTCCACACGTACGCGCCGCTACCAGCTCACGCCGCGGCATTCGGAACGTACAATACCCGCTACATCGTCCGCTGATATCACGCCCCACCATAAAATACATCATTCCAAATCCATACCCTCAAAGTTTCATATCAGCGGCATCGGTTAGTCAACTTATGTTAAGTACCTACCTTCATGGAATGCATCTTGATATGGTGACATGTTTACATTCTGTATGGTTTCCTCGTCGCACTAACCTTCGCATGATAAGGTTGCGCTTGCTATTCATTTGCTATAAAATTTGCACATTGGCACTCATACTCATCTATAACTCCTGACCGCATGCACTTTTTACCTCATAATGTATTTTAATGCACTTTCAAAACTTTCGCACAAACATTAGTAGGTACTGGTTATATTGAATGTTCTATGTTTTTTCGTATTCAAAATAACATATTTGAATTGTATATTTATTTCAATCGTTTCTTATATTTTATAGAGTGTAAATATTACATAGCTCCGCGTGTCTGTATCTTTAATCAGAGTAATATTTGAAAAGTAGCATCAGTGCTTTTCGTTCGGGAAATTTAATCCTAACTCTAAAAGGTAAAATGACAGCTAATCCAGCTATACATGGGCTGCTACTTTTGTTGCCATTGGAGAAGGGATGCAATTTTAAATGTACATTCTTTGTTGCATTTTTTTACGTATTGTATGTATATCTTTTACCCTCGTGAAATATAGGGTTGCTATTATTTGTTTGTGTGAGATTTTTTTTATTAAAAGACGCATAATACTAGTGACATTTCGGTACAGTGAACTGGTTCCGGCAGAAGCCTGCTGCAGCATCGCTAGCTCGTAATGGCGGCGGGTCGGGTGAGTCTCTGCCCATGTCGGGTAGCACGGCGTCGCTGGTGCGCGCGCCTCTAGCGCCGCCGCCTGCACCCCGACCAGCGCCTGTCAAGCGACGCGTCGGTTACACACTGAATAGGTCAGAATAAACGTTGAATACTAATATTCTCTATGGATCAGACCGTATCAGACATTTTGCTATCTTCTCTACTTATCTTGTCCTCTAAATAGTAATTTATACTTATTCCTTCATTATTCGGGAAATTACTCAGAAATGAGAATTTAATAATTTTGTATCTAATAATTTTTATTTGAGAAGCTTATTTGTTGATATTGTTAACAGAGCCCGAAAGCGTGTGGAAGACAGATTGAATCGATTTGGCATAAGGAAAATAGGAAAGAAACGGGATGGCAGCATAGAAGAGACCAGTGGTGGTTGTGAGTATTGAATATTTATTCAAACTTTAACTAATAAATAAAAGTAGTACTGCATCGGTTGCCGAGCGACAATAATTCTTCTCATCAATGGTTTATCTATATTTGCCTAAAGATAGTCACTAAGTGCATCTTATCTCGCATTGTGAAAATGTTTGGACGTTTTTTAGAAGTAAAGGCAGAAACAACTAAACAAACTTAGAAGAAATTTGGCACACGGGTAGATCATGTCCTGGATTAACACATAGGGCACCTTTTATCCCGGGAATTTGCTGCCATGGGATATAATGGATATTTTAAATCTGATACTTCAAGTAGATGGCGCTGACGTCGTACTGTGTTTAACGGACTTTTGTAGCGAGAAAGGCTTTTCACGCGAGCAACACCTAATTTATTATATATTAGATTATATAGGCTGAAGAAAAAGAGACAGTGTAAAGAGTCAATGAGATGTGTTGGGTTTTAGTTCAAGCCAGCTGAAAACATTAGAGATAATAAAACTTGCATGGCAGTCATACGAGCACCGTCACAGCATCTTACACAAAAATGTTTTCAGACATGTCGAGGCGAGGGTCAGCCGAAGGGGGTTCAGGCGGTGGGGAATCCGAGGTAGTGGTACTGAAGCGACGACGTCTGGTGGCAGCGGCTCCATTGTACGCAGGGCTAGCCCGATTTAGCTTCATGTTGGACGCCACGCAACCGGGTGCTACTCCAGATGCCCTGTTTATGGCTGCATTGTTAGACTTGGTACGTTGAAATCAAAACTTAACTTGTTTTCATCCTATATAACTCTAGAGTCAGTTCAATAAACATAACTGGACATGTTTTTTCTTTTTTTTTAGCCCCACACCGTAGTGGTTGGAAGAGCAGCGATACTATTAGAATGTGCCCATTTAGTCCACAATTGCAACAAAGGCCAATGGCCGTATTGGCTAAAATCTAACATCAAAGGTGCTGGTAAGGATTAAATCGCTTAAACAATCTATTTCGTTGATACATTACATATTATGAGGGTACTTATTAATTTGGCTTACAGCGTCAATGAGCCCTCAATTAAGAAGGCAACGTCTAGCCGGAAAACTATTCTATCAATGGGCAGAAGTAAGTAACAAATGTTTTTTTCTAATAAAGTTTTAATACCTATGAAAATCCTTCCTTTTTTAGCAACAACAATTCAGTTATTCTAATCTTCAGCAACTGAATGCCTTAAAGTAGCGGTCGGCAACCTTTTGACACGGAAGGGCCACATGGTGGCAAAATTAAGTAAAGTAAAGGCGGGCCGCTATTGTTGTTAATGTTAATAATTAGTACGCCTCAACGGGGGGGGGGGGGGGGGGGGGGGTATTGGAGTCGCTTGGACGCCTTACGACCCTAAAACAGCCACAGGCCGCAAAGAAAGAAGGGGGCGCAGGTCGCGGGTTGCCGACCGCTGCCTTAAAGTAATAAAGGTTGGTTGGTTATAATTATTTTTTTCATTAACTTAGGCTATAGGTAACAGATTAGCAGAGATGTTAATAGAAGACAAGAAACATATAGACACAGTTGTTAACTTGGTCTCTGACCCTGATGGACAAAGAGAACTTCTGCAGCAGGACGAAGAAGAGGACTTTCTTGATGAAGGTATCGTTTATGCCTCTATAAACTTTTTGATCCTTAGTTAAAGAACACTTTTCTTAATTTACTGGGTACCACCGCAATGTCTATTTTTACCGCCAAGCAGCAGTGTGCATGCATTTTTGTGTTTCGTTTTGAAGGACATTGTAGTGTAACTACTGGACATAATGAGACTTAACATCTTATGTCTCAGGATGACGAGCGCAGTGGAATGCCACACAGTACTTTGTAACTCAAGGTGCTGGATGGAGTTGCTACTGTTTATGGGTGGTCGTAACGCTTACCATCAGGCGAACGGCATGCTCGTCTCGTCCTTCAATGCCATAAAAAAAAACAATCGTGGCATTTTTGTCATATTCATTTTAAATTATAAAATTATCCCTCTGTCAGTCTTTTTGAATTTTTCAAGAATCTCTCTATTATCCTTCAAATTACTCGAACCCTTCTGGAATAAAAAAGTCATTAGTATTTTTTGCAGTTACTACACTATCTGTTTATAATATCTTGCTTATACATTACATTTTGTTTAATATTTATTACTCAGATACCTTCATTCTATTACTAACAATTTTTATATTTAACCCTCGACCTTTACTAACCAGAGCCATATTTATAGCAAGCATACGCCTTCCTGGAAAACCTATCGGTGCCGAATGCCCCCGTGCTTTAAGAATAATTGCCTGCGTTTTACTGTTTGAAATAACCGCATTCCTTCGCGAAACATACCAAAGTCTGCCAAAAACATTCCGTTCTTCACTAAAGGAGCGGGGACCGTGGGACAGAGTTTACAGGTACGAAATGAAAAGCATTACAAAATGCGTTATGCGTTAGATATGCCTTTGGTAAGTAACTGTCATGTGTCTGTGTAAAACGTTTTTATTTTTGTCGTTATGTTATGCAAAGGTGGATGGAAAAACGTCGATTGTTATATAACAATAAGTGAGTTAAATATTCTCAGTTTATTTTATAATGAGATGTTGGAAAGTGATATTTGATGCAGCTTTTGTTTTAACAGGGCTCTTAGCAGTCAACACACATTAATGCCAGTCGAGTATGTTTACTAAAAACTAATGCATGTTCCCTTGCATACAACACTGCGCGTGCATGTGTATATAGACTGTACATAATACAAACAATACGTACACGTTAACAGAAAAACTGCGCAATGATTCACTAATAATATTAAATAATTTATGTAGTGAATAATATACTGATCACTTAATGAATTCTCTGGCACTAAGGAACATTGTAAATGTGGCACTTTTGATTACAACATGTCATTAACTTAAATTAATTCAACTATTTCCAAATAGAAATTTGTAATTGTCTGTGCTAAGTTTACAATGGTTTTATTTTAATAACTTAAACAATAATAATATGCATTAATAAGTGCTTATGCACAAATAACATGCATGACATTAAGAAGTCCACTTTACCGTGAATTAAATACTTAAAATCCACACGATTTATGACTTTACACCTTTTTCCAAATTAAGTTTTTCCAATAGTTAAATTAATATAAAAATAGTATAGCTGAAATTAGATAACGAATTAAAATCGCTTTGCTACATTGGCATGCAGAATATTATGAACAAACTCGATTGAATAGTGTCAACATAGAGGCTAATTCCGTAGCTGCAATCTTCCCCTAGAACTATTTATATTGATAATATGGATATTTATTAAGGTATTATTTGTATGGTAGAGAGGCCAACCGTCGTTGGAGTATGGCTCTATCAAGTATGGGACACTCGCAAGCCTCCGCACAAAGTCTGCAATCAATTGCAGGCGCTGAGACTGAGAGAAAAATATCATTTGTTCTGCATGAACCTGAAAACGTTTCTGGAGGTAGTAATGTCACCGTAAGTACCAACATTAGGAATTCATTTGTAATGTGTGGTAAGTCTGGTAACACAATATATGTATATTTAATATCAAAGTAATTTTTTTTTTAAATTAACGCTTAATACATGTTTCTTTAAAGAATAAATATTATTTTAATATTAAAAATAGAATACATTTTACAGTTAGCAGACGCTATCCCAACAGCTTTAGACGACAAAAAGGGTAGACTGGGGTCGCGAGGGAAAGCGTGCATACCTAGACGCAATACGCAACAGACGCATTCAGCTTATGGATCTTTTAAACGACGGTCAATCAAACTGAGGCAGAAAGACAATAGGGATGTCGAGGAATGTAAGATGATTAAAAAATATTATTTAAACAAATTTTAACCTAATCTAGTATCTAGATGATAATATTATTATTCACTGCTTTTATTTTTCAACAAGGTAATACTTATATCTCATTGTAACAATTAAAAATCTCAATCTCATTTATACAAGTTCGTATCTTTATTACTATTACGCATTTTTTATTTCCTAAATAAGTGGGAGAATAATTAGATTTATAAAATTATTAAGTTTATTTGCTGGCAGTCGTTAACCGGAGATCTGATTCCATACAAAGCAGAAGAAAGGTATCTTCTCTATCAGACAGGAGCGATACGTCTGAAGTCTATCCTGGAGCAGGTAATGTTGTTTCTATGACATTGATTAGTCATATTAAATCGCACTAGTATATTTTTTTGGTTGCATATATTAATATTATAGGTGGAACAGTAATAATGCCAAATGAAGTTGACAGCGGGGGCGAAGAAAGTCCCGGGGTACTATCAGACGATCATGATCATCCCCCAGATAGCCCCGACAGCAACTCCACAGATCCACCGGACACGAATAAGGGCTTCCCTTGGCTTAAAGTAAGATTATTTGTTAAAAATACCTTTAAATTTAAATTCACTTTCCAATCCTTTTATTTTATAACATGGTTTTGTATGCAACAGGTAATGGTGAAGTTCTTGAACTCATTCAATTACGTATGCTGCCACCAAAATTTCTGTCATCCATATTGCTTCCGACGTAATATGCGCGCCAGCATAAGACTTATGAAGTCCGTACAAAAGGTATGTAAAATTATATTCTTTGCAGACGCTTTCAAATTGTTACCGATAATATAATATCATGTTAATGAAACTATGTCTGCCTCGGTGGCGTAGTTGTATTACGGTATGACTGCAATGCTGAGGTCTTGGGTTCGATTCCCGGGTCGGGCAAAGTGATATTGGGTTTTAAATTTAGTATAAGCCCAGAGTCTGGAATTTGTGCCCGATATGGCGATAGGCTCGCCCCCTATCACATCAAGGGACGAAATACGTACGGCGAAAAGTGAGTGCACTAGTTGCGCCTCTGTCTACCCCTTCGGGGATAAAAGGAGTGAGTGTGTGTGTGTGTTAATGAAACGAAAAAGTTGCAAAAATTACTGATGAAACCGTCAGTTTCAAAATTGTGTAATGTTTCTCAGCAACAAATTAATTATGTCTGCGAGGTACATGATTGTTTAGAAAGGAGTCATAGTGAACGGAAATGTAAGTAAATAATTATTAAAAAATCATATAAATTATCTGTGTAGATTTATGGAGAAAAATTTGGACCAGAAATAAATACGACAAATTCCGAAGAAGGAGTAGGAGTTGCACGTCGTGGACGTCGCACACGAAAACCCTCCGAGCATTCAACTGACAGGTTAGTTACATTTTACGATCTTACAGCAGTAACGTATAATGTAGCGTTTAAATTTAAACCGGAAATGCATGACTGACTCTACATTAAATATGGTCGTGTTTTACAGTAAGTAATTAACTTATTTGGATATTTAGTTAAGTTAGTTATTGTTATAAAATTCTTTAAGGGTTAACAGCATATTTGCGTGGAACAGAATTGACAGGTCGGTAATAGAGAGCGCAGGGCTAGCGTACAGGGCGGCAGTAGTGGACCACAACTTGCCGCATTTGGAGATGCCGCCCGTGTTTAGACCAGGCGCTATGCCCTACCCACCGCCGGAACCTCCGGCTATACTGAAATATTTAAAAGGACAGGTAATTAATTTCCTTGCATGTCTTTTACTTGCAAGAAAAAATCTTTTATTACGAAGCGGACGAGGCCCAAGGAACTTATCTAATAAATGGTTCATTTTTATCTTTTCTGTTAGTAATGTTCATTTATAACCAATTTACCTAAATTTATTTAACTTTCATTAACCAGGTCCGCGACGCGTTCCATACTCCCCTAGCGACATTAATAAAAGGTGCAACCACAATGAGCGAGGAAATGTTCGCGGAAAGCGCTCCGGTCGCTTGGCAACTGCTATTGGAACCAGACCGGGAACTGAGCTCATGTGCCGCTGCCCTGTTCATATTAGCAGCAGTTAAAGCACCGCATACGGCTACTGAGATCATGCATAACGATCTAAAACACACCGACCCAGGAGTCAGGTTGGAAATAGCTATTTTTTTATTTCTTGAAGTAATTTTTAAATATATCTATACTATAATAAAGCAGTAGATCCCGGTGAGTCTGTACATTGAAAGAAATGTAATAAAAAAAGGGGTTGACTAAAGAAGAGTGATGGAAAACAATAAAGCGATTTCTATAATTATTTTCTGTCTGTCTGTTTTTCTGTTTGTTTGTTACTGCCATCTGCGAAACTATTAACGGATTTCGATGAAATTTGGTATGGAGACAGTTTGAGACCCTAAAAAGGATATAGGCTACTTTTTATTCTGGGAAAATATAAAGCGGGACTTTTATTCCGGAAAAAAATTTCACTCGGGCGGAGCCGCAAACAAAAGTTAGGTCTAAATTTAAAAAGCTACATCGATGCAGTGATTAATCTGTTTCATTAAAGTGGCAAGAGTGCTGTTAAGAATAACGTACATACAAAATTCTGCGATGATTGGCGCATGGAACAGTACATTCTTAAATGTTTCATAATGCACCACAGGATCAACGCAATACTAAGATTTCAAGTAATGTGGAAGCTCAGATACCAAGTATGGCCACGAATGGAGGAGGGCGCGTCTATGACATTCAAAGTACCTCCGCCTGGCATTGAATTTACACTACCCTCACCTAAAATTGGAATTGAGTCTCTAGCGGTTGTTGATCCGCCATGGAGTCCTCAAGTCAAGGACAAAGATATGGAGATGACATTGAACCAGGAAAGACATGTAAGTTTCCCGTTACTGTATTAGTTCTATTTAATGATTTTCATGGCCTTTATCTTGGCCATGAAAATTTAAAATTACCATTTTACGTCTCACTGACAAACGCTTAACAATTGCACATCTTTTATTAGAATGAATGCTCGACTCTACTTTACAGAGTTGATATAAAGATAGCGTTAATTACCGTAGCAACCGATTGTATTAAAGAAATTGTTCATAATATATTTTCCCACGCAGCGATCCCTGGTAACAGCAACAAAAACCCGCAAGAAACAGCAAACTGAGGCGATAAAACGTGCGTTGCAACAACGAAATGACAAAAAACGCGCAGAGCGTGAGAGTTTTCTCATAACAACCATACCGATAACCAGGCAGGCGGCAAGAGAGCCGGCGCTAGACCATGTGGCTGATGACCATATTGAACGTAAGTTAGACCATAGATAGAGGACAATATACTGTTAGATAGAGTTACACAGAGAAGGTCGGTTTCTAGTATTGCTATAGTATGTAAAAGTAACATGGCTGGTATTCCTATTTATTTTGTTAGTGATATTGCTTCATTTAAATTATTACTAATTTTTTTCTCAAAGATTTGCCGTTATTACAAATGACATGTATTGAAATTATTAATCAATATTTACAAAGAAAACTGCCACGTTTATCGGCGATCCGGCACTTCAAATATATTTATACAAATTGAAAATGATTTCGCAGCCCCAGCTGATGAGGAGATGGTGGAAGGAGTTCGCGGTTCCCATCACACTCAAGCTGCCTCGGCGCTATTCCCGTCCACGTTGTGTTCTGCCGTGGCTGAAATAATTTCTCTGTTAGATGACGCAGCGGTATCAAGAGATGGTTGTTCGGTTTATGAAGTCGCATATCAGGTCCTTACTATTGCAGGTTGCAGGAACTTTTAAAAGAGTTGAAATAACTCTGCTTTCTTCAAATCAATGAAACCTAGACATTTTAACATATTTACATGTTTTTTTTTCTGTTTTCTGATCTGAATGTTTTTAACATTTTTAAACAGGTGATCTGGGGATGTCTCGTCGAAGACTCGGCATTGTTCCTCCGCCACGTGCTAGAACGCCTGACTCGTGACCACCAAGATGAAATGTTCAAACTCCTTCGTCATCTGATTCGGTTCATTCCTCGACTGCCGCAGCAAGCTGCGTTCGCTCTGTACAACTATATTATAGGATATGTCATGTTCTACGTGAGGAGTCCGCATGAGGAAGGACAACGACTAGTCGGTGCTGCTTTGTCTATATTGTGGATGGTTAGTATTGACTTATGAAGATAATGTGTATGAAGAATATTTAAACTACATTAGTAGGTATTCTTTATAGGAAGATTAATGACCGCAATAAGTTCTTCGGAATACTATTAAAAAACCGATATTGATCTCAGACATTGCAAATGGCTAGGTTCAATAAATTTCACTCGTCGACTTGTTTGTTTTCCGTATCTAATTAAATGTAGTTTTAATAGTACATATGTTCTTACTATAGGTGGTACATAGCGTACACGGAATAATGTTCAAAGATTTGAAGCAGATATTGCGTAAAGAACAATGTGATGCATCAATTTTGCTGACTGCCAATGTGCCAGCCGCGAAGAAAATTATCGTGCACGGGCCATGTAAGTCTTCACAAATAAAATTGTTTTGATAATATAGGTATTAGCAATTATTATGCAAACTACAATGTGAGCGTTTTAGAAAAAATATAATGATTTATCCAGTGGATAATCTGACACATTTTATGTAATTTCAAATGTAAAATAATATTTTCAGCTGACAACGAAGGCAGCATTCCATCGCAGTTCCCTGTGCAAGAAGATACAATATTTTCACAAATTTTAAAAGAATCTTTAGATTTCTTTAGCATTCCAGAAAACATGCATCATGAATATTTCCTTGTCGACTTTAAAACACGTAAGTCTTCATTTTAGTTTTGAATGAAATGTAATAGATACTAAATGAATTCCTTTTAATTGGGTCCTAATCGCAATAATAGATGCAACGTAAGGTAGGTCTAGATTCTATATTGCGATTTACCGTATTAGGGGTTGAAATCAAAAACATCATTTCAACAACTCTATCACGCTTTCCAGGTCAAATCCACAATCCGCAAAATTACGTGCGCGATCATTATTTCTTCAAACGTTCTCAATACCCTCAGTTAGGGCTCGTACACATGGAGCCAGAGGAAGCATTCAACAAACTGCAACAGCAGGAATTATTGCTCAAATTTATTGAAATCGGAAAGGTCTTGCTTACTTGGGCTATACTTAAAAACGTGGACATGGTATGGAAAAAGTTTATTCTTAATTAATTAAAAGTATGTTAATTGAGACCATTTAGGTTGAAGTGATATAAAATGCCTGTCAGTTGATATAATATGTATATCAGATATAATATTACTTTTCTATGATTATTACTTATTACTTCTCAATTTCCCGTTGAAGCAGTATCTACATGTCAAAACACCACATTAACACCACATCCAGTGCCGAAATGAAAATATAAAATCAAACAATATTGTATCTGAAATGGCTATATACTTTTTTATAATAATTTTTGGAGTCGGTCTTGCTATATTTTATACAAAAAATCTTTTCGTGGTATGTAATGTATTTTTAGGTTGTCCAACGTGTAGTATTTCTGCACGATGAACTAATGAAGCTGCCATCGTTTCCTCGCAAAGCACTTGAGGCAGATCTAGGTCTTTACAGCCGCGGGCCGCTTGGTACCACCCTCTTAGGATTGGATGTCTTGCACAAATTTATGTACGTAGAATATTAAAACTATCATATTGTGGTTATTGTATTGTATTAATATCACTAAAATGTAATGTATACAATTTTGATCCTAGGTACTTAAATACGTCGGTAAACGATATATTTTATAATTGCTGGTGTCAGTTAACAAACTATAGGCACCTACGACGTTTAACAACTAAATCAGTCCATTTAATACCCAAGATTCTATTCTTATTGCAGGTGGGTCCGACTCATAGCTCGAATGTTCGAAGCGATGGCTGGTAATTTTACATCGTCGAGGGATATTCATTTATTCCTAAACGTGCTCAATGGCGCGCTGATGTTACATAGCGAAGATGCTTTGATATTGAGATATGTTATAGCAACTTATGTTAATGCTGCTTCTAACTTTAAAAGCATATTCTCGACTAATGGGTGCGTATGAAATTAAGTTTATCTTTGGTAATATTTTCTTATTATCTATTTCGACTAGGTAGCAATTTGCTAGTAACCTTTTCATAGGAAAATAAAATGTATTGTAATTTCAGGTTTTTAAGCTCCATTTTCTTCTTGGCTTTTCCAGGGATTTCATTAATATCTGTGATTTTAGCTGTGTACTATTGTGTATATTATAATTTATTGCTATAGGTATATATAGCGAGTCACATCTATAACCATTATTGTTATTTTCCAGCTATTTACTTATCATGCCAACATTGCTTCAAATATATTCAAATTTCCAAACAAACAAACTCGTGACGACAACGATAGAGTATGCAGTGAAACAGTTCTACTTACTAAATAGAAAACCATTCATTTTACAAATGTTTGGCTCAGTGTCGGCCATATTGGATACGGACGAAGAGGCAACATACGGTGATGCAAGTAAGGTAATGATCATTTTATGAATTAACAAACAATATAACATCTGCGTGAATAGCATGTTTTGAATAAGTGTTGCCATGTTTCTTCCTAGGTACAATCCAGCTGTCTATTCAATTTACTTCTAAGCCTCGAAACACCATCACCGGATCCGCTTCACATAGCAGAGCTAATAAAGGAGGAAAAACCTTTGAAACCCATAGACTTCTGCTATCGTGATGAAGAAGAAATGGTCAATGTACTGGACTGCATCAGTTTGTGTGTTATGGTAGTGTCTTATTCAGCTGAGAGTATGAGGGGATATCAAATGTTGGTAAGTAATATTCTTAAATGTTGTAAGATGAACTAAGGTTTAGGTTCATGCGTGTTCAAATAAAATCAATTTCATACTGTTTTTTGCGTAGGAACTTAGGTACTAACTTTATTGACATTTTGCTATCACAAACTAATCACCTGAAGAGACGTAATAAAATAAAGATTTAAACCACAGATAATACTCGAAGCTATCCTGCCATGTTACGTAAAACAAATCCAATTACCAACGTACAACAGAGAAGGCAAGACAGAGAAAGAAATCATTCAACAGTTGGCGATAGCTATCAAAACTCTTATCAATAACTGTGAAGGATTATCAAAGTAAGTCGACTGTATTTGGTTTTCGGGTAATAAAAAATCTGAAGCAAACGCAATCTCTTGGAACTTTGTGTGCTTTTGTTTTATTTTACATGATGTGGTTTAAATATTGTTCCAACTTTTGACAATACTGTTAGAAACTTAAGCGATTTTGATTTAAATAAAAATATCTACCACTGATTTTACAGCAATACTTTCACAACGATATAGGACACTACGACTGAGCCAAGACTGAGACCGAAGTTCAGCGCGAATGAGCCTGCACATCGATACGGCACCCTTTTTATACACCCAACTGTCACTTCCATTATTAGTTTGATATCACAAAAGCCCTCACAAAACGTTTTATCCTAACAATACCATATATCTTACATTTCAAATGTCAATGTTCGAATTAAAACACTTTCAGATCATATAATGGCCCATACAGAACCTCACCTGAACATAAAGGCTCTTCCCAAAGAACAGGACCACGCACAGGCGCTGCCACTATTATAGCTTTCGAAGAATCACATTCAAAATTCGACAATTCTAAAATGCCGCCACCCGAATATACCGGTGCTGAAGATTCTGAGGTATGTCACATAATAATATGATAAGTACTTAAATAAAATCTTGGAAAATAATCGATCTTATTTGTATATTGTTTGTTAATCTTTAGCTTTACTTTATATTTTTATTATAATAAGTATAACCAAATTGGATAATAAGACTTTTATTTGTTCGTATTTGTGGTTAAGCATTCGTACTATGTTTTATCTTCCAGTAGAACTTTATACTTAAAGCACAAATTATAGCATATTTTCATTAATACGCGAAAGAAATAATGAAAACACGCTGCATTGTGTTTTATTTAAATCATAAACTATTTTTGTTATTTAATCATGACTACATCGTACATCTTCCGGTGTTTCAAATAAACTACAGTATTATTTGTTATTGTAAGCTAATTCGCGCTGAATACCGTCGACCTCGTGACGTATTATTGTCACTGGTTGGTGACTTCATCGGACGAGCCACTACGCGGTTAATGGAACTCAACGGCTCTAAAGGAAGCGGTGGTAGTGAAGGCAAGCCCGTTGAACTGCTGGACAGTAAATCTCACGTTGTAAGTTATTTGAAAGTTGATATCGATTACAAGACCTTGTAACTCATTTGCTGTTTATAACAGATAGTAGATAAATAAGAAGATATACCTGCCATGGATTATGGAAGATTTTAAGCAAAAATACGTTTTCAGCGTTTGGCGGACATAGCCCACGCGTTACTGAAAGTATCGCCATACGACCCAGAATCGATGGCCTGCCGAGGTCTCCAGAGGTACATGAGGGAAGTTCTGCCTGTAGGCGACTGGGCGGACGATACTCTACGCGCAGCCCTACTTACGATCCTCAGACGTCTTGATAAAGTGTTCCTGAAGATAGCTAAGAAACCTGGCATACGAGTAAGTTAACGACTAATATTATTAAAATATCGATAATATCGTGATAATGCATATGGCCCTTTAGTGTTGACTTTGGTATATATACGTTTATAGTTTCAGAATTTAATATTTTTTTGATTGGACTCTCATAGCAGTCGATAAAACTAGTTTGTCTAATAGGAATCTGAATCTGGTGATCATTTTTTTTTAAGTGAAAACTCCTTTAGCGGCGTTGAGCACTTTTCTTGGGATGGCTATAAAATGTTAAACTCGCGTCAGGACACGTGACTCGAAAATTCGTAAGATGGGAGGTTGTCATTTTTGTGTACGATAGCGGGTTTTTTAATACATCAATGACGATAGCGCAATAAATAAAGCAATTCGTGCGAAATTATTCCCTAACCATTCCAAAATATTCAAAAATGCACAACGTTAATGTTCAAGTTTTCACTTCTGCCGGCACTCCCGGAGTGCAACCCGTTCTTTTTTTTATATACCGGCACGGCAAACTGACCCCACTGCATCTGATGGTAACCTGAGAGAGATCCAAATGATTATACCTCTTCAGTCGTTACAATTATGCCGGACTATTTGAACCGGATATACACAGGCTGATCCTGGAACGCGGCACACTTATATAGGCCACTATGGCGGATTAACCCCTTATGAACGGTGGTCGCTATCCGATCGGATATAAAATATATCCTTATCACCAGCATACTAAATTTATACTCATAGCAATTTCATTTAACAGAGAAACACCGATTGGGATTCTGCAGCGGAACTGCTAAAAGGCGTTTACGAAACTATGATAAGATGTCCGTATATAATGCATTGGGCACAAATGAAAACACTGCTTAACACAGTGCAGGCTAGTATTAACAATATCTTACCTGATACCTCTTAATACTTATTAATTTTACCTCCTCTTAATTTTAATTACCTTTTTCTGATCTGATAATATACAATATGTGTATACTACATATTATGCTATCGATCAGCGATCCTATATGTATAGGTATAATGAAAATATTTCAAAAAATAATTATTATGTTACTCGCGTTACAAATGACTCATCATTACAAGCTTTAATAAACTCTACCAATTTGTTTCAAAATGGATCCCACAACCAATCAATCAGCCTATTGGTGTCCTCTACCTACTGAATGTAGCTCTCCCCATGTGATCGCTAACCATCCTCGTCATAAGCAGCCCGCATCCATCTGATTTCATAATACTAATAATACAAATATTTAACAATATAATAATATTTCCACAGGCTTTAATAGTGTCAGACAATAATACCGGAGAGAATTTGTCGTCTGCTACAGCGGCATTGATGTCACAGCCACCGCCTCCTCATTTCTGCAGCACTGTTGTTTTGCTCATTGCTCTACAAGTCATCAATACTGGGGTAATCATTATGTCACTATTGAAAGTACTATCTTTGTTACCTACATTCTTGTAAATTTTTATCAAAATACAGCCCTTTCAAAATTATATCTCTACGTATTAAGTGAATATTATTTGTTTCTAAGCTCAAAATAATTTCATTGCATCAATTACCTATTGAACAAGTAATATAGATAGAATATAAACTATTCTATGTTCATACTTTCTATATTCCAGGATAGTTACTCCTTAGAGCAAATGTGTGGAGGCAGCGCTATATTCCAAACGGCGGAAAAAACTGAGAACATGTTGATGAATTTGTTCATGCCGCTCTGTATGCGAGTCGGAAGTGGCAGAAAAGGTATCGCATTTAGATCTTTAATCAATTTAAACATGAGTTCCAAGATCATGTTCGATACAAAAAAATCTTACAAGTGTAAACAATTAAATAGATTCCAAAACGTTAGGCATAGAAGTAACCAACCATTGCCTTTCAGACGTTCCTCCCCTACGTCAGTCAGACGTCAGCTACTTGGTGTCAGTAGTGCTAAACGCGTTATGCCCGCCGGCACCGCCCGGGCAAGTGGCAGCGGTCAACGCCAAGCTCAACGCAGCTGACGCACGCGCCAACTCTCTCACCTTTACTGGCAGCCGCGACACCAGAAACACAACCAGACTCTCCAATCAGCTGTATAGGATTGCGTTCTTAGGTATGATAAGTGCTGGAGATGCGTAGTTTGGTGATATTTTGGTATCGTTCTTCACAAGTCTTTTGTTCCATTTTCAACTCAATAAATTACTAATCAATTATATTATTATTATTAAGAGTTCGTTATATTATTTTTCTTTTATTCATAATTTAATAGAGTAGTTTCTTTTGTTTGATTTGTACATTATTTTATATGTAACAGAAAATAATACGAAAAACAGCACAAAAATTGGTTGAAAAAGAAAGCAGTTATTCAAATTTCAAATATTGTTGTGAGCAAAAGAGGAGGCGTGGTGGGGATATCGCGATATCTCTTTCAGACGCACGCAGCGTTATGGTTGGTGATACCCGGTGATGTCACATTCTGATATTACTGTTATTTGACAATTACAAATTTCAAGCTTTGAAATTTGGTGGAAGATTTCGAATTCGAAAAAATTTTAAAGTTGAAAAATTATTTTTCCGTTATATTTAGGATGGCATAATGTATGTCTGATAAATGTATAAAACAAAAAGTAGTCAACTTCCTCATTCTTTGCCTTGTATCTTTAGCGTTGCAGGTGTTTAAGAAACACTATTTGGCATTGGGTTACAGTCTTGCTTAATTGTCTTCTGCTATAAAAATTTACATCTGGAATAATTTCCTAGCCCTGAAAGTCGTATGCGCGTGTTTCTCGAGCGAGCTGTGCGGCGAGTGGGGCCGCATCGCGCGAGCCATGCGAGAACTCGGCCGCCGCAACGAGGCCGCGCATCACCTGTGGGACTTCCTCGAACACGTAGTTACCTACCGCACGCCGCTCTATATACTGCTGCAGCCGTTTATTGTGCATAAGGTGAGCTTATTTTAACTTTAATAACTGGCACTAAATCCCTTTACGATGTATTTGCCGTAATAATTGATTTATTTTCGAAACAAGCAGCAGTCGACGGCTATCCTGCCTAGGAAAAATGCGTGTATGAATAGCAAATAATTTCGGTTTGAGTGTATCTATTATTTTATAATGTGAATACAAGTACCAACTTAAAATTTATAAGCAGGTACCATAAGGAGTTTGCTAATCCAGAGTTTATTAACAGTTTCTATTCAATCCTATGCAATCACAGCGGCAGTTACCTAACAATCAGAATTAATCTATACAATGTTTTTTCTACCGCCAAGCAGCAGTGTGCAGGCACAGTTGTGTTTCGGTTTGAAGGACAGGTTTTGTGGTCAGCATAATTATTGGGCATTATGATACTTAACGTCTTATGTCTCAGACACTCCAGTGTCATGCAGTACTTTGTAATTCAGAATTCTGTGCGGCGTTGCTGCTGTGTATAAGCGATCGTATCGCTTACCTTCAGGCGAGCGGCATGCTCGTCGCGTCATTTAACTGCTATAAAAAAAATATTGTCGTCTTTGCTGACTGCATTGAAACACCTATGCATACTCCCTCAGTTATCTCAACCGCCAATCGGCGACAACGAGCGGCACATGCAGTTCGTAGTGCGAGAGCGAGTGCGCGGGCTGAAGCTACCCGCGGCACGGGCGCGCGGCGCGCTGCTCACCGACCTGGCGCGGGAGCTGCGCTCGCTGCGGGACACTCACGACCAGTGCAAATATGGTAAACATACGTATTACATACTGCTTACGGGTTTATTTCAGAAGGGTGGGGCAGAGACGCTTCTAACACATCCATACACCACCTAGCTGGTATCTACCATAATAAAGCCACGAATATCGAAAACAAATTCCACTGGTGGTAGGTCTCTCGTATGCGAGGCGCCCTCTGGGTAGGTACCACCGCAATATCTATTTCTACCATCCAGCAGCAGTGTGCATGCACTGTTGTGTTCCGGTTTGAAGGACATTGTAGCCAGCGTAATTACTGGGGATTATGAGACTTAACATCTGTCTCAGGGTGACGAGTGCAGTGGAGTGCCACGCAGTACTATGTACTTAAAAGTTCTGTATGGTGTTGCTACTGTTTATGGGCGGTCGTATCGCTTACCACCAGGCGAGCGGCATGCTCATCTCGTCATTCAGTAGCAAAAAACAATTCTAAGCAACGCAAGACTCTATTAATAAAGCTCATAACAGGATTTAATTTAAGGTATCAAAAGTAAGGAAATCTTTTTATAAATTTTAAAGGTGCACAAATCATATGAACATTAAGGCTGCTACTCGTTTATTAATTCATAGGGCATGCATACTTCTACTTAATTACCATTATCTAATTAAATGATCAACAATTAAGCTCTACCGATGAAAGTGAATCAGTTAAACTTTTAAACAGACCAAATCGCGGAAAACCTGGGTCAGTCCGGTGGGAAACGTTCGTCTGAAGTGTTCCCTCGCCCTTCGAACGTACAAGACAAACACCAACAACACAGGCCGTCGCTAATATCCATGCTAGTGGGTCGCGCTGGCGCAGGTGGTATCCCACGCACCCCCGACCATCCCTCCGCACCTCTTACTGCCCAGAGAGGTAACTTTAGTGCAATTTTATTTTGTTCATATATCAATTTGAACTAAATTGGATGACAAAAGGCGCTTGGATGCTCAAAATTTATATTGTTATGCGTGGTATACCCAACAATATAAAATAGAATTGCATATAGACTCTTGGAGATCATGTCTATATTTTAATACATAATAAATCTATAGCTAGACATAATATCTTATAATTTACAGAATCTCTGTCGAGTAGTTCTACAACAAGCCAGCAATTGCCGCTGTTCGAAATCGGTTTGAACAACAACGGTCGGCAGAGCGATCACTGTAATAATAACACAAACAATGGCAACTCTAACGTCGGTAAAGTAAAATACATAATTGGCTCATCTATGTATTGTATCGTGGACTAAATCTAAATTCTTGTGCTCATACTCTTTAGTTATTTTACAGGATCTGTAAACAATTATGGGATTGACTCAAAACCACCTGTTAGCACACCATCGTATGTAAGTGCTCAAACAAAACTGCGCTTCGTGCCATCTGTAGAGTTCAAGTTCACATCAGGTAAATATTTTTAAACCTTTTGATCCATTCCGTTTGTCTTTTTTAGGATAGACAACAAATGGCGGTCGCAACCAGTACGACCTTATTTCTGGGTACAGTCCTATCTTAATTTATGTACATATATAAATGATAGAGTCTTGTTATAGCCAGTCTTGTTTATATCATAAATGTACCAGTCGAAACGAGGTATGAACCTCGGACTCAAAGAAAATCGATTTGAAATCTGCGGTTTTTTTTTTTATATCTGGCTTTTGGTATAAACGCTACCTAAATATCGTTTTATCTAAGTGAATATATATTGTAGAGCTACAAAGTAGGTACAAAATTGTCGTCGGACAAGGTCCCTGTGCCAGCTTTAACCAGTCTATAACGCCTCTCTCTTTAAAAAACAATGAATGTCCAGGTGAAACATCCATGACTCCATTATCTCCAATGTCGCCCGACTCGCGCCTGAGCGGCACCAGTCCCGGGGGCATGTGTGCAGGCATGGAGGAGGGGCGCGCCGACAGCCCCGATGTAGACAAGCCGCGATTGCATCGAGCGCACGGACCTTCTAAGAAGACCTTCAAATTCAGACGCAGCCGGCATGCGAAGCCCGAGGTAATGTCTAATATGGACACATTTTTATACTATTTGACGGTATGAGCAAACCGCTAGCCTGATGGTAAGCGATATAATATACCTATGCGATTGTAAAAAAAATCACGACGAATAACTCGATATCTTGATAAAACCGAACAAAAATTTTATATCAAATATTTATCATGCAAGTTTTAAAAATCAGATATAGGTACCCAATTCGTGACTCACATTAAAAGTAAGTAAAGTATTGTTTATAGAGTCTGATAAAGACAATATACATTGTCACTGAATTATCGATCGTTTCTGTAATTGAGAAGCACAATGTATCTGTTATGCAGCCGTCGCTGGCTCGGTTCGAGTCGGACTCGGGGTCGTCTCCGGGCGCGGACAGCACGCCACTGCGACGCGCGTGGTCGCAGCCGCCGTTCCTGCAGCCCGCCGCCGCCAACACCGACACCTCCTACGACAGCGAGATCTCGCAGACCTCATCCACCTCGGGATACAGGCTAGCATTACTGCCGCGCCAGTAAATAGAAATGCCGCAAACTGTTGTCGTGCATGCAGCCTTGTGTGTGCATGAACTTGTTACCAACTGTCGACAGTTGGCGACATTGAGTCATTGTCTCTTCATACATAATGTAACACTGTGGTATCTATGTCATTCATCGCATAACACTTGTAATGTCACATTAAAATAAACTTATTTATTTACGACAAAATGCTGCCAATACAGACATGCAAAGTCGTAGCGAGACCATAATAGGATTAACTTGCAAAAGATTCATTCGCCAACAAATTGTCTTCATTTACATTTTATGTGGGTAGTCTTAATTGGTGTTGTCTTGTATATCACTTCAATTGTTCATTGTTGTATCAGGTACTTGTAGGTATGCTTAACTACCTATTTTTACTTAATATTTCAAACATTAGATATCTAAGATTAGATACTATCTTGCAAATGTAACAGTTTTAACTTTTATATAGTAACAAAATTGAGTTGAAGCCTTAAAACACAGAAACTTTATGCAATCGTTCTGAAGTCGAAGCTATTTCGATCATTTTAGGCTAATATTGTTTTTAAACTATTTTATTAAACTTTCAACTTCCACTTGATAAATTCCAGCCTACACAATAGTTCAACACACTAACTTTCCTCTAATACAAACTAAACATACTTAAATTTATCCTTAAAATTATACTAGTATACCTACAAGTTATCGTGATATGTTACAGAGAGAGCTACAGCCTACAGGTTTCGATGACGGAGTCGCAAGGCGGCGCGGCGGAGCGCTCGCCCAGTGCGACCCCGCACGCCAGCCCCGACGGTAATCACTCCTTCGTATGTACCCCACGGCTCATATCGGCTCTAGTCTCGCCTCTTCATCTTCTTTCCTATCTATCGAATCTTATAGTTCAAGAGCTTTTATGTCTCCGTACGCGAACATGTTTTGATTGAACATTTTTTTACTGACAAATAAAGAGGGAGAATTATATACCAGATTCATGATTCATTATCAGATATCAAGACTCAAGATATCTTCAGTTCTTAGAATTGCCCATAAAAACAATCAATTGAATTAAAATATTTACCAAAACGATTGTAACTCACAAACTTTACCTCTTTATAATATTATTAGGTATAGATTATCCCTTTTAGGTCTTAGAAAATTAGGTAGTAAATAAATAAGAATATTTTTTCCTATCTAAGCTTTTTTATTGTATATATACTAAAAATCACAATATTATTCAAACAAATCAACAAATCATGTTACTTTTTGTGGCAAACTGTAATTTTTTTTTTCTTATTAGCCTCTCTAAGCTGCGAGTCTGGAACATCCTCGGCTGAGCGTACTGCACTGCTCGGCGCGGCTAGTCAGCGATCACTTTTACTTAGTAGCGATTTACGAGATGAAGATACACTTCTATAAATCCATAAGAATATTGTTACAAAAATACGTCAAAGAAGTATTAATGTTAAATATCTACTCTAAGAGTCTCTTGGTTTAAATTAAATGTTAATGAATAGTTTTAGCGTGTAATACAATTTATTGTAGGTACCTATGTTTATTAGGTGAATTTTATGTTGTATTTAAATCTATTTATAATGTGATATGAAAATTCGATTATAGGGATTTACTTTTGTAGACAATTTTAATAGATGCTTTTAATTTTAATTTGTTTTATTAATTATCCCAACAAAATTATTTTATAGCACCAGATGCAGCTTGGCGCGGCGATAGCCTAGAACGCATAGGAGTCGTAAAAAGCCATGAGTTTAGCTTATTTGCCCAGATTTTGAAAGCGTGCCCTTAAAATCTATTGGGTTTGTTTTCTTTAAAGTTTTTATGACCAAATTTCTGGCAATCCCACATTTCTTATGGATACAGACTTATGTGTAAGTGGGTATAATGTGTAGGTAATTTATTGTAATCACTTCATTTTACCCTTTTTTATGCGTCTGAATAAAGGCGTATAGTTCGCCGAATAACAGCGAATAAATATGACTAGGGTCTTTCGGGGTAACATCATGCAGTGGGTAGAAGTTCGCATGGCCCATATCTCGGAACGTATTGAGGAAGCTCAGACACTGTTTCGACTAGATTAGGGGTCGTCACGGACGGTGTCAGAACTACAAGCTATTTTGCTAAGCATTTTATTTTGTTTAGCGAAAAAGGGCGATCAACATGATATTGTTGATTAATTAACAGATATTTTGTACTTGGATAAGTTTGTAGATAGGCGGTACATCAGTTTACAAAAGTAAGTTGATTATGTTATTATTACATGATTATTATAAGTAGTATTTATTTTAGTGATTTATTCTGTCCTAGAAAATAATCGCGTCTCAACCCATGGTCTCAACGGGTTCTTTGAAATATTCCCTGTTGGGGAACCTGCACGAGGTTAAAATTATGCATACAATACTACTTAGAACTACTTTTATACCTTCATTACAATAGAACAACTTTTATTTTTATCTAGAAACTGCAATCAAATCTATCTAAGTAAATATAGAAAAAATTGTGTGTGTCCTTATGTACACGCGTTAGAAGTTATACCTACTTCTTTGACGTAACAAGATAAAAATCTTTTTAAATAACGCGCCAAAAGAAGTATAATTTCAATATCTTTCGCCTTATTCTACGTTCAAAATTCAAAACTAAAATGTTGACTACAGCTAACTTCAGGGTGTCGGTTTTTCGTGACGGTGAGCGCGCGCATCGTAAATATTTACTCTCATCATTTTTCCCTAACGCGCCAAAAGAAGTATAACTTCAAAAATATTCTTCAATAAATACCTTTAAGAGTAATTGTTATATAATACTAGTTGGCACGACAAAGGTTGTTCTGCCATATAAATTTTGTTCTTTTAGTATTATACCAACTATTTTACAATCATAAAACACGTATATATCTACGCTAATATTATAAGAAAGATTTGTATTTTTGTATGTTTGTAATCAGGACCACGCCGACGCAAGACAGCGCCTGTGTGCGAAATCTATAAAGCGCCTGTCCTCTCGACCTATTTCGACGTACGTAAAAGTACAACGATGCTGCAAGAAAGGCCTTATTCCACGAGGGGGGGGTTGATGCATAAGAGTGGTTCGCTTAGGGCATCAAGTAGTCTTCATCTGGTACTGGAGTATACTTAACGACCCATTCTCATGCCTTTTTTTTTTTTTTTTTTTTTTTTTTTTTTTCGCGGGAAAAAACGCGTTATCGCTACCACCACTGGGGGGTGAGTGGAACGGTTATGTTGGTTTCACACAGTCTTACAGCCCAATGTCGACACTCGGGAGTATGGCATCATCCGAGCGAGCATTGGACCGAGTCCCTAACACTATGTACACCCTACACCGGCATACCAACCAAAACCCGCGGTGGCCTTCTTCGGCGCATACGAGACGGCCCCGGGGTATCTTGTTGCACTAAGATAGCTGCACGGGACCGTCCCTGCGCGGTGCCGTTGCGGCCACTCTCTATACAAGGGGGCTAAGATGCCCCCGAACTCTAAAGGACGCCTTTGGCGTCTACGACAACGGGAGGCCGACCACCCACATTGTCGTCCACCTCGGAGTCGCTTATATTGGACTGAGCAGCCCCCCGCTGCTCGCCCCGCGACTTTCTCGAAGCCCCATTTAGTCGCCTCTTACGACAGGCAGGGGATGCCGTGGCGGAACTCTCTAAATGCCCCCGGACCACAGGGCACATTCTCATGCCTACCATCATCATCATCAGTGAGGAATTTCAACATTCGCAGGTATCCACGAAAGTGACAGATTTGGAGGACCAAATGTAATGGCGTGGGGAGGCATCAGCCTATCGGGCAGAACCGAACTTGTAGTAGTTTAAACGAGGGCATAATAACAGCTCTACGGTACATCGAGGTGGTTATAAGATCCCATACTGCTGTTGCCGTGTAATTACCAAGTTATTATAATTAGTATAGAAATAAAGGTGTCTAATAGTGATACGGTCACTATAAATATTGATACTTGGTTTTACATTAAATTCACAACATTTTGTAGTGAAAGAACAGCATTGCCAGACATGGCATTTTTTTACATTTTATGTTTTTGATGAGATATTCCGTAAGTTATATAATATAATCGATATTCTATAGGCTCAAGAGGAAATCAAGAATCAGTAAAACTTGCAAGTGTTATGTACTCATACAATTTATTGAATCAACAAAATTACATTCAACACCAATCTAAGTAAAAGTAAGTACATAATATCCATTGAGACTGTGCTACTTAAAAATGGTTCATTACAAATAGAATATGTGAATCTACATTGACAATTATACAATAACTAGTCATCTATCTGCAAGACTTAAATGAGCGCTAGTTTTTTCAATCCACTTAATATCTTATAGATCAATAACAACTAACGAACAACAAAACTACTCTATCCCCACTACTATAAATTACATAAACATACATCTAACAACCAAGAATAAATCACATAGTTCTTTAATTATGGGGGTAATCAATATTATGAGCAAACATTTTAAATTTGAATATACAAAATATCCAAGATTTGCAATTATCAACCGTAAAAGTTTTAGAAAGTCATAGGTAGATATTAAAATAATGATATAAGGAATGGTAAGTTACTGAATTCAAAGTCTTATTGGTTATGTAACCATAAGTTACGTTTTGACAAGGACTATCCCATTTTGCAGTCTTCTGTTCCGGTTGTCCCGAAAACGTCGCGAGATCATGCAATTGTTATTTCTTGGATGTTTTGTATATTACTAAATAAATCTAAAGCTATCACATACATTTACAGAATATCATAATTATTAATATTCTCGATAAATTTAGTCCCTAATCTGTACTTATTATGTGCACAAACCCTAAATTTAACCAAGTAAATCTTATTTGGTATCATATAGAAACAGATTAAATGGACTATTAAATAGAGATTTTAACAGACATTGAATGGACATAATTAGTCAACTTTTGTGTACAACAACTAGTAAGTGAAATAAAAACAGCAAATAAATCATTACAAATTGGCCGAGTTCAGATATATAGTATGTGGGTTATTGGGCACTATTTCCATTTCTTGCAAAATGAAGATATTATGGACTGATTTAATAACATTGAGACGTGACACTATATCAATATTACTAATAAGTCATCACTCTCATCTTTTTCTACAGCTGCTTTCTACTAATGGCATTACTGCAGATATTTTTATGCATTAACTGCCAATATCAATGAACAATCCCTATCGCTGTTCTTTGATCTATCGCATAAATGGACCAACAAGAATAGAGTTTTTAGACATGTTTACAAATTACTTAAATTTGATTTGTTCATCGTTGGGATCGGCTCGAAAATTAATATTGTGATCTTTTAATGACATTGGCCGTTAATAAAAATATATTTTACTTTATATTTAAATTATAAAAAAAAAAATAATTAGCCCTTAACAAAAACACCCTATTAGGTAGTTACATATTAAATCAAAATAGACATTAAACTACAGATCTATTATATTTCATGTGTTGCACATTAAAAAATGTTGCTATCCATATTATTAAAGGGTAATATCTATTTTATAGTATAAGTGTGAAGAATATAACGTAATGAAAATGCTTATTAATTATGTTTCATACAAATTATGTTCTAAATAAATATACTGGTTAAACTGAAACTTTTTTTAACAATATGACAATCAAAACCAAGGTATGAGTACTTATAAATAATTTTGTTTTAAATACAAAAATACTTTGGAATAACTGAACAATAAATTATTAAACAAATGACTTTAAGCTTCTTTTAATAAGAGATATGGTTGTATAGCAAGTTGGACATCCCGGTCTAAGGGAATTTCTTGCATATACTTTGAAAATGTTATTACTAATTTGTAGATACTCCTTTTGACAGAAGAAAACAGTGCAGCTCTCATTTTTAT
The DNA here is from genome assembly GCA_947568825.1 of Sphinx pinastri. Lineage (NCBI taxonomy): Eukaryota > Metazoa > Arthropoda > Insecta > Lepidoptera > Sphingidae > Sphinx > Sphinx pinastri. The sequence goes on along the minus strand of OX387627.1, from coordinate 8,624,312 downwards.
AGCATATGCATCATTAAGGACATGTTTCCTGGACATCAAACCTGGTTTTGTCAATTTTTCCAAATTTTGTTTGAGAGTAATCAAAGCTGTAATCACTTTAGACAAATCATTTTGAACTACTCCATATTTATCTTCTTTCAATGAGGCAGCTGCCATGAAGGCCAAACCTTCGCATGCCCACACTACTGGTTGGGCTTGTGCAAGGAGGTATTTTAACTTTGTGTCAGTAAGCTCACCAAAGAAATAACTGATGCCAGGCATTTGACATATCTTATTGAGTATATTTTTACACTCCTCCTTCACAACGTTGGCAAATGTATCTTCAGCTGGGGTTTTATTATGATTTTTAAGATGAAGCAACTCTGGTGAATTGGCCATATTTCTTATACCGGCATAGGACATGTCAGAGTGGGGTGTTGCATTTAAAATGTTACTCTGAGGGGATACTTCAATTTCATGTCGATCATTGTGGCTTAGGGTATCCAATTGACGACTGAAATCGTTAATGATATGCAAACACTGGTCCAATAAGTTATTCCAGTTTCTGGGATGTCCACCTGGTTGTGATAGTGTGAATATCTGCAATCGCCGTGCAGGATCACTCAGTGACATTATTTTCAAGTCCTGTGCTCCTAAATATCCACAAAATTGAGATCTCTGGGACATCGCATCATAAATAGTCATACGGGTGTTAGACTCAATGGGGAAATTCATAGGTTCTGTAAGTATAATGTTAAATGTGCTTTTCATGATGTAGACCGAAACGAAAAATAGACTGGTGTACAGCCACAACCCAATCCAGATTCCAGATCTCAACAGGTTGAATATGTTATCGAGTGGAGGATCTTCCAGATATGAACTGTACACTTCCGAAACAGCACTTCTAGGCTTGTTTCCCCAAACATAGTAGAACAAGCAGTAATATATAACTGGTGGTATGGAGTTCTTGAATCCTAATGACAGTATATTGTTTACAGCCAGTTTCATCTGTTGAAATTTATCTTGGTATATGTGAGAGAACACCAGTGTACTCACATTAAATATGTGGACATTCAGAAAATAGTACAATCCCATCCACATACCCCCAAATTGCAGGAATAAGCTCGACTCAACAAGACACTGTCCGTCATATGTTACACATTTCTTTTTCAACATATTAAAATCGCTTTTAGCCAGGGAAGAATATAGGCTCATAGTAAAATAACCACTTAAAGCATATAGGACGCTCAATATAAAATTTTGTACTGAAAATATATTCATAAACATAGAAAATCTGGTGAAATATTTGGGCATTGGTGTCATGTAGTAACTCCCATAGATATAAGCTTGGAAAAACGAAACCAATCCCAGGAGTATTATGTTGAAGAACATTTTCCAACTAAATATGTCGCTAATTGTAGAAGAAATCCATATCATCGGATGTAGCAAGTCAATTTGAATGAGCCAAACTAACACAATTGCAAGAAAGATTTGCATAGCGATGTTCCATAAAACTGAAATAATCAATCCGTGAGAAAATATATCGTTTTTCTTAACCATCTTGAAGGTTGTTCAAATTTTGGACGTTTGGAAAATTCTGAGGATAACCACGTTTATTGCTTCAAATTCACAAAGCCACTTATATACACGCGTTTGCGAATCTCATAAACGGTTTGTTGCTCTTCCTTCATTTGAAATATCCACAATTTACACTATTTTCGTTAATACTAAACTTTTACCGGTATATTTGAATTACAAAATGAATTCAATTGCCGTTTTTACTTGGAACTTGAAAATTGAAATGAAATATGGAGTAGTGACGCACTTAGGTCCTGGCAACTGAAATTTAATCGATATCACCTACCTGTAAGTACATTCCCGGAAAGTTAATCTATTTTTAGAACAGGGACGAAGACTATAACATTACCTGGAATTTAAAAATATGAATAGTCAGTAGTCAGTGTATAATACTCAATAGACTTTTTTTAAAAACAGCCATGGTGCTAGAGAGATTGAGTGGAAAACTAAATTATTTAGTAACAAAAAAATATTCGTATTGATTGATTCAGTAACTAAAAAGCAAAAATCTTTTAAATATTTTGCAAAAAATGAAATTACAGTGATCGATAAAGAATTTGGTTAAATGTGTTCAGATAAATTAGTACTAACTTTAGCATAATCCTTAAAAAGGGATAACTAAATAACTCACGTTTTTTAAAGGTCAATAATAATTATCAATCAAAATTACAATTATTATGTGCCAGTTGCCACAGCCAACAAGTATTGTATAATTAAGATCGATTCCAATCGAATCTTTCAATCCATAGGAATTCTAAATAGCTTAGCTGTATATCAACAACACTATTTATTTTATTTTTACTAGGGGCAACATTACTGAATGTCATTATTTAAAATAAAATATCGAGTGCTACTAGCGCTACGATTCGGCCTTGAGCACTGACGCGGGATGTTCGGTTACTAGGCTAAATGGCTTAGTTTTACTTGCCTCACTAAGCGTGCATGTTCACGGTTTCTATGTGTTATTATTCTAAGAGTTCAATATCTTTCGCCTTATTCTACGTTCAAAATTCAAAACTAAAATGTTGACTATAGCTAACTTCAGGGTGTCGGTTTATCGTGACGGTGTGCGCGCGCATCGTAAATCATTTTTCATATCATCATTTTTCCCTAAAGCGCCAAAAGAAGTATAACTTAAAAATAAGAAAGAAGTTTGGCATCTCTGTTTCAGATTCTGAATTCCCGATTCCGTTTGACGTTGCTTTATTCAGCATTTCGTTCCGGACCGGATATAAGCCTGGCCTTATTGTACGAAATATGTTTTTCTAATTTTGATTTAAATCGGTTTATTATATTTGTCCAATAAACATATTTCACGATATTTTCAATGAGGCTAGGAATTATTTTCTTAGATTTATGTAAGGTGTTTTTTTATCTGAACCATATGCATATTAGTTATGAATTGAATGTAAACTTATTTTTTTAAAGATTTGGAACGCAGCCAATTACGTGGTGTAATGTCAAGTTGTCAATCGATGCGTTTGCGGATTTCTGGGTAATTTTGTAAAATCTTTTGAATATTATTCATGAAAACATGTTTATTTCGCCACTTATCGTTACCATACTGTTAACTATAATAAATGGAATTCTGTCGAAAAGTGTTGAGCTAACATTTGAACTGCCCGATAGTGCTGAAGAATGTTTTTATCAAGAAATAGAGAAAAATACCTCAGCCGCCTTGGAATACCAGGTTCAATTCTATATTTATTATCTCTGTTGCTATTTATAATTTCTTATTATATATAAATGATATTGTGAGTTTATGAATATGAAACATAACCTATAAAAGGTTTTCCCACAACTAATTTAATTGATTACTTTTTCCTGTACTTTACAACAGCAATGTCCTTTTCTTTTAGGTGATTACTGGCGGCCAGTATGATGTAGACGTTAAAATCGAAGCACCAAATAGGCAAATTGTATATCAACAACAAAAAATGCAGTATGATTCACATCAGTTTACTGCCCAAAGCACAGGTATCTTCCTAAACTTAATATTCATGGTAATGCAATTCCAATAAGCAAATGTTTTTGTCAATACACTAATTTTGTTTAAAAATAAGAGTTTTTAAGGGTTACATTATACAATTTGGTTTATTACTTACTGATAAGGTGACTAATTAGATTTTGAGTATTTGTAACAATTATGTTTATACTAGCTATGAATACAGTGGTTAAATATTTCTAAGATTATACTTACCCAGCACTATATTTGTACTGTTTTAGGTGTCTATAAAGTGTGCTTTAGTAATGAATTCAGCACATTTTCACACAAACTTGTGTACATGGAGCTGAATGTAGGCCCTGAGGAACCTTTGCCTGGAATTGGAGAACATGCCACAGTTCTCACACAGGTATTATGAAGAGTTATTGTATATTTCTTGCATTTTAAGACATCAATTGCAGTACCAAAGCTATGGAATATTCCCAATTGTATTGCTAGTTAATTTTCTTATGCTTGTATACATGAAACAAGTGTGTGAGTGGATTATTGATATAATGTGTTAAAATACATATTGGAATCTTACATTCATAGTTCTTATTTGAATCATAATATATCTGTTTTATGCAGTCATAGCATAGTTGGGCGACAGGGACCGCATGCCCCGGGTGGCACATTTAGTAGGGCTGCAAAATGGCTAAAATAAAGTCTTTATAAATTTGTAATTTGTCATATGTACCAGAGGCTAGGGAGGGCGCGCATGACGATTATTGTTGTTTTGTTGAAATGGACATTTTTTTTGTTCTTGCCCAGTGTCTAAGGGCAGCAAATTTTAGCACCACCCGGGTGGCATGAACCTGAGGTATGCTACTGGGTTTTATCTCGGAAATATTCTGTTGTTTATAAATACATTTTATTTAACGAGACCTTAATATGACTAGAGATAAGGATAGTCTATATAAACATGTGAGTTCAGGTGACTAGAGATTATGCAGGCTCTGATGTACTGCCAGCTCAACAAACCCACATTCAAGTCCCATATCTATCACATTTATGTACATGATTCTTTTAACTTGTTAGTCTCATGAGACTGGGGTATGGTATAACAATTGCAAAACTCATAAAATTTTAGCTCAATATGACCTTGTCATGTGAAATTATATCTTATCTACATGCTAGTAAACTACTTTTCCACTTGTCTGTTTATGTTACAAAAGATTATTATTATAATAATATTAGTTCCTTCTGTACTCTCTATGTAGTAACTAGTAACAAAATAAAATTATGATTCACTATGATCAAGCTTGATTAATGAGATATTGCAAAAAACAACTATTAATGTCATTAACAATGTGGTATTTTAATGGCATGATAAGGCATTCTGACTTTCATATTCCATTTCTAAAATTGTTCACATTTTTTTCAGATGGAAACTTCAACGGAAGAAGTCCATTCTGCCCTTAACAGAATTATTGACCACCAAACACATCACAGGTTAAGAGAAGCGCAAGGTAGAAAACGGGCTGAAGATCTAAACGAGAGAGTATTCTGGTGGTCTATGGGAGAGACCCTTGCTATTATGGTTGTAGCATTTGGACAAGTTATGATCCTAAAGAATTTCTTTAGTGACCGACCCACTTCATACAATAGAATGTAAAATAGTGCTTAAAAATAGTTTATTTATTAAAACATTCTTGGGTTATTTTACAATTTGTTTTATTTATACTAGGTTTCAAATGAACTAACAGTCTTTTTATGTACAAATTTACAGTTATTTGAAACAAGCAGCAAGAGTATGGGTTTATTGAGACGACCTTATGTATTTTGAAAATTTTCCACACAACAGATGTAACAGTTTTAATGGGCAAATATACAAATAAATTATTGAAAAGAAATCGTAATATTTAAAGTAAATAGAGTAAAGTACAGGCTAGTATAGAAAGTATATAGCCTGAAATTTAATACTGTGTGTCCAATACCGTTCACAATATTATGATATTATGTATGTTGCAGGATTGGTTAAGATTTTAGGGCAACCTTACTTTGGCTGTGAAAATTAAAAAGTGTGATGGGATATGAACATGTAAAATACTCTTTGGAAAGTAATCTTGGCAAATCATAGGTATTTTACTTCAACCTATTGTGAAAACCCTCAGTGCTTATTATATAAATAATTGAAGATAATATTTGTTAATATCACAATTTTATGAATGTCATGGTAGGTTATCTTAAAAAACCAGCTCAACTAGATACAATTAGCGGTATGTATGTAAATAAAAATGGGTGTGATCACAGACTGAATGAAAAAAAATATATAAACAATTATAATATACACTTTCCAATTGTCTGTATTTATTGTTCTTATGGAAATTTACCAATGTGAACCAATTAATTATGTAAAATAAAGATAAGGCCTTTTATATTTTCATTTTTAGTCTGTTTTAATTTTATCCTCTTAGTATTGTAGAAAAAAAGATTACTTGTTTTTTTATTTTTGCATTAAAGCGACGAGACGAGCATGCCGGCCATGGATAGTAGCAACGCCGCACATAACTTTGAATTACAAAGTTCTGCATGGCACTCCTCCATGCTTGTCACCCGGTCACATAAGATGTTAAATCTCGTAATGCCTATATAGTAATTGCGCTGGCTACAATGTCCTTCAAACTGGAACACAACAGTGCATTCACACTGCTGCTTGGTGGTAGAAATATACATTGCGATGGTTCATGGTACCTACTTAGACAGCGCCTAACATACGAGAGACCTATCATCAGTACTAAGTTTCGTTTTTTAGTACCTGGTTGCAAGATAGTTTCATATTGAGATATTTTACTCTAATTTTATAACAAAATGATTTAATAATTTGAAGTTACAAGTCTATCATATGGGATAGGAGTCTGACTCATGCAAGTAATAAATTAATGATATCACTGTTATTATGCTAGGTATTAACATTTTACCACTACACCACAAACATCATCATACTTTTTTTCATAATTCATTACAGTATATAGTAATGTACAATAATATCAAACATAATAAAATGTGTATTGAAATAAAAAGCATTTTTCTTATGTATCATCTAAGTTATAATAAAGCTGGATGTGTTACTCAAATCAATAATATAATGGGATGAGTATTTGAAAATAAATGATAGGTTTTATAAACATCAACAGAATAATGATAAATTATTTCATAGATATTTATTAGTATCACTGCAGATATTTTAAAACAATACTAGTAATGCAAATACTCCATTCACTAATGCACATGGATAGGCTATTAAGGGCCTCTGTTCTGCATCTCCCGACATAGTTACAAACAATCTGCTAGCAGATAAAGCTGACCAAACTACTGCAATTGCAGACAGAGTTAATCCTATTGTGCCTTCTAAGGAGATAAATATTCCCAACCCAGCTAAAACAACCATTGGCAACATACAATAACCTAGCACACTGGCTACACTTAGTATTGTAAACACTCCTTCTGACCGACTCATAAGTGATAACAAGAAGTACATCAATATAACAGACATAACAGATAGCCCATATACATAACCAAAGTGTGCCTTATTCCCTGCCAAAAACAAGCAAATGGCTAATGCTAAACAAAATGCTATTGGCCCTGCAATATCTGTGTCTCGCATCAAGAAAGTAGCATCATCAGCTTTTGATTGACCATGAAATGGGTTAAGTACAGCTAGTGTTTTCTCTAAAATTCTATCTGGGTATATTTCTAGTTCATCCATAAGCGGAGGTTCATCAAAGTCGGTCGTTTCTGTGGGAGTATCTCCTGGTATTGGCGCAGGCGTAAATATGTTTGGGTTGTAGTACTGGTTGTTGTTCGCGGGCATATTGCCTTGTGTCTGGTCGAAGGAATAATTCTGTTGGTCTGTTGGGAAGGTCTGAAAATCTAAACAAAAACATTGAAGATTATTATTGACGATTAGGTAGATAGTTGATGAACAGTTTAAGAATTTAACAGTACAATTACTGCTTACCCAAAGTTTGAGCGGCATCACCAAAATTGTTAGACACGTTGAAAGAATAGTTTTGGCTATTTTGATTTTGCCAGGCGTAATCATTGGGGTTGTTAAAATTTGCCATATTGGGAAATATGTTACTTATCTAAGGGTAAAATCTCTATGTGTATATATCTAATGTCGTTATGAAATCACGATTCACGGGCTCTGTGAATTTCTAAGACCAAATCTGAGGAACAGAGACAAATAAACTAGAGAGACGGTTAACTTCATACATATTTTTTAACACGATAAGGAAACCCTCACATGCATGCATTTTATGTCTATAGTCTGTTATACAATTAATTCATGAATAGTTGGGTCTCTCTTTCTTTCCCGCGTCAATTGCCTTATGTGCTGTTTTTTCTCTTTCGCACGAAGGTTATGTTTAAAAATAAATATGGCCGTAACACTAGAGATGTAACCGTATTAAAAATCGACTCTGCGGAAAATAGTAAACTTTAAATAATTAGGGATGTCCTTAAGGCCAGGTTCATACTATCACCTAAAATTAAATTTTCTCTATAATGAGTATATGGCTTAATCGTGGTTCCGACACATGTAATATTGACTCAAATAAAACAAAATATTTTTCTTGAATTATAAATATTTATTTTTATTATACTATTTATGTAAATTTTGTTTTCACGCCCAATTTATAATTATTTCCGAACCTACCAATAACCCGCGAAATTCAATTATTATAATTGCAGCTTTATAATAGGCATCTTGAAAAATTGCATTTTCTGTACGATAAAATATACCTGAACAAAGCTACAAAAATACGTAAATACGTAAAAAAAATAGATAATTTTATTATTACTATTACAATTAAATCACTACATACATTTAAAATTGCGAATAAAATTTATATATAAAAATATAAAAGCCAGCTCGGGCTGGCCAATAACAATGCTTTTATTTAAATAGGCCCTAACCTAGCTAACCCACCAGCCTTTCCCTAGCTACCTAAGTGATGACTACCCGAAGAAGAAAGGCAGAAAGAAACTCCGGGCTTATTTTTTTGTCATCAATTACTGTTCTTTTTTTTAAGCATATTGTGTACATAGTAGTCAGATAGCTTACATAAGCTGGTGCACGCACAGCACCGATAAAATCGGATGAATTCAAGGATTGCAGGATCAATACAGGGATTAAAAACCTGGACATGCATAAGCAAATACCAAAAAAGAGGAAATGAATAAATAAATGGTGTACAGCGTGCAGTCGCCTACATTTACAAACGTTATTTTAATTTTCATCTTTACAATTCGGTATTATAAAGGCAAAATGCAATGAAATGATCTTTTACTAGTCTTCCGCTAAATGATATTATGTCATATAAATCAAGACCAACATACAAAACCCAACACTGGATTGTGAATATTTTGCAATACCCGATTAATTACATGCGATGTGACATGATTCAATGAATGATTTAAAAGCGGAGCTATCAAAGAGGTGCAATTTTATTTTTCCCGAACTTATCGACACTATGCAACACTGCGGCGTGTTTGATGTTTTATTCAATTGTATTGTACGGTATTAGAAATAATTTAAATCTAAAATCTATTCCCAAGAGCGTAATAACAAATTTTACATCTGTACTGGCGCCAAATAGGGAGCACAAAAACGGGAGCCCCCATTAAAGTTAAATATGCATTTACAAATTAACTAGTGCTTCACAAAAAGCATTCCATGCATAATGTTATATTTTGCAATATCATGTTAATGGCACACTTGCAAGTAAAAATGCTACAAAAAATTGTTGCGATCCACTATAATGAAAATATAATATTAAACAAAAAGGTAAAATTAAGAATTTCTGCACATTGTAAATCAATAAAAATATGAACAATTGTGGAAACACACAAAAAATACTACTTTTGTAGAAAGGTGATTATTCGACAATAATATAGATTCTAGTAGGCTAATTTTGATAATTACTTATTTATTTAACGGCATGCAAACTTATAGGTAACAAATAATATTTATAGTCCTACACACACACACTCACGCCTTTTATCCCAGAAGGCGTAGGCAGAGGCGCAACTAGCACACCCAATTTTCGCCGTGCGTATTCTGTCCTATGATGTGATAGGTGGCGAGCCTATCGTCATATTGGGCACAAATTCTAAACTCCGAGCTGATACTGATTAACAAAACCCAATATCACTTCCCTCAACCCAGGGATCCGACACCTCATCATTGTCGTCGAGCCTTAATACACTAGTGCTTAAATAACATTGCAATGTTACTATTATTTTTAATAAATAATCTTATTTTTCCAGTAAGTAGTCTTAATATTATGTCTTACTCATCTAATAGTAATTACAAGTAACAATTTTATAGTTATTGTCTACCTCTTTTTTATCTATAATAATATAATGTTATCTATACATATAATAAATCAGTAGTACCGGTGTCTGTACATTTAAAGAAATGTGATATAAAGAATGGGGGCGACTAAAGAAGAGTAATGAAAACAAATCAGCGATTTTTATAATTCTTTTCTGTCCGTCTGTTTTTGTTTGTTTGTTACAGGACATCTCCGAAACTACTGAACGGATTTCTATAAAATTTGGCATACGGGTAGATCATATCCTGGATTAACACATAGGCTACTTTTATCCCGGAAAAACTTTGTCGAACGGGCGGAGCCGCGAGCAAAAGCTAGTAATATAATACAGTAATAGTAAAAGGTAAGATTCTAATTTTAACATCTTTTTCTATACAATAACGTTTAAGGTAATGTTAATTACTTTTTAGTTGAAAAAGTCATCTAATACGTAAAATGAATTAGGGTGTAGGAGCATAATAATGCATATAGGATTTAAAAAAATGAATGCTCAACACTCAGCAAAAGGTTAATTAATAATTTTAAAGACTACCACAATGATTTTATACAATACAAGTGGTCACACTTAGCCTACTATACAGTATGCACATAAACTAATTTAAACACACAAAAAAACATAACATGCTTAATTATACTTAAATATACATTTACAAATTATTCCCTCACGAAAAGCATTCCATGCATAATGTTATATTTCGCAATATCATATAATGGCACATTTGCAAGTAAAAATGCTATAAAAATTAAAAAAAAATGTTGGATACACTATAATGAATATATAATTCTAATAAAAAGGTAAATTTACTGTTTATAAATGAATAGAAATATAAACAATTTCAGATACACTCAAATATACAACTTTATACATACAATTATCTGGTAGGTGCATTTTAAGGTGTAAGAGCATAACTATGCACATAGGATTTAAAAAAAAACAAATCCTTAACAGTCAGCAAAATAATAATAAATTTGAAGACTACCACTATGACTTTACACAATACAAGGAGCCACCCTTAACCTACTATACTATACACTATAGACATTAACTAATTTAAAACCATAAAAATGTGGCTAATACACTTTCAAGAAAGAACAATTTAATTTGCAATAATTGTAATAATCGTAGACAAAATACTATGAAGAAAAAACATACTACAATTAAGTGTGATTAGGTACTACGCCTTCTTACTGATCTATAACTCAATCCTTTTGTGACTTTTTCACGGATTAGAGTTTCCATTTCTACATCTTTAGGCCTAGAATCAACATTATTCATTCTATTATTAAAATTAATACACCATTGCTTAACTTGCATTCTAATCATGTATACCCAAAAAGCTTTAATAAGAGCTGTTTTATGTGAATTACAATTGTACCACGCAGTGTCAATTTTTTTTTTTAAAGTACCTATTAAATCAGAATAAACATAAACACTGCAAATAGATGGCATCATTTTGTCAATAATATAAATACTCTGCCAGACTATTTGACTAAAATTATCAGAAGGATAATATAACCTGTCTATATTAGAGCTATACTCTCTTAAATGAATTAGTTCGTGAAATGACTCTCTCTGAGTTAATAGTGCTTTTGTACAATTATCACAATCTTTGCAGTTCAAATTGGACATCAAAAAACGACAAACTGCACCAGCAATATATGGTACAGCCTTATGTTGGAATATATTCTCGTTAGGTATAGTATTTGCTATAAAGTTAGATTCATCACAATGAATATTTTCAGTGTATGAACCATATTTTTGGTGGCTGACTAAATGTTTTAATGTACCCAACATTTTGTCATCATCATTAGAACAATTAGTATATAAAGATTTACCAGTAGTAATGTTGTTAATTAGCAAGGTTTTAAAAGCCGATACAAAGTGAGTACAATTAGGATTTGTACTGAAATTACCATGTGCCCTTATTTGACCGAAAAAGTTTTCTATTGGATCTTGATTAAGACGTCTAAGACTTAAAAATTTTACACCATCAATTCTCAGTAGATCTGACCATAAATGTCTTATTGTTTTAATATTATGCAAAAAATGCTTTAGTGATAAAGGCTTCCCTTCCCTTTCATTGGAAGCGTCAAAACGCATTGAAGATAGCTTTTTCACAGCATCATTCCAGAATGCAATGTGATCAGAATTACATGAAAGAGCATGTTTTAACTTATTCCCATAATGGCCAAAACCATTTAAACTATCAAACAAATTATTTATGAATAGAACCATTTCTGCTGTGAATAAACCATTTTCAATGTCTGCATTTAAACTTATGTAATCATGATCCTGGAGAAATAGCAGAGACTTCATGTGGATTTCTAGTGATGAAGCCACTTGCCTGCTAAAAACTTGGGCTGCAAATTTGACCTGAAATGTTTATAATATACATATTAGTTCATAAATAAATAGACAATTTTAATTAATGGTATGATTATTTTATCTGTCATGATATTTTATTAAATGGCATAAAGAAATCTATATAAAACACACAGCACTTTCACAAGAATATGGTAATTAAACATATACTGAGTGTACTATTATTTACAAGCGGCGCTAGCCTAGTTGAGAGTGGAACGGACTGTCTAGACGAATGTCCGCAGGCTCAAAACCTAAGGGCACGCACCTCTGACTTTTCTAAAAAACTATGTGTGTATTCTTTGTGAATTATCGCTCGCTTTAACGGTGAAGGAAAACATCGCGAGGAAACCTGCATATCTGAGAAGTTCTCTATAGGAATTTCGAAGGTATGTGAAGTCTGCCAACCCGCACTAGGCCAGCGTGGTGGACTAAGGCCTAAACCCTCTCAGTTGTAGAGGAGGCCCGTGCTCAGCAGCGGACAGTATATAATACAGGGCTGGTATGGTATATGCTGAGTTTAGTAAATCGTATTATTTTCTATTCCATATAAAGTAATTTACAAAATCAAATACAGGAAACTACCCTATTCTCTTTGCATTGGATTCAAGAAGATGTCTTTTATAACTAACAAAAAAGCAAAAAATAAAAAAAAACAGAACCTTTTAACAAAAGAAAAACTGACTCCAAAAGCCACCACAATCCAAAAAAACAATAATGTACAGACATTGGCCTGTTACAATTTTATTATGTACTAGCATTGCGCGCGGCTCCGCCCGCATGGAAAAGTTTTCCGGGATAAAAAGTAGCCTATAGCACTCAGGAGTAATGTAGCTTCCTATTAGTGAAAGAATTTTCAAAATCGGTTCAGCAGTTCCTGAGATAAGCGCGTTCAAACAAACAAACAAACTGTTCAGCTTTATATATTAGTATAACGCATACTCACGCCTTTCATCCCCGAAGGGGTAGGCAGAGGCGCAACTAAGGCACCCACTTTTCGCCTCGTGTATTCCGTCCCATGATGTGATAGGGGGCGAGCCTATCGCCATATCGGGCACAAATTCCAGACTCCGGGCTGATATACTGAATAGAAAAATCCATAATACTTTGCCCGACCCGGGGATCGAACCCAAGACCTCAGCATTGCAGCCGTACCGTAATACAACAACGCCACTGAGGCAGTCGCACCGATATATTAGTATAGATAATACATATATGTAGAGATTAATGAAATCTGTTTCAACGTAGAATCCAACATGTTCCTATTGCACACCTTCTGTCAATCAGTCAAGACTTATAAACAGAACTGTAATAGAATAATGTATATTTAATTACCTTCATTTTGTCATATGAAGTTGGATTTATGTGTTTCTCAGTAAGTTTGGTGCTTCTTGCTCTGCCACCAAAACCATCCACTTTATAAAGGGTCTCAATATATTCCCACTTTGCCCTTTGGTTGCCAATGAGAAGATGTTTTTTCTGAAAATTATTTCGAAAACATTTCAATAAATGAGGTACGTCATAGATATGGTATAATTGGTTGGGGCCTATTTTATAACAGTTATCATTTGTACATTTGTTACTACGTAAGAGTTCAGCATTAGAATCTGATATTAATGACTTAATAGCAGCAACATTGGCAGAACCTTGATCACTGATTGTAGCTCTTACTACAAATCCTGATTTAAAAACTGCAAATACTATTTCTTTGATAATATTCTTTAGAACAAATGTTTTAACCCCATCTCGAGCAAAATAAAATGCAATTGGAATTTTCCAAGGAGAAAACAAACCCCGTAACATGAAAACTAAAGCTTTATCAGCCACATTGCTAGTACGTTTACCAGAACCTATATCTTCAAAACCTTCAATTACCCCAGTAAAGAAATTAAAATTTAAATGTTTTTTAATGGACATCTCATCAAACATTAATGTGCATTGCCTGTCTATTTCGGGTTTATCCAAGGCAGCGTCTGCCAAATGTTTAAATATAAAGTCATTAATACCAGGCCTCAAAGGAATATTGCTGAGGAGAGAATTTATTCGAGATTTACATGGTAATGCTAAATGTTTTCGTAAAAATCCATAGCACTTAGGGCTTAACTTATATAATGACAAAGCAAAGACTTTTTCTGCATCTGTATAACGGCGACCTTTTAATGAATTACCAGACAAACGTAATTGTGAATCTACTAATAACTTCCCATATGTACTTAAAATGTTATATTTTTTCAAAAACATCTTTGTTTTTGGTGCATGAAGGTCAAATCTAGTCTTTAATTTTTTATACCTTGATTGCAAGAGACGTAATTTATTTTTTAAAATGTTAATTGAAGTGCGTAAAATTTGTTTACGAGGGGTAGCTTCACCAGGATTTAATCTAATACGATTAACTAATCTACGTTTTACTCGGCTGTGAGTTTTTAGTTTTTGTTCATTACATACAGCAGTGGTGGTTGATGTGGATGGGGTTATACATATTGGAAGATGTTCCGTATTGTGAGGTATAATAGGAGTGAGTTGAGATGGAGTACTACTATTTGCTTCATTCAATGAGGCATGAATTGATTTTTCATTACACACAGCAGTGGTGGTTGATGTGGATGGGGTTATACATATTGGAAAATATTCCGTACTCTGAGGTAAATTAGCGGTGAGTTGAGGGGGAGTACTACTATTTGCTTCATTCAATGAAGCATGAATTGATTTTACCGCGCTAGATAGCTCAGAATCTATTTGTACACTAGTACAATTTTGTTCTATAGTAGGTCGAGTAACTTCAGAAGGATAAACGACTTTAAAAATAAAGGGTTCAGTAACGCTACTAGTGGGTGAAATTTCTAATATCAAACCTGGGTTTATTTGTTTATCAGAAGGTTCTAAGTTTAATAAGGGAATCGCATTGGGTGTTAATTTTAGATTCTGGTTAATATGTTCGGCAAGAAAATGCTTATGACAAAAACGGATCCCTTCACGTTTAGTGGGAGGATACTTTTGTAAAAAGGGACATAACCTCAACCACACTTCCCACCTTGTTTTATTTGTGAAAGGCACACAAAAATATTTAAAACACCGGCCTCGAGTACTGCACCCGGGAACACAGCACTTATAACCCATTATATTATCAAAATAAATCGAACTATACGAAGAAAACAATTACACGTTTGAACTGGTAAACACTAAGATTGCTTTTATAAAGTACTGTTTACAAAAACATTCGCACACAATAAACGAGATTAATAAGATAACGAATAAATGAAAACCGCCTTTAAATCGAAATTGCGAATTGCAACACAAATTTGCACGCCACGGACAGCGACTCAGAGCAGCGGTTAACCACAATATAAAATGGCGGTGTACGCATTGTTTCAAAACTATCTGACGTTTATTTCTTATCGAATGACAGCTTTTACTATAACACACACACTAATAAAGGTCAGAGTGTAGAAAGAGATGCACGAGTTTACTATTTATAAAATGTATGGAAAAATTGTGAAAAGTGCGATAGTTGCGTAACGCTATTGTGTTACTTTTTTTCGCTGAGTTAAACGGGCCTGCTGAGGAAGCTCCAACAACACAAACAACTGTCAACGATTGACATTGACAGTTATTTGCAGTGTTGCCAACCCTATTTTTTTTTTTTTTTTAACCTGACTATCGTTTGTTAGCCTGACGAGGGTCGGCTTATACAAACAAACCGGACTTTAGGGTGAGCGCTTTAGGCACTCGCAACCCTTTAATTTAAGTGACCATGCTGAGGGCAACCCACTAACGGGTTACGGACCTCGGCTCAGGACGGTCACTGAGAGAGGAGGAGACATCAGCGTTTAGTGGGGAAGATTGGGGTTTAACCTAATCCTATCCATTTATTTCGTCGGCACGCGGGCCGGAACTGTTAGGAGGGTCGGGGGGGCGACGGGGAACGCGGCGAGGTCCTCGGCGGCGAGGACGGAACTGCGGTCGTGTGGAGTGTAGGAGTTTTAGGAACTCGTTCTTACTGCGAATGGCCAGAGTGATATCGTCCTCTGGATCGGTTAGGACTGAACGCGGCCGTCTCCATTTGGCGCGGTCGAATGGAGTGTATATTGACGCTTTGCGGACTAACGTATTTGGGTGATTTACCGCCCGATCGAAGTAGCGTTTGCTGGTCATTTGCATGAAATGCCTGATGGTCGGCATATTGGTATCCACGTGGAGGTTGCGATTGCGAACGTACCACGGGGCACCAAGAGCGTGTCGAAGAAAAATGTTTTGCAATACCTGCATACGCTTAAGACGAGCAGGCGGTATATGGGCGAACACGGGCGACGCGTATGTCATGATCGGTCTAATACACGTGGTAAAGATCCTAATCTTGTTGCGGATGGACATTTTGCTTTTCCTATTTATGAGCCAATGCAGTTGGCTCATCGCGAATGCGGCTCGCGCGCGTACCGCATTTACGTGTGGTATGAAGGTCAACCTCCGATCAAGGCAAGGGTCACTCCTAAATATTTGGCTTTGTCCGTCCAGGGGATAACCTGGTTGGACATGTGGACTGAGTTGTGAGGCACATGGACTCTCCGTTTCAAAGTGAACAGGATAGCCTGGCTCTTTGTGGGATTGACGGTGATTCGCCATTTGCGGAACCACTCGCCGAGCTTGTCGGCGGCGGCCTGCAAAGTGCGCACCACATTGTCGGGGTTTCTACGTGAGGCGTAGATTGCAGTGTCATCCGCAAAGAGCGCCAGATGGGCGTTCTTCGGTTTAGGGATATCGCTGGTGTATAGCGAGAATAGAAAAGGGGAAAGAGCGGAGCCTTGCGGGACTCCGGCCGTAATAGTATGTCGGGAAGAAAGAGTACCCTCCACGCGATATTTGAATCCGCGATTCGACAAAAAATCTCGTATGATGTGCACGAGTTGAGTGGGCACGTTAAGAGTGTACAGCTTGTAAAGCAAGCCGTTGTGCCACACCCTGTCGAATGCTTTTTCAATATCGAAAAAGAGAGCACCGGTGGGCATGCCTATCTTGAATTTGTCGTAAACGTGCTCCGTGATGCGGAGCACCTGATTTACGCAACTGTGCCTAGCACGAAAACCAAACTGTTCCGGAGGGATCAGATTGTTGTTGTGAGCGACTATTTTGAGGCGGTCGAGGACGATCCGCTCGTAAATTTTGCCCAGAGTACTGAGCAGACTGATTGGCCTATAAGAGGACGGTTCGGATGCGGGTTTCCCCGGCTTATGGATACCTATCACAACTGCCTCCTTCCAGACCTCTGGGAAGAGGCAGTTTCGAAAAGCTGCATCGTATATCGCGGTAAGGATTTGAACTAGATGCTCAGGAAGCATCTTTATCATGCGGGTAGGGATCCTATCGCCCCCGGGGGCTTTACGTCGTTTGAGTGCCTTGATCAGAGCGATGACTTCTTCGATAGTCACCGGTGCAAGGGGATCGGGTGGTGGCGGGTCGACGTCCGGGTCGACATTGATCGATTGCGAATTAGGAGGGATCGGCGGTAGCCGGACCGCGTTCCTACTTTCGACTAATGAATTAACCGCAACAAGATGGCCGTCGTCTACGGGTATGGCTGTGAGGGAACATTGAGACTCCAGACTGTCGGCCAGCAGTTCCGCTTTCTCGTCGTCATCAAACGCCGGGCGTTGATTCGGACGATTGAGCGGAGGCATGGAGGTCACATCGTTTCTCCTGAAAGAACGACACAGCTGCCAGAAGGCCTGGTGTGTCGGGTCGAGTTCGGCTAAGCGAGTTTCCCATCTCGAATCGACGACCTCTTTAATGCGACGTCTAACCTCACGTTGGAGGAAGCGCGCAAGACGTCGTCGTTCCGGGGTGGGGCTCGTCGCGCAGGCTCTTAGCGTAGCGTTGCGCTTCCTCACCACCCACCGCACGTCGTCGGGAATTTGCCAATGACTGTGAACAGTCTCCGGCACATTCTCGGAGCTTTCGCTCAAGACGTTTTGAAGGTTGCCAACCCTACTGTTACACCACTACCTACATGAAGACATTGGCAAAATCACCTTAGTTGCTTCAGAATGGAACAAATAAAAAAAAAGTTAGTTACTAGCTCAGCAAGTTGAAACTTTTATCTGCACGCAGAATAAACTGCAAGTTGTCGCGCAAGTTGCACAAATGGTGTTTACACATGCGACTTGCCAGAAGTCCTGCAAGCTTCAAAATGTTGCAGAAGTCAGCTTGCCGTGACTGTTTACTCGGTAAAAATAGCTTGCGCAACATAACTTCTGCAAGTTTTCTTGCTAATGTTAGCCCCGCTTAACGGTGGAGCCATTAACCTAAAAGAAGAAGAACCCTACTGTTATAACAGTAGATCTACTGTTTTTGCTATGTCATCCCTGTTTTCTGTTTAGAGTCGAAATTTTACTATTTTTTGTTTTATTGATTTTTACATGCATTCTCACGGGTTTTGTGCAGAGGTTAGTAAATTACTACATACTAACATGCTGCAGGAGCTTTTTTTAGGTCATCACCCTATCCACCTTCCCTGACTTCTTAGATGATACCGACGGAAACATCGATATCGAGGACTTTTTTTTTGC
Organism: Sphinx pinastri; assembly: GCA_947568825.1. Classification (NCBI taxonomy): domain Eukaryota; kingdom Metazoa; phylum Arthropoda; class Insecta; order Lepidoptera; family Sphingidae; genus Sphinx; species Sphinx pinastri. The sequence goes on along the minus strand of OX387627.1, from coordinate 8,605,508 downwards.
TCCTCGCTCAAAATCCCCGATATTACTGTTTTCTCCTATTTTTTTTTGTGTTAGTGAACTGACTTAATTTATTGAGGTTGGCAAAACTGCTTGTTTGTGACTTAAGGACCTTATTCACGTTCCATCTTAACGTACAGCCAACCAAGGTCATGCACGATGCAAAACGACTGTCAATAGTCTCGACGTACGTCAATAATAATTATTTGCTCGCTGGACTTGCACGATCCAGCGAGTCAACTGGCACGTCTACTATTTATCTAAATTCATCATAAAAATGTGCTAAGTATCTGCGTTTTCTATAAAGAAACACAGATAATCGTCAAAATTAAGCATTTTAACTTGTTAGTAAGTTATTGAGACCGGCCGTAAGTTTAAGTGGATATTATATATTTTAATTTCATAAGATTTGTGCCTAGTTGGGGATGGAACGGTCTGCCGAGACAAAACTCAAGGCACACGCCTCTGGCTTTACGAAGTTGTGTGTATTGTTGTATCAATTATAGTTCGCTTTTATGGTGAACGATAACATCGTGAGGAAACTGAAGGATATACCATATATGTACAGCAAAAAATCTCTACACATTTTTTAAAGGAAATCTTGATGCCATGGTGGATAATGAGCAATGAATTTTCCAAAAACAAATAAAAGAAATAAAATTGATTTGTATGGCGTAGGTATTTTATTCATTTAAGTATTGTTTTGTTGACTGGTTCTGTGTATTGTGGAATGTCTCCAGGTTTAATATTACGATATTATTATACATACACAGTAATAAATAGTTTATATGTTAGACACTGGGCTCAATTCTAAAATTACAAGGTGACTTTTTTCTTTAGCCTTGACTATTTTGTAATATTCTGATACAATTTTACTTTTAGAACTGGGCCCCATTAAAAATATGTACATAGTCGATTGTTAAGTAACAATAATTAAATAATGGCGTTATACAATATCACTTCATATTATGTTAGGTAATACTTAGTAGTATTAATATACATATTACATAATTACTTTTACCATTTTATAGAAACCTCATTTACATAAGTTTGAACAAAAATAATATACCAATAACTTATTTTTCTACATGTTATTTAAGATAACATTAAGTATAACAATCGCAAAACATTTAATAATTTTCATTATAACAAATTGCTCAAAAAATATCATTGAAAATTTTTACCTGTCACTTTTAAATTCTATATTGCGAACTTTATATTTTAAATAAGTTCAAAATAAATAACAAACTCAACAACAGCAATAAAGATAAAAAATGTAATCAAAGAACAGTCTTTACTTGAAATGTAGACTTGCTTTTTTAAAATTTCGATAAGAATATACAAAAAATACACTTATAAAAATGACTTACCATCATTTCATTACTGAATAAAGATAATATTTAAAATTGCCTAAGTCTATATACAATCTAGGTCATACCTGTAAATTGTGTACAATATTACACAAGTCTACAAAATCGGCAAGTGTAAAAAATATTACACATTTGAACACACCAAAAATTGGAGATTACATTGAACAAACTGCACAACACACACAAGATATTGTATTAATATAAAATCTTATTGGAATAAACGTAAAATATTTCGTAATATTTGTATATCACAGATACCTAAGTGAGATATAATTGATTACATCTCTCAATGAGGTATTACACACCTACAAATTCTCTAAAATATAACTATACTACAAATAAATTAAAAGCACACAATTTCATGTAATTAGAATACTGTCAGCCATGTCATACTCATATCAAAACTTCAAGTACCTCTTGATCTTTCTTTTTCTTAAAAGACTTTCTTTACAGAAATTTATCAATACTTTTGTAAAGAAGGTTTACACTTGAAAGTAATCACTTACAGTGCCTTCGGCATTGCTATTAATACTGGTTTTGGGGTCCCTGTCGTTCGGAACATTGATTTTTTCATAACCTGCAGATGAGTCGGATCTCTCGATATTCTTAGAGTCGTTAGATTCGTCATTATTTACTTTTTCATAAGGTGGGTCTTGCCTACCGAGCTCAAAATATTTGACACTTTCATAATTGGGTTCTTTCCTTGATCTCACGGAATCATATTTTGAATCCTTAGATCGTACTGATTCGTATTTCGGATCTTTACACCTGAGTGATTCATAATTTGGGTCTTGCGAATTTATCCTTTCATAATTAGGATCTTTAGGACGTACAGATTCATAGTTAGGGTCAGACTCGCTTCCAGTGTTGTACATCGGTTCATGTGGCATTGATTCATAGTTGGGTTCGGTAGTAGGTTCATCGTTACTGGTTGTAGGCCAGTTGTTATATTTAGCCGACGTCTTGTTTACAGTTGAGTATGTGGGTTGTACTTTGTAGCTTGGAGCGATAGTGGCGTACGGTGGGGTTGGCGGTTGGTTCCTTAACACCTCATAATTTGGATCAGAGTCAGATGCGTTATTATCAGTCTTTGAAATGTGTTCATAGCCTGGATCGCTGCTCACTATGCTATTAGGCCCGCTGTCCGATAACATAGTGTTTAATTTCAAAAGGTTGTTATTCCCAAAATGATCATTTTGGACTGCTTTGTTAATATCCTTAACAGTCTCGTAGCCGGGGTCTTGGTTTTGCGAGTTTTTCCTTTCCTTATGAGCGATTGTTTCATAACCATGATTTAAAGACTTCTTTCGGTCAATAGTTTCATAGCCTGGATCGTCGCCGCGGTATTTCGATGTATGTGGTTCACCATCGTTGTTGGGAAATTCTTTAGATCGTCTTACAATTTCATCCGCTCTACTTTTAGCTTTTTTCATTACTTTTGCATACATTTCTTCGACATTGCGCGATGGACTTTCGGTGGCACGGTTTTCTGAATTCAAACTTGTGTTAGCTTCGGCCGACGAGTAATCGCTGTATCCAGGTCCATCGATAGAGTTGTAAAGGTTGTCAGCGTTATTTGCCTGTTGATCGATGTCGAAATTAAGCTCCCTTGCAACAAGCGGCCGAATAAGGTCCCCGGAGCTAAACCTGTGCTTCTCGACAGGGTAGTTGCAACCATAGAAGTCGGAGGAACTAACGCAACTGTTGTTACGTTGGTGTTTTTCGTTTAGACTGCGTCGAAGTTTATCGTGATTAAAATGCAGATCACCTGTAATTAACATAACAAAATTTTGTTATTCATTCGTTTTTTAACAATACAAAAAATACCCAGCATACTGTTCATCATTAGGTGCAAGATGTATAAACAGGGTCATTTTTACAGTGCGTTACTAAATTAAACTAAAGATTCGTCTTTACCACTGCTAACATCCTGCCAAAAAATATCCATAAATAACGAATATTTTCGCCAAAATCTCGGTTTTAATTTTCTTAAATTTTTATCAATTTGTAGTTTAGTGTGAATGTGGCGTATGCGTGAGTGTTTTCCTGACTGAAAGTATAATGTTGCCGCTGCGACGAATTCTTTAGAGTAGTAGTAGTGGCATTAGGGCGTGTAAACTTAGTTATTATTATTATTATATTACAATTTTTATTGACATAGGTATGTGGTTTCATTTAGTAACGCTATGTCAAAATGACCCTGCATTTTGCATAAAAGACTTTCATTGGAGTAGCCTATCAATTTTAAAATGCAACTGGCTTTGTTATTGGTATAGAATTTAGTCAGACAATTAAATTGAGAAGATCATAACAGTATAAATCAAAATACAGTCATACCGGTGCTGGACATCCGCTGGTGTTTCTGCGCCAGGGCCTGCTCGACGCGCGAGGGCGGGTGCGTCTGCGGCGCGTGCGCGTGGTGCGTGGCGTGCGAGGTATGCGTGGCGTGCGGCGCGTGCGAGTTGTGCGGTGCGTGCGAGGTGTGCGCAGCGTGCGAGGTGTGCGGTGCGTGCGAGGTGTGCGGTGCGTGCGGCGCATGCGAGGTGTGCGCGGCGTGCGGTGCGTGCGAGGAGTGCGCGGCGTGCGGTGCGTGCGAGGTGTGCGGTGCGTGCGGCGCATGCGAGGAGTGCGCGGCGTGCGGTGCGTGCGGCGGCGGCGGCAGCGGCGAGTTGGCCTGACGCTTCTCCGGCTTGGGCGAACCTAGGGCGCCCGTTGAATTCGAGCACGACGACGACGACGCTATACGCAAACAAATAACGTATAATGACCAATCTTCTTTCAGAAATGTAAACAAATATTTATTGTCACACTTCATTAATATGGGCAATAAACGAACTAGTAAATACACCTTACTAACTTATCATAACGTCACAGCACAAAAATCGACGCGGTGCGCGACATTCGAGCGATGATCTCTATATCTCTATATATACATTCAGTATAATATTTAATTACCTTGTCTAGAATGTGTTGCGTTAGATGACGGAGCGTCGATTTCAGGTGGTGCGCTTCTCCTGAAATATTAAATTAAAACCATTGTGATAAGGAATTAAACTCGCACTTGTAGTTAAATAACAGAATTTGGTATAATAACATCATCGTTCACAATCCACCTGGCCTGTCAGTAATAATGTACAAACCGAGATAGATATTGTTAATACTTTATTTCACACCAGAAAAACTCAACGTAAATCAAAATATTTGCAGTTAATTAAATTTTAACGCTTGCTGATAATTATCGCTATTTGTCACATGCATGTATAAGCTAATCAAATACAAAGGTCACACTCTAATTTATGCGCCTAGATTAGAGTGTGCATTATAATAATGTCCGATATTTTTGGCGGTGTTAAGGACAGTCTTCTGTTTCGGCGTGACAGCTATTGTTATCAGAAAGTAACAAGGGCGCGTAACATCGTAGCTAATATAACGGCCAAAAATATTGGCGATACTTACCTAGCCAAGTGCGTGGGGTCCGTATGCAATAGGTCCGGCGTGGGGTCCCTGCGCCGTGGCTCGGGCGCGATCTGGGCGTATGTGTCTGAACCCTCGCCCACGCTGGCTTCCTCGATCGCCGCGTACATCTCATCTTAAACGATTATAAAAAAACTAATAAAAAAAAACACAAATCAATAGATTTATGTATTACTTATAATAATATAATAGATAAGTACGTACATAAAAGAACTAGGACAGGTATTTGTAAATATTATTTGTATGTTAAAAACCTATTTCATTTCCACGTGATTTATTTTAAATGTACCGCTGACAATTTGTAGTTGTATAATTTAAAGCAGCATTTCCGGACAGATACGACTTGGCGACCTTCAAAATAGAGCGTATTCCCACCTAAAAGGCCGGCAACGCATCTCTGTGCCCCCTGGTATTGCAGATGTTCATGGGCGGCGGTGATCACTTACCATCAGGTGAACCGTATGCTCGTTTGCCCCCCTATACCATAAAAAAAAAATATATGGAAATGTTGAATTAATAATTATAATTTCATTATGCTAGACTTACCGGAATCATCGGAGACAGTGGCATAGTGTGGTTGTGCTGGAGGTTTAGTACTTTGAGCTCTGATGTTACTCAAAGGCTCACGTACGGATATACTCGTGTATCCCTCTGAAATAACAAAACAACGCTACTTCATTTGCAGTTATGAGATACCACATAAACCACCTGCCTCGCTTATTTTATTCGCGTCATAACATGTTGCCGCAGGTGATAAAGAAAAATCGGTAAGGTATCACGAGTATTAACATGTTGACAAACAATTATATAACACGGGTAGCGAACCCGATAGCGCGGCTGTAAAAATTATCAATAGGAGCATGCCGCAATCACAATATGTGTATTTTAAGATTTATATATTCGCGTTAACTCTATAAATTCAAATCATTTATTAAGTAATTAGGCCCCTAAGGGCACTTTTACACGTCATTTATTACAATGTTTTTTATCGTCTAAAAGATTCTACCAGTGCTTCGGAAAAGCCCACTGACCTGAGAAGAAGCACCAAGAAACACACACCGTATGTGTTTTAACCTACAGCGCACTTCTGTAGCGCCCATTTTCACATGCGTAGCGAATGCGTTAGCATGCTTGTAGTGTTTTTTATACACACCTGGGCCCGTGGCCTAGATGCTTTTCTATAAGCGTTAACAATAAAACGTATGGGAATGACGTATCATTGCGATGGACTTATCGATAGGATATGTCATTCCCATAAATTTACCCCCCTCAAAAAAAAAGCAATGAAAAGGTTGCTGATATTTGCCACCCGGAGCCTCGCGTTGGTTAAGGCCGCCACTAGGGCTTAGAACCGGGAAATCCCGGTTCCGAAAACAACGAGATTTTCCGGTTCTTTTAACGCTTAAAACTACCGGGAATTAAAAATTTGATTCCCGGTTCTTTCGGGACTTCCGGTACTCGATATCGCCAAAATAAGTTTATAATGCGGTTTAATGCCACTTTTATACGTTACTAGCATTGCGTGCGGCTTCGCCAGCGTGGAAAAGTTTTTCCGGGATAAAAAGTAGCCTACAGCACTCGGGAGTAATGCACCTTCCTATTAGTGAAAGAATTTTCAAAATCGGTCCAGTAGTTCTTGAGATTAGCGCGTTCAAACAAACAAACTCTTCAGCTTTATAATATTAGTATAGATTTCCATTGATGTATTAAAAAACCCAATACATCAATGGTTATTTCACACTCATTTCGTAATTGCAATGTGTCGAATGTATAAAGCACATCATAATCAGTGAAGATTATCTCACTAAAATATAAATTTGTAAGTGTGAAGTTGTCTGCCTTTGGAGGTTTGGGTATTTGGATGTTTGTAAGTAATAACTGCCGATTACGATTAACCTATCTTTCAAAGTTGTACCTGTTAAACTGGACCACTTTTCCTAGATATACGTATTCGTGAACAACATTAAAAGTGGAGTTTCCAACAGTAATTGGCATAGGTACAACATGAGCATTTGACAAGATTATAGTCTTGTCCATTTTCATTTAAGGTTAGGAAACTAGGTTGAGGCTTGGGGTCCTTGAGCACGGTGCTAAGGCCCTCCAGCGATTCTGTCAAAACAACAATGTTGCTGTCACATCAACGGTAAAATATTCACCATTGATGGCAATGCCGAATCCTATTCAATTCAAGGGCTTGAAGGTATCTTTTAACGCAGCAGAGAAACAGTTTCGGAGAAATAGCATGCCATTGTCTCATGTCTCTATGCAATGGAATAGTTATGTTACATGCTTTGAGAATCGGCGCACCACCCAGATTGAGAAATTCTGTAGTAATTCCGTTCTCACCAGCGACCTCATTTTTGAGTAGTCCAAGTGCGTTCCTAATATCGCAGAGGCTAATGTTTGGGATGTCTACACTGTAGTATCGGGCCAGCTTGGCTCTCTGGTCTCTGGGCGAGCTGATGGACGGTTTGGTAACTAAGGTGTTTATCTCCCTCAACATCTCTACCCGACCGATATATAACTAACATAACTAAATGGATTAATATTATTATGTGATAATTTTTATTCCAATCTTTTCATCGGTTCCGGTTTCCATCACTTCCAACAAACATCTAAACTCCCAAAACTACTGAAACTTTTGAATTTATAATCTTAGTAAAATAATACTTATTTTCTACGTTTGTGAGATTTCTGAAAACCAAAACACTTTCACCCTTCGCACTTCTTAGTCGTGCACTCTTGACATAGCGGTCGTGGTCATATTTGGGCTGATTGATGAACTGCCGTTTTCACGATGCGTCGTCATAATATGTCTCAATGTTTGACGGAGTGGAAGCATTTGTTTATAGAGGAGTACGTCATGGTTTTAACAAGGTCTGTCCAACGTTTAGGAGCGCGTCCACGAGCTCTTTTGCCCTCTAGTTTTCCTTTAACCACTAATCGTTCCATGGACTCCTCGCTTCGGCTTATATGTCCGAAGAACTTGAGGATTCGTAATTGCACAATCGACGATAATCTCTCTTTGATGTGCAGTTCTTCCAGGATTGAAACGTTGGTACGGTGCGCGGTCCACGAGATCCTGAGAAGGCGTCTCCAACACCACATTTCTAAAGCATCGATTTTGCATTTGTCTTGGATCCTCAGCATCCACGTCGCAGCTCCATATAAAAAGATTGGAAAGACCAGGCATCTCATTAGCCGAACCTTAGTATTTATGATTAGCCGGCGATCTTTCCAGATCTTTGCGAGTTTTTCCACTGAAGATTTAGTCATAGTGCAGCGTCTTCGGATCTCATCTTCGCAGCCTCCGATGTTGGTGATAGTGGAGCCTAGGTATATGTAGTTCCCCACTACTTCGCATCCCGCTATATTATGGACATCAGATCGGTTGTTTTCAATCTACAATCATCATCTTGGTTTTATCCTTATTGATTAAGAGTCAAAAATCTAACGCTGTGGTTTCCAAGCGTCGAAGAGTTTCGATTTCATCTCTAGTTGCAGCTAGGAGAGTGGTATCATTTGCGTATCTTAAGTAAGATATTTTCCGGCCTGCCACCGATATTCCGTTATTCCAATCTTCTAGGACGATTCGCATTATGTGCTCTGTGTATATGTTAAATAACAGGGGATATTATAATATGCAGCCCTGTCTGACGCCGGCTTGGGTTTTGAAGTCCCTTCGCACATCTCTATTCAATTAAATTATAGTCCGCAAGCCACCCATTAGTTTGTGTATTTATGAGCAATAGACATTACTTAATTAACAATGGTGACGCCATTGACAGTTTGCCGGTCTATACAATTACACAAATGATTTATGAAGCAAAAGTAAACTAAAAAACCAACAGTACCGAAAGTACCGAAAAAATTGGAAAGACCCGGTTCTATTAGTGAAAAGTAACGGAAATCACGATTCTTGAAATTCGTACCGGTTCCAGAAACCCTAGCCGCCACTGCTCCTAATCTAAAACCCCTATGTAGCATCTCCAAAGGTAAACAGTCACAACCGTAATATTATTTAATTATAATACTGTCTATAGAATTCAAATTGACCCAATAATTATATTATTATTATTATGATCCGTCGTTTAAAATGCAATTAACAAGATATATTGATAAAAATGTTGTAAATATTCTTAGTGACATTTTATACTGATGATATCGCGTCAACAATTTTCCAATTTCTGTGAAATGTTTGTTATAACTTTTAGCACTTATAAACATATGTTTTGCTCAAGGTTTTGCCTTGCTCAACTTTTAGACCCCCATGAAGAGGCGTCTTAGAGAAGATTTACGCAAATGATTTTTTTGCAATGGCCAACCTGAAAGTATATTTATTTATTTTTGACTGCATCGGTGGCGTAGTTGTAATGCGTACGCGTTACGAGTACGATTTGCGCGCTGAGGTCCTGGGTTCGAATCCCAGGTCGGGCCAAAATCGGAGTCTGGAAGTTGACGGTGTGATACCCCCGTGCCTCGGAAAGCACGTAAAGCCGTTGGTCCTGCTTCTGATCTCTCTCCGGTCATGTCGGATTGCCGTCTCACCGGACTATGAGAGTGAAGGAATAGCGAGTGCACTAGTGTATTGCGCACACATCTGTGCACTATAATATCTCCTGCGTACCTGGCTGATCTCTGTTGAGATTGGCCGCCGTGGCGGAATTCGGCTAGGAAGGGATTATTATTATTATACTTATAGGAGAAACTGTTGAATGAGTAAGAACTATCTGATGAAGGTCATCACACAGATCTTGAAAACCCAGAGCGTCGAACGAGTTATGGTTGCGTTAACTAAAAAAGAACATCCAATTTCCAAACTTCGTGCCTAAATTAAAATTAATTAATCATATTAACTATTTGAAAGGTCCTATAATAGTATCGTGAAATCAGTATAGCTGTTTTGGAGATTAGTTCGGACAATCAAATAAACAGCCACAGAAATGCTTGTTTACGTTTTGGTAACGAAATATTATGAGCTTAGGAAAATTACTTTATTTCGTAATCAGACAGATATTTGGATTTGATTTGTATAGATATATTAAATCAATAAGAACTTCACTCTGTGTATAATATTTGCCTTAATAAAACTCCTTTATTGTTTATCAAACACATCTAATCATATCACAATCAAATCTTCAGGGACATCTACAAAAAGGACGGTCACGCTCGTGGCACGGTAAGGCACCGGTTTCAAGTTCATTAAACTGAATCACGACAATGGGCGTATATACCCCTTAGCTTACAATAAACCACGCTACTCCACTGACCGCCGACACTTTGGGGATCCAGACCTCCCCCCCAGGCTAAAATGATCGGGCTACCAAACATGTCACACTCTAATATATTACGTGACTGGTGCGTGTGTGTGTGTATGTGTCTGTGTGTGTGTGTGTGTGTGTGTGTGTGTGTGGGTGTGTGTGTGTGTGTGGGTGTGTGTGTGTGTGTTATACGGTGTCATGAAAGGCAAGAACCCACGCCACTAAAATTTGTATACCGTCGGAAACCCCCCCATGTGAGAGCTATAGCTACGCCCGTGATCATGACTACTATTTTAGGATTAGATACAAAGATAGTAGTATAATTTATCCTACCATGACTTTATGAGGTTATGTGAAACAAGCGTATCGATATATGGGATACAGATTCCAATCCTAGGCCATTGAAATATGTTTCTCGAATATAAAACATTTACGATTTTTTTTTATTACAATTTACACACTATGCGAATCGGATTCGCGGCCAGAGAATAGAGACGACCATAAATTTGCTGAAGAAATATAACACTAGCATATGTTTTTTTTTTTTTTTTTTTTTTTTTTTTTTTATTGCATTTAATGACGAGACGAGCATGCCGTTCGCCTGATGGTAAGCGATACGACCACCCATAAACAGTAGCAACACCATCCAGCACCTTGACTAACAAAGTACTGTGTGGCATTCCACTGCGCTCGTCACCCTGAGACATAAGATGTTAAGTCTCATTATGTCCAGTAGTTATACTGGCTACAATGTCCTTCAAACCGAAACACAACAGTGCATGCACACTGTTGCTTGGCGGTAGAAATAGACATTGCGGTGGTACCCACCCAGACGGCCTCTTACATAATGAGAGACCTACCACCAGTTGTATGTATAGTAAGGCAGAATGAATGTAATAGAAACTAATATATTTTGTAATTTATTTTCCTCAAATGGATTCTTTGAATGTCATGATTTTACGCCGAGATTAAAATAAATTTTGAGTTAGTTTTCTTAACTAATAGATTACTATAACAGAAAAAATGATTGATGTACAAGTTAGATTAGTAGTTATCTTTATTAATATTTGCCATATCTACATTGGAAGTATATGCTACTGAATTCCTTTGAACTGACGATCAAATGTATGATTGAATGCATTTTAATTATATAATTACGAACAAAAGAAAATCTATTTTGTAGAGTAGTTTTTCGGTGAGTTGGATATAGTAGAGTTAGACACGCCAGCATTATTCTTGACGTGACATATCAGATTGGCCAGAATCGATCTAGACAATTTGCGTGCTAGGATAAACCCTTAGTTCAAGTAATAGCTCCAAAACGACTAGAGACGTGTTGGAGGAATCACAACGTGAACATTTCACATACAAACATGAACTTGAAAAATTAGTACGTTATACATGTGAATTGAAATTTTGACGAAATATAGCACATATCACGCGTTTCAACTTAACTGTTAGCATTCAGCAAAGGTTGAATAATTATTCTGAGTTTACGATTCTATCTAAGAGTGACAATAAACATCTTGTTGAGGTTATGAGTTATGACGAGGTTCTTTTTTATAGAAATAGAATATCAACGACGACGATTTGACATGATTTTCTAATATTATTTGGTGACGTATTACTTATAAGCTTTAAACGTAGTTTTGCTTAAACAGAAATGGATATTATGTAAAAAAATATATGACATTGCAAAGTGACTACTTCGCCGGATGGTAAGTGCAGAGGCACTGCGGGAAATATAGACCAACAGATTCCTCGCCAATCGAAACAATAGAGTAGTTGACTACTTTTTTTAAATACATTTATCAAAAATGTATGTCTCCTAAAATCTAGAGGAAAAATATTTTTTAAAATACAAGCAATAATAAATGAGTTATAAAGCTTTGAAGTTTGGTGGAAGGGGTATCTGTCAGATAACGGAAATAGCAGAATGTGACGTAACCGAGTGTCACCAGCCATAACGCTGCGTACGTCTGAAAGAGATCGCGCGATATCCCCACCGCGCTCCCACTTTTGCTCACAATAATATTTAAAATTTGAATAACTGCTTTATTTTTCGTCCAATTTTGATGCTGATTTCACAGAAGGATTTCTTTTTCGTATTATTTTCCGTTACATCTATACTTATTATTATATAAAGCTGAAGAGTTTGTTTGTTTGAACGCGCTAATCTCAGGAGCTACTGGACCGATTTTGAAAATTCTTTCACTAATAGGAAGCTACATTACTCCTGAGTGCTACAGGCTACTTTTTATCCCGGAAAAACTTTTCCACGCGGGTGGAGTCGCGCGCAATGCTAGTATAAAATAATGTACAAAATCAAACATAGGAAACTACCCTATTGACTAATGAATAAATCAATCCCTTTGTAACACATGCATTATCATAATAACATATGACTTACTTGCGGAATCTGTAGAGTCGCCGCTAAAATGCGTTGTTGCGTCGGTGTTAGGCCGCGGCGACGGTGGTGTAATGTACGGCAGTTCTTGGCTCGAAGGTAATTGTCCACTTATTGCCACCGACGCCGATATTACCACTGATTCTGCAATAATAAATTGCAAAACGCAACGCTATAAACAAACCAGATCACGCGTTTCAATAAAAAAAAACGTTAATAACGATTTCTTGCAGTTGATATAATGATTGACAATTTATTCATCATAATTGATTTGTTTCTAACATTTCTGGTGTGACAAAAACCCTGTATTGAAACCGCCTTACGAACGTCTCTCTGCGTTTAGTTCTATAGTATTTTATACCTAGTATGTTGAATCAAATTTAATACGAGAAGCAAGACAAACAGTGAACAACTCTATATCAGATGTGCAACTAAATACAAAGATTATTAATATAGAAGATATTAATAAAGTTTATAAATTATACAGGTGTTTGCCAGTACACACAAACACACACTCACGCCTTTTGTACCCGAAGGGGTAGGCAGAGGCGCAACCAGTGCACCTACTTTTCGCCGTGCGTATTCGCCATATCGGGTACAAATCCCAAACTCCAGGCTGATAATGAATAGAAAAATCTAATATCACTGCCCGACGCGGGGATCGAACCCGAAACCTCAGCGTTGCAATCGTACTGTAATACAACTACGCCATACAAGCATTACATGGATCTTTAGTAATTGCAAGTATAGACAAACCTGCTACATTCTGTCCAGGTTCTCGCTCATCTATTTGTATCTCGTTGTCGGATCTCTGATCAGGCGTTATTTCTACACTTCTGTAAAATGTCAATGCAATCTTAATTTAAGATATTTCAGATGGTTTTCGAAGTCAATGTTTTATTAAAAGATAATGTATTATAGTATTTTCTTGTATTTGCCGGCTTCAAAATGCTTTAAATTAAATGAAGTCATATAACTTATATAGAAAGGTATATTAATAGTATCATTTTACATTATTCCTTACTAATAAGTCAACCTTCTAATAAAGGCAATCCAATTTCAACATCCTACGTACATGTTGTGGGATTCATTTTGAAGTTTTGCGTAAGCATGCTCGTAGGGGTGGTCTCGACTCGTGGTCGCAGTCGCTGCCGCCTTGTTACCTGTAGATAACAATAATTCCATTAAAACCAATATCGTTGGATATAGTGCAATACCGCGTAACTAGCATTGGTAAATAGTATCTATCCATCACTATAGTACCTATTCCGCCCTCCAGGGCGGTACTATAGTGATGGCTCTGTATGCAGTCAAAGTCGATGTTATGACTAAAATAAAAAACAAGTGTGTTGTCGTGGTTTGGCAATTTGGAGAGAATGGATGATGGAAGGCTGACGAATTAGATAATACCTATATAAGGCGAGTATGGTTAGTACCCTAAAGTGGCAAGAATACATAAGGAGATTCATAAATATAGACGAAAACAAAGAAGTGTGTCAGAATCGTGCAAAGTAGCAATCCTTAGTCTCTGCCTATCGCATTCAGAGGCAATATTATGTATGAATATATGTATTCATAATTTAATTTAACAAATTCCGAAAATACCGAAAATCCCGGTTGTTGTAAAATCAATACCGGTATTTATAAGCCCTTCTTTTGGTCCGGTATCCCGGTATTTTCGGGATCCGGGATCCCGGTTTGCGACCCCTAGTAAATACCGCGTAAGTAAAAAAAATGTATAGTATTATCAAGCATAAGTTTAGTGTCGTAAGTATCAATTTCAATTAAACTTTTTTCGTCACTTACGCGGTATTTACCAGTGCTAGATACGCGCTTTTGCACTATCCCCGACGATATGTGTCTTTATAACAATTACCGGTTGATTGATCGTTATTGAATTCCGTATAGCGGCGCTTTTATTTAATATTTCAGTCATTATATTATCGCAATAATAAAATTGATTACGTATTAGATTGTTATCCGACGCACCTTCCCACTTGGCGTAAAGTAACAAAAATATCTTAATCAGGACGAATTGGTTACATTTTTGAGAAATTACGTAACGTTTATACAGTTTAAGTGTAAAGTTCTCACAGGAAAATTAATGCTAAACGCTTAATTCCTTGCGTAGTACATGTATCGGATTATTAGAACTTTATTTAAATTCAATATGAATTAAACTTCTACGTATGAATTCCTCCTTGACTCACAGGTGATCAAATTAGTTACTCCTCTTTGACTCACACTTCGTTGTAGTAAACAAGTGTGAAAATTGAAGGATGTACTGCATGGATCATTTTGTTGTTTTATGTAAAGTCTGTTTTACAATTCATAACTATGCAATGCAATGCAACCAGCCCTGTATTATATACTGCCCCCAGCTGAGCACGGGCCTCCTGTAGGGCTGTTAAAGGTAAAAAAAATATCATATGGCTGGAAATGGTAAAAAAAAATATAAACAATCTCTTACTTTACTCACGAGCAGATTTCGCTTTACACGAGTGACTAGAGCTATAATTTCGTAATTTTTCTAAACATAAATATCACTGATATACCGTAGTTGATAACCCTAAGCGTGTGTCATAGTGAACAAAATTATTTAGCGAGTCCGAAGATCGCACTCCACATAGCTCATGCAGTACATGGCCTCTGAGATATACAACTTGTACCAAACACAATGGAAAGTAATGGGCCACTTCAAGATGATAATTGATAACGCTTCACTTTCACTAACGTTTTTTCTCATGCCCGTGAGCGTTATCAGTAAATTGTTTTGATTGTGTCTATCGACTTCCTAATTCTAGGCGCCTTTGAGCGATTAATTAATCGGCTGTTATAGACCTCACCGATCAAACGGTTGATTAACGTTCGCGGGCAACTCTATTTATAAAACAGAACGTTCGTAGTCATAAAAATAGAAATGACGTAAAAATTCTAAAAAGCAAGTGTAGCCCAATCGTAATCTATCTGGCTTTGTTTTATCTTAATCTTAACATAGTATAAATCAAAGTCGTTTCCTGCTGTCTGTCCCTATGTATGCTTAATATTTAAAACTACGCAACGAATTTTGGTGCGTTTTTTTTAATAAATAGTCATTCAAGAGGAAGGTTTATATGTATAATACATGCATACTATAGTAGAGAAACACTGATAATTTTAGAGATTTCTAATGTGATGTCGTAAATAAACGATTTTCTTGCGCTTACATTGCAAATGATGGCTAAACCCTACGAGATAGAGCAAAATAATGTACTACAGTATTGTACACCTTAAAAGGGTCTACAAAAATGTCCGCGATGGTATATGTCTATCTCTTAGGGATAACCCACAATAACAATTTTTTATCCTTTACTTTTTACGAGAAATAATGGCTTATTTACGAAACGACTTTAAGCAATACAGCATTAATCCTTATCCAATTAAGTACCTTAAATACATAGTGCACTTAATATAGATCAATATGGCGCTTTACAGCATGTAATTTAAATAAATATTTTCGAAGATTTACAGATTTAAAATGCAGGGACTTTATAAATAGCGCGTCGAAGGCCGCGCTTTGCCCTACAGCACTTTATGTGTGTGTGTGTATTCAGGTGGATTCGAAAATGGTTCAGATTTACAATTCGGTCCGGGAAAATGTATAGTTTGTATATAAAGTGACTTTTATACAGGAAAAACTCTTTAATGCTGGCGAAGCCGCGGGCAAAAGCTAGTTATTTATATAAATATAACTTACAGATGATATCCGCAGGATTGGTTTGATCATTTCGTCGACCTTGACGAAAATACAATATATTTATCACCTTTGTTAATTTTTTAAAGTTTTCTATACCTGTATGTCAACGCAGAAATACGTGCGTATTTTCTTTCTTTTCGTAATCCATTGATTGAAAGGTACTATAAACTTGCCGGTCGCCCTTGGCTAATGAGCTTGCCCGAACCTCAAAGTCTGCACTATTAGGGTACTGAAGTTCTGTGGTACTTTTCAACTTATTTGTTATCAATGACAAACAGTGGAATAGAACCTTTATTCCAATACAGCACAAAAGTATTGAAAAAAAAGAAAAGAAACAATGAACAATTGATGACAAAAAAGTAAGCCCGCAGTTTCTTTATGCCTTTTCTTCGGGTCGTCATCGCTTAGGTAGCTAGTGAAAGGCTAGTAGGTTAGCTAGGCTAGGGCCTGTAGTGTCCTCACCGGTTAGGATCGCGACGCGTTCCTCCCATTATTTTTTAATAAAAATGATCTCTATTTTATATCCCCTTTCCTGCCAGCCCGAGCTGGCCTTATTATTTATTTTTCATCATTGATTTTACTCCTAATAAAAATGTCCGTAGTTATATAAGTGACCTTTGGTATTAGTAATAATTAATATAATCAATTTAATGTATCTTGACTTATCATAAATGCAACTATGTTCGCCTACGTGATAAATAAAGTATTTTATTTTATTTATTTTAATATATCGCTGTTTCATTCTTACATACATACATAGTATCACGCCTCTATCCCATAGGGGTAGACAGAGACTATGGATTGCCACTTTGCTCGATTCTGGCATTTGTTTCATGCTTATGTGGTATTCATTAATTATTTAGGAAAGTGATCAAAATTGTAAGAAACGTTGAGTCTCTTACTCTCTTCAGTAACTAAATTTATTGTGGATGCATTATAAAATTAGCACTCGCCCTGAATGCTTATGTAGCCACTGATTCTAACCAGCCAGCAGTGACGTACTGGCAAGCGCAACGTGGGACGTCCTCCTACAAGGTGGACGGACGACCTTGTCAAGGTCGCAGGAACCCGCTGGATGCAGGCCGCTTCTGACAGGTTGGCCTGGAAATCTTTGGGGGAGGCCTATGTTCAGCAGTGGACTTCTAAAGGCTGAAGAAGAAGAAGCAGTGACCAGGGCTTGTGACGTCCAAGACGGTCTTGTATGCATATTTTTTTTATTAGAACAACGGAAATGTTACCCTTTATATCTGATGATAAGTGAATTAGGGTCCAAATAGAGTCGACTAACGAGAAATGATTACCTCTCGCCTTCCAACCCCATAATACCGGCTTGATACGAACTGGATATACACAGGCTGATTCCGGAACGCGACAGAGTTTCGTGGGCCACAATGGCAGGTTTTACACCTTGTGTTCGGTGGTTTTTTTTATGGCATTGAATGACGAGACGAGCATGTCGTTCGCCTGATGGTAAGCGATACGACCACCCATAAACAGAATCAACACCATCCAGCACCTTGAGTTACAAAGTACTGTGTGGCATTCCACTGCGCTCGTCATCCTGAGACATAAGATGTTAAGTGTCACTATGTCCTGTAGTTACACTGGCTACAATGTCCTTCAAACTGAAACACAATAGTGCATGCACACTGCTGCTTGGCGGTAGAAATAGACATTGCGGTGGTACCCACCAAGACGGACTCTTACATATGAGAGACCTACCACCAGTAAAATCGGTCGTTATCCGGATACCAATATCCTACCTCTTTGATTTGTAATCTGTGTAAATATTACTACCTATAGGTACATATGAAATTCAAAGTGCTGAATGTAGCTTTGCTCACTCTCTATTACCGCTTAATTATACATCGATTGCGTGACATACGATAGTGCATTTGAAATTTTTGTTTTTACATTGATTTGCATCACATGAATAGACGAAATGACTAATCTCAGCGTAAAATACTAAAACAGTCTAGTAATAAGCGATTCTAAAAATATTTTTTTGTAATTTACGAATCGCCTATTGGTGTAGTAGCGATTTTTTGTTTCGTATACTTATTACTAACAGATTATTTGTTTATTACGTAGATACATATTTAAAGCATAATTTCACTGTCCGTCATTATATTATCATGGGAAGTAGATACCGCTGGTGGAATATGAATGTACTTGTATACTTAGTAACTATCTAGAAATAGGCGTACTGCTATATTATGTTACTACGCACCATCAACCAAATTCACCGTGGCATATATCTCGGATGCTGTGTCGCCACTGTCGTGTCTGCCAACGGGATGCGGGATCTCTGGCAAACTTCGCTGACTGTTTTGCGTTGAGGTTCTGTTTAGTAAAAAACATTATTTCAGGACTGATTGTAATAATGTTTTATGAAATCGTTATTTCAGGAATAGTTGCATCATAATTTAATAAAATTCCAACTGCATTTTTCTTGAACTTTTGTTTATATTTGTGCTAAATATTATCCAAATTCATTCAGCAGTTATGTGTGATGTGCTAACAAATTTCTAAACATTTTCCCAAACTTTCACATTTTTTCATAAATTTTACAAGGCTTGTATTATTGTTGCGAACTGGTTTTATAAAAAGAAAATGATATTCAATGAATGCTATGTACAGATCATTGTTCAACAGTTTTCCTGTTTTGTCACATTAAATATTATGGAATCTCTACTGCATTACTAATGAAGGTCAAGAATAGATTGTTTCTTGTTACACATAAATTACAACAATTAAAATGACTTCTATGACATAGTTACATTAAATTATTATAAATTATTTGCCACACATTTATATTAAGTAATAAGTTAAAAGAAGTTATAACTCTAAACATATAACACCAACATGCAATTAACTGAAGAGTTATTTGTGTTTGCTTTTGTCAATGATTAGTAGCATTGAATTAGAATTGCTGCTAAGCAAAAGATAATCAACAATGTTTATGATAATTATTAAGTTGCATTGATGTATTAAAAAACCCCCTAATACATCAATGTTAATTGTAACAATTAATATTTTATGTTCATGCAACTGGAACATAATTTTTTAATCTACAATAACTCATGCAGGAGGAGTGGTGTCTAAATATAAATAGTTTGTTGATATAGTTTTAAGAAATTTGTTAGTTAAAGCTATATTATATGCTGTCAATATATACATAATTTTTTTTTCTGATTGGTAATAAAATATTCTGTGTAACTTCTCATTTACTTATACCATAATATATTTCTTGTATCTTATAATATTTAGTATGCTATATATTATACTGATTGTTTGATGGTAATATATTATATTATTCAGAAAAAACATTTGCCTCACTACTTCTAAATCTATAAAGTTTATTATTATTCTGATTGTATCCATTTTATTTTATAATCAGGTTGATAATAATTAAATTCAATAATATCTACAACAAATATCGCATCTTTAGAACGAAAACGTCACAATTCAAAAAAATTGAAAATTGAGTTATCGTCATAAAATGACTTAAAACTTGTCCCGTCTTTATAAAAATATAGTAAAAAGGGACCAATATAACAGTTTTGTCCTGTTCCCATTTAAATATGGATGTATTTGAGCTATTGTTGTATTGAGAACTTCGTTTTAAGTCATTTTATGACAATAACTCTTTTTTTTTATTGTTACGTTTTCATTCTAAAGTTGCGATATAACTTAAAACAGTTGTAGTAAATAAATAACGGCAGCTTCTTTTAAACTATAACATCTAATTAAAATCCTTGATAACCAAACTGTATCTAGTATAACCCTCTTTCTGAGCCAGTCAGGTAAATATACAACACCTAAAAATAAGTTATAAACATGAAATAATATTAACATTATATTAAGCATTTAACACCCATTTATAAAATTTTTAGTATGTTATAAACATGGTTAAGCCCTTGTTATGTGTTGGTCTCTAGGGCATGCTGGTACTACAAACAAACCGCTTGATTGAGGCCGGGGTGGTGGGCGTTGGAGACGGTACCTCCTCGTCAAAACGTATTTTGACCACACCGGCCGTTCCGACCAACTCACTTCTGTTAAATGTGAAAATTAACATTTTCTGTAGTATACATCTTATTAGCAGGAGCACTAAAGATTTACAGCCTTATTCATAACCAGTTTAGAAACCTATTTTAGTTATCAAATGTTTTGTCTTCTTCAAACAAATTTTGAAATGAGTTTGAAGGAAGAAGACAAACCATTCTACAACTAAAATAGGTTTATATACTGTTTGTGAATAAGGTCCATAGTAAATTATTAAGTCTATAAATGTTTCCTAATAGGTAGTTCAATTGTAACATTGTCAAGTCCATATTATAGCATTTTCTTAGGAATTGAAAATTTATTGTGGATTAAATAATTAAATTAAATGTTGCATGGGGTTGAACTGTTGGATATGTGTTAATCATAAGATACAATATTACATTATATGACACAGTGTGTTTAATAAAATGATTAATGTATGCATATCCTTTGGATTTTTAGCAATATATATAGTATCAGAATAATGTTATAGGAATTTCAACATTACAATAGTAACATATGGTTCGAAGTGTAAACTGGGAGAACGGGCATTTTTGGTTAGGTAATTAACCATTTTAATTATTGTATTGATGTTTTAATAGTTTAGAGTGCTACTCACAGCTTAATTTAAAATTACATGTCTCAGGTGATCTGACACACACATGACTTAGTTCATTTATTAATGTCATGTTGTATGTAACAATATTTTATATAATTGGAATTAGGATCCTACTATTTTTATATAGTACCTACAAATTTAAAACTATTCAACCTACAATATGGATATATCATTATGAATGGGTAAAGAGTTTATTGATTCTGATTGAGGGAATGAATATTTTTAATACAAGATAGGTAACATTATTCACTTACTTCTGATTAGAATTCTTGCAGCCGCATACACATATTGAAAGTACGGTGACGAGGGTGACTAGCACCCCGACACTCAAAGCTATGTCTATTAGAGTATACATAACAAGAGTTCTTCAATTATTCAGTGAAAATTCCATCCCAAGCGTGTGTTTTATTAAGTCACTACACCCATGTACAGAAACCCTTTTAGTATACAACTTTCTTCCATTGGAGTAAAAAAGTGTTGAAATGTAGGACACTCCTAATCGTGAACACAAACTAAATCAAAAGGTAGTGTACTTCATACACTTTGTTTCTTTTAATCTTATGGTAATATTCAATAAACTTCTCGCGATAACGCTTATTCACATATCGATAGTATTCTAACAACGCCTTATAATTTCATGCTACTTTACAAAACACGTCCATACCAGGCCCGTTTAACTCAGCGAAAAAAAGTAACACAATAGCGTTACGCAACTATCGCACTTTTCACAATTTTTCCATACATTTTATAAATAGTAAACTCGTGCATCTCTTTCTACACTCTGACCTTTATTAGTGTGTGTGTTATAGTAAAAGCTGTCATTCGATAAGAAATAAACGTCAGATAGTTTTGAAACAATGCGTACACCGCCATTTTATATTGTGGTTAACCGCTGCTCTGAGTCGCTGTCCGTGGCGTGCAAATTTGTGTTGCAATTCGCAATTTCGATTTAAAGGCGGTTTTCATTTATTCGTTATCTTATTAATCTCGTTTATTGTGTGCGAATGTTTTTGTAAACAGTACTTTATAAAAGCAATCTTAGTGTTTACCAGTTCAAACGTGTAATTGTTTTCTTCGTATAGTTCGATTTATTTTGATAATATAATGGGTTATAAGTGCTGTGTTCCCGGGTGCAGTACTCGAGGCCGGTGTTTTAAATATTTTTGTGTGCCTTTCACAAATAAAACAAGGTGGGAAGTGTGGTTGAGGTTATGTCCCTTTTTACAAAAGTATCCTCCCACTAAACGTGAAGGGATCCGTTTTTGTCATAAGCATTTTCTTGCCGAACATATTAACCAGAATCTAAAATTAACACCCAATGCGATTCCCTTATTAAACTTAGAACCTTCTGATAAACAAATAAACCCAGGTTTGATATTAGAAATTTCACCCACTAGTAGCGTTACTGAACCCTTTATTTTTAAAGTCGTTTATCCTTCTGAAGTTACTCGACCTACTATAGAACAAAATTGTACTAGTGTACAAATAGATTCTGAGCTATCTAGCGCGGTAAAATCAATTCATGCTTCATTGAATGAAGCAAATAGTAGTACTCCCCCTCAACTCACCGCTAATTTACCTCAGAGTACGGAATATTTTCCAATATGTATAACCCCATCCACATCAACCACCACTGCTGTGTGTAATGAAAAATCAATTCATGCCTCATTGAATGAAGCAAATAGTAGTACTCCATCTCAACTCACTCCTATTATACCTCACAATACGGAACATCTTCCAATATGTATAACCCCATCCACATCAACCACCACTGCTGTATGTAATGAACAAAAACTAAAAACTCACAGCCGAGTAAAACGTAGATTAGTTAATCGTATTAGATTAAATCCTGGTGAAGCTACCCCTCGTAAACAAATTTTACGCACTTCAATTAACATTTTAAAAAATAAATTACGTCTCTTGCAATCAAGGTATAAAAAATTAAAGACTAGATTTGACCTTCATGCACCAAAAACAAAGATGTTTTTGAAAAAATATAACATTTTAAGTACATATGGGAAGTTATTAGTAGATTCACAATTACGTTTGTCTGGTAATTCATTAAAAGGTCGCCGTTATACAGATGCAGAAAAAGTCTTTGCTTTGTCATTATATAAGTTAAGCCCTAAGTGCTATGGATTTTTACGAAAACATTTAGCATTACCATGTAAATCTCGAATAAATTCTCTCCTCAGCAATATTCCTTTGAGGCCTGGTATTAATGACTTTATATTTAAACATTTGGCAGACGCTGCCTTGGATAAACCCGAAATAGACAGGCAATGCACATTAATGTTTGATGAGATGTCCATTAAAAAACATTTAAATTTTAATTTCTTTACTGGGGTAATTGAAGGTTTTGAAGATATAGGTTCTGGTAAACGTACTAGCAATGTGGCTGATAAAGCTTTAGTTTTCATGTTACGGGGTTTGTTTTCTCCTTGGAAAATTCCAATTGCATTTTATTTTGCTCGAGATGGGGTTAAAACATTTGTTCTAAAGAATATTATCAAAGAAATAGTATTTGCAGTTTTTAAATCAGGATTTGTAGTAAGAGCTACAATCAGTGATCAAGGTTCTGCCAATGTTGCTGCTATTAAGTCATTAATATCAGATTCTAATGCTGAACTCTTACGTAGTAACAAATGTACAAATGATAACTGTTATAAAATAGGCCCCAACCAATTATACCATATCTATGACGTACCTCATTTATTGAAATGTTTTCGAAATAATTTTCAGAAAAAACATCTTCTCATTGGCAACCAAAGGGCAAAGTGGGAATATATTGAGACCCTTTATAAAGTGGATGGTTTTGGTGGCAGAGCAAGAAGCACCAAACTTACTGAGAAACACATAAATCCAACTTCATATGACAAAATGAAGGTAATTAAATATACATTATTCTATTACAGTTCTGTTTATAAGTCTTGACTGATTGACAGAAGGTGTGCAATAGGAACATGTTGGATTCTACGTTGAAACAGATTTCATTAATCTCTACATATATGTATTATCTATACTAATATATCGGTGCGACTGCCTCAGTGGCGTTGTTGTATTACGGTACGGCTGCAATGCTGAGGTCTTGGGTTCGATCCCCGGGTCGGGCAAAGTATTATGGATTTTTCTATTCAGTATATCAGCCCGGAGTCTGGAATTTGTGCCCGATATGGCGATAGGCTCGCCCCCTATCACATCATGGGACGGAATACACGAGGCGAAAAGTGGGTGCCTTAGTTGCGCCTCTGCCTACCCCTTCGGGGATGAAAGGCGTGAGTATGCGTTATACTAATATATAAAGCTGAACAGTTTGTTTGTTTGTTTGAACGCGCTTATCTCAGGAACTGCTGAACCGATTTTGAAAATTCTTTCACTAATAGGAAGCTACATTACTCCTGAGTGCTATAGGCTACTTTTTATCCCGGAAAACTTTTCCATGCGGGCGGAGCCGCGCGCAATGCTAGTACATAATAAAATTGTAACAGGCCAATGTCTGTACATTATTGTTTTTTTGGATTGTGGTGGCTTTTGGAGTCAGTTTTTCTTTTGTTAAAAGGTTCTGTTTTTTTTTATTTTTTGCTTTTTTGTTAGTTATAAAAGACATCTTCTTGAATCCAATGCAAAGAGAATAGGGTAGTTTCCTGTATTTGATTTTGTAAATTACTTTATATGGAATAGAAAATAATACGATTTACTAAACTCAGCATATACCATACCAGCCCTGTATTATATACTGTCCGCTGCTGAGCACGGGCCTCCTCTACAACTGAGAGGGTTTAGGCCTTAGTCCACCACGCTGGCCTAGTGCGGGTTGGCAGACTTCACATACCTTCGAAATTCCTATAGAGAACTTCTCAGATATGCAGGTTTCCTCGCGATGTTTTCCTTCACCGTTAAAGCGAGCGATAATTCACAAAGAATACACACATAGTTTTTTAGAAAAGTCAGAGGTGCGTGCCCTTAGGTTTTGAGCCTGCGGACATTCGTCTAGACAGTCCGTTCCACTCTCAACTAGGCTAGCGCCGCTTGTAAATAATAGTACACTCAGTATATGTTTAATTACCATATTCTTGTGAAAGTGCTGTGTGTTTTATATAGATTTCTTTATGCCATTTAATAAAATATCATGACAGATAAAATAATCATACCATTAATTAAAATTGTCTATTTATTTATGAACTAATATGTATATTATAAACATTTCAGGTCAAATTTGCAGCCCAAGTTTTTAGCAGGCAAGTGGCTTCATCACTAGAAATCCACATGAAGTCTCTGCTATTTCTCCAGGATCATGATTACATAAGTTTAAATGCAGACATTGAAAATGGTTTATTCACAGCAGAAATGGTTCTATTCATAAATAATTTGTTTGATAGTTTAAATGGTTTTGGCCATTATGGGAATAAGTTAAAACATGCTCTTTCATGTAATTCTGATCACATTGCATTCTGGAATGATGCTGTGAAAAAGCTATCTTCAATGCGTTTTGACGCTTCCAATGAAAGGGAAGGGAAGCCTTTATCACTAAAGCATTTTTTGCATAATATTAAAACAATAAGACATTTATGGTCAGATCTACTGAGAATTGATGGTGTAAAATTTTTAAGTCTTAGACGTCTTAATCAAGATCCAATAGAAAACTTTTTCGGTCAAATAAGGGCACATGGTAATTTCAGTACAAATCCTAATTGTACTCACTTTGTATCGGCTTTTAAAACCTTGCTAATTAACAACATTACTACTGGTAAATCTTTATATACTAATTGTTCTAATGATGATGACAAAATGTTGGGTACATTAAAACATTTAGTCAGCCACCAAAAATATGGTTCATACACTGAAAATATTCATTGTGATGAATCTAACTTTATAGCAAATACTATACCTAACGAGAATATATTCCAACATAAGGCTGTACCATATATTGCTGGTGCAGTTTGTCGTTTTTTGATGTCCAATTTGAACTGCAAAGATTGTGATAATTGTACAAAAGCACTATTAACTCAGAGAGAGTCATTTCACGAACTAATTCATTTAAGAGAGTATAGCTCTAATATAGACAGGTTATATTATCCTTCTGATAATTTTAGTCAAATAGTCTGGCAGAGTATTTATATTATTGACAAAATGATGCCATCTATTTGCAGTGTTTATGTTTATTCTGATTTAATAGGTACTTTAAAAAAAAAAATTGACACTGCGTGGTACAATTGTAATTCACATAAAACAGCTCTTATTAAAGCTTTTTGGGTATACATGATTAGAATGCAAGTTAAGCAATGGTGTATTAATTTTAATAATAGAATGAATAATGTTGATTCTAGGCCTAAAGATGTAGAAATGGAAACTCTAATCCGTGAAAAAGTCACAAAAGGATTGAGTTATAGATCAGTAAGAAGGCGTAGTACCTAATCACACTTAATTGTAGTATGTTTTTTCTTCATAGTATTTTGTCTACGATTATTACAATTATTGCAAATTAAATTGTTCTTTCTTGAAAGTGTATTAGCCACATTTTTATGGTTTTAAATTAGTTAATGTCTATAGTGTATAGTATAGTAGGTTAAGGGTGGCTCCTTGTATTGTGTAAAGTCATAGTGGTAGTCTTCAAATTTATTATTATTTTGCTGACTGTTAAGGATTTGTTTTTTTTTAAATCCTATGTGCATAGTTATGCTCTTACACCTTAAAATGCACCTACCAGATAATTGTATGTATAAAGTTGTATATTTGAGTGTATCTGAAATTGTTTATATTTCTATTCATTTATAAACAGTAAATTTACCTTTTTATTAGAATTATATATTCATTATAGTGTATCCAACATTTTTTTTTAATTTTTATAGCATTTTTACTTGCAAATGTGCCATTATATGATATTGCGAAATATAACATTATGCATGGAATGCTTTTCGTGAGGGAATAATTTGTAAATGTATATTTAAGTATAATTAAGCATGTTATGTTTTTTTGTGTGTTTAAATTAGTTTATGTGCATACTGTATAGTAGGCTAAGTGTGACCACTTGTATTGTATAAAATCATTGTGGTAGTCTTTAAAATTATTAATTAACCTTTTGCTGAGTGTTGAGCATTCATTTTTTTAAATCCTATATGCATTATTATGCTCCTACACCCTAATTCATTTTACGTATTAGATGACTTTTTCAACTAAAAAGTAATTAACATTACCTTAAACGTTATTGTATAGAAAAAGATGTTAAAATTAGAATCTTACCTTTTACTATTACTGTATTATATTACTAGCTTTTGCTCGCGGCTCCGCCCGTTCGACAAAGTTTTTCCGGGATAAAAGTAGCCTATGTGTTAATCCAGGATATGATCTACCCGTATGCCAAATTTTATAGAAATCCGTTCAGTAGTTTCGGAGATGTCCTGTAACAAACAAACAAAAACAGACGGACAGAAAAGAATTATAAAAATCGCTGATTTGTTTTCATTACTCTTCTTTAGTCGCCCCCATTCTTTATATCACATTTCTTTAAATGTACAGACACCGGTACTACTGATTTATTATATGTATAGATAACATTATATTATTATAGATAAAAAAGAGGTAGACAATAACTATAAAATTGTTACTTGTAATTACTATTAGATGAGTAAGACATAATATTAAGACTACTTACTGGAAAAATAAGATTATTTATTAAAAATAATAGTAACATTGCAATGTTATTTAAGCACTAGTGTATTAAGGCTCGACGACAATGATGAGGTGTCGGATCCCTGGGTTGAGGGAAGTGATATTGGGTTTTGTTAATCAGTATCAGCTCGGAGTTTAGAATTTGTGCCCAATATGACGATAGGCTCGCCACCTATCACATCATAGGACAGAATACGCACGGCGAAAATTGGGTGTGCTAGTTGCGCCTCTGCCTACGCCTTCTGGGATAAAAGGCGTGAGTGTGTGTGTGTAGGACTATAAATATTATTTGTTACCTATAAGTTTGCATGCCGTTAAATAAATAAGTAATTATCAAAATTAGCCTACTAGAATCTATATTATTGTCGAATAATCACCTTTCTACAAAAGTAGTATTTTTTGTGTGTTTCCACAATTGTTCATATTTTTATTGATTTACAATGTGCAGAAATTCTTAATTTTACCTTTTTGTTTAATATTATATTTTCATTATAGTGGATCGCAACAATTTTTTGTAGCATTTTTACTTGCAAGTGTGCCATTAACATGATATTGCAAAATATAACATTATGCATGGAATGCTTTTTGTGAAGCACTAGTTAATTTGTAAATGCATATTTAACTTTAATGGGGGCTCCCGTTTTTGTGCTCCCTATTTGGCGCCAGTACAGATGTAAAATTTGTTATTACGCTCTTGGGAATAGATTTTAGATTTAAATTATTTCTAATACCGTACAATACAATTGAATAAAACATCAAACACGCCGCAGTGTTGCATAGTGTCGATAAGTTCGGGAAAAATAAAATTGCACCTCTTTGATAGCTCCGCTTTTAAATCATTCATTGAATCATGTCACATCGCATGTAATTAATCGGGTATTGCAAAATATTCACAATCCAGTGTTGGGTTTTGTATGTTGGTCTTGATTTATATGACATAATATCATTTAGCGGAAGACTAGTAAAAGATCATTTCATTGCATTTTGCCTTTATAATACCGAATTGTAAAGATGAAAATTAAAATAACGTTTGTAAATGTAGGCGACTGCACGCTGTACACCATTTATTTATTCATTTCCTCTTTTTTATTTGTCTCTGGTCCATACTACACAAAAGTCACAGACTACTTAGAGATACTACGTATACAAAAGTATTCAGCACCAACACAAGTAGTGTTTATAGTTTATATTCTCTTTGGCACCAACCAGTCCAACCACAGACTAACTAGGGAAGAGCCAGGTATTTAAAATATCGATGTTTAATATTATTATTTTAATTATTTGGGTATTTAGTTTCAGTAGGCATTAATAGCTAAAAAGTACTCTTTTTTACTTTTGACTATTTTTTCAAGATAGTAAGTACCTAACTTGTATTTCATATACTTGTTTCTTTTGATAATTACAATCAATTGTACATAATTCCACAATTGCAGGGAAAGAACAGCCAGTTTTATCAAAAAAATTACGGAATTATTAATTTTCTATTGGACTTAAAAATAGAGTCAAGCTGACTTGTAAGTTGCAAATGGCATTTTAATAATAAAATCGTATTATATAGATAGCCCGATTCCTATGAATGGACACGATATATTGATTTTTTAATAAACCTAGAAAGAGTTGAATGAAAATAAAGGAAAATAGAATAAATCTTGACCTATAACACACTAATAATACATATTATTACACATCTACCTACATTTTGGAAACAGTCTCAATCAAATTAACCTAATTCATTTAATGAGAACGTTTAAACCGTTTGTATGAATACAGTGGGCATAATCATTTCATTTCAAATTCCAATCATTCATCGGCACTCATCATTCATCATTAATATAAATAAATATCTAATCTAAAGTTCGGTTTAAACATATTTGACAATTATAATATTAAAATTGATAATGGTGCATAAGATCCAATTTCTTATTTAACGGGCGTTAGTTAATCAGGCATTAACATAAACGTGGATGTTAAAGTATCGCGCGTCCATGAAGTAAATGTTATAGTCCATTACCAAATCAACCCTTCAGTGAATGTTTTGCTTGAATCATTTACTCATAATTTAAAACGACCGAAACAAAATGTCACTGTTCAGAGCGTCTCCTCTTTCGAGGGTAGCCACGCTGAGTGTGGAATAAAACGCCTTGCTGGTCAGTGGACTGTAGTTTATTTTCTCTTCGTTTTTCATTACACATACACCATATAATACAAGAAACAAGGGTTGGCGACTGCCAGAATTCCGGAGCTCTTAATGTTATAATTTTGAAGATAACACGTGGCAGTTTGAAGTCGAGCGTAATCTTGAGCGTTTGAGCGAGCGTAATAATCGGGCTTTTTTTTTTTTTTTTTTTTTTTTGTCCCTGACTATTCTGCCAGTAGCCTGACGAGGGTCGGCTTTTCTGGCCACACCGGTCTTTAGGGTGAACGCTGGTGCGCTCGCAACCCTGTATTTAAGCAACCATGCTGAGGGCAACCCACTAACGGGTTACGAGCCTCGGCTCAGGACGGTCGCTGAGGGGAGAATATGAGACATTCAACGATTAGTGGGGGGGAAGGATTTTTTCCTAATCCTAGTCAGTTCGAGTTGTTTACATCGGCACCCGGGCCGGAACTGTCATGGGGGTCGGGAGGGCGACGGGGAACGCGGCGAGGTCCTCGACGGCGAGGACGGAACTGCGGTCTTGTGGAGTGTATGAGTTTTAAAAACTCGTTTTTCTCACGTATTGCCAGAGTGATTTCGTCCTCTGGATCTGTCAGAACTGAACGCGGCCGTCTCCATTTGGCGCGGTCAAATGGAGTATAAATTGACGCTTTGCGGATGAGCGTGTTGGTATGTTTTTCCGCCCGATCGAAGTAGCGTTTGCTGATGTTGTGCATGAAATGCCTGATGGTCGGCATGTTGGTGTCCACGTGGAGGTTGCGGTTGCGAACGTACCACGGGGCACCAAGAGCGTATCTGAGAAATCTATTCTGCAACACCTGCATACGCTTAAGTCGAGCGGGCGGCACGTGAGCGAATACGGGTGACGCGTACGTCATTATGGGCCTAATGCACGCGGTATATATCCTAATCTTGTTGCGGATGGACATTTTACTTTGTTTGTTTATGAGCCAATGCAGTTGGCTCATCGCGAATGCGGCTCGCGCGCGTACCGCGTTTACGTGTGGCAAGAAGGTCAACTTCTGATCAAGGATCACTCCTAGATATTTGGCTTTGTCCTTCCAGGGTATGACCTGGTTGGACATGCGGACTGAGGTGCGAGCCGCTTGGGCCCTCGTTTTCCGAGTGAAAAGGATGGCCTGGCTCTTGGTGGGGTTGACGGTGATTCGCCATTTGCGAAACCACTCACGGAGCTGGTCGGCGGCGGTCTGCAAAATGCGCACCACTTGGTCAGGGTCTCTACGTGAAGCGTAGATTGCTGTGTCGTCAGCGAAGAGCGCCAGATGGGCGTTCTTCGGTTTCGGGATGTCGCTGGTGTACAGCGAGAAAAGAAAGGGGGAGAGGGCGGAGCCTTGCGGGACTCCGGCCGTGATGGAGTGTCGGGAAGAAAGAGTTCCCTCCACGCGATATTTGAATCCACGATTCGACAGGAATTCTCGAATGATGTGCACGAGATGAGTGGGCACGTTGAGAGTGTACAGCTTGAAGAGCAAGCCGTTGTGCCACACCCTGTCGAATGCTTTTTCAATATCGAAAAAGATAGCGCCGGTTGGCATGCCGACGCGGAATCTATCATGAACGTGCTCCGTGATGCGGAGCACCTGATTGACACAACTGTGCCTGGTACGAAAACCGAACTGTTCAGGAGGGATCAAATTATTATTGTGGGCTACGATTTTGAGGCGGTCGAGGACGATCCGCTCGTATAATTTGCCCAGCGTGCTGAGCAGGCTGATAGGCCTGTATGAAGATGGTTCGAATGCGGGTTTTCCCGGCTTGTGGATGCCTATCACCACTGCCTCTTTCCAGACCTCTGGGAAGAGGCAGTTAAGAAACGCGGCGTTATAGATTGCGGTAAGGATTTTGACCAGATGCTCCGGGAGCATCTTGATCATGCGAGTGGGTATCCTATCGCCCCCGGGGGCCTTACGACGTTTGAGTGCCTTGATCAGATCGATGACTTCTTCGATTGTCACCGGTGCAAGGGGATCGGGCGGCGGCGGGTCGACGTCCGGGTCGACGTTGACGATATCGTTTGTCGGTCGCGAGTTAGAGATCGGCGGTGGCCGGACCGCGTTCCTACTTTCGACGAGTGAATTAACCGCAACAAGATGGTCGTGGTCTACTGGTATCGTTGAGAGAGAGCATTGAGACTCCAGACTGCAGGCCAGCAGTTCCGCTTTCTCGTCGTCATCAAACGCCGGCCGTTGATTCGGACGATTGAGCGGAGGCATGGAGGTCACATCGTTTCTCCTGAAGGAACGACACAGTTGCCAAAAGGCCTGATGTGTCGGGTCGAGTTCTGCTAGGCGAGATTCCCATCTCGAATCGACGACCTCTTTTATGCGACGTCTAACCTCACGTTGGAGGTAGCGCGCAAGATGTCGTCGTTCCGGGGTGGGGCTCGTCGCGCAGGCTCTGAGCGTGGAGTTACGCACCCTCACCACCCATCGCACGTCGTCGGGAAGTTGCCATTGACTGTGAACAGTCTCCGGCACCTTCTCGGAGCTTTCGCTCAGGACGTTTTGCAGGTGGTTGGTGAAGGAGCGTATCGCGTCGGTCGTTTCCTCAGGAGTCACGATGTTGGTCGGAATCGCGGAAAGATCTGTGGATGAGGTGTCCGCGAGTTTAGTGCCTAGTAGGCGCCAATTCGTTTTCACCTTCATCGGGACATTAGGACCTGTGTCTGTTGGACAGTTTTGGGGGACTAGATCTAGGATCACAGGTCTGTGGTCAGAGTCTAACTCTTGTAGCACTTGCATGGAACGCACGCGAAGGCTTACGTTCCTTACGAGCGCTATGTCGAGTATGTCGGGTCGGTGGTTGTCAACATGGCTATAGTGGGTAGGTTCAGAAGGAACCAGTATGCTCATATCTATTGTTTCAAGACAGCTCTCCAGGGCGGCACCTCTCCCAGTGGTCGAGTTGCAGCCCCAGAGAGTGTTCTTGGCGTTGAGGTCCCCCGCCAGAATGACGGAGTCCCCCATTTCCAATAGGGTCTTGAGCTCATCGGAGTGAAGCTCCTTAGAGGGCGAGAGATAGGCCGATATGATGGTGATCGGCGGATGTCCTGTCATAGCTAGCCTGCAAACTGAAGTCTCAATGTTCCTCAAGCTATCTGGAGGGAATAATCGGGCTCATAGGCCCTCTTTATATAAAAAATATAGGCGTCAGATCTCCAACAGAGCGCGGGCTCGTTACATTTTGGCTAGCCCAATCAGCGCTTACTACACATTATTATTATTAGTACCCCCGCCGCGCTTTCACATTGAAAGCTCACAAAGGGCGGTGGGTGGTCCAGGAATGAAAATGCTTGCATTCTACATTTACACACAATACTTAATAATCAAATATCATTTAATACAATTCAAAACATTAAACTATAACTAGTGGGGGCTAGGTAGGAAATATTAAATAATTATATTTACAAAGGTGCAGCCGGGACAAGCCCCGCCGCGCCGGTTTATTGTCCGTAACAGTAACCATTAGTCGTAATTTGTTTTAATTTAATTCTTTTACTGAAATTGACGACACTGTATTATTTAAAAATAGTTGCGATGTGTATAGACTGCCTCGGTAGCGTAATTGTATTACGGCACAACTGCAATGCTAAGGTCTCGGGTTCGATCCTCGGGTCGGGCAAAGTGATATTGGATTTTTGAAGTGAAACTTCTTTATTGACGTATGGGAGAAATCTATGTTAAAAAAAACGGGTTGCACTTCGGGAGTGCCGACAAAAGAGAAAACTTGAACATTAACGTTGTGCATTTTTGAACATTTTGGAATGGTTAGGGAATAATTTCGCACGAATTGCTTTATTTATCAGTATAAAAGTACTATAATTTATGTGGTTAAATACAATATTTATTTATTGCGCTATCGTACACAAAAATGACAACCTCTTACGAATTTTCGATCAGGTCACATGTCCTGACGCGAGTTTAACATTTTATACCCATCCAAAGAAAAGTGCTCAACACAACAAGTGCTTTATTACTATTCAGTATCAACCTGGAGACTAGAATTTGTGCCTGATATAGCGATAGGCTCGCCCCCTATCACATCATGACATGGAATACGCGCGGCAAAAAGTGGGTGCACTAGTTGCATCACTGCCTACTCCTTCGGGGATAAAAGGCGTGAGTGTGTGTGTGTGTTTTAAAAATAGTATTCTATTTTATTTTATTACATACTTACGAATATTTTGCAAAACATTATCTTTAAAAATAATGCTTTGTTTACGCGGTGGCCATTTCGACGTCTATAATCATCAGTTGTAAACCTCGGACCTCTATAGCGGTAATTAAATCTATCGCGTCGTTAGGGAAGATAATCAGCTGTTAGGGCATGGTGGGACATTCATAAAATAAGCCTTAAACTTGTAAATCCATCGATATTCAAAATATCGATATCATTAGCACTTGCTAATTAACATGATCTCAGTTCAACCTTAAAATGATGGTGTGTGCAATAAACTGATGTCACCAGAGATGTGATTTATCTAGATACAAGTATCTGAAATACAGATACAAGATACAAAATACGTATTTAGTATCTTGTATCTAAGATACTTTTTTAATTTTTATCTTGTATCTTGTATTTAGATACAATTTTTTAGTATCTTAGTATTTTATAAATACTTAATTTGGTAAAATACTTTTACTAATTACCTATGCATTTTTTACATTAACGTCTCATTTACGGCCCATATACACGTTGCAAGTTTCTTGCCTGATGCATACAATTAAATTGAAGCAATATATGACTTGCATGGTTTAAATAATCAACACGTAACATTCTTGATTTGTTTGTGTAAAAAGCATATGCTATAATTGGTTAACCAAACATTGTATTCAATTGGTTTCTCTCTTCTTTTGAAAACATGATGGGCAGTGAGTCTTATAATTTTGATTTTCAGTGATTCTCCTGATTGCGATAAATCTCAATGAACTTTATTAAGTCAGCAGAACCTAATTTTAATACTTTTTACACATATTTTTTAATAAACACAGTAGCTTCTAAAATCTAAAACGTTCAACATTTGAATTAAAAATTCGCCAACGCAAATACATACAATACTTGAAGCAACCCGCCAAATGGTACATGTCGGCGTTATATCGCCAGAGTTGTCGTAGGATTGGTCCATGACGTCACCACGGTTAAACCACTAATGAAATACGGTTTTTATAGAGAGATGTTTATTACCTCACGGTCAAGCACAGAATGCCCCCTTACTTTGAATCGGGGGGTATTTATAGTAAAACTTCTTAAGGAAAATAATCAATACAATTCCTTAATAATTAGATGCAATAGTTATATAAATGAAATTATAAATACAATAAATATAATAAATCATTTCATATTTTTTATAACAACTTGCATACTCAACAAAAACCATGTTATAGTAATTAACATTTGAACAACAGGAATTAATTAGTTTTGCGTCGGTACCGACAAAACATGTTTCTATAAATTCATTTTTAAATAATTATGCGCCCACATACACATACACGCCTGTGTACAGACAAGTCGAAACTTGTAAGCAATAATCATCATCAGCCTATATTTTAGTCCACTGCTGAGTGCTGCATAGGCTTCCTCCAATACGCGCCATTTTACCCGGTTTTCGGCCTGTCGCATCCAGTTTCTGGCAGCGACCTTTCGCAATTCGGACCTCCACCTAGCTGGAGGGCGTCCTACACTACGCTTGCCGACTTGCGGTCTCCATTCAAGAACTCGTTTACCCCAGCGGTAATTTAATAATCACCTAAACATAATTGTATTGATGTAAACAAAAGACATTTGCAATTATTTACTATCAAGACTTTCATTCAATAATTGCATTCCATTTTTTTACTTATATCCACGTGCAAACAGTTGATTACAATTCTTGAAGGCCAATTATTGCATTCAATTATTGCTCTTGTATGTACTAGAAAATGGCATCATGTGAATGGGCCATTAAACAGATCAGTTATTGCTAGTAATTATCGTAGGCAAATTTTTTGAATATCTGGCAAAAGACTCGCATACATACGCCAACGCGGGTGAAATTGCCTAACCATTGCACATATTCAGACGGGGTGCCTTGATAAACAATAATTGCGTGCGAATATTTCTTGCAATAATTGATACTGAATAAGGTTTAAGGCTATTCATACCTACATACTAATCTGAACGTACCCTTAAAAAATCATGTATTAACATCTATATTCAAAAGACTAATCCATGCATATAAAATGCTTTGTCCTGGATGACTGACTGACGGATCAACGCACAGCCTAAACTGCTGATTGTAGAGATCTCAAACTTGGAGGGTAGCCCCCCGAGGCAATTCTTGTGCGCTGGGTCTTCACACCCAATGCACGCCCATGCGCGGGGGGACATTAGTCGCGGGCCGAGGCACACAGTTCAGTGTGTATACCTCTTGGTTGGATAACACATTGAGGCCTAAAAGGGCCCGCGAACATTTCCTGGCACCCTCTCTTTCCGCCCATCCTGGGAACCTTCCTCCCTTCACCCACCTTCCCGTCCATACTCCTCTCCACTTCCTTCCCAGGCCCCTGCAGTCGTCAAGCCGGGGGACTCCAGTATCCCATTCGCAGGTTTCCCCCTGTGTTGACTGCAGGATCGCCTACCCCAAAAAAAAAAAAAAAAAACTTGGAGGGTATGTTCTTCGTATTACGTAGGCATCCAAAAAGAAAGGAGTTTCCGAAATTCTACCCCTAAGGTGGTGAAAAAGGGGGACAAAGTTTGTATGGGACAACGTGATTCCTTGGTCCAATCTACTTAAAATTTTGCATAAACATTTTTAACAGAATTGATGTAAGACGTGTTTCGTATTTCATTGAAATTCATCCCCAAACGGGTTTAGAAAGGGGTTGAAAGTTATTATTACATTGATTTGCTTGATATCTACTTTTTTTCCCGGGAAAATATTTTAATCCTGGAAAAAGTTTTCACGCGGGCGGAGCCGCGAGCATCACCTAGTATACGAAATAGTTTTAAAGTGTACCTGGTATCAACACCAGTACACCGAGCACAAATTTACGCGCTATATTATCTCAAGAACGGGTAGGCAGAGGCGTCAGACAGAACTAGTGCACCGACTATTCGCCGTGCGTCTTCTGCCCCATGATGTGATAGGAGGTGAGTCTATCGCCATTTTGGACACACATTCCAAACTCCAGGCTGATACTGAATAGAAAAACCCAATATAATTTTGTCCGACCCGCGGAACGAACCCGAGACCTCAGCACTGCAGCTCAAGTAACTTTTTGTATGGAACAGCACCCCGGTGAGCGTATATGGAACTAAAATATGGTAGTATGAACATTGCACTTAAACTAATAAAAAACTGACCGTTATACGTATTCAATACCGCAATTTTAAAACTCCTTGAAAAGTTAAAAGTTGTCAAAATTAACAAAATTATGTTTCATTTCAAAAGGTATCTTATTTGAAAAAAGTATTTAGAAAATACGTATTTTGTATCTAGTATTTAGATACCATTTTCAAAAGTATCTTGTATCTGGTATCTCAAATCCTTTATTTACAAGTATCTTGTAACTTGTATTTCAGATACTTTTATGAGGTATCTTGAACATCTCTGGATGTCACAGTATCTCGGATAATCATAAGAAACATTGTAACATAACATTTCACATGCAATTATTACGATTAATCTAATATTTTGACATAAAATAATAGCTAAAGCAAAAACAATAATTCAAAAATTTTATAGACGCCGTTATATCAAAATGTTGCCAAAAAAAAAGAAAATTGATACCCCAAATGTTGATGTACATATTCTAAAATTAATATATTTCTAAAATTAACTTATTTAATTGGTACCTTTGCATACTTTGGCATTGTGTTGTCAGTATATGAAAATAATATTTTTCTGTTGAGTTGATTTTAATTGACATTTCAAATTTTAACAAGCTTATATTATTATTTTAAATGAAAATAGTTCTAAAATAAGGACATCTGTATCTTTTCTTTTTTAGAAATTTTGAAGTTATCATTTATAATTTTAACTTTTAATTTCGTCTTTTTTTCAGCAGACGTAAGCACTAAGCTTCAAATGACGTCAATTATACGGTTGAATGGTGAATGGTGATGCTGCCTTTTTTACTATGATTCGCAAAAGAACCGTAATGCAATAGAACCAGATACATTTGACATTATTGTCAAATTTTATAAATGTTCTTTTTTTTTATTTTATTTTTTTATGTTTAATCACTTTTAGTTTTACCAATAGCATATACTACTGTACTGTATAATAGCTTTCTATAAGTGGAAACTTTATTGATTTCTGTATTTAAATTATCTTACATAGCTTATAAGAATTAAAATATTGTATGTTTCCCAAATAAATAAATTTAAAAATAAATAAATAAATAAAATAAAAATAAAGGCATTCATTCATATCATCATCATAAAACTAGAATGGAGGCAAAGGTAAATACCGCCGTCAACCGTTTAATTCACGTCATCAACGTAATTTGTTTTTAATTTGGTACTGTTTTGGTCATTCTAAGGGATTTATTTTATTATTTTTTATTTCAGATTTTTGTCATTAAAATTAAGGATAAAGTAATCCCTTACTGTGAACAATAATAATAATTCCATAATTAAATAATCCTAATTAAATAATGACTTAAGGTTTTGGGGAAAATCCGATACCACTAGCAACATTATTTGCACCCTTGTGTGCGTGTGGCAGAACGTCAATACGTGTGGCCTACGCCTACATCAATGAGTTTTATGCTTCACACTTGACAGTTTTTTGATATGAAACTATCATTCTTTGCGTTATTATTCTATGATTGAAGTTATACTTCTTTTGGCGCCTTATTTAAAAAGATTTTTTCTTCTTACGCCAAAGAAGTATAATTTCTAACGCGTGTACAATAAGTACACACACACTTTTGAAGTTATACTTCTTTTGGCGCGTTAGGGAAAAATGATGAGAGTAAATTTTTACGATGCGCGCGCACACCCAGTGCCGGATTAAGCAAGCGCGGGGCCCGTAGCAAATTCTTTCAAAAAGCCCTTGATCTGCTATGGGTTCTTAAGTATAGAGTGGTTAAAATACAATTCAATACTCAATACATTTATTTACTATCTATAGGTTACAATTTTGTGGGTAATGAATAGTGTAGTAAATTACTATAGGCGCTGTTAGGCTCGGACAATTACAAAAAGCCTTCTCAATGGCAATGTCAGGGAATCCCCGGTTAATTTTTCAGTGTTACCAACTTTGATCACAAATAATTTGCATTGGCCGGGTGCCCATTGTACCGACAAGGGATCATTAGTTTAAAAAAAACACGCGTGAGACTCTCGCGTCTAGAATTTAAACTTCTTTTGTTCTGGAAATAGTTTATTGAATGCATTGCTTTTTATGCATTTGGTAATGATCCTACTATATCAGGATTACGAAATGTTTATGAAAAATTAAATTGGAGGAAATCTCTCTTGTAGTAATAAAATTTTTTTTTTAGTCATAACTTCTATAACTCAATATACTTATATTCTAGAAAATAAATTTTTGGTATATGGTTACTAAATTATACTAAAAATAATGTAGACTGTTAACTTTACAAATCAATAGATAATTTTAACAATTTAAATCGAGCCATTTCAATTCTGCTACACATCCACACTAAGTGTCGGGTAAGAGTGCTTGCATATGCGGCAGACTTTATGTAGAGCTGATTATCAGGCCGACTGAAATTCTTCACGTTTATACAAGCAACTTTTTGTAGAACTTGTGCGTTTACTGTATGATATTATTTAAATTATTTACGTCAAGGAAATAATCGGGTACCGAGTGTCTTGTTTTGTGACATCAAAAAAATTCAACGTACCACATCTTAACAAGTTTCACTCAAAAAATTACGCTCAGGCAGAGATGAACATGCGGGGCCCCCTTTCGCGCGGGGCCCGTAGCAATTGCTACTCTTGCTACGTAGTTAATCCGGCACTGCGCACACCGTCATGAAAAACCGACACCCTGAAGTTAACTATAGTCAATATTTTCGTTTTGAATTTTGAACGTAGAATAAGGCGAAAGATATTGAAGTTATACTTCTTTTGGCGCGATATTTAAAAAGATTTTTATCTTGTTACGCCAAAGAAGTATAACTTCTAACGCGTGTACATAAGTACACACACACTTTTTTTTATTTATTCTTGTCCGTGGATACCCTCCTTTCTTAAATTAAAAGTGCTGGGCCCAATTTCCAACACGTTACTCGACGTTATACAAAGAAAGCTCTAGACAACCTTGGAAAAGCTATATTTACGAAAAAGCGCAACATTATTTTTAAAAATTAATTTAAACAATTAAGGCGCATTTTCATTGGTCGATAAGTCGGTCGTTAGCCCGAATGTGGGGGATCTACGCCTGCGGGCTAACTACCAATGAAATTCATCGGTCGATACAAAGCATTAAATCTCTTTTTCATCAAAGAAGCTAGTAATTTCTTTTTAATAGGTCACAAACAGTCTAAATTGCTCCACAAAGCAATGATGTTGATCCATGGCTAGTACGTCTGCTTACGCCATTCTCTCAAAACCAACTGGAGTGGTAAACTGTATCCAGATTCTCTCGCACCTCACATGCGGGCGCTAACGACCAATGAAAACGGTTCCCCGCATGCGGGCCCTATTGCATGTGTTTCAAAAATCTCCCGCACCCCGAATGCGGTCACTAACGACCAATGAAAGGCGCCTTTAAAGCGGCAAAAATATGGATCTTGAATCCACAAATAAATATTTTTAGACCCCTCCATTTATAACAAACTTTTTTAATAACGTACATTTTAAGATACGTTTTCATTTTTTAAAATCCTATTTAAGAAAAATACTTCCACTGATTATCGCATTTAAAATAAACTAAGTGAAATGGAAGGTATTCCGGAATCTCGTCAACGGATCCACATGAGAAAAATAATCATTAATTATTAGTCATTCAACATTTTGTTCATTATTATTCACTCATGAAAAAAATCTGCAGATGTGTGATAACGATTACGCTGTTTTGTATGGAATCGGGAGCGTTCTAGATTTCCATTCTGTATTCAGTAACGAAAAAAAATAATCTACATAAGCGGGGCCTAAGGCTTAGGCTTACCGTGGACTAATGTAGACGTGGGCGAAGTCGTATCAGCAAGGCCCCTTTTCTTTCATTCCCAAGATCTACCCAATAGATCTATCCTACGTTCTACCTATAACCAAACATGCTTCGACACGACAAACCTACTCATAACAGTGAAAAAATATAAACTCGTGGTGGGAAAGTAGTGTTCTTCGGCTTTTTGCTTTACTGGAGTCCAGTACTAGACTTACTACGGAGGCTGTATTTATTGGGGCCTCGCCAGGCCCCTGATTGGGAGGCCGTGGGCGAGGGCCCACTGCGCCCATGCCTAACTACGCCACTGGCCTAAGCCATAGGCCAGGCTTATACATACGGAATCGCATTCTTAATCGAGAAACGTATTTAAGAAACCGAAAACCGGATGCATGTCTCACACGTTTCTTGATTTAGAAATGTTGCCACTTTCCAATTCGAGGTTATAAAGAAAACTAGATCACCTCGAAGAAAATAAATTTAGGAAAAAGAAGTAAATTATTTTAAAAGTTAATTTAAACAATTAAGTAATTAAAAGTGTAATGTAATGTGTGTAAGTAATTAATGTTTTCATGTACTTTGATTATAAAGGCAAAACAGAGTCTAATAGGTATTCAATCTTTTCTGATGCATCAAAACTAGGAGTGGGTACTTGGGGATGTACTTTAAGGTTCAAATACAAACATGTAATAAAAGGAATAACAGAGGAACAATTTATTCAAAATTTAAGATGATACAATTGGAAAATTAAATTTTCACTTAAAAGTTGTAACAATGCTTTGCTTAACATTAAAATAAAAAAGCCATGATTCCAACAAACAAAAAATACTGTGAATATGTCTTAAAAATTATACTTATGTGCATAGGGACTAATATGGAGTTCATAAAATGCAGACAATACTTTGTTTTATCTAATGAGTGTTTAGAATGCAAGGCCGGCGTCGGCGTATGTCGTAAATATCTTCTCAATGGAGTTCGCGTACGCCGCTGTTCTCAGATCTAAGCCCAGGTTGAACCTCATGGCCGTCTTCATAATAGCCTGTGATAAATAAAACAAATGTATTAATTAGTTAAATTATTTCTGCGTGTTCATAACCGGATATACACAGGGCTATCCCGGAACGCGACATATTTACGATTACGACACGTAAATATGTAAGAGTTTTACACCTTGTGTACTGGTGTATTACTCAGTCGCAGCTTGGAGTCAGGAAGTTGTCGGTGTGATACCCCCGTGCCACGGAAAGCACGTAAAGCCGTTGGTCCTGCGCCTGATCTCTCTCCGGTCATGTCGGATTGCCGTCTCACCGGCCTATGAAAGTGAAGGAATAGCGAGTGCATCTGTGTATTGCGCACACACTTGTGCACTATAATATCTCCTGCGTACCTGGCTGATCTCCGTTGAGATTGGCCGCCGTGGCCGAAACTGGCTAGGAGGATTACTGTAGTCGCTATCTTGGCGGATACAAATATGCAATGGGAAAAAAAAGTAATGAAGCTAAGACAAAAGTAATGTACCCTAGCCGATCGCTCCATGGTGTAGTCGAGACCAGAGTGCACGATGTCCTTCTCGGAGGCACCAGAGATCCTCTTCTGGAAAGACTCGGAAGGTGTCACTGGAATGCGACCGCCGACGCGGCCGAAACGCCTCTCCAGAGACTCCTGAACGGATTCTGGAAACAAATAAAATATTAGCTAGACGGACTTAAATCCCAGGTTAAATAAAAAAAATGTTTTGCATAAGTGTAGTCTAGTGCTAACATTTTTCTGTATATAAATAAATGTTATTCATTTATTATGTTTGTAATGCATATAAAAATAAGCTATGCAAATTTGTAGCAGTGAGATTTTACAAACATATTTGCAAATTGAATAGGTAAGGACAGTATCGTGTTTGTATGACGTATTCGTAGATTTACTCGTGTCTCATGTTATTTATTAGCTTCAGCGTGAAAATCATGTTTGAACATAAAATGTTGTTGTAACATGTTTTGT
Source organism: Sphinx pinastri (assembly GCA_947568825.1). Taxonomy (NCBI): domain Eukaryota; kingdom Metazoa; phylum Arthropoda; class Insecta; order Lepidoptera; family Sphingidae; genus Sphinx; species Sphinx pinastri. The sequence continues at coordinate 8,562,635 of OX387627.1, read as the reverse complement.
AAACCATAAAGTCACTTGTACATTTTAATGATCTATGAAGGTCGATAATAGTGTGCGCAAATAATTATCATACGTTATCATGATTATAATGCAGATACACTTACTGGACACACCTACATATCTATTCATGGAAAATAACTTGAGTATAAAGACTAGCTGCTCTACATAGTAAGAACATTGTACATAATGTGTAGTTTTTGGAAGTAGAATCTATTGTTTATATCGTAACTTAGTATATTTATCACCTACACTCTACACCTATTCTTAGATGTTACGACGTTGATTATAATCATTGCTGATTCGAATTATAGACTACGAGCTTTTGCCCGCGGCTCCGCCCGCGAGAATGAGTTTTCCCGGGATAAAAGTCCCGCTTTATATTTTCCCGGGATAAAAAGGTAAGTTGTGTGTGTGTTAATCCAGGACATGATCTAATCGTGTACCAAATTTCATCGAAATCAGTTCAGTACTTTTTGCGTGAAAGAGTAACAAACATCCATATATACAAACTTTCGCTTTTATAATATTAGTAGGATAAGCATTTTTTACATAAAAACTGACCACTTTGATGTGTGTCGGAACTACGCGCTAATTGCGATAAACATAACACACTGATTCATAACACCGCATAAGCGCGATGCCACATTTCTTACTTGTTATTGTTCGTCAAATAATATAGTTATATAAAAGTTTTGGTATAAAAAATCCGTTCAATTTTATAAAGTATATCAGTTATATAGAATAGATCAAAACACGTAATTATTCAGTTTAATTTAATTCCTTTCATAGTGCGAAGATGTGCCTGTGGTCTGTACTAATTATATGTATGTTACCAAATCTAACTCACTTTAAGGTTAACTTTAATTTAAGATTCACGATATTTTATTAACAAGGTGGTATAAAAATTTCGGTGCTACATAATACATTAATTGCTTGATTTATCAAAGGCTGACCACATTTTTTGTTTTATTTCCTTTTTTTTTATTGCAATGAATGACGAGACGAGCGTGCCGTTCGCCTGATGGTAAGCAATACGACCGCCCATAAACAGTAGCAACACCGTCCAGCACCTTGAGTTACAAAATACTGTGTGGCATTCCACTGCGCTAGTCATCCTGAGACATAAGATGTTAAGTCTCATTATGTCCAGTAGTTACACTGGCTACAATGTCCTTCAAACAGAAATACAACACATTAAACAATCTTATCAATCCAAGCCAAAGTGCCAGATCTATGTTGTCAAGTGCACCTAAGGGGCCGTCCGTTGATTACGTGAGACAATTTTTTGACCTCCCTCCCGCCTCGTGAGATGTGATATATGGCTTTATACTTTCAAAAGTCTCACGTAATATACTGGACATCCCTTACTAGTATTAGAAACTCACCTAACAAATGGTAGTTAGATTCACGCTCGTATTTGAATGTGAGACGTCCGTAAGACACGTGGTTCAAGTTCTTGAGCCACTCGAAGAAGGAGACTGTGACACCACCAGCGTTGATGTACAAGTCAGGGATGACTAGGATGTTGCGTTCGATGAGGATCTTATCTGCTGCGGGGGTCGTGGGGCCGTTGGCCGCCTCCGCAATGATCTAGAACATTTTAGGACATTGTTAATAAAATATTATTAAAACTGTGTTGTTCTTTTTCTGCTACAAAAACTTAAATCAATATAGCGATCTATGGATCGTCTGTGTACTGAAACCGGATCTAAATGAGTATTGTGTGGAAATGTAGTGTACAGGCGAAGATAAAAAAATTAAATGCAGTGAAAAAAAAAACGTCCGCGCAAATAATCTCGTGTGTGATAATTCATAATCATAACTAAAAATAGCAACATATTTAAAGTAATGCTATGATTAAATGGGTTTAAGCTTGAAATAACAGATTTATGTAACATAATATAATGATAAAAAGAATCGGTATTGTGATTTCCCCGCTCCTTACACTATCTTATTACTATAACAAAATTATCTTTTTATCAGTATTTACTAAGATTGTTGTTTAAACTCTTAATTTTGACGTGACAAGGGTACTGACTGACATCAAGACGAAATTAAATGTAGTCTTTATCATCTATTTAGGTATACAGTACTTGAAGTATACGCTAACAATACGTACTTGTATTAAAGTTCTAGTTTATTACTTATCATATCAACATTCAAAGATTATAAACAAATGACGCAATGTTGTATTATTGTACATACCTCAATGTATTGATATCTCTAAATATACTTATTTGTCTTTTACAGTATTATAAACAGGGAAACAATTGAATACAAAGCACACATTTCCGTTTAAAGTCAGCCAAATTTAAGACTCAAAACAACAGAGGGATCCTATTCAAGCCTTAAATAAATATTTTTCTCTCGTAAGTCGTATCTACATAGCTACAATGTGAGTGTTCTTTAAATAAATACGCGAAAAAAATGTGCGTTAGAAAACGTTTAAAGTTTAGGGTAAAAATAGACGGTGCTCACCTTAGCTTGGATCTTGTGCGCGTTTTCCTTGTGGATGACCTGCTCGATGGCGGCTGGTACGAGAATGTCGCATTTCTCATACAGCATGTTCTCGCCCTCGTAGGCTTGGGCGCCAGGGAATCCCACGATAGTACCATTCTCAATTCTGTAGTCTTCCAGAGCCTATAAAAAATAATTATTTAAAGCTTTCTTAAAAAAGTGCCAGAGAATAGTATTTGCACCAGTCAACTACGATTAGTAATGACTGACGAGTAGTTGCGTTAAATAATGATAATCACTCGGTGCCTCGGTGGCGTAGTTGTATTACAGTACGGCTGCAATGCCGAGGTCCCGGGTTCGATCCCCGGGTCGGGCAGTGAAATTGGGTTATTGTACTCAGTATCAACTCGAAGTCTGGAATTTGTGCCCGATATGGCGATAGGCTCGCCCCCTATCACATCATGGGACGGAATAGGCACGGCGAAAAGTGGGTGTATGAATTGCGCCTCTGCCTACCCCTTCAGGGATAAAAGGTGTGTGTGTGTGTGTGATGATAATCAAATTAGTAGTGAGAAATATTAACCGTGAAGTCGGGTCACGTGCATTCGTAACCACGAGGAAATGATTGCTGTCACGAGATTCCGTGTTCCATTACTATGTTTAACATAATATTGTTGTAGTTTGTACAGTCAGCCACATAAGCAGCTGAAGAAATTAAACTTCAAATCGGAATCAATCGGAGTGAAACGGACTGCCAAGACGAATGTCCGCAGGTTCAAAACCCAAGGGCACGCACCTCTGACTTTTCTAAAGTTATGTATGTATTCTTTGTGAATTACCACTCGCTTTAACGGTGAAGGAAAACATCGTGAGGAAACCTGCATATCTGAGAAGTTCTCTATATAAATTTCGAAGGTATGTGAAGTCTGCCAACTCGCACTAGGCCAGCGTGGCGGACTAAGACCTAAACCCTCTCAGTTGTAGAGGAGGCGCGTGCTCAGCAGTGGGCAGTATATAATACAGGGCTGGTATGGTATGGACAGGAGCGTAGCTAGCGCTGTATCAACAGTATCATTGATATGGGGCCCTCGAGCTCTAGGGGGCCCTCTTAGCCTAGACGCTAAACTTAAGGTATTTTTTTTGCTCCCGCATAACAGGCCTGCGGACGCGGGACATGCGGGGCGGCACAAACTAAGTGGCCTGTACTTAAGAAAAGTATAAATCTGGCGTTGGAAGGGCCCTCAACCAAATTTTGATATAGGGCCCCTTTATGGCAAGCTACGCCACTGGGTATGGGGTAGTTATAGTACGAGATCCGGCTGCAAAATCTACGTTCATCACTATCCCTATTCCCTACAAATCATACGATATAATATAATATGATTTGTTACATTGAGTAATACCTTTATTATAAATATACTTACAAATCTTACAATAAACTTTTGGTGTGAACAATAAAAATATCAACAATAATAACCTTATCAATTTATCTATGATTTCAATAAATGAATAATTACGAAAAGTAGATTTTGATAAAATGATCGTTGCTGGGGGGATATAAGAAAATAAGTATTTAATTATCATTTCGTATCAATAGAGCGATTAAACACGTCACGATATGATCTAAACAGGGTAATTAATTTTGTTTTTAAGAAAAAATAGACAAAAACGACACAAGTTTACGTGTGGTTAATTGCCGGTCCAAAAATTCATTTCCGTAAAAGTCGATAACACACTCACGAGTCACGTATCTGGAATTATGTTCAGGGGTGGTGATCATTCGCCCTGTGGATGGGGGCGTTTGAAAAATTCCATCATGGTAACCTCTGCCTGTCGTAAGAGGCGACTTAAAGGGGCCATCAGGGGTTGCGGGCGCGCAGTGGGGGACTGCGAGTGCGTCCTTTGTACTTTCGTACATCGCGCAACTTCAAGGTGGGCGCCAGTGTTATTCCATTCAGTGTGATGATGGCATAGCACTGCCGTAGACGTTTAGGACGTCTTTCGGTGTGTGGGGGCGTCGGAGCCCCTGCTACTGATAGAGATGGGCCGCAAGACGGCATTGCGCAGAGACGGTTGCGGTCGTTATGAGGGCGCCCTTCGCCTAAGGTGCCCGCAGCCGCCCCTTATGCGCTAGAGAGAGCCACCGCGGGGTTTTAGTTGGTATGCCGGTGTAAGGTGTATAATAGTGTTAGGGACTCGGTCCAGCGTGATGGTCGATCGGATGTCATATTCCCGAACGATCTAATGTTGGGCCGTAAGACCGGTAAGCCCAACATAACCGTCTGCCTTTCGCCAGGGACTGGACGGTATCGATAATATCGATTTCCCCGCGAAAAAAAAAAAAAGGGTTGGTGATCATGGCATATTAGTAATCGGTCGATTAATGGGACCAATTTAATTAATTCGTTTGGTTGCTAACTGCTGACATACAAGCTGATAGTCAAGACATACTTGAAGAGTTAATATTAAAGATCTATAGTTTATTATCTCATTAGTGTAATAGCAGTGTATGCATTACAATTTACAGGTAACAGTAACTACAGCCCAGCCGCTCTGCGTTAGTCGGTCTGAAATTAGGCAATAGGCACGATATAAATATAATAAAACCCTGGCCTCTCTATATTTTTAATCCTATATCCACTACTTGGATTAATTATATACCTAGATAGACACTCAATGAAAAAATAGAGGCGAACAGTTCCCCTGTAAGTGAAGTTCGAGTGAATTACTTTTTGTTATTTTTCATGGATATAATTTTCTCCTTGTTTTAATAGAAAACATGTAATAACTGGTATCATTATGCGCGCACACAAGGATACGCAGAATGATGCAGCGATAGCGTATGACACAGCTGTCACGCATACTAGCTTAAGAAAAGTTGGCCTGTTTGTTTTAGTTTCATTGCAGCGCGTCACTCTATCTAGGTATATAATTAATCAAAGATCCACTACTCTTTAAAAACAATAACTTTATCGCCTCTTGTAACTAGCCTATGAATTGTCTAATTGGTGTCGTGCTGTGTTCGCATAATCCTCAGATAGCGTAATAAAAATTAACACGTGATTTTTAAGAGATATTTTCCTAGTGTTGCTATCTATGCTGTACGCTCCTGACAAGTGTGCTTGGTTCTAAATTAACGTACTGTTTTTTTTTTTTTATTGCATTGGATGACGAGACGAGCATGCCGTTCGCCTGATGGTAAGCGATACGACCACCCATAAACAGTAGCAACACCATCCAGCACCTAGACTTACAAAGTACTGTGTGGCATTCCACTGCGCTCGTCATCCTGAGACATAAGACATTCTCATTGGCATAACTAATGTCAAATATTTTAGTTGTATTGCTCTTTGCTGCCATCGTTTCTTGGTTTACTTCGGGTCGAAAGTTATTCTTAAAAAAGTTATATTATTTTAACATCTACCCACTTGACATTGGCCAAATCACCGATGACACGGTGGAGCCATTTTTAAAAGAAGAAGAAGAAGATATATTTTCGATTAACGAACGATTTGGCCATTTATAACATAAAATTAGTCACGAGCGCCATTCAGGAACATGCGTGAGCTTTGTCTTGCTTGTTGCTATGCTTTTATTAGAGCACACAAAACAAGTCCGAAAACAAGTTAGATCACGCTTCACAAATAGTTTCATTATAAATTCAAAATAAACACGACTGCAAAGCGTGAATATCATCAAATCACTAACTCGTAATTGATGTTCAATGGACGAGTGATCACAAAAATATAATTAGGAATCTAAGCTGTACACTGAGTGGAAATCGAAGGTCATAACTCGAATTCAAATTTTTACACAGAAAGCAACAAATCATCCTTTCCAATTTATCAATTGATAAGAATACATATCGATAAATAATTCCATCATATCCGTAATAAACAAGTACGTAGATACAGGCTTGTCATTTACACTGATTGTGTGATGTAAAAGAGCATACAGCTTCTTGGAGATCAATGATACCTTAATACCATTTTAATTATTTTTTCTTACTTAAGACTTACGGTTGTGTTACATAGGCAAGAAGATGCAGAATTCCTTGTTGACTTATTAACTTATTTTCGCAAAAATAAGTAAGTTACAGCTTTTCACCGTATACCGGCATTGTAAAATGTAAATATTCGCTACTAATGTCGACGTTATGTAAATCAACCCCTAAAGTGGTAAAAACGAGCAGACAGAATCGAATACAAAAACTAGCTAGACATAAAACTTTGCAGTAATTTATCATAAACCTAATCATTGACATTATCAACAAAAAATATATAAATAAAGGATTTTGACGAATTAGGTATATCAAGATACCATAAATAATATCTTTGTCTTTTTCGAACACTTGTTTATATTAGATAAGTAAAAAAAAATATCGTTGATGTACATTGATGTATTAAAAACCCATCAATGTTGATGTAGCTTCGAATATTAGATGCCAAGACAAACCCTTTTAGGTTTACTGGTACGGTGAAATGAAATCCATTTGTAATTTGTAGTTTGTACTGTAAATGATTTAATAATAAATAATAAAATAAGATAAGTACAATAAATAAAATCCTAAGATCTAACGTAAAACATATTTTTCCAATGTGTTTTATGTTTCAACAATAGAAATTGGCATTTCGAATAAAGTGCTGTTAAAAATAAAATGGGACGGAATACGCATGGCGAAAAGTGGGTGCATTAGTTGCGCCTCTACGTAGCCAGAGGGGTAGCCCATTGGGGATACAAGGCACGAGTGTGTATATATGTAAAAATATCTTAAATAGGCACGGCGCACCAGTGATCACATATTTTATTTATAGGTACTACTGGTCGAAATTCGATCGTCGAATTTAATATATTTGTAACACATTTATGCTACATAAATTTTATTTTCTGCACTCCTCTATATGAGCTTTAATTGTGCCAAGTCTCGGGCTCCTCCGTGCGTGGAATAGACTTAAAAGGGGTACGAAGTTTTTTCTTAAGGTATTAATAAACACATGAAATAACAACCCTTCCTTGCTTCGCCGTACTCGGATAAAAATGTATCCAAACTAGTTGCGAATCCTACGCCTAACAAATAAGAAATTCATCTTATTCATAGTACAGTCAGCCACAAAAGTAGCTGAACAAATCCAAAACACTTCTACACATTAACTTCAATAGAAATATTAATTTTTATTTATCTAAAATAAAGGAAACCCTTTAAAGTGTATGTTACTGAAGAAAAAACGATTGTTGATAGAAACACAAAAGTTTAAAGGCACACAATTTTGAATTTGTTCACCTACTTTTGTGGGTGACTGTACATTAAATCTTACCTTGGGGTCAATACCGTCGGGGTTGTAAATGGATCCGTCGTGTTCAATAATACCGATGCAGGTGGCTCCAGCGCGGACCAGGTAGCGGCAGGTGTGGAGACCCACGTTACCGAAACCTTGGACAATGAACGTCTTGCCGCCCCAGCCGGGTGTCGTACCTGGTAAAAATGTACGGTTGAGCGATATTACGACGAATAATAATTATACATACATACAATCACCCAATTTGATGCTAGTACACTCTCTCAAGATAAAACGCCCATTTTTCATATTTTACAGCAGGTGCGATCGTTCTGAGATGTACAACGGAAACAACATATAACTCTTATTGTCTACTTTAGTTGTAAGTTGCATGTTGCTGACAGACGACGCGCAAGAATTTTATTTAGAACCTGAGCATACAATTTTCTGACTGTACATAGCATCACGCCTTTTTCTCTTTTTTCACTAGTTATGTTAGGTCCCATGTAATAGAGAGTGGGCCCATTTATTTATTCGGGTATCTAAAGACCGATGGTGGTAGTAATAAGTACAATAATCATAAAAGCCACGAAACAATCTAGCCCACTGGCAACCATTTCAAGAATGCTATTGAGGATGGGCCGCAGCCTGCCTACTAGACGACACTGCACACCTTTTGCGCGTTATGGTGTGGAAACAATCTACCCCATCAATCTATCTATTGCCCGACCGACGCGGGATATCACTGCCCGAGCCGGGATTCGAACCAGAGACCTCGGGATTGTCGTAACGCACACGCAATACAACTACGCAACACTGAGGGAGTTGATAATTATAATTATTGATCCTGCTAATTGGGGTTGTGTTGTAGAAAGGTTAATGGTTTTTTGAGATCGTCTATACTATTTATCAACCAAATAGAAAGATTTTCGGGCATCGAAAACAGTTGGAAACAGTTTTGCACTTTTACAAACTATGTTTTGGAATTTTTATTAAAGATTTGTCTCATTCTGCGTACTTGTATTTATTATATGCAAATAAAATGAAAGTATTTTTGTTGGGATATTATATTAAACTTTTTTGCAACATTGTTAAATCTTATTTAGAATAAAAGGAACTAAATGAACGTTATGTAAGCGTTGACGCTTACTGCAGCCCTACTGAGGTGGGGTTGAAACAAGTCACGATATCGACCCTTCCGGTCGTGACCCCGGCCGGGCAATGGCCCTGCAACTATAGAGATTACAGGGCCAAAACAAACTGAAACCGTATGAAAATGGGATGAGGATGGTGCGTATTGAGTATTATTAAATTAGAAAAATATTCAAATAGTATTCAATGGCACAGTTGTGGCATATTTATAATATAACACCTACTTCAACTTTCAAGTTATTACTTTTTATGTCAGTTTGGTTTGAAACTAACACATTAACCTTCGAAGCATGTACGAACTATGGAAAATTACGACAGGTAGGTATCTGAACCATAAACGAATGAATAGAGCGAGCATAAAAACTAAACCCCGTCGAGTATGAATAGAGATATAGATTATCATTTAAGTACTTACGAAGTACAAACTAACTCAAAACGAGTAAATAATCTCGTTGAACTCAAACTACATATTATTACATCACATCATACATCATACATCATACGTCAGACCTGTGAAGATTGGGATGGTGGAATTACCATCAACGGCACCAAAATTCAAAATCTACGCTACGCCGACGACACCATACTCTTTGCAACTGACGAGGCTGAAATGTACAACCTCCTGAATAAAATGGAGCAACACAGCTTGGAGATGGGACTGTCTATAAATCGCTCGAAAACAAAGATCATGGTAGTGGATCGAGCTTCTAAGCTAGAACTCAATGGGATACTCAATCTAGAAACTGTTGATCACTTCATTTACCTGGGTTCTAGCATTAGCAACAACGGTTCTTGTGAGGCTGAAGTTCGCAGGAGAATCGGAATGGCCAAATCTGCAATGTCTCAGCTCGATAGGATATGGAGGGATCGCAGCATCAGCAATAAGACAAAAATGACACTCGTCAATACTTTAGTCTTCTCCATTTTCCTATATGGGGCAGAGACGTGGACTTTAAAGGCTAGAGACCGCCAACGCATAGACGCCTTTGAAATGTGGTGCTGGAGGAAGATGCTGCGAATCCCGTGGACGGCCTTTAGGACCAACCGGTCTATCCTCGAAGAGCTCCACCTTGATGCAAAGCCAAGGCTTTCCACCATATGCCTTCGGAGAATGCTTGAGTTCTTTGGTCATATCGCCCGCAAACCCGGTGATAATCTCCAAAAAATAATAATCACCGGGAAAATGGATGGCAAAAGACCGAGAGGCAGGAACCCAACGCGCTGGACTGATCAAATCCGCACCACACTCAACATAAATGCCGCTGCAGCTATACATGTCGCTGAAAGCCGGAGTAGTTGGCACAACATCGTACGCGAAAAGTTAATTCCTTGATGACTCACGACCCCCAGCATTGGGGAATCGACGCAAGGAGGAGGATTACAATGCGAATTCCTCTTCTAACGTGACGTCATTACATCTTGTTATAAGATGCCATGGCCCGTGGTACATAACTTTGCACCGTAATTGTTCGTCATATTAAACGACTAAAATGACACAACGTATCCCCGCGTTGGACCGACTTGTTAATGAATATAATGAAACCTTGTTTACCAATTTCCCCACTTTGTAGCAACGTTAGTATACAAATATTTACACTGACCGGACAAATAAACATTGACCGTATGCAAAGCTGTAGGTATTAATGCTTGTTTACAATAAAATTAGATTTAAAAACATGTGTATTTACCGATCATGCTCATGTAATTGGCTTCATTGATGAAGTTCTCCAATCCGTGGAACACTCCTCTGCCGGTGGCAGAGACTCTTCCGTGAATACCGCCCTAGTGAAACATTAATGATTACAAATGCGAATACGATGACTTGCTACGTTTAAAGACGATACTGCTAATGAGAATCACAGATTTGCTCCAATTATCTTCTATTCTATGTGCAAGTGTATTTCAATATCGAACTAAATAAACTATTTATTGTAAATGAGGATATATTAACTATGAACATACACACTGCAGTTACAAATGGTTTGTCACGACAATAAATGTAGGATAATGTAACAATTTACTATAATTCTCTACAAATGAATGGAGTTAGCTGGGAAAACGTACTTATCAAATATTATCGCGTACGCAATCACAAATATTTTTTATAGCACGAAATTACCTGGTTGATGGGTTTTCCCGTGACACAGGCGTGCGCGTTGATATCTTGGAAGCCGACGGTCTTCGCGTAAGTGTCCGCGATCCAGGACATCTCTCGCTCGCCGGTACCCATGTCGGGAGCGGGTACATCCACGCCAGGCCCTGTGTTCAAATACAATCATAAGACTAGGAACCTTGAACTTACAAATCACCTTATCTATACTATTATATAAAGCTGAAGAGTTTGTTTGTTTGAACGCGCTAATCTCAGGAACTACTGGACCGATTTTGAAAATTCTTTCACTAATAGGAAGCTACATTACTCCTGAGTGCTATAGGCTACTTTTTATTCCGGAAAAACTTTTCTACGCGGGCGGAGCCGCGCGCAATGCTAGCTGGCTAATAAAGTTGTATCTCAGCGAGCACAAACCTATGTTATCGTCCACATTTCCTGTAAAAACGCAGTAAACAGTTTCATGGACGCCACGACCCGTAACAATATTTGAAAAAAAAGGTAATTATATATCTACATTCCAGAATAAAGGTTTAACTACAGCATGGTTCATGAACCAATCTATTGTGATACCTAAATATAGAGTATAAGTCGTCGGAAATGGAAATTGAATTAAATTGGCGTAGGTAACCAACGCCAGAACTAAAACTACGGAAATACATTGTTGGATTCTTTTACTTTAGATATTATATGTATAAAGCGGTTCAACATAAAAGGAAGGTGGTAAAATCGACTATAAAATAAGATCGGGTACGACGCATTGTTTTTGCTTTAAATAAATTAGTTTGCGAAAACAATAAAGCAATTTGTTTGTCACAGACAAATTACTGTGTTTATTTCAGCTTAGCAAATTACACGTAATAATATGATATGTGTGTGTAAAAAAGACCAATGCCATACAGTTGTGTCAAAAAGTCAGAAATATAGGTACCTCTAAATAAAAAGAAAATAGCTATACATATTTCCTCAAGTGCTAATCCTATTATATATTTTAAGAGTCTGTTAGATCAACACATGAAAATATATAGATCTGACAGCAAGTCGAATTTTCTGCATACTATTTACTTAGATTTTGGTTTAGCTACTCAAATGTTTGGTACGTAAAGGCGCAACAATACTAAGTACTTATAAAAAAATTGCGTTGCGTGTGTCTACGTTACGAGAACAAATTTCTTATATCGTATTTTAATTTAGTTCAAATATAACCTAAGATTTATCAGTTAACCATTACTGACTCCATTACGTTGCATAGATTACATTTTGATTACAATGATTACAGATTTCTTTGAGTTATCGGTTACCACGCGAGCAATATAGCCCGTCAAACTTATTATCAAAGTAAAATGAACGTTAATATCAATATAAATTGGAGCCGACGTGATGGATAAAGATTGATTATGAACGCAATCACTTTGATTCTGGCCTTTGTTGTCGATAGAAACAAAATATTGAATATAAAACACAAACGCAATTTAACGCATCAGCAACTTCTTAGAACGGTGGACCACCTGAGTACACCGTGACAATTGACAGTCGACGACCTAATGGAGGTCGAATCGACAGCCGCGTGCGAACTTATTTAACAGCGGGGCAAACTTGCATCTAAATATTTAAATAAACATTATGAAAAACAAGTGACGTCGTTTATCGTATAATTTATGGTTCTATTCCTGTTGTCCTTTGAAAAACATTAAATAAAACTCTAAATACATAGTAATATAACCAATTGAATGTTTTAATTAAATGTTCCGGGTTTTTGCGGCTTTTTTCAGCAGTAGCAATCTGCGTGATATTGGGCCTATGTAGTACCTACTACCTACATACATTACATAACAATTGATTGATCCATCAACTAAAATAGAAGAATCAGATTCAATGCCCGCGTCGTAGTCGTGGTTCAATTGTGTAATTGCGCGGCATCATTCACTTGAGACAGAATCATATCAACGATCAAATCCAATAAATACCCCGCCCTCTCATCATGCGTTGTCAGGCAGTTTTTCGACATTCCGAAAATCATTTTATATAAGGAGTGACATCCACGAAATATAGAAATAAGTTACATAAATTATTGACCAACATCGAAGCTTCGGTCGAGTAAAAAAAAATGTATGCAGCCATTTTCTGGTTCTTGAAAGCAAATTTCCACCGTGCTCCAAGACTTCTGGGATGTCTACAAATAGTGAGCCTTTGCCAAAGCATTATTGACTTTATACTTACCGATGAATCCTTTCTTGGCCAACTCAAGAGTGAAGCGACGCGTGATCTTCTCAAGTTCGTGCTCGGAGTATGCTTTGGGGTTAATTTTGATGCCGGCCTTAGCACCACCGAATGGTACGTCGACGCATGCGCACTTGAATGTCATCAAAGCTGACAAAGCTTTGACTTCATCACGGGTCACGTCCGTTGAGAATCTGATACCTGCGGACAAGAAATACTTTATGTTAAAGCGTGAATATGACATAGAATAATTTGACTATTTATCTTTCACAAATCCACGAATCACGATTCCTGACACAGGCCACAGGGATAGTTCCAAGCAAAAGTGTTGTAACTAGGGCGGTGCCCAGGCACAGGGCGCAGACCCTGTAGGGTCGCAGAAATGACCAGACCATGACCGAGTTTTGGGTCATACATTTGTAGATGCTCGCACCGGGCGCATAGAAGGCTGGTTACGGAACAGCCAAGCATAGGTAGTAGGTACGACTATGGCCCTGAACTATAATATACTGATTTTAAGAGGCTATGTCGAAAAATTTAAGGTTATTTAAATTCAAATTTCTCGTAAAGTACTAAGATCGGAAGTTTGATTTTTGGGTATGTGTAAATTGAACATATAACTCAATGATTTTCGAAAGCCAAAACACAATTACTACAAATTTTCTCGATAGAAAAAAAATCCAAAGTTACCTCTGATATTTTCTTTAAACACGCTTTATCTCTAAATGGTGTAATATATACATTCGTAACTTGATTTAAATACAAGAACTCAATATTTTCTAAGGTCACAAAAAGACGCAAACAAACTAAATTGAATAGTATAATCACAATTAAAAGAAAATTGGTTTGGCGCTTACGCCATTTCATTTCGGCATACGAGTGCGCCTCCCGTCTCTTCCTCTCATCCGCGACGGCTAAATACGCCATCACTGTCATGGGAGTGGCCCGTGCCGACTTCAGTCGCCCGGAATCTTTACTGACGACGGACGTGCGCTCGACATTTTTGGGCGCCTTCAAAGTTCAAATTACCCGTTTGGTATAGGGATGCGGCCGCGCTGCCGCCGTGACCCGCGCGGCAAATTTAAAAGTGCCCTTCAAATTCTATTTTACAGTATATCCAGCTCACGCCCGTGTGTCAATATAAAATTATAGGCTCTATTAGATCTATGAGATAGGTAGCAAGCGTAATTATTACATCCTTTCACCTTTGTAAATTATTTCTTTTCGGAGACCTACTTTAGTTATAATGCGTGATCGGTACGACTACCGCGCTCCCGGTCCCGGGTTCGAATCCCTGAACGAAAAAAAATTGACATTGGGTTTTTTTGTATTATTATTTATATTTCGTAATCCAGAGCTAGGGACGCGTAATACCTGGAATGCCATGCTGGGCCAATTTTGCGTAAATGACGCTTGCGTGCCGGTCATACATTTGAAAAATTCGGATTTTAGGTGCAAAGGCTGTTCAAATTTTTACACCATAAAATTATTTTAGTATGAATTTTTATATTACTTATTTATTTATTTATTATGGATCAATAGTCACTAAAATATTCAGAGCCAATGTTAGAATTGGTATACACGGCCGCCATTTTGAATTTCTTTGTTTTAAGGCCAATCGACCTCAAAATCGATTTCTGGGTATAACTTTGGTTACAAAAGACTGATCCAACGTCAGAATTGAATTAAGTGGCCGCCATTTTGAATTTCTTTGTTTTAAGGCCAATCGACCTCAAAATCGATTTCTGGGTATAAGTTTGGTTACAAAAGACTGATCCATCGTCAGAATTGAATTAAGTGGCCGCCATTTTGAATTTCTTTGTTTTAAGGCCAATCGACCTCAAAATCGATTTCTGGGTATAAGTTTGGTTACAAAAGACTGATCCAACGTCAGAATTGAATTAAGTGGCCGCCATTTTGAATTTCTTTGTTTTAAGGCCAATCGACCTCAAAATCGATTTCTGGGTATAAGTTTGGTTACAAAAGACTGATCCAACGTCAGAATTGAATTAAGTGGCCGCCATTTTGAATTTCTTTGTTTTAAGGCCAATCGACCTCAAAATCGATTTCTGGGTATAAGTTTGGTTACAAAAGACTGATCCAACGTCAGAATTGAATTAAGTGGCCGCCATTTTGAATTTCTTTGTTTTAAGGCCAATCGACCTCAAAATCGATATCTGGCTATAACTTTGGTTACAAAAGACTAATCCAATGTCAGAATTGAAAAAAGTGGCCACCATTTTGAATTTCCTTGTTTGAAGTCCAATTGACCTCATAATCGATATCTGGTTATAACTTTAGTTACCAAAGACTGATCCAATGTAGCAATTGAAAAAAGTGGCCGCCATTTTGAATTTCTTCATTTTAAGGCCAATCGGCCACAAAATCGATATCTGGCTATAACTTTAGTTGCCTAAGACTAATTCAATGTCAGAATTGAAAAAAGTGGCCGCCATTTTGAATTTCTTCATTTTAAGGCCAATTGGCCACAAAATCGATATCTGGCTATAACTTTAGTTGCCTAAGACTAATCCAATGTCAGAATTGAAAAAAGTGGCCGCCATTTTGAATTTATTTGTTTTTAAGGCCAGGCCACGGCGCAGCGTCGGCCGTCCACCTGCAAGGTCACATAGATTTTAAAGCCAATAAATAGCCCTTAAAACAAGAAATATCTAAATCGTGGCCACTTTTTTTAATTCTAACATTAGATCTGCCTCTTGTACACAAAACAATGCCCAGATATCGATTTTGAGGTCGATTGGCCTTAAAACAAAGAAATTCATAATGGCGGCTACTTTTTCAATTGTGACATTAGATCAGTCTTTAGTAACTAAAGTTATACACAGATATCGATTTTGAGGTCGGTTAGCCTTAAAACAAAGAAATTAAAAATGGCGGTAACTTTTTCAATTCTGACATTGGATCAGTCTCACTATGTCGGCCACTTTTCTCAATTCTAACATTACCTAAGTCAAGAACTTGCTTTCAACGGCAACCCAAAAATAGCGAAAGAAGAAAAAACCTGTAGATGATCAGTTTGATATATATTTTGCAGAAATCGGCCCGAGCGTACATGTACGCTCTCAAATTCAAGATGGCAGTCACTTTTTTGGCATTAGGCTCACCCTCTGGGACCAAAGTATGCCTAGATAACAATTTTGAGGTCAATAGGTATAAAATCGGATCTGACCTTTGTAACCAAAGACGCAAAAGTATCGATATTAAAGCGAATTGGCCTTAAAAAAAAATAAAACAATATGGCAGCCACTTATTCCACCTTGTACATTAGACACATGTTTTATTGTCCAAAATTTGGCCAGGTATGGATCTTGAAGCTAATTGGTTCTTAAATAAAAATGTTCTAGATTGGTAACGGCCACCTTCACCATTACAAACATTTATACCCTATCTAGTGACCATTGAACCATAATAATGTTTTCAAACTTCATATCAAACTAATTTTATTGTGTAAAAATTTCGAACACCTTTACACCCAAAATTCGATTTTGTATGGCGGCACTGAAGAGTGAAGCATCATTTAGACCTGGCAAAACCCGGTAAAATAGACCCGGAATTCCAGGGAAGAGGTAGCATAGTGACTGACTTGTCGAGAGTCAAGACTACCTCAATGTCCTAACTCGTAGCTGTATTGCGTGCTCGGTACGGCCTCCGCGCTGAGGTCCCGGGTTTGAATCCAGAGTCGGGCCGTAAAATAGTGACTGCATTTTTTGTATTATTATTTACTTTGTGTCAATCAAAGCTAGGAAAGCCTACAAAAATAAATCAAAACGATGCAAAATATAATTTAAAATGTATTATAGAATTTTCATACTGCTCTGTTTTTTATATACCTACGTACGTCCGAGACCTATTTACCACCATACCAAATTTTACCGAGAAAGTGAATAATACTTTCGATGAGTTTAAATAACTTACAATGTCATTTTAAATAATGTTCAAGTAATTAGGTAGTATAGTGACATAATAATGATTCTATAGGCGAATTAAAATAAATTATATGTTTTATAAGTTATAAAACATAGAATTTATTGGAAATTTTAACTATAATATTTATAACGCAGCTGTGTATTTGCATTTGGAATGACGATCTTTTCGCGGGCTTGAGCGCAACGACCTAATGCGATGGCGGTGCGACGAGGCGCGCGATCTGTCGCAGCGGGTCGGCGGGGCGCCTCGCGCTGGAAATACGCTAAGCCACGCCCATCACCGTCCGATATTTTTTCGACATAGCCCCTTAAAGAGTTTCTTTTATATATCCTCGGTATTTCTTTTTTTACATCGAGTTGCTACATTTGTTACATAATATAATGAAGTGATTAATTAAATAAACGAATTGAATGGATGGTAGGACGATTCTCAATTTCCTAGGCATACCACACTATATTGGATGGTAAACTAAGCTGCAGGGAGCGAAGGTTATAAAAGCTTCCCCATGTTCATTTCGAATAAAAGTGGACCTTGTCATCATGCACGATGAACTCATTTATCAACGCACTAAAAATAACCGCATGCATTTGACGTAATTTTATATGTACATGCCGAGCAATAAGCTGTTGTAATTGGTGGCAATTACTCATTAAGAGCACTAAGTAAAGTAAAACAGCATAAAATTCGCCCAATTGCGAAACACATAACTATAGTTGATTAAATACTGTCCTTAACATCAAGTCCAGTTAAGTTAACTTACCGAGAGAAAAAAAAATATACTATGAAAAAATATAGCGTATTAATGTAGTCTATAAATAAACATATTGAACAGTGGGACCGAAGATGATTGATTTCCGGAGCAAGAAATAATTTAATGTTCCAAAGATTTTAAAAAATGGAAGACATCTAAGCCCAATGTGAAGAGAGGTATATTTTTTTCTCGAATAAGGAAGCAAACTTGCCAATGGATCACCAGATGCTAATTACGGCAAGAAAATAAATTCTAACGCCCCTCCGCACTTGCGTTTCGTCATTTGTGCGTAATCTTTTAATGCAAAGAAATTTTTGTACCTACTACCTACATATTAGTATTGTTACAGATAAAATATTAACATTTAACCTAAAACAACACATGGCATGATGTGATAAATTAATCACTCAAACGATGTCAGGTGACGAATAACAAGCAGTACCTACCACACGATAGTATCAATTTTATGATAATTTTTTCCCGTGGGGTTGTGTAACCAAGTGATAAGCGTAATCTTTTATATTCGTGAATGATGAAATTACTTTATAATAGGTACTCGACTTTTGAGTACATACCTACAAATTTACGAAATATTTAGATGAGGAATGGAAAAAATATGTATTTCCTATTCCTACGAAGCTATCAAAATATTTTACGAAGTTCGATTTAGAAAAATATTAATAGGCACAATATTACCTAAATGTAAAAGTGGCACTTGGCGAGAAATAATGTACATTAGCCATTGATGTAATAAAAAACCCACATTAGCACAAAAAACAAGAAAAATTACGAACAAAAATTACTTCCGTTGTAATATTATTGCCATATTATGGGTCATCGGCGGCGGACGGGGTGGCAGCGAACAAGTTCGATAATAATTTAAAACTTAATCTTATGACCTTTCACATAGGTATCAACGACTGATAATAATTATATAAGCAATAACAAAAAGTGAGCGTGGCCTCCATCTTTGGAATATCAGCTGTATGTGTATGCCAAATAAATAAATAATAAATAAATAAATAATAAACTTTATTGCAGACCCATGATCCATATCACAAAATACACTAACTACTTAAAAAACTATGATAGTTGAGAGGTCATCTCCACCCAACGTCGATATGTTGCCGTCATCATCAACCTGTCAGCCAGACTCATAATAATGGAGTTCTTACACGAAGCAACTCTAGACATAAATGATGCAATGCGTTTTCTGTGTATGGCATTAAATGTATCAATACGCGCCTCCGCAAACATTTCAGAAGCGCTGCAGTGACGTTTGAGACCCATAAGATGCCTAAATATGTTATTGTAGGTTACTCTTATACTACCATATGATTTTTTCGTATAATTTGTCCAGAGCTGACACGTGTAAAACGATTGGCAAAACGATCTAAAAAGTGTTAACTTCACGTCAGGTGACGATTTACTGAACTTCCTTGCAATCATGTTACCCACAATGCAAAGTGCCCTCCGTTGACGTTCAACATCTGCATCGTCCCTTGTGCAGGAAGTGACGATATGGCCAAGGTACTTAAAGCTTTCAACAACTTTTACAGGTTGTCCTTTAAGGAAAATACCCGGGACATTCGCTGGCCCCTTTCCCGATCTAAAAATTACCATTTCCGTCTTTTTTTCATTGTAAATAAGGTCGTGTTTCTCGGCATAACTCATACAGATCTTTAATAGTTTTCTTAACCCTTTAATCGAGGGGCTGAGCAGCACCATATCATCAGCGTAGCTCAAGTTGTTGACATACCTACCATCCAACCTGAGCCCCACCTCTGTGCTACTCAACTCCACGAGTAAGTCATTCATGTACGCATTAAATAGATCGGGAGAGGTAAGCCCGCCCTGTCTCACTCCACAGGAAAGCTGAAAACTCTCCGACAACTCACTTCCCCATCTGACATTGTTGTTCTGATTGCGATACCAAAAAGCAAGCAAGTCCACGATCTCGGACGGAATACTTGTATCGTCACGCAACTTCTTCCATAACAGATCGTGGTTCAGCGTGTCAAAGGCACGACTCAGGTCTAGAAAACACGCGTAAACAGTAGTTTCTTGATGTTTGTAATAGCTAACAATCTGCTTCAAAGAGAATATTGCCATATCTGTCGAAACTAGAGGGCGAAACCCAAATTGACCGTCATCTATATCTAAGCTGCTCATGTGCAGTTGAATACCTCGTTCAAGCACCTTGGCCATTATAGTAGCTAAGGAAATAGGTCTGTAATTGCCCGTACTCGAGATATCCCCCGTTTTATTCTTCGTTATAGGAACCACCAGTGTGCGGATAAGCTCCTCTGGTAAGTAGCAATGCTTCACACAGAGAGTAAAAAGCCGCGCCAAAACGTCACATATATGCTGGCCCGCATACAATAGATGTTCAATGCTAAGGCCATCGTGTCCGGGAGACCTGCCACGTTTCATCTTTCTCAAAATTAATTCTATTTGCTTCGGCGAGAACGCAATTTGACAACATAATTCAGAAACATGGCTGCTCTTAGACTTATTATTATTATTATTGCTATTTTTGTGGCGGTTGCTCACTACTTCAAAATGTTTTTTAAATAAATTTGCAATATTCTTTTGATTTTTTTCTCCTTCTACACTCAAGGCTATACTGTTTTTACTATCTAATTTTTTAGTTTCTTTCCAAAATTTTGTCAAGTCACCACTACTGTGATGCCGGGCAAGAATATCCATTTTTATTTTTTCTTGGTTGGATTGTACGTATTTAAGCGCGGCCTTAAACTCCCTGCGTGAGGCAGTCATATTATCATAATAGTACCCCGAACTCGGTCTACCATAATAAACCCATGAAGTAAAACATTCCCTAGCCATCACATGAAATTTCCTGACGTGAAAGTTCCATCCTACCACTTTCTGCTTATTTCGATTAGGTTTTATGTCTGAACTTTGTACTGATGATGACTGCAACGCACCCACAATATCACGATATAAGTTATCTATATACTTATATTTATTTTTCTCATCATAAAATTCTTTTTCGTTTAAATAATTTAGTTCATATTTCTTTTTAATATTACACAATTTTTCTCCGCACAGTCTGTTATATATAACTATTTGCTTTTGTTCCTTATTACCCCATAAAAAGTTTACATTATTGTTTTGTTTATCGTGTACAATTTTAGCGGGAATACAGGAAAAGTTACAATTAACCACAAGAGGGAAGTGATCGGACCAATATGTTCCGTACTTCACGTTAACGTCTGACACAAGCCTTACTGCAGCCTCAGTCGCGACACAGTGATCAAGCCACCGACATGCCCCATTGATATCACTCACAAAAGTATACGTGTTCGAGTCAAGTTTTTCTAAGTCCACACAACAAAGGAATTGATCCTTGCAAAAGTCCGATAACTCATTTCCAAAGATAGTACCCGGATGTGCATTATAATCACCCAAGATTAAAACACTTTGTCTCGGAACTTTCGATCACAGCACTAATTTGCCCAAGACAGTGGATAAATTCTGGCAAGTTCTCCTCATCGTTAGTAGGCATATACACGCTGAATACCAGCAGACTCCGCTCACCCTGTGTCAAACGTACAGCTATTATGCGGTCACTGGCACATTTAATTATTTCAGCATTCGTAAATAAGTTCGTTCGCCACATCAGTGCCACTCCACCATACGGCCGTCCGCGTAACACCCCGACCGAGGTATCGATAGACGATTTTGCACAGCAGCCAAACTCCTTGTCAATTTCGTTTATGAAATTTAAGGCGTATGGCATAAGCCAGGTTTCTTGCAGCGCTATGACATCTGCGGTTTTACACAAATCTTTTATGTGTTGGACAGATCTTTTAACACCTTGACAGTTAAAAGAAATTAATTCCAAACCATCTTTAGTCTGTACTAACATCGTATTTTTTTGCAACCACGGTATCATTCACGATTGAACGCTGTTGTCGATATCGCCGAAATACTAAACCCTCCGGCCAAAAGTCTTTTTGTAAAAATTGTGTCAGATTTGAGGCGGGTACAGTTATCTTAAAAGAGTTAAAATTCGTTTCACGAGTCTGCTTTAGCATTTCGATAGCAATACAATCTTCCTTCTTTTCCGTAATGTAATCTTTAATATCTTTGGTCGTAATATGCTTCCTTGTGCGTGAGAGATATACATAAGCAAACGTCTCAGCAGCCTGCAGTTTACTCACAGTTTGTGAAGTTCCCCGCACATTCCTATACTTATACCTATTATATTTCTTTCTGGTTACCGTAGTAAAACCATCGTCCTCTCTCTGTATTTTACTAGGATTCGTATTTATAACATCCCTATAAGTACGTATATAGGAAGGGTCATTCACTTCGATCAGCTGTTGTGATAGCATCTGATCAACTATTCTCCGTTTTGTCGTCACTGTCGAGGCGCGCGCGGGCGACCGCTGAGGCAGAGGCGAAGGGGGGGCCGGCGCTGCCTCATGCCGCGCTTCTCGCTCACTCGTATTTATTGCGCTCACATCGATATTAGACACGCCAATACCCGCACTTGCATTTGTTAAACGTTCGTTGCGGTTGTTTCGATTATTCTTATCATTATGATAAGATCTACGAAGCAGGTCTTCATAACGCTGATTGCTGGTATTGTGTGCTCCTTGAAGTTCAGAGATCATGTGCTTCAAGTCGTCAATCTCGCTTTTTAGTGAGGTAATATCCGATGATAAAATATTTCCTTGACTTGCCACTTGTGGTTTATTTTTCATGTTAGCTACATCACTTTTTAATAAAGCAATTTCTTTAAGGAACGATGTAATATCTATATAGTCAAACGATACACTCGGTAGTTTGTTGAGATTTTTTGCCACAAAAATTGGTAAAATGTCAGGTTCTGATTCTTTTATAATTTTAATAATATCTTGAATGCTTTTCTGTTCCGCTCCTTCTTTTCTTCTCATAACTTTTTTATTCGGGGCCAGAAGTTGGTTAGCTATTGAACGTGCGGTCTCGATTTCTTCACTCGTATACGCACTCAGACATATTTGAATAATTCCCGTCTCCGGTAGGGTGTCCACCTTATTGTTTATAAAGGCCAACAATTCGTTGACAACCACTTTGCACTCACTACATTGCGATTTACACATTATTGTATTATTACATGCTACTACGCCAGAGGTAGGCGATCGTACCATAGGCATGTCTTATGCGGATCGCGACGCAGCGACGACCAAAAATTATATAAAATTCGGTAATACGATTTTCCTAGAGACGCATGCGTGCATTGTCCCAGTTTTGCAATGTTAACAATCAATAAAGCTTAATTTTTTGTCAGTTAACAAAATAAAGAAAGCTTTATACGTAGGTACATGATTGGAATCCATATTTATATTCTAAATGCAAAAGTAACTGTATGTCTATGTACGATGAACAGATTTCGTTGAAATTTCGAATGGAGATAGTTTGAAAACCCGGGACTACTACGGGGCTACTTTTATCCCGGAGTTTATTTTTACGCGGGCGGAGCCGCGAACAAAGGCTAGTTTTTTAATAATTGTAGTGCACGTATTATGTACTACACTTATTAACAATTTTTGTAACAAAGGCATTAAATAATAAAGTAATGTCGAAAAAAATGAACGATAGTAACGGGAGTATCTATATATTTTTAGATCTAATTGGGGTTCGGAGGCGAGTTTTCATTGGCATATTTTCCGAGATGTAAAAATAGCACAGCTAAGCGACAGTGTGTCTCGAATAAATAAAACATTTGCTAGAATTCATTGACGTAGAAGACTTTTGTTCAATAATCAAAGTAAAACATTGATTTGGGGAAAAATTGTTCAAAACACATAATTAAGTCGTCATCTCACTATTGTAATTATGACCAGACTCTAAACTTATAATAAATCAGATACCGCAAACATGAAGACCTATGCTCCTAATACTTGAATATTCTATAACTAATTTTATTTTATTTCCTATAACTTAAAATAACTTATTTGGAAGAAAGGGGCTTACATAATTTTATATGGTAGCAACAGGAAAAATGAGATTACCTGATTTTTTTAAATTGCCTTAACGTATTCGTTAGAACCATGGTAAAGTCGACATGTAAAGCTATTATAACATTAATGGCCCAGTTACTAAAAATCTGTAATTGTGAGGAAATACGCTTTGTACTATTTTAAGAATATCGAGAGGCTGGCTATTCTCGCGACAGAGAATACTCGTGACTCGTGGGGTGAATGTACTAATTCCGCGTGAATAACTTCCTACCTAGCAGAAAGCTAAACTCGAAATCAGACTACCCTATATATCCCACGTTGTTACTTTTCGTAAAATAGCATTAAGTTTCTATTGTCATGCTAAATTGGGGTTGGACTTGTGCTTTATACTGACGCGCAGAAATAGACCCAACGTGATTGTGTAATGTGTGACAAATGATAATGTAAATGATTTGACAGGCCTACGCCTTAGCATAAGCCTCGGGTATTGTTCCTTAGGAGTTTCTACATATACCTACCTATAATGGTTGCGCTAGAGTTTATGAGCCAAAGGGGGTGCGGCATTGCGCGGGAGTAGGTCTCCAGATGTCTGTCAGCCACGCCCCTGAGGCCTGACGAAATCTAGAGCCGTCATTTGACGTCAACGATTTATTTAAAATTGCTATGTACACAATCAGATACAAAATAATTACAATTTGCTACCTAATTTTTAAGACTGTCTCTTGATAATGCCAGATGACTTGTAGTTGCTTTAGTGCAGAAATACCGGATCATGATCAAACTACTTACTTTAGTTATACATGTTTGTTATTAAATACACTTCCATGAAGAAGGCAAGAAAATATTTTAATGTTATGTAATACAATGCAGATATAAGTACTGCGGAACGTTACGCTTTTCACCATCGTTTGAGTCGAGACATGAGGATGAGGGTTTTAAAATAAAAATATACTTTCATTAATTCCATTGGAATTAGAGGTTCGTAACAGAATCCACAGAGTTACTCAGATATCTAATTTGTAAAATGTTATAGAGGAGATCGAATTGAAATAAAGATCTATGAAGCTTTAGTTATAAATAACAAGTTATCAATTTACTTATCGATCAACTTGTCTTCATGCATGAAAAACATGATGTCAATGCTCGAACGATCGTTGGAACGTGACTTCAAGTTGAAACGAATGCTTAATTCAATGTTTCCCGACGGCGCTGCCCGATTCCAGACATTTTTTAATTCGTTGAGCATTGCTCGTGAATAACTTATGAACACATTATTGACTATTACAATATGCATTCCTAATTTTAGACGTTACGCAATTTGTTGACGTCGTATTGAAGATATTAGCAGGCTGGTAGCAACGTCACAACCACGCCTCCCGTTGCCAGCTCGCGACAAAAACCTACAGTTTTATCTTGTTTTTCAAATATAAAATAATCTTACCTACTTGATAATAAGGTGAATGGGATATGTCGACATTAACTTACTTGTTTCTAACTGAGATTGTGAATTGTGATATAAATAAGAGTCACTACTCGTCATGTATTTCCACATCTATGACATAATGTACCTAAGGTTTCATTGATTTTCTTTTGTCTTGTTCTTGGCTATTTACCTAAACGCAAATAATTCTTTTGTCCCTTTCCGACAGCGAGTGTCGTGTATAAAAAGCTGTATTTGCCCGCTGATTATCACGGACAATTATGCAAATTCTATTCGTGACGAGTTTTTCGACGTAATGAAGACTTAACGCAGAGAATCAGTGATGCCAACTTAAGACCCTACCCCCAGCAAAACGGCGCCCTAACTTTTAGAAGCTGTCTATTCGAAATTGATTTATTATATACATATTATGTACAGTCAGCCACATAAGTAACTGAACAAATTCAAAACGCCTATACACTTTTATTTTCCTGAAAGTTAACTTTTTCTCTTTATTCGCTCAATATTCTTCTTCTTCTTTTAATTAATGGCTTCCACAGATTATTTACGCTCAATATTCGCTTGGCCAGATTAGGCCATGACGTCACCCGTCAATTAAGCGGACATCGTTTTTACGCAGCGGCGCATAAGGTTCTAGTTAAAAAAAAAGTTGGTGTTGCCAGAGAAAATTAAGATTGATCGGTTATAAAAATAAAATAAAAGGGATTTTGTTTCAAGTAAATTGAACACGCATAGGCGATTTATAATTTTGAATTTGTTCAGCTAGTTATGCGCCTGACTGTACATATATGTATTATAGAAGAAAAAACTTTCTATTTCTGCAATTTGTTATCTTTACTTTGTTTGTAATTTTTTTTATAATGGGGATGTTGTTTCGTTAATTTCATAATGAAAATACCACTAAAACGAGGAAATGAAATCCTCCTAGCCAATTTCGGCCAAGGCGGCCAATTTCAACGGAGATCAGCCAGGTACGCAGGAGATATTATAGTGCACAAGTGTGTGCGCAATACACAGGTGTACTCGCTATTCCTTCACTCTCATAGTCCGGTGAGATGGCAATCCGACATAACCGGATAGAGATCAGGTGCAGGATCAACGGCTTTACGTGCTTTCCGAGGCACGGGGGGGGGGGGGGGGGGGGGGGTATCACACCGCCAACTTCCTGACTCCGAGCTGCGACTGAGTATTTTTTAAGATGGAAAAACTCAGTCACAATGTTTTTGGCTCAACCCGGGATTCGAACCCAGGACCTCAGCGCGCAAATCGTACTCGTAACGCGTACGCAATACAACTACGCCACCGAGACAGACAAAAAGAGCAAAAGTCCCAACGTAACCACGAAATGATGCAAAGCCATCGAAACGCCGGGAGAAAAATAAATAAACTACCGCGATAAAATCCGTAATTGTAGTTTAATTTCTATGTCCAACATTCGCGTAGACGTAAGAAATCATTATGAAAGGTTTGTCAGTTTGTGCTTTGTAGGTTTGTAGATACCTCTAGAGAAGAGGTTCGATGCGCTTGTTGGCACGATTTGTGTTAGCCACAAATTACGAATTTTCCCTATTTTGTTTGTATATTTTTTAATAAAGTGCGGCAAACGATTAAGTGTGTATTAATATTGTATACAGTTGATAATGTATCTAATACGTCTGATATGCTTGCAGGTTCGACCACGTGAATATCCCTTCCCGGATTAAAAAGTAGCCTATGCGCCAAGGTTCATCCAAATCCATTTAGCGGTTTCAGAGTTACTTATGTTACTTGTAATAAATATCTTTCAATGGTATTAATAGTAGGATAAAGTTAGTAGGTTAGAAAGAATACTACCACGGTGGCGTAGTTTTATTTCGATTCGACTGCAATGCTGAGGTTTCGGGTTATATTGGGTTTTTCTATTCAGTATCAGCCTGGAGTCTGAAATTAGTGCCCGATATGGCGTTAGGCTTGCCCCCTATCACATCATGCGACGGAAATGCACGGCGAAAAGTGGGTGCACTAGTTGCACCTTTGCCTAACCCTTAAGGACCATTTTTAAAAAGGCGTGAGTATGTAGAAAGAATAGTAGATTTCATATTTCTGACGAATTGTGACCTTTTTATAAACCGAATTCCTGCCTACGTAAACATCATGTCGAGCCTGTTCAGGAAGAAAATCGTAAGTTTTTCCTAGTTCCTAGTGTCCTAGTTTTTTTTCTTTATTGATTAAAAAATATTTATGTTGTATTTGCAGTATTTGTGTAGTGTGGTTATTTATCTACTAGAATACTGGAAAAATGCCATAAATATTTAGCCAAGTTACCTTTACCCATTTATAAAATTCGTGTGGAGCCGGTATCACTAAAACACGCGACTGATATAAAAAAATCGCTGGCTCCTAAGTAAAGTACCATATGTCGAAAAAACAAACTCTACAGGAGAGCCATTTAAAGACATTTTTTAAACATTATTCGCTTAATTGGGGAATGCAAATTGCATAATTCAGAAATTAATTGATATTTGACAGTATTCTTCTAAGCACCCTTAGATCGTATAGATCATAATTTTTGAGGTATCTAGTAGGTACCTACCTATTTACAGGTTGTTAAGTTTTAATTTTAATAATGTTTAATTTTAATTAACTCCTTGGATCCAGGAATTTTATCTCCGTAAGATACCGTTTTTTAAGTATTTTTTTAAATCTTATAGTATCGAAATTAAAATAGGAAGAAAACATTTAACTAAATTCAAACAAAGAATATGTTTTACATAGATTTTTAAATCGCCCGTCATGTGTTGACGCCGACGGCTGTCCTGTAATTGTTCATAACTTACCGTAGTGGTTACATTCTCTTCGTTCATAACTTAAAATAAGTAGGTTACCAGCAGTGCTTCACAATATATGTATTATAGGTTAGGTTAGTTAAAATAACGTAATGAAATAGGTAGCTATGTATCTTTTACCTGTATATTGGTTATTTACTAGTGCGGTGGTTTTGCACATTATGTAGCTACTATGTATGAGAATTGAACTGAATACCTAATTAAGTCAGGTATGTAAAGCCTGTTTTATCTGTAACCATGATGATGTGAGGCGATGAGTGACGACAAAAACATAAAAAAATAATAATTCACATGTGTTCGTCTACCTACGTAACATCAATGATCGGCGACTACCTACATCACGTGTCCCGCAAGCTAAAAATAAATTTCCCTACAACCATAATAAATATAAATGTACGCATAATATAGATGATGTAAGCAAATCTTAGCAGAAAGAAAAATATGGTACTTGCCTCCTTTTGTCGGGGTCCTGTGTGTGGAATGTTGCGCCCGGTATCCCAAGATCATTTCGTAATCCCCAGAATCGCGTCTTAAGGGAAACTGGATCTCAAGAATATGATCACATGGCTCCATAAGCTTCAGAATGCCAGCAACTTTCTTTTTTTTGTCTTCGACGGTCATTCTAGACTTCAAATCCTCCACTAGTTTATCTTCGACCACTTGACAAGCCCTGTGAAAAAAGTACTCAACCATATGGAAGAACTTTGGATTCGCACTTGTGGGTATGTCTCTAAGCCTCTCAGGAATTTCATGGCTTGCATAGGTGCGGCAGCAAATATTCACCCCCGCTGGTGCGATTCTTAGCATTGTGTTGAGGGCCTCATTTTGAACGGTATTTTTGAGAGGCGGAACGACTGTTTTGGCTATATTCTTGAGATGCAACATTGTTATTGATTAAGTACGAAAGTCGGGTTAGGTATCGGGTCGCCCTACGCGTAGCTATAATTATAATATTCACAAATAATGTATTGTATAAAGAATAACAGATTGCAGTGACGACCCGCCCCGACGGAATCTGACTCACTGAATAAAGTAGCAGACTGCAGAAGGTAAAAAATAAAAGGCCGCAGTTCGTATGCGGATTATCTATCTCTTTTACTCACGCAATCTTCGACAGAGAAATAAGTTTGAAATGAAGTTGTATGAGGACGTAGCTATGTCAATAAAAGCATACGCATGAGCCGAGCTTATACATCCGGAATTGCATTCTGAATTCAGAAAAGGAATTCAAACAGGGTATTTACAGTATTCAATTCTGTCAATTATTCCATAAGTTATAGTAACACAAATTGCCATTCATAAAAAAAATACATAGTAAATAATATGAAAAAGAAACCCTTTCGTGAAATCAGCAATGAAATTGGTTAGGAAATAGGGCAGCAAGAGTGCAAAAATAAAATGATATGGCGCGGCGGGTGTCTCACTATCATACCTGTCGATGACAGGACAGGTCACAGACTGTCAATTATTGTCATATAGCAGAGGTCATAACCATGTCATAACTCATAATATAGGTTTCTATGGTTTTAAGATATTAATGGTTTTATGTTTTCTTTATTTTATGCTGTTCTTTGCATGGTTTTTAGATATAAAGTTTAGTGTTTTGGAGTGCTTACAGCTCATGATGAATAATAATTTACATATAAAATTGTATTTTACTTAGTAAGGAAAATGAGTGAAATGCGTTTTAGTAATATTTTACTATAAATCGGTTCATACGAAACATATTTTTTTTTTTGGGTAAGTACAAATATTTAATGGATGTAAATACAAATTAAATGCATCTAGTCGTTTTTTGTTTGTTTACAATAATATATTGTTTTAAAGGAATGTAGCAATAGCAAAATAATATTATGTAAATTAATTGTTACATTTCTAAAATTGAAACATTGTACACTTGTGAGCAGGGCCAGATTTGGAGGCCTGGAGGTCCTGGGGCAACGAAGGAGCGAAGGCCCCTTATTATTTTCCGAATAAAAGGAACAATTTTTTGTCCATCAAGGCTTTAAAAAATATATTGCCCACATATAAAATTATTTAACCAAAAATGTAATTAGATAAAATTGAACCAACCAAAAATTTATAGTAAATGGAAACTTGCAAGCAGGGCTTTCTGATATATCAATGTTTTACAGATTGAAGTGAACAATTATAAGTACATTGCTTTTAATATTCAAGAACAATATTATTATATTAATTGTGCATAATTGCATTTATATTGTTATTAAAAATGGGAAAAATACTGATTGATAAAAAAAAACAAAAGTTGCTGACCTGGCGAAATGTTTTTATGTCTTGTGGGGGCCCCGGGGCGGTAGCCCCGCCTGTCCGTGAGGACTTAGTGGACTAAATCCGGCCCTGCTCGTGAGCTGCACAGTTTATTACATACTTACAAGGTTTGTTTCTACTAAAATTTACTAAGTCTAGGTACAGTCGAAAAAGTGTACACTCAACCACTTTAAGGTTCTAAATATGTTGCTTGCGCGTCATCAGTCAGCAATATACACCTTACAACTAAAGTAGACAATAAGAGATACCTGCTGTTTCCTTTGTACATCTCCGAAATTGTCGCACCTGCTTGAAATGAAAAATTTTAAATGTGTGTTTTATGTTGAGATAGGGTACTAGCACCAAATTGGTTGTTTGTACCTACTTTAATGCTTGCCTAATATTTATTAAAATTCGGTAAGGCCTTTTGTTGTGTATTTTTGTTTGCATTTTCAGAATCATGGATGATCCTACAAATAGTATTGATAAAACAGATGGTTTTATTGAAAGTGAAATTGATATTTTTCCTGATGAGATAATACTAGCAATTTTTAAGTTTTTACCTGTGGAAGCTATCATAGAATGTGAAGGTGTTTGCCAAAGATGGAGAAGATTAGCAAGAGATGCTGGGGTGTGGAGGCATATACAAATTGTGTGTTCTGGCAAAACAGGCATGACAGAAGTATGTGAAGCAAATATGGAAATCATTAAAACACATAGTGAATGCATCCATCTTTTGAAGCTGCAGTATATATACAATTACTCAATCATTAACTCTGTAATAAATATATGTCCGAATATAATTTCTTTAGAGTTAGTTATGTGTCGTATAGGGCAAGAGTTTGAATCAGACATTAGTAAATGGCCTAAGTTGAAAAAATTAAACTTGAAAAATTCTCTTTTACTGAATAGTAAGAAATTAAATATTCAATTTGACCAATTTAAATATTTAAACTATTTGGCTTTGTCTGATTTTGGATTGTCATCTAGTAATTGTTGTTCATTGTTGCATTGCAATTACTTAACACACATACTTATTGAAAAGATTAGAGACCTCTCATTAGAATATGTACAAGCATTGATAGTATCTAAGCAAGATATTTTAGTAACATTTCATGTGTATGGTTGTGAAGCTATTAATGATAATTGTTTGCGTTTGCTATCCCAATGTCCATGTCTAAAAGATCTTTCAATAATAAGATGTGATAACTTGACAGATAAAGGATTGTTATATTTAAAATATTTCAGAAATATAGAACATCTACAAATTTGGAACAACATAAACTTCTCTGAAATAAACTTATTAAGAACACTGAGTAGCCCAAATTTGATGAAACTGCAAAGTTTAAGCCTATCTAAGATAGGATACATCTCACCAATCATTGTTGATGTTATTTCTGAATATTACAATAACCTCAAGTTTTTAGCTGTCTACCAGTGTCCTATATTAATATATACAGAATATGTGAACAAGCTTAAATCAAAATTTAAAAATATTGTACTATTATATTAGAAATTTCATAATGTGAAAAAGTAAATAAAACACCATTTATAAAATCTGAAGTGTATTTTGTGTACAAATAATGGCATTTCATTTAACAAGAAAACAAAGAAATAGCACTATTTTTAAAGGACCTGATTCTAATATTATTAATGACTTCAACTATAGTCCTAGGCAAACAATTCATGAGGAATTCTAAGTTTAATGTATATAAAAATAATATTTCATTAATTATTCTCATTTCACTACAACATAATGGTACTGTCTACATTCTACAAGAATGGTAATAATTACATTATATTTTAAAACTTGATACCTACAGTACATTGTATACAGTATATTTTAAGATATAATAATATCTACTGATATTATGTTTTGTCATAATGAAGTTCAAGATATTATATTGTGATGAAGAAGTAACTGTTTTATTTCTACAATTACTTTCTAATATAATTTATCATAACATAAGCTCACGCCCTGAATCCATTAAAGAGTAGACATGTGCAATTTGAGCACCCACCGTTGATTCCGTTGTATAAAAAGATAGTGGGCGAACCTATCGTCATAATGGAATCATTCCAACCCTATGCATGACACATATTTATAAACTTAAAAATCCAGAATTTTGATTGCCCTATCTGGGGTTCGAACGCGATTTTTAAAAACCCCGACCTTTAATGCTATTATCAAGCTACTCAACCAATTGGGCGATAAAACATATTATAAGTAGGCTAATTAATATGACAAAACCCCAATATTATTAATTTAAATTATCAGTAATAAAGTGCCGTAAAAGTAAATATTCCTATGCCATGTAGTTGGTATCTTATTTGAAAGGTATTTTAAAAAATATAACAAAATTCATATATACCATAATTCTATGTTTTATGCCAAACATATCACAGCAGTGGGATTATTTTGGTACAAATGACACTTTCTATTATATCTATGTTAAAATAGCCCACGAAAAGAGTCAAGAATAAGAAATGAAAATTCCTGCAAAAGATCGAATAATACATGCTATTTACAATATTCGAGCTTACATACTACACAATTTTGATTAGCTATTTGTTCCTATTTTACATTTTTGTACACTGCCTATTTTTGGTTTCGAAAGGAACAAAAATTATTATTTAACGGATGAGTAATAATAATGACAGTGTTTATTGGGACGATAATGACTGCAATTAAAAACATTATACTCATTACAATTGTAATTAAGTACAATTGTGAGTGACCTGTGACAGATTTATTTACAATAAAACCATCATAATTTGAGGTTCAAAACTACAAATACTAATTTATTAGGGGCGCTATATACTATTATGTAGAACAAATATATATACTTATCTACTACAAAAACCAATCGGAGGTGTTTACGTGTCAAAACAAAAATTGAATATATCTACATAATACCTACACTTTCACATATTTTTTACGTGTAAAAGCTTATTCACACTATGAAAAATATTCGCCTTTTCACATTGCTATCAATAAAACATTTTGAAAGAATTACACAACACAGCTTAGCTTTTTTTAAATTCTAGATTCTGTCATGCTTCAATCGTGTAAAGCAGATTTCTGAACATTTTAATGACTAATTTTAATTAAAATATTCATCTGCATTACTAATTTGTTTTAGGGAACGTGCACGTCGTAAGCTCTGCCATCTGGTGGCGCAATCTGAATCTTTTAGTCGATCGATACTTGGCATTGACGTAAAATATTCATATTAAAAGGATGAAAAATAACATTTAATTTGTTGATAATGTATTGCAGTGTATCTGGATGCTCCAAAACATAAAAATAAACACATCAAATGGTGTAAAATTCTATTACGTTCCCAAGAATAGTACCTAAGTATTTACATTCCATGGTTATGTTAAAACAGACAAAAATAATAAAACCTGTATAAAACATACATAAGTATGAGTTTCAAAAGCATTTTGAAATGTCTCATTACGTAATTTATAAAAATAAAGAAGTTTTTATGATAATATTCAATACAAACAAATCTGTAATTACGGCAACATAACCACTTAATTATGCTTTAATAACATCAAAATAAATAGCTCCCATATAAAAAAAGCATATTCTGGCCACGCTGGGTATCAATAATAATCGGCCAGAACCCATATTTTATCATTTTTGTCATATAATATAAATAAATTATTGTTCTAAAAAGTTTCTTTTTTTATCCACATGAGGCTCTTGTGTCGATTTTGTGCTGCCACCTATACTTCGTGCACGTTCCCTATGATAGTTGTCTTGTCTATGTAAAAATGTGTGCACACTATGAATAAAATTAGTGACTTGCAAGTACCTATAACCATAATAATCAGCTCTTACGCCACAGCCTTGGCGATACGCATATTCGTGAGGCGAGGACAGTCCAAAATCAAAATAAGGATCAACAACCAAAATCAATTCTAGCTGTTATGACCCGGCGTAAGATCGCGGTTGTCTTAGAGCATAGTACGTTTAACTATAGCCATAATTTTATGGTGATTTAATATAAACATAAGTCGGAAAAAGATACTCCCGTGCATTTCATTCTGGAACTATAGTTATGTATCTAAATGATATTTATATATTATGGACACCACGATTCGGCACTATTGTTTTATTTTTTCCAGTTACAAGGAAGAATATGTGAGCGAAATGGTGGTTGATAATGATGACCTTTAACTATCCTCGGTTAATAAATAAAAATAATTCAATGAAATATTAAAGTTTTAATTTTCGCCCTTTTGTGAGATGTGCTCAGTATTTAAACATCATTGTTATAAAATTAACATAATATTTTAGTTTTGATTATTTCAATCAGTCATATAACCATATTACCCAACAATTATTGTAGGTATTTTATTCAATGTGGAAAATAATCACCTATCTATGCTAACTAGTAGGAGAGTACGCCAATTTGAGCCTACAATTTTTAAATCCGCCTAGAAGTTCGAATCGAGTCTGTAATGTTTAATACATTACATACAAATATTGTATGACTCTAAGAGTTATAAAAGAAGATAATAGGGTAGTTGTCTACATGTGAAATCTTTTTGTGGAAATAGTATCAAAATTGGTTAGAAAATGAGATAAAAATTCATATTATGGATATTGCAATGTACGAAAAGTAGACACGTAGTAGATATATTATGTCGCCACCTTTTCTTACGCCCTAATCATTACGACCCGAGACATAACGCCTATCTACGAGCATAGTGAGACTTAACATCTTATGTCTCAGGATGACGAGCGCAGTGGAATGCCACACAGTACTTTGAAGTCAAGGTGCTGGATGGTGTTGGTACTGTTTATGGGTGGTCGTATCGTTTACCATCAGGCGAACGGCATGCTTGTCTCGTCATTCAATGCCATAAAAAAAAACCCTTTTCTGTTATTTAATAGTTACCACTTCCATCTGATTTCAAACGCTGTACCTATTATATTTTAGCGCGGGTTTTGATAATTCTGTTTTGTGTTAATTATAGATAAAACAAAAACATTACCGTCTACCCTTTTCAGACAGAATACGTTTTGCATTGGTCTCAAAACGGCGTACACGCCTCATACCTCACAACGATAGCGGTAACAGAATCATCATCGTTTACGCCCTCGCATGAATTGCAGGGCTTTTTGCATGAGGGGGGCCTTTTTAGGCTTGTGGGCAGACGAGGAAGTGGCGACGGGCGGCGGCCGGACCGTGCCCGCGCGCGCCACGTTAGGCGCCGACGCGAGCGACGCCACCCTGGCGGCCGGGCTCGCCGACGACGCGTGCGCAGTGCCGTGCTGCGCCTTCAAACAAAAACATCAATAACGCATCTGTGGACTTAGAATGTGACACGAAGACGCAACTCGTAAAACGATGTCGTTTAATTTTGATGTTTGTGATTGATCGAGAGACCAATACGTCAGTCTCTCAACCAATCCCAATAAGACGAAACGGAGACGTGACGTGTTTTTTTGTCACATTCTAAGCCCACTGACACCCATATTAACCATATTAATATTATCCACGGTGGAAATTTCAAATGTCGTAAGCGAGAAAAATCGACTTTATAGGAGAGCCAAAAAACATTAAATTTTAGTCTTCACTGAAATTCAACTATTATAACGGATTTTATTGCGGTTTTTTATTTAATTTTTCTCCTGACGTTTCGCTAACGTTAACTTTAACGTTTTCGTCTAACATTCGCGTAAACATAAGGAATCATTATTTAGTGTTCACTTTTTATTTTTTTCTCCTACGAAATTCTTTCTAGACAGATACTAATTCACACTTGTAAAAACAAAGTAAAATAAAGTTGTAAAGCTTCAATACAAAACTTGGCTACAACTTAAAATTTTCCAACGTTACCTAGGAATATAATTTTCAGTTCAATAGTATAAAGTCTAATTACGACACTTGAAATTTCCGCCGTCAATATAGTCCTTATACGTAACAAATATTTCACGATCCCACATACATTTTTGGGGTACGGTAATTGATCTGAGAGATTTCGTTTTCATGCGAAACATTCATGAAGTCTATTATGTTTATTATGTGCGCTCATTATGTTGACTGTTTTTTTTTTCAAAATTAGAATATACAAATAAAAACAAATAATAATATAATAATAATTTGGTATTGAAAAAATATATATAATGCTGTTTTAGTTTTTATCAAAATTAGCTTCGGAGCTCTTTTCAATGTTTTTGTCCATTCTCTATAAATTGAGTTTTGGTCATTCACGTAAAATTAGATATATTTTAAAGACTTTTGAATTTAGATACCTAAACGGTTTGGGGTATACGTAGGCAGAGGCGCAACTAGTGCACCCACTTTTCGCCGTTATTCCGTCCCATGACGATAGGGGGCGAGGCTATCGCCATATCAGGCACAAATTCCAGACTCCGGGTTGATACTGAATAGAAAAATCCAATATCACTTTGTCCGACCCGGGGATTGAACCCGAGACCTCAGCATTGCAGTTGTACCGTAATACAACTACGCCACCGAGACAGAGGAGAGTGCGATTATTACGCGTTTTAAATTAGTTATATAAATCTAGTGGAATATCGTAATTGACAATTTATTCTAGTTTATGACGTCAGCGCCCAAAAATATACAAAAATTGTTGCAAAAACGAATATAGTCAGTTTTCGTAGATATTTTGTACGTCGAAAAACGCGCAATTTTTCATATACAATTATTTAAACACGTACATGTAAGGCATTTTAATAATTACAGATAGCTATTTTATCCGTTACGAAAAAATATTCTATATAATAATTAAATTTAAAAACTGCTTCCATTTTATACATTTATAGAAAAATATCGCCGTAACATAAAAAAAATATAACACTTATGTCTATCAGATAAATTATAAGTTAAAACATGCGATTAAGTATGTATAGGTGTTAGGTACCTATAGTAAATCATCAATCATTGTTTGGGTAAGATTTATTTCATTATGATTAGATAAGAGTTTAATGAATCAATATGTAAGAACCACAATATTCCTATATTAAAAAACGTAATCCTCCTAGCCAGTTTCAGCTACGGCGGCCAATCTCAACGGAGATCAGCCAGGTACGCAGGAGATATTATAGTGCACAAGTGTGTGCGCAATACTCAGGTGCACGCCCCCGAGGCAATTCTTGTGCGCTGGGTCTTCACACCCAATGCACGCCCATGCACGGGGGGACATTAGTTGCGGGCCGAGGCACACAGTCAGTGTGTATACCTCTTGGTTGTAAATCACATTGAGGCCTAAAAGGGCCCGCGAACATTTCCTGGCACCCTCTCTTTCCGCCCATCCTGGGAACCTTCCTCCCTTCCCCCACCTTCCCTTCCATATTCCTCCTCCACTCCCCTCCCAGGCCCCTACAGTCGCTAAGCCGGGGGACTCCAGAATCCCATTCGCAGGTTTCCCCTGGTGCTGACTGCAGGGTCGCCTACCAAAAAAAAAAAATACTCAGGTGCACTCGTTATTCCTCCACTCTGATAGTCCGATGAGAGTTGAGACGGTAATCCGACTTGACCGGAGAGAGATCAAGCGCAGGACATTGGTCCTTCGTTTTACGTGCTTTTCAAGGCACGGGGGTATCACACCGCCAACTTCCTGACTGAGCTGCGACTGAGTAGTTTTTAAGATGGAAAAACACAGTCACAATGTTCTTGACTCGACCCGGGATTCGAACCCAGGACGTCAGCGCGCAAATCGTTCATGTAACGCGTACGCAATACAACTACGCCACTATGCAGTAATTTCTATAGTAATAATAGGTTGAGTACCCATAATTGACGTGTACTTTTTGTTTATATATAGTTAATTACCTAAATATTTGGAGTCTAACACAGGTAGTTACTTAATTATGTATTTTCGGAAACAATAGCTTCGTAAACAATTTTCGTTTCCTTTTTCGACGCTTCTGAAAAAAACATTAATTTTTGTCCTTTTGTAAGTATTATTTCAAAGTATTATTCAAAAGGATAGTGTTCAATTTTATTTCTATAAAATTGAACACCAAGTGATAAAAGCTATTCGTCACATAAATGTATAAGCCAACCAATCACAAGTCACACATGTAATGTACATTTACATGATAATATTTTTTTTATGTAGTTTCAAGTCTGTATGGTATAAGATGGTTAGACTTACTTGTTTTCTAGCAATATTGCGGGGAGGCTTCACAACTGTATCCACATAAGCCATTTTTGTCTGTTTGATGGGAGCTTTTTTCGCTTCCTGTGTTATTCTTATGTTGGCTGTTAGAGC
This sequence comes from Sphinx pinastri, assembly GCA_947568825.1. Taxonomy (NCBI): domain Eukaryota; kingdom Metazoa; phylum Arthropoda; class Insecta; order Lepidoptera; family Sphingidae; genus Sphinx; species Sphinx pinastri. The sequence goes on along the minus strand of OX387627.1, from coordinate 8,523,953 downwards.
TTTCAACCTGTGTTCTTGTTCTTCTTGGCACCTCTGTAGTAATAACATAATAATTAATTCAGTTTTATAGATTATTAGACTTCTGCCCGCGACTCCGCCGCGTGAAAAGTTTTCCGGGATAAAAAGTAGCCTATGTTACTCAGGGTTAATGTAGCATTCTAATGGTGAAAGAATTTTTGAAATCAGTCGTTGTTTTTGAGTTTATTCGTTACTAGCATTGCGCGCGGCTCCGCCCGCGTGGAAAAGTTTTCCGGGATAAAAAGTAGCCTAGGTATAAAACTCAGGAGTAATGTAGCTTCCTATTAGTGAAAGAATTCAAAATCGGTCCAGTAGTTCCTGAGATTAGCGCGTTCAAACAAACAAACAAAAACTCTTCAGCTTTATATATTAGTATAGATTAAGTATAGATAAACATACAAATCTTTCCCCTTTATAATATTAGTATAGATATAGATAATGTGTTGCTCGTACCAGATACATTTCCCTCCACGACTCTAGTTCGCGTCGCTGTTTGTTCCTGAAGCTTTTCTTGCAGAACCCTTGCCAGAGGTGATCCGTATCTTCCATGAGATATGGATTGTAATGTTCCAGCGTGTACAGCTGTTCCGGTGTTGCTCTGTCTACCACCGGCTTTAAAATGTTGTATGGCACTCCACCCGTGAACTCAAGAGCTTGAATGATAAAGTAATGATAATATTATTAAACACTTCTTGTATTTTTTTTTTATTTCTGAATGGGCTCACGTTTGTCCGCTATCCGCCTGATGTTAAGCGATGATGCGGTCTAAGGCGGAGCACGCTTGCCCAGAAGAAACTTCGACGGAGAAGATTCACTCGCGACTTGAAGAGTCCCAAATTGTATGTATGCGGAAATAGACACGATGGTACCGAATTCCACAATTTGGCTGTCCGCACAATAAAGGTGGAAGCAAAGCGCTTAGTGCGAGCCCTTGGAACTTCGTGGTTGAATGGTTATTTTTGTCTACATCCCGTTTTTTGCGGTAATTATGTAATGTTATATTTATTTGATAAGCATTTTGTTTGTGTACTGTGTGTCCATAATCAGTCTTACTTATAAACTTGTTTTAGCGTTTATTTATTTATTTAAGAGGTGCTTAAGCATTGATTAATTAAATATTTGTCTGTCAAAATTAAACATCGCCGTGGCCTAGTTTAAACCTACTTAATAGGCAAGATGGCGGGTTTTGAATTACAGCTGATCAAGTTATGTCTAACTGTCAAAAGCATTGATGTGTAAAAAAAAAGTTAAGCATTGATTAAGAGCAGACTAGTTAAGACGCAACTAAGCATAGCTTAACGAATTTTTCGTTAGTAAGAATGAATATATAGGCATAATAATTAAAAATAGTTCCTTTATAGGCTTGGCAGTATGCAGTCCAAATTTTTGCATTTATTGACTTAAAAAACAACTTTCATGACATATTAGTGTCTTAAGTTTACTGTAACTTAATTTATTTTTCTACAATCCAATGATTATTTGTGATTTAGGACCCGATTGGGTATTGGTAACCAAACAAACTCTTTATAGGAAAATCACACATAAAACTATTAATTAGCTATCACAAACACCCGATATAATAACTCACCATCTATGTGTTCCTGCAGTATGTGAACGCACATTTCGTAAAGTGATGGTATTTTTCCTATTACTTTATTTCCCGAGTACACTTTGGTTCTGGAATGATAGATAGACATAATATATTAATAATACATTTTTTAAGGTTTACATAACCAAAATATTACACAATTAATTCGCCATCCCAATGAGGTATTTATTATTCGTCTTATTAGCAGCGTTCGCCACAAAACTGCATACGGAGCTGTTTCTTACAATAATGCTTCGATGATATAGGTAATACCTATAAAGTACTCTGCTTTTAAGGAACTTGAGACAATTTTTTAATTTTATTCGTAATACAAGACAACTTTAAAACAACAATATAAATAACAAGAAAATGATTAAAATGATGATTTAATATGCTATAGTTAGCGAATATCTATTTAGTAGTTTTAGTACATTAGTTACACGTGAAGAAAATGAAAGCCTGGTAATACCTTTGGTTTTTGGAAGATATGCCCGCATTTAGAGCTTCATCATCTGTGAAATGCGTTAGGGGCTTGGGTGGCGGCCGTGGTCTGTAATTGGGTGAAATTTCTGGCAAAGCAGTAATCTCTAATGCTGGCAGAGGTGCTAATTTAGCTGTAGGCGCTAAAAGGGCAGCTGGACTCAACTATAACACACAAAATTGGGACATAAATACAATATTACACATTGTTATTATCTCAGGACAACAAAGTGTTATAACTTACATCATTGCTAAATGAACTGTTGGGTGATTGTATATCTTTAATTTGGGGTAATTTCTTTTTAGGTTTTGCGGGGCTTACCATGCCAAGAGCCTCAGCGAAACTGGCCCCTGTAATTATAGACGCAGTATTAATACACAATGTTACAATACGGTTAAAATGTTGAGATGTGCACTAAGCATGTTTCAGAATATCGCCGCTTAGCTGCGTTGTAGTCGTCTAGTGCGGTTACACATTTAGTGTTACGTGTTATATGTGTTTGTCACATACCTGAACCACAATCAATTCCATCGTCGCTGTCTTCATGATTTTCGTTATCCTTTTTCTTTGGTACATCTTCCTGTGTCTTACTGCTGGGTTTGGCAGTTTTATGATCTGCCGATGAACTCGACTTGCTTTTAGACTTCTTTTCACTACTTCTACTTTCATGTTTGTCAGTTTTGCTTTTATGTTCACTGCTACCTGACTTACTATAACTTGATGAATGTTTTTCACCACTATGACTGCTGGACTTGTCTTTACTTGAATTATTCTTGTCTTTTGATTTTTCCTTACTAGAGGAACTATGTTTCTCCTTAGAACTACTGCTATGACTATCCTTTGATTTATGTCTAGTTACTTCTGCCTCTGGTTGTTTATGCTTTTCCTTGTCAGTATTTTGTAATTGGCTTGAACTCCTGTGTTTGTCAGATTTGCTTGTATGCTTTTCTGAACTACTTTTATGTTTGTCACTGGAGTCGTGTTTATGGGATCTATTATCTTCTAGCTTGTTATATTTACTTGAAGTTTTAGATTCCTTACTGCTTAATTTATGATCGGATTTTTGTTTCTTATCAGGAATGAACTCTTTATTATCATCTGAACTCTTATGTTTGTGTGAACTCTCTTTGTCGTGTCTGTGAGATTTCTCTTTACTTGATGATTTATCAGATGAATGCCTCTCTTTACTGCTTGAACTATGATGTTCAGAGTATTTTTCCTTATGGCTTGATTTTTTGGAACTAGAGGAGTCCCTCTTTTCCGTTATCTGATTATTGAGGGAAGAGTGTTTAGATAACAATTTGTTATTACTTGATGACTCTTTTATATCTGACTTCTTATGTTTGCTGTATTCAACAGAAGATTCCGAAGAATTACTCTGACCGGAATCTGAAGCATCAGATTCATGACTGTCAGATTCTGGTTCCTTCCTTGACACTTTACCAGATTCATCCTTTCTTGATTTAACTGGTTCTTCTTTTTTTGTTATACTACTTTTTTTGTTATAGTCATCATAGGAATATTTAGACCTCTTTACATTGGCATCTTCTTCCTAAAAAATAATTACCAATATATTGTTTGACCTTTGTGTGATCTTATTTTACTTCTGACTAATGTTATAAATGCGAAAGTTTGTGAAAATGTTTGAATGTTTGTTAAAAGTAAATGCAGAAACAGCTAAACAGATTTGGATGAATATTGGCACATGGATAGACCATCATCTGAATTAACACAAAGGCTACATTTTATCGTGGTAATTCGCTCCCATGGGAAGCAATGAAATTTTTTAATCTGATTTTAAACAGATGACGCTGGCGGCATACACTTGGCGCTATGAATGGCTACACCGAGTTTTGGGGACTTTAGTAGCGGAAAAGGCTTTTCACACGGACGAAGCTAAACCTAGTTGATTATAAAAATCTTAATAAAACAAGCATAGATATAATATTTAACTTGTTTTTTTTATTCGCTTCAATGATATATAAAAAACTGTATAGTTTGATAAAAAAACGATATTACTAGCCAAGAATCGAACTCATTGATAAAAAAATAAAACTATATTATTACACCATTTGACATTGGCGCTAATTATGGATCAAATTCTGGCAAGTAATGAAAATAAAATAAGGCAAACTAAAGGAAAGGGCTAATATTTTTCGATTTTATTTTTGTATAACTTTGCCAACATCTGGTAAAGATTGTGACTCGATTAAATGATCTGGATTTTTCATGTTTTCAACTATTCAAATACTGAATTCTAAATGGTTCAAGAACATTTATTGCACAAAACTTAGCTTTTAAAAAAAAATTACGGTTGCTTAAGATCTGCACCCCTTCAGCCAGGTCTGCATTTTGGTATGCAGATATCATTAGGAGAAGTTTCTAACAATGTTTTACATTGCCTTAAAACCTTCCCAAAAACATCATTCAGTTCATTCATCATCAGTGCCTTATTCTCAAATTAAATGTTATTAGATTTTTTTACAAATTCTTGTAACTTGCGTTTATCAAATAATTTGAAGACTTGTAGCTTGTATAAACAACAATTTTTATTTTAAAAGACTTTCTTAAAAGATTTTAGCTAAATTACAAATTTATTCATTAACCGTATTATTTTATGTCGGTAAGATAGAAATAGGTTACTTTCCTTAGTAATTGTGTACACTATTTACTATGTCACAGAAAATAATACGAAACAGAAATTTATCTGTGAAATCAGCATCAAAATTTATTGAAAAAGAAAGCAGTTATTCATATTTGAAATATTGCTGTGAGCAAAAGTTATCACGCTATCTCTTTCTCACGCACGCAACGTTATGGGCGGTGACACTCGGTGACTTAACAGTTTGCTATTTCTGATATTGGCAGCTACCCTTTATACCAAAGTTAAAAGTTTTATAACATAATATTTATTATTAATATTGCGTGGATTTTGAAAATTCTTCATTCGCTAGTTTTTATTATATTTTATTTACGCTCTTTTATGTACTATTAGCTGTTGACCATGTATTATTTTCTTGGAATAAAAATAACATGGCAGCAAACAATTCCCGCCATTCACTGATTGTTACTTTTGAATTACACTTCTCAAATTTATTTGTGACAAAACGTTGTTTAATATGGCGCATTTACCGAGAAACTAAGTAACTAAAAAAAAAAACAGAGCGGAAAGATATACAGATTGATATTACAGGCTTGTACTACAGATTTAGAGTCAACATAAACTCTCCAACTTTTTCGAAACAAGTTACATCCTACAACGGCATTTATGATAAAAAAAACACCACAAATACAAGCGTGAAAAAGAACTTGTATTACAAGTGATATCAATTGTACCTTGTAATTTACACATGTAGTTAGTAGTAGTAATTTATTAATCTAATTGTAAAAGTTATATTTCAAGTTTTTTCAAAGTTAATTGTTTTATTAAAATCACTAGTATATTTTCAATACTAAATATCAAAATAATAAGAAATAATTGGACAAAATCATTCTGTAAATTGTCAAAAAACTAATAAACAGTTTTTAAGTAAGTAGGTACATAATATTATGCATAGCAATATTTTTACTTTAGCACTGAATTAAAATATAATGAATTTATGTACCCAAAGGGTATTTTTATCTATTTCCTGTCTACTTTTTGATTTATTTTAAAAATGTTATTGTTTTGTGGTATGTGGTTACAAGTAGGCTCTGGAATAAAAAAATCTACTTTTTTGCATGTTGAACTTTGCATTGCGCACGGCTCCGCCCGCGTGGTAAAGTTTTTCCGGGATAAAAAGTAGCCTATAGCACTCAGGAGTAATGTAGCTTCCTATTAGTGAAAGAATTTTCAAAATCGGTCCAGCAGTTCCTGAGATTAGCGCGTTCAAACAAACAAACAAACTCTTCAGCTTTATAATATTACTAGCATTGCGCGCGGCTCCGCCCGCGTGGAAAAGTTTTCCGGGATAAAAAGTAGCCTATAGCACTCAGGAGTAATGTAGCTTCCTATTAGTGAAAGAATTTTCAAAATCGGTCCAGTAGTTCCTGAGATTAGCGCATTCAAACAAACAAACAAACTCTTCAGCTTTATATAATAGTATAGATTGAAAATATAAAAATTAGACAAAATATATGACATAAACTTTTGTTTCTTGCTGAGCAAGTGAGCCAAATTTGTTTCAAATCTATTCTACATGCAATTAACAATTAAGCATCATATCAAACTTTCATATTTATAATATAAGTAGAATGACCACACCTACCTCACTACTATGATATTCCCTCTTAGTTCCACTGTGATCACCATTCACTTTGGAGGTAGAATTAATGTTATTGGATCTTGTATCCTGCCGTCTGTTATCATCTGATTCTCTTCCACTACCATGGCCATTGTGTGTTGTTGCTATAAATACAAAATATGAAATTCAATAATAGAGCAAAAATTAGAAACTTAATGCTTTCAATAAATGATTTAAAAAAGGGGGAGGTTTGATTGTGTGTATATTTTTTTATGTTCACCAATTTCGCCATCAATTATGGACAGTATTTGAAAATTCTATATATATAAAAAAATACATCTTTGAAAAGTACACAGTGAGACTTTTTCGAGAGAGGGTTTTAAAGCAGTCTAAGCCACAACAACTTGTACTTATTGATGGAGAAAGACTAATTTCAAAATTATGATTTAAAAAAAAACTGGTAGCAAAAACATCTTAATTAATTCTGTCTTAAGTTTTAACACTGTGCAAAATAAATATTTTATTTTGTAGAAAAGATAAAGAACTTGGAGTCACTATGAAAGTTTTTACATTAGTTTATGCCAATTATTTTTATCAGCAATGAAAGTTCATAATAAACTTCATGATATATTTTATAAATTTCCATAGCATGAGTAAATTCATTTCCTATTAATAATTTCATTTGAATGTGCAATGTCCATTCATATTATCACATAATTGATGAAAAGTAAACAAAAAGAATAACTTTGTTGGCTAGCATAAACATGATTCCCATATGATATACTGTAGTATTAGTTCTTTACGTAAAATTTTCTTAGTTCGAGGTCTAGTGTTTGCATGTGAAAATATTATGAATAGAAATAAAATTTAGACAATATAACAAATCTTTTGTTTTGCATACAATATACAAACATTGGCCATATTATGTCAAAAACACAAGATTGATCAGTATCATTTCAACATCAATTAAAGAAATTAGGTAACCTCAACACTTCCTTTGTAAATGTAAATATGTCAACTCATAGACAAATAATTTTCATTAACATACCATTGTTTATTTACGTGGTTAACTATGTTGATTTTGCTTGCAAAGTAAATCTATATATTATTTATGTTTTTAGGCATAATATGTTACATACCCTATTCCTAATCATAATAATATGAATAAAGAGCAACCTAACAACACTTGTATAATACAAGTTGTATTAATACAACTTGTATAATACAAGTTGTATTAATACAATATAGTTGTTGAGTGGATATTTTTGAACTAACTTTCATGACTTTGATATCCATCCTCGTCACTCTCCTCTGCTTTAACCATCTCCTTCCATTTCTGGACAAGAGAGTGAGCCGCAGGGCCAACGGCTCCAGGCTCTTTTCGCAGAGCATTTATTGTTCGTCCCACGCCCGTATCTTGTAAGTGTTGCACTGTTACGGCCAAATGATATAATCTGTTTATGCATTTTAAAATCTGAAACAATTTTTTTTTGTTTATAGGTACTTTGCTTGTATTTTAATCTTGTTTTCTCAAGATGCACTTAGACGAAATTTTGGCCTATATTTTTTCGTCTTGGGTTACTTTTTAAAAAGCCTGTAATGTATTTTTATCAAAGTTATATACAATTTACTTACAGTCCATTACACATATGGTTATTTTTTACACATCACACCTTTAGTAAACAAATTTATTCAGAATGTAATTTAAGAGCACGTTGTCCCATTATGTCTGTCGTCATAATATAAAAGCTTCCCTCATCATTAAATTTATTTAGCACATTATATGTATTTTTTTAGAAAAATGTCAGCACTTAGTAAATTGGTACCTATCGTTGAGATGTGTACTTACTTTATGTTCGTCGTCAGAATTACTTTCTATAATATGTTGATAACGTTTAATTGAATCAAGCACAGTCGCCATTCCAGGTGTATATTATTATATTGTAGAGATGATTTTTTATTATCAGACAATAAGTGCCAGCTGGTAAACGGGCACCATCTTTGTCATTAGTACAATAGGGATGGATCATGCAACCTATTTTCGATGTATTACATGATCATCGAAATGGACACATCACTAACCGCCGTTTTCAATAAACGATATGAAACGCTTTTTTTCGATCCATCGCGGAAATGGACCAATCAGAACCAAGATTTCTTGTTTTTAAAGATTAAGATTGAGATCGTTTATTAAAAACGGCCGTAAGTCACACCCAATATTTAAATCAATAAACAAATAAAAAATACGTGTGGCACTCGGAGACTGCCGCGGTAAAGCTATTGCATAGCATTTTTTATCACAAATTTTGATTGACTAAACACAAATTCGATCTAACGCTTACCACATAAAGTAGATTTTTAAACGCGAGCAAAGCACGTTTAGTCTTGTTATTGATAAATGTCAGTAACCAAAGTAGAATAAATAAACAAAAAATTTAAAAAAAGAATGTTACGTTCGATTCTTTTGTACTCGTGCCGTGCCAACGCTGGGGAAATAGCTTCTACGCAATGTATTTAAGGTTCATTTTAGATTAGTAAGAAATGGTTTTAATGACTTTAATAAATAAAATAAATAAAAATATTACTTAAGTACGGATATTAAATATATGGCGCGGCGCGGCGGCATAAGCCGGAATTGACGGCATAAACGGAATGCATAGCGGCAGCAACATTACTATAGGAATGTGAAAAAATAATCGATTTTCACAATAATCGAATATTTTATTTTTATTATTGATTTTAAATAACTGATTTTATGAATCATAAAAATCGATTATATAAATTAGACATTTTAATTGATTTTTGCAAACAGCTCAATTTGTGCGACTTATGAAAAAATGCGAAGTAAGTTCACTAACAGCCGGTCTCAATAACTTACTAACAGATAACAAACAGGTAAAATGCTTACTTTTGGTGTGAGCCGTATGTGTGTAGGGGAAAAGAACACTCGAACGTCTTGTCGTAAACCCGTTTATTCGCAGACTGACTCAGCGCTAGCTTATTATAATTAGCGGGGCGGTGCAATGTAAATCTACCCGCATTATAACAATAATAACTAAAATATCAATCTACATTACACCTCCATCACTAAATAAGGAACTATGACTACAATAATTATAATTATATCTAAATATAATATTATTTAACTTAAACGTAGTTGACATACTTAACTTACTAATCTATTCGTCGATACCATAGCGCACTACAGGTTTACAGTCCCTTTTGGGGTATCGACGCTCATATTGCGGGGGTGCATGGGATGCGTCTGGCGCAGAGCATTCCGCAACGGGTGCAGGTGACATTTCCTGTTTACCGTCGCATGCGAGAGTACCACGGTCTGTAGTTTTTCCTACATCTCGCGTTTCTACTATACCATTGCTACTCCCATCCACCACCGCTGCCTCTACAGGCACGGCATCCTCCCTCCGATTTTCCAAATCTTTGTCTACTGAATGTGGTATGACCGATTGTCGGGACCTGCGCCGTATTTGATCGATGTGTCTTTTAACAATTTGACCGTTATCATTTTCAACTATGCACCTACGCGACCCTTCATTATCTATAATCTTTCCCTTGAACCATCTATCCTGTGTACCGTAACCCCTCGCCCATACGGTTTCACCGCTTTCAAACCTTCGATTAACGCCCCCTGCGTATTTAGATTGATTTTTTTGTGCCAATTTTACTCGGTCTTCAACACTACAATGATTGCGAAGTAAATCTAGTCGTGAGCGTAACGTACGCTTTTGTAATAGTCTAGCAGGAGTTTCTCCCGTAGTGCAATGTATAGAATTTCTATAGGTCAATAAAAACGTTTGTAGGGCCGCGTCGACATCTACATTATCACGTAAAGCTTTCTTAATTGCTCGCTTACACAACTTAACTGCATTTTCCGCGGCTCCGTTTGATGACGGGTGGTACACCGGCGAAAAGATTTGTTTAATGCCATTACTCTTTAAAAAACTTTCAAATTCCGAACTAGTAAATGGTGGACCCTGGTCCGACACCAGCTCCACCGGTAACCCGAATCGGGCAAAAGTCGATCTAAGTGCTTTTATGACACTTGCCGCTGTCTTTTGTTTCATGTCAAAAACTTCAATCCATTTTGAACTCGAATCGATTAAAATTAAGTATGAAAGTCCCCTAAAAGGACCTAAAAAATCGATATGTAAGCGCGTCCACGGTTGTAGTGCGTATGGCCATGGTTGCGGCGGGGCACGCGGGGGCGCAGCTGCCTCAAGCGCACAAGTATCGCACCCGCGACATTGCTCCTCTACGTCGTGATCGATCCGAGGCCACCACACGTAGCTTCTAGCTAAACTCTTAGTTTTTACGATACCCATGTGACTAATATGTAATTGTTTCAGTACCAAAGATTGTAATGATTCTGGAATTACCATTCTGTAACCCCACATTATACAACCATTGTCCAAGTATAGTTCATTTCGTCTTATAAAGTATTGACTGATTATTTTCTCCGGGCAAAATGATGGCCATCCTGATTCAATATAAACCTTAACTCTGTTGAGCGTTATATCCTTAGCAGTGGCTTTCCTAACATCCTCATTTGTCACTGGTAAGAAATTTTCAACAAAATGACTATATGTGACCTCCTTAACTATTTTACCATCGTGTTGTTTCCTAATACCGGGTGGAAGTCTTGACAGAGCATCTGCACAATTTTTTTTAGAGGTAACATATTCAATATCATATTGGTACCCTGACAGGAGTACAGCCCATCGCTGTAAGCGCGATGCCGCCATCACCGGAATACCCACTTTATCTCCTAGTATATAAGTTAACGGTTTGTGGTCTGTTCTCAATACGAAACGCCTACCATATAAATACTGGTGAAATTTACGTATACCAAAAACGATCGCGAGGGCTTCACGGTCAATCTGCGCGTAATGACGCTCGGCTGGTGTGAGCGAACGAGAGGCGTACGCGACAGGCCGCTCGCCGTCTGGCGTGACGTGCGCTAGCACTGCACCCACGCCGACCGCGCTCGCGTCCGCCGTCAACACTAGCGGCAGTTCCCCCGAATAGTGCATCAGCACCTCACTGCTCATTAACCTAGCCTTGAGATCCTCAAAAGCCTTCTGACATTCGCGGCTCCATTGGTATTTTACATTTGACTTTAATAAATTATATAATGGTGCTAATATGGTGCTTATATTGGGTACAAATTTAGCGTAATACATGATCATTCCGATGAATGATCGAAGTTCAGACAAATTAGATGGGGGTGGCGTAATGGAAATGGCCTTAGTCTTGTTTGGGCAAGTATGAACCCCGTCCTTACTAATAACATGACCGAGATAACTTATAGATTCCGTGAAAAATTCACATTTTTCTTTTTTTACCCGAAGTCCGTATTTTTCTAAACGTTCAAACACCTTATATAAATTATCTATGTGTTCCGATGTGGTTTTACCCGTAATTATTATATCATCTAAAAATACGCCGACGCTTGGTAGATCTGCGAACATCTCCTCTAGACGCCTTTGGAATATGCCCGGACTCGAGGCGAGGCCGTACACTAAGCGATTATAAACAAACAGACCCTTATGCGTGTTGATCACAGTATATTTCTTGGAGTCGTCCAACTCGAACTGCGCATACGCTTGAGACAGATCAATTTTGCTAAAACGCAGTCCCCCATTTAAACGGATTAATAAGTCTTCAACTTTCGGTAAAGGATAACGGTCAATCTCTATAACCTTATTTAATGTTAACTTATAATCGGCGCAAATCCGAATACTACCGTCTTTTTTGACTACCGGCACGATTGGTGTGGCCCAATCGGACCGCTCGACCGGAGTGAGGATGCCGTCCCGCACGTGCTGGTCCAGCACGCGCTCCACCGGTGCACGCAGCGCGTACGCCAGCGGGCGCGCGCGCATGAACACCGGTCGCACGCCGTCACGGACATGGATGCTAACTGGCCCGCCGGTGTACCTCCCCAGTCCCTCGGCGAACACATTACAATATCTGGAACTGAGATCGGATAACAATGACTCACTACTCAACGTATTTAACGTACTACTTTCAAACTTGGGTAACTGGATATTTAATTCTACTAGCCATTGTCTTCCTAATAAGGCAGTTTTTCCATTTTCAATTACATATAAGTCTAATGTTTTTAATTTGTTATAATATTTTACACGTGGCCGTATCACCCCTACGGGCCTTACGACCTCCCCCGTATAATATCTTAAAATTAGATTACAAACATTAATTTTTAAATTACTAAAATGTTTTTGATACATCTCCTGACTAATACAAGACACCGCACTTCCCGTGTCACATTCCATATTAATTAATTTACCATCAACATTTATTGGTATCAAAATAGGTTTGCAATCTTTCAAAGACAATTTTTTGAAATCAATAGCTATTACCTCTGCACTATTATCGCTGTCACTAAGACATCCTTGTTCGTCCTTAAACGTACCCTCCACATGATTTTGCTCTGCTAAATTAGGGCACATACGTCTCAAATGCCCCGGTCTGTTACAAACGCGACAGACGTAACGTCGAAACTTGCAGCCAGAAATGTTATGTGAGCCGCCACACACCCCGCACGGTTGCTGTCGCTGGACACGCTCACCCGAGCATGCAGGCGCGGGCGCTGGCGATGCGCGTGCGCCCCGTAGCCGTCGCGCGCATTGCGAAACGGCCTCCCGCGCCGCTCCGCCACCGTAACCCCGCGCCGCAGCCAGCACCGCTGCCGCGCCCCTGAGCTTCGTTCCCGCCGAAATCGCTTGACATTCGGTCGTCGTCGCCTCGCTCGGTGACCTTCTATGACCTTCTACCGTGGCCGCATCTTTCTCAGCTGCCTCCATGCTAACTGCGATTGTATACGCCTTTGCGAAATCTAGTTTAGTCTCCGCGAATAACCGTTGTCGAATGTTTTCACTACTAATCCCACATACTAACTGGTCCCGCAGACTTTCCTCGAGCCAACTGCCAAACTCGCATGACTTGGACATTTTTTTCAACGCCGCTACGTACTCCGCTATACCTTCATTATTTTTTTGTGTCCTATGTCGAAACTTATATCTTTCAGTTAGTTCACTGGGCTTAGGTTGTAAATGTTTTTCCATGATGTCCACGATTTCTTGGAACTTTTTATCCTTCGGTTTCACAGGTGTACACAAATTCACTAACAACTCATAACTTTCTGTGCCCATAACCGTTATTAATGTCGGTACTTTCAGCTCGTCCTTCACTTCATTAACCACAAAATATTGTTCTACTCTTTCGATATACAGTTTCCAATCATCTTTATACACGTCGAACTCCTTTATTTTACCTATAGGCATGGTGATGGTAATAATATTGTCACGTGTTAGTCCGATGTAACCTCGTCGCCACTGAGCCGTATGTGTGTAGGGGAAAAGAACACTCGAACGTCTTGTCGTAAACCCGTTTATTTGCAGACTGACTCAGCGCTAGCTTATTATAATTAGCGGGGCGGTGCAATGTAAATCTACCCGCATTATAACAATAATAACTAAAATATCAATCTACATTACATGGTGGTTATGTGTTTTTATAAACCAAAATAGATAAGAATATATTACTCTTCTTATCCGGAGGGTCGAATATGATTACTATCATTGGTGCGTTTAGTTTTTGCCAAAGATGAACATAACGCTATTAATCATTGTTATAATAATCTATGCACTATAGTAAGTTTTACCGACGCGATGTAAAATAATTCTAATTGAACCGTGATTGTTTTTTTTATTTTATACTATTGATAGTTTTAATAAACCATAAACTACTATTTTTTTCTACATCCACTTTCACTTCCGCCTCCGCCTCCGCTAAGAAGGCCTCCGTTACAACCCTAGTTGAAAACATAAAAAGTACTCAATATTTTTATTTTCAAACATTACATTAACTTAGTTTATTAGCATCATTAACTTAGTGCAAAAATATTATCATTGCTGCCAGCACAGCACCAAGGCACTGAGCATTCACATTGAACGCCTATGAAAAAAAGTATATATTATAATATGACATTTATGGCTATGTCCATATTGTATTTTTACTTTTTTTTTGTGACATTTAAGTTCAATTTATTTAATAATATGACTTTTTATTTTTTCTTTTACCCCTTTTAGACATCTTGACATTGTTCAATTATAGTGACGACCGATCTATATCTATTACTATCAATGACTAAAGATATGATGTAGGTATTTAGTATAAACTACATTTGTAAACGTGGGTTAATGCATCATGAACGCCAATATATTTTTATTTGGTTCTTTCCCAATAGTATTTTATTTATATCTTAGGGCTACATCCATGCATACATAAACCCGTGTATTAATAATACTGTAAAATATACATTTAAAAAAAATGAAGAAAATCATGACAATTGATGACGAAAAAATTGAGCCCGGAGTTTCTTTCTGCCTTTCTTCTTCGGGTCGTCATCGCTTAGGTAGCTAGTGAAAGGCTGGTAGGTTAGCTAGGCTAGGACCTTTTTATCCTCGCCGGCGAGGACCGTGGCGTTTCCTTTCCTCGTAATGTAAAGATATTCCTTCCCTTTCTTTTATATCAGCTCCACTTCTCCTTACCTAGCCCTATTCCCGTCCCCAATGTCCGTGTCTTCTGTACCTATCAGCCCGTGCTGGTTGTCAATTATTTAATGTAGATACTTTAAATTATTTAATTGGTATATGTACCTTTTTTATTCGTCTATACCTTGTCATGACTTATCATAAGTGCTTTTTAATAAGCCTATTTGATCAATAAATGATTTTATTTATTTTATTTTTATTATTAACTTAGTGCAAAATTAAAACGCTTTGGCGTGTACATTTACTAGTATCACGTCAAAGTTTTTGATATTGATGCAGCAGTAACAGTCAGCGTAACTTTTACAGTCGAAACTGTTATCATACTCCAGTTAAATGTTGGTAAGATCAGCCGTAACATGAACAAGACGGCGCCATCTGTCCCCTTATTTTCTATGAAACGCGTTATTTTCACTGCTCGTAACAAGCGCGTAACATTACTCATCGCGTTTATCACCATGGAAATTGGAATACAGAATACCAATTATCGCTAATTACGCGAAGTTAGTGTAACGCGGCCGTGTTACGAGTTAACACTGTCATAGAGAATAAGGGGCCTGATGTATTTATGCAAAACAATTTCGTATTTTTTAACAGTTTTCTTTCTTTCAGGATTTATGATCTTGTTCGATGATCTTTTTTCCTTGTACGCAAATGTTTACTTGTGTTGCACCTATCAAAGAATAATACAGAAAAAATGTGACTATTCAATAAAAAATCTGTTAAGTGGCAGCCCATTTCTTGTATCATTGTGTGTATAAACTGTAACCGCCAATCGCCATGTCAATTTACCACCATTACTATCAGATTTGTATTTATTGTCTAGTGTTAATTTTGGTGTTATTCGCAAATGTTCTTCTTATTCTTATTTATAATAATCATTGGTGTTTAAACATAGTTAACATTCATTTGTGGCAATAATTTTTGTTAGTTGTTTTATTGTTTAAACTAAAGTTTAAAGAATGATTTGTTTAGTATTTTAATTTTGAGACCAAAAGGTTGTCGTTTTATTTTATTTTGATTCCAATGAATCGTTAAATGGCACTAACATTCGTGGCAATATTTATTTTGTTGTTTAAAGGAGATGTCCGCTTTTTGTATGGGTGCTGGGGCTCAAAATTTAACCAGGCTCATGCTTTATGGATATTAAAGGGGCAAAATTGTGGATTTTGAATCCATTAAAAAAATATTTTTAGACCCCTCCATTTCTAACTAACTTATCTAAAAACGATCCTATTAAGTGTAATGTTTAAGCAAAATAAAATATACATAAATCTCAAAATTGGAGGACTTTAAAATTATAAGATTTATTGCAAAGCCTAGTTTTTGGGAGTAGTATCCAAATATATATAAAGTGTCTTGGTTAGAATTTTAAGCCCGTTTTTGGATATGTCCTTTAACAAAATATTTGTTTTGTATTTTAGTTTGGAACAAGAAGGTTATTTTTGGTAATTTTTTATACTTATCATTTTATTTAATTTTATTCTGATGAATTGAAATTAATTGAAACCATCGATTATTTAAAAATCGATTATTTCATCTGACTAATTTTTTTTTCAAAAATCGATTAATATTTGGAATGGAGAATCGATTTTTAAATAGTTGACTTTTTTCACTTAGTGTCACATCCCTACATTACGAACATCACAACGTTTGTCTGATTTTTTGTAATATTTGGCACTCGACTAGTATTTTTTATTTAATTCTTTTGTTAAGTAACTAGTTCATATTACAATTTAATGTGTGTATTATAAGGATATTTTTATTTATATATTTGCGTATTGTGGCGTATACAGCTCTTGTATGACGCGTTGGTTTACACTTACACGATTTTTTTATGACCGGCACCGACTCCAAATAATTATTTATTCTACATTAACCATAGATATATATATTTGTTCATTTGTTCCATAAGGAACCGGCTAAGGTCAAAGAACATGCTGCCAAGTCATAAATTAACCATAGGTATAAACCACTGACCTCTATTATACTAGTACGCTGGACTGGACATTTGAATCGTCAAAGTGTGCCTATTTGATTTTCGCCATATTGGCGGTGATAGCAGTAGCGAGCGTCCATGGAACTAACGATAGAGTTGGGACATGGAACAGCTGATATATCGATAATGATACGAAACAGTCGATGGTTTATAAATTTTAAAAAATAACTAGAAATTCGTTAATATTAATAATTGAAAATACAATTCAAGCATTTTATCGGAACAATGATTATAACGGCAATTGGATGTACGACAGACAAATCTGTCGTTACTTATTTATTGTAGGAATAATAGCGGTTTAACCCACGTTACCACGGAATAAAAGTAGTCATGTCTTATTCAAAGTTATAAGCTATAATATGAAAAAAGGAGTGTCTTATTTCAGTTTGTAAGTTACCACCACACCAAATTCAAATTCGTTCAGCAATTAGAACAGGAAGCGGTAAAAACAAATATACGTACGAACACATTGTATTAATGGAAGGGATAAGAAAAAAAAGACAGTTTGACGGTTGACCAAGTTACATTTTATTACGTCACTGACGTGCCCAAATTATATTCCGCGACAAATAATTTCGTATATTACACCTGTAATATTAAGGGAGTTATTTTTTGTTGCTGCATATAGACGAATGTCTATATATTTCGTGATAATTTGTTTTATTATATATGCAGGTGACTATTGATGTATGGAGAAAATAAAATTAAAAACCGCGATAAAAATCGTTATAATAGTTTAATTCCAATGTCTAACATTCGCGTAAACGTAAGGAATCATTATGAAACACTAATCTTCAATCTTTTCACATGTTGAGTTAAAGTTTTGACACGAGTCTGAGAACTTCTTAAAGCTTTTTGTATTCTTTGCATAACCATTTTAGATGACCTAGGAGTGGGTCGTATCGGTGATCATGATTGATATTTTCACAGATTTCGGTGTAAGACCTCGTCCTTTTCAGGGTTTCATTTAGTTTCTTGTTGTAACTTGTGTTGGGTTCTGTGAAGAATATAAGAAAATATTCAATTTGATTTCGATAAGAAACAAAATGTAGGTCCACAGTTTCACATTAAATGAAGCAACAGTCAACTGTAAGACAGAAGAAAAAAAATCTAGTTGAGACAGTAATAATAAAAAAAAAAACATAAAAAGAAATTACATGAAAAATAAATAAATTGAAGATGTTGATGCCTCAAAACGGTTACCAAATAAACTTTACTTGCTAAAGGTGTAAATAAAATATAATGTGGAACAATTATAAACCAGATTAATCAATAACATGTCAGTTACAAAATAATAATGAACCTTATAAATAGAATAGAGTGAAAAATGTAAAAAACGGTAATTTTATTTTTGTAAATAGGTGCATTTACTTTTTGTATAAATGAAACACCTTAAACTACCTTTAAAATAATCTGAAAACCTATAAGTCTTATTTATTTATAATTTCAACTGCCTTTTTTCACAAATATATTTGTCACTTTACCTTACATTGTTTCTAAATTCATGCCGTCAACTCTGTTTTCTACGCATCCATAATTCATTAAATCAGCTTCTCCCTCTCTATTTTCCATATGGCATAATACCTAAATCTGCAATAAAAACATCACCTTTGCAAAACATGTTACAATATACTATATGTACAAAATGCGCAATACAATAATATAAATTATTATACCCACCAGAAAATATTGTGGGCACACTGTCCTTTTTTTACTGGGTTCATGAAACATGTCTTATAAAACAATCTTCCGTAAAATGTTTAAAACATAGATGACTATTGATATTCGGAAACCAATTTCCAAATTTCATGTTTCTAAGCCATAGTTTTTGTGTAGTTGAGTCAGTTGGAAATCTGTAACAATAAGTACAACATTTATAATGACATTTTTATGATTTTAAATTGATCTTGCCTCTCCTGGAGTAGACAGACTACATTCTTTATGGAACAATACATTCCTAACCTTATTTTATTATCAATCCTAATTAATGATTTTATAAAGGCACAGTATAAAAGTATAAATGCTAATAGAGCCAAAGTCAACTCTAAAAAATTATCGATATGCATTGTCGATATGAAACTTGGACAACCCTATCAAGATATACGTGCTTTATAAATTAGCTATTTGAGAACAAATAATCGTATAAATACGTTTAATTTGAGTTATTATTTACTTTTAAATGATAATTTGATCTTTACAGTAACTAAATTTAATATAAATAGCTAAAAGATGATGTAAATGTACTTACTTGTGAAATTTTACTCCACTACCTGTTTGGTAACGGGTTTTACAATAGACACAAACTCTCATGGTGGATTACTAAAAACCACACACAAATAACACTTTAAAAACACGTTTCACTGTAATATTTCGTTAAAATGCACTGACAAAACAGAGACATTCAAAACAATACGACGGCCATATGCATTATATGTCAAATTTAGTTCCGTAGACGCTCGAGAGGGGCGTTTCAAATCGGCACAAAATTTAGCTGTCATTTTGTATGGTAAATCCTGTCCAGCGTACTAGTATAATAGAGGTCAGTGGTATAAACTGACAGCACAGACTACTATAGGACTATAGATGCTACGTATACTGACAGTGTCAACAGACGTTCTTTGTGATATACATAGAGGAAGGAAACATAGAGGAACATATGCCGTGGCCACGTGATAGATAATTTGATAAGTGAATTGAGTAAATCTACACCGCACGCTACACCCCAATATTTTGTAATGGATTCAGTAAAGTTATTGACACTTTTAATAGTTATATAACACTTTGAAAACAACCGATACTAAGCACAACCACTTTACGACAGAGGCAAAGTGTGAAATTACAATTCCAACCTTGAAAAAACTGGCACGCACTACGGGACGGCAGTAAAACGATTCTATCCCTTTCTTTCATAAGCAATACTTCTATAGTACCATCCCTTTCCGTAGGACTGAATAGGAGCTAAACAGTAGTCTATATTGTTTACTCTGTCTACGGTGATATACGATGGTGAACGACACTAGCGCTCTGCGCTTACTATGGAACTACAGTGTGAAATGTCAATGGTTGGAGCTCTCTATTAATAAACCTATTCTATGGTTGGAGCGACTGTGGGAAACAAGAAGTTTTTGGTACATGTCTTCTTCTTCTTGGCGGGAAACGGTTGTAGCCGCAGATTACTCAGAGAAGCTACTTCTCAATGTATTATTATATAATAGGGAACGTTCACGAACTATAGGGGGCAGCACAAAATCGACACAAGAGCCACACGTGAATAAAAAAGAAACTTTTGAAAGTTATAATTTATTTTTATTTTATTATGTCAAAAATGATAAAATATGGGTTCCGGCTGTATATAGGGGGAGATTCATAGAATAAAGACCTGTCTTTATTCTGAGGGGAGATTAGTATTTTCTGTCTACGGGGATGTGTAAGTATGTAAATCCTTGCCAAAGAGAAAAAAAAAAATTATGTATGTAATATTAATCCAGGCCTTGATTATCTTTATATACAATAATTCTTCTGTGCGTGTGTATGTCACTGAACTCCTCCTAAACGGCTGGACCGATTTTAATGAACTACTTATTGAAAATTGTATCCTGAGATAATTTTACCGTCCAAATGTTCCTCCAAAAATATTACGACACTAATACTCCCCCCCCTCATTTTGTCCAAGTAATACCCACCTCCCCGATATGGAGTGAAGCTCCCTGTCTAGTACCACTTACCCCGTGTTGTTTCATCCGTAAACCCAGCCTTAGCCATAATTGCCTGAGTGCCTGAGGTAACGACATTGGAAGGGTTCTATTTTTTTTTTGTTATGGACATTACGGTCAGTAGCCTGATGCGAGTCGGCTTTTCTGACCACACCGGACTTTCGGGCAAACGCTTTAGGCGCTCCAACCCTTTACATTTAAACGACCACGCTGAGGGCACCCCCTAAGTGGGGAACGAGCCTCGGCTCAGGGCAGTCGTTGGAAGATGATTGAGACATCAGCGATTAGGGGATTTTAGGGGTGTAATACACCAATCTATCCATTGTTTTCATCGGCACGCGGGACGGAACTGCTAACGGGGTCGGGACATCGGGGGACGCGGCGAGGTCCTCGACGGCGAGGACGGTACAGCAGTCTTGAGGAGTGTGAGAGTTTCAATAACTCGTGCTTTCTTTGGATGGCCAGAGTGATAGCATCATCTGGATCGGTCAGGACTGAAAGGGTTCTATTTCGGTGTACTCGCTCAGGGACATAACTAATAGCATCTGTGTGGCTACATATACTTAACTTGTCCGTTTAAAGAGACTAATCAAGAATGACGGCTTATACTTGCGTCCAAAGTACTTATTTAAGGTTTATATAAAAATCTGGACTTAATCTATACCTACCCTAAATTTAAAATATCTCATCGACAACAAAAAGAAACGAATTATGCCACATAACAGTAGGTAACTGATAAAATTATGCATAAAACTAGTCAATTGATTTTGAGGACATTTAGATAAGTTTTAATTTAGATTAGTTAATAATTACCTACCCACGTATTGTGTGAGTAATAGTTTTAAGTGCTTATTAGAACATATTATTATAGTAGGTAATTGTTTTCAACCTAGTACTAATGATTGTGAATAGGTAATATTAAATAAACATTTCAAATAAGCTAAAGTGATCCTTTATACCTAAATAGTAAAATATAAACCTAACTTTATGTATGTTCATGTGTAACCAAGCTATTATTAGAAAACATTCGCTATCGGCTTGTTAGTTGTCATCTACGACAATTTATGCAGTTGTTTACGGTGGGTCAGCAGGGCACAGGTGAGCTCCAAAGCCCTAGACAGACTGGCTTCGGCACGCGACCTCGCATGCCCCTGTCAATGACTCTTTTCCCTGCCCTCTGTTTACCCAAACTGCCACATCCACTCTGTAATTTTATATTAAATCATCTTTGCTCTATGAACTTTAACATCAATTTTCAAGTAATTTGAACATATTAATCATGTAGGTAAACGTTTATCAGATAAAGTGAAAGCATTATACATTGTGGTATTTACTTAGATATCAAATAAACAAAAAAATAATAATTTCTTCATGAAGACAAATTATAACTGTAAAACAAAAAAATAACTATAAAATAACGATGATTAAAGTCATGTACTTAAGTAGGTAGGTATTTAGATATAGTAGGTACATACTATATTATTATGTAAGTTTCTGTGTAGTTTAAGTTCGTGTTTTGACTATTCCGTAAGTACTAAGTAGGTATAATATAATAACATACCTAATCTTTGAATCAACTGACGGATATTGATTAAGATTTTTCATCAGCAACATCAGTTTCATCTAGATAAAGCCTATTAGTATTGGTATTTGGTGCAAGCATGGTCATGTGCCGTTCTAAGGTCATAAATTTTAATACCTGTATTTTTATGGAAATTTGTATTGTTTATTGAATATCTCAATTAAGAACTTATCTATAAAGGGTAGCACGTTCAATAGTTGTAGCCACATAAAGTACATTTATATTAGATGTATTGCCGGCGCCTGCTTCCCACGCAGAACTATTTGACCCTTCTAAGTACGTAGGTACCTTCTTTCCCTAGTACAAGTTGGCTACACGGCCGATCCTGTGTATTCCGAGTCTATACAAGCCGAGCACTGATGTCCCCGTTATCACCTTGCCGTGTGGGAGCCAAATCCCTTAACTATTACAACGTGACTGTAAATCGATCAATAAACATAACCAATACTTTTAAGTTCTACTAATATATGTAAATATTGAAATAAATTTATTTAATTACCTTCGTTGTAAATATAATTAAACAAAAAAAACATGAGATTTAATTAAAAATAAAAACATAGCGAAAATTGTTCCTCAGGTTTCTTTAGAGGTTTTTACTCTTCACTAAAAGATTGCTCGTCTGAATAAAAAGGCGCTAAATGCTGAGTACGAAATGGAATTAAAAACATTACCTAACTAATGAATAGGTACTAAAGGTACAAAATAAACGGAGAGATTATTTTTTAACGGTTTTCATATACTTATCATAATTATTGTGGAAGGTGCATTACCTGTGGACTGCCGTTTACGGGAAGTGTACACTAGTGTAAAGAACCTTAAAACCATTTAAGTACCGTAATTTCGTTAAACTAGTTTTCCCTTTACCGTGACTTCATTTCTTATGAATTTATTACTGCGATAGTGGGTGGATTTGTCATTACGGAGAAGTTGCAAAATGCATATTATAAACTTCTGTTTACATAATTTATTTTACTCATCATTATAACGTCTTTGTTATAGGTAGTTCTATGCGAATTCAACACACTCTTCTCTCTAATTTCGACAAATGTATCTTATCTATCTAAGTATTTTCTCATCTTCGTTATTTTGAGGATAACCTGGACAAAAAGCTTCGCTCTTCAACTAATTTTCAACTCAATTATTTCAAGCCAGGAGAGCAATAGTAGTAATAGTACCTACCTATACAATCTGTTTTATCTAAAAAAAATGTCAAAATTGTATTCTAAGTTCCTTTCAACATTTAATTTAGACGTATTAGTTACTATTTAATAGCTGTATTTAATAATCATGCTAACCTAATATCAACCAAGTAGGTACATAAACTTGCATTGATAATTACCTACTTTAACAACTTATAAAGCGTAGGTAACATTTAAAGCTTCCCCCAGGATCTTGATGGGCCATCCCAGAATACCGCTATTTCTGTTCAGGCGTTTGAAGATCATCAGCTTATTTCCTACTTTCACATTTTATTTGAAATTTAGTGGTTGTACTGTTACTTCGGTGGTATTTCCAAGACATGGCAGCCCTGAGCTGATGGTGCAGTCAGAGGCGTAGCGCGGGTTCTTGCCGCCCGGAGCGGACCCAAATTTGCCGCCCTAAGGCGCCAAAAAAGGTAATTTCAAGGAATCTATATACTAATATATAGAGCTGAAGAGTTTGCTTGTTTGAACGCGCTAATCTCAGGAACTACTGCACCGATTTTGAAAATCTTTCACTAATAGGAAGCTACATTACTCCTGAGTGCTATAGGCTACTTTTTATCCTGGAAAACTTTTCCACGCGGGCGGAGCCCCGCGCAAAAGCTAGTTAAAGATACGCGGGGTACCCACCTCCTTAGCAACTTACAGCTGGTATAGCGTTTTAGGCTAATAAGAATCATTTCAATGATTAGCTGTTAGATATTACACGATAGTCGAAATCCCGTGTGGTTATTTGAAAAGTTTTAAATAAAAAATATGTAACGCCTGACACAAAAAACCTTTTAATGTAAAATATATGGCTTTGTCCTTTCACTATATTACAAGTACCTAGGACCCAAGCATCCTCGTATTGCGTCGAGAGACCGAACCAGGGACTAGGAAGATGAAAATTCTCCTTTAGCGATCCGCCGACGCGGTGACGCTTGGATCAAAATATTATTTTGTAATGTATAATTCTGAGATGATTGTTATGGTCGGTTGTTGTGTCGGTACTCGGTGTTGCTTTGACAGGTCCGTCTGGAAATCTTTAGGAGAGGCCTATGTTCAGCAGTGGACACCGCATGGCTGATGATGAAGTACTTAGGGTAAGTCTAGGAATGATGGCCATAGAGGAGAGATGGCCATTTCAAATAATTTAGGGAAGCAATAGATAGATGGCTTTACTGCTTGGCTAGTTCGATTCGCGGCTCGAACGCGGTTGTTCGTCAGCAGGTGATTTCACACGAAGAAGAACAAAAAGTAAGTAAAATCATCATATTTTGTTAATTATTTTGTGACAATGTTCACAATACATACTGTGAAGTAGTTATTTTGTTGTGAAAGTGCATTATTTTGTATTTGATGAACAGTATAGGTACAAAACTTTATCTTAACCTATAAATTGCGGGTCTAAGTTTTTATTTTTTTTGCAGAATTGATGTGGCCATCTCTTTGACAATTAGGAGAGATGGCCACGTTTTTATATGTCAATTTATAGATTATTAAGTAGATTTATTGTTTTTTTTAGATGCCAAATGTATACCAAAAAAAGGCTGTAAGTATTCGTGGTACTTGTACTGAAGAAACATTACGAGCGGCTATGGTTTCGGTACAAAATGATGGTTTAATAAAATTACAGAGAAAGGCGGTTATGTCTGGCTTCAGTAATTTTTGCCGAAATACCAGAGAAAAAAGAAAAAAGATTTTCAGAGAAATACCGGAATAACATTAAGAAAATCTGAGGGAGTTTATGATCAAACATGAAAATACTGAAATAAAACCAGAAAAGACTGTGACTAATCAAGAAATTAAGACTGATAGTATTAGAGTAATTGTAGGAAAGTGACAAGCTATTTTTAAGATATCAGACTCAGAAGATAGCAGTAGTGAAGACGAACCAGTCATAAATATCTATAAAAAAAAGAAGAGAATATTTTCCGCGATTTTGGAGAAAATTATTTCAAAACGAAATTAATCCAATATTGGCTGCAATGTGTAATATGCAAGTTTTAGGTGCATGAAAACTGCACGGAATTCGAAGACATGTGTTCTAAGTGTGGAAATAACAAAAAGACTGGTGGTAGGTCTATCAGTGTCTATATATATAGGTGGTCGTATCGCTTACCATCAGGCGAACGGCATGCTAGTCTCGTCATTCAATGCCATAAAAAAATGCTCATGGAAGGAGGAAACAGAGAAAAAAGAAGAAATCTCTTATAATGCACTGGCCATCTCACCTATATGGTCATGGCCATCTGTCATATATAGTCTAGGAGAGATGGCCAAAAGTCATTTCTTTTCTTTTTTAATTTTTTATATGTGCCATTCAATATTTTTGTGATTCTTGTTAGTTTTCATTAAAAGAGATTATTAAAGATTATAATTCAATTTAACCGACTGTTATATTCCCAATAGTTTTTTTTCTATTCACCCATTAAAAAACTATGGCTATCATTCCTAGACTTACCCTATATTAAAGTTAAAGGACAAACAAACACATTTAATTTTTGACTTTAAATGATTTTTGTGTCGGGGACTATTTAAATTTGATATGTGATTCACCCCAGACTGATCTTATTTGTCCACTCTCGAATATTATATTTATAGCAAGTAGCAACTTAAAATAGGTTTGCAGCTCTTACGTAGAATTTTTACTTACACTAAGTATATGAGGTAGGTACGAGGTACAAAACTCTCAAAATTTAATTGTTTCATGTTAATATTAGTTATTGTGGATTAAGTGCTTACTTGTGGGTGGAAAGTTTAAAGTTTTTACATACCTACATAATATTCGGACGGCCATACCTAACACCTACCTATTTTGCGTCAGAAGGTACAGACTACAGAGTACAGTTGTATGAGTAAAATAAAAATATTGTGTTGGTATGAAGCGGCGATAGCCTAGTTGGGAGTGGAACGGACTGCCGAGACGAATGTCCGCAGGTTCAAAACCCAAGGGCACACACTTCTGACTTTTCTAAAAAGTTATGTGTGTATTCTTTGTGAATTATCGCTCGCTTTAACGGTGAAGGAAAACATCGTGAGGAAACCTGCATATCTGAGAAGTTCTCTGAGTTTCAAAGGTATGTGAAGTCCGCCAACCCGCACTAGGCCAGCGTGGTGGACTAAGGCCTAACCCCTCTCAGTAGTAGAGGAGGCCCGTGCTCAGCAGTGGGCAGTATATAATACAGGGCTGGTATGGTATGGTATGGTATATCCACCTATAATATAAGCACGTGCCCTACTCATGGAAGAGTAAACATTTTAATAGATTTTGCTTTCTAAACAGATATTATTATGTTATCATCTCTATGATAACTGCACTTAACTACGCGAGCGCGGGGAAAACGCAGATAGAATACAATATCCATTTGGTGTATCTGTGGTGATTGTTATCATTCGAGAATCACACTAACGAGAACGCGGCCTGTAATGGGAGTCGGGGCCATTGGTACCGAATTCAATACAGTGCGGAAGCGTTGCGACGGTAATCTGCCTGTGCAGCGCCCGCAGATCGAGATATTTGCTTGTATGCAAATGGAGGCCCTTGCCGTGCGCCCGTACGCGCAACCTGATGTGATAATACCCGACCGTCCCCATATAGAGTGATACCAACAACAGATACACATGTAGATAACGATGGTTGGACAACTCGTAATAGAGACAAAGGGACAAGACCATTGCTGCACCGAGTACCGACACAACAACCGACCGTAACAATAATTTCACAATTTATAATTCTATTTTACCGTCACTTAACCTTTGCATTTGCATCGGAGTATGTTATCTCCGATTAAGACAACCGGAAGGATCATTATGCAAACAAGATGGCGAGAAAAAGTAGAAATAGCCTGGCTATCCGGTTCTACTACCAATAATTTCAACAGCATCCTGCGAATGACCCGACGTTGCATGTCCCGATTTGTATCCTAACGCGTTCTCATTTATTTTTTCATTTATAACACAGATGGACATAGACAAGGATATATTTTTATCATTGCGAACGATTGTTAAGCAATACACTATTGAGATGGCAGCAATTTGTCGGATAATCTTTCTATGTAATGAATCGTTTGTACACCAGTCGTACCTTCGAGTTATATTATAAATAACAGGTACCATTTTTATTTTTTATTTATGACGGATACTTACGTGGCAGGTACTTAAAAAATATGCGTTTAAAGCAACGTAACTATCGTTAAGTGATTATCTTCTACTATGAAACAGTCAGCATATTTTAAGTTTAAACGTCTGAAGCTGTGGATATTTCTGAAGATTTATTGTTATGAGACTTGAAAAGCTTCTGCAAATTCCAAACAACTCGGAGATAATACCGGTGTAATTTCCAATAGCCGACAATTTTATTGAATAATAAGTATCATAAACAGCTCATGCGTTAAATTAATACAGCAACCGATCTTTGTGACCTACGAACATGATTTAACAGTATTATCCCTATATGAAAGTAATTATTGAGAAAGCTATAAATTTATATTGTACTACTTCTGGTTCTCTCATAGGAATATTCACAAGTAAGGTATTGAGCCGACTTGTGAGGTGTTACATACGCATACTCACGCCTTTTATCCCCGAAGGGGTAGGCAGAGGCGCAACTAGTGCACCCACTTTTCGCCAAGCGTATTCCGTCCCATGATGTGATAGGGGGCGAGCCTATCGCCATACCGGGCACAAATTCCAGACTCCGGGCTGATACTGAATAGAAAAATCCAATATCACTTTGCCCGACCCGGGGATCGAACCCGAGACCTCAGCTTTGCAGTCATACCGTAATACAACTACGCCACCGAGGTGTTACATCTTACCCGAAAAAAAACTTTACGACGATGTTGTACCTTATTACTCTTTATTCGAATAATATTCAGCAGCATTTATAAATATGTGTATTGATTCCGCTGTTTGGGTTTATTCGGTACTTACATCCGTCCATGCATCATAATCAGGACAGTTAGCAATAAGTATCACATAAAATCGTAGAGAGTTGACAACCAGTGTTATAAGAACCGCTGGTAATGTCGAGAAATTCTATGCGAAGTGCAATTTTCTGCAGCAACCAGGTTCAATTGTGATTTTCATTACCGGTCCCAGGGGTTCGCGACCTACTCTAATTAGCTTAGATGTTTATGATTAAATGACTCGGTCACGACTCGTCGATTTACTTCAGATCGTCGCGCTTTTGTCTTGAGAAGCTGACCATCCGTCAAAGCGATTAGTAGGCAGAGTATGCATTCCGCTTAGACGCGTTATGAGCACGAATATATCCTCAAAGACTCGCCCCAATGTATTTAGAATATTCCAATTTAGGAGTGCAATTTTGCGTCTTGTTGTCGATAATTTCAGTCTGACCAGTTCGCGTAATGGCTTTAGAGCGCGCAGCATTCGAGCCAGTAATGCTCTGATATAAGTTATAAACATGTCGCACTTAGATGAAATGTTTAGAGTTTGTTTGCGCTTCACTCGGAACTTGAAAGTTTTCACACATTTATTTCTAGGCATGGAATTTATGATTTGAAGTACCATGTTTATTTGCGGAATTTGTTTATAGGCGTACGAGAATGTGTGCATAAACTATATTATAACTGCAACAATTCCACATTACAGCGCGAGCGTTGCTAATATGTTTAAACAATAAGAAAGTGCAAAATTATTAATAATCCTACTAATATTATAAACGCGAAAGTTTGTAAGTTTGTAAGTATGGATGTATGGATGTCTGGATGTCTGGATGTATGGATGTTTGTTACTCTTTCACGCAAAAACTACTGAACGGATTTCGATGAAATTTGGCACACGGGTAGATTATGTCTTGGATTAACACATAGGCTACTTTTTATCCCGGGAAACCCCGCATATGCGGACAATGATGGTCAAAGCATTTTTTTCATTTTTATTCTATAATTTTTAAACTATATTCTTAAAAATAATGAAATCATCTGAGACTGATAGTTTGTTAACTAAAGTACCTTAATAGTTGATTTTTGAAAACTTCTAAACACAATACTATTTTTATTTAAATTATTGCTTAAGTGGCTCCCATTACCCCCTTTTCCCTTACGACTGTGGTCTCGGGTTCGATTCCCGGGTCGGGATATCAGATATTGGGTTTTTCTACTCAGTATCAGCCCGGAGTCTAGAAACGTGCCCGATAAATGGCCATAGCCCCCTATGGGACCTAACATAGCTGGCGCAATGTGGGCGTGATACACCTCTGCCTACCCCTGAAAAGGGAAAACGGCGTGATGTTATGTATGTATGTATGATCCGGGATCCTGGAATGCGACATACTTACGTGGGCCACTATAGCGGGTTTAACACCTTGTGTACGTTGGTTGCTATCCGGGCGAATACAAACATCTTACCACCAGCCATTGATGTATTAGGGTTTTTTAATACATCAATGCCACCAGCACCAAATTTAGACCGACTAGCTCAATCACTTTACTGTTTGTCATTTCATTTCAGTTATGTGTGGTCTTGCATAAAAAATTGTAATAAAATACGCCTCACATTTAGATCTTCTTGTTTTACGACGGATAAAAATAAAAAAATCGGTCAAGTGCGAGTTGGACTCGCGCACCGAGGGTTCCGAACAAACTTCTTAAGTAGGTACATTAAGAAAGTATCTAACATTATTGCTCTAATTAGAAGACAAAGTAGATTAAGGGACAATCTTAACTTCCCGTTCGATCCCTAGACACGGTTAGGTTAGATATTGCACCAACCGCAAATAATAAGTTTGTAATAGTAAATTCGCATGTCATCGTTATTACAGTACATATTTACGGTTTTCTGAATTTTTGCTTTACAAGAGCTGTAAGAGCTTGTTTCTTGCCAAATTTCATGATTTTAGGTCAACGGGAAGTACGTTATAGGTTTTGATTGCTTTGAGAAACCGGAAAATATGCGACATAAACGGTCATACCTTTTGATGTCGTTGACTTACAAGTTTAAATTTTTCACAGCTGAAACAGACCCCGAGTATTTCAATTTGATATAAATCTCAACTTGATACCTCTATGGTTTCCAAAAAAAGGGTCTTAACAGACAGACGGGTGACAAAGTGATCCTATGGAATCCTTTCGAGGTTCTGAACCCTAAAAATTTTAGCAAACTTGCTACAGCCTAAAAAATATGACTGACAGTTGACTCAAATTAAACTGCGAATGTTTTTTTCGTGGTGTACACGATAAATCAGTCATCCGATCGGAAAGAGAGTATATCTAATAAGTAGACCGTTATTCCAGACGCGCCTGATACACAAACATTCTAATTAGGCGGGCCAATGCTGCTTGCTCACGTAGTGTTATATTCTAGTTGGCTGCTTGTGCAAGAAATATTACAATATGTACCTATTGACATGAATTCAAATAAAAGGTGTATTCATACAAATATGAACTACTGGACATAATGAGACTTAACATCTTATGTCTCAGGATGACGAGCGCAGTAGAATGCCACTCAGTATTTTGTCAGTCAAGGTGCTGGATGGTGTTGCTACTGTTTATGGGTGGTCGTATCGCTTACCATCAGGCGAACGGCATGCTCGTCTCGTCATTCAAAGCAATAAAAAAAGAAAAAAAAAAGAAAAAAAAAAAGAAAAAAAAATGAACTTTACTACATACAGGTGTGGTGTAAAAAGTTGATAATCCGTTACAAGCGTGTAGCTATGATACTTTTACGGAATAAAATTTTGATTTATTTGAAAACTCATGAGGTCGCGCACAAGCTGGTAACATATTATCCTCTCTTTACGCCACACTGTGTATACTCGAATGCCATATTAGTTTAATTTCTCCACCAATTAGACTACATATTTCCTAAACCATAATATTTTACACATGTAAGCAGGAGGTCATTGTGATAATCAAATAGTTATAGAATTCTTTCAAGTATCGAAGTCGACTGTGTTAATCTTGCATACCAATAGTATTTGATTTTACATATCCCGTAACGGTGAACCAAGACATTGTGCAGAATCCATGCATGCCAATTGAGTTGTCCTCAATTGAAACTTATATTTATCCATTATTTTGCGAGATAATATCGCAGAGATATTCACGCATTAAATCATTTTGCACATTATTACATGAACAAAACGTATTAAAGGAGCACAGTGTCGATAGGCTTTATCCTACACCGAGATAATATGAAATTATCCGTTGTATATAAAAAATGGCTCATCAGTCTACTGAGAGCGTACTTAGGTTGTGAAGTGGGTGAGGTCCAAGGATCGATCCTTTGGACGAGCAATCAAATTTTTTGTAGATAGGTATTTTGATTAAAAACAAAGGTTTAGCTTGATATAGTAGACCATCCGCTAGCACACCTGGGACGGAAATTAGCCGAGTGACCTGTGGGTGAACTGTCTACTTGTGCCTTTATCTACACCTTTGGAGATGAAGGCTTGTGATTGTGTATGTATGTAAATAAAAAACAAAACAGCGTGTTTGCGAACGAATTCGAACAAACCTTTCTCGGGCATGTAACGGATTGCATTAATTTGCAATTGATTTTGCACGTAGAGCTGCTATTGTTTGTGCTCGGTTACGAAGGTATTTTTCCATTTGTGCGCGGTTCGATGGTGTGCAGAGGTGATGTAGGTTGTGGTTTCCGGCTGCAGTATTGGTCTTGCGCGTATCGCGGTTGAGACCGTGGAAGTTAGTTGCCGGCGGGAGTATTTGTCTAGCTCTGTAGGTCATGTCATTGTGGTTGCATTGTACGGTTTCGACAACACAATATTTTTGACTGACGCTGTCGGTCTCAATATCCGCTCTCAGACTAAAGAAATTACCACTTAAATATCGCACATCGCATTCCCTATAATTACGGCTCCATGTCCAATTTGCTCGCTGTAATAAGTTCGCACTGTTTAGTTTTTGCCGGCGCAAAAAAACTAATACCGGCGAAGTGCGAATACTGTTATTTTTGTTTTGCATATCGGTTTCGTCGCTCCATCAATAGGTGTCAGCTCGAGGGTACACAGTACACCCGGTTCGATTCGTCCATTAGCGGAAAACATCCCGTCCATTGTAATGATGTTCGGTGCTTACATCCGTCAAGATGCTATCTCGACAAATAAACTAATGACTAAAACCCACCTGTTGTTTGCGTAGGAGGGATCTGTAATGACGTTGAAGATAGCTTCTAGCGATTTGATATTTGCACAATAGAATAGAGATTAGCAGATATTCATCAAATTTATTTACAAGTATTGCAGGACATCGCAACAAATTAATAAGTTGCGGTCTGGCTGCAGCTCAGGTTTGTTTAAGTTTCTTTATGTTTGTGATTTGTGTGGAAACACCGTCGCCGCCGGCCGCCGCGGTAATTGCACGTGTAACACGGCGAGCGCGACTGATGTGGTTTACTGCAACGTCGGTGGTAAGTTTTAGCTGCTTGGACTAATTGGTCGTATTGTGTCATTACTGGCATAATAATGGAGTGATGTTATTAGACGGGCACGAGCCGCGCCGCCGAGCCCATCCTCCGCCGAGAACGCATCAATCTTCCAATTTCAACGAGCATCTAGGAAATTATTATTTAGAAAAAATAAATTTTCAAGCCCTATAGCCGGGAATATTCCAAGAACACGTCACGTGATTTAATGTGCTTGAACTATATAGTGGTGAAATGATCACATGAAAAGTTAACGCAATTTTGTGTCCTCTTTTATTTTGTGTGAATATTCGACTTGACCATTGTGTTTGGTCGGTGCTCGGTAGTACCAAACTGCATTATAATTATTGACTCCTCCTCAGGTAGTGGTATAATTATAGAAACGGTGGGCGCGGGTCAATGGGTGATGACCGCGCACCACGGTAATAACGCACGTTAATAACTTCACTTGAATAAATCACACGTAACGGTTATTATTCCCGACCAAATGGACACTAATTTGACAAGGTACCGACGAATGTGCGAACTTAATCATAGTGGTGTCGAACAATGAACTGAACTGTGGAGAAAGCAAAAAATTAATACCATTACAATAGAAGGTAATTTTATAAGAACAACTCAACTATAATAATAACACATTTATTTCTGAAATGAATATAGGTACAATTCGTAGAACATAATTATCAGATATATTCATATCCAAAGTTTGTTAAGCGTCACCTTTACAATTGCACTGTACAATATTTATTAAATCTAAAGGTTTCATACAAAAATAGACGCATTTACCATCCGTTAGATGTTCCTCAATAATATAAAAAAAAATATTATGCGTTAAACATCCACATTAGCTCACAATAACGTGTGATTGCTGTCAATGTGCACAATGTGTACAAATAATAAGAAAGTTGCAACTCCTTACTAACATCGATGGGTTGCTCCGTTGCCGAGTAACACATCTCAGCTTTGTGATGTCATTTTTTTACAACAGTGACAACAGCCTTTGTGAAGCTGTTTAATATTTATTTACATACCACTTTATATTTACAGTTATTATAATGTGTACAAACTGTGTTACATACGTAAATTGGAATAAAGTTAACAAGAGTCGAGTTTTTTATTGCAATAAATAAATGGATGTTATGAAAATAAAATTCTCCACGATAAATACTCGCTTAACAGCTAAGAAAAGGCACATGTTTTAACTTACACTCTATGGAAAAAGATCAAATAAAATTCGAATTGGGAAAATTATTATTGATGACTCATGCAACCACGCCTCACGCGTGAATCATATTTGTGAAGACAAGACGAGGTGGAAATTTACATATTCATACAGTGCAATTAAACAATAAAAGAGAAACAAAAATTCCGCCAGGAAATAAAAAAAACAACTAATCGTAAAACTGTATTAGGTGCGTCAGATTATTATGACGGTAGTAACATACTTCAGTGTTCCCAAAATCGTACATGTTTTACCCATTTCAGGCAAGCGTGGGTGCCATTTTTTTGCTTACTTTCTAAAAGTCCACTAACCAAATTCAACCTCTTGACTTGACCGATATAAAAACTATATGCAAAATAACGTTTCGGCATCATTTTCAATTCTATAATATTTTATACGTGTATTATGTTTAACTTACCTACATATCCAAATTCCATTTACATTTTTATTTTTATTAAACCTCTTCTTTCATATACACGTAGATACCGCTAAATGCATACATTACCGCGCACAAATTTATCACATTCTTAATATAAAAGCGAAATTCTTAAGCATTGAAGATAGTGACTAGTTGTAAATGACCAGCGATTTATAAATCCAATAACGGTTCCTTTTATCGATGCAAAGCAAACAATCGACACGCATGTAATAAACGATAATATCTTTAAAGAGTAATTAAATCATATGACACGTATTTTGGCAAGATACAATGTGGGTGTAGAGAGACGAGTATTCAGAGTCCTATGCAAAGTGGCCGATGTACGCTATTATTAGCCGAGGCGAAGGTTAACTAAGCGTAATTTAAGAGCGGCGCCGGATTAGGTTTTTTTGATCGGATCCCAGATGCAGACACGTCGCAGCAGTTTCGAGTAATTAAGCGGTCGGTTATGTGTGTAATTACATGTGAAATAAGGCCGTATAATATGTGTTGCGGGTTCGTTGAACTGTACAGTAAAAATATAAAAAAACTTGACTGTCTTGAGGTAGCCCGGTGCGGCTGTCAAAACACGCGTCACAAGATTATGGATGTGTTGTGTCGCGTGTCACGTGTGCGGCCGCACTGCGCGCAGGGTCGCCTCCGTGCTACGGAACACGGAAGCGTGTCTTTTAAGCACCATTTAAAAAATTAAAGCTGTATATAGCAGATTGCAATATTCTAATTCGATTTCGACGTTTTCTCCCAGAATAACGACAAAATACATTATCTCGTTATCCCATATACTTATACAGGGTCGTTTTGACATTGCGTTACTAAATGAAACCACATACTTATCTCCTTGAAAATAACAATTTCCATTAACTTATTTTAACCATAGGCGTAAAAAAAAGGTGTAAGTTTCGAACAAAATAAATATCAATAAAAATTAGTTTAATGCCACTACTACTACTCTAAGAGGATTCGTCGCAGCGGCAACATTACACTTTCAGTCAGAAAAACACTCACGCACACGCCATATTTGCACTAAACTACAAAATGATAAAAAAATCAGGAAAGTAATAACGAGATTTTTGGTGAAAATATTCTATATTCATAGATGATATTTGGCACGATGTTAGCAGAGCTAAAGACGAGTATGTGGTTTCATTTAGTAACGCAATGTCAAAATCACCCTGTATATTACTACACAAAACTTAGTTTTCTCAACCGCACGGGACCAGGAACCCACTTCTGCGTCTAGTTTAAATGCTAAGACGTGACGCAGAGCCGACAGCCCTGCGACCGCGGCCGGCATTCTTATCGGTTCAACAGTTTATTGATCGGGAGGGACTCGTACCGTCGACGGTAGTGGCCGATGCCCGATCATTGTTTGCTAATGAGAGCCTCCTAGAAGCACAGGTGGTCCATTGCGATCCTATTCAGGTAAGTAAAACAACTATGATGTCATATCTACCATAAGAAATGACATGTGCCTCAAATTACGAAATGCAGGAATGCCGTATGGTATTGCGTAGGGATAATATAGAGACTAGCGCTACTTCTAAATTTTATTCTCATGTGTCTCGTCACGTAGGAGCTATACGTAATTACACTGTAATTATGTTATCTCTATAAGGAGCTTACTTAGTTTATCTTGCACACGTAAATAATAGCAACGCTTTCAACGTCGGAGCCGTTGACCATTCAGAATCCACCTCATGACCTCGCACTGCCATTTGTTCCATGCACCTATGCAAACATGCGCAAATTCATAACTGCAACGCAATTTTATATTCGCAAACACGCACGAATATTCGGAATGAAATACAAATAAGTAGGTACATATGACGGAAGACGACTTATTAACTAAGTGGGTACAGAACTAACACACATTGCTTGCTTATTGGTCGTGAGTAATTGAAGCAAATCAAACAAAACACCCAAGTGGGACAACAGTAAAGTTAATATTAAACATTAATCAGCGATCGACATAACAGTCAGTCAAACCTTCCGGTGCGGCACCAAACATTCTGAATATTAAAATTGTGAACCCTTATAGCACCTCATTTATTTTTACAAAATATGATATCCGATTATTTACAAAAAAAACAACATTTAAAATTTTCACGCACTATGCTTGGCTTTGAAGAATTACGATGTTTTTGCTAGTTCCAAAATAGGTGAAAGTCCAATAGATTTATGCGACTGTGACACGTATATATTTAGAGGGCGTAGACGTTTGTTACGTGAAACGTTGAAGGATGTCCGTGGTGATGCCTCGGAGGAAATCGAATACCTCCCCATTGTCGCTCTCTGGCTCTTCCTCTTTAAAAACCTGCAAACAATAATACATTTGATGATAATATAATTACTTTAATTATCCTATTTCTTCGATGAATTGAATTAGCTGATCATTTTTTGAGAATATCACGATATAACGGTTGATACATTGTACCAAGAAAAAACTAATATCATGCATCCAAGTGTTATTTAGAATGCATGCACCACAATTCCGGGATACCAGTCTTTAT
This sequence comes from Sphinx pinastri, assembly GCA_947568825.1. Taxonomy (NCBI): domain Eukaryota; kingdom Metazoa; phylum Arthropoda; class Insecta; order Lepidoptera; family Sphingidae; genus Sphinx; species Sphinx pinastri. The sequence goes on along the minus strand of OX387627.1, from coordinate 8,486,989 downwards.
TAAAACATCTATTGGAGACGTCTGATGGCACATCCGGCTCACAAATTAGTCTACGCCCCGAGAACGCAGAAAAAATTCTATCAAAATTCCTACTTCGGTTTTTGTGCGTATTGCACTCGTTGAAAATAGACAAGTAAAATGTTGAATACCTAATATATTTCTAATCTTCTATACTCTTAAAATCTGCAAACCGTAGTATAAAATAAATGTTTATGGTGGCATCGAATTACAGTTCCGCGAATTGCAAGCACATTTGAATGTGGTAAATGGTGCAAATGACACAGTACTTAGCGGCGCATGCCTGTGTTTGTGAGGATCTGATAAAATCAATAACAATTAAGGTAATAGCATCGGAGAAACGCACCGAGGGAAACTAGTATAAATATGGGCCAACTGTCGTTTAACTTCTCGTATATATGAACACCATTGTAGTGCTTTGAGATAAATTAACGCGTTTGCGAATGTAGGCAAGTATGACAGCTAATTGTCTCTTTACTCAAAGAATAGAGTACTAGAAACATTAATAGAAACATTAATGATGTGAAAATGAAATTAGGAACTCCACACACGGCATAACGTGATGTTCGCTCTTTATGATTACAAGTATTTACAAAATTTTATTTTTAAATTCATAAAGGAAATTTATTTTTATTTCTAACCAGGAACTTTACAATAACAATTTGTATTTCATGTAGGTTAAAAGTTAAAAACGCAAATTTTCAAGAAGAAAAAACGTTTACGGTTGTTCAACCCGTACAATGTTTCGAGACTTTAATTAAATTACATATTGATAATGATGTCATTCACAAATGAATGAACTGTCTGCAATATCCTGGAGTGGATGATCGATATCGGAGCACTTGTAGGAGATAAATGGATGAGATCTAGTTGGGTACTCGATACCGTATTGCGTTCTTGATTGATTACATTGATTTACTTCTATGTATAATGTAAGTATTCCTAAGTACATTGTACATACTTATTCAGATCAGAAGAGATATTTAAGCTTAAGCAAAATTAGATGTAATGTAATTTTTATGACTAATCAACGATAGATCATCTATAGCGAAAAATGTGTAATTTTCAAATTACAATAAAATATTAATAATGATAGCGATAATTAAATGAAATAAAATAAATTGAATTGAATTGAATTGCGTCCAGGGGTATAAAACATTTCATAGTTTCCATTAAAATTTAACTTCCTTTCTATACATCATCATCCATTTACCGCCGAGGATTTAAACAGCATCCCCGTGGTATGCAAGGTTTTGAATTATTAGCGCTATTTGCGTTCCGAAATGATACAGGTACTATAATTGTTGACTACCTCATTAACGCAATGTTTCGGAAGATTCTGATATACGTACAAATATGCATTTTGGCAAATATGTATTATTGGGGAATTTTTCAGTAATGCATGCAGATATAGTATTTAAATGTATTTTCTTTAAGAAATTGTTAATTTCTTTCGTTTTATTTTTGTTTTAGATATTACGCTACATGTACGAATCTTGCGAGAAAAGTCGCAGCAAAAGCTTATAGGAGAATTTTATACGGTAAACGTAGTTGCGTGTATGGTAGACTTATTTTAATTTAAGCTATATTTTTAAAGATTTTTTTACTCACGCGCAATTTTTACACTCATTAGAGATATGGAAAGACTTTTTTAAAAAAAATATTCAAACGCTCGTAACATAGCAGTTAATGATGTGGCGTTATTTGAAAAAAAATCAAAGGTAGGTAATTTTATGAAGATGTAAGAATATATTCTTAACAAAGTAATTGTTCGTGCACTCAACACAGAAATTATGTCGAGAACAAACAATAATTTGACCGTAATATGTTGTATAAAAGCGCCGCATTATAATTTGCCGTTAACGTGGGCCGACTTGACACGTACATATGTAATACTGCTAATGTGTTAGTAATTGCAGCTGATAGGTTTCGGTGCAAAGCAAAAAACAAAACGAAACTTATAATTCGAAAGTAGCGCAAATGATACAATGATAGCATATAAATGCGTGAAGATAATAATTTAATCACGATATTAGCGCGGCCCGAGGGCAAATCGCTTCGTTTACTTATAGAAAAAGGAAGAAGTTCACTCGACACACATTTAAAACAAGAGATAGTATCGCAAAAAGTTTAATGAATGGGACCCGGACTCGCCAATGGGCATATTTCGTGTTCATTGTTGGCGATTTCTCAGAGCGATTTGCTAATAGTGGCTATTAGCCCGCCCCCGGTCAACTGTAGAGGTGTTGCACGTCGACTACCGGCTTTAACTTGGTAAGTACGTGCAAAAAATATAATTATTCCTAAAACGGTAACACTTAATTGATCCTCCGGGTGTAGATCGCCTTACGGTAAAATCCATGTCACGTTTTTTTCAAACGCCGACATTCGGTCAGGTGGCAGCGATCAATCGCGAATTTATCAAGGAGGTGTCTAATTAAACGCTAATTTGATGTGTAAAAATGTAATTAGTTGTATAAATATACACGATAAGTACGTTTACGACTAATACGATAATTTTACGAGCCTTTTATTTTTATGACCGATATTTCGTCTCTATCAGATAAGGTGTCTTAAGATGATCTGCTACATTTTATGTCTTTTCTTTTATAGCATTTAAATTGTTTTATTTTTGAACACATTGCCTAAAAGTCCAGTCGAGCTGTTAAATATCATTGAGCAAATAGACCTGTCACCATATTAATACAATATACTTTATATATTTTGTGTCTACTATTGATTAAATTATTCATCTAGACTAATCCATTTATAATCACGAGCATAATTTTTTGTTTAATTATTTATTTTTTATCTATCAATATAATATTTTTTTGTGATGAACATAATAACTTTTGATTGGAAAATATGCTTTCGATTTAAATAAACGTATTCGGGTATTTTGAAAAGTTCTCCTTGAACCCAGACGCTTTATTGCGTGAAATAAATCAGAGGAGCACTTCAATACGGTATGTCTCTAGTCTCTATTTAGTAGAAGTAGAGATAGAAGAATAGAGGAAGTAAAATATGAATACAATAGTATTGTACAATAGTACAATACTATTGTAGTATTGTAGTATCGCGACTTGTACAATAGTACAAGTCGCGAAATTACAAAAAGTATAGTCTTTACGTGTCCCAGGACACACAAAGAAAATCCACAAAACTACACAAATAAAATAATGACGAGTAAATAAAATCGCTCCACGGGTTTGATTGAAATTTGATCGCGAAAAAAGCGCTCATGTTTATTATCTTGAAACACTGGCAATGTACGGTACAGTAATACAAATTAAATGCGGTGTGATAAGTTGATCGATGCGTAATAATGATTAGCGGTGTCTGACTCGGGCGGTGGTGCGGTGTGGCGGAATGTACCGGCTGTTGTCGGCTACCGAGCATGATTGAGATCTGTGACGTGACGCGCGATTCGCGACCGCCACCGCTAACGTCACCGGCGCGCGGTGACACCCTATCTTAAACTCTTGCGACTATATCTCGCGTCAGAGTACATATCCCATTTTCGTTTTGATTCACGAGGAATCCAATTAAACCACGAACTAAAGTCAACATAAAAATATCGCAAAACTTGTGATACAATTATAAATATCCTTGGCAAGTTATTCGTTCGATTTATTCTTGACAGATCCTCGATCTGGATACTGGAACTATGTCTCTGTGTATTTAGAATTCTAGTCTAGCGATATAAGCTATAGACAACTAAACAAAAATAAGAATTCATTTCACGTAGAGTGGTAATCCTCGTGATCTATAATGCAGAGCAGTGCCCTACAACGGCAAGTGCAGATGCCATTGTTATTACATAACGTATTATTATGAAAACGTTTAATATTCTGTCTCGGTTCCAGTGACACATCATTCAGGTCAATAAGGATATCATTGACGTAGGACACTTCGACACATTCATGTTTTATATGCCTAGGCCTTTGATTATTGAAATTTATTCAAAAGAATTGTTAAGAGGCCGTATACGAAATTTCAACTATTACAGTCAACTTTCATCGTGATTATTCAAAAAATAAAGTGATCTGATTAATTTCTAATACATCATCGGAAAGACTATTTCAACACTAATAAAATAAACGAGCCAAATTTTTCATATCTCATATATCATGTATGATTTTACATTGAAAATACAGAAATTATCTCTTTCATAATTAATGCGACTTTTATACCAATAAACAGTAACTTTCGTTAGTTAGTTTAAAGCACGATTTTGATTGGAAACGGCAACATGTTTGAGTCTCCGTACAACAAAATTTCTGAAACAGACGTTGGAACTTGGTGGATAGATTGAAATTAAAGAAAGATATGAAAAATGTGGCTCGTTAATTTATTAGTGTTGAAATAGTCTTTGTATTAGAAATTAATCAGATCAGTTTATTTTTTGAATAATCACGATGAAAAGTTGACTGAAATAGTTGAAATTTCGTATACGGTCTCTTAATATTAATAGATCGACCGACGACGCTGAGTTAAACCAATGGCTCTAAACTTTAAAAATGTGCATACGGGTTTCTTAAAATATCGGTCGGAGTGAAAGGATTCTTCAAAATGAGATGAGATTAAGGTTAAGGTTTTTTGACTTAAGAAATATAAAAATTTCATCAGACACACGGCTACTAATAAGTGAATGTTTTAAGATCACAACGCATTTAATTTCATACGATAGCATAATAGTACCTTCGCAATAATCCAGTAAATTTTAATTTGTACAACACAAAACCTCGATGTTTCTGTACTTGTTTTAACCACAAATACTAATGTTATGTTATTATGGGAATTATGTCGTCAGTTCTGTTGCATTCAATTGTATGTATCTCAGACACGTGCAAAGATACTGATCGATAATTATAATTATATAAATGCATGTTTTACGAATACAAAATATAGCTATTAGCATCAAGTGTACGTTTAAACAAATTATGTTTATTGATTCTTTATTGACCGATTTAAGATTTTATTACACTATAAAGTGTAGAAAAGGATTTAATATCGAAACCTGTTAGAATATCCTCTGAGTCATTGCTTGGAATCTTTGGGCTTGCCACTCGCAACAACGGTATCGAGAGACGACAACGATATTTTGGGACACATTTAAAGATGCAACATCGCGTTTCTACTGAGCCTGTGATTTATTCTTCAACATTTGTTTTATAGAATAAAACAGTTAGGAGTTAAAACGTTTAAACCTGTCAGTGCCACTCGGTACCAAATGAAACAAGTGCTTTATTATCACTTAACCCAATAATCAGACTTATTGACCTTGATTGAAAATCGAATCTCCTTTTCATTACATCGATGTCAGACTCCGAGTGTTTATAAACTGACATAGAAAATAAACAGAGAGAAAAAAGAAACGAGACGTTCTAATATTTTATTCTATGCACAACAGTTAATTAAAATTTCTATGACAGGGTCGCACAAAAACACAATAGGTCCGAAGTGGCTCTCCTGATGGGAAACGAAAGTGTGCCATCTGCGATGCAACAAAAACAACGATACTGATCACGTACTGAGCTGGAGTATTAAATTTTCCGCTTCGTTTTGGCGACAAACGGTTAGTGAACGGTCCACCTCGCAGACGCTTCAATGGCAGCTACATCAATATTACAACACTCCGCATATTTCTGTGCACTATGGGTTATAAATATTTCGAATGCCGTCTCTGTGTCCGCCACTCCTGTATTTTAACTCTACTTAATAGTAGAAACGAGACAGTTTGTGATCTTTGTTAAAACTTTGTGGAAATCATACAGCTGAATGAATTTTGATAATATATGCTAGATAGATCGATAGATGCAGTCTCGGATTAAATTATGCATAATTTTCATCCCAAAAGAGAGCACATTCGAAGTTGACTCCGCTGAATCCAACAAGTGACCGGGAAACTTCACACGGGCAGATCCGAGAACGAAAGCTACTCTATAATTAATAATATTATTGTAAAGAGGAAAGATTTGATTTTTTGTTTGTTTGTTTGTAATGAATAAACTCAAAAACTACTGGATCGAGTTAAAAAATCTTTCACCAGTATGAAGCTATACATATCTATCCCTTCCTAGCCGATTTCGGCCACGGCGGCCAATCTCAACGGGGATCAGCCAGGTGCGCAGGAGATATTATAGTGCACAAGTGTGTGCGCAATACTCAGGTGCACTCGCTATTCCTTCACTCTCATAGTCCGGTGAGACGGCAATCCGACATGACCGGAGAGAGGTCAGGCGCAGGACCAACGGCTTTACGTGTTTTCCGAGGCACGGGGGTATCACACCGCCAACTTCCTGACTCCGAGCTGTGACTGAGTAATTTTTAAGATGGAAAAACCCAGTCACAATGTTTTTGGCTCGACCCGGGATTCGAACCCAGGACCTCAGCACGCAATCGTACTCGTAACGCGTACGCAATACAATACACCACCGAGGCAGTCTATAATATATAATGTTACATTATCAACGAGTACCATAGGCAATTTTTTATACCTGGAAAATATATGGCGGGACTTTTATACCGGAAAAACTTATTCACGCGGGCGGAGCCACGGGCAAAAGCTAGTTCTTAATAAATTCATCAGAAGTCGACGCTCGCGTATATGTAATCAGATGAGAGCACATTAACATTTAGCCTTTGTTGATATTCCAAAAGAAATTGACATAACACACGGTTATGGCGATCGTGACCGCCGACTCGATTTTATATTGTGAAATGGAATAAAATAACTGGAAGTTGTTAAAGTCTATAGTAATAAGTTTGTTAGTTAATTTTAATGGTTAGCACCACTAGTGGCGCGCTGATTGGCATCCACTAGACAATTGATGAATGACTATCCGATCCATACGGCGAGTAATCATGACTCGCGTCGGTCGCCCGCAGCGACACTAACTAATAAATGGTCAGGACCTACAAAAGCGACTTCCCACTTAGGCGTTCCCGTTTTTTGCATGATGTACAGTTTCTTTCATTTGTTTAGAAAACACTAGTAATTGAGCGCGTTTGTAATAACAGACACGACTTTAATATTGTTGTTTTATTTGCTTATATTAAGTTTCCTGCGCATTGTGCCTGAGATCGAGGAACTAACTGTAAATTGTGAATATCATGCATTTGTATGGGCACATTGATTGGAAAAATAGTGTTGTTTTTGTTGAACCAAATAGACTTATGATTAATTTTAATTATACTCGCTATATTAAAAAAAAACAATACAAAATGCCGTTCCTTAAATTAGACGAGAATTCGTCAAGGACGGCAGAAAATGTAAAAATTAATTTTCTTTCAATGACTACTTTCTTCACGTCTCGCCGTATCGACCCACGTTCGAAAGCATGTAAAAAACAACCAAACGGACCTCTTTATTCAGAATAGTTCTGCAGATTTATGTCGCGAGACAATATGGTGCGCTGAGGCCCATACATACATTTACACAAAAACTTAATGAAAGTCGAAAGTCACACTTTCACTTGTCGGCACTATTGTATCGGAAGGCAATTGTGTACAGAAAAGTTTCAATTGTAGTTTAGGATTTGAAATATTTCTGAAATAAGGGTGGTGGCAGACTAATGCATTTCCATTTCGAAATAGTAAAAAATTATAAAACCCTACTTTAGCCTAGAATAAAATGAGTACGGCTGTAAAAGAGAATTGAAAGCGCACCCGTTCAATTGTTATTTAACCTTGTAGCGGTAAGCGCAATGTATCTCTATTGCTAACATAACGTAGAGTTTTATTAATCCGCGACGTTTATGCCTGCTTTATGCATAAATCCATTTATATTTTTATTACAATGCTAAGCCGTAACATGGTGTTTGTTTGGTATAACACTTATGTGGCCCAATGTACTTTGTCACCATTAATTCGATTTTGAGATAGGTTTCCTACTTCACGATCAACTTAATTTACCTCATGTTTGAACATTATTTAAATATTTGATTAAATGTTCATTACAACATACTGAAATTATATGTGATCATATAAAGTCACTGTGTAAGCAATCAAATAATATTATGAGAAAAGATTTTTTATTAAGTAATATACCACGAACAATAACATAAAGTTTAGAAATATATTGGCTTTTAATACTGTAATACACGCATTAGAAATGTAATAATAATAAATAATTCCGAACGTAATAGAATTTGTTCAAATTATTTTTAACAACCAAAAACTTTCGTTTATGTTTCGACTTTCTAGGACAATTATCGTTTGTAAAATGAAGATACTATTGCAATTCGAAAAATCGATCGTTTCACCAGCGATCTTTTCAATCAAAACTGTGATTTCACTGCAAAACCGTAAAGTGTATGAATGTGTTATTTTACGACGTGAGTGCGAATTAAAACAACAATTATTTGCTTCGAAGACTCATCTAGAAGACCAGCTTTTAAAATTGACCGCAGGGAAATTTATTGTTATAGATATTCACGCAATAGATGTAAAATGTTTGCCTTGATGAATTCTAACTCTACCAAATCATGGCTCCTTAGTCCTTTTGTGCGATAACCTAAAGATCAAAATACCTCATCAAATAAACTTATATTTATATTTTATTTATATTTATAAACTCTTTATAGTACATCTAAGGCAAAGTGGAAATAACTAATATACAATATAAACTAGGCTAAACAATAAGAAGTACTTTTATATTTGCTACAACAAGTTATATTTCGGACATAAAATGTATCTATGTATTTTTGTTTATACCTTCGGCAGAATTCAAGAATTTATGCAAATCCAATCACAAAAATTAAGATGTCGTTTAAAAGATGTGCATTTCAGATGTATTATCTTGAGCATCTTAACTGGACACGCGTAGGGCAGGTTGTTGCCCCCCTTTTCGTTTTGTATCTAATCTGTGTGACCATAATTTTTACGAGCCATACTTGACGTGTGGCCGCCATGAAATCAGATTTAAGATAGACAGATGTCGTAAATCTCTCCCCCATTTTCTCAGTAGTACAGCAATAGAACGAGAATTATATGAGAATATGACTGGTGAAAACGTCTGAAATCCAAAAACGGACGAGTGTTAAATTTACGAGCGCAATTATAATGTCGTCTATTCTACACAAGTTCATATAAAATATCACATGGGAATATTTTACGGCGTGTGAAACCGGAATGAGGGCGGGACTACGAACCCGCTACTGAACACAAAAGCTGAATACGATGTTAAGAGTTTGCAGCGTTGTAAACCTTTGACCCGCACGTCTGCGTCGCTACTCTCTGAGTACCTAACATACTCAGTTGCCGTGAAAGCTTTATTGTGATTTAGTGTTACATGATAAGTATAGCAAGGTTCCATGCGTAAGCGAAACCTGAATAACACACTAATGCATCACCAATAAAATAACAAATTCCTAAAGTTGCTATGATGATCACATCCTAACAACTTGTCATACTAGCATAGGAAGTAATTAAGAAAAGCTAATGACCTGTTCAACGGGTGGCGAGCGCTGAGGCTCCTCCAAGGGTTGTCACAAGTCTCCCCAAATCACAGCGCGCTTGCCGCGGTCCACTGATGACAGCAGCCCTGACTGCGGGTGCCATGATACAGCCGTCACCGCTGATCTGAAAGTGTATACACATTTTAATTATTTCGCAAACTTCAATTCGTCTACCGGTGGTTATTTTTAATTATCATTCCATCATTGAAAGCAACAAAAAATGTTCTTTCTATTTTATTCAAGACAAAAAGATGAGTTGTCGAACAATATAAATCAATCTAGCGAACAGACTGTCAACATATTAAACCTGTTATCTTTGTCGTGTTTCAAATAACTTGGAAATTACTGACAAAATAGTTTGCGACGTAATGCCATAAATAAACTGTGATATATTGTTATTGTTGGCGAAGTTGGCGTCTTTATTTGAGTAACATCTAGTTTGACCATAAACCTTGTGCCCACATGACAGGCCAAGAATTTTGACAAAAATCTAAGTTCGCGGGGTCATAAACAAAAACAACTTCGGACATCACTTTAACTTTTAACGTAAAACTGGAGCATTTTGTGCGTTCGAGTCGCGTGGACCGCTACGCTTCTTAGAACACTGGCCACTCGCGAAGACTATGAACGGTATACTGCTTTACACGGCCGTACATTACGAATATTATGCCGGCGCCTAAATCTGTGTCACTGGCACTTAAAAGATACTCATCATGGCTTTTATTAATGCATGTGGCTAAATGAGACCGACAAAAAATGAACCAAACCGAGTGTCGGCCGGTGCTCTCCATTCCGCGGCGGCCGCTGAAGGAATGGAAAGCGGTCACGACGTCCGCTACGTACTTACCTTACTATTGATATATCTCGCCGAGAAGGGTTGTGATTGAAATGGTCCGAGCTCCGTACAATACGAAATCCGTTTGTACGCGCCGTTCGATTATCGGGGACCGCGTCAAGGATTTACTTGGTATCTATGCAGGGCGCGACTCCTCATAAACAAGAATTAGTGTCTGGTTTGTTTGGCTCGTTTACACACACCGCTACCGGCGCGGTGGTATGGTGACCAGGAATTACTACAAATATAAATGAATCTGGCGTCTAGTCTATCGACGTTTTACAACATTTTCTAGGTGTCTGCTTTTGTGTTCTTTGGGCTATTTGAAACATATTAACTTGGTCCCAGAAGACACAAGTCAATTGATAAAATATGGTAGCTAATAATTAGGCTTAAAACAGAAAGTTTTAATACCTGCAACCGTAGGGCGGCATTTTCTGTTAACTTTGAATTATTGTTTTACTAGGTGTTGTTCGGCCGTGTGGAAAGGCCTAAAACATAGTACGACGCCAGCGCCATCTACTTAAGAATTAGATTAAAAAGATTCATTATTTCCCATGAGAGCAAATTACCGAGATATAAAGTAGCCTCTATGTTTATCCAGAACAAGTCTACCCGTGTACCAAGTTTCATCAAAATCCATTTAGTTTTCTGCGTTTACTTCTAACAAACATTTTAACAAACTTACGCATTTATAATATTAGTAAGAAGTAAGAGAAGATAAGAAGTAAGATAACAATTATAGATAATACCGTAGCGCGCGTCACCGTGGATGTATTTTTTGTGAATTATCACTCGCTTTAACGGTGAAGGAAAACATCGTGAGGAAACCTGCATACCTGAGAAGTTCTCTGAATTTCGAACGTATGTGAAGTCTGCCAACCCGCACAAGCCAACGTGGTGGACTAAGGCATAAACCTTCTCACTTGTAGAGGAGGCCCGTGCTCAGCAGTGAGCAGTATATAATACAGGGCTGGTATGGTATGGTGTGGTCACCGTGGATGAAATTAACTATGACAAACTGTTGATTCCCTTATATCAATAAAATTTGATACTTATTGATTCATAGAGAATGCACAGCATAAACCGGTGGCTCTTAAATAATAGTATATTTATTTAAGAGCCACCGGTAAGAAAGGAAGATATAAAAGGAAGGGAGGAGATATAAAATGCTAAGAAAGGAATTTAGACAATTCATTCCCCAAGTGGGTCAAAAGTCACCGGGCTACCTCTTAATAATTTGGTAAGGGTTCGAGTCGAGGACTCTAATTCAATATACCTTCATTGGTTATAAAATATTTATTATATGAAGTTACATATTAATATTACCTGATAACGCGCTCTTAATGATGGTATGGGCCAAAGAATTAAGAACACAAAAGTGTAAAGGCGTTTTGAAGTTTTTAATTTGTTCAGCTACGTATCTGGCTGACTGTACATTAAAGCATAAAGATTTTTCATCCAATCTACACAAACAAAAAAAGTAAAACGTTTTGGAAATAAAGGTTTTTACCTAAGCTTGTAATATCTTACACATGATTTTAATTAGTACCAAAAAAGTCTATCTAGGCAAATCTTTTAGACGACTCTACCAATTTTTACCGAACGGGATTTTTATTAACTAACTAAAGATAAATAGCTTTGTAGAGAGTAATATATTATGCTACATTTTATTTTGCAAAAGGATTATACACAGGCTAAGCCGCGAGCAAAAGCTTGTAACTAATACATTTCACGCTCCGACGTGCTTATTCATATAGGTTTGTAGCAATGTCGATCAATTAGTTATTATTTTATTATGTTAGCATATTATAATTAAAAGCTTGGTACATCTAGAAAGAAATAGAAAAGAACAGAGTTTTATTCTTGGCACACTATACAGTTACAAAAATAGAGTACATAATTGAAATTAAACTACTATTACGGATTTTATCGCGGTTTTTTATTTTATGTGACCACGAAGTGCTGCAAAGCCTTCGAAACGTCGGGAGAAAAAGAAAATGAAAAACCGCCGTAAAATCCGTAATAATAGTTTAATTTCAATGTCTAACATTTGCGTAAACGTAACAAATCATAATTATATTTTTTTTACATAAAATTAATTAATGTGGCAACAAAGGCCTACTCATTCAGCTTTATGCTACTGCAATACAGCTGCAGCGCCGGTTTTCAAATCTGCACAATATTTACTCGGACTTGCTATGAAAGAAAATGCAATATTCGCAAAAGTTATTAAAATCTATTTTATGCTTCGAATGATTTAGCAGTAATATGTATTTATCTTTTTCACATAAACCAAGAGAAATATCACTCGATGCGTCCCTTGGTTCATAACCACATTATACGCCTTCTGTGTTCGGAAACAGGTTACCCAATAAAGCAATTTCAAGAACCTATCTGCGGCGGTCGTTACCCTTTCCGCTACAAAAAGCATGCAACGCGATTAGTTGGGACCAATGTCCGTACATTCCGGCCTTTATAAATATGTTGCCATCAATCGATGGGGTGACCGAACGGTACACACTTTCAGGGTTCGCAATCTATTATATTGGATACTGCAGCTTTTTATTTTGCAGCAATATCCCGTGCCATTGATTCAATCTAGATGAGACCGCCGCGCGCCGCAAAAAATGAGGTAAACAATCAGGCTACTATGCAAAAAAATATAGTGTAAGCATCTTTAATGATAGACCAAATGCCTCCATCGCTCTTAGTTGCGTTTATGTCTAGACCAGATAACATGAAGAGATCATTAGGCTAGATTTTACCAGAGAGTCTAGATTGTGGGTGGTTTTATAGTGTATGTAGGTATCAGTCAGTAATTTCGAGGAATCCTGGCGCGAGATTAGAATTTTATGCGTGCATGAGATTTGTGCGTTGATGTGCCTCCGCCGCGAGCGTCGGCAATCATCATAAATACTTTTCTTTGCCCCTATATTACGAGAAAATCATGTTCACTAATAACATTTTACGTTTATTAGCCAATAACTTCATAAACTAATAACTAATTTAAGTGTATAAAAGTTATTAAATACACACAGACACGCAAACTATCGGCTTATGTGCAAAGTACGGCCACTAAGCCAGTGAGTTGAGATCAAATTTGACAAGTATATTTTATCCGGTACAGTTATTTTGAATAAATATTATTCCAATAGTAACGTTGCTATCAACGAACATACAAAATCTGGGTGCAGGGGCGGATCCAGATTTCAAAATGAAATAACTTTATGGTACCAAATGGATATTATATTCATGTTCGTGGACGAGTTTACAAAATACAATATATTCAATATCAGGACGGATATTGATTTTGTGCTCTTGGACCTTGTATTGTCGCTGTTGTGTGGCTGTAAAATATTGCCCCATAAAGGTTTAGAGTCAATAATATACAGGATTTATGTTAAGTATCCACTATAAAATATAATAAACAATTAAAATAGAACTCTCTCTCCCTCTCTATCTAGGTTATTTATAAAAAGACATTGGATAATGTTCTTGAAGTTTTTAAAGTGAATTTGAAACAATGAGGCAAGGGAAATTCACATGTAGCACACAAATGTAAATGATAAGCTATCATTTACATTTTCTCCATTAGTATAAAGCATTTCAATTATCTTTAAGTCACATCACGATAAGAGTTAATTTGCGGTTGTTTAAGTGCACACGGTTTCCCATAGAGGTCGGTATCGCTGTATGAATCAACGATAAGCTCGTAGCTGCGCGATAAATAATAACAATTTCCGACGACAACGGTAACGTGTTGTACACGGTCCTGCTAATTTTCCACAAGGGCCGCACGCTGCGATGGACCATCGACAAAGGAGGTACAACTTAGCAAGCGGGACAGCTTACATCCGAGTTCGCCAGCTCGCTAAACAACGATATTTGTGCTCTATTGTTTGTACACGGGGCTTGTGCTGTGTGCCACACGCCGGTTCATTACTGCACAACGGCAAATCTATATTCAATATCGCCTCTCCTCTGTACTCTATCATTAGATAATCATATGGACATAATATCATAAACTGTATTATCAAATAATGACCATTATATATCATCCGTAAAATACGTTTTGGACCACCCAAATAGTATCGGGTAATGAGATATATTTTACTAGTAATAACACTGTAACGCGATCTCCCGTTTTAAATTTGTGTGCAATGTATTATTACGGGTGCGATAGTTTCGGCGAGGTGCGCACTCAAACACGGCACCGGTATAAACCGACCTTTACTAACAAATTAATCTAATAGAACACACGATTCAGTGTAGCGTTTGTTTCCAAGTATAATAGTCTCGATGTTCACCAGTACCGGAATTGGTCACGGTTAAACATGTCTATGAAATACTAAACAATGGTTGAAACCGATGCAAAAGCAATCTTTATTGTTCATCTCGCTTCACTTCGATACTGTTGCTCTCAAATTGATTCTAACCGAAGATGATAAGAATTTTATGTCGCAACGGTATACATGTGGTAGGCACCGTAGTAATGTTTGTTTCAATATTGAATTAGACTCGACTGCGGCGGTAAGTGACCGCGCACCTTTACCGTTCACACTAGCGCGAAGACACCGGAGACGGCTATTGCTAAACAAAATATGCATGTCGAGATGCGAAGGAATGTTTCCGCCATTCCTTTCTCTTGTCCTTGTTAAGGATTGTTTAGTGTTTACTCTGTTGCGTGCGATGTCTGGTGTGAACTAACTCGCAGCAGGGCGGGGTAAGGCGCGTCAAGGTGGCGGGGTGGCGGCGTGCACTCCGCTTGATGTTTCAACTCATGGGAACAATATGTTCCATTTGAGATGATTTACCGGAGCGGTACGGTGTCGTGTTGCGATTGCACGCCGGAACAAAGCTTCGATCGAATCGCGAACCGTTTGTGGGCGTCGCACCGGTAAACAAACTAAAGCTTATTCTTTAGCAAAATTATTCATCGGTTCACAACTTCAACGACATTCAATTCTCATTGTTTACTTTAATCGAATCGGGCAGGTGTGGAGATAGCTTAATGCCAAATAAATATGCAGTGTACGGTATGGGAAAGAGAAATTTGAAATGGTGAAACAGCCCGAGCCAATGTTGACCTCACGATTTCAATTGTCCATGCGAAATGTTACGGGGGAACTGAACGATGTCACGAATAAGACAATTTCTAGTTTACCATTCAAGGTCGAATATGTGTTTTATCGGAATTTTATTGAGACAGGTCATGTCTGCAGACAGTAATGGGCACTATTAGCGATTTATTTATTCACAAACGGAGTCTAAATGGAGGGCGGGGGCATACAGGCAAGCACTTTGATCCACAGTCGGTTAGCGAATGATGCATGAGAACGGCTCATGACGGAATGCAGCTTTCCTAGCTATTCTATGTTGCGTTGTGTGCACTATGCCATTTCATACATGATTATCTCGTAAGTGATAAATTCGCACTCACGTTCATTCAAAATATCCCGCGCGCGTGTTTAGAATCTCATACACGGACAGCGAGCAGGTGATATGTACTTGTGAAGCTATTATCGTTCTTACTAACAATGCACCGGTAGATTATTTGCTATTATATTAATGAAATTCATAGCCGAGGAAAGTTTACATTTATTATGGTAATATGGTAGAGAGTAATCAATTGTTAAGAGACCGCTACTTAATTAACATAAGAAAAAGTATACGTTGGAAATGATTTATTGTTTTTTAAAGACAGTATGACATAGACTTGAAGAATGGACTGTGCCTTCCTATCTAGTTGTAAAGTGAATATCGTAAAAAATGTTGCAAGAGGTAAAGCGATCGTGCGGTCATTAGGAAAAAGTTTTTGCAAATTAATCGCCAACGATTATCTGAAATTCAGATGTAACGAAAAATATTACACGAGTAATCCTAAAATTTCATTTGAATACTTACGTATGATCCTTGAGTATTGCCTCCAACCGGCCTGTGTACGTGTTCCATACAAACACGGCGCCGTCCGCAGCGCCGACCGCGACGAGCCGCCCGCCCGGACCGAACGCCGCCCGCGACCAGTCGCACCCCACCTTGAACGACTCGTGACTGAAATGTACGTGTAACATCAACTTATATTTTTTTATACGGGCACCGCATCGACTCCAATGTACAGTCAGCCACATAAATAGCTGAAAAAATTCAAAACTTCAAATCGCCTTTACACGTTAACCTTAGTTGAAACATTTTTATTTCTTGGTGTGAATTAACGTAAACGTCTTTGATTAATTATATACCTAGATGGAGTGACGCGCTGCAATGAAACTAAAACAAACAGGCGAACTTTTCTTAAGCTAGTATGCGTGACAGCTGTGTCATACGCTATCGCTGCATCATTCTGCGTATCCTTGTGTGCGCGCATAATGATACCAGTTATTACATGGTTTCTAATAAAACGGGGAGAAAATTATATCCATGAAAAACAACAAAAAATAATTCACTCAAACTCATTTAGTGGACAACAATTGGCCTCTATTTTTTCGACGCGTTTGAAACGTTCAGTGTCTATCTAGGTATATAATTAATCAAAGGTAAACGTCTTAAATTTTATGTTAGTGAAGAAAAAAAACACTGGTAATAAAATAAAAGTGTATAGGCGATTTAAAATTTTGACTTTGTTCAGCTACTTATGTGGCTGACTGTACTTGGTGATAAGCGGAGCGGGGTGGAGATAGATTGTCGACTGACGAGAGATGGTTATCCCTCACCAGTCGACACTATTATGCTGGCTAGTTTGAAACCGGATGTACACAAACTGATCCCGGAACGCGACATACTTGCGTGGGCCACTATGGCGGGTTTAACTCTTTGTTTACAGTCAGCAGCATAAGTAGCAGAACAAATTCAAAATTAATAATTGCCTACATACTTTTATGTTCTTACTAATCTTTTTTTTCTCTTCACAAAAATAAAATAAGAGAGATTTACTTTACTTCAAACGAAGAAAAAAAAGTTTCAGTTTAACTTAACGCGTATATAGGCGATTTGAAATTTTGATTTTGTACAGATACTTATGCTGCTGACTGTACGATGGTTGCTATCCGGGCGAATACAAATATGCAACTAACAGCAATATAATTTATTTTTGATACACTTTTAATTTGAAAAATGTGTCGTAAGATGTATTGTTACCATTATCAATACTCATTTTTTTATTTAGGGTTTGGCTATTGATATGGCATAACGATCGCCACTTATCATATCGTATAACGTAAATAGGCTCAACTGGGCTAGATGGTTTAGTTGAGTGAATACAAATAGATCGAGAATGTAAGAAGAGATTGCTGAAGAATTGATCGTATAAGGATACTTAGTTGAAAATGAAAATCTACCAATATTTTTTTTTTCATTAGAAATACACACACACACACACACACACACACACACTCTCACACCCGTTATCCCCTGAAGGGGTAGGCAGAGGTGCAACTAGTGCACCCACTTTTCGCCGTGCGTATTCCGTCGCATTACGTGATAGGGGGCGAGCCTATCGCCATATCGGGCACAAATTCCAGACTTCGGGCTGATATTGAGTAGAAAAACCCAATATCACTGCCCGACCCGGGGATCGAACCCAAGACCTCAGCATTGCAGTCGTACCGTAATACAACTACGCCACTGAGGCAGTCATTCATTCATTAGAAATACATTTGCGAAAAATCCTACTAATATTATAAACGCGAAAGTTTATAAGTATGGATGTATGGATGTTTGTTTCTCTTTCACGCAAAAACTACTGAACAGATTTCGATGAAATTTGGAACACGGGTAGATCATGTCCTGGATTCATACATAAACTACTTTTTATCCCGAGAAAATATAAAGCGGGACTTTTATCCCGGGAAAACTCATTCACGCAAGCGGAGCCGCGGGCAAAAGCTAGTATGTTGTACTATTCTTTTTACAACTATTCGCATATTTTCTTCCTTTGAATTATTTCCTTTAACTTCTCTATATGTTGGTAATTAAAACTATTCACAGCATTAAAGCGACAAACACTAAACAAGGCATTCATTATATTATTATATTTTGTTATAATACTGTAATAGATTAATTTAGACACACGGGCTACCTAAATCCATAGCTCCATTTTGAACTAATGATCATTACCGTTTGATGTTTGCAACTTTTTGTGAGTTGTTAAGTATTTCCTGAGTCAAATATATTACAATAAATTAACCTGAGCTAACATACGCAAACGGCATAGAATACAATTAAAAGAAAAGCACTGTTTCCTGAGTCATAGATTATTTGAAATGAACTAAATTAAATTAAAATAAGTTAATACTTCCACGGTATTAGATGAAATTAAAAGAAAAACATAATGTATCCGCATTTTACAAGATCAATGACATTACCAGTTTGGTTTCCTTTAATAAGTCGTTATATTTGATAAACAGGAACTACACTAAATTATCGTACCATAAAAAGTTAGTAACGTACTACAGGCAGCAGGTGTGGGACGCAGAAATGGAACTGACCGGAGACAGTTATATGAATCATGCTATGAAGAATGAATACAAGACAATTTAAAAGAATATATTTAAATAAACGTGTTAAATATTTGTATGTTTTTTACCTTTCTTATTCTTATGCAGTTCTAAACAATTATTAATAGATAAAGAAATAAAAGTGGCACAATGGGATATAATATCTAAATAGTCCCACGTCCTAGGCGTGGAGATAAATGCGTGTGGCAATATATTTTATTATCATTACGCATATGCATTGTCATAGGGAACAAGTACCTGAAAGAGCGCACTATTGTGTTCATCCGCAGGTCTATTAGTTGTATCGTGTCATCTCGTACGCACGCCAGTAAATAATTGCTATCTGCAACAATAAACATTTGTTATCCATTTTGATGGCGTTTAACAAGGGTTCATGTATATTATTATGCTAATAGGAATATTATACGGCGAACGCTAACGGAGCGCGTCGTTACATAAATAATTAGAAAATTATACAATATTTGGTGACCGAAGCCGATGATTTGTCGATAGTCACTGACGGTTCCGCTATCTCCTTTATTGCTCACATTATTAATAACAGTATGGAGGTAACGTTTAACCTTGAACCTTAAACTGTTGTTCGGTTTCAAAGCAAAACTCCAAAGCCGAGTACGCGTACAACGTTTTATTGAATTAGAGGGTTAATCGTGAGATAAGATCGCAGTTTCATTAGTCGTCAGTCATATAGGGAGCAATCAAATGTCTTAAGGTCAAATCATAAATTCTCAGAGAGTTTTCAAGCCATTAGCCATTACTGAATCGTTTAAGACATGCCTAACAATTGAGCACAAAAACGATATTATCGCGCGCTTGTTGTTTTTAATGTATACCTGTAACGGTTCCAGCTGATGCATTTGTGTATCTCACGACTGGTCCTGGCGACTTACACGTGTGACGTGATGGCAACAGATGATCACGTGCCGCGTATCACGGCTCGTGACTCGTGTGGGTTATGAAACGTGTGATATTGACTGGGAGTGGTGACCGTCGCGGCCAGCGGTAACCCCACGTAACTGATGCGCGATAGCGGCGAGTGGCGAGGTATGAGTATGTGGACCGATCGTGATGGGTAACTGTGAACTACCTCCCTATTCATTTGCGCGGCGCGGTCGCGCGTCCGCTGACGACCAAATCGAAGTCATTTAATCAGTTTCCGAAGCAGTGACGTTCCGACACTTCGATTGATTGAAAGAATCAATCTGAACATTTCGTGCAACAGCAAACCGTTATTGACAAAAAAGGGACTGATCGAGACACGCGTAACGGAAATGGGCATCGGGCACCCGTCACGTTGTGTGCCGACCCGAATACCGAAACTGATATGCAATTCACTCAATTACCTGTTAATATAACTTTTGATTAGAATAATACGGATATTAAGTGTTCGTTTATGGGATGTGTAACCTTTCTCCGACCTAATCAATTGCAGTTTAATGAATATTATACATGAACGACTAATGGATCGCTTTGCAATTATTAAAAGCATATTGATAGAGCATTTTGGTAACACATGCGGAATGCGTAACCATTACAAATAAATGCCTTAAACTTTTGCTCTATCAAAAAAATCAAGTACTTTAAGACGGATTTTGGTAGATAATAATAATTTTATTGTGTCGGATCAACATACCTCTGCTGAGATCGAGAGATGTGACTTTTCCCTGCAGCATGATGTGGTTCGCCGACATTTCTGTACGTATGTCCCAGAAGCGTATTTGCTTGTCAAAATGTCCCGATATGATCGTTGAACCGGCGCCGTCTGACGTCACGAGATCGTTGCAAGATGATCCTGCGAATTTTGTTTCTGTACCTGTTGACCACAATACGCAATGTTAAGTATGTATTACGAGTACATGTAATAATTCCTGCATTTTTTTACATTTTACCGTAAACATGATAACTACAGAAGCAATTAAGCTGGTGAGCATAATTGCGATGACCGTCAAGAGATGCGTCGTTTCTTGTTGTTCTATATTTCGACTGCAATAACACAAGGCGCATTCATTTTATGTAGGCAATATAAAAAAATATAGCGTTGCATGCATATGCAACAGTTAGGTGTGTGCAGATATAATGGGCTATAAATTAGGGCATCGCGGCGGGAAGCCAGGGTGCGCTGCCACCTGGTGAGGGCGTGCTGATAAGTAGCGCACTCTCGTTGTGTAACGACCGCGCAAGGTCACATTCTGTCACCTGTTTTGTCAGTGCTAACTGCAACTTTGGACACCAGACCGGTTGGAAACCTGAAATCGCTGTCTATAAACACAACTGTCCATAAAAACTGTATCGGAATGCTTTACGTGCGTTGTTACCGTTGTCCGAGTTGCTATGTGAAAAATTTGTTGTTGTAGAAAATGTAATATTTATCATAAAAAAGTACCTTTCAGAAGAACCAAATGGCGTATAAAATAAAGTAGGTAAATAAAAAAGCTATGAGACGTATTGTAGTTTGATTGAGCTGGAAACGAGCAAGGTGAGTCACTTGGTGGTAATTAATCAATATCGCCCATAAACTTTCATAAGCAAAAAAAAAAACTACAAATCGTTCGATGATCTCTTTTAAGAAAAGATTTTGAATGTGGCGTTACATTCGGTCTTTCAGCAATCTTACTGGGCTGTTATCACATAAAACGTAACAGCAAAGATTTTCCCAGTTTTTCGTGCAAACACGGTGTCAGCGAGTGGTAGCCGTTTCCCTCCGAAAATGTAAGTTCATTGTTGGTTTAGACGAAAGTGTGAGTAGCATTGGTCGATTCTTATTTTATTTTAAATTTAGATCAAATCATAGAACCATATGTTAATTTTATCGTTTAATCATCTTATTATTTAATATTGTCGAGTTCGACAGAAACATTCGCGGAAATCTAATGCCGTGGAATATTATGGATGGATCTAATATAGATGCTATCAATGATAACAAAGATTACAAATTGTAGAGTGCGTGTTGGATATGAAATGTTTAACCTACGTGTGTTTATTAATTTGCAGGGATCAATAGCGCGCTACCAGCTCCTACGTAGCAGCCTAGCCAGTACCTAGCAGCGCATACGGTAAGTTATGTCGTACAATCGATAGCAATCAATTTGAAAATCATTCAATAAATTGAACATACATACTTACACATTCTACTTCTGAGATCCCATATTTTGAGAGTCCGGTCGTGGCTCCCCGTGATTACTTTACTAGGCTCCCCGAGGAATTTGGCCGCCATCACTTTACCGCTATGACCCGTTAACGTATGCTGAAACAAACACAGTATGTTAAAAGAAAATGCCAACGTGCAATTAATCCTTATCTGCTTTCCAAAAAAACGCTGTGTAATTAAAGTTATCACACTTTAAAGATTATCGCTTTATTTATGCGAGTTAACTCGGATTTTTTTTTATATGTCCCAACTACTACTTTAGGGAGACTAGTGACAATTTAATTTTTATATGCAAATAAATTCCCAAGTAACGAGACGTATACAGTAAAATAACAATGTTAACCGAGGTATATTCGTCGTGTAAATCCATTGTTAAAGAGAGGCGAGTGTCATGTCCTGTAATAAAATGCAAGCCGGAGCTACCGACGGCGAGCTACCGACCGACATCGGACAGAAGTTTACACGTGGCTCCCGGCGCGCCACGAACAACGATTATTGTCCTCTTTATGGCCTCGTGATCTTCGCAAAGTCTCAGTTACCCACTCAGCAGTATTGCGCAAAATCGTCGACTCACGAGCGAAATTGGCATTGCGTCTATTTGCATCTAAAATCCCTATTAGTTTAGTAAGACATGACACTGTGGAAGAATGTCGGCGTTTAAGATAATGCTCAGTACGCTGTGCAAGTTTATTGAAACGCATAGTTACGGTGCTTTTGCGCATAGAGTCTCTAATGTTTGTCGAGTAAACTATTAGATGCTTTTTGCGTAACAGTATTCTGAAAACGTGCTTCAAGAGAGTATTACTTATCCAAAAGCCATTGTCAGTTGACCGCATTTCGAGGAACTTTAAACGGTTTGCAACAAAAATGTTATTTATGCGTAGAGGCAAATTTGTGGCATGTTTAGCTCTATCTACTATATTTAATGTCATTAAAACGGGAAGTTGCGGGATCTTGCAACAGCATACTTATCTTATATCCACTTACGAAGGTCGGGGAGGATCATCCCGAGACCGGTTCGGAAGAGTATACGATCTACATTTACCAGTGAATTAATTAATTCAACACCATATATTAAGAATAACAGATGCAAGTGTAACGCAACCAGCGCCGGCCACAACACATTTAGCTTGAATGTGCTTCATTATCAGCCATCTATTAATTATAATTAACAAACGATCCCAACGGAATCATGGTTATATGGCAGATTTATAACACGAGTCCATTCCAAACATGACAGGCTTGTATTTAAACAATCCCAACACGCTCAAAACGTCCCCATAACTTTGTGGTAATGTTTGAGCACACTGTTGACCCGCTCTCGCCGTTCTTAATTACAGACAAAACACTTCGTTATCGGTGTGCGCGGTCTACTCGTCTTATTCCATTTATGTACAACAAACAGTAACATAAACAAAGACTGTGTAGCGTGTACACATAGTGTGGTAAACAGCAATTCGTACTCGTACAATACGCGTTCCGCATTAGTTAATTACACGTGCGCATTAAAATACATTATCCGCCCGCTACAGCGGAAACATACCACTTGGCACCCAACACCACCACATTTTAGTTCGCAACTGGCAGTTTTTCCAGTTAGACTTATCAAGCCATTCTCCGTTATTACTATAATCACAGACGCACCGACTTCGGCAAACACATTCCAGCGCGTAACACAAATTTCAGTTCATTAAAAAATATTTAAAACGGTATTATTTTTAAGCCGGAAAAAACTTAATGCCAGTAATAAATGACTACGAATCAGAATTTACATAAAATAACTGAACTGTCACGTGTTTTGATACGGTGATGCCCCGTCGTAGATAAAGATAGTACTTAGAAAGTATTTTCCAAAAATAAATTCTTACCGCTTACATATAATTTTTATTTTGTAGTTATATAGACCTATTTTTTTAAAGCATTTATTTTTCATACTTAACTGTCATTGTTACAGTCTGATAATGCGCTGCTCTATAGTTGTTTTTAGATTATACCTATCACGAGCACACACTCATCTGGTTCTTTAGCATTACTAATGGAGCCAGAAGGATGTCTGGGAGTATTCTCGTGAGATAGTGCACATTCACTGAAGAGGTATCGTCATGTTCTCCGGCTAAGGGCCCGCGAGTTGTGAATCTTAATGAGCTAAAACACGCCGATATTTTTATGATTTTTTTTTATTTGGACAACGATTACTTTCAATACATTATACTAATAGATTTAGCTCGAAGGTATTATTCTAGATTGCAGTCCAAACCATGTTGACATATCATTGTTACTTAGTTACTATATTTAAATCTAAAAAGATAAGCACTGAGCAGCAGTTACATAAACATAGAAATGAAAGAAATTATCATTAGGACTTATTTAAGGCAGGCGATATGGTATGTTGTATGATGTATCAGAGTTAGGTGCTGTGAATTGGTGATGTAACAAATGCCCGATTTACAACATTCGCGAATGCGAATACGAATACTTGACTCCAACATTCGCGAATGCGAATATGGGATTTTTATTTGGTGCCAAAAGATTTCATCGTACGTTACGTGAAATTAGCTGATTATAGTTTTTTCGACAAATAATTTTGAGATAAGCATAATTTAAAAAATATATTTGATTTGTTAAGTTACGATTATGTAGATTTCAATCAACTTTTTTTAAGAGGCACGGCAAAGTAACCCTGCTGCACCTGATAGTAAGCGTAGTGAAGTCCATATAGAGTGGCAAGTTTGGAATATGTCAGATGCTTTCGTTCTCTTACGAATCTCCTCATTTCCAATTTGATCACGCAGAGAAACACCGAGCATAGCCGAGTCATCTCAGATAGCCCATAGTTAGAGGTCACGTCTCCAAGCCGTACGTCATCACTGGTGATTGAAGACTTTTGTCTTATTGGTATTTTAGATGAGAATACCTTGCCTAGTTTCCCGAACGTTGCTCAATCGAGCTGGTTTTGGCCTTCAAAATCGGTCCAGTAGTTTTTGAGTTTATCCATTACAAACAAACAAGCGAATCTTTCCTTTTTATAATATTAGTATAGAGAGATCTCGTATAAATAACAACATAAATCCTATCACGTTGTGATCTCGGTAAAAAAATAATTTAAAGTACTTAAGTGCGTTTAGAAAGTTGGAAGTTTATTGTTATCATAATATACTTTTTATTTTGTATGAGGGCTATAAATACTAACTAAATTATTATGTATAGGTATGCATAGTAAATATAATCTGTTGCAGTGTTATTTTATAAATTATTATCACATGTTATAGCCAAAAAAATCGCAAAATATTCGCCTAATTTATCGCGAATATTCGCGAATGCGAATACGAATATTCTTGACACCACTACTGTGAATATGTGTTAAGCTGAGCTTCGCGTCGGAAAGTACTATATTTTGAATTATGAATGTTATGTGCGGAATGTTTTATAGATAACTAGGTGTTGCTTGACTAGGACGATATCAGAGCAATTACAGGTAGTACATGAGGACAGCGAGCAACAGAACCCTGTGGAGACAATTGGAGGAAGCCTTTGCTAAAGAAAAGCAAACAGACGAAGAACCCGAGACACAGGTTAATAAATAGATTTATATCTTATTATATAGTGTTACAATGTAATGTCTGAATAAAGGCTTATTAATATTATAATAAGGTGTTACTTGCGGCTTTGCCCGCGTGAAAAGCCTTTCCCGCTACAAAAGCTCCTTAAACACTGTAGATACGACGCCAGCGCCATCTTTTTAAAAAAACAGATTAAACATCCACTATTTCTCATGGGAGCAAAATTACCGGGATTAAAAGTAGCCTATGTGTTAATTCTAGACGTGGACTACCCGTGTGTCAAATTTAATACAAATCCATTCAGATGTTTCTGCCATTACTTCTAAAAAACATTCAAATATTTTCGCATTTATAATATTAGTCAGATAAGATTAATTATACAGGCGGCAGATTCTTGTAAGACGATTATAGAAAGACTAGCTTTTGCGCGACTCCACCCGCGTGGAAAAGTTTTTCCGGGATAAAAAGTAATGTAGCTTCCTATTAGTGAAAGAATTTTCAAAATCGGTCCAATAGTTCCTGAGATTAGCGCGTTCAAACAAACAAACAAACTCTCCAGCTTTATAATATTAGTATAGTGGAAAAAGTTTTAGTGCTTGCGGTGAATTTCGAGTGGGGTTATCTTAAATTGTATTAACCTGTCATTGTGATTAGTGAGTTCGCGACCATTACCACTTATGTAGCTCACAATCTTGAGACACTTCTTTTGGACACTTACAATATTTTCACAAATCACATTCTAATGGAAGTATCACATGCAATTCCAATTTAGCTTTAAATTATGCATATTTTCTTTATAGTAAACAGTCGAAATATTTATGCATTTTAACTGGTAAAAACTCAAGCAGAACGCGAATTTTAATTGAGCATTTATTCTAGTTTATTTATCGCAAGTCAAACAGTTCATTTTGTATTTTATAAATATCACCGAATATTTTTTTCATACACATATTAATGTAAAATAACACCTAGGAAGATGTTAACGGATGTTGCTTTCCTCATTTATTTAAAATCCATACAATAAATAAAAAAAAATATTTAAAAACTTATGTATAAAAAAATCTTTCAACAAAAAGAAAATGTGTATAAAAATTGATTATAAATAACTTTCGAATTTATATTTTACAATTTGCGGTTATAAACTAAATAACTTAGTTTGCGATCTAAACAATAATTTGTTATGCATTTTCATGATAATTCGTAACAGTAACAGTCTATACGAAAGAATTTGAAATAGCAGGCACGTTCCTGCCGACACATTCACTTTGTTACTTTAATAATACAAAAAAGCAGGTCGGTGGTGCAGCACGGAGCCAATGGATTCGTTTTATTATCTCAGTAATAGATTTGAATATTATCTAAGTGGCCGTTAGAATATAAATATATATTGTAAGCGTAGAGCGGTGAATAAATAACTCACTCCATATAAATCAGTTGATTTGAATTGCGCTCTCATTAGTGATTCCAGCTGTGGTGCGTGGTGCAGAAATACACAACTTATTACTTTGGCTACACGATTAAATCCATTTACAAAGTATCCACATTTAGCCACTGAATAACAAAATTATCGCTAGCAGATAAACAAACAATACCGTGTAATGATCGCTACATTATGATCAGTTTGAATTATTTTCATTTTCGTAATTATCCGTATTGTTTCATCACGGCAGCCGGATTATAAAGGGGCTTATTTTATCATATCACAACTATCCATCGTTGCGGAGGCGCAACAACACGCACACTGCATGTGTGCGAAATGAATTTTATAGCCTCGGTTTTGAAAATCACGGCGCTGACCTTTTTTTTGATGAGGGCTTTACAATGCATATCATTTTTAATCTGATCCCATTAGCATCCTTGAAGGTGCCGCGGTGAAATTGTATTCACCGTGCGTCTGCGCATATAACTCAACTGAGTTATATGCGGCGACGCACACGTCCCATAATTTTAACGCAACATAGCTGTCTTAAACCATAGACAGAATGGAATGAGTAAAAAATAAGTACAAAGAATAATGGCCAGAGTGTCACGAAATTGTTCACTCTGAAGAAAGTAACAAATCGGCCGACAAAATATTCTATACGTCTGTGATGACGAACGTGTATGTTCAGTACTCGTCCGCACCTGCAAGCCCATGACGTGAACCACTCAGAATTCTAGAAAGACATTATTACTAGCCGCACATTCGATTTATTTCTCACATTTTTGGCTAAATTGACAGATGGATAAGAAAGCACAGCTCTCTATATCCATGGTCGCGACCGATACAATTTATGTGCCCATAGTGTCACGTCCATGTTTCTAGTTGTGCGCACTTCCTCGTGTGCGGCTATCAAGGCACATAAACAAGGACAGGTGGCGGGTAAATCACAGCAGTGCGCGCGATATGAGGAGCGACAACAGATGCAATCAACCACCGCCGGCCGAAGGGGCTCGCCATTAGTTGTTTACGACTGCTGAGCAAATTAATGTTCCTTAGGAAATATATTGCTACTGGACTTCGTTATAACTCCCACCCAACGGCGAGTTTTGTTTTTGGTGTTGATATATAAATTGTGCTAAATGTATCTGAATCAGTTTGAATATTCATATTTTTACTCATGATAATGTTACAATTGTAGAGCTATAAGTAATAATATATGTTTATAATAAAATGATTGATTGCCTTAGTGCATGCAAATGTTAATAAAGCGGATATTAGCGCTTTCATACTACTAATTACTGATTATTCCAGTAACATCTCGAATCTAACGAAAACATCAAATAATACTGATTTATAATTTTATATGTATTTTAATACCTTGATATTGGTTATTTAATTTTGTTTCATAAATATTAACTAGTACAGATATGAAAATAGGGAAACAATATATACAATGCTAATATTTAGAAAAAAAAAGGATATAGAAGTATTCCTAAATGTAATGAATCCCATTATTTTCAAGAAGATAACCAAGGTGAGATTCATTAAGCCGACTTTTTTGGAAATTCAGATAAGTATTTCGTTTAACGTGATTAGAGTATTGTATTTGGAAAAATGTTGTAAAGTTTAATACTTACACTAAACTAAATTATGCATATCTTCCGACAATAATTCCGATCGTTTAAGAACTCTTTAACGTAAACATATGTGAACCGTCGAAAGAACAACAAAAAAACCGCGGTCCGTTTATCCGCCACAAGACATCAGGAAGCCGAGGTATAAAATAAAAAGTATCTCAGGATCGGGAATTCCACAGACGCCGCTATGGGAAAAGATGGCATGTAACTGTATTTTCATTCGGTACATTCTGGATTCCAATGGCCAATCAAATTTATATTAATCCATAAATATACGGACTAGTGTGCTTGCATGAATATATAAAAAATGAAAGTTTGACTATGGATTATAACCTTTTGCTATACCGAGTATATGTGCATATAAAAAAAAAAAATTAAACCCGACGACGGAAAAAAGTAACTGAAAAGCACGAAATAAGACAATAATGTCCAGGGCACAAGTTAACCCCAGTCGCATGCCGCTGTGCTCGACAGGCGCCGATTTCATAATGATGGATATTATTAAGTACACACTCATTTATACATCAATTATTATTTACAATTTTTTGCCCGCGGCTCCGCCCGCGTGAATGAGTTTTCCCGGGATAAAAGTTTCGCTTTATATTTTCCCGGGATAAAAAGTAGCCCATGTGTTAATCCAGGACATAATTTACCCGTGTGCCAAATTTCATCGAAATCCGTTCAGCAGTTTTTGCGTGAAAAAGTAACACCCATCCATACATCCAAACATCCCGACATCCATGCTTACAAACTTTCTCGTTTATAATATTAGTAGGATTAATATAGCGGCATGCGACTACGTTTCAGTTGTGCCCTGGACCTTATTGTCTTATTTCGTGCTTTTCAGTTACTTTTTTCCGTAGTCGGGTTTGTTTTATAAACTATTTTTTATTTCAATTTTTTTGGTCGCTTACCTAAATGTTAATAAAACAATATGCAAAAAATCTCCGTTGGTTAGTTCGTAGAAATTTTTAATACTACATTGTTTATATTTATTAATATCGCAATCTATTCGTAACAGAGTATTTTACGCTAAATGGCAATCCTATCGCGTTATTAACATTGACGAAAAATTGTAATAAAAAAGAATTACTCTTCCTCGCTTCATCGCAGTCTGGTAAAAAAATATCTGGTAAAATGAAACATTCTGAAGCACAAAGCATTTATTATTTGAAGTTTCAAATATAACTAAAACTTGATCGACAAAAAGTTGCATAATATTAAAATGATGACGAGCATAGCCCATATCATACAATGCTCATTACATCCGAGAAAAATATTTTTGCGTACACTATAGTGGCACTGTATTGTCATGGTATTTCCAGCATCTTGTTTCCAATTACATAATTGCAAAAAACACATAATGGTACTTTCGGAGCACACGCCGCGACTTCGCTTTTGTTCAAATTTAGAACTTATTCCCGCTTAAGCGGAAGGATTATCTTGGTTTTTTCGTCATAGTTCGATGGTATAAAGTAAACACCAAAGCAATGTAGCAGTTTGCGTATGCTTGTCTTAACTTGCAATATTAGGCAATAATTAATTAATTACAATAACAACTATTACAACTCATGTAGAAACCGTGACAATACAACTGTAACAGTGACAGTCGTGACATATATATATATATATATATATATATATATATATATATATATATATAATTCATTTTGAAAAAGGTGGAGTTATAGCTATTTTGTCAATACTTTTATTCTACCTAATTATAAACTTATAACAATGGGGTAAGGTACATATTACTGTTGTATCGCAATTATTCGTTTAGTTTTTGCTATATGTACTTCATACTTATCAAAATATTATGTTTTTATAAATTTACTTATTTAAATAAAAAAAATATATATTGCTAAGGGAAAATCTGTAGATAAGAATATAAATTCCTTTAAATGTTTTATGAATCGTTTGTGATTACATTGATGCACGCATTTGAAATGCAGCTAAGATGCAAATGCCATTCTTCTTTAACGTGTAATTGCAAAATAAATAAGAATATTGGAAAAATATATAGCCTATAACCACCGCACAATAAATACGAATCGATAGACACCTCACTTGTCAAAATCGGTTCAATAGGAGCGACGCTAGAGTGGAACATAAAATGGATAGATACATAAATAGAGTGCTAAAATCATTACCCTTCCTAGCTTCGCCGTAGTCGGGTAAAAACGAAAGGTCACTCACTCATCACGAAATCTCAGAAACTACAAGTGCTAGGAGTCTCAAATTTTGCATGGGGGTTCCTTCTGGAAATTAAATGGATACATACATAAATAGAGTGCTAAAATCATTACCCTTCCTGGCTTCGCCGTATTCGGGTAAAAACGAAAGGTCACTCACTCATCACGAAATCTCAGAAACTACAAGTGCTAGGAGTCTCAAATTTTGCATGGGGGTTCCTTCTAGGACGTAGGGGCTCACTAAGACGGGATTTTGCGAAATTCAACCCCAGTAAAAAGGGGTGGCAAAGTTTGTATAGTATAAAATAAAGTCGCGTACCGAACGGATTTCGATGAAATTTCGTATGAGGATAGTTCGAAACCCTAGGAACGTTTTCGGCTACTTTTATCACGTGAAAATGTATAGCGGGACTTTTATTCAGGAAAAACTCTTTCGTGCGGGCAAAGCCGCGGGCAAAAGCTAGTATTCTTATAAATATGAAAGTTTATGAATATGTATGGATGTTTGTTACAAATAAACGCATAAACCAATGCATAATTTGAATGATATTTGGAACACATTTACATTAAATCCTGAATTAACAATATACAGAAAACTCTCATCTTCGCATAGTTCAGTGTCAATTTTGTCCGGATAAGAATACTTGCGGGTAAAGCCACGAGCAAAACTATATTTTATTATTTTCTATATAAACACTCAATTACAGTTTTCTGATCTAAAAACGCGTGGGGGCATTTTTTGTTAATGTATAATTCAAATCAACTCACCAAAGTAAATTGCGCCTTAGCGCCAGGAAATTAATTTCTCTATCGACGTTTAATTTTCGCATTTATAAGATGAATAGAAACGTTACTTAATATAAATTTATATGGTAATTTCATATCCAATTTGAACACTATGAGTAGGGCCATTATATACCAGATAAGCTATAAAGTGTATGCTAATTTGCATCTGGAAGAGATTGATTTAAGTTTAAATGAAATATTACAGAATTTGTGGGGTCATTGTCCTTCGTGAGACTGTTATTGTTTTGGTCGAGATGCTTCTCAGACATTAAAATATATTGCATTGTAACACTCCTTGACTGTAGAAACGTTACATCGGTAATGTATGAGTGGATATTATAATTAGCAATTAACTGTACATATTATTTTGTTGCTTTGGTTTGCAAATTATAATGCCGTCGTAATTTAACAAAGAAAATAACTTTTTTGGCTTTGTGAAAACAATTAAGACGTAAACCATGAGCTCATAAAAATATACAAATAGATGTTGGTATATTCTAGATTGATAAACTCTAACATCGTTTGGAAAAGTTGGCACGTCTTAATCATTTTTCATGGCGGTTTTTATGCTATCTATTAGAACTTGCCACTGGCTACTCGCCACTTTAACTATAACACGACTTACTAGAGCCAATTAGTTTACTATGGCTATTTCAATTTATGGCAACAGCTACGGAACCATATTCTGGCTTACTTTTTCGTTTTTATAATGACCAGTACGGATGCAATGTTTAACATAATTACCTAGGACTTATTGAAGCAAAAAACTGGTGTGAACATATAATTAGTATTCATACGCTTATGCCTCACTGAGCACATAATATTCTGCAGTCAACTTGTATAGCCAACCATATTGTGTTGTCATTCATCGTGATTATCAATAACATTCCCACACAATCAGCTAATTGCTGGGGTGGCTGTGTCGCATTCGATGTAATAAATTATCACAAATCTTAGAGCTTTCATATAGCATTTTGCGGCGCGGCTTCCGAACAATCTGATCATCCATACCGAACAGAACCAAGTGATTTGATGAGTCCGTGTGAATATTTCTTTATTTTCAATAGTTTAAAGGGTAAAAGGCCGACCGTTGAGGAAAGGTTTGTTTATCAAATTCTAAATTGTTTGTCAGACATTTAGAGCTTGCAAATATATTACGTGAAGTTTATTAGGACACGGGTATCTATACGAGGAAATTCTGTGTGTTCGATTGTTTTTGTAAACACATTATCTCGGCAAGATATAATTACTTAGTTGATTAGTAAGAATTACGAACGATTTATCACACGATACTTATCCTGCATTTCAGAATTAATGATGCTTAATTTTGGACTTTGGGCAATTCATTTGCAGCAATTATAAACAACTTATTGTTGAAGAAATACTCAGCAACATTATATCTATACATATAATAAAGCAGTAGAACCGGTGTGTCTGTAAATTTAAAGAAATGTGATAAAAAATAAAGGGGGTGACTATAGAAGAGTAATGGAAAACAAATCAGCGATTTTTATAATTCTTTTCTGTCGGTCTGTTTTTCTGCTTGTTTGTTACTTGCACATCTCCGAAACTATTGAACGGATTTCGTTGAAATTTGGCATACGGGTAGATCATGTCCTGGATTAACACATACGCACTTTATATCCCGGGAAAATAAAAAGCTGGACTTTTGACCTTATGACCCGGAAAAACCCTTTCACGCGGGCGGAGCTGCGAGCAAAAGCTAGTTATTTAATAAAAATCATTGACCAATGCAACCGTCTGGCACTGATGTTTTAATATAGCTTCATGATAAAATCAAGAAAGTTAATGGCACAACATTTTGCTGTAAGAAATCGAGTTCAACTCATAAATAAAAGTAATTTAAGCTTTTAATTTAAATATAAATTCGGTCCTTGTCCAAATTAATCTTTAATACTTTTGAAAGACACAAGAACTTAATTTTTGTGGCCACGAATGATAAAATCGGGAGCAAAATTACTTCTCATTTATTGAGCACTCAAACTGATGTCCGTTGCTGCCATCTTTGATGCGATCATTAACCGATTTTGCTTTATTATGTATAATTCCGCAATATCGTCATTAATAATATTATTTTAATGGATATTACGTATAATCTGATACTGATTTTGAAGTGCGTTATAAAAGAACTGTTCTCATTTATTATTTTTATAAGACGCAAACATTTTAGTATCTATTTCAAAAAGTAATGCCTAACAGCACTAATGGCGACAGTTTGAATAATTGAGTAATGAAATATCTAAGAGTTTCCAGTTACTAGGAAAAATAAAAGTGTATATGGGTGAACCCACATTGAAGAACACTGATTAAGAGATACAAATTAAGAAATATAAC
Source organism: Sphinx pinastri (assembly GCA_947568825.1). Taxonomy (NCBI): domain Eukaryota; kingdom Metazoa; phylum Arthropoda; class Insecta; order Lepidoptera; family Sphingidae; genus Sphinx; species Sphinx pinastri. The sequence goes on along the minus strand of OX387627.1, from coordinate 8,453,058 downwards.
ATCAACAATTACGGTATTTATTTTTCTGTTTCAATAGCGCACGTTTACAAAACATCGAGAAGCAACATTGACATGATATTAATGTCAACATAAAGAGCTAATATTAATCAGTTTGTGAATGATTTAATATTACGTTAACTGTACCGCGGGAGAGCTAACAGGGTACAGTTAATCAATTAACGAAATATGTAGTGTACCGTATAGCGGTTCGGCGCAAACTGTAATCGCCAACGTGTTTGTCGCCAAATATGCGCAATTAAACCGTAGTCGACCGAAAGATTAGTTTTAAACACAGATCAGTGTCTAAAATTATTATCATAAAGTATAATGTTTTCCTCTAGCATTCTAGTTTCGCTCTACCGATACCCAATGTAAACATGTCATTTTTCTTTAGAGTTATTTCACTTGACCTCTCATATGAAACATTGATAATCTCTAAAGCTAGGCCGTTGTAAAATAAATAGTGTCACGAGCTCAAGATTTCTACACGGATCGAGACGCGGTCAAAAGCTAGTTCAATATAAACATAATGAGACGCAAACAATCCCGGCGTACAGTTATCTCTGAACACCGTATAAAATCATCTTCCGTAATGATCGAGAACATGTAAACATACAGATTATCAATATATTGGACGCTCGTTAATATGTCGTGCATTCTCTAATTGAAAGGATATATGTAAGTATATTGTATTCAAGCTTTCGAGTACACGCCATGCGCCACTGCGAACGTATAAAGATAGCTTTTTACTGCACAACGTTTCTCTATGGGCTCTATATCTGGATTACATAAATAACAATTATTTCATCTATACGAATGCAGTACCGCACTGATAACCAAAAAGCGACGTACAGATGTGAGCATAAATGCTAACTAAAGACGTAATAAATTATAAAGAATAGGTAGTACGAAAGTAATTAAAATGTTTGCTTTTAATTGCAAATTAGATATAAATTCCCATAGATGTGGCGGTTGGTTCGCCGAGTCCCATTATTAATTACAGTGCTGACATGAGACAATATGGCCCCGGTAGTCAGCGCAGTGCGCAGCGCTCGCGACCAGCAGGCGCGGCGTGTGCGCTCACGAAGCGACATCTACACCCGATTTATGTGTGGGAGCGCCGGGTCGTGACCCTGCCACATGAAAATTATTAATCTTATCATACTATGGTAATCCCCATATTTTTTTTATAATAGTTTACAACATTGATAAATCGAACTTTAAACCTCTGCTACGATACCGCCATGAGATTTCCATTAAATATACGTCCGTCCATCTGTCTTCACAAACGGTTGACGGTTGTGATAGCGAGCGCCGGGCTGACATTATTTGCATGACGTTGATTCGCCGAATTTGGAACGCGAATGCGCTCGATCACTTTTTGTCATGAGATTTAACAACGTGCTCGAACTAGGCTTGATTAAAAACGGTAATTTCGACACCACGTACTGTAAATGTCGTAACACGATAATGTATCGGAAAACAACCGATACATTCCGAGATTTTTCGTTAATTTGTTCACCATGTCGGAGAATGCGGAGAAAACGAAAATTGGGCGGTCAAAAAACGAAGTAACCGTGTTATCGATAGGCGTAATTTGTTTATGGCGTGCTCGCACCATCTCTAATGTAGTTATAATAGCGATTTCGGGCGGGATCGCGGGCGCTAAGTAATTGATAGAGCCACTTGTAATTTTTATTGTATTAGCCACGTTAATATACACATTTATTAGAGGCTGTATTGGGCTATTACATTTCGACGTTTTACAGAATACACACGCAACACGAAATGTTTAATATTTATAATAAGGTGTTTACATGAACATACAGGATGTGACAGAATATAGAGTTACGCGAAATTTTAAAGTGGGGCGTTCCTACACCCTTAACACACAAAGTGACTTCCCTGTGTGTCAGCATAAGTAATTTCATTGCCTGTCATAACGTTTTGGCGATGACTACATTACTCAAATCCATTGATGTAGGGTTTATAATACATCAATGCTCAAATCATATTATTTTCATCGTTTTCTAATATTAAATAATTAGGTAGCCCAGTAAGCGTATTCAGAAATATTTGCATTAATCGAAATACGGTATATAGTTAAAGAAATGTTAATTCCCCGTATATTTAAATTTCAAAATCATGCACAGTTCAGTAGGTGGACGACTGTACTTTGTTTTTGAATAAGGCAGTTTAATAAAGGTTTCTCTTCAGAATTCTACAACTTAACATTTTATTAAAAACCACATTCGAAACTGTTGTATAAATAATATAAGTGTTTAATAATTATAATTATTGTTTTAATTCTTCAGTTTGCCAAAGTTAAAGAAGAATGACCAATTGAGTGTTAGAATAAGTCACATTTGAATGAATGAATGAATGAAAACATTTTATTGTACACCACGTTATACAAAAATAACAAATATGTTTAAAACTTTGAATCGCGCGACAATAGGCGGTATTATCGCTAAAAAGCGATCTCATCCAAACAACCTGTACTGATTGTGAGAGATATTTGAAGTATACATAACACTACACTACACTACTACTAACATACACACATATATACATAACAATTTAAAATTAATAGATTTGGTGGATTAATAAAAGATACCGAGGAATAACGCCGCATATACATATTTAAGATATCAACGTCGCAATTAGTATTAACAATCTTCCGTTTTTGAGTCATGAAGATTTGTTGATCACCCTGTATATAGCAAGTGAAGGTAATTTAACGAAAAGTTATCATAGTTTGTAAGGGAATATATTGTTTGGAGACCTACAAAGGTGAGTTTCGCCCGATATTAAACACATTCTTGAAATAATGTGGGAAATCGTTAACATTTAATATATAGATCTCTATAATATACGTAAATTCATATTATATAGATCTATATGGTACATACTACGCACCGCATTCGCTGGTAACCATCATGGTAACTCGTGAAATTCTAAATTTTACGTTAAATCAAATGTGCTTTCAATACAACGAATTATAAATTCAGTTTCACGTGGGAAGGTTTTATTTATTCAGTAGCCTAATAAAATAATAAAAAATATTATTGTTACTTGTTACAATATAAGCAAATGTACAGTTCGATGCATTGGTATTATAAATATTAAATATTCTGACAATAAAATATTATAACTAAAGTCAACATTGCAAAAATTACTACACAATACTCAAAATGTATACATTATCTGCGTGCCAAATCACCATCGCTTTCTACTACTTACTTTTAAACACCCATCAACTCCAAATGCGCAAGTAGATTCATCTATTGTGACAAAACAATAAATGTATGCATTTCTAAACTAAATACGCAACGGTAAAAGTTTCGCGCATTTTCATAATCACCATCATCAATGAATATCAATACGGCCAGTGAATGGACACAAAAAAAAGTTAAGAAATGATTGTTTGGTTAAAGCATTGTGCATATGTGTACGTTTGTGAATGGACCATTAATTTAAATTACACGTTTCTAATGTGGGAAAGTAACAATCGGGATAAAACGCACGCTGCAAATTGTTTCCTCTCGGAGTGAAAGTACCAAAAGTGTTTACGAATCTATAATTGAATCATCGTGTGCAGGAAGCGTCCATCACTATTTTCTTTATGATACGGTTATACCATTAAGCTAAGCAAACTGAAACGCGCTGTTTGGAGTGCTTTTAACGCCAGCACAGTGAACGTATTGTTATGTTATTCGACTGTAAATATCGGCAGTACAAGAATGGGTGTCGCGCACATCTCGTACGCATGAATGTTACATTTAGAAAAGGGTGTTAAGTGTTCAACTTGTAGTTGTGGTTACAGTGTAGCCAAAGTGTAACGAACAAAGGATCGTTCGGATCTTGGCCGCCGCTCCGCGCCGAGTGAGACAATGCGCAGGCCACGCGGCCAGTTAGCGTAACGCGAGGTGAATGAATCCTAAAACAGTTCACCAACACGTCCACTCGGAACCACCCTTCCGCGGAACTGATATTTTTTTTTCTCAGGTTATTAAGATGGTTTTGTTTTTATTATTACAATAATTGCCAATGATGAATTTGCAAATATTGTTCCACCAAATTTGCGATGGTGCCGGAGGAAACGTTGTAAATCAATTTCGATACAGCTCTTATCGGTGTATCTAATACAAATTACATGTACTGCGGACGTCTAGCTTTTCATAAATTATACGAACAGTTTTTGACTTCCGCAATATAAGAGAACTGAGATTGAGTGTTTCCTGGCTTCGTTTCGCAATTATATAGCTTTTCGTTTTTTACACAAAGGGGGTGGAGCGAGAAATCTTAATGAAGAGCACCTACTTTTTTGCAATCTAGATTAGTTCGCAAACGTGATAGGTCGGCTCCATCCAGACGTCAAGCCATAAGTGGCAAATGTTTCACCTAGTACAACACAAATCACTCGGAACGGGAAATCATTGGTATGCGACAGGAGTGGATCCCACGCCCTCTCCCACGACAATCGATCGCTTATTCACTATGTTAGCGCAGTGTTTAGTGCCGAATTACGATTAACGCGCTGAAAAAACTTCACATACCGAATAAAATCATTTTTGTTCCAGGTTAACACCGACTTAGAAGTAAACGCGGTGTAGATAAGAATCAAATGTAGTAGGTCAGTGTGACAACATTAATATTCAAGTGTGTAATCGCACAACCGTTTAAGGTATGCAGGGTTCAAAAGAACTTGTTGATGAATGACGCCGGCCGCGGAACATGTGGGATAGTTGATCTGTGGCGAGATCTCGAGCATTAAAACGTTATCTCCAACTAGTTACCGGATCAACATGTAAATTAACTTCAACCCCGCATCTGACTTTCGTATCGTTTTGCAGTCCAAGCTATAATTGGAATGGCATTTCAACTGGAATGTACTTTTAATTTTATAACACTGATCTGATATTTTGGAAATAACAATTTTAACGCATTATTTATTATTGTTTTCATTATTATTCTCCACAGTCTTTCTGAAAAGTAGAATGTTTTATAGCTTTTAAAGATCCGACATACCCACGCTTAATATTCCTTCTATGATTTTACTACTTAATGACAAATCGCCAGCAGTTTATTTCTTGACGGTGTAATAAACATTTTAGTGGCGAAGCGGGGAAGGCGCATGCGCACTCAACTATCAGCGTGAGCGCATCTGCCTCCGTACATCAAATTAACGGCGCGGAACCACCACTGGGCCTGGAAACACCAAAAATTTTGCATCAAGCGCGCGTGGCGCTATACACTCATTCGTACTGTGGGAGTTCTGCGCGCGTACAATTAGTCGACTAGAAAAAAGCTTATATTTCAAAAGTCTCATGGTACTGAGAATGCTTTTTACAATTATGGTTTTTATAACGGTAGAAAATTGAAATAGTATCTATTTAATATATGTAAAGAAGCAGTACGACATAATATATTTGATTAGGCGGATATTTGTTCAGGTTTGCTGCGCATGCGATAAATGCGTCGAAGCGAGCAACAAGTTCGCGGCATGTAGTTGGTAAACATGAGTATGTGCAAAGCTAATTCGTAGAGACGATACAATCGTGAGAAAAGAGACGTTAAGCTAGCACATAATTGTTTGAGAACATGAATAGACAGTAAATGAACTGCGTCCAGTCGCTACCCGTCAATGTATTTTAAAGCATATAATGGTTATTCTCGCGACTAGCTTTTACTGCTAATGAAAACAAAACGCCTAGAAAATATTAACGCATTATGTCAAAGATAACTTTATGTTTAGACACTATTAACTTCGATTTATTGGAATTCGTAAATCAACTTTCTTAAATCAATCAAAATTAGGTTTAATTAAAATCCAAGCAAGATGGTTATTAACGCGTGTTTTGGTGGCCTTCGATAGCGCGTAAGCTCCATATCGTGTATCATTTCTATGTCATATTCGGTGTGACCTGTTTGTTGTCTGTAAAATAATTATTGTTACGAGTACGTTTTGTGTAGTGGAGTACAGAGTGAAGCGTTTGGAATATGTATAAATGTAGACAACTTACAAGTGTCTTCAGTGGCAAAATAAAGCGTTGGCGAGAGCAGGTAACCACAAGACAGTATATTGACAATTCCTGTATCCTTATTTTCTATGACAGAGTTAACTCGTAACGCGGCCGCGTCACGTTAACTTCGTGTAATTAACGTTAAATAGTATTCTGTATGCCAATTTCCATAGTGATAAACGCGATGTGTTACGTTACGCGTTTTTTACGTGCGGTGAAAATAACGTGTGTCATAGAGAATAAGGGGGCTGGTCTGTATTTATAGCCCGAACAAATTAATGACGTAGATAAATTAATGACAAGTATATCGACATCGGAATAATAAAAGTATGAGAAAATAATATTTCATGGATCCTCAATAACCGTTGTAGATAGTCAAAATTTGCAACGGATATCATAAAATAGAGCAAAAAATACATTTAAAACTTGCAAGGAAACGTTTCGTGACAAAAAAGAATTAAAAGACTCGTTTTTGGGGAGTCGTGGCATTTATAAAGTTATTGAACCTACATAGTTAATTTTTGTGTAACTTTTGTGCTATTGTAAAATCTTTTTCTGAGAATACTTTACGAATTAACTCCATTTTTTAATTCTGTGAAAATCCAAACACTTATGAAATAATGCCGGTGTTTACTCCTCACAGGCATTTTAACCCCCGACAGAAAAAGAGGGGTGTTATTTATGAAGTCTATTCGACATAATATTTTAATAACTATTAAATAAGTAGGTAGGTACCATTGATGTATCATTAAAAACTTTTTAACAAAAAATAGCACCGACTTCAAAAACCACTATAAGGAAAAAAATAACTTATGCTTTGCTTATGGGTTACAAGGAAATTTTAATAATACCAATATTATATACACTGCCATTCGTGTGATTATATTAATGTACAATGAATAAATCTTGGAGTCAGCTTGTGTATCTAGTCAGGCACGCCGGAATAAGTCTGGGGACCATCGATGGACATCGTCTATCGCTGGCCGATATTACGACTGTTACCTCCACGTTCAGTGTATTCACTTTGCCAGGCCGGAAAAAAGAAGTATGGCGACGAAAAATAAAAATACAAAGAATTCAAAGTTACCCGTAGGTACAGATGAAAAGAAAAAATCTACGATTTTTTTATAACATAAATATTGTACATCTAATATATAATAAAATTCTCGTGTCGCGGTGTTTGTTGCCAAACTTCTCCGAAACGGCTCGACTGATTTTCATGAAATTTTGTGTGCATTTCGGGTAAGTCTGAGAATCGGTCAACATTTATTTTTCATACCCCTAAATGTTAAGGGTGGTCCACCCCTTAATATATTTTTTATTTTTTAGACAAATGCATTTGTTTACTTTTTTATGATACATCATTCAAAAATACACACAACTCAAAATTTTTACCTTTCTACGATCAACCCCTATTTTTTTAATAACTTTTAACCCCGGTCGGTAACTGATGGCAAAACAACGTTTGCGGGGTCAGCTGGTATTATATAATATTAGTACACATATTGTATAATCGCAATAGGAACAATTATAATTTAAAATATTTACAGAGGTATATTGTATTATATATATAAGATGTTATCAACATAATTTTCATTTAATTTAAAGTGAAACAAATTCAAAGTATACATGACATTATGCATAATTGATTTTATGCATTATTTACAAATAAACAATACCTACCAGCACGTAATTTTTTTTTTTATATTTACTTTATTGATACAAAATGTAACCCATTGCCATTGTGATTAATTTTGCACGCGACCACCGGAAAATAAACGGACAAACAAACAACGTAAAAAAGTTCTTATTGTGATTGATTTCGGTAAAAAAAGACAATGAACTAACCGATAATACGGTTTATTTAGTGGTTCGGAAACCATCGTTGATCGCCCACTGCACAACCCAGTTCGAATGTCAAGGAACTACTAAGGATCATGTTAGCAATTTATCATTGTTTTTGTCGCGCAAAATGAATGGCCACGCTTGTGTCTTTACCCTTTCGTAACTGTATTTAATGGGTTCGGTTATACTGATTTCAAAGAAGACAGCGATAAAGCTATATAAAACGTGCTATATAAAAAATGTATTCTCGCCTCGAAGCATTTCGCCTCCTTTTTATTATCACACTATCTCTACTGCGCTCTAGCTTACTTTCGCATACGATCTTTAACACTGGGCGGAGCATTTGGGTTTTCAAATGTTTGTTGCGCGGCGCACTATTTTCTCATACAAAATAAATGACGATTAGTGACGTTCTGCTTTTCATACAAGCAAAGATAATATGAAATGTGACACAACACGTCGACGTTTATCCACGTAGTCATATACAATCCACGTATAGTACATAAACTTACGACGTTGCGCCTGTTGCGTAATTAGAATGTATGTGTGAGTAGCCTTATAGTGTACAATAAAAAAGCTAACGTGGAGTGGTCCTAGCAGTCTAAAAATTTAAAGTGATACGGCGCGATGACGTTGCTTGAAGGAATTGGTATAAGCCTCAGCCGTTTATGCATGTTGTTTAAAGAAAGATATATTTTTTGCTGACGTGATTAAACGATGTGTCAATTAGCCTTTATCAAATTTTATGTATTATAAAGTTGCTCCGCCCAAAGTGTTAATTATATCCGAAGCTAAATTCGAACTAGGTTATCGATTGCGGACAAATAATCTTAATCTACATACTATTATTTGTTTAAAATTTACTTTCCAAGGCAGCCATTATACTCTGAATTAAGTTTTGCTTTTGGAATACTTTTTTGTAGAAACACATTTTTTTATTGATTTAATGATGTACACAAGGAAACTAAATTTAAAATAAACATAGCCTAAAACACATTAAATGTACCTCCTACATTGTAGGTACAACTTTTTATTTTACTGATTAAATATTCAAAACTAATTTCTAACGGAATAAATTAACCTTATTTCTAAGATTGTACTCATATTGAGGATGTTCTAAGCAATATTTTATAGACGTATATAACTCATGTAAATTAACAAGACTCTCAATACTAGTTCTGTTATTTGTGGTCCTGATTTATGGTAGAAATTTGTATTGTCAGAGTGAAACCAGGATTGTAGGCAGTTAAAAATTAATGAGCTAGAATGTAACAGTTAAGTTTCAAATTGTTTTTGACGAGTCATACCCAAGGGAAACTATTTACTTGCCTGCAGTTTCTTACGGTTCACATAGATGATCGTAATTTTATTTAATTTAACATGCAATGTAACTATGTATGTTTGTTTGGGTGGAATCTGGCAAGTCAATTTTGAAGCAGTTACCCTTGAGGGTTGACCGATTGTGTTGAAATTTTGTATACACGTTCACTTTGGGTGACAATGCATTGTTAGCTAAGTGACGTCATTCTGAATCCAATATGGCGGACGACCCAAGATAGCGAAGTAGTTAATTAGTTAGGTATCAAATGAAAGGGCTTGCTGAGAATAACTCGAAAAATAACTAAAAGGTAAAAAATAAATAAAAAGAAAAAAATATATTTAAAAACAAGTTTTTATTAAAAAGCTCTAAACAAAATAAAAAAATAACTTTAAATTGAATAAAACTTTGTTTAATACTATGTGGAGATAAAAGCTTGTCGCGATATTTACTTGTGTAGATAATACAATAATTATGTAACTTGATCTTGACAAAAGTAAATCTCGCGACAAGCTTTTATCTCTACATTGTATTAAACAAAGTTTCATTCCATTTAAAGTTATTAATTTTTCTTTTTAGAGTATTTAAATAAAAGCTTGTCTTAAAATATATTTTTTTACTTTTTATTTTTATGATTTACTACTATTATGTAGATACAAATCAGCTTTGCTACCGGCACTTGTTCTGAGATTTGGGTGCTAATTCTTTCTTTATCGTCTCTGAGCCTAAAAGGTCAGATTTACTCGGGATCTACAGATCGATATTTTAAGCATTTCAATGTTTTTTTTACTGATTGGTGCTTAGCCCATTTCACATCTTAGTTAATTTGGTTGCTTTAATACATTCAGTTTGAGTTGATTCGTGAAAGATGAGTACCTACCAAGTTAATTTTTTAATTTCCTAATCATGACTTGAACTTTATATGCAATGTTGAATATACGTGATGTTATTTTGACAAAGTTTCCTTAAGCCATTGAAAACGGAGAGCTGGCGACTCGAAAGTGGGTCACCCCGTCTCTATGGGTGGTCCAACAGATCACGTTTATACGTACGTGCCTAATTATATACCTCCTACTTCACAGATCACCGAGACACCTATAATACTAATAAATTCTGCAATTTGGTAACCCAGTTATGTATGTGAAAAATGAATGAAAGTAAAATATTATGCAATATCATAAAAACACTCGAAGATTTTTTCTATCATAAAGTATGATTCATAGCACTCCATTGTGCTAAATTAAAAAACCAGTTGTTTACAATTGTGTCGGCCATGGAGTCTTTAGTATGATGTGTAGACTATAGTATGTAAATTTCTCATACTTTAAATTCGATGAGATACGTCGAAGATTTATTGCACTGAGCTTTGAATTTTTTTTATTGTGTAATCGACCACGTAATAATTCTTCGTCGGAAACGGTACATGTTTATTTTTAGCCGTTCCGGAACAGTTTTATACCACAAAAGGAATATGTCACTTTAAGTCCTTACATGAAAGTGCAAAGTAGAAACAATGTAATAAAGTATGTTTAATGAGCACGACACGAATAAATTCATTAACTGCCGCATCGCGATACCTGATTTAACTGAGTCTCATCGCTCCGGTTTTATACTATGTTTTGATATCTATACTACTTGTTCATAGATACAGAATTTTCGAAGTTGGTGAACACTAAATTGAGGTGTTTATGCTAATTTATTTAAACACGGTTTAATTAAGTTTTTAATCAAACAATGTTATCTCGTAACGGGCACTGTTCTGTGTTTGGGCCTGGGATTACAGATAACAATCGCGAACGTATTCGCGGCACTTCGCAGAGAAGCTTCTACGAAGACAATGTGTTGGGTAAAATATTTATATACAGTTTGCAATGCGTACCAGAGTAATATATCAAGCGGTAATGTTTATAATTAGAGTAGAGGGCGTCGGAGTAAGGGATGTTATCGCTGCATCCGGCGTGCGCTGTAGCTATCGTGTGAGAAATCCATCAAGCACCCAGACACAATCACCTGCGAATCCATTACAATATGTTTTGTCATAAATTATGCATATTTGTTTGCATTCATTCATAATGAATAATATTAATCACGATTCGTTTTGGTGAAAGCAATTTCTTTCCCCCTAACAACTGCATATTTAACATCCCTTAACATATTAGATTACATTACATTCAATATTAATAATGAAAGATAATATTAAAATACACATTAATTATTACCGCCGTTAAGGAATAATTATAATCCCTTCCTAGCCGATTTTCGGCCACGGCGGCCAATCTCAACGGAGATCAGCCAGGTGCGCAGGAGATATTATAGTGCACAAGTGTGTGCGCAATACACAAGTGCACTCACTATTCCTTTACTCTCATAGTCCGGTGAGACGGCAATCCGACATGACCGGAGAGAGATCAGGCGCAGGACCAACGGCTTTACGTGCTTTCCGAGGCACGGGAGTATCACACCGCCAACTTCCTGACTCCGAGCTGCGACTGAGTAATTTTTAAGATGGAAAAACCCAGTCACAATGTTTTTGGCCCGACCCAGGATTCGAACCCAGGACCTCAGCGCGCAAATCGTACTCGTAACGCGTACGCAATACAACTACGCCACCGAGGCAGTCAAGGAATAATTATAATTGTTATGAGTAATAATGGTATGAAGCGATTTGCAAATTGAGGGTGATTCGTCAGTTACGGTGTGGAGTTTCGCGTCGCGGCCGAGTGGTATCAATGCGGTCTGCGGTAACTGTTGATAATTAAGAGTGGTCGTTTAAATGGCCGTTGACGGTAACGGAGCGTGTGCCGGTGCGAGTCGCTTCCGCACTACGCCCACTGACAAGTGAGCCGCGTCGACGATGGCGCCATCAGCTGTCAACTCGCATAAAATGTCTTCATCAACCAATTCAACGACTGTCCGCAGACAATGGTGGGAAATTAACAAAACAATTGGGGTAAAATTTAATAATTCAAATAACCGTTACATCCTGCACTATCAAGATACGTTTCCTTTGTGCAGATGAGGTCCGTGAAAAATTCCGTAAGAATGCAAATTGGTGTATTTAAAACAACTAAACAACGGTACCTCTTTACACACAGCAGAATGAAACTATCCATAGTATAAGACATGGGTTTCATGCGATTGTATTTGTGGTATGTTGAGTTGAGTTATCGGCGCGAGTCGGCAGGGGCCTTTGGTTGGCGCGGTGCTTCCGCGACCGTCGTGTGTCCCCGCAGATATGACCATGAGAGCCCGCGACGCTTGCGGCCCTTTTGATAATGCTAATGTTCCACCGATATCCTGATTAAACTCGGCACGATATAACAACCACATACAATGACCGCCTCGGCAAGATGGACATCGGCTAAAGCCCGTAGATACCGATGCGCATGAATATTTACCATCGATAGGTCGATAATTCATTCGGTATGACCAAAATTATGGTCAGAATGTGGAACGCTATTGTACTATGTTATTATTTCTGCTATTCTAGATGTGAAAGATATACCATATTAAAGGCACAAGGCTGCCCGAGGAAATCAAATTAGGATACTATCATTTTATTGTTCATCGATGAAAGATTGTAGTAATTGTGTACAAGAGAACAGACCAACCATCCACACTGGAAGAAATTATTTAACGTCAGGAGGCCACCCGAAGCGTTTGTTTAAAAAACAAAACGAACTAGGAAGTGATAAGCAGAAGACTTGTCTAACAGTAAACGTTTTATCTTTCCGTTTTGTATCCCGAGATATTATAATGGATGGGACTTGTGGACTGGCTGACGGCAAACTTACAATCACTTAAACAGATACGATTAAGGCGGGAGATATAAAGCATGCCATCAAAACATAATGTTTCATTCAAACATAATTAAGTTTCAACCTAAGGTTGTATTACAAGTACTATTGTTTCAAATGGAGCTTTAAGAAAAGCATGCGGCATAAAATAGTTTTATGATGAAAATAACAACTCAGTAAATGAGGTTCTGAGATTGCATTATTTTATACAGAAATCAATTGCAATAAAAATGAAACTTAATTTCGTAAAACATTTAGACACAGTGATAGTTTGTTGTTACGAGGATATTTAATTATAGTATTTCAGTTTTTGTGTTTTCAAATTGTGCAATGTCATAGATGTGGTGATTTATTCGCGCAGGCACATTAATAGTTTCTATAATTAAAACCTCTTCACAGTTGGGTCAAAGTATGCGCGTACACTTACCTCCATTTCCACACAATATTACCAGCTTTAATTAACCCTAATGCCGATCGAGGGCACGTGAAAATCATATACGCAACCTGTAATTTTACATACTTAATGTTTCCTAATGTATTACTTATGAGATTTCACCAATATCAGAGGTCTATTCGTGAACCGAGGATCGTGTTTATTTATTTTATAATATTTAATACCCGAATTGCCTTGTTATAGAATTGTAGAAAGTATTGAAAGCGATTGGTTGTAGTTGTCGAATCATAGGACAGTGATACAGCGCGACCGTTCATACTCCATATAGATTAGACATCGAACAAAACACACGGGAGTGTGGCTGTACGTGATCGACCGCAAAACCTGCTCGATTTAATCACATTAATTGACACAACCGTTAGCGCATAATAACGATGTATTGTGGAAATAATTTGATAACATTTAAATTGTAGGTACCTAGCGTGCGTTGCGTGCAGAAAAAAGTAGAGGACCGGCGGGTACCGCAAGCGAGCGGAACTCACTCGCGGCTATTTTGGAAACTACTTACTAGTGACTACACTCACTCGATTTAAATTCGCGAATAATGACAATTTCTGGTTTAGAACATCATTAAGTAATCTAGGGCACATTATACGTTATTGTAGAGTTTTTATTGAAATAAAACTACTTATATCGTCGAATATAAAACTGAGTGTTTTTCTTTTTTAGTTAGTACATTATTCCACGGATGTGTTTATTAAAGTTCAGCTATTTGTATTTTTTGTTTATCGTTCCGAGTCTAGATCGTAATTTATATTTAGTACGTGGAAATGGTTGAAATTAACGGCAGTCGGCAGCATTACTTCGCCAGGCTAGCCAACTGCGTGACTTTGGAAAATATTAAATTATGAAACAACTAGTCATAATGACAGGCTCGCACTGGACTGAGATGGCAAGTAATATCTAACGGTACAAATCAGCCAAATTCTGACATTCTATCGATCTAATGGGAGTTAGCTGGAGAGGCCCCGGCTGCAAACCGAAGTGAAAACATTTTATGTGTAAACCTGTAATTTACTACAAATTTTATAGTGCATTGAACTTTGAGTAATTTGGTAAGTGGCCATAAGGTGAACTTGGTACTTGCGTTTGCTTTATATTTTACCGTGCGTGAAATGACGCAACGTTTTGTGGTCTACTGATGACGTTTTTTGTTAGCCTTATAGTGCTCATTTCGCCATCTTCATTCCAAAAAAGCTCGTGAAAAAGTACAATGTTTAATGTCGATGACATGTTCATGAATTATTCTCGTCATGTGTTTTTGCTCGTCTGCCTACGTAATCCCGTAATTGAGGAAGAAGCAACTACATTGTTCACAATTGCTTTACTTATAGTAACAATAGTTTATTTCTCACATTTCAATTGACTGAGCGAATTTTTAATCATAGCCGTCTTTTTTTAAAATACTATGTCCGTAAATACTCCAGTGTACCTTTATTAGAAGGCTTTCATACAGAATAATGATGAGGAAATGTTTCTCAGGAGAACTTCAATCAACAAGTAATCGGTTCCAGGAGGCGAGGCAGTGAAATGTGGCCGATACGACGGATAGATACGGGACACTATTCACTTCCTAACATAAATTCGGTGGAAGGGAATCCGATATTATTATTCAATCGGACGATCGAAGTTCGCTTGGAGGCCATAAGTCACGGCGACGCGAGCGCCGGCGGGCGCCGTGAGCGGTGGCGCACGACCGCGATGCCATCGCGTCTGCGCACCAACCGCACCGAGCCACACTCCACGCTGCAGTCTGCACCAACCGCTAAGTGCCGGCCGCGTATACGCCCGCACCCGCGTCAGCACTCCACTCCATTTCCGCTAACTTCCGCTGTGGTGCATTTAACACGCAATAACCCGTTCGTGGAAATTACCTTCACTTCGTATCAAGCTTGTTAATTCAAAGTTAATGATTATTTATTTAGTCTGGAAGCGAGAGAACTATGCCATAATCGAGCAAAGTGGCAATCCATAGTCTCTGCCTACCCCTATGAGATAGAGGCGTGAAACTATGTATGTATGTATGTATGTACGGCCTATGACAGATTCTGTAATCTTCGTAAGTGTGTGGCAGTTAAAACGCTTCAGAGACTCCGTAAAAATAATTTTTAAGCGTGGTATATTTATTTACGGAGATCTCGGCAACCTTAACAATAAAAATAAAAAGTTATATTATAATAACTGTAATGTAAGTCCAATTTAGGACTCAACTGAAAACTCACACTAAAGACGAATATAAATTATAATAATTCCAAGTAAATGTCGGTAGACGAGACGACCCTTCTATGTACTACACATCAACCCGTGACGCGACGCCTCATCTGCTTCGCTCTTACATCTTGCATTATTGTAGCGTATCAGAGGCTAATTTGAAGATTTAAGAGGTATTGTGGCGTTAAACTTCCCTTACGTATGGACTTCATATACAATTTTTATGTATATCTGAATTGTAATCTATCAATCTATATAATATTAAATAAAACATCAGAACCTAGAGTGTCTGTACATTGAAAAAAAAAGTAAAAAACATAGTGAAAGGGGTGACTAGAGAAGAGTAACAAATCATAGATTTTTATAATTCTTTTCTGACTGACTGTTTGTTCCATTTGTTTATTATAGCGCAGATCTCCGGAACTACTGAACGGATTATCGCGTAGTTTTATCTTAATGTACATATCGGAAAAAAATCGTAATTTTAAGATATTTGCAATTTACTTCAAAACTTTTCAGGCTCAGATAGACCTAAAAATATGCAAACTTTATGAAAATACTTGACTGTTTGTTACAAGTAAACGCAGAAAGCCCTAAATAGATTTGGATGAAATTCGGCACACTTTTGATCCCTAAGCCGTGTGCCGGGTCGGCCACTTCCCTGTAATTGTGTGCCGGGTCGGCCACTTACCTGTAATATAGTTGAGGAGGCCGATGGCTGGCACATGCGTCATACTCGTGAACGAGTGCTGCTTGTGTGGATTGGTCTGCCCTTTTCGCTTACTATATCTAAGTATTAGGGGTATATCTTGAACTTAGATTAATAGCGACATCTTGAACATTTCAGATCAAATTATTACATGATTCCTGAGATAGTTATGCACTAGTGTTGGAATTTAAAATTTATTACCTATTTTGCGAGTCTATAAATGAACTGCTCTAAACAAAAGTTAACAAATACTAAATTGTATTTTTTTCTCTCTACATAATGCATTGTATTTTATACATTGAACTGATTTTGAAAAGAGCAACACTAGAGTTTCTTGCCCGTTCTTCTCTAGTGAGAACTGCTTTCCGAACTGGTGGTAGAGTTAATATTGACGGAATCTAAATAATGTATAACATTTTATGGGTTCGAATAAATTAATTAACAAATTAATAATTCGAAGAAGTAAGAACACAAAAAGACTTTTATTCAGGAAAAAGTCCTTAACACGGGCGGAGCCACAAGCAACATGAAGCGTGAAACATAATAAAATGGAAAAATATGAGGGTTAATTTACTCTAATATCCTTATGCCATAATTTCTCGTATGAAATTGATTCCTAAACTTAATCATGTGGCTGGAATAATAATGTAGCCGCAAATTACACAATTCCTCGTTCCCGGCTAAGCATCACGGAAGGATGCAGTCAGTGGAAGTGGCGTCAATCTATAATTGATTGCACGAGATTTATTACTTGTCACTTGCGCAGCGATGAGCGGCGATATTGATAAATTTAATAGAACCTTTCACGTGTCATAAATTAATCTTGTTTACGTATAAAGAGGCTTCGTAGCCGTACATAAGCGACAAAGCTTAGCTCAAGTGAATTTAAAGGTATTCATTAAATTAAAGTAAGTATCATTCACATTAAAAAAAAGTGTGTGTGTGTACTTATGTACACGCGTTAGAAGTTATACTTCTTTGGCGCAACAAGATAAAAATCTTTTAAATAACGCGCCAAAAGAAGTATAACTTCAATATCTTTCGCCTTATTCTACGTTCAAAATTCGAAACTAAAATGTTGACTATAGCTAACTTCAGGGTGTCGGTTTTTCGTGACGGTGTGAGCGCGCATCGTAATAATTTACTCTCATCATTTTTCCCTAACGCGCCAAAAGAAGTATAACTTCAAAAATATTTTCTGAGATATAAGGAAACTATCTTCGGAATCAATAGGTGCATTTTAGTGAAAATTTATGTTCATAGTTTTTTGGCCAAGGGTAAGTTGTCTATAAAATTAATGATTTCTTACGTTTACGCGAATATTAGACATTGAAATTAAACTACTATTACGGATTTTATCGCCGTTTTTTATTTTATTGAAGTTATACTTCTTTTGGCGCGTTCGAAAAAAATGATGACAGTAAATTTTTGCGATGCGCGCGCACATCGTCACAAAAAACCGACACCCTGAAGTTAGCTGTAGTCAACATTTTAGTTTTGAATATTGAACGTAGAATAAGGCGAAAGAAAATCGACACCCTGAAGTTAGCTATAGTCAACATTTTTGGTTTTGAATTTTGAACGTAGAATAAGGCGAGAGATAAATTTTTTAAAAAGATTTTTATCTTGTTACGCCAAAGAAGTATAACTTCTAACGCGTGTATATAAGTACACACACACACTTTTTTTTTTCTCCCAACGCGACGTTTCGAAGGCCTTGCAGCACTTCGTGGTCACGGGGCGGACTGAGGTGTTGGTGGTCCGAAAAGATAATGTTACAAATCTACCTTCAATTTACAAGTATACAATTTAAAATGTTAATCATCGTTTGCGGTCCGGTCTACGCAGTAAGAGCTCACAATGTCTTGAGGTCTGGCAGTAGGTCTTTTGGGTCCCGATTTAATTAGATGTATTACTGGGTCCCAGGCTTGTGCAACTGTGAGTCCATGCCGTGGTAGAGATAAAAAAAAAACCCATTAAAGTAGCCTTGAAAAATTGTCAGATTGATAATAATTTCGAGACATGTGCACCTAATCTTGCTGTATTATGTTTTTTCTTTTATCAATTACGGCTCGCCTTCAATCAGGCGTCTTGACTTTTTATTTGCCACATTATTTCTCATATCACTTGACATTTTCTCACACAATGTGTGTGCGCACTAACATACAAACGTTGCCATATTTTTTCAAATGTATTCTCACAACTTAGTTCTGCGCGTGAGTAATAGTATTATTTGCTTTTGTATTTCGATGTGATCAGTGTTAAGCACTGGGTCCTGTCACGTCATTCACTTACAAAAAACATTTATCATTATGACATCGTCCGTTTAGATGACAAATTGTAAGTAATGGTTTGTTACTGACAGCCTAAGATTTATCATCAAATCCCTTTACCATAAGAGGTGAGACAAGAGATTTCATGTTATTGGCGACATGATTTGTTGCAATAAGTCGAGTCAATAGTTATTTTGTATAGCTTACTGCTACATCGATGAATAAAACTAATATTTATTGACGTATCGATTAGTTAATGTTTCCTATAAAGGATAGGCAATGACAGATTGTGTACAGATTGTTTTAAAATTAACTGAAACATAAAAGAAAACATCTGAAGAATTTAAACACTTCTCTAAATGCAGCGTTACCTCTTTAATCTTATTGCATATTTTTTTTTTATGTACCTATTCTTCTCTAAATCTTTCGAATTGAGTACCACCGATTTATTAGGTTGGGGAAAAGTTTCTTCACATTTTATATAAAAACTCAAGACTTCTTTTTTCAAAGTTTATTTACATCTAATTACAGTATCTCAGTGCCATTTTGTTCGATGACTTTCTGCCAACTTGTAGGTAGTGCCATAAACCCGTTGCTGTAGAAATTTTGGGACTTCTGACAAAGAAAACGCAACAAGTAATTTTGGCAGTCCACTCTTGATGTTAACCTGACACTGCTTAAAGAATTCTAAGGAGACCGAAACAGGTGGAAATCTGAAGGTGCAAGGTTAGGGCTATATGGTGTATGCATTAACACCTCCAAGCCAAACTCTCTTAATTTTAGCTGAGTGGCTAAATATGTGCGGGGTCTAGTATGGTGATGAAGGGCCACGCCCTTTCTATTGATCAATTCCGGCCGCTTTCTCTCAACTTCTTGCTTCAATGCTCATTAGTTGTTGGCAGTAGAGATCCAAATCGATGGTTCTGCCCGGCGGTAAAAGCTCATAATGAACAATTCCCTTCCAATCCCACCATACACACAGCATCACTTTATTGCGAGTTAACCCAGGTTTTGCCGCAATCTGTGAAGCCTGACCGACCTTTGACCACGACCTTTTTCGTACGCCTTTGTCGTGATTCAATTTTCATCACCAGTTATCAATCTCATCAAAAACGATTCGGTTTCATTACGTCTCAATAAAGAATCGCAAATGAGTACACGGTTCATCAGGGTTTCTTTCAGTGAGCTCGTGTGGCACCCAAATATCGAGTTTTTTTGTGTACCTAGATTTTTTCAAATGGGTCAAAACTGTTTTGTGGTCAATTCTCAGTTCTTCAGCTATGTCGTAACTATTGATAAGACGATCTTGCTCTACTTTTTTAAAAATGGCATCCACTTTATACTTAACAGGGCGACTAGAGCGAGGTGCATCTTTGACATCAAAATTCCCGGATTGAAAACGCTTAAACCAACTTTGTGCTACTCTTACTGACACTGCATTAGGTCCATAAACGTGATAATTTTTTTCGCGGTTTTGTAGTGCATTTTTTCCTTTATCTTAATATATATAAATCTCGTGTCACAATGTTTGTCCTCAATGGACTCCTAAACCACTTAACCGATTATAATAAAATTCGCACACCATGTGCAGTTTGATCCAACTTGAGAGATAGGATAGTTTAAATCTCAAATTATAGTAGCAATTTTAATTTATTGCTAATTATTTGTCTGTTATTATTTGACAGTCACAATTATCTGTTAACTCCAAATGATTCTAACAGATGTCGATACCTTTCGACTGGGTTGAGTAAGTAATCAATAGATGGCGCTGCTATGGTAATGATAACAGATGTCGATACCTTTCGACTGGGTTGAGTAAGTAATCAATAGATGGCGCTGCTATGGTAAATCTACGAACGTGTCATATAAGCTACGGGTAGATTATGTATACTTTTTATACCGGGAAAATATAAAGCGGGACTTTTATACCGGGAAAACTCATTCACGCGGGCGGAGCCGCGGGCAAAAGCTAGTTATATATATGTTTTAAATGTAGCGTATTTCGTCGTTAGGTTCACTCATTTTGACAGAAAGAAAAATAAATGAAAACTAGCTGAAAACAACATTATACTCATTTCTTTCTTTTTTTGAAATGTAACCTTTTTAATGTCATCAAAACCAGCGAGATACAAATAGTACAGCCAAAGAAATTTTATTATAAGTTTATACATACTATATACGAAAAGACTTTTTCCCCGTCCTATTATTTAAGATGATGAAAAAAAAATGCTATAGATATATAATGTTTTCTTAGATACCATTTCTTTTACAGGAAACCATCAATAAAAGTCAAGCAATCTTATTCTTAGTTTGTTTAATTTTCAGTCTATAATCCATAAGCGTATACCTTTTTTTCTCTAAACTAGTCAACCCACGGGCTTTGAATTTTAGGGGAAGCAGTAGAAGCATTGTCGCTAGAAACTGAATAACAAGGAACAGGCAGTCACGTCTGTTACGCGCGTTTAGATAAATTGTGCAGTGTTGTCCGCAACTAATGCGGGTGCGCAGTCGATGCGCACGGCTGGGGCGGTCGCGCCACTTCATGGAATAAACTTCACGAGAAAGTCCTATGAGCTAGGTGTTGTAGGCTCATAATAGAGTCCACCTTTACCCAGAACCGAGCGTAAGGAACAGGCGATCGGTTCCATTTTAAAGGTCATTGTTACCTGCTCATGGCAGTAGAATGGTCAACAGTAAATCAACCAGCCAGATCGTTACATAGTTTCATGATCACGTTGATGATCATATATTGATATGATCAAAAACATTTATTGGAATGTCCCGATTTCTAGAGTTGGTCCTGAATCTTATTTTGCTAACTAGTTCCGCCTTCTGATTCCGGACATAATGTGTTGTAGTGTTTGAATGAGTTTATCTACAACGCAATGTAAATCATCGAAATCTTCAAGGCGAAACTTATTCCAGCGTATCTGGTATTATTACATAATTTAAAACCGAATAAGCCCTTGACTAAGTTGTGCTTGCGCGTAAAATATAGGAACTATTATTTCGGTTTCACCTGTTTTTATATCGGCTATTGTATAGAAGACCAGTCAAACTGGACTTATGTATTGGAGCAGGATATAATTTCCAACACAAATTATATCCTAAGCTATAGTTATATAATATATGAAATTAAAACACGCGTTTCTTTATCATTCTTCACGTTCCTAACCTAAATCGAGCTCACGTCATGGCACGATGCGCTTAAATTTAGTTCGCTAAAAGAAATCACTTCTGCCTGATACGTAATTGATACCTCTGCTGTATATTAAGCATCGTAATGGATTCATGAAATATACATTATTGCTATTGTTCTTGTTCCGTGCATTAATTTCTATATATTGAATACGTCCATTAACGCAACGCTATACTTTGACTATTATATCGTACAGTTTGTATATGGAAGCTTTTACAGCGCAAAAACATCGGAATGGTTGATCAAATCACTCATGCCGCGAACACGCCATGAAATGTAACTTTATAAATTCTCTTATTTCATTTTGGCTTTTATATGATATATTATTAGATTTCAATTTTGTAGATTTACATTAAGATAACACTTTTAAACAATTCAACCGAAAAAAGGTTTATTAGAACAATGAACAATGTTCAAGAAGGATCATGAAACTATTAATATTTCATTTTTTTTTCTTAAAGGTAAAATACATTTGAACAACGTCTTGTGTTTTTAACTAGGATGTTTAACTTTGGTTTATACTCATATTCAGCTACGCATTACAAATTAATATCATCGTGGGCGGAATCCAATCTTCAAAAATGTAGATTTTAATTAGCTCCGTCTAAATAAAAATTCTGTTGTACATCAAATGAGTCGTTAACGATTTCGAGTTTTGTGTAATTATGAATTTAACATCGCTTGTTTCTTACTTCATGCACCGTTACCGTATCAATATGTGCGGCATGCTGGTCCCGACACTAAACCGGAAATTTGGACACTTGCACGATGAATGGGAATTTTACATGAAATTATCGTGTTATGTGAAAATTTATACCTGCCTGACTGCCTCGGTGGCGTAGTTGTATTACGGTACGACTGCAAGGCTGAGGTCTCGGGTTCGATCCCCGAGTCGGGCAAAGTGATATTGGGTTTTTATATTCAGTATCAGCCCGGAGTCTGGAATTTGTGCCCGATATGGCGATAGGCTCGCCCCCTATCACATCATGGGACGGAATACGCACGGCGAAAAGTGGCTACATTGGTTGCGCCTCTGCCTACCCCTTCGAGGATAAAAGGCGCGTGTGGTTCTGTGTGTGTGTGTGAAAATTTATCTATTTCACTGCTTCGTTTCGAAAAATTTTATATAGATGACGGTGCGTTAGTGGGACGCTTTAGAATGTGGTCAGCTATGAACAAAGCTAATAATGATTTGTCTGATATCGCCGGCCGCCTTGTATGGCGAAACGTGTTCGGGTTTCGATAATATATTAGCAAACGAAATGTATAAATTAAGTGTAATGTGTTATAGTGACGGGGAGTTTTTGTTGAGTATCTATAGCCAAAAGGAGATAATTTATGACAGTCCGCAAAACCTTTATTGGCTTTATCACATTTATTTTAGCCTCGTAATCTACGTCCTTGAACTGGCTAAGTAGGTTTGTGTAATAACTAGTTTATAGAAAAAAATCAAATGCGACATACATACACTGATAAAGTCTTTCACTAATTGGCTCTTCATTTTAGAGAGGAAAACATATTAAAAATACATTTACAAGTAGTGTAATAAAATTTTAAACTTTCACACTATTAAAAAAAACATTAATAAGCTCTAACATTATATAGTAGACTTTCTCTCTCTCTCTTCAGTCGGCCCCTCATTGCTGAGGATCGTGATCCCGTCCAAAGTCATTCAGCAGTCTTCTCCACGAGGCGCGGTTTTCGGCTTGGTGCATCGCTACGCTCATTGGCATATTTAGGGAGTTGGCGACCTGGTCTGACCAGCGCGTCGGTCTACGCCCTCTTGGTCGCTTGCCTTCGAGCTTACCGGTGAGCACCAACTTCTCCAAGTTCTTCTTTCAGTTGAATGTTATTTTTTATAACAGTCGATATATTGACGTGGAGTAACAAAATATTGAGAGTAATTTGAAATACCATTACCATTATTTAATTTAGGCTCAATCTTGAACATTGTGAACAAACAAGTGCTACTAAAACTAAACATTTTTTTACAGAATTTTGTATGTTACTTTATTCAAATTGTTTAAAAATAATAATTCTGACCTAATTATGTCATCAGCGAGGAATGAGTGGACATTGGCGATATCCTACTAATATTATAAACGCGAAAGTTTGTAAGTATGGATGTATGGATGTTTGTTACTCTTTCACGCAAAAACTACTGAACGGATTTCGATGAAATTTGGCACACGGGTAGATTATGTCCTGGATTAACACATAGGCTAATTTTTTTCACGGGAAAATATAAAGAGGGACTTTTATCCCGGGAAAACTCATTCACGCGGGCGGAGCCGCGGGCAAAAGCTCGTAGCTAATAGGAAATTGGGAAAAGTGTATAAAAACGCTGAGGATCGTATTTTGACGTAACTACCACACGATTTCTTTTGTTCAAGACATTATGTGAACATAGTGGGCAAAACCTTTTTAATGATACCGTTTTACTAATTGAAATTTTACGTGAAAAGTAAATATTTTTTTGCAAATAATTACATGATTATATTCTGTGTTTTCATTCCCATAATGACAATGTGTGATTCCGTATTGTATTTGAATCTCTATAATAACTTTCTTTAAAGAAATTGTCATACATTTGGTACAAATTAGTCAGTAGGTCTTAGATAATACTAGTAACATTATCTTAAATATTCAAAAAAATTTAACAAAACATACGAAATACAAAAACATAAAAATAACATTGTAACAACGTCATCGTGCTGACGAAGCTATTAGACGAGAAGTGGCAGTGATTGCGCATCGTGTGGCGGTTTTGAGTTCGGGTAGCGTGAGAAATACGCCCCAAGACGATATCGAAGCGTGCGCACCCAATTCTTTATGCAAATGCGCAAACAGGCACGTATCGAGGACGGGCCGAGAGACGTTACCATCCGAAAAAAATATTAAAACGTTTCAGGCTTCCTGTTTCATCAAAACTCGTTGTACCACTCGAGGCGGCTATTATAACTAATCTCCAATTTCTAAAGGCAATGTTGAGTTAAACGTTATACTTGTTATAAGTCAAATATCATAATTTCATTGTATAATTGGAAATACAGTAATTTAATGAGAATGGGAATAATGACAATTCGCTAAGAATATTGTATAGCGTGTTTTCGTAGAAAGAAACTGCTTCGCTCACGTTATTTTCTTCAGTATAAACAAAACATTTTTATGGGGTAGTCATCATCCTAGATACGTACGTGAATTGGCCAATCTAGTGGCCTGTTCTCTCGAGAGAAACCATCGGGAGCCCACCGCGTGTGCCACCTATTTTTATTAACAGTCGATAATAGAGTTCACTGACAGACAGGGTTGTCTAACGGTTAAGTAACAAGCGCAAAATTTTTTGTATTTTTCAAAAAAGCTATAGTCAAAATTAAACACCGGGCCATATTTTTTATAAAAAATCGAGGGTCAATGCTCTTGTTGGTTTTTGATATTTAAAGTCTTGGTAAATATAATGTTCGAATGGTTTTGAAGTCCGCAGCCCTAATGTATGCACCCATCGTAACCACCTTGCGAGAGAGAGTTAATCGTACGGCAAATGCTCTTTTAGTGCTTTATTGGCAGCATTAGAAAGGAACTAGCCCAAGTCGAGCTTTATACGGTGCATCACAACAATGGGCTTTAATAACGACAACGTACCGCTCGTTACCAACAGACGATCCATGTCGCGAGAAATCGCCTCCCTATTATTGTCCAATGCGTCGTAAGTGTGCATTGCGAGAAAAAAAACGCGAACCGACTGTTTTTATCTCGCATGCCTGTCTACCTATGTACTTTGTACATACGTACTGATAGAGTGAATAGGGTATTGTAGAAAGATTTTGAAAGGGGTCTGTTCAAATGCTTTTTGCGTAGGTGCAGTGTACATGTCTCGTTAATTACCTTTATCACACAAGTAGTAAAGATTCAAAGTATATCGTCGTTGTGCATGTTGGTCAGAGAAAGTGCCGAATGATGCGCACCATTGGCAGAGGTGAACAGTTTTAGTTTAGGATACTGGAGCGATCGTTACTTGCCTCGCTTCATACTCGCGTGCCAATCGAGCGCCTCGTCGGATCAGTACGGATGACATGAGCTGGCAACCGATCGACGAGTGTAGATTGAATTCGACAGTTGGGATGATATTATTGGAATTACAAGCGTTTAATCACGAATAAAGCGCGCGAGCCTCCATCGGGCCCGACAATGGCTGCGCTGTCACGTCGGACGTCGAGTCTCGCGCCCGATCACGACCGCGACATCGGAAATCAATAATCGAATGATTTAGCCACCGCGCCGCGTGCGAACCTGATTAGACACGATAATGTCTGCCGCCTCTCCACTCTCCACTCTCTACCGAGGTTACGACCGATAGGTTATCGTAGTTCCGAACCACATATAACCGTATTGTTGCCGACGCGACGTCGGATAACGGGGTGACATATTTTTAAATGATTCCGATCTCAAGAAACCGCGCACGACATATTCGATGTTAATGATAATAAATTGATGTTTTGTTTCTGCGGTTGTGTGTGTTTGCTTTTAAGTTGTGTGGAATGTACCATTCTATGTTCGTGACTCGAGTACAGTATTTAGCGATTTATGGGCATAGCACTTGTTTATGTAATTGCATATAAACAAACAATAATTACTAGTCACAATTTGGATTATTATTCCGCCCCATAAATATAGGCGAGACACAAGATAAATAAGTGTATTTTGATTACTGCTTAACAAGTAGTTTGAGGTCTTATAACTTGCGGCTGTATTAAATGTCTCGTTCATTCGTGACGAAATAATTGCTCGGTTAGTTTAACCATTATTGAGAATAAGATGAGTTGAAATAATATTGTTGGTAGATTGTTAGACGAGATCGAGTAAAATGTGCACTTGCACTTAAGTTTTGAGCTTACATTGTACGCAACATCCAATTGTAACATTCAATTTAGAAATAAGCCGTGTTGTAAAATTTCGCTCTTGTAGAGATTACGCGTTGTCCGTCCGCAAATCACCACCAACTCATCATTTACTTAATGCTATAATGAAATTGCACAATGAGAGCGAATCCTCGTGCGCCTTTAGTTGGAACAAAGCCTAATTACATTTCGTGAGGTATCAATGAGCGGTGCAATTACGACAGTGGGCTCTGTGTAATCGGTGCTCCGAGCGCACTTCCCGGGTGTTTCGCCGATGTATCTAGAATAATCTACCATTACCATGATTTATATCGAACCGATCATACTCGGGGAGGGTTAATGACAGACCGCGGCCACCTATCCTACCACATATGTGTAAGCACGGCGTATTTCGCCACCCCGAAGTGGTTTATGGATATGGAGCTTGTTGTATATATTAATCAAATCTTGGCGGTCCCATGACCACAATGATCCAATACCGTGGCTTAAACTATGCGATGGCGCAATTTACAATTCAAATTATGTGTGTCGCATACATATAACGGTTAGCGGACATATCACCCTTTAGGCTAATCACTTATACTTGTTCAATCATGCCGTTAAGTAGTTTTAATATGGCTATAATTTATAATTAGCATATTAGCAATAAGCAAATAGACAAAATTACTAATTTCTATACCACAGCTCATAAAATTTATAATAGAAACAATTAATAAGTTAATGATATTTCTAATAAATATTAATGTTTTAACAAGGGAATAAAACATGAACACTGTGATGTATAAAACTGAATCGATGTAGACAAAAATAAAACAGCAGTTAACTCTTGGCATTCCATTTTTAATGTTTCTCGGCTCAACTCATTACAACAATTTAAATCATTTAATGCAATTTCATTGCAGCTTATCACTACAGGCTGACGCTTTAAAAATAGTGAAAAAAGAAGAAGCCTAAATTGCTGGATGTCCAACGGTATATCATTATACCACTTGTAATTATCCAATTCGATGCTAGTTAAGTGCGTGTAATTTCCGAACGAGCCCGACAGTGAATTGTGTACTGAGGTAAAATAATAAGAATGCCTTTATTACAAGTGTTCGCTAAAGGTATTCTGATAAAGTGGCACATACTATAAAACTATTAAACGCGCAAAAGAATAAAAAATCGGGAATGCAAGGAACACCGGCCGGAGTCAATGTAGAGTAATAAAAAATAAATAAAAGGTACCGCGCACATGTGCCTATATTCTATCGAGCTATTGCGAAATGCTGAGAGCTGGATCTGAGGTCAGACACGGTTGGTTGTCACACTCTACCATTCTGTAAATTACGCAATTAGCCCGAGTACTGTCACTTAACCGAAGAATTACAGCGTGGCCGGATTGACGGTCAGCATAGCCATCCACATTGCGTATAATTTGATATTGAAATTATTGTTATTACACGTTGCGAATTATTTCTGCAGGCATTAATGTTATAAAATTTTATGTAATTAGAACTTGAGAGTTCGAGCACTGAATTATAGGCTAAAGGTATCGGCACGGCGTCTGTGTTTAATACATTGTAATACCGACGACTGAGTTAGCTCGCAGATAGAGTTTATTAGTAAGAAGGGATCAGATTCTTATAACTTTCTACATTTAGTGATTTCTGATGAAAATTCTCGTCTAGGGTAATGCGCTTCAAACGTTACTTGTTCTGCGATTTTATATATGGACATATAAAGACGCATCGGAATAAAAACTGCAGACTTTGAATGAGGAAAAAATGTCTACACGATGTCATATACAATAGGTACAATGGTTTCGTAGAAGCTATACTTAGCCTACAACACGAAACATTTTCACATGGCATGTATTCCTACTGCACAAGTGCACACTTCAATACAAAATGGCTGTAGCTACGATGCTTATGAGCGGATTGAATGTATTAGTCAAATTAATAGAAAATTCACGAGTTTGTTTATATTGGGAGTTGTACTTGATATGGTTGTATGCAGGGTCAGGATACAGTTTTTGTTAGTTTGTAAAAATCCTTGGAATAATCCAATGAATGACCTAATTTCCTCCAATGTTTATTAATTTATTTGTTTATTGCTATACGAATATAAATGTCACAATTGTTTGAGAATTTTAGTCGTAATTTACGAACAATTAAAACATTGGTGACGTGCTACTGGTTAAGTTCTGCGGTTTAATTAGTCCTACACCATGCGCTACACACAATAAAAAGTTCATAAAAGAAATATAAGTTGTTCTCAGTAATGCTTTAATGGTATTTCCAGACAACGATATAGTAATATACTTGCATATACAGCTAGATCTAGGTAATAAAATATTATTATTACTAGCGTGGTGTGAGACAGTCTCAGGTCTTTTTAATACCAGCGCATTAAATACGTGCTTAGTTATTAAAATAACAGTGCCGTAACTATTATACCGCAATTGTCCAAAAGAACGGTCTTTTCTAGGGTATAGAACGTTATGACATGTCGAGGTGTTCAGTAAATAGTTTGGCGAGGTTGTAAATTACAAGGCGCCTGGTCGCCGGCCGCGGTACGTGCGCGCCTATGAAAACAGGCCACGGCATGCCTTTTGTGGACAACTATAAAATTTGATGAGATTCAAGCATGACTTAATGTTACATAACTCGCACAAAATCCGGATAAAACACATTCCATGCGACGAAAAAAGGTTAACAAGACGTCCTTTCCGATGAAGCTGACAGGTTAAGTAACTCAGTGTTAATGCGATGCGCTCGGTACCAATTGTAGGTATTTTTAGTTCAAAAAAGAAATGGAGTTTTTATAGTTGGATGTCCCACTTTACTGCGTGTTTAAATTTACTTTATTTTTCATATAAAATGTCTCACTATATAAGTCTCGATTCAATAAAATTATGTGATTATCTGTAAAACAATAAAATGATCCTGCCGATAGTTACTTTAAAATTTAATTGAAACTCTTACTAAAACAATTTATTGAGGTATGGTGTTATTCTGTATTATGCACAAAGCCAGGGGCCTTTTTTGTATGATTTTATGTAGAATAATTTTAGCATGAGTGGAAAAATGATAATTTATTGGCAACTACAGTGAATTGTGTGTAAGTTTTATGTAAATAGGCATTAAACATGTCTGTGGAAGGAGCAATGTGTGGAAAAAAGTTAGCGCTGATTAACCTAGATCGCCGATACATTATTCAACAAGGCGCCAATAATCAGCACCCGAGGCATATGAACTAGGCACCGAACCGCTCCGTATGTAGGTGCTTTAACAAGCTACGTTTACGTGTAGTAGAGTTGCAATGATGCCTCCGCCAGCCACCTAGATACAACTAGTATTCTGTAGGTTACTTAAATATTAATTAATTAATTTACTGGTGGTAGGTCTCTCATATGACTGCTTCGGTGGCGTAGTTGTATTACGGTACGACTGCAATGCTGAGGTCTCGGGTTCGATCCCCGGATCGGGCAAAGTGATATTGGGTTTTTCTATTCAGTATCAGCCCGGAGTCTGGAATTTGTGTCCGATATGGCGCTAGGCTCGCCCCCTATCACATCATGGGACGGAATAAAAATGGCGAAAAGTGGGTGCATTAGTTGCGCCTCTGCCTACCCCTTCGGGGATAAAAGGCGTGAGTATGCGTAGGTCTCTCATATGTGAGAGTCCGTTTGGGTGGGTACCACCGCAATGTCTATTTCTACCGCCAAGCAGCAGTGTGCATGCACTCTTGTGTTTCGGTTTGAAGGACATTGTGGCAAGTGTAACTACAGGACATAATGAGACGATGACGAGCGCACGACTGACTGAAGTTACAAATAACTCAAGGTGCTGGGTGGTGTTGCTACTGTTTATGGGTGGTCGTATCGTTAACCATCAGGCGAACGGCATGCTCGTCTCGTCATTCAATGCAATAAAAAAATAAATAATAATATAAAAGTGACAGTCCTCCTATTTGTGCCAGAATATCTTTACAAATCGCACGCTGCAGGGATTTTGTCTGATTTCGTATTAGATTTAATCTATTTTCTTTAGTGAAATATAGCAAATAAACATAAAACAATTATTGAAATAAAAACAAATCTAAAAATGAAGAAATATCAATTGGTACGCATCAGAATTAAAGTCTTGAACCCATACCTTCTTTTAAAACACGTCAAGGTTTAAGAACGGCTGATGTTAACATTATTGTCTCCAGTGTGACGATTTTTTCATAAAAGAAATTCCATATTCCAAAAATGACGCCAAATTAAAAAAATGCTTCCGCACTTAACGGCGTTGTAAAAAATCTCATTACGACAGGATTTGGCAAAAAGCACCATACACGGAAGGCAATAAGCTTATCCGTTATTGTAGTGCAACTGTATAAAAATTACATCGTAATGTCACACATGGTTCAGTTAACTTTCCCCGGCTGGCCGGTGCGAACAAAGCGGAATTACCTAGGGGTCGTTTTGTACGCGACTACAAATGGTCGTTACAAATCATGACATGGTAATGCCTTTTCATTGCGTTGAAATAGAACAACGCCACGTTGGATATGCGGACACTAACGATATTCAGACCGAAGGCCGACAACTATCCAGGTACGCGGACTCGCCAACTAACCCACAAACCTGTGACCATCTCTATAAATAATCCCGGCTAAGTTCATAAAAAATTGTTGCAACTTTATTCCCTTACTGTTGATTACAACATAAATGAATGAGCAACAACTATATTTCTAGTGGTTAATTTAATACTCTCGGCTTTTCAGGACAGATTATTGCCACGAAAAAGGACAAATAAACTTTTGCATTTCTGTTTTATTTGAGATTCCTTCACGACATTACAAGTACAGAAATAATTAAGATGTTCACTACAATTAAAATCGAGATAATTTAACATGCGATTAAGAACGTATTTATATGGAACTGTGTCTAGTTTATCTGTGAATTAAATTAGCTTAAACTTAATAGATTCAGGTTAGAGGTTAAAAAATAAGTTTTTTTTTGTGTTACGTTACAAATCGCACCTTTAGAACGAAAACGACACAATTCAAAACGATCGAAAATTGAGTTATCGTCATAAAATGACCTAAAACTGGTCCCTTTTTTTATAAAAATATAATAAAAAAGGCCCGATATAACAGTTTGGTCCTTTTCCCACTTGAATATGGCTGTGTTTGAACTATGGTTGTATTGAGAACTTCGTTTTAAGTCATTTTATGAAGATAACTCAATTTTCGATTTTTTTGAATTGTGTCGTTTTCGTTCTAAAGGTGCGAAATGTTTAGTTGGTTCCATATTTGGAAAAAATCGATAACATATTCAGGATAGTATGAGTAGTAAATGTTTATGAGCTGCCCCCTTATTCGCTATGACAATGTTAACTCGTAACGCGGCCGCGTCACGTTACCTTCGCGTAATTAGCGTTAAATGGTATTCTGTATGCCAATTTCCATAGTGATAAACGCGATGAGTTACGTTACGCGCTTATTATGAGCGGTGAAAATAACGTGTGTCATAGAGAATAAGGGGGCTGATGTCATTTAATCACTGTACTGCGTATAAGTTACTAGGTGATGATCGCGGCTCCGCCCGCGTTAAAAAAAATTTCCGGGATAAAAAGTAGCCTTTACCACTCAGGAGTAATGTAACTTCCTATTAATGTAAGAATTTTCAAAATCGGTTCCGTAGTTCTTGAGATTAGCGCGTTCAACCAAACAAACAAACTCTTCAGTTTTATAATATTAGTATCAGTATAGATTTATGTAAAACACCGAATTAAGGTTAGGGTTATTTAAAACTATTATCGCGATATAAAATGCTCTTTAGAGAAGTAGTTTATAAGTCATTAGCCGATAATGCTAATGATGAGAATTTTACAGTATCCGTGTAACGTGCACTAGCGATATTACTTAGCTGTTTATTTTTCCTTTTGAGATATATTTCAGATAAACTATATTTTTAATGTTAGTTTTATGTACTAAATGATGTCATTTGATGTTCAGTTAATGTATATTGAGCTGTACTAAATTTCTAAAGCTTTTTTTTTTTTTTTTTTTGCGGTTATTTAAACAATTTTCTATAAAACAAATTCTTTACAAATTCGGATTAAAATGTACTGTCAAATATCAGTAACGTCTTTAGATTCAATTAGGCATTTTGTGGCATTGCTAGGCCATAAGGGTCCTCCTCATTAGGCGCGTACACGACGTGGCCGAGCGTGCTGCAGTCTGCAGCTTACCGTCCTGCATGCCTGTCCTACTAAATATTCATTACCATAGCAAATTATAAAGATCGTTTTATAGTACATTTAACTCGTTAAACTTTATTGCTCATATCCGTAACAATGTAATTATATCGATCCGGTCCGTGTTGTATTTAACTTTGGCGGCGAGAAAGAAAAAAATCCATCCACCAGCCACGTACAAAACGTTACAAAAATATCGATGCTAAAAAGGCATCAGATATTAATAAACTTAATACGCATGAAATACTCCCATTCCGCTGTAAATAAAAATGAAATGAGCTTGTGCAAACTCGTCCCATATAAAACTGTAGGTAATGCGGGGGCTGTCGCTACATACGATTTATGAGTGGACGAACCGAGCGTGGAGCGGCCCTTGACATCACCGCTCTCAAAGAGAAATGGCTAGTTCTAAATGTGTGCAACAGAGACGAGATGTGGGGGTACTGTAGAAGGCAAGGACGCTGCACAAGGCCGTTCGCGAATCATTAACCCGTCACAAATACTGCACGTGAACGTTTGTGAAATTATACCAATAAGGGATAGACAGACAGTTCGTTAAAGTCGCACAATGTGCGCCTTAAGAGTATCAAGTTATAGAATAAAATATTGCGATGTCCACATCCACATAATTGCGGCGGAATGCACGAAAATAACTTGCTAGATGACTTTTGAAAAAGTAAAACTTTTTTTATGTAGTCATCGATTGACGCGTAAGGTTTTATCTTGCATTGTATAAAACATAATAGCAAAATTATTTGTAGATTTTTATATGGTATTTTATACGTAAAATTTGAGACATATCTTAAATAAAATGATATAAAAATATAAACCTTGTTTTATATATTGCCCACTGCTTAGCACGAGCCTCTTTTACTAATAAGAGGGTTTTAGGTCTGAGGCAACCACGCTGACCTAAAACCTAGTGTAGGTTTTCTCGTGGTGTTTTTCTTTACCGTTAAAGCGAACGATAATAAAGAATCAAAAAGTAAGCCCGGAGTTTCTTTCTGCCTTTCTTCTTCGGGTAGTCATCGCTTAGGTAGCTTAGTGAAAGGCTGGTAGTTTAGCTAGGCTAGGGTCCGTATTGTCCTCACAAGTGAGGATCGCGATGCATTCCTACCATTATTTTTAATAAAAATGACTCATAGTTATCTTTATCTCCTCTTTCCTGCCAGCCCGAGCTTGGCTTCTTTATTTATTTTTGATCGATTTTACTCCCTATAAAAATGTATGTAGTTATACAAGTGACTTTTTGTGACAATAATTATTATTAATTTAATGTATCTTGACTTATCATAAGTGCAACTATGTTCGGCTACGTGATGAATAAAGTATTTTATTTTATTTATTTATTATTACATTATTACAACAGCAGCGATAGCCTAGTTGGGAGTGGAACGGACTGCCGAGACGAATGTCCGCAGGTTCAAAACCCAAGGGCACACACCTTTGACGTTTCTAAAAAGTTATCGCGTGTATTCTTTGTGAATTATCGCTCGCTTTAACGGCGAAGGAAAACATCGTGAGGAAACCTGCATATCTGAGAAGTTCTCTATAGGAATTTCGAAGGTATGTGAAGTCTGCCAACCCGCACTAGGCCAGCGTGGTGGACTAAGGCCTAAACCCTCTCAGTTGTAGAGGAGGCCCGTGCTCAGCAATGGGCAGTATATAATACAGGGCTGGTAATGGTAAAATGGTATTTATTATTTAATCCATACGTAACTTCAAAGTCACAGGTGTGGCCTTGGGTTTTGAGCCTGCGGACACTGTATCAGCAGACCGTCCCATTCCCAACAAGGCTAACGTGCACCTAAAATAACAATATTTTATTACAAAAGTTACATAACGATAAACACAAAACCAAGCGATCAAAATTTTAAATGCCATTAAAACTCTAGGGTTAATATTCCAACGTTCCACGCTTGATTGCTACATGAAATCTGTCCCTTTACCAAACAAGATACATCATCTTTCGTGTAGTGCGTCTAATTAAACGTCCGACTGCGTTGTCACGAAACTAATAAAACGGCTAGAATAACGTCCGAATGAAACAAAAGACGAATGCCGTAATATTTCATTCGCAGTCAGCATATTAGATAGCATTCTTGTAGTAAACATGCCGTTAGCGACTAAATTCAACGCGATCCCATGGTTAGCCGCAACCGTAAGTGCATTTGTGGACAAAAACCTCTATGCGTCTGAATAAAATCGTAGATACACACGGTCAATAAGTTATAGTGGGAGTCGGCACTCGACGGCGCCTGATATAAATTGGTTCGATTACAAAGCGACAAGTTTACATGCAGATCGCTACCGCACGACGCGACGCGCTGAGCGCTCGCCATTTCAGCGCACAATCTCTACACCTACCCAGTTTGGCCTCTCGTGCGACTTGTTAGCTTATCTTATCGTTCAAAATCAATGCTGGATACCCATTTTACGATTCGTAATTGGTACTATGAGAACCGGAGCCGACAAACGATATCCTATTAAAGATCTGTATGGAATTGCGACCTGTCTAGAATCACTTATAAGACCTACATCAATTTGTAACAGTGATTTCATAACAAATCGATTTATGCATAATAGCCTATTAAAGTGGTACCATATATTTCTAGGAAATTTGAATTAGTTGAATTAATGCAAATCCTTTAGAGCGTGGATTTAGGTGATTTGCATAAAACAACAATGGAAATTAGTATTTCATCTTTACACTATGATTATTTTGTAACGGTTAGAATTTTTTGCACAAGCGGTTAATTTAATTACGGCTTATCTTATCAAAATAGGTTTAGCGTGCAATGGTTTTACATCGGTTTATTTTATGAGATGTACCGTACGAAAATCGCCATCGGCATAATTTTGTCTACATTCTTTCTTTCTCATATTTGAAATGCAATGTGCGATATTACGCATGCTCACGCCTTTTATCCCCGAAGGGGTAGGCAGAGGCGCAACTAGTGCACCCACTTTTCGCCAAGCGTATTCCGTCCCATGATGTGATAGGGGGCGAGCCTATCGCCATATCGGGCACAAATTCCAGACTCCGGGCTGATACTGAATAGAAAAATCCAATATCACTTTGCCCGACCCGGGGATCGAACCCGAGACCTCAGCATTGCATTCGTACCGTAATACAACTACGCCACCGAGGCAGTCATGAGGCATGTGCGATATTATTATAGGATAAGATTAAGATATAGTGAAAGGAAATACAAGCTTTTTCTTCGACTTTACATAATAATTTGTGAATTGTGAGTACAGCATCTACAATACGTTATTAACTACAAACCACTGCCACGGGGAGATTAGTCGGTAAAGAGCGTATGTAGTCTCGTCTAGGTGACGCCAATGTTTATAGCCAGCCTAGCTATTCACGGCCGATGTCGCAGATATTGATTTAATAGATGCAGCAGCAATGGCTGCCCGAAATCGTAAAATTTGGCTATAAACATTGGTCAAGCTTTAATGTTACACGAAGCGTATAATTAGTCGTCCATCGTTGTTGTAACTTATAAGGAAAATTAATTTACAAACTGTGTAATGGTTTTTGGCGGGAACTTGGAAGTGTCATGAGGTGCTCTTGTTTTAATTCATTATTTTGGTGATATTTAGTGTTATATTGCATAATTATGGTGGTATATTATCCAATATAGTTCTATTAAAGAGCTCAAATGAAGTGAATTGAAATAATTGTGTTAATCAAGTGTTTTTTTTTTGTTGCCGCCAAAACTCCTCGATAAAGTCTTGGTAAGGTAGCCACTGCTTTACTTCGACATACTACAGATAATAAAATAGACAAACCAAACTTGATATTGGCAAAATGTGAACACAAATGCTATTATAAAAAATAAAAAAAAAAACTGCGTAATGCAACATATTCAAGATGCAATATTATTTATTAAACCAGTTCTTATAGAATTCAACGACCATTTTGTTATGCGATCGAATTCACTAAAAGATATTGACCTGATCAAGGTGGATGACAGATGATCGATGATCGAATTAAAATTAGATACATTGATATGTTAGGTGTAGTTTAGACAAATGTCAGTTAATTTTAATTAGTCGTGACTAGATCGCATCAATTAAATTACGTATCAGCTCACGGCGTTGCGTGCGGTGGCGCGAACTTTAACGCGCATTAGTTGATTATTGTTCCCGAGCGTAAAATACATCAAAGTCCAATATTAACATCGGCTATAATAAATACATAATCTTATTGAAATAAACTACTCGCATTATACATAAGCCGTTACTTCCTATAAAAACAATACGGTCAAGCGGCGCCCAACATGACAGTTAATTTTAGTTTGAATAATGAAGAAGGTCTCTCCACTGATAGAAACCATTATGTTTAAAACAATCAAAAGATTAACAGAGTTATGAGCGCGAGATATAAATCAGAGCCGACACAGGACATCTCTATCGATCTATGTAAAAGTGTGGCGCCCTATAGGCAGTTTTCTTTTTTTATTATTTACGTCGTGTATTGACCGAAAGAATATATCTAAATACTTTGATAGGAGGCCTATCAGACAAATATTTTATTTTAAGGCTACTATGAATAATGGTTCACTATATTTATATTATGTAAATCGCAAATGTTTGGTACATCTACACATATTTTTTATTTTATGCGTGATGTAAGATCATGTGTCATTTGTTTTTAGTTAACGTCACTGGAGATTCTTAATATTATGCATAGGCATATTGTTAAAGGGTAGAAGCAATTACAAGTAGGTTACTTGCAATTACTTCTAGTCTTAAACAATTTAAATGAAAAAAAAAGGAAACAATACTATTAAACCTCGGTGATAATGTCAACACTACAAATGCTTTCACTAACCAAGAAAATTTTATTTATCGTGCACTTTTAAATGTATAATATTACTAGGTACTGTAGGTCTCTCATATGTAAGAGGCCGTCTGGGTAGGTACCACCGCAAAGTCTATTTCTACCGCCAGTAGCAGTGTGCATGCACAATTGTGTTTCGGTTTGAAGGAGATTGTAGCCAGTGTAACTACTGGACATAATGAGACTTAACATCTTATGTCTCAGGATGACGAGCGCAGTGGAATGCCACACAGTACTTTGTAACTCAAGGTGCTGGATGGTGTTGCTACTGTTTATGGGTGGTCGTATCGCTTACCATCAGGCGAACAGCATGCTCGTCTCGTCATTCTATGCATTCAAAAAAAAGGTTCTGCTCGTGACTCTGTCCACGTGACAGTCTTTTTCTGGAATAAAAGTGACAGTGCAGCGTGCACTATTCCTGTGTACTAAAGTACTAATTAAGTTCAGCGGTTTCTGTGTTTACTTCTAACAAACATCGAAACTTCTTTACAAGCTTTCGTATTTATAATCTTAGTAAAAAGTAGGATGGACTGAGATGGTTTAATTTTTATCTGTGGTATTTTAGGCACAAGTTACAGTTCTTAGTTAAACGCCACATAGAGCCAACATTTTAGCACAGAGGGCATCGGCTCGACTGAAACGACCGATAACGGATACAGGCCACGCATTAACAATCTACTCATTAAGTCGATAAATGTAGGAATCGATCATTGTATGGATTTTCATTTGCGAATTAATTCGGCGGTCGCGAGATCGAGTAACGGTGCTAGCATGCCATTGACATTCGTCAGACTGGACGAGTGGTCGACGTGCGCGCAGCCGTCCTTAGCGTGGCCGCATCGCCTTATTTTCTACAAAATAATACAAAGATTTCATATTATATCAATTTTGATAAATATTATAAACAACAAAAAAATATTTATCTTCTTTTACGTGTACAATTTTGCGATGCTACACAATTTATATCGTGTTCCACGAAATTTATTATCCAATTTGAACAATATTTCATCTGAAATCACGCGTGCAGGTAACTGATAGTTATTTTAATTTAGTACGTGGGTGTCATACAACGGCGGTGGCAGTTCCCAAAACAATGAGGTCGGTGCAATCGTTCCTAATGTGGTCTCGCGGGCCAGTGTAACGTTTCATTAGATAACAAAACCGCACGGCTTCCAGTAATGAATGAGTCGACGGTCCACTACTAACTTCGGTTAGCGGTTTTTTGCCCATTGCTCTCCTTATACAAGATTGATTTCTATTATTGCCCGGCATTGGACTGTGAACACTATCGAAATGGAGTAATTGCCACCTGTAGATAAACTTGATACATTAAGGACGCTATTACATTTTTGACATCTTCGATTTTAGATATTTGAATGACAAGAACGCGCTTTGCTACACGCGCACACATCGAAACCGATTTAAACTAGATTTTCCATTTGAACGAGCTAATCTTAATACTTGAAGTTATTATTTTACTCATCCATATTTATTTTTTTGGAATTGTCGAATGTTTACAATTATGTTTAATAATAATAATTATTATAATTTCATCATGTAATAGACATTTTTTTTTATTGCATTGAATGACGAGACGAGCATGCCGTTCGACTGATGGTAAGCGATACGACCACCCATAAACAGTAGCAACACCATCCAGCACCTTGACTTACAAAGTACTGTGTTGAATTCCACTGCGCTCGTCATCCTGAGACATAAGATGTTAAGTCTCATTATGTCCAGTAGTTATACTGGCTACAATGTCCTTCAAACCGAAACACAACAGTGCATGCACACTGTTGCTTGGCGGTAGAAATAGACATTGCGGTGATACCCACCCTGACGGCCTCTTACATAATGAGAGACCTACCACCATTTTTATATATAAAAAATAATAATTAGGTTATACATATAAAAATATAAAAAAGTGTATCACCCTCCGATGGCGAGGCTCAAGACCCAAGCTACCGATAGTCAGGGATACAAAGTGAGGAATCTCCTCACAATGCGTCTGGTATGCGATACGACCACCCATAAACAGTAGCAACACCATCCAGCACGTTGAGTTACAAAATACTGTGTGGCATTTCACTGCGCTCGTCATCCTGATACATAAGATGTTAACTCTCATTATGTCCAGTAGTTAGACTGGTTACAATGTCCTTCAAACCGAAATACTACAGTGCATGCACACTGCTGCTTGGCGATAGAAAAAGACATTGACATTGCGGTGTCCAGAAGTACTACTTTCTGCATCTGGCTCTTGACCCAACTACCAATTGAGAGCTTCAGCAGGTGTTGGTCGAGACTCTGGTATGAACCCATGAGCAGAAACGACAAGGCCCCGATAGAACCGACCGTATAGTTCTTTGATCTTCCATATCACATCGCGTTCCCTAATGCCCATCGCCATAGGTTTTCGCCAGTTCTCATTCGCCAAGGAAAGTGGGATAAATCCCTTATCCACCATGACTAAAATCTTATACATGCCTACTTCGCTGTGGAGGAAATAATTCCTGAGATTGCATACCTCGCGGTTATGCAAGTCCATTCAGTAAGCCTCAGCCCCGCATCTTCGCGGGATGTACAACCTCATCACTGACCACCGTGGGTGATGCATACGATATGCAGTCAGTAGGGTCCGGAACTTTCGATCCAGGGCGTCCAATTCAGTCTGAGTCTGAGTATACCAAAAGAGTAC
The DNA here is from genome assembly GCA_947568825.1 of Sphinx pinastri. Taxonomy (NCBI): domain Eukaryota; kingdom Metazoa; phylum Arthropoda; class Insecta; order Lepidoptera; family Sphingidae; genus Sphinx; species Sphinx pinastri. The sequence continues at coordinate 8,412,539 of OX387627.1, read as the reverse complement.
ATGAGTACAGGCATAACCCAACCGTTGAAAGCACAAATCTTGTTACCACCTGACAAAAAACTGTTAAATACTTTTGCCAGGCGGCCGAAGAAACGGTCATTCAGCGATTGTTTTACGTCGGCACTCATAATCCCCAGTGCCTCAGGCATACCCAGATATTTGTAAGTTACCGTCTCAGCAAGGGATCTAAGTCTTACAGTCTCTAAGACTTGTATGTCACCAGAGACCACGACCTCTACTCGCTTCATATGGATAGCCGCACATTTATCTACACAAAACTCCATGTTGAGTTATTTGCTACATCTTTCAGTAATTTTTAACGACTCAATCAATTCTGTTTGTTTTGATGCAAACAACTTGAGATCATCCATCTAAAGCAAGTGAGATATAGGCTCAGGAGCCCCCGTGCATCTCGGCGCTCTCGGCGTCAACGGCAGCGTGAGGCCTACCTGCCACACTGCTGTCCATCAGGGGGGTCGCAACAATGTGCTAAAAAGACAAAGCTAGAGACGGCACCCGCCCGCGACGCCCGGGTGGCCACTGTTAGTTGCCTTTTACGACAGGCAGGGGATACCGTGGTGGAATTCTCCAAACACCTTCAATCCACAGGGTGGGAGACGCCGGTCAGTCGTCCACCCGGCGTCTCCTACGTCTCCTCTGACGGCGGGAGGAATCCTCGCGTTCCAGAACTCTCTCAGCACTCTCCTTCTACGAGAGGACTATCTCGCAGAAGTGAGCCAACACACGCCAGACCTCCTGACTGCCGACCATAGGAGCGACCACGGCCGGCAACGAGAGGCTGCCTCTGACGACTGCTTTGAGAGCGCTGCGCTCCTCATTCCAGGCTGGGCAAAACTCAAACGTATATTAAGCCGTATCCAGCGGGCAACTGTCACAATGGCACACACAGCCGACACCTCGGTACCTACGATACGACACAGCTACTCACCGAAGCAGCCATGCCTAGTGAGTAGTTGTGGCTGAACTGTAGTACTGTAGTACTGTAGTATTGAGTGTTTAGATATTTTTGTACCGGGAAAGGCTTTGAACGCGGGCAAAAACGCGAACTTAACCTAGTAAAATTTAAAAATAAATAATCACCGATACTAAAAATTATAAATAGATAAATAGTAAATACCATATACTGCAAAACTTGTCGATTTTGTAAATATAAAAATACTATGCCATTTTAATAATGAAATTTAAATACTTGCATTAAAATTAATGAATGTTTCATTAATTAAATCAAATTTGTATTGACTTATTGTAATATTAAATTTTCATACTTGCTTTTTGAAAACTAATAATTTGAAATAGTATCAACTATTTTATTCGTAGTATAATGACATCGCGATCAATTTATTACGTATTTATTTTTTGAAAAAAAGTTGTACACCCGTGCTTCCACGGCCGCGTCTCAGCGCGGAATGACAGCCCGAAATTGGAAAATGTATGAAGAAATTCAATTCAGGTTATATTTTTTCTCTTTACTGGAAAAGTATTTAATTTGACTTGAAAATAATTAGTCATAAAGCGAGAAGACTATATAAGCCATCATATTGTTTCGGTTTTATATTAAAATATTCATTAGTTTAAGGTATAATGGTTCCGATTCCGACCCTATTTTTCGTCATTTTCAGCGATTATTGCTCCAGAATAAACGTATTTACGTGATAATGTTGTATGGAAGCATACAATTTCCATATGCTATAAGCAAAGAGGAATGTTTAATCTTTATTTATATACCAAGATCTCCTCATAAGCGTAACTCCTGATTCAATAAATGGTACCTCAAAACCATGGAAATTTGTAAATGCGCCCTTAATATAAACACGATATACTAACTTTCTAATGAATAGGTGTAATTACTAATAAAAAATAATGAACACAATTGAAATAGAGTGAGCAAATAGTGTTTTAGATACCAATGTGGTTTTCATTGCAAGATTATGAGAGACATAAAGTCTAGACTCGCTTTAGAGAATTAAATTCCAATAAATTACTTTACATCAAGTTACATACAAGTTTTACCATGGTATTATTATGGTATTATAAATTACTTTATTGGCGGTACACATTCCTGAGATGCTATGTTATGGATAGATAGATAGATGTCATAAAAAAGTTTTATTGAAGTCAATAAATAAGTTATAACAAATAATTTATCGTTGAAAATCCAGGTCTTAATTCTGACGGTTTTTTTGCGGCTTTCGTCATGTCATGTCATTCGTCACGGCATATCGTCAATATTTTTTTATAAAATATCTGATATTTCCGATATCGCGGCCGGGATAAATATTTTCCATGACCCAAACTTATTGAAAGAGAGCACTTTACAGTAAATTTGTAATGATTTTAAATTTTAACGATACCTTCTTCTATGAAGTATATATATCAATTGTTTTGTCATTCAGACCGTGATATTGTGTGATGTGGCAAATTTGGTCCGAACTTAAACATACATTTACAAAACATAGATGTATCAGCTGCATCTTCACATTCTACTTGATTGCACGGCTTCTCAAGTTCTACGAATAATGTCCAACAATATGAAGGTTCGTATTAAACACTTTTTAATTTTAGTTGAATCGTATAATTTGCGTCATTAGCTATTACAAGTCACCGGAGGAGAAGTGGTCGTGTTGTGAAGATCGATTTTATAACGACATTTATGGAAGATGTTCGTACCCACTTATGGCTAAAACAAGACTGATTAAAATATGAATTACTAATAATATTCCTTTTCGCATAATATTCATTAAAATTAATGAATAAACAGGCAAAGTAGGGTTTACATTCGATTATTCATGTGATATGGACATATAAAGTAATTTAAATGTAGTAGAAAATATTCGATCGATAAAAACTTGTACTAGGACAAGTATGATCATAAATTGAAAGCATATGTGCATATGCATTAAATTTATTTTTGTATTTTCGTTTTGAGAGCGTTTACTCACGATCGTGTTTGTGTATCAAGTGCTCGAATGCAGTGGTAAGGAGAACAGATTGGCTCGTCCGCTGTTCGTACATCATAAAACGCAAATGACGCACAACTTCTTTTTTATTGATATAACGGATAAAAATCTTGATTTTATCGCAATTGATCATGTGGACGCGATCAGCTCTGCTATAAATATGTACGGAGATTAAATTACTTTGATCACGATGTAAGGGGCAGTATCTATTAAGTTTGCCTAATTATCGCTATTATCCAGACTTTGCGATCTATTGATTATAATAGGTCGGGGAAAAAGTCTTTTCGTATATAGTATGTATAAACTTGTAATAAAATCTCTTTGGCAGCAAATGACATTAAAAAGGTTAAATTTCAAAAAAATAAACAATTAAGTAAAATGTTGTTTTCAGCTATTTTTCATTTATTTTTCTTACTGTCAAAATGTACTATGTATTTTTCTTAATGTTTTTTTTTTACGGCCAAACCGATTATAATGTTCTTTGATTTTTAACCGACTTCCAAAAGGAGGAGGTTATCAATTCGTGTGTTTGTATTTTTTTTATGTATGTACACTCATTTCTCTGAAAATTGTTTTCCTTGATTCCTTCTTTACTTAGTAAATAAGGGTCTCGAAGTGGTCCCATTTCAATATATCTTGGTTTAGGGTTCATCATTTTATGAAGCGGACTGAATAGATCTGAATCATACAAGTAATTTCATTCGACGACTTAGACGTGCCCTTAAGAAATTCGATTAGCAATGCATATATTGGACCTATTTTTTATTGAATTAAAGATAATACAGATGTATGGTGATTCGTTATACCAATAACAGGGACTTCCACTAGATGGTAAGGGATAAATAGCTATATGAAACCATTTATTTATAAAAAAAGTTAGAAATCGCGGTAACGTAGATTTGTCATATTGCTGTCATAAAATGAGTAGGCGCTTTTTGACAGATTCGATAGAATATGATTAGTATCTCACTATAATATCTACATATAGGCTTCTAATGGACCTTAAATGGGGCATGGGACCTCAGATGGGGCAAAAAGTTCTCGAGTGGAGGCCACGTACTAGCAAGCGCGGCGTCGGCCGTCCACCTTGCAAGGTGGACAGACGACTCGATAAAAGTCGCAGGAACACGCTGGATGCGGGCCGCTTTTGACAGATTCGTCTGGAAATCTTTAGGGGAGGTCTATGTTCAGCAGTGGACGTCATGTGGCTGATGATGATGATGATGAATATTTCAGTTATTAATTAAAACATTGACCTATTTTTTTAGCATGGCGTTTAATTTCAAAATAAACGCAATTTTTACATTAATTGATTGGAAAAGTATTTGAAGCACAGTACTAGTGTAGTAACTACTAAAACTGAACATAATTAATTGTACATGTAAGTTATACATTACTCAAAACAATGGTAAAAAAGTACTATCCGTAACCTCAAATTGATAGTACACATAAAATAAAAATCTAATCACATCGACGGCTATATAATATTACATATAATATTACACGGCATTCTATTTGCAAATAGATAAACAAATTGACGGCAATATATAGTGTTTCTAAAGTGCGGATCAGTGAAAGCTTGAATAGAATTTGGTCAGATTTCATGTGTGACTCACTGTTGGGTCATTTCGCATGTAAAAAGCGATGTGTATTGTGTCGCCTTCTGGCGTTTCCTTTTATTTCCGTGTCAAGTATAAATGCTAATGGATATTGTCATTTTGCTGCTCAATTTTGTTTTAAGTTGTTTCGTGTGCAATCTAAACTTTAATTTTACTCAATTGGCATAATTTTGCAGAATTATTGTTATTCTTACAAAAAAGCGTTTCATGCGCGATTTTAGTATAACAGAATTTCTAGGTATTTTAATTTTTTCCCATAGTAATTTAACGAGTGAATTATTGTAATTTGAATAAAAATTATATTTATACCGTTACGAGAAACATAAGTGTTAATGTGAGTTTTCGACGGACTTACCGTTGAAAGGAAAGGAAATCGTGTTGATAATTGGTTGGTTTTTGTATCGAAAAGAGCGCAAATAAAATTTCGAGTAAATTCAATTTTGTTTCTTATTTGTGTAAAAGTATGACAACTGTTAAATATAAAGTATTTAAAACATTCCTTCACACTATAAAATGGTATTCGGGCGTAAAGAATTGTGTTAATAGGATATCGGTGTTAACGATGCGCAGCGATACTGATCGCTTTAAATGCATTATCAGATGATTTAATATTGACACTGGTGCATTGGCGGGTGGACCCCGGCAGGGTAGCGCGGGGCGTGGCGACGCGGCGAGCGCGACGCGACGGCCACGGTGCGCGATGGGATTGTTTAAGTCAACACCAACCGGTAATGCCGCAGTAAGTAGGCACGTATGTCAAGTGTTGTGAAGAGCGTTTCGTTACACGACATGTGTGTATATTTTATATCAGCATGACTTATAACGAGATAAAAGTAGGCAATATGGAAGGCAGTATGACCGCTCTACATCTTGTTCCGCGAAACACCTGCACACATCGTATGTGTCCAAGAAAATGGCCTGTGAAAAATGGAAAGTGGAGTGAATTTGTCTAGCTCAGTGTGTTAGTATCCGACGGGTAACGGGGCGCGTTAGTCGGATAAAGACGTGTGCACACTGGCAGGAAATGACACTACGCAAATACATAGTATAAAGCGCTGAGCGTGAGAATTGCAAGCCTTATATCGCGCGGATACAATCTCTCTCTAGTTATAATCATGACAAACTGTTTAATGCGCTGTTGACTACCGACATTTTTATTATTGCGATTTAATTAATTTGCGCTCAAGCTGTCACGGCCTAATTATAAGCAATATCATTTAAAACATCTTAAAATATTAATACAACTGGGAAGTGACAGTTCCATATGATTTTGACATATTGTGTACACAATCCTCCTTCTCTACTATTGAGAGGCTTTAAGCCTTAGTCTACCACACTGGCCTAGTGCGGGCGATAATCCTACTTCCTACTAATATTATAAACGCGAAAGTTTGTAAGTATGGATGTATGTATGTTTGTTACTCTTTCACGCAAAAACTACTGAACGGATTTCGATGAAATTTGGCACACGGGTAGATCATGTCCTGGATTAACACATAGGCTACTTTTTAGCCCGGGAAAATATAAAGCGGGACTTTTATCCCGGAAAAACTCATTCACGCGGGCGGAGCCGCGGGCAAAAGCTATTTCACTAATAATACACACATAACTATAGCAAAGTTAGAGTGTGCCTTGGGTTTTGAACTTGCAGACATTCGTTTCGGCAGTCCGTTCCACTCCCACTGTCAATACATCTATATTTACTTATTTTGGCAAGGCAGTGTGTAAAAACATTGCTACCGAAAGCAACCAACGTTGTAAAGTAAAAAGCTCAACCTGTATTAATTTTAAGCGTAAAACATGGTGGATAGACTTGTATAGGCATGAATACATCCTACACATAGTCGTATCGATATACATTACTGCTTATCTTTAAAATTGGGACACAACGGTATCGCAAGCGTAAAAGCTTTGATCCTTACTTCAGCTTAATTTTGAATACGAGCCTCGCCTATTATTATTGTACTAACATAATGTACAGCCGGCTTAGACGTACAAATCCACAGTTATTATAACGGTCTTCAAATCTGTACATCAAATATTTTTTGGGATAATGTGATATTATATTAGAGATTTATAAGAAAAATGGGGGTTGACTGTGTGGTCGGAACGGCCGCGGGAAGTGACCGTGGGACCATCGCAAATGTTTTTTTTTAGAAATAGTAGGTTATATTTCATTTTCGTTATAAAAAAACAATTGAAATTGTCCATTAAATTTAAAGTAAGTATATTAGATGTGATATTAAAACGGTTGCGCAGCATATACATAAACTACCTACCTAATATTGTTATTTTTGTGTCCGAATGTTTTTTTATTTATTTCCGAATTTTGCAGAACTTTCACAAAATTAAGTCCTGTACTTTCCCTGTGCACAATAATTTCGTTGGCTACGAAACAAATATTGTTACTGTTTTAAGTTACTATCTTTTATCTAGAGGTTGTCTTTCGTAAAAATAATTCTAATGACATATTTACACCTACGTCTCATTTCAAGATAAAGGCTCTATATTTTTTAGTTTTTAGAGTAGTGAGACGTTATCGGCAGTGAGATTTCTTAGACCGCTATCCCGCGGATAAATGTTGAAATAAGGTTTCATTTTTGCACTGTTTAAGGGGGGTAATTGATTACAAATCCAATTAAAGACAAGACGTGTTGGATTATTTTTATATTCACATATTCTCGCGTATAGAGTTATCAAGATTAAATCACCCACAGGTGTTTATATGCCGCAGAGCACGTAATCAATTAATTAAATGATAAATGCGAATCATAAATATTTTAGGTAAAATAAATATTCATATAATTTACCTACATATTTTTACGAGAAATGTTCATTTACCGTTAGGTTTTACTACATAAACGGCCTATATACATCTCAATGCATGCATATAATGTTGAGTTACTGATATACTTACTTTGAAATTCTTCTTATTACTTATATTATAATTCGAGTTTTAAAATGTGCCTTTTAATTAAAATTATTTAACCAGTCTTTCAGAACTATTTATTATTATCAAAACTGTATCTTGCTCATGAATTGCAATATTTTAAGTTTAAAAAAAAGAACGGGTTGCACTCCGGGAGTGCCGGCAGAAGTGAAAACTTGAACGTAACGTATTAACGTTGTGTATTTCTGAATATTTTGGAATGGTTAGGGAATAATGTCGCACGAATTGCTTTATTTATCAGTATAAAAGTACTAGCATTAATGTGGTTAAATACAATATTTATTTATTGCGCTATCGTACACAAAAATGTCAATTTCACTATTTCTTTACAAATAAAAATTTGAAAAAAGAATGTTACGCTCTTTTGTAGTCGTGCGAGTTTAACATTTTATACCCATCCCACAAGTGCTCAACGCCGCTAAAGAAGTTTTCACTTCAAAAAAATACAAAGGAATGTTAGGTTGTGTTCTCGAGGTGTTAAAAACAAACAAAAATAAATTGTTATAGGTACAATAGTTACAACATTTGCCCAGTGCTTCACTATAATTACTTATATCAAATAAATACAACATATTATTCATATATCAGCATAGATCAGTGATTATTATTTACCTCCGTCCAGAAGCGTCGTGACAGGATACTACCCAACACGTATCCTTGTTCTCGCTACTAATGAATTCAGCTGCACAAGTTATACAGTTCTTCCAAAATATATGTGCGGTAGCGCGCTGTAACAGCTGAGCTAAGCGCAGTCCGCAGTGCAAACAGTGGCTCAGTGATATACGTTTTGCATATGGTAATTCAACTTCAAGCCTGCACTTACAAAGCATGGAAATGCTTCGCGAGCCTCCGCACGCCCGTGTTGAAATTAATGAGGAATTATTTCTACAACACAACTAATTAATTCCACTAACCAGTTACGGTTAACATCCGCGACTTTAATTTTCTATTCCATAGCAATATGCTATTAAAATGCTTTAACTGCCAATTGGACATACATCTTTGCTCGTAAAGCTCAGCTCGTCTTCCTGGCCTTTATTACGTATTTCCTCTTCACTATTTTTACAGGGTTATTCGAAATCAAACTATATTTTTGAGATGATGTAATAATATAAATCGAACGTGTCTCCAATGGGCTGTTCGACGGCGTAATGGTCCCACGTCGCGACGCCGTTTTACGACGCGACGCCGTGTCGTGTTTATGTGTATGAGCCCTTAGCCTTGGTTGCATTTTTGGGAAACTAAGATGTGCGGTTCCTGAAGACGATAACTATTAATATACATGTAAGAGTTAAGGGCAATAGTATTGACAAATGTTTTTATGTCACAATTGTAATAAGTAATAGCATGACCTATTGTAAATTTTCCAGATAATTACTAATCTAACGATTCCTGCAATTATAGATTTGTGTGTGGCCATAGATTGTAGAAGTGATACTTTCTTATGTCACAGTTGTAATTATCAGTTGCATGAGAGCATAATTTATAGCGTATTCATATAATTCTAAGCTTCGAACGATGTGCAAGATCGTCGGTGGAGTGTAATGTATAATGCTAGATAGTAAATTTTTAAATAAGGGTTTTATAAGAACAATATTTAGTTTTTGAACATTTAGACGAATTATGGATGCATGAAAGTGAATAATAATGACTGCCAGATAATAGTTTAGCAAGCTAGTTATATTTTATAGTTTACAATTACTAATAAATAAATATCTTATGAGCGATTTTAAACGTAATAATATGCATAAATATTACAGTAATTTTATATTATAATGTTGTGAATTGAGTTCTTAATTGATTACAACTTGGGCCAAAATGTGATGAAGGAAAAAGCTAAAGCATCTCACATTGTTTAAAGCATCTAAGAACTGTGCAGAATAACCTTCAACTGCTATACATTATTAAATAGGATCATTACCGCGCGAGAGCGATAACTGCCCTTATAAACACTTGTACGACTTAAGCAGCTTATTAATTTATAGCACAAAATTTCCTACGAGCAAATCAATCGAGTTTACGAGTGTAGCGTAACTTTGCATATAAACGACAGCTTGCTATAATTATTATGTTTGCTTATAAAATCCTTGTTTAACTGCGATTGCACTACCACGGACGTAAACGGAGAAAACACATTTTTCAGTGGCACTAAAGAAAATCAGTTCTGCACACATGTATGGACAGTTAGCACGCGCGACCCCGATCGTGATACGAATATCGCCATTTGTAGATGAGAGAAAAGTGAAACTGATATGTATTTCCACAGTTGACTTTCAACAGGATTTTGATTCAGATCTAAAATAATAAATTATTTATAAGTGATACTAAATTATGGCAAATTGTGCGGCAGATAATAACTTCCGTCCATTGTCAAAATTTGTTACGGATTTGGCCAATGTAACGGTTTTAGTCAACAAATGTAGTCCAGCCGAATTAAATAATTACGACGGTTAGAGTGCAAAATTGATGGCCACGACGAGCGTAAAAAATTACAGTGGTCGTTAAATACTTGCGGTTTGCGAACATTGAGCATATTAAACTAAGCAAACGATGCGCCTTGAATTTAATTCAACTGTCTGTAACTAAAGTTTGGATGTCAAAGAAAGACTCCGTAAAAATTTACTCCGAAACGGCCATTGTGCTAACAAAAATAAATTTACATTATAAACTGGAACGTATTGGAAATCTAAGATGGCGACGGTCGTAAAGTAAGAATAGTTGCAATAATAATATGTGCATTTAAATTGTAAACACAGTTTCGTGTCGCGATTTCCAGGATAATATATTTAAAATCTTCTGAAACAGATAGTCGCGCTCTGACATTTCATGTTCTGTTTATGACATGTCACAAATAATCTTGGCTTTGTTAACATAAAATGGACCGTTTCTGTCTTATTTAAATGGAACACGACATGCTAATGGATAAATGGAACACCTGTTTTGAAACCGTCAACCTAATATTGTTATACAAGTTAAACGATATGAAAATATTTTGATATAATTGGTATGGAGAAGCTGATTTATAAGGATTATTATGGGCTATTATAGCTGGTTTGTATATCGACTCAAGGCGGCTACTTACGCATGCGCACATGTTAGATAATTTTGTGCGTTTTGTGGGCACTTGGCTAATTACCCGCTCGGTGTAACGGCAAGGTCTTGGAGTATAAACTACACAGTGTACCCCATCAGATTACAGCTTAAATGTCTTACACTCATAAAATTCTGTCTACACGCCATAAAAAACATTACTTTGATGAGAATGTGAAGTTTAAGTATATATTATGATCGAGTTCTGATGGACTAACGGTACTGTAATCAAAACCAAAGGAGACAAAAGCGTAGTTAAGAAACACATAAAAAAATATTAAAATACCCACTAATATCGTTTCACTCGTAAATTTTCTATGATAATAGTTATTTATTATCCATGATTTGATTCAATCACTTCCCAATGTTTTATGAAAGCCGCCAGAAGCGCAGAAATCTCGTTAGTAATTTTCCCTGGGCACCTGATCTAATGATTTTGTTTGTCCAAAGTATATAAAAAATTAATAGTGAAATGTGGTAATTTAGTTAATAATATTAACACTCGTGCCGATTATTGGCTGCTCGTTTTTGAATTAAGTTAATACATAACTACTTTCATGCATGTTACATTAATTTAACACAACTGTGGGCCACTTTAGTAGGTTTTTATAACATATTATCATAATGTAGAATGTCTCCCAATAGTTGATACAATTATACAGTTTTTTAAAACTGTAGTTGTTCGGACAGACATACAAACGGACGCTATAATTAAAATCGTTAATGCAATAAAACACAACGCTTAAATGGTGAATGGTATTCACTGCTCATTAAGTGCCAGATGTTTAAAAACAATAAATAAAATAGAGTCTATCTCAGCTACTTTGGACGACGAGTTTGTCTTCAAGCTCTTTAGGGTCGGTTGCAATTCTCTATTTTCAAATTATCCATTGTACGTAGGCCGAGCGGTGTGTACGCACATAGCTGACACTAAATTACGTTATTATCATGTAGTAGATAAAACAAAGGCGTGCGCACCGGCACGGGGCACAGCCACCGCATACCGCTTTCAATAGCCGATAATTACATTGCAATTAGGTGTAATGAACGCAGCTACTCTTTGCGTATCATGGTCTCGCGCGTAGGGAAAATTATTTCAAACTTAATTGCTATTAACCACAAGGTTGTACATACGTTCGCGTAAACACGGAACGAATGAAGCTTTCTATGTAGCAAATAAATAATTTTACTACTTTTACAATCACACCAATTTAATTTACGTGCCTTTTCTCGCTGTAGCTTAGATGGAAATTGGTCCGGTACGTGCAGATATCCAGTAAATGTTAAACTATGCACATATATTACTGTCCAATCGCCAATTTAGTTTCATTGCGTGATAGGGTGCAACCTCGGTCAAGAGTATCAAGATAAACAATTAGTTATTATAACGCATGATGCTTTTCGAAGATGCAGATGTTTTAGTAACAAGAGAAATAATCTGCGTGCCCGTGCTGACCGCTACGACCTAGCAATCTAGAAAGTGGTTAAACTATTAGACCATTGCAACCATATTAAAACTGACGGTACTATTAATACGTAACGGCAGCAAACACTAACCACAGTTTATCTTTCATTTACACGTTAAAAGATTCAAATGCACAAGCATCCAATGTAACAATGCCTTCTCTATTATGCGATTCAAACGGGTAAACTTTTTAAGGAAAATTTACTAACTATAAAAACTGACCAATCTTTCAAATTCAAACACAAAAAACCCGCAGGTACGTAGTTTGTTTTGAGAGAAAATAAATCATAGCTACACGGAATTCATTGTCAAATGTTACATCAATTTATGTTGAATAAACAGGTAATTAAGTTTGTACGGATTGTGATATATTGACGAGTTTAATAATAAAATATTTCATTTTTATGCCTAAAAATTATTATAATAGTTAAGATAATAAAATATTGTAATAGTTTATACTCGCTGTCCCAAATGAAATTGGTTACACCGACTAACGTCATGTAATTAACAATACTGTAACAATCTCTAAAGAAAATCAGTTTGAAAGATTTATTAGAGGCCTCTGATAGCTATAATGCAGATAAAAATATTATGTTCTATATTTCCATTACACCGAGACTATTTCCTGGTTCATAAAGTGGTCGTAAAAAATCCGCGTCCGTTGATTAAGATCAGGCACGGTGCAGCTTTGAGCGTGTGAAAAGAGACGTCATCAAGGAAAATATGTTCGCATAAATTAAAAAAGAAAATGATGACACAAAAAAGCCTTCAACAAGGCGTGTCTCGTAAAGTAATGGCAATTTCTGCATAATGAGGAACGAAACGAGACCGTTTTGCAAAAACGCATTTTTTAACAATAAAAAATTGTGTTCATATTTTTAGATAATGTCCGTTCGTAGAACGATCTATAAGTAACGGTGGTTTCTAAGATACTTAATAAAATAAATCCAGACGATCATATCGTCGCAAGATTTTGTTTTGGTATATGTTGTATACTCGTCGCACTTTTCATAAATGACACCGAATCTAGGCGGACTGGCAGCTTCTGAATTCGGGCAAAAATTTACGTCCTTTTTTCTAACACGATTTACGCGAGATTAGATTGCCCAGAGGATTGTCGTCGGAGTATTGTAAGCGGCGATAGCCTAGTTGGGAGTGGAACGGACTGCCGAGACGAATGTCCGCAGGTTCAAAACCCAAAGGCACACACCTCTGCTTTTCTAAAAAAGTTATGTGTGTATTCTTTGTGAATTATCGCTCGCTTTAACGGTGAAGGAAAACATCGTGAGGAAACCTGCACATCTGAGAAGTTCTCCATAGGAATTTCGAAGGTATGTAAAGTCTGCCAACCCGCACTGGGCTAGCGTGGTGGACTAAGGCCTAAAACCCTCTCAATTGTAGAGGAGGCCCGTGCTCAGCGGTGGGCAGTATATAACACAGGGCTGGTATGGTATGGAGGATTGTCGTCAAGCGCACATCCAGCCTAAAAAAATTAAGTCAAATCGTTTCTGCAACATGGGTCAGAGAGTGTGTTGCGCATTGCGCAGACCACACATTGGAATGGACAAGGGCAGGTGGGAGCCGATATCAGTAAACATAGTATTTAGTTTTACATAAACTGACAAGCGTTAACGGATTTGCTTGTTTTCTGTGAGTTATATCCATGTCTCGTTTGTACTATTTATATCTAGATGAAAAACATCCTAACCCAAAACACGACCGCTACAATATTTCACAGGCATATCCTTTAGCACAAAGATATTGAGTTACAAATATCTAGACAAACAATCGGACATTCGCATTTATAATACTGGTAAGGACATATCACGTCTTATGTAGAACGACTTTGAGTTCAAAGACATTGTGGTGTTAGTATAAAAATCAAAAAATGTAAATACAGCAACACAACAGTCCATGCGCTTCATTTTAATATATCTAATTTAATTTCACAATAGTTTACCGTATAAGTTATTATCCGACGTGAACATTGTAGTCCATACGCCCGTCTAGATTGGATATGTTTAAAGCTGCATTTTTATTTATAGATCGTAAATACGTATTACCGTAATATTCATGTAGCGATAGGTGGTCCGACATATTATAACCTCACGAATATTTTATGTTAATGTCAAATACGTTGCTTCAGGGATAACAAAAGATATAAACGTAGATATAAAACACTCTTTGCCGTTAGAGCACGTAAAATATCTCATCGCGTTTTCACAAGTTTACAGAGTAAATTAAAGCTCCTTCAGATATCTTCATCAAATTTGTCTAGAAAGACGTGCAATATTTCACACGAAATATTGCACGATATTGCACGATGTTTAAAGGGTTAGCTCGCAAGCAACGGCAGCGAAATGTTATTACAATAAAAGCTTTTCGAGAGTGAAACATTACCCGCATCTGTGCTGCAACCGTAACTAATGTCGTACAGCACTTAATACTTGCAATTCGCGCTAAGACAACGGACCGCAGGGAATAAGCGGAAAAGAGAAAATCATGAATTAGAAAAGTAGAGTCATGCAAAAATGTCGTATGTATATACACAACTGGAACGAGACATAAAACAACCTACATACTATACATACGCATAAAATAACAGTTCCCACCAAACGGAATAGTAACGCGAGTTTCTTGTAATTTACATAATTTTTATCTACATGTGTTAGATATAATTTGCACGTAATGTCCGTATATACATAAAGAACAATGCGATTCGTATCATCGGCCAATGTGCAGAGGCATCACATCCCGAGGCGTAATAAGCGCTCGGACGGAAAACAGGAAGAATAACACACTGCACCACGTTAGCTTATCTTGGGAACATTCTTTTATTATGTAATTGACAAAGCCACTTGATTAATTGATGTGAAACCAAGATGAATCGACCACTACGTCTAAAGTTTTTGTGCTTGCAGTATAAACCATGGATCAAATATTAGCATAAATATTATTATCTGTCGTCTGATTTAGATAGTGATGATGCTAAACTAATGTACATAACATGAGCAAAAAAGGTATGGCTATTGTTATTTAATGTAAATTTTTTGTGTTATCCGTCGAATATGTGAAGAGGATGTGGGAACTAATTGAAACGTTGGCGTCGCTTTGTTGTTTTCGAGATTCAATTCAAGTAAATGGGGCCGCGTGTAAAATATTCTTGTTTTATAATCTACAATAAAAAAATATCTTACTCGTAATGTAGTATCTTTTTGGGTGTTTGTATATGAGTGTATTGTTTGTAAGAGTGTATTAGCGCGCGCGCATGTGCGTGCACTAGTCTGATATAAATAGTAATTAAGCTGCTTAAGGAACATCAGCCCTTCTTTTTCAGTAGTTGAATATATTTTACCTCAATTAGTATGCCATATTATATAGTCCTCGCATTAACGCTTTAACCGTTATCTGATGATGCACACAACCCATCGTGTCTGGACTTGTATTTAGATGGTAAACAAAGACTGATATCTGAACAAGATGGTCACAGGAAATTTGCTTCAATAAATATAATCCTCCAAAATTTGGGAATGCTGTATAAGGTCAAACATGAACATGTGGTACGTTATCGCCACCGTTCATGAACACATATACTGCTAGAGAAATAAAAAACCGGACAAGTGCGAGTTGGACTCGCGCACCGAGGGTTCCGAACAAACTTAATAAGTAAATACATTTTTTTTTTATGGCATTGAATGACGGGACGAGCATGCCGTTCGCCTGATGGTAAGCAATACGACCGCCCATAAACAGTAGCAACAGCACACAGCACCTTGAGTTACAAAGTACTGTGTGGCATTCCACTGCGCTCGTCATCCTGAGACATAAGATGTCAAGTCTCATTATGTCCAGTAGTTACACTGGCTACAATGTCCTTCAAACCGAAACACAACAGTGCATGCACACTGCTGCTTGGCGGTAGAAATAGACACTGCGGTGGTACCCACCCAGACGGACTCTCACATATGAGAGACCTACCACCAGTATGCAGTATGTAAGAAAGCATCTAACATTATTGCTCTAATTAAAAGACAAACTAGGTTAAAGGACAAACTTAATTTTGCAGTTCGATTCTTAGACACGGTTATTGCACCAACCGCAAATTATAAGTTTGTAATAGTAAATTCGTTTTTTTTTTGTTAATTAAGTACATATTTACAGTATTTATATTTCATGATTCTAAGTCAACTGGAAATATCCTATAGGTTTTGATTCCCTTGAGAAATCGCAAAATATGCGACATAAACGGTCTTATCTTTTGATAGCGTTTACTTACAACTTTGATTTTTTCACAGCTGAAAGACACAGTAGACCCGAATATCTATCTATATATATAAAAATGAATCCCTATTTTCCTTGGTCACGGCATCACGCGTGAACGGCCGGACCGATTTAGTTATTTTCTTTTTATGTGTTTGTTATTGTCAGGAGAAGGTTCTTATGAAAGAAAAAATTAAGAAAATTGCGAGGAAAATTAGAAAATTTAAGAATACCTAACCACCATATTAAAAATGTAACTTTAGCGCTTTTGACAATATCAACTTTATTAATTCAACCTTATGGCGTTTGACATAACATTGACAGAATGCATGCTGCAAATATCGTCAAAGAGGTTATATATATAACTAGCATTGCGCGCGGCTCCGCCCGCGTGGAAAAGTTTTTCCGGGACAAAAAGTAGCCTATAGCACTCAGGAGTAATGTAGCTTCCTATTAGTGAAAGAATTTTCAAAATCGGTTCAGCAGTTCCTGACATTAGCGCGTTCACACAAACAAACAAATTCTTCAGCTTTATATAATAGTATAGAAGTATAGATAAGTATAGATTCTTCTGTGCGTGTGTATGTCACTGTACTCCTCCTAAGCGGCTGCACCGATTTTAATGATGTTTTTTTGTGTGTCTTCAGGTGGATTCGACAATGGTTTAGATTATCAATTTGATCCGGTAGGTAGCGCAGTACTCGGGTTCTAGGATTTTATTTCCTTTTTAGGGCAGGACAACGTCTGTCGGGGCCGCTAGTTTGATATACATTTTAACTCGATACCTCTACGCTTTCGGGAGCAAAAAGGGTCTTGACAGACAGACAGACGGACGGAGAACAAAGTGATCCTATAAGGGTTCCGTTCGAGGTTCGGAACACTAAAAATACGCGCTTTATAAACCTTAATAGAAGGGTAAGGAGATTTAGGCTGTAATTTGCACTAACAGGTACAATAGGCAAGCTACGACTTCTCCTTTTACTTAGACAATAGTGGGACCCGGGTCGAGCCATTTACAAAATTGGCGCTAGCATGGCCTTTTTTACAGTTAATTGAAGTCTAAATTTCGTTAGACAATGATTAAGGAATGACTAAATCTAATTATTTTGAGTATAAAAGATTAATATTATGTTTTTGTTTTTAAGGTAACCATCACGTGGTTGAAATATGTAGTGCAACACATCGAAAAAGTACTATTTTGTATTTACTAGCTTTATAATTGTAAACAAGAAGCATCAATTCTCTTCATCTTATTTCAATATGTACTAACGCACAAATGAATAATACGCGGCTCCGTGTGTCGGGCATCAATGAAAGCATTGAGTGTAAGTAAAGATCTTAGATAAATGCAATAATAACATTTATGACCCGTGGAAATCGGAGGTCAATCTTGGTTTATTTTCTTTGTTGAGAAATATGTCAAGAGGCAAAACGTCGGTAACGCAATTGTACTTTTTGAAAGTGAAATTCTTTGGCATTCCATTCATTAAAGCGTAGATAAGATTGAGCAATTAAAATGTACATTGGTACGCAGGTCCATAACTTGCTAAGATGCAATTTCAATAGTTTTAATTTCAGTATCGTATGTTGGATTTACATATTTGCCGTGTTTATTTACTGCTCATTTGAAGTTATCCCAGCTAATGCATCTTAATATTACACACATCTACATTATAAGATTAACATTACGGTGTACTACATTAAAGAGTGCAAGTTTATAAATAAAACTCATACGTGTGTGAAATCAATCTATTTTTTATCGTATCGTATTCCCTACGGGATAAGTTGCGAGAAAACAATTACAGGCAGCAATTAGTGTCGGAAATGTAATAATGGTCGATCGCAGGGTGGCGTCGGCAGTGACAGACTTGAGCGGGCGCAGCGGCGCGGCCCGGCGCGCTCGCATCCGTACACTTGGACGCCGCGACGTCCGCGCGTCCGTCTGCGGACTGCGACTATCTCTCCCTTTCTCCCGAGGCTATCGCTCTCTCTCTCCGTCCTTCGGCGGCTCGTTCCTTTTCTTCTTGCAAGGTTAAGGTTACGTCAGACGTGTTATGTTATAACCGTTGGGGCGCACTCCGGCAAGTTCAGTGTCTCGTCGAGAGTGGCCGCGATACTAGGCTCGCGACCATCGCTGTGCGCGCCTTACCTCGAGGACTGTACGACTCGCCTGTGATATACGAACAGTGAAAAGTTCATGAACTGCGTGTTGACATTTGTTTGAACTATATCACGTGACGACTTATTTCCGAAATATCCTTGACGAGACGCCTGCAAGGTACGTACACTGAATTAAACATTGAAAAAAAATTAAGGACTCCAAATCAAATTCTGGGGGCGAAAAAATATTCCTGTTCTTATTTCGATTTCCGAAGCGCAACTTGGGGCGTTTAAGTGTAGCCTGTTCAATAAACTGGTTTAATAAAATATTTTATGGTAGTTCGGTGGTAGACGTTACCAACGACAGGACTCCAATCTAGGGGCAGATCATTACGATTACTTGCATACATAAGCATTGGATCGGTAAAAATATTAACGAAGGCACTAATTTGCAAGTATTATTTTCACCATTAAATTATTTAACCAGGATCGATATTGTAGAACTTTAAATATGATTCCAGATAACAGCTTGAAAAATGTACATTCATATGCACAAAATAAACGACGTGGAACATCATATTTTAAACGCGAAACATTCAGAAAAAACGAGACATTATTAATTACCAAAATACATGTGGTTACAGAAGCGTAAACCGCACGTACAAGATGATCGAAATCAATGACAAGGTAGAAAAATGATGAGTGTGTGTCGAGTACCGTTAGGGCATGTGTGGATGAAGGTTTTTGCGTCCAAGCTCGCACGTTTGTCTTCAACCGTGTGCGGAGCGATAAGCTCCGATGGGCATATAGCAATAATACCATTGCGCTATATTTAGAGTGGTTTTCTTTCGTCCCTGTGCGATGGCCTTATCATTCATTTTATCTTTGTTTTGTTTTATATCAATTATAATGTTAATTAAAAATATCGCATTGTACATCTAGAGTTAAAGGATTTCAATTATTTATTCCACGGCGCTGTTTGTTCAAGTAAAAACAAGATAATATGAAGACGGTTTTATATACGAATAGCACTGGCTAGTAAAAATATACGCCACTTAAATATTTCAGACTATCAAATATCAATAACATGAACACATTATCAATAAATATTTTTTTATCATGTATTTATTTATGTACGCAAATACAGAGTAAATTCTAAGACAAATGAACGCCCCGATTAAAGTCGACAGGTTGAATCGACGCGCTGCGGAATACGCAAGCAAAAGACTTCAACGAGCGACGCCGAGCATTTATTGTGTGACACTTAACGATGCCATGAAAATACAGCACAGATAATTATATCAAAAAAAATATTACAGCATCATTAGCGTCATATTAATGAGTCGATTAATGATCAAAATATTAAAAAAGAAAATTGGTAACATGTTAATTATTTTGTCGAGCATATTTTATGTTACTAAAATCTTTTAAAAATTTGCAAAGCTGCCGTACAACTACGCAAAATGATACAATACTTTATATTATATTATACTTTATACAATTAAAGAAAAACTGAGATTTATAACAAGAAAGAAGGTTTTAGCTCCCGAAAAATTTATAAAACGCGTATCAGGACACTATACACCTCAAGCGAATACTCTAATATATTTCAGGACTAGGAATTAATCAGAAACACTATATAATAAATTCAATTATAGTGTGTAATCCAATAAAAAATCTCTTTATAAAATTTTCGTTGTCCGTCGGTAATTACGAATATTTCGACATTGTTACTTTGATTAAATTTATTTAATAAGGAAAAACGTGCCTCGACTTTCTCCTCAAAGAAATAAAAGTATACGCTTTAAAACCCGGCTTTATAGCCGGCATGTCGGTTTATAAATTGGACCTTTTCAAATCGGGAATGAGTGAGCATTTTCTGGAAGTATAGCCCGCGTCGTCAGCTCTCCAAGCCAACAGCTATTTAGGATAGGTTTTTTCGAAGCTTTCACATTCTTCATCCCGTTAATAAGTCTTCGTATTTTTATTTATTTTATATAAAGTTATTCAACTAAAATCGTTTTAATTTCATTTCGTCTCTTGAAAAGTAAACTATTTTCGGTTGAAAATACTGAGACTGAAAATCATAAAATGGGTTTGCTTTTCGGCTAAAAATATTGGCAAAGTTAATTAAGCAAAATTGGAAACATAAATATTAATCTGTAACGTATAACTAAATATACAACGGGAGAAATATAACAATATCTGGGGCATATTGACAGAAACAGTGCGAATCTTCCGTCTGTTTAAGTTGAAAACACACGCGATATAAAGTTAGTTTGTTCCCACGTTATTAAAGCACAGCTAAACGTTAGTAAGACAGTCACTAGTTACGTATCTAGGGCTGCAATTGCACTCAGAACTGGTGGCGTTCGCATATGAACAAAAGTATAACGAGTCCGTACGTGGAACGACTGACGTTAATTTTGTGTGAAAAGTTTCATGCGCAAAAATTGATGAAACGGTTTGAATTAAGAAATGTTTGTTAGAAAAATGTCGGCAATGGTATTTTTTTCAGCTACTGATTATTTTAAAATAAAACATAATTATTATTTTTATTATTGACTAGATGTAGCTTGTGGCTCCGCCCGCGTGATGAAGTTTTTCCGGGATTAAAATATTTTCCCGGGATAAAAAGTAGCCTATAGCACTCAGGAGTAATATAGATTCCTATTAGTGGAAGAATTTTCAAAATCTGTTCAGTAGTTCCTGATATTAGCGCGTTCAGCCAAACAAACAAACTCTTCAGCTTTATAATATTCGTATAGATTTCATTGGATTAAAGGAAAATCAAGTTACATTCCAAACGACATTTTGACGAAAAAATACTTTTCTATTCATATTTAAATATCTCTGGCAAGATTGCTAATACGAATCAATAAAAATTTGTGCGGTTTGACTTTCGAAAAAAAGTTTAAGAAGCATAGAATCATCATGATAAAGTACGGTCCTTTTCTATGAGGATATCTCAATACGCCGAGTGAATAGCAAGTAGCACAGAATGAAAAGAAACAAATTAATTCATTGAACATCACATCCTAGTATCTAAGCTGAATCCGAAAAGAAAGCTCTCGAAACCGTTATAACGATGTTGCAAATTTTTTACTCGAGAATAGAGCCTACAAAAACCAAATCAAAGCGAAAATAACAGACTTTTCCATTTTTCTTGCAAAAAAGTTTTGATAAATTAAGCGGACGACTTTTTGTAGAGGCAAAAAGTGAAACGATGAGATAAAAACTATTTGGAACTTTATTGAAAAATCTACTTGAAGCTCTAATAAATCTGAGAACATGCCGTGCTAATTATTTGTGTGTATTTTAATTTATCAATGTGTCAAACGGTTCAATTGCATGTAGAGCGTCGGCGATGTCAATTAATGTCTCCTAGCGGACGACTGCTGACACCGAAATAAGCCGTTTGAATTTTAATCTGTACGTTAACATTTTTAAGTGGTATTATAAAAGCAGAAACGAGTTAACGATTAACCTGATGTTAGTGTTCACGTTCTGCCAGAAAATTGATGCATGGTCAACCTTTAGGAAGTAGAAATGTGGGTTTGGGAAAGGATATTTTTCGCTGTTAGCAACCTTACTGCCTGTACAAAATGTTAGAGCAACGCCGGCATTTCACGCCAGTTTGACTGTGTGACGATATCACCCTGGCCGAGCCGATCTGTTTGTGCCGCAGACAAAGTCGATAGTGTAGTTCTGGCAACACACAAACAGCTAACGAAAAACCTGACGACACACTTCGTGCAGACAGGTATATAAACACTTGTGTTTATATTTGATTCGCTCTCGACCCACAATGCCACATGCATCCCTGAAGTTTCGATACGGTAGTCTAATAATAATGACAGTTCAAAAACCCAAATTTCCAAGTAGACGGATTTTGTTGACCCCGTTTTGAGTCAAGATTAAAATTAAGAGGGTCACGTAAGAACAACTACGGATCGCCGGTGGTTCGTGACTGCGCGCGCCGCGGTGACACGCCATCTCACTCGCCACTATCGGGCACAAGGCGATACTGCGTTCCGATTTCCTGATTAGTTCAATAGCGCTTCTCAGTTCTGTACGGTCAATACAAAATTGATTGTAAATTGAATATGATTTGCATCGATTCGCTTATTAAACACACCTTTATTTTGTATTGATTGTTTTTTTCATCGTAATTGGTTAGTTTTGTACACGACTTGTGTCTATTGTAGTTTCCTTCGCGTATAAATTATACACTACATTTAAATTCCCATAAGAACACTTTATTTTTAACCTATAGTTAATATAATAATTAATATTAATGTAATTGACTACCTCGGTGGCGTAGTTGTATTACGGTACGACTGCAATGCTGTGGTCTCGGGTTCGATCCCGGGTCGGGTAAAGTGATGTTTTGTTTTTCTACTCAGTATTTAGCCCGGAGTCTGGAATTTGTGCCCGATATGGCAATAGGCTCGCCCCCTATCACATCATGGGACAGAATACGCACGGCGAAAAGTGGGTGCACTAGTTGCGCCTCTGCCTACCCCTTCGGGGATAAAAGGCGTGAGTATGTGCGTAATATAATTAATATTCAATTTCACAATCCAATAATCTTTCGCTTAAAGTATTTACAAAAATTAGGCCTTTACAATGTTGCACGGGAAATCGACGGACGGCGAACTTGTTTACTCGCTCTTATTATTTTTGTTCCGCATATTGGGTATCGCGTTATCAGCCGATGGCGAAGGTGCTCCTATTTATAAAGTAAATTGACGGTAGTGTGCAGTCGTGAGCGAGGTCAGGATGGATTCCATCAGGCGTGCTTTCCATGAAAGATTTTAATTACATCGTGGCGGGGTGAACGACCCCGCCACAGCGCGATGCGGTTGCGCCTGCGGCTACTTTTGACAGGCTCTACCCTTAAGCAGGTGTCCTTTTACGCGTATTTATT
The DNA here is from genome assembly GCA_947568825.1 of Sphinx pinastri. NCBI lineage: Eukaryota > Metazoa > Arthropoda > Insecta > Lepidoptera > Sphingidae > Sphinx > Sphinx pinastri. The sequence continues at coordinate 8,389,147 of OX387627.1, read as the reverse complement.
TTCATGTCGTATGAGTTATATTAAAAGGGTTTAAATCGTTTTGTTTAAATGTCAATATTAGGGATCGCTTCTTGCAACACTTTTTATGCAAATGGATGTCAATAAATTAATTACATAAACATAATGGCGAAATGTTACCGTAAACTTTGGAAATATAAATTAATTTATTGATGTATAACAGTAAATTGAATGTACGTTAGCATCATCTTTAAGTGACTATAAGACATTATTAATAATAATTAAGTGTGTTTATGAGACTATAAATATGCTAATTAGTGGAACCTGCAGGCTTACAACAATAAAAGAGAGTCGGGCGTGGGCGGTCGCCGCTGAATCAACGCTGGCACAGATTCCATGGCCAAATAAATAGTGATCCGGTAATAAATAATTTTAGCTTATAAGGGATCAGTGTTTTTAATATTTTAATCCATGTATTATACATAAAAATCATGCACTTAAGTGTTTTATCGAGTCTTCATCTTTTTATTTAAAGTTTAAAGAGTTAACGGTTTTAACTTGCATAAAAAACTTTTTTAGTGATCTGCTCTTATTCGTTGAGTGAAACCAAAAAAAGCTTCAAAAAATAAGACCACACTGAAAATTTATCGGGTACCGTTGTGCAGTTCGCGGTCAGTGCTAACAATAAGAAGAATATTCCTGTGCTAAAAACCTGTATCGGTTTGCGTTCGTTTCGTGTCTGATGATATTCAGCGAGAACCAGTGCCGCATAGTGTGCTGTGCCAAATTATAAAATCGGCAATAATAAATAAGAGCCGGTATCTCACGATTGCTGAAATTTCTATTTTTTATTCTTATACGCGCAGTCCGAACTCCCGTTAACTCGCAGTGTTCATAGCTCTCTATAGTAAGCGATAGAAATTACCCATAAAATTGGTGATATACTGCCGTGTCCCAGATACAGCTAACAAAACAAAATTGTGTTCACCGAGCTTAGCATTAGGCCGGAATGAAACACCGTGTGAGCTTAAATAGAGAACGTGGCTGTAAAGCGTTTTATGCTTCACAATGGGTTGCCGGTGGAACGAGTTACAACGCTCGCAACGTGCTCAAATTGATTACGGGCGATACACGCGAATCGTCTAATAAAATCACTAATGGAACGGTACCGGTGGCGTGCGTCGCATAACGGGAGCCGTTCGCCGTTCCTCGATCGGTCCCACGACTGACATATTATGCAACCTGTGAGCGAGCGCCGCGGCGTCGCTGCCGGCGCGGCGAGAGTGATGCATCGCGCCCGCAACTGCAGTCTTGACGAAAAACTGAGACCACCGTAAGGGCATCTATAAACTGCACGTAGATCACGAATCACGATCGCTTACGAAAAAGCGCAATACTGTATTTGAACGTGACACATCAAAATTAACAACTTTTGCTGAGAATGATCACAATTAAGCTCTGTGCTTACAGTGTATTGGGTTTTCCTGGGTACTGTTAAAGCATACAAAGAAAATACTGTATTTATAAAAGAAAAAAAGGTATTAAAATTTCAATATACTTCCTGGGTTAAATACGCATACGTTATTTTCTTAAATGTCTTAAGTTGTATGTATATCGCACGTGCCGTTCGCAAAGTTCACTGACGTTTGCAATTTAATGTTTCTGTGGAGCAGAACGTGCTATTTAACGTGTGATCTAAATATAAAAAAATACCTTTTAATTACGCAGGCTAGTAGCAGTTGTTATTAACAACGGATAAATTATATACTGGTAAAGTTAATGATCGTCGGATCTTAAAGGAAAACTATGATCAATCGGCCAATGATCGGAACGATAGACTTAATACACGCACAAGGCACGACGAAACACCGTTTATACGATCAAAATACTTATTATAATATTTAAATTCAAACACATATCATTGACCGTCGGCATATAAATATAAAGAAATGTATACTCGTACACATTAAGCACTGAATGTATTTCCATTGTATTATCTAATGCAACCGTAAGCTTGGCTATTTCTCACATACGTAATCTAATAGAATGTAAAACAGATTGTTTAATGTGTGCACGGGCACGTGAGAATATGAACCGTGAAGTAGAAGTGCGTCCATTAAGTTTTTTAATTATTTTCATTATAAGATTTAATCGACTGAAAACGTATTGGAAATGGAAGTTTCTTATGTACAGAATACACAATGTAAGAGCAAAATAGGTTTAGATTGCGAGCCGGTTGCGCCATAGTGCGGGAGCGTGGAGACGGCACGTTCGGTAGCGGAATTCGGTTGTAGCCAGCACGCGCGTGACCGCAGCCCGAAATGCACGGTTTGAAAATAACCAAGGAACTTCTTTTGCCTGCGTTAGATTGCTTGCGGTAACTCTCGGTGTAACGCTCAACTATTAGCGAGAACCAGTGTGTGACCCGAATACAATTCGCGTTCCGCTCTTATTTAACGTGGTTCGAATGTGGAATGTCATTTGCGTGAGCCGCTATTTCACACCGCAAAACATTTGTGCCAGACTAGTCATGTAATTTTTTAATATGTTTGCTTTATAAATCAGGCACGTAATCAAAATCCTATACATTCTAATAGCTTTAAGACTGGTTGATAAATCGATCGACATTATAGATAGACATAGAATATTATCTTATCTTACTAAATTATGAATGCGAAGGTTTGTGAAAATTGTTTTTTTGTTTGGATGTTTGTTAGAAGTTAACGCAGAAACAACTAAACGGAATGTGATAAAATTTGGCACACGGGTAGGTCAAGTCCTGGAATATCACATATTTTTATCCCCGTAATTTGCTCCCGTCGGAAATAATGGATATTTTTAATATGATTCTTTAAGGAGATGGCGCTGGCGTCGTACTAAGTACGTTTTAGGGACTTTTGAAGCTGGAATGGCTTTTCCCGCGGGCGACGGCGTGAGCAACAACTAGTAGTAGTATATATTTGTTAAATTTATTTATTTCTATATGGGCTAGTACCGATATATACACCGATAAAAACTTTCAAATTTGTTATTCAAAATGTCACTAGTGCTGGAGAAACTAACACGAGAAGTCTGTGCCCATTAACAAAAATAAAGATAACATACATTCCTATGTTTAGTCGTGACGATTACTCTGAGCAGCGAATGTCTTTAAGACGTTTGCAGTCGCTGTAAGGAGTGCTCGAGTGGGCGCGTTACACGGATCAAATGCAAATTTGCTGGCTATTGGCGCATATAAATCAGTTCTTTGGAAATATTTTATGTGTATTTTGTAAATTTAACTGTATTATAGGTATACCGCGCACCGAGACACATTTCCTGTGTTCGGCGCACGCGATCTCGCTGCCATCAATCGATGAAGTTACCGTCGCATGCACATATTAGAGCGCCTAAACATGTAGATAAGTAAGGTTTTTAGGATTAATAACCGCGTTAAGCCTGCGGGCACATGTTGCGCGAACTGGAAAGTGAATAATAAGCTTAGAATAATTTGTGGAGGCTGTTAAGACTAGGATAAAATTATAGAGGTGTACCTAGAAAGAACTACGTGCGCTACTCAAGAACTCGACGTAATTATTATTATTTCTTATATTTATGAATGGAATCCTGTGCTCTCCCAGGAAAGACGCTGTTAGTGGTACACAAATATTATAGTATTAGAATTTATTATGAACCATTAGTACTTTACTTAAATCTTTAAGCATGATGTCTTAATAACTGACGTGTCATTACATTTTTTTAAATATTATAGTTTTTATGCCATGACCAAGAGCACAGAGATTTTGTAAGTGTTTTTTTTTATGATATAGGGGGCAAACGAGCATACGGTTCACCTGATGGTAAGTGATCACCGCCGCCCATGAACATCTGCAATACCAGGGGGCACAGAGATGCGTTGCCGGCCTTTTAGATGGGAATACGCTCTGTTTTTTATTTTTTATTTGCATTAATATCAATGTCAATTACACTAATGCTATTAAAGTGCACCGGTGAGACTACGGTACATTTGGGTGCGTCTCACGGTGGCAGGAAGTTTGTTGAGATCGCTCCCGAGATCGCAGATGCAATCCGGCTGGCCTCGAAAGCATCGACAATACGCTATTAATGAACAGTCTTGGGTTGGTTGTCTCGTCCTGCGTAACGAGTCGGATGGTGCTTCATATCGCTAATGAGAACGGAGCACATTGGGTATTGTCACGTAGAGCACGCTGCATCCGCGGAGGCCATCAGGGGCACCCAGCGGCGCACACTATCTCACTAATCAACACTCAAGATTGTGCGTGAATTTCACCAACCGTTTGTTACACTGCACAATTATTCTTGTCTATATATATAAAAGCGAAAGGTCACTCACTCACTTATCACGAAATCTCAGAAACTACGAGTGTTAGGAGTATCAAATTTTGCATGGGGGTTTCTTTTAGGACGTAGGTGCTTAGACGGGATTTTGAGAAATTCAGCCCCTAAGGGGGTAAAAAAGGGTGGCAAAGTTTGTACGCGATAAACTCAAAAACTACCGCACGGATTTCGATAAAATTGGTATGGAGATAGTTCGAGACCCTGGGAAGGATAAAGACTTTTTTATCCCGGGAAAATGTATAGCGGGACTTTTATCCAGGAAAAACTCTTTCATGCGGGCGAAGCCGCGGGCAAAAGCGAGTACAGTTATAAAAGCGCATAAACAATCTCGAATTTCACAGATACCGTAAAGAACGTGTACTTCATTTCTCGTATAAACGATGCGACAGCTATAAAGCTTCCGCGGCACCTGTCGCGCGGTAGCGGGAGGGAAACTCCAGTTCTGCTATGTTTTATGAGTTTCGAGATGGCGTCGGGAGATGTTGTATGTTTGTTGTGGCGGCTAATGCACTGCTGCTGGGAGGAGTTGCCCAGGGTCGGGGGTGCCGGGAGTCGGGCGGGCTATCTAATCGGGCGTCGCCTCGTCGCAGTGGGCGGCGATCGGGATAACGCGCCGCCGCCGCCGCGCCCACACGCCAATTATGTGGGAAGAGGTTACGATTGCCCACGTGATAATGAGGAACAACGCAAGCGGACTCACCTAAAGATGATCGCGTGCATTAATCGGCCCCTATGGCCAATGTGCCTCCAATTAAGTTCCCCTGATAAATATGTTTATTGCCCTAATAGTTGGCTACAAGTAGTAGTTTAAATCATTAAAACCAATATCAAACAAAATAATTACTATACAACAAAAGTTGATCGAAACTTAAATGACAGTTCAGAAATGTACAAGGAAAAGACCTAAATAATATTAACTTCGTACATGAAAAATAAAGAATGGAATGTTTTCCGGGTCAGTGTCAGTGCCGGTGCCGGTCAAATTAAATTGCAATTTTCAGTGTGTATGCAATCTTCGACATAATAACACAATCACGATTGGTGTACTGTTATTCATTGTGGTATTTTTCATTTTAATATCCCATAAGAAATGTCAACGAAACACGCTTTAATGGATTCAGCAGACAGTTAAGGAATATAAACAAATATTTACCTGTTTGGGGAAATTTCATAAGATGTGTTTCCAGGATGTAGTTCAGTAACAACAATGTGTGGTATAGCATACTCGGTTACAATTGTATAAACTGTGAAGGCAGAATTGGTTCGGTGAATACAGCACAGATAGGCAAATAGGGCAATATCATAGATCCATTTTAAACTATAATAAAAAAAAGACTCCGTATTCATGAGCATATGACTCATGAAGACGAAAACTATCGATTTGTCGGTGAGCTTTCATTTCAATAAACAATACTTATAATCAAAATCAATTCATCATTAGCAAAGACAATAACTTCTTGCTGTCAAGTACTATTACAAATCGCATATAAGTTTTTCACAACCCCGCACATTAATGTATTTGAAATTCAAATTAACAACACTTATGATTACATTTCCTTAGTTTTTAGTTGTAAACAGCAAATAGGAATCATAATAGAATTACGGCGTGGTTCACAAGTATGCGCAACCGCGGGGTAATTGAGTGAAGGCACGACATTATCGAGCGGCTCATCGGAGCAGTCTCCCGTCTCATCGAAGGGAGTCAGCGTCCGACCGAAGTAATTACAATAAATGCGGTTCACATGCGAACAGGAACTTTCCGACCTGTTTACATTGTACACCGCTGCGTACTAAGAATTGCATAACACCTGGAAAACTTGATTACGGAATTACTAAAGCCGCTTTGAAGTTAACTCGTTAATCAATTTATCTCTCCAAACATCCCGTTGCATTTGTCGGCTTCATATGAAGTAATGAATTTCACCAATTTTACCAAAACGTTTGTGACTAATTCTGATATATTAAAATCGCTTTACGTCTATTATATCGAAATGTTTCACATAAATAAATCATTGCAGTATTAAAATTAATATTTGCATTAGCACGGGTCGCCGCATTAGAGTTGCAAATGGATTTTATGAGAAAGTGAATGCAAAAAGCGAAAAGTTATTTATTTTAATGTTCATACATTATCACCCAGCACAGTTGAAGTTTGCGTCCAATCGTTTTATTCTATGGTATCACGTTTATAACTTGATACAGTCGTGGAATACTAATGGTCGTATGCGAGCTCTCTTGTTCCTGTCTCGGGCAAAATTAGAATTATTTATCACTACACCTTATTGGACGTGTTCGACTGGTTCGTGAATCGTGATTGACAGTTAATAGATTAGTCACCAACTTCCTATGTCTGCTCTCTCTGTATATTGTAGTCATATTGTGCAAGATATAAGCAATCAATAGTTTTTCAAATATGACATTATATAGAATCCCATACATATAATTATCTTAAAAAATGCTGTTTTTTTATAATGACTCCTCTCAGTAAAATATATAAAGACGTCCACGTGGCGAGCCTATACAAGCAAATACAAGTTTAAATCTACATTACAAATACATGTATAAAAAAGACAAAATTATAGCGACACGTGTTTGTCGTCAGGAAGATTTTAAAATAAAGCATACTCAAATATTCACCTATTTATCTACTAGATTTGATTTCATGCACTCCGAGAGATGAGGCGGGTTTATTACTTTTAGTTAAAGCTGAAGCGTATAAAAACCCACCACCTTGTTAACTCAGCTTGACGTTAGATGCAAAAAAGTGATATTCATGAATTAAGCGAATTTAAACAACGTATTTTTTTTAACTAATCTAATTAAAGTTTAACTTGTTAACACTTTTTACCTTTACGTTATTTTCACTTAATTTTCCCAACGTTGAGATAGTTTGCGCTAGGGAAAGACGTTTAACAGAAATGACAGGTTACATACAAGAAAAGTAGCTAAGTTTCAATGTACGACAAGCAATGGCTGATAATGCCCTGTCGTATTAGCCGCGACTAGTTTCTACACACATCGACATTCTACCTGACACGTGCGGTTCTTTTTACGCGTATCAAAGATTGCGGTACAATTTAGCTTTATTTCATACTAGCATTGCGCGCGGCTCCGCCCGCGTGGAAAAGTTTTTCCGGGATAAAAAGTAGCCTATAGCACTCAGGAGTAATGTAGCTTCCTATTAGTGAAAGAATTTTCAAAATCGGTCCAGTAGTTCCTGAGATTAGCGCGTTCAAACAAACAAAAAAACTCTTCAGCTTTATATATTAATATAGATAATTACGATTCAATAAAAATAAAACATATAAATGAGTTTAGTTATGTTTTGTACGAGCGTACCGACCTGTCGATGTACTTACAGAAACGTGGGGTTATTAAAGTAATTTGACCAGTCATCATAATTTTCTTACATCTGTAAGAGAGCACAGCGTTAGAGGCAGGTGAAATGGAGTTGTATATAATGCGCCCTAAGAAATAAGAATAGTTTCATCTTTAGTTAACCGAAGAAAGTGTACAGTGTAATGACAAAAGGGCGGTTCGGTGTTATTACAGTAATGTCAGGTTGCTTCGTCTTCGTTCGCGAGCGTTACATAGCATTTCTCCACAGCATCAGCGAAACTAAAAAATAACACAAATAACCGGCTTGCCACAAACTCTATTAGATTTCCAACTTACTTTTTGCAGAGGTTGTCGTCGCCTAACTCGATCTCGATGCGGACGTGAGAAAATTGTTAATCTTATTTTGTAATAGCAGTTTGCAAGGAGAGATGATGGAGCCACTCTTGAATTGGAAACTTATTTAAGTAGCTGCTATTGTACGGTTTTCAAAAGATTCAATGCATATTGGCTCTTGTAAAAAATGAACTAACATCTCTATTTTGAAGTACCACGAATGTCTCGGTAATATAACCTGTTCGACATTAGTTAAATAATAACGCGAAGTTCTTGCTATTATAGTTTTTTCAATTACCATTACGAAAAGTTTTAAGTAACAGGAAGAAACGTAATAATTACTATCTGTTTGGTGTGCGAATTAAATTATCGATGCATTAAACGCATCCGGATACAATTGATAATGACTTTGCTCTTTCGCCGACGCGTGCGATATAGAAAGCAAGAGTGCAAGTGTCAGAGCGCAAAGTCGCGACAGGGAAAGCGCTGCGCCATATCATGAAAGGGAACTTCAAATCCACACTCAACCACATCGGCTTCGCTAACAACCTGCCTGATTCGATCTTAGATGAGTCTAACGCAGGAACTTGCGAGGGCACTTTCATTGACACATTCTGTTTTTTTAAACTACAAACTACCTAAGTTGGATAAGCAGCTCGTTTGAGTGTTGGATGGGCTATGGGTCTACACATTTGGAGTGTTACTTAAGCGAGACGGTTGCCGTGAACCAGTTGGTCGTGTCGGCTGATCGAGACGCCGCCGCTGGCGGGATCGGGTATCCCGTTCGTGAATATTTCTTTCTTTATTTTACGATTTAGTTCTTTGCCGTCGCTTTCGATAAGTAACGGTGCAGCATGGGTCCGGGCATTTGCATGGAGAGCCCATTAAAGCGATGGGCGAGTGTTATTAAAATACGTTTAAGATTGCTCCGCATTTAGTAAAGGCGATAAAAAGCGGATACTGCAGAATCGTGAGCTCAGTTCAAGCTTTATTGCGTCCAGGATGTGATCAGACTTTACGGACCGATAATGGTAAACAAAGAAGAGATTGAAGGGAACCGCGGGAACGCCTTCAGCAACACTATTCAACACTAATGCCTTTGGTTACTACCTAATTTGTGTACACTTATAAGGGCTCTAAAAAGTTGTAGTTGTATCAAATGTGCGATAACATTAAATACTTGATCAGCCCCATTTATTATTTATATTCATATTTTGTGAACCTAGAATTAATTTAATATTTAAGCTATATCATACCATAAAGTCATCCACCTCCCTCAACCACATTCGTATACATTAATGTTCAAGGACACGAGGTCAACCATAGACGTCGCGCGCGCAATACTAGCACAGTACTAGGTAGCAGACAGGTACTGGACAGCAATTGCGTGACAAGTCTCACATGCCCATTATGATTCCACGTGCGATGCTAAACTACTTATTCGGCTCGCGGTGACCGTTATCCGGCTCACGCACGTTGCCTGCATCAATGGCATATTTTTCCCCGGCGAAACTCTGACGCGCATTTACCATTCAAGGTTAACCCGGTCAGTAAAGCGCTTTGTTTACAATGTGTCGCGATGTCCGACATCACACGTCGGGCGTTCACACTTCGCATGCTTTGAGACAAGTGTACCAGTGACCTATGGGACATGAGTAAATTAAGTAACACTTGTTATTCAGAATATTAACTCGGAATTTGAGCAAGGCACACGTATATTATGAACATATCCCACATAAGAGTATTGTAGCGCATAAGTATAGTCTTTACCGAAGAAGCATATCCGATGTTGGGTTCTTTATATTCCTGTGTATGGGATCAATCACACTGTGTACGTAAGAAATCAAAAGTCATCCAATAGAACATTTACGAATAAATAATACCGTTCAAATAATTATATGGTTTGTTAAAAAATGGCTAATAATGCGTTAAGAGGGTAGAGGCGGCTTTTATGGCAAGACGCGTGACGACAATTTACTATTCTCGTGAACAGCTGACTATTTTCCGTCCTACTGCCTCGCCCTTACCTCCCCCAATCACCATTTAGTTTTTGTTTTGAATATCGATGATTCAGTGCGCAGTGTATCTTTGAACATGCTGAAAGAAGAACTCACTTAGTTTATTTTTTACAAATACAAAAAGCAACATCGAGCGTACCAGCTACAATACTTCGATGAAATTCACAAGGTCATTGCCCTTGTAATAGTGACTAAAAAATACTTTTTATTATTGCAGGTATCACAAAGACGACTGGCATCGTTCCCGGATCCAACGTACGTATTACGATTATTGACATTATCACAACATAATGCAAAGAAAATGTTAGGCAACTTATTGTCTTCTCTTTAATAAAGCTAGCCTTAATATAAAACACAAAAGGGCTACAAATGTGATTGTTTGTATGTTTAGTACTCCATTATTATTATTATTATTTTTATGATATGGGGGCAAACGAGCATACGGTTCACCTGATGGTAAGTGATCACCATCCATCACGCCTGAATGGTTTATAATTTATTCCGGAAAACATCATTCATTTCTATATTGAAAATCGTTTACTTGCCCTAAGCCTGAGTACGTATCCAGTGAAAAATATACAGCACAGAAAAAGCTAAACGCTTGAAATCGACAGGAGCAATGTTGAAACATCACAATCATATTCTGTCGTATCACAAACAATACGTTGTTTACGGTTTTTGCGTGGCTGAATAACAAATGCGATTTATTATATAGAGCAGGTTAACTGCTGAGAGGGATGTGCGCTCGTTCAATATTGAAAGTATATCACATCCGCGAGTTTGTGTCATGTGCGCACTTGATAAACCTGTCCGCGCAACCATTAGGATGGAACTGGTCGAGAAAACTAGATTTTTAATAAGCTTCTCTGCTTTGCTAATGACATCCCTTCCCTGCGTTTAAGGAATTCCAAACGATAACTACATGAAAGGAGCTGAGCGTAAAAGGAGAGAGAAAACACGGAAAAAATCCCATTACCTTAATAGACATTTGATAGCCGTAGGATGTGATTGTCTATGATGGTTAAGATTAATGACACTTTAGTATTGTAATATGATTTTAAATAATCTACCATGTCGATACGAATAATATAGTCTACAGAATATTATTAGACGCTGCAATTTTCTTCAGTGAAACTAACGTAAAAAATGTTTAACTCGTTTTATTATTCTTGTAATAAATAACTGAACTAAAAACATGTAGGTCCATACTCAAATGAAGGTTCCGTAGATTATTTTAAAATCGGTAGAATTTTGCGTAGACTATAATTCTCTATACATGTAAGTGCACACATTTTCAGGACGTCAAGTATAAGTAAATGACTTTGATATATAGATAGACATGGCCAAAGTATAATTGTTTCTTGGTTCGAAACTAAATATATATTTTTACATTATTTTTAAAAACATACAGTTAGGATAACAGAATCCAATGAAAAATATCTTAAATAAGTTTTTCCCATGACTGAGTATTTAAAAAAATATATAATCTATTCTACCAGCACATAGTAGCGTCAATAAAATTCACCGTATATATTTCTGCATTGGCGTAAAATATGAATGCGTCGGCACACAGGTTCCCCAGCAGGAAGTACGTACATAGAAGTAACAGGTTTTTAGTAATTTAAGTTTGTGATGCGATAGTTACTCGCGTGCCAGTCGGGTACGAGCACCCGTCATGCCATCTGTACGTTTTAACGAGAGCGCGATCAGTCGCGCCGATAGCGACAGTCTAATGAAAACCCAGCTGAATAATGCATTAATACTAGCGTTAAATCGTGAGCACACACTATCGAACCGGGCGACGCGAATATACGAAATGCAAATTCAACTCAACACCGACGCCGATAAGCTTCCGTTGTAATTCGAGAAATCCAACACATAGAGAACTAAAGCGAAATTAATATGTGGGACAGAATATATTTTGAACCGGTTGCAGTGTTTTCAATTCGATACAATTTAAAACGCATTTCGAATATAAAATGATAATTTTAACGGTACATTTCCTTTATGTTCTGTTATAAAAATTACAAACACAATATAAATCACAGGAATAAAACGTAGCAATGTTAGATTAATTGTCAACAATAAAATTAATCAAAAGTAATCTTTCTATTTTGTTTTTATATATTCGTCGGTCTATATTATTATCTTTCTTTTAGTTCAAAATTAACAATATGTAGGTATTATAAGCGCACAATTCTAAATAAAATTTTATAAAAATCTGTACTTTTAATTCAATAAAAAATTTGTATCGCTCTCTCGAGATCGATTCAATAATAAGCCCAATGCGGTAGGTTTACGTTTAATAATGCCGAGTCCCTGTGACCAACTTTCTGCTTCATCATAGACCTTGGTCGCCATCTCTAAGCTAACTACTCAGCGTAAGCAATTAAATGAGCCATAAATGGCATGTATGAGAAAGTAGGACCTACAATTAGATCATCCTGATCTAGTATCAGGTCAAGGTTACCATACTGATGCAGCACATTAAACAAGTCTATTGTCTACTCTAAACCAGAAAGAACTGACGGTGAAGATGCCCTTTAAACATCTGAATAGTGGAGCTTAGAATGTGGCAAAAAACACAACACAACTTCGTTTCGTTTTATTGGGATTGGTTAAGAAACTAACACATGACTGACTTATTCGTCTCTCGATCAATCACAAACATCAAAATTAAACGACATCGTCTTACGAGTTATGTTTTTTTGCCACATTCGAAGCCCACTGATTCAAATAAAAAAATCTTGATTCAAATAGAATCGTTTTTTTGTGGTTATGATGCTACTTACAGACCGACAGATAAAGAGGTCAAACTTATAACAGCTTGTTTTACGCTGATTAAATAAGAAGGAGGTTCTCAATTCACTGGTATATGTTTCTGAAATGCTTATTTTTTGTAAAAGAAAACAATGCATTATTACATTTGCTCCGGCCGCCATAGAGGCCTGGCGCGGATTGGCGCTTAATGAAATAGCATGCGGACAAAACAACGCGGACACAGTTCTATTACTGAAACTGTATATTTTTTTAAGACTATGATGTTAAACATTTTTGTCATGGGCTCAGTAACCAGTGCAGATGTTTACTTCAGATAACATTTAACCCTGAACACAGGCATTGGGTTGAAAGCTAACGACTTGGTACCATTTGAAATCTCATCGCCGTATGCGATCCGAGTTGGTGCCGCTAAGGACGAATAAGGAAGGCGAGGGTACGAGCAGCGGTGACATTAGGCAGGATAGGGAAAGGTGTTGTAGGTGGCGGCGGTCCATGTGCCGTTGCAGCATCGTGCCCGGGCTCACGCCACGACCCGCGCTCACCTTCCCTATTGAAATGTCAGTGTGCGAACCCGGTGACGAGACAATCGTAAAACACAATGTTAAGGTCACATCATGACTTCTATAAACAATTCCTAACATAGGAAACGTGACGTCGCTGTTGTAACCGAGACCCTATAACTGTGTCAACCATGTACAAGGCCCAAAGAATACGACATGATCGATTGGTTTGTTCGAATGTTTATTACAAAGATTTATGTTAAAACAGATAAAATAAATGTTTACCGTTTGGAAAGTGGTTCGTCGATATATTGTTATTGGCTGATAATGTAATTATTTAAAAGATCCATTAGAAATTAGTGCAGAAAGTTAAAATAACATTGCATTTCACTTATTTATTACTTCGTTGTTGCTTTTTTATAGTTTTACAACTAATCATATGTCGAACATTATTCATAGATTTCCACCGTAATTATTATTGAGGCGAATATTTATTGTTGATGTCGGATTAATTATAAATTGCGTCGCTAGGTGTCGATGTCGAAAATGTTTTATATAAATTGAAGTGAAAATTATTATATGGATCGCGAACATGCAAAGGCCAAGAGTCAAGCCAGGACAGGGCAAGCCGGTACTTTCCAATGTCGTATTGCACAGGCGTGTTCCAAATGTACAAGAAAGCGTTTTGGAACATTTGTGCTGTTCGCGATAAAGTTTAACTGTGTTTGTTGTACGAGTAGGATTATCTACATTCCACATTTACAAAAACAAGTTTCTATTTTTTTATGAAAATATGCTGAAATTAAATTAATACTGCGATGAATATTGTAACGTAAGAGAGTAGTAGATAAATACAAATTGTTCAGGTCCATTACAGTGAAGAACTAGGACTCTATGTGGATGTAAACATCACGGATTTATTTATCATAAGTATTTGTGTGTCAACAGGACGCTGTGCAAGCACTAACATGGTGGGGTTTTACTTTCTTGTAGTGGCCCCAAGAAACTTGTCGAGAGAAAGTAGGATTAGTGTCTATATACTTGTTATATAACGGTGACCAAGCCGCCAGCTTTTCATACAGTTTCATGGAAAACAAAGCCAGGGAGCATCTTATAAATTTGTCAACGCGCGACAGACGGAAGATGCGGGTTCCAACAATTATAAATTATTGGTGAACGACATACAAACACAAATAATAAATATCCGTCAGAGTGAAACAAATTCGCGCCACACAGTCCAATTAGGGCGGCTGTATCGTGCGTATCCACCGACCCACGTGTGTAGAAAATAGGCACTTACTCATAAATATTTATAACGACCACAAAGCCGACTTTGTACACCTCCACATTCACTCAGAATTATAATGGCTGTCACAGTAGGATTCCGAACAAGAGCCGAAACGGCTCACATTAAGGAAAATAAAAGGTTCTCGCGACGGTTTCACTTGACAACTGACGCGGCGAATATCGAGAATAGAGATGACACAGAAAAAAGTTCGCTTCTGGAATGCTTAATGTTGAAGCCGCAAGAGCAAAGTTGAACATCCGAGAGTGCGGCTCGCTCGTGTTTCACAATAGTGCGGGCAATACGATTATTTGTTGAGTGCGGTTTTGTGAATCGCGGTTCCTGTAGGAAATTGAGTGCAACGTGGTTGAGGTCGGCAATCGGCGGCAACGCGGAGTGTCGACGATGACTGTCGCCATTTCCCGTTGTGGTGATAGGTAGGAGGTGAGCAAGCGACAGGCGGTCCGTGTCGTACGGTAGTGATACAGTTAACCTGGATAAAGGCGGTTACGGTGTCCGCCACTGTGTCGCGGTGGTCTGTCAATTAGAGAATCATGATGTCTTGTTCGCATCACAGCCCACTCTCCACCCCAACAATGGCAATAATTATCCTACTTTTGTGCAGAGTTGCGACACTTTTAAAGCATGCTTGTGTCGCGGCTTTGGCCATAAAGCGGCACAGTTTACTTTTGTTCTCAGGAACAATAAAAACAAAAGTGAAAACAATGTCCGCGAAAAGATCGAGGTTGCTGATGTTAATTTAATAAACCGTTTATCATTGGCACCACAACTATCTAATCTAACAATTCAAACTCTATTCAGACTTTAGATATGCTTTTATTTGAAAATAATAGTATTGTTTATAATGTAACGAAGTTTAAGTGATTTTAAGGAAGTAATTGTAATTTTAAATTTACCACTAATAAAAAACTTTTCCTGCTAATGATTCATAATGAAGTAAAAAAAATAAAATAAAAAAAGAGCTCCAAATTTATCTTTTCATTAGAGATGTAACGAGTGGTTAATTGTAAAAGTATAGTAATTCTATGTGATTGCACCGTCTATCAGAACTTAGGACGGATTAAATGCCCAGAGAACGATCGTTACAGTTACACGAAAATATGTTAATCAAATTATATCTGTAATGCGTGTAATTAATAAAAAATAGGACGTAAAATGGCACGTAGACATTTTTCAGAGTAAAATAATTTAAAATGTAATTTAATCCATCATGCACAAAATAGAAGATTTAGATTTGCGCAGTTGTAATCTTCAATCATAACTGAATACCAAAAAAATATTAAGCTTTAAGTACAATCATTTTCAGGTAAAAACTTGAAGATTATTACAAAAGGTAGAGTTGTTACGGGTTTAAATTATCATTATCAAGCACAACCGTTCCACGAAATTCGGAAATGGAGTGGCTCGAGACACAATCACGTTTTCCATCACTGTGAAATTTACCAATAATAATTCGGTCCATGAAACGGTGGCTGCAAAAGGTGCGTGGCGTCACGTAGATTACTACCAAAATAATGTCGTGTTGTTGTACACTGCGCCGGCGCCGGGTCGATGCCCGCTTTGAGGAATTTAATCGAATTATATAAACTCAAGTCAAAATATTTCGACATTTATTGTTTTTCACTGTTAGCTAATGCACCGAAAGGATTATATAATTCGTATTTAATTTTGTTGATACAGAGATTAAATATACAAAACGTCAACGCTAATATTTCATGGAAGTTTTTGATGTAGATACAAATAGAGAATATTATCCCTGATACTTGATTCAGGTACAATTATATAGGATAATATTATGATCCTTCATTTTGACTACCTCGGTGGCGTAGTTGTATTACGGTACGACTGCAATGCTGAGGTCTCGGGTTCGATCCCCGGGTCGAGCAAAGTGATATTGGATTTTTCTAATCAGTATCAGCTCGGAGTCTGGAATTTGTGCCCGACATGGCGATAGGCTCAACCCCTATCACATCATGGGACGGAATATGAACGGCGAAAAGTGGGTGCACTAGTTGCGCCTCTGCCTACCCCTCCGGGGATATAAGGCGTGAGTATGCGTTTATTTTGGTCAGCTCTGCGATGGTATATTTTTTTTAAATCCTGCTTCAGAAATTAACTTAGATTTTTGTACTAATAATACAACAATAGTATAACAATTTCCTTATGTAAAAGGTAATGGAACATAGTTTTTTATAGATCACTTTACCAGTGCTGGTTCAAAGAAATTTAACTATAAGAAGTACGTGATAGGAATCAATGACCTTCTCGAGAATGTATTTAAGTTCCGATAACTTATTTTAATATAAGTACAGCCCAGCAGTAAACGGCACGTCCGCGAGATAGATAAGTGCACTGTCCCTCAGTCTGAAGGGAACAATGTTTTAGCTAGAATTTAGCGGAGGTGGGAAGTGGCATGGTTTATTTCACCATTGTTTAATACGTGCTTTGTATGAACAATTCAAGAAAGCTGTACACCGATGTCCAATAGTTTAGTTGTCACCAAGTTACCGAGTTTTCAGAGGCATACCGGACTATGTATTAGTTGATATGAATGCATAATAAGATCGATACATGAGTATTCTGTTCGCAAAAAATAAAATAGAATTAATTTTAATATCTATGAATATTTATTTGAATAAGCCTATTGGACCGTTGGCTAGTAATCATCATATATTATCTTTTAAAATTTCACGTATATCGTGATAAACTGACAACTGCGATTATATTATTTAAGAAAACACGCAACAATACCATCGGAATATTTTACAGCACATGAACAAATATGATCCTAGTTGGAAATGAAACATCGATGCCACAAAGCACTTTTAGTTTGCTTAGCCGCGTGCCATTCCGATATGAGTCAATATTTATAGGTTGTCGACCCATTCGTGCTGCTTATTATTCAAAAATGTGCTGATATAAGCGTTATTTAGGCGCCGTTACATGTTGCAGATTTACTGTTCGAAGCTAAGTTTGTTTTAACGTAGCGCTAATATCGGAAGCTACGTCTTCTGTAATAGGTTCTTACGTAACGACGATAAAACCGCTTCCTCGTATTACTCTCGTGAGAATGTCTGACGGGTGTCGACAGTGACAGATGGTGTTCGTGTGCGATGTGCAGCCCCGGGGAAGCTGATGCTCCACTCGCGCACCTTGTCACCGCATCTCACCATTAACGTCATACAGTATACCGCTGGACGAACCCGAAAAAAATAATAGATCGATATCGATTTATACTTGACAGTGACTAATAATAATACACATAACGGCGCCATCGGCAATCCAAATGTACCGTAATTAAACATAACACACGCAAAAAAATTGAAATTTAAATGTTACGTTTACAAATCATGACTGATAGAATTCAACTACCGCACCGCTATATTCAACGTCTTATCTTGATAATGAGGCAGTGTTAAAAACAAGATCTATCTCGACGCGTAGGCTATAAAAAAGCGTTGTTGATACATATCAGCGGGCTTATTTATTAAAACAAATAGCCACAGGGGTCATCTGAAATCATTTGCACTCGTGATAGATTTGGCACCACAGGTTCAATTGCACAAAAAATGACAGGGATCATTTTAAATTGTATTTTGCGTTGAGGTTAATTCATTATTTAATAGGTTTAACGATGACAGGACGTGGGACTAAAACAATTAGGATCTTCAGTATACCCATTATAAAATGCAATTTCTTAATATTACATCGCTCCGGTCCTGTGATTATGTAAAATAAGCCGTTTGGATGTTTTAACTATATAATTTAGAAGTTACTACTGTTTATTATGTTCATTAAAACTAAAACTCTAAAGGGGTTGTAAATCCACTTGGGCGAAATCGTTTAGGTTCTCTTAGTGAAGGATAATCGCCTGCATTATTAAAACTTCGCGAACATTTAGATAATAGATTTTAATTTCCACTTTTCTAAAACAATTAAATAATACTGGTATTTAACGATGCCTATAATGAAGACGAATTACTTTTTTCATTACATATACTATTCGAAACCTAGTTATTAGCAGAGTAATTCGATCTGCATAATTTAATATAATATTTAATGACAAATACAGCTCACCCTTCTTTATTATTGGCCATTATTAAAAAAAATTAAGATATGTAATTATAGATCTATTTAGTAAGGAGTTCTCTCATAATGTGTAAGAGCCCACCTAGGTAGGTAGCAACGCTTTGTCTGTTTCTGGCATTAAAATCAAATTTGAAAGTATTAATGTATTCCGATTAGGATAAGGAAGCCAGTGTCATTACTGGGTACCATGAGATTTAACGCTAATGTAACTTTTCATCGTATCTCCCTCTAATGAGATCATTGGAGTTTGTAATATTACAGTATCTTATTTCTTAGTTTTGTATGGCGTTGCAATTGTATTTGACTCACGTGGCGTTTGCTATTAGGACGCAAACGGATGGTATTATCTAGTTGTAAAAAAACTACAAATCTATTTTGTCGATTTCTTCACAGCTTAATTGAATTATACTCTTTAGCTAATGTTATGAATTTTTATTAAAATCGGTTATTTAAATATAATCAGCCGACCTCTTCGCAGTAGCCACGCGACATTAACATTTAAAATACATATTAGGATACCTACTTATATCATAGTTCCGGGACACCTACAGGCAGATGCTCGTATGACTTTTATTGTACCGTGACTGGTTAATAGAAGCATACCCGAAAGTGCAATTTGAGTGTGAAATCACGATTGTGTTTCATCACTTAGATATGAAACTATGGGAGTCGTAGTGTCGTTTAAGGTTGAACGATCACGAGGATCAGTCAAGGCGACTTCTGATAGATCGGTTACTTTTTCTAGCCGATAAGATTGGTACGGGCCGTTCAACCGTGGGATACCGATGAGAGGCCGGCCAGTGACGTAAGTTATGTAGGTGCCGTGATTTGATTAATGGAAGAGATTGAGAAAATTGAGTTGGCATGAGATAAACGGGTCGCGTTTCATGTGAGCGACACGCGGCTGATGGAAACTGACGTGTACAAATAACTTTTTTCGTCAAGATGCTGTGTGCTTTAATTACATAATAACAAGACGGTTAAAAAAATCTGTGTAATATCGCATGTCCGAAACAGGTTATTGTTTGTATGCGTGTCCTTTTAAATTATGTCTTTGTCACGTCTTTTCATCATAATAATTGCTATATTGGGAAATACATAAACTTGCACCTCGGGTATATCATAAATGTTTTAGTAACAAGTAACTACATACCGTTTATAGTGAATTATTTGTAGAAAAACAAAAGTAGATGATAATTTATTTACCTGAAACAAAAGAAACATATTAATCGAGTTCCTAGAAGCAAATTAATTCAGAAGACGTACGGAGAGCAGGTCATGTAAAGTGGGTACAGTTACTATTTAAATCGCAAAATATTCCCATTCTAACGTCAACCCAGAATACAAAAGTGACGAATTTGAATAAGCGGCTGGAGTTGGGAGTTTTTAGAAATCTGTTTAAATAATACATGGCTTGCCGTATTTTCAATGGGATTTGCAACTCATACGATATCCATATTATTACCTGAAAGCGTGCTTACGTTCGTTTAGAGATCAATAGCTATTTAATGAACAAGTGCGTTGTGACATTATAAGTTATAAACTCACGGTTTTATAGCCTACCCGTTGCTCGTAAAATTGAATTTGTATGTATCGGTCCGGCGTAGTTAGCTTTTGTCTAACGTTGCATTTATTGTCAAGTTTAATCAGATATAAAATTTAACGGAAGACTATCGATTTTATGAGATAATCAATGTCCATACATTTAGTGCAAGCCCCTGAGCAATTCGATCGTGGAAAGTGTAGAATTAGAGTAAGCCGAGAGCTGTTCTAGGTAAGATACTATAATTCTGTAGAACGTCAGTACTGAATCAGTGAACACATATAAGTACTTAGAAACTATCAAAGCCTTACATCTACTTACACGAAAGCTAATAAATGAATATGTCTGTTGAGTAAAGTACACATGCTTGTATTACATAATGCTACGAATGCGTGGTTATACACAGCGAGCATAACGATTACTGACATATTGTAAACACAACCCATCCAGGTAAACCCATCCAGCCCTGGTTTTAAACAGCTTTACTTATGTAAATACGCAACGATATTACGTTTAGGTTCTAGGAAATTGTATTGAGTATAATGTACGTAATTACACGACGATACGTTGGAATGGTTCTGTTTCTGAATCCGATGGTGAAAACACGTGAGCACGAGCGTGCATACGCCGAGAATTCAGAATGCGTGATCACAAACCATCCACTTGCGATTCTGAATAGCATAATACAACGTTACGATTATGCTATATTAAATTATTTATGTTTTCTTACCAGTACATTTGTATGCATTATTACTTAACTACGCGATTTACTGGTGATTTACAAAAATACATTTAAAAATGGGAATTATGATGGTCCAATTTAAGTTAGTTATTTTTGAAAGTTTATGTTATGATAGCATCTAATAGGCGAGTTTAATATTTATCAGTACATTAAATATTCCCATTTATGGATCTTATGACTAATAAAACAACCTAAATAAACAGAACTCAATACAAAATATTATGTATATGAAAAGCGACAAAAACGAGGTTAATGTATTGAATCTATATAGGGTTAGGGTCATTGCCCACCTGTTTACTGTATACTACATAAAATTTTGATTTAATAAGTGTTCTTTTTGTTGACAGGATTGGAGGTGGCGGTTAACGGCTAGCGGTTGTGGTGCTGTCAGGTCAGTAACCCCGAAAATCTCACTGTAACGCGATCGGAATTCGTGAATCTTCACAAATAATACGTTATTATGTCTTATTAGCTGTTGAGGAAGTACTTAAACTTAATAACACCTTCAATCAACAATTGCCGCTTTTGTAAAATTAGTCTTGCTAATATTTTAAAACGGTAAAAAATTTCGGTATTAAATAATCCGACACTTATACTAAAGGACTAAATGTGGTTCAATAATTATACCTACGTAGTTACCGCAAGCACAATTATTTTTGTTGCTAAATGAGCACTTTTAAAGTGAGCCATTACCGAAAATTAAGTGCGGGCAATACAAATATATTAAATGAAATTATACTCCGTCAGAACAGAATCCCTTTTAAGAAATAGATAAACGCATTAATAAAGTTCAATAACATTAACAATTAGTTGTATTTTATAAAAGTAATATTTTTTAATAGAATTAAAAAACAGAATTAACAAGTAGGTCAACGCCGCTCATGAACACTCAAAACCAGCGAAATCTTAAAATGTTATTAAAAGTAAGGAAATGCGCTTTGGGAGGGGATCATATTTTTGGCTTGCGAGCATATCACTGACCACAAGAAATTCGACGGAAAAGTTGTTACTTCATGTCGGTTTTCTTGGAAACTTTGTAACTCCCCGAGCCACATCGATACTTGCGCGCTTTAAACAAAAAACGTTATATAGGCACGCAATTACATACAAAATTAAATTAAAAAAAAAAAGGATACTAAGCACAACATGCCCCCATTCCCAATAAAATTTAAAAGACGATTACCCATTCAAAATGTATTAATTTTCGGTCATGTAAAGTGTTAATTAGATCATCTGGGTGAGCTTTATGATGACATAAAATGCTTAATATGTAATAACTTTAACAATCTCTTGGAATCACCAGGTGAAAACAGTTTTAAAGAACGTAATTCACTCGTAAAAGTCAAAGGATTGAACCAGTTGGCCGTTTTCCGAATTCATTGGACCGGTTTGCATAATATCATCCTGTTATATTTACCGTTCCACCAAAGAATTGGGTACTAATGAAACGAGCGACCTTCATTTTACAAGCGCGTATAAAAGTCAGTGAAGTTATTTTTGGTACCTTAATTTTTTTGTGTCCTTGTAACCTCTTTAGCGTATAAACAAAACTGTTTGCACAGAAACGTAATCAACGACGACGCGTAAGCAAAAAATGTAAATACTCGTAATTTCACTATAGTTGGCAACATATATTCAATGGGCCCACACAAAAAGATTCAATGATAAGTAATGATGTATGTATTTTGTGGTAAGCAAGTGCTAATTCGATTATCTAAGCCGCTGAGTGCATCAGCATAGATATTTGATTTATTGTCACATAAATCACTTTCTCGCGCCTTGGCCACTAACCCGCCGCCGCATATGGCGTTCTTGTGCTAATTTAATTAAAACATTATTACTAGCATCACTTTAACCTGTGTTGCATGCCTTGTAGTTATAATAATCTGTTCAAACTTGGTTCTTTGTCTATTGCCATATTAATAGTCCATTATAGTGATACAGAACTTATTACAAATGGTTATAATCATTATATTACGAAGAATTTTATTTACTACCGATTCAGACCACACGCCACGCCTCGCCCCATCACAATGATAAAATACACAAAATATAAAAAGTGGTAGGCAAAAATGCAACTAATGTTACGACTTTTCTACCCCATTATGAAATAAAGGAAAAGACATTTTGTAAAATGCAGGTGGAAAAAATAAAAATATAATTTAGTCACGTTCATAAAGATGAAGAGTTATTTAGTATTCCTGAACAACAATTATAAATTTATTTTAAATATATGCAAATATGTCACGCTGCTGGTTACTAGTCAGAGATGTATCATGTCCATTTGTCAGATGATAGATATGTAAACTCTATTCAAATCAGGCGTCATGTCGCGTGTTGATATTGTTTCTTTAATAGAACGGAATAAACGATACTTTGATTATTCTATGATTGTAATCTAAACAGGATTTATGTTAATATAGTGTACCTACATGTAGAATAAAGATTAGTACAATGCAGGCACACAGGCTGTAATACAGGAAACGACCCGACTACATCCACCCCGAGGCGCAGGGTATGCATCGGAAAATAATCTATGTATTTGCTATAGAACAAGCAAAAGGCGGTCGCAGTCTTAGCCAGAGGCTTTTAATTGACAATGCATGGCGATCGACCATCATAGATTTAACATTAGATAGTGCTTTACCTTTAACCCACCCATTATAACAAATATCTGGTAGCAAGTACACGACACGCCTTGCTTCGGTTCATTGTATTCATGTTGTTCTGATCAATTGCGAGGTGTTATTCAAATCAATCAATTGCTTTTGACATTTATGTTTCTATAATTTGTGCGAGCCAGGCGCGAACTGCTTTTAAATTTTCTAACTACAGATAATTAAATTGATGCATGAAGCACTGCCTGTTACTATTATAACAGTGATTACCGAAGGCCGTGAACGTCAAACGTCTAGAGGAAAGTTCGAGTGACATTAGTTGTAGCGTAATTAGATGTAGAAGCAGTTTTTACCAGGAAGCGACCACCGTCGACGCGCACGTTTCAACACTAATTAGTTTCATTTCTTCCGCGACGAATAGAAATATTCAAAATGGCCTCGCATGAACATCGTCGCCGATGCGTATTTAATCACGTTCTCGATGGCTCCCCACAGAAATTATGTACAGTTTTTACACAAGCGGTGTCGTCATTCATGAGGACGAACGATGCTGTTTCTGATCTGTGTTTTCATGAGAAAATGTGGCCGGCAATATTGAAATTGTATGTCGTATATCATGTGCATAGCATTACTTCCATCTTTTTTACAATGATTGTAAACGATTTTATAATACTAAATTTTATGGTTGGATTCGGATTTTCATTATAACAGTTTATCAATAAGCGTTTGGATGATATACCTACTATAATCATTGAATTACACTTTATGTCGACAATTTATCATTTGACCATAAACGAGTGAGAAAAGCGACATTACACGGAATGGAAAATTTATACGATAGAGTTCACCTTATGATATTTATCAAGCAAGCCAAACGTGCTAGTTAACTGTACCTAGTTATAATGTCGCATTAAAATGTAAATAACGTAAAAAGTCTGGCTTGTAAAACTAGCCGCCTTAGAGATCGTCGCGTTCTTGTTTGGTTTACGACCGCTGTTTAGAAACTTGCAGTTATGTCGGGTCAGCATGTTAGTGACTTTGCATGCAAAGTTGCTAGGCTAGATAGATACGTACGCATTCCCATTACAGGATGATTGTGATCACACAGCCGAACTAAAAAAATATATAAAGAAGACTTAAAATGTAAAAAAATATATATCTGCAGCTATAATAGGGGCGGAGTTGTCAAATGTAGCATTGTTATCTAGGCGCAACATCTTCGTGTCGAGGTCGGTTTTTCTACGCGTGCGAAGCGCGGTGGGCGTTAATGGCGTCCGCCCCAACGGGATTCGCGCGTCGACATCGTTTCGCATCTCATCGTGCGGCCGTAATACATCGCCCCACTTAAATTACGTGCGAGATCGTTCTTCTAAACTATTGCAATGCTAACATTATGACAACAGATAATTTATTGAAACATTATTCTAGGAAGTGCTACGGTAAAAAGATTCGAGTCGTTAAAAAGCGAAACGGCTGGAAATCAGTGAAGATGTCGGCTAACGACAGATTAATTAAATATTATCGGTAGAAATCTGTTATTCTAGCTAGCCGATAATGACGAACAGCGCAATAATGTGTTCGAAAGCCTCTTAAATGTTTGATCAGTCGGCGATAACTGTAGGCGCGGGATGCCGCGACGCCGATACGCTGGTATATTGACCCCCAAATCTCAATATACAGTACATCCTCATTATAATATTTAGGAGAGTGATTCAAAAGCATTCCATCTATAGCAACAGTGCCATAAAGAGCTTTATTTAAATAAACAGCTGTTTCAAAAGTGTATCGCGTTTGTATAAGCTATTTGATGAGTTTAAGTGATAAGGTTTAGAGAAACAGAGCAACAATGGTAATACTCGCCGAGCGCCTCCCACGCGCAACGGAACCTCTTCCGCTATTTGAATTCTAGAGCGTCAAATATAATGGATGCAAACAAAACCTAGTAAATGACCATTAGTGCGGAATGAACCGTTAGCGGCTGATAGAACAATCACGCGTGTCTCATACATTGCGATTTTAATTACTATTGTTGTAGTTGTAACATTCGACGGTGTTAAAATAATTAAAAATAAACTAGTCATCCTCGGAGCGTGATGAGTCTGTTATAATTAATGTTTGTAAAGCATCGGTTGACCGCGATTTTCGATTGATAACTGTTGAGTTTAGTATTTTAATAATAGTGTTTTAAATAAATGAACCATAAACTGTACTACGGTTCCTTTTACTATTGAATTATTTATTTATCTATCTCTACCTCCATTAAAAGGTTATTTTAGCACCTTTTAATATCACTGGTGTTCGTATTTCATGCTTTCTGGGATATCGACCGTTGGTTAATCTGATATATGTGTACGTAATGGAGTTGTCGATTGGTAAGACTGCGCGGCCGCGATACAATTTGGGGCAGACAACCGGTGGTGATTCTCTAGAAAGCGACCGTTGAATTTTATTTATATTTTAAAAGTTGTGTGAGAATTCAGTATATTGCGTGCCGGAAGAAACGGCCAGACCGTTATAACATTAGTGTTTTTGCATCCGCCATCAGTGGGACAGGAGTATGTCCGCTCTCCCGTGCAGCGGGAACCAATCAATTACGTATTAGCTTAATGTGACGACGATGGTTGACGTCGAGAAATTTGCATGGTGCATATAAAATGGCCAACCGGCGCAGTACCGTAACGGCTCCTCTCAGACTCAATCAACTTGTTTTTCACCCGATCTTTTTCTAAGAATAAAAAACAACAAATTAATTATTAAATTGCAATCTAGTAGGTTTCAAACGTAATTTACTTTGAAATTGTTCATGAGTCTATATTTATCGAGGTCCTGGAATTTGTTACTTGTCAAATTCATGGCATCAGGCTAGATTTATTGCTATTTCATCTGTGTAAAGTGAGTGCAGTTTCTTATTTAAGAAGGAATAATAGGTTAACATAAATTTTTTACTGGTGGTAGGTCTCTCATATGTAAGAGTCTGTCTGGGTGGGTACCACAGCAATGTCTATTTCTACCGCCAAGCAGCAGTGTGCATGCACTATTGTGTTTCGGTTTGAAGGACAATGCAGCCAGTGTAACTACTGGACATGATGAGACTTAACATCTTATGTCTCAGGATGACGAGTGCAGTGGAATGCCACACAGTACTCTGTAAGTCAAGGTGCTGGATGGTGTTGCTACTGTTTATATTTCGACATTGCGACATATATATTTTGTAATTTATCAAATACATTGGACGGCCCTGGGGCTGTAGCGCAAGTAAATCTCAACTTCGAGTAGTATGCCACTACCACATTTCTTCATTGTCATCTAAATCTTAATTCGTCCTTTAATAGAATGATAAAATTGTACGATTAATTGCAAGAAAATAAATATGTATTTCATTACCTTCACAATAGCTTCCGATTTTTGTAACATTAATCGTTTAACTTGCAAACTGTATTTAGCAATA
The DNA here is from genome assembly GCA_947568825.1 of Sphinx pinastri. Taxonomy (NCBI): domain Eukaryota; kingdom Metazoa; phylum Arthropoda; class Insecta; order Lepidoptera; family Sphingidae; genus Sphinx; species Sphinx pinastri. The sequence continues at coordinate 8,362,113 of OX387627.1, read as the reverse complement.
CTTAAGTCGTCTGTTATTTGCTTAATTATATATTTGTACTAATTTTTTTGCCTAGAGAATTTCTTTAAGCATTTATGACCGCATGGCATGGTTGTGTACCTAGGCAGTATTAAAGTTTTACCATACTTCGCCCACTGGCCATACAGTACAAAAAGTAAAAATAAACCCACTTTGCACGCCGACAGAAACTTTATGATGTTATTAGTAGAATAAAATTATTGGAATAAGATCGTAAAGAAAGTTTTAATTGGGAGCGCATGGAGCATCGGTATTGCGATAGGCAGGTAAGGAGGCGCAACAATGGCAACGTGCGCGGTAGGCGGAGGCGTCTGGCATCCCGCCGTGGTCGCCGCCGGCACCCGCCCGCCCGTTTGAATGGCACCACCAAACAAATGTACTCTAGCCTTATAAGCGCGCCCTAAACCATTTGCCAGTATTCTATTTCATTACGAGTTAATAATAAATGTTACTATGTCCATTTACTGTAAATATAACAACAGCAAGGGATTGTTCCTGACTATATATGGTATGGGCTATTCAGGAATTTAGATTAAAATGCAAATGCCTATGTAAATAAATGTAATAACTGAATGCCTGATTCAATTTTATGATCTTAAACATGCCTCAGAAGATAAACAGATGGCACAAAAACTAATAAACAACCATTTAACCTAAAGTAGCTGTTACGATTTCACTGCATAGAGAACTTTCTATTTTACATAAACATTCCATAGGTAAAATGACTAATGACTTAAACGTAAATGGTAATCATAAGGCAGTTAGTGTTGATCGCATCTCAATCGATTCGAAGTAAACGACACTCGTGAAGACGTACGCGTCAATAAATTTATAGTTCGCTGAAAGAAATGCGATATCTAATAAAACATAAATTTCATAAAAGGAAAGAATAACAGTATACACAGAATGGACGTATGGGGGCAGGGCGTAAGCATAAAACGCGCTAGGCCAGCAATAAACATGCCACTGCGGACACAGGCTCAATACCGATGCTTCTCACACGCAGCCCGCACTGCTGCGTATTGCTGCATTCATTATTTGAGTGCCTTTATGCCGATTTTAAGTGCATGAGTTATGATTCTTAGTTATAACATGATATTGAACTAGTAAATGACTGCATGTAGCTACTCTTGAGTACCTGTTACGCATCTTTATAAGAGCAGTTATAAAATAAATAGGGCTATAAACAGCTGGATATGGGCGTGGTTATCAGAATTAATTAACATAAACGTTTTTATTGTAACATAACATCGCTCATTTATTTTCATAATATTGGAAGCCTATAGATGTTTTAATTAACAACTTCTTTATTTTGAGACTTACACATTTTACTGTATTATTACTGTGCACATTGAATTAATAATGGTGTATATAAAACCGGTCAATAACGAATCTGTGGCTTATAAATTATTATGGACCGGTTTGTGTGTTGCAATTGGCGCTGACAAGCGCTCACTAATTAATGAGTAGAACTTTCTTTATATTATCGCCCCAATTATTTGTATATTAATGATCTCCACTATTTTCACTAACAACTGCACGTAACGAAGTACCCGGCATAAGTATCAATATTAAGTCACAAAAATAAACCTAAATTTGTTAGAAATTGGTTCGAGTAAACCTTGTATGTATTTTATTATCGCTTTTCATTAAACTATTTAGTTTAAGATTAATCATATTTTTATTCCGGTGACAAAAAACTAACTGTAACTTAATCTTCCTCTTCTATGTATTGTAGAATCATTCCGCAAACTATTTCACTACAAGTTGTGATAAATCACCATGATGAGGCTCGCAGTTCGTTGAGTATCATTGGTAATTGAAAATGTTCCGATAAAGCGATATGCTTAGATTAACAGATACGCATCTTCACGTTATTGATTACATTATGGAGACTCCATTCCAGAGGCACTTGATGGAATAAGGAAACGCATCAAAACTCATTTACGCTATAGTTAAGGGCAGTGACTCACTCAGCTTGTTGTTCGAGTTAATAAATAAATCTCCTCGACACTCGACCACTATCCGGCATTGATAATTAAGATACGAACAAAGCAAATAAATTGATAACACCATATTAGTTATTAATAACAACAATTACACCCAACTGAGTTAATTATTGCATCTAACGCGCTCAGCGTGTATACACTGTGTTGAGATGTTTGCTAACTATCATTAGGTTTCGAAGTAAGCTAATCAATGAAATGGAGATTCATTGCCATGTTTCAAGCTAGTTCATATAGCCGCGGCGCGCCGGTTCGATTCTGCGGACACTCGTAAAGCCGCAATGCAATTTTCCGCGTACACCTACTGCTGTGAAGATTGAAGTAAACCTGTAAATCGAATCCATCACGTTCGTTGGTATCATTATGGTTAGCTACAAATTTCCTAGCACCCCATAACAGTATGTATGATGGAAGATCGATGTGATTTTTCCGTGATCTGTATTATCAGTCCGTTGTCTTAGCGAGAGGGTGACCAACATTTTTCTCATGACGATCATTGATGTCGGCATATTATGTTAAAGATCCCGATAATTTTATTTCAAGAATTTCATCGCAGTAATATGATGAAAGTGGGCCATAGGTGTAATGTTACAATATCTTAACACGAATCGAAATATTACCAAGTGAATGGTAATAATAGTGCTGAAATTATGTTCTACGCGCAAACCTTTGATCCTAATCAATGTTTGCAGAATGTCTCAGCATTCATAATTCAATCGGTATCGAAGGATGTATCACCGACGCAATACTATGTGTAGTAACGAGAAATGTCTCTAGCTTGTTGTTGAAACTTGAAGATATATTCTTCCGACTTAGATAAAGACAATATTTCTACCTCTATCAAAATATATTCAGCCTGAGCGCGTTAATTCAATTACAGACCAATGTTATCTTTAATGGAAAAATATATTAATAGATGAGCATTACTGTACTTTATAGCATTAAGGTTTTAGAATCAATGTTACTTCGTATATTGTTATGCAATGTAATTGTTACTATAAATGCAATTATTAAATAAAAATGAAAAAAAATAGAAAAAGTTATTTAAAATGCATAGACTAGCACGCAGTTTTTGGGCCATCCGATAACACGAAGAGGAAAAGTGACACGGGCACGGTTTCTACACGTGTGCATTGCGAGAAATGTCCTCGACTCGAGACGAGCGGAATGGTCGGTAGAGTTAAGCGTATGATACGATCCGACACCGTAATACTTGCCATCACTGAACCGCTTAAACGAACAGTAAAAAGTATTTCACACGCGCAAAACGTTATGCAGCTGGTCAATAGCCTGCATATTATATTTAATTTATCTAAACACATATTTTCTTTTCAATTTATTTGCGGTGCAATTTACTTATGGTCATAAAAACTTTACAAGCGTTTTGAATCATGTTAGTCATGTACCGAGCATTGCTATAAAAATGATCATGTCACTTAACAGGGCTATTGAGAATGTCGTTAGGTCTATCCTACAGCGTCGTTAAGTACACGTGTTCTCATTGCCAGTCGTATCCAGTGCATCCGTCATCATTTGTCACGTTGCTATGATGGATGGAGGATAAACAAGTGACATCGTTCAGCTCGACAAATACAAACACAAATATTCCTGTCGAAAAGTACTAGCAGCACCTCGTTAGAGTAATTGAGCTGATGGATGAGAAAGCGCTTTGATGGCGCGTTGGCGCGATGTCTACATACGAGCTTTTATACTACTGCGGTCATTCAAAGGAATTCAAATATTTACAAGGAGAAAAAGTGAAAATTTACGCAACTCTCTAGTCTGGTAACACCTTTTACCTACTTCGAGTATTTCCATATTTCTAGCGATGTATTACATTGCAAACATGTCAAGGTGCAACAAAGTTGTTGATGTTTTCAATATGTATGTTAAAGCGAGCCGAGCTTTGGCATGAGAAATGTCACTCGAGGCGAGAGGAACGGCGGAACGGCGGCGGTCGTGATCGATGCGCGTGCGCCGTCGTTGTCATGCGCTACTTGTTATTATCATGTCTGTGCGCTGTGTCACGGACTACAGTCTACTATTGTACGATTTGACACTTAAAGAAAAAGTTTACTGCTTTATGATTCTTCAGCGGTTTATCACCAGGCATCTGTATTAACAAATACCGTTAACAGTTTTATGTCTTACACACTAAAGTCTTACTGAACATCAGCTCCTCACGATATTTTGATTCATACAAGGATTGCTTAACATTTTTAAGTGTTAAATTACGGGTCCGTAGCAGTGAGGTCCGCGCCGCGTCCTGCTCGACCCCCGCAGACGCAATAATTGAGCATAGAAATCAAATTATAGATGATGGATGATGCCGTTACCGCACGACCGAAGGCGCAATGACGCTCGCCGACCGGCCCGCACTTTGCTTAATAGAATTTCGACAAATATACAATATCGTGAAAATTCTTAGATGAGACCATAGTCAATGGCAGAATAGACAATTTCAACTAAATTACTGTCTAGTTTTCGTAATTTATCAATTCTGACGCATTGGAAAAGGAATGCAAATAGTACAATGTATCATACCGGTCACAACAAACATCTATAGGAAACTTACTTTTTGTATTAGATTATCATTCATTGAAGTTTAATAATTATACTAATCACATGATAATACATGTCAATTTATAATGAATTCATAAATACCAGAGCCAACTTCAAATTATTCCTCAGGGTTCACTTAACTAAACTGGGTGAAACTGTGGAAATGGGACGCGATTTGTATGCGTCAACCATTCTTTCCGTTGCACACAATTAAAACGATGAATCGCTTCGTACGTGCAGCACATTCGTGAAGATGCCTAGTGTAGCGTATTATTTAGTTCAGTTTATTTACACATTTGCGATAGATAGCATCTAGAAATAAAAGGAACCGACAAGAGCAAGCATTACGTGGTCGATGTTGCACCTCAGAGACGCCCGGAGCGGCGTGCGAGTCCGTTCTATTATAAACGTTTATTGCTTTATTTCATTTACAGCGAAATACAAAATCAACTATTTCGTAGACGTTGGGTGTTGTTGAGCCTGACATTCGACGTCAGCCGTGTTAATATAGTGAAACAAGCGTGAATAAGCTTACTTTATTTGAGCACTGTCTACGGTAATGTAGACCTTGTATTATCATTATCTATATTATCCCACATAAAAACGTTATTATTTTTTTATATGAAGCAGCGCTTAAAATAGGCCTTATCACAAATCACCTGCGTCACCAATTACAGCTACAGATATGGTAGCGTGTAGTAAAAAAATCTTGTATTCCACACATCCCGTTTAAACATAGTCCCGTTCTGGCTGGTATGAATCCGAGATATTTGGAGAGCGAGGAAAATTCCGGAACCGGTTAAACAGCCGCTGGGCGACCAGGTGGCAATGTGTGCGGGCTGTATATGGTGGTGACAGGATACAAACCAGTATTAGGCGAAATTTACGAACCATCCCATCCCACTGGACAGACCATAAAATAACTTTTTAATGGCACAAATCGTTGCTATCAAACCGATGAATCGTTCCGCACTGAGGTGAGATAAATTGTATGCAAGGTGAGATAAAGTGACTAACGTAAATTTATTCGCAACAAAACCTAACCTAGGTACGATGGCTTGTGTAGGTTATGATTGTTCCAAAATAACAAATATTTTGTTCCATTTATTTAATTTCTACATTCGCTGAACAACAAAGGTTTCTAATAGACAATAAAGGACGCATTGATTATATTGAATCTATATTTGATAATAAAAATATCTTTAATTTTTTCAATCTCCAAAGCCACTATTAAAATGTCCATTCGATTTCTAACAGTATTCCGGGAGATCAACAAACTGCGCCTCATCAAACTTTACGATTATAAATTGTGTTTAATGTAGCTTTCATGTATTCAATATTAATAAATGATAACAAAAAACTTCAAGCTATGCTGGAAGTAATCGAAAGCAAGAGAAAAACGGATGTAATTACACATCAAACCGCAAAGGATGGTGTGGCTAGAAATAGAATCAAATTATGATGTCGCGTTCGATAATACACTAATGCCTGTAACTTACTTCTTTCAGTGACCACTAAACACAACCATATAACCCGGTAAGATGTTATTTTTAACATAACTGTAACCATACAATAACACGCAAAGTATTTTGTTGCAAATACTTTACATAGGTACTAACATTATCTACTGGGAGATATTTGCGGATGCAACAAGTGTACTATAAACCCACTTGCAATTGATTTGAGCTTATGCCGCCGTGAACAATACTGCAAAATTATAGGACTTAGCCGCTAGTCCGTCATTGAGCAGGCATGATTAATAGCAGAGAAAACTACTAGGGATTATACGTTAGCTGGTTAAGAGCCCACGTTTTACACTAGTTCGAACTTTAGTCGAGTCATTCCGCACACGACTGATGTTTTTTTCATACAAAAATGTGTTTCCAGAGTCATGAAATCAAATCACGAATGCATAAAATTACACGTTTTATTTTACGTCTACATGAACGTTGTTACGATACGTTTGAGCGTTTATTGCTCACTTGACGTAGTGTACCTTTAGGTGGTCTAGTTCATTCTGTATCAATTTAAAACTTTATCATTTTATACAGCTATGGACCTTAAAAGATCTATAATTGATAATTTTTTATCGTGCGTGAGAATAACGCATTACTTTAAAATGGCATGAAGACCACAAAAATCTAACACTCTAGTCGTGAAGGCACCACAGTCTCGAAAATTACATCTGTTGCTACTAAATTTATTGCCGGTAATTGTATCTGTTCATTGAAATGGATTTACAATGGTTTCGAGACCGCGAGTTGTAACAAATGTAACACATAATAAAGCTATGCAATTTCCACCTGTTCTCTGGAATGCACCGCCTAAGGCTGTGTACAAAGTGGCGGAGTTACATCTTTCACATTCTGTTGACAATTTAAGAAAACGGGACTAAACATGTACTGGATGCTATAATTGCGACAAGTATTTGCTCATTTGACTTTTAAATGGATATGTATATTTCGCTCACAAGAGTCAATAAAAAGAACAAACCGTGGCGTCAGTGTTTGTATTTGATGCCTAATCAAACAGGTAAAAGCGGTTTGTGTCGTACAGTTCGAAACGGAAGAAATCGAGATTCTCTCATTAATGTAAATCGCGCTGGAGCAGCCGCGCATCTAGTGCAACAACCCACTAACCTCACGAGTGAGAACATCCGAGAGCTACTTAGCGTTTTATACACATAAGTAGGTATTTATCGCGATATTTACTTTTCACTCGGAATGTTGTTTTAGCTTTAGAATATTGACTTCATTACATTTCTGAGAAGACTTAAATATGATTACTTGGATTACTCAACTCACTGCAACGTTGTTCAGTCTGTAATGAGCCAATTATGTATGTTATACAGCGTCAGCCATGCGAACTTGAGTAGATCTCAGAAACGTTATTCAAATGATGTTATATTGTCTCTACGCATGACGTTTTCAGCGATAAGTAAACATGAAAATCTATTTACTATATGATGTGGTTGTAAAAGGACAGTTGACGTTTATTGCTAATAGATTTAATACAACACTATACTACGCGAATCAATACAATGTAAAAGCGACCGATCAATTTGTATTAGCTTACGGAATATGGTGGGTGGGTACGATTTATTTTCATTCGTTTCGTTGAGATGAGCGCTTAGGGTTCGTAAAAGTCCGAAGTAAAATCAAACATAAAATATATTAAAAACGAGCTTTTACATATTTAAAGATTGTTTATAAAACTATTTAATATGAGCAAAGACTATTAAACGTGATGTTTACAAATATTAACGGTTGCAATAATCTAATTACGGACACTATTTTCTTAAGGATTGGGAATCTCCACCAACTTTCCTCGAGGAATCGAACCTCTTCCATAAGGAGTGTTCACGAGTGATTGTGATCTCTTATTGCTGAATGGTATTTGCTCAAGCTCGTTTGACTGGTAAGACACATGAAATTGCAATTTTTAAATAGAACGAAGTCTACAAATTACAAAATATTAAACATAGATATCCATTATTTATTGTTTAGTCAATTTCGCATGAACAATTATTGATAACGCCTAAAGGGATAAAATAATGAATACGTTGTAACAAACAATTGTATCTGGTTTAATTGATTTGTCGCCGCAACTGAACTGACCGATATTAATGGTTCAATATGAAATATTAATTTAAAAGCAATTACTTCGACGACGGACCCATTACAAAAAAGAGCACAAACCCCTCTTACTAATAACGTTGTTATGGAGTTTTTTTTACTAATCATTTAGTTCTAGACGGCAAATAATGTACGCGTCAAAATAAATAATCATCGAACGAATTTCAAAGCTTCTTAATTTGTACGCTTTTTGTTTACTTTATTGATTACTTAATTGCCCACAAAAACTAAAGACGACATCACCGTATACATATAACCATAAACAATTGTCGTCAAGCTATAAATCTATGCACGTAACATTATTTTAACACGTTTCCAGCACCATATTTATTTTTGAAACGACCTTTTCAATAAATGGACTTATAGGGAGTATTTATAAGATCAATTGTATGGCGTTAATGTGTTTTATTTCATATATAGTATGGAACAATGAGAGACGCTGACGCCCCCGGTGGACTGGCGCCTTTTACGGCCGGAGCGCCACCGTACTTCTCGTCAGCTCTAACACATAAGGAAACCGCCTCATGTCCCATTAGAGAGCGACACAACAAATTACAATTTCATTCAATGTAAATCTGCAGGGCATTCTTCCAACGATAGTAATGGTTGAACTTAGACACGCCTAATAGTTTACAGACAAGTGGATTAAGCCGTTCAGTTTCTCTATTGTATTCTGACAGATAGATCAATTTATATCGCTTGCTGGCGTCGTAGGGGCATTAAAATAGCTTCTGTAATTATATTTAACGGTAGTCGTCTTTTTAATAAACAGTTCGATGCCAGTGTGAGCTACACGATTCATTTTATTTTTTATAACTTTCATTATTTATCTGCATACACGTTAGTATAAATTTATAGCTGGCGCATTATGTGTTACTTTTATCGATGAAGTTTGGTTAGTGTTGCAGCGGTTGTAAAATATCATGTTTATTTACGTAGACAAGACAAACGATTACATTGTTTACAGCAGACAGAAAATAGATTAGAAAAAAAGTTGCATTCATTTTATTTAGCGCTGCACCGTGAAATATATCTAAACGATCAATAACTTTAATAGGGCTATCGATAGTAATGCGTACGAGAAAAGGAAGACGATACCCATAGTGTGCCAACCAGTACGGGCATGGTGAAACGTAAATAGCTTGTTGGAGGCATCCGGCTCATTGAATGCGCTGACCCCATCTGATCGATGCTCGGGGCGAGCTAAACGTGCCCGTACATTCGTACCGCGAATGTTGTCCACTGAGACCGTGGATTTATCTCTACAAAACTTGTTACTTTTCAGATGCTAATCGCGTTTGAGCTACATTTTTTCGACCACTTTTCATACCGTGTTTAATGTACTGGACAAGTGCGAAGCTTTATTGATATTCATCACTATCTCTCATTTATGTACATTCCAAATTCTGACAATACGCAAGGGTACCAAAACCAGTCATAAAGGAAACGTATACAAATTTATGTTGTTCTATTCGAATTATTAAAATGCATTTTTCTAAAAATAATGACCTTAATACATACATGAATATGCATAGATACGTACGTAAATATGAGAAAGTTTCCCATATTTGTGTCAAATTTTGTTCCCTTTTGATACCTACATTATTATTATTATTATGATTTTGCATACAGCTCGTGGTGCGATGATGGCGACCCATAATAGTAATGGAAACAGTCGCCGCGAGCTGTGCTTCTAGCACACGACCCGGGGCACGGGTCATCGTGTTGGATGATGAGTTTACACGGTGTTTAAATCGATCGATACTGCTTGTTATTTATATATTCAAGTCATTAAATGAAAATGTCAAGTATACACTGTGAGATGAAGATATTATATTGGGTTTGGATGATTAAGTTTCCTAGAATTGCCTTTATGCCATAGGTATGTAAAAAGTTCATGTATACTAGCACAATACACAAAAGTATTAAGTATATAAGCAGCATTTACAAGAAAGATTTTGAAGATTTTTTTACTGCATAATGACTTTAAAACATACACAATGAAACTAATAAACCCATAAAAACCAGACGCTGCTATTAAACATTAAGCCGAACATAGTATTCATTAAATTAATTCATTATGGCAAAGCCTTCTGTTATTTTAACAACGTTGTAGAAGGCTTTTCTATTATATTGATATGGATAAATGTCTTCTGTACTATTAGCGTTCTATTGAAACTTTCTAGGTTAACATCGGACAGCGGAAGAGGAAAAGCGATATACCATTTAGAACGAACACAATGAACACATTTGCTTCAAATAAAACAACCAGCGCCACAAATAAAACAAAAATTATAACAAGATGTCGATTATAAAAAAAAAATGATGAATATAACATCTCTATTGCAAATATAAAACGGTTTTTATATATTATTTGGCATGTAAATGTTTTTGTGATTGGTCATCTTTGAAAATACAAAGGCTCGCGCGCATAATAGATCGATTCTTCTTCTCACAATCAACTTCATAAATCGACAACTGATTTGAAATAAAAAAATGCAATGATAAATAGTCTAGTTTATGGAATTGTTGGTTTATAATAGTGTTGTGCCACTACATCGGGGTGGTAGGGTATATAAAGGTCAGAGAAATTGTTACAAACATAAAATTTTGTGTAAGCTCATCTTTATTCCTGTTATTTTGCGCTATTGACGCTGACGGCCGATAGTTTATTAATACTTCGATGTTTGAACTTTGCCAGCAACACCACGACAAATAACGCCTGTCGTAGTTATTTTCCGTTAAATGTTAATTCTGGAAAATGTTAAGACGATACTCGCATAGGACTATTTGTAACTTTGTCGTGACGCATATTTATTTACTTGGGTGTTTCAAGCTCAGATCAAATGTTACACGGCCACACTCAACATGCATATTACATATTAAATTCTTATTACATAAATACACACATAAAATGAAGCAAGTGACAGAACAAACGTTTGTAAGCGAATAATTCAATTTTCCTAATGGACGTGCAGATCAAACTGCTATCAGCCGTGAGCGACACGAGACACGACGCATGAAATGAATTAGGTTTCCTTTGGCTCTACCATTCAGGTGTGCGCTTCGCTTATCCACACAACTGACGGCCACCATGTCATAAATAATTATTCTCCACGTGCTATATATCTTTGGACATCGAAATGCATCGTCACCAGAATAAAATATTAACGAAATTCATATTTATTTTGTTTGAAATATGAAAACAAGCCTTTAATACAATTAAATACTTTGAACTTATGTAACTTAATTATTACATCTATTTTATGTTTTTACGTGCAAGTATAATACAACATTAATTTATTTTGGACCTGGTCAATAACCTGCACTAGGTCTGGCAAAAAAACTGATCGTATGTGTTACTATGTTCGAAATTCGAATCTTAAACGGTGCGTTGCGAGATAACAATGTCGATTTTTATAGAACTGGTTTCTGCTTTACTCTGATTTTTTCCCACAATGTTCGTGAACTCCGTTTTATTGAAATAATCACTAAATTGTCTTTACAACCGTGTCATTTAGGTGTTAAGTTGCTTAATTTGTTATGCCAATATAGAGGAGGTTTTATATAATTCTTACTTTTTATTTTTAAATGTTTTGCTAGACCATATAAAACACCATAGTTTTCACGTCAAAGCAACAGTAATATTACTAATTTAACTTTAAAATATATTCCAATCATGGTAACAATATCGCCTGAAGTATATGATTTAAATTTCAATCAATAACTAGAGCTATAGTTAGTCTTAAATATAACAAAAAAAGCAACTGATCAATTTTAAATACCATAAACACCGTAAGTATTTATATACCCAGCAAGCCTATTTTTTTTCAATATCCAAACAAATTTAAGCGTCAATAATAGTACCATCGTTATGTTACAAAAGTGACAAAAACTGTACAATACCTATTGATAGGATGTCGTTTAAACTTAACAATATGTAATTTGCTATTTCGCTCCGGGCTTTGCCAATACATTTTTACAATAAAATAGGAATAAATAGTACCGTTGACCACGAAGTGGACGAGAAGCGACGAGACGTATAACCGTTACGCGAACATTGTGCGTGGAACGTGAGCGTAACGTAATGTAGCTTCCTATCACAGCTTACTCTCATATTGTTATCGACGAAAATATTTAACGCTGTAAAAATAATGGTTTAAAATAAAACCCAACAGCTAGACCGAATTGCGTGGCTAACTAATATCGGTAGTACGAGTACGTAGCAGATGTTCATGGGCGACGGTGATCACTTACCATCAGGTGAACCGTACGCTAGTTTGCCCCCTATATCATAAAAAAAACGTGAGGATCAACAAAGCGTTCGAAACAAAGTGTGCGAAGACACCGTGTTTTTTCTAGTACCGCGTGAACCATTTCTTCAAAAGAAACCACCGAACGTACTCGTGTAATGGCTTATCTAAAGTGCTGTGAATAACGTGTCATATATTGTGATGCCGGTAGAAATTAATTATAATTAACGGACGATTAAGAAGCTAATGCTCTTATAAAACAACCACAATTGTTTCACCTGTTGTATTCACACGAGATGTGAGCCATGAACATAATGATGAGTAATAACATAATATTAATTTACCTCCTGAATGCAAAACTCAGGAATGCAAGCATTTATTTTCGTACGCGTGTGAGGCTGGTTCTAGACAATAAGAATTTAAATCCTCGCTTTCATATGTTAAAAGCGACACTCTGCAATAAGACATCTGAAATTGTAAATAACTGAATTAATTACATGTGTCCAGTCGCAGCAAACTGTCCCTGATATTGTCGTACGACGTTAACGATTTTACTGCATCTATAAAGAATGTTTGCGTGCATAGTTAAGCGGCTTTACGCACGATAAATAGTTCTAAAGCTTCCCATGCAATTACGTGCATTTAAATTGTCGTAAAGCTTTTTTTATCAACGCTTTTCTTTTGTTACAGATAACGAATGTTGCCACGGCCTCTATCATACAGCATAATGCGGCTCTTACTTAGTTTACTATTTGTGGCGTGCGCTGCCGAAGCCGCGAAAAAATTCGAAGGAACCTTGAGATCGGCGGCCGATGCACCGCCTCAGGACAATCTTGCTATAGAGTCGGCTTCAGCAGAGCCCGTTGTAGTGGCCGCGCCACAAGATTACCAAAATCCTGGTGCTCCACCTCCTGATGCCCCTAAGCCTGAAGCCGAAGATCCTATTGAGGAACCGGCTCCTGTACCAGAGACGGCATCCGAAGGTGTACCGCCTTCTGCTCCGAGTGGCGCATCCGCACCATCAGCTCCTGCTAACTCGTTAGAGGAATGTGACCCCGAAATGATTGGTTTCGAACTCGTTACTGGGTGAGTTTAAATTAATATTTTAAATATATTAGAATTTAGTGTATGCTATCGAGATCTATAATGCTCTCAAGTCCCCCCGAACTGGTGACCGATAATTGTCGAGGTAATTAAGATTATTTAGTCGCAGCGACTAGACGAGCGTTAAAGCTATCGAGATCCGACTTCACTCACGGCATGTCGCAAGAAAGTGATTTAAGTGGCTTCATTGCACCAATACGATTAAAATGGCAAATATTTCTCTTAAGTTATTTATGTTACGGTATAAAAATGTGCTCTTTGCAGGTACGTGTTTTCGGCGCCGTCTCACATTTTAGACGACATCCCTGGTACTTTGATGTTGACCGATTGCCTGGAACAGTGTCAGGCGAATGACACTTGTCGGGCAGTTAACTACGAGACTGGACTTTGCGTGTTGTTTAGTTCTGATGCTGATCAGCTGCCGGGTAAGTTTTATTTATAACATGAAATACATACCGCACTGACTTGGAATTCTTTAAGTGTTGTAGGTACAAAGAATTTCGGTGAACGTTCTAGTTCAGTCAACGTCCTCAAATGTAAATTAATACGTTCAAAACAAACAATAACGAAATTAATTTAGTCGTGCAGACAGATGACAAGATTATTATGAATAGACTAGTGAGCATTAAAAGTAACAATAACGGCACAAGTGGATGTGTTCGCAGTTCACGTATGGTATCGTATAACCGGAACATAGCAGGTGGCACAATGGTGCCAATACTCTCGTTTGTCCGACATACAGTCATGAGTTCAACCGAGTGAAGCGGTACGATTTTTTTTTCGCATCATTTGAATACCAACAACAGCATGACTATGCTCACTCATAGATATTGTTGAACAAAAAAACTCTCACGGTGAAAAGTAAAACACGAAAGTGTTTAAACATCACCTTGTAAATCATTTGACCTCGTTACTATGAATAGACACATTCATGCGCAAAAACCATTTGAACTCTAATAAAATAGGTGTAAAACGATGTGTTTAGTTTGCGGTATAATTATGTGCATGTGGTAGATGATGAAGCTTTCTTTTGTGGTCATGATGTTCGCGCGTAATTATGTCGGACGCGACTGAAGCTTAGCACAGTAATTTGAAAGTATTTATAAACGCCATCAAATTCAGAATTAATGATAATATGAGTAGCCACAGAACGTCTTATTTCTTAATACAACCGCAAGACTACGACGGAGGTGTAAAAAGGTAAATGACTTATCATCTCTGTAATAAATAAAAAGCAACGACGAAAATAACGACGTGTTAACGGTCTTCGCGCAAATTGACTTAATGAGATAATACATTTTTAAATGTCACTTCTTGGGATAATTTTGATAAATTGGAAAGTGTCATATTGAGTTCAAAGATTTCCAGACGGACCTGTCAAAAGCGGCCCGCATCCAGCGTGCTCCTGCTACCCTTATCAAGTCGTCTGCCCACCTTTAAATCTTTAAATCTTTGGGGGAGGCCTATGTTCAGCAGTGGACGTCATGTGGCTGATGATGATGATGATGATGATATTGAGTTCCTTTTTTCAGGGACGAAAGCTTCGACCACACACAGTACGTGCGGCTCGAACTGTGCCCGAGCCATATGATTTAACATTATAAAAGTAACTGACAATTATTACGTTTAAATAAAAAGATGTACTGCTTGCGGTTCTGCCTATGTAAGAATTTTTCGGAATTAAAGGCGTACTGTGCTCTTTTCCGGAATAAATAATAGAGAATATACCTTCTTTAATCCGGTGTTTGTTTGATACGTGTGCTATGCAAATTTATTTAGCAAACTACGAGTTTACTTCTCACAAATATTCAAACAACCAAACAAACATCTTCACATAAAACATTATAGTTGTGTCAATTTAAGCTTGCCGGTATGACAATTTATTGACACTTCACTTCATACTATGTATAGTGAAGAGAACAAAAAATCGGTAGCCCGAAATAATCGATTCTTAAGTGATATCGATTTCGTGTTCAGAGAGTTTATAATCGATTTTCAAAAGGGTAATTTTTATATAAATCACTGTTTTTATATAATTATTATATTCCATTCATCATCATCAACCCGTTACAGTCCACTGCTGGACATAGGCATCTCCCAAGAATTATTGTGACACGTTCGCTGCGTCCAACGGGTAGTCGGTGCGACAGTCTTAATGCGTATTCAGTAGCATAAGGTACTCATATTTACTAAAATTACATTAGAAATGCTATATGAATTTTGGTACGCTCAGGTGCATTACAAAAAATGAAAACATTAATTATAATTATTGTCAAAATAAATTATAATTATATCGAATTAGCTTTTGCCCGGGGCTCCACCCGCGTTAAAGGTTTTTCCAGGATAAAATTCACGCTTTATATTTTCCCGGGATAAAAAGTAGCCTATGTGTTAATCCAGGACATAATCTACTTGTGTGCCTAATTTCATAGAAATCCGTTCAGTGGTTTTTGAGTGAAAGAGTAACAAACATACATCCATCCATACATCCATACATTCTTACAAACTTTCGCGTTAATAATATTAGTAGGATATATTGTACTTTTATCTAATACATTGTACTAGACTGTTTTAAAAATGCTCTTGAAACATATTTTAATAAATATATGTACCTAAACAACAACTATTGGCCTGCTTCAGTTGAAAACTCTATCGTGATACATCCTGCATATAATTTCCAAATTTCGATTTTTCTCAGTAATCGTTTATATTTCGTTTCCAAACGATTAAAAACTTTCCCACCGCTACGCCCGTGAACTGAAGGATACAACATTGTAAAGGCGTCGCGTTGATTTAAAAGTCAAGATTAAATTCTTTATTTCGGTATATTTTTACAATATTATTTCAAGGTTAGCACATAAATATTATACTCATACAATTAAAATAGCAAGTCAGCCAAATTGTATAAGAGTTCCATTTGATCAAATTGTTTACTTTTAAGTTAGCTTAATTCACGTAGGTTTCTAAATATTAGTTGCAATTTTATTTAAAGATAATTAATTTTTGTCTGTAGGTAATTATTTTTCTTAGTTTATGCTAATGCAACGTTAAGTTGGTGAATGTTGTGTGTACCTATAATTTGGCATACATACTAGACCTTAGTTTAAGTATTGCTTAATGTGTAATGTTTTATATGTAGGCTGTTGGTATACCACTTAATAAATAAATAAATAAATAAATAAATATTATACAAAATCCTACAAATATCTCCAAATCCTACAAATATCTACAAATATCCCCCGCACAAACACAAATTACTGCAAAAATGCCTTCCTCAAAAGAGTCAGCTATCAGTTTAACAATATAATGTATGATATGGACTTAGATCTTTTTTGCACAAGTATTCCAAAACTTAAAAGAATCATGAGCGATGCATTCTTCCTCTGAGTTCGGTTCTATGCGTTGTTTAACTTAGATAAATATATTTTTAACGGTTGAATTTTATATAATATATAACAAATTCTTAATATCTTGCTTCTAGAACACTCTAGAAGCAAGATATTAAGAAATTGTATGCGTAGGTACACACCTAACCTATAAGTGAAAACTTTCAACTGGCCTTTTGTCGCTATTATAATCTTATATACTATCATTTGTATTAGCTGTAAGTTTTCTACAACCAATAAAATAAAATACTATGATAATTTATATATTTTTTAAGTAATGTTGTGTACATCTGTAATTGGACATGTATTAGTTTTAAGCCTAAGTAAAGTGTATTAGAGTATTAAATATACGTGTACTGTTGATGTACCTTTTTAAATAAATAAATAAATACTTTTTGGGTAGACGTTCTCACAAAGTTATCGCGTCGCGAAAAAATTGAATTGTCATACCGGCAAGCTTAAATTGACACAACTATAGTAGGATGTATGAATGGATATTTTTTCATTTCTAACAGCGTATGATTTCTTTACCATAATATGGGCTCTGTATTTCTGTGTGTGGTCAATAGTTAAGTGGTTTTGCGAAATTATGTATGTTACTGCCAAATTGAAACCTCAATACGTATTCACATTATACGATGTTGCGAACAATTCCCGTAACATTCGACATACATAATTCTATCTTCAGAGTTAGATACGGCTATCTACGAGAAACATTCAGTCTTAAATAGCCAATTCCAATATAAATCATGCCGGATCACAAGAATATTTGTCTTGAGTGGGATCGAACTTACAGATGCTAGTTTTACAACCAATTAATTGTCCACAACGCAACGCACGTATATTTTTACCAACAAATAAAATAACATAAATTCGCTATAGCGCATTCTCACTTTGAAAACATGTACGTTATAAATCCAAGATTATAATTAAGGCGTAGAATATCGTAACCCGCAATAACGTTTATATTTATTTACGACAAAAGGGACGGGAAATGAAAGCCGATCATAAATTTTTCAAACGTAACTAACGTTCATAATCGAAAGAAAATATCCATATTTCTTTAACAACATATCCAATGAAAGCAATGCATAAATTATGTTCATAGCCGAATAACGGTACCCGTGGGATCAAGCATTTAAAATTTTGAATTTTTACTCCCGCCTTGAAGCAATTTACAACCTACTATTAACGGTGCATGAATAATGATAAGTTACTTTTCGAACGTGTATTTCCTTTCTCATTAATAATTCGGTCCGTGGGTCTTTACTTTTGATGATTAATAAGTTTTTTTTAATTACAGGTGCATTGACCAAGTCGCAGTTTCCCGTGTTCACTATCTATGCGCAGAAGTCATGTCTGGGCGTGCGTCCGTGCGAGCGCGCGTGGTGTTTTGACCGTGTGCGCGGCTACCATCTGAAGGGGCATGGAAAGAAGACTCACACTGTTGGCTCCAGGCAGATGTGCCTCGACCTCTGCCTCGGCGAGAACGAGTTTGTTTGCAGGTTGGTGAAATAGTAATCACGATTATAATAACGTTCACGTTGAGAACTACATTAATGCACACGTGTAATGGTTTATTTTATAAATTGTAATATTTAGTTGAATACCTTTTGCATATCTTGGATTTAAAATGTTAAGTTAATGTAAAGTTATGCTAGCATATTATTATTGCTTAATACAATAATTTCCGACATCGAAACTAAAGAAACGAACAAAGTAGGGCGTATTATGGGCGGAGTGAGTCATGAATGACCCGCAAGCACTATTACCCTCGACGCGACCTAAGTCGACTATCAAGTCATTTAAAATAGCATGCTGTTGTTGAGCAATACGAATGGCGTAAATTTAACATTACTGGATAATATTGAAGCGCATACGCAAACTTAATTTATACGAGTTTAAAATGTGCATTTTTCTTCAAGCAGTCTTTTTTGTAAACCTGCGAATGCTTAAAACGGAAAGGCAATGCGCCAAAGCAAAGAGCAGTGCACAGCAATGTACACACACACATACACTCACACCCTTTATCCGCGAAGGGGTAGGCAGAGGCGCAACTAGTGCACCCACTTTTCGCCGTGCGTATTCCGTCCCATGATGAGATAGGGGGCGAGCCTATCGCCGTATCGGGCACAAATTCCAGACTTCGGGCTGATACTGAGTAGAAAAACCCAATATCACTGCCCAACCCAGGGATCGAACCCGAGAACTCAGCATGGCAGTCGTGCCGTAATACAATTACGCCATCGAGGCAGTCAAGGCAGTATTAGTTAATTAAAATGCCAATATATCATTGTTAAATTTTTGTGCTGTAAATGTACGTTTCTCTTCGTTGAAATTTCTTTGGCTGTATTCGAACTGTTGTAATTAAAGTTGCTCTCTAGAAATACTCGTCTAGAAGTTCTCTCTCTTGAAATACAATAAGCACAAATACAACATCCTAGCAAAATTTGGACTATATGTTCTACTAGATCGTGACATTTTAACATTAATGTATTCACAGAACTTTAATGTCACTTACGGGGATTAATCCAATGACACCGATTCCACACTAACAATTGCGTTAACAAGACGTGCAAAACGGAATATATGCAGGATCGTGTGCCCATTTTCCCTATATCATTTACTATGAATCAGTAACTGATTAGGTATTGTAACTCGCAACTACTAAGATACGTTTCTAGCAATGTAATTACAGCTAATAGTGATGTAGTAAAAAAAGACGCAATTATCAAAAGAGTTACACGAAGTGGTTTCTCATTGAGTGGACATACGAGTAAGCTAATTTATACGAGATACATAAGTCCGATAACGAAGTCAATCAGCCATCATCAAGTTGCCATAGATGGCGGTACATCTTTGCCGCTCAGTTCAGTGGATAAGTCACGGGCTCTTCCTGGTAGCCGCTCCGTATCTGAATCCTACAAACGAGCATTATATACAAAGCAGGGGATACCAATTGTACAGCCTACGACTCAGGCGTCTAATATAGCAAGACACGACTGTCCTATTGTATTTATTTCCTTGTACGGTTTTTGATATCATTAACATAAATAGTGTACGGGTGTCTGACGCTCACATTCGATACACGTATCTGTTGGCTTGTGCGGGTCAGGCTAATGCCGTTTGTTCGTAAATGATCTTCGCATTGTGGCGCTAATTCGGTTCTCAATGCGTACTCGTTCAATGTGTCTCCAGGAATAGAGGTTTGAATTACAAACGCGTAGTATTTCAAACATAGAAGAAAAGGAAAATTAAGTTTTTTTTTTAATAATATCATGCCAGAATATACGGTTCAAATTCCATTTATATGTATATCATAAAAGAAAAATGTTTATAGAACACCTAGTCGAACTAGCCTCATGAATTCAATAACATTTATATAAAGAGCATAAGCTTTAAAAAAAAATGAATTTGAACGTGGGCCTATTTTTTAACATAATGCACCGGGTGACATGACATGTTACAAGTTAGTCGATACGTGCCGCTATTACAGTTTTATTTATTTAACTAGGATGTAGTTTTAGTTGGTCTGTTTAGTGTAGCGTTGGGCACAAACGTTGTATCTCCCTTGAGAGTGGCGGTCGGCGCAGGCGCGGGTGCTTCCCGGGCGGCGCGCATCTCGATTTTCCACAGTCACGACATTTGGCAAATATTTCTTGGCCGTGGCTGGCGGTGTGCCACGCGGTGTGGGAGCGATTCATCCTATCATCTCTCACTTCCGTTATATTATAAATAAGCAAATATTTCCAACAAATCCCCGACAAAACAAATGCTACAGGCAATTTATATCATCCAATCTTTGCACTGCAAATTTGCAATGTTTTTTCAAAATATTTTAAAATACACTTATTATACAGTACAAATTATTATAACTGCACTTTTAATATGGAATTGTAATTCTACAAACTCAAATATAAATTTGAAAATATAGAACATAAGTATTTATTACAGTAAATCGCAATTTAGTACGCATTCGTATTTAGATGCGCTTTAGGGCGATATTGAACGACTTAAGGAATTAAATAGAATGTAATAGAAACGAGAAGCTAACAAATGGCCGCTTAGAATTCTAGACCTCCAACGTTTTTATATTTGTATAAAAAAAGTAATATTTCTAGACTTTATTCTCAAAGATTATGCAAACACAAACCTTCAGTAAGCGTTTTGAGATTTTGATGATATTTTGTCAAACACGGAAGTACACGGAGTAAGAAATGATTTTAGGTACGATCAACACTTCCAAGTAGTACAATAATATTACGTCGTACAGAAAGTACACAAGAAAGATATTAACAGGTGAAGAAATTACGAGGACTTGTAATTATGATATGCGCGACGTGCCTCAGATCTTCGCAACAAGAAAACAACGTCGGCTAGTGGCGGAATAGATGCAATCATACAGACTCACTTTAAATTAATGTTTTCTTGTATCACGCGCCGCGCGCTGTTCCGCGACAAAGCAAAAAAAAACCAATTTCGCTATCAAGCAGTAAACATTATTTAATTACTAATGAATAATGTGTACGCCAATGTTGAAATGTGAGTTATAGACGGTAATGAGAAATTTAGAGCAATATAATAGATAAATTACTTCGATATAAGATAGTGATCATTTTGTAAAAACTTTACTCCCATAGGATTGCGCAAGGGTCATCCGATTAGGATCGATTGCACATCGGTAGAAAATATGGAGTTAGATGGGCAAAGATAATGTGTATGGGTGGCCGTTCGGTCCAGAAGTAACATTATACCTCCATACGGAGATGAGGTTACATAAATTCATATATTATTGTTGTATTAAATTTATGCGCACGTATAAGTATGGGAATAAACTATAAAAGCTATAAAGCCTATAAGGAATAATTTTATAACGTTTTAAAGACGCAAGGGCATTTTATGTATTCATGCAATCATTTAACGGAATTTTTATGGTCTTATATTTGTATAAAAATACACTCACGAATTGAGATCCTCCTCCTTTTCTGGAAGTCGGTTAATAAACATAATCGTTAG
Organism: Sphinx pinastri; assembly: GCA_947568825.1. NCBI lineage: Eukaryota > Metazoa > Arthropoda > Insecta > Lepidoptera > Sphingidae > Sphinx > Sphinx pinastri. Next base: position 8,340,133 of record OX387627.1, on the reverse strand, counting down.
GCTTAGTATTAAGCTGTCATAACATTTTCTTACATAGATCACTTCTCTAAAATAGTTTTATTTTTGCAAGAGTAAACAGAAAATTAAATTTCCATTCAGATATTGAAAGGCTAAAAGAGGTTAATTAATTTTATTATAGGTACCACATAAAACCGGTCTCGCATGTGACTAGTATCAGGAAATAGAACCTACGGGCCAGGGTGTTAAAACTTATTTATAAACGCAATAACATACTTAGTGAATCCGTTTATAAGGCTAATGTTATTCATAGATTTAGTGGGTAATAAGATGGCTACACTAGACTGACGACAAGTCAATGGGACATGCAATTAAATGGCGCAACGAAATAGCGTCATTCATGCCTACCAGGCACGCTGTCAACATCTTGGGAAAGTTCACACAATAAAAAGAAGAAAACAAAAACATAGCTGCTGTTAAACCGCGTGAAACTTTGTTGCAGATCGGCGAACTACAACAATAAAACTGGGGAGTGCGTGCTCTCCAATATGGACCGTATTACTTTGGCTGGAACCAACTCTTTCCAATCAAATGAAGGTACACCTCGTTATCATTTTTATAGATACGTGTGAATACATTAACTTAATGATTTAATACGTTTTTATTTCTACAGACACGGACTATTTAGAAAACAACTGCGTCGAAGAGCCAACAAAGTTATGCGAGTTCAAAAAAATGGGCGGACGCATTCTGAAGACCGTGGACTCGGTGTATCAAGATGTGCAAACTGTTGAGGAATGCAGAGAGTTATGCCTTAACTCGCCATTCCGCTGCCATTCATACGACCACGGCGATACTGGCGACCATGTGTGCCGTCTTTCCCATCACTCACGTGCAACACTCGCCGACATTCAGGTAATTATGGAACTATGCTTCCTCGAAGCATTGACGCAATGTCGTTTATTGCAAATGTTATAATCAAACTCTTTTTTAGGATCCTTACTTAGAAGTACCCGAAGCAGCCACATATGAGTTGTCTTCTTGCTACAACGTATCTATTGATTGCCGTGCCGGAGACATGGTTGCTCGTATTCAAACCTCTAAATTGTTTGATGGCAAAATATATGCAAAGGGTAGCCCTAACTCCTGTGTTGTCGACGTTAATCAAAGCCTCGAATTTGAATTGCATATGGGATACAATAACATTGAGTGCAACGTTAAACAGAACGGACTTGGAAGGTGATAATATTTCCTGTATAATTTTATTTATTGTCTTATTCAAATGTCGCGACGACGTTAACTTTTTATTTACTTTTCAGATATTTGAACGATGTCGTCATTCAACATCATGATACAATCGTTACTTCGTCTGATTTGGGTCTTGCTGTAACCTGCCAGTATGATCTGACTAACAAAACTGTTGCCAATGAGGTAGACCTCGGAATTCACGGAGATATCCAGACTGGTCTGTCGGAAGAGGTGATTGTCGACTCGCCCAACGTAGCTATGAGAATTACCGACAGGAGTGGAGATGACACTATTGCTTCAGCTGAAGTCGGAGATCCTCTGGTAATTACATTTTCAGTTACAATTTAAATTTTTCACATAGTTTGAATTCTAAATATTAAAGTGTCTTTATATCTTTATAGGCTCTGCGCTTCGAGATTATGGACCCGAATTCGCCATTCGAAATCTTCGTACGAGAACTTGTTGCTATGGATGGCGTCGATTCCAGCGAAATTACTCTTATCGACAGCGACGGTTGCCCCACGGAACACTTCATCATGGGACCTCTATTCAAATCCACCAACAGTGGAAAGGTAATATTTTTATTTAAATTGCGTTTTCCTACAAATTTATATACATATCTTTCAGATATAGATATTCTTCATAAACTGTATTAAATAATTATCATTATTTTTGCAGACACTGTTGTCACACTTCGATGCCTTCAAGTTCCCGTCCTCCGAAGTGGTTCAGTTCCGCGCTTTGGTCACTCCTTGCATGCCTACTTGTGAGCCAGTACAATGTGACGGCGGACCAAATGAACTTCGCTCTGTCATGTCTTACGGTCGTAGGAAGAGGCGTTCTACACCCGCTGCACCCACCGATGACATGTTGCTCGTCCAGACCATCCAGATTACCGACAAATTCGGCTTCGACAAACAACGTGCCAAGAATGTCACTGAAGACTCAGTGTTTGTCAGGGAGACCGACGTTACTTGCGTAAACGCAGCAGGGGCTATGCTCGCGGCGGCTGCTTTCCTCGCGGCTCAACTAGTCGTACTCGCGGCGTGGACGTGCAGTTGGCAGAGACGGCGCGCGGCAGCCAAGGCCGCCGAGCTTCTCCCCGGACCAAACGCACCATCGGCACTTTGCAAAGTTTACGACCCGAGCTATTCTCGTACACACCAGAGGCACTTTTGAGTATTTTGTAGACGTGTCGACGTAATCTACGTCCGCAATAGTAGTTTATGTTGTTAGTATAAAAACCCCCGTCGTGTCCCGGCCTGCAGAAACCGCGTGTTGCGATCGAGTGACACGTAGTTCGTTGACAGAGCGCAGGACTACGACAGCGGTTATTTAATGGTAGTGTTCGAACATTTCCGCATCATACTCTACATACGGCCAATATGTGCGGGAGAGTGCGACACAGAGACGGGGACGACCACAAGAGTGCGTGTGAACGTGGACGAATGCGAGGCGGGACGCATGTGACTGTGTGTATGTGTTGATGGGTGTAATGACGCTCGCTTGTCCCCTTCTCTAGTGCCGGCGCGGGACCCAGGCCGTGACCCGTTATCAAGATCGCGTCGCTCATTCGTTCATTTTAAAATCGGATGTTCATTTGCGGATGTCCGAATAGTATTGTACCATATTTTATCGACGTAGCCTAAGCCTGATTTTTTTAATTATAGAGATAGGTAAAAAGTAACATTTCAGTACCTTTTAAGTAGAAAACCGAACGTGCGACCTAAGTCATGAAACGATGGATTGACGGCCGTCCCGACATCGTAATTTATTTAATTTAGGTTAGTTTTTTACGTAATTTATGATTGAAATAAACTTATTTAATAAAACTCCTAATATAAATATTTACCTAAATAAAAAAACTGAAGCTTACGACTTAAACAATGTGCTATTTTATATAAATATAAATTCAAAATATTTAATTATGATCGTAGTGCCTTAAAGTCGTTGTATCAATAATATAATTAATCATAATAAAATACTTTTTAAGTTGTAATGCTTGAATAGTATTTTTACCTTTTTCGTCCGTCCAAATTGTCATTACGTCATTACTTAAAATAAACTTATCCATTAATAATTACAGTGGTTTTATTGCTTTCTCACAAATCCTTTACAGAAATGTAACAAGATATAAAAATGTGGCTATTCTATTCTTTACTAGTTTGTGTATGCTACAACACCACCTGAGTGGAAATGGTTTCCCGGAACAAAAAATTGCCTAAAAATTTTAGCTAAGGACACGGCCCATGTGTCTGCCAAATTTACTCAAATCTATTAAACGTGGGCTAGAATCATCGTCACTAACTTTCATATTTATAATATTAGTAGTATTTCAAATGATAATTACCGTTAGCACCAATAAGTAGATTGTCTCAGTAAAAATGGGCTAAAATTGAGACGTGACTAATCACTTCGATATCTTGTTTTCATTATTAATTTCGATAAACGGTCGAGCTATAAATAAAAAATAGTAACTTAATTAACAAGGTGTTTTTAGGCATATAATTAACTATAAATAATGTATTTATAATTCAATCTGTTCTAGCATCTGTAAGCAAAATCTTGTCCCCATGTGTTATCATTATAAAGTCGGAATTCAGCCCCCTTATTCTCTATGACAGCGTTAACTTGTAACGCGGCCGCGTTAGGTTAACTTAGTGTAATTAGCGTTAAATGGTATTCTGTATGCCAATTTCCATAGTGATAAACGCGAGGAGTTACGTTACGCGCTTGTTACGAGCGATGAAAAAAACGTGTGTCATAGAGAATAAGGGGGCTGGTTTTAAAAGCGGTAACAAAATAAAAGCTCGCGACAAGTTTCCTGTCAGTTTGACCAGTTCTCGGCTTGGAAATGGCACGCATCAATGAGATGTGATCTTTAGTTACAGTTTGCGCGGCACAATCATGTGTGAAGGGGCAAGCCTCACGTCCACATTCGTGCCCGAGATTAGATCGTCGTGTCGTCGTGCGCTGGCGACGGCACGCGACAAAACCAACACGTGCCGACTGCGACCATTAGTAACTTTGTGTTGACTAATCTATCTGTTTTGCGACGCGATTTAAATTACAGCCACTTAAAAAAAATTACCTCGCAGAATAAAATCTCGACAATATTTTAGTTTAACAGATAACATTGCATTTATTCTCTTTAATTCTACGGCCATTTCACGAGATTGAAGTTGTACAATGCTCATTCCATAAAGGGTCATTTTTTATGCGAACAGCTTTCATGCTTTTGAAAGCCGACAGCCAGATATGTTATTTAGAATTTTATAGTCAACGACAATAGTAGCCTGCGTTTTCATAGGTCTATAAAATTCAAATGTTCCATACAACATTGTTGTTGAAGATAAAGTTGTTTACAATAACATGAAATATTCATAGAATAGAATCGACGGCGGCCACCTGAATCGCGACACACGTAAAAATAAACAAAACGGAACAAGCCTACTCTGGCAGACGTCGATTTATACGACGAAACAAGTCGAAGCATACAATCTCACTAATATAATATTTATAAGCACCAGCGATGTTTGTCATAGAAGAATTATTTAGTGAGAGTAGGGAAGATCCCGGCCGCGATCAATATCGGCCTCTTTGATACCTTGCTTCGACCCTGCTTATTAAACGAATAGTTAAGTACAAGATTTTATCTCACGCTCGCCATCGCGACACAAATGAAATATTGCCGTGCCTGTTCGATTCTCATGAAATATGGAATCTGATTAACTATTACTATAAATGAGTCACGTTGAAATCTAAAGTGTTCAATGTGTTAGGGCTGCCTTTCGCTCTAGTTTCCACATTTTTATCCCAGTTTTCAAGTCGCTTGGTGACGATAATATATCAAAATGTCTTAGCAAAAGCGGGATATTATTTGCCTTTTTTATTCATTGTTCCCTAATTTAAGGGCTAACGGTAAACACACGATAAAGAGATGCGACAGCTACCTATTTTAGAGTTGCGTTGTTGTATTACCTTTAATGTGATCGTGTTTATGTTTACTTTAAATTAAAAGAAAAGAAAGTACACACTTCAGGTTTTTAAAATATTTGTCCATAATATTTCACTCAAAAGTTAAGACTTTGTTTTCATAAATTAGATAGTTATTACCAATAAACTAAAGTGAAAAGAAAACACACGAGGAAACATTAAGTCATATACACACGGAACTAGGTTTATACGAGCAATATAAATTTCGCCAGTAAATACATACAGTATTTTAAAAAGTTTCTCAAAACAACAATATCTTTGTGACAAATAATGTACATTAAATAAAGCTTTATAATAGGAACTGGGACACTTTCGTTCAGAGATGAAAGTAAGCGTTCACAATACAAGTCACTCTTTTAGAATATTTATGTTCACCTTTAGAATTTTATATTTTGCTAGTGTACGGTTATTGGCCACAAGTGCGAACGATTTGAGCATACTTAAGTGGCTTATTGTACTTTCGTAAAAGACACAAGAATACAATCTTTTACAAAATATTTCTAAAGTACATACATTTCATTACACATTATAATTTCAGTTGGTCGACATTGACTTTATAAGTTTTAAATAGGATTTGACAAACAAAACAAACATATTTAATCAGAGGTACACCTAATTAGTAGCTAAAACACAGGTTAATATTTTTTCTGGCTAAGGTAAACATTCCAGTACAACAAAAAGTTAAAAGTTCGACTACTTTGATGGACCTAATAAAAAAAATACACAATGCACACCCCATAATGAAGGATAGACTGATTATTTTACTCTTTCCTAGCACTACCTACTTAAAAATGACACAAGATCTCCTTAATAGTCCTTGAGGTACTCCATACTAGGTGACTTAAAAATATCTGACTTTCTTGCGTGAATAATAAGATTTTCATGAAAGCTATAGAACGTTAAACTCTCAACAAAGTTGGTTCGCTGAACATTAATTGTTTCTGCACAGAGGATAAGACTGTGTACCAGGGTTGTAGTGAAGGGGGGGCATTGTGGGGCAATCATCATCATCATCAGCCACATGACGTCCACTGCTGAACATAGGCCTCCCCTAAAGATTTCTAGACGGACCTGTCAAAAGCGGCCTGCATCCAGCGTGTTCCTGCGACCTTTATCTAGTCGTCTGTCCACCTTGCAGGTGGACGTCCGACGCTGCGTCTGCCAGTACGAGGTCTCCACCCGAGAACTTTTTTGCCCCATCTGCCGTCAGTTCTTCGAAGTATGTGCCCTGCCCACTTCCACAATCTGGGGCAATGCGCTACCTTAAAATACAAATGCCCTAACATAATAATTAACTTATAATAAGCAAAGGACTGTAAAGTAGATTATGATGAGAAAAAATATCGATTGACGGATTTAAGGGAATTTTGTTACACCCTGTATATCACCCAAAGCATTACATAAGTATTAACCTGACTCACACATGTTCACAATTGAAGAAAGCCAAAAATCGGTTGACCAGAACAGATCAAGTAACATTTTTGCTTTCGCCCTACCTGTAACCACAGCTGCACTACCTTAAACTCTAGTCTAGCTACGGCCCTGCTGTGTACCAATCCATAATAAATTATGTGAAATTCATTTCTAATGCTGGGTTTGATGGGATTTTGAATTGATCCTAGGGTAAAATGTGATTTCTGCACCAAAAACAAGACAAAAAGAATACATAAAAGCTGCAGTAAGCATAAAGTACAAACTACACAAGTAAAGACGATACTAAACGGCAAACGGTAATGGCTACGCTTGGACATAGCATCGTACTTATCTCTCGGGATATGATTTTAAATATGTGGTTGGTTTTTAGTTTAGTTTTTTTTTTGATACAAATTCTTCCTGTTTATGATAAAACTGAGACAAAAAAAAAACTTTGAGAACGTATAGGTAATAAGTCATGCGTTGATTTCGTGAGTATACAAATTGTATTATAAGTGTAATTTCTTTTATAATTCGCTATTTTATTTAAATCTGTGCTCAAACATTATTCAGTCTTGAGGCAATACACTTTCTCTACAACATTGTACAGCAATAATGTCCTTCGCCGAAATAGATTGTGCAAATGTCGTTATGTTCAAAAGGAGGTATTATTCTATTCTTTTTATACTTTTGAACAATGAGACTAGCAAGCCGTTCACCTGATGGAAAGCGTCACGTCGCCCGCTAAACACCACTTGAACTTTCAATTATATATGACAAAATTCTATAAGCTGCTCCTAAGCACGAATGGTATATGGAGTGCCGAATCAGGACTCAGCACGGAAGCGAAGCTAGTAGCGTGACAATCGATTTGTTACGTTAGGTTTAAAAAACACTCAGTCTTTTAAATGTATGAAGACTTCGAATAAATTACTCGACTGTGAGAAGATTCAAGAATGGAAATTTGAGGCGATGTCCACTTTCAATATGACCGCCAGAATACTAAGTGCGCCGAGTAGTACGATTCTGCGAATTGATACTTCTATATGTCTAGAGATCAACATATGATGTCTTGTTTACCGACCGAGACCAAAATATCTTTATTTTCGGCAGATATACGTAGGCGCAGAACGATAAAATTCGCGAGTGTATTTTTATCGGTTATTTTATATGCATAACTTAATTACACGACTTTATTTATGGTATGAGGATCTTTCCGTGTGATTTAATTCTTTTGATATCTCGTAAATAACTATCTATCACCCGTCTCATTATGTTTTTCATGTAGATGTTTATAATAATAAATAATTTCAATTTGTATGTTTTCGTACATTATCTACATTACAATAACAGTGAAATTAAATGTAAATTTCTTGCGTTTTGTAGTAGTTGTTTCAAAATAAATGTTATGAAAAAAATTAGTATGAATAAGGCCATTTCGAAGTCAAAACATGGGGAATTATACGTCGTCAAAGACTACTTATAGTGGTTTTGAATTTAAACTTCAACGAAAGTCACTAAGTTATTAAAGTAAACTTATTTTTCATTCGTAAGAAAATAATTCTAAAAATCCATTCCAACATGTAAACACAACTCTGGGGCATAAAGGTTTGCATACAGGTGAATTAAATTGGAATCAGCAGAGATGTTCAAGATACTACATAAAAGTATCTGAAATACAAGTTACAAGATACTTGTAAATAAAGGATTTGAGATACCAGATACAAGATACTTTTGAAAATTGTATCTAAATACTAGATACAAAATACGTATCTTCTAAATACTTTTTTCAAATAAGATACCTTTTGAAATTATTTTTTTATAGCCTTGAATGACGAGACGAGCGTGCCGTCCGCCTGATGGTAAGCGATACGACCACCCATAAACAGTAGCAACACCATCCAGCTCCTTGAGTTACAAAGTACTGTGTGGCATTCCACTGCGCTCGTTATCCTGAGACATAAGATGTTAAGTCTCATCATGGCCCGTAGTTACACTGGCTACAATGTCCTTCAAACCGAAACAAAACAGTGCATGCAAACTGCTGCTTGGCGGTAGAAATAGACATTGCGGTGGTGGTCTCTCATATGTAAGAGTCCGTCTGGGTGGTCCGTCATACAATGCCATAAAAAAATTCAAATGTTGAACATTTTAGATTTTAAAAAGCTACTGTGTTTATTAAAAAATATGAGTAAAAAGTATTAAAATTAGGTTCTGCTGATTTAATAAAGTTCATTGAGATTTATCGGAATCAGGCGACACACTGAAAATCAAAATTATAAGACTCAATGCCCTCATGTTTTCAAAAGAAGACAGAAACCAGTTGAATACAATGTTTGGTTAACCAATTATAGCATGTGCTTTTTACACAAACAAATCAAGAATGTTACGTGTTGATTATTGAAACCATGCAAGTCATAGATTGCTTCAATTTAATTGTATGCAACAGGCAAGAAACTTGCAACGTGTATATGGGCCTTAAATGAGCCGTTAACGTAAAAAATGCATAGATAATTAGTAAAAGTATCTTAGCAAATTAAGTATTTATAAAATACTAAGATACTAAAAAATTGTATCTAAATACAAGATACAAAATAAAAATTTAAAAAGTATCTTAGATACAAGATACTAAATACGTATTTTGTATCTTGTATCTGTATTTCAGATACTTGTATCTAGATAAATCACATCTCTGGGAATCAGATCGTCCCAATAGCGCATGAATAAAATGTCTGTAACATTTAAACGATTTATTATATTTTAGAATTCATTCTAAGTTCAAAAAGCTTTAACAGTAACATAATATTAACGACATGAATCGTAGAGTACCGTACATTCAATAATCTATAAACTTTAACGTATCAATTACCGTGTCACCTGCAATGCCGTTTATGGAAAAACGCAATTTTGACGAATTGTAATGTAAGCGCTATTGAACAAGCGGCAGACCATTATGGCTCAATGTTAATCTGCCGACAGCTCATAAATCAGTTAACGGCCTGTACTTGATACATCCGGCGCTAGTAAAAGCTCAATCGATTTGGGCTTATTATATTGCTATTGCCCGGTGCCGTATATGGATTTTGCAGCGCAATTTGAGTGCCTATTTACATTAGAATAGAACTATGCGACGGCGCTCATGCAAACTCTTTGCGGAAGGAAAATATACAGAGCTATCTGACTTGGAGGTATGATAACTGGAAACGCTAAAACATGACGACTCAAAATTACGTAGGTATACTAACATTAGTTTAAGAATTTAGTTATTAAGGTTAAATATTTTTTTTTTATTATTTTTTACTTTTCAGTTTTTTCGGCGGTTTAATTATTTTGTTAAAAAGTTTATATTTATATTTTTTTGTGCCTATAAACTACATGCTTAATTTTGAATATACATTTTAGCATTAAAATCTGTGAGTAAACAATAAATCACCCCTTTTTTCCCACCCTTAGTAATTTAGGGTAATTTTTTTCTACCAAATTTACATGGGACCAAATTCGAGTTATACCCTATCCAATAACAAAAGAATTATTAAAATCGGGCTACTCTATAAAAAGCTATGCGTGGTCATACATAAATATATATACACGTCGACTTGAGAACCTCCTCGGGTTTTTTTTCGTTGGTTAAAAAGATATGTTAGTATTCTATTTGAGCTTTAATTAATGTCACGTCTTTGGTTAAATATGGATTGTAATATTGTTTTTGGATTTGTTGTTTATTGTTTGGAATTTAGACACGATACCTATAGCGCTAAGTTTACCACCCCACATCATATGACGAATATTGGAAGTCTCGTCGAAATGTGCATACATTGGTGGCGTTTATACCCATATCTACAAAGATAAAGCGTGAGCTTGTTATAGCAAACACTATTTCATACATTGCTATTGAAAACATGCAGTTAGTGAATTATTAATAATCACAAATCCGTCAGCTGACATTTAAAAATCTCATTTAAATCTAAGCGCTCATTAGTAATGTGAAACCTTCTAATGAGACGTCCAACGAGTTGCATTTCAGTATCCTGCATTAAATCTGTCATAACCGGCTTGACAGTATTTATATTTTGCATATTGATAACCACATTATTCATAGAAACGTGCACCGAACAAACGCCTTCAGTTTAAGCTCCTTCCAGTCGGTGCGCAGTAAACCGCCAATAAACGAGGGGGCGGAATCATCTCCAATCAGTTCTCGATTCTAATCGTATGTTTGAATATGAATTCACTATAGAGGCTTGAAGTTATTCACTCACTTTACAGTAGGTACATGACACTCCTTGTAACTACTGATGCTACATTATCGACGCTAGTTCCAAGCTATGTAATAAAACAGGCAATTGTTTATTTAAAGTCTTTACACTAAAACCTTTTTACCTACTTGCTATGTGCATGGATCCTAGATTAAGGATAACCTTAAAAGCGCTTGATAGTTTTATTAAGGCGGATTTGCTTGCGGCTTATTTTATAACAATAACGTGTAATGAACGTTCATTTTCAATATTTTACTTATTGAAGCAATCTGCCGTTGTTTTATAGCTACGCAGAAACGATGTGACTATAAAAGTTAATCCAGGCTTTATAATTTTACTGTACAGCTTGCAGAAGACATTCAGTCACCCTTCAAACTAAACTGAAACAGGAATGCGACACTGAAATAGACAAAAGCATTTACACAATCACTCATGATTTATTTATAGCCACGCGTAAAATACAGCGCGCGTGTACCATAATATATCTTTCTTTGTGAAAATATAGAAAATGACGGTTTTAATGTTTGACACCTTTTATTATAATACATAAACAACATACAAATCGAAAATGAAAGATGAGCGCGACGTAAAACTGTGGTAAAACGTCGGAAGTGATCAAAGTGAGATCACGACGCTCAGACGCGCGCTAACAATCCGTTAATAGACGATCGTGTTCGTGAAACCGCCTCCCGAGCTCAATAATAATGTCCCGACGAACGGACAATATTATTGCAACCAGTTTATGCATTTACGTTTAGGTATTATGGTACAAAACCGTTGTTCGTCGTCTGAACTTAATCAGTCGAAAGCAGTGTCAAATTGCTAGAGATTTCTAAAAACTGGTACAGTTAAGGGTGTATGACATGAGTTGGCCATATTATTATGAAATTGGATTAAATTCAACACACTGATATACCTAGCTATGGAATAACATGAAGGCTATATTTCATCCTGGGAAAATGGACAGTACGGTTTTTATACAAAAGAAAAGACTTTAACGCGGGCGGATCAGCGGGTAGATATTATTTTGTAAAAGTATGTTTTACTCGCTTGCTGCGGCCACGCATTAATGATCCTGTTACAACCTTAAAGGGCAGATTTTGGAAAATATTTTATTTCAAATGAACATAAATATGTATCCGAGATTACTTGACACCATATATAACATATTATTAAATATAGTTAACCTCACACTTATCGTGAAGTCCTTAAACGCAAACATTTTAATCGATACAACAAGATATCCAGTTTAAAAACTAATTGAGAGTAAGAAATAGCTCACGACTACGCGCGGGAACAGCAACACAAAATCGCGGGCAAAGTTACGTAGACACGAAACAAAAGCTCGTTGAGCGCCTTAATAGCATATTATTAAGACATAATAGGAAGAACGCCTTAATCACTATGCCTTGTTACACGTTATACTCTCAGTTATTAGACCAAAAGAGCGCCACAATATACCTTAGGTGGGTACAGACATGTGTGGAACTTAAATGGGTCGGGATGAAAAGCAAAATGTTCCTTACTTTTAATCAGATTATGATGCCTTTATAAGGTAAGTAGGAACCGTATCTCTTTATTTATAGGTTATTAGTTTTCGCCTGGAATCTCGTATGTTGTGGTTCCATGTGGCGCCATGGAAAGTTCACACTTATTACTGCATTACACTTTTTACACGCTTTATATTAGCTTCACTTGTATGTTTGTATGTTTGTAACTCTCCGACTCCGACTCCTTTAGGCGCGATTTTGACCCACTTTAAACGGTCAGATTTTATTCAAACTTTGTAGGTTTGTCGAGGACCGATAACAATACACTAATTTGATAAGATTATGCCATTATTCAATTTGCAAAATGAGATTTTTGTCAATTTATATATTTTTAGTGACATTTGTTGGACAATAGTAGAACAGAACTAAAAAATTAAAAATAAATAATAGTTTGAAAAAACTAAAAACACGCTTTATAGAAAATCCAACTAAAAATAGAAAATAAATTTGAATTAAGAATAGTGTAAATAAGAAAAAAATGTATTTTATTGTAAAAAAAAGCGTGGGGTGCATGGTGACAATAGTTATAAATATTTTATTGACAGATAATATGAGTAGAAGTATTATATATAATTTTGATAATATCTTAAAAAGCACCCCACGCTTTTTTTACAATAAAATACATTTTTTTCTTATTTACACTATTCTTAATTCAAATTTATTTTCTATTTTTTAGTTGGATTTTCTATAATTACGTTTCTGGTGAATGACACGTTAAAAAGTTATTAAAATATTATAATCTAAGGCATACTTTATACAACCAGCTAAGTGCGATATAGCTCTACTATATATTTTCCTTTTTGCCTTTGCTAGAAGAAAGTTACATATCAATAAGCATTTATATAAGAATACAGAGAGATGGACCGTGGCGGCGATTTGGTAATAAGGTTTCATTAACGCCCTTTTTTACGGAACCCTAAACTATTCTCATATTTAACTACTATGTAAAGTGCCACTTTTTTATACGACTTTATCATAGAAATATTAATAGAAAGGTAAGACAACGCTAAGCGACCGACAAAAGAACATCGTTTTCCAAGTGATATTAAAATATGAAGTTTATTTTAGCGTTAAAACGTTTTGACAGGTCTCCATAAACAACAGCGCCACTAAACGGGTGAAAATTCAAAACATTGTTGCTATTGAATCACACAAAATGCAGAGTCGTGGTAGCGATTATGCATGAAAATTAGCATAGGTACTATAATATTATGGGTTGCAGACATTGTATGCGGTTGGCCAGACCAGCTTGATAGTTGGACTTATATGTTTTAGTATTAAGCATAAGACTGCCTCGGTGGCGTAGTTGTATAACGGTATGACTGCAATGCTGAGATTTCGGGTTCGATCCCCGGGTTGGGCAAAGTGATATTGGATTTTTTTAATCAGTATCAGCTCGGAGTCTGGAATTTATGCCCGATATGGCGATAGGCTGGCGAGCCTAGGGGCGCCCTATCACATAATGGGACGGAATACGCACGGCGAAAAGTGGGTGCACTAGTTACGCCTCTGCCTACCCCTCCGGGGATAAAAGGCGTGAGTATGCGTATGCGTAAAAAATAATTAAATGTTTTAAATTAGGTTTATATGACTTTCCTCTTATTCCGGTACGTAAAAATTTACGAAAAAAATATGCTTTTAGATACTGTAGAAATAATTATTCACAACGTGGTTATTCCCATCAACTTTCATTTCTCATGAATCACCAACGAACAGGTATCATAAAAAATACTCGAATATAAACAAACGCACACACACCATATTGTTTCTATTTAGGATACATAATAAAAACAATGTCTACGAAACAGGCACCATCTAGTGTGGATATCACCGTTAAAGAGAATTATTATGTACCTATAGTTAGGATAAATAAATTAACGAGTATATTAATAATTATATTTCCCACATAAGCACGGACAGAGAGAGTACCTGCAAGGGCTCATATCCCAACTATATTGACGTATCTTAAAAGGGGCTATACGTATTGAATCCATATTCCCATGCAAACCTTCTAAAAAGACCGGCCTTTGCGCCGTGACTTCCTACAAGAAAGATGCGTAATAATATAATATAATAATAGGAATAAATCCTTCATAACGAGTTTTCATTTCCTTGACAGTAGGACATAGAATATGCAATTAATTAAACAGCTATAAGTTGTAAACAAAGTTATTTATTTACTTGCGATCTATTGCAGTTTTGTTTGATTAGGATATACTTGTCGGATGGTCGGGTAATTTGAAATCATAATCTTGAAGAAAACAAGTCGAAATGTCAAACTATTGGTGGGAGTGACAGTTGAGAGTATAAATAGGGCGCCACGGCATTTGAAGCATCAGTCTTAGATCAGTCTTAGAACAGTCGTAGTGCAGTCTTAGCTAGTAGCTATAATCAAAGCGTTACTATGCTAGTTCAGTGTTAGTTAACTGTTAAAGTCGTTACTATGTTAGTTTTGGGTTAGCTCTCAACGTAGTAAGTGTCAAGTGGGTTTCTAATACATCCTGACATAGGGATTGTCCTCTGTACATACGAACATGTCATGAACGAGCAATAAAACAGTCTTGAGTTGAAGAGATAGTTTCAATTATGACTATTGCCAAGTATTCGCTACGCATTAACGGCCACCGTGTCTTACCTACTTCCGACATACTTAACATAAGATAGACAAGCCAGATAATCTTGGCTATATTACATTATTAAACCAGTACGTTAAATGCTTATAACATTATATTAATGCTAAAGCAAATAGTTTACGATAATATTACATTTACGATCTCACCAATAAAACCGATATCTTCAACTCATAAGAGCCATTATGTTTACTATGTTTACTCCAGTATCTTTACTAAAGCAAACTGCTTATTTATAAAAATCGAAAATACGGCCTTCAATGACACTTAAAATTACACAAGAATAGAAATCTGATTCTTGAACGAAAATAAAACTTTGCGTTAGGAAATGTAAATTTAGATCATGGAGCGCAAAATTTCGTACTAAATTATTGGGTTATGTATGAAAGCATTTTTATATTAAAGTATTGTACGCATTATTATCGTTATTGCGTTTACATTAACTTATTAATTTCTATTAAACTCTGCTAATATAGTAGCGTTACAAAGGTAGAGTTTTCTTTGAAGTCATCAACTCGAAAAGATAAAAAATCGCGATGTTTGGGGCTATCATCATCAGTGGATTGCGTCAATGGCTGTAATAATAATCAACGAATCGTATTTTTTTAAGCTACGCGTATCATATTTGGTTGTGGCTGTAACAGGCACTGCTCTCCAACTAGGTGAACTGTGACGCGATGCTTAGATGCGGGTAGAGCTTGACAAAGCTGTAACTGGAATACGAGTTACTATCCGAGTTGTAATCTTATCTTATCTTATCTTTATTATACTTACTTACTAATATAATAAATGCGAAATTTTGTGAAAATGTTTGGATGTTTGTTAGAAGTAAACGTGGAAACAACTAAACGGATTTGCATGTTATTTGGCACACGGGTTGATCATATCCTGGATTAACACATAGGTTACTTTTTATCCCGGTAATTGGCTCCCATGGGAAATAATGGATATTTTTAGTCTGATTCTTTAAGTAGATGACGCTGGCACGACGCCAGCGCCATCTACTTAACTGTATTTTAGGGACTTTTGAAGCGGAAAAGGCACTTCACGCGGGCGAAGTCGCGAGCCACACCTAGTTTGAAATAAAGCACTGTAGCCAATAACCATTCCCCTCAGACATTTGACCAAACCATTAAATATTGATCCTCTAATTTATGAAGATTAAAATGCCTCACCCCAACTGTAAATAACAAAACACCGATAAAAAATCTTAAGGAACGATTACGTGAATGTATAATCTCAACATAGGGTTCCCCATTACGATATATCGACATTATGAAATTCGATATTTTGGCCATATAAAACGTCTCGATATTTCGCATTCCTACAAATTCGGCTGGTTTTGTTTAGACTTAGGGTATATTTAGATAATTTTAGAAAGATTTTGGTAGTAACCGCCACTCAATATTATGATTAATAAAAGTAATTTTATATGTAAGTATCGCACGGAGTAGTATCTCAGTTGTCTTAAAGTCAAATTCGTATATCCATTCAATCGTATACTACACTGTTACAGTGCAATGTAACGCTACAAGATGATACTATATCACGTATCCACACAAACGTTTCCGATACGATTACGACTTACGATGCGATATATCGATATAGATTTTTTTGGGACACCTATCTCAACATCTATATTATTTTCAATACTTAAAGTGACTAGAGAGATAATGAAAACGGTTCCAATAATATTTTACTAAATATGGAAGAAGTACTGACAGTTCTAATGAATGTCTGAACATTTCATATATCAAGACTTACCCTCATCCTTTGGTCGGCAACAGTCCACACGCGGCTGGCGAAGTCATTGGAAGCTGCCACGAGGTACGCGCCCGTCGAGTCGAAGTCCACTGACATCACGCCCGCGTTCGAACCTACCAAAGCACCTTTACTCTCCACTATACCTGTAAGAAAAACCCTTTGAGAGGTTTTTATGGCATTGAATGACGAGACGAGCATGCCGTTCGCCTGGCGGTAAGCGATACGACTACCTATAAACAGTAGTAACACCATCCAGCACCTTGAGTTACAAAGTACTGTGTGGCATTCCACTGCGCTCGTCATCCTGAGACATAAGATGTTAAGTCTTATTATGTCCAGTAGTGACACTGGCTACAATGTCCTTCAAACCGAAACACAACAGTGCATGCACACTGCTGTTTGGCGGTAGAAATAGATTGCGGTGGTACCCACCCAGACGGACTGTTACATATGAGAGACCTACCACCAGTCGGTCATATGTAATGTATTTAAACGTGTAGGTAATGTCGATTATAAGCGTGAGTTAACTTGTATATTTGACTAGTAGACTAATAAACAACAAAAACTATATCGGTAATCCTTGGACGCCCGCGGTGGACACTGGTGTCCATTTATATAAGGAAATTAGCTTATAGCTATATATAAGCGGGCGTTGACGGGTCTTGATCGAATTTTTAAGATCATATTTATTTTTACACCATCCTTAACTATAACTATTTAATTTTCAGTATTCCAAACAAAAAGAATACGTATAATTAAGTGAAAATAATTTTATTGTACAGTCAGCCACATAAGTAGCTAAACAAATTCAAAACTTCAAATCGCCCCTACACTTTTCTGTTCTTACCAATTTTCGTTTTCTCTTCACAAAAATAAAATAATAGATATTTACTTCATTTCACACACAGAAAAAAAAGGGTTTTAATTGTACTGAACGCGTATAGGCGGTTTGAAATTTTGAATTTGTTCAGCTACTTATGTGGCTGACTGTACATAATATTGGCCAACCTTTTCCTATAAATAAAATAATATTATGTCAGCAAATATCTACCCACTTCTCAGTTAATATGGACACTTACATTTTGACACATCCCATAGTTTGACTTTTCTATCAGCACCGCCTGTGGCGACTAGCCGATCTGTCGGACTCCACTTTACGGCATACACTTCACCGTCGTGCGCGTCCTGTGACACGATCAATATATTACAATCTCTATTTTCAACCCAGAATCAGTGCCATAACTAGCTTTATATTATTTGTAGTACTATATGCAATATATATGATGCGAAATTTTACTCTTTTTTATGATATAGGGGGCAAACGAACATACGGTTCACCTGATGGTAAGTGATCACCGCCGCCCATGAACATCTGCAATACCAGCGGGCACACAGATGCGTTGCCCTTGCCGGCCTTTAAGGTGGGAATACGCTCTTTTTTTGAAAGTCGCGAGGTCGTAGGTGTACTTCGATACCAGCAATTATGTCCCTATCCGATTTCGGCCATGGCGGCCAATTTCAACACAGATCAGCCAGGTACGCAGGAGATATTAGTGCACAAGTGTGTGCGCAATACACTAGGCATTCGCTACTCCTTCACTCTCATAGTCCGGTGATACAACAATCCGACATAACCGGAGAGATATCAGGCGCAGGACCAACGGCTTTACGTGCTTTCCGAAGCACGGGGGTATCGCACCGCCAACTTCCTGACTCCGAGCTGCGACTGAATAATTTTTATGATGGAAAACCAATCTTTATGGCTCGACCTAAACCGGCAAAATATTTTTCATACTATAGGGGTCGTGTCATGAAAAAGGTCGAAAAACACTGCTCAAGAGTACCCTTATGTGCGATGTTTTAAAATTATAAAATGCTCATATACTTGACACTACACAGCTCGTCACCACGATGCTAGTAAATAAATAAAATACTTACAAATCTCAACGCGACTTTAGACGGTAACGCTGTCGCATAGTAAGGCATAGAGTCGATTATCTTATCGTCAGAGCTGCTGCTACTTCGACCACCGCTATCCCTCGCCGCCTCTTCTAATTCTTTTCGCAGTTTGTCACTTTTCTTTCTGGAAACAATTACAAATGTTTGACAATAGTTCTACCAATGTTTGATGACATGCATGCCGCATACCGCCGGAGCTGCACAAATTGACCCTGCATCTGCCGCCTTTTCCATTTTGCTACCAAGATCCTTGAAGCTTCAGGCACCTTCCGTGTCTTATTTAGTAAACCTTATAGGTGAATACCGTCGTTAACTATAAATGGCAATCCCACCGCCGAATGCTTTTTCCCATATTCCATGTGAGACCAAAACGCCGAATCCTTATAGCTTGTTTAATACGCAGAACCACCAAACCGCTCACAAAATAAAAATGCCGATAACAAACCTGTGGCACATGCAAATGTAATGTTAAACTCTGCCCGCAACTCGAATATTAAAAAAACTGAAACATGACCATGCGATTCAAAAAAAAAACAACACACAAAGGTTAATATCACGCGCTGCATAGCTATATGGAGATGACGGTAAAAATAGGTTCATGCATCAATATTGATTAGGATAAAAAAAATGGCATTCCTTATCTAGGCATCATTATGCATAAACAATCAATAATTATGTTAAACGTTAATATATCAATAGCTATGATACTCCATCATCATAAAAAATAAAAATTGAAGCGAACCTATGTATCAAAATAACCACACCAAAACCTTGGTATTATTGTGGAAATCCATTAATCTGAGTGTATTGCAGTAGTAGTATTGAGTTGCATACAAAATAAATGACGAACATTCATCGAGTAACTAATTATAGTGATGAAAGTTTAGAGCAATTTTAGACATATCCATTCATGCATGATTCTATTCTTACGTTATTTATGACGCAGACGGATAATAGTGGCTTATTAAACTACCGCCACGATTAAAAGTCACAATTACCTATAAAAACTAAACAAACAGACTTAAATGAAGATACCAGATGACTGTGATCTTCCAAAACGATAAGACTGAAAAACATGCACACACAGTAAAAGTCGAAAACATAAGGATGAAACACGACAAATAGAAATTAAAATTGATTAAGTTTTCCAATGCGATTCATGACCGACATTACCCAGTTATAAGTGCACATGTACATTTTTTTATGCATACACACTATGAGAGATTTTTTTATTTAAAATATATATCAACATGAGTCAGTTTCAGAGTGCAGTTAAGACATAAATTTAATGGGCCATTTTTATGAAGAAGTATAAAATGTCCAATAATGAACGCCACAATGCCTTCAAACCACCTTATCATTCGTGTTATGTCAAACTCACCCGAAACTAACTCTACCGAATGTGTTGATGAAAAACGCGGTAGGGTTGCTTGACCTGTTGAAGAAATTAAACAAAAAAAGCAAAACAAATATTATGAATACTTATACAAGCTCTATAAGCTGCGTTCAGTCACTGTCTCACAAAAATGGACCCGCACTAATCACAACATTCGTCTATGTATAAAAACACACTGTAAACACAAATTAGGTTGCATTTATGTGCAATTATAACAAGTCATTTGTCACGTACGTAGTAGCTGAAATAATTTATATGTTAATTATCAATTTTCAACATTTCCCTTTACTTTAAACAACAATCGAATTTATACATGACAAATAATTATTTTTCTACATTCAACGTTGTGCACACAAATCTAAGATAGCAGCGACATTCACTAAAAATCGTTGCGATTAATATACTTACACAAAATAATTTATGCCGTTACCGAACACCCCAAAAAGTTGTCTAAATTATGTAGTCACAAACACATCGGCTTAAACTGCGAAGGCAACAGTTCCGATATTTGTCACAAGACACATTCTTTGGAAAAACAATTTTACAGTAAGTATTTGAAAATATAAGATAAAACATTACATATTTGGCAATTGAGTGATTTTAAAAATCAAGATATTTCATAAATTTTAAATAGAAAGTAATATGTTTAGGAGTATATTGTTTTCGTGAACACTGACAAATCGGACTTCATTACCTTTTCTTTTTAATCCGACCACATACTAAGTGCCTCAGAGGCGCTACGGTGAAGCTTTCTGATCTTAAATGATTATGAATTAATATAAAACGCAATTGTAAATACAACCTTCTAAATTGAAAAGTCATGCCATGTGTATGTATACTTGTACTTACTTTAGAAAGTGTTCATTTTCATCATTCATTTTATCGGCATCTTTTGCTTTGTACTTTATTAATCGTTCCACCAATGACCGATTTTCATCCTAAAATCAAAAATTTGTTTGTCATAAAAAATTATATTTAGAACACTTTCCATAATTAAAAATAATTAATACCCTTTTAAAATACGAGTATGTTGTTCTACGCATTTTTCACAAATTAGTCTCGAATTTGTGATGGCTTCACTAATCAGCACAATGAAAATATTATTATTATTATCTATCTATATTATCCTAACAGCTCACACACTGGCACGAAATTTTGTGTCCAACTGAATGTAAGTAACGTAATGCATAGACATAGCTAGCTGGAGATTCATATAGGAACTTTTATCACGTGAGCGTCGTAAAATCTACAGGGTGATACATTTTACGATGGTCGAATACTACGGCGTATTACTTATGTTTTAGGAACATTTCCATCACGTCAACAGAATTTATTTTATCGAGCAAATCTTCAAACACAACATTACATTGACAGAAAAATTAATGCAGAAATATTATTTTTTCAAATACGTATCATAAACTGTTTCCCGATACCAATATCGTAAGATATCACCGATGAAATATTACTGAAAAAAATGTAACACACTGGATATATGAAAAAGACAACCTCGAATCAGCTTGGACAATTGCCAGATTTTAAATGATGCTATAAAAATTTAAAGTTCCACTGGAATAAATTGTTTGTACTAACAACTACCATTACTATGCCAAAAATATTTGACTTTATATAAACAATACCGACCATACATCAAACGCCTCTGAACGTTTCATTTTTATTTGCTTATAAGAAACATCACAGATTCCGTGCTTTCAGGCATTATTGATTATAAATAGTTTAATTCATGCTTTGTAAAAAAAATACGAGTGAAGACGTGTTGGAAAAATAATTCATTAAAGATTAAAGTGTTTCTCTTTATACCTTTAAAAAAACTTGAAACGTTTTTTATGAGTTCATATTATATAGCCCGCATAAATTTCTCGGTGCCATAACATCGCTTTGTCTACAAAGAAACCGGTGTTGAATTCCAAGCACTTTTTCAATGTTTGGTTGTTTGATGGTATTTAGCTTTCTATAATTTATTATCAACTATAGATTATTTTAATGAGAAAAGGTAAGAAACCTAAAATAATGTTACAATTATGTACGTACACTACGAACTTAAACCGATGACAATGTTTTTTTTTTGTATTGAATGACGAGACGAGCATGCTGTTCGCCTGATGGTAAGCGATACGACCACCCATAAACAGTACCAACACCATCCAGCACCTTGAGTTACAAAGTACTGTGTGGCATTCCACTGCGTTCGTCATCCTGAGACATAAGATGTTAAGTCTCATTATGTCCAGTAGTTAAACTGGCTACAACGTCCTTCAAACCGAAACACAACAGTGCATGCACATTGCACACTGCTGCTTCGCGGTAGAAATAGATATTGCGGTGGTACCCACCCGTCTACGGACTCTTACATATGAGTGACCTACCACCAATGTTTCTTGAATAAGAAGTATGAAGCGTTGGTTTATGATATACATAAACGCATTTATTCTTAGAGGTAAGCGCGACTGTTGCTTTCACGATCTGTCGTTATTATTTCCATTATCACAACAATTATGACAAGTAACGATCTGTATCTTCATATGGGACAAATTTTGGGCTACTTATATCTATTCATCAAATAAAAATATGGATCGATGATTGATTGTAGGTATATTAAAAAAACCCTTGAGGGTTCCTTACAAACTTGTAGGTAAGGTATCTCAGTTTATACGATTAATAGTTCGCCCAAATTAATAAATTAATCAAATTTAAAAAGTTTGTAATAGTAAATTAGATTTTTTTGTTATTTAAGTACTAATTTCCGTTTTTCAGATATTTTCCTTTACATTTGCTATAAGACCTTGCTTCTTGCCAAATTCCATGATTTTAGGTCAACGGGAAGTACCCTATAGGAATTGGTTCCCTTGCGAAATTGCAAAACTTGTGACATAATCGGTCCTATTTTTTGATCGCGTTGACTTACGAGTTTGATTTTTTCACAGTGGAAAGAGACCGTAGACTAGAGTATTTGACATAAATTTGAACTTGATATCTCTACGCGTTCGTAACAAAAAGGGTCTCGACAGACAGAAAAACGCACAACCAAGTGATCCTATAAGGGTTCATTTTTTCCGTTTTGAGGTATTGAGCACAAAAAATTAACAAAATCTGACTTTTCTATGCTAATGCTCGCTACTATAAGACTACTGAGGCGATTTGATTAATGATATTAATACAAAAACTGTATTAATGAGTATTGATACCTGCGCTTTCCTCAATTTCTCTTCAATGGCTGCAAAAGCGATTTGTAAAGCTTGATGTTCATCTCTTAGCACTTGATTCAAACCTTGCAGCTCAGTCATGTTCGTCTCATACATTTGTATTTCTGCCCTGAGTGACGCTATTAATGCTGTATTTTCTGAAATCCTGTACGAATCATAAAAAAAACTGGTGAAATCGTAAAACACATTTATTGACATACATTAAAGTATACATCGTGGGATTTGACTGTGAGTTTTTGTAAGACAAGCCTCCAAATTGTTAAAGACCTATCTATATAAGTATTATTGAAAACCATCTAAAGATTCACAAAATATTATGCACTTGAGCATTTTTTTTTAAATAATTTTTTTGTACATCAATTACCAAACTCTTTTCTAAGTTCTATATTATAATTGTCGTTGTCCACGGCTGCGACTGCGTATAAGTTATGATTATTCGGAAAGCGTTACAACAAAACAAGACGCACTGTAAATTAAGCTCAAAAATATAAATATTATGACAATTAATTCATTAAAAAATAAAATATAATATTGGCATTACAATCTACATTTAAACTTGTGAGTGACATTTTTATTATTACATTGTGTATTTTAACATGTCTAACTTCAATAAACGTTCCCAAACGCTAACTCAGATTAATCGTAAAAGAAACCAACCGAAATAAGGCCTGGGTTAGCATGTCTATATTGTGAGGAAACATGCATACCTGTAGTCTGCCAACCCACACTAGGCCAGTGTGGTGGACTAAGATATAAACTCTCTCAATCGTAGAGGAGGCTCGTGCCTAGCAGTGGGACAGTATTAAAGTACAGGGCTGATTATATTATTAAGCATGTTTCGCTGTTAGTACATGGGTGATTGAAATTATTTATGAAATTGAAGATTAAGTGAGATTGATTATATGTTTTTTTAATGATTATAATGCTACTTCTTCGTAATAAAGATAATAATACATATTAGTATATGTAGCCTGAAAGTTTATAATTGAGTATTCTAGTAGTTATAGGTAATGAAATAAATCCTTTCTTTTTTGTTGCCATTTATGACATTTTGAATGGTCCAAATTTTGAATAGTATGGTTTTATCATGTTTTCTAGTCATCAAAAACTAAATTGGTTTGGTATTAAATGTCTATTTCACTCAGAGATACTATCTACAGTTCTTATCGATCTAACTCTAGGAAATATATTATGCACTTTTTGAGACACTTGTTTTAGTCCCTAATATACGACATTTTTCCGTAAATTGATTGATTTATTTATTCACTCTGTTTTGCACTTGTGTATCACAATTTAATGAAAGAATGAGAAAAGAAAAAGGTTCATGTACAAATTCTTATGGTTCTAGGCAATATCTTCCAGACAACCATGGGATGGATAGAGAAGGCAGTCCAGTGAATTTGTCCGAGTGAGTGATTTATGTCCGAAATGGCCATAGGCTCTCTATTCTGACGTCATAAGACGGAAACAACTTCAGCATACCATGGTTGCACTAGTTGCAATACTGGGTAGGGCGAGGATCTAAATTTAAAGGCCCCATTGTTATTCCATGTTTATCAACATTATATTAGTTTATGAGAAAAAATTAGTTTACTAACGTAACATCCTTTGCTTGTAGTTGCTTTTCTAAGTCATGTACTTTCTCATTCAGACTCATGATTTGTTGGGCATTTTCGCCACGGCGCCTATGTAATGATGTCAACTCTTCTTGTTGCACTAAGATTTTTTGTTCTAAAGCTTGAATTCTTTCATTGTTTGATCCGCCTGAAAAGATATTAAAAATATAATATGATTATTATTGTATTCACATCATTATCATCATGCAATATACTATAACTTTAGATGTTGTAGTACAATCTAAATATCATTGAGTGTTAAGTACAGTAAGTTTACTGGTGGTAGGTCTCTCACCTGTAAGAGTCCGTCTGGGTAGGTACCACCGCAATGTCTATTTCTACCGCCAAGCAGCAGTGTGCATGCACTGTTGTGTTTTGAAGGACATTGTAGCCAGTGTAACTAGTGGCCATAATAAGACTTAACATCTCATGTCTCAGGATGACGAGTGCAGTGGAATGCCACACAGTACTTTGTAACTCAAGGTGCTGTATGGAGCTGCTACTGTTTATGGGTGGTCGTATCGCTTATTATCAGGTGAACGGTATGCTCGTCACGTCACCCTAGGCAATAAAAAAAATGTACGGATCTCTAATACTGAGTGTGTAACATTCAACTTCCCATTAACTACTTTATTAGAACTGCCACATACAAGATATTAAAATTATTTTAGCATTGCTTATATCTATTCTATCTACCTTATATCTATTGTTGCTAATATTTTCCAAAAAAAGGAATGCCCACAAATAATTATTTATTGCTTGGGCCAGGTATTTGTACACTATCCATATCCACTTTTCGAAATACATTGAGTTGATTTGCGAAAAGTGGATACTCATAGTAAATTATATTATTTAAAAGTGCATCAAATTTTAGATATTTAAATACCCATTACTAAATTGCATATTAACATAATCTCTATTCTAGAAGGAAAGGGATAAGGGTGCGAGATGTATGCACAATTTGTACAAACATTTGATATTGGCAAAAATAATAAATTATTGTATTCAAATTAATATGCTATATAATTGTTTTTTTAAGTTATTAGTCTAGAACCGAACCAAAGCGAAAGTGGCAGCTCCACCCAAACTGAGACTAAGGGTGAAATAGTTCCCAAGGAAGTGAACTGATCACCCGTCTGTGCGACTGCATACGTCCCCATTAGACATACATACATACAAGTCTATTATCAAGAAAAATAGAAGAGTAATTTTTGTGTTTACGAAAGCTAAGAAATTATATTATGTGATAGAATACAAATTTATTAAGATTAATATTTATAACTTTCTTACCTCCTCCGGTGATTACACTGTCAGTTCCGGAAAATCTAATTCTCTCGTTGACTAATGTTAGCTGGAGATTTTCATTTTTTAGTGTATTCACATTGTCAAACAGCCTGCTTTCTGAAAATGTGTAGAAAGTCACTGTATCATCTTGAGTTTTAATAATAGTTACAATACAAACTTACCAATAAAAATGTAATAATAGGTTGGGGAAAAAGTCTTTTCGTATTTAATATGTATAAACTTGTAATAAAATCTCTTTGGCTGTACTATTTATATTTGGCTGGTTTTGATGGCATTATGTGGGTTACATTTACAAAAAATATGAAATTAGTAAAATGTTGTTTTCAGCTATTTTTCATTTATTGTTCTTTCGGACTGCCTTGGTGGCAAAGTTGTATTATGGTACGACTGCAAAGCCGAGGTCTTGAGTTCGATCCCCCGGTCAGGTCAAGTGCTATTGGGTTTTTCTATTCAGTACTAGCTTGGAGTCTGGAATTTGTGCCCGATATGGCGATAGCCTCGCGCCCCATCACATCATGGGACGGAATATACCCGGCGAAAAGTGGGTGCACTAGTTGCACCTCTGCCTAACAGGTATATATATGTATATATATATATACATATACACTCACACCTAATAAAAGGTGTGAGTGTATATGTATATACATTAATTTGAGATTTTCCAGTGGCATTTGTTAGCTCACAACATTGTTTCTCTCTTTCTCTATCATAAGAAAGGTTGGATATTCTATTTCATTCTTATGAGACTGTTAAGCTAAGGTGAATTAGTTATTTATAGGTAGAATTATGCAATAAATTGAATATTAATGAGTGATTTAATTTGAATGGTAGCCTTGAATAAAATAAAAAATCTGTGAATATAAATTACTAGACATCTGGTTGCAGATCCTCCTACATGAAAAATATTTTCCCAGGATAAAAGTAGCCTATAGCACTCAGGAGTAATGAAGCTTCCTATTAGTGAAAGAATTTTCAGAAATTGGTCCAGTAGTTTTTTAGTTTATCTATTATATATTTTTTTATTATTATTGAGTATATTATATTCTTGAGTTTAGTTTGTTAAATAAATATGTAAGCTACCAGAATGTATATTTTCTTTGGCAAAATCACCAATGAATCAGTGGAGCCAGTGAGTCTCAAAGGAAGAATATTTTTCTTAACGCTACAAATCATGATTCATATAAATTGTAATCACTGTGGTATATGAATTATTACCCTCAATAGGAAGAACAGAGTTTGTGTAGCTGGTTTGGTTGACATTATAATGCACCAATGAATCTCAAGACACATTGCAAGTTGGATATACACAATAACATAGGTGTGCCTCATCAAAAACACTCACTAATTTATTCTGAGATATTTGGAGCCAATAAATTTGCTAAGCTTTACCTTTCTTCATACTAAACATAAAGTATCATATCTTCTTTGATACTTATCAGACTGAATAAATAAATCATACTCATCAGTTATCCCTAATTAGTTACTCACTTAGTAAGAAAGTTTTATCTTGATGTTATTTACATTACAGTTATTGTAATATATTTTTTTCTATTATCAACATAGCACAGGTTAGTCACCACAACAACGTTGATAAGACGAACATGCAGAGCGAACATTGAATACAATAGACTATAACACTACGAGATAAATCTTATTTGATATGTTTCAAATGTCAATAAAGACAAAGACTAGTAATAGGTTAGGTAACTTACGAAACGCGATAATATCTTGGAAAGCTGCCGTCTCATATTTATTTCGCGTCTGTAGCTGGCTAACAATGCTGTTTCTCCACTCGCCACCTTCCATTTTTGGTAGTAGTTCATAAAATGATGCAAATTAATTAATGAAATAATTTGTGTTCAAAACAAACAGATGTCATGATGTTGTATTGGACGCATTCAACCTCACAATAAGCGATTATGCCTTAAGGACGTACAAAATATCATTTTAAAACTAATTAACTAAAATTTTACACAGCTCGATTACAAAATAGCTATTGATAATATTTTTAATTTCACCAATCCAGTATTTAACTGGGTAATGACAGTTGATGATCAAGTTTATATTCAGCAGTCATTTGAATTGTCAAATGTCAATATTTTTTTTTTTTGTTCGTCCAGAGGACAGGCTATAGTCTTTCGACCATACTGCCTGGTCTTACGTGTCAAATGTCAAATGGATTTGACTAGTGATGGGCGATAGATGTATACTTGGATCAATGGCCAGAGAATAAAGTCGATCATTGACTTGGATCTGTATACTTTTTACAGTGTTGCCATATATAATATGATGGTTCAAGTCACGGTTAATGCGTTTCGTTTTTACCAAAGATGACCATAGCGCCATTAATCATTGTTACAATAATCTATGCAGTATGTTATTTAAATTGCTTTATATAAAATCGAATGTAAGATATTGAAAAGAATTATAGTTAAAAATATAAAATGTACTCAATGACAAAGAATGATGGCAAGTTTCCATACAACGTTTTACCTGATATCCATTTGACGCGTCTTGGAATGAAAAAATGTAAGAACTATAGAATATACATAACCTGAACCAAATCAAAAAGATTTTTTTTATTAGGAGGCCACAAAAAAATCTTATTCGCTATTTAACATTTTCATAATTAGAGGTTATCTGTCAATGAGATATGACAGCAGATGTAGACTGTATTATTTAATACCATATAATATATCTTAAAAATGAATATTTAACTACTTAATGATTTTTGCTAATCAAAACAATATGTAGGTGCATATTTTATTAAACTATTTTGAGCAGTCACATTACACATAGCGCTGATAATACCCGGAACTATAGCTTAGTATAAAAATCTATGCCCCAAAAGGATATCAAAGGGTGTCCACTCATGAGTCATGTGAAAAAATGAGAACAATGGAAAGAGTGCTTTTTAGTACTTCTTTTCGTATATTTATAACACATTTATCGAGTTCAAGGTATATGTTTATAATAGTAGGCACTTACTTGCCTACTTTATTTATTAGATGTCATGCTACATCAGATGTCCTATTAGGTATAGTGCTCTTTGGTAACTCAAGGTGGGCTACTCTACTCCCACTGCTAGGTCACTGACTTTAAACACTCCAACATACTATGAATATGTTACTAATTGGAAATTGAATGTTTATTTGAACACAGCTTTAATTGTTACTAAAATAGAATAAGTTTTCATGTGTACTAATTATTTGAATCATGGTTACTTGACATAAAAATGCTAATAATATTTAATAGCTGAGTTCTACAATGTTAAACTACACCCAGACCTTCATTTCTGAAATAGTGATCTACATCACAATAAATCATAAATGTCTATGTATTTATTATATTTATTTGTCTATCTCAGGTAAAAAAAAATGGAATTCCATTGATAGATAGGCTTTGGGTTAAATAAAACAAGCATTAGATTTATAGATAATTTATTTATTCCTCATCATTTTCGAAATCTAATGTAGGGTTGAATGCATTCACAAATTAAAAAAAAATGTGTTGCACTTGATCAACAATAAATACTATTTTCAATTTAATGCTATTTTCTGATTAATATAATTCATCCTTTGAATTCCTAAACAAATGCACAGACACGGGCCAATTGTGGCACATAAAAAATCAGCCGCTTTTATTCTCAAGTGGCAACATTTTTTATATATCACTACAAATCACAAATAACGTAACCGGAAGTACAAATGATTAACTTTAAATTATAAACATTACTTTGTGGCCTTTAACAGTAAAACTAAAACTGTGATAAATATTAGCTATTTAAATTATATTTGTTTTTACATATCTTAATCTTAGACGCTTACTGAAACAATCAGGTATAAACTTGCCATCATTCTTTAAGAACATAATGTTACAACGTTCGGTTTCCGCTTCCAACACGTCATATAAATATTATCTGTTTATTTAATTATATAATAATTGATTTAGAATTACAAGCTACAAGGCTCTGTCTTCTGTTACCAGCACGTCTTATAAATAATTCCTACCTCATTATACAATATTTATAATCTTATATTTAATTAATACTGGCTGTATTTGATATTTTATGATATAGAATGTTTTTGAATCTTAATGTGACGTGGCGAGGTATAATGTTTTAAACAGAACACTCTTGATGTATTGGGAGAATACAATAAATATTGTAAATGCTGTGCCTAATAGTTTTCTTCACCAACAATATCCAGCAGTCTTTCTGTGCAACCCGCTCTCTATTTCAATAATAATATTACTAGCAATTAGTGCCAAAATAAAATGCTTCGGCGCGGCGGGTGCCAAGAAGCTTGGCGGGTGCACTCACTAAACTTATGAAGTTTTTGATATTGAAACAGCAGTTAGTTAGCGTAACAGTTATTGTCGAGGGATATATCAAACTTCAGTTAAACATTAGTAAGTTAATGAGACCGACTGACCGTGTATTGTTGTTCAAATTGAACGTGTATGCAAAATTTCATCTCTTTTTTTTTTTTTTTTGTTTTGGCCCTACCGGCCAGTAGCCTGACGCGAGTCGGCTTTTCTGGCCACACCGGACTTTCGGGTGAACGCTTTAGGTGCTCGCAACCCTTGATTTAAGTAACCATGCTGAGGGCAACCCACTAACGGGTTACGAACCTCGGCTCAGGACGGTCACTGGGAGAGGATGAGACATCAACGATTAGTGGGGAAGGTTGGTGTTTAACCTAATCCTATCCATTTATTTCATCGGCACGCGGGCCGGAACTGTTAGGAGGGTCGGGAGGGCGACGGGGAACGCGGCGAGGTCCTCGGCGGCGAGGACGGAACTGCGGTCGTGTGGAATGTAGGAGTTTTAGGAACTCGTTCTTACTGCGAATGGCCAGAGTGATATCGTCCTCTGGATCGGTTAGGACTGAACGCGGCCGTCTCCATTTGGCGCGGTCGAATGGAGTGTAATTTCATCTCAATCGGTTGAGTATAGCTGCTTTAAAATTCAGTTGCAAGATTTGACCCAGACATACATAGGTACATACATACGCACAAACATTGCAAATAAAAGCTTGTAAAAAGGAAATTATACACTATGAACCGTAGAAAGAAAACATAGTATAAACCAGCGACCATATAGCCTAGTCGCTGGTATGAACCAATAATATTTAAAAAAAATATATATATATATGAACCCAGCACAGATTACTTAGATAAGCTACTAACCCGCGTAGCATCTACAGTAGTCTGTGGAACCCAGCGACGAGGCTATAATAGGGTCGCTGTATAAACCTAAAGGGCCAAGTACGCACTTTATGTTTATAAAAATGACAAAACGGGATATTTTTAATTTTAGTCTGTGGTCCTCGAACTTTTTCCCAGCGACATCTTGTGACCTAAAAATTTACACGAACTTCTATAGGGAGCGTGCACGAACTATAGAGGGCAGCACAAAATCGACACAAGACCAAGGATCTTACACCCAAAAAGACCCACAGGTGGATAAAAAAGAGAGGTGTCAAGGGACACCCGGATGGAACGAAGTTCCTTTCGATTAATTAGTGAAGGAATTGTAATAAAATTTTATTTATATAACAGAGTGTGTATATATATAAATATATACTTAAATACAGTGCCGGATTAAGCAAGAGCGGGGCCCGTAGCAAATTCTTTTTTTTTAGTCATAACTTCTATAACTCAATATACCTACTTATATTCTAGAAAATAGTTTTTTGGTATATGGTTACTGTAACAAACACAACAAGCAGCGCCACCTTTATTGGTTTTATAGCCAAGTTTATCCCAAGCTACCAATAGATGGCGCCACAATAGAATTGCATCGCGTTATGGTTTATTCCACTGCGATAATATAAGAAGGCATCGATGTCATTTCATCAGTGAGACACTAGACACTAGACTCGAGTCTCGGATTAGTTTAGTTCACGGCTCTTCCACCTTAAAGCTTCAGCGTGCGCTTTCCTAACGGAGACACTCGCCGGACTTTACCTCGAAGTTGCCGTTTTTTGTTATAACCCAAAATATCGTGCTTCCGGATCAGCTTCCACTGCGTGGGACTGCTTTTGGGACGCGACTAATAACAAACACTGTTCTTCACATCAATAAACTTGGTTTTCGCTCACGTCTGTGTTTTACCATCCCGTGTTGTGACATAACCTTCGGACATCCTTTACATTACTAAATTATACTAAAAATAATGTAGACTGTTAACTTTACAAATCAATAGATAATTTTAGCAATTTTAATCGAGCCATTTTTAATTCTGCTACACATCCACACTAAGTGTCGGGTAAGAGTGCTTGCATATGCGGCAGACTTTTTGTAGAGCTGATTATCAGGCCGACTAAAATTCTTCACATTTATACAAGCAACTTTTTGTAGAACTTGTGCGTTTACTGTATGATATTATTTAAATTATTTACGCCAAGGAAATAATCGGGTACCGAGTGTCTTGTTTTGTGACATCAAAAAAATTCAACGTACCACATCTTAACAAGTTTCACTCAAAAAATTTACGCTCAGGCAGAGATGAGTGGGTTTAAACATGCCGGGCCCCCTTTCGCGCGGGGCCCGTAGCAATTGCTACTCTTGCTACGTAGTTAATCCGGCACTGCTTAAATATTTTCCTATTTCCGTTCCAATACATAAGTTTCTAGAGAAAAAAAACAAATAAATACGTGTGGCACTCGGAGACTGCCGCGGTAAAGCTATTGCATAGCATTTTTATCACAAGTTTTGATTGACTAAACACAAATTCGATCTTACGCTTACCACATAAAGTAGATTTTTAAACGCGAGCAAAGCACGTTTAGTCTTGTTATTGATAAATGTCAGTAACCAAAGTAGAATAAATCAACAAAATTTGAAAAAATAATGTTACGTTCGATTCTTTTGTACTCGTGCCGTGCCAACGCTGGGGAAATAGCTTCTACGCAATGCATTTAAGGTTCATATTAGATTAGTAAGAAATGGTTTTAATGACTTTAATAAATAAAATAAATAAAAATATACTCGTTTCAAGAATTATAGCTTCTACGCATTGTATTTAAGGTTCATATTAGTAAGATAATAGCAAAAAGTGTCGTGACAATTTTTAGTAAGAATTTTTTCCGTCTAGCCCCCTTTCACAACGCACGATAAGGAACTTCGTTCCAAAAAGAAACTAGAACTAGCACAATAATTTGTTTATAATGATAAAATATGTGTTCCGGCCGAATGTTATTGATACCCAGCATGTCCAGAATATGCTTTCTTTTAGATGGGAGCTAGTTCTTTAAGCAAAATTAGGAGGTTATGTTCCCTTAATTACAGATTTTTTTATATTGAATATTATCTTCAATACATAATATTTATTTTTAATAATTACGTAACGTAACATTGCTAAATGCATTTGGAACTTATAATTATGTATGTTTTATACAGCTTTTATTTTTTTTGACGATTTTCACATAACCAGGGAATGTAAGTACTTAGGTACTATTCTTGGGAACATTATATAATTTTACACCATTTCATTTGTTTATTTTTATGTTTTGGAGTATCCAGCTATACAGCAATACATTATAAACATATTAAATGTTATTTTCACTCCTTGTAATAAATGATTATTTAACGTCAATGCCAAGGATCGATAGAGTGAAAGATCCAAATTGCGCCAGTAGATGGCAGAGCTGACGACGTGCATATCGGCGAGGTGCCAGGGTTTTCGTGTTCGGAATCCATCGTAATGAAAATACAAACTTAATATTGCTTAGTTTTCTTCCCAGTTGACTTTTGGGACAGCAGTCAATCGAATCTTGAACTGACTGGATTCTTTTTTAATCCAATAGACATTCAAAGTGAATATAAATGTTATAATAACTGCAACCTCCTTTGAAAATACTGTACAATAAATCTTGGGTTATAGCTATATGTCTGTGGTTATAGCTGAATATTCAAAATTGATATTATAATGAATTTTTCATAACTCCAGATAATAATATTTTACATAAATAACATTTAAGTAAGCAAACTCCGTTATTTTACATAACTTGCCAACAGATGGAGCTATTAACAAGTTGTGAATATTTTACTTATAGATTAAAATAACGACAAAGAAATCAATTACAATTATTAACAATTCTAATTGATTTTATTTTAGACGTTTAAATCATTAAATAATTAATTAAATAAATATCCAACGTTTTCCAAACACTCAAATAGTCAATACAATTTCTAACTTATACTGAAATTTGATAAATAACAGCAATAACTATTTAAATATTCTAGACATTTTCATAATAATATAATCACTAAATATTAATTTGCGCCCACATGCACGTTCCCTATAGTTTGCTACATAATTGGGTAGTTAATAGGAGATAACAACTCGTTTAAACATAATACGTTAGATGGCGATATTTTGGAAAAATCTTTTTCTTCGAGCTCTACCCATGGCTTGACGTTGTCATAATAGACTATGAAATACCCTCACAAAACTATCCGCTTTATATGCACGAGACTCAACATCTTAGGTCCTCTTCAACGACCTAAGATGTGACCGTGGCCCACGGGGTAACGAGCGCAGTGCAACATTATATTGTTGTTATTTCTGTATATGGGCAGTATTGTCGTTTACCATCAGGCGAGCGGCTTGATCGTCTCGTCATTCATTTTTAATGCATTGCAATCAGCCCTGTATTATAATATACTGCCCACTGCTGAGCACGGGCCTCCTCCACTACCTCGAGATTCTTATGGAGAATTCTTAGGTATGTAGGTTTCCTCACGATGTTTTTCTTCGCCATTAAAGCGAACGATAATTAATAAAAAATACACACGTAACTTTGAAAAGTCAGAGGTGTGTCCTTACTCCCTTGGGTTTTGCACCTCCGGATATTGTCTCGGCAGGCGTTTCCGTTCCCAACTAGGCTATCGTCCATTTCATTTAATTATTCATCATTATTACATTTCTATTATACTTATTCGTCATTAATTTACTTATTTATATATTTATTTTAAAAAATACTATAGGGCCGGTGGCAATACCGGCACCTTTCGGTCAGATATCCTACACATAGGCAGTGCAGAATAAAATATAAATCTACTCTTGTGCGTGTCTAAGTTCAAAATCCTAATCAATCATCACACGGGCGTAGCTATAGCTTTCACATAGATGGGGCCCGAGGATACCAGTGTTAGTGGTTTAACGTGGGTTCTTGCCGCCCTACGACACCAAATAAACCTCTATCAAATAAGTCACGTATACACAACCCCCCAAATGAATCATCAAAATAATCGTCTGGATGCACATAATGTTCCACTATATAATATGTTCTATACTTATAATGAACACTATGTATGTACCTACTTAATAAGTAGCCTAAGTACAAAAGGTATTCGCATCAGAGATAATTCCTCATTCATCTGGACTTTGACTGTTACTATTCAATTAAGGATTGGAAATTCAATTATAAGTTTTGAGTCTGTGAGAACTTAAGGTATGCGCATCGACAGCGTCTAAATTAATTCTTACTGAGATATTATGATTACCCATCTATTTATTGTTGAAACTGTAAGTAAATTATGATTGGTCGCCGATTATTTTTTATCGCTATCATACCGTATCTGTAGGTACCTTCCTAATTACTTTTTGTGACCCGACTACATATTATGGAAACAAGAATGTTAGGTACTTTTTTACCAATTAGAAAACCCTGTAAGTGTGCCTTAACTCTGATTTACAACAAACTAAAGCCAGAAAAGCCGAATCGCGCCAGGCTAATGGCAGTAGGGCTAATATAAAAAAAAATCAGGTAGGATGGTACAGTCAGCCACATAAGTAGTTGAACATATTCAAAATTTCAAATCGCCTATATGCGTTAAGTTCAATTGATTTTTTTTGTTGATAAGTACACAAAACAAGGCAATTTGTTTTTTTTTTCCCAATGAGTTAACAATATGTGTATTTAATGTTTCACGCATACTCACGCCTTATATCCCCGGAGGGGTAGGCAGAGGTGCAACTAGTGCACCCACTTTTCGCCGTTCATATTCCGTCCCATGATGTGATAGGGGGCGAGCCTATCGCCATGTCGGGCACAAATTCCAGACTCCGAGCTGATACTGATTAGAAAAATCCAATATCACTTTGCTCGACCCGGGGATCGAACCCGAGACCTCAGCATTGCAGTCGTACCGTAATACAACTACGCCACCGAGGCAGTTTTAATGTTTCACAATAGTGAGTGGTTACAAATTATGAGATGGGGGGGGGGGGGGCATGTTGTACAGGCAATTTGATTGACATTATAAGTATTGCGTATGTAAGTAATACTTAAGCATAATGAACTGGAAAATCCTATGTGGATTGTGGTGTAAAGGTCCTATTGCGAGATTGATGCGACACACAAGAATATAGTCCACACAGCACAATGCTCAACTGATGCTGAATATAGGTATAAATGATGGACGCTTAAAGCTTGAAAGTCACCCCCATCTTGTTCCCCTAAATCAGACGTGTCTTTGAGTGATTATACTCCGTATCCAATGCAAGAAATTATTTTTTACAAACAGTGACCAAACTGTCACTGACTGTTTTTTTATGTTGTGTAGCCTCCCTCTAGTTAAAAGAGTAGTCTGCATAGGTATATGCAAGTAGGTTGTATCTTTCATTCATATTTTTCGGGATAAGATTGGGGGCATAATTACTGCGGAATCAGGCATTTAACACATTCGAATTAGTTAAAAGTAGGGTTTTACCCGTTTCCAACATCCAAATGGTGACTTGTCGGAACCTCTAATTCCAAGAACAAACATTAGTAAGTTATTGTTTGTTCTTTCATAAATGTAGCTACATGTCTTTCATAAATTTAATGTACAATACCTACACGATGCGGTGCTATTGTACGGACAAACTAATCTGGCCGGTATGACTTGACACGGTTTTGAATTTTTTGGGTAGACGTTCTCACAGAGTAATCGCGCCGGGAAAAAAAATTAATTGTCATACCGGCCAGCTTAGTTTGTCCGAACTATAGTTGAGAACCTACCAGCTTTGTCGGGGTGTTTTTGTTTATAGTTTTAAACTCACGAATATGTAATAATAATAAATACTGTCTCACTGCTGCGCACCGGCCTCCTCTACGACTGAGAGGGTTTAGGCCTTTGTCCATCACGCTGGCCTAGTGCGGATTGACAGACTTCACATACCTTTGAAATTGTTATAGAGAACTTCTCAGGTATGCAGCTTACCTCACGATGTCTTCTTTCACCGTTAAAGCAAGCGATAATTCACAAAGATTACCTACACATATAACTTTAGAAAAGTCAGAGGTGCGTGGCCTTGGGTTTTGAACCTGCGGACATTCGTCTGGGTACAAATGTGGACTTAGTACTTATTTTTTACATTTGTAGGTACCGAGTGTAATCTTGGCACGAGATGATACGAAGCCTAGTTTCAAGTAACTACATAAATTAATCTTCCACTTCCACACAGAGGTTTTAAAGAATGGAAATTACCCAGATGGCCTTGGTTGAATAATATTGTCTTATTTGGGCAATTTGGTGCGTAACGTGGAACAGTCCATTAAGGACACATAAAGGAAATTTATCTTGACAATGTAGGTATGTGGGGTACTTATTACAAAATAAATCGATTATAAAGTTTCAGAATCGCCACCCAACCGTTGTGGAGAGCAATATATTCGGCTTAATAGTGTAATTTTGCAGGCTCCTGCAATATCTTGCGGTGAACTCGACCACCCTCGCCGACCTCTGACAGACGCCAGATTGCATGCAACATTCTGTCGTTAGGAGATTAATAATATATCTACCTAAAGGCGGCTATTAGGTACGCAGGACTGATTTGTTGTTATTTTTTAAGTGAATATAATTTTTAGTAGATACCATGAGACAATCGACCATGTGGGTCATCGGATGAAGTGATAATTCCCGCCTATAAACAAACCTAATAGATACTTACCTACTACAATAAATATAATTTATGACACAATTGTGGTTGGTTCTAAAGTTTTACGTCATCTCTACCTAGGTTAGGAATGAGCTGAAAGTATAGATGTCGCATTAGTAATAAAAGGTCTTGACTTTCTAAAGTTACGTCAACACATGCATTATTTATGTCAGGTTCTATCGAAAACAGCTTCTAAAATCAATATTGGAAAAAATCACAGTATAAGAAGCTTGGGCCTAATCAAATAAACCAAGTTAAAGTTCAAATGAACGATGTGAGAATCGCAGCTATGAATAATTCATTATTTTAGATAAACGCGGTTGAAACTGGTTAAAGAGTTAGAGGAAGGTCAAAATGTATTTATTTTAAATGCCTAAAATTACATACATTTTATATTATTAGATATCTAAGTGAATTACGATGTATCCAAGCTCCTTTAGTAAAGTTCAATAAAGTTATGGATAATAATTTACAAACATCGTTAGGGCCGATGTCACCACATGCTAATAAAGTCCCTGATAGCCTATTTGGAACTTATCCGCCATATAAATCTGGGGGCACGGTAATGTCCCGCCAAGGCGAGCCAAGCAAAGCACAACGGCACTACCTACCTACCTTTCTCGAAGCGCTTCGTCGTTTTTTGAGCCCTCATAACTTGGGTTAATAAATAAAATTCTCGGTATATGATGTCAATAATGGACTTAAGTTTCAATTGCATAGCTTTTATACTTTAGATTTTATTGATATCTAAAAAAAAAACGAATTCGTCATTGACTCACGCATTCACTGATGATCATTAAAATCTTTAGGGTACTTCTTGAAGTCTTAGAAACAGACTTCTTATTACAGATTAAAAACCACGTCTTCCAGATTAAAAAAAAAACGCGGAAGTGAAATCCCACCAAAAACATTTTCATGTCAAATGTTGCCAAGACGAGATCTTATGGCTCGCACTGTCAAAAAGTTGTCAGATCTCACGTAGAGCCAAGCTTCTAACTCTACACGTCCACCTATTAGCTGCTATTAGAAGGTATGATTTTTTTAATGAAATAATTATGTAACTTTTTTACAATCATTTATTTTTTAAGCGTCGAAAGAACCTATTGAAGCTTGCTAATCTTTTTTTTATAGCGTCTCACAATTTTTTTACCTGTAACAAGGTTACATTAAATTAATTTTCACCCATTAAAATAAAAAGCAATAGATTTGCAATGCAATGCAATGCAATCAGCCCTGTATTATTTACTGCCCACTGCTGAGCACGCGGGCCTTCTCTACAATAGAGAGGGGTCAAGCCTTAGTCCACCATGCTGGCCTAGTGCGGGTTGGCAGACTTCACATACCCTCGAGATTTATATGGAGAATTCTAAGGTATGTAGATTTCCTCACGATGTTTTCCTTCACCGGTAAAGTAAACGATAATTATGATAAACAATACACACGTAACTTCGAAAAGTCACAGGTGTGTGCCTTGGGTTTTGAACCTCCGGACATTGTCTCGGCAGACCGTTCCATTCCCAACTAGGATTCCCAAATAGATTTGCTATTTATTTTAACTTACTTTTCCTTTTTAAGAAATCATAAAGACCAGCTTCCCTCTTTTGACGTCTTCGATTTTCTGAAAAACGTTAGAAATTTAGAATAGAACTAAATTCAACATGAAAATATCAAAATTTAACAAACTTCATTAATACCATCTGATTCTGAGCTTTCCGGGCCTTTATACTTGGCGTGTAGACTTGGATTTTCTAGAAGAGAAATAAAGCATAAGTAATGTAAATCGTTGTTTTCTAGTACCTACCTGTCTTTAATATGCCGCAGACAATATTTATATTACCTTCCGGTTCGTATTCGCCAAAGTTGAGTCCCTTTGTACTTCTTATTCTGTTGCCGTCACCAGAGTCTGAAATTTTATAATACTTCTTTTTTCCTTTCCTTAAACACTCACACTCACCCATACCTATTATCCCCGAAGGGGTAGGCAATGGCGCAACTAGTGCACCCACTTTTCGCCGTGCGTATTTCGTTCCATGTGTTCGTTCGTTATGTGATAGAGGGGAGCCTATGGTCAATGATCATA
This sequence comes from Sphinx pinastri, assembly GCA_947568825.1. Classification (NCBI taxonomy): domain Eukaryota; kingdom Metazoa; phylum Arthropoda; class Insecta; order Lepidoptera; family Sphingidae; genus Sphinx; species Sphinx pinastri. The sequence continues at coordinate 8,299,809 of OX387627.1, read as the reverse complement.
TCGGGCACAAATTTGGAGAAAAACCCAATATCACTTTGCCCGACCCAGGAATGGAACCCGAGACCTCAGCACTGCAGTCGTACCGTAATACAAATGCGCCACCGAGGCAGTCCCCCTTCCTTAAACTAAGAATAAATTTTCGAAGTGAAATACTAAACGCTCCGCCCACCAGCTGTGCGTAAAACACTTAATTTAAAGAGTAGGTGTTCATGGCATAAGTAGGTACTTATGATAAGTACCTACATCTACCCTAGAACTAGGTAGTTCTTAGTTATTTTTAAGTATGCAATACTTACTATCATATTCTTCATCGTCGTCAGATTTTCTTACATCATTATCAACTTGTTTGCTTGCGTCGTCATCGTGAGCTTTTTCATCGCTGTCGCTAAAGGAATCTGCTCTTATTACTGGAGAGGGCTTCGGTTCTAACCCAAGGTCTGTATCTCCTGCTCTGGGAGTCAATTCTGAAGATTCTACATAATACTTAAGTCAATACAATTTTTTTTTTAATAAACTGTATGTAGGTATTAGGTGCCTACCTATACCTATCCATTTAAAGTCGCATGACGCATCATGTATCGCATTTCAAAATGTTTTTAATTATCAATAAACTTGCAAATAACTAACTAACTTAGATTCTTACCTGTAGATAATAAACTAAGTAGTTTTAATTTACCTTCAAAATCACGGATCCGCAGAGATGGGGCGCCATTGTTTCCTTGCGTCAAATCAAATCCTATTCTAAGGTTCACTAAAAATATGTTTTATTTAAGTAGGTAATGAAAAGCTGATGTACGTATCTGCTTTTAAATAAATGTAATTATCTATGCACTGTACTTTACTTACACTTTTTCTCTCCAATTGTCTCACCACGCGCATTAATTGACGAAATAGAAATCTAAAATGTGAAAGCATAGTCATTTTCTTGTTGCTCTTTAATTAAACATTAAGATTACTAGATTGATAAATACCGTAAGTAATAACAGCGTTTTTAAAACATTATTTTTAAAAACACACATGATTCGGTTTATGTACATGCACTCAGTAAAAATGAAAATCGACTCGCTTTGATTTTAATTTCAAACGTAATACTAACAATTCAGTTTTATGGCATTTTAAGCCGCAATACCTACAAATTTTAATAAAACTAATTGGAATTATTTTCGAAGCACGGAAATGACTAAATTTAAACTAGGTTGGTAGGTATAGCTGGGCAATAGTAAAATCAGGTAGGTATTATTGATAGCTTTGCTTGAGGATTGCTCGTGTTTAGGTAAGTCTATTCACGAGAATAGAAGTAGCCTAGTGAAATCAGAGATACCTACTGTTGCGTCCTGTTAGGGAAAGCATTTTCAGAATTAGATGAGTAAGTAGACAGTTTAAGAGACCAACCATACCTATATCCACACTCAGTACTCACAACGTTTTCGGCTACATAGATATTAAGTGTGTGCTGTAAAAAACTTTTTTATACTAATTACGTCGATTAGATTAGTCGATTGTAGGCAACATTGTAAATAGGTACTTATGTTAAGGGCCAGTTTCACCGGTTTCTGATAAAGTTCTAGATCATCATCATTTTATTTATTTATTTATTTTAATAGGTTCAAAAACAATTGTTGTATTACACTAAATCACAATACTAAAATAGGTACACGTATTACAGTAATTAACTAAATGCACAATATAAAAAAGTGAACTCTCCTTGCAAATAAAGAGGACAATGTGCCTAAAAAAAAGAGAAAAAACATAATAATATTATCATTTATGAACAACGCTTAAGATAAGCACTACACTCTACAAACACAATACACTATATTATCTATTATTATATTTGATATGGCTAAGCATCATCATCATCGCCATGACGTCCACTGCTGAACATAGGCCTCCCCTAAAGATTTCCAGACGGAGCTGTCAAAAGGTGCCGGCATCCAGCGTGTTCCTGCGACCTTTATCAAATTCCAGATAACTATCCGAAATATAACGCTATCTAAGAAATAAATCTGACACATCAGCAGTGACTTTTTTTGCCAGATATTTCTATTCGAAACCTGTGACACCAAAAGTTCTAGTTTTTATCGCGGATAAGTTCCAAAAAGGTATCGAGGACTTTATCAGCAAGCGGCGAAATCGCCCTAAATAATATAAATGTGTCATTAACTTTAAGCGATACTTTTTGACTACCTAGATGTTTGTGTATTTCTGTAGTCGTTTCGAAGCGATTTTTAATTACAATAAAGAAAAAAAAACTTTAGTACAGATTAAAATGTATGATCACCATAAATTAAAATTTGGAAATATTAAGAATAGAATGGGAAAAATCCATTATGAAGTAGAGGTAGACCGTAGACAGTAAGAGACACATAAAAGGCATGTGGATCAAATAATTAAGTCTTCATGTATGAAGAAGAACCGTATAACTTACATACCTGATTTAAGATAAGTCTGCAACTTTGGCCGCTGCTACGTTCCATTACATTCATTATTCAATTGTAAAATTATGTACACTTACGATTAATAAATCACTCGATACAATTTTAGAGCCATACATACATACATAGTATCACGCCTCTATCCCATAGGGGTATGGGGGCTATATAATATATTTTTCCAAGTCTTTTACATACAATGTCAGATTAGTTATATAAGCTAATAGCATCGCGCGCAGCTCCGCCCGCGTGGAAAAGTGTTTCCGGGATAAAAAGTAGTCTATAGCACTCAGGAGTAATGTAGCTTCCTATTAGTGAAAGAATTTTCATTATCGGTCCTGTAGTTCCTGAGATTAGCGCGTTCAAACAAACAAACAAACTCTTCAGCTTTATAATATTAGTATAGATGTACACACAGCACCGTTACATTGGGATAAAATCCAATTGAAAGAATTTAACAAACACTAAACACTACTCCTAAAAATTCAAAATAAAATAAGAGAACACAAATAAATAATTATAATTAAACGGTGTCTAGCGTGCATACGCCTACATTTACATTTTAGTGCAACAAGATTTTCACGTGACAGGCGATGAGAAACCTCTATAGTTCGGACAAACTAAGCTGGCCGGTATGACAATTCAATTTTTTTCCCGACACGATAACTCTGTGAGAACGTCTACCCAAAAAATTCAAAACCGTGTCATGTCATACCGGCCATATTAGTTAGTCCCTACTATAAGTTTGATCAAGCATTCAGTGTTAATATTACCAACAGCCCCCCGAGGCAATTCTTGTGCTTTGGGTCTTCACACCCAATGCACGCCCATGCGCGGGGGAACATTAGTCGCGGGCCGAGGCACACAGTCAGTGTGTATACCTCTTGGTTGCATAACACATTGAGGCCTAAAAGGGCCCGCGAACATTTCCTGGCACCCTTTTCCTTTCCGCCCATCCTGAGAACCTTTCTCCACTCCCCACCTTTCCTTCCATCATCCTTTTCCGCTTCCTTCCCAGGCCCCTGCAGTCGTCAAGCCGGGGGACTCCAGTATCCCATTCGCAGGTTTCCCCCCGGTGTTGACTGCAGGATCGCCTATCAAAAAAAAAAAAAAAAAATATTACCAACATAATATACGAAAATTTGTGAATATGTTACCACAATATTTAAGTATTCAAATAGATCCTGGGCAAAAGATAACTGAATCTTGAGAACTCCAATATTTGGAAGGTCACATCCAGTTTGAGTTTTCGTTAGGTATCTACCTAAAGGACAGGGTAGTACAAAGTTGGTTAAAAGTCTAAGTCCAAATAAAATAACAACAGGAAAGATAAACTAAATCTTGAGAACTACATCTGGGTGTCTACATAAATAGGTAGGTAAGTTTATTGCCCACTTTAAGTACAATCTTTTAGATTATATACGTATTTGTATATTTTGCTGCAAATATTCACAACCTTCTGTTAAATCACACCCATTTATAACATAATACGAGCAGAGATAATGCGTGCTCGGGGCGAGACAAATTTGCCAACTTTTTCTGTTAAACAATCTCTTTATATGAAATGGTTAGCGTTGAAAATTTCAACGAAAAATATTGTAAGCAAAGTTGGGCCACGATTCATTTTTAATTGTATCTAGTTCATAGCTGAGATTTTTTCATATGTGTTACTTGTTAGCTAATGTGTTTGGCAAATCGGAAAATCGACACAGACCTGTACTTTTAGTATTGGTGGAATTCATTTTGTTACCTTTGTTGTCCACAATTTTATGCCGCATTACGCATGTACAGTCAGCAGCATAAATATCTGTACAAAATCAAAATTTCAAATCGCCTATATACGCACTAAGTTAAACTGAAACATTTTTTTTCTTCGTTTGAAGTAAAGTAAATATCTTTTATTTTATTTTAGTGAAGAGAAAAAAAAGATTAATAAGAACACAAAAGTGTGTATTCAATAAGAAGTTTTAAATTTGTTCATCAACTTATGCTGCTGACTGTACATACATAAAGGTACTTATTACTTATACTAAGTATGTAAGTGAATCCTAAATATACCTAATTCATATGTAATTACAAACCCACGTTTTGGCAAGGCCTAATAATAATAAAATAATAAAAAAAAAATAAGGCATAATAAAATACTTTATTCATCAAACATTTTTATTGGGAGTAAAATCAATTAAAAGTATACCTAATAGTGGCATTCCGTGGGTGTAACCATTTCAAAGACTTACCTACTAACATCTATAAATGTGAATTATATGTACCTAATGGTGTCCACTAAGAATTTTGGAATAGTAGGTTCGGACTACGAAATACGTACATGCATATATAACTATATAAAGAATAATATGAACATGACCTTAGAATCTGTAAACGTGACTGACTGCACTTATTCGAAAATTGTCTCAACAATTCAGTTTTGGCCAAAATCCTCGCAAAAACCGACGGCTTAAAATTTACATGAAAAGTACGTGGTTTTAGCTGTGGCGGGCGCTGAGGACGTGTTTTTACCTTAAGCTTTTACCGCTTACTCTTTATTTGAAATTGGCTTCAAGGCTTATTGGATAAAGAGATTATAATTTTGGAACGTAAGCCAGAGATCGATTTTTTATTTTACATTAGATAGGTATCTACGACGTACCATACGACGCCATACAGGTGGCCAACAGTCGGGATCGGTGGCGTGGCATCATAAGGCGGAAGCTGGTGAGAGGACGTCACGAGTCGTGACTCACGATCCTCAGAACTGAGGAGAACGACGCGAAGAGGAAGTGCTTATCATATTTTATTTTTCACGTATTAAACACTTTTTCACACAAAGAGAATGTAGGTAGGTCTAGGATTTTTTAAAATCATGTATGTAAACCACGTGGGTCTGTTTTAATGAACTTGAACGCTTCTCTCCCTTAAATCTGAGATATGTCTGGAATTGTGTCTAGAGTTCTTGGGCATTTGCAGGTAGTGACTTATAAGAAACAATACATATTATGTGATTGGTTTAAAAGGTTCCCACAATAAAAAATACTTTGGCTCGCTGTAGTAATTTGATTAACGAAATACCTACCAAAACAGTTGAATCAGATTGTTAGAGATACAAATCATATTATAAAATATGGTAGTGTGAGTGATAAATGATAGATATATTATAAGTTGGTCGGCGCCGTCGTAGGTTTGCGTGACCAGGTTTGGCTTCGAACGACACCATCGCATGACTTCCACAACTTATAAAGTTTCCTTTTATGAATGTCTTGGCGAAACTTTTTACATAGTAAACTTTTGTCACGATAATAACACTAAGTCATATTATTATATCTATCTATAACTATGTACGTTCAGCAATGGACGTCGATAGGCTGATTGATAAAGTGCATGGCAACAAAATTAATCCGGGCCATAAAACATGTAGGTACACATTATAATGCCTATGAGCACATGCGTAAATTATCCCGTTAACGCCCGCTTACATATAGAGCTATAGCATTGCGCGCGGCTCCGCCCGCGTGGAAAAGTTTTTCCGGGATAAAAAGAAGCCTATAGCACTCAGGAGTAATGTAGCTTCCTATTAGTGAAAGAATTTTTAAAATCGGTCCAGTAGTTCCTGAGATTAGCGCGTTCAAACAAACAAACTCTTCAGCTTTATAATATATTGCGCGCGGCTCCGCCCGCGTGGAAAAGTTTTTCCGGGATAAAAAGTAGCCTATAGCACTCTGGAGTAATGTAGCTTTCTATTAGTGAAAGAATTTTCAAAATCGGTCCAGTAGTTCCTGAGATTAGCGCGTTCAAACAAACAAACAAACTCTTCAGCTTTATATATTAGTATAGATTAGTATAGATAAGCTATCCCTATATCCCAGAAAAACTCTTACACGCGGGCGGAGCCGCGCGCAATGCTAGTTTCCTTATATAAATGGACACCGGTGTCCACCGCGGGCGTTGAAGGAATAAAATCTTTTAAATTTTAAGCTTTTGGTGACGGAGGGGGGTGGTGTATACGTGACTTATTTATTGTAAGAAGGTTTTGTGTGTTATGGGGTGGCAAGAACTCACGCTACGCCACTGAAATTTTGGAATCCTGGGACCCCCCTATGTGAAAGCTATAGCTACGCCCTTGATAAGGTGTATTCTATAGGGACATAGAGAGATTTATTATAGGGGAAGACAGATTAACGACCAGGTTACTTGGTTGGTACCCATGAACACTGACAAAGCCTAAGGAATACTGGGTGCATTGTTGAAACGCGAAAGAATGGACGTTGGGAAATGGAGAGGGGGTTTATGTGTTCTGGCAGTTTAACTAATTGGAACTACGAAACAACGGCAGAACTTTTAGCTAACAAACAGGTATTTTGTAGCACTTATATTTATCAACCCAATCAAGCCTAATTATTCATTGCATATAGGTAATCCTATTTGCATATATTTACTTAGGTATATGTAGGCACGCATGTAAGTATAATATATATGTCGCGACTCATTGGTAGATTGTTAAATATGCTATAATCCTTTTACACTGAGTCATTGCCGAGGGCGCTCCGCCATTTCAGCCGACGCAGTTCCGCCGACAGTGCCAACGCCAAATGAAAATTAAATACGTTTTGTAACAATTAACCACACGTCGGCAAACTGTCCGTTATAATACGTTATTTATTCTGTTTAAAGGTATTTACAAAGGGAGCAAATCGTTGATAACTGTCGGTACCTGAAACACGCTTGACGTGTAATTTACAAAATTAAACAGTTCTATGTTTAATTAATCTCACATGAGGGTGTTTGCTAAGGATTTTGATATCTGTATCATATATTTTGTGTCAGTTTTATTTATCCTCAACGACTTATTGTATTGTATATCAATTGTGCACCTAAGAAGATACCAAATTTATTATTTGTTTTCTTTTCCACGGTTTGTGTAGGGAACAAATTACTTACTTAATTTATATGTTGTACAAGGGGGATATTATGTACTAAGTCTATTTTCTATAGATAGGTACTCCTGCTTGATTTTTTGGGCCTTATAAGTAATGCGATCTTAGTAGTCCAAACTTACCCCGCGAACGTCCGATCTTTTAAAAGAGTTTTAAATTTCGATAAGGATAAAGTGTGTCCAGTGGGAAAGCTCACATTTTGAATGACGCAAAAAAAAAAATACAAAGCCAATGAATAAAAAATATTTATTGATATCAAAATATTCGTAATTCAGTGGGTTTCATTTCTTAAATATCATTCCCTCCAAATGTCTGCCACCACTTCGGACACAATCTTCTAATCGAGAGTCGTCGTGTTCCATCTGCTTTCTCTTCCTTTTGCCGCCAGCCTTGATCTTGGTATATGTAGTGTATTATCTATATATCTATGAGCGTCGCCAAACAGACAGAGTGCAGGCAGCGGGCTATCCCACCCTTCCCGCAGCTACCCGAAGCGCGGTACAGTGCATTTGGTCATTGGTCACACTATACTAATGTGTCAAATTTATTTGTTAGATACCATCACATATTTATCTGAAGCTATAGCTTACCTGGTATACCAGGAACCAATGAAACTGGCCAATTTTCAGGTTTTTTAAAAATATACAGACATGAAAATAGGCAAGTCAAGCAAAAAAAAATATGCCAATCGATCCACTTGCCTATAAGGATCAAAAGACTATGGGACCACCCGAGGTTTTAGTAATTTCAAAGTCACAAATTGCTAAAAACTTTTCCATACATTTTTTAGGAAATGCAATTCCAATTTGTTTTTTAAACATGTCCAAACTTTGTATTCATGGTGTATTAATATATAAAAATATTAGAAATATATCCAGGAACTGAAGAATGATCAACAACAGTGATTGTAACCCAATAAATTGACACACACGCACACTCTCGCCTTTATCCCCGAATGGTTACACAGCGGCACAACTAATGCACCCGTCTTTCTGCTAAGTATGTGTATTATGTGCCATCATGATCACACGATGAGGGGCGAGACTATCGCCATATTGGGCACAAATTCCAGAAACCTGGCTGATATCGAGCAGAACCCAATATCACTTTGCCATTCAGGATTCAAACCCAGGATGAACTAGAGCGGTGTCGACCAGCGACCAGATTGATATATACAATTAATCTAAGGTTATTTGTATAAGTCGGTGGTTGTAGTTGCAATAAAAATGTATTATTGGTAAAAACATTATATATCGATATTGTCGCGTGCGTTGTACTGTACGTCACGCCGCGTCAGCAAAACGTGTGCAGTTGAAATTGTACAGGTTGTCTCCTAAGATAATTTTCCCGTTGGGTAGCTACCCTTGCTGCCCATAATAAATCAATAATAATTAATTATATAAAAATATTAATAAAATATATGGCGTCGAAATGGTAAAAGAAATTATTATAAAATAAAAAAGCTTTTTTTTAATAACTGTATTTTAGATAATAATGTCATTTCTTATAAAGAACTACCTAATTTTTTTATTCAATTTCAATACATTCTGATTTTATAGGCAAACAATGTTGTTTATTATTCATATGCATTTTTAGAACATTCTCTAAAGATTCTTCAATTTCTGCATCAAGTTTAAATATTTCTTTTTCTTTGTGTTCAATTCTATCTAATCCAGGAAAAGTTGAAGCAGTGGTTGGCATCATCAAATCACTTAATTCACAGATTAAATCGGTCACTCCACCGCAATTTGTTGACACCACTTTGCCAGGATCTTGGGATTTAAGTATTTTTCTTATGCCGTTCCAGAGGCAATCAGTAGGACTTAGATCTTGTAAGCTAGTAGGCAAATAAACGACACGATGGCCATGAGCTTCTAATATGGAAGAAAAACTGCAATTCATATCTTTCTTTGGAGATTTTTTATACAATTCAAATAATTCCGCTTTACACATATTACTTGTGCATGGAATGCAATTCCCTTTCAACCATTTCAAAATGTCTGCCTTAGTGTCGTACATTGTTATTTCTTTCTGAGATTTTGTGTGATCAAAATTATTATCTATGACGACAACACTTTTGGGGTTCAAAGCGTCTAAAACAATATCATTAATCCACTTGTTGAAAGTTGCAAGATCTAAAAGGTTAGTAAAAATACCATTCACCTTACGAGTTGCTGCAGATACTATATATAAAAATACCCAAGTATCACATGTAGACTGAAGCAAGGCCTCAACACTTTGCAACAATGGTTTTTTAAAACTTAGTGACTTGTCGACTATTCGCTGATCAATATAATAAATACTTTGTTTGTTCGTCTTTTTCATTTCTATGATAGTTTTAAGATAAAAGAACCTTTGAAAGGTTATCTCAGGTTTCTCCATCAGTAAATGTCCAGATGGCATTGTTTTGTAGGTATATCCCAAAACAATCATATAATTTTCAAATTGATCTGATGTTAGTTCACTAGGAACAACATCTTTAACAGATTCATACACGTCATTGAAACTAGGGCTCATACCTTTATTGTAAAATTTATTCATAGATTTGAGAATGGCTATTTGCAAATCAATGTTGAGATATTGTGAAGTTGAAACCAAATCTTCATTTATTGTTTCTTGCAATGGATCCATTTGATGTTTTAGGTATTTTTTACAGTTAAAATTTGTTTTCAGTTAAAACTAGTTTTAACTAATTACAGCCAGTGCTAAAACAAGGTATAATAAACTTTAGTTACGATTCAATTCAACCTTTGTTATACAATTGTTGCAATGGTGCTCAGGCTAGCAGAAACTTATTTGTGAATATGAATAATAATTATACATATGGACAAGTTGATTCTTATCTTGGTTCACTCAGATTATATTATTATTGTATTGGTTGAGAATAAGTAGTTATTTTACATTATCGTCTCAGTCAGTGCTAGAAACTCTTCTTGTGTAAATAGAGTAATTTGTAGATATCTAACGTTTAAGTTTTCTTCATTCATATTGAGATCTATTGAGGGATGCTGATATGGCTTAGGGTCATAGATATTTTTTCTGAACCAAAGGGATGAAATATTTCACAAAATTTAATTGATTATTTTAAAATTAATTGTAAGCAAGTAGGTAGGTATTTCAATTTATGAGATATTGTTCATTTCCGTGGGTAAAGCGCAACCGAGACTTACAAAACAGTCTGTTAATCCTTCGAGTGCAAATCCTATTCATAATAAAATTCAATTATTAAATAAATAATAAGAGCGTCCCATTAACCTAATGTGATTAGGCCGGCGCGGCGTAATTTATCACTGCACACCGTTCGATAGTAGGAACGTATAAAGAAATTATTAAAACAATAACACGTTCCACTCACCAAAATATTATATTCAATTAATTTATAGGCAAAATAAACAACACAGTTTTGATATCCCAATTCTGACGTCTGTCATGTTTTGTAATATGTCAAATGTCAATTCACAATTGTCAAGTTTGTTTTTTTTTATTAATTTATTCTTGTCCTTGGATACAAGTCCTTCAGACGCATACTTGTTTCTTTTTTTATCCTGAGTAGTATGTCGAAGTAAAGCAGTGGCTACCTTACCAAGACTTTATCGAGGAGTTTTGGCGGCAACAAAATAACACTCGCTTAGCACAGCTATTTCGATTCACTTCATTTGAGCCCTTTAATAGAACTATATTGGATAATATACTACTATAATTATGCAATATAACACTAAGTATCACTAAAATAATGAATTAAAACAAGAGCAACTCATGACACTTCCAAGTTCCCGCCAAAACTCTGTCAAGTTTGTCAACGTCCAGTGTAGCCAACCCTACTGTTTTAACAGTAGATTTACTGTTTTTGCTGTCATCCCTGTTTTCTGTTTAGAATCGGAATTTTACTGTTTTTTGTTTTACATACATTTTCAGGGGTTTTGTGCACAGGTTAGTAAATTATTACATACTAAAATGCTGCAGGAGCTTCTTTTTTTATGTCACCACCCCCTATCCACCTACCCTTACTTCTTAGATGTTACCAACGGAAACATCGAAATCGAAATCGAATCGTCTTTTTTTGCTCATCGCTCAAAATCCCCGATGTTAGTGTTTTCTCCTGTTTTTTATTACTGAACTGTTGTTTTCTTAGTTTCTTGGGGTTGGCAACAGTATCAACATCAATAGTGTCCGTTGACACTTCACTTGTAAGGACATGTCCAACGTTGACTGTCGACCTTTTTTTTACAATACAAACGCACGAATTGATAACCTCCTCTTTTTGGAAGTCGGTTAAAAGTACCTATTTTTCTTATTTACACTATTCTTAATTCAAATTTATTAAAATTTGTTTTCTATTTATAGTTGGATTTTCTATAAAGCGTGTTTTTAGTTATTATAACTATTATTTATTATGAATACGTTCTAAGGACAAGTGTACTTACTGTTATGCACTTTTATTTGTAGATTATGACGAGAAGACAATTGCGTGATGAAGATGTTGAAGGTTTGTTAGTTTGTTAGTCTCAGGGATCTAAAAAAAGATAAGGTGGAGAGAGGTTACTCCGAGGAATGGGTGGCTAACATTGACGGTATAAATATTGTAACTGTGATGTGGTACGATAACAAACCGGTTATTTTATCTTTGTCTTTTGTGCCCAAGAGCCAACACAATCGGTAAAGAGGTACTGCAAGAAACAGAAAAAATATATACAAGTAGAGTGCCCTCAAATTATAAAAATATATACCAAATCAGCACATGGGTGGTGTGGATCTGCTGGAGTCATTCCTGGGAAAATATAATATACAAATCTCGATAAGGAAATGGTACTTGAGGCTATTTTATAATCTTCTTGATGTTATTGTCATAAATGGCTGGTTAACAATAGCAAACGCCAACCCCAATGAAACTCAAGGATTTCAAATTTGACTTAGGAAAATGTCTGTTCATGTGTGGTCCATTGGTCAACAAAAAAACAGGCAGACCGTCAAGTTTGCCATATGAAATAGAAATGAAGAAGTCCTCGTGAAGTCAGACGATAATGCCGTTCGCCTGATGGTAAGCGATACGACCGCCCATAAACAGTAGCAACACCATACAGCACCTTGAGTTACAAAGTACAGTGTGGCTTTCCACTGCGCTCGTCATCCTGAGACATAAGATGTTAAGTCTCATTATGTCCAGTATTTACAGTTTACACTGGTTACAATGTCCTACAAACCGAAACACAACAGTGCATGCACACTGCTGTTGGCGGTAGAAATAGACATTGCGGTGGTACCCACCCAGACGGACTCTTACATATGAGAGAGCTACCAATAGTAGAATCCCGAAAGTAAAGAAAGTATCGCGTGCCAGTCGTAAAAGGCGACTAATAGGGACCACCGCGGATCGCGGGCGGTCGGCAGGGGGCTGTCCGCCGTTAGTTTACGGTGTATTGCCTTTTAGTATATTATTGTACCCTCAGAATGGACGGCAGCGTGGTAGGTAGGTCACACGCTGCACTTGATGCCGACGGCGTCCTTCGGTGCGCGGGGTCTTTAGATGATAATATGAATAGGTAGGTAAAATACCTACCGTCTTTAATTTTCAAAAATATTTAAATGAAAATCTACAGTAACTTTTTTATTTAAGACCCTAAATGCATTGGCGTAGCTTGGGTCTCATGCCACTCGGGGCGGACCCAAAATTTTCCACCCCAAGGCAGGGGACAGGAGGAAAAACAAAATCATTTCAATTAATAGTTTTATTTGAAGGTTTGGTTTTATGCATTTTGTTGCCCCCCTAAAAGTGCCGCCTGCGGCGGGCAGCCCTCCGCGCCCCGACAACGCTACGTCACTGCCTAAATGTTAATAATATATTGTATAGTTATTTATTATTTATTAAAAATAAATATAAGCGTTTGTACAGTAGTCACTTAAAATCATCTCAACTAGCCTCACGTACCTTTGATCAACTTTAATTGAAGTTCTTGCAGAAATCTTAGTTTTAAAATTGCTTGACACCTTAGGCCTTAATTAAGGAAATTCTGTCGACTAAGTTTGAAAAAAGTTGGATTGTAGATACGTGTCTATTACTTAAAGTCCGTTTACAGTTAGTCCCCTTAGAGAATTTACATTTAAGTTAGTCCCCCTAAACGAAATATTTTATAAGCATTTCACAAAATGATGTAACGGGTAATGTCCACATCAATAATAAACATTTAACACTATAGCTCGACTGGCGGGTCGTTCCGAAATTCGTTCGTGATGCGTTGTGACTGGTGACGCTGATGGTTTTCTCAGATGACACTTTTGCGGTTCAAAATATACAACACCCTGCGGTTTCCTATTATGAAAGGTGGTGATGCTAATGAATAAAACTTTCACACTTCCTAGTTGTTTATTTGGTGATACGTCAAGCACAGTATGAATACTATTCCATTTTGTAGTCTTGTAGTCTGTCACTTCTATTATTCCACTTTAATGGTTTCCTTTACGCACCTACTTACTGATATCTCTGCACTACCCTGTCAGGTTGACTGGTAGAGAATGCCTACGGCATGAAGTCCGCCTATACACCTTGTATAAAGTGTTAAAAATAAATAAAATAAATAAAAATACTATGAAAGCATTGTACTTACAAAGATACATTAATTTTATATAAATACATGCATAATATATGTACATTAGACTGCCTCGGTGGCGTAGTTGTATTGCGTACGCGTTATGAGTACGATTTGCGCGCTGAGGTCTTGGGTTTGAATCCCGGGTCGGGCCAAAAACATTGTGACTGGGTTTCTCCATCTTAAAAATTACTCAGTCGCAGCTCGGAGTCAGGAAGTTGGCGGTGTGATACCCCCGTGCCTCGGAAAGCACGTAAAGCCGTTGGTCCTGCGCCTGATCTCTCTCCGGTCATGTCGGATTGCCGTCTCACCGGACTATGAGAGTGAAGGAATAGCGAGTTCACCTGTGTATTGCGCACACACATGTGCACTATAATATCTCCTGCGTACCTGGCTGAATCTCAACGGAGATTGGCCGCCGTGGCCGAAATCGGCTAGGAAGGGATTATATGTACATTCAATTTCAGCTACCTTGAGCAAAAACATTGATAGCTGGTAAATGGTAATACATTTTACATGTCTGTTGAGTGTCATGACGGGGAGCCCTTGCCGAACATTTTCAAACGGAACTATTAGAACAATATAAGGCTTTTCCTCCTCACAAAACTTACACACCGATAGCACGATTTTTCTACCACTACTTTATATCCTTTTAGGCATGATGCGATATAGATATCGAACTATACATGACTAGCTATATATGACCAGTAGGTCACAGCACTACTACTGCGCTACTCAAAGTGACTGACGATATTAGGGCGGGCATGGAAGACACCAAGGTCACTGTGTTGGCTTTGGTTGATTTCTCGAACGCTGATCCCCTATCACAAAGCGAGCCTATCGCCATATAAAAAAAAAAGAAAATCGCTATAAAGTATTTTCACATACTTTATTTGTATGCAAAAGTATAAAGTATAATTACCAAAAATAAAGTACGATACGTTATTATAAAGTATGGTTGGCAACCCTACTTGTGCCGTCCTTTTCCATAATATAATGTTTTATTGTGTCTACCCACAGCGCTTACTCTATTCCTATAATTATCTTAAGCTTACGTCACGCCGCCGTGCCGTCTATCTGTCTGTTCGAGTTTTATCTCTAGATCTCTGGTCTCTATATTTTGAATTTTGAACTAAGTATAATACGTAGCCGCTGTGATACCGATAGAATGTAGTGTATGCCTAATAATCAATATCTGGGTGAACAGGACTATTGCAGCAGTATACGGTCTTCGTAGCATTTACAAGCCTTGTTTATTCATCCTTCTAGAGAATAAGAATTAAGAACCGAGTCGACTAAATTAAGATATTTTTTTATGTCTATAAGGAATTTCATAAACTTATTGTTTACGTTACTTTATTTTAGCTGTTCCATACCATAACACTAATATCAATATTTTCACATATCGCAATATTGTGTGATGTGCCAATTTATTAGGTACAATATCAATTAATACCTTAGCAATTTATCAGAAGATCCTTTCACTTCTTATTTGTCAACATTATGACAACGGTGTTTGGTTCTTTTCGAACTTTTAAAGCATTTTACGGAGCATATTAGACAGCAATCAGGGGTTTTAAAATACATATTCCATATGTGTTTTGATTTAATAAATCACGTAGTCGTACGGCGAACGTAAACAAAGCCCCGTCGGGCGACCTCAGGCCCGGGGATGTTTATCGGGAAGCTTCGCGACGTATGTATGCCAACAGGATCTCCACTTTAAATTTTTAAACATACACTCGAACGTCTTATACCTAGTATTCTGTGGTATCCAGTATCAACGCTAAAGCAAATGCCATTAGTTACCACATTACTTATTAACTATTGTTATATTGCCCCATTTTTCTTTTCCTTTTCTAGAATAGTGAATACCTACATTGAAATAAGAATTATGCCGGTACAGAAGGTTTGACACGTAGTTGCAAATGCAATAGGATGATGCCCATTGCCCATTGCCCAGTGTATTCACATAAGGTAACCTCATCGTTGGTAGGAGTTAAAGCCCTAAACTAGGCCAGGCAATCTACAATTTAAGTTGTACCTACTTAGGGTTTTACTGGCCAGTGGCCGTATATTGTGTTTAGTTTTGAATATAGCGGGTAGACATAAATTATATTACACACAGAAACACTCACGCCTTTTGTCCCCGAAGGGGTAGGCAGTGGCGTAATTAGTGCACCTATTTTTCGCCGTGCGTATTCCGTCCCATGATGTGATAGGGGGGGCGAGCTTATCGCCATATCGGGCACGAATTCCAGGGCTGATACTGAATAGAAAAATCCAATATCATTTTGCCCGACCCGGCCATCGAACCCGAGACCTCAGCATTGCAGTCGTACCGTAATACAACTACGCCATCGAGGCAGTCAATTATATTACTTTGTCGTCAAATATTTTTTCGGCGTTTTAAGTATTCCTTTTAATTTATTTAATTGCGCAGAATATTGACTATCTATTGTTTACTAAATAATACAAGTTACTGAAGCAACTGTCGCCACTAGGCGTGGTGCTGCGTCTGCAGAAGTGACGGTAAATCTATTGTTCAAAAACCCGTGCCAAGGTATCTAATTAGTGTGGGGTGTGCCACACTTGGAGAATAATTGCATTGTTCTGGGCTGGTTAGATATTTTACATTAAATTGAACTCGAAAGTTCTCAATGTGATATATTGGACCAGTTTCGTAATACCTCCTTAGATTATAAAGAAGTATAAATACCTATGCACGATGTTCTTTACTGAAAAATACTTTCAAATTAATGTTTGTTATTTTTGAATGTAGTATTTAATTGGTAATAATATATTATTATTAATGAAATAACAGCAAACTTCTCAGCTATGCAGGCTTCCTCACGATGTTTTCTTCACCGTTAAAGTAAGCGATAATTCACAAAGGATACACACATAACTTTAAAAAGTCAGAGGTGCGTGCCCTTGGGTTTTAAACCTGCGGATATTCGTCTCAGCAGCCCGTTCCACTCCTAACTAGGCTATTTATCTCTATAAGAATTTCGAAGGAATGTGAAGCCTACCAACCTGCACTAGGCCAGCGTGGTGGACTAAGGCCTAAACTCTCTCAGTTGTAGAGGAGGCCCGTGCCCAAGAGAGGGGACAGTATACTGTACAGGGCTGGTATTTTTATTTTATTTATTATAATGAAATAATAACCAGCTTGATACATTTGGCTGTTTCGCTGTGTATAAGGGTTACTAAAACCTTTTGAAAATTTCAGCCTGTAGTATTGACTGTATTTTATCGATTTAGGGAGAGCTTATACTTACCTACATCAAACGATCAGCGAGGATGACATAATATAAGCATAACAAATATTATATAAATCTTTTTTTAAATATTTAAATCCAAACCATACCGGCTCCTTAATTTATACTGGTCTCAGATACAGATCCAGATTTATGAGTGACGCATTCTATCAAGACACATGTTTTAATCACCTTGTTATATAGCCCTTTTGATGAGGTTTTTTTTACATTATATTTGGCAAACAAACGAATGGGCCAAGTATTCACTATCACCCAAAATCTCAACAATACGAGAATTATTTATATCGCGGCCATATCATTGGTTTTATTTTTTTATGGTGGCGTTTAGCTTGTATAGGGGATAATTTGCTATGAGCATTTACCTACTGATATTTTAGAATTTTAACTTTTACCTGTATATGGCGGCTAGGCCATGGCAGTATAGCGTTGTTTAGATTTTTTTCATGGTTTGAGTATAGTGTATTTAGTGTTTTATTTAGTGGACTCCTTCGTCCACGCAATGGGAAATTATCAATGTCTCGAGAACATGAAAGTGTTATATCGCGGCTTAGCGGCCTCAGCACATTCTACTGTTTGTACCAGATGTTGCGAGTGTTGCAATGCATGCTTATACTCGCGATTTCACTCGTCGGAACTAGAAGAAACCATTTGGCAGAACGTATATTTACTACAAAAAAAAAAAACGTAAAATTTTATTAATTCTTATTTTGAAAATACTGTGATACATTTAATAATTGGTTTCTACTCATCCATCTTATTATAAAATTAATCATTTAATCCCATTAGTCCATCTGGAAGCAATTTATCTGCAGTAGTCTATTTTCCTGCAATAAAATCTAAACGTTCGTGAGCGTCAGAGCTCGTTAAAAGTGCAATGCTTGTTGATAGAGTGCTGTTCTGGCCTTGCTAGCGCCACATCACTCAATGACAGGGAAACCAGGCATATCGTCTATGTAAAAACTGTATGTAAAGACTCCAGAAAAATGGGTTTTTTGAAGTTCCAACGATGTGGAAATGATTTGTCCTTTGCTTTTAGTGATGCGATGAGCTGTGAATAGTCTTTTTGGCAACCGATTTTGTAATGTAGAACGAAAACGACTATTAAGTATCAACACGTTTACATAATTTTATATCAAATCTCAAGGTTATCAAAACTGTTTAATATACGACCTTTGTTCATAATTTAATTAATAAAGAGCTTTGGTGTGCTTATATAGAAAAATATAATAGTTAAAATATCGGCCTAAAGAAAATTATATATTCTGAAGGCAGGAAATATTTCCGTGAATAATGGCATACGAATATCTGAAATAGCAACCCTATTTTTGAGCAAAGAGCAAGGACCCTCAAAGAAACAAATATTTGCGGCTTTGTGCCAACCGTCTCTCTATCAGAGTTACCTTTGTACCTGAAAATACAAATTCACATTTTTAATAATTTTAATACTTACTATAATACTATATTAACAATATTTTCAGAATAATATAACATTGTACTTTTAAGGAAAGTGTTATGATTCAAATATTATAATACTAGCGTTTGCTCGCGGCTTAGCCCGAGTGAATGAGGTTTTCCGGGATAAAACTCCTGCAATATATTTTCCCGGGATAAAAAGTAGCTTAAAACCTTCTCAGGGCCTCAAACTATCTCCATACCAAATTTCATCGACATCCGTTGAGTAGTTTTTACCTTATCGCGTACAGAGGCGGCGGGCGACTTTGTTTTATAATATGTAGGGATTCATTATTGGAACGAAGTTCCTTATCGCGCTTTGTGAAAGGGGGCTGGACGGAAAAAACAAATTAAAAGTTGTCACGACACTTTTTGCTATTATCTTACTAATAGGAACCTTAAATACAATGCGTAGAAGCTATAATTCTTGAAACGAGTATATTTTTATTTATTTTATTTATTAAAATCATTAAAACCATTTCTTACTAATCTAATATGATCCTTCAATACATTGCGTAGAAGATATTTGCCCAGCGTTGGCACGGCACGAGTATAAAAGAATCGAACGTAACATTCTTTTTTCTAATTTTGATTTATTCTACTTTGGTTGTGATGACCATTGCATTTCTGACATTTATCAATAACAAGACTAAACGTGCGTTGCTCGCGTTTAAAAATCTACTTTATGTGGTAAGCGTAAGATGGAATTTGTGTTTAGTCAATCAAAATTTGTGATAAAAATGCTATGCAATAGCTTTACCGCGGCAGTCTCCGAGTGCCACATGTATTTGTTTTTTCCTCTAGAAACTTATGTATTGGAACGGAAATAGGAAAATATTTATATATTTGTATATATACACACTCTGTTATATAAATAATATATTTATATATTTCTATATATACACACTCTGTTATAAAAATAAAATTTTATTACAATTCCTTCACTAATTAATCGAAAGGAACTTCGTTCCATCCGGGTGTCCCTTGACACTAGGGGTCGCAATACCGGACTACTTTTTCAATACCGGTATTTTCGGTACTGACCTCAGATGAATCCCGGTATACCGGTATTTTCGGTATTTCCGGGATTTGAAGAAACTGTAGGTACTATACATACAAATTAGTAATTCAGTAGCGACAAGCTTGTTCAAAACTTATTCAGGAGAGAACGCATGGTTACATTGGTTCCCGGTAACCCTTGCCGAGCTTTAAGTATACGCTGGAGTTGTGCGATCCATGGCCTTATACGGTTGTCCTGTCTAGGCCGAGTCCCTAACTGCTCGATGCGACGCTCTTCTGCGTAAGACGCAGCGTTTGGTAGCGCAGCGACTCATCTGTGGTTATCACACGGTCTCCAACGAGGCGGTCAGTGTCTTGGCTGGTACCTACTTTTTTTTTTTTTCACGGAGAAAGTGACTTATTACTACCGCCCAGCCTTCAAGGGGGGCGACTGAGCGGTTATGTTGGGTTCACCATGCCTTACGACCCGGCGTTGAGCCGCCCGGGGAGATGTAACCATCGGGCGACCGCCGGGCCGAGTCCCTAACCTATGTACAACGCACGGCATACCAATCAAAACTCCGCGGTGGCCATCTTCAGCGCATTAGGGACGGCTGCGGGCTTCCTCTGATGGAAGTGTCTAAGTTGTCGTCCGTAACCGCCCCTGCACGGTGCCGCCTAGTACGGCCAGTCTCCTGTTGTGGGAGGGCTCAGAAGCCCCCGCGTACCGAAGGACGCCCTCGGCGTCAACGGCAGCGTGAGGCCTACCAGCCACGCTGCCGTCCATCATAGGGATCGCTACAATGTGCTAATAAAACACAAAAATTAAAGACGGACAGCCCCCTGCCGCCCGCCTGCGACCCCCGGTGGCCTCTATTAGTCGCCTTTTACGACAGGCAGGGGATACCGTGGTGGAATTCTCCAAACGCCCCCAATCCACAGGGCGGGTGGTACCTAATCTGCCATGAGAATTGGATGCCAAACATCTCTCTTCAGTATTCTTTTGGCGTGAAGAGGCATCCCGTCTCAGGCGGCGACTGACCCCGAGGGAGGTGACAGTCCAATTGGCGTCAATCGGCAGTGCCGGCGTGGAGGAGTGGCATACCAGGCTGTAGAGCACGAGTGCTGGCTTATGGATCGTCACGACAGTGCGACCTGTCTTCTTATGTCGGTTTGACTGGCGCCGCGGTACACCGAAATTCCGTCTGACACAGATGCTGACGGGCCACGACGGCTCGTTCCTGTGGTGGATCGGAAAGGAAGAGTCCGCCGTATGCTATCATTATGATAATGGTCGCGAAGTCCAACACAATTTCGAGGAGTGCCCAGCCTGGGATCTACAACGCAGCGCTCTTAGAACAGCTGCTGCTGGCCGTGATGTTTGCCATGGTCGGCTGCTAGAGGTCATGCCGAGCGAGTGCATCCTTCTGTGAGTGCGTTATCTTGCGGAAGGAAGCGAACAGCTTGGCGTGTTCAACCCAGCCGCGTGCATATTGGGGGGAACTATAGCGCCGAGCTAAGCATGACAGTTTCTATGTGGCGTCTCTCATACGTTGTCATAGTAATTGGCACGCCAAGACAATACGACGTGAATGCCACGTCCAGCTCCGCTTCCTGTATGGCGAAGCCTTTAGAAAAGGCTATGATAGAATGATAAGGGGTGAAGGTTGCCAGCTTCGCTTATTTTTGAGATGACCGGTAATCTGAATCGAAGACTGGATTCTGGATAATTGATTGTTATTTTGGGACTAGAAAGTCAACCAAAATTGAGATATTTAAAGGGGACGAAAGTATGACAGAGTTACATTGAGTAAGAGATTTTGTATATCTGGGATGTATTTTCAACACAATTGATGGTATATGAAAGTGACATTGATTGCCAATTGAGTGCAGGTGAATGGGGCATTACACACCTTTATGGACAGTCGGAAGGTGTCCAAAAATGCACAAGTGACTGACAGAGTTATTGTTAACTCTGTCAGTCGTAAGGAGCATAAAAGTTAAAGCACTGAAAATAAGAGCGTTAAGAAGCACGTGTAGGTGACAGTGTATGATAGAGTACGAAATAGGTAAAGTAGTGATGGATCTGTGTGGAGTCAAAGAGGCTATAATGACTGAAGAAAAAAACAAGTATGTTGACGTGGTCTGGCCTTTTGAAGAGAATGGATTATGGTAGGCGGACGAATAAGATAGTACTTATATAAGGCTAGTATGGATGGTACCCTAAAGTGGCGATAATACATGAGGAGATTAGTAAATATAGGTGAAAACAAAGAAATGTGCGAGAATCGTGCAAAGTAGCAATCCTTAGTCTCTGCCTACCGCATTCAGAGGCAATAATATATGTATTCATAATTTAATTTAACAAATTTCGAAAATACCGAAAAACCCGGTTGTTGTAAAATCAATACCGGTATTTATAAGTCCTTTATTTGGTCCGGTATTCCGGTATTTTCGGTATCCGGGATCCCGGTTTGCGACCCCTACTTGACACCTCTCAAGTTTTTTTTATAAGTATTTGTTAAGTTTGTGCACAGACGATAAGTGGTAGATATTTTAATAATACCACTTCGTAATTGTTCCACACAGTGGAAAAATAATACAAAAAGTATGACTTGTTTTAAAAAAAATATGCTTCGTATTTTATAAATATTTGGCTTCTAAGAGGCCATTTTCCATTAAGGTTGTTGGGCAATCGGCCAAGATATCATCCTGCGAAAAATATTGAATAAAACTGTGAAATTGTACAATATTACCATGGAATTTTTTATATAAAAATTACACAAATTACTAAAGCAAAACATTTGCACAGTCGTTATGTCTTTCATTATTCGTAGTAGCTAGCTACGGAATCCTTCACAGCATGGCACGTGCATTGAGTTAGCTTTTATTTTAATTAACCTAAAACTAAATGAAGTAGAAATGGTATTCTGCGAAAACACTTTGATATAACATTTGTTTTTAACACAAATAAATAAAGAATCTAACAGTGAAAAATATTACACAATGTAATTTATCTTCACAAACAGACGTGTTATTATAGACTAACTTGTGCTCACAATCCTGCCCTCATGAAAGCCGTTTCCTAAATTATCTACACGTCCCTTTATAAACTTATCAGGTACTAGAATTAGGATACGCATACGTATACTCACGCCTTTTATACCCGAAGGGGTAGGCAGAGGTGCAAATAGTACACTCACTTTTCGCCGTGCGTATTCCGTCCCATGATGTGATAGGGGGCGAGCCTATCGCCACATCAGGCACATATTCCAGACTCCGGGCTGATACTGATTAGAATAACCCAATATCAATTTGCCCGACCTGGGGATTGAACCCGAGACCTCAACATTGCAGTCGTGCTGTAATACAACTACGCGACCGAGGCAGTCAATATTAGGATAACATTAGAAAAGTTACAAGGAAATTCGTCACATTTGTAATAATGAAATACGCACTAATTAATTAGTGTCTGTCGTGTTTTCCTTGAGTGGGTGTGGCTATTCTTCCGGTTTGCTTGCCAAGGTAAAAGAAAGTTAGATTAAACGGAACTCATTGTTCAACCATTGTAATGAGTAACTCGGCATCAGCAGCAGTTAAGCTGGCACAAAGGAAATGTCCCATCATGTACCTATATGTAATTATAAGACGTCTGTTTCTTGAAGATTGCTATCTATTTCTTGTTTTTTACTTCTTTCTAATGAAAATATGCAGTACATTGTCTGTACATACTTGCCAGAAACACTTTAAAGTTCAAAAATTTAAGATGTATAGAATATATAATATGTAAAATTCACATAATACATGGTTATTCATGCTGTATCAAAATACGACGCTGACCTGTTCACCGGAAGGCTTAGACATAGGTGTGAGTGGGCCTTAGATACAATTATTGATAGACATTCTGCCCCAAACCAAAAAGACTGCATCAACTACGTAATATCTATAGGTATAATGTCGACATTTTAATCAGCGTAGCTAAATTATTCTAAGAAACAATAATATATACTACACCTATAAGTTCTGCTTGGATCCAAATGTTAGAAACCTAGAAGATCTATCTAATTCCCTTAATTCCAAAGATGCTATCGCTTTCTGTGCAACAACGACTTATAGACGAACGTAGCCGCGAGAAAACCTACTGTTATTACAGAGTTAAAGCTCCTGCCGGTCCCTGTATGATTTTCCTTATAACACTCTACAAAGTTTGGTTGCTAAAGTGAATACTTTAAGTTATGTAACTCTTTGAATATTAATGTACTAGATTCAATGTTACAGACATTCAGGAATAACGATCTAAGAAAATTAAGACATAATTCCTGTTTTGGATTTGGATGGATTTTGGAAACATATTCTGTAATCTTTAAGGCGTCCGTAAGACGCTCGTAGTATTAACAACATTTAAACAACTTAAGTACGAAAATGTGAAAATTAATTGGACTAATGATTCATACCTGTATTGAAATGACCTGAATTTAGCCAAGGTTGTTGAGTATTTGCTATAGTATAATAATATAAGCTATCCGTAATCATTGATACACGTGTTGGCTCAATGTTTTTACATAGCCCATACTCATTAATTTGTTGCTCGCTTAGTAACGTCCTTACATACATACATATACACTCACGCCTTTTATCCCCGAAGGGGTAGGCAGAGGCACAACTAGTGCACCCACTTTTCGCCATGCATATTCCGTCCCATGATGTGATAGGGGGCGAGCCTATCGCCATATCGGGCACAAATTCCAGACTCCGGGCTGATACAGAGTAGAAAAACCCAATATCACTTTGCCCGACCCGGGAATCGAACCCGAGACCTTGACATTGCAGCCGTACCGTAATACAACTACGCCACCAAGGCAGTAACGTCCTGTTTATCATATAAACAAGAGTGGTGGTAGTTGTATAAGCGTTAAGTCATTATTGCTATTTTATAATTAGTCTTTCGAAGAAAAGTGAATTTGAGTCGCATTTCGCCAAAATGTATGGAGTATTTTTTTTGCGATTTCTGGTCTTAAAAGTGCTTAAACCTCGGGTGATCTCTTAAAATGTTTTGATCCGGATAAGCAACAGGTTCGATTGACACCAAAAATGATTGTGTGTAAATTGACCATTTTCATACTGACTATATGTGTATATATATATATTTCGAAACTCTGTAAATTCTGTTCTTAAAATCTTTCAAAATTATGGGCAGTCTCTTACGGAAGTTTTCTTGTAGCTACAGCGGTTAAGGTAGCTGCGCCGTCTCGAATCCCACCCTCTATAGGCGATAATTTCTATATTTAATCAACCTTCTATAACGTAAGTTATTTTAGGTCAATTTAACAGTTCGTCACTACGATGGCAAACAGTGAAATAAATGACCATTGGTAGCTCTAATGAGCGTTTTCAGCCACATCCCTAACTTAATGAGACGTAGATACGCCAATGTGACAAACACACATCAAAGCAGACCACGCGACTTCAAAACAAACCGATGCCGCACTACTTTGACGTCTGTTCCCGATGGGTATGTTTTGAAACAAAGGTAGGTAGGTACATGGGAAATTGGGTATCTGAATCTCTATCAATGCTCACTGGCAAAGTTGAAATTAGATATACGTGTGGTGGTTTGAAATCAGTTGTAAGCATAAGTTTACTCATTTATACCAAACAATGCTTCCCAGAATGTCTATAATCATGTCTCAAAACGGCAAGGAAATCGAGGATAATTAATAGCAATGTTGTGGTGTTCAACCGAATTATTTTTGAAAAAGCAATTTGTAATCGACCACTGGTTCAAAGGGCCGCATCTCGTAAGGAACCAAGAGGCTTCTATTAAAATTTGAAACTTCATTTTAGCGGATAAATTGCTTCTCGACTTTGACTATCTTCAAGATAAATACAGTCCGTAATCTGGGACCGCGTAGATAAATAAAATTTAAGGTGAAAAATTTCTTCCTTGTTTGTTTTCTGGATTTTTAACTTTGTAAGATAGGTGGGGAAATTTATTACTTCACATTTAGTCCATACGAAGCGGTCCTTTTATTTTTTGTGACTATTAATTTGGTTAAAAAGATGTTTTGTATGAATTAATGAACATAAAATCCACGGGCATTCTCTACTACAGAGAGGGGTTAGGCCTTAGTCCACCATGCTGGCCTAGTGCGGGTTGGCAGAATTCACATACTAACCATACCGTTAAATCGAACGATAATTAATAAACAATTATACCGGAATAAAATATTCACTGTGTAGGTACTTTTTCTAAAAACGCAGAAGTAAGTAGGTATAAAAAAAGCAATGAGAGGTGTCAAGGGACACCCGGATGGAACGAAGTTCCTTTCGATTAATTCGTGAAGGAATTGTAATAAAATTTTATTTATATAACAAAGTGTGTATATATATAAATATATAAATATTTTCCTATTTCCGTTCCAATACATAAGTTTCTAGAGAAAAAAACAAATAAATACGTGTGGCACTCGGAGACTACCGCGGTAAAGCTATTGCATAGCATTTTTATCACAAATTTTGATTGACTAAACACAAATTCGATCTTACGCTTACCACATAAAGTAGATTTTTAAATGCGAGCAAAGCACGTTTAGTCTTGTTATTGATAAATGTCAGTAGTAGTAAAGTAGAATAAATCAACAAAATTTGAAAAAAGAATGTTACGTTCAATTCTTTTGTACTCGTGCCGTGCCAACGCTGGGGAAATAGCTTCTACGCAATGTATTTAAGGTTCATATTAAATTAGTAAGAAATGTTTTTAATGACTTTAATAAATAAAATAAATAAAAATATACTCGTTTCAAGAATTATAGCTTCTACGCATTGTATTTAAGGTTCATATTAGTAAGATAATAGAAAAAAGTGTCGTGACAACTTTCCGTCCACAACGCGCGATAAGGAACTTCGTTCCAAAAATAAATTACTTTATTCATCACGTAGACGAACATAGTTCCCTTATGATTAGTCAGGACGCACGTGTACATTCATGTACAGTCAGGAGCATAAGTAGCTGAACAGATTCAAAATATCAAATTGCCTACATATTTTTGTGTTCTTACTAATTTTATTTTTCCCATCACAAAAAAAAATAAAAGAGTTGTACTTTACTTGTAACGAAGAAAAAAAATGTTTCAGTTTAACTTAACGCATATATAGACGATTTGAAATTTTGATTTTGTACAGATACTTATGCTGCTGACTGGACATACAATTCTCATGTATGAGAATTCTTCCAAGCAAGTAACCTATACAACTATGGACATTTTACGTTGGGCAAAAAATAGATAAAAAGAGCATAAAGTAATCAAAGAAGCCAGTTCGGGATGGTAGGAAAGAGGGGACAAAAAAAATTATGTACATAATCTTAATAAAAATAACGGGAAGAACGCGTCGCGATCCTCACCGGTGAGGACGATAGAGGCCCTAACTTAGCTAACCTACCAGCCTTTCACTAGTTACCTAAGCGATGACTAACCGAAGAAGGAAGGCAGGAAGAAATTCCGGGCTTACGTTTTTGTATAATTGTTCACGACATAGTCTTATCTGCGTGCCTGTGATTTAAATTCATTAAAAATATTCGTATTTATAATAGTACAGCACTAACAAGTATTAATATTACATATATTTAATCTGATGAGGCGGAATATGGCATGTTCGTGTTTATAGCACGTTGTTTGCCCAACAGACCTAATTTGGCTGGAGTTTGGCGATTAGTTTAAAATAATGACTGTATTATCTAATATTGCATAACATATTATTAAAATATTATGTTGATACGATTATGAATAGGTATAGTTTGTCATTGTATTAACCTGCTCCTTGTTATTACCACTATGTACCTACATATTATAATAAATTAATTAGTACTTAGTATTTAACGTTTAAACTAAAATCCTTTTTTATGTAGGTACTTACTTACAATTGTCTCAGAAATAAGCCATTGACAATCAAGTACTTTGGTGCAGAAATGCTTATCAAACTACCAGCAATTTTCATTTTGATTTACGATACACGTTCTCAGAATACAACACCCCAGCAAATGTACATTTCTTTGTTCAATTGCAAAGTTGGTTCAGTATGAAAAGGAATAATTCTTGCGATAACAATTCGGATTTGTAACATGGCCGATAAATAAATTATAAATACATTTAGCGGCGCACGTTTCATACCATTTCTCTTCTTACTCGACTGGCCCATTTGCAGATCTCCAAACGGTACCATTACTCAGCAATAAATTGGCATTTGCGCCGTCATACATAAATTACGCAAGAGCGCACAGAAAACCAAGTTCTCTTCTAGTCACTTTTTATACGTATTTCTGTAATTCATTATAATCTTTGTACAATCAAAAACCTATACTGTGAGATAATGTTATAGTAAGGGATCGTTCTGGTAAACAAGTTATAGTAGTTAATCCACAAGTGTCTTTTTTTTTATGATATAGGGGGCAAACGAGCAAACGGTTCACCTGATGGTAAGTGATCACCACCGCCCATGAACATCTGCAATACCAGGGAGCACAGAGATGCGTTGCCGGCCTTTTAGGTGGGAATACGCTCTTTTTTTTAAGGTCGCCAGGTCGTATCTGTCCGGAAATGCTGCTGGCGGCAATGGCGTGTCTAGACATCTATCATAAGGTGTAGCCATTCAGGTTGTATTTTATAAGTAAGATATCAACAAACAATGAAGATCACAAGTCCTTTGATGTTGTGTGCGTATTATGTACAAAATTAGTTCGTTTGTGGCTATAAAAGCTGACTAATTGGCAACTGTATCAGTTTTGCATAGCCACAATCCCAACATACAGTTGTCGCAAAGCCGGATAAATGTATTAGATATAAAGCAGCTTTACTCAATTTATACGAATTAAAATCATTTACGGGATACACGCCATTGTATCGTATTATGTACAAATAGACGCGACGAGCGTGACTATATCATTGTATTCTCTTTGTTTTGCTGTGTGCGATACGAAGCATTATAAGATTTATTAGACGAGTCCGTAAATTGCTATATCTTGGAAAGCGTGAAAACGACTACAACTTGCTGTTACAAAACTAGGTTAGAAGCTTATCGAAATGACATGTATTTGATTCATTGTAAATTAATTGTAACATTGTTCCCAACGGGCATCATATACAAAATATATCTATCTGGCTTTATGCTAATATTGTAACCTTTAATTTGGAATGACTGCCTCGGTGACATAGTTGTATTACGGTACGACTGCAAGGCTGAGGTCTCGGGTTCGATTCCCGGGTCGGGCAAAGTGATATTGGATTTTTCTATTCAGTATCAGCCCGGAATCTGGAATTTGTGCCCGATATGGCGATAGGCTCGCCCCCTATGACATCATGGGACGGAATACGCTTGGCGAAAAGTGGGTGCACTAGTTGCGCCTCTGCCTACCCCTTCGGGCATAAAAGGCGTGAGCATGCGTATGCGCGTTTAATTTGGAATGAGGTTTCTCCATCACATTATGGAAAATAACCTAAAAGCATAATTTTGTCTTCCCTATGTTTTTAATATCTGCATAGTGTAACGATTGTACATAAATGTATTTCCTTTAATCAGGTTTATAATATTATAATTTGTTATACATCTCCTGTTATGTAATAAATATATATATTTATATATTTTATACGTATATAATTCATGTATTTTTGTGTGTATATATGTATATAAGTATATATTGTATTAGTGTGTATGTATGATCTGTAAGCATTATTGTGCTTTTAATTTCAAATTATATATATATATTTCATATTTGCTTATATGTAAGCCCTAGACTACCCTTTTCGTTATTTTCTCTTATTCCATCCAATGGCTGTCTGTAAGAGATTGCCTCGAGCGATAAGACCGCCAATTGTAACTCCTCTCTGCCTTCATTCACTGTTTTTTTAATCTTAAGTACATTGTTTTTGTTTTTGGTGTACAATAAAGCTTTAAATAAATAATAAATAAATGATATTCTACCTACTGTAAAAAACAATTATGAATATAAATAAGCTACTTATATGGGGGAACTGGGAAGGAATAAAGTTTTACAGCACAAGAGATGAGCTAAATCGCCTCATGGTAGCCCCGTGCCCCACGACTGCTCATCGGCAGTAGCTACTCAGAATTTTGAGTCACAAAACACTTACACATTCGTCGATAAGTCTTTTAACATTCAGTCATTTCACTGATTGCGTTTCTTGCAATATCATATGAACCGGAACACAACAGTGCTGGCATAAGGCTGCTCAGAAGAATATGATAAATTATTCACTTTTTAGTTAGGTAGGTTAAGCATAAATTTATTTCATATACTATTATCTAATTTAACTGAATATTCCGCAATATAACATAAAAAGACTTGTACTTTTTATTGTTTATATTGTATATTTGTTATTTCCACTTTGCCTTAGATGTAAAATAAAGAGTTTATAAATAAATAATAAATAAAAGGATTAAAGAAAAATATTAGCGCATAACACCTTACTTATTGTAGTCAGAATTAGCCATTTTATCAGTTTAAACAAAACAATTAATACATAGAGGAATATCATGCATAAATTATCATATCCATATCTATCTTTCCTGTTTCCAGAACTTACTAATGAAATTCATAGGAATCGTTCAAATACCGCGCCATTAACACTTGCAATTTCGATCCGAAAGGCACAAAAACTCCCCCTCCGTACCTTAAGGTCCCATTAAACTTAACACGCAAATTAACCGAAACATTGCCTTTACATGCTTAACGTAGTAAATTAAACTCTCGCACTGCCATTACTTATTTGCCGCCAGTCTGTATAACAACACTCTAAGAGACTTTTTGTTTTTAGATTATAATTTTTTTTTTGTCTAACGGTTGTGAACGATTGAAGAACTATTGTTGAAGTTACAGAACGTAGGAAATAAATCAATATCATATTTCTGATGCCGTTGTGGCGAAAGAACGATTCCAAACTGTTTGATTCTGCCTTTCCATCACAAAAAGGAAATTGTTTTTCGTTCAGTATTTCCGTTGAGCTATTTTAGTGAAAATTCGCGATCATTTAAACAAATCTAAGTGAGACGTCTTCCAGCTTCAAAGTTTGCTTAATACTTTAAACTGGTAATGAAGGCATTAAAGCGCGCTGCATGCATAGGGAATGAGGTGCCGCCACAATCTGCTATATAATTAGCCTCTTTATTAACTACATGCTTTGTAACATTTCGTGTAATAATAACTATCCTATTTCATATTTCCTGTTTCTAGTCATCATTAGTGATGCTGAATAAATAATAATAGGCCCCATACAATACGCTTCCACAATAGAATCTCGCAGTTACGAGCACTTGGGTTTCATTAAAAACTTTAATGCTATTTGAAACACTTATGCGTTCATTAGTTTCTATACTAAGTCTGGTTACGTACTAAATACCTTTGAAAGCCACATGTTACTGGAAGCCCGAGACTTAGTTCTAGCGTCTACAGATAGATTAATTGGATTGTTTTATAGTCTCCATACAAGATGTACGGTATACATACGTCTTTACACGCCCCATTGTGTAAGTACACTAATAATTTGAAGTGGATTACTATTGCAACATTGTTTGTGAGTTGTGACTGCCATTGTAACAGTTGCTTGAGTGTGTTGCCCATTTTGTACAATACAATGCAGAATGTAATAGAGGGGTGAGGATCTTGTATGTAAACAAAAGTAAGGGGGTGTAAATTGACATCGAAAATCGCATTATTTGAGTAATAATAAAAATAATATTATTTCATCGTTATAGAAAAAACTGATAGAAAATTTTGGCTATCGAAATATCGGTAATGAACCAAGCCTATAAGAGTAATATTTTTATGACAAGTTTATTAATAATAGTTAAAAATATGCCGAACATTACACTAATTAAATATATTTGTCAATATGACCAATGACCACAGAGCGAGATCACTTCCAAATTCTAACATTCCGAGCAGCCCGCTCCAAACTAATTCCATAAAGTAATTGAGAAGGTTAGCTGGTTTGCGTATCGTCTTGTTTAATCTCCATTCATTGCCTTTCCCTCTCGTCAAACACCAATTTTGACGTGTTAATAGCCAAAGTTTATCTACGCGCCTATCGCCAAGCAAAATTAACACATTGAATTTTCATTTCATCGAGTATTCTATCTTCGAGACAAAGGATTTGTTTAAACACCTATTGATGAAAACAATTTGTGCTTTTTACAGTATTTTGACGGTATCGGATATTAAAATTTTGCATGATCGAAGCGTTAAATAATGACTAAACACGAAGGGTTATAAAATATAATTATTGATATTGCTACAATGTTGTTGCTCCACACGTGGAATTACTGATAGCATTTTTAATAGATTTTGGGGGCAAATATAAAAATAATTTTAGTTTAGCTGGCTAAAGTCCACTGCTGAACATAGCCCTCCATAGAACATAGGCCTAGGGTGATGATGATGATGATGATGATGGCTAAAGTTAACAGATCTAATCTGGTGATTATTGACCTATTCGTATGCTCCGATTAGTTTCTGTTAGAAATGATGTTCCCAGTTGTCACTAGCTTTTTTTTATCATTCTTTCAGAACATCGGCAGGTATCAACTTTATTCTAGACAGGGTTAGATTAGGGTTGAGTCGGGAAAGCTACTAAACGTATAATGGCGTGATGAGATTTTAGTAACAATCGCGCATCGTTCCGCGAGCCATGTGTATCTCAGCGTATAACTTTATTTAACTTCTCTTCAGGAAACTGATTGCAGGAGGCGTGAAAACAACCTCCCTAATTTGTATTCCTTTTATTATAACCACACCTATTTGATATTTCTCTAAAATTATTACCGTTCATGGATGGAGGTGATCATTTCACTATTATTAATATATGATGATAAACGATCATGACATGCACTTACAAACTAGCAAATGTTAATAAATACGTCGACATGCAATGTTACTAAAAATCATTGTCCTATACGAACAATATTGATTACAAAATAAGATGAAATAAACAAAACCACGTTAACTGTATTAGAACAATATCAGTCATTATAATATTTAATTATCGCAATTCGTTAACTGGTGGTCAATTAAATAAAGTAACCAATGGAACATTGTACGTGACAGTTAACGTAAATAATCACTTTGATATTGTTATTTGTATAGATTAATTAAATTTGAATATGAATTAAATAAAGTCAAGAGTATTTAAATGGAATGTTATAAATAGTTCCTGGTAGCGACTATCTCGGTGGCGTTGTTGTATTACGGTACGACTGCAATACTGAGGTCTCGGGTTCGATCCCCGGGTCGGGCAGTGATATTGGGTTTTCTACTGAACATCAGCCCGGTGTCTGGAATTTGTGCCCGACATGGCGAGAGACTCGCCCCCTATCACATCATGGGACGGTATACGCACGGCGAAAAGTGGGTGCAATAGTTGCGCCTCTGCCTACTCCATCGGGTATAAAAGGCGTGAGTGTGTGTGTGTAGATAGTTCCTGGCATGACTATCGATTATATAAAAGATAAGGAAGATGAACAATATTATAATGTTTTAATTGTTACTCTTATTACTAAAACATCTAATATGTATGTCTAGTGCGGGGAGATAAAGTATCTCTTACATTGTAAGGAAGAAGGGTGGTGTTGATTAATATAAGGAAAAAACTCTTCTCGTGCAGTGTCGTTCTGGTCTCTATCTACGTAAAGAATCAAATATGTAATGCTTACTTTGTACGATAATAATATGGAAACAGTCAATTGCGTAAACATTTTGCAAGACCATTTCTTTGCTTCTTCTAAAGATACGTAGGTAATGATATTATGTTCCATAACGATAGGTTCTAGGTTCCGATAACCTCAGTAATTGTTATAAGTAGATCATGGAATTGATAAAGATCTAACCAAAGTATGATAAGAACATTTGAGAGACATAAGTAGATTTTATATAAAATAAATCTGGAAAGGGCTTTGATCTAAATGGACTAAACCAATGTAAATTGTGATAAGATAGTTCAAAAAATATTTAGACATTTAAAATGAGGTAAATCCCTTAGTAGATCCATGCAAGGATCAGTCAGGAGCGCCGTCATAAGATCCAGTCCGTTAGGCGTGCGTTAATAGGATCAAACCGGGCTTTATTTGGGACGCGTCCACGCGCTTTCACCTACCTTATCGAATTTACAAATCGGCTTACACTTCGTTAACCATATTCCATAGGCCCTATTAACAGAATTTAGAAAAATAATGAAACCAAATTGGCCACGTAACGTTTTGTTTAATGACGTATTATATTCTATATTTGTTGAATTTATATATTCATTCACACATTCGCTTAAACATTAACAGTTTACTTACAATGTAGTGTTGATGGAAGCAAAACAATTTTAGTTTAAGTAGAAAATAGGCGTAAAGCTTCTCCCGCTTAGTCTCTTAAATTATTAACCTTCGCAAGGGCGATACGCAGAAAGGTTTTGTCTTGTTTACGCGTTAAGGGAGACGGGGAAGGGAACTTAATACCCTATATCACTGTCGGGGTAATACAAACTAGCAGGGTCGCAACCTTTTCCACTAAATTACGTATCGGGAGACGGGATAATCCGAACTAAGTTGAATTACGTTAAAGATACCAGCTAATCTGTAATAAGTGCACTGATTTAACTGGACTTTCGTATTCGCTTTTTGTCGAAAACGCGTTGATTATGTGTTTAATGTCGAATGAAACTTAAACTAACTAAAGTTTTAGTTTGGCGTTTAAATTGGAAATAGTTTACTAATCTATGTAGATTGGTTCATCGTACTAGCTATATTAGAAGATTAATGACTTGATTTATATAGAAATTTTGCTAAAGATTCAGAAATGGTTACTTGCCCTAGATGCTCATAATATATTACAATAATATTATGAAAGTATAATTTTAGATTATAATTACTATTAAAGTTTATAGAATATCACCTCTTAGAATAAATAAATGTAAACTTGTGAATTTTAGCGCTATATGATACTCGCAATCTTTTGATAAAATGACTGTGACATACGGATGGACGTAAAGAAATTGCAAGCGTTCCTTATTTTGCTATGAGGACTCTGTATAAGAATTCATGAATTGTGAAAATAGGTCAGTTATTTAAACATTATGTTCCATATTGTATTTTTCATCAATATTGGTTGAAAAATTGAACAGCAATTATTTTTTGGGAGGAATCGGCCTCTAGTTGTAGAAATCCGCACACGAATCGTAATGACAGTGACTTTCAACAACACTGCATCATTTTCCATTTTTGCTGCATCATTTTCTGTTATTAGGCAAATAGCTTTTGGGCGGATTTTTTGTAACATGTATTTTAAACGGTATTACTCGGTGATTACATCTGTTTACCATACCAGCCCTGTATTATATACTGCCCACTGCTGAGCACGGGCCTCCTCTACTACTGAGAGGGTTTAGGCCTTAGTCCACCACGCTGGCCTAGTGCGGGTTGGCAGACTGCACATACCTTCGAAATTCAGAGAACTTCTCAGGTATGCAGGTTTCCTCACGATGTTTTCCTTCACCGTTAAAGCGAGGGATAATTCACAAAGAATACACACATAACTTTTTTTTTTAGATTAGTCAGAGGTGTGTACCCTTGGGTTTTGAACCTGCGGACATTCGTCTCGGCAGTCCGTTCCACTCCCAACTAGGCTATCGCCGCTTTTTATACATCTGTATATTTAACATTTATCTAAACTTTTGATGAGCATAAGAATAAATGTCGAGAAAAATGTAAATATTCATTGCTAACAATTTTCACTTCCTAGTCCATTTTATATCCTTGCTCAACTACGGGCACGCTTTCAACATAAATGAACTGTTCTTTAATCTATGCACATCTTATATAGGTAAGTGTTGGAAACAAAAGAAGCCTTTTGGTGAATACATATTTTATCCTTTGTGCGACTGTCTTTTGAACTTGAAGGGCATATTTTATGACGTTTTGATAAGCACTATCAGCCGGGTACTGTGACTTACTGGGAGGAGATTTATGCGAAACAGTATGAAAATGACACTGCAACGAAAGAAAAATAAATGGTTTTAAATGGTTTAAATAAATGCAGTAATTTTAAGGTCAATATTAGTCGGTACAAGTACCTCAGTTTGCTTTACCTGAGAGTATGGGCGACATATTAACCCCAAGGTCGACGTAATACGTTCTTTTATACCATAATTAGAAGTTGTTTATTTGTTTATGCCATGTTTATGAGCTATTTATTCTGTTTTGCGCAGTAAAATAGATCCCCTGAAAGCGATGGTATGACCATAAATGACTACTATGGCTTGTCGAGAAACATAGCACACGGAATAGATAACCAAATATTTCTATCATACGTTACTAATGTTCTATATATTATATTATATTGAGCTTGATATTCTAGCACAACGATGAGCAGATGATCGTGAAGGTAGGGACTTTCACTAAGGCGATATAGGAATATCGCCTTTGAAACCCCTTCGGGATAAATATAGAAACAACCAGATTTTTTGATCGGTTACTTTTACCATAAAATATAATATGATATTCTTATGTTCGTGTAAGAATTCTGTTTTAGGAGATGTCTTAGTACAATATTTGAATTGATTTGTACATTAATTCTGATAGTAAGTGGTAATAATATTGGTATTGGAAAACCATCACGGCTCATTACATAGTTTCTAAGAACGATATGTATCGTTTGCGATAGACACCTAAATAAATGATTACTACAAAAGTTCCTCACGTATCTAACAGAATAACAATTAATCACATATTGTACTCTACAAAACTCATTACTATTTCACGACTGTTTCCAGACGCCCTTAAGTACGAACCAGAGTTATATTTTCATTCAAACGGTGATCTCTTAAAGTAACATACGGATTAAAAATTAATTTCATGAAATAAAATTTCACCCTCCAGAGTGGTGCGAGCGGATTTCACCCCACCTCTCCGGGCGACCGTAACGCGCGAATGCCACTTACCTGTTACAACATATTGAATTATTTATGAAACTATCCACGTTATTCGATTGAAATATCGCCCAACGACGCGACGTCTTCAATAAAACAGTAGCGACAAAGTCACCAATTAGATCGCTTTAAGATAAGGATGATTGAGATTTTTTAGGAACTTGTTTACTAATGCTCATTAATTACAATTATTTGATTAGTAAGATAGAACATTTCACATAGATTTTTATTAGACCTGTATTACAATAGGTTATTTTTGAGCTTATATTCATATATTCATTGTTTATTGGTTGGAAAGATAAAACATACTATTGAGTTAATATTTAATGGGAATGATTTCAATACAAACCCAAATAGCTTTGAGAGAACTTATAAAAGAAAAAGAGAATACGTTTTAAATTTCGTACAATTATTGGAGCTCGTAACTTTAAATTCTGCTACCTTTGCCGGTGTCTTAGGGGCTACATGTAATACTAAACTCGACAGAATGAAATTTGCTATATACCTACTAGTATATTTATGTACGTAGTGCAACATATAGTTCCTAGAACTGAAGTGTAATTTTGGATAAAGCTAATGAAGAAAGGTGTACATTAAATTCAAATTACTGTATAAATTGATGTCATTATCTATCATTTTGAACAAGCAAGTTAAAAACATAATGACTCAAAGTTACTACTCGCGCCGTCCTCGAATAGTTAAGGAATAAAGTTTTATCGGCCAATGTGTAAGAATACTTATTCTCGTTTATTGCTCTTCGTCCAGTCATCTCTAAGGCTATTAAATTCGTAGGAATCGTCACATAAAACGCTGGAATCGATTTCGCATAAACGATAGACGTGACCAGCGGAAAAATATAGGTTTGTTTCGTCTAATTTGAACGATCCCGAGAGTATATTAATTGACGGATTTATTTTATAACTTACAAAAATTTACGGCACGCAGGGACGCGCTTATCAAAGGAGTTCATGTAATTGAATAAAATAAAATAATTAAAAAATCTGTTCAGTAATGGCTTATTATTATTCTGAGTATTCTAATACAATAGTTCCTGGAAATTCTCCGGACTGGACATCATTTATGTTATGATAGGAAAGTTACTGAATATTCCTAAATTCAATTACAAGTTTTGAGCGCTAGTGACCATCAGATTAAGGACGGACCCCAAATCGAAATTAATTGGCTCATCCACGATATTGTTGTAGCTAAGAACCCTCATCTCTGAAGATTTATGTCTTGCAGAGAGATATAGAGGCGCGTCGAGGACTTATTAACCAACTAAATGGTTTAAGAGCCCCTTACATGTCGACAGTGGCGCGATAATTTCACTTTAGAATACTCAAATGA
Source organism: Sphinx pinastri (assembly GCA_947568825.1). NCBI lineage: Eukaryota > Metazoa > Arthropoda > Insecta > Lepidoptera > Sphingidae > Sphinx > Sphinx pinastri. The sequence goes on along the minus strand of OX387627.1, from coordinate 8,261,810 downwards.
GGTGTCTGGGTTTATTAGCAAAGTCCACAAAAATTGTATAAAGGTATTATTTTATATCTCAGATTGCTTTTATTTCCCCGATTGATAGTAGTTGTCGCAGCAATGAGAACTGGTCATAATTTAGGCTTCGCATAAATTGTGGCAATTTGTTGCCGATAAACACTACACTACTATGAAATTTATTTATTTTTATTTATTTATTTATTTAGTATTTGGGAAACATACAGAACAATTAAAACTGAAAGTAAATAAAATAAATATAAAACAAAATCCAGCAAAGTTTCCACCAAAAGCTAGAACATACTAGAAGAAAGTGAACGGGAACAAATAGTAATGAATACAAGATAATAAAATAAAAATAACTCAATGATCACAATTATACAATACAAGATTGATTGAGCCAAAACACACATTACATAAAATTTTGGAAAATTAAAATTACATAAAGCAAAAACAATTTTATCAAACTATAAATCAAAACGCAATGCAATCCTTAATCAAAACGCAATGCAATTCTTATTATAGTTTAGATTATAGTTGGTTCAACAAATTTAGCAACTGTTAGTTACATCATAATGCTATAGATACCTTATGTAACATTATATCAGCACTCCAAATGATTTTTACTCCGTCTTTTTAATTGCTAAAGTAGTACCTATTATGTTTAACGATACTTATTGTTTTTTTTATAAGTTTTCTTCGATCAATACATTATTAGAGCGAAAGACAAACCGATATCATTTGGTTACGCAGATATTTATAGGTGGATAGAAATCAATATCTATGGATTGGAGTCCAGTAGTCAGGCCTTTATTACTGTGTCTACAGTGACTAGCATTTCAACCGGCCTCTTCTTATTATTTAAAGCGAGCCTTCGACGGTATTTCTGTTAGTTTAATAAACAGATTAACGTATGGACATAGGTGACTTGACGTGAAATAATTGTTTAGTTCATTCAGTTATTGTTACACACCTTTAAGTATTCTTCACTTGAGAACATTTCTTCACAAATATAAGCTTCCAAACATACACAGACAAGATGTATCAGACATAATTTAATATTGCTGAATGCTGATTTATTGAAATTTATGTAGATCATATAATACATCAAGATAGAACGTTGTCTTCAGACTCTAGAATATTATAATTTATTTAGTTGGTAACAAAAATGTGTTAACTCAAGCATTCAAATAATATGTGTATAATGTGAAACTATGAAATCATACTTAGCAAATTGTATATTTGAAGAATAATCACTATAAACTCTATTCCGTGTCTTACTGAAATCAAAACAGCGTGACCACCAACGTAGTAGATTTAGAAAGATATTTACTACCTACTAGGACTTTAGTGATACTATATTGCAATATATGCACATCTTCCGGCCTTCTGGATAAGTAGAGTGACTACATAATTACCCTACATAATGTCAGAAGCTAGCGTATGTTTGAGTGAAGAAGAAACGGCTCAGTTGGCTACTTTTAATCTATATAACCTTAGAATAATAACACATAGAAACCGTGAACATACACGCTTAGTGAGGCAAGTAAAACTAGGCTAAATTAGCCTAGTAACCAAACATCCCGCGTCAGTGCTCAAGGCCGAATCGTAGCGCTATCAGCTCTCGATATTTTATTTTAAAATGATGGTTTGTGCAATAAACTGATGTCACAGTATCTCGGATAATTTTAAGAAACATTGTAACATAACATTTCACATGCAATTATTACGATTAATCTAATATTTTGACGTAAAATAATAGCTAAAGCAAAAACAATAATTCAAAAATTTTATAGACGCCATTATATCAAAATGTTGCCAAAAAAAAAAGAAAATTGATACCCCAAATGTTGATGTTCATATTCTAAAATTAATATATTTCTAAAATTAACTTATTTAATTGGTACCTTTGCATGCTTTGGAATTGTGTTGCCAGTATTATGAAAATAATATTTTTCTGTTGAGTTGATTTTAATTGACATTTCAAATTTTAACAAGCTTATATTATTATTTTAAATGAAAATAGTTCTAAAATAAGGACACCTGTATCTTTTCTTTTTTAGAAATTATGAAGTTATCATTTATAATTTAAACTTTTTTTTTTCTTTTTTTCAGCAGACGTAAGCACTAAGCTTCAAATGACGTCAATTATACGGTTGAATGGTGAATGGTGATGCTGCCTTTTTTACTATGATTCGCAAAAAAACCGTAATAAAATAGAACCAGATACATTTAATATTATTGACATAAATAAAGGCATTCATTCATATCATCATCATAAAACTAGAATGGAGGCAAAGGTAAATACCGCATTCAACCGTTTAATTCACGTCATCAACGTAATTTGTTTTTAATTTGGTACTGTTTTGGTCATTCTAAGGGATTTATTTTATTATTTTTTATTTCAGATTTTTATCATTATAATTAAGGATAAAGTAATCCCTTACTGTGAACAATAATAATAATTCCATAATTAAATAATCCTAATTAAATAATAACTTAAGGTTTTGGGGAACATCCGATACCACTAGCAACATTATTTGCACCCTTGTGTGCGTGTGGCAGAACGTCAATACGTGTGGCCTACGCCTACATCAATGAGTTTTATGCTTCACACTTGACAGTTTTTTGATATGAAACTATCATTCTTGGCGTTATTATTCTATGTATATAACTTATAACACCTCTCTTTTTCCGTCAGGGGTTAAAAATAAGTTACATTAGTAAGACGTATCAGTAACGTATCTTGAAACGTCTTAGGATGATACCAAAATTACATACATGATTTTAGGTGTGATTTGTTCTATTTTCGCGTTCAATGAGAATTCCAGAGTCTCAAAAGCTCATCTTTTTCTTTCTTCAAACGTAGGTAACACCCTTGCGGTTACTCTGCCATTCCTTGCTCGTTGACTGAGGCACGGATATATGCTGATAATTGTATATCTTTTAATTTAGCCAGTTAGATAGAGGCAAGGGCACCAGTTTTTTTATATGATTATTAAGATGAAGACTGACACTATGCAGAAGACACGTGTTTCATTCCATACTATGCTTGATTTTCTAGTCATGTCGCAAGATCTAGCTGACTTACTTTTTGCTAACTTTTCTATTTTCAAGTCACTTTATTGTAACAATCTGTATTAGGATCACCTACCTTCTTATTTCCTATTACTCCTCTACTTCCTATTACGACTGCCCTGAGGAAAGCTGAAGACAGGGGGGCATGGAAACAGCTCGTCATCTATTTCAATACGGACACGACCGTCAGCGATGAAGAAAACGGTTAAGAAGAAATTATAGGAGCTAAAAATCACTGAATGTAAAACACCAGTGAATACGCTATTACAACATAAAATACGTTCTTTAGACCAAACCAGATATAAAATCAGGCGAATTGCTGAAGGGTCTCCCCTTAATTGTAGTAAGGGTCAAACAGCTCTTTTGTCAAACAATTAGTCGTGATGTTATCGCTCGTTTCCATCATTCACCTTTCCCGTTACTTGTCGACATTGTCGGTGGATTCTGAGTTAATGACTTTCAATAGTCTAACCTGTTTGAGTCCTCGCCCCCCCCACCCATCCCATTGTTTGTTACCACAAACATAATGTGAATAATTAATGTAGAAAATGTGTACTAATTTGAAAAAAAAACTGAGCTATCTTCAAGTGATTATTCCAGCAAAAATTTTACGTTTTCATTACAATAAAACTTTTGCGGTAAATGTGGCATTATTTCCATCTTTGATAGACGAAGGCGTTTAGTACAAACGTCCACAATTAAAAGTAAGTAATATGATGTATGGCTTCTATATTGCCACATTTCACGCGATTTGTTGGTAGAACTTAGGGTAGTGGCAATATTTTATTTCGTATCCTTTGAATGTCAAGTTTGTGAAATATGGTCACATAAATAATTATTGTTTAGCAAATGACTATTGAACGAAAAATTTTAACCAAATAATTTTGTAGGTTGAACTATAGCAGCAACATAAACAAGTGTTTAATGTTCGGAAATTAGGATATGCCGTTGAGATAATAAAGTTGACTTTAAACATCTTTTAGATTTTTAATAGTCACACAAAAAATAATGACGTCAAGACCCGTTAAAAGGGAGTTGGTGTAGATTCACGAGTCGAGTGGCACATCTGTTACCGGACGGCTCGCTCCTCTGACTTATAATAATGGAATTAACGAGCTGGTTATGAACAAACGGCGTCTTCATTTCCAGGGTCCGCGCTTATGCGTACTTTGCCCTATTTCACTGCCACACCATTACGCTGAGCTAAATAATGTGCCCAATATCGCGCTTTCAAGAGCCACTATGGCTGCATATTTTTCAATTGTTTATGACGATTTTATGTAGCTATATTATGCGCAGGTTGTGTGGCGTCACTTTGTTTTTTGTAGCATTAGCCATCAGATGAGTGGGTTACCTGATGTTAGTGGTCATTATCGCCCATAGGCAGTTATTATACCAGAAGGGGTATGATTGACCCTCTGAAATCTTACTAACTATAAGACACTTAGCAACTTTTAACAACACGTTGATTTTCATTCGTGCTTTAGAATTATATTAGCAATGTGGCCCCAAAATAGATTAATTGTTTTCTATAGAAATAACCATTTTCCACTTTAATCACGTTTATTAACCAGAGTACAAACCGAATTTACGCCATCACGCGTACAAAATCCATTCCCTAAATAGCCCCATCTCGTATAATGGGAGAGGCTGTGTAATCAAATTAATTAGTAGCGAGATGAAACTACATGCTAGTTGCACAGTATCCCGCCTTCGGGACGGGCATCCCTTGCGGTCATCTTGCTTCGTATCCGTATAATATAAATGAATATATTTTTCTTAATTACGCTACAAATATATTTGTTTTTAGACTTTTTCAATATTGCTAATATTATTGTTGTGAAAAGTTTATGCGAAAAGTTGAAGTATGCTTTGTTTTTCTTCTTCAGCCTTTAGAAGTCCACTGCTCAACATAGGCCTCCCCCAAAGATTTCCAGACCAATCTGTCAGAAGCTTTATATCTAAAATATTACCACCTGCTTAATTGCCAAATTTTGAAAATACAAATTAACGCTATTATGACGTTCCACGTTACGATAAGATTAAAGAGTTTTAGTTAGTTACTATTACGTTAAAAACTGGAAGCGATGCACACACGAAGTATGTAAGTGAAGTTTAAAATGGCGCACAATTTTAATCAAATTACTAACTTATTTCATCGTATGCTGTACCCTAACAGGCTGAAATTCAAGCTCCGTTCTTTCTTTGCGTACGTACTAACTACTACGTACCCTTGTCATATACCGTGAATTTAATTAGTGTAATACATTAAGTCTCCTCCCTTTTTAGTCCTTACTAGATTTTCACTCTGCGTTTTTGAGTCGAAAATGTTTAAAATATTATTATGATGCTTATATTATACGAGCTTTTGCCCGCGGCTCCGCCCGCGTGAATGAGTTTTCCCGGGATAAAATTCCCGCTTTATATTTTCCCGGGATAAAAAGTAGCCCATGTGTTAATCCAGGACATAATCTACCCGTGTGCCAAATTTCATCGAAATCCGTTTAGTAGTTTTTGCGTGAAAGAGTAACAAACATCCATACATCCAGACATCCATACATCCATACATCCATACATCCATACATCCATACATCCATACATCCATACATCCATACTTACAAACTTTCGCGTTTATAATATTATTATAATAGGATCATAGCTGGGCGTCATTGTTCTCGACGATGACCAAAGGTGGCTTTTTCCAATGATGAAAATCCTTCTTACGGTTATGTCTTTAGCTTTGGTCAAGGAATAATGTCGACGGTTGGCGGGCTAATTGACTTAAGCGACATTTTTGAAAAATTTAACCTATGTTCAAATCATGCTCTTCCTTGCTTCGCCGCAGTCGGGTAAAACCGGAGGAAAATGTGCTGATTCCAAATATGTATAAACTCAATGTCGCAAAAAAATGTCCCGCGAACCGTCGATGTGTAGAAAAAAATCTAATAATCTCTGTAAAAAACATCAATTTACTATAGCCACTAGCCAGTAACCTAAGTAGATTAAATATCTCTGTGGGCAAACATTTGATGGGGAACCGTTTAACAATTAATAATAGTTAGGTTACTAAATGTTATTTTCCAAAAAATATCTAAATAATGTTGTAAGATCGCTGAACAATAAGTAGGTATTTATCTATGAATCTTATTTTTCTGTATAAAAATGGTTACAATTTAAAAGTGTATTAATTTGTATTTATTTATTTATATCTTCCATACATAACAATAAAATAAAAGTTGTATTACGGTATGACTGCAAAGCTGAGGTCTCGGGTTCGATCCCCGGGTCGGGCAAAGTGATATTGGATTTTTCTATTCAGTATCAGCCCGGAGTCTGGAATTTGTGCCCGGTATGGCGATAGGCTCGCCCCCTATCATATCATGGGACGGAATACGCTTGGCGAAAAGTGGATGCACTAGTTGCTCCTCTGCCTACCCCTTCGGGGATAAAAGGCGTGAGTATGCGTAAGCTATAACATAAGTCCAATTTACGAAAAGTCGACATGAATAGTTTTGTACTATTTATTCACCATCTAGTCATGGAGGTGTCACCTACCACTACATAGCTAAACATGTGTATCTACATAGCTACGTAGGTTTGTACTTAAAACCCAAATATTTTTTTAGACCGGAGTATAATATTGGAAGATTCATAAAGACAATTTTACAATGAACAATGACAGGCGGCATACTTCTGTTGTTGTTCATCTATGTTCTCCTATAAATCACGAACCCTTGTCTGCGAACAGCTCCAAATCGGACAGATTTTGTAAAGACTGCGCAATAAACTCACAGATTTACAAATGAATGAACTAACTGCTAACATTGTTGTATAATACTAATTTGTGAAAGTTTTATTATAACAAACACTGACTGTTTTATTTTACTTCATCAGTATCACTCAGCTGTAAGTGAAACTTGTAATTGGGTCATTGTTTGTTGCTGAAGAACAAATAATACTCCGGGGAATAATTATTCTTCGTTTATTACACATGAACAAACACAAAGAAAACAGAAGGCGACAACAAAACAAATAAGCGCCTCAGCACTCAATTCTATTTACTTACCCAAATTACAGATTCTAATTGTAATATTTCATTATTGCGTTATCTTGCCAGGTATTGTACCAATATTTATATACGGGTAATAACCCCCCGAGTGCGGTTTAATAAGACCGTGTTATTTTAACAAGAAGCGAACTATTTGATGGATCACTTCTCCGGGCCGAGAGCCTTACGGCACCTTCTGAGTTTTACTTGGCGTTAAAACTAGACGGACAAACTTTACTTAAAGTTCACAAGTGCTAATCAATCATCATTGGCCAATGATCTGTGAACGCAGCATTATGTAGCAAAATTGACGTTATGTGAAATGAATTATTGGTTGATTTTAGACGGTGTTTTCCGACATATTGATAAGTTATTAATACATCAACCATTGATGTATTAGAAAACCCTACATCATATTACAGAGGTAACTTAGTTTTATTAAAAGTGAGCACTATGCAGAATATGTATACTTACAATAGGTATATTGCTTTATTCATATTTCTATAATGCGAATTGCATACCAAAATAAAATATCTATGTTTGACACTATAGAAAATATTATTAAAGAACCTGAATATTGACTTGTTATTGTATTTAAAAATATTTATTAATAAAAGCGATAAAATACAGATGCATTACGAAATCCCTTTTGAGTTTTGTTATACAAAAGGGTATTAAATGCCTACCCATTTTTAAAAAGTCTTTATTTGATCCTACGGTCTCAATATCTACTAGAAATTATAAAAAATAATCTATCGATAAATGCTATCAAAATGCATTTGAACTTTACATTTAAAACTTCCGCGCGTAAATAATAGGTCGGGGAAAAAGTATTTTCGCATGTCGCGTTTTTTTTATAAGAACTCCCAAAACTTTTACAGCAACGGGATCATGGCACTACCTGCAAGATGGCAGAAAATCATCGAACAAAATGGCACATATATACTGATAAATAAATGCATTTTATATGAAAATTAAGTCTTGAGTTTTCATATAAAATACGCTGAATCTTTTTCCCCAACCTAATAGATGAAACGCTAGGCGTCATGGTGTGACGTCAGCTCTTTAGTAATAAACAAAGCTGTGTATTGTTACGTATTTTTTTAACACATGTATTATACATTTAAAAATATTTATGAGTAACGACAAACCGTATACCGTATATTTTTTTTAAATCCTGTGTAAAACATAATTCGGGATTTATTGCAAATAATTTTTGCATCTCCAAAGAGGTTCTACGTAAGTTCGTACGTGCATGGATTCTTGGTACCTACTACTTGGTTTCTTCGTTAACAAAACTATTTTCCATAAATATGTATCAATAAATAAAATAACAGAAATCTCATTCAAAAATGTAGAACTAGAAACGTGAGTTTAAACTGCTTTGTTTACTAAGTTGATGACGTAATATCATGGCGGCATCCGCTTCACATATTTGCAAAACAGATAAAAAAAATAACTTAACTTTAAATTAATAAATAAAGTATTTCATAATTTTATGATCGAAAACTAACATCTTCAGATTGCTTATTGCCGTAGCTATCTTATTGATGTATTTTATTTCAGTGGTGAGAAAGTAATACATATTTTTTGGGACAAAATAAAATTACTCGATGTAAAAGAAACTCTCAAATAAACAATGAATTACAAACACTGAGAAACTTGCAAAAGAAGTTGTTTGAGTGTTGAACTTTTTAGGTTTCAGCGATCTTGCGACATCGTTTGTGTTATGTTAAGGGTCTTATTCACGGTCCATCTTGACGTACAGCCAACCAAGGTCATGCACGATGCACGATGCAAAACGACTATAGTAGTCTAGACGTACGTCAATTATTATTATTATTAGCTCACTGGACTTGCGCGATCCAGCGAGTGCATCCAGTGTTGCCAACTGGCACGTCTACTATTTATCTAAATGCATCATAAAAAGTTACTAAATTCATCATTTATTCTGTTAAAATAAATACTAAAATAAGCCTTGTTAGGCTTGATTTGGCATTAGGCTTACGTGAAATGCCCTAATAAACTAACACAATTGTTTGAAAATACATTTTAGATTTAATAATATTATATATTTAACGAGTGACCGTGCATCTGAACACTCTGAGCATCGTGCTGATAGACAATAAATAATCTTTTAGTCCGTAACCGAAAAATACACCTAAAACTTTATAAATTATTCACGATTTGTAAATATCTGCATTCATTTCATATCTGTATGATGTGTTAAAAATCTGTATAAAAACCATTGACCTGAGTAAAGATAAATATAGATAACTGAATACCTGGCAGCACGGTCTAGCACGCACGATAGTGCGTATGCTACGTCCAGCGCCGTGACGTACAGCATGCTGTACGACAAGATGGACCGTGAATAAGGCCCTTTAGAGTTACGTAAATTACTCAATAATCTTATTATATCCTACGCGAAAGTTTGTAAGTATGGATGTATGGATGTGTGTTACTCTTTCACGCAAAAACAACTGAAAGGAATTCGATTAAATTTGGCACACAGGTAGATTATGTCCTGGATTAACACATAGGCTACATTTATCTCGGGAAAATATTAAGCGGGACTTTTATCCCGGGAAAACTCATTCACGCGGGCGGAGCCGCGGGCAAAAGCTCGTATTTTATATTCTTTATATGACGTGTAAAATGGTTTTCTTATTTACCGTATGTATGTATGCAGCGTATGTATGTAACAATCCATTTTATGATCCACTCTAGCGTCGCTCCTATCGAACCGATTTTCACAAACGAGGTGTCTATCGATTCGTGTTTATTGTGCAATGGTTAAGTATAGGCTATATATATTTTCCGAAATTTTACAGACGTAGAAGCAACTAAGTAAGCAGGATACGAGTGCAATACTAATTACTAAAATAATTATCGATTTAACACTTACGAAGTAACCTCAAGCTCAATAGGTATAGCTATTCTTGAGTCTTTGTGCAAAAACAATAGGCACACATGATACAAATTATACATTAATAATTATGATATGATAACTTATCAAATAATATTGTGTAGATCTTGGATACGTAGGTAAGTCTACCAACTCGCACTAGGCCAGCATGGTGGACTAAGGCCAAAACCATCTGAGTAGTAGAAGAGGCCCGTACCCGGTACCCAGTATGGGACAGTATATAATACAGGGTTGGTATATTATTTCTTATTATAAACCTTATCTATACTAATATATAAAGCTGAAGAGTTTGTTTGTTTGAACGCGCTAATCTCAGGAACTACTGGACCGATTTTGAAAATTCTTTCACTAATAGGAAGCTACATTACTCCTGAGTTTTTATCCCGGGAAAATATTTTTATCACGGAAAAACTTTTTCACGCGGGCGGAGCCGCGAGCGATACTAGTTTATTATACTCAAAGACATTCAACATTATAGTTAGTTAATTATACTGGTAGCTTGAGCTCTTTGGTTTTTTCACGTATCATTCTTAGTTAAATGATTGTAAATAATAAACTATTTTTAAAAACCTCATTACTAGAAACCTGTTTCAGTTTTCAGTAACGGAATTTAAATCGCAGAATCCACTCTTAGCGGGCATTTCCTTTAGTGAATCTACTTGATTTAATTCGGCGATTTATTAGTCCTTGGGTAACAAATCGGTAAGAAAATAAGTAATTATACACACTGTTCACACTATGTTATTATAACTATTTAGAAAAATAGTAAAACATGATCAGGAAGATGAGTCAGTATAAATAAATACAATAATAAAATGATTTTCCTCCTCACAATACACAGTCGTGCCCGTGATTGTGCGCAAGGCATATGGGGAGGCATTTTGCAGCTTTTGTAAACGTCTCTAAGCCATATTAAACCCCGGGCGTTATGGAGGCTTAGTGGATTTATTTTATTACTTTTACTTATTCAGCGTCTAGATTGTGGGTGTGATGACCGTCCCGCCGTTTAGGGTCTACTTTGTTAATTAAACTGCAGCGGTAATGTCGGTCGACGTATTTTTATCTTGTTAAACATAATCTGATTTGTCTTAAATTTTTTCTTTGTTGTTTTGTAATCTTAGAATATAAGATATCGCCATGGTCTTTCTTTAAGGGGTAGGCACAGGTGTTATATACCCACATTTCGATAGCTGTAGGTCCTATGTAGTAAGGGGGATACTATTGTCATTTTTGAGCACAACGCGGTAGCCGTGCCACGGCTAACATTTTCATGAGTTGATGATTAAATTAAGATATTGATTTGTTCAACTAGTTTGTTGGCACTAACATTTAATAGAACAACAATTGAGGAATTCTGGAAAGTTGCCTCTTTATGAAAATAATAAATTCCCTAAAAATTGTGATAATTTTTAGGGAATTTATTATGATTAACTTAAGTTTGATGAGCTTGTAGGTTGTTTTTTTGAAATAACTATGTTCATTACAATTACGTCACCGTGGAATCTTAGAACTCCGTTATTATAATATTATAGTAATATAAATCTATTTATGGTATAACTTACAAATTCTTTTCCCGGATGGGGCGGTAGAGCGGCAACCGGTGCACCCTTTTATTTCAATGGCGTTACTCTTAACAATTTGAAGGGTGAATTTATCATCATAAAACGTATATTTTTAATATAAGCAACGTATGTGATTTTCAGTCGAAATATTCACAAACTTCAGTTCGGATGGAAGCCCCAAAAATCGCGGTTTACAGCTCAAAGAAATTTCTAAATAGTTTTGTATTTCATGTAAAGTTATATTGCTTCATGGCATCTAAGTTGTAGCCAAAGACTTTGCTGCTTAATGAACGAAAATATTTCTATAAAAATATTCAACTTTTAAAATTAACCACCTTAGGTTGACTGGTAGAGAATACGACATTAAATCTATGCACCATGACGTATGGACTGTACATTAAAAACAAAACAAAATTAATAAATATATACCTACTAGTTGGCCCGGCGAACTTCGTATCGCTTTAGAATCAATGAATGTTGTGTTAACTTATTAGTTTTTTTATTAAGATTAAATGAATTATCTAAATGAATTAAGCTCAACAAATGAACAACAATTAAAATGGCAAAGTCATATTTTCATACACAGAGACAGAGAGAAGCAGAGACTATGCGACATGCCACGATAATGATATTTGGAAACTGAATTCTATTCATAATGACCTTGATCGTGAACTTATTACATATTTTTATAGTTATTCTGCTATTCGGAACGGATAGAAATACTAAAAATCCAAGAACATGATAATCGGTTCGGCCGTTCTCGAGTTATAAATGGTGTAACTAACACAACTCTCTTTTATGTATTATATAGATTATCTGTAAAAGGAATACCGAATTGACAATATTATTTCTTTAGTTGCATGGTAAGTGAAATTTTCGCGTTTTATAGTCGAGATTTTCCTGGAAATATTTAACCCATTGCAGGACGCGTAATTCGATTTACAATATGCATACGCCATACAGTATATAAATATATATATACAATTAATTTAATTATAATAAATTGTTGCTCGCGTGTTTAATATGGGTAACTGATATAATTATAATATTCCAATGCAATTTAAAGAGTTAGTTGTATGAAAATAAGTGAAGTATTTTACAGTTATTCATTACTAAAATACTTTTGAAATAACTGCCATGGATTTAAAAAAATGTAAAGACACAAAAATAATTACATGTAAATATAGATCTATACATTTATAGTAAATCCAAAATAATTGCAATAAGTGAAAAGACTGCACCGTTAACACCCTTTTTATGTCTGGCCATGTTTACAAACTCTTAAAACGAGTGTGTACGAAGGGGAGAGCAATAAAAAAATCAAGCCAAACTCTCAAACTCAAGGGACTTAATTGCTCTATTTCCACGCAGTATCAAAGGTACTCTGACGCAATTACGAGCTCCCAGCCAATGCGTTCTCGCTTATAACACTCTGGTACGATTAAGCGATTCAATTTTCCGAGCGGTAGTCATAAATGACGAGTTTCTAGCCTGATATGAATTTAAAAGTTGGACAGCGACCAAGTAAAGGCCATTCTGATAAATGTGCACTTATACGTAACTAAATCTTAACCTGCGTTAACTAATGTACAAATATTTTGTATCATTTACTTGTAATTATTCATTAGATTAAAAGGAGGTCTTTTGTTTCTTCTTTTGGGACAGAAAACCCTATTAAATAAATAAAGAGCCAAGGAAGTCAGAGAAAAACATTTAAAATTATACAAACGTGGATCATTTAATTTCACGGAGCGGGCACTCGAACGTGGACTAATGTAGTTAGTTAAGACAACCTCCAAAGCTATTCCTTAATCTTGAAAATAAAGCTTTCCACAATCAAGTCAATCACGCCTGTTTAACTCGATTTTCTTTTAAGAAACCTATTATAGTCCGCAGGGACCATTCCCGGGAAGAGTCTGCAAGCTAAATTGCTTTGAGGTAGAACCAGTCAATTTAAATTGTAAAAAGAATGTGATTTAAAAAAAGGCGGTGCAAATGTTACTCTTCGAGACTCTTACTGTTTTTTACGTTTAAAATTGTAAATAAATGTTTTTATTTCAAAGAAATAAAAAAATGCTGTATGTTTTAAATACGATGTGTTTATGAAATTTGTGCAAACAATTTGACAAAGGTAAAAACAAAAACAAAACAAAGTGTAGATTTACCTTATTCAGCGAAAAGATATCAAATTATTGCTAGTAATTAATGTCACGCGAAGGTTGAAGAAGTCAAGGGTAGTTGACCATAGTGATATTTGGCGTCTGTAGTTTAGTTTATCGGAAACTGGGTTATATTAAATTCCTTAGTTATTGTCCTATGGATCTAACAACAATAGCTAAGCGAAGCCATTAATTATTTGAAAATTATTAGACTTCACCGGTTAGACTTTAGGAATAAATTTAGAATAGGCTAGAAACTATGACTATTTTATTAAGTACTAGACTTCTGCTCGCGGCTCCGTCCGCGTGAAAAGTTTCTCCGGGATAAAAATATTTTCCCGGGATAAAAAGTAGCCTATTATCCAAATAATAACATGTTTTTCATAAAATAAGAGTGCTTCGGTAGCGTAGTTGTATTACGGTACGACTGCAAAGCTGAGGTCTCGGGTTCGATACCCGGGTCGGGCAAAGTGATATTGGTTTTTCAACTCAATATCAGCCCGGAGTCTGTAATTTGTGCCCGATATGGCGATAGGCTCGCCCCCTATCACATCATGGGACGGAATATGCACGGCGAAAAGTGGGTGCACTAGTTGCGCCTCTGCCTACCCCTTGGGGATAAAAGGCGTGAGTGTGTGTGTGTGTGTGTGTATAATATAATGATTTTCCGCTATTGCCTCAGTTATTAACTGGGGCTATGTACCCATTGAGTTCCTTGCTTTGATAAGTTCTCGCGATAAAAAGTATGTTATAATGTTGCTGAAATAAATTGGGCGAATATTGGGTTCTCTAATTACGCCCATTGCTATCTACATCGTTAGAGATAATATAGATCTGCGTTCAAGTTTAAGTCAATATTTTTGTTTGTTTCGAATTTCTTGAAGTCTTGGCTATTGTTCACAATGTTATAAAGCTGACCCATTTATTATTATTGACCATAGTGGATTAATATCTAAAATATACATTTCAAAGTTCACGTTTATAATAATCTCGACGTTAAAGTAACGGCACAGAATATGTACTTTAATTTAACATATTTCTCAGCTGATGGCGCAAAATCTTTCCTCTCGGATTTCTTGGCAATTTTTCAATGAAGTTAACTCCACCTCTTAACTTCATAAAAGGTGGAACCTGTAAGAATAATGAAATTGTGATATAAATACGTAATATTTATTTAATTCATATAAAGAATGTTGTGATACTGACCTCACTAGAAACATAGTCAATTAATTCTTTCTCAGTAACTTTTGATCCAGGTTGCCTAACAACGAAGGCGGTTGGTTCTTCGCCGTAATCAGTCACTGGTTTCCCAACCACTCCGGCCTCATACACTTCTGGATGTAACTGCAGTATTGTCTCCAATTCTAAAGGCGCGACCTGTACAAAACGAAATCTAAAAGCGTTTGCGAATTGCGTTTGAAACTACGACTAACGGCTGGCTACTCGCATAGACACCTAATTTTACTGCAGCCTCTCTATACACATTCATGTTAGTACTGGTCGTAACCGATTCTGGGCCGGCTCATGGACTAGGTCGAGTGTAGTGCATAAGCCACTAAATTCGCAAATACGTTAGCTGTGGATACTGTTTGGCTACTATCGCTGGATTCGGAACCATGTCATTTTATAACATTGACTGATAACCCAATGGAGACATCCGAGATACGGTGACGGATGATTTGTGTTCATAAAATGTATGCAAATTGCACATTTTTTGTTGTCAACACGTGGTCCATCCACACTTTCGCTCCAGTCCTGCACGGCTATGTATATTGTATAGCTACTAAACTAGCCTAATCATTGTAAAAGTATTATTAATATTTAAAACAAAAAGTTAGGGGTTAGAGTGTGTAAATATCTATTTCTTACTTTTGAAAATTGCACTCTTAAAATCAAGGGCTGGTCTATACAAGTAGAGTTTCTCGAAGTCGTAACATTCTGACGCGACTTATAATAAAATGCTCTTCAAGCTTAAATTACTGTCATGGGTTTTGCCAGTAAGGCAATTATTGTCGCTTACAAAACCCTTTCGGCTCACTGCTGTGTATACATGGTACGTTGACACTCCGACAGATTTTATTCAATCCATGATAAAAAAAGGAACTGAAATAACGCTGTGCTATATTTATTAATTTTGCATACTTATATAGAACCGCGACGTCGATTTTTTTTTTAGATTAAGGCAACAAAATACATCTAGACGTTAAGTAGACACTCTTTAATTTTATTCATTTTATAAATGATATATAATCTTTAAATTAAATTTTGCGCTACGTCTCATGTTGTACAACTGCATTTTAAAATTACTCAGATCCATTTTAATAATATATAGTCTATGACTTAATTATCACACAAACTGCGGTTCAAAGAGATTCATTTGCGTTTCGTATCAGCCGGTGCGATAATCGCTTCAACGGTATTTACGTACGATGAAATTAGTATGTGAGTGTCGACGTACATCTCGTCTCTATGTAAACAGATTGACAGATTGAACTTGGTGTTGGTTCACTCGTATTCGATTATCACTTGATTTGGCAAATTTTTGGGGTGATGGTAGCGGCAATCAAATTCTCGCGAGCGAGAATCTTTTAGTTTTGTCAATTAATTTTCGTTCTGCCTCTACGAGAATTTTTCTTGTATAGATAAAGCTTAAGCCCATCTTAAGCCCTTATTTTTATCACCGGGCAAGGGTCGCACTATGTTTGCCAGTAGGCAGTAGTGCAGTAGCACTGAGTACCTACTTTAAAAGTACGCTTATATACACACTTTTAAAACTTAGATTTGTTATCCCCTGATTAATAAGTAAGAGTATAATGGGCAAAAACTGAGAGGAAATTATATTCTACGGCGTATACCTATAATTGATATAAAACTATTTTACCGATTTTATCGCGGTTTTTTTAATTTATATTTTCTCCCGACGCGACGTTTCGAAGGCTTTGCAGCCTTCATAGTCACGGGGCGGACTGAGGTGTTGGTTGTCCGAAAAGTAAAAGTTACAATATCTACCTATGCTTAGCAATTAACAATTATAAAAGATTTAAAAAAATATTAGTTGTTGACGGTGCGATCTACGCAGAATGAGCTCACAGTGTCTTGCGATAAAATCCGCAAAATAGTTTTATTTCAATGTCTAACATTCGCTTAAATATAAGAAATCATTATGAATGCCTATAAATTATTAAAATAGAAATTCGTGTAAATACCTTATAACCATCATAAACGATGATTTCTTTCATTCTATCAACAATATAAAAATATCTGTCTTCGTCGTAATACCCTAAGTCACCAGTTTTGAAGAAGCCTTCCTCATCTAAATAAATTGAAGGATCTACTCCTATGTAACCCTTCATAAAGACGGGGCCTCTAAGGCAAATTTCACCACGCTCGTTTGGGCCCAGAATTTTGCGGGTTTCTGAGTCTACAACCTGAAATAAAATATTTTATATCGAGGTCGTGAAGCCAAAGACTTTTCAAGAACGAATAGTGTACAATGAGTAGGAATGAGTTTTAAGGTGTTATTTAACCTCTGAAAGAAACAAGGCTCTTAGTTGTAAGAATTTCTTTCTGCTCTTGTTCATTTTGATCTTTGAAAAATGTACCTTGTGGTATTAAAATAAATATTAAACGAACAGCTAAAATTATGACTCTGGCGTTCTGTGGCGGAACATTATTGACAATAATGTACTGCGTTCGTTTTTATTACCTTTAAAGTAATTCCCGGGGAAGCCATACCGACACTACCCAGTTTAGAACCTTTTGTTCCCCAGCTTTCGGAAGTTAGCTCGCCTGCTTCGGTCATTCCGTACCCTTGCAAAATATTTTTCAATTTTGGAAACCTGCGCAACACATGAACAAGTTTTTTTTTATTTATAAGTTTTTTGCTTTGATTGATGTTTTTCGTATTAAATTTTGAATGTGAAACAGCAAAAAGTATGATACAAAAATTCCGGCTAAACCATTGCAATAAATAAACACTACATTTTTTTTGCTGTAATTGCAAAGGCAAACGATAGGTACAGATTAAAGATTAAATAGATAAAATTATTGTTTACCTAGATCTTACTGTTTTAATAGTTTTGCTGTGAAGAGGCGATGAACGAGAGTAAATTGTGTGAAGTGAACTAAGGTCATACTTCTCAGCATCTTCAGCTTTCGATAAGTAACCAACGAGAGATGGAACCACAAATGCGATGTTTACCTGTATTTATGTCAGGAATAATATTTTTGTCAATATATATTATAGATAAATTATTATGCTATGTAAGTATAATTATAAAGGCTTATACAGACAGCGTATTTTATACGCAACGACTACGCATTTCATTTTTTTATATATACAAGTACACACAATATAGTCCCGACCGCATCGCGTTACTACCGATGTACTTACGTTTAAAGCACGTTGTCAGCTCGATTAAAAACATCGTGTTCATAGGTTCTTATTTAACTTTTTTCAGACTTACTTGGTTATTTTCTACGCTTTTAAGAAACGATTCAGGGGTGGCTTGATTTACATAGACAATTTTCCTTCCAAGTGCCAGAAACTTGTACGTCATGAAAGTATCGTAATTATGATACCATTCTCCAAAAAGGAATGCCGTTTTGAGAGATTCATCGCTAAAACTGAATAAAACATTTTGAAAAATGTTTAACAAAGTACAGGTTACAAAGAAATGGTTTTTTATAACTTACTCATCCGGCATACTATTTAGAATGCAATTTAAGTGTGTCAACTGAACACCTTTCGGCATTCCGGTGGTTCCCGAAGAATATAAAATGAAAGCCGTATCTATCTGGCCGTGTACAGGCGTTGGCTCGAATCGATTTACGTCAGCATCGCTCAATATCGAGGTTTTTATTGAAACTCCATCGTCCATTGCATCGTCCAATGTGAACAATTTGTGTATGCAGTCATAACTTTTTAATATGTCACTATACATTGTCCAAAATGTGTTTGAGCATATAAAATATTTCGGTTTTGCTACGGATAGCTTGTGTTTTAATGCAGCTGCAAAAAAAATTACTGAACATTTCAAATAATCGGTCGCCTCTTCATTTATAAATTACTAGCGTTTGCTCGCGGCTTCGCCTGCGTGAAATATTTTTTCTTGGATAAAAGTAGCCTATCCGTTCCAGGGTCTCAAATTATCTCCATACCAAATTTCATCGCAATCAGTTCGGTACTTTTTGAGTTTATCACGTTCAAACAGTCAGACAGACGCGACGGGGGACTTTATTTTATTATATATACGGATGGATGAGGATAAGTATTATTAAAGTTATATTTTAATAATTACTTTAAATGAGGTCATTGAGTTAGCACATTGAAAATAAGTATAAGAAGTGTATACTCACCTCTGCCACTCTTTAAATCATAAGGAGTGTATGTCGCTCCAGTGAACACGATCGCAAGAACGGTTGGAACAAATTCATTGCGTTTTTCCGATCCCACTGCAACCGTGTCGCCTCGCCCGACCCCTAACTTTGTCAGGAGAGTGGAAAGATTGACGGCGTATTGTGTAAATTCCTTGTACGTTAGTTTTTCACCAGTGTCAGCGTTTTCCTTAATAACATTAAGTCGATGTATAAAATAAATTACCTTAGAACGTGATGAATAATTTATATCTTACCAAAGCTATTTCATCATTTCTCAGTTTAAGCTTGTCTAGTATGTATTTTCCGAAATTTAGGTGTGCCGGTACTTGTATGTTTCCGTTACCGTATACGTAATAATCATGAGAGAACATTTTCAAGCGATAATTTAAAACAACACTTGTTATTTGCAGAAAGTTCGTCTGACAACTCTCTACACTGACGAAGTGGGTAGTCAAGGCGTAGATACAGTTGTTAATTATTATTTTTATCTATGTAAATAATTTAAATTGATTCATGTAGTAATAATTAATTCATTATCATTCCTTCTGGTTATTATTGATAATATAGATGCGAACGGTTGTAAAGATGTTTCGATGTTTCTTAAGTGTAAAGGTAGACACTTTTGAATGGATTTGAACGAAATTTGGCATATTCCTCAATCATATCCTAGATTAAAATACATTATATTCATGTTTTGGGTTATAATTATTGTCCAGCAATTTGTTCTATATATTATGTTTGAAGCATAGTTGATTGTAACCTGTTTTGTGTTTAATAAATAAATAAATTATATGCGGAAAAATTCAGAATTTGATTTTTATCCCAGGAAAGATTTCAAGCGGGTGAAGTCGAGAGTAAATCCTAGTTTTGAATTAATTATTTTCCCCTGATAGCACTACATGATATTACGAAGGTATATGTAACACAATATGTATACAAACTTGTTAATAATTCACTATATTGTAACTCAGCTTTTCTAACATAAATAATATAACGTATCTTTATAGATACGTAAAGAAAAAATATTGTACCCCTTTTTAAACTAATTTCGCGCACAAAGGATTGTGAGATTTGGCATAATTAAAGTACATATAGAGGAGAGCAGAAAAATAAAAAATTAGATTAAAATTTAAATAACCCCCGCCACAAAAAATCTGACTGCCTCGGTGGCGTAGTTGTATTACGGTATGACTGCAATGCTGAGGTCTTGGGGTCGATTCTCGGGTCGGGCAAATTGATATTGGGTTTTTTAAATTCAGTATCAGCCCGGAGTCTGGAAATTGTGCCCGATATGGCGATAGACTCGCCCTCTGTCACATCATGGGACGGAATACGCACGGCGAAAAGTGGGTGCACTAGTTGCGCCTCTGCCTACCCCTTCGGGGACAAAAGGCGTGAGCATGCGCATGCGTTACAAAAAATCTCTAAAAAGTTAAATAATAAAAGTGTCTTTGTCGTTTAAGTACCTAGTAATATTTTGACCCAAGCGTCATCGCGTCGGGGGACCGCTAAAGAAGTATTTTCATCTCCCTGGTCCGGAGTTCGGTCCCGCGACGTGACGACGACGACTTGCGCACGCACGCAGCGTTATGGCCGACGGCGTTTGGTGACCTCACAGCCTAGTATTGCTGTTATTTGACAGCTACCTCTTCCACCAAATTTCAAAGCTTTATCACTTACGTACTATTGCGTCAACTTTGAAAATTCTTTTTCCATTAGATTTAGGATAGCATACATTGTTCATAATTGTATTTAAAAAAAAGTAGTCAACTGCCCTATTGCAAAGTATTGTTACGTTTGCTTGCCATTGATCTTGTTCAGTATACACAAGTGACAAGTTTAATATTTAGATTGCTTTTTTTTAAAGATAAACGCTCAGGAATAGAAAAAATTGCGCCGCAAAGTACCACGTCGTCGTCACTGTTACGATACTGACCACGCCATCTCATTTCTTATGAAAGCGTCGTCGGCCGAGATATTCTGAACATCTCGTTCTAATGATGCAGGGAAAACTAATCATGTAAGAATCCCCGAGGTATGTTTCATGTCATGTATTTTTAGAAAGTAGGTTTTATTAGTAGTTTTGAATCTTCATCTTTCGTTTTTATAGTTGATTAAAACTGCATTTCATACATTAAAAGGTTGGTAAATTATTTTTTTCTTTGATATCAATCTTTTTTTTAATTTATAAACGCATCCACATCAGACCTTTCATATAAGCGCTACAAGGCCAGACCGACAGACAGCAGCTCAAACTTATAATACTATTATTTTTGTCCGTGGTTGAAAACAATCTCATTACATTTGTTTTTAAAATAACATAGTGTTAGAGTCATACAGTCAATTGATGTCGTTAAAAATGTAAAACAGCCGGTATTATTATTTCTTTGTCTTCTGAATTACATGAATAAATTCATATTATAACAAAAACTTCTTTACATTTTTTTTGTGAGGTCCACACTGCGTTATATCGCATTATAGAATATTCTCCATAGTGTTTTATATCATATACATTTGTTTTCATTGGAAACCTTAGCGGAAAGGCTTGTATCGCGATTGGAAACAAACCAGTACTACAGTCGAGCGCACTAAATTACTCATTGAGATATCGATTCCTCATGAACAGCATAGGGCACTGCACTGAGATTACCTATTTTTTCTATATTTATAAAGGACAGTGCAGCGCTGCTCTGCATTTATTCATATCTAGTGAACTCTGTTATTGAGCGATGTAATGGTTTTAACTACATACATACACACATTCACGCCTTTTATCCCCGAAGGGGTAGGCAGAGGCACCAGGACTCCGGGTTGATATTGAGTAGAAAACCTCAATATCACTTTGGCCGACCCGGGGATCGAACCCGAGACCTCAGCACTGCAGTCGTACCGTAATACAACTACGCCACCGAGACAGTCATCTTGTAATAACAATGAGTTTTAACTACTTATATTAATAATACCAGCCCTGTATTGTATACTGTCCCACTGCTGGGCATGGGCCTCTACTAGTACTCAGAGGTTTAACTACTTAGTACAATGACTATCTTTTAATATTTTATTACCGCTCTTGAAAATTTTGTATTGTGCTTTTATGAATAAATCTACTTCTATAGTTTCATCGATTCATTTCCGTCTACAGTGTATTCATAAGGAGGAAATCTTATATTTAATTTAAAATTAAACCTCCGCTATGCAAAATTAGGCGAAGGGTATTCCAATGATAATGGTATTGCAGATGTTCATGGGCGGCGGTGATCACGTACCATCAGGTGAACCGTATGCTCGTTTGCCCCCAATATCATAAAATAAATAATGAAATTTGATGGAGAGATTGAAAGCATGAAAGTTTTTGGGATAATTCAATGATGGTGTTTTGTTCATATTTAATGGAACAAAGTTAACTAGTACTACAAAAAAACACATTCATCGATTTAAGCTTTCTTTATTTCTGTAATGTACACATTGATTTGGCAGTTTCGTTTTTAGGAATCGTACAAATAATAATAACCCTTTATTCTCCTAGAGATACAATTTTCTTCTATAATACAAGACGGCAAATAAGCTTAATACATAAATAATATTTACATAACGTAAATTTGACAAATAGCTTTACAGGGACATAGAAAAGTAAATCTTATCCAGGTTATATCTACAAAAGCACATTAGGGTATTTAATAATTGAGTAAGACTTGTTTCTTTACAAATGATTTATCATCTACGTACAAGTTTGGACAGCCTATAGTAATATCTAGAAGTTTCTAATTAGGCATGTTTTTTATAAAATCGATGCAGTACAAAAATTGTGTACAAATATTGTATTAAAATTAAACGAGACCGAATATCGTTAAATTAAAAGTAAACTCACGTAAAATGAAATGTCTACATCATTTCTTACTAATACAGACCGCCGCGAGGGCAGACTTAAAACGCAATTATTGTTAAAATGATGACTATAATATCTTTGATTATATACAGGTCTAGATAAAAGTCGCCTGCGACAACGGGATTAAAATATAGCCGCTAACTGTTAGCAGTTAATAATTTCGTACTCATTTTTTCATTGTTTACATTTGCATTCCAATTATTACCTAAAAATGTAATCCTATGCTTTGATCTGTACGTTCACACACACGATTAACATTGTTTCAAGAAAATACACACACGTGCCCCAACCGAATCAGGCGACGCTATATCTAGTGTGTATACTATCAAGGTTTTTGTGTTTATAAATATTTAAAAAAATATTAAATTATGATTGGTAAAACAGTTCTGCAAAATGTTATTGTCTACTCAGCATAGTTAAAAGTAACAAAAACTTAATTTTCACTTACTACGTAAAAATCAAAATATGTTTTTTATAACAATACTTAGTATTATTAAAATTATGCCACTGTTTAGTCTTAGAGAAGTCGCCGAGTTGTCTTCGTCGTCAAAATCTGTGAAATAAAAAAATAATAATAATATACAATATTGAACTCTAATACACTAAATACAAAGTCAAGTTTGACAGAATTCACATCGCCGATCATCTGGCGCGTAATTCAAAGTATTTGTTGTGTTACCGTAGGCGTAAACCGTTAATACAATTATGGATAATAGGCTAACTTTTCACTTTACCTAGTGACTTACACTTTTGCATCCATGTCATCATTAGTATTAAAAAAGATAACCTATTTAATTCAAGAAACATCTTAATTGACTAACTTATGATACGATAAATTAGTGCCTCTGACTGGTGATGCCCGATGTTCCCGGACTTATCACATTTTAAATCTAACCTAACCTAAGCTGCTTATTAAAGTGTTCACAATTAATAATGTAATGATATCGATGCTGATATTACCCGAGAGAGCTTCGCTTGTTATTCTAGAGCGATGACGTAAATACCGGTAGATTTGTAAAAATGCAAATCCTTGCAAATTAAATCTGTATGCGAATGAAAAATACAGTCGGATCATAGACATCTATACTAATATTATAAAGCTAAATTACTCCTGAGTGCTATACGCTGCTTTTTATTCCGGATTTTTTTTTCACGCGGGCGGAGTCTAGTCTATATTAATGTCTCTTATAGAATGGTTATACAAGCAAACGAAGAAAGTCTCATTCATTATTTTGAATGAATAGAGGATGAAAGAGATCGTGACTCGATACTTTCATTTTAGTTAAAGTCTGAAGCTCTAGTTTGTTTAGAGTAAGTAACTCTAAACAAAATGAGATATTTAACTAATGATTTCTTACGTATACGCGAATGTTATTCATTGATATTAAACTACTATTACGGATTTTATCGCGGTTTTTTAATTATATTTTACTCCCGATGTTCGAAGGCTTTGCAGCACATCGTGGTCACGGGGCGGACTGAGATGTTGGTGGTCCGAAAAGTTAGTGTTACAAATCTAGCTTCAATTTAGAATTATACTAATTATATTAGTTTTATAACACTCATTTTTTGGACCACCAACATCTCAGTCCGCCCCGTGACCACGAAGTGCTGCAAAGCCTTTGAAACGTCGCGTCGGGAGAAAAATAAAATAAAGAACCGCGATACAATCCGTAATGATGTTGTGTTTTCAAAACGACACACACGTCTTATATATAGCAAAACATTCACAATTAGAGGTCATTTTGTAAATAATCATACTATCGGATAAAGTAGGCTACGTAGTTGCGAACCAGTCATTAACCAATCGAATAGTAGTGAGTAGAGGATTGTTATCATTGTTATTTTTCAACAATATTTGAACGTATGGTAATGTCCGAGTCATCTGTTTTGGTCTTAAAAAAACAATAAGTATATCTAACAAATCTAATACGGGGCAAGTTAGATCACTGTAGGTCCAGATTTCCCCCTTTGCTTCTCTCGAAGGCAGATTATGCACTCATAACTGTCACGATACCTATTATGTTTATGGAAACTAACCATAAGGTGGCTTATTTGTTTATTGGATTTCTGCTGTAAAATCCAATTATTAAAATAAACTACGTGAAATGAAAAATATTTTACCAAACTCCCTTATTTGCTCACCATACACTTCGCCTTGAAAATTCGAACTGATTGCGTCATCGGTTTGTGCTAACTGTGTTTGCCCTGTAATATATAATGATGTAAGTTAAAGTGATTACATTTTATAGTTATTGGCTACCGTAGTAGGTAAAGGGTTACCTTTTTTCCTGATTGTTTGATTATCGAGGACAGATTTTTGCGTTGTAGTGAAAGCAGAAGGTGGAGCTGGTATTTCTGAAAAACAAAGTTAAATTTTGAAATAGCCAATATTTTTAAAGATTTTTATGACAGAGTAATAAAGCGTCTTAGTTAAAATCAATTTTAAGAAATTTGATGAAAGCGCCATTGAATCGAAGTGTAACGCCAAAAAACATTACCATCAAGTTTAATGATGCCGTCGGTCTCGCCGAGGGAGTTCTTCGCGATGCACTTATAGAAGCCGAAATCATCTTTGGTAATGTTCCGAATCTTCAACATCATGAATTTATTGTAACCGCTGTCCATCGGGAACGCTTCGTACTTTCCACCTACAATTTCCATTTCTACTTAAATATAAAACCCGTACCCTTTACTACGTCTAAATAAAAGTCAAATCACGAAAATAATGGAATATGTATGGAATTTAAGCTAGACGGAATTCTTTACACGAGACGATGTAGCAAAACTTTTGACAAGTCAAAGTCGACTTTTGCTTTATTTATCAGCATTTTCAGATGTTGTGGAAGGTATTTCATTACTCGCCCATTCTTTATTCTCGCTTCAGTTGGTAAGAATATTTGAAATATATTCGAAATATTGTTTGTTCGCATTCAAGAGAAACTATTTTCATTATGAAGTCATAAATCAATGATACAATCGAACAATGCCTTACTTGACGGCAACACATGTTATTTATGCGAATATGATAAATGTGTTTGTATTCGATATTCTGTATTGAGAGTTAAATATGACAGTTTGGGCGTTGCCTACTAGTTTGTTTATTCCAAAGCATAATAACATGTTCAATATAAAAATATACAGTATAAATTTCCAACTTCATGCTATCTTGTGGTTATATTAAAACACGTAGCTAACGAGACTGCATAAAAATTTGAGCGTTTTATGCTCTTAATATAGATGCTGTTATTAAAATGAAAGTAGAATTTTTTATTGAAAATGTTTTCTCAATAGATTTGATAAGTCTCACCGGAAATTATCATGTCCCCTCGATCAGTGGTCCAATAGTTGATTGAGGACGGATAAGCTTCAGTGTGGCATTCCAGGGTCACATCTTGACCAATATAAGCCCCTTCTAGTTGGTTTGGAATGGATAGCATAGGTGGAACTGTAAAAGATTTTGTGTATGAATTTCATGGAAAAGAGACTCTTATTATGAAGGTATCATGTTTTATATTTCGTCTATTCAATGTTATCTAATTATTTTATACCAATGGCATTGTTCCATTCATGTTAATTATACATTGATGTATTGGGTTTTTTAATACAGCAATGTAATTATATTATAAAATTTTCATAGGTTATCGTTGCTGCGCGAATTGGCCAAATTGTCATGTCGAATAATAAAGCTCTTGCAACTTAGCTAATTGTAAAAATAATAATAATATAATAAAAATAAATGGGTTGAATCTTTAGTTATATTGTATTTTAATAATCGTAAAGTGGTAGAATGAAAATGTAAATATGTCGATTTTTGAATAAAATCAAATCAATCCACCATTATGTTCACGGCCTTTGAAGATCCGAACGCATCTAGCATTTTGAAAATAAAAATACCGATGGTAATCGATGAATATTATAGTTATCGACACTAGAAACCATATTATAATACTAATAACAAGGCAATTGGATATTTTGTACTGCCGGCTCGATCGATTTTTTGTAGAACTGATGATGGACTTAAGAACCTATGGTATCTTGTTCATATTAATTAATTTATGAAAGGCATGTCCATCGTCCCGTCAAACGTACGTACAGTCAGCCACACAAGTAGGCGAACAAACTCAAAATTTCAAATCGCATTTACGCGTAAAGCTTAATTGAAACATTTTTTTAAATGAAATTTAACTAAATCCCTTTAATTAAATTTTTTTGAAGAGTAAATAAAAATTGGGAAGAACACAAACGTTTATAGGCGTTTAAAAGTTTTGATTTTGTTCATTTTTACTGATGTAGTTGACTGTACCTACATAGCTCTTTGAGTATAGAATAGTGTCGTTAACTATTACTGAAACCAACCCCGAAGGCTATAGGTATTGGTGAATAGATCAATATTCTATTCCTGTCTTATGAAATAACGTAACATGAATAATTACTCTTGATTTATTAATACCTAGTAATTTTATGCGGAGTCGAGGTAATGATAAAGTGTTAGACCATTATTAATGAACTTATTACATCATTCAATGCTTAATTTTCCCACTTCATATTCTTATTGTGGTCACCTAGCAATTTATTTACTATATTGGACATATACTATCATTAGATTGTACAAACCAGTTGTTTTAGAGGTTAAAATCAAAATAAAATATAACGTACCAAAATAATTTATTGTAAACAAGAGATAAACCTTTACTGGAATTTATGAGCTTCAAGTAGAAACAAGGATCTAAATAAACCTTAAATCTTAGTTAAGAAGTATGTCTTCTTATTATTTTAAATGAAGCTGTACTATTTAGCTTACTTGCTATAGTATTTTTTTTTTTCATAGATATAATAAAGGACATTATATACATACACATATAAATATTTATATAATTAATACTTATACCATTATAATATTATGTCATTCTCATCGCAAGTCGACGATTGCCTAGTTGGGAATGGAACGGTCTGCGAAGACAATGTCCGCGGGTTCAAAACCCAAGGCACACCCCTCTGACTTTTCGAAGTTATGTGTGTATTGTTTATTAATTATCGTTCGCTTTAACGGTGAAAGAAAACATCGTAAGGAATCCTACATACCTGGGAATGCTTCATAAGAATTTCGAGGGTATGTGAAGTCTGCCAAACCGCACTAGGCCAGCGTGGCAGACTAAGGCCTAAACCCTCTCAGTAGAGAAGGCCTCTGCTCAGCAGTGGGCAGTATATAATACAGGACTGGTATTTTCTTTTCTTACTGCATTGAATGACGAGACGAGCATGCCGTTCGCCTGATGGTAAGCGATACGACCACCCATAAACAGTAGCAACACCATCCAGCACCTTGAGTTACAAAGGACTGTGTGGCATTCCACTGCGCTCATCATCCTGAGACATAAGATGTTAAATCTTATTATGTCCCGTAGTTACACTGGCTACAATTTCCTTCAAACCGAAACACAGCAGTGCATGCACACTGCTGCTTGGCGGTAGAAATAGACATTGCGGTGGTACCCACCCAGACGTACTCTTACATATGAGAGACCTACCACCAGTACCAGTGGTATCACAAAATACTATACTACGTCTAACGTCATTTACATAATTTGTATAGATATTATGTAGATATTCACGTCAGTTGAACTGTTTACTCACATTGTACCATGAGCATGATCCGCTTACTAATCGATGGCGGCACTCCATTAGATGCTATGCACAGGTACGCTCCCATGTGTAACCGAGACACCTTTGTTATTGTCAAAGTCTCTCCGTCTACCACGCTAACTGTCAACAAAATAAACATGACGTTTAGTATGCATACGAGTGGACAATCGAGATTATATCGAAATCAAAATGGTATAGGGTATTCTTTTGTTTGAACATATTTTTATTATCCTTTGCACGCCATTGTGATCGCGTGAAATGATGGTACCGAAAAATAAAAAGTGCTGATTTTATTCTCCCCCACACAATAGACCTTAGTCTTAGAAATGGAAATCTTCAGATTACCTACGATACATATCGATCAATCAAATTACAGCATTTTATTATGACTTTACATCAAACAAAACTAGGTTTGAGCAGACAAATTTGAAGCGCAACAAAATTACAAACTCCATGGATTTGAAACGTTACGAGACTATCCCGCCCTCACACCCACCACTGCAACTCCTGTAAGCCAGGATCGGCAGCGGCACGCATTTTATGACACCGAGCGGTGAAGCTCGGCGAGTCTCGAGAAACGTTAGTTGGAAAACTATCTCCCCTTTATGAGTGATGGTGAAGTTTCAACTGAAGGAATCTTATTTACGAATGCAGTACAGTTGAGAACAACCATCATTAATCACTAGCTTTAACAGACTTTGTTCATTTGGATGACAAACGTTTCAGATACAGTTGCATGCTCCTGTTGTTTGACTGAAAGTGGCTTTGATTTGTAGTCTGATAGATTTTAATTGATGATATTAATGTTTATTGGAGCGTGCGTTTTCAATTATTGTCACAAATTATCTTATTAAAATTATTAATCTTAAAGATGTTTGCAGTTGACGTCACTATCCTCAATGTCGGTCAAAGAGTCCTAAAGGTATCTGAAAACAACTACATGAACTAAATAGGAAGATAAACATATTTTAGTACATAGTTGTAAGCTTATTATCTATAAAACAACATCCGCACTAGCTGCGGTTTAATTAAGAACTGATACAATAATTTACACTAACCTGATTCTCCGTTATAATTGAAATCTTGTCCGTCTTCCCTCCTCCACATGACATAAGGCTCCGGGTACCCTGACGCCCGACACACTAAGGTCACATCGGAACCTTCCCGCACCACCATATCCGTCGACGTCATGTTATCGATGATTGATGGTGGCACTGAGTAAACGGATAGAAAGTATGTTTAAGTTAGAGAGCTTCCATGTACGCGGTTGCCTAAATGAAATTAATAAATTAGATTGATTATTCTATTGTAAACACATTACATTGATGCAGCGTTGTTTATTAGAAGTGTGTTCTGTATGCTTTTGCATTTGATGCATGTTAGCGTTTTTATTTATTGTTAATTTTTGACGGTGTAATGTTAAAATAACATTTTTAGATTGAGATTTATAGGATGATACAGACTGGATACCGGTATATTGCCAGTATTTTTGAATGCAAACATGATCACAGAATAATTTACATTATTTCTAATAGGACCATAATATATTTGTAGATAAATAGCAGTAAAAATACAAAAAAATTAAGAAGAATTTACTAACCTACAACTTGAAGATAACCTTTTCTTGACCGCATAGGGTCGGTATTGACTTGACACATGTACCATCCACGGTCAACCTCCTGCACGCTTTTGATATGAAGGTACCACGAGCGGTGGTCATTGTATGAGAGGCTGATGCGAGGGTTCTGTGTTATTATGTTATGATGAATGCTCAGTATGGTCTGTGTGTCCATACGCACCCATGCCACCTGATAAAAGAAAGTACTTAGTTTAGAAATTCTCAGTTAATAATATTGTTTCTACGTATATCAATAATATAGATATTCTAATATAATTCATTAGATTCTGTTAGATAGACGCGTGGAAAAAATGAAATTGTTATTTTGAAATGAAATGAAATGAAATGAAATGAATTTTTTTTGAAATGAAATTAAATTTATTATTACAAGTTAAAATTTAACAAATAAATACTCTTACAGATGTACAAGAAATCAACTACTACACAATATATATATATATATATATAAATATATATATTTTTATTTTATTTAGAGTATGCCATTGACGGCTGTACTAGTATTAACTGTGTCACCTTTTCTTTAAAAATTTTTTTAAATTATCTAAGAAAAAATACTATTCCCTAGTTACGTCGGCATTCTGTAAAACGAACTTTAAAATTAGTAAAGTTTTTGCTGTGTTCAATAAAGTTCACAATAATTAAGTGAATATGATAAATATTAGTAATTTTTAGAAATAATTATTGTTGTATGTTATGTCACATATTTCTCAGGTTTAAAGGCATTTATGAACCCTACCTAGTTTGTATAAAATTATGCAACGTAAACTTAATAACAATCGCCGCGGGGTCTCCGGAGTATAATGGATAAGAACTTATCTACCATTGATGTAGATAATCATATCTAAGCTTTTAACTACTATAGTCTTAATTGCTTATTGTACATGGTATATATTATTATGTACTTTATACCCATATTTTGTGATTGCTTTAGTGAAGGGCATTGAAAAGGACAACGCTTTTTTGGAACTAAAGACTTGGAATAATTTTAAAATTACATTTCCAAATGAAATATTATAAGGAGTATCTATTTACTACTGTATTTAATTCGGACAGTAATGTAAGAAATGGACGGCACTTTGCATTTTTTTAAAGGTAGTCATTAAATATTCATTGCCTTTGCACTAGTCATTTTATAGGTACTGCGGATGAAATCAAAAAAATATTTTCAATTAACAGTAGGTAATTTTCATCTCAGAACTATCATGTTATTAAATAATTTCCATTGCGATAGTTCAAGCCCCTATTTTCTGAATAACATACAAAAAAATCTCACACTCGCTAAGATTTATGTGGATAAATATATTTTTGTTGGTTTCTATTTGTAAGTACCTTGAATCCTCTTAAGTTATCCACAACACACGCCAGCAGCGCGTCCCGGCCGACGGTGACGGTCACATTCGGTATCGGTTCCGCGAATCTCGGATACATAGACTCTGAAAGCAAGCAATCTATATAGCTAAGGTATTGGAACTACTCCACTGATATCCATAGTTTATACGTGTTTCGGTTAATAGTTATAAATTTGAGTTAATAGACTAACTCAAAGTTTATCTTGTGCATATTTGAACACAAATCTACCTGTATTACTATGCTTTACAAATAGATATTTTAAGTTATCTCTTTAATCAATCAATTGGTGTGGTCATATTTCAATTATTATTTTGCGTAATGAACCAAAGAACAAAACAGTTAAGTATGTGATTATTCAGGGTAGTATCAAACTCTTAACGTAGTGTGCTACGCAAAAATAACCTGCAAAGAACAAATTGTTTCATCCTAAAAAATAATTCCCTCTGCATACAATCGCATGAAAAAGAATTGTATCGATTTTAAAGAGAACACTCGTTAGTAAATAGTTTGTACCAACAGTAGTCGGCCATTTTAATTTCGCAAATACTCGTACGGAAAAATTTCGTTGTGTTCCCCGAAAGGACGAGGCCGAGAACAATAGCTAGTGTTGCACAATTTGTAAACATGTTTGTTATAGAAGTTTTAGATCAAGCCGAGGAGTCACAAACATGACGGGCGGTGCCGTCGCGTCTGCTATGAACCGCCATCCCTGGCGCGCTAGTAGGGTTGCCAAATAACTTGCGCGGTACGCGACCATAACTTACGGTAAGTGCCGACTTCGCGCTAATTAGCTGAATTATGTTTATTACTTCTTCCTGTGTACACTTAGTTTTTATGTTACTATGTAAATGTACTTGTAATTGGAACATGAAAGTCGCTTAGTGAAGTGTTGTTTTTAATTAAGCGTCTAACTTAAAGAACGTCATTTTGAGGCAAGCCAAAAATAAATTGAAATTTACAATTTAGAAAAGTTTTCATTGGCAACAAAATCAGTGTTATAGTTCACAGCATCTAAAGTTATAAATTATTGTTTGTATACGAACAAAAAAATCATGTTGTTGTATGAAAACAAGGTGAGGGAAACGATGGCCCTGGCGGTAGGGCTGCGTGATTTATTCTCGGGACACCAACGACAAATAGCGGTTTGTAGCGATATCGCTCTTTCACCGGTAAAATAATATATAAAGTGTACAGTGATAAAGAAGGCGGATCCAAAGCTTTGATCATTTTAACGTTACTGGGTACTTTAGGATTCTCATAAGAATAAAAAAAAAAAAAAATTTGAAAAGGCGTTTTTTGATATTTTAACGAATGTCAGAAGTAATCTATCTTTTTACATCAAATAATCAAAATATAATGAAAATATGGTGAGATGGTTGCCGTGCCATAAAAAACAAAAAATCTTCGCGACCGTTCAAAAACACTGAGTGGGCAGTAACATGTAAGCTGAAAAATGAAATTAATATCTTTTGTGAACTCACAGGTGCGCTGAATGATTCAAAATATTATTTTAACTCGATGTTAACTCATGCCCTATTTCGGGGAAGGTAACACCAACATAAGTATTAATATTTTTGTAACATTAACATTGTAATGGCGGGAACCTTACCGTCAGGAACTTCTATAGGCGCCACGGAAACTACATTTTGCCCTGTAGGCAATTCTCGACCTGTAATCAAAAGATTACAGCAATTATATTAACATCTACAAAAATGTGTAATATTACTTAAAGAAGATAAATTGTTTACGTTAAAATACCTAGAGGTTTTACGCATTGAAATAGGTTTTTGAATATAAATAAGGTGGGTGGTAGCAGGTACTTTTTATGTCCTGAAAACGAAAAGCAACTTGCAGAAACTAAACATGTTCACTGGATAAGCTTGCGATGACAAAAAAGCAGCAGAAATAAAATGCTTATTTTAAATTAAATCCTAACTTTTACATGTTTAGTGTGATAAATGATGTAAAAAATATTAGTGGTTTTAAGTATGTGGCAAAGGGACAAAGCATAGGTACCAAAGGTTTTTTAATTTTGTTAGTACTTGCCGTTTACTGACGATGGCCTTTAGAGTTTATTGAATAGTTTGAGAATACCTATTGAGTTACCTATCGCTTACGGGAAAATTCATCTTCAGGGAAATATCGATGCTGTCTATTTTAATACTAAAATCAATTGCAATACATGTACTTAAATTGCAAAATACGAATAAATATAAAAATGTATGTATATAACGTGTCATATTATATTACGTACGTACGTTAATCAAAGTACTACGAACGAACGTTCAATGTAAAAGAGCAAAGTACAATTTCGTTTGTTGATGCCGTAATATTGAGAAGTTCTATTAAGTATGCGAAAAATATATTGTAAATTGTTGAAGTAAACATTCCTTGCTTATTCGATATGTCCCTACTTTGATATTATTAATTAGGGTTTTCATATTTTTGCAATTTTTGTTTTGCAATTAGATTGATAAGGTATTTGAAAGATATCTTTTTCTTTTGTGTACCTACTGAACTACGATGTTTATCTAACTGGTCAAAAAGATTTATTAATTATATCTTCTTTTTAAATGAAATCTTTAATACACACACATACACTCACGCCTTTTATCCCCGAAGGGGTAGGCAGAGGCGCAACTAGTGTACCCACTTTTCGCCGTGCGTATTCCGTCCCATGCGAGTCTATCGCCATATCGGGCACAATTTCCAGACACCGGGCTGATACTGAATTTAAAAAACCCAATATCAATTTGCCCGACCCGAGAATCGACCCTAAGACATCAGCATTGTAGTCATACCGTAATACTTACTACTACGCCACCGAGGCAGTCTTCCTCAGTCGAGGAAATCTTTAAATAATAAAAAAAATACTCTATATTGTACCTAAACCATATCAAAATATGATCACAAAGCAAATAAATTAAGCTAATCAAGTGTCACAAATATATTATTTATCACGTTTTATTTGCTGTCTGCTTTGCCGATGAATAATTAATTTTTTAATTTAATTAACGATTACTCGGTTAGTCTAATATTTAACCACTGGAATTCAATGTTGATAGAACTGAAAGATGATTTCACATAAATTTTGTACCCATTTCAAAAATTTCCCCGAATAAAGATAATAAATGGTTGCTACATCATTAACACTAAGAATCTAATTGTGGGAGGAGATGATTAATAGAGCACTCCACTTTCCACGTCGAATAAATAAATTACCAACGGTGCGTTTTAGGTGGATTTCAAAAATTCATTCTCATATTGAAAAGCTCCTTAAGCGTTAATAATTCTCGTCCTTAAAGCTGAAAGCGGCAACGATTTTATTATACGAGTACGTTAATTGTTTCTGTCATACTGCCGTCGCAGAGTGGTATGATACGTTTTTGTCAGGGGGTTGGTATATACCATTACGTGTAGCGCTGACAGGCCCACTCCGCGACGGCGACAGCATTGTTCCATTATCGGCGAAGAGATGAATAATTGACACTCTCCACTACGCTCAGTGGATGCGGCGATGAGATATAGAGAAGTTTATATAGTATTAATATTTTTAATGCGCTAGTTTTATACGTTCAATACACTCTACACGAATAGATCGTACGAATTCGCTTTAGATTACACTGTATTTTACCTTTAAAATATGGCTGATGAGTTTTAAGAGCGTGTCAATATACAGACATCTTGTGTAATGTAACTTGAAACGTATAATTATAAATATACATTTTAATTTACCTCAACTCGTTCAATTAATTACAGCATATTACGTAATTAGTCGAACTATGGTACAATAATGAGTTAATGACAGTCGTCAATGCTCGTAAAATATTCAGTCTCAAACAAGAAGGGTCAATTACTAGTTTCGTGGCTCATAGTATGGATACTCGCAACTTCTCAAGCCCCGTTGACACGGGGTCACTGCGAGGGTAAACATGCCGCTTCCAGCCCAATTGCCAACTTACCTATAAGTAGATTGAATTCCGGGAAAATTCAGAAGTTGCCCCATCTGTACCTAATGTATGTAAAGAGATGGGTGCACTTA
Source organism: Sphinx pinastri (assembly GCA_947568825.1). Classification (NCBI taxonomy): domain Eukaryota; kingdom Metazoa; phylum Arthropoda; class Insecta; order Lepidoptera; family Sphingidae; genus Sphinx; species Sphinx pinastri. The sequence goes on along the minus strand of OX387627.1, from coordinate 8,226,092 downwards.
CGGATTTTCTTTATCTGGGGATGCAAGTAACTTTTAAGTGAAAAGTAAAATAAATCGTAGTGTTGTAAAGATTGCTAATCTCTTCGTACAGTAGGTATGTTTTGGTTGAGAGGTTGTGGCGTTACTGGTTTCGAACTTCATGTAACACAATCATCATTTTCGATAAACACACACGTTGTGTGTGATTGGATGTTGTCCTAAATAGCGTCTAATGCCTCATGAAATGGAAATAACTGTGGCAAACCGTGGGTGCACTGGTTGCGCGTCCGTTTGTCTGTTTGAGGGACGTGTGCGTGAGATTATAAAATTTTATACTTGTAATATATAATTTTCGGTATTGGTTTTATAAACAATACTGTGTTCAGTAAGTATAGTCTTTAAGTAGTTAACATGGTACTACACGTTCCAATTTTATCGATATGAACGAGGAGATATTTAGTTAGCGCTTATCCGAACAGTTTTGTTGGAGACTTAACATCCTTACATTCATTCATTGTAATCTATACTTATTTTATCTATACTAATACTATAACGAGGAAAGATTTGATTGTTTATTTTTTTGTAATGGATAAACTCAAAAACTGCTGGATCGATTTTGAAAATTCTTTCGCTAATAGGAAGCTACATTACTTCTGAGTGCTATAGGCAATTTTTTATTTATTTTATTCCGGGATAATATTTTTATTCCGGTAAACCTTTATCACACGGGCGAACCTGATGCTCGCAGCTAGATGAAGATATTTATACTGAAAATGCAACGTAAATAAAATAATACATATTTTTGTTGTCAAAATGTTATAAATTATTATTATCTATGTCACCATGAAGTGGCGATAGCCTAGTTGGGAGTGGAACGGACTGCCGGGACGAATGTCCGCAGGTTCAAAACCCAAGGGCACACACCTCTGACTTTTCTAAAAAGTAATGTGTGTATTCATTGTAAATTATCGCTCGCTTTAACGGTGAAGGAAAACATCGTGAGGAAACCTGCATACCTGAAAAGTTCTGTGAATTTCTGAGGTATGTGAAGTCTGCCAACGCACACTAGGCCAGCGTGGTGAACTAAGGCCTTAACCCTCTCAGTTGTTGAGGAGGCCCGTGCTCAGTAGTGGGCAGTATATAATACAGGGCTGGTATGGTATGGTATGGTATGTCACCAAATGTGAAAGCAGTTTGCATCAGAAAGTAAATTGCCTAGAGATATACATTTTATTCTTTTCAAAATGTTTACGACATAATGAAAATTACTTTGCTTTATGTAATGAATTTGATTCGGAGAGCAGCTATGAATTCGCATACCTAATTCATTCTCAATCGTTAATAATACACAATATTTTTATAACACACCGTGAAAGAATATACCTACTAATTCTTATAATGTTTAGCTAATAAGTGCTTTAAAATAAAAATAAAAACTCGTTTTCGGATTAGAAGTACTAGCACTTTAAACGCTATATAGACATTACCTTTACTTACACTAACCTATATATACATACTAGCTTTTGGCCGCGACTCCGCCCGCGTGAATGAGTTTTCCCGGGATAAAAGTCCCGCTTTATATTTTACCGGGATAAAAAGTAGCCTATGTGTTAATCCAAGACATAATCTACCCGTGTGCCAAATTTCATCGAAATCCGTTCAGTGGTTTTTGCGTGAAAGAGTAACAAACATCCATACATCCAGACATCCATACATCCATACATACAAACTTTCGCGTTTATAATATTAGTAGGATAATAAAACAGCAAAACTAGTGTGTTGTGTGTAAATTGAAAGGAAAATAAAATAAGGAATGACTACAAAGAATAATAGAATGAGCAATTTTTTAAATTCTTTTCTGTCTCTTTTTTCAGTTTGTTAGCGCACATCTGCGAAATTACTTAAAGGATTTTCACAGGTAAACAGATTATTGGGAGCAGAATATAGAATTTGTTTCATTAAAACCGAATATCGGAAAAGGTGATCGTCATTTTAAGATATTTGCAATTTACTTTAAAACTATGGTTATAATTCTTCTATGGGGACGGACTTATACGCGGGTAGAAAGCTAGTCATTCATATTATACCAGAAGAAAGTACCCTTTCTGTTTGCCGGCTAATTTAATCCGCCCGGCTAAAACTTTATGTTAAGGGCGAAGGACGTATTTTCTTATGTAAGAAGAATTTAATGAATTGAAAAAGAAAAAATTAAAATATTAAATCAAGCGAAGATAATTTAAATAATTTAAAGACACGCTCGGCCATTACAGAAAACTGATTTATGAAAAAAGTTTCACAACCTTATAACCAATTTACGGAAAGTTTTTGTTTTATTTGACACCTAAGGAGACAAATTTTCTCTTTAAAATATTATTGAATTAACTACACGGAGTAGTTGGTTTGGTTACCGAAATTTTAAGATATTACAGTTCTAAGAAGACTTAATAAACTAATTACATTTTAGAAATAATGGAAAATAAATAAAAATATTTAAAGAAATAATTGAATCTGCTAGATCAATATGGGTTTGGAGTCAGTTTCAGTACGATATCTAGGTTGTCATTAAGGCAAAATGTCAATCCACAGCCTGATGAAATATTTCTCTAATCGCTTTCAGTTCGTGGAACTGTTGGCGTGAAAGAGGTAGGCACATAGAAATGGCTGAGCTAACATAAAAGGCTTCTTTGTTTGTATTTAGAGATAGACATGAAATTAGGTACATGACTAATACTAAAGTTGCGTAAGTTTCTTTTGGGTCACGTAATTAGTCGAATGGGGCAATCGCTTGACTTGAAGTTCACATTATTGATAACTTGTAATATGATGGTATTTTCTCGTTACAATTTTTTTGGTTTAATGCTTGCACAACGTTGGGTCCATTGGTTGGGTCATATTTGATTTTTTATAGTGTTTTTCATACTTACATCGCTGCAGATTATATTTTCTACACCATTTCACTATAGTACAAAGGTTTTAATATAGTTATTATCACTGTCCAGTTCAGCAGCTTATTAATATCTTCTTCTACGCCAACCCTACAAAATCATCGGAAAAAACACACTCAGTATTTATCTCGATCTGGGAATCGAAGTTTGAACCCGTATATCTCGGTTCACACTCATAGTGCATGTGAGTAATTTCTCACAATCAAACATATTTCGTGATCTTACCTTTATATTATATATACCAACCTATACTTTATTAGCATGGATATAAGCGGAAGTATAAAGGGTATAAAGACAAAAAAGTTCCGTGCTACCCGTCTTGAATTATACTTTATAATCGAGGCTAAAGAAACGTAAACGGCGCATTTACAAATCCAAGCAACCTTGGTATTGAATGGTTAAACACAGAAATAGACATTTTTGATTGGCACGCTCACCATCCCCGTCTGTACTTATTGTGGATACTTAATCCTCGGAAAATTTGAAAGCTTTCACACTTGACCGCATTTTCGTGGTTTCAGATTTCGGGACCGACACTTTTGATTTGCGCCGATTCAATGTGAAATAATATTTTCGTAACGGGATTTTTTGTTTTAGTATCATTATTTTTCAACGGATGCTGTTTCGGATTGAACTGATCATTTACGAGGTTCATATAAGTTTACGTATCGATGGAATCATTTCTGTTCGGGAATGAATAAATGCGGTGAAGCCGTAAGCGATAAGAGTGTTTCGATTCCCTTTCAAAATAATTACTCAGCGGGACAACAATACATCTATTTGAAAATTGTTAATTGTATTAAAATATATTCAGCGAAAATGTATAACTGTGCATATTAATAAATTATAACTTAAAGCGCAACATAAATTCTAAAAATACAATATACTTTTATAGAACTATAGTTTCTGTATTCAAAATAAGTTTTTTCGAATAAAATTTGAATTTTACTTAGCGTCTTCAATGATGGTGATCACTTACCATTAGGTGTACCGTATGCTCGTTTGCCCCCTATATCATAAAAAAATGATATTTCAAAATCATATTCTATATTCAAAAAAATATTCAGCCTTTTTAAATTTGTATAAGTTGTGGATTCTATCTAACTCTATTCTATCTACTAAAACTGGGCTAATTCGAAGAATATTTCGATATTGAACTTTATAATTTCAAGAAATTATAAAATAAATGATGAGAATGTTTATTTACAATATACAAAAGAATCACCAAACCAATTTGTATTAGAATACTTTTTGGTTAAAATATTGCAGGAGTTGCAAGCTGCTAAAATGTGTTTGCGTTGTAAATCCCGGCAAGGTGTACGAATTTATCTTGACTAGGATCATCCACTTTGAGTTGCAATTTATGAAGGTCCTTTATATTTCCCTCGCTTTTCCGTAATGTTTAGTTTTAGAATTAAAATGCACAAAACATGAGGAACTCCAATTACAAGATAACACATATTATGCTTTTAAAACTAATCGCTGGCATTAGTTGCACCCCTGCCTACCCCTTCGGGAATAAAAGGCGTGAGTGTATATATGTAAAACTAATTGAATAGTAAAATGATTTACTAAACTGAATTATTATCTACTCTATATAGAAAAATCAAACTCTTCATTATTCTTATTAGAAACTTGGTGTTGGTCGCAGCTTCATCCGCGTGAAAAGCCTTTCCCGCCACAAAAGTCCCTAAAACACAGAACGACGCCAGCGCCATTTACTTAAAGAATCAGATTAAAAATAATACATTATTTTCCAGGGGAGCAAATTACCGGGATAATATGTAGCCATTGTGTTAAATGTTAATCCAGGATATGACCTACCTATGTGCCAAATTTCATCGAAATCCGTTCAGTAGTTTCTGCGTTTCCTTCTAACAAACACCTAAACATTTTCGTCAACTTTCGCATTTATAATATTAGTAAGAAGATGAAAGTAATTTCACACGTGACGTGTATAAATATACTTTCGATTTTCTTCATATATAAATGTCTATAATTTTTCGAAGTGGTAAAGGGGGTAGAAATGAGTTCCTCTAGGCAAGGCTCGATTGTAAGTGACCCCCTATTTTCAAAATAGAGTAGATACTAGATTTTTATGCTGGGTTTTGTAGAGCAGCGTAGTTACCAGTTGTATTGACCGGGATAATCTCACTGTCTTTTTTTATTACTACTGAATGACGAGACGAGCATACCGATTGCCTGATGGTAAGGCTTGCGACCGCCCATAAACAGTAATAACACTATAAAGAACTTTTAATTACAATGTACTGCATGACACTCCAATGCGCTCGTCACCCTGAGACGTTAGATGTTAAGTCCCACAATACGCTGGCTACAAACCGGAACACCACAGTGCATACACACTGCTGCTTGACGGTAGAAATAGAATGTCATAGAAAACTGTAGTGCAGTAGCAACTTTACCGTTGCATTACTTTCGATCAGTAAGATAACCATATATATATAAATAATCCCTTCCTTAACGTTTGTAAAATCAACCATTAGCATACCTATTCATTCATGTTAGTATAAAAAAAATCGCATGCTAGTTTGATTTTTGCTATTAGTTGTATGTTGCATCATCACACTTATTAACATTGGGTCTTTACCTATAAAATTGCCGTTGAGTATACCTAAAGGTAAAGACCTAATCTTATTCTACTAGCGGTCATAAGTTATAACTATTTCACCATCTTAGCCAAGGGGATAACAATGTCGTTTGTTAAGCTTACGAAAAATGTCTAGTTCTCGTTACGTCACACATTACTCATCTCTGTTTTCAAGAGATAAAGTACATCGATAACTGCCAGGTTGGTCGGAAGATGGCCGCGGATATCCGCCGATGCGTCACAGACCCCTATTTGTTTGTGTTTCTTTCCCCTTAACTGAATTATGTTATAGAAACTGGGAACTCCAGTAAAACAGTTGCCCTCTGAATAAATCTCGTACTTGAAGGAGCTTACGATTTTTCGATGCAACTCAACGTTTGTTTATTTTTATTACGTAAAGAAATGACAGTTATGACAGTTGTGGTCAATAATTGTATTATAATTTATGAGTTAAATTCATTGTTAAATTGTAGTTTTACTTTATTTTTATAATAACCTACAGTCAGCCACATGAATTGTTGAACAAATTAAAGATATCAAATCGGCTATAGGGGTACGCCTTAAGTTTACTTGAAACATTCTTTATCTTTGCGTGAAGTAAACCCCTTTTCTATATACTAATAATAAAGAGAAAAGATTTGATTGTTTGTTTGTTTGTAAACTCAAAAACTACTGGACCGATTTTGAAAATTCTTTCACTAATAGGAAGCTACATTACTCCTGAGTGCTATAGGCAACTTTTTACCCCGGGAAAATATTTTTATCCCGGAAAAACTTTTTCACGCGGGCGGAGCCGCGATCAGAAGTCTAGTATTTTATAATTGTGAAGAGATAAAAATATTGGAAGAATACAAAAGCGTATAGACGATTTGAAGTTTTGAATGTGTTCAGGTAATTATGTGGCTGACTGTACATGTGTTCTTTATACTTTTGTGATTATCAGTTGTTGTTTTCATACACAGTGCATATTTTATTTTAGAAGTTAGGTATAGGTAGTTGAATAAAGCAATCATTATTCTTATCAAAGACATTAAACAGTATAGTTACAGACCGGACATCAGGACCAAATTTTTCGTCCAAAAGTTATTACCAATTGGTAATAAGTCGCTGTCTTATATGAAATGTCCGTGTAGCAAGTTACAAGACGTCTTGGTACGTTTAAATTTGGAAAGAAAACTATACTTTGGAAGGAAATATGCCAATATACGCATTACGACCATGTCAAAGTATGTGCTAATGCATTTTACATAGGTATTTTGTTATTTCAGGTTGATTGAGTTACTGACGAATAGGCTCAAAATTTTTGTATCACAATTTTCCCAATGTCCGCTCTATATAATCTTAGAACTCTTTGATTCTTATGGAGTTTAATTATTTGCCCTCTAGCCACTTTCCAGTATAATAAACTTTCGAACAAATCGAAGAAAACGTATTCACATTACCTTTTTACAAGGAAACTACGTTATTTATTGGGTTAGCAGCAATCGATTAAAATGATTAAAAGACGGTTTAATACCAAGACATATAATTTACATTCATTTAATTAATGAATGTGCTACGGTCTAAATAAACTGTTTTAGTAATAGTTGGTTTAGCCGCAACCATGTTTTTATTATTCTAGGCTATATAAATAGTGGATGGAATACATACAGTTCGCTTTTTTATTTAATGTAAGGAAAAGGAGGTTATGGCAAGTACAGATGCAAAATAGTGTAATAAGTAATTTCATATAGAACGATTGTAAACCAATAAACATATTATTCGATATTTAATTGCTATTTATTATCAATACTATGTAGTGATTAATATGGAAAATAACCAATTAAGATTGCATTTATTTGATAAAACCTCGCTTCAAGTCATTTATCTGTGTCTTTATTATTTTGTTTATATAATAAAGTTATTATTAAAGTGTTAATTACTTTTATTGATAAGTACAACTGCGTTTTATTATCTACATTTAAATAAAAGGCAAATATTATAATATTATTTATGTCATAATTTTTATCTTAGTAAAAGTATAAAAATAAAATCCATCCATGACGTTGTGATAACTTTAGCTACTTAACCGATCGCACAAAAAGTAAACACATTTTTTCGCACAGTTTGATAAGTTACCGGCGTACTCAATAAAAATGCTAATTGCACTAACTTACCTGTCGTGGTGCAGCAGCCAGTCAATAATGCTACCCACACAACACAATATAAATGTACAAAAGGAGTCATTTTCGCGATCACATGAGATGAATGTCCGTTGTTTTGTATTGTCGCGTGGTTCACCTGTGTTGTGAGACGCGTGAGGCACGGAGCGGTTCGGCGGCGCTGGTGCGTCCCATTCTGGGCAGGGCCACGAAGCCACTGCCGCGGGGCGCCGCCACTCCGCGCTAACTACCCCCCGGCCAGATAAACAAGGGCGAGAAAACCGGGAACAGGCAGACAAGCCGTCTCGCTAGCTTTTATCGTCGGGACCACATAACGTAATAAAATAAGACAAAAGGATAACTTCATTAGATTTTCAGTTCGATAGGATTGATCTGTTTTGACTGATTTAGATGCTATGATAGAGCTGCGTTTAAGGTTTTTTGTAACGCCTTTCTGTTAATGATTTGAGTGTAGACTATAGTTAACTTTATTTAGATCTTGTTAATGAGGACTTCAATCACTACAAAGTACTTAAAATCATAAATAGTTGTCTGATAGACAACACAGCGTTTAAAGCGGTTCCTACTAAATTATGATATTTTGCAAAGCGAGTGCATGCAATGCAGGCAAGTACAAAGAAAAGTTTTCGGGAAATTCTTCTAAAAGGGTTCTGGAATCCTGGGGGGAATCCTGGTAGAATGACGGCTAGTATTTAATAACGTACCAGATTGTAACAATTTGTGTTTGTAAACCTATTGATCCAAATAGACTGCCTCGGTGGCGTAGTTGTATTACGGTACGACTGCAGTGCTGAGGTTTCGGGTTCGATACCTGGATCGGGCAAGGTGATATGGGGTTTTTCTACTCAGTATCAGCCGGGAGTCCTGAAATGTGCCCGGTAAAAGGCCCACCCCTTATTATATGGGACCTTACATTAAAGGCGAAATATGGGTGTGATACACCTCTGCGACCCCTGAAAAGGGAAAAAGGCGTGATGCTATGTATGTATGTGTATTGATCCAAATTGTAACAATTTGTGTATCAGTCCTAAAATTTTTAAGTATCTACACCATTTATTTTCCAAAATTGGACACAAAATTAATAGCAGCGTAGTATGGATTGTGGTAATTAAGACCACGGCAGTATTTAACTCATGGTATCATTTATGTACTAATTAGTGGCTGTCTTCAGTTGACAATTCTTTTAATATATAGTTACTTTTATAGGAAATAATGATAGAGAGCACTACGCTTGTTTTTGTTAATAATTTAGGCAAACGTAAACTATAAGGCCACTTATCAAACAAGCGTGTATGTGGTATATCATCTGATGTATAGTAATTAAATACATGTTATATGCTTCTTATCTCAAATATGTTTGCATCTTGTTTATTGGAGTAGAATAAATTACATTAGGGAAAGATTTAAAATGAGCTGGGAGTAAAATTCGTTACATAAGCGATGCCGCGGATGCCATCAGTACGTCTGCTATGAGATTGGCGTCTGATGCGAAGTGAAATTCAAATGTTGCGGCTGAAGAATTGGATGAAGACGAATATATCCGTCAGCGTGGATATTCGTTTATAGTCTTTGATTTGCAAAAAACGTTATTTAGTTTACGTAATTCTTACTTATTAGACCTTATTAATATGACCGACATTGAAGGCTAAATACGTAGATTTGTTTATGTTCAAATGGTATCCGTTTTAAATTTTGGTATAACTTTGGGTTTGATTTTGTAAAATAACTTCGCTACGCAACAAAGAGTTCACGTAAGTGATAATAATTTATTCCCATTTATCGTAGATTGTATAATTATTGTTTTTTATCATAAAATACTTGTCTTTAAAGAACTTTATCTAGAAGCAAATTAAACCGCCCAAAACAAAGATATCATGATTCAATAATAATACCATATCTCTCTTAGATTATATAAGTAAAACAAGTTGTAATACCAAGAGAAGGCAATTCCTTTACTTAGTAAAACAAACATGGAGGTGTTAGGGATTAATTTGTAAGCGATCTTAGTACTACCTAGGTAAATAGATGGTCGCTAGAAATCCTAAGGTCTTGTAGTTAAGGTGGGCGATTAATATGCTTACTCCACCACCTCGCGATAAAATACTAATGAGCCCCATTTTAAATCTGTTGTTTATGCGACCAATATCAGCTTCAGGGCGGGTGGTTTACTAACCGAGTATAGATACTTGTTTAGGTTGCAACTCTACTAGTGGATATAGGTTAGGTTCTTAATAATAGTGATGTGGTTCAATACGAAAAAAATATTTATCAAATTTGAAATTATTAGTATGTGTAATAGTTTGTTGTTATTTTCATTTGACGTTTTCAAATAATATTATACCTTTCCAAGGATTGTGTATTGCCATAGTATTATATAAGTTAGTATGCTGAAAGCTCAACACCCTTTATGCTAGACGCAAGACACTTTAGTCCACCGCATCGCAATGATATCGTTCTAAAGTGTAACTGGCCCCTTGCATTATCTCTAAGAGCTCTCGTTTCTGAGAAACGCCGATGTCCCAACAATGAATAAGATCTTACAATGTTTTGTTCGCTTAAACGTTTAAGACTATCTCAATTTATCCTGTTATTGTGTATATGGTAATAACAATAATGTATGTATATGCAAATTCTTAAGGATAGAGACCGTCCGTGTTCCCTCCGAATCGATTGCAATCTTCAGTTTACGCGCGGCCATGTTTCTTTAATTATTCCACCGCCTACTTTGGCCACAGTCTGAGGTTTCGTCCGCTTGGTCTTTTGGGTTGAATTCTACGCGCCTTCTCGCTTTAAATCAAATAAATCTTGCAACGGCTAACCATATAGTAGCGGATAGAAAGATCAGGACTTCGTCCTCGAGTACCCCATTTTATAAGCTATAATTTTTGCCCGAGGCTCCGCCCGCGTGTAAAAGTTTTTCCGGAATAAAAGTCCCGCTTTATATTTTTCCGGGATAAAAAGTAGCCTATAGCACTTTGTACTTTGGAATAATGTAGTTCCAGAGATTAGTCCCTATAAACAAACTCACAAACTTTCCTTTTTAGAATATTAGTATAGATCAGTGGTGATTTTTGATTTGATTTTTTGTAACAAAATCCAATGATTTAAATCAAAATTGATTGTGTTTTGTGAAATAAGCATGAAAATTTATTGAAAAATGAGGTACTTCATCAGATTTGAAATATTGTTGTAGGCAAAAGTAGGTTATTTGCTATCTCTTTTTTCGCACGCGAAGTTATGGCCGTTTATTTTTGGTGACGTTATAATTTGCATCTGATTCTTAACGGTTAACCCTTTTACTATATTTCAAACCTTTTAATCACCTAACTAATTTATTATTAAGTGGATTTAGATTATTTTTCGTTGGGTTTTATATAAAATACATTTTTGATGAGTAAATAAAAAAATACTCCTCATGAACTTCACCCGACGAACGACCAATAACGCATGACAAACTGCCATAAAAATTGTAATTGTATAAAAATTTTAGTTTTCTTAGAGTTATCAGTTAATAGAGTAAACATATACCATTTACGGAAAATTTAAACGTAATACTTATATAAACTTATTTTAAATATAAAAAAATGAAATAAATGATTGGATTTTTTTAAAATAAATCATAAAAATCTGTGAGGAACAAAAAAACATGATTTTTATCCAACCTGGTATAGATTAATTACAAGAGGATAGCACATGCATAATTTTACTTGCAATTTATTACGTTTGATCTTAGCTTAATCAACCAAAGACTTATAATTCAGATAGAGCTCTATAACAGCAATATTTATAATTTTTTATATTTTGGATATTTTATGTAAAATACGTGAAAACCTGGGGCAGGACAATAATATAAATGAATCTAACTGTTAAGACAATTGTTATGTGAAGGCTCATATTGCTTTTACACTGACTTTTAAAAGTGACATAGAATTGAGTATTTATTAAATCTAATTTAAAGATGTTGTTAAAAATAACTTATGCAAGTGACATAGAATTGAGTATTTATTAAATCTAATTTAAAGATGTTGTTAAAAATAACTTATGCAAGTGACATAGAATTGAGTATTTATTAAATCTAATTTAAAGATGTTGTTAAAAATAACTTATGCAAGTGACATAGAATTGAGTATTTATTAAATCTAATTTAAAGATGTTGTTAAAAATAACTTATGCAAGTGACATAGAATTGAGTATTTATTAAATCTAATTTAAAGATGTTAAAATTAATTTATGCGGATGTTTAACTATGAATCCTATATAAAAATCGAAGATACCTAAGTAAAGTTTAGCAATTGTTATTAGATTTGCGTGATGGAAGAATGACTGAGCCCAGCTCTATTAGTAAAGTAGGTTTGTGCTTAGAAGTGCGTTGAATGCAAGTTCAACACAAGGCAAGTCATTATTTTACACTAATCACTATTACGAAAAATAAAGTAAACTTGTACTATTTAGGGCCTGTTCAACAGCTTCTGACTAAATGTTACTCGTCATAAATGTATAAGCCGACCAAAACCAAAATTTACACTCTTATTATGATCGCAAATAAAGTATAAATGTGAGTGCTACCTGCATTAGCTGTTTAAAATGATAACTAAAATAAAATTTCCTTGAAACCTGCGAAACGGGCCCTAAACCTACATCTTTTTATTTTTTTATTTTTTATGGCATTGAATGACGAGACGAGCATGCCGTTCACCTAATGGTAAGCGATATGACCACCCATAAACAGTAGCAACACCACCCAGCACCTTGAGTTACAAAATACTGTGTGCCATTTCACTGCGCTCGTCATCCTGAGACATAAGATGTTAAGTCTCATTAGGTCCAGTAGTTCCACTGGCTATAATGTCCTTCAAACCAAAACACAACAGTGTATACACACTGCTGCTTGGCGGTAGAAATAGACATTACTGTGGTACCCAGACGGACTCTTACATATAAGAGACCTAACACCAGTATCTGATATTATTAAAAAAAAATACAGTTGCAGTACGTGGGTTTACAGAAAATAAAGGATACGCAAAAATAAATTACGATTAAAACGTCCAACCGGCAAGATTATAGTTAAATGTTAGTTTTGGTGCGTAAAATATTTTTTGTGTTATTTTTAGATACAATTGTTAGATCGTGTCACATAAGTAGACACTCCCGAAGAACGTAAACAAAGTTGGATACAAATGTAAGTGCCTACTAAAGGCACTAGACTCGTAATATATTTACACCGCTTTCCCATCAAGCCGTCAAAGTGACATTTTTGTCGCACAAAGCGCATTTATTATGACTCTCTTTTATATTTTCACATCCACTTAGACTAGACAATTTAGGTGTTTTTTATTAATACCCGAAAGTACATAGACAGCTCTATTTATTCCTCCATTTCCTCTTTAAAAGTTCATCCCTAGTTCGAAAAAGGAAACCGCGGTACCGAATGTATATTTTAAATATAATAATATAGTAATAATAAAGTAATCATTTTGTAAACCCAATCGATACAAACAAACACAGCTAGTTGGTAGACATAATTACTATTTTAACGTAAAGCTTCTGTTCTTAGATATCTTTAGTTCAAAATCAAATCTATTTGCGAATAGTGCGCTTCGTACTAACTAACTTGGCTCAGACAAAGAAGTTTTCATTGAGTTCAAAGATCAAGGGACAACCATTTCTCGGTATACTGAAATGAAGGCATGAAAAGGTTGGGCGGAGTTTAACGCAAACCGGGGCAAAAAAGTTTAAAGCAGACTTTCAGGTAAATTTAGACCGTAATTTTACACGAAATTATTTACATACGGAGATTCCGATGTACTATTAATAGCCGTTTATAATACTTTCATAACAAAGTGCTCATTAACAATAATATTTCATTAAAAATCAAGAAACGAAAAAGTACATAAAAATATTGAGATCACGTTGTTAGATTTTAATGCTAATCATCATCTTGAAGCCTACTACACAAATAAAAAAGTATAATTAGTTTGTGTAATAAACTTTTAACTGCTTTATCTGAGCTGTTAGGAATAATAACAGCTGTTTCAGCATTGCTTTTTACTACTCCGCCATTATATTTACTATTCCTAAAATGCTAAGACGCATATTTAAAACTGTTGACACACCGAAAGTCAACCCGCATCTAAAAAGGCCTTACCCACAAAATATTTAAATCGATAGAGTTCATGCAGTAACTCACATGCCTTCATAAAGTAGCCACTAGCTACATACATTGTTATTCAAGATAAGATACCCCACGGCAGAATTTTTACAAACTTTCCAAGTTTCTTCACTTTCCACCAGCGTGTATGACGCACGAGCCATGAGAACAATGTTGCTTAAACGTTCTTTCAAAGTATCTCTACGTAGTTTATTTTTCATCCTGATGGTTCATTTTAGTAATTAAGAGAAGCTGAAGTTTTTTGTTCATTATGTATTAACCTCTGGAATTATCCTACTTAATATTATAAACGCGAAAGTTTGTAAGTATGGATGTATGGATGTCTGGATGTATAGATGTTTGTTACTCTTTCACACAAAAACTACTGAAAGGATTTCGATGAAATTTGGCACACGGGTAGATTATGTCCTGGATTAACACATAGGCTACTTTTTATCCCGAGAAAATATAAAGCGGGACTTTTATCCCGGGAAAACTCACTCACGCGGGCGGAGCCGCGGGAAAAAGCTCGTTGCTTATATTTTCACTTGTAGAAAGCTGTATTATACTTGTAATACTAGTTATATCGGAAACCTTCCATGCGGGTGTAGTCGCGAGCAGAATCTAGTTCTTTTTTAGCCCTGTTAGTTTCTTGTGAAACACAAAACGGATAACTTAATGTCAAACCTTGGGGAGTGATGACCTAAGGTGTATTTTTAATCGAGTATTACATCCTTGATATTACTTTAAATTATATAGACTTAAGTATAGTATTATGTGTATATATAACGTAAGGCAAAACATTCTATTATACATGATTATATTATTCCTTTTTAATTCATAGATTTCTTCTCATTTTCTCGTTGGCTGAATGTGTTCTTAACGTGTACTTTTTCAAGACAATATCATTTTGTTCGCATAGATTCGATACGTTTGACCGTTAACGAACGTGTTCAAATATAATAATACTATATTGTTCTATTTTTTTATCTTTATATTCACGGGTGTTTAATTACGAAAATAAAATAAATATGGGAATACTTCGTACAGTGAAAGTTTCTGAGTTTGTTTGAAGGTTTGCAGGGGCTAATCTCTGGAACTACTTAACCGAATTTGATTTTTTTTTTCAGTAATAGGAAGCTAAATTACTCCTCAGTGCTATAGGCTTTTTATACCGGGATTTTTTTACGCGAGGTTAGCCGCGGGAAATTGCTAGTATATTATAATATCGAGTAGGTATCGATGATATGCCATAACGATTTAATGCCATAGGCGTTATTCTACCAGGGTTATGCAGAGATGAAATGAATGAAGTGCGAAATCCATTAATTTAACATATTATTATTATTCATTTCTGTCTGTGCTAGCTATTCAGTCTATATTATAGACTAGAAGACAAAGATATATTATATATAGAATAGAAGGACGAAATCTTATAGACTCTATAAGATTTCGTCCTTAGAACATATTATTTACTTACCCTATGATATAAAATTTAAAACAATATGTAATAATAATATTGAGTTAATATCTTTCTGCAACAATTAAATCATAGATACCTACTTTGATTCCAAGAAGGATTCGAAGAAGAACCGAAACAATATAATATTTTGTAAGTTTGTATTGTGGCTTGTCTTATACATTGTTCTTCGAAAGGGCTTTTCCCCGTTGCTTTCATTTTAGTATTGACATATCTGAATAAGAAATTCTAGCTGATGACGCGAGGGCAAGAGTAGAGCTAGGAAAATGAGTACGTAGTAGATTGCACAAACTACTGTCTACACTCATCTCCGCGTTGTTGGACATGGCTCTGCGGAGCGGAGACGTGTATTTTGTGCGACTCTATTGCTTAATAATTTTCCCAGCACTACTGCCTTTACTCGTTGCGCATTGGTAGACAGTCACCCTATATTGCATCTTAAACATATCCCGCAGTAGGAATGTTCATTCACAAAAGAAAAGAGAAAACCTTCAATTTTCAAATAATAACTGTTTTTCTTGCGAAATTTGAGCGTGTTTTTGAATAAAACTTGTAACAAATGTATAAATTGAGTCACTCTTATTCGTAATGGGTCTATTGTTGCCACGTTTATTACAATCCATCGCTAACATCGTTTCGCTTAACCGGGTGACTTGACGCGATCAATGAATTGTAACACCATTGCCTATTATTTTCATGTTTATGGTACTTTATTATACGGTAGTTAAGGCCATTCAAACGTTTATAAGTGGTAAGTTATTTCATTATTGTTAGGAAAATTTATATATTGACTAAGCTGTTAGGAAAAATAATTATGACTAACCAAGCTTTCTAGGTTACTACATACAACTCATGCTACAGATATAAGCCAATTTTCACATGAATATGTTTTATGTTAGACTAGGTGAAACTCCTTCCCCGCTACGAAGTCCCTGTAACGGCAGCGTCAACTATTTAAAAATGACCATAATTTCCCATGGGAGCATATTACCGAGATTAAAAGTAGCCTATGTGTTAATCCAGGACATGGTCTACCCGTGTGCCAAATTTCATCGAAATCCGTTGTCCTATAGCACTCAGGAGTAATGTAGCTTCCTATTAGTGAAAGAATTTTCAAAATCGGTCCTGTAGTTCCTGAGATTAGCGCGTTCAAAGAAACAAACAAACTCTTCAGCTTTATATACCTAAAAGTATAGATATAGATTAAGAAGTAAGATAGCTGAATCGCGTTATAGGTTGCTATAAAACTTTTATTAATTTATTTCATTTTACGAATACCAAAATTTATAACAAAAAGAAAACAATCTAATATATTATTCCGCAGCCTTGGCCACATTTCCATTCTATATATATATAACTTGCTTTTACATATAAAAGGATGATAGGCAATATTCTTTAAATAGTATAACAAAATGTGGATAACCGTCTGAATAGGCGGATACCAAGCCAATTCATAAGCAAATTTACTTATTCTTCCCGAATAGTTGTTCTGATCAAGTAACGGGCGGGAGGTCAGGCGGCGCGTCGTCGTCGCGTAGTCGCGCCGTCCGCAGTTTATTGACTCCAAAATGTAGGATAACGACGATTGTTACTACTGCGAGCCAGCTCTTCAATGTTGTTTTGTACAATGGATGCGTTTAAAATAATTGCTCGTTTGCGACCCGGCGATCCTCCGCTGATGCCGTGCCATGTCTGCATAATGCTGTAAACTCAAACTGAACGCTCCACGGGGAATTGAAACGAGATTGTATTTATGACTGCGGGCTGTGTAATAAATAAACATGTGAAAATACGTTAATTTTTTATTGCACGAATGACAAAAGTTGTATATAAACTCCACGTAGCATAAAATAAAAGTGAATTAAAGTTTGTTTCGAAGCTCATTTGCTCCATCGAATTAAAATATAAACGCGAATGATAAACACCTACAAATAACTTGCAAAAGGGAATATTTTAATGCTAAAATTATTTTACAAACAGATGCATAAAATCCACGAATACATCAACCATAAAATACAATCTTATAAAAATACAATACTAAACATGCACAGTATTTTATTTATCGCTGCAGCAAGTCTGATCTCATCTGCGAATGATACAAATAGCGCATATCCATTTGCATCCTTCGAACAAACCGGTTAAATACCGAGGGAAATCGCGTTACATTGTTGTGAAATTCGCAAAGCATTAGAGACTAAGGCAATACCAGTGCCGCACATATGTAATTCAAAAGTCTTTTAATAAATTGCTTATTCTTTGTTTCTTAGATTAAATACTAGGAAAGAGTAATATTTATAATCAAAGTAAATTTTAACATAAAAAATACATTTGTTTGAATTAATACATTTTCTTATTTGAAATTTCCATTTTAATTTGAAACAAGGAAAATAATCTGCAAAGTGATGTAATTAGATTATTTATACGCATACTCACACCTTTTATCCCCGAAGGGATAGGCAGAGGCGCAACTAGTATTATTAGATTATTTACCTGTAAAGTGATAATAAAATCTATTTTTATACCTGTATTAAAACGTGCAAAAACATAATCTGATTAAAAATCACCATTGATTTTAGATTTCTATACTGATAATATTAAAAAAAAACATAATTTGGTGGTAGGTCTCTCATATGTAAGAGGCCGTCTGGGTGGGTACCACCGTAATGTTTATTTCTACCGCCAAGCAGCAGTGTGCATGCACTGTTGTGTTTCGGTTTGAAGGACGTTGTAGCCAGTGTAACCACTGGACATAATGAGACTTAACATCTTATGTCTCAGGATGACGAGCGCAGTGGAATGCCACACAGAACTTTGTAACTCAAGGTGCTGGATGGTGTTGCTACTGTATTGGGTGATCGTATCGCTTACCATCAGGCGAACGGCATGCTCGTCTCGTCAGTCAATTCAATAAAAAAAATAATTACGTGGAGCTTTAAAATAATAAATGGAAGGGGTAGAATGTTTTTCTGAAAAACTGTACCGCATACATTAATATATAAATAACCCATATATCGTATGCGGTCATTGATATATGCTCCGTGCATATATCAATGACCGCACACGATATTACGTATCAAGAAAGTTGCCACTTCACGTAGATATAAACTAACCATTAGGGCTCATACTTTAATACATCAATGGCTCATACACATAAACACGACACGGCGTCGCGTCGTCCTACGACGCCATTGATGTAAAAAAACCCATCAATGCCATTAGCGCCATTATTTTATCAATTCGGTATCAGTTGAGTCAGTGAATTTGTCATGATTGATGTCATTTGATCGATTCAAATAAAAAGTAATAAAAAAGAAAGAGGGTTACTAAAGAACACAAATCAGCGATAGTATGAATTCTTTTCTGTCTGTTTTCCTGTTCGTTTGTTAGCGCACATCCTTGAAACTACGCACTAAACGAATTATCATGAACTTTTCACAGGTAGACAGACCATAATTGGAAGCAGAGCTTTGTTTCATAAAAATAGGATATCGGAAAAAATATCGAAATATTAAGATATTCGCGATTTACTTTAAAACATTTCAAATTTACGTAATCTAGCTAGTTTGGAATAAGTGTAACCAGACTATCTAAGTGATATCAGCATCATCTTAGTAGTCTGATCTCTTCCTGCCACATTATAATTCTCAACATACTGGCTTCATCCCAACTTATACACTACTTAATAACGCGCATACGCATGGTCACGCCTTTTATCCCCGAAGGGGTAGGCAGAGGCGCAACTAGTGCACCCACTTTTCGCCAAGCGTATTCCGTCCCATGATGTGATAGGGGGCGAGCCTATCGCCATATCGGGCACAAATTCCAGACTCCGGGCTGATACTGAATAGAAAAATCCAATATCACTTTGCCCGACCCGGGGATCGAACCCGAGACCTCAGCCTTGCAGTCGTACCGTAATACAACTACGCCACCGAGGCAGTCTACTACTTAATAATATTCTGATAAAAATATAATTTTTCGGCAGCAGATCAATAAAACAAATTAATAAGTGAGAAGCAATTAAAAATTAGTTTGATCGTTATCAATAGCACCTTATTTGTCAAGAGTAATTAATATCAGCCACGATCCAATGATTTCCTTAAATTTAGCAACAAGCCGACTTCGAAAGTTAAGATTGATACCTGTTGATCATCAACTAAAAGTAATTTGGCCGCGCAAACTTAATTTTAATACTTATCGGTTTTTCCTTTGGGGCTCACAACGGATTCGTGTCACGTTCACTCCATTAGCTGATTTACCATGGGAAGTGGCTGGAGGATGAACGCGCTGCCTAAAAAATTGATATTCACTTGAATTTAAACGTGGAATTCGATTTCCGGGATTTTGAGTTTTGTTATTTTACTTTTCATTTCATTTCTTTACGGTGTGTTGTATTGATAGTAACCGTCAAAAAACTATTACTTTTGCCTGAATTATGACATTTGAGTTGTGGTAACTCTTATGGGTTTTACTTTAGCGATGTTTGTAATAATTCTTAACTTTGACTTTAGCCATCACTTAATGACGAAATTGGCAATACCCAAAGAGTTCTAAGATTGTATAAAGCGGACATTGGGAAAATTTTCACATATAATACCACAAGAGCTTCAAAATTATCGGGTATTTTCCGATAGGTTCGTTGCAAACAAATGAAGGAGTTTTCAGGTTAAAAAATCACGAGCGCGAAGCGCGAGTGATTTTTCCTGAAAAACTTGACGACTTCATTTGTTTGCAGGGAACCTTGAGGGAAATGCCAGATAATTTTGAAGCTCGTGTGGTATTCGGGGGATTATTTTTCCGTCCCAAATGTCGGCCAATAGAATTGCACCATGAGATGAAATGAACAGTCAACAAATAAGAATTTCATAATATATAGTAACGACCAGAGAAAATATTCAAAAAAAATTGTTTCTTATTATATAGTAACGACCAGAGAAAATATTCAAAAAAAATTGTCAGTATAATACCATGTAGGTTGTACCACGTGACGTCGAATGGTGCAATTCTATTGGTCAATATTTGGCTCGGAAAAATAATCATACATAATGTTTGAGCCTGTTCGTCAGTAACTCAATTTACAGTGAAATAGAAAAACACCTATGTAAAACGCATTAGAACATACATTGACATGATGGCAATGCGCAAATTGGCATATTTCCTTCCAAAATATTGCTTTCTATACAAAATTTGCGCATACCGGGACGTCTTGTCACATGGATGTGTCGGATAAGACAGCGACTTATTACCAATGGGTAATAACTTTTGGACGAAAAATTTGGGCCTGATGTCCGGTCTAGAACTAACTATACTGTTGAATGTCTTTGGCAATACCCGTCACAGAGATAAGCAATTGTCAGCAAGGAATACTTGTAAGAAATTCTGTACCAATATGTGAGCGTTTTTGAAAAATATTCATGTCACGTGACTCCGGGTCCGTTTGTAGTTAATTCAGTGCGAACCGCTCGTGTGTAATCGAACCGGGCTCTTTACGAGTGTACTGCTGAGTCCAATACGTGTCCACTTCTTGGCCGTTTACTATGACATGTGTGAGTAACTTGATTATTTAGGACTTTTCCGGATTTTTCTGATGAACATTGGCATTGAATATTGAAACTGAGCAAGCAGTTCGGAATTTTTATAACGGTTATCATGTGTCAATCGGCTTGATCGGCATGTACTTAGAAGAGATGGACCATAGAATAATGTACCGGAAAATATGTATATTATGCATATTTTTTATCGTGGAGAAATTCCTCTTGGATTCTTTCTTAATTATGGCAGGTATAGTATGTAAATTTTTTAATGGTTAAAAACAGAATAATAGCTAGAGCTATAGTTACAGAAGTGATGGCTGACATCTAAATTCTTTTGTATTATCTATGCGAAATAGAAAAAGTTATATACATTGTAATAATCCATAAAGAATCTTTACCATACCACCATACCATACCAGCCCTGTATTATATACTGCCCACTGCTGAGCACGGGCCTCCTCTACAACTGAGAGGGTTAAGCCCTTAGTTCACCACGCTGGCCTAGTGCTGGTTGGCAGACTTCACATACCCTCGAAATTCAAAGAACTTCTCAGGTATGTAGGTTTCCTCACGATGTTTTCCTTCACCGTTAAAGCGAGCGATAATTCACAAAGAATACACACATAACTTTTTAGAAAAGTCAGAGGTGTGTGCCCTTGGGTTTTGAACCTGCGGACATTCGTCTTGGCAGTCCGTTCTACTCCCAAATAGGCTATTGCCACTTAAGTAAAGAATTTTTACTTTTATTGATAACAAAGTTAGAATCATTTTTATAAGAACATAAAACTCTAATGTTACCTAGTTCAACTTTAGAAAACATGAACAAAAATAATAAAACACGAAAGAATCTGATATGGGTTCAACTAAAGTCTCAAAAACATATTTAATAAAGAAACTAAATGATAATAATCGTACGAAACTTATCTAACGGGTGCTCCCGTTAGATGATCATAATTCAGATATATGGCCCGCGCCGACTTCACTTTCCGAGTACACTCCATTGAATCGTCATTGGATCGCAACTAAATACGCCGCAAATAGAGAAATATTTTATGTGTTCAAATGTATACAGTGAAGTTGAATAATAATTTAATGTGTCGACTCGGCCGAAGTTCGCTAGGTATCTCGCGGAAAGTTCTCGTTCTGTATGAAAGTTGGTAAATCAGCAAGAAAATGCAGATTGAAGGAAAGCTATTTCCAACAAAACGCTCCGCATCGGCTCAGAAATTGGTTCCTCTTGCCGCTCCGCTGCCCGGAGAAACTTGCTACGCTATAACCTATTTTTATTATTTCGTTTTCTTTATTTTTTTGTTTCATTACATTTTTGGTTTTAATATCTATTGCAATTTGGCCTATACGTGATGTTAAGCCGGTAAAAGATACATGAAAAACCAAGGTTTTATTATGGTACAACATTGGAGTGCATTCCATCAAGTCTTCATACACTAATCAATGAAATTGTTTTAAAATTCCTGTAGGAAAAATATTATTATTAGAGTAAATTTATGAACAATTTAACTACCTTTATGTTTATCTGGTGTGAGTAATTACTAAATAATTATGATTAAAGCCATTGAATTAAGGTCGCGTTGGTCTTAACTACTTAAGACGTTTAAGGCGTTATAATAAAATATCAAATAAATAATTATTGTAAGCAGAGATAGTTAATTATCTATAGGTAATAGGGTTCATAATAATATCAATATAAATAATGGTATAATTTATATTTTTAAAGAAAGCAGTTAAAAATTTTAGGCGAGTGAATCTTGAATTCTTACCGTTTTAATTCCTATGTTATTATTCAAATTTAAAAAATCATTGTATTATTATGCTGGATGTTGAATTTTTAAAGCCTTTTGTTATGTCTATTGTTTATACCGACAAGCCTTAAATTTTTAATGAATTAAAATATGCTTCAAAATAATTTGAGCTTTTGAGACAATCAAATGAAAATATGTCTTATAGAATTAGTGGAACATTACTCAAACACTAATAATTCATCCATGTTTAGCTTAAGGAAAATAAAAGATAAAATTGTCCCGACTCAATTCCGCTGTTTCCCTTGGAACAGACGAAAACCTTATCTCCCCGCCTTTATTATTTTCCAAGTCCGTCCGCAATATTATGCGAGACGGCATATGGATCAGAAAACATAAATCTGATGTCTAAACATGTTTGCGCTGAAAACGCTCAGATAACAACTTCAAGAGGATTTTTACGTATCGATATGATCGCACGTCCGTCCTCAGGATAAATTGCTAAAAGGCTCATTATTATAGGAAAAAAAAGCATTTGTACGAAATATGCGACATCAACATAATAGACTTTTTATGTTGTCACCTCCCCTGCATACAAATTTATTAGCTTCCACGGTTATCACGGGAAACCTCTCACTTGGTGGGCTTTTGTGAAATTGTCCGCATTCCGTCCCCGCGCCGTGCATAGTTCGCCGCACTTCCGCTGGCGGCGGCGGAGCAATCCTGCCATAGATGTTGGAAACAGAGCTATGCGTCAATCCACCATTTTATTTTATTGGTTTGTTGTACTTTTATTGTGTTCGACGTTCTGTTCTCATAACAAAGAATATTTTTAAGTGAACTATTTTGAACGAGTTATCGCAATTATGTTATATTTAATAGTAAAATAAGCCTATCTATCTACATTACTGTGGCACGTAAACATGGAAAAACACATGTCGTATAGTATAGAACCGAAATAACTGCGTAATACTATCAGCGAGATGTTATTTTAATAATATATGATCTCAACGCGTGCGACAGACAAGCTCATAACGGCGACAATATTAGCGACAGTTCGGATATGGTGCGAAACTAGGCGAAGATAAGTCAAAATAAGGCTGTCAATGATATATGTACTTCGTTTATTTGGTAGCGACATCAATAAGAATTGGGATTAAGCCAAAACGCCTGAAGTGGGCCATTTGCAAAGAAACTTCACTACAAATGTAATTGTTGCCAAATCGTTGTTTACACAAAAGCAAAAACGTACAAAGAGGTTCACATTTGAGATGATTCTTTTAGAAAATTTCTAAAGTATCACGGCCTCACGTACGGAGTACTGAGTAGTTACATTCTGGATTCATGAATGTTTTATTGCGGAGGCGGCGAGGATTTAGCGAAAAAAATGCGACGCCATTCATTCACGCTCGTCACGGACACTAACTGCGTGTCGTCCGTTGTTTGGATTTAGTGTGAAAAATGCGCTTCTCCCCACCTAACGCGTCTTATGCACTTTTATGTATACTTTATCGCATGTAAAATTATGCGGAAAGTTTTATGGTTGCGTCTGGGGCATGGTTGGTGAGTTTCTATTGTAAGTTAACATGGTTTCATAATGTAACGCAAGTTATAAATGCCTTTTTCTTGGCCTGGAACGATTAACCTTAAGAGGCCGTATCTAAAATTTCAACTATTGCAGTCAACTTTTTATCGTGATTATTCAAAAAATAAACTGATCTGATTAATTTCTAATACATCATCGGAAAGACTATTTCAACACTAATAAAATAAACGAGCCACATTTTTCATATCTTTCTTTAATTTCAATCTATCCACCAAGTTCCAACGTCTGTTTAAGAAATTTTGTTGTACGGAGACTCAAGCATTAGTGGTAGGTACATTAGTTGCGCCTCTGCCTACCCCTTCGGGGATAAAAGGCGTGAGTATGTAACTTAATCCATCACGATAAAATAATAAAATATTTGCCACAGATAGATAGAACAGTTATTATGGTACGAAACTATTTTTTTTTATCACTATCATTTTTTTTAATGGCAAATTCCCTATTTATCATCAAAACTCTAGTAGATACCAAATACCTACGTATGAAGTATATCTTGGTAGTTATAGGCAATATACGTATAGATACCTAACAAAAGGTATATTATATACTCATTGATGTATTAGATTTTTTAATACATCAATGTATATAGATACTATACTAATTCTGGTTCCTAATAAGTTATACGGATCCCACGATGAAAAAATCTCACTCGTACTTGCTTGGCCGATTTATAGAGGCTTCCATAAAATTGGAGGCTAGACATGGAGGCACCATGACTACATAACACTGACGCTCTTTTCAAAAATCCATACAAATGTAGGACAACAAACTCATAAACTTATTTTGCGCGACAGATAGCTTTTTATATGGTCGAAAACAAGTAACCTTTTAATTCTTTTGACATGGTGTCATCGTTTTGGTGTTTTATGGATATGCGGAACCGTTTGACGGAATTCTTTACGCGGAAAATACCGAATATTTTTTCAGTTAACGGTATTACTTACTGGCTTTTATTTTGTGGTTTCCTCATGGTTATATTTTAATGCATACTTGCATTGTATAGTTATTTATATATAATATAATATATAATATCAGTATATTAACTGAGCAGTTTGCTTAAATGTGGAAAACTTATTAGAAATTATCTTTTTAGTAGTTTGATCTTGACAAATCGGTGAAGGTCACGTTGTGTCGCCTTCAGGCGTGCCCAAAACTTTATTTTCCGAGTTAGAACAGTAATGAATGGCGCTGTTTGATGTAAAGCTCTTAAAGTAAAAGAACTTGTTGTGCAAAACCCTGTCGATGATACTTATGCTCCTGCCGCATAACATATCTATGTTATTTATTATTTATGATAATTCCCTTAAGGTACACCTACGACATATCTATGTTCAGAAATAAAGAATAAGAAGTTCAAACTAAATACTTTCCATTGACGGTATAAAGTATAAAATGAAACTGAAACGTTTAAGTAGAACTTTACAAAAATAAAACACTTTATTTTGCATAAATACCACATTCAAATCGTTCTAACCCTAATCTATTAATGAAGAATGCTGAATCCAGATTGTATAGTATGAAATCGTAAATACTGAATAAAAAATATATCTTCCTTAAGTCGCGCAAAGTGGACAAATGTAGAAAACGTAACGAAGCAGTTTTGTCGGTCGTCCGGCGGCCACTAGTCACTTGGCGGACCTCCAGAGCCTTGATTTAAATGCGCTATTTATTGGGACTACTAGAACACTACTTAGTTCAACCTCATTATGTACACTGTGAAATGTCTACCTATTTCAAAATAGCGACAATGGACAGAGTTCAACATGACGAATGTTTTATGTTATCTATGAGAACTTAAGAACTTAACTTAACTTAACTTAAGAATCTATGAGAACCTTAGTTTTGTTAAAAAGATGAAGATATTATCCATTCGAAAAGACGCAACGCATCTCTGTGCCCCCTGGTATTGCAGATGTTCATGGGCGGCGGTGATCACTTACCATCAGGTGAACCTTATGCTCGTTTGCCCCCTATATCATAAAAAAAGAAAGTTAAAATTTTATCCTTAATTTAAGTAATAATAATAAGGTACAATGCATTGTAATAAATAGTAGATAAGATCAGACGACAAGGTTATATAATGTACATATTTTATTTGGATTAAGTATATTATTACATATAGATAATTATAAAATTTTATTTCAAGTAGGTACTCTACAGATCAGTTAATTTTGCTATACTCAATACTGCCAAGTTAAACTAACTAACTAAAATATTATTTCAAGTTATGTGAACACGTCAGCGTAAAATTTAGCACAATATAATCAGTGCCATACATTTTTTTTTATTGCATTGAGTGACGAGACGAGCATGCCGTTCACCTGATGGTAAGCAATACGACCACCCATAAACAGTAGCAATACCATCCAGCACCTTGACTTACAAAGTACTGTGTGGCATTCCACTGCGCTCGTCATCCTGAGACATAAGATGTTAAGTCTCATTATGTCCAGTAGTTATACTGGCTACAATGTCCTTCAAACCGAAACACAACAGTGCATGCACTGTTGCTTGGCGGTAGAAATAGACATTGCGGTGGTACCCACCCAGACGGCCTCTTACATAATGAGAGACCTACCACCAGTATATTCCAGTAGTATATTCACAATCTATTCTAGGTGAGTTCCATTTATCGTAACATTATGTACTTGTATAGTTGTATTTTTTATGTTTAACATATCTAATTATATTTTCTTCTAGTTCACACCTATAAAATAAAGTGTGCCTACATATTGTTATTGATTAAGTCATTTCCAGTTAACATAATTACGGTACACGAAAAAGGTAAATAAACATATAAATATATTTTTCTAGCATACAA
This sequence comes from Sphinx pinastri, assembly GCA_947568825.1. Classification (NCBI taxonomy): domain Eukaryota; kingdom Metazoa; phylum Arthropoda; class Insecta; order Lepidoptera; family Sphingidae; genus Sphinx; species Sphinx pinastri. The sequence goes on along the minus strand of OX387627.1, from coordinate 8,199,049 downwards.
AAAATCTAAATCTATTATAATTATTTCTTAAAATATTTGAACAGCTGCTACATAAACAGCCCCCGCGCGGATGTAATATATTATTATAAAATCTCTTCTTATAACTTACGCGTAATTAAAGGGATTCTTATTTAGGAGATGCCATTAAAAATAGCCATACTCGTAGACAAAGCCGATGAGATTATTACGAGACGGGCAACGATTGGCGCCCTAAGATCGCGTTAACTTCGACAACCATCAATATCGTCGGCTGTTAAACTTTATGGAGTTCTTAAATTATCTTAACACCATTATGGTAAAAACACTAACAAATTTCTTTATAAGGAAAATCGCTTTCGAGGTACCGTTTAAGAAGTTTGTTCGTAAAATCGAATGTTTTAATATTTTACCTCGTTTTCAGTGTAAAAATATTGAATAGTAAACGCTTTGAAATAAAATTAAACATTTGATCGGGGTACAACAACAAACGTTTCATATTGAATGAACGCGAAGTTATACTAATCCAGCAATATTCGCTCGTTGTAGCATATAAATTCAATGGAATGGAAATCCATATTAAAGTAGCCCGCAGTATTAATCCCGATCGCTTTTTAAGTTTTCTCTTATACTTTTTTCGATGACAAAACCGACTCGATTGCGCACCGGTCGGGCATCGTGCTTCTTCAATTATTTAAATAATATACCTTCGTGAAAATTCTTTGCATATGGATATTCTATTGCTCAATATTCACACCGACTCTCTTCTAACTGAAAGTTTCTCAATTTTTCTTTGCGGACCCAAAATATATTCATACGACACTACAGGCTGCAAATTAATCTAAAGTACTCATTGATTTACTAATATAAATTATTAAACAAATATTTAACTCATTCTTCTCAAAGCATGATGTACAGTCAGCAGCATAAGTAGCTGAAAAAAATCAAAATTTCAAATCGCCTACATAGGCGTTAAGTTAAACTCCGGTAGGCAACGGCTTGGCTGTGCCTCTGGCATTGCTTTAGTCCATGGGCGGCGGATCTGCTTACCATCAGGCGGACCGCATGCTCGTTTGCCTACTAAGGCAATAAAAAAAAAAAAAAACTAGAACATTTGTTTTCTCCATTTGAAGTAAAGTAAATCTCTTTCATTTTATTTTTGTGAAGAGTAAAAAGATTAGTAAGAACACAAAAGTATCTAGGCAATTTGAAATTTTGAATTTGTTCAGCTACTTATGCTGCTGACTGTACACATTAGCTTCTTTCTGGGCTCTGAATAGTATATTTTTTAAGCTATAAATTGGGTAACTATTTTGTGATAAAAAAGAGACAGACCTAATGACCGCACAATCGCTTTGTCATTTTCTAGAGTTCAGACAGACATTCGTGCGGTCATTGTTCAGTCTATTCTCTACGTCTCTACACTGAATCTTCGGGATCTGGAATAAGATCTTAAAATAAAAACTTCGATCACAGCGTTAGAATAGACTTTAGTACTCTATTGGCTGCTTACGATTTCACAGCTTGCTGATAAACACTATTTGTCATATAAATGTATAAGCCGACTAAATACAAAAATATGAAGTAAACATTAGTGCTTTTATTAATGCAACAAACATAACTAGGTATAAGCCGACGCTGTTGATAACACCCCTAATATAATGCATTTTTCTGTGTAATTTTTCCCTAACATTTCATAATTATTGGCGTCATTCTGTAAGCGTAAGGATATTTTTATTATTTTAAGTATACAATCTATACAGCTAAATTAGAGTGCGACTTTTGTGTTTAGCCGGCTTATACATTTATGTGACTAATAGCGTTTATCACCAACAAGTGAAATTGGCCCTTAACATTCTCTTTATATTATTAGATGTATAGATTTCGAAATCCAATCAAAACATTCGGGGTATCTGGGTTTAATGCGTATATAAAAATATTCTATCGATAAATACAGCTACAGACGTAAAATTTACCTAATTTTAATTTAAACTACTCTCTGTCCTAATGTTTACAGCTCTCCAGATTTCGTACTTACAAAAAATATAACAAATTTGTATTTAATTGAATAATAATTTAATACAGACAATAACTGTTCAATATGAAAATCAAATTGAAATACAACAGGCGTAAGTTGGCGTGGCAAATAAACGATTCCCTATTAATTATAAATATAACTTGACGGCAAGCAGCAATCGATGGTATGCGCATAAAATAGTCAGTCGAACCAACGTAGTTAATCGGATTTCGAGCTGCAATCGCTTTTATTAATGCAACGGACAGAACTATAAGCCGACGCTGTTGATAACACTCATATTATAATGTATTTTTCTGTGTAATTGTTCCTAAATATTTCATATTTATTGGCGTCATTTTGTAAACGTACGGATATTTTTATTTTGGATAAGTTTAAATACCTACTTTAAATATAGAGACAAGACACATGAAGTTGTGAAAACTGAGTTTTGAAAGCGCTGTATGGATATAGTAATCAGAGAAGCATTTATAATAAACTAGCTTTTGCCCGCGGCTTCGTTCGGACGAAAGGTTTTTTCCTGGACAAAATGTATTTTCCCGGACCGAATTTTAAATCTAAACCATTCTCGAATCCACCTTAAGACACACAAAAAATAAGTATGAATGTCACATTATATTGTACCAGGCGACAATAAACTGATAGACTGACAGATCGAAAGATCTTGCAATATGGTCGGTCTGCGAAACTTTGGTACAAAATGCGTTGCGTAGTTTTAAAGATCTAAGCATACATAGTAGATAGAAACATAGGGACAGGCAGCGGGAAGCGACTTTGTTTTATACTATGTTAAGAATATATAGATCGGCCTAAGATAGTAGTAGCACGTAAATTTATATGGAAACTTCTTGTAAAGAACTTACCGTATTATATAGATTTTGATTGAAATATCTTGGAAAACTCTAAAATCCACATAATGTTTTGTTCAACACATTTATACCATGACTGGAGAAATTTAAAACACTACATAAAAGCATGAACACTATCTTCATTTCATAGGCTTTCCTGTTTCCAGTGATAAAACCTGCTCTATTGCGTTTTATTATTCGGAAAGAGACAAAAGCTCCATATTATTAACGCATACTGGCCGGCTTCTAGCTGTTTTGTTTAAAAAGTAGCTCCTAAAGTAAAATATAAATTTGCAACTGTTATTAGCTTGCGTACAATTATTATAAAGCATGTTGGAATTCTTTGGCCATTCGGCCCATAATACCAAAAAATATTCTATGAAAAGTGAGTGTAGAAGAGAGATAATTCTAGCAGACTGCCACGGTTTCAATAACGTCGACTCGCCGCCGACCAACACTAAAAGTCTCTTTGAATAACGAAGGGGTTCTTTTATGTGAAAAGGGGGTCTGAAAGGAAAACCATTTTTTTAAATGATGGGCCGGTCTATCTTGAATATGCAGAGACTGTCGCATCATTCAACATCATTAGACTGCGAAATAAGGGCACGAGTTTGAATACGTTTTAATTTATTGATGAAGGTAATACGAGTTCGGTAATGAAGAACGTGGCCAATGCATTAAATATCGCGCGTATCATTATGTGCAATTAATTCGCCGAGGCATTCCGCGGGGGTGAAAAGATTGTGCTTTTGCATGAATGTAGCTAACAATAAAATCAAGTGGGACAGAGTGGGCTGTTGGTCGGATATCTGACACGGAACTAATTCCCGCTATATTTTAATCCGGGAAAATACAAAGGAGCCCAATTTGCATAAACCTCGACTGTTTGTTTCATGCGAGAACTGTATCCGCTTTACGGTGGACTATTTTGTAGTCAATTTATCTGTTTGTGTGACGCGCTTGTGAGATTAATATGTGTATGTCCGGAATGCTATTGACTTATATGTTCTATTAGTAATAGGTACAGAATTAGTTAAAAAGCTACCTATAGAACTGGTAATATAATAGATGGTTTAAACTATTCTTGAACACAGTCCCAACTTTTTGTCTAGTTTATTGTTGAGACTGTATTATTTTATGAAAATAACACACACACATACTCACGCCCTTTATCCCCGAAGGGGTAGGCAGAGGCGAAACTAGTGCACCCACTTTTCGCCGTGCGTATTCCGTCCCATGATGTGATAGGGGGCGAGCCTATCGCCATATCGGGCACAAATTCCAAACTCCAGGCTGATACTGAATAGAAAAATCCAATATCATTTTGCCCGGCCCAGGGATCGAACCCGATACCTCAGCATTGCAGTCGTACCGTAATACAACTACGCCACCGAGGCAGTCATAGTCACAGTCAGCCGAAATAGCATTACGTAAAAAAACTGCTCAGAGCCAAATCAAATGGTAATATCAACTGAAATGTAAAACCTTAAATGCCTAATGCTGTTATCAAATTATCCCGATAAGAAAGGTAAGTATGTTGGTATGAATAGTGTGTGTCTTATTCAAGTCCCGTCATCAATATAATCCCGTATTGAAATACGTTAAAATTAAGCAACCCTATAATGCAATTGCAACGTGCTTCTCATAACATACAATTCAGTGAGAAATCTAAACTTAATATACGTTAAAGCAAACTAAGCTTGAAACCTCGTTCATACAAAATACACGTTACTTTGTAAACCATAAATTAAAAACAGTAAATTTTTTTCTGTGTTCGTGTTTAAAATACGCTATTATAGGAGTTTTACTCACGTGAGGAATCCTGAGCCGTTTTTGAATATTAATATTCTGCGAACTTAGTGAAACTTTGCAAAACTTTTCGCCATGCTTGTTTTATCACTATTGGCCCACTAAAATATACTGGGCCGCGAAATTGTTGTCCAATTTAAGCTTGTATATTTTGTATTACATTAAGCGATATTGTTTGTTTACGTTGTTTCCGGCTTATGGTTCTTGCATGATTTTAAAGGGTTGTGCTTTTAAAGCTCGTAGATGTTATTTTCACTAAATTTGATTTTCCTCTAAGTAAAATATAAGCCTCTTGAAATCGTGGGATCAGTTGTGAGCCAAGATTATAAATAGTATTAAAAACTAAAAAAATAAAATTACGTGACTAAAAGCAATGTAAATTAGAAATGATTATAATTTTTAAGATTGATGCACAACTATTACCTCTAAGCTAGATTTTGGTTTCTGCGCGTCATAAACTATAAAACATGTAACAAAAACAAAAAAAACTAAACTGTAAATTGAGTAATGAGTAAGAAATTTACTCAGATACCTACATATAGCTTACCAAATTATTATCAAAGGTACTTTTCTTTTGACTGAAACACCTAATGGGTAAAAACCTTAGAAACAACTTCGCATGCTTAAAGTTGCGCTACATAATATTAGTGATTGTATTTAAGCTAGAGAGCCCTGCATTAAGTACATATATTTATATTTGCTCTTGACCGACATTTTTCGATACTTACTCTATTTCATTATCTTTGCTAATCGGATTACCTTATACTTACTATCTTACCAAAACAGGAATCGCGTGAATAACAGTTTTTTATGTATTCTGTAAAATAAGTAGGTCTATAATTTTAATTGAGAATCTGATACAAGTAAGTAATTAACAATAATAAAACTAGTTTTATTTATACATACTTCGGCAATATCATTACATTTTTATTCCTTTGGAGGTTACATGAAATAATATTTAAAATCTTTAATCACGATAAAAATTCATTGGTTACGTGTATCCCAGTTAACATGGAAATAGCTTGCAGAGATATTCGTAATATTAAGAAAATGTCTGCCGCCGTTAGTAAAATTTCTAGAGTTTCCAATAACGTAAGATTAGAAGGAAACACGAGAGTATAGGAATATAACATCGTCGGAATACGTATCGTTTTGAACGAAATAGTTCTCGTCGCAGGGGCTGCACCGACGCAGTCAGCGTACATCGATAATTGGAAATCGCATACACTGTATTCAGTTTTGATATTATTTCTATTCCATTTTTATACTTAGATGAACATGAATAAGGATATTCGAAAGAAATTTTGAACACAATGTTGACAAGGCCTTCTGGAAATCAACATAGTCCTATGTTCAGTAGTGGACTTAATGCCACTGACCATGATGATGATGATGATGAAGACAATGTTTTATTTTGAGTTTTTAGAAGATTTGTATGTGTAATTATAAAGCAGTTTAAACGATTAATGAAATATAAAAAAATCGGTTGACGGAACTTCTCAGGATTTAAATTAAAGACCACACATATTTTGATGATAATTACATATTGAGAGTAACAACATATTATTATCCTTTATGAAAAATAAAATTAATAAAGAATTTCGGCAGTAGCAACACCTTACTTTCTGACTTAATTTATAAATCGCAACATAAAGCTATCAATGCCAAAAATTACCAACTGTAATAAATATAAACTGCTCTGTAATTAATGTGGTAAAAAATTAAAAACAATTCCAAAACTGGTATAGCATTACTAGTAAGTTTTATACTTGTAAAATCCCACGAGCGCCTTTAACCGCAAAATAAATTGCTTTATAACACCATGTTTTGACCAGCTTTTGTTCATAAAATACGTTTTAATTTTGCAGTTATTCAATTAAAAGGACTTAAGCTTTGTTTATAAACGACCTGCCGACTGATAAATTTCAGTCCAATAGAGTTATCGATCTTCAAACTATGTACATAGCTTAACTAATACAAGGAAATATATTCATTAATCTATTTATTTATATACTGAATTTAATTGTTATCATATTCATTTCGATCAGTGGTAATTTGTAGCTGAATTTTAACAAATTTCTTTATAAAGACAAACTCACGTTAAAACTAAAAGTTTAAATTCGTGGCAGCACAAAATTATCATCTCTGGTTATCATTAGGAGGTGAGTTATAAGCTAGGTAGCAAGTATCATTTATCTGAATTGCACCTCCATTCGCTAACAAGATTTAGGGGCAAGGTGGACTGCGCTGTGGCTGTAACGCGTCTACCTATAGGATAATTAGTACCGCTAGCTCGCGGCGCGTCGTCTCATTTATCGCTATCCTCAGGGAGGTGGGTCAGCCAGCAGTAAATCTACCAACCTGAGCGCTTGTCTTTGTAAACTTGAAAATGTAATTACATTTACAGCTCCGCTTAGTTCACCTTTTCCGTTGAATTTGCATTTTTTCTTGATTTTTGTTCTCTGACACCGATAAGATTTCTTTTGGCGGGTCTATGCGTATGTTTAAGTTTTCATTAAGGGTAATGTCCCGCGGCGCTGCATTAGAGGGGGGTGCGTGAAAGCGAATGTTTGCCTAACCGCCGGTTTGTATGCTCGAACAGGCCCAATAAAGAGCGTCTCGATGTTGTAAAGGCGTTTCTCCTACGTATTTGCATTCAAGAAGGCTCCCAGAACGGGCAAGCAAGTGTAGGGGAACGGCTCCGAAACATCGGTAGCCGGTTCTGAGCGCCAGACGAAGAGCTCCCTTGGTAGTGATTAGGCGATGCTAATACCATTAACTTTCCAACTTTCCTGACTCACCGACCGTTACGTGAACATTTGCTATTTATTTTAGAGCACTTTAAAATCATCTTAAACAGGTATTATTATTACATTCACATTTTTTACGTAATTATGACATCCCAATTAATGATTTATCAATAGCAGTTTGCAAACGTTGAACTCCATATATAGTACCTACCTTCTTTTTATAAAATATGAAACATAATCTGAAAATACGAGAAATTTTATCAAAATATAATCAAAGTATATAAATACTGGATATACACCATTTATCTTAGGATTTTTATGTGATTAGCACAATATGACATATCACGCCGCACAGGGCTGCTGTACACGACCCATCGAATCAAATTTTTGTGTGTCTTTTACTCTAAGATTTACACGCTTTATCTTCTTTACGTGCCGTTAGCGTTAATCGACAAATTTAACTTCTTACGAGAAATGCATTAAGTATAGTATCTTAAAATATGATGAAATACTAATCACACAGTCTTTAGAAAATACAGCTGATATAATAGATCTGTTTGTATAGGACATAAAGTAAGATCTAAAGACATAAAACTTTAACTTACTTTAAGAAACATTTTGCAAACATAATTTCTATCTCTACGAATTACTTAAGGAAAGTCAATGCTCTACAAACATTACAAAGTATAAATTCCCTCTCGTCTAATGTTAGCGCAATTTTTTCCTCATCAAAAGCCAACGTCCGTCAAAAGTTGTGTAAAAGAACTTAGGCTACATTTGATGTCCGCAACTTGGCGTCCAGTCACCGTAGCTTAGGCCACATTAAAACTGCAACTACAAAACTTCAGGCAAGACCGTAGTGGAGCGTTGTGGGGAACGTGCGGCGAAACTTCCACTGCATTACGACAAGTAAACCAGTTAAGTGTTTACTTCACACATTCCAAGGCATTGTGCGCTAACTTTGGCCCATAAAAACAGCCTGACTCCTATGCATGCGGTTAGTTCATTAGATAAACTTCTATTAGTATTTGCGATTGTACTGAGCGTTATTATATTGATTTCGTATATTGGTTATTGTGTAATTATTTCTAAGACTTCGCACAACGAATAGTCTATTCACATTTATCCATACTGGGTCCGATCCTTCAAAGATCAGAATGCCGAAGGACACATTTTGACGTCCTAAAGTTATTTTCAATTACATTGTTACCGTCCTATTAAAACAGACGAATTAATGTTTGTAAACATAAAATAAAATATCTAGTGGTTCTAGGGATACCTTTTACTGTTAATCTTATTATCCGTATTGTTAATATTGCCCCACCTCTCCACGCCAAATATTAAACGAACATGCGGTTTTCTTACTATGTTATTTACATAATTTTAAATTTCATCTATGTTTAACTTTACATTATATTTTGAATAATTTTCATAAATAGATACGCAGTTAAACAAAACTCAAATACACTTTATTTACCTTTTGTATCTGTCTGTCCCTTATCTGTATTTAGATGAAAAGCAATTTTAATTTTCATTTAAATTACCAAAGTCAGAAAGTCTAATATTTACTTTGCGACGACTTTCACTCACAGTAAACTCAAATCGAAAACAAAGTTACTAAAAAAATTACAGTATTTGCCTATAAATATGCATTCGACATTGCTTATGTAAGTAGTTTCTTCGCGATATCATTTGCTTGGTGAACCGTGTCTCATTTTAGACTATTGCTTAACCTCTAGACTGCCTGCCGTAAAAGTTCATACTTACGGTCAATTTTCATACCTGTATTTAGACTATAGAGTAAGTACTTTTAAAAAAAGTGAATGTTCTATATAAAACATAAACTCTTACAAAACAAGTTAGGTTTTTCTACTATCTCGACTATTATCACAGTAGGTGCTTTATGAACTATCATATTAGGAGCCTATTAAGTAGATATGTAAACTGTTGGTAGGTCTCTCGTATACGATAGGCCGTTTGGGTAGATACTAGATACCACCGCAATTTCTCTTTCTATCGTCAAGTAGGTAACATTTTGCATGTACTGTTGTGTTTTGATTTGTAGAACATTGTAGGCAGCGTATTTTCTGAGCATAATGAGATTTAGCATCTAATATATCAGGGTGACGAGCGCAGTGGAGTTCCACGCAGTATTGTGTGATTCAACGTCCTGTATGGTGTTGCTATAAGCGGCCGTATCGATTACCAAAATCAGGCGAGCGGCATGCTTATCTAAAAAAAAATATCTGGAAAACTGCGTAATTATCAATGTTTTTTGTTGTTACAGATGTTATAATTCACTTAATAGGAGCTTTCAAGATATTGGGGATAAGTCTATAACTTATATTTATCATTAGCTAGTTCCAAAAATCATATATCTTGCACGTTGCTCCAATACAACCATTCATATGCATGCTACACTTTAGAATTACGGAGTGAATACAACTTTATTGCTTTCTTTAACAATAACAATGCGTGACGCAGGTTCGTGATCGTTATTAGATTGTAAATGATTCTAAGAATAATAAGAAAGCTGCAGATGTGATTTGTTTAGCCTGATCATGGCTTAGTTGGCTTCGCAGTGATTGCGGTAATTATTCACACCGGCGCCTTCCCTGCCGGCCGCGCCAGCCTCTGTCACTCCTCTAACGACTCCACTTAATCCAAACACCGACGTAAATATCTTTGCTTCCAATCTACGTGGATATAGGTAAATACCTTCTTAATATCGTCTGAGAACCTGAGGTACTAAGTTGAACGTTTGAGTTGCAGTTATGGTATTACATAATCGCTTCAAATATTTGGGTTCAAATGATCATAATATAACAGTCATAATAATACATTTATTTATTTAATTTATAGAGTGGGCGTGTAGTGGGGTTATCGCTTCTTCTCTTTCTTTCGCACGCGTGATAATCCCCGATGACGTCAAATGGGGGTATTGCATCTCTTTTCCGTTTCTTGACATTTACCCCTTCTACCGAAATTGAAAGGCTTATAAGTTGTTGATTTTTTATCGGATTTTAATGATTCTTTCTGTGTTAGAATTTGTATAGTGTAAATATTTGATACGTAAAAGTAAAAAACCAAAATAAGTCCGCTACCCTTTTGCCATAATACAATCAATATTTATATATTATATTATAAAAAAAAAGGTTGAAGTTAATTCGTATTAAGCGACTACACATACACACACACGCCTTTTATCCCCGAAGGTGTAGGCAGAGGCGCAATTAATGCACCCACTGTTCGCCGTGCGTATTCCGTCCCATGATGTGATAGGGGGCGAGCCTATCACCATATCGGGCACAATCACTGGTGGTAGGTCTCTCATTATGTAAGAGGCCGTCTGGGTGGGTACCACCGCAATGTCTATTTCTACCGCCAAAAAAAAAAAAAATTCCAGACTCCGGGCTGATACGAAAAAGAAAAATCCAATATCACTTTGCCCGACCCAGGGATCGAACCCGAGACCTCAGCATTGCAGTTGTACCGTAATACAAATACGCCACCGAGACGTTAAGCGACTATTATCTTTAAAAATATTATTGCCTTTAACTTGGGACTTATTCTAATAAATGAGTGTTTTTTTTTAAGAAATTCAAAAATGTTATTGCGATAGCGTAGGTAGCTTTTTTAAATGATACTTTTTCCAAAGTTTTATGCTTTACATCGCTCTATTGTAAAGTTTACAAATTTTCCCTTTAGCTAAATAGCCTTTCACACCTCGAATTATACAAACTGAGGCAAGACCTGTTTTGCATTTCACCAAGTAAATATATTATTATCTCGAGCAAGGAAATGGAAACCAAATATAATTTCATAAAATTTAGTATCTTGCCATTCCCGGCAAAGTGAACAACGTCAGGTAAAGTTTGTGATACAATCCAGGCTCCCTTACAGAAACGAATATTAACCTTAATGTAATAAATATTTTGTTTATTTAACAAATACCTTACGTTTAAAATGAAATATATAATATAAGTATTGTAAATAAAATGTATACTTGTAACAATATTTTTTGTTCTAATTAAACACATTATGAAAAATTAACCGTATTCCGCGCAAATCTTGGATTTAGATCAGGGAATAGCTATTTAAAAAATTATATTATATTGTAATAAAAATATTGTTTAAGTACAAAAATGACGTAAGCTCTCACTTTTATCCTGCAAAGATAGGCAAAGGATCAATACAGGCACCTATATATCGCCAGGATTATAGTCCTTGCAATATGTGATAGGGGGTGAGCACAAATAATATACATTTTGGATAGGTCAAGTAGGTACGTATTTTTGAATCTAAATAATCACAACCTGGGAATTGAAAAGAACACTCCCTGTACGCACTCCCAAGTTCCAACTACGTTGTCACTACATACAAGGCGATAATAATAATATATTTAAATTATAATTAATATAATGCATCAAGATTTTGCCAAAATAAAGGTATTAACTTCGCTTTAAAATTCTTTACGATAGTTTTATTTTTTATAATAGTATTTGTTTTTATTGTAAACAATCGTTGGCCGAAAATATTCGATATTGTATGCGAATTCAAATTCTCATCGTGCAAAAGAAAAATCTGTTCATCAATTTATGTAAATCAAAACCAGTACCTATTTAATTCAATTTATATAAAATTGAGGTTTAAAGTAAATATTCAAATAAATAAGTTTATTCCAATAATAACAGAACATCTAATATTTTAAATTTAACTGATTGTAAAACAACTAAATAAATAAAGTATAAAAGGCGGCCACGTTTCTCAGTATTGATTGAGCTCTGGTTGGCCGCAATATGGAAGATTTGTTGAGAATAACGGTTGAGCAGACAGCTCGAGTGGCCATTACAGATATCTTGAGCGCTGTGGGATCGAAAGAGAACACCCGCCCTCACCTACGTGGTAATGTTCTAGTCCAGTTGCCCGCTGCACTGAGCTTGCTTTTGCACCACCGTAGTGTAATAGCGATTAAAAATGTAGCTCTATATTAATATGAAGACATATTTCAGTCTCTACCACTGTTCATATTGATTGCCGTTAATTGTAGTTATACTGGAAACACAAAAAAATACTTAAAATTTGTCCAATAAAGACTTTTCTCGATAGAATATGTGGTTCCAAATATTATCGCCCCAGACTCAGAAATGTCACCGAGTTAAAATAAAGTAAAACTGTAGTATAACAACAATAAGTATATTGGATGTTCAATGCTGTGTGATAGAAAGCGATGGGAGGACGTAAACGCATTGAATTGCATTTATCCGTATACGACACCTAAAAGATGTCGGTTAGAGAGGCCAATGTACAGCGATATGCGATTTGTATCTTTACATTGTCTCAACCATTAAAATATGATAGCATTGCTACAAAGCCTTAAAAGCCTTTTATCATATTGTCACCAAGCTTTATTTTGAAATAGTAGTGATATTACTTATGGTAACACCTTTTAGTTAGTTTATTATCTACTAGGTGTTGCTCGCAGCTCCACCCGCGCGAGAAAGTTTTTCCGGGATAAAAATATTTTCCCGGGATAAAAGTAGCTTATCGCAGCACTCAGAAGTAATGTTGCTATTAGTAAACGAATTTTCAAAATCGGTACAGTAGTTCCTGAGATTAGCGCGTTCAACCAAACAAACAAACAAACTCTTCAGCTTTATAATATTATGTTCATCATCATCATCATCATCATCAGCCCGTTGCAGTCCAATGCTGGATATAGGCCTCTCCCAAGATATGCAACGGAGCCCGGTCTGCTGCTTTATGCATCCAGTCGCTTCCGGCCCTCTTGTGCAAGTCGTCCCACCATCTGGCCAGAGGTCGTCCCACGCTACATATAAATTAATATTATATTACATATATCTATATATATATATAAAAAAATCGTGTCACAGTGTTTGTTACCACACATTCCGAAACAGCTGAACCGATATTGATGAAATTTTATATTCACACTTGGTAGGTCTGAGAATAGGTTGTTATTTATTTTTCATCCCCCTTGGCCTACACGATAATTTTTTTTTATGTTTCGGACAGATTTTTTATTTTTATGATGTGGCATAAAAAAATGCATACAACCCTAAATTTTCTACCTTCTTCCATCATCCCCTATTTTTTAATATCGATATTAGTAATTTAATAACTTTTAACCCCGGTCGGTAACTGATTAATTGATCTTAATTTTTTTCTACTAAAATAATCTTTAAAATTAATTTATATGGCAAAACAACGTTTGCCGGGTCAGCTAGTATTAGTATAGAGTTATAGATTTCTACCCTACTCAAGAAAAGAAGTGACGTCAATACTCAAATCACTAGATAAATAGCCTGCGAGCTGTCACTGGGACACATTCCGCTTGGAGCAGTCGTCGAGTGTCGAGTTGGTCTCCGGAAATTATTGTCTATTAGTAAAAATAATAATAAAGTGATCATTAATTAAGAATTATAAGGAGAATTAAGGATTATAAATAAAATTATTAATTGGATTGTAAAATTTCATTATTTTAGCAATCATTTTGTTATTTTTTTTAAATAATTAAATTATTGATCTATAAATATAGATTAATAATACAAGTCAGTTAATACTGTTACGTCTTTGCTGCGACTGGCCTCCCCTTCTAAGACACCTCACTCTGTTGGCCTGTTCTGCCTGCCGGTCTAATATGCCCATTGTAGAAATATTTACAACCCGTCGACTATTTTTATAGTTGAAAAGTGTAGTAACGGCATAAAAGATAATATGCCTAATTATCGTCTGATGTCAGCGTCGCATTACATTGACATTGGTTTCTTACAAAACGAGTCATTAGGTGCTAAATGGAGGTGATCCCTAATTAGTGCGCGCCGTGAACAAGTAAATGATTGCTATGCGAGAAATCTCCAACGATAGAGATTAACATGACTGTTAGTAGTCATTTACCGGTATTTAGTATGGCGTATTAGCCTGGCAGTGAATTTTCGGGGAAGTTTAGGAATTTACATCCCTTTTCGAAGTATGTATTCGTAAAAATTCAAGTAGAAAGGTAGATACCCAACATTTTCCTAATTAAATGGACGCGAAAAAAATATTTTTATTATTATAAATTGTACCCATACCATGTAACATCTTATGTTAATATATATAAATCTCGTGTCACAATGTTTGTCCTCAATGGACTCCTAAACCACTTAACCGATTATAATAAAATTCGCACACCATGTGCAGTTCGATCCAACTTGAGAGATAGGATAGTTTAAATCTCCAATTATAGTCGCAATTTTAATTTATTGCTAATTATTTGTCTGTTATTATTTGACAGTCACAATTATCTTAACTCCAAATGATTCTAACAGATGTCGATACCTTTCGACTGGGTTGAGTAAGTAATCAATAGATGGCGCTGCTATGGTAAAATGATTCTAACAGATGTCGATACCTTTCGACTGGGTTGAGTAAGTAATCAATAGATGGCGCTGCTATGGTAAATCTACGAACGTGTCATATAAGCTACGGGTAGATTATGTATACTTTTTATACCGGGAAAATATAAAGCGGGACTTTTATACCGGGAAAACTCATTCACGCGGGCGGAGCCGCGGGCAAAAGCTAGTATTATAATATGTTTTTATGAAAAGGCTACTTAAGAATGATTAAACAAATAGAAATATAAAATATCGACGACTAACTTAAATAATTTTCGTTATCCAAAGTAAATATTAGACAACTTAATTGGTTTTCATACAGGCGAGGTATTAGGAAACCATATAGGCTGTGACAAAATTACGAGCTGAAAGGCTAGTTAATTGAACTGTACGACAGGTATTAGATATTGAATAAAAATTTCACTTGAGACTTGAAATTCGCTCAGTTGGATTCCAGTTACTATATTTTTTGTGTCGCCTCACTACTCACCTTCCCCGTCCCGTCACATGGCATTTGACACCTATCTGGCACTGGCAGTCCGCCATGTTCATAGTTCGTAATTGTGTGACCGACCGTGGTGGAGCCGAGCTACTGATATGCACCAACAATGGCAGGAGCCAGTGCAAGCTATGCAACTTGTACAGTGTAAACTCTCCCTAAGAGAAGGTATTCCTATTGATTGTTCATATTTTAGTGGCTGACAATAATTATTGATTGTTCTTATTTCTAAAATTTCAATATAGTCTATAGGTGTTGTATTTTACGAACTAGTGAGTGATCTTTCAGAACTTAAACCGATATCTTTTTAACAGATATCCTGTAGTTTCACGAATGGTAGGTCAACAGATTTTAAATGCAAATGAGATTCATGATAATTATTGATAACATATTGTTAAAGGGTTTGTTCGTGCAAATAGAGCTCGGCGAATGCGATCTGACTAAAATGCAAAACCGTACATTCCTTTTTTATGGTGGCAGCGCGTAGCCATGACACTCAAAACTACATTCGGTGTTAGCTGCTCTAATAATATTACCAAACAAACATAAAAAGTTTCAATACATTCTTCTTTATTCAAAAACAGATCAATGGTGGTAGGTCTCTCATATGTAAGAGACCGTCTGGGTGGGTACCATCGCAATGTCTATTTCTACCGCCAAGCGGCAGTGTGCATGCACTGTTGTGTGTCGGTTTGAAGGACGTTGTAGCCAGTGTAACTACTGGACATAATGAGACTTAACATCTTATGTCTCAGGATGACGAGCGCAGTGGGATGCCACACAGTACTTTGTAACTCAAGGTGCTGGATGGTATTGCTACCGTTTATGGGTGGTCGTATTGCTTACCATAAGGTGAACGGCATGCTCGCCTCGTCATTCTATGCAATAATAAACTTCGTTATATTCATAGTCATTCAATATGGTTTTTATGAAAATGTAAAGCTCCCCCGGGAACAATACCATCACTCACGCTAATCAGCAGCTAACAGTTTCGCCCTCAATAAATTTATTAAATTATTTTCAAGAGAATCAATCAACAATGTTTCTAATACTTATTCAGCACAAGGTACATAACTTACGTGCAATCTTTGCTTAATAATACAATAGATTTATTATATTAATTAATTCGTACAATAGTCTATATATTACCCACTATACGTACCTACGTAGATAACAGTTTTTATACAGGTACCGTTTCAAAAGCTAAGTTGATGTACAAAAATAATATCTGTTCCACATCAATCAGATTTTCCGCGTGAAAAGGTTAAAGATGTCGAAATAACAATCCAATCGTACAATTTGGTGGTTCACGGAGATTATGTAGTTTATGGAATAAAATGACGCGTTATTGATAGTAAACCGGCATGTTTGGGTGCGGAAAGCTAAAAGCAAACACAGATTTAGATTATCTAAATATGACCCAGGAACTCAATAAAACTGATTTAAAACTAATCTTTAAATATGATTTAGTTTTAAATAACTACGACAAGGAAACCCAAATATGAAATTTAGTAAAGCATTGTGAAGTCTGCCAACCCTTAGCGGTCAACCTGGAGGATTAAGGCTTATAAAATCTCTCAGTAGTAGAAAAGGTCGGTGCCCAGTCGTGAGACAGTATAATATAAATATAATTTGGGTCTCGTAATATTAATAAATATCTGCTACATAGTTGAAATTCGTGCTTCATACTAATTTCAATTACTACAATACAGTGTATAAAACAATTAAGTCAATAAGTGGTAGATTTCAATATCTTATGCGCCACGAAGTTATCTGTAAAGTTAAATCGACTGGATATAAAAACTTCAATAAAATACATGCAAAAAGATTCTGGCCCGAAGCAAGAAATACGATATGTCTCACGCCACAGTGATGTTTTATTCTATTTACCCTGACCACGGATTGCATGCAATTTGAACAAGCGTAGTCTTGAACAAATAGTACAATAGTTCAGCATTTGTGCTGCTTTATATCCGGTCTATAATTTGTTTTGCAATAATTCTATTTTGTTGTTTATTTTACTAAATAATTTGTCCTTGTAATAATAATAATTGCACAAATTAATAATTATCAAACCAGATCCTCACTTAGTTTGATATTGATCGATGGCACGTTTAATGAATTCGAAAATGAACGAGAGAGATCGAAAACATCGCGAATTTCATTGAAAAGTATGGAACAGGAATATTGTAAAATAATGGTACTTAAATGATGCATCAAAAGGATTGTGTTTAACATCTGCGTTCAAGCATTCTTTTTGCATATTATTGTTTCTAAAACTGTTATCGATGTTCAGGTCTGCTCATTTATGTACATTTTTAGAAGCTTAATTCTAAATGCTAGTAGATTTCAACATGACGTTCATATGGAATCAGTTTCTAACAAAACTGTTAAGAAGACACATCCAGAGGCGTATGTTGTGATGCCGTAAGCAGGTGAGCTCGCGGGAATCGCTATTTTGCTCACGTTCGACATCCGATAAAAGTTTCCGCCACAATCACCTAAGAGCTCAGCTGTCAGGGAATAAACGTATATCGGTTTTGTTTCCACTGCGTCCCTGCGCACCCACCGTGCATCACATAAATATATATGTTACTACTGTTTTAATAAATTGAAGCACTTCGTCTTCTTCGGTAGTCTACCGCTAGAAATACGTTTCTGAAACGATTTTTTAAAATGGGTTTTTACTCAAACATTTTGGGTGGTAAAACTATTGTTCTATATAAAGTAGGTACAGAAAAGAAGGTTTGGAAGCTTTATTTAAGCTTTAACGTTAAGATAATATGATGTTCTGGTAAATCGCAAAACATACAAATACAAGTAGAAAATGCCTTTGAAGAGTTTGTTGGCTCCCGTACACCTGACTTCTTTAAGAAGGGCATTGAAAAATTACTGCTGCGCTGGCACAGATGCATCGATAGCACGGGTGCATATTTTGATTGATAAAAATAAAAAAATATTTATAAAAATATTACTTTGACTTTCTGTATACAAAACGCCAATTTCATATGTAAGGACCCAATATATTACGATACAAAGTAAAAAATAAACTTCAGGTCAGAATAAAGTTTAAAAAAAATGTAGTTAAATAATTTTGAAGATGGGCTTAATTTAATAGGTAAAAGCACAGATGAAATTCAATGCTGTCAATGTTTTTAATTTTTAATAATATTCTTTATAGTAGTAAATCTGGCAACCGAGCAATTAGCTTACACAATCGTTAGTCGTAAGTTATCGATAACGCATGTGGGAGACGAAAACCAACTACCCCGATTGACCATCAGGTTACAGCACCAGAATTAACATGCTGTATAAACGCAGAAAATTAGCCATAACGTCATAATTTCGACTTAGCCAACAAAAAAAAACTATGTTTTTCGATAAAAATAGATAACCGTGATTTGTGGCGATCGTTATGCTGGCGTACAACGCTAATAAATATACGTGTATGGCCTAGTTCAAAAACGCACCGCACAACGAAAACTAATCAAATAGGTAAGCTTAAAAGTGGAGTAATTCATTGAACAACTACACGTCGTTAATCCCTAACTAGATGCGGTTACCTAAACAAGGTAATAAAATTTTAATTGTCCAAGGGACTTTTGAAAATGGCCTATCAAGGGTTAATTCTCTTAATAACAAAGTTTTTACGATGGATAAAATTTCAAGTGGGATGTTATTTAGCTACACACTTATATCAGGAATGTGAATATTTTTGGTTTTATCTAGCACATTAATTAACAAAATCTTATAAATTTGATAAACATAAGTATTCTTGATATTTAAACTCGCATAAAGTAATAATTTCTGGACGAAATAATTTAACATTCTAATTGCCAATACATTTCAAAGAACCAGCATTTTATAAAACACGGCAAATATCAAACGGCATCAAAGTATTTTTAAACATCGACTAAGCGAAATTCAAGAAATGCAACTATACGCAGATTTCTTCCTCTTTTGATTACACTTTCAATAAAGCACGGTCATTTAGCTAATGAACGCGCTCTAAAGTAAATAACTTCAACAAAGTCTACGTCAGTGAGAATCAGGCAACAGTTTCACCCTTTGATACTGGAGTAAAAGTTGCCGCGACTTATTAACGAAATAAAAATATCACCTGACATCTTTTTCGCTACAGACATTTTTCGAGCCGGTGCAAATTGACCTAATTAGGTACTTTATTTTTTTTGTTTCAAAGACTAAGAGCAAGGAATATTACCGTAATTGTTGAAATTTAAAAGGACATTTAACAAGTATTCTGTTAATTATATACGTAAATGGTTACATACTGAACACGATGTTTATAATTTACATGAAAGCAATGAAGCATTTGGTATTCCGCTCACGTTTGCAACTTGAGATAAGTTTCAGCCACAATTACCTGACCGTTCAACCGTCAGAAAATATATTGGCACCTTCTGCAACCGTACCGATCTGCGCGATTGCGCCGCGGCACCCTGTACCAATCTTGTATCTACAACCTGATTTTGATCGTCTCCGACAAAAAATTTACAAGGAAAACTGAGGCACACTTCGGTAAGCCAATTTATTAAAACTGGAATTGCAAGTCACGCGACATAGGCTACGACGTTCAAGACGCAATCTTTACGGTTTAGCCCTTGCTTGACGAAAATAAATTTAATGACATAAAACATTTGCATGATTAATGGTTATTTATTTTTTCAAACGCCAAAAGTTCTCCAACAAAGAACTTTGTGATTATTGTTGAAGTACACAATGAAATCAAACGACAACTTTTAAAAGGTCCCTAATGGACAAGAGGCCATCGATCAAATTACAAAGAAAGTTTTTCTCAATACAAAACAATCGCTGCCATTGATCATTTTTGCTGTTTGTTTTTTCCTGTAAAATGTCAATGAATTGCGCAAATATATCGATGCTGGGCTAATGTATCATGTAATTCCATTAAATCAAATAATTCCATTCAGGATTAAATTAACTAGAAAAATATATGTAAATTTATTGAATGTGAATAAGTTTCAGGTATAAAGAAAATCAAAACGGGGCTTAGCGTCGCGGCAGAATGTTGGTAAAGTCAGAAAGGGCTGTATCGGGCGGCCGCAATATTCGGAACCCCTCGATTTTGGGATGGAATACTTGGGACGGCTTTCATTCGATCGCAATCTCTATGCTAACAGCTTGCGATTCTGATCTTCGTTTAGCGGAATGACCGCAGTCACCCCAGTTCCTGTGACGCTTATTCCTTACACGTTCACTCCGCAGAAGTTTTTATGAGCGCTAGAAACAGTTCACTGTGTATTTGTTTATGTAAAATAAATCAAAATCGAAACTATCTTGAAATATATTGTTTTATTTTGCAAAAAATAAACATGGATCATAAGTATCCTTGAGCTCTATATACTAAAGTATTAATTATAACGAACATAACGTAAACCTAACGTAAAAATAACACTAATTATCTCTGTCACATTGCTTATAAAACATATATACGGATAATACTTTGCTCGCAAAGGTAACCTTAGACACTCCATTGGTAAACCGATCAATAAAAATTATATTACAGGCACAAAACTGAGAAAAGCAAACGTTCCCAATGACATTACCGTGTTCGTTCGAGTAATAAAATTGTTTTAAATTTTGTTATAAAACATTTAGCGAATAAGCCTTATAGCAAGCAGTAGACGGAAAAATTGATTTAGATTTCGGGAGAGCCAAATTTCCATCGTTCATTTTTTCGGTGAACCTTTGCGTCTGGTTGAAATATGATTTACAATTCTTCAATACTGGCTGGTTAATTGTATGTTGCACACACTCAAGCACACCCTATAATATTTACCTTGAAAACTTCAGGAATCGAAATTGAACTATAAATAATTATTTATGTACATTTCTAAAAGTGTCATTAACTAATCGAATTTATTCACTACTGTATACATTACAACTTTAAAATTAGTTTCGATGATCAGCTTGCAAAGTATAGATGAAAAATATTGATTATCTACTTTTCAACACCAATTATAAATATTGCTATTTGCTAATGATGTATATTTTAATTAAATCCATGAATACTTACGTAGTCCATCAAATATAAAATAATAAATCTTTAGGTTATAATTATTCTTTACAGTGTTCTCCATAGTATATGTATTTTTGATAAAAACTAATTTCAATTTATTTTGACGGCATGAAGTCTCCCTATGAACGGACTCCATCATCTCGACTGAAATCGCTAAGCACCATTGAATTGCTTGTATTTTGCTCCATACATGGTTTCGAGCAGTGGTCGAGATATTATTCTTTGTCCTGACTCCTGTCTCCTCATAAAGCTTCCTATTATCTGTCTTTTGAATATTTCAAAGTCTATAAGAAACGTACGGGGCACGTTTAAAAAATAAATTAAATTTAAGTTGGTTGGAACAAACAAAAATTACAGTTCCAATATGAATCGGCGTGGAACGTGCATCGGAAATCTTACATCCGCTGCTCTCTAATATTTTACTTATACAGATATAATTCGTGAAACAAAAAGAATGAGGGGTCAAAAGCAGATGGTCCGCTTTTATAAAAATGTTGGAGGGTTGTGAAATATGACACAGTGTTATTTCTTCGCACACCCGGTCAAGAGTTATTGCATTCCATTATACGTTTTCTCTATCTAAAGGAAGCCATTTCCACACTAAAGAAGAACTATGATGTCTAATTTTTATTTCACTTATCATTTTTATTGCCAAAAAATCCTTTGACTACCGTCGTTCGTACACGTTTTGTTGAGCGTTTTTGTAATAGGATTTCACTTTTTTTTGAACGAATTGCTACGGTTTTGCGTTCTCTATGGACCGCTATAAAATTATGTAGGTACATATTGACCATGTGTAAAACGTAGCATTGTAACTAGAGCTATCAGTGCGCTCCTTTTAACATGCCGAGCTGCGTAAGAGATTGACGATAGACTCAGTGGCTTGGAAGGGGACACCTTATCTTTACTACATTGTGCCCCATGTCACATGAAACGCGAGTGCCCGAGGCTATGAACGGATTTCACATCCATAATGAAGATTAAGCCGTATTTAGCCGCGCTTGCTTTGTACAATGTAATTATGGACCAGTGAAAATGCACGTTTCGATGCAAAATGTAAATAAGCACTAAAATAACGTTGCCCACAGCGCGCGATGGAAACGCATTTACGTGCCACATTTGCTCCATTTTCGAGCTCAGCGTTAGTAGTTCGGCAGTCGTTAAGCTGTCAAATTAGACTAACTCGTCCTCGCCTTCATTCGAGCAAGAAAAAAGTACAATTTTCTTTTATGGCGTGACCTGGGAACTTTTGTTATTATTGGTGACATTCCTACCGTCGCTGTTCCTTCATAATTCCACGGTTTTGATAATGTTCCGAATTATACAATTATGATGATGCATAATAAATTACGTATGGTTTTTAATACGTATTTATTATATGCACATACTAGTAGTAATGTAACGTCATTAATTTCTTAATTAAGCGTGTTTGTAGCGCAATAACTAATTAATATGTGGCTATTATGTGCTATTAAATGAATTATTCGATTATAAAATTATTGTATAAATGATGAGATTAATTTGTCGGCACCATTTAACCAACCTTATTTAGGAAATGTGAGCAGAATGGTCATACTGCTTAATATTACAGGTATATTTTATTGGAAACGATTGAAAATTATGGAGAACTAACATATTGGTGCTGATATTTCATAAAGGAGTTTAAAAGGGAACAACTATAATATTTCAGGCTTCAAATCTCAATAAATCGTCTAGGCGTGGTAACGAGCTCGCTGCGGCGTAGTCTCTGCGGATACGTATTTTATTGGATTCACTGAAACGTTTTTCAGGTCCAAAGGATTATTTACGAGCGTCTGCGCCGTTGCAGAAATGCAGATGGACACAAAACGCCTGTATTACTTCCTAGTTGTTGCTTCGAATGCGATTTCTACAAGTTATGCCGTACTGAAAATCGTTTAGAACTTCAGATGGATATTCGAATGTACGTGTAAATTTGCATAGGTAGCATGTGTTGCACCAGTTTAAACTGGTTATTATACTTTATCGAATAGTCTCGCTAACCTTATCTTACTTCTTACTAATATTATAAATGCGAAAGATTGTGAAAATATTTGTATGTTTGTTAGAAGTAAACGCAGAAACAGTTAAAAGGATTTAGATGGTTGGGTCCCGGGTAGACCATGTCCTGGATTGGCACATAAGCTACTTTTTATCACGGTAATTTGCTCCCATGGCAAATAATGGAATTTTTCAAAGAGATGGCGCTGGCGTAGCAGGTGTCGCTATAAATCGCTACAGTGTTTAGGGTCTTTTGTAGTGGGGAAGGCTTTTCACGCGGACGAAGCCGAGAGCACCACTTCTTCTTCTTCTTCAGCCTTTAGAAGTCCACTTCTGAACATTGGCCTCCCCCAAAGATTTTCACTTAGTAGTATTATAAATGCGAAAGCTAATGAAAAAGTTAAGATGTTTGTTAGAAGCAAAGGCTAGAATCTTCAAACTACTGGTTGGATTTGGATGAAACTTGGCACACAGATAGACCAAATCCTAGATTAAAATAATATAACATTTTAACCATATAAAAGGCTACTTTTATGCCGTAAAAGTTGTTTTACGCGGGAATCCCTGCGAAACACATAGTGAAGTATGAAGTATCTCCCTAAAGCCTAATACTAACGAACGAATAATCACGCGTAGTTGATGTAAACTTTGCTTTTACAAAAAAAAAGTTAACTAAAAAGAACAGTAATGTTTGAAATATGACCGAGATCGACATTTCAGAGGTCTTTGAACCCATAACAATGTTTTGTAAAACTCTAGTCTGTATGTTCGGGCGTCGCGCCAAAAGCTTTGAAATTATTTTTCATAGGAATGTCATGAAATCTTTATAATCTTGCTTAGTTGTTACGATGAGTATGATTCAAACATAGAAAAATCTTACTTATCTTACTAAAAAGATTATTAATGCGAAAATTTGTGATAATTTTTGTATGTTTGTATGTTTGTTAGAAATAAAGAAACAACTAAACGAATGTGGATGAAATTTAGCACATAGATAGATCATGTCCTGGATTAACACTTGGGCTACTTTATCCCGGTAATTTCCCCCATGGGAAGTAATGATTATTTTTAATCTGATTCTTTATGTAGATGGCGCTGGCGTCGTACTGTGCTTTAGGGACTTTTGGAACAAGAAAGGATTTTCACGCGGGCAAAGCCGCAAGCAACACCTAGTAAGTTATAATTGGCCTCTACGCTGACTGCTACGAAATAAATTTCAATTTTGAAACTCAATAGTCTACACTCTAACGTAATAGTACAGCATCAAAAATATAAATACAAGTTCTTAAATATGGATAACTACATACATGTCAGAAGATTTATAGGTCGCTTAAAAGGATGTTGATGCGACAAATTGAAGGACAGAACGAGACTAACCTGGCACAGACATGTTACAAATAAAACAACTGCAATGGAATGGGGGATGCTTTCGCCAAACAACCGGATTTATTGCAATACTGAGCTTACCTACCCATATCTACACTATTATATAAAGCTGAAGAGTTTGTTTGTTTGGTTGAACGCGCTAATCTCAGGAACTACTGAACCGATTTTGAAAATTCTTTCACTAATAGGAAGCTACATTACTCCTGAGTGTTATAGGCTACTTTTTATCCCGGGAAATATTTTTATCCCACAACAACTCTTTCACGCAAAAAAGAAGCTTGTAATACCTTTATACGTATAGGCTAGCATTGCCTGCGGCTCCGCCCGCGTGAAAATGTTTTTCCGAGATAAAAACCCCGCTTTATATTGTTTCGGGATAAAAAGCCTATGTCCTTCACAGGATCTTAAACTATCTCCATACCAAATTCATTTAATTTCAATCATTGATCGAAATTGTTTCAGCTGTTCCTGAGATTACTTCGTACAAACAAATTCGCAAGCTACCGCAAATTACCTCTTTATAATATTAGTGTAAACTGTAGATTATCTGTAATAAATAATTATTGTTATTTTAAGTCTTAAAAGAATGTACGAATACCTCATAATTACTATAGGATACACTTGATTATTATTAATTTTAATATTTTTATTGATAGAATAAACTATAATCTTTTCTATTTTATATCAATAATGACCGAAGTATAAATATAAAATTACAAATACTAACAGCAGTTTAGAAATAATTATAATTCAACTCCTAAATCCTCTACGAGAGCAGTATATTTTTTTCGTTTCTAATAGATACATCAGTATCACGAAACGACATAAGGGTTGTAGCAGGTGGTCGGGAGATTAATAGCCCCCGTGAGGTGGTAGCCAACTCCTGACAGATATATGTCTTTATACGAAAGGTTAGTGCAATTACTATGTGACAGTTCAAGAGTCAAATAAACTGTCTCAATCATTGATGTATAAAAACCAATTATAGATTTTAGTTGTTGACTATAAGGATCAAATTAGTTCCGTGTCGTAGATGGTAATTTGCACCGTCTTGTATTTTTTTATTGTTATTGAAGCTAGGACGTTGTTTGTAGGTTTCGTGATTGCCAATTATGAGTACATACAAATCTTTTTTGTCTTCAACAATATACGATTTTTAGAATATTTTTGAATATCAGTGGCTATACCTAACGTTTTTGCTATTTCCATGCTATCAAAGATATCTTTGTTTCATTTATTATGGTACGCCATGAAGTATAGTGCTCGTGATGAAGTCCATTAGTAAATAAGTCTTTTGAAGCGATAAAATGTCCTTTGTATACTACTGTTTGGAACTGTATGTCGACTTTTCTCTCGACACAAAGACAACGGCTACTTAATTAATTACACGGCTTTAATTTTTAAATCTTTGTGTAGTAAATTTTTAGTACATCAGAACTAATAAGTGAAGAACTTAATTGTAATTTATTGT
Organism: Sphinx pinastri; assembly: GCA_947568825.1. Classification (NCBI taxonomy): domain Eukaryota; kingdom Metazoa; phylum Arthropoda; class Insecta; order Lepidoptera; family Sphingidae; genus Sphinx; species Sphinx pinastri. The sequence goes on along the minus strand of OX387627.1, from coordinate 8,172,795 downwards.
ATTAGATCCTGTATTTCGTTGACAGATATATGATAATGCTGTTTATTAGTTAAATGGTTCAGACTGCGGACAACATGGTGTGTTTGGTATTAGCTTGATGCGAGCTCTGACAGCCACTCTAACATCGTGGGACGAAAATAACTTTCAAATGTACATTTGTTACACTTATCTACACCAGGAATATTTTATTATTGACATTAAATTGAGCAAATAAATATGTATAGTCTAATAATAAGTTTTACAAATGATTACCTTTTTACCAATTTAAGTTTATTTAAATTCAAAATACAAACATACTACACATTTATATATCCCTAATATTATGAAAATAAAACCCCAGATACGTAAGAACGCTGAGAAAACTACATTTCTGCTGAGAGCTTGCAAAAATACAGGGGACGTGAGATTAGATGCGAATCTGCCGGGCTCGTGGGATACAGATTTCATGCGAACTCTCGGACCACACAGTGTTTCTGCAAGGTCACCACTGTTAACATTTTCCAAAAAAATTACGGTCACGTATTACCTTCCGACAGGTATTTAACCGGTAACTTTTTTTTTGTATTTTTTTTATTGTTATTGCGTAGACGGTACTACTACAACACTGAGGTCTCGACTTCGATGTTGGGTAGGTGATATTGCCTTTCTGTTCAGTATTAGCCCGGTGTCTGGAGTTTGTGCCCGATATGGCGATAGGCTCTCCCCTCTATCATATCATGGGATAAAATACGCACCGCGAAAAGTGGATGCACTAGTTGCGCCTCTGTATACCCCTTCGGGGATAAAAGACGTGAAATACGCTATGTATTTACCCAGTATTTAAGTTAATGAATTAATGTTAAAACATTTACCAAAAGTCAGTTTATCTTTTCGTCCTCGAAGCTAGGTGGTCAGTCCCATGGTGCTGAGGCTTCCGGCAGACACAGGTGCCGTCCGTGATTAATCGGTGTGTAAGTGCCCTTATTTATGGCGTGTCGGGAACGGCAGTGCCCCAGCTCTGTAAGAACGTCTGCGAACCACAGGGGGCTGCCGGGATTTCCATGCTCTCTAAAACGTCTTACATTAAATTCAGCTACGTAAACAATGTTTGGTCACTTTGGAAGTTCCGGGTTTGAAATACACGGACCATAGATTTTTTGTGTATAATTTAGTTTATTTACAGCAAGTAATTTTAAAATGCAATAGATTGATATCAAGTTATATTTGAATGTTAGATTTTAAATGAAAACGCTAGGAAAATATAACGGAGGTATCAATAAAAGAATCCGTTAGCTACATTGCTTAGAGAACATTGTATATTTTTTTTAATGTAATAAACTTATTTAAGTAAATCATTAATATTATTTTCTATGTAAATCTAAGACATTTTTACATATAATACAATTGTGATAAGACAAGCAGCTTGCTCGCGTGATGGTAAGCGCTACGTTTGCCGATACAAGGCAACAATACCACCTAGAGCTCTAGAAATTTACTAAATAAGCTTGTTACTTTGAGAAATTTATTTGGTTCCAATAATTTCCAGTGACTCTAGATAATGTTATTTAAACCGATACACCATACTGCTCCTTGGTGACAGAAATGAACAATGCTTTAGTACCTAACGGAATGGACTGCCCCCCGAGGCAATTCTTGTGCTCTGGGTCTTCGCACCCAATGCACGCCCATGCGCGGGGGGACATTAGTCGCGGGCCGAGGCACACAGTTCAGTGTGTATACCTCTTGGTTGTAAAACACATTGAGACCTAAAAGGGCCCGCGAACATTTCCTGGCACCCTCTCTCCGCCCATCCCGGGAACCTTTCTCCCGTCCCCCACCTTTCCTTCCATATTCCTCTCCCACGTCCCCTCCAGGCCCCTGCAGTCGTCAAGCCGGGTATCCCATTCGCAGGTTTCCCCCGGTGTTGACTGCAGGATCACCTATCCAAAAAAAAAAAACAAATGGACTGTCGCACACGGGAGATATGTCACACCCTAACAAATAGACCATACGTATATCTACTGGCTAAAAGTGTATTTTCTGGACTCCTTATAAGATAAGAAACAGTTCACACATTTTAACATAAATTATAAATAAAGCTACCCTTAATTAGCTCCACGGAAATAAACCACACAAATTTTACTCAAATTTATAGTTTCATATGAGGTTCGTAGCTGACTTTTGGAAATGTAAGTCAGTAACTTAATTATGTTCAGTTCGGAACATTTGTTGTAGACTTTAATTTGAAATAGCTTCGCCTTTCCACCCGGGGATTTCAATAAATAAAAGTAGGAGCTTGTCTAAATCACTAGCAGGTATAAATAAGAGGCAGTTGTTTAATTCCGACCCGGTTTTATTTTAGTGGATTAAGTTGTGGCAATTAGTTCGTTGCCGGATATTTGGACAGCAGAGCCTTATTTATAGTGAGCAGTAAAGCCCAGCCGGGACACCACCTCTAAGCTTCTTACTAAGGTACTACCAATACATACACAATGATCTCTCATTTACATAGTTAATTATTATTTTCTGGACTCAACCTCGCTGGAATATTAATGTTATTTTCAAACGTGACGTGTTGGGAAAGTAATAAACAATAGGTTTTTAAGAACGTGCCAATTGACGTCACTTTTTTGTTGAGAACGAGCACGTCGTAAGCTCTGCCCTCTGGTGGCGCAATCTGAATCTTTCACCCTATCCATACATGGCATTAACGTAAAATATTTATTTTTTAATTTACAATATTAATTTTACAGGATTTACCCAATGCGATGTATATTGTCATACAATTCAATTAAAACATTTACTTTAGCTTACATAGAGAATCGACTCTAATATATCGACATAATATTCATATTAAAAGAATTAAAAATAACAATTAAATTGTTGATAGTGTATTGCTGTATATCTGGATACTCTAAAATATAAAAATAAATATATCAAATGGTATAAAATTCTATTACGTTCCCAAGAATAATACCTAAGTACTTACATTCCATGGTTATGGAATGAAAAAAGCTATATAAAACATACATAAGTATGAGTTCCAAAAGCATTTAGAAATGTCTCATTAAGTAATTTATAACAATATAGGAGTTTTGAAGATAATATTCAATACAAACAAATATGTAATTAAGAGTGTTGGGCTACGGTTTTCAAATAAACTATGTTTGAGTAAGATTTCTTTAATTTATCAGTGGAGCAAAAGGAATACGTTTGTTACATTAAATTTCACCGAGAGAACCAAATCAGACTACTGACAGAAACAAGAACACTATTTCCTTTTTACCCGACTATTTAATTGTAAACGAATACAAAGGCCATAAACATCAAAACCTTCTTTATACAATTTACTTTTTAACACTCCCAGTTAAATTTTATAATAGAGCAATACTCAAAGTATACATATACATAAAAAAAAACTTATTAATAACCTCGTAATTTTGCTTCAATATATAGATATACTCACGCCTTTTGTCCCCGAAGGGTTAGGCATAGGCGGAATTAAATGCACCCACTTTTCGCCGTGCGTATTCCGTCCCATGATGTGATAGGTGGCGAGCCTATCGCCATATCGGGCACAAATTCCAGACTCCGGCCTGATACTGAATAGAAAAATCCAATATCACTTTGCCCGACCCAGGGATTGAACCCGAGACCATAGCATTGCAGTCGTACCGCAATACAACTACGCCACCGAGGCAGTCTAAGTCAGTCAGTTTGCTTCAATAATATCCAAATAACTAGCTCCCATCTAAAAAAAAGCACATGCTGGCCACGCTGGGAATCAATAATAATCGGGCGAAACCTATATTTCATAATTTTTGTAATATTAAAAGAATATATAAATAAATTTATCTTGTATCGATTTTGTGCTGCCACCAATAGTTCGTGCACGTTCCATATAGCTAAAATAAATAAAAATACACCATTTTCAATCCATATTTTAAACAATGCATTGCAAAATCTGCAGCACGATGTTATTTCAGCAATGTGCCCAATATTTTTAAAGGTAAACGGCGACAGATCAATGGAAACTCGCCGTAAATTTTGAAATATCAAAGTCAAACGTCCCCAAAGAGGTATAAAAAATCGAATGGTTTTATCCCTCACTTTGTATTCGCGAACAAAGTTTACATGCACAGATGCAAGAATCCAATAATAGTAGGGGAATAAAAAGGGCAACCCTGAAGGGGAACGAATTCCTACAAAGTATTAAAAGCAAACACTAGTCACTCATGTATAATGCATTGATATTGCGCTTTGACTGTTATGATTTTCTGAGTATATCATACATACTGAACATTAATTATTGTCCAAAATCGGAAATTTGGATATTGTGGTAAACTGTGTTATCAACCTTGAGATCCTTGTTTAGTTGATATCTTTGTACTTGTCGCTATTTTTGAGACTTAGGGCGGCGAGCCGTCGCGTCAAGGCGAAGACGAATAACGCACGAAACTGTGAATTTAAGGGCCTCTACAGTCAGTACGCGCACTCTACACAAGATAAAAACGAGACGCCGCGCAGTCTTGAGTCGAATTTGTGAGTTGGTTTAAAAACATTATAATTTTTTTAAACTAACTTTTAAATATTTCTTCGTTAGTAAACACGTAAAAAACATCCCTAATTTACATATAGGGCCGTAGCCTTAACGGTTTTATACAGTAGTTTTATTCATGCATATTTTACTCAGGGAATAATTACAAACAAACTTTTACAGAATAATATAACCACCATTTTTTCTGAATAGAATGACTACGAACAGATATGGTAAACCTTTATAAATTCCTTGTTTCGATACCTTGAATATCGAAGCATTCAAATACATTAAAGTTCTGGGTTTTGTATTTATGGCGCCATATAGACATGTAGAGTCATGAAATGCGCCTTGAAGCATAATAAATGCTCGTTACACCAATGTAATGACTAGCATGCACTGTGTATGTACTGTACAGTCCTGACTGCGGTCTCTTTGCATTTAAACGGATCTTCGTTATTGCCGCTACAGTTATTATGCACGCGGCATACATTTATCCCTAATAAAAGCAGTTTATATGTTATACAAATTGAATTACTATCATAAAATGTATTTACATTTAATTTAAATCGTTATTTAGATTTATGTATAGGTTACATATAGTATTGCTCGCGGCTTCGCCCACGTGAAAAAGTTATTCGGGTATAAAAACATTTTACCGAGATAAAAAGTAGCCTATAGCACTCAGGAGTAATGTAGCTTCCTATTAGTGAAAGTCACTGACAGTCCGACAAATAGTCGAAAAGGCTCGTGAATTTAACAGGCCAACCTTCATCTGCTTTGTCGATTTCTCGAAAGCCTTTGACTCAGTCTAGTGGCCGAAACTTTAGCATACCCTTGTGGAGATGGGCTCTCCGAAACACCTCGTCCACCTTTTTTTTTATCGCGGGGAATCTTGTTGCACGAAGATAGCTGCACGGAACCGCCCCTGCGCGATGCCGCATTGCGGCCCCTCCCTAAATGAGGAGGCTGAGAAGCCTCCGAACTCTAAAGCACGCTTTTTGCGTCTACGACTGCAGGAGACCGACCACCCGCATTGTCGTCCACCTCGTAGTCGCTTACATTGAAGTAGTTGAGTAAGCAGACCCCCACTGCTCACCCCGCGACTCACGCCACCCCATTTAGTCGCCTCTTACAGGGGGGCAGGGTATGCCGTGGCGAAATTCATTAGATGCCCCCGGACCACAGGGCACACACCTCGTCCACCTACTTAGACGCCTGTACGAAGACGATACGAGAAGAGGATAGGCGCTCTTGATATGCGGTGCTGGACAAGAATTCTTGGAGTTTCATAGGCAGAGTTTCGCACCTACCAGTCCATACTCCAAGAACTCGGCATCAAGCAGCGGTTGTCTTCTATAGTGCAGTCTCGCATCCTCACGTTTTTCGGACACGTGTTGCGGCGTGGAGAAATGTCAATCGAGCGCCTTGTGGTGCAGGGGAAGGTCGAGGGCACACGGGCGCGAGGGAGATCGCCGATGCCGTGGACGGACCAGGTCAAAGCAGTACTGGATGGTTCACTATATACATGCACCAGGAAATCAGCAATCAGAGAGGAGTGGCGCAGGATTGTCAAGCGAGCCACAAACCCTGACGTGACGACCACGACCACTCTGCCAAGAGTGTAACCATTAAGAAGGTTAGTGAAAGAATTTTCACAATCTTTAGGTAACTTTGATGCACCCACCTTGTTTATGTCTGCACCACTCTAATGTTGACTGGTAGAAAACGCCTACGGCATTAAGTCCGCCTATGTACATTGTTTGTATATGAAGTGCATAAAATAAAAATAAAATAAAAAATCGGTAGAGTAGTTCCTAAGATTAGCGCGTTCAACCAAACAAACAAATTCTTCAGCTTTATAATATTAATAATTAGCTTTTGCTCGCGGCTCCGCCCGCGTGAAAAAGTTATTCCGGGATAAAAGTCCCGCTTTATATTTTCCCGGGATAAAAAGCCTGTCAGCCATGTCCTTTCTAGGGTCTCAAACTATCTTCATACCAAATTTCATGGAAATCCGTTCAAAAGCTTCGGAGATGTGCAGTAACAAACAAACAGAACAACAGACAGAAAATAATTATTTTGTTTTTATTTTATTTTAGTTTATTTGGGTTGCTCACAGCTAACTATAACAATAATCGAAAATAAGAAATAAATAGGTACAATAAATAATAATAATCATGAGCCACCACAAATAGATACAAATTACTTATTTGTTTTCCATTACTCTTCCTTGGTAACCCATTTCTTTGTGATCACATTTCTCTAATATACAGACACACCGGTTCTACTGCTTTATTATATGTGTATATATATAATATAATATTAAGTATAGATATAGTATTCGATGTCAACGAAGTACTGGATATCTTACATTAATAATATTAAATAAATATTATTTATATAATATTTATTATATAAATAACCAGCTATTCAGTCAATAACCTGTATTTCAAACATATTTATATACGAAAGCAATATACCGAAATGGGTTGTCAAATTGACAAACAAAAGAGATTAGCTTTGTGTTTGCATTGAATTACAAAATTTAAATAATCACTGGCACTGAACACTGAATACTGATGGCCGTATTCAAATTGTGTGGAATTGTCAAAACAAGAAAATTGCTTCTAGAGTGAACCTGGCATTTAACACCGTCGGCAGCTCCCGTGGTGTCGATTAAAGCAATGCTAATGTTATTTGTTTGGTAACTTCACAGACTTCGTGGTGAATATGCATCCGTTGCCTCTGTAAATACAACATACGTGATAAAAACAAACAAGCCCTCTTATCTTCGGCTTACATTCGGTTTCGTACTAATTTTGGTATGAGCGGTTAATTAACACGTGCCCACGTGATCTTGTGTGAATATTCTGTTAGAAGTGATATTTCTGTGATTTTAATCCGGTTTGCATTGGTTGTTCGGTGGTCGATTAGGGTAAATAGTTGTGCCAATAAATGTTGCTAGATTTTACTGTATTGTTGTACGCTTAAGTTTTTTTTATGGAATTGAATGACGATACGAGCATGCCGTTTGCCTGATGGTAAGCTATACGACCACCCATAAACAGTAGCAACACCATCTAGCACCTTGAGTTACAAAGTACTGTGTGGCATTCCACTGCGCTTGTCATCCTGAGACATAAGATTTTAAGTCTCATTACGTCCAGTAGTTACTACAATGTCCTTCAAACTGGAACACAACAATGCATGCACATTGCTGCCTGGCGGTAAAATAGACATTGCGGTGGTACCCACCCAGACGGACTCTTACATATGAGAGACCTACCACCAGTGTAAGTGTTAAGTCTTCAAGTTTGAATCAATGGTTATTCCATTTGTTATAAATGTGAAAGTTAGTGCGGATGTTCGCACGTTTTTGAAAAGTAAACCTAAAAACACACCAGCGCATGGATTTCAATAATTTTTTATACACATATAGAGTTCGGAATTAATGTAGACGCCACTTTTTATATAGAAAAAGTGCACGATGTACTTTTTACTCCGGGAAAATCTTTTTCCGCGAAAATTTCTACCAAATAATATTTACACCTAACAGGCATACATTAACACAATATTGTCCTGAACTCACAAAAGGTACAATATAGCACACAACTTTTAATTTTATGCTTTTAATTTGGCACAAATTTAATAGTATGAAATATTTCTCTCGGCGCCAGAATCGAACCCTCCTTGGTTTGATATAGTAAACATAGGTCCCATGTTACGTAACCAGCTAATCTTTACGAGACGGGAGTTGTGGTACGTCCTTATCCTTTTCGTCTTTTGATAAAGGTACTTAATATTATTTAGGTAGCGTCGGGAAAACGTCTCAGCCCTCAGGCTATCTATTAGGCAGCACTTTTTTATAATTATGATGTTATGTACTATAATGTCTCTTTAAATTTTAACAAAGTGATATTATGTTTAAATGTATTATTTTCGTTTACTTAAACAATGGAAAATTTGATTCGTTGATATGATAATTTTATAAATTCCGCTTTTAACATGTTACAAGCAAACACTCACGCCCTTTATCTCCGAAGGGGTAGGCAGATGCGCAATTAATGCACCCACTTTTCGCCGTGCGTATTCCGTCCCATGATGTGATAGGGGGTGAGCCTATCGCCATATCGGGCACAAATTCCAAACTCCGCCCGACTCTTGCCCGACCCAGGGATCGAACCCGAGACCTCAGCATTGCTATCGTACTGTAATACAACTACGCCACCGAGGCAGTCTAGTGCAACAACAACTACTACAAGTAGTAGTGCATAAATTCATTAAACGCTATACATACCACTTCAACTAGTGTCTAAAATTCATTATTTTCGGCTAAACTATGATAGTCTTTTGGAGAATCATAAATGGACATCTACTGATGGTAGGTCTCTCATATGTAAGAGTCCGTCTGGGTGGGTACCACCGCAATGTCTGTTTCTACCGCCAAGCAGCAGTGTGCATTCACTGTTGTGTTTCGGTTTGAAGGACATTGTAGCCAGTGTAACTACTGGACATAATGAGACTTAACATCGTATGTCTCAGGATGACGAGCGCAGTGGAATGCCACACAGTACTTTTTAACTCAAGGTGCTGTATGGTGTTACTACTGTTTATGGGCGGTCATATCGCTTACCATCAGGAGAACGGCATGCTCGTCTCGTCATTCAAAGCCATAAAAAAAAAACAAAAGAAGACATTCGCGTAATATTTTTTTACCAAATATTGAAAGAAATATAACAATACATGAATAAGTGTATTTTTTATTCGACAACATCGCGGAGGCGCCGGAATCACCGCAGCTGACGGCGTAAACGCCGCGAGTTACCTAAGTCACTTCATTCAAACTTTTGCCAATTTTAAGACCAACTTTGGTTTAGATACAAAAGTTTGCGTGTTAAGATCTTTTTGTTTGTGATGATGCTATATAATTGTGGGTAATAATAATCTTGTTTTATGATTTAAGTTCAATGAACGTCGTGTTTTTTTTTAGTTAAAATACATTTTTCAATGAAACATTTTATTCCAATTTGCTTGCACAGAGATTTTGGATCAGGCTTATAGCTCGGCCGCTAATAACAAAGAATCGCTAACTGAGAGGGTTAAATAAATGAAGTGACTCATAATTAATTGGACTTTCGCCCTATTTTTCGTTCGGTGACAATTAATTTCCGGCACCGACGAGGAAAGAAACCCTTATCACAGCCGTTTCGCACTTTCCGTTTTAACTGAAGTGACAATTAGAACAGTATTGCCGCAAAAAAGAAAAGCTTTTAAAGACTCTACTAAGAAAATGCGAGTAAATAATGAGAGATCCTAGATTTGTATTAAGTTAAGAGCTGATTTGCGAATCTAGTTTGAAATGTATTGTTATATATTTTTGGTCTATTGTATGTTTTTACCTCTTTTAGTGATTTCATTATGTTTGTTTTAAGTATTGAATAAGGTTTAATGTGGCAGGGCCATAAATATAAGGCTGGGGTTTGGGAAAAGAAAGAGGGTGCGGTATTTTTTGTCCTTCAGCTAGCTTTGTGACTACTCGGCACACTAGAGATACCCGTTTCTGTATGAACATCAGACACAAACGAAAAATAAAATATATCGTTTACTTAAGGACAAGAGGCAAATAAGAAAGAATAAAAAAATATTTTTATTAGCTTTACGCATACTCACGCCTTTTATCTCCGAAGGTGTAGGCAGAGGTGCAACTAGTGCTGTGTTTTTGACTCAAATCATAACACAGCTTATGCTGAGTTGGTCACCTAATTGTCGCGGCGTGGACTTTTTTTTTTTTTTTTTTTTTTTTTTTTTTTTTTTTTTTTTTTTTTCGCGGGATAAAAACGCGTTATCGCTACCACCACTGGGGGGTCAGTGGAACGGTTATGTTGGTTTCACCGGTCTTACAGTCCAATGTCGACACTTGGGAGTATAGCATCATCCAAGCGAGCATTGGACCGAGTCCCTAGCCCTATGTACACCCTACACCGGCATACCAACCAAAACCCGCGGTGGCCTTCTTCGGCGCATGCGGAACGGCCCCGGGGTATCTTGTTGCACTAAGATAGCTGCTCAGAGCCGTTCCTGCGCGATGCCGCGGGGTTGAAGTATTTTATATTTAAGTGTTTACTGTTATTATTTTGTGTTTTCAATTCTTTGCTCACTGCTTCGACAATAAATGTTTTTCTTTCTTTCTTTCTTTCTAGTGCACCCACTTTTCGACGTGCGTATTCCGTCCCATGATGTGATAGGGGGCGAGCCTATCGCCATGTCGGGCACAAAATCCAAACTCAGCCCGACTCTTGCCCGACCCCGGGATCGAACCCGAGACCTCATCATTGCTGTCGTACCGTAATACAACTACGCCACCGAGGCAGTTTTATATGTTAATAAACTCTGTTAAACGTGTTTTTTTCGTCATATTATTGCTTTCCCGTTTATATCAACTACGCAAAAACAATCAGCCTGTTCTTTTGAAGGTTCCCGCCAGATCATTGTTGTTTGATACTTTAAAAGGGGTTCTTATCTTATTCGTCCACAATCTCCCAGTCTCCACGCAAGTTTTACATACCATTTAAGGCACCCTGTAGGTATTCTGCAATAGTTAGGTATCGTACTTCTTACTATCTAACTAATATTATAAATGCAAAAGTTTGTGATACTGTTTGGTTGTTTGTTAGTAGTAAACGCAGACATAACAAAACGGATTTGGGTGAAATTTGACACACGGGTAAATCATGTCCTGGATTAATATAAAGGCTACTTTTATTCCGGTAATTGGTTGCCATGGGAAATAATGGATATTATTAATCTGATTCTTTAAGTAGATGGCGGTGGCGTCGTATTGTGTTTTAGGAACTTTTGTAGCGGGAAAGGCTTTTCACGCGAGCGAAGCCACAAGCAACACATAGTATGTAATAATAATAATACTATAAATAAATTTAATAAACGCGAAAGTTTATTAATTGTTTGAAGTAAACCGAAACCTAAGTGGACGATAGCCTCGTTGGGAATAGAACGGACTGCCGAGACGAATGTCCGCAGGTTCAAAACCCAAGGGCACACACCTCTGACTTTTCTAAAAAGTTGTATGTGTGTATTCTTTGTGAATTATCGCTCGCTTTAACGGTGAAGGACAACATCGTGAAGAAACCTGCATACCTGAGAAGTTCTTTGAATTTCGAAGGTATGTGAAGTTTGCCAACCCGCACTAGGCCAGCGGGCAGCGTGGTGGAATAAGTATTTAACCCTCTCAGTTGTAGAGGAGGCCCGTGCTCAGCAGTGGGCAGTATATAATACAGGGCTGGTATGGTATGGTAAAGTTTATTAATTGTTTGAAGTAAACCGAATCCTTTGATTGGATTTGAATGAAATTTTTCACACAAATATACCATGTCCTGGGTTAACTTGTAGACTATTTTCGATCCGGGAAAATACTCAGGGAGTTTTATACTGGGACATCTCTCTTACGCGGAACGGCGACAAACCCTACCTAAGGTAATATCTGTATCTCGGAGTGACGACTGCAGTACTATAGGTATTGTGCAATACTTTGTAATTGGGTTTTGTGCGGCGATGTTAGTAATTTTGGTCAGCCATTATGCTTAGGTACTCTGAGGCAAGCAATTTTCTTAACTCAGTTAAGTCACTTATTACCTGCATAAATTTTTTTATTTTGTAGTATCTCGGATTACAATTATTTTAAATATTAGACGTTATTGAATTCTAAGTGACAAAAAATTATTATGTCGTAATAATTTATAATGCATATTTATTGCAAAAACAGTTAAATATTGGAGTGCTACGTTACGGTGAGCCCTTAAAAATAAAATCGTACTATCCGTTTAATGATTATTTTCTTCCCACAAAGTTAGAATGTAATAAAATAAGAATTCAGTTTGTAGTAGTTTTAAATTCAGCAAGCAGTTTGCGTAACTAGCTCGACTCGCCGAAAATGCCTTAGACGAAACTAACAAAACATCACACCGAGTCAAAATTCCTTCGAGACTGTAATTGAAATAAATGTGCTGAAGTATTTAATGTAAAGGAATAAAAACTGTTTTTCTAGAAAGAAAGTAACAATGGCGACCTGGCATTCCGCCAAAGCTAAATTAGATAATGGAGTTTGCGTGCAAAAATATAGGAAACCAAGAACAAAGACAAATGGGGTCGGCTGTGACTCTGAGATGGTGAAATAAAATAACATCGGCAAGATTGAGGTTGGCCCCTGCCCCCAACACCGCCAAAACCCTATGTCGACACGTGCCTTCAATGTGGTTACACTCCGCACAAAACCGATATTATCCCCGTAATGGAATAACTTTCTTTTTAACACGTTTTTTGTGTTTATTCCGCCCATTAGTTTTTTCTAAAAAATGCTCAGTTCAATTCTTTGTATATATTTATAGGCAGGATGTAAAATATAACGATGACAAGTACTAAAATTCCATTTAGGAGTTTCGTTTCATAAAAACGGTTTCAATAAAATGGATCACGCATTTTTATAAAACCATTACACATTAAATGAGTAAATAAATTTCGTCATTTGAAAGCATCATTAAATTAAAATCTGTAACATACCTGTCCGGCTTAAAAGATTTATTTTCCAGTATTTTCTGTTTGATTCAGCGGCTATTTTTAGCATAAGGCTCCATTAGTTAATTGAACCGCATTTTCTTCGCCTTTATAATTTGTAACAGGTATTATTTAATTATGTTATTTGTCTCAGACTAGACTGTAAGTACTAGACGATGTGTTCTTGTTTTTCCCACGGGAGATTGCACGGAGTAAATGATATTTTAATGGCCATTAGTCTGTAAGATCGCTCACATTGCGCTATGAGTTATTAAAGGCAACTAAGTTATAGTTTCACATAATATCTTCCAGGTTCACTGAATTGTTTTATATATTTGAATTTTAAATGATATTGACTTTAATGATATACGGGAATCATTGAAATGGAGTATGAAATAATTGCATCATAGTATTCGATTAACTAAAATATGAACGATCCATACCAGCTATCTCTTAAAACTTTGTAGCGTTAAAGAAAAACCGAGCGCATCCAAATAAATCTGGATTCCAGGGATTGCAAGCGCTTTAAGATTTCATAACATGCACGGATAAAACAGACCGGACTAAATAATAACGTCGTGATGCTGGCAACGATGATTTATTATATCGCTTTCCTCGACCGCCCGAATGAACCACATGAAAAATGATCTCGGTTATTGCTAACAGCAACTCTGCAGTTGACGCTTTGTTTAAGCACAAATGACTCGCACTATGAAGTTGTTATTCGACTTACGTTTTCGCCAGATTACGCCCACGACGCTTCTCATTTGGCCACTACATAATATTCCAGTAAAACAAATTGTTTCACGTTTAGCAAAGTTTATTAACATAACAATAAAGCTAATGAAATTATTTTTATTCTTTCTTATTTGTCTTTTGTCAAATATTATATTTTACGTTTGTATCTGACGTTCATACAGAAACGGTATCTCTAATGTGCTGAGTAGTCAGAAAGCTAACTGAAGGGCAAAAAAACCATGGAAGTGTATAGCAGAGCACATTAAAAATATGTTTCGGACTTCCAGCAGCTTGGTTGTGATATGAGCATCAAGGTACACTTCTTCCACAGTCATTTGGACTATTTCTCTGAAAATCTTGGTGATCTCAGTGAGGAACAAGGGGAACGGTTCCATCAAATTGGAACTGCGACTATGGAGGGGCGGTACCAGATTTACAGGGATAACACACAATAACGGCCTACTGTTGGAGCATTAAAAACAACTCTTGTGAACCAAGACAAGGAAGAAAATGATACAAAAGATTTTTTTTTTACTCATTTATTTTTATTAAAATATTTTTTCTTGAAAATAACATTTTCATCATGTCTCAAAAACTAAAGCTGATACAAAAAATCTGACTTCAAATCTATAATCAGCACCCGAAAAAGATAATATTAGTCATAATATTTCATGCAACAAAAATGCTGTTCCATTGTGCAATATAATTGCAAAGTTGAAATGCAAACGAACATAAAAAAAAATCGAATTAACTTAGTAATTTAGCTGAGATATTCCACTCCACATTGAAACGGTAAAGATATGAACTATTCCATCGACCGTAAAATTAGTTGAATTAATGGCATGAATAGCTATCGGATAATATCATCCAAACTTATGTCGCTTCATCGAGTTTGAGCTTTTGCAGGCTTTTGCGCTCCACGTTTTTATACAGCAGACTACCCATTTGTAAATTAGATGCACTTTTGACGCGCTATGAAAATAATATCTCGAAATATATATTTTACCATACATACCATACCAGCCCTGTATTATATACTGCCCACTGCTGAGCACGGGCCTCCTCTACTATTGAGAGGGTTTTAGGCCTTAGTCCACCACGCTGGCCTAGTGCGGGTTGGCGGACTTCACATACCTTCGAAATTCAGAGAACTTCTCAGGTATGCAGGTTTCCTCACGATGTTTTCCTTCACCGTTAAAGTGAGCGATAATTCACAAAGAATACACACATAACTTTTTAGAAAAGTCAGAGGTGTGTGCCCTTGGGTTTTGAACCTGCGGACATTCGTCTCGGCAGTCCGTTCCACTCCCAACTAGGCTATCGCCGCTTCATATTTATTTTGTACTTAGTTAAAGTGTTTATTTTATATTAGGGGATGATCGCGGGTTTGTCTGCTTCAACGCTTTTCCGGGAATAAAATTCCAACAGCGTATTTCATCGTAACTAAAATTAGACTATAATTATTGTTCATGCTATGTTTTTTTTCTGTACCTTTAATACAAATCCGTCTAACAGTTTCTGTAAGAACTACTTACAAACATCCTTACGAACTTTCTCGTTTATAATACAGCATAAAATAAAATAATTATTAATCTAGAAGTGCAACTAATTTACCTCTTTCTTTAATATGCTGTCTGTAATATGAAACTACAAAGAAAACTATATTATAGACGCCATTTAAGAATCACTGGCTTAATCCTATAAGGATAGTCTTTATAAAAGGAATTTTAATTCGAATCTCTATTCGGACGAGTTCCACGTAGATTTGAACTGCACATTCAAAAGCCACGAAGACCCGGCCTCCCTAGATAGTGATTAAAGTAATGCTAATGTCTGTTGCTTTTGACTTTTAATTTTCATTAAACTCTCTCTATATTCTCTACTATACTTTCTCATTTAGATGAGCTACTCACACACACACTCACGCCTTTTATCTCCGAAGGGGTAGGTAGAGGCGCAACTAGTACACCCACTTTTCGCCGTTATTCCGTCCCATGATGTGATAGGGGCGAGCCTATCGCCATATCGGGCACAAATTCCAGACTCCGGGCTGATACTGAATAGTAAAACCCAATATCACTCCCCGACCCGGGGATCGAACCCGAGACCTCAACATTGCAGTCGTAGCGTAATACAACTACGCCAACGAGTCAGTCTGAGCCACTCGTTTTGTGAGTTTTAATTATTTTACCTTGGCTAATTAGTGCATCGTCAAGTTTAATATTAAGAACGGTGCAACACCCAGACCTAGCACTAAGTGTAACTTGAGACTGAGCGGTGCCGCATCTTACACTAAACCTGGATAAAATCATAATAAACCAGATATTAAATATATAGAAGGCGGAAAAACGTTGGAAGTTCGAACTAATTTAATTTGCCGTCAAAGGGATGTGTAGTACAGTCACCGGTAGCTCAAAGTAAAATGTTTTAATTAAGTCTTAGACCTCGCGATAAATAACTAGCCTGGCGGGGTCGGGGCGGCACTAATTGCTAGTATATTTAATCCGGTAAAATACTACGGACCCCTGATTTCCATAAGCTTCAATTGTTTGTGCTCATGTATACCTGGATCCGATTTAGTTGCGACCATTTCCATTTGTGTTTATCTTCCCGCGACGAGCGCTGAATGAATAAGTTGACATTTGGCCTTTGCCTGATTATTTACTTTGCTAGAGAATTGTAAATTGTTTATTTTAAATTTGAAAAAATAGAATGGAATCTTTTGTAAACGCGGGTGTCAATGCAAAGATAAAAATATTTTTTCTTTATTTGTGAATTGGTAAATTATTATGATTATTCCTAAGAACACTTCAATTGACTACAAACACTCACGACTACAACATACCAAGATTAAATTTATTTAAATATCTGAATGAAATTATTGCATTATGTACAAAAATTCAACTTTAATTTATTCTATGCGTCAGAGTTAATGCTCTTACTGAGAAACTATAATTTAAACACTTTGTAATTCTCTTTAAGCATACTATTTATTTATAATCATCATCATAAAAAAGTGAGTTTTAGAAAAACGAATAAGTACGTATAACTATTATTACAACACGTTTTCTTGCCTTAGGCTTTGGAAAAGTCTCATAATTATGTAGCAAATAAAGCTGTGTGCAGACCTTAGTGTAATTATTCCAACAAAAATACATACCTACACCTAGAAATTGAAAAATACATTTCCAAAAGTTTTCAGTAGGTACAATAGCTATAAAGAAAAATGCGTAAATAAATATCTGTGGATTGTTTTTGGTTTCTTATAATTTTATTGAGCTATTAGGTAATATTGGGTTTTTTAATACATCAATGGTAAAAAATTTTTTTTTAGAAAATCCAGATAAGTTTGTATTCAAGTTAATATGTATTTATGTATATTTTATGGATAACTTATATTTGAAATTAATTTCCAACATTATAGTATCTTCCAATTTAGTAAACACACACTGTCACGCCTTTTATCCCCGAAGGGCCTAGGCAGAGGCGGAACTATTAATGCATACATACATACATACACTCACGCCTTTTGTCCCCGAAGGGGTAGGCAGAGGCGCAACCAGTGCACCCACTGTTCGCCGTGCGTATTCCGTCCCATGATGTGATAGGAGGCGAGCCTATCGCCATATCGGGCACAAATTTCAGACTTCGGGCTGATACTGAATAGAAAAGCTCAATAACACTTTGCCCGACCCGGGATCCAACCCGAGACCTCAGCATTGCAGTCGTACCGTAATACAACTACGCCACCGAGGCAGGCAGTTTTATAAAAACAATGTGATTTAAAGACCGTTATCAATATAAGACTCGGCGTCCGTATCGCTCGTCACAAGAGCCAGTAAACTGAAAGCGGGCCAACACTTGAAACTCTGTAGTGTCGGTGGAAAGCGGGAGACGGTAGCCTTTTAACTCTTTTTCCACTCAACATTGTTACCTTCACAAACGAGTCCGGCGCGTGAGGGGAGTACCAAATTTCCCTTCTTTTGGCAATGATAAAAAATATACGTTTTGGAACATTTAAGATGTTTCATGCAGTTTTGCCTAATTACTCACTTTGTTTTCATATGTTGACTTCGTTAGTTCAAAATGTACAGTAAAGCTATTTGCCACTGCAAACCACTAATTAGGGAGTTTGTTACTTCTTTGTTCAACTTGTAATTGAGCTCTAAACTAACCAAATGACAAGATACATACATACTTGCAGTAATAATGATTTCTTAATCTGATGTGTATAACCCATGCCTTCATTGATTTATTAAAAAAACCCTTATAAATCAATACGCGAACATTTTGATTGAGTTGTCAAATCAAATATCATTTACACACAAAAGTACTATTAACAGGGAAAAGATAATATAATTTATTATGAACTTGCATTTTTTTAAAAAACCCTTAACTTCCTAAACGATTTAGTACATATAAATTCCCATTTACAAAAATAAACGAGCCATATTCCTAATACAAATGCACATTCTGGCAACTTGCGTAACACTAGGCGCATTGTCGACTACATTTCCCGTGGACGCCTTTTAGGACTATTTTTAACTGACTCAAATACTTCAGCCTTCATATTTTACTCTTTCCCCGTATAAGCTGAAGTTAGCTAAGTTTATTTTCGTTCAGCGCATTTCTTGTTTACTATCCATCATATTGTTGAGACGTTGCCGTCGTATTTGTCGTGTCCACTTTTAGCTTTCCGATTTGAAATAAAAACGTTGAAGCTATATTTTTTCGATTATAGTTGGGTTATGCCTTCGATTGACTGTATTGATTTAAGATTTAAAATGTCATCAAAGTTACTTTTAGATTGCGAACGGTCCTTGACTAGTATTTTAATTCTTATTATGCATATAATAATGTGGAAGTGGACGATAGCGTAGTTGGGAACGGAACGGTCTGCCGAGACAATGTCCGGAGGTTCAAAACCCAAGGCACACCTCTGACTTTTCGAAGTTACGTGTGTATTATTTATCACTTATCGTTCGCTTTAACGGTGAAGGAATACATCGTGAGGACACCTACGTACTTGAGAATTCTCCATAAATAATTCGAGGGTATATGAAGTCTGCCAACCCGCACTAGGCCAGCGTGGTGGACTAAGGCTTTAACCTCTCTCAGTAGTAGAGGAGGTCCGTGCTCAGCAGTAGGCTGTATATAATTCAGGGCTGATTGCATTGCATTGCATTGCATATAATAATACCAGGTCTACATTATATACTATCCCATTGCTGGGAACGGGCCTACTCTACGACTCAGAGGCTTACTCCATTACTCGTCTAGTGAAGGTTGGCAGGCTAAAAGTATTATATAATAAAACGTGATATATATTTAGTTATATTAAAAGCATGCTAGATGCGGGGCATAACAGTTTTTATAATTAATTTTACATACTTCAGTAGCATAGTTTTACTTATACAATAGTTATCATAAAAGGTTCTGACACTAAAAATACCGCAAGCAGAGAAATCGCAACCAACCTCTGGAAAATATAAACAAATCGTTAGTCAGTTGTGCTGGTCTGGACAACTGCGTACACCGCAGTGCATTCGCCATGCAACTTGAGCTCCTTATGACAATTTTAGTCACTAAGGATCTTTCAGCGGTCGTTCCGTTGCCTTCTATGTTGCATTGACACAAACTCACCGCATTTAATTTTGATCGCAATGCAACAAATATTTTTCCATCGGCATTGTGAGGATTTTTTTATAATAGGCAAAACAAATAAAAAACCTGTTTCTGAAAACAATCTAAATTTTTTTATTTATATTTATCTCGTTTTGTGCATTACTTACTTTAGGGTCTCACGCTTGTATCTTAAAAATAGGGGTAGGGGCTGATGATGAATGAATCCATCCCGATTATGGCTATGGCGACCGTTTACTGTTATTTGGAGTTATTGATGAGTCTTCTAGGGGCAACTAGTATGCTCAACAATGCTCACGGATTGTTGAGATTCAGATTCCATACAAGGCGCTCTTATCGCAATTTCGGACACGAAATCTAATACGGATCAGTGATCACCATGCGTACTTCTTTTACCAAAATATACTTACCAGCTGGTAGGTCTCCCATACGCAAGGATCCGGCTGGGTCAGTCATGCTATGTCTATTTTTCCACCAAGCAGCACTGGAAGCACTGTTCTGTTCCATATTGACCTTTTAGTCAGTATTACTGTTGCATATAATAACACTTAACGTGTAATTAAAATTATGTGAACCTGATGAGTGCATTTGAATTTAAAATTCAATTGTTGTCGATGATTTTTAAGGGCAGTAGAGACACAGTATAAG
The DNA here is from genome assembly GCA_947568825.1 of Sphinx pinastri. NCBI lineage: Eukaryota > Metazoa > Arthropoda > Insecta > Lepidoptera > Sphingidae > Sphinx > Sphinx pinastri. The sequence goes on along the minus strand of OX387627.1, from coordinate 8,152,679 downwards.
TACTTGAGATAGTATTTTCCGCGTTTACATTTGTCCCTATGGAACATTATTTCTCGCTAGATCTAAACTATTCACGTCTTAAATCAGATAGCGCAGGTACGTAGGTACAAACCTATTATGTCGCAAGCCAGATTTAGCTTAGATTTATTTGTTATGTATACAACTTACATTTGAATTTATAATGCTAGCAGAGTAGGTAAATCCTTATACAATAATTTTGTTGTAACAAAGCCTAAATAACAAATAAGATATCAGAACGAAAGTCAACGATATAGCCCAGTGATTTAGCAAGCTAAAGTGACAGTGGGCAGGGCACATAGATCGCAGAACTGACGGCAGATGGAGCAAAAAGTTCTCGAGTGAAGACCACGTAACAAAGTTACGGTCCAAGTTGTCTGTGCGCCTTGCAGGTGAGTATACCTGCAAGGCGCACAGACAACTTGAAAAAGATCGCAGGCACACGCTTGATGCAGGCTGCTTTTAACAGGTCTGTCTGGAGATCTTGAGAGATGACCTATGTTCAGCATAGACTTAATGAGGCTGATGATGATGAAAGTCTAAAAAGTAACTAATATGTTTTTCCAATAACGTATTTCACTCATCAAATGATTCAATATTAAGTCAACTTGCTCTTCCCTTTCCTGTCTAAAAATACCAGTGTATCGGGGTTTGGTTTGAATTGTTCTAACTTATATGTTGTGACTTTATACCAATATACCAGTTCAAAAGTTGTTTGGATACAGAGTTGCAGTTAACACTTAACTATTCAAATTTTTGTCAAGATATCATTGGTAAAAACAAATCTAGTATGCAAAGCTCTCGTGTCGTCACCGGTAACCGCCAATTATTTCTATAGGTAAACGTTTATATTCAAGTAACCGCAAATTATTTGTATTCAATCCCGCCTTAATTAGTCTTCGTGTTTAATTACCTGTAATTAATTAAACAATTACTGTTATAAACAGGAAACTCAATAAAACAGCTATGAAATAATTTTATGTTCACAGTACAGGTATTTGATTTTGGTAATAAATGTTTTATCACAGAATAGGCTTGTAGGCGGGAACACGTCAATCATGATAAAGTAAATACGATGTAGCGCTTATTTATAGACTGATTATTTCAGTTTCACGTCAGATCGGGTACAATGATAGTGGCAGAAGGTCAAGTGAAATGACACGTCTTGTTCTATACACCGCATCTATTAAAAATTGCAATTAGAGTTTTTATCACCTCACTTAGAATTCAATTATATGGCCGAAATGAGTTGACTTTTTTTACAACCGGAGAAGTTATATGGCCCTCAAAAGCTTATTCAAGGAACCCACTTGTGAGGCAATTCTCACCGACGAGTAAAAAAATTATATGAAACTTACGATATGAAGGTCACCTACAACAATATACGGCATCCAGCAGAAGCGACCTATGTAGTAAAGAAAGGTACTGCCTTACGGCACCCGGTTGTGTCGCATGTATTGGAGGTCCAACGCGTGATTTAAGTCGATCAGTCGACGTAGGAAGCTGACCGGCGACCTCGACATATCTGTTCCAGCTTCCCAGGTTAGCGCGAGATCTGAAAGCGATTTCAAACCAAAAATAAATGGTCGATAATAAAAAAATTAAGTACCTTCCTTTATTAGTTTTTGGAACGAAGTTCCTTATCGCGCGTTGTGAAAGGGGGCTGGACAGAAAGTTGTCACGACACTTTTTGCTATTATCTTACTAATATGAACCTTAAATACAATGCGTAGAAGCTATAATTCTTGAAACGAGTATATTTTTATTTATTTTATTTATTAAAGTCATTAAAACCATTTCTTACTAATCTAATATGAACCTTAAATACATTGCGTAGAAGCTATTTCCCCAGCGTTGGCACGGCACGAGTACAAAAGAATCGAACGTAACATTCTTTTTTCAAATTTTGTTGATTTATTCTACTTTGGTTACTGACATTTATCAATAACAAGACTAAACGTGCTTTGCTCGCGTTTAAAAATCTACTTTATGTGGTAAGCGTAAGATCGAATTTGTGTTTAGTCAATCAAAATTTGTGATAAAAATGCTATGCAATAGCTTTACCGCGGCAGCCTCCGAGTGCCACACGTATTTATTTGTTTTTTTCTCTAGAAACTTATGTATTAGAACGGAAATAGGAAAATATTTATATATTTATATATATACACACTCTGTTATATAAATAAAATTTTATTACAATTCCTTTACTAATTAATCGAAAGGAACTTCGTTCCATCCGGGTGTCCCTTGACACCTCTCATTGCTTTTTTTTTAGTTTTAGTGTTTCTGTAGTATCTATAGAATGATTTATTAGATTTTGGGTTACTCATATATATTTATGTTTTTTTTGCACTAATGACTAAAGAGTATCTGAAATACTAGCCTAATTGTGTTAATCGCGATACGAAAATATCTAAAATGTTAAATTAAATTAAAAACAATAACGCAAAGGAGACAAACAAGCAAGAGGGTAGCTGATTGAAAATATTTTCAAATAAACAGAGATACGATTATAACAATGTCTCGAATATAAAATATTAATAAATAATCCAATTTAAACTAACAAAATAGGTATTGTTATTTAAATATTATATTTTAGAGAATAATTTACAAAGTGTATTTATTAAACCGTCTTTATATAAAATGTTAGTAATTTAAAATATTGAAAGCCTCTGTCTGCGCGCCATGAACACCTTTGTTTTATAATAAACCTAATTAAGTAAACGTCGTTCCCTCTGCTTTGCCATGAATCAACGCAGGAGGAAATCTGAACTAGTCTAGCCGGCTTCTAATTAGCGTTTTAATAACATTCGTCGACAATAACGAATTAATTACTAAGCTAATATTTCTTTATTCAAATAATACTTGCGACTATTTTCAGCCAGAGCTGACTTTTCATTCATTGTAATCTAACAAAAAATTTAATTAAATATAAACAAAAAAAATATTCATATAACTGTATTATTAATTTGTAGCTGTTTTATTTTATGTTAAATAACTTCTACGTTTATAAAATCAGCCCTAAATAAACATAAACATTTAATTATCTTATTCATTGATTTTAAGACGGTAAGGCAATATGTATGTCTCATTGATATTAATAATGAATATTTCTGGCGCCTAAAGAAATCTTATAGATCAGGTAGACATAATGTATGGAACTATTAATACATTATGTCTACTTGAGATGTAACTCAAACTTGAGATTGATTTATTAATACCGCCCTTAGTGACTTTGAAAAACGCTACAAATTTCTTTACCGGTCTGTAAGTGTTACCCCGATGGAGCTGGCCTATTCATGCCGTCAATATAATTGTCTACAGAGTGACTCTACCAGCAGGTAAAGTGCCCTTCTTGACTACAAATAACTGCTACCATTACCTACTATAATTGTGTTTTACATTTTGCATCTCTGGCAAAACTGAGACCACGGTTTCACTTTCGAAGTTTAAAAGAAGACTTCTTCACGTGTGCACGATGTCAGTATGAACTATGAACAGACTGAAATTCGAATCTAACACAAATAAAATCTGTGCTGTAATTTTTTTTTTTATTTCTTTGAATCATGTGACGAGCAAGCCGTTCGCCTGATGGTGAGCGATAGGACCACCCATAAACAGCAGCAACACTATCCAGCACCTTGAGTTACAAAATACTGTGTGGCATTCCACTGCGCTCGTCATCCTGAGACATGAGATGTTAAGTCTCATTATGTCCAATAGTTACACTGGCTACAATGCCCTTCAAACTGAAAAACAACAGTGCATGCCCACTGCAGCTTGGCAGTAGAAATAGACATTGCAGTGGTACCCACCCAGACGGACTCTTACATATGAGAGACCTACCACCAGTAATCAGTAATTGAATTCAAATATTTGATCGATTATACCTACAACGTTTAAAAGTATTGTGTATTTGGCTATAGATGCATGCGGATACACAATACGCGAAGCAGTAATGGAAGGTTGTAAATCTTTCATTGGACAGCGTGCCGCGACGCTCGGCGCGGCACTAGTAACAAAACATTTTTTCCATTCACTCCTCTGGGAACACCGATTCGATTTTGTACATTCAATACGTTGTCACTGACTGTATCCCATTTTAAGAGTACTAACTGTGAATTGGTTGGGAAATAAAACATTTCGCACCGGTTAGGTCCGCAACATCTCGAATTATTATTGTTCAACGTTCTATTGAAAGTTTCAATGTGAAATTTCGATTTTATATATTGTGTCTTAATGCTTAATAGACGTAGGTTTAAATGATGATTTTTATTTGTACCACCACAATTTAGGCGTGTAATATTGAATATGGGTTATAAAAAACCATCACTTGTTCGATGTTTTCTATCATAAATTAGCCTTGAGGAACAACTGTCTGCGCACTATTGCATTTATCTCATAAGTCATAACATAAACCTGTCCCAATCGTCTAACAGTAAAATCTAGAAGATAAAACGCGTCAAGTGCATTTGAACACGAGATAATTTTCAACACCTCGTGATATCGCAGCCGGTGCAAGGTTGCTGTTTCTTGTGAATTTCGAGATATTTCTCCAATTTCAGACCAGCTTCCTAAGACGTCTTGACTTGTCGCAAACGGGCACGAGTATGTATGTCTTACGTGGCTAATGTTTAACTGGTGATTACAGACATAAATTGCTCTAGAAGTTGCATTACAAATAGATTGTAGATTTAAATATTGCTTCGTAAGGCATTATTAGATGACCTGTCTTACAAGAAGAGCTGCTGACTTGAAGAATGTACTTTCGTAATTATGTTATACAAAGAATAGATATTGTTTGGATTTCATTAATGTAACGATAAACTTATCAAGCCACACAAACGCACAAAAAAACTATGACAAAATATAAAATTGTTTCTTGGAAGTGGCCCAATTTGACATTAATGCTATTTAAAAATGTGAAGTTAATTAATGTCAGTGAGTCGACATTATGCTAGAGAATGTATTTAGACATTGATTTTTAAAAAGGATTTTTTTATAAATTGTTGTATTTAGGTGAGGAATTGTTTGTCACAGTGTTAAAGACCTAAGGGTGTATTAAAATTAACCGCAGGGAGCCGTGCGGCTGTAGCATTGCTGCAGTGCGACAGCCATGCTACCCAAATCTATACAAATTATAGCCGTGTGACCGGTTATTTTTACCTTGTGGCAATCTTGGTTATGACTTATCTGCATGGCATTCGAGTCTTATGGAGTCACGGACACGACTACCTTGAAATCTAGCCGCGCGTTTATAAAATATAGGTTCTGCGGTATATGGACTCAAATCTTGGCGATGGGCTTCAATTATGTAGACTGGTCTGGACCTTGACAAAATCTGGACTGCGGGGTATACCAGGTATCTAAATGGGAAAGGAGGAGATGATAGAAGAAGACAAAGAGAAGTACTAACAACAAAATACTGTATTTGAAGTAAACAACATTGTTAACTTAAAATTTGCTAAAAATATAACAAGTACAACAATCAATATAATGTACTTAAACTTCTTGCTTAATTTTTTAACTGGTGGTAGGTAACTATTCAAAGGGCCGTCTGGGGAGGTACCACCGCAGTGTCTAGTTCTTCCGCCAAGCAGCAGAGTGCATGCACTGTTGTTTGCCAGTTTAAAGGACATTGTAGCGAACGTAATTACTGGGGATTATGAGACTTAACATCTTAACATGTCTCAGCGAGACGAGCGCAGTGGAGTGCCACGCAGTACTTTGTACATAAAAGTTCTAATTGGTGTTGCTACTGTTTATAGGCGGTCGCTACGCTTACCATTAGGCGAGCGGCATGCTCGTCTCGTCATTCGGAAGCAATATATATGTATTTCTGAATACCCTTGTAAATCTGATAAAAATATGGTATACTTACCTGTGCCTAATATTATGGCAATATCCAAACTTCTCAAGATAATAATAAGCTATAAGCTTTTTTTAGTTTAACTGTTAAGATCCCATGTATTTCTTCTCCAAATTAAATGTTAAGAGGTAAACTATTTAGTTTGTCAAGAAATCCTTCGCGCAGACCTTTATAGTGTGACTGATCTTTAGAGGTTGATGACATCTGGAGTTTATTTCTTGCAGCTGGTATTGATAAATAAGTTACGAAATACATTATATTACATTATAATAAAATCATACAAGTGGGTAACTGGATTCAAAAAGTTTTACAGCTTTAATGAAGATAATATTCTAATATGACTAGCTTCTATTAACAATATAAGAATTTGTAGAACCAGAGTAGTAGTTCCAGAAATTGATGCGTTCACACAAACAGTTTTTCTCTATTTGATTTAAAAAAAGATATATATCCTAATGAAATAATTCAAATATTATTAATGATAACCAACACCAGTTAAAAACAAGCATTGTAACAAATTATAATATTAAGACTATAGTAAAAAAACACGAATTAATAAAATAAGAGTCTTAACACATTGAAATGCAAAGTGAAAAAGGGTGTAGCTATAAACGTCTGTGAATAATGAGAAAATTCAGTTTAATATTAAAATTCGTAATAACATTTCATTAGAGAGGAGCAATTTGAAAGGTAACGAATGCGTAAAGCGCTTTATTCATTGTATCTGTATTTTTATTCGTCAAGCGGCGGTGACACTGAGCCAAATAACCTGACGCCGTCGGCAGGAATAAGGCGCTTTCTAATTTACATTCTGTATACAAATTGCGCAAATGTGAGCATGAAAATAAAATTCTCGTCGTTTGTGTTTCCTTGCGGGGTGGTCTTTTCTCGCATTATGTAAATTTTTATTACGAATTGCGTCAAATTAGTTTATACACGCACATTTTTATTTGTATCTACTCCTTAAAAGGATTATTTAATTTCGCAATAGTGAGTCGAGTAGTAATTGAATTTTGCTGGAATTTTTTCATTGTTTCAGTTAATAGGGAATACAAGTTTTTCTTTGGTTTCTATTCTTGGAATTCTGGTCACGTGAGATCCTCGTAAATTAATTTTGCCTCAGCCCGAGAATTTTATGATTTATTTTCCCGTCTACATTTTTATAGTCTAAGATCCGGCTGCAAAATCTATACGTTCATCACGTAGATACTCAAACTCAAATTTCTACATTCATTTTTGAATAGGACAATACATTGATAACAGGTTGCCAGTCAAAAAGTGCCCGCAAATATTTTTAATTAAAAAAATGGTAATTAATTTTCCAAAAAAAATTTCGTTCATGTTGTTGTTAAATAAAATATCGTTCCTATTACAGCAATGTATGTAGGAAATTTGAAAAGCCATGGGTGCTGTTGCCTACTCGGCCGCAACTACTCATCAGCCAGGTGTAAGCAGGTAATACTTTGTTGTATTTATACGTTCATGACGTATAGTCATGTTTTATACATCAAATTAAAGCTTAATTTTTTTGAATTATGATGATATACCGCTGCCTGTGAAAAAATCGCCGCAAATTAGGGTTGCTAGCCGTTCAAAATGCTAGGTATCAAAGATAAAATGAAAGAGACTTATCGCGCAACGCTATTCGTTAGACGAGGATGGCGAGTGTCAGCTGTGAAAAATTCACTTACGGTCAGAGTTTTACAAAAATCCTCAAATTCTTGTTTATCTTTTATTTTTAAAACAGTTATTTTCTTCAAACATTCTGTATGGTATCCAAAATCATCAGTAGATTCCACAGTTAAAATAATATCATGGTATTTATATTTTTTTTTGCGCCGAAACATTAACATAGAAAGACACTTCTTAAAAGATATATTATCAAAATGTAGCACATTTTTAGTTTTACTACACAGAAAACACTTTTTCATTATTTCATGCAACTTTACTTTTATCAACGTAATAGTCGAATAAATAAATAATAATATCAACAACGTTGTGTATAACGAGCTCCAAACAGTGGTTAGAATATAACACGCACACAAACGTGCTGACACTCGCCATCCTCGTCTAACGAATAGCGTTGCGCGATAAGTCTCTTTCATTTTATCTTTGATACCTAGCATTTTGAACGGCTAGCAACCCTAATTTGCGGCGATTTTTTCACAGGCAGCGGTATATCATCATAATTCAAAAAAATTAAGCTTTAATTTGATGTATAAAACATGACTATACGTCATGAACGTATAAATACAACAAAGTATTACCTGCTTACACCTGGCTGATGAGTAGTTGCGGCCGAGTAGGCAACAGCACCCATGGCTTTTCAAATTTCCTACATACATTGCTGTAATAGGAACGATATTTTATTTAACAACAACATGAACGAAATTTTTTTTGGAAAATTAATTACCATTTTTTTAATTAAAAATATTTGCGGGCACTTTTTGACTGGCAACCTGTTATCAATGTATTGTCCTATTCAAAAATGAATGTAGAAATTTGAGTTTGAGTATCTACGTGATGAACGTATAGATTTTGCAGCCGGATCTCGTACTATTATCGATTCTTAATGGCATGCTCCTATTTAAAATAAAATGTAACATGACTAACTAATCATAAACGTGTTCGAGATTTATGAGCAGGGTTCAGTACCATACAAAAATTTCCACCTAATAGAAAATTCTGTTTTGTGATGCATTATCATGGACAGTTTAGACGAGCCACTTGATTTTGGACCACCTCGTTCAATTGTACAATATATAAAAAGAAAAACCTCATCAAAAATCTCCAGAACCTTGCAATTTATGCATGGTATTATAACATGACAAAAAAAATATAATTAAAGTGATGTACTGTTTGCCAGTACATGGTCTCCACTCGAGAACTTTTTTGCCCCATCTGCCGTCAGTTCTTTGAACTATGTGCCCTTCCTACTGCCACTTCAGCTTGCTAATCCGCTGGGCTATGTCAGTGACTCGTTCTTCGACGGGTCTCCTCATTTCCGATTCGATCGCGTAGAGAAACACCTAGCATAGCCTTCTCCATAGCTCGCTGAGTGACCGTGAGCCGTCTTAAGCGGCCCATAGTAACACCGTCTACGCCGTCCACCTGAAAGATGGACAGACGACTTGATAAAGGTCGCAGGAACACGCTGGATGTAGGCCGCTTTTGACAGAGCCGTCTGGAAATCTTTAGGCGAGGCCTATGTTCAGCAGTGGACGTCACCATGAGGATGATTTACTTTTCATATTCAAGTACCGCGAACGATATTTTAGGATTTATCCTATCCTATTAATTAATAATATTATAAACGCGAAAGTTTGTAAGTATGGATGTATGGATGTCTGGATGTATGGATGTTTGTTACTCTTTCACACAAAAACTACTGAACGGATTTCGATGAAATTTGGCACACGGGTAGATTATGTCCTGGATTAACACATAGGTTACTTTTTATCCCGGGAAAATATAAAGCGGGACTTTTATCCCGGGAAAACTCTCACGCGGGCGGAGCCGCGGGCAAAAACTTGTCTACAATAAATACCTCAGGAAATTTTATAAACGTACTCAGATTATTACATAATGATGATGCCTTATTTTCAGTCTTATGTAGAGTGATAAAGTTGCCTACGTAATTATATTACAAAATTATTTCAAATCGGGTACAAAATACTGAACTTTAATAAATTTATCGATCGTAAAAGTTACTGCATTCTTAGTATTTGAGTTAAAATATACACGAGATACAAATATAGCGCTAGAGTTTCGAATCAGTATTCGATTCCTGTGGGTTAGCGTGGAAGACCACTGATTTAAGAAATGTTTTTAAGTCTATGTAAAATAGGAAATCTAGAATTAAAATGTATATTGACTTAGCATCTCATGACCTTACAACTAATTTAATAGAATATATTCATCTACATATTGATTATTGTTATCTGCGATTCTACAGATATTTAAATAATGCTATGCGCTTGTTTTAATCGTAATTTTATAAGCTATCAACGCGTTGTAATGAAGCTACGGCGCCTTTATGTAAACAAATGTATTGTTTTAACTTCAACAAATTGTAATATATTACAAAATAAATTATACCTGAATTATTGTGGAATAAAATTAAGAAAACATGTTTAGCTTCACCTTCAAAGGTGTCTGCGTATTTTACATTCAAATTGAATATAAATGCAAATAAATCAATTGTAAATCTAAATAATTTAGAATATTATCATTTCATTGCATTTCTATTGTTTTAAGTGTCCCATAAGAATATTTAAAATTATACAATAAGATAAATTAATTTATTACTAGACTGTTTAACTATGATAATTTGTATCAAGAGAGTTCACTGTAGTAGAGGAGGCCCGTGCTCAGCAGTGGGCAGTATATAATATAGGGCTGGTATGGTATGGTATGGTTTGGAGTTCACATAATATTTATTGGTTTCTGAAAATAAGTCCAATATTTTTATGTAGGTAATAATAAAATACTGTTGAATTTTATGTAATTACATAGACTTGGAATACTTTTGCTATAAAATACTAGCCAAATTTATTAAAGTACAATAAAATTATGCAATATAAATAATATGTTCTTGTGCTTCTAGCAGTATATGTAACAATAATGAATTAATTAGAACTCTTACGTAGTTATGTATTATTATCTTCTTATTAATAATACTTATGAATCAAATAAAGTAAGTTCCATTCTATGTTTTTGCAATTACAGTTCAAATGGTAGTAAGTGCACTAGATGAAACTGATTTTAACTTCAAAACAGTTCCTTCGCTTCTCACCGTATAACTGGCTCAATTAATGACATTATTATTATTACTACAGAATCCTTTCTGTTATAATTTTATTTTACATTACAAATTACTTTTATATTATAAATCCTATTAGAATATGTTATTTCATTATTCCAATACTACTGCCTCGGTGGCGTAGTTGTACTACGGCACGACTGCATTGCTGAGGTCTCGGGTTCGATCCCCGGATCGGGCAAAGTAATATTGGATTTTTCTGTTCAGTATCAGCCAGGACTCTGGAATTGCGCCCGATATGGCGTTTGGCTTGTCCCCTATCACATCATGGGACGGAATAGCGGCGAAAAGTGGGTGCACTAGTTGCCCCTCTGCCTACCCCTTCGGGGATAAAAAGCGTGAGTGTGTTTGTGTGTGTGTGTGTATTATTTCAAAATGAATCGCGTGCACTTATAAAGCAGAAATAAAATTTTTGGCTCACCACAAAAGTTATAAAACTTTAATGGAGCTGAAAAAATAACATTTCTGTTTTACGACTTTGTATTGTGTCTGCGTTCATTCAACTCATCGCGACGATCAGTGTATCGCAAGTAAAGAGTAATATTATGTATAGTTCTGCTATTAATTATAATGATTATAATTAATGCAAAAGTTTGTAAAAGTGTTCCATCAAGAAAGTAAATTCGTAAATTCCTGTTTGGATTGTGATGTTTGATATACAAATAGTTCATAACCTAGATTAAAATAAAGGATGGTTTAAATAGTTAATTAATAACATAATTATTTTTCCCAAAACTGATATTTATATTAAATAACCATACACTATGAAGTTAAAAACGTACTCGTTCCGTGCGCTGGTTAACCACCAATGAACAGATAATTTAATATTGTACGAGTAAATTCATGTAATGCGATTAAAATCGGCCTTTCAATAATTCAGAACTGACTGAAAGTATAAGAATTTCTTTTAAAAGCGTAATAACGAAAAAAACTCAAGAAATTCGAAAAATAGCTCGGCACGCCGCGCCGCCTCCGCGGGGATTAGATCAATATTTTGCACTGTTTTTCCACGAACTATTGGTAACCTCACGTTGTACACAAGTCGAAAAGAAAATACCTTGGTACGAATCAAATAACTTAATTACATGATTACAGGCCGATTAAAGTTGTGTGAGTGAAGTTTATTCATTAGGATACTGTGTCTCCCAAGCTTTACGTTCACACATACACATCGCAATTTATTAAATGTTCGTGTGTATTTAACTTAATAAAAATATAATAACGAAGTCAGTTTGCGCAAGTTGGCGAATGATTGTGGTTTGCGGTTCTCGAAGAGCCACGGGCTCGCGATAAAGTGGATACGACTGTTTAACTTTCCACAACAAACTTTACTCTTCACTATTTCTCTCGATATCGTATTATATCGAATTTTGTATAAAACTAGAGACGAACTCTCGTGCTAACTATTATAGAAACTAGATCAAATAACTAATTACATCGATCACAGAAGTATAATTTTCTATTGTGTATTAGTTAATATTTTTTAGCTTGTCGTGTTACCTTACACCTTTATTATGTTAAGTGCAGCTTTCACAATTAAATTAAATCTTTCATTTTTCAATCTTGATAATTATGTCGATTTTTTATCAAGCCGTCAAGCAGCAAGCTGAAGGCAAAAACGCTTATATTAAATGAAAATCAGTTCGACCAGCGCAATATTAACTGCAATTACTGGTGGTCTCTTATGTGTAAGAGTCCGTCTGGGTGGGTACCACCGAAATGTCTATTTCTACCGCCAAGCAGCAGTGTGCATGTTTTGTTTCGGTTTGAAAGATATAGTAGCCAGTGTAACTACTGGACATAATGAGACTTAACATCTTATATCTCAGGACTAGTATCGCTCGCGGCTCCGCCCGCGTGAAAAAGTTTTTCCGGGATAAAAATATTTTCCCAGGATAAAAAGCCTACAGCACTCAGGAGTAATGTAGCTTTCTATTAGTGAAAGAATTTTCAAAATCGGTCCAATAGTTCCTGAGATTAGCGCGTTCAAACAAACAAGAAAACTCTTCAGCTTTATAATATTAGTATAGATGACGAGCGCAATGGAATGCCACACAGTACTTTGTAATTCGAGGTGCTGGTTGCTACTGTATATGGGTGGTCGTATCGCTTACCATCAGGCGAACGGCAAGCTCGTCTCGTCATTCAATGCCATAAAAAAAATCAATTTCAGATTCCTTTTTTCGAAAATCTCGACAAAATGTTCCATTTTCTTCGTCAATCGAATGGATTCTCGTGATTTATTAATACTCTGTACGTGTGAGTTTACGTGAGTACTTTAAAAAAAATCCTCTCAATATTAATTATGTAACAAATATGAAACCAAAATATCGTCCAAAATGAAAATACACGAAAGCTGACATTTATGTGTAGCTGAATATTATATCTATTCTACGCTGCGAAAACATCATTCCATCAAGATATTTAATATTTACTCCAACACAACTGGGGCACAATCTCGGTTAAACAAACACTGTGGCTATTTTGACATACAGCAAAATCAGTATTTGTATTAAAGACAGTATTATACTTGAAATTCCTCTAATAAGAGAACCCCAGTATAAATTCTTGATCACGAGCACCCATTATCATTTAGCGGTTAATAAATGTGAGGGCAAAAGTCGAAGGTGGCTCGCCGACAAGAGGGGATCAAAAATCGTTGTAATAATCGTAAAAAGTTTCAGAGTAACGCACGCGTCGTGAATTTGGAAGGTAGTCAAACGATCTCGTCATTACTAAAACGGGTCGATGCCCTTTGATTGCGCGTACGTGCTTTATCTTTGCCATCAATGTGACCACAGCTGATGATCATAGTTTTCCCATTAACAGTAGCACTTGTCAGTTTATCTAATACAAGTTAGATCGATCTAGCTCTATTTAGGTCAGCCTCCAAGCAGGTGTATTGATTTTATCAGATATTGTTATTAGACTCCACGAGGTACTGTAATCTAATAAGGCTTAATGAGAATTACTATATGCATATCTAGTATATCATGTTCATGAATTTAATGTTTTCAAAATTTCCAAAGTGAATATTAATTGATTGTAGCGAATCTATGTAACACGCTGGACAAAGGCCGATTTTCGATAGGTCCGTCTGAAAATCTTTAGGGGAGCAGTGGACTTGATGTGGCTGATAATTAGGATGATGAATCTACGTAAATCAGCAAGTTACATTCTGTCTTTATTTACTTGTCGGTAAGCCCGAAATAGTTTAATGTTGCCTTAATTTGTTTACGAATTACCAATACATAAAATTAATTGTATTTTTGCTATAAAATATGAATTGTAGCAGAAGATAATTTGAGTGTAATAAAAAAATGCATATTTCCCGGATGATAATATGAATCGCAGTTACGCTGAATATGAGGTTCTGTTGTTTTTCTTTGAAAGTAGGTTTTGTAAATAACCATATAAACTGTAGCGGTTTATATTTAATATCATTTTATCATTTGATTTGTATCCAAGATGACGAACGACTAAATTTAGTAAGGACGTCGTCGTATATTAATAGGTTTCGATGAATTTAAATGGCTTCTACTCGTAACTGCCAATCAGAAACCTTATAATCATTCAATTATAATACTCTCTCTTATCTGAATTAAGTGATAAAAATACTAAATAGAGTTATAATTTTGTACCTTTCAATACAGGTTACTAACACAAGATAAGGCTTTAACGAGTACGTGTTCTATTTAATCGAATAATGTTTGAGTTATTTTCGAGCAACATCCGCAAAATAAAACATTCTTAAAACAAATTTCTTAAAATAAATGTAACAATAAATCTTTACAAACGAAAAATTCACGGATACAAATATACTTAATTTCTTTTATACGTCGTTTTAAGTAACAACCCACACTGCAGCGGTTATTTTCTTTTATTTCCTCATCACTCAAGTCTTTGAAAGTACACTCATAAATATGCAAGTCCAAAGTTGTTGAGGCAACTCGTCGTATTTTACCACTTTTAGCTGAAATACCCACACAATAGGCGAACGCCACCCACTGCATAGGAAGGCCCGGCCGCGGTGAAGTTTCACCGAGTTACAATATCGGAACGTTCATAAATATTCACAACAGTAAAGTCTAGATCGACTAGTTTTATCAACCCTAGAGGGCGACAGGGCGGCTCTGGTTACACGGCTTTTGTTAAACGAGTTTTTGTTTCGGGTCCTTTTTTATTTTTAAAATGTAGAGTTGTTTATTGGTAACTTTTTATTACTTTTCGCTTCCAGGATTAATTAATTACTTCGCGTCTTCTGAATTTTGTAACAAATCTAAATCAGTGTGGTGATCTATGGCGCCATTACAAAGACACCAGCGTCATGTATTTTTGTTTATATTTTAAAAAATTGAAACATTTCTTACGGGAGCAATTTACCAATAGGTATGTGTCAAATTTCATCCAAATCCGTCCAGCAGTATCCGCATTTACTTGTAACAAACATCTAAAAATATTCACAAACATTCGGATCAAATAAGTCTTATTTTTTAAATCGGCTGGCTGTCTGCTACCTTCATATTTAGCCTTCGTCTCATGCAAATCATATTAGAGGAACTCTATATAACACAGCTGGTTACGATGGCGAGTTGGCTTTTTTTCTTAATTCAATTACGGTCTAAGTTTATAACCTTTCTAATAGTTTTAAATCTTAGTTAAAATAGGTATCGACTTGTTTTTTTTTTCTAAACTATTTGTTAAAATATATTTTATGCATTTAAATTTCGAATTCTTAACATTCGTATTCAAAGCTTGAACGTTTTGGGTAAAAGCACGTTTGGAGAACCTCAGTGCACGAGTTTTACTCGCACTTGACCGGGTTTGTAAGGAACAAACAACATTTTGCCTTGCTCGCCGCGACCAGGTCACTGCGTAGGCACTATATAAATTAGAAATACACATTTATCCGTACTCGGAATCGTTATACCATTCGGATTTCCTAAACGGTAACAATAACATCTAAATAACTGCAGTGATGCCAAAACACGCAATAAAATATTTGCTGTGGAAAATGCTTAAACCAATGCTCTACTTTACTATATTGGACAAACAAAAAGACATATAGGGACCCGCGTAAAAGAACATATAGCTGATGTTAAACACCGACGCTCTACGAAGTCTGCAGTAGCTGAACACTCAGAAGAAGGCTCCAACCATTACCTTAGATTCGACAAGCCACAAATCCTTGCCAAAGAACACCGATTCCTGCCTAGGATGATCCGCGAGGCTATTGAGATCAAAAAACATCCTAATTTCAATAGAGAAGATGGTTGGAAACTTGCACAAGCCTGGGACCCGGTCATACATCTAATTAAATCGGGCCCCAAAAGACCTGCTGCCAGACCTCAAGACACTGTGAGCTCTTACTGCGTAGACCGGACCGCAAACAATGACTAACATCTTTAAATTGTATAATTGTAAATTGAAGGTAGATTTGTAACACTAACTTTTCGGACCACCAACACCTCAGTCCGCCCCGTGACCACGAAGTGCTGCAAAGCCTTCGAAACGTCGGGAGAAAAATTAAATAAAAAACCGCGATAAAATCCGTTATAATAGTTTAATTTCAATCTCTACTTTTAACTTAATATTATAAAGCTTGTCTTTATAATGACGTATTTTTGAAAGTAATATTTAAATACTTTCAATGTTTTGTTTTTTTTATGTTTGTTTATATTGTTCCAAAGTATTGCTCACGGCTTCGCCAGCGTGAAATGCCTTTCCCACTACAAAAATCCCTAAAACGCCAACGCCATATACTTAAGAAGTCTGATGAAAAGAAGACATGTTTTCCCATGGCCGCCAATTGTTGGGATAAAAAGTAGCCTATGTGTTAATCCAGGACATGGTCCACCGGTGTGCCAAGTTTTATCTAAATCCGTTCAGCTGTTTCTACGGTTACTTCTAAAAAGCTTACAAACATTTTTACAAACTTTCGCACTTATAATATTACTAAGATTTCGAGGCTGATGATACACGCTAGCGCAATTATAGTGTCAAGTATACTCAGGTACACTGTAAATTGCCCACATCGTGGTTGAGGGGGTGCGGATTCCCATCGGCAAAGACATGAAATATCTGGGTTTAGTCTTAGATAGCCGATGGAAATTCCGCGCCCATTTCAAGAAATTGGGGACGAAACAGTCTCGGGCAGCCGGCGCTCTGTCTAGCCTGCTGCCCAACCTGGAAGGTCCTGGCATCCCTTGCCGGAGGTTATATCACGGAGTCGTGCGGTCCATGGCCCTCTATGGCAGCCCCGTTTGGGCTGACTCCCTGAACGGCCCCTGCGTCGCCCTCCTGCGCACTCCGCAGAGAGCTTTGGCGCAGCAGGCGATCAGGGCGTACCGCACGGTCTCTTTCGAGGCGGCTTGTTTGTTGGCCGGATTCCTGCCCTGGGATCTGGACGCCAAATCCCTCTCCGATGTCTTTCATTGGCGGGAGGAGGCGTCCAGTCGCGGGCAACATCCGGCCCTGAAGGAGGTGGAGGCCATGAGGGCCTCCCTACGGCGAGCCGCCGTGGAGGAGTGGCGTCTCAGGCTGGAGGCCCCGTCAGCGGGGCTCAGGGTCGTCGCGGCAGTGCGTCCTGTCTTTGCCGAATGGCTGGACAGGCGCCACGGTGCGGCAACGTTTCGCCTGACGCAGGTGCTCACCGGGCATGGCTGCTTCGGTGAGTTCTTGTGGCGGGTAGTGCGGAAGGAAGTATCGGCCGTGTGTCAACACTGTGACAACTGCCCGCTGGATACGGCCCAGCATACGTTAGAGTTTTGCCCAGCCTGGGATGAGGAGCGCAGCGCTCTCAGAGCAGTCGTCGGAGGAGACCTCTCGCTGCCGGCCGTGGTCGCTTCCATGGTCGACAGCCGGAGGTCCTGGCGTGCGGTGGCACACTTCTGTGAGGTGGTCCTCTCGCGGAAGGAGGGTGCCGAGAGGGATCGGAGGCGCGGAGATCCCTCCCGCCGCCAGACAAGAGACTATCCCGCCCTCACACCCGCCACTGTAACTCCTGTAAGCCAGGATCAGCAGTGGCACGCATTTTATGACACCGAGCGGTGAAGCTCGGCGAGTCTCAGGGAACACTAAAATTAATCAAATAGAAGGATAGGGAGGAGTTGGAAATATTAATTGTCCACTTCCCTCCATAGCAAAACGGGCGACAAAAATAAAGAAATAAGGAGGTATTTTAACCTCAAGTTTAGAGACGCTTACAACTAGAAAAGCCAGTTGTAAAGCACCACGGATAAAATTTGAATGAAAGGGTCCTATCATATTTTTATTTTATTTATTTATTTAGAAACCAGTTACAATGCAATTGGATTACAATATCTCCGTTAGGATGCGCACTAAGTTTTAAACTTCACATCAATCTGCACATCCTTACAAATTTACAAAGGAAATTACAACAATTTAACAGACTCTAGTTCGATAATTAAAAAAAAAAAAGTAAAACAAACACTATAAAATATGCAATACGAATTTAAAAAATAAAACAAAGACTACTATAATTCAGTTAATATAATTCCAAACTCATTTGGAATTTACTCAGTAAGGGTTATGTGTGTGTGTGTGCATGTGCATGTGCGTGTGCGTGTATGTGTACGTGTGTGTGTGAGAGTGTGAGTTAGTCACCCATAGTAATTAATAATTCTTCCGTGTCTTGGTATGAAAGTGACAAAAGCCACTGTGCAATTTTAGACTTAACCTTGCTCAATGGAAGCATTTTAATGTTAGGTATCCGGCGACAGACTTCATTGTAGATGTGAGGTAGCAAAAAGAACGGAAGTCGTTTGATAAAAGTTGTGTGTATCAAAACAGTTGGAATACGAAAAATACGGCGCTGAGATAAGTGATCGAAGTCCGCAGAATTAATTGCTCTTTTATGTGAAGCAAGGACGGCTTTGAGTATGAAAATCTGGCGTACGCGAAGGACTTTACATTCCGCATAAAGTTCATCTGTAGGGAATCCGAAAGGTTTCTTCAACATCACTTTTAAAACAGCACGCTGAGCCCTCTCGAGTTCGATGAATTTGGTTTTGATCGCTCCACCCCACACAAGAATACAGTATATGAGCTGTCAAATTTGATTCCAATAATAGGCATGGCAAAAACGCCGGAAAGCACGGAAATTCCGTCTAGTCTCTACAAGGTCCATGTAGTATACAACCCCAGATGTTATTTGCATACTATCCAACATGATGTTGCGTTCATCATGCCAAAAACCACACTCCCAAAGTACGTGATGTGCAGATTGTTCATATACGTAACCAGGTGTCGAGCATGGGCACACAGGAGAGTCAACCAGCCTAAATGAAAATAGTTTGCCCTTAAAATTACCGTGGCCGGTAAGAAATTGCGATACACAATGATCTATTTCTAGCCAAGTTTTATTTAGGCGATCGCGAACGCACGGAAAGTATTTATATAAATGACGTCCTTTCGATGATACGTCCCACCGATATTGCCATTCGTTTAACAGCTCATTGTGTACATCAGTGTGCGGTTTAAATAATCTATTTATTTATTTATTTATTTAACTCTTTATTGTACATCACACACAGAAAAGAAACATTTGCATATACAATAGAGACTACACTTAAACAAGAAGTACAAATGGCGGTCTTATCGCAATCGGCGATTTCTTCCAGACAACCTTTGGATGGACTTAGTTAACTAGGAAAAAGAGAGCGGGCGGTCATTATCAAGTAATAAAAGGGGGTGGAAATCTGATGTACATAAATATTAAAATATATAATATAGTACCTACATACAGCATAAAAACAACTAATTAATATATAAAATAAAAATAACTACATAATATAATACATAAACTATACAGTTAAAATACGATACATACACATAATCCAGTGATAAACAGAAAAATATAAGAGGAAAACAATATCACAGTGACAAGTAGTGATGCTTAACAAGCCTTTTAAAAGTCGGAAGAGATTTTGCCCTTCTTACCGACAAAGATTAATAATCTATTGATTTTTAAGAGCTCACGGCGCCGTAAGAAACCTTTTGTCCATATACTCTCTAGTGGAGAAATACATAGCGGCACGACGCTGTACCTCCAAATCGACTGGGAGTACGCCCGCAAGGACAGGTAAAGCTTCCTTACTAACAGTTCTATACGCCTTACACAAGAATATCAACGCCAGACGTTGACTCTGGAGCAGTTTTCTGCGCACAGCACCGATAGTAGCCCTATCGGCCCATACAGGTGACCCGTATGTAATACATGCTAAGTAAGTCGCTCCATGAACGACTTTGAGTGTAGCGAAAGATAGTCCCCACGTAGAAGTCGATATCCTTGTCAAAGCGTAAAAGTTCCTTTTTGATTTTTCTCAAACGTTTCTTATATGTTCCAGAAAAGAACAATTTCTCTCTAAGATTAACCCTAAATAACAAACCGCCGCCAGACAAGACGTAGGAGGCGCCGGGTGGACGACTGACCGGCGTCTTCCACCCTGTGGATTGGGGGCGTTTGGAGAATTCCACCACGGTATCCCCTGCCTGTCGTAAAAGGCGACTAATAGGGGCCACCGGGGGTCGCGGGCTGTCCGTCCTTAGTTTTGTGCATCTTTCAGCACATTGTTGCGACCCCCGTGATGGACGGCAGCGTGGCAGGTAGGCCTCACGATGTTGTTGACGCCGAGGGCGTCCTTCGGTGCGCGGGGGCTCCTGAGCCCCCCCACAACAGGAGACGGGCCGCACTAAGCGGCACCACGCAGGGGCGGCTGTGGACGACAACTTAGACACTTCCGTCAGAGGAAGCCTGCAGCCGTCCCTAATGCGCTGAAGATGGCCACCGCGGAGTTTTGCTTGGTATGCCGTGCATTGTACATAGGTTAGGGACTCGGCCCGGCGGTCGCCCGATGGTAACATTTCTCCGGGCGGCTCAACGCCGGGTCGTAAGGCACGGTGAACCCAACATAACCGCTCAGTCGCCCCCCTTGAAGGCTGGGCGGTAGTAATAAGTCACTTTCTCCGCGAAAAAAAAAAAACAAAAAAAAAAGGTACACTGTAAATGAGTATAACTAGTTAGTAAGTAGTTTATTCGAATTCTCTACCAAAACGTAATTTAATTTAAGTACCTAAGTACCCACAGTTCATAACCACGGTGGTTGCGGTGACATATCTTCGTATTAACTTAATAAAGTGAACGGTAGATCTGCTTGAGTCAGCACTTTCCATCTTAGACCGTATTAATGAAGTAACATTTTCAGCGAATTAAAAATGTAGTTAGAAAATCCGTATAAGCGGTTTTCGGTTAGCGTGGAATGACAAGATTAGTTCACATGAGTCAGATTGTCTTCGAATTACGAACGAGAATTGCTTGAAAAGTAATGCAACAAGATGTTTATGGCTTCGTTGTTACAGCTAAATGATGAGATGAGTAAACCTCTCACCTGATGGTAAGTCACGATAGCTTAGAGTGATCACTGAGATATTATGTGTTAAACGCATCAGCCCAGTACTTATATTGTCTACAATTTGTCCATAATGATAGCTTACGTTTACGCGAATGTTAGACACTGAAATTAAACTACTATAACGGAGTTTTGCTGAATAAAAAGCCGCGATAAAATCTGTTATAGTAGTTTAATTTCAATACAATTTGTCCTTCAAACTGGAAAACCATAATTCATGCACAATGCTGCTTGGCGACAAATATAGACATTGAGATAGTATATTTTGTAAGATATTTACAATTTATTTGTTCGTTTATTTGTATAAATAGAATTTCGGTCAGCCAGAGACTCTTTAATTAAAAATCTGCGGACATAAAAGCCATTTTCGGTAATTCTTCCATGATTTTTGTATGGGTCCATACAATTTTACGACACATTTTGCGTATTTCAGTTGGGCCGTAAAAAATGTTTTCCGCGTGCTATACTATTATGACATTTTTACTTTCATTTAATTTATGGATGAATTGGTTTTTTTATGACATACTCTGATAAACTATCAGGTGCTGATGTTAAGATTTACACAAACCTTAAATACCAACATTTCCAGGAGATGCATGGATGCGCAGCCACCTTTAAAAGAATAGAGATGAGGAAAAATGGGAAATATTTCGGTTTCCAGATATCTCCAGCTGTCACTTCACGTCAGTTTTGTGAGACAGTTGTACAACCCCGGTTGAGTGCGCCCGTTCATGGTGCACATAGATCACGTAAATATCTTCCGCGCGCCCCCCGAGGCAATTCTTGTGCGCTGGGTCTTCACACCCAATGCACGCCCATGCGCGGGGGGACATTAGTCGCGGGCCGAGGCACACAGTCAGTGTGTATACCTCTTGGCCTAAAAGGGCCCGCGAACATTTCCTGGCACCCTCTCTTTCCGCTCATCCTGGGAACCTTCCTCCCTTCCCCCACCTTCCCTTCCATATTCTTCCTCCACTCCCCTCCCAGGCCCCTACAGTCGTCAAGCCGGGGGACTCCAGTATCCCATTCGCAGGTTTCCCCCGGTGTTGACTGCAGGATCGCCTACCTAAAAAAAGAAATATCTACCACGTGGATCTACGAATTTACGTATTAATTGAGGAACAACATAATATTAAAATCTTGGTTTAAATACATATTTTCAACTTAAAGTTATCGGTTATTTAAACAATAAACATTTATTACTTACATTAAAATTATTTATCAAATAGTAATTTCATTCGTTAATGAAGAAACTACCATTTTCATTTGAAATGAGCTGATTTTGAACAACATAACCACACTGAAAACTTTGGTAGCGTCACGTACGCCATAAGTAGTAAAACACACCTTTATAAAACTTATTTATGGAACCAATAACAATAAATCCGTACATTGGTTTAGTAAAATATGCACGAATATCACGGCTAAAGCATGTGTAAAATAAAGTATTTTATAAAAAGATGATCCCTGTCCAATAGCACCCAAGTTATCGAAATCATATTTCAGGGACGTGCGGGCGATATAGCTTACCCTTTCTCGGCACATTGTCTGTGAAGCTGCCTTTACATTGTGTAGCGGGATAGTTGCTCCACGCCTAAAAAAATAGTAAAACAACTGCTTTGAATAAGGTCTACTGGGCTTCTTTTGGTTCGATGTAAACGAGGCATTGCCCCTTTCCTAAAGTATTGTCTATATTACATTGTCACGAACACGCGGCGACACGAGATATTCTTTGAATTATGACTTTATTCGAGCAATATTTTTGTATGTAACTTACTTTTAAATGCTTATTACGAGCAGTTTATTCTTTCGTTTCAAACTTAACGTGAAGTTGAAAAACAATGGAGAAGAAAAGCTTCAATGGACTTGATGATACTTTGGTCATGTACTTTTACCATGTATGTTATATAATGCCTCGGAGGCGTAGTTGTATTACGGTACGACTGCAATGCTGAGGTCTCGGGTTCGATCCCCGGGTCCGGCAAAGTGATATTGGATTTTTCTGTTCAGTGTCAGCCCGGGTCTGGAATTTGTGCCCGATATGTCGATAGGCTCGCCCCCTATCACATCATGGGACGGAATAATGGCGAAAAGTGGGGTGCAACTAGTTGCGCCTCTGCCTACCCCTTCGGGGATAAAAGGCGTGAGTGTGTGTGTGTGTGTGTTATATAATGGATATACCTACGATTCATCATAAGTAAATTTTTAAATAATAATAATATCGTAATTATACAGCTTACTTATTTGATAGTGTTAATCTGCCCTTAGTAAACTATACTAACCGTAATTAGTTTTATAATTTATCAAATATCATTAAACTAAATACTACTAAACTCTACCTATATCATTTATAACCTATATTATAAACAATATTTCACATCGGCTGTCATTTTATAAAACAGTTTTAGAGCCCGAAATGGAACACGTTTCTTGTTTCTAGTCGTATTAGCACTCGTTTCTTCCATATGACCATATCCGACGTAGAGCATTTCGAATAGTGGATAACAAACATCGTTGTCATAAAAAACACCTTAAATTTGGCCTCAATAATTTGGATGTTATAGTACTGAATATTCGCAACATTTGCAACCTATGATACACAATTTTTTTGTTTATTTTTAAAAACAATTATGAACGAATTTGAGCGCATTATATTTTACAAAAGTGGTAATATACGTTAGTATTAGCATACCGCGTATATAAGCAATAGTTTTTAAAAAAAGATTTAATCTGTTTCTCAATACTCACATTGTCCGCTTTAGATTTTTTCCCGGCTATTTTTTATCCACAGCGTCGTTCGCGCGGTAACAAATTTCATCCTGGGGGAACTGTTCCACATTTCCGGATAAAAGATGCCCTACCAGCTATCACAACACAGGATTCGTATCGTGACTAATCATATTGATGATGGCATACTAATGATGCGACTTCTTATTTATAACTGATATTTAACATACATGTTTTTTCTATTCAGTATCAGCCCGGAGTCTGGAATTTGTGCCCGATATGGCGATAGGCTCGCCCCCTATCACATCATGAGACGGAATACGCTTGGCGAAAAGTGGGTGCACTAGTTGCGCCTCTCCCTACCCCTTCGGGGATAAAAGGCGTGAGCATGCGTATGCGTAACATACATGTGTAAGAATATGGGTTCCTGTTATTGGCTGTTCTTTGTAATATTCCCACTGACTCTCAAAAGGTGCAAATAAAAGTTCAGACGTGGTTAATTTATGAACATATATTATTTATCAACTTTACACAATTACAATCAATACATACTATATGAAATGTGGTGCTAACTGCTAACGTGGTGCATGACAGAGAACGACTGACGACTGCTGGCGAGCGCGCTCCCGCGCAGTTACACAACGTAAATTCAGCAAATTATATGAAATACATACAGTGTATCCCTACACATGTAATAAATAACTATCGATTTGTAATACATACATTCTAAATTCAAAAATATAATCATTAATAAAATATTATGTTATTTATCGTCGCATTGAACTTTTAAATTGATGACTTGTAAACTCTGTTCAGAGAAAATCAAAAGCCAAAGGAGGTATTTTCTTATTACATTTTAATACGTAATTAACAATTCAGAAGTTTAATTCAGATTCCTTATTTTTATTCTCGTCACTTAGTGGTCAGGTCATAATTTGTTTTCAAGAGTTAAGCGACACTTCTTACATCACGCATCTAAGAGCACTTACACTACAAAGTAAAGCGTGTTACTTTTATCTAGTTCAAGTTAACCGCTGAGATAGGCGCTGTCCGCAAACAAGCACCAGTAATGTACTTATAAGAATTGTTTATGGTCGCACCGCAGTCCACACACGACGCTCAACGCTCGGCTCTCCGCGGCCTAAGCGTGAGTACGTTCCCCGGATGTCGCAGTGTGTTCTAGTACCTGAAGTCGAGTTGCCGGTACTAACGAACAAGCTGAAGCAAAGGTAGCAGTCGCCGGCCCCGAGGGCCTTCCGACCCGTCCACTACGATCTCTAATGAGAGCAACTCCATCGTTAAATAAATTGGATAAAGACGTTCGTGATCTCTCAAGAACATCTTGAACCTCTTCACAGTGACTAGCAATTAACTAAATTAAAAGATTGTTCGTGCACTTACAGAAACGTTTTAATACTTCACGTTTTCCTTGTCTGTGTGCTTTTTAGCGTTAATTTACAACTAAAAGGCCATTATTTTATACAACCGGAGGAAAAAGTTTGTTAAATTGCGAATTCGTGGTGGTTAGTCTTTTAAAAGGTGCCTATTATTTTCGAGATTGCACTTAATTTTTGTGACTATAAATATTTTGCATTTTCTAGAGGATCATCATGATATTGTTCGTAAGCAAATGGCTATCGATATCAATAATGTTTACAGTCAAAATATAATGCGTATTAAAACACTGTGATACAAGTTATACGTACAGCACAGTAAACGCACTATCGCTCGTCAACAGATTTAACACATCACGCCATTCCCGAACTGTGACAATATTAAGCCCAATAAATTTACGGGTGTTTACGTTGTTACAATAAACAGGTAACAGTGTTGACAACGCTTCACGGCGACCCCGTGACCGGCGACGGTCGAGTAACAAATTATTCTTGTTATAAGTAAACATATCTTGTACCCTGTTTGTTGTTCTAACCTCTAGAGGATACAAAAACCTTTACAGGCAATAGATATTGTTTAACTATACTCTAAATGACAATTTACTTATAATTACGTTATTATAATAGCATGTAAGTGCCCACATATATTACCCGGGGAAGTTAATACTTTTACATGATAATAAATAAAATTATTCAGACCCAAAAAAAGACAAGCATATGACGTGCCGATTTAAGGCGGATCCCCACAAAGCAGAGACGGTGTTCCCGGCGTCAGCGGAGGTAGGAGCTCGCGACCCGGATCACCGGATTAACTGCCTGTAACAGTATGTCAGCCGGTTGAGCAGCCAAGATTTACGCGTCTGTTTTCATCTCTGTTAAAAGGATTTTATATTTATCGCTACATTGTTCTGAAATGACACAAATCTCACACACCACAGATTTTTTCTGTAAAAACAAGTTTGATAGAAAGCTAATGTCCACAATCCAGTTTTGGTATACAGACGTCGATCGCTTGTCAGATTGGGCTCATATTGGATCTAGCCGGTTCCATATCCACATCCAGGGCGCTACGAGTGTAAGCTTTTAATCTCTGCATTGCGTCACGCGGAGCGGAATGAGAGTTATCGGTTTCCCTACTGATAAACACAAACGAATGAGCTCGGCCCCACAATCCGGCTCAATAATACCCATTCGTGGTATAAAAATTGATTGTAACAGCCAATCAAATGAGTAGATAGTATTTTTCGTGCCATGTTATTGCCATCGCTACGTCGCGCACGCGAATGAGTGAGCGTTTACCATTTTCGTTATTTATTAATGTGGTGACAAAATTTATCGGTTTTTAGTTGTCGATTAATAGGCAATCGACGTCACGCGTCCGCGATAATAGCCGTCGTCAATCGACGTGAACCGGCGCGCTTATCTCGATATCATAACGTGATACTTCGCACAGCACACGCAGCAAGGAAGGATCGTGGAAATTAACCTTGCCGAGTTCATGAGAAATAATTGTTGATGCCATGGTGGGTAGGATTACTGAAAAAACAGCGCGCTCACCTAACGCGGTTGTGACTAACGATGTATAAAATTTCCATTGTCATCAATCTCTGACACAACGCCGAGGATTCGCAAACTCTTCACTAATTGCAATTTGAACAAAAACTAAAAAGCGAAGTCATTGCGCGCTGCAATTTTTTACGCTACGTTTTTTAAATAACAGAAGTTCGTAAAATCAAGGCGTGAAAATAGAATTACCGGAAAATGCTTCCCTTTTACGTGCCTACGCACATTTGGCAAGTTTCGTAATGTGTATTTAAATACATCGAAACAATATTAAAAACCTATTACTAACCGAATCAATGTCATAATATTATTATATACATTATTAATACCATACTAATACCTAATTAAGCCTTTCCCAATTTTACGCTGATAGTCCTTGTAATCTAAATAAGTAAAATTAATTTGAATAATATAATGAATCCATGCATAATATTATGCCATAACTTTATGAGCATCGTTAAAAATCCCGCAAATAACAGGTGATTCTGAAAATCGTTTATTTAATGTAGGCGGGGTTTGGATTCAGTGGGCGGCATCTTCACTCTATAGATGCCGAGATATATTACGTTTGTGTAACTGACAGGAATGTACTGTTAACAAAAAATATTAAAAAGCCATTTGCATTTAACATTTTTATTGCCATTGTGCAGAAAATTCTTGTCTCTGAACACTAAGCGTACCTAACATTACTTTTTACTAATTACTTGCCTTTATTTGCGACCCATTTGTGTAGAAAAATGTTTTAAGCTATATTTTGTGTATTATGTTATTTAAGCTAAGCGCAAAAACTGTTTTTGTGGAAAGCAAATCGTAGTTCTAGTTTTGGTAAAACAATAAAAGAATTGTATATTTTGTGCATCATAAAAGTCAACTGAAGTCATGGGTTACATTTTACAAAATACACTCATATAACTCATTTTATAGGGACGATTTTTGCTTCTCATGCGATCTTGAACAAACCGTGTTAAAACCTCTATTAACTATTAATCGGTAGTGGTAACCAACAAGTGTTCTCAAAGAGCATTGGCATCAAACATACTACAGTAGTAATACAAATAAACCTAAAACTTCACTGCAACAAGGACTGTGGACCACTCTTAACCGCATACGTACGGGTTTTGCAAGGTGCAACTGTCACCTGCACAAGTGGGGCGTTACTGAGTCGCCAGCCTGTGACTGTGGAGCAGCAAACCAAACCATTCAGAATATCGTGGAGGAATGTCCCATCAGGAGTTTCGAAGGGGGTTTGCAGGTCCTACACCAGGTGACACCGGAGGCCGAGGAATGGCTGTCAAAAGTTGATATTGAATTTTAACTCAATTATTATATTATATCATAATATGATGTCATACAATAATGATGATGACTGCAACAAGGAAATTTGTACCAAAGCTATTAAATAGGTTAAAGGTGAGGACATGGTGCCTAAGCGTATGAGTATACTAAATTATTTCTTACAGATCTCTTGACTGAAACTTCTATATTAATTTTCAGCAAAGAAAAATAAAGACTGCTAAATCACCTCTATTTTACACGCTTTATATTAGCTTTACTTGTATGTTTGTATGTATGTTTGTAACTCTCCGACCCAACTTCACTTACCCACCTAATCTATCGACGTTTATCAAACGAATGCGCGATGCAGAGGCCGAAGCGCGCAACACTCCGCCACACGCGCAAAATACGACGCGCGACATTTTATCATATGCTAATTTAACTGTATTTTCAAAAAATATATTATTCGTTTCTTATTGAGTTATGAAAGAAAATGTGAAAATTTTATTTAAATTATGAATCATATACATTCTAAATGGAGCAATTAAGCCGCGACACTTTAAAGAAAGCCATCCATTAAAAATGCAAACAAGTAAAATTGTTATCACGTAAAATATTTCCCGAGTTGTAACATATTTAAATTTTCTTCACACCTGATCCTACAAACAAGGTCCCATGATGTTACGCAAAATCACGTAAATTAGCTACGATGTATACTAATCCCAAGATAAAACGCTTAAGCTTTTGACATAACGCGTCGTGTGTAAGCAGCTTTATTTGCTCCAAGCATTTGTGTTCTCGTTTACTTTAAATAATAAAGGAATTCTTAATGCCGCCAACAGTTATCGTGACTAGGACATATTAAACTTAAAGTAGCCATTTAGGATTTTGTTTTTTCTCCTTTTATTGTTTGAGTGAATTTTTTATATTATAATTTATAAAATAGAACTGATGCATGTAGAGATATTTTTGATTTACCTTTCAAACTATAAATATGAATAATAGTTACGAGCTACGTCAATATTATACAAAGCACTCTGATAATTTGCTAAAGTAATCATAATCATTTATGAAAATCTATTCAACGATATTCTGATCATAGATAGTAAATTTTAAAACATACAAAGTCCCTTTCTTCTTAACCAAATATATCCTAATTCCTACTAACGCAGCGAATGCAAAAATACAATTACGTATCAGAAAGATCATGCGTCACCCTAAATTATAAAAACACATCCATGGAGCGAAGCCATGGTGTAATACATATCAATAGAAGCAATAAATAAATAGATAAAATATAGCCGTTTAAGCTCGAAAGCAATTTGTAAGGCCGGTTATCTCGAGTATCGGTAAGATCAGACGTCCAGAATTACCTACAACAGGTTTTTGCGGCATGATTTGTGGCGCCCCGGGGCGATGTTTGATCTGACACGTGCTTCCCTTGTCTGCCGAAACAACTTGTATTTAGGCAAAATTATTCCTTCTGGATACGTGAGCGCGAAACATTACACGGCCATATACGATTGTTTATTTTGCCACGTTTTCTATTCTTTCGTGGTGTTTGTTTCGAAGTAACGAGAAAGGATGATTATTTTTGTTCAAGGAAATGTATTACGATATAATTAATTGATTAATTATAAATTTAGGTACCAATAAAAAGTCAAAGTAATGGTCATGAATAGGCTAAGTTAACTTATTCTGCTGGTACTTCAAATAGGATAGGTACTCGGAGCTATGGGTAGCAGCAACCTTCCAAAATATTCGTAAACTCTACAAAATTCATCTCTCCACCAAACCAGCATACTACCTCACTTAGACGATTTATCATCTCATTAAAAAAATGCAAGCGGACACCGCTTCGAAAGCATTCGGTGTTACCTTCTCTACCGCCATTATTATTCCTATAGATTTAACCGGCTAGGAATGGAAAGATGGGAGGGGTGTCTTTTGAAAATAACCATAAAAATAATCAATGATTTGTAAATGCAATAGTTGCATTAAGTGTATTTATATTTGTAAATAAATATGTCGACCCACTATAATTAATTGAGAATTACATAATAAACGTAAAGTTTACTATATCGTTGCGAAATATTGCATTAGTATTATATTTTACAGTGTTAACTCAATATTAAAGGACTTAACTGGCACAAAATAGATATCGAAAGTTATTTATGCATCCAGAATAAAATGTATCCAATTAAGAGTAAAAATACTCTCATGCGTTATCTCTTCGCAACAAAGTTTGAATTTCGGAACTTTAGCGATAAATGTTTAATTTCATTTAGGTAACAACGTCAACAGACATTTGTAACTCGGGGAGACGTAGAGAGGTTTTATTTCAAAATCTACAAAGTCAGAGACATGTAAATCAAGACTTTTGTTCTATGAAAATGAAATGAAATTAAGTGCTGAGGTTTAATTATCGATGAACGCTGAAACTTTCAGACACATATAGGCACACTAACTGGTAGAATCCGTAAGGTCATTGGGATTATGAAACTACTACGTAACTCTGCCAAAATTCAAATTATTAAGTTGGTTTATTTTGCAATCTGTCAATCTCTGTTTAGTTATTGCATTGGTGTTTGGGGTGGTGCAGCTAAAACCATCATGTTGCCACTTGAGAGCCCAGCGTGCCGTTTTAACAACAATGTTGTTTAGCCCTTTAAATTCTCAACAAATGCTTTATACAAAGAATTGGGTGTTCTTAGAGTTCGTCAGTTATACATCCACAAAGCGTGTGTTTCGACACACAAATTAACTTTAAACTCTACAGAATACAAAGCATTATTAAAAAAGAGGATTTTAATTCTAAAACTGCCTTTAGCTAACTCTAGTTTTGCAAAAAGGTTTCAATATTATGCTTATCCATATCTTTACAATAAGGTATCTAGATTGTGCTCTATAAAGGACTGTTCAACCAAAGATTGTTCCGTCAAAATTCTGAACTTTCTTAAAAATCTAGATTACGAATGTACAGAAAATATTTTAAGCTCCACAGTCATACAAATAGATACTAAAAAATTTTAGGAATTGAATTTAAATTTAGTCTCACTCTAAATAAATCAAAATAAATCTCCTTTGTACCGACATTAACATGAAATTGTAATTACATTAGTTTCGGCTAAAATATAACTTCGGAAACTTCAAACTAATTGCAAACTAACTGCAACTTCCTATTTCTGGAATACGTTTTCAACTAAAATTTACTTTCAACAATATGCTACGGACGCGGAGGTGACGAAATATATTTGCCTAAGTCTTTGCAATAAAGAATTGTCGTTATCTTAAGTCTCGGAATAGTAAACAGTTCCTGCAGGATAAAGAAACGGAGCAGCTAAAGCAACAATTCTGTAAATCAGGGGCCTATTTAAACCATGTTTCAGCGCTAAGACCAACTTTGTTCAATAAATTAGACTAACTTCGTATTTTACTTTAAAAATCAGAAAACATTTCGAAAAGCTGCCGGCCTGCATTGCAGGAACATTTCGGGAATCTTAAATTCATTTCTATAATGTCTTTTGTAACTGTTACGATGGTCCGCATCTTAATAATGTCGCAGATATGCTATTGCACAATATTATTTACTAAAATTATCCAAATCTGTACACTTTGATTAATTATATACCTAGATACTGAACGTTTCAAATTTTTTTGTTTTGGGCCTAACGGCCAGTAGCCTGACGCGAGTCGGCTTTTCTGGCCACACCGGACTTTCGGATGAACGCTTTAGGCGCTCGCAACCCTTGATTTAAGTAACCATGCTGAGGGAAACCCACTAACGGGTTACGAACCTCGGCTCAGGACCGTCACTGGGAGAGGATGAGACATCAACGATTAGTGGGGAAGGTTGGTGTTTAACCTAATCCTATCCATTTATTTCGACGGCACGCGGGCCGGAACTGTTAGGAGGGTCGGGGGGGCGACGGGGAACGCGGCGAGGACGGAACTGCGGTCGTGTGGAGTGTAGGAGTTTTAGGAACTCGTTCTTACTGCGAATGGCCTGAGTGATATGGTCCTCTGGATCGGTTAGGACTGAACGCGGCCGTCTCCATTTGGTGCGGTCGAATGGAGTGTATATTGACGCTTTGCGGACTAACGTATTTGGGTGTTTAACCGCCCGGTCGAAGTAGCGTTTGCTGGTCATTTGCATGAAATGCCTGATGGTCGGCATGTTAGTATCCACGTGGAGGTTGCGATTGCGAACGTACCACGGGGCACCAAGAGCGTGTCGAAGAAAAATGTTTTGCAATACCTGCATACGCTTAAGACGAGCAGGCGGTATATGGGCGAACACGGGCGACGCGTATGTCATGATCGGTCTAATACACGTGGTAAAGATCCTAATCTTGTTGCGGATGGACATTTTGCTTTTCCTATTTATGAGCCAATGCAGTTGGCTCATCGCGAATGCGGCTCGCGCGCGTACCGCATTTACGTGTGGGATGAAGGTCAACTTCTGATCAAGGGTCACTCCTAAATATTTGGCTTTGTCCGTCCAGGGGATTACATGGTTGGCCATGCGGACTGAGTTGTGAGGCACATGGACTCTCCTTTTCAAAGTGAACAGGATAGCCTGGCTCTTTGTGGGATTGACGGTGATTCGCCATTTGCGGAACCACTCACCGAGCTTGTCGGCGGCAGCCTGCAAAGTGCGCACCACATTGTCGGGGTCTCTACGTGAGGCGTAGATTGCGGTGTCATCGGCAAAGAGCGCCAGATGGGCGTTTTTCGGTTTAGGGATATCGCTGGTGTACAGCGAGAAAAGAAAAGGTGAGAGGGCGGAGCCTTGCGGGACTCCAGCCGTGATGGCGTGACGGGAAGAGAGAGTACCCTCCACGCGATATTTGAACCCGCGATTCGACAAAAAATCTCGTATGATGTGCACGAGTTGAGTGGGCACGTTGAGAGTGTACAGCTTGTAAAGCAAGCCGTTGTGCCACACCCCGTCGAATGCTTTTTCAATATCGAAGAAAACGTTTCAAACGCGTCGAAAAAAATAGAGGCGAACTGTTCCCCACTAAATGAGTTCGAGTGAATTATTTTTTGTTGTTTTTTATGGATATAATTTTCTCCCCGTTTTAATAGAAACCATGTAATAAATGGTATCATAATGCGCGCACACAAGGATACGCAGAATGATGGAGCGATAGCGTATGTAACAGCTGTCACGCATACTAGCGTAAGATAAGTTAGCCTGTTTGTTTAGATCCATTGCAGCGTCACTCTATCTAGGTATATAATTAATCAAAGTCTGTAAATATAGAACAATTGGTTTCAAAAAATATGTATTGTACCTACATTAAGATGTCACACAATTGCGGTGTACTTTTTCGGTAACAGGTTAATAACGTCTACGCGGTGCGTTAGGCAGCTAACAGTTTCCTACAGTGTGGTTAATGCTTCAATCATCTCTACAAATTACGTTTTTCTATTGCGGAAGATGGATATTCCTCTGAAACGTCTTTTTATTCAAATTATATTTTTATTTTCCCTAAACAAGTGTTTATCCAATCAAGGGCTATGCAAACACTTAGCTACTTCATTACGCTAACAAATTAGCCAGCATAATTACATTTTATGTCGGTACCTCCGTTTTCCACACCAACTCTTAGCTTAATTTGTGGTAAAATAATTCAATATACATTCCTGATGTGGAATAAATTTACAAGAAATGTTCGGATTACAAGGTATTTAGTAAGTGGGGAGTATTAATTAGCCTTCCAATTAAATAATAGAAATAAATAAGAATCCTCCAAATACGTTATCAAAAAACCGGCTAAGTGCATGTCTAAATTTGGTACGGAGGGTTCCGTACCCAATCCTTTTTGTTTATTTATTTATGGTTGGGACATTATTAATAACTAAATATATTGTTTAAAAAATTCAGCCCGCTATCTGTTATGGTTTCAAAGATAGAATCCTTTATAGATTCGACAAACAGAGAGACGGCTTTTTAAAGGGATTTCGTTGAATTTCTTGGCGTACGGAACCCTAAAAAAACCGGATAAGCACGAGTTGGACTCGTGTATCGAGTGTTCCGTTCAAACTTGTGGGTAAGGTATTTAAGTATATAAGTTCAATAATTCGCTAAAATTAATAAAATTTAAAAAGTTTGTAAAATTGCTTATTGTTATTAAAGTACATATTTACAGTTTTCAGATTTATCCTTTCTATGTGCTGTAAGACGGCTTCCTGCTAAATTTCATGATTCTAGATCAACGATTGAACCGTCATGATTCTAGCTGAGTTTCTTGGTGCTTCTTCTCAGTTCAGTGGGCTTTTCTGAAGTACTGGTAGAATCTTTTAGTTGATCGAAAACAATGTAAAAAATGATGTGTAAAAGTGCCCTTAGTGGCCTAATTACTTAATAAATGATTTGAATTTGAACCTTATAAGTATTTGATTCTCATGCAAAATCGAAATTTGCGAAAGTGTGCGACATAAAAGGTCATAACTTTTGATCGCGTTGACTTACATTTTTGTATTTGATATAAATTTCAACTTTATATCTTTATGTGTTCGTGAGAAAAAGGTCTTGACATACAGACAGACAGACAAACCGCCAAACAGATAGACGGACAACAACGTGATCTTATAAGGGTTCTCTTTTTCCTTTTGAGGTCCGGAACCCTAAAAGCGTTTTTGTACTTTAGGCCGCCAAACAATTCGATAGAGGAGCATTCAAGAGGTTTTAAGAATTCATACAGGTCGCATTTACACTTTTTTTTTTCAGAAAAGCGACAACCCTATCCGTCGTCAAAAGTACCATTTCATTAAACGTTCGCAGTGTAAATCTGAATACATACTGACGCCGCATCGCCACGCAACACCGGGTGCAAAATGCCCTCTTTCATACATTTTGTATGAGGTGCGATACAGCGCAACGCGCTGTAGGATCGCTTCCCGCTCGTTGGTCTTTTAAAATGTAATAAATAAAGTGTGTAATACAGTGTAAAAAAATATTTTTAAGAGCACATGTTGTCACGACAGCCGCAAAGGTCTTCTTCTTTTAAAGGGTTTGTATCAATTATAATCCGTGACGCTGATCCAGAACGAGATAGTCAACTCTGAACTCTTAGAAATAAAATAAAAAACTTTACCATATTACCCAGTGAATTTGACGTAGTGCTATGTCTATCAGGCATTAGGCAGTTAGTAAAAACTAAGCCAAATGATAATTTTCTTGAAAAATTTTGTTGCGCCACGCCGCGCTGTCGCGTTCCCATAATCGAATGAAATAAGGTCAAGTGGAAGAAGATTTACTTATCATGTATAAGGCATCTAAAGAAATATCTACCCTCCTAACAAGACCATTTTATGGTGTTATTTCCTTACGTGTTATGTGACTTCTATTGCAACCGTACGTACTTATAGCACACCATGCATAATAATAGTATAATTAGGAACAAACCAGATCTTAAATGGGAATTAGGTACAAACGTATAATTTTTTAAAGCACCTAATATTATTAATTTTCTTCATTTTGATAACCTTTATCCCAAATCTTAAAAATAGAGACTAAGATATTCAGAAAATAATGGAAATATAATATGCCAGTGTGTGTGAGTCGCATACTAGGTGTTAAGTCTCTCGTATGCGCGAGTCCGTCTGGATGCACAATATAAGATTTTCACTGTAGTCGTGGGTAAGTCGTTTAAGCCAGTTTAGCGCGCAAGCTTTACATTCTTACATTGGCAGAGGGAAAATAGGTTTTTTTATTTATATGTTTATGGAACATGGCACTTACATATTGCAATTGACAAAATTAATTTTGCCTAACTACTTGGATTATTTACATACTAGCTTTTACTCGCGGCTCCGCTCGCGTGAAAAAGTTTTTCCAGGATAAAAGTCCCGCTATATATTTTTCCGGGATAAAAAGTAGCGTATGTCCTTTCTAAGGTCTCAAACTATCTCAATACCAAATTTCATCGAAATCCCTTCAGTAGTTTCGGAGATGTGCCGTAACAAACAAGCAGAAAAACAGACAGACACACAGAAAAGAATTATAAAAATCGCTGATTTGT
This sequence comes from Sphinx pinastri, assembly GCA_947568825.1. Classification (NCBI taxonomy): domain Eukaryota; kingdom Metazoa; phylum Arthropoda; class Insecta; order Lepidoptera; family Sphingidae; genus Sphinx; species Sphinx pinastri. The sequence goes on along the minus strand of OX387627.1, from coordinate 8,116,548 downwards.
TTTCCATTACTCATCTTTAGTCACCACCTTTCTTTTTTAATTCACATTTCTTTCAATGTATGGAAACATCGGGTTCTACTGCTTTATTATAGTAAACATAATATTATTCGTCTTTACTTTGGTTTTTATCGCTGTTACAATGAACTCTGAGTAGGAGCTAAGAAAAAGATAAAATTATATATAAACTAATTTTAACATTAGAACAAAAGACAAGAAGAATTAACAGGTCATAATATTATTATGTGGGAGGACAACATTAACTAAACGTGACCTCCAGAATCGAAACGCAAGAGAAATGTTTCACCATCCCAATTCCCACGCAGTGATGTAATAGCTCAATATTATCTTTAACTAATAGCATAATATATTATTTTCAGGCTAGGATAGTCCGCGGATTTACAAAGTTTCTTTAAAACAATCGTTAATTGTTGAAGTTGAGTAAGGTAATATGATATTTCCAAGCAAATATACTATTAAGCGCTACTCTTGAGATATTTAACCTAGATATTTATTACCTGTTCTCGGTATCAACAAAGTTATAGAAAGACTAGCTATTGCTCGCAATTTCCTCCGCTAGAATAATGTTTGCGACTAATATTTAAAAATAATACTTTACTGGTGGTAGGTCTCTCATATGTGAGAGTCCATCTGGGTGGGTACCACCGCAATGTCTATTTCTACCGCAAAGCAGCAGTGTGCATGCACTGTTGTGTTTCGGTTTGAAGGACATTGTAGCCAGTGTAACTACTGGACATAATGAGACTTAACATCTTATGTCTCAGGATGACGAGCGCAGTGGAATCCACACAGTACTTTGTAACTCAAGGTGCTGGATGGTGTTGGTACTGTTTATGGGTGGTCGTATCGCATACCATCAGGCGAACGGCATGCTCGTCTTGTCATTCAATGCAATAAAAATAACAAAAAAGAATCGGTACCAAATTTAATCGAATCGTTCTAATGATGTACCCATGAAAGGGTAATAGACAGAGGTACTTGCGCATTTTTCTATATGTACATATTTTGTAAGCTAAAAATATCGTAAACTTTCCGTGGCTGTACATTAACATTTTTTGCAAATAAATTACTGAGACGCGAGTAATAAGTAATAGAATGTATAATTATTTTCTTCTTTGTTTGTCGATTACATTCGACTTATATACTTTAAGGGCCTTATATCATTCTTCTGGCACCTTATATACTTCCGACGCCTTATATACCTTTATATATTTGTTTGTTGCAATTGACACTCATGGGATTCAAAATTTAATCACTGAAAATATGCACCTGTATTGTGATTAAAACAAAACTTTGGGCACCAAGTGACTGATTCTTAATTTAAATGATATAATTATAATTGTTCAATATTTAACAAAACTAAATTAAAGAAGCTTTAGTTAATACTTGTGGATGTGTGTAGATAAGGCTTAATTTATATCATAGTACCTACTTTGTATTTAACATTACACAGTATCGGCTGAAGTAGGTATACAAAAGATAAGAAAAACGACGACAAACACTCATTTTTATTCGTCAGATATGGTAAAGCCGCCTTACTTAACACGAATTGGTAGATTTCTAAACAGTACACAAGTTTCACTCGGAAATAACAAATCTACGTCAGTAAACAAATAAGAAAGTGTTTATAATTTGATTTCAGATTAATCCTAAGCAAGTTTCCGTTTAAGGATCTTTTGATTTTTATTTATTTAAGATGTGGAAGACTTATAGCTATATAAACCTTAATAGCACTAGGATGGTTGACTGGAAGCCAATAACCAGCCTTCACTTATAAAAATATTATAGTGAGGTGTACGCCAACAAGTACTAAAGCCTACGAGACAATTTGCAATAAAAATACACAAGAAATAAAGAATACAAATAAAATATTAAAAGGATGATTCTTCCTATACAAATTCCTTAAAAAATTTAAGCCTTATTTTTTTTATAGTTAATCCATTGTTTATATAAAACAAGCAAACAAGATGGTGTAGTGAAGCCACTTTACGAGCTGTGGATAAAAAAAGACAATGTTACTGTCCTTTAGCAGAAAAAGTAAGTAAATAAATTTCTTTCGCAGTATTTGTAACAAAGCTTTGATTATCTTGTATATTCTCGCGTAACATTATAATTTAAAGAAACATATCTCATAACATTGTATCCGTAGATTATTACGCTTATTATTTTCCTCACCGAAAATAAATCTTCGACGCTCGGTACGGTTTGCGCCGTAATGCCGCGCATTCCTCACGCGTATTCCGATTGTTCCAATTTCAATGCACAAAATCGGTTTTGAAAAATGTTTATTTCCAGGAAAATGGAATAAAATATTTGAGAAATAATAAATGAGGTTTGTATTTCTATTTTCCAATCCGAATAGTCATGCTGGAGCCGTAAGGTACGTTCGCTGTGAGCATCGAGGCGAGCATAAATTTGCGGAAAGTGCAATTTTTGCAAGTTATATGAAACCTAAACCGTTGCTATAGGAATAATTTTAGATAGATAATACCGCTGTGTAAAATATCTTCGCACTATTTCCTTATTTAGTTCGACGTTATTCCTGTTTTGACTGTATAATATATTCTTTGGTAACATGATGGCTTGAAATCATTGGATTTAAAACAATAATATATATACAAATAAAAATTATATTCGATATACTTAACAGTGGCGAATAAATTAAATACTTTATACTTAGTCATTTTGAATGTTGCTCGACCGAGAATTTAATCTAGGGCCTTCGAGGCCATAACAGGGCATCAATATTGTTAAAAAAATAAACACTTTATCCAGTAACAATTTCCTTCCATACATAATCTGATTTAATCTGTTGTATTAATCAAGTCAAGGGGTTAACTAGGAGATTCTCAATATACGAATATTTCTCTCAGAACATCTCTGGCCATAGACCTCATCCATATATTTCCACAAACTGCGGTCTTGTGCAGCCTGTGCCCGGGTGCTCTCTACGACCTTTATTAGGCCATCTGTCTATCAGGTAGCAAGCTTCTCTGCAAACAAATTGGTTCTATAGCTACCGAACTAAAACCTAAAACTTATTATCCTTTATCATATTATAATTATGTTTGCTTATTTAATTCTTCGCTTGACAACCACCTTATTGTCTTCATATTTTTTTTATTAAACTTATGGCCTGTTTCACAGCTTCTGAGTTAAGGCTACTCGCTACATAAATGTATAAGCCGACAAAATATAATCTATGCTCCTGGATTAGTGTGACTTTTATATCTGGTCGGCTCATACATTTATGTGACGAATAGCGTTTATCAGCAGGCGGTGAAATTGGCTCTAAGTATCAAATAAAGGACATGTCCAAAAACGGGCTTACAATTTTAACCAAGATACTTAATATATATTTGGATAGTACTCCCAAAAACTAGACCTTTACAATAAATCGTATAATTTTAAAGTCTTCCGATTTTGAGTTTCATGTAATTTTATTTTGCTTAAAAACTACACTTAAAGTTAACGTTATTAAAAGAGTTAGTTATAAATGGAATTGTCTAAAAATATTTTTTAATGGATCCACGATCCATATTTTTGCCCCTGTAATATCCATAAAGTTTGAGCCTGGTTAGATTTTAAGGCCCATCACCCATACAAAAACCGGACATATCCATAAAGTTTGAGCCTGGTTAGATTTTAAGGCCCATCACCCATACAAAAACCGGACATCTCCTTTGAAATGGAATGAAATGAAATGTTTCAGTTCAATACAAAGTATCAATACAAAAATGCTTCTTTACGTTACGAAGCCATACTGGTGTTATGTGCTTTTAATCCCTAATCATACTGTAGATTAAAGCGCCGTTGTTTCATTCATGGTCAAGTAAAGTTAACGTTCTTATTACACTGGACGAGCGCAGAGCGCCTTCGCCTCGTTGTGAATTCGCTTGCAATTTGCCAGTATGATAAGAGCCTTAACTTTACCTGACTACGTATGAAATAACCTAGCCTTAACTATGGAGTTTATTACACTACCACTTTATAATAATCGAACCGCTTACACTAAGTTGTATTAGTTGTATTGGAAGAAAGTTCCTGTTCCGAAACATTACCGCGTCGGTTGTGGAGGTGTTAATTTCTTCCGCAATATGGACGATCATGGAGCTACGTGTTTACCACATATTATAACTAGCTTTTGCTCACGGCTCTGCATGGGAGACAATCTTCTTCCGGTATAAATACTAATTTTATTTTATAAATATTATACTTACTAAGATTTAATTTGATTTTGTCGAAATGCATTCAGCAATTAGGGGGTTACTTCTATTGGGATAAATTTACAAACACTAATATTCACATTCTTAAAATTTTAAAAATTCTAAAATTTAAAATAAATATCAGTATCAGCGCCCACCCCACAATAGTACAATAGGCGTGAGGATGCTATTAAATAACAAAGCGTATCTCCTGTAACTTGCTGAGGGTTGCTATATACAGTTTTCGGATGATCGGATTTCTCAAATACTGCACAACTTAGTCACGCATAAAAATGTACCCCCATATTTTCCTTCAAACGATTGCTCCGCCATGGTTACCCACATACATTCTATTAAAATATTGGTATCAGCTTCAACATCCTCAAGTTGTAGAATAAGCTGTTTTATTGATATATTTTGTTGCACTACATATTTAATATAAAAATAATACTATACTTTCTCAGGTAATCTATACATATAAAAGGCTTTGTCCTGAATGACTGACTGATGGATCAACGCACAGCCTAAACCGCTGATGGTAGACTCTTGAAACTTGGAGGGTGTGTTCTTTGTATGACATAGGCGTCCGATAAGAAAGGATTTTTCGAAGTTCTACCCCTAAGAGGATGAAAAGGGGGGCAAAGTTTGTATGGGACAACGTGATTCCTTAGTCCAATCTACTTCAAATTTTGCATAAACCTTTTTAAACAGAATTGATAGAAGGCGCGTTTCCTATTTTATTGAAATTCATCCCTTAACGGGGTTAAAAAGGGACAGAAAGTTATTTTGGCATTGATTTGCTTCGAAGTTGATATCAATGTTCCTTATAGGTCGGAAAAACATAGCTGGCCGGTATGAGTTATGACAATTTATTGACAATTCACGGAATGCTATGTGTAGGGAAGAGAACAAAAAATCGGTTGCACCAAATAACCGATTTTTGAATGCAATCGATTTTTTTATTGAAGGATTTTATTATCGTATATAAATAGAGTTAAATTATTACAAATCTTACACATTACAATCAGGTGGTTTTTTTATTACAAAAGTTAGTTATTGTTAGTCGTTCATTTTGATTTTCCGATAAAATTTCACGATTATCCTTTCATAACTTTTAAATTGGTTAATTATTAGTCATTACAACAAAAAATACGAGTGTGTACTGAGACATAAATAACTAATATAGTGCTACGGTTTAAATTATTTAATTTGGTGATCTTCGTTTTCTTTCTTCGAGTATGAAATGTGTAATTTATTAAAAATATCTTACTCGATGTTCAAATCTGTTTGTAAAATGTACTTACAACACAATTTTTAAATTTACAGCAGTGTTTTTATTTGCATCCAAAGATTCAATTTTTTTAAGTAATTGTTTAAGTTTGGGTACCAAGCGATTTAAAACTTTCCCAACACTACAAAATACAACATTATAAAAGCGTCGCGTTGATATAAGAGTCAATATTATATTCTTTATCTATACATATAATAAAGCAGTAGAACCAGTGTGTCTGTACATTTAAAGAAATGTGATAAAAATGAATGGGGGCGACTAAAGAAGAGTAATGGAAAACAAATTAGCGATTTTTATAATTCTTTTCTGTCTGTCTGTTTTTCTGTTTGTTTATTACTACACTACTTTTACTGGTGGTAGGTCTCTCATATGTATGAGTCCGTCTGGGTGGGTACCACCGCAATGTCTATTTCTTCCGCCAAGCCGCAGTGTGCATGCACTGTTGTGTTTCGGTTTGAAGGATATTGTAGCCAGTGTAACTACATGACATAGAGACTTAACATCTTATGTCTCAGGATGACGAGCGCAGTGGAGTGCCACACAGTACTTTGTAAATCAAGGTGCTGGATGGTGTTGCTACTGTTTATGGGTGGTCGTATCGCTTACCATCAGGCGAACGGCATGCTCGTCTCGTCATTCAATGCCATAAAAAAAAAGCATCTCCGAAACTTCTGAACGGGTTTCGATGAAATTTGGCAATTTGGCAAAGCTGCGGGCAAAAGCTAGTCACTTATAAATTCGACTATTTTCCAAAAAATTACATAAAATGATATGACGACGTTGTACTTATTATACTGCATATGTATCTAAAGAAAATATAACAAAAATATTTATAAACCATGTTGCATAAAGTATATTTTGTCAGTTTTTACAACCAGACGCCTGTCTGATGACAGCTCTTTATCTTTGTCTCTGTGGAATCCAGTGTTGATTAATTGTATTAAAAAAACAGGCACAATGTTACTCAATCTCGGATTCGAATCCAGTACGTCCCCGTTCACAGCCCATATACGATATTACTAGACGAAGGAAGCGACTAACTATAAAAAACAGAAAATATGTAAATCGAATTAATAGATCTAAAAGCGACCCTTTATTGTTTATCAATGGGGGCACAAACACCACATTCAGTTACGTCTATACTTAGATGTAAGTTAGACCGCAAAGCACGATCGGTGGCGGGCTCATCAATATTGTGCGCACGTTCGAAAACTTTCTGCCACAATTACCTGAGAGCTCAAGTGTCGGAAAATATATTGGTTTTGTTAGAGTCAGTCCCAACTATCTAGAGAATCGATTTCCTGACGAATAATCTATTTCAGATGAACCTACCTATGTATAGCCGGTTACTAAGTTGCTTAAGCGTGTCTAGTATAAGTTGCGCTACCGAGTGTCTATTAATTTAATTCGATAATTATTATTGGAATATCGTGTTGGTATCGTATCGTAAATATGCACGATAAGTTATTAATAATATTATTAAATACTAGCGTTTGCCCGCGGCTCCGCCCGCGTGAATGAGTTTTCCCGAGATAAAAGTCCCGTTTTATATTTTTCCGGGATAAAAAGTAGCTTATGTGTTAATCCAAGACATGATCTACCAGTGTGCCAAATTTTATCGAAATCCGTTCAGTAGTTTTTGGGTGAAAGAGTAACAAACATCCATACATCCATACTTACGAACTTTCGCGTTTATAATATTAGTAGGATATATAAAAAAAAAGTTGCGATGGCCTAGTTGGGAGAGGAACGGACTGTCGAGACGAATGTCCGCAGGTTCAAAACCCAAGGGCACACTTCTGACTTTTCTAAAAATAATTTATGTGTGTATTCTTTGTGAATTATCGCTCGCTTTGACGGCGAAGGAAAACATCGTGAGGAAACGTACATACCTGAGAATTTTTCTGAATTTCGAAGGTATGTGAAGTCTGCCAACCTGCACTAGGACAGCGTGGTGGACTAAGGCCTAAACCCTCTCAGTTGTAGAGATGGCCCGTGCTCAGCAGAGGGCAGTATTAATACAGGGCTGGTATGGTATGATATGGTGGGCTAATATTATTCATCCAAATTAATTGAACGGAAGAAAAAACCGTATAACCCGAATGAAAGAGAGTATGTATTGTAATATCCTAAATCCAGTTTCAGTAAACACAATACATAAACAATATTGAGTAAACAAAGGCCACATTTATATTAATCAAACTAATTGAGAAACTCGTGAAGTGCCTCGTGCGGCCATTGTGATTATTTTTTGATATAATATGTCACGGACGGTCCACGTCCAGAGTTAATTAATAACTGGTGAAAGGGACTAGGTACGTACCAACGAGATGAAGAAAAAACATTCTGCTGAGCGTTGGTTAGTTAGCAGAAAAGGCGGCTGGTGTATGGCCCGAAATAATAAGCCGCAACCCGCCGCACCAGTGATTTATTGTTTTGGCTTTGCGAAACCTCACTCGGAAGCTTGATAAAAAATGATCTCACTTATTAACACCACTGACTCAACCCGACTATATTACGTTTTGCCGATTTCTGTCACTACTACGTATGGAATTAATGTAGGAATTGTTTTATTGGATCTTTATTACGCCCAAACCTCTGTTTTACTGTCGAGGAGGTTAAATCCAAATATAAATAAATATAACAATGTGTTACTGGGTATTTCATAAATAATTGGACGGGAACATTTCAATAGCAATTATTTTGTTTAGATACAGGTCAAATTAAAATTTCACAATGAGTTACCGACCTTTATGTTTCGTGCTCAATAAAGGAAACCTTTTATTCTTGACACGAAGCATTTGTATCTTTGTTAAGGTTTATTTTTGTAACTTGAAAAGTTTGCTGCGCTGCGTTTATTACAAATGCTTGTTTTTATTTTGATCCTTACGGAACTCGTTTATTGTTTAGATTAATGATAAAATAATTACTTGTCCTGCTGAGGACGTTACAAAATTAAGTCCCTATTGTGAATAAAATATAGAATGTAAATAATAAAAACAAAAGGCGAGCAATTTACTTGTAAACGGGAATTGCAACTCGTAACTTTTGAAGTCATTGTGGTTATTGCCGTAAGCAAAATTCTTTGCGATATTAAAATGGGCCTACCTACCCCCGTGAAACTTTTCAAATATTATCACCATTATTTCACGAGATGACAGAGGTTGGGCACATATTAGCAAAGTTCCGGGCTGGCCGTTTTATGTCATTCAATTCATATTTAAATACTTTTGTTTGCTTAAATCGCATCGAACAAAATTGTATATTAATATAATATTGTTAGCATTTAAATATTTTGTGAGGGTATTTGTGATATCGAACTAGTAGTGGAAGTGACAGTTGGGTGTATAAAAAGGATGCCGTATCGATGTACTCGTGCATTCGCGTCCAGTCGCGCCCACTCGCGCTCTTTCGGTCTCAGTCCTGGCTCTGTTGTAGTCATATCTTTGTGAAAGTATTTCTGTGAAATATATTGCCGTAAAATCAGTGTTAGATATTTTATTTAAATCAAAATCACTTCAGTTCCCAACAATATTATATTAAAATTACAAAATTCATATATTTGTTCAAGGTAGCGATAATCTACCATCACCATACCAGCCCTGTATTATATACTGCCCACTGCCGAGCACGGGCCTCCTCTACTACTGAGAGGGGTTGGGCCTTAGTCTACCACGCTGTTAACGGTCTTATTACACTGGGCGTGCGCGCAGCGCCTTTGTCTCGCTGTGAATTCGCTTGTAATTTGCCAGTGTGATAAGAACTTTAACTTTATCTGACCACGGATGAAACAAGCCAGCCTTAGACCTGAAAGTTCTTTATAAAATATCAATCATTTACATTGCAGCAGTTACATTGTACACTAGAAAAACCAAATGGAAATCACAGAAATAAGTAACCACTAATTACCATAATGCGTATGACAGAAAATATTAAAATTGTAGCTAAATAAATATCCAGACTGCGTATAATCTGCAAATTGTGTCTAATTAATTAATTTCCCCTCCGGCCGAGTTACGAGCGAGCGTGTTCGTCACATTGCATCGTCTCGACTTCGCGTCTCGTTTCCACTCTAACGTGTTGTAATTTCGCGAAAGACCAGCAAAAAGTCTCATATCATAAACGACGAAATTAATTTACATTTCCACGTTTACATAAATAAGGGGCTGTATTGCCGTACGTTCGCGCCGACTGCCGTCTCCCACCCCATATAACGTACGCTGAAAATGCTAATGTGCAAATATGAGACCGACAAAAACTGCTTCACTGTTCACTTTCGGTTAGCTAATAATTTCAATTTAAACGGGCCCGCGAGGCCGAATTTGTCTGTTAGTTCGTTTTAACGAGTATAATAAAAATAATGATGGGATCAATGTCGTTCCCTTTTTACAGCTTAGATTAATGTAACGGAAGTGGGTGCCACTAACCCATTTATTTTCATTATTATCGTTTATCTAGTACGCCCAATCAGTTTTTTATATTTCCTCGAGTTATAGCCTTTTGCGGTAATGGCATTATTACATATTTTTTATGAACGCTTTGTAATTTTAATGGTATCATGCTATTTAAGGCCTATTTCACCGTTTTCAACTAAATTTTATTTGTCAATTATTACTATTTATTTGGGAACATAGATTAGAGTGTGCTTTTGTATTTGGTCGGCTTATACATTTATGCGACGATTAGCATTGATCAGCAAGCGGTGAAATCGGCCCTAAAGCATTGTGAAATTTTGATAGATACTCCGTTCACTTACATGTTTTAGGTCTTGTTTGATAATAGATTCACTTTGTAAGTAAAACATCAAATATCCAATAATATAAACAAAGAAAAACTCAAAACACCGTATAATTTTATTAAACTTAAATTTGGCAAAAGTTACCGGTAAGGTAAAACCTTATCTTTAAAATCTGAAAGAAAATTGAGAGGGTCGCTCATTTTCTCTCCAGTTAATGACTATAATTTAAACTTAATAATAAAGACGGACAAGCTTTGTTTGTTTCTGAAAGGTAAATTTTCATGCATCAAAATGAACACTAATTAAGAAACGTGAATTTTTACAGACGAGTAGATATAGTTCCAATTTGTAATCTCTGATGCCCAATACTGCGTTATATTTTTGTTGTTATTCTTGAGTCTTTCAAAATAAGCGACTATATATCCCCTATGGTCGCTGTTCAAACCTGATGACATAAGGGTTATATTCCAAAGCCATATAATTTCTGTAGAATAAGCACGTGGTTACCCTAACTATCTCTCAACTTCTTAAAAGTAAAAAAAAAGTAAAATACTTTATTCATCACGTAGGCGAACATAGTTGCACTTATGATAAGTCAAGGCCCGTCTACGTACCCAATAGCCAATAGGTCGATTGCCACGTGCTGGCCGGTTGAATTCAGTTGTGGTTTGCGTTGTACAATAGAAACCAGAATTTAAATAAACAATTCAGTATAATATTATTGTAGATAATTCCTTTATTCAAACCGTTTTAATACTCAGGCCTTTTTTCCCCGAAGGGGTAGGCAGAGGCGCAACTAGTGCACCCACTTTTTGCCGTGCGTATTCCGTCCCATGATAAGAGGCGAGCCTATCGCCATTTCGGGCACTAATTCCAGACTCCGGGCTGATACTGAATCGAAAAATCCAATACCACTGTGCCCGACCCGGGTATCGAACCCGAGACCTCAGCATTGCCGTCGTACCTTAATACAACTACGCCACCGAGGCAGTCAATAGTAATTATTGTAGTTATAAATATAATTGTTAGTATACTTATAAAATAAATAAATAAGCATTGTTAACAAGAAGGTTTTAAAGAAGCCACGGTATATTTTGAACAATTAATTATGTACGAACATAATCAATCCAGGATACCCATTACAAACCCTTAATTTTCCCAAACGTTATACCAAAGAAACTTAAATAAAATTCCAATATTTTAACGGTACATATACCAGAATTTAATATATTATACCTATCAGAACTACTCTGTACTTTATATTACAAGCAAATTATCTCCGTTCGTACAATGAAGCGAATCGATCAAGTCGAATTCAGTTTTCATTTCAAAAGTTTTACCTATCTACGTAGATCTAAACTATTTTACTTACTAATCAAGATGGAATTTCACCGTAAGTTTCAGTAGACTCTATCAATAATTCAATGCCATAGTAATTTATCAGTTAACTATTTAATCGTTTTCAAAGTCCATCTCGTATTTATTGATTAATTGATTCTTCCATGATTGTTGTAATAGAACCGTTTCTGACAAAAATTAACGTATTTGTTTCTTTGAGTGTATAAATGTATTAATAAAATAGGGAAAGAAATTATATTTGGAAATCGTGGGCGGCATCTATATTTATCTTCTGGTTCAGCGAACAAAATACTATAAACGAAACAATGCAGATATCCATAACAACAACCTCGATTCTAAACTCATATTACAAATCCTAACCGCGGTATATTTCTAGATACGCTTTATAAACTAAACTAAATACATAGTTATACTGTTAGCAAACTTGAATTGCGTTATACTTGAGTAATCCTACTTATAATATTATAAACCCGAAAGTTTGTAAGTATGGATGTATGGATGTTTGTTACTCTTTCACGCAAAAACTACTGAACGGATTTCGATAAAATTTGGCACACGGGTATATCATGCCCTGAATTAACACATAGGCTACTTTCATCCTGGGAAAATATAAAGCGGGACTTTTATCCCGGGAAAACTTATTCACGCGGGTTGAGCCGCGGGCAAAAGCTAGTTTTTATAATAAATTGATTATCTAATTTACACAGTTACATTATGGCTATCAAAATGTATTACCTATTTTCAGGCAACGACATTATTTATTTATTTATTTTTTTTATACTTTATACAAATAATGTACAGGCGGACTTAATGCCGTAAGCATTCTCTACCAGTCAACCTTAAGGTGGTGCAGAGATAATCATGGTAGGTGCATCCGTCAAATTATATTCTAATTCTCAACCTGTCTAGATTTGATGTTTGTGTTAACTGTCTGTCTCGTAAATTCGAGAAGTTAATTACTGAAGTCAGTCGGTGAACATCCACCAACACCAAAATATTGGATTGCATTATGGTCAACATCATATATTCAGCGTAGTCACTGCTGTCACAGAATAAACAAACAATAATCAGAATGCTGAACAATCTGACTCCACGGTAAGACTAAGTAATTATTCCTACATAAAAAATGGAACATCAATAAAATATCGCATATCCTTTAAAACACGATCATAACCCAAAAACGGGCTTTCATATAAACCAGTCAAATTCAGAATTTCGATAAAATTTTACTGAGTGTATACCACGATGCGCGATATATTCTAAAAATACGTATTAATTGATTTATTTTCCTATCGGATTTTTAAGTATCCTCTGAATTGCATTTTATCAAATGGAAAGCCGGACCCATACGTCTTGTATAATCTACGAACATTACAAGTCCCCGCTGCGATTCGCCTTTCGCACCGTTGAGATATTGTAATGAAATCCGGCCATCTGTTTTCTCTCTAACAGTAATATGACATGCGACTTGTGCCTGCTTCCTGTATTCCTTGATTTAAATATTGTTCGTTATAATGTTTTTCTTAAATCTATACTAATATTATAAAGCTGTAGAGTTTGTTTGTTTGCTTGAACGCGCTAATCTCAGGAACTACTAAACCGATTTTTTTTTTCACTAATAGGAAGCTAAATTACTCCTGAGTGCTATAGGCTACTTTTTATCGTGGGAAAATACTTTTATCCCAGAAAAACTTTCACGAGGGTGGAGCCGCGGGCAATACTAGTAAGTTATAATATTTCATGCGGAGCGAGAATATTTTTAAACGATGAGTAATAAGAATTGCGCTATCTTAGTTTTCTTCATTAGTTATGCAATTACTGTTAGCTACGATATTTCTTAAGTATGAAATTGAACAATTTTAATGAATACTAGGTGAAGGCTTAGGCCGGGTTTTTTTCATCCGTGGTTAGGTAAATTTGAGGGTCTTATCACTCTGGCGAATTGCAAGCGCATTCACAGGAAGCGAAATCGCTATGCGTTCATCCAGTGAAATAAGACTGTTAACTTTACTTGACCAAGGATGAAACAACACGGGCTAACACATGTAAAGTTTTAATACAACATACATATTACATATACACTCACGCCTTTTATCCCCGAAGGGGTAGGCAGAGGCGCAACTAGTGCACCCACTTTTCGCCGTTATTCCGTCCCATGATGTGATAGGGGGCGAGCCTATCTATATTTTAATACAAGCCGTACAAATTTAGTACCACGCTATAGATCAGTTCAAAGATATCCCTCCCATGGATTCTCCTAAACTGCTTCCACAATCCGTCTACATCTAAACGGCGCTGTCCCTTTTATTGTGGGAGGACCGTCCCACACACGATGTTTCTCTAGCATTTATACATAAAGCTACAACCACAGTTACACTATTGTTATAAATCAAATATGACCATTGTTACAAATTACCTGTGTAAACTTAATGTATAATCTGCTGGAGAACCTTATAAATAAATAAATATTGTGACAAGCCATAAAATACATATTTATTCGTTTTTCAATCACCAGTTAAGAGTTAGTCACAGGATAAAATATAAAACAAATAAAAATTGCATTTGAATGGATAAAGAGGGTTAATTGTTAGACAATTCAGTCAAGTTATTATTAATTATTTGATCGAAAACTTTTATCGGAACTGAATTATAACTTGATGCTGAGTTATAAGTATTTGGTAAGAAGAGTTCGCTTCTGTGATCCTGTGTTTTACTATGGTGAATTTTCGGAGCCGGAGTAAGTTTTTTATGCAGAAACATTTCTGAAATTCGCCCTGTAATCCTGTTCTATCAAATACATTACATCTCCAGGCACAATTTCTAAGTCCTAAGACAAGTGTTTTAAGAAAGTTTGAAGTCAAGCAAAACTGCTCACAGATTTTAGTCACGAAATTTATGCATATTAAAATTGTTACGTCGCCACGTATAACATAAAAATAAGACAACGAAGCATAATAAAATTAAGGTATATTAAGAAATATAAGAGTTAGCTCGACGCAAAATAAATGCATTATATAATATTACTGTAAATACAGAATGTGGACCAATAAGCTTACGTGACACGCTTGACAAATGCGTAATTAACATTAGTGTTTGTAAGGTACACAGTCGACGCGCTCCCTTGCCAAGGTACACAAACGGCCATGTGAGCCGTTAGCAATAATCGCTCATATCATATGCCTCAAACTGACAATGTTGCGTGGCATGTGGGCAATGCTCTAATATTCGATTTGTATTCACGGTCGCGTTGTTTATGGCCTATTGAGATGCGAGCAGCTATTCACTGGGCAATTTACATTAAATCACTACTTTTGTGTACAAAATCGTTTACAGTTTGACTGCTGATGACATTGTAATTATGCAGCTTCGCACTATGACACAATAACACAGAGTAAGCAGTATTTAATTATACTTAGCCAATTAAGTTTTCCCACGGAATAGATGCTATATACATGGACTAAATCAAGCATGAATGTCGACCACTTCATGTGAACATAAAAACTTTATTTACTTTCACGTGAATATACAAACATCTGCTTCTTCCTCTACCACTTAAAGGAGATGTCCGCTTTTTGTATGGGTGCTGGGCCTCAAAATCTAACCAGGCTCAAACTTTAGGGATATAAAAGAGGCATAATATGGAACTTGGATCCATTAAAAAATATTTTTAGACTCCTCCATTCATGACTAACTTTTTTTAAAACGTTCATATTAAGTGTAGTTTTCAAGCCAAACAAAATTACATAAATCTCAAAATCGGAGGTCTTTAAAATTAAACGATTTATTGCAAAAGGCTAGTTTTTAGGAGTTCTATCCAAATATATATAAATTGTCTTGTTTAGAATTTCAGGCCCGTTTTAGGACATGTCCTTTACCTGTTTATAACTTTGCACAAAAAAATAGTATCACTTGTTGCATAAGACATCCTTTAAAAAAAACAATGTGTAGGACCATTTCATGATCTACGAATCACGTTACAACAGCTTTTTGTTCGATCGCAACGTCACTGAGGTTCTAGAGGCACGAGAGGCAAACTTTTATCATCGAAATGCAATCGCTGCCAGCTCTATTTGCCTCATTAAAAGTTTAAAGCACCTGATTGGTACACAATGCACAGATAGGCGTTATTGTTCTTAGTTGTAACATGTACAAGCACTATTACGCTAAAGTGAAGTTATTATCATACATTTCGTGAAAGTTTTGTGATGAATGAGATGAGTTTGGAGTTTTGTGTGCGCCACAAAAGAGACACGCGTATTTTAGTTGGTTGTTGCCATCTGATGGAAATTATGGCTCTTTCTATTATGAGGGCGTAGTTGGCAGAGACCACGTTGCTCAATTTATAATAGACACTTTTCTCTACATTTTAACCAATAGTCGCTTTAACAACAATCTTAATTTTTTTTCTGTGTATAAAAATCATATTCAGTGTATGTAATCTGACAATTTCTTTTTTATGTGGCATTGGCGAAAAAAAGAAGTGAACTTAATCCAAATACTAATTCAAATATAATGTTGACTAACGAGAGAGTTGCAGCCCTTCGATGTTCATCAGAATTATGCCGACCGTTCTTGCTGTACACCGACTGACTCTGAAAAGCAGCTCATTGGGGTTATAATAAGTTTACACCACGTTTATACTAGTCGCAATACAACCGAGACAAAAATATTAAAATACCATGCCATAAATAGAGGTTTACCTCCACAGGACTAACACAAAGTGTTCTCTGTGTAATTTGAATGGAAATATATTAGATAACAAATTAACAAATAAATCTAAAAAAAACTGATATTGTATGTTCTATAATGCTTGTATTCTAAAAAAACTCATGCCAAAAGACAACTATGCCTCTAAGCCGAATCCAAACTTCGAGAAGGCCCGACGCTAACGGAATGTTTACATATCGATAATGGCATTATTAGAAGTCTTGTAAACACTTACGTAGAAGCGATAACAGTAAACGTACTTGTATGAAAGAGGCTTATAAAACTCCACTTACGAGAATCACATAATGGTGACGATAATCGCAGTCCCCTTTTAGTTATTTGTTTACAAAAACCTATTACGTGTTACACTAGAACGCGCTCTTTCGCAACGTTTCGTTAACGCAAAACGTTGCTTAAAATGTGAAATATTCGGTCCTTACATATGAAATTGGCGTTTTGTCGTACTAGCCACTTTGATCTGAAATATCTCCCCTTTGGTTAAGAATTCCAAATGAAAATTTATAAATGCATTTAACTGGTACATTTGAGTTTCGAAAACAGTCATTTAGTTAGTTTTTTTTTATTAAGCGTCTTTCATATCGCACAATGGAAAACATGAAATATCGCTATATTTCCGAGTATGAGTTCCACCGTGGCACCAGTGCTGCAGAAAGAGCTCGAAGCATTAACGATGTGTATGGCGCTGGTGTCGCAAAAGAAACCACGTACGTTTTTGGTTCCAACGTTTTCGTTCTGGAAATTTCGACCTACAGAACAAGCCCAGTGGACGGCCGGAGACTAAGGATAATGAGGAATTAAAGACTATTGTGGAAGCGGATCCATCGCAAACCACTTCAGAGTTGGTTGCAGACTTCGGTGTAAGTGATAACACTGTTTTAAACCACTTGAAGCAAAATCTGGAAAGTATAAAAGTCTGAAACATCGCAAACTGCACAACAGAAACTGCTAAACTAGAGGAGCTGCAATTGGAATGTCTGCAACATCCACCGTACTCCCCGGACCTTGCTCCAGACTTGCTGAACAGACTACCATTTTTACCGTAATTTGGATAACTTTTTACAAGGAAAAAAATTCAACTCCTATGTGGCAGTCCAAACCGCCTTCAGAGAGTTTATTGGTTCTCGCCCGCGTGGTTTTTATAGTAAAGGGATCAATGAACTCCCTATGAGATGGCAAAAGAGCATAGATAACAATGGTGCATACTTTGATTAATCAATTATATTTATTTTTCATAAAAAAATCGACTTTGTATTCCTCCCATACAAAACGCCAATTTCATAATATGTAAGGACCTAATATTTATAATAAGAAATATTTGGTGTGATTATTTCCTATATTTTTCTAGAATTCAGTATCCGCCCGCAGTGTGGAATTTGTGCCCGATATGGCGATAGGCTCGCCCACTATCACATCATGGGACGGAATACGCACGGCGAAAGTGGGTGCACTAAATTGCGCCTCTGCCTACGCCTTCGGGGATAAAAAGGCGTGAGTGTGTGTGTGTGTGTGTATAAATGTGTTTACGTATTGAAAACTCATTTAATTTTGTCATAAATTCCAAAGCCCAATTATTTACACTAATACCTTATTAAACTATGGCTAATAAGTTCCTATAGGTACTGTTTATGAGCTGGAATAATATTTGTATCTGATAGTATCCAATACTAACCAACGTTTATTGAACGTAAGCGAGAATTGATTTTGTAATTTATTAGTCAGATGATATATCTGAACTCCATTGTAGATTTTAACCGCATAATATAGGAGGGCTTAAATTACATTAATTTCAACCGAAGTGCACGGATAACCTTAGAAAGAGAACGGACTGCTGAGAAAAGGTTTTACAGGTTCAAAACCTTCGAAAATATGTGTATTATTTATCAATTGGAGGAAAATATCGTGAAGAAACCCTGAGAATTTCGAGGGTATTTGAAGTCTGCCAGCCTGCACTAGGCCAGCGTGGTGGACTGAGGCCTAAACCCTCTTAGTAGTAGAGGAGACGCGTGCCCAGCAGCGGGACAGGATATAATACAGGGATGGTATTGTATAATTATGTATATAAACTTGGTATATAAACCTATGTGTCGCTCAATACGTCCTTATACAACGATAAATTTTCTTGTGGCTAAGTATATCCATGGTAATGTTACACGTCGAATAATAATGTGCCACAAATCAGACGTGGAGTCTCGTTGCCAAGTATCCATAACTATTATGTAGACATGAAACTCATTTTTAACATTGATTAAAGATAATAGCAATGGCTTTTCTAAAAAATAAATATATCACATCATTTCCTTATCCAAAAACATCAAATAGAAAATCGAAATTTACGTCCACCTACGTTGACAATATTTCGCGTAACCGTTTTAAATCATATTGGCAGTAATAACATTGCAAATTTTATGTGTCCAGCGATGTTTCGGTCCATATTCATTACAAACAAGTGTATGGTGAAGATAAAACAGGTTTGATATATTTGGAGTTTAGTTAACGAAGGGATAGGGTCCACTTATATGTCTTCTATGTAATGTAAGTCACAGTGTTTGGGTTATTTCAAATTACAATACTGTTTAAATAAGATTTTTGATGAGTATATTGTTTATACGAAACCAGCCTTATATTATATACTGCCCACTGCTGAGCACGGGCCTCCTCTACAACTGAGAGGGTTAAGGCCTTAGTCCACCACGCTGGCCTAGTGCGGATTGGCAGACTTCACATACCTTCGAAATTCAGAGAACTTCTCAGGTATGCAAGTTTCCTCGCGATGTTTTCCTTCACCGTTAAAGCGAGCGATAATTTACAAAGAATACACACATAACTTTTTAGAAAAGTCAGAGGTGTGTGCCCTTGGGTTTTGAGCCTGAAGATATGCATCACGGCAGTCCGTTCCACTGCCAACTAGGCTATCGATCGATCGATATCGATCGTTATTGTTTATAATATAAAATATTATCGGTACTTTTGTTCATGGTTTCGTCCATCTACACTAATATTATAAAGAGAAAAGAATTGTATGTTTGTAACGAAAAAACTCAAAACTACTGGACCAATTTAAAAAATTATTTCACCAATATCTTTTTATTATTCTGGGAAAATTTAAAGCGGGATTTTTATGCCGGAAAAACATATTTACGCGGTCGGATCCGCGAGCAAAAGTCTAGTTCTTAATACGTTAAAAATGTAATAATTGACGAAAGCATTAAGAAATATTCGTCCAGTACTACGCGGTGGTTGGAGTGCAATTTCGATTGTGGTAAAGATGCTCAGAACTGTGAACGAAATATTTTGGAAACAAACTACTATACTATTAAATTCATCTATTTTATAAATACTTTAGTACTCTATCTTGAGTTTGAGATACGATACTAATAATCATTGATAACAAATAAAATAAATAGTATTATTTAAGTTAGACAAGACTTACTATTTATACCGGATATAGTATATACCAGTCCATTGTTCACACATCACAAGATCACGATGCAGCATAATTATATATGTCGTGAATAGTGCTCTGAACTCAACAACAGGAGAGTATATCAAACAAGCAACATACCCAAAGGAGTCATTGGAGTGGCGTATTTGCATCAATGAATACAAGCATATACAACGCATCTGTTCTTAGCGCAATTGTCATTTATGGCTATAAAATACCACTGATTCTTCCGTGAACCGCACTATTATGTGAGTGTGCGTCTATTTCGAGACTTAAAAAATCTCTGTTATTGGGTTTTTTAATACATCAATGGTTTTATGATTTCACTTTGATTAATTATATACCTAGATAGAGTGACGCGCTGCAATGAAACTAAAACAAACAGGCCAACTTTTCTTAAGCTAGTATGCGTGACAGCTGTGTCATTCGCTATCGCTGCATCAATCTGCGTAACCTTGTATGCGCGCATAATGATACCAGTTATAACATAGTTCCTATTAAAACGGGGAGAAAATTATATCCATGAAAACAACAAAAAATAATTCACTCGAACTCATTTAGTGGGGAACAATTCGCCTCTATTTTTTTCGACGCGTTTAAAACGTTCAGTGTCTATCTATACTATAAAACAGCAGAAAAAACGTAGACAAACTTAATTTTGCATCTAAAATACTCGCCGATTGCAAATTTTAATATTCATATTTTGTTTCCACGAATTGATTTACGAATGTTGGGATGTACAAAAAAACGGCGATAAAGTTGTATTTATTATACTTAGCCTTTCGTAAGCGCAATAAAGAAAATGCATTGTTATACTAATATTATATTGCAGTACGTTTTTACAACAAATTTCGATAGCGCTATGTGCAAAAAGCCAAAGGTATCCTTAAGGTTGTTCATAGTACACATAACGGGCTGTACAATCCGTGTAACGAAGTGACCTGGAGAGCTCTGTGAGATTCTGTCAAGAGGCCATTAAAGCACCCTCCCCTGCGCCAATCTTCTTGAGAATCACATTCAATTCTAGCTCTGTCAAAATCTTTTCTTTTATTTTAAAATGGAAAAGAAAAATATATTATCATCCACTGCGTAGTTCTCGACAACAGAGTTGGTATGTTTTGTTTAGAAGACGCATGATTGATGAAAACATTATTCCGTCATGATTCGTCAAATCTATCACGCGTCTTTAGTCTGAGTATTTCTTAATGTTAACAAAATTGGAAATTCTTTATCGGCTTGTTTTGTTTGTATAGAATTTTGGTAAAATTTTGTAATTAAATAGGAAACTTTTTGCAGTCTCAAATCTTTATAGTGCAACTTTTCCGATTTAGTTTCTTAAGATTTCATTGAAGTGAAGAACTTTGAACAGTTTAAGTTTTAAGACTTTTTTATTGTTTTATTTCTGACTCGATGCAAAGGTTTGTTTATTTAATATTTATATCAACTAATATTATAAAATCACAGCGGCGTGATTGCGTAGAATACAAAGCAAAGTGTTGGTTTCTATAATTTTACATAATCGAATTTGTTACTGGATTAGGTTGAGAATGTGCAGATGGCGCCCAGAGAGTAAGTAAAGAGCGAAGTGATAGGGTCTCGATATACGTGTCTTGGTTACTGACGACCGCTTTCACATTTTTGATATTCAGATCGAGCAACCACTGGGAACAAAACCTGAGTTAACTTCACGATATTGAAAGCTTATGGATTTTCAATGTTGTCGAATATGACTCGGTAATCAGAGAAGGATTGTAAAAATATATGAAAGCTACGATAAAAATGGTGCAAGTATTTCGAAGCCCTAATTTGCGCTTAACTTTTATATATATTTACAAAATGTATTCTAAGTTTCATAATAAATGTCAGAGTTAGACGTTAATATGCAGACTGATTATATTGTACCCGCGGGCACGTGGTAACACTCCTGAAAATGTCTAACCGATTTGGTGGGCAGCCAATTTTAATTGAATGAAAAAATGATCGTCTATGCATTTTTTCGTTTTGGTTGATTGGCTAATGGAAATTGGCAGTGGTCTCGGCTGCCACCCGTGCCAACTTTTGCGGAGCCAGCTATCGCTACGCTCCAGTTCGGTGCTACGGACGAGATATATCGCTTCGATTGAATAATGGTCTCATGGCAATTGCCTTCCAATGTCCGAGCAATCAAATTGATTATGGAAATACGCGGACTCACTTTTTGGAAAATATTTTCCAATTAGGCTATAGCAAACGGAGAATGGAAAATCATGGGTAATTATAATAGCATCAAAACAAAAAATATGCGGTCTCCGAACGAACGGAATTTCGCAATCGAATGATTTCATTCATCTTTCAAATGTGAAGTCGATCGCATGTGCTCCAAATGGACGTATTGGCATGCAAAGCCTTGTGCAGTTTCTATTGAATTGTAAATTTGAGTTCTGAGACTGGAGCATTGGTTCTCGATAAAAATAGATATTATAAAAATCCGTTTTATCTTCCCACTTGTTTTATGTTCTATAAATTAACATAATATATTGTATAATACATAAGTATGCATATTGTGAACAAGCATTACTAAAAGTATCACTTTCTACTTCTTGTAGAAGCACAGGGTATTATAATATATAAGACTCTGTCTATCCTTAGAGGCGTAATATGATAAAGAATGTTGTATAATGTTGAATGAATGTTGTATGTTTTACTGGTGGTAGGTCTCTCATATGTAAGAATCCGTCTGGGTGGGTACCATCGCAATGTCTATTTCTACCGCCAAGCAGCAGTGTGCATGCACTGTTGTGTTTCGGTTTGAAGGAAATTGTAGCAAGTGTAACTTCTGGACATAATGAGACTTAACATCTTATGGCTCAGGACGACGAGCGCAGTGGAATGCCACACAACTTTGTAACTCAAGGTGCTGGATGGTGTTGGTACTGTTTATGGGTGGTCGTATCGCATACCATCAGGCGAACGGCATGCTCGTCTCGTCATTCAATGCCATAATAAAATAAATAAAACGTGCGGTTCTATATCAATGAACTTATAAAATTGTATTAATTTGAGCTCTCGACATCATATATTTATTGAGCCGTGATTGGATGAGAGGCGTAGAGTGCTCGCTCACTCCCGCGGCACGTGATTTAATGAGTGCGAATATTTCATGTATCGTTAGGGCCGGCGTCGGAATCAATCACGATATTAACGATGTGTGAAATAAATTGATAGAACAAATAACGTGGCTTGTCTCTTTGTTTTTTATACAAATACGAGCAAGCCGCCTTATGGTAGATACATCTGCCCATTAACTGTAGATTCGTTCTGTGTAATTATATTAAATACTAGCTATAGCTATAGCTAGTTGGGAGTGGAACGGACTGTCGAGACGAAAGTCCGTAGGTTCAAACCCAAGGGCACACACCTCTGACTTTTCTAAAAAGTTATGTGTGTAATCTTTGTGAATTATCGCTCGCTTTAACGGTGAAGGAAAACATCGTGAAGAAACCTGCATGCCTGAGAAGTTCTCTGAATTTAGATGGTATGTGAAGTCTGCCAACCCGCATTAGGCCAACGTGGTGGACTAAGATCTTAACCCTCTCAGTTGTAGAGGAGGCCCGTGCTCAGCAGTGGGCAGAATATAATACAGGGCTGGTATGGTTTGGTATAGCTCGCGGCTCCACCCGCGTAAAAAAGTTTTCCGGGATAAAAGTCCCGCTTTATATTTTCCCGGGCAAAAAGGTAGATAGCCTATATGTTAAGCCAGGACATGATCTACCCGTGTGCCAAATTTCATCGAAATTCGTTCAGTAATTTTGGAGATGTGCAGTAGCAAATAAACAAAAAACAGACAGACAGAAAAGAATTACAAAGTTCGCTGATTTGTGTTCCATTACTCTTCTTTAGTCACCCCCTTTCTTTTTTATCATATTTCTTTAAATGTACAGACACACCAGTTCTACTGCTTTATTATATATATATATAGATGTACGTGAAATATTAGGTCTTTTAATACATCAATGGTCTTTACCTATGAAATTGGGGTTTAGTTTACAGAAAGTTAGTCATTTTTATATTAATATTTTTTATTTATTTCAATCAAAATATGCACCCATGCTATCGATTCATCTCTGCCAGCGCAGTGGCAATTTTTCAATGCCTTTCTTGAAGAAGTCATGTGTACGGGAGCCTACACACTCTTCAAAGGCCTTTTGTACTGTTTCGTATATTAAACAGAAATTCTACAACAGACGCCTCTTAGGTACAAGAGTTAGGGTTGGAAGTTTTGCGTCATTCACCGTACTCACCAGGTCTTGCGCCGACAGACTTCTGCTTTTTCCAAAATTTAGACAACTTTATGACAGGAAAAAATTTAATACCCGAGAGGCAGTACAAAATGCCTTTAAAGAATTTGTTGGCTCCCGTACATCTGACTTCTTCAAGAAGGGCATTGAAAAATTACCACTGCGCTGGCAGAGATGCATCGATAGCATGGGTGGATATTTTGATTGATAGAAATAAAAAATATTTATAAAATGATGACTTTAACTATCTGTATAGGGAATGTGCACGAACTATAGGGGGCAGCACGAAATCGACACAAGAGCCACATGCGAATAAAAAAAGAAAGTTTTTAGAACAATAATTTATTTATTTTATTCTTTTAATATGACAAAAATGATAAAATATGTGTTCCGGCCGAATATTATTGATGCCCAGATTGTCCAGAATATGCTTTTTTTTTACTTTGGAGCTAGTTATTTAAGCAAAATTAGGAGGTTATGTTCCCTTGATTACAGATTTTTTTGTATTGAATATTATATTCAAAACATCTTTATTTTTATAAATTACATAATGAGACATTTCCAAATGCTTTTCGAACTCATAACTACGTATGTTTTTTATTATTTTTGTCGATTTACACATAACCATGGAATGTAAGTACTTAGGTACTAATGGTACTATTCTTGGGAACATAATAAAATTTCACACCATTTGGTTTGTTTATTTTTATGTTTTGGAGCATCCAGATACACAGCAATACATTATCATCAAATTAAATGTTATTTTTCATCGTTTTAATACGAATATTTTATGTCAATGCCAAGTATTGATGTGCTGAAAAGGAGTCATATTGCGCCACCAGATGGCAGAGCTTACGACGTGCACGTTCCCTATACTAAGCGCCAATTTCATAGGTGAAGACCCAATAATTATAAAAATACCAATTTACCAATTTGACATTTCTGAGCAATACAAGTTTCGCACTAGTCATTAGTACTTGGGAACGGGGGAGGAACAATCGTTAATCGGTGGCACATGGCAGTGTAAGCTAGTTAACCCGTCAACGCCCGCTTATATATAGCTATAAGCTAATTTCCTTATATAAATTGACACCGGTGTCCACTGCGGGCGTCCAAGGATTAAAACTAAACATAATATGGGGTCTCAGGTGAACCATTAGGTCTCTACCTTTAGCACCCAAAAAAGCTCCATTTATCAATTCTAAAACACTTCTCTCATTGAAATTGTTTTCGGGGATATAAGCATGAAGCTATGACTTATTTTTTTTTTTTTTTTTTTTTTTTTTTTTTTTTTTTATTGCATTGAATGTTGAGACGAGCATGCCGTCCGCCTGATGGTAAGCGATACGACCACCCATAAACAGTAGCAACACCATCCAGCACCTTGACTTACAAAGTACTGTGCGGCATTCCACTGCGCTCGTTATCCTGAGACATAAGATGTTAAGTCTCATTATGTCCAGTAGTTATACTTATTACTTAAAGAATCACATTAAAAATATCCATTATTTCCCATGGGAGCAAATTACCGTGTGCCAAATTACATCCAAATCCGTTGATTTGTTTCTGCGTTTACTTCTAACAAATATCCAAACGTCCAAATATTTTCACGAACTTTCGCATTTATAATATCAGTAAGATAAGATAAAAAGCAAGATAAGCAAAATATTATTCCAATAAAGTAAATCAATGACAGACTTTGACTCGTCAACGCCCGCGGCGGACGCCGGCGTCCGGGTATATAGAGTAACCACGTATTTATAATATCTTAATATATATAAATCTCGTGTCACAATGTTTGTCCTCAATGGACTCCTAAACCACTTAACCGATTATAATAAAATTCGCACACCATGTGCAGTTCGATCCAACTTGAGAGATAGGATAGTTTAAATCTCAAATTATAGTCGCAATTTTAATTTATTGCTAATTATTTGTCTGTTATTATTTGACAGTCACAATTATCTGTTAACTCCAAATGATCCTAACAGATGTCGATACCTTTCGACTGGGTTGAGTAAGTAATCAATAGATGGCGCTGCTATGGTAATGATAACAGATGTCGATACCTTTCGACTGGGTTGAGTAACTAATCAATAGATGGCGCTGCTATGGTAAATCTACGAACGTGTCATATAAGCTACGGGTAGATTATGTATACTTTTTATACCGGGAAAATATAAAGCGGGACTTTTATACCGGGAAAACTCATTCACGCGGGCGGAGCCGCGGGCAAAAGCTAGTATATATATAAAAATTTCGTGTCACAGTGTTTATTACCATACTACTCCGAAACGGCTGAACCGATTTTGATGAAATTTTATATTCACAGTTGGTAGGTCTGAAAAAAGGTTGTTCTATTTTTCATCCCCCTAAGTGATGAGGGTGGACCACCCCAAAATTTTATTTTTTATTTTTCGGACAGATTTTTTTATTTCTTTTATGATGTGGCATTAAAAAATACATACAACCCTAAATTTTCTACCTTCTTCCATCATTCCCTATTTTTTAATAGCGATATTAGTAATTTAATAACTTTTAAACCCGGTCGGTAACTGATCAATTATTCATTTTTTTCTACTAAAATAATGTCTAAAAATAATTTATATGGCAAAACAACGTTTGCCGGGTCAGCTAGTATATCTACATATAAGCGGGTGTTGACGGGTTAAAAATACTTTATGTTGTTCGTTTTGTTACATATTTATTTAAATAAAACAATTTAAAACATTACAGTAATAAAACAAAATAATACATTTTATTGTAGTACGACTTGTAGAATCCGAAAATTTATATTCTACCGTCAGTTCAGAAATCTGTTTCCACGAGAGATAAACGAGTAAGAAACACTACATCTGGGTCAAAATAATACTAGGTACCTACTTAAATGACAAAGACACTTTTATTATTTTACTTTTTAGTTTTTTTTTGTGTCGTGTTATTATATATTATTTTTTTACATTAATATAGGTATTCTCCATCATGGGTCATTGATAATCAACTATCTAACACCTACTCGTTGAGACCATCCTTATGAGCCCACACACGTCATATCTGCTATAAGTTGCTAATGAGTTGGGTATCCCGCAGACTACTCTGATGCTGCAGCATCAGCTCAAGGTTGACATGACTTAAAATATTGCCGAAGTCAGTACACCAAATTTAAAATCAATCGGACTTGCGAAAGTTGGAAATGAGCTGATAATCTTTAAACGCCTGAACAGATATTCATAAATTATAGCTAAGAATTATCGCGATCACATCAGCTTTTAAACAAAAAAAAACCGCGTCAAAATCGGTCCATTTGTTTGAGAGCTACGATGCTACAGGCAGACATACAGATACACACAGTTGTGGCAGCCATGGTCGGGAGTGAAGATGTGTGGAAATCCGTTGCCTCTTTTTGCGAACAAGTCATGTCCGCCAAAGAGGCGGCGGAGAGAGAAAGGGAGCGGTCCATTGGACGTCCCTCTCGCAGCAGACGTCGGAGAGACGACTTACGACCTCCCTAAGCGGGTTAGTAGGTTGCGGGCGGGTGACCCGCTACCGGGCAAATAATGCCAAAGAGGCTGGCGTGCTACTCCGATGCACGCCCGTGATCAAACCGAGGCCTCATTCCTTGGACGGCGAGAGGCTCTGTCCAAGAGCCGACTCCTGCAAAGGTTGCGGTTGCATGCACATGCGTACCACGCGAACTTTGATATAAGGGAGAGAGAGCAGAATGGCGGGGTTTTAGTCGGTAGGACGGTTTTAACCGGTGAGTCCGGCAGAAATCCGTAAACGGATTTCCCCGTGTTAAAAAAAAAAAAAAAAAAAAAGACATACAGATACACACTCTAAACTTATAACACCTCTCTTTTTCTTTCAGGGGTTAAAAATATCGTGTTATATAAACAAAACAGGTATAAATGGTGTAGGTACGTCACGTTTGTTTTTTGTAAATACAATAAAATCAATAGCAAAAATCTGACGATTTTTTTTACGAATATTGCCCAATGGGCATATCCATGACGGCACGGAAAGTAATCTGCAAAAGTCTTTTAAATACTATCTACTACTATTATTCTATAATATGATTTAATTTTGGATGCATGATATTCAAGGTTCAGTCTGTGTGGGTCCTAATTATTGGATCTAATTAATAATTGTATCTAAAGTCAAGTTTAACCTTTTTAACAACGTTATCTCACTAGACAAATAAATCTATTGGAATTACTTTGATACTCATCAATCTATCCGATGTCAGAACTTAAAAAGGGCTTTATGTATGTTGAAAAAAATGGCTTAATAAAGTCTATAAACTTATATATTATTGTCAACTTCATTATTCTAGTCTAACGCAAAAAATATATATATTTTCAAGCATTGATTTCATTTTACGACTGAAAAAACATAGTAATCATCTCTTAGAAACGTTTGTAATCAATGATCTAAGATCTAAGGCACTTTAAAATTATTACATTTTTGATTGTTGTTTCATTTCAATGATCACACACTTTTATATTTTAAGTAAGCGTTTACACAAGTAAAGAAATAATGGAAAACTTATCATGGCGCTTTGATGTGAAAACTAAAATATGTATAATGTACATATAAAGCCTTTTTTTCTTTAAGTATCTACTTAAGTACTTTAACTTTGAAAAAATATCTTAGAGTATCTTTATCCTCCTTACATACATAGTATAAAACAAAGTCGCCGGTCGCCTGTACGCAATAAACTCAAAAACTACCTTACGGATTTCAATGTTTGGTATAGAGTTAGTTTGAGACCCTGGGAAGGTTTTAGGCTACTTTTTATCCCGGGAAAATATATAGCAGGACTTTTATCTCGTAAAAACTCTTTCACGCGGGCGAAGTCGTAAGCAAAAGCTAGTATCTGTATGTAGGTAAGGTCAGGCGCCGATAGTACGAAATACATTTTTACATCGATAAAAATTTATCGACACAATCACTGCATTAACTCATTACGTCAACATTTCATAACATTCTTCGGAGCTCGCGTGCGGTAGAGACCGCACGGAACCAAAAGTAGCCTCTCGAGAACGTATTATTACATGGGTGGAGCCGCGAGCACAACAAAGTACATAATATTATGTAAATGAATGAGCAAATGAATTAATTAAATAAATGCACATTTGGCTTTTTCAATGGAATGCTTTGCAAGATAACTGTACCACACCAATCAACAAGTGTTCACTTCAGAGCACTTTTTACTTTATTCGTACCAAAACTAAAACAAATTCAAGTATATAATTAATTTACCATTTATCATATTCATTACTTTCTATCGCTTGCAATATGCCCACATATTGCGGATCCGTTGCTTAATTTTTTTTTATTCGACACAAAAAAACATTAGGGTTGTTTCCTATGTTTGATTTTGTACATTTTTAACCGACTTCCAAAAGAGGAGGTTATCAATTCGTGTGTTTGTATTTTTTTGGATAGCATATATTGTTGATAAATGTATTTTAAAAAAGTAGTCAACTACCTTTTTCTTTTGTATTTAACTTAGAAACTGAGTTTATTAAATATTCAGTTAAGATAATATCTTATATAGATATATACGTGGTTGCCCTATATACCCGGACAGCGGTGTCCGCCGCGGGCGTTGACGAGACAAATCAATGCGCGAACCAGCCTCTAAAATCAATTAGAATATTAAAATGAAAGATCAACCGTCAACAGTGATTTATACTCTAAACATTAGTACCTACATTTTATTGTAAAAGTTGAAAAAGTTCTTTAAGAGCTTGATCACAAAAGTCTATTTGGATAATGCTCCTTTAAAAAAAGGTATTTTTTATGTGGCTGGCAGTTTTCTCTCGAGAATTGAATGTTCGCAGGTAAGAGTGATTGATGTCTTTATATTGACATTTGCAAAGTGATCGAGACGTTTCCAATCACGTCCATTTTATGGCAGCCGTCGACCAAAAACCCACAGTATTATTTATTCACTTTATATATTATGAATGGAAGGTATCCTTCCTCGAACTGTGAATAGTTATTCTCTTTTCATCTAATGGCAATATTTTAGTCCGATGATGTCGATGAAAACTTATATACCACTTTAAAGCCACGACGCAAATTGTGTATTATGAGTTTAACGTGTATCTCTCTGTAACATAGTAGAGCTCCCAAGCAGATAAGCTGATGTGTCTATTTTGTTTAAAATGCGATTTTATTAAAACCAACTGTATAGTTGCATAGACTTTAAATTCGTAGTACCTACTTTGACAGTAACCTTAACTGAATTTTTTAATAAATAAATTTATAAGATTATCATGTTTCCTCAGATCAGCACATAAATGCAAGTTTATTATAAAATATTAACCCGTCAACGCCCGCTTATATATAGATATATACGTGGTTGCACTGTATACTCGAACGCCGGCGTCCGCCGCGGGCGTTGACGAGTCAAGTTTTAAAAAAGTCTGAAAACCAAAGAGCGTACGATTTTGACAATAAACAAGCACTCTTGATTTAATATTTGAATTAAGAAACTAAATCTTTGCTGACTGCCTTACATTTGTAGTCTACGGGTACAAGAAAAATATCGGATCGGTCAAAAAAGCGTCAACTATACTTCAAAAAACTACTATTGTTCAACTCTAAACGGTGTTGGTATTACCATAACTTTATAACAAATGTCTCTGCAATTTATACGAAATCGAGTGAGCGAGGCAGTCATGTCGCGTCCATTCTTTTCTAAAATTACTACCAGTTGTCAAACACATTCACAAGCCCTCTTTTAAAAGGCGTGTTTTCGCAATGCCTATTATTTTATCACGTACCAGACTCGTATTTTTCGTTCATGTTCTTTGTATGGGAATTTTACGACTTCGTCACGTTGTAGCGGGGAATTCTTTTTAAACGAACATAATTTTTGACAGATTGCGCGTATTTTTATGATCATTTATGCAGCTGGCTACATCCTGTGTGAATTCATGTACCTACACAGTACACAGATTACATATGAAAATGGTAATGTAACTGTAACTTCAAGGTGCATAAATATCAAAATAATTTTAAACCGATTAATCAATATCAAGACGACGGAAAATCAAAGCAGGAGTTATAGTATTGAGTTATTGTATTGCTATCTTCAAAGCTTTTACGTGAATTTTTTTTCGTTCCGAAACAAAAGGCTCTATTCAAAAGTCTATCGCGTGTTCCCCCACAACAGATTCGTGGATATGTCAGGCGAACGTAACCGCAGACTACAACGGATTGCCTGCCGCTGCACTCCGCGCCGCGCGAACTGCTCCGCTTCCATTCCAAACGCCTTTTTTCAGGTACTGTTTCCCTAGATATATATGAGTTGGTGCCATTTAATAAAAGTATGGTAATTTTTCCCGGACGTTATATACAATACACTTAGGCAGCAGATTTTTGCAATATTTATCATTTACATACCCTGTCTCTGATTCTCAAATGATTAACGATATGATTCTATATGCATAAGAAAATATTAAAAGAATATACCATATAAATTATAACATTCCCAATTTTGCTTCCGAAAGGAAAACGATGTTACAATAAAAATATTGAAGGTAAATTTGAAAAACGAATGATATTACTCTCTGGCATTCTCTGTGTTTTCATACGCACTTGAGTGAAAACTTTTTAGGAGACTATAAAGAAAATTCTTTTTGCCAAATTCACGATTTCCCTATCGTGATAAAACGGCGAATCATGGCGCATGCATGAAATATTATAGCGTTCCGTATCCACACGTGCTTTCTCCGCGTCGGCCCGTGTCGCGTGCGAATGTTGCCGGCTTTCACGAACAACCCTCTTATTTTAGACTATTGTTAAATTTTCATAGTCTCTCGTAAATTAACAAATGAAAATGTTATCTACACATAATATAATAAAACAGCAAATCCTGGTGGGTCTGTATATTGAAAGAAAAATAAAAACAGGTGATTAAAGATAAGTAATAAAAATAAATCGACGATTTTTATAATTCATTTCTGTCTGTCCATATTCCTGTTTTTTTTTTATGTTAGCGCACATCTCTTAAACTACTGAACGGATTTTCATGTAATTTGGTATTACAAGTGGATAGAGTATAGGGTAGTTGACTACTTTTTATTTAATACATTTATCAAAAATGTATACCATCCCGAATCTAACAGCAAAATAATTTTCAAAATTGGGGCAATAATGAGTAAGTTATAAAGCTTTGAAATTTGGTGGAAGGGGTATTTGTCAAATAACAGTAAGACTACACTGTGACGTCGGACGAGAGTCGCCGGCCATAACGCTGCATGCGTGCGAAAGAGATAGCGCGATATCCCCTCCACGTCCCCACTTTTGCTCACAACAATATTTCAAATATGAATAACTGCTTTATTTTTCAATCAATTTTGATGCTGATTTCACTGAAGAATTTCTTTTTCGTATTATTTTCTAGTACATATAAAATAATTTACAAAATCAAACATAGGAAACTACCCCATTGTAGGCCACAGAATATATAAACCTTGTTTCATTGAAGGATATCGGAAAAGTGCCTCGGTGGCGTAGTTGTATTACGTACGCGTTACAAGTACGATTTGCGCGCTGAGGTCCTGGGTTCGAATCCCGGGTCGAGCCAAAAAAAACATTGTGACTGGATTTGTCCATCTTAAAAATTACTCAGTCGCAGCTCGGAGTCAGGAAGCTGTCGGTGTGATACTCCCGTGTCTCGGAAAGCACGTAAAGCCGTTGGTCCTGCGCCTGATCTAGGTGTGTTAATCTAGGACATGATCTACCGGTGTGCCAAATGAGAAATCCGTTCAGAAATTTTGGAGATGAGCCGTAACAAGCAAACAGAAAAACAGACAGACAGATAGAAAATAATTACAAAAATCGCTGATTTAAAAAAAAAAGTTTATTCATAACGTAGGCGAACATAGTTGCACTTATGATAAGTCAAGATACATTAAATTAATAATAATAGGTATTACAAGAAGTCACTTATATAACTACAGACATTTTTAAATATTTATAGGGAGTAAAATCAATGAAAAATAAATAAAGAAGCCAATTTGTGTTCCATTACTCTACTTTAGTCATCTCCTTTCTTTTTTATCACATTTCTTTAAAAGTACAGACACACCGCTTCTACTGCTTTGTTATATGTATAGATATATTTGCAATTTACTTTAAAATAAAACTTTTCAGGCTCAGATACAAATAAGTCCACGCAGACGAAGTTGCGGGCACAACTAGTGCATAATAAACATTCAATTTATAAACATAATTACCATATAACATGGAGAGTTTATAAAATCCTAAATAGCTAAAACTAAAAACAAGTCATGGAAAACATAAAACGTGCCAAAATCTTCGCCGCGTATACTTATAAGTTTTTAAATAAACAAGAACGAAACTCGATATCACCCTTTAAATAATTACAGCATCGTTACTTAGCCGTCAAATTATTCATCAATATCCGACGCCTCATTTTCAACAAAGGCCGGGGAGAAGGCGAAGATTCATCAAAACTTTATTGAGGCTGAAACAATACATCAAGGCGCTAAAACATCGTAATAGCCCAAAGATTGATCGTTCAGGGATGTAAGCATTATCGGCACCGTATTGTTGGCTGCGCTCGCGCTCCTTCTTCCTGCCTCCGTCTTTCTACTCTGTTTACCAAAACAACCTAACAATACCCTCTTTGTACATTCGCTTTATCAATACTAATTTAATTACGGAATTAGCATAAGGATTTTACCTACGACGCGGCGGCATATTTCCATTTATTTTGTCATTTAAATATGCATCTTAAGTTAAATTGGATACATAGTACTTTATTATTATTATTATAGGTTAACAATTTTAAACATTCTATTAATGTTAAATGATAAAACGATAAAAGTTGCGGAGTCAAAAATACAATAACTTCCTACAATGAAACATTGTATGATTAAATGACAGTGTCAAATAATAAAAACCATTAAAAAAGGGTATCAAAACTTAGTTGTTAAAAAGGTTTATTTTGTTTTCAACTTTCCTTTCTTTAAATATTGATTACTAACTTAGAATGATTCGCATTTTTCCAAACTTAAATGTACAAGTTTCAGTTCGTGATCGCAAAATAAAAGTTTTTGGAGCACTTTCGCTGATTCCTTTCGATAAATCTAAATTTTGTGCGATTAATTTTGTATTTTGTCACTCTTTATTCTTAAAGAAAATTAGGTTTACGGCATTTCTGATAAATTATTTTTGAAGATATTTTATAATAAAATTCTTTAAGACATTTTATAGCTTTATGAATAATTGTCAATATTATAATTAATTCAATATAAAAATTATTTATTTAGTGAGTAAAATAATCGTAAAATAAATTTGCACCTTTCTATTTCTATATCTATAATGTGCTATGATAAGAGGATACTATACATTCATATTGATTGTATCCTATTAATCAGGTAATCATACAGTAATGGAATAAAGCGTTGATCAAGACCAAACTGAAGGTTGCTGAACGTATTCTAGCCCTTTCAATCGGGCGGTTGTCGGTAGGCGCGGCACGTCGCGTGAACCCTATCGTAGATTTCATACACTAGCCGGCAACATCTGCACATTTTCGACGTTATCGACTGGAGGACACATTTTTATAGGAACAAATTTAATCTAAGAAGAAAGAGGGATCAGTCTCGGGAGTGCCCCGCGCGCACGTGTCCCCACGACGTGAACACGGGCTAACGATTTTTCACAGTACGTTATTATGTGTCCGATAAAAGACTTTATCTTGAAACTGCGCCGTCGGGGCCACGGTACTTTTTGTATGTATGTCATATTTGTTCCAAATTTAATGTCTTAATTATTGTTCACGCGTGTTCCTTTACTTATTACGAATATTACGGTAATTTTATTTTTTATCTCGAATATTACGTATATTAACCAAAAAAACTAATAAGTCACCTATAAATATGTAATTCAGTCAGAACTAGTTAACCGTTAAATAAAAACAATAAGGTTAAACAATCTAACCGCTTCGAGACGTCATTAACTTTTTGTAACTCTTCCCCAGGGACTGAACAAGGATGTAGGGCCGTGCGAAGAAAATTTTCTTAGAAAAACAATAAATTTTCTGTGAGCTACGCTCGAGTGAGTTTCGGTGTCGGCTGAGCGAGAGCACGCTCGCCATAATATATTGAATTTGAAACGAACAAACTTTTACGTTCTCCTCGCCGCGTGTAAAAAGATTTTCTCAAAATGTTTACAATGCAATAATTTTTATTCGACATCAAAGAACAACGATTTTAGATTTAAAAAACGCGTGACTATTGGACAATACAAAACAAAAGGCGCAATCCTTTTACGTAACACTAAAACCAATCACTTAGTCCGATCATTGTTAACTCTCAATACTTGTTTCATTTGCACGCAATATCGTAATAGGACTTAGATCTTCTTCATTTTTTTTATCCGTCTATAAACTACTATAATCTTTTCCAACTTTTGGGCCAAGAGTATGGAACCTTTATTCCATTAAAATTAAGGCTTAAATTTCTGCAATCCGTCCCTTAACCATGAATATAACACATTTCGTCATTATCTTTAAATAAAAATATATTATTAAATAAAAAATAAAATGTATTTTAATTCAAACTCAGTGAGCCTATAGTATTATTAGAATAATATCAAAGATTATAAAAAGTCCCATTACTCTAATACCAAAGACGCGCCATTAAATCCCAATCTACCCTTTCTCTTTCACCGGAAAATTAGAAGGTGCGAAATAACATTGCCTTTCAAAACACTTATTGATCGTCAGAAAAACGTTTTGTATCATACCGCTTTACCGTTAAACCACAAAAAAATATTCGTGAAAAGGTGTGAGCTCTCCGTACTTAATCCCCGACGATTTGCGAAGACGGAAAAAAGGGTTCGTCGGCTTAGCAGCCGTGGATCCCGGCAGGCAGCCCGCCTTCTTGCTCGCGTTTATCGTCCTTAACTCTATTTATTACCTCCACATAAATAGTATTAGCGGCAAATATCCAAATTGACACGGTTCGACAACGTAACAGACTTGTTTAGTATGAATAGACTTATAGGTTGGAACCTTAGAGTTGGAACAGCTGAATGTATTCAATCTAGTCTCGTCAATTTGAAGGATAATAAAACGTTACAATGAGTATTACATAAATATTTTTTTAAATAAGTAATGGCTTCGTAACATAACTGATGAATTTATACACTTTCGCAACTAATTCGTGGAGGTAGTCAGTGCGGTGGTACTAAGCGAATGGAAATACTTTACACTAACATGTCCAATATATTCAAATTATTTTCATGGAGTTTTTTATGACTTTACACCGATTGGCTAAATTTAATTCGACAAGTTTTGAACATGTTATAAAATAAAGAAATAACTCAACAAATTAACTGGACACTGTGCGTTGTTCCACTTTGTATAAATCCGTAGTTGCAACTCCCAGTTTGCCGGAATGCTCGTTCAATAATAGCACGTGTACAGTTTGAATAGCGAATTAAGCTATTAATCGTACTAGTAATAGACAAAATGATTGACATCGAAATAAGGACCTAAAATAAAAAATGCATCAATTAATGAACAATGGACAAAAATGAATAACAACTTTCACATTGTAAACATATGTACCGTAATGTAACAAAAGGTATTTAAATACGGCTTCTCGGCTCACGTACTCTGACACACCATTAACTGACAGTATTGATGAATTAACATATTACAATTAATTATTCATGCTTATTGGATTCATAGGCGCTTCCAAACATACCGATAATATTAACGAGAATCTTGTTAATCTCAACGATTGGAAATTAAACACGTTTTATCTTAATAATTATATGATTGCGTCTATGGTAAAGTTCGTAAAAATGTGTGCAGCGTTGACGCTAGGTCGTAAGACTGGTAAAACCAACATAGCCGTTCCAATCACCACTCCAGTGGTTTTAACGATAACTCGTTTTCCCCGCGACAAAAATAGGCTCGGAAGTTTGTTAAAAGTAAACGCAGTAACCGCTGAACGGATTTAGGTGAAATTTGGCACACGGGTAGGTCATGTCCTGAATTAACATATAGGCTTTTTATCCTGGTAATTTGCTCCCATGGGAAATAATGGATATTTTTAATGTGATTCTTTAAGTAGATGGCGCTGGCGTCATACTGTGTTTTACGGACTTTTGTAGCGGGAAATACTTTCCACGCGGGCGAAGCCGCGAGTAACACCTAGTTTGTCATAAGTATAAAGTGGCTGCCCCAGTTTCACCTGTGCCTACCCTTTCGGGGATAAAGGCATAAAGTGTGTGTACATAATTACTAAGTAGAAGACAATTTCGTGTAACATAACTAATGTGTATTTCTGAACTATTATAACATGTCTGCCTCAGCTTAACAAAACGATCATTGTTTGGCAACAACGGAGACCGAGCAACATGCTCTCCAAGGAACGAAGATACTTAGCCACTAATCGAGGTTGCTCCTTGTCTGGCATTTTATCCTACGTTGCTCAAGAGCAACGGGCCCATAACTTAAGAGTTAGTAATATGACTACGAATACAAAAAAATAAATAAATCTAAATATTTATATATTTGTACCATCCATTAAAAAAAAGCCTCAAAATATATTATTTTTCTTCCAACTAGATTTTACTTTGGATCTTTAGTTACTTGAAAACATAAACGTAAAAAAAATAACTTTACAAATATAGCTTTATAATAGTAACAATGCATGTCTGGAAATATTTAGAGGAGGCCTATGTTCAGCAGTGGACGTCGTTTGGCTGATGATGATGATGTCTAAAACTGTCTAGACTAGTGACTCTGAAACAAAGGCAGACGTTTTATATTTTAACATCAATCTCAGAGATATAAGAGGCAACTTAAAAAGTCATCATAATTAACATTCATTTAAATTCGAGATTATTCATAGCGAAACGCGAAGTTATTCCGGTGGTATTTAAAGCCGCACCTGCCCGAGGCGTCTTAGCGTGGTCGAAATTAATGCGACGTAAAGTCGGCAAAAGTCAATTACACTTTATTAAAACCGTCTCCATTTATATCAATTTGAAGCAAACTGTTACAAATACTGGTAATGTTCCGTCCTTTCATCTTAGAGCGAGGCGGGGCTACGCAAGCGCTACGAGCGTAGAAGAGTGGTAGACAAAGCGCGGCGGGCAGCGTAGCGCGGCCAGTACGCAGCTGGAGCGCCGCGAGCTCGCAGCGCTACGCCGATAGCCGACGCTACGCCGCGCCGATACGTGCCACTACGCTGAAAATCCGCGCCGCAGCGTGCGTTTCCGACACGCACTACACTTTGTTCACTTTGACGTTTACCGAAACAAATTCAATGGCAAATGAATGAACCATCTGAACCGCCGACAGTCACGAACATCGTTCATACATTTATTATTTATGGAAAACTTCCTTTGACTACAATGTCACTAGGTTAAAGTAATTTAACAATATGATCAGACAAATATTGGCTTGTTCGGTATCAGCGACAGTTTTGTTACTGCTCGTAATTAGCGGAGTGAACTCTTCCGACGGTGAGTGGTAACTGCCTATGTGAATAAACTAGGAAGTAATTACGTATTCAAAGACCAATTCGCTTCAATTTACTACTAAGTTCTACAATAGAGTAGTTCCTTAAACTATCTTAAACTTTTGTATCGATACAAAATGTCTTCATGTTTTATGTTTTCATCTTTTTCGAGCTTGTTTACCAAGGATTTTTTCCTAAGTGTCATCCAGCAATGTTTTCCCTTCGTTTTCCTGTTGTATATTTTGGTCAACATGTGTTAAGTTGGATTACTTGGATGCGTTATATTCTTATATATTGTTTTATTATACTTCTATTACTTTATTTTGCTAATTTATTCACAGGAGCGAATCTTACTTATATAACGTTATTATAGTAGTAGTTAATTCGTAGCCAACTATCAATTTACATAAAATCTTACATATAAAGCTACTT
Organism: Sphinx pinastri; assembly: GCA_947568825.1. Classification (NCBI taxonomy): domain Eukaryota; kingdom Metazoa; phylum Arthropoda; class Insecta; order Lepidoptera; family Sphingidae; genus Sphinx; species Sphinx pinastri. Next base: position 8,077,533 of record OX387627.1, on the reverse strand, counting down.
GCTTCTTCAGTTTTAATTAATACCTGAATAAAAATATTTCTTGTATTTCAAATAGATAAATAGAAATTCGAATGTACGTCTTTTTAACTAATTTTATATATAACTAAAACTATGTACATATATATTTTTTCAGATAAATTTTAAAGTAGTATTATATAAAAAAACAATATTTAAAACTAAAGCACATAAAGCTGCAATACAACACATTATTCTTTAAGATAAATAATGTTTAATCTTTAACAAATGTATTTGTCTAAAGCCAATTCTAAGGCTATATTAAAACTGTACTGAAAATTTCAAATTATATACTGTAGATTTGAAACACTATTATTCTAAGACAGCGCTGGGAATAAGTTACGCCGGCTAATTAATGTATTTGATGAAATAATTTTGTACTCCAACAATTAGCTGTTTCAGCAACTCGCTTCATGAGGGGTGTACATAACCCGACAAAATTAAGAGGTATCCGGCGCTATTCCGCAAGTCTGCAGCATTCCATAAGCCATCTACGCTTTTATGAATTGGTGTTTTATAACATAACTTAATTTTCCGACTGCACGTATAAATAAATCATAACCTAGTTTTAAGTCAGAAGGAAATCTAAGAAGGAAAATTAAATTGAATGCTACTCTTTGTAAATATTCTAATGATATTCTCTGTTTATGGAAACAAGTTTTAATAATGTTATTTCTTATGTTTGTTTTGTAAGAGATTATCTACAATTATTATTAGATTGTTTACAAGTAATCTAATACTTCCAAGTTCCATTCAATTATATATATTATAATTTTTATAACACAAAATATTTAATTTAGTAGCTAAATGATAAAGTACAATACAAGTTTATTAATACAAATAACTTTACACAAAGCTATTTTGTTATGTAGACAATTTTTGGCTCTATTTCGTTAACAAACATAGTAATTAAGAGCTCTGGAGATACTTGTTGTCCGAGAGTACATTCTTGTGTTTAAATAAGAGCGTTTATTTATAAATTAGAGTGGCTTAAAACCTAAATAATCATATCAAAGTGGCAATCAGTGGTTCAATGAGTACGTATTAAAACAGTCACTTATCTATATCGGTCCGCCGATATCACATTGGGATTTTGTCGAGTTTTTATATTTTGATACACCTCGAGGTTTATGGACTATTCTTTTTAAGATATTTAAAACCACAATGCATTTAAAATAAAATATACCCTTTCTAGCCGATTTCGGCCACGGCGGCCAATCTCAACAGAGATCAGCCAGATACGCAGGAGATATTATAGTGCACAAGTGTGTGCGCAATACACAGGGTGCACTCGCTATTCCTTTACTCACATAGTCCGGTGAGACGGCAATCCGACATGACCGGAGAGAGATCAGGCGCAGGACCAACGGCTTTACGTGCTTTCCGAGGCACGGGGGTATCACATCGCCAACTTCCTGACTCCGAGCTGCGACTGAGTAATTTTAAAGATGGAAAAACCCAGTCACAATGTTTTTTTGGCCTGACCCAGGATTCGAACCCAGGACCTCAGCGCACAAATTGTACTCGTAACGCGTACGCAATACAACTACGCCACCGAGACAGTCAATGCATTTATGATATAGATAAAGACATTTTCTACTTATAAATACGAATAATTTAGTTGCATGCACTATTTTTGTTATAATTTATGAATGACCTACTAAAAAACCTAATATGAAAATATTCACGTAATATTTGGTGAATCAGCTTGTTATAAAATGATCATCATAATCATCTTCGCAAAGTCTCCTACATAATGTTACGACACACATTTTCTAAAGATCAAAACAACGTTATGTTTTACATTCCATGTGTGACAAACATTGTACGGACACGTGGCGCAGGCGCACAAAAAATCATTGCTCAGGCATTCCATCTCTCTACGTATCAAAGTTGCCATCAAAAGCAATTAAAAAGAATACCATTCAATAAAAATATTGCTGGTAGAGGACTGGTGAATATAATATTTTGTGAAAATATATCCTTTTGGTCCCGCTGAGTAGTAATACTAGGTCACCCGATGTATATATATCCAGTAAAATAGGACAACATAATTGTCCATCTCGTTCCTAAACGCATGATAAAAACACAAAAAACACAAAACGGATTATAATCTGTCTCGTTGTCAGTTTTTCGAGTAGCGTCTATTGCTGGGAAAATTAGTCATACAGATTATGATATCAATACAATAATTGGCTGTTTATTGATCCTCTTCATCGAGGTCACGATAACGACTAGTACAGAAATATTAATGAGTACATTACTTGTTCATGCCGAACCGTTTGTTAAATAAATACCAAAACCTATATATTTTATAATGCCACTAATTTAATACAATCTAATTAATTTAAATGGATGATTCATTTAATCATGAATAAATCAATGTTAATTATATTTGTGTTCACACCATTGGGAACATCGTAATACATTTAACAAAGCTCTCTTATGTGGTTCAAACTGAAAGAAACTCCGAGTGCTTGCACAAATTCGATGAATTTAAACGTTCAATTATAGCTCGGTAAATTGATTCTAGTACAACTGATTCAATGCACTCTTCAAAATTAAATGATATAGACATCAAGGGGTGACTGACTATAAATAAATCTAAATCTACATGCAAGTATGCTGACTTTTTTTTTTATTGCATTGAATGACGAGACGAGCATGCCGTTCGCCTGATGGTAAGCGATACGACCACCCATAAACAGTAGCAACACCATCCAGCACCTTGACTGACAAAGTACTGAGTGGCATTCCACTGCGCTCGTCATCCTGAGACATAAGATGTTAAGTCTCATTATGTCCAGTAGTTATACTGGCTACAATGTCCTTCAAACCGAAACACAACAGTGCATGCACACTGCTGCTTGACGGTCGAAATAGACATGGGCACTCTGGGTATCAATAAAATTCGGCTGGAACATATATCTTATCATTTTTGACATATTAAAAGAATATAATAAATAAATATAATAAGTGGTAGCAATAGCCTCGTTGGGGATGGAACGGTCTGCCGAGACAATGTCAGGCGTTTCAAAATCCAAGGTAAACACCTCTGACTTTTCGAAGTTACGTGTGTATTGTTTATCAATTATCATTCGCTTTAACGGTGAAGGAAAACATCGTGAGGAAACCTAAATACCTGGGAATTATCCATAAGAATTTCGAGGGTATGTGAAGTCTGCTAACCCGCACTAGGCCAGCGTGGTGGACTAAGGCCTAACCCTTCTCAGTAGTAGAAGAGGCCCGTGCTCAGCAGTGGGCAAGTAATACAGGGCTGATAGCTATAAATAAATTATTGTTCTACAAAGTTACTTTTTTTATCCGCATGTAGCTCTTGTGTCGATTTAGTGCTGCCCCCTATAGTTCGTGCACGTTCCCTATCGAACAAGTCATTCAAACTGTCAATAAATACACCTACAGTGTATGTACTGGTGGTAGGTCTCTCATATATAAGAGTCCGTCTGGGTGGGTACCACCGCAATGTCTATTTCTACCGCCAAGTAGCAGCGTGCATACACTGTTGTGTTTCGGTTTGAAAGACATTGTAGCCAGTGTAACTACTGGATCTCATGTCTCAGGATGACGAGCCCAGTGGAATGCCACACAGTACTTTGTAACTTAAGGTGCTGGATGGTCTTGCTACTGTTTATAGGTGGTCGTATTGCTTACCATCAGGCGAACGGCATGCTCGTGTCGTCATTCAATGCCATAAAAAAAATGTTCCTCTACAATTTCAATATAGCAATACTCTCTTTTTAATCACAGAATATTTATTTTTCTAATAAATCTTTCAATTTTTTTATCAAAACGACAGGCAACAGCTTTCTATAGTTATCAAAGAAATACACAATATTTTTTGTGGGAAATAGAGTGCGGTCGATTTGTACAGACTTAGTCCCAACGATGGCCATTTGCTAGAAACAATAAACAGCGAAGTAGATTTTCAAAAAATAGTTTCTATACCAAAGCTGGTTTTAATCTTTAGAAAAATTGCATTTTATCACCCGTTTGGCTATTGGACAAATATATAAAAAATCATTAATCAAGTAATTTAAAATAAGCGGTAATATATAAAAAGTAATCAAATATTTTTTTTCATAGAAACATATTTTACCTCGCGTCTCAATTTGAAAGTTAGAACATTCATTTAGTAAAACCTTTTTAAGAAAATGATGAAGTCCCAAAATGATTTAACTTGGAGGTAAATTTACACAGGCCACGGGTATAACTGTGCCAATTTTTTTAGCTATCGTATATTTAGATTGAGACAAAGAAGCATAGAAATAATTTTATATATCATCAGCCTTATGCGCCTAACACTCCTCTAAAAATTATCTTTATTACTCTCCTCGTTAAGATTATAGGGAACGTGCACGAACTAAAGGGGCAGCACAAAATCGACACAAGAGCCACATGTGGATAAAAAAGGAACCTATCAAAGCTATATTTTATTTTTATTATGTCAAAAATGATAAAATATGGGTCCCGGCTGAATATTATTGATACCTAGAGTGGCAAGAGTAAGCTTTTTTTAGATGGGAGCTAGTTATTTTATGGAGGGAGTTATTAATCAGGAGGTTATGTTCCCTTAATTACAGATTTTTCTGTATTGAATATTACCTTCAAAACATGTTTATTTTATAAATTATGTAATGAGACATTTCTAAATCTTTTGGAACTCATAATTATGTATGTTTTATACGGCTTTTATTATTTTTGACGATTTTCACATAACCATGGAATGTAAGTACTTAGGTACTATTCTTGGGATCATAATGGAATTTCACACCATTTGATTTGTTTATTTTTATGTATTGGGGGATCCAGATACACAGAAATATATTATCAACAAATTAAATGTTATTTTTCATCATTTTAATACGAATACTTTACGTGAATGCCAAGTATCGATGTGCTGAAAAATAGTCAGATTGCGCCACTAGATGGCGGAGCTTACGACTTGCACGTTCTCTATATTAATAACTAGCATTTGCCCGCGGGTCCATCCGCGTGTAAATGTTTTCCAGGATAAATATTTCCCCGGGATAAAAACTATAGCACTCTGGAGTAATGTAGCTTCCTATTAGTGAAAGAATGAAACCTACTATTAAAACTATAGAAGTTTCATACAAACTTTGCCAGCTCTTTTTATCCCCTTAGTTGTTGAATTTCGCAAAATGCCGTCTTAGTGAGCACCTACGTCCTAAAAGGAACCCCCATGCACAATTTGATAATCCTAGCACTTGTAGTTTCTGAGATTTCGTGATGATTACTTGTGGTAGGTCTCTCATAGGTAAGAGTCCGTCTGGGTGGGTACCACCGCAATGTCTATTTCTACCGCCAAGCAGCAGTGTGCATGCACTGTTGTGTTTCGGTTTGAAGGACATTGTAGCCAGTGTAACTACTGGACATAATGAGACTTAACATCTTATATCTCAGGATGACGAGCGCAGTGGAATGCCACACAGTACTTTGTAACTCAAGGTGCTGGATGGTGTTGCTACTGTTTATGGGTGGTCGTGTCGCTTAAAAATATATGAGTGAGTGAGTGATCTTTCGCTTTTATATATATAGATTAGATCAATCCAAAAATGTTGTCGCAAATATTTTTGGTTCCGATGTACAAACTCTCACTGCCTTTTAGTGAATAGAGGAATAAGTAAGCATAATTAATTTCAATCTCGACAGTATTATAATAAATCTACCTACCTAATCTATCTTGTTCCCCAATCTTACAAGCCAAGAATTTAATCATTTATCAACATCATAATTTGATTATAACAAACATTCTAATATAAATGTGACAGTTTCTTATTTTCCAACGTACACATCGCTTAAAACTTCGGCTTACTCCCTGGAAAATTGTTATTATTCATTTACTGCACACCAATTAAATAATTTGCGCGTACTTTTTATACGAATTCCGTAGACTAAAATATGTAAGCTTTAATATAGTACGAAATCAATCCCGCAGTTATATTTCAACAAAGCCGTGAAAACGCCAACAAAAACGCAGATTTATTTGGATTTATTATTTAAATGCCACTATTAATACCGTAAACTTATGCAGTAGCAAACAATTGACACATTTTTTCATGCCTGCTCCGGCGTTGATATCTATAACCCCATTATTCAGGGGATTAGCTTTTTACTGAATGACTCGTAGAATATTCAAAAGGGAATTATTGGATTTTGCTGAATCTGTGTGGAACTTCCACGGAAATTTGACATGTCTTTATCTATACTTATAGCATTATTCTTTGTTCATACTCGGCTTGATACTCGTTTCTCATCAAAGACCAGAAGAGGAACAAAACAAAGCATCACTACTGATGGAACAACGTAGTCAAATTATGTTAGCTATGTTTTTGTGAATGCGCTCCCATTCTATTCAAAAGCATTTTTGTTCTATTTGTGCGTTCATACCACAGAATAAAGACCTTCATACGCTTGGCTGGATCGGTAGATACCTGACACCGACACATTATGATATAGAAAATTTGGGTAAAATTTCGTCGAAAACCGCAATATTATGAAATATTATTTGTATTCACAAATGGTATTTACGCCCTGCAATTGTGTATTTATCACAATTACAGCATTAGTATGGGTATAGTTGGATGAACTTTCGACTCTGCAAGCTCACGACTTACCTTGTGTATGATTATTTGCGAGTTGCCGCCATGCTTCAATTTGTAGCTCAACTCCGGAACGCCTTTACTGAGAACTTGCTCCCAGCTATAATACCAGTTCATTGCGACGCCAATTGCCGTATAAACAAGCCTCGTACAACCCGAGCTATGCGGTCGCAATGCTCAAACTTGGCTCTACACTTTTCTCCCTATATATCATAAAACATCTGTTTAGCATACGAACTTCTATGTCGGCGTAGCAAGACTAACAAAACTTTTGTACACATAAAATGACAATTATTATCTACCGTGCGTAAATAAATTTAACTAATAAACAGGGCCAACTTTGTTGCCGTGTGGTAAATGTTTTGTATAACAACAAAAGGAATTTAATATTATAAATAGCTTTACCGGCGAAACGACGAATTCGTCGTTACCTTTTAAATTTTTTGTTTTATTGTCATATGTAAAACGAAAATTGTGTTTTATTGCCATCTTGAAGAGTATCCCTGTCAGCAATATTTCAGAAAAATACGTATTCGTGCGCAAATGAGATCTTATATTTCAAGAATTAGTACCACACACCCACGTAATTTGTGAAGCCACAACTGCAAGCATTATTATACTGGAAAGCGTGCTATTCCGCTGTTATTCCGATTACTAAGAATCCTTAAACATCCTAAAATATCTAGTCAGTCTACGGGCATTTTTTAATTTTATATTTACTCTGCCTACTGGCCATGTTTAGATTGCTGCGTTGTATTAATGGTTTAATCAGTTTACAAATGAGAGGTTGGTGTAGCATTTCAATTTGAAGATTTTGGAGTATTTGCATCGCCAGTGACGATTACTGCGACATAGACAGGTCATGAAGCATTCATGGGACCTGCACCTTGTTGTTGAGTCGCTGTCTCTGAGGGCCGTGTATTCAGTGATAACACGACTCCACCCTACTATCTAATGAAGCCAATTTTCCACGTCTGCTTCACTTCGCCTTCCTTTTGAATTTTCTCGCGTATTTTCCTTGTCATCCATCTCCTTTCCCGTTACCGGCCGGCAGATTACTTTTGATTTCCAATTCCATACACATTGATTTAATAAACAATAAATTGCTCGTTCGTTGACGAGAGCGATAACTAAATTATCAGAATCAATAGTTTTTTCAAGATATTACTAGTAAGCTTTCATAAGGTAAATGGGAATCTATGTAATTTATATCTCGATATCAAAATTCGTGCGGTAATAAATATATGGTACATGTACAGTGGAAAACTTTTAACCTTTGAAGTTGTTTTCTGAAACTGCAGTATATTTAATAAAGTAAATACAACTCTATCGATGAAAAATGTTCCTAACATCTTCGCAAGTTCATGTGTTGCCAACATATTTTATAAACTTTTAAAAGTTTGACTCATGTCGTATTTAAAAACTGTCTACATAAAGATTCCTCATTTACCGTGCACGTCTTGAGATTTTGAAATAAATTTTCTCTTACCTAAAGTTTTTCTAGTTGCTTTCGAGTCAGCTTCAACGTAACAAGCGTTACATAGAAGGAAATGTAGAATAGCATAGAAAATGATTCACCCGTGTTTACAAATTCCGTAATAAAACATTGCTGTCGTAATACAAATATGTATTAGAAATGTTGAGAGATGGGTATAGTATATGAACTCTTCGCGGTATTATTTATTTATACGGTTGGTGAGCATGTCACTTACATATCCATATCGTTTTATTACATACTCATAATAGACACTTCATGGGTAATGTGATTTTATTTGTTCTATAGAAAATAGCGATCTTGATATCAAATACAAGCAAATTGAATGATGTTTTTTCCTCAATAATATAATCAGATTAACTCATATTTATAAACAAGTGACGTCATCTTATTAATTTTTTTAAATAAATGTAAATTTATGCTCGTCAAATGTATAGGATACATACTATAGTAGTTAATAGATTTCGGTATCAAACTTACAATGTAATACAGTGAAATAATATTAGCAAACATGAATTTAAGTAAACTTCGGATCGCATTGATATTTTGAAAACCCAATTATAATATTCGCATTATATATAATATCTAAGTTTACAAAAACTACAAATAATGTAGCATATAATGCGACGTTAAGCCGCAAATGTTTGTTAGCTCCCTTGTGGATTAGACGGTCTACGTACACCAATATTGCTTGAATAAATATTTGCCGATATTTTGTTACGTCTGGAGCTACAAACAATGACAATTCTATAAATGTGTATACTTACAGATTTGTTGTCTATAAATAAATATAATATTAAGAATAAAACTAAAGGGAATGTTATTATTTTTTAATGCATTGAATGACGAGACGAGCAAGCGTATGCCTGATGGTAAGCGATACGACCACCCATAAACAATAGCAACACCATCCAGCTCCTTGTGTTACAAAGTACTGTGTGCCAATGTAAAATATTAAATACGCATTCAATAAGTATATAAAATTTAAAATTAAGAGTTTTAAACGCTGCAGAACATTATATTAAATAACAAAAACGTGTATTATATTATTACAATGTGAACACGACAGTAAGCACTGGTGTCTGTACTCCGTACCTCCATAATTCGTATGTGGGGAGTGTTCGGCCATATTTCTGTACGTCTCCGTTGACGCCGGCACCGGTAGCATTTCACGCGACGCTTCCCGGTTTTTCGATGTGCGGTTTCCGCGCTACAATAGTATTTTATTTACGGCTCAACTGCAGCGCGCATAGAGATCGGTCATGAAGCAAATGTGAATGAATCTGGCGCATTATATCAACGCCGACGGGCCGCATTACAGCCGGCAGGTGTGTTAACTGTTATTCATACTTGCAGCGTGGCTTCTAAAGAGTTGCGAGAATCGTAAAAGCAGCGGTTGAACATCTGTTCGTGTTCTGTTTCTTAATACAGAATATTCATTGTGTACTTTGTGAGTAACGAAACAACCTACTTTAAAGAAATGCGGTTTCTAATTTTTATCTTTATTGTATTTTTACTCTCAAAAGAAATTTTATTTTTATGTTCCAATTAATTTTAATCAGTCTGAAAACGATCTTTGGGCACGCTTTAAGTAATATTTAGATATCTGCGTTCTTTAATTAATTTACTTTACAGGCCGTATAAAATTTAATAGGTTGTCACACCAGTGAAGACGCAGTTTTATAGAATTACTCAATTAAGGAAAACTGAAACCTATTGACACTGTCCTCTAGTGCTTTGAACAGTGATGGTAGGGCGTGTCGACATAAAATTTATGCATCAGTTTGGTGTCGTCAGGCGACACGCGGCGACACGATGTGGCTCGAACTCACGCCATAAGGCACACGCCATGCGCGTCTTCAGTCGCCTCAGCCACGCGCCACTGTCGACAAAACTGATTTATAACGGCAATATAACGCCAACCTGTCCTCCAGATATTTTTATAACCTTCATATGGACCCGGTACTCTTTCGCTACATTGCTTTCTGATTTCTCGTATTGATTTAACACAATGATAATATGTCATATTATTTATAGCGCGGGTCTTCATTTTTATTTCGATATCAGATTTTGTTGTTGAGCTATTTACGTCCATGTTTTATAAACGCGTTCAAGTACTTTGTTTTTATGTAAACATTGTAGTTTTATTTAGTGCAAATTTATACCATGGCACTGTTTTAGAAAATATAATGGTAAAATACGTTCACGTAATATACGATAATCATATTGTATAAATACTTAGGAAATGGCTCTCAACTAGAATAGTATAATAATTCCTGTAAAGTAGGTCATTACAATGGTATAATACGCGTGTACAAGTATCTCAATTTTGTGTTAACAATATTGTGGCACAGTTTCATATCGTGGGGTAATGTCAGCTCAATTAGTGTATGTTACATATTATTGCGAACAACAGTTATGAAGTAACTTAACGCGTAACGCTCACTCATTATATTAATCATACGTTAATTGCGAAAATTAAGCAAAATAGTGGTTGATATGCGTATATATGTATAAGAGAATGTTTCCATTAATGAAGCAGAAATCAAATGTAATTATTTCAGTTATTCTTACTTTAATTCTTTTCTTGTATTAAATTTTCCCAATGCTACTCATAAAAGTTCTTTGCGATGAGTAGTCAAGCGCTCTGTTACCTGGCTTGTAAAATTCCGATTGATATTCACAACCTTTCGATATTGTAATAATTCTCAAGTATGCGAGGTCAGATTCGCAATGTTTTCCGTCAGCGTTAAAAGCTGTAATTAACACGTTTACGTTATTATTAACAAATCTCAATCTTCAGTACAGTTGCGCAAAGTTCCAGTTAAAATCTTAATACAAATAAAGAAAATATAATTATTCACAGCGCAGTCATTACAAGAATACATAATAAGGTGAAAATTGAAATGAACTTCGCAGATATTTTCCATATAATTATAATTTTTATAGTAAGTAAGTATACTGTTAAACAGAAAATTATATAAATCACAAATTCTCATCTCATTTCGTACTAGTGTCATCTATCCGTAAACTTCAAATTAGTTAACTAACCGAAATTTGTTTGTTGACCGGTTTACACAATGGAATGGTGAAACTAAAATTAGGCTGAACAGATAATAAACAGAAATCGATTTCCAGGTACAATTGGCTTTGTCAACTTCTTATTGGAGGGCCGAGAGCATTTGTACCACATACAAGTCTTAACCGCTAATTTTGTGTCGTGTTTACACAAGTCGGTTTCTCTCAATACAATGTACAGCGATAGGTCCGCGGTACAATAGTACACGCTCTGAACCATTCACATTCACATGTGTCCACTTCTACGCCAATGTAATTGTGGGATAGATAGGTGCTTTCGCATGGTACATATACGTGTGCCTACACGAGCAAGTGAATCTTGTTGCATTTTGCATAAAATCGATACTCACCGATACCTACATCCACATTGAAGTCGCCATGGAGCTCGGCTCGAATTTGCTACAATCGGTTTTATTTTTAGATCTCAATTCCCGTATTGAAAGTGGATAATTTAATTTTACAATCACCGTTTGTACCTGTCTGTACGTTCGCGTTATACATATCATTGTACTGTATGAAATTCCTATGAATTTATTTATGGCCGTTTCTTTTATAGAACTTTATGTACTTAATTAATATTCATACAAAAGTGTTTTTTTACGTATTATATTAAGTAGCTATTTTCTACCAATCATTAAGTACTTACTTATTAATTATTATCAAATTTACCATCTTTATATTTAGTTTTTATTTGTTACGGGCGTGCAATTACACCCGTAGCAAAAATTACAGAACAGGTTGCAACGTGTATTTCAATTAAAGAAAAGTCAATTTAGGGAAAGAGGTAAGGAAAGAAGTGCTAATTATGTACATCGGACGGCGAGCGGACAGCAAATCTAATTTGCTCTCATGGGACACTTTTGTCACAACCTACTATACCAATTAAGTAAATACGAAAGAGTGGCTCGGGCTGGACGCGGACCGTCACGTGCATCCGTAAACACTTAAACCCTGATGAGCCGCCCGACCGTAATCATATTTCAAGTGGGTGGCAAACCTCGTTGCTTCATCAACACCTACCGCATTATTAACGCGTTACATCGCCACTTCTTATTCAATTTTGCACAGATTTTACATTTGCGATCATGTTAATATATGTTTTGTTTCATCGTTCTTATATATTGTTATTTGTTGTGAAATACTAAGATAGTAAAGCATAGAAAATTTTACGTAATTTTAACTTTTTGAAGTTATACTTCTTTTGGCGCGTTAGGGAAAAATGATGAGAGTAAATTTTTACGATGTGCGCGCACACCGTCACGAAATACCGACACCCTGAAGTTAGCTATTGTCAACATTTTTGAATTTTGAACGTAGAATAAGGCGAAATATAAAATTGCTAACAAGATTTTTATCTTGTTACGCCAAAGAAGTATAACTTCTAACGCGTGTACATAAGTACACACACTTTTTTTATATAGAAAGGTTGTGAAACGGTCAAGTGAGTTACGCGATAGCAAGTGACAACAATCAGCTAGTAAAAACTTAATGTCAGAAATATCTTATATAATTACGTAGACGAGAAAGAATTGAGAACTTTTGGTATTTATTAAGGTTTTAATAATCATAACAGCATCTATATAATGAATCAAATACCAATTCATACGACATTTTTACACCATAAGCAATAAACAAACATCGACGCGAATCATCCCTACTCTTGAACTAATGAACATAGCGGACTTCATTCAACGTAAGAACATGTTTCACGGGTCATCTATCTTGTGAAGATATTAGAAACAACATTCTCCGATTGTTTATACGTACTCGGTAAGCTCTTCTTTCATTAAAGAACGCGACGTCTCTTACAGGGCGGCCATAATGCTGTACGTTAAGATTGATGGCCGTGGGATGGATTTGTTCTATTCGTGTGCACTCATCAATCATTCGCGGATATTTTTCCATGTCTCGTGTTGTTTAGCCTAAATAGATTGTTGTTGATATCGACATAAATCGCATTATTTCTGATATTAACGCTATCTGAATAACCAACGTGGTATATGAAACTCTGTGAATAGTTGACGTATTTCATAAGATATCGCTAATGTATTTTAACAATACTTTTACGCATTAATGCAATCATATTTTGTGAGAGCCGGATTAACTTCAGAAACTTATAGTGTATTTTTAGACGAAGTTCTAGCGACTCGCCCGCCTGCATTGGTCCGGCTAAGTAAAATAAATTAGAGACCTAATCTAGTAAAATAAATAACCCGTTAATTTATAAAACAAATAAATTCTCATATTGACTGGGACTTCATCTTACTATGCTACTTAATATTATAAACGCGAAAGTTTGTAAGTATGAATGATGGATGTATGGATGTTTGTTATTCTTTCACGCAAAAACTACTGAACGGATTTCGATGAAATTTGGCACACGGGTAGATTATGTCCTAGATTAACACACAGGCTACTTTTTATCCCGTAAAAATATAAAACGGGACTTTTATCCCGGGAAAACTCATTCACGCAGGCGGAGCCGCGGGCAAAAGCTAGTAGAATATAATTTAATTGACAACATGACATAATATCTATACTAATATTATAAAGCTGAAGAGTTTGTTTGTTTGTTTGGTTGAACGCGCTAATCTCAGGAACTACTGAACCGATTATGAAAATTTGCACTAATAGGAAGCTACATTACTTCTGAGTGCTATAGGCTACTTTTTGTTCCGGGAAAATATTTTTATCCCGGAAAATCTTTCTCACGCGGGCGGAGCCACGAGCAAATACTAGTCTTAAATAAAATCGACCATTGTACCTTTTTTTATTACCTATATTATTAACGCCTTTATTTTTTTATTTATTTAATATATTCCTCATATCTGCATAACACATAAATGATCAGTCCAATAACAAGTAATTATCTAATCACAAGCACAGGAGCATGTTAGACCACACAGCGACCGCTGCAACATGAACCGTATATGTATAGCTTGACGTAGTCTTAAGACCGACTTGCGGTTTTCACGGTACATACCTAGCCTACTAATTTATTAAGCGTTCACACCTGAAATGTCATATTGGTCAAGTACCGCGATATCCAGTGAGCTTAGAATGTGACAAAAAGACACGACACGACTCCGTTTCGTTTTATTGGGATTGGGTGAGAGACTAATCGTGACTGACGTATTGGTCTCTTGATCAATCACAAACATCAAAATTAAACGATATCGTCTAGCGAGTTGTGTCTTTTTGTCACATCCTACGCCCACTGGCATCGATAGAAGATATATTTTACGTGAATTGGAATGGAAATTTATTGTATGGTATACGTACTTATACGTGGTTCAGTTTGAAAGGAATTATTGATGAAGATTTTATTTATTTATAATACATGAAACAAAAACATTTCACGTACACACAATTCGATGCTTGCAATAACTCCACGTTTAAACAGAACTTGTAATTGCATATCAAAATTAGCATTTTAAATACGTTTCGAGCATTTACATTTACGTTTGCACGATTTCTGGTTCATCTCGAACCACTCACACCCAGTAACCGAGCGAACTGCGCTTAATTCGCGTTAAGTTGTGTAATCTTCGAAATTTCACCAAATACACTTTACCAACTAAGCTCAAAATCCTTTAAATCAAACAAACATCTTGGCGAAAGTTGATCGTGGCATGTACAAGTTCATTTAGAATTTTCAGATCGTAAGCAATTTTCATACAGTATTATGCCTTGAATAATTTATTTTATTGTAGATATAAAGCGAAAATTACACCGAGAAAACATTCTGCAATATCAATTCAGTTGGAAAGTTCTCCATGTGTATTGTTTGAATACACTACATGCGCTTCGAATACAAAAACAATTGCATGAATTATTAATTCAAGATCGAATACTCGAGATCAATTTGAATGATCAGACTGTGAAATTCTCTCAATAGTATTGCCGGTTGGGAATTTAGAATGTATGCGTGTATTTTAGCTATTAGGCGCCGCTTTATGCACTGCTTATTGGAGCTATACAACTTCGTTCATGCCACATTTGCTGACGATCCATTGAATGTTGCATAGAATTCACGTTAGCATTTTTTACTAATACTTGTACTGAGCAAAAACAATAAAAACCATAGAGTTGACTTGTTTTTAATTATTTTTGACTGAAAAGATATTTTTAGATTACGGGTTAATATTTTTTTCCATTAAGGTACGAGAAATTTTAATGTCGTCGATATTGTATGTATTAATTTTATTAATATAATGGTGACCAGTATGACGTGATATATACAGATTTTAGCAAAGCCTTTGATCGAATCTCTCATTCCATACTAATAAAGAAACTCTCAGCATATGGTATCACCGGGCACTTATTGAAGTGGTTAAAAACATACGTAACAGATCGAAAGTTTTATGTTGTGGCAAATGGTTATCAATCTGAAATCAAATTCATTACATCTGGAGTTCCACAGGGTTCACACCTGGCTCCTATACTGTTTAATTTCTTCATAAATGATCTGCCCTGTTGGTTTCGCTTCTCAGAATGTTACTTGTACGCAGACGACTTGAAAATAGCTAGAACTATCAAATCATTAGATGATACACAGCTCTTGCAAAATGATCTTAATCGACTTGTAGAATGGTGTAGAGTTAATCAAATGGAATTGAATTTCAAAAAATGTTACCACATAAAATTCTCTAGGAATTTTCATTGTGTGAATTCTGACTACTTTTTAGATAATAATATAATACAGGAGGTGGAAACATTCAGGGACCTAGGAGTCATCTTTGATAAAAAAATTACATTTATTCCGCACATTGAAGACATAATAAAAAAAGCAAATAAAATGCTAGGGTTTGTAATAAGAAATACCAAGGCTTTCAAAAATAATGGTTCAAAAATATTGCTATACAACAGCTTGGTGCGGAGTATCCTGGAATACTGTAGTGTTGTATGGAGGCCACATTATGCTGCACATACGCTACGACTAGAAAGAGTCCAGAAGCGATTTTTGTGGCATCTAACGTATTCTAATGGTCAATGTAAGCAACTCTCAACTTACAACAGCCGCCTGCAGTATTTCAGGATGCACAGACTAACTTGTCGAAATAACCTGGCTGAAGCGCTCTTTCTCTATAAACTGGTCCGAAATAAAATCGATTGCCCTAACTTATTGGCTCAAATAAGGTTTTTTGCGCCTTCCCGATATCCTCGAAATAAAATAACACCTCTCTGTCCTCCTCTACGAAGGACGGTTCTAGGTGCAAATTCACCAATACCAAGACTCTGCAAAATCTTGAACAGCTGTAGTGATATAACAGACTTCCATAATGACAGTGTTGGCAAATTTTGTAAAAATATTATCGAGCATTTCTCAAAATAATACGGAAATTCAGAATCTGTGTTTATTTGGAAATTAATGTGCATAATCTATGTTTTAGTTTGAAAGTTGTACTGTTTTTGTAAATCTAGTTTTCCGATTAGTTGTTATATATATGTGATGTTTATTCCATTATCGTTAATTATTACATTTATTTGTCCTGATCATCATTTTTGTGCATGTGGAACTAGCCTGTAAGAAATTGTTACACTTATAAGTTGTATTGTATCTTTCCGTTATAAATTGTATTGGTGTAAACAATTGTTGGCTAGTCAAATAAATAAATAAATATTATGTATTTGGTATTTTGCGACTAAAACCAATCCAATTCAAGCACTTTTAAATATAAATTATACAACGAATTAACTCTATGAGTTCTAAGTAATCCATTAAATTGGAATATAAATAAATAAACAAAACAAACACACTTTTCTTTATTCCCGAAAAGGTAAGCAGAGGTTCAACCAGTGCACCCACTTGTCCTAATCTATACTAATATTATAAAGAGGAAAGATTTGTATGTAAGTATGTTTGTAACGAATAAACCAAAACTACTGAACGGATTTCGATGAAATTTGGCACACGGGTAGATCATATCTTGGATTAACACATAGGCTACTTTTTATCCCGGGAAAATATTTTTATCCCGGAAAAACTTTGTCACGCGGGCGATGCCGCGAGCAGAAGTCTAGTAAATAATACCTAAACCTTCCCTGAAAAATATACATTTGAATAACGAAAACCCCATCCAAATCGGATCAGTAGTTTTTGAGGAACTCGCGGCCATACAAACATACATACAGATCGAATACAGAACCTCCTTTTTTTGAAGTCGGTTAAAATTAGTAATACGAGATCTAAATTAGTCCATCTTCGCGCTAAGGCCATTACTTAATCGGGAGTGTAGGGTGTGTGCCGGACAGTCGGACGAAGCACACAATCGTCCCGTTCTCCTACCCTTGATTCCTTGGAATTCGTGCGCGGACTATAGCTTTTGATTACGTTCAATCACCTATTCCTTGCGTCCTTCAGATTTTAAAAAAAAAAGTGTGTGTGTGTACACGCGTTAGAAGTTATACTTCTTTGGCGTAACAAGAAAAAAATATTTTTAAATAACGCGCCAAAAGAAGAATAACTTCAATATCTTTCGCCTTATTCTACGTTCAAAATTCAAAACTAAAACGTTGACTACAGCTAACTTCAGGGTGTCGATTCTACGTTCAAAATTCAAAACTAAAATGTTGACTATAGCTAACTTCAGGGTGTCGTTTTTTCGTGACGGTGTGTGCGCGCATCGTAAAAATTTGCTTCATCATTTTTCCCTAACGCGCCAAAAGAAGTATAACTTCAAAAACATGTTCAGACACCAAAAATCTAGGATTTTATTGTATGTACCTACCTATATACGTAATGAGGATAATATAACAGACCGATCTAGAAATCTTAGGAGTGTTCATCATTGGACATCCTATGTCTGATGATGATGGTGATGATGATACAATATCATATCTAGATCATGTTGCGAGCTATTAAAATTATAGCGACCCAAATTTGTCCCACCTGCATAGTACACCGAACTATATAACAGACTTAACTCTACCCACTAACCGCCCTTATTGGACCATGAGAAAGTACTACAACTCTAATAATGTGAAAATGTCCATCCGCTCACGAAAATTACCAGGGAAATCAATACACTGCCGCGGTCTGCAGCTAGATAAAGATTGGGTCGCCCTTTTATTATAGCATCCCGGCATCTGATTTTGAGTATTCTCTATGGCCCACAAACATCTACAATTCCACAAAAATGATAGTTGAACTACCGGCCTTAAAGCATAATAATAGGGATCAAAGAAGTATAGAGCCTTCAGTCTTCTGTATACGCACGCCGCGCCGTTACTTCATTTAGGATTATTTATAAGACTGTGGTGCTGCCACGGTCAAGCCGGTGTTTTCATACTGAAGACAAAATAATATGTCTACCACGTGGCTGTACCATTATTACTTTTCTAGCGTATTTTTTTTTTATTGGATAACCGAACAGCCGTAACGTCCCACGAGTTATTGAATCCATTATTGATAAAAACCGTATCAATATAGGTATATTTAAAAGTACGTGGACCACAACGTAGACTATTTTATTTAATAATAGGGAAGATGCAAATATAATACGTGTCAATATTTTGTAACTAAAATGTTATAAAAACATAAAACACGGGCCACGGCAACGTTTTTATTTTAATTATTATCGATTTTTAACAATAATTACGAATTGAAAGTACCATGAAAAGGAATGTGTTATAATCCACCAATCAACCTCTACTGACATCACATCTGTTATGACAACTTGTTTAAGGTTAGAGTTGTAAAATTGTAAACATTCTTTAATTGCGTAAATTAATTGGTTCTCGAATAAAAATTGATGTTGGGCTCATAAAAGAAGACTCCAGAACTCTACCGAAAGGTAATGTTCACATGGTTGTAATATTTTGTTGTTGAAAGTACATAGTTTGCAAGTGTAGAAATGAAAGGGACTAATCTACTACTGTATGAATTAATCACAGTGAGACTTTTATTTCTATTTCATTCATCAGCTTCTACACATAGCATTAATTTCAAGTCAACAAGGTAGTCTTATGGCGACAATGCAATCGGTTATATCCAAATCAAAAGAAATGGAAAAATTGTAAAGTTAAAAGTCGAGTTACTCCGGAGCATAAAGTACGTAAAGAAGGTTACCATGTTACGATTATAAATGAAACGCAAAGCTTCGTTCAGTCCTGCCAATGCGAACATTGTGCAGCTGTTGAAGGTTATTTTTAATATACTATAGCACAGATTATTACGATTAAAATCTATCTTCAGGCGGCTGTGCAATATGCATTGTTATGACTAAGTACCTGGTGTTGATATATTGTCCTTTTTTATTAGTTAATTTACTATGAACTTATAAAAAAATATATGTATATATTCAAAAAATATCTCGTAAGTCCAAACATATGCATCTATGAATGCCACCGGCGAAAAAATAATACGACTAGTGACACACGTGAGACGTCACTGGGCGTGTAGCTCCGTTTGCGCGCAAAAATTTAAACTGTCAGTTTAAAACCGCTATATTTAGCAACAATTTACAGTAGTTTAATTTTTAATATACTCGTGATCTACATGAAATTCATTCAAATGAAAGCAAAAATAAAATATTGAATCTTCCCTATAAAAAAACAATGTTACCTCAGAACAATAGCAGTCTTCACAGTCGTCATTAACCACCAAAGTCACTGTCACAAACAAGTTGAAAATAAATCTAAAAATCGTTCTTCAAAATTACCGAATGCCTGAGTACATGTGATCCCAGGCTAACTAGTCCTTTTATAGACTTAGCCAGCACGACTCCGTGTGATTATCCACTGTTAAAAATATTATGTAACGTCAATTATAATATGTAACTCGGAGCCTTTAAATAACCACTCTATTTTGCATTAGAGGTAGAGTATCTACCGTTAATTTGATGTATACAAATTTATTTGATAAATTTAATTTACCACATGCGTGTATGTGAGTCCTTTGAGTAAAATTTATAATAATTTAGTACCTTTTTCTCTGCCTAATTTTAAATGTACGTTTCGACATTTATTGTCCACTCTGGCCTAAAGTAAGACCATAATTGTTATATAATCAACTCATGCTTATTTCTCTCAACATTGTGTGCAGGTTCTTAATATAAAAATAATCGCATGAATACATTACATAAAAATAACAAAGAAATAGGGTTTAAAATTGCTAAAGTAGTCTGCAGTTCTTAAAACACTTGCCAGTTATTATAAATTTAGAGCACGTTGAAGACACGTGAAGTATGTTAATATGTTCCATTTGTTTCAGAATCTCTGTTCCCCCGGTTCGTGGAGCCGGTGCCTAATGTAACAGTAACTGTGGGCCGTGACGCGCTTCTCGCCTGCGTCGTCGAAGATTTGCGAGGATACAAGGTAATTTCGTGAATTGTAAAGCTCTTTCATTTTGCGAATTGTTGAAATGTGTTGTCTGGCATTTTCTAAATTTTTGCTACAGAATTGAGCTACAATACAGCGCTTTATTGACGTAATGTACTTCTTTTTAAATTGGTACGGTTCTTGTTTTTGTAAATTAGATGGCCATTCAATTAGGTTTCCTATTGATGGAATGTTCAAGATGGGTGATGATAAGGTTTTGAAATTCCAAGAACATGACCTACAAGTACAGTTTATGACACATATATTTTTAGATTTGGGGTGATAACTTGTATTCTACAAACAAAGCTTGTTCCAACACTTTTAAGTAGAAAATAAACGAAACTATTTAAATCGCTGCTAAAGACAAAACTCTTGCCACTCCATCCTTCTCCAAGTCTCATTATTTATACATAGAGGTTCGCGAAGGTCGGTTATGTGTATGATGAGGTGCAGAACTATAGTGGCATAATGCTTCGTCAGAGGTTAACGTGTTGCGTGCAGCCGAGGCAGCGAGTAACCCTTCCTCCAAGCATGAACATGACGTGTCAAATCCCATGATGAACGAGCATAGCTTAATTCTATGGACGGATAGGAACTTCACACAACTTCATTCGTGCGGTGCACTGGGTAAAGTTTTAACAAGCCAACTTAATATCACTTTACTCAGAATGCACGACTCGCCAGTTATTAATCATACAGGACGGCTAGTTAGCAAAATTGGCGTGCTGTTGCCGTACTGTGCAGATTTTGGTTGCTGTAAAATTGATTTAGACGACATAGTGTTTTATTATGGGACCAACAATGACAAGCCCAAGCGGAACCACACAATAGAGATTAAGTGAAGCGAGCAGTGTATTATAGAGGTAGTGTTGCAAGTACGTATCGCAATAACCATAGCTTAGCAAACTTGGCTAATAGACAGACCAATATCGAATGCTGAAGTCGTTGTCGGGCAATTGGTGAATATCCAATAGACGTCTAAACGTGTTCTCAGGGATACTGAACACCAATCGATTCAACCAAGCGCTCCAGTTTGAATGGGTAGACGGTAATTTTGTCACCACTAATAATATTATGGAAATTGTTAAACACTTGATAATAACTCAATTGTAGTAGATCAAAGGACAGTTTGAGATTAGTGATTAAAATAAATGCATGTATGAGGGATTATTAAGTATGCAAATGTTCATAATAAAGCAGAAATTTAAGGGCGTATTATAAGTATTGCTACAGCAAGATCATAATAAAATACATATTTGATATTTAACACAATCAAAGAATAACAATGTAATCTGCGTTAATTAAATTAAAATACAATATAATATCACGATATCAAATGTATATCATTATCACCACACAGGTGGCGTGGGTCCGCGTCGATACGCAAACCATTCTGAGCATCCATCACAACATTATAACTCAGAATGCTCGCATCAGTCTTTCGTACAACGACCATCGCTCGTGGTACCTTCATATCAAGAACGTTCAAGAAGTTGACCGGGGTTGGTATATGTGTCAGGTCAACACTGATCCAATGCGCTCTAGGAAAGGATATCTGCAAGTTGTAGGTTTGTAAATATTTATGTATATTTTTACTTAACCACCATGATGTAGCATTAAATTTACAGTTGAAGATCACAGAAATGCTCCCACGTCGCTTATAGTAAATCGGCAATTATTCTTAGATTCTTTATAGTAAAGAAATGAAAAAGTAAATCCCACGATAAATGATCTTCACCGTCCTTGCACACCTACAATTCTAGAATAAACGCATATGTTGGCACCCTTTAAAACAAAGGACGTTTTGGAATTTACTTTTGTTGAGTATGCGGTGAACTCATTGACTGTTCGACACGCAACAAACATCTGCGATTTCACAACTATTTTCCGAGACAAAGGAACGTTTGAGAAGGCACGAGAAATCATTATTGGAGTGGACAAAATTAGTTACCAAGTGCCTCTACCACTTTACACAGGGCGTATGAAGAGATGGTGTACGATAATACCACGTTTTAATTATCATATTCAATTCTTTTTTACAATCTAACGATATTTCTAAAATATTCTTTCGTGTTGGTAAGAAGATGGCACATATTACGACTGCTTTATCAAATACATCTTTGTTCCTAGTGCCCCCAATGATCATAGACAATATGACGTCAACGGACATGGTCGTCAGGGAAGGTACAAACGTGACCATGGTTTGCAGAGCCACCGGGTACCCTGAACCTTACGTGATGTGGCGACGCGAAGACGGACAGGAGTTCAACTGCAATGGAGAATCTGGTATGCCAATTAATAAGTATTATTTCTTGATTAAATTTAATGTGATTATCAAAATGAACCCAAGCTTTCATTATTTAAGGTAGAATTTTCTGTAAATTGGTCTCAATTATCAACTTCAGTCATGCTCGGTGTAATGGGAGTGCACGTTTCCAATCCAATCTTTAACAGGTATTTTAGTATTGGGTGTGTGGGTGGGATAACCTTATAATAAGTACTTATTCTTATTTGCTCTGCATTTTTACCTCATAATAATAGATCTCATTAAACTTGCTTTTCTATTAAAATTCTTTGAGAATATATCAAGAGTGCCTGTTCTTTTATGCAAAGCAAAGAATCAAACGAACATAAATAACATTATGTATTATATGGGTCTACTGTTAGGCACGGACCTCATAGGAGCGTTGGGCATTTCGCCCATCACGCTGGCCTAATACGAGTTGGCCGACTACTGACTTCACATAGCTTCTAAATTTTATACAGAGCTATTATTGTATGGACTGCTTCGGTGGCGTAGTTATATTACGGTAGGGCTGCAATGCTGAGGTCTCGGGTTTGATCCCCGGGTCGAACACAGTGGTATTGGATTTTTCTATTCAGTATCAGCCCGGAGTCTGGAAATTGTGCCCGAAATGGCGATAGGCTCGCCCACTATCACATCATGGGACGGAATACGCACGGCGAAAAGTGGGTGCACTAGTTGCGCCTCTGCTTACCCCTTCGGGGATAAAAGGCGTGAGTGTGTGTACTATTATTGTATTTAATGTCGTGAAAAACATGAAACTATTAAAACAAATAAATAAGCTAATGATATAATAGCTACCATATTAACGAAGAAATAGAATGAGTTAGAGTTTGATATTTTTTCGCGTAATATAGGCAAAGACAAACGAATTATACATAAACTGATGAACAAAATGAAAAATATTTATAAACATAATAGAATTTTATATTTGGTATAACCGTTCCTAACATAAATTACTCGTTATTATCATATTGTTTCCATTAGTATGAAATAATATATTTTATTTGCGATATTTATAATCGAAATACAACCGAAATTGTTTTTATTCACTTTCCGTTCCTAACTTTTAAGCCGTGAATGAAATATGAATATTACAAATGGCTGACCTTTTCATTTTGTCGCACCACCCTACCCGTTATACAATGCTTATACAGCCTACATATTGTCACGTACTAGCAGACTTTATTAGTCTCCTAGTATTTGCTCAAACGACACCAAACAGATCTCAAACGCGAATTTACTCATAAATATCCGGCCAAAGTGTAGTTTCCCGGAATCCGAGACGCTCATTATGTTGACGCTCGTGTAAAGAAACAAAACTCACAAAGATAAAAGAAAAAAATCTTTGGAGCGCGAAATGGATTGGAAAAGACCCTCGAAAGGTATTCGAGCACACCGGACTACGCAAAGGCTCTATCCGTATTGTAACACAACACAAAACTCATAAAACTTGTAAACCATGACCTTTTTTCAATAATCCCTTTTAAGTGACGGTATCTTGACCGTGTTCAAATAAAAATAAATCCGTATTTGTATTTATTAGCAACTAGCCAGTACACCAATAAGACTTCTACATAGATGTAGAAATCCCCGGGGTATATTGGTTGGTCGAGTTTCATCTCTCACTTAATATTTACTTACTGCGCTCCGTAGCGATGTAGAAAAAAATACCTGGTTTCGTGGTAAGTTTTTTATTACACTCTAGAGACGACAATAAACACCCGGCAGGCGGCAGTTTATTTTGTGATAATTTCTCGTTGAAAAATATAATGAATGGTGTTGGAATATAGGGGAATTAACATATATAAAACAAACTACATTATCACAGAATAGAGATTTCAATGCATCGTATTTTGACCACAAATAGATCTTCGGTGAAAGAATACGTTCTACACTACGTTTTGTCCGCAGTAAACGTCGTTGATGGAGAAAACCTGACCATCTCCAAGGTATCAAGACTTCACATGGGCGCTTACTTGTGCATAGCTTCGAACGGCGTGCCTCCATCGATCAGCAAGCGAGTCGTGCTCATGGTCCAATGTAAGTTATTTAACGCACTAAAACACAAAGTTGCTAAATTAGAAGTGGGATTAGAAATTGCCGCAGTAACTCATAACACACCTCTACGTGTTGCGCGAACTTAGTTATTACGTGTACTTGCCATAAACATGCCTTATTATGTGCCTATTAAATTGTTGAATGAATATTAATGACTCTATAAAGGATATCATAAAAACTAGTATGCTTAGATTGATTAATCCACATTTTCCTAACCTAATTTCCATCTAAAGCGTGATCTTCGTACAATGTTCAACGTAAATCACATAAAATTTGTGAGTGATTTGAGTCTTAAGAATTGAACCAAGGGTCGGCGGGCCCTCAACTCAGATTTTATTGCTACAAACCCAAGAAATCAATCAATTTTTTAAAACATCTGAGTCATGTGTGGAATAAGTCATTCAATTCGACAAAACATAGTGTATTACATACCATGTTATCACTCATAAAGGTTTATTCGCAACTCTATGTTATTTTATGTGTCACTGTTACTACAATGCGCATATAGCAATATACAATATAATAATTGTCTAGACAAATTCTTTTCATAATCTTCTTCATTGTATAACATAGAATTTATAAGATGTATAATATTTTCTTACAAATTGGAACATCGTATAAGCAAACGTTGCAATATATCTTGGAATGAAAACTCATAACGTTGCAGCTTATTCCTGGAGTTTATTTTATTCCCGATTCATATTTCTTTGCGTACGTACAAAACATTCAAATATAAGGTAACAAAAACAAATGGTCTTGTTGTGCCTTCATATTCCGCAGGACATCCAATAAATTTTATTTTCTCTTGCTATTAGGATAAAGTGCCGCGGGTTTGTTTTGAAGAACGTAACACATACTCCGAATCGGATTTTGTGGGCTATTATGTTTGATATGTCATTTGGCGAGCAATTTAATAACGCTGTGAATTATTGCATATGCCAATTTAGGTGATATGTTTACGTTTAATTTGTTAATTATTGCTACAACTAAACAGATAATTAAATTAGTAAACGTGTGCAATGCATAGTTTGTAGTTAAAATGTAATTTTCAGAATGGTACGGCGGAAATTCGGTATTAATACATTCATAAATACAAAGCAAATAACACAGTTGACTATTTCCTTTATTGCGCCTTTGTGGGTGGTCTTTACTTTGCTATGTTTTTAATTTAGCCAGACAGTTCTCCCGAGTTGCTCAGCATTCTAGAGATTCTCGTACTACTTGTCTTATTTTTTTTATTATTTTTTTATTGCATTGAATGACGAGACGAGCATGCCGTTCGCCTGAGGGTGAGCGATACGACATAAACAGTAGCAACACCATCCAGCACCTTGAGTTTCAAAGTACTGTGTGGCATTCCACTGCGCTCGTCATCCTGAGACATGAGATGTTAAGTCTCTTTATGTCCAGTAGTTACACTGGCTACAATCGATCTTAACAGCATTCAGCTAAATCTGGTTTTATCTTTTTAGCCAAAAAAGATTTTAGGCTACCCTGTACTTTTAAGAGAATATTATACCAACAAATTAAAAAAAGAATAGAAATTGAATAGTGTAGTTTCCTATGTTTGATTTTGTACATTTTTTAAAAAAGTTTGTTATAAATGGAGGGGTCTAAAATTTTTGAAGTTATACTTCTTTAGGCGCGTTATGAAAAATTGATGAGAGTGAAATTTTACGATGCGCGGGCACCGTGACACAAAATTAACAGAATGAAGTTGCCCACTAAATCGCTCTCCCTGAAGTTAGCTATAGTCAACATTTTAGTTTTGAATTTTGAACGTAGAATAAGGCGAAAGATAATTAAAAGATTTATATCTTGTTATTTTTCGTGTAGGATAATGTAAAAATTATAGAAGCTTTTTGTAGCAAATATCTTCAATTTAATATAAATCGTAATGCACACAATTATTTTCATTACAGAAATAAGTATATTGTATACTAACGCCATCTAGAAGACCATAATAGTAATTCTTCATGAAACTTTCATTCTTGTGCTAGCGCCATCTGTGAAAATGCAATTGAAATATTTAAGTTGTCTTGACTCCTATTATTTAATGAATCGACGATCCATATTTTTGGCCCTTTAATATCCATAAAGTTTGAATTTTGAGCCCCAGCACCCATACAAAAAGCGGACATTTCCTTTAGTTGTAACCTGAGAGAGGTACAATAATTATATAATGTTTTGTCTTATTCTATCAAGAGTAACCCAATTGCGTAATAAGTGTAAATGTCATGTCCCTTTGTTGTTACAAAAGAAGCCAATTTTGTTCAAAAATTGTTCAACTTCTTCCAAAACCTCTGCTCAGCATGACTTATTTTTAAAAGTACCTATATTATGACAAATTCTATGCACCGTAGAGTATTTATGTTAGGTGTATTGAAAATATTGTTGTTGGTTACCTATTCGATGTCCAAATATTTTTTTACAGTTTATTTGCGTACAAACAGCGCTAAAAGACCTAAAAGGCCGGCAACTCATCTCTGTGCCCCCTGGTATTGCAGATGTTCATGGGCGGCGGTGATCACTTACCATCGGTGAACCGTATGCTCGTTTGCCCAGTATATAATAAAAAAAAAATATTGGAATTAATTTCTGCAGCCTAAAATTAAAACTAATTATTCCGCGGGTGTTATTATAATATCACACAAGTATTTCATTCAACTGATAACAGCTATAACACACCTATGAATATATTACTTCCATTAATTAAATGACGATATCAGCCAATCTATGGATGTTACTTCATAGTGAGCGTACAGTAAACTTTATTATTGATGTAGGCAGAACGTCATGACTTCGAAATTGCTTAATTAGTTTGTCTGGGTTTGAAAGTTCACGCCATATTAAACTACAATTAGTAAGGTCAATAATTTGTTACTAAATTAAATACAAGACATTATAACTACAAATAAAATAAAAATAATAATGTTGGTTTGGTGAGAATAATATTCTACCATTACCAGAAACACATTATTAAAATAATTACCTCATATTGTGGTATAAGAAAACACAAACATTATGTCTGATATGTAGGCAGCGAGCCTTTCAGAATCACCGGAACAATGCTCATTTGTACCCCGGCTTGTCACGCAACCTTATTCCGCAACTAGTTCATTTATTTATTGTTCCTCACGACAAGCAGCGCAAATTATACCTTACACTCTATATCACTTCCTCATCAAAGGAAAAAACGGTGGCACATTTCTGCCAGCCCGTTAACTTGGTCTCAAATTCTTCCTTTAGTAAGTACGTGAGCATTTTCGCGTCGTCGTTTTCTTTAGTCAGGAGACAGCGTCGAAAAATATTATTTTTCTTGGTGTGGGTGTCGTTAACGAGTATTTACGAGGACACGGGCATCTTCTACCTGACGGCGGTTCCTTCCGCCGGATCGGCCGTAATTGCGGCCAATTAGAGCATTATGCTGACGTGAATACGGCACGGACGCGATAATGGCGATACTATCTGTTCTCTCGCCTGTGCCCTCCCCGCACGCCGCCCCGCGCGCCCCGCACCGCACGCCGATCCTCGCCTCCAAACCCAATGAAACGGTATCCTTCCCCTAATTCACATTCCGTATCTCAGCGACTTCAGCGTCCTCTTCATTTCTTATGAGATACGTGAAATGCTCACGTAACTTTCACTCGATTAACCAACGCGACTTCCTTATGAATTTTACTGACGATTTTCATTGTGCTTATGAGAGCTCAAGACAAATCTTTATGACTCTACCGTTTTCTGTTCACGTCCTCGCCGATGTTTTTATTCATTCATAATGCTTTCACACTTAATATACCCAAATGCGGAGTTACTATGCCTATTAGGTGCCTAGAAACGCAGGTGTTTACGGCACTGTTTCACCTTAAGAAAAAAATATGTTACGCGAAATACGTAATAGCTCTTATTTATGTAACGAATATAAAGACAAAGTTTTTGTGAACAGGCACATTTTTCACTCTTGCTTGTGCGTGCGAACTACGTACCAGTTCGTGCGTGGTACTTTCCTTGCGCCTATAGTTTGAATTTTTATATCCCTTTATGACTAAGAGACCCGCGATTTTACTGTTATTGCAAAGACACCTATACATGAGAAGATTGATATTATGCATATTAAAAGCACACTCAAATCTCTATGCTCTAGTGGTAAGCAAAGTTTCAAAACTTGCATGCATGATTCGCCGAATTTCTATCCGATCCAATAACTAAATGATATTATTTTGACAAATGTACCTATTCTAATATTCCAATTCTAGGCAACACACAAGTAATTTTTACTTAATAAATGCATACAATTTTTGATAGCCCAGCGAGGTACTCAGCATTTACCCCAGCTAAAATATATATAGACTAACCCTTCCTCACACCCACGACTCCAGCTCCTGTAAGTCATGCTCGACAGTGGCATTTTACGACACTGAGCGGTGAAGCTCGCTGAGTCTCTGTGAGTACTAATCTGTCTTAAACAACGAAATTAATCTAATAGGATGGAGTTGACAAAATTAATTAAAATATAGAACTAAAAAAATCTTTGCGATAAGCTGTCCATCGTTTATGCCGTTCTTTTTTTATACGGCAAAATGACCATCGGATGGCAACCAGAGATGGGTGCAGATAGAATGTCGGCTGACGAGAGACGATTAATCCTCGTCAGCTGACACAATTATTCCGACCTGTTTGAACCGAATATACACAGGCTGTTCACGGAACGCGACGCACTTACGTGGGCCAATATGGCGGATTTTAACACCTTCTGTACGGTGGTCACTACCCGGTGAATACATACATAATATCTTACCACCAAAGACATTAAAAATTATAGTTATATACTGGACATCAGGAGCAAACTTTTCGTCCAAAAGTTATTACCCATTGGTAATATGTCGCTGTCTTTTCTGACATATCCATGTAACAAGACGTCTCGGTATGCTTAAATTTTGTAAATAAACAATATTTTGCAAGGAAATATGCCAATACACGCATTATGACCATGTCAAAGTATGTTCTAATGAATTTTTTCATTGGTATTTTGTTATGTCACGTTAGATTGAGTTACTGACGAACAAGCTCAACATTTTTGTATTACAATTTTCCCAATGTCCGCTCTATATACTCTTAGAACTCTTTGCTTACCACTAACAAAACTAGCCCCTTTATTCTCTATGACAGTTTTAACTCATAACGCGGCCGTGTTACGTTAAGTTCGTGTAATTAGCGTTAAATGGTATTCTGTATGCCAATTTCGATAGTGATAAACATGAGTTGATGAGTCACGTTACGCGCTTGTTGCGTGCGGTGAAAATAACGTGTGTCATAGAGAATTAGGGGGCAGGTTCGTTACCCGGGTCAAGTTAAGTTATAATGAAGGTTTTCTGCTTAGTAGCCTGGAGTTTGGAATTTGTGTGTTATGGTGATAGTCTCGCCCCTATGATATGATGAGACGAATACACATCATGAAAACTGGGAGCACTAGTTACGACTCTGGCTACTCCTTCGGACATAAAGGCGTGAGTGTGTGCTAACCATCGTTTATTTGTACAGTTCCGCCGATGCTGTCCATTCCAAATCAATTGGAGGCCGCGTATGTTGGTCAAGACGTGACACTGGAATGCCACACCGAGGCTTATCCCTCTTCCATCAACTATTGGACCACTGATCGAGGAGACATGATAATTTCCGGTAGGTTTAGTAATTCACTAATTAAATCCATTAAAAAATGATGAAAAATATCATGCAATTTTTTTTTTTTTTTTGTTACTGTGTTCTATGAAATCTATTTTAATATAACAAACAGAAAAACAACTTCTTACGGTAAAACAAGTTCTTAAACGTTTGGAACAAAGAAAAAATCTACTTACTTGAAAGATAACAAGGAAACTACAAAAGGCACGAACAAGTATAGTAAAATAACATACAAGTTAAATAAACCGATAAATTCACTAGACAATAATTATATACAATATAATATATTAGTTAGTAGAAGTTTCTTTGAAGGAAGCCTACGGAAGAGGTGGATTTGACGTCTGATCTAAAATATACACAACTAAGATTGTGGCAGTTCTATCCATCTGTTTGTGCCTGAGTCTGAATATAGATACTGACTCATATCTTTATCGTTCTATTCTAGGATTAGGACGTATTCTATTTGTTTTTCTAGGGTTTGATACATAACAATGGTAAGAAATATCATAATTAACATTACCAAATAGAGATAACAGTTATTTTATATCCCAATAAACATTATTTTATTGTGAACGAAAATTTGTATTGCATCGAATTATTTGTAATATAGTTAATGGGAACTGAGAGCTAATATTTATAATCTCGCCCCCCGAGGCAATTCTTGTGTGCTGGGTCTTCACACCCAATGCACGCCCATGCGCGGGGGGACATTGGTCGCGGGCCGAGGCACACAGTTCAGTAAAAACTCAAAAATAAATTTAAAAAAATTATAATCTATATCTATCTCATAATAGAGCAAGAGCCCGTGAACCCCAGACCTTCGTTATTTTATAAAAGCTGAAAGTTTGTCAGCGCATGCTCCCAGCACAGGTAAGAACGATGGACTATTATGAAGTTTGGGTTGCCGTGGCTTTGGCAGGTAAACGGTACTAAAGGTGTGTAAAATACCGATCTAAATTCATCAAATAATAAAGTGTGATTTTTTAGTATTACCTTCAGAATATTATTAAAAATCACGTTATTGATTGCCAGACACTTAACATCGTGGCAACCCCTTGCCAGACACCCCTAATGTTCATGAAATTATAATTCTACTTATGTTATAGTATAAAAGCTGATTTTTATAAATAATACTTAGGTAATAATTAAATGATGTTTCCTCATCAGCCAGACATTTTTGATAGTTCCAACCCCTTGCCAGACAATGATGTAGGGTCGCTGTAGGAGCGAGCGCGAGACAGTATATGTATGGTGGGTGCGAGTGAGATGGCGAGATAGGTCTATCGCGATCCCTCAATAACAGATTATAAAAAAAAAAAACCAAATAAATAATACTCAAAAATTTAATTAAAAATATATTAATGACATTACAAGTTATTATAAAGCATAAAAAAATAGATTGATGACATTACAGATTATTATTATAGTGTACTAAAGAAAATATTATTTTATTCATTATCATCATTATAATCAAACCCAAGACCTCAGCATCGCAGTCATACCGTAATACAACTACGCCATCGAGGCAGTCAAAAGGCTAAATCAAACAACGTAAATAATTAAACTTTTTTTAATTTGCATTTTTTTTTTAATTCTCTATCTTGCGTTAACTTTATTGTGTAGGTCTTCTTACTCTTACCTCTTACTTGTGTAGGTCTTTGAGATGCCCTCTTCTTTCGATATGTGATGAAATCTAATTGTTAAATGTTTTTCTGCAATATATTTAATAAGATTCATTTATGATCTATACTCTCTTATTATATTAATTAAATCACTCCTCCATACTTCATTTCCTGCAGGAAACCTAAAAAAAACATATACCTAATAACAACCTATACCTATTTAGTTTAAAAAACAAAATCGTATTTGAAACAAAAAAAATCACGTCTCCTATACTTCGGGGTCATTTACCCGTCAAATAGTTGACAACACTGGAATTGTAGGCTGAGGTTTTGTGTTACAAAAATAAATAATTTTAAATATCAATGAATGTTGATCAAATAAGTGATACATTACTAATTTACCTATGAAATGTGATCCCGTGACATTTGTTCTTGGAACCACTGTGATTTTGACAGCATTTAACCACATAAGACGGCATATTTTAATTATTTATTTTTACACTAATAATATATTGAATATACTTTATAGTCTGTATATATTCGAAATATTTTATGTTGTTAATTTATAATAACTATTCAATTAATAATACTTGAAGATAGCATATAAGATTATTTTAGCTGATGTAAACATGTACTAAGTACTAAACAATACATGCGCAGTAGAAATAACAACTGCGCAGTGAAAGATCGCGATAGACCTATCTCGCCATCTCACTCGCACCCACCATACATATACTGTCTCGCGCTCGCTCCTACAGCGACCCTACATCATTGTCTGGCAAGGGGTTGGAACTATCAAAAATGTCTGGCTGATGAGGAAACATCATCTAATTATTACCTAAGTATTATATATAAAAATCAGCTTTTATACTATAACATAAGTAGAATTATAATTTCATGAACATTAGGGGTGTCTGGCAAGGGGTTGCCACGATGTTAAGTGTCTGGCAATCAATAACGTGATTTTTAATAATATTCTGAAGGTAATACCAAAAAATCACACTTTATTATTTGATGAATTTAGATCGGTATTTTACACACCTTTAGTACCGTTTACCTGCCAAAGCCACGGCAACCCAAACTTCATAATAGTCCATCGTTCTTACCTGTGTTGGGAGCATGCGCTGACAAACTTTCAGCTTTTATAAAATAACGAAGGTCTGGGGTTCACGGGCTCTTAGACTATAAGCAAATTAATAACCAAGTTAAGCTACCTGGAACAGAAATTTCATGTAATATATATTTAGCGCATACTCTATTGTACTATTTATTTATATTGTATAAAATTAACATACGTATATTCTAAACAATACTAATTCATCTTCGGCATCATTTAATAATTAAATATAGGTCACTGAATCTCTGTAATACCATCTACCAAGTACCTAGGTACTAATATAAACCTGACTAACCTAATGTAATTACTAATTAGCGTGCTGTTACCCATAATTAGTAAATTCAGCCGTAATAATTTTGATACGTTGGTAATACCGGTCACTCCGAATATAACCACTCTGGGTAGTATTAACTCCAACTTCATAGAGTAGGTATGTCAGCCCACCGTAGTGTCAGAGAAGATGTATAGCCATTTTCACCACTTCCTGATAAACTTCCAGATATCCAGTGCGATACAGGGTTAGAGCCTAGTACAGTGGCTGCCGTGAACTGCTGTATTTGGCACTATCTAACATATAACGCTATCTAACAAATAAATCTGTCTCATTACATTTTGTACCAGATATATTTATTCCAGACCTGTGAAACCAAAAGTTGTACGTTATATGGTGGATAAGTTCCGAATAGGCTATCAAGGACTTTATCATCATGTGGTGAAATCGGCCCTTAAGTAGTTGTTTTGTTTTTGTATATTGCCCGATGAAAAGGATAGGATAAGGGAAAACACCAATCTTCCCACTAATCGCTGATGTCTCATGCTCTCCCAGTGACCGTCCTGAGCCGAGGTTCGTAACCCGTTAGTGGGTTGCCCTCAGCATGGTTACTTACATCAAGGGTTACGAGCGCCTCAAGCGCTCACCTGAAAGTCCGGTGTGGCCAGAGAAGCCGACCGTCTTCAGGCTAATGGCAGATAGGCCCGCGTCAAAAAAAATGAAAATAAGAAAAGATGACGCATAGCTACGTTTAGTCACATATAATTAATTTCGTAAATTAGCAACGTTTCTGATATTTATATTATTAAAATTCTGCATAGGTAAGGCAACTAAAATAAACGTAGTTAATTTACCCAACTTATGTCTCTAGTTTCGAATTGGACGGTTTAGTTAAATAAAATTTTATTAATTAAAAAAGGTTTCATTCACCTTGAAATAGAACAAAATTATTGCTTCCAGGTATTATAGCTTCTTACTGTAACAGTATTTTATAATAATTTATAACATTTTATAACAACGAAAATATTACATCTTACGTAAAGAAACTATTTTTAAAAAGTTCCCAGGAAATATTTAAATACTTATAATCGAATATATTATATTTTGAATTCACGGACCCAATCGAAATTAATCTCTATTTTAGCTCTATCAAGGCATGTTATTTGCAGGAAATAAATACATCACAACACTGAGTGACGACAGCTACAGTCGCAAGATGAAATTGACTATAAGGAGAGTGTCATCGAGAGATTTCTCCTCGTATCGGTGCGTCGCTAAGAATTCCCTCGGAGAGACAGATGGCCTCATTCGACTTGACGGTAACATATGTCTACGCAATACTATCTAACGAAGCCTTACTGTTCTCTGTACTCTCACGAAATAGAAAACTACGTTTTGGTCATTAATATCTTTTCGATATTTAAAAAGCTTCACTTTATATACCGCTGGAATAAATGTATATGCAATCTTTATTATCCAACCCGTAGTAAGTAGAAAATCGCATTGAATTATATTTTTACCATAAGATTCACGAGAAAATAGATACTTCACGTATATGTAGCATACATAACTAAAATCATAACCCTTCTTCGGCTTTACTGCGTTCGGATAAAACTATAGTTAATATTTATTGCGGACACTGCATCAAGTATATTTATGGTTTAATAATAACTTCCCCATGAACCTGGCGTGTTACAGAGATACCAGCGCCTTCCACAACTAGCACAACAGTTAATTATGTGCCAACGTTTCCTTCAAAGAAAAAAGGTAAGCTTTAATTGAATTATTTTATAATAACTATTCACTTGAGAATTTTATTTCCTATATTGAGTTTACTATACTTATTATTCAGCCAATTCTCATAAACTATAGTAAATATTAAATATAGTAGCTTGTTCAAGATTATAAAAAATATAATAAAATATTATATGATCTTAAAATATTTATTGTCACATCTAATATTTATTTTTAACCATAATGGTATGGTAGTATTAATTCAGCTTTTATTACTTAAATAATACTTTACTCCCCAAAGAATTCTAACAATCAGCTGTGATGTTTTGGTATATTTTTCACAAGCCAGTTTATCTGTGTTACTAATTGCCGCCGTCGAAGCGCGCTTATTGGAAAATTTGATAAATCAGTTTTGGCACCTAAACGAAACTAGTATTATAAATTCAATACTGGCGGCGGAAAGTTTCGTGGAGCCGCCACGTGCCTTTTATACATTCACCGTGCTCTCGCAGCGACCGCCTCACTGAAAAGGTCGATGGTAGATTTTGTATTTATTGGTTTTGCCGCCGCGACCCAATGCTTCCGTACAATTGGGTCGTTAGTAATATTATTGTGGGCAAAGCGATTTTGTTTACGCTTTGACTTCCAATGTACCTTCTTATTGTTATAGATTTGGGTTTTCCTTTATATTCTTTATGGCATCAAATGTTTCGTTCACACTTGAAAGCCTACTTTCGTGGCCCCTTAGCAGTGTGTAAGAAAATTTTATGACGCAATCATTTTCCGCATCGTTTCTATATTGCGCAAGAATTTTATCCGGCGCTTCGTGTTTTCTACAGGTAAACATAAAAATCGATGGCGGGACAGCTCCGCTGAAAACAGAGTCATAGGAGATTACGAGGTGGAGGAATGGAAAGATTTTGGTAAGTAGATGCTGGTTTTCCTAATCAATGGTTTATTCATTATAGTTTTATATAAGGCGTAGTTGTATTTCAAACGCGTTACGAGTATGATTTGCGCGCTGAGGTCCTGGGTTCGAATCCCGGGTCGAGCCAAAAATATTGTGACTGGGTTTTCCATCTTAATAATTACTCAGTCGCAGCTCGGAGTCAGGAAGTTGGCGGTGTGATACCCCCGTGCCTCGGAAAGCACGTAAAGCCGTTGGTCCTGCGCCTGATTTCTCTCCGGTCATGTCGGATTGCCGTCTCACCGGACTATGAGAGTGAAGGAATAGCGAGTGCACCTGTGTATTGCGCACACACTTGTGCACTATAATATCTCCTGCATACCTGGCTGATCTACGTTGAGATTGGCCGCCGTGGCCGAAACTGGCTAGGAGAATTACGTTACGTTATATATATAACACGTGCATTACTTCCATAGATTATGAGTCAACTCAATCGTCCGGGTCGTCGATCGCGCGCAGCGTTCTGCTCAGCGTCGTGGCGAGTCTGCTGATAGTCAGCTGACACATGCAACTCCATTTTGAAATATCATAGTGCCAATACGGAACGTTAGTGCTAATACAGATCCGATAATATAAATAGCAGTGATAATATTAGCTAGAAGCCGTGTCGATTGTTTAGTGATATTAATACTTCGAACTTGTTGTGTAGACGTGGAATCCTTCAATACGCCCTGCGTCTGAGCTAAGGCATTTAGAGTATTCGATATAATGTTTTATTTGTTATAGCACAAATCGGAAATTATTTAATCAATTGTTTATACGTTGCCGAAGTATATTTTTGTGAAAATACTATGTAAGTGTAAATAAATTATTGATATTAATGGAAGACTGATAGGTTTGTACGATAAATGTGCCATATCTAAACGCATATATAGCATAGGGTGTATGCAATGTAATGAGATTATGCAGTAAAGGCTTTGCAATGTACAATGTAGAACGTTTTCACTGCTACAGTCCAACTGCCGCGTTATGCCTAGTTTACACGAGCTTTTTACTTGTCATTGGTTGTTATTTTTTAACCAAAAGCTTAGACTTTAGTGAAAAGTAATCAGTTAAACTTTTGTTATTTACCATTCCCATGTTTAAGCAAGAATTTTTATTTGTATTTATGCCATACAACTAGCGTGGATATCCATACCATTCGACAAGGGAGCGCATAGAATTGTAATATATCGGTCACTTGTTAGTTTGAGCTTTTAACAAATACTATTTTGAATTAACACGTAGATAAAAGCGATTATGTAAGTACCCAGAAAGTAGAGATATACTCTAATGAATTGAACTAAAAAGTGTTTCGGACGCGCACGTACTTACAAATTTTTTACATTAACGTGTCTGTGAAAGAGGCGACGTCTTTAAACCAGTACAAACAAAAAAGACACTTCTATTGCCATTTCCGCGTAATGTATTAAATCTCAGATTATACGTTCTAATCGCATATGTATCTCTTTATTAACATATATATACAATATCATTGGGTAAAAGTTTAAATGATAGTGACAAGTAGCTGGTGTAAACTAAGCACAATACGTACGGCCGCGTGTCGTGTGCCGGCATTAAGATGCTATCGCGACGCCCGCAACACTCGTTACACAATTACTCACCAGTTAAATATACATCAGTTTACCAAATGAATTTTGTGCAGTGTAATTTGTTCCGTACACGTTTGTCCTTAAGGTATATTATTTTATTAATTAAGCACATGTAAGTATATGGTGTTGTCAGTTTACATCCCTTTATTTTTAAACTTTATATTTAGAGTTTACTCCAAACTTTAAAAGTTGTATCCAGTTTTTGTAATTTATTTATTTGAAGTAGTTTTTGTAATATAGCACTCGTAGATATCCTTAATCTAGAATTTACAAACGAAATAGTAAAAAACATATGGATATTATAAATTGCTAAGTTGC
Organism: Sphinx pinastri; assembly: GCA_947568825.1. Taxonomy (NCBI): domain Eukaryota; kingdom Metazoa; phylum Arthropoda; class Insecta; order Lepidoptera; family Sphingidae; genus Sphinx; species Sphinx pinastri. The sequence continues at coordinate 8,039,314 of OX387627.1, read as the reverse complement.
GTATCGAACTAAATCCTATTTTGTACAGCTTTAAAAAATCAAATATCAATACATTTTCATATCACAATGACTACATTCATATCCTTTAAATTAAAGTATTAAATATGTGTATTTATCAATTTCACGGTAATATTATTCAATTTGGTTGATGAAATGCTAAATATAATTTATTAATGTAAATAATTTATCATCTGCAATAACGACAATATGGCGTGCTTTGTTAAATAAATGTACATCGCTATTTGTAACTTTTTAATCACTATCAAACTTACGAATAGATATACCTAGAATAATTATATTATATTGAATTATAAATCATTTCCAAAACTGTGACGCTATTTGGTAAATACCAAAATAATGTTATATCTTGGAAATGTTACCTGTGAAATCTAAAATGTATAGTAATTGTTGCAATTAGCTGTTTATGTAAAGTTACTAATAAATGGAATTTCATAAAAACGTGTCTTATTGTACTAGAATTAAATAGTTGAAAAACATCAAAAAGAATGACGAATCAACCTAAAATAACAAAAAATATTAATACGTAGATAAACTTACATTAGTTTAAGAACTTAGTTATTAAGGTTAAATAAAAAATGTTTATTATTTTTTGCTTTTCAGTTTTTTCGGTGGTTTAATTTTTTTGTTAAAACGTTTTTATTTTATATTTTTTGTGGCTATAAACTACATGCTTAATTTTTATTAATACACAACTCAACATTAAAATCTGTGAGTAAACAATAAATCACCCCTTTTTCCCACCCTTAGGGTAGATTTTTTTTCCAAATTTACATGGGACCAATTTCGATTTTTATCAAATAAAAAAGAATTATTAAAATCGGGCTACTCGGTAAAAACATATGCGTGGTCATACATAAAAAAATATACACGTCGACTTGAGAACCTCCTCCGTTTTTTTCGTCGGTTAATGAGTCTTGTTTCTCTGTAATAAAAGGCATTACTTTAGTTTAAACTGCTCCAACTCCTTGCAGTCTTTAATCTAAAACTCGCACAGGTCGGCCTTTATCTCATATCACTTCCAGTTCCAGGTCGCAGTCTCTAGTAGGCTATGTCATTTCAAGTTTTTCAATCCCATTTATGCTAATTGGCTTGGAAATTCCTAAGTCTCATAGCCCTAATAACCTGATATTACTAAAACACCTTTCAAGATAATAATACTAAAGAAAATATAGATGTTTATCAGGGAATTAACACACAGTTAGTACTATAATATAAATAACATAAAGCAACAAAGCTCTATTGTTCACAAAATTATTACACTACTACACTCGGGCTTATTTTGCATAAAATAATGGGCGCGGAAGCAGTACCTGGGCATCCCGGGCGGCCTGCACAGACACTTTAATGCACTTACTGCCAAGAGTCACGGCTAACTGACGAGCCTGAATATATTTGCCAGTTTTTAATGGGTCATAACGAAAATCAACCATCTGACTTAGACCACAAGGGCTATTGTCAAACCAAAGCCATTTCCACGTAGACCGATGCAAAAAGTACTTTGCCATCTCAATTGTAAATTCAAAAAGGTTAATTCGAAGTGGTTTTGATGTTGATGTAATAGAAAACGCAATTCGAACGGTACAGTTAACTTGTGTGCACTGTTGGTAGCGAGTGTATCAGTGCAGCACACTTTTTTTATTCGAATTTACTTTTCATAGTAACAAAATTACAACAGATTTTTTTTCAGTATAGTAGTTTAAAAATCACCATTACTTTACTAATGAAAATGATAATCTTCTTAATCTTCTTCTTAAAAAAATCTTCAAAAAATCATATGTAAGTCCGCCTGGGTGGGTACCACCGCAATGTCTATTTCTGCTGCCAAGCAGCAGTGTGCATGCACTGTTGTGTTTCGGTTTGAATGAAATTGTAGCCAGTGTAACTACTGGACATAATGAGACTTAACATGTTATGTCTCAGGATGACGAGCGCAAAGGAATGCCACACAGTACTTTGTAACTAAAGGTGCTGGATGGTGTTGGTACTGTTTATGGGTTGTCATATCGCTTACCTTCAGGCGAGCGGCATGCTCGTCTCGTCATTCAATGCAATAAAAACAAATCTTAGAACTGACTGACTCAGTGACAGCATTCTGATTGCCGTACAGCTTAAACCGATGTATATGGAAGCATGAAAATATGCCTGTGTGTGTACATAGCGTAGGTGAGCTCTAGAAAAGTATTTATGCAAAATTATACTTTAAGCGAGTTAAACACATGATGCACACGGCTAGTCAAGCTATAAAATACTACTTGTATTTATCGTACATTTTTAACCAACTTCAAAAAAGGAGGTTCTGTATTCGATCCGTATGTATGTAAGTTTGTATGGCCGTATTTATTAGGATCTGATGTAGATCTTCAGATACAATGGAACTCTTCAATAACTAACAGCAGATGACCCGCGAATGCTGCAATCGTATATCTATCAATAATCATGTATTATTTTACACCATTCCATCATTCACTAACAAAAAAGCAATAAATGAAATCTTTTTAATAAAAATAAAACCGACTTCAAACCACTACAAACCAAAAAATAATTTATCTTTATGCCTATACGTATATTTGGAATCGATGCCTAATTTAAATTCCCAACTAATTCATGCATGTTATTTTCAGTAATTTTGTACCCAAATACTGAGTAGTGTGTCGAAAAATATGTAGTCAGATATTCCATTTCGGCCGGTCTTTGTTGAGGGTGTCAAAGAAAGGAACATCGGGTACTTCGAAATAATAGCTGTGCAAAACAAGCAGTGGGGAAGACAAACTAGTTGGAGTGACAGCCGGAGTATAAAAGACGCCGCACAATTTAAGAGGGGCAGTGTTGAATTCACTGTTATGCCGACACTATCCTCGTAATCTCCAGTTCATCATTAGTTTGTAGTGGAGTGTAAATAGGGCACTACGACATTGCGCAGTTCCTTGTGGATCCTGGTTCCTGACATGGAAGTGTCTTAACGCTGATATATCAGTAATCATTATTGTAACATGAAGAGATAACTTTCTTTCTTTTTATTCTGCGACACGCACATACCAATTTCATTTTAAATATGTTTTTCTATATTAACAAGCAAAAACTGATGAAAACCGCAAAATTTTAGTTGATTTGCATGTAATGCAAATTAGATAACAAATTCTGATTCGGGTGATTCACTAGCAAAACGATGACGCGAATATGAAGCAGATGATTATTGAAACAGGTGTGTTTATAATGCCCGGACTGTTTATCTTGACGAATTAATGCCTAAACTATTTATAAAAAGCTGGTTGCTACCTTGTTTGGTGGTTTTTACACCTTTACGAAAAAAGAAATACAAAATAAATAAATCTATCAATTTAATGAATAAAATATGTAGTGTAAAATATGTAAATAATAAATATGTAGTAGTACTGCTTTATTATTCTGGTCCGCCAGTTTATTATTTATGTGATTGATAACTGTTATTTACCACTTGGTAAAGGTATACGCTGGATGCAGGCCGCTTTTGACAGGTCCATCTGAAAATCTTAAGGAGCTATATTCAGCAGTGGACACAATGTGGCTAATGATGATGATAACTGTTATTTCCATTAATCAATTATGCTGATTGAAATGTGGCCCTAAACGAAAAAAATCTTTCTACCCAATATGCGTAACGAATATGACATATTTTATGTGTGAGGTTCGTTTCTTCTTTGTTTAGTAATGGGCCGCTGCTTCAAATGATCTAAAAGTAAATTAATAGATATAATTGAAATATAACTAGCTGTCAGCTATACTACAAGCTGAAACCATAGAAATTCAACTTGGGCTGTTTTGTACCGGAGTTAATCTATTTGCTGATAAAAAAAAAACAATTGATTCATTAAAACATAATTCATTTGTAATTTATAAGTAGGGTCAGGCACAAAAACATAGTTCAACAAGATACTTAATGAATGACTAATAGGTAAACAATACACTAAACATAATCATCGTGTCTAATCAATGAAATTAATCAATAAAACGTATGGACAATAGTATTACCATTCGTTTTAGTGAGCAAGTACCTAATTCTGAGATCGCAAATTCGTATTCACCTGGTCGTACCGTCTATGGGAGCAATCTTCTAAATGGCGCGTACCTAATGATAGGCGTCGGAAAAGGCCTCGGCGCAAAAATACAACCGAGTTTGGGATTATAACATTATTTCTTTAGATCTCCCACGGCATTATTTATCTAATGTAATGTAACTAAAATGTTTGATAATGCCACAAGTACTCTGTAAGAGCCATCTGCGAAAGTTACCCCACGAGTGATATCAAATAGATCTTATTTGTTACTTACATCTATATACATAAATAATTTAGCGTACAATATACACAGCACTTGCGTTTATTTGTTATATATTATACACAACTCGTTTATTTACAATGCCGTAGGATATGTAATTATTTCTGATGTACTTTAGAATTCTCGATTTAGGCATTTTTGTTTTTTGTAAGTCAATGTTCTTCCACAGGTTAAGACAGAAAGGCAAAAGGTGAATATTATCTTCATTTTTTTTGGAATCATTTACATCATTCTACTGTTTTGAAGTTGTACAAAACAATATCAGTCTCTTATGTGTAACAAATCTTCCACAATTCTGTTCAAGGTTTAGAAATAATTATACCCCATTATTAATAAAGGCGTATCTTATACAACTCTTGGCTTTTCAGCTTGCAGCTTAGAACATAGGAAACCGTTACTAGTAGCGGTAACCAAAAATTGTTAAGCTACAATAGGCCTTTTGGCAATGCTTTCCCATTACATATCAACAGTACACCTAGTTCTACTTTACGCTTATCTAACTACTGATTATAGTGCATTAAAAGAAAGCATCAAGGTACTGTACGCTCTCATATGACTCCGTATCGATTTTATGCAAAATGCAACTAAGTTCCTCGCAACAAACAGTCTGCGCTATATTAGCCATAAACCGCGCTTATTTTGCCAACACTGCTCGCTTTATTATTATAAAATAAGGCATCAATTTATGTACCTACTTATCGGGCCGCCGTTATAAATTGGCATTGTGAAACTGAAAATTGCCTGGCCACCGCCTATGACACGCCGCGCGGTTTTTCACGCCCGCCAGTTGTGATATTGTGGCATAAAATATTAAAAACGGTTGGATCAAACTGTTCTTTCGATTAATAGTCCATGATTAGATAAGTTGTGGCAAATAATGGTTTAAAGTAGTAGGGAACGTCATGTTATTTACTTTTATTGAAGACGTTGTAAAGAAACGAGACTTTGAAATATAAAAATAGAAAACCACCTATCACTTTGCCCGGCTCGGGCAAAGTGATATTGGATTTTTCTATTCAGTATCAGCCCGGAGTCTGGAATTTGTGCCCGATATGGCGATAGGCTCGCCCCCTATCACATCATGGGACGGAATACGCTTGGCGAAAAGTAGGTGCACTAGTTGCGCCTCTGCCTACCCCTTCGGGGATAAAAGGCGTGAGCATGCGCGTTGAGAAAACTACCTAACCGTATTTTTTCCGGGTGGAGTCATTCATTCTATGAGACACAAAGCAAAGTATCGGCATCGTAGAATCGGTGCAGCACATTTTACATGAATGTGATTATCCATCCGTCATCGCTGCTGCCAATAAGTTGTCAGTCACTATTCCTAATTAATACCTTCCTGCCACCGGCCTCTACCACCGACCGACACTGCACGGCGCACGCTCGTGTGTAAGCAAAGCTTAAGCGAGCTGACTCACACTGTTTATGTGTCTGAAAGTAAAGAAATTATATAACTAATAAAAAAAATTGAAACAATCGCGTGGAAATATTTATTTGAAAATATTAACTCAATAAAAAAAATTTATCTTAGAAAATACGTAAGGTAGGAACTAAAAACGTGTGCACAATATGTCATGTCATGTACAAAAAATCTACACAATATGTCGACTTAACAGTTATGAACTCCTAGGGCGGTATTAATAAATCAATCTCAAGTTTGAGTTACATCTCAAGTATTGATAGTTCAATACATTATGTCTACTTGAGATGTAACTCAAATTGAGGTTGATTTGTTAATACCACCCTTATTGAGAATTGAGTAATGATAAATGTAATTTGTGCAGACATTAGATTTCATTTCATCTTCCTTCAATGAAGGAATATTGATTCAGGCATAGAAAATAGAAATATACTCCTATAATTGCAATAGAGCAAGGCAAATAAGCCTGATACGATAAAGTCTCGCTACTTTCATACTATGTATTTAGATATCAATGTTTATTTTCTATGCTGCGAATTCTTATACAGGTATCTATTTAATACCATCCGAGAAAATTAAGGAGAAAATAATGTGAATATTTATAACATTCCCAAAAATATACCTACTTTAGCCCTTATTTTTTAAAGTGCATTTTTTGCGCAAGTAAATCTTACATATTATGAACTTAACTGACATCCCAGACAATAATCTATTTTTCCATCAGTTCCATTTGAAATAACCACCAGATTCCGTTTTTAAAATGAAGTACTAAAATAATATTTACAAGGAAGTCGATTGTACATCCTACGAACATTTCGATCCATCGAAGATTATCATGAACCCAACGAATACACAAGTTACAACTAGAAATGATATAAAAAACACGTCACACATAGGTTCAATCAGGCAAGACACATTTCGTTTTATAGCCAATATATCGTCGAATAGAGAAAAGTATAAAAATAATAAGGAGTCTTGAGGGAAAATAAAATATAATAATAACACGCCGTCAAAGTCATTGTACAACGGCTTGAAAGGATTTAGGGTGTTTTAGGATAACTATACGTAACTACATGCGACGCTTGAAAAGGGTAAGCGGTCAATATTGTTAGATTTGAATTTCACGTTGCCTTCAGCGCTCCAATCATAAAGAACGATATCGATGACAGATACAATTTTGTTTACAAGGATTTATTTGCACCGTATAACACATATTGCTTTGTATAACCGTTATCAAAATAATAACGTGTACGTTACGCAATCTGTGACGTAATTATGCCAACTTGGCATCGGACTTTTTACGTGAAAACATTTACGTTTTCAATTCTATCAGCTTATGCGGCTATTGGGAAAACAGATTTCTCTTTTCGGAAGTATAAATATTTACAGAATTAAACCCAACCAGGGTATAATGTTTGATTATTTAAAGTAATTTCAGTGATCACGTTTACATAATTTGAATTTAATATTTCTGTACATATTGCTACCCGGATGTTAAAGGATTTATAATAAAATAGTAAGTATACATAATCAATTATTAAATGACAATATCATTAACGAACTGACTAAGACAACAAAAACTTTAAAATGCATGGCACAAAAAAAATATCACTGGCGATTTATTAAAATATTAAGAATAAATATTTCAAACTAAATAACATCTCGCACTATAATAATCTGTAAAGAAGCCGCATTCGTGCAATGAGATGCATGCAGGTCGATCAGAACGTCGTAGCGCGCTCTCGAATGGGTCTCATCAGTCACGGGCGTAAATAGTGTCAACACGCTGCGAAGCATCATTCATTTATGCTAAAACATTAATAATTATCATTGCATAATGTGGTAGCTAGCAGGACAATTTTGAAGATACCTATTTAGACAATAAACTAAAATATTTTCTTTAATTTAAAGAAATTTTACTCTTCATATTTACATACATTTGACAAACGTATTCACCAAAGTATGAAAAAGGAAATATTTCGCTAATAACTCTTCAAACCTATACCTAATTATGATTTAATCCTTCATTATGTAACACTTTATACGTAACCCAATTCGTGAAACAAATGAAATGGTAAATGGTAACATTTGGTTGGTAACAACAGTCACGAATTCAGATTATAGATAACTATTAATTAATACAAACTAAGGCACGTATAATCCATTGCCTGTTGTACCAAATATTTTAGATGATACGTTGACAAACGTTGACAGTTTGATTAATCTAATTAACAGTGACTAAACACGGTGCCTCCAATTAACGAGATCTAGGGGAATAAGACTGTTATAACAGTCTGTAAGCGATTCAGCAATAATTAATTTACTTTTACGTAAACATCAAACGGTATTAGCCTCGAATCAGAATGATATAGGATTAGTGATTCCATTAGTATATTTGTTACCAAGTTTGTTACCTTTGTTTAAGTTTCCCAACCTTATAACGGCTTTGCGCAATTAAATGGTGTAACAATTAATTTATAGTTAATTAAACAAAAACAAACACACTTCACGCCTTTATTCCCGAAGGGGTAGACAGAGGAGCAACTAGGGCATTCACTTTTGGTTATGTGTGTTCCGTCACATGATGCGACATCACGCGAGCCTATCGCCATATAGGTCACAATAGGCCGTCATTATTCTGGTGACTGTCGAGTCGAGAGAGTAGAGACATGGCGTCTCTCATCAGTTCGCATTATATTTGGACGACACTGTATTTTCTGTCAAATCCACGTAATTACCTGGCCCTAGCAAAATTGTAAAATAAACTATTTGAAAAACATGTAAATTAAAAAATATTGGGGCCTACAAGGTACACTACGTTTCGTCACATAAGGAACGAATTTGCTCGAATGCGTAGACGCATATGAATAATCAAATGGATTCCATTTCGAATACATCTGAATTCTGTACAAAGTTATTTCAAGCGTAGATATTCGAGGGTGAATATCGGGTTAAATAACAGGAATGGCCTGTTTGTATTGTACTCGTACCTCCGGGGCCCGAATAAGGTAACACCATCTGGCAAGCCAACAACCATCCTAGCTCTTTAGATCTTCCTTAAGGTTATAAAAAGTGAACCTGAGAAAATTTCATATTATTTTATATTTATTTCAGATGCTACAATTGAGATTATTTCGCGTGATCTAAATGTTATATGTAATCGGTTTTATATCGAAAAGTACATTCCGAATATTTTAATGCTATGAAAGTGGAACAAATGAGCATGTAAGTTACATTAAAGGAATTGAACACAATTTAAGAACACCTGCAATGCAATGCAATGCAATCAGCCCTATATTATATACTGCCCACTGCTGAGCGCGGGCCTCCTCTACTACTGAGAGGGGTTAGGCCTTAGTCCACCACACTGGCCTAATGCAGGTTGGCAGACTTCACATACCCTCGAAATTCTTATGGAGAATTCTCAGGTATGTAGGTTTCCTCACGATGTTTTCCTTTACCGTTAAAAAACAACTGCAATATTTTAAATCTCAAAACAGAACAAAAAATATTGAAAGTGTGAAAAACTACACTTTCAAATAAATATGGGTTTTGTTCATCGTATTAATGACGAAAGCAGATTCAACATTTTTTTAAAACATCCCAGTCCACCATTAAAATAATAACTTCTCCTGGGCTGCACTTTTTGCGACGGCTCAAACTTAAATACTGTCACGTTGCATCCGTACCATTTCTCTGCAATTACAAGTAGGGAACTATTAAGGTACGTGCTTCAGACAACTTCGTACATCTTGCTTTAAAGATATTGAAAACTCTATTAGTCCTTTTATTTTTTTTTATTTTTTTTTTTAAATCTTTAATTTAATTTAATAATCAAGTTTAGAGGCTTTTAATCTACAAGATTACGCCAGCCTCATCGTATCCTAAAACTAATTCATCAGAAAGGGAAACATTTTAAGTCCTTTTTAGCTTGCTTACAAATTTATAGATTTTAATAGCATTTTCACTGTAAGGTGTAGACAAGATTGTTTGTACCACACCCAATTCTAAAATATTAACTTTTAATTCCTCCATTAATGTTTCTCTTTCTGTGTTATATCGGACACATTCCATGAGCAAGGGGTGAACATCTTCTACAGATCCACATATTTCACAATTGGGACTACTAGTTTTCTTCATTAAGAAGCCAAACTTGTTCAATGGTATGTGTCCAGATCTTATTCTATGTGCAATGACTGTTAAGCTTTTGCTAATTTTTACATTTGTGAACCAAGGAATACGAGGAGTTTCGCATTGCATGGTTCTATACCAAATACCCTTTCTCCGAGAATTTATGTCAAAATATTCGTTCCAAATTTTATAACAGTAAGTCTTATATTTACTAAAAACTTCAAAGAAACACGGCTTTATATCAACAAATGACCCATCAATAGCAGCACTTTTAGCTAAAATGTCAACCTGCTCATTTCCTTTTAAACCTATATGACCCGGTACCCACTGCAATCTTAATGAGACATTATTCACTTCAAACCAACGCATTAAACTCATAATTTCATAGGCTACCGAAGCACCTCTGTGTCCAGAAGCGCATCGAGCCAAATGTTGCAAAGCGCTTTTGCTGTCGGTTATTATGACCACTCTATTATAGGAATTCCTTTTAACATAACGCAATGCCTCTAAGATTGCAGTGAGCTCCAACGTCATTATACATATATTCCCATTACAAATCTTAAAGCTACCACTATTCTTGGAAAAAGGGTCAAAAAATGCCGCCCCAGATCCACTATGACTCCTTGAACCATCAGTATAAATCTTATGCCAATCTTTATATTTATTGAATAGCTCCTCTAAAATACTATATTTTAACTTATCTGGATGGTAAGACTTTTTATTTGATATGACACAGTCTAAATCACACAACAATACCTCAGAAATTTTTATATTTGTTACCCATGTGTCTAAAGTAAACATTTCTAGAGGATAGCTTGTATTTATATTTTCACTTATAATACCACAAGAGCTTCAAAATTATCGGGTATTTCCCGATAGGTTCGTTGCAAACAAATGAAGGAGTTTTCAGGAGTTTTCAAAAACTTGACGACTTTATTTGTTTGCAGGGAACCTTGAGGGAAATGCCAGATAATTTTGAAGCTCGTGTGGTATTCGGGGGATTATTTTTCCGTCCCAAATGTCGGCCAATAGAATTGCACCATGAGATGAAATGAACAGTCAACAAATAAGAATTTCATAATATATCGAATGGTGCAATAATATATAGTAACGACCAGAGAAAATATTCAAAAAAAATTGTCAGTATAATACCATGTAGGTTGTACCACGTGACGTCGAATGGTGCAATTCTATTGGTCGATATTTGGGTCGGAAAAATAATCATGTTTAATTTTATTATATATTGTTACTAAAAGTGGTTTCTTTTTCGGCAGCCAATATCTGTTGGTACAAAGAGTGCTTAGTGCATCTAGTGAGCTATTGACTATATTGTAATTATGAGACCAAGATTTAGCTTTCAATAAGTATTTAAAAGCCAAATATTCTCTACGTACAAATAAAGGTGGAATACATAGTTCACATTCCATGACATGAATTGGTGTGCTTCTGATAAAACCACCAATTATTCTTAAAGCCTGATTCTGAACTACATCCAGTTTATTGATGTGTATCTTAGCGCTATTATCATAAATAAAACTTGCATAGTCTATTCGACTTCTAACCAATGCTATATACAATCTGCGTAAATGAATTGGATGAATACCCCATGATGGACCCGAAAGAAGTTTTAGGAGATTAAGAAATGGTTGGGTCTTTTTATTTATTTCATCTATATGTTTTCCCCAGCGCAATGACCTATCAAGCCACACACCCAAGTATTTAATATTGTCCGATATTTGTAATGTTATGTCATTGATTAAAAGTCGAGCTTCCTGTTTTTTGTGTCCTCTACTAAATATAAGATATTTAGATTTGTTCACTGACAATTCAAGACCAATATCCTCTAAAATATAAAATGTTGAATATAATGCCTCCTGCATACTGCTTACACTGTCAACGAACTTATTATTGCTAGTATACAAAACAAAATCGTCAGCATATTGAGATATTGTCACGTTCGTTATATTATGACAAATTTTATAAGTAACAATATTAAAAAGTAATGGTGAGAGTGGATCACCTTGACCAATGCCTTTATTTGTCCATCGACATAAATAATTATTACCAGAGCCATTTTCACTATTCATTTGAATTAATAGTCGCCTTTCACTAAGATAGGACCATATATATCTAGATATTTTACTACCTACATTTATGTCTTCCAATGTGTGTACAAGTTTCGTTACTAAAATATTATTATACGCATTGTCAATATCGAGAAAGCATGCAAGGGTTGATAAATTTTTTGAAAATCCAATTTGAATATGACTAATTAACCTAACTAAGGAATCTATAGTTGATTGTGCACGTCTAAATCCAATAGTTTTGTATGATAATAATTTATGTTTTTCCACAAACCACTCAAGGCGTTTTGTAAGCATTGCATGAAATATTTTACAAACACACGACATTAGGGCTATTGGTCTCAATTTGGGTGTGACACTTCCCAATACATTGGTTTTAGGGATTGGGTAAATTTCAATATAACGCCATTGCAAGGGAACAATACTATAGGTAAAAATTATGTTATAAATTTCCAGTAAAAATAATTTCGCTATAGGAGGCAAATTGTACAACATAGAGTATGTAATTAAATCATTTCCCGGAGCAGTGTCTTTCTTTTTAATACATTTGGACATTTCTTCTATATTAAATTCAATCTCTAAACTTGCGTTTTTCGAATAAAAGTTTGGTGTTGGTGGAAGGACGGATTCAGGTGCCAAACTACATAACAATTCTTCTTTGTTTTTGTCAGAAGTCTGAAACTGACTCTTTTTGTAGCCTTTTATCCACCGCATTCGTTGCCACATCTCAGAAATTGACACAGTATCTTCTATACTATCACAAAATTGACACCAGCTCTTAGATTTAGCTCTCTTAATTAACTGTTTAGTTTCCTGTATATTTCTCTCCAATATAGAAAGGTTATCGGGTGTAGGATTTTGTCTAAATTTTTTAAGTTGTAATCGACGTTCAGCTACAGACTTAGAAAGTTCAGAATTCCACCAAGGTTTGGGTTGAAATTTGGATGTAGGATCTGTGCTTATTTTAATCTTCGGGATACACCGATCAGCTGCATTGTTAATTTTTTCAATGAAAAAGTCATATTTTACTTGCAAATTATTTGTCACCACCGGGTTACTGAATGCATGTCTTAGTACATCTTTGTACTTTGTCCAGTTGGCCAATTTGTAGTTTCGTTTTTTAGTATTAAAGCAATTGGGCGTATAGTCTAGTATAATTTTAATAATTAAATGGTCACTGCCTAGGTTCTCACTTAACACTTGCCATTTGAATTTTATAGCAATATCAGATGAGATAAATGTTATATCCGGGGATGACTTTTGGAGCAAGCCATTAACAAGTTTTACTCTCGTTGAGCTTCCATCATTTAAATAGATATATCCATTATCTAAGGCAGAGGTCATAATTTGTACCCCTCTTATGTTATTTTTGTACGACCAATTCGTATGATGGGCATTAAAATCGCCCGCTATTAATGACTTTTTTGAATAGTAACCAAATAGGCAATCCCAATCTACCTGACATGTACGTATACTAGATGGACAATAAACAGAGAATATATTTTCTAAACTAGAACAGTTAAGTAATTTAATATGTAACATTTCTATACCTTCATTGGCTGACCTATGCGAAGATGTAAGTACCTTGAGTGACTTATGTATAATAAACGCTACACCGCCGTATGAATCGTCTCTATCCTTCCTATACGTGTTATAACCACTAAATTTGAGCTCAGTATCCACAGCCAACCATGTCTCACTTAGAATAGCTAAATGAATGTTCTCTTGGTGTAAAAGACATTCAAATTCCAGTCGTTTCGGATTAATACTTTGGGCATTCCACTGTAAAATGTTAAGTTTACTGACATGTACAAAATTATTAGCCATTTTTGAAAATATTAAAGATACTATTTAAACAATCGGTCGGAGACGATCTTTGTATAGTGCCAGTTACCAATTTATATTACCAATAAAATATTACCAATTTATATTACGTATGCGACCCATCGTTAAGAGAAGCAAAATTATGTTGAATCAAGGAATCAAAAATTTGATTACCCCTTACATCAGTCTTGGTTGACCAGTTCGAGTGGTGTCCATTTATATCTCCTGCTATTAGCGTCTTGTTATTAACTAAGGAAAATATTTCATCCCAATCACTCTGTATAGTTCCAACTGAAGGTGAACAATATAATGAGATGATGTTTTCTAAGTGGTTGCAATTGCTTACCCTTAGTCGAATCATTTCAATTCCTGTATTTGACAATTGGTCATCGTATATTTGGTGAGCTTTTATTGACCTATGAGTTAGAATAGCTACACCTCCATAGCCATCATCACGATCCGATCTAAACGTATTGTATCCGCTTATTTGAAAGTGGCTATTTGGTACAAGCCAAGTTTCACTTATTATAGCAATATGTATCCGTTGTTGATTTAACAGTGTTTCAAAATCTGTTCTTTTAGGTCGAATACTTTGGCCATTCCACTGTAGAATATTTATTGGGATACGAGACTGGTTGTAATCCATAATTGTTTAATGAAGTTAAAAAGAGGCCAGTCACGCATACAGTTCAGTGCAAATGATACAAATCCCTCCAATATAATATTGATACAACTTTTAATCTTGTCTTCCCATGAACTGTTTTCCGCCTCACATATCTTTTGTTTAAGCTTCTTAAGTAGTAATTGCCAAGACATATTTTGTCCATTTGTAAATCTTGGTTCTTGATTTGGTGTTTCCTCCGTTTTACTATCACCTTCACTTGAGTCCGACACATATTCAAAGCTCTTACTTTCTTTTTCCTTCATCATTCTTCTCTTCTCTTTCCTCCTTTCAGATTTGTTTTTTTTCTTTGGTTTTTCATGAGATTCCTGGGTAATATTATGAGCATCGGTTGGAGTTCGGCTAGTTCCGGGTATGCATTCTTCTATATGGTTGTCATCCTTAGGAGGCGTGGGTACCCCAAGACATGTTAGTGGCGGGTCATGTGTTATATCTAATGGTGCCGGAGATGGTGGCACATATAAAGTTAGGGCTCGTTTGTATGAGCAATTAAATTCCGCCATCAACTCTCTTATCTTTTTTTCTTTTATATATAACGGACATTTTTTTGCCATAGCCATGTGATTACCATGGCAGTTGTTGCACTTGAAATCCATAGTTTGGCAATTAGCGTGCCTACCAGAGCATTTAGGGCAGATTATTTTAGTTGATGGACACATTCTTAACGTGTGACCAAATCGCCAACAACGGGAGCATTGAGTGACGGGGTAGGTGTATGTCCTCACGTTTGCTCTTGTATCATAAATGTACACATGCTTAGGCAATGATGAACCTTTAAAACATATTCTAACAGATTCACTCATTTCCCAGTGGCCATCCATGGTGTTTCTCCGCTTTAATCTCTTGACTGATAAAATTACCGTATCACTCTGTAAGCCTTGCATTATATCCTCTTCAGTTAAATCCATGTCAACATCTTTTATAACTCCATATGACTGACTTATTTCGAGCGTTTTTTGACATTTGTAACCGTTTTGATTAAATATTTTGGACTTCAATAGAAAGTCGGCGCTATCTTCGTTGTTAAATTGAATTAGTGCTTTGTAAGCATTTATATACTTAACTCGTATAACATGCTGTATACCTTCAGACTTTAACAGTTTTGCTAACCCGAATTGTTTAGGTAGTTTTTCTACGCATGTAACACACACCTCTATTTTATCTTCTGGTATTCTCGTCATCTCGTTTTGTATTCCTGCTCGTCCAAATCGTTTTGCCTTTCGCGCTACTGTAGTCCAAATTTCCTCCGAATTTATCTCTCGGTTTCTTTTAGTAGGCCTCCCATGCTCAATTTCCCCGCTGTCTTCCATATTCTGTTCTTCCATATTCCATGTCTGTGCTATATTTTGAATATAATCTCTTGTCATCTCACTCTCGCTGAATTGGGTTATTATATCATTCTCCACCATATTCACGGGACGCAAAAAATCAACGTTCTCGTCACTACTCATTCCTAGGTTGGTAGTAGGCGGTTTAACATAATGAATAAGCGCACGGTCGTACGAAGCGAAGCGCTTGAACCGGTTTGGGATCGTACGATAGATCGACGCGTCTTACGATAACGAGCGCCCGCGCGCAACTGTCCTTTTAATTTAAATAGAAGATTTTCATAATCGATAGCACTTAGCGTGAGGGGACCTCGAGGGCTTCCGAGCACTAAACACTCAGGCCTGATAGAGCATCTGCATTATCAACCTACCTATAAGGTGCAATGTGCACGATGAAGTGCAATCGACGATGATTAATTTGTCATTTGTGCAATAAATAATCGGTTAAACAAGCTACTTATATTAATCAAAAATATAATCAGACGTTATTTGCATATCACCATCGGTCATTTTTGCTCTTATTATTCCAAAGTCTACGATATCAATGTGAAATTTGGGAATTATTCATGCAATTACGCATGTAGTTCACGCTAGAACATGGGCAAGCAGGCGAATAGAACAACTTGAATGAGAACAATTTACACTCAAAACTCAAAAAAGCAAAGTGAGGCTACGCTCGATACACAGTAATTAATTCGAGCTAAATGTTTGTAACACGTCTGGAAGCGGAAGGAAAATACTGCTACAGATAAAAAGCTGTATAATTATTTGTAAATAAAACCAATCTAATTAAAATTTTAGACTTATGACTAAATAGTTTCATTTTACAGAGTTCACACAATGCCAGAACTCTGTACCTATTTATATCACAGCGAGATATCCTTATTTTACGGGTGGAATTAAAATAAATAAATATTAAAGACTGCCTCGGTGGCGTAGTTGTATTACTGTACGACTACGATGCTGAGATCTCGGGTTCGATCCCCGGGTCGGGCAATGTATTGGGTTTTTCTAGATATCGGTTTCCAAAAGCATCAATACACAAATTTTCCTTTATTCTGCAATGTATACAAATTTAAAACGCTAAAAAATAATACAATAAACATTTTTTTTTTTTTATGGCTTAGAATGACGAGACGAGCTTGCCTTTCGCCTGATGGTAAGCGATACGACCGCCCATAAACAGTAGTAGCACCATACAGCACCTTGAGTTACAAAACACTGTGTGACATTCCACTGCGCTCGTCATCCTGAGACATAAGATGTTAAGTCTCATTATGTCCAGTAGTTACACTGGCTACAATGTCCTTCAAACCGAAACACAACAGTGCATGCACACTGCTGCTTGGCGGTAGAAAAAGACATTGCGGTGGTACCCACCCAGACGGTCTCTTACATATGAGAGACCTACCACCAGTAAATACGCCTTACAATAAACTTAAAAATCGAAACCTAATAAATACCCGCATCGAATAATTTTACATCGCATCAAGTATATAAACCACTGAAATGCTGGGGTAAGTTTGCGTAAACAGAGCTGCACAAAGCAAGCAAGTCAACGTTATCGTTAATAAGATGGTAGTTGAGAGAAGAGCTTCGGTTTTCGCAAAACTCGGGCTAAGCGCGGTGCGGGCGGGACTTACTGCAAGATGGTGGTGCCGTGCGCTAGAGGTTTTATTTTTCATTTGCCACCTCTGACCGGCTTACGCGGCTGCGCCAAACTTGTTTTGGTAAGGCGAAACGTACCCGCGATTTTCCTGTAAATCGAACCTCTCCTTGTGGTCTTGAATTTGAAAATTGGTAACTTGACATTATTATTCGATTTGTTTACATTTTTAAACAAAAGTACATTTGTTTGAGTTTTACATACGTACTTTGGTATGCTTTTAATTAATACGCAGTAAATTGTGATGTTATTTTTTTTCCTTGTAAATATTACGTAAAATAAACTAACTGACCTATTTTTTCCTTTAAGGAACCCTACAAAATATTATTAGCCGTATTTCATATAATTAACTAAACGAGAATGTCCTAATTGCTCTGAAATGATGAAATCTGTAGGCGGCGGCTCTACTGCCACCATTCGTTCTCGTTACATACAAACATAAAGAAAATCTCCTGTCTTTGGGGAAAAATTATGCATTCGCCTGTGCCGTACAGCAATTAGAGGAAGAAAGGACTTAAAAAACGATTATGCATTCGTTTTATTGGGTAGGTATTGGATCGTATATTATAGCGCTAAAATAGCAACTTTTTGATAAATTTTGAATTCAAACTCAAGTACAATTTACTAGGAAATTTAGCAAAATGATAATAAATTTAAGTAATATATGAATCAAAGGAAAAACTTAAGAGGTAACTTTACTTTTCACACGTAAATTCATACATGAAGAAATAATTTTTCTACCGTACCTCTCACATAAAACAGTGTTTTAATAAAAGCGGATCACAGCTTTCCGGCTGAATATTGTCGCAGATATTTCAATATTGGTGGGATTAGCAGCCTATTTCAACATCACTCTCAATGCTACGGCAGCGTCATATCGAAATACAATTTCATTCAAAGCAACCCCAAAAAATATTTACCAAGCTTTTTAATTTCAAGTTGCCCTTTATCAACTTTAGGGACCCGACGTAGATGTTCTCTAGGAATGTATAGATAGATGACTCTCACTTGTATTTATTCAAGATAGCATTTTTTGGACAGACGCCTTGATAAAGTTCGCAGGAACACGCTGGATGCCGGCCGCTTTTGACAGGTCCGTCTGGAAATCTTTAGGGGAGGCCTATGTTCAGCAGTGGACGTCATGTGGCTGATGATAATGGTGATGATGACTAAATTTATAAAACTGTTTTCAACTTTGCAATGCAATCAGCCCTGTATTATATACTGCTCACTGCTGAGCTCGGGCCTCCTCTACTACTGAGAGGGGTTAGGCCTTAGTCTACCACGCTGGCGTAGTGTGGGTTGGCAGCCTTCACATACCCTCGAAATTCTTATGGAGAATTCTCAGGCATGTTTCCTCACGACTTTATTTCGGTAAATTTATTTTTATTCCTACAAAGTAATTAACATTGGAATGAAGCTAACGATGCCAAATTATTTTTAGAGTTCAAATAGAAGACCTGGCTATTTCTACTCATTGTTATTTTTTCTTTGCGGCAAACAGCTATTATGGTATAGGTATATTAATAGAATTGGCCGCACGTTCGCTTTGACTCTACAAATGGTAAGTTATTATGGTTAAATCAGTGGAAAAATTGGGTCATCGTCTTTAATACATTATAGACAATAAAAAAAACGCTTACTAATATATTCAAGATCAATTGTCCTTTAATATAAACAGCGAATTTAGTATAAAAAAACAGAAGATTATTTCTATTATGTTCACCTTTATATTTGGCGTATAACAAATATGTCAGAATTTTCCTGAACATTATTACAGAGGGATATGGTGTTATAATCCTGCCAATGACGGCTATGCATAAATTCTTGTCCTGGTGTCGGTAAGGGTAGCGCCATTTATCAATTCCGTTGCTGTTTCATAAAGCGTCTATCACATTGTTATCGTGTCCCACGACATTTATTGCAAACTACTATCTGCGTCCGATTAAATAATCTACGATCAAATAGGCAAGCATTCCTTATACATAATATATGTGGATCTAGTGACAGTGCTTCTTCGCTTTATTCAACATAAGTTTGATCGGAATTCACTATTTATACGATAGATAAGCATGTCAACGGCGAAGTCAGACCGTTGTATTTTGCTATCTCTCTAAAGTGGGTTAGGAGATTTGGCTAATTCCCTGACGATAAACTTCGAATTGGCAACTTGATAGATTACTGCTTGCGTAAATAAATCACATTTATATTTTGATATCTGTAAGTTGATAGGTATTAAGCGTTTCAAATATTAACTGCCTTACTAATAAACGTTATATACATCTGTGATAGTCGCGTAGCAAGGCTATAGTATGTAATTTTGAAGAAATGCATTTTTTATACAGAGTGCGGTCCAGATAAAGTGTCGACTGACGAAAGACTTTGGCCTCTATGGGAGGTTTTTATACCTTGCATCGGTGGTCACTGGTCGCTATCCGGGCAGATCCAAGATAAATTATGCATTAATAAACTTGTTTGATTTCTTAGTACCTATTGTACTGGCTTGTTGCATTATTATGCTATTTATAATAAATTATTTAATCTAGTTCAACCAAACCGGGTCAGATGTTACTATAATACATATTACCACAATAGGCGATCATCCTAGGTTTGATTTTATACATTATTCTATATGTAATGGTAAATGGCATACAAAAGAGGTATTTTACCTGTCCATTTCTCTTAACAAAATACGTTATAACCAAAATAAACGTCTTCATAACCTACAAAAATCTTAGCACTGTTATTTGCGTTTATTAAAGTTGTTTGGTTATTATGAAGTTATAGTTATTTTTTAATAAACGTAAACACAATTAATTATTAAAAATTACAATACTTTTATAAAAGAGCTCGATCTGTGAACTGTAAAAGAGCTAATACGACAGGCACGCTAAATATTTTTCCAGTTGATCGTAATAGATAACCCTACAAAATAATGAGAGTACGACTGTCACGAAGCACGCCATTAAAACTGACCGCCATTCAATTTAATCGTTTAACTAGACACCAATTATCAATACATTTCCGCATTGTAAATTTGAAATTGTTGTTGATAATTAGTTGTTTTTAGTTATTTGTTTTGTTTCGAAAGTGAATTTAATAATTTGAAGTGTTTGTTGTACGCCATAGCGTTATTGTATTCGTAAACACTTTCGTAAGAAAATGTTGACTACCGGGGAGTCATATGTCATTTTTTGTTTACATTTAGTTAAAATACCTAAACCGATGAAGTATAAATAACATTACCGTGGTATTACGCCTCTTTTCTGTTTTTTGACACTTGACCCTTCTACCGAAGTTCAAAGGCTATAACTTGTTGGTTTTTACCGGATTTTGATCATTCTTTCTGTGTTGGAATTTATATAACGTATTTTATGAAAGTTAAAAACAAAAATGAGTCCGGTACCCTTTTATTATTATACATTAAATACCTACTTATATTACAATTAATTAGTTTTCAAAGCTTTTATAAGTACAACATTATTTACATAACTTATTTTTATTACTATAACCACTATGACAATGTATGTACAAGGATCTGTGTCAAGAAAATTACTGCATACGAAAAACACAAAACATTCCATTATCCTAAAACTATAATCTAAAAGAATCGAAAAATACCTTCTACAATTTAAATTCAGGTATCAATTAAACGCAAGTAGTTTTTTTTTTAAATATTGCCTACAATTATTTATAGTATACAGATTAAATTGTGGACCTATAGCAGTCCACACCCGTTTGAAAGTAGTATTTATATAAAACTAGCTTTTGCTCGCGGCTCCGCTCGCGTGATAAGTTTTCCGGGATAAAAGTCCCACTGTATATTTTTTCGGAATAAAAAGTATAAGTGTGCCTATGTTCTTCCCAGGGTCTCAATCTATCTCCATACCAAATTTCATCTAAATAAATCTGTTTGGTAGTTTTTGCGTTTATCACGTTCAGACAGACAGACAG
The DNA here is from genome assembly GCA_947568825.1 of Sphinx pinastri. Lineage (NCBI taxonomy): Eukaryota > Metazoa > Arthropoda > Insecta > Lepidoptera > Sphingidae > Sphinx > Sphinx pinastri. Next base: position 8,017,887 of record OX387627.1, on the reverse strand, counting down.
ACGGACGTGCCGGGAGACTTTGTTTTATAATAAATAAGGATACATATATAAATAATGTACATTGCGTTCTATTCGCTACACTCGGCTGGCTCGCGTGATGATATTTATCCCTGGAGAGCCTTCATTTTCCAGTAATAAACTAATCCTATTCATTGCAGCGCCACGTAAAATAAATTTACAAGCCTTTAGTGCCTATTCATTGAATATTTGCGAAATTAGAAAGTATAAAACGACAGTGTTATACGTGGTGAGAAGAATTTTTAAATGATACATTATGTTTTTAAACTTAATGACCTATTTACCTAGTTTTTCTATCTAATTACTATTATTTCTCCAGCTTTGTAGGACTAAGCTAGACTTGATTTAAAGTTCGTAATAAACCTACAATGCGATATTGAATATCTGACGTTTCTCCCGGAATTACTGCCTTATATGCGGGCGGAGCCGCGAGCCAAAGGTTATATTCTTTATGTACTCGGTTACCAACCTTTTAGTTATATTATTTTATAACAAATAATTCACCGAAAGTTTGTCGACAGGCTAATATTCGATTCTTACATCATATTTTCCACACAAGCTAAGCGGATATAAGATTGTTTTTGACGCTCCAAGTACTTACATTAAGATAAAATGGAGGAAAATGAAAATGTAACAGACACATCACGGACCACAGGTAAACTCATTTCTGGGGTCCTCTTAGACTTGAATCTAATCTAATACTGATATAAGAAAATTGTGTATTAAGCCTGGATCACGATTAAATAGAAATATATCGCACTTAAAATTTAAAATACCTACATTCGGCTTTTTGGCGCCAAAATGGAAGAAGCGGTGGTAACTGTACAGTCCGCAGTACATAGTACCTACACCATATATTGCATACGGCAGAACTATCACCGTGAATACCCATACAAAACACCTCAGAAAATTTGTATTAAATACATAATTTTATTCAAAAGTAGATATAAGTTTAACTAGCGTGCTAATAGCTCAATCAATCACTGTTAGAAACCGACAAAGAATTCAGATTTCAAAAACTCATTTGTACACGCCAAGATGGAAACAAACACTTTTGCACTAGCAAAAGCAATACTTTATCCATTAGGCTACCACATATTCTTACAAGTTGATGTGATGAAGTAAACCGTTTAGTTGTAAGCGGGAAGATTGACGTGTTTCAATATTGGTACGTAATATAGAAAGAAAGAAAGAAAGAAAAGAACATTTATTGGCCACTAGTTGGGTGGTGAGTGGTGAATAAAAGTACATTTTAGTGTACCTGAGTACTCAGATACTTACTCACTAAACGTGGATGGTATATGTCCCACCACAACAGTGTCAATAGGATCTACATCAGCATATGCCAACTAGCAATGGTTGGCGCTGATTTTCATCTAGACCCTAGAGCAACGTCAACCAAAAACAAGTACATAAGAGAGCGTGCGTGCGCTCCTGCTTTTGCGAGTGTGTGAGTGTGTGTGTACGTGTAAATGAGTGCATGTGTGTGCAAAAAAAATAAAAATAAAATAAAATAACAAGGATCATCAGCAAAGAGAACTATAGTACCACTGAAAATCATCAGTGTCATTGCCACGTCGGTATTTAGTTTATCACTGGACTAACATAAAAGAAATTATATGTACAAAGATAGTTTATAAATGTTATACGCTTAGATTATAAATACCTACCAATGACTATGATACTACGGAAAACTAGTATTATAATAATAAGGACAAGTCGGCGCTTACATTACCCAGTTCTTGTTGGGATTCGAGAAGATATCTGCGAAGACGTGTCCTAAACGTGAAAAGGCTACCAGATTGTCTAATTGGCGGGGGTAAGTTGTTCCAGATTTTGGCAGCGGCGTAACGAAAAGTACCCCTAAAAGCAGCAGTCTTATGCTGCGGAATACTGATCTGCAGTGAGCATTGCCTACGGGAGCCATCATTGCATATGAGAGCTTTACGCTTGGATTTTAATAAATTGACTCAACTGGGAATAAGTTAGTCTTCTAGGAATTATTAGGAGTTATAAGTAGTCACATCGGATATTTTGATACTAAGTTTAGTAGATAATATGAAACAACAAATATATTTTGTATGATATTTGTATACGTCTAGATAACAACCACCGTAAATAAATAAACTCCTCCTAGCCGAATATGGAAAAACCCAGTCACAATATTTTTGGCCCGACCCGAGTTTCGAACCCAGAACTCCAGCGCAATAGTACTACTTGTGCCGCGTACGCAATACAATTACGCCACCGATAGGCATGGTGCGTATTTACGCGACCAGGTTTTTACACCAGGTATTTACTTGCAAGTACGCCGGACCACGTGCCGACCCGAAATACTTGCAAGACTTGAAAGTATTTTACTTGCGTCCGCGCTCAGGCGTCGTCGTCCGCAAATGCAATTATGGTTTTTATTTTTACGCAACAAGTGAACAATTTCCTATGCAAGTATTTAAGTGTTAAAAGTATTTTATTTGTTAACGCGATTGTGCTCTTTATGTATATTGAAACATGGATAAGTTTCCTGTACAGAAAGAAAATACTTAGTACTTATAGAATCGAAGTATTAGAAGTTTTTATTTGTGAACGCGATTGTGTTCCTTATTTGTATAGAAACACGGAATAATTTCGTATCCAGAAAGAAAACACTTGGGAAGTATTTCGAACTCTGGTTTTTGGCGCTGGTTTTTTTAGGCGGACGTACTTGTAAGCCCTGGTTCACGATTTTGCAAGTACGACCCATGCCTAGCCACCGAGGCGTAACCCCGTTCACAAGGTGTAAAACCCGCTATAGTGGCCCACATAAGTATGTCACGTTCCAACATCAGCCTGAATGTATCTGGTTTCAAATAGGCCGGCATAATTGTGTCGACTGGTGAGGTACCCATCTCTAGTCAGTCGACACTCCACCTGGACCCCACTCCACTTACGTACCATTATATGCAATTAGCTCACGATGCAAAAGATTAAGTGTGATGATACATAATTATTATAATAGAATCAAATACAATCCGCATGATATGAGGCAAGGAAGCGGGCAAAATCACGAATATTGCGTCCAATCGTAATCTATATTAAATGGTATAAAATAGTACGCGTGAGTCTGGTAATATTTTTATAATTACGAACACACACACACACGCACTCACGCCCGTTATCCCCGGAAGGGTAGGCAGTGGTGCAACTAATGCACCCACTTTTCGCCGTGCGTATTCCGTCCCATGATGTGATAGGGGGCGAGCCTATCGCCATATCGGGCACAAATTCCAGACTTCGAGCTGATACTGAGTAGAAAAAACTAGTATCACTTTGCCTGACCCGGGGATCGAACCCGAGACCTCAGCATTGCAGTCGTACCGCAATACAACTACGCCACTGAGGCAGTCTAATTACGAACAATACGACAAATATATATTATTGTACGGTGTACCGTAGAGTTTGTAGAGAAATAGACAAATACCCAACAAGGCTCGAACATCACTGGGTGGCTGCCTGTGACTCCATTAATCAGTTGTGGGCCTATTTCATAAAATGATATTTCCATTGTTCGTCGCCTAACAGCTTCAAACTTGGCACTTATTCGTTTTGTGCTCACAGCGCGACATGATCCCCGAGTAAGCCATGTGAATCCAATAATACTACCGCAAATATTCTGTTAGATTTTATTAAAATAGAATCCAGTTTTAGAAGAAATAAAGTTAATTTAATTAGCTATGTTCAGCAGTGGACATCATATTATGTCTGATGATTATGATGATGATGAATTGGCTAAAATGGAATGCAAATGCAAACTCACTGACCATAACTAATTTGAATTCAATTGACAACATTTCATTTTTTCAATATACTCAAATGTTTATACTATATGATACTTGATCTAAAATTATGAGACCCATATTTTTTCTTTTTTCATACTTCAGATATTTTCATTCATGATTTTCACTTTGAATTTTGCCTTATTCTAAAGCGTCGTAAGCACCAAATGACGTCATATATACGGCTCAAGACGTAATAGCCTTTGCTTTGCAATACAAAAAACCGCCAAGTGGCAACTCAACAACAACTACTTTTGTAATTTGTCATCCAGTTGGCGACATACGATATACCCAGTACTCAGTACTTACATATCTACTTAAATAGTATGAATAGCCAGGAACCTACTTCATTCGACCGTATGTGTGACGTCATCAATCATTTTTCGGTTTTTATTTTTTATCTCCGAAATTAAGTATTAAAAAAAAAATATAAAAATATAATCGTATTCAGAATTGAAAAATTAAGAAACGGTATTTTTGTTTTAGGCACGTTTAGATTTTGAAATGTTGTCAATTTGCAATATTAATAAATAAAATTCGTTTTATATGTTTACAACACTTCATACAAAATAATAAGCTGAATGATGTGTTTGGAGTCCGTATTTAAATCCCTTCCTAGCCGATTTCGGCCACGGCGGCCAATGTCAACGGAGATCAGCCAGGTACGCATAACGCAGGAGATATTATAGTGTACAAGTATGTGCGCAATACACAGGTGCACTCGCTATTCCTTCACTCTCATAGTCCGGTGAGACAGCAATCCGACATGGCTTTACGTGCTTTCGAGGCACCGGGGTATCACACCGCCTACTTCCTGACTCTGAGCTACGACTGAGTATTTTTTAAGATAGAAAAACCCAGTGACAATGTTTGTTGCCCGACTCGGGATTCGAACCCAGTACCTCAACGCGCAAATCGTACTCGTAACGCGTTCGTTATACAACAACGCCACCGAGGCAGTCAATAATAATAGGGGAGAAAGGGGTAATGGGAGTCAGCGGGCCATGGTGTTCACGTTCATAACATTTAAACGAAAGAGATAAGATAAGCGAATATCAACGTTAAAGATTCCTTACATACACCTCCCATGGCGCCCCGGGTCGTGCGGTCAGCGCACGGCCATCGTTTGCAAGGCATGGCCTTTACACGTTTTAGCGCATATTTCATGTAATTATATGTGTGCACAAAATAAGCGATAAATAGATTATTTTAATATAACTAACTAATGAAACTACTTTATTGTGAAACTGTATGTCTAATTAATTGATTACATTTACATGCTTAATGCGCGCGGGCATGCTCACGCCTTTTATCCCCGAAGGGGTAGGCAAAGGCGCAACTAGTGCACCCACTTTTCGCCAAGCGTATTCCGTCCCATGATGTGATAGGGGGCGAGCCTATCGCCATATCAGCACAAATTCCAGACTCCGGGCTGATACTGAATAGAAAAATCCAATATCACTTTGCCTGACCCGGGGATCGAACCCGAGACCTCAGATTATTGCTTAAGTTACTCCCATTAGCCCCATTTCCCCTAATAGCCCGATTATAATACTAAGCTCGGTAGAAATTCAACATTTTATATTATAGTTTTTAAACTATAATATTTTCTTGCTGTGTAATCTTTGTAGTAAAGAATTGAGAAGTCGAAAAGTAACAAATAATATTTACGTAATATATTAATTCCAAATAAAAATAAATTAGCAAGTAATCAGTTTTGATTTCAAGAAAATGATATTAAACCACGAATGTTTCAGGCTTTCCACGAATTTAAAGTTTGGACCTAATTCGGCATATGGCAAATAGGCTGGCATTTACACATAATATTTATGTCAGTTCTCTGAAAATGAATACTGACAAGTGGTAACAGGACCCCAATGTTTCCACAGAAACGTCCGTTATTTTGATAATGTAGAAGTGTAGTTATTGTTGGGACAACAAGTATTCATATTTATTAGAGCCTATTCATCCATAACATTCTTATATGTACTTCTGGAAAGTGTTTTAATACATCACTATCGCGATAATAACACGGTATTGCACAAATTGTTGGTTCAAAATAGGAATTAATTCATTGTGCATGAGTTATATTTAGTAGATTAGTTAGATTTATAAGTTCACTTGACTGCACGTTCTGCCTGGAACAGAAGTGACTGTCACTTCGCCGTCGTGACGTCACCGATTTTTTGAGTGAAAATAAGACGCTGTATTTTCCAATATTTACTTACAACTTTTTCGAAATACTAATTTTTCGACCTGTAGTATCAACTGAATTCGAGGCCACTTTAAAAAAAAAACAAGCTGAAGTAAATTGTGTTGAGATTAATTTAAACTAAGTATTGGTGTATGGGCGTGAAAAAACCAGTCTAGAAGATAGTTCTCTGCGGTGTCAGAAACAAATGTCGCAGTATATAAATAAAAAAAAGACTATGCCAGAGACTCAGGATGCAACCAATAGTATCGTAATACGTTGAAAAGTTGGTACAGTGCTCCTAACGAGTAATCCCGATTGCTTCTCAGTTTAGAAACGATTCTCGTGACGACAAATAGGAGCCATTGCGTTGTGAATATATCAATACAGGGGGATGGCGGAAGCCTTCAATTCTTTATTTATGCTTCGCAAGTGACGAGAATGTGGTGCGTGATTGATGTTATGCCGAGAACAAGGATATATCAAATCTTTTTGTATACCCTGAATTGCGTATTCCGTTTTTCCTGTCGGAAAAGGTTAACGGTACTATGTATAAATCTGGCTTATTTATCCGAACTGTATTTTCAAAGCAACAAAGTGTAAGATGGAAAAATCCCAGTGTACCTAAGCTTCTTGTTTGTTTTTCATAATGATGCTAGTTGTAGTTCTCATTTAAAAAGGTACTTTTCACGTCGATGTATATTCATTAGTCGATGTTCCATCAAGTGTTGCATCTTAACTATATAAAAATATTGCTAATCTCATCAATATATCGGTCAACAAAAAACCATGAACGCTTTATAATTTGAATAAATAACGATATTATTATGTGATCTATAGATGTATACGAATCAAATACACATTTAGATGTAGAAAACAACGTGAACGTAAAAATCCCTCTGTAACCATTTCATTTGCAGCCCAAGGCACAGGAAGCGAAATGCACCATTCCATTTTCTCGACGTAACTGCGTTCCACGCTTCGAACAATGAAATGCTTTTAAAACATGAAACAACGTGATTTGAACACATAAAAGTAATTTAGTGATTCAAAATTTTAAATTATTCTCTAAACCTAGAATTATTGCGTTCCTTTGAATAACGGTCTATTCCATGTCTATGAACGTACCTTAAATTTATAATGAAATTAAATGTGTAATTCTTAATTACTATTATGATATATTTTCGCAATCTTATTTCCACTATGATTATTCCGTGATAACTGATAAGACGAAGAAGTCACTAGTGTGATAATAAACGTCACGCATTTCCATAAACAGTATCAACACCACAGTTTTTAATTACAAAGTATTGCAAAACACCGCACTTTCCCGATTTACCATACTGATAACAGAAAATACTATAGCACCATTGACGTAATATTACTGTAAAAAATTCTACTACGCTATACCATCCATGGACCTAGTAACTATAATCGCGAACGAATCTGAAGTCTCACTAGCGCAGGTGGTTTCGGCAAATAATATGAATTTCACTAATGGCCTAAAGAGAATATCTTAAGCCACCAATGTGGTTCAGTAAGATAACAAAATACGACGTACAGTCAGCCACATAAGTAGCGGAATAAATTCAAAATTTCAAATCTATAGGCGAATTGAAACTTTGAATTTGTTCATGTACTTATGTAGCTGCCTGTATATTCAATAAATAAAAAACTTACCGTGAATCTTCTTTAATAAATAGAGTCGCCATCTCGATTATCAACCTGTATTTAATTGTTTCATTGTGCTCTCAATAAGCTCTCGTAACATTTTCTACGTGATACTTACCACCTCGCCTAACCGATGTTAAACGTCTTGGAAAATACAATTTATGTATTTTCAAACCGACATGCATACCCAAGCCGCAAGATTTACGGTAACAATGAATAGTTTAATCAAACCAAACTTATGGCTTTGTTTAAACTTTTATAATACAAATCTAGAATGTCATCGCATCACCTATTTATCTGATGCCATATTTTTCCTGGTTTTATACAACAGAAAGGCGATATGATAAATATCTTAAGTTTGGTCGCCGTCGCTCGCTTCGGAGCTTTTAGAAACGAACATACGCAATTTAAACATCCACTCTTATATCTCCGGTTGGCGTATATTTTATCTTTTTCTAATAAATAAAAATATATACAAAAAAACCGGACAAGTGCGAGTTGGACTCGCGTACCGAGGGTTCCGACAAACTTGTAAGTTAGGTATCTATACTAATATATAAAGCTGAAGAGTTTGTTTGTTTAAACGCGCTAATCTCAGTAACTACTGGACCGATTTTGAAAATTCTTTCACTAATGGGAAGCTACATTACTCCTGAGTGCTATAGGCTACTTTTTATCCCGGAAAAGTTTTCCACGCGGGCGGAGCCGCCTGCAAAAGCTAGTCTAAGTATATAAGTTCAATAATTCGCCAAAATTAATTAATAAATTAAACGTATTCAAAAAAAATGTAAATTGGCTTTTTTTGTTATTAAAGTACATATTTATAGTTTCCACATTTTTTCCTTTCCGTGTGCTGTAAGACCTTGCTTCTTACCAATTTTCACGATTCTACCCTATAGGTTTTGATTCCCTTGCGAAATCGCAAACTATGCGAAAATATGCGACATAAACGGTCATATTATCTTACAAGTTTGATTTTTTCGCAGCGGAAGGAAGCCGTAGAGACCTTTGATGTAATTTTCAAAATAATATCTTGATACGCGTTCCTGAGAAAAAGGGTCTTGATAGACAGAAAGACCGACAGACAGACAGACCGACAGACAAAAAGTGATCCTATAAGGGTTCTTTTTTTTTCTTTTGAGATACGGAACCGTGAAAAGAACGATATTCAAACTATGAATAAAAATTAAAGACATAATTTTGAAATAATTTTGTAGCCACGTGCATGTGTTACCTAGTTTTGAAATATCTTTGGTATTAACCCTCTCAAGGGATGAGTTTCTTAAAATCTTTAGTGCTCACCTATTTTGTAAAAGGAACTTATTTGCTCAAATTTCATAGAGCGTAAATAGTTTTATCAAAAAGATCTCGGTAATATCCAATAGCTATTAAAGGGGCAGGAACTAATATCACATACACATTTGATTACTAGCGGACCATTAAATAACATTATTGTACCTACATTTTATAAAATGTTACTAAATATTCACGTACACGTTTGTAACAAAGCAATATTAAAATCTTATTATAATTCATAGATGCGAAAATAATTAAGTGGAAAGCGGTAGAAACTCCAACAAGGGATCCCAACAGTAAATTAAATTTTCCCCTTGTGACCACTTGACCCTCGTGAATGTCCATTGTGCACTAACAGGTTATTGATGCAAACCATGAAAACAAATTTATGCGGATTTTCGTGTAAATTTACATATTTTGTAACAATCATTGGCTGATAATACCGATAGCAGTTTATGAATAACAATATGAAGTAACACTCGCGTTACAATTACACAAAATCAAAAATCCAAGGGATATAATAAATAATATTTTTCTTGTTTACTTACAACTTACTTTAATTTCTATTCCGTTCATTATTTATTCTATAACATTTACACAGTATAGTGAGAGCACAGGTATAGTAATTACGTCACGTATATTCATAGGTATAATTATCACTTAATACCCGTATCACGTGGCTAATGTACACCGACGTGACGAGGCCACCGGCTACAGAACCTAACAGTTAGTTTGACTAATGTCCTACACATAAGTAGGGGCAAATGTGTCTACAAACTGAATAAATAATTGCCGATGTACTTAGTATGCATCGACTAATATCCATAGCACAACATCATTACCAATTAAACATACCGAGTTGTTATACATATCCCATATTCAATCATATTTACGAATATTTTATGTCACTTTGTTTCATTCGCTCTTATAAATTCTAGCAATTAAGAATTTAAGTAATCAGTTTATGTTATTGACCATATTGTATAAAAGTATGAATCTAGTTAGATAAAATCGTTACACCTGGCTCCGGCGAGTTGTTTGCACCAAACGTTCATCTTATATATCTGTGTCTATAACTAATATTATAAAGAGGAAAGATTGTTTGTTTGTAATGGATAAACTCAAAAAATACTCGATCGATTTTGAAAATTCTTTCACCAATAGGAAGCTACATTACCCCTGAGTGCTATAGGCTAATTTTTATCCCGGAAAAACTTTCTTACGTGGGCGGAGCCGCGAGCAGTCTAGTAAGTCATAAATTATCTTTTTGAAATGAAAATATCGTCACTATACTCGCGCCCTTTTGCGTTATGCTATATTTTATTTTATCAACCTTGAAAATAAAATAAAATATAGCATAACGCAAAAGGGCGCCAGTATAGTGACGATTAGACAATAAATTAGAAACTAAACGCATTCAAGACGAATCAACGAATATTTTAAACAAAAAATCGCAATAAAAAGTCCTATAGAGTTCAAATAGCAAATACAAAAATTGTTTAGTACAAAAATCGTTAAGAAATGTTTGTTTAAATAGATATAATTATATAAAGTTATAATTTCAAATCTTTTAAGTAGGTAGGTAGTTCTTTAATTAACGTGACTTAAGACAATTCTTAAATTGAACGCTCCCTTAAATCGCTCGAATCTGTTAAGGAAATTCGCCACTTTATTACAATAATTGGTTGACCTTAAAATTCAGATCCCAATCAAGTACCGATCCAAAATCTGATCAAGATTCGAAGATATTGAGTGGATCGCTAATGATCTCATAAATAACAAGGAAACGAAATCGCAATACAATTTATTTTCTCTCATAGTTCTAAATGCGATAAAATTGTTTATGATACGCCATGAAAGTTAAAAATGTAAGATAACCCTTCAAAAAGTTAGCCGTGTCACCGGATCACTTTAGCAAATACTGTTTACATAGAGGTGACGCGAAGCAAATCTGAGACTCACGCCAACGGGCGGGGCGGCGACTTCCTATAATCCATTTGGGCGAACAACTGAAGTCATGTCGGGGTGATTGATGTAGGTACCTACGAGCCGCGCGGTGACTTTATCTACGTCTCCTTGACACGTGAGCCCAAAACTTGAGCTGCTAATGCAAACCACCATATTCAAACATTAATATGATATCTTTATACCTTCCATAAGGCTTTCATAGAAAATTCTCTCAAATATTTCCAACCGGATTTTAGTCTCCTTTTCTCGGAATAGACTAAAGCAACAGGTTGTGGGTTTACACAAAAAAAAACTTTTTTCTAATTCAATCTCATTATTAGTTAGAATACAAAATATTTTTTTTTGTAAATGCAATGGGTATAGAATTAACAGTATAGGTAATTTTTTTTTTATAATTCATATTCCGAATTAATAATACTAAAGTATCAAAAATAGCTGACCTAAATCGTAGCCAACGGAACATGGTTATTTACGGTCTTCACCAACTTGTAAATAAGAATTTCCCCTCTCCTTCCACTTGCCTTTTCCCACTTTAATGTGGGGTCGGCACAACACGCTGACATCCAACTTTTTCGAGAATGTTTCAAGAATTTGACTTAATTTTTACGCCGGCCACCTGCCTGACTTCAGCCCCCTCTAAAGATCACACCCTCAAGCTATACCTGACCTAGGATTCGAACTCAATACCTCCTTGTCTATATCCCATAAAAAATGCTGCCACTAACCTAAAGAGACGACATATAGGAACACACACACACTCACGCCTTTTATCCCCGATGGGGTGGGCGGAAGCGCAACTAGTGTACCCACTTTTCGCCGTGCGTATTCCGTCCCATGATGTGACGCGAGCCCTCTAGGGAGCCCCTAGGGCGAGCCTATCGCCATATCGGTCACAATTCCAGACTCCGAGCTGATACTGAGTAGAAAAACCCAAAGTCACTTTGCCCGACCCGGTGATCGAACCGGAGACCTCAGCACTGCAGTCGTACCTTAATACAACTACACCACCGAGGCAGTCATATAGGAAAATAAATTTGTTATACTCCCTACTACTCCAAACTGTACGAGCACATAAAGACGCGAAAGATTTTTTAACTGTGACCCAACTTGACCAGATTATTTATACAGAAGAGCGTATTCATTCACATTAAAGTGTATTTCGAGGAAGATGGTATAAATCATGAAAAGTACAGGTCAACACGAGTTCCCCGAGTTACCGGCTCATTGAAGCGGTGAGTGGATGTCGCGCCCTCTGCTCGCCGCCTAAATCTTCAATCTAAGTGTTATTTACTTTTATATTTCTCCCTCGGAAGCTTACTGATTTTATGCTTCGCTTTATGGCACATCCGGTACAGGTCATAAAAATAGTCTCCCAACTGATTGCCATCGCTCGATTTGAACAGTCTGAATAAATAACCATTAAAACGTGTTATTTATGACATAACTAGGACATTGGTTGCTTAGGAGCTAACTTGGCTCCTCTTCGGTGCGTTTATTTATAGGCGCGCTGTTTAGTACTCAGGTAACAATACAATTACATCTACGAAATAATTCAACTTTCAGAGGTATAAAATGTAAGTACTATGTATATAGTACTAGTCTTGAAATAGTAAACCTTACAGCAAAAGCCTATTATTCAGGAAACTTGGCACAATAATTACATTAGAGATCCCGACCGCATTTTAACAAGAACTCATTAAAATTAACTACACAATTACACTTGGGTAATATTCAACTTGTTACCAAAAAAACGAACAAGTTGCTGGTGGTAGGAAATGTTAATCCACCCGGATAGCGACCACAGCGCCGCACACGAGGAGCAAACCCCGCCATAGTGGCGCAAGAAAGTGTGTCGCGTTCCGGGATCAGCCTGTGTATATCCGGTTTAAAGCACGTAAAGCCGTTGGTCCAGCGCCTGATCTCTCTCCGGTCATGTCGGATTGCCGTCTCACCGGACTATGAGAGTGAAGGAATAGCGAGTGCACCTGTGTATTGCGCATACACTTGTGCACTATAATATCTCCTGCGCACCTGGCTGATCTCCGTTGAGATTGGCCGCCGTGGCCGAAATCGGCTCGGAAGGGACTATTATTAACCGGTTTCAAACAGGCTGGCATAATAGGGTATTTGAGTTTTTTAAATACATTTATGAAAAATGTACGCCATCCAAAATCTAACGGAAAAATAATTTTCAAAATTGGGGCAATAATTAGTAAGTTAAGTAAGCTTTGAAATTTGGTGGAAGGGGAAGTTGTCAAATAACAATAATATAACACTGTGACGTCACCGTGAGTCGCCGGCCATGACGCTGCGTGCGTGCGAAAGAGATAGCGCGATATCCCCTCCACGTCCCCGCTATTGCTCGCGACAATATTTCAAGTATGAACAACTGCTTTATTTTTCTACTAATTTTGATGCTGATTTCACAGAAGAATTTCTTTTTCGTATTATATACTGTTACATATAAAATTATTTACAAAATCAAACATAGAAAACTACCCTATTATGTTGACTGACAAGGGGTAATCATATCTTATTACTCGACACTCTATCTGGACCCTAGTCCACTTACCATCAGGTGCAGTGGGGTCAAGATGCCATGCCCTTATAAAAAAAACGTCTAATAAACTAAATATTATAGGCTGGCTACTTACGGCTCGACTCATTAGCTTTGAAATGTGGAAGTCGATTGGCATCGCACGAGTCCAATAACAGCGGACGTTACAACAAAGAAATTGACCTATAATGCACCGTATTGAACCGACAGGGCTGGGTGAGATTGAATCAACGTGACAAAGTTGGATCTATGTACCTTGATAACATTAACGGTTTAGATATAGGTTAAAAATTACCAAAAAAAAGGTTAAATGTACGAATTTTGTATGTGCCAATCATAGTAACGTAGAAAGTGCCACCATGCTATTATTACATAAAAGTTATTTATAAAATCCCCAGGTGAAATACTGTATAATATTTTTGATGGAGAGAAAAATTTAAGATTGTAAGCGAGTGGCACAATTCAATACTTCATTTATTCATTCAGGAAAATGCAAGAGCAGCATTACATTACATCAGATGCAAGTAAACACCGCTAATTAACCTAGTTCCTAGCTAAACCATAGTTTTATCAGATGAGACTGAAATATAAACATATGTAGTAGGTACGATAATTAACTTAAAATAAATTTATTTATGTCCAGAACATTTTCATCTGATACAATTTAATGTTACAGATAACTTATCTTAATCAAAAGGTAATGGATATCCTGTCATAATTTACGAAAACAATAATTTAACACAAACAAAATAATGTATTAGTTTCAAACAATACCCAAGTGTATTATGATACAATTTCGTATAATGCACTTGAATTTCAAAGAATTTCACTTATATATGTAACTAGCTTTTGCGCGCGGCTCCGTCCGCGTGGAAAAGTTTTTCCGGGATAAAAAGTAGCCTATAGCACTCAGGAGTAATTTAGCTTCCTATTAGTGAAAGAATTTTCAAAATCGGTCCAGTAGTTCCTGAGTTTAGCGCGTTCAAACAAACAAACAAACAAACAAACTCTTCAGCTTTATATAATAGTATAGATAAAACAATAATCCAATCTTATAACACATAATTCATCTTTGTCACGGTACTTTATACATATTAAATTTCAAGCAATATTATTTTCCAATACAATTACTAGAACGCTAATAAAAAAAAAGAATAATCTAATATAATATTTCTTTAAATTTCTTATACACGTAATTACCAAATCCTTTCGTTAATAAATAAAATCGCCAAAACATAGTGTCACAAAACACGATAAACTTTACTTATGGTTTTAAATTTGATATCGAGCCAGGTATTTGGTCCGCCCTACACCGGCATACCAGCCAAAATCCGCGGTGGCCCCCGGGTATCATGTGTGCGGTCATCGCTAGTAGTGGTGTTTAACCACCTGTTTTAGAATAAAAAATATAAATATCATCATGCTAACTACAAAATTTCAAAATAATCACAAATTACTATCTATATAAGAATATACAAGATCATTTAAGGTCGACAGTGAATTGTGAGCGCGCAACATTATTAGAAGTTATTTGTACGTGTATTAACATATTATGTTACACATCACAAAATAACTGGTCTTTATCAAGCTTATGAGTGTTGGCACGTTACAAAACCTAAACAACTATTTTAGGATCCTGCAGCAAAAACTATACTAGGAGATATTAAAAACATTTAGAAATTGGGGTTGAAAGATGTAGGAGAAACGATTCCTTTCACCATCGAGGAAGATATCGTTAATACTTATTACAAATAAAGCACCTGGTGTAAGAAACAGATTTTCATGTGATTAATACAATTTTTCTAAAACAATTGTATAACGTTTCAGCATGTACAAGTTATATTTCTGTAGCAGTTAAGGTCAGGTGCGGTGTTCCGCAAGGCTCCGTATGCGGCCCAGTATGCTATCTTATGCATGTCAATAGTATATGTGGAGTGATAAAACATTGCTCAGCCCATATGTTTGCAGACGAACTCTGTGTGCTGCTCGCCGGCACTGATCTAACTGAGATCTCTCGCCTCGTTCAATGTGACGTCGACTCTATTGTTAAGTGGTCTCATGACAATGGGATAGTATTAAATCTTGACAAAACTAAACTGTTAATCATACATTCACCATACTTACCCATAACAGATATGTCGTACCCTAAAATATGTGCACACATTTATGATTGTATTCATAATGACCTTGCTAATTGTAGTTGCAAGCCGATAGAAAGAGTTAGGTGCGTAACTTACCTAGGGGTAAAAGTTGACGAGCATTTCTCTTGGGCGGATCATGTAAATTTTTTATGCACTAAACTTAGGTTAATACTACTTAAATTTAATCAACTTAGTTATAGGGTCCCTAAAGGAACTCTGAAAATTATATAATCTTGCTTAGTGGAACCAATAATGGATTATGCTCTTGATTGCTATGGACTAGCGCACAAATCACATGTTAATAAAATTGAAAATATCCAAATTAGATTCTTAAAGCACTTAGTAGATAAAAAGGTGAAAAATAAAAACAAAAATGATTACAATAAACTTTTCAAAATTTGTAAAATATTTCCAATAAATATGAAGCATAAATATCTTCTTCTCGTTAACAACCATGGGAAATTGGAGCATACCCCATTATCATTGGTAAATAATATTTATAACACAAGGTCAATGTCATCAGGTAAATTCTTGGTGCCTAAAGTCAATAATATTTATGGTGATAGAACCATAAGTAAACGTATTCCTTTTATACTTAACCTCTTACCTGAGGACATTAGACGTGAATCCAACAAGTTTTTGTTTAAATCCAAGGTTAAAAAATACCTGTTAGAAAGCTTGCCTTAGTTATTAACCCCATAGTTTTTAATTATTTAGCCATTTCGCTGTAACATAATACATTTGCTTTTGTTATTAATTAGTTTTAAATACTGATCCTTCAGTCAAACTATTTGTATAGTTTTGAAGGACATTTGTCAGTATTGTATGTTCCTATTCTTTTGTAAAAGTTCAAAAAAAAAAAAAAAAAAAAAAAAAGTTTAAAATAAAACTTTTTAAAGATCTTTATTTATCTGCATCTATAATGCTCTAAGGCATCTTTAAGTTATCTTGGTACAATTTTAGAGTCTATAACTGTAATGGACATTAGTTATTAGTCCAAGTTTTATTTTATGTATTGTTGAAATTTACAATGGAGATGAAATTATAGATATCCGTCCCAGGTGCCACCTTGCTAGCTACGACACCGTATTACACATTTATTAAACCAGAGACAATGAATTAAATGACGACCGTTTGAGGCACCCTTTTTAATGGAAAAATTCAATTTCGCTTCAGCGATCATGCATATTTAAAATAATGTATATTAAAAGGGATCGAATAAATAATGAGATGAAATAGAATGCTGCCTTTATATCTTGATTGAAAATATTGTTTTCGGTTGACAATGGAACAGTACGGGGGAATTTAAAGGATTGACATTCAGAAGCGGCGAGAGCCTAGTTGGGAGTGGAACGGACTGAAGTGACGAATGTGCGCAGGTTCAAAACTCAAGAGCACGGACCTCTGACTTTTCTAAAAAGTTAAGTGTGTATTCTTTGTGAATTATTGCTCACTTTAACGGTGAAGGAAAAAACTTCATGAGGAAACCTGCATACCTGAGAAGTTCTCTATAAGAATTTCAATGGTATGTGAAGTCTGCCAACCCGCACTAGGCCGGCGTGGTGGACTAAGGCCTAAACCCTCTCAGTTGTAGAGATGGCCCGTGCTCAGCAGTGGGCAGTATATAATACAGGGCTGGTATGGTATGGGTGGTATTCACATAATGGGCCAGAAGTAATTTACTCAACATAAAATATTTGTTAAAACTTACGCCAGACATATCACATTACTGTCTTACAAACACGGTTTTACTGATGTATTCTTGGTCAGTGATCGAGAGGCCTCCGCGACGCGACGTCCTCTCAGCACTCGCCTATGAAGATGACCTGCTTAATAGGTCGAAACTGGTCGACGATTCTGACCAAGAATACGTGAGTAAAACCGTGTTTGCAAGCTAATAATAAAATATCTTGATGAAATATTACACCAGTACACAATTAGTATTTGATTTAACAATTAAATTACGTGAGTAAAATATCACGAAATAGTCGAATATCGACCATGTCCTTTTTATACAAATTCGATTAATAAAATGCAAATATTACTCTATACCTAGCTAACTAGACTGCAATCATGTAGATTATTGCCATTCAAATAAATAATTACTATACAGTATAAATCAATGTTTAGTGAACAATTTATTCTTCTATTAAATGACCGTCAAACGTAAAACAAATCTAACGTTAATTATGAGTAAGTGTTGAAGTTGTAATTATGGATACGTTCTATTTGTGCCGGTCCATTAAAGCCTGTTACAATATATATGATAATATGAAAATAGACATTGCCGTTCATTTTGTAGAATATTGGATATCAATTGTGATTTCAATAGTATTATGATGATTTAGTTCCCGAACTCTACATTTCAATTCTTATAGAGGCGAAACATTTATGTTTTCTTCAACAATCTTGACATGAATTATTTATTTCTTGTAGATTTAATTTACCGAGTTTTCTTATATTTTGATTTAAAATATAGCAAATGTTGTCATCTTGGGAAAACGTCTTTCAATTACAATTGAAAGACGTTTTCTAAAGTTATCGTGTTGATAATATAATTGTTGTGACATAGAGGTGAAAATTTTACAACACACGCTAAATCAGTTCTCTACGTTTAGAAATTTAGTATCAAAATTATTCAAAGTCCTGCTAAAGATCCAGAATAATTCTCTCAATTTATTAATCAATACTGGTACATATTTTATCAACGAGTAAGTAAAATTAATCTACGTTAACTTCTTTATTGCTAAGTGCTGACCACTGCTGTCATTTTTCTGAAGTTTTTTTATTCCCGTTTGCAGGATGGCTATGATGCGGGATGAGTGACAGGTCAGCCTTGGAGTGTATATTCAAGAAAGAAAAGGTCTGTATAAAATATTAAAGTATTCCTGCTACCTTTTGTCACATATTATTTATAGATTTAACAAGATGAGACTTTAAATTATAAATTCCATAAGAACTATTCATGTACGCGATATAGAGTTTGACGATTAGAAAATCAATTAATTATTTATGTTGTAAAA
The DNA here is from genome assembly GCA_947568825.1 of Sphinx pinastri. Lineage (NCBI taxonomy): Eukaryota > Metazoa > Arthropoda > Insecta > Lepidoptera > Sphingidae > Sphinx > Sphinx pinastri. Next base: position 7,999,210 of record OX387627.1, on the reverse strand, counting down.
TAATAAAAAACAATTATTTAACAGTAGGTATGTATGAAAAATGTCCGTCAAAACTGAATGCAAATTAACAACAACACCGGGACGTAAAAACATCCAATCAAATCAAATACAAAACAAGTAAAAAGTAAGCAAATTCTATTTAAAATCCAAATCCTTTTTAGGCAGCCGGGTGCACAGCTTAGCAACTAAGCTGTGTGTCGAACGCCGTAAACTGGATGTCCACGTGTACTACATGTACAGGGTACACTCGACGGCGGCAGCTTACGACATCGGTGTAAATTCGGCCATCAACGACCGTTATCTCTTAGCGGACGTGTACCACAGCGTCCTCTTTTTTCTTAAAAAAACATACTCTTCCTAAAGCTCGCTGAAATGTGCAGTTGACAAACGACTGTACGGTTTTAATCACATTTTAGAGTAACCATCGTGATCCCGATCGCAATCTGCGATGCACGTGACGTCAATGTAAATGTGTATTTAGGAGCTCAAAGAACCTCGGCTGATGGACGTATTGTACATACGTTCATGAACTCATATATAATTTAAGCGGTATGCCCTTTCTTTTCTTCTTGGCAACTCACCATTCCGCCACCGTTTGAACCTGCAGATAATTCTCACGAAGTAGACTTTAGGTCTACGAGAAATAATATGATTGGTACGGTTAACACTGAACATATTTCTTTCAGCATTATTATTAACTTCTACAAACAAATCTTCACACAGTCATCACAAAATCTATCCATCATACATAATAAAATAAAACAGCAAAACCCGGAGTGTCTCCATATTGAAATAAAAGTTAATAATTAAAAAGAAAGGGGTGACTAAAGAAAATAAATAGAACACAAATCGGCGGTTTTTAGAATTCTTTTCTGTTTGTCACCTTTTCTCTTTGTTTGTTAGCACACATTTCCAAAACTGCGAACGGATTTTCATGTAATTTTCACAGGTGGACATAGTAGAAATGGGAGTAGAATATAGGCTTAGGTCCAGATAAAAAATGACATTTTAGACAAAATTGTCGTCACAGATTGGCTAGTAATTAATAACTATGAGTTGGCGTACGTGAATGCCAGCCGGATCTTTTATTTCCTGTTCTTAAACGTACTGCATTCACAGGCTATAAATAGCTATAAATATTTAATATTCATTTATGTTAAAAATAAACCTCACTGCAGATGTTTTTCAGATGAAACGAAATCGGCTAGGTATTTTGATTTGAATTATTTGCTCGGGATTAAGTGTCTATTGTCGTAAGAGTACACCCATTATCACATCAAACAACGAAAATAGCACAGTCAACAACACGTTGGCACATTTTTTACACTACAACCATTGATGTATAAAAAACCATGACTACAACCTACGCTTTTAAAGATAGTTTGGATGTTCTTTATTCATGCATACGTCACGAACATAAATAATCCTCGTGGCAGAATAGAAGCGAGATTGTTTATTTTAGGGACTATAATGATTCAGCGCTCACATAATATTCTAATATGTTATCCAAATATTATAATACCATAGCCGGTATGATAACCTCTTTGGCAAACTCCCCAAAACATTTGGCTACTAATGAAATGCGCTTTATCCCATCGCTATCGATAAATTACCATAATTATTTTATTTAAAATAGTTTATATTAATTTTATTCTGCTTTAAGCTTAACAAGAGCATACGTCTTTATATTCATGAACAGACTTCATAAACCTAAATGTTTCTAAAGATATTTGTTAGAAGTACATTAGTAAACTGCCTTGGTGGCGTAGTTGTATTACGGTATGACTGCAATGCTGAGATCTTGGGTTCGTTTCCCGGGTCGGGCAAAGTGATATTGGGTTTTAAATTCAGTATTAGCTCGGAGTCTGGAATTTGTGCCCGATATGGCGATAGGCTCGCCACCTATCACATCATGGGACGGAATATGCACGGTGAAAAGTGGGTGCACTAGGTACGCCTCTGCCTACCCCTTCGGGGATAAAAGGCGTTAGTGTGTGTGTGTGTGTGTGTGTGTGTACATTAGTAACTAAGTAACGTATGCATAAACCGCTGGCCAAATTTGGATAAAGTTTGATACACAGATAGGTAGATCGAGTCTTTAAGGTACACTTTTATTTCAGAAGGAATACACACGGTCGAAGCCGCTGACAATATCTAGTAAGTAATAATATATCAAAAAGACATAAAATATTGTAGTAGACTGTGCTTCTATCACTTGTATTATAATTCATCATCATCATCATCAGCCACACGACGTCCACTGCTGAACATAGGCCTCCCCTAAAGATTGCCAGACGGACCTGTCAAAAGCGGCCTGCATCCAGCATGTTCCTGCGACCTTTATCTAGATAAACGACTAGTCGTCTGTCCACCATGCAGGTGGACGGCCGACGCTGCGATTGCCAGTACGTGGCCTACATTCGAGAAACTTTTGCCCCACCTGCCGTTAGTTCTTCGAACTATGTGCCCTGCCTACTGCCACTTCAGCTTGCTAATCCGCAGGGCTATGTCAGTCTTTCGTTCTTCTACGGATCTCCTTATTTCTAATTCGATCGGGTAGAGAAACACCTAGCATAGCCCTCTCCATAGCTCGCTGAGTGACCGTGAGCCTTCTTAAGCGACCCATAGTCAGAGGCCACGTCTCAGTGCCATATGACATCACTGGTAACACACATTGATTGAAGACTTTTGTCTTCAGGCATTGAGGTATTTTGGACGAGAAGACCTTGCTTAATTTTCCGAACGCTGCCCAACCGAGCTGGATTCGACGATTGACCTCTTTCTCAAAGTATTATAATTGGTTTTATACAGGGTCGTTTTGACATTGCGTTAATAAATTAAACCACAAACTCGTCTTAGCTTTTGCTAACATTGTGCCAAAAATCATCCAAGAGAAACTAATATTATCACCAAAAATCTCAATTCAACTTTCCTGATATTTTTATAATTTTGTAGTTTAGTGCGAGTATGGCGTGTGGGTGAGTGTTTTTCTGACTGAAAGTGTAATGTTGCTCCAGCGGCGAATCCATCTAGAGTAGTAGTAGTGGCATTAAGGCGTGTAAACTTAAAGTTACTTTTTATTGATATTTATTTTGTTCGAAACTTACACGTTTTTATTTTACATCTATGGTTAAAATAACTTAATGGAAAGTGTTATTTTCAAGGAGATAAGTATGTGGTTTCATTTAGTAACGCAGTGTCAAAATGACCCTGTATAATTACTATCATAATGTCTACTTAGACAATTTCTAAACAAACATGATGTTACTGAAAAAATACGAAGTAAACACACAAAGTGCAATAACATCACACAAACCAAAGTTAATATGGTTGTAACAAGAAAATGCACGCCGCCATGTTTCGCGCGGTAGTTTTAACAATGCACTGCCGAATCAAGAGGTAAGTGTGCGCTCAGCGTAAACTAGCTTTTTTTTTTTTTTTTTTTTTATCGCGGGGAAAAAACGCGTTATCGCTACCACCACTGTGGGGTGAGTGGAATGGTTATGTTGGTTTCACCGATCTTACGGCCCAATGTCGACACTCGGGAGTATAACATCATCCGAGCGAGCATTGGACCGAGTCCCTAACACTATGTACATCCTACATCGGCATACCAACCAAAACCCGCGGTGGCCTTCTTCGGCGCATACGGGACGGCCCCGGGGTATCTTGTTGCACGAAGATAGCTGCACGGAACCGTCCCTGCGCATTGCCGCATTACGGCCCCTCTCTAAATGAGGGGGCTAAGAAGCCCCCGACATCCAAATCACGCCTTTGGCGTCTACGACTGCAGGAGACCGACCACCCGCAATGTCGTCCACCTCGGAGTCGCATAAATTGGAGAAGCAGCCCCCCACTGCTCGCCCCGCGACTCTCTCAAACCCCATTTAGTCGCCTCTTACGACAGGCAGGGGATGAGCGTAAACTAGCTGCCGTACGATTAATAACAGACGGGTTGTGTATGCACAAAACTGAGCAAGTTGGCTTGTTAAGCCTTTGTGCTGAACACTACTCGCATACACTTGATCGTCCACTATCCTTTAAGAGCGTATCTACAGTATATTGTTTCACATATTGTTCGCTTTGTAGGATTATTGGAATGCTATTACGGTCACTGACATCGATAACTTTGTGACGATATTTTTATTTTGCAAACAGTTTGCATATACAAATTGTACGAGCTATGGTTATGGTGCGAAACATAACAATGTTTGAAGTAGGCACACTGTCACTATTTGTAATTGGATATTTTAATGATTAATGTATTAATAAATAGCGGAGCAGTTCAGGTCGTTAGTTCCAAAAGCGGGATTTAGTTGGACAACATTTGCGTAAGTTAAACATTTCATTCCCGTAATTACAATCGAATCGTTACCATTAATCTTGCGACATAATCCCGCAGGAGGCGTCAATCGTTTGACTCTAATCACTGGATTTTCTTTAAAGTCCCGCTTGCCTGCAGGCCTCAGGGCAAATCCTTTTGAGAAAAAGTTGTTAAAAAAGGCACAAAAACAAAAGGAAATAGTCGGGGCGGTCCCTGGAGAGTCATTGTTAGCCTTGGGACGGTACTTAAATCAAACGTTCACCATTCAAGGAAATTATAAGAACAAGGCATGGATTCTCTGTACCTACCCTCTGAGAAAATCCCTCCGAATAAAAGGGCTTACGTACCTAAAGCATTGCAAATAATATTTTGCACGTTTATGTTTTATATGAAGTTAGTTCTAGACCTAATATAAAAAATATTATTACAAACTGTAGCAAATCTCTCAATTAACCATAGGCTGACTTTAGTTTAATATACATTATCGATTACAGTGCTATAACAAAACTATGATCGAGGGATCAATTATATTCCTAATATTAAGTGCTGTAGTGAATCTGTTCTTCGGGGTGCGGGAGCTCATGGGGCCTCCAACAACGGGGGTTTATTCATAACATTCGGGGTTATTGGCTTTCTGTACCTTGCAGCAGTCTCTCATGCATTGAAGAGAACCATAGACGAGTTTCAGTTAGTATCCCGGCTGAAAGCTAGTCGGTAACCCGTGTTAGCCCTCAAGACTTGGTACGGAATCTTGAACAAAGTTCCTCACAAAAAGAGAACTAAATCAGAGGCATCAGTTAGAATGTTTTAATATTCCGAACTGAGAGCACGGCTGAAGATTTCTTTTTTTGTTGTTGTCTTCGAGAATATTACCTTGCCTCGCAACAAACTTAAGGAGCCTAATCCGCTTTCCAACTCGAGCTTTTACTTACATTATGACAGCAAACTTAGAGGTTCCAAAGACGTGGGAAAAGTTTTTAATCTTTCGCACATACGTACGACAGATAAAGTATAATATTTAAACATTCTGATATATTTAACATTGCAGTCTTCCATGTTGTATTAAAAATTGTATTCATGCGTATTTCAAAGATATGAGAAACGCTCAAACGTAATTATCGGCTGTGTGTCACACGCATAAAGTGGGCTTAAAGAAAAAATATCTAATATACCTTGTCTGTGCTCAATATGTGTCCGTGAGTCGAGATCCTCTGATGCCAACCCCACCGGCTCAATATGAATAAAATTTTCTTAGACAAATTGAGAGTTCGCAAAAAGTGTCGATTTCTTTATTTATTCAATACTTTTCTCCTTTGAAACGTTTCTCCTTAGAGTCGTCCGCGCTTGTTATATTTATGAATACTTTTTAGTTATTGATTTAAAACCACTTCCCCTTTTTAGCGAGACCGTGACACTACAGTATGTCTTTTTAACCAACTTCCAAAAAGGAGGAGGAGGTTCTCAATTTGTGTGTTTGTATTTATTTTTCTTATCTATACTAATATTATAAATCTGAAGACTTTGTTTGTTTGTTTAGTTGAACGCGCTAATCTCAGGAACTACTGAACCGATTTTGAAAAAATATTTCATTTATAGGAACCTACATTACTCCTGAGTGCTATAAGCTACTTTTTCTCCTGGAAAAACTTTCACACGCGGGCAGAGCCGCGAGCATCACCTAGTTTGTTTAATAATGCTAACATTATCCATATTATAAATTTCTTTTATAGCAGCTCCTGCTTTATAACAATGATAATAGCTACTAATTATGACTTAGTGTAGCTTAAGTACAGAGCGTTAACCTATTGCCTTACCCTACTTACCTTCCTTGTGCTAACTTTAAACGCCGTAGTTTACTGTACAAGAACAACTCAGTTTGGCTTAAGATAATTATTGCATTTAGTCTTTGATCTCAAACTAAAGGAATGAACACACCTAAACGCGTTCTATAATTCCTCACTGATTGCAATATAATAATATATAACGGCACGGTCAGCCGTTTGTTCTCGTTGTTATATGGCAGCGGTCTTCAGTCGTATTAGAAGCCCTATGAATGGCTTGAACAAATATTTTCCTTTACCTACAGTTCAACCTAGTACGTCTTTTCAAAGACAGCAGCAGCGTGAGCAAACTCCGTCCTTGTATGATTTAGTTTCGACCATTATCACCGTCGCACAATGCAAGTTCCTAAAGATAATTTATGTATGTAAATGCATCCAGTAGAATAAACTACTCGTACTGCCAAATTTTCAAGTCGTCTACACAGTCTGCGACATAGCATAACTGCCAAAATAAGATTCCACAGAGCGGCAAGGGACGACTTCTTCCATAACTTATAATGTACTTCGCAATTTGCAATCTAAACTGTACAATGCTTAAGCACTAACACTTATTTAATTGAAGTATAACAGAGAATGAGACACTCACAAAATAAATGAAACCGTATAGGATCAAATTAAAGCACATAATGGAAAACATATATTCGTAGCTGGAAATGTCTGGTGTTATTTATTAGAGAAACCGATATCAGGGGATTCCGTGAAAAATGCTTCTGGAGCTTCGTCGACCGCCAATATCTCCGGAAAACAGCTTAAAAACGTTTCACTAAGTTTGGCTTTACAAACCTTCGTTTTTTAGGCCCAAAGGGATTTGTATACGGGCACTTTTCGGAACGTGAGCGGGAATGTTTTTTTTTTGTGGGAATGCCTGGAATGGCTGCCTGCATGTTGAATAATGTTCCCTCGGCGAGAACTAATATCTATTTAATTGAGGACTGTGCAAAAACGCTCTGTCCAATCACTAACGCTGGCTTTTAGATTGTTGTTATATTTAACAGCAGGGAAAGGGGAAAGTTGTTATTTTTACTGGTGGTAGGTCTGTCATATGTAAGAGTCGGTCTGGGTGGGTTTCACCGCAATGTCTATTTCTACCGACAAGCAGCAGGGTGCATTCGCTATTGTGTTTCGGTTTGAAGGACATTGTAGCCAGTGTAACTACTGGACATAATGAGACTTAACATCTTATGTCTCAGGATGACGAGCGCAGTGGAATGCCACACAGTACTTTGTAACTCAAGGTGCTGTATGGTGTTGCTAATATTTATGGGTGGTCGTATCGCTTACCATCAGGAGAACGGCATGTTCGTCTCGTGATTCTATGCAATAAAAAAAATAAAACTTTCGAATTTAAATATATAAAAACTTCACTTGATGTTTACATCGCGTCTAAGGACGGTATTAATAAATGTAACTCAATTTCGCTCTGAAGTGCGATGTCAGATGAGACGCTATCAAATTAAGGTCAGCATCTATTTAGTAAACCTACATTAACATCAGTTCAAATGACATCTTTAGTTACAATTTGTGACGGATTTTGACAGCTAAGTTTTATTTGCGTGACAGCGCTTACTCAGCTGTTGGAGATATTACTCAAACTTGAGATTGATATATTAATACCGCCCTATGATTCAGGGTGAAACTTAAGTTTATTATAATATAATTTTTATGTTTATAATTACAATTATGTCTGCAGGCTGACACAAGACATGTACCTAAATTTAAAACTCAAAATTATACATATTAAATCGAAACTATAAAAACCCAACATTTCCACAACACAGGGTGTTAAGAATCCGATAGCATAGGAAAGTTCAAATAAAGTTAGCAAAGAAGATTAAACTAGTTCACGACTTTGTGGCCAACATGCCGGAAAATATTTTAGTAAAAGAAAAATAATGAGACTTATATTTGGCTTTAAAGTGGTTTATAATTAAATTATGTACCTTTTTGACTTTAATGAGGAACCAACAGCGGACATATTAGTACTCAGTATTAGTGTATATTCAAGCTCTCTGTCATATAGATAAGTATAGAACACGTTAAGTCCTAGGTATACATTTCATCTAATTAAGATTAATAAAAAATGAAGTTTAAATAGAAATCTGCAATGCAATCAGCCTTGTATTATATACTGCCCACTGCTGAGCACGGGTCTCCTCTACTACTGAGAGAGGTTAGGCTTTAGTCCACCACGCTGGCTTAGTGCGGGTTGGCAGACTTCACATACCCTCGAAATTCTTATAGAGAATTCTTAGGTATGTAGGTTTCCTCACGATGTTTTCCTTCGCCGTTAAAGTGAACGATAACTGATAAACAAAACACACGTAACTTCGAAAAGTCAGTGGTGTGTGCCTTGGGTTTTGAACCTCCGGACATTGTCTCGATAGACCGTTCTATTCCCAACTAGGCTATCGTCCACTTAATTAATTAATAGAAATAATAGAAATTAATAGAAATCTAATAAGCATTATTTTTTCAAAACAAAAAAAATATATAAATAAAAAATACATTATAAATTCGTATGGTGTAGAAATCATTACGAATAATGTATCTAATTCAGTCATTCAAACCAACATAAACATAATTTAATAAATAATGCAAAGTGAAATACTGTATATCAGGTATATACGCAGAAGTAAAAAGATCGTTTCTTTTTTTGCGGATCGTTCTCCTCTCAAATTGGCTCGAGATCCATTCCTGTTGACAACTTTATCGAGCGGTTTTCGATAAATTGCGGCGAGGGAAAACTAAATAAATCCGAGAGGGACTTTAGATAAGGTAATGGCTTCAGTAATGTCTAGTGACTGCCGCCGCTATAATGCAATCGGAAAGCTAGCGCACCACTCTCCAATATACAGCCGTGAAATGTATCGTACTCACACTATTTCACGCCACTAAAAAGCACATTTTTCCGCACTTTATCCATTAAGCGTGCAAATTCCCTCATTTATATATTCTTAGAAGAACGAGTTAGACAGCGCCGTCGAATACTCTGCATTTAAAATATTGCTGAGAACTTTTTTCATTTAAATCATGGCGGATGATGATGCATAAAATGTTATGCATCTATTATCCCCTTTTTATTTCTTTCTGTTCCTGCTTTTCTTTATTAACGCACACAATAACGACTTCTGAATGATTTAAATTCACGTCAAACTTTGACTACCTACACAATTTTAATTTGGGAATGTAATTCTCCAAAAAGCAGTTCTCACTTTATGAAGAACGCATATTTAATTACTGATTTTAGCATCATAATGAAAATCTTTAACACTTCTTGACATGCTTCTGTATAATAAACGCCGGCTTACGTTTGGCATGAACTTCATTAAACGCGCCGTATAAGTTTAACACGAGTAACCCAATACTACTCAATAATTAAAACAGCGCCCGATATATCCATCTTTGTAATAATTAAAATAGTTTAAGCGCCTTCTGAAATGCATATCGAAGTCACAAGGCAAACTCATTGTCTGCTGGCAAACATCACCATTGCAAGTTTTCAATGGAGCCGGGGCAAGATAAACTTTGTGATTCGGCTTATACTTACAAAGTTCGCGGAACACTTCAACTAAGAATCACCTGTAACCTCGGTATGTAGGTGTCGAAGCCCTCAAAAACATCGGCATGTCCCTAAAGTTCTAACAAACACTCAAGTTAACTTTTGAAGAGAGCGCAGAGATTTTTTAATATTGTAAGAGTACAAAAGGCAACGGATTATTGTTGTCTGCGGTATTCTTTCCACTGTTAATTAAACTTGAATTAGAAAACGGCTCATTGAAATAGCTCCGGTGCGTTCATTATAAGATTCCGGAGTCCTTTCATAATGTCTATGAAGTCCACCACGGTATTCAGTTTTAGAAACGTACTCCCCTGAAATCTTAGATTTACTTCTCCGAAATGAATGTGAGACTGTAGTACAGCTAAGAAATTCTAACGAGATAATCGCATCCTAATTGAAAAATCAACAAAATGTTCATGATTATCTAATACCTTCAGTACATAAACAATAACGTTTTTTTTTTCTCTCTCTTTGGCAAGGCGCGGTTTGCGCATCTGCCAGTGTCAAAGTTTTTGGAAGTTACATATATAATATTGTTTTTTTTATATCGTCAGTAGTAGTAGTACTATGTCGAAGTAAAGCAGTGGCCTTACCAAGACTTTATCGAGGAGTTTTGGCGGCAACAAAACAAACACTTGACTAGCACAGTTATTTCAATTCACTTCATTTGAGCCCTTTAATAGAACTATATTGGATAATATACCACCATAATTATGCAATATAACACTAAGTATCACCAAAATAATGAATTAAAACAAGAGCACCTCATGACACTTCCAAGTTCCCGCCAAAACTCCAACAATAACGTTATTAGATTTTTTTATTGCAGCCCTATTTAATATAAACGTAATAATAGATAATATTATGTTGATTTCTTAGTATAGTGAAAAGAAAAACGAAGCATTTCACCGGCAATGCAGCAGATTGCGAGGGATGAGGCTATGGAGTCCGCGGCAAGCCGGATTAAACTTGTTTTTAAGTTTATCGTGGCTTTAATATTGTTCGCGAGGACTTAAACGCCACGTATAAACCTTAGGCGGAGGAAGTTGCCGACTACACGCACACAATTGCTCGTAATTCTAAGCATTTCAATAGAATGTAGTATGGAGCTTGGACCATCTAGTTATTAATGTTTTAATTTATTTTCAAATTGTAATGTAGATGCATATGAATACCCGATATAAGGTAATATTATAAGAAAATGACGAGTTATATTACCGTAGTTTCAATCACATAATCCTAGACTAACTAGACAAAAGGGTACTTTTTCCGCTGGCAAGTATCTCTATATTTATTAAGCACTACCAGTACCTATAGCAAGAATGGAACCGATTCTCGAGACCAATGTCTATGGGCGGTATTGATAAATCAATCTCAAGTTTGAGTTACATCTCAAGTAGACATAATGTATGGAACTATTAATACATTATGTCTACTTGAGATTGATTTATTAATATCGCTCTAAGATTCGATCGTAGGGTAACCATCTCACGACTTCAAAATGACGTGAGGAAAATGAAGACATGATATTGAATTTTTTAGATTTTTTTTTAGTTGCAACTATTTGACTACACTGGGGATCTAAGAGAATATTCCGCAAGAAAAAGAAAGGTTCAGGAAGACTGTTCCACGAAAGAAGACCGAGCAAGAATCTCTAATACTGCTCTTTTGAAAAACCAATCCACAAAAAATGGCAACGGCAACATTGACGCAATTTAAATTTAATTTGATTCAGTTAGGTAAGTACTTATTGACTATCAAGCCATTTTGTTTTCTATATAAGTAATCAGTATTTATCGTTAATTACAACTCCATCAGTAAGTTTAGGAATAAATCATAAGCAAACCTACATACTATACACATGTCTATTTCCACCGCCAAGCAGCAGTGTGCATGCACTGTTGTGTTTCGGTTTGAAGGACATTGTAGCCAGTATAACTACTGGACATAATGCGCCTTAATATCTTATGTACCAGGACGACGAGCGCAGTGGAATGCCACACAAGTACCTACCTACTTTGTAACTCAAGGTGCTTTATGGTGTTACTACTGTTTATGGGTGGTTGTAACGCTTACCATCAGGCGAACGGCATGCTCGTCGCGACATTCAATGGCATAAAAAAATGTAATTAAACGATTGTCATTAAATATCGGGTAAAAATATTTTTAAATCTAAACATTAAAGTAAATTTAAACATTATATCGACATTAGAAAGTGATGCTTTTCTGCACGTTCCGAAATAACTGTGGACTCTGCACACAACGTATGGACGACTCCAACGTTTATACCATCACGTCAAATCCAATTTATAATTACCGAGCTATTATCGGCCGGCGCCGAGATTTCTAAATTGTATTTAAATATACTTTCTGTTCTAACGTTTACGCGTCAAGCCCGACGAGTGTACAAAAACATGAACCGTAATTTGCTAAGACGAATAACGTTTGATTTAATCCGGCACGTAGTTCACTGAGCGGGCCGTCGATTTACTTTTATTGCTATTTCGTTTTATTTCGCCGGGGCCGATGCCGTCTGATGTGGGCCTGTTTTCGGGATCGTTAACGGCAAATGTGCTAATCTTTTTTACAGAGCCGTGGCGTAACAATAAGCGACTTTGATGGTCCCGGCCGGTGGACCCCCTTACTCTCGCTAATGCGATGTTGTTAACGTTTTACATTTATTATGGTTAAACCAATTACAAAACCAGCTGTGTTGTTTATTCATAAAATGGCATGCGTTTGTACTTCGTCATGCTATGGTAACAGTCATTCCAAACGGTGCTCTTATTATACTGAAAAAAACATTTACAGTTAATCTCCTAGAGAAACGAGAAAGAAATAATAGTCCCCAATATTTTAAGGTTCCATTTTATAACTTACATCTTTTTCGAAATGTTTGCAAAATACTTACTTGATGGTAGGTCTGTCGTATACGAGGGCTCGTCTGGGTAGGTACCACCGCAATGTTTATTTCTACTGCCAAGCACCAGTGTGCAAGCACTGTTATGCTTCGGTTTAAAGAACATTGTAGCCAGCGTAATTACTGAGCATTATGAGACTTAACATCTATGTCTCAGGGTGACGAATGCAGTGGAGTGCCGCGCAGTACCTACTTTGTAATTTAAAGTTATATTCGGCGTTGCTACTGTTTATGGGCGGTCGTATCGCTTACCGTCAGGCGAGAGGCATGCACGTCTAGTCATTTAACTGCATTAAAAAAATGTGTTACATAAAAAGTGTTAGCATTATAACTTGAACCAGGCTTCGGTGGTATATCACTCGCGCGCGAGAGTTTGTTTGGGTAGGAACCACCGCATTGTCTGTTTCTGCCGCCAAGCAGCGGTGTACATACATTATAATCCAGTTTGAAGAATTTTGTATCTAATGTAATTAATGGCCATTGTGAGACTTAACACCTTACGTCTCCGGGTGATGATCGCAGTGTGAAGCCACAGTCTATATAATTCACAACGCTTAACATCGAGCGAGCTGCTTACTCGTCTCGTCATCCAGTTGTATAAATATTGACTAACGGACTCCGCAAAATTATTGTCATCGGTAACGGTTATAGTCCATAGGAAACTATTGCTACTTGTGTGAATATGGTGCACTTATCTAAAACAATACTACGCTCTACATAATAGGTAATGGGTCAGTGGCATATGCGCACTATGAGCCAACAAAATATCATAATATCATAGTCATTAAAATTATTCAAGTCTGTAACCGACATAGACATTTCTATTAGTACCACACCAATGCATGCACCTTCATTGCAAGTCCTGATAAAATAATAAATATTTACAGCAACACTTATTTCTTTATTAATCCTTGCAATTACATCATAATAATATTTACAATCTAAAATATCGCATTTGTAAACGAAGTTTCTATTTCATAATATGAGTTGGTAGCAAAATACCCAGTATAGTGAAAGCTCAAAGTTAATTCACTAATAACACTAAAGCGATAGACCTACATTCTACCCCAACAAGGCTTACAAAGTTTTGATGCTCCGCTTTTTATTTTCCAAAATTAAAACTCGAAGGCTACATCAACTTGTTGCTTTTGCTTAAATATAAAATTTAAACAGCAAATTAAATTTTTACGACGTCTAAAATCGGTCCTGTATCGGAACGTTACGCGAGTCGCGACACTCACCCTTTCATTTTGTCATAAATGATAAAACAGCCTACCAAAAGCACAATAAAACTGGCAACGTACACGCGTTCAGGGTGTATCTCATAAAAGGAGTCACGAATCACACGCAGTACGTTTTCAATAAAAGTGTCGTTACAAAAACCCCGCAAAATCGACAAAGCGTCTGTTTCATTTTGAAGGTGTGAGCAATTCCGATCTTTTGTGGAATCGTATTGCATTTAAGTAAACGGAATTCCTGTGTGAAGCACCAGTGGAAATCGGCCGGCATAATGTATGAATATACGCTGTCGTATGATGGAATACTAAATACTTGTAAATTTTGTATTCATTTTAACAAACCCTCCAATTACTAAACCACTTACCCATAAAACAATTTGAAATTTTATTCGTATCGGAGCGTTTTTTTTGCTTTCATCTGGAATATAATTATGAGGCACAATAGCCTATACCTATACATTTCGTTTGTCACGTTAATGCTTAACGTTTTTTTCAGTAACGAAGCTATACGGCTCATGTTACTTTGTAATTTGAATGCGAATGTTGAAATAGAAACCCATAACATTGTTATTAAACACACTGCAATCTGTTGTTTACGAAACTCTTGTATACATCAAATTTCAGCTGAACAAACCAATGGAAATATTAGGCAATTTAAACAAACTATTGATACCACATTCAGATTCAAACTAACGTGAATCAACCGGGGAAGTAGGTTTGATTGAATCACTTTCGCACAATAGGCCTCATCACGGGCTGCGTGGCAGCACACTGCGCCCGTTTCGAGTTTATGCGATAGGAATTTATATTAATTTCCTGTGTCAGTCCGCCGGGAAACCAGTTGGTTGCAGTCGATGCGGCCAGCGCAAACTGCGGTCAGCCGCCTGTCCTGACCTGTTCCAAACACTGCAATGGACATGCCCGTATAAACTCACACACTAATTTTACCTCAACCACCAAATTTCTATTCACACTTTGAAATGTACTCGGCCTAAACTGAAATAGTTTTAAAGTTTGATGTCAAATTTATTGATAGGAGTGTTTAGGTATGGCTAAACAAAATTATAAGATAATTTTACTACAATTATGTACCGTATACATAATTGTAGTAAAATTATCTTATAATTTTGATACATATCCGTTATGTATCAATTTTATATATGAGTACATACACATTTTTTAAAGAACTACATTATTATTAATGTCTATTAACAAAACAAAGAAGACATAATATTTGGCGTTATTCCCATTGATGTATTTGTATTATGTTTTTTAATACATCAATGGTTATTCCCGATTAAAACCGTTTGCCTGCTTCATAATCAGATAAGAATACGGCGGGAACGGCTAACTTCGTTTAATACGAAGGCATAAACTAACAAACAAGTTTTATCTCCGTAAGAGTTGCCGTCGCACCTTCATCCTTCACGTGCTGATCTCTTCACAACAATAAAGTAACGTTAAGCCCCGCTTCGCCGAGATTACACTTATAATCTTTAATAACGAGGAATGAATTTTTAAAAGGACTTATCTTGATTGTGCCACAAATTGACCGTGCAACACAAACTTACTTCAGCGCAACAAGCAGTTACAAAACACTTAAACGTCGTTAGCGTTTTAAGAGGAGCCTCAGGTTTTCCTTGTGTTCTTTAGCTTTTGCAATCTTTTTCTATTGAGTTTGAACTTTTATTTTGTAAAAGATTTTTGTGTTTATACTAAACAAATTCATTTTGAAAGACAAATCAAAATTAATATGAAGACTAATTTGCTGATTTGATTATTTTAGGTATCAGTAATGTATATCAAAGTTAAATCTAACACAGGAAAGTGTCGTAATCCCTATTAGCCAACACTTTATAGCGTTATAGTCGGGTCCGGCGCGTTGTGGAACCATCGAGCTTTACGACCAATGAAAATGGAGCCTCTCAACTAACATAATTATAGGATTACTTATGTGTACGTTACTCACATGTATCATAACTGCATTGTTGATGGACATAATCTATACTAATGTCATAAACTGTGCGTGTATTACGTTTTCACGGAGAAATCTCCGAACCGAGTTTGATAAAATTTGTAAGTGCGAGTGATGAGTAATACAAGGTAAAAACACAATTTAAAATATGTCTTTAGCAACAGCGACCTACAGGTGTAACGATATATTTTTTTTAATTTAGTAACAAAATTACATTAAGCGCCATCCACGACGCGGGACCATGTGGTGCGTATTCTGTGTTACGTGCTCCTTATACACTTCCGGCACTTTATACACTTCGTGCCCTTTATACATCTCACGCGGGTTATATACCTCAAACACCTTATATATGAGACTTCTTGTACCTTATATCCTTTCTGTGTACTATAAACTTCGGGAGCCTCATATACTTTACGTGTCCCAAAGAGTTCACATTCCGTATATACCTCAGACATCTTTTGTACTTCAGACGCCTTACACCGGTAATTTTAGATTTTAAAATGAAACTAGGTATGTATACATGAACTTAACACTTTACAATAAGTTACCCTAACCGTGGATGTAAAACAATCTATGTATTATACACGATGTATAATAATATTTATAATAAGTGTAATTTTTTTACAAACAAAATGTTATTATAATTGAACGCCTATACTACTTCTCTGAAAAAATTCGTCGGAGCGGTAAAATGCATCACATATACATCATTTTCGCGCTTTACCACATTCGGATCAGAATTTTCTAAATTGAAACCATTTTTTTTTTTACTATACTAGCAAAGGTTACGACGAGTATGTGGTTTCATTTAGTAACACAATGTCACCATGATCCTCTATACTTCTTGTGCCTTATACACTTCCTGTGCTTTAAATAATGTGCCTGCCTTTTAATAATGTGCCTTAAGTACTTCCGATGATGGATATGCATACTGCTAAAGTACGGTAAAACGGAATAAAGATTTTTTAAAGGCAAGTAAATGATATGAAAGTAAAACTGTCTCTAATTTTGTACCAATGAACTTATTATCA
Source organism: Sphinx pinastri (assembly GCA_947568825.1). Lineage (NCBI taxonomy): Eukaryota > Metazoa > Arthropoda > Insecta > Lepidoptera > Sphingidae > Sphinx > Sphinx pinastri. Next base: position 7,982,322 of record OX387627.1, on the reverse strand, counting down.
TGAACAATGCAGCATAATGTTACGGTAGGTATAATGACTCTGCTTAAAATTATTCTAGTTCGGAGTCAAATAGAGGAGGAAAATAAACCGTATTTAAAACATATTTTCCGTATACCCGTATTTAAAGTTTCCACGCAGATATCCTGATCTTATATACCTAGATAGACACTGAACGTTTCAAACGCGTCAAAAAAAATAGAGGCGAATTGTTCCCCACTAAATGAGTTCGAGTGAATTATTTTTTGTTGTTTTTCATGGATATAATTTTCTCCCCGTTTTAATAGAAACCATGAAATAACTAGTATCATTATGCGCGCATACAAGGATACGCAGATTGATGAAGCGATAGCGTATGACACAGCTGTCACGCATACTAGCTTAAGAAAAAATGTCCTGTTTGTTTTAGTTTCATTGCAGCGCGTCACTCTATCTAGGTATATAATTAATCAAAGCCTGATCCCTTTGAGTATTTGGTTAAATACTCAAAGCCTGATCCACGTGCGTAACGAGCAACTTTTTAAAATGAATCAAACCAAGAATATCACGTGGGTGGAAGCTCCAGCAAATGTCAGTTGTTACATAATTTAATTGCGTTATGACATTTTTTTATATATAGGAATAATCATTCTTATTATAGAAACATCTTGCGTAACCTTATTTTAATCCTATAAAATTTAAAAGTAAAAACCCGTTAATATTTTTTCCTTCTTCCTTGCAGACAGAGGTCTGTCCTTTTCATACAACAGAAATCTTGGCCTAACAATTTCGTGCCTTTTGGTGCCAATGGCGACCAATGAGTTAACCCACCTCCCTAAGATCAGAGATACTCGAGAACTTAGCCATTAAAACAAACCGATTGATTTAAGGTACTCGAAGATGTTTGAAATCTAAAACTAAATCGATTGAGGAACACTTGTATAACGTACTATAAGTCTTTTGTGAGCAAGAGTGCAGTGCTTAGAAGTAACACCGCAAGTCTTCTGCGGCCTAGCAGCTTTATGCTAGCACTCATTTTTTCAAGTTTGAAGGACGTTGTACCCAATTGAATTACATTATAAAAGCTAACATGATATTTCTTAGAGTGAAGCAATACATTGCCAGGTTCTTTGTGAATTAATTTTGCGTAGCGTTCTTGCCTTCTTTTAAGGGCAATCGAAATGATCAGGCGAGCGGCTTGCTCGCCTCGTCAATCATCAGTTGTATAAAAAATTGTACCTATACACACACACACACACGTCACGCCTTTACCAGGGCACCCAATTTTCGCCTGCGTGTTCCGTCCCAGTAAGCGAAGGGTGGCGAGTCATTTTCCATATCGGGCACAAATTCCAGACTCCAGGCTGACAGCAGAAAAAGCCAATATCAGTTGCCCAACCTGGGATGCAAACCCGAGACCTTAGAGCGGTGGTCGTACCGCGCACGCAATACAACTACGCCAGAGTCAAGCAGTTTTAAAATACTACTTAAAATTAATATAACTATAACCTTTAACATCCTCTTTCATTGTTACTTTTGTTCACATAATATTATAGATACAATAACATTTAATTACAATAATGTTAATAGAAACAATCACTAGCAATAATAGGAACGTTTTAATGTAGTAATAGTTTATTTTTGCACTGCGTGATACACAAACTGATTATTGAAGTAATTATCCTAGACAAAGTTTTATCGTGGTCGACCTTTCGCTCTTACTAAACTTATTAAGAAGAAAGTAAGGAAATTATCAAGATTCTTACCACAGTTATTTCAACAAGGAAAAATGATATCAAATAAGTGCTCAATAATTCATAAATTTGTATAATTTACCGTAGGTAGTTATATATAATTTAAAAATAGCATTATAACATAAAACTGTCACACAATTTTACCGGTCGAAGGGGACATTGGATTTTTTACACGTAAAACTACCAGGAATGAATGAAGTAACATTTTTATTTCAGACTGTAATGAAATAACTTTCATTGTTAACTTCAGCCATATGATGTCCACTGCTGAACATAGGCCTTCCCTGAAGATTTCCAGACGGAACTGTCAAAAACGGCCTGCATCCAGCGTATTCTTGCGATCTTCATGAAGTCTTCCGTAAATTTTTATTAAAAAACTTTAGTGCAATCAAAACTAGTCTTACATGGTATGAGGCCGATACAGCCGCTATATTAATTAGGTCAAAGACGGAGCGTATGCGAAAGGGAACCGTCTTCTAAGCCACAAGGTACTGCAATATCATCCACTTAAACCTCTGCTGAGAATATTAACACTCAGGAATTGTCTAATACCCATATAACTAAGTAAAGGAGTCTTCCCACTATACTATTCCACACTATGGTAGTAACGCGTCGGCAAAAAAAGATATTGGATTAAAGCTATAAGACTGCCCTACACTAGACCGTTTTGTCACCGACCGAAACCGTCGCGTGCCATGCACAGATCGTCAACAATTGTCGGCGAGAAAATTTTGCTGGTACCGCTACGCTCCGTATTATACGCTGTTGAGACATTCGAGTGGGCATAGTAACCCCTGCCGGATATGTTCCTAGCACGTTCATAGTATGAAATGGTAGGCAGACTCCTTGAAATCAACGTACGTAAGTACCCAATACCAAAGTAAATACGTAGTATAAGTTTGAAGTTTGATATAAATAGAACAGTGATAGAAAAACCGTGCTTTTTATTTCCAAATGCTAAATCTAAATGTAATTAAAAAGTAAACGATATTATATTATGCCTGTTATTCTAAAATTAATGGTTTCCGCACATTCGTAAATGGCGAGTAATTAAATAGGCGTAATTACTGCAACTTATTTCCAATAGAAACTGCTGAAGTAATACAATATAAATTCAATCACACGGACAAATTGATGTTTATCATGGGCTCATTTCAATGTTTGGTGCGGTTCAATTATTTACACCAGTATTGGAATTGGTAGGTGGACACATACATACACAGGTATTATAATACACCATCTGTATGAGATTAAATAGTTTGGTCAACACTAACGTAAAAGCTCTACATATCTGTTAGAAATAATTTTACAGAAATCCGTGGATGTATTTTATATTGGTACTAGTTTTTGCCCGCGGCTCCGCCCACGTGAATGAGTTTTCCCGGAATGAAAGTCCTGCTTTATATTTTCCCGGGATAAAAAGTAGCCTATGTGTTAATCCAGGACATAACCTACCCGTGTGCCAAATTTCATCAAAATCCGTTCAGTATTTTTTGCGTGAAAGAGTAACAAACATCCATACATCCGGACATCCATACTTACATACCGCTAAAATCCCCTAATCGCTGATGGCTCAATCATCTTCCAACGACCGCCCTGAGCCGAGGCTCGTACCCCACTTAGGGGGTGCCCTCAGCGTGGTCGTTTAAATGTAAAGGGTTGGAGCACCTAAAGCGTTCGCCCGAAAGTCCGGTGTGGTCAGAAAAGCCGACTCGCGTCAGGCTACTGACCGTAATGTCCATAACAAAAAAAAAAAAAAAAAAAAACTTACAAACTTTCGCGTTTATAATATTATTAAGTAGGATTTACTGCACCTGGCACTTCAAGTAGTATAATTTATTATATTTAGGAGTGGTATATAAAACGACTCTTTATTCGGTCGCGAATTCAATTCTTGAAGTGAGATAATTGTTGTTATTTATTTATTGCACTTTATATACAAATGTATATCGGCGGACTTAATGGCAAAGGCATTCTCTCCCAGTCAACCTTAGGGTGGTGCAGAGATAAATAAGGTAGGTGCATCAAGGTAACTTGTCAGGTATACAAGATTACTAATTAAACATAGATAAATGTAAATATACGATATATACTTAAAATCAATAAAAAATATATATATTAAAAATAAATATTATATGAATAATATTATAAAAGTCTGAATACATAAAATACATATACATTACATAATATAGTATAGTGCGTTAAGATGGTGACTCTTCTGCTTCGTTCATCAGCAGCTGTCGTACTCTCATTTTGAAGACAAACTGAGTGGTGGACGATCTGATTTCGGAGGGGAGCGAATTCCAAAGAAGAATAGATTGGATAGCAAAAGAAGAGTAAGTGAAGTCAGAGCTATGAGGGGGACATTTTAGAAGAAGATTGCTAGAAGATCGGTGGCTCCTATAGTGACTCTTGCACAGGTATTGGAAATTTGAAGCTAAGTAAGTAGGAGGTGAAGGGGAGGTAAGAAAAGAGAATAAAGTGGTAAGTGCCCGCAACTGTTATCTGATGTATGTATTCGTATGAAATTAGGCACCTTGGTAAAATTCAATATTTCCGACTATTTTTTATCCCAGAAAAAAGTACAATGTGATTCTTACTCCAGAAAAGGATTTAAACCCAGGCCGACCCGCGAGCAAAATCGAATTTCTAATAAATATATTTTTCATTCAATTATAAAACTTAAAAAATATATTTAAAATCTGGTATTGATTACATTATTTTACTATTTCATTGTGTCGATCTCAGAATAATAATAGCTTTAGTTATTATTCTGAGGTATCGATGTCCATGAAATGATTGAGCACACTAACTAAGCAGGTTAGGTTAGGTTAGGTTGGAAATTCGTAAAATCAACACGGATGCCGAGCGCGCTAAACGACCGCATCGCGGCGTTGATTGCCGAGTCTCAGTCAAAGTAGTTTATTTCTATTGAAAATTTTATTTGAAATTATTTTTTTCAATAACGAAACGGCCATAACTCATTTATTCAGTTAAAATTAGTTTTAATTGATATTCAACTTAAAACTAATTTTAAGTTAGGCGCTCGTTTATAAATTGTTAAAACTAGTCAAATAACCTATTATTGATGGATCTTTGTTCTTAATTTCATAATATTTGTTATAAAATGATCTAGTAACCATTGAAAGTGTACCCAATAAAGTACTGTCTGTGTGCTGGTGTCGACTCAAGAATAAACTATCATAATGTGAACGCCATACCGGGAATGTCGTAAAAATCACTGGAGATACAAAGTTGCATAAAAGGCTGCAACCTTCCATACAATTTTATCGATTAGAATCTCTTCCCTATTATGTAGTTACGAGGATGTATATACTATAGGTTATTTTATTTCCGTCGTCAAATCCCGTGGCACCGTGAATTAAACATAGATCCTTAAGGAGGTATGTTGTTGCGATTTAGCACGCAAAGGTCAGTAAATTGATATAGTCAAAAACCATTCAAGCGCGGACTCGAATCTTAAGTGGCTTCATACCATACTTGTAATAATTCCACAACAGATTATTTTCGTATTATTCGTACATCTAGAGACACAAGATATTGCGGAAATTGGCAATCTGAATCTCACTCTGCGGCAAAAAAAGTCTTAGGTCTGGCTATGGGGTTGACAAATATTTTGAATTATGAGCTTTCTCTTATTGATACGTTACGCTAGACAATTCACTGTCTTAACAAATTTAAAAATTGTACGAAATCTGACAATAACTTGTGGTAAATATCCAATACCGCGAACATTTTTAAAGCAATAGCGACTGCAAAGTCCACGTAAGTATTCGATTCTTTATGTCAATACGAAATATTACTGATAAGAACTAAACCTTAAGTACATTATTCTAATATTAATCAATATCCTTTTAAACACAAAGATGTAAAATTCACCGAGTTTACCATAAATGAGCGCCAGGCCTTAATTATGCTTTCAAAAGCTTTCACCCAACGTACGATTCAGTTGTACGTTGGCTACAATAAATCACGTAGCACGAACGCGGACACAGTAAAATCGCTCATCATGCAGGGCCGTGTACCAATTAATAAACGATGTCCTCCTTTGTTGAATAAACTATCATCGATGTCGTAAATCAGTTTCAGTTAGCATGTGCCGGCCGAGTGTGGACTGTTCGATAAGCTGGACCTAGACTGACGAGACGAATTGCCACCGGTCCAACCTAAAGCCACCGATTTAACAAGATCCCTGTCGCAACAGTCTGATTCCACTTTATACCAATAAGTCGCTACTGGAACGGAAACTCCATTCAAATACGGAGCTCGTAGTCCACTGGACGGATTGTTGTCTGTTAAGGTACATAAGATGAGTTTACATGTTGCCGTTACTACTGACGAATAATCTTTTACGGCTAAATTGGGATATTTCTATGATAAATCATTATTTTAACAGAACAATATTTATTTCTATCCCTAATGGAACAATATTTTTAAAACTCTCATTTTACCTCATTAAGAAGTTAAAATAAGAATTGCAGATTTATTTTATTGTTCACGTAAAGCAATATCACCTCAGTCAATTTACAGCCAGTCGCGGCGGCGGCGTAGATCTATTGCGTGTACGTTAGTGACGTTATAACACCGCTGATATCCAGGATTCGGATCCTGGATCGGACAAAGTGATATTGGGTTTTTCTGCTCAGTACTAGCCGCGAAACATGTACATTGCCTACATCATGGGACGGAATACGCTCGGCGAAAAGTGGGTGCCCTAGTTGCGCCTCTGCCTACCCCTTCGGGGATAAAAGGCGTGAGTATGCGTATGTACTAGCCGCAATTTACGGAATTTGTGAACACATAAATAGTGGGTGCCTTGGTTGCACCTCCGCCTACCCCTGCGTGAATGAAGATGTTATGTATTTTAGGTTTTGTAATGTACAGTACCTTTACCAAATCTATGACGAAGTATATATTAATTCAAACCTGAGAATTTAAAAATCAATTCTAACTATATCTAGTGCCTTGGCAGCTGATCTAAATGACGAAACCCATCGGCACAAAACTAATATGCCGATTGCAAATAGCAGTGTTACGTCACAATTCATTTGAGTAGACGATATCGCATTGTTGAATAATGGCCCGACATGTACAGGACACATTTGAAACATGTAAACAGTCAACACTGAAGCTTACCATGATTCCCGTGGTAGCGATAACTACCTGCGACCGCCGTAGTTTACACACTGTAGGCAAATAATGAAGTAATAGGTAATACTATAATGTATTGCATTGTAACTACTGGACATACATCTTATGTCTCAGGATGACGAGCGCAGTGAAATGCCACACAGTACTTTGTAACTCAAGATGCTGGACTGTGCTGGATGGTGTTGCTACTGTGTATGGGTGGTCGTATCGCTTACCATCAGGCGAACGGGATGCTCGTCTCGTCATTCAATACAATAAATAAAAAGGTAGTGTAGCATTTTTTTTTATTTATCTTTTTATTTTATTGGATGTAGAAAACTTGAGACGCTTATATTATAAAGTGCAACCAACTCGTCAAATATTATTAAGTACTAGGTGTTGCTCGCAGCTCCGCCCGCATGAAAAGCCTAACCTGCTACAAAAGTCTCTAAAACACAGTACGACGCCCGCGCCATCTATTCAAAAAATCTGATTAAATACATCCATAATTTCTAATGGGAGCAAATTACCGGGATAAAAGTAGCATATGTGTAATCCAGGACATGGTCTACCCGTGTGCCAAATTTTATCCAAATCCTTTCAGTTGTTTAGGCATTTACTTCTAACAAATATACAAACATCCAAACATTCTCACACTTTCGCATTTATAGTATTAGTGCGAAGTAAGATAATTTGGTAAATAACAATAAGTTAGGATTATATTATAAATACTTTCGTAGAGCTCTACATGTGAATATACTACAAATAATATGCTTGACTGCAGCTGGACAAATCATGTTGTAATTCGAATATTGCTAATTATATTTGTTCTTACCTATTATGAACAGTGAAATCGGATTGATGAATTTAATGGGTGGATTTTTTCATTTATAAAATGCCAGCAAGGCCTCGAGCAATATTAATATAGAACAAGAATAGCCGTCTAGATTCCAGACAAAGCGATGCTAATTTACACTAAGTTTATATTAATAGATTGCCAACAAAACTGAAAAGCAACTTGAACCCAAATATCTTCTTCCATAATACAAAAATAAACATAAAATTAATGGCTAAACATTTAGGATTTTCGCAAACCACGGTAACCACCCACGAGTTATTTTAAGCTATTACATCCTTTAAAACTTCGCAGGTACTTTCTTTTATCCCGATCCCTAAGGAATTCCGTAACATCCCACTCTCCCGCGCGTCTCATTAAACTTTATTTTGGTTGTGAAAAAAAGAGTATTTAAAAAATTTGCCTTTTAGCAATAACTTTTCCAGGGCATCACGAAAATACAAAAATGTTAATATTATGAGTCGTTCAGCTGTGTTAATGGATTAACACTTATTCGGTGTGGTGCAAAATGCCGGCACAGGTTTGCCTGAGTAGGTACTCTTGTAACAATATGGATTCCAGGTAGGTACTTCGCGTAATTCATATCCGTGCTAGAAGAATTTAAAACACAGAAACTATGAATAATTTTAGTATGTGATGTAGTTTTGAAACAAATTATATTCTGAATGAATTAAAGTACAAAATAGCTTCGTATTTGTTTTGTATAATGATTATCAAAGCGCGAATTAGGAGCTTGGACAATTTAGAAATATCTAGAAATGTTATCCTTATTTTTACTGCTGCTGTACCATGCTATTAAAATAGAACTTAATACAATTATGACCCATATAACATCACTGCCTATATACTAATATCTAAGTACTTATTTTAATGAAGACATGTCATGTGACTATTGAATCTTTTGTAAATCCCACAAAAACGGATGAATACATTGATGAATCATCGTTTTTCACTTGGTGACATGTGTAGATGCAAGTGCATTTGATTTATCTGTAACGCCTGTCTGGCTGTGTTGTTTTATAGCTTCATCATTTTACTACTACTAGATGGAGGCATGAAATGCACTAACAATTAAATGTGTTTAAAACAATGAAATACTTTATATATTCACACTCACGCCTATTATCCCCAAAGGGGTAGGCAGAGGCACAACTAGTGCACCCACTTTTCGCCGTGCGTCTTCCGTCCCACGTCGTGATAGGGGCTGAGCCTATCGCCATATCTGGCACAAATTCCAGACTCCGGGCTGAAACCGAGTAGAAAAACCCAATATCACTTTGGCTGACCCGGGGATCGAACCCGAGACCTCCGCATTGCAGTCGTACCGTAATACAACTACGCCACCGAGGCAGTCTCATGAAATAAGTACTTTATTAAGTATAAACTCGTAACACCACAACATTCATTATTAGTGTCTTATCGTGAGTTCTGATTGAAGAGTTGTAACTTCTCAAAAGTTAAATATAATGCTACTAGCTTTTGCTTGCAGGTCCGCCCGAGTTTTAGAGGTTTCTCCTAAAAAGTAGACTTTGTCCTTCCCGTAGTCTCAAACTATCTCCATACGAAATTTCATCGAAATCGGTTTAGTGGTTCAGCCTTAACAGACAGAGAGAAGTTACGTGTATATTGTTTATCAATTATCGTTCGCTTTAACGGTGAAAGAAAACATCGTGAGGAAACCTACATACCTGAGAATTCTCCATAAGAATTTCGAGGGTATGTGAAGTCTGCCAACCCGCACTAGGCCAGCGTGGTGGATTAAGGCCTATCCCCTCTCAGTAGTAGAGGAGGCCCGTGCTCAGCAGTGGGCAGTATATAATACAGGGCTGATTGTATTGCATTGCAGACAGAGAGAGCTACTTTTGTATTTATAATATGTAGTGAAGTATCGATTGCACTTTGAGCACTAGGCGATAGTCTTTCACCCGTCAGTGTTTCTGGGTAGATACCAGTGCAAAGCAACTGTAAGTTGAAGATAATTCTAAACCATGACCATCTAATGACTCAAGATGACGAGCGCAGTTCAAGACTACGCAGAACTTTGTAATTCAGAGTGGGTACTGTTTACGGACAAATATGACGTTTATAATCAAGTGGGCCATTTGCTCGCCTCGTCATTCAGTCTCGTCATAGGGTTGACGATTAAAATATTTTAAAAGTTAAGCCTAGCTTATTGGAATAGGCTACAGCCGAAACAGTTTCTCAAACAGACAGTAATATTTTAAATTCAACTTCGAACCGAAACAAAGTTGAAGCTCGCTCATGTTCCAGACAGATATCTATGGCACATCGGTTGCATTTACGGCGTCCCGAAGACATTACAAAAGCCATTCCCTTATCTAATGTTCTCTTTGGATTTATTTAACTTTTCCACGCCTCCACATCTCGAAAATCGTTCGATAAAGATGTCAACAAGAAAAGGTCGCTGTTCCGCTGGGATACAACACAAACTCATGTTTTTATTGTCGTTCTCAACAAGCCACTTACTTTTTATATACGTGAAAAGCCATGTCCCTAGGCATAAAATAAAAATATTTTATGGTTCTATCAGTGCATAATACGGCACTTATCAATTTTTTACATAAGCCAGACATGAAACACGATAACCGTAAAATATCCGAGATTGTACTAATTGAACAATATTTCTATCAAGTTAGCTGTAGAGCATTGATAGGGTTTTTTATATATCAATGCTGTAGATGTAGTGGACGATAGCCTAGTTGGGAATGGAACGGTCTGCCGAGGCAATGTCCAGAGGTTCAAAACCCAAGGCACACACCTCTGAGTTTTCGAAGTTACGTGTGTATTGTTTATTAATTATCGTTCGCTATAACGGTGAAGAAAATCATCGTGAGGAAACCTACATACCTGAGAATTCTCCATAAGAATTTCGAGGGTATGTGAAGTCTGCCAACCCGCACTAGGCCAGCGTGGTGGACTAAGGCCTAAACCCTCTCAGTAGTAGAGGAGGCCCGTGCTCAGCAGTGGGCAGTATATAATACAGGGCTGGTATGATCATGATGAATGCTGTAGAGTTATACTTCTTAAGATTTTACGCTATGTCTCATGACATTAGTTACTATTTCCTTCTAATTGGAACACAACAGTGTTTACGTCTGTTATCTCATAATAACAAAGGAACATTTATCTCAAACGTTAGCACGGTCAGGTGTGAAATTTGGTTGTGTTTCGCATCTTTACGCCAGTTCGGGCAAATCTCTTCTCGATACGATGAACGGATTGGATTGGCGTTGGACTGTCCTCACTGTGAACAATACACACTTCACTAAGACTGTAGAGCCGCTACAACCGTGTTGAGCATGACGGATTTAGTAGTAAGAATAGTGCTAACCCAATTGGAGGTAGTTTTGCAGATAGGATCCAATGTAGAAATTCGTCGAACTTGAATTAGTCATAAAAAATATTACTAATAATAGCAACATTATTAGTGCTGCCTACTGACTGCCTCGATGGCGTAGTTGCATTATATACGACTGCAATGCTGAGGTCTTGGGTTCGATCCCCGGGTCGGGCAAAATGATATTGGGTTTTTATCAGCCCGGAGTCTGGAATTTGTGCCCGATATGGCGATAGGTTCGCCCCCTATCACATCATGGGACGGAATACGCACGGCGAAATGTGGGTGCACTAGTTGCACCTCTGCCTACCGCTTCGGGGATAACGAACGTGATTGTGTGGGTGTGTGTGTGTGTGTGTTAATAGCAATATTTTTGGATTTCATGGGCAACCATACCACCACCATATCAGCCCTGTATTATATACTGCCCACTGCTGAACACGGGCCTCCTCTACAACTGACAGGGTTTAAGCCTTAGTCCACCACGCTGACCTAGTGCGGGTTCGCGGACTTCACATACCTTCGAAATTCAGAGAACTTCTCAGGTATGCAGGTTTCCTCACGATGTTTTCCTTCACCGTTAAAGCGAGCGATAATTCACAAAGAATACACATTTTACTTTTTTTCGAAAAGTTAGTGGTGTGTGCCCTTGGGTTTTGAACCTGAGGACATTCGTCTCGGCAGTCCGTTCCACTCCCAGCTGGGCTATTATGGGCAACATTTGACATATAATTTTAAATACACCGCAGCACTGTATCTCTGGAGTACCACAGTCTTTGTACTCGGCAATTAAACAAACCTTAATGTTATCAACCTAAAAATGCAACTAGTACACAAATGCTAGAACAAAACGAAATACGCAATCATCAAGTAAGGAAGGAAGAAAGACAAATTGCAAGAATACTCGATGACGTAATCAAAATTTTAATCTTGTTTGTAGACATCATAGCAATTAATGAAGTCGGTGGTAGAAAGTGTTGAGTACGATAGTCATCAATGCGACAGGACAGCACTGACGCGCTCACTCGCAGGCCGTATATCTTCGTAATCAGATTATGTTAAATTCTCATCGCTTGGGACTTAAACAGTCATTGATGAAAGAACGATCAATACCAATTTGCGTATTGCTGAACATTATTAATAAAAGTGTAGTTTAATCACTAAGGTCTCGTCTACAGCAATAGTTTCACTCGAATATCTACTGTAACTAACCTAATTAGCCTTACAGTATCTAAGTAGTTAGCATAATATTTCGATTCAACAAATTACAGACAAAAGGTGTAACTTGTCCACTCAATAGCCATTTAAGAACCAAATAATTAGATTAAGAGAAAAATGACGACTGAGCAATCCAGGAAAGAATAAAAATTTGTTGGGTCATAAATTAACCAGGCCCGGAGGGCGAAGCTCGCAATCTGCATTAGCCGAGACGCACTTCTCTCCGGCGATTAAATGAAATTTCACGGCCGGGTGCCTACGGAAACTCACTGGACAAAGGTCTGGGATATTTAAATTGAATGCTTTTAATCCGGCAAATTCCTTCACTTTTTCCAAAAGATAGGAATTTGTTAGTGTTGGTTATATTTTCGTTGTCAGGTAAATATAGACTATCAATAATGTAATGGTTTTATCAATAAATTCCTTGATTAGGGACCTAAGAAATCAGTGATTTGTGACTTTTGAATTTAGTGAGGAAGTGATTTAAAACACTGATTTACAATGTTTAAATAAATAAGGAGTGAATGTTGGTTACAATAATATAATTACTAGAATCGCTTGTAAGTAGTTACACCCTAAAAGGTAAAACCTTCGCATAATGATGACGCTCTAATATAACATTTAATCAAATCTTTATAAATATATTTTATTTGTGCGTGTGTCCGTGATACAATTAGTATTAACTGGGCTTGAGTTTGATTTTCGATTTTAGGGTTCAAGTTTAATTGAGTTTTCTAATATGAAACAATACCTACATGCGAGATACTCGGGATGAACGTTCATTGTGCCCGATATAGAGATCGACTTGTTACCTACGATGTCATGGTATATAGTCTGGGGTACCGTGGTTGTGGTGGTGTTGTTTGTTAGTACAGTCCCGTATACTAACATTTTTCGGTCATATCTCGCGGCGGAATAATGACTCCATAGAGCGTCTAGTCGTTCAGGGCAGAGTGGAAGGAAATAGACCTCGTGGTAGGTCACCAATGAGGTGGACCGACCAAATAAAATCAGCAGTAGGAGGCCCTGTACACGAATGTACCCGATTGTCGTCTAACAGAGACAGATGGAGAGATATCGTGCGGCGAGCTACATCATCGTTTGAACACAAATAATAGTGACCACGACCGTTCTGTCAAGAGCGAAGCGAAGAAGAAGAAGAAGAAGACCGTGGTTGTATAAGTTACGCCTCTACCTACTTCATCGGAAATACGGCCGTATTAAAATCTCAAATGATCGGCGAAAAATATAAGTTTAGTTAAACTCTCGTCTCGGTCTACATATCGCAATCGAAGGCTTGCGAAGGTATCCCCTTTCGCACTAATCGAGCAATTTCTCCCATGTTATTAAAGGAAAATGGGAATGTTCGCAGGCCGTTGCGTTCTCAGAACGAGATTCTTATAGACGGTATTGAATTTTTAAACAAATTTTTCGACCCGCCGCCTCCGCCCAGGAACCCACTTTACGTTATAGGATTAGAACGTTATTACACCATTAAACCTTCCATGAATAATTCTTACTTTCGTAGTTCTAAGACGCGACTGTGATTGAGTTTTAAATAAATTTTTAATCATATTTTTTATACCGACAGCTTTTTCCCGTCTGCACCAGAATAGAAGTCTTGGTTAAACGGAAAACGTTAGAGCGTTAATAAGAACGTAGTATCATACACAAAGGTTCGATTTTTATTTAATAAAAACCAACCTTGTCTTTTGTTTAGCAGATCAGCATGTCCTTTTACGGAGTTCAAGATAATAGAAAATTTCATCGAAATTGGTTCAACAGATAAACCGCGTTAACGTAACAAACAAAAACAGGCTCTCTTTCGTATTTATGTCTGAATTTATACACATACATGAAGTGTAATGAAAACGAAATTCTAAAAGCTAAGTATTTCATTTGCAATCCGGTAGCGCATAGATGATTGTTCTGTTATTGTGGGTGTATAATGTGAGAATTTTAATCACTAAACAGATCAGGTGACTTATTGGTACATTTGTAGGCACAAACTATAAAAAGTTAATTTTCCCAGTAACGACAAATGGAATTTTCTTAAGCCCCACCCTTAATAGTTACATTTTTAGTAGTACTAACACAAGAGATATTTCCCAAGAGCGGCGTTAATGTTCCGGTATTAGTATAGGCCATTCGACGAAGTCTCTAGAAATTAAGGCTGGGAAAAAAGGTAATAAATCTATCATCCAACCAGGATCAGATAATAATTAATGTCTACAAAGGGGACAAGAGCGGCCGTAGGCGCGTTTGCTTTAATGTTAAAAAGCCTTTCTTTCAAGTAAAAATTTTAGCACCCACGATTTCAAAAATAATACACTTTAATTTTGTTGGATATTCAAATTACATTTAATTGATTTAAAATAAGGCATTGAACATTATATTTATTATACGTAAATTAATAAGTATTACGTTTTATAAATTTCTAAAGGAAGTGCGTCTTCTTGTTGATAAGTTGATAAGTAAAATAAGTAATTAACCGTACAACCCTATTTTTTTATCGCGCGGAAAAAAACGCGTTATCGCTACCACCACTGTGGGGTGAGTGGAATGGTTATGTTGGTTTCACCGATCTTACGGCCCAATGTCGACACTCGGGAGTATAACATCATCCGAGCGAGCATTGAACCGAGTCCCTAACACTATGTACCTACATCCTACATCGGCATACCAACCAAAACCCGCGGTGCCCTTCTTCGGCACATACGGGACGGCCCCGGGGTATCTTGTTGCACGAAGATAGCTGCACGGAACCGTCCCTGCGCAATGCCGCATTACGGCCCCTCTCTAAATGAGGGGGCTAAGAAGCCCCCGATCTCCAAAGCACGCCTTTGGCGTCTACGACTGCAGGAGACCGACCACCCGCAATGTCATCCAACTCGGAGTCGCATAATTAGGGTAGCAGCCCCCCATTGCTCGTCCCGCGACTCTCTCAAACCCCATTTAGTCGCCTCTTACGACAGGCAGGGGATACCGTGGCGGAATTCTCTAGATGCCCCCAGACCAACAGGGCACAAACGTACAACCCTGCAAAAAAAAAACAAATTACATCCACATCACGTCGGAGGTTGGCAATCCACCACAGTATGTTTCAGCCGACATTTTTTACCACGTACTACAAAACTATGGAACAAATTGCCGCCAGCAGCATTTCCGGATAGATACGACCTGGCGTCCATCAAAAAAAGAGCGTATTCCCACCGTTTTCTCGTTTGTCACCTATACCATAAAAAAACACTGTTGATCATGGTCTCCTCATTTATTACTGAATAGTTATCATGTTCCCAACTTTCGACACAATAAAAGACGATCGTTGGCCAATCTTGCGCACCGAAGGAAACAAATCAACCTTAGAGTAGGAATAAATAGAGGGCATTTTACGTCAGTTTTTAGTGGATCATGGATACAAACCTAGTCGATCTGCTTTAGATAACAGATCTACTAAGCAGGGGCGGCTGTACTTTAAGTGCACTCGTGCGCTGAACTACCAGATTTTAATAGGATTAGAAATAAAAACCAAAAAATGTTTAATAAAACCTGATTAATGATCTATTCAATATTAACGAAATTATGACGCAACAGTTTACAATACAATACAATACAATACAAATATTCTTTATTGTAACCATTTTAAAATAGAAAAACAATTAAAATTATACAATTTCCTTAAATTTATGGTGCACAATGGGCGGCCTTATCGCTACAAGCGATCTCTTCCAGGCAACCTTTGTATGGAAAGAATCTAAAATCACACATAGATAGCGGTGTACAACAAGAAAAAGACTTAAAAACAGTTTAAGCTCTTTGCTAAAGCATTAAGACGTATTTTTCGAAAATCGCTGTAAGAAATATTCTCCGTGCGGTCTACAAAGCGCACGGCGAGTGCTCATACAACTTCTACGAGCTACGAGCGAAAACGCCTGGCGCGTGAGACAGAGATAGTTCAATAGAAAATGTACGGCGAAATAAGACCGCTCTCGTACGCCGCACGGGCGAACCGAAGATTACCGAGAGCGGACGAGGTTTGACGAAACGCTATCATAGTGTCAATTTACAATTAACGGACGCATTTGATTTGTTTTTCTATTTGTTTACATTCTGCAAGGATTGAGTTTGAGTGATTATTGAGTTATTAGACAGTTTGTGTGAGTAAATCGTAGTGAAAATGAGCGTGATTTAATTTATAAAAAAATAAAAGTACCTTGTGTAGATAAAATGTTATTTTATTACAATTTCGGATTCGAATACTTACTTAGTGAGCTGGTAAAGTGAACCACCACTTCTAAGATCCACCAGCCGCCACTGCTACTAAGTAATTACATTTTAATTTATGCCAATGTATTTTTTATATTCGTTAAAAAAAGTGTCCAAGTCGAAAGCTAGGAATCGAAAATAAGCATTCCTTTTACAGTAAATTCTAGCCACGTTGGGTTGCTCTCCTGATGGAGAGTTGTGTACGATTCGTTGCCCGCGGCAATCGTATATCTCTACAAGGTGTGGCCCTCACTAGATAAATGCTTCAGTTTATATCCTTTTCATGGATTTAGACGCCATTATGTCAGCCATTTTATATCCACTATTTCCCTGCACTTTCACCTTTCATGAATATTTATTCATTTAAAATTAAATATTAAAGAATCTTTTAATTAGTTGATTTTTATAATATTAAAATGAACTAATTAAGGATGACTCATAACTAAGAATAATTTGTTTTTGCAATGTCATTTTGTCAAAATTGTATTGTATATTTTGTTGATTTCCATCCTTAATATACTCAATACTCTTGATAGGAAATCTTCCAGTCAGTTGATTATACTTAATGTTGAAGAGGGAGCTCCGGGCACACAGCTTGTCGTCGTGCCGAACGCACTCGCGCAATTCACTACCTACTAGAAGTTGGTCAACTAATCCAAGTTTTCCTTTACTGGCTAATGAGACGAGTTTGATTCGAATTTCCTACGCGTCGTGAAATAGCCTTCTCTTGAAATAGCTTGCGAATACGGAAAATAAAAGTAATACTAAACTGCATAAAAATGTTATGATTATGAAACTTTGTTCGGTTCTTTTTACTTTTTGCTAGAGTTGGTTTATTTTTGTTTTCAATGGATAACCTCTGCGGCACAGTGGATGTTAAGTCTTAAACGATAGGCCGCCGGTTCTAAACCCGCTCGAGGCAAAAATTAAACGACCCAAGACACTCAGGAGTCTCAATCGTGATTATTACCATAGTGCGTCCATACACAGTATATTAATAAAATAACCTAATAACTGTTAACAAACCATCATCTCGAATAGTTTTAGAATTCGACTAGGTGATGAAATCAATTCTTTCGTCGATGATCTTCATTTCGATGCATACTATATCCAATTTACTACAACTAACCATTTTTAAAAGTAGAACTTTAAAAATATCCGAGCCGTGCCATCTATTTAACTAGCAATTAGGTCCGATTGATAAGTAAACTTGGTCAGCCAGCACGACTGAGATTAGTAAGATTGTCACTTACTCTTCCCGCAGGCATGAACCACGCAAGGGAAAATACAAATAAAAGCGCATTTACCGAGCGATTAATATTCGACGGACTACGGTCTGGGCTCCCTGACCGCATCGTTTGTTTAACCTCTTCTATCAATTTGATTTCCGACCTCGAGGGTATGTAATTTCCATTACGGAGGCCAGACACTGTTTATATACGCGCAGGCCAATAAGGTTGGTGAGATTCTCTATTTTGTATAAGGAAATCTCGTGTATATTTGGTTTCATTTGATGTAAGGGATACAAAAATAACGAATGCTTTTCATTTTTTTTTATATTCATCTAAAATAATATGAACCGACAATATCATATCAATTCCATTAAAACGGAAAAACTTTTAAGTGAAAAGGAAATAATTATACTTACCTACTTATAATTCATTTTTATTGATAACCAAATTAAAAAAGAACAAATATTACCTTCTAACATTATACCTACTTTAGACCATGTATCTTATTATAAAACACGTCCGTTATAAAATACTTCAGAGTCTGAGCTTACTGCTGTGATCAGTCATAGAAAAAACTGAGCTTTCCTCATCGGGTATGAAAGCTTGATTAATAACATTTTCCTCGAGAAACTTTTTACAATAAGGTAGTAACTGCAAGAGTACAATCACCGTTAAATAGAAGTTGATAAAACTGTTTTATTTAAGTAACATGTAGCATAAATATCTGTACAAAATCAACATTTCAAATCGCCTATATACGCGTTAAGTTAAACCTAAACCTGTTTTTCTTTGTTTGAAGTAAAGTAAATCTCTATTATTTTATTTTTGTAAAGAGAAAAAAAAAGATTAGTAAGAACAAAAAAGTATGTAGGCGATTTGAAATTTTGAATTTGTTCAGCTACTTATGCTGGTGACTGTACCTAAATGATTCTGGTTGTATAATATTATACTTATGTAGGTATTTATCTAATTGATCCAATATTCCGAAATATAACTTTATTCCAGAAAATTAAGTTCACGTAGTCATGTGATATTATGTTCAACTAATAACAAAATATTCCTATCTTTTATCCCATAGTTTTCACATACCTTATCGTGATGATTTTTAACGGCTTTATTAATTCTTTTAATTTCATTTTTCAAATGAGTATCATCTTCATAACATTTGTTGACTACCCAAGAATCGCCTGAGAAAATTACCGGCATAACATAAGGATATCCTGAAAAAAAAACCTTTTTAGTGATAGATATAATATAAAATAACAAGTACTTACAGCTGCATAATTATCAACAAATAACATACCTTTTATAGTCCCCAAAGATCCATCGCTAACGACGCCCAGACTGCAATAAGATTTCTTCACATCTTGGTTAATGCGAGTCATCCAAATCTCTTGCAAAGTTTTGGTAATTTGAGCTGCTTTATATATGCATCCGTAGGGATTCTTAGCGGCTGTCGATGCTATCTGTAATATTTTAACAACATTATAAATTATATTTCTCTATTTGATAACCATTTCATTATATGAATAGTTTAAAGTTGAGCTGATTTTGGACAGTTAAATAAAATTTAGACGAAATGAGTAATAATGTTGAATAGCTCCAGAAGATTTAAAACAATAGGTAATAAGTATAATTTGCTCTCGTTACCTTTTCGATAAATTCCTTTTTCATCCAAGCTTCATTAAAGTGTGTATGATCTAATTTCAAAGATTCCATTAGATCTTTACTGATCACCTCGCGGTCACAATCTGATTCATCAATAATTTTGTCGTCTATAATATAAGGTTTCTGTACTTCCACGTAGAATATTTCGTCATTAGCAGCCCATACGTGAACATTGTTAATTAATATGTTGTTACTTTGCACCTTCCAAAACATAAGTTACATAAGTCTAATGCATTATAATATGCGAATAATGAAATGATATTCTATCAATTCCTACAATAATTGGACCTACTTACGCAAACGGGAACCAACACACACCAAAATATATTGTACTAATTGATGTTTAGACTAAAATATTATTGTTTACAACTAGATAGTTGGTAAACAATGTTTGGCATCTTATAAAGTAACAACAGTGGTATTTAGACAATTAACTTTATATGAAAACAGTAAATATGCTATTAATTGTGTCAATTTTTTTATGACCAAGTCAACTTTTATGGGCTTGTAGGTTGGTTCCCGTTTACAGAAGTAGGTCCAATTTTAAATCTGTAAATTGATGCAGCTTTCACTACTCTACTCAATTTTATGATCGCAAATCTTCTGTAAAAATAGACTATCAAAAAATCATTGAATGAGATTATCAAATATGGCAAACAAGTCTTTAAGGATATTAATTTACTCCATTCGGTTTTATTTCGAAATATTTTTTTCCCAATTATATACATAATAAAAGAGTTGAGCAATAGTGGAAATTTCAATTCAAAATCGTTAAATTTATTTATACTTACTCGTAAGAAGATATATTAAGCTTATAACATGTTACCTTTAAATAATCTCCCAACGTATGTTTTGCGATGGAAGTCAAAGATGTAGGACAAAATAACACATCGTCGGGAATATTTTTCGACAAAGACTTTAGAATATCTATCGCTACCAAGCCGTCAACAATAAATATTGGCTTCCTGGCTTTCTGTGGAGATTTTTTATTTTTCTTCAACGCACCATTTTCATCTAGCGTATTATCAACAGCCGGTTGTGGTTTCGACAAGTTGTTGGCTATTTTAATAATTAAATACAAAGTGTCGAACTGTTCATCGGTGTCAATTTTATCGAAGTCAATACGATTAGGATTTGGAAAATTTGTGATAAAGCAAAAAACGTCAGCCTCTGAAAAACTTTTAAAACGAATACAATTAGATATTAGTAAAATTATTAAATACGTATGTATTAACTTTCGCGCTACACATGCCATCCATCCATCCAACAGTCCCAACTTTTATGAATTCTATTGTCCTGGGAATTGGGAAGGACAAACATTAAAATGGTAATTTAGGTACATAAAACATCAGTTCCATTGAAAGATAATATTATTATTGGATACGTTCATTAAGATGCAATCTACATAAACAAATAGGTATTAACTACATGCAGGATGCCGTGAAATTGTAATTTAATATCTACATATTTACTCTTCGATAGGTTAGTAATATTTGAAGTCTAATGAAAAATGCTGTTTTATTTAATACACACAACCATATTTAGAATAGTGATTTTATAAAACGAAAAATTATTTCTAATGTAGCTAAGAATCTATAAATATTATGCAGTAACTTTAAAAAGCGGTTATTTAATGAACGACTTAGCTATAAAAAAAAATGTAGTTACCTAGGTTACGACGGCCTATAAATAGTACCAACAACATCCAAACTTTGAATATCAAAGGTTTGTGTTTTATAACTGCACGATGCAGGGGTAGGCAGAGGCGCAACTAGTGCACCTACTTTTCGCCGTGCGTATTCCGTCCCATGATGTGATAGGGGGAGAGTAATGAGTATTGTAAGCCATACAAGCTACGGTATACCTGAGAGGTTACCTATGCAGGTTTATCTGCGCAGGTCAACCGCACGTCGGTACTCGGTAACGTGTATGAGGACGTTACGGTGTACCGTAATAGCTGACCGGAGCGGTCTTAGTTCTATTTACACACGCGCAAGTATGTACAGTCAGCAGCATAAATATCTGTACAAAATCAAAATTTCAAATCGCCTATATACGCATTAAGTTAAACTAAAATATTTTTTGCTTCGTTTGAAGTAAAGTAAATACCTTTTATTTTATTTTTGTGAAGAGAAAAACAAGATTAGTAAGAACAAAACAGTATGTAGGCAATTTGAAATTTTGAATTTGTTCATCTACTTATGCTGCTGACTGTACACCGTACGGTGTCACTTGAAAGAATTGATTTTCCATCTTGCAACGGTCGCCTGCGCAGGTTCAAAAACTGCACAGGTCTATTCCCACACACGTTCCGATCTACCTGCGCAGGCATACCTGCACAGATAGACCTCTCGCGTGGACCACAGCGTGTATCGCAAGCTTTATGTTATAATAATCTTACCCCGGCAAATCCGAAGAAACTTCAATAGAATTCATGCATGAAAATGCGCAGGTTTTCAATTCCAATTGAAGAGCTTCGGCTGATTGTCTTTCGTTGGAATATGTTAAAAGGATAAGATCAATTAATTGATTACTGCCGAATACCGAGCCCGATAATATTTTAACGGTAATAAGTTGGGCTGCCGGCGCAAGGGAATTTACCATGAGAACTTTTATAGGAGCCAATAACGGAGAGTAATGGAAATTCATTTTGGTATATAATAGTTTGATATTAAAATTAGACACAAAAAAAGATACAAGGTAAACAAACTAAAGATCGTTATTAATTTTGGATAATAGGTATTTTATTATGATTGTGATATTAGTTATTATTGTTATGTGAGTATTTCTTTTTAATACTATGATGCTACATTGGAATTTGTCAACAAGTACCTAATGACAAGATTATGACAGATGTAAATCAAATGAGATCCACAGAGAAAACATCGCACAATACTATGATATTTTTTTTTCAAGTGCTTAAAATGTTTTAAAGTGGCCTTCTCTCTTTTACCTACTCCTAACCGCACACCACACGGCCCCCCGAGGCAATTCTTGCGCGCTGGGTCTTCACACATAATGCACGCCCATGCGGGGGGAGCATTGGTCGCGGGCCGAGGCATTCTGTGGCCGAGGCACACAGTTCAGTGTGTAGGGTAATACCGGTCAGGTGACAATACCGGTCACCACACTATCTTCCTAATAATAGTGTTTACGGACACGTACACACACATAGAGGGTAGCGCGAGTGTTCCCGACGCCAACGCACCACCCCCCGCGCAGTTGCGATCATGCGTTGTTGAGAACCGCAAGTGAACTTATTTCGCGCCCATGTTTTGTTATTATTTGGCCGCGGAATATAAGTGGTAAGTGTCATTATTTTTGTGTTTCTTCTTTTGACAATGACAGTTTTAGTTACTAAGTTATATAGCTATCCATGTAATGATAAATTTCAAGCAATTTGTAACGGGTTTTTAAAATAATTATTGTTTATTAAGAAAATGTACAGGCGGCTAATGCCGGTCACGCTGACCGGTATTACGCGCAACGCAATCATTGTTCTTTTTTTCAGTTTTATTACTTCTGTTTTATTTTATTTTTCTTTATAGGATGTCTGAAACTCGAAGAACGAGCCAAAGATTGAAAGTAAAATGGAACCAAGATGAAACGGTCATTAAAACTTGTTGAAGATGGAACAGTAATAAGAGAGGCAGCTCGAACTTGTGGCGTCCCATTTACAATTCTTCCACAAACACTGAAACACAAGGAAGCTTTGAAAGAAAAAGAAGTGAGAAGAGCAAATAGCGAAAAGAAAAAATTGATCCTAAAACAACTGTAGGAAAAAAGACAACAACGAAAGGTTAGCTAAATCTTTTAAGAAAGAAGAGAAAGAAAGAAAGAAAGGTGAAAAAAAGAGTTCTCCAAGATAAGAATAACCAGCAATCTTCGTCATAATCTTCACACTTCGTCATGGTTGATATGTATGGTGATGACGAAGATATTGATGTCAAAGACGAAGAAAACAAATGCATGTTGTGTGATGATTACCTACGGCCAGAATAACGAGCTTTGGTACAGGTGCATTCAGTGTGGGGGTTGGGCTCATGCTCAGTGCACAGGTTTTGAGTCAAACGCTAAACGAGCTAAAACGCTAGACCGGTATTGCCAACCTGCCGACCGGAATTGTCCGCCATATCTGGCAATACCGGTCAAATCTATTTTTTTTTTGAAAAGTGAATTGTACAATTTTTTTTATTAATATTGATCTCAATGGTTGTGATTACGTTAGAAGAATACTTTAAGTTTATATTTTATGTCAGATTCTTTAATAAAAGTTGATTCTTTACTGATTAAAAGTTGATTTATCTTAAGTGACCGGCATTACACTTCCTTACCCTATACCTCTTGGTTGGATAAAACATTGAGGCCTAAAAGGGCCCGCGAACATTTCCTGGCACCCTCTTTCCAGCCATCCTGGGAACCTTCCTCCCTTCCCCCCACCTTCCTTTGCATATTCCTCCTCAACTCCCCTCCCAGGCCCCTGCAGTCGTCAAGCCGGGGGACTCCAGTATCCCATTCGCAGGTTTCCCCCGGTTATGACTGTAGGATCGCCTACCTAAAAAAAAACCGCACACCAAACCTTATGACACAAAATAGGACAATGCTTGTCTTTATTCTGAGACAAGCACAGTTTTTTTTTTTTTTTCGGTAGGCGATCCTGCAGTCAACACCGGGGGAAACCTGCGAATGGGATACTGGAGTCCCCCGGCTTGACGACTGCAGGGGCCTGGGAAGGAAGCGGGAAAGGATGATGGGAGGAAAGGTGGGGAGTGGAGAAAGGTTCTCAGGATGGGCGGAAAGGAAAAGGGTGCCAGGAAATGTTCGCGGGCCCTTTTAGGCCTCAATGTGTTATGCAACCAAGAGGTATACACACTGACTGTGTGCCTCGGCCCGCGACTAATGTTCCCCCGCGCATGGGCGTGCATTGGGTGTGAAGACCCAAAGCACAAGAATTGCCTCGGGGGGAGGACAAGCACAGTTAGGTAATGCAATATGTGCAAGTCTAACATGTTATATTCTCTTTGAGTGCAAGTCGTGGTGGAAATACTTACATATTTTAAGGTTTACAATGCCAAAAATAAAGTTTGTAATTAATTTTATCACTGTTTAGCAATGATTTATTAAAAGTATCTTTCTTTGAATTAAACAATACGTAGTACATAATATCACTATCAGCGCCATCTAGTGAAAACGATTTAAACATCGCCTTGGAATGGCAAAATGTTACCTAATGAAAAATATTTCACAAATCTTTTTTCTGACACCCCTTTTTTAAAAATAATAAACTCTTAACCACTATCTGTAATTAATAAAACATGATCCAAAATAAAATTGTTTAAACCAATGTTAAAAACACAAGTGAATGATAATTATAAATGACAAATAATTATAATTATAGTTTTCTCATGCCCGATTTCTGAATCTCCCAGTTAAACTTTCAACAACTATTGATCCATTAAAGTAAAACTTAAGATAAACGTCGGTTGACTTTCACTGTGTTTCTGAATATATAATGAAGCATTCGATAACTATGAAGCCGACAACCAGTTCCTTATTTTGCTACTAGATGGCTCTTTTTTAGCAGTTGACTTTAAAATTGATTTTATTACAAAAAATCGTAACTAATAATTATTTTATATACAATAATAACTCATTTTAACATAGATCAACGCCTGAACATTATTTTAATTTTATTTTGTGGTAATTTGTTATTTGTCTCTGGCTGATGAATGACATCATTGCCGAATTATAAAAAAAAATATCAATTCAACAAAATGTCTTATGTCATGTTAGCACTAGTTTGCTAATTTGTGTTTTATGTCGTTTTATTTAGAATTTGAGAATTTATAACACAACTGAAACTGTTGTTATTGGCCGTATCAATTATGTTCCTATATATTGTAAATAATATCTAACAAGTTGCCGTCGTTTTTGACAAAATGACACGTCAAATAGTTATGGAACAGATAAACGGCAAAAATTGGCCAGTTAAGTTAAAGTAAGTTTAAGCTGAGTTTATCTTGCAGTGCGTGGTTCAGAAACGCAATTTCATGGGTTATCGAACCAATAGCGCTAACGGATAGATAAACTGCCGTCAATAGTACTTCAGAAACCGGCCATCAGTGGATCTGACGAAATGTGACATTTTTTTTACTCTCTCTTTGGCAAGGCACGGTTTGCGCATCTGCCAGCAAAATGTTATTATAGTAGGGACAAACTAATCTAGCCGGTATGACATGACA
The DNA here is from genome assembly GCA_947568825.1 of Sphinx pinastri. NCBI lineage: Eukaryota > Metazoa > Arthropoda > Insecta > Lepidoptera > Sphingidae > Sphinx > Sphinx pinastri. The sequence goes on along the minus strand of OX387627.1, from coordinate 7,956,601 downwards.
CGGTTTTGAATTTTTTGGGTAGACGCTCTCACAGAGGTATCGCGTCGGGAAAAAAATTGAATTGTCATACCGGCCAGCTTAGTTTGTCCGAACTATAGCGAGCGTTTTGGACTCAGTCCGGAATTCATTCAGTTTCACTCAGTTTATATTAAAGCGCTAAAAAGTGGTTGCATACTTCACTTTTATAGGATTAATAGAATGAAAATATATATTTTATTCAATACTAGACTTTTACTCGCGGCTCTGCACGCGTGAATGAGTTTTCCGGCATAAAAGTCCCGCTTTCTGTTTTACCAGGATAAAAAGGAACCTATGATACTCGTTATTTTTGAAATCGGTCCTGTAGTTTATAAGTTTATTTATTACATACATACAAAAATACTCCTCTTTATAATATTAGTTTAGATTTTATATGTTACGAGATTTACAAAATTCATATTTTGATTTGTCATTGTTTTGTTGTTTTTATTTGTATACTAGCTTTTCCCGCGGCTCCGGCCGCGTTTAAAAGTTTTTCCGAAATAAAAGTCCCGTTTTATATTTTCCCGGGATAAAAAGTAACCTATGTGTTAATCCAGGACATAATCTACCCGTGTGCCAAATTTCATCGAAATCCGTTTAGTAGTTTTTGCGTGAAAGAGTAACAAATATCCATACATCCATACATCCAGACATCCATACATCCATAGTTACAAACTTTCGCGATTATAATATTATAGTAGGATTAGTAGGATCTAATTCAATCTCATTTTTTTATTTATTTTCGAATAATGAATTAATTAAGCGAAATGTTTCTTTTAATTACTTACATCATTGTTTAAATTAACTTTTAAAATTATTTAGCTCTTTTCCAGCATGGTCTAGCTTTCTTTATACCGTCGAATTGGAAAATGGTGCCATTTTGTAAAAACACAAAAACATTAAAAAAAAACATAAACATTTTTGTGTTCTAGACAATTTTTATTTTCTCTTCACAAAAATAAAATAAAGAAGATACTTTACTTAACTCAAAGAATGAAAAATGTTTTAATTAAACTTAATGCATATGAACGATTTGAAATTATGGATTTGTTTAGCTACTTATGTGGCTGACTGTACAAAAGATGTGAGACAAGCAATCGGTTTTCAGATTCTGAATTCCATTCCAAAAATCTGCGTGCCGTTCCGGATATACAAGCCCGGCCTAATTTACTATCTGTAAATTATTTTAAACGCCAAATTAGACGTCACTTTGACATTAGTGACATAACATTGACGCGTTTACTTTTTGTGTATTTTGCTCGAAATGTTTAGATATGTTATAAGAGTATAAATGAAATTATGGCATCGTCAAAAGAAACAGAAGCGGAAGTATCTTCTGCAACATCAATAACTTCAGTAAGAACTCAGTCGCTCGAACGACCTCCGTCCGTCTCATCCACAAGAGAAGAAAAATGGCCTGAACTAATGATATCGAGACCGTTCAAATCATATTTCTACAGTTCAAAGAGTAAGTACAACGACCTTGATAATATATGCACATCCTTTATCAATCACTTGTCGGTATATTTTATTTACTAGGTAAATTGTGGCGTATTATAGCATATAACTTATCAAATCTAGTTTTAACCTAGTCCACCTACTAGTGTCTTCGTTGCTCTATATTGGAATGGCAATAATCAATATGCGAATATCAATATGGAATTCAATATGCGTTATACTCTTTCCATTGTTTTAGCCTTAATTTTATTAATAAACTAGCTTTTGCCCGCGGCTCCGCCAGCGTGAATGAGTTTTCCCGGGATTAAAGTCCCGCTTTATATTTTCCCGGGATAAAAAGTAGCCTATGTGTTAATCCAGAACATAATCTACCCATGTGCCAAATTTCAGCGAAATCCGTTCAGTAGTTTTTGTGTGAAAGAGTAACAAACATCGAGACATCCATACATCCATACTTACAAACTTACACGTTTATAATATTATTATTAGTAGGATTTTATTTACTAGGTAAATTGTGGCGTATTATAATAATATTATTTTTCCCATATTGATTTTTGATTTTGATTTTTGCAAGGTATGTTTTCCCCTTCTGTGATTTTAATTAAAATAAAAGTATTACTAACTTTTTGAATTATATATGCAGGTTGTGTATGACTTATATTGTAAAGTCATTTAACTTAAAATTTCTATTAACATTCTACAATAATTAATTATGAGTATAATAATATGTATGTTGTGTTAGCAATACAAAATAAATAATTCAAACTCGATTTGAAAAGTGTATGAGAATTGTCTTATAAACCAACACATTTTACACCTAAATAGCAAAATAACCAAGCCACTTGCCTGATGATTTCTGCCTAAGTGACAAAACTGGACCAACACCAACCAATCTTTGAATTTCAAAGTACCATGAGGCAATGCACTGCCCTTGACACAGTAAGACACTAGATGCTAATTCTCATAGCCCAGTCTCAGTACCCAGTAATGACACTGGTTACAAAGTCCTTCAAACTGCAACACAATGCTGGATGGCAGTAGAAACAGACATTGCTTATATTTTCCGAGCAAGATTTGCACATAATATGGGCCTACCACTAATCAATATGACCTATGACTTGATAAAGGTTACAGGGACACGCTGGATGCATCCCACTTTCAACAGGACCATCTGTAAATCTTTGGGGGAGCCTTATGTTCAGCAGTGGAATTTATGTGGCTGATGATGATGATGGGCCTACCATATAGTAAATGTGAGATTAAGTTTATAATGCCTGGTGTAGTACAAATGTCATGTAAACTGGTCATGTAGGTTACCTGTTCCACATTTTGTGACAAATTTACAGCACTTCTTTAAATGCACTTATTCTATCACTGAGTTTAATACCCATTTCTTACTGTTGGGATGGTTCAAAAGTGAAGTTGTGATTTTCCTGAAGTATGTGAATCAAAGAAAGGCCTTATAAACAAATATGAGGGTTTAGCTTGTCTTGTATACAAGAGGATTATTAAAATCAAACCCAAGATTGTCATTATTAATCCGTCAATGCCCCCCTTATATACAGCTATAAGCTAATTTCCTTATATAAATGGACACCGGTGTCCTTTAGATATTTGAATTATTTCGTTGAAGATTTCCTTACAGTCAGAGGTAAATAAATACTTCCTATAAAATTCTCTTAATAAGTATTATATCTAACTCAAGTTCTAACTGGTCTTATGCCCCTTAAACATGGAGTCGGCGCCGCACACTTATTCAAGCATATTGCAGAAAATGCTTGGGCAATTGTTTTTGTGATCGGCAGGCGCTACCCCCTCACTAACCGTTATTAAATAACAAATATTCAGTTTTCTTTGCAATGTGCAATGCAATCAGCCCTGTATTATATACTGCTCACTGCCGAGCACGGGCCTCCTCTACTACTGAGAGGGGTTTTTTTTTAGGTAGGTCCTGCAGTCAACACCGGGGGAAACCTGCGAATGGGATACTGGAGTCCCCCGGCTTAATGACTGCAGGGGCCTGGGAGGAGAGTGGAGCAGGAATATGGAAGGGAAGGTGGGGGGAAGGGAGGAAGGTTCCAAGGATGGGCGAAAAGAGAGGGTGGCAGGAAATTTTCGCGGGCCCTTTTAGGCCTCAATGTGATTAACAACCAAGAGGTATACACACTGACTGTGTGCCTCGGCCCGCGACTAATGTCCCCCCGCGCATGGGCGTGCATTGGGTGTGAAGACCCAACGCACAAGAATTGCCTCGAGGGGCTACTGAGAGGGGTTAGGCCTTAGTCCACCACGCTGGCCTAGTGCGGGTTGGCAGACTTCACATACCTTCGAAATTCTTTTGGAGAATTTCTCAGGTGTGCAGGTTTCCTCACGACGTTTCCCTTCACCATTAAAGCAAGTGATAATTCACAAAGAATACACACATAACTTCAGAAAAGACAGAGGTACATGCCCATGGTTTGAGTTACATCTCAAGTAGACATAATGTATTTAACTATTCATACATTATGTCTACTCGAGATGTTACTCAAACTTGAGATTGATTTATTAATACCGCCCTCAGTTTGTGGCTTCCCGCGTACGTATTATGCAGGAGCATAATAAATTTAAAAAAATCTGAACTTTTGGGTACCGCCGTATGGGCTAAGAGGGGGTCTAAGAGAACTCGGGGGGCCCGTATCATTGATACGGCTTATACAGCGGTAGCTACGCCCCTGGATTTCTGTTAGATAGCCGGCGCCCAACAGGGTATCAACCCCGTCGTGCCGGCCGGCCTGCAAGCGCCTAGACATAACGTCATAATAAAATTCCCCCACCCACCTCACAGATGGCACCACCGCGCCCTTGTATTGATTTTCACAGCGTCGCGTCGTCGTACCAACTCAGGCCGAGAAATCAATATTTATTCCGAAGCTACGGGAAAACAGCTCTTTACTCACATTCGTATTAACTGTTATTCCTCGTAAAAACAGCAGCGGACTCGAGAACTCTCGTTCCACATATTAAATAACGAAAATATACGCGTTTGTTGTGACCAAGTGTGAAGACAAATATTTAACTTTGACCTTCAATTTGCGCGATAAATGAAATGAACGCCGGGGCTTGATCAAGATTAAAGGAAAAGTGTTAACCGTTTCGCTTGATTGTTTATTTGCTAGTTTATTATGCGTTCTCTTGCCGCGGTGCGTGGGGTAGATCCCTTGCCTGAATTGGGCATACCATCTGCATTGCAACAGCAAAGTGACGGTAACCCCGACGCCGACATGGCCGGCGCTCAAGATACCATCTACTTGTGCAATTTCCGCGTCTCTGTGGACGGAGAGTGGCTCTGCCTCAAGGAACTGCATGACATGGAAATGCAAGATTCCTACATCCGCCCTTCCGACAACGGTGCCATCACTTCACCTGATGATCCGATGCATTCTTTGATGGGTAACGTCTCTCTAGCCGATAAAAATATTATGTGTGTTATAGAAAACTGCATTATATGTTTGTTTTAGCTCGAGACCCAGTAGTGATTGAGCGCAGTAATCTCGTAAACATCTCTAAACTCATTGTGAAAGAATTAATTGAACAATCGCTCCGTTATGGCCGAATGCTCGACAGTGACCATTTGCCGTTACATCACTTCTTTATTGTGCTCGAACATGTTATGCGTCATGGCCTTAAACCAAAAAAGGTAATCCTTAGTTTTATAATATAAATACCTGCTATTAACTGTCAAATTCTCAAATTTGGCCAGTGCTTTATTCAATGTATGTTTTCAGGGGCTTCTTGGTCCTAAAAAGGAATTGTGGGACATCCTGCAGATGGTGGAAAAGTACTCGCCGGAGGCAGCTGATATTACGGCGAGTGTTAGAGATCTGCCGACTGTTAAGTAAGTTACCTTTGATCGCTAAATGCGAGACGTTTCATACCTCATTGTCACATGCCTTTTTTTACACTCACTCACGCCCTTTATCCCCGAAGGGGTAAGCAGAGGCGCTACTAGCGCACCCACTTTTCGCCGTGCGTATTCCGTCCCATGATGTGATACGGGGCGAGCCTATCGGCATATCGGGCACAAATTCCAGACTCCAGGCTGATACTGAATAGAAAAACTCAATATCACTTTGCCCAACCCGGGGATCGAACCCGACACCTCAGCTTTGCAGTCGTACCGTAATACAACTACGCCTCCGAGGCAGTCAGTTTTTACATATCAAGTAAGTACCAAAATTTAGCCATAATTACATTAACTAATGCGTCTTTAGAACCGCCATGGGTCGAGCTCGTGCCTGGCTGAGACTGGCGTTGATGCAGAAACGTCTCGCGGATTATTTGAGAATTCTTCTAGAACGACGCGAAGACACACTGGAGGAGTACTTCGAGCCTCACGCGCTGATGTTAAATGAGGAAGCAGTTATCATAACTGGTTTATTGGTCGGTCTTAATGTCGTGGACTGCAACTTGTGCGTAAAGGTAGGTCAATCGTCTTATTGTTAACATCACTAAAACCTAAATGGGTAAATACATTATTTCATTTTTAACCGACTTCAAAAGGGGAGATTCTCAATTTGTCGTATTTTTATGTAACTTCAGTTAAGTTTTTAAAAATAATCTGTTTAGGGACAAAGTTCTTGATTAAAGACTGTTAGGTATAGTTATTGAGAAAAAATATGGTTTGGGTTCAACGAATAATTAATATGCAATAAAAGAATTATATACAAGGGCTTATAAAACTGTAGGAAGCCAATAGTGTGAGCATCAAGCACGCGCGACAAACCGCAATTGTAAATGTACATAATTAAATAGAAGATAGGTAATTATATAGAGGAGGTTGTTGATTATTTTATTTCATAAAGGTCCTCAATATATGCTTGAATATGTAATTGTTCCCAACTTTGCGTACGTTTGCTCGGTTTTTTTTCAAATGTGCGTTAAATCTGATTCACAACTAACTATAAATCTTAATTTGGTATATAGGAGATCTGATGCATAAAATTTCAACGCGGATTATTATTTTTTGATAATAAGCCATGTCCATTTTGTTTCTTCTTGTGAATAGTCGTAACGTAGGACATCGTTGTCTCGCGCACTTATTGTTTTATTCGTTATTTATTTTGGTTATATTAGTTATTTTGTTCGTTATACAAGCCATCCTGTATAGAATGTGTTGAGATAGTAATATAATAGTTATCTATCTGCTCAGCAGTGAGTAATGTTGTGGTTTTTGGCGTCGCACGTGTGAGTCACAGTAGTATTTTATCGTATAGTTGGCGATGCACCTGCCAACTCCATACATCCGATATCAATTCATCTTCAACACCTACCTAATAGATGAATTGTGTATTCAATATTGTATGCCATAACTAATAATTAATTAGTTGTCTATATTTTTGTAGAAGATTGGGCATTTCGTTTTTCCCAACTTATAAAATTGACATTATATTTGCATTCTCTACAACCAAAATATTTTTTTCTGTGTGTGTTTATTATTTTTATTGTAACCGTGATAATTCATAGATTGGAAAATGGAATTATTTTAAAAAGGTTCCATTTATATTTAGATATTTCCTGGCTTGAATAGTGTATAACTTTCTTGACGCAAGAGAACCGAAAACCACATTTATATACATCTAGTTGAATATCAGCTGCCTTAAAGAAAACTCTGGCCTTAAATTGTTGTATAAATTCAAAATTATACTTACTATACCTAAGAAAGACGTATAACTATTTCGTAGGAAGAAGATTTGGACAGCCAACAGGGTGTAATAGATTTCTCGCTGTACCTTCGCGGTAGTAACTCGTCTAATGACTTAGCCAGCGCTGAGAACAACTCCAACAATGAACCCAAACAGCGCCACATCAACACAATGCTAGACCAAAAGAATTACATCGAAGAGCTGAATAGACATCTCAAGTAAGTGGGAACCGTAGTTTACTTTCCACACATTGTCTCACAATTCACAGATATTAATCTATGCCACTATGAGAGTTTTTGGTTAAGATAAAATTAATATTGCACGTAGATTTGTCCGGATTTTGGTAGATTTTACTTTATAACATTTATGTTATATCATGCTTCTAATGAAGAAGTCGATCATAGCATGAGATAATAGTAACGTATTTTCCGTAGTGCCACCGTAGCAAATCTGCAAGCTAAAGTCGAAGGGTTGACCACAACAAACGCACTCATGAAAGAGGATTTGGCGATCGCTAAAAACACCATGATTCAACTCGTAGAGGAGAACAATCAACTGAAACACGCTCTGGGTAACATTCAACATAAATTTAGTTCATTTTCATTATTGGTCACTACTTAGTAATAAGAAATATTTATTACTAATTCATTCATTGGAATTCAGGATTAATGACTCAATATTCAGCGACAATTACAAAATAGGTCGTGTTTATTCCGCATAACATTATATCCCTTCCTAGCTGAATTTCGGCCAATCTCAACGGAGATCAGCCAGGTACGCAGGAGATATTATAGTGCACAAGTGTGTGCGCAATACACAGGTGCACTCGCTATTCCTTCACTCTTTTAGTCCAGTGAGACGTCAATCCGACATGACCGGAGAGAGATCAGGCTCATAACATTAAATGATTACTAAATCCTTATTAGGGATTGAACAGGTGTTCAAGCAATGAACGATGTCTAAAATTATCCAATACAATATCATTTTCACTTTTCATAACATAGCGGCTCTATGTGATGAAAAATCAAGGACCGGTCAGTAAAAAAAAATCCACCCCATTAATAAGCGATACCATTGAGCGAAACTTCACGGCCACAGGTGTTTACATTCGAAATCACGACTTAAATAATAATGGAGAGTTCAGATAAGATAGTTTGCGATGATGAGTCACGTTCTATTGTGCCGCTTAGTGTGCGTTAGTATGCCGGTCTTGTCGGCCGTGTCTTTATTTTGTTGTCATTATATTTAACTGCGTCGCTTCACCGTTATGCAGTATAGGCCCGCATCAATGGGTAATGCAAAAACAAAAACTCCTATATCACAAACGTTTTGGATAAGATCTTGTGAGTTTATATTTTGTGATTAGAATGTTCAAATTTGTTTTATTTATATATCATTGTGAATTGTTGTGCAGGTCAGGATATAACCAAAGATACGAGGATGAAAGTGACTGAATTGCAAGCTGATGAAGAGGTAAGAATTGCATAATTTGACTTATTTATTTAACTTTCCATTTTTATATCATTGATACTTGTGTTCAGGTGTCTACCTAACACTTACTGCCATCTGGTCCAGAGACAATGGCCAAATAGTTATTAATAATAATTTCTTTTCTTTCTTTCTTACTCAAATAAATGTGTTTAAATGATTACAAAAATGCATGTATAAAAAAATACAAACACACGAATTGATAACCTCCTTCTTTTGGAAGTCGGTTAAAAATACTTTTTTTACTTAAAACATATCTTATTATTTTTGTAATAATTCTTATAAGAAACTTATTTGAAACTTAAGTAACAATAGAAACACTTTATTATTAGCTTAATTAATTATTTTGGTCTCGGCTCTCTTCCCACACAGGTTAATCACCGAACAATTGTACATAAGTTGTTTGTTATGATATCATCAACAGATATGGATTTAATATTACTAATATGCTAATACCGTTGATGTTATTGCAAGAGATAATGCAACAACTCAAGTAAATGATAAATGTATGTTAATTTCCAGGAAAAACGTAGCGTTAAAAGTACCACATCGGATAAGTCTAAAAGTGACAAGGATAGTGAGCTTGGAAAAATATTGGAGGAAGAGAGAAAGAAATATCTCGAAATGCAAAAAGAATTGGATTTACAGGTATTATGTTTGATATAGCCTCATCATCATTATCATCTGCCACGAAGTCCACTGCTGAACATAGGCCCCCTAAAGATTTCCAGACCTAGCCTAATACTTTTTAATTATGTTTAAGCCTAGAATCTGGTATTGACATTGTACGTTAAACGAACTTCAGATTTCGCTGAAAGCCGAGATGGAAGTCGCGATGAAATTGTTAGAGAAGGACATACATGACAAACAAGACACAATAATATCCCTAAGGAGGCAACTGGACGATATAAAACTCATCAATCTAGAAATGTATAAGAAATTACAGGTAAGACATAAATTTCGTAAAGGTGGATGTAATGTATATAGCGCACCTTTAGAACGAAAACGACACAATTCAAAAAAATCGAAAATTGAGTTAGTCATAAAAACTGGTCCCTTTTTTATAAAAATGTAATAAAAAGGGGTCGATATAACAGTTTTGTCCTGTTCCCGCTTGAATATGGCTGTATTGTTGTATTGAGAATTTCGTTTTAAGTCATTTTATGACGATAACTCAATTTTCGCTTTTTTTGAATTATGTCGTTTTCGTTCTAAAGGTGCGATGTAATATATATATTTACGATTACCCTCAAACAACTTGACAACCATTCCATGACCGTTCACTTTCGCTTGCGTCGACTCAGTTGCAAGCATTTCTTAACTCTTCACGGTCTGTCGGTGATCACGTTTTGTCGGCCAGCGTAGAATGTTTTGCAGATAATATTCAAATGTAACCTTTTTCGGTTAATTACTGTGTTGTGGCTGTTGGAAGTAACGGCTTTTTGTGCATGACTTGTATTTTTTCAAATTTTATTTGATCTTTTCAATATTTTGATTTGATATTACTTGAAGTAATTGAAGTAATGTTCACACGAAATCAAGGTTTTTAATGTGGTATTTTCTATATACACACCCTTCTTCAGCCCACTATATTTAGTCTCTCACTATAATTACGGGTTGTCTGGAAGAGATCGCTTTTAGCGATAAGACCGCCTATTGTCGCACGTATTTTTCTATTTTTTTTTTTCTCTAAACTATAATTGTATTCGTTTTGCTGTATGCGGTGTGTACAATAAAGTGTTTTCATTTCATTTCATTATTTTCTCGTAAATTATACCGTATTTTTCTAGGGCAAAGCATGAGTGCTCTAATCAATGCTACTTTGTTCCTGTACAAATGTCTTTCCCTTATTATCCTTATTGTTTGTCTATCGCTTTGCTAAAATTAATAACCGAAATAATTAAATAAATCCTATTTATTTTATTGCAATATTGATTATTAATATTTATGTAAATATTTGTTTGATTACATCTGAGGCTAAAATATAAACTAGTATAGGAACGGTAAATGGCGAAAGACCTTCAAAGTTTGCTATCAACAAAAGAAATATTTTCATTTCAAAAATAAAAATATTTTTCCGTTTTTGTTGACGGTACTGTCTGTTGAATTTTACAAAAACCAAATATCTCATCACAGGTCCAAAAAATGGTTGTTGTAAAAAGGCTTCTCGTCTAAGATATGTTAGCAATAACCACAGTTGTTAGACTTGCAAGCAAACATATTACTTGATTTATGCCCACAAAAATAGTGCATGTGGTTAAAAAGGGTCTCTCTGTAAACAAGTTAACAAAGGAATAATTGTGAACTCGTCTAATAAATATAATAATTATAAAAAGACTTCAAAACTCCATGGAAAATTTGTATTACTGTTTTCCTGGTGTTTTATTAACTTTAATCCCATAGTTATTTTACAATAACTGTTTTTCCTTAATATATAACTGTTTTTTATCCTTTAATGTCATTTATCCGTATAGTATAATTAATTAATATAATTTTAGCCTCAGAGTGCTTTATATAAAACTCTATTCCAAATGTTTGTAACATTTATTTTCCGATACTAATACATGCTGTATTCATCTTTGCCGCGTTTATCGTACGGAAGGAATGCGAGATGGAACTGACGCAGAAAGGCGAAATGGTGTCGAGGCTGCAGGGAAAGGCCGAACAAATTGGCAAAATACTTCACAACCTCGAAAAATATAATCACTTTCTGGGACCCGATCATGATTTAGTGAAAGCCCTTAGGTCTCCCACCACTAACGAAAATAACTTAGGAGAGAAACTAGAAAAGCTGAAAGCACAAAGTAGCACCTCCTACAAGGGAGCAAAGACTAAGGATGAGGGCCCGCCCAATAAAAAAATTAACCTTCAGGAAATACCACCGTTCAAAAAAAGCCACAGTAATGATAAAAGTTTCACCCAGCATGGGAAATAGCTAATTGGTCGTCAAAGCGTTTCAAAATTGAATTCAAATTTCAGATCAAATTCTTCCCTTATAGTGAACATAAATAAATATAATGTAAATGTTTTAACGGTAGATAATACGTAATTGCTACATTTTCGAATGTCAAATTCCCGTTTATTCAAAATTGTCACTGTGTTGTCGATTTAGCGTCACAGTACGATAACATTTTGTTACGAGTATACTTTGTATAGCGTTTATAAATATTACATTTTATCTTTACATACCAATAATTCGGACGATATTTCCTGTTAGTGATTAAATTATTAACATATTAGTTTTAACAATGTTAGAAATATATCATTATTTATTAATCGAAAAGTAATAAGGCTAATAAGGCAGTTATATATTAGTTATTTTAAGAACGCCTCCATATGAACCTCAAATTCTAGTCACTAAATATAGAAGCTTTATAATAATGATCTTTATATACTGGGTGAACGCGTTGGGTCTCACGGGCGATTACTTCCAAAATATCTTAGAATTATTGTACAAGATGATAAAATTACAGCATTGAAATTCGTAATTTCCTTTACCGAAGGACATAAATATCTATTCTTAATTTGTAATATATCACTGCATACACTAATTCCTATATTATTATAGCTATCTATATCATTTGCTATAATGCAAGGGAGAAAATGTATGACTTATATAAATGTGTAATAAATATATATCTATCATAGAAGTTCCTCAAATTCTGTGATTGGTTAATTTCTTCGACTGTTCGTTCTTGTCATATAACTTAACAATTACTATTTATTTATACCATTTAAAATCTCGTGTATTATTATTTGAAACAGTACAATCTTAACAGTTACGAGACGAACTTGCGGATGGAATTCGATATGGAAAAAATAATCGCCTGTTAATACTTGACGCTTCCATCCTGTAACCAGCTTAGTACAGTATTCCGAGCGATTTGTCATTAATCAGCTAAATTGTATTGGACTTGTTTTAGGAATGTGAAAGTTCCTTGAAACATAAAACTGAGCTAATAACAAAATTGGAAGCAAAGACTGAATCAATGGGCAGCACCATACATCAACTTGATGAAAAGTAGGTTTTTGTTCGTATTTATTATAACAACGCAAGGGGTGTGTACGCGCCCTAAGGATCGAGAATGCCTGGAACAGTACCCTTAGCAGGAATTTACGCGTTATCGTATAGTAATCGTAACGTGTTCGTATCGAGTATGTTAACGTTTACGTATTTGTTTGAAAAATAATAAATAATGTTTACCGTAACCATGGTTACATGTTTACTTTTCGAAGTTTACACGCGCTACCGTATTTTAGTTCCAAATACGCTCAATGCGGCGCTGTTCAAATTTTCATACAATTTACTTAGTCGAAACCATTACGTTTACTATACGATGGTGCGTAAACTCGTGTTAGCTACACTGGTCAATATAACGCTGTCTAATTAACCGACTTCAAAAAAGGAGGTTCTGTATTTATTGTAACCGCTTGACATATCAATACTCGATCCGCACGTAGATGTGAAACGCACAGCTTGCATCGAACGGCGGCATCTCTTTCCATTCGCTCGATATTGGCAAACCCTCACAATGAATTTAGTGAATGCAATAAAAAAAAACATATTTTTGTATTTTCGTGAACGATAGTGAAATGTTATCCGAAAAGCAATGCTACTGTCGCTTTAGCTTTAACGTTGCTGTGGTTTAAAAGTAAAAATATATTGTAAGCTTTTTTGTTAAAGATCCAGTTTATTTGGTTTTTATTTAAGACTACTGATTGTTGACAAAATAAGATATGATATAAAATCTATTTTATATAGATATTTTATTTATAACTAAGTAAGTTATATCGATTTGAATGTACTGTTTTTTTTTTATTTATTGCAGTGTGTTTGAATTTATTTATATAATGATAATGTAAACTTGTAGTGAATTTAAAGTATTAAAATAATGGCAGCGATTATATGTATTGTTTTTAATTTGATCTCATTTTATGTTTTAAAGAAATTTATGTATTTTAATGATTGCGCTGATCTTTGTGTCGCATCAAATGTGCTTAGAAACAATAAGTTACAATTTTCTATAATATAATTTTGTAATCAAAGGATACGTCAATGTAAAAGCCTTATTTACAATAAAGCATATTCAGTCGCATTGTGTATTTTATTGAATACGAAAACCACAGGATTTTCGCTTGTTTTATTTAACATTTGTTGTGTAGGTTTGCCATTATCAGTCCAATATTATGTTTGCATGCTTGTGTGAATAAATACCTACCTATCGCATCTTTAGGACGAAAACGACGCAATTCAAAATTCAAAGATTGGGTTGTTGTCATAAAATGACTTAAAACTGGTCCCTTTTTTATGAAAATATAATAAAAAAGGGACCGATATAATAGTTTTGTCCTTTTCCCGCTTGAATATGGCGGTGTTTGAACTATTGTTGTATTGAAAATTTCGTTTTAAGTAATTTTATGACGACTCAATTTTCGATTTTTTTGAATTGTGTCGTTTTCGTCGTAACAGTGCGCTATATTATGTTGCTTCACGATTTTACGTTCTACAAGTTATTGAACAGTACTAATCACTTACCTACTTGGATTTAAATGACGCATACATAAGGATATATTCGTATTTAAATATGACTCATTTGTGAAAATTAACAATTATTTAGTTGCTACTTAAATTAACTGACTTATACTATACTTCCAAGAATAATATTTTTTAACATCCTATAATACTTATTTACTTTTTAATAATCATTTTAACGTAATAGACATACATTTTGAAAGATGTCCGCTTTTTGTATGGGTGCTGGGCCTCAAAATCTAACCAGGCTCAAACTTTATGGATATTAAAGGGGCAAAAATATGGATCTTGGTTCCATTAAAAAATATTTTTAGACCTTTCCATTTATAACAATTTTTTTAAAACACTAATTATTTTTAAGCAAAATAAAATTACACATATCTCAAAATCAGAGAACTTTAAAATTATACGAATTATTGCAAAGGCCTAGTCTTTGTGAGTACTATCCAAATATATATAAAGTATCTTGGTTAGAATTTTAAGCCCGTTTTTGGACATGTCCTTTAAATTCCCGACACACAATCGAATGTCGCACAGGTTACAGGAAGATAAGGTAGCTAGAAAGGGTTTGGAGGAAAACGCTCGTACATTAGGACAGAAGGCCGCTGCGGCTGAAACCCGCGCGGTCGCGGCCGAAGGAGACCTCAGAATAGAGCGGGAATGGAGGATATCGTTACAAGTAAGTTGATAAAATATGTATCTCTGATACAGCAAATAAAATAATTTCACGCCTGTATCGTCTAAGAGTTAGGCAGAGGTGCAATGAGTACACCCACACTTCACCGAACTGGAAATCCTTACCGCGATGTAGGTACCTACTTAATAGGGCTAGGCTTGTCGCCATATTAATTTTCTAATAGCACGTAATTCAAGTTACTTGGGAATGTAAAGCCTACATTGCCCTACCTATTTTAGAATTGAAATGTCAAACATCTCAAACGTCCTTGACAAAGTATTTGTTGAATGATGAAGTGCGATTACAATGGACGATGGCCGTGAGGCAGCAGCCGCATCTGACAATCAATTTGAGCAATAAAGGACTATAGTCCAAAACAGGTCAAGTGGCAAGTTACAAGGTCATCTGTTGTGAAGTTTTGACTAATACCTTGATTCACGCTGAAAATGGTAAACCTACTAACTAGACGAGCTGCTATTGAAAATCCACCCATATTGATTAAAACAGTGGGAAGGTTTAAAAAACGGAATATCTGTACGTAGAGTGCAGTAGAACTAGTTGTCTCTACATTGAAAGAAATGTGATGAGAAAGAACGGGGGTGGCTAAAGTGTAATGGAGCACAAATCTGCGATTTTTATAATTATTTTCTGTCTGTTTTTTTTTTTTTTTTATAATGGCATTTGTGTTCACATTTTGCCAATGTCAAGTTTGGTTTGTATATTTTATTTAGCAGTGGCTACCTTACCAAGACTTTATCGAGGAGTTTTGGCGGCAACAGAAAAAACACTTGATTAGCACAATTATTTCAATTCACTTCATTTGAGCTCTTTAACAGAACTATATTGGGTAATATACCACCATAATTATGCAATATAACACTAAATATTACCAAAATAATGAATTAAAACAAGAACACCTCATGACACTTCCAAGTTCCCGCCAAAACTCCCCCGTCTGTCTGTTTTTCTCTTTGTTTGTTACCGCACATCTCCGGAACTACGGAACGGATTTCGATGAAATTTGGTATAGACATAGTTTGAAACCCAGGGAAGAGCATAGGCTTTATCCCGCAAAAACTCTTTTATTAAGATAAAGTTTGGTACCTATATAAAATAGTTAGTCCTAGATTAAAGTAACTATTTTGATTAGCACCTAAAGACGAATGGGAATAACTTCTAAATATTATGCAATGCAATTCAATCAGCCCTGTATTATATACTGCCCACTGCTGAGCATGGGCCTCCTCTACTACTGAGAAGGGTTAGGCCTTAGTCCACCACGCTGGCCTAGTGCGGGTTGGCGGACTTCACATACCTTATATATATTATAACATAACTTATTCCCCTCTCATTATATGTAATTATATGGACAGAACTACGCGTACACCCCCATGCGTGTGTTTTTTTTTTATTATTATTATTATTAGTAGCAGTTAAGATATACCTACCCTCTGTAGCCAAAAGCGGACTTTCTTTTATGGGCATGGCGAAGAGACCCCACTGCACACGGTGGTAAGCAGAGTGGGGTTCAGATTCAGTGTCCACTGGCGATAGATAATTACCTACTCCCAGGGCTGTAACTAGACTTGAATTTAAGGTAGGGCAGCTGTGGGTACAGGTAAGGCGGAAGTAAAAATGTTACTTAATCTGTTCTGGTCGGGTTCTGATCAATCGATTTTTGGCTTTCTTGACCTGTGAGCATGTATGTCAGGTTAATACTTATGTAATTGTTTGGGTGATATACATGGTGTAAAAGAAAATCCATCCGTCAATCCATATTTTTTCCGTCATAATCTACTTAACAGTCTTTTGCTTATTATTAGTTGATTATTGAGTTAGGGCATTGCTCCACAATGCTCCCCCTTCGCTACGGCCCTGTCTACTCCTGGCCTGTCGAATCCCACGCCACACGACTTACATGGTCCGCTATGGCTGGTTTTACGCCTTGTGTGCGGACGATAGCCTAGTTGGGAATGGACCGGTCTGCCGAGACAATGTCCGCAGGTTCAAAACCCAAGGCACACACCTCTGACTTTTCGAAGTTACGTGTGTATTGTTTATCAATTATCGTTCGCTTTAACAGTGAAGGAAAATATCGTGAGGAAACCTACATACTTGAGAATTCTCCATAAGAATTTCGAGGTTATGTGAAGTCTACCAACCCGCACTAGGCCAGCGTGGTGGACTAAGGCCTATCCCCTCTCAGTAATAGAGGAGGCCCGTGCTCAGCAGTGGGCAGTATATAATACAGGGCTGATTGCATTGCAATGTACGGCGTTTGCTCTCCAGGCGGATACGTACTTATATCCTATCACCAGCAAGTGCAATAACACCATATCACATGGGTACAATTTAGTTTCAATAAAACATTTTCCAGGAATCGATGATGCGTGATCGTGATAAAATATCAATGTTAACACAAGAAGTCGACTCTATGAAATTAATCGGACAGGTACGTACAAATATGGAGATTTAGTAATAACATATATAAAAAAAATCCTAGTTTTAATTAAATACTGTTTTATTATTTTATTCCTGACGCCGCGCCGACTAAATAATAATCATGTCATAAGTAGTGAACTATACAACGACACCTATTAAAAATGTAGAAAGAAACATTTAATTAAAATAAAAAAAATGTTGGCTCGTCTCATAATATTGATAAAAGATAATATTGCTTTAAAGTTATTGTTGTTTATACTTATGATTCAAAAAATCATAATACATGCACAAAAAATACTTATATATTTATATTCGCATCTTTAGAAATATCTCGCCTTACAAGAGGAGCAGCATTTTCTCAAGATTCAATACAGCGAGGCGCAAAAGACTTTAGAAGAAGTTGGAGCTACTTTAAGTGAGAACAAATTGCAGTTAGCAGAATTATTGGAAAAAGAAGCGAAAGCAGTTACCAATGAAGAAACTCCAATGTGGACCAGCGATAAGGATGCGACAGCGTGTACGGCCTGCTCCAAAGAGTTCAATATCACGAGGCGGAAGGTATATATTTTTACCTATTTTGTCTTCCCATTAATGGTTACTGGTGTGGGGGCAAATGTTTCCAACTCCTCCCTATCTTTCTATTTGATGAATTTAGGGGTAGACTATTTTAAGTGCTTCCAAAGACTCGTCGAGTTTCAGCGCTCAATAGCAAAAATGCGTTCCACTATTGATCCTGGCTTACTGAAGCTGGAGTGATGAGTGTGAGGACTGGATGTCTGCCGTTATGCGAAGAATTCTACAGAAACTTTTAAAATGGTACTTAATAGTATTCCGCATTCTCTTGCCGGTCGACATCTTTTTTTTAAGTGTTCCCCTCCACTCAAATGAAACCCACTTTACTCCAGGTACAGTAAAGCCGCTTTGCTATGCTAATGATAAAAAATATTTTTTCTTATATTAATTTCAGCACCACTGTAGGAAATGCGGTCTAATATTTTGCGCGGCGTGTAGCGACAAAACAGTTGCATTAGCTGGCAACACCAAACCCGTTCGAGTGTGCGACGCGTGTTACACAGAAACAGTGAGGGTCACATAGTAGTTAGTTCAATGTAATTAATTAATGTACAGTGAGTTCAAATTGACGATAGACAACAAATAAAATAATGTTAATTTTGTGTTCGCAAATTAGTGCCTTTGGGACAACATGTTAGTATTTCAAATGGCTCAATTAATGTTATTTTTTACATCCTTAGGTCGACGACATATAATGAATAATGTTGATTGATTCACAGTGTTTTTAATATGTGTTATTAAAGTCAATCATGAAATTAATAAAGGTATTTGTAACGACGAGACGAGATTACAAACTAAAAAGGTGTTTTCAAAATGATATAATATAGTCAAATTTATGAGTAAATGTACTGTGATACGGATACCACTTGGTGGTAGACTAAACAAATTAGTTATGATAATTTTGATTGCCTAAACCGGGTGCTAGTTTAATAACGCGAAACTCCCAAGAAGTGTAAGACCCCACGACAAACTACATGAATTAATTGTGTTTTCTTACAATACGACAAATTGGTTTTATCCCAAAGACAAATGAACTCTTGTTTCTCCTAAAAAGTGTACAATTAGGTTTATGTGAGAGCTCATTACTCTTGCCTCGTCTTTAATCTTTGAGACAGTTTTGCTACTCATTTATTATGTGAACACGTACAAATTACACTTCATTTTAAATATAAAAATGTCTACTTTTTAAATTAGTATCTGGTATAAGTAATATTGAGTACAACGGAATTTATATGTTTCAATTTATACGAAAATTGTAATGCTACATAATTATCAGCGATTTGATTTCACAACATGTTAATCTCGAAACTGATTAACATAATTGTTCAACTTTGATAGACATTTTTAAAGCAGTCTAAGGCTCTTGTTTATAATAATTTGTAATCATTACAATAATGTAACGAATCTCGCATCATAATACGATTCTAATCGATTATTCAAGTCTTGAGTCAGTGTTTAGATAGAAATAAATTAACACGTTCGTGATGACATCAGCAACAAAAATACCTGAACTAATTAAAAACTTTAAATCAACTACACACGTGAACTTCAATAGAAACACTTAATTGTATTTGTGTAAAATAAAGTAAACAAATTGTAGCGTATTTTACTGAAGAAAAAAAATGTTGCTAAAAAGATTTGTAGTTTTGAAATTTTCCAGCTTTTGCTGTGCCCAACTATACGACATCTAGTCTATTATTATAAACAAAACATGTGGTTTCGGATCACTTGTATTCGATTATAATCGCTAATGCAAGTTTTTGTGAGTGTACAAGTGGAAGTGGGAATAGCATAACCCAAACGGTAATCTCTTTCTCTTGTGCAAATCAATCTTTATAGACGATATCGGCTTGCTCAACATCGAACGCCTTTCGAAACTCATTCATCGAACAGTTTATTTTCAGGTCATAAATAAATTGCTATTACCCGTGTATACGTCAGTGCTTTTTTCTTGTTTTTCTAACGTCAAAAAACATTGTTTTAAACACAGAATGTTTTAAACCTCTGCCAACCTAATACAATACCAAGTTTTTTGAAACTTAACAAGGTAAATATATGAGCATTTATTAAATGTAAAATATTATATTCATGCTGGGGCCATATTGACGTCTAATGGCACCATATCGCAGTGTTGCCAGATAGTTTGTGGTTCAAGTAGCCGACTGTTCGAAGTCGTCCAATCTTGGGTAAAGTTGAGGAGCAAAAAAAGCTTCCCAATCTTTGATTCATCGGTGCGGGCGGTGATTTCCGTTCAAATTTCGTGTCATTTCCGATCATAAAAGCTAAAAATGACCGCAAATTCATCAAAAATAGAGGTGTAGCTTAAATGGCGACGAGTCGCCATTCACAATTTTAGTCGCCCCGATACCCTTCGAGATAGCCTAAATGGCGGAAAATCGCCTAATGTGGCAACACTGCTATATCGCATGAAACGAGACAAACATCCGTAAGTGTAGCCTCGACTTATTGCGATAATTTGACAGCGGCGTACATTCTGGCTTTATGCTTTTGACATTTGGATTTGAATTTACGCGCAGTATTTTTACGCCTTAATTATAATGATAACAAGCTTTTACATTAACCTTAGTGTGGCCCCGACATTAAATTAATAAAACATAAATGTTTACCTTGATAATTATCAACGGTAACTATTTGACAGAATTTCATTGCTAACACTGCTGGAATTTAATGCAATCATTTATGAACTACTGACTGGCCTATACTTATATATAATTTTTTCTTATCTTTCCTCCTTTAACATAACTTTTTGTAACCAATCGTGTAATAGGGAAATACACTGATTATATTATACAAATACTAAGTGAGAATAAGAATTATAAATTATTTTAATAGGTACGTAAGTGCTAATAAAGCCGTTTAAATTAAAATGACTCAAACCACTATAACACGATATTTTAATTATATTAAGCTTCGTCAACATCTGTTACAAAATTATTAAGGGTACCCAAACTGTGGCCAAACACGAGCACATACGTAGCGTCAGTGCTGCTTGAGCAAATTAATGTTTGTGAAATGCATTGTATGATATACCTATACCGCTGTTGTCAATATGTATTAATTTGTGACTTTTATTGTAGTGTATATGTCTATAATTGTAATAATGAATATGTTATCTTAATCAAATAATATAATTAAAAATACTTTTAAACTTTAATGTTTTATTGATGAAAATATTACAAATAAATAAAGACTATCTACATTAAAAAGTGAGGATTAAATATTAATAAAATGGTAGTATACAATATACATACCTATGTTGGTTTTCGTATAATTATAATAAATAGAAAAGAATTTTAAAATTCGGTGGGACTTATTATTTTCAAGATTATAACATTTTTGGACATCCTCGGTGGCGTGGTTGCATTACGGTACGCCTGCAGTGCTGAGGTCTCGGGTTCGATCCCCGGGTTGGCCAAAGTGAACTTGGGTTTGTCTACTAGTTATCATCCTGGAATCTGAAATTTGTGCCCGATATGGCGACAGGCTCGCCCCCTATCACATCATGGGACGGATTATGCTCGGTGACAAACGTGTGTCACTAGTTACGCCTCTGCCTACCGCTTCGGGGATAAAAAGCGTGAGTGTTCGTATGTAGTATAACAGTTTTAGTTAACTATTTATATTTACTGGTATTTTTTAAACCTACCTTCAAATGTCAATAGGTATAGTGTTCTAAAAATAAACTTCAGCGTTACTGATTAAACTCAATTTCAAAGATAAAAAATAACCAAAGTAACGACTTATCCATCCATCCAATTCCAAATACAAGATGGACTTTGTATGAATTTCATTACTTTGCTTTGGAAATAGCAATCATAGTAGCCTCTACCTTTATTATCATTATAGTTACAATACTCTAGACCAATAATTACAGACATGTTATAATTGTCATTGCGTCTCATTTAGTAAAATATTTCAATATCTGCTCCATCGCTTCAGGATTTTCCTCGGGCACCCAATGTCCAGCCTCGAAGACTGACCAAAAACTAAGTTGTCCCAATTCTTTGTAAAAACCATTTCTTTCGCCAGCTATGCGGATTCTTTTCACCTTATTAAATTCTTTTGCCCCAGACCAATTCAGCTTATGAACCCAATTTGACGCGCCTGTAAAAAAAAAGAAGTAATAAATATCTAAATAAACAAAAAAAATACATATTGATGTAAATACATAGAAACCTGTTATTTATAACTTGTATGGTTCAAAAACTACGTACATATTCGTGTGAATCATTTATTAACAGCAGTTCTTTTGCAATAGTAGGTATTTCGTCAGATAATCCGCAAAATACCTACCACGGAGTACTTAGAAGAACTTTGGGCTGCCGGATTTTGTTAAAAAGTTAGAGTGTATTAGTAGAGCCGACCTTGAGCGTCTATAGAGGGGGAGCCGGGTGCGCCGCGCCCATCCCAGATTTGCTTAGAGCCCACCCACAGCTTTTTGAGGCAGCCTACTACTACTATAATTTTTAAAATAACCAAATTTTGTCTACGACACCGGCTCTGGAAAAAGACTCTAGTTACGCACATGGCGCACTAGCATGGGCGTTACCAGCTTGTTGCCCAGTCTGATAAATCAGGAACTTCTTATAGTTAGTTATCCGGGAGCAGCCGACCTCTCCTGCCCCCCCAATATCTCTTCCCCTAGGTGCGCCCATGCCGACTATGAGATAAAGTTAGTAGACTAGTTGCTATAGACGCGACGGTTGCCGAATTCTCTTTCCTTGGTACCGTTATGAGACTGCCACGTCTAATAGGGACAATTGATACAGTTACAAGACATTTAATTGTAAAATTGTGTAGCAAAACATAACTTCTCTGAAACAATCGGCTCTATCCAGTAAATAACTGCTAACCACGCCCCATTAACACACGGGGAATGGAAAAATGGAATATTCTTACTAAAATAACTAGGTACCTATTCATCCTTTACCAGTTGTTGCATACTTATAAAACGGGGAAGGAAAATACAAAATGTTGATTACCCCTTGTAAGTTATTATCCTATAGTATAAATAATTTCAACTCCGATGACGTGCGCTACCAATTTTAAGCGGGGATTTTGCTGGTTAAGAGGACTTTGATTATTCATTGAGTAAGGGTACTCATAGGTATTTACAGAATATAACCACAAGCGGAAAGTTGCCAATTTGGACTGTAAGTGATTACGAAAATTACAATGATAATAATATTTATGTGAAAAGAATTTGACATTACAAACCTGCTAATGGTGCAACCGCATCCAAATTTCCGTTGTATACCACAATTTTGAGATTAGTTTGATTCAAAAGCCTTTCCACTGAAAAAAATATAATAGTGGCGTTACTAGTATGCTATAGAATTCTACAAAATGCGTATAAACCGGAATGGAAGCGCGAACAAATGCAGCTAATCGTAAGTACCTACTTCTACTAAAAGAAACTACTAGTAGAAATAGATTATTATTTATTCTCAGGATTTAATCAAAATACTTCCGAAATCTAAGCTTTTTTGTTTTTATATAAAATTGTTACAAATTGTAGGTACTTACAGAACGAAGTCGAAGGCATCAAAAAATTCGATTTTAAACTATAGTAAGCCTCAGTTGATAAATATTTCCATTTTATTGTTTGATTTACTTTAAATAAAGTAGGTTTCACGTATAAATTCATAATAGAGTTTAATTTCGTTAACGCTGGGTAAGGGCTCGGCGTTTTCAGATTGTTGAAATTTATCTCCCCTTCTTCATTAAACGTAGTAAATATGAGGGTATCTAGAGCATCGGCGGAAAAGTAATTTTTTGTCTCTATGGATTGTGCTAGTTTTTGAACTAATTTTGCAGTGGTCAAGTATACATCCCGGTCTATAAAACCCTGAAATACAAAATAAATACTTACAAGAAAAAAAATACCATAAATATGTATGCAGGTACTTATTACCTGCCACAGCGACGCACTTAATCAATGCGGGGAAGGTATATGTTTTTCTTAAGAAGATGCCTCATATGTTGTTCGGGTTATAACTTACGAATTATGACCTAAAAAAGTCCTGTAGTGAAGACTGCCGTAATTTTGCTAGCTCGCCGCCCGAGGCCCTTCATACAGCACTTAGGCCCTTGACGTTTGTATTGGTCGCCCTCTTTGGAGCCATGTGCTCTGCCCACTGCCAATTTAGCTTGTAGACCCGAAAGATCCGGCAATACCATACAGGTTCGTCTGAAAAATCTTTTGGGGCGGCCTATGTTCAGCAGTAGACTTCATGTGATGATGATGATGACAAAATACAAGTACCTAAGTATGAAATTGTTAAAAGAAACTTACCATGTTATATAAAAAATCCGGCTGACTCAAAGTGCTTTCTTTCGGATTCACCCAGCCTCCGCCAATAGCGATACCTTTAAAGTTAATCTTTAGACCTTTTTTCTTAATGGCCTAAAAAATAATTACAAAAATTTAATATTATATTCGGCTAGGTGCCTGTCTGCTTATTATTAATTTCTAATTTGGGATCAGATTGCTGGATCAATCAACGCCGCCCTTCAGGTAGAGCGCAACGAGCAGTCGCTGAATGGCAAGGGGCGATCAAATAAAATTCCAAATGAGAAAAATATGAAGTACCTATTATTTGGGTACCTAATTAACGTGTTTATGTTTATATCTGATCTGAAATATGTATAATTTATGTAATGCGCTAGTGTCAACAATTAATGGCGCCGAGAGTCGATCTCGCCCTACCCTGATCAAAGGTTAGTAGCCTAGGACTATACATTAACAAATACCTATGTAATGTTTAACACATGATACACTTCAAAAATTAGTAACGTTACTAATAATTAATATTAAAAATGTACCTACTGTGTGTAAATATAAACCCAATCTGGGAACAATTTTACCACCGTAGCTTTGACCTATTAAATATGTGGGCGTTTTTCGATACACTTTGTGCCTTTTAAAAAACAACCTGATAGCCCGACACAAGTCTAAGGCTGAAAAACAAAATACATTCAACGTAAACTTGAAAACATAAAATTTATAAAGATTTCATACATAACATTAATCATAGAATACTCACCCACATCTCTATCTGAGCTAGCAAGTAGAGTCTTATTAGTGACGTAACTAAAACCAACACCAGCAGGATGATCAATTAGCAGCACATTCCTGCCTTTCATCTAAATTAAATTGAAGATTATAATTTAATGTTTATCTACTTCATTCTATATATTACCATTATACTATTCTACCTAAATAATAAAGTCATAATTTTAAAAACAACACTGGCTTACCCATGTGTGATTGCGTGGTTCTAAATTCATATTTAAAGGTCCAAATTCGCCAAAATTACCTACACCGCTCGCAGCAAACCCGGGGCCACCCTGGATCCATATTATTAAAGGTTTTTGAATTGATTCTATTTTTTTACCGTCTGCGTAATAAAGCCAATAGAAAAAATGCGCTCCTGGACGCGTTTCCAAGTATCCGTGGCTGTATTGACGCGCCAATGGATACGGTTTTGAAGCTTGTATGTACGGGTTTAGTTCTAAAATATTAATACATATTACAACACAAATAAATATCTAGCAAACAACTTTTAAGCCGACAGGTTTAAAATATCTACCTTCAGGCAAAAATTCTCCCGTAACACTCAACGCAGATATCACCAAAACTAATAATGTAAACATTTTCATTTACGTTAGTCACTTCCTAAATTCACATGTGAGCTTTGTCACCTCTCTAAAGCGATTAACCACAATTAAACCGGCACCGTATGATGATATCATAACACCTATTTACCTCTACTACCGTAATGAGGTAAATCAACAAAACATGGTGTATATGACCCTATATTCAGATTCTGTCACGCGTTTGCAATAGGGAATAGGATGTGGGTGGATTATTTAAACTAAGCTGACTAAGTCGAGTTACACAAGAGGACTGACCCTAGCGTTTGCGTAAAATGTTATGACAAAATGTTTTAGTCTCAAAGGTTATGCCTTGATATTCAATCATCCTGTGTATATCTTCTCTATTGTTACGAAACAGACAATGGAAGGTCAAAAACGTGGTAAGCCTTTTGATTCTATATTTTTTTGTTGTAGGTGCGGGAAATGCAATAAAAATAAAGTGATTCGCAAAACTTTATTTTTTAAATAACAAATCAATGAATGAACCAAATATATTATTTGTGTTTAGCCTTCTAGGTCTTGGAAGTTCACGGCTTGGTGGCTCGTTGTAATATTGGTTTACAGTTGTTGGAGAAAATGTTGTGTAACTTGGATAATATTTCGGCCTCCGACGGTCGTCTCCAATATCAGGCCTTTTGGTGGGTCTTACAGGCATGAACCCCACAACGTTTCCAAGAACACCACCAACTACATCCGGGCTATAAACAGGAGCCTCTTGTTGACTATTTTCATGCACTGGCTTCACATAATCTATGGACGAGAATAAATAACTATATATAAACGTAGATCATAGTTATGAGTACTTATAAATATACTGCTCATATTATACTTAAATAAAATCACTAAGTAGAATGCAGATACATGCTCGTCCCACATTTAAAGTCCAAACTAGACACTACAGCGCAATAGCCGGCATAGGTATCTACATTGCGTTACCAACTGGTTTCTCAATCCAAAACATTTCTTGTATAATTTCTTTTTATGTTTATCTTTTCGAATACCATAAACTTTACTATTTTGGAGTTAAGTAGATATTGAGAGTAGGTAGGTGAACATAAAAAGCTGGTAACATAGAAAAATAACATTTGTTTACTATTAGATATGGAATTGTAGAGCAACCTGGGCAACGCTTTTAGAAGTTACACAGTTCTGTTACTTTTTATTTTATATTAGCTTGTGTTTATAAATAAAAAATTGCATAATATACCTATTAAGTACTCGCCGATAATTAAGTATTTTAAACACAACTATTAGTCAATGAATTTTCACAATCTGAACAAAAAATATCAATCCAATAAACAAAACTCCTCCAATGCTAGGTGTAATCTGATGAAGGTCAGTTCCTTACCGGGCTAAATTTATTCAATTCCACTCAGGAATAAACAAAATAATCAGTTATAGCGAAGTAGGTAACTCATTGACGCTCTAGGTTAATGAATCGAATCCCATGGCCCCGTGACGCTCACCCAGGGAATTATAGCAGCAAACAAGCACGCGTCGTAATTGCATGTAATATGTATTCCATGCTTAATGAAATGTAATGAACATTCTTTAGATTAAAACAGTTGGACGAGCACATTAATGTGACTTGGACTTGCAGAGACGGCAGTCTTACAAAAATGATAGGTATCTACCGTATTCAGGGACGGAAAACACGTAAGAGCAATCGATACCTATTATAACCTGATCTAACCGTTTTTCAAAGAACGCTTTTGTATTCGATGTATTTGACAGGTATTTAATACATAGTATAGGTAGATATACACACGCCCCATTTATTTATTTTTTTATGGCATTGAATGTCGCGACGAACATGCCGTTCACCTGATGGTAAGCATTACGACCGCCCATAAACAGTAGTAACACCATAAAGCACCTTGACTTACAAAGTACCTACTGTGTGGCATTCCACTGCGATCGTCATCCTGAGACATAAGATGTTAAGTCTCATTATGTCCAGTAGTTACACTGGCTACAATGTCCTTCAAACCGAAACACAACAGTGCATGCACACTGCTGCTTGGCGGTAGAAATAGACATTGCGGTGGGGGTACCACCGCTTAACTTAGACGGACTCTTACATATGAGAGGCCTACCACCAGTAAAAAAAAACCCCTCCAAAGGTGGCGTAGTTGCAGTGCGTACGCGTTACGAGTACGATTAGCACGCTGAGGTTCTGGGTTCGATTCCCGGGTCGGGTCAAAAACATTGTGACTAGGTTTTTCCATCTTAAAAATTACTCAGACGCAGCTCGAAGTCAGGAAGTTGGCGGAGAAATACCTACCCCCATGCCTCGGAAAGCACGTGAAGCCGTTGGTCCTGCGCCTGATCTCTCTCTGGTCATGTCAGATTGCCGTCCCACCGGACTATGAGAGTGAAGGAATAGCGTGAATTAAGCAGTTCCGAAATTTCTTTCCTTCTCCGAATATGTTATAATACCAGAGTAAGTGATTAAATTTACCTGATGGTTTCTGTCCTAATGGCGGACGGTAATTGTTATTACCGAAGGTTCCTCCACTCCAAAAAGGCGGTCGTGATGGAGGGATCGGCCTTAGGGGTTGAAATATTGGGGAAGGCCTACTAATCGGCCCGTAGTTTGGTGGTCTATTAAAAAATCCATCGAAGAAATTACTCTTGACATACAATCCTTGTCTCCTTTGAGATTGATTTGTTACTGCGAATAAATAAAATTTTACTTATTTACTTAATAAAACCAAATACTAAAATTACTTACGTAAGTAGGTATGTAGGTACTCAGTATTATTTGAAGACTTATTCCCATTACAGAATTTATTAATAGCCTATAATAAAGCCTAGTTATTAAGGATATAAAATCCGGAACCTTGTAAAAAGAGATAATATAAATACTTATGGTACCCAAAGAGCATTATAATACTACTGAGGTGTGCTTATAAAGCCATGTTTTTAGTACCTAAGACTTACTTGAACTAAGGTCATTTTCGTCATAGTCTTCAATCTCGCCACATTCATTTTCTGACTCATCTTCCTGGGGTTTCTCTTGTAAGTCATTTAACTGTGAATTACTCTGTAAACTGTCGGGCGTAAGTAAGTCATAAAACGCCCCAAACGTCCGACTTTCACTTTGATCCCAGCTCACACTTTTTCGTCGAGGCGCTATCTTATTCGTTGGACAAAGCGGATTAACAGTGATGGCTTCCAATGACACGAATAATAAAATAATCTAAAAATAAACAAAACAATTTAAATATTTTATAATTTCTACCAATTTCAAAGTGTCTCGTAAACCGATTACTTATAATTCATTACGAATACCTACCCACATTATATGACTTGGATACATTGTCCATCAATCCTTTGCTTCTCTGTATTTAATCACTCCAACGAATTTATTATTATTTATTATAGTCCACTTTTTGACTTTTCGCCAAGAAATCGAAAAAATATCTGACTAGTCTTCAGGTCAACGTTGCTACTACTACTCAACATCACCCACGCAAGAGTGAAATGAGTTTGTGTTTAAGCAATAACAGATCCTTTTAGGTATAGCCAACCATTTTGATTCCGTGGTATTTCCAAATTTTAAGTATCAAGGACAGGAATATTTTAATGTCCATTTAAAATATCTAGTTTTACTATCAGGTTTGCCCCAGTTAAATATTTGTTACATTTCATTTATTTTTTATAAGAAATACCTGGTTCTGGTAGGATATATTACGTATCCGTGCGCTTAGCGACCACTATAAGGTGTTAAAATCCTCCACAGTGGCCCACGTAAGTGTGCCGCGTTCCGGGATCAGCCTGTGTAGGTACCTATATCCGATTCAAATAGGCCGGCATAATTGTGTCGACTGACGAGTGATAATCAACGGTCGTCAGTCGACACAGGGTTCTCCGCTTACCATTAGGTGCAGTGCGGTCACTTCACCGTAACCTTTAAAAAAAACGTATAGGTACTGCTTAAACGATGATAAATCTGGCTTACTAAACATATACGAAAGAATTATCCTTTTAGAGCGGCATCCAATGACATCAATTTGGTAACACATAGAGTGCCTTAGCCTAATGGCATTAAGTCACTAAATGAGTGTCGCAAGATATTGTGAGTAGGCAGAAATAATCATTTGGCCATCTGTCAAGTTCAAAACTCTTTCTATTCTTAATATTGGCCTAATAATTTTAATTGGAATACTGTAGTACCTACCTATCCCTTATTTTAACATACCTAATATCAACAACTTCATAAATATTAATATCAAGTTACTGAGAATATTTCTGTTATGTACATAATTATAAGTGCGAAGTGCGTAACTTTTTTGAAGTGAAAACTTCTTTAGCGGCGTTGAGCACTTTTGAGATGGATATAAAATGTTAAACTCGCCATCCTGACGAAAAACTGATGCGGAGGTTTTACCATCCCTTGCTAATATGAACCTTAAACACAATGCGTAGAAGCTATAATTCTTGAAACGTGTGCATTTTTATTTATTAACGTCATTAAAACCATCCCTTACTTATCTAATATGTACCTTAAATACATTGCGTAGAAGCTATTTCCCCAGCGTTGGCACGGCACGAGTACAAAAGAATCGAACGTAACATTCTTTTTTCAAATTTTGATTTATTCTACTTTGGTTGTGATGACCATTGCATTTCTGACATTTATCATAAACCAGATTAAACGTGCGTTGCTCGCGTTTAAAATTCTACTTTATGTGGTAGACGTAAGATCGAATTTGTGTTTAGTCAATCAAAATTTGTAATTGTTTGTTTCTTTTTAACCGACTTCCAAAAGGAGGAGGCTATTTTAGTTTGACTTATCGACGACACTTATTGATGTGTTATTTGCAAGAAACTGTGCATCTTGGGTTTTTTAATACATCAATGACGATAGCGCAATAAATAAATTGTACCACATAAATGCTAGTACTTTTATACTGATAAATAAAGCAATTCGTGCGAAATTATTCCCTAACCATTCCAAAATATTCAAAAATGCTCAACGTTAATGTTCAAGTTTTCACTTCTGCCGGTACTCCCGGAATGCAACCAGTTCTTTTTTTTTGTCCCGCAGGAAAAATCGGTCTTATGGATACTTATCTTGAGCCTGGGGAGAGGAAGAATAGTTATGTCGGACTCACCGGCGTTCCGACCCAGATGCCACCTAAATGACCTCTGGAACGGGACCCTCAAATTATGCCGACATACCGACTAAAACCCGCGGTGGCCCGCTTCTGCGCATGCGGAACGGTTCCGGGGGGTCGTGAATGCATCCGAATTCGCCGGACCCGTCTCCGCGCAATACCGCTTCGCGGCTCAGAGGTTCCCCTTCTTTAATAGCAGCACGATGATTCCGTGCTTCCGCGGCGTCGACTTGAGACTACGCATTCCCCGCTGCGCAGCCGCAACTCCCACTAGCCCCCTTTTAGTCGCCTCTTACGACAGGCAGGGAATACTATGGCGGAATTCTTGAATTCTTTAAGTGCGTATCTAGCCTTTTACGGGTTTCAATGTGTTTAAATTATGAGTGAAATTTTTTTGACTGCCGTGTACACTGTACACTGAAGGTACTCCACCGTGGCAATGCGCGGTAAAATGCCGTAGTCGAATTGCGTAGCTTATACCTACGCAGTAGATACGATTACCGCGTTTACGTAGTAGCGTAGCGTAGTTGGGGCGGGAAGGGCGGCTCGCCCCGGGCGACACTTTTACTGAGGCGGCAAAATCCGTAAAATAAAACCTTTTATAAATTTTCATGCGTGACTTATTAAATTAGCAAATTGTTGGTGCCTTGGGGCGGCAAATCTTGGATCCACCCCGACCGGCAAGAACCCACGCTACACTACTGCTTTGAGGTCCCTCAAAGCAGTAGTGGATCTAACCCTGGATCTGCCAAAAAAAATGGTGACTGGGTTTTCTACCAACAAACTCCTCAATCGCAGCTCGGAGAAATGTTGGTAGCAGTGCTACCAACTCTTTTTTGCCGAATACGCAAAAAAATACTGTTCAAACCACTAGAAACCACTCAAAGGAAGATATTCCGTCAGTCCACCAGAAATCCACTAAAATTCGGGTTTTCCGGTGACCTTTTTTGGGTGCAGAAATATAAATTTCTCGGCTTTTTCAGGCGACTTTTTTATTAGGTATTATTTCTTACTATTTTAACTGTATTGTGTGACAAATAAGCTAAATATTTTAGTGGATTTTCTTCTCCCTCCCACTACCTCTTGTAAACTGTTCTAGTGTTTATGCTTGGTGGTATTTACACCCCTGGGCCTCCGAAAGCAAGTAAAGCCATTAGTCCTGCGCCTTATGTCTCCGGTCAAGTCGATTTGTCATCTTAGTTCTTACCGTCCTATGAAAGTGAAGGAACAGAGAACTAAGCTAACCTATGTATTGGACACACACTTATGAAGTATAATGTCCGTTAAGATTGGGCGCAGCGCCGTGGTCAAAATTCGCTTGGGAGGATTTATTTACTTTGATAATTGATAGTTGATTTTTTAAAATATATTTTAATTATAGTATGTATTTATAAACATAGACATAGGTACATATTATTACTTAAACTCAAACTTTTCTTTATTCAAACAGTCTTTCACAAGCTTTTTTGAATCGTCATAAATCTACCACCGCTTCGGACGGTGTTATCGGTGTGAAGAAGCGGCGCAAGAAACTCTCTCAGCAACACGATCTGTCTAAATTATATATATTTTTAATACAAGCTTTTATTTAACTCATGTCTGTTTGTTCGAGTGGAATCTTGGAAGTCAATAAACTTAAAGTGAAGATAACTTGAATGGACACTTTAAACTGATGTTGTAGCATCAAGTAGTCTACCCAACTCCACATTAAGTTAAGCGTACATAAGAAGAGTTTCTCGAATGCGAACGGCGAAAAATCGTAAGCGATTATCGTATTATGTGTTGTGTAAAATAATTTTCCTAAAATAAATTATGAGGGAAAGTATTAATTTTTTCAAGGTTTTGAATGATATTCAATAATATGATTATGGGTTATGATAGACCCACTACTCCCGAGTATGCTGCAGACATCTGATTATTTGCATGTACAGCAACAAAATATAAGTAAAAATTGGGATTTTTCTCAAAAAGTACAAAATCTTCAATATTTTGAAAATGGTGACACTTTTATAGAGGTCATCTTTTCATGTCTGGTAAGTGGTAGAGCACCATTCAAGCTATCTTCCCTTTAAGTTTGTCATACCATTTACGGGACACCTGTATGACTGTCGCGGTGACGTAGTTGTATTACGGTACGACTGCAGCTCTGAAGTCTCGGGTTCGATTCCCAGGTCGGGCAAAATGAAATTAGGCTTTTCTACTCAGCGTAAACCAGGAGTCTGGAAATGTGTTCGGTAAATGGCAATTTTTTTACATGGTCAACACGCTTTTGTCGGTTCTGTAAGGTAGTGTAGCGCTAATGTATCACCTAGTGTTAATTGAATTCAGAACGCTCCGAATCCCATACAAGTTGGTGTTACCTCACACACAATATGCTGAAAATTTCGGTGAGTGAATGATTCTTAGGGCGGTATTAATAAATCAATCTCAAGTTTGAGTTACACCTACTTGAGATGTAACTCAAACTTGAGTTTAATTAATAATACCGCCCTTAATTACCGCAATGAAATAGATCTGAACAATGATATTATTATTGAAGTATCATTCTTCTTTTAATTTATGGCTTCCACCGATTAATTATCGGTGATTTCGCCAAAGGATCTGAATGAATAACGTTGGCGAATGTTCTGAATTGAGATCCGGAATCCATTCCGTTTCAGTTAGTTTATAAAACGCTCATACAACGTAGGCTTATTAAATATTTCATAATACCATCTGGAATTTACTTAGTGCATATTTTGATTTGCACATATTTTATTGTTTTTATTTATGTCTAGTATCATTCCATATTTTAAATATTGAGTGGACGTTTCGCAATGGCAACGATCCTTTATAATTATAAATTTAACTTATAAAGGGCATGAGCGTGTATATAACTTGTAAAATAATATTACCTTTCGTTTTGCTTTTCCAAGGTGGTTTAGCTTTCTTTATAACATTGATTTGAAAAGTAGGACCACTTCAGAATTTTAAAAAATCAGTGAGTTTTAAGATTCTGTATGAAGAATGCAATTCCGGATATATAATTCCAGCTTAAAGACTTAAGTATATTTTCTGTGGCATGGTTTGACATTTGTAACCTGTGTTTCCACTTTGAGAGATTTATCTCTTTCTCGGGACAAAATTACCTAATTTTGTTTATCCGAGGGATTTGTTTGTATAGACGAGTTTTAGAATATTAGTTTAAGGCTTTTATTCGATTTACTTATGATAAATATCACTCATTCTTTATGTTTTGGTTCCACTGTTTCGAACAAGATTATTTTGAGTTTGTATTAAATGTAATCTGTTCAATTTAATATACCACTTAAATTACCTGAGTGATTGTTGTATCACTGATTACAGATAAAGTTTTGTGATGAAATAAAAGGTTGGCAGGAGGCACCTTATCAATTTACGCACTAGTGTTGGAATTTAAAATTTATTACCTATTTTGTGAGTATATAAATGAACTGCTCTAAACAAAAATAAACAAATACTGATTTGTATTTTTTTTTACTCTACATAATGCATTGTATTTTATACCTTGAACTGATTTTGAAAAGAGCAACACTAGAGTTTCTTGCCCGTTCTTCTCTAGTGAGAACTGCTTTCCGAACTGGTGGTAGAGTTAATATTGACGGAATCTAAATAATGTATAACATTTTATGGGTTCGAATAAATTATTTCATTTCAATAATGGTGAAGTAAGTAAAATGCTATTTTTATATTATTTGTTGCGCCTCAAAATGTGCACTTTGTAAAACTTTTAAGAGAAAAAAAATCGTAGAAAATTTAGGGTAAATCTAAAGTCAAAAGTAGAAACACCGCTTGTGACTGGACTTGACAGTTGACAGGTGACATTGACGTTTATCTATATTCTATACTCTACTTAGCTTAACGTAGTGGTTATATTCTCTTTGTACTTAGCGAAACTAAACTCTGCCTGCTAGAACTCAATTTTATATTATTGATCACAGATTAGTATTTAGTACATAGTCAAAACTTGACTCGTTTTTCCTGTTTTGGTTATTATGGCAAAACAACGGGGAAGTATTTATGTAGGCTACAAAGACGAAATAATAAACGAAAAAAACCAAACTCTGTTAAACTACACAGTTAATAAAATAGGTGGCCTGCCCGTGAGTTTCTTCATTTTTTTACCCTAATTCATAAAGGTGATTTATTAAAATCTGGTGTACCATTATTTGAAAGAGTACAGTACAGTCTTAAAATTTACAGTAGGTCCCTACTCTAAATTTGAAGACAATCAATAATAATTTTTTTAAATGTTTCTTTAATAAATTTATTTAAATGTTTAATACACTTAAATCATAACACAAAATATACACAGATGGACTTGTTGAATGAGTTAAAAAATAAAGAAAAATAAGTGTTACAGAATTAAATTTATTTTAATAATGAGCATACCAACACTTAGCATCATAAAATACTTAAAAGGATTCACAAAGGAAATGTGCCTTATTTTTTAAGATACACTATTAAAAAAAAATCATATGGCAAGCATTTTTTATTAATCACTTGTGAGTTCCAGTTAGAATGATATAACCCATAACTGGCCATTAGTCTTAACATCAATTCTTTAAAAGTAAAAAACACATTTCAGTGGCATGCAGTACTTTGTAAAATTATGCTAGATGCATCTGGTTTTTATGTGCAGTGTGATGCTAACAATCAAATAAGCAACTTTCTTAATCATTTATTTATATAAACAATTCTTTTAGGACTGGCCGCCGCTAGCTAACACACAATTTCCATCCAAATGTCCCCTCTGTGGACTACACAGGCTTCAGGTTGTACAGTGTTATGCACCATTGGAAAACTCTGTATACCATCGCACCTTATATGTTTTTGCTTGCGTTAGTCCAAATTGTTGGATTCAATCTGAAAGGTAATTAAATATAGTTTATTTATGTTACTTTGCAAATTGGCACTTAGAATATTATGTGATCATTTCAGTTGGATATGTGTCCGAAGTCAATACCAAGACAATTCAGAGACGGAATCAAACACAATGGTTGTGATGCCAAACACTGATGCTCATCTCACATGGTGCTATGGAGCTGATGACTGGGATGAGAATGATAATGGTGATAATGCCAACGGAAACTATATGAATGTTGACAATGCACCCAGCCCCAACAGTCAAATTCAAAGGTCAGTAAACATAGTAGGGTTTATTAGGTAAGTTTTTTGTATCATGGGATAAGATGATTGATTCAAAATTAATAAAGAACCTCTCAGGTATGCAGTTTACTTCACAATGTTTTACTTCACAATTAAAGCAAGCGAAAATTCATAAAGAATACATGCACAGTTTTAAAAAAGTCAGTTACGTGCTATTGGGCTTTGAACCTGCAGATATTTGCCTTGGTAGTCCGTTCCACTCTGAACTAAGCTATCGTCTCTTTTATCAAAATGTATAAAATTAAATTTCATTTAATTTCAATGCTAAACCCTAACTAAAAATAGTCTGGTGGGTTTTGATTTGTGAAACATTATAGAATGTCACATCATACTGTGTTATCTAGTTTAGTAAATGTTACCAGGTTAATAGTAATTTTGGATCAATGGTCTTCCTTGCTATCCAATCTTACCCTAATATACTACAAGCCTATTAGATATTATAATTTATCATGGGTCAGTACAATCATTTTAACTTATAAACTCTATGTTGTAGGAATTCAGATGAAGAGGAAGAAAGCAACTCATTCGAACTTGAAACTGTTGAGCAGGCACTTGGTAATTTACAAGTGTATGATGCACACAATGCTAACACATCACCAGTTCAAGGTATGAATTGACACATTACAGGCTCACATATAAGTTGTGTTTTTTTTCGGAGCAACATGTATGGCTAAAACACAACCGGAGCGTACCTAAGACTGTCTCACTCACTTGTATCAAACGCCACTGAAGGATAACACACTCCTTATGTGGCGGCCGCACTGGTGGATATTTAATTGTTTTGGCCCCGCAGTGTTAAGTTTTTCTTTATTACTGTTAACTTCATATAATAAAACAATATTTTAAAAAAATCTGCAAAACAAAATTACAATTTACAGGCTAGATAGAATAATTACCATGCTCTTCCTATACTGCGGGGTAAAAAGTGTTTTTATTACCCATTTACTGGTGCTCCTGACATATTTTGTTGATCCACATTAAGGTGCAGTGGGGGCAATCTCGGCACCAGTTGCAGCTGCAGAGTTAGAAGGGGGAGACGAGCCTGGTCTTGTGACTGTAGACACGCCAACAGCACCCACAAATGACTTAGAATCTCTGCTACATGAGGTATGAATTACAGAACCATAATTAATGAAGTATATATGTATGTTTTGTGGGGACGTATACAGTTGCACAGACAGGTGATCAGTTCACCTTGTTGAATATAACCCAGAAATATTGTGCCGATTATCTAGGGATATAATATCTTCCCTTGCTGGTCCACATTTTCCTTGTACCGCATTTCAATTATCAAGCGCAATAAAGTCGCTTTGCTTTGACAGAATAAAAAAAAATCGAACTAATATTTTTCATATTTTGGAATGTCATAAAAATATGTGACAATAGTTGCCTCGATGGTGTATTTATACTGCGTGCGCTTTACGATTACCGCTCTGATGTCTAGGGTTCAAATCCCCATTCGAGCGGTTGTGGGTATGTGGACCCACGGGAATTTCTAAAAGCGCCTCTGACCTAGAGTTTACAATTTATGCCTAATGGGCCGACCCCTGTCACATCTTGAGACGGAACACACTCATAGCGAAAAGTGGGTGCATTAGTTGTATCTCTGCCTACTCCTTAGGATATAAGACGTGAGTCGTATAATTTTACTATGAAAATGTGTGTTGTGTACAAAGCGTGCTATTCCATTAATCGACGTAGAAAACAAATTACTACCTAATTAAAAACTTCCTGCTTACTTGTGAAATGGCTGGAAAAGCGGAAATAACCCTAAATAGATGGTAGCTGCTCTCCATCGGTGAAACGAGTAGTAAACATTATACGGCTTGAGCGCAAAATATAGTTATTTTTGTATCTGGAATTAATCCTACTAATATTATAAACGCGAAAGTTTGTAAGTAGTGTTGTAACGGAGGCCCTCTTAGCGGAGGCGGAGGCGGATGCGGAGGCGACGGGTTTCACCTCCGCGGATGCGAAGGTTAACGGAGGCGGTGGCGGAAGTGAAAGTGGATGTAGAAAAAATAGTAGTTTAAGGTTTATCTATCAATAGTACAAAATATTTTTTTAAAATCAAATACGTATTTTGCAATTATTTTGCACTAAATTACTTAAAACAATCACGGTTCAATTAGAATTACATTACATCGCGTCGGTAAAACTTCGTACGTACGTCTAAAGCGGGGTTTAGATTAGCAAGAAAACTTGCAGAAGTTATGTTGCGCAAGCTATTTTTACCGTATAAACAGTCACGGCAAGCTGACTTCTGCAACATTTTGAAGCTTGCAGGACTTCTGGCAAGTCGCATGTGTAAACACCATTTATGCAAATTGCGCGAGAACTTGCAGTTTATTCTGCGTGCCGATAAAAGTTTCAACTTGCTGAGCTAGTATCTAACGTTTTTTTTATTTGTTCCATTCTGAAGCAGCTAAGGTCTCAAAGACTATACTGCCAAGTTATAAATTTATAGTTTGAACGATATGTCTATTTTTGCCACCCAGCAGTAGTATACATGCACTATTGTCTTCCTGTTTGAAGGTCATTGTAGCCAACGTAATTACTGGACATCATAAGACTTAACATCCTATGACTCAGGATGATAACCACAGTGGAATGCCACGTAGTGCTTTATAATTCATAATTCTGTTTCATGTTGGTACTATTAAGACGATTATTTTATTTACAATCATCATCCAAACAACATTATATTAGATTCATAAAATTTTGGCGAAAGGATTGCATGCCTTGCCATTCAATTTTGTGGAAAAAAACATGGCAAGCAGTAAATATTCCTCGAGTAATGTAAACAGCTTTGCAAGAACTTGCGCAAGTTAACTTGGTGGATGACTTGAAAAAGCGTGTTGCTAAAGAAATATTGCCGCTAGTGTAAACGCTTCTGATAGTTATTGCGCAACATATTGCTGAGAGAACTTGCTAGTCTAAACTCAGCATAACGCGTCCAAGCAATTCGACAGGTTGATTCCTGTCGCGTATCATTTATTTGACAAATGACGTTTGCACGCCCCCCGCCCCACCCCAACCGCGTTCCCGCCGCGCTCGCGTTGATTCTTGTTCATTTGCCGCGCGCGGCCGGACGGCTGAGTCGTCGCGGGCGTCGCTGCTTGCGTATGAATAGTAAATAAACCTCCGTTATGACTCCGCAAATATTACACGGATGCGGACGCGGAGGAACGATTTCTTGCGGAACTTCTGCAGTAACGGAGGCGGAAGCGAAGATCCGTTACAACCCTATTTGTAAGTATGGATGTTTGTTACTCTTTCACGCAAAAATTACTGAACGGATTTTGATGAAATTTGGCACACGAGTAGATCATGTCCTGGATTAACACATAGGCTACTTTTTATCCCAGAAAATTAAAAGCGGGACTTTTATCCCGGGAAAACTCATTCAGGCGGGCGGAGCCGCGGGCAAAAGCTAGTGTATAAATGAAAAAAATCCTAACGCATGAACATTGTACGAAATGATCCAAGCCGCAAACTAGTAAAAATTAAATTATTGATGTCAATTATCGAAAATTATAATATGTATTCTTACATAACAAGAAAATATTTGTTAAGTTTTTAGAAGTTTGTATAGGGTTTATCGCGCTATCTCTTTTTTACACTCGGAATGAAGTGCACGGTGACGTCACTACGCCTTACTCTCTGTACGTATCTCTTTTCTATTATTTAACAGCTACTCCTACCTGACTTCTTCCTATTTATAAAATTTATGAGCAAACATTGTTAATACTTTCGGTGCGAAATTAAAAAAAAACAGTTTTCATTTAAATATTTTTAAAATATGTTGAATAAGACATGAAGTAAATCGTCAATCTACTCTATTTTGTTATGTTATACTGATATACGTACAGTGTATTTTTAATTACCTATTAATTCTAATAAACATGTTTTTTATTTCAGACTTCTGAACTGCCAGGAGATTTGCGGAGTCGCCTTATATGCGCCCAGTTGCAGTTTATGCCAATGTTCATTTATGTTGAAGAGGAATGGAAAAAGACTGTTAACAGTGATGACAAAGTTAACGAATTGCTCAATAAATATAGATTAGAAAATGGTAAGTATTCATACTACTATAGTTAGTA
Source organism: Sphinx pinastri (assembly GCA_947568825.1). Taxonomy (NCBI): domain Eukaryota; kingdom Metazoa; phylum Arthropoda; class Insecta; order Lepidoptera; family Sphingidae; genus Sphinx; species Sphinx pinastri. The sequence goes on along the minus strand of OX387627.1, from coordinate 7,916,633 downwards.
TTATTAATGACTGCCACGGTGGCGTAGTTGTATTGCGTACGCGTTACGAGTACGACTTGCGCGCTGAGGTCCTGGGTTCGAATCCTGGGTCGGGCCAAAAACATTGAGACTGAGTTTTTCCATCTTAAAAATTACTCAGTCGCAGCTCGGAGTCGGGAAGTTGGCGGTGTGATACCCCCGTGCCTCGGAAAGCACGTAAAGCCGTTGGTCCTGCGCCTGATCTCTCTCCGGTCATGTCGGATTCCCGTCTCACCGGACTATGAGAGTGAAGGAATAGCGAGTGCACCTGTATATTCCGCACACACTTGTGCACTATAATATCTCCTGCGCACCTGGCTGATCTCCGTTGAGATTGGCCGCCGTGGTCGAAATCGGCTAGGAAGGGATTACTATTAATTCATGAACAGTGCTTTTAATCAAAATTAAAGAAGCACAATTTAAAATTTGAGACTTTGAAGTGGGAATAAATATTGATTTGAGTCAGACTTTTATTTTAGCAGGTAAGTATAATATTTTTACTGCCTCGGTGGAGTACTTGTATTATGATACGACTGCAATGCTGAGGTCTCGGGTTTGATCCCCGGGTCGGGCAAACTGATATTGGGTTATTTTATTCAGTATCAGCCCAGAGTCTGGACTTTGTGCCCGATATGGCGATAGGCTCGCCCCCTATCACATCATGGGACGCAATACGCACGGCGAAATGTGGGTGCACTAGTAGTGTGTCTGCCTATTCCTTCGGTGTGAAAAGGCATGAGTGCGTGTATATAGTATTTTTATATGTAAATAATAATAATAATAGCCTTCCAAAAAGACCAGCCTTCGTGCCGTGATTTTCTGCAGGAAAGATACAATAATAATACTACTATTATTATTGTTGTTAGATATAGAAGCAAGCGGAATAGAACGAGCCGCTGGCGGCGTCGGTGCCGGCGAGGACGAGACTTACGAAGACGAGGCTCCCCTACACGGCGACAGGCTGTTCCACGCTTTCCTCTCACGATTACGAAAGCATCCAGGACAAATTCTAAGGTAAATTTTACTATTATCTGTTCATGTGGACACAAGATCAAAGTGGAGCATGTAGGCATTATCTGCCATAAAAAAAATATAATTTTGAGATGTGTTAAAAAAACACATCTCAAAATTATATTACATGTTAAATATGGATAATAACTGGGTTTTACTGGAAAAAATCCACTTGTTAGTGATAATATTTATTACAACTTCACAGATATTCCCGCGACGAGCCTCCCATTCTTGGCGCTCCATTGCCAAGCTCGGCCAGTACCCCAGAGTCCCCTGGAGTACCCTCGGTATGCCTCCGTTGTGGTTCCCGACTCATTTGCGAACTGCAACTTGTTCCAGAGTTCGCTGAAACTCTCCGCTTGCCCAACCATGCCCCTCTACCGCATTTACACTTCCTCTCCATACTCATATTCACATGTTCGCAGAGCTGCTGGCAGTCAACCGACACGCTTGTAAGGGAACATGTGGTATTCCAGCCAGAAATCGTTTAAGTTTCAGTTAATTTTCATCTAAAATGTTTGTTGCATTAAAAATATTTCCTTATGACACTTAAATTCACTGATATTTTGTGATGTTCAACTAATAACTTGTATTATAATGCCCTAGTATGATTGAAGTAAACCTTGCAAAACTGTTTTAACTGAATACTTTGTGGGTACGTAGAAGATGTTATTCTTTTATCTCCCGCAAACAGCAAATATTGGTGTTTTTCTTGGTTATTGTTTTAGTCAAATTGAATACATGTTATACAAGATAAATATTTACATCACCTTTATTATAATTTCGCTATATCTATAAAACGTAGAAGATTTTTATTTATTATCTATGGTTCTTATTTCCATGGACGAAGAGGCAATGTTTAGTATATCTATTCACCAACATAAAGCAAACTGTTTCTTATTAAACATATTACACCAGAGCTGTCTCGGAGGATAAAGGCTTATACAATCTATTGACTCAAATCGACAAATTTTTGCATTTCATTACAATACAGCCTTTACAATAAAATGTATTAAAAAAAATACAGCTGAAAGTTTAGTTTAAACCTGCGCAGTACATGCATCAGTAAAATGCATGTTTAGTCCCATTGACACAAGTCTGTGATTAAATACTATACTGATATATATTTTTTAAATGTCTATTTAAAGATCTTTTAATATTATTTTTAATGTTAGAATGTGGTTAAAGAAGAAAGGGCTTATATACATCCAAATTCTATAAATTATTCCAATCGTCATTTTGTATCGATCACTATTAGGGCATGCAATATCGGGAGGTTTTGAGTTCCGGAATTGATTGCGATATTCGGGACCTAGTTCCGGAATTCCGGAATTGGTTCCGAAACTGATGATCATACATTATTTTACTTATCTAAGAAATAAATAACGTTTTTTTATAACATAAAACAAACAATATATCTTTTACTAAAATTTCATCCAAAGCCGTTCAACGGTTTCTGCGTTTGCTTCTAACAAACATCCAAACTCAAATATTTTCCAAAACTATCTCAATTACAACGTTAGTAAGATTAGTATGATACCATATGTCCTGACTAAAATCCTGCAGCGATTTCATATGGCTTTAGCTGGCTTCTTTTGTTACCAAACACGAAGCTTACTCTCCAACGAAACGTGAGACAAAATGCTCTTAAAAAAATCGAATGTTAAGAGTTGATAAATTGATCTCAGTTAATTTCCAATTAGCAATTATTTTGTTGTTTAATACGTTATTTTACATCTGTATAAGTACAGGAACACTAGATGCTACTCGTAATGTAAGTAAATTGATAAAATGATAAATTTTTCGGTTAGTATTTCTATTATATATGTAAAATGTATGAATATCCGATTTCCGATATTACGTCTTTTAATTCCGAAATTGAAATATGGGTAAATTCGCTCCGAAATTTCGGATTGCATGCCCTAATCACTATATACAGAATAAAACATAAGTATTTAATATTATGCTTACTTATTATGTTTTTTTTTATTGGTTTATTTGTACGATCGATTGCAAAAATTACCAATGAGAATAGAGCATATTTGACACACTTACGTGTGACTTAAATTGATGAATTCTGGATCGATCCAAATAAAAGCGATTGGGATTGTTTAAGAATACGTCTTAGATATTATAATGTGACCTTTATTTCACTGAAAGTAAAAAATATGTGGTACGTATACGTAGTAGAAGTACTAAAGGGCATTAATAAATTACAATACCTAGGTGACTGAGGTTTGCTTGTGAAAAGTGGAAGAAAAAAAACATAAAACGATTTATCACTCCCTAAATTTTATCGAAAACTGTAGCGACGTTTTCGTTAAATGTATTTATAAAGATTTATCTCATTACCGAAACAAAGCTGAGAATTCATCACATAGGGACAGTGGTTTTGTACAGGTACAGGGTCATTTTACATTGCGTTAAATGGTGGTAGGTCTCTCATATGTAAGAGTCCGTCTGGGTGGGTACCACCGTAATGTCTATTTCTACCGCCAAGCAGCAGTGTACATGTACTGTTGTGTTTCGGTTTGAAGGACATTGTAGCCAGTTTAACTACTGGACATAATTAAATTTAACATCGTATGTCTCAAGATGACGAGCGCAGTGGAATGCCACACATTACTTTGTAACTCAAGGTGCTGTATGGTGTTACTACTGTTTATGGGCGGTCGTATCGCTTACCATCAGGCGAACGGCATGCTCGTCTCGTCATGCAATGCCATAAAAAAACCACTACCACTGCTAACATCCTGCCAAAAATCATGCAGGAATAACTAATATTTTCGCCAAAATCCCGGTTTTAGTTTTCTATTGTTTTATAACTTTGTAGTTTAGTGCGAATATGGTGTGTGATAGAGTGTAGTTCCGAATGAGAGTACGATGTTGCGGGTTGCCGCTCTGTTGAATTCACTTAGAGCAGTGTAGTGGCATTAGACTGTGAAACATTAAAATTACTTTTATTTTTATTTATTTTGTTCACTTTTGTACACTTTTTTATTTTACATCCACGGTTTGAATAACTTATTGTAAATTTCAAGAAGACAAGTATGTGGTTTCATTTAGTAACGCAATGTCAAAATCTATATGTGTATGTTTCAGACACTACTAACACATTGCAAATATTCGTTTCAAAATTAAATTGATTGTTTTTTAATCTGAGAATCCTAAATTAATTAGGTCATACCTAATTCTAGATATTACTAAGTAACATCTATAATGTGTTCACAGCAGACAAAAATATTTAACTTAAAATTATTTTCCATGATATATTCGTAAATCGTAGCATGGTAGCATTTCAGTGACAAGTATGTATAGATCAGCGAGAGGCTATATGGTCGCTGGTATAGATAATGTAATTGTAATAAGTATATTGCTAACTATTATGGATATTATATTATATCGAAAGGCAGTAGTGTGCGTTAATGACAAGTCCATAAATAATTGCCATGTGAAAGAAACTAAAGTGCATTTATTAGTATTTGAGGGAAATGGGAAGTTTGAAATCCAATGATTCTTCTATTATACATCACTATCTTTGCTATGAATCTTAACACTGTCATATTTTAAAATAAACTTTGCTTCATAATATTTATTTGTAACCGTCCTATCATATTATGGAGAAAATATTACACGTAGGTATATTTTATGGTCATTGTAGCTATTTAGGTGCAACAGGTTAATAGTGAGTTAACTATATAGCAAAACTTTATTAAGCCTCTAAATAGATACGTGTATGTGCAATCAGCAACGTAATATACCAACCAAAACAAATAATTAGAAATATTCAATTTTAGTTATCAAAGATATTTTGGTCGTCTTGACTGCTACTTTGTATATATATATGACGCTGAATGTAGGTACTACATATAAATAGTTATTTCAATGTTAGACATTCGATTTAGATGTAGATGTCCTTACATTTAATGCAAATAAGAAAAATAATATTATATTTAGTTATAATATTATGTTCTGTTATACAAAATTACGGCGTTGGTTTTAAATACCGAATATGCTCTTAGTCCTAAAAAATTAAGTATTATATCAATAATCGAAATATGAGTGTATCGGACCATGCATAAAGTTGGTTGCAAGACTGTTTATAACTTTCAAAGATAGTTTCAGTAAAGCAGTACCTTCGTCCTACTGGCTCATAACAATGTTTAAATTTTGTATTACAAGTGTTTCACAAGAGTAGTGTTTTCTTTTTCATAATTAGTCTCGTAAATATAGCTACAGCAGTCATTATGCTTAAGATTTTGGGTTCTACCGTTTTATGATTGAGATTTTTTTGTCTTTGAACCAAACTTACGATTTGCCAATGGCATCATCTAAATATTAAATAATTGTAGCAACAGATATCTATGACTTTTATTTACTAACAGCCGGTCTCAATAACTTACTAAAATTTAACTGGAGTTTGATATCTACTGTCACTGCTGTCTAAATATTAATTTCTAAAGTCTAAATATTCTTGTCTATCTTAGTTTTTAGAAAAGCAGATAACAACCTAAAGTAAGCATTCTAACTGTTTGTTATCTGTTAGTAAGTTATTAAGACCGGCCGTTAGTAGGTACCTTTAGCGGGTATGCAACCTTCTAGTCATTTTAATTTTTAAGCCATAACTTGTGTATTTTAGATATTCGCTTTATTTGCAATTAAATAGTATTATGACAAGTCCATGATGTTTTTCATTGCGTTATATGTTATTGCGGCGATAGCTTGGTTCCACTTGGGAGTGGAACGGAATTCCGAGAGGAATGTCCGCAGGTTCAAAACCCAAGGGCACACACCTCTGACTTTTCTAAAATTATGTGTGTATTGTTTGTGAATTATCGCTTGCTTTAACGGTGAAGGAAAACATCGTGAGGAAACCTGCACACCTTAGAAGTTCTCTATAAGAAATTCGAAGGTATGTGAAGTCTGCTGACCCACTTTCGCCAAAACTATTTATAGCAGTGCTACAAGATATCTTTCAGAACATAGATTGGACGAAAAGAGGAGTGCGGATACTCAGTAGACGTCTAACACACCTGCGATTCGCCGACGATATAGTTCTTTGTAGTGAAACTCCTACAGAACTAGAAAAAATGCTTCAAAACCTTGCCAAAGAAAGCAACAAAGTAGGACTGGAAATGAACACCAACAAAACTAAAATAATGACCAACAGTATCCAAATTCCGATTAATGTCGACAGAAAGACGATAGAATATGTAAACGAATACATATACCTTGGAAAATTAGTATCATTCGACCCCAACAGAAACGAAAAGAGGTAGACAGAAGAATAAACATAACGTGGAAAAGTATTGGGCCCAGAAAGAAATTCTCAAAGGGAATTACAGTCTGAAGCTAAAGAAAATCGTAATGGACTCATGTATCTTGCCATCCCTAACATACGCAAGTCAGACTTGGACATTTACCAACAGGATAAAGAACAAAATCTTATCCTGCCAACAAGCCATGGAAAGAAGTATCCTGAAACTTAGAAGGTCGGATAAAACACGAAATTCATACATACGTAATAAAACAAAACTCAAGGATGCGCTACAACAAGCCATGATACTGAAGTGGAAATGGGCAGGCCACCTAGCTAGATACCAAGATAAAAGATGGACACTACAAACTACGAAATGGCCCGGTCCCATTGGTAAAAGGAAAAAAGGACGACAAAGGAAAAGATGGGTTGATGATATTGTAGAAAGAGCGGGAAGGAACTGGATGAGCACCGCTCAAGATAAACAATTATGGAAAAAGATGGAGGAGGCTTTCTACCCAATGAACTATTACAGAAACTAAATTATAAAATTGTTGTTATGTAAATTTAACAATTGTATGGATGAATAAAGCTATAATAATAATAATTATATTCATACATACTTATACATACCTAATACACTACACTGGCACAGCAAGCGTATGGACCTGATGGCCCAAAACCACATTAGAATCTGTTTGGCCTATCCCAAAACACGGCTGATAAGTATTTTGGATAACCGGAAGCACCTAATTCCCACGCTCCTGTCTAGACATTCAAATTAAGCACAAGAACTATTTTGTTGCAAATATGTTTTTCTTTTTTATAAGAAATTTATTTATCTAATGGCTACTTATTTACAGTTTTAAAGTAACCTGCTGAGAAAAAATATATATTAAAAGAAACAAAAAACCCGACTGCGTCAATATCTGCCATCTTTATTAAATTCATTGAAGGACTAAAAAGATAAAAACAAGATTTTAATTTGAATATTATATTTTGGTTTTGAATAATCTTAGTTGACAGTGTTCACAAACGCAGTCGGAGGCATTTGCTCACTACCAGATTTTGTTGCTCTACCTATGTCACCAACCAAATTATGAGAAGTGAGCGTGTTATGTTGGGAGTCGGTGCCTAATTTAAATTGAACATTGTTGTCGGTTTTATTTTTGTTTAAGAGTTTTTATTTGTTGTTTTTTTGTTAGTTAGTTATGTAATGGTGTAAACAATACATCATAGATATACGATTGCAGCATTCGCGGGTCATCTGCTGTTAGTTATTGAAGAGTTCCATTGTCGATCTCCAAAGATCTTCATCAGATCCTGATAAATTATATACTAAAACCTTCCCTGAAAAATATACATTTCAATAACGAAAATCCCATCCAAGTCGGTTCAGCAGTCTTTGAGGAAATCGCGGCCATACAAACTTACATACATACATACGGGTCGAATACAGAACCTCTTTTTTTTTAGGTCGGTTAAAAAAGCAGTCAACTGCCAATTATAGTCCGTTCACAGCACTGACCTCTACTATATACCACAAAATAAGTAGTACAGATCAGTGGTTCACAGTTATTTCACCTCTAGCCCTAAAGCTGACTAACCTGAGCTCTATATTGCCAGGTAGCTATAATTTCTTATAATTCCCCTATAAGAAATATTTTATTAATATTTTACAAAACCAGAGACAAATATGAGACACGGAGAGAGACAAATGGGTAAAAGGCCTTATTCACGTTCCATCTTGAAGCACACTCACTGACCTCTATATACCACTGGACTGGCGGCTGTTAACAGTGCTTTTGTGCCCGTTTGATATTCGCCATTTTGGCGCTGTCGGCCGTAGTGAGTGTCTTCGGTACTAAAACTAGTGATGTCGACCTCAGTGAAACATATTATATCGATAGCTCTTGGTAGCTTCTTACAATAAAAAAAAAGACATGATTTAATTTATTTATTAACTTTTGTCTCAATCAGATTAATTTTAACATGCGATAGTTTAGATGGATGTTTGTTACTTTTCCACTCTTTAACTAGGTAATTAAATTCAGTTGTTTGGCACAATGTTAGATAATGATGAAACCTTGAAGACATTTTATCCCATAATTTACGCACCTGCCTTCTTGTATCTCTGCACCACTTTAGGTTGACTGGTAGAGAATGCCTATGGCATTAAGTCCACCTTTACTCCATGTATTAAGTGTAAATAAATAAATAAATTAATTAACATGTCGAAAGATTTTTGACGTTTGGATTCGAGAAGCCGTGGAATAATAAATACAGTAACAAAGTCAAAAAGGTAAAATAATACACGTTTTATATATTTTATTTATATTTTTAATTACTGACGTGCCCAAATTATTTGACGGGTTAAAAAATGTCGTATACTTTGACCTGTAATCGACAAAGAGTAATTTTTCGTTGTTGCAAACATTTTAGGAGTCCAGTTGCTAGGTTTCATATTCTGAAGCCAAACTTTTCTCTCCTCTAAATCTTTTGGAAATCTGGAAAAGAAAATTTCTAATGTCGTAATTCTGATTAGGCGTATCCAATTAAGGTTGGACATTTCATATGCGTTAATATAGTGTTCGAGAAAATAAATTGACTACACAAACTGAAATAGGTCAATATCACGGAAAAACGTGTTACAACTATCGATAATAAAACTATGGATATGATGCGATCACTAGTTGAAAATTGTAAATAAAAATAAACTTTATTCAGCGGAATTTCATTAAATGCATGTTTTAAGTTTAAAATAAGACATGATTGAAAGTATGACATGATTACATTCTAAGTAATATGAACATTTTGGATGAAAAATATGACTAAATAAAGTACATACCTGTGGAATGATATTTCACTGCCTTTATTGTAGCGCCGCTTACAATATACACATGACCTCATTTTTAATAACTTTTATATAATTCTTATAACAAGAATAACACTGAATTCTAACTAAATTAATTAAAAATGCAAAAATACTTCTCAGTACTGACCACTGCTCACGCGCCATTTGCAATTTACGTCAAAATTATTTCTCGGTACACTCGCTAGTGGCGCTTCAAATAGGCACAAAGAATTTGCTGTCAAACGTATGGAACAGCCTATCCAGTGGTAAATAGTACAGATCAGTGAGCACACTGCACTGACTGCACAGCATGCTGTACGTCATGGCCAAAGAGTATTATATACATTGTGAAGTCACGGCACTGAACGTAGAGTGCGTTTCATTTTATTTTACCGATGGTGTGATGTTGGCACCCCTGCCTGACAAGATGGTGAACAGAACAGTGAAGACGACATACAATGCAGATTTTTAAAACTTTATTATGTTCTGTGTCGGAAACATTAAGAAATGGTGAAAGACGGACGACGTTGAAAGTGCAGAACCTGTGTAAGTGTGAAAAACGTAAAGAAACCCACTTATTCCTTTAAAATGTCTTCAGGCTCGTATTGCCGCCTTTCTAGTTTAAAAAGTAGGGCTACCAGAGGATTTTAATATATTTCCTTGAATAAAACTTAAAACATATCAAAAAATAATAAACAATCATTGCATAACATCGATAAAAATAACAATATAAATAGCCAGTGTAATGATACGATGTATTATATGCTAATTAATATGTTTTGTGTTTTTTGTGCTGACTTGTCATAATTGTTTTTTTATAATTACTTACCTCCATGACTCATTAAAACAACGAATGTCTTTCCATTATGTTAAAGAAATATTCGTCTTGTTTTACTTATTAATGTATTATCCTTAATCTATAAATGTAGTTAATAATAGTTTGGTAGATAAACATACTAAAGTTGATTTAGCTGCTAAAGGACAATGGCGAAATCGTATTTATAAATAAATTATGCGTTTAGAAATTCCATACATGGTAATCTCAATATAATTATTTTGTATGATTTTTCAGCATACTAACTTTAGTTGTACAAGTGTGTATAAGTTGCATAAATTATTAAAAAAACTTAATTGACTTTTTAGCAATGTGTCACGGCCATTTTTTATGAATGACATAAGATTATTTAGGCTACCAAAACACCATTTTCATCAGGTCTCTAAAAATTGCAAAAAATATATCTGACTATAAAATGTTCATTAGGAATAACAACAAAGATTTCAGCTTTCTTACCACATTTTTTTTACTATGTATATTCTATTCTATACATTCTTACCAGCTGCCTGTTGGCTGTATAGTTACGGTCATTGCTTATATCATTTTAGAAAAAAAGCTATTTCCGACATTTCGTTTCTGGCATGTAGTATTTTTGTAAAATGTGTGATAATATGTTTTGATTGAAAATAATGTACCTGGTCGAGCAACCGTACTGTAGGTTGCTGCGCTCATACCATGACAGTTGTCTGGTATTTGGGTTGGGCCGCCAGACAAGGCAATGTATCTGCCCCGGGAGAATTTTTAGATGAGATATTTATCAGAGAGAATTATTATGAAGAAGATGAATAAACATTAAAAAAAAAAACAAATGTGTTTTATTTTTTTTCAGAACTCGTTTTTATTTAATTGTTATTTCCCAAAGTCTAGAACTTAGGGTCTGAACGTATTTTTCCCAATAGTTTCAGAGTTTATTACAAAAAAAAAACAAAGAAACCTTTACTATTTACTATAGTAGTATCTATAAATAAAAAATGATTTGATATATAAGCTTGTATAGCTGAGGAAGGTGCATGCCGTGCGCTAGTATGCCGTGTGGCAGATCACCCTTCTCCATGTTTAGTGAAATGTTAGGTTCGAATGTGATGAGGGAGGATCTCGCTTGACAATAGACAGATTACCAAACATTTTATGAGTTTCATTATTCATATTATTATGTAAGAATCAATTCATAAATGTCAACTAAATCATAACCTCAAAATCTTTAAAATGAAAAATCTTTAGATTTAGACTTTTTTCACTAATAATCTTGATACATAATTGTTTAGGAATTGCTGCTGAATTGTTAAATATTTTTTTTACTTCTAAACGCTACACATTTACATCAACTAAAATCATGTATGGAGACCTGCCATTGTCCTTTGTACCCACACATCAATTATGTTTATAGTGAAATGAAAATAAAATGAAAAATCGTTTATTGAGAAAATAGACTTACAGAGAATCAATGTTACCTAAAATGAACAAATATTATGAGATCCTTAAAATTAGAATTTCCAGAGGTACCCAAACTAGGCATAGCCTGTATCTTGGGCTACCCATGACAGTGTTAGCTTCAGCTGAGTGTTAAGGTGAAAGGAAGAAAATACACGTAACAGAATACCAAAACAATATAAGAACTTTATGTATACAAATCAAAAAACAATAATAAAAAAAAAAAAAAACAATTCTAAAGTGAGACAAAATTTAAATTAAATTCTTAATTATTTCCTTTATAGTATAGTGTTTGATTAACTTCCATAAGTTGCATATTAATTTCATAGTGTAATTTCGTGACATAACTATTTGTAGTTTTGCACCACATATCTTAGAAAAAAAGAAGCATTTATTGGAAACTATTCGTGTTTTGTTACTAAACAAAACATGTTCCCATGACAAAAAATAAAATTTCCTTTATTTCAAGGTAACACATTTTGTGTAATGTGGGCTTGAGGAGGGCGTGAGGGGCTTATCCTAAGGCTAGGTAGTAATATTATTTCTGCTATTTACCCAACAAATCGGTATATGGCAATAGGCCCACCTCTTCACATGGGACCTAACATAACTGGCGAAATGTGGGCGTCATACACCTCTGCCTATCCCTGTAAAGGGAAAAAGGCGTGATGCTATGTATGTATCTACCCAACATTTTGTTTCATATAATTATTTGAGATGCCATTGTTCGCTCAAGCTTTATTGGTTTTAGGATAAAAACAGCTACACTACAACAATTCCAAACAATACTTACTGTATTAACGTTCACATAAACGTTGTACTGTGTACAGCCCGCAACATTATCCACAGTTTACTACGAAGAGAACGAAAAGTTGCTGTAGGTCAATATTCAAATTAAAAAGGAAAAGAAACCGAAATGCCCAAAAAAAATTAATATATACGCAATACTGACGCCCTTGTTTCTTTCTAAATTATTATTTTAACAATATTGCGCATTTCTTTATTTATTTTACTGGGTGAACTAAACCTTTGATTTTCTTCCAAAAATGATTTTTAGGAGTTAGCAACCCTATGCTTGTCGGACAAAAGCCTTCCGTTTGCTGGACCGTCACATAACCTCACTTCAAGTACAAATTCACATGTTTTTATTCAGCAAAATATGGCAACATTAGCGGTGTGCAGTTCGCACTAGCAATAGAGACAAAAAGGTTTTGTCAATCTAGATTCGTGAGTCGAATTGTGTATCTAGTCTAGAAGTTTCCCATCAAATAATACCGCACATTCATATTCGGTTTTAGTATTTTTAATCATAAATACATTGTAGTCATGTCCAGTGAAACTGCAATCCCTCCACCTGTTTTATGGGCCCAAAGGAAAGAAGACGTGTTGCTCACGTTTAGCGTCGAATCTAAAGACCCAACCATCAAAATAGAAAAGGATTCAGTGTACTTCAAAGGAGTTACCACACAGGACAACAGACTCCACGAGGTGACAATACCTTTGTACGATGCTGTAGTTCCAGAAAATAGCGGCTTTGTAAATAAAGGAAGATGCATTGAAATGGTTCTAAAAAAAGAAAAGAAGGATGCAGGATACTGGCCTTCTTTGACTAAAGATAAAAAGAAGCCCCATTATCTGAAAGTGGACTTTAATAAGTGGAAAGATGAGGATGATGAAGACGATAACGGCGGCGGCAACAACTATGACATAGACGAAATGCTTCGGTCCATAGGCGGTGCCGGCGAGAAACCCGACAAACCCTCTTTTGATGACTTGGAAAGTGATTCAGATGATGAAAACTTACCGGATCTGGAGTGAAAGCATTAGTGTTGTCTAAATTTAACTTTGACACTACATTATGTGTAAGATTTTTACAGAATAAAAATGAAGTTTAAAAATTTCAAAAATCATTTTATTGTGGTCAAGCTCTATTTTGAACAAAAGTAAGAAATACTGCCCGAGCTAGATCTTGTACTAATATCCAGATTTTATTTTTTTCAATATGTTCTGGTATTTATTATTAGCCTATGATCATCTGCAAATGGTAGCTTTACTGGTTAAATAATGAACTCAATTTCAAAGCTTTAATAGTATATTCTGTATAATATGGATACCTTGTACATTAATTATAATGGTACCATATATTTTGTTACATGCATATAGCCCTTTACTATTATTCGCTGTGCCTATACATGTTACACAGTAGCAGTCATAATATCTAAATAACATGGGTGGAAGGATGTATTGCTAGTGTTTTAAGTAGATAAATCTTAGATCTTTCTGGAACAACTGAAGACTATGCAAGTACAAATAAATTGTTTAGTCTAAAATAATGTTTTATTCTCCTTTTTACAACATATTTGAATTTTTTCTTTAAATAAAGAAAATCAAAAATAATACCTACCTATTACATTGAGAAACCCACTGAACAGCACCAATACAATAGTAATTAATGAAAATGTGCTTATGTTTTATTATTATTCCTATGTTGTAGTTTTGAAGTTCAAATTGGTTCAACATTAACTCGGTGGTCTTGATAAACCCCTTACACAATATAATATGAAGACCTATACAATTATTTACTCACAAATGGGGCATTTCAAGTGAAGCGGACAACGAAAAAAAATTCAGGTTCCGGATTTCGTTCATAATTGGGTCAATTGGACTTCTATGGGACCTGACTTAATGTACATCATTATTTTTTTTTTTATCCTAGTTACAAATTAATACAACTTCAGAGATTTGTTAAAATTTGAGGAACGGATTTTTTGATAGCTATTAATCCAGTTAACCAAATGGATTAGACAATAAGTAAGCAGTGTTTATTAGAGAACTAGTTTTTTTTAGAAATTGATTAAAATTAAAATTTTTTTTTTTTCGTATAGGATACCAGAAGTTAATATTTAGAAATCGTATTTTTCCAACTTCGCATTTTTATTATTTTTTTATTTTTTACCTGAAAATATACCTTACAGTAGTAGTATAAAAATATTATGCAAAAAAATGTAGAATGGTATCTCGATTCGCTTAGAAGATAGATGAACTAAAGTGCAAAGGTGCCGCGAGGCGCATGTACTGGGTCGTGGGCGGTTCCTTAGTGTGACTCGCTTATATCTTAACTAGGCTAAAAAAAAATATTATGTACATTAATTCAGGTCCCGTAGAAGTCCAATTGACCCAAATATTAACAAAATACGGAACCTTACATCTTTTTCGTTGTCAGCTTCACGTGAAATGCCCCAAATGCAAGTATATATACTTACTGATTGACAAGTACATGTATGATACGGCAAAAAAAAAAATTATCAACAGCTAACCAGCTAACTAACCAGTAGAGTTATAAATATCACCTTAGTATATCGAATGGTTATTTATATCATACTGAAAAGCAGTTTCAAGGTCAGGAATCATGCTTGTGTCAACCTTTTAAACTCTTAAGTATGGCACGGGCACACACTACCTATCCCTGAAATCAACATTGTTTTTTAAATCTTCTAATTTGTTGCGTCTCTGGTGAACTTTGACCCCTTCCTTCATTGTCAGTTCTTGGTAGGTACTTGCTTAGTGTCAAATCCTTAGTTTAGTGCCACTATGTACCTACTCTGTTACCAATAACATTATGGTGCGATAGAAATGTTTATGCAGTATCAAATAGGCCGCCATAATTGTGTCGACAGGCGAGGGATCATCTCTCGTCCTACAGCACTCATCTGGAGCCCACTCCACTTACCATTAGGTGTAGACTGCAGTAGGGTCAATTTGCCGTCGCCTTATAAAAAAGTCTGTAGGCAGTTACGTTAGCTATCTTTTCGTGTCCGCGGATGATGATGTTAACCGAGGCACAGAATACAGTACTACGTTACCGAAATGAGATAAAAGTTGTTTTATAAACTTTTTAAAAACGAACTATTTTTATATTTATGATGTGTAAAATCGTCCCTCGCAGTCACGGCTTCTCATGATTAGGTAGGTATAGCTGGTCATCTTATGTTTGTACCTACATTCAATACAAATAAAATATGATTCTGAATATCATCCATACTCTAAATGCAAGCCGTAAGCTCAAGAGCGTCGCCAGCCGATGACCCAGGGGGGGCAAATTGATATGCACATGAAGGTTTTCACTTCTAGTACGAGCCATCTACAGCGATTGTAATAATAACGGTACAGAGTCCAACGTGTAAAGCTCCACGAGTTCTTGACTGTACAATAAATAAAACTTATAAATAATTGGCATTTGGCAACTTTTTTAGAATTTCTAGAGATGGGCAGCTGCCCCCCTCCCTGCCTCCCCTTGGCGACGCCCTTGCGTAAGCTGGTAGGTATATACATCATTGAAGATTGAAATATACTGTATTTACATACAGTATATTTATAATCCTTCCTATCCTAATTTCAACCTCGGCGGTCAATCGAACGGAGACCAGATACGCAGGAGATATATTATAGTGCACAAAAGTGTGCGCAGCGCAATACACAAGTGCACTCTCTGTTCCTTCACTCTCATAGTTCGGTGAGTCGGCACTCCAAAGTCCGACATGACCGCAGAGAGATCAGGCGCAGAACCAACAGCTTTGCGTGTTTTTCGAAGCACAGGGGTATCATACCGCCAAACTTCCTGACTCCGAGCTGCGACTGAGTAATTTTAAGATAGAAAAATGTTTTGTTTGTCACAATGTTTTTGGCCCGACCCGTGAATTAAAATCCTGGGGCTTCAGCGCGATAGTCGTACCGCGTACGTAATAGGTACAACTACGCCACCGAGGCAGTCAGTGCCGAATTTATACTTTCCTAAGTATAGGACATCCAGTTTGTGCCTATTTTGCGGAAGCAAAAAAGTTTCCGATTTTAACTACGCCGCCCCATAGGCCGCAGCCTATTGACAAATCCGGTAGGTACTGATTAGATACAAACAACTCGATAGTCGGTTACCGCATCTACGCTGGGCCTGGTTACATCCAGTTATTACATCGATTTAGATAGTAGATACGCAGTGTACTTACGTGGTCAGCCACAACAGGATGTTAGCTATGTATAGTAAAAATATATTATTATCGTATTTAGCTTTTCCCTCCATAATATACTTCAAGAATTAAATTTTTGTATAAATGTAATAATGGCATCATTTTTCTCATTTCGGTATAACTTAGGTTGTGTTATACCTAGGTATTATATTTCATAGTAGATTATTATACCTACAGAGTGGAATTTTAAGACGGGTCAGTAAGGACAGCTACCTTAACTGATGTAGATGCAAGAAAACTGTCCTTGGGGATTGTCCATCATTATAAAGATAATTATTACTTCAGCACTCAGATTTTGAAAAAAATAGGTACGATCAGAAAGAAAATGGGTAAGTAATTTAAGCGAAAAAGTGATGTCATTGGAGTACTTTTAAGGTCCCAAATTGCAAATGTGAATTTTATAACGTAACTACATAATAATTGTTCCTTGTGCAATTATATATCAATTCTTGAATACGTTATTATTCGTGCTTGTAGATTAATAGTAACCCTCAAAACAAAGTTTTTTATGTTTAAAATCA
The DNA here is from genome assembly GCA_947568825.1 of Sphinx pinastri. Lineage (NCBI taxonomy): Eukaryota > Metazoa > Arthropoda > Insecta > Lepidoptera > Sphingidae > Sphinx > Sphinx pinastri. Next base: position 7,899,682 of record OX387627.1, on the reverse strand, counting down.
AATTCGAATCGTATTTCCTACAAAATGTATGGAGAAGGGTTGTTTAATTTTCTGCACGTACTGCCTCGTCTCAAAAATCCAGCCTGTAGATAATACTAATAATAAAATTATGTAGATACATCTTAAAGTTAAAGATTTATCTACAATTTTAACTGTTTAAGACTTGAACAGTTTTTATTAATGTAGTAAAACATACATGTCTTGTTATAGATAGGTTATTTATTTTGCTTTTTCAGACAGTGTTATTGCTACACTAAACAAATGGAATTGTTGGCCATGTCTTCTGATATTCAGAGTCAATGTCATACAGTAAATAAGTCTGTTGAGACTCTCACATTTCAATATGTATGCCGCCCCTTGTCCGGGACAAAATATTGGTGCACCATGACTTTGACAGTCAAACATAAAGTACGATGCTCCCGATCGCCCAAACGCAAGATTCTTCGTAGGGCTAACTAGCAGACCTAAACTATTCTTTTCAAAGAAGTAAGATAAAGCTTTGCTAAGATTAAAACGGTCGGGCAGTATATTGTACACAAATCCAAATATTATTTTTTCAAATTTAACGGAAAACGAATAGGGAAACATATCATCAAACTTGCTGTCCAAGTCATTAACGGTTATCTCGTGATTTTTATCAGAGCCGATTTTGCTAGCACATTTTTTATGGTATTTGTCACCAGATTCAACAATACCATCCAAGAACCCGCTGGTCCAAGCGCTTAGATTACAAGCTTGAGTCATCACGAGCGCTACAACACACGTGGCTAGATACTGCCTGCCTTGTTGGCTCTTTTCGAATTTTTTATCCAGAGGGTGAATCGTACCCCACAATGAATAAAGATCTCCTGAAAATTCGATATCCCAATCCTTCCATAGCGTTTTAGGAGTTTTCCTTTCAAAGCCTAGGTCATTCACAGAATTAATTCTTGACCATGGTATGGAGGCAATATTTAACCAGTACATTTTCTCATCGACAACAGGCCGTATTTTTCTTCTTCTCAAATACGGTAAATTAGGATTGTCATCAGGTTTGAATAGAGGGCTCAGTCTATAATTCAACGCGGAGTGGCGAGGAGCAGTTTTTACAGAGGTTAATTCAAACGTATAAAATTCAGGGGTATCGGCAGTTCTTCCACACACAACTTTCTTTATTCTATGTATTAGTGAATCCAAGGAGCGATATAAAGTCCAAGTCGCCACAGAACTTCCTTTTTTACTCACCTTTGGTTTTTCATCTTTCATTTTCTCCTTGCCTTCTTCAGTCTTTGGAGGCTCCTCGCTAGGCGGTGGGTAAGGATCAAAGAGATGATAATATCCGTCTGTTTGGCATATAACCATGCTGCATTGCGGAAACCGTATAATAACGTAACGAAGTCGTCTTAACACAGCTTTCAGATATTGTTCAAGTCTCTTCTCAGGATTCTCATTTATGACAATAATTTTCTTGATATTAATATTGATGAATTTTCCATCCAAAATTATATTTTTAATCGTCCTCTTTTCACATACATTTAAGTTTGTTGCTTTCTCGTTTATTTCTAAACCTTTTTCTATGCACGTATCTACCATTATGTGATCCCAGGTTCTAATGGGGTGCATTGCCGCCATCAACATAGCTATTAAACTCACAAAGTGACAAGGTTTGAGATCTGAGCTCGGTTTTCTATCCTTCAGTGACGTAGTTCCTTCTATTCTGTACATACCATCTATTAATTGATATCCCACGGTAGTCTGACTTTTAGGTTCACTTACCTCAATAGAACTTTTTTTATCTGAACCTTTCCCAGAAGATACAATAGATGGTTTGGATTTCTTCGATTTAGTTGTGCCTGTGATATAATCATAGTCTTCAGGGAGTTTAACTCGTGGTTCCGTTAAGAGTTTCCTCACCAAGATTCTGCTCAATACAAATTGTTGGTCTTCGGTCTTTCCGTCTTTGTTGTACATAATTCTGCAAAAATATAAATATGATAAAGGCTCAATCGTATACAAACTTAGCCCTATAAATACAGAAGCTAATATTGTACCTGCTAACGAGGTCGTGTAATGTTTGAAAACGTAAAAAGCAAGCTTTGCCTTTATTGCCTTCATCCCGTAATCCCATTGCGTTGCAAGGGCTTCCATCAAATAAATAATAAAGACCATTTTTCTTGAAAAAGGCGCAACTGTAGGTAGAAGTTGTGATCATGCCACGGTCGTATTTTGTAAAGAATTTTCTCGTCAAAATGTCTTCAAGTTGCCAAGTAGCGCCTTCGCCAACCACGTCAATATTTGCATGATAGGCCTGAAATGTAAGTAGCATATTGAGCTCACGCATCCTTGAGTCAAGTATTAATTAACTCTTCGATGGGCATATAGTAGTAATCAAAGTATATGAAAAAAAGTCTACGTTCTTTTTGCTCAATCTGACTACCGCAGTAAATGGCTTACTTCACGGGCGTAGGTCCTACGATATAATTTTTTTTGTGGCGTGGGTTCTTGTCTTACATGACACCGTATATAATATATTAGAGTGTGGACATCGGTCAGTGGCGTAGCGTGGTTTATTGTAAGCTGTTGTAATTATATCAACAATGTTTTATACACTATGATTTTGTCTATGTTTTGATCTATACTGTATCCTGTTGTCTATTTATATTTTTGAATAAAAACAGTCTTGTTCGTTCGTTGTCACTGATCTCGTCGTATAATTTATCATAAACACAGGGAGGGGTCCGGACCCCCTGAACCCCCCCCCCCCTTATATACGCCCATGGCTTACTTACATGTCTTCGCATAGACTGTTCACTGTAGTCACGCGAAGTTAAGTGGGAACTTTACACGTTATATATGCCATTATCGACTCACTATTTATGGGTATTATGACTATAAGCCGTTAAAAATATAACGATGTATATGATATACCTAAAATTGTTAGGAGGAATTAGCATACAATTAGGAGTTTTTTTAAGCACTTTCTAAAGCATGCAGAAAACGAGAATGCTTTCTATAGAACCTACACCAGACGAATCGTAAATGCATTGCCAAACTTCAAGAAGAAGAAATAGGGATTGAAAAGAGAAAGTATTTCTTGGACTACACTTACCGAAACGACGCTGTCTTGCTACTTCACGTCAGTTTCCTATTAGACAGCTATTATCAAAGTACCTAAGATAGGGAAAAACTAATACAAAAACTATTTCTTACTTGATGCCCAATACCAATTTTAGGTATTATGTGCGCTGGCGCCATTTGGAACTTCTCTTGTTTGTTCTGATATAATTTTTTTGCAGTGTCAACTACGAAGTTAACAATGCCACTTGTCCAAGAATTTGTATTGTACTTGTATGATGTAACTATAGCCATTATAGCAGAAAATGGTAGTATATCTAAGGCGTCAGATTCCGTAATAGCAGATGAACCTCTAACAATCTGCGTACTATCAGGTAATTGTTTGAAATTACTCGGCTTTTTTAATTCTTCGGAGGGTGATGTTTCCAGATTGTCCTCTGCGAGCGGTGTGGTCATTTTCTTTCTTAGCTGTCTTAGTTTGAAACGATATTTAGCATCTTCAGTGAGAAGCACGCGACGATCAACATTAGCTGGCGGCATCGTTTGCACTTCTTCCTCTATGATTTGGGCTGGTGCCAGCTGAGAATTTACAAATATCGGCCGTTTTAAATTGCTGTATCTTTTGGGCCTACTATACATAAATTATTTTATTTTCACGCACATATTACTTTTACTGTAGCAAGTGCATTCTATCTATCGACATTAGGTAATTTCCCTACTTCGTAAAGCACGTCAATTGCTAGGAGGGGGTTATCCCCGTACAAGCAATTACGTTGGGCATTACTCAGTCCATTATCACCGACAGTCAGTCCGTTATTCTACGTCGCGCTATCGAAATTTTTTGACCAATTTTAGAAGTTAGGTGACAATTAAAGAGGACATTGTACACAGTGCAGTATACTCAGGCAATTAATTTTACAAAGATTTTAGAGTTACTACAAAAAAGTATCGTACCGGGACTTCGGGCTCTGGCTGGGGTGAAGGCGGTGGGGGAGGCAGCGGAGGCGGTAACTCTTCGGCCTTTCTGCGGGCCTCTTCTTCTTCAGCCTTTCTCCTCTCTTCTTCTTCTTTCTTTTTCTTTATGGTTTCCTCATCTTCTTCTTCTTCGCCCAATTCTTCTTCCTACATGACGATTACTTATTGTATATTGATTTTGTTTAGAGTTAGTGCTGTTGCAATGGATGATTTATTTATTATCAAATAAGCAGTTACAAGAAACTGATAAGCGGTGAGAAACCCGCTAATCTCTTTATAATCTCTCCTAATATTATAAAGAGGAAAAATTTGATTGTTTGTTTATTTGTAATGGATAAACTAAAAAACTACTGGACTGATTATGAAAATTCTTTGACTAATAGGAAGCTACATTACTCCTGAATGCTATAGGATACTTTTTATCTAAATATTTTTATCCCGGAAAAACTTTTTCACGCGGGCGGAGCCGCGAGCAGAAGTCTTATATTATATTTTTTAAAAGATAAATTATAAATTACAATATTAAAATTTTGCCAGTTTAATGTGTGTGAAATAATAATGAATGAATTTTCACTGTCACCTCTTCACCCGCTCCCTCGGGTACGGGCATAGGGGGCGGTGTAGGCGGTGGTGTCGGCTCTGGGTCGGGATCGGGTTCCGGCGGCTCGTTAGTCTTATCACGCGGTTTTGGCCATGGAGGGACTATTTGTGTCACAGACACCGTTGGAGAATCTAAGTTTGCTGCATTCGAAAAAAAGTGTAAAATCATTTAAATGGAAGAATAAAATAATCTTTACCTACAAAGTACAATGTACATATTACATCAAAATAAATCCATCTAGATTTAATAAACAGCGATGCCTGCGCCTATCGTCTAAACCACAACGCAAATTTTACAACAAATATAAAGTATAGTGATGGATACATTTTTTTTTAAATTGCATTAATTACGAGACAAGCATGCCGTTCGCCTGATGGTAAGCGATACGACCACTCATAAACAGTAGCAACACCATCCAGCACCTTGACTTACAAAGTACTGTGTGGCATTCCACTGCGCTCGTCATCCTGAGACATAAGATGTTAAGTCTCATTATGTCCGTTATACTGGCTACAATGTCCTTCAAACAGAAACACAACAGTGCATGCACACTGTTGCTTGACGGTAGAAATAGACATTACGGTGGTACCCACCCAGACGGGCCTCTTACATAATGAGAGACCTACCACCAGTGCGACATGGTTTAAACATCGTCTTTAATTTGTTCCTTACCGACTTTTGGTACGAGGTCTTCCTGTTCCATATTTTTATATTTCAAAGGTATTGGAGGTAAATAATCTTCTTGTATACTATCGACTAAGGAAATAATATCACCCATTTGTTCTTCGTCGACTTGAGGCTGAATAAATCAAAACATATGTTCAACATTAATAAAAATTATAATATCACTTCATACTTACCTACCCTTATACCTACCCCTTCATGCTTATCATCCCAGTTCTGTGCTGGTAAAACATCGTGAAATATTTCCTTGCCATCTCCTTGAGCTTGACTCGTGTGCAACACTTTCCTTTTAGATTTTCCCTTCGAACTAGTTAACATTTCGTCGCTCAAAGTACAGAAAATTTGCATCTGGAATGTTTCCCAATATTAGTTTAACTTACAAAACTTTCATATGATAAGATAGCTTTAAATTGGTTTGGCAACCTTTGGTTCTTTTTTTTTCAACTTCAAGACTTTGAAAGCATGAATGTAGAACTGTGTCGTAGCAGGCAAATAATCCCAATTCTTCTTAAAGATATTTGCCATTGTTTCTGTATTTAACAGCATCCAACAACAAGCCCTGCCAACGTTGACAGACCTCTGTCCGTCATTAGTGCGCGGATATGGATCAAATAAGTAAAACATGTCCTTCTGTCTCCAAACACCAAGCCAATAGTTGTTGTATTCCAGAATACCACTATTATATTCGTGACCAAAAAACTCTTCTAAACCGGTTTTAATATTGAATAAGCATTCTTTAGTAGTGAAAAGCTGCCCTTTCACCCTTTCCCTATATATGATAATTTCAGACACATACGGACCAACCAATATTTCATTAGGAATATTATCGATAGTTAAATCGATCATCACTTTAGGATGTAAACAATCAACAAACAGTTTATTGCCCAAACGTAAAATTTTATCCAGAGTTTTAGTGAACCAAGTATTAGGTGGAGATATTTTAGCGTATGTCATTGCAACAATAGCTATGGGTAGAGCCTGTCTGTATTTAGATTCTTCGAAGCATCTGTCACCTAAATGCATATTAGCATTCACTATGGCACAATTTTCATTTAGAATTCTGTAGCCCATCATTGCCTTTTCAGCTTGAGTGAGTTCTTTATCCGATTCAAAATCTTCATCACATTTTTCATCGGCCATCTTTAAAACCTTTACGGGTGCTAGAACATACTTTTGATCTTCTACTATGCTACGCGCTAGGAGAACTTCTGCGACTGAATCTAAATCTTTAACGTTTATGAGTGCAGCAGCTCCGTTGACATAATTGGAGTAAGCTCTTGCATCCCTACCCGCTGGGTCGAATACATAGTAGCATACTTTGTCTTTCCATATCACTACCTTTAAGACCCTGAATGATAAGATGAACATAATATTACCTATTGTTCTTTCATGACTGAGGTTGTAACGGACAAAAATCAAATTAGATACCTTGTTAACAAAACACCAGCTCGGTTATCTTTAAAGAAAACTCTTAATCCTCTGCATAAATTATAAACTGTAGGATCCAAAGACATTGTGTATCCGACTATGTCAGGTTCGCCCAATAACACTTGCATACGTTTCCCGTTAAGCGCCAATGTTTGTTTTTTACCAAACGGCAAAACTTCGCACATCCCTTGTACTGCAGAATGATCGTGGACTTTTTCTAAACATTGAATGTACCTATAATCAAAAAAGCTATATCATACACAATAAATAATCATAATCTCATACACAATTAATTGCCAATTTATCAATTCAATATTTAAACTCATCACTGTCTTGACTCTTGCTATTTCGTAATTTTTTTCTTTACGGAATTAAATGTACCTAATGATTGTAAGTTAGAGATAAAACCTGGATTAGGTTAACCTAACCTTGATTTTTGTAAGTACAAAAAACAAATTATTATAGCAGCGATAGCCTAGTTGAGAGTGGAACGAACTGCCCAGACCAATATTTGCAGGTTCAAAACCCAAGGGCACGCACCTCTGACTTTTCGAAAGTTATGTGTATATTTTTTGTGAATTATCAACAGGAGGCCCGTGCCCAGCAGTGAGACAGTATATAATACAGGGCTGGTATTTCTTTTTATTGAATGTGGCCTATATTATTGTGAGAAGTAACAAAGCCAGGAAACGATTAAAAATTCAAGTATAATTTAGAACTAGTAATATTTGCCATTGATCGCCGGCTTCTACTAAGTTGTCTACAAGCTTCATGGTCCATTGCTTAGGATGATAGTGAAATGCTAAACAGTACGCCATCACACTCATCGTTAGTGCTTGTCTGCCTCTCGATCTAGCTCCTGCAACAATTTTAAAACGTCTATTATTTTTCTAGAACTGATGTGAAAGTTATGACAATTTGATGCACTGGTTACTGCTACATTTTTAAATAGTCAAACATACCGAATTTTGCGTCGTACATATTGAATGATCCCGCCAAAATGCCGTAATGAAGCTCAGTTCGCTTTTCTTTAGTGCAAGGCAAAACAGTCAACGAATGGGTTTGCAATGTTCCTCTTTTTAAATGTGCCGGTATTTGCACCTGAAATACATAGTATATTTGTATAAATGGTATGAGTATAGTCAGTGGCGTAACTATAGGGTGGTAGAGGTGGCAGAATGCCACGGGCCCCCAGCCCGAAGGGGCCACCGCGACTCGAAGGCCGCGAGCTTTTAAAAAAATTATGAGTGTATACGTGACTTATTTGACCGGGGATCCTATGTGAAAGCTATAGTTACGCCCGTGAACAATTTTTACTGGGGCCCCATCCAATGAATTTGCCACAGGCCTCAGATGATAGTTACGCCACTGAGTAGGTATAGTATAAAAGTGCTAAAGGAATAAATATGGCGAGGCATTCCGATGGGTTCTGGATCGATTGAGTATCACTTTCTCTAATAATTTCTTGTTGGGTGTCACAATCACATTATCACACAATCACAGTGTGAGTTTTTTTGACATGATTCGACCCTCTCAGGCCAGAAATCTTTCCTATCCTTTCAGTACCATGTAGGTATGATAAGCATGTTGAGCCAACGCGCAACGTCATATTGTAGGGTATGTTCATAAAAAATCATAAATCAGCGACATGTACCTAGGTACCTAAAGGCTAACTACGAAAGTAGGTAATAAGAATAAATGGATGCGGCATATTATCCTAACTCCACTTACATGTTCTGGCTTCGGTATTTCGTCCAGGCCGCATACAGAATCATCATCTTTCAAATGTTTTTGTGTACCTCTAGCACGTGGTTTACCATCGGTGACGCCCAACGATGTGTACGGAACATCGGAAGAAGATCTTCATTATGAAACATCATGAATTATGATACAAACCGATTCGGGTACAAGACTTATTAATATCTTAGACGTTATTATTTTAACTGACATTTCACAATATATAGTACCTACTTATTCTTAATCCTACCGTACTTATAAACAATGTTATTTAGGTAATACTGTTACGCGCGCTAATACTCGCGGATAGTAGCGCCATCTATTGGCTAAAAGTGGTACTATCCGAATGTGGAAAGTTCGGCGATGGAACATTCTCGAAAGATCTCGATGTCTCCAGAATGTCGTGGAAACGCGATTATTGACCTATATTTGCGAGAGAGTTCCCGACTATTCCGGATCTTTCGAGAATGTTCCACAGACTACGATAGTACTCGCGGCCGGCGACCGCGGCCTTGTGACCAAGGCCATTGACCGAGTATAAAAGTCGGCGCGCGGCCGCCGCCGGGCATTCAGTTTTGCTTAGCGAGCAGAGCGACAAGCGGACTACAAGCGATAACTCCGAGCGACTTCGAAGCGAATTGTGATTTGTGTGAACGTATAGTGATTGGCTATAATTAGTGTATTCGAATATCGTAGTATTCAGTGTTTTAATTAGTTTACTTGTAATTATTTGCTAATAAAAACTTAATTGGTACTTTTATCGCAATACCGGCGTTTAATTGTTTATACCGAACCCCAGCACGTAACAATACTTTTAGTACATACCCTTTCATTTTTCGTTCCATTTGTCGTTTTTTCAATGCAGCGTATTTCCTATTTGGACAGAAACAAAGACGTTTGTCTAACCAAGTTTGTAATAATTGAAATTATATTTTATTGAAATGTACTTACCGACATTTCTTCCTAGGACATGTTTTTCTGTGACATATCCTAAAAGCATGAAAACATATTATCGTAGGTACGTACTCATATTTTTATCTATATCTCTGCGTAATATATATCTTCACCTCTATTTTTAACGCCGACGAAAAAGAGAGGTGTTATAAGTTTAGGGTGTGTATCTGTGTATCTGTATGTCTGTGGCATCGTAGCTCTCAAACAAATGGACCGATTTTGTCGCGGTTTTTTTTTGTTTAACGTTAGATGAATGCCAAATACTTCGAGAGTATATCTACTAATGAAATACTTACCGGCGACCTTATAAAAGGACGCAATATAACAGTATCAGTACATTATAGATATTTTTGCCTCACAAAATAGTGTCAGAATGTACTCCACAGATTTGAAAAAAGGAAATAACCAAGTATTTTCTAGCAAACTCTACCTATTAGAGTCTGGCTACAGAAAGTTGATACTGAACTTATTTGCAAACTTTTCACATGGCAATACTTTAAGTGTTCCAACGTTCAGAATTTTCCCTTGATGTCACAGTATTTTTAAGGGTTAAAATAAATAAAATGTTATAATAATGAAATATAAACATGAACCTGATTATATAATAACCATTATTGTATTTATCAACTAGGCGTACACAAACTCAACGTAGCTATGAGTTTGTGTACGACATGCAATTTATTGTTTTTTTAAACAATAAAGCAAGAAAACTTTATATCTATATAGAACTATATATTAATACAATTGCTCATTCTAGTAAACAAAAAATGTTTCGAGAATATAATAAATAATAAAATAAAATTCCGGGACTTTTCCCAAAAACGGGGAACCAAAATCGATCAATGGCATCACTAAAATCTAATGTTTACAAGATGGCGCCTTGACGTTGTTGTGTTGAGATTGAGTTAAGTTGTATTTGTTTGGATTTCTGAGTGTTAAAATGAACAAAACTATTAAGAGTGGAGTACGAGAATTATTGTTTCGAATGATGTGTAAATTTAAAGAGCAACAAGAGAAAAAAGCTTCTGAATTCCGGCAGAAACAGGATTGTTTACATATTGTCGTAAATTTCTTAGGTTAGTATGCCTCAAATGTTTTGATACTTTGATTCTGATTTTGTGTGTCTTTTCATACTGTTTGTTGTCTTTTGTTTAATTTTCACATGATTAACATGATTTATGACATGATAAAGCATAGCGTCCCTACCCATTGTTTACAAAGTTCTGAGAATTAGTTTTGGTTGTATTATAATTTACATATGTTTCTTTTCAGAAAATCTCGATAATGTAGCGGGGGTTAGTGAAGTATTGGAAACAATTAAAAGACTAACTGATTTAGAAGAAAAAGATACTATTAAAACTCAGAACGAGTACTTGGAAGAAATATCTTCACTAACTGGTAAGGTTTTATTTAGTAGGTACTTGTTATATAATGGCTTTAATTATCTATCTCAGTCATTCTTGTGCACAGCTAGTCATTTCTTCATGTTAAAAACAAAATTCACTCAGAATGTTACTTTTGTAGTCATAAATGGAAGACAACAAGATACATGTTATGTTTGCTGCATACGAAAATGTTTAGTGACTGATATAACCATGAAATAAATTTATTTATTAATCATAATTATTTATCATACACATTTGATTGTATTTTTACAGGAACCAGTATTGCAACATTAAAAAGAATTAAAAAGGAAGGTGTGGTGAATGAAGGTGTCTGGAGAACTCCAGGTAAAAAAAGACCACACCAACAGAAATTGTCAAACTTAGATAGCTTTGACATTGATGCCATTAGAAATAAAATTAATGAATTCTATATTGTGAGAAAACAAGTTCCTACACTAAGAACTTTGTTACCAGCTTTAAAAGACAGCATTGAGTTTAGTGGATGTCGTGAGACTCTTCGCCGTATACTATTAGCCAATGGATTTGAATTTAAAAAAAACAACAATGAACGGTCAATCTTAAATGAAAGATATGATATTTCGGCATGGCGACATCGCTTCTTGCGAACAATAGCTCTGAAGCGTGCAGAGGGAAAGCAGATTGTTTACCTGGACGAGACTTATATTCACAAATCATATAAACCAAAAAAATCTTGGCAAGGCCCATCCACAAGTGGTGTTATTGAAAATATTGCAATGGGAAAGCGTTATATAATTGTCCATGCTGGGTCAGAGAAAGGCTCTGTTCCAAACTCTTTATTAGTTTTTAGTACAAAATCTAAAATGGCCGATTACCACCATGACATGAATGCTACTAACTTCAATAAATGGTTACAAGAAAAGCTTCTGCCCAATTTAAATGAACCAAGTGTAATAGTTATGGATAATGCATCATACCATTCTGTCATCGTAAATAAAGTACCTACCACACAAAATCGCAAGTCTGAAATAATATACTGGCTTACTTTGAATGATATTTCATTTGAAAACTACCACACAAAGGCAGAGCTTCTATGTTTAGTGAAAAAAAACACTCCAGAGCCAATCTATGAAGCTGATGAACTTTTGAGGCAGAATGGTCATGAAGTATTAAGACTTCCCCCCTATCATTGTGACTTAAATGCGATAGAATTAATATGGAGTTTGGCAAAACGCAAAGTGGCAAGCAGAAATGTAAATCTGACTTCCGAAGAATTTGAGAAAATCATAAGAGACGCCTTTGAAAGCACAACAGCAGATGATTGGAAGAAAATGACTGACCATGTCTTACATGTTGAAAACAAATACAAAGAAAGAGATAGGATTACCGAAAATAGTTTGGAAAGATTTATAATTAATGTTAGAAATGACAATGACACAAGTGGCTCTGACGAATCTCTTGAAGCAGAATTTTTAGATTCTGATTTTGATTATAATGAATGAATTAATAAATGATAATTTTAATATATCTTTTTTCTTGTAGATACAGATTGCTCTTAAAATCACATTTTATAAATATTACTAGAATGTTTTACACTACCCTGCCTAACGAGGGTAATGTTTGTTATATACATGCTTTATATTAGCTTCACTTGTATGTTTGTAACCGACTTTAAACGGTCAGATTTTATTCAAACTTTGTAGATTTGTCGAGGACCGATGACAATACACTAATGTGATAAGATTATGCCATAATTCAATTTGCAAAATGAGATATTTGTTAATTTATATACCACTAGCATTTGCCCGCGGCTCCACTTGCGTGAAAAAGTTTAAAACCATACTAAAAAGTAGTAAATAATAGTTAAAAAAAAACACGCTTTATAAAGAAAAGCAAACTAAAAAATAGAAAATAAATTTGGATTGAGAATAGTGTAATTTTTTTTAATAAATATAAGTTAATAATAGTGTAAATAAGAAAAAAATGTTTTATTGTAAAAAAAAGCGTGGGGTGCAAGGTGTCAATAGTTATAAACATTTCATTGACAAATGTGAGAAGAAGGATTATCATTTCGACAATATCTTTTTTTACAGTAACACATTTTTTTCTTATTTACACTATTCTTAATTTATATTTATTAAAAAAAATTACACTATTCTCAATCCAAATTTATTTTCTATTTTTTAGTTTGCTTTTCTTTATAAAGCGTGTTTTTTTTTAACTATTATTTACTACTTTTTAGTATGGTTTTAAACTTTTTCACGCAAGTGGAGCCGCGGGCAAATGCTAGTGGTATATAAATTAACAAATATCTCATTTTGCAAATTGAATTATGGCATAATCTTATCACATTAGTGTATTGTCATCGGTCCTCGACAAATCTACAAAGTTTGAATAAAATCTGACCGTTTAAAGTCGGTTACAAACATACAAGTGAAGCTAATATAAAGCATGTATATAACAAACATTACCCTCGTTAGGCAGGGTAGTGTAAAACATTCTAGTAATATTTATAAAATGTGATTTTAAGAGCAATCTGTATCTACAAGAAAAAAGATATATTAAAATTATCATTTATTAATTCATTCATTATAATCAAAATCAGAATCTAAAAATTCTGCTTCAAGAGATTCGTCAGAGCCACTTGTGTCATTGTCATTTCTAACATTAATTATAAATCTTTCCAAACTATTTTCGGTAATCCTATCTCTTTCTTTGTATTTGTTTTCAACATGTAAGACATGGTCAGTCATTTTCTTCCAATCATCTGCTGTTGTGCTTTCAAAGGCGTCTCTTATGATTTTCTCAAATTCTTCGGAAGTCAGATTTACATTTCTGCTTGCCACTTTGCGTTTTGCCAAACTCCATATTAATTCTATCGCATTTAAGTCACAATGATAGGGGGGAAGTCTTAATACTTCATGACCATTCTGCCTCAAAAGTTCATCAGCTTCATAGATTGGCTCTGGAGTGTTTTTTTTCACTAAACATAGAAGCTCTGCCTTTGTGTGGTAGTTTTCAAATGAAATATCATTCAAAGTAAGCCAGTATATTATTTCAGACTTGCGATTTTGTGTGGTAGGTACTTTATTTACGATGACAGAATGGTATGATGCATTATCCATAACTATTACACTTGGTTCATTTAAATTGGGCAGAAGCTTTTCTTGTAACCATTTATTGAAGTTAGTAGCATTCATGTCATGGTGGTAATCGGCCATTTTAGATTTTGTACTAAAAACTAATAAAGAGTTTGGAACAGAGCCTTTCTCTGACCCAGCATGGACAATTATATAACGCTTTCCCATTGCAATATTTTCAATAACACCACTTGTGGATGGGCCTTGCCAAGATTTTTTTGGTTTATATGATTTGTGAATATAAGTCTCGTCCAGGTAAACAATCTGCTTTCCCTCTGCACGCTTCAGAGCTATTGTTCGCAAGAAGCGATGTCGCCATGCCGAAATATCATATCTTTCATTTAAGATTGACCGTTCATTGTTGTTTTTTTTAAATTCAAATCCATTGGCTAATAGTATACGGCGAAGAGTCTCACGACATCCACTAAACTCAATGCTGTCTTTTAAAGCTGGTAACAAAGTTCTTAGTGTAGGAACTTGTTTTCTCACAATATAGAATTCATTAATTTTATTTCTAATGGCATCAATGTCAAAGCTATCTAAGTTTGACAATTTCTGTTGGTGTGGTCTTTTTTTACCTGGAGTTCTCCAGACACCTTCATTCACCACACCTTCCTTTTTAATTCTTTTTAATGTTGCAATACTGGTTCCTGTAAAAATACAATCAAATGTGTATGATAAATAATTATGATTAATAAATAAATTTATTTCATGGTTATATCAGTCACTAAACATTTTCGTATGCAGCAAACATAACATGTATCTTGTTGTCTTCCATTTATGACTACAAAAGTAACATTCTGAGTGAATTTTGTTTTTAACATGAAGAAATGACTAGCTGTGCACAAGAATGACTGAGATAGATAATTAAAGCCATTATATAACAAGTACCTACTAAATAAAACCTTACCAGTTAGTGAAGATATTTCTTCCAAGTACTCGTTCTGAGTTTTAATAGTATCTTTTTCTTCTAAATCAGTTAGTCTTTTAATTGTTTCCAATACTTCACTAACCCCCGCTACATTATCGAGATTTTCTGAAAAGAAACATATGTAAATTATAATACAACCAAAACTAATTCTCAGAACTTTGTAAACAATGGGTAGGGACGCTATGCTTTATCATGTCATAAATCATGTTAATCATGTGAAAATTAAACAAAAGACAACAAACAGTATGAAAAGACACACAAAATTTTTTAGTTTGCTTTTCTATATAAAGCGTGTTTTTTAGTTTTTAAACTATTATTTATTTTTATATATGTTCCTGTGTCACACCTTGCAGTCTAAACGTAGTATCCACTAAACCGACCTATAAAGAACTATTTCCTAGTAGCTTAAAAAATCTTCCTACATACCATATATTTTTACATAAATTAATTTAAATATAAAAATATCAAAGTATCAAATTAGGTTGTTCCAAATGTTCTTTTAATAATGGGGTTGCCCTACTGGTATTTTTTAAATTTGCCGCGCTTTTTCAGTATCAACTTTCAGTAGCCAGACTATAGCAATAAATTAATAACACTCATAAAAAGATACATTACCCGCCCTTGTGGCAAGGCTTTCCCTTTGCTTGCTTTGGTCTGAAAATAAAAATATTTTTTATAAATGTTAATTACTCTAAAAATAATTCAGTAAACCATTAGAACAAAGAAAAATGGACGGTAATTATAGCGCCATTGTGTAACTTTCACACAATGCAACCGACCGAAGTCTAAGGGGAAGCATCGCAAAGGCTTCCCGACCACCCAACAACGCCAGTAGCGGATCCAAGAGAGGGGATAAAGGACTTAAGCCCTTCCAAAACATTTAGGTTCATCCTTAATAAATCTCAAATGTATTTAATTTTATGTTGACTTTCTTAATATTATACTTCTATTTTTATCACACCTAAATGACGAGACGAGCATACCGCTCGCAAACCTGGAACATAAGATTTTAAGCCTCATAATGCCCCGTGATTACGCTACATTATGTATTTAATTTTAAGTAGTTAAGTTGAGTAGGTTGGGTTAAAACCAAAATCCTTGCTCCGCCCCTGAACATCGCTCTTCTTGAAAACATGCCAAGTCAGCCCCCTTATTCTCTATGACACACGTTATTTTCACCGCTCGTAACAAGCGCGTAACGTAAATCATCGCGTTTATCACTATGGAAATTGGCATACAGAATATCATTTAACGCTAATTACACAAAGTTAACGTAACACGACCGCGTTATGAGTTAACACTGTCATAGAGAATAAGGGGGCAGATCACTCTATCCAAAACAAGTAGAAATATAAAAATACCTTTGACCC
The DNA here is from genome assembly GCA_947568825.1 of Sphinx pinastri. Taxonomy (NCBI): domain Eukaryota; kingdom Metazoa; phylum Arthropoda; class Insecta; order Lepidoptera; family Sphingidae; genus Sphinx; species Sphinx pinastri. Next base: position 7,883,444 of record OX387627.1, on the reverse strand, counting down.
TTAGGCCCAGGAACGTGGACCACGTCGGGGACAAACTCTTTATCACGATTGATAACAATACCACTATGTGGTTTAAATAATCTGAAACGAAGCCATAAAAACATTATCAAGTAGGTACTGTCGATTTCGTACGTATCCAGTAAAACCACTCCGATCGTATAAATTTAGAGTTTAATAATATGTTATTGTTCTAAGTCATTTGAATCAGATAACTACTGTTGGAGCCATAAATTGGAGTTTAATAACAATGTTTCAAAAATCAATATAAGTAATATGTATGAAATAAAGTATTTGTCGTAAAATTCTATGCCATAAATAAAAGAAATAAAACATTTTAATATAATAATTACTCATGCCCGGATTTAGGGGGTATGGGAGGTACGTTTTCCCCAGGTTTAACTGAAGTCCTCTGGGCTTGAATCACGTCTCCGCTGGTTTTTAGACTTGGTACCTGAAATTCATATAGATAAATAATATTATAAATTAGGATATTATGAATCTGGAATACAGCCATACACTTCCCTTATAGGCATATCTACTAATGCAGAGAAAACTAATGAAAGCAAATAAAACTTACATTTAAAATTGATTTATCCGATGAAGTATGCTTAATAATTGGTACAGGAGTAGGCAACATTATATCTCCGGGTAGCAAATCGAAATATCTAACTCTTTTCTTATATTTTTCCATTTTTTTCCCTTTCCTCAGAATGCCGCTAGACATCTCTTCTTCGTCTGATGTTGATGCAAATTCAAACCCACCAAACGTTTGCCTTTAATGGGTATTTAAAAAATTATAAAAATTATTTCTCTATGATACTTAAGTATATTACTACTTAAAATACTATGTACATTATTTATAGGTCCTATGCCACCATATCCCTGCCTTAAGGTGCTCCTCCCATCAAAACACCTTGCTAATCGTATTTTTAGAAGCTATCTATTCGAAATTTATAATCACTACATGGTATAATACAAAGTCGCTTCCCGCCGTCTGTCTGTCCCTATGTATGATTAGATCTTTAAAACTACGCAACGGATTTTCATTAATTTAATAATAAAAATGCCACTAAAATAGTCTATTCCCTGCATCGCCTCCTAAAGTGTACATCATTTTAATTTACAACCAACAGTACTAGATGGACAATTAAATAAGGAATATTTTGGTAGTTTAAAATTTTCAAAAAGACCTAATCTTGATATGTTAATTGAAATAAAACTATTTTGCGGATTTTATCGCGGTTTTTTAATTAATATTTTCTCCCGACGTTGACGTTGATATGTTAAGTAAATTATTTGTAAATCTTTGCATATTCCCGCCTGTAAATCATGCGCTGAAATGTATGGAATGAATGCTCAAGGTCGTTTGCTCGGGGGATGGTATATTGCAGTCACTGTTCAAATTAGGTAAGTTTATTCCTTAAATAAGTATGTAGTACATAAATAACATATTGCTATTTACGAGTTTGATATTATGAATCGCTGTAATGTTTTCTCCTGCTTTCGCTGACGGTAAATGTTACTCAACATAGTAAGAGGAAATACTGAATAACTATCACAGACGTAGGTACCTATACACCGTTTATTAGTAAGGCTAAAGCTGTGGGCTAAAGGCGGTACCTATGTGTATTTGTGGACTGAAAATATGTCAAACAAATTTAAAAGATAAATTGCACATAATTTAACAAACCTGGCTTTTTTGTTAGAAGTTCCTGGTGCTTCTAGTGCACAATGCCCAATATATCGTAATCTGGAAAATCGTGTTTGATATTTCATTTTCAAAGTTTAATAAGTACTTACTTAGCATAAATCTAGGTTAATAAAGGTCAATGATGAATATAAGTAGGTACACTATACAAATAACTAGGTATATCACGTATCTACCTATCTGCTATTTCTGCTGTAGGAAATCACTCCATATATTTGTCACATCAATCATCATCATCACACTATTAAACATAGTACGAATCGCAGTGTTATTGAATCGATAATCGCAATGAATAAACCCACGGGTCGACTTAGGTATAAGTAACAGTAAGACAGTTGGATACATCTGGTACTCTTCGCTAAAGGGAAATTCGCGCAAAACAGAAATGCAGTCTAAATATTGTATTACAATACAATCAGCCCTGTATTATATACTGCCCACTGCTGAGCACAGGCCTCTTCTAGTACTGAAAGGAGTGAGGCCTTAGTCCACCACGCCGCGCTGGCCTAGTGCGGGTTGGCAGACTTCTCATACTACCCGAGAAATTCTTATGGAGAATTCTCAGGTACTTATATAAAATTCCTCACGATGTTTTCCTTCACCGTTAAAGCGAACGATAATTATTGATAAACAATACACACGTAGCTTCTAAAAGTCAGAGGTGTGTGCCTTGGGTTTGACCGTTCCATTCCCAACTAAGCTATCGTCCACTCAAAATATAATATGAATATTGTGTGGCGGTAAGTAACAATTACCTATATATTTATTATATTTACCGTGTATGCATAGATGGGGCCATAGGGACACAAGTGTCTTTGTAGTGTTTCAGTTTAAACGGTTTAAGTTTGAATTTTGGTGCAATTGAGCTTTTACTTTTCCGAGTGCCTAAAATGATAAATATTTAGTATTGAAGTGACAATTATTACTTTCTTATCAAGAATTAAAATTGCTTTTATATTGATATCTAGGAGTACTCATAATTATGCCAACTAACAATGGAAGAGGTAACGTACACATATAATTGCCTACTAAATAATTATGTTGTTGTAAATATCGCTTACTTTCCTCGTCAAAAGTAAGAGCTTCGATAATATCTTCAACATCTTTGCAGTCTGTAAGTTTGGCACGTTTACATACTTTTTGTAATCTAGGTGGGCACTTGCAAAGGCTGTAATATGAAATGATGCTGTAAGTAGAAAATGCCGCCTAGACATTTTATACAAAAGGTGGAACATAAAACTAACCGCTTTTTCTTAGTCATATTGATAATTTAAGGATAGCGTTAAATCTTGAGTATTTATTATTTAGTTTAAATATTTTTAACACATAATTTAGACTGAAGTTCGAATGACAAAATATCACCACATATCACTGTCAAAATCAATGTGACAATAATTGATTCTTAATTTAAAATGTCATTGTTTTCACCTCAGAGTTTATACCAAACTTGCCTGATGTTATAACACCGGTTAATAATAATATCAGCCCTGAACTATATACTGTCCCACTGCTGGGCACGGGCCTCCTCTACTACTGAGAGGGTTTAGGCTTTAGTCCACCATGCTGGCCTAGTGTGGTTGCAGTTATATAATTAGTTATTTGCAGCCAATTACTAGGAAACAGCAACACAACCGTATTCCAGAATGGTCTATATTTTGCATGACAAACCAAAATAAATATTTTTACAAATTGTGTTTTGTAATAATTAATACTATAATAGTCTACATAAATTATTTATTTTCATAACCAAAATCGATATTTACAATATGAGAACATAATTTATCTCGAATACCTACACCATAAAATGTGTTCTATTTCCTCTATACAAGAAATTTGCTCTACAACAGATCACAGATAACCTCTTTTGGAGTCAGTTGAATACATATCGGTTTTTTAATATAATAACATTGATTTCTTTTGTAGAATTTACATTAAAAAATTACTATAAAACAGGATAGTTATAACAACATAACACAGTAATGACTCCAGAATTAACATTCAGAATTGGAATGAAAAAGAAATACCTTAACCAACATGACATAGGAAATATACTTTTAACTAAACATAGAATCATGAAGTATCTCTAAATCTTCTTTCCTTTGTTCTGCACGCTTTTTCTCTTTTTTAAAGGCTTCATAACCCTCATCATCTGTTGGTAATTCATACCTACAGAATGGGCATGAATTTGTCTGAAACAAAATTATAATCACAATAAGATATAGTGTATATTAAAATACTTGTTCTCACTGACAGATTTATCAACATCCAGCCGAAAACCACTAAATCTAGTAAATAACATTTTGGGGAGTGAATTTCGTGAAATTAGTTAATGTATGCGTAAAATCGACTTTATTTTGTTTTTTCTTCTTTACTGATTTATGAGACAAGCATGCTGCTCACCTGATGGTAAGCGGTACAACCACCCATGAACAATAGCAACACCATAAAGAACTTTTAACTAAAGTACAGGACTGTGTGGCACTCCACCACTGTGTTCGTCAGCCTGAGAGACTAGATGTTATGTGTCATAATGCCCAGCAATTATGATGGCAACCATGTCCTCTAAACCGGAACACAACAATGGATGCACACTGCTGCTTGGTGGTAGAAATAGATATTCTGTAAATACCGAAGCATCTGCGTAGGTACCTTAGGACCATTAGGCTCCTTGCATATTGGAGAACTACCACCAGTAACTTTGGCATGATCAGAATCTGGTAGTAGTGGTAGAATTGGTGAAAAGACTAGTATTTATAAAACAAAAAATAAATATTAGTTTTAGTAGAAGCATTGGAGAACTACTATAATTTTAGGAGCTGTGAATTTTATTAGCTCCTTAGGGGTCATCCAATAATTAACATGATGGCTTTTTAGCAACTATATAACCCCCTCCCCTCCTCCTGGTGATACGTGGTGAGTCCCCCGTCACTCCCCAAGATCATGTGTATTTTTTAGTGCAAAATATTTTAAAAATTATTTTAGTGTAATATCTTCAAATACAGGTAAGTGTCATGTGGCCGGTAATCGGTATTATTCTCCCACAATTGGTGTTCAATACGTTTGTATTAAAATTTTCATTTTGTAATTATGTTATTTTTTACAGAACTTAAACAAAAGCATAGCGTGGGACACCCCCCAGCCAGGTGGAGTGACGATTTGTGAAAGCTCGCTGGCAGAAACTGAATGTGACAGGCCGAAGACCAGGTAAAATGGCGGGTATTGGAGGAGGCCTATGTCTAGCAGTGGACTTAAATATATGCTAATGATGATGAAACAAAAGATAAAAAAGACAGCAATCTTATTTGCCAATAGTACTCACTTTTTCCAGCCAAGTCAATATACATGTTGTGTGAAAGATATGATGGCAAGGCATTTCTTTTCCTTTGTCTCCAATTTGGAATTTCTTCAAGCATATTGGACAACTCCTATCACTGCTGTCAATAGTTATTTCGGGTATCTGGCCAACAGCTTCTCTAGATGCAGGTGGTGGCAACCTATAATATATCATAATTGGATTTGCTTATTTTTTACATCCATGGCAATATTATATTACTTAAAAGTTGTTTTGTTTATGTTACAATAACATTGTTTAATGTCAGAACTCTAGATAAATACTGCTTGAATTTATATTATAAACATATTTTTTTTTCATTTACATCACTTCAGAGCCTTCATCAGAGCCCATCTAACACAATATTATTTGATTTGATTATCTAACATAAGAATAAGTGTTTTGTTTTTTTTTTATAATGTCATAAATTTTCATTTAATTAAATTTCATATGTTTAGTTGTACACAATACTATGTTCTAATTGTTTTTTTATTCTTGTTTCTTGTTTTTTGATGTAGGAGATTGATGTTTGGTGTGTATGCATATTTTCAGCAAATACTGTACATACTAGTGGTGTAACGAATATTCGCATTCGCGAATATTCGCATCTTTTTTAATATTCGCATTCGCAAGAAATCATGCGAATATTTTGGCTATGACATGTGAAAATAATTTATAAAATAACACTGCAACAGATTATGTATACAATGTATAAATAATAAAAGTCCAACTTCAAGATAGAGATCAAAACCAGCTCGGTTGAGCAGCATTTGGGAAACTAGGCAAGATCCTCTCTTCTAAAATACCTCAGTGCTTAAAGACAAAAATCTTCAATCAATGAATGTTACCAGTGATGAAATACGGCTTTGAGACGTGGTCTCTGACTCTGGGCCACCCAAGACGGATCACAGTCCCTCAGAGAGCTATGAAGATGCTCGGTGTTTCTCTGCACAATCAAATTAGTAATGAGGAGATTCATAAGAGAATGAATATTGCTGCCATATTTTAAACAGGCCACTCTATCAGGACTTCACCACACTTACTATCAGGTTCAGTGGGGTCACTTTGCACGATAAAATCTTTTGGTGCCAAATAAAAATCGAATATTCGAATTCGCAAATATTGGAGTCAAATATTCGCATTCGCATTCGCGAATATTGGAAACTGTACATTTATTACATCACTAGTACATACCTATAATAGGCATATGCATTAGATTTATTACCATTATGGATAATGTATTTTTAGAATGTAGTAATGTATGTGCTGTTGGTGTGTCATAATAAATAAATCACTTAAGTACAAAAAGGAAGAAACAAAAAAGGTATCCAAACCCTAGATAATATCAACTAAAGACCTGCTTAGACTAAAACTGTTAGGTAATCCTGGGTTGTCTGGTTAGTCAAATATTCTTTGAGTAATTAAGACTTGGTTTAAAACATATTATAACACGAATAATGAAACTACTATGGGTAATCTGTAGTAAGTATGATATGTATTTGCTTTAATAGCTTTTTATTCAATGTAGTTTTCTTACTTAGGCCATTCTCCGTTAGAATTTTCTCCGTGGAATCCGAAGTCTAAAAGGAATCTGGCCATATGCAGCAAATGGTTAGGCTGCTCACCATCCTGTAGTTCCCTCCATCCCATTTCTTCGAAATATCCCGCCATGGTTATTTAATTATCACTTGTACAGTATCCTCTAATTCCCAGTGAAAATATTATTTGAATACTTTTTTGTCCTTTAATTACTAAATACTGTATAAAGCAATGAGTTATTACAATTATTCTAGTAAGAAACTAGAGGAAAACAAAGTCTAATCTTGTCGCTATTTTCTTTTTGTAATACGTTTTTATTAACTATGACCAAGAAATCCAAGAATAGTCAATGTTGATAATAATTACACTTCAAACAATTTATTATTTTATGATTGAATCACAGACTACTTAGAGATACTACGTATATTGAATTATGAATGGACTTGAATAGAGTGAGATCAGCAAAAAATAATCTTGAAGTAGTAGTAGTGTCAATAGTAATCTGTGAGTAGTGTTGGGTAGGGATGGTGCGTATTTACGCGACCAAGTATTTACTTGCAAGTACGCCGACCAGGTGCCGATCTGAAATACTTGCAAGACTTGAAAGTATTTTACTTGGCTTCTCTCTCGCGATACGAACGAGTCCCGTGACCTCGCCTCGGCCCGCCGCGCTGCGTCCGCGCTCAGGCGTTGTCGTCCGCAAATGAAATTATGGTTCTTATATCAATAATCCCAGTGAACAATTTCCTATCCAAGTATAGAAGTGTTAAAAGTATTTTATTTGTCAACGCGATTGTGCTCCTTATACGTACCGAGACATGGGTCAATATCCTATGCAGTAAGAAAATACTTGAAAGTATTTCGATTTTCGACTATACAAGTGCTAAGTACTTTATTTATAGACACGATTGTGCTCTTTATGTGCATTGCACACGGATCAATTTCCTATACCGAAAGAAAATACTTAGTATTTATAGAATCAAAGTATTAGAAGTTTTTATTTGTGAATGCGATTGTGATGCTTATCGGTATAGAAACACTGAGTAATTTCCTATGTAGAAATAAAATACTTAGTAGTATTTCGAACCCTGGTTTTTGGCGCTGGCTTTTTTAGGCGGAATGTACTTGGGTAGAGTCTGGCTACAGAAAGTTGATACTGAACTTATTTGCAAACTTTTCACATGGCAATACTTTAAGTGTTCCAACGTTCAGAATTTTCCCTTGATGTCACAGTATTTTTAAGGGTTAAAATAAATAAAATGTTATAATAATGAAATATAAACATGAACCTGATTATATAATAACCATTATTGTATTTATCAACTAGGCGTACACAAACTCAACGTAGCTATGAGTTTGTGTACGACATGCAATTTATTGTTTTTTTAAACAATAAAGCAAGAAAACTTTATATCTATATAGAACTATATATTAATACAATTGCTCATTCTAGTAAACAAAAAATGTTTCGAGAATATAATAAATAATAAAATAAAATTCCGGGACTTTTCCCAAAAACGGGGAACCAAAATCGATCAATGGCATCACTAAAATCTAATGTTTACAAGATGGCGCCTTGACGTTGTTGTGTTGAGATTGAGTTAAGTTGTATTTGTTTGGATTTCTGAGTGTTAAAATGAACAAAACTATTAAGAGTGGAGTACGAGAATTATTGTTTCGAATGATGTGTAAATTTAAAGAGCAACAAGAGAAAAAAGCTTCTGAATTCCGGCAGAAACAGGATTGTTTACATATTGTCGTAAATTTCTTAGGTTAGTATGCCTCAAATGTTTTGATACTTTGATTCTGATTTTGTGTGTCTTTTCATACTGTTTGTTGTCTTTTGTTTAATTTTCACATGATTAACATGATTTATGACATGATAAAGCATAGCGTCCCTACCCATTGTTTACAAAGTTCTGAGAATTAGTTTTGGTTGTATTATAATTTACATATGTTTCTTTTCAGAAAATCTCGATAATGTAGCGGGGGTTAGTGAAGTATTGGAAACAATTAAAAGACTAACTGATTTAGAAGAAAAAGATACTATTAAAACTCAGAACGAGTACTTGGAAGAAATATCTTCACTAACTGGTAAGGTTTTATTTAGTAGGTACTTGTTATATAATGGCTTTAATTATCTATCTCAGTCATTCTTGTGCACAGCTAGTCATTTCTTCATGTTAAAAACAAAATTCACTCAGAATGTTACTTTTGTAGTCATAAATGGAAGACAACAAGATACATGTTATGTTTGCTGCATACGAAAATGTTTAGTGACTGATATAACCATGAAATAAATTTATTTATTAATCATAATTATTTATCATACACATTTGATTGTATTTTTACAGGAACCAGTATTGCAACATTAAAAAGAATTAAAAAGGAAGGTGTGGTGAATGAAGGTGTCTGGAGAACTCCAGGTAAAAAAAGACCACACCAACAGAAATTGTCAAACTTAGATAGCTTTGACATTGATGCCATTAGAAATAAAATTAATGAATTCTATATTGTGAGAAAACAAGTTCCTACACTAAGAACTTTGTTACCAGCTTTAAAAGACAGCATTGAGTTTAGTGGATGTCGTGAGACTCTTCGCCGTATACTATTAGCCAATGGATTTGAATTTAAAAAAAACAACAATGAACGGTCAATCTTAAATGAAAGATATGATATTTCGGCATGGCGACATCGCTTCTTGCGAACAATAGCTCTGAAGCGTGCAGAGGGAAAGCAGATTGTTTACCTGGACGAGACTTATATTCACAAATCATATAAACCAAAAAAATCTTGGCAAGGCCCATCCACAAGTGGTGTTATTGAAAATATTGCAATGGGAAAGCGTTATATAATTGTCCATGCTGGGTCAGAGAAAGGCTCTGTTCCAAACTCTTTATTAGTTTTTAGTACAAAATCTAAAATGGCCGATTACCACCATGACATGAATGCTACTAACTTCAATAAATGGTTACAAGAAAAGCTTCTGCCCAATTTAAATGAACCAAGTGTAATAGTTATGGATAATGCATCATACCATTCTGTCATCGTAAATAAAGTACCTACCACACAAAATCGCAAGTCTGAAATAATATACTGGCTTACTTTGAATGATATTTCATTTGAAAACTACCACACAAAGGCAGAGCTTCTATGTTTAGTGAAAAAAAACACTCCAGAGCCAATCTATGAAGCTGATGAACTTTTGAGGCAGAATGGTCATGAAGTATTAAGACTTCCCCCCTATCATTGTGACTTAAATGCGATAGAATTAATATGGAGTTTGGCAAAACGCAAAGTGGCAAGCAGAAATGTAAATCTGACTTCCGAAGAATTTGAGAAAATCATAAGAGACGCCTTTGAAAGCACAACAGCAGATGATTGGAAGAAAATGACTGACCATGTCTTACATGTTGAAAACAAATACAAAGAAAGAGATAGGATTACCGAAAATAGTTTGGAAAGATTTATAATTAATGTTAGAAATGACAATGACACAAGTGGCTCTGACGAATCTCTTGAAGCAGAATTTTTAGATTCTGATTTTGATTATAATGAATGAATTAATAAATGATAATTTTAATATATCTTTTTTCTTGTAGATACAGATTGCTCTTAAAATCACATTTTATAAATATTACTAGAATGTTTTACACTACCCTGCCTAACGAGGGTAATGTTTGTTATATACATGCTTTATATTAGCTTCACTTGTATGTTTGTAACCGACTTTAAACGGTCAGATTTTATTCAAACTTTGTAGATTTGTCGAGGACCGATGACAATACACTAATGTGATAAGATTATGCCATAATTCAATTTGCAAAATGAGATATTTGTTAATTTATATACCACTAGCATTTGCCCGCGGCTCCACTTGCGTGAAAAAGTTTAAAACCATACTAAAAAGTAGTAAATAATAGTTAAAAAAAAACACGCTTTATAAAGAAAAGCAAACTAAAAAATAGAAAATAAATTTGGATTGAGAATAGTGTAATTTTTTTTAATAAATATAAGTTAATAATAGTGTAAATAAGAAAAAAATGTTTTATTGTAAAAAAAAGCGTGGGGTGCAAGGTGTCAATAGTTATAAACATTTCATTGACAAATGTGAGAAGAAGGATTATCATTTCGACAATATCTTTTTTTACAGTAACACATTTTTTTCTTATTTACACTATTCTTAATTTATATTTATTAAAAAAAATTACACTATTCTCAATCCAAATTTATTTTCTATTTTTTAGTTTGCTTTTCTTTATAAAGCGTGTTTTTTTTTAACTATTATTTACTACTTTTTAGTATGGTTTTAAACTTTTTCACGCAAGTGGAGCCGCGGGCAAATGCTAGTGGTATATAAATTAACAAATATCTCATTTTGCAAATTGAATTATGGCATAATCTTATCACATTAGTGTATTGTCATCGGTCCTCGACAAATCTACAAAGTTTGAATAAAATCTGACCGTTTAAAGTCGGTTACAAACATACAAGTGAAGCTAATATAAAGCATGTATATAACAAACATTACCCTCGTTAGGCAGGGTAGTGTAAAACATTCTAGTAATATTTATAAAATGTGATTTTAAGAGCAATCTGTATCTACAAGAAAAAAGATATATTAAAATTATCATTTATTAATTCATTCATTATAATCAAAATCAGAATCTAAAAATTCTGCTTCAAGAGATTCGTCAGAGCCACTTGTGTCATTGTCATTTCTAACATTAATTATAAATCTTTCCAAACTATTTTCGGTAATCCTATCTCTTTCTTTGTATTTGTTTTCAACATGTAAGACATGGTCAGTCATTTTCTTCCAATCATCTGCTGTTGTGCTTTCAAAGGCGTCTCTTATGATTTTCTCAAATTCTTCGGAAGTCAGATTTACATTTCTGCTTGCCACTTTGCGTTTTGCCAAACTCCATATTAATTCTATCGCATTTAAGTCACAATGATAGGGGGGAAGTCTTAATACTTCATGACCATTCTGCCTCAAAAGTTCATCAGCTTCATAGATTGGCTCTGGAGTGTTTTTTTTCACTAAACATAGAAGCTCTGCCTTTGTGTGGTAGTTTTCAAATGAAATATCATTCAAAGTAAGCCAGTATATTATTTCAGACTTGCGATTTTGTGTGGTAGGTACTTTATTTACGATGACAGAATGGTATGATGCATTATCCATAACTATTACACTTGGTTCATTTAAATTGGGCAGAAGCTTTTCTTGTAACCATTTATTGAAGTTAGTAGCATTCATGTCATGGTGGTAATCGGCCATTTTAGATTTTGTACTAAAAACTAATAAAGAGTTTGGAACAGAGCCTTTCTCTGACCCAGCATGGACAATTATATAACGCTTTCCCATTGCAATATTTTCAATAACACCACTTGTGGATGGGCCTTGCCAAGATTTTTTTGGTTTATATGATTTGTGAATATAAGTCTCGTCCAGGTAAACAATCTGCTTTCCCTCTGCACGCTTCAGAGCTATTGTTCGCAAGAAGCGATGTCGCCATGCCGAAATATCATATCTTTCATTTAAGATTGACCGTTCATTGTTGTTTTTTTTAAATTCAAATCCATTGGCTAATAGTATACGGCGAAGAGTCTCACGACATCCACTAAACTCAATGCTGTCTTTTAAAGCTGGTAACAAAGTTCTTAGTGTAGGAACTTGTTTTCTCACAATATAGAATTCATTAATTTTATTTCTAATGGCATCAATGTCAAAGCTATCTAAGTTTGACAATTTCTGTTGGTGTGGTCTTTTTTTACCTGGAGTTCTCCAGACACCTTCATTCACCACACCTTCCTTTTTAATTCTTTTTAATGTTGCAATACTGGTTCCTGTAAAAATACAATCAAATGTGTATGATAAATAATTATGATTAATAAATAAATTTATTTCATGGTTATATCAGTCACTAAACATTTTCGTATGCAGCAAACATAACATGTATCTTGTTGTCTTCCATTTATGACTACAAAAGTAACATTCTGAGTGAATTTTGTTTTTAACATGAAGAAATGACTAGCTGTGCACAAGAATGACTGAGATAGATAATTAAAGCCATTATATAACAAGTACCTACTAAATAAAACCTTACCAGTTAGTGAAGATATTTCTTCCAAGTACTCGTTCTGAGTTTTAATAGTATCTTTTTCTTCTAAATCAGTTAGTCTTTTAATTGTTTCCAATACTTCACTAACCCCCGCTACATTATCGAGATTTTCTGAAAAGAAACATATGTAAATTATAATACAACCAAAACTAATTCTCAGAACTTTGTAAACAATGGGTAGGGACGCTATGCTTTATCATGTCATAAATCATGTTAATCATGTGAAAATTAAACAAAAGACAACAAACAGTATGAAAAGACACACAAAATTTTTTAGTTTGCTTTTCTATATAAAGCGTGTTTTTTAGTTTTTAAACTATTATTTATTTTTATATATGTTCCTGTGTCACACCTTGCAGTCTAAACGTAGTATCCACTAAACCGACCTATAAAGAACTATTTCCTAGTAGCTTAAAAAATCTTCCTACATACCATATATTTTTACATAAATTAATTTAAATATAAAAATATCAAAGTATCAAATTAGGTTGTTCCAAATGTTCTTTTAATAATGGGGTTGCCCTACTGGTATTTTTTAAATTTGCCGCGCTTTTTCAGTATCAACTTTCAGTAGCCAGACTATAGGACATGCAAGAAGCGGTACCAAGGAGTATTATGATACTAGGGAAAGGTATACTTACCTGGCGTAGGGGACACCGTGATCAACTACGGAAAGGCGGTACAGCATAGCTTCCCTAGGTAATCTGTGGGCGGTACATTTGTCCCGTACACGACGACTGACATCAAAATGACAAAATGTAAGAGCGGCTCAACATTTTATATTGTAATTTGTACTACTTCAAATTTTATGTCGCGGCTGTCGCGACTCGCGAAATCGCGTTACGCACTCTGCGTCTCCGTAAAACTATAGGACGAGGACAGAGAGGGAGCGAGATGCATGTAACAAATTACAACAGTAGTCAGTACGCCTCGCCTCATCTGAAGTAAGATATGGTACTAGCTTAGTGCAAAAAAGAGGATACTCTTACAAACTCTTCTTCATGTCTTGTCCTATCCAACCTCAGAAGAAATAAAGCACCAACACTATCTTGAATTCCTTTTTTTTTTATTTTCCCCTTATATTGGGAAGGCAAAGGGTTCAAGCCAATACAGCCTCGTCATAAGTGATATTTTTGGTTGTCTTTTTTGAAGTGAAAGCTTCTTTAGTGGCGTTGAGCACTTTTCTTGGGATGGGTATAAAACCCAAGCATGATGCGATATATCACCGATTTAAAAGAAAAAAAAACACGGAGATTTAAAATAAGACAAGAATTTTGAAAACAAGTAATGCCAACGTAGACAAAAAACATATTAACAGATGTGAGAGGTAAAATAGCGTGCGTTTCAACTTTAAGTTCCGATGGCGTGATGTTGGCAGTAATGTACATGCAGTGCTGCTACATCACACAAGATGTGATACCTTGAAATAAAGAAAAGTAGATGTCCGCTTTTTATATGGGTGCTGGGCCTCAAAATTCAACCAGGCTCAAACTTTAGGGATATTGAAAGGGCAAACTATGGTTCTAGGATCGATTAAAAAATATTTTTAGACCCCTCCAGTTTTAACTAACTTTTCTTTTCTTTTTTTTCTCTTTCCGTCAGACGCTTTTAGCTATACAGAAAATTAAATGGCTGAGTGCTGACAGATCAATCAACGCACGTCGACAGCCGAAGCCGTTGAGTCTAGAAACATGACAATTTTGCACAAAGGTTCGTTAAATGACGTATGTAAGCAATAAGCACAAGCCGGTGATAAAACTCTGTACCTACTACCCATGCCACTCAAAAACTACTTAACCGATTTTGAAAATTCCTTTACTAATAATAAGCAGTTAGTGCTACTACTTTTTAGTCTGGGATTGGTCGTTAACGTGGGCGGAGTCGTGAGTAAAGACTAGTTTATTTTAAAACTGTCCACATGTATCTACATGGAACACGCCGCGGCGTACAGTGCCGCCTCGAATCAGCAGTCTTCATACTTACGGATTTTTTTTATTTCATTGAATGACGAGACGAGCATGCCGTTCGCCTGATGGTAAGTGATACGACCACCCATAAACAGTAGCAACACTATCCAGCATCTTGACTTACAAAGTACTGTGTGGCATTCCACTGCGCTCGTCATCCTGAGACATAAGATGTTAAGTCTCATTATGTCCAGTAGTTATACTGGCTACAATGTCCTTCAAACCGAAACACAACAGGGCATACACACTGTTGCTTGGCGGTAGTAATATTGACATTGCGGTGGTACCCACCCAGACGGCTTCTTACATAATGAGAGACCTACCACCAGTACATAGAATAAATGCGATTTCGTGTATCTCTGTTCTGCTCTTGGTAACGCCTTCCTTATCAATGAAAAACTAATTTTGCCATGCGGCAAGACACTCACACGTAGGGTTGCCAACCGTACTATAATATATAGTATTGTACTGTATTTTGGGACTCCGTACCACAGAAATATAACAAGCAAGTTATTGTTCTGTGCTCCGTACTATACAGGGTCATTTTGACATTGCGTTACTAAATGAAACCACATAGTTATCTCCTTGTAAATAACACTTTCCATTAAGTTATTTTAACCATAGATGTAAAATAAAAAAGTGTAAGTTTCGAACAAAATAAATATCAATAAAAAGTAACTTTAAGTTTACACGCCCTAATGCCACTATTATTACTCTAGAAGGATTCGACGCTGGGTGAATATCACACTTTCAGTCAGAAAAACACTCACGCACACGCCATATTCGCACTAAACTACGAAATGATAAAAAAATTAAGAAAATAAAATTTAGATTTATGGTTAAATTATGGAATATTCGTTTCTCGTGGATAATTTTTGACACGATGTTAGCAGAGGCAAAGACGAGTATGTGGTTTCATTTATTAACGCAATGTCAAAATGACCCTGTATACTGTTGAAGAAATATATAGTACGCGAAAATACTATATTTCAGTACAATAGATCAATGTTTGTATATTGCAACACTGTAGAGGTTGTTGTTGGTATGGGAGTATGATGCTCTACATTGTTATATTAAACTCTAATGATGGCGATAGTATCGGTTTTTGTTTAAGGCTTCATGAGTACGTATATACAGCTGCGTACTTAGATGGTAACAGTAATAATTTGTCAGACGTATAGATTACTGAATAAACAAGGGCGTCATCGCTTATAATATATGGGCGGCATGGTGTGACACATCGTTCCCGCACAGCTACGTACGTGCACTTACATAGCTGCGCAAGTGTGTGTGTCCCTACAAACACTAAAACTAATAAAATAAAATTGACTTGTCTAGTCTCATTTCTTTGACTTGACTAGAAGACGTTTCGAGCTTCAACGAATAAAACTAAAAAAAAACAGAGCACGTATATCTTTAATAAAAATGAGCTTTTGATTTATATTATTTTAAAAATTGACTGCAATAAAGCTTATGCCAGTTTTATTGAAGACAAAAAATTGTTAAAGTATGCAAGGAGTGCAAAAAAAATAGGTTTTATAAAAAATAAACGATTAAAAAATATAACTTAGTCTATTTTTAATTCTTCCTATAAAATACTATATTTTTTTAAGCGTACTATATTTTTTATAGTTTTTAAAAAAATAAACACTATATTCAGACAAAAAAATGTTGGCAACCCTACTCACACGACGTTGTTGAAATAAGCTGACCAAAGAGTTTTGGCGGGAACTTGGAAGTGTCATGAGGTGCTCTTGTTTTAATTCATTATTTTGGTGATACTTAGTGTTATATTGCATAATTATGGTGGTATATTATCCAATGTAGTTCTATTAAAGGGCTCAAATGAAGTGAATTGAAATAACTGTGCTAGTCAAGTGTTTGTTTTGTTGCCGCCAAAACTCCTCGATAAAGTCTTGGTAAGGTAGCCACTGCTTTACTTCGACATAGTATGCTACTACTGAGGATAAAAAAGAAACAATATTATATATGTAACTTCCAAAAACTTTGACACTGGCAGATGCGCAAACCGCGCCTTGCCAAAGAGAAAAAAAAAAAAAAAAAAAAAAAAAAAAAAAAAAAGCTGACCAAAACGCAACTAAAACGCGCAGGTAACGCCATGCCGTAGGAACTTCATGGTAAACAATTTCGATTCACTAAGGTCGCAGGAACCCGCTGGATGCAGGCCGTTTCTGACAGGTTGGCCTGGAAATCTTTGGGGGAGGCCTATGTTCAGCAGTGGACTTCTAAAGGCTGAAGAAGAAGGGGTCGCTCCACCAGAGATGCTGGTGTTGAGCTTATATATAATATTTTTGCTGCTTGGGAGGATTCACAGGATGCTCTATGAGTGTACTGTGATCTATCGAAAGCTTTTGATTGTGTTCACCATGATATTCTTATCAGGAAATTGAGCCACTATGGGGTTAATGGCATTGCCCTTGATTTATTTAAATCTTACTTAAGCAATAGGGTTCAAAGTGTTGATGTCAATGGAAAACGATCTCCTGGCTCTATTGTTACATTGGGAGTTCCACAGGGATCAATTCTTGGACCTTTCCTTTTTCTAGTTTATAAAAATGACTTACCTTATTTCATAAAGGATAATTGTGTGGTAGTGTTGTTTGCAGATTATACTTCCTTACTATTTAAAATAAAACGACATCAATTAATTCTTGACGATATAAGCAACACTCTCTCAAAAATAGTGCATTGGGTTCAGCGTTAACAATTTATTATCAAATACTGAAAAAACTAAATGTATAAAATTCGTCACACCTAATGTTAAAATAGTTAATGCTAACATTTTTATAAATAGTGACGAGGTGAGCCCTGTGAATGGCCTTGTGATGATCCTTCGGGAATCGAACTCAGGATACGCAGCAATCCCAGCCAACTAGATAGGTACTCAAAAATTATAATTAAAACGCCGTCTCAAGATCGTGGAGATGCAAAAACTTATGCTATTACAACGCTATTTACTATAGTTTTTAATATGTATAACATTTTAGCATATTTATTTGTATTTCCGTTAAACTTCCTTAAACTGCAAATTTGATAAGTCAATACCTACCACGGTACTACAAAAATGTTTATACCTGTTATCGTCTATTGTGTAATCGTAAAATCAAGCAAGAGCCCACATTCCGTCACCCAGATAAGGGTATGCGTGAGTGAGGCGTTACTCAAGGTTTATTATGTACTCATGCTTGTAGTTCCACATACTACATAGTCACTCGTCAGAGTCGTCAGTCCAACAGTGGAAAGTGACGCGGCTAGTCCGGTCGCACTTTAAAATTTAAATTGTGTTCGTTCAGTGGTTAAAGACCGGTAAGAATAATAGTTCTATTTATAAACATTGCTAACAACAGAAACCTCGATTCGTTTCATTAGAGTTATTAGAGCATGGCAGATAAAGTTTTCTTCAATACAAATGCACATAGGTATTCTAATTTAATTTTTATTTCTCGTATGAATCAGAAATACGTACTAGACCTAAATTCACGAATGCTTCCTTATTCATGTCTCCGTTTATTGCGATTAAAATAAACATAGGTGGATTTTCCCGTTATCTTATTTACGTAAATACGAACATAATATGCTTTTACTTACCACATTCATGCTCGTTGTACGTATTTTTTTTACATTACTTATATTATATACGTATCTACAGATAATAATAATATATCCGAACCTGTGTGTCAACAAAGTCGTTACCTACATTCTAGTAAAGTAAGTTGTAGAGAGTACAGTAAATAATTATATACACCGCGCACGTGTACATACATTAATGTAAGATCCCTATTAGGATTACTCATTATTATCTATACTTATCTATACTAATATATAAACTCAGCTGAAGAGTTTGTTTGAACGCGCTAATCTCAGGAACTACTGGACCGATTTTGAAAATTCTTTCAGTAATAGGAAGCTACATTACTCCTGAGTGCTATAGGCTACTTTTTATCGCGAGCTATCTACTACTTTTATCAGCATTACATAGCTCAGGTAACACCTTATTCTGACTGGCTAAAAATTTTACTTACTATAAAACATAGAAAAAACATTTTTTGTTTTAGTTGGTACTTAGGTACTTATTAGGGTAACCTATGATTTAGTTTTAGTAGTATTGACTAGTACATAGCATAATAAGTACATGTTTAATAATATTTCTTAAATATTAATGAATGGGTCCACAAGAAGCCATAACAATAAAATTATTTAAAAATAATAAGTTTATATAAAATATCGAAACCCTATAGTTTGTCATTAAGTACCTATCAACTAGCCCTAGGTATCTAGTATCTACTTATAACATCAAAGATCCTTGGGTTTTTTTTTTTTCGGTAGGCGATCCTGCAGTCAACACCGGGGGAAACCTGCGAATGGGATACTGGAGTCCCCCGGCTTGACGACTGCAGGGGCCTGGGAAGGAAGTGGAATAGGGAGACGGGAGAGAAAGTGGGGGAAGGGAGGAAGGTTCCCAGGATGGGCGGAAAGAGAAGGGGGTGCCAGGAAATGTTCGCGGGCCCTTTTAGGCCTCAATGTGTTATGCAACCAAGAGGTATACACACTGACTGTGTGCCTCGGCCCGCGACTAATGTTCCCCCGCGCATGGGCGTGCATTGGGTGTGAAGACCCAAAGCACAAGAATTGCCTCGGGGGGCAAGATCCTTGGGTTAGCCCACGTAGGTACATTCATAGCAGAGTTCTGAATTGATAAACATTACGTAATTCCTAAGCATGGATCCACATTTAACGAGCACTAGTTTGTTTGTGGTTGATGACCACAGTGACCTGAGAGGTGTACGATATTTTAAAATTTTCTTTAGAATGATCTTTTAGTCCAAATATCGTCAAACATCTAACGGCCGGTCTCAATAACTTACTAACAGATAACAAACAGATAAAATGCTTACTTTTTATGATTATCTGTGTTTCTATAAACTAAGATAGTATAGATAGATATAGTATAGATTCATTATAGACAGGATCTATAGGGAACGTGCACAAACTATAGGAAGCAGCACTAAATCGACACAAGAGCCACATGTGGATAAAAAAGGAACTTTTCAAAGCTATAATTTATTTTTATTATGTCAAATATGATAAAATATGGGATCCGGCTGAATATTATTGATACCTAGCGTGGCCAGAATAAGCTATTTTTTAGATGGGAGCTAGTTATTTTGATGTTATTCAAGCAAAGTTAGGAGGTTATGTTCCCTTAATTACTTATAGATTTGTTTGTATTGAATATCTTCAAAATATACTTATTTTTATAAAATACGTAATAAGACATTTCTAAATTCTTTTGGAACTCATAATTATGTATGTTTTATACAGCTTTTATTATTTTTGTCGATTTTCACACAACCATGGAATGTATGTACTTAGGTACATCGATTATGAGTACATAATCGACCCTCCGATTGTCATTGGTGCGTTTCGTTTTTGCCAAAGATGAACATAGCGTTATTAACTTAGAGAATGTACGTTGTTAATAATTGTCTTAATAATATATGCAGTATTTTATTTAAATTGCTTAGCATAAAATGGAATGTAAAATATTGAAAACATAAAAAGTACTCTTTTTTTTTTTAATAGGTACTTAGTGCAAAAATTAAACGCTTCGATGGGTTCACTCACTAGAATTACGTCAATGTTTTTGATTTTCAAACAGCAGTAACACTTAGCGTAACTTTTACTG
Organism: Sphinx pinastri; assembly: GCA_947568825.1. Classification (NCBI taxonomy): domain Eukaryota; kingdom Metazoa; phylum Arthropoda; class Insecta; order Lepidoptera; family Sphingidae; genus Sphinx; species Sphinx pinastri. Next base: position 7,863,067 of record OX387627.1, on the reverse strand, counting down.
CCGAAGTAAGTAAATAACTCCAGCTAAACTTAAGAAAGTTATTGAGACCGGCCGTTAATCTTCATTACTTATGTTGTTAGTTTATAACATGGCCTAGACTGATCATAGACTGCCTTGGTGGCGTAATTGTATTACGGTACGACTGCAGTGTAGAGGTAATCATTAAAAGTTATAACTGTTAACTTTTCATTAAAAAAAATTACTCACTACCTCATTAATAATTATTGCAATTTCCATTAAGTTAATTATGTCTGAGGGCAGTTAAAGCCAAGTATATTTCATTCAAATTGAAAACCTATCTATCTATCTCATCATCTCATATACAATATATATATATATATATATATATATATATATATATATATATATATATATATATATATATATATATATATATATATATATATAGCCTCCTCCTTTTGGAAGTCGGTTAAAAATGCTTTGTCCTGAATGACTGACTGACGGATCAACGCACAGCCTAAACCACTGATCGTAGAGAAAATAATAAAATTCAATATGGCGGCTACTTTTTTCAATTTTTAACGTCGGATCTATCTTTTGTAACCAAAGACATGTCCAGATATCGTTTTTGGAATCTATTGGTCTTAATAATACATTAGACATTTCTGCAAGAACAAACCTAATCAAGTAATACAATTAACGACATCATTCACCAGCCGACCAACAGCTAGCTAAGTACCTACTGAGTACTGACTCAGTCTCCCTTATGTCATGGGACAAGTTACTAATTAAAACAATAGTAGGTACCAATGATAAAAAATATGATGAATAGGTACCTATACCTATTAGTAATAAAAATATTTTTTATAAAGTTGTTACTGACTTTGGATTCGGCTTGCATAGTATCTACCTACTGATTTATCAATTCATTGTTTAAAAACATTACGAACAGGAAGGAAAATTAAATAACGAAAATAGTTAATAACTACAACTTGCCTCCGTTAAAATTAAACCGATAAAAGCGTGTTAAAAAGACAAACGGCATCCTTTGAAAATATTCTTAATGTACCTATAGAGTAGCATATATTGCATTCAATACCGACACATACTAAGTACCTACATACCTATACCTATTATAAATTATAAGTAATTCTAGGATACCGGTCACTTACAATTCAAATTTTGAACATGTTAATATTTTAAGGGCACCTAGTTCCCACTACTGAACCAACTGGAGTTAAATCTATAAGGCAGAGAAAGTTGATAAAAGCGTCACCTAAATAGTTCTTGAGTAGATTTTGTGTCAGTATTGCTCACGTTTATACCTATAAATCTAATTATGATTAGATATCGTTTTGATCTAAAATTATGGTGAGTCACTATTGGTTCACTTATGTCAACAGAGGTTTCTCTTAGCTTATCATTTCACCGATAAGGAGATTATAACGCATCTATTCTATGCCACCAACTTCTGCCACATTATACAGTTCAACCCTGTATAACCTGTATTATACATCACCTAGATTCCAAATTGTATAAATGCGTAACTGCTTACCTACTTTCCATTGCAAGTATGCATCGATGCAACAGCGATTATAAATTAATACAATGCAACAATTAATACCTACAACCAATGCCTTCACTTAGGTCCCTACTTTTATCCACAGTAGCTCCGGGTGATCTTGGGTAGGGTCTAAAACCTCACCAAGTAATACAATTAACGACATCATTCACCAGCCGACCAACAGCTAGCTAAGTACCTACTGAGTACTGACTCAGTCTCCCTTATGTCATGGGACAAGTTACTAATTAAAACAATAGTAGGTACCAATGATAAAAAATATGATGAATAGGTACCTATACCTATTAGTAATAAAAATATTTTTTATAAAGTTGTTACTGACTTTGGATTCGGCTTGCATAGTATCTACCTACTGATTTATCAATTCATTGTTTAAAAACATTACGAACAGGAAGGAAAATTAAATAACGAAAATAGTTAATAACTACAACTTGCCTCCGTTAAAATTAAACCGATAAAAGCGTGTTAAAAAGACAAACGGCATCCTTTGAAAATATTCTTAATGTACCTATAGAGTAGCATATATTGCATTCAATACCGACACATACTAAGTACCTACATACCTATACCTATTATAAATTATAAGTAATTCTAGGATACCGGTCACTTACAATTCAAATTTTGAACATGTTAATATTTTAAGGGCACCTAGTTCCCACTACTGAACCAACTGGAGTTAAATCTATAAGGCAGAGAAAGTTGATAAAAGCGTCACCTAAATAGTTCTTGAGTAGATTTTGTGTCAGTATTGCTCACGTTTATACCTATAAATCTAATTATGATTAGATATCGTTTTGATCTAAAATTATGGTGAGTCACTATTGGTTCACTTATGTCAACAGAGGTTTCTCTTAGCTTATCATTTCACCGATAAGGAGATTATAACGCATCTATTCTATGCCACCAACTTCTGCCACATTATACAGTTCAACCCTGTATAACCTGTATTATACATCACCTAGATTCCAAATTGTATAAATGCGTAACTGCTTACCTACTTTCCATTGCAAGTATGCATCGATGCAACAGCGATTATAAATTAATACAATGCAACAATTAATACCTACAACCAATGCCTTCACTTAGGTCCCTACTTTTATCCACAGTAGCTCCGGGTGATCTTGGGTAGGGTCTAAAACCTCACCACATATTAGAACTGAGTCAAGTAGGTACAAGCCTTGTTTAGAAGTCTCATTTCGAAAAGCCTCAAGTATCTTTAATCACTAGAGGAAATGATTAGAATGACTAGTAAAAATTAATCATATATTATGCGGATATTAACTGATTAGATACATTAAATAGAAATATAGCTTTAATGACAAACTCTTCATTAATTTCTTAGAATGCTAATAAACTGATAAAACACAACATAATTTATTTGTAAAGATATTATTCATTTAAATTGTACGAATCAATGTTTTTATTTGTTTCAGAAAATGGGTAACGTGCTTTTTTCAATACTTTGGCTCGTAATACTCATATTCATAGGATTCTGGATAGCCGGTATCGCTGCTGGTATTTACATCCTCGTGCTGCCCTTCACTGTATGCATAGAGCCCTTAAATGTAAGTTGTAAGATTTCTTTCTCAAGTGTCTGTGATACATACGCATTTTATTATTTTTATGGTAAAATTTTACTGTAGGTAAATATTGTGAGAATTTGACAATACCTACTGAATAATAATTTAATTTAAATAAAATTTATTTATTTTAGCGGCCATAGCCTAGTTGGGAGTGGAACGGACTGCCGAGACGAATGTCCGCAGGTTCAAATCCAAGGGCACGCACCTCTGACTTTGGTTAAATTATGTGTATTCTTTGTGAATAATCACTCGCTAAACCTAAAAACAAACTTTTCCGCTTAATAATATTAGTATAGATATAAATAAAGATAAAAGGGACGTAGGCACTTGCTAACCTACTTATACCTAGTTACTTTTAAATTTATTTTATCTTATCGATTCTCGCTAAACTTAACAGAAATAAAATCTTGGAACCTTCTTGATATATTGACGCAATAATTTTATTGAGGGTCTAAGTGTTTATTGTTTGTTGATGAAGGTATCTAGTATCTACCTAAGTAGGTACATAGGAATGATTGTCTTACAAACATCAATGCAGACAACGCGTCATGATAGACTACCTAACTTTTATAAACTGTGAGTGACACCGTAAGCCCAGCTACGAACGCATCGCGGCTCGTCTTAATCTAATCGGAAGCATAAACGCCCAGTGCCCTTAAAAATAACTGGTATTTTGACGTTCCTCTTCGCGCCGTGAGCCGTTACAAACAAACGGCACATCGCGCAGCGGACAATCCGTTGCGACGCCTATGGACCGGCTCACGTAATTTAACTGCACCATTACGAAATAACTAGTTTGTTTGCATTTTAATTAACTAAGGCCGCGATCACAACAGAGCGAGCGTCGCGGAAGCAATGGTAGTTTTATTATAGGCAGTAGTAGGTATACCTACCTATTGCCGGTACCAAATCTGTAACGATAGTTGTCTCATCCCAATTCTAGCACTAAATATAAGTCATTTAAAGAAAAGCAATCAAAATAATATTCTATTGGGATCGAAGACAAACAATAAGTAGAATTTATGTTTATGTTTTCTACAAGGCCGCTATTAGATACTTGATAATAATTAGGATCATAGTCATGTGTGACTGATGACATCATTTTCGTGTGAATATGATACAAATACGAAGAACTAGAGGTGATAATAATTATGAATATTGTAAGTGTTGCAAAAATATTTATATATTTTTTGTTGTTTCAGGGTCTTACAGACTTCCTATTATCAGTGGTACAATTCCCAAAGTATTGCGCACAAGCAATGGTGGAAGGAAGAGGATTTAAATAAGCACTCACGTTTATTCTAGTCAAAATGTGTACAATTTATTTTCCATTTAGTGCCATTTTCACTGATTCTAAAATCAGTATAAACTGTTTTACCTCACTAGGATCAGAGAAAAATAAAATGGAATTAAACTTTATTAAAGATTTTTAAATAATTGTGGATGTTGAAGGATTATTTATAAAATGTCAAAGAAAACATGTTAATCATAAGTTCTGCCTTGGCCTTATATTAATTCTCTAATAATGGTGGACCCGTAGATTACCTATAGGTACACAATATTAAAATAACTGCCAGTGATTTTTCTTCCTCAAAAATGCGTGGTAGACACAGAGCGATGAGTTTGTACTATAATTATTAAAACTGTACACTATTACAAAACAGTTCATAATTGCGGGATGGTGTAAAAAAAGGAAATATCGGTAACTATGAAAAAAATTACACAGTAAACTGTGTCTCAGCAACCCTAGTTCGGCGCCACACGTTCGTTAAGACAATACCTGATTGAGTATTATGTTGAATTAAAATGTAAAAATGAAGACTGCTTAATTTTGAAGCATATGCTATTTCATTTAATTACTCTACCAAAGATGTGAGAACACAACACACAAAACGAGCGAAAAAAACCTTTTCATTGGCCGCATGCTCGTAGCGCTTATTTTTACACGCTTAGTGTATTGCTGTACTGCAGTTCGGGTTGGGTATACCCAATAACCGGCAAACAACTTGAGCACATTACCTGCCACGTGATTTGATCAAGATGTCTGTCGGCTAAGATACGCGAGTACGGGACAACACGTCTGGCGAGTGGCGACTGGTGTACCGCCCCACCCAATGCACGCCCATGCGCGGGGGGACATTAGTCGCGGGCCGAGGCACACAGTCAGTGTGTATACCTCTTGGTTGTATAACGCATTGAGGCCTAAAAGGGCTCGCGAACATTTCCTGGCACCCTTTTCCTTTCCACCCATCCTGAGAACCTTTCTCCATTCCCCACCTTTCCTTCCATCATCCTTTTCCACTTCCTTCCCAGGCCCCTGCAGTCGTCAAGCCGGGGGACTCCAGTATCCCATTCGCAGGTTTCCCCCGGTGGACTTCAGAATCGCCTACATAAAAAAAAGACTGGTGTACCGCACCCGTATTGAGGTTAGATATTATTTTAGTGCCGCAGTCCACGTGCACAAATTGATTAGTTAAACTTGGTTTATACTCATGATCTTTATGGATATCCGTATTAGTGAAAAAAATTAGAACGAACCTAACCCTCGGGGTGGAAATATTTTTAAGCTTTACTTCTAATTATGTAAAAAATAAATATAAATTATAATATCCCCTATAAATATAATTACTTATATAGGTAATACTAATATTTTTGACTCACGAGTCACGGGTATAAGTAGTAATTATTTATTTAGTCAGGAACATTTCAGTTCGACAAACGACAAGGAAAAGTTGGTTTATAAATACATTTAATTACAGACAAAGAGATGAAAAGGAAAGTAAACACTAAAAATAATAGTCTATTATTATCTTACTTAAAATCATTGATTTTTATCTCGGGTTATCTAAATAGAAATGTTTTCAAGGTATTGGGTTATCCTTCAATATTTTTTACACTTTATGCCTTGGATTAAGACTACTCAAATTGATTCTTATTTATGAGACACACGTGAATTGAGCCTATTTCAGACCTTACCACGCATTCAATTACTCTTTGGTATACTTATTTCTTAGAACTGTATATTTTTTGGAACAAATGGAATCAATCTCGATAGATATTTGTGGCTATGACTTCATTTATAAAATAATATTACATATAAATATTTATATCTATGTTAAAAAATGATCAATTTATAAAAGACATTAATAAAAAAAAACATTAGGAGAAATTGTTTTATTAAAAACCCCTTTCAATTCATACAAAAAAAATCATTATTTACAAAATAAAATGTTTTTCACTTTTGACTTAAACAAAAATTAAAATGAGAAAGTACCAGAGATTATAAAATACACAAACATGTCCCAACAGAGGGTATCATTACTAAAATAAAATATAAGAATAATGACATAGAAATAATATTGAAAACGTAGACACCTACTAATATAAACTATGCCTGTGGGCTTAGAATGTGACAAAAAAACACGTCACGTCTCCGTTTCGTCTTATTGGGATTGGTTGAGAGACTAACAAGTGACTGACGTATTGGTCTCTCGATCAATCACAAACATCAAAATTAAACGACATCGTTTTACGAGTTGCGTCTTCGTGTCACATTCTAAGTCCACAGGTGTATTCGAATATGTTGCGCTTACAACACACTTAAAAGTGTGCTAAATAAATAAGAAAGTTATATTACAAGGTATGCAGTTAAGATTAATAATAATTATTTATGAAAATACAATATGCAGTATATCTTATTTTTTATTGAAGCTAAGTAGCTAAGTAGCAAAGCTCGTAGTTGAATAAAAACATATTCATTTGCATCTTTCCAGTTTTTAAATTTATATGACGGGCAGTGATATTAAGGTTTTCTACTCAAAATAATCGTAAATGGCAATGGGCTCGCCCTCAACATGAAACCGAATAGGTATAGCTATATACGAATTGTGGATGTGTTTCAAAAAGGCGGGATTCTATGTATGTAAATTTATGTATCTACATTTAATAAAAAGGTACGTTAAATATTCACACATATTTTTAAACGAATATATGACTCAGAAATGATACTGCCTGGACAAATCAAATTAAGGAGAAATATGGAGAATTAATGTTAAAAATAATCTTTGTTATATCAAAAATATATCCCTTTCTAGCCGATTTCGGCCACGGCGGCCAATCTCAACGGAGATCAGCCAGATACGCAGGAGATATTATAGTGCACAAGTGTGTGCGCAATAAACAGGTGCACTCGCTTTTCCTTTACTCTCATAGTCCGGTGAGACGGCAATCCGACATGACCGGAGAGAGGTCAGGCGCAGGACCAACGGCTTTACGTGCTTTCCGAGGCACGGGGGTATCACACCGACAACTTCCTGACTCCGAGCTGCGACTGAGTAATTTTTAAGATGGAAAAACCCAGTCACAATGTCTTTGTTATACCTCGTAGGTGTCTGACGTCTATAGCTTTTTATTTTAATACATTTAAGTTTTTCGTTAAACATTATAGGCACGCAGGCCAATGTTTAATTAGGTGGGTACTAGGCACTAGCTAAGCACATATGTGAGCCTATATTCCTTAACAAAATGAAACTGAATTTCTTATTTCCCGTTAAAGTAGATGTAATGGAGGCAGTAGGCCCGGCACTGGCTAAGCAACGTGACTTTAATTGTCATATATCACAGTTTTTTAAACTTTCTTTTGTTGTGCACTTGATGAATAACTATAAAGTAGGTATCCATAAAAAGTAGTGCATCATATTATGCTCCCACATCGTTGACGCATGGCATCAGTGCAACGACCAGCTTATGCGATGTGATGATTCACTGGTTTGTCGCCACTGTAAAGTCCATACGTCATATCTGTTTTCGTTGCACTCTCCTTTATAAGTGTAGCCGCTGTCCAAAGAATGCGTAAGTATAGCGCCGAACTATGCAGTTATAAAATCAATGTATACATTTGCTTCCTTAGGACAATCACTGAACAGCTACTTTTAACCTAGCTTTTACAGCAAATTCTTGGTTTTAGATCTATGCATAAGACACTTTGCCCAATTTTTTAGTTTGCGACTTCAGGGTGGCTATCCCAAAAAAAACAAATTAACGTACATAGTTCTTAATGACTTTCAAGCTTATTTAAGTACCTACTACATTCAAGACGAATACTGCAATCGTAATAACAACAATCATAAAAAACAACATGCATATATTTTTTTTTTATAAATGTGTAAACAATTGGTAAAACTTTAATTATTATGGTTGTAACATGTGTCAGAATTACTATATAGTGAGAGGTGATACAATGTTATGGTATTACATGAATATTGCAATACATCTCATAAAGCCTATTTGACTTATTTTTGTTATTAACATGTATCAAATAATTACGTCACATAAAATCTGACACAGAAATAATTATTAAAAATCGGTAAAATATCAACAACTTATGCTAAATATACCCTTTTGAAATTCGAAAGAAGGGATAAGTGTCAACAAACAGGAAAGAGTAGAAATACTTGCACATCACGTCATCGGGGATTACTATGCGCGGGAAAAGGAGAGAAGGCACGATTTCCCCACTATTAATTACCTCAGCGACAATAGCCTAGTTGGGAATGGAACGGTCTGCCAAGACAATGTCCGGAGGTTCAAAACCCAAGGCACACACCTCTTACTTTTCGAAGTTACGTGTGTATTGTTATCAATTATCGTTCGCTTTAACGGTGAAGGAAAACATCGTGAGGAAACCTGCATACATGAGAAGTTATCTGAATTTCGAAGGTATGTGAAGTCCGCCAACCCGCACTAGGCCCGCGTGGTGGACTAAGGCCTAAAACCCTCTCAGTTGTAGAGGCCCGTGCTCAGCAGTGGGCAGTATATAATACAGGGCTGGTTGCATTGCATTGCAATTACCTCATTGCTTAACCAATTTTGATGCTGTTTTCATACAAGGGCTTCTTTTCCGTATTATTTGCTGTTACATAAAGAATAATGAACAAAATCAAACATACGCAACTATGTTAATGTAAGAATACCTGATGACTAATATTAATGGACAATACATTTTAAAATCGGTATTGATTTTCTATGTCTACCCGAAACGCAGTTTTTAGAATAGCCACCTAGGCAAAGTCCCGCTTTGCGTCTTATTGAGTTTATAATCGTCAAACTTTCTGCTCTCCATAATATATTTCTCTCAACTCTTACGCAGTCTCTTTGCAAGTTTGTGTAAATAGGCAACGTCGAGATAAAATATATAAAATAACATTATTTCTAGCCTATACACACTGGGGACTTAGTAAATGGTCATCAGAGCTTTGATCAAATAAACTTTCTTGCAATGTATTTAAAAATTCATCCACCTGAAATCTGCAATTTTGTACCACTTCCCTGAAATAAATGTATATTTTTTTAAGATGTTTGTCTAAGGATTCTATATCAATTCGCAAATAATTTAATATTTAATACATACCTGTATTCATCACACATATTCTGATCGAATTCAACATCAACACCAGCCTTAGTAAGCAAACTTTTGAAGTTGTTATTGACATCACTGGTATCACGCTGAAGAATGCTAAAAATGAAACATTAACAACAATGAAAACTAAAATATAAAAGAACGTTATAACTACATTGAATCGGATTAACTATTAATATATTAATTAATATGATAAATGTAGCACTAATTGTATCCCATTATAATATTAAGGTTTATTTTGGATAAGACTTTCAAACCAGCGAAATTAAGAGCGCAAACTAGAAAACAATGACCTTCTTACTAATAAACTTGGTATACTTACCTCTATAATTAACTATAGTTATTAACTTATTAAATGTTTAGAGTCTTAATATGATGAATGACATATTAACACGTCAAAGAAAGCGAGACAAAAAATTGTAGTATACTTATGATAGTACTTATTATATTTTACACACACACACACTCACGCCTTTTATCACCGAAGGGGTAGGCAAAGGCGCAACTAGTGCACCCACTTTTCGCCGTGCGTATGCCGTCCCATGATGTGATAGGGGGCGAGCCCATCGCCATATCGGGCACAAATTCAAGACTCCGGGCTGATTCTGAATTTAAAACCCAACATCACTTTGCCCGACCCAGGAATTGAACCCAAGACCTCAGCATTGCAGACATACCGTAATACAACTATGCTTCCGAGGCAGTCATATTTTACTCCCTATAAAAATGTCTGTAGTTATATAAGTGACTTTTTGTAATAATAATTATTATTAATTTAATGTATCTTGTCTTATCACAAGAGCAACTATGTTCGCCTACGTGATGAATAAATATTTATTATATTTTTTTTAGACGTATACCTAAGTTTACATTAACTGCAAATGTCATTTAAAATACTACCTGTCTAATGACCGCCGAATACTATTCAGTTGTGTGTGTACTTCTCCAAACATTCTACTAAAATCATTGTTGCCGTTTTGTTGTGTTATACACAATTCAAGGTTTTGAGTGCTGAAAAATAAAATAATGCCATTTACTTTGAATTTACTGTGAATCTTACAATGATCATTTTTTCTAACAGGAATATAATTCACATAGCAATTATACCTGTGGGGTTAGAATGTGACACGAAGACGCAACTCGTAAAACGATGTCGTTTAATTTTGATGTTTGTGATTGATCGAGAGACCAATACGTCAGTCTCTCAACCAATCCCAATAAGACGAAACGGAGACGTGACGTGTTTTTTTTGTCACATTATAAGCCCACTGAGTTGTTAATTCGACGGAGTTTTTTTTTTTTTTTTATTAATTTATTCTTGTCTATACAAGTCCTTCAGACGCACACTTGGTTGTTTTTTTTATCCTCAATATAGTAAGTCGCAGTAAAGCAGTGACTATCTTACCAATATATTTAGGACTTTTGGCGGCAACAAAAACACTTGATTAGCACAGTTATTTCAATTTACTTCATTTGAGCCCTTTATGTGAATATCGACATTTACTAGTTTATTGTAAACTAGGTGTTGCTAGCGGCTTCACCTGCGTGACAAGCCTTTTTCGCTACAAAAGACCCTAAAATCCAAATGGCACCAGCACCATATATTTAAGAAATCAGCTTTGATTAATTAAATACCTAGATAGACACTGAACGTTTCAAACGCTTCGAAAAAAATAGAGGCCAACTGTTCCTTACTAAATGAGTTCGAGTGAATTAATTTTTGTTGTTTTTCATGGATATAATTTTCTCCCCGTTTTAATAGAAACCATGTTTTTTTTTATTGCATTGAATGACGAGACGAGCATGCCGTTCGCCTGATGGTAAGCGATACGACCACCCATAAACAGTAGCAACACCATCCAGCACCTTGACTTACAAAGTACTGTGCGGCATTCCACTGCGCTCGTCATACTGAGACATAAGATGTTAAGTCTCATTATGTCCAGTAGTTATACTGGCTACAATGTCCTTCAAACCGAAACACAACAGTGCATGCACACTGTTGCTTGACGGTAGAAATAGAGATTGCGGTGGTACCCACCCAGACGGCCTCTTACATAATGAGAGACCTACCACCAGTAAAATGTAATAACTGGTATCATTATGCGCACACACAAGGATACGCAGAATGCTGCAGCGATAGCGTATGACACAGCTGTCACACATACTAGCTTAAGAAAAGTTGGCCTGTTTGTTTTAGTTTCATTGAAGCGCGTCACTCTATCTTAGTATATAATTAATCAAAGGAAATCAGATAAAAAATTTCCATTACTTCCCATTGGAGCAAATTACTGGGATAAAAAACCTACCTAGGTATGTGTTAATCGAGGACAAGTTCTATCCGTATGCCAAATTTGTATACAAATCTGTTCTGTTACTTCTGCGTTTACTTCTAAGATATAAACATCCAAACACTTTCAAACTTTCGCATTTATAATATAAGTAAGAACTAAGATACGATTAATCTATATTCTATACTGATATTATAAAGCTGAAGAGTTTGTTTGTTTGGTTAGTCGAACGCACTAATCTCAGGAACTACTGAACGAATTTTGAAAATTCTTTGACTAATACGAAGCTGAGTTACTCCCGAGTGCTATAGGCTACTTTTTATCCCGGGAAAATATTTCTATCCCGGAAAAACTTCTTCACGCGGGCGGAGCCGCGAGCAATACTAGCACTTCATAAATATTCAATATAAATTGATAAAGTGTAGTATTACTCTGCCATACCATTGGATACCCCCAATATCATTGTTTTATTTTGTCGATAAGATCAGAACTAAAAGATATAATGCTATTCGAATAAGAATAGGAACGTCAATGACCTTTATGTGTCAAATGTCACTTGAAAAGTACGGTTTGCATAGAAAACTTATTAGCATATCAATAACGGTTTATTTTAGTTTGTCTAATTGACCCTTACATCAAATTTTAATAAAAACTTTATTGCTAAATTAGCTTAATATAATATTTAATTATTTAGACGTCACAATATGGCGCATAGTCGATCCTATTCTTATTGGAATCGTACTGTAACTGGCAACATTTGTGCATTTACAGTCGTCAAACTACACCGTCGAATTAAAAACTCGAGTATAGATAAGGAATTAAACAGACAGAGCCAGTTAGGAAAAAAAACAATAAATATTCTTAAAAAAAGTATAAAATGCCAAAGTGTACAACATTCTTGTATATGAAACGTTACCGAATAGGTCTTGAACTTACCAAACTAACAAGGCTTCTCTTACTTCTTTCACAAACATACCAATAAAATATTTAAAATGTCCTTTGCCTCTATTGTTTGTTCTTAATATATCCTTTGGTTCATCTTCATAAGGGAGATTTTCGAACTCATCAATTTGCTCACTGAATTGAATATTTTTACTTTCTGTCTCCATGGAGTCGGTATTGTCCTCGAAAACCTTATTGCATACATTTTCGTCAATATTATTCCGGCGTTTACTGTTTTTTTCACGGCCATCATTTTCTAACGAATATGCATTTGACTGCATCTCGAATGGTAAACATTTTCCTTTATCCCGCTCGATATTAACATGCTTTTCTGTATTTTCGACGTCAACGTAAATTTTAGAAATATTATCATTTTCTACAACTTCGATTTCTCTTTTCTGTAATTTAAGGGCTTTGAATAAGTCTTCTCGGTTACTCTAAAAATTCAAAGACAATTATCATCAGACAGTGTTTCGGATTATTATCGTTAGTAGTGTCTACAGGTTTGACCAAGGCGATACCTACTAATATCAGAAAAAAAGACACGAACAGTTGGATTTCGTTTCGGCTCTTGATATTGGTGAAAATTTAACAAATTTATTTTTATAATCTGCCGTACAATATATTTTATTCGTAACGTCTCTATTCCCTTTAAGGGGGTATATCCGTATTTTTAATTACGGGCTTTTTAAAGGAAGGACAGCTTTGATAGTAACCTAAATGAAATAAATTTGTTAATCACCTATTTACCAATACGATCATCAAATCTATCCTAGACGGAATAGAGCCCCTTGCCTTATTGTAATTATTCATGGGCAACGAATAGCAATGAATACTAACAAATCATTAACGTGTTTCCACACCCCCACGTAGCGAAACCGAACGCTTATGCGGCGATGAACAGGTCATTTCTACGCGTGTAAAAATGAGTGCTACGAGCACGCGACCAACACAGCTGTGAAGTGAGCAAAATACTTGTGTCAGCGACAGAAATCACACCGTATGTGTTTTGCCGCACTCCTGTAGGGCTAATTATTGCACGCGCATAGCTATAACTTTCACATCTGTCCTACAATTTTAGTGTTTTAGTGGCGTGGGTTCTTTTGGGGGTGTCCTACAATTTTAGTGTCGTGGGTTCTTGCCTTGCATGACACCGTATTCCCTCCCCGTCACGTAATATATTAGAATGTGGACATGTGGTCGTCCGATCGTTTTAGAAGCTAAGGGGGGGGGGGGGGGGGGGTCCGGATCCCCAAAATGTAGGCGGTCAGTGGCGTAGCGTGGTTTATTGTAAGCTAAGGGGGAGGTCCGGACCCCCTAACCCCCCCCCCCCTTCCCTATATATACGCCCATGCTTGGTGAGATGTTTTAGCATCAGTGTTGTCAGATGTATGACGGTTGAAGTCGCCGCACCGTATATGGAGGCGAAGGAGCAAAAAAAAAAAAGGTCCCAAATCCGACAAAAACAAGGTTTGTAACACAAATTTTCCAAAGTAGCCCAAATTGGCGACTGAGTGCCATTCGCGTAGCCTAAACGGCGACCAGTCGCCCTTCACAATTTTTGGTCGCCCCGACACCCTCCGAGGTAGCCTAAATGGCGAAAACTCGCCTAATCTGGCACCACTGTTTAGCATTACTGGCGTGTGATTTAACCACGAGTTTCACATGCTAGATGCGTAGATATCGAAATACTATCTTACGGGTAGTAGATATCTTACAGGTGTATTTGAAAATATCTATCATCTATTTCCAGTATTGTTAACTTCCCCATCTCATGCCATCATTTATATACGTGTTTCTAGTAATCTTGATCAAACTTAATACTAACTTTATTATCGTCATCGTCTCTTTTAATTTCACTGGTACATTCTTCGCCTGACACAAATTCAATATTTGGTTTAGTTGATTCGTCAAAAACGTTTACATCCGTATCTAAAAAATAGAAATCATTAGTTGCAAAAAGAAATCTTAGTAAGCAATTAACGATGAATTTGGAATCCGTTCAATCAATGATTTTAGATCGAGCTTTTGACTTTTCCCTAAGTGTGCTGATTTGCATATCCTCTAGAAGCCGCACTGAGACCACATATAGGTACTAAGCCAATGAACACAAAAAAAACAATGGTTTTTTTTTTATTGCAATTAAATGACGAGACAAGCGTACCGGTCGCCTGATGGTAAGCGATATGACTGCCCATGAACAGTATTAACGGCATACAGAACATTGAATTACAAAGTACTGCGTGACACTCCACTGCACTCGTCACCCTAAGGCCTAACACATAAGATGTTAATAATGCCCAGTAATTACGGAACACAATAGTGCATGCACACTTCTGCTTGGCGGTTGAAATAGACAATGAGGTGGTACCTACCCAGTCGAGCCTTCTCATCATCTCAGAGACTTACCACCAGTAAAATCTGAATGATTTGCGAATATGTAAGTTCTCTTTCGATCGTAATCATCATTACATACATTACAGTTTACACGATCGATTTGACGTAAATCGTATCAATGAGACTAATTCATTGATGTTAGATTAATAACCAAGCAACTGATTACAGATCGTGTAAAGATACGCTAACACATAAAGTTGTCGTTGAAATGTTTGATAAATGCAGAATTTAGTACCTTTCGTGGAGTTGTCAGTAGTAACGTCCTGAGGCTGGTCTTTAGCCACACTATTCAAGGTATTTTGGCAACTATCCACCCTAGATGTACGATAATCACAACTATTTTCCAGCAACTTTACTGCATACTGTATATACGAAGGACAGGAGGATTTTTCCTAAAGTAAAAAAAATAATAGATTTTAAGTACACTTAACGCCATATGACACGAGTAAACGAGTACACGCTCTACTTTACCTCTAGTGCTTTAAGTAAATTTAGACCATAACTATGTATATCTTCACAAAATTTTTGATCCATTTCTATTTCACCTGGAAGAACATAAATTTTTCAGTCAAGAACAACAAAAACAATTCTTACGCATTATTTTCCTGTTGTTTTTTCTGACAAACATAATGCGGTAGTTTCCTATGTTTGATTTTGTACATTATTTTAGATGGAACATAAAATAATACGAAAAATGAATTCATCTGTGAATTCAGCTTCAAAGTACATTGAAAAATAAAGCAATTATTCAATTTTGAAATATTCTTGTGACCAAAAGTGGGGTCAGCTTCAAAATCCATTGAAAAATAAAGCACTTATTCAATTTTGAAATATTCTTGTGAGCAAAAGTGGGGGCGTGGCGGAGATATCTCGCTATCTCTTTCGTACGCAGGTAGCGTTATGGCCGACGGCGCATGGTGACGTCACAGCCTAGTATTGCTGTTATTTGACAGCTACCTCTTCCACCAAATTTTAAAGCTTTATAACTTACTTACTATTGCGCCAATTTTGAAAATCTTTTTCCATTAGATTTTGGATAGCATACATTTTTCATAATTGTATTTAAAAAAAGTAGTCAACTCCCCTATTATGAATATAAATATATATGAAACTCGTAAACGTAGTGTACATTTTTTTTAACTGACGATGCGCTTCTAACTCTACTAATGGCCGGTCTCAACAACTTACTAACATTTAACTGAAGATTTCTATATAACTTGACAGTAAAAGTTACGCTAACGGGTATTGCTGTTTCAATATCAAAAACTTCGACGTAACTTCGAGTACTCTTCGTGTTTTCAACTATAATTCTTTTCAATAGGTTAAATTAAATTTTATGTAAATCAATTAAAATAACATAGTTTATTATAACAATATTAAAGAGCGCTATGTTCGTCTCTGGCAAAAACGAAACGCACCAATGTCAGTAATCATATTCGACCCTCCGATAGATAGTATAAGGCAGGGATAAGGTATTCTTATACATCTTAGTTTATAGACAAATAACAACCAAAAGTAAGCATTTTAACTGTTTGTTATCTGTCAGTAAGTTATTAAGACCGGCCGTAAGACGTGAAGTAACCACGTTGTAGGCTGAAAACTTCATAATACTGTTTGTAGTCGCTGAGGAAGCTCAGAGATTACACGTATCATTGGTTCACGTCGTAAATTCGTTTAAAAATGCACAATTAAACGTCCTCATACAAGACAAAAATATTAAATATTTATTACATTATGTTTATGATAGCCTCAAATATTTTACGTACGTTTTAAAACTAACCTTTAGTGCATTGTTCAATTTTCATTGACAATTTGTTAGCTGCATCGACGATTATCCCATACTGAGTAAAATTCTTTATTATACCTATTGCGGCTTCAGACAATCGCTCTAGCTGCAACACTTCCTTCTCAATTACTATCGGATCTTGGTGTAAAACTTTCAACAAAACATTTATCATTATCTGCAAGAACTTCGGAATGCCAGGCGGTTGATATTTTTCTTCATGATCAGAATTCATCTTTTCATGGTGAATATCGCTAATAGCAGTTTCCTCAACCACGGCGGTAATTGTCTCATTACTAGATAGGGCATCACAATGTTCAGTTTTTTGTTCAGATAAAGAGTTAACTACTATGGAACTATCAATTTCATCAACTGCTTGTGATAATGTATTCTCCTGATTTACATTTTCTTGCATGTCATCAGAATCTTTGTTTGAAAGAGATTGCAATGTTCCACAGCTTGTCTCTAGGCCTTTATTTCTCAGCGAACTCCATCTTTTCCTCTTTGAGGGGTTGCCACTGATGGGGACTTCTTCACATGCTGCTTTAAGTTTTATTAATCTCCTCTTGGAAGATTTACTTGAATCAAGCTTGGCACAAGATTTTGAAACATTATCAACAATTACTGGACCCGGTTCCTCGGAAATTGTAGAACCACTGGTCCTTTCACTCTCTTTCTGGGTATCTTCACTAAAAGGTTCTTTTAGTTTAGTAATTGTCTCCAATGATAGGATCGGATTGCGTGGTATAAGTCTACCTTGATCGTGAAGTAACTTAATTTTATTAACCGTAAATACAGGAGTATTTATTTTTTTCTTGAAATGTATGAATGATTTATCAGTATCACATAAAAGTACCTAAAAAAAAGTAAATTTATGGAATTCAGGTAATGAATATGTGTAAATTCGTTTAAATGTATGATCTTACCACATGGTAATTATTCTTCGTTAGGCTTCGACATGTATTCAATATGTTTAAAAATTTGTTATGGGTATTTTCCGGTGGTATATCTGAAAAACAATTTAATATTATTATAAATAAGTGGTTCCATGGAATCCAGCACACAACGTCCGTCTCGACAGTGCTTTCCATTCCTATTCAACAATTTTGTTAAAAGTTCCTATTCAACTAATTTAGCTGAAGTAAACAACTTCTTCGTCATCATCAGCCACATGACGTCCACTGCTGAACATAGGCCTCCCCTAAAGATTTCCAGACGGACCTGTCAAAAGCGGCACGCATCCAGCGTGTTCCTGCGACCTTTACAAGTCTGTCTACCTCGCAGGTGGACCGCCGACGCTGCGCTTGCCAATACGTGGTCTCAACTTATATCGTGGCAATCCCTAAAACCTGATGAACTGTGAATCAAATATCCATATTTTGCCTTGGTAGCAATTAAGAAGCTCCCATACTCATCTTAGCTCGTATTCTCTTTTAAGGAACTGCTTTAGGAATTATAATAATAAAAATAAAAGTTAGGTAATAGTTACCTGAGTCTGCTTCGGTCCAATAAAAACGAATTAACCGACTAATCGCTTCATTACCAGGTTTTTTTTCGATAGGTTTTAATTCCATTCTCACAAGAGGGGGTATTTTTAAATGACATTTTCCATCTGTAAAGATATATTTGTTATATATCATCAGTATTATTTACAACTGCCTCGACTGCCTCGGTGGCGTAGCTGTATTACGGTACGACTGCAATAGTGAGGTCTCGGGTTCGATCCCCAGGGCGGGCAAAGTGATATTGGTTTTTCTAATCAGTATCAGCCCAAAGTCTGGAATTTGTGCCCGATATGGCGATAGGCTCGCCCCCTATCACATCATGGGACGGAAAACGCACGGCGAAAAGTGGGTGCACTATCTCTGTTCTGCCTACCCCTGCATGAGTACGTGTGTGTGCGTGTGTATTATTTACAACACAATTACCTACTTCTATCGCGAATATACGAACATTTATTTATCAGCAAACATAAATTTACTAAAGATTGAATTATTACCTAATACAGTCATTAGAGTTAGCAATCGAGAATGTTTTATGATTACATTAGTTTCTGGTACAATGTACCACATGTCTTGTTTTGTTTTTGGTAAAATATAACCTTTCAGGTACGATAAAATATGCTTTACTGTTTCTTCATCCCAGGATACCTAAAAAAAATATAAAATAAAATCACTGGTGGCAAAATGAGCGATAAAACCAACTTTTACTCGCGGTTCCGCCCACGTGAAGGCGCCACAGACTGCCTAGAATATCATTATCGGTGTCTTAGATCGGTGTAATGATTTTGCCTTACAAAGATACAGTTGGAGCCAGTAGCGTAGTTGGGGTGGCACTTTTAGGGGTCCGCAATATGCATAAAATAAAACCTTTTACAATTTTAAACTCCTTTTAATATGTGCACGCGTGATTTGTTTGTTTCTCGGAAGATTACTCAAAAGAAACAGATGGGAATAGACAAAAATTAAGACCCGTTATTAAGTTATACCATCCATGCAAACATAGAAAAAAACTATTATTTTGACATTACAAACAGAGGTCACAGTTTTATTTATGTGTATAATACTCACATTACTTTTTATTTCTTCTGTGTTAGTTCTTTTCTCATTAATATATCTTGTATGATTTTTTCTGGACAGTTTATTTCTAAGATCTGAATTATAATCCTTTCTATGATTAAAGGCACATTTTTTAATTTTTGTTCCGGTGTTATTCGATTGATATGTGTTAATATCAAAATTCTGTTCAAATCTGGTTATATTTTGCATTTGATTGATAGTGGTTGGAGAGCCAGATTGTAAGTTGATAAGTGCTGCTTGAGTAGGCTGACTTATAATTTGATTAGTAAGAAATTGACTATTAATAAGAGCAGCGGGTAGATTTTGTGGAATCAGTGGTATGGTATTAGGTTGTATGAAAGGTATGGACCCTTGAACAATAGGCAAATTCCAGTGAATATGGTTATTGGGATTCATGCTGTTGATTACTCTAGGTTCACTTGTACTGGCTTCATTGTTATTGACCATTTCAAATTGCGTAACTGTTTTAGCAACGTTGGTCTGGTCACTACCATCATTTACCTTCTTTTCTTTTTTTTTAATCTGTAACAAACAACACAGTAAATAAAGATGGGTTTTATAATAATAATAAAAGGCTCTATTCTGTATAGGGTTTTTGTGACCACATAATTATTAGAACTGACTGACATTTACCTACTATCGTAATTAAGAGTATGATGTTACGCATACGAATTCTATCAGCTTTACGTTTAATAAAGTCTTAATGCAAAATATGGTCATGTTCTAAATGCTCAATTTTCAATTGAATTAATAATTACACATTCAGCACTCAGGGGAGTTTATATTTCAGAATTTGCGTGATTTGTTTAATTGATGTATAAAATACTCATATATACCGGACGAAATGATGCGAACTATTGTAGTTTCAATCGTTAGAAACAAGACGAAAGACCCTGCAAATTCCACTAACTATCGGCCTATTACCTTAACCATAGTTTTCGGCACGGGCGTAGCTATAGCTTTCACCGAGGGGAGTTCTAAGATTCCAAAATGTCAGTGGCGTAGCGAGGGTTCTTGCCGCCCCATGACACCAAAAAACCTCCTTTCAACAAATAAGTCACGTATACCAAATACCAAAAGTTTGTGAAAATTGATCTTCGAAGTGCACATAGGCATCATGATGTGTACATGTTTTGTGGCCCGGATTATTTTTGTTGTAAGCTAAGGGGGCGGTCCGGACCCCCAAAACTCCCCCCTTATATACACCCATGGTGGTCGGCAAAATATTCGAACTACTTTTACCGCCTTTGCTAATGAAAAATGTAAAGATTGATGACGC
This sequence comes from Sphinx pinastri, assembly GCA_947568825.1. Lineage (NCBI taxonomy): Eukaryota > Metazoa > Arthropoda > Insecta > Lepidoptera > Sphingidae > Sphinx > Sphinx pinastri. Next base: position 7,842,252 of record OX387627.1, on the reverse strand, counting down.
TCAGTATGGTTTCCGCCTCGGGCTCTAAACGGCTGCAGCAATCTTTGGTCTAAAGTATACTGTAAATTATTACACAACTCGGAGACACTTCAGTCTACGCTTGCTTCCTGGCACTTTTTTTTTTTTTTTTTATTGCTTTGAATGACGAGACGAGCATGCCGTTCGCCTGATGGTAAGCGATACGACCACCCATAAACAGTAGCAACACCATCCAGCACCTTGACTGACAAAATACTGAGTGGCATTCTACTGCGCTCGTCATCCTGAGACATAAGATGTTAAGTCTCATTATGTCCAGTAGTTATACTGGCTACAATATCCTTCAAACCGAAACACAACAGTGCATGCACACTGTTGCTTGGCGGTAGAAACACCTAAGTCAGGCATTTCATCTCGTGAACTATAATATTCTCTGGAGTAAATTGCGCGGTTCAAAGGAACCGCTGAAGATTGTTGAGCTGTTGAGGTACTGGTACGGTGACCAGAGGAACTCGGAGAAATGGGGTGTACAGTCCATCCGCCCGGACATCTAGCGAGTACAGGCTGGACTGCAGGGTACGCCAAGGAGTGTTCACTTCTCCGGACCCGTTCAATATATATATATAAATAGCTTGATTGAGGAGCTGAAGAGTACCAGAATCGGCTGCCACATTGGCGATGTTTGTGTCAATAACTTAAGTTACGCGGACGGTATGGTGCTCCTCAGTCCCTCAATGAATGGTCTTAAAAAGCTCTCTTCGCTCTCTGGCGAAATTAACAATGATCCAAACTGAACTGAACAGTATTTCTTTTTTTGCTAGTTTAACTACAACAGTATAGTACTTTTACGCATGCTCATGCCTTTTATCCCCGAAGGGGTAGGCAAAGGCGCAACTAGTGCACCCACTTTTCGCCAAGCGTATTCCGTCCCATGATGTGATAGGGGGCGAGCCTATCGCCATATCGGGCACAAATTCCAGACTCCGGGCTGATACTGAATAGAAAAATCCAATATCACTTTGCCCGACCCGGGGATCGAACCCGAGACCTCAGCCTTGCAGTCGTACCGTAATACAACTACGCCACCGAGGCAGTCACTACAGTACTACACACAGTACTTTTATCTTTTCTTTTTTTTTCTTTTTAGTCGTCGTCTTGTTTCTGTGGTGCTACTATTGTTTCTACTTGCGTAAATCATAGTCTAGGATGATCCTTAGTACGTGTGGTGTTAGCTGCTATTTCCAAAGTGTCTTGTTGGCCGCTGGTTGACTTGCAAGGTTACTGTCTCATGTTCTTTATTTACTTCTGCGAAGCCAATCGCAGGGCGAGGGTCGCCAACTTAACACGTACGTCGAGATCGGGTGCGTAAGCATCGTGGCTTCGAGAATGCTTTGGCGGTATTTCTCAAAGGCACATCAGGGTCACCGACGTGCCGCAACTGTCATTCCAACTAACAATAAGGTAGATGACTACTTTTTTTAATACATTTATATAAAATGTATGCCATCCAAAAACTAATGGAAAAATATTATTCAAAATTGGGGCAATAATTATTAATTTATAAAGCTTTGAAATTCAATGGGAATGGGTAGTTGTCAAATAACAGCACTGTGATGGCGACGAGAGTCGCCGGCCATAACGCTGCGTGCGTGCGAAAGAGATAGCGCGATATCCCCTCCACGTCTCCACTTTTGCTCACAACAATATTTAAAATATGAATAACTGCTTGCAACATTGAGATTGATAAAAATGATATACCCGACATATAAAATAATCGAAATAGGGATTGCAACATACATCTAACTTAGAAAACTGTACCATTGAATACATATATACCTACAGGATATAATAATATTAGTTTTAAATACCTCTTCATCAGTGTAATGCCATAATTTTTGTTTGGTTAATGGATTATAATAATATTTGCGACCAGGATTAGACTTGGAATCAACAATAATCCATTGTTCTTTTTCGGGGATAGTAGCTGACGGCCTCTGGTTTTTTTTCTCCTGTTCATCCATTACCTGTAAGAATTAGTAAAACATCGTATTATCAACTTCACTAACTTTTTTATTAACTTGAGTAAACAATATATTTAGAAATGTAATCAATTTACAGCATTTCTAATTAACTTTAACTCATTTATTACATAACACATATCAATTTCAGGTCTCAAGATGCAGAATAGGTGAATGACTCAATTTTGTTCGTTACGTTTATCAGATATTTACCTCACATAAACTCTAACACTGAAATATTGATTAAAGAGTGGTAAAGAATCAACAAGTTATAAGCCTTTGAATATCGGTAGAAGGGGTAAGTGTTAAGAAACGAGAAAAGAGGCGCAATACGCACACGACGTCATCAGGATTTTTTTATTTTTATTTTTTTAATCGCTCGGCATATTGTCTGCACCGCACCTGATGGTAAGCACGGAGCAGTCCAAATAGAGAATCGAATGGCATTGGACGATTATTCCGTGCCATTCGACACAATCATGCCGTCCTGACCAGCTGCTTCTTCACGCTACGCGATTACGATGCGTACGAAAGAATGAGATGGAGCGATATCCCCACTACGCGCCCACTCTTGCACATTGCAATATTAATTATTTACTGCCTCATTTCTTAACCAATTTTAGTGTAGTTTTCACAAAAAGGCATCTTTTTCTGTTACATATAAAATAATATACAAAATCAAACATAGGAAAATATCCTATTTAAGCAAAGCAGCCCAAGTAGCTACAATTATAGTTGTGACAAACTAAGCTGGCCAGTATGACAATTTAATTTTTTCCCGACGCGATAACTTTGTGAGAATGTCTAACGAAAAATTTAAGAGTCAACTACATAATTACAAATACTTATGATGTTCTCCATACATTATAACAAAGAGTATCATACTTATGTAACATATTTGAATTAATAACAATAAAAAATCCAACTAAAAAAATTTTTTTTTTTTTACTAAATTTGAATTAACAATAGTGTGGATAAGAAAAAAAATTATTCTTTTGTAATTAAACCGTGGGGTGTATGGTGTCAATAGTTATAAATATTTTATTGACAGATATTATGAGTAGAACGATAATAATTTTGATAATATCTTAAAAAGCACCTTATTTACACTATTGTTAATTCAAATTTATTAAAATTTATTTTCTATTTTTTTAGTTGGATTTTCTATAAAGCGTGTTTATTAGTTTTAAAAAACTATTATCTATTTTTCATTTTTTATTTCTGTTCTACTATAGTCCTATAGTATATTTTATCGATTACAAAAAAGTTTTTGACTCAATTACTCACGAAAGCATATGGAAAGCATTAGAAGAGATAGCCATACACGAAAAATATATAAATATCCTAAAATACATCTATGCTAACTGTACAGGTAGAGTCAAGTTGGACAGATCTGGAACAAAAATTAACATATGTAGAGGCGTAAGACAAGGAGATCCCGTCTCTCCCGAGCTGTTTATAGCAGTGCTCCAACATATAACGGGAAACTTACCATGGTCGAAGCAAGGGATTTATATGAACGGTTAAGCGTTGCGAAAGATAGAGATAGGTGGTGCCTCTTGGAGGAGGCTTTTACCCGAAGGGGGTCCATACAAAAATAATTTTAGAATATTTAAGTCACTGTATGCATATTTATTTTAGTAAGGTATGGAATAAATAAAGCTATATTATTATTATAGTCCAACAGATGTCACTAAAAATATACTATGTGCGATAGAGAGCGCACTACGACTGCGCTCTGAGGTAAACTGTGGCTATACCGTAGGGAGAGCACACTTCGACTGCGCCCTGAGGTAAGCTATTACGAAAATATTCATTTTTTTAGTTGGATTTTCTATAAACGCGTGTTCTTAGTTTAAAATATTGAATTGTCATCGGTGCTTGATAAGTATGCCAAATTTCGATTTAATCCAACGTTTTGAATGGGGTCAAAATCATCTTCAAAGTTTCCGTTACATAAATAGATACATACATACATATGTTTGAAGCTAGTAAATGCGTGTTAAAAAAAAGGGAACGTGCATGTCGTAAGTTCTGCCATCTGATGGCGCAATTCGAATCTTTCAGCCCGTCGATACTTGACATTGACGTAAAATATTTATATGAAAAGAATGAAAAATAACATTTCATTTATTGATAATGTATTGCTATCTGGGTGCTCTAAAACATAAAAATAAACAAATCAAATGGTGTGAAATTCTATTGTTCCCTAGAATAGTACCTAAATACATACTTTCATTCCATGGTTATGTGAAAACCGACAAAAATAATAAAAGTTGTATGAAACATACACAATTATGAGTTCCAAAGCATTTAGAAATGTCTCATAACGAAATTTATAAATATAAATGTGTTTTATAGATAATATTTAATAAACAATCAGAAAAGCCCGAGGAAAATCAGCATCCTCGGAGTTTAGTAGTGTCAGAGATGTGAATGGGAATTTAGTGAATGGAAGATTCGCATTAAAAAGATGGAAAGAATATTTTGAAAGTTTGTTTGAAAATGACACAGGATTTAGATGTGATGGTCGAAAGAGAAGAAAAAGAGGATAAAATACGCATGAATGAAATTGTGAGAGCTTTAAACAGCATGAAGATGGGTAAGGCAGCCGGGTATGATATGTGTCTGTCGAAATGCTAAAGGCTGGACAGGGCGTCGTGGCAAGTCTGTTGTGCCGCCTCTTGAATTTGTGCTGGAACAGAGGTGTGGTACTGAAAGATTGGTGCCGCGCCGTTATTGTTCCACTATACAAAGGAAAGGAGTCGCAGCAGGACTATCAAAGCTACCGAGGCATTAGCCTTCTTAGCGTTGTCGGCAAACTATATGCAAAAGTTCTGATCGAAAGGATTATTAAAGAGACCTGTGATAAAGTATGGGATGTGCAAGCCGGATTTCGAAAGGGTATGGGATGGACGGACCAGGTCTTTTCCCTGCGAAGCATCGTAGAGAAGTATTTCTCTAAAGGGCAAAAAGTTTTCTGCGCTTTCGTAGATTTGGAAAAGGCCTATGATAGAGTGATAAGGAATGAACTGTGGTCAGCTTTGTCCATGTTTGGGGTGGATAGTAGCCTGATTAGAGCACTGAAGTCTCTTTATGAGAACTCTAGTGCTTGTGTCAGGATAAATGGAGCCTACACTGATTGGTTTCGCATTAATAGGTAAGGGTGTGAGACAGGGATGTGTAGCATCTCCATGGCTGTTCAACCTATTCATGGATGGCTGTCTAAAAGATATAAAAGAGAGTGCGTACGGGCTGAGAATGAATGGTTTGTCACTCAACTGTCTACTCTATGCTGATGATCAAGTAATTCTTGCATCATCATCGGTGGAGTTACAGAACTTAGTGACAATTATGGATGATGCTTTTGAGAGAAAAGGCATGAAGATGAATGTTAGTAAGACGAAAGTTATGGTGTTTGAAAGGGACGATAGCATAACAGAATGTAATATTTTTATAGGTAACGACAGGGTACAGCAAGTAAGTGATTTTGTATATTTGGGATGTGTTTTCACAAGTGATGGTAGGTATGACAGTGATATTGAGAGACGAGTGAGTGCAGGTAATTGGGTGAATGGAGCGTTGCACGCCTTTATGGGTAGCCGGAAGGTGTCCAAAAAGGTACGACTGGCTGTCTATAGAGGAGTGTTATTACCAACTCTGATGTATGGTAGTGAAAGCTGGATATGGCAGAAAAAGCACGAAATTAAGATTAAAGCAGTGGAAATGAGAGCGATAAGAAGTATGTGTGGGGTGACTGTGTGTGATAGAGTGTGGAATACTATGGTGATGGACATGTGTGGAGTGACAGAGGATGTAGTGACCAAAATTGAGAACGGTATGCTAAGGTGGTTTGGGCATTTGGAAAGGATGGATGATAGGAGAATGACAAAGAGGATATATAAGGTGAGTGTGGATGGAAGGGCCGGCCCCTGCCATACTGCATTGAACTTTCGAATGTCAGATATCTGACATTCTAAGTAAAAGGCCAGGTCAAAAGTACCCTGAACCGGCGGGAGTGCATGCAAGATTGATGAAGGTAGAGGAAGCGAAAGTGGTGCGCCAGAATCGAGCAAAGTGGCAATCCATGGTCTCTGCCTACCCCTATGGGATAGAGGCGTGATACTATGTATGTATGTATGTACAAACAAATCTGTAATTAGGGGAACATAACCTCCTAATTTTGCTTTAATAACATTAAAATAACTAGTTCCAATTTAAAAAAAAGCTTATTCTGGCCACGCTAGGTATCAATAATATTCAGCCGGAACCATTGATGTATTAAAAAACCCCGGAACCCATATTTTATAATTTTTGACATAATAAAAATAAATTAAAGCTTTGAAAAGTTCCACATGTGGCTCTTGTGTCGAATTTGTGCTGCTCCCTACAGTTTGTGTGTGTTCCCTATATACTGAAATAAAGAATATAATCTTGACTCTTATATCACTGTAACGCTTTTACAATGTACTCTGCAGTTTATGAGCGAACTGTTGGGAAAGTTTTAAATCACTTGGCAACCAAAAGTAACCGATTACTGAAAAAAATCGAAACTTGGAAGCAAATAAAAAGACCATTGTTAATTTAAAAATTATGTTTAAAGTTCATTTAACAAACAGATTTTTTTTTACATTTCATACTCAAAGAAAGAAAACGAACATCTCAAAAGTAAATAACTTAAACCATTACACTATATTTGTTATTTTATTTTCAGTACACACTCGTAAATATATCTTTGTAACAACTAATAAACAATCACTGGTGGTAGGTCTCTCATTATGTAAGAGGCCGTCTGGGTGGGTACCACCGCAATGTCTATTTCTACCGCCAAGCAACAGTGTGCATGCACTGTTGTGTTTCGGTTTGAAGGACATTGTAGCCAGTATAACTACTGGACATAATGAGACTTAACATCTTATGTCTCAGGGTGACGAGCGCAGTGGAATGCCACACAGTACTTTGTTAGTCAAGGTGCTGGATGGTGTTGCTACTGTTTATGGGTGGTCGTATCGCTTACCATCAGGCGAACGGCATGCTCGTCTCGTCATTAAATGCAATAAAAAAAAAAAAAAAAAAAAAAAAAAAAAAAAAAATTAAAAGTTATGAAAGGATAATAGTGAAATTTTGTGGGAAAATCTAACAATTAACTACTAACAATAACTAACTACTGTAATAAAAAAAACTCCTGATTGTAATATATAAGATTTAATTAAAATCTAACTCTTTTTACATACAGATTACATTACAGATACATATTTATTTTACATAAACTCCTTGAATAATAAATAGATTGCATTCAAGAATCCGTTATTAGGAGCAACTGATTTTATGTTATCTTCCCTACACATAGTTCTGTGAAGTATCAATAAATTGTCATACCAGCCAGCTTAATTTGTCCAATTATACTTACTATCCCTATATCATATCTTAACAGTACTATAAATGCGAGTATGTTTGTATGTTTGTTAGAATAATAAACCTGATTGTAAACAATCATCAAAGTTAAAATCCATTTGCATATTGTCACGAAAGCGGTGAACAAGCACGCAATAAGAAGAGTAGTGACGATATTATGATGTGTCATGAGACAAAAACCTTACCAAGTCAGCTGCTTTTCAATTTTTACAGAAAGTCCTGAGCATGATCCGCAAGAATACCTACATACATACACAGTATCACGCCTCTATCCCATAGGGGTAGGCAGAGACCATGGATTGCCACTTTGCTCGATTCTGGCGCACCACTTTCGCTTCCTCTACCTTCATCAATCTTGCATGCACTCCCGCCGGTTCAGGGTACTTTTGACCTGGCCTTTACTTAGAATGTCAGATATCTGACATTCGAAAGTTCAATGCAGTATGGCAGGGGCCGGCCCTTCCATCCACACTCACCTTATATATCCTCTTTGTCATTCTCCTATCATCCATCCTTTCCAAATGCCCAAACCACCTTAGCATACCGTTCTCAATTTTGGTCACTACGTCCTCTGTCACTCCACACATGTCCATCACCATAGTATTCCGCACTCTATCACACACAGTCACCCCACACATACTTCTTATCGCTCTCATTTCCACTGCTTTAATCTTACTTTCGTGCTTTTTCTGCCATACCCAGCTTTCACTACCATACATCAGAGTTGGTAATAACACTCCTCTATAGACAGCCAGTCGTACCTTTTTGGACACCTTCTGGCTACCCATAAAGGCGTGCAACGCTCCATTCACCCAATTACCTGCACTCACTTGTCTCTCAATATCACTGTCATACCTACCATCACTTGTGAAAACACATGCCAAATATACAAAATCACTTACTTGCTGTACCCTGTCGTTACCTATAAAAATATTACATTCTGTCATGCTATCGTCCCTTTCAAACACCATAACTTTCGTCTTACTAACATTCATCTTCATGCCTTTTCTCTCAAAAGCATCATCCATAATTGTCACTAAGTTCTGTAACTCCTCCGCCGATGATGCAAGAATTACTTGATCATCAGCATAGAGTAGACAGTTGAGTGACAAACCATTCATTCTCAGCCCGTACGCACTCTCTTTTATATCTTTTAGACAGCCATCCATGAATAGGTTGAACAGCCATGGAGACACTACACATCCCTGTCTCACACCCTTATTAATGCGAAACCAATCAGTGAAGGCTCCATTTATCCTGACACAAGCACTAGAGTTCTCATAAAGAGAATTCAGTGCTCTAATCAGGCTACTATCCACCCCAAACATGGACAAAGCTGACCACAGTTTATTCCTTATCACTCTATCATAGACCTTTTCCAAATCTACGAAAGTGCAGAAAACTTTTTGCCCTTTAGAGAAATACTTCTCTACGACGCTTCACAGGGAAAAGACCTGGTCCGTGCATCCCATACCCTTTCGAAATCCGGCTTGCACATCCCATACTTTATCACAGGTCTCTTTTATAATCCTTTCGCTCAGAACTTTTGCATATAGTTTGCCGACAACGCTAAGAAGGCTAATGCCTCGGTAGCTTTGACAGTCTTGCTGCGACGCCTTTCCTTTGTATAGTGGAACAATAACGGCGCGGCACCAATCTTTCGGTACCACACCTCTGTTCCAGCACAAATTCAAGAGGCGGCACAACAGACTTGCCACGACGCCCTGTCCAGCCTTTAGCATTTCGACAGACACCCTATCATACCCGGCTGCCTTACCCATCTTCATGCTGTTTAAAGCTCTCACAATTTCATTCATGCCATCCGCAAGAATAAACAGGTGAATATTTAAACCATGTTAATGTACGATTAATTAATTTGTAGGCACCTACCATCAAGTACTATGCCATACTCCTTTTAGACAGGTATCGTGTATTAGATCTTAGAGATTTTATAATACATATTAGATCCTTGAAACAATAATATAATAGATACCGAGTTTGTGCACCGGTAGGTTTATTTGTGTACACTGTGCAGGTATTCACTATTCACTGAATCAATAATATTGTGTTATTGAACTTATCTTCCCAATACTGCGCTTATTAAACACAATCAAATTCTTTGGGAAACCACAACTTTTCAGTAGTATTATAATTCTCTTTGCCACAACTGAACAATAAATTCCTTGACTACCACAGACCACTCAGACCAGGGGTATGACAGTCAAAGTGATCTGTCAGATGCTTGTCATATTTAAAAATAGTTTCTTTAAATTACCTGAAGATAGCACTAAACTTACATTTCAAAATGTGACCGTGACCACGAAGTGCTGCAAAGCCTTCGAAACGTAGGGAGAAAATATTAATTAAAAAACCGCCATAAAATCCGCAAAATAGTTTTATTTCTATTTCAAAATAGTTCAAAACAGTAAAATATCTTTTGTTGCAACCTTGTTTAGTTTTCCGGTTGTGACATTTTTTCTTTTCTTTTGTTTATGTGCGCCAAATTGACACCGTCAGTCAATTAATTTATTTTACATATTTTGTTGTAATAAAAAATAATAATATTATTTGAAATGGAAATTACAAACATATTTTGCGTGTATTAATTATTACGGTAAGTAAATTATTTTTTGCTTAAATTTAATAGGTATAATGTTATGTCAGTTAAAATAAACTCCTGTTTTCTTTTCATGCATTTGATTTTCACGTTATCGCTAAATATAATTGTGTTATTATTCTAAGTAAATATGTCGAAAAATACGATTACATTTTATTTGCAATACCACAATTATTATTGATATATTTCTTTACATGTAAGTTTTATTATTGTTAGTTTTATTATTTGCATTTATTTTAAAATTTTAACAAATTTGTTTCATTTTATTACAGGCACAGATGCCCATCCATTATCTTAACCCTAAAATAAAATAGAATTTTGGCGCAAATATGTGGATAATAATACAGAAAAAGTGTTTGATACAGTAAAAAACTACCACGATTGCACCAGAATATATGGTTATGAGTTTATCCTGCACTCAGTTTGAATCTGGGGGTATGGCAGTGCCCCCACCAAGTCGAGCAAAAAAGCGGCACGGCCGTACCATCCTTTTCTCGAAGCAGTTCAGGGCATTTTCGGCCCCCTGTAACTTCGTTGTGGATAAAACTAGAATAAATCTTTAGACTGTGTGGGAATCCGATTTTTTGTGCCAAATAAAGCATATCAAACATTGAATAACATATTGACGAACTTCTTCCAACCAAAGGATTAAAAAGATATAATATTATGTCTTATGATTGTAAGTCATTGATGTATAATAAAAACAACCCTTTTAAGTATATATATTAAGTAATATATCGGCGCCAGGCGGAGGTGCTAGATAAACATATTAAAATTAAGCTAAAATTTAATTTATATTTGAATTTTTTTTTTTTTTTTTTTATTGCATTGAATGAAGGGACCGAATGAGGAATACCGAAATTCGTGTTTGTTTAGTTTTTAACACGCTTTTATTAGCTACAGACGTATTTGTGTATGTATGTAACGGAAACTTTGACCATGATTTTGACCCAATAAAATATTTATAACTATTGACACCATGCACCTCACGCATTTATTACAATAAAAAAAATATTTTCTTATTTACACTATTCTTAAACCGTCAACGCCCGCTTATATATAGATATAAGCGTATTTTTCTATATACTCGGACATCGGTGTTCACCGCGGGCGTTGACGGGTTAATTTAAATTTATTATTTTTAATTCTAATGATATTTGATCATCAATATAGATAAATAATTATCATTTATAATATTGCCAATCTCTAAAGATTATACGATCGGAGCAGAAAGGCTTGTATTTTTTTTTTTTTTTATTTTTTTTTTTTATTAACCTGACTATCGTTTGTTAGCCTGACGAGGGTCGGCTTATACAAACAAACCGGACTTTAGGGTGAGCGCTTTAGGCACTCGCAACCCTTTAATTTAAGTGACCATGCTGAGGGCAACCCACTAACGGGTTACGGAAAAAGGCTTGTATGATCTTTCTTTCTGCCAACATAAATGCTCATGTTGTGAAACAGACAAGTGTTTAAGATTTATTTATATGTGCGGTCATAACGAAATGGTATTGAATGTATTAAATGGTATAGTATAATGTGTGTTGCACTTCATATGTAGTAGTTACGCAATTCTACATATGAAGTGCAATTAAGCACACGTCCCGCCTAGATAGTCTAAGCCTACTTCTGTACGAAACTTACTTTAAAATAAACATGAAAATTTTTATTGTACGAAAACCCCTCAACAAACAGAATGCTATTTTAAGTGAAAGTCCGTTATTCCTTCTCGTTTGTGTGTAATTTTTATTATACAAAATTAAATTATGAGCGCTCCCATACACAGATGGGCATTGTTCTTTGCACTTATGAGTTTTATTTCAGTCCTTAATTTTGTTTTGTAACTACCACAATTACACAATTATTAGTAATCAATATTAACAATATTGACAGAACAAATAAAAAATCCAGAAACTTTACGGCGATATTATTACCTTATTTTATTACATAAATAAAATAAATATAAAAACTATTCGACTCCGTGAAATTCTTGTTCTATTTTGGTTGTGATGACCATTGCATTTCTGACATTTATGAAAAACCAGACTAAACGTGCGTTGCTCGCGTCTAAAAATCTACTTTATGTGGTAGGCGTAAGATCGAATTTGTGTTTAGTCAATCCAAATTTGTAATTGTTTGTTTCTTTTTTTAGTTTGACTTATCGACGACACTTATTGATGTCTTATTTGCATGGAACTGTGCATCTTGGGTTTTTTAATACATCAATGGTTATATTGCATAATTATGGTGGTACATTATCCAATATAGTTCTATTAAAGAGCTCAAATGAAGTGAATTGAAATAATTGTGCTAATCAAGTGTTTTTTTTGTTGCCGCCAAAACTCCTCGATAAGGTCTTGGTAAGGTAGCCACTGCTTTACTTCGACATACCACAGATAATATAATAGACAAACCAAACTTGACATTGGCAAAATGTGATCACAAATGCAATTATAAAAAAAAAATCTCTTTGACTTAGAGATACTACGTATATAACCACCAGAATCCAGATATTTGTAGATAACCAATACCACCAGTGCTGCCACATGTATGACGGTTGAAGGCGCCGATAAATCATTATGAAGTAGCCTCAAGCCGCCGCATCGTATATGTATATGGAGAGGCGAAGGAGCAAAAAAAAAAAAACCTCCCAGCCCCTGACGCGAAGAGCTAAAAAAAAAGGTCCCCAATTCCAATTTCTGACATGTTTTGTACTCTCAAAGCTAAAAATATCCTCAAATCCGACAAAAGCAAGGTTTGTAACACAAATTTTCCAAGGTAGCCCAAATTGGCGACTGAGTGCCATTCGCATAGCCTAAGCGGCGACCAGTCGCCATTCACAATTTTTGGTCGCCCCGACACCCTCCGAGGTAGTCTAAATGGCGAAAAGTCGCCTAATCTGGAAGCACTGAATACCACAGACTACACTAGGGATGGTGCGTATTTACGCGACCATCTGGTTTTTACACCAGGTATCTACTTGCAAGTACGCTGAACAGGTGCCGTCACTACTTATGCTCGAATTCTAAAGTACCTACTATTGACGGCAGTTTATCTATTCCTTAGCGCTATAGGGAGCGTGCACGAACTATAGGGGGCAGCACAAAATTCGATACAAAAGCCACAGGTGGATAAAAAAGAAACTAGAACTAGAACAATAATTTGTTTATATATTCTTTTAATATGACAAAAATGATAAAACATGTGTTCCGGCCGAATGTTATTGATACCCAGCGTGTCCAGAATATGCTTTTTTTTAGATGGGAGCTAGTTATTTACGCAAAATTAGGAGGCTGTGTTCCCATAATTCCAGATTTTTTTGTATTGAATATTATGTTCAAAACATACTTATTTTTATAAATTACATAACGAAACATTTCTAAATGCTTTTGGAATTCATAATTATGTTTGTTTTATACAGCTTTTATTACTTCGTATTGCTCTTTGCTGCCATCGTTTCTTGATTTTCCTCGGGTCGAAAGTTATTCTAAAAAAGTTATATTATTTTAACATCTACCCACTTGACATTGGCAAAATCACCGATGAAACGGTGGAGCCATTTTTAAAAGAAGAAGAAACTTTTATTATTTTTGTCGATATTCACATTACAACCAGGGAATGTAAGTACTTAGGTACTATTCTTGGGAACATTATATAATTTCACACCATTTGATTTGTTTATTTTTATGTTTTGGAGCATCCAGATACACAGCTATACATTATCAACAAATTAAATGTTACTTTTCATCGTTTTAATGAATGTTGTACGGTGTTTGTTATTCTTCTGAGGTTGTACGTCAATGCCAAGTATCGATGGGCTGAAAATGAGTCAGATTGCGCCACTAGATGGCAGTGCTTACAACGTGCACGTTCCCTATTGGTTCGATAACCCATGAAACTGCGTTTCTGAACCGCGCACTGCAAGATAAACTCAGCTTAAACTTACTTTAACTGGGCAATTTTTGCCGTTTATCTGTTCTATAACTATTTGACGTGTCATTTTGTGACAAACGACGGCCACTTGTTATATATTATTTACAATATAGAGGAACATAATTGATTCGGCTAATCACAACAGTTTAAGTAGTGTTAATAAATGCTCAAATTCGAAATAAAACGACGTAAAACACAAATTCACAAACAAGTTTGCTAGTATGACATAAGACATTTTTTTTTTTTTATAATGGCATTTGTGTTCACATTTTGCCAATGTCAAGTTTGGTGTATTTTATTATCTGTAGTATGTCGAAGTAAAGCAGTGGCTACCTTACCAAGACTTTATAGAGGAGTTTTGGCGGCAACAAAAAAAACACTTGATTAGCACAATTATTTCAATTCACTTCATTTGAGCTCTTTAATAGAACTATATTGGATAATATACCACCATAATTATGCAATATAACACTAAGTATCACCAAAATAATTAATTAAAAGAAAAGCACCTCATGACACTTCCAAGTTCCCGCCAAAACTCATAAGACATTTTGTTGAACTGTTTGACTTTTTTTTTATTCGGCAATGATGTCATTCATTAGCTAATAAATAATCATAAATAACAAATTATCACAAAATAAAATAAAAATATTTTTAGACGTAGATCTATGTTAAAAGAAATTATTTTTGTATATGAAATAATTATTACTTACGAATTTTAGTAATAAAATCCATTTTAAAGTCGACTGTTGAAAAAGAGCCATCTAGTAGCAAAATAAGGAACTAGTTAACGGTTTCATAATCATTGAATGCTTCATTTTGTGTTCAGAAACACAGTGGAAGTTAACCGACGTTTATCTTAAGTTTAACGTCAATAGCTATTAAAAGTTTAACTGGGAAATTCAGAAATCGGGCGTTAGTATCACCAAAACAATGAATTAAAGGCTTGTTATTCTTCTGAGACAATTACTTACCTCACAGAATAAATAACTTCATAGAAAGAGTGTAAATTACACTCATATACTGATCCTTTTTTTTTAAATAGGGCAAAAGCATGGAAGAGACAGAGACAAATATTATGTTGTTAAGGACGGTTTGCGTACACTATACAAACATCAAATTGGCTACCTTTGGCTACCTTTACGATGCCGAATTAAAAAGCGAATGAATGTCAAATGTTACAATTTGTCAACGCGCCCACACAATTAGGTTACATTATACTTCCTTGCGGGCTTGTCAAATTTGTTTGCCTATTTTGTAATTTCTTTGTGAATTAATTTAATAATTTCGAGTTGCTATTGTGAGTGAGTTAAAGCCCAGCAAACAAACTATGTCCTGCGCTATTGTAGGATGCAAATCCCATTCTTCCCGAAAAGAAAATCAAGATGAAACCATCAGCTTCCATCGGTGAGTAGACAACAAACCAATAATATTTGCTAAAAACCTATACAGAAGTGCAAAAAGCCTAAGTAATTATACTTATTATTATGCTGTAGTCATATTATAATCGGCTGTGGGCCATTCGATTCAGTAATTTTTCAGTATTTTTCATTATTACCAATTTTCATAGTAATTTTCAATGGTGTTGTGCTGCATATTTTATCGATAACATAAATGTTAGTATTACGTAGTATACTGTTTTGCATAAAATGGCTTGTACTTTCAAAATATGGTATTGTAGTGGTAAAAGGCACTCAGTTAACGTGCGCGAGGGCTTAAGTCGGGAATACTAGTATATATTTTCATAGTGTGTTACATACAATATGTTATATTGCAGATTCCCCACAGATGATACCGTGAGGCAAAAATGGATCGGTGCTCATGCTCGTACTAATTGGCAATGGAAAAAACAGCACCGTGTTTGCTCGAAACACTTCAATATTGAATGTTTTACTAACACGGAAAACTATAGAACCAGGAGATCGTTTTCCATTCACATCAACACTTTGTACCCTATTGCTTAAATATGATTTAAATAATTCAAGGGCTTTGCCATTAACCCCATAGTGGCTAAATGATCATACTTATATAACATGAATGATACCGCCGTGTTTTATTTTTAATGTCCCATTTTAAGTAGCTCTCTGTCAGACCCAGACCTCTTGGGTATCTACTTTAATGCTAAGGAAGTCAGAAAAGAACAGAGAATTACTGGCTTTCTCCGAAACGAAATTTCGGTCGATTTTCATTTGCTAATTACAGTGCTTTCCATTCGCTCCATAATTTCTAACAATTTTCTAAAAAATAATAATATTATAAATGCCAAACCATTTTAGTGTGAATGAAATTTAGAAAGGTATGAAAACCGCTGTAAATAGCAAGCGAAAATCGGACGTAATTTCATTTTGGAGAAATCCGGTATGCCCCAAGTTTCTTATAAAGTAACAGCCTCTTAACGAGAGCTTGTATGCACCCAGACCTCATTTGGTATTTTAATACCAAATTAAGGATTTCATATCTTTTTTTTTCTTATCCCTTTATATAAAATAGCAATTTGTATAGATAGGTATTTGCAGTTGATTAATCGAAAAGTGTTGATTTTAGCACGTCTGTAAATTTATCATAGCCCATAAACAAACAGTATCTATCGATATCGATAAACTGTCACAAGGGGTCACAGCACAACTAAATTTCTTGATGTCTATGAGAGTGTACGCTCAAATGTCATAGCATTACTTCTATGAAGTTATTTATTCTGTGACTTACCTCCATGACTCATTAAAAAAACGAATGTCATTCCATTATGACAAATAATTATTGGTCTTGTTTTACATATTTTTGTTGAAATAAATAATTTAAATCTCTGCATTTTATAATTTGGTTTTGGTAACATTGTTGTCTATACATTTTTATAATAGGTAAGACTTTGATCATATGACAGTCAGTCATTTATTTCCGAACAAAATGGCTGTGACTATGGTCCCCTTTTGGTTTTCCTTGATTTTATCAATTATTGGTGAGTTTATTCCCCGTTTTTTTTAAAGTAATATCTATACTTATTATATCCCTGTTTTTATTTCTATTCTATACTTTCAGGAGCGAATGCTGCGGGTGAATTCAGCGTTCTTTACAGTCCTGACTCCCTGAGTTTTAATGGACAAAGTAAAGTCTTCGAGAGTACCCTGAAGGAAGTGTTCTCAGCTTCTTGTGGACTCTCCGTGGAAGAGGTATGCAATCTTTCTATTAACTGTTTTATAAGCTTAATATCAGGGTTACATAAAAAGTGGTAACGAGGGCGTAGTTAGCTTGTGGACGAGTGATAATCTAGAAATAAATTCTATATACCCTTTCCCAGAACTCCGAATGGAATGGCTTGTCAATCATCGATCCCTTTAACACACCAGAAGCTGTTGTTGAAGTTTACATTGATGGTGTTTCCAGCCTTGGTAGTGCAGTAAGTATTCTGATATAATAGTTTAACATATCATGGACATAGGCAAGGGCATATCTTTCATGTGCAATTAAACTAAATTTTTCGTCAAACAAATGCTGATAAGTAAAAAGGATTATAAATTAATTCTTATTTATAATAGCAGTTCACATTGATTTAATGTCTTATGTATTTGTGTTCTTCATTCGAGGCACATTAATACATTCAAATTGATGTATTTTGTTTGTATTTTCAGGCTGGCTTGAAGTCAAAGACATTCCCCTTGACTGTAGATGAGTATGAACCTGACACATATGATGAACTCAAACACAGAATCAAGCAGAGGTTCACAAATGGAGGCAACAAATTGGTTAACTTTAACCTGAACAATCCTGAAGATGTAAGAATTAGTCCAAAAACTTATGTCATGATATTATGTTTGATAGATTCTGACTAAGAATAACTATAAATCTGAGTAGATAGTATTGGATTCTAGAAGACCCTTCTTTTTAACCTACTTTTAGGCTTTCATCTCAATACTCTTTCATATTATGTATACCATGTCATATTATGTATGTCTGTATTGAATTCTTGATAATAACAATATGTAAGAAAATAACGCTTGCTTTCATAATCAGTATTTATATTTTAAATTGATTAATTTACAGCTGGCAACATACTCTGATGTATTTGGTGAAATTGCTGTGCCCAAGGTCACAAAACAAAGTTTGCAACATTTGAAATACACTGTTGAAGAGGATGTCCAGTTCCTTTATGAGCTGGCTGCATTGAAAGCAATAACTCAGAAAGTAATTATTTTTAATTATAGTTTATCTTACCAATGTCAAGACGTATGTTTACATTTATATCATTTTTAGATTGAATCTGGAGCAGTTAGTGCAGACAACATTATTGACATCTATAACTTCAGATTCCGTTCCCTGCATGCCTTGTCAGATTTCCACGGACCCAACTCATTGCAAACTAATGAGGCTAAGAAGTTGTTGGGTGAGTTCAGAATTGTATACCTAATTTTTATAATTGGAAACATTATGTAATTACTAACTACTCATGGAAGCTATTTCCCAGAGTAAAAGCCCCATTTTCTATGTATACATTTACTTAAAGTGTCAGAAAAAAAGAGTAATGCTTGTCCACTATAGGTGTACACCAGTAATAATGGGACATTTTGGTACTGAATGAGCAAGGGCCGGCGCGGCGCTCATATGGCAGAGCGCAGCGCAGAGTATTTTTTCCTGTCAATCGGTCGCCGGGCTCGCCGAAGCGACGCTCGTGCGGCACGGGCGGGAGCCGCCATTTTGTTGTCACACTCGTACCATACTATCCAACTAATATTATAAACGCGAAAGTTTGTAAGAATGTATGGATGTTTGTTACTCTTTCATGCAAAAACTACTGAACGGATTTCGATGAAATTTGGCACACGGGTAGATTATGTCCTGGATTAACACATAGGCTACTTTTATCCCGGGAAAATATAAAGGAGGACTTTTATCTCGGAAAATCTTTTTAACGCGGGCGGAGCCGCGGGAAAAAGTTCGTTTCTCTATAATTCTTCTCTTTTTAAATTCCTTTTCTGCAAGTAATGTAATCAACAACAACGTTCCAATCCATCATTTTATTAACGAAAGTACACATTTGGACTCTTGAAAAAACGAATGACGACGGTGTGTCGAGTATGCACAGTCTAGCGCATACTGGTGCATCCGCACGCAGTCTTTATGTCATTCGTCCAATGTGTTACGCGCTTAGAAAACTTCGCGGGCATGCTCTGCGCTGCGCTCCGCCATATGTGCGCCGGCTCTAAGATACTGTAATATAAACAAAGTATTTTTGTAGGTGAGGCACTTGAAGACCTTACTAAGGCATTTGTGAAGGCCTATGACGGTTCTGTACTGGTCACAGCTGTCACAACCGATGTCGCCCACACTCGTCGTGCTGTCCGTTCGGTTCCTGACAGAGTAGAACTGAAGAATTCCGTAAGTATATTGTATATCTTTATGCCTTTTGTAATTGACTGTCAATACTGTTACTGTTCACCAAATATTTATCAATATTTGGTGAACTATATTTATTAGAGTAATTGAGTGTAAACAACATTAAGAGAAACCAATACGGGAATGACGTCACTGGCGTTATGTTGCGAGTGTAAGAAAGAGGTGGCAATTTTTTATTATATGGTCACAAGATGTGCGAAAACTGCGATTATCTTTGAGTTTTATATATTTGGCACTTTTTGCAGACTGAAGACGATGGTTATTCCGCTGACTATGCCGCCATATTCAATATCATATTGTGGTTCGGCGTTGTGTTCGCGTTCACGCTGGTCGCCATAGTGTATGCTCTGATGGATATGGACCCCGGCAGGGACTCTATCATCTACCGCATGACAAGCACCAGGATGAAGAAGGATAACTAAAAATGTAGTGTGTAAGGGCTGTTCAAAACTTAGAGTACTATTTTGAATAAGTTCTAACCACAGTATTATTCAACATTGCCCATGTTACCAAAGTTTCATTGAGCAGTGAGTAAAATGCAAATAAGTGTAATCTAAAAACAAGTTCTGTCATCTACTTGAACTACCTAACTTAATAGTAAGTGCTTATCATACTTTTGTGTTGGATGTTTTTCATTGAAACAATTAGCATCTGAGTCAAATACCCTTTATAATACCAACATACTTCTCGGTATAAGTGTAATGTTGCAGACATTGTGTAATATAGTGTTATATTAGATATAAAAAAATATTTTGTTGAAAGTGTTAAATATTTTTATTTATTTGAATTTAAATGTACAAAGTCACCTTTACATTTGGTTTTGTGGTATCTACTTGAGTAATGAAACTGCAAGGTTTCAAGTTTGTCTGAAAATGAATAAAGAATTAAAACTCAACTTAATTTTAAATAAATACTATCCATTGCAGTAAATGAAAATGTAGTGCCCTGAATTATTAACATATTTAAAATAAATACATTCCCTAAACCTGGATTTTGTTTGATTTTGAAATTAACTACAAATTCGTCGACGACACAAGACAATACATTAAAAACATCTGTGGGCTTAGAATGTGACACAAAAACGCAACTCTTAAAACGAAGTCGTTTAATTTTGATGTTTGTGATTGATCGAGAGACCAATACGTCAGTCTCTCAACCAATCCCAATAAGACGAAACGGAGACGTGACGTGTTTTTTTGTTACATTCTAACCCCACAGGTCTCTTCACCGAAAGGCACACGACGTCGCTGTGATGACTTGCAGTGCGTTATGCAGTTTACTAGTCTCTTTGTAACGATATTAAAGAAATAAGTACCACTAACTATAAACTACTTACCACTTTATATGATATCTATATTCTATGCAATACCTCACACTCATAACTAGTACATAGTATGTCCAGTCCACAACTACCTTTATTTAAGAGTATAATAAAATTGTTGACTGGGTTTATTTAAAATTTGATTGAATTCTTAATTGTACTGCTGCAATATGTATGTTTTTTGAAATATATCTTTTTATAGTAGGTAATAGTTATGGGCGGGCAAACGAGCAAGTGGCTCACCCGATGTTGAGATATCCACTTTCATAGATATCTACAATACTAGTAAATCATGTATCCTCCGGGTATTATAGAAAAGGAATAAAAATTAAGGAAAAGAAGGGTATTACCGACAATATTAGGGAAAGAAGGGTGTTTGGCAATCCGAAAGTTTCACATTTAATACGAAACGGAACAACTAGTTGGTACTTCACGATAATTTTATATGAGACGGGCCTCACATCGGCCGAGCTGGTCCTTCCATTTTGTAGGCGTCTTAAGAAATAAAAACAAATACAGGGCGCCCACTTTTCGCTAAGTGTATTGCGTTCCATGATGAGATAGGGTGCGTGCCTATGACCATGCCGGGCATAAATTCCAAATTCCGGGCTGATACTGGCCAGAAAAACCCAACGTCGCAATTCCATATTTGCATAACACAAATTTGTACCTTAATAATGGGAACATAGAGATGAATATGCTATAGGCGAAAAACATGACTGGTCGCGACGCTTCGACTCTGTGCCAGTGCAAGTTGAGCCTTAACATAATTTATAAGAAAACACCCTTTTTGTTTAGTAAAATTTTATATATTTAATTTATTTTGTGTTAAAATAAAGTTAGTATATTTTTAAATTACAAAATATGTCAGTTGATAAAACTTAAATAATTGTGCAAATATTATAGTAGTCACACATACTTTATAACTATCTTAGAGAAACATATTTTAGAAAATAATAACAATTACTTCATATTATTATTTGGAACGTTTATAACTATACAATCTTGTAAGGCACATGATTTTAATGGCAGAGGCCAGAGATAGGTATTAGAGTACCTACAGTACATTTATTAATCATCGTTATACCATTTTGCATTAAATATAATTTTAGCCGTTAATGTTTGTATTACAGTCGGTGGCGTAGCGTATTTGGAGCGGCCTACTCCGGGCGGCACTTTAAAGGGGCGGCAAAATCTAGAATAAAACCTTTAAGAAAATATATATTTATTGCATGTACCAGTCGCTAGGGGTGGCGCGCGGGACGCTTAGTTTGTGTACTATTGAATGGGCATTTTTTTGATCTTGGTGTGTATGAGAGGGGCAAGAACCCACGCTTTGCCACTGATCGCGTACCACGAATCTTGGAACTGTCCTAATTCTATGTTTCAAATGCAACATAGCATCCAGATCTTCAATCTAGTCTTTAATATAGTATTTATTAAGCACCAATTACATATCGGCAAATATAACTCTTAACTCGTTCTTTGTCGAACAAAAAGCAAACATGGAATAGTGTAATGCGCAGGCGCTTCTAGCGACGCACGGTGTAGTGATGCGCGCGACGTAGGCGGCGGCGTAGCTCGGCGGGGAACTTCTCGTAGCAGCGGCGGCACGCGGGCCGCTCGTCGTACTCGTAGAACTTGCTACGCGTGCTCAGTGCCGCGTCACACACTGAACATGCGAAGTGATGCACGCACCACGCCTTGTTCAGCGCCGTGAACACTGGTATAAAAACAATTTTTTGGACTAATTGAAGGGCACAGGCAAATAACAGTGAATGTGACATTCAAATTTTAATATTTTTTAATATTTTATAGAATCATATCTTTGTCTATGATATTTTGAATTCCAATAATAGAATTTAAACAAAGTTAACAGATGGCGCCAAAAATGCAGTTTTGTTTATGGCCAAAACGAAATGAACTGGGAATGTCCATAAAAATAATATACTCTCTCTCTTTTATCTCAATAAAAATAATATACTTTTAAACTTTCAAATTGTTTTTTCTCATAATTCATTAATTAGGGCATTCCCTGTCATTTGCCTGTGCCCTTCAATTACGCACGGTGGACCAGTATCTTACTAAAGGAAGGTGCACATTCTATACAAATTTTAGTCCTATTTGTGATTTAAAACCTACACAAGTGTGCTTAGTTGAAGTCATTCTTGTGGTATACAGCTTCGTCTTTGCTGTTTTAAAATAAGCAAACAAAAAACTAATCAATGTATAACAAAAAAGGGACCTTGATTTCATCCTGTGCGGAATTACAATTTAACAAAATTTATCGTAGCTACTGACAAAATCTCACAGCCAATATAATCACAGAGAAATTATATCATAGGCCAGAATTGAAAATACATTTTATTATAAAAAATAAATGTCAATTATAAAACCAATAAATAAATTGTATAGATAAATAACTTACCATCACCAGCTATAACTTGGTTGCATACATAACATAAATTGCCGAACAGCTGGTGGTAATGTTGTTCGCAATAAGCAAGTCCCTTCTTCTCGTAATGTCGATGACCATGGAAAGGTTTCTCGCATTTGGCACACACAAAGTGCTGTAAAGAGAATTAACCATAGTTAAGAAATCAACTTGCAAAAACCAACGACTACATTCTATGATATTTTCCTGTATCTATAGTGGTTAAGGCCTTCACTGCCTTATCTCGAAAAACCACAAGCTTATTTTTATTCAGGAAAAATAAAAAAGCGGCATTTATCGGGTAATATTGTAAGATAACCATATAGTTTGAAAATATCAGATATTTTAGAGTTTATAAGTTTTTAATGTACAGTACTGTTCCAAATCGGAAAATTCTTTCATCAATCTCAAACTCAAAACTTTATTTATTTAAATAGTCTTTTACAAGATCTTTTGAATCGTCATGAATCTACCACCGCTTTGGAACGTGTTATTGCTGTGAAGAAGAAGAATTAGCATGAATAAAAATAAATTATCTCTGCAATGTGCTATTTTATATTCGGGAACGGAATTCAATGCGGCTGGAGTTGCTAGCATAAACTAGTTCAATACAATAGTAAAGTATATATATTTGTTACCTCAACATGCCAGTGTTTTCCCAATGCTGTTACAATTCTCTCTTCAATTGGGCGGCGACAAGCTCCACAGATCGGAATGCCCATTTTGTCATGGCAACGAAGGCAGAACAGGTTGTTCTGAAAAAATAAAAAATATTATAGTATTTATCTTTTAAAGCATAATCTAGACATAACTTTACAATAAATTATAAATTTGAGCTTCCATCTGACTGCTTCCATTGTAACTGCTAAATAAATCTATAGATTTGTTAAACATCCACGTGATAATGCGCTGATAATGATGATTCCGAGAATAAACCAATCAAAATAAGGGATTTTAAGCATGGAAAAAAGCTCTGTTCTGATTGGTTCATTTTCGCGATAGATCGACGAGATTAATGACAACGCAAACAGTGGTTACCGATATCGGCCGTAACTCAACTTAATAAAGAGATAAGAAATAGACTTACCACGTCATTAGCAGCGTAGCCGGGACGATGCTTCACCTCTCTGGCGGTGTGATCCAGTTCTACTCCGCACGTGGCGCACGTGAAGTGGTAACCGTGGTACACTTCCCCACGGTAGCGGAGTGGCTCACCATCAATTATACCACTACAAAGTTCAACCGTAGTTATTGTATATTGAACAATAGAACATAGAATACTACAATGTATTATTGACTCTTTTAATGTTTTTTATTCCTATCCTATATCTAATGATGAAACTCGAAGTTCATGAAACTATGAAATCTAAAATGTATCATTATAGCAAAATAAACATAAAAAAAGCTTAGTAACCAAATTTTTTTATGGTAATTATTTGTGCAACACAGAATAATATATGGCAGTTTGTACTCACTGGCACTTGTGACACATGTAGTTCTGCAAACCGTCAGCCTTGATGCGAGCGTTGCAACTATGGCAGAGCGCTCGCCCGCCATGTTTAATAAAACCAGCATCAGCCAGCTCCATATTGCACTCTTCACAACGGAAGCAAGCTGGGTGCCAGTTCGCGTTCATGGCTTTTATAACGCGGCCAATCACAAATTCACCTGGTTAAAGAAAATTATAAATTAAACTTGACACAATTATATCAATCGTAACGGTGATAAGACATGCCTACATTGTCAGATTAATTTTTAGTTACTTTTTGATGTTGCTTAGAATATAGTTTTGGATTTAAATATTTCTTTGTAATTAATAGGTTTTCATAGTAAGATTCTATTATTTAATGATTCTGTTTATTAAATTCAAAAGTTTTATGTACCACATTTTCCGCAACATGGTGCAAATAGCACTTGGAAGTCGCGTTCGCAATACTTGCGCCCTTCGAATTCATAAAATATGCCTTCTGGAAACACCCGGAAACATTGCGCACATCTGAAACATGAATAATCTGCATTGTCTTTATTTTTATTAATTTGCTTTGAATACTGCACCATGAAGAAATGTTAGCCTTTAAAAAGTAACAAAAATCTTTGAGATGATGTTATTCAAAAAATTATACATAATATGTTGAAAGATCAAATTGGAGGAGCAAGTCAGCTACAATCATTTTTCCACAAGCTGTGATATCTTCCATGTTACATTACAGTAAAAAAGCTTCTTTATAGGCTGAAATAATTTATGAGGATGCTAATAAAATAAAATCAATAATTAAAAAATTCAACTTACACGAAACAATTAGTATGCCAAAGTTCTCCATTGGAGTTTACTATTTTCTCATTTGGTTCAAAGCCATCTGAGCAGCGGGTACAAAACATATTGTCAAGAGACATAGTTGCTAATCTGTAAAAAAAAGAAGTAAATATACTTTTCAAATAGTTCAAATGCATTATTTACCCAGACTGTTAGGGACTATTTATGAGAAAATTATCCCAGGAACTTTGTGCCTGATAAAACTAAATGAGTTTATTACTAATGAAACATATTTTACAACCAAATACAGATTTCTTACGTTTACGCGAATGTTAGACATTGAAATTAAACTATTATAACGGATTTCATCACCTTTGAAATGTCGGGAGGAAATAAAATAAAAAACCGTGATAAAATCCGTAATAATAGTTTAATTTCAAATTTGAGATTTTTTTAAAATGCTGTTTTAATAAAATTTTACCCAAGGGTCCTAAATTTTTTCTCCCTTATTCCAAATACTTTAGATTTTACCTTTAAGTGCCTTCACAAAATACTCACCTGTAAGTAAATCACTAGTATGATGTATTATATTATCAGGTATGTGGTATTATTAAATTCAAGGAAGAATTACTGCAGTAATAAAACAGGAAAATTGGATCTTGTTTAGTCACCTGTTGACTGTATTAACACAAGCAAATAGCAATTTAGGTAAGAATAATATGTATTTATTAATTTGTCACAAAGTATGTGATTTTATAATGACAAGAGTTAAATCATATGTTTTCAATTTCTTATTAATGTAAGAGTATTTAGATATTATTTAATATTTAGGATTTGTAAAGTAATAGTGTTAATTCAACATTCTCCTAGATAAAGATATTCTTATGCAAAATAAATTAAATGAATATGGCTTATTCAATTCAAATATTCAGACAGCCATTCATTTTGTTAAGTTAACTGTACACCAAGTAATTAGTTATTATTTACACATAGTAAAAGGTAATAGGATGTGTAGAAGGCAGATGAAGTGATTAACTTCATGCTAGTTAAGTCACAAGGATTACAATTATTTTCAGTAGATTTTTGTTATTAAAAGATTTTTTGTTCTTTTTATTTTATCATTGTACAGGAAACAAACAGTAGAATATATATACAAATAAATTAATACAAAATTACTTAACACACAATACAGAAAAAGTTTCCAACATCTTTTTTACCATTAAATAAGGTATTTCCATACAGAATATGTAGGTTTATCTCAGTGAAGATTTTTATCAATTTTATCTTTAGTTTACTGTTCCCAATATAAAGCAAGTACCAGTTAGGAGATATTACGGTAACATTTTTTAGTAATTCAAATATACATATAATATGGGACAGTACAATACTGCAGAATAAGCACTGGTAAATATCACATAACTGACGAAACGAGCTAAATTGAGGTCTAGGTATAGCTAAAATACAGAATAATGATCCTAAACATTCAGTTTTAACTAAAATTCCTGAAAAAAGAAGACAATGACACGGTACATATTTACGAATGCTAGTTACGCGGTACTATCCCTGACGATATTTTTAACATAAAATGTAGGTATTTAATTATGCATCATTGACAAATACTTTATACAAATGAAGCTTTTATATTAGGTTCCTCAAATATAATGAGAATGTCTCTCAAAACTGCTGGATGATCATTACCACCAATCATTATTATAATGATTTTAAAGAAGGTCAAGTACTACAGTCAAAGTCGATGAGTTAATTGACAATGAAACTGGACAATAAATATTAGTTTTGGTTACTTATTGTGTAAAAAAATATGTTGTGATAGTGTGGTATTGCACCAGGCATGATTTTGCATTATATTAAAGATTTTTATTACAGGTGTGCAAGTGCCCATAATGAGTAACTGTATGAAGTAGGTTAACCACTCCCATACGTCGCTTACCCTGGCATTTTTCACTTGAAATGTATGTAATCTGTAACAACAAAGTGTTCCTCCCACAAAGTTCTGTAGAAAAAGAGAATAATGTTGATCAATACGCCCAAAACGCTACATAAACAGAGTTATATCCGCTCAAACTTACACTGCCTACTCAATGATGTAATGAAGTATAAATAGATCATGATTTTTCTACCATAAAAATATTTAGGTACCTTATATTTGCTGCGACGATGACTGGTTTTAATGTTCAATCGTTGATACACTTAACACAACATTCAAATAAAGTATAAATAAATCGTATTAAAAAATAATATTATCGGGCCACAGACCGCAGTACAAAAAATTTGAAGTCAGACGTCAGTACTCAGTAATATTACCAGCGACCACAGACTACTTAGAGATACTCCAGCGACTTTCAGTAGTATTATAATTCTCTTTGCCAGCGACTATAGTCGCTGAATATTACCAAGTCCCAAAAATATTTACCCCCGCCCCGGTGGCCGGTGCTGCCAGTCTGAGCAAACCAAATAGTATAAAAGTAAACAATAAAATCAGATTTCGAGCGAGGAGCAAAAAAACGTCCTCGATTCTGATTTATTCGTAGGTAACATTCATAGAGTAATTTGAATATAGGGTAGTAACATGAAACATTTAAGATGTTTATAAGATTGAGGGAGTGACCTAAAAAAAGGTCTTGCAGAGCTGGCCACCCTAAAGTGACTACGCCACTGCACAAGATCAGAAAACGAATTGTGAGCCAACTGCATTGGCTCATAAATAGGAAAAGCAAAATGTCCATCCGCAACAAGATTAGGATCTTTACCACGTGTATTAGACCGATCATGACATACGCGTCGCCCGTGTTTGCCCATATACCGCCTGCTCGTCTTAAGCGTATGCAGGTATTGCAAAACATTTTTCTTCGACACGCTCTTGGTGCCCCGTGGTACGTTCGCAATCGCAACCTCCACGTGGATACTAACATGCCGACCATCAGGCATTTCATGCAAATGACCAGCAAACGCTACTTCGACCGGGTGGTTAAACACCCAAATACGTTAGTCCGCAAAGCGTCAATATACACTCCATTCGACCGCGCCAAATGGAGACGGCCGCGTTCAGTTTTAACAGATCCAGAGGACGATATCACTCTGGCCATTCGCAGTAAGAACGAGTTCCTAAAACTCCTACACTCCACACGACCGCAGTTCCGTCCTCGCCGCCGAGGACCTCGCCGCGTTCCCCGTCGCCCTCCCGACCCTCCTAACAGTTCCGGCCCGCGTGCCGACGAAATAAATGGATAGGATTAGGTTAAACACCAACCTTCCCCACTAATCGTTGATGTCTCATCCTCTCCCAGTGTTCGTAACCCGTTAGTGGGTTGCCCTCAGCATGGTTACTTAAATCAAGGGTTGCGAGCCAAGAAGCTTATACCCAAATGGAGATTGCATTCCGTTTAACAAACTGAAGAATAAAATATGACGTCACAGTTATCTGGTGTCTCTTTCTTTAGAGTGACAATGGTTTCTTTTGAAAACCAGGACGTAATATATTTAACTGTTTATAATATTATATTATGATATCGAATCATAATATTTATCTTTATCCATTGTATTTATCAATACAAACCAAGCAACGTGGTTTAAATTCAAAATGAAAACCAAATACAGTGGCTAGAAATAAGTTGACATTTAGAAAATATAATATTAGCTAGAAAGTTTATACCCAACAGAGTTAGCTTTGCTAAATTGGCACACCTATATACTTTTTGTAAGTTTGTTTAGCTGCACTTACAACCACTACCCGGGGCCTCGCGCTTATAAGGGCCTCTTGCGGTGCCTTAGAGGACCTTGTTTAACATCTTACCTACGAAGCTGTTAAAATCGGATGGCTTTTTTGGCTCCACTCGGCGCCTTGCGTCAGTTTTTTTGCTCTGCACAGAGCCTTGCATCAGATTTATTTTGCTTTCGCCCGGGGCCTCGCGTTTGTTAAGGTTGCTACTGGATGTGTTCAAGTTGTTTGCCGGCTTTTATAACCAAATAGCTTTTGCGCGCTGCTCCGCCCGCGTGGAACAGTTTTACCCGGGATAAAAATCTTTTCCCGGGATAAAAAATAGCCTATAGTACTCAGGCGTAATGTAGCGTCCTATTAGTGAAATAATTTTCAAAATCGGTCCAATAGTTCCTGAGATTAGCGCGTTCAAACAAACAAACAAACTCTTCAGCTTTATAATATTAGTATAGATATTGAGACTGTAAGGTTAGACACAGGAAAACATTGGGATATATGAAAATGAAATCTGCAGCTATTGTTATTTTTAAATATAATTATGAGAAAACAAATAACTTATCAATAAAAATAAATAACTACATGACAAAACACATTTATGTTTATTGTCAATTAATTTCATCTGCCTGAGAGGTTTATAAGCAATTATACATGAGAAAATAATACACATTTATGAAGTTTTTGTCTTTTTGTTCTTATGTGTCCTAATATTTTCTGGGAATAATTTTTTAAATATGATGAAATTCAAATCTGTAGGAATTGATTTGCGATATATTTAATAATCTCAGTCTCGTGTGCTAAAGATCACCATAGTGAGAGCACTCATGCGGCAAATAGATATTTTTTTGTAAAGAAATTATATGCTTTTGGCGAATAAACTATATACTGTTTATCTTTTTTTTTATTATTTGAACTAACTTTTTGGAATTTTTCACAAATGTTAGCAAAATTTCCCTTTAAAATATTTTCAATGTCAGACTGTAGTATAATCCTGAACAACTTTAATAAGAGACTTCGATCATTATTTTTTTTCTCTTCTCTCTTCACGTTCTGCTGCAATACTTTATTTTCTTTCTCTAAATTTATTTCACGGGATGTCTTCAGATTTACTTGTATATTCAAATATTATAAGGCTTGGCGTTTCAATGCTGATTCATTTTTATTTTCCTGTCATCAAATGTAAAAAGTAAATATCAAACAATAATTATTTTTTTTGACACACATACACTCATGCCTATTATCTCCGACAGAAGTAGGCATAGGCGCAACTACTACATACACGGGCGTAGCTATAGCTTTCATATGGCGTGGATTCTTGCCTTGCACGACACCGTCCCCGTCCACGTCACGTAATATATTAGAGTGTGGACATTTTTGGTAGCCCGTTTATTTTAGAAGCTAAGGGGGGAGGGGTCCGGTTACCCAAAATGTCAGCGGTCAGTGGCGTAGCGTAGTTTATTGTAAGCTAAGGGGGGGCCCGGACCCCCTGACCCCCCCCCCCCTTATATACGCCCATGACTACTTAATTCCGTACCAAAATGTGGTAGTTGGTAAGCTTAATGCCCCATGAATAATAAAGCCCAAGTAGATTACAATTACACCAATGAAATAATGATGAATAAAAAATATTATACTTACAGCTTGAGTTTTTGGTAATAAATAATTATTTTTGACATCTTCTGCCATATTCCGGGATGTTGAAGGTACATTATCACATACCTAAAAAAACATATTTGAGAGATATATGTATATTTTACATAGATGTAACAGAATCATAAAAGCACATAATATCTATTGCTTACTGTTGTATTGCATTGCAACATAAACATAATTCGTATGCATAAAATGGTACAGCATCTTTAAGCAGAAATGTTTACCAACTTCTTTCAAACCCTTGGCCCGAGATATATAGCTGGTGGGGACTGGAACAGCAAACACACCTACTGGGGCTCTCGTTGCACAAGCACCAGAGGTCGAGAACTTAAACATTGTATAGATACTAACCACCTAAAACCTCTGTCGACTGGTGAGCCAACTTACTGGCCTACCGACATAGGAAAGTTGCCTGACCTTCTAGACTTCTTTATTACTAAAGGCATAGCTTACCTACACACAGCCATCGAATCAAGCTTAGATGGATCCTCAGATCACACACCAATAATCCTGACAGTGAGTACTACTGCACTATATAGAGAAAAACCAGAGTCATTAACAAATCGCAAAACGGATTGGGATGGCTTTAAGAACTACATTAATGAAAAAATCAGTCTGTCAGTATCTCTTAAGGATCAAAATGAGGTAGATGAGGCCTGTAAATATGTTACTAACCTAATCCAGGTTGCGGCCTGGATCAACACGCCAATTCAAAACGCAAGTCATAACCTGTGCTCCAATCCTCTTGACATAAAAGAAAAGATATTAGATAAGCGACGTTTAAGAAGGGTATGGCACCAATCTCGACACCCCCTAGACAAAACAAGATTTAACAGAGCAGCCAAAGAACTTAAACTCATACTCAACCAGTTGGCAAATGACACGGTCAAAACCTGCCTTCAGTCACTATCTCCGTCGGGTGTCGGCGAGCGTTCGCTGTGGAAAGCGACTAAAAATCTAAACAAACCACAACAATCGTATCCTCCGATTAGAACACTTACCTCCTGGGCCAGAACAGATGCTGAGAAGGCAGCGACCTTTGCAGCGCATCTAGCCGCTGTCTTCACTCCAAACGAGAACTCCACTGATGAATCCGATCTCAATGCAATCTTGGAACAAGATCTACAAATGTGTCTCCCAATAAAACCAACCTCACCAAAAGAAGTCACAAAAGAAATCGGACTTCTCGACTCTGGTAAAGCCCCGGGATATGATCTGATTTCTACCATAATATTAAAAAACCTACCCAGGAAATGCATTACTTTCCTTGCTTGTCTGTTCAACGCAATCTTCAGAACTTCCCACTTTCCGACCCTCTGGAAGATATCTCAGGTAGTCATGATCCACAAGGTGGGCAAACCTGAAAATGAAGCCTCATCATATCGTCCCATAAGCCTAACGCCTGCACTATCCAAGCTTTGGGAGAAGATTTTTCTCGTCAGATTGCAATCAGCTATGGACGAATACGCAGTTATTCCACCCCACCAATTTGGCTTTCGTAAATCTCACTCTACTATTGAACAAGTCCACCGAGTATACCATACTGTTAGGCAAAGCTTCGAACGCAAAAAATACTGTTCGGCAGCCTTCCTTGACGTGCAGCAGGCTTTTGATCGTGTATGGCACAAAGGTTTACTGGTAAAAGTAAAGGAAAAACTACCTCACTCCATGTTCTTACTCATTGCATCATATCTGTCTGGACGACTCTTTCAAGTTAAACAAGGAGGATCAAGATCAAATCTATATGACATCAAAGCGGGAGTTCCGCAAGGCTCAGTCCTCGGCCCTGTACTTTATAACATATTCACATCAGATCTCCCAACAAGTACAGACGTCACTGTGGCAACATATGCTGATGACATAGCTTATTTATCAGTCCATGAAACCCCAGACATTGCTAGCAACAAATTACAGCTGCAGCTAGATGCAACTCATAGATGGCTTTGTAAATGGCGTATACGAGCTAGCGCAGCTAAATCAAACCACATAACCTTTGCTCTAAGAAAAGGGAACTGTCCCCCCGTCAGACTAGGCAATGACACCTTGCCACACTGTGAATGTGTAAAGTACCTAGGTTTCAGTCTTGACAGGCGACTTACCTGGAAGAACCACATCAAACAAAAGAGAGACCAACTCAACAACCAGCTTCGTAATCTTTATTGGCTTATGGGAAGAAATTCTGTCCTATCAGTGGATAACAAACTGCTCATATATAACATGGTTCTAAAACCAATCTGGACCTACGGAATCCAACTGTGGGGCGTCGCTAGCAAAAGCAACATATTATGTTTGCAGCGAGTACAAAATGGCATCCTGAGGGCAATTGTCAATGCTCCTTGGTTCACCAAAAACGTTGAGGTTCATGAGTACTTGAACATACCAACAGTCCTAAGCGAAATTCAACGGTACAAACTACAACACAAGGAACGATTGTCATCTCATTCAAATCCGCTTGTTGCTGAGTTATTGGACTTGTCAGCGGTGGTCTGTAGACTAAAAAGAGACCACCCTCTCTAATTGGTAGGTGCGGCAATGGCCGCCCCACCACAAAGCTACCCAAACTTACAAAATATTTGCTTATGGTCTGTCGACCGATCGTAAATAACACCAACAGAAAAAAAAAAAAAAAAAAAAAAAAAATCTTTAAGCAGACGTCCTGGCCTCTCAGGGTCATAATCTTCTATCTTAAAATGTTGAGTACAAATTCTTGCAGAATTATAAAGTTATTTTTAATGGTAATACATTTAACCACGTTTTCCGCTTATCTGGGTCTTTAGGTAAACTGTAAAAAGAAATGCAAACTCACTTTTATTTTAAATTAAAGCTATTAATCACAGAACTCAATAGTCACTGTTGATCCTCAATTTGTATTTACGATCATTATTTAAGATAATGTTTAAAAATACTTATTAATTAGACGGCTAGTGTTAACACTATTCTAGCACCATCGTTAAACCAGATCACCAAAGCTTGCACCATGGTCACCCTAGTATCTTGTTTACATAAACTATTTGAAATACAAATAATCACATTTAACATTACGTTAGTATGAAAAAAGTAGTCATATATATTGCATATCACATAAATTCAGATGTTTTTATGGATCAATTATAAAATATCCACGTATTTTATTATTTTTATAATAATATTTGTAAAATTTAAATATTTGCACAATATTGATTACAATAAACTTACCTGTGGAATTTCACACTAAATGATGGATGCCAAATATTTCTACAATCATGAATTACACAACTCACATTAGAATATCACTAAAACACACTTATTATTGTAGATAATTACACAAAAAAATTTGAAGTGAACATTTTTCTGACAACCATATTGAATTCGAACTTAACGTTTTATAACAGTGTTGCCGAAGTATGTATTCGCAATTACCAATTAAACGAGGAAATTGTGTAAAACTAAAATATTAATAAGGATAAAAAAACCTTAAGATTACATTACTTAACAAGAATAATTCTTGAATGAATAAATAATTATAGAAGATATATTTGAAATATTCGATTAGATAATATGATTTAGACAACAATAACTGTATTTTTTTTGTATTGTTGAGTAAATTATCCGTAAAGTTTGGCAACATAGGTTAAAGAATGAGTGAGATAGAAGATAACACAAAAGGTAATTATTTGTCTTCAAAAAAATGTGTGTACCTCAATCTCCATTTGGGTATAAGCTTCTTGTTGCGAGCGCCTAAAGCGTTCACCCGAAAGTCCGGTGTGGCCAGAAAAGCCGACTCGCGTCAGGCCACTGGCCGGTAGGGCCAAAACAAAAAAAAAAAAAAAAGAAAACGAATACAAAATTAGTAGATCTACTGTTAAAACAGTAGGGCTGGCAACACTGCTTAGGCTAAGTCCGAATGCCCAAGCCTAAATACTACTAGGCATGGGTCGTACTTGCAAAATCGTGAACCAGGGTTTACAAGTACGTCCGTCTAAAAAAACTAGGGGTCGAAATACTTTCAAGTATTTCCTTACTGCATAGGATATTGACCCATGTAAATGTACTAATAAGCGTCACGATCGCGTTAAAAAATGAAATACTTTTAACACTTCATTACTTGCATAGGAAATTGTTCACTGGGCCTGTTGAAATAAGAACCATAATTGTATTTGCATTTTGTATTCGACGAACGAACGAGTCACGTGACTCGTTCGTGTCGCGAAAGAGTAAAATACTTTCAAATCTTGCAAGTATTTCGGGTCGGCACCTAGTCGGCGTACATGCAAGTAAATACCTGGTGTAAAAACCGTCGTGGAAATACGCACCATCCCTAAATACTACAGTATTATGATAAATCACGGAGTGAAAGTTCCGAAAAATGAAACATGAAATTATACGACTCGTGGGGTAGACAGAGACACGTGTCGCTTTATTGGTCCTTTCGGCGCGTGCGACTATTATTCGATTTACAAACTTTTAGAATAGAATATATATAAGAAGAAACCTTTTTTTCGGATTTTCTTATATTCATTTGGTGATTTTAGGGTTTTTTTTACTAATGTAATCTAAGATGTCTTGATGGCACGTATAAAAAAAGTTTGAGTACAGTTGTTTTATGGCTTTTAAATGCCCCCCAATTTGGTGGAATTTTACCTAAATGGCATTACTGTACTTTTGAAAGCCCGGAGTCCTGTTTTATGTCTCTTTTAATTTTTTGGCCAAAAAGCCAATTTCTGAGACCCCTTCAATTACTTTTCAGAACATATCTGGCAACAGTGCTGATAAGTGTCAACTGTCAAGTGACAAATGACAATTATGAAAATTGGAATGTTTAGATCACAGAGTACTTTATAATATACTGAAATAGAGATATCTCTCCGGCCTTTTTATTGGTAACAAATTTACAGCGCCATCTGTACTCGTTTTATAGACCTATTATATCACACTACATAATTATATAATATATAGGTAGTTACTCTAGTATCAATGTATAAAAATCCGATTATTCAAATTTGAATTTAGGGCAAATGTAAATAAAACGAAAGAAGTGAATTAAAACATTTATTTGACAAGAACTAGATACATTCACATAATATTATAGATTTGGGCCATAAATATTGAACTAAAAAGATGAAGATAGATTTAAAAGTATAATATAATAATAAATTGAATATAAACACTACATCGACATAATCAGAGTCCTATCTCACAAATAAATCAACAGAAAAAAGAAAAAGAGTCACTGTCTCGCCACAACACTTCGAGTCTATATCTCACTACACAGAACACTCATACGAAGCAATTATCACAGCAACCGGAAAAGAAAATCTCAACGCAACGGATTATTATGATAATAATATAGAAGTGGCAATCTCCAACAAAACGAGAATTCTGATAAACAGCAAATTCGCTTTGAGTTTTTACTTTGGACCGGGTTAACCAGAATGACATTCTTAATGTTGCCAGGATAGTTAAAAAAAATCTTACGTTTAGCTTCTACAGTAAACTTAAAACTCGCGATTTTTATTACATTGCAACCGATTTGGCTCATATTTGACTATAAAATTATATAAATCAAAATTAATTAGCATACCTATAAAGTGTCATTATAATCGATCGATTTTATTATTTACCAATTTAGTTTTCATGCAAAATAAATCTACCAAAGAGCAGAAATTCAAAGTACGTTCGTGAAAATTATCTGGCTATTTTAAAGAGACCATCAAGGCACCCAAAATACTGTTGTAAGCATGTATATCTCATTTAGCATATTTACACTTGCGATAACATAACCGTAGCGACATCTCTAAACGTTTTATGGAAAAAGTAAATTATAAGGCTGCTAAATAGAAAGTAATCAAGATTAGGTATACGTTCCATTGCACTCCCGTACAACTAAAATTAGTACAATAATCTGTCTGAAGTTACCGTCACCAATGTACTTCTAGTTTATTTGTCTCTGAATGTACTAAGATTGAATAGCCTGGTTTAGATGTCAATAAAAAGAAGCGGCAAGTGCGTTAATCTTGTTCTAAAAAAAAGGTACGAATTACTTGGATTATATCCGATAAAACATGGAAGATAATCTGAAACTTTTGAAAGAAATGATTTTAGATGAAAAAAGAATCGTTACATATATTTCCATAAGCAAGGAACTGTGTGTTCACGTTAATGAGGCGAAATTATTACTACAACATGTTGTTGAAGCTATAAAGAAAGAGCAGCCAAATATGAAACTTAATATTAACTACATTGTATCGGGATTATCGGATACCAATAAGGGTCAAGTTACAATATGCCCAGATAGTGACTTGCAAAAACTCAGAGAGTCATTTAAAATCGTATATTTTTCTCATATGTACAGTGTCAATAAAGGTTGTAATTTGTTGGACAAAGTTGCCTATACATCAATAAATACGTTTGAGGACATTCCTTTATGCATTGGTCTAATAAAGAATGAATATTGCTTCAAGCGAACATCTGATGAAATTAGTCATTTAAAAACTAATAGCCAAGTAGCTGCATCAAGTAGTATACAGAATGAGCAAAAACTGCAAAAGGATACTAAACCAATTGATGCAATGAAGAAAAATGGACATGAAAATACTCAAAATGGAATAATGGCAAAGAAGATTGAGAAACTACCAGAAATCAAAGTAAAACAAGAAATTCCCTCTCCTGATAAGATAACCAGCAACATAACAAAAACTGTTGATAAGAAAGTTGTTTCTAAAACCTCTAAGGGCATAGCAGGTTATTTTTGCAAAACTAATAGTATGGTGACTACAACAAATAGTAATGATTCTGCAAAAGTTACAAAAGAAAATAAACTTGAAATAAAGACAAAGAAAGTTGAGATTGTTAAACAGGAAAAAATGGATGTTGAAGAAAATCCAGTAAATGAAGCTAAAAATAAAAATAAAGTTGATACAAAAGGAAGTCCAATAAATGGAACTAAAAATAACAGCAGACTTGATATAAAAGAAAGTCCTGTAAATGAAATAAAAAATAAAAAAGTTGATCTTAAAAAGAGTCCAGTAAATGGGTCTAAAAGTAAAAAATCAAACCATTTAACCAAGCCAAGTGCAAAAGTAGATAAAAAAAGGAAAAGAGTGTTACATGTATCAGATAGTGAAAGTGACCAAGAGGAGAATGATCCCTTCACTGAACAAATTAATGTTGATGATGAATCAGATGATGAAATACCACCAACCCCCACAGTTAATACTGTTAAAATTACTTCAGGCATTGTTAATCCTAAGAAAAGACGGAAAATTGTTGATAAAACATATACAGATGAGGAGGGCTACATTTTAACAAAGAAGGAAGAGGTTTATGAAAGTTGCTCAGAAAATGAAGAAGAAAAAGCAAAGAAAGAAAATTTTGAAAATAAAACTACAAGTAAATTTGAAAATAAAATTGAAGTGTCACCAAAAGCGAAGAATTCTAAAGCATCCAAGAAAAAGATTTCACCGCCACAAAAAGGAAAACAAGCTACAATGACAAATTTTTTCAAGAAAGTTTAACAGATTTTGTTTTTTAATTAGTGTTAAAATACTGTTACATGCTTATTTCTGCTGCCAAGCAGCTGTGTACAAGCAATGATGTATGCCAGTATTGTAAAACCTCATAGCCAGTTATCAATGGTGGCATGACATGGGTTGGCACCCAGGGCGGTTATCTAGCACCCCTCCCCATAAAAACGTTTTTTTTCCGTGGGCGTTCGGCTAGCGCCTCCTTTGGGCCCTGCGCCTGTTTACCATACACGTCTGGCATCTCCAGGTAAAGACGGCCTTGACATGAAAAATCATACCTGTAGCAAACATCAGATAGTTTTCTCCATCCAGTGTTCTGTCAATTTTCTTTGGCCATACAAGTGAGTTGAAGTTGTCACCCCCAGGTGCCTGGTACCCGGGGCGGACAACTTACGCTGCTAGTGAAAGTTATTACAAGAGTTTTTTTATGTATCTTATGCCTCGGAATGATAAGCACAGTGCCATTCTGTACATTATTACAGAGGAATCAGAATAGTGTTGCTACTGTTAAAATCTGTAATTAGGTGTGAAAAATGCTTATCATGTAATTCAACTGTGCCTCAATTGTAAGTTACTTATTTGGAAAATGTACTGATTTTACACAATTCAATTAATTTAATCATATCTTTTGTTTATAATTATGCTTATATTAATATTATACATTTAATTACTCTTTTAAATCCTAGTGAACTGTTACAACGTTTTATGAAATAAATGACTACAATTATGTTTGCACCTTGAATTAAGTAAAAAATTGTTTTATTGATACAGTTAAAATAAAGAAAAATAGTTTCAATCATTTTTATTATTTTTTATATACTGCACATCCATTAAAATATAAAAAGCTTGTGATGTTGGGCCTTTTATCTCTTTGTGCCAATGGCAACTACCCACTCAGGGTGAACCTGCACATCAACTAAATATGTGCACTTAGTGTTGTATGTGGAGGATAATACTTCTTGATTAGACATTTGCCTGTAATAAAAACATAATATTGCATCAAAAAACGTAAACGTTTTTAATACATATAAATGAATGGCTTTTTATCTAGCATCTGGACTCAGGAGTAAAAAAAGCTGAAAATAAAACTTACTTATTTTTTGAATAGCTGTCGCAAACTACTTTAACAATGCCATCCATGCCTGCAGAACATAGGAGTGAGTTTTCCGTAGGCAGGTCACTTGGATCTGGCACCACTCTGTTTGTCAAGCTAGATTTTCCTATTGCTGACCAGTCAAGTGCAGTCACTTTGCCATGATGCCCCCGGTATTCATGCACACAAGTGCAAGCAGCCAAATCCCAGACCTTAATTTTTTTATCATCACCTGAAATATAATAATCTATCGAAACTATCCATAATCCGACTAAACTTATATAGTGATTCCTTATGTTTACGCGAATGTTAGACATTGAAATTAAACTATTATAACGGATTTTATCGCGGTTTTATATTTAACGTATGTAGACCAGACCGCAAACAATGACTAACATCTTTAAATTGTATAATTGTAAATTGAAGGTAGATTTGTAACACTAACTTTTCGGACCACCAACACCTCAGTCCGCCCCGTGACCACGAAGTGCTGCAAAGCCTTCGAAACGTCGGGACAAAAATTAAAAATTAAATAAAAAACCGCGATAAAATCCGTTATAATAGTTTAATTTCAATAAACTTATATAGATTAAACTATAAAAGTGCTATATAAAATATACGGAAAATATAAGTGTTTATTGTGAATGTTTAGAGAAATGAAACGAAATAATTTATTCGAACCCATAAAATGTTATACATTATTTAGATTCCGTCAATATTAACTCTACCACCAGTTCGGAAAGCAGTTCTCACTAGAGAAGAACGGGCAAGAAACTCTAGCGTTGCTCTTTTCAAAATCAGTTCAAGGTATAAAATACATTGCATTATGTAGAGAAA
Organism: Sphinx pinastri; assembly: GCA_947568825.1. Taxonomy (NCBI): domain Eukaryota; kingdom Metazoa; phylum Arthropoda; class Insecta; order Lepidoptera; family Sphingidae; genus Sphinx; species Sphinx pinastri. Next base: position 7,802,075 of record OX387627.1, on the reverse strand, counting down.
AAAATATATACAATTCAGTATTTATTTACTTATGTTTAGAGCAGTTCATTTATATACTCGCAAAATAGGTAATAAAAATTTAAATTCCAACACAAGTGCATAACTATCTCAGGAATCATGTAATAATTTGATCTGAAATCTTCAAGATGTCGTTATTAATCTAAGTTTAAGATATACCCCCAATACTTATATATATATATATAGTAAGCGAAAAGGGTAGACTAGTCCACACAAGCAGCACCCGTTCACGAGTATGACGCATGTGCCAGCCATCGGCCTCCTCAACCATATTACAGGGAAGTGGCCGACCCGGCACACGACGCCGCCGCAGGCACAGACAGTTAAGGAGTATGTCATACCCAAGCCGCTCACAGATGGAAACAAAGAAACTTTATTAAAACGAAAGACATGATTCCAAAGAAAATCACATGAAAAAATTTAATCCCAGGCTTTTTTATCCTCTATGTATTCTGAAATCTTGTAATAAGCTTTATTACATAACTTTCGCTTAATAGTTGAGAGATTTCATTATACACATACCAGCACTGGCTAAGTATGATCCTGATGGAGCAAAAGCAAGTGTTCTCACTACACCTCTGTGGCCACAAAGGACACGCATCAAACGAGCGTCGCAAACACTCCATAAACGTACACTTCGATCAGCTCCGCCTGTAGCAATGTACACTTCATTTGGATGGAACTTCACACACTGAAATTTATACATTGGTAATGTTTAGTTAAATTTGTTGAATTTATCAAATTTAAATCTTTAGCAGCTTGTTACTAAAACATACCGTAACATCAGATAAGTGTCCAACAAATACTCTTACGGGAAATGTTCTATTCAGAGACCAAAGCTTAGCAGTTCTATCATTAGATCCAGTTACAACAAAAAGTCCACTTTTTGACACATCCATGCACCAAATGGGATAGTTGTGACCTCTGTAAAGGTGTACAAAATGAATGTTTATATTTTAAAATTATAAAAAATTCAAGTAATAATATTAAGTGTGGTTGGGTGCCAAAAATGATATTTTTGGACTAACATTAATCCTCAATATTACATACTGTCTCATATCATATTCTTCATACTTAACAGAAACTTTATACTACATGTTTAAGTTGGATCCTAAAGGGTTAATACATATTATATAAATGTAGGAAGGTTGTAGTAAAATCAAATGTCTATCTACTCAACGGTCTGTGGGTAATGGTCACCTGAGAAATGTACATGATAAGCATATTAGTGTGTATTGGGTAATTAAGTGGTTGTCACCAGTTTCTTGTATTGGAGGCATCTAGTTAAATATACAATGAAAGGCGATCTTAGTGTGATATCTAAATGTCTTCAATGCCTATACCTGTATAGTGCAGCGCATGAATAATCAGAAAGTCTCCAGGCTCTCATAGTATTGTCGTATGAGGCTGATAAAATCAGTTCTTCTCGGGGTAGAACACAAACATCTTGAACAGGACCTGAATGACCCCTCAATGGCAAGCCAGCACCAATTTGTCTGTAATTAGTTTTGTACAATGACTATTAATAGTAGACAATAGATTTTTTATTAAAAAAAATGACACCATGTCAAATGTAGTCTTACAAAGTGTTGTCATCTGGTGAGGGCTCTGGCTGCATGTAACATGCTAGTTCAAATTCTGATATATTGCGGTTGATTCTCCTTTTGACATTGTTTTGTCCGAGATCCCATAATCTTACCTCTGAATTGCTAAAACCTCCACACAATATGTTGCAGTTGGGATCTGTTTTAGCACAAACTAAACTGGAATAAATAATATTGTATGGTATTAGACTTGTTGAATATATGAGGAATAGTGTAGTTTCCTGTTTGAATTTAAACATTATATGATATCTAACAGAAAATAATACGAAAAAGTAATTCTTCTGTGAAATCAGCATCAAAAATGGTTAAAAAATAAAGGAGTTATTCAAATTTGAAGTATTGTTGTGAGCAAAAGTGCGAGCTTGGTAGCGATATCGCGCTATTTCTTTCGTACGGCCGGTGACGTCATAGTCTGATATTACTGGTATTTGACAACTACCCCCTTCACCAAATTTTAAAACTTTATAACTTACTTATTATTGCGATAAAATTCTTTCTCTGTTAAATTTAGAATGACATACATTTTTGATAAATGTATTGAAAAAAAAGTAGTCATATACCATATTATAAGGCAGTTTTAATGAATCAGATTAGAGACTCACTGAGTATCGGGTGCAGATATTTTGTACAACTTGAGTGGTGCCATTGATTCCCTCACTCCTTTTATTGCATCTTGTAGATCTCTCAGTTCCTTGTCAACACTTTGATATTCTGCATGTCCGTTGCATTTTGCAAATATATCTATGCAAAAAGTTAAATTATATATATTATAAGAATATTATTCTTTAATGTGTGGTATATTTTACTGATACGTAAATTTATTTACGTTAATACTGTATTTATACAACATTGTTGTTACCATTAGTATCCACTGTTCTCACTGCAAAATCATTTCTAGTAACATTTACGTCTTCTTCCATTTCCTCTTCATCTTCCTGAAATTTAGAATGATATTTGAAAACCTATAACATATAATAGAGCAATAGAACCAGTGTGTCCGTACATTTAAATAAATGTGATAAAAAAGAAAGGGGGTGAGTAATGATGAGTAATGGAACACAAATCAGCTATTTTTTAAATTCTTTTCTGACTGTCTGTTTTTCTGTTTGTTTGTTACTGTACATCTCCAAAATTATTCAACAGATTTTGATGAAATTTGGTACATGGTGGTAGATCATGTCCTTTATTAAAACATAGGCTACTTTTATCCCGGGAAAATATAAAGCGGGACTTGTATCCCGGAAAAGCTTTTTCACGCAGGCCAAGCAACAAGCAAAAGCTAGTTATTAATACAAAAGGTCACATATATCACTACAGACATTATTACAATGGAAAGGCAACAAAAACTTACGGAATTCTTCTTGTTTGTGTCATTGTTTATGTCAATATGAAACCAAGTCTGTAAGACTTGTATTAAGAGCACATGTCCATGTTTAGCCAGATATGCTTTTAATAAATTAAGTGCATCCTGAGATAAATATATGTCATATTTGCAAGATCTGAAAATAATATCAATAGTAAATACTTAAATGTTTGTATAACATCATACTTCTTACTAACATTATAAATCTGAATGTGTGTATATTTTTTAGAAGTAAATGCAGATACTGCTGAACAGATTTGTATGAAAATTGGCACACAGGTAGATCATGTCCTGGATTAACACATAGGCTTTTTATCCCGGTAATGTGCTCCCATGCGAAATAATGGTCATTCTTTATATTATTTTTTAAAATAGATGGTGCTGCCATTATAGGAACTTTTGTAGCGGGAAAGGCTGTTCTTGAGGCGAATTGCAAGTAACAGATTCATTTATATATTACTAGCTTTTGCCCGCGGCTCCACCCGCGTGAATAAGTTTTCCCGCAATAAAAAATAAAAATAAAATGTCCCACATTATATTTTCCCAGGATAAAAAAAGCCTACGGTTAATCCAGGACATAATCTACCTGTGTGCTAAATTTCATCGAAATTCGTTCAGTAGTTTTTGTGTGAAAGTGTAACAAACATCCATACATCCATACTTACAAACTTTCGCGTTTATAATATTTATATATTATTATGTTCAATATAGAATTGTAAAAAACACTATTATGACACAAATGAAAGCTGATTTGTTCCATATACTATTGTAGCATACAATGTTAATATTCATTTAATAACTTGCATAGTAAACAGAGTAGGCTATAAAATAAAAACAGTTTTTATGAAAGTACTATGGAACCCACAATATTTCATCACATATATTTTTTAAATCTGCATAACATTATTCATGCAATTCATAAAAAATAAGTAACTAACAAATACCTGAATGCAGCTATAGTTGGCCTAGTTTCAATTTCCTGTAAAGTGTATATAGATGCAATATCATCTAATATTTGGTTCATGTAATCTTTTTCTGGAGTTTCATTATCTATGGTGCCATTTTGTAGTGAGTTGAAGAGTTGCTCAAGACTGTTAGGTCTGTACAAGGCAGAGGGCAAATTACCATCGATTGGTTGGTGATAGGACAAATCTTTTTGAGGCAATGTTGCTGAATGTCTCTTCAGGAACATTTGAGCTGCCCCACCATGCCCACCGCGCAACATTTCCAAGTACATATGACACAATAAAGGGCTTAATAGCCCAAGGAGTTCATTTTTAACCTTCTCTATTTTTACATCTTTTATAAAATTGACCAACCTGCAATAAATTAACAAATTACAGTGAATGTGACTTAGATAATTATGTATAAAGGATGCATCTTGTATGATCCGGCCTTTTTGCCAAAGTATAAGAGCACACCTCTATAAAAACTGTAGTAGAGTAGGTAAAACAGACAAGTGTTTAATATTTATTTATGTCTGTATTCATAACACAAAACGGTATAGTATGTACTTATGAAGCAGTTTCTGTGTAGTAGTTACATAGAAAGCGTCAGATTTTTTGTTTGCATAGGCACATGGTGTATCATTTCCAGGTGATCTATGGAAATAGACAACCTAGATTTAAATGGAAGGTTAATCAATCAATTTTCATAGAACTAAATATTATTTTATAATTGTCCATATAAAAATTGTGGATTATGAGTAAAAACATATTAGTTTTTTAATAGGTGCTGTTTGGTTCTAGTAACATGGGATAGCTTCTAAATTTAACCTGTATATGGATACATTGATAAAGGTCGCAGGAACATGCTGGATGTAGGCCGGTTTTGACGGATCCATCTGGAAATCTTTAGGGGATCCACTGCTGAACATAGGCCATGTTCAGCAGTGGACGTCTCGTGGCTGATGATGATGATGGATACATACGAAATTTTTATTATGTGACAAATTACATAAAACATAGTTAGACATAGACTAATACAAGGTAAGCTAATATACCTTGTATATTGGACATCGTATTGGCCGGAATCATTATTGATGCAGGAGAATAAAATGGAGTTGGCGCGACTAGCTTCACACTGCACAATAGTTGCCACAGCCATTTGTTCAGCACTTTGAATGTGAGAATTGTTGCTAAATACATCCACATCCTAAAATAATGAGTTTAATATATTTTTATGTAAAAATATTAATAAAATTGTGTTCTGAAACACGATTTCTTTACCGGATAATTTCTGCGCTCTAAATACGAAGTAACAGCGGCCTTAATTGCATCGTTTCTAGTTTTCTTAATTAAGGACATTGAAGTTTTATAATTCTAATAAATAATGTTGAAAAAATAAACATGTACATAGGATTTTTTACTATTATTTACGAAACAGATTTGCGTTAATTGTAAATGACGTTGACATTTGACAAGTGTTTTTTTTAATTTTCCCCATATATTGGAAAGCAAAGGGTTTAAGCCCATACAGCCTCATCATATCTATACTAATATTAAAGCTGAAGAGTTTGTTTGTTTGAACGCGCTAATCTCAGGAACTACTGGACCGATTTTGAAAATTCTTTTACTAATAGGAAGCTACAGTACTCCTGAGTGCTATAGGCTACTTTTTATCCCGGAAAAACTTTTCCACGCAGGCGGAGCCGCGCGCAAATGCTAGTGTAGTATGTTTGGTTATTTTTTGTTTATCCTCTGTAGTATGTGATATGTCGCAGTAAAGCAGTGGCTACCTTACTAAAACTTTAGCGAGGATTTGTGGCGGGTAACAAAAAAAACACCCGATTAGGACAGTTATTTCAATCACTTCATTTGAGCCCTTCATTTATTCTTGTCCTTCAGGCGCATACTTGTTTCTTTGTTTCTTATTTTATCCTCAGTAGTATGTCGAAGTAAAGCAGTGGCTACCTTACCGAGACTTTATCGAGGAGTTTTGGCGGTAACAAATAAAACACTTGATTAGCACAGTTATTTCAATTCACTTCATTTGAGCCCTTTAATAGAACTGTATTGGATAATATACCACCATAATTATGCAATATATCACCCAAATACGTTAGTCCGCAAAGCGTCAATATACACTCCATTCGATCGCGCCAAATGGAGACGGCCGCGTTCAGTGAGTCCTAACCGATCCAGAGGGCCCCCCGAGGCAATTCTTGTGCTTTGGGTCTTCACACCCAATGCACGCCCATGCGCGGGGGAACATTAGTCGCGGGCCGAGGCACACAGTCAGTGTGTATACCTCTTGGTTGCATAACACATTGAGGCCTAAAAGGGCCCGCGAACATTTCCTGGCACCCTTTTCCTTTCCGCCCATCCTGAGAACCTTTCTCCACTCCCCACCTTCCTTCCATCATCCTTTTCCGCTTCCTTCCCAGGCCCCTGCAGTCGTCAAGCCGGGGGACTCCAGTATCCCATTCGCAGGTTTCCCCCGGTGTTGACTGCAGGATCGCCTATAAAAAAAAAAAAACCGATCCAGAGGACGATATCACTCTGGCCATTCGCAGTAAGAACGATTAGGTCGCGTTTTTTCAAATCTAACAATTTGTTAAATCTAATGTAATCATCGATTTTGACGTTTCCACGTATTTTCAGCCCTTGTTAGCTTACAATTGTTATAACAGCTTGTCAAATATTTGATCACCCAAGAATGAGCCATTAGCAAGATGGCCGCTGATTAACTCCCGTGCGAACAGCTGTTTTCGGTAATGACAGTTTTATATTTCTGTACATTTTTTTTATTTGTTGTACAAGGAACCGGCTAAGGTGAAACATGGCCAGTGACCATGCTACCAGCCTTTCGCTAATACACTTTATTAAGTTTGTTGTAGAAATAATTTGACTTCGTTTTTATGACCGGCCACCTGCCGAACGTTTATACCTTCTGAGGAATCCCATCCTGGGTAAATTGCCCGACCTGGGCATTGAACTCACTAACTTCTGGTTCATGTTCGATCCGATTAAAATTTTCTCGTAACATAATAATACTCATATTGAAAATAAATATATAACTGAAAAAAAAAAAATTTTGACGTCGCGTTGGTGCACGGTGTTACTTGCATAATATTTTGAACCCTGTTGAAATTTAATTATGTACTCCAGGCTTCCCAACTTAGGGCTTTTAGCCCTAAATTTAGGGCTGAAATATGTGCATTGGGCTTTTTTCAGGGCCCAAAAAAATTTAGGGCTATTTTTAGGGCCATAAAAATGTTTTCTTGTATTACTGTTTCACTGACCAAAAAAAATAAAAAAAGGCGAAACGTTCAAGTTCTTACACAAAGTCATAGAATAATAACGCCAAGAATGATAGTTTCATATCAAAAAACTGTCAAATGTGAAGCATAAAACTCATTGATGTAGTCGTAGGCCACACGTATTGACGTTCTGCCACACGCACACAAGGGTGCAAATAATGTTGCTAGTGGTATCGGGTTTTCCCCAAAATCTTAAGTCATTATTTAGGATTATTTAATAATGGAATTATTATTATTGTTCACAGTAAGGGATTACTTTATCCTTAACTTTAATGATAAAAATCTGAAATAAAAAATAATAAAATAAATGCCTTAGAATGACCAAAACAGTACCAAATTAAAAACAAATTACGTTGATGACGTGAATTAAACGGTTGAATGCGGTATTTACCTTTGCCTCCATTCTAGTTTTATGATGATGATATGAATGGATGCCTTTATTTATGTCAATAATGTCAAATGTATCTGGTTCTATTTTATTACGGTTCTTTTGCGAATCATAGTAAAAAAGCAGCATCACCATTCAACCGTATAATTGACATCATTTGAAGCTTAGTACTTACGTCTGTAAGTAAGGTTAAGGTTACTTACTTAAGGTTGTCTGGCAGAGATCGCTCTTAGCGATAAGACCGCCCATTGTAAAACCGTACCGTAGTTGTTAACTTATATTTACTTTTCATGTAACTTGGTTATACAATAAAGAGTTTTGTATTTGTATTTGTATTTGTACGTCTGCTGAAAAAAAGACGAAATGAAAAGTTAAAATTATAAATAATAACTTCATAATTTCTAAAAAAGAAAAGATACAGGTGTCCTTATTTTAGAACTATTTTCATTTAAAATAATAATATAAGGTTGTTAAAATTTGAAATGTCAATTAAAATCAACTCAACAGAAAAATATTATTTTCATAATACTGGCAACACAATGCCAAAGCATGCAAAGATACCAATTAAGTTAATTTCAGAAATATATTAATTTTAGAATATGAACATCAACATTTAGGGTATCAATTTTCTTTTTTTTTTAGCAATATTATGATATAATGGCGTCTATAAAATTTTTGAATTATAGTTTTTGCTTTAGCTATTATTTAATGTCAAAATATTAGAGAAATTATAATAACTGCATGTGAAATGTTATGTTACAATGTTTCTTAAGATTAACCGAGATACTGTGACATGAGTTTATTGCACAAACCATCATTTTAAAATAAAATATCGAGAGCTGCTAGCGCTACGATTCGGCCTTGAGCACTGACGCGGGCTGCTCGGTTACTAGGCCAAATGGCTTAGTTTTACTTGCCTCACTAAGCGTGCATGTTCACGGTTTCTATGTGTTATTATTCTAAGCACAAAGTATAATGCTATAATGCCAAATGCACACTGCTGCCGAACCTGCACGAGTCATCTCAAATCCGAGAATGTTAATCTGGCATAAATCATAACACTATGGGCAGTGGGCACGCCATCAAAGATACGCCATCCTACGGCGGCAAACACAACACGATTTGTTTACAATCATTGACAATGTAAATCTTTGATACACGTTTTAAAATTAAACTAAGTTGTGTTTTATTTACCTTAATAAAACAGGAAACTTATTTAAATAATATACTGTACGTCACTGTACTGTAATTTTTTGCCACGTACTACTAAACTATGGAACCAATTGCCGCCAGCAGCATTTTCGGACAGATACGACCTTCAAAAAAAGAGCGTATTCTCACCTAAAAGGCCGGCAACGCATCTGTGTGCCCCCTGGTATTGCAGATGTTCATTGGCGGCGGTGATCACTTACCATCAGGTGAACCGTATGCTCGTTTGCCCCCTATATCATAAAAAAAAAAATTCGATAGTTATACACTACACCGTACAAATTATCATTGACAGTACAGGGCTTTTTTTGGGGTTTTTTATTTATGTATTTAGGGTTATTTGGGGATATTTCATCTTGACTTTAGGGCTATTTTTTTTTAAGAGTTGGTAACCCTGATGTACTCGTACTCATCACGGCTGTTTATCTGCGTACAACAAATTGCTGGACGTAGCGCCATATTGTTTTTAGTGTTGTCTGACGTTTAGATAAACATGGCGGACATTTTCTTTTGACAGTTGCTGTCAATTGACATTGACATGACCGGCATCCGTGATCCGGCATTATAGAACTGTTGTTGATCGAGTGAAGTCATTTGTGCTTATCCTCTCCACTTTTCTATAATACAACCCTCCGTGTCTTACCTACGGTAATTTTACATCTTGTAAAATGTATTACACGTGCTGTGTTTGTAAAAGTTCGCGACAGGACGCTATTTTACATCATTTTCCGTGCACTGAGAAAAGACTCAATAAGTGGTTAGAGTGTCTAAAACGTGATGATCTGAAGAAATTATCACCAGAACTACTTTCAAAGCTTTTTGTTTGTCAAAAACACTTTGAAAAGAAGTTCATTACCTGCAAATTTCGTCTCATAGGCAAAGCATATCCTTCTTTGTTTACTGAAGACGAGATTTCGAGTGGAATTCCGTCCCACGATTTTGCCGGTAAGACAGTATTTTAACAACTAAATATATCGTAATTTCACTTTTTTTTAATTAGTGATATTCTATTGTTTAGCCTACAGCGCACTGTAGATGTTGTCACTCATTATGGCTTTACTTTGCCAAAGTATTCTTTAACCAATCAAGTGATGCTAAATAGACACAATTCATCACACTGGGGGCTCATAAGTTATGAGTGTAGTGATGACTCATCACTACACTCATAACATCAAATAGTATAAAACAAAGTCGCTTCCCATCTGTCTGTCCCTATGTATGCTTAGATCTTTAAAACTACGCAACGGAATTTGATACGTTTTTTTTAATAGATAAAGTGATTCAAGAGGAAGGTTTATATATATAATACATGCATAAATTAGTAGAGAAACACTGATAATTTTAGAGGTTTCTAATGTGAACTTGCTAAACCCTATGACCTATGACCATACTTTTATTCTGGAGAAACTTTTTAACGCGGGGGGAGCCGCGGACAATATCTAGTCACAGATAAAACTCTCATTGACACTAAAGACTAAATATTATATTTCTTAGATATTAAGATTTGTTTTTCTTGTTAATTTCAGAAAATATGGATCCTAATACTGATCACTGTTACTCACGTAAAAGACACTGGGATCACACATATTGTGCCAAACTGGAACCATTAACAGGTTGGTATATATAATATAATTTCATCATCATTATCCTATCTCCGTCCAATGCTGAACATAGGCCTCTCTAAGTAAGCACCAACTATCCTGGGTATTGAGCAGCCTGCATCTATCTGTTACCTGCCTTCTTTTTCAAGTCGTCGATACATATTGCAGCAAGAGTGGTATCGCCTATGATTACAGGTCTCGGGAGACATGACTATTAAATATGATCTTCTACCAAAATTCTACCAGAGTCCGTTTATACTATACTAATGGGGGATCACATATTGTCCTTTTATATATTTACTAAACACAGCCCCAATATAAAGAAAAAATATGTATAATTAAGCTATTAATATATATTTCAGAAATTATTTCTTCCGGCTCAAGGGATTTCCGGAATTTACCAGGAACTTCACGAAATCCTTTAACCAGTCAGGATTTAGGTAATAAAGTGTTACCTTTTTTATAACTTCTAACATGTTATTTGTTTATATAAAGTCTTATGGAATAATTAATTCACAATAATTTTTACTCTTCTAGCAAGCTCTGTTAATCCAGAGATATTTGCGTCTGGATCATTAGATGTCAAGCGCAGACAACATTTTACAGGTTAGTGGCTCAGTATTATTTTACACTATCTCCTGTCCATGTGAATCCTCAAATTCCAGACAACAACTTTATGGCACTATTTTGTAATGTTCCAGGTTTGGACAAACCGCGTAATGTAAAAGCTTCTAGGAAGCGGTTACTTAAGAAAGTGGCTGATCTGACACCAACATGCCGCATGATATACAAGGAATATAATAAGGCAAAGAAACAAATGGACTTTTACCGCAGAGCCAAAAAAGCTTTACGGTTTAACAAAGAAAAATCGTTCGAAAAATTGACCGAAAACATGAACCCATATGCAAAAAAAATTATGAAAATGCAGATTAATCTTTGCACTAAAAACAAGAAAGGGCATCGATTTACTGCTGAAGAAAAGCTTATTGCTCTCTCAATAATGAAGCAAAGTCCGAAATGTTACAGATTTTTGCACAAAATTTTTATATTGCCTTCTAAGTCAACATTGAATAAAATGGTCTCTAAACTTCATATCACAACAGGAATCTGTCCACAATTATTTGAGTTGATGAAGAAAGAGGTTTGTATCTTTTACTCCTATGTATGAAAATATAAAACCTGTCTTCACACTGTCATGCATGGGTTATGTGTTTTAAACATGTAAAGTATTTTAACATGAAGAAAAACTTAACAATCAAATACCATTTCAATTTGCTTTCAGGTTTCAGCATGGGATGACAAAAAGAAGATTTGTTCAGTGGTCTTTGATGAGATGTCATTAGAGACTGCCTTGACCTATGATAAAAATAGGGACATAATTAATGGTTTTGTGGACCTAGACATAAGGAAAAATGAGTTTGCTGACCATGCTCTCGTCTTTATGCTCAGGGGAGCAGTTTATAAGTGGCAGCAACCAGTTGCTTTTTATTTTTGTAAGGGAGCAACTTCAGGACTCGAATTAAAAAGTATCTTGAAAAATGTGGTTGCTGCGGTGCTGGAATGTGGGCTGAAGCCGATTACTCTCATTTGCGACCAAGGCTCTGCCTTTCAATCAGCCCTCAAAAGCCTGAAAGAAGACACTAAGCGTGACCAACTACTGGCGAACCAAGAACCTGGTTGGTTTGAATTCTTTTAAAAATAATTTTAAAGCTATTAAAAAAAAATATTCTAATTATATTTATATTTCAGATGGCACAGTCACAATAAGTAATGCGAGCCTGAACATTATTTATGACCCATCACACCTAATTAAGGGTTTGAGAAATAACTTTTTAAATAAAGATATAGTTTTTGAAGGCAAAATATCGAAATGGAGTGATATTGTAGATGTGTATGAAACGGATTGCAATCACACAGAAGCTAGACTGCTCCACAAATTGACTGACCAACATGTCATTCCTGAAAAGATAAAAAAGATGAAGGTGGGTTCAAAAGCATTTTTGTACTGCAATAACTATTCCTCCGGCTTTGCTTAGATAATAATGCAATACCTTTTTCTCAAGATTTTATTAGTATTGTGCATGTTTATGCGCCTTTAAATATTTATACCATATAACTAACTTTTATAAATTTGTATTGTAATCATTGAAATAGATTATTTCGTTTTATTAGATAAGTATTAGTACAATGTAGTTGTCTGCCAAAATGAACTGTCATAATATGAGTGATTATGTAACAAACGTCTTCACAAACTATAAAATTTATAATATTTAAGTTAGGAATAAGTATGAATGCTTCTGCTAACATTTGTGCATTTTGTTTCTAGGTGAAAAATTGTACAAAAGTTTTTAGTGCAACGGTATCTGCAGCTTTATCATATACAGCAAAGTTTTGTAAGTATCTAACATGAGTAATGTGTTTGATTACTATGTCTCGAATTCCTATGGACCTGCATCTGGTGGATTTGAATGATTTTAAATCTTATGTCAATACAGCACCATCTTGATCTTAGTTATTTAGAATGTACTAGTATCCTTTATTGACCTAGGCCATAGGATCTTCTTACCAATCGCCTCATTGATCATGTGATAGCTAGTAGATTCAGCTTAGTCACAGTTTAATTATTACACTGATAGGGAACGTGCTCGTCGTAAGCACTTCCATCTAGTGGCGCAATCTGACTCATTTTCAGCCCATCGATAATTTGTATTGACGTACAATATTCATTAAAGGGATGAAAAATAACATTTATTTTGTTGATAATGTATCGCTGTGTATCTAGATGCTCCAAAACATAAAAATAAACAAATCAAATGGTGTGAAATTATATAATGTTCCCAAGAATAGTACATAAGTACTTACATTCCATGGTTATGTGAAAATCGACAAAAATGATAAACGCTGTATAAAACATACGTAATTATGAGTTCCAAAAGCATTTAGAAATGTTTCGTTACGTAATTTATAAAAATAAATATGTTTTAAGGATAATATTCAATAAAAAAAATCTGTAATATTACCTCCTAATTTTGCTTAAATAACTACCTTCCATCTAAAAAAAAACATATTCTGGACACGCTGGGTATAAATAACATTCGGCCGGAACACATATTTTAACATTTTTGTTATAATTAAAGAACATATCAACAAATTATTGTGATGTTCTAGTTTCTTTTTTTATCCACCTGTGGCTCTTGTGTCGATTTTGTGCTACCCCCTATAGTTCGTGCACGCTCCCTATACTTGGCTGAAAACCGTTGAGGTCCTGCATTCGATCTCAGGTCAGTTAGAAAAATCATGTGAAATGACATGCTCCCCACCCATAACACAATGGCAAGAAAACAAGTTTTATTTTATAATATGCGACACTAGTTGCACCTCTATCTACACATACATACTTGTGATGGTGTGTACATGTATTCATCATCATCATCATCATCAGCCACATGAATCCACTTTTGAACATAGGCCTTCCCCGAAACATGATGATGTACATGTATTAATGAAAGATTTTTTTTTTCAGCACACTATACAGATGGTAGACCTGTAAGCAAAACAATAAAAAATACAGCAGAAACTGTTATGTTTTTTGACAAACTATTTGATAGCGTCAATGGTGCGACAACCTTCTCAAAAAAAAATAAAGGAAAACTGTTACGTACAGCAGTGACGGAAAAATCACATCACCACACATTTTGGACTGAAGCCATTAAGAAATTAGAAAAAATTAAATATGTTGATACAACAGGAAAGGAAAAGTCGGTGCCCTCATTAAACAATTTTATTATAACATTAAAAAGTTATATGAGGCTGTGGCAGCTTTTTAAAAGCCATGATATTAAAATAATGCGACCTAGATATTTTAATTCTGATCCAATCGAAAATTTTTTTGGTCAAGTTAGGGCTTACAATTACCGCAATAATGACCCAAACTGCCACAGCTTCAACTGTACCTTTAAGTCATTATTGATAACCAGAATTATCAAGTTCCATAATGAAACATTTAATTGTGAGGATGATCCTGCAGATCAAGTAATAAATTTACAGTCACTATTTAATGAACAAATAAAAGACACTGTCGAGCCGGGTCATCCCAAGGAACGAAACATTGAAATGATTGTGGAGCAGGCACGACGAGAACGTATCAATGTTCATTCGCGTGCCTACACTGCTGGATGGGTAGTGCGAAAGACTGTAAATAATTTGCGTCTAAATTGTAATTTATGTAATAAAAGCCTAACAACTAAAGAAGGCAACATCCATGACTGGATAAGTCACCGAGAATATAGTCAGGCTAAAAAGCGTCTAAACTACCCATCCGAAGGCGCAGTGAGGTGTTTTGGTACAGTTGTTACTGAAACAAATGAATACTTGGAAACCAATGCTCATTCTTATAATATTTCATCTAATATTATAACAATGATTTTATCCAAGTATTCATTTGATTTCATCGACTGTACCGAACATAAAACAATGCTCCTTAATCATTTCATTGCTTTAACTGTTAGGTTTACAATAATGAATTGGTGCAGTATTATAAATAGAATTTTAAAGGGCACCGACGTTTTTCGTTTAGCCAATAAAGTTTTGCCTGCGATGCAGAAAAAAGCTTTCGAAAATTATAAAAAGAAATTAAAAAATAAATCTTTTAATAAATAATGAGTAGTTTTATTACATTTTCCTCTTAACAAAATAGATGAATTAAAACAATAATATACTGGTTTATAGGCGTAGCATTTCAGGCTGTATACTATTAATTCCTTTGTCATTTGCATTTAGTAAGCAAACGAAGTTAATGTAGTCTGTGCAGTATTCGTAAAAAAAATGCAGTCTGTGGAGCATTCGTCAGAAAAAAAAAGAAATGTCAAGCAACATTAAAACTATAACACCCATATTTTTGTTCTACAGTTGGCCGTCTGATACGTAGTATCTCTAAGTAGTCTGTGGTACTCATATAGGGACATAGCTTTTCTTGGTTACGGTCGATGCTTGGTAGGATGGTACCTATAGGCAATTCGACAAATCTAGAATGACTAATTATAATTATTGTAATATATTGGATATATTTTACTTTATAAAATTCTCAGTAGGTACTGACTGACTGACTAACTGATAGAAAACGTAAACTATTGACTCTAGTTTTGCAATAGAGTTCTTTACATGTAGGCTTTTACAATTAAATAATTCGACTATAACTATTGTAATGCCTGACCGATATTTTGACGCCTCACTGGTGGCATTTTCTTATCAATAGCAATAAATAACACGATGATAAACCTTTAAACACATGAAACACCATTTAGCTGTTGCGAAAGAAGCGATAATGGTATATCACTCTCTTATTTAAACGCGCTAAACTTGTATAATATATATATATATATAAATGTAATTGGTTTCTCGGAAACGGCTCGTCCGATTTGGATGAAATTTTGGATTTGGATAGTATGAACTCTAAAAATGAAAATGGGGTATTCAGTTTTTTTATCAACCCCAAACTTGTGGGGTTAGAAGGGGGGAGATGCTCAACCGTTGAAGCGATTGTAATGAAATTCAGCATTGGGATATCTTGAACGTTGAAAACAAATATGGTATCTTCATTTTTTTATTAACTTCTATTTAAGGGGGGCAAAAGGAGGGAGATACTAAACCGCTGAACCGATTGTAATGAAATTCGGTATAGGGATATCTTGAACATTGAAAACAAATATGGGATGTTAATTTTTTTATTCACTCCTATTTAAGGGGGGTAAAACGAGGGAGAACCTAAACCGCTCAACCGATTGTTATGAAATTTGGTATGGAGTTATCTTGAATTTTGAAAACAAATATGGGATATTCATTTTTTTATTAACTCCTATTTAAGGGGATAGAAGGAGGGAGAAACTAAACTGCTGAAATAAAGTATGGGGATATTTAGAACGTTTAAAACAAATATGGGATATTCATTTTTTATTAACTGCTATTCAAGGGGGTAAAAGGAGGGAGAAACTAAACCGCTGAACTTATAGTAAAGACATTTGGTATGGGGATACCTTGAGCGTTTAAAACAAAAATGGGATAATGACTTCTTATATTCACGCGAATGTTCGACAGTTAGATATTGTAACATTAACTTTTCGGAACACCAACACCTCAGTCCGCCCCGTGACCACGAAGTGCTGCAAAGCCTTCGAAACGTCGGCAGAAAATATTAATTAAAAAACCGCGATAAAATCCGCAAAATAGTTTTATTTCAACAAAAATGGGATATGATTTTTTTTAGTTACTCCTGTGTAACCCCGGGGGGTAAGAGGAGGGAGAAACTAAGCCGCTGAACCCATTGTAAAGAAATTTGGTATGGGGATATCTCAAACCTAGAAAACAAACATAAGATATTATTTATTTTATTAACCCATAATTAAGGGGGTGAAAGGGAGAGAAATTAAACCGTTGAACCGATTGTAATTAAATTTGGTATGCGAATATATTAAGCCTGGAAAATAAATAGGGGATGTTAATTCTATTCTTTTACTCCTGACTAAAGGGGATTAAAGGGGGAGAAACTAAACTCCTGAACCGATTGTAATGAAATTTGGTATGGGGTATCTATAACCTTAAAGATAACTATAGGATACGATTTGTTTAACTTTTAACTAAGGGTGTTAATAGAGAGAAGAAAATACTGTTGCTCCAATTGCATTGCACAGTATGGGGGTTGGGGATATCTTGAACCTTGAAAATTTATAATAATATATATACCAATATACCAGCCCTGTATTAAATACTGCCCACTGCTGAGCACAGGCCTCCTCTACTACCGAGAGGGTTCAGGCCTTAAGTCCACCACGCTGGCCTAGTGCGGGTTGGCAGACTTCACATACCCTCGAAATTCTTATCGAGAATTCTTAGGTATGTAGGTTTCCTCACGATGTTTTCCTTCACCGTTAAAGCGAACGATAATTGATAAACAATACACACATAACTTCGAAAAGTCAGAGGTGTGTGCCTTGGGTTTTTTGAACCTCCGGACATTGTCTCGGCAGACCGTTCCATTCCCAACTAGGCTATCGTCCACTGAAAATTTATATGAGATATTATTTTTTCACTAACCCCAAAATGAGAGGGGTAAAAGGGGAGAGAAATTAAACCGCTGAATCAATTCTATTTAATTTGGTTTGGGGACCTCTTGAAACTTGAAAGTAAATATGACATATTCAGTTTTTTATTTACCCCTAAGAAGGTTAAAAGGGGAAAGAAAATAAATCGTTGAACCGATTATGGTGAAATTTGATTTAGATGTACCCGAGTATAAATATGGGATATTTATATTTATTAACCACTAACTTGGGGCAGCTAAAGGGGGAGAAACTAAACCGCGAAATATATTATTAAGACTAAATTTGGTGCGGATATAATATTATCTTAAACCATGATAATAAATACCTATAGGAAATTCGTCTTTTATCAATTCGTAACTAAGTGAGACAAGGGGTGAGAACTGAACCATGTATCTGCTCGTGATGTAATTCAATATGGAAAAATTATGAAACCTGAGATTTAATGTAAAATCTGAACCGCTGAAGAACCGATTTTTTTTAATTAGTAAGGTAACGATTCATTTGACTTCAGTCGTCAATATTTTCTTGAAGTGGAAAACATTATTAGGACCTACAAGTAATAAATACCATGTATAGCAAGGCTCGGTCACCCAGGTACTATTTTTTTTTATATGGCGTCCCCGTACACGCAATGATTCTGCCAATGCTGAATTTTATAATATTATGATCTTTGTAATATGCATGAACAACTGAACTTTCAGTGAGTTTAAGTTTTTTGAAAAGTGTTAGTGATGGATCTTCAAGTTAAAGGTATGTAATTTTTAATTCTAATAAGAAAATGGATAAACTTTAACTAGCTTATGTGATTAAAGAAGCAAATCACAGTTCGGAAAAGTGCCAACTATTGGAAAGAAGCGTGGGTGTACGCGAAGAACCGAGATGTTTGTCGAAAGAGGTTTTGGCATATTACGTAGACGCTAAATCTACAAGCCACTCCTATAAACAAACAAGGAAGTGGAGCATTACCTAGAGCAGGACATCAGGTATTCACATTATTTTATAGTGTTAGGCAGGCAAAAATTGAATGTTACCCTCCCGAGGAACAGTATTTTATAAATGAAACGCGTGCAGAAATTAAAGCAGTTTTAAATAAAACAGCTGAACGTCTAATTTGTGCACAGCTTGAAGTTTTAAAATCTGTAACTCCTGGCTCATTACTTTCCTTTATAAGCAAGTGGGGGTGCGATGGAAGTTCCAATCATAGCACTTACAAACAAATATTCACAAACAATGAAGACACAGATGAGTTTTTGTTTGTGTTCTCATTTGTACCGCTTCAATTACGTGACAATAGTGGTAACGTTGTTTGGCAGAATTCTAGACCTTCAACTATGTATTGTCGACCGATAAAGTTTATTATCTCCAAAGAAACTACAGATTTTACTGTAACAGAAACCAATAAGATTTTGGAGGAAACAAACCAATTGGTACCAAAAATAGGTAATGTAGATGGCAAAGAGGTATCTGTCAAACACGAATTACTGTTCGCGATGATTGAAGGTAAAGTGTGCAACGCTATGACTGAAATTTCATCAGCACAAAAATGTTACCTTTGTGGAGCTACTCCTAAATTTATGAATGATGAGTCTGGGGAATTTGTGGTAAATAAGGATAATCTTGGTTTTGGTATATCTCCCCTTCACGCTTGGATACGTTCTTTTGAATGTATGCTTCATATAAATAAGCTATCATCTTGAAGATAAACAACTAAAAAACACGTTTTATAGAAAATCCAACTAAAAAAAATAGAAAATAAATTTGAATTAAGAATAGTGTAAATAAGAAAAAAAAATATTTTATTGTAAAAAAAGCGTGGGGTGCTTTTTAAGATATTATCAAATTGATAATACTTCTACTCATATTATCTGTCAATAAAATATTTATAACTATTGTCACCATGCACTCCACGTTTTTTTTACAATAAAATACATTTTTTTCTTATTTACACTATTCTTAATTCAAATTTATTTTCTATTTTTTAGTTGGATTTTCTATAAAGCGTGTTTTTTAGTTTTTTTAAACTATTATTTATTTTTAATTTTTTAGTTCTTTTCTACGATTGTCCAACAGATGTCACTTAATAAACGAAAGCGCCATCTTGTGACAAGTAGGATTTTTTTACGCGTAAGAGTAGCCAGTTTAGTTGTAATTCTACTATGGTCCAACAGATGTCACTAAAAATAAAAAATATATAAATTGTCAAAAATCTCATTTTGCAAATTGAGTAATGGCATAATCTTATCAAATTAGTGTATTGTTATCGGTCCTCGACAAACCTACAAAGTTTGAATAAAATCTGACCGTTTAAAGTGGGTCAAAATCGCGACCAAAGGAGTCGGAGTCGGAGAGTTACAAACATACAAGTGAAGCTAATATAAAGCGTGTAAAAAAGGCAAGTTCGAGACGAAAGTGACAAAGAAAATGTAAAGCAACGTTCGGCTCGTATCCAAGAAAGGTAAGGTTGAAATGGGTTTAATTGTAGATAAACCAAAACCAGGATTTGGTAATACGAATTATGGGAATACTGCTCGTCAGTTTTTTGAGAATCCTCAAAAGGCTTCAGATATTACAGGTGTAAATGTGACACTAATTTAGAACTTTGGCACTATCCTTAGGACTTTAGCTTCAGGTTACGATATTGATGTGCAATGCAATGCAATCAGCCCTGTATTATATACTGCCCTCTGCGGAGCACGGGCCTCTTCTACAACTGAGAGGGTTTAGGCCTTAGTCCACCACGCTGGCCTAGTGCGGGTTGGCAGACTTCACATACCCTCGAAATTCTTATGGACAATTCTCAAGTATGTAGGTTTCCTCACGATGTTTTCCTTCACCGTTAAAGCGAACGATAATTGATAAACAATACACACGTAACTTCGAAAAGTCAGGTGTGTGCCCTGGGTTTTGAACCTCCGGACATTGTCTCGACAGACCGATCTCTTCCCAACTAGGCTATTGTCCACTATTATAATATATGATATATGGATATTGATGTAGTTAAATTTAATTCTTTTACATAGGACACAAAAAAAAATTATCTTAGTCTTTATTCGTGGTATTACATGCATGTTACTGTGCACAAATTTCTTGTGCATGGTCTAGATATTGCGAAATCGGCTCTTCTCTTCCGATAGGTATCGGGCAGCTTTCTGAGGAAGCGCGCAATAAGGATTGTAGAAGATTAGCTTTTGCCCGCGGCTCCGCCCACGTGAATGAGTTTTCCCGGGATTAAAGTCCCGCTTTATATTTTCTCGGGATAAAAAGTAGCCTATGTGTTAATCCAGGACATAATCTACCCGTGTGCCAAATTTCATCGAAATCCGTTCAGTACTTTTTGCGTGAAAGAGTTACAAACATCCATACATCCCTACTTACAACCTTTCGCGTTTATAATATTAGTAGGATTCCGGGAGCACAATACTCGAAAACATTTACGTATTGCCACGAATACGGAATTTACTTAATATTATGTTGTTAATCACATCTGATCCTGTAATAAATGGCCTTAGAGAAGTTCCCAAAAAACCGACAAGTAAACTATCTTCTGAGGTTTCAGAATTAATAATACCCCTTCTGTAAATGTAAGTTCTTGTGTAAGTCTTAGTAGTGTTTGTCAAAATATTAGTATGCCAGATTATAATGTAGAACATTCTTCAGAAGAAGAATTAAGTGATGTAGAATAAATTATACTTGAGAAATAATATTGTACCAATGAATTTCTAGGCTGTGTTATATCTTATTTAACTTTATTATTAGTTGAAAACAATATGTTTTTTTGATATGCATGTTATTTAAGTAAAAGTAAAAAAATAGGTTTTATTTTACGCATTTTGCCGCCCCTCTAAACGTGCCACCCGGGGCGGACCGACCCCCTCGTTCCAACCACACTACGCTACAGTCTTTTCTGCATTTTTACCGACAATACTTGCACAAACAATAATATTGTTCTGGACTGATAAAAATAAGATATCTATATGTCGGAGGCTGGTCACACGGCGGCCGGTAATGGGTAGCGAATACTTCGCAATAGTCATTTAAACGCTATCTCTTCAACTCATGACTGTTTTATTACTCGTTCATTACATGTTCGAATGTTCAGAGGACAATCCCTATGTCAGGATGCTTTAGATGCCCACTTGACACTTACTGCGTTGAGAGCTAACCCAAAACTAACATAGTAACGACTTTAACAGTTAACTAACACTGAACTAGCATAGTAACGCTATGATTATAGCTAGTTGAACACTCAACTGAATTCAACGTTGACTGGACTAAGACTGTTCTACGATTGTACTAAGACTGACGCTCTCTTTGCTGACGCTTCAAATGCCGAGGCGCCCTATTTATACTCTCAACTGTCACTCCCACCAATAGTTTGACATTTCGACTTGTTTTCTTCAAGATTATTATTTCAAATTACCCGACCATCCGGCATATATTTGTTCACTTCAATCCGTAAAACATCGATATACTTATATTAGCAAGCATGATTGCAAGTTTTCATTTACTACCACTTTTTTTTCATTTAGGTACTACCGATTTAATCGAGCATCTCGGTGGTAATACTTTTTCGAAGCCTCAAAATTTCGAAAAAAATTTATCCTTTTATTCGAAAAACAATTAGGGAACTACGGTCTTGCGTTGCCCCAGGGCCTCCAGAACTGTAAATCCGGCCATGGTAGCGCCCACAGCAGGTACCTACGCCCAACATGACCCCATAGTCGCACCCGGCCTCACGCTTTCGCAAATGAAGTCAGCGCTGCGCAGTCTTGTAGTCCTAGACAAGGACTTTAGAGACTCCATGTCCGGTTTGCTCCACAATGTACGGAAGCAACTCTCCGAGTCGTGGAACCCGCCGGAATCGGCAGGGGCCTCGGCCGCTAGCCAAGCGACCGAGACCGCTGTCGGTTCTGGCGTGTCCGATTTCGATAATGAGATGGAGACCACCATCACGGGCTCCCTCAAACGCACCGTCTCTTTTTCCTCCTGCGAATCACAGGCGGAAGCCTCGTCGTCGGAACGCGACGACGAAGGCTTCACGACGGTGAAGCATGGGAGGAAAAAGAAGAAGGCCGCATCCCAGCCTTCGGATGAAATGATGATGATGGCGCCCGCGCCTTCTGCGCCCATCGACACTGGTTCGGGTCCCGCGAATCCCGCGGGTTCGTCGCCACCAAAGGGCCTAAAAACAGCATATTTCCATTCCCACGAACTCGTGGAACGGGAGCCAGCAGCTCCTATCACTTCAGCCCGGCTCGATCTCCGACCTCTAACCAAGTTCCTCGATTCGAGGAACTATAATTACTATACCTTCTCCCTCCCGGATGAGCGTCGCTTCCGCTACGTCATCCGAGGTATACCCGTCCAAGTGTCAAGGGTAACCATCGTGATATTTTCTGTCAGTACCTACTAGGTACTGAGTGATGTAGCATTAGTTACGAAACATAATTTTAGTGTTTCGGTAAAACTCATAAATTTCTACACACCTACTAATCACATATTTTTGGCTATTTATCACGGTCATTTCATATAAAGCTAAATAATATATAAATTACTTAATTATAATTACATCCTGCAGACTACAAGATGACAATAAAATTCACCTAAAATTGGATAAATAGTGTAGTGTAAAGTGTAAACTAGTGTTAAAAATTGGGGAAGTTTTGTTTTTTATGGCAATCATTCCTTTACGCACACATAGTTACGCCGCCGCTATTGCTGTGCTTCAGTTATTGTTTAGCGAGACCATTGTCTCTGAGCGAGACTCCGTCCGCCTTTTTTTATACGTCCATGGGTGTGGATTATTAATGATCACTTAACCCATCTACGTCGCCTGGTTAGCAGTTTAATATGAGATGGCGGTGTTAATAGTCGTATTTGCTCTCTTGGCCTCTCCGATAAGTATATTCACGGAAAAGGTCACTTTAAATGATGTTTTGTTCAGTGGCGGCTACGAATTTATAGATTTGACTCATTCCTTTGACAATAATACAGTGTATTGGCCTGGTAGTCAAAAATTTACGTTTACTAAAAAGATCGAAGATATCCAGGAAGATAAGTCATGGTAAGAGAATTTTTAATGCCTTTTGAATTTAATGCTTATAAGCATATGGGGCATTCCACGTGAAGCGGGCACACAAAAATGTTAAATGTTTCCGATTGTATTGTAGTAATATTTTACTATGTTCTACCTGTATGTGTCCTCCAACCAGATACACAATATTTTTAAATTATAAGGTCTAGTTTGCGAGTTAAAGGACTTTGAAGTTTTGAGTGGCCGGCTGGTATGCGCCCCTTTGAATCCCATTTACAAGTTTTTCAAAGTTACAATAAAATAAATAAAGTAGTGAAATGAATACTTCATTTAATGAGCTTTTTAATTGCATATTTGGAATTTGAAACAATTTTTTTTTTTAAATTAAGTAATTTTTATATTTCAGACTTGAATTTGACAAAGTTAGCAGGTTTAGATTTTTATATATTTTTTAAAAAAATAGCTACTATTGTGTAGATAATCCTTGCCAAGTTTCATAGTGGGCTCGGAATTTGTTTAGGAGTTAGACCGGTTACAGTGCCGATGCGCGGCGGCCGCCAGAAAGAGCCAACCAGTAAAAACTTTCAATCAGACAAAATACTTTAGATCAGTGTTTTCTATAATTGTTTGCATTGATTTGAGGGTTCAATTACATCTGAATACATACATTCATACACAGCATCACGCCTTTTCCACTCTTCAAGGATAGGCAGATGTCTAACACACCTACATTTGGAAACCTCTGTAAGGTTCCATGTAATAGCAAGCGAGCCTATCGCCATTAATAATTATAAAATGTAAAATTATTCTGTGAATTTACATTACGCGTCCAACAAAGACGTTTAGTCATCGACCTTGTGTTAACTTCTCTAAGAAAAAAATAGTTACTAAACTTTTTACTTCTGATGTAAATTTTCGTGACTCCCGAGGTGTCCCGATTAGGTGATGATAAAATACCATTCTTCTCGACTAGTTCCCTTGCCTTGTTTGCTTGCAGTCTAGACGTCTGAAACTCTTCAGCAAGGCTTTTCTCAGTCTACGATTTAGGCGCTAAAGTGAGGATCATAGTTTTCAAAGAAATAGATGTCGAAGGGTCATTAAACTTCTCTATTACATGGAACGTTAAGAGTTTACGAAATGTAGGTGTGTTACATATCTGCCTGTCCTTGAAGAGTGGAAAAGGCGTGATGCTGTGTGTGAATGTATGTATTCAGTTGTACGTCTAAATAATTAAATATTATATTACGCTAATTTAACAATTAAGTTTTTATTTAAATTTGATGTAAGAGTCAATTCTTAGAGTATTTATTGGTGACATCTCTCTGAGTCAATTAGACAAAATAAAATAAACCGTTATTGATTGATATACTAATAAGATTTCTATGCAATTTTTTTACTTTTCAAGTTACATTTGACACATAAAGGTCATTGACGTTCTTATTCTTATTTGTAAGTGAATCCTTGGAGCAATGCAAACAATTATAGAAAACACTGATCCAAAGTATTTTGTTTGATTGAAAGTTTTTACTGGTTGCCTCTTTCTGGCGGCCGCCGCGCATCGGCACTGTAACCGGTCTAACTCCTAAACAATTTCCGAGCCCACTATGAAACTTGGCAAGGATTATCTAAACAATAGTAGCTATTTTTAAAAGAAAAAAATATAAAAATCTAAACCTGCTAACTTTGTGAAATTCAAGTCTGAAATATGCAATTAAAAATCTCATTAAATGATGTATTCATTTCACTACTTTATTTATTTTATTGTAACTTTGAAAAACTTGATAATGGGATTCAAAGGGACGCATACCAGCTGGCCACTCAAAACTTCAAAGTCCTTTAACCCGCAAACCAGACCTTATAATTAAAAAATATTTTGTATCTGGATGGAGGACACCTACAGGTAGAACATAGTAAAATATTACTACAATCGGAAACATTAACATTGTTTGTGTGCCCGCTTCACGTGGAATGCCCCATATATAAGCAGTAGATATTATAATATCTAATTACATAGTTTCATTTATCGCGTCGGTTTAATGCAATGTTTTTCCTACTTATATGCAAATAAATGTTTGTTTGTTTGTTACAAACACGGTAAAAATAATCATGAATATATTTATCTACTGATCTGAAACCATGTCAACAGAGTATTAAAGGACATGTCCAAAAACGGGCCTGAAATTCTAAACAAGACAGTTTATGTATATTTGGATAGAACTCTTGAAAACTAGCCTTTTGCAATAAATCGTTTAATTTGAAAGACCTCCGATTTTGAGAATTATATAATTTTGTTTGGCTTGAAAACTACTCTTAATATGAACGTTTTTAAAAAAAGTTAGTTATGAATGGAGGGGTCTAAAATTTTTTTTAAAGGAGGTCCAAGGTCCATATTTTGGCCCTTTAATATCCCTAAAGTTTGAGCCTGGTTAGATTTTGAGGCCCAGCACCCATACAAAAAGCGGACATCTCCTTTATCATCCATATAATAATACGGAAGCAAAAAAGCCCCCCGATTCCAAAAAAATCCTAGGTAATGTGCTTTGATTTTGGTTATCAGGGTGGCGAAATTGTAAAAAGATTAGGCAAGGCACCGCGAAAGCCCCGGGTGGTAAAATTTTATGACCTTTACACCAAAATTCGATTTTACCAATATTTGATGGTATTGAAGCCTCATTCATGTAAGAAGATGCATTGTGTGAAAACCCACGCCTAAAAGCAAACGTACTGCTTCATTGGACTCGTGGCAGCGTATTTAGGCTGTAAATCTTGAGATCTTCGATTTAAATCTCATACTATCGCAATTTGTGATCCAGTTTTTCAATTCGAAAATCATTCAGAGTTGCCCAAGGTTGGAATTTGTACCCGATATGGCGAGAGGATCGACATTAATTATCACTTGAAGCCACGGCGATCAGCTCTGCGAGACACGGGTTCGCTAATTCTACCGCTACTTAGGTACACCTTTGCGTCCGCAACAAGCGTGTGCGGTGTAATAGTTTTACTTTACATACTATTATGTATTATTCTATGCTATTATGTATGTTAAGTAAAAATAGCTACAAAATCCGAACGGATTTCGATGAAATTTGGTATGAAGATAGTTTGAGACCCTGGGAAGGTTTTAGGCTACTTTTTATAATGATGACATACTTATTATTATGACGAATACTATTATTTCCCGGAGTCTGGAATTTGTAGGTACCCGATATGGCGATAGGCTCGCCCCTATCGCATCATGGGACGGCGAAAAGTGGGTGCAACTGGTTGCGCCTCTGCCTACTCCTTCAGGGATGCAAGGCGTGAGTGTGTGTGTGTATTATTATGACTCCATGTTTTAAGGATTCGTTGCAATATGCGTCACCTTAGGGAGCAGTTTCAGCTTTAACTGGGCTTTAGGAACACGTGCCATACTAAACCTACTGGAAACTTCATTTCATACCATAAATGTTCAGGTATGCTGCAAAGGAATTTATTGCCGCTGAACACGGGGGCACGCATTTGGACGCACCATACCACTCCTTACAAACGGGCGACTATGTTGGGGACATTTTGCTGGAAAAATTAATCGTACCCTGTAAGTTAATATTAAGTTAAATTTTTCATGAGTTTTACCCATCGAGTTTTTTGAACTCCCATAATATTTTTGTTTATATTTCAGTAATAATAGTCGACGTTAGCTCAATAGCGAACGATGATCCCAATTTTGTGCTTTCAAAACATAATTTGGACTACCTTCTGAATTATAATGCAGGGCAGCCTTGCATTCTGATATTTAAGTTTGGCTGGACTAAATACTTCCACGATCGCAATAAGTATTTAGGGATAGGAATAGACCAAAAGTCTTTAAATTTTCCAGGTGAGAGATAATTTTTTTAATAGACGTTAAAGAATATTTTCTTGGCCTGTTGACTGCATAAAATCCTCTAAGTATATACCAATTTAATAATATCATTAAGTTAACATTTGAAATACCATTTTTTGTGTAAAATAGTAATACCATATTGCAATCAACATTCCAGGTTTAAGTGTAGAGGTGGCCCAGTGGATAACGACATCATACAAAAACGTTGTGGGCATTGGTGTTGATGTAGCGTCCGTCGATCCAGGATCCGCTAAAGAATTAGCTGTACATAAAATTTTATCAAGAGCTGGACTTTACAACATAGAAAACGTCAAATTGGACAGACCCGTACCCGGTAAATAAGTAATACTATTATGGGGTGTTTCTTCTTATACCAGTACAGTGTGTACGACTCATTCATCTGACTCAATTTTTTATTAAATCACGTCCTTACTGGTGTATGTCTCTCATATGTGAGAGTCCGTCTGGGTGGGTACCACCGCAATGTCTATTTCTACCGCCAAGCAGCAGTGTGCATGCACTGTTGTGTTTCGGTTTGAAGGACATTGTAGCCAGTGTAACTTCTGGACATGACATTTAACATCTTATGTCTCAGGATGACGAGCGCAGTGGAATGCCACACATTACTTTGTAAACTCAAGGTGCTAGATGGTGTTGCTACTGTTTATGGGTGGTCGTATCGCTTACCATCAGGCGAACGGCATGCTAGTCTCGTCATTCAATTCAATAAAAAAAAACATAAACAGTTTATAAACCTGTTTTAGTTATCGAATGTTTTCGTCTTCTTCGAATGAGTTTTGAATTGAGTTTGAACGAAGAAGGTAAAACATTCTATAACTAAAATAGGTTTATAAAAACTGTTTTATAAGGTCGTTAATCCCAAAATAAAGCAAATCAGTGCAATTGATATAAATGTTATTATTAAGAAAGTTATATTTCGATTTGGAAATAATTGTTGACTGGCACCATCTGCAAATAGACGTATATATAAGATAAAGTTAAATTATTATTTGGTTTGTTGTGGTTTTGAAGTCGGTTATATTTCTTGTATTTTTTTTTCTATTCAGTATAAGCCCGGAGTCTGGAATTGGTGCCCAATATGGCGATAGGCTCGCCCCCTATCACATCATGGGACGGAATATGCACGGCGAAAAGTGGGTGCATAGGTTGTGCCTCTGCCTACCCCCTTTGGGCGTGAGTGTGTGTGTGTATGAAATAATTGTAAAAAACAATTGAGTCAGATGAATGAGTCAAAAACAGTCGTATACAAGAAGCACGAAGAAGCTTATGTCTTATATAAGCTTCTTGGTCGTATACGAAGAAACACCATTTGACACTATTATAATTATTATCACACCAAGCAATGGCGGCTCTCGGCGGGAGCAAAAAAAGGTCCCCGATTTTAATAATTTCGTAGGTGGTCAACTAAAAAAAGCAAAGGCCATGGTCAGTTCCCCGGCTCGCCCCGCCTCTAAAACCAAGTTATCAAGTAGCAAATGTAACCGACCTAAACTACCCTTATTATTATAGTAGTGTAGGTACTAATTAATGCCCATCGTCGACTAGATGCGCCGAGTCGAATAGGTTCGAATAGCATTATTACGCCTGCTGTAATCCTTGGACGCCCGCGGTGGACACCGGTGTCCATTTATATAAGGAAATTAGCTTATAGCTATATATAAGCGGGCGTTGACGGGTCGGAACAAAGGTAACTTAAGCAAAAGCTAAAGTTCAAAAAATGTTTGTCTGCCTCAAGTGAGCACAGCACAAACTTTGGTCTGAGACAAGGTACTCAAGGCAAAACCAAAAGGTCTGACGCAAATGCGCACAGAGCAAATACAATGCAAAGGAAAAGTACACAGTAACTAGCTACATGTGTTATGAAACGCGCGCAGAGCCAAATCATCGTGCATGCAAAATAAATGCGATTCGACTCTCCTCAAGTCGACGCCAGACATCAACAAGCACAAACGCGTTATAGATAATTTTTGTTATAGATAATATCCAGACTTTTAATTTTCAGATCATGGATGCACCGCTTTGGTTATGCCAATGAAAATAGCTGCAGGTACTGGGGCACCGCTACGGCTTGTGGCTATTTGTCCGAAGGCAAAACCAGATAGTTTCTAACAGTTTCGTCAGTTCTGTCTTTTCGTTTTGTTTATAAAATATTTTGAATTACAAACATTATAAAATATACTACTTATTAGCGATATAAAATAAAGGCTTGGTATTAAAGAAACGTTTATTTTTAAATTCGCTTAATACAAAGGCTTTGCTGCCATCGAAATGAGTTCAATCTAGCGCCGTTTTAGAATAATTAACAATCATCTTTATAAATCATTGAACATAAAAGGTATGTTGACAATAGCTACTGTTAACAACTCTGTAGTTATATCTATATTATTGGGTCATGTCAATAGAAAATGCCTTAGCACATTTTTTGAACTTATAATCAATTTTAATCATGTAATAATGTAACTTATAAACAAAGGTTTGCATATTCGTAAAAGTAATAACAAATAGGGCATATTTAAATACTTAATCAACTTAGTTGTTTTATTTTAGTGTTTGCCCTAGACACCGTTTAATATGTAGGCTAACAATTAGGTGGAATTAGGAATGATCTACACATCTTTAGGTAGTATCTATCAATTGGTTTAAAACAGTCAAACATCAATGCTATATATTTTCGCATTTATAACGCGAGATTTTGCACACAGTTAAGCAAAATCAGTGCCCTCGCACTTAATAAAGATCTCATTAACAGTTAATATTTCGTTCATAACTTCTCCATTTGCATTTCTTAGTTCCACACAAGGTGTTTCATCAACATAGTCGATTATTGTTGC
Organism: Sphinx pinastri; assembly: GCA_947568825.1. Classification (NCBI taxonomy): domain Eukaryota; kingdom Metazoa; phylum Arthropoda; class Insecta; order Lepidoptera; family Sphingidae; genus Sphinx; species Sphinx pinastri. The sequence continues at coordinate 7,771,786 of OX387627.1, read as the reverse complement.
ATCAAATGGTCCTTTATCCAGCAATATATTTGTGTACTCTTGTGTAATGTCATTTATTTTCACATTAGGATTAAGTTTTATTCCATATAACCGTGCAGTAACTGTTGCAGGTGGCAACTTAGCCCATTCTTCATTAATTTCCCTTACGTCAGCTAGAGTAATAATTTCTATATTACCATAGTCAACAAATCTGACTTTTATCATATTTTTGCTCTCACTGTATTGCAATATGGAGGCCCTGTACCATATATTATCTTCAGGGAAAAGAGCGATACACGCTTTATTTTCTAATATGCCATCAATTGGAGACATATTAGTTGCGCCAGCGTCGACTTCTTTAAACATTTGGTCATATTCTTTAGCTGTATCCTCATCATGAATTATACTGAGTTCCAATAAGTTCGGATCATTAATTAGGCATATATTACATTTTAATTCTGTATCGCTATGGGTTGGATAAGTAATATAATTGCCTTCAGTGGAGTCATTGTCTTCTTCTACCATTTGAGCCCAATCTTTCCCTTGCATCGATTGCATACCAAGTGATTCGTGAGTCGATTGCAGCCCTGTACTTTCAGCGTCATCTTCCACTATGTAGTCTGGCCCAGAGTCGAGAGATTCGTTTACAAATGTATCAAACACTTTATTTTTTTTACTGGCTACAAATTTCCTTACAACAGGTTTCGAACCATCTGTATAGACTGCCATTTCGAAATCGACGAGATGATCGTTAATCCAGAGTTTATCGTATTTCAATTCTATTGGAGTTATATCACCATTTGGTTCTCCAGATATTTTAACAAAACATTCCTTTTCCACAACAGATTTGTGCATGTAGTCCAAAGTGAGTCTGTCCCATTTATTTTCTACTGGTTTGATACGGTTTAAAATACACTTGTGTGCTTGTATTGGAATTTGGTGAAGTGTAATGCCTTTCCTGATGTTGGCAAACGTACACTCTTCCTCGTTTCCATAATCGATGTATTGTATCAGGCAACTGGAGGCTTCCTCATTAACTGATATTATTCTGCCGCGATAGAAGCGATTATCCAAGAAATATTGGGCAATGCATGGTTCACCGACAGTCCACTTTACGAACTTTGCTTTAGGGTCGTGATTTTTAAAACGTACTTCGAGAGCTTTACTTATGAGCTCCAATGTTGCTTCCTGATTAATATCATGTAAATAAATTATACCATCATTGTCAATGTACCTAAAAAGAACAATAATATAGATATAAATCCGAAATCAAGCCTTCATATGTGTGTGTGTGATTACAGTTAAAACCATGGAGAATACTTACGTCGGCATAGCCATAAATTCTTTGTTTGTCAACGGTTCTGGTGGTAGCCAATCTGATACGAACAAAACATTCGAGGCGTCTGGTCCTTCATTAGCTTCCGCGAGATCCACGGGTGTTGACGTATTAGACTCGCTGTCGGAAACAGATTTGATTACGAAAGGCTTCATTGGTATTGGTTCCAATTGCAACCAATCGTGCACTGAACCTTGTACATTCAAGAACGACAACATTTCGTCATTTTCTACATTACTTTCGGTAGTTGTTACCTAAAAATAAAAAACACGTTAATTATACAAAGTTTATTAAAAAAAATCTCGTAATAAATAATAATTAATTTAATACTACCTCTTGTGATCTGTCCGGTACGCCCAAGCCTTGCTCGATGATTTTTTTATTAAGGCATCGCCACTCAGACTGGTTGGGTTCCAAAGCTCCGCCTTGCACCGTATGGTACACCCATATTTCGATAGGCATACTTTTATTTTTAAAATTACCCAGCTTAGTAATAAAGACTCTTTTGTAAGCGTCAAGGAGTTCTTTTAGGTATTCCTTGGTGAGTGAAGGCCACTCTTCTCCTACAGCTGGTATGACGCCGCAAAGATGACACTTAATGGCGGCATCTCCTATTGATCCGAACTCTGATGGGAGCTCTCTTAGATTGGCTATCGGAATGCTTTCTACAAAAGCGAAATCACTGTAAAATATTTTTGCATTTTCTCCTTCTAATTCAAGTATGACTGCGCGGCGCCATGTTTGTGATTGATTGCAAATCGTGCAACATCTATCACCCACTTGCCATCCTTCCTTGCCAACGGTTTTGTTTTTCGCATAATATTTTTGCATTTTTTCAAAGAGTTCATTAAATGTTTTTTGTTGATGAACTAAAGACACATAAATTAGTGAAGGTGACTGGTAGTGTAAAACTTTCGCTTCCAATCTAAGGGGACCTTTATCTTTTGCCTCTAAATCGTCTTGTTGGACTGTTGTGGCCATTTCTCTTTGCATTATGGTGATTTTATCTTTCTTTTGTTTGGGTGCTGGTTTATTATCATGTAGAGGATGTTTGTTAGTTATAACTTGTTCTTTATAGTCATGGTCTTTCTTAAATTGAAATAGTCTGCAAATATAAAATAATATTATAATATAGGATTGTCATTTTGATATTATCTTAAAAAGCAACCCACGCTTTTTTTTACAATTAAATACATTTTTTTCTTATCGACACTCTATCTTAATTTAAATATATTTTCTATTTTTTTGTTGGATTATCTATAAAGCGTGTTATTTAGTTTTTTAAAACTATTCTTTATTTTTTAGTTTAAAATATTGAATTGTCATCGGTCCATGATAAGTATGCCAAATTTCGATTTAATCAGACGTTTTGAAGGGGGTCAAAATGATGTTCAAAGTTTCCGTTACATACGTATGAAGCTAATAAAAGCGTGTTAAAAAGACATCATAAGCAAAACAGCATTTTTGTAACCGGTTCAAAAATAATGATAAAATTTTGCTGCATGCTACTCAATGCAACTGAATATTGTTATGAAATTAAACTTATTCTATAATTTTTGTTGTCATTGTCGTATCTACTTACCCGAAAGACACGGCGAATTTATACTTGATCATCTCATTATTGATGCATATGATGTTCTCTGGGTCCGAGTTATCATAGAGAGTGACGCCGATGGAGTCGCGGTTGCGATTGTCTTCCACGTGAAGTTCTAGAAGACGGTCTTCAAACCTCTGCATGAGAGCCACCGAGCCCGTGCTCCATTTCTTGTTTAGTGGCGTGACGCCGGACAAGTGACACTCCGTTGCCTGTTGAAAAGAAATAAAAAAAAATACGTGTTTGTAAATTATTCGCCAATATCTAGCGCGAAGTTGGGAATGGAACGGACTGCTGAGATGAAAGTCCGCAGGTTTAAAACCCAAGGGACACACTTCTGTCTTTTCGAAGTTATGTGATACTGTTAATTAACGTATAATTATTGTTCGCTTTAAAAGTGAAAGAAAGCATGCTTCTTAAAACATGTCAGTAGTAGAGAAGGCGCGTGCCCAGCAGTCGGACAGTATTCTAATGCAGGGCTGGTATTATTTATATTGTGTGTTACATAAGTAATTATTTTTGTTGAACAGCCCTTTTGGAAGTAGTGTACTGGTGGTTGTTGACTGCCTCGGTGGCGTTGTTGTATTGCGAACGCGTTAAGAGTACGATTTGCATGCCGAAGTCCAGGGTCGGGCAAAAAAGGCCGGACTGGGTTTTTCCATTTTAAAAATTGCTCAGGCGAAGTTCGGACTCATGATGTTGGCCGTGTGATAGCCTCGGAAAGCACGTAAAGCTGTTGATCCTACGCCTGATCTCTTTCTGGTCATGTCGGATTGCCGTCTCATTGGCCTATGAGAGTGAAGGAATAGCGAGTGCACCTGTGTATTGCGCGCATACTTGTGCACTATAATATCTCCAGCGTACCTGGCTATAATCTGTTAAGTTAGGCTGCCGTGCCAAAATCGGTTAGAAAGGGATTTATGTTTTACAGGTGGTAGGTTTCGTCTATGTGACGGGCTATTTGGGAAAGTACCAACTCAATGTCTATTTCTACCACCAAGCAGTATGTTCCGATTTTTGGGACATTGTAGTTAGCGTAGCTTACTTGGCATTAGGAGACTAAACATCTAATGTCTCAAGGTGACGAGCGTAGTGAAGTGCCAGGCAGTCTTCTGTGATTAATAGTTCTGTATGGTGTTATCTGTTTATGGGCCGTTGTATCTTTTATTATCAGGCGAGCGGCATGCTCGACTCTCAAAGAGTTCTAAGATTATATAGAGCGGACATTGGGAAAATTGTCATACAAAACATTTTAGCCTGTTCATCAGTAACTCAATCTACCGTGAAATAGCAAAAAACCTATGTAAAATGCATTAAAACATACTTCGACATGATCGTAATGTGCAAATCGGTATATTTTCTTCCAAAATATTGTTTTCTTTACAGAATATAAGCATGCCGAGACATCTTGTCTCATGGAAGTGTCAGATAAGACAGCGACTTATTACAATTAACTTTTGGACGAAAAATTTGGGCCTGATGTCTGGTCTATAATAGGGTAGTTTCCTCATTCCTGTTTGATTTTGTACATTATTTTATACGTAACAGAAAATAATACGAAAAATAAATTCATCTGTAAAATCAGAATCAAAATTGGATGACAACTAAAGCAGTTATTCATTTTTGAAATATTGTTGTGAGCAAGAGTGGGGGCGTAGTGGGGATATCCCATCATCTCTTGCGCACGCACGCAGCGTTATGGCTGGGGACACTCGGTTACGTCACATTCTGCTGTTTCCGTTATCTAACAGATGCCCCTTCCACCAAACTTCAAAGCTTTATAACTCATTTATTATTGCTTGTATTTAAAAAAATATTTTTCCTCTAGATTTTAGAAGACATACATTTTTGATATATTTAAAAAAAAAGTAGTCTACTACCCTATTATATTGTTTATTGCCTTTGTGGACTCTACATTCAGTTGCAATACAAAAAAAAGTGGTACTGACGAGCGCTGCGAGCGTGGTGTAGTGCCGGCGCAGGTGGCGCAGCGCCGAGCAGTGCAGCAGCAGCGCGCGCCCCGTGTCCGGCAGCAGCACCCGCACGCGCGCGCGCCCCGGCAGCTCCAGCACCACGCCGCGCGCCCACCCCACACCCGCCACACCCGCGCCCGCCACACCCGCGCCCGCCACACCCGCGCCCGCCTCCGGCACGCGCACCGCCACCGCCATACCTACGCACACACAACCACTTAACTGTGGCTCTCTCCATCTACTACTGGACATAATGAGACTTAACATCTTATGTCTCAGGATGACGAGCGCAGTGGAATGCCACACAGTACTTTGTAACTCAAGGTGCTGGATGGTGTTGCTACTGTTTATGGGTGGTCGTATCAGGCGAACGGCATGCTCGTCTCGTCATTCAATGCTATAAAAAAAATTAAAAAAAATCTCTAGGGCGGATCTAGAGGGGGGGTCATTGGATTTTTTTAATGATTCTCGTTGATAAGACTAGGGGCCCCAACAGACGTTGCCCCGCCCCAAAAAGAAAATAAAATCCTAGAACCCGAGTACAACGCCAACTACCGGATCCAATTGTTAAACCATTCTCGAATCCACCTGGAGATACACAAAAAATTTCATTAAAATCGGTCCAGCCGGTTGGGAGTTTAGTGACATACACACGCAAAGAAAATCTATACTATTATATAAAGCTGAAGAGTTTGTTTGTTTGTTTGAACGCGCTAATCTCAGTAACTACTGGACCGATTTTGAAAATTCTTTCACTAATAGGAAGCTACATTACTCCTGAGTGCTATAGGCAACTTTTTATCCCGGAAAACTTTTGCACGCGGGCGGAGCCGCGCGCAGAAGCTATTATATATATAAAGATTATAAAGAGGAAAGATTTGATTGTTTGTTTGCATTGGATAAGCTCCAAAACTACTGGACCGAGTTGAAAAATTCTTTCACCAATATGAAACTACATTATCAACGAGTAACATGGGCTACTTTTTATCCCGGGGAAATATAAAGCGGGTTTTTTATCTCGGAAAAACACATTCACGCCGGCGGGGCCTCGAGCAGAAGTCTAGTATTTAATAAAATATTTTTTTTATATGAATGAATAATATTTCTTTTGTAATGAAATTTATTACTGCAACCAATTTGGAGTCTGCCCTGAATAGACACAGACTATATGACTCCCCTTGACTTGAAAACTGGATCCGCACTTGCTGTATCTACTAACGCTAAAATCCCCAATAAGGTGCATGTTAGGCTAGTCCGGTCCCTCTGACTTTTGGTACGCTTTAATCACTCAAATGCACTTCTTTTTAAATACTTTTATTATCTACTGCCTGTATTTTTAATTTACCGCTTTTAAAAATAAAAACAGGCTAGCATTAATATTTATTAAATAAAAAAATATTATTTTTCTGAGAAAAAATGCTAAACAACAGTAAATTTATCTTACTTCTTACCAATATTATACATGATAAGTTCGTGAAAATGCTTGATTATTAGAAGTAAACGCAAAACAACAACCGATTTGGATGTAATTTGGGACACGGGTACGTCATGCTCTGGATTAACACACACATAGGGTACTTGTTATTCCGGTAATTTGCTCCCATGGAAGATAATGGATATTTTTAACCTGATTCTTTAACTACAGTGTGTTTTAGGGACTTGTAGAGGGTAAGGCTTTGCACGCGGGCGAAACCGCAAACAACAGCTAATATGAAATAAAATCGATCCAGCTCAACTTATGTTGCAATGGTTCGAAGAATAAAAAAACCCAGTACACATTATCAAAAATATCAAAGTATCTATATGAGTAAATATAATTATATCTTACCAACTTCAGGTAAATAAACAGTTCCTGTGTTGGCATTTGAGCCGTATTCCTGTTCTAAATCTTCACATAGCTTTTCATAAATACTTTGAAGATGTTGCTGTAATAAAAATATTTTAAATTAATGTTAATATTTTAAAACTGACCCTAAAATGTGGCATAAGAAATACATTTAGTTGTGATTGGTTGTCAAACCAACATGTGAGCCACATGTTTCGCTCTCAACCAATCACAAGACGTTCGAGTCGAGTTACATGCCACAATCTAGGCTATTATATTACCACCAATGTTTATTCTTACCTTTCGCATGAAAAATTTATCTGGGCTTATGATGCAAGTTATGTAAACCTCCTCCACAGATTTGTGTTTTAAATCATTGTTACTAATGAATAGTTTGCGTTTTTCTCTTACGCCGACTGGCACTGGATACTAAAACAAAGCATACATTTTATTGGATTTTTATCTTCTCATTTATGACTTTTTGCCTATATATATATATATATTTGCCTATTTTTACCTAGATATCAGTACTATAGATTATTAAAATGAAACAAAATTTGTGCTATAGAATTTAAAATTAACGATTTAATTTATTATGAACACATAAAATTCTTTTAGGTCATATTAGGAAATGTAAAGTGCAACAATATTTAATAAGTTTTAATTCTGTGTCTTACTAATAAGGCAGTTACATTTAGTTATATTGAAATTGACTTTTACTCGTGGCTCTGCTTGCTTGGACAAGTTTTTCCGGGATGCAAATCCCGCTTTATATTTTCCCGGGATATTTTTTTTTAATCTTTCCAGTAGTTTTTGATTTTATTTGTTACAAACATACAAAAACTTTTCTGTTTATCATATTAGTATAGATATAGTGCACATCTGACTTACGGACAGTCTTGGTTGTGGCATACGCGCGCGTTCGTGAAACACGAGCGCGTGCGCTACACTGACCCCATCTTCGTACGTTGTGACGTCACACTCCAACTTCATCGAACCGTTGGAGTTGTAGTGCACGCGACGAACGTGAATCACTGCTTGTTTACTGGAAAAATAAAAATATGTGCATAAACAAAGTTAAATAATGTGCCCCCATCAGCACAATTTTACCTTGTTCTTAGTGTTTGCATGAGCATGCGTTATGTTATGTACATATATTATGTAGATTGTAAGGCAATTAACTTATTTTTAAATTCAATTGTAAGAAACGGTGTCCACATTTTAATGTTTTATTGGTTTCACATATAAGATACTTATATCACTAAAAAGTACGCATTGAGGCTTTTCTTCCAGTAAAAGAAAAGCTGGTGTTGGCGCAACGAACTAAAATTAGTAAATAAATACAATTACTACTCACTTATCAATAATTTTCTGTATCAAATAAGCGTCGTCGTTGGTCCAAGCCCCGGCTCTTGGCTCGCAGTTGGCCAATGCGCAGTTGATTGCTAGCGGGTGTGGAGACTGCACTCTTGCAGGAGGCAGAAGCCGCAACCTTATAAACAAATAGTGAAAAGTGATGAGCTATTTTTATTATTACCTATATACAAAATATAAGGATTAATATTTGATAAAAAGTCTAGTTTTAATTTATATTGTCAATATAATTTGAACTGGAAAAATGGAAAGGTTGGTTTACAAAAATAATAAGTAACAGGATATTAGATTTATGAAATATATCCAATTTGTATTATGATATTACATAATTAATCGTTAACTATTTAGGGCACTATGGTAAAATTTTAATACGAACTTGTCTATGGTGACTATATCCGAACTGCCGAAGTCTAGGCAGAACACGTGATAGTTAGGATTCTTGGGGTCCTTCCGGTCGACGCTCATGATTCGGCATCTTTGCCACATGTTATCCACTTTGTTAAAAGCTAAATAAACTTTGCCTGTAAAGTAATTACTTTCATGTATTGAGCCATTCACGTTATAAATTATGATACACCACATAGAGAGATAATAAACTCTTCAAGTTCTGGCAGAAGAATATCGCGCTTATACGTGGTATCTGTTGGCAGTCAAAATGCACAAAAATTTTAATCAATTTCTTTTTCTAACTTTTTAAAGAGAGATCACATATGTCGATTTAAGTAATATCTTTTAAAGATGACAATGTCTGTACGTTACCTTCCACTGCGTGATTTAAAGTTGGTTTCGGCAAGGATTTGGCGTTATTGAATTCACGAAGCATTTCTTTCACTAAGTTTTGATGGCAGGCTCGTTGTACGTAGAAATCATGAGGGCTTATTATGTGAGAAATGTATATTAATTCTTGAGTGCCTAAAATTAAGATGAAATTATGGGCTATATATTTGAAGGTACAATCAGTAGTACTATATACAAGTTGGGTTAATTATGTTACCTTCATTAAGTTGTTTAGGATGATGGCTGTCAGCAAACGGCTGAACGGGCTGCACTACTTGCCGTTTGTACATATCCGCTAAAAAGTATACACAGTAAGATATATTTTGATTAAATATTAAATAAGTTATGAAAGACTCATGGTTATAGTTGACAACACAAAATTGTTGGGTACACCCAAAGTGATCGTTTTTTATTTAACTACATAATGCATTTCATAATAAGGGTTACTAAGACCATCTAGGGCCTGTTTTACAGGTTCCAAGTAAATTTTATTTGACAGTTATTGTGTTGTACATCAGATAATGTAGATAATACTTTTTTATTAGCATTTAATTGGGAGCATAGATTAGTGCGATTTTGTATTTGGACGGTTTATACATTTTTGTGACGAGTAGCATTTATCAGCAAGCGGAGAAAGCAGCCCTTAGAGTACCAGCAATTACTCGTTGTGGCTTGTCTTTGATTATAAATAAAGATTCGCGAAAACTTTTTCCAAATTACTATTATCACTTGGAGAACTTACCATACACTTGCATGTTCCTGTGTGGTGGGTCGTTATTTTTTTGGTGACTCTTGTTAGAAGAGTCGCTGCCGTACGAGTTGAGTGACGTCACCGAACCGCTCTTGCTGCGGTAGTGCGGCGGCGCTTTAAAAAAAGCGGGACCCTTCTGAATTTCTTGCTCACATATTTTGTTTACTTTTTGTGATTGCTTCTGACGCACATCTGCAAGTGACAATGCAACATATTGATTGTGGTTAGGGACTGACTAGGCACATTAAGAAAGTACTAATTATTCAAATTGTAATGGGGAAGTCGTCCAGGCTCTTCATCTATACTATAATATTATAAAGCTGAAGAGTTTGTTTGTTTGTTTGAACGCGCTAATCTCAGGAACTACTGGACCGATTTTGAATATTCTTTCACTAATAGGAAGCTACATTACTCCTGAGTGCTATAGGCTATTTTTATCCCGGAAAAACTTTTCCACGCGGGCGGAGCCGCGCGCAAAAGCTATAATTTATATATAGCACTCCAGTCCTTAGCAGTCTGGGAGTAAGAGCCTTTGCCGCAAATAACAAAAATGCAATACTTGTGGCCTAAAAAAAGTTGCCGTAATCTTTTTGCGGAGCCAGTTCCGGCATGGCGCATAGGTAGCTAAGGACGCTAGATAGTCTCAAGTGTTTAAAATACCTTCCATGCTAACAGTAATAAAAAAAAGCATAAAAAAAATGTTAACGTAAAAATAAGAATATTTGGGTACCTTTAGGCAATTCTGGTGGGTACACAGGTGCAGGTGGCGGCGGCGGTATTTCTATGTCGCCCAATTCAGCTGTGGTGCGGAGTTTATACACCGATCTCACATTTCCTTCCAAACTCATGTAATCCGACATTAAATTGCACAGGTCTTCATTGACTGCGATTCTGGACAAGGAATTAAATTTTATTATGCAAGACTGCCTTGGTGTCGTAATTGTATTGGGTGTGTGGTAGGACATCGGTCTGAGGTCTCGGTTTAGAATTTTGAGTCAGGCAGTGTTATTGGGTTTTTCTGCTCAGTATCACAGCACGGAGTCTGGAATTAGTGTCCTTTATGGCGACAGGCTGGATATTACATCATGGGACGGAAGTAGGAACACATATGGCGAAAAGTGGATGCCCTGGTTACACCTCTGTCAATCCCTTCGTGATTAAGAGTGTGATATGAGGTTCTTTTTTTATAATAATATAATTGAATTATTTTTTCTTCCATAAAAGATTACGGACATGTTTAGACGTTGGACTGTTAATGGTAATGCACCAATCACTAAATGCTTAAGGTTGAAACTTGGCACACAGGTTTCAATAGGACTTTAATTTAAGAACTTTCACATATGAGATACCACAGACAAAATCTAGTAATGTACAGTGAGAACACTATTAGATGAACAAGGAGCGCTGCATCTTGCTTCGCTTAAATTACAAATATGACCAATAAGACTCTTCATCGGAATACGTAGCGATCTATAATTAGGAATAGTAAGTGGGTGCATTTAGTTGCGCCTCTGTCTACCACATCGAGGATAAAAGGCGTGAGTGTGTGTATAATTAGGAATAATAAAAGAAAAATAATACTTCAACTGATCCTTTTTATCTTCATCTTTGTCTAAAAACCATGGTGCTTCTGCAATTTGTTTAGCATCCTCCAAGAGAGACCAGGGATTCATCTGAAATAACAATATATTCTTCAATAACAAAAGAGTTTAATTTGTTCGCGCATTACGTATAATGGCTGAACGGATTTCGAAAACAGTTTCATTAAGAACAAAATACAGAACTATTTTACCTGTACTAATTTTTCCGGATCCTCGGCGGATTCAAGAGATTTCATAACTTTATGAGCTTTTTTTATAGCTTCTGTAATATCACTTTTGGCAGTTTCTAGAGATTCCTTCTCAGAGTTTTTCAGTGTGACAACTATGTCAATTATTTCCTGTTTGTGCTTTTGTATTTTATGAAAAAGCTTTGAAAAATGTTGTTCTATATTGGCCATTGTTTGTGATAGGTGCGACTGTGAGCCAGTCTCATTCGAAATATTGTGTAATAAATTACCAACATTCTGTAAAAACAAGTTAATATTTTGTTGGCAAAGTTTATGTCTCAACTTTCAGCAATATATTATTCCTAGTTATTTTACTTACTACTGCAGTTTTTGTCAGTCTTTTGAATGTCTCATTGACTTTAGGGGCGACGCCTTTTATTTCAGTCAACAAGTCATCAAGCTAAAAAAGAATTAATAAATTAAAATTCAAAATCATAAATAATAATTTTAAGTATCGACAACTTACAAAAAGTAAGCTGACATTCAGATTTATATGATTGGAAAAAATTTAGTTTTTTTAAGAATTCAATAAGAACTAAGCATATTTTTTTATAATTTTACATACTTACAGTTTCACCTATTGGGACAACATTATGGTTTTTGCATGATTTGTCACCACCCACAATCATGCAATCCATACATATTGTCTTGGAGCAGTCTTTGCAGTAGTAATCCAGAGGTTTTTCTTTGTGAAGTTTACAATATTTCGTTTCCACCTGTGTCTCTAAATTATTTTAAATAATATGATATGAAATAAAGTTGCTTAAAAATAAGATTACATAGAGGAAATTACTGTATTAATAAGTTTTCTTTTATGCAGAGTGGGCTATTGAGATGATGAATATTTTTTTAATGTTTTTAATTAGATAGGACAGTTTCCCTTACTTAGCTTTAAAAAATTCACCTGTTTACAATTTTGGTAGTAAACCCAGCTAAATTTTAAAATAAAAAAAAAATAAAACCTTTGATTTTCGTGGCAAATACACAAAATTTATATTGCACAGATAAAAGACCTATCTGCAGATCAATAAACTGTAAAAGTTGTATAAACAAATAAAATACCAGACTAAACTTTTACGAATGTACTCAAACTTACCAATGTTTTGCAGGAAATGGTTTTTGAATATTATGAAATTTTTGTGGCTTTTGTTGAAACAAGTTTCACATAGAATTGTGGCGCATTGGCGACACATTTTTGATGTGTATTGCTGACATTCCATGCACCTCCCTGTTTGAATATTAAAATGAAAATGGCCGTTGATTATTTAACATAACATTCACAAACAAAATGTCAAATTAAATATGTTTAGTAATGCAATAACTATATAGATGCATTAATATGTTTTTGTGTTAGTAAGAATCAAAATTTGTGACTATTATATCCATAATACATTGAACTTATAAAATAAATAAATTTGCTTCTTTAAAGATAGTACCAACCTTGGCTGTTGTTGTCTTGCAACAGGCCTCGAAGATTAATATAGAAATCTTCGTCTGGTTTGGTGACATTTTTAGAAGGATTCTGGTATAAACAAGATAGTACTTATATTATTTGGTCATGGTTTTATGTTTTTCCTAATGGTCTAAAGTTATTTGATATTATTGTTTAAAGGGAAGAGAAGGTAATATAGGTTTTAAAATATCTAAGTTATAGAGAAAAGAATTTCATCAACAGAATAAGTATATACAAGTATGCATGTGATTACCAAGTAAAAATGAATATTCACAAAAAGATCTATTATTATCCATTAAGACATAATTATAAAAACGAATTTATTGTAAATCCCATAAATATTGTCGCACTCTTAATAAAACAATGACTTAATCTACAATCGTTGACTTGTGGGAAACGTGACAAAAACTTACTGTATACGACATTTTTTTTAAGTTTGGCGGGAACAAACATAAATTCAAACAGTTTTGACCCTATTCTCAATGTTGAAAAGACGCATTTTTTTTCTTAGTCGATGCAGCTTGCCCTTTAGGGTCCATATTTTGCTAAAACTCATCTAGCCAAAATTTTGGATTAGGTCATTGTTTTATTAAGAGTGTGTTGTGTAAGACTTACTTCAATGAGCTTTAGTGCCAATTCTCCTAACAAATATACATTGACAGGAAATACTGTATAGAAATCAGAGTGGTTCGGTGCTAGTAAATTTACACTGGGTGCTGGTATTTCTGTGTCTTGGTGGCACACTTTGCATTCTATGGGTTCGTCAAACTTTACTATGTTTCTGATGCATTTTTCACACATAGAGTGTCCACATGACAGAAATAATGGTAAATTATTCTTAGCTGCCTGGGATGTAGCTAGAATGTGTTAAAAATATTTTGGAGTCAAAAATTACAGCAGAATATGTTAAAACAATGACAGTAAAGATAAAAATATTCAATTATTATTGTGTTATTACAATTTTTCTTTATTCCAAATGCTCCTTTTTTTACATTTTTATATATACAAAAAAAAACATGAATACCCTCAAGACCCAAACCACCGGTGGTCAGGGATTCAAAGTGAGGAATCTCCTCACAATGCATGCTGTGTCCAGAAGTACTGCTTTCTGCATCTGGCTCTTGATCAAACAACCAATTGAGAGCCTCTGAAGGTGTTGGTCGAGACTCTTTGGTATCAACCCATGAGCAGAAACGACAATCGGAACAATAATTGTGGAGTCCCATATGTCAGTAACCTCGTGGGCCTAATCTAAATATTTAGACATTTTGTACTTTTCGGCCTTAACAAGGTTATCGTCATGCGGAATAGTGACGTCAACAAGTATTGCCCGGCGCGCCAATCGATCTACTATTACAATATCAGGCTTATTGGCAACAATAGTCCTGTTCGTGATAATAGATTGATCCCAGTACAGTGTTGGATGATCATTTTCGAGAACTGGTTGAGGTACACACTGGTAATATGGCACTTCAGGAGTCACAAGACGGTACTGAAGAGCATGCCCAACAGATGTCGACCGTACCATCCTTCATGATGTATTTCCTATAATTGTTTAGTCTTCATAACTTCGTCCATAATTGCAAAGACAAAGCCCAAAAAGGTTACCAAAACGTAGCCAAGATACCGATGCAAGCACATCAGGCCCATGAAGGGCCTGATAGAACCAACCATGTAGTTCTTTGCTCTTCCATAACTCCTCGCATTCCCCAATGTTACGCCATAGGTTTTCGCCAGTTCTCATTTGCCAAGGCCATGAATAGGGTAGTTGACTACTTTTTTTAAAATACATTTATAAAAAATGTATGTCTTTTAAACCTAACTGAATAAGAATTTACAAAATACAAGCAATAATAAATAAGTTATAAAGTTTTGAAGTTTGGTAGAAGGGGTATCTATCAGATAACAGAATGTGACGTAGCAGAGTGTCGCCAGCCATAATGCTGCGTGCGTGAGAAAAAGACGACACGATAAACCCACCAAAGCCCCACTTTAGCTCACAACAATATTTCAAATATGAATAACTACTTTATTTTTCAACCAATGTTGATGCTGATTTCATAACTTTTTTGTTTGTGTCTGAAATCAAACATAGGAATCTACCCTGTTCTTCTGAAGTATGAGGATTATACTTATGCAATTACAATTACAATCAACTATATAAATTGCAAAATGAAGATAAGGGACATAATATGAATTAATAACTTAGAACCCCATCAAATAGAGATATTGTGAAGAATATTTGGAAACCATTATGTTTTAAATAATTCCAGATATTTTATGTAGGTTCCGATCTTTGCTGGCAGGCCGATATCCAAGGACTATTGTGTTTAGATATGAAAAACGTAATAGTCATGGTATATAGTTGTCGCGGTGAATATTATATTGTACTTTGTTTGCTTTTTTTTTATGTATAACGTGTACCGCGACAATAAATTATTCTTTCTTTCTATTAGGTACATATTTACTTTGCAGTTCAAGTCTCAGGATAGTGTAGTTAGCTATGCAGAGCTTTGTCATTTCAAGTTCTGGGCGACGTAGCAACTATTTAGTCAATAGCTAGGAAAGTTAAAAGGCAATACATAAACTATTTAAAATATAGTCGTAAAAAGTAAAGCTCTGGATTGCACATTTTATTATGAGGAATTGGTGTGGCCATAATGTAAGCAGTTAACAGCAATATTATAGAAAGTTTAGGAATAAAATTTGCCATTATTAAACACACACCCACACACACTCACGCCCTTTATCCCCGAAGGGGTAGGCAGAGGCGCAACTAGTGCACCCACTTTTAGCCATGCGTATTCCGTCCCATGATGTGATAGGGGGCGAGCCTATCGCCATATGGGGCACAAATACCAGACTGGGCTGATACTAAATTTAAAACCCAATATCAATTTGCCCGACCCGGAAATCGAACCCGAGACCTCAGCATTGTAGTCATACCGTATTACAACTACGCCACCGAGGCAGCCATTATATAACGCTGCAAAATATCCCATAACAAGAATATTGGTCAAATACAGATTGTTTTATAAAATGCGAGGGTAGGCAAATTACTGGTTTCAGTACCAACCAAACAATAGATGGATGTTTTAATATTTTCATTCATACAACACGTTACTTTTAAGTTTTAGTTTATTAATGTAAACTTACATTGAAAGGTATAGAGCTGACTGCAGTTGGGACAAATTTTTCGGACCTTGTCGTCCATTGTTGAGAAAATAACAAACCTGCGCCGGTTGTTTATTTTATTCTTGAAAACTACGGCACAATTCAATACTTATATAAAAGAGACACACATATTTTGTTCTTTTATGAAGTTTTATACATATCCCATTTACTTTTAAAGAAAACTGAAAACAAAAGCGATAGCAAATTCAAGCAAAATCTTTGCTGCGTAAACAGTGTGGATAAATTTTTTAAATGCCGATCTAGACTAATCTAGAGCAGAGACTAATAATCAGAGCTAATAATTAATAAACTAGAGTCTATAGACTATAATCTATACTCCATTCAAACTTCAACGCAGTGTTTCCACTTATGATTTTGATTTTACCCTAGATTGTATAAGAAAAATCCCTATAATTCCCACAAAGATTTGAAAAAATCCCTATTTGAGGGAACATCAAATCTAGCGTTTCACGCATTGATGTAAAAAAACCCAAGATGCACAGTCAGCTTTAAAAGAACGCGCAATTTACGAAATGTGCGGACTCGTATACACTGCACGGACGTCAAAAATGCCAAAATGTGCGTTGTAAAAATATCACCTCTAGAACCTTAAAAAAGGATGGGATATCGTACTTCCGGTAAGTAAAAGGATTTATTGATTTGTTTTTGTTGTTTATATGGCTAAATATAAGGGGAAATGTGTGATTTTGATTATATTTGTTGAAAAATTTGACTCAGCGGTCGTATTATATTATGTACGGCATTAATGGTCGATTTTCATAATAAGAACAATGCATTACAACCACATCTTATTTTAGTCTAATAATACAGTTGGCCCTGTTCCTATTTTTAGTGGAGTCGAATTTTTGCTTAATATGTTTTTATTTCATAAGTTGCTAAACTCATTAGTTTTTTTTTTTTTTTTTTTTTTTTTGTCTTTGGCAAGGCGCGGTTTGCGCATCTGCCAGTGTCAAAGTTTTTGGAAGTTGCATTATATATATTGTTTCCTTGTTTATCCTCAGTAGTAGTAGTACTATGTCGAAGTAAAGCAGTGGCTACCTTACCAAGACTTTATCGAGGAGTTTTGGCGGCAACAAAACAAACACTTGACTAGCACAGTTATTTCAATTCACTTCATTTGAGCCCTTTAATAGAACTATATTGGATAATATACCACCATAATTATGCAATATAACAATAAGTATCACCAAAATAATGAATTAAAACAAGAGCACCTCATGACACTTCCAAGTTCCCGCCAAAACTCCTAATTTATAATTATGAATAGTTTTTAAACAACTCCCAAAAGGAAGAGGTTATCATTTCGATGTTTCTTTTTTGTTTGTACACTACTTACTTCGTAATTTATCTATTTGAGTATTATTTTGTATTAAGTATATTAATAGTGGCTATATCAGAATCATGATCTTACGATAAACTTCGATTCGGAAAAATCTTGTTTTTTTTATCGCCTTTTGGTAAGTGATACTACAGCCCATAAACAGCAACACCTTACCTTTATCTATTATACCTTTCCATTTCGTTCGGTTTTCGGCTTCTCTTAAGGCACTTGTAACAGACAATCCAGTAAGGGCAGTCACTTGGTCCGACCAACGGCTAGGTGTCCGGCCGCGAGGTCTTTTTCCTTCTACTTTGCCCACCACAAACAACTTGTCAAGGCTTTCTGTCTGACGGCGGGCAATATGTCCAAAATAACCGAGAATCCTTCGGCAACAGAGCATTGACAGTCTAGTTCTTATGTTTAGATGCTCGAGGATGGATTTGTTTGTTCTCATGGCGGTCCATGGAATACGGAGCATCTTTCACCAACACCACATCTCGAAAGCGTCAATATTCTTTCGTTCTGCTGCCCGAATCGTCCACGACTCCGAGCCATAGAGGAATATCGGGACGACCAGGGTCTGGACTAGTCTTGTCTTGGTGACATTGGAGACCCTTGTGTCCTGCCAAATATGTGTTAGCTTGCTCATTGCAGTTTTGACCATTTGAGTCCTTCTCCTAATTTCCCGTTCGCATCATCCCAGGTCAGTAAGTAGCGATCCGAGGTAAACAAACTCGCTGACAAACTCCAGATTGGAAAGTTCTCCCGTCCTAGAGAACTGACCGGTTCTGTCGATGACCATGACCTTTATCTTCGATATAATCATTTTGATCCCAACTAGTTCACTCTCTTGTTCGATTTTGTGAAATAGATCAGCGAGCTCCTTCTCCGAAGATGCGAAAAGTGTAGTGTCGTCAGCATATCTCAAGTTGCAAATTTTGACTCCGTCGATTAAGACATCTCCTTCACATTCTTCTAAGGCTTTCCTCATTATGTATTCGCCCATATATATTAAAGAGAATGGGGGAGAGAATACACCCTTGTCTGACCTTGGGGTTGAGATGACATCATTGACTCTGACCATGGACTCTCCGTCTTGGTATTGATTGGCGATCAGCAATATGAAGTGTTAAGGTACGCCCATTTCCTGTAGTATAGTGTAGTATAGTCCACAGGCAATCCCATCTAACGGAGTTACACCACCTTACACCATACAGAACTTTAAATTACAAAGTGTTCGTGGCACTCCGTTGCGTTCCTCAACCTGACACATTAGATGTTAAGTCTCATAATGCCCAGTAATTATGCTGGCTACAGTATTTTTCAAACCAGAACACAACAGTGGTAAATTGATTTATTTATAAATTATGGATATTGCTCTCTACTGAAAAAACTTTTCAGTAGAGAGCTTCTACTGAAAACTTTTTCACGCGGGCGAAGCCGCGAGCATCACCTAGTTCATATATATTTTAGAATGGACGATACCCTAGTTGGGAATGGAACGGTCTACCGAGACAATGTCCGGAGGTTCAAAACAAAAGGCACACACCTCTGACTTTTCGAAATTATCTGTGTATTGTTTATCAATTATCATTCGCTTTAACGGTGAAGTAAAACATTGTGAGGAAACCTGCATACCTGAGAAGCTCTCCATAAGAATTTCGAAGGTATGTGAAGTTTGCCAACCCGCCCTAAATATTGTTGTTGACAGCGAAATTTCTGTCAAAAGATTAGCATAGGCATAAGGGTAAATCGTCGATATTCAATGATTACGGCAAAATACTGAAATTCGTGTTTGTTTTTTTTTTTTGGCTATTTGCTAATAATAATATATGAAGTACTTAAATAAAAGAGCAATGTTGTATGAACTTGTTTGTATGATATTATACATAATTTATTGTGATGAAATATATTTTGATTTCATTATGATACCGTATATAACACAATAATATATTATAACGACATATAATAGCGATGTTTTTACTTTTAATTCTAATGATATTTGATCATCAATAGATGTATGATTGTCATTTATAATATTGCCAATATCTAGAGATTATATGATCGGAGCAGAAAGGCTTGTATGATCTTTCTTTCTGCCAAAACAAATGCTCATGTCGTGAAACAGACAAGTGTTTAAGTTTTATTTTTATGTACGTTCTAAACGAAATGGTATTGAATGTTTTAAATGGTATAGTATAATGTGTGTTGCACTTTATATGTAGTAGTTACATTCAAATTGTCAATTTTGAATTCGCGGCATTAAGCACATGGCCCTTCCCGCCTAGATGATCTAAGCCTACTTCTGACAGATCAAATAAAAAAAGCAGAAACTTTACGGCAATATTGTCACCTTATTTTATTACATAAATAAAAGAAATAGAAAAACGATTCGACTCCGTGAAACTCTTGTTCTACTTTGGTAATTGGATGTGACGACCATTGCATTTCTGACATTCATCAAACATCAGACTATAATTCTGACGATCCTATCTGGCTGGTATGACAATTAAAATTTTTCGCGACGCGATAACTTTGTGAGAACGTCTACCCAAAAAGTACAAAATTCAACTACATAATTGCAAATATTTACCATGTTTTCTATAAATTATAACAATGAGTATAATATTTCTGTACCAACCTTGAAATTTTGTAAAAATATACTGAAATAAAGAATTTAATCTTGACTTTTAAATCAACGCGACGCTTTTACAATGTTGTATCCTTCAGTGCACGGGCGTAGCGTTGGGAAAGTTTATAATCGTTTGGAAACGAAATATAAACGATTACTCAGAAAAATCGAAACTTGGAAATTATATACAGGGTGTATCACGATAGAGTGTTCAACGGAAGCAGGCCAATAGACCCTGTTTATGTACATATATTTATTAAAAAAAAATTCAAGAGCATTTTTAAAACAGTATAGTTACTAGACTCTAGTACAATGTATTCGATATATAATTTATATTATTAAAGCCGTTGGTCCTGCGCCTGATCTCTCTCCGGTCATGTCGGATTGCCGTCTCACCGGACTATGAGAGTGAAGGAATAGCGAGTGCACCTGTGTATTGCGTACACACTTGTGCACTATAATATCTCCTGCGTACCTGGCTGATCTCCGTTGAAATTGGCCGCCGTGGCCCAAACTGGCTAGGAGGATTACATTATAATTTATGGAGAACATGGTAAATATTTGCAATTATATAGTTGTATTTTGTACTTTTTGGGTAGACGTTCTCAAAAAGATATCGCGTCGCGAAAAAAATTGATTGTTATACCGGCCAGATAGGATTGTCAGAACTATAATAAACGAGCTTTTGTCCGCGGCTCCGCCCGCGTGAATGAGTTTTCCCGGGATTAAAGTCCTGCTTTATATTTTCCCGGGATAAAAAGTAGCCTGTGTGTTAATCCAAGACATAATCTACCCGTGTGCCTAATTTCATCGAAATCCGTTCAGTAGTTTTTGCGTGAAAGAGTAACAAACATCCATACATCCAGACATCCAGACGTCCATACTTACAAACTTTCGCGTTTATAATATTAGTAGGATTAGTATGCGTGACAGCTGTGTCATACGCTATCACTGCGTCATTCTGCTTAACCTTGTGTGCGCGTATAATGATACCAGTTATTGAATGATTCCTATTAAACGGGGAGAAAATGATATCCATGAAAATACAAAAAAAAATTATTCATTAAACACACAAACCGACATTTTCGAACAATACAAATCTGTGTTACAACGTGAGCGAACGCCATGACAGCTGGAAGCGCACTGAGCGCGAGGATTTGATTTAGAGGTTAACAACAGTGTTGCCAGATGTATGACGGATGAAGTCGCCGAAAAATCATTATGAAGTCGCCTCAAGTCGCCGCACCGTATATGGAGAGGCGAAGGAGCAAAAAAAAAAAAGGTCCCCAATTCCAATTTCTGTCATGTTTTCAAATCAAATCAAATCAAATCAAATCATTTATTTGTAAATGTAGGTACATATTTACAATAGATGGTATAGTTAAATTTAGTCCGCTACATTTTACTTAATATACAAGTATACAAATTTAGGGTTTTAAATTAAATAAAAGATACCAAACCATATTCTAAACCTTGTTCTAATATTTAAAATTTATGACTCCAAGAATTCATCAATAGAGTAAAAGCATTTATGGATGAGGAATTTTTTTAGTTTCTTTTTGAATAAAATTACATTATCTATATCTCTTATGTCCGGACTAAGTTTATTGTATATAGTTGGTCCCATGCGATAAATGCTTTTCCGTAAAAGCGCTGTCTTACTCCTTCCTAAAGATAAAGTATTAGAGTCCCTTATTCGTAACCTTGGATCCACTGGAGGTCTCACTTCAAATAAATGGGCGTGGGTTTTAACAAACACTGCTACCTCATAAATATACAAAGACGGAAATGTAAGAATTTTTAGTGTTTTGAAAAAGGGTTCGCAACTATCTCTAGGAGGTAAGTTACATATAGCACGTATACACTTCTTTTGAGCAATAAATACATCCTTCTTATCTGTTGAGTTACCCCAGAAGATTATGCCATATCTTAAAATTGACTCTACGTAACCATGATATGCTGTAAGAACCGCATCACGATCCACAACTCTAGACAATTTATATAAAGCGTAAGCAAAACTATTAATTTTTTTACATAATGCTTCAATTTGCTGCTTCCATTTTAATTTGCTGTCTATTATTAACCCTATAAATTGTGTATTATTTGTTTCAATTAATGATGCCCCATTATAGTTTATGTTTAATTGTTGATGTATTTGCCTCTGACTAAATTGCATAAATTGAGTTTTCTCTAAATTTATACGTAAATTGTTGTGTTCTAACCATTTAATTGATTGTTTTAAGGTATTATTTATTTCGTCTTCATAATTGTATGATTTATCAGATTTTATAACTATTGTGCTGTCGTCGGCAAACAGTACGGTTGGGTGATTAATATTATTTGGTAGATCATTAATGTAAACCAAGAACAATAGCGGACCCAAGACACTGCCCTGAGAAACTCCATATTTTACATTCCTTAATTTTGACCGGTATTTTATTTCTATTTTATGAACAATATCAATGTTGGTAATTTCTGTACATTGTTGTCGGTTACTTAAATAAGAAGAGATTAATTCTAGTCCTTTGCCACGTATACCATATCTTTCTAGTTTATGAAGCAATATTTCATGATCAACGTAGTCGAAGGCCTTAGTCATATCCATGTAAAGGGCACAAATAGGCACTCTGTTATCTATACTATTCATAATGTTCTTAAGAAAATCAAATATTGCGGCATTAATAGATTTACTCCTTCTGAATCCTTTTTGTTCCTCAATCAATACATTTTTATTTTCAAGAAAGTTATATAATCGGCTTTGTATAATTTTTTCAATAATCTTAGCAAATATTGGTATTAATGCCACTGGTCTGTAGTTACCTAAAGAGGTTTTATCGCCTTTTTTATATATTGGCTTAATAAAGTACTCTCAAAGCTAAAAATATCCTCAAATCCGACAAAAACAATGTTTATAACACAAATTTTCCAAAGTAGCCCAAATTGGCGCCCGAGTGCCATTCGCGTAGCCTAAACGGCGACCAGTCGCCATTCACGATTTTTGGTCGCCCCGACACCCTCCGAGGTAGCCTAAATGGCGAAAAGTCGCCTAATCTGGCAACACTGGTTAACAATTCGCCTCTATTTTTATCGATTTTTTTCTTCAATTATATATGTTTACTTTATTAACTGGAAAACTCCTAACTTGAAATTGGCAAAATGTTCATACAATTGCCACAAAAAAAAAACAAAAAAAAAAAACTGGAAAACTAAAATTTTGACACAATTACAATTTTTATGACGGTTTGTTATGCTTTATTGATTGTTCGGCGGGTGAATACTGCGTCCCTGCGTCTACTAAAACACAATGTAGATTTATCAATACCGAATTTCAGATTTGATTTTGTTACACAATATGATATAATAAAAGTGTTTAAGAGCCTACACATGAAAAGCACTGAAGATCTTTGGGGTTTGTCTGTTAAAGCGTTGCAGTCAGTAATAGTTAGCATCGCCCCAATCCTTGCTAATATCTTTAATTCCTGCATTAGGGACGGCATATTTCCTGATCTTATGAAGATAAGTAAAGTAGTGCCAATTTTTAAAGCAGGTTGCTCAAACACTCCTTCAAATTATAGGCCTATTTCTATTTTACCAGCTTTAAGTAAAGTATTCGAGAAAATATTGCTTAATCAAATGCTGGTATTCTTTAATAAAAATAGAATATTACACGATAGGCAATTTGGATTTACAAAAGGCAGGTCTACACAAGATGCTGGACGTGCTTTAGTTAAAGCAGTGTTGGATGCCTGGGAGGGATCACAGGATGCTCTAGGGGTGTTTTGTGATCTTTCCAAGGCATTCGATTGCGTCGATCACAGCACCCTAATTTTAAAACTTCGTTATTATGGTATTAGGGGAAACGCGCTAAACCTAATATCTTCATATTTATCAGATCGGAAACAACAAGTATTTATCGACAACGTCTTCTCCGCAGGCTCCTTAGTTAGGATTGGGGTTCCCCAAGGATCCATTTTGGGTCCTTTTTTATTTTTAGTCTATATAAATGACCTTCCCTACATGGTTAACAATATGGCTGAAGTTGTGTTATTCGCTGACGACACTTCGATAATATTTAAGATAAATAGAAGGGAAGAGAATCTTACAGAGCCAAATAAAGTACTTAGATTGATTTCCGACTGGTTTTCTGCTAATAATTTACTTCTAAATGCGGCAAAAACTAAGTGTGTCCGTTTCTCGTTACTTAACAATAAAAATGAAGTAAACATTGATTTAGACGGGAATAAACTAGAATTAGTACCCTCAACGGTCTTCCTGGGGGTTTCAGTCGATAATAAATTGCAATGGGGACCCCATATTCAAAGAATTGCAAGCAAATTGAGTTCTGCCGTCTTTGCTATTAGGAAAATTAGACATCTAACTGATGTGGCTACGGCGAGGTTGGTATATTTTGCTTACTTCCACAGCATTATGTCATATTGCAGTCTTCTGTGGGGTTCTGCTGCAGATCTGCAGACCATTTTTATCTTACAGAAGCGAGCGATTCGTGCTATTTATAACCTTCGCTCTCGCGATTCTCTTAGACAACTGTTTAAAGAGGTCAATATACTGACTTTGCCGGCCGAATACATTTTTCAGAATATTATGTATGTTCGCAAAAACCTTAGTACTTTTATGAAAAACAGTGACTTGCACTGTCTGAACACTAGAAATAAGAATAAACTAGTTGTTCCAAATTTTAGGCTCTGTAAAACAAGTAAATCATATTTAGCAAATGGAATAAAATTTTATAATAAACTTCCCTCCGAAATAACTAATCTACCCGGACACAAATTCAAGTGTTACGTTAAGCGCGAGTTAATGTCTAAGGGGTATTATAATGTATCGGATTACCTTGATGATCAGACAGTTTGGAAAATTGGTCCTGCACACCATGGCCAACCATGTTAACACATATTAGAAGATAATTGCATAAAATGTCATGTGTACTCATCTACAATATTGACATTATAATTAATATTAAATCTTTATTTGACATTCATATATATACCTCAATTATAATTATCCTCGCGTTAATATATAATCATTTAATGTTAATGACGACCGACCGATCATTGTGTTGCGCTTGCCTTTAAAATTATAAATTATTTAAATTGTGCGTATTGCTCGAAAACCAAATAAAATTCAAAAATTATGTTTGTAAATGTAGGCGTATGCACTCTGTACACCGTTTAATTATAATTATTTATTTGTGTTCTCTTCTCTAATTATGATTTTTTTTTTTTTAGGTGTAGAGTTTAGTGTTTTTTAAATTCCTTCAATTGGATTTTATCTCAATTTAACGGTGATGTGTGTGCATTAGCTTATATAACTAATCTGACTTTGTATGCAAAAGACTTGAAAGACTACTGCTTGCCTGTGAAAAATCGTACTTACTTGAATTAATCTGCCTTTTTTATGTGTTGTCGGCCCCTGGCGTACCTATGAAGATCAATAAATTGAACCCAGCACAAAAAGAATCATCATAATCCTATTTTATTTTGAGGAGTTCCTCTCTGCATCTTCGAAATTCAAAATCCTATGCCAATGAAATTATAAATATAGTGTGTTATTATTCTAAGTATAGGACCATTTCAAAGCCAGTACATGTACGAAATCTAACGCAAAAAAACCGTCCACGTGCGAGTTGGACCCGCGTACCGAGGGTTCCGTACAAACTTATAGGTAAGGTATCTATGTACATTGATGTATGGGTTATTTATTTATTGTTATAAGGTACACCAACAGCACTACATATTATAACATTATAAAACAGTAAAACAATAAGGTACAACATCTGATATGTGTGCTACTCATAGGTGTACACAGCATTCACCACAGACAACATACTTAAATTAAAAAATTAAAACATAATATTGACAAGATAGAGGATAATATGAACTATGAAGTACTTATGACATTATTGAGTAATTATTGTAGGTATTATAAATAATTTGGTTACAACACTAAACGTAAAAAATAGGCAACAGGAAAGGCCACAGAGTTAGCGAGTATGGTCCAGATCTAATTACGTTCAAATTAATTATTGAGATAATCCAGCATCTTACCTCTAAATACTTTAAAAGAATCATTAAATATATCTATATCGACTTTACTGCCCACTTTATTATAGAGAGTACACATTCTAGTTATTGGAGCATTTAGGCCTACATTTGTTCTGTAAGGGGGCGTTTTAAAGATACTAGTAATTGGGCGTCTGGGTTTGTTGTATGGAACAGATATACTGATGTTTTCAAGAAGTTGACTACATTTAATTTTATTATTCATCAACTTGTACAGGAATAACATATCGAGAAGCTTTCGACGACTGTACAAACTGTCCATTTCAAAATGGGTCATACGTTGTTCGTAAGGACACCTGTGTGAGATTCTGGGTGATGCGAAGGCGAGATGACGAGAAAAGGATCGCTGTAGATTTTCAATTCGTTGCGAATACTTGGTATATAAGGGGTTCCAGACAACACTTCCGAATTCTAAATGGCTCCGAACCAAAGAATTATATAAAATAATTTTGGTGCGAGGCGACTTGAAGCCTCGCGAGTTACGTTTAATGAAGCCGAGCATGCGAGCCGCCTTTTTGACAATCACGTCTATGTGGCACGTGAAATGTAGTTTTCTATCCAGAACTACACCTAGATCACGAACTTCAGTAACTTCCGTTAGGACTTCAGTCCCGAGAATGTATTTAGAAGGTAAATCAGCTTTTTTTCTGCTATATTTGATGTGAGAACATTTTTTTACATTCAAGCGCATGCCATTATTCATACACCAATCATTGATACTGTCAATATCGTTTTGTAAAAGTACTGAGTCCTCATCTGTATTAATGACTCTGAATAGTTTTAAATCGTCAGCAAACATGGATATTTTGCTATGTTGAACGGTAGCTGTTATATCGTTAATAAAAATCAAGAACAGGAGCGGACCAAGATGGGAACCTTGCGGGACGCCCGATGTCGCACAGAATACTTTGGACTCAAAACCATTTACTCTAACTAATTGCGACCTGTTCTGTAAATATGATGCAAACCATCTATGTAAGTCACCGTTAATACCAGCAATTTCCAGTTTGCGGAGTAAAATAGTATGATTGACAGTATCAAAAGCACTGGAGAAGTCGGTGTAGATGGCGTCAATTTGTTGGCCCCTATCAATACACTGGGAAAGGTAAGTAACGTAAGATACCAGATTTGTATCAACTGAGCGGCCCTGCCTGAAACCATGTTGAAAGTCAGAAATTGCGTTGTCAACATGTTGACAACGCAATTTGCAACCCATTGATGTAATGGGTTTTTATTACATCAATGGGTATCTAAGACTAAAAGTTCTATAGTTCGTCAAAATTAATTAATTAATTAATCAAATTTAATAAGTTTCTAAATGTGTATTCGCTTTTTTTTGTTACTAAAATATGTACAAATTTAAGGTTTTCAGATTTTTCCTTTTACATGTACTGTAAAACCTTGCTTCTTGCCAAATTTATTGATTCTAGGTCAACGGGAAGTACATTATAGGTTTTCATTCCCTTACGAAATCGCAAAATATGCGACATAAATGGTCATATCTTTTGATTGTATTGACTTATAAGTTTGATTTTTTTACAGCTGAAAGAGACCGTAGACCTGTGTATCTATACTAATATTATAAAGCTGAAGAGTTTGTTTGTTTGTTTGTTAGAACGCGCTAATCTCAGGAACTACTGGACCGATTTTGAAAAAAAAATCACTAATAGAAAGCTACATTACTCCTGAGTGCTACAGGCTACTTTTTATCCCGGAAAAACTTTTCCACGCGGGGAAGCCGCGCGCAAATGCTAGTTTGAGATAAATTTCAACTAGATATCATTCCAGCGAAAAAGAGTCTTAACGGACAGACAGACAGACGGACAACAAAGTGATCCTATACGGGTTTCTTTGTTCCTTTTGAGGTATCGAACCCATAAAAAATAATTAACTCGGACCACGGGGTAAAAAAATTGATGAACAAAATATATACAAATAAACCGATTTTGAAACAAAATATATGAGATCAATCTGAATATCCTTTCAATTAAAAAATAATTTTCCAAATCGGTTCATAAATGATTGCGTTTTGACGTAATAAACATAAATAAAAAATACACGTCGAATTGAGAACCTCCTTCATTTTTGAAGTCGGTAAAGAAATATGACGAATATATAATATAAACCTCCTTTGGAGTCGGTTAAAAATAGTCGCGCAAAACGTTGGATGCGTGCATCCACTACATGTCCCGCATTCAATTTGCAGAAAGATAGTCGTCTTATGAATTGGTACCGAATACGAGGATGCACACGTTTGGTACTCAAAAGTTGCTTAGTACCTAACATCTATAACTAGGCCTAGATAAGTATAGGTGGTCCGAAGAAAACTTGAGAGCGGCAGTTAATTATGTGCGTTGTGGGCGATTGTCGACTTACAAAGCTTCGGCGCAATATGGCGTTCCGAGAAGAACCATTACAAATCATCTAAAAAGTGGTATATTATATAAGAGCTTAGGGAGAAACGCTATATTTACGAAAGAGCAAGAAAATTATTTCGTCAGCCGTATAATCAAATTTTCTGAAATAGGAATACCTCTGACGCCAAAAATGAAATCTAGACGCATTTGTATGTCTTAATTGTCAGGGAAATTGATTTTATAGTTACCTCTAGGTCATTCGGGGCAACAGCACGCAGTGGGTAAAAGTTCGCATGGTCAATATCTCGGAATCTATTGAAGGGACTCAGACACTTTTTCGGCTAGATCAGGGGCGCGTCAGGGACGATGCCAGAGCCACAAACTATTTTACCAAGCCTCACTTGTTTAGCGAAAAACGGTGATCAACGTGATTTTGTTGATTAGTTACCAATATTTTGTGCTGGGAAACAAGTGTATGGCTAGACGGTGCATCAGTTTACAAAAGTTCGTTAATTATGTTAAGTTTACATGATTATTATAGTATTTATTTTAGTTATTAATTCTGTCCCAGAAAATAAATGCGTCTCAACTAACGTGTGATGGTTTAAAATATTTCCAGTTTAGGTAAGAGTACGAGGTTAAAAGTACGCACCCTGTTATAACTTCGTTACAATGATCGCATGGTTTTTTCTTCTTTAAGCTGCAATTAAGTCGAATATTATTTGTAAAGATTTTTAGGCCTTATACAGAAAAAAAATATTCTCATTAAACACTCTGCGTAGTTTTACCCACATTACGGGTCAATAGTACGAATTTCTCCCGATGCACTTAAACATGTATTGCAAAAAAAACAATGAAGCAATGTCATCATCATCATCATCAGCCACATGACGTCCACTGCTGAACATAGGCCTCCCCCAAAGATTTCCAGACGGACCTGTCAAAAGCGGCCCGCATCCAGCGTGCTCCTGCTACCCTTATCAAGTCGTCCGTCCACCTTGCAGGTGGACGGCCGACGCTGCGCTTGCCAGTACGTGGTCTCCACTCGAGAACCTTTTTGCCCCATCTGCCGTCAGTTCTTCGAACTATGTGCCCTGCCCACTGCCACTTCAGCTTGCTAATCCGCTAATCCGCTCATGAAGCAATGTACAAAAACTCATTAAATAATGAAAGTAGAATAAATTTACTTTACATAGAGTTTTAAAACGTTTTTACAAGACACTATATTTTTGACTGTGTAGACGATAGAAAAAAAAGTGCGTACTTTTAGGCCGAATGACCCTACAACCGCTATTTAGTTAAGTCTACGCATATTTTTGAAGATTATAATATTACGGCGGGTTTTTACCTTTGTATCGGCATTTAGCGACCATCGTTAGGTAGACGGTATTCGGTGGGTTGTTGTTAACTTTGATTAATTATATACCTAGATAGACACTGAACGTTTCAAACGCGTCGAAAAAAATAGAGGCCAACAGTTGTCCACTAAATGAGTTCGAGTGAATTATTTTTTGTTGTTTTTCATGGATATAATTTTCTCCCCATTTTAATAGAAATCATGTAATAACTGCTATCATTATGCGCGCACACAAGGATATGCAGAATGATGCAGCGATAGCGTATGACAAAGCTGTCACGCATACTAGCTTAAGAAAAGTTGGCCTGTTTGTTTTAGTTTCATTGCAGCGCGTCACTGTATCTAGGTTCATAATTTATCAAAGGTTGTTAAGTAAATGTTTGGTATCATCTCACCAGCGATATTGAGTCAACTACTATCTATAATATACACACACACTCACGCCTGTTTTCCGGGAATGGGTAGGCACAGGCGCAACTAGTGCACCTTCTTTTCGCCGTGCGTATTCCGTCCCATGATGTGATAGGCGGCGAGCCTATCGCCATATCGGGCATAAATTCCAGACTCCGGGCTGATACTGAATAGAAAAATCTAATATCATTTTGCCCGACCCGGGGATCGAACCCGAGACCTCAGCATTGCAATCTTACCGTAATACAACTACGCCACCGAAGTAACTATAATATAGATTCAGTATATTATACTAAATGTTGTCAAGTTTGTATATGTTTGGAGGTCATAGGTAGCTCCTTACTATAGTTCACTTGGTCGTCCATGTTTTGTGAGCACTGTGCGCTCGTCTGTCGTTGAAAGCGCACGCAAGTACTCCGGTATTATGCAACTTGAATAACTCGATTCTAATGCGAACTCGCGACCGGCGTGGCATCGCCACAAATTTTAACTACAAATAGAAGTCATAAATCTCATTACAACATTCGTTAATCATTAGACTTTAAATCTACTTCAATGTTGACTAAAAACTATGCGATTGTGACACGGTTGAGTTATATACGTTTATGTATTTAGTTATTGTGACCAAAATCGAAGACATTAAAAAAATTGCGTCAAAATGTATGGGATAAAGATTTTTGGTATTGCAATTGTGATTGAGTTGACTCTATTGACGATAACTGGTAAGTATAAAAATATAGTTTACTACTTTCAAATCTATCCATGATTACGGTTCACCGAACTTATTTTCGTCCTTTGATGGGGGTAGGGGTTGATCCTAACGTTATGCAGCTAAAAATTCCAATTCCGGATAACTCATATCGTGTGTAGGGAATCAAAAATATCATCGAAGTTTGGTAGCTTGCTTCCGAGGTCAGTTAAATAAATAAAATTGAGCCCAAACCTCACGGTTCACAGCCCGTGTGAGCTGGCTGCCACTAAATCAATGAGGGGAATAAAAATATATTATATTGTAGCGCACAGACTCTTTCTTATGTCGGAGCCAATATAGACAAAAGACACATACGAATCTAGCTAATATTTTGCCCTATATAGCAACATAACTATGTAGTTTAGTTCATCTAAAAGTTTGTTTAGTTTATTTTAGAAAAGTCACTGATTAATAATAGACCTAAAAGCTACGCTAATTATAATTAAAATTATTTGCGCATGTCTGGCAATTACGACTATAAATTCACGACTGAACGAGTGTGAGATAGAACGACTCCCGCTATTTGACATTTCGCTTGAACTCTACTGCACTCAGATATATAATCAGGTGCAGCATAGTTTGTGTTGTCCAGAAAATAGGGCAAAACGTACGTCCTTGACTATTAATATACTTTGTCTATTTTTTTATACATCCAATTATAATTTGAATGGCCAACTATAAATAAGGAATTGTGTTTAAAATTTTAACACTCACCTTTATTGCTGAACTATCATTTAGCGTACCATGATAATGCTGATATTGATTGATTTGTTAAGGCTTTAATTAAATTTAATTAATCTTTTAATTAAAAAGCCGTCACAGATACGCGGTTCCCAAGTGTTACTGTAAGTAAGTAAGTCCGAGTATGAGGTCTACCATCTATTTCTATTTTAGGGCATGATCTTTTGATTCAGAGCTATTTGTATAAACAGTACCTTATATCTAATTATTATCTTTCACTTTAAAGAAAAAAACATGAGAAATTAAGAGTAAGAGTTTTTGATAGGATTTCCATTTGAATGCGAAGTGATGTTTTTCTTCGCTAACTTTGCGATGCGCATCTCGAGATCTAAAATCAGACTTATTATTTAAATATATTTTCGCAATCGGTCCTTTTTCATTGGCCTCTAAACTAGATCCACAAATCTGAAGAATTATTTTGTCATTTACGCTTCATTTCAATAAAGAAATAAAATCGTCACCGTCGGATAGATCTTTACGATAAATCAATACAAAGATCTTTTTCACGATTTTTCTGAAAATATAAATTTGTACAGTTTATACATATTTTAGTTAAAGGTATTCGCTATTTGGTGTTTGTATTTATGGTGGCTTAGATGAGAATCAACTACATTTTTTTCCCGATTGGGAAGCGGATGCCGTACTTACGTCAGGCCATAGTGACTTGTTCCAAGGACTTGCGTCCTGTGTCAAGTGTAACCAGTAAAACAGGACAGTTTGATTATTGCGATCTTTGAGGTACACATACCTAATACAACATATCTGATTGGTATACATTATATTAGGACAAAAATGATGTAGTCTGTATTTACCACCACATTTAGCATAGTCATTGTCAAACCAGGATATAATAAAAATATCGATGATGCTTTTGGCACCATTATAATTAGGTCCAAGGCGGTGCCACCGCCAACTTGTGGTATTGTACTTATTTCCGCGTTTAATATTAAAACCTAAGTGAGAAAAAATCCGCAGCTGTTCTGATTTCATGGCAGAACTGCAATAAATTAAATATCCTTTAAAACGATAGATAAATACACTAGGTGAATTTTGTAAAAGCATGCATTTAAGATTTTATTCAAGTACTTATTATTTATTTACTCTCGGTTTAACAAAACATGTAGATACTTAACTACATACATAGTATGTACGTAGTTAAGTTACTACTTAACTAAACTGAAACTCTCATACTTAGATAACTAAAGTAAGATACATACTTTCATGTATATTATATAACAGTATTGTTCCTTTTATCTAAACTCAGACGAGCAAGATGCTGTTACAAGAATACAAATAAGGTGATTTATACATTTCAATTTAAATTTTTGAATTATTATAATATTATGGTTCGATTGGTATTGCAGGTGGTTCTGAAGATGGGGGTCGGGTGAAGCGCGTGCGCGCTGACAGTGCTACTGTAGCCCGAGAGCCGGCGCAGGCATTGGACGCGCCTGAACCCGAGCCCTCGGCCGCACCCGCACCACCGTCTTTCCTGAGCCCCTCTGTTAAAGAATACCTTGAACTTGGGATGGCCATTCCTGGTGAGTAACTATAAAATGGTCGAAATATCATATGCTATGCGCAGGAGCGAAATCCATAACACTGGGATTGTTGCCAAAGGTTCTTTATTGTTAAACAAAATCCACGAATTACGTATATGGCTATCTAATAAAATATATAAACCGCTGGCGTAAATTTCGTTTTTCATAGATAAATTATTGTATAGTCAAGTCACATACTGGCCTCACATAAAACTCTACAACGAAAGATGAGTCTTCTTGAGCGAAGCTTGGATATTTCTTAGTTAGTCGGACGCTCAGTAACTGCCCGGGCTTCGCATCTAATATTGCTGTTGTAGTATGAGGCTCAAATTGAAGCCCTGAGCTAGCATTGAACGTGTCTCTATATTGTAGAGCTGCGACAGTAATGTCAATATCACGTGTTCGCCTCTCACGTGATTTTGGTGTTCGACTAGGACGTATGGCTGGAACTCGGAGGGCTTTTTATTTATTAGTATAATATAACACTTATTTTACCTAGATGTATGATATAATATTCCTTTTACCTTCATACTAAAAAAACAAACTACAATATAACGATATTCGTGGGGCATTTAATCCATAAATTACGAAAGCTGCAACGGGATACATAATAATGGTGCTTAAATATTAGTTGCAGTATTAAATTATATGGGTTTATAACAAAGGGGTATCAAATCCGGAAGATAATTGTATGATACAATGAAATCCATTGTATTAAATTTAAATACATGAGGGCCAGTTGCATCGGTTCCTGAAAAGTTCCAGATACCTATCTGATATACTATAACGCTATCTAACAAATAAATCTGACACTTTACTAGTGTCTTTAAGACCTGTGTAGTTTATATGGCGGATAAGCTCCGATTAGGGTATAAGAGACTTTATCAGCATGTGATAAAATTGCCCTTCAGAATATAATATTGTTAGGATAAAACGTTTTGTGAGGGTATTTGTGATATCGAACTAGTAGTGGTACTGATAGTTGGGTGTATGAAAAGGGTGCCGTATCGATGTGCACTCTAATTCGGTCTCAGTCTTTGCTCAGTCGTAGTGTTCTATCTCTTTGTGAAAGTATTGCTGTAAAATCAGTGGTAGATATTTTTATTTAAATCGAAATCGCTTCAGTTTATAACAATATTTTAAAGAACAACAACGACACTGAACTCTATTTCTGGCCTCGCTATTCCTACTGTTTATTGTTATGTCTACGGGTCTTAGAAGTTTTTATTGATTGACAGTAGCTGCAAATGAAATAAAAATAATTAATCTTGGATCGGCAAATGTTGTATTTATGAAATATGATGTATACAGGTAGTTAATATTTAACACAGAGGCCAATGGGAAGGAGAAGGGAACTGTACGAAAGTATTATTTATAGCCGACTTATCGAATGTAATAATCAAGTTTAAGTGTGAAATATAGTATTTAGATTCGCAAACATTTGATCGCACGGAAGTGTCTGCAAAAGAATCGTCCAATTTCGTTTGAAAAATGTTAATATAAATTAAATCGCAATGTATATTTTTCACTATGTCAACTTTACGGGGCTATTTCAAAAACCTTATCCCATGTTTGCTCTTGGAGTTGATGATATAATCATAACAAAGCTTGTCAAATAATGTTTTGGTCTTTAAGCGTAGGTGCCTAAGTAATGCCTTCCTTGCCCCCAGAGGCAATTCTTGTGCGCTGGGTCTTCACACCCAATGCACGCCCATGCGCGGGGGGACATTAGTCGCGGACCGAGGCACACAGTTCAGTGTGTATACCTCTTGGTTGAAAAACACATTGAGGCCTAAAAGGACCCGCGAACATTTCCTGGCACCCTCCCTTTCCGCCCATCCTGGGAACCTTCCTCCCTTCCCCCCACCTTCCTTTCCATATTCCTCCTCCACTCCCCTCCCAGGCCCCTACAGTCGCTAAGCCGGGGGACTCCAGTATCCGATTCGCAGGTTTCCCCCGGTGTTGGCTGCAGGATCGCCTAGCTAAAAAAAAAGTAATGCCTTCCGAGGCAGAGACACACCATAGACAATACTCTTTTGCCTGCGCATATAAAGGAGAGATCAAATTCTCCCAGCCATATTCTTAATTTCTGTGTAACATTGTATAGCAGGCAACCTTGGTCTGTCATGACTTTAAATTGTTCTTATAATGTATCACAAATAATTACGCTAACAATCATACATTAAATTCGAGGCTAAAATATCGCACTGCTTTAGGTTACGGACGAGGTGTAAGTCGGGCTGTTGCTTAATTCATTAGAACAATTTGCAAGCGTTGAAAAAAGAAAATAGGTTGTCTATATTTATTTAGGCCTCAGTCATTAGAACCACACATCTTACAAACTATTGTTCGTTACGATCGCGTGCTTCGCTTATCATTAAGAAATCGCTGGTTATATTAGCGTACAACAATTATGTCCGTGACGTCTTGTTGCATGAAACATTCACGTTTCATTCAAATTACCGTTAGGCCACTCAAGCGTCAATGGCTGTTCTATAAAAACATACCTACTATATTATATACGTGGTAATTTTTGATGTTCATCATTAAAAGTTAACAATGCACCCTATCCATTGATGTATTAAAAACCCACCCTAACACACTTTTTATTTTATCATCTCTATAATATTATGTGGATAGAGAGTGCCACTATAAAATCATCGGAATTATAGTCTGAAAGTAATTATGGAGTATCTCCATTTCATTAGTTTAAAAATTAACTAACTGCTTTGTGGACGGTTTAGGTAGGTCTTACCCATTGAGTGAATCGCCCTGACATTCTGTACGAGGCCTGAGGTCACACGAAGGCAGTCGTGTCTATGGTATATGTGAATTAACTGCGTGAACATTGAATAAAACTGCAGGTTTTCTAAGAAATTTTTCATCTTGATTTTGTAATGTTGTACGGTAAAAGTGAAAGATCAAGGTTTATTTTTATTTTTATTAGGCACAGCTGAAAGTGAGATATATTGTGCATATAGTTTTAGGCGAATATGTCTAATTCCATATCAACGATAAAAGTTAAAACCATATACTTACATATATTTTTCGTCGAGGAACCTATTTAAACACACAGCAGTTTATACTTGCATGTAACTAATAAATATACGCAAAAGAAAATCATAATAAATGACAGAGAAGACCTCAAAAATGAAATCGAAAGGTTCCCATCCTGTAGACGTTGAAATGTTGTACTGGCTACTTGTTTGAACTATTTATCTGTCATTACGTATGAATATGACCTTTAAGTATGATTCGTTTTCCATTCATACTTCAAACCTGGCTTAGGAAATTGAAAATACTTAGGGGTTAAAACTTCCACAAAAAATATGGTCATAAATTTTATTACATTTGGGACGACAATCTATTTATGTGTTATTTTAGTATGTATGAATAAACTTAAAAACTACTGTACTGATTTGAAAAATTCTTTCACCAATATAAAGTTACATTGTCAGCAAGTAACATAGGCTACTTTTATCCCGGGAAAATATACAGCGGGCAAATACTGTATATTTTAAAAGGTGTTACAAAGGAATCAAATCAGCTTATTTGACGATAATTTATTTTGTTCAGAAATAAATGTAGCAAAGATTGGACCTTGGTTGGAAGGTGATCTTCGTGAGGAAATCAACGACATTTAATATATAATAATTATCAGCCTGAGATTTGTAGGTCTACAACTTGCTATATGCAAGAATGAAACCTATGTCGGTATAGGTTTAAGTTTTCTGGGTATGTTAATGTTGCTAGCATTTATGATTTGTCGGTATTTTTAATGAACTAAGACCGAAGGTACCTTAAATAAGTAATTGACTGGTAAATAACTGTGAATAAGTTTTTGAAAATGTTAATGCACCGATACATATTATAAGACCTGCTTAGACCAAAATTAATAAACTATTACGACTTGGGCTACTGTATAAATTATAAAATTGCAGAACCTATGCTAATATTACTTATTCTAAGTTGTAACTCAAATCTGTTATGTACAACAGATTTTTTTTAAAGTACTTACCAAAGGTAAAAGTCTATAATAGAACCTTGAAAATCTACTTAAAAAATATATAGAGACAATCAATTGTCTACGAATTAGCGTATTTAATTGCTGATTAGCTAACTCGCACTCAGTTAAGAGTCATAAAATGTATTTTTAAAATCGAATTTCATAGTTTAATTACGTAGGCAATGAGAACCCAATGTTCTTTATTAATTAATCACATTTCACACTCCTTTGATATAAAACTGTTATGTATCGATCTGCAACGCGTTGAATAGTAGCTCTTTTAAAAGTATAAAATAACATTCGTAAAAAAACTTTATACCTCATTTATTGTAACTTTTATGCTGTAGCCAAGATGCCTTCTACAATTATTGATAACGCTAATAGAAAACAATAAATGTATGAGAACGATATATCCTTGCGATGGACTTAACGATGGATTTGTTCATATATCTTCAATTCGTATGCAATGCAATCAGCCCTGTATTATATACTGCCCACGGCTGAGCACGGGCCTCCTCTACTACTGAGAGGGGTTAGGCTTTAGTCCACCACGCTGGCTTAGTGCGGGTTGGCAGACTTCACACACACTCGAAATTCTCATAGAGAATTCTCAGGTATGTAGATTTCCTCACGATGTTTTCCTTCACCGTTAAAGTGAACGATAATTGATAAACAATACACACGTAACTTCGAAAAGTCAGAGGTGTGTGCCTACTGCCTTGGGTTTTGAACCTCCGGACATTGCCTCGGCAGACCGTTCCCCACTAGGCTATTGTCCACTTTTAAATTCTTAGCTCATATTTTATTTAGGTACTTATAATATGCATACTTAGATCTAAATTAGTTTCCATCTTTTATATTATTGCTATAATAAAGAACATCGTTTTTAAGTTCGATTGTTGTCATCAATGCGACGAAAATTAATGATATTAATTATTAACAAGGATTTCTACTTAGTAATCTAGTTTGTTGACATTTATATTGCTAATGGTAATTTGATGATCACGAAATTTTCCTGCAATTTGATAAATATATCTAACATAAATCAATTTATAATGAAATAAATTATCATAAAATATATTCAAAAGAGTAGTTCAAGACGAGTAGTATTATAATGAACTGGCTACAATTCTTTTTGATGCCCAACTTTGTTCTAATTCACCGATTCTATTAAGATACAAGGTGGATTTTTAAGATAGGGTAGCTACATTAACTGCTGTAGCTACAAGAATGCGATTGGCAACTAAAAAGTTTTTGCATAAATTGCACTCCTTGTTGCTGAATGTAATTTTTTTCGCAAAATCGGTGAATGCAGATCTTAATGTCTTAAAAAATGATGGACAGTCTCCTAAGCTATGTTTCTTGTAGCTACAGTCATTGAGAAATGTGCTCTTATTGCTCCATCTCAAAAATTCACCTGTATAACCACGTATTGTATGAATTCCTCGGTGGTGTAGTTGTATAGCGTGCGCGGCACGCCACCACTCATAGGTCGAGGTTCGAATCCTGGGTCGGGTGATGTAATATTGATTTATTCTGCTCAGTATCAGCCCGGAGTCTGGAATATGTGCCAGATGGCCATAGTCTCGCCTCTTGTCACATCAAAGGACGAAACATTTAGGCTAAAAGTGGGTGCCCTGCCTACCTCTTAGGGGGCAAAAGCATGATGTGTGTGTTTATTAGCTAGCTAGAGCAATGACTTTTCATTGCTCTCCAAAACTAAACATTACAACATATATTATGAATGATTGTTTTCAACCAGGCCCCGCGTGCTTCTGTGAGTAGGCTTAATGTAATTTGTGTCAACAGTACGTTGTCATAGCATCATATAATAATTTTTCACAGCGCACATTACAATAGATCGCGAAGCTGTGTTTAATCCGCGAGGCGTGGTTTAGATGTGTGGGTGAGCCATACTAAAGATCACATGGTGATAACTCAGGCCTACACAATGCATCGTCGAATGTTGCTTTATCTAGTTATTTGATTATTTTTATTGGCTGATTTAAATCTAAAGTACTGTTTTATACATTCCTTTGAAGTTTATTGCTCAAAAACTGTTTGGGAGATGCGAAGTTTATTGCTTTAGTTGCATTCTTTAGGTAGAGTTTGAAGATCGTTTGTTGTATGGTTCCAAACAATATGTGCGTTCATTTAGTAATTACAAATATGCAACAATAATGAAACAAATGTGCTTTAAATATTATAATAATCACTTTTTAGCTCGTGGTGCATAAACTACGCTAAATATAATTCAGATATCATGATACATGTAGTTTACTGGTGTCGGGTTATTAAAATGTCATTAATATACAAGTATATTAAATTACTGTACATTGTTTTTCTGTTTTCTAGCTCAACTGTAAACATAAAATAATAAAGCGTAGAATTGTTTGTAAGACGACATTTGAATTTGTTAGTTTTCCAAGTGAAGTGGCGCGGTGCCACGCAGCCTCGGGGTGCTTGCGCCATTCTGTTGCGCCACGCTGTGGTCATACGTACATATTATTAATAAAGACAACGTGAGGTGCTTCGGTGTTATGTACTAACTAAATTTGTAAATAGGTTTCCTGTGCAGTTCATGGCTTCTTAACGATACTTGTACATTGAACGTTCTATGCCGGTATTTCATCTCACATTTACAAATAGGTGGACAATGGAACAATTTATAAAACTATTTATTACTAAATGAGTTTCAAATTAATCAAATCACATTTCTGTGAATCTGAATTTTTTGATGTCTGTACATTAATTTATAAACAATTCTTACTTAATAAACTGTTGCTTTCATCCTCTATCACTCGCAATGGTACATATTTCCTTATGGTTCTATAATCATTTACTTAGAGTAATTAACGTAATACATATGTATAACAATAGTTATTGCTGCAATATTCACGAATTACAACCAAGATTTACAACAACGTCTATAAAACTAAAGCTTGTTAACTTTTTAAGTTTTTTTTTACATCCGAATTTCCGAGGTCGCTGGAATTTCCAGTTTAAGATTTATTTTTCTTTCTTATTATGGACACAATTTGCACGCTATGATTATAAATATCTAATTATGCTTTGTCTGTTGTATTAAATTGTTGAGTTTGTATTCAACAATTAGGTTATAGGTGAAATATAAAGTTATACGACAACATAACATAAAATCACTTCTAAATATACACCTAAATGATGTAGTTTTATTTCAACCACTCCATTTGCTAATCCAGTCGGACCGGTTTCATTTTGAAGATGTACAATAAGTTTGTACGCCATCATCACAAATCGCTAAATTAATTCGAAGGAAGGATAAAAAACAGGTAAGAAATAAGGATCTTAGGTACTATAATATTATAAATGCGAAAGTTGGTGAACATGTTTGGAGGATGGAAGAGGTAAATACAGACACCTTTGGACGAATGAGCATACAGTTAGTGGATGTACTGGATTAGCTCAGCTATAGGCTACTTTCACCCGGAATCCGAAATCTGGCTAAAAGATATTGAGTAACAGTATAGGTTTATATCATTCACATTTATTCACTAAAGTGTTATAGCTATTTTATGCAAATCACACGCATCGCTGCAAATTGAATAGATTGTAATCTTCTGTTAAGAAAAATTAGACATGTAATAATTATATTAAGATTTAAATTTATTGGACGGACTTTACTTTTTAGATAAACTTGATAAAATAAGCATTACTGTTTAGAGTATTTGCAAATTTTATCGTTTTATTATTGTCTACAGCTAGTCCGTTGTGAAATCTAGTGAAACATAAAGAGATTGATTGAGTTATCAATAACCAGGTAACTTTAATTTCATTGTCAATGTTGAAAATAAAAACTTAAGGTCAGTATTATTGTTGGTATTAAATCGTTATATAAATGTGATGTGGTTGGCCTTCTTTTTGTCCTCACGTCAGATTTGGTAGGGTCAATTCATTTTGCACCTCAGTCACATATTATGCAATTTAAGACCTTAATGTGCATTGTTTCCTAAAAAACAAATATTTATGAATGAGTTTGTTTCGCGAGTGTGTAATAATTGATATATGACGGAAGTTGTTAATGGTAATTTATATGGTGGAATACCTTGGGATGTGTTAATTCTTGTGACATTCTAACATTTCGTGATTTGCTATATATCAAAACAGACGCGGAATCGAATGGATTTGACTTTTGAACCACGAAGTGTGGCAAAATATTGAATACATAACACAGCATGGCACTATAATTGTTTGATAAAAGTATAATCTTAGACGCTATTACTTATTGCCCACGGATGCGCTCGTGTACAACTCACAAAATCTTGTGATCCCGATTTGAATGTTGTGGGATAGACGTAAGTATTGCCAATTGCAATACGATTCACGATATAAAACTTAGTAATTTTTTCCCTGCAAAAAAAAACCTTGTGAATAACTATTAGGAGTATCCATTACTTTTAGATCAATTGCCACTCCATGACTTACTTCTTTATTAGCCAGCCTTCTGCATTGGAAAATCAACGAAATTACAGTGAAAACCGGTTAATCTGGATGTCTTAAGCCTATATCCAATAGTCGTTATAAACGATACACTTTTGAACATGTATTTGGTGGAACCTTAATATTTAGCTATTACAGCCAATATAGTAGTATTATTCGGTTTCTACTGTACTAGGTTTGACACAAATAAATTTATTTATAGGACACTATGCATTAAAGTAGCGAATAGTTTGCTACATTAAATTTATTTCGACAGATGCTTGTATATCCGTCATATCGTTGCTCATTTATCATAGTTTATGGCGTAAACGAGACGCAACGCATAGTGGGTTGCGAAAAACTTATCGCGTTATAGAGTTAGACATTTACAGTTAATAAAGAAGTTAGATCATAGCTCACACGCCTGTCTAGGAAATCTATATATAACTCCAACAATTTTCTAACAATTTGTTGTTTGTCATATAACAATCAAAATGACAGATGATGGAATAATTTCGAGTAGTTTGCGCGAAAAAGATAGTTGAGATGAGATAACGTAATTTGGATTGGACATGCACAAAATTGGACGACGTCATAAATATTGCGGAGCAAATGTATAGCAAGATTAGCAAGCAAACTTGTAGAAGTCGACTTGCGCTAGTAATTTTTACCATGTAAAAAATTACAACCCGACCTCTGCAAATTTATAAGCTTGCGGGATATGCGACCAGTCGCATTTGTATAGAATTACTAGCTTTTGCCCGCGGCTCCGCCCGCGTGAATGAGTTTTCCCGGGATAAAAGTCCCGCTTTATATTTGCCCGGGATAAAAAGTAGTCTATGTGTTAATCCAGGACATAATCTACCCGTGTGTCAAATTTCATCGAAATCCGTTACGTAGTTTTTGCGTGAAAAGTTATTAAATTACTAATATCGTTATTAAAAATAGGGGTTGATCGTAGAGGTTTGATTGTATGTATTTTTTAATGCTGTATCATAAAAAATAAAAACAATAAATTTTATTTAAAAAATAAAATAAAAAATTTAGGGGTGAACAACCCTTACCACTTAGCTATCTTCGTGCAACAAGATACCCCGGGGCCGTCCCGTATGCGCCGAAGAAGGCCACCGCGGGTTTTGGTTGGTATGCCGATGTAGGGTGTACATAGTGTTAGGGACTCGGTCCAATGCTCGTTCGGATGATGCTATACTCCCGAGTGTCGACATTGGGCCGTACGATCGGTGAAACCAACATAACCATTCCATTCACCCCACAGTGGTGGTAGCGATAACGCGTTTTTCCCCGCGAAAAAAAAAAAAAAGGTGTATGAAAAATAGATAGTAGCCGATTCTCAGACCTACTGAATATGAATATAAAAT
Source organism: Sphinx pinastri (assembly GCA_947568825.1). NCBI lineage: Eukaryota > Metazoa > Arthropoda > Insecta > Lepidoptera > Sphingidae > Sphinx > Sphinx pinastri. Next base: position 7,728,667 of record OX387627.1, on the reverse strand, counting down.
TTCATCAAAATCGGTTCAGCCGTTTCGGAGGAGTAAGGTAACTAACATTGTGACACGAGAATTTTATATATAAGAAGATTAGTATATTGCCGCTAAGGTAAACGCATCTAGAAGTTCTTGCACAATATGTTGTTATTACGAAAACTTCCTAGTTAAATACGGTTCAAAAGGTAGAATTCCATAGATTGTTAAATTCATATGCTGTCAGAGAATCTGTTAATCTGTAGGAGTTCAACTTCATTTTCGTTGTAGTCTAATTTTGCAACAAAATTAATCGAACATTGCACTCGATATACTACAGTAAACAGACAAATTACTGAGTTTTTGTTATGAGATCTTGTGCAATACGACCTCCAAAAGATGTTTCAATACTCGTAAATGCAAAGATGTCCACGCATTGCACAAGTTCTTAATATTGAGATAATAAGACAGTTAAGTTATTTATAGGCTTTATAGGAATAAAATAAAATGTCAGAAAATGCCCACAATTTACACATTTACAACATTAAAAGTTCAGTACGTTTAGCAACTCTTTATAACTTTAAGGAAAATCTATTTTGTCTGTCAAGTAAACAGTACATTGAGTATGTATATTGGGTGATATTTTAGAATATACAGTAATCATTTTATAGTGCATGAGATTTCCGTTTTCCCGGGATAAAAGTCCCGCTTTATATTTTACATGGATAAAAAGTAGCCTATATGCTAATCCAGGACATGATTTACTCGTGTGCCAAATTTCATCGAAATCCGTTAAGCAGTTTTTTTGCGTGAAAGAGTAACAAACATCCATACATCCATACTTACAAACTTTCGCATTTATAATATTAGTAGGATTCACGCTACACAAATATTATTATTACAACTAGAAGCATAATATATCTTTACATATGAATTGCCGTTTAGTATACAGGAAGTTAGTAATTTTTTTATAAATTTTTTATTACTGTCTAATATCCGAGACAGGACAAAATGCTTTTGAAGAGTTTGTAGGCTCCCGTACCTATGACTTTTTCAAGAAAGGCATTGAAAAATTACCACTGCCCTGGGAGTGATGCACCGATAGTATGGGTGCATATTTTGATTGATAGAAATAAAAAATATTTATAAAAAGATCACTTTAACTTTCTGTATACTAAACAGCAATTTCATAAGTAAATACCCAATATTAAATAAGAAACGCAACGTAATCCGTCACTTCAAAACAGAATAGATTTTAGTAGACTATATCTAGGATAGCGCGAAAGGTGTCCTGTCTTTGCCGAATGGCTGGACAGGCGCCACGGTGCGGCAACGTTTCGCCTGACGCAGGTGCTCGCCGGGCATGGCTGCTTCGGTGAGTACCTGTGGCGGGTAGTGAGGAAGGAGGTGTCGGCCGTGTGTCACCACTGTGACAACTGCCCGCTGGATACGGCCCAGCATACGTTAGAGTTCTGCCCAGCCTGGGATGAGGAGCGCAGCGCTCTCAGAGTAGTCGTCGGAGGAGACCTCTCGCTGCCGGCCGTGGTCGCTTCCATGGTCGACAGCCGGAGGTCCTGGCGTGCGGTGGCACACTTCTGTGAGGTGGTCCTCTCGCGGAAGGAGAGTGCCGAGAGGGATCGGAGGCGCGGAGATCCCTCCCGCCGCCAGACAAGACGTAGGAGGCGCCGGGTGGACGACTGACCGGCGTCTTCCGCCCTGTGGATTGGGGGCGTTTGGAGAATTCCACCACGGTATCCCCTGCCTGTCGTAAAAGGCGACTAATAGGGGCCACCGGGGGTCGCAGGCGGGCGGCAGGGGGCTGTCCGTCTTTAATTTTGTGTAGCACATTGTTGCGATCCCTGTGATGGACGGCAGCGTGGCTGGTAGGCCTCACGTTGCCGTTGACGCTGAGAGCGTCCTTCGGTGTGCGGGGGCTTCTGAGCCCCCCCCAAACAGGAGACGGGCCGCACTAGGCGGCACCGCGCAGGGGCGGCTGCGGACGACAACTTAGACACTTCCGTCAGAGGAAGCCCACAGCCGTCCCTAATGCGCCGAAGATGGCCACCGCGGAGTTTTGGTTGGTATGCCGTGCGTTGTACATAGGTTAGGGACTCGGCCCGGCGGTCGCCCGATGGTTACATCTCTCCGGGCGGCTCAACGCCGGGTCGTAAGGCACGGTGAACCCAACATAACCGCTCAGTCGCCCCCCTTGAAGGCTGGGCGGTAGTAATAAGTCACTTTCTCCGCGAAAAAAAAAAAAAAAAAAAAAAAGGATAGCGCGAAACCTTAATATGCTACTGCTTGCAATAAACCTTCTCGCTGGACATAAATACTGGTATACATAAAATTGCAAAAAATTACTGTTATCGTGAATTTTTATTTAATTTGACCGCGATTTTTCAACGCCAGTTGGACGCTTATAGACCAAGCATATTGCACATCTGGCATAAGTAATTTTATATTTTGATGAACTACTCCAATAGAGTCCGTTTACGTAACATGTTATGTAAACTTTTGGCCAATACATTCCAAAACTCATCGTTTGACCATTTATTTGCAATTTAATCTTAGGTATTTTTCTTCTTACCTATGGCGGTGTATTATTATACTAAATCGATTCTGTGTATATGTAATTTGCAAATTCAATTTTTGTAGACAGTTCGAGGTACCCCAGATTAACTTGACGAGACTATTGATACATTTTTAGGCGTTTGTCCGAAAAACTAGCAACTGTTTTTCTATAAAAGTTTGTTATTCCGTGAGAACAAGAAAAGTAGTAAAAAAAATTATGAATGATTTAATACATACATACATACATACACACTCACGCCCTTATCCCATAGGGGTAGGCAGAGACTATTGAGCGCCACATGCTACGATCTTGACACACCTCTTGCGCTTCTTCCACATTCATAGTTCTTTTCATACATTTTCGTCGGTTAAGGGTACTCCTGACCTGCCCTTTTCGGAGAAGATCATTTATTTGGTCAGAGAACGTTCTCCTCGGGCGTCCCCTTCCAGCCGTACCATCCACATTCGCTCGATAAATACCTTTTGTGTTCCGTCTTTCATCCATCTTCTCTACGTGCCCAAACCATGTCAGCATGATTTAATACCATACAATTTAACGTTAGATTCACCTTTCTTATGCGTAATACGCACTACACTTAACGACATTAATAGGATTACATGCCTATAATGAATTTCTATCACAACGATTAAATAAACGCAGACCACACACAGGCTAAAATCAATTAGTCATACATGAAATCTATGATTTTGTATTCTTGAGTTCCTATGTGCATTCGCTGCGTGTATAGAAACTTCGAAGGGTCAAAGGTGATTTTAAGCGAGGCAAGCGAAGGATTCATTGTAGTTTGGTACTCGTGGTACTCGAAAACAAAATATTGAGAAATGAGTATACTTCATCATCCTTACAGAACAATAATAAATTAAAGTAACCTATGTCTAGTTCGAATCGAATCGAATCAATGGTATCAGGTCCGGTTTTAGAGAAAGTGACTATTGCGGCTAACTTTCCTTATTTGTAAAACTACTCGCAGTTATCTATTATGCGTGAGCATGTTTCGTGATCGAACATGCCAATTTTTATACGATTCTAATCATAACTTATTATTTCAATTCGCATCATAATTTGAACCTTCTGTATTATAAATTATATATTAATATACTTATACTTCATTGCCTTATTTAGTAAATTTTATATAAATTGTAATACAAAAGATTTAAACGCAGGCAAATAATGTGATTATTTTGATAACAATTTTATTATGATTAACATTTACAACTTATTACTGACCGCCTCGGTGGCGTAGTTGTATTACCGTACGACTGCAATGCTGAGGTCTCAGGTTCGATCCCCGGGTCGGGCAAAGTGATATTTGATTTTTCTATGTAGTATCAGCCCGGAGTCTGAAATTTGTGCCCGATATGACAATAGACTCGCCCCCTATCACATAATGGGACGGAATGCACACGGCAAAAGGTAGTTGCGCCTCTGCCAACCCCTTCGGGGATAAAAGGCGTGAGTGTGAGTAGTAAGGGATTCACCGATACTGGAGCAGGTTCGAGGGCCGGTCCGCGGCGCTCCGGCGGCTGATGGCCGACGTTTTCGATTGCTCCAGATTCGGCCCGCGGAACCCGCGAATAAATCCGCGGATTACTTTAATACCTACCGCGAATTAATTTGATACCTACCGCGGATTAATTTGATACCTACCGCGGATTAATTTGATACCTACCGCGGATTAACTTGATACCTACCGCGGATTAACTTGATACCTACCGCGGATTAATTTGATATCGACCGCGGATTACTTTGATAACACCCGCGAATAAAAATTATATCGTCCGCGGAATCCGTTTCATATCACCCGCGAGGTAGGTATGAACCACGAATTTGTTCATGGTCTACGGTTCCCTTAAGCTTGTACCTTTTCCCTGTTCGTTGTGCTTTTAACTTTCTACTTTCTATCGGCGATCCTTTTTTTTTTTTGAAGGATGCAAAGGTCTTTGTCGCGTATTTCTATTAACTCGTGTTTCTACGCAAAAGCCGTTTAAAATTACTTAATCCTCCTTCGAACGTGCTACTACCGCCTGATAGCTATCATCCACCCTTCTACGCCCTTATAAAGTGCAAAACGCCGCTACTTACCATGCAATCTGTAAAAAAATCAAGATATAACTTTTATAAGGCTAATTTTAACTCGATAAATAGTGAGTTAGCTGAAAAAGACTGGCACGAACTTTTTAATGATTTGTCAGCCGAGGAATGTCTGGACGTATTTTACGATATTGTCTATAGTACAATAAAAAACCACACACCGATATACAATCCGCGTTCGAATAAATTCCCACGTTGGTTCTCCAACTCCCTTATTCGCATTTTTAAAAATAAAAAAAGGGCTTGGATAAAATGGAAGACGTATAATAATAGCTCAAACTATGAGCAATTCTCACTTTTCAGACACAGATTCGAAAAGCAGTGCAAAATTGATTATCGCAAGTACTTGATCTCTGTTGAGGATAACGTCCGAAAAAATGTTAAATATCTATGGAGTTATGTTTCATATCGCAAAGGTAATGTCGGCATCCCATCCGCCATGTACTATAAAGGCCAATTTTCTGAGAAACCTGATGAGATAAATAACATGTTTATGGATTTCTTTGAATCGGTCTATGAGCCCTCTTTTCTAAACACTAGCGAATTTGCACCACCTGGAGATATAAATGATAAATCGACAATTATTTCCAGTATCACACTAGATAGTCAGAAAATATTAAAATCTCTGAAGGCTTTGGACACTACCAAAGGTGCAGGACCAGATAACCTTCCACCTTACTTCCTCAAAATGACCGCAATCTCGATTTGTGTCCCTCTACATATAATTTTCAATAGATGTCTTTCTGAAGGCACCTTTCCTGAACTATGGAAAAGGGCCAATATAACACCAGTTCATAAAACAGGATCTACACAACATGTTATAAATTATCGTCCCATTTCCATCTTATCCGCACTGTCAAAGCTCTTTGAAAGACTAGTCTACGACGAAATTCATAAGCCCATCTATCAAATTATTATAGAACAACAGCATGGTTTTATAAAACAAAAATCAACAACCACTAACTTAATCACATTCTCTGACTTTCTATTCAATAACTTGGACCAGCATGTACAGGTAGACGCGGTATACACAGACTTTAGTAAGGCCTTCGACAAAGTGGATCACAAATTGTTACTCACCAAAATCGCTTACAATGGAATTCGCGGCGATTTGTTACGTTGGTTCACATCCTATGTTTCAAATCGATCTCAAAAGGTGGTTGTCAAGGGATTTCAATCATCCTATAGTCGTGTTACGTCTGGCGTACCCCAGGGATCAATCTTAGGACCGCTTTTATTTATACTGTTTATTAATGACATCAATAAATGCTTTCGGAATTCTAAATTCTTACTATATGCTGATGATTTAAAAATCTATAGATCCATAAATAGTATAGCTGATAGTCATAAACTACAAGAGGACCTGGATCGCTTCTCTGACTATTGTGAAAGGAACAAACTTCATTTAAATATCTCGAAATGTCTATCCATTTCTTTCACGAAAAATCGTCTTAAAATATCCTATGACTATAGTTTACATAAATCAAATTTAACAAAAGTCAGCTCTGTCCGAGACCTTGGAGTCACTTTTGATGACAAGTTACATCTTGATTTGCATATCCATAATATTACTAACAATGCATACCGTATGTATGGCTTTGTGATGAGGTCTACCATTGATTTTAAGCAAATAAGTACATATATTCATCTTTATAAATCACTTGTTCGACCCCAGTTAGAGTACGCGGTGACAGTGTGGAACCCGTACTATCATAAATACACGGAAAACTTGGAGCGAATTCAACGAAAGTTTCTTAGATCCATGAACTATCGGTGTTTTCGGAACTTCCCATCATATAACGAGTTGCTCAAACACTATAATATTATGAGTTTAAAAGCTAGAAGATTGTATCTTGAAATGATGTTTCTCTTTGATATGTGCAATCATAGATATAATTGTATTGAAATTAGTAATAAGTTATGTTATGTTGTACCTAGAACTATTGTAAGACGAGAGGTGCGTGCACGCCCGTTATTTGCCGTATCATCTTGTCGTACTAACGCTGGACTGCGCGCACCACTGCGTCGACTCAGTGCAAATTACAATAAATTTTTCACGGAATTAGATTTATTTGCTATGTCTACTAGTAAATATAAAAAAACACTTGTTCGAATAATTAATTCTTCTAATTTTTAGTTGATTAGTAAATAGTTTAATTGTCATTATCAATCGTTCGCACTCGCAATCACTCATCACTAACTAATATTAGTCGTGGACAACGCTGTGAGTTGCTCATTTGTATAACTGTAAGAAATACTAATTTGTAATGCCCAATGTGTAACTGTTTGTTGGTTCCTTAAATAAATAAAATAAAATAAAATAAAATAAAATAATAGTTACCCTTTACGCATTACGAGCATTGTTTATGATAGATAAAGCAACATTTTCCCTGTTTCGTTGTGTTATTGACTTTCTACTTTCTATCGGCGACCCTTTTTTATTTGAAGGATGCAAAGGTCTTTGTCTCGTATTTCTATTAACTCGTGTTTCTACTTAAAAGCCGTTTAAAATTACTTAATAGTCGCCCTTTACGCATTACGGGCATTGTTTATTATAGATAAAGCAATCGTTACAATACACCATACCTTTCTCAAATTCTAGGTAAAACCCTTTGGGTCTTCTCATTGTCATAATAATTACGGTTCCCATTATTCACATTACCTGATATTACGTATTCAACGGAACATTTAAGGTGAAAGTCGAAACATGTTGGATCTTGTCTGCAAGGAAACAATACTCCCTCTCCATATAAAAGACCGACGCAAAATCACATGGTATCGTATTCCACTCTGTGCTCTGCTCGAAGTGTGATCTCCAGTTGTTTGTAACAGTGAAGTGATAGTAAAATTGTGAAATAGTTAAATAGTGAAAGTGTTATAAAAATGAATGTAAGTACCTTTATATACTTTGATCTAAAAGTGTTGTAACCAGATGTTTCATTAATTGTTTATGCCATGTGTTGTCCACCAGGTTAATACATTTTAGCTATCTTTGATGTCTTATTAATTTATCATTGTTACTAATGTGTACATGTATACTTCGCATACCTATAAGTATTTATCATACAGTACTTACTTAACCGATAATTAAAACAGTTTCATTTCATTTTGTTACAGTTTTCTGAAAATACTTTCAAAAACTACTATTATGCTGAAGAAATCGACGAACCTAGTGATGAAGAAGGTACACTCGCCTTTAAAGTCAAAAAAGCGATATTAGCAAATAAAAGACCGATCGAATGCAACAGCATTGATGAGTTCTTCGAAAAACCAAAAAAGAAGAAGACAACAACAAGAAAGTCATCCAGTGTTGGTCGATCGACGAGCGGTGGTGTTTCATACATCCGATCAAACAGCGATGACAACAGTTCTGCATCACATCTCATAAAAATTTAGGTGTATGAAGTGAATAAAATAAAAAACATCGCACCGACGGAACATTGGAAACACGCTGATGTGCGAGTTAAATATTACGCGGAAAACGACAGTGATAAGAACTTGCAAAGTGTCAAGGACACTATATACAATATAACCAAACAGTTGGCTAGTAAGGACGATTGTGTGAAATATTTTATAGACACAGACAAATGAACAAAAGTGCCAGTGCGTGTCAATGTTTTAATATCATAACTTTAATCATATGCTTTGTACTACTATTATTGAAATAAGAAACTATTATTGTATTAACTGTACTTAAGAATCTACCTGTTTAAATTTAACTTACATTGTATTGTATTTAAACTTTGTACTCTTTTAAGTTACATACTTAATAGATTAATATTTTGTTTTTGATTCTAGAACTCTTTGTGAATTGTGTTATTGCTAAGTATTATTGTAAATAGTTATAAGTCTTTTTAGTGTTTTTTCATGCTCATGCTTACGATTGTAAAGTTATTGGGAACATTCATAAATTGTTTGGAAGAATTATAAGTATTGTATGGGGTTATTAATCTTCAATAAAGAAAAATCATTCATTCATTTTCATATTTCATTTATTCACCTTAAAACATGATTTAAATAAACCATTTAAAAACACATCATTGCATATTGTATTATCACTAAATAATACTTGAAAATCTTTGAGACTCTTACCATAGTATTTATAATACAGATACATTAAACAGTACTCTCCACAAACTATAGTAAAGTCATTTTGAATTCGACTTGTATTGTAATTCCACATTCTAGAATTTCTCGCTAAAAACATTCGGTGGTATCCTTGAGGTGGTCGACCGTATGAATCAAAGTACTGTCCAAAACCATTCTTATCTATGTGTATGGCGACCCAGTGAGAACCTGGTTTGTTATCAGAGTCTAAGTTGCTAACTACGTATGTAGGAGTTACCACATATATTGGTAGACGATTGGCTGCATATACATTATATTCAATACTTGGATCAATTTTCTTTAAGTAATTCTGTATTTCTATTGTATTCATTTTTATTCACCGTATCGCTGCAGAATCTTATCAGGTCGAATGATAAAGTGGTAATGTCTCATATAAGGTTAACAAGACACTATTATGGTACTTATCAGCCAAGTTGACTCTTGTTGTGGGGTTGCAAGGATTATAGTAAAACAAAGAACTTAATATTTTATGAATTCGTTTTATTGGTAACTTAAATCTAACAACAAATCTGAATTACATTATTCACGCTTAATCTAATCTTAAACAGTTAATTTTGTGTTCTTAACTACTATAATCTACTGAAATATTGCGGTTTTTATCTATTTCAATAACATTATCAAACTCCGCATAAACAATGCAATTAATAGTTTGTGATAAAGCTGTTTCAAAACGCACTTCTAATCTCACACTACCATGCTTTACAAGATTCCAATGACTTGCAGAGTTTGCTGATAAATCAGGTGTCAAATCAAACGCTAACATACAATACCCTTCAGCGTATTGTTCTCGGGATATCCCATTACCTTCATTGAGAAAGTGTATACCTGTTCCAGAAAACAATGTATGATATACTGAAGTAAAAATTTTGTTCTCAAATGAGGGTTGTAAAGCCTTTGATGGTATTTGTTGACCGTCTATATATAAACTAAAAGTATTGATGTCGTAATTTTGAAAGTTAAATGGGTTCTTAGTGAGGTTTCCATTGAAAGCAGCGTTATTTACAAATCCCACTATACACCTTTTAGGTAATTGTCCTAAGAAAATGTTATCTAGAGTTTTTCCTTGAACACCTGATGGTATTGTTAAAACTTTAACTTCAGCTCGAGTAATGGGGTATTTAGCTGTGGTAGAAGCTAAGACCTTTTGATGAGCAAGTAACACGCTGGGATTGATTCGTGCTCTACGAATAATCAAAGATGCATCCGTAATAGATACCTTTAATTTAAGGTCACCTGTAGAGGCCATGAGATTGAAATTTTCTCTAGAACGAATTAACTTAACACATATATCAACACCATTGATTAAAAATTTTTCTTGATTGAATAAATCACCATGTAAGTGACCAATCATTTCCATTTCTTTACTTTCACTAGATAATTCTTGCCTCTTAGTAAATCCTTTATTAGTATCATCGGTGGAATCCATTTTTCCAGCTGTATCTTCATACCATAAACCACAGGTGAGGTGAGATTTTTTTGCTGCAGGAGCATAGTTCAATAAGTTTTCTATATACGCACGATAAGCATATGTGTTATTGGGTGGTGATACAAGTTTTTGATTTAAGTAGACATCAAGTTGACTGAAGAGTGAGTGCAACCAATTATTCACCGGAGCAACGACTGTAGATGCGGTTAGTTTGGTGTTATCTTGATTTACTATTTTCGCTTTCAAGTGAAGTAACGTATGAGATAAATCTATGTAGTCATCTCCTGCTCCAGGAATTTGAAATTCTATAGGACCATCATCGGCAAGAGATGAAATTGGTTTATAATGGATCCAAATTCCACTTTCAATGCTAGTTTGAGTTGACGGCAATGCAAACAAATCCAATTCGGACTTTATACATTCACAGGAATGACTATGTAAAAAAGACATTTTGATTAATTGTTAGAAAATATGTCCTTGATTTGTTTTTGAGTAATTTTTGATTTTTTTAGAGCTTTCACTTTCGCGGTCAACGACGGACTGACTCCAGGTAGACGTTTTCGTTTTGTTATATATCCGGATCCAGACATATTGATTTTATCTATTTTTTCATCAGCCTTGCGTTTCAAGTTGGAACCAACTTCTTTAAGACGTGCTTTTATTGAATCTTCCATTGGTCACGCACTAACCATATCTGTCAATAGACCAACACCAGCGCTCAATGCCTCTTTACCAACAGCTCGAACACCGCTAGATAATAATGGTAAAACTGACCTAAACAATCCCCCAAGAAAACTACCAATTCCATGTCCTTTTTGATAAGGCGCCCCTTTATATACCACCCCTATACCTGAACCAGCCTGATGAGAATAATAGCGTTGATAAGGACATATCATGTTGGAGCGTTCAAAATGCATTATAATTTTTTAAAATGTAGTTTAACACACACCGTTCCAAATTGAAATGGTATCTTTTGTCCGGTGCTTGACCTTATATCTATTTCAATGGTATCGAATTCTCTTCGCATTACCGATAAGTAATGAGGAGGTGAAAATACATGCATTTTATTGGCACCATAGATGTATTTTGAAGGATCTAATGGTATTACTCTCAGAAGAGGTGTCATTACATCACCTACAATTTGAGGTTCAACTATATCACAGTAAACGAATAGTTGAGATGGTAACCCTAAATGTAAATTAGCTGGACATTTAGCTAAATTCTTTTCAACAAGGTTTCTGTTTGGTTCAAATCCCAACTGTAAGCCTAGTTTAGGAGATAATGTTACAGATTTTATTGATTCGTCTAACACAGAAACAGAAACAAATTTAGATATATTATCGTAGCGGAATTTGATTTTTTCTCTTATATTATTTAATGCTGATAAAATATGGTTAATATTATCATAGTTTGTGGCAGGTATGTGGGTCTTATAATAAACTGTAGATAGTTTGTCTTCATTGGGCATTTTCATGATTTTTGTTATGTAAATAACATTCTCATGATCTTGAACAGTAAACATGGTGCATGGATATTGGAATTCAACGATTCCTACACACCATTCTCCTTCCAATATTATGGGTTTGGGTAATTTTGTTGAAAAAATTGATGTTTTGTTCTCAGGAAAATATTCCATTGAACTATTGCTAAGTAAAGTTAAATAAAAATCTTTAATCATATTTTTTTTAAACTGGAAGCTAAAATCCAACTATTAAATTTGTTTGGATAACCTTTCCACTTAACTAACACTTGTTGTCTGCTGCCAGAATAACGAGAGCGAATTATTTTATCAATCTTGTGTTCAATGGTGGGGTCATAAATGACCTTTTGTAATTCTCGTTCATAAAACGTTCCTACTATCTCCTCACCATCTAAATCTTTTATAGTATAAACGGGCCACGGAGTACGTTCTATTATAGAAGAAATCACAAATATTTCATCGCTCCAATTAGATTCATAACCTTTTTGGAATACATGTTTATATTTAGTTATTCTGACATGGTCACCGACATGAAACATAGGTAGTATAGTTTTTGATGATTTTTCAGATTTTTCATATAAATTACTCCAAACTGTCATTATATTATTAGAATTAACATCTGAAGGACACATTTTAATACTAGAATGGAAACTATGATTGTAAGAGTGTATCAAATTCTGCAAAATATCAATATATTTATGTGTATTCTTGTGTGTAAAATAGCGCCACATCTTCATTTTTAGCGTTCTTTGAAATCTTTCTACAATGCTTGCTTTGATGTCTGGATTATTTGTCGTATAGTAATTTATGTTTTTTGTTTTAAAGTATCTTTGAACATCTTTCGATACAAATTCAGTGCCTTTATCAGATTGAATGTGAGTGGGTGTAGTATTAGCTTCATTAAATATACTGTCGAAACACTTTTTTACGGTTTCTGAATTTTTCTTTTTCAAGGGTCTAGCATATGCATATTTACTAAAAACATCAATAACACAAAGAATGTAGTTGAAACCTTTATTATCTTTAGAATAAGTCCGCATGTCGCTTAAGTCAGCTTGCCAAAGTTCATTGAGATTAGAGAGAACGTATTTGTTCCGAGGGAATTTTCTATGTACTGGTTTGTGGAGTGTATACGTAGATTGGGATTGCAACCAGTTTTTAACTTCTTCCTTTTTCATTTTACCTTTCATAGCTTTTGATAATTTGTCGATATTGCTATATCCAGCTGGGTGTGATACATCATAATAAATTTGATCTAATTCTAATAAGGGGTCCATTTTTCCCAATCAATCTTTTTCTTAATTTTATTTGCGTGTTTATCTTCGCTCGTTGGCGTCAAATATACCTCTGTGTTTTGTGGCGGTTGTTCTTCGATGGCGTTTTGAAGTCGAGCTATGTACTCACGTCTTTTTGGATTGCCAATATATGTTAAAGGTACTTTTAAATCCTTTAACGCTTTAGCAAATTTTTCCCAACCAGGTGGGTCGTTGTTTTTTAATGGTCGCAGTGTATCGCTTACTAAATAGATAATGTTACTGTTAGGAATCACTTCATTATCTACAATCACTGTGCCAGCATCATTCCAATAAATTTTGTTTTTATTTAGTGACACCGAATTCAATAACAACTCACCTTTTTTTACATATGTTTTTGGTATTAAATTTAAAATTTGTTTTGTTGAGTAGGAAGGTTCTTTTTTTGCGAGTGTAAAACTTTCTTGTTGCTTCTCTTCATCACTCAGTGTCTGACTGACAACTACATCTTTATTCTTGATATCATTATTTATATTAAAAAATTTCCAGCTTTCAGATGTGGGTTTAATGTTATCGTCATTTGAAGTTATTATAGGGAGTTCAATGGGACGACGATCTTCTTCCATAAAGTGAAGATATCTTTGTAAAATTTGTAAGTATAATTTACACTTTTTTCGATCATCCATATTACTGTCGAGTATTTTTTCCATTTCACTATCTAAACGAGAGGTAGGATTTTCATTTCTTTTTTGATTTAACTTATCTATTAAGCTTGGATCAACTAACAGCATTTTTTTGGCGTGTTCCATTTTTAAACTAGTGCACTTATCAATCCACTCAAAATAGAACCCAATATAATCGGAAGAAATGCACCACCTTTTTGAACTATAATATTCTTTCTTATTTTATTTGTACTTTTACGTACCAATTTTCGTAGTAGATTTTTATACTTTTTTAGTTTACTCTTTGATTTTTCTTCAAGTTTTATATTTCCTTGTAAAACGTTATGAATACATTCACATATAAAATTAATTTCGTTTTCGTTACAGACTTTTAAAAGAGCTTGTTGATGTTTTGGTTTAAGTTTATAAAGAGCATTTAATAAGTGTTCATGCGTCTTTAAGCGTCGATCCATCATTTGTAAATGACGGGTATTGGTTGGTTCTTGACATATTTAAACTCTTTTGTGGGAATGTACACTGTAGAATGACCATCAGATGGAAATATCTTTGATTTAATTCGACACATGTCAAAAGTGTCTTGTTTTAGATCTATCATCAAATAGCCATGTGCTTCTTTTGTAGCATCTCTGTAAGCATCTTCTATGAATTTGCTATTTTCTGGTGATACTTGTCGTGCTAAGTAACGTATTTGAGTTTTATCACGTGGGTTTTTAAAATAAATTATGTAGTTTGAATTCAAAGAAATGTCTCTTTGTCCTTTACCTTGATGAAATAAATTTTGAGTAATGTAAAATACACTCAAGTTCCTATGATGACTACCTTTGGTAAATATGTCAACAATGCGACCATCAGATTCCCTCATGAGATCATCGATAATAATAAGGTTAGCTTCCTTTCCATCAAACATATTCAAATCTGGTATACCCTGATAATAGTTTACATTTGGTAAATTATATAAGGGCTGCATTTCATCAAAACACCAAGTAATTTGATGAAAATTTGTGTTGCACACCTCATTAATATGTTTAATAAAGTTTGTTACAAAATTAGACTTTCCACATCCACTTGGACCTGCAACTATGGCAGTAAAAGGATGATAAAAATGAAACATTTTTAAATGCACGTGTGAACTCGAAAAGCGTTTCGGAATGAATAAAACTAGAAGTTACGATTGAATGTATTATATTTGATTTTGTTTTATATACAAAGATTACATACACAAATACTTTGAAAAATGATCACATACAGTTCATAGCTGTTTTGAAAAATATTACAGTAAGAAAATTATTATAAAATAAAGTTAAATCAGGTATAACAAATAACTAACTACATACATTAAAATTTACATCTAATTTTTCATGATATTATACAAAACAGTTGTCATAGTAAAAAAATAAAGAAAAAAGATAGTACATAATAAAGACAGAACTTTAAGTTATTAAAAACCACAATTAAAACACACACACACATTAACATACATATTTTCGTTGTACAGAAATCGTTGATAAAATCAAATGTCCTTTATTTTATAATGACCCCATGCAAGAGTATCTGTTGAATTTTCTATTAAATAACGTTTTGTGTCATTGTGTGATATTTTATTAATTTTTTGTGTATATATAGCATGTTTAATTGATTTAAATCTTATCATTTCACTGTATTGCGTTTTCTTTTCATATAAACATGATTTATAATCGGTAAGACAAAATTTTTTTGTTACACTTTTGTTAATCCCTTTTGCTTTACATATACATTTATTCTGCACATCCATTGCATACATTTTAGAGCGAAGACCTACAAACTCTTTAAGAATTTTACCGTTATTTTCGTCTTTAAAAAAACCTAACCGTTTTTTATTCAATAATGGTAAACCATATTGATTATTTGGTGGATAGTCGGACGTATCAAAGTAGTTGACTAAATCAAGTTTTATATCAGCATAATAATTTTGCGTAAATATTTGATATATTAAGCTATCGGTATCAGTATATAGTAACTTAATATTATCTTGATATTTCATTTTCATATAATCGTAATGGAAATCGTATAGTAATGTTTTAGATATATCTAAAATACAAAAACCGAGGTAAATTGGTTTATTATATAAAACGTTAGTTTTATTTAATTGTATTGCAACTAAGCTCTCTGAGAATATAGATAAACTATGGAATTCTGGTCTTGCTATCAAAGATTGAGCACCTTGAGTTTTGCCACGATTTAACCAATGATTAATTAATTTGACATTAACTCGTTTTCTTACATTTTCCATTGTTTTACCAAAAACAGAATTATTCATAAGTTTAAAAAAATCTTTCTCAAAATCTGAAGTGGCTAATGAACGCATATGAGTATTCAAGTCTATGTAACTTTTCAACCACGCGGATTGTTCAAATTTTAAAATTCTATGTACTTTAACCAATCGGAGACCATTTTTTAAACATTGCTTAAGGTTTCTATAATGAATGACGTAATTTTTTTTATTTTTTAAATTTGGGATCAGTTTCCTGTCTTTGCTGTTTCCTAAACATACGTTTTCTGGACAAAATGGAAAATCTGAATGAAAATCATGTAAATTTTTTTAATTATTCTAAATCTACTTCCAAAATTAAACCATGTTTGGCATCATCGGCTATATTAAAATCTGTATTTATATCGACCCATTCAAATTTGCCTGTTGGGAGACATTGAGACATAGCCCAACCATAAAGGTTATTTGCGTCTAAGTACATCAAAAATGAAGATGGTTTATCTGAATCGTATTCCGACATAAACATGTTATTTGCCACTGCATGTCTATTGCTGCATTGTGATATACCCCCCCGAATATTATTCGCTATAAACGTAACCTTGTCGATATCTGTTAAAAGTTCCAAATTTATTTTGGTAAAATTTAACATAGCATCCCAACTTAAACCAGGTGCTGTATAATAGTGGGCAGGATCTAAACCGTATGTTTTAAGACAGACATCCCTAAAGTTTTCAAATATATCTGCTAACAACAATACATCTGTTTTTAAATACAGGTCTGAATATTCACCCATGTTTTTACAATTAAAATGATTCCACACGTCTTGAGCATGATGGTATTCACTTTCTGTAATGTGACTATCATTTAAAGAACTATAAAATTGATCGCGAGTGGGAAGAGAAGTTATGTTTAAAGAATCAAATGTCGTCATGTATTCGTATGGATAAACACCTTTTCTTATTAAACGTTTAAAATCTTCTTCACATGGATATTTTAATTTGAGTTCACGAAATTGTTCAAGTAATAAGTTCTGAGCTAATTTGTTAAGGCTACTTGACATAAATTTAAAAGAATCAAGAAATCGTAATTTTATAACTCTGTTATTGATTTGTAAAACTTTAGAAAAAGAAATATATTTTTCCTTGTTCTCAGGAATAAGTTCAATGTCACCTTTCTCGAAATCAAGACCATGCACTATGAAATGAGCGTCATAATTACTTAAATTATGTAAAAACACTGGCACAAAATTAGGAGCTTTGTATTTCTGAGAGCATACTCTATGAGCTACACCTTCATATGCACCAGTATGCCAATTATAAGATATTGTTCTATCCACGTTTAATTTAGTAGCACAAATGTAACAAGACTCACTTTGATTGATATTTATTTTATTTTCTTCAGTTAACGGTAATGGTGATTTGACAAAAGAATTCTTTTTACAAATATTTTCTAAATCTGCGTAAATGAATTGCATAAATTTTAGCGCACAATCTTGCCCTGTATAAGACCTATATACTGAAAGATTATCATCATAAGAACATTTAACATAATACCCAAAACTATACGTTTCATGTTTTTGAATATTAACAGTTGATGATTGATTTGGATTGTTAGAACAACTCTCTATTGGTTTTAAAAATGCTTCAAAGTCAGCATACACAACGAATGGAACTCTTAATTTACGTTCATAGTTGTTAAATGAAATGTGGTTTGATGGTATTAATTCATTAAACCAGTTTCTTTTTCTATCGTTTTCCGATGGTAAATTTGTGCACACATTGAAACAGTCATTTTCTTGGTGTCGTTTTAAATTATCTAATGACGTGAAATTTAATAAACACCCATCACAAATATGAACTGCATGTTCAGAAGTCGATAACTGTTTAGATAATAATCTCGAGAGGTTTTTAATATAACAGAAATGACCTTTAGAACCTTGAGATATATACAATAAGTTTAAGTGAGTATTTTTACGGTGTTTCGTAAAGTGTAATGGACCCACAACTTTATTTGATTTGCTTATTGAATCATATTGTAATCCAAAAACATTAATACTTATACTATTTAATTTTTCAAACTTATGGATGTCATTAATTTTTATAGGAAACGATAGGTTATCAAATTTTAGTTTGTTTTTGTGTATTATATAAGATGATACCCTATTGGAACTATGAGTAGCTGGAAATAATCCTGACAAAACTGCCCAACGAAAGCATTCGTGATCGTTATTTTGAACATTGATTACAGCTTTCTTATGTTTTATATCTAACGGTAGGTCTATGTATGAAGATCCACGCAATGGGTTAAATTTGTTGATATTCATATCCAAGTGATTTATTTTAAGTAAACTCCATCCACTACCTTTTTTTTGGAAATTGGTCATTTTGTTTGTTATTTCGGTAATTATAGATGAGAAAATAATATCTTTGTCATCACCTTGACAAACAAGATAGTTTGAAATTTGAAAATCAAAAACATTGTGTAGATTTTTTGTTTCTTGTGTGAAATCCGCATTGAGAATAAAATTAACTTTTACAACAGAATATTCTAAGATAGATCGTTCTAGTAATGTATAAATTATTTTTTTAATATTTTGTAAAAATAATTCAGGTGATTCAAGCTGTGTATCAGAAACTAAACTAGATTTCACTCGATATGTAATAATTCTATTACCGAAAGCACTATCAATGAATTGAACATTAGGTAAATTATTATCTCTTCTAATTAAATTATTTTTATGTTTATTGCTCTTATAGTGACTGGTCATATATTTTTTTGATACATATATGTGACACTCAGGACATTCAATTTTATCATTATGCTGTTCTGTACTTACATTTAAAATGTTATCCAGCGACGATGTAGATGTCGAAGGAGCTTCAAGATGAATATTTTTTCTTCTCTTTAATGGATCCTCTTCAAACAATTCAGTTGACGCTAATCTTTTCCTGCTGCCTTCTCCATTCTGCATAGATCTGATGGATAAGAAAACTGTTAAAAAAATGTTATCTCACGAAATAAATATGCTACTATGTTTCTATTATTTAAATAGATACTAACATTATTTGTTATTTACACTGCAAACAATATGCTTTCATTGATAATACACCATCAATATCATCCTCATCGGAATGAGTTTGTTTTGAGATTTTATGTCCACTACATGGTGTATAATAAGGAGAAATATCAGGATCTCCCAACATTGATTCTGGCAAAACATTTAATATATACCAAAACCGTATGAAACGATGATATTTATGTAAAATTATCTTTTTATCGAAACTTGCAATCTCACTCTGAGATAAACTAGAAATATCAAGTGAGTGGTACATTTTGGTTGCACTTCAATGTTAAAAATATAAACGGAAGAAACAAGTTGAATGATTGTGCAAGATGTTCGAACCATTATAAATACTTTAAGTGTATCCCCTCTTCATGGATTCCCAAAACATGTTGCAACTAGTCTTAAAATAATAAAAAATGTTTTACTCACGTTTCAACTTGTCTTTGTTCCATTTTATCACAGAGCTCGTACAGTTCTTTGTCGTATTGCGATGACATCAGATCCATTGATTCGATATTTTCGAGAAGTGCGACGAGTTCCATGTTGTATAAATCACAGCTTGTATCCATGGTAAGGAATGTCTCAGTATTTTTAAAAGTTATTTCAACGCTTATATACTACCCAAAACAATGTAATTACATTCTAAGCTATCCACTTTTTTCCAAACAATTTATGAATGTTCCCAATAACTTTACAATCGTAAGCATGAGCATGAAAAAACACTAAAAAGACTTATAACTATTTTTTTTTTTTTTTTTTTTTTTTTTTTTTTTTTTTTTTTTTTATTGCATTTAATGACGAGACGAGCATGCCGTTCGCCTGATGGTAAGCGATACGACCACCCATAAACAGTAGCAACACCATCCAGCACCTTGACTAACAAAGTACTGTGTGGCATTCCACTGCGCTCGTCACCCTGAGACATAAGATGTTAAGTCTCATTATGTCCAGTAGTTATACTGGCTACAATGTCCTTCAAACCGAAACACAACAGTGCATGCACACTGTTGCTTGGCGGTAGAAATAGACATTGCGGTGGTACCCACCCAGACGGCCTCTTACATAATGAGAGACCTACCACCAGGATTATTTACAATAATACTTAGCAATAACACAATTCACAAAGAGTTCTAGAATCAAAAACAAATTAATCTATTAAGTATGTAACTTAAAAGAGTACAAAGTTTAAATACAATACAATGTAAGTTAAATTTAAACAGGTAGATTCTTAAGTACAGTTAATACAATAATAGTTTCTTATTTCAATAATAGTAGTACAAAGCATATGATTAAAGTTATGATATTAAAACATTGACACGCACTGGCACTTTTGTTCATTTGTCTGTGTCTATAAAATATTTCACACAATCGTCCTTACTAGCCAACTGTTTGGTTATATTGTATATAGTGTCCTTGACACTTTGCAAGTTCTTATCACTGTCGTTTTCCGCGTAATATTTAACTCGCACATCAGCGTGTTTCCAATGTTCCGTCGGTGCGATGTTTTTTATTTTATTCACTTCATACACCTCAATTTTTATGAGATGTGATGCAGAACTGTTGTCATCGCTGTTTGATCGGATGTATGAAACACCACCGCTCGTCGATCGACCAACACTGGATGACTTTCTTGTTGTTGTCTTCTTCTTTTTTGGTTTTTCGAAGAACTCATCAATGCTGTTGCATTCGATCGGTCTTTTATTTGCTAATATCGCTTTTTTGACTTTAAAGGCGAGTGTACCTTCTTCATCACTAGGTTCGTCGATTTCTTCAGCATAATAGTAGTTTTTGAAAGTATTTTCAGAAAACTGTAACAAAATGAAATGAAACTGTTTTAATTATCGGTTAAGTAAGTACTGTATGATAAATACTTATAGGTATGCGAAGTATACATGTACACATTAGTAACAATGATAAATTAATAAGACATCAAAGATAGCTAAAATGTATTAACCTGGTGGACAACACATGGCATAAACAATTAATGAAACATCTGGTTACAACACTTTTAGATCAAAGTATATAAAGGTACTTACATTCATTTTTATAACACTTTCACTATTTAACTATTTCACAATTTTACTATCACTTCACTGTTACAAACAACTGGAGATCACACTTCGAGCAGAGCACAGAGTGGAATACGATACCATGTGATTTTGCGTCGGTCTTTTATATGGAGAGGGAGTATTGTTTCCTTGCAGACAAGATCCAACATGTTTCGACTTTCACCTTAAATGTTCCGTTGAATACGTAATATCAGGTAATGTGAATAATGGGAACCGTAATTATTATGACAATGAGAAGACCCAAAGGGTTTTACCTAGAATTTGAGAAAGGTATGGTGTATTGTAACGATTGCTTTATCTATAATAAACAATGCCCGTAATGCGTAAAGGGCGACTATTAAGTAATTTTAAACGGCTTTTAAGTAGAAACACGAGTTAATAGAAATACGAGACAAAGACCTTTGCATCCTTCAAATAAAAAAGGGTCGCCGATAGAAAGTAGAAAGTCAATAACACAACGAAACAGGGAAAATGTTGCTTTATCTATCATAAACAATGCTCGTAATGCGTAAAGGGTAACTATTAAGTAATTTTAAACGGCTTTTGCGTAGAAACACGAGTTAATAGAAATACGCGACAAAGACCTTTGCATCCTTCAAATAAAAAAAAGGATCGCCGATAGAAAGTAGAAAGTTAAAAGCACAACGAACAGGGAAAAGGTACAAGCTTAAGGGAACCGTAGACCATGAACAAATTCGTGGTTCATACCTACCTCGCGGGTGATATGAAACGGATTCCGCGGACGATATAATTTTTATTCGCGGGTGTTATCAAAGTAATCCGCGGTCGATATCAAATTAATCCGCGGTAGGTATCAAGTTAATCCGCGGTAGGTATCAAGTTAATCCGCGGTAGGTATCAAATTAATCCGCGGTAGGTATCAAATTAATCCGCGGTAGGTATCAAATTAATTCGCGGTAGGTATTAAAGTAATCCGCGGGTTCCGCGGGCCGAATCTGGAGCAATCGAAAACGTCGGCCATCAGCCGCCGGAGCGCCGCGGACCGGCCCTCGAACCTGCTCCAGTATCGGTGAATCCCTTACTACTAGTGTGTGTGTGTGTAATAGCTTTACTGTAGTTTAGTCAATGAATGCTTTTTTAGTTTTAATTATCTTTTTTCAGGGAAACCTGGCACAGATTATCCCATTCTTGGTGCTGTCCCCTACACTAATTTCTACTGTGACGAACAACCGTATCCGGGATTTTTCGCTGACATGGAGACTCGATGTCAAGGTACGTTTAAAAAGAATCTAAGAACATTTGTCTCACATTATATTGTGAATGGTGATACTTGGAAATTGATATGTCATTTCTGACTATGACAACATAAATCTACAAATAAGTAACAATGGTGACGTTGAATAGCAGAATGGTTAAAACGATTTATCGAATAGTTATAAAAAACAACTTATATAAATGGTAGGCAATTAAGGATATAAATACACGTGACTCATAAATAAGCCTGATAATCTTACTAAAGTGAATATATTTGGATGTCTGTATGCTTGTTAGAACTGGGTTAACGCAGACAGCTGAACGGATTTGGATGAAATTTGCACACGGGTAGACCATGAGAAATAATGTTTTTTTTTGTGATTTGATTCTTAAATAAATGGTGCTGGCCTTGTACTGTGTTTTAGGGACTTTTGTAGCGCTAAAGGCTTTTCACGCAGGCGAAGCCGCGAGCAACACCTAGTTATAAACAACAAAAGCGTGAAAGATTATTATTTAAGGCGTGTAGATAATTATAGATGCCTTCACGGATATGTATCTTAATTTATTACTGACAGAACCTGAGACCTTGGCCATACCATGATTAACATTTTGGCCTTAAATACTGTTAAGTGTTACTTAAATACTATAATACCGTGGTTGACTAATAATGCAAAAAGTGGCGCGGAAGATGTTCTAAGCTATTACGAATGGGTCGAAATCGTGAGATCCGCCAATGTTCGTGTACAGAAATTGATTCTTCCCAGGCGCAATAATTGATCAAAATAGCTAGTTTATTGGTTCGGGGAGAAAGGTTTGTTCAAAATTAGTAATAGATAGAATTAATATAATAGCACTTTGCTTTTGCATCATTTTTAATAACGTTTTGAGGTACTTTATACATCAGTTTCAAAAATTAACTTAAATATTTGTCTATATATTTATATGAATAATATTTCAAAGGGTTGCGAATGTTCGCTAAAAATCGGAAAAACATCTCGAAATTTATGTTATTTTTAAAGAGTTGCAAATTCTTTAAATTTTTTATTAAGTATATTTAACTTACTGATTTTGATACGCGTCTTATGAAAAAAACATTTGCTATTCACAAACATGCATGATTAGTATAGCTCACCTACTTACGATCCATATAATAGCGGTATTACGTTTCATTGCTTTTATTACATATAAAAGGGCATTTCTGGATATTCCGTGCCATTATTAAAGATATATAAGTATTAATTAAACTATATACACATACAATGTCATACGGACATTATTCGATCATAAAATTAATTACTATAACAGAATTTAAATGAAGTGGCTAATCTTGATCTTTGCTACCAAATATCAACTTTTACACATAAATATTTTTAGATTTCTAAAATATCAACAAAATATATCACAGTATTGAAATTTATCTATAAACTATTATTAATTTGTGCATAAAGAGATAAAATAACAGAATATGATCAAGTTGGCCGTTTAGGCTCATTAGACCATGTCAGTTTTAAAGCTTCAATATGTGTTTTACTATAAAAATACAATCACAAAAACATTTAATACAGGTGTATAAATGTGTTCACACGGGTTGCTGATGACGTAAGCCATTGGAACATCCTTGAATGGCCAACGCATCGTTCATAGCTGAGGCATTAGTTTTTTCTTAAGTGATCTTTCGATCTAGTAATGACATTGAGAATCTTGAATACCATTTGTTCTTGAGGAAATACTATGTGTTTTGAAAAGACATCATCAACATTAATAGATTTTATTTAATTTTTATAGGTCAATTTTTTAAATATATTAAACGAATTTAGGTTGAAAATTAATTGGTTATTAGCATACTTAATACATATATTTTTGGAATCTAAATTCACAATTGCATTTTAAATTCTAGAACCATCAGTATAATGTTCACTTTCTGTTTCCAGCGTGGCATTACTGTGACATCGACGGTCGCCAGGCGTCCTTCCTCTGTCCAAACGGCACGGTATTCTCCCAGGGAGTGGCGTCGTGTGATTGGTGGTTCAACGTTCGATGTTCGCTGTCTCCCGCCCTGTACCCGCTCAACGCAAGGCTATATCGCAGAAAGAGGAAACAAACTAGGCCCAAGCCGCATAGACTCATAGACAAGAAACTTGTTGATGAAATATTTTTGTAAATAGCAAGTTGCATAAACGGTCTAGTGATAGTTTTTTTCACCTAGTTGATTAATAAATTTGATAGTTAACTATACCACTGAATGTTTTGATATGATTGTCTTATATGCGAGGATTTAGTTCTAAATAGGTTGATATTATTATAACTTGACTATTTGTAATGTAGAACTGAGTTTTTGTATGTCATAACCTTATACACGATTTCGGGGTGATTATGCCGAAAATAATATAACAGTATTTTTAATATAAATGATTACTGATAAGTAGAAGCTACAGGAAAATTTGTTTTAAATATGACTGGCTTTGTATTTCGTATGCTGCAGAAAGTGAGATGGTGTGAGAAAAACATACCTTTTCTTTCCTTAATACTTATTTCCGCTTACAAGAACAGCAACGTTTTATGATTCTTTGCACTTTGGATATTTACGCGCGATTGAGAACACCTCATAGCTATATCAGATGCATGCTCCACATGCTCGCTTATCGATCTATGCTATACAGAAATTAAGGAGTAATTTATATGAAAATTATTATTAAATTATTTTAGCGTACATATATACTCACGCCTATTATCCCCGAACTAACTAGTGCACCCACTTTTCGCCGTGCGTATTCCGTTCCAGGAGCGGGCGAGCCTTTCGCCATATCGGGCACAAATTCCAGACTCCGGGCTGAATACTGAATAGAAAAATCTAATATCACTGTGCCCGACCTGGGGATCGAACCTGAGACCTCAGCATTGCAGTCATACCGTAATACAACTACGCCACCGAGGCACTCAGGCAATTATTTTAATAATTTTGAGGGCTATATACCATATTTTTTCCAAATATAAATAACTTTTAATTTCGTTTCATGTTCGGCACAGCATTCCGAAATTGATATATATTTAAAATATATCGTACATAATATGTTTTAATAAATAACATGAACAACGGACTTGCTGTGAGAATTGTAATACGCACCGAAGGGTTCCTCTCGCGTCCTCTCGCCTCGCTTCGGCCCGACTCGTGACTTCTCGGTCGGAAAGCATGCAGCCCAAAGTCTACATTTGGGAATTTGATACCAGGTCACGGGAGTTCATGTATCGAGTCTTAACACTGTAAATATGTCAGCGTATGTTAGTAAATAAAATATTACTGGTTAGCATAAATTTTGGGAGCCCGCGTGCATAACTAGAGTTTCAAAGATTATGGATCGTCCGTGTCGATCCGTGTTATGTAATAATGAAAGAATTAAAGAAAGAAAGAATTTTTTTTTTAATTCTGGCACAATTTTTAATACACAAAATTAAATATATATTACATTAGACTAAAACTACAATTAATGAACTTTATTGTTTGAAATATAACAATATATTAAGAGTAATGAAATTATACGTCTTAAACTGATTAGAACTTGAAAGGAGAATTCCACAGTGTTTCCACGATGGTAGAGCAATCATAATAGATCACATTCGTAGTATATTTATATAATAAAGAAAAATGGGCTATGGATCTGTGGGTCCTTAGCCGATTACCGAACAAACAACACTGTGTGGGTTTTATTTTATTATTTGATCGGGATTGGATCGGTCAGAAGGCAGTGACACGACATGAGGCTTTAAGCTCGGAAAAAATTAGGCAAATGCTTTTTGCAACATTCATTAAAGCATTAAGACGTAACAACGCGCGGAAAAGTGCAACAAGTAGTAGTCTCATAGCTTTATTCTTATCAAAATGACACAAAGCATAGCATGCGATTGGATTATCTTTCCAATTAAATTAAATTGCATATTGAGCATTACACTAAGTTGTGCTTGCCAGTATTTTAAAAAAATATGGTACTAACAGCAGTCTCAACGAAATGTCACTGAAAATATAGACTTTAAAATTGGCTAATTTCGACAGCATATTCAGTTATATGAAAGAGACCTGAATTATTGTTATCATGCCAAGTTAATTGCGAATACGTTATTAAGTACCGTTCTATTTAATAACATAATAATATCGTGTACCTACATTAATAAATCAGTCCAAATCTGCAATCTTTATTGTTCGAAATAGCGGCATGATTAATACTCCTTATGCAAGAGTCTACGATACATTGAAATACAATCGGACAATTATAATTATGTTGACTGCTTTGAAGTACAATTGGCAAGTTTAGTGCTTCTTTTTGGTAAAACCATAGAGATATTGATATTTTTTTAGTATAATAAAAGTAAGACATTTTTATGCAATGTAACTTTTGCCCGCGGCTTCGCCCGCATTAAAGAGTTTTTCCCATATAAAAGTCACTTTATATACAAACTATACATTTTTAAACAGTATCCGTTATAATTGCAAGTACCAGCCGAATAAACTGGTACAGATAATGAGATCTTGCAATATGGTTGGTTAGCGACACTTTAGTGCAAAACACCTTTCCGTCCAGTATAGGTAGATCCCCGACTTTTGTTAGAAAGGCACTCGCAGTCACAATAGAAGATTTAAATTATTTGCTCTACTATATTACGCATGTATACCTATATATACATACAAACCTTCCTCTTGAATCACTCTATCTATTAAAAAAACAGCATCAAAATCCGTTGCGTAGTTATAAAGATCTAAGCATACATAGGGACAGACAGCGGGAAGCGACTTTGTTTTATACTATGTAGTGATTAAGAAGAGTTAGGCAAAAAAGGTAAGGTGAATCCATGGCTGGTTGCGTCAAAAAAATGTAGAATCCGTAAAAAATCATTCACAATGAGAATTTGTAGTAAAATCATAATTACGAGTACATTGTATCCATAAAAATGTTTTTAGATACAATTACAAACTATATTTTATATTTTTCAGTTAATGGGATATGAGTCAATTATTAGCGACGATAGCCTATTTGGGAGAGGAACGGACTGCCGAGACGAATGTCCGCAGGTTCAAAACCTAAGGGCACACACCTCTGACTTTTCTAAAAAGTTATGTGTGTATTCTTTTGTGAATTGTCGCTCGCTTTAACGGTGAAGGAAAACATCGTGAGGAAACCTGCATACCTAAGAAGTTCTCTGAATTTCGAAGGTATGTGAAGTCCGCCAACCCGCCCTAGGCCAGCGTGGTGGACTAAGGCCTAAACCCTCTCAGTTGTAGAGGAGGCCCGTGCTCAGCAGTAGGTAGTATATAATACAGCGCTGGTATGGTATGGTGGAGTCAATCATTCATGTAAATGCTAGAGTATTATTTTGCTATGTTGGTAATAATAGGCGGTGAAATAATGTTTGTGATGGAAATGGTTTTGGATCATTGAGGTTATCTGATATTTTCATTATGTAGTCAACTGAATAACAACTACCTTATGCATATAATGAAAAATTCTTGTGTTGATGTTAAACAGTAGGTAAATAATATTATGACGGAAAAACAAAACTAGTACCTAAAAAGGTTTTAAAAGTGTATAATATTCGCTTGGGAGTCATTGGTGTGTACTTTTTTCGTAGATATTTAGTCTCCACAACCGCAAGTGTGCATCAAAACGCCGCTTTTTATAATAAGGGTCAGTGTAAGACAGACGGAGGCGAACATGCACTCGATATGTTTGTCAGCTAGTAGAGCGTGGCACGATACAGTAGTTACATGTACAGTGGTGTTCAAGTGAACTATATTATACATTTTTTATTTTACTCTTACGCAGTGCACATGATCCTGAATTGTGATTTGAACTCAGTCGTTCATGCCTTACACACATACCGGGACACGCTTTAATAGGGTAGTTGATTACTTTTTAATACAGATACCAAAAATGTAAGCCATCTAAAATCTAACGGAAAAATAATTTTCAAAATTAAAGCAATAATAAGTAAGTTATAAAGCTTTGAAATTTGGTGGAAGGGATAGTTGTCAATTAACAGTAATATTACACTGTGACGTCACCGCGAGTCGCCGGCCATAACGCTGCGTGTGTGCGAAAGAGATGGAACGATATCCCCTCCACGTCCCCAGTTTTGCTCACAACCTTTGATAAATTATAAACCTAGATAGAGTGAGGCGCTGCAATGAAACTAAAACAAATAGGCCAACTTTTCTTAAGCTAGTATGCGTGACAGCTTTGTCATGTGCTATCGCTGCATCATTCTGCGTATCCTTGTGTGCGCGCATAATGATACCAGTTATTACATGGTTTCTATTAAAATGGGGAGAAAATTATATCCCTGAAAAACAACAAAAAATAATTCACTCGAACTCATTTAGAGGACCACTGTTGGCCTCTATTTTTTCGACGCGTTTGAAACGTTCAGTGTCTATCTAGGTATATAATTAATCAAAGCTCACAACAATATTTCAAATATGAATAACTGCTTTATTTTTGAACCAATTTTGATGCTGATTTCACAGAATTTCTTTTTCGTGTTATTTTCTGTTACATATAAAATAATTTACAAAATTAAACATAGGAAACTACCCTATTGAGGCGAAGTACCGACGAATACATGGAATGCGTGGTGTCTGCTAAAGTTATAAACCTGAATTCGCACATGTTTTAATATACTAACTACAACTAGAAGAATGAAACGAGACGCGGCGCACAACGCGACTTGGGACCCTAGCTCCTAGCAGTCACGTTACACGTAGATGCTGTCAATTATAACTTCAGCAACTCTCTGTTCCATAGTAGCGCAGTGTTACTCGGCAACATGTAGACAGCGTCTGGGTGGCGTCTAAATTATTCGCCATGAACGGTGCCAATTTAATACAGTCTGTTATATGGGAATGTAATAGGGTAGTTTCCTATTTTTGATTTTGTACATTATTTTATATGTAACAGAAAATAAAACGAAAAATATTTTTTTCTGTAAAATAGAATCAAAATTGGTTGACAACTAATGCAGTTATTTATATTTAAGATATTGTTGTGAGCAAAAGCGGGGGCGTAGTGGGGATATCGCGTCATCTCTTTCGCACGCACGCAGCGTTATGGCTGGCGACACTCGGTTACGTCACATTCTGCTGTTTCCGTTATCTGACAGATGCCCCTTCCACCAAACTTCAAAGCTTTATAACTCATTTATTATTGCTCGTATTTTAAAAATTCTTTTTCCTCTAGATTTTAGAAGACATCAATTTTTTAATAAATGTATTTAAAAAAAAGTGTTCAACTACCCTATTGTGATATGATACGGTAATGGTAAGGAACTTAGAAACAAGCATTAAGTGTGATTTTAGTAACTTTGATAAATAAAAAAAGACACGTTCATATTGATTTTTTATTAATCCTTTTTAAATAAAGCAACGAGCAAGCCGCTCGACTAATGGTGAGTCCTACGCTTGTTCATAGCAATAGCAACTCAGTACAGCTTTGGACTATACTTACTGTCCATGTCATACGGGAACGTCAGAAGTTAGAACTAGATACAAAGTATCATACTACCCTTCCCTTCCTACAATATCCTTCAAACCAGAACACAATAATGCTTGTAACACAGTGTTACTCGCTGGGAAATTCCCATAGAATCGAGAAACCTACCCAATCGTAAGCCTTTTTGTATTTAGAGATAGCTAATTACTTAAGTTATACACAAGTAATTTGAATTCGCACAGATTACAAAACATTAGACAAGGATTAAGCAGTTTAATGAATTCTTTAATTAAAAATTTTGTGTGAAGTAATTGAAAAATCAATTGGGAAATTTCAAATCGGGAGCGAAAACGACAACCTAGTTATGTCTTGGAGGCATCGATATATAAAAACCTTTATATATCAATGTTTGGAGGCCAATGTACTCTTACCTTTTTGTAATTGAGAAAATCTTCTTGGATCCCCGTCGTGGTTATGCAAGCTAGACGGGTTATGTCGGATTCTTATCCACTAAAAACTCCATGTGGTTCCATCAGTGCTTTAGAATCACTTTAAAAGACGTCGAAGCCATTCCAGTATTAGCAGTCACTTTGTAGAACCGGCCCGAAGAGTACTCTACTAGCACGTATGTGAGGTCCTCCTGCGCCGTCGCCACGTCGAATACGCGCCGGAGGGATGGCACGACTCGGTGGAACATTACCTACTTGTCCAGTGACAAAGCTTATTTTTTTATTGCTCTTAAATGTCGAGACGAGCATGCCGCTCGTCTAAGGGTACGAGCGATACGACCGCCCATAAACAGTAGCAAAACCATACAGAACTTTCAATTAAAAGGTACTGCGTGGTACTCCACTGCGTTTGTCACCCTGAGATATGTTAATTCTCATAATGTCCAGTAAGTTACGCTGGCTACAATGTCTTTCAAAAAGAAACACAACAGTGCATGCACACTGCTAGAAATAGGCATTGCGGTGGTACCTACCTAGACGGTCCCTCGCAAACGAGAAACCTACCACCAGCTTTTTATAGGTATATAAGTAGACTAAGCTGAGACAATTTTTTCTCTCAGCGTCTTTGTCTTTCTCTAACTTATAGTAAGTACCTACTTATCTGCTAGATGTACCGAAGATCGTTTCCGTGTCATTTTTGTGAATAACCATCATAAAGCACATTTATTAACATACTTAAAATTTTGCGTTTCCAGCATTCACAGATAAAACAATGAATATTTTTAATATAGGGTCGTTTGTTTACATGCCATTCTAAGTAGGTATGCCAATCGTGGGAACCCTTGGTCATACGTGATAATGTGCGTTTCTCATTCACACTGCGTTCGAAACTCATTGTAGAAGGCTTATCCGCCACAAGTTGTCTGTTTGTTACCTATGCAGCAAATTCGTACAGTCATTTCATTCGCGAGGCGCGCAACACGCACGCGCGATTTTGGTGTCACATTGCGCGGGAAATAGGGAGTGTTTGCGTATCGTTAAGCATTATATGAATGGATCGACAATTTATAAATTAAAATGGGATACAAAATGAAGATATTCGCACTTGTATTGTGTGGTAAGTTCATAGTTTTGGGATATGGTTTTAAAGATTATTTTTATTAATATTATGTGGTACAATGGACGCAAGAAAAGTTTCGATTATTAAATTTATTCATTTCTCGTGGGTATGGATAGATAATATATTAGTTGTAAGAAAACAAAGAATGCCTAATTTGCTTTAAAGCCGACTGACTGTTTAATATAATTATAAAACGCGTTTACTATTCTTTTGTATTGTATTTGTATAAATTAATGCCAAAAGCATTAATTAGACTGTTAATTAATTGTTTCATTGAGGGATTTAAACGAACTTACTAGCTTAAGTATGGCTTAATAACTTATAACTTTCAAAACTTTTCTGTTATTAAATAACACTTTTGTTTTATGAAGTTAAAAGTTAGTTACAGTTTAACATAGCAATCATGACATGATTGACTTGGGTAAAATTTGGAGAATGATCAGTGGGTAAATATTATGATATAATTAATGTTATTGATAAGCAGTTGCTTCTAAGTGTTAACAATATTGTATTTTTTTAAATATTTTCTTATATAATTTATACCTTTAATAATTAATATGTACTTGCATGAAAGAAATTATAATCAACAGTCGCTATCACAGATTGACTTTATAAAAATAGTCACAGAAGTTAATTACATTCAATTGTTCGAGGTTCATGACTGTTTATTCGTTTTTAACGTGACCTCAAGAGCAAATATCTCGAAACTTGGAATTAAGATTGTAGTCAATGCCAATGTCTTTGTGTAAAAAACTACCGCAATGTAATAAGAACGTGGCTTACGTTTGCTGTTGGGTTGGTAACAATTATTACGCTTTAGCGTTATTTCCTCTAATCTAATTGATTTTTTATCTATTTATTCGTTACATACTTTAGAAAATGCACTTGTATTAAGTAATTTATTAATATTTTGTATATATAGGTGCCCGATTTGGTGAAATGTGCGGTTTTTTATTAATACAAATATACACAAACTTGAAAAGAGAGATAGACAGTTGTTAGTGGCCTAAATTCCTTTGTGAGCATCAAGATGAAAGTAAAAGAATATAATGTTTTTCTGAATGATCAGTGCTCAATCATTATAAAAAAAATACTTGCTACGATCCAATTATTATGTAACTTGAATTTAATTTTGAATCTGGAGTAACTTAATTCATGTAGATATTGCGCGATCAGCAAGTAACGATAAAAAATAAAACGTGTTCTTAACGCTGCGTGTTGAGAAGAAACGTGAATGCAAACCATGATACAATATAATATTATCTAGGTACCTACATCCTTCTTTTGTTTTTCTTCCAAAATATGTCATTGAGTCAGAGTTATTTCTTGGGTTTGGCGACTCATAAAAACCCTAGACTAGGAAAGATATTTTTCACGGAAATGTATCTTTTTTTTAAAACAGTCATGTCACACGGCTAACTTTCAGGTGGTAGCAGATGTCCTCAATGGACTCGTAACAGTTCAATCCAAGCAACTTAAAAGAATAATCAAAAATGTATTTTAAATATTATGTACCTATCTACATCTCCCTATTTATTTATACATAATATAGGATATAGGTACTAAACCTGCTCTCTCTTAAAACTCCTAACTACAAATTATGCTAAGGGGCTGGACCGAGTCTAAGACTCTAGGATATTTCGACTTCCACTCGAAGATATATATTCAAAAGGGTATACATAATACAGCTAAAATCCAGATTTCGTAAACGATGTAGCAGTTTCAAAGTAATACCTTCTACCTAGTTATGCGAATTCCAAATAATAAACGAACGTACCTACTCAAAATTATTTACAAGTAAAAAGTTCTAGAGTTTAGATTGTTTACAACATTCGTCAACGCTGTAATACATATATGAACTGTGCGTGATGATAGCTTTGAAAATAAACAAATATAGTTTATTATACAACGTTACCACACTTTTAGTTTAGATTGTGTTCTCAATTATAACCATGACAAGGTTGAGTCATAAGTGTAAAAGGAATTGGTTTTATATTGTGTAATAAAATTTGTATATTTGCAAATATGGTCATTTTGCGCATATCACATAATCATTTTAATGAATTTAATGTGTGCATTTTCGTAGCATTGTACATAAAAGACGACCCCGACAGGATTGATGTCCATTTTAGAAGCGACATTTTGCTTTTTACGTAATTTGGAAATAAATAACAAATGTATCAATTAGCTGTGACGATATTGTGTGAAATCAAGATATTTAGTAAATTATAAAACTGCTTTGAAGCCAGTTTTGTGTACTGCATTATTAGGTTGAAGTAAACGAACTGCAGACTACCTCGCACAAAATCAACGAGTAGTAGAATTTACAAAATTTCTGTTGCACTTCGTGTATTCCGTGAGACTGCTATAGACTCTACAAATTACCGTGGTTCTCCTGTTTCACTTTAGTTTGGTGGCCATTTTAAGTACGCCGCTATTTGATTTTATTATGAAAAAATTCAGGTCAATCGAAGATGTAAAAATAAATCACACACTGTTCTAAGCCTAAGTTTAGTTTTCCTAAGCTTCAAGCCATCTTCACAAAAAATAACTTAGTATACTTAGTCGTAGCGGCCTAGAAATCTTAAAAGATATTTGTGGTATAATATGGCCAGAGAGTTTCACATAGCATAACTATCATGCCTGTTTTTTTCATGCCACCGAAGTCAAACGTGCTAACGGCCCAAGAAAACTTGCAAATACGTCATTTTGCACCTAATATCACAGTAAAATGGTTTTCAAGAAGGTCAATACACAGAGCGCAAAGATAGCGTTTTTGCGAGATAAACACAGACGGGTTTGAGACTTGTTAACATTCTTATCCACTTACAAAAGTTCAGGCGTTGAGCCCTGAAGGGGTAGGTAGAACGGTAGTACGAGTATGTCGTAAGTTTTAAAGATATTGGTGCAATAATGTTAACATTTAACTGTTGGTATTTTAACAGATTAAACCTTTAGTGCAGTTTTCATCTTTTTACCCGACTACAGCGAAATAAGGAAGGGTAATGATTTTGGCACTCTATGTATGTATGTATCTATATTATGTTCCACTCTAGTGTCGCTTCTGTTGAACCGATTTTGACAAATGATGTACCTAATACCTATGTAGTTATGTTTTAAACTTCTGCATCACAATGTAGACTTGAATAATTGTATTCAATTATTTCTTCCATTATAAGGAATTACTAATATCGAAATCTATCCTATGGAGTCTTTCCTAAGATTTGATTGCAGTTAAAATAGTTCCGTTTTTGTGCATATGAGCAATACAGCGCTGGCAATAATGGCAAGTTGCACAAATACTACGCGCGCGCGCGCATACTCACGCCTTTTATCCCCGAAGGGGTAGGCAGAGGTGCAACTAGTGCACCCACTTTTCGCCGTGCGTATTCCGTCCCATGATGTAATACTACGTATGTATACTGAAGTACTTATGTAAGTCGGTATATAAGGAAGGATTATTGTTAATCGTCGCTACTTTTACCAGATTACAGGTGAATATTTTCTAATGAGCAAGGAAACATTTACTCTGTATTTGTTTTAATCCCTAATGGCTTTCTTTTAGTCACGTGTTTCTATTCCGCAATTAACTTTCTGCCAGTATTGCAAGGGTATAATGATGATGACTAAATAATGTCGTCTTTTTCTAAGAATTTGTCTCAAGCCATAACAACCAACTTAAGTCATCGTGATTAATAGTTCCATTAAAATGTTTTAAACACACACATTTTTCTGTGCGGGCTTACGTTTATGCTTGACTGCCTCGGTGGCGTAGTTGTATTGCGTACGTGTTACAAGTACGATTTGCGCGCTGAGGTCCTAGGTTCGAATCCCGGGTCGAGCCAAAAAAACATTGTGACTGGGTTTTTTCCATCTTAAAAATTACTCAGTCGCAGCTCGGAGTCAGGAAGTTGGCGGTGTGATACCCCCGTGCCTCGGAAAGTACGTAAAGCCGTTGGCCCTGCGCCTGATCTCTCTCCGGTCATGTCGGAATGCCGTCTCACCGGACTAGGAGAGTGAAGGAAGTGCACGAGCGAGTGCACCTGTGTATTGTGCAAACGCTTGTGCACTATAATATCTCCTGCGTACCTGGCTGATCTCCGTTGAGATTGGCTGCCGTGGCCGAAACTGGCTAGGAGGATTACATTACGTTTATGAATGATGGGCGAGAATCGCGCGACATATACTTGTAGGCTGGATAGCAGCCAGCCAGCTCAGATAAACAACAATAATACTAACTTTACGATGCGAGTCGCGGACCTCATGGCATGGCTCTGTGTTGCATTTCGGTTGCCCTATATTCCAATCCAGGACAGCCAAATCGAGTACCGACAGATTCGCGTCTACTATCCATCTGTCGGGAAAATTGCTCAATAGAATAACGCGCATCTCTGACTCTTAGCTATTTAAAGTACCTAGACTTCTTCGTAAGTACAGACTACAGGCCTTGTGAGGAGCCCGCAGTATTTACACTGGAGCTAACGTAAGAACGGCGCTATGACGTACGCCTACTAAAAACCCTTACTAGGCCCTACGTGTTGGATTATTTATACAATGCCCTTACGACTTCCTAGGAAGTGTTGGGCTTATTAAAAACTCATTAAATTAATTTGACTTTACAATTAAATAATAGATAAAAATGCAATAAAACTAATACTTCATCGGTTTTTATATGAAACATTGTAAATTGGTTATTGGACTGTATAGCGCATCCTCCAGATGTCTTATGATGGCCAATCTTAAATTACACTGGTTCTAATGCCCTTCAAACAACAAACAATGTTTGGATACAAAAATAAACAATGTGGTGATACACCGAAACGACCATATTCGTATTAGATATACATAGTAAATTTACCCACGGTTGCAATATTTAATCTTTCGTCATCGAATGTTAATTACGTTTTTATCCCGTCTTCCATACAGTCCAGGCAAAAACGTTGGTACTTAAATCACATGTTTAATTTAAAAGTACCTTCGTTAGCCCAGCGATGCACGTGCTGTGACGTAATGACAATGCAACGGTAACGCAATTCTACGTCATCAGAATAATTATCTATTCGTGTAATATGTGGACAAACAACTCTCTACAACGGTTGCTGCATTTTTATTTCTTAAGCATATATGGCTACAAATCATTAGGTCTTCCTCTTTCAATTAGTCACTTTCTAATAAGGTTTTTTATGTCCTGAGTCCTGTTTCCTTCTTCGTGTTCTACAGTAAAAGTTCTAGGAATGTATGTACGGTTACTATTAAGTCTTGTAGATAAGGTAGGTACTATTGCTTACGAGTAAAATTATGAACAGATAAGTTCACGTAAATTAGTTCCTTATACATTACTATTAATCAAATATATGGTAGCAAACAAAGTCATTGTTGAATGACTGTTGTGTTTTGAAGTGTTGACTTAAGGCCGATTTTACCGCTGGCTGATAAACGCTACTCGTCACATAAATGTATAAGCTAACCAAATACAGAAGTTACAATCTATAATGAGTACTATCTACATTAGCTGTCTAATACGATATCTGTCAAATAAAATTTACTTGACACCTGTTCAAAATGTGGACAGACGTAACATTCTGTTTTAGGACCACTTACATTAATTCTTTTGCCCACGTTATGCTAAGACACTGAATGGCCTCCATTGTTCTGTTTCTATTAGAGACGTGTAATTGGGCCGTTGGGAACTTCTGACTTTCATACTCATGTTATCATGCTCCGGTAAGATAGAAAAATTTGAACAGCCGTCCCGTCGTATCGCCTTTACTACAGCAATCTGTATTGCCGCAGGGGGTTTGCTTAGCGCTTTTGCGCTCTTGAGGTCAAAAGCCAAAAAGACCCGGTTTACTGCTAAAATCAAGAGATTTCGTACAGTCTGCACTTTGTACAATAATAAGATGGATGATATTAAGTAAAAAAAATACTATCTAAAATTGAATAGGTACAGTCAGTCACAAAAGTAGCTGAACAAATTAAAAATTTCAAAACGCTTCTGCACGTTCACTCCAGTCGAAATATTCTTTATTCTTTATCTAAAATAAAGTTAACCCTGTGAAGTTTATTTTAGGGAAGAAAAAACAATTTTTGATTCTGACGCAAAAGTTTAAACGCGATTTGAAATTCTGAATTTGTTCAGATAGTAATGTGGCTGACTGTACATATACAGAACGGTTTCAAATTTCGTGTTTTGCATTTTGTAATGAAACAGAGTACAGACCCTAGCTGCTATTATGTATATGTTTTTTATGCTACAATTTGAATGATTTAAAACATGTCCTTCGGCGTTCTACAGCACAGCACAGCTTTTATGAAAATATTATTTTGATATTGTTATCCTGTAGATTTGTGGTCTCGGAACTACGACCAGTTTACCTTGTTTCTTAAAATTATTGGCTAAAATAGCTGCCTATAGGCCAGTAATATAGCGAATAGACTGTATAATACCTTATAAATGAATGTAGGTCTATGCTTTTGCTTAAATAAGCCTGACTTTCTGGTTTCTAAATGTTTACTGTATATATTGGTGCTCAAAGGGGTGATTACGATAGATATCGACTTGTATTCTAATTTATACAATGCAGTAAGTTCTATCAGCGAGGTCTATTGCACAAGAACCCAGATAAAATTATAATTTTTATGCAGCCCTTACCATTTACTTTATGCAGATCCAATTCAAGCTAAATGAGTACTTATGTTATAGGCTTTAAATATTAGATTAACTTGTTTATTACTCTTGCTTACAGTTTGAAGTTTCGTTCTGAATTTGGATTATTACTCACCATTTTGAAAGTAGGTGATTACATTATTTGACATCTAGTTATACGCATAGTTATAAACAAACACGATTGTGATCGTCTGTCGCGATATCAACTGTCACCTATCACGTTTTAGATCGAAGTGGGTTGTACAAGGATTGCAAATGTCCGTGGCATTTATAAATAAAGAAATTATACCAATTAGTCATCAGTCTAAACAATAGTCAGCAATCATAAACGGAGTAACCTACTTTCCTTAAATTGATTTTAGTTAGCGACTAAAGATTTTGTAATGAATTTTAATGAAGAAACAAACTATACATTTTAAGTATCTAGTAAAAGAGTAAACAAAGCAATAACGTTAAATGAAGTGTCCTAATTATAATTTAACAGTGTAACTGTGTGATCGTTTATACATTCCGGTTTCACCATACGTATTACTATCGAACAGTGTTCTGATTGCGTTTTCCCATACCTATTGCTTATACCGCCGTAAAAATTGGATGCACACGTAACAAACCGGCTGTTCTCGGATAATTTTAGCGTTAGGTGTGCGTTGTACAAAACAGGTGAAACACGGAAGTGAAGACGGCATGCAAAATATGCTTCTTGTATGAAAAGTTTCGAATTCATGTTTTTTATGACAATTTTATCATGTGTAGCTTTCATTTCTTTAGTTTGTCCATGTATGAAATTTTATTAAAGAGTGAATTATTTTCTTGACTTGTTTATAAAGTTGATTAGCAAGCTCTATTATAAATTTAAGCTTATCACATGAAATTACTCTATTTACATCATGCCGATAACATTAGCTCGTTAGATAGTGCTCAATACTTATGTGTGAACAAGTTGTAAATCAACATTAAAGTACGTAACAGCGAATGTGTATAAAGAAAATGTGCATTGAAATTGTTTATTTTGTATGCGTTTGACTTGTGACGTCAAAGTGGTCATTGAATAGGTGACGAAGGTCACGCATGCCTCCGCCGTAAAACAGTGAAAGTGGTCGGTCCACAGCACGCCTTTGTATTATAATCTGGCTTCACCAGCATTAGCGCAGTCCACAGAACTGATCGTTAAAAAGTTTACCGCGGAAGCGATTATCACATCAATCGAGTTAATCGAGCCAATCGAGAGCCGAACGTTTTTACATCGACAGTCTTCAGACAGTTGGAACAAGGCCAGTTATGATACACAAGTATACTGGACACCTGTAGCTATACTAACCAGAAAAAATAAAGAACAAAAGTAAAAATAATGGACATAAGTCAAAATAATTTAATAGTTATTGGCATGTAGGGTACTTTGATAGTTTTATTAGTGCCCAAAGTTTACGATGCAAGGAAATGTGACCCTAAGAGTCACAAGTCGAATGTTGCAAGCGGATAATTTATTTGTCTACGTTTATATTTCATGGGTATTACGCACGCACAAGTTCACCTTTACAGCTCCAAATATGCGTTTCCATTCAGTCCTTTAAGCATAGGTAATTAAGTACAAGTATTGTATTTCGCTGTACAGCTGCAAGAATGTTTTTATTTATACGAAGTTTTGAAATAATTTACATGGCTCGTTGCGTTGGCTTAATAAAATGCAGACAAAAATAATAAAGTTACGGTAAATCTGTTATTACGTAAACAAACATCACCTTGAACTATATAAAATCGCGATGCGAATGCGGCGCGGAGACACGCATCAAATTGTTGCATTAACCCAGTTAATTAGTCTTTGCAAACTGCTGTAGAATGCATTCTGTTTACATACAACGTCCGGCTGGCTCGTTAATACGTTCGCGTGTAATGCACGATCAAGTGTCAAGTAAAGTAGAGACGTTTAGGTTTTTTTTTACATCGGTGTAATTAATTGTTTTGCATTCCCATTACCCATAACAATCAATGATATTTAAAGGAAAAGGTGTAGATGCGTTATAAACAGTTTCCAAATGACACACTAAAATTGAGATAATTAGCACAATCGGCCTCAGTATCGTGACAGGATCTGTTGAAGTTAGACGTCTAAAGAATGTACGATAAAATTTTCTATATGATAATAATAAAATGCCGTAATACTTTCACGTGTCATATTATAGTTTGTTATTGTAATAATAAATTAACTATGTGTGGTATAATGTGCCGTTTTTGAGAGCCGAGTACAGTATAGGTGCCGTATCTACACATTTTTAATTAAATATCATTGATAACAACCTAGAATTTCCATTACGGTTATAGCAAATGTTTTTTATTTTATTGGAAGGAAAAATGAGTAGGTACCTATAAAGCTTCAATCTTTAATATTTCGTAAATGATTAAATTAAAAGTTTAATTAATAAAACCAATATTAAATTTATGATATTTTTATACGTATAAGTCTTTACTTTATAGATCTAAAAAGGAAGGACTTAAATTCTTAAAAATAAACATTGGATGAAAATAAAATAAAAATGTACGGAAATAAACACTTAAACCCAGTTAAGGCAGACGATATAAAGATCTCGGTGTTTGTAATATAATATGTAATTTTGTTTCTATACGGAATATTACATACTAATAAGTAAATGAAATAAACATAAAATGCATTTATAACTTTTTTGCTTATTACACCGCTTTAAAAAACGAACATAGGTACTTGAAATGGTAAAACTTCAACGTCACTTCCTATTTTATGGCATATCCTGTGCCGGGGCGGAGTTTTTACCTAATACAGGATTTCCTTAGTCTCTGCATGTAAAAAATCTTATTTGGCAAAGACAAGAAAACCAGTTTCATGATTATATTATACGTCTATAGCTGCCCTACAAATAGTTTAGTAATAGGAACGAGAAATTATTACAAAATTCTCTCAACAAAAACGGTTTGCACGTAACGAACAACATTCTATAGTTACCATATTTAGTATCTGATGATAAATGAGTTCACTTTACAGTTAACATCGTGTGCAATCATTAACGTCATATAATTAATCAGTTGCATATTGGTGTTATTGTTTTGCAAATTTATCGACTTTCTTTGTTAGTTAATTGTTGGTGCAACCTTTTTGATGCGAAGCGAGGATATAAATTATATTTAGGCTATATATTTACCGTATAACTATAATGCTAAGATATAAATTACATTAAAGCGCACAGCTGTGAGTGTCGGTGGCCCAGTTTACTGCCTTTGGATAATTGCATCAGAGGCTCCCAAGAGGCCTGGTGACAGTCAACCACTCTCTCGGCCCGGTATCTGTTCTGAATCATGCCATGAATATATATAAACCAAAGGGCCGGTGAACGGCTCTGTTACGAAAACAAAATGGTCAAATATTTCGTGTATTGGATACCGATATCGAATAGTTTAGACATTTACTACGAGTTTATACAGGGCTCATTTCATAATCCAACTAATTTATTTTGAAGAGTTGTTGCTCTAAGCTAAGTATTATCTATACTATAATATTATAAAGAGGAAAGATTTGATTGTTTGTTTCTTTATAATGGATAAACTCAGAAACTACTGGACCGATTTTGAAAATTCTTTCACTAGTAGGAAGCTACATTACACCTGAGTGCTACAGGCTACTTTTTATCTAGATATTTTTATTAAGATACGTTTATTTTTACATTAGACTTCTGCTAGTGAAAAGAGTTTTTCCAGGATAAAAGTACCGTTATATAGTTTTCCGAGATAAAAGTAGCCTAAAACCTTTCCAGGGTCGCAAACTCTCTCCATGCCTAATTTTATCGAAATCCATTGGGTAGTTTTTGAGTTTATTGCGTACAGAGGCGGCGCGGCGGACGACTTGTTTTTGAATTGACGATGTTTTAACAGTACCTGGAGGTAACGTATTTTAAGTATGCACATGTTAAGAACATGTGCACAAAAAGACGAATAACTGTTGAATCCTTATATTTGCATGAGAGTACAATTAATTACCATATTCGTAATTATAGGATGCGTGGGCTACTTTGTAGACGTTGTGAAAATAACGAACAATAGCAACAACAGAAGCAGGGTGAAGAAATATCCAATTATATCCCTCACATCTAACAATTATCAACATCACGTTTCAAATAAAACTTTATAAATCAAAGAAGCCACCAATTAAAGCAGTACGCATGTTATCTTACTTTTGATTTTACCATTACGAAAACAGAATACCTACACATTGGGAACTTGACCTACTTCCTTGAGACTGTACACGGTGTAGCTATGATATCAAATATTCGCGGAATATACATTGGTTTTGTGATAGTCATACGACTTTAACTATGTTTTGGACTTGTTCTGCAGTTCACAGTGATATTATCAATTTAATGTATCTTGACTTATCATAATTGCAACTATGTTCGCCTACGTGATGAATAAAGTTTTTTTTA
Organism: Sphinx pinastri; assembly: GCA_947568825.1. Lineage (NCBI taxonomy): Eukaryota > Metazoa > Arthropoda > Insecta > Lepidoptera > Sphingidae > Sphinx > Sphinx pinastri. The sequence continues at coordinate 7,686,300 of OX387627.1, read as the reverse complement.
TTGATATGTGAAAATAGTAGTCGTTTTTGATTTTATTCGTTACAAACACACAAATGTTTCCTATTTATAATATTAGTACAGATGGAGCTTAGAGAGATTCGATAAATTGTAATCTCAGGAAATTATTTTAACCCGAAACACTAGTAAAAACTCTATCAATAGTTAAACTAAAATTATATTCTTGCAATTTGTATACAGCAAGTCACTCGCATAAGAAATAAAGCTATTTTTAACTTGACTCTATCTACTAGACAGTTTTTTGTTTTCTGAATACAAATAAACATGAATAAAGAAACGAGTATTGTATTCTAGACGTATTCAGTTCACCGAACTGAGGTCTACTTTGCATGCAAAGAAACGAAACCAATACGAAAGGTACTGATGTGCTTTGAGTGCTTTTCCTAAAATAACCAGATTTCTAAAACGTAAACAAACTTAGAAATTTATGGAGATTTTTTAAATCATTATGTATGTTCCTCATTTACGCCCCGTTTTTTCAACCGTGGTTATCTTTTTCTCCAGGTCTTATTAAGCTGGACACGCTCCCATAACTACGAGTGCGCCAGGCACTGCGACCGCGTCCAGCTTAATAACACCAATGATTAACCTAACCACAGTTGAAAAAACCCCGTCTTAAAGGATAACAATTAAAGAAAGACCGCTCTAGATAGAGCTGCTGCTTCTCTCACACTAAACGAATTGCTATTCGTCTTAGTTCGATTTCCAGGATTTTGAATTTAACATATAGAGCTGGTATTTTCCATAGGACGTACTGGCGTATATATTATATTAACTTGCCTAGTGATAATTCGGAGCTTAATGCTTTGAGGTTTTTATTATAAAAGTTTTAGCGGCACGATAATACTTTCGAAAAGAAACACTGTCGTCCGGCTTTTATTTTATTTCTTTTTAATATAATTTTAGAGTAGGGGTATATTTGTCCTTAAAACACTAACTCACATCGACTATTTATTATTTGGTACCGCCCAAGTTGAACCCGCCCATTTGTACCATAGAAAAACCTAACTGCTTTGTAACTCTACCACATTTTAAAGCCTTCAAGTTAAAAGTACAAGATCGCGGTTAACGTTTCCCTTGACTCAACATTCGTGCGGTCATAGTCTCTCGTGAACTATTCTTGTGGCCACAACTCACACCGAACTCAACTAATCGGCAAACAAGAACTGATTTATGTAATAACTTTTGGCGACAGACCTCTAGTTTGTGGTCGAGTTTCGCTTTCACTTCAATAACACTTTCGCGCACTTCTGATTTATATTATGCTAAAGAATATGACATGAGAACAATGACTTTTGTCGCAAATTGCGTATCGTGGACTTTTATTTCCACCTCGTAATGGTTAGGGAACTCTTTATGTGATGCTACGGTTTATGCATGTTTTGTAACAATAGCAAAAATAATGATTGAGATTTTTCGACTATAAAGATTATGCTTTCCGGTGCATAGAACTCTTACCATGACGTACATATTAGATGGTAATTAGTACAGTCAGCCACAAAATTAAAAACTTGAAAATGAATGCTTCTACACTTTAACTTCAGTCGAAACATTCTTTTTACTTTATCTAAAATAATGTCCACCATGTGAAGATTATTTTAGTAAAGAAAAAACGATTGTTGATACAGACATAAAAGTTTAAAGGCGATATAAAAATTGAAATGAAATAATTTATTCGAACCCATAAAATGTTATACATTACTTAGATTCCGTCAATATCAACTCTACCACCAGTTCGGAAAGCAGTTCTCACTAGAGAAGAACGGGCAAGAAACTCTAGTGTTGCTCTTTTCAAAATCAGTTCAGTTTAAGAAGATGAGCCTAAACCAATATGCATTAATAAGCATTATGTATGGTATTAATAACGAGTCCGATGCGTGCCTCCGTCAGTTGTTATGTAAGTGGTGAAATTTTCCGTGCGAAAGTTTCCGTGTCATCAAATATATTAATACTTTAAATATTATCTAGTTTCCGGGTTGAAAATATTTCCGTACATAGCAATGTGTAAAGAGCAATTAATAAATCAACTCGTTATTAATCGTTTTATTAGTTCGTAAGTGAATATGTAACATACGTTTTCAATGCATTCGATTTCACTTCCTATTGAAATGGCCATACTGAAATGAATGTTCTATAGAGAATGATCTGAGAGAAAAAGCGTAGACCACGACGCGGAGCATTAGGACTTGGACTTCCTGTCTTCTTCATCAGGGTAAATAGAAATCTGCCTTAATCCCACATCAATGTAGGGTCCGTGCGACATTATTTTTCACATGTAAGAACAATTTACTACTGATATATTGATGGTGATACCGACGCTAAATACTCTAAGAAGATGGATCAATCAGAGTTTTCTGGTGACTTCCTTGTCCTGTTACCGATCTCGTTAATATTGCTTGTTCCTCCTACTACTAATTATTTTAACCTTGACTGCCAGCATATTATATTGTACACAATTCCGCCATTCACAAGACAAAAATTACACTTACTTTGTTGGCTTAGCCTCAGCTCGACTAGCAGTCTTGACCTAGAAACATACATAGGTATAAGATAATATGCTTAGTTGGTATCAGTTATTCTTAAATTGCAGTCCAACCTGGAGCCGCGATAGGAAGTAAAATTTGACCTAAAATCTCTACATTACGTACGTATACAAATTAGATACTCGTATTTTAATATACTACAAAATTATACCTACTATAGTAATGTTCAAAAAAAGAACGCTACGCTACGAAGAATATTTTTTACGTATTGTACGTAACTACGTATATTAAAATACGAGTATCTAATTTGTATACTGTTGTATCTATTAAACTATAGTTAAATTTTATACTGCTGTATTTAGAGCTTTAATGTTTCTGTTGTTTTGAATGGAAAACAAATTGGGATGCGCGATCGCGCATTGCCAAGGTGAAAGCACCACACCAGTGTATCCTTTACACAAAATTCATCTTGGTGTGTCTTTGGTAACGTGAAGTAAAGTGGTTCTGTCATATACGGAACTAATTATTCTGGTCGTAAAATAAAAATAGGATTATAGCCTATAATGACTATGTCTATTGCCTACTTTGTGTTCTGCAATTGGAATAATACTGACAGCATTTTTTCTTATTTTTTGTGCCCACTAGAGTTTGGGTATATAAAGTTCAAAGCTAAGTACTTACATATAATAAAAATCATAATAGTCCATTTGACGTACTTAATATGTTGTTAGGGTATTGGATCTTTGCTAAGGTAGATATTCAATATTTGTATGAGATGGCAAATACTATTATAAGTATTAATAAAGTAACCTAATTTATATTTGATAGCGTAATATGATAATGGACATGCTATACCTAATAAACTAATGGCGCCGACTTGAAGGGCAAATTAATTTAAAATTGCTAAAGGTGGCGTAAAATGTTGCCTATCAAAATGCACCTACTTGCATATAGATTTGTTTTAAGACTTAATTGTTTACTTGCATGATATTTAAATTTATTCGGCTACCCTAATTTCCGGGTCATAAGTAAGTTACTTGTATTAAGAAATTAATTATAATATAATGGAAGAACCGGTACAGGCTGTCTGCACAGAACCTTTGAATGTCAGACATCTGAAATTTTTGGTAAAGGTCAGGTAAAAAGTACCATGCTTGAACCAGAGGGAATGCGTAAGAAAATTCATGAAAGTGAAGAAAGCGAAAGAGGTATGCCAGAATCGAACAAAGTGGCAATCCATAGTCTCTGACTACTCCATACAGGCGTGATGCTATGTATAATAATATAATATATAATAAAATTTTTATTTGGAATATTAATACAGTTTTCATAAATATAACGTTCGATAACATCTGCCTTAGTTAGAAACTGTATGGAATATGGATGTATGTAATTATAACATAACGTTTTAAGAATATATTAGTTAACACGTTTTTACGCTCTTTAAACCTCCCATTTTCTATTAAGGAAATTAAGCGTATCTAGCTGCAATAAGGTTACGAATAACGAGGTTAACTAAATGCAAGACAGATCCTACTAATATTATTAACGCGAAAGTTTGTAAGAATGTGTGGATGTATGTTTGTTACTCTTTCACGCAAAAACTACTGAACGGATTTCGATGAAATTTGGCACACGGGTAGATCATGTTCTGGATTAACATATAGGTTACTTTTTATCCCGGGAAAATATAAAGCGGGACTTTAATCTCGGAAAAACTTTTTCACGCGGGTGGAGCCGCGAGCAAAAGCTAGTATGCAATATTTAAACGTTTCGCAATTTTAGGTTTCTAGGATACAAGTAAACTAGATTATTTGTATTCATTCTAATGTTGTTCACATAAGAAGATTCTGCCAACAAGATTCTAAAATAGTTCAATTCTAATGTATAGACATAGGAATCGTCGCAACGTTACACCGTATTGACGTTCAGCGATTCAAACAGTGTACGAGGGTAAAAACGGACAATGTGAAAATGTTCACGATATTGGAATATTAAATTGTGAAAGGAAGGCCACAGTGTGAAACCCTAGACGACTGAAATCATGCTGTCAATTATTTTTAATTTTAGCAATCAAGCTGATCCGTATCAAGTTCCAAAGCTTTGTCAGCGTATTGATTGTTTAAACTACGAAATAATATCCTGTTCACTGTGACTCATTCACTCTTTCTACTAGATATTATAATACTTATGGTAAGTTTGAGTTAATGGACGTGGACACAGTGACTTTAAAAATCGTACTTATCTTATATTGTACCTACATCTCTTTCGGCCAAGATTTATAAATGGTTCTAAGACGAGTGATATATAAGATATTAATGAAATACAATACAGTATTTTGTAGGGATTAGCCGTTTTAACGATGCAATAAATTTTCCGTTTCGTGAAATATACTTACGAGCTCTGTGCAATTCTGTTAGATTATTACTTACTGGACTCGCCGCAGGGTCTGAAGAAATCTCCCTTCCGTTTCCTATACAATTAAGGTACCGGGCAGCTTTCTAATTGTTCCAATTTGAGCTGTAAAAATAACAACTTACATCGAAACCTCGTAGAAAGTATTGCTTTATGATCGATATCAAACAAACATGTTTATTATTACTTCCAACGGTAAAACCTCTTAATTCTCAGAGGACTTGTAGGTAATAATTATGCAGTTATTAGCCGCAAATTTAATAAGTTTATTCCAAGCGATATTATGTGTCTCAAATAGGACAGATGTGAAATTTAAGTAGATTAGTTTATAATGTGTAATATTAATTACACTCGGCCAGGATGCGGATCTTGAGAGCCAGTCACTTCTCCAAGGTTTTATTATTCGACACACGTACGCTCCAGCCTTTCTAAAACGGTTACCATTTGTTTAGATTTAACTTCAACAACAATCCGTCACGGTTGCAATGAAATATTTAGCAATATCCTATGTGTCTTCATCAGTGTAATACAAAAGAATTCAACGCACACGTTTACATTCGTTTTTGAGAGTTCCGTACAGTGGAGTAACTTGCGATAGAGGGGACCTATATCAAAATTTTGTTGGGAGCCCTTCCAGCGCCAGATTTATAGTTTTCTTAAGTATAGTCCACTCAGTTTGTGTCACTCCGCATGTCCTGAGTCCGTAGGCCTATTATTCGGGAGCAAAAAAAGGTCTCCGAACTTTTGTGTGACCGCTTAAGTTAAGCGTATGGGCGAAGAGGGGCCCCTAGAGCCCGGGGGCCCCGTATCATTGATACGGCGGTAGCTACGCCCCTGGTTCCGTACCAATATTGGGAACCCATAAATTTTTGCCATATCCGTATGGTGCACACACGTTCATATATTTTGCTGCTTGGCTGCTTTACGAAAGGTCGTAGTTTCTTAAAGTATCTTCTAGCAATTCAGCGATCTTGATTATGACATACATTAAATAACTACTATTTCATCTTAATTTTATTGTGTAGTTACCATTAACTTTACTCATAGGCACTTTATTGTAGAACTAAATACAAGAAAAAGCTTATACGTAGAATCGATAAAGAAATGATCTTAACTGTGATTTTGATCAATGCTTTATTTCGTTTACCATCAAGTCCGTCGTATCATCTTTCCGAGCCAACAGAATCAAAGTTTACTTATTTTTTTATCGATATCCAACATAAACTAAACTATGGAACCAATTGCCGCCAGCAGCATTTCCGGACAGATACGACCTGGCGACCTTCAAAAAAGAGCGTATTCCCACCTAAAAGGCCGGCAACGCATCTCTGTGCCCCCTTGTATTGCAGATGTTCATGAGCGGCGGTGATCACTTACCATCAGGTGAACCGTATGCTCGTTTGCCCCTATATCATAAAAAAAATAAAGCTTAGTGATAGGAAATACAATTGCCTTCATTTAAATAATTGTAGAGCGCGACCGTATAATTTATAAGCGGTACTTTAAATAATGAATGGTTACTTTCCGTTTCCGACTGATGTTAATCGTTAATTGTTTTATTGTGATCATTTGCTTTTTAGTTAACAGTAGAATTATCCGGGCATGTGACGTCTTGGGCCAATAAAACACACCTCCTACGCATACACCCGTATTCTTTAAGACTGTTGTTGGAGAAATAACATTGATGTGTTTCATCGACAAATTCTATCAATTGGTATTTTATAAATCTTATCGTATATAGTTAGTGTTGCTACACTAAGCTACAAAAAATACCCCACCAGGCAGTAGTGTGTGCAAGTTGTTTGATGGCTATTACAACTATGTTGATAAAAAGTTAAATACGGTGGAGACTCGATTAATCGGAATAATTCTTTACGTAAGGCGATAGGACAAAAAAAATTGCACATAAGAATTATTAAGCAGAATTTTTTCGTGGCTACACCTGCATTAATGTAGCTTCCTGTTGGTGACAGAATTTTAAAAATAGATTAAGTGATTTTTTAGTTTCATACATATCCCCTTGCGGCTTATTCATGGCAATCCGGATAATCGCGAATCCGTATTTAAATGAGGTCCAAATAATCGAGTCTTCACTGTACTGTGTCAATATTGCCATCGTCTAGACATTTTTCAAAACGCGATAAATGTTATTGGCGCATTTTTCTCAGTGGTTAACCGGATTTATTTTATTATTGTTAGCATTTAATCGTGTTTACCATGATTACTTATTCGTGATGCTAGTAAAATCCAAGTATAGTAACTAATGGGAATAGGAACAATTCAAACTGACCTTCATGGAATCTACCTAACCATTCTAAAACAGTTCTATAAACACGTAGAAACAATATTTTATAATATATTTTTTATCATTTAAATACTATAAACTTTTATATTGCGTTAGTGCTTTATTTTTAATACATTAAGAAATAAATCTGAGTAGCAAGTAATTATATTAGTAGGCACTGGGCACAGTCTATCTCAAAGAGTATTATACATACAACGGAAATTCTATCTTGTACATAACATTATTTTGGTATTGGATACTGCTGATGACTGGCCACTGATGTTGAATTAGTTACTTAGATTAGAAGGAATACAATAATGGTAAAAAATATTTATTTTCAGCATTTCCAGCTATCACTATATCTATATCAGTTTCATCTAACGGAAATAGTCCTGAAGTAAAAATGGTTGGAGGAATGATGGTGGATTCACAAGCAAGTGCTACTTCAACGGCACCTAAAGAAGAAATGCTTTCGACGCCATCTAATTACGAGAAAAGTCGTCAAATTACCTCTAATAAAACAAACCTTACAATAAATGAGCGGTACAGAAGACTGATCCCTTACATGACGTTTTATTATGCTAACGATCTTGCAGTACCAACTGATGCTACAAAATCTATTGAAGTAGAAAAGGCAGAAATTATTGAAGCAAAGGATATGGAACAACATAATCAACGACAGCCAAAGAAAATTATATATACTCCGCAAAGAACAATTCCGAGGTATCAAGGAAACCGATTGACACAATTTAATATAGCATCTGCTAATCCTACACAAGTACTTTATAAAGATGGTGTACCTGTTGCATATCACAATCCTAACAAAGTCACATCTAATTACAATCCACTGCAGCCTGAGTATATTTTAGTTAATCACAACTATGACCTTACGCGGTTCTCTTCGAAGGTAGTTCCTAAACCTCAAGTCATTTCTATTGCGCCTACAACTAGAAAACCATACATAAATTTGTACAAGGGTGGAGAATTACCAAATATACATTATTTACCAGAAAAAGAATTAACACCCAAATTCAAGTTAGTACCTTATGATCAAACACCACCAGTCGACGTTATCCCTCAAAGTGAGAGAGTACAAGATGTAAGTGACGTGAAAAGACCCTATTTAGTCTCCGTCCTAGTACCGAAAGAGCAAGTTCATGTAAAACCAAGGCCTAATCGACCACAAACCTTTTATGATAACAGTAACTACCAATCTGGCACTAGGAAGCATCCTACTATCGTGTCGGAAAATTATTATGAAAAGCAGCGACCTCCACCAGAGTTAATACAGCCTTTAATTGAAAGTGGCTTCAAGCCAATCGTAGCTCCTCCGGAGTATACCACGCAGGCTTCCCTATATAGTCCGGTGTCACAGAAAACTCAGCCTAGTATTCTGAACCAAAAACTGTATGCGCACGTTGAACCAATATCAGAATCTCCTGCTCCTGATTACAACCCACATTACTACGATTACGTCGTTGAACAACCAACATACAAGCCAGAAGAGAATAAGGCCACTAATGGGATAAACATAGCAGAGCTAATCAAATCGTTACAATTGAATAAATCTATACCAAAACCAATAACACACGAAAACGTTGGTTCTTCTATAAGGACACTGTTGCAAGTCCTAAACGCTATGAAGGTAGCACCACAACATAATGACGTAGAATCCCTAGTACAAAATACTCCAAGACCGTTTGCGGCACAACATGTTTTAGTTCCTATTACTGATCGACCACTTCAAGCAGAGTTAGGAACGTCGAGCCCGACCTCTCACGATGAAGATTATGAAACTATACGAGATGACCCTTTCCTAGCTCCTGTGAAAACTCCATCGCAATATTTAGACGGTAAAACTTTATTTCATTTTAATAGATTAATATTAACCAACCCATAGAGCGGCACCTATGACCATGAGTATTTCTGATCAGTTATTTTGTTCATAATCAGTGTTTATGTGCATTTGCCGTCCTTTTCGAGAAACTATAGAAGAGTTTATCACAAATTATGGGTAACCATTTTTAAAAAAGGTAGAAAGTAGATGGAAAAGGTCATACTTATAGATTGGTTCTTACAATAATTACTACTCTTAAAATGGAGCCAAGGAAAGTATGAATAAAAATGAAATTTTATTATTGCAATTTAGTATCTAAGAATTTTTATGTGCATTCTTTCTTTTTGGTACGTACGTGCGTGGGCGGGGCCTCCAAGCATAAAAAATAAATGGTACAAAATTGTATTACGTCTACGCCCGAAACGAAGTTCGAAAGGTTTACGTCCTTCCATTAGACTTCCTCCGTATCGTACCCATTAGTGCTTATATTCCATGAATAATATTTTGTCGAAGATTTTAATAAACGTAGAATTGTGTAGTATTTCTGTTCCCTATCATAGCTGCCAAAGTATGACTTTTAAGCTTGTAACGGTTTCACGCTCTCAGATAACCTCGCATAAGTACTTGTTTTTTATTTTTAACATCTTGAGATATATCAATCGACGTTGTATTGTGGTCGCTATGTGATGGCACCGTTATGAAAAACCCGGGCTTTAATTAGTTGGTCACACAAAAAAAAACTTTATTAAAGCTATGGTTCAGTTTAATATAAACGAATGTGTTATATCACATACCGATAAGATATTTTTAACTAGTTATATAACACTTAAGATTGATTCCATGTGTCACAATATTTTTATGTAAATTAGCTGTATTTTATTTCTTTCATCATAATGAGAAACTGTTTTGTACCTACCTAATGGTGTATGAACGCAACCAACTTTGTGCCACAGCATTCTTTAGTTTCCATTTGAAATGTGTTGGAAACTAACGCATACTCACGCTTTTTATCCCCGAAGGGGTAGGCAGAGGCGCAACTGCACCCACTTTTTGGCCGTGCGTATTCCGTGCCATGATGTGATAGGGGGCGAGCCTAACGCCATATCGGGCACAAATTCCAAACTCCGGGCTGATACTGAATAGAAAAATCCAATATCACTTTGCACGACCCGGGATCGAACCCGAGACCTCAGCATTGCAGTCGTACCGTAATACAACTACGCCACCGAGGCAGTCCGTGTAGGAAACTTAATTTGGAGTGATAAAAGGAAAATAAGATTAAAACTAAAGTAGGCAACTTACCTTTTTTATTTTACTTTTGGTCAAATTCAGGAAAAATAAAATTGTAGTGGCACTAACTTGTTTTTTTCTATACGTGTTATAATATATATCCATAAGGGAAAAGTACCTATGTTCCGAGTACCTATGTGTAAGTAATCTGTTACTAATAAGTATGTGAATTATTTTCAGATTTACCGGTGGGTGGTGGAAGCAGTCAACGGTTTCCCTTGCCGGTGACGTCAGATAATGAAGGTGGTACTCCAGGGCATCCAGGAATCGATTATCCTATTTTAACCACTATCCCTCAAACAGCGTTTAATTGCAAAACTCAGCGGTATAAGGGATTCTTCGCAGATACCGAAACTAGATGTCAGGTATTAATGCTATTATACTTACATAGTTACCAACTATGCCGCTCTTTATGAATGACCAGAAGCTGGTCATTTTACCTGTGTTTTAGTCTTCCAAACAATAAATGTGGCGCTGCTTGTTGCTTTCTTCAGACCGGCTATAAAAATTGCCACCAGCTGTATACAGTTTTTCTATTTTAGTAAGGTTCCATACTAGTAAAAAGTAAACAAAATCCAAACGGAAAGGAGTAAACTGCTGCAAAACGTTTTTGTTGTTTGGATATTAGCTAATATTTCTTGCTTTACAGGTGTGGCACTACTGTGACTTGAACGGTGGTCAGGCCTCGTTCCTGTGCCCCAACGGTACTATCTTTTCGCAAGCCGGTCTTACTTGCGACTGGTGGTTTAATGTTCGGTGCGCCTCCACGACACAACTCTACGTCCTTAACGAAAGCCTGTACAAGTTTATATTACCGCACTCTCCTAAATTCCCTGAAGATTACAGCGGACCATTGGTAGATAAGTAAGTAGCCTTGATAGTTGCATAGTTTGTTCGGAGCATTTTATACACAATATTTACCTATTGTACCTTTCACGTTGAAGTCATCCTCTTGATTGTCGGTTATGTTGCTGTTTTTAAAAGACGTTATTACTTAAATCTTCGTGATATGAATTACTCTAAATTACATTTATCATCACGATAAGTCGTGACTTTTGCAATCCAAAAGGATATGAAACATAGTATATCTGTATGATCAAAACCAAACCTACTATTTAATAATACCTAGTTTTGTCCCACACATATTACCTACGGTTTATCGATGAGGCATAATTATATTTTATGTTACCATTTTTGGCGGAAAATTTGAGCCTTGCAATCTTGGCCATAATTAAGAGCCTATGTAGCCCACATTTAATTCTTGGCACTGATAAGACTATGTACCTACGTTCCAGATATTTGACTCTCAAATTCAAAGAGATGGAAGAACAATTCAAAAAGAATAAAGGAAACCAAAATAATGAAGATAAGAATTCTGACGAGGAGGATGATTCTAATAAATCATCTGAGGAAGAAGAAACGGAATCAGAAAGTCCTAAAGCTGAAAATAATGAAACAAGTACTGTAAGAACAATTAGCGCAGCTAGTGTGATCATCGAGTCGCCGGGAAATAGTGGCAAAGTTGAAAGGTTGCAAATTTGAAAGAAATGAGTGGCGTATATTCAATTTAATTGATTTTCAAAAATTATGTGCAATTTTGTGTAATTTCAGTGGGCAGGGGGGATAGAATGGTTCTACGGAAGCAATACGCTCGCGCCACATATTTAGTTAAGTTTTTTTTTGCTGGGAGTGGAAATCATTGTGGATACGTTGTTTATCCGAAGTCGATTGCAACAGCATTATGGAGTTCGCGTTATCGCTTCTGCAGCGGCTGTAGCCAAGATGTTTTTCTAGAAGCGTTAATTAGAAAAAAAAAACTAGAAAGATGAAAAAATGCCATGGTTAAATAGAAATTAAAAAATGAAAATGACTTATCTTTGCGCTAGACTTGTCGATAAGATATGCCATTCGCAAACATTATTCTATTGGTGTTAATGCTTGTAGAAAAGCAACTTGGCTACGTGCTCTGGTGGTTCTTCTTTACAGCATTTATTGTGTTTATTAGGGCTAAATTCAAATGAAATAAAAATATTTACTCATCAAGTAATATGTATAAATAAAGCGGTCAGTGATTCGGCGGCTACCAGACAAAAAATATGATTGCGTGTAATCAGTAATTGGCGACTACTTTTAGGACCTATTTCACAATTTCTGAGTAAACGCTAATGGTCGAATAAAATATAAGGCGACCAAATACAATAGTAAACCTCACAAATAAATGGTAATACGTTAATTGGCGGATAACATTTACTTGTGATACTTTTGAACAATGTGAAACGGGCCCTAAAGCTACTTATTTGTATGATATAGCTGTTCACACTGCCCATTGAATATGCACTCCAAGCTTGTGTGGTTACCTTAAAACAGTAAGAATTCGATGCTCTATTATTTTTGCAATTAGAGCATCTTATTGCATTTAGAGTAATTTTTTAACGTGTTTACAGATCAGTTTGCATTGTAATGTAATGCTTTAGATTATTAAGGATTAGAGGTAAAAGATGAACTGTGATAATTGATGTCAATTTCTGTCCGCGTAATGTTATCGTGAATGTGTTTGTGTTGAATCGAATCTTTGAATGATACAAAATTTGTTATTTCAGTACAATCATTGTGTATGATTGTACTTTAAAATATTATTTTAGGAGAATTAAACTTGCCATATCTAGCCATGTTTAATTCATATTATTTATTTAATTTAGTTATATATATAATATAACATTTATTAACGTCGATTTTATTAACTAACTGCTAATGCCCCTGTAAGTGTCGCCTTAATCCTGTTTAAGTCTTAAGTTGTACTTATAACCAGTGAATGTGCAATAATTTATATAATAAATTATACTTCGCAGTCTTACCTCATTCCATTATTTTCTGCATGTGGTTTACTCGTAACCTTAGGGACTAAATATTTATGTAAAAAGGTTATAAAATTATTCAAAATCACTGTTGTCCTCGATACCTATCAATAGACAAGAAATTTAATATCACTATTCAGATGTTATAGGTTCTAGAGAGTATATCCAAGTATCCGATGATGTAAGTGACATATAAAGGAATATGACATGCAGTAACTACCGACAAAGAAAACACTCATGTCATTGATTATTAAGTAATGATTTATTTACAAATTTAGATTAAATTTAAGTTGTTATGCCTATGTAATGGTTCAAATTGCACTGATGATTATATAACAATTAATTCTTATATGTGATATCGAGAAAAATTACGACATGCGAAAAATATAACGAAAACTTAATCGAATAAGTAAGCTTGAACTATCATTATGTAAGTATGACTAGTCACGAACGCAGATTTTTATATTTTACATTCTTAGATTGGGACTTAAACAAAACTTACAATATCAGTTGTAACACTGATCAGCTGAGTGGGATAATGAGATTCATGAAGTTAACTCTACAGTAGTACATTAAACATAGTATAGTACGACATTTATCAACAATATTTGGACCTTTATAGGCTAACATAGACGCTTACAGCAAATACAATGCTCATTACAATATGTTTAAATTCGTGTGTATGTTTATTTCAATCACTTTAAAGGGACACTACTTTTATAATTAAGTACATACAGACATTCTTCGCTATTCGTCTCTTATCTTGAGTACCTACTAATCTCCAATATTCAGACGCGTACGTATCACTAAATATAGTAATCGTTGATTACTTAAAAACAAGGAAACAGATAAGTACGTCGTATAAGTGACAATGAATCCCTATTGGATACCATAGAAATGAATATGTATTCATCCACGACTCCTGATTTAGACTTCTTAGGCAAGTTGTTCTTGCCAATATAACTACGAAATTCTGACACGAGCAGATTTTGACAAAGCGTTAGTTCCTTTACGACAACGCATTGGTTTCATTTACCTAAAAACATTAAAATGCAATGTTTGTAATCAATATTTATACAAAAATATAACTTGTATTAAATGACATCTAATCGATTTCATCGTGTTTCGTTAATAAATTTGAATTTTGAACACGTAATTTACAAGTCCCAATATTCATTCTATCTAATTGTATTTTTTTTTATATATACAAAAATTTACAACCAGACCACGTCTCCGTATTGAACATCACAAGTTGTTGCCAATTCAGTCTTTTTATACCACACTCTCCTAATTGGTTACAGTCACATATAATACAAGTGTATAGACGTATCATTTAAATTTAAACCATAATATTAGCTTCACGGCTAAAACTTGTAGAAGTCGTCGGCTAATTGTATAGTAATTTGTCATTTTGTTAATAGCCTTGTAAATAGGGCCTCGTTAGTTTGTAAAGTATTAATACTCCCGAGCCATGCTTGCTTGCCTAGTTGAGCTCGAGGTTTATTTTCAATAATTTCAACCTAGCTACCACCAAGAAGGCGAAAATAATCAAAGGGTAATAATACACAAAAATGAGGGGCATTTTACAAACTACAGAGCCTTTGCGGCGAGGCTGGGTTGAAGTGAGGAGTTACAATTTGCCGACGACATTATAGTTTTGAAATGTTTCCAGGTAACATGTTATGTCCATGTATTTTGTTCTAAAAGAGGTACCTAACATTATAATTTATTATTTTATGTATTTATGTACTTAAGCCAAACAAATCAATAATCACGACTAAAGTCCCTTCGAATGAACCATTTAGTTAGTTTCGTTTTCATTGTAAGCTTATTTAAAAAAGGGACGGCAACATTCACCTTTCAATTATGCTGTGCCGTATAGTAAGCATACACTACGAAAGCGAGACCACTAGAACAGGTATAGTAAAGTAAATTGTCTTTATTCTGAGCTTTATGTTTCGACAGTTACAGTTAATTTCGATTCCCAATCCTAAACGTAAACAAATAGCCCAAGCGGTCATCAACAACGTAAGTTGCGTTACTGCTTACGTTATTCAAATTTACCCTGTCAGTTAATAATCAAATAGTAACATATAAAATACTTACTTACACGCACAAAAGTGCGTCCAAAATGTACTACTCACATTAAAATGCTTAAAACACGACAATAGGATACAGCCGTGAGTAGTAGATAATTGTATAAAGACGCCGCGGCGTGGTCATAATGTGTGCAATGTAAGGGTCGGGCGGCGTCTGTATGTAGTTGTGTGTTTAGTGTTTGAGCAGCAGCGCGGCGTGTTTGAGGCGCAGATGGGAGCGCAGCGTGTCGATGCGACTGTAGGTGGCGGGGCAGTACGGGCAGAGCGAGCGCTGCGCCGTGTGCGAGTGGAAGTGGTGCCAGCGGTTGGACACCTCCTTGCCGCAGGACTTGCAGCGCCACAGCGCCGTGCTGTCGGCGGCGGCCACGAACATGCTGTGGTACGAGTACTGCGCATGCGCCGGCGGCACGTGCGCGCGCTCTGCAACCAACAACACCGCGCCGCGAGTGTCCACGCCCTCCCACGCGACACTACTCACACTACCCACACTAGTCACATACTACGCGCCAACGCCGTGCACAGGAATACGTACATACGTACATGACGTAATGTATTGCAAGGTGTGGGACGTGATTCGCACAACTGAAACTACACGAATTTGTAACATACCACAATTTAATGTAAAAATTAGTAATAAATACAACAGATAAATGCAGGAGTTTGCAACATGTTAAAATTGCATTACATAACATCAAACAATGTGAAATAAAAAAAAATTGCATTAACTGCTTGCATAAAACAAAATCATTTAAATTAAACTTTAACGGAGGTATCAAACCAAGACATCAAACAAAATATTCATAAACAACAAATGTTTCATAAAATTTCTTGTAATAATAATATAACAAGAGTATCGTCGTCGTTAGCTACACGATTTGACACCCCCTCCCTATTAGTATTACACTATTGTGATATTACGACACTATAACAAATTTGCTAATGTTATAAAGAACAAAATAAACATAACTAGACCATTGCTATCCTGAAAATAACCTCAGCGCTAATCCTGCACTCCATTGATTTCAAATGATAAGATATCACATCTTTGTGATACATATGTAAATTTTAAAATACAATAAATTGGAATATTCAATAGATTGGCCAAATAAGTGACTAGGTCCACAAGACCTCATTTTCATAAGACTAAATTTAGTAATTCGTTAACCTTATGTATTAATTCCATATGGCATAAAGTTAGCTTTCATTAAGTCCAAACGTGGTCACCATTACATTATTAAGTTGCGTACTTTTTGAAAGCTGAAAAAGAGATCAAAGGTAGATATTTTCTGAGCCAAACGATGTGATACTCCAAAATATTCTGGCCAGACACTATCGTAGTATCCTAACCTAAAATATCTAAAATAATATTCTATGTCACTAATCAATCAATTTGCTATAGCAAATTCAATATTAAAATTGTTCTCGAGTAATAGTAATATAAAAATGCATTCACGATTAGATTGAAGCGTTCGAAGCGTTTGGCGCGTTTGACGCGTCAGTCGCTCGCTACTGACTGGGAGATCAGCACAATGATTGACTCATTGACTTATTTACTCACTGGGCAATGGGACCCGTATCGGATAGCTATGATCTATTTTAACAAGACGAACAACTTGCGCGACAATAAATTATTAAATAGTACACAACTATTACGATTGGCAGAGGTAAACAAGCTAATCCTTAATATTACCAGCTATAAAACCTGTACATCACCGTAACCCAAACTGCGTTTCACTAAGTAGAGATAGAAATTGGAGTAGTCACTTATGTAAATACGAATAGGTAGTTCTCTTTCAATGATATTACTTACATATTTTTAAAATATCCTTTAGTTTGGTTACGTAATTAAATAACTAGTAATATTGCACTGAGTATGAAATGCTATCAAATAATAAGCGCCCACATTATAATGAACAGTATTTATAAAAATCTTTGATATCCTTAAAGTAAATATTATAAAATCTTTGTGGAAGATGTATATTTGGTGACTAACATTAGGGGTTGCGGGAACATTGCGTGGGCCCCTATATTCAATAGATAATTGTATAATCTAGCTATGAGTTATGACTATTTTCAATAAATTGCACAAGTGGAATTGCATGTTCACAGCTACTTAACAGTACTAACGAATATCGCCACAACACTTACGTTATGGGCAAAGATCACGGATTCACTATTTGGATCAGCGGATATTGATAATAAACTTGACCAATATTTCCTATTCATAGGCAAGGATCAAATTTATATAATTTATGTCTTATTACACTACATGTATGTATTAGTAAAATTTGAAGATCTCAGAAAAAATAATGTAAAATCTCGAGTGATACTGTAATCTCTAGGCGTGTAACGATCCATGCTTTTATTACCCGTTTACCAGACAGATGCGACCTCAATTGGATGCTAGATGCCTTACATTAATGCAAAATAACTAATCATTAAAACATTAATAATATTACAATAGGAGTCGAATCGTAGCGTGTTAACACTCTGGTTCTAGCACCATTCCATTTTATCACATTTCAGTTACCGTACCACTCTAAAGTGTTTAGCTAAAAATGTAACAATCTTAAATCTTAATTGAAAAATACATACATAAACGCTAGGTTAGTCCCAATCGTAGAATGCCAATATTAGTTACTAAATGCGCAACCTCGAAACGTTTCCTGCCTATCTTATATTAATTGATTGAAAGAGGTCACCGATCCCAAGCACCGATCACACGAGAGCGATCCCGAAGTCCACTGGGCTCGCTCCGTGCGCGTACTCGTGCGTCATGTGCGTACGCGCACGTAACTAAACACCTACTAACGATAAACGATAAAACGCACCACGGCACCACGTACTAAACTCAATATCAATGTAAACCAAATCAATGTTACTACTTGATGAATCAAAAACAAACAACACTAATAAATCATATCATAATATAGTTATATAAATATAAAAGTATATTAAATCAGACAATAGAATATATCAAGTATAAAAAACAATCTCCGTAAATAGATCAACTAGTCTAATATAAAAATCTTTTCGTATGTGTCCTTAGGCTCTATCCTTTTAATACATCACAAATCCTTAATTTATCCATCTTGCAAAGGCCTCATAGAGTTACAAATGCATCTACACTGAGATTCAGTCAATATTTATATGTCGTTGACCAACGACAGATCACATTCTCTTGCCAGTCCCCTAATATCCTGCTCTGATGTAGTTTCGCTCCACCCATAGGATTTAATAACATAAATACAATTAGCTACAGGAAACTCAAAATTCCCTATCTAGTGAATAAATATAACAAGAAAGTGTAGGCCCGCAGGGGGCCCGCGCTAATAGCCAGCATCACTTCGCGGTCGCACCGCTACTGATATATGTATACTCTTAAATATCTTAACCTTCCTATCGATACAATATAAAAAATAATATGGTAATAATAAAATTAACATCATATTATTGCTTTTGCCCGTTCCCGTATAGCGATTGGTATAGAAAAAAATTGCTTACCTACTTACACACGTTTCGAGTCATCAGCTCAGTAACATCGACATAATTCCTGACGCAACATCTCATATATAAGATCACACCGGGGCAAGTCATACGCACAACCGAGACAATACTAAAACGAGGCGTCCGCCTTGTGAGGCCCGTTCAAGTAATCGCACTTCAGCTTAATCCTAAATAGGAAGCGGTTTCGACGCGAGACTCGAGTCTAGCTGGCCGGAGCGTCGCGCTCACAGAGCGTCGAGGCCGAGCCAGTACATGGACAATCAGTCGAAGCCCGCATCCAGGTGGTTGGCGAACAGCGGCGCGTGCGGTGCGTGCGGCGCGTGCGGGGCGTGCGGCGCGTGCGGGCCGTGCGGCGTGTGCGGCGCGTGCAGCGGCGCGCCCGTCGGCGTCGGCGGCGGCTCGAACTTGCGCGTGTCCGGGTTGTACGCGGGGTGTTTGAACTTGCAGTGCGTGCGCAGGTTGTCGGAGCGTGTGTACGTGGCGCGGCACAACGGACACTCGAACCGCCCGGGGAAATGCACGTGATAGTGGTTGCGAATGTGCGTCACCACCTTGCCGCACAGCTTGCACCGGTGCAGGTTGAGCGCGCCGGCCACGCGCTCGAACGTCAGCCGCATGTGCCAGCCCTTCGAGCCTGCAACCAGCCAACCTCTGACTCACCCACTCCACGCCCTCGCTCTACCTCACACACAATGCCGCAGTGCCAACCGTAGCGCGTTCTAGTGCGACATTCCGCTAACAAACTTCCCGATCACCGTGTGTTCGACATGAGTTGGTGCTGCAGCATTTTCATTGCAATATGATCGACTTCGGGGATGACAGGTTATGTATGTCGGTATATTATAATAATTACATTACATGTATTAATAGATTACTTTTCAAAACCTCTTATGGAACTGAGCACTATTCAAGCGTTAAGATTAATTCGTTATTAACGCTGCACTAATGCTTATCCTAGCACTATTAAATAAAAGCATTAATATTTAATACAAAAAAATTGATAATATTCGAAATTAAATTTCAGAAATCATCAGTAACAAAATATATTTTATGGAGATCCATGCAGAAATGAATCAGTGATACTGAAGAAATGGTGTTTGTTATTTTTTTGGTGTTTGTTTTATTTGCATGAATTTGTTAATCACTATCACCAAGCCTGTATGTAGAAGACGATTATAGAGAGAAATAGGTCTGCTGTATATTATAAGAAAGCACGGACAGAGGGTGAAATGAAAAGAAAAGTGATATAAATAAAGGAATATATTTGCAACAAACACACAGTAACGATAGACGTACATACGAGTTAATCATAATTCAAAGGAGGTTAAAGAAAATAAAATGAAAGGCTTAGTTCCTAGCTCACAAAAGCAAATATCAGTCTTAAACACGACTCGTGAACGTCGTCACTTAATTATATCTACAAGGAACAACAAGAGATCATAGGTTTGTTTTGTACATTATTTCGAGTTTTGTAAACATCTCAACTGAACAGCTGTTTCAATATCATATACCAACGCCATAACTAGAGTTTGGATAATGTCGCGTTTCGTAGTAAAGAAATTAGATTTTCTAAAGTAATCCAGGTCTGCTAGACTTATTGTAAAATCTATTCAAGGCAGATTTAATTTATCATAGTAAATCCAGTAATATCCGGTTAAAAAAAGGAATTTTCGTTTCTATACTGCCGACTGTCCTATCTTAACTGACCCTCGACACATTTACTTATAAATGGCTAGTCTCCATTGCAACCATGGAAAGAGTACGGGAGCCTGGCATGGAAGGTGCATACGAACGCTGGAGCCTACGAATTCATTTTGGCAAGTGAACAAAAATCAGCTTCATATTATTTTGATGACGTACGGAGCCGAGACATGGACACTGACTGTGGGGCTAATCCATAACCTTAAAGTCGCTCAATGTGCTATGGAAATAGCTATGCTCGGAGTCTCTCTGAAGGATAAAATTCGGAACGAAGCGATCCGTCAGAGAACCAAGATGACCGACATAGCTCTGAAAGTTAGCAGGTTGAAGTGGCAACGGGCTGGCCACATATGTCGCAGAACAGATAACCGCTGGAGTAAGAGTGTTCTGGAGTGGAGACCGCGTCTTGGCAAACGTAACGTGGGACGCCCTCTGGCGAGATGGCGGGACGACTTGCACAAGAGGGCCGGCAGCGACTGCATGCATAAAGCAGCAGACCGGGCTCTGTGGCGTACCTTGGGAGTGGCCTATGTCCAGCAGTGGACTGCAACGGGCTGATGATGATTATTTTGATCGCATATAATTGTTGCTTAGCTGGAGACTCAGGACGTGGCATTAGCTAAGTATTCTAGGGTTCTAACGATATACAGGGTGTAAGGGAACAGCTTCTTAAAACGAAGACAAGTGATATTTCTGGTGATTCTTGACGCAATGACAGTAAAAAATATCGGTCAAATAATTATAATAGGTACTAATGAAGTGAAAAGCGCGTGCGCTCCACTCGTGCGAGAGCGTTGACCCCGCGCGTCAGCTGATCGATATCTGTGTTATATTGCTTTTTCTTAAAATACTTCTAAAAAAGGAGATTCTCTATTCGTGATTTTATATGTATTTATTTAATGTATCTTAGATACAGATTTTTCTGAAATTCTGTTTTGCTTGATTCCTATTTTATCTGGTAAAGGAAGTTTGCGAAATGGTAACATTACAATATATTATGTTTGTTTTGGGGTTCATATAATATTTTTTAAATAGACTTAATAGATCTCAATGACATTATTACGAGTACTTTTTTGTTTGGTTAACATTTTCAATTTTCTATTTATACATGGCGCTGTATAAAATGCAAAATATCATTAATTAAAATTGTAATTATACGTACTCTATTGATGTTTGTGTCACTGTGTTAGGAGTTACCAGCACTATCATTTTTCTTCGTTTTCGCAAGCAATTCCCTTACACCTAAGTTATAGTATAGTATATATATATATATATTTACATCCAGCAACGCATTTGGCTTCATGCACACTGTGCATCATTACGGCGTCCCCCAGTTCCACTTAAATTTTTTAGGATGTCTTTGTGAATATTGCTTAGTTTTTCGATTTTCTGCTTCATGGGATATTTTATTTTCCTGCAATTTTATTAGGGGCAATATTCTTTTTGCAGTCATGCCCAGACATTTTTGAACCCCGCTACATGGTCATAGATTTTTGGTTTCCTGGATATATTGATCATGATATACCTAATGCGTCGTCTATTTAACGTCCTCACAGGATGGTTGGTATTTGGGAGTGCGACGTTGCCAGCTTTGGGTTTACTTATCTCTTTCTTTTACTATCGCTTGTCGCATTGTCTGTTGTATACCGTTTCAACTTCAAATCTACTCGTAGGAGCTATACCTGAACGGATGCCTGATATTTGTATATGTACCTACGAGTATCTTATCCTATCCTTCTAAAATTGTAAATATGAAAATCTTCTTTGTTGAACTGAGGATAGATGGATGGATTGATTGTTTTGTCTCTCTTTCACGCAATAACTACTGAACGGACTTTATTTATTTATTTCAACTTTGTATACAGTAAATGAATACAGGTGCCTTATGACTTAATGCCTGAGGCATTCTCTAACAGTCAACCTTTGGGTGATGCAGAATTAGTAAGGTCGCCAGACTTCATGGGGAAGTGTTCATTTTGAGCGGCTGCTTGAGGGTGATACCCCTGGTGTTGCAACATCCGTAGGTGGTGAGAATCGCTTCCTATCAGGGGGGCCACATACCTGTCTGCCACGTTATCATATAGCTGTTGGACGTCCGTATATAGCTATTGGACGTCCGTATATAGGTATTGGACGTCTGTTTATAGCTATTGGACGTCCGTATATAACTATTGAATGTCCTTGTACAGCTATCGGGCGTCTGTATATAGCTATTGGACGTGAGTATATAGCTATTTGACGTCCGTATATAACTATTAGACGTCCGTGTACAGCTATCGGACCTCCACATATGACTATTTTATTTTTATTTTTAAGCTATTGCATAGCTTCTAATGCAGGCCTTGAGCGTGGAGACCGAATCCAGAAATTCCGTAACGAAAATAACCTGACATCTTTTTTATCTTACTAATATGAACCTTAAATACAATGCGTAGATGCTATAATTCTTGAAACGAGTATATTTTTATTTATTTTATTTATTCAAGTCATTAAAACCATTTCTTACTAATCTAATATGAACCTTAAATACATTGCGTAGAAGCTATTTCCCCAGCGTTGGCACGGCACGAGTACAAAAGAATCGAACGTAACATTATTTTTTCATATTTTGATTTATTCTACTTTGGTTGTGATGACCACTGCATTTCTGACATTTATCAATAACAAGACTAAACGTGCGTTTCTCGCGTTAAAAAATCTACTTTATGTGGTAAGCGTAACATCGAATTTGTGTTTATTCAATCAAAATTTGTGATAAAAAATGCTATGCAATAGCTTTACCGCGGCAGTCTCCGAGTGCCACACGTATTTTTTATTTTATTTATCCGGTATAAAAAACAATTGTACAATAAGTTTTATACAAATAAGATTACATATAGGAGATAATTGTACAACTAACAACATTATCCACAGTTTATACATTCGTATTTATGAATATTTGGAGCACATGCACCCGGTGAAACAAGACTAAAGGAAAATTCTAAACTACTACCATACCATACGAGCCCCGTTTTATGTACTGCCCACTGTTGAGCACGGGCCTCCTCTACTACTGAGAGGGTTTAGGCCTTAGTCTACCACGCTAACGCATCCACAGCGGTGGGCATAATTGATAAACAATAGACACAATTTCGAAAAATCAGAGGTGTGTGCCTTGGGTGTTGAACCTGCGGACATCCGTCTCGTCAGACCGTTCCATTCCTAAATAGGGTATCGTCCACTTTTGGTTATTGGAAGTCCGTATATAGTAATTAGACTTCTGTATATAGCTATTGGACGTCCATATATAGGTATTGGACGTCCGTATATAACTATTGGACGTCCGTGTACAACTATCGGGCCTCCGTATATAACTATTACCATACCATACCAGCCCTGTATTATGTACTGCCCACTACTGAGCACGGGCCTCCTCTACTACTGAGAGGGTTGAGTCCTTACTTCACCACGCTGGCCTAATGCGGGTTATCAGACTTTAAATCCCTTCGAAATTATTTTTGAGAAATTCTCAGGTATGTAGGTTTCCTCATGATGTTTTCCTTCACCGGTAAAGTGAACGATAGTTGATTAACAATACACACGTCACTTCGAAAAATCAGAGGTGTGTGCCTTGAATGTTGAACCTGCGGCCATCCGTCTCGTCAGACCGTTCCATTCCTAACTAGGCTATCGTCCACTTTTGGTAATTGAAAGTCCGTATATAGTAATTAGACGTCTGTATATAGCTATTGGACGTCCGTATATAGGTATTAGACGTCCGTATATAGCTATTGGACGTTTGTGTACAGCTATCGGACGTCTGTATATAGCTATTGGACGTCCATATATAGGTATTAGACGTCCGTATATGAGCTAGCTAGCAGCTGGACGATAGTTGGGAATGGAACAGTTTAACGAGACGGATGTACGCCGGTTCAAAACTCAAGGCACACACCTCGATTTTGTTAAAGTTATGTGTGTATTGTTTATCAATTATCTAGCGTGAGGAAACCTACATACCTGAGAATTACCCAAAAAATATTTTCGAAGGTATTTGAAGTCTGCCAACCCGCACAAGGCCAGCGTGGTGGACTAAGGCATAAACGCTCTCAGTAGTAGAGGAGACCCGTGCTCAGCAGTAGGCAGTATATAATACAGGACTGGTGGTATGGTATGGTACAGCTATCGGACATCCGCATATAGCTATTGGACGTCCATATTATAATGCTCTGCGATGGTGAATATTGTGTTGCTTGCGGTATGTTATGATTTATTGACACAGATTTAATGAGCGAGCTGGCAACGTCGCAACTGCGGACGCCAAATACGCGGAATCGTCATCAGAAAATTACCGAAGTATACGGCTGTCGATATACGCGCTGCAGCAGCGCCTCACCCCGGCAGAGATTTTTTCGTGAACTATCCAATATATAATTGCAGCCAATGGATCGAGTTTTTGGCTTCCATCGATTTTTGTTCTACAGCTAGCCAGGACCAATAGGACCTAAGTGACACTGGCCAAAAAAGTGGCGTCCGGTATACGGACGTCAAAAGCTGGTGGACGCCAATTTAAATGCACTTTCACCTTCAGCGGACGGAAGTTTGTTTGCGGGATAAATATATATATATATTATAGTATATAGTATGTATATACATACATATATATACTAATATATACTATACTAATATATTAGTATAGTTTTTGAGATGCCTTGATAACAAAGTGATTAGTATTTCGCTTTTCCACATATCGCTCACATAACGCAAAATAATAATCTATGTAGGTCATACTTGGATTAAATTAGTGAAAATTTAAACTAAAATTAACAACTGAATGTTCCACACGACATAGAAACCGAAATCTGTTACTTCCCTGCAATATGGACAAGATTAACGTGACGTTGCTGGATTTACATTTTTTGTTCACCATGACCGACATTGTCAGACCTACGTAGAATATAAGATGAGGTATATTAGATCAATGACGATCAAATTTCATATATTATGACCTAAATTAAGACCAAAAACACCAGTCTGAGTATAATCAGAAATCAAATTTCTATCTGAATGATATCCGACATAAATATACTAAATCTATCGAGATACCTAAACATACGTCCAAAACCGACCATGACGCCACTTTAGGCAATCCATTGTCGTGTCATCTACTTCTAAAATTAATCTGATACTTAACATTATACTACATCTTCGTAATTATACGATAATCATAATTACTTGACTGGTGGTAGGTCTCTCATTATGTAAGAGGCCGTCTGGGTGGGTACCACCGCAATGTCTATTTCTACCGCCAAGCAACATTGTGCATGCACTGTTGTGTTTCGGTTTGAAGGATATTGTAGCCAGTATAACTACTGGACATAATGAGACTTAACATCTTATGTCTCAGGATGACGAGCGCAGTAGAATGCCACTCAGTATTTTGTCAGTCAAGGTGCTGGATGGTGTTGCTACTGTTTATGGGTGGTCGTATCGCTTACCATCAGGCGAACGGCATGCTCGTCTCGTCATTCAAAGAAAAAAAAAATATGTATTTTTACAATATGTCGGTATAAGGATAATGTAACAAACATACAACAATTTGAAAAGCATGTTGATTGTTAGATATTAATTGTAAAATAAGTATCTTACTCTTATTAATATTGTAAATGCGATTGTTTGTGTGAAAATATTTGGATGTTTGTATGTTTATGTTTGTCTGTTTCTTAGAAGTAAATGTAGAAACAACGGAACGGATTTGAATGAAACTTGGGACATGGGTAGAGCACGTCTCGGATTTACACGTACGATTTTTTTTCGGTACTTTGCTCTCATGGGAAATAATAGATATTTTTACATCAGATTTTTTAAATAAATGGTGCCGGCGTCGTACTTTATTTCAGCTACTTTTGTAGCGCAAAAGGCTTTTCACGCGGGTGAAGCCGCGAGCAACACCTAGTATATTATCAAAGCGAAAGTTTGTGAAAAACCTTGGATGTTTGTTGGAAGTAAACTCAGAAACAGTTGAGCGGTTTCGGATGAAATTTAGAACACAATTAGACCTATGCTCGTTTGCCCCTTATATCATTTAAAAAAATGTCCTAGATTGACACATAAGCTACTTTTTATCTAGTTAATTTGCTCTCGTAGGAAATAATTTCTTTTTTTGATTTTTTAAATAAATGACGGTGGCGTGGTACATTGATTTAGGGACTCTTGTAACGGAAAAGGATTTTAAAGTGGGCGGTACCGCAAGTAAGACCTAGCATAAACATAATATTTAAATAGTAGATTTTCCGTCTCTGTAGGTACATTAAATATTAAAAATATATATATAATAACTGGGAGACGCGAAGAATAAGTAACTAATAGAAGGTATGACAATAATTTATGTTTTTTTTGTGTTTTGTGTTACGGGGAGGTGTATCGGAATGTCATAACTAGTTGATATAGATCTAATCTAAGCCTATGCCCACGCAGACAAGTTGTAGGCACGGCTAGTTGTGTAATCCTTACCAATATTATAAATACTTTTAATATTTAATATTAAAAGTACTTTTGTCTGTCTCTCACACTTTCACGCCAAAACTACTGAACCGATTTAAATGAAATTTGGTAAACACATAGTCTAGTGCCTGAGAAAGGACATAGGCTGCTTTTTATCCCGGGAAAATATAAAGCGGGACTTTTATCCCGGAAAAACTCATTCACGCGGGCAGAGCCGCGGGCAAAAGCTAGTATGTATAAATTCCTCTTATACTTCTTCTTCTTTTAAAAATAGATCCACCGTGTCATCGGTGATTTTGCCAAGTCAGGTGGGTAGATGTTAAAATAATATAACTTTTTTACTCTTATACTTAGGTTATTTTACGAAGAGCTCTGACAGCTGCGAAACAATCCATTCTTCGCAAAAACTGTTTTATTCATCAATATGCAATAAATTATATTCTATGAGGCAACCAACTTAAAAAAAAAAACAATAGTAATCCTCTTTGTTAATTAAAATACTATACACTTAACATTAAAAAGTTCATTTTGGTTTAGAGTAATGAAATAATATTCTTAAATATGCTGAAAAACTATGGGTGATATGAGAACGGAACGTAAATGTCTTAGAGCTGGATCATTATTAAGCAAATACTTACGATTAATCGTTTTGATTATGAAGATACCATATTAATATAGTGTGTTCATTTTAAACTATGTTATTTGAAATATAAAATAAATTAGGGATAAATGTAACATGGTTAAATCAATATATTGAGCGTATATCACCCACTTTTAAAACATCAAATCGATTTAATTATAGTCATATTTTCTATCGATTCTACATAAAAATCGGTTTAATTTGCAATCGATTATAATTTCCCATGTCTATTAATATTCGAATTGTCACCTGTCAGAGCTCTTCGCAAAGTAACCGGAGTATAATTACGTCACCAACATTATTCTCGCAATGGCATTATAATTTTACTATGCAGGGTGAATTTTCGAAGTGGGCGTGGAGGGCCAAATCTGTAACTATGAGGAATAGCGAAAGATGCTCAAAGGAGTCTTGGGGCCGGTTTTGATGAAAACTAAAACTGCATCATTGGATTTTTGAAGTCAGTATTCCTAAGCAAGAATCGAACCGGTTGTGTTTAACAAAAAAATAAACACACTGTATCGTTACACCATTAGATAGTGTCGCTAATATGGATCAAATTCTGGGAAGTAATAACATACAGCAAACTAAAGGAAAGGAAAGTTTTTTTACTTGATTTAACTGTATGTAAATGTACTGCGAGAAAAAACGCCATGGTTCATAAATTAGTAAAGTAATATTTCTTACAACCACTAATAAAAATCTCATATTCCAATACAGCATTATTATTATTTCAAACTTCTACATCAAATGTAAATTAGCTAAATCTGGCTTCATTACCAACTCTAGCCATAGGAAGCGGCTTTTATAGACTTTAAGAATACAATTTCGACATCTATTTAAAAGAATTTAATAAAATTGCCCGAATACAACCTCCGAGAGAGCGTAAAAAAGTTCAAAATATGTGGCTCAATTGGATTTTGCTGACGTCATCTGTCATTTCACTTCTGTCGGTATGACTTCAGATATAATACCAAGACGACGGGGATTGACTACAATTTTTCTTTTAGCTTTTTATAATATGCACTAACAAAAATATTGCAGTTGTGTTGTAGCATTCAAGCTACAGATCAAAACCTTTTAACTCACTTTCTAGTAGTGCTATGTTTAGTTTCTAGCAGTTGCTAATGTTTGTCTATAAATAGTGAAAATAGAAATATAAAAATAAATTATACATTAAAAAATCAAACTAGTCTTTGGACGTGTCACTAGAGACTGATAATATCGATAACACTGATCAGTTAAGACGGTTACAATGACGTAATATTATTTAGACCTGATTAGTTTGCATCAAACTCGTATAAGTTAATAAATTTTACAAAGTACACTAAACAGTTTGGGTTCAAGACACGTATAATACAATATTCGAATTCATAATATATTGTAAAAGCAAATTAAACATGTATACCAAGCATTTTATTAGTGTTATACGTTAATTATGCATAACTTATGTGAATAAATATTTCAGAATTGGAGCAAGCAAATTCCTTAACATTGTTTTCTACAATTTTAATGGGATTTTTCTAGTTATATGAGGTTTCACTAATAAATATTGTTCGCATATTTCATATAACTTAAAATCAACAATTAATAGTTACAAAAGGTACATCATTGATTAAATCAAAATATCACATTTTATTAATCTAAAACGGAACAATATTTAAAAGCAAATTTTTATTTATTTTTATAGAATCAGAACTGGGACAGAATTTCATCAGTAAAAGGTACGAATATCACTAGTATCAACAATAAACCAAAAAACAATAGTAATCACACCACTCCTTAAGTCTAATTTACAAAATGATAAATAATATTAAATTCAATGAATTAGTTGCATATCTTGTTAGTGTGGAAATTAGCTTAGTTATGTATATGTTAACAATTACAAGCTTAGTAAGTAGAAAGGCACATAGTATAAGTCACTGAGATGAGGCGTCGCGTTTTATTCAACAGAATAAGACAGCTGAGTTAACAAATATTAGCAACCTAATTAGTATTCTAATATGGCCTGTAACAATTAATTCAATAATACCTAAGTTAAACCACATTTTTTCTGAATATTAGCTAAATTATCGGAATTTAAAACTGAGCAATGCTTCATACGCAGATGTCGTTTGAGATTGTCGGCGCGCGTCAATATAATGGGACACAAAGGACATTTGTGCTGCTCGGGATTATGCGATTTCATATGCTTCTTTAAGTTGTTTACTAGTTTGCCACATACACTACATGACTCGGGAACACTATAAGGCCTGTTAGTTAGGGCTAGTTTGAACGACTTAACTATATTTTCAACGTTTGACATTTTGCTGAATGGTTCCCATGGCTTTTTATTTTCCTCATCGCCAAAGTTTTCACCTGTAAGACATTAATTTCTTGACTTGCGGATGTTGCTGTAGACATGCTTATTCCTTCTATATCAAACTTTAACCCAAATTCTATTAACCTACGTCACTCTTAGACACTCCTTAAAATGTCATGTTTTGCCAATCCTTCATTCCACTTACATGCAATCCTATGATATAAATTATCTTACGGTTGGAACAGGAATATGGGACATAATCTAAGTTATCTTAAAATAACGCGTATACATTTAACAAACAACACACTGTCCTTAATAGACTTAAAATGTATCGTCAACACCGCAAGACCTATGTCCCTCGGGGGGCGCCAAATCATACGTTTTTTTCGTAGAAATCTCACACCGATTTCTTCATATAAAATAATAATAAAAAAAAAAAAAACTACACAAGCTTGAGAAATAAAGTTTTAAAGCGTTTCTGATTAGTGCAAATTAGAATCAAATGATAAGCAATGATGTATGACATGCGGCCTTGTGCGATACATGCATTCAATGAGGCGAGGACCTCCATTGCAGTGTTTAGGAATAAACATAACGTATGAAAATAATATTAACAAAATTCGCACCTTTAGGACGAAAACGACACAATTCAAAAAAATAAAAAAATTAGTTATCGTCATAAAATTACTTAAAACGATTTTTTTTCAATACAACAATAGTTCAAACACCGCCATATTCAAGCAGGAAAAGGACAAAACTATTATATCGGTCCCTTTTTTTATTATATTTTCATAAAAAGAGACCAGTTTTAAGTCATTTTATAACGATAACGAATTTTTAATTTTTTTTTATTGCGTCATCAGTATATTTAGTCCTAAACCCTGCTATGCGGAGCAAAATAAAATGTTATAAATAAAAAGACATAGCATTTAAAGCTTTAACATTTCACATTAGACACAGAGAATTTTTTTCAGACATTAGACAAAATAAGTTAGCTACTCATTAAAATTTATTAAAATTTTGGATATAACGTCAAGATTTTTTGCTTCATTTCTTATACCAATTATATTATATACAAAATAATGTGCTACATGTAACGTAAATTACATTGTAATGTCTGAAAAAAAACTACCTATCAAACAATTAAATTGCACGACCACCAACTAAATTAGATAATACAAGGAGCTAATGAAAATTCATCGTTGATTTGAAATTCAAAACGGGAGACCTCGACAGAATACAAAAAGAATGCTTGCCTATGAGCATCAAAAATTTAACAAGTTGGTAGTCGTGGGATAGTATTGGAAATAACTTACCATCTATAGTGTCTGTCTGGTCTGCATGAGGTGGCAATATCTGTTCACTGTCATTACACTCGTTACTAATTGGATGCTGAGACAACATTGAGGCAATTTCGGGTCCTCCCATGTTCTGAAAAGTAACATTATGAATTTAGTATGTAATGCAATGCAACTATAATTAAATAAAGGAGACAATTTGGAAGAGGAAAACAAGTATAAAAAATAACACTTATATGAAAATAATTGTCAATCTTTATTTATTAATATAAGGTAAATACGGTACCAAATATATTTTTGTCAAATTTTATTTCTATTCCATGGAAGAAGTCTTATGTATACAATTCATAATCGTATTATAGTTGGATTATTTTACGAAGAGCGCTGACAGCCGGGAAACAACCCGATCCTTTCAAAAACTGTTTTATTAATCAAAATATATCTATGAGGCAACAAACTTAAAAAACAAAACAATTACGTCCATGTCAATTACAATATCATCAATTTAAAATTATATGGGCCATTTTGATTTAGATTCATAAAATAATCTTAATTATACCGAAAGACTACGTATTCGTGAAAGCTCAGAATTGTCCAAATATTTACAAATAATCGATTAATGTGACGATAACGTATTAATATTATATTTTTTTATAGAAAATATATTAGGAATAAAAGTTATTTGGTTAAACCAATAAATTGAAAGTGTATAATATTATATACGTTTACAACGTGAAATCGATTTAATTAAGCCCATAATAATATCGATTAACAAAAAAAAAGTTTAATGTTGAATCGATTATGACCCATGTCCATTATTTTAAAAATAGTCATCTGTCAGAGCTCTTAATAAAATACGACGAAGTATACTCGAACAAATGAAGCATGGATTCGAAAATAGCACAGCCTACAGTGTAGGTACACTTGTCTAAGTATATATATATATATATATATATATATATATATATATATATATATATATATATATATATATAAAATTAACATTTCATATAAATAAACGTTGTATACAGTGGTTTTGTACCTGTTTTTAGATTATTACTAAAACCAAGGCATTACTTATATTTTTATATACTAAATAAGTTTTATGTTACCAATGAAAAATATAAAAAAGAAACTTCATATAATATAGGATCTCAATGTATGTAAGGATATGCATGTGGATCACAGTCTAATAATTCGTACAGTCCGTCGAACCACATATAAAGTATCATCACGGTACACAGATATACACTAGAATATCTTCATACAAACGGTCGGAACGCGAGTGATGCCTACGTGACTCGATATTAGTACACATTAAGTACACAAACAGTCGCGAGTGCGCCGCAGTGACGAACGAACCGCGTGATTGTTTTGTAAGCAGTAAGCGTGCATTTTGTGAATATTTGAATTAAATAAGAAGATGTACTTACATAATATGGCAAATAACAATTATAGACTATATTGTGCTGTTTTTAGTTGTTTGAATTCTTCAATAACGCACCCAGAAATATTTTTTTTAAATTACCTGGAAACTCCGAAAGGTAAGACTATAAATAAGGTTTTATATACCCACTAGCACGTAATTTGATTATTTTTTTTAAAAGGTAGGTATTTCGCTTTTTCCACCGAGTAAAATACCAAACTAGTAAGTAGTTTCCTAGGCTAGGTTATACTTACTTAATATATACTTGGCTGCTTACACACGCAAACACACACTCACGCCCTGTATCCCCGAAGGGGTAAGCAGAGGCTGAACTAGTTGCACACACTTTTCGCCGTGTATATTCCGTCCCATGATGTGATAGGAGGCGAGCCTATCGCCATATCGGGCACAAATTCCAGACTCCGGGCCGATACTGAGTAGAAAAATCCAATATCACTTTGCCCGACCCGGGAATCGAACCCGAGACCTCAGCAATCACCTTAGCTACTTACATAATAATATATATTATTGAATTAGACAAAATATCATCATGAAATAATTATGAGAATATCCCTTGGCATGTCGGAAATATTTTTATAAATAAAATGTTTTCTTTTTAAAAGCTTTTATTTAACGTGCAATGTACCTATGTATGTTTCTTCGGGTGGAATCTTGCAACTCAATTTTGAAGCAGTTACCCTCAACCGATTATGTTGAATAATATATATATTTAATAAGAATTTAATTTTTTAAATAACATCTTTTAAAATCTCAAAACTAGAAAGAAACTCAAGTATCTTAGATTAAATTAAAATACTGTAGACGGGCAGCCCCATCGCGTGTTTACGTACCGCGCGGCTGTAGGTAATTATTTCAAGGAGAGGGCTGGAGACATAATACTGCATAGATAATATTACCGTGGTATAATAGTAGTCAAGTTACTTGCTGGAGTGCCAACCGCTTCAATCGTTTTTACAGGGTGTATAATTTTTTGACAATATTAAAACGTAATGACATGCATAAAACGCAATACTGTTCCTGAAGCAGAAATGAAAACAAAATTTTTATTGATTTTCTATCGATTATTTACACAAATTTTAAGCATGTGAATGTGATGGGACCAAATTGGTTACCATGTTTAAATTTGTTTATTGGCCCGGGTAATTAAGGTAGTATTTTGTTTAGCTATTTTGCATGTTAAAATCTAACCTCACCAACCATAACATTATAAAACATTACATATCACAGAAAAACATATGATGGCAGGCAGTGCATCTGTTTAAGCTGCAAGCTATCTCGGTTAACGGTAATAGCTATAAATTACCGTAACATGTACCCATTATTATTAACCTTAATTGCGAGACTATTACACATTTAATGTCGGAATAATCACTGCCCCTGCCGTTTCCAGTTCGATACTGTTTAATAATATACACAAATTCTTGTTTATATTTTAGACATCGAGGATTTTCACGAACCATCACTAGTCTTTTGGTTAACTTTCACATTATTTACACTCTGAGACTGTTCAAGATCACGACAAAAGTTATGCGCTTTGCATTTATCGTGGTGATTCAAAATTTCCAGTCTGAAGTTGGCGTTGCCTTCCACGAACGAAGTGCGTTTCACTGAGAGCTCGTGCGACCATTTGCGGCAGTAAATGCAATACATTATATTCAGAGTCTTGTCGTATTGTAACCAGGGATATATGGACAGCCAATTAGAACGGAATTTTCCTCCCTTTTTAGGCGTGATAGTACACTTTTTAATTTGTGTGGTGGGTGTGCAAACATCTCCGGGCGGAAGAGCGAGGATCGAAGCGAGTATGTTGCCTGAGGGTCGACCAGAGCTGAGGTCCAAAAGGGATACGTTACGGTCCTCCACATTGTCCACCCGAAGCCAGCCTGAAGTCTGCCAACAAAGAAGGATAGGATCTGCTTTATAACGAAAATTGTGAGAGTCAATCATCAACAATCGAGCAGATCCCTTCCTTCCTTTTTGACAGCCTTTCAAAAATCATTGAGCAAATCACTCATAGTCACGTATAAAATCCACAGAAGAAAAAGATCACCCTCATGAAATGCGTGCGAAAATAAATAATGGAATCCATGTCTTGAGCCCTAACACATGTCAATGTTAAATAGAAATTAGAATTCCTAATATGAATATATAGTTCGCAATGGAATAAATAGCATCCTTTTCACTAAAAGTTATTCAAAATGATAATTTTGTAATATGAAATACTCGGAAACAGTAGTTAATTCGAACATTGAAAACAACAACAATCATCAACATCGTAACCGACATTCCGCACTTTTGGCGAAAACAGTATAATTATTATCAATATAAGTCCAGTATTTTTAATAATGTTTAGTATTGTTACTAAATACTACAAATATGCCATAAGATTTTTTAAAGAAAAATATAATAAGAAATTAGACGGAAAAATTGAAAGATCAATAAGAAAAAAATCTAGTAGAAAGCAAAATGTCGGTTAGGATGTTTTTCCAAAAAGGCTCGAAATAAAAATACCAACCTGCAGGTGGGGCTGGTCGAAAGGCGGCGCATGCGCGGGCTGCTGCGTCGCGAGCGGCGGCGCGCCGTACGGCGAGTCCGGCTCCTGCTTCACGAGCGGCGCGTGTGGCGCGTGTGGCGCGTGCGGCGTGTGCGCCGGCGAGCGCGTGCCCAGCCGCGCCGCCGTGTGCGCCGGCGGCGGCGTCGACGGCTCCGACCCCGACCCCGTCGAACCCCCCTTACCCGACTTCAGGTGGCCCTGCTATGCACCATAAAACATACAAAATCACTCGTGTGACGTGAGTCGATATTTATCACTCGGGTCGATCACGTGTGAGATCAAAAATCAATTCGATCGATCTGTAAGAAAGCTTCTGGGTGTTTATGTTGGGTCTTACCTCATAGTGGCGGTAAGCGGTGTCCAGGTCATCGCGGGGCACGGTGGAGTTCTTCCTGCGGCGCTTCTCGAGCGGCTGGAGTGAGGCGTGCGAGGCGTGCGGCTGATGCGCTTGGTGCAGAGGGTGGGGGGCGTGCGGCGGCGCGGGCGGCAGCGGCGTGAGGGGCGCGGGGGGCGCGCAGTGCGCGGCGGGCGGCGTCGCGAACGACTCCGCGCGCGAGAGGTTCTCCGCGCTCACCGACGGCGTCGACCGCTCCTCCGACTGTAAACACATACGCCCAGCGACGTTAACAATTACTATCATTGAATATAGTAAATCTTAGACATATTCAAAACACTGCACAATATATATATTATCATTTGGCATGTACAAAATAAAAAAAAAACATATTATTGGAACGAAGTTCCTTATTGCGCGTTGTGAAAGGGGGCTGGACGGAAAAGTTGTCACGACACTTTTTTCTATTATCTTACTAATATGAACCTTAAATACAATGCGTAGAAGCTATAATTCTTGAAACGAGTATATTTGTATTTATTTTATTTATTAAAGTTATTAAAACCATTTCTTACTAATCTAAAATGAACCTTAAACACATTGCGTAGAAGCTATTTCCCCAGCGTTGGCACGGCACGAGTACAAAAGAATCGAACATAACATTCTTTTTTCAAAATTTGTTGATTTATTCTACTTTGGTTACTGAAATTTATCAATAACAAGACTAAACGTGCTTTACTCGCGTTTAAAAATCTACTTTATGTGGTAAGCGTAAGATCGAATTTATGTTTAGTCAATCAAAATTTGTGATAAAAATGCTATGCAATAACTTTACCGCGGTAGTCTCCGAGTGCCACACGTATTTATTTGTTTTTTTCTCTAGAAACTTATGTATTGGAACGGAAATAGGAAAATATTTATATATTTATATATATACACACTCTGTTATATAAATAAAATTTTATTACAATTCCTTCACTAATTAATAGAAAGGAACTTCGTTCCATCCGGGTGTCCCTTGACACCTCTCATTGCTTTTTTTTAATCAATTTCTACAGTACTATCAGACAATGTAGTCGAAAGTCTGCGATTTATACTATTAATATAAATGGCAAAACGTTTTAAAACCAAAGTTTGTTTCAAACGCGTTTGATTTCAAACGGTTTCTTTACACTTATCGATTTCAAAAAATTAAAAGCTAGGGTCTTATCCATAACTAAATTATGAAATACCGACAAATTTCAAAAAATGGTATTACATATACCCCTATTGGTTCTCTATTAAATCACATCACATTTAGCTTTGTCACACAAGATTATGGGTCACCATGAACAAAAAGCCGAAACACACATTGTCAAAACGTATATGAACCTAATCCAGTAGGTCAGTGACTGTAAATAATATTCTTATAAAACTCATTAATGAAAGCTTAATAATTGTTACTTGTTAGCTAATAAAAGTCATATTTACCTTGGGATTCAATGTATTATTTTCTGTCAAACCTCTAACTTGTAAGCTTTCAGCAGTTTTTAGGAACATTGGTAGCATATTTTGGCCAACATTTACTTCACCCTGAAAATTGCGGAATATTTATTTGATCATTCTGTTTTTTATGACCTTATTACAGTAATAAGAACAATATTATACATTTACCTTATACATGAAGTCCAGGAGGGATTTCATCTCTGAGAATCGTACATCTTTGAGGAATATGATTGGATGTGGATGAGAGTTCTGTAGAAATATAGTTTCAAAATATGGAGAGCATGCTGACAATATCGTTTGGTGTGCCTAAAACAATACAAACAAAAACATACATTTTAAATACATGAAATGGTGCAGAGCTATGCGAAGGTCTTGAGAATCCATTTAGTATTGTGTGGAAACAGTGCATAAGTACCATTTTGGTTAAACTTTTGTTATTATAATAAGATTGTAAATGTGCTCTATTCATAGACTAGCGTTTCAATGGTAAGTTAACAGCTGAGAAATACATATGCTTACAAAATACGGAAACCCCTCAAATTTTGTCCATGTAAAAGATTTTCCATACAGGTGTTTTATTCTCATTATAAGACATACAAAAAAATGTGTGTATGTACGACTGTTTTTAAACTGTGTTATGATATTTGCTTATTTCAAGTTTAAGTTAATTATGAAGAATAAGAAAACGACCGCATCAATATCTGTATTATATTTATGATACCGACATCAAATTGCCAGACATAATATTTTATGAGTATATTAGCTTATTGCATAAAGGTCAAAACAAAGTTATATATAAAAAACTTTTACCTAACTTTCGACTGCAGTATCGGTTTATGCAAAGATATCTACTTTCACCGTGAGTCTTTTTAAATAGGCAGATATACCATGATCGCCATCCGCGATCTAATATCATATCTTCTTAAATATATGTAGGTATGTAGATGTAATAAAGCACCTAAGGAGTAAACTTAGATGGGATTGAAATTACAATTGTAAACATTACAAAGTTATAGTAAACTGAATATAAAAATTTCATGTCAGTGTTTGTTACCATAGTCCTCCGAGACGGCTGAACCGATTTTGATGAAATTTTATATTCACACATGGTAGGTCTGGGAATAGGTTGTTATCTATTTTTTATCCCCCTAAGTGATAAAGATGATCCACCCCAAAGATTTTTTTTATATTCTTTGGACAGTTTTTTTTTATGATGTGGCATTAAAAAATACATACAACCCTACATTTTCTACCTTCTTCCAACATCCCCTATTTTTTAATAGCGATATTAGTAATTTAATAACTTTTAACACTGGTCGGTAACTGATCAATTATCTCTGATCAGTTAATCCCGCTAGGCGTCTGCCGGTGTCACTTCTCATTCAGTAAACAGCTTGGAGTAGGGATGAGACCGAAGCACCGGTCACCTGTCTCTCTTACACAATAAGCCCTCTCTTACTTTCTTTACTGTTTTCGGTCATTGTTATTGTTTGTGCATCGATCGAAGTAGTGACGTTTACAATAATCATTTTACTACTTCAGTGTACTTTTTAAGTATATTTATTATCAATTTGGAGGGCTGTAATTATGTCTTTCCATTTTATTAATAACTAGCATTGCGCGCGGCTCCGCCCGCGTGGAAAAGTTTTACCGGGATAAAAAGTTAGTAGTTCCTGAGATTAGCGCGTTCAAACAAACAAACTCTTCAGCTTTATATATTAGTATAGATTATTAAATTACAGCGCTCCATGCGTCTTCCATTCATACACAACATCCTCACGTACTTACAATAATTTATTCATTTTTTTCTACTAAAATAATCTCTAAAAAGAATTTATATGGCAAAACAACGTTTGCCGGGACAGCTAGTATATATTGTTATATATTAGTATATATTATAATAACTCTTTATCCTTTTTTCAATTCATATATATGTTTCGCTCTCGAATAATAAAATTAAAACTAAGTTCTCAATTTTTTTTCTGATCTTGATATGATACTACCTCGGTGGCGTAGTTGTATTATGGTACGACTGCAATGCTGAGGTCTCGGGTTCGATCCCGAGTGGGGCAAAGTGGTATTGGATTTTTCTATTCAGTATCAGCCCGGAATCTAGAATTTGTGCCCGGTATGGCGATAGGCTCGCCCCCTATCACAATTCACATCATGGGACGGAATACGCAGGGCGAACAGTGGGTGCACTAGTTGCGCTTCTGCCTACCCCTTCGGGGATAAAAGGCATGAGTGTGTGTGTGTGTGTGTTGATAATTTATAAGTAAGACATGCTCAATTAATTTGTGCAGGCCATCGACAGAAATAAAACTTAAAAACATAGTACATATAATTTTTGTACATGTGGAGCGTTTATGTAATAATTTATTTAAATACTGCATCAAGCAAGGCTGGCACGGTTTGAAAATGTTGGTTTTGCGTAGATCATTATCTCTTACCTGTGCGGTTCGCGAAGATTTTACCGCGCTCTGCGTACGAGTTTCAGATCAACGAGTTCTGACCGTACTAGTTATAGTGAAGGCGGTGGTTACATTGGATATCCAGTTACTTCATTTTACTTTTCTAGTGAGAACATCCTATGGGTGGCTATTTTAATGCATGCAAAATAGTCTATAATCACGTTTTTTGCGCAAGGAAACATTTCTCTACCTACGTAATATACTATTCGGTATACATTTTGAGGACAAGTATTTAACAAAGAAAGAATGATGTATCACATCGCGAAATTTGCTTCAGCCAAATTCAATGCAAATGAAACAGTGCCAAGGTCCGTTCTTGTTGATACATTCCTAATAAAATATTATGTTGTTATTGGTATAAGTTATAACGCCGAACTTGTATGCTCCACCAGTAGCAAACATGGAACGCGGCTGTTTAGATCGAGACCCTAAAACTCGCTTAACAACTGCCATAAAAAATTAGAAAGTTAAAAAACATGCAGCTCTTCTGCAGACTCCTTTCAACCTACAAACAAATTGCATTTTATTAACATAAAATTTTAGCTTTCTTAGTTAATTGTTACGTTTATATATTTAAATGGCACATAAAGGAAGTTAAGTTTAGTTTACTGATATGTGTTATTGACCTTTAGATTTACCGAAACGTAATAAAAACTGTACTCTCCAATTCAACATGTCACTACTACTATGCTGTTCATAGTTTATTATATCTATCGGAAGATTCATACAATATTTTGTGTTGAAAATAGTTTATCTGTTTTACATAGTAATACCACGAGAAATAAGTGCCTCATAATATTTTAAAGAATATTTAATGTAATTTGTGTCAAAATCAAGCGATTTAAGTTAAGAATAACCTTGTAAATTAGCAAGCATTTGAATTAAATATCTACATTGAAGACTACCTTGACTTGATGGCCTAAGGTAGCATTTTGGTTTAATGACAATCAGGATTTTTATGCCTTATCTAGCTCTATCTATTTATGCATACGTATAATTTAAAGTTTGCCGTTGTCCTTGGAATTAATTATAATGAGTAAAAATTTAAAAAATACATACAATAAATGTCTAAGGTAAATCAGTTTTTAAGAAACTAGTTTTGTGAATTTAAATTCAATGGTTAGTTTAGTGTTAACAGCTATACATTTTTGCATTTGCAATAATACTTTTAATGGTACAACAGCGTCACATTGTTAAGAACTTATCTTGTTTTGTCCATGCGCAGAGTGGATACAATTCACTCACGCGCTATTGCTCGAAAGAGATGAGTTACTAGAAGAGGAGAAATGGCGAAACTTTCAGGCAATACAGTAACTTATTTGCAAAGCGTTTTCTGCTATCGGTTCAGGAGTATTTATTTTTAACCTCTAATATTACAATATTTAAGCTAACTAACATCACTTTATTTAATTACAAAAATAATAATTAAAAACTGTTCCGTTATTTTTTAAATTAGGATTTCAGTATTTCACATTTTCATGTGTGTTGCTGTTAGTATTATACGCTATACACCTGTAAACGTAATTATTATAGTCAGTAACGGTGCAATGCACCATAGTCAGAAGCGTGACGACAACAAAAAATCGATCACATTCAGGTTTAAAAAAATCATCAAGTGCACTGAAAATGCTTAGAGATATAACAAAATATAATATTTTCCTAGTTCCTAATTCTACTATTTATAGCTGATAAGTTAACTAAGATTACTAATATTTATTGTGTTGAAGATACTAATTGAGTTTCAAATAAATTTTCTACACTGATAATAATTTACGAATTGGTTTGCGTATTTCCGTAAATTATGAAACTTAATTTTCGAGCAGAGAAAATAATTACAATTTCATATCGCGCATCACATTCTAATCCTCAATATTCGTGAGATATAAAACACAATTTCTATCCTAGAGATATTAACACATTTTGTTTTATTTCAATTGGCGGCAATTTCTCGATATGATACCATTGATTTAGTTTATACTAGCTTTGGCCCGCTACTCTATCAACATGAAAGTCCTTTGTCTTAAATACAAAATCCTAATGTGTACTACTGATAAAATTTTGCTTTTTTATGGCATTGAACGACGAGACGAGTATGGCGTTCGCCTGATGGTAAGCGATACGAACGCCCATAAACAGTAGCAACACCATACAGCACCTTGAGGTTATTAAGTACTGTGTGGCATTCCACTGCGCTCGTCATCCTGAGACATAATATGTTAAGTCTCATTATGTCCATTAGTTACACTGGCTACAATGTCCTTCAAACCGAAACACAACAGTGCATGCACACTGCTGCTTGGCGGTAGAAATAGACATTGCGGTGGTACCCACCCAGACAGACT
Source organism: Sphinx pinastri (assembly GCA_947568825.1). Lineage (NCBI taxonomy): Eukaryota > Metazoa > Arthropoda > Insecta > Lepidoptera > Sphingidae > Sphinx > Sphinx pinastri. Next base: position 7,644,458 of record OX387627.1, on the reverse strand, counting down.
CTTACATATGAGAGACCCACCACCAGCAAATAATAATATTAATGCTGGTCTGGATCTATCTGTGAATCAAAATCACTTGTCTTCTAATAATTTTGTAATTTCTGTGCTTTTAGTAACTGTTTGAAATCAGTAAAATTGTAAACATTACCACAGTTGTACCTTTTCAAGTGGACCTTTATAATATTTTTGTTTACATTGTTGATAGATACTTTTAAATAATTATCTACCTTGGACTTAAAAGATTTAAGTAAATATTTTTTGTACAACACATCGCACCTTTAGAACGAAAATGACACAATTCAAAACTATTAAAAATTGAGTGATTGTCATAAAACGACTTAAAACTGGTCCCTTTTTTAATAAAATATAATAAAAAAGTCCCGATATAACAGCTTAGTCCATTTCCCACTTGAATATGGCTGTGTTAGAACTATTGTTGTATTGAGAACTTCGTTTTAAGTCATTTTATGAAGATAACTCAATTTTCGATTTTTATTAATTGTGTCATTTTCGTTCTAAAGGTGTGACATGTTTTGTATGTAAAGAAACACCATAAATAAAACTATGAACTGCAAAAATTTGGAAATTTTCTTTCACTAAAAATCATTTTTATATATTTCTATGCAATGGTTTTTAGTCTTGTTTTTATTTATTTTTCCACATAGTACAATCTATTTTCATAATTTATGTAGTGTTAATTGCATTACTACGCACAAGATTTACTGTTTATTTAATAACAGCCAAAAAAATAAATATGTATCATATATTTATGGAAATAATACATAATTAAGAAAGTATTAATTATTAGAAGCTTAATTCAATTTATAGCTTCTGTTTACAATAATAACTAAACATGTTTCTAATAATATTCTATGCTTGGCCTATGTTCCTTTTAGTATCTAAAATTTAAATAAAATTGTATTATTCATTATATTATACTGAGATTCTATTTTTAATAGCATGAGAATGCAAATCATGTGCTTCAAATTGAATTCTACAAGATCAACTACAGAAAAGGCTGTTCATAAATAATTTTATGCCATGTTCAGAGTTTAAATGTTGTATTAAATAATGTTAATGAAAGAAATATTTTACTGATGTATTAATATTGCATTACTCATGTTTGTTTACTATGTAACTTATACTGTATCATAATAATAAACAACTGTAATTGCATGCTCCAATACAATGTCAATATTTACATACATTTCCTACAATATGATATAATGGCAATTCTAGAAAAAACATAATATTGCTAATCTCTAACAAGCATGATGACATTTTAATTAAGGATATGGTATTTTAGAGGCATAGATCTACACATTTTGCAAGGCTACAATGGTTACATAAAAAAATTATGAAACGAGAAACTGATATCTTGTTTACATAATACAAGATAATAATTTTATTCAAATTAATAAGTAGAACCTGTAAAGAATTAATGTAAAAAATGATAAATATGTTGCAACAAATAGACATACCTTGACTGTTTCCCCATCGCATGCGAGGGTGACATCACAGAGAGCTTCTCTCTGTAGCAGACTCGCAAGCACATCAGTCAGATTGTTTGGATGGTTGTTCCAGCGCAAGCAGAACTGCTGGTCCATTGTGGGTGCTAATGTCAGTGACCGTGCTGCAATCAGTCACATAGCTACAATCATCAGCTATGTACTAGGCATAATAAAATACCCAAAAAACGACAAGCTAGAAAATTATCATGTGGTAAAATTCAAATTCAGAGTTTCATTGCAACTACACTGAAGCACTAAGTATTTAAACAAGTGGTAATTAAAGACGCGCGCCGGTTATCACATTTACATTAAGATACTATGTGCAAAAAATTGGCGGCCATAGGGCCTAGATAGGAGAGCGCAGAGATAAGTGACATCAGCGGCTCGAATTAATGGGGGCCGCGGGCCGCGGGCAGCGAGCTTACTGTACTCCACATTGACAGTTAGCCCGCCGACACATATCTACTTGTTGCATGCTCTAAACAACACCTATACATTATGTAATTTAAGTCCAGAAGACGGAGTGCGGGGCCAGCGACCCTATGGGACGCGGAAACCTCTAGCCGCCTCTATAAACGAGTTTAAAAAAGTAGTACCGCTGGCCAAAAAAATCGCAACATGCTGACACCGTTATAATCGCCAAGCTGGATGTCCCAGTTGCTAGGTCCACACGCGCGATATCAGGGATTTTGAGATGCACCACTATTTGTTGTTGATCACAGAACATGCTGAGTGCCTAGATTTTGGCAAAGGACGATATATGGGATTTCTAAACGCGTAGTTGTGTCAACTTTAGCTATTCGTAGCGCCATTTGCCGATCCCGTATCACAGAATCTAAGGATTTTACTTTTAATAAACACTGAAATTTTCTCTAAAATCACGAAAATGTCACTATCACAAATATTTCTTGACTCAGAAACACAACAAGTCAATATTTCCTAACTCACCATTTGCAAAATTTTTGCCATCACAAACGCCACCCGACCCCTACCTTGCACTGTCTTTTTGACCACACACACATCTCGATTTCCGTGTTCACTCACGGCCTTCGGAATATCTTTCACATCAATCGGCCAGATTCGCAACGCGAACTTCATGCGTTTCTCAATTTATGGCGCTAGATTCAAATTTTGCAATATAAATGATTAACAAAATCTATTATAATATGTTGTTTTATCATACTTAAAGTCTTTTAATAACTAAAGTTGCTTTAGTATAGATATAATGGTTAATAAATGATAATTTCACTGAATATCTTCAAATATTTACCATATTATCTCCATCCATAGATATTATTTGAAAAGAGGTTATGACGCGGAAGCAACACTTGTACTTTAAGGTTTAGGACGACTCGGAACACTAAAACGATTAACCATTAGTAGATAATAATATAATGTTTCTAATTTTATTTTATTTAAACTAAAATAATTGTAAATTTCAACAAAAAACTATAATTTTAACATTGGCCTTGACATTATTATCACAAAATTCGCACATGCACGTCCGATTAGGTAACATAGCGCCATCTACAAAAATTATCTGAAGTACAGAAGGCGGTTCCGTGTAGTTTCACTTCTGGGAAAGATGGCGCTAGCTAAATGAATAGAAATAGATTTATAGTCATAGTACAATGAACCCAAGTATAATATTATAGTCGAATACGAAATACCTATTGGAGCTGTTACGCCGAAAGCAAGCCTTTACAATTTTTTGCGTCAAAGTAATTGTAAATCAGCTTCAACATGATCTTTACCTAGTGAAGATATATTTTTTAGGCTAGAGACAATAATAATATGATATATAAATGTATTTTGAGTTCCTGCTTCGTTATATAGGTAGGTATATTTTCATTTAGATGGAGTCTTATTCATGCTTTTCTGATATTGTTTTCTTTATAAATCTGTAGACAGGGCAGGCTAGGGTCTATATTACAGTAAAGTAGGTATTTTAAACAAAACTCAACATCGACTCTAGTCTCTATTGTAGTAGAGTATGGAATTCAATGACGATTGCAATGTAGCTTCATATTATCGGCCCGTATTTTTTATTTGATTGTACAGAGTGCAGACACGAGCGTTTAATAGACTCGTGAAACATTTTAAGGAGCCTAATGGATAAATAGAGCGAAATGCGTCCTAATCACGAGTAGTAAGGGGTCAGTGAACTTGACAATAAATCGGCGAATTCGGCCTTCTGTTCTACAAGTAGGCGATGACGCCAATTAGGACATGTGGTGATGCTCTATGCTTGTCTAGACGTCTATGTCAACTATTTTTGAAAATATTTTTTTTTTTTTTTTTTTTTTCTCTCTTTGGCAAGGCGCGGTTTGCGCATCTGCCAGTGTCAAAGTTTTTGGAAGTTACATATATAATATTGTTTCTTTGTTATCCTCAGTAGTAGTAGTACTATGTCGAAGTAAAGCAGTGGCTACCTTACCAAGACTTTATCGAGGAGTTTTGGCGGCAACAAAACAAACACTTGACTAGCACAGTTATTTCAATTCACTTCATTTGAGCCCTTTAATAGAACTATATTGGATAATATACCACCATAATTATGCAATATAACACTAAGTATCACCAAAATAATGAATTAAAACAAGAGCACCTCATGACACTACCAAGTTCCCGCCAAAACTCTGAAAATATTTTAGTAGAATATTGTACGCAGTAAGCTTTTTAAATTATCTGAATACCTGATACTTATTTTTCATGTCGAAAAATATTAAAGAGTACAATAGGAATTTGTAGGCCTTTTGAAAAAAAAAAAAAAAATACAATGGAGAGCACATTTATCGTATTCATTGACAAGGGCAAACTCATTGAGAAAACTACCTAATCATGTCTATTATATCACACATAAATAAAATAACATTATATTTTGTAAAATTATTTATACACACATCTAGGTACAGGGGTGGATCCAGAGGGGGGTTCATGGGAGGCATGACCCCCCCCCTGGGCTGGGTCTACATGACTACTGATTATAATTTTTTAATGACTCTCACTGATATATTTAATAAAATAAATATTTTATATCCATTTGGACTTTGTCCTGACGAGACCTCAATTATATGACCACCCCCTCTGACTTGAATGCTGGATCCGTCTTTGTGTAGGTATTGGTATCGTGCTCATACTGCGAGAGAAGGAGTAAGTGTAACAGAGAAAGAGAGTTGTCGCATGGTAAAAACCACAGAACAAAAACACTTTTGTCAAAATTGCAAACTATAGTTGGGACAAACGAAGCTGGCCGAAATGACAATTAAAATTTTTCGCGACTTGAAGTGAAACTTTTTCAATCAATAATTTTTTTTTCACTGTTCTCATAATAATTATTGTTTTCCATAAATACGGTCAAATTATTATTAGTATTATTTATTTAAATATCTTTAAATATTATGGTCTGCTAAATTTGTCAATTTAATTTGACAGTCATATTATTAAATGATGGTTAATTTCAATAAATTAATATACATTTACTAATACTTACAATTAAAAGTGAGGTTAACATAAAATAATACCAAAATCACAATCACGTGATGATTTTTCAAAACAATAAGAAAATAATCACTCACTTTCACTATTTATTAAAATGAATTTCAATAAGTGTAGCAAACCATAATATTTAAACTGTTTACGCTTGTCGACAATAGATGGCTCTGTAAAGTTTGCCTTAATTACTACATCGCAATGTCAAGATTCTCTTCGAAATAATGACGCTAGAAGACGGCGCCGTGAGGGTCCAAAGTAATACATAATGTGACGATTTTTTTATCATAGATTTCTTCAGTACGGTTATAATGAACTTTCGTTTCAAAAGCACTGCTGTTAATTTACAAATTATTTTATATGGACATTTTGCAAACAGTTATGAACAATGCGTTAGATATTTTTAAAAAATTACACATTTTATACTCAAAGAAAGAAAACGAAGATCTCCATACTCCATAGTAAATAATTTAAACCGTAGCACTATATTTGTTATTCTATTTTCAGTACACACTCGTAATGACTAATAAACCAATTCAAAAGTTATGAAAACATAATGGTAAAATTTTACCGGTAATTCAAAATGGACGACTAACAATAACTAACTACTGGAGTACATCCCGCGGAGGCGCGGAGGCCGAGGGTTACTTAATGCTAAGGATTTGTATAACCGCGAGGTGTGCAGTCTCAGCGATTATTTCCTTGACAGTGAAGTGAGCATTCATAGGGTTGTAGTTGCTCCCGCCCGTAGCCAGAGGAGACGTAGGAGGCGCCGGGTGGACGACTGACCGGCGCCTCGTGCCCTGTGGTCCGGGGGCATTTAGAGAGTTCCGCCACGGCATCCCCTGCCTGTCGTAAGAGGCGACTAAATGGGGCTTCAAGAGAGTCGCGGGGCGAGCAGCGGGGGGCTGCTCAGTCCAATTTAAGCGACTCCGAGGTGGACGACAATACGGGTGGTCGGTCTCCCGTTGTCGTAGACGCCAAAGGCGTCCTTTAGAGTTCGGGGGCATCTTAGCCCCCTTGTATAGAGAAGAGCCGCAACGGCACCGCGCAGGGACGGTCCCGTGCAGCTATCTTAGTGCAACAAGATACCCCGGGGCCGTCTCGTATGCGCCGAAGAAGGCCACCGCGGGTTTTGGTTGGTATGCCGGTGTAGGGTGTACATAGTGTTAGGGACTCGGTCCAATGCTCGCTCGGATGATGCTATACTCCCGAGTATCGACATTGGGCCGTAAGACTGTGTGAAACCAACATAACCGTTCCACTCACCCCCCGGTGGTGGTAGCGATAACGCGTTTTTACCCCGCGAAAAAAAAAAAAAAAAAAAAAAAAAAAAAAAGGGTTGTAGTTGTGGCGGATAAGGGATTTATCGTTAGCGAACGAGAACTGGCGAAGGTGGGTGGTGGTGGGCATAAAGGAGCGCGACGAAATATGAAGGAGCAAAGTACTTCATGGGCCTGATGTGGACCAGCTTGCGTCTGTATCTTGGCTACGTTTTGGTAACTTCTTTGGGGAAACTGAGGGTTTTGTTTTTGCAATAATTAATGAAGTTATTAAGACGAACAACTATAGGAAATACATCATGAAGGACGGTACGGTCGACATCTGTCGGGCTTGCCACCGTCCTGGTGAGTCAATCAGGCATGTGATTTCCGGTTGTTCGTATCTTGCTAACGGTGAGTACTTGCATAGACATAACCTAGTAGCCAAGATCATTAGGAGGGGACGTTCCACCATCCACGCGATTCTGCGGGTGAAGGCACAGGCGGAGGATGCAGTGGCCAGAGGCAGAGAGAGTAGTTGTAGCGGTATCGTTGGATATTTCCAACGCGTTAAATACGCTGCCCTGGCCCTGCATTCACGAGGCACTGCGGTACCACGTGGTGCCGCCCTATCTTCGGCGGCTGGTGCACGCGTACCTTTCTGACAGGGACGTGGTGTATCCGGGTCCTGACGGGTGGCACCGAAGAGCGATGTCTTGCAGTGTTCCACAGGGCTCGGTTTTGGGCCCTCTCCTGTGGAACATCGGGTACGACTGGGTGCTCCGTGGTGCCAATCTCCGGGGCGTCGGCGTGACTTGTTACGCTGACGACACGCTAGTTACGGCGACATCCAGGACTTTCCAGGACGCCGCAATTCTGGCGGCGGCGGGCGCCGGCCATATAGTTAGTCGAATCCGGCGTTTAGGATTGACGGTGGCCCTTGAAAAAAACCGAGGCCATTTGTCTCCTCGGAGAGGGCCACCGGCCGGTGCCCACATCGTCGTGGATGGGGTGCGGATTCCCATCGGCAAGAGTATGAAATATTTGGGCTTGGTCTTAGACAGCCGATGGGAATTCCGCGCCCATTTTGAGGTCATGAGGACAAAATTGTCCCGGGCAGCGGGTGCTCTCTCTAGCCTGCTGCCCAACCTGGAAGGTCCTGGCATCCCTTGCTGAAGACTCTATCACGGAGTCGTGCGGTCCATGGCCTTTTACGGCAGTCCCGTTTGGGCCAACTCCCTGCACAAACGCTGCATCGCTCTCCTGCGCAACCCGCAGCGAGTAGTGGCGCAGCGGGCAATCAGGGCGTACCGCACGGTCTCTTTTGAGGCGGCTTGCTTGTTGGCCGGATTCCTGCCTTGGGATCTGGACGCCAAATCTCTGTTCGATGCTTTTCATTGGCGGGAGGAGGCGTTCAGTCGCGGGCAGCGTCCGGCCCTAAAGGAGGTGGAGGCCATGAGGGCCTCCTTACGGCGAGCCGCCATGGAGGAGTGGCATCTCAGGCTGGAGGCCCCGTCAGCGGGGCTCAGGGCCGTAGTGGCAGTGCGCCCGGTCTTTGCCGAGTGGCTGGACAGGCGCCACGGCCCGGCTACGTTTCGATTGACACAGGTACTCACCGGGCATGGCTGCTTCGGTGAGTATCTGTGTTGTATTGTAGGCACAGAGGTGTTGGCCGTGTGTCACCATTGTGACAACTGCCCGCTGGATACGGCCCAGCACACGTTGGAGTTTTGCCCAGCCTGGGACGAGGAGCGCAGCGCTCTCAGAGCAGTCGTCGGAGGAGACCTCTCGCTGCCGGCCGTGGTCGCTTCCATGGTCGACAGCCGAGAGGCCTGGCGTGCGGTGGCCCACTTCTGCGAGGTGGTCCTCTCGCGGACGGAGAGTGCCGATAGGGATCGGGAGCGCGAAGATCCCTCCCGCCGCCAGAGGAGACGAAGGAGGCGCCGGGTGGACGACTGATCGGCGTCTCCCGCCCTGTGGATTGGGGGGGAGTTTGGAGAATTCCACCACGGTATCCTCTGACTTTCGTAAAAGGCGACTAATATTGGCCACCGGGGGTCGCGGGCGGGCGGCAGGTGGCTACCCGTCTTCAGTTGTGTGTACCTTTTAGCACATTGTTGCGACCCCCGTGATGGACGGCAGCGTGGCAGGTAGGCCTCACGCTGCCGTTGACGCCGAGGGCGTCCTTCGGTGCGCGGGGGCTTCTGAGCCTCCCCCCCCCACAAAAGGAGACGGGCCGCATCAGGCGGCACCACGCAGGGGCGGTTGCAGACGATAACTTAGACACTTTTCGTCCGAGGAAGCCCGCAGCCGTGCCTAATGCGCCGAAGATGGCCACCGCGGCGTTTTCGTTGGTATGCCGTGCGTTGCACACTCAGCCCGGCGGTCGCCCGACGTTTTCCATCTCTCCGGGCGGCTCAACGCCGGGTCGTAAGGCACGGTGGGGTGAACCCAACATAACCGATCGGTCTATTATCACTGACAGGACTATTGTTGCCAATAAACCTGATATTGTGATAGTAGATCGATTAGCACGCCGCGCAATACTTGTTGATGTCACCATACTTGTTGACCGACATCTTAAGAGGCTTTCAAATGGTTGTTGGACCGAGAGCCAGATGCAGAAGGCAGTACTGTTAGACACGGCACGCATTGTGAAGAGATTCCTCACGTTGAATCCCTAACCACCAGAAACTTACTACTGTAATAAAAAAAATCCCGATTGTCTATATTGGCCACAGCATCTTAGCAGATGATTGTTGCAGTGATTGCGGGAAGTAATAGAAATTATTATTAAACGGTAAATAGCACGCGAATCAAGACGTTAGTGATCTTGTGTTGGCGCATTTCTTCTTGTGCCTTACAAGACCAATAGCAGCCTCACATCTCATGCCTCATATGTCGCAGGTGAAGCGCCAGTCCGAGGGAGACATAGAAGTAGCAGCATTAAGCCTTTTCTGCTTAATCTTATCGAGCCAGGCTTCGTCATGTTTTATTATCCCACCTGAGATATCATTTCGCCACTCTGTCCTATTGTTGGCACGTGTTTCCCACGACCTGAAGTCCTGACCAAAACTTGACATGTCCCTTTTGCAGGAGTACAACAGGTCTCTTGGCGTCAGCAATCTGTCCAAGCATGATAATAATTTAACTCTATTTACATACGACAATAAACTCCTTGAATAAAAAGTCGATTGCATTCAAGAATCGGTTATTTGAAGCAATCGATTTTTTGTTCTAATCCCTACACATAGTAAATTCCGTGAAGTGTCAATAAATTGTCATACCGGCCAGCTTAGTTTGTCTCAACTATAATGATCTTTGGCCAAACTCCAAAGATATAAAAATAATTTTAGGTAGGCACTTATATTATGTTTTTATAAATTTACGAATTCGTACGATAATTGGTGAATTTGTATATTACACATGAGCGCCGCCAAGATTACCTTTAGGAAAGTGCATCTGCATCTACTCAATAGATACCTATTACCTCCACAATAATATCATTATATTATATTAAAAACAAATCGCGCTAGTATTTGGATATGCTTAAATATAATATTATAAACTCTGTGGTCGTTAGTTTACATTGTCATAGATTTTTTTAGTGACTTAATACAAAAATTATAATTTATAAAAACATCTCGACATGGGGTTGCAAGTGCACCCCAGTGCGCCCTTTAACTGCGCCCATGATGTTACAATATTATAGGAGCACATCGCACCTTTAGGACGAAAACGACGCAATTCCAAAAAAATCAAAAGTTGGTTTATCGTCATAAAATGACTTAAAACTGGTCCCCTTTTTATGAAAATATAATAAAAAAGGGACCAATATAATAGTTTTGTCCTTTTCCCGCTTGAATATGGCGGTGTTTGAACTATTGTTGTATTGAAAATTTCGTTTTAAGTAATTTTATGACGATAACTCAATTTTCGATTTTTTTGAATTGTGGTGTTTTCGTGCTATAGGTGCGACATCTTGGCTTTTAGGACATTGTATTATAAACATTGACCAGTAGATCAGGATAGTGGACTGTCAGCCGTTGGGTTATACTATTTGATGATAATATTTAATATCTATGAATTATATGTTAAAATTATCTTTTTTGGTGCCATGGGGCGGAAAATTTTGGGTCCGCACCGGGCGGCAAGAACCCGCGCTACGCCACTATGTAATTGCTTAGAGAATATACAGAAAAAACCTTGTACACAACTGCCAGAAATTTAATAATGTTCCAGAATGTTACGTAGAGCGCTATTCTAATGATTGAAATGTTTTCAATTCAAAATATAGATTACTGAAGATTTGTGTACCACGTAAATTGGGGTGACTTTGAAACAGTTTTAGGTGTTAACTTAATTGTTGTATTAAAAGCTAAACAGCTTTTTACAATTTTGACGATATGTTGGATCTATCTTAAGATTTTCGGTCTCATAACAAAATAAGATCGTTAACCTTATTTTATTGTAAAACAACAAATCCCGGCCTTTCTGAATTATTTGGAACTAACCTGGTCATACATACTAAGGATGCTTAACATTTATCACGAAGTTCTATGTCTCTAGAGTCTCTCTAGTCTCTATGTAGTGATTTTTAACGTTTAACTACTAAGCTTGTTATATACCTAAATTAGCAATAAAAGTAAGTAAAGTAAAGACAAAATAATATATAATAATACATAAACTATTATTTATGTATTTTTATATAATATTTTCTCTACAGTACCTAATACATTTAAAATAAAAAAAAACGGGTGGCACTCCAGGAGTGCCGGCAGAAGTGAAAACTTGAACATTAACGTTGTGCATTTTTGAATATTTTGGAATGGTTAGGGAATAATTTCGCACGAATTGCTTTATTTATCAGTATAAAAGTACTAGCATTTATGTAGTTAAATACAATATTTATTTATTGCGCTATCGTACACAAAAATGACAATTTCACTGTTTCTTCATAAATCAAAATTTGAAAAAAGAATGTTACGCTCTTTTGTACTCGTGCCGTGCTAACGCTGGGGAAATAAATAAAAATCCACTCGTTTCAAGAATTATAGCTTCTACGCATTGTATTTAAGGTTCATATTAATAAGGGATCGTAAAACTTCCTACGCATTTTCGATCGGTCACGTTATCCTGACGCGAGTTTAACATTTTCTACCCATCTCTAAAGTGCTCAACGCCGCTAAAGAAGTTTTCAATTCAAAAATGCCAGCATCACTTGACTGTTTCACTGTGTATTTAGGTATATACCTTTAATAATATCTACACTAAATTCTATACCCAATATCGGTACATTGCAACTGATGCTTACTTGCCATTTGTAATGTGATGCAAGTGTTTGACATACCTACTCGTACCTCTCATTGAAGAGTGTTACAGTGGCCACACAGGAACAACACAATATATGAAGATTGAAGTAGATATCTGGCTTCAAAGTGCAGACGGGTCAGATGAACCCAGTAGGTATGCGTAATACTAATAGATATTATAGATATTATGTTTATTTGCCTTTATGTATGGGAACTATTAATAACAATCAATTTAAGAAACGTATAAATTTAAGTTAGTCACGTTGACAATTTTTTTTAAAATGGAGAGCTTATGAAATACAAATTATCTCACAAATGGTCAACCAAAGAGATGTAGACTGAGAATACCTATCACCTACCGTCAATAGTGTAATTCTAAGAATTATTATTCAAATGTATATATTTCAAAAGTTAGTATGGATTCGAAAAATATGTTGTTAAGTTAAAATTATTTAAAATAACTGCCATTTAAAAATAAATGCGGGATCTATCGTATGAAAATATATCGAAATGGAATTCCGTGTTGGAGTGTTGTGAACAACAATCTGTTCATTACCGCGATGATGAGAGTGGCTGTCCGTGTCACTCCGTAATGTAATGCAGTGCAAATGAGTCAATCTCCACGGGGCCGGGTGGTCACAGCACCATTAGGTAATCGATTTGTTCAGCCCCTTCGACATCCAAGCCTTTACCATTGCTATTGCCGGCGTAATGAGAAGCTTGCCTTCAGTTAATAGGAATAATATTTTAAATGGAATACATCCAGATATATATAATGAAGATTGAAATACTATTATTAATAATTACTTTATTTTGGTTATATATACGTTCATGATCATGTAGTACTTACCGAAATTAGTTTTTAATAATTTAATTGTACTTAGTTAAGTAGCTAATATTAATTAGGCTATGGTGATAACTCATTACATATAAAGATATAAATTTACACCTTATAATCTAATAATGACGTGAGAGGAAAGTCGACCACTGATGCACTTAGTTTTCCAATCTAAACAATAGAATTCTACGGATGCGCGCCCCGCGGGACGCTCATCTATCTCTATGTAAATTATGCGGCAAATAACACCGACTTGCGTTCATCAGGTCAGGCACGTGGCACAATGACGCGATACATCCATATTCTTTAAATCATACGCCTTCACAGGTACGTACGTTATATTTTGTATCAGAGCGTTTGAAGTGGTACTCTCTTAAATTTCAATCTCTACTGTCACATTTTGGGAGAGAAATGAGAAAACGTTTTATACTTTAAATAATGGCGCAAGTTTGAAATTTAAGGTACAACCATGCTTTTCTATTATATAGGTAAGTAATAACGTATTATCGGCTTTCCTTTACGCGAATCTTTAAGCTTATTTATTTTTTATAAGGAAACAGTAAAGAGACCAGGCTGCGCCTGATAGTAAGCGCGGTGCAGACTAAATAAAGTATGGACCAGCTAGGGACTGTATTATGAAATAGTTGCAGTAAGTATATAGGTATTATGTATTATGAAATTCTTTTTTGAACCATCAATACGATAAAGCTAGTTGGGTCTATCATTAAAATTATATTTACCTCCTTTGGGTACCTGAATCTTAATTGGTATCTACTACAGAGGTTTGAATTATAAGTTAGTAAATACTTACCGCTCATTAAGATAATATAATTCGCAGGTGCAGAAAGCGCACAGCCCCGGAATTCCCTGTTTGTTTATTTTTTCTGCAGCCATCTTCTTTTATTCAGTTATTCCATGTTAGTAGCGGCTATTGTCCTGTCGAAATCTTTTCACCTAATTGGGTTTTAGACTTTGCATGTCAATAGTCGTAACTGGGCATTAGTCAATGATAAATACCATTGGCGTATGATGCAAACATAATATTCTTGATGTTTTAACCAGGGAGCGTGGCCATACCCCAATCGGGATTCGAATCCACCTCAATCCAACGCAGTGGTTTTACAATTTGCGGGTAGTTAACCGACTTAGGACCCATCCTTGGTTCTTCATTGACTTCCATCCTTATGCTACGTAAATTAATAGAAAAGATTCGCTTTGCAGAGATGAATTACAGAGTTGATGATAGTGTTGAATATGAAAGTGATATAATCCTATGGTACAGTACACAAACCCATTAACCGGATGACATTATTGATGATAATTTTTTACATACGCTTCACGTCGTTATGAGAAGATAATGTAACATTGTAGTCATCTAAACGAAATGAAATATTAGTGAAATAATAACAATTTCTATCCATAGAATTTTATTTGTAAGTGAGTTAAATTGGGAAGCTTTATTAGATATGAGTATACTTGCAAGTGCAATTCGAAAATGTATAGAAAAATCCAAAGAGGAAAGGACGGCAGCAGCCTAATAGGGACAAAAAAGCAGAGAATATTTTATAAGTTATTTAGAAAAATATTTAATAAGTAAATCAGAAATTCAAATATACAAGATAAGAAAAGGAGAAGGGACCAAGGAAACATTAGCCTTGGAAAGCAGATCGTCGTGTCATATAAAGGCTAAATAAAGACGCTCTTGATAGAGCCGTATTTAAGGAGTTATATTAGTGATGTAAATGAGTTGTAAAATGTAAATCAGTACTCTAGGTGTAGTTATAATGTTGTTGGTACAAATAAATCATAGCAAAATTCTATGTACCTACACGTAAGAGTTGTCCGTAGGTGCGTTTCTAATTAAAATACAAATGTCTAAGAATTGATCCCGGAGCGGCGTTCCCCGTTATTTAGCCAATAACTATAACATTATTTAGGAAGTAATTTGAACTTTATATGCTTATTAAATGATAAGTAAATTAAAATGGATTGTATTCTTATTTATTGGAAAAGTTTAGAAAGAAGTCTAAGATTGAATTTTAAGGATTCACATGGGTTATTTTTTCTGGGATATAAGCAAACGTCAGTTTCTTAGTAGTGTAAACAGTAAAACTCTACACTTCTATCTCATGGCAACAAGTTAACCACACCTGCGCGACCGCTAAGTGAATATTTGGGTGTGTTAGCGTCACTTCTCCTTCACTAACCTTATTCCCGTCCCCAATGTCCGTGTCCTCTGTACCTATCAAGTGCTGGTTGTTCGTTTTTTTAACAAAGGTACTTTAAATTATTTAATTGGTATATATAGCTACCTTTGTAAATTCTTATTATATTATCTACCTTGTTATGACTTGTCATAAGTGCTTTTTATAAGCTTTTATTTTACTAGTGTTTCTTCATAGAGAGACATCGTTTTGATATCAGATAGAAATGCTTGCTAGCAACGTCGAAAACCAAAACAATTGACTGGATATTTAAAACACTGCATGCACCTACATCTGTCGATATCTTTGTGAGTTGGCGTAATATTTACTCCGTTATAAATATAGCACCTAAGTAAGCAAAGACCAATTTTATTAATATTTTAATTTTAATTTTCTATTGCTGTTCGCTCAAAGGTCGCGTCGTTGAGTGTTAGTAGGTATACAAAGTTAACACAACAGATAGGCATTAAATTAAACCACGTATTTTATTTTCAGACTCTACACAAAAAAAAACATTTAAATAGAAGTATTAGTTTAGCCACAGTATGCTCAGATCACTGAAACTATTTATAAATGGTGTTTGCATATAACTTTGATTGACGAAGTATTAAGGTTCTTAGGAAAAATATATATTTTTATTTTTTACGCTATCTATTTTTGTACCATTTGGAATTAATGCTGAGCACGTATAATATATCGCACATTTAGAACGAAAACGACACAATTAAAAAAAATCGGAAATTGAGTTATCGCCATAAAATGACTTAAAACTTGTCTGTTTTTTATAAAAATATAATAAAAAGGCACGATATAACAGTTTGGTCCCTTTCCTCCTTGAATATAGCTGTGTTTGAGCTATTGTTGTATTGAGAACTTCGTTTTAAGTAATTTTATAACGCTAACTCAATTTTCGATTTTTTTGAATTGTGTCGTTTTCGTTCTAAAGGTGCGATATGTGGTTTATTTTAATGCCATCTCTTGTATCAACCCTGTATAAGTATACATAACACGACGTTGAGACACACGACAAGAGGTTAAATTCATTCAAACTTCAATGTTTGTAGCGGTGGCCTATGGAGGTCTAAGTAGATAATCTGTAAACCGAATGTCATTGTCTGGATTCGTTTTCCATATCAGGGAATTTGGGCGAATTTAATTTTCCTAGTAGGTATACTCTATGAGACTTTGCAAACAAATAATATTTTACTCAATATACCAATATGAGTTTGTGTAGTACCTACATTAACAATGGTTTTAATGTTATGTGACTGATATCAATTCCTTTTATACTGATCTACTTTTTGATTGAGTATTTTTCTATTGTTTTTGTTTAAATTTACGAAAAAGCTTATGAATAAACGTAATTTGATGTTTGCGCAAGATGCAAATTATATTAAGAATGGGGGTGACGTGAGGTGATCTTATATTATGCCACTATAGTAGGGACAAACTAATATGGCCGGTATGACATGACATGGTTCTGAATTTTTTGGGTAGACGTTCTCACAGAGTTATCGCCTCGGGAAAAAAATTGAATTGTCATACCGGCCAGCTTAGTTTGTCCGAACTACAATAATTTTCTACTTATTTAATATTTGTTACATATTTTGATGGATTAAAATAGGTATATATGTTATTCTTTAAATGTGTCATTAATTGGATGTAAATGATGATGACCTAAGATTAAATCATCAGTACAAATAAATATAGTATCAAAGACTAGAAGATTTATTTTTATTGTAAATGGTAGTATTTTCAGGATATGTTGATATTTCGCATTGCAGTACTATCGCCAGCATAGTCCTGGAACAAAAAGTAAATGTTATCTTCGGTTAAAAGAAAATGTCACACAAATAGGTAAAACATAATAAAAAAATAAATTGTTTGTTTGGAATTTATATTTTATTTTTGTAACGACCAATTACAAGGAAATTAAATTAGTTACGCCGCTTTTGGTTATGTGAATATGGATTGAATATTTTTTTTTTTGATTATTTAAATTTATATAGCCGTAGTGTTTAGCCTTGCAAAATGCAAACGACTCGCAATATTTAAATTTTTTTAAATTGTTTTAATTGATATAATTAAATAATATGTATTTGTGCCAGGATAATATATTATTATAACGCAGATTACAACAGCGGAAAATAATTAAGTAATTGTAAGCATTATCGCATATTATAGCATATATTACTATACTATACACTTGTTTTTAATGGGATTTATAAAATTACACAAGATAAAAAATATCAGCATTTATTTAACAATTCATCGAATAATAATATCGAGTACTTAGTTACCGACTCCAAAATTGGTAACTAATATAATATGTGTAATATTAAATTATTTTTATTAGTGGTTAAATTTTTTGAAGTCGGTTAATACCATCATACCAATTGTCTCCATCAAAGGTCTACTAAGAGCCATGACTGACAGCATACTTCGTTACAACTCCCATATCGTTTGTCTTACATTAGTCAATATAGTTTCTTATTTTTTTTTCTTCTTCTAAGTGCTTAGCTGTTTAGATCTAAATAGTAAGTAACAATGATGTGTCAACCTGGTTGGGATCGCAATCTGGAATAGTACCTTATGTTCATGTTACATCTTACAATGTATTTGATTGTTGTCTGTTTTGTTGTCCAAATAAATAAAATAAAAAAAGGGAAAGTGCTGAGGCCTTCTGGGGTCTCATTTACTTTAGGTTGCGGTTCCGGCTCAGATTTAATCAAGCAATAAGAGATTATATAAATTTCTGGTTCCAATAAAACTAGAATACTAGTGATACAAGAGTATTATCTATACTAGCCTTGCATAACTAGTATTCGTTACAGATACATATCACACGTAATTAAGAAAGAATTAATCATGAAATAACTAAACAGGTAAAAAATTTAAATGCGACGTTCAACTCCGATATTATAAAAGTAATTTCAAAATATCCTACTTTACAAAACTGTGCAACTGCACTCAAATAATACGCTGTGTGTTTTTACGCTGTGTACTTATCAGCCATGTTCACGGTTTCGAGAAAAATATTTACTTGCTCGAACACTAAGATTTTTGTTCTCATGAATTTTTCATCAAGAAGGTTGTCACTGCATACCACGTTTGACATAAACTCGGAACATGGTGCGGCATGGGTAAACACTAATCCTTAGAAGTAAGAGAAAAATAGTTCTAAGTTCTAACCACATCGTTGTTGGCTTGAATTGCTTTCTTTAAAATATAAATATTTTGTTATTTAAAAAGAGAATTATTATTATTTAAATTGAGAAGTATGTGTGGGCTGAAAGTAAGTGATAGAGTGAGGAATAGCGTGATAAGAGAAAAATGTGGATTGAAAGAAGATGTAGTGACTAAGATTGAGAAAGGAATGCTTCGGTGGTTTGGCCACATTGAAAAGATGGATGAAAGAAGAGGAACGAAAGAAATCTATGTCGAGAAAGTGAGTGGTATAGTTGGACGGGGACGTCCTAGACGTACCTTCATGGACCAAATTGGCGACCTCATCAGGAAGGGCCAAATAAGGAGTTCTCGTAACCGACGAGCATGTATGAAGAGACTGATGACTGTAAAAGAAGCGAAAGAGGTATGCGTGGATCGTAGCACTTGGCGCTCCATAATCTCTGCCTACCCTATTGGGAGAAAGGCGTGCGTTTATGTATGTATGTCTGTTAAATATAATAAAAAAGGTAGTTCCTATATTTGATAATAATATTGAAAATAAAGTCCCTTTCTAGCCGATTTCCGCCACGGCGGCCAATTTCAACGGAGATCAGCCAGGTACGCAGGAGATATTATAGTGCACAAGTGTGTGCGCAATACACAGGTACACTCGCTATTCCTTTACTCTCATAGTCCGGTGAGACGGCAATCCGACATGACCGGAGAGAGATCAGGCGCAGGACCAACGGCTTTACGTGCTTTCTGAGGCACGGGGGTATCACACCGCCAACTTCCTGACTCCGAGCTGCGACTGAGTAATTTTTAAGATGGAAAAACCCAGTCACAATGTTTTTGGCCCGACCCAGGATTCGAACCCAGGACCTCAGCGCGCAAATTGTACTCGTAACGCGTACGCAATACAACTACGCCACCCAGGCAGTCTAAAACCTACCTAGTTCATTGAAATTTGGTCCACATGACACCAAAATGAGCAAAATAAATATCAATCTGTACAGTTGCCAAGTGTTGCACTTTGAACTTTAGTTTCAAAATCTTTATTTATATGTAGGTAATGCTTTTAAAAAGATTGCAATTGTTATTTACGTATCGCCAAATTAGTACTTAGCTAATATACATTTATGCATGTACCTATAGCTTCTAACGTTATTTTCACAAGTAAACGTGGGATGTTTATTTTGGAGATATTATGCAAGTGGATCTGAGTGGAACTTTTAGTTGAATGGACATTGTCCACATGTCCTGTGGCGGTACGATTATTCAAAACAGATGCAGTAACACGAATTAGCGATGTGTACCGATATTCATCGGGAAAATCCATCAGTCTTACTTGATATTCTAATTTCTGTTTACGCCTTGAGTTTTGAGTTAGGTAACAGTATGTATTTATAACTGTTAACTAGTAATAAGAAAAAAATATCGGTTAGGTTTGATGCGTAGGTGTTTTAGCGCTCATAACCTAATTTGTTTATTTTTATGAATTATAAAAAAATACACACACTCACGCCTTTTACCCCCGAAGGGGTAGGCAGAGGCGCAGCTAGAGCATTCACTTTTCGCCGTGCGTATTCCATCCTATGATGTGATAGAGGACGATCCTATCGCCATATCGGGCACAAATTCCAGACGCCGCGCCGGGCTGATAGTGAATTTTTAAAACCCAATGTTACTTTGCCCGACCCGGGAATCGAACCCAAGACCTCAGCGTTGCAGTCATACCGTAATACAACTACGCCACCGAGGCAGTCTAAAATGAAAAAAAAGTAGTAGTTATTTAAGTGTAAATACTAGAATAAAAAAAAATATGAAAAAATACAATAATATTGCTTTGTATTTACTCTAATTCCCATCACTCATGTAATATGGTAAGTATGACTAATAAGTAATAACTAATTTCGTTTAAGGAATACAGTTTCCATAATATAATATTTGAATCCTATTGGATCAAATAAATAAAAAAGGCTTTTTTTCTACCATACATATTTTAGACTATAAATAACATTTAAGTTAATGATTGAATCCTATTAGTAAACTAATTTTAATAATATCTGCAACTGACTAATATATATTTACAAATTATTTAATAACACTTAAATTAATAAAATTATAATTGGTAATATTGCAATAGCCGATAGATAATGTCGGTCGAAAATTATCCCTCGTGAGTTTTAGGGATGCTGAAAATTTGGCGAAGATCCAAAACGGACACACCTAGCGTATAAAATTAGTTCCCATAACGATTACTTACATGGAGCAAATGAAATGCCTCGTGGTTAGAATTTAAAACTGCAGTTTAACTTTGAAATGTTAATCAATTTAAAATGCTAAAAACGGGTAAAGTTATGGATTTGGGATACATATATAAAGAGGCGTATACCTTCCCTTGATAAAAAGAACATAGGATTTATTAAGTACAGCTGATTTTGAGAAACTTTATTTTTTACTATAAAATATAATTATAATTTTTAAACTCGCTGTAAGTAAATTCCCTTAAAGCTGTGAAATGTATAATGTATAAAACTTGTTTTGTTAGTAAAATCTGAACTTTAATTACTTTCAGCTTTCAATCGCAATAGGCTAGTTGACTACTTTTTTTAGAACATTTATCAATAATGTATGCCATCCAAAATCTAACGGAATAAGAATTTCAAAACTGGCGCAATAATAAGTAAGTTATAAAGCTTTGAAATTTGGTAGAAGGTGCAAAAAATAATGTGCAAAATAGAATATAGGAAACTATCGTATTTAAACACTAATTTAATAATTATATTATTTCGGCTTGTAATAGGCAATACTGAGGCAATATTAATAGTTGTCACAAAAAATATGATGCCATCATTTTTATACGGTTACAGCAAAGTGACCCTACTGCATTGGTTGGTAAGCGAAGTAGGGTCGAGATAGTGTCGACTGTCCTCAATTAAAACTTTGAGTCAATACGTTCATTTTAACATTAATATTATGTAAGATAATAATATACTATATTAATATGTATCTCTAGGTAAATTCGACACAACGACGAATATTGATCTTCCTATTTTTTAAGTGCCAATTTCTATTAATCGTTAATTCGCCAATGTTTTTTTACTTTAATGAAATTATTATGACGTTCTTTGACTCTATTATAATTTTGTTGGGAGCTTTTGATCTCAGTGTGGCAGCAGCTTAATAAGTTATGAGGTACAGTGTGCACTGGGCCGTGGCAAACCTTGTAAAGTTTGCTTACACCCGACTGGTCAGAGCTGTCATACGCGGGTTCTCCTACCACCCTCATAAAATCATTGCTTATTGACGTATGATTTACACTTAATTTGATGGGTAGAGTATCAATCTGAATAATAAAAAGAAAGTTATATTTAAATTGGTAATAGATTAATCCTGACACAGTTATTTTTTATTCTTCTAAATGAGATGTTTAGTGCCGATTAATTGTTTTTCTTAAGTATGTAATTTTTATTCGCTTATAAAAAAATATAAGTACCTACTTTGTTTTTTCAGTATTACTTTGCCTATTTTTAACTTTTTCCATTCTGATTATTTATTGTTACAAATTATAAGTAAAAAAAACAAGTAAATGTTAATAAAAAGATAAGGGCTTAACGAAGTATAACATTCGCTTCTTAAATAAAGTGAAATATATCACTTATCACGTAGGTAACTACTCACCCTTTGTTGTTAAATTCATCCGTAGCTCTTCAGTGTTTGCAGCCAATCAGCACCGATTTACGCTGGCTGCAGGCCTAATAATTTCGGTATGCTGACTAATTATCCTGTGAATTTGCGAAGTACTCATTCAAGGGTCATGAATTAGGACGTGTGCGTGTATATGTGTGCGGTTAGAGTTATACGTAACTGACATAAGTGGCTCTTGGCTCCGTTGTGCCACCACTTGGTTACATCGAATACTAGGCGAGCACGCCACCTGAAGAGCTCTCCTCACCCACACCGATATAAAACGAAATCAGTATGTGAAGTAGAGTTTGTGCAGTAGTGAGTGTTGTGTAAAGCTGAGGGTGTGAGTGACATTGTATGTGTAGGCTTACGTGAGTTTCCCTTTAGTGACGTAACGACCGCATTTAAAGTTGAAGTCGGCGGCATTTGTTTGCTACGTTTCCGCATAGTTTGAATGAAAAGTAGTTTTGTGTGCCTCACTATGGTTTTGTTTAGCTAACGAAATCAACTTGATAGTGTTAGTGTGCATAAATATGAAACTATAGTTTAGGACATGATGTACGTACGTTTGACATGAAGTTTTCCACGATGATTATCTGCGAAAAGAAGAGGTACCTGTTAATAAAAATAATTATCATAAAAATTGTTACTCTGTGTCCTGGTAAGTGATGAGTGGTAAGCAGATATGTAACTAGTGCTTCTACGGTTTATTTCAAGTCCATGATGGTATAAGGAGTGACTTTATCATCACGTAATTTTTTTTTGTACAAAATAAACATTGTAGGCTCCTGCGTCAGTGGAGTTTTACTTAAAAAATATTTATAGAGTATGAGGGAAAAAATATGAATAGGTACTGATCAAAGCGGAAGTATAGAGTGACATAGTAGTAGACATATTATAAAGCTCCTCAAACAAAGAGATAAAAAAAATATAAATATTACATACAAAAAGCAATTATGGATAGGGACTTTGGGGCATCATATATTTATCTCATTTTTAAAATGTTCGATGTAGATTTACGCCTTCATGAAAGGCACGGCATTTTTTTAAGATTTGGCGCGTATACAAATTAGTGCAGGAGATTAAAATAACATGTTTTCTGAAAGTTTTATTGGAAAATGCGGGAGATCGACCCCTTATTAAATGGATGGTTGAGCTAATAAGGGGTTGTAAGTAAGGTAGTTCATAAACGATGCGTCACGAGCAGCGACGTGAAAAGAGGGTAGACTTTTAAAATCTGTGAACAACCTGTTGGATACAGAATCCATTCTCTATCTAATGTTTAAATGTAAATAATTCGACTTTGGTGAGATAGACAATATATTCGGAATAGTTAGAATTACAGTTACATAATAAAAAAAAAATATTATATTTGTATCCCTAACCATATAGAAATTAAGTAAGTATAGTGTTACTTTACTTAGCCTAACAAAAGCCCAGTTTTTAAGAATCCTACTAAAACTTTACCAAGCCATTTCAAATTATGCGGGTTTATGCGTCCGCGACCAGAAACGAAATTGAATCTATAATTGGTTCATCATCATCAGCCACATGACGTCCACTGCTGAACATAGGCCTCCCCCAAAGATTTCCAGACCGACCTGTCAAAATAATTGGTTCCAAAGGCTATTTTAAAAATATGTGTTAGCGACTATTATAATTACCATATATTTTATTTAAGTTTTATAAGGAAGTATCGGCCCCTTAATGTGCGTGTTCGCATAATATAAGATGGTGTATTGACCCATTTGTCATTCACTTTAGTGATTCATTCATATCGGTCACTCTAACATTCATTCATTCATGTATTCATTCATTCATTCACCCCCACCTGAGAACACTGGTCATGCGAACACGCTCATTCGAGGTGCAAGTCTTGTAAAGTAAACAACTGATAAAGTGTTTAATAAAAGCGATTGTGAAAAGTAGAACTGAGGTGTTATTTACTGCAAATTGCTAAAAGTTCAGAAGAGGGATAAAACCAAAACACTGCGGTTTTGGTGGACAAGTCGACGCTCATTTATTAAAGGTCAAATTGCAAAACATTTTTTTTTTTCAATATACGTTTATGCAACAAATAGGTATATCTATACTGACATTACAAAAAGGAAAGATTTGTAACGAATAAAATTCAAAAACGATTGAAACAATTTTCGCTAATATAAAGCTGCATCATCAGCGAGTAATCAGTAATAGTTTCATATCGGTAATATAATTTCATAAAAAGGTGACATATCCCTTGAGATTTTATTATCCGTTAACTTCAATAAAAAAAAAGTTATTTTAAATTTCATAACAGATAATTACATAATCATGATGTTTCTTTTTTTCTTTTCTTCTGTTATTACCCTCTTTCTAAAGCTTAACTGTTCTTGATTCGTTAGCAGCATATACTTGTTTGTAAATATTTTTCAGCTACGTAAGAATTATGCCGAATCACCGATCACGTAAGCGCGTGAGAGACACCAGGGGATCCGCCGTTGATTCTGATTCGGAGACCCCATCAGAGAGGCGGCGTAGCCGTAAATCTCGGCATAGAAGTTTACGGAGCACAGAACGAACGAGGCGATTAAACTCGCCTAATTCTGCAACACGTCACGAGCCGACGTCAAGACCGAGGGCCAGTACCAGCGAGATTGCGGTGGAACGGTGTTGCGAGAATGAACCAAGTGGATCGGCAATACCTGGTAACATCCCGTCGCCGGTATTGGCAGGTACTCAAAGTGCTGGTTTAGACTCTAGTAATTTAGTTAATATATTTCAAGAAATTGTTAAATCTATACGCATGGAGGGTAATTCCGAGAGATACCCTACGCTAAACGTAGTGCCGGAGTTTGATCCCTCTAAGAGAAATCAAACTGTCGATGTCTGGCTCACTAAAGTTAACGAATGTGCAAAGATGTATAATTGGTCAGAACGACAAATAATTCATTATGCTCTGCCCAAGTTAGCCGGGTTTGCCCAGAAATGGTATCAAGGGCTGCCTAGTTTATTATTTTCTTGGACAGAGTGGCAACAAAAACTTAGGTTAGCGTTTCCTAGTGATGATAATTATGGTCGATTACTGACTGAGATGCTCGCCTGTAAGGCACGTTTTGGGGATAATTTGGAGGAATATTATTACGAAAAGATGGTTTTGTTAAATAAATGTAATATTTCTGGTAAAAATGCTACGGACTGTATATTATTCGGAATAGAAGACAGATCGGTCAGAATTAGTGCCGAAGCTGTTCAATTTAGCGAACCCGATAAATTATTAGTTTATATTCGTAATGTAAAAGTAGCAAAACGTAACGAAAAATCAAACGTGCCTCTGCAGACTGGGCCTAGCTCTGAAGGTAAACGATCAGAGGATAGTGTAGGCACCAAGGTACCAAAATGTTACAATTGTGGTGCAGAGGGACATCCCTACTACAAGTGTAAACATCCAATTAAAAGATGCAATCAGTGTCATAAAGTGGGTCATTTAGTTAACGATTGTCCTAACAAACAGGAATCCGATAATGATAAAACTGTCATGAATATTTCGAAAGAACAAAATAACGATATGAAATATTTTAAAAATGCAATAATTGATGGGCAGAGTATGCACTGTTTTATTGATTTTGGTAGTCAAATAACTATGCTCCGAGAAACCGAATCAAAATCATTGAATATACACTCATCGGTTACTAATTTACCTATACTAAGAGGATTCGGAAATTCTGTAGTTCATTGCATAGGGAAATGCGAGATTGATATCGAGATAGATTTAGTAAAAGCCCGTGTAGAAGTATTGATAGTTCCTGACCACTATTTAAAAGTACCTCTACTGGTAGGTCAGACGTTTACTGAACAAAATCATATAGTCGTGTATAAAACCAAGGATAAATTGATAATTAACAGCAAAATGACAGAAAACGTAAAAGATATTAAACTTTTTGTTAGTGAGACGGTTACAGTAGTCGGACGTTCTGAAGTAGCTATAGATGCGATACCACCGTACGATGGGGAAATTCTGGTAGAGCCTGGGTTTTGCAGTCTGCCTCAGAAGACATATATAATAGTACCTGGTATTATAGAATTAGTTAATGGAAAATCAACCGTCCTATTAGACGGGCTAATCAAAACTGGTTTTACGTTGAATAAAGGCACTCTCTTAACTCGTGCTCTTCCCGTATTTCAAGTCAAGAGTTATAACGTAAACAAAATCGAACAATGTGATGGTTCTTATAGTATGCCCATAGATAGTAAAATGATATCTGTAAGTGACCAAATTAGCCAAAACGATCTTTTAGGTCTAACCCACCTGTTAAATGAATACAGGGATTGTTTTGCTTTTTCAATTAAGGAGTTAGGTTGTATTAATAATACTGAGATGGAAATTAAATTAACCGACAGCACACCGGTTGTTTATCGACCATATCGTATGCCATACGTGGAACGACAGATAGTCCGTGATATGGTACAGGAGCTAGAAGAATCCAACATAGTTAGACCGTCAACTTCTAGTTATGCGTCTCCTATACTCCTTGTGAAGAAGAAATCTGGGGAGTATAGATTGTGCATTGACTATAGAGCTCTCAATAAGATAACTATAAAGGAACACTATCCGCTCCCCAGAATTGATGACCAACTAGATAATTTATCTGGATACAAATATTATACGTCCTTAGACCTTATGTCGGGCTATTACCAATTGTGCATGTCTGAAACTTCAAAACACTTGACAGCGTTTGTAACGCCCGATGGGCATTAAGAGTTGAATAGAATGCCCTTCGGACTTGTCAATGCACCATCAAATTTCCAACGAGCAATTAACAACATATTAGGCAATGCAAGATTTAAGGAAGCATTCGCCTATATGGATGATATAATAATTCCTTCTAAAACCATAGAAGAAGGGCTTCACAAATTAAAATCAACCTTAGACTTATTCCGTGTTGCTGGCTTAACACTTAAATTATCCAAATGTCATTTTTTAAGGGAGTCCATAGACTATCTCGGATTTGAAGTGTCTGCCGAGGGTTTGAGACCGGGTAAAAATAAAATTAACGCTGTTGATATATTTCCACGTCCAACCGATCAGCATAAAGTCAGACAGTTCCTAGGGCTCTGTAGCTTCTTTCGCAGATTTATAAGAAGCTTTTCCTCAATAGCCCGGCCACTTACTCAGCTCCTTAAAAAGGACTCTAAGTGGCAGTGGCTTGATGCTGAGGAGAATGCGTTTGTTACATTAAAAGGCGAATTGATAAAACGTCCAATTTTAGCTTTTTATCATCCTACTTTTGAGACCCAACTCCATACAGACGCATCGAAAATAGGTATAGCTGGCATACTATTACAAAGAGCTAGTAAAGACGCGCCATTTAATGCAGTGGCCTATTATAGCAGGCAGACCTCGCCAGAAGAATCCCGCTTTACCTCTTACGATTTGGAAACTTTAGCCGTCGCCAGTTCATTGCAGAGATTTAGGACTTATCTACTAGACATATCGTTTACAATAGTCAATAGTGACTGTAATTCACTGAGGGCGACATTGGAAAAGAGAGATGTTTTACCTAGAGTGGCAAGATGGTGGAACATCATGCAGGAATATGATTTTAAAATAGTTTACAAATCCGGCTCCACTATGTCCCACGTAGATGCGCTTAGTAGGAATCCCGTTGAAACTAATTTTGCCGAAGTAAGATGTGTTGAGAGTACAAATTGGATAGCGACAGTACAACAGAGCGACCCCGAGCTTCAGCGCATTATTACTATATTAAAAGATCAGGAAACAAATAATATATTAGAAATTAAAAACAATTTTATAATTAAAAGAGGATTGTTGTATAGAAAGACTGATGCAGGGAATCGCTGGGTTGTGCCAAAAGGGGTTCGATGGCAGATACTAAAGGCCCACCACGATGATATAGGTCATTACAGTTTCGATAAGACATTTGATAAAATTAAAAGTAATTTCTGGTTCCCTAAAATGAGGCGGTTCATAAAGAAATATGTTAATTCTTGCTTGGAATGCGCCCACACAAAGATTCCAGCTGGTAAAAGAGCCGGCAACCTTCATCCGGTACCAAGTCAATCGTCCTTTTCATACCTTGCACATAGACCATTTAGGACCTTTTGTGCGAAGCAAAAAGAGAAATTCATATCTGCTTTTAATTATTGATGCATTCACCAAATACCTCATTTTAGTACCTGTTAAAAACACGAAATCACTTAATTCTATATCCGCTTTAAAAACATATTTTCATACTTTTGGCGTTCCCACGCGAATAATTTCTGACAGAGGCACTTCATTCACATCTAAACATTTTCAGCAATATTTAAATTCATTAGGCATTAAGCATGTCATGAATGCTGTAGCGACACCACGGGCCAATGGGCAAGTGGAGCGCTATAACCGCACTGTTTTAGCTGCCTTAACTGCAACCAATCACAATAAACCGGAAGAATTATGGAACGAAAGTGTATCGGAAATACAGTGGGGCTTAAATAATACTCTTAATAAAGGAATCGGAAAAACACCAGCTCAAGCATTATTTGGTATTGATATAAGGTGTTGCTGTAGATATGAAGAGGCTGCAGCAACGCAGATTTATAACTAATTATGATTTATTTACTTTGAGGCGAAGACATGAAGGGGCTTCGTCCTCGTATTACAGGCTCAACAAAAGTATGTTATAATTTTAGCAATACTGTAAACATGAAGGGGTTACAGTATTGATGTAAGGTGTTACTGTAGATATGAAGAGGCTACAGTAACCCAGATTTACAGCTAATTATGGTTTATTTACTTTGAGGCGAAGACATGAAGGGGCTTCGTCTTCATATTACAGGCTCAACAAAAGTATTTTATAATCTTAGCAATACTGTAAACATGAAGGGGTTACAGTATTGATGTAAGATGTTGCTGTAGATATGAAGAGGCTACAGTAACCCAGATTTAAAGCTAATTATTATTTATTTACTTTGAGGTGAAGTTAGTTCATTTACAAGTGTCTATAAGTAATATAATATACATGCTGATACTGTATAACGTTATATAAGAATTGAGAATGTAATTTATATACATATCATGTAGTTAATGAAGTTTAATGCATTAATATTGTCTTGATTAAAATGAATATTATAATATGTATAATGAATTGTAATTTCGGGCAACTGTAGACATGCAGGGGCTACAGTGTGTCAGTAAGTAGTTATTATGGATATGAATTTGCCATAATAACATATTCTCTAATTGAAACTATTATAATTATTGTGCTGGGACATGAAGGGGCCACAGCATAATATACATATAACTATATCATGGTAAGAGCACATGGTAAAGTTCGATATTGTTGCCGGTGTCGTGGACATGCAGGGGCCACAGTACACCAGAGTTATTGTAGACATGCAGGGGCTACAGTAATTCCTTCAATATCTTTACATTATAATGTGTATTAGTAGTATTGTCGCTGTCGTGTTGTAGACATGAAGGGGCTACAGCATGCTTGAGTTATTATGGATATGTAGAGGCCAGCGTAACTCCTTCAATGCTATTAGTACGAAATGAACAATTGTAATGAATTAGTTGATTTATTTAGAAGAAAAGTTACTTCATAACCTAAATATTTACTAATGTAATTATAAGTATACCTATAGCTCATATAGGTAGTCCTTATTAAGTCAAGTAATGTACTTGTATTCGTTATTATTACTGCTCTTGTATTTTATTTTATTATTTTTTTTTTATTTATTTTTTTTCCTTTTTTTTCACTCTCCATTTCTCCTTTCACGGGACGTGAAGTCGTCAGGAAAGGCCGACTGTTAGCGACTATTATAATTACCATATATTTTATTTAAGTTTTATAAGGAAGTATCGGCCCCTTAATGTGCGTGTTCGCATAATATAAGATGGTGTATTGACCCATTTGTCATTCACTTTAGTGATTCATTCATATCGGTCACTCTAACATTCATTCATTCATGTATTCATTCATTCATTCACCCCCACCTGAGAACACTGGTCATGCGAACACGCTCATTCGAGGTGCAAGTCTTGTAAAGTAAACAACTGATAAAGTGTTTAATAAAAGCGATTGTGAAAAGTAGAACTGAGGTGTTATTTACTGCAAATTGCTAAAATATGTATATTTATTTTTTTCTGTAGTGCTTAGTAACAGTGGCAAAGTGATTATTTCCACATATAAACTACGTTACATTATTTTTACTATTGCAATACTATATCTGATCTGCTTGTAATTGAATTGAGAGTGAGTTTAATTGTTTTTGTTTTTGTTATATTTTTACAAGATTCTACTGGTGGTAGGTCTCTCATATGTAAGAGACCGTCTGGGTGGGTACCACCGCAATGTCTATTTCTAAAGCCAAGCAGCAGTGTGCATGCACTATTGTGTTTCGGTTTGAAGGACATTGTAGCCAGTGTAAGTACAGGACATAGTGAGACTTAACATCTTATGTCTTAGGATGACGAGCGCAGTGGAATGCCACACAGTACTTTGTAACTCAAGGTGCTGGATGGTGTTGCTACTGTTTATGGGTGATCGTATCGCTTACCATCAGGCGAACGGCATACTCGTCTCGTCATTCA
Source organism: Sphinx pinastri (assembly GCA_947568825.1). Taxonomy (NCBI): domain Eukaryota; kingdom Metazoa; phylum Arthropoda; class Insecta; order Lepidoptera; family Sphingidae; genus Sphinx; species Sphinx pinastri. The sequence continues at coordinate 7,614,406 of OX387627.1, read as the reverse complement.
ATTCCATAACAAAAAAAATACTGATGTCAGGTGAAGTATTCCACTCATAGACCACCACAAGCTATTCATACAAAAAAAGTCAATGACCGAATATTCATCCTAATTATTGTAATATTGTTGGCTAATATTATTCTAGATCACTACATATCTCACATTTTTTAATACAGTGAGTTATTTTTGTCTCCATATAATTCTTTATTTTTTTGGTTTGCCAAGTTTTTAATTGATTTGTGTACTTTATTGATTTTTTAGAAATAATGCCTGTATACTTTATAAGAAGAAAGTAATACTTAAATGTCGGTAGTATAGGTTTGTACTTACGGAAATATTGGGACTTTACCTATAAAATTGCCGTTTAGTACTATACAGAAAGTTAAAGTCAGCGTTTTATAAATATTTTTTATTTCTATCAATCAAAATATGCACCCATTCTATCGATGCATCTCTGCCAGCGCAATGGTAATTTTTCAATGCCCTTCTTGAAGAAGTCAGGTGTACGGGAGCCAACAAACTCTTCAAAGGCATTTTGTACTGCCTCTCATTTAAAGAACAAAGGGTTTATTGATTTAGGTAGGTTGCATTATATAACATGTTACTGACATTACATTGCACAATAGACTGTACTGACACGTGCAACAAAAGAAACCTTGGTTATAATAAAGAGAGGAAAAATAGCTTCTGCGTACCTACACAAGATAATACGATAGAATATAATGAGGGCGATTGAAAGTTGAAACATAAATATTTTTTGAAAATGTACTCGTTGATTTAACATTTATGACAACAAACAATATATTTATTTACATACGTATTCTATAAGATAAGCTTAATATTATTCGGAATCAACCCATTGATGGAAACGGCAGTATATGGTCTATAAATCGTAAGGCTCTGGGTTCGATAGGCAACTTGCATTAACGATAATGTGCGTTAAATGGCAATATCACATCATGGAAGAGTAAAAAACTCGACGATTTGTATGTATTAGCTGTTGCATCTCTGTTTAGCCCTCTGACGATAAAAGATTGTGTGGAAACCATAGTGTATTGCCATGAAATTTATTTTTATATTATTTCCGTAATAAATGGAGATCCGCAGGCTGCCAGGCAGAGGAGTAAAGTAGTTAGTACGGCCAATTTACAGGTATCAGGTGCTAAAATCACCCAAAATATTACTCACTTTTCTTAAAGCCTCAGTTCGTTTTTTTTGTTTGTTTATCACAAATATTTTGTTTATCAGAAAATAGGTAAAGTTTGGCGGCCTTGGCACCTCTTTAACAGTTTTTCCATTTTGCTTGCATAGTAATCTCAATTTTCATTAATTGCCGAAAAAGCAACAGCGATTACCAACATAAAGGTATTGTAGATTCTTTCAGTGTTTTATTTATTTATTTGTTATGGTACACAAACAGTATATATATAAAAACAATAAAAAAACATTTTATAATTATATCACAGGCCGATATATATGCCCATTACAGGTTTTAAGGGTTTCGCATTTTTAAAGGTCGATTTCGCCATCGAAGTCCAATTAAAAAACCTATATGCATTATAAGCTTGTGGATTCAACGTCGCAGAATGTCAAGATTGAACGTTCATATATATTTAATTACTGGCCACTTAATGCGCCGGGTTGTGGTTTATTTCGATTAGGTCAATAGGATTGTTTTAGATTGAATAGCATCTCAGAGCATTGAGTTATCTTAGAACTTTAGCTTAGTGTTATAAAATCTGTAATATCCTTACTGATATTATAAATGCGAAAGGAGCTCTGTTTGTCTGTCTGTCCGTCGCGCTTTCACGCCAAAACTGCTGAACCAATTTAAATGAAATTTGGTACACAGATAGCCTAGAGCCTGAGAAAGGACATAGGCTACTTTTTATCCCGGGAAAATATAAAGCTGGACTTTTATCCCGGGAAAAAAAATTACACGCGGGCGGAGCCGCGAGCAGAAGTCTAGTTTTAATATAAAAGTAAAAATAAGAATTATCTCAACATCTTTAAACTTAATAATTTTAAATTGAATGTGGTACAAAGAGCATTTTTTAAATTGTAAGTTCTAGTTTATTTTTTATCTTATCCAAGAAGATTTCTATTGCATAATAATTATAATCAATTCCAAGAGAAACATAAACAACAATCGGTTATTACTTGTAAATTTCCTGGAGTGACTTTTTCATTATCAAGGAAATCGACAACAGAATGTTTCAAGTCTACTTGACTCTTAGGCCCCGTTTTTACAACTGTAGTTATCTTTTTGTTAGGGTCTTATTAAGCTGGACGCGCTTGCAGTACCTGGAGCACTCGAAGCTCTGCGAGCGCGTCCAGCTTAATAAAACCGATGATTACCCTAACAACAGTTGAAAAAACCCGGTCTTAAGCTACGAGGAATAGCGAATTATCCATAAAGAAGCGTCGGAGCTGTTTTAATTTAGCCTAAATTTATGTATTTGAAAACACAAAATTCATATTCTAGATATAAATTAGTACTCCTAAAATTTTGAAAGTAAATATCACTTTTAGTAAATATTTTAGTAACAGCTTATAAAAAAGTGGTCCTAAGCTTTTACGATTTAGTATTTGAAAACCGCTGTTTGAAATCGTTAATTTTACGGGAAACTGCAAAACTTAACTAAACAGTTGTAATTTGTAAAGTCTTCGATACACAGGCAAGCTCAATGATCGTATTACGTAATATCTGCTTGATTGGCTTGGTCATTCCCGCGCACAGTTTACAAAAATAAAATCAATCCTCTCCCCATGTTAGACATAACACTAAATCAGTAAATTACGAAATTGAGGAATTCTCATAAATCCTTTTTTCTACTGGGAATGGAACCCACGATCTATTAATTTCGCAAACACTTATGAAGTCACTTCACTAACAAAGCCATAAAATTCTTGTAAAGTACACCAGATCACCTTGACGGATTACATATCTTTGGCACGGAATTCTTGTCGCAAAACTTATACTTGGCAAATCTTTTATGCCAGTTATTGAAGAACATGCCGTACTTTTCAGTGTATCCTCATATTTCTGTATATGATGTCGTATTAACTTCATAAAAATAAAAGGTTGTTTTTAAAAATGTTTTTCTTTCTATTGATTTTTTTTTTTACTTTTTTTTCCTTTTTTTTTTAAGTATTATATACCTATACGATTCATTTGCCAGATTTGATCCGAATTATTCGAAAAATAATCCGCGGCACTACCCCGGTATTTCAGACTTTTGGGCACAATCTTGGATCCACCATCTTGTTTTTTTTACCGTCAGCAGTGGACCCTTGTGCGGCCCTACCACAATTGTTCGAGCACCACCAAACTATCCCTAACCTATGCCAAGTTATGACTATTTAAAATTGTTTTGGCGGCCATCTTATATCTACAATTTGGCCTAGGCTATAGCCTATAGGTTGATATTAGTTAGGATACGACCCCGCTATTGAAGATGAAGCGGTTGAAGATAGCTGTTTTAAAATTCAGTTACAAGATTTAACTCGAACATACATACAAACATTGCAAGTTAAATAAAACCTTTTTTTTTTTTTTTTTTTTTATTTCTTAATTTAATTTAGGGACTTTTATATGTAAACATATATGTCAGTCCCATCGTACCTTATACAATAATATAATCTATGCTTAAACAGTAAGTAAAATTAAATACAACACAATATTAAAAACGCAACATTACAAACTTAAATAATAAATATGCTGATTCTGACATTGGTGCCGACAAAATGTGATGGAACATACCTATATCTTTTTTGTTCACTTTTAATTTAGTCATCAAAACCTTTCTATCACTTTCAAAATAAAACCTTGTAAAAAGCAAAGTAAATCATATTCTTATAACAGCATTTGTTATCCGTTTCCTGTAGCTTAATGAGAACTGGTGCATTTCATATGAATCGTTCCGTACGTCACCTAGTGGCGACCACACTTCGTTTGTCGCAATCGAATCCGGTACAAAGGAATTCGCAATAGAATTAACTAAGCTGGAGTGACCAGTGTCTGACCACCTACAGCGGTATTACCATGCGCCCCACGTATACTCGCTAGTTACATCAATTTACTAGCATCGACTCACCCGCACACTTCCGTCTATCCGATTTAATACTATCACCAAGATTTGCATGTCACAGGACGCATGGTACCCGGGGCAAATGCCGTTGTATTACGTAACACAGATTGTATTGTGCACCAATATACCTGGATAAATCAATTTTCGTTGCATTAACATAAGCTTTAGGATGGTTGACAATTCTGCAGTGATTAATGAATGCGTTCTAAACTCTTCGTTAGCGTTTCATTTTCTAGTTTAATGCTGATGGAGACTATTGTTTATCAAAAGGAATATATTGAATTTAATAAAGATATTAATGAAATAATTTAAGTGAAATTTTTTACAACTGTTTATTTACTAAACAACTAGCAGTCTTACTTATAAAATAACTCGTCTGCTCTTAAGCAATGCTTATCTTTTGACACACACGATCAGCTGTAAGGCAAAACCCGCCATCTTGCCTGTTAAGTAGGTTTAAACTAGGCTGCGGCGATGTTTAATTTTGACAGTTATTTAAGCAATGCTTAACCACCTCTTAACGCTAAAACAAGTTTATAAGTAAGACTGAAAGTGTTTAAAAATTCATTCTGTCATGAATTTAATTTTTAATAAGTAATCATTGATATGTTTTATACATCAATGTAAGTAATGGTTAATTTTGCGCAAATTCTGGTTTGTTTTTTTTTTACTTTGATATCCGTCTTGCTAATGTATAAGTTCACATTTAAATAACAAGATACCCCGGGGCCGTCTCGTATGCGCCGAAGAAGGCCACCGCGGGTTTTGGTTGGTATGCCGGTGCAGTGTTAGGGACTCGGTCCAATGCTCGCTCGGATGATGCTTTACTCCCGAGTGTCGACATTGGGCCTTAAGACTGTGTGAAACCAACATAACCGTTCCACTCACCGGGGGGGTGAGTTCTACCACCACTGGGGAGTGGTGGTAGCGATAACGCGTTTTTTCCCCGCGAAAAAAAGGTTGCGTACAGGAGCCATAAATAGGCATAATTTATTTAATTTAATAAACCCTATTTAATTTTACGTTAGAAAGCACAAACAATATGATAAAAAATCGGATCGGAATGGAAGAAAGACTAAGAATACTGATTGTTAATATTACGGAATCAATACTGGCACAGTGGTACAAAAACAACATGAATGTAAGGCGGCGGACAGCTACAGAATGCATGGACGACTGGCATTGTCAGTTTGTAAAGCAATGTCAAGTCTCCGGCTGATATTCGCTAACCTGTCTACATCGCCAACCCTCGTGTGACATGCGTCGTCGATTTGGCGTTTGCTTTGTACTGGACTAATTTACCAGGTAAAAGAGATCACAGTCATAGTTCAAATTGCTCTACTTGCGATAAAGTTTACTTGTATAATGACTTAACTAGAATGATCTTCAAATCAATATATAATTTACTGCTTGAAAGCAAAAATAGATAAATCAGTGGAACCTAGACGGACTTTTTTGTGAGAAATATGTACCATGTAGTAAATCATCCACCTGCTTACTCGATGGCTGACCTCTATGTATAACAAAAATAAAAGTGTGGGCGGCGTGCGGATACAACATGACATTTTTATAAAATAACTAGCTTTTGATTGTAGATCTATGATAAAAAGTAGCCTATAGCAATTAGGAATGATATACATACACCCTCACGCCTTTATCCCCGAAGGAGTTGGCAGAGGCGCAACTAATGCAGTCACTTTTCGTCGTGCGTATTCCGTCCTATGATGTGATAGGGGCGAGCCTATCGCCATTCGCCATATCGGGCACAAATCCAGACTCCGGGCTGATACTGAATAGAAAAACCCACTATCACTTTGCTCGACCCGGGGATCGAATCCGAGACCTCAGCTGCAGTTGTGCCGTCATACAACTACTCCACCGAGGCGGGTTGGAATAATATAACTTCATAATATTTTCAGAATTAAAACAGTAATTTTAGACATTGAAATTAAACTATTATAACGGATTTTATTGTTTTTTAAATAAAAAACCGCGATAAAATCCGTTATAATAGTTTAACTTCAATGTCTAACATTCGCGTAAACGTAAGGAATCAGTAATTTTAGAGATAAACCTTTACATCCAACTTGCTAGTACAAATGACATAAAATATCTTTTTATTTTTAACCCCCAACAGAAAAGAGGGGTGTTATAAGTTTAGGGTGGTCTGTGTATCTGTATGTCTGTCTGTGGCATCGTAGCTCTCTAACGAATGGACCGATTTTGACGCGTTTTTTCTTTGAAAGCTGATGTTATCTGAACCCCAGACCAGGGAGGGTGAAAATATAGTAATAGTCTCGTACGCAGATAGTAGATACAGCGAACCTCACCTGTTGATAAGACGAAGTTCTATCGCAAGCAGATAATAATCCAAATTCCGCTTTTCATGAGAAGTTCGAAACGAGTATTTATAGACTAGTTAATTTATAAAAATATTTTTCTTGCAACAATGCAAAGTAAAAATGAAAATTAATTTTATTTTGATGGAATTATTGTTTTGTGTATTATTAAATCACTGTAAATGTACTGCTATAGTTCATAACAACTAGGTAGGCATAGAAGTTGTCCTTACATTTAAATACCTTTAATAATTACGAATGTAAAACACCTTCAATTAAATAATTATGTATTATACGCAATACATAAAAGCTCATGTCTGTATTTCTGAACGAGGAGCCAACGATACTTAGAGTATGCCCATGTCCATCCCATTAAGATAACGGGGGTCTTCATAAGTAAGTATGTATATCGTGCACCAACAATCATGAAAAATAAGACTCCTTACATCAGAGTCGATTACCAAACCGTCTTCTTTGACTTCCTACATTCGAAATACCGTGCCACTAGGCTATATAAAAATTTGCTGTATTATATATAATACAGGTAACTTTTATTAAGTGTTAAAGACGCGAAAGACCTTTTTCGCAATGAAAGTCCGAACTGTACTTTTCTAAGATGAATAGGAGTATTTATGTGAATCAATGAAATGGTCTATTAGTATTAACTACTGGACATAATGAGTCTTAACATCTTATGCCTCAGGATGACGAGCGCAGTGGAATGCCACACAGTACTTTGTAAGTCAAGGTGCTGGATGGTGCTGCTACTGTTTATGGGTGGTCGTATCGCTTACCATCAGGCGAACGGCATGCTCGTCTCGTCATTCAATGCAATAAAAAAAAAAAAAAAATAGTATGCCAAATGTCACCTCATCCTACTGAGTAGTTTCTGCGTTTTGTTCTAACGAAAACAATTTGACAAACATTCTTCTTTATATTATTAGCTAGATACTGTTACAGTATGGTTTACGAGTACTTTGTTTCAATTCTACGAGCTAAACTAAAAATTTGGATCGTATCCAGTATTCACTTAATATATACATAAATGTTTAGAAATAATAACAATTTTCGATACTTTTTAGTTCATAGCTAACAAAAAGCGCTACCATAGAGCATATTTTCTTTTTAGTGTTTGTTTTAAAGCTCTTATTCCGGTTAATTGGATAGGTGAATATCTCGAACAATGGATGCGACTTTGTCGAAACGAGCCTTTGTGTGGAGGTACATATGGAAGGGTTAGTCACATAATTGACCATTTAGCCTGTAGCCGGTTACAGGTAACGGAGCCATAGCCTTCAGCGGTACGAGAGCAGAGCTCGGCCAACAACCGAGGGGACATCCATGCATTTGCATAACAAAGAAACATCTGTCTCCGTTATAGACCGTGTTTGTGTAATAATGGATTTGTTTTCGTTAACTATCACAGGACTAGCTTATCATTCAATTAATACGTCACGATGGAAGTTTTATTTAATTAATATTGTTTGCTTGTATGATTGCTTACTTCCTTCTTAACTATAAAGGAATAATGCTTTATAAATTAAGAGTGAGATTAAGGTAGGGACTTACCCTTCTTTTTTGCAAAATCATTTATGAAATTCGTATTCACAGATTTTGTCGTGTAGGCATTGATGTATTAAAAAACCCCGTGTAGGTAATAGTATGTAGGTAATTCATTCATAATTAATTTATATGAACTACACAGAACAATCACAAATTTGTTTTAGTCTGACCGCTAATAGAGTATTATAATAATCTGCTCTACCCACATGACAAACAATAAAACCCATAAATCAATTATAAATACCATTCCTAAAGTTGTTATAATTAAATATGAATGTAAAGTAATGCTTGAAAATGTATGCTGTGAAAAGTCATTTTATTTACTATTTTAATTTGTTTGCACACGAAAATATGTATGTTACCTAACGCTGTGCGTTAACTTAGCCAGCCTATCAAAGTGATGACCGTTACTTAGTGTTACTCTTACTAATATTATAAATGACTGCCTCGGTGGCGTAGTTGTATTGCGTACGTGTTACGAGTATGATTTCCGCGCTGAGGTCCTGGGTTCGAATCCCGGGTCGAGCCAAAAACAATGTGACTGGGTTTTTCCATCTTAAAAAATACTCAGTCGCAGCTCGGAGTCAGGAAGTTGGCGGTGTGATACCCCCGTGCCTCGGAAAGCACGTAAAGTCGTTGGTCATGCGCCTGATCTCTCTTCGGTCATGTCGGATTGCCGTCTCACCGGACTATGAGAGTGAAGGAATAGCGAGTGCACCTGTGTATTGCGCACACACTTGTACACTATAATATCTCCTGCGTATCTGGCTGATTTTCGTTGAGATTGGCCGCCGTGGCCGAAACTGGCTAGGAGGATTACGATTTTTTTATAAATGCGAAATTTTTGTGATAATGTTCGGATGTTTGTATGTTTGGATGTTTGTGAGAATTAAACGCAGAAGCAACTGAATGGATTTGTACGAAATTTGGCACACCGTTAGACTATGTCCTGGATAAACATATAGGCCCCTTTTTGTCCCGGTAATTTGCTCCCATGGGAAATAATGAATATTTTGATTTTGATTCTTTCAGTAGATGCCGCTGGCGTCGTACTGTGTTTTAGGGACTTTTGTAGCGAGAAAGGCTTTCCACTCGGGCCAAGCCACGAGCAACAACTAGTTATTCATCATTTAATTAACACTGGCCCGTAAAACCTTCAAAATTACCATGTTTTATGTCTATACATTATTTAGTGTACCCCAAGCTTATAGACGTAAAATAGAAAATATTATCTAAGCGGGGCTATGTTAAAGTGCCAACCTCGAGTCAGCGGCGGCGGGTTGACGTAACTCGTTCCCAACCGGACAACGTTCACCAAACAAACATTTTCGAAACATTTCGAATCGTATTGGAAGGTTTTTTGAAAATCACTCAGTTGTTGAAATCGTTTGACCGAGGGATTATTATTTTATTTCCTAGGAGCAATTAATTTACCTGATGAAAATGATACGTTATTGTTCATTGATTGCGCATTCCATACCGTAAGAATAGCCAAATTATGCCACAAGTGTAAAACATACCGACCAAATTCAATATTTATACTTCCATAGCTAAAATGGTCGTATTAAATTAGTATTCATGTGGCAAATAATAAAAACGACACATGTTTAAATGTTTTCAAATTATCATGAATAAAATACTTTCGTTTGCAATTCTACTGATTAATGTTACCAGTATAGGTGTGTGTGTAATTATGCCGCTGACAGAGTGATAATGTAAAATCGTTATTTTCGTCACGTGTTGCTAGTACTGACAATAAAAGAGGCTGTGTGCACACTTGGAACGTAACGAACGAGTTACGTCATTCATTACACTTTACATGTTTGATGTTCACTTTGTTTTCACTTTAAAAATGCGTGTTTCAAGTTTTTAAATATATTATCGGAATTGTGAAATTATTTTAAATTTTAATAAAACTGTCAGATTCATGACGTGAGTTATTAAATTATAAAAATTGGGGCCAGTGGCGTACCCTTTGGCATGTTATGAATTGTAATTGATTACAGTAATTAGATAACGCTCTTCGAAAATATATTTGCAATGAAAAAACAGCAACTACTTTGATTTTAATCGTAGTGATAACAATGCAAAATATTACACCATTAATTTATTATCTATAATTAGCTTAATATTAAAACTGTGCTATTAAAACTGTAAGTAAATACTTGTCTTTATCACAAATGTTGTCATAGCACGACACGGTAATTTTATACAATTCATTAATTTTATATAGTTTAAACATATTAAATATTTTTAGAGATAAATTAAAATGATCTGAAACACTTATCAAGCTAACCCCTCGTCTGTTGGTAAGGGAGATCACCACTTGTAAACAAAGGCAAAACCGTCCAGAACTTTAAATTACAAAGCACTGTGTATGGTGGTAGGTCTCTCATCATGTAAGAGTCCGTCTGGGTGGGTACCACCGCAATGTCTATTTCTACCGCAAAGCAGCAGTGTACATGCACTGTTGTGTTTCAGTTTGAAGGACATTGTAGCCAGTGTAACTACTGGACATAATGAGACTTAACATCTTATGTCTCAGGATGACGAGCGCAGTGGAATGACACACAGTACTTTGTAACTCAAGGTGCTGGATGGTGTTGCTACTGTTTATGGGTGGTCGTATCGCTTACCATCAGGCGAACGACATGCTCCTCTCGTCATTCAATGCCATAAAAAAAATATTGCACTCATCACCATGAGACATAAGATGTTGTCTCATAATGCCCAGCAACTGGCTATAACGCCCTTTAAACCGGATTATAACAATTCATGTACATTAATACGATTAGAGAGATAAATTATCATCGTGCATGTGTCCTTAGTCTTACTATTTCCAACTACATTCAAGAGTGCCATTCGGCTAGCTACAAAATTGTGGTCCTCTCCATCGACATTTGATTGCTAAATCTACTCTTGTTTTGTATGGGTAACTGTTTGAATGTTGACGAAACAACAATCTCATTTATTGTCGGCACAAAAAAAGTGTTATGTTTTTGTTTACATTAAATGAATAAGTAATAGCTTTTTAACCATAAAAAGTGAGCTATAGATGGAATTAATAAATGTCACTTATATATTCACTGTTAAATTACAATAGCCTGGTGTATTTTGTAACAATGGAACAAATTGACCGGCGCACCGGCCGACGAAACAATGGGTACAATCATGAATCCAGTTTGACACTCGACAACGAACCAGAAAACAATTATATTAACCGAATTCAAAGATAGTTTTAGGAGGTCTGGAATTAAGCTTCCTGTGTGCGTACGGAAATGAAATTTTTGTAGGTCGCTGAAAATGGATACGAAAATATAAAAATATGTACAGGATAATTAGAAAAATGTCATTGATTAAATATGCAGTTTTGCTATTAAGGTGTTCAAGTATGAATTATAGTTGAAGTTGAAATTCTATGAACATTATTATTTTGTCATGGCAACCTTTGATACGCTTATCCACAGCGCTTATCCTATTGGTATCTGAATAGGCCTTTGGCAACACAAATTTATCAGATCAGAGAGGATCATTCTATTTGAATGACTGGCTAATTTCCTAGGTAGTATTTACAGACACAAAGCTGTCGCTGAAAGTAGTATGCGATTTACCGAATTGAATTGTTTATGTTTAACTAGACTTCTGCTCGCGGCTTCGCCCGCGTGAAAAAGTTTTTCCGGGAAAAAATATTTTCCCGGGATAAAAAGTCGCCTATGTATTAATCCAGGACATGGTCTACCCGTGTGCCAAATTTCATCGAAATCCGTTCAGTAGTTTTTGAGTTTATTCGTTACAAAAATCATCATCATCATTAGCCATATGACGTCCACTGCTGACCATAGGCCTCCCCCAAAGATTTCCAGACGGACCTGTCAAAAGCGGCCCGCATCCAGCGTGTTCCTGCGACCTTTATCAAGTCGTCCGTCCACCTTGCAGGTGGACGGCCGACGCTGCGCTTGCCAGTACGTGGTCTCCACTCGAGAACTTTTTTGCCCCAGCGGCCGTCAGTTCTTCGAACTATGTGCCCTGCCCACTACCACTTCAGCTTACAAACATACTTACATACAAATCTTTCCTCTTTATAATATTAGTGTAGATATGTAAGTGGTGCTGCTTACACTCTTTAAACTTACTGCGTACTTAGCAAAGCTTCACTTAAAATTAAAAATAATAATTTGTATTCTGATCTAACCAAGACAAAATAAAAGATTCCTACTTTCATATCTTTACAGTTGCCGTCCGATGCAGGTTCATTTAGAAAGATAAAAGAAGTAGGTAAGTAATAATTTATTTACAGCCGGTGTTTGAATTTTGCACCTTATTCTTTAAGATTTTTACAAAATAATAAAATGTTGTTTAATATTTATACGGAAAATCATAAGAAACCGAAGATTCAAATTCATAAGAGAGAAGCCGTGACTCCAAATTAATTACACACACATACAATTGATTGTCTTTAAAATATATTTTTTATTATTTTCAATGTTTTAGTGTCACTGTACAGGTACATACTATATTTGTTCAATGAATCATTGCAAAAGTTTAAAACAAGCAAAAATATAGATAGGCAATACAAATTACAGCGCCCTTGGGCATTTTCTTTCTAGTATGATATTTATTGTTTGTGTGCGAATTTTATATTTTATATTTTATTTGACTGCCTCGGTGGCGTAATTGTATTGCGTACGCGTTACGAGTACAATTTGCGCGCTGAGGTCCTGGGTTCGAATCCTGGGTCGGGCCAAAAACATTGTGACTGGGTTTTTCCATCTAAAAAATTACTCAGTCGCAGCTCGGAGTCAGGAAGTTGGCGGTGTGATACCCCCGTGCCTCGGAAAGCACGTAAAGCCGTTGGTCCTGCGCCTGATCTCTCTCCGGTCATGTCGGATTGCCGTCTCACCGGACTATGAGAGTAAAAGGAATAGCGAGTGCACCTGTGTATTGCGCACACACTTGTGCACTATAATATCTCCTGCGTATCTGGCTGATCTCCGTTGAGATTGGCCGCCGTGGCTGAAATCGGCTAGAAAGGGATATATATATTTTTATATATGTACCTCAATAAATCATCATACTATTATGATGTATGAGCTTTTGCCCGCGGCTCCACTTGCGTGAATGAGTTTTCCCGGGATGAAAGCCCCGCTTTATATTTTCCCGCGATAAAAAGTAGCCTATGTATTAATCCAGGACATAATCTACCCGTGTGCCAAATTTCATCGAAATCCGTTTAGTAGTTTTTGCGTGAAAGAGTAACAAACATCCATACATCCAGACATCCATGTTTATAATATTATTATAGTAGGATTGCAATATTATACTGAGGCATTATTTGTTATCTAAACGTAAGATTTCGCTCATGGGTGGAGTGAAGATATTGGAACTGTGGCAATAAATAGTATATCTTCACCTTCTTTTATTATGTAGCAGCATATAGATAAACCAGACAATGAATCGATGACAATTACTATTCAAGAAGAGAGGAATTCTCATCGCGTTTTACTTTTAAGCGTAGAAAAGAGCTTTGTGGTATATAGGGCTTCAAAAAATCTTATTGCGCGAAACACAATAACATAGACTTAACTAGTTAAACTGTTTTTTCTGTGTATAGAATGGTTGCGTCCCATCCCGACTTAAACAGATGATTTCTCGGAAACTCGATCGCACCTTACGCGGATTGAATAATAAACAGTTTAGTGACGTCATGCTTGTCACATTGCTTAAAGAAATGTAAAAGATTACCCGCAATACACGTTGTATACGACTTTACTGTCCTCATGGGGTGTTCGTTATTTAGTGTTTAATATTCACAGACAGCAAGTAAAATATTGGCAAGGTATTTTTTATTTGTTTCAGATAAACAGTGTTAATTACATAAACTTTATTACCATACCTGTCCTGTATTATATACTGCCCAATGCTGAGCACGGGTCTCCTCTACAACTGAGAGGGTTTAGGCCTTAGTCCACCACGCTGGCCTAGTGCGGGTTGGCAGACTTCACATACCCTCGAAATGATTATAGAGAACTTCTCAGGTATGCAGCTTTCCTCACGATATTTTCCTTCACCGTTACAGCGAACGATAATTGACAATACACAGATAACTTCGAAAAATCAGTTCTAAACTCGTAACTTATTTATACAGTACAAATCAATGAAAATATGTTAAATGCATTACTTTCAGATGCTATGAATTGAAGTGTAGGAAAAAGAAATTAAATGGTAACAATCTTAAAATTATAATATAAACACACACACACACACTCACGCCTTTTATTCTTGAAAGGATAGGCAGAGGCGCAACTAGTGCACCCACTTTTCACCGTGCGTATTCCATCCCATGATGGAGGCGAGCCTATCGCCATATCGGGCAGAAATTCCAGACTCCGGGCTGATACCTCAGTAGAGTAGCAAAACCCAATATCACTTTTGCCCGACCCGGGAGCGAACCTGAGACCTCAACATTGCAGTCATTCCGTAATATAACTACGCCACCGAGGCAGTTATAATATAAAATTTCTATAAATAAGGAATAATTGAAAACTATACTTACTTGATATTAAATATTTATATTAATAAGGAATATAATGGATTACATTTTATACTATGTAGATTATGAGAGGGAAAATAATAAGTTATTACATTCAAAGCCTTCAAGATTTTGAAGGTGGTACCCACCCAGACGGCCTCTTACATAATGAGAGACCTACCACCATATAATTATACAATGTTTATCCGTAAGGCGGTAAATGTTTAAACTGTAAATTTGTATATAATGACTACCATTAATCTAACACATTTTATCTTTTTATTAAAAAAAAGATATTAATGAAGAATGAATGAAATGATAGAAAGCATCAAGAACCATTGTAGAACCAAATAAACTAATTACAACTGTTAAAACATTACAACGTTCAACGAAATCGAAGTAAAATTGTGAAATTGGCAATTTCGGCGTTATATCTCATTCGCCCCACGTATTGTAAATGAAAAGTCACAACTCGCCACTTTGGCGGCGATTCAAGAAATCAGCAAGCGCTTCACTGTGCAGTGTAGAAATTAAATTTAAAATATTAAACTCCACTTATATGCAAACAATAGGTTTGTTAATATTCAACATTTAATTGAACGCGGGAAATCGCTTACCACGGCAATGGCTATGCCAATTATCAACAAAGAATTGTTAGCCAGATTGTTAATTAAGTGATATTAGATCAATCAATAGTGGGCATTTTTTAAATGAAATAATAACTGCGTTTTATTAGTAAAACCGTTTTCTGTTATCATGCAAGTTTTTACTATTGATTTAGAAACTGTTGTCTTAGATACATTGAAGATTTTTTTTGACATCATTTTCAACTTGTGTATAGAATAGTTTCACACAACATATCCCGGGAAAGCTCACAAATGGGTCCGTTCCCATTTATAGCTACAAAATCGTACATAGCAGTCAATACGGCGGATTAGAGATAGAAACGGTTATATAGATTTGTCACTATGAACTATACATGTTCACTATTCAATGGATAAGCTTATTAAAACCTAAGTGGGAATTTCGCTTTAATCTCTTTTATATAAATCCTATAAAAGTAACAGTCCCTGCTCGAATACATATTAAAAACACCAAAATTGCTCTAAATTGAAAGCTTGTAGCTCTAACTTTACATTATTAATTAAGCCTGAAGCAGCCATTATGTAATAAACGACAAGTACTCTACAAATATCCACAAACTTAGAGCCTGATTTTACATTTAACAAAATTGCACCGCAGTGAGGTGATGTAAACAAATAGGTTACAGATGAAAGAGCATCTACTAATAAACACAGTCCTACGAAGCGCCAATCGAATGCCAATCAAGCTTGGCAATTATATCTGTAATTCACTAACTGTGTCTCTCGTGAATGGTGCATTCAAGTTTGTAACCTATCGCGTAGAAATAAGACTCAATCACTTGTGCGCTTCTCTACATGTAGTGTGTATGAAGCGGCTACGAATGCGCGAGTTCGTAGCAGAGCGTAGCGGTGCCGGTAGTTTGGCCTGCTTTGTCGGAGCTCTCTGTAACCGCGCTTCACGGTCATCATTGAAGAGGCTTGATTGCACTGCCTTACTAACTTACTGATATGCGGCTCTTGATTGTAATATATAGCGATGGTTCTAAACTTAATTTATTATCGATATCTATTATCAACTAGGGCTATAATTCAAATAATGTATTATTAATGAGAAACTTCATAGATTGATTTTCTTAATAATTAGTATACATACGTTGAAATTAAATTTGTTGCCCCGCGTGCGATCACTGTGTTCTTAACGTCATTAGTATAAAATGCAACACAAGCAAAAACAGGTTAATATCATACTTGATTAAATCGAGTCCCTTGTGCAATACAGCAATAAAGTCACACCTTGATATAATATTTCTAGTTGTATTTAATGTACTGTATACACACTTCGCTTAACTGTCAGATAAATTTTCCGCTTCAAAGTTCTCGTAAACTAGATCGTTTACAGCGCAGAGAGCGCGCTACTAGGAGTGCAGAATCGCGAGGGACTTATGTTACACGTGCCAACTCACACATAGCCACGTTGTCATAGATACATGCATACGTACACTATTCAATGTACATGAACAATTTACAGACGTGGCAGACTGGAAAACGCATTTAGCCGGAAAAGATGGGACAGATCAATATCTTTACCTATAATTGACTCGCTGTTTATGGAAATCAAGAGATGTTTATTTTACTTTAAAGAACAAAACAAACAGCTTATTTTGAGATGATGGAGCCTTCTTACAGCTGCTTTACTTCATGGAGTAAACACGAACGCAGTCGCAAAAGCAACACGGTAGACTTCAACAGAAATCAAAACTCGACTTTCTTTTTAAAGCCAAAGCGCATTTAACGACTTTCTAGCTACGTTTCTGGTCTGGATTTATTAAGTAATGTAAGCCGAAGGAGCGGGACGTGACACTCAATTAGTAATTTGATTTGAAATTTTCTACACAGGTTTTCCGGTCCACGTACCCAACAGCACAATGTTTTCAAGCTGAGTTTTCACTTTGTAGTTAAAGACTTGACATTTCATATAGTGCAAATGTTTATTAAGCCATGTTCCGTAAAGTGAAAAGTTAGCTTTATTTACCGGTGAAATGATGTATAAAAATTTAATGCTGGCTAGTTATTGATCGATACGATATGGGCTACAGACTTTTAAAAAGTTAATGACATTTGTGCACGGTCGTTTCTATTCTTTGTAATGTTAAAACAATTCCATTTATACAATCCAAGTACATGTAGATTTTATTACAGTGCATTTTATCAGTTATTTTTGCCTAATTGCCGGACATAGCGCTCTGGAGACGCTCAATCTAATTGCGCCCCTGCCCTAGAACTTTCAATTTTATACCGCCACCCCCACCCACCGGCCTCCCTCCTGTAACAAGAATGCGGAGGCGCCATACCGACCTGCATTTGATAATTTCTGACTTCTCTTCGACAGGTCGACCGATACTTTTAGCAAAGGCTGTATAATAACGAAATGCTATTAATATTACATAATATTATTTTGAAAAAACAGAGACATTGCAACGGTTTTCATACTAAACGTTCTTAATGTTTTGAAGAGTAATTATGGGGAATTGCTATTATTGTAGCAAGTTATAGTTGTCTAAATAGGTCGTGACTTTATTGGTTTTTTATATCCTTCAGATTTTTTAAATTGGAAACCTTTGTAATTTTTCGTCTTATAGTGGTTTTTTAATACATCAATGCTTATAGTCCATTGAAAAGTTATATTTTTATATATATAGATAGATTATCTGTTGAGAAGTCAAGGCCGTTTTTATGTATTTGAAACATTGATGTATTAAAAAAATTTGAAAACAATAATATTTCAACGTGACCTTCTTAGTTTAAGCTAACACAATATTCGTAGCTGAGGCGACCTGTAACTTCATTTTATTTACTCGTGTGACATGCTGTTCCACATGTACGTTTCCAGCGCAGATCGTCACGACCTGCGGTTTTGCTTTTGCCGTTTTACAACGTCGTCCCGTAACCATTACTTAATTTGGTGTCTTATTTACGCTAATATCTAACATTTGATTTTCTGACATTAGAAAGCCTTCGTCGCTTTCTTAATTAAGTAAATTTAATGGGTGCTCTTAAAGGGGTAATAAAATTTGTATGACTAGAGTGGCCAGTCTGGGTTCAGAAATATCTGACTTGATTGGTGCCATCTGTTTATAAATGGAACTGACACGTCGATCTCAAGGCGCGTTGGTTTCCGACATATGGAGCTTCCGATTTAGACTACGGTATATGGATTTATATACATATCAAACTATTGGACCGATCTGAAAATAGATATTTTGAAAATTGAAATGCGGGTCACGTGATTTTAATGATGATAGACAGTGTTTTGTTTATATAAATCGATTTTTATTTGTTACTTCCATATAAATACGTACTATTGATTAAAAAGATGAGTTATAAAGTTCTAAAGATAAATATAAATAAGTTACTTTAGTAATTTTATACATAAATTATATGTCGAGATATTAAGTAATTACTTAACTCCTTTTATTTAAGAATTATTTTTATTCGTATAATTTAAAATTGCAGAAACTTATGATATAAGCTATTTCAAGACGCGAGAAGCTTTGTAACCTTTTTAATATATACCGTCAATATCAAAAAATACGTGAAGGTTAAAAATCTAAAAGTTTATAATACAGTTTGAAAATCTAAGAGTGTTCCGTTTCGATTCCGGTTATGAATGGACATGGAACTTTCAAGATATTTGAATTGAATTGAAATGCGTTACATGTTAAACGTGAGACTCAAAGCGCGAGGTTTCTATATTTGGGGGCGAATAAATGTTTTATTTATTTATTTATTTAATCGGAAGTCCTACAGGTTACATAATAACAAAAATTAGAAGCTATATTATAATACAGTTACCCAATTAAAGGCCTTCTCTTATAACAACATAATATATAACGAACGAAGTGATGAACAAGCTATCTAAGTCTTACGCGTAAACAGCAGCTAAATTCATTGAACTACATCTCGGCAAAAGTGACACGAAAACTAACTTATTTGAAAACTAGACTTCTGCTCACGGTTTCGCACGCGTGAAAAAGTTTTTCCGGGATTAAAATATTTTCACGGGATAAAAAGGAGCCTATGTGTTAATCCAGGACATGATCTACCCGCGTGCCAAATTTCATCGAAATCCGTTCAGTAGTTTTTGAGTTTATTCGTTACAAACATACTTACATACAAATCTTTCCTCTTTATAATATTAGTATAGAAGTATAGATAAAAAAAGATGTACTTGAATAAATTTAGAACTGTATGTAAACTTATCGATATGTTACAGCTGTTTATTGATATGGGTTCTATTATCTATACTATAATATTGTAAAGCTGAAGAGTTTGTTTGTTTGTTCGGTTAAACGCGCTAATCTTAGGAACTACGGAACCGATTTTGAAAATTCGTGCACTATTAGGAAGCTACATTACTCCTGAGTGCTATAGGCTACTTTTTATCGTGGGAAAATATTTTTCATCCTGGAAAACCTTTTTCACCCGATTTATATTTTTCCGGGATAAGCAGTAGCCTATGTCCCAAACTATTACCCTACCAAATTGCACTGAAATCGGTACAGCAGTTTGGTCGTGACGGCACCACTTGCGAGAATAAAAATCCGGGATAAAATCCCCGGTTTATATTTTCCCGGGATAAAAGTAGGCTATGTCCTCCTCTGGATATCAAACTATCTCCATACTTATTTTCTTGGGGTTCCACTAGCAGAAAATGCTTTTCCGGGATAAAAGTACCGGTTTATATTTTCCCGGGATAAGAAGTAGCCTAGGTCCTTTCCAGGGTCTTAAACAATCTCCTTACCAAATTTCATAGAAATCGGTTTAGTGGTTTGGCCGTGACGGCTCCACTCGCGAGAAAAAAGAATCCGGGACAAAAGTCCCGGTTTGAACTTTTCCGGGATATAAAGTAGTCTATGCTACTCAGGGATAACGTAGCATTCCAATGGCGAAAGAATTTTAGAAATCGGTCCAGTAGTTATCAGTTTATTTGTTACAAACAGACAAAAATACAAATCTTTCCTCTTTATAATATTAGTATAGATTATATATTATACTAGACTTCTGCTCGCGGCTCCGCCCGCGTGTATAAGTTTTTCCGGGATAAAAAGTAGCCTATAGCACTTAGGAGTAATGTAGCTTCGTATTAGTGAAAGAATTTTCAAAATCAGCCCAGTAGTTTTTAAGTTTATCCATTACAAACAAACAAACAAACAATCAAATCTTTCCTCTTTATAATATTAGCATAGACTTTTATGGTTGTTTATCTTTAGTGATGATTGAAATATTTGGTTAAATTTTGGAAGTCCCTAGTAATGATTTGATTGAATCTATGCTATCTTTTGTCTATAAATGGTTTATATAGACTAAAAAACCAAAATAATGTAACTACCAAAGTACAATGTTTTATGATATCAAGATAAAACAAGTAAATACTGATGGGAAATAAAATACATACATACATACACACTCACGCCTTTATACATAAGTTTACTTCTAAGTTCTAAATGAGAGAATTTGTGAAGATATTTATATATTGGGATATTTGTTAGAAGGTAACGCAAAAACCGCTCAACGTATTTAGATCAAATTTTTCAGATGAGCTTTGCAGATTTTTATCTCGGAAAATGCAATTTTGACTACATTAAGAAGGTCTTTCACGCGGACAGTGTCGCGAGCAGAAACTAGTATATTATAACTTACTAATTGAGTGAAAACTATGCAAAACATTGTAGTTGACAATGTAAATGTAAATAAAATTGTGCCGTGCAATGGAACATATTTGACCTACATACATCGCGTACTTTCTCCGTGGAACGAGAAAACGTACTCATACGTATGGAAATAAGATAAAACGCATAAAGGTTACCGCGATTACAAAATTCTCATAAACACATGTAAATTAAATATCATTTAATCACGAAATAGAGTTTTGGATATTCGTGTTATTAATTCATAGCTTGTACCTCATTTCAAAGCACTTTAATAAATGCCGCTGTGATTACATTTTTTTTTACAAAATGCAATTAACCTGGCACTAGTTACATATCTATTATTTTTTAGTCTGACTCGCTGTGTATAACTAATTATTATAACTGGATTTGAGCCAAACACATGTGCAGTTCTTTTTGGATGTTACTTATTTATGACACACAATATGAAGCGTTATATTTGATTTTTTTTTCGTTTTGACTCGGTTTTTAAAGACCAACCGTACAAATTGTTAATGTAGATAAGTAAAATGAAGCTGCCAAGCAACAGTGTGCATGCACTTTTGTGTTCCGGTTTGAAGGACATTGTAGCCAATATAACTACTGGACATAATGAGACTTAACATCTTATGTCTCAGGATGACGAGCGCATTGCAATATGCCACACAGTACTTTGTAAGTCAAGGTGCTGGATGGTGTTGCTTCTGTTTATGGGTGGTCGTATCGCTTACCATCAGGCGAACGGCATGCTCGTCTCGTCATTCAATGCAATAAAAAAAAATAAAAGGTAAATATGTCATAAAAACTGCACATGTCGGTCACACAAATTGTTTATTTATATTGTCCTATGACCTATCTACGAATTTACTAAATTCACCACAGGTTTTGGTAAAGAGAAAAAAACATCTCTTAGCTGTTGTTAAAAATACAGAAATAAAATATTGAAATTAAAATTATTCAGGAAATGACTAATGAGCAAATTGAACACGGCGACTTGATAAAGGTCGCAGGAACACGCTGGATGCGGGCCGCTTTTGACAGGTCCGTCTGGAGGTCTTTAGGGGAGGCCTATGTTCGGCAGTGGACGTCATGTGGCTGATCATGATGATATTGAACACTAAATTGCTACGTTGTATGAAGTCAATAGTAAAGCAATGTTTATTGATCAAACAATGTTAAAGTATTCGAAAATAAATAAAAAGTTTAGATACAAAATATACAAAATGTAAATTAAATTCAAGCGAGTGACAAATTCACATTTAAGCAAGTTACAAGTAGCGAACATCTGAAAAATTTAAGTTTACTGTTAGAGTTTATCGTTCAACTGAAACGGAATACTTCCGCTCTCCGGCTATCGGTCTAAAGTTGTAACTTAGACATCATAATATAGAAAGAATTTGTTTATCGTCAAACAAGCTAACTTTAGTTACCTCAAATCTAATCTCTACTAATGTTATAAATGCGAAAGTTTGTGAAGATGTTTGGATTGTTAGAGGTAACGCACTCAATGGGTTTGGATGTAATTTGGCACACTGACCAAGTTGTGTGTTAATATATTATACATAGGTACTAATTATTTCCTCGAAAGTATATAGTAGGACTTTAATTCCGGGAAAGGACGCGGATGAAGCCCTGAGCAAAAGCTAAATTACTCTTGTAAATGCTTTTCATGACAACCGATTATGGTTGTATTTAATTTAAATTAGAATAAATAGATTATTATTAATATTGTCATTCTATTATTTTATACTTGCCTCCATTTATCTTTGCACCAGCCATCACTAAACTGTACGGCAGAAAATGCACTGGCATTAAATCCGCCTGTATATGTTATGCTACGAAGTGTAAATAAACTAATACAAAAAAATCGATAAATACACCATCATATGTTCTGTTATTTAAAACTGACACAGTAATGGAAAAGTTCAAATCTGTAGTTCATGAAATACTAACTTGTATCTAGGAGAAAATTTATCATTTTCCGTTCACGTACCACGAGTTTCGATTGTGACAAACGGTAACAGAGTACCGCAACAAAATTAACAAGTTAAGTTACAGTTAACAAGCGCCTCTGTTTGTGTAAACTCCACTAACTAGCTTGTTTTTACGTCCGACAGACGCAATGAGCCTTTTACAGTCGCTCGCATGCAACTTTTACACCATTATGAATTTGACCTATATAGCTTTGTATTTTTGCTCATATATTACGTATCGTTGAATGCGCCTCCGGGCGATTGTTGTTTTTATTTTCAAATGTCATCGATTTATTAGTTATTAGATATTTTTTTAAGCAAGTCTTTTGTTCTTGGTATGTAATAATGTCTCATTAGCATTGTAATATGCTTTACATCTTCTCTATTTGTCTATTAATTTTATGTGATCCCTGATCTTTACAGCCAAAAGTTAGTCGACTATCACAAAACCCTTATAACAATCTATCACACCGTATACACATTTTTATAGATTTTGGAACGAACGACCGTAGGCGCTAAAAATAGGAGAATAAATGTATCTAAAAATCCGTCCGAGCTAAACTCGAATATGGAAAAATTCAAACATTCCAGACTCTTGGCAAAACGGAACCCCGCCGAAAATGACGCCTGCGTATGCAGAGCAGACAATAAAAGGGCATTTAATTTGTCCACGTAACTGGAACTCTATTGATGGTGTTTCAGTTAGTTTGGCGTCGTTTGCTTTTGTGAATGATTATAATACGTCTATTGCGTCGACGAGTGAAAGTTCAAAATATGACTTTTCTATTCTTTTTGAATAACAGTCAGAATGAGATAAACGATTGTGAAGTTAGTTTCCATGTCAATTCCGTCCCATGATGTGATAGGCTATCGCCATTTCGAGCACTAATTCCAGACTCCTGGCTGAGACTGAGCAAAAAACCTCAATATAATTTTGCTCGACCCGGGATTCGAACCCGAAACCTCAGTATCAATGTATGGTACTGTTAATGCACGACGCGACGGCTAGTTGGGAATGAAACAGACTGTCGAAATCAAGGTCCGCAGGTTTATAACCCAAAGCACATACCTCTGACTTTTATTATTATTATTATTAAATTGTTTGGTATTATTATTATTGTTTGTAAATAATATGCTTAGTTGTCTATTAATTATATAGTAGGTATAAATTCTAGTAATCAATTGAAATTGGCCTTAATATTCACACACACATACACTAAAATGATGATTTAGCTAGACATGCCAATTAAAATAAATATTTCATATTAGTTTCAAGATATTCGTACAATTGAGAAGGTATTCGATGAAATCCAAAATACGCGTCGATTCTTTGGACACATATAACTGCATTGTTTCGTAGTTTTTCAGAAGATAGGTAGGTATCGAATTGTATTGGACGTGCCCAAGTCTACGCGGTCCGATCCCCGATTAAGGACAGGCTTAAGTTTATTTACCGATAGCTCCCTTAAGCATTGGCAACGTTGCTGGAGGTTTAACTTGGCTCCTAAGCCTAGTTTACTCAATTTACCTTAATTTTTACGTCGTTAACGTTTAACCCAATCTTATTTGGCACAAGTATTGGAAAAATTGGGCCAAATAAATATTTTTGGGATTAAATACATATTGTTGCTGTGTTTTTTAGTCGAAAACTATACATATTCTGTATTATCACACATTTTAGCTTACAAACGTAGCATAACAGTAAGGTTTTTACTTTTTTACTAAGTTTGCACCGCTTTATTTATTCTTGCTACCAATCAGCAGTGTGCCAGCCAGTGTTTGCGCAGAACACGGGACACAACGGTTTGTGTTCCGTGAGAATTGTCATAAGGGTGACGAACTTATATAATGCGTCGTCAGGCAGTGCTTTGTAATTGATAAGTACTCGTAGTTCTATGGTATTGATATTATTTTTATTAGACAGTAATGACGCTGTCCACCGGGCGAACAATTTGCTGGTCTCGTTATTCAATGTTACAAAAACCAATAAATTAAAAGTAAAATAAAATAAATGAATATCTGGAATTTCTACGTGTAGGTACTTAATACAGGGTCATTGTGACATTGCGTTACTAAATGAAACCACATATCTACACGCATCCTTGAAAATAACACATTACATTAAATTATTTTAACCATAGATGTAATTTAAAAAAAGTTTCGAACAAAATAAATATCAAAAGTACACGCTCTAATGAGGATTTGTCGCAGCGGTAACATTACACTTTCAGTCAGAAAAACACTCACGCACACGCCATATTCGCACTAAACTACAAAATTATAAAAAATCAGAAAAGTAAAATTGAGATTTTTGGTGAAAATATTAGTTTTTCATGGATGATTTTTGCCATAATGTTAGCAGAGGCAAAGAACAATATGTGGTTTCATTTTTAACGCAATGTCAAAATAACCCTGTATAACATTACTCGCGGTTCCGCCCGCGTGTAAAAGATTTTCCGGGATAAAAATATTTTCCCGCGATAAAAAGTAGCCTATAGCACTTCGGAGTAATGTAGCTTCCTATTAGTGATAGAATTTTCAAATCGATTCTGTAGTTCCTGCGATTAGCGCGTTAAACCAAACAAACTCTTCAGCTTTATAATATTAGTATAGATAGTATAGATTAATACAACAACTATATAAAACATCTAATCTTATTATGAAAATTTATTCACCAAAATTTACCCGAAATTCGAATGAAACCAAAAATCTTCCAATGTGTGTCTCATTCCCTTACGCGAAAAATGTTTAACATATTATTGCGTTCAGCAGACTCACTTTTATTATACTAGAGAAAACTCAAAGAAATATTTACCGATTAAAATTTTTATTTGAATCGTTGAACCGAATTAATAGAAATTGTACAACTTTATACACTCGCGCTACAAAGTACGAGCTAATTGACAGGGGAATTGAATGCAAGAACTAAAGGCAATCTTATGAGATCTTTACGGACATTTGCTAAGTTAGTTTTGCACGACAGGGTTTTGCAGTTTCGACGATAAACGGTAAGCGAAGATGACCGTAAATACATCGAGGTATCACATTGTCCAAAAACAAAATAAGGAATATTCATACAAAACATGGGACAACAGCGGAGTTCGTATTTCTATGAAATAGCATTGAATATTGCAGAACAAAAACGAGTATATATCGATGATGGCCGAAAAACGTTCGAGGTAGGGCCGATCCGCACTTTTAATGACTGTTCAATTTTCGTCTGGCACCATCTTATAGCAACGATGACATGGATGGGTGTAAAAAAATCTTTTATATAAGAATAGATTAAATAAGGTAATTAAAGAAATAACTTTTAAAATGTATATAGCTAAGGAGTATAATAAAGTTAAATCAATAATTCAGACATTCAGAATTCATTGTCGATAGATGACTTTATATTATTTACTTCTCTTCATGATTATTGATCAGTGGTTTTTTTATTGTTCATAATATATCTTATTGCATATATTGTGTAGGTAACTAGCTATTACTCGCAAATTTTGGCTACGGACTCACTCAATCGGAAGCAGAGACTATATACATTCGGCTTTAGAATCTATATCATATGTCCTTGAAAATTTGTAGTTAATTTTCTAGTTTTAATTTTATCAATAAGCTACAAATCATCTTCATTTATGTTATTTTGTTACCCTCTGTAGATAAAACACACAGTATATATTATAATCAATGTAAGAAGGTATGTATTCTACTTATAAATACACACTAATAATGAGTAAAGATATTAAAAAGCAGATCGTACCTACCTAGTATTATTCCTAAGGAGTTGCTATACTGGTCTTACTTAAACCAAACCACAGAATTGTTCAGGATTACGATGCTAAAATCATAATGCTAATATAGCAATGTTCGACCGCTGGCTGGATTTTCCATGCGTCGATGACGTACATTCAGATTAACCTGTGTATTGTCGGTACCGAAGATGCTAATGGATATTACAGAGCGAAGACCGTTTTACCTATTCGTGCATTACACCATAATCCAATACACTTACGTACACCTGACTGACTCGTTGATTACATTAAATCGGGAACATCTACGTACGCCATTATTGCACTACGAATTTGTACCGCTTTATGAAGTACCTACGGGCTTAAAAGTGTTTGTGAAAATTGCATGTATTCTGTTTTACAAATTGTTGCCCGTGTGGTTTAGCTTGAAAGTTAAAAAAACGTAAATTGATCATTTCAAACTTTTTAACAAAAAAAATAGCACCGACTTCATAAACCACTGTAATGTAAAAAATAACTTGTACTTACTTTGCTTATGGGTTATAAGAAAATTAAAACAATACCAATATTATATACACTGCCATTCGTGTAATTATATTTATGAACACATTTCAGAGAAAAAAATAAATATAAACACACGAATTGATAACCTCCTCCTTTTGGAAGTCAGTTAAAAATACTTACTTTTGAAGCTGTGACATTCATAGGAGCGTTGTATATTTCAAAATAAAAGACTTCAAATATATTTTTTCGGCGCGTCGGTTACTTTGCAGCAAATAACAGAACTTTATCAATCCTTCATTGTTTATTTGATAAACAAGAATGTTGTATTCAGTTTGGGGAATAATGTAGCCAGTCGGCTTAGAATGAGGCAAAAAACACAACTCGTAAGACGATGTCGCTTAATTTTGAGGTTAGTGATTCATCGAGAGACCAATACGTCAGTCACGTGTTAATCTCTCAACCAATCCCAATAAAACGAAACGGAGTCGTGTCGTGTTTTTTGTCCCATTATAAGCCCAAAGTGTGATTTTTGGGAATCACCAGACTTAACATTATGTCGCAGTGTGACACACGGTTTGTAATTAGACATAGTTATGCAAAAGGAACAGAACCCACAAGCTCTTTAATAAGAATATTATCATTATTAGCAGATATATGTTGTATCTTTCCTGCGAGAAATCACGACACGAAGACCGGTCCTTTTGGAAGGCTTGCGTGGGGATATGGATCCAACACGCAGAGGCCCCTTAAAGACCTCTAGTTGGGATGTGTACACCTCGCAGGTACTCTCTATGTCTGTACTTATAGAGGAAATACAGCTAAAGGCAGCGCCCTCAAGGTGCAAGGACTATTGCAGAGAAGATGAGAACTATACCGGGTCTATGGATAGGATCTATTATTATTAGCAGATTTATTTCTCTTTATTTTCAATTTTCCTTTTTTTACACTTTTATATATATACTAAAAAAATATACATATTATAAAAATATAAAAAAGTGAATCACTCTCCGATGGCGAGGCTCAAGACCCAAGCCACCGATAGTCAGGGATTCAAAGTGAGGAATCTCCTCACAATGCGTGCCGTGTCCAGAAGTACTAGCAGATTTATTATTATCATATAGAGATTACTGTCCAGGATACCTAATTTGCTGTTTTATGAAATGTTCATGCCAACAGACTAGTTGAACAAAGAAATATTTTATTTCAAACACGATCAAGTGGCTAGACTCGAACCAGCTCGCTGACAAGGAGTATGAACACAAGCAGAAGGAGCTCGAGGGCATCTGCAACCCGATCATCACCAAGCTGTACTAGGGCGCAGGAGGCATGCCTGGCGGTATGCCTGGAGGCATGCCAGGCTTCCCCGGCGGTGCTCCCGGAGCCGGAAGCGCGGCTCCCGGCGGCGGCGCCGGACCCACCATCGAGGAGGTCGACTAAACACATTCCACTATAAACACCATTTCGATTCAATATCTTTACGCCTCTTGATTTGAATAAATGATAAATGATTTGAATAAATGATTTCAAACACAAACTCGTGGTAATGTGTTTGTGGATTGGGTCCAATTTTCGTAACTAGGCCATATTCAAAGTTCTTTTAACAGACGTTATTAAGGGTAGTGTTTATAGACAGTTACTCATTAGACAAGCAATATCGGTCAGGCATTACAATGGCTATGGTAGAATTATTTAATTGTAATTTTATTTCATTATATGGTTGTATTGTAAACGGAAGATTTTGTCTCATTTTTGAAGTTATACTTCTTTTCTTAAAAAGCGACGATAGCCTGGATGGGAACGGTCTGCTGAGACAATGTCCGGAGGTTCAAAACCCAAGGCACACACCTCTGAGTTTTCGAAGTTACGTGTGTATTGTTATCAATTATCGTTCGCTTTAACGGTGAAGGAAAACATCGTGAGGAAACCTGCATACCTGAGAAGTTCTCTGGATTTCGAAGGTATGTGAAGTCCGCCAACCCGCACTAGACCAGCGTGGTGGACTAAGGCCTAACCTCTCTCAGTAGTAGAGGAGGCCCGCACTCAGCAGTGGGCAGTATACAGGGCTGATGGCATGGCATGGCACTTCTTTTGGCGCGTTAGGGAAAAATGATGAGAGTAAATTTTTACGATGCGCGCGCACACCGTCACGAAAATACCCTGAAGTTAGCTATAGTCAACATTTTTGTATTCACCCTAAAGTTAGCTATAGTCAACATTTTTGAATTTTGAACGTAGAATAAGGCGAAAGATAAAAAAATTGAAAGATTTTTATCTTGTTACGCCAAAGAAGTATAACTTCTAACGCGTGTACATAAGTAGGTACACACACACTTTTTTGTATTTAAAAACATATAGATGGAGCTAAAGAAGTTTTACTACAGTCGTATGGTCTAAAGCACACTCATTTTTCGTTACGTAAAAATATTATTTGGTACTGAATTTTATCACTCTATGAAGTAACTACTTTGAAAATGAAGCAACTGCAAACCTGAAATTTGAAAATATAACATTTTAAGATATATATTTTTTAATTTGACGGGTTCATCACTTTCGATTCATAAAACGTGTCAATATAATATGGAATTATTGATAATCCAACTGATTTGAATTTACCGGAAGTGCTACCTACATTTCCTTATTCCGTGACTGGAAAAAAATGGTGATACGAAGTTCACTGGGTCAGCTAGTTATAAATAAAAATGTTACAAATACGACTCGCGATAAAAAGCGGTGCTAAGGTATCGAGATATTTAGTGAAGTCGTTTCGAATATGCTACCGAGTAAAACTGTTGAGGCGTGAAGAAGCGTTGAGCTATACCTTTGGCTATACCTAGCTTTCGGTAGCTGCGCGATTTGGAGATCTATGATGTGGAACCAAATTGCGGGAAAATATAATACTTATCAAAGTCCGGTAAAGCATGAGGAGCATATTTTTTTTCATTTTCAGAGGTAGGCATAGGTATAACACACCCAATTGTTGCCAGCAGATTTTACCAGGAGATTATATGTAATTGTTCATAAAAAATCCACTCTTTAGTTGGTCGCTTAGGTTCGTGAATTGGGTAAAAATGCCCAAATTTATCGACTGGATAGTGATCACTATATTGTAAAAAATATATTATATCGGTCCGGTAATATTGCGGGGCAAACAATATACACTTAAAGGCCGATATAATATTAGCGACTTTCAAAATCGTACAGCAATATTCTTTGTTTTCGAAATCCGACACGATGTAACAATATTATTATTTAATCTGCACTTCACAAATAGAATACAATTGTTTTTTTTTGTTACGATGGGCGCGATTTGTAATATTCATCGGCACAATTTCTCCTATGTTGATTAATAAAATATGAGTAACAGACGATTGTTTGATTTTCTCAATGTGGATTCGTAGGCATAGGTCAGCGTTAGGCGAGTTTCCGTCCGTCCAACAGCATTATAGACTTGCCTATCCACATTGGACAATGGGCACCTATCCAATACAGCGCAAATAATGTTTTTCAAACCACAAAAAAACTTACTAGAGATTGGTTTTCGAATAGTGACTAGTAATTTATAAAAACTAAAACTATCTAACAGTTATTTTCTTTATGAGCTGTACAGTTAAGCGTAGAGTACGACACTATACACTGTATACCGAGTGTCTATGTGTAAATAACTATATCTCGTATTCTGTACCTACACTGAGTGTATAGGTTAAAGCGTCTAAACCAGGCTTAAAAGTAAAAGCCATAAGAGTTTTTAGAACAGAAGCAAAAGTAACAATAACTGATGGTAGGCTTTTCATATGTGTTCAGCCGTCTGGGTAGGTCCCATAGAAATGTCTATTTCTACCGTCAAGCAGCAGTGTGCATGCTCTTGTGTTCCAGTTTGAAGAACATTGTAGCCTGCGGAATTATGAAATACATCTAATGTCTCAGAGTGACGAACGCAGTGGAGTGCCAAAAAGTAATTGATAATTAAAAGTTCGATATGGTGTTGCTACTGTTTATTGGCGAACGTATCAAATACCACCAGACAAGTGGTATATGGTGATTCAGTAGTAAAAAAAGCTTTGACTGTAACTTTCAATGAAGAAGCTGGCTGTAAATAACATCCAACTGGTCCTAATATAATAGTATCATAGTATCCGTCAATATGGAACAGTAACCCGACAGAAACAATCCTCTGAACATTAGCTATGTCTGCACAAAGTTTCGTTCAACATTGAATCCGATGGGTCGTTCGGATAATCCTTCTATTATTTGAATGTTGCAAAACGAACTCTCTTTAAAGAAGGAATAATTTCTTCTCACGGTTGTAACTTTTTAAGTTGGTTATAGATTTTATGTAGAGGACTGATTATACCTAATAAGAAAAGATTATTTTATACATTTATGTTGTATACAATACATGTATTTATGTTGTATTTCTTGAATCTCGCAGTTTCCTTTGCATGACAATATCCCGATATAAAAAGTAGCCTGTATGTTAATATAGGGAAAGGTCTTTCTACTAGACAAAGTTCATCCAAATCCGCTCAGCGCTGTCTGTGTTTACTTCTAACAAACATCCAAATCTTCAAAAATATGCTCAATTTTTTATATTTGTAATATTAGTTACATTTATGAATAATAATTGCCTCGGTAGCGCAGTTGTATTATAGTACGATTGCAGGGCTGAGGTCTCGGGTTCGATCCCCGAGTCGGGCAAAGTGATACTGAGTTTTTCTATTCAGTATCACCCTGCTAAGGAATGTGTGCCCGATGTGGCGATAGGCTCGCCCCCTATTATATCATTTTAGGGAATACGCCCGGCGAGAAGTGGGTGCACTAGTTGTGCCTCTGCCTACCCCTTCGGGGTAAAAGGCGTGAGTGTGTATGTGTGAATTAATGTCATTTATGAATAATGTTTAAAGCAGCATTTGTGTAATATGTTCAGTTAGTACGTTATAATATTATTATATTTTGTTCTAAGATGTAGGATATATAGGTATTTTAAGGAATGGTGTAAAAATGCCTAATGTTTATGAAACAAACCATCCCACAAAGACAACGTAAGGTTCAATTATCGCAACAGAAAGTTAGTTTGACTGATTCTCACATTCCGGTATTCCTATTTTTATATAAACAAAGTCAAAACACAGAACAGTTGTAACTATTTGAGACAAAACAAAGTTGTAAAAGTTTCCCAAGTGGCATTGGAAAGAAGTTGTTAAAGATTCGACGTATGGAGCCTTAAATTTAACTTTGAGGATGTTTACGTGAGTTTAGAATAAGAATAATGAACCCTGTTTAGTTTTCTACTACAGCTGTTATTTTTGTTTTAAATTATTTGCTGGTTGTAGCTTAGTTGATAATTCGTTTCAAAGACAATAAAGATTCGCTGTGATATAGCCTGATCATAATGTAACAGTCAACAGATAGTTATATTATAGTTCGTTAGGCATAAAAAATACATCTATATACTATTATATAAAGCTGAAGAGTTTGTTTATTTGTTTGTTTGAACGCGCTAATCTCAGGAACCGCTGGTCCGATTTGAAAAATTCTTTCAGTGTTGAATAGTACATTTATCGAGGAAGGCTATAGGCTATATTATATTTTCAAAAAAAAATAGGGATCCTTACTAAAAGTCCAATAATGTAACCCAAGGTGTAAAAAATGACCCGCGAAAATCCTTACACGGCGTGCGCTGTGAAAACTATTGATTATAGAACAAAACAATGTACTACCACTTTGCAGAACATACAATTGTCTACAAAAAATATTGCGTAACCATGTGTCTAACTATTGTAGTTGTTTCACAATAAGCGTTTTCTTTTATTTTTTTAAATAATTAAAATGCCGTCGCTTCAAGAACTCTTTATTTTGTATCTTGGTATTAATCCTTATTATATAGTAGTATAGATATAGTATAGTATTATTAGTATAGATAATCTATACTTTAATATATAAAGCTGAAGAGTTTGTTAGTTTGTTTGAACGCGCTAATCTCAGGAACTACTGTACCGATTTTGAAAATTCTTTCACTAATAGGAAGCTACATTACTCCTGAGTGCTATAGGCTACTTTTTATCCCGGAAAAACTTTTCCACGCGGGCGGAGCCGCGCGCAAATGCTAGTATTAGATAAAGACAGACGAACAAATATTGCACGCGCTTCTCGTCAAGCTTATTTTTCATCACGTGATGTGATAGGTGGCGAACACATCGCTACATTTAACACAAATCCCGATTCAAAAATTTCATAGCCGCGCCTGGGAATCGAACTCGATCTGAGTTCGATTCATGGTTCAAAACCCAAGAATTATTCTCTTGATATTTAATAAAAAATCAACGATGAAGAACATCAAACACTTAGCTCGCATGCGAGCAATATGAACCGAAGTATATCGTGTACAATTAATTGCACATGATCGTATAGTCACCTAATTAATCCCCCTTAAAGGCCAAAGGGGAAAGTTGGGTCTGTAAACGAGTGACTGCAAAGGAGGCTCTATTTCACATGCATTTTTTTTATTTAACGTGCAATGTATGTATGTTCGAGTAATTTTACAACTGAATTTTAAAGCAGTTATCCTCAACTGATTGAGATGAAATTTTTTACATTGAATAGATAGCTGTTCACACGCATGGTTCCGGAGCTTGATGAACTCGTATCGTTTGGCAAGTTTATACTACACTCTTGGTATGTTGGCTGCATATGAGGCACTAAACGGTAGGTACACTATACTGAACAACTTGTAAGTGTTTGTAAAGCGTTTTCTATTTTATTGAAGTGGAATTTTCATAAACTAGTTTTTCGGGTTTAAAAGTCCCGCTACATATTTTCCTGATGATTTTCCCAGGATTTCAAACTATCTCCATACCCAATTTCATCGAAATCCGTTCAGTCGTTTTTGAATTCATCGCGTTCAAGAAGACACAGAAGCGGCGGGGGCATTGATGTATATGGGCGCGGGACTCTGTTTTATCTTATCTTACTTTTAAATGCGAAATTTTGTGAAAATATTTGTTTGTTGGAAGTAAATGTTAAACCAACTGAACGGATTTGGATGAAATTGGGCACACGGGTAGACCATGTTATGGATGAAACATAGCCTACCTTTCATCCCGGTAATTTGCTCCCATGGCATATAGTGGATGGCTTAATCTGATTTTTTGAATAGATGGCGCTGGCGTCCTACTGTGTTTTAGGGTCTTTTGTAGTGGGAAAGGCTTTGCACGCAGGTGAAGCCGCGAGCAACACCTAGTAATGTATAAGGATCATATTGTAAGGAATTACATGTACTGGCTTATTACTACTAAGATTCATACCTGCTTGACGGCATTTCCCCACAGGCGGCCGACGTCAGTTTTCAAAGAAACAAAACTATCTTTTTATTCACGCACCAATTTTTTTTTTATAAAATACCGATCCACAACATCCGACATTGGCAGAATCATCGGGTATGCGGGGACGCCATGCATAAAAAAATATCTGCGACAACATAGGTATTATTATAATTAAAGTAACAAATTTTATATTATTATCAGCAATCAAAATATATTTTTAAATGAGAGATGAAAATTCCCAAACCACATAGATTGTTCTACATTTACCATATTGTAAGCCCTTGTAACACCATTAAATTCCGTTATCTCATGGCTTTTAGACTACATTTTTGATACTTATTTTGTCGGTAGGTAAAAGCTGTTTTAAAAGGTAACACTACTCTACTCTCGCAACATGAAAGCACCGCTTACATATTATATCGATATCTATCACAACACACAACTTCATTGCCTATGTCCACTAACTTCCCAAATAGATGTTATACGAACTAATTACTAGGTCAGTTTCGTTTGCCAAGTGGAGCGGGAGAAAAAAACGAATTGTACTAAAAGGGTCCTGTAAAGTACTGCGCGCCGCATTTTTTATTCGCTCTGTGCAATTTGGCGAAATAAATTAATTTTCAGTACATTTCATTTACTTTCTAAAGGTTTATAATTTTGTATGACTAAATTCTAAAAAGTTTCTTTTTTTATCCACATGTGGCTCTTGCGTCGATTTTATGCTGCCTCCTATAGATCGTGCACAATCCCTATAGTTCAATATACTTATAAAATTTGATTTAGATTTTTATTAAATTGTCCTTTTAAATAATTCAAGGAGTCCTATTAATTATCCAGCTCGATTGTAGCCTATTTTGGTTAGTATTAATGGGAATCATTAGATTCATATGCGACGATAGCCTAGTTGGGAATGGAACGGTCTGCCGAGACAATGTCCGGAGGTTCAAAACCCAAGGCACACACCTCTGAGTTTTCGAAGTTACGTGTGTATTGTTTATCATTATCGTTCGCTTTAACGGTGAAGGAAAACACCGTGAGGAAACCTACATACCTGAGAATTCTCCATAAGAATTTCGAGGTTATGTGAAGTCTGCTAACCCGCACTAGGCCAGCGTGGTGGACTAAGGCCTAACCCCTCTCAGTAGTAGAGGAGGCCCGTGCTCAGCAGTGGGCAGTATATAATACAGGGCTGGTTGCATTGCATTGCATTAGATTCATAGAAAACCGGCGTAAAGACGCAGCTTTGTTGCGCTTGGTAAGGTTACTAAGATTGACGGAGTTGTAAAAACCGTTTTGTCACTTCCATTCTTATATCAAAAATTTCGAGAGAAAAGGGGACTTATATTTATAAAGTTGATCAGTGATTCATCATCATAATCAGCTCATTTTCCAATCTCATGCGATAAAAAGGAAATCATAATATAAATTTTCCATCATAAGCTCAAATATTTACGACTACCGACGTTGGACCTGTATCGTTACTGTAAGGGACATGTATCTATTATATCAAGAAAACAATTGAAACGGTAAAGCTTGGCCTTTTACTGCCCAGTTTTATTTTATCGTCTTGTTATCGCCTTTGAATTGACCATCTTTTTAAATTAATAACAATAATAAGACAGTTTATATAATGCTCACGTCAGAACTTGTCTCATTGATTTTGGACTATTGTTAACTACAAATTTCTAACGTGGATAAATTCTATCCTACTCTTCGACTTATGCCTTCCTTAACTTACTTATTGCTGCTATTTGGTAGTAACGAAAACTTTCACCGTGGCGTACGCTTTAAAATATTAGGTCCTTACATATGAAATTGGCGTTTTGTATGGGAGGAATACAAAATCGTTTTTTTTGTAAAATGTAATTAATTAATCAAAGTATGCACAATTGTTATCTATGCACTTTTGTCATCTCATAGGGATTTCATTGATCCCTTTACTACCTTTAATACTACTTAAATCTCGAAATAACCACTAATTTCCTTTTCATTTATGAAGTAAATTCATTTACAGAACTGTAGTAGGCGCTCAAAATATGAGTCCGGATTCGTTAAAAAATACAGCATTAAAAAAATTACTCAAGTTAGAATATTATTATTTAATACGGTCGTAACGGTTTGGTAAATAAACTGGTACGTGTACAGTTTGAAGTGTAAACTCCTCGTTTCCTATAATAATATGTTAAAATTTGGTACTAAAGGAAAAAGAAAGTTAACAATAGGTTTGAATTTTGTGGTCGCGTGCTGTAGTTTAGTTAAATTCAAGAATGGTTCCGTTCTACAGGGATGAATCCACTTTTTAAAAAAAGATCTACGTTGAGCAGCACTTTGCTGTTTGGCCAATAATGTTACTAGAACCCACTCAATAACTTTTGCCTTCCTTCTTTTCCCTCTCTCAAAGAGCCATAAACCCTCAATTCTATGGGGTTGTAGGCCTATTCGATCACTTACAATGCAAAAAATAAATCAACCAGACAAGTTCAAGGAATATTGAAATGCGTTATTAAAAACAACTACATATGTCCATCCGCGCCGTAGCATACAATTTTAACTATGTTATTTCTTAATCTACACTGGGCCACAGTTCCATTTTTCGTGCCACTAACTTAATTTATGGTTATTAGATCCCCAATCATGCGAAAATGTTTTACAGCTTACACTAAATATTTTCTATTATGCCTGCGCTTCCTTATCCCCGATATTATAAATTTCTTTTGATAACTGTAACTAGATAGTTTACATGTAATGTAGACCGCCAGTGGGCGCTATGGCTATCGATTGATATCACCCACTATTCACTGTGAAGTTACGTTTACTCGGAAGTAGCCCATGTCACTCACAAATTATGCATTATTGAACTATTTACACTCTTCTACTGTCCTTTGTCGTTGGTTATAAATTTTCGGCCTTATTCAGAAACAGTTTATAAACCTATTTTAGATATCGAATGTTTCGCCTTCTTCGAACGAATTTTGAATTGAATTTGAAAAAAGACAATACATTCTATAACTAAAATAGGTTTATAAACTGTTTATGAATAAGGTCGTTAGTCTTTAGGGTTTCTCAAAATTCAAAAATGGGACTTTAATAGCTCGGAATCTTAGTAGCAAACTTTGTAACTTATCCATTTTTAACCCGCGACAAAAAAGCGGGGTGTTATAAGTTTAGGGTATCTGTGTATCTGTGTATCTGTATGTCTGTCTGTGGCATCGTAGCTCTCAAACGAATGGACTAATCTTGACGCGGTTTTTTTGTTTGAAAGCTGATATGATCACGATGGTTCTAAGCTATAATTTATGAAGATCTGTTCAGGCGTTTGAAGATTATGAGCTCATTTCCAATTTAAAAAGCCCGATTGAATTTAAATATGGTGTACCGTGACTTCGGCAATATTTTTAAACATGTGCTGATGCTGCATGCAGCATCAATTAGTCTGCGGGATACCCAACTCCTTATCAACTTATAGCAGATAAAGCGTGTTTGGGCTCATAAGGATGGTTTTATCGAGTAGGTGTTAGATATTTGATTATCAAGGCCTCATTATACAGAATAAAGTATTTTAAAAGTTTAAAATTAAAATTAAATTAAAATTAAAATAACGGACACAAAAACCTCTAAAAAGTAAAATAATAAAAGTGTCTTTGTCGTTAAAGTACCTAGTAATATTTTGAGCCAAGCGTCCTCACGTCGGGGGACCGAATTCCGGACCAGGGAGACGAAAATACTTCTTTAGCGGTCCAGTAGGTTAGAATTAAATTCACTATACCAAAATGTAGTGCTGAACAGACGTGCATTTTATGCAATTTTATTGCTTAATATTTTCCCTACCTCCGCTCCACCTCGTATTAACGTTTTAATTTGGACACGTGGGTTTAGACTTTTTCTTGTTTGACCCAAAGTCTACATTTTAATACCGCAAACTAACCAAAAAATCAAAATCTCTTGAAAATTAAGACAGAGTTTATTTACTAAAACAATCAGTTTCAAGGTAAAGTGCTCGACCACTATTACCGTTGAAGTTACTTTGCAAGTGTCGAAGTATTTACAAGATTATCGTTAGCAACCACAAGATCGTCCTACTGAGAGCTGGTCGGGAAACTTCTGCAGCGTAGTGGAAGTATGCGATGCGAAAATTGAAACAATTGGCGGTCGAGGTTTACCGTCCAATACGCAAGTTCGGAACTACCTACCTTACCGGCTGGTTTACGGATAATCTATTGAGACGTAGACTATGCAACAATGCAATCATTTTATAACAATCTATGATTATAAATAAACTCTGTAACTCATTTTTTAACCGTTACATTTTAAACATCGT
The DNA here is from genome assembly GCA_947568825.1 of Sphinx pinastri. NCBI lineage: Eukaryota > Metazoa > Arthropoda > Insecta > Lepidoptera > Sphingidae > Sphinx > Sphinx pinastri. The sequence goes on along the minus strand of OX387627.1, from coordinate 7,575,738 downwards.
CCCCTCGTAGAAAGATAAATTTTAAGATGCGCTGTCAATATTTATAATACTTTTGAAGTTAACAGGCGAATAAACGATCATAGCTCTATTAAAATCAACTCAACGCTCTTCACTTAGATGAGTGGCACGTGAAAATACTATTTAATACAGTCAGTTGCCCAAGGGTACATGAGCTCAATGAAGCGAATGTAAGGGAGGTTGAAGTAATCTGTTCATCCTCATACGTTGCGTCCGTGACGTTGACGCTGGCCCAGCCTTACTCTGCAAGGCGGAAACGAAAGTGACGATGTAGAAAATGGACACACATTAATCGGCTCGCAACGTCATCTTGATTATTTTAGCGTTTTAATTAATTATATACTTATAATATTATTCAATTGCACGTAATGCTACTAATCAAGTAATAATTGAATGGAGAATTCTGTCATAAACTTCTTTTCATAGAAAATGTGTGAAAATTAAAACTAAAGAAACCGCTGGAGGGTAACAAATCATTTGAACTTTGACGGCTTGTGAGTTTTAAGAAATAATAATAGTATGTTTGTCAACTTAAGTTTCGGCGTGTCAATCATCTCTGCATTACTTTGGGATATTTCGACATAAAGGTGTGCCGTAAACATTGATATATAAACCCGCCGTAAATAAACAATAATCAGCGTTAAGCGATGTTTCTGTCTGTCGTCCTTCCATTGATAAATAATTAGCTGTAACTTCTATTAAGCACATTAAACCGATTTGTCTACCTGATTAATTTATTTGTCCCAGAATAGACTGCCTCGGTGGCGTAGTTGTATTACGGTACGACTGCAATGCTGAGGTCTCGGTTTCGATCCCTGGGTCGGGTAAAGTGATATTGGATTTTTCTATTCAGTATCAGCTCGGAGTCTGGAATTTGTGCCCGATATGGCGATGGGCTTCGCCTCCTATAACATCATGGGACGGAATACGCACGGCGAAAAGTAGGTTTTTTTTTTTTTTTTTTTTTTTTTCTATTGCACTGAATGACGAGACGAGCATGCCGTTCGCCTGATGGTAAGCGATACGACCACCCATAAACAGTAGCAACACCATCCAGCACCTTGACTTACAAAGTACTGTGTGGCATTCCACTGCGCTCGTCATCCTGAGACATAAGATGTTAAGTCTCATTATGTCCAGTAGTTATACTGGCTTCAATGTCCTTCAAACCGAAACACAACAGTGCATGCACACTGTTGCTTGGCGGTAGAAATAGACATTGCGGTGGTACCCACCCAGACGGCCTCTTACATAATGAGAGACCTACCACCAGTAAGTGCACTAGTTGCGCCTCTGCCTATCCCTTCTGGGATAAAAGGCGTCTCTATGAAAGGTATTTATACGGAAAATGTTCGAGGGGGTAAATAATGATCATCATCATCGAACACCCATAAGACCACTGCAACTCCTGTAAGCCAGGATCAGCAGTGACACGCATTTTATGACACCGAGCTGTGAAGCTCAGCGTGTCTCAGGAAACACTATAACTGTATTTAACTCCCAATGAAATTAAATACAAAGATAGAGAAGTCAAGAGATAGAGGGGTTAAATAGAAGGACAGAGAAATATTGGGTTCGTTACTGATATTCAACGAAAGGTCATTTTTTTTTGGCATCCAGTAATTTCTCTGCCTACACAACACTAGGTCTGAGCTCCTTTATTTCGAGTACCTGAGAATTGGATATTCTATTCCGGTCAAGCGACCGGTGCATGCAAAAAAGTAAATTGAATTAAAAAATTATCTTAAAAAATGAAAACGATCGAATTAAAAGCAACCGTAAGTTCATGAATTCAGTTTCGATTTTGGAACGAAGTTCCTTATTGCGCGTTGTGAAAGGGGGCTGGACGGAAAGTTGTCACGACACTTTTTGCTATTATCTTACTAATATGAACCTTAAATACAATGCGTAGAAGCTATAATTCTTGAAACGAGTATATTTGTATTTATTTTATTTATTAAAGTCATAAAAACCATTTCTTACTAATCTAAAATGAACCTTAAATACATTGCGTAGATGCTATTTCCCCAGCGTTGGCACGGCACGAGTACAAAAGAATCGAACGTAACATTCTTTTTTCAAATTTTGTTTATTTATTCTACTTTGGTTACTGACATTTATCAATAACAAGACTAAACGTGCTTTGCTCGCGTTTAAAAATCTACTTTATGTGGTAAGCTAAGATCGAATTTGTGTTTAGTCAATTATAATTTGTGATAAAAATGCTATGCAATAGCTTTACCGCGGTGGTCTCCGAGTGCCACACGTATTTATTTGTTTTTTTTTCTCTAGAAACTTATGTATTGGAACGGAAATAGGAAAATATTTATATATTTATATATATACACACTCTGTTATATAAATAAAATTTTATTACAATTCCTTCACTAATTAATCGAAAGGAACTTCGTTCCATCCGGGTGTCCCTTGACACCTCTCATTGCTTTTTTTTAATGATAAGGTCTTAATTGTAAGTCACTAAAATAGATACCGTAGCAACTTGTTTATTCTTAATCTTAATTATATTTAACTTACATAATCTATATATATAGAAGAAAGTTGTGTCAGTTTCATCATTTATAACTCGAGAACGGCCGAATCGATTATCATTTTTTATGATATAGGGGGCAAACGAGCATACGGTTCACCTGATGATAAGTGATCACCGCCGCCCATGAACATCTGCAATACCAGGGAGCACAGAGATGCGATGCCGGCCTTTTAGGTGGGAATACGCTCTTTTTTTGAAGGCTGGTCTTTTTTTTTGTTCTTTGATATTTTGGATTTGTATCCCTTCCGAATATCTGATAACCATAAAAATATGCGTTGCGCGCAGTCCCTGTGGCGGTTGCAATGAGTACCTATATTATAATGCCATATTACCTCTTTTCATGGCATACAGATCCGCTGAGCCGTTATGCGATTAATTAGCATCTTTTTTGAGTTTTCACAAATTTTTATTCAGTTTTCGACTGTGTTTGTATTTAAATTCGTTTTGATTAATTCTCTTGGTACGTTTTTTTCTGAAATTCATCAACGAAAAGTGATTTCAAAGAGTTGAGTTCCAACCTCAGTACAATAACAAGCAGTTCCAACTCTCAATTTGTTGTGATTAGCCGTATCGTGTAAACGACAATTTGGTCAATGTCAAGTATGTTTGTCATCGTGCGCGCATCGTCCCTTTTTAATCCTTTCGATAATATTATAAATTATCTTTGATTAATCCAATCGATAATTTTTGTATATAGAGAAAAACATTCTGAACTGTGTGTTTGATTTACCAATGTTATTTACAATGCCACGATTTAGAAGAACAAGAAGATCAAGTTTTTTCCATAAGGTACAGTCACCAGCATAAGTAGCTGAACAAATTCAAAATTTCAAATCGCCTACATACTTTTTTGTTCTTACTAATCTTTATTTTCTCTTCAGAAAAATAAAATAAAAGAGATTTACTTTACTTCAAACAAAGAAAAAAAGGTTTCAGTTTAATTTAACGCGTATATAGGCGATTTGAAATATTGATTTTGTACAGATATTTATGCTGCTGACTGTACATGGCGGAGAAATATTTAGCCAAATCAAAAAAGTCTTTTGTGTCTTCGTAAACTTGGAAAAGACTTATGATTGTGTGCTGAGGAATAAGCTATGGTCAACGTTGTCATTAAGGTACGGCACTGAGGGCCGCCTGGTGAGGGCATTAAAGTCTCTGTAATGAGAACTCAAAACCAGAGAAGCAGAATAGGGATTCCCAATACTGTGCTGTTGCCGACGTTTATGTATGGAAGTGAATGCTGGTTTGGCAGAAGAAGTACGAAAGTGTAAAAAATGCAGTGGAAATGCACTCCTTACAGAGTATATTATATGGAGTCAATATTTTTTATCGCATGGGGATAGTATGATAAGAGAACGTTATAAATTGAAGGATGATGTGGTGACTTAAATTAAAAGAAGTATGCTGAGATTATTTGGGGATGTAGAGAGGATGGTTGAAAAACGTGTTACGAAAGGTATTTATCAAGCGAAGTGGATGGTGCGGATGGAGGGGATGCTCATAATCGGCGAAAATGCATGATGAGAACTATGAATGTGGAAGAGGTGAAAGAGGTATGTCATTATCGTGGCATGTCGCGCTTAATAGTCCTCTGTGTCTGTGTATGAATATATGACTTTTTAATTTTGATTTTTGTACATTTGATGAGTTGAGTTGAATCATTTACATATAATAAAGCAATAGAACCGGTGTGTTTATACATTTAAATAAATGTGATAAAAAGAAAGGGGATGACTAAAGAAGAGTAATAGAACACAAATCAGCGATTTCTGTAATTATTTTCTGTTTTTCTGTTTGTTTATTACTGCACATCTCCAAAATTACTGAACGGATTTCGGTGAAATTTGGCACACGGGTAAATCATGTCCTGGATTAACATAGGCTACTTTTTATCCCGGGAGAATATGAAGCGGGGCTTTTATCCCGGAAAAACTTTTTCACGCATCCGGAGCCGCGAGTTAAAGCTCGTCTTAATATAAAACTAATAACTTAACACATCATTCATTGACTCTGAAGCGATGTGAAGTTCGCCGGACCAACTAGTAATTATTATAATACTCAGTTATTCCTATTTAATGTAAAACAATAAACTAAACTATAACTTTCAATCTAACTATAAATTTAGTTTTAACTTCATAAATAACATTCGGAACGGTTTTCTAAACTGTAATAAAATAACATATTGGCATTTAAAAGTTATTGTTTGATTAGTGCCAAGTGTTTAACAATACTAAGAACCAGGTATCTGCCAGTGGTGCCTACGAAACAAAGTTTGCACTGTAACTTCATAAACTGGGAGTAAGTTCGCTCTCTTCGCCTCACAAAACGTTTATATCAATTTGCTTCAGAAATATTGGATAAATGTTCCATTAAACTTACAAATAAATTGAAACTCTCGTAGGGGTGTCGCTCTTTATAGTTTACTCTTATGTTCAACTGTTACTAGCATCCCTAATACTCAGTAGAGAGAAAGCGTCTTTAATTTTTATACATACTTATTCGGCTAACCCAAAACGCGATATAAAAGTATGAATGCTTTAAAGAATAAACTTTACAGAGTAATTCAAAAACATCAAAAAATGTACAGATTGAAATTCATTTCGTACACCGCAAACTGAGGTTTAAAGCGCTAGAGCCTCAATCCAATTCACCCACAAATTACGTAAAGCCTCAAAGCTTCTGACTCCTAACCACTACACACACGCGCGTATAGATGCGCGGCGTGCTGTAAACGAGTGCAGCCTTCGCCGGTGCAATGTAACTAGCTACGTACGTAGCTGGCAACGAGGCTCGTGTATTTATACAGGGTCGCTTTGCCGCAACATCTCCGTCCGCCTATGCGCACCTGGTACTTCATCTAGCCGATACTGTAAATGGTGTAAGCTTATGAAGCATTTGGGTATTAAATAAGCTATAAAACTTATCAAACCAAGCTTATTATACCTTAAACGTAAAATTTAATTGGTGCCGTTTAACTTCAAGAGATTGTTCACTTCATGTTGATTCAAAACATTAAAAAAACTGTTAAGCTGTAATCATTCTTATTGTGTTGCAATAGTGACTTGTTTTGTAGTTTTTTAAGGGATCCATAAATACAAGCCATCTGAGGGGACCACGGAAGGCCAGAGGCGAATAAAGCCGATTACATATAGACTACATTCCTTTCCGAGAGTATTTTCTCCCCAGTATAAGTTACCTGCATTGTGCTGCGAAATATTCCATCCATAGTGTGTATGGCGTCAGCTGTTATTTTCCCCCTTTTATTGTATTTCTCACAGTTTTATTAATAATAATAAGCTTATACCGCGAAGTTGAGAGTTGGTGAATATTATGAACACATCAATTTCAAATAACGGGCAAATACTATTTTTTTGTGAATTAAAAACTCACGCGTGAAATTAGTTTAAACGTGAACAATGAGCCAACAAAACAATTAAAAAAAAAAATATATATCAAAAAATATCTACGTATAGTATAGTTATCTAAATTACGTGGTGGTCAAAATAATGTATAGGTAGAGCACCCTAGAGGCATCTGTTTCATTTTGGGATTATTTATATGTATTTTTTTACTCTTGTTCAATTTTATCCCTCTAACTTTTGGAATAGTTTTGGGTAAAGTGAAACGAAGAGAGACTTAATACGTGACTGTTTACTAAATTCTGACTTGCAGAGAAAATACCCTAAAATAAACTGGTATCGAACAAGCTGTCACCCAACCAGTTTTGTTTTTGGCAATGCAATATAAGAGTTATTAAGTTTATTAAGAGTATTTATTTTTCTAATATTTTCTTTATTTTATAGCATTCATTTTGAATACTGTGATATTATGTAGGTATAACAATTACTCACAAAAGCAAGTAGAACGCGCCCACACAGAAGCTTACAACCACCATTTGAAGGACTTTATTTTGGACTTTCAGAACTTTCCACTCCTACCTCGATCATTATGCTATGGTTTCATCTAACCCTACTAATATTTTGAATGGAAAAGTGTGTGCAGATTAATTAATAATAAAAATAGCCTTTATTAGCCGAGCATAATATTACAAAAATGTTTACAACTAATAATTTAAGCTTTAGAAACTATTTTTCACTTATACGCACGCATACTCACGCCTTTTATCCTCGAAGGGGTAGGCAGAGGCGCAACTAATGCACCCACTTTTCGCCATTTTTATTCCGTCCCATGATGTGATAGGGGACGAGCCTATCGCCATATCGGGCACAAATTCCAGACTCCGGGCTGATACTGAATAGAAAAACCCAATATCACTTTGCCCGACCCGGGGATCGAACCCGAGACCTCAGCATTGCAGTCGTACCGCAATGCAACTACGCCACCGAGGCAGTTTTTACTTATAGGTAACCAATAATATACAACTTCGTTTATATCGTATCGCTTTTTGAATTTCTGGAGTACCAATTTGTAATCTCTTTACTCTACTTTTCATCTTTCGAATGCATCATGTGGCCAGTCCATTTCTACTTGAGTGTGTGAAGATTATGTATCATTAAATATTTCAGTAGTAAATTGGTTAAAAGATGAATAAATTTGGTGCCGAGACGTAAGTAGTAGTGAGTATAAGAATAACACAGCACCTTGACAACAAAACGAGGAGGGGAAAACCGATATTTTAATTCAATAGTTTTATTAAATTACGTAATTTAAAAGACGCCATAATGTCTGAGTTCTATGACGTCAATAACTATCTTTGTAATAGCTGTTGTGTAGGTACTATATTATAAGCAAAGCCAAATATTAGGGTCTGTAAAATCAAGAAATAAGAATTAAGTGGCAAATTTACTGTCTAAGAAATAATATTTTGTCGATTAGAATTCTATTTTTGTTGACATAAAATTTCTGCCCAATTTGCCTTAAATATGCATCGTGCCCTTTAATTATACGGAAGTCCTTCAATACAAATACATCGATAACCATACCCCACGTTTCAACTTAGAGCATGTTTCAACAACTAATAATATAGAAAGAAGTAGGGATTATCGATCGACAGATTCTATAATGAACATGTACCTATTCTGGCTACAGTCATGTAACAGCAAATCTTTGTTGAACTGCCAACATTTGCACCGTGTTCTTATGCAATAATTATAAGTTTGGACAGAAGGTTTAATTGAAGCTATTGGTAAGTTTGCCGTTCGTTTGTAAAAGTTCGATCCACCGATCACGCTCACAGACTGTGTGGGACGCGGGGCCGTCGGTTTACAAAATTCACGAAACAATCTAATATGCAAAACTAGATAAACTCTGTAACAGCTCAATTGAGTGGTTTTGTTTTATTTTAACACCATCTAGAATGTAATGAAAGGGCCAGTTTCACAGGTCTCAAGTAAATTTGATTTGATAGTTTTTGTACATAGTATTTATTTTAGATTTTGAGCATAGATTGGAGTGTGACTTTTGTGTCTGGTGGGATTATACATTTATATGACAAGTAGCATTTATCAGCAAGCCGTGAAATCGGCCCTATTTAAATGTGGGAAATTTTGAAAAAAAATTGGGAGGGACTGCCTCGGTGGCGTAGTTGTATTACGGTACGACTGCAATGCTGAGGTCTCGGGTTCGATCCCCGGGTCGGGCAAAGTGATATTGGATTTTTCTATTCAGTATCAGCCCGGAGTCTGGAATTTGTGCCCGATATGGCGATAGGCTCGCCCCCTATCACATCATGGGACGGAATACGCTCGGCGAAAAGTGGGTGCACTAGTTGCGCCTCTGCCTACCCCTTCGGGAATGAAAGGCGTGAGTATGCGAATGTAATTAATAATTAAGATGATGTCATCATACACATAATTTTGCTTGAATTGTAAACGCAGAAACAATAAAACGGATTTGGATGAAATTTGGCACACGAGTAAACCATGTCCCGGATTAAAACATAGGCTACTTTTATCTAGGTAATATGCCCATGGGAAATAATGGAACTTTTTTTAAATAGAAGGCCCTAGTGTCGTATTGTTTTAGGGGTACAGAGTTTTTGTACCGGGAAAGGCTGCTCACGCGGGCGAAGCCACGAGCTACACCTAGTACTCTATAATGCGTTGCTCACTTGGAAACATATTCTAAATAGTTTTAAAAAAATAAGCGCCTGATTTACTTTTTCTGTATTAAAAATTATAAGATACTTGATGAGTTTTAAAGCCGAATAAAAATTAAAGAAAAATGCTGTACGAACAAGAATTGATGTACCTAGATATTTTCTTATAATAATGTGTTACGTGTTTTTGTTATAATAGTTACGAAGTACAAAATAGAAGTGGTGGACAGATAGATACTTGAGGGACACTTCAACAACAAAAATATTGATATTAAAGATTTGATCTTGTAAAGCGCAAAATGAGTGTAAGATTTCGTAATATATTATTTATTGGTATTATCAACGCTCATTGAGCAGAAGAAGCTTATAATCTTCATTCTTGCCACGATTAGATGAGTCATCACTCGTTACAATTTTAACCCCAACCCGATGCGACGACTGAACAATGTTTACGTTGCTAAGGTTCCGAGATTTTACCGTTTATATTTTTTTTCATAATAGCCACGTTGTGAACATTCAACAATTTTTTATAGATTATTTTGTTTTGGTTTCATGTTTTTCCTCAAAATGTCTGCCTTTTTCGTTAAGATAAATAAAGAGAATAAAATAATAACCGAATTAAAATTCAATTATTATGCATTCAAGTGATCAATAGTCTTTTGCCGACTTGCCAATATATAAAATAATACTATGTTCTTATGGCACCTATGGAAAAATTTGCCATCGGATCACTGTTACATTCGAACATCGTTTGTAACTTAATTTCCAGTGTAATATTTTTCCAACCGGAATACAATAGACCTACCACCCAGTGGCATTTGGAAGTGGGCGCACTAATTGCTAAGACTCAGGTGTATCTATTCTCTATCATAGTAATAAAAAAATCTTTAATTTATATATTTGATTTAATGTTTTATGGTTCCGTACCTCAAAAAGAAAAAAGGAACCCCTATAGGATCACTTTGTTGTCCGTCTGTCTGCCTGTCAAGACCCCTTTTCTCAAGAACGCGTCGAGATATTAAGTTGAAATGTATATCACTTTGATTAATTATATACCTAGATAGACACTGAAGGTTTAAAATGCGTCGAAAGAAATAGAGGCCAATTGTTGCCCGCTAAATGAGTTCGAGTGAATTATTTTTTGTTGTTCTTCATGGATATAATTATCTCCCTGTTTTAATAGAAACCATGTAATAACTGATATCATTATGCGTGCACACAAGGATACGCAGAATGATGCAGCGATAGCGTATGACACAGCTGTCACGCATACTAGCTTAAGAAAAGTTGGCCTGTTTGTTTTAGTTTCATTGTAGCGCGTGACTCTATCTAGGTATATAATTAATCAAAGGTATATCACATAATCGGGTCTGCAGTTATTTTCAGCTTTGAAAAAATCAAACTTGTATGTCAACACGATGACCGATATGACCGTTTATATCGCATATTTTGCGATTTCGCGAAGGAATCAAAACGTATAGGGTATACTACTTGTTAACCTGGATTCATGAAATTTGCCAAGAGGCATAGTTTTACAGCACATGTAAAGGGAAAGTCTGAAACCATAAATATATACTTTAATAACAAAAAAAGCTGATTTACTTTTACACTTTTTTCAATTTGATTAATTTATTTGGCGAACTATTGAACTTTTATTCTTAGATACCTTACCTACAAGTTTGTACGGAACCCTCGGTACACGAGACCAACTCGCACTTGTTCGTTTTTTTTAAATACTTTTTTAGTTTGTTTTTGTAGATACGATGACAGGTCGCAATTTTAAAGGTTTTCTTAGGAGTTCAGGAGAGGCTGAAAATCAGCGCTTCTCTGAACAACTGTCCGGTCATCACGCGCTGAGCCGCCTCCTCTGACCTTTTTAATATTACTTTAATGTTATTTTTAAAATGTAAGTAGAGTACAATAAATTGACAAGGTATCAATCAATATATGAGGTACAACAAATCTAAGGAATATCCCAATATTATGTTAACGTTTCGTTCCGCGCTTAGTATTCGTACGAGAAAGAAATTTATATCTTATCAAGCTAGGTAGCTACATCATAAAAATCTTAGTATCTCCACCCAATACAAGAGACTTTGTAAACAAATAATAATTTGGTTTGTTTGGTCTTATCTCAAGTTAAATAGAGCAGGGATTTAATATGATTAGACCACAGCAAAGGGAATCTATTAGAGTCATGGTTTATCCGATTTATATTTATAATCTCTTGTCAGTTGACTCTATCTGGAATCTGGATCCCACTCCGTTTACCATCAAGTTCAGTGGTGCGTGGGATTATTTTGCCATGGCCAAATAAAAAAAACAGCACCTGATCTCTATTCCGCGCGTAAAATCCTTTCTTAGAATTAAAATCTTACTGTGTAATTACAGGTATAAGAGGTAGCATAATGTTAATCAAGAATAATATGGTCTATCAAACCAAATTAACAAAAACTATTGTAGATTGGACTCACGATGACTTAAAAAAAACGGAAGAATTTTTAATGCATTACTAATTTTTAAAAATCATAAAGTTCTTTATTTTCTCTAAAAATTCTAAAACAAACTGTTGCTAAGCGTAAGTGAAAAGATAACACACATTTATTTTTGGACGAATAAAATATTTTGATTTAATTATTACAATTTTGAGTGATTATATGAAATTAAATATTCCGTACACGATTTTTGCTGAAGAATATTAAAGAAATAAATGCCGTCGGCGTTCTAGGATGCATAATTTGAATTAAAACATACAAACCAACATCAATTTACATCATGATTATGATTATACTTAGGAGTTAGTAGAGGTATTCGCAATATTTCGACTGTCGAAACAATTACTCATGCACGATGCCCAACTGTCCACGTTTATATCAAACTGTAAATAAAATGTTTGCCGTTGTACCGAAAATGTCGTAACATGACCTACGCTTTGTTTCATCTCGATATCTCGAATGGTTTTTGAGGTTACCGGCAAATACTGCTGCCAATACGCAAGCGGCTGACGTTTCATAGCCAGTTTAGCCACATGAAGTAATTGACTAAGTTTTTAAATTCGGTGTAGCGCGATAAATGGCTTGAGTCCACTTTACCACCAAGTTAACTTTAATAATGAATATTTAAATTAAACACTCATTATTAAATTTATTTTATTTGCACTTTATATACAAATGTATATCTGCAGAATTAATGCCAAAGGCATTCTCTCCCAGCCAGGCTTAGGGTGGTGCAGAGATACATAAGGTAGGTGCATCAGGTACTTAACTTGATATTAGAGATACGAATAAACGTACATCAAAGTAAACAAAGCAATCAATAATAAATATGTAAATTAAATACAAGACATAATATAAGTAACATTATAAATATAATAAATCCATAAAATACAAATTATAATTAGGTAAATAAATATATATGTAAATAATATAATATTGTAAGTTAGTGTCATGATTCTTCGGCATCGTTCAATTTAAGATTTTAAGACCAAATTAATAATTAGAAATAGCTGTGGAGATACGCGAATACCTACTTCTTTGCATAAGTAGGTTATGAATATGTGATTGGAAGAATATAATATTATTTTGTCTAAGCTTTTGATGTGGTAAAAATAATTATTTAGAATATTATCCTTAATATATTTTCTTTATTCCTGTTGACGTTACATTGCATTATAATATGTTAAGCTTGTTTTTCCGGATGTCTCTATAATAGATATCCTATGGAGCTTTCAAATTCAATGTTTAATTATAATATAACATTAAAAATTTGCTCTGCGCTAAATGTATAATTTTAATCGAATTCCATAATTTGTAATAAGTTTGTTACAAAGTTCTAATAGAATATGTATTATTTTTAAAACTACCAAGAAGTTTCCATTACATACTCTATACCTTTAAATTCCAATACTGTTATAGTTTCATAGCACTGGTTTGAGCCTGAGCCAAATTGTTGGCCTAGCAGGAAGACACAATGTGCCCACTATTTAAACGTCGAAGTTTCATGGTTCTCACAAAAGATTCTTAAATTTTTCTGACAATGAATTCAAAACTTGTATCATTTTATAATCCGACGACACAACAAATAACAAGAGAAAACTAGTCGATTACAATGATCATATTAACTCACAAATCTCCACTATACGAATAAAATCCATCAAACCAAAAACGTCATTCATTTTCTGAATATCATTGGATATTAATTTCATTAAGAGCCCCGATTATTATCACAACAATCGCATCAGGGATATAATAAATTGAATTGCAAAGTAATAACATTATGCGTTGCACAAATTAAGTGTTAACCGCAGCCAGAATGACGTTTAATTTTAAACTATCGACGGGTGCGAGAAAAACTGATTTTCATTGGGGTCTCGGTGCGGCTTGGAGCTCGTGGGCCGTGGTTAGGGGTGTGAGTGCATAGGGTGCAGGCTGCGTAACTCCTGCGGCTCCCGACGGGGTGATCACCCACTCACCGAATGTAATGAAACCTTCTAGCGAATTCTGGACGCCTGGTACAATTTGGCATTGACTTGAGGGGCCGTCCGCCGGATTTATTGGCCAATTTTGTCGGGGTTTGCTTCAAGTTTTATTGATTCTACCTAATCTACAAATATTTACATAGATTTGTATTTAACTAATTTCATTTGTGAATTATTTATTACATGAACCTTATTTGTTTACATTAATTAAATTATTTGATATTAGTTTCTTTATTTTTAAATGGTTCCGCGGCAAAGTGCGCAAAGCTTTATGTTACTTTTAAACTATATGTTACTTAAACCGGGTTTAGAATACTTGAAAATGTTTCAGCTTACGTCAATTTAAAAAGATAAATCTCGTGAACAGAGCCTTATTACATAGAGTTTCCCTTAAAATTACAAGTGGCCAATTTACATCAATTTCATTATAAAAATGAATGTTCATTATAAACTCGGCCACAACTTTTATTTTGCACTTAATCGGCTAGCGCAGTTATCACGATTTTCATTTTTTTATATTAAATAACTTAAAGCTCTTTAATCATACAAAAATATAATATCGCTGAACTTGAATGAAAGTCCATTAAAAATAATATTGAACAAAAATTCTATATGAGGCGAATTAATTTTACGTAAGGAAGAAATAGTTATCAAAGAAACGAAATGAAAATTTATAGATTCTACGTAGGTATACTTTATTTTTGTCAATTATGATGTTAACTTTTTCAACGGCTTTCAAATGAATTTGACTTCGACACACTAAACAATATGTGGAGCTTTCTAAAGAGTTCTCTAACTACATATATAACAAGGTTCCAAATCGTTTTGGTTGTCTCTCATACTTTTAACACTAAAAGTAACAAGTAAAACACTATTAATAATAAAAAAAATGAGTAGAGAATATCACTATTTAAAAAAAAACTATGAAAACGCACAGAATTTCAATTAAGATTAATGAATGTCTGTGTATAGTTTTAAAATTGGTTGTAAACAGACTTTAATTGCATTAACACTGTTCAGAAAAGTTTCATTGTTAATATGAAGCTTGAAAGTAGAGTGTTGCTGAAGTGAATGGAACACAAATTCTTTCATGATATGCTTAATTGCGTTGCGCTTTACACTTCCTTCAATAATATTCATGAGGCGCTTACAAAACGAAAGAGAGAGTTGGGACACCAAAACCCGCTTTCCCACATTCCGACGATAAAAGGGAAAACTGTTTTAACTTGAAGCCGGGACCAAGCGGGACAGCAATACAAAGTTTTAATAGGTGTGAGTGGGTGGCTGATAGGAATGTAAAGGCTTACCTCTTCGGCGTTGCTAGTAACCTGGTAACTGATTACAGGTCGCGTAACGCGGGTAGGTTCGCGGACGGCACAGCGGACACGGGCGGCGTGGCTAGCGAGCTGCTGCGATGCCTCGACGGCGATGACTGCTACCGGAGCGCATTCCGCCGTGGGTGGTGCATTCTGTGCAAGCGAGACTGCAACGCCCGCCCATTTGCCTCGTGCCTCACTTTCCCGCCCTACTGTTCCTGATAACTTGGAAAACTTACAACACTCAATCCAATCCAATTTCCAATTACACACCTGATTTAACTATGAGATACGATTAAGTATTGTCACCGCGGCTGACATATTTTGTGTGTAAAAAACGGTATAAATATAGTCATTAAATGATATGAAATAATAATAAAAAATATTCGCGAGTCAATAATAAAACTGTCTCGTATCGGAGATGTTTTCTCTAATAGAAAAGTAGTAAATCTGATGTTTTTACAATGAGGATAGCGCGGCTGTGTCGCGGCTCGGGGCGGGCCCGCCTACGAGCACGCCGCCGCTGGTAACCGCCCGTCCTTGTTGCCGCGCGCTCCACATGTCGCGTTGCCGACCTTACCATACTTACTATTATCATCTTGACCACCTCCCGGAATAAAAGTAATAAAAGTAAATTAAAAACGATTACTGATGATGATATCAGTATAAGATACATTTCATATTATGCGTATACTTTCGCCATTTGGCAAAATAAATAAAAGTCTCACGTGAAAATAATGAATAGCAAACAGGCATTTAAACGAAATGTCAATCACAGTACACTCGATAACTGATTACTACCTAGTGCAATCGTAATCAACTTGTGTAATCTGTTCTATGGTTTTCCCATACACAACCTTTAATCAAGGGAGTCATTTTCTTTGCGTTTAGAATTTTGATAAATTCAAATTATGAATGTAAATCTGTTATTATGCGCGTTGTTTGATTAAAGGCATTTTATGTCTACGGCAAGATTGCTTGATTAAATAGCAATAAAAAATACAAATTGGTAGAGATATTACGTTAAAACTGTTTCTTTTTTATTATTAATTAAACAGAATATCTATATTATATAATACTTGTAAGAATCAGTAGTGAGGAAAAAAAATGAGACTAAATTCCATAGTTAGCTTGTATTTTGTTCATTGTATGTTATTTGTAATGCATTTTTTTATACCTTTTTTAAAATGTTCCCTTTATTAATATAATAATAATACTAAATATTACACACACACACACACACACGCGTACTCACACACATAAACACACAGACACCCACTTACGCCTTTTATGCCCGAAGGGGTAGGCTGGGACGCAACTAGTGCACCCACTTTTCGGCGTACAGTCAGCCACATAAGTAGCTGAACAAATTCAAAACTTCAAATCGCCTCTGCATTTTTGTGTTCTTATCAATTTTTGTTTTCTCTTTACAAAATTAAAATAAAGGGGATAAACTTTACTTATCAAGAAGAAAAAAAAGTTTCAAACAAATTTAACGCGTAGAGGCGATTTGAAATTTTGAATTTGTTCAGCTACTTATGTGGCTGACTGTACATATTCTGTTTCATGGTGTGATAGAGGCGAGCCTATCGTCATATCACACACAAATTCCAGACTCCGAGCTGATACTGAATAGAAAAACGCAATATCGCTTTGCCCGACCAGGGGTTCGAACCCAAGACCTCAGCATTGCAGTCGTATCGTAATACAACTACGCCATCGGGACAATCTGTAATACACTGTAATTTCATCTTTTTGGCTTAGAAAAAGGATATCATTAAAATTACCAACCCTAATTTTATTCCCTTACGGATAGAGATTCGTAAAGTACTCATTTACCGATTACATATTAATAATTATAAATTATTTTGTATATATTTTTATATGATTTTTTATAACTTACATATAAAAATGTAAAAGATAACTTTTAGAATAAAGGATAGTGAAAATATTTTTGAAAGTATTCCTGTATAGAGTTTCTAGGGACTTTTTTCCTGGTATTCATGTTTATATTCTTTTCTTTATTCTTATACATATTACAAAACAATATACCCCGCCGCGTCTGTCTGTATGTCTGAATGCCATAAACTCAAAAACTACCAAACGGATTTCGATGAAATTTGGTATGGAGATAGTTTGAAAACCTGGAATGCCCTTCCCAGGCATATTTTTACTCCGATAAATGTAAACCGGGTTATAGTCTCGAAACCCCGAGCAAAACCCAGTATTTATATAAAAAGCATTATTCATTTGAATATATAAATATGTGTAGGTTGTTCACTTACTTTTAAGTGAAGCTTTGTTTAGTCTAAACTAGTCGAGTATTTCTAAAAGGTCGACTAAAATTGTTATAGAATGAAAGACACATCTTGGCAGCTTTGATTAATTATATACTTAGATAGACACTGAACGTTTTAAACGCGTCGAAAAAAAAATAGAGGCGAACTGTTCCCCACTAAATGAATTAATTTTTGTTGTTTGTCATGGATATAATTTTCTCCCCGTTTTAATAGAAACCATGTAATAACTGGTATCATTATGCGCGCGCACAAGGATACGCAGAATGATGCACCGATAGCGTATGACAAAGCTGTCACGCATACTAGCTTAAGAAAAGTTGGCCTGTTTGTTTTAGTTTCATTGCAGCGTGTCACTCTATCTAGGTATATAATTCATCAAAGCTTGGCAGGCTTCAAGTTCAGGCGAGAGTCGAAGCTACAAGGTTGCCTTGAACTGTATTTTTTGGGATCTAAATTTTGGTACTTGATAGTGACATAAACACATGTAAATTGTATGTAGGTATATTTTTACCATGATAATATGTATACTTATGTTTAGTAATGCATACCGATGAAGCTAAGAGCACGGGGAGTATGAAAAGCAAGAATCAGTAAACATTTTTTTATTCTGACTCATAGAATTCTAAACTATTTCATGGCGATATAAAAGACATGAACTTTCCAAAGAAATAAGTATTGTGCAGTATATTTACTATATAAGAGTGCAGAATCCAATAATCCTGTAAGTTTACTTTTAAAGTTTGTTTCTCTCTCCCGGTTGTATTATAATAATATTGTATTGATAAGTAAAAAATATTTCTAGCTGTAGGTACCTGTGCGTCGTGAATTTAATATTCTAGTCTCCAAACACATCCTACAGTCATAGGTAAATTGGCTATGTGTGGGTAAGAAACTGTTTCACCCATGGTAATAGAATAATATCTAAACTGGTCCGAGCAACCTTGCCTGTAATCAATTTAAATTTCGTTGCCAAAGCTTCTATGTTTTACAAGTTAGCTGCAGGTATACATTAAAATTTAAGCAATTTTTACTTTCTGTTAGTAGTTCCTTAATAAGGTATATTATTTATACTGGAAATTAACGATTAATTATTTCGAATAAATTGAGATACTACATGGTAAATATAAGCCTAATTATTGCGATAACATTTTTATGTGTGATTTGTATAAAAATATATTTTTTCCCCTTTGTCCGTGCAGAGGTAGACAGAGATGTGACAAGGACATTCACTGCCCACAGAACTAATTCCATTTTTAGAATCGCAAATATTAAACTTATCTAAAATTTAACTTAAAATTATGTAATACAAAAATATTACACAAAAATTCAAAGTAAAATATTATTAAATCTCCTTTCCATATTCCTTCAACCAATTAGCGTTTTCTAAAACAAATCCGAATTTCTTGTAACTGAAGTAAATATGGATTATTAATAGGTATTATTAATACAAAATCAATACGCCCACTGCCTAATGCTACTCACAGAGCTTATATATCTCTATAAAAGATGAATAAATTCTCCTCACCTGATGTGAAAAGCTGGTAATGCTTACGTCGTAAGCTCATCATTTCCATAAAGAAAATCGACGGCGCGTGAACCGACGGTATGGAGATAGGGTTGGCAAATAACTTTGTTAGCCGGACCTCGCTTAGGATTAAAACTGTACGTGTAAAACACAAACAACCTGTTTTATAGGCAATATTTTAGAACACAAAAAGCTTGCTGTTTTATCTCTTGTCTTTTGTGAGATTATTGCCGTTTTAAGAAATTTAACATTATACCTACTCGTTATGATGGAGAAAAATATATCTTGTTTCTGTTTTAAATTATATTTACAGTATACCGGTAGTCGTTTGCGCGAGTATAAATATCTTTGAAGTGTATCTAATAGATACAAAAATATTATACTTTTATATAATAATATGTAAAACATTCAACAAACTATTTATTATTAAGAAATCACAATATGTGGATACAAGTTTGTTATATGTAGTTATAAAATTACTCTTCACACTTACGAACAATCATGATTTAATATACCTAAAGATGTAAATCATTAAATAATAAAAATATTCTGCGATGGTTATAAAATGTATATAGCTTTATAGTTAGATCTGTTCTCAACACTGACAGACAACATCCATTAAAAAATAGCTCCAATTTATGCATTGCTAATCGACTTTCTTAAGGGCACTTCTAAGTCGTCGAATGAAATTACTCGTATGATTCAGGTCTATTCAGTCTGTTCCATAAAATAATGAACCCTAAACCAAGATATATTGTAATGGGACCACTTTGAGACCCTTATTTACTAAATAAAGAAAGAGTCAAGGAAATACGATCCCAATTTTCAGAGAAATCAGTGTACATACATAAAAAAGAAAATACAAACACACGAATTGATAACCTCCTCCTTTTGGAAGTCGGTTAAAAAACCGGTGGGTCTAAGCATGAAATTTTTCACAAGGGTTCTTGATGCAGTGTGACGCAAAAGAGGGTTACAATAATAACTCGACATAAAGAGACGATGATTTGTGGCTCATTGATAAAGTAAGTAAAGGATTTTTTTTATTAATAATTTGGAATAAAGATTAATAAAGATTCTAAAATTCCGAGTAGCTATGATATACTTGGTTGTCGACATAGTATACAATATGCATACTTAGACACTGCAACACCTCTTTGTTAATATTTACAAGATTTCAAGAACTTTATTTTAGAAACTGTTTACATATTTTACCCTTAGCGACTTATAATTAATAATTCCACACTTTGTAATTAGTATTACTTTTCTCCTATACTGCGACAGCTATAACGTAAGTCTGTTAAGAATTAAAAAAAAATCACTTCTAATGGCTAAACCGGATCGAGCACACGGTACTCAATAATTATGTGAATCCAAAATGAAAATCAGAACTTGTTAGCTGAGGTACGTTTATGTCTAGAACTCTAAATTGGACTTTAACCGGCAATACTCCGTCAATCGACGTTAGTGATTTCAGTTTCGCACTACAATAACAAACATCCTTCTATTCAAAATCTGTAGGGTTGACACTGTTGATCTAGTCTGGAATATTGCTTTTTGAATAACTATTTAGGAATGTACGTATCTTTTGTTGAAATTAACTCTGAATGAAATGGTAATCATTTTTATGTATAGTTAAACTCATTATAATTTGATGACTGTTATTACCAAGAAAACATATTTTTAAGTGAATACATACCTAGTTATTAATTATGTATTTTTAGTAATTAGAACTTATATTAAAAACATACTTTTGTTTCGATTTCGGTCAGAGTTAAATAGCTTACCAGAAATTTAAAATCAAGTTATAGGTACATTCATTACATTAATTATAACTATTTGATACGACAAGAATGAAGGCTTATTACTTATTGGGTAAAAATATCAGATAATTTTAATGATTGATCATATTTGAACTTACATAAAAACTTTTTATGAACCTATAAGTACCATCATATGTAATTTTCAAAAGAAATAGATCACAAACAATTTTGAACTCTAAGGGCAGCCCTCAAATAGGTCGTATGATGGGTGACACAACCGACAGTTCCCACAAAGATTCTATATGTGATGTCCGCGCCGAGACCGGTTATTACCGGCTGAAATTAGGCGGGCGATGGATGCCTGCGGCACCTCTACTCCTAGAGGACCTTCCACACGTAACAACTTTTTATTCCCATTTGAATTTTCCAATTACTTAACGTACCGATTGCCGGTTAGGAACAGAACTCTATTAAGTCTTGAGGTCACGGGTAAATAAGAGAGATGCTGAAAATATGTCTAAAGATTGCTAAGTAGAATCGGGCTGTAAATTGTTGAATCTACGATATGATATGCGATATGCTCTACTTGCATCGTATTTCATACAACATAATCGATGTAATGTAATCGCTTTGTTGTGACCAATAAACATGTGACGCCAAAACTTATCTTTTCTTTCATTGAAGGTCAGATGCATTCATAATTTGATGATATGCCAATGATTACATACAGTCAAGTGACCCGAGATTTTATTTTGCTACTGCGATTTCCTAAAAAATATACTGTTATAAGTTCTAAAACAGGGGATTCGTGAAAGGAATATTTTAGTCGGTAGACAAATTCAAGATTTAGTATAGGTAGGTTTAGTATAGGTATAAAATAAATTACTAATTAATCACACATAATACGAACGCACGCATATTCACGCCTTTTATCCCCGAAGGGGTAGGTAAGATGGGGTGGTGTAGGCAGAGGCGCAATTAGTGCACCCACTTTTCGCCAAGCGTATTCCGTCCCATGATGTGATAGGGGGCGAGCCTATCGCCATATCGGTCACAAATTCCAGACCCCGGGCTAATACTGAATAGAAAAATCCAATATCACTTTGCCCGACCCGGGGATCGAACCCGAGACCTCAGCCTTGCAGTCGTACCGTAATACAACTACGCCACCGAGGCAGTCAGTCTCACATAATAAATACATTGTTTTGCAAAATTAAAATTGTTGCTTGCGATTTCGAGCTTGTAAAATCCGTGCCCAAGATATAAAGTTAACCTGTATTATTAGCTCTTATTACTATATCGGATAACACTAACTTTACAAGTAGAGGGAAGTCGTTAAAACCAATATCAATATTTAGTAAATTTCTGTTCACATGTAACCACATCCTAAACATTGGGCAGGTCAGTGTTATGAGCGAATTGCGATCACATCAGTCCATTATTCTATAGGGTTATGACAAAGCAGCTTAAAGATAACTCGTTAGTAGATTGCTAGTTTTCAGCTTTGTATTAACGCTAATAATTTGCATTTGCGATGCGGAATAGATTCAAATGTGAATCGAAAAAGGCTATGGTTACGGATACAAATTTTTGATGCTGACTAGATATTTATAATAAAATTTATAGTTGACTTTTATGGCTGAATGGTCGTGATGCCTGATCATAAGTAATCACCACAGCTTGGGTGTATGCAATAGCATACACCCAAGGAGTTGCGGGTGTTTTTCTGAATATTAGAAGGGGTAAAAGGGGGATAGTTCATTCATTGCTCGCTGTTGTGTTTTGGTTTGAAGAACATTAGCCAGTGTAATTATTAGATACTATAAATTTGACATTCTACGTCTCAAAATGAATGAATGCACTGTTCAGTGCGAAAGTACAGTACACAAAGTTTTCGGAGGTATTCAGTATTCTTGCCTAGTTTTACAGGCAGTCGTGTAGTTTATAATTACACAAGCGGTAAGCTAGTCTTGTCATTCAGTTATAAAAAAAGTCTAAGTGACTAGACCAAACGGAACGCCAAAGCTTCTCATAAGTCGATTTTAAGACAGCGGTTTACCGCGAGCGAGCTGTTTCATACATGTTCTGAACAAAACAGTCTGTAGCTTTGCCGCTTACAAAAATGATATTTGCCTCAAACAAAAATGGTATAATAAACGGTTTTTTTTTATCTATAATATTATTCTGAGGTGGTGGATTTTCCGAATAAGATAACCAATTACTTACTTTAATTTATTTTTAGTATTGTCATATCCATCTTACATATTCTACGATATTTACTAAAACTATATTTAAAAATAAAATTACCGAACATTAATCATAATAACATATTGTTGCATAATAGCTATGGCTACAATATTTATCATCAAGATAAAAACCGTTTATTTATTTTATTTGAATTTCGAAATAAATTCTTAACCTCAATCTAAACCACAGAACAATAACTAAAGCACATCTAAACAATATTATGTTAAACCATTTCTTTTGGAGAGCATTCGGCACGGTGTTTGAAAGGGGAGCCGTCATCGAGAGAGGCTCTGCCGACACAGCACTAATTGGAAAGCGACAATCCTATTTCGATGATTACTCACCTCTGATACACGGTTACGAACTCATTGCGTCACGTCCCGATCATGTAATCCTGCATCTGAACAATCAATACAGCATTGTTATCGTGTTATATATTAGACTAATATTATCCAATTAAAATGTTGTAATTAGTTTTAGTGCATCTTGTTGTATTTACCTTTGCAAATTATTCACCATTACATTCCATATATAAATACCATTCGTTTATGCCTTAGGACATAAAATATAAATGGGAATAGAAATAGGAAAAATGCAAGAGCGTAATGCTCAAATTATTTGCGGGTTTGTTTTTCAGACATGGCATTCGCTGAGATCTTGTATAGTGGATGTTGATTGCAGTTTGGTTCCGCCCGCGGGTCCTTGATGCAGTCAAGCCTAATTATCGACCGAACTAGAGTCGGGAATGTCGGCTAATCAAGGCGATTTATAAACGCACATACACTATACGAATATACACATTTATACTAAAGCTTTAGAAAATTCTAGAAAATTTGTACATTTAAGAAATGATTAATAGTTCTAAAGGCATAACTAAAATACCAACTAGTTCATGATTGAGCTATGGCGTAGGCAAAGGTGCATATAGTGCACCCACGGTTCACCGAGTTCATTTTTCATCCCGTGACAGATACTATGGGAGATTAATTCTTTGCTTTAAATTGAATGAAAAAATAGTTTTATGCTCGCAAAACCCCAGATTTGTGGTCTGTTCCGCCAAGAATCGAATTATAAAGTTTGCTTACCTTTGATGCATTCTTGAAGAGGCCAGTTAAACGCCTCTCGCTGGTCAACTTAATATATCAGACATAGGTACATAGTCGAAGTAATATTATGACGCGAATATTAACACAAACACCGTTATTGAATATTTTAGAATTTTTTTTTCAACATCATTATTTATTACCAAGTTCTAATATGTTTGTAATTGATAAAATACAACATTTTATCCTATGAATAACTTTATTGTTGTAAATTCTTTCCTTAATTACCTAAGTATCAAAAATGATTTCTCGAAAGAATAAAATTAACTTGATTTGTATTTTTGCCTATTTATTTAATATGACCTTTAATGCGTTAAGTTTACCTGGTGCACTGCTCATGGGTCGTCGATATTGGTAATCGGAAGCTATTAACAATAATTACATGGCTGGCTGAATTTTCCCAAGGGAACCTGGGAGCGCCTACATTTTGTCTATTTAATGTGCGTGCAATCGGTGCCTAGGGAATGTGCAGATTGTACTAATCACATAGAGTTGTTGAATGGATGTGAAATAAAAAAAATCTGACAGTCAAATTCATAAACTAGGAAGGACTATCACAAAATTAGGGGAACATTACAATAACAATGTAAAGTGAATTATACTATACTCCATCGGTTTAGGTATTTAACTAAATGTAAACAAAAAATGACATGTGATTCCCAGATAGTCAACATTTTTTTACGAAAGTATTTACGAAGACCGTTGTGTCAATGAAACCACGGCGTACAACAAACACTTAAATATATTAAAAACACTTTAGTAACAAAACAAATAACTAACAACAACAAATTATCTGAAAAAAAACAAAAAATATCGTTAATTGGTGTCCAGTTAACCGATTAAATTGAATGGCGCGGCGGTCAGTTTTAATGGCGTGCCACGTGACAGTCGTACTCTTAAATTTTGTAGGGCTATCTATTACGATCCATTGGAAAGATGTTTAGCGTGCCTGTCATATTAGCTCTTTTATAGTTGACAGATTGAGATCTTTTATAAAAGTATTGTAATTTATGATAATTAATTGTGTTCGCGCTTATTAGTGAATAACTATAACTTTATAATAACCAAACAACTTTAATAAATGGGAATAACAGTGCTAAGTGGTGTGTAGGTTATGAAGATGTTTATTTTGGAATGAAGTATTTTGTATAGAGAAATAGACAGGTAAAATACCTTTTTATGGTTTGTTTACATTTAGT
The DNA here is from genome assembly GCA_947568825.1 of Sphinx pinastri. NCBI lineage: Eukaryota > Metazoa > Arthropoda > Insecta > Lepidoptera > Sphingidae > Sphinx > Sphinx pinastri. Next base: position 7,551,178 of record OX387627.1, on the reverse strand, counting down.
TAAATACCTAAACCGATGGAGTATATCAATAAAATTGTCAAATTTACAATAATATTTCCACAATCTAAGGAAAAAATAATAAGTTTCACTTATTTAAAAAAGTAGTTTCATAAACATAATAAAACATCTAGTTTCTTGAGCTTCCAGTCACATAGTTTCCTGGCTTTTGCAACCGATGGCTGGAATGGGATTTTCATTTTCCAATTAGCGACTGTCGCGCCCTTTGCCGGCAACTTCTGCTGGATAACCTGCACCTAACTTATAAAAGTGAACACGAATTGTGTTGTAATTTTATCACAATGAATGTAAATGGGTGCTTTACTATATTGCGCGTTATAATTTTTTTACAAAAGAAAAATAAATGGTAAACACTTACTTTTTTAACTTGCGTACGCAGTTTAAGTTTTCTAAAATAAACGGTGTAACATTAACATACAACTCATACCACAGCAAAACTTTTACTCATAAGTAGTAAGTACGAGTCAAACAACATAGCAGCCGAAGTCAACGGATATATGAATGATAACTGTATTTAGCATTTAATTAACAATCTTCTAGATTTTACTCGCTGCTCCACCCTCGAAGTTTTTACCAAGAAACCAACCTAGATTACTTAAAAGAGATATACCTGCTAAGGAACGTCACGACTAAATTAGCTAAGGGCATTAGCGGCACAAACAATACACACAGCCAATGAAATAGCGTTCATTTTGAAATATAGACACATCAATGATAATTATTTATAGATAAGGTGCTGGATGGTGTTGCTACTGTTTATGGGTGGTCGTATCGCTTTCCATCAGGCGAACGGCATGCTCGTCTCGTCATTCAATGCAATAAAAAAAAAAAAGATACTTAACTATTTAAAATAAAACTGTTATTGTAAACAATGTGGCGCATATGCTTATAAAAGGCTCTTTATTAATATTAATTATTTAATAACTAGCTTTGCTCCCAGCTTCGCCCGCGTATATGCGTTTTTCCGCGGTAAAGGTTCCGCTATATATTTTCCCCGTATAAAAATAGACTTTGTCGTTCCCAGCGTCCCATACTATCTCTATACCAAATGTCATCGAAATCTGTTCAGAAGTTTTTGAGTTTATCGCGTCCAGACAGACAGACAGAAAGACGCGGCGGAGGACTTTGTTTTATAATATACCATACCAGCCCTGTATTATATACTACCCACTGCTGAGAACGGGCCTCCTGTACGACTGAGAGGGTTTAGGCCTTAATCCACCACGCTGGCCTAGTGTGGGTTGGCAGGCTTCACATACCTTCGATTTTTTAATAGAGAACCTTTAACGCGAGTGAATATTTTATAATATGTAAGAATGTAATTATGACGAAAGTTACTCTACTTTTTCTTCGGAAGGGACGGCGCAAAATTTCACGTATATTTAGAATTAATTTGGCTTTACTTTTTAGACTGGTGTGAATTACCGCTATCAAATAAAGGCAGAAACATCTACGCAGTGTTGCCGGAGTCGCAAATCAAACTGAGGATCTCCCTTTGTATAAGCCACGCTGCCACTAGATCAAAACGACACAATGGAAATATTTGTAATATTGTACCTTTATTTATACGTAAACGTTATACGCGCAGACTAAAAAAAAACGAAAGACATATAGAAATCTTCTATACATCTATACATCTATACATATAAATAAAATTGGAGTGTCTGTTTGTAATATTGAAATAACCGTTTTTTACTACATGTATATGAATATATATACGGTATATACACCAAAATATATTTTTTTTCAAATTTTGTCTGTCTGTCTGTCTATCTGTCTGTCTGTTTGTTCCGGCTAATCTCTGAAATGGCTGGACCGATTTTGAAGGGACTTTTATTGGCAGGTAGCTGATATAATAAGGAGTAACTTAGGCTACTTTTTATCCCGGGAAAATATAAAGCGGGACTTTTATCCCGGGAAAACTCATTCACGCGGGCGGAGCCGCGGGCAACAGCTAGTCTTAAATAATATTACAAAGTTAAAACACAATGGTATAGTTAGGTATATTTAAGATGCGACCTACTTAAACATTTCTTGACAAAGAGAAAAAGCAACAAGCTTACACAATATTATGTCATATTTCTTTCACAGTTTCTTTCAATATCAATAATCCTATTAAGAAATCACCTAGAAAGGGCAATTAGCGTTTTGACGAAACACTTTCTGTTTATTTTCTGAAATGCCTAGGTGTCTAGACAGGGCTTTAGAATAAAATGGTTTTAAAAATGTAAGTTGCGAACAACGAATAGGTAAAATTAAACTTCGTTAAAAATATATTTTACCTGTTCATATGGACGCGTCAAATGGAATAATACGTGATATAATAATTAGCTCAAAAGTTTCCTCCGATTCTAATAATTTATACATGTTCTAGGCTGATTCGGAGAGGTGAGGTGTCTGGTAGTACCGATGCGACGATCCGAGTGCTCACTGGAGAGCGAATAAAGGGAAACTTATTTTATTATTCGTGCAATGGTATGAAACATTAATTTAAAAATCGACCATGTCATATATCTCACACAATCAGTGTAGGTTGTCTGGAAGAGATCGATTTTTAGCGATTAGACCGCCTATTGTCGCGCGATTCAAAGTTCTAAACCTATTTGTTTTTTATTTTTTGTATTACGTGGTGTACAATAAAGTGTTTCATTCATTCATTCATTCATGTTCTTTATAATAAATGATATTACTTGATTAACCGAATTATAAAACGTGTACAATAAGATGATTAGTATATTTTATTCCCTTCATAGTAACTAAAGCGTAACTTTATTTTTACTCAGTCCATTTTAGATTAGATCAAAACAGATACTCAAAGTTTTAAATCCAAATACAATAACGCTCTTAAAAGACGTTTTCATAAAATATCACATTAAAAGTAATTCCGTCATTTCAATATAGAGCGAAAGTAATTTCAAACTAAGCTTTCTGATGTAATGTCAGGAGGGTTTCACCGCATATTGTATCCTGATCGCTCAGTGAATTTAGAGAAAATAAAAACTCAAAGTTATTTAATAACGGTTTACTACAATTCCTAATATGATTTCGTTATAGAGTTGATAATGTGATAACGTCTTTAGTATTTTATCATCATCATCAGCCCTGTATTATATATTGCCCACTGCTGAGCACAGGCCTCCTCTACTACTGAGAGGGGTTAAATTTTAGGTTATGGTTATGGTTAGTATTTTATACTCGAATTCATTAATAAAATAATAATAAATCGTTGGTTAAAAGTATTTTTGGTTAATCCAAAATTTACGCGTATCAAAAGTGATGTAAAAATAACCAGAATTTCTTATTACCGGTAGGGTTCGCGTTCGTTACATTTATATTGACTGTAGAAATAATGGGGCAAATTATAATTCAATGAATCCATATTAGAAAGGTAAAAATAAATAGAGTTACCTTATCTATTATATACTGTACAATGTAAATAGATTTACTTCGTAATAACCGTAATTTTGCTCTGTAGGGGGTTGTAGCAAAATGTTTTCATGATGTAGTAATATTTTGAATTATTGCTTTTACGGGTATCCGCCTGTCTGACGCCGACTTTTCTTATTATGATCATTAGTAAATATAAAAATCGACATGATAGTATAGAAAAGTTACATAAAGGAGTCCTGGGGCATGAGACAAGACGACTATTTACAATTGAAGCTAATAGAAAACCAACGAATACCCAAACACGTTTTGGTTTTCTATTAGAGTTCGCGGTTGTAGAAAGGCATCTTGTCTGCGGCCTTGTGGTAGTTTATGTGTAAAAATAAAAAATATCCTTACCAACTCATCTAATACATAAAAAATGCTGTAATGGCGATGTGTCCATATAATAATTTCTAACGGATTACTTTTGCGAACACATAAACAGTAACTGTCGATTCCTTTTCTGAAAATGTTCAACCCGGAGGATTAATTTATTTTACAAAGGCGTCTAGTTTATGCAGCCTTACTTCGCAGAAAGGATAAAGTTTCAGATTCTGTATAATAAAATAAAACCGGGTTTATCTTGGCTTAAATAAAAAAAAATGTTTACATCAGTACAAACAAATAGTCAATTATTAAATCGCTCGCACTTCTACCCGCTGCAAATACGACCACAGTCTTCCTCGGTTGTACATTGGATTCTAATTTGACTTTATTAGATTTGACTGACATTTAAAATGCTGGTTCAAATTGGACCAGGAAATTAGATTGCTTACCACTAGTTAGAAATGTTGTTAATGACTTCCCTGTCAGAATCTGTGTTAAAATGCCCGCAAAACATCATATTAGCGTTAATGAAGATTACAAGGCTTTAATGTTTATTTTGCACTTTGTAAGCAGTGTTTGCATGTCTATCAGCCTGTGTAATAGAATTATTGTTGCTATATAATATAATAATTTATTTTATTATCTGTCAACCCTGTTTAGGGAAACCAATACAAAAAGATGTGGGGGATTTAGTCCGAAGCAAATCGAGTTACAAAACTTACACAAGTACTGCCCGACCTGGCAATCTAATTCAGGAGTCAGGACCTCTTGGTCCACAGGCCATAGGTACAAGCTGTACTTTAGCTAAGGAGGTAATAAAATGAAGTAAATGATATTTTTGTCCTCAGCATTATAAAAAGAATATGTGTAACATTATACATTGTATGATAAAATTATCACGAGGAATATTGTCTTAATAAAACTCTAAATAGGGTCGTTTCTTATGTTTGATTTATATGTAACAGATAATAATACGAAAAATAAATTCTTCTGTGAAATCATCATCAAAACTGGTTGAAAAATGAAGCCGTTTTCCGTATTTGAAATATTGTTATGAGCAAAAGTGGGGACGTGGATCGCTATCTCTTACGCACGCACGCAGCGTTATGGCCGGCGACTCTCAGTGACGTCACAGTGTAATATTACGGTTATTTGACAATTACCCCTTCCACCAAATATCAAAGCTTTATAACTTACTAATTATTGCCCCAATTTAGAAATATATTTATGATAAATGTATCAAAAAAAGTAGTCAACGACCCTACTAAAAAGGGATGGAGAAATATATGTATTCGTAGGAGACTGATGAACTAAAAAAAATATGTTTCATTGCAGCAAAAATCGATGAATGAAATGGCGTGGACCCTGAATAAGAGTTCGTGCAGAGGTACTCACCAGTCACCCTCAACCAATGTGAATGGGAGAGACAGAAGACTATAGGCGTGCTCCACGCTCAGATTTTACCACAAATCTCTATAAACAATACGTGCAATTACACTCGAGACTCACTTCAAAATGAACGGACCATGCCATCCGTCCTAAATTATGATATTGTGGCTTTTTTTTATTCTTATTCACTGCTAGTTACAGAACAGGACCAAAGTTGGCAATGTTGTATCTTACGCGGCAAAAAGACAACGATGTCCTAATTTTAAAGACCTATTTTATTTCAATTGGCATACTCAGAAACAATTAAATTTTAACTATTATGAAACTTACAGATAAGTGTTCGATACAATGCGTAGACATACGCCCACAATGTTTCGCGTAGCTTTCAACGTAGCGTTTTCGCCGTAGCGGCAGGAGACGCGCAATTAAAAGTTCGCGAGCTGATGGAACCAACGGTAGAGTGGACCTGTAAACGACTCTTGTGTGTAAACACGCTTCTAATTGGATCAAACGTATTATGTTGAAGTTAAGACATATTCCATTGCGACGTGCATTACTAATTGCGATCTTAAGTGACGGCTTCTTTAATTAACTCACATGTAAATTCGTTGGAATCGCGCCTAGGGGCATCGGGTTCGCATGCTGCTGCAAATCTCTCAGTTTCAATAAATAATAATGTTTTTAATAAAAATAGATCACCTGTATTGTGATTGTTTAGGAGCCATCTAACTATGCAACACTGCGATAATATTTTGACGACGGTACTGTGTGAACAAACAAATAACTTTTTGCGTTTTCATTCTGATTTCATATTCAACTTTTAATCGGCTTGTATGCACTAGAAACAATGGTGATTTCTGATGTTTGAATAACACTGCATACTGCATAGGCGTTTGAAGTTAGAATAATGTCACATCGGTGCGGCGTGTGTTATGGCTTTATTTTAAAAGCTATTTACATTTACTGTCAATAAAGGATGGAATTGGATGTTTGTCTAACAGATACCAGAAAATATATACTTTACAGTACTTTGAGCTGAACATAAAACTGAAACGAACTCTTTCTTTAAAGCAGCAAGTGCAAAGAATGCATAAGGTTGAAGCGTTTAAAATTTGCCTCGTCAGATATAATTAAAAGTCTTTACGATGGGCGAAAACGACGCTGTAAAGTGCCAAGGAAAGATATAGGTTTAGGCGACCGACGGACACCTACTGTATATCGTAAAAACTACGGATATCAGTAAGCTGAACGAGTTATATATTATGTTCTATTGGCGATTTTTCATATACGAATATAGTTAAAAATAGAGAACATGTGTTATGTATCTGAAATCTCTTAAACATTTATTGTTATTTATTGAGATGACGTAGTCACAGATGTCAGAAAATTGTTATTAATATCTATACATAATATTAGTGATAATGGTACAAAATAAATACCTTATTCTCTATTAACATTGATTTAAACGAGCGCCTAAAATTTGGTTCAGAACTGATAAGGCTCCAATGTCAATATTTATTTTGGTTCCAAAAATACGTATCATTTGCTGAAAAAATTCTAGTGTTGCTCTTTTCAAAATCAGTTCAAAGGTATAAAGTAAAGTGAATAATAAAAAAATATTTTTTTTTTTTGTTTGCACTGTATTACATTATGACAAGGAAATAATAATGAACTTAGGGTGCATAATAGCATCTCAGTCCACCTCTGGGGTACAGCATTACAATACTTTACAATAATCAAATACGATCCCTAGTCACTCAAAGAGCGCGTCATAAAAAGCATTTTATATTTCACTAAGTAATACCATCGTGTTGCACTGTGTTGAAATAACTCACTATTAACCTTGTTTGTAGCGGGTCTTTTGCAAAAACCGACGCCCGAAATTGATATCAACTCATGTTCACAAACGTAAATTGGCTGTCTATGCATATTTACTTGTAGTATTAAAATTGATCGATTCACGTTTGCATGAGACCGCATTTATGCGACTTTTAATGTCGATTTGCCTGTAGGTTCTCACACTTAATGCCTTCACTACTTCATTCATTCCCAGTGTAATATTCCAATTTCTTTATTGTATAGGATAACAATATGATTTAAAAATTATAGACCGATGTACTTGTTTAAATTATTCATGTTTTGATGAAAATAAAACGAAATCTATTTAAATGTACATTACGAGTGTTCCCAGTTAAATACCAATTGATATTCAAGAAATCTTTTATAAACCAAGTTTAGCGCTAACATTCACACAAACCAGGGCGAGCGTACCTTTACACCGAGCCAAAGAGGAGATCGTAAAAACTTTTAATTATTTTGGTGAAAATAATCCAAGACACGGCGAACATAACGTTGGTGTTGGTACTTTTTCTTACCTCTCATGGCGCCTGTACAAGACTAAGGTATTCTTTAAAGGTGTTGTAAAACCAACGTATTCCTAGACGGCCACGTCGGATGGCCTCTTAAAAATAAAAATTCACGTTCGTCTTATAAATTTATTTCTTGAAATTCGTGTATTATTTAATATTTTAAGTTATATAAATACAAAAATTACTCATGTAGTTGAAAAGTTTGTAAATTTATCAATTTCATTGTATTCATAATTCATTAAGTTAACGATATCATGTTGGTTATCACTAATCAATTATTTACAACAGTTGTTTGCCACTTCACGATCATTATCCTGCACATTGGAAATGGAACTTACTTTCCACGATAAAATAATAAGGTGAAATAGAAATATATATTACGTCATGGTCTTGCTATTATAAAATTATACATACTTATGTGCGATGCATTGTGTAGTGTAGTGATTTTCCATGTCACTGGTGGAATGAAAAGCTTCAATCATGGGAGACAATATGGGGGTGTCGAGCGCACTCCGTTAAAGCGGCGCTGAGTTCCAATCACCGACAAACACTATGATGACGTGTTAAGTGTCGGCCTTAAATAAAGGATACGTACTGTAATTGGTTGATCTTTAGTTCAAACATGATTGCTATTTTGACGAGACCCTTTCTATTTCTATCTCCGCGAATACTAGGTATTCAACGTTATAAGTCTAACTAGATTTAACTGAGCACAAGTATCAAATAGGGGGCAACTGAATGCTAAAATTAAACCCGTCGAACTGCCAATCTCACTGTTAATTTAATTTTGACTAATTAGTCGTCGACGACTGCTAATTGGTGAATATAGAAAATAATTTAGTATTATTTTTAACACAGACATCGTATAGTCTATACAGTGATACCTACACAATCGTTGACCAATAGCAGGTCCATACAGAATATCGATGTATCTATTTAAGTGCCATAATTAACTAAGTTAGTTACCTGGTTAAAGAAGTTTTTGGAATTATTTTGTTTTAAGGAACACTTTTTTAAGACGAAACTTCATGACTGCAGTTTTTTAAAGACCTTTAAAAATATGTAATATATTATAAAATAATATGTATTGGCAACAGTTGTTATCAAAGTTAATCATACGTGAACAGTATCTCCTGGTCACAGTATAGACAAATTATAAAATTGCACCTGAATCAGTATGCAAAACTGAAGAAAACTTCGCAATAGGTTTTGAGATAAGCGAGTGGCTCGAATGTGTTGCTCTTTGTGATTCTGCTCACTACGGAACTGTGTATGTATGACTGACTGTGACGGTATGTCGAACAACTTTTCTAAGTTAATTCGCTTCTCATGCACAATCCGTAAACTTTCGAGTGCTTTCTATGAAACGATGCATGCTTTGAATAAAAAATATTGTATCCGCTGGAAATGTCGCACGGGAGATGTTCGTTAAAGGCGCGATTAGTATAATAACTCTATCTCCCTTTGCGTTCTGGTGTACTCTTCCCTTAGTTAGTATTGAATATATTTGAAACTAGTACTGCCCGCGGGTCCGCCCTCGTGAAAAAGTTTTTCCGGGATAAAAATATTTGCCCGGGATACAAAGTAGCCTATAACACTTAGGAGTAATGTAGCTTCCTATAATTGAAAAAAAATCAAAATCGGTTTAGTAGTCCAGAGATGAGCGCGTTCAACCAAACAAATAAACAAACAAACTTTCAGCTTTATAATGCCACTAATACCATTACTAATACCATTACTATATATCTATATTTATAGATATATAGTAATGGTATTTTTAAGACGGGAATGAAAAGCGCTAAAAAGTTGTAAATGTTACTTTTATTAACCGACTTCCAAAAGGAGGAGGTTATCAATTCGTGTGTTTGTATTTAGCGCTTTTCATTCCCGTCTTAAAAATACTATTATATATATACTATATATATATTTCTATACTAACATTATAAAGCTGAAAGTTTGCTTGTTTATTTGTTTATTTGCATATGGCCTTTCCAGGATATGATAAAACAAACGAAATACAATTAGACTAATTTACGATTCAGGTTATTTAAATCTCATAGTTAAATATTTACAACTTCTATAATTGCATATAACAATAGTTAAAGATATAATCTTGGATTAGGTACGTTTGCGAACACACACAAACTGCATTATACAAAGGAAGAATATTATGCTTTTTGTTTAAACAGATACGATAGTGGGTAATGAAATGATGTCTTCCCGATTCAGTTCGCTTATCCGGATTAACTTGAGAGCCGCTGTAACCTGTTTTGTCGTTTGAATTCTTATTAAACCCAGTCGTGAGAGACTTTATTTCAACGTTTCTTATGGATGAGATAAGCTCGAACATTTTGTATTATCTTTAAAACTTATTCATTGTTTCTGTAAACAATTTATTCAAAATAGATAACACATTCACAATTTAACGCCATAAAAGTATTTCCATAGATTATATGCGGCATCAAAATTTGATACAGTTTTGCATAAAAGAGATAAGCGTGATCAAAGGATTGCTTTCAAAGTGGTTTACCTTGCAAGCATATTTAAGTTTTCATGAAGTGAGGAAATAGGAAATAAATTGCATTTGTATGAGTTTCTTAAAACTACGTAATGCGTTTGAGCATATATTTACTTTGTTTCGAGCAAGGATGCTCTTTAAACTATCCACTCCGCTAGCAACGAGTGCAATAAAAAAATAATCAATGCGTTATTGTCCTTCGACTCGTCTAATTACCATATGCGCGCAATATAGGGCAGTTGTTTTGAAGTAATTAAAGCATCTAAGTATTGCCTTCGCGACGATATAGACTGAGTCCTTTTACGATATTTAATTAGACACGTTTGCACCTAAAACTTGCATCTTAAAGCACTTTGCTTATCTGCGTATGTGTTTAACAAGCAGACAGTTCTGATACAAAGAGAAATACATTAACATAGCAACTTCAGCCAACGCGTTGCCGGTGAGGAGTTTCAAACATTTTCACCGAAACTTTTCTATATGCGAAACGCTATTGAAAGCTTCTCATACTCACGGAGATTAACACGCGCCGTGAAAATACGCGCTCAAGGATTACCCCCACTGCTAGTATGAAGTTGTCTTGTTATAATGCGCGCCGCTAACAGCCAACATTGAAAAATTAATGCGTCTCCCCATGGGGTGGCGGGAATCCAACACGTGCAAACAGAAAACGAATGTAGAAAAACCGAGTAATTGATAAGCATAAATCAAATATGTACAGTCACCGGGTATGTAATTTATACACAACGTCGTTAATATTTGTTTTATATAAACTCACTATTGACACGGGTTTTTTAATACATCAATGATTGACACCAATTGATACATTCAATATATATTTTTATAAATACGTTTACCTACTGCCAAATTATAAAGTATTTTCAGGAATTTACTAAAGTTAATTTATTATAATATTTTACACACACACTGACGCCTTTTATCCCCGAAGGGGTAGGCAGAGGCGCAACTAGTGCACCCACTTTTTGCCGTGCGTAATCCGTCCCATGATAGGGGTCGAGCCTATCGCCGTATCGGGCACATATTCCAGACTCCGGGCTGATCCTGATTAGAAAAACCCAATATCACTTTGCTCGACCCGGGATCGAACCCGAGACCTCAGAATTGTAGTCATATGGTAATACAACTACGCCACCGAGGCAATATATTATTATGTACTATTTTTACATCTTATTTATTCTAAAACATTACACATAAAAGTCTGCCAAAATCATTCATTAATAATGATAATAATGTGAAGCGTTAATATGATTAACTCACACTTACAACTAATAAAACGAACTAATAAAACTAATAATTTTTTTTTATTATAAAGTGTGATCTTGTCATTCAAGCCACAATGGATATATAGACTGTGCTTTAGTATCAGTGGAGCAGGATTTCCTCAGCTCACAGATTATTTCTGCAGTGCAATCGTAGGCTGCGTATAACCTTCCTTAACCACGCCAGCAAACATGGCAATGAACAGTGGAGTCATCCCCACAGCTAACTAGATCTTTGAGCGCAGTTTGGACTTCGGTTTGATCGTGTTTGCTCGCTACTCACTAGTTAGACTGCGAATTGCGGATAGCTTCTTTGTGTTTCCGAGTCACAACTTCACTAACTAGCTGCTGGTGACTGATTATGAACGACCAAAATTGGTATTATTGTGCAAAAACATAATTAAATACCTGCTTTTTATGCTTAGGTAATTTATAAGTAAACAAATCTGTTGTACGATGGTTGATAGATCTTTCTAGACCAAATTCTATCCATAATATCTGTAATGTAGTAAGTGGGACCATTTTGAGTTGTCGACATGGGATACATGTTTTGTAAAGCTCTGTTCATTTGCATTTTTGCAGATCTCGGTGTTACAATAATTGGCTTCTGTGGCTGACTTAAAGTGTTTGGAATATAAGGACTCCTAGACAATAAAATTGGATACAAATTATTAGTTGGGAACAACTTACGTAGCACACAGTTTTCGTTACATCGTATTGCTTGTGGTACCCTACTCCTCCAAAGGACTGGCCGAGATTCAAGATTTTCAAATCTGTTAGGTGCTGGATATACATTTACATCAGAAAATTGTGGGCCATTCAAATTCAGTGCTTTATATTGTTCTTGTTCTTCTAACGGTACTGTCCTATCGGCCAGATAATTATAATCCATTTGATGTTGTTTCCTTGAATCTTTTGTATTATTTGTTTTTGTGACTCTAGAGGTTTTTTTCTGGTTTCGATTCTTGCTCGTTATTGTACCGATTATTTTTTTATAACTTTCGGTTGAAATATCAGGCAGTGTTGGATCAGTAGTAATTGTTATGACGGCTTCTGAAGTCTCTGTCAGTTCCGATTTACTAGACTTTGAATGATCGACTACATCAGCATCTGTAATGTTTTCTACGTTATGTTCAATTTCAACAACGATTTCTTTTAAAATAATTCCTTTATCTTTATTTTCTTTTATTAAACTAAGTATTTCATCAGGAAGTGATAAATTATCAAATCTTCTTGTAGTATCTTGTGGGTCTAGAGGTATCAAGTCACTTGATTTATTCTGAACATCACGAAAAATTGGTTTATTGTAGCCTTTTATTCTTATTACTTTGGGTCTATTTGCTGACTGTTTCACATTTTGATCCTTATCAGTGGGTATATTATCATTCGAACTTTCAATTTCTTCTAAAATATACTCTGGTTCACTTGTTTCTGATATGTTTTGAAAATCATCAAGCGCAGAAAAATTATTGCCAATTTTAGGATATTGTTGCGATATATTACTGTTGTTGTCTGATATAAAGTCAATAATAGGTTTATTATAGGTTCTAACGTATATAATTTTGGACTCATCAGATGATTTACCAATTAATTCGTCATGACTCGTTTTATCTTCCGATGCATTGGTAACTGTAAATGTATTATTATTTCTTATTTGATTCATTAATTTATCTAGTATGTCATCAAGTTCTTCTGAGTTTAGTTGTTGCGACGATTTTCCAAGGAATAATACGATGTAGACTGAAAAAACGATTTAAATTAACATATTATACACGAAAATAATTGCAGATGATGATTATCGATTTATAAATCCAAATTAATTTCCCTTACTCAATACGAACTCCATGTTAATCATTCAACGGCTTAATGGTGTATGGTATATAAGGTTTATTACGAGTAAATTCACGGTGAATTATACTAGTTCGCTTAAATTAATTAACTGCTATCGAGTTAATGCCTCTTCATGGGTTTAATTAAGAAGATATTGGTTAATTAGCACGAATATTTGTGGTGATTACGAACGTTATTATAAATATAAATCAAAAGACGTGTTCCTGTAGCATCCTCCCTTTAAATATATCAGATCTGATCCACTAGAATACAGCCTCATTCAGTCAAGGAAGAAAATCAAGAATCATAATAAAAAATTGTTATTTCCTCAGTAATGACAATTTTAATTTAAACCAATAACAATTTACAAGTGATTGGAAACTGAAAAAAGCAATCTTGGTTATCGTTGCGTTGTACGACATCGGGCCCGGCATCAAGTAAACAGCCCGGTACGTCCTGCATTTCAATCGACTCTATTTGTATTTTATTGGAGGAGACTCCGGCAAAGGCCGAACCCCGCGGACCAAAGCTTTATGTTTTATTAAGTTCTTTTATGAGTCTCGCCAATGATAGACTCTGATATTAACGGAAAAAAACACTATTTAATTAGCTATTCTACATAAAAACTGTCATTTGATCTTCGATGGTATTATTATAGCAAAGAATATTTTTAGTATAACTAGGCACGAAAATGAAATAACATCTCATCGGGTATAATCATTTTATTTTATTTTATTTTATTAGTGTTGGAACTTAAGTTAAATGTGTGTAAGATATTTAATTTAATATCGATAGGCTTAGAAAAAAGTTGGCAATACATAATATGACGCCGTAAAAATATCGAAGTGAGGAAACCTACAAAAAAATATTAAATAAATATTAGTGAGATCAGTATGACTACATATTTTTGAACATAAATACCTTCAGACGAGATGCGTATATTCACTATTCAGACTCTCAAGATGACGGAAATAAGAAAAAGTTTATTAAGAGTCCATTAACTTTTTCAATTCTCTACACTGCTTTAATTTAATTGCAAGCGTTTTTTTTTGTTGTAACTTACAAAGCTCTCACTCGATGCTTTCCTGCAATTCTTTTGTCGGTTCCGTTCATAAAGTCATTTCGCTTATGAATGTAAATAATATTATCTCCATTATTTTACAAATTCTTTTATAGCGCGACAATCGTGATACTTTCTGTCGTAAGTAAAAAATGTACCTAAATTGTGTATTTGTGATAGATAAATGTGAGTGATAAGTCTTTGATAAGTTTTTATATCATAGTACTATATGAATATTACTAAATTGCTCTCTTTAAATAGTCGAATTCCAAATAATATAATGGGTTTTTTAATACATCAATGAATATAATGCATTAATTAAACGAAACACAAATTGCGATTTATTTATTTATTAAACACTTTGTACAAGGGCATAGTACAGGCGGACTTAATGCCTAAGGGCATTTTCTCCCAGTCGACCTTAAGGTGGTGCAGAGAGACGGAGGCAGGTGTAAAATATTGCATAATGAAAAATACGCGATTGTCTACAAGCCGAAAATAGAGTTTTACAATATATTTGAGCGTAAGTAAAACTTCGCATCGCAGATCCATACAGTTGCAGTAGTCATGTCGGCATATGGTTGTTTGTCCACAAGCGACTGTTGGAATAATTGAGGTGTACATTTTCACTTTGTTCCGTTTCCATTCGATTAAAATCGTTGTACCTCACTTGTACACGACCTATTCGGTGTTTACTAAACGATTTGAACAGTTGGACGGTTTGGGCAACCGGCTGCGTGAATTTTTTGTATCATATTTTTATGAATTTGTTAAACAATAAGGAACACTGAACGAATTAGAACAAAGATAAATTTCAACAATCAGAAATAGCATCAAAGCAGAACATTTCAGTTTATCATAAAGTATAGCACGCCCAAGATTTTTTTTTTACTAAAAGCAATTTATTTGAAATTTCCCGGAATATGCGGAAGCTTATATGAGCGACGTATTTATTAAACTCTCAAGAATAAAGGTTAGTTACACGGTAGTTTTGAATTATATTGGCTAGTGGGTCTCGTGAGTCGTCCGAGTACATTTTATGAGGATCTAATAAAATTTTTATTGTGTAACAGTAAAGAAGCAATCAGTCCGTTGGATATTGGTCTGAGGGGTCCGTAAACACGTGCATTTTTATGTTATTGTTACCGCGATTCATAGACACGTTACCACTTCTGGCGATTACTTTTGCGAATAACCATTTCAGTTCGCATCACAGTTCGGGAAATAGTGGTTATTAAAGTACAAAAAATTTAGAAGTGTTCAAGAAGAAGATCGATTGATAACATTTGTCGTAAAAGGAATCTTTTAAGTGTGACGCGTTTTTATAAATCAATGAGTGTGACCGTTAAAAAAATAGTTATTTATTTGATTCATGCAATTCTATTTTAAGCTTAATTATTACCGTACAGTAATTAATAGTGTAATGTAGATTATATGTAAATCAATGTATCTCCATGAATATCACAAAAAGTAATATTAAACGCGATAAAAGTATTTAGACACAATTATATTTTTTCGATTTTTGGATTTGACTATTTGTTATAGGTATTATAGGTCAAGGATAACTGGATTTTTTTTACGAAAATTGGTTCTTATCTTAATATATATAAATCTCGTGTCACAATGTTTGTCCTCAATGGACTCCTAAACCACTTAACCGATTATAATAAAATTCGCACACCATGTGCAGTTCGATCCAACTTGAGAGATAGGATAGTTTAAATCTCAAATTATAGTCGCAATTTTAATTTATTGCTAATTATTTGTCTGTTATTATTTGTCAGTCACAATTATCTTAACTCCAAATGATTCTAACAGATGTCGATACCTTTCGACTGGGTTGAGTAAGTAATCAATAGATGGCGCTGCTATGAATGATTCTAACAGATGTCGATACCTTTCGACTGGGTTGAGTAAGTAATCAATAGATGGCGCTGCTATGGTAAATCTACGAACGTGTCATATAAGCTACATTTTAAGCGGGACTTTTATACCGGGAAAACTCATTCACGCGGGCGGAGCCGCGGGCAAAAGCTAGTAAATATATATAATCATTCCTAATCCGTGTTTATTTACTGACAAATGTTTTGACGAAGTAAAATAAAAACAGTGATATATTAGATCACTAGGTACCTAAAGATTTTTCGTGAGAGGTATTAAGAAAACTCATCTTAAGAGAAAATAACCTTCAATACCTAAATGGATCAACAAACGTACGTATTATCCAAATGACATACGGAAGTCAATTTTCATTTAGGTACCGTACCACAGAGCAAAGCTCCCGTAGTTTTCTAAAAACAAAAATATTAGGCAATCAAAACATTTATGTAAAACAATGGTAGTGATTGTCACGTTCACCTTATTTAGTTTCATGAAAACGGTTGTATGCGCTAGTACGGCTGGACGGAGATCCCGACAACTACCGTACAATCACGCACGGCCCAGCGACAGTTTGACTAGGTATTACCCACGTATACTAATATGTTTGTGAGTCTCACCAGGCTCTGTCAACAACTCTGCTTTTGTGGTATTGCAATAGAATTGAGACTGCGTTTTATATCATAATTACGGCCACTAATTCTTGGATATATAATGTGAATGTACTGGTTATGTTTTATCTAATAGGTAAGTTTAAAAAAAAAATTCGTCTTTATTATTAGTAGTAATTACAAACATCGCTTATCAACATTATTTTTATTGAAAACTTTGTTTTGGAAAGTTTATTATTATTTTAATATGATAATAAAACCTCTAAATTAGTTCTGATACTTGAGTAAGGTGCTGTGTTGGGTTCAATTCTACAGCTTGACGTGTCAGTAATTTTTTAAAACATTACGATGCTAAAATTCAACTCCTATCATTTAAAAAATTCAGATAAAACAACATTAATATAATATATTGAAATCGCTTTATGTTCAAGTATTCCCTAACCAAGTAGGTAAGTCACGTAGACAAGTACTGTACGGCGTGTGTCGGCTGTCGACCAACACCGCTAATACAACTTCACACGAGTTCGAAAAACAGTAAACAATGGCCTAACTTATAATAGTGTGTACGGTGCAATTGGCAGCTAATTTCTTGTTGCACCAACGCATTTCATTGTGTCAAATTTTTTAATCGGTTCTTTTTGCCAAGAAATTCCAGTTTAATATAAAAGTACTTAGTTATTCGTAAATTAGAATAGCTAAATGATTGCTTCAGATTATTCTTTTAGTAATAGTAAAAATATGTACAAAACATCTTTTAAAGATACTAGATAGATCGCAAGTTCTAAAACATTATACAACATCAAAAAGTTACTAGTAGGTAACGTAGAAGCATGGAAGGAAATTGTACTTGCGAAAGCAGTGTGAAATATTCTTATTTATATTTCCACATGTTAAATTCAAAATTAAGAGCCGCCGGTTGCGAGTACAAGAGTGTCATAAAGGTGGTATATTAAAGTACTCAGTTAGGCATATAATAATATTGCGGGCGGGAGCTGTGCGGTCTCAATCCTTGGCCACGTCCGTCTGTGTCGCAATAAAACTCGTCTAGTTATGTCATAATATGCATATGTGATGAACTCGTGAATATAACTGCTCTAAACTTAGCTGAATCAGTCACTTCAATTCCACGTTAAGGCAATTTAATGACATCGTATAAAATGTGAACGCCCTCATTATATTTTTATTTAAATGTGACTTTTGATTGATAATTTGATGTAGTTGAATAAAACTTTGGAGTATATGAAATTCCAATTCATCAATCCTACTATATCCAATAGCGATTACCTAATCGCGGCGCATAGATAATAACAGTACAGGAGGTTTATCCAAATATCAGAGTGAGCTGAAACCGTTCAAAATAAAGCCGCTAATCGCTCGTCCGGTAATCGAATAAAAGACGAACGCATCTGCACACATCTCTGTGACGATACACATCGGACATGTTGTTTTTGCCATTGGAATTAATTTCATAAATAATTAATAGGGCATATTTGGACCGTTGAGTGGACGCAGATGGAAATGCACTCGACAAATTGACTGATAACCGCAGTCGGGGAAAGGCTAAATACCTGCTAATGATAGCTCGATTGATGTTTTCAATTTACCAAGCTCCGCGCGGACGTCAAACGGCACGAAAAAATTTACGTTTAATTGTTCGTCGAATTTTATTACCGTGAAATTTTATATTTAGGAACTAAAGGTACTTTTTAATGATTGTGGTAGACGAGTATAGTAGGAAATAAATTATTGTACATATTTGGTATAATTCTAACGATCAATTGCATCAGACATGCGATCACTTCACACGTCACTCCACACTGGGATAAACAAATGAAACACTATTTAATTATAGCGTCGGAAACCTGCCCGTGTTTAATTTTGTCAGATACGTGTATAGTCCATTATGGAGGACGGCGATTCGACTACATCAATTTGTAACAAGCGTTATGTTCAACTACATAGTGCATAGCGCACGCTAATCAACTCTCATTAAGCATATTGATGTGTCAGTTTCAACGTTACAATTATTCGTATTTGCTGTGTGACAATCATATTTTCACAATATTGACTGCCTCGGTGGCGTGGTTGTATTAAAGTACGATTGCAATACTGAGGTCTCGGATTCGATCCCCGGGTCGGGCAAAGTGATATTGTATTTTTCTATTCAGTATCAGCTCGGAGTCTGTAATTTGTGCCCGATATGGCGATAGGCTCGCAACCTATCACATCATGGGACGGAATGCGCATGGCGAAAAGTGGGTGCATTAGTTGCGCCTCTGGCTACCCTTTCGGGGATAAAGGCGTGAAGGTGTGTGTGTGTCTGTGACGGCAAATATAAAGTGACAAGCAAATAGCGCACAGTCGACGCAGTAATCGACGAGTCAATTTTAGATACATCATTGCTTATCTATTAACTCTGCTTAAATATGTACGTTTGATCAAAGCGGCTTTGTCAACTTTACATTGTATATTATCAAAACATCCGTTAGTTAGATGGGAATAGAGTGAAATTTTAATCGAAACGTTTGCGAGTGCGGTAAAATTTGTACAAACAAATTAACGCGAGGTGCGATTGGAAAATCTGAATAAACATTGAAAATAAACTGAATTTGGATTTCAACATACATAGACGCACACAGCTACCGTTTCCATTCTTGTTTATGGGTAAGTGCCTGTAAAATTATTAGCAGATGCGTTGTATATTGTAAAAGTTAAGCTTAAAGGTAGAGATTTAATAACGGCACGTATAAAATTTTAGGAATATTAATAATATCGCTTATTTAAGAAGCTAAAATCGCAAAAATAAGTTAATCTTAAGCGTTAAAAATAAATTACATGTCCAAAAACGGGCCTAAAATTTTAACCAAGACAGTTTATATATATTTGGATAGAACTAGAACTAGCCTTTTACAATAAATCGTGTAATTTTAAAGTCCTCCGATTTTGAGATTTATGTAATTTTAGTTTGCTTAAAAATTACACCTGATATGAACGTTTTTAAAAAAGCTAGTTATAAACGGAGGGGTCTAAAAATGTATTTTTAATGAATCCAAGATCCATATTTTGCCCCTTTAATATGACCTAAAGTTTGAGCCTGGTAAGATTTTGAGGCACAGCACATATACAAAAAGAGGACATCTCCTTTGAAAAAGAAATAAGTTAAGCGCCTTACTTGAAATATTCGACAAAAAATTTGCCAAATGCGATGAAATTATTGTTGGTCAAGAAATATGAAGTTTGTAAAAAATGTCTTGTTTTGAAGGAGTAAAGTAAATAAAAGAATTAAAATTTATAGTATCAAATAGTTTACGGTTGGTATAATAGTTCTTATTCCATCTTTTGTAATAACTACGGTACTTAACTCTAGACAGGGCCCGACATGGGGATAATATTTTGGTTGTGTCTCCATAAAATATATATTATCTACCTACGTAAAGATGAAACATCTACTCCCAAATTAGTCATGAAACTTTATTTCCAACATATAAGCACTGACAATAACTATAGGATAAAAAGTTACGCTTTAATCCTTTACACTCTCTCCAAAAAAGTTGGTGTCTGTCGCATACCATTTGCAATACAAAGAAAATCGCAAAAGTAGTTAGATACTATGGCAATGAAACGAGTTAAATATTGAATTCGAGAGCGTAAAGAGTGTTTCAAAATGAGAGGTGTCTGAAAACAAACAGCTCGCAGAAAGAAAAAAACTCAACCAAACTTTTACCTTTCTGCGACGAAACGAGCGAGTTTGGGAACAAAAACTATTAATGTAGAGGCTCTCACGGCCCGCTGAGTTGTCGGTGCGTTTCGTTTGATAATTTCCGTGTACAGCCAGCTTTAATCGAATGAAACAGTTCCTCCCGCCGCGCCGCGCCCCGGTGCCGCGCTGCCCGCGAGCGCAATAAAATTGTTCACCTCGATTATCGCGAACCGCGGCGAGATTGTGCGTTTTGAACACGACAATAGTATCATGATCTATGTAAATAAGAATAAGATGAATGTTTGTGATAATAGACATAATTAGTACTTAAACTATATTTGTAGTAATGTGTGTTAAGATAAAAATCCGATAATGTTATAAGGCAAAATAATTTCAGCAAAAATATTCCCAAATAGCAAAATGTTCAAAATATTAAGAAATTAGCATACGGTTCCTTGTATATAGGTACTTATTAAAACAAAAACAAATACATTCCATTTGGATAAATAAACTATCATTCATTTTTTATGTTTACCGATATAGAATAAAACAATTAAAACGAGACAGGTCCGCATCGAAATTAAGCCCTGCAGCCGTTTCGCATCCGTCGTAATAAAACACATGCAAAGTTTTTCTTTGCCGAGCGCCGAGTGGCCGCAGCAAACGGAAGCGAAGCAACAGGCTTGATTAAAACATGTGTTTACAGAACGCACACGAGACCCCGGACAAACGCAATAATACGAGAGGGGTAGTTAGTGCTGCGACCGCTCTGTTTATAACTTGTTTTAGAAATTTGATGCGCGCCGACAGTTTATGAAATATTGGCGTGTTTTTGTTGCGACAAACGTCATAAAAATTGTATATTAATGTTGGCTCGCGGGATTATTTGGTGGGATGAGTCGCTGATTTATTCATAAATCTGCTACAATTTTATATTTATTAGATACCTACTGATAATAACACACATACTATTTTATGTAACTAGGTATCGTTGTTAGCCTTTTTTAAAACGACTGGTAGGTATCAGAAGTATTCGTTTTATCGATTTTATGACAATATAAGTATATCCTAAATGGGTCACCGGGACTGTCGCAGACGGAGATATAGACGGAAACTAGCTCTATAGCTAGTTTCCGTACATCTATATGTAAGTACCAAAATAACTCAGCTCTATAAATTTACCAATAGCACTGGCCAATAAATGGACAACGAGCACATTTTGTTAAAATAGCCCCCGACACCAAAAAATCTACGAAATAAAATAAAATGTGTTTTTGGCTCTTTTACTTTATTACAAGTATCTAGTAATATATTGATCCAAGCGAAGTGACTAAAGTAGTAATAATTTCATCCCCCGGTCCAAATTTCGGTCGGCGGTACCCTTACCGACTCTATGTTAAGAGCAAGGCCAAATTGTAGGCAGATTGTTTCTAGGCGGGTTAAAAGATATACAATGTCCTCTTCGGTCTAGGCAATAAGAGTAGTATCATCAGCGTAACGGAGATTATTGATCAGCCGGCCCCCCACTGAGATGCCTTTGTTCCATCCTTCTAGGACAATCCGCATTATATACACACGGAGTATGTACCTATTGAATAGCAATGGCGACATTATACATACTTGCCAAACCCCACGAATCAGGGCTAGATTCATCGGAGAGTACATCATCCATTCGAACCACTGTTACACCTTCATCGCAGAGTCGTTTGATAAGGTTTATCAGATGATGTGGAACACCCATGTCTTATAAGATTTTCCAAAGATTTTCACGTATTACCGTATCAAAAGCCTTCCGAAAATCTACGAAACAGATCAGCATGGTCGTATTAAATTCTCTGGCTTTTTCTATGATCTGTCGAAGGATAAGAATCTGCTCGAATGTGCCTCTTCCCATTAAGCAGCCAGCCTGTTCAGGTGCTATTTGTCGGGATAAATATGATGGATGATCTAGCTTGGGTTAAGTCATGTTGAAAAACCTAGAGTGTTGAACAACGTGGCTTTCGAACCCAGGACCACATGCTTGGCAACACATAGGTATATGCATATATGTATAGACCTCAAGTAAACAATCCGATTTTTAGTTAACTATAAAAAAGACTATGACAACCTTCGGATTCCACATTTCGACGAATATAAGAAAATTTAATACAGAATGAAATGTAACAACTAATTGTTTACATGCTATGAGCATTTAAACGAACATAGCTAAATATATTCGCAGGTACATTAAATAACGTGAAAAAATGTATAATAGTAAATTACAATTCATAATATCTTCTTTTTAGTGGAATGTATATGAGTAAAGCTGCTTTTGTAAGTCTATTTTGCTACCAATTCTTCGAAATGCCCTATTTAGAAGGAAAAATAAATTTACCCAATACCCATACACTTTTTGTATTTTATGTATCATAAGAATATACGCCTGAATTCAAAACATAAGAGAAGAGTCATAAAGCACCCTTCATGGTTTAGTGCTTAGGGAGGCGACTCTGATGGGTGAGGCTACGGATACGATTCCTGCACCAAGACAAATATCTATCTGAATCAAAAACACGCATTTGGGTATGATATCCACGAATTCCATTCCATTCCCCATTCTTCAAGAATGGTGTATAGATATAAGGGCATTATTCTTTTTATCTTTAAAATAATAATTGAGTAGTAATCCGAAAATCGTGCAACACAGACACAATTGCACTCACGAGTGTCGAGTATGACGCATATCCTACTTCTCAACATCAAACTCATCAACCAATCATCAGGGAATTGGACGACCAAAGCCGCAGCACCGCGGATAAAACAACTGGTGGTGGTTTTACTGGTGGTAGGTCTCTCATTATGTAAGAGGCCGTCTGGGTGGGTACCACCGCAATGTCTATTTCTACTGCCAAGCAACAGTGTGCATGCACTGTTGTGTTTCGGTTTGAAGGACGTTGTAGCCAGTATAACTACTGGACATAATGAGACTTAACATCTTATGTCTCAGGATGACGAGCGCAGTGGAATGCCACACAGTACTTTGTTAATCAAGGTGCTGGATGGTGTTGCTACTGTTTATGGGTGATTGTATCGCTTACCATCAGGCGAACGGCATGCTCGTCTCGTCATTCTATGCTATTAAAAAAAAAAAACGAACATAAGTGAAATTCCTAAATTACCTTAAAGGAAATACGGACGACTGAAAACCTTAGAAGGACATATTGTATTGCTGCGTGTATTATGGAATGGAATGTAGGACACCGGACGAGTAATACGATGTATTGATATTGTGTGCGAATCGCTCGTCAGTAGGTAGTTAGCAGGTTCTCCAAGTAATATCGATCAAGTAAGTCGGAGATATCGATCATGATTTTATCGACTATTAGATGATTTTTACTACTGGACATTGACAAAATCACTGACAAATGGTGGAAGCCATAATAACAAGGTTAATCTAGATATTTAAAAAGCATCATTTTCCAAAATATAGAGTCCCTGTGATCCAAAGAGTGAGAGGCATATATAAATTTCGTACGAAAAAACATTCAGTAGGTCGTTTTATTATAGCTTGGCAATTTTTTCTTCCAACTCTTAGTATCACTAGAATAGGTAATCGTTACGTAGCGATTGAGTGCGATGCAATATCCTAGAGATCGCATCTCAGACAAGACGTAACATATAACTCAGCGCATTTTTACGTCTGTAAATTATGGTTTTACGATCGAAAATCATTTTTATGTTTTCGGAGGAATTTAATATCACGCCCGCCATGCTCGGCACATTCGCTCTTTTATTGCGCTGTAATTTTATTGTTTTCTCAATTTTTATTAACTATCAACCACATACTCTGATTTATGTTATAGTAGAACAGTATATTTTTCAGTTCAAATAGGCAAAATAATAATAGATTGAACTATTTTATTATAA
Source organism: Sphinx pinastri (assembly GCA_947568825.1). Taxonomy (NCBI): domain Eukaryota; kingdom Metazoa; phylum Arthropoda; class Insecta; order Lepidoptera; family Sphingidae; genus Sphinx; species Sphinx pinastri. The sequence continues at coordinate 7,526,863 of OX387627.1, read as the reverse complement.
TCTTGTTGAAGTTTCAAAACAATATAAATTAATACCACTGACTGCCCAGACACATTGTTACAAAGGAAATATTTAGTTTCATAATAGAAAATTACCTATTTATAAACGTTGAATGCACACGACTCGCATCTTTTATAAATTCTTTTAAAAGAAGCACAGTTTTAAAGCTTTGCGGTTAATTCACTCTTTATAGAAACAACACAACACCTTTACTACTTGATTCAAAAGACTACCTTTGTTTCGCAACGGTATCCCTCTTTGAACTGGATTAGTAGTTTTATCCTTTCGAAACGGATTATTAATAAATTAGCTTTTGCACGATTTCCTTAAGTTCTTTTTTTTGTAATGCAATGCAATCAGCCCTGTATTATATACTGCCCACTGCTAACGACGGGCCTCCTTCTACTACTGAGAGTTAGGTCTTAGTCCACCACGCTGACCTATTGCTGGTTGGCAGACTTCACATACCTTCGAAATTCTTATGGAGAATTCCCAGGTATGTAGGTTTCCTCACGATATTTTCCTTCACCGTTAAAGCGAACGATAATTGATAAACAATACACATGTAATTTCGAAAAGTCAGAGATGAGGGTAGTGTAAGTATACAAAACCAGCAACGAAGCATAATATGGTCGGGTGGATCTCATAAATTATTTGGTTTTTGTAATTTTATTAAAATGCAAATCATACTTTAAAGTGTACTTATATTATGTAAGTGTTCATCTGCTAATTCATTTGTGTTGTAACTGGATATATCCTGGGCATCACAAACCTGATCAAAATTACCACTTTAGAGTTTACGAGTCTAACATTTCCAAAACAGGAGGGGAATAAAATAAATCATTTAAAAGCAAACGTAAACCTTCTTAATAGCGACACCGCATTTTAATGGATTATTAAGTATTATAATAATATAATAATACCAGCCCTGTATTATATACTGCCCACTGCTGAGCACGGGCCTCCTCTACTACTGAGAGGGGTTAGGCCTTAGTCCACCACGCTGGCCTAGTGCGGGTTGGCAGACTTCACATACCCTCGAAACTCTTATGGAGAATTCTCAGGTATGCAGGTTTCCTCACGATGTTTTCCTTGACCGTTAAAGCTAGCGATAATTCACAAAGAATACACACATAACTTTAGAAAAGTCAGATGTGCGTGCCATTGGGTTTGAACCTGCGGACATTCGTCTCACTCAGCAGTCCATTCCACTCCCAACTAGGCTATCGCCGCTCTATTATATATTATTATTAGACAAATAAAAGGCGGTTAAATACACATAAAATAAATATATACGCAGCAATATTTTTGATACCAAATACATTTTTTTATAAATATGTTGTGAGTATCAGAAACTAATAAAGGAAACTATTTGTCCCACTAGACCAGTCGTACCTGCTCTAACTTTTTTTATATGGGCCACAAAGACGTCTTATTTACGGAACCCCGCGCCACAATGTATATTCATTGACCTACTCAAGTGTCTAAAAACGTAATAAAAATTAACGTTTCATTTATTTCATTAAAAGTAGGTATTCACAATTGACTGAATGATTTTATTCTTACACGGTTAGTATACCTACAGCTCAAGTGATTTTGGGAAAGTCCTTAGCTTGAGTGTGAAGTTTTTGAAGTCGGGTGAGCCATTTGTAAAAGCTCAGTGGGCTGCATGGAAAAGCTTCGCCGACCGCTGCTTGAGTATACCTGCATAAGACCTTATACTATGACGACATGACAGTTCAAAATTAAACTGGTTACTTAAAATCCCTATTCACCAGTAATATTTATTTTTTATTTTATGCAACTTGGACAATTAAGCAAATAATCTTTTGGATGTAATCAGCATGGCTCTTAATTCAACGTCTTAAGATGTTCTAGTACCAAGTCAAACAGATTGTGAAATCGATTTAGACTAGTACTTTTGAAAAGCCGTACTACAGTGTAAAGCAGTAGTGAATTGAACTTATCACCGTATTATCAGAAAGTAATAGTCGGTATATATAGGTAATTATGTATTGTACTATTTTTACAAATTGCTTCCAAATTTGCCCTACTCTGGTACGTAATTATAAAGAAAAAAAAACTGTAAAGGAAATGTAGTGAAATATTATTATACTTAAAATCAAAATTTTTGAGTCGCGGCTAACTGTCTATAAGTGTACCTAGTACCTACCTATTTATTTCGGTAAACGTCTTTCCCTGCAATATCTTTAACAGTTACAACAAACTTCTTTTTTTTACATTGAGATTCCGATAAATCTTTTGCTCAGTTTGGTATTAGTGTTCCAAGTCCTAGAAAGCGAACACTACATCATGCATCGTGTTATGAAAATGTGCCCTACGGCTGGTCTCAATAACTTATTAATATTTAACTGAAGTTTGATATCTAACTCGACAGTAAAACTTTTACTTACATACGAATTCTTATCTATCTCAGTTTATGGAAACACAGATAACTAAACACCAAAAGGAATTATTTTAACTGTTTGTTATCTGTTAGTGAGTTATTTAAACCGGCCGTTAGTATCGTGAGTTGCGTTTCGGATAATCGTATTTAAACAAACATGACCAGTTAATCTGTTGGTCGGCATGCCGCATGGCGATTTCGATAGATGAGATTTCCTTTCTCGTTGAACGTTGTTTTTTGGACTACACTTAAATAACAAGGTAAATAATAAAAATTTAAGTTAAATTGTAAGGTTTACCTTTGGTATAGCTGTATCAAGGCTTCGTGTGAGTATTATAAATGTGTTGAAAACTCAAATCCAAAATACAACATTTGTTGAAATTAGGTCGGTTTTGCCTATTCGTCATAACATAAGTACTATTCTCTCGTCACTTTATGAACATAAATGACTAATGAAATTCAAATCCCCTCCGGACACCTATCGAAATTAAGTAATAAGACAGACCAACATACAAGAAAAGGCCAATGAGACTGAAAGGACAGACATCTCGTTTCCGCTACACTTAAGTAGAAAATCACTTTATTACTGATTTTACCCTCTGGGTTTTTATATATCAATGCTTTACACAGTCGATTCATTAAATCGACTTGCAGTGAATGTATCGAATTATTTGTGTTCAAAAATGTTGAGATTTACGTCAGTTACTTAGCAACAGTTTCTACTCCGAGTAAACATGCAATCGTGTCAATACATATTATCGAGAATCAACTGTACAATATAATTTATTTATACACATTAATTAATCTAGATTTACTACTATTTTTGAAGTTACACTTTTATTTTCACAATGAACATCAACAAACCAGTCGGTATTGCTCCAAGTCCGGATTGTGTAAGAGGTGTTGTAGCGTGTCAGTGCGAATTAGGTCGAGAAAAAATACTTACAGCTCCTCCTTACAAACGAGTGTCTTCACCGCCAGCTGATGAAAGCAAGTCTCGGTACCAAACAGCACCATGTGCGAGGGATCCGGAGCAATACAAATGCCCCATAAGCCACATTTTAATAACGTTCAAATCACCACTACAATCCAACGACGTGTTCAACAAGGTCTTCCCAGCAAATACGCCAGTCAAATTTGTGAAACGCAAATTAGCCAAATTACTCTGTGTATCAAATAGTAACCTTCTTCTTACAAAGAATCGAACAGTTTTGAAAGAAACAAGTGTGTTGTCTGATCTGAAAACGGATGCCCTTGGTAATCTAAATATTGATGTTTTCACCAAGGATTCAGAAGAGTTTAAGTTGTCCGAAATACCAAAAGAATCTTATGTCCACGATCTTCTACATGCAGTTATACCGAAAAAGAAAACGATGCCATTTATAGCAATAAAATTTCAAGTCAGGAATCAAAACGGGACCTTTACTCGTTCATACCATTCCATTATGAAAGTGCATGAAATTAAAAAGAATTTAGCTGGACTTTTTGAAGTTGATCCTGACAATCTGGTATTGTTAAGAGGAGAACAACCTTTGAAGGATCGAATGGCTCTTTTGGATTTAGATTATGACAAGTACGGGATTGTGGACGTTGACCTATTGACAAAGAACAACGAGAAGTTAAACTTAGAAAAGTTGTACAAAGAGATACCAATTAATGACGTTTTAAGCGTAATGGTGCCCTTTGGTAGTACCATGAAACAAGTAAATGTTGAAATATTTTCAGAACTTATTGAAAAGCCTTATTTAGGCGGTTACAGAAATGTAAACACAGGTTCATAATTCCATTCAATAAACATGATTTTCAAACTTTTTATGCATTTAACTGTTATTTACTTTTTTATTGTTTGCTTTCAGGTGTGGTGTATCATCATGCTTTCACTCAAACACCACAAAAGACGGAAAAGTTACCGCCTGAAAAGAAAAACTGCAGAGACACTCAAACTGCGCAAGAACGCGATAAAATTTACGTGAGTAAATAATATTGAAGTAAAAAATCTGTAATTCTTTTTTTCCTTTTAATTCACAGTAAAATTTGAGTTGTGATGGGCCAGAGGTCGAGACTGCGTTAAGTAGAAATCCATAAATTATAGCATGCACCCGGTAGTAAACCAAGCCACCCAGAATTAGAAACAAATATGTTCCGATCACAAACATAATCTTTTGATAGAACGATCCTGCGCCCTATTTTTTGAGGCAGACTACTTGGTACTAATGTACCAAGTAGCTAAACCACATTTTATAATCAAAGAACTATTCTTGATTTCAGGATACAGCCTATAGCCGGGCCACACAAATGAATACCGTTCATGCGTATATTCCAAACGTGACGGATATTATAATTGTTCCTAAACCATATGAAACTTATGAGGAAATGATAAGACGTCTAAACCATAATCACTATGCCTCGATAATACAACGAGCCTTCAGGCATCATCAGTTCAGACAGAAAGTTGAAAAATGGTTGAAGGCGTGTTTGTAAGTTTTGAACGTAAGGAACAGTCCTTGGCAGTAAATATTATTACTCATATAATTATAGAAAGAGAATCGGGAAGTCTGCGAAAAAATATCCTATTGCATTGGTGTGAATGATAGAGACGTCGCTCTACGACGAGAAAGCTAGTCGATTACCTGTCTTTTTAGGATTCTTGTTTAATATTTACTGCCGAGTACAGTACCCCTCACACCAATTTACGCATTATCGGATAGTATCAGTATCGAGTAAGGTAACGTATTTAGTATTCATTATACGATACCATACGTCATAAAAGATAGGGTCATTCGGGGCAACAGCACGCAGTGGGTAAAAGTTCGCATGGCCAATATCTCGGAACCTATTGAGGGGGCTCAGACACTTTTTCGGCTAGATCAGAGGCGCGTCAGGGACGATGTCAGAGCCACAAGCTATTTTGCCAAGTCTCACTTGTTTAGCGAAAAACGGTGATCAACGTGATTTTGTTGATTAGTTACCAACATTTTGTGCTGGGAAAAAAGTGTCTGGCTAGACGGTGCATCACTTTACAAAAGTCCGTTAATTATGTTAAGTTTACATGATTATTATAGTAATAATTTAAGTTACTAATTCTGTCCTACAAAATAAATGCGTCTCAACTAACGTGTGATTGTTTAAAATATTCCCTGTTTGGGCAAGAGCACGAGGTTAAAAGTACGCACCCTGTTATAACTTCATTACAATGAGCGCACGGTTTTTTCTTCTTTAAGCTGCAATTAAGGCGAATATTATTTGTAAAGATTTTTAGACCTTATACAGAAAAAAAAAATTCTCCATAAACACTCTGCGTAGTTTTACCCACATAACGGGTCAATAGTACGAATTTCTCCCGATGCACTTAAACATGTATTCCAAAAAAAACAATGAAGTAATGTACAAAAACTCATTAAATAATAAAAGTAGAGTAAATTTACTTTACATAGAGTGTTAAAACGTTTTCCTAGACACTATATTTTTGACTGTGTAGACGATAGAAAAAAAAGTGCGTACTTTTAGGCCGAATGACCCTACACCTGCTACCATTATCCATACCTTTTGACACATGCTTGTCTACGGTGACGCGATTTTCTATTCGAAGTTTACACGCGCGCAATGTTCACGCTGTCGTATTTTAGTTCCAAATGCGCTCACCGGGGTGCTGTTAAAATTTCCAGACAAAAAATTATTTAATCGAAATTATTACGTTAACGATATGATAACCCGTAAATTCGTGCTAAAGGTACTGTATTCCTTTAGAGTTCTAATTATCTGTCTTGTTGTTGCATAAAATATTAATTACAGGGAGAAAATAGCGAGAATGAAAGAGGAGGAACGGTTAGAACGAGAAGCTATGGAGAGACGCCTGCGAAGGGATTTAGTAACTAAAACATTTCCAAAAACGCGTGAAGATTTTGATCAATTATATGCCATGGTAATTTACTTGTTACTATTTTAATGATGTGTAATATTTTATATTAGAAGCTTTAGTGATTACCAGCTATTATTAGGATAGTAGTTATCTACCACCTATTCCGTAATCTAATTGACGAGTATTTTTAGTCATGTTTTTGTTCTAGCAATTGAATATTTAGAAGCATTTTAACTTGCAGGTTGATCGATGGAAACACGCTGAAATAGCGAGAATATCACAGTTACACTCAAAAGGTCCCAAAATTGCAGAATTTACGTTGCTATTAGACAAAGAAGTAGAGCTGCTCCGATGTATTGAAGCTTACAGGGTTAAAGTAAAGGAAGATAGTCGCAAAACAAAGGAAAAAATGTTCCTAGACGAAATTTCTAAGCCAGTCACATGGTACGGACGTGACGGAAAACTCATTTTAATGGAAACCATAGAGATACAGAAGGCTAGGAAGCTACGAGAACTGTATAATTCTTTTCTGAGGGATGATATGGAGGTTAAAGAACGACTAGAACTTCTTGTAGATATGAAATTTGCATTACAAGAATTCAGCCATCCGCTAGCGGACGAAATAATATCTCTTTTAGACAGAGAATGCGATCTTGTTGTGCGTCGCTGCAATGAGTATCAACTTGAATTCTTGCGACGAAGGGTAGCTGCCAGTGTGTTTCAGTTATTAAAAACATCTGAATTGAATTCTGGCGTCACTAAGTCTAAAGATATAAGAGATTACAGAAAGATGGAGAATAGTAGGTTGCATTTCTGCGAACTGTGCCATCAAGTGAAACCTTATTCGGAATTCCCACTGAATGCAAAAATGAGTGGTTTTCTCGTATGCACGTCTTGTTCCTGGAAGGATGTGACGGAACGCAGCTGGATAGATATGACTCCTTACAGATTTATCCTTCGAGCCGTGCAGCGCGAAGAACGACGTCGGAAATGTTGGGGATCGCTCGCCTTCGTACTTCAGGAAAAAGATATATTCTTCATCGTTGAGAAACTGTGGCATTCTCACTCCGCAATAAGCGAGTGCAACGACATAACGGAACTCCGTCTATGTAGATGGCACGTTAATGAAGACTGGTCTCCGTGGAATTGTTTCCTGGTAACGGTACAAGAGATGAAGGCACATTTAAAACTTGACAATCCTGAGGAAGTATACGACGAGGAACTTGTACAGAAGGTCCATAATAAACACAAATTAGCAAAAGCTAATTTCGAACAATTGATATCTGTGAACAAACGGTTCACGGAGACGAGCGACTGGCAAGGAATCCGCGCACCGGCTGTAGCTAGAGAAGATGCAGTTGAGAAATTATTTTTTTGAGCACGCCTTTAAATGATTTAACTGTGGGCTTAGAATGTGACACAAAGACGCAACTCGTAAAACGATGTCGTTTAATTTTGATGCTTGTGATTGATCGAGAGACCAATACGTCAGTCAAGTGTTAGTCTCTCAACCAATCCCAATAAGACGAAACGGAGACGTGACGTGTTTTTTTATCACATTCTAAGCCCACTGATGAGTGCTAATGCGAACAGATTGCGTTCTATTTGCGACTTTGTTAATATCAATTTTAGGAAAGTAATCGATGATTCAATTAGTCATACATTTTATGACACAATCTAAGAAATAGCAGGTAAATCTTACTATGTGCTTATGTAGACAGTTATGTAATGATCACTTTGTCTTATGTTTGAGCATCGTCGTAGTACTTCGGCTATTAGAGCCGTATTAGGTGCAACTCAATTTCGCTTTGAAGTGCGCTATCAGCTGAGATGCTGTTAAGGTCAGCATCTTAAGATAGTCGGTAATTAGTAAACCCATATTAACATCAGCTCAAATGACATCTTGTTAAAATGTGACTGATTTTGACAACTATAGTTCGGACAAACTAAGCTGGCCGGTATGACAATTCAATTTTTTTCTCGACACGATAACTCTGTGAGAACGTCTACCCAAAAAATTCAAAACCGTGTCATGTCATACCGGCCATATTAGTTTGTCCCTACTATAAGCTCTTTTTATGTAACCGTGCTTACTCAGTTGAGAAGAAGCACTTAAATGACAGCTCAAGTTTTGTTATATACATTAAATATCTACTCGAGATTTTACACAAGTGCGAAATTGATTTATTTATACCGCCCTTAGTGCCAGGTCGCATCTTCTGCGCCGCTGTACCTCCCCAAGACCACGTAGTTCGGCTTTTAAACATTATTTTCTAGTCCCTCATTATGGACGCTATATTTAGAATTTGGATCATTGTGTTCGCACACCTTCGTTCAGATTCAAATTGGGATTCCGAGGAGGTTGACTAACTCCCTTAAATCATTTTTAACAGAACAGATTGGCAACTGGGTAGTAGCATCAACGAATGAGTGACTTATCTATATTAGTTGGTAGTTAGCTTTTTTTTTAGCAGCGTGTTATAGGGCTATTTACATATTTCAATCTATTTATCGTTAATTATTGTATAAAAATTGTTGAAACAAAATTAAAGATTTACTCCCTATTAAGTTCATTTATCTCAATTTCCGATACGTAGAAAAGGGTTTTAAATAAAAGGATATCGTTTTAAACTGTCTTCTTTTTAATAATTACACGTAATACTTTATAACATAATTACACGTTAGATATACAATAATAATTTCTCCGGATATCAAACTTTCGCAATAATACATTAAAACAACATAATAAATTCAAAACACGGGCATGACAAAAAGACGAAATTCCATAAAACTACACTTAGTTAATACATATTGTATATATATAGAAATAAATTACGTAAATATAATTTAGAAAATATTATTCACTGCTGTACAATAAACAGAATGATACCCTAGTCTTTTAAAATTGTAGTCGTACAATTCAAAAATAATTACACAAGTCTCTAAGAGCTATAAAACACCTAATCAGTTTAATATAAAAACTTAAAATATAAGTAAAGCTGTTTGAAAATGTGTATACAGTAACAAAGCTCGGAACTATTGCTCCTTGCGTATTCCGTATAGTGAGACGCTAGATGAGCTGTATCAAGTATTCCTCATAATAAATCGTAAATCCAAGTCTAAATCTCAAATGCGAACAGAATCTAGATTTTTCTACCTACATAACAAGTGCTGATAAAAACATTCTATTATCATTCATTATACATTTACAACACTAATAAATTTCTCGCTTTAGGTACCGAAGGTGCGGGGTTAGCGGATAACTTAATCCGAATTTAAAATAAAATATACAAATTTGTTCTCCGATAAAAAAATACAGACTTTAACCGAATTAAGTAGTTTATGTGCCTGAACTACTTACAGTCTCGATAATGAATAATGGACCTCCATGTGAAAAAGTGTTTAGCTAATAGTTTCACGCTAGTAAAACTCATTTATTCGCCTAATTCTGCCAATAACCATTTAAACGTCCCACATTTCATCGTCATTTATTAAGCCAAAGCATTCTCGACTGTTGCCAATCAACTACGTTAATGTCCACAAGACGTAATTCATAACAAAATACTTTGTTTACTAGTAAGTCGAGGTCACCCCCAGTTGTAACCAAACCAGTTTGCACTTTAATAACGGTCTAATTCATTGAACGGAAATGATAGTAACGTCGCTAGCTATATTTTATTTACAATAAAGAATTGTGCCTCAATATCGCACCTTTAGAAAGAAAACGACAAAATTCAGAGAAATCGAAAATTCAGTTATCGTCATAAAATTACTTAAAACTGCTCCTTTTATTATAAAAATATAATAAAAGGGACCGATATTATAGTTTTGTCCTGTTCTCACTTGAATATGGCTGTGTTTAAACTATTGTTGTATTGAGAACTTAGTTTTAAGTAATTTTACGACGATAACTCAATTTTCATTTTTTTTTTAATTGTGTCGTTATCGTCCTATAGGTGCGAATTATAACAATACTCCAACATTTGTTACTCTCTCAAAACATTATCATACAAAAAAGTGCAGACACCACATTCACATAAAAGAATACAATTTCTATTATACACTTACATGACTATCTTTGCACTTTCATATTGCCAGGTCAGTGGCTTAAACTCGGAATATATCAATTTTATTTTCGAAGACACATAACCCATATAATATATTGAAAGTATCGTCTAAGACTCAGTAATATTTACAGTATAGAAGAAGGAAGAGATACATTGTACAAAGGTACAAATCACACGCAACGATTTTCTCCCACGTGACATTCACCCACCTACAATTACGTTACTCACTATTACACATGGCATGTCTATTGCTTCGATTGTTCACAAGTTACAGTTATGCAGTAAATGGTTTCATTTATATGTACAGGCCTTATTAAGAAACCGTGATTTATAAACTATAGAACACTCAAACATAATTGTGTCACAGACAGACGCTACAGTTTTATTTCAGTTCATATTTAAAAACAAATGCCAACGCATGCACAAAAAATTTTGACATGAATAACTCAGACTCAATCTCTCAATGATTTGAAATACATCGAGTGCAAATTCTTTAAAATACGAGTGATGAATTAAACGTGCCAATTATACTTATGGGGCATTGTACGTGAAGCGGGCACACAAAAAATGTTAATGATTCCGATTTTAGTAATATTTTACTATGTTATACTTGTATAATGTGTCCTCGATCCAGATACAAAATATTTTTAAATTATAAGATCTGGTTTACGAGTGAAAGGACTTTGAAGCTTTGATTGGCCGGCTGGCACGTGCCACTTCGAATCACATTTTCAAGTTTTTAACAGTTACAATAAAATAAATAAAGTAGTGAAATGTACACTACATTTAATGAGCTTTTTAATTGTATATTTTTTTTAATATTTATATTTTAATATTTCAGGCTTGGATTTCACATAGTTAGCAGGTATAGAATGTTTATATTAAAAAAAAGCTATTATTGTGTAGATAATCCTTGCTAAGTTTCATAATGGGCTCGGAAGTCGTTTAGGAGCTAGACCGGTTACAGTGCCGATGCGCGGCGGCCGCAACAAAGAACCAAAACTTTCAATCAAACAAAATACTTTCTGAATCTGAAGTATCCTAAACGACTTCCAAGCCCATTATGAAACTTGGCAAGGATTATCTACAAAATAGTAGCTATTTTTAAAAGAAAAAAAAAATATAATCAATATCCGCTAACTTTGTAAAATTCAAGCCTGGAATATTAAAATATACTTATTTAAAAAAAAAATCCTAAATATGCAATTAAAAAGCTCATTAAATGATGTATATATTGCACTACTTTATTTATTTTATTGTAACTTTTAAAAACTTGATAATGGGATTAGAAGTGGCGCATACCAGCCGGCCAATCAAAACTTAAGTCCTTTAACTGGTAAACTAGACCTTATAATTTAAAAATATTGTGTATCTGGATCGAGGACACATACACGTACGACATAGTCAAATATTAATAAAATCGGAAACATTAACGTTTTTATGTGCCTGCTTCACGTGGAATGCCCCTTATATATCATCTCAACTACAAGACCTAAGCTGCCCTAGTTTCAGTGGTATCCGTCAACCTCCATGGAGGAAGAGAGCCTCTCTGAACTCGAGGAGTTGTAGCTGTTGACGCTGTTGTTGCTGTAGTTGAGGTTGCTGAGCGACATGTCCTGCGGCACGTCGGAGGGCGAGGTGTGGTAGTACGGCGCGGAGTATTGCGCAGGCGCAGGTGCTGGGTACGACGCCTCGCACTCCTTGTCGCTGTTCTCCATGAACTCGATGATGCGCTGCGTTGACTTCACGTGCGCAACTATCGCTGCTTCGGCCTATGGATCCAAAACACATCCATGTGTAAAGAAGTTATTTTGGGTCTGAAGAATAAAATCAAAGAAATTACCGTTCTCGAAATTATAAATTGGCATAATAAATAATATTATGTACATTTGTAATGACATACATGCTGATTCGAATAAGTTCGAACCCCTTATTTGTGACATTATTAATTTAACTGTAAGGAAACAAGTTAAATAACTTACATAATTGGCTAATTAAATGCAATATGGCGACTGCATAGTATCCTAAATTATAATACTCTAGTTCAGCGATACTTAACCTGCAGCCCGCTGAGCCATTGCACGCGGCACGCGGAGACATTGTTGAGCATGGCTGCTCTAGATCATTATAATTATGTATTTAGCATTTAAGATAGATGGGTTGCTGAAGAGGGACGAAATCCTAATTAGAGTGAATTATTGGGTGCACATCCAGTTATCATTAAAGTTGAAAAATACGCAAACCTAATAGTTATTGATTAATTGAATATCTAATTTGTATGAAAATCAATTAATTTTCTTATAAACTGGTCAATATTGTAATGGATAACTATGTATATTAAGGGCCTGTTTCACAACTTCTGAGTAAATGCTACTTGGACATAATTGTATGAGCCAACCAAATACAAAAAACACACTCTAATCTATGCTCCTAAATAAGTGGTAATAAAATGAGTACTGTCAATATTAGCTGTTTAATATTATAAATATCATAAAATTTACTTGAAATTTGTGAAACAGGCCCTGAGAGTATCTTATAATAATTCTATTATAATATTTCCATATACAGGGTGTAAGGAAACCGCTGACGAAAAAGACAGGTAAATAGAAGTTGGTACTTCTTGGCAAAATAATACTAAAAAAATAAAAAAATATTGCACAAAAAAGTGATAAAAAATAAAGCAAAATGATATTGGATTTTTTTGTCCTGTATGAGCCCGGAGTCTGGAAAATGTGCTTGATATGGCGATAGACTGGCCCCCTATCACATCATGAGATGGAATACGAATGGCGAAAAGTGGGTGCATTAGTTGCGCCTCCAACTCAATCTCAAACTTAAAATGTTCTTAATTATAGTCTTTTACAAGCTCTTTTGAATCGTCACGAATCTACCACCGCCTCGGAACGTGTCATCGCTGTGAAGAAGAAGCGGCGCAAGAAACTATCTCTGTAATACTCTGCCTACCCCTTCGGGGATACAAGGCGTGAGTGTGTAGGTATAAAAAATATTGAGTAATTTTAAATATATTGTAGTGTACTCACGGATGCGGTGAGCGCGAGGAAGTTGTAGTACTTGCGCAGCGTGGGCAGCAGCGGGCGGTAGGCGGGCAGGCGCGCGCGCACCGCCGCCTCCCCTCCCGCGCCCGCCGCGCCCGCCGCGCCCGCCGCGTGCCCCAGCACCAGCGCCGTGTACGCGCCCACCATCGTGTGCTCCATGTGCGCGCCCGCCCGCGCCAGCACTGGCGGACAACACATTACACATTACCTACATACTCTACGAAACTATCCCTATGTACAGTCATCAGCATAAGTAGCTGAACAAAATCAAAATTTCAATTCGCCTATATACGCGTTGAGTTAAACTGAAACATTTTTTTTCTTCGTTTGAAGTAAAGTAAATCTCTTTTATTTTATTTTTGTGAAGAGAAAAGAAACATTAGTAAGAACACAAAAGTATGAAGGCCATTTGATTATAACATGTTATTTGAAACCTTTTTTAACATAAGGTGTAAAATTGTGCTAGTAAGTATTATGATTCCTTACGTTTACGCGAATGTTAAACATTGAAATTAAACTATTACAACGAATTTTATCGCGGTTTTTTATTTTATTTTCTCCCGACGTTTCGAAGGCTTTGCAGTACTTCGTAGTCACGGGGCGGACTGAGGTGTTGGTGGTCCGAAAAGTTAGTGTTACAAATCTACCTTCAATTTACAATTATACAATTTTAAGGTGTTAGTCATTGTTCGCGGTTCGGTCTACGCAGTAAAAGCTCACAATGTCATGAGGTCTGGCAGCAGGTCTCTTGGGGCCCGATTTAATTAGATGTATTACCGGGTCCCAGGCTTGTGCACATTTTACGACACCAAGTAGATAAGTTCAGTTTCTCGAGAGCACTAATCTAGAGATGGGCAAGACCGTAGGTTTCTAAGAGTTGGGTCGGGATGCAAATCCACATTTTCAGACCTACATTTACCAACCGTATCTGCACCTGCATTTGACCGAATGACTTAATAATGAACTATGTGAAATATACATTAGGAAATGGCATGTAGCGTGTGCGTCTAATGCGGATCGGCTCCCCATCCCGTCTCTCTCTTTGTGAGCGCTACTGCCATTTTATTTATATCTCCAATGCCACGTTCCAATATATGCTCGAATCAAAACCTTGTCCAATACGGACATTGATTTGTATTTGACTTTAGCTCTCATTGATTAAAGCGATCTAGTGCTGTATGTTTTAAGTTTGGTTAGACAACATTAATAATGTTTAGCGCTGCAGCTAACTTTAGTTCTAACTCCAGTATTTTAAACAACTTTTTTTTATTGACGTTTGAGTCTATCGGTTGACTATACGTCAATGGATATAATTTTTTACTTACATTTAGCAACAGTTTCGTCGATATCATCTTGTGATTGTTTCTTTTTGTCAGTTTCATTCTCCGATTCCTTCTCGCCATCTAACAAAGCGTCTGTGTTTTCCTCTGCCCGTCTGTAATTATTTTATATAACAATTTTACTTACACAATAAATTATTATGTTTATGCAACAAAAACAAACCCTACATCATTTTAGTATAAGATAACATTTCATAATAACAAAAACATAGACAATATTTCATATTATGTAATCAACAGTTTTAGACAAATATGTCATTTACCTCGCCAAGTCTTCTCGCTTATAAAATAGATCCACAAGGAGATCAATAGCAGACACACTCCTAGATACGACGTCTTCTTCATTATTCACACGAATCCTAATATTTAGCAGCCTTTGTGTGTTCAGTTCATTGTTTTGCACTAAGTTTATGAGCAAAAGCAGAACCTGCACAAATAAAAAAACACTATGAATAATTGAATACTAAAATAAACAAAATCAATTGATAAGTTTCCTAACTATACAAGTTATCTCACATCCTCCTCATCACTTTTGATGAAATATGGTACCTACACAGACAGATGAAGTGTTCGATTAAGACATAGGTTACTTTTATCCTGGAAAAGAGGACCTTTATTCTGGAAAAGCATTCCACACCGACAAAACAACAAGCAAAACCTATTACTCCAATAATTACCAATATGCGAATACACTACACCAATACGGTCAAAAAATATATCATGATGTTTTGGCAAGTAATCTATAATTATAACTATCTGATTTAGTGATTACGAGTTGAGAGTATGAGAGAGTACTTACACAAACACTGAACTCGAAGTTTCTGTTGTCAGGTATAAAATTGTCTTGATTATTGAGAATAATAAGACAAGTCTCCATGACAGACTGCTGCTCACCAACCACTTGTGCCCCTAATGACACTGAAAGGGAATAAAAGTGTTGAACTCAATATTTATGGGGATGAGATTACTATAATATTTATCAAACACATTATTTAGTTTTTTAAGTATAACACATTTTATAATGATTTCCTTTCGATTGCTTTGTTGATGAAAATATAATTTTATAGATTGATACAATGAAATAGATCAAGATTATTAACTTGAAACTGAGATGAAAGTTGAAAACTAACTACTATGAACTTCTGACGTGATATTACTTGCACTTGTTAACGATTTTTCCCACTAACTTTGGTTTAGTAAATTGTTACATGTGTAGACATATTCCCCTACAGATCTTTGATAGTTACAGTCCAAGTTATTATTATGCCATAATTATGAAGTTTGTTTTGTAGCACCTCTTATGGCTCATTATGGCGAAATTTATGTTGTTTCAATTTTAAAGCTAAGTTTAGACTTGCAGCAAAATAGTGCAAGAACTTCCAGGTGCGCTTACATTCAGCAAGTCCCGCAAGTATCAAATATGCACAAGTCAGCTTACTTTAACTGTTTACACGATAATGCTTGGTGAAAATATCTTCTACAAGTTTTCTTGCTAATCCAAACTCCGCTTAATGAGTTACTTTAGCTTTTACAGTTACAGTAACTGTGTGAAAAGGTATAATAATACTAGCTGACCCTGCAAACGTTGTTCTGCCATATAAATTATTACTAGTGAATATTTGACTGCCTCGGTGGCGTAGTTGTATTACGGTACGACTGCATTCCTGAGGTCTCGGGTTCGATCGTCGAAACCTACCAAATATACAGAGATGTTCAAGATACTTCATAAAAGTATCTGAAATACAAGTTACAAGATACTTGTAAATAAAGGATTTGAGATACCAGATACAAGATACTTTTGAAAATGGTATCTAAATACTAGATACAAAATACGTATCTTCTAAATACTTTTTTCAAATAAGATACCTTTTGAAATTATTTATTTATAGCCTTGAATGACGAGACGAGCGTGCCGTCCGCCTGATGGTAAGCGATACGACCACCCATAAACGGTAGCAACAACATCCAGCACCTTGAGTTACAAAGTACTGTGTGGCATTCCACTGCGCTCGTCATCCTGAGACATAAGATGTTAAGTCTCATTATGTCCCGTAGTTACACTGGCTACAATGTCCTTTAAACCGAAACACAACAGTGCATGCAAACTGCTGCTTGGCGGTAGAAATAGACATTGCGGTGGTGGTCTCTCATATGTAAGAGTCCGTCTGGGTGGTCCGTCATACAATGCCATAAAAAAAAAATACGTGTGGCACTCGGAGACTGCCGCGGTAAAGATATTGCATAGCATTTTTATCACAAATTTTGATTGACTAAACACAAATTCGATCTTACGCTTACCACATAAAGTAGATTTTTAAACGCGAGCAACGCACGTTTAGTCTTGTTATTGATAAATGTCAGAAATGCAATGGTCATCACAACCAAAGTAGAATAAATCAAAATTTGAAAAAAGAATGTTACGTTCGATTCTTTTGTACTCGTGCCGTGCCAACGCTGGGGAAATAGCTTCTACGCAATGTATTTAAGGTTCATATTAGATTAGTAAGAAATGGTTTTAATGACTTTAATAAATAAAATAAATAAAAATATACTCGTTTCAAGAATTATAGCTTCTACGCATTGTATTTAAGGTTCATATTAGTAAGATAAAAAAGATGTCAGGTTATTTTCGTTACGGAATTTCTGGATTCGGTCTCCACGCTCAAGGCCCGCGATAGAAGCTATGCAATAGCTTAAAAATTCAAATGTTGAACGTTTTAGATTTTAGAAGCTACTGTGTTTATAAAAAATATGAGTAAAAGGTATTAAAATTAGGTTCTGCTGATTTAATAAAGTTCATTGAGATTTATCGGAATCAGGAGACACACTGAAAATCAAAATTATAAGACTCAATGCCCTCATGTTTTCAAAAGAAGACAGAAACCAGTTGAATACAATGTTTGATTAACCAATTATAGCATGTGCTTTTTACACAAACAAACCAAGAATGTTACGTGTTGATTATTTAAACCATGCAAGTCATATATTGCTTCTATTTAATTGTATGCAACAGGCAAGAAACTTGCAACGTGTACATGGGCCTTAAATGAGCCGTTAATGTAAAAAATGCATAGATAATTAGTAAAAGTATTTTAGCAAATTAAGTATTTATAAAATACTAAGATACTAAAAAATTGTATCTAAATACAAGATACAATATAAAAATTGAAAAAGTATCTTAGATACAAGATACTAAATACGTATTTTGTATCTTGTATCTGTATTTCAGATACTTGTATCTAGATAAATCACATCTCTGCAAATATACATAAAAAAATTCACAAAAATCGGTCGAGCCGTTTCGGAGGATTGCGACCACAAACACCGTGACACGAGATTTTGTATATATAAGATAGATAGTACTGACCGGTGCTGCCGAAGGAGTGCGAGAGGTTGACGAGCACTTTGACGGCGGGCGCGGCCGCGTCCAGCAGCGCCGCGCGCACCCGCGGCACGCACTCGGCGCGCGCGCCCGCGCAGCACCGCCGCAGCAGCGCCGCCAGCGTCGCCGCCGCGCCGGAGCACTCCTTGATCAGGTACATCTGGTTGTCTTCGTTCTGCTGCGTCACCTGACATGCAAACAAACATGATGCACTCCACTCATACCAATGGAATTGGGATATTTACATATTATGTCATAGCTGACTGCCTCGGTGACGTAGTTGTATTACGATACGACTGCAAGGCTGAGGTCTCGGGTTCGATCCCCGGGTCGGGCAGTGATATTGGATTTTTCTATTCAGTATCAGCCCGGAGTCTGGAATTTATGCCCGATATGGCGATAGGCTCGCCCCCTATCACATCATGGGACGGAATACGCTTGGCGAAAAGTAGGTGCACTAGTTGCGCCTCTGCCTACCCCTTCGGGGATAAAAGGCGTGGGCATGCGTCTATTTCATAGCTCTCTTACTTCATATAGACATCTAACAGTTTCTTTAAAAAAAATGTACTCCTGAAGTAGCCCAAGCCCAGTATTATATTAGGCTCGTCTGTTATCATCTTATGTAACATAAAAAAATCCAAAGTATAACTAAAAAACATAGATATGCGAAAATACTTCTCTTGAAACGGGTAATTTTGGACATGTCAACCCAGACTAATGTCGGTTTTAGACTTACATTTTCGAGCACGCGCATGCACCGGTCGGCGGTGCGCAACAGCCGCAGCTGCGCGGTGTCGACGTTGTCGTCGTCGCTGGCGTCTGCGCCGGCGCCGCTGTCCGCGTCGGCGTCTGCGAGCGCGGCGTTGCACTCGCGGATGGTGCGCACGATGTGTTCGACGCCGCCGAGGACGCGCAGCTCCTCCTTGAACCACTCGCCCGCGCGCTTCGACGTCAACGACAGCAGCGTCTCCATCGCCAGGTGACCCACCTGGTCATGATAAAACTCGTTAATTTTTTTGGACTATTGAAATAAATACACAACGTCGACAGTCATTGTATATTTTGCATTGATGCGATTTATTATTGTCAATAATAATTTAAACGGAATTTGCAATATAAATAAATACTGTGAAGTGGAGACATATTTTCATATTGAATACTTAATTGGCAAATTTCTGTTCTTACCGTAATATTATCTAAGTCCAAATGTTGGGCTTTTCCTTGACTTTTGATTTCAGCACATAATTCTCGTACTCTTTCTTGTGTTTTAGTAAGCTGCGCTGATGTCAGACCACAATCATCTAAAGCGTTTCTGCAAAAATATTTTAATATAAAAACATGCATGCATTCCAGCAATGTACATATTTTACAATGGAGACGGAAATTTTGTGATTGGAATAATTAGCAATATACAAACAGCAATCAAAATGTTTTTAAAAAATGTAACACTAATTTTGCATTACTGTGCAAACAATGAACATCGGACATTTAACCAGCCGTTAAAATTTGTATGAAACTGCAAGCAGGAAAATCTTCCGACTTTCCGAAACATTTGCAACAGAATTAGTTAATGCAATAAAAATTACTAGAAAATCTTTTTTAAACATTAAAAATGGCCTACTAGCTAAATAATAAGGGTCATATACTCACTTGTGTGACACATCTGATTCGAGAAGATTTAACATGAGTTCCAGTGACTCACGGTCCAGATCCATATTCAGTCTATCTTGTGACAGCACAAACATAACTGTAGCCGTGCACAGTCCAAGACTCTGAGGCAAAAAATAATAATTATCGTCAATCAACCAATACTTATGCAGTCCCACTGTATAAATCACTTTATAAGTATGAATATATCACTAATAAGATAGACATATATCTCGAGAATTAAGCATACTCAGTTATTTATATGAGCAAGTCATTTTCTTACTATCAATTGATTAAGTTATTCCACTAATTCTTTCCAAGTCATTAGTTTCATAACACTGAAAGGTACTAAATAGTTGGCTTTAGCATAATTTTAGGACCAACAAGTTTCAATGCGCATCCCACCGCCATCTTGTTATTTTCCTTGACAATTTTCAATTCAGTTACTGGCGGTCATGCATAACCTCAAAAATTGCGTTTGTTGTGCTATGAACAGTGAATGTCTTATTTCATATTCCGAAATCCGTGTTAATAAACAACTCGATCTAGTAACTGACAATGACCTCATTATACAATGATAATTAATAATTATCTTCAAATATTTTATATCTTAATTTCATTCAAAGTGGAAGTTTGATAAATTTTCCGAAACTCATTGAGATTTTTTTAGAACCTTGAAAACGTCCATTTATGTCTATTAACGTCATTTTATTAGGGCTCAAGTACAAATGTACTTATAGTATTGTATCATGTATTCTAAAAGTAATCCAGAGATACAAGGCTTAAATTTATAAATTAATATAATTACATCCTCTCATCTATACCAATATTTAAAGCTGAAGAGTTTGTTTGTTTTAATGCGCTAATCACAGGAACTACTGGACCGATTTTGAAAATTCTTTAACTTATAGGAAGCTACATTATTCCTGAGCGCTATAGGCTACTTTTTATGCCGGAAAAACTTGTCCACGCGGGCGCAGCCGCGCGCAAAAGCTAGTTATAATATAGATTGCTCGCGGCTCCGCCCGCATGAATGAGTTTTTCTGGGATAAAAATCCCGCTTTATATTTTCCCGGGATAAAAAGTACCCTATGTTACTCACTGATAATGTAACTTTATATTGGTGAAAGAATTTTTAAAATCGGTCCAGTCTTTTTGGAATGTATTCGTTACAAACATACAAAAATACAAATCATTCCTCTTGATAATATTAGTATAGATACATTTCTGATATTAATATACCTGATCATTGGTGGCATCATGCAATGCGCTAAAGAATTTCTGCACAGTTCCATGCGCGCGCAAATGCATTCGGAACGCTGGCGCGGTACATTTGCTTGCGAGAGTAATTGCAGATAAACAGCGCGTTGACATTGGATTGTTATCCTGTAAACAAAGTAACAAGGTTAAAAAACCAGGAAATAGTAACATAAATATTATGTAACAAACTTTTAAAAAGAAATTCAAGAAAGTATTACCTGCAGTGCATCTAAAAGGTATTCTACATCATCATTGAACTCTTGGAACTCTCCAATTTCTTGTATCTGATGAGCCTTTTTCACATTTCGTACAACGGTATAGAACTGAAAAAGTACATAATTTTTATATTTTGTTACTCATTCACTCTAATTAGAACAGTTTTATTGCTATAACTTATTTACCACTCAAATATCTTCTTAATCATAGATAAGTTATAATAACAGTTATAATTGCTTCACTGTGGGAAAGCATTATAGATGTCAAGTTCATTGCTATTCCTTTCCACATATTAGTAATATGAGCTAATGGGTTGTTCCATATTTTCTAGTCTTTGAGCCAAAAAGCTCACCTGATTACCATCACTCCTTAATAATGATGTCAATATTCTTGAAATATCAGATCCAAGACTAGATTGTGAGTGATAAAGTTGAGAGTGTGAACCAATGACATAAAAAAAGCAAATATACACCATACCCTATCAAATGAAACGAGAAATTGTGTTTGATGCGGACATACATATTCTTTTAGAATTTGTGTGAAAGACATCACATATTTTTACCAGCGTGAGAAAAAAAAGTTTATATTTGATTGTGCATGTTAAAGCAAAATCTATAGTTTATTTATATCATTGGTGGGAACCAAGCAATATTTTATTAATCAGTCAATTTAATACAATCTCAATTATAGCCTAATGCTTACTTCCAAAAGACTACAGAAAAAGCTATATCACATCAGTTTTCCTATTAATAAATAATGGGTCATACCTGCTGCTGTGCACTGTCCTAAAAATTTATAAAAACCTGTTATAAATTTAGGTAACATATACCTAATTTTATAACAGAGCAGTTAACATGTTGGTGCAAGTAACTTGAATAAAAATTTGAAAGTATGAATACCTCTTTAGCCTCCTTAGCACATTTCACACTAGTGTAGGGTTTAACTGCATCAGCAGATTCTAGGTCATCCATTATAGGGTCTGGTGCTCTATATCTTGTGACCCTAGTCAGTTCTTCTGGTGCTTGTATTGTTGGAATCCTCACTTCAGAATTTTCTTGTGGTTCAGGTCTTGGAGTCTCATTACCTTTCTGTAATACATAATTAGTTTTATCGGTATTTACTTATTGCTACATACACAGTAAAATTTAAATTATATTTTTATAATACTGACTTAAATATGAAATCATCTATCGCAATATTATACATAAATTGTTTTATTGTTCCAATGACTAAAAAGTATCTATTAAACAACTTACATCATTAGCCCATTCATGTCTGTACAAATGACGCCTCTTTCTTGCAGGCAGGGGAGATGGATTATCATTCACCAGGGATTTACTTTTAAATATTGATCCTTTCTTTTTCGTTATAACTAATTTTACACTTGGTTTATCATCAATATGTTCTTCTGTTTCACCTAAATGGTGAGGAGACTTAAACAAATTGTCTTGGGAGTTTTTCTGTAATTCCTCTTCATAATTTTCATTAGGGCAACTGTTATAGGCGGAATCTGAGGAGTGTGTGCCAGTCTGCGAGTAGCTTGGAGTATCATTAGTATTGAGTGCTTGAGCAGTATCAATAACCATGTCTTGACTCTCTTGTTCTTGAGAGTCAATCTGTTCTGGAACATTTTCTGGAATAATATCCTGTTCATGATCAGGACTAACATTTTTTATTTGTTTATGCCTTTGCTTTTTATGGGGTCTTTTAGGTACTTCATTTGTATTTTTATTTTCATTGACAGCAGAAAGAATTTCAACCAAATCACTGTTTTCTGGTTTATTACATTTATTTTCTTCTGTTGTATTTGAATCTTGTACTGTGGGTGTAGCAGGAGGTTCTGCAGGGATTTCTTGTTTCTTCTTTTTCATTTTAGCTTCCCTTTTTAAGTCACCAACTGTTTTGATTCCATATTTACTAGAGGTACCTGTTGTTAGTACATCCAGATAGTCATCATTTTCACTATAATTTATATTTGGCCTGTTCCTTCTAGATCTACCACTGGAACTTTCTGGTGGTTTAGGTTCTGGGGGAGTTTCATTTGGTTGTACTTCAAGTCTTGGAGATTTAGCTACTGGCCCAGTAGAGTCAAGTTTTGCCAATTGGGATTCAATGTCATCTTCTATTACAGATTTACTTTTTGATTCTTTTTCAGGTTCTTCTATTGGAGATGCCAGTGTTTTGTACAACTCATATGCCTGTGATCCTGGCAGTGGTGAAGTTGGTTTCTTTGAAACATCATCTTCAGAGTTCTTGTGATGCTTCTTATGAGATTTGTGATCCTTTTTATCTTTTTTCTTCTCTTTTTTAGTATCATGATTCAAACCTGGACATTTTATAGTAATTTTTAATCCTTCATGCTTTGGTGAACATATTGTTTCCATTGAAGGACTCTTCTTATGATCTGAACCAATATCTGAATGAGTGTCCAAAGATGAATGTCTATCAGAATTGGGTGATGTGAAACCTTCATTTGAGTCTGTACTGACTATTCTAGATGTTCCTTTTGATATCCTTAGGACTATGGGTGGTGGTTTACGTTCTTCATTAGCTTCTTTACTGGTTGAGGGGCTTGCAACTTCATTTTTCACAGGAGGTGGAGTTGCTGCTAATGAACTTCGTTTAGGTGATGAAATTTTTGGTGATGATGTTTCAGTTGCACCTGGTAAAGTGTCATAGTGGCTTGTGAAATCTGGTATGGGACTATTACTACCATCCTCAGCATAATTTATCACTTTATTTCGGTTACGAACCAAATAACGTTTATTTGGTGGTTGAGTATTTGGTGCTTGCACTTCCTCCTTTTTAGATGCTTTTGTAGCAACAGTACTTTTCTTTGATTTGGTCTTATCAGAACCACGCCATGGTATTTCAGGGGATGATGAATCTCGAGTATAACCCCTTGCTTTTTTATTTTTCTTTTCTCTGCTATTAGATGTGTGTTCAGGTGATAATGGTGCAGCAGGTACAGGTGGGGCATATGTTATTTGTGGAACTGGAGGGTAAAGTTCAGCATTGCGGGATTTGAAAAACTTCTTAGGTTTGGGTGGTGGTTGCTCAGTTTCAACAGCCGGAACTGTCAGAGGACTGTTCTGGTCTTGAACTGGTTTCTTGAGTATGTTATTTGAATATGCTGAAAAGTAACATTCATTTTGTAATAGATTGCAGGGAGAAAAACGAAATCAAATCGAATGTATGTCACCATAATAATACACCATCCAAACATTTATAACTACACAATTTACCTTTCACTAATTTGTATCACATTATAAATCTTATATACAATGAAATGGAAGACAAAAAACAAATAATTGTTCAATTTCAAGGTGATTATTGCAACTATGAATGACACGGTGAATGTGCTTACCGTAGGGTGCACTCCTGATAGACGTGAAGCTAGTGATGCCCCATTTGCCCACAGTGCCCGCCGAGCGCGCCGCTGTGGGGCAATTGCTATTCTCTCGGAAGAGTGCGCTGTCCAGCGGCACTGCCACACTACCACCTCTACCTCTGCCCCAGCGCGACATACTGATAATTTCATCAAAAAACGATGACACCTGCACCGACTCGATAAACCAACCGCTTGTCAAATGTCAGAGCCAGTAGCACATGCCGTCCGTAGGCTTTTATTTCACGACCTTTAAAATCCTATCACTTGTTACTATCACTCGTCAAACTACAATTTATCTCATTGAAATGAA
Organism: Sphinx pinastri; assembly: GCA_947568825.1. NCBI lineage: Eukaryota > Metazoa > Arthropoda > Insecta > Lepidoptera > Sphingidae > Sphinx > Sphinx pinastri. The sequence goes on along the minus strand of OX387627.1, from coordinate 7,501,928 downwards.
AACACAATCCATAAAGATAACACACCCGCCATTTTTACAGGACTGAAGTAATTTTTCCAGATACACACTCTAAAATGTAGTCAATCCACAAGGTGCGTGTCAAAACATTACGATTTCCATTATAATATCCAGTTCTCATGGAACGTGTGAGGTAGATAAATAAAGCGAATTTTAACATTTATAATGACAAATAGGGCACAAACTGCGATGTTGTCATCTCATAACACAAAAGACGCCATATTAGCCAAACAAGAAATATTTTAATACAGCCAATGAGAACACGAGAAACGCGCAACTGGCCGTAGAGTATAGAATTGGTGACCATCGTCTGTTCACCAATTTGACAAAACAAATGGCTAGAATTTATTTTCCTTTATTTCCGACTATAATTATTTTGCGTACAATATATTATTTCTAAAGATATTTCATTATAATAATTAAAGTCGAGTAGGTGTTGTCCGATGTCTTTTTTGTTGTAAAAGTCAAAGACAATATAACTGTAACCGTTGACCTAAATCCACTGTCGCAAACTTAGGGGTTTTGACCCCAAATTTAGGGGGAAAAAACTTATCTAGGGGGTTTTTAGGGGGAAAAAAATTTAGGTTTTTTTAAGGGCTTTAAAATTTCGTTAAATGACTGATGAATGATAAGTATATTTTCCTATGATTTCGATATTTGAAAATGCATATATAAATGTTTAAATATTAACACTATACCCTACGTTTGCTTTTTAGGCCCGTTTTTGTATAACATGTAGAAGTATATCGACGGTTAACGGCCAAAAGGGGATAACCGCCACTTTACAAATTTTACAGGAGAGTGGTTTAAAGTTGAAAATAACCGAAAAAAAATCATATAAATTTTTCCTTTGATTCCAAAAGTTTCAAATTTTAACCATATAGCTTTTAAATGGTTTTCTTCAAAACTGCATTGTTAAATTAATATAAATCACCGTTTTAACACTATTTACTGTCGCTTACCCTCAAATGTACCTGATTTTACTAACAGGAAGAACGTCGTAAATGAAACAACTCACTGATCCTCTTCCAGCCTAAATGATGTTACTGCCTTTTTCATTTTGTTTAAATGATGGAAAAAGAGCATACTGTGAGTTTTTTTGTTTATCAAGTAGCACGAAATATCATATAACCGACTCTTGGGTAGTGACAAACAGACAGGGAAATTGTAATAAATGAATAGTTTATAAAACTTACATTCAGCTCCTTAAAAAACAAGAAAGCACTTTGTGTGATTTTCTTATAAAATAACCATAATTCCATAGGATCTACACCCAGAGACATGGGATATAAAAAAAATATTGTTTTTCTTAAATCAGTCTTTATTTTCTCTAGATTATCGAAATAAAGTTTTCTTCGAGTATGGAGGCATATGTTTGATTTATGTAATGCTTTGACGATAATGTCCGGCATGATGCTTTTGAGACAAAATGGGCTGCCTGAAACGGAAAAATCTTGTCTTACTATAATATAATAATAATTATTAATATTAATGCGAAAGTTTGTATGAAATTGGATGTTTGTGAGAAATAAACACAAACTGCTGAATGGATTTGCATAATATATGGCACAGACATAGACCATATCAGATTAGCGTATGTTATGCTACTTTTAATCATGGTTAATTGCACTCGTAGGCAATATTTGTTTTTTTTTTTTTATCTGATTATACTAATTGATGTTGATGGCATACGCATACTCACGCCTTTCATCCCGGAAGGGGTAGGCAGAGGCGCAACTAGTGCACCCACTTTTCGCCGAGCGTATTCCGTCCCATGACGTGATAGGGGGCGAGCCTATCGCCATATCGGGCACAAATTCCAGACTCCGGGCTGATACTAAATAGAAAAGTCCAATATCACTTTGCCCGACCCGGGGATCGAACCCGAGACCTCAGCATTGCAGTCGTACCGTAATACAACTACGCCACCGAGGCAGTGATGTTGATGGCGTCGTACCGATAACGCTATGGATAGCTACAGTGAAAAGTACACAGTAGGATTTTTATACCGTGAAATGTCTTACACGCGGATGAAGTCGCGCAACATCTATACTCTATGGGTTTACGTACTAAATGGGTGTATGTAATTAAACTAATTAGGTATATACCTATATTAATACTACTACAGATAACTATCCAAAGCGATACATTATGATTTTAGTACTTAAATTTATAACCCCCGACACAATAGCGGGTTGTTATAAGTTTAGGATGTGTATCTGTATGTCTGTCTGGCGCATCGTAGCTCTCAAACGAATAGACCAATCTAGACGCGGTTTTTTTTTGTTTGAAAGCTGATATGATCACGATGGTTCTTAGCTATAATTTATGAAGATCTGTTCAGGCGTTTGAAGATTATCTGCTCGTTTCCAATTTAAAAAGCCCGATTAAATTTAAATTTGGTGTACTGTGACTTCGGCAATATTTTTAAACATGAGCTGATGCTGCAGCATCAAGTATTCTGCGGGATACCCAACTCCTTAGCAACTTATAGCAGATATCGCGTGTTTGGTCTCATAAGGATGGTCTTATCGAGTAAGTGTTAGATAGTTGATTATCAAGGCCCCATGATGGAGAATAAAGTAATTTAAAAAGTTTGAAATAAAAATTAAAATAACCCCCGACACAAAAATCTTTAAAAAGTAAAATAATAAAACTGTCTTTGTCGTTTAAGTACCTAGTAATAGTTTGAGGCCTAACCCCTCTCAGTAGTAGAGGAGGCCTGTGCTCAGCAGTGGGCAATATATAATACAGGGCTGATGATGATGATGATGAATAGTTTGAGCTAAGCGTCTTCACGTCGGGGGACCGAATTCAGGACTAGGGAGACGAAAATACTTCTTTAGCAGTCCCCCGACGCGACAATGCTAGTGTCAAAATATTACTAGGTACTTAACGACAAAGACACTTTTATTATTTTACTTTTTAGAGATTTTTGTGTCGGGGTTATTTTGTCTATATAATATTGTATAGTATTATATAATAGGTACAATATCACAATCTAACAAGTGCTGAAACATCAAGGATGCTCTCCAGGACTAGAAGATAAGGTGTCTTAACAATCTACCAATTACTAATCAAGTGTTTTTCAAGACGTCACTAATACTATGTAATAGCGAGGTATATAGGCACATATTATACAATAGTATACATACTTACTTACATTCGAAGGTAGGCAGAGGTGTTCTCACAGCAATTTTTCACCCAGCTATGTTAGGTCCCATGTAATAGGGGGCGAGTCAATTGCCATTTACCAGGCTGATACTGAGCATAAAATCAAAATATTATTTTACTCGACCCAGGAATCGAATCCGAGAGCTGAGCATGAGAGTTGTACCGCAATACAATAATGTCATTACATCACCAATACACTAAAGCGTTCAAAATGAGTGAATAAGCTTCCTAGCAGAATGTTTTTTATCTCAATAAAATCGTTACAGTAACACAGGAAAATTGTATCTCCTCCTCCTCCTTGCATCGTTTTCCTCAGTGCTGAGGGTCGTGATCCCCTGAACATGGAGTAATCTTAGTCTTCATCAAGTTGCGCTACCTGTTACCACCTGTTCTAAAGATACAGTATACATACACTTGTATTTCGTTTTCTAGCTAAAATAATGATGATCACAACCAAATCAAAGCATAGCAAGGCTACCTAACAAATAAAGCATTCAAAAACTAATATAGCGTATACGCATTTAACCACTCATATTGACATTATGTGTGATTTATATCTAAATAAATAAATGGCAATACTTACATACAATTATTATCAATAAGACAAACTATGAACTTACCTTTTTAACAGTTTACGTAGACACAAGACCGCGTGCCAAAATGACTCACGCGCACATGTGGTGCTTATGCCGTAGTCGTGTGAGCACTGGATGTTCGCTGTTCAACTATAACCCCATTTGATTCAAACGAGTGAAAGAGTTTCATTTTTGTTGGACAAGCCAATCGCCAAATTCTTCACGATTAGATTTATTCAAATTGGGTTAACTATTAATTTTCGTTTAACCTTTTTATCTAACCACCATTCTGTTAAAATTTATCGGGGGGAAAAAAAAGGATAAGCGACAATATTTTAGGTGAGGTTTGTTTGAGCGATTTATATTAAGCGTCATGAATAATTGACATAGGGACTCGAAAAAAAAGGACTAAACGCCAAATAAAGTCTTGAAAATTCGGTCTAAACGTATTAAATGAAAATTATTTTTTTCTAAGAATGAGACCTAATGTCCTAAGCAGAAATTTAGACCAAGAATATGTAAGCAAAATTGGAGTAATCTATTTATTTGTAAAAAATGTTTCCAGCCCAAACAGGTTAACGTGCAAGACACAATATTTTACATAAAGCCTAAATAGCATAACTGTCAATTTTGAAGAACTGTTTTCGTCCAACTACCATAATAAAAAAAAACACAAATAAGTCCGTCGTTTACGACGACAAATTTAATGGTATTGCCCTAAATTTGTGCCCGCTTAAGCGACAAAAAAATTCTTGTAGCGTCATGAAACTTAGACCAAACGACGGAGAAAAAAAAGCCGATTCTAACGGTATATATAACTCTATTTCGTAAAAAATGTCGCTTACGACGTTTTGGCCGTTAACCGTCGATATAATTGGTAGATCCCGTAGGGTTTCGTCGGTAACAAAAAATCTACCAGACACGTAACGAACATTGAAGCAAGTTAACTGGCATAGAAAAAGTTGACAATACCGCGAATACTTTCACTAACAAAACCCGTCGCTCCAGACACCTTAATGTATGTAATTATGTCAGTCGAGGAACTACACGCTTTTCGTATTTTCTTTGTTTGGGGGGTTTTAGGGGTATTTTGAGTTGCCTTTAGGGGGTTCAAATTTGAAATGTTGGCGACACTTCCTGAATCTATGGTAAGTTGACATTTGGCGTCACTCTATGGTAAGCCCTGGGGGCCTAGACAAAAACCAAGCGTGGCGTTATCCGTACACGCTAACGCATAAACGTCAAACGCTAACGCTTAAACGTTAGCGTGACCAAATTGGTAGACAAAGTACCCACTGCACGCCAGACGCCCATTCCGCAGCGTCGTGCGGATAGATGCATGAAATTCTATAAGTTACTCTATGGTATAGCGTGAGAGGTTGTCAAAATATTGTTATTTTGTGCAAGCAAATTGAAACGTTCGTTTTTTTAGAAATTTAAAGTAAAGTTTTTCAAGAGGGGATTAAATTATCACCCAAAATCTAATCTTAGACTACTTGCAAGCTCTGAACAATTCATTTAATTGTTAGATTTAATGAAAAGGTGGGTTTATTATGATATTTTTTGATTTGATTATGACTTACTTGTGTCGATAAATTCCTACCTATAAATATCACTCATAAATGCATAACTAACGTTTTCAATAATTCTCTTATTAAGTTGGTACTTGCGCTGTAAGGGATGGAAATTTTTTTAGAGCAAATTCTTAACTTTCAGTATATGGTTCTTATGTTTAAAGATACATTCTTTACTTATTCTAAAACTACTAATAAACTCCGATTCCTGCATCTCTGAAATTGTTTCCATTTCACAGCGATATATTCTTGTTCGACGTCTTTCCAATGATATTTCGTTATTAGTGGCTCACAGTGTTCTTAAACTATGTTTAATTATGTAAAAAGCAATAATTATCACTAAATATCTTATTGAAAATACTAATTTATAGCCGTAGCGTGAGGTCGAGAAGTGTTGATAAAGAAAGCGTGACACAGCGTCGCTAAAGAGCAGTTTCGGCTGTCAAAAATGACACTTGTCTACCATTTGTATGATTTTTTTTCCGTTCGACGCTTTGGACGACACGCTATCGCTAACGCTCCATTCCACGTGCGGAATACAAAATTTTGTCTACCAAGTTTTGCAGCAGTCACGTGACTTGTCTGGAGTATATGTCACTTCCATACATTTTGATCTTTCCGTAAGTGTAAACGCTAACAGAAAAGGGTTTTTGTCTAGACCCCCATGACCCTCAGAATCAAGAAGCTTATACCCACTCAGAATAAATAAAGCATAGAAGTAATGCTATGACATTTGCACAGTATATGTCTGTGGACATTTGAGCGTACACTCTCATAGACATCAAAAAATTTAGTTGTGCTGTGACCTCTTGTGACAGTTTATCGATATCGATAGATACTGTTTGTTTATGGGCTATGGTAAAGGACAATGGCGAAATCGTATTTATAAAAAAACTATGCGTTTAGAAATTCCTTACTTGGTAATCTCAATATGATTATTTTGTATGATTTTACAGCATGCCAACTTTAGTCGTATAAGTTGCATAAATTAATAAAAAAACTTAATTGACTTTTTTTGTAATGTGTCGCGGTCATTTTTTATGAATGGCATAGGACCTTTTAGGCTACCAAAACATCATTATCAACAGGTCTCTAAAAATTGCAAAAATATATCTGACTAAAAAATGTTCATTAGGAATAACAACAAAGATTTCAGCTTTCTTGCTACCTGTTTATTACTATGTATATTCTATCACATTCCGTCTTGAGCAGCCGACTCGGACGGACCTATTGTTTGTCATAGCGCCAGCTGTGACACACATTGTTCCCCCGAGTACCTGCTCGGTCGGATCGCAGCGACCGCGCTGCACGTCAAGGTCGAAAGGGAACAATAGGGCTATTGTCCTATTGTTACCTGGAAGCCGTTCGGGCCGAACCGCGTCCTTCTCAGGACAGGGTTTCGCTCAATTACAACGTCTAAAGTTTTAATTTTGCCCCTTCAGGGCTAGCTCGGTGGTTAACCTACCGGTGTAAACAAGCCGAGCTAGCGGTGACCCGGCCACGCGCTGCGCCCCTTCAGGGCTAAAGCAAAGCCGGACGGGTGCGGATTTGGAAGCTGTGGAGACACACCACAGTTTCCGCCGCATATCGCCTTCCCTACCTTACCCTTCCCTTAAATCCATCCCGTGTATCGGCTGAGCGTGCGGTCCTCGGACCAATATCGCTTACGGTACACGGACTGATAGGGACCCTTTGCACATTAAGATTGGCAAAGGGTATACAAGCTTAGGGCACACCTACTTTAAGTACATCCCCCCTCGCCTATACCCGGCGAGGAGGGCCACGCACTCAACTCACCCCCGGGCACACCCACCCGGGGACTTAGTCACCGCGTTATTCCGCGTTTCGCGACCCGCGACCGATATTTAGTGTGAGAGCCGCCTGGTTTCTTGTGTGTTCTTTCCCAGGCGGAACACACCCGGGGTAGTGAACACACACGCGGCCCCCAAATTAATTAACCAACCATGGACGTGGTCCCAGCCTCTAATGTGGCCGGTTTCGCGTCCATTGTACCCCAACATGACCCCATAGTCGCACCCGGCCTCACGCTTTCGCAAATGAAGTCGGCGCTGCGCAGTCTTGTAGTCCTAGACAAGGACTTTAGAGACTACATGTCCGGTTTGCTCCACAATGTGCGGGAGCAACTCTCCGAGTCGTGGAACCCGCTGGAGTCGGCAGGGGCCTCGGCCGCTAGCCAAGCGACCGAGACCGCTGTCGGTTCTGGCGTGTCCGATTCCGACAATGAGATGGAGACCACCATCTCGGGCTCTCTCAAACGCACCGTCTCTTCTTCCTCCTGCGAATCACAGGCGGAAGCCTCGTCGTCGGAACGCGACGACGAAGGCTTTACGACGGTGAAGCGTGGGAGGAAAAAGAAGAAGGCCGCATCCCAGCCTTCGGATGATCTCGTCCCTGCCCCCGCGCCTTCTGCGCCCATCGACACTAGTTCGGGTCCCGCGAATCCCGCGGGTTCGTCGCCACCTTCCGACTCCCAATCCCAGCCGCAACCCAAAGGGCCTAAAAAACCGCCACGGGTTAACATGCAGCTTCCCCCCGGCAAGACCATAGAGGTCCTATTTAAAGAGCTGGAAAACCAGCATATTTCCATTCCCAGGAACTCGTGGAACGGGAGCCAGCAGCTCCTATCACTTCAGCCCGGCTCGATCTCCGACCATAGGGCTCTAACCAAGTTCCTCGATTCGAGGAACTACTATTACTATACCTTCTCCCTCCCGGATGAGCGTCGCTTCCGCTACGTCATCCGAGGTATCCCCGTCCAAATGTCTGCCCAAGAGGTAAAGGAAGGCCTCCAGGCCAAAGGCATTTCAGCCATTGAGGTGCACCGAATGCACCGCCAGTCCCGTGTTTCCCAACCGGGCTTAGAGTACGAGATGGTTCTAGCCATTCTCGAAACCCCCGCGGACGTGAAACATCTTTACGAGATCCGCGACATTTCCGGGTTAGGCGGCTTCACCGTCGAAACCCCACACAAGAAAGGCCAAATAGGGCAGTGTCATAACTGCCAAAAATACGGCCACAGCTCTCGTGGCTGCCGCCTCCCCGCCAGGTGCGTTAAGTGCCTCGGCGAGCACGGCACTTCGGCGTGCCCACGCCCAAAGGATAGGTCCCTGTGCACGGAGCCGCCTTCGTGCACCAACTGCCGGCAATCGGGTCACCCCGCAAATTACCGCGGATGCCCCAGAGCACCCAAAAAGACCTTCAGAGCTCCTAAAGCTCCAAAGGCACCAGCCCCTCAGGCCAATTTCAGACTGGCACCTGCGCCAGTGCGTAACCCGTGGTTACCAACTACGGCACGCGCCGACCCACGCCTCCAGGCCCGCGGCGGAGTCACTCCCGCCACCCCGGGCTCACACACCACTCAACCTACTCCTGCGCCCATTCCTTCGGCTTCCATGGCTCCTTCCAAGGCAGCCAAGGCGAAAACCTCTCCACAGGTGGCGGCGGCCTCGCACTCTACATCATCTTCTGCGCAAGGCGCAAAAGTCGAGTTCCTTCTGAACTCGTCGGAGTTAATGAATCTCCAAGCCCAAATGGCCGACCGCGTGGCCCAAATCTCCGCCCTAGGGCGTCCCGATAGCAATCTCGTCTCGGAAATTGTCCACATCCAGACGAGGATGTACCAGATCACCGTAGGTGCACTTTTTCCGTCATCTTAAATGGCGACGTCACCATTAAATCCCTCTAAGCGGACCAAACCTCGCTCCCTCAGAGTGGGGTTTTTCAACATTAACGGCATTAGCGGCCAACGAGCCGAACTTTCTGATTTTGTCCGCGAAAATAAATTAGCCGTTTTCCTCATCCAGGAAACGTTTCTGAAACCAGCTCACCGCAATCCCAACATCCCTAACTTCAATCTGGTACGTAACGATCGCACTAGTGGCCCTTTAGGAGGCACTCTCATATATTTCAAAAGGTCCCTGCATTGCATACCCTTAGACCCACCTGCTACTTTGAGGAACATTGAGGCTTCAGTCTGCAGGTTAGCTATGACAGGACACCCGCCGATCACCATCATATCGGCCTATCTCTCGCCCTCAAAGGAGCTTCACTCCAATGAGCTAACTACATTATTTGAAATGGGGGATTCCGTCATTCTGGCGGGCGACCTCAATGCCAAGAACACTCTCTGGGGCTGCAACTCGACCAACGGGAGACGTACCGCTCTGGAGCGTTGTCTTGACATAGTAGATATGAGTATCCTGGTTCCTTCTGAACCAACTCACTATAGTTCTACTGTCGACCACCGACCCGACATACTCGACATAGCGCTAGTAAGGAACGTAAGCCTTCGCGTGCGTTCCTTGCAGGTGCTACAAGAGTTAGACTCTGACCACAGACCTGTGATCCTAGATCTAGTTCCCCAAAACGGCCCATCAAACACAGGTCCTAACGTTCCGATGAAGGTGAAAACGAATTGGCGCCTCCTAGGCACCAAGCTCGCGGACACCTCATCTACAGATCTTTCCGCGATTCCGACCAACATCGTGACTCCTGAAGAAACGACTGGCGCGATACGCTCCTTCACCAACCACCTTCAAAACGTCTTGAGCGAAAGCTCCGAGAAGGTGCCAGAGACTGTTCACAGTCAATGGCAAATTCCCGACGACGTGCGGTGGGTGGTGAGGAGGCGTAACGCTACGCTCAGAGCTTGCGCGACGAGCCCCACCCCGGAACGACGACGTCTTGCGCGCTTCCTTCAACGTGAGGTTAGACGTCGCATAAAAGAGGTCGTCGATTCGAGATGGGAAACTCGCTTAGCCGAACTCGACCCGACACACCAGGCCTTCTGGCAGCTGTGTCGTTCCTTCAGGAGAAACGATGTGACCTCTATGCCTCCGCTCAATCGTCCGAATCAACGCCCGGCGTTTGACGACGACGAGAAAGCGGAACTGTTGGCCGACAGTCTGGAGTCTCAATGTTCCCTCTCAACAATACCTATAGACCACGACCATCTTGTTGCGGTTAATTCACTCGTCGAAAGTAGGAACGCGGTCCGGCCACCGCCGAACTCGATTTCGCGACCGATAAACGATACCGATACCGCCAACGTCGTCGACCCGGTCGTCGACCCGCCGCCGCCCGATCCCCTTGCACCGGTGACGATCGAAGAAGTCATCGCTCTGATCAAGGCGCTCAAAAGACGAAAAGCCCCCGGGGGCGACAGGATCCCTACCCGTATGATTAAAATGCTTCCGGAGCATCTGGTCCTAACGCTCACCGCGATATTCAATGCTGCTTTTCAAAACTGCCTCTTCCCAGAGGTCTGGAAGGAGGCAGTTGTGATAGGTATACATAAGCCGGGAAAACCCGCATCCGAACCGTCCTCTTATAGGCCAATCAGTCTGCTCAGTACTCTGGGCAAAATTTACGAGCGGATCGTCCTCGACCGCCTCAAAATAGTCTCCGCATCACGGAGCACGTTTACGACAAATTCAAGATAGGCATGCCCACCGGTGCTCTCTTCTTCGATATTGAAAAAGCATTCGACAGGGTGTAGCACAACGGCTTGCTTTACAAGCTGTACACTCTCAACGTGCCCACTCAACTCGTGCACATCATACGAGATTTTTTGTCGAATCGCGGTTTCAAATATCGCGTGGAGGGTACTCTCTCTTCCCGTCACGCCATCACGGCTGGAGTCCCGCAAGGCTCCGCCCTCTCACCTTTTCTTTTCTCGCTGTACACCAGCGATATCCCTAAACCGAAAAACGCCCATTTGGCGCTCTTTGCCGATGACACCGCAATCTACGCCTCACGTAGAGACCCCGACAATGTGGTGCGCACTTTGCAGGCCGCCGCCGACAAGCTCAGTGAGTGGTTCCGCAAATGGCGAATCACCGTCAATCCCACAAAGAGCCAGGCTATCCTGTTCACTTTGAAAAGGAGAGTCCATGTGCCTCACAACTCAGTCCGCATGTCCAACCAGGTAATCCCCTGGACGGACAAAGCCAAATATTTAGGAGTGACCCTTGATCAGAAGTTGACCTTCATCCCACACGTAAATGCGGTACGTGCGCGAGCCGCATTCGCGATGAGCCAACTGCATTGGCTCATAAATAGGAAAAGCAAAATGTCCATCCGCAACAAGATTAGGATCTTTACCACGTGTATTAGACCGATCATGACATACGCGTCGCCCGTGTTCGCCCATATACCGCCTGCTCGTCTTAAGCGTATGCAGGTATTGCAAAACATTTTTCTTCGACACGCTCTTGGTGCCCCGTGGTACGTTCGCAATCGCAACCTCCACGTGGATACTAACATGCCGACCATCAGGCATTTCATGCAAATGACCAGCAAACGCTACTTCGACCGGGCGGTTAAACACCCAAATACGTTAGTCCGCAAAGCGTCAATATACACTCCATTCGACCGCGCCAAATGGAGACGGCCGCGTTCAGTCCTAACCGATCCAGAGGACGATATCACTCTGGCCATTCGCAGTAAGAACGAGTTCCTAAAACTCCTACACTCCACACGACCGCAGTTCCGTCCTCGCCGCCGAGGACCTCGCCGCGTTCCCCGTCGCCCTCCCGACCCTCCTAACAGTTCCGGCCCGCGTGCCGACGAAATAAATGGATAGGATTAGGTTAAACACCAACCTTCCCCACTAATCGTTGATGTCTCATCCTCTCCCAGTGACCGTCCTGAGCCGAGGTTCGTAACCCGTTAGTGGGTTGCCCTCAGCATGGTTACTTAAATCAAGGGTTGCGAGCGCCTAAAGCGTTCACCCGAAAGTCCGGTGTGGCCAGAAAAGCCGACTCGCGTCAGGCTACTGGCCGGTAGGGCCAAAACAAAAAAAAAAAAAAAAAAAGTATATTCTATTCTATACATTCTTACCAGCTGCCTTTTGGCTGTATAGTTACGGTCATTGCTTATCTCATTTTAGAAAAAAAAGCTATTTCCGTCATTTCGTTTCTAGCATGTATTTTTGTAAAATGTGTGATGGAGTTTTGGCGGGAACTTGGAAGTGTCATGAGGTGCTCTTGTTTTAATTCATTATTTTAGTGATACTTATTGTTATAATTATTGCATAATTATGGTGGTATATTATCCAATATAGTTCTATTAAAGGGCTCAAATGAAGTTTTTTTTTTTTTTATTTTTTTTTTTTTTTTTATTGCATTTAATGACGAGACGAGCATGCCGTTCGCCTGATGGTAAGCGATACGACCACCCATAAACAGTAGCAACACCATCCAGCACCTTGACTAACAAAGTACTGTGTGGCATTCCACTGCGCTCGTCACCCTGAGACATAAGATGTTAAGTCTCATTATGTCCAGTAGTTATACTGGCTACAATGTCCTTCAAACCGAAACACAACAGTGCATGCACACTGTTGCTTGGCGGTAGAAATAGACATTGCGGTGGTACCCACCCAGACGGCCTCTTACATAATGAGAGACCTACCACCAGTGAATTGAAATAACTGTGCTAGTCAAGTGTTTGTTTTGTTGCCGCCAAAACTCCTCGATAAAGTCTTGGTAAGGTAGCCACTGCTTTACTTCGACATAGTACTACTACTACTGAGGATAAACAAGGAAACAATAATTATATATAATGCAACTTCCAAAAACTTTGACACTGGCAGATGCGCAACCCGCGCCTTGCCAAAGACAAAAAAAAAAAAAAAAATTGTGATAATATATTGTGTTGATTGAAAATAATGTACCTGGTCGAGCAAGCGTACTGTAGATTGCTGCGCTCATGCCATGACAGTTGTCTGGTATTTGGGATGGGCCAGTCGCCTGACATCAAGGCAATGTACCTGCCCCGGCAGAATTTTCCGATCAGATATTTATCAGAGAGAATGATTATGAAGAAGATGAATAAACATAAAAAACAAGTGTTTTATTTTTCTCCAGAACTCGTTTTTATTTAAAAAGAAATCCCGAAATATAGGACCTAGGGTCTGAACGTATTTTCTCCCAATAGTTCCAATAGTTTCAGAGTTTATTAAAAAAAAACAAATCTACTATTTCCTATAGTAGTAAAGATAAAAAATGTTTTGATATATACCTAAGCTTGTATAGCTGAGAATAAACAGCATGTCTACCATGAAACATCCACCCGAAATTGCGGGCCCGAACGAAAATGTCACGTTACAAGTTGGGTACGTCGGATGTTTTTCTTTCGTTCGGGTTCATAGTGTTTGTTTCGTGAATGAACCAAAGATGATAGTGCGTTTTCGCATACTGCGTTGTGATAAATGTAGAGGTATAAACCAACTTATTATTAAGCACATTCTTTGTACTTTATACCAAAAGTAAAACGTGTACTACTAAAATAGTCAAATTATAATATCAAATATTTATGTCGTTGTCACAACGTTATGTCATTTTTCTGCAAAATATAAACAATGTTATTATCTTATATTAAATACGTTTGTCTACAAGTTATTTATTATAATTGCTTTGGATCGTTCTATATACACGCAGAACTTAATTTTTTGTCGGAAAAGGAACATGGTTGATTCTCATGGTAAGTATTTTTTATTGAATATTCTTTAATTACTTCTATGTATAGTATGAGTATTATATTGTATACTCAATGAAGAACTTACTGTTTATGAAGTGTATACTTTATTAATTTAATCCCTACTATTAGGTATTTTTCTTTGAGCATATAGTTTTAGCGATTAATTGTATTTCTAGACTCGCTCTCAATCCTCATTGTTACTAATATCAACTTATTATATTTTTGACTATATAGATGTTTTCCTAAAGTTCGATTATTATATTTACAGCAGTGGCAGCGTATCCACAGAAATATCTATAATGGATGAACTTGCATGTTTGGCGTAAGCAAGACGTGGATCAACATTTGTTCCTCATAAAGAGAGAAGAAATGGTCGCAGAAATATAATAAGACAAAGACCAAGAGAATAGTTTAATTTTTTATACATCCCATATGTATATGTATATATGTATAGCACATAGATATGTTTTACGCACTTATTGCTGTAGCTCTTGTAACTTAATATTATAATAAAAAATATATTTCAACATCTTTTACTCCATAATATTCTTCTAAAGTCTAGATCTCAAACAAAAATAAAACTATGTAAGCACCAAAAGTATCGAGTATTTTATTCAATAAAATGATGCCTGCCTCGGTAGCGTTGTTGTATGGCGTGTGCGGCACGAGTATCGATATTAAGGCACTTGCCCCACGGCCACGCCGCGCCGCCAAGGAAGCGACGTACTAAGTATAGACTATTATTTACCTCAAAACACGTAAAATAAATGTAAATTTCGTGTTAACGAAAGATACATTTTAGTAAGATGTATCTTTATTTTCCATATTTTATAAGCAAAATAAAGATACATAAGTAGATGTGCGCGGCGAATGCGGCGATAGCCTGGTTGGGAGTGGAATGGACTGCCAAGACGAATGTCCGCAGGTTCAAAACCCAAGGGCACACACCTCTGACTTTTCTAAAAAGAGTTATGTGTGTATTCTTTGTGAATTATCGCTCGCTTTAACGGTGAAGGAAAACATCGTGAGGAAACCTGCATACCTGAGAAGTTTTCTGTAAGAATTTCGAAGGTAGCTACGTGAAGTCTGCCAACCCGCACTAGACCAGCGTGGTGGACTAAGGCCTAAACCCTCTCAGTTGTACAGGAGGCCCGTGCTCAGCAGTGGGCAGTATATAATACAGGGCTGGTATGGTGATGGTGGTGGTGGAAGTAGGTGTGTATTTGTAAAATGATTATGGATGGGTTTATGGGTAAACGTATCGCATACCATCCGACAAGCGGCTTGCTCTTGTCCGAACATATTTTATTTTAATTAAAAATTCGTAGGCACCCAGTGAATACATACTAAAAAAGATTTCGGTTATCTCACATACGTAGTCCCAACAATTTTAAGTGTTGAATCTATGAAAACTTCCATCCGAAATTACGGGCCGAACGTCACACGTCCGCAATACGAAATTAATAGCTACCATGAAGTTACTTCGGATCTATTTCTTTCGTTCGGGTACCATAGAGTTTGTTTCGTGAATGAACAAAAGATGACAAGTGCGTTTTCGTACAATACCGCTTGGTTAATAAATGAAGTGGTATAAACCAACATATTATAAATTACTTTTTTTGTAGTTTAAGACTATAGTAAATCGTACACTATGACAATAAGTCGAATAAAAATGTCAAGTATTTATGACAATGTCGCAATGTTTCGTCAATTTTATACAAACAATAAGGCTGCGGCTAGACCATCGCGTCGGAGACGCGGGACCCCGGACGCGAAGCGCAAGATTAAATCGCTTTGCACACTTACGCAACCAACGCAGGGTCACAGCGTCCACTGAAGCAGCATACATGCACCTATACTTTGTAAAATATTGCTTTAACCAAATGACAATTGTCAATGAAATAACGCATATAAATAAGGGTCCTGCGACGCGCTGTAGTCGCGCCGGTCTGTACGACTAGTGTCGCGTCGTAGACTATCCCGCTGCGAGTCCCGTGTCCCTTGTCTTCAACACGACGTTCTGACCGCAGCCTTATTTTGTTATTACATATTAATTTTGTACAATGTTGTTCAATTTTCACGCAAAGTATTTTATTTTTGTAAGTATTATTGTTGATTAATTATTAATTTAATACTAATAGGCATTTTTCATTGAATACAATTTTAATTTTTAACGATTTATTAATTTATTTTCTACACTAATTCTGATGCTATTGCCATTGTTAGTAAGAAATATCAACATATTTTATTATTTCCTTAGTAGAAATTATTCTAATGTTTGATTATTGTTATTTTTACAGCTCTTCAAGAGCAGCGAGTCCACATAGAAAACAATACGGAGGGATTTTCATGTTTTGTATTCCAACAAGATATACGATAGCATATGTTTTTCCTCAGAGACAAGTGTGGCTGCAGAAGCTCGACGCAACTAAGGGTGGTATTAATAAATCAATCTCAAGTTTGAGTTACATCTCAAGTAGACATTATGTATTGAACTATCAATACTTGAGATGTAACTCAAACTTGAGATTGATTTATTAATACCGCCCTAAGAATAAACACTCCTAAGAGATTAGAGAAGTTGTTCCAAGACGTGCTAAGAAAATTAGGAGCATAACACGAATAGCTTATTGTACTTGTTGGGGGATATCGGATATAAATGTCTTGGTTTAATGCACTTATAGCTGTTGCTGATCTTCTTGCACCATCCATCATCTTGTGTTAAGTAATTAAATATAAGTAATAATAAAAATTGTATTTCAATAGCTCCTTTATCATAAGTGTTACTTTATTGGCTGCCTCGGTATGTAGTTATATTGCATGCGCTGTACGACTATCACTCTGAGTCTCGGGGTCGAATCCCGGGGCGGAAAGTGATATTAAGTTTTCAGCTCAGTTTGAGCTCAAAGTTTACTCCTCCAAAATCGCACTCATCATGAGCGCGAAACACAACAACGAGGAGTCACGTCACGTTTATTCTCTGTGAGACTGTCGAACCGGCCTATTCAATTCGTATCCTTATAGAATAGAATAATCTTTATTTGGTACAAAACATACATAAAAAAGGTATAATAGATAGTTGCTAACTGCAGTAGTTATAATAATACTATGTACACATATTGCATATTCGATGAAATTATAAATGAAGTTTTTAAGTTTCACCTAAATTATATTCAAAAGTAAAATATTGCGATAATACTGTAAGGACCGATGCTCTTGGAGATGCTCCTAGAATCAAGAGCAATATTGAATAAGTATAATATTGATGCCTGTTAGCACGTATGTTCGTTATAATTTGTGAAAAGTCATCGCATACGACCATAAAAGTACTTTTAACTATGATAATTTATATTTTCGAAAATAAAAAGTTACCTTTTGCACTTTCGCGTCATTTACGGAGAAAATCCGAAAGAAGTGTTGTCAAAATGCCGATATTTCGTTCGGACGGACCATTTCGTGGTAGCATTTAGCACGAAGAAAACGTCAAGTGCCCGTTTTCGGAATGAACGTCGATCATAATGCGAGTGAATTCATTCATTCAATCCGAAACTTAGCAAATGTGTTGTACTTATAGTAGTTTGTATTATAATCTCTTATTTGGTTTAATCGTATTTGTTGCTGTGATACATCAACATAATTGCAATAAACCAACTTTTATGACCTTAGAAATACTTTTAAGCATACAAATTATTTTGAATTAGGTATTAGTTAAAAGTCCGAAAGAAATGCTGTCAAAGTTACGTTATTTCGTTCGGACGGATCACTTTATGGTGCGAAGGAAATGTCACTTGCCCGTTTACGGGACCGATTTCGGATAGAAAGTGTTTCATGGTAGGAATTGAACGAAACTTCGGTCCGAAATTTCGTAAAGTGGTTTCATGGTAGACACGCAGATTACCAAACATTTTGAGTTTCATTATTTATATTATTGTGTAAAAATCAATTCATAAATGTCAACTAAATCATAACCTCAAAATCTTTAAAATGAAAAATCTTTAGTTCTAGACTTTTTTCACTAATAATCTTGATACATAATTGTTTGGGAATTGCTGTTGAATTGTTATATATTTTTTTACTTCTAAACGCTACACATCTACATCAACTAAAATCATGTATGGAGACCTGCCATTGTCCTTTACAGACGTGCTAAAATCAACACTTTTCGATTAATCAACTGCAAATACCTATCTATACAAATTGCTATTTTATATAAAGGGATAAAAAAGAAAAAGATATGAAATCCTTAATTTGGTATTAAAATATCAAATGATGTCTGGGTGCATACAAGCTCTCGTTAAGAGGCTGTTACTTTACAAGAAACTTAAGGCATACCGGATTTCTCCAAAATGAAATTTCGTCCGATTTTCGCTTGCTACTTACAGCGGTTTTCATACCTTTCTAAATTTCATTCACACTAAAATGGTTTGGCCATGGACGTATAAAAAAAGGCGGACGGACTCTCGCTAAACAAAAACTGAAGCACAGCAATGGCGGCGGCGTAACTATGTGTGCGTAAATGAATGATTGCCATAATAATCAAAATTTCCCCAATTCTTAACACTAGTTTACACTACACTATTTTTCCAATTTTAGGTTAGTTTTATTGAAAGTCGTTTCAATAATTTTATTGTTTGCAAGATGTAATTATAATTAATTAATTTATATATTATTTATCTTTATTCGAAATGACCGTGATAAATAATAGTCAAATATATGTGATTAGTAGGCGTGTAGAAATGAATGAGAAACAATAAAATTATGTTTCCTAACTAATGCTAAATCATACGCACACACTCACTCACGCCTTTTATTCCCGAAGGGGTAGGCAGAGGCGCAACTAGGGCGTATTCCGTCCCGTGATATGATAGGGGGCGAGCCTATCGCCATATCGGACACGAATTCCATACTCCGGGCTGGTACTGAATTTAAAACCCAATATCACTTTGGCCGACCCGGAAATCGAACCCAAGACCTCAGCATCGCAGTCATACCGTAATACAACTACGCCATCGAGGCAGTCAAAAGGCTAAATCAAACAACGTAAATAATTAAACTTTCTTTAATTTGCATTTCTTTTTTTTATAATTCTCTATCTTGCGTTAACTTTATGTATAACTACCTCTTACTTGTGTAGGTCTTTGAGATGCCCTCTTCTTTCGATATGTGATGAAATCTAATTGTTAAATGTTTTTCTGCAATATATTTAATAAGATTTATTTTATGATCTACACTCTCTTATTATATTAATTAAATCACTCCTCCATACTTCATTTCCTGTAGGAAACCTAAAAAAATCATATACCTAATAACAACCTATACCTATTTAGTTTAAAAAACAAAATCGTATTTGAAACAAAAAAAAATCACGTCTCCTATACTTCGGGGTCATTTACCCGTCAAATAGTTGACAACACTGGAATTGTAGGCTGAGGTTTTGTGTTACAAAAATAAATAAATTTAAATATCAATGAATGTTGATCAAATAAGTGATACATTACTAATTTACCTATGAAATGTGATCCCGTGACATTTGTTCTTGGAACCACTGTGATTTTGACAGCATTTAACCACATAAGACGGCATATTTTAATTATTTATTTTTATTCTTACAACGACTTCATTCAATTGAGGTTTGTTGCGTAATGGCGGCCGATCGACATACTTTGGTGTGAATGTGTGTGCGATACTCGTGCGTACAGGCAAGCTGACATACTTTGGGTGCTTCAATTTTGTGTAGCGAAATTCCGTCCGCCTTTTTTTATAGGTCCATGGGTTTGGCATTTATAATATTATTATTTTTTAGAAAATTGTTAGAAATTATGGAGCGAATGGAAACCACTGTAATTAGCAAATGAAAATCGACCGAAATTTCGTTTCGGAGAAAGCCAGTAATTCTCTGTTCTTTTCTGACTTCCTTAGCATTAAAGTAGATACCCAAGAGGTCTGGGTCTGACAGAGAGCTACTAAAAATGGGACATTAAAAATAAAACACGGCTGTATCATTCATGTTACATAAGTATGATCATTTAGCCACTATGGGGTTAATGGCAAAGCCCTTGAATTATTTAAATCATATTTAAGCAATAGGGTACAAAGTGTTGATGTGAATGGAAAACGATCTCCTGGTTCTATAGTTACAATGCGAGTTCCACAAGGCTCAATTTTTGAACCTCTTCTTTTTCTAATTTATATAAATGACTTACCTTATTTCATGAGGGATAATTGTGAAGTAGTGTTGTTAGCAGATGATACTTCCTTATTGGAACGAAGTTCCTTATTGCGCGTTGTGAAAGGGGGCTGGACGGAAAGTTGTCACGACACTTTTTGCTATTATCTTACTAATATGAACCTTAAATACAATGCGTAGAACCTATAATTCTTGAAACGAGTATATTTGTATTTATTTTATTTATTAAAGTCATTAAAACCATTACTTACTAATCTAAAATGAACCTTAAATACATTGCGTAGAAGCTATTTCCCCAGCGTTGGCACGGCACGAGTACAAAAGAATCGAACGTAACATTCTTTTTTCAAATTTTGTTGATTTATTCTACTTTGGTTACTGACATTTATCAATAACAAGACTAAACGTGCTTTGCTCGCGTTTAAAAATCTACTTTATGTGGTAAGCGTAAGATCGAATTTGTGTTTAGTCAATCAAAATTTGTGATAAAAATGCTATGCAATAGCTTTACCGCGGCAGTCTCCGAGTGCCACACGTATTTATTTGTTTTTTTCTCTAGAAACTTATGTATTGGAACGGAAATAGGAAAATATTTATATATTTATATATATACACACTCTGTTATATAAATAAAATTTTATTAAGTACAATTCCTTCACTAATTAATCGAAAGGAACTTCGTTCCATCCGGGTGTCCCTTGACACCTCTCATTTTTTTTTTATTTGTATGGTAACTGTAGGTATCATAATCATCGGTAGGTATAACTCATTTGATTTCAGTAGTGAATATTTTCTTGAAATGGAAAATGTTATTAGGACCTACTTTTAAGGAATAAATATCACGTATAGTATTAAAAAATCACCCGAGCAAGCCTCGGTCACCCAGGTACTAATATTAGTATAGACTAGCTATTGACCGCGGCTTCGCCCGCGTGAATGAGTTTTCCCGGGATAAAGTCCCGCTTTATATTTCCCGGGATAAAAATTAGCCTAAGTTACTCCTTATTACATCAGCTACCTGCCAATAAAATCCCGTCAAAATCGGTCCAGCCATTTCAGAGATTAGCCGGAACAAACAGACAGACAGAAAGACAGACAAAAATTGTAAAAAATGTTATTTTGGTGTATGTACCGTATATGTATTCATATACATTTAGTAAAAAACGGTTATTTCAATATTACAAACAGACACTCCAATTTTATTATATATATATATATATATAATATATAATAATATAATATTATAATATATATATAATATAATAATATAAAATAAAATATATATAGATTAAAGTCACGCCCAGCTCGGCAGTCCTGAAGGTTTAGTATACACAGTAGTACCTATAGTACCTATCTCAATAGATAATTATACTTATGCGTTCATTCCATGATAGGCCCTGTCGCCGTATTGCGCATTTCATACCAAATCTGCGGCACTCACTGGGTTTTTTTATCAGGGTAGTAACTGTTACCTCTCTTGAATGTGGCAGTCTATCTGTGTAGGTAATAGGTACTATAGCTTTGTCAATTTTTGTCGCCAACCATGCAATGTGCTGTATTTTTATGTTCCTGTAGTCAGCAATCGTGGCACTACACTACGCTTGTCATCTTGAGATAGCCGATGTTAAGTCTTTCTAATACAATAGTGTTTGTACAAAGCGACTGCTAGGCGTCGTAAATACACAAATGCCTACTAAGTAGGTATTGTAATAGTAGTACTTAGTAGGTAGGTACACAGCCAAACTCTCTCAGTCTTAATAGAGTTCTACCAGTTCCATAAGTTATAAAATTTATATAATTTGGGACTACATCTTCATTAATTACATACCTAGATAGAGTGACGCGCTGCAATGAAACTAAAACAAACAGGCCAACATTTCTTAAGCTAGTATGCGTGACAGCTGTGTCATACGCTATCGCTGCAACATTCTGCGTATACTTGTGTGCGCGCATTATGATACCAGTTATTACATGGATTCTATCAAAACGGGGAGATAACAAAAACAACAAAAAATAATTCACTCGAACTCATTTAGTGGGAAACAGTTCGCCTCTATTTTTTTCGACGCGTTTGAAACGTTCAGTGTCTATCTAGGTATATAATTAATCAAAGGACTACATATTTTGGTATGACATCATTACTTATCATAATTAAAATAATCGTGTTTTGAACCTTCAAAACCATTTCAAGTAGGTAGTTAAGTAGGTCTTTTGTTTAGATGGTGGGTTGATGCCTCTTTATGGCATGCCTACACTACGTTTCTACTGTCTACACTATGAGGTACACCTAAATACATTATTTAATGATATTTATGTTTAAAGTAATAAGCATACTGTAATTATAATAAGTATACAACATGTAGGTACATAATATTATTTCGTTTAAACGTGCAAACATAGGATGCCATTTTTAGAGGGGCTCATGAAATTGGCAGCGTAATAAAAATAGCGCTACGCCATTCGTCGGTCCATAATAAAACTGGAAGGTCCCAACGACCCTCGCTTTATCCCCACACAACCATTTTAATAGTTTTTCATTACTCAAGTAGACGCCCATAAAAAGAGAATAAAGTTTGGGAAGAAAATTGCATGTCTTGCATAATGCTCAGCGCCTATGGTGCGCCACATGATCGTAAATTTTATGCGGAACAAAATTAGATTTGGAGTTTGTTTATCGGGAATTATTTATGACCACAACAATGGGCATCTGGCTGTGATGCTTCTATAAATAATATAGGACTATAAAAGCACATAAAGTCAGTATAAAAAGATCTTTGATGCAGAAAGTTATTACAAAACATTGCTGAATGACTTTTTAGACAATGGGTGGGAAAAGAGGGAGTTTTTATCAATGTTTCATCCAACTCATAAAATTACTTATACTAAGTAATAATTTTATGAATTGACATGATATTTCCCGTCTGTGTCGACAATACAATTTGATAAATGGTTTTGCTATAATTTTCTTATTCAGGTAAATGACAAAACGAAAAAGCCGCTCGCCTGACAGCAAGCATCATGAATGCTCATAAATAGCATCAGCAGCCAACATCACTCAAAACTTTGAATTACAAAGCATCACATAGCAATTTCAATGTGATAACATTGCCCTATGCTCATCGCACTGTAACATTATAAAAACTGCGAGTCTCTCTTTTTCTGTCTAGTGTTTACGGAGTCTCTAAGACTCTACCTACATAATATTATCATACTACGGGTGAAATTTAAGTCATTTACTTAACGTGAACGTTATATGAACCTACTTAATAGGAATACTTAGAAGTCATCTAAAATGTGAATAGAACTCATTGATGTATTACAATGATAGAACTATATTATTTTTACCGACTGCTTTGTTCCGCGCTAGATGAAACAATGTAGAGCGCTTTTAATTTTAATATTATTGAAGATTTATGTTTGTATTTGTTGGTATACTTGTGTGCAGTAATAAGTTAATAGTTATTTACCCATATTACATCAATAATCATTTTGAATAGCGTAATTTTAGTCTCGTTACAAAGAGTATCATCTACACTAATATTGTAAAGAGGAAAGATTTTGGAACGAAGTTCCTTATCGCGCGTTGTGAAAGGGGGCTGGACGGAAAAAAATCTCATAAAAAGTTGTCACGACACTTTTTGCTATTATCTTACTAATATGAACCTTAAATACAATGCGTAGAAGCTATAATTCTTGAAACGAGTATATTTTTGTTTATTAAAGTCATTAAAACCATTTCTTACTAATCTAATATGAACCTTAAATACATTGCGTAGAAGCTATTTCCCCAGCGTTGGCACGGCACGAGTACAAAAGAATCGAACGTAACATTCTTTTTTCAAATTTTGTTGATTTATTCTACTTTGGTTACTGACATTTATCAATAACAAGACTAAACGTGCTGTGCTCGCGTTTAAAAATCTACTTTATGTGGTAAGCGTAAGATCGAATTTGTGTTTAGTCAATTAAAATTTGTGATAAAAATGCTATGCAATAGCTTTACCGCGGCAGTCTCCGAGTGCCACACGTATTTATTTGTTTTTTTCTCTAGAAACTTATGTATTGGAACGGAAATAGGAATATATTTATATATATATACACACTCTGTTATATAAATAAAAAAATATTACAATTCCTTCACTAATTAATCGAAAGGAACTTCGTTCCATCCGGGTGTCCCTTGACACCTCTCATTGCTTTTTTATTTTTGTATGTTTGTAAAGAATAAACTAAAAACTACTGGATCGATTTTAAAAATTCTTTCACCAATATAAAGCTACATTATCAGCGACTAACATAGGCTACTTTTATCCCGGGAAAATATACCTAATGAGTAGTCTTAGATTGAAAGGAAGTTATGAATTTAATTTCACTCAGTACAATTTACACATCATTATCTGCTACTACGCAGAAACAATGCCATATACACATTAAATACATATACACTCATGCCTTTTCTCCCCGAAGGGGTAGGCAGGGGCGCAACTGGTGCAACCACTTTTCGCCGGGTATATTCCGTCCCACGATGTGATAGGGGGCGAGCAATGTCAAAATACCCTGAAGTCATTAATTCCTAAATTCCAAGACCTTAAGGTTGATTGAATATCAGTACCGAATTTCTGTATGGAGGAACATTTCGTGTTATCTACCTATTTAGTATCTATAAAATGATGAGCGGAAAGCTTCGAGCAATATCTACACCGATGTTGGCAAAAATGAGCGAGTCTCTAAATTGTAACTCTATGTCTGCCCCTTTCGACTTTAGACTGTAGGTAGGTAGGTACAAGTCAGGAATTTATTTTTTTCTGAGTAAAGTAGAATCACATAGCCGGACGCCGTCGCCACGTTTACTCTCAAACTCTATAAGCACAACTCATGGAAGTGACAATTCAAAACATCTCGTTTGGTGTGGTTGCAGGACCTCCTCTTTGACCAGACCTGACATTCTTTAAAGTTTACTGAAAGAAAAAATAGAAACCGCTAGTTAAATGTTCACAGCGTAACAGTGGGGTAGCTTGCGATAGAGGGGCCTTATATCAACATTTTGTTGGAGGCCCTTCCAGCGCCAGATTAATAGTTTCCTTAAGTATAGACCATTCAGTTTGTGTCGCTCCGCATATCCTGAGTCCGGAGGCCTATTATTCGGGAGCAAAAAAAGGTCTTCGAACTTTTGGGTGACCGCTTAAGTTTAGCGTATGGGCTAAGATACGGATGATACAGCGGTAATAACGCCCCTGAAGCGTAACAAAATTGGTATGCGATTTATTGGAACGAAGTTTTGCAACGAAGTTCCTTATTGCGCGTTGTGAAAGGGGGCTGGACGGAAAAGTTGTCACGACACTTTTTGCTATTATCTTACTAATATGAACCTTAAATACAATGCGTAGAAGCTATAATTCTTGAAACGAGTATATTTTTATTTATTAAAGTCATTAAAACCATTTCTTACTAATCTAATATGAACCTTAAATACATTGCGTAGAAGCTATTTCCCCAGCGTTGGCACGGCACGAGTACAAAAGAATCGAACGTAACATTCTTTTTTCAAATTTTGTTGATTTATTCTACTTTGGTTACTGACATTTATCAATAACAAGACTAAACGTGCTTTGCTCGCGTTTAAAAATCTACTTTATGTGGTAAGCGTAAGATCGAATTTGTGTTTAGTCAATCAAAATTTGTGATAAAAATGCTATGCAATAGCTTTACCGCGGCAGTCTCCGAGTGCCACACGTATTTATTTGTTTTTTTCTCTAGAAACTTATGTATTGGAACGGAAATAGGAAAATATTTATATATTTATATATATACACACTCTGTTATATAAATAAAATTTTATTACAATTCCTTCACTAATTAATCGAAAGGAACTTCGTTCCATCCGGGTGTCCCTTGACACCTCTCATTGCTTTTTTCTCTACTAGGTGTTGCTCGCGGCTTTGTCCGCGTGAAAAGCCTTTCCCGCCACAAAAGTTCTTAAAACTGTACGACGCCAGTGCCATCTACTTAAAGAGAATAAGTTTCAAAATATTCATTATATCCCATGGGAGCAAATTACCAGTATTTAAGTACCCTATGTGTTAATCCAGGACATAGTCTATCTGTGTGGCAAATTTCATCCAAATCCGTTCAGCTGTTTCTGCGTTTACTTCTAACAAACATCCAAACATTTTCACAAACTTTCGAATTTATAATATCAGGAAGAAGTAAGATAAGACAAGATAGTAAGAAGTAGGATTAGAAGTAAGATCAACATTCTCAGCATGACGTTTGTTATCAATTACAGTGAATATTTTCTTACAATTTCACTTTCAGCAAATTACAAAAGACTTGTACAGTCAGCCACATAAGTAACTGAACAAATTCAAAATTTCAAATCGCGTTTAAACTTTTGCGTCAGTATCAACAATTGTTTTTTCTTCACTAAAATAAACTTCACAGGGTTAAAGAATATTTCGACTGGAGTGAACGTGCAGAAGCGTTTTGAAGTTTTTAATTTGTTCAGCTACTTTTGTGGCTGACTGTACATGCCAATATGACATCATCATTGATAATGCACTACATATTTTTTAAACTGTTTCTTTATTTTTAGGTGATAAGTAATGAAACAATAAATATCTATTGAAACAATAGATTAGAAATCATAATATCTACATTTTAAGAACCTAAATACATTACGCTTTTGAACGATTTGACGGCGCTCTTCAAATGGAATTAAAACGCCCTGTGATCATGATGCTGTGTAGGCACTTTTACAGCTGAAATCGCGCGGAGATCGCGTGTATCAAAAACGGCGTATCGCCAGCCACCGGCGTATAAACACCATATGCATAGGCTTGATTTAATACTATATTATAGGGTGTCAAAATAATATAGAATGATTTACAGATAAAAATATTATGTTATCTGAATATTGGTTACTATTACTGTTGTGGGGCTCCTTTTTCCGCACTTAGCCCGGAGATTTTCTGAATCTCGATACTAAAGTCATAGGCCGTGTTTCTTTTCTTAAAAGATGATCTAACGCAGTAGGTATAGTCTGAAACAAAATTTAGTTGGCGTGTCTAAACAGCACAAATTATGCTGTTTCTGTTAAAACGTAACTTCGCAATATCAACTCAGAATAATTTGTTGAAGTGGCAAGGAATTAATTTGGTGCTGGTGAGAAAATAGTAAGCGAAAGTAGAAGAAACAATGTCCTGTCCTAACAATTGCCTATCGATTGCAAACTTATAGGTATTTCAATTTATGATAATAATATTTTTGGTACTGCTTAGGTTATATTCAATCCAAAGGATATACCGGGATAGGCATTTGTGCCTAACATGGAGAAAGGTTCACCCTTGAATGGGACGGAACAAGCTCGGTTTGATTTTTGATTTATTTTGATCAGAAGAGAAGTGGATGCAAAATTTAATAATTAATGGGAAACTGTATGAAAATGCTTGAAATTTCTCATCTTTTTTAGCAGTTAACTCTTGGATGGAACTCTCAATGGATTTTAATTTAGGTATGTTACCAAATAAATGAATCAAATCCTGGATTTGATTAATCGACCCAGAATACAAAGTTTAGTAAAGTTTAAAAGCAAATTGGAGTCACATTTCCTACGAAATGTACTCAAAACCTCTAATGGTCCAATAGAGGCTTTTAATCCTTATAAGCAACAGGATCGATTGGTATCAAAAAAGTTTTGCATAAATTGACCATTTTCTTGCTAACTGATTTTTTTTTAATTCTTGTTTGCAGATCTTAGTGTCTTAAAAATGATGGACAGTCTCCTTAGAAAGTTTTCATATAGCTACACCAATTAAGGTAGCCGCCCTTGCTGTATACGTAGATATATTTCATAGAGTTGAAAATAGCTTGACTATTTTTGCAACTAAGTTAGTATTCTGACTCTACTTTTAATAAATTAATAGAATTTATAAGTTTATTGTGTAATGGAATTAAAAAAAAAATGGTTGCCGGAAAGAATCTATGTAAGTACAGATTTTTTAGACAACATTACATGCCCCATTCGATTAATTTACCACAATGATTTATGGTGTTGTTACATAACAGGTCTTAATACGTGTAGAAAACATGAAATATACCTACCTTTGTCACTTAAGTTATCACAAAAGTCGAAAGTACCTTCAGTCACGCACATAAGTAGCTGAAAAAACTTTTGTGTTTCTACCAATATTTTTTTCAATAAAATAAAATTATATACTGCCTCGGTGGCGCAGTTATATTAGGTACGGTACGACTGCCAATGCTAAGGTCTCGGGTTCGATCCCCGGGTCGGGCAAAGTGATATAGAATATTTCTATTCAGTATCAGCCCGGAGTCTGGAATTTGTGCCCGATATGGCGATAAGCTCGCCTCCTATCACATCATGGGACGAAATACGCACGGCGAAAAGTGGGTGAATTAGTTGCGCCTCTGTCTACCCCTTCGGGGATAAAGGGCCTGAGCGTGTGTGTGTATAATATTATAGTGATTTATTTTACTTCACTCACAGTTTAAAAAGAAATCAATTAAACTTAACGTGTCCAGGCGATTAGAAGTTTACAATTGGATCAGCTACTTCTTGGCTGACGGTACCTACTTTTTTAAAAATACATTACTTAGTAGAAATTTAAAATTAAAATGTACCTAAGCTCTCCAAGTTAAACAAACCAACTTTATTTTTCAAAATGGCACTCTGGGAAAGACGAGAATCTAGCGTTTTTTTATACAACAATAAAAAAATCAGAGAACACTTTTTACAATGCTATTAAAATCGAACAATGATTAATATCACATTATGTAAAATCTGTTGTCTATGACTTGATTTATATCTGTTGATATCAGGATTCATGAAATGCTGTCTTATGCTCTGTTGTGACTTGTGACTACATGTTCAAACACACTTGATTTACGATATCGTAAATCTCAAATTAGTGTTATACGCGTCTTTTACGACTAGCGTAAACCAGAACTAATCAGTTCAGTAGATCGATATATTTTCCCATTTGATTTCGGGACCCCTCTTGGCAAATTTAATGTAGCTACAATATCTATGTAAGAAATAATAAGGATGTTAAAATAAGGGTGGAAAGCCGGCGCGGGAAATACCGTTAATTTGTATGCCGGTTGCAGACAAAAAACTAAGCTAACTTTAGCTTAGCTCGCATAGTTGAGAGAGTTATAACAAAGTACATAGCTTAGTTTTCATAGTTTACGGTTTGCACCTGTATAAAACATGTCTCAGCTATGTGACCTAAGCTAAACTAATTAAGCTTAAGCAAATATTTCTCGGTCTGCAACCGGCATTAGTCTCACAATATCAAGTGTTCAATATCAAGATTGGACATCTTGGAATATCATAGTAAGTATTTATTATTTAGCTCTTAAAGAAATATGAAAAAGCAGACTACGGTGTATTTTAAAGGTGCATTAATGTTATAACGGCTAAGTATAATATTTAGGTACGACTCTATATAAATATTACATGTATTTGCCAATTGACTGCCTCGGTGGCGTAATTGTATTACGGTACGACTGCAAGGCTGAGGTCTCGGGTTCGATCCCCAGGTCGGGCAAAGTGATATTGGATTTTTCTATTCAGTATCAGCCCGGAGTCTGGAATTTGTGCCCGGTATGGCGATAGGCTCGCCCCCTATCACATCATGGGACGGAATACGCTTGGCGAAAAGTGGGTGCACTAGTTGCGCCTCTGCCTACCCCTTCGGGGATAAAAGGCGTGAGCATGCGTCATGCGTATTTGCCAATTGAAGTAGTCGCTACAACTAGTTTATGAGTTCTCATACAACTTATTAATTGTGAGATAAATCTCCATAAATAATGCGACTGTAACTCGTGTATTTTTGTACGAACCTTTGGTTATAAACCTCAGGAATTTTTATAATAAATATTCCACTAGAGCTGTATCTATATATTTTATTCCACAAAGTAGCTTCACCAAGCAATTCACGATTATTTGCAATTGATAAATAAGTCGTATTTCTATCTTTCAAATGTAAACATAGCATAGATTAATGATAATTAATCTTATTCAATTCAAGTTCAACTTTTGTTCGCGGCTCCGCGCCGGTGATTTGTTTCCAAAACCATGAGAACAGTTGGTACATGTTTTTTAAGATATAAAGGTATAGTTTATCTTTCCTTCATAATCCATCTTTTGCAACACAGATTATTTTATTATCGTCATTGTTATATAAAAATCAACATATAGGTATGTACATGTTTTCGCATTTTATATGGCAAGGATAAGGATATGTGCGAAGTACGTAGCTATATATCTACTAACACGCTTGTAGGGACGTGTTTGCTGGTTCTATATTAGATGTACTGTTTTATGGATTATATAAATAATTGAAGTAGACGGTAGCGGACGGGACACGTCCGTAATAAAAATAAAAAAGCAATATCACCGACCACGATAAAAAGTGTGCACATAAACCCGACGTTAGGTATTCCTTCCTTTTTAATGGTTACGTAGAACATTGTCTATTGCACAATATAACAGAAAAAAGTACCTATATTTTCATTTGGTTATTCATTTTGAACAATTTGTAGCGTTTTAAGCCTTTTAGAGTTAGGGGGCTGGCTCTATCATTTTAATATTTAATAAAAGCACTGAAACTTGATATACACATACCTTCGAAATTCTTATAGAAAACTTCTCAGGTATGCAGGTTTCCTCACGATGTTTGCCTTCACCGTTAAAGCGAGCGATAATTCACAAAGAATACACACATAACTTTATAGAAAAGTCAGAGTTGCGTGCCAATGGGTTTTTAACCTGCGGACATTCGTCTCGGCAGTCCGTTCCACTCCCAACTAGGCTATCGCCGCTTCAACTAGGCTATCGCCGCTTCCAGAATACTACTTAACGCTAATTACACGAAGTTAACGTAACGCGGCCACGTTAAGAGTTAACACTGTCATAGAGAATAAGGGGGCAGTAATAGCGACTCCACATAATATACTCCGTAAGGAGTGCATTTCCACCGCATTTATTCGACTTTCGTGCTTCTGCCAAACCAGTATTCATTTCCATACGTCGTCGGCAACAGCACAGTATTGTGAATCCCTATTCTTGCTCCCTTTACCCTAATAGATGAATAAGTATTTTGTAAAAAAAAACATGTAGAATAGGTCATAGTCGGTAGATATTAGTCCAAATTGTATGATTTTACTCATAATTTACAACGTTAAAACCTCTTGATAGAATCATAGACCTCTTTGTCAGTAGGTAAGTACACTATTTCCCTCTAGTCTATAAAATTCTGGTTTATATTCTTTGTTAGAATATAGTTTGAATCCTTAGTATTAAGGTTTTTAATGAAATGCTAGATATAATATGTTTGCTACTAAAACTGTTTTTTCCGTACTAATCATACCAGATTCTGCATTAAAGCTTCAGATTTTCTATAATATAATGGGACCAGGTCGGTCGAGTAATGTTCTCTTTATTCTATAAAATGTAGAAGAGTTTAAATTAGAAAGCGGTTCTATTAGTATAGTTTCTTTCGTGAACTATTAGGTATATAATATCATCATTTGGCTTTAAGTTTAGAAAAAAGCCTAGATAGGTGTTAGTGGGATGTGGTTGATTTCTATTTATTAAATAGCTGAAAAAATTACGTTGTTGCCTTGATTTAGAGTCTAGAATAGAGCGAAATAGTGGGTTAAGCTTGATGGAAGTTACAGATTGTATCAATTTAGGTAATTATTTATCATTATAAATTGATAGCTTCCATCATACATCGGCCTAAATACCTACTTTAGTATAAGTATTTAGGAAATAAAACTATGGAAATTAAACTAAGTAATTTTAATTATCTTCTTGCACTTTAACTAAGCTATCAATGGTTCATATTCCATACATTTTGGATTAGGTATGTGTTATGAACAATCAAGAGTGAGCACTAGGTAGGTAATTGCGGATATTATTGTGAGGCAGTTTGTATTGGAAATTGCTAGTGCAGCATAAGCAATTTTCAATCCAAACTGTTACTAGCTTCTTCATAATTTCGTTTGCAAATATTATATCCTACTAATATTATAAACGTGAAAGTTTGTAAGTATGGATGTATGGATGTTTGTTACTCTTTCACACAAAAACTATTGAACGGATTTCGATGAAATTTGGCACACGGGTAGATCATATCCTGGATTAACACATGGGCTACTTTTTATCCCAGGAAAATATAAAGCGGGACTTTTATCCAGGGAAAACTCATTCACGCGGGCGGAGCCGCGGGCAAAAGCTCGTACACAATACATGCAGACAATATCACAGTAGGTAGGTAGTATATAGCTAGTATATATACATTCAGATTTTTGAAATAAAAATCCAAACAAAAATTAGAAACTTTACCAATGCCATGGAATTCTACAAACCTCGCCAGGCAGCCATGCTTTGTATTGTCAGATTTGAGTTATCCGTTAGTCGTGTCAGCGGATCGGATAAATTTAATTCGGACTCTCCCAAATGTGTTCCCGCCTTTATAATAATGGCGGCTGTAAAGGTCGATCCCTATTCGCCGCGCAGACCGCACTTTCGGAAGGTAAACACTCGCGCAAGCGCTTTAGAAAGCAATTCAACATGGCCGCCTTGCAATTTTGACATTCGTAATGTCCCCGAGGTGACAGTTTGATAAATGTAGTTCTCCTATTGGTGGTTATTTGATAAACAAAGTTTATTTGTGAGATTTCGAAGGTATGTCCGGTTTTTCCGTAAGATGTATTTTAAAGAGGTTTAAGCGTTAAGCCACTTTTTGTTGACATTACGATTAGTGAATATATCTTTATTGTAATTAGCAAGTATAGCCATATATCTTGCACAGTGATTTAGATGATTAATTACCAGATATTTCTTTTGTTCTTTTTTTACCCAGATTAAAATTAAGTACTTATTAAATTTTTGGGGGAGGCCTATGTTCAGCAGTGGACGTCATGTGGCTGATGATGATGATGATGATGAAATTTTTACTACTTGCTTACTAAGTTTATACCTACGTACGCATGCTCATGCTCACGCCTTTTATCCCCGAAGGGGTAGGCAGAGGCACAACTAGTGCATCCACTTTTCGCCAAGCGTATTCCGTCCCATGATGTGATAGGGGGCGAGCCTATCGCCATATCGGGTACAAATTCCAGACTTCGGGCTGATACTGAATAGAAAAATCCAATATCACTTTGCCCGACCCGGGGATCGAACCCGAGACCTCAGCCTTGCAGTCGTACCGTAATACAACTACGCCACCGAGGCAGTCATACCTATGTTTCGTCGTTTATACCTACGTACTAAGTTCTAATTAATGTTATACCTACATAATAGATTGCGCCATAGACCTACGTATATTGTTTTTTTTTATATTGATCTGTCTTAACTTTATGGAGTTCACATAGAGATGGGTCGAAGGTTTTATAATGCAGGTATCTAGGTAATATAACAACTGCTTGTGAAATTTTGACTAAAGTTAAATTAAATGCTTGTTATGAAATGTAAATGATTTTATAGAAATTCCACAAAAATATAATAGGTATCAATAAGACCTTACCTTTACCTAATTTTATATGTAGCGCTTATGTAACTTGCGATCAGGTGATATCAAAAACGAACATGGCCACTTTCACTTAAAACAATTCTACTAAGTATGATAATAATATTTTTAAGGTATAAATACACATCACAAGTCACTAATATTTTAAACCCATATCACTTCGCACATTTTTAAATCACAATAATTCACCAATTATTAAAGGACGGATTTCATAATCGTCAGATAAAGATATTCGTAAGGTAAGATGCGGCTTAAAAATTAAAAATATCATTTTTATGAATGAAATAGATCAATTGTGTCCCGTGTCTATTCAGCCAGGTCCTAATTAATTTGATGGATATCTTTACCTGATGATTCAAAAACTAAAAACTAAGCACTATGTTATTCGTGTTCACTTCTGCGTATGTAAAATAAGACTAAGGGTTTTGATAGAACGTGTGCCTAGATACACGTTATACATAGGTATAATAAAATCACAAAGCAAAGTTGTGAACAGTAATTACGTGGTTCTGTGTTTGGCAGCATGCTTAAGCAGGAGGTGACAGGACCGCATTTGAGTTCATGGCGGTTGACTATTTATTTGGATTGTAGTTTCGATGTCAATTAACTAACATATAGGCAATGCATATAGGCACTAGGTGGAAGAACTATTCGCTAGAGTCCATGCACTTTAACACATTAAATAGGCTCCACATTTAGACTATTTAAGCTTTCTAAAGCTATTGTCCAAGCACAGTCATGTATTGAACATTGAAAACTATGAAGTTATTGGTTATTATGCGGATTGGCACCTATATGATATCGCTGTATTAGGACTATTCAAGATTGTATATTTCGCACTGCATCCACTTACTTACAAAGAAACAGAATTACTAATAGGCCTGTGAAATTACTTGAATACATCCCTGTACATTTTTTGTCGAAGTACCCCTTTCATAGCATACCTCGTTTATACTGCGCACCCAAACAAAACCTCCAATAATCAGCTCCTTTTGTCAGATTATATGACCCATATAAAATTCAAATGATCGACAAAAGGGTATTCTGGTACATTTGACACGCAATGCGGTAACGTGCGTAGCAAAAAACTAAAACCTTGTTAGATTACGAGATGGACAAAATTTTGATTTGTTACAGGAATTCGATGTGCCTGATATAAAAGTCTATGATAATCCTACTTACTAATATTATAAACGCAAAAGTTTGTAAGCTTGGATGTCTGGATGTATGGATGTTTGTTACTCTTTCACGCAAAAACTACTGAACGAATTTCAATGAAATTTGGCACACGGGTAGATTATGTCCTGGATTAACACATAGGTTACTTTTTATCCCGGGAAAATATAAAGCGGGACTTTTATCTCGGAAAAACTCATTCACGCTGGTGGAGCCGCGGGCAAAAGCTAGTTCTATATAATATAACTTAGGTAATGTACTGCCTACGTCATTGTTATGAATATTAATTATGTTTTAGCGAAGCCTAGTTTTTATACATAGATAAAAAAAGCTGGTAATTTTAAAATCGTTTTAAATTAAAATCTAAAGTTTTAGGAAATTTAACTTTAATTAGACCGGAACACGGAGTAAAACATTTTTTGAAGTGAAAACTTCTTTAGCGGCGTTGAGCACTTTTGGGATGGGTATAAAATGTTAAGCTTGCGTCAGGATCACGTGACCCTGATCGAAAATGCGTAGGAGGTTTTACCATCCCTTACTAATATGAACCTTAAATACAATGCGTAGAAGCTATAATTCTTAAACGTTTACATTTTTATTATTTATTTACTTCATTAAAACCGTCCCTTACTAATATGAACCTTTAATACAATGCGTAGAAGCTATAATTCTTGAAACGAGTGCATTTTTATTTATCAACGTCATTAAAACTATCCCTTACTAATATGAACCTTAAACATTGCGTAGAAGCTATTTCCCCAGCGTTGGCACGGCACGAGTACAAAAGAACGTAACATTCTTTTTTCAAATTTTGATTTATTCTACTTTGGTTGTGATGACCATTTCTGACATTTATCTTAAACCAGACTAAACGTGCGTTGGTCGCGTTTAAAAATCTACTTTATGTGGTAGGCGTAAGATCGAATTTGTGTTTAGTCAATCAAAATTTGTAATTGTTCAAGTTTTCACTTCTGCCGGCACTCCTGGAGTGCAACCCGTTCTTTTTTATATTAACCACTACTAAACTGTAACTAACACTTATTCGGCGACAGGCGACCTAAATAATTTATTAACAAGTGGTACTTCAGGCTGTGTTGTCCATAATAATAGGATATGTTAACAGGTTTAGCAGTACTTTCTGTTTATTGGCAGTTGTAGCTGTAGGTACAGTCAGCCACAATAGTCGCTGAGCACATTCAAATCAAAAATATTGATGAACAACCTAGAAATCAAAATGGCTGAATACGCACATACTCTTTGTATATTTCCGACAACACCACGACCAGCATGTTTCTACATTCGTTAAATAGAAAAGCAGCAATGTTATTTCGTCTTTGTCATTTTGTGCGTGACGTCAGAGAGGTG
This sequence comes from Sphinx pinastri, assembly GCA_947568825.1. Classification (NCBI taxonomy): domain Eukaryota; kingdom Metazoa; phylum Arthropoda; class Insecta; order Lepidoptera; family Sphingidae; genus Sphinx; species Sphinx pinastri. Next base: position 7,465,795 of record OX387627.1, on the reverse strand, counting down.
TCATTTGTTTTAAGATTGCACAATGACAGTTTTAGAATCATATAAATAAAATTTTGAATGAGCGTTTTGGCGGGAACTTGGAAGTGTCATGAGGTGCTCTTGTTTTAATTCATTATTTTGGTGATACTTAGTGTTATATTGCATAATTATGGTGGTATATTATCCAATATAGTTCTATTAAAGAGCTCAAATGAAGTGAATTGAAATAATTGTGCTAATCAAGTGTTTTTTTTTGTTGCCGCCAAAACTCCTCGATAAAGTCTTGGTAAGGTAGCCACTGCTTTACTTCGACATACTACAGATAATAAAATAGACAAACCAAACTTGACATTGGCAAAATGTGAACACAAATGCCATTATAAAAAAAAAAAAAAAAAAAAAAAAAAATTTTGAATGATTGATACTAAAGAAATCTATACAAATAAGTCAGACTGGCATATCTGTCTGTAATTTGGAAATAACTACTTAAATAAATACATATAAAATTAGAACTTATTATCGTAACGCTTGAACTTGAGTAGACTGACCAACACCCTGGCAAAATTTACCACTCTCTAGAAAGTGATGAAATAAATTTGTAGCATTTTGACGACAATGCTAGTTTTTACGTGAGCTATCAGTGCGTAACTACCACTAATGTAGGCCCGTGGCAAATTTATGGAATGGGGCAATCTCCGGCGATCTTTTTTTAAGATTTCGCATGACGGTCCTCCTCTCGGGTCGGGGTCGGGGGGCCCTCTGAAGCCGGGGTATTTTGTCGCCATGCCACACTATAGACCATTGTTACTACCATGAGAAAACAATATCCAGTCTCTATTAATTTAAATACTTACGCATAGTGCTGATTATCATGGAAGCGACTTTTATTTAGTAATAGGTATTAAGTAGGTATACAACATCGATAAAAAAACTTACTTGTAATTTGTACCCAGTAATATAGGCAGTAATATGGGGGACGATAGCCTAGTTGGGAATGGAACGGTCTGCCAAGGCAATGTCCGGCGGTTCAAAACCCAAGGCACACACCTCTGACTTTTCGAAGTTACGTGTGTATTGTTTATCAATTATCGTTCGCTTTAACGGTGAAGGAAAACATCGTGAGGAAACCTACATTCCTGAGAATTCTCCATAAGAATCTCGAGGGTATGTGAAGTCTGCCAACCCGCACTAGGCCAGCGTGGTGGACTAAGGCCTAACCCCTCTCAGTAGTAGAGGAGGCTCGTGCTCAGCAGTGGGCAGTATATAATACAGGGCTGATTGCATTTCATTGCAATATAGGTAGCTATCTAATACTATTTATATTATGTTCTACCGTATAGGTACTGACCGGTAAAAGTATTCGGTAGGTACCTAGTACCTATTGATCTATGTTTCACTTATGGAGAGTAGAGGTAAGGAGAACGATCTTATATGGAGAACAAGTTGAACAAGTGCTCAGATGTAAGCTGTAAATACCAGTCCAAAAACCGCCTGGCGTAGATACAGAGTACCTATCGTATGAATAATAACTGCTGTGAGAAAAGTATGAACAATAATTTAAATGTTGTGAACTTTGAATGGTTTTTTAGTGTTATCTGTTTTTCTCTCCTTATTTATTTATGTGAACAATTCTAATAACTGTTGGCGCTTTCTTTGAAATTTACCTTACTGCTATTGTAGCGCCACCTTAATTTTACGCATTTCGACGGACACTTTTTCATACAGAGATAGTTCTCCACACTTTCACTGCCGTATTTTACACGCTTGTTATGTTGGTACAAGAGGGAGGAAACTGGCTTTAGTTATCATTCGGAGGAGGAAACATAATATTTCGTAGACAGAGAAAGCTTAAAATTCCGGTTTATGGCGTTGGCAGTATAAAATGTAAACAAAAAAGTCTAAGTAGTTGTAAACACAAACAGTAGATGTCGTTGTGTGATTTTACTTAGTAAGCTGACTAACTTAACATGTAGTTCAAGATGTTTTGTATAGATGGCAGTAACAAATTGTCAACCAAAGTACGATTTAATTTAATGTATCTCGGATAGATGGCGCTAAACATAAGCGTTGTAATATTTCCATATTCCACCAGGGGCGCTGTACGCTGCTGTCTTGGCTGTACCGTGATTCATGTATAATTTTTTCATCTATCTTATACTTAATAAAATTATTTTGGGTCTGCCTTCATTTTTTAGTGTTGGTCCTGCGCTTGATCTCTCCCCGGTCATGTCGGAATGCCATCTCACCGGGCTATGGGAGTGAAGGAATAGCGAGTGCATCTGTGTATTGCGCACACACTTGTGGACTATCATATGTCCTGCATACCTCGCTGATCTCTATTGAGATTGGTCGCCGTGGCCGAAATGGGCTAGGAAGGCATTTTATTAATGCTGCAACTGTACTAAAGTGGTGATATTACCTACATGATATGTCTATTTTATTCGGTAAAATCTCAATGTATCTTCAGTTCGAACAAATTAATTGATTAAATTTAAAAGAATGCAAGTAAGAAGCTAACTGTATGATATAGATAATATCTAAGTATTTCTTCACAGAATAGATGTGCCCTTTGAATAATTATATACCTAGATAGAGTGACGCGCTGCAATGAAACTAAAACAAACAGGCCAACTTTTCTTAAGCTAGTATGCGTGACATCTGTGTCATAACTCATACGCTATCGCCGCATCATTCTGCGTATACTTGTGTGCGCGCATAATGATACCAGTTATTACATGGTTTCTATTAAAACGGAGAGATAATTATATTCATGAAAAACAACAAAAAAATATTCACTCGAACTCATTTAGTGGGGAACAGTTCGCCTCTATTTTTTTTCGACGCGTTTGAAACGTTCTGTGTCTATTTAGGTACATAACTTATCAAAGATTGCTCAAAGTACATGATTGATCAAAGGATGTGTCATATGGGTGGGTAAGTTATTTTGGATCGCTAATATTAATACAATAATAGTAATAGGATTTTTAAAACCCTTTTTACAGATAGGGTCTCTAATCGTTTTTTGTGAAAAATAAACTTATGCTTAGTAATATATTTTTTTTGTGTTTCAAAAGAATTTGTTTACATAGATAAAAGTACTTATGTTTTTGTTAATAGTGTTAGTGTGTTTTGTTTCGGTAGTAACTATTGTTAGTAGGTATTTAGTTTTAAGTTAGGTGTAAGGGCCGCCATTTGCGGTAAAAGCCTCCTCCAAACTGCTCCAGCAGACTCTATTTTGTGCTAGTCTTGGCCACAGCGTACCGGCTACTTGAACAATGACGTCGCTCCATCTTTTTGGGGGTCTGCCTCTTCTCCTTTTCTTGTAGATGGGTCACCAATTTGTTACAATTTTTGACCATCTTTTATGCCTATAATATCTAATATCATCAAGTGGAGAGGACTCTACTTCGTCAACAAATTAGTTTTCCTATTCTTAACGGTTCCTGACTGCCTTGGTGGGGTATTTGTATAACGGTACGACTGTAATGCTGAGGTTTCGGGTTCGATCCTCGGGTGGGGCAGTGATATTGGGTTTTTTACTCAGTATCAGCCTGGAGTCCGAAATTTGTAGCCGATATGGCGATAGGTTCGCCCCTATCACATTATGGGACGGAATACGCACGGCGAAAAATGGCTGGACTAGTTGCGCGTCCGATTACCCCTTCGGGGATAAAGGTCGTGAATATGTGTGTGTATTCCTAACGGTCTTCTGCTTGGCAAAGTTTTCCGTCCAATTTAACTTGCTCCATTTCCCAACACAGTGATACAGGTAATGTCATGGGTTATCACATCCAATTGAGGACATTGAGTGCCAAAAATTGCTATGATACGTTCTTTTCTAATAGATAAAGATGGGAATTCAATCTACCTCTCAAACTTACCCGTCGATCCAAGATTGTCACATAAACGTATCAATAAATACAAGTGCAACGCTCTTACCCCTAATGATTTGAGCCCTCCAGTTAGCATTAGCAACACCCTTTATATGCTATCACCCCACACAGATCACATTTAAGGAAACGCGTTACGTTTAAAACGCGCTGAGCGAGGGTGGCCCCAGTTTTGTAATTTAGTGCCCCATAAATGATCTTATTTGAATAAGGGTTTAAGGACGGGTGTTCGCACTAGTGGATCGTTAAGATAAACAAAGTTACAGGTTTATATTTACATTTTCATAGATATCATTGGCAATGGATTAACTGGGGTGAGACAAAAGAAATAAATTAATACGCATTTATTTACTTTTATTAAATTATCTTTATATTTTAACAATTATATGTTTCTTTCTTTTTCATATAAAACTGTGAAAGAACTCAATAAAGTAATTCCAATCCACTGTTTGAATTCATAATGTTTTGCCGTCTACAACCTTCTCTAAGCACATTCCTTAAGAATTTTTTAGAGACGACAAATTGGATCCGATCTGCCTCCGTTACCGCCGACGCATACGAATTGACAAGCGATTCCTGTAAAAAATTAACACACACACACACACTCACGCCTATTATCCCCGAAGGGGTAGGCAGAGGCGCAACTAGTGCACCCATTTTTTTTTTTTTTTTTTTTTTTTTTTTTATTGCATTTAATGACGAGACGAGCATGCCGTTCGCCTGATGGTAAGCGATACGACCACCCATAAACAGTAGCAACACCATCCAGCACCTTGACTAACAAAGTACTGTGTGGCATTCCACTGCGCTCGTCACCCTGAGACATAAGATGTTAAGTCTCATTATGTCCAGTAGTTATACTGGCTACAATGTCCTTCAAACCGAAACACAACAGTGCATGCACACTGTTGCTTGGCGGTAGAAATAGACATTGCGGTGGTACCCACCCAGACGGCCTCTTACATAATGAGAGACCTACCACCAGTAAATTTTTCGCCGTTATTCCGTCCCATGATGTGATAGGGGGCGAGCCTATCGCCATATCGGGCACAAATTCCAGACTCCGGGCTGATACTTAATAGAAAAACTCAATATCACTTTGCCCGACCCGGGGATCGAACTCGAGACCCCAGCATTGCAGTCGTACCGTAATACAACTACGCCACCGAGGCAGTAAAAAAATTAAGATATCAAATAATTTAATTTGATAATTACACCAATAACAGCCAGTTAGTGTATCATATCTACGTTTATAATAAGAAAACTTTACGAAAATTGGCACTTAGTTTAATCACTATAAATACACCCGTGGTTTAATTTTCTATAAGTTTGAGCCTCGCCAATGCTGTGCCATTTACTCGGGCCCAAGATCCATTACCGGCCGCCCATTACGCGCGCCATAACCTCGCCGTAGCTACTGGAGAGGTATAATTACATAGCTGAATGTAATCGTTAAATTCCCTCTAGTGCTTGCTAATCAAGGAATTAATGGGATAGGAAATGCGGGTCGTGTCTGCCTAACTAAAGCTCGTCCTCTCTCGGCTATAAAATTGAAAAATAAGATTTAAATTGAGTTAGATGCGTTGATTTAAACAATTTTAGTTATTCATTTTTGATGATGTAGTTTTGTGATTTAAGTATTTTGATATTAGATTTATATTATTTTGATAGGTGGATGGATGAAAAAAATATGTATTGGTGTGTGAAATATTGAGGTAAATCAATTTATAATATTTTGGGTAAGGAAGACAGCGTGTTCATAACAAATAATTATATTTTTTATTCGTATATCATCTAAGCTATGTTAAAAATAAACTAGTTTCAAATATCACTCAAACATAAACGTAAAATTGACTATAGCACATAATTGATATTTCCTCTTTTGTTCTAAAATCCGATTCATTTGGTTCAAACTGCGCAAGCCACCCCATCTCACCCTCCGGATATCCTGCGATCCCCACTCGTGGGTCCCCGCGTTCAGCGCACAGCATCCGCCATGTTTATGAGATAGAAAGAGACAAAACATATCAAAGCAACTTGTTAAAGAGAGATGAAAGATCAGGGGTGCAAAAGGAATTAAACAGGCGTTTCGCTTGAATGTATAACAAAGGAGGGTGACTTGAATCTATTGTCAAATCTTGGAAAACAATTGGTTTGCTATAGATGGTTCTTTGCCGAGTCGATGTCCTGTTGCGTAGTGTGTCAGCCTGAAATCGAAAACGTTTTGGTTCATTATATTATTTCGTAAAAAATTGTCTTGTGAAAAGCAAGTACCTATACTTTATATTGAGTTGATTCATTAATAAATTTTGAAGTACCTAGTTATATTTGTGTGGTCCTTTCAAGTATAAGTTAATTACATTGTTGCCATAAACTGTGTTACTAATAGTGATTTATGCAGGTAACAAAATTTGCTGTCCTAAAAATTGGTAGGACGTGCAAGAAGTAGTAAACTAAAGAAGAAAATCACTGCATGGGGCTTTCACATTCGCGTTGAAGTTTTATAGATAAAATTGTAGCACACGAGGTTTTGTGGTCAAAACCGTTCACAAGCTTAAATATTTAAAAAAAACATACGCATGCTCACGCCTTTTATCCCCGAAGGGGTAGGCAGAGGCGCAACTAGTGCACCCACTTTTCGCCAAGCGTATTCCGTCCCATGATGTGATAGGGGGCGAGCCTATCGCCATACCGGGCACAAATTCCAGACTCCGGGCTGATACTGAGTAGAAAAATCCAATATCACTTTGCCCGACCCGGGGATCGAACAACTACGCCACCGAGGCAGTCAAATCCAATCTATCCCTTGTTTTTTGTATTCGCATTACGCGTGCCAACTAATTCGATTGTTCTCACATTGTTATTTTATTAAAGCTCTATGCAGCGAACTGAAAACAACACTACGGGATTAAGCTCCTCCAATCGTTAACGCCCCACAGAAAAAAGCACTCAAGTGAAATTTCCTGCAGGTCGAGTTGTCGAAAGTTTATTGCCCTCGTTATCGGGACCGTTACTTTGCGTTATTTGATCACATTAAGGGTGCATTCCGTTGAATGATATCTGCCTAAGTATTGGAAATGGCTTGATATACTTATAGTTTTTTTTATATAACTGAATGACGTCACGAGCTTGACACTCATCTAATGGGAGCATCACGTTAGTTCAAAGTTTATAAATAGTCGCGTAGAACTTAAAAATTGTAAAGCACTGCATGCTACTCTACTGTTGTTCGTAATTTATAGATGCTAAATTTGGAGTAATTTTTCGAATGAAGTTAATCAAAACGTAAAGATGGAAGTAGTTAGAAAGTAGTTGGCAGAATTTATTTTAGAGAGAGCGTTTGGTTTAATCATTCATTTCTGATGGCAGGACACATATTTTGTAGTACTTGTAGTTGTGTAACCCAAATGTAATTTTACTATTCTAATCTGTTATAGCAAAAAATTAAGTCTTTAAAGTAATTAAGTATTATCCAGTATTTTAATTACAATATAGTTTTATAAAGTCACGTTTATAAACATAGCTACGAATTAACATAATAATTATCATACATATTTACATTTTAACATGATATTATGAATATGCAATGCAATGCAATGCAATGCAATCGGCCCTGTATTATATACTGCCCACTGCTGAGCACGGGCCTCCTCTACTACTGAGAGGGGTTAGGCCTTAGTCCAATTATGAATATAACCCATTTAAAATGAACCTGCATTTAAAAAACACGTAATCACGTTGTTTAAGTTATGGATAACTTTTGGTATAATTAAAAAAAAAATAGTTCAACAGAGTGCAGACAGTTTTGAACGCGGCATAACTTGATTGGCTCAATTCATACGGTTCACATTACTTACTGCGGTTACTGACTAACAGGATTCTCTCATTCTCCATTCCTTTCCTTAAAGTTAGTTAATAAATATTCTATTTCAAATGTTCAGAAGTTGTAGTATACACAAATCATAAGTCAACCTAGTTGATTGTATCCTATAAATAAGTAAGCATCTAAGCAAGATATGGGGAGAATAGACACACTCAATTTAAATTAACGTATCTTGATTCTACTTAGATTGCTTACGGTGACCCTTCACGATCACAAGTAGTTCATTTCTATGTCGACATTTCTCCTACACAAAAGTGTTGAAGTTTCTCATCGCATAATCATATTTAAAGTAAATTGCAAAAGCCGATGCTTAGAATGACTCAGCTAAAGTAAATTTATCCAGAGAACATACAGTAATCCCCCGCCTTTCGTCTCCCCAAATACATTTGCTTTTATTAAAATGCTTGGGCACGTTTTTAATCAATTTCTTCTGTATGTACATGTTAGCTGTAAACGTCTGATAAATATGTATGACTTATTTATAGCCTTTTACAAATGTTAATTCAATTTGGGCATTTAAATCGTGCATAATATAATAATAATGTATAATTAAGACTTCATTTTAGTTATTTAATTAACAGTGTTATTATTTTATGATCTGCGCAATTAAATATGAATGAAGGAAGAGTGTTATAAATCGATCGTGGGTAATTAATGTTCAACGTCTTGGATAAATATACTGTATATACCTACGTAGCATGTACATTTCTTTTTTAAAGTAGTAGTGGTACAAAGTTTATACGTATACATAACGATTTATAATATAAAATTATCCTAAATATTGATATCTACTGGCAAGCTTTTGAATTTCGATAGAAGGGATAAGTGTCAAGAAACAGAAAAAGCGCGCAATACCCACATATGACATCATCGAGAATTACAACGCGTGCGAAAGAAAGAGATGAAGCGATATCCCCACTACGCAACCACTGATGCCCGTGGCAATATTTGAAATACGAATTACAGCCTCATTTCTTAACCAATTTTAATGCAGTTTTGGCATAACGGCTTCTTTTTTTCGTATCATTTAACGTTACATATAGAAAAATATACAAAATCAAACATAGGATAATTATTTTAAGACGCCATTGTGTTTTCCCTCAGTCCTGTATATAAATATAGACGTACATAATATTATGTAAAAGCATGAATTATTTAACATGTACAAAGACATTAAACAGTATAGTTATAGACCGGACATCAGGACCAAATTTTTCGTCCAAAAGTAATTACCAAGTGGTAATAAGTAGCTGTACTGTACTGTCTTATGTGACACATCCATGTGACAAGACGTCTCGGTATGCGCAAATTTTGTACAGAAAACAATATTTTGGAAGGAAATATGCCAATTTGCGCCTTACGATCAGGTTCAAAATTTTTGTATGAAAATTTTCCCCAATGTCCTCTCTATATAATCTTAGAACTCTTTGAACATGTATGATGAAATTATCTTTCAATTGACTCTTACTAGCATTTATTTCGAAACTCACAAAAATTAAAGCGACACGTGTGTTTAATTACTGAAAGTGATTAAGATGCTTTTGTATGTGTATGTTATCTTAATAATGATTAATCATGCGGGCTCATTGAGCCATATTAAGGTTTTTTATACCTACTGATTTAAGTAGACGGAATTATGTTTTATTTAGACACACTCACGCCGTTGATCCTAGAAGGGGTAGGTAGGAGCGCAACTACTGCACCCACTTTTCATTGTGTGTTCCGTCCCATGATGCGATCCGTCTAATGATGTAAGACGTAAGTTATATTCGTGGTATTGTAATAGGTCATTTCAGGAAACTGATTCAGGATAATACTGTAAATAGAAATGGAAAACATCGTGTCAGTCTAACAGTCTATGCCATCTTCGAGGATGCACAAAGATTAGAAAAAAATAATGGTAGCTTACACGGCGCTAAACTATAGAGAATGCCACGACGTTTTGAGCAAGATGAAATTTTATATGCGAGGTAGGATATAATATTGCAGACTCAATTCTATGTTTATAAAACGGCGCACATTCACTACATTATGTTGAACGTATACTGCAGAGTGAATTAATATGCATACAGGGTCATTTTGACATTGCGTTACTAAATGAAACCACATACTTATCTCCTTGAAAATAACACTATTTTAACCACAGATGTAAAATAAAAAAGCGCTAGTTTCGAAAGAAATAAATATAAATAAAAAGTAAGACGCCCTAATGCCACTACTACTACTCTAAGAGGATTCGTTGCAGCGGCAAAATTATACATTCAGTCAGAAAAATACTCACGCACACGCCATATTCGCACTAAACTGGTGATAACCACACTGGTGGTAGATCTCTCATATGTAAGAGGCCGTCTGGGTGGGCACCACCGCAATGTCTATTTCTACCGCCGGCCGCCAAGCAGCAGTGTGCATGCACTGTTGTGTTTCGATTTGAAGGACATTGTAGCCAGTGTAACTACTGGACATAATGAGACTTAACATCTTATGTCTCAGGATGACGAGCGCAGTGGAATGCCACACAGAACTTTGTAACTCGAGGTGCTGGATGGTGTTGCTACTGTTTATGGGTGATTATATCGCTTACCATCAGGCGAACGGCAAGCTCGTCTCGTCCTTCAATTCAATAAAAAAAAAAACTAAACGAATAAATTAAAAAAAAAAGAAAGTAAAATTGAGGTTTTTGGTGAAAATATTCGTTTTTCACGATTCTTGGCATAATGTTAGCAGAGGCATAGACGAGTAGGTACGTGGTTTCATTTATGAACGCAATGTATTTTACGCACGCGCATGCTCACGCCTTTTATCCCCGAAGGGGTAGGCAGAAGCGCAACTAGTGCACCCACTTTTCGCCAAGCGTATTCCGTCCCATGATGTGATAGGGGGCGAGCCTATCGCCATACCGGGCACAAATTCCAGACTGCGGGCTGATACTGAATAGAAAAATCCAATATCACTTTGCCTGACCCGGGGATCGAACCCGAGACCTCAGCCTTGCAGTCGTACCGTAATACAACTACGCCACCGAGGCAATGTATTTTAACACGCTTTTATTTTTGAAATTGCGTTAATTAAAGTCATATTATTTTTTTATAAGAATTTCATCAAAAATAATATAAATATTTCGACATGTCAAATGTTGTATATCTAATAGAGCTATCAAGTATTGAAACTAAACATCAGTTTATATCATTACACTTTTTATTTCTAACAAACTATTACCTAACATAACATATTTAATTTTTTTCAACTAGAACCATACAGTGTAATGTGAATAGGTACTTTACAGGCCACAAGAAAAGCGTTTTATTTTTTCACTTTTGCGCGTGTAAATGTATTCCTTCTTTTACGATGCCGGCTTAAGTGTAGAGCGTAGAGGCTAGTTAGTATGTGAGTATGGAAGGTAGAGGTAATGTAATGTCGGTGTCGAGCCACAGGCAGCCCGCCCTTTAATGGCGTCGTAATTGCGAGCTGAAATTAAGTGTTATTTTTATGGTGATTTCTCTACTACTACTAAGTTGTTTAAGTAGGCGTAAAGAGTTTTATTAATTGAAATAATTGTTATGCTTTCAGATCAAATTGTTTTATATCTGTTAACTGCTTTGTAATAGAAATGTGCCTCTTTTGTTAACGAAGCAAGTAAGATGGTCTTTCACAATTCAAATTCAAAATGTTTTTTTCAAATTAGTGTTAATGATTGACTAACATTACGTAACATTTAATTTTAGAACATGCTAAAAATACACCTTATTTCGTAGTAGGCACACCAGTTCCTCAGAGGGGTGAGGAGATATTTATGAGTTCCATACAAGTCGGCCCTGCAAGGCGGCGCATGTGCGAACTTGGCCCATAGCCCATAAACTGGCTGCCCATAAATTACGCGCAACTTTGTTTGTCGCATCGGCTTGCTCAGAGTCGCGGTCGCCCATGTCAGTGTACTGTAAAAGATAACTTTTATTAGTTCTGATCTTACGCCAAGAAATGAATCTACGAAAAATGCATTCGGTATTATGGTTGGAACATGGAAACCCTTTTAACTTGACACGTTTGAATGAGTTTATACCAAAATAATACAGCAATGTTTTGTATTTGAATATAAATTGACTTATTTTATTTAATCTGACAATACAGCAAATTAACAACTATCTACTGAATTATTGAGTAACTTAATATTTGCAGGCTATAAATAGAAAGTGAGTCAATGTATAGGTATTTTCTGGTCTAACGATTATAGCTGCTTAAATAACTTTTAAGGCAGTGGTTATTACAAATTGTAATAATATTCAGATCGTAGTTTATAAATTTCGTTATAAAATTCAACAAACACAAATATACTTGACCAGTATAAAATGACCCATCGTAGGAGTAATTAAAGCATTCACGCTAATCGGTCGCAGTAAGGCGTTAACACGACTAATTTTACAGCATCACGTCTCCGAGACGCGTGGGCACGTGGGATCAAGAATTTTAACAAGGTCTTTGTAGTCCTTAACAGGTTTGGTTGGATTTTTTATAGATACCTAATTTATAATTGTTTACGCACAATGAAAGTCATTCTTTATCCACTATAAGTGAATTGTGACTGATAAATAACATATTTTGATGCTTATAAATATAAAAATTACTTCGTGAAAAGTTAGAAACACACCTGCTACTTAATATTAATTAGAAATAAGGGAAAGAATAAAACAGAAAGATTTCTTTATTAAAAAAAGATTATAACCTTAAAATACATTATCTAATTTGTATTAATGAGTTAAAGAATTTGGGGTCTTATTATTGGCTCTATAACATCTGGATCATCTCTTACATAAACAAAGTTAATCGTTTAGTTATTTCGTATGCTTATTAGATAAAACTTCACGTGTATACAAATATAATTATGCAATTACATTTTGCTCTCTTTGTGGAAGATTGGTTTGCATAAAAATGCGTATGAATTGTTACTATACTATGCATATTATTTAAACACTCCACAGATGTAATTTTAAATTATCTACAATATTCAAAAGTTGTGTATCAGCGTAGGATTTATCCCTAGATGGTTCAAGGGCACGCTTGACGTCATCTTAAACACGATTATGTAGATGTACACATATATTTTTTTAGATTTGAATATGAAAGATTTATATTCATAGATTTCAATGTAAATACAATGTGGCGATTATCTGAGAATACAGTTTGCCTCTATTATATCTATCCAAATGTCTTGGGATTTCGAGCGGCCATCTGCTCCGTTTGATTATAAAGATATTTGCATCTTGAATAGAGATTAGGTACTATAAAAGTAGACATTGTGTACAGAAAGTACAGGAATATGTTTTGAATGTATCCCCACACATTTAAAGGGATGCTGCGGCGTTACTAGCTCAACTTAATCTGATTTTTAGAGGCCAAACTAAGTTGTCGTTTTACTTTAATAGTACCTATACCTAATGCATTAATTTCCTATTTATTTACTTTATGTCACAAACTACAGTTGAACAAAATACAACACTGAAACCTTATCTATGTTTACAGCTGAAACGAAACGTGTCCAACGATGCCGTCCTTACATCAAAGGAGAACATTATCCTTTCTTCCACTCCACCATAAAATCCTTATCTGGAGAAAGCAAGCGGCGCGCAATCTACATAGAGCTGATAATTGCAAAACCAGCTTATCAAGAGCCGTCAGCTTTGATCGTTTTCAGCGGAAGCTTGGACGACTAATGAAAACCAGGGCGCAAAATAGCCTGGTCGTGGTATATCTTGGAGGAGCACAGTGGGCGGTTTACGAGCGCGGGTGGAGAAGGCTTTTATATTTATTAAGTAAGTTGGGCTTTCGGCTATATTAATCCACCTTTATGGAGGGGTGTCTAGGCGTCCGCTGACAATGGATTGGGCCGAATGTGAAAATATTATTCGTATGTGTTGATAAAAGCGCAATATTTTTAGAGATATAGCATGTTTTGTGAATGAACGAACGTGTTTCTTAATTTCCGTGGTGAATTTCGACTGTTTATAAATAATGGATCGATTAGTTACCGGCTAGCTTTGACGTTCGCCGATTATGTTGCTAGTTTAGTTTGGCCGAGAGCTTTTGACTACGGTTCGATTATCGCTTGAATACGTGTTTCCAAATTTAAAAATAACTGATCTGTGTGAATATGAACGAGTTTTTATAATATTTCCTTGTATTGCAATATAAATAGGTGAGTAGACATATCGTATGTTCCAGGGCCCTCAATAGGAGGTTTTAATTTCGAGTTTTTCTCACATGCAAATTATACGTCATATTATTTAACACCTACGGCCTGCTAACGTGTTTGTTGTTATTCCGAACATTTTCATATGTCACGCGATTTCCACGGTAATTACAATAAGTGCGTGCAAACGATGTTGTAAACATTGTGTTAGGCATAGTGTTAGGTGTGTAGATACAACGGAACATATAAGGAAAAATGATCTTTATCAACATTTTGTTTTAGAAACAATTTGAATAACTTTTCATACATACATACATAGCACCATACCTTTTCCCTTCTCAGGGGTAGACACAGGTGTATCAAACACATTTCGCTAGCTACGTTAGGTCCCATGTAATAAAGGGCGGGCGTATTGCCATTAACCTGGTACTTTTCCAGGCTCAGTACAAAAGTATATGAAATAAATAAATAAAAAAAATCCAATATCACGTTGTTCGACTCGGGAACCAAACCCGAGATCTCAGCACTGCAGTCGTAGCAAAATACAACAACGCCACCTAGGCAGTCAGAAAGGTATAACAGCTCAAAATGATTATTGCGTAACATTTTCCAGCATTTAAATATGTATTAAGATAATAATATAATAATACATTTAGTAAGTATAATTTTGCAAAATTCAGAAAGATAACGACAGCAAAATTATTCACATAAATTCACATAAGTAAAAAAAAAAAAAACTCGTTTCAAGAATTATAGCTTCTACGCATTGTATTTAAGGTTCATATTAGTAAGATAAAAAAGACATCAGTTTATTTTCGTTACGGAATTTCTGGATTCGGTCTCCACGCTCAAGGCCCGCGATAGAAGCTATGCAATAGCTTAATATGTAAAGTTTAAGTCAATGGAGTCGATCTCTTGGTACCGTCCTCGCCGTCGAGGACCTCGCCGTGTCCCCCGATGTCCCGACCCAGTTAGCAGTTGCGGCCCGCGTACCGATGAAAACAATGGATAGATTGGTGTATTACACCGCTAAAATCCCCTAATCGCTGATGTCTCAATCATCTTCCAACGACTGCCCTGAGCCGAGGCTCGTACCCCACTTAGGGGGTGCCCTCAGCGTGGTCGTTTAAATGTAAAGGGTTGGAGCGTCTAAAGCGTTCGCCCGAAAGTCCGGTGTGGTCAGAAAAGCCGACTCGCGTCAGGCTACTGACCGTAATGTCCATAACAAAAAAAAAAAAAAAAAGGTAGGTGTAGTGTAGTACGTATAGTACACCAATACGTATAATATATTAGTATGTACTTACAACTACGTAAAAATATGAAAATCTTACTTTAGTAAAGCTAACTCTAATTACTTCATTACCACACGGAATAGAACCGTCAGTACATTTATTTACATAGAGCACAGTGTAATGCCCAAAATGTTTTTATTATACGCATTAAAATTCTTTGTTTAAAACTACCTAATTAGTACAAACGCTGTGTATAGCGTTGGTACATCGACCGTGCTTTTTAATCTAAAAAAATCCCATAAGGGTATTTGGGACCGCGCACCGAACGCACGTAAATGTTATCATATTTTTACGGGTTACGTGAAAACGTGGCATTTTATTACGGCCCGTTTTATTAGGTTTTCTAGATTAGAAGCGAGCTTGGAGTGTAGGTGTGTTGAAAATTGTACGCCTTATATTTTAGGGTTGAATTTGGTATCAACATTAGATTTTGTTTATTACGGTTTGTAAACTTGGAATTCAGGCTTTTGTGTAAGTAATGTGATTTGAATCAAACATCGTTTCTCGCTATACAGTTTATATAGTTACCTATGAGAAATAATGAACTTAGTTTAACACATACGTATACAACGAAAGTGTATATAGCTAGGTACCTAAGTGAGGAAATCTGGGCACATTAAACTTAAAAGATAAAGTTAATGCGTACAAGGAAACCAAAACAAAAATATAGTCCCGAAATCATGGAATTTGTTTGGGTAGCGGAAAAACAATCTGCGCTATGACGCGTGAAGGAATCGGCCCGTATTTATGGGGGGAGTTATTGTTTGAAATGTCTAAGTCGTAATTCCGCGACATAAACCAGGCAGGCTTCACTTTGGACCCTGCCTCGCCCCTTCCCAGCGCGCCACCACACCCCCTGTACGGGATGCTGTTTTTCCCGTGCGAAATGGCCCGTTTGAAATTGTTGTTTTATGGAAGTTTTTAGTAGTTGACTTTACCCAGCAGATATATAGAACGGCAATCTTTATGTACGCATATAGCCACCCATTTCTGTAGTTTAGGTATATATACGTTAAGTTGGTAATTTATATGGTATCGTTTCACCGAAACGTAAATTCAAATTGATGTGTAAGTATAGGAGATATTTTTGAGAAATATTGAATGCACGAGCCGATAAAAAACAGAAATAACGACCTGTCACAAATAATATACAATGAAATTATCTCCACCATTTTAAAGTTGGAACGCGAGCGCGTTACCGGTTTCTTATTGGTCGATACTTGACAGCTGGATGAAATACGTCGCTCTGCCTGCTTCGGCGCAGCGGGTGACAACATGGTGCCACTAAAATCCCCTAATGAAATTAAATTCCGTACGTTTTCGATTCGCTCGTAAATAATTCGAGAATCTAATCCGCTGATTAATGAACACGCAGGTATTCTTGGATTTTAATCTCGTCGAGTAGTGCGCTATTGACATTACTAAATTTAAGGTTCTGTTACGGCTCTCATAAGTACTTGAATGATTTTATTTTGAAATATTTTTAAGTAAAATAGGTATTTGTTAAGTGCTCATAATTATGTAATTGTAGTTAGGTGCTCTGTGTTAAAACAAATTGATTAATTTATTATAAAAGACTATATTTCTACAAAATGTCGGCAATAATATAATCTAAAAACACAATAATTTATTACTACAACAAATCTATATTAATATTATAAAGAGGAAAGATTTGATTGTTTGTTTGTTTGTAATGGATAAACTCAAAAACTAATGGACCGATTTTGAAAATTCTTTCACGTATAAGAAGTCACATTACTCTTGAGTGCTATAGGCTACTTTTTATCCTGGGAAAATATTTTATTCCCGAAAAATTTTTTTCACGCTCGCAGATATCTAGTTTATGATAAAGTAGCTAATTCCAAGTGAAAAACAAGTTGACATTTACCATTTAATAGATTAACTGCAAACAAGATAATGAATTTTAAAAATAGAAGCAATAAATGCATTAATTACCCCTAATGCAAACAGAGTCAGTAGGTAGTCAGTATTTCTATAACACCAATAAAACTGGGAGACTGTCTCTAGACATTTTTATGATAGCCAATGACTTACAAATCAAAGTTATATAACCGTTTGTACTCATGCTTACCCTAACTTAGATATGGGATTTCTGAGCACTTTAAATACATTTTAGATAAAACGGCGTGTCAGATAGGCCGCGGTTCTAACAAAACTACGAGTTTACAACTGACAATATTGCCATATAATGTGTTACTGGGACCATGCGCGTGAGGGTTGTATACTTAATACAAACTGTATATTAAGAAATTAGAAATATTTAGTTAGTTATTAAAAAGAAACTTGATTTATTATTAAGAAAATCATTTTCATTTAACTCTTTTAATATGTATTTATCGCATAAAGCATCCACTAAACATAGTCCAGCTAAATTTTCCGACCCTCAATTTAAAAGTTTGAAGCAAAAAATTAAAAACCAACAAGAGGCAACCCTACCCCAAATATAAAACCTAAATTTCGTATATTAAAAATGGCCAGCGGGCAGCCCTACACATGAAGCACTAAAGAACTGGTTTACAACTCTCGTGATGATTTAGTGGGTGCATTCTTGAAGTGCCATCGTCCGCCGTGACTATATTGCCGGTATAAATGTTTGAGATTAACGGTGAAGGATACACAAAATGCTACTATAGTGTAACAGATTGTTCTACACATTCCTCAGGGTAGAGCTAAGTGATGCATTTGTTACTTAATGACGTAAGACAAAGGAAATTTTAGTAAAGAATAAACGTGTTGCCTCGAAGACAAGACTGTCAGCAATCAAATTAAATCTATTGCTCGAGAGATATAGAATACATCAAATTCTCGATTATATAGGCTACTTTATATCCCGGAAAATTGCGAAATCCTATCTTCATACCGAGAAAGCCGTTCATGAAAACAAAGCCGGGAGCAACACTTAGTAAAAAAGCGTAAATTATGTTTATCGTGTTCTGAGTACCGAGTTAATTTATTTTAGCATGGTAGTCAATGTTCTGTTTTTTGCAATTTAAAATATAAATTACACAGAACATTTCGGATGTAATTAATTGAATTTGAAGAGGAAGTTAACTAATAGAGATTTAATTATGTACGTGGGCGGAGCAGTTTTTGGCTAATTGATAACGTAAAATGATACCAACCATATATGAAATACGAATATAAATCAAAGAAATGTAAATGAAACGATAATAACTTGGTTTTAAAGAGGATTGTGTGTTCGTTAAAGTCTTTAAACCTTGTATTTAAGTGAATGTTTGTAATGAGAATAATAAGTTGTGTAACATTTCAATATTACAGTTTTTTTTTAATTGCATAAGGTTGCAGGTTTTAACGCTGTGAAAAAAATATATATAAGGTAACTACATCTGATAGATATTAGAGCAATAAAGACGATAAACTGTTCTAATCCTAGTAAAAAAATCGAGTTTTTAAAATCTTTAAACGTTATATTCTAGTAAATTAAATTATTATTTATTTGTGTGAAGAAGGATGCCTTTGGGTAATATCGGATCGTGGGGTAATCGCGTTGTTTCAAGATTACTGCTAAACTGTAACTTTAACTAATACAGTGGCAAACAATTGTGGTACATTAAACACTTCAGGCTGTGTTTTATTACAAAATATTGTCGGGCTTACCAGTACCTAATTTTAAAACAGGATTGACCTGTTATCCGATATTACCTCAACGTACACTAAAAGGAAAATTAGCTTCGTATGGTTGGGTAAGTTTGAGCAATATATAAATTTTCAGCCCACCCATGTTCGAAATAAAAGGCAAACCATATCACGACGCATGTAAGGTATAAATTACTGATGAAACTGATACGTTCCCTCGAGCCATAATAAAATACAAGTAAATAATTTTAATAACAAAGACTAAAACAAAATACG
Organism: Sphinx pinastri; assembly: GCA_947568825.1. Taxonomy (NCBI): domain Eukaryota; kingdom Metazoa; phylum Arthropoda; class Insecta; order Lepidoptera; family Sphingidae; genus Sphinx; species Sphinx pinastri. The sequence goes on along the minus strand of OX387627.1, from coordinate 7,446,673 downwards.
TTAACGACTGCCTACAATATGAACAGGAGTGGATTCAAGGGGGGCAAAACGTCTTGCCGAATGCTTAAATATTTCTTATATTCATTTCGTTACGTGTAACATGCCTACAATATCGTTTTAGTTGATATAAGATACATATGTGTTGAAATTGTAACAATATTATGTAAAATCAGTTTCCACCCGCGTATATATATTTTCCCGAAATAAAAGCAACTAAATCAAAGTAGAATGTAGTCCTAGGGAAATTCCGGGAAATGGTACATTCTATTAGTGTAAAAACAATTGAAAAATTCAGAAGTTTAATATTCTACTATCATACAAAAACACACAAACTTATAAACTTTACCTCAATGTAAATACTACTAGTGTAAATTGCATTACCTTTTTCCCGTTTTCTCTCGTTTTATAAGAAATATACATTCTACGTTAACAATTTTAAGAGTATCTTTATCTGTAGTTTTTTTAAAGTACGCATATTTGTTTCAGATGCCATTATTACAACAAGTCAGACCATGAAGATCGAGGAGCTGTTACGCCATGAATTTTACTTTCTTTGATAAGGAGAAAATCATTATATAATTGACTTTTATAATTAAATTACTTAACATTATATCTTATTTTCATTTGAACTTACAATATTAAAAGATTACAAGATCAGTTTCAAAGAGTGAAAAAGAAACACATCATGCCTTTACCCTCGAAGGCGTAGACAGAAATGCAGCCAGGGTACACACTTTTCGCCAAGTGTGTTACGTACCTCGGTGGCGTAGTTGTATTACGGTACGACTGCGATGCTGAGGTCTCAGGTTCGATTCCGAACGGAATAACGGCGTAAAGTGGGTGCACTAGTTGCGCCTCTGCCTACCCCTTCTGGGATAAAAAGCGTCACTGTGTGTGTCTGTGTTACGTCCCACGATGTGATAGGCGACCCTATCACTATATCGGGCACAATTTCCATACTTCGGGCTGATAATGAGTAGAAAAACCCAATATCACTTTGCCCGATTCGGGATTCGAACCCGAGACCTCGGAACGGTGTCGTACCGTCCCCGCAATACAACAACGCCACCGAGGCTTAAAAGACTGTTCAGCAGTAATTTTGGTTTCTCTTCACTTTCCAATTACGACCCTGTTGGACGAGTTATGACGCCCGATGTTACAGATTAAGGTGCTGTTCTTAATGTGAATGAGTAATTTATGAAGCTCACATTAATTTAGGGCCCGTAAGTAATCCGACTAAGACGCTTCCACGAATATTCTATTGGTACTAAACCAGTTTTTTTGAAATTAGTGAGTAATTTGCTTTACTCAATATTCCAACTTTTCATGTTTTTAGGATCGCCAAAATAGACTAGTTGACAACTGTTTTTTTTTTAACATTTATCAATAATATATGCCATCTGATATCTAACGGAAAAATAATTATCAAAATCGGCGCAAAAATAAGTAAGTTATAAAGCTTTGAAAAGGGGCAATTGTCAAACAGTAATATCAGGCTTTGACGTCACCGGGTGTCACCGGCCATAGCGCTGCATGCGTGCGAAAGAGATAACGCGATATCTCCACCACGCCCCCACTTTTACTCACGACAATATTTCAAATGTGAATAACTGCTTTATTTTTCACCCAATTTTGATGCTGATTTCACAGAAGAATTTCTTTTTCGTATTATTTTTTGTTACATATAAAATAATGTGTAAAATAGAATATAGGAAACTACTCTATTAACAATATGATATAACACGAAAAGCAAAATAAAGTTCGTCACTGTCAACTGGTTTCGGCGATTTATTCTTTTTGAAGTATTGTAATAATAGATTAGGAAATGAGTAAAAATTTATTATTAATGTAACTCGATGGCCAAGAAAGCTACGAGAAATTTAAGAAAACAATTTAACTGGACTATGTAAAAGATAAAGACGGGAAAATAAGGCCAGCATAAAAGAAAAATTCATAGTGGATCAAGTTGTTGAGTAGTTTATAGTTACAAATTAGATTGTCCAGTACGAAGACCGATAGACACTCCAGTATAATATCATCTTCTGAATTATAAACGGCTCATAAATGACAGCATATGATGGCAGGTGTGCACAAATCATATATTAATGGTCTCTCATCATCCTTCATTCATGTCGCAATCGCGACGTATGCGTCCATAAAACCTTATTTCAGCATAATTTCAATATTTTCTTGAGCCACACATGCGTCCCGATTCCGCGGAATGGAATAGATTTTACGATCCAATATTTTTATGCAAAGTGCGTCGCCAAATGTGTCGAGTTGGTGCCGAAAAAATACACAAGCTACGTCCTTTGGAACATAAAAAAGGATGCGACAAAATAAATATACACTGAGCCACCCTTTTTGTCCATTAAACGAGCGGAGGTTTTTTTCCGCCGCCTCCATAAAATGTGCCCCAATAAATATGTAAATCTACGGTGAAAAAACGCTCGCAACTGCCGATGCCGCCCGGTTTTGTGAGTTTCACTTTCAACTGTTCGACTTAATTGGTACAATTGCATTGAAAAGGCCTGCAGGCTCACCGAAATGCCAACGACCTTTGTTTTGAACATGCTTTTATAGTCTTGACATTTCGCTTCATATGCAAATGAGTTTAATTTTTACTGGATGCGTACATTTTTATACCTGTTTACATTTACTATTCGATAAATTACATCTAGCATTTCAAATTTGATGTAGAGTCAGTTCAACATACTTTATAAATTGAACCTTTATACGTATGTATATTGTACATGGAGCCACACAGAAACCAGTTACATTAATGCTATGAATGGGTCAGCTTAAGCTGGGCGGTACCACTACATCCCGTTTCATACAGATAACATTTGTAAGATATCGAGAAAAGACTACCAGACCATTTTATTTCTTTACAATTCAACGAAACCCTCGTCTAATTTTCTAGGTTCACCATTTAGTTGGTATTCGTTTATCTCCGGGTGACACAACAGCTCTATTTTCGGCGATTTACTATAATATAGAGTTTTCAGGTTACTACATTAACAATACATTGTTACTGTGTAATAATATCGTTATATATTTTCATCCTGAAACAGCTTCCAAATATAATTAGTAGTTTAATTAAGTTAATATTTTAATTAATTACTAATTCTATTGTATAATTTGTCGGACAATAAAATATCATGAGCTCTATATTTTGAAATACTCAGTCAGGTAACTGAGTTTCACGCACTCTGAGAGGAGCTGCATCGATCGGTCCGGGCTGACCCTCTGAGAACGAAGGGTACCCAACGCCCGGCATCTGCCCTTTACTTATTTATATCAACCCACCCAATTATAACAATGAAAGCAATATTTGTTTGCGTATTTACCTTTGAGGGATAATAATTAGCTTGGCGAACCGACGTTTATATGTTCGTAGTCGTTATGTGCAATTTGTGCAGACAAATGTTATGTTACCATATGGATATTTAATTGGATTATCTCGATATAAAATTGAATTTTTAATGTTCGGTAATGTATATTTTGAAGACCCTAAGGTAGGATTTTTTATAAAATTGGCGTGTCGTTATATTGGATCACTATGAGAAATGGATAATATGAAATTATATAATATAAGAGTACCTAGATAGTGAAATACATCATTTGAAATTGACTCAAACAAGCCAAGCTGGTCTGATGGTGATTGATCACTACTCCCTCTGAATATCATGCAAATCTTCCCTGAATTGCTGATATTTACTGTAAACGAATAGTATTTCAGAAATGTCACAAGTTTTAAGGCATATTGGCGGAGCTGAGTACCTACTCCGAAAAGCTTTTAAGACCACGAATGACCGATACCGAAACACGGAGCTACATTTTTCCTTAATGAATGGTATTGATCGGCTGTTGGGGCTATAAGCGAATAATTTACGACTACGTTCTCGGGTTCGCTTCGCGTGCAGCTTTGAAGGTGTGTTATTTATTCCCCCTTTTTTATTTATGCCCCCTTTTTTCGCAGCTCGTAACGGCTGGCTATAAAAGGGGACGTAATTTTAATTTCATGATTGGAAAGCTCGATTGGTCGGTTATGTGGCTTAATGAGTTTACGACAGCAATGAGTGGTGTATAACGGTCATGGGATTGTACGATTTAGGGTTTAAGGTCAGGTTAAATAGTGATTTCGGTCAAACAAAGTTTTATACGAATTGCTTTTTATTGGTTTTATTTACAAGTATATAATATGTACTTTGTTGTTTCGCTCGGCATTTTGCACCTAATTATGAGAAAAAGAAAATATTTTTTTTCATTCGAATTTAGTCAAATCGAAAAATTTAATTATTTTCCAGTGAAAACATAATATATATTTAAGTTTTTTGCTCAAAAAGGGATCGCAATGAACCGTATCTTCATAAATAAAAGCCACTTGAAATCACAAAACGAATGCGACTCAGCGAGACGTTCCCACACCATATTGAAAAAGATAAATCTTCGCCTCATCCGCCCCTCCCGTTCGATCCATTAACTTTGATTTTTTTTTTGTTACTGAAGCCATGTACTGGCGGCTTTAGGTAACTAAGTTACATGAGAAACGTTTTACCGCGAAATGTTTTCAAGTAACGTTTTTGTTACTAAAGCAAACTGTTAATTTTAAAATAGAAAATTTTATCGGTACAAAAATATTCTTGTAAATCTCGGATGGTCAACTTGCTTGAGTGGTTAATATGACGGGACGGTATAGGTTGTGGATGTTTCATTTTTTAGAAAAGTATTACTAATAGTAATTCTTGTAGTATACAGGACTTAACACTGACGCATCATGATGACCTAAACCCTCTCAGTTGTAGAGGAGGCCCATGCTCAGCAGTGGGAAGTATAATACAGGGCTGGTAGGTATGAATGAATGAATGAGTGAATGATGATGAATCTTACCTATCTGAGCTATCCCCAAAATAATCTCAAAGGTGTCTAAAGTCTATCAAAAGATTTTGAACCAGCGTGGTAAATGAAAGCCTCTCATAATTAAGACCGTACCCAATCGTGTGAAAATTTAATACAGAAATCATAATACGATACAATAAAAGTACAATTTAACTTAGTAAACACCTATGTAAAAACCACCTATTATAATAGATACCGCATTTCTCTTTGCTACAATGTTCATCACCATAAAACATCAAATGAATTTGATAAATTGCAACAAAATAATATGAAATCATTGTCGTCAAAGCTACGGGTGCATTCAACACTTCGGCTATCATTACAGTCATAAAACGTCACTAATGTCCCGTAATACATTGCTCTCTATATCTTTATTAACAATTCTGTCGCGATAGATTCTTTCCATTCAAAAGCTTTATGTCCAAAGTTACGACGTCCTTATAACTTTCCTTTTATCCCCCAACTATATTTCTGAAAAACACTGTTTTCTTTATGCGATTTAATACGCCATATTTTTGTTAAGTTAGTGTACGTAACAAAGTTGCGAATAATATGAAATAAAAAACTGTAGTGCACATAATCTCGGCTTAAAGGCGGTAGGTATAAATCAAAGTTTAGTTTGAACGTGTCTTGAAAAGTTATTCGAGTGTTTTATAAATTATAATAAAAAATGAATACGCAATACAAAGGATCCTACATTGTATTTAAATACATGCATTGAAGAAAAAATCTCTGTTTTATAACGTAGGCGTATTTAATCACTAAGGTTATTGTGAAGTGTGATTTTAAGTACCTAAGTAATTTTTTGGCTGTAATAAATATATTTTTATTGCAGACACATTTTTTCCTTCACGTGAAATATTTTTAATTGAATATAACGTCTTTTACTGCTGAAGATATGTATCATAAATATGATATACCTAATGTCTTTAAAGTTGTTAAGCACAATACGAATTTTGATATTCCTTAATCATACATCCCGAAATATTATCAGAATATTTATTCTACTTCTAAATGTCGATATATAACACACCCACGTAGAAATAGAGCCGCGTTTTCAAAAATGGTGCCGCGTAACCTATCTGAAACCGGCCCATAAATGTCTCAGGCAGGCTAATATTTTATGGGCTTATACTGAGAGGCGGGGTGAGCCTTACCTTATCTTATACACATGTGCTACGCTGTGACAGCCAAATTTATCGACTTAAAATACCCACCCAGATTAAAAATGAGATACCGAGCCGCCTGCGTTGGCTTGATAAAATATTATTTTTGGAACACCAAAAAACATATTTATGGCAAGTAAATTATGTGAAGTTAGTCTCAATGATTTGGGAACGACATTTGGGTAGTTTTTATCTACATCTACCGCTCTGCAGTATTTATAGATTGTGGTGTATTTATTGTTTTAAATCCATGGGAAATATGTAAATGACGATGTCATGGGTCTGATTCCCGTTGCGACTTTGTGATATTTAACTATGTGTATGACTCGGAGATGCGGTTTTTCGGGCATTGTATTATACGAGCGTGCTTGTGTAGGTAATGTACCTCTGTTATTTGCATACCCATGCGGTACATAATACCTTTATTCTTACTATATTACATAAGTAGGTAAATGTCCACATGATATATAGATGTCTTGCTAACAGACTGCCACCTCTTTCATTATTTTTGGGCATGCAGAATATTTTTCTTTATATTAGGCAACAATATTTCTAGAACAATTTCATTCTTTTAACTTTTCGGGCAATTGATCCCCATTTTTAGTATAATGAGTAATGAATGAGTGGCGCTTTGTGCTTATCAATAATTAGGTAAATCTCTCTACGCCTCCCTCAAATTAGCTTATATTATTACCTATGCACCTTCTTAACTTAAGAATAACATAAGTAGGGTTTATTCATTAGGTAGTAGTCTTAGTAATTATAATTGAAATTAAATCAAAACGTATATCAAAAGATATTCAGTAAAATAAAATATCAAAAACATTATTTGAAAATAAATATATATAATTAGCATTCAAGATGTGCCTCTTACGTGTGCCTAAATGCATGTAACCGTGGATATTTAATCAGAACATGTGAAAACTCACACATCCGCAAAACACGAACTAACGTGTAAACGTCGACCCACTGGGAAAACAATGACGGACTTACTATTTCGTAATTGTCATCAAAACAGTTACCTTTACAAAGTTATTTTACTGCCTACCCATATGCTTTCTGTTTTCTTACTGTTTGTTTAAAATTGGTTGAGTTAATTAGTCTGTTTTAGGTGTTTTTGGTGAGCGCCAGATTGCTTTAGTACCTGTTATGTTTTAAGGCAACAAGATAATTAATTTCGCATGCAGTATCTTGTCTTAATAAGATACTATTAAAGTAGCGTGCATTTATACTATGATAAATAAAATAAATGAGAATTATTTAGCTATACTGATCAGGAGTCATGACGGCGTGGAACTGGTGTAGTGGCGCGCGGTATCGCATTACAAAATGACATCAGTGACACTTATTTCTATGAATTTAAACTTCATTTTTGTCCGTCGATTTCCCTTTGACGTCACATTAAATTTTCTACCAACCTGCCTAAAGAATTTATAACGTTACAGTTGCACCTGTTTGGATATGGAGACGATAGACGAACGCCGTGCTTAAAAAAAGGCTTTGGATTATTTATCGTTATCAGACAGAATCAATTCTTTATTTATTGGTTTCATCTTCTTACTAGTTGATTAAATGAATAAAAACTATAAAAAAGGATTCCAATAGGACTCTACATACCTTAAACGTCTCATTAGGTCTAAGGAAAGCTTTTAATGCTTTAAAATAACTGGAAAAAAGTGCTGTTCGTTATTACTTATTGTGAGAACTGATATTTATATTTTACTGCTGTAGGTTTATAGCCTAGTTGGTAGTGGAACGGACTGCCGAGACGAATGTCCGCAGGTTCAAAACCCAAGGGCACACACCTCTTACTTTTCTAAAAAGTTATGTGTGTATTCTTTGTGAATAATTGCTCGCTTTAACGGTGAAGGAAAACATCTTGAGGAAACCTGCATACCTGAGAAGTTCTCTGAATTTCGAAGGTATGTGAAGTCCGCCAACCCGCACTAGGCCAGCGTGGTGGACTTAACGCCTTAACACTCTCAGTTGTAGAGGAGAGGCCCGTGCTCAGCAATGGGCAGTATATAATACAGGGCTGGTATAGTACTATAGTAGCTGTAGGGTTGTAATTATAAATGAATTAATTACTTCTCCTTGTTAAAATATACGTACGTACCAACTGACCATACCGCATTGGCAGGCAAATTGGTTTTTATTCCATCGATGCTTGCTTATTCCGTAGATGATAAATTCTGCTAGTTACATAAATGTATAGGCCGGCCAAATACAAACATCACAGTTTAATGTATGCTCCCAAATAAATGGTTATCAAATGAGTACTATCTATATAAGGTGTTCAATACAATAACTGTCAAATAAAATTTACTTGTAACCTGTGAAACTGGCCCTTAATAAATGAAAGCTTAGCTATAAGCTCACTATAAGATGTCGGTTGAGACGTGAAGTAGAGTGCGTGGGCCATATATATCATACTGGGTGTTGCTCGCGGCTTCGCTCGCGTGAAAAGCCTTTCCCGATACAAAAGTCCCTAAAACGCAGTACGACGCCAGCGCCATCTACTTAAAGATTCACATTAAAAATATCCATTATTTCCCATGGGTGCCAATTACCAGGTTTTTTTTATTTTTTTTAAATGCCATTGAATGACGAGACGAGCATGCCGTTCACCTGATGGTAAGCGATGCGACCACCCATAAACAGTAGCAACACCATCCAGCACCTTGAGTTATAAAGTACTGTGTGGCATTCCACTGCGCTCGTCATCCTGAGACATAAGATGTTAAGCCTCATTATGTCCTGTAGTTACACTGGCTATAATGTCCTTCAAACCGAAACACAACAGTGCATGCATACTGCTGCTTGGCGGTATAAATAGACATTACGGTGGTACCCACCCAGACGGACTCTTACATATGAGAGACCTACCACCAGTATAATAAAAAGTCTATGTGTTAATACAGGACATGATATTACCGTGTACTTAATTTTATCCAAATCCGTTTAATTGTTTCAACGTTTACTTTTAACAAACATCCAAACATTTTCACAAAACTTTCGCATTTATAATATTAGTAAGAGTAAGATAGTATAGAGTAGCGTAGGTGGATAAAGTCTAATGTTAGTTGTAATTTCATTTGTATGTACATACATACATACACACTCATGCCCTTTATCCCCAAAGGAGTAGGCAGTGGCGCAACTACTGCACCCACTTTTCGCCATGCGTAGGTATTCAGTCCCATGATGTGACGCGGTCGAGTCTATCGCTATATCGGGCACAAATTTGAGACTCCGGGCTGATACTAAGTAAAACCCAATGTCACTTTTCCCGACCCGAGGATCGAACCCGAGACCTCAGCACTACAGTCGTGCCGTAATACAACTACGCCACCGAGGCAGTCCGTCAGGTAATTTCATTAATGTCAAAATAAACTATGTACCTATATGTATGTATGGGACTTGTTAATTTACGATATACAGTGGCGCCGCACATCCTAAACGTCAGAAATATCTAAAATTTAGAGACTCTTCGGAATAGTATTCTCAAATTTAAAAACCTATGAATAGGTCTACAGTATTGCCATTCAATAATAATAAACATACACTAAAACTTTAAAATGTGATTAGCCTTGACAAGTTATAAAGGTTTTATTATGTCGAGCTTCCAGTGGATGTGGTTTATGCTTTAAGCCCAATGTAACGAACAGCATTTGAAGCTAGAAGGTTCATCGAAGTTTAATATCTTAACTAAGGTTCGCTTGCATAACGACCTACTAAGTACCTATGATTAATGTTAAATATATTTTAATCATAGTGCTGTCCTTTTCACCTCCTAATGGATAATAGTGATAGCACGAGGTTTTGAAACTGTTTAACGCTAAATATATATAGTAAGTTGTTGTGCAAGTTAGGCTTCATAGAGTCGGAGAAACTTTACCTATTGCAAGTTAGACTTAATAATAATACTAATAGAGTCGGATAAACTTTAATCATCTCTACGACTATAAAGTAAAATAACGGATTGTATATATGAACCTTACCAGCTGCGCAGGATTAAAAACTTCACAGGAGAAACGGAACACAGCAAATGGAACACAATATTTAAACACATTTCGTTATACAAAAGTAAAAATAGTGACTTCACTCACATGCGTTCCAAATTGGACTAACAGGCTTCACTGGGCCAGGCACACCGACCAAGTTATATGATCCAGCAATAAACGAAACCGCATCTATTATACCGTAAGGTCTCCAGCTGATGTGGAATTTAAAACAAGCTTTATTGCCTTATTGAAAACCCTTGACCCAATTTTATCGGCTTAATTGCAGTGATCATTAGTGTTTTTTATTTTTGTATAAATCAGTGCTTTTTCTTGGAACTGTAGATCTCTTTGGCTCATTGAAATCTTTACTTGGAGCCTACGAGAGCTTGCGAAATGTGGGTGTAGTTCATCTGTGGCTACCCCTGAAAGGTGCAAAAGCCGTTATACTAAATACTGATATCTTTGCATTACTAATTGTAATCAAGATGAACCATTTACGGTCATAAAGCTTATGTATAAAGGAAACAACTGTCGCATAGCGCAGCAATTAGGTACCGTAGAAACTTATAAAACCAATCAAATAATGTTATTATGGGCAGGCTATTATTAACATAGGCATTGTATTAGATACAAGTCTGGATTTGAATTGCAAGGAGCTAGTTCTCGTATAAGAGCGGGTAATTTTAAGTTCCACATTAGAGTTTGAGAAGCTTGGCTTGCCCTGGATTACGTCATAAATGCCACCGCCTTAAGCAATAAATATTTCTATTCCTATTCAAATACAAAAGCGTTAGTGTTTATATATGTATTGAGTACTACTCCTCTATTTCTATTTCTTTAGGACAAGGAATGTACAGACTTAATAAAATTGAAGGTTAAAGTTTAATTGGACGATGTGATTTCATTAGAGATATCATACGGAGTAAATTTAACATAAAGGCCGTAAATTCTTTTATTTGTTTGAAGGCAAACAATTACTGTCTAATCAACATTTGACACCTTCACGTAACTGCGAAGTGCTTCAAAAAAGCCGCCGCGTCTCGAAAACAAACTAATATTTAATGTTAAATATCGGACCTTATGTCTCGCGCACACTAAATATTGGAACATGTGTGAGCCGACTCAAAATGATGTAACGAAATGTACAAACATTCTGTGTATCCGACTTGTTAACAGATCCTTATAGCAGTGCCGCAGAATCAGAACGTCTTATGTTATTCAAATGAGAATGTAGAACACTAAATCTTATTACTTTTGTCATAAAACACTGTTTTGAAGTTTGACTCATTTCGAAACGTATGACGTCGCTTGGATCTTTACTAACTGCATCTCATAGTTAATGCTATAGTAATCATCAGCTAATTTGTGAAGTAAACAACATAAAAATTAAAAAATGATTACATAGTCTGTTAATAGGTAGCTTATAATTGGGAGCTTAGGAACAGAAAAGGTCAACATTTCATGGCCGGAATTATTTTATTTGATCTGCCAAGAAGATACTAATGACATGCATTGGAATATATAATTCACTCAAGTAAGAATAGAGTCCATCAAAAGAGTTTACCTCGAACATTCTGATTACGCGGATCGGTATGTGTATTCGTTCCGCACTTCCACAATCACAATTATACATATAGTTGTAATCAAACACAAACATGATTGACGTGCACTGCATCATAAACCGAAACTTCGACTGGCCACAACACACCGCCTCACCTTGAACCCCGTTTTCACTTTTCGCGTTCAAATAAACGCGTGTTTTATTGTTTTGTCCAGTGTTATGCAAATGAGTTGCCAACAGTAGCTAGTTTGTGGAAGGGTTCCCGAAAAAAATTGAAAGTGAAAGCCAACTGCACGCATATTGTCATGGATCCTTCGAACTTTTGTACGGATAAATATTTACGTTACGGTATGCAAAAGATGTTAAAAGCACTACCGAATTGACTTTGTTATTCAAATGTGAAGTTTTGTCGGCATTTGCCGCTTTTTTCTGTTTATTTGTGTATTGATAAACATGTGCCTTGTTGTGTTTGACGAATCATGTGTTAAGAATAACATCGAACTTTTGTTTTCCAAATGTTCTCAACCACATTTATCCGTTCTATGCTTACCAAAGTTATATTTCAGTAGAATGAAGACTTAAATGTCATTAAGATCCTATGACATATCTTCTATAGTATATAATATGTCATAACACCAAACCATATTACTTTAAATTAAAATAAACTTTAAAGCTGTTTTAAATAATGCATAATAAACGCTAACAAGGCTGTCATTATCAAGAAACAATTTGAAGAATGCCTACGAATACCGCATATTGTTGTCATATCTAAGTATAGTTAAGTAGTTAGTAGAGAGCGGTAGCTCGCCTGTATTAAACTTTACGACGGGGATGCGAGACGTCATAAAACTCGAGATAAATCCAATCGGGGACCGAAGAAAAACAATCCACTTCGTTCCGAAATTACTTGAGATAGGGACCGGACGGATTTCTGAATTACGATTAATATTAAAAAGTTATTTACAACTTTGTGATATTGCTTGAGATTTACAGTTTTGGTGTAGGTATTATTTGTGCCAATATAAATTCAGTTTGCGAAATTATTGGGTGACTTTTAAAAATCTGTCAACGGTAAAGGGCAATAATATCAATTAAATCGGTTCGTCATAAATTAAATTCAGAAAAAAGTTACATAATTTATATTATCTTAGTTAAAATACAAAATAATTTATGGTAGAATATTTATGCTAATTCCTGATTAGTGGAAAGTTAGTATCGATTTGATTTTTAGTGAAAATATTAACCATTAGTCGTCTACTAGATACCTTTTAAAGGTTGTAAGATCAGCTGAAAGGTGCGACGTCTGGTGTGCAATTAGCGGCGCACTTTGCAAACAGCCGCGCCATCAACATCGCACTTTAGGCGTACGGTCTGCATCTAAAGTAGGCAATTAATTGAAATATGTGGGTACATTGAAGTTTTGGGTTACAGCTACAAATAATCCTCTTTGGTTGCAACGCGCTGTTGACTTGAAAAAGGAATTTATTGAATGGTCAGGCATCCACGTGGCCCAGTTTGCTGATGACAGTTTGTTCATGCATCTTTTGTTGATCAGCAGTGTATATCAAGTACTTTCAATAAAGAGACAACTGAGGCTCGAGACATATTCTTTATCAGCTGGATATTTTTTTTAATGCAGATCTATATTTCTAAATTAATTCATTCTGTTTTACTGACTAAATCGGATTTCTAAACCTAAAACATACCTGCACCCGCGCTTGATAAGTAAATCGGATTTTATATAAAAAAAGAAAAATATATTTATATTAAAGCTTTAATGAAATATGCATATAAAATTCTGTATAAATCACTGCGAAATATTTGACATAGATCTGTGTACAATCAGTTTTTTTCCTGACCGTACACACGCAGGCTTAGCTCGGCGTCCGTAAGTTACTTTGTGTCGGCGTGTGGCGAGACTCGGCCGAGTCAATACACAGTGGAATGTGGCACGCAATCACCCCGGCGCGGCGGCCGCCTGCTGCCCGACCGCGGCTTTCTACCAAGCGGCTTCTCTACACGTTGGCCAATATATGAGTGAATGTGTATACCAATACTTGGCTAAGTGTGGACGTGGCGGCCAACATTCAGCTAATGTTATTGAAAGACCGACGACAAGCAGATTTCGCGCCAACGTGTATGCCAACACTGACTTACAAATACCTGCCAAGTAACAACAGATCCCCCTTCTCCATGTTGGTCACAGGTATTGGCCACAATCAGTGGCACTTATATTGGCCAACGTATAGAAGAGCTAACCATACAAATGTCAAAGTGCGATCTTAAATCATTTTACACATGAATTATCTTAATAAATTATGATTCTAAACATCATTTATAGATGATTATGGATAATTGCTTCGCACATTGCGACATTAAGAAATCGATTAGTTTAATATACCTACGCCTTCTCAAATTGCAGATTACGCTGCAGTTTTGCAGAATAATAGGTATATTGTAATATATGTGGCTCTTTAATAAATCTTACTAGTCTTAGTAATATTATAAATGCGTAAGTTTGTGAAAATGTTTGGATGTTTGTTTGTTAGAAGTAATGTAATCCTCCTAGCCAGTTTCGGCCACGGCGGCCAATCTCAACAGAGATCAGCCAGGTACGCAGGAGATATTATAGTGCGCAAGTGTGTGCGCAATACACAGGTGCACTCGCTATTCCTTCACTCTCATAGTCCGGTGAGACGGCAATCCGACATGACCGGAGAGTGATCAGGCGCAGGACCAACGGCTTTACGTGCTTTCCGAGGCACGGGGGTATCACACCGCCAACTTCCTGACTCCGAGCTGCGACTGAGTATTTTTTTTAAGATGGAAAAACCCAGTCACTATGTTTTTTGGCTCGACCCGGGATTCGAACCCAGGACCTCAGCGCGTAAATCGCACTCGTAACGTGTACGCAATACAACTACGCCACCGAGGCAGCCAAAGAATTAAACACAGAAACAACTAAACGGATTTGATTGAAATTTCGTACACGGGTAGATCATGTCCTGGATTAGCACATAGACTTTTATCTCGGTTATTTACTCCCAGAAATAATAGATATTATTAAGCTGATTGTTTAAATAGATGGTATTGTGCCGTGTTTTTAGGACTTTTGTAGCGGGAAAGGCTTTTCACGCGGTCGAAGCCGCTTAAAACTTAGATGGAGAGAAAAACATTTATTTGAAGAGGAAAAAAAATATAGGTAACCATCATCATCATCATCATCAGCCACATGACGTCCACTGCTGAACATGGGCCTCCCCGAAAGATTTCCAGACGGATCTGTCAAAAGCGGCAAGCATCCAGCGTGTTACTGCGACCTTTATCAAGTCGTCTGTCCACCTGGCAACCATAGGTAACCATATAAGTAAATAATTTAGTCTTATAACATATTTAAATGGCTAGGGAATCTGGAAGACATATAATTATAAAGTTTCAAATGTTACTGAAATTACAGCGATACTTTCTTTCGCAGTTATAATTTGATTACATATTAAAGCAACGTTACATTCAACCTGTAAACGTTTTAAAACACAATAAAATATAATTGTACATTTCTTAATGGAACAGCAGAATTATTCCCCGGTATAGTAGTTATTATGAGTCGAGAAGACAAAATCGTTTAGTAATCGCAATAACAGTGCGAAGTCCGAGCTTCGATTTTAAGATGTCTGCCTGTATATAACATGGTACTATTAATAGATGATTGAATGTGAAAATATTTATTCAATTAATTGGCTTTTATATGAAAATGTTACATGACTATAAAGTCTTTAGTGAGCGTATTAAGAATGTTATTTATTACAAGTTATGTTACATGTTTGTTGCTAATCCGCTGAACTTATTTGCATATAAATTCAAGAACACTCATTTATTCGAATTATTGTTTAGTTGTCTACTGTACTGTCTTTATTACTGAAAAAAGTCTTATTGGGCTTAAAGCTTTGTATTTTTGGTAGATGGTTGTAGGATAATCTTACACAAATTAAATGTATGTAAATTTTGAACTCATTTTTTATGTGCCTACCAAATACGGAGGATACTTCCAATTTTAAATTAGGAAATAAATATTATTCTATATAAAATATTTAGGCTATAGTTTAACGCTTAAATAATTAAGTTACAGCAACATATTTATAAAATAATTAACGCTTTGGTGGTGGCTGTATCATTAGGCATTATTAACAAAAAGTTAAGCATTAAAAATGAATAAACACCATCTAAGAGATTCCGCCTCAGTGCGATAATAATCTTTTTAATTCAAACCTCAATTACACATAATAAAATCGCTGACGCTGAACATAAAAAAAAAACTTTGTGAGTTTTGCTGACAGCGGCAATGATTAAAATTGTGTGTAGTACTGCCTAATTTCTTATTCACCGTTAGTGGTACAAATTTAAGCCGTGTGACACGTGTTAGAAATTTAATTGGATGGAAGAGTATGTGGATACTCATACCGAATGAGTATGGGATTTATAACTAGTGCGGTAACTAGGGTGGTGCCAGCGGTGCCTAGGCACAGAGAAAAATGGCCAGACCGGGACCAAGTTTTGGCTTATGTATGAGCAGAGTCGGCGTATTTTTTGCTGACATGTTATTTGTACCCTACTGTCTGTAGGTATATATGTTTGTAGTATAACATCAATTATGATATTCTAACTAGAGCCTGTGGCGCCCCCATGAGGTCTGGGGCCCAAGACGACCGCCCTGATAAATATAAGTACACAGTAATGAAGCGGCAAGTCTCACAATGCTCAAGCTAATGAATCTAAAAGAATAGGTAAGTAAAAAATTAACATTATATACCTAGGTATCCTTTCTTGGGAACATTCATCTTCCAATTCCTTGGCATAATGTATCTTTATAATCTTAGGTTTTTAATTTTTGATATATGATAATGATAATGTATAAAGTATTTTATTTCACAGGAATATATTATACTTATATAATTAGGTAATTAAAATATTCTAAGATTATTATTTCTCTGTATTTTCAATTTTTCTTTTTTTTAATTTTTATATGTATACTAAAAAAAAACATTAATACATATTATAAAAATATAAAAAAGTGAATCACCCTCCGATGGCGAGGCTCAAGACCCAAGCCACCGGTGGTCAGGGATTCAAAGTGAGGAATCTCCTCACAATGCGTGCCGTGTCCAGAAGTACTGCTTTCTACATCTGGCCCTTGGCCCAACGACCAATTGAGAGCCTCTGGAGGTGTTGGTCGAGACTCTTTGGTATCAACCCATGAGCAGAAACGACAATCGGAACAATAATTGTAGAGTCCACCTCCCACATGTCGGTAAGCTCGTGAGCCAAATCTAAATATTTAGACATTTTGTCCTTTTCGGCCTTAACAAGGTTATCGTCATGCGGAATGGTAACGTCAGCAATTGTGATATTGGGGTTTTCTACTTACTTAGTATCAACACGGAGTCTGAAAATGTGCCCGGTAAATGGCAATAGGCTCGCCCCCTATTACATGGGACCTAACATAGCTAGAGAAATGAGGGTGTGATACACCCCTGCTTACCCCTGAAAAGGGAAAAATGATGTTATGTATCTATGTACTATCGGTATCATGCATGATTAATTTATTCCAAATTGATGTAGGGTTAACATAATTTGCTTGAAACACAAATCATGTCTGCCTTGTTTGATTTGAGTCTCTTCTGGATGATCCAACTCACCTAAAGATCTCTACAACCGTCCCAAGCCCTAAGTTTGCAGGTTCAAAAATTATAAAATTCATTTTACTAGAGTTATCATGAAAAATAAATAATATTGTACTACTGGTTATGAAAGGAACTTGCTGCATATAGGCACAAAAAGACGTATAACTTATTTTTGGAAATCTGTACATTAATTACGAATAAACTTTTTACTTAAGCTCTATTATGGGTAAGCATTAAGATTATAATGAAAGCGTGTGAGCCGAATGGCCTACTTATCATCATCGATCGAAATTTAAATAATGATGACCGCGATAAGTGCCGCTGTAGTTACTTTTATAACGGCGCAGTGAATGCACTGTTAAATGTCGATGTTGCCACAAGAAGCGGAACTGATTTTACGACTACAATTTGGCTGAATTACACGTCCCTACCTATCCGCGTATCGTGAGATTATTTATTTCCCAATTAACGCGGCAAGCCAGTGAGCAATGGTCAATAAATTGTAGGCAGATTAGAAATTCTCAAAGTCAATCTTATTTATTTATAGGTATAACATATAGATATATAACATTGCTAGTAGGTACCGCTTTCTTCGAAATACGAATCTTATCTTCATCTATATGCATAGGTACGTACCTAAACAAAAAAGCGAAGAAAGATCCGAGGGGGTCGATGATACATTTCTCGAGGTCCGATTACCTAAGCGAGGGATGAATCGGCGCGCGCTTCTCGGACGAAGGCAGGCGCGCGACTTGAGAGCAGGCCCCGCCCGCCCAGAGGCGCACACACTACGTCGCACGACTCCGCCGCGGCTGGCCGCGTTCCATCGCACGACAAAACGCGCGCGCAACCATAAATAGTGCACATAATTAATTTACTACACCAGTAAAAGTGATGATACTAGTTTATCGACGATAAATCTGTGCAGTGCTGTGATCGCGTGTCGCAGGTAAGTGATAATTGCTCAGTCGTATGCCGATGTTTGTAGTGCAAACAGCGCGGGACGCATGGAGTCGGGAACCCTTTGGGCTCTGCCTGTAATTCGACACGTTTGTGCTAGTTCGTTTCGACTCGTGTTTCAACAAAGAGTTTGTTGTTTCTATATTGTTTTGTGATCTCACGATTTGGTGACTGCAGGAACTGATTCGCGTTAATTGTGTTGGAGGTCGAGAACAAAGGTCAATGAGCAGTTCTTAACTGTCGAATTAGTTGTTATCCGTCAGTTACGTATGATACGGTGATTTGTATAGAGCTTTATTTATTTAAAATTAGTTATGGTCTATAGGTGGTTCGCGGTAAAATTATATTCTTATAAGATAAAGATAACCTTTAACTTAGTAAGTGTTCTGTTTATTAAGTAGTGTAGTGTTAATATGACTATATTAAAAGTCAATTGATTTTAAAAGAAAAAGTATAATACATTTAAAAAGTGTATCGCAGATATAAGTAAGTTATAATTTTTTTTTAGTATCTTAACCCAAGAATTATTACATTTAATCGCGATATATAAAACATACCTGTTAAAACACATATTGTATATGTTGATATCATCAATAATTATAATTACAATAAGCGTATTCACTACTTAGAATCATAATTTCACGTTGTGAGTAGTGACTTGACGAGTGCCGACGGAGTACGGTCGGCGTCTGCAATAATAATCATAAAATTAAACTGATTGATTATAAAACTGATCTTGATGTAATTTTAAGGATTTTTTATAATTGTGCAAGATTTAAACATAACATAACTTGCAATTCCACACTGTAATATTTGTACATTTTTAATTTACCTTTAAACTTTATTTATTTTGCAGTTTTATAGAAACACTATTTAAGAATAATCGGGTTACGTAAACTTATTGTTTATTTACAAAAATAATAGCCTTATACCATAAATACATGTTATCTTACATCATAATCGTATTTCCATATTTTATGCAATATCAAGATACAACGACATTCATTTTTATTCAATCTTCAATGAGAAAGGATTCAAATGTTGTTTTGTAATGTAAGTAATTATCAAATAAAATGTATTTATTATTGCCGATATATTATTCTGTTAAATTAAGCTATGAAGGTAAAAGAAATAAAATATTTTTATAGATACTAAATAATGATAGATTTCTTCCTCAACACAGCCTTTCTGTTACAACATTATTATTTGTATTTGCAATAACTAATAAACTGTCAATACCAAATAGGTAATGCTATCTGGTATAGTTATTTAAATAAGACATATTAACTACAGCTCCAAATCTTTTTATGCAAATTACATTATTACTCTATTAAATTGTTGGTGCATTTTATATATCAATAAAATATAGCTAATTAAATAGCTATTGAGTATTGGTTTAGAATAAATATTTATTGTTGTTTCCGGTACTAAAATTTTACGAAATAAATGTTACAAAAAATTTAACCTACTGCTCAGAAGTTTATATTAAAAAATATATTTTTATTGGAACTTGTTATCAATTATATTTTTTATCTGTAGTCCATAATAAATTTCCAGGGAAAGGTATTGACAATTGATAGACCCTAGAACTATTGCGTGCAGTCTTATTAGTTGTATATCTGTTCGCCCTGATTCGTGACTGGCCCTTTATGTACTGTCATCGTTATATTATGGAACCAAGGTGGTAGGAAAAACAATCCAAATCCACGTATGGAACACAACATATAACCGGTGATTGCAACCAGATAAATCAGTAATAATATGCTATTGGTACATCGTGGCAGATTTCAATAAAACCCACTCATTAACTCTAGTTAGTATAGATTTACATATCAAGAAGATGCTTCGAATTCCGCGCTTGAATGTTTTTGTTTCTTATGATAACTGATTATGATCTATTATAATCATACTGCATCGGTGGCGTAGTTGTATTACGATATGACTGCAATGCTGAGGTCTTGGGTTCGATTCCCGGGTCGGGCAAAGTGATATTGGGTTTTAAATTCAGTATCAGCCCGGAGTCTGGAATTTGTGACCGATATGGCGAGAGGCTCGCCCCCTATCACATCATGGGACGGAATACGCACGGCGAAAAGTGGGTGTACTAGTTGCGCCTCTGCCTACCCCTTCGGGGACAAAAGGCGTGAGTGTGTGTGTGTATAATCATAAAATAAGTTTTTGCTAAGCTCCAAATTCATTGCCCGTTGAAGTCTATTGTAGGGTGATGGGGTCGTAACGTAGCAACCATGATCTAAAAATAACTGATATGTTACATTTTTATACTATTTTAATACAATATTAAAATTGTATTTAAATTACAGTCCTATATAAATGACTCCCTCGGAGGCGTAGTTATATTACGATTTACATTTACGAGTGCAGTGCTGAGGTCTCGTATTGGATCCCCGGGTCGGGTAAAGTGATATTGGGTTTTTATGCTCAGTATCATCCCGGAGTCTGCGATTTGGCAATATTATGCTCGGTGCCTATCACATCATGGGACGGAGTATACACGGTGAAAAGTGGGTGCACTAGTTGTACCTCTGCCCAGCGCCTACCCCTTCGAGGATGTGTGTGTGCGTTATGTCCAAAATAAATAGGTAGTAGAAAAAAGATAAACGAGAAAATTTGTTAGACTAGTTTCACCTTACGTTTAAGTAGGTGAGGCTAATATTTGCTATAAAAAGGTAATAGAGAATATTATGGTTATAAACTTCTAATCATTT
Organism: Sphinx pinastri; assembly: GCA_947568825.1. Taxonomy (NCBI): domain Eukaryota; kingdom Metazoa; phylum Arthropoda; class Insecta; order Lepidoptera; family Sphingidae; genus Sphinx; species Sphinx pinastri. The sequence continues at coordinate 7,425,676 of OX387627.1, read as the reverse complement.
TACAATAGTATAAAACAGTTTTATTCAATTTGCATTTCATTCTATAGTACCTACATAGCTACATGAGAAGTCTTAAGAAAAAGTCAATAAAGTAATTTAGTTCTTAACTGGGGCGTTGTAAGCTATCTACAATTTGTTTGATTACGGTATTAAGCAATTTGCTACGCAGAGCTACTGTCCATTCGAACTATCTTGTTACCGAATGAGTAAATTATGTCAATTTTATTCGTTTACCGCATATACCTATAAATAATAGTGATAATATGAAATTTAGAAGCGTATGTATAAATATTATGATGCAATATTTTCAAATGGAGGGAACTGGTGTTAGAATTTATTTATCAATGAACACATTTGTTTTGTTGGACTTCAAAGTTCAAAGTAAAACGATTTATATTTATTAGTTTGGAAGCGACTGAAAGTACAACAAATGTTGCCGTCATCACTAGCAATAAATCAGTTTTTCTTTCAGTGAGTGTACGCTGGGTGTTATATTATAAACTTGTATCGAACTAAAACTAAACGAATAAAGTAATGAAAAATCTTAATTTCAACTCCAGAGGATGTCGTTTTTAATCCATCTATCATACAGCGTTCGCTAAATGAATGACACTGGCCGTAAAGTCATAATGGCCGGGCGTTGATTCACCCACGTGCGCGGCTCCGTTCTTAGCCAGCTAATCATTCTTTTGACACTGTAATAACCCCTACACCTCTAAATATAAGTGTCGTTTTCGTTCAAAACATCCTTCACATACTAGTGGACCCAGAGACATGTAGTTTATTGCACTTTGTATAGTCCGACATAAAACTAGACACCCAAGTAGTGGATTAGGAACGAGAAATCCCTCTTGCGCAATGAAGGTTATAAAGCAATTCTGATGGGAGGTCAATTTTTAAGCGTCATTTATAAGTTCGTGTAGTTTACGATTTGTTATTATTGCAGCAGTTTTACATATAAATGTTTATAGGCGTTTTGATAGAGCGTTTGTGTAACTATTGTATTCTTGTATGAGGTAACTCGGAACATTGTTGATTTTAGTTTGATTTTAATTAATAACAATGGTGGTTTTCGATTAAAGTTAATTTGTTGTTATTAGCATGTTCTAGGATAAAATGCCAAAAATATTTTGATATAACACTACGAGAAAACGGCCCTGTCTGATGTTGTCCAATATGTTGAAACATAGTCCGTCAACAGTTGATCTATTGGCTAATTGGCATAGCCTTAAACCCTTTTTAGATGGAATCTTGTCTTTATCATCACATTACATCCATCATTTAGAAGTCATTTGGTACGACACTATTAAGTTGTCATGCTGGCATGTTCATCTCGCCATTCAATGCCATAATTTTATTTTCCGCTAATGAATTTGCCTCGATTATTGCATTATTCAACCTCCTAATTAACACAGCAAAATTATGAAAAGAAAAGAAGTTAATTTTAAATTAATTATATAAATGAAACTGTATTCGCGCCATAAAACTAAAACCAGTCCGTGTCATAGTAATTCTCACATTCATAAATCTTTTCATACATGCCCCGTGACCGAGGTTATTTTATAATCAGTAGCTTACATCGAATGTAAATATAACTAATTTTAATATAACGTGTTAATAGCTTTACATGTTTATTAGAAATTGTATGATATAGTATGTTCACACTATTGTAAATTTGTAGCAAATATTAGCAAAAGGCAGTTTGCACTCTTATTATAACTTAGTAATAACATTTTACGATATCTTTTTATAGTAGGTGGTAAAATTTATTTATTTACTTACAAAGGTATATCAACACTTTATGTATATTCAATAGTCTACTAGTCAATTGATACAAATGTTAACAACATTACTTAAAAAATATAAATTATGACAGTACCGAGCGGAGTACGGGTAAACAGTATAATATTATAAATTGTGATAAAAAGGAACGTCTATATTTGCTTTTGAAAATATTGAGGGAATCAAAAATGAATAGGCAACTTGGTGGTAGGGAATCACAATCTACTGAACACCAACACTGCCCATTGCCCTAGGAGCTGTTGTATGTTAATTACCTTTAAGGAAAGAATAAAAAGAGTAAACGATAAATTACTGGTGGTAGGTCTCTCATTATGTAAGAGGCCGTCTGGGTGGGTACCACCGCAATGTCTATTTCTACCGCCAAGCAACAGTGTGCATGCACTGTTTTGTTTCGGTTTGAAGGACATTGTAGCCAGTATAACTTCTGGACATAATGAGACTTAACATCTTATGTCTCAGGATGACGAGCGCAGTGGAATGCCACACTTTGTCAGTCAAGGTGCTGGATGGTGTTGCTACTGTTTATGAGTGGTCGTATCGCTTACCATCAGGCGAACGGCATGCTCGTCTGGTCATTCAATGCAATAAAAAAAAATAAAAAAATAACTTAGTCGACAGTGTTTTTATTTAAAGTTAGCTAGTTTGATACCTACAACGTTCAATGTTATTGCATAATGACTTGTGCTCGCGGCTTCGCCCGCGTTACGAAGTTTTTATGGCATAAAAGTCCCGCAATATATTTACCGATCTCATACTATCTCTAGGATACTAAATTTAATCGAAATCTTAATTTTTGAGATTATTGCATTCGGGACAGATAGACAAACGCGGCGAGGGACTTTGTTTTATAATATGTATTTAATCCTTAAACACAGGAACCCTAAATATATCTAATACTACATTGAGTTAGCCACTGACGTGTTTTATTTTATTGGTACACCTTCGGATATACATTTCGATTTAAAACCATTTTATGGTATGTTTTATTTAATCAACATAGGTAATAAAGCACCGCCAAGGTAATTACAATCCCATAGTGAGTGTAAATGTGTAGTGTACGATGTTATTTCGGGAAAGAATCGACATTTAATGTAGTGAAATGGCAGATTCTAATCAATATCCAATCAGTGGCCGGTAGTAAAGTTAACTAAGCGGGAAATTAACTGAGTCGACGCGGGAATGTACTTGTGTGCGTCTACCAGTGTCTATGCTTTCTATGTAATAAGTGGTGTTTTTCATTTTATTTGTATGGGTGCAATGTATTGAATGTATAATGTGTTTATGTGAGTACCTATAGTCTAAAATGTAATGTGCTCAGTGACAGTAAGGTTACCAATGTAATATATAGGTACATTGTATAATGTATATATTACAATATTCAAACATATATACCTATTATATTTTCGTATTGTTATCTTTAGAAAATATTTGAGCAATATCAAAAATCTTGCTTTGTCTCAAGTGTAGTAAATTCTAGAATCAGTTTTATCTCAGATGATTAATTATATTCATAGAGTACGTCTACAGTCTCGAAGTTTAAATACAAACTTAATAATAACAAGTAAATTTAGAAATAATACAGACTAGAAGCACTCGCAATATTCTACTAAAATCGATTATTCACATCTCTGATAACAATTACTCACTAATCAATACAGTTTCCTCTGACGATAACGTATCGAAAATGGTTTCAGCATTAGTGATTTTATGTATGACAGTAGTAAGGTACGTATAGGTGACATTAAATATGAGCTTTCTTACTTATCAGTTTATATCTTACCTATGACTGCCTCGGTGGCGTAGTCGTATTACGGTACGACTGCAATGCTGAGGTCTCGGGTTCGATCCCCGGGTCGGGCAAAGTGATATTGGATTTTTCTATTCAGTATCAGCTCGGAGTCTGGAATTTGTGCCCTATATGGCGATAGGCTCGCCCCCTATCACATCATGGGACGGAATACGCACGGCGAAAAGTGGTTGCACTAGTTGCGACTCTCCCTACCCCTTCGGGGATAAAAGGCGTGAGTATGCGTATCCATTCTTACCTATGTCAGTGACAATAAATCTAAACGGCAAGAGTTCAAAGAGACTAGACACAGTTGAAAGTTGTTTGGTTATAATTGGACAGTGCAGTAAGCGGTATCATACATGGAACGTTTAATAGTAGTTAGTTGTGTACTTTATGCGACTATTGGAGGATGCTTTTCATTCCTTGTTATATTTTTTACCAAACAAAGGAAAGTAAAACTTATTGTAACGAAATAGTAACTTCTTTACAAATCATAGTCAAACCAATTACATCGACCACGGCAAAGGTAATTGAAAAATAGGTAATGTTTACAAACAATAAGCTTTCTCATTCTTTGATGACGTAGACCTATAGGCTGATTAAGTATGTGGTAGCTTTTGCCCGCGGCTCCGCCCGCGTGAATGACTTTTCCCGGGATAAAGTCCCGCTTTATATTTACCCGGGATAAAAAGTAACCTATGTGTTAATTCAGGGCATAATCTACCCGTGTGCCAAATTTCATCGAAATCCGTTCAGTAGTTTTTACGTAAAAGAGTAACAAACATCCATACATCCATACTTACAAACTTTCGCCTTTATACCTAATATTAGTAGGATAATTACTTCCCTACTTAAATCGCTGGGGGTAGGATAGGTATACTTTATATCCCCCGGATAGCGACCACCGGACAAGGTGTTAAAACCCGCTATAGTGGTCCACGTTACTGTCGCGGGATCACCCTGTGTGTCCAGTTGAAACAGGCCGGCATAATTGTGCCTACTGGCGATCATCTCTTGTCAGTCGACATTCTACCTAGACCCCTCTTCGCTTTCCATCAGGTGTAGTGTCACTTCGTAAAAATAGCCACTTCATAACACCCAAAAATACATTTTCATACACAGTAACAAGTAAAATAGACGCACAAATAACATCGAACATATTAACAACTAGACTTCTGCTCGCGTATCCGCCTGCGTGAAAAAGTTTTTCCGGGATAAAAATATCTTCCCGGGATAAAAATATTTTCCCGGGACAAAAATATTTCCCGGGATAAAAAGTAGCCTATAGCACTCAGGAGAAATGTAGCTTCCTATTAGTGAAAGAATTTTCGAAATCGGTCCAGTAGTTTTTGAGTTTATTCATTACAAACAAACAATGAAAACTTTCCTCTTTATAATATTAGTAGGTACCTATAGATAACCTTACAACTTTCACCGATATCTGTATTTAAGAGCTAAACTATTTATCGGAAAGCGCAGCAGACTCAGCGCTCCAAATGGCCAATAATTCTTAACGTTATGAACTTTTGAGTCTATAAATCGAACGCACGGCTCTAAAAGTTACTTATTTCTCGTAAACGGTTACAAATGGATAGTAAAATTGTAGTAGTTACGTGTTCTTACAAATTATTGGCTTTCGTTTTATTGTGTGTGTGCTAGAGTAGTGTTGTTTTGTAATCTTGTTTTAATGCCATTATGTTTAACGCATATGTAAGATTAGTCTTAAATTATTTATATTAGATAAATCAGTGTTTTTCAACCTTTTTCATGACACGACCCCTCTAGTATGAAAAAAATTACGCGACCCCATCAATTTTGATAATATTAAGTAGGTACCTATATGATAATATTAAGTAGCAGTTAGCAGTTTTGATAATATTAAGTATATTTGCGAAGTAATATTATTCTGATTCACCTTACCAATTTTTAATTAATTATTTGAAAAACGTACTGTAAACATACGTATGTAGGTACGTTTCATATAACCATATTTTTTAAATTTAATATCAAGGAGTAGGTAAGGTGAGAATATTTAAATATTTTAAGGCAAGAATAGGTACCTATATATACTTTAGTACAAATACTTTGTTTATCCCAGTAGGTATTTAAAAATACTTTGTTTCGTATCCACCTACTCGTGCTAAAAGACCTCTTAAATACATACAATTCCATAACACAACTTGCGTGGGGACAAGCGGTTTGCTCTGATTCACGAATTCCAAATGTCATCATATTTCACAATGGACTGCCTCTTACCAGCATGGCAGACAAGCTGACGAATGAAGGTGAAAAGGTACTGTTACCCTACTTTTTAGGTTGACACACAAAATCATGAAGAATACTTCCAAAGTTAAGCTTATTAAACTTTGCCGGATTATATTTTAAGCTCCACCCTAAAATGAAGATGATAGCGGCAAAGATGGCAGAAAGTATGGGCGGCTTGTATTTGGGTGGATACTGTGGGCGTGGCCTAAAAAGGCCCTGCCCTTTGGCAAATGGCGCCGAAATGGACCAATACGAATTCGACTCGTTCCAGACATTCCATTTTTGAACGTTCGTCGGTTGCTTAGCAACGCAGAATGTGAGGTTAAATATATTTGTGTAAAATGTATTACAGGAATAATTAATGAAAAAGCATACAATAAACAATTAATTTGAAATTTTCGAATGTATTATTTATTTATTGTTACATCATAACAAAAAAAATAGTTGTTAAAAGAAAGGGGTATTATATTAATTACTTTTAAAATTTTAAATAAGCAATTATCAATGTTTTTTTAATGTAGGTATCCAATTGTAGGTATCTAATTAATGAATTAAGTATAAAAATAATTATTTATGTGCCTAATACTTTCTAGGAGACATCTCTGTATTGTATCTAATAATATAATGCTATCAAGCTCCGTATTTGACATGAGGGTGAACTTATTAAAAGCTTCCTTGTTACATAGTAAAGTATTTCAAGATGGTTTCAACAGATGTCGCCACAAGCGCTTGCAACTTTCTTTATTACAATAGAGCGTAATTCAACATTGCAGCAATAGAGGGCGTTGTACAGAAATATAATTCTAATACAAAAAATATAATGTGTTTCGTATCATTTTATAGCTTTTTTTAACCATAATAAACATACATTATGTTACACAGTTTATAATTTTATTTGAGAAAGAAAAAACTCTTATTTCCGTGCATCGTTTTTATTAAATAAAGTGCTGTTAAAACGTGGGTATAGTTTAAATTTCTTACTTGATACCATTAAAATGAACCTTGAATACGATAATATATTTTGCATCAATTAAATTATAAAATTTACACGATATTCTTTTTACTCAAATTTTTGAACAGCGGACTCTATCCGAAAAGCATACTCTACCTGTTAACAAACACCCCACGATACTCCGCTTAGATGTCACACACACAATTTAATTCACAGCAAAGCTTCCTAGAGTGCGCCACTGTGCATATATTTTTCCTCCTTGGAATATTAGCATTCTGAAATTCTCGTCCTGCGCCAAAACGAAGTATATTAGCCACATAAGGAATAAGACGCTGTTTTTAAATATTCTAATAGAGCTTAATACACTCAAACACACACACACACACACACCCACGCCTTTTATCCCCGAAGGGGTAGGCAGAGGAGCAACTAGTGCACCTACTTTTCGCCTTGCGTATTTCGTCCCATGATGACGCTTAATATGTCGATATAATATAATGATAACATTCAGGGCCTGGTTCAAATGATTGAATAAAATGAAATGAAAAATAATAATTTGACAGTTGTCTTATAAACATCCAATTGTAATAGTTCTTATATTATTACCATTTATTTGGGAGCATAGATTAGAGTGTTACTTTTGTGTTTGGTCGGCTTATACATTTATGTGATGAGCACATTTACTCAGAACTTGTAATACAGGCTTTGAAATTATTTAATGAAAAGAAAGCGTCAACACTGTGTTTATTTTTTTTTCTGTCTGGCGTTATCTCATGCTGGAGCCTCGTATCGACTCCTAACACGATGCCCGGTACCCTCCATACCTCACATCACATCTCACATCCTTATGAAGAATGGCTAGTTAGCACGTTGTACCGACCAAAAGTATGGCATAAGCCTTTTTTATACGGGTAAGGCAAAGTGACCCCACTTGATAATAAGTGAAGTGGGAGTCCAGATAGAGTGCCGACTGATGACTTATCCTTCGCCTATCAACACAATTATGCCAGCCTGTTAGTACAGAATATACACAGGCTGATTTCAGAATGCAATACACTTACGTACAGTCAGCCACATAAGTAGCTGAACAAATTCAAAATTTCAAACCGCCTATACGCATTCAGTTCAATTAAAATCCTTTTTTTTCTTTGTGTGAAGTAAAGTAAATCCCATTTATTTTATTTTTGTTTTTTTTTTATAATTTTTTTTATTGCATCGAATGACAAGACGAGCCTGCCGTTCGCCTGATGGTAAGCGATACGACCACCCATGAACAGTAGCAACACCATCCAGCACCTTGACTTACAAAGTACTGTGTGGCATTCCACTGCGCTCGTCATCCTGAGACATAAGCTGTTAAGTCTCAGTAGTTATACTGGCTACAATGCCCTTCAAACCGGAACACAACAGTGCATGCACACTGCTGTTTGGCGGTAGAAATAGACATTGCGGTGGTACCCACCCAGGCAGACTCTTACATATGAGAGACCTACCACCGGTGAAGCGAAAATGAATATTGGTAACAGCACAAAAATGTAGGGGCGATTTGAAGTTTTGAATTTGTTCGGCTATTTATGTGGCTGACTGTACATTATGGCGAGTTTTTACATAGTGGTCGCTATCCTTGCGGATATAAAATATAACCTACCACCAGCTGACTTGCGACTTAATGTATTGTTGTTCTACTACTACTTTTAACAGCTACGTTCAATTATAGTAGAGCTTCTCAGTGAGATCTTTGACTCTCACATCTTTGATCGTCATTTTTTCGAATGTCAAGCAAGTGGTTTTTGACAGTACTTAATGCTATTTGGCACAGGCATTTCCTATCGACGCAAGGTTACCTACTATACGACTGCCAGTGTGCTAAAAATGTCTCTAAAAACGCAACTTGTTAGACGATGTTTGTGATTGATCCAGAGCCCAATACGTCAGTCACGTGTTTGTCTCTCAACCAATCCTGATAAAAAGAAACGGCGTCGTGTCGTGTGTTTTTGCCACATCCTAAGCACATTCCGATTAGTTCGATTTATTGGGAAAAGGATCGTTATGTCTATGCAGAGACCTCTAACCAAATTAAGATGTTATAAGTGAACTTGTACCTAATAGTGTTCAAAAATATAATACCCTACATTATATTGGATGTCACCATTATTTACACTTATTCCTAAAACAGATAATTAATTGGTGAGTCAGGAATTTAGATGGTAATTATTTTTTATTATACTAGTCGTATTTACGTAGCTAGAGAATATTATATTATTCATTAATTATTATGTAAATAATATTTCAGTCGTACTCTACTTTATACCTTAAATCTAAAAGCATTAAAGCTACATTACAATGACCCCTATGAGATGGATACCTTAAAAAATATATTCTGTTTAAGCTTGTCTGTCTTATCTGATTTAGAAGATAATATTCTTAGATATTTCCAATATTACATCAAAATAAGATAAATATAAAGTTATTATCCTAATGAACTAGAATACATTTACATAACATTATTATCTCCTGGTAGATATTAGTTTACGTAGGTATCTATTATAATTCTTCTTATCTCAATAAATAGGTATACCCCAATAATAATAACAATATTTATTACTTCATTATTCATTATTAGGCTAGTTGTTGCAAAGAGAGAAAGGCATCATTATAATCTTTAACTGTATAAAATATTTTATAATCTACAAAGACACTTAAGGTCAATTTTGACCTCATATGGTGGGAAATTTCAAATTAACCACAAACTTTATTATCAGTCATCATCATCAGCCCGTTGCAGTCCACTGCTGGAACAGTCATATGTACACAAAACCAAGGAATCACACAAAGGCCGACCCCAGATCTTGTGATGGGTGCATATTATGAACCACATCTCATAATAAATGTCATGACAGCCAGACCTGAAAGAAGTAGAGGTATGATGATCACACAATTATCTTTGAAAGAAATATTTTAGGATCACGTGTAGCAGTTTTTTTTGGGTCTTACATATTGTTACGTGGTTATTGATACGTGGCTGTGGCAATCAATAACAAGGTTTCTCTGCTCTCTACTGACGAAATATTTAGATATAGCAAATATAGCAAATCGGCATGAATACAATTCACATTTGGCACCCCATTCCCGCTTCTTCCTAGAGCGGACGCCCCGTTTCACTCCCCACCATATTTTGCTATCATCATTGTTGACGTATTTGGAAATTTGTTGATAACTAAGTAACATTCCGAAGTATTCGCTAAATGCTCGTCATCAATATTTTAATTGCTTTAAATTTTTAGTTAGAGCTCGATTCTCGTGTATTTGATCACATGACTGGATTTTTTTTTATCACAGCAAGGCGGATACGTCGTGGTGGATATCTCTCTCATCTCCTATAATGTAATCCGGTTTAATTCCATTTACCACTTTTCCTATTATTATAATTCGGTAATACAACCATAATTCAATTTATAAAGCTACGATGCGTATTGCAAAATAAAGCTTTACTATTCCAATATCGATCTGAACATGCTAACGGAAATTAGTTGTGTTCGGTATACGTAGTGTAGCTAGGTATCTATTAGACATCTATAACTACGACGGAAGCCATACTTTACCTACCCACCTCACAAACAAAAGATAGGGACAAGATTTATCTACCCACCGACAAAACTGCGTTCTTATTGCCCAGATATAAGGCGGGTTTTTGCTTAAATTTAACGATATTAAAGGTCACGGGGATGAGTCAGGGTGGTGGTGGGACGTATTGATCGGCGGCCATTTTTGTTGACGCATGCGCTTTAGGACTTACCTTTTACCGAATAATTGTAGAGATGGCGCTGTTAAGCCTTTGCATTGACCATGTAGATGTAATCAGGATAATTTTCTTGTTTATTCCAATTTGGAAAATATTAGAGCAGAATATAAGACTTAATGGTTAATATTTAAATATATTATCTTCTAATTATATCAGAAATAATTATAATGGACTAAATAGAAAAATATTTGATCATTTTCTGCCATATTTAGACCGTTAGTAGTTAGGTACTGTATTTGTTTCAATCATACCATTGTATGCTTATTTTAATAGTATGATAGATTATTATTAAAAAAACGAAAGTCATTTATCCTAAAATCAATAAGAACCATGATATAAAAAGAATTGGATGAATGAGCACCGTCGGGAGTTTTCCGGCAGCGATGTGTTTTTCTAAACTTCAATTTACTTTTGTTTAGCAAACGATATTTTGTTTATAAAACTTCTATGCTTTATTTACAAATGTGTAGGGTTCTATTACTTATCATTAAATTTTTTACCAAGCAGTAGCATTAATTATTATTATTTCTTAAATCGCCAATGGCTTATCATGTGGTATTGTTGACTTACAGTAAATATCACAGGATGAGCCTCTGAAGATTTTTAAATTAAGATTTTAGGGTAGTCAGAAGTTTATTTTTATTCCAAAGTTGTTCCAAAAATGTTCCATCATTACATAAAAAATATTTTAAAATCTTTTTCTCTAATCCCCTTTATTCGAGATCGTACTTAAGTTTGGTATGAGATAATTTTAGAGAATAATTTGGCCAACTATCAAGAAAGAAAACGTCTCGTTTGGTCTCGCTTTATATGGCCGTTTTTTTAAACCCTACCGTAAAAATGTTTCTATTTAGTCAATATGATGCTACGATTAAAAAGTTATGTGTGTATTCTTTGTGAATTATCGCTCGCTTTAACGGTGAAGGAAATCATCGTGACGAAACCTGCATACCTGAGAAGTTCTCTGAATTTCGAAGGTAGGTATGTGAAGTCTGCCAACCCGCACTAGGCGTGGTGGACTAAGGCCTTAACCCTCGCATTTGTAGAGGAGGCCGTGCAGAGCAGTGGGCAGTATATAATACAGGGCTGGTATGGTATGGTATGGTATTAAAAAAAAACAAGACTATTTTACTAGAGCATACTCAAGTTTTTCAAAAGTAATCAAACGTTATGTGACTGGAATACATCACACCAAGTTTTGTTTCATTATATTATATTATTTCACTATATGTTATCCACCAGTTATGGTACCTATTAGATAATAGGTACATAATTCATTTACATACAGTTTTTTTGGGAGCTTATTTTAACAGAGATTTTTTATTCTGTAGATATAAGTTATATTTAACGAATACAATTTACTCACTGAAAGAGTATCTTTGTTTCATACTGATTTAATATCACCGTAGGAAAATACTGAAACTAACTTGATTGATATTTGTCAATATAAAAGTTAAAATATCTCTAAGTTCCGCTAACAAAGCATTATATTCCTTAGTACGTGGATAGATAGCATCTTTTTACAACTAAAATGTTTTCTTATATCACAAAGAGGGTGTCTCTTTTATGTCGGTTATGAATAACGCCCGAGGGACGTCGGGACCTTTGTCCCAATCCTCCCGCTTTGTTATGCATAACATTACTGTATACGCTGCGTGCCTACCAAACTGTGTCATTTGGAATTTAGATTCTTGTTTTGTTCACTGTAATGTTATCTTTGTTTGAGTAATGAGTTTAAATGTAGTTGGTTCGGAAACATCACGCATTTTAAGATGAATTTTCTATAGGAATAGTTCCCTTAGTGATTTTCAAACATATTATACTATACCTCTCAAATTACAACGAGATATTGAGTGCAATGAGGAGTTTTAAAAAATAACATTATGCCTAGATATTAAAAGTGTTTTAAATTTTATGCTTATGTACGATTCTGCTATTATAAATGGTTTCAGTACATTTTATTGAACACATGTTAACACTATGTAAGAATATGATAAACCTTTATACTCAGAATCCCATTAGAATAAGGTGTCCGTTTCTTCAAGTTTTATTACGATGACCATAATATGGTAAACTCATGATTTTATAGTTATTTATACTAACATTAATATGCATTAGAGTTACTAATAGACGAGGAACTGCGCTATAAAAACGTTTGATATAAATTAATGTATTATAATATTATTGTTGATAAGCTACATTAGGAAAACCAATACTACTTATCACAATATACAGGGTCATTTTGACATTGCGTTAATAAATGAAATCACATACTTATCTCGTTGAAAATAACGCTTTCCATTAAGTTATTTTAACCACAGATGTAAAATAAAAAAGTGTAAGTTTCGAACAAAATAAATATCAATAAAAAGTAACTTTAAGTTTACACGACCTTATGCCACTACTGCTGCTCTGAGATAATTCGTCGCAGCGGCAACATTATACTTTCATTCAGAAATACACTTTCGCACACACCATATTCGCACTAAACTACGAAATGATCATAAAATTTGAAAACTACAACCGGGATTTTTGGCAATAATATTCGTTATTCATGGATGATTTTTGGCAAGATGTTAGAATAGGTAAAGACGAATATGTGGTTTCATTTAGTAATGCAATGTGAAAATGACCCTGTATAATAAATTGAATTGAATTACCTACTTTGATGATATCAGCTACAAATAAATCATACAGACGAACTATTGTAGAGAAACTGCCAAATAATCCCTAAAGGTGATCCCAGAACGATGTAAATTTAATAGATTTAATGAAAACTCAGGTCAAAATATAACTTTATGAAAATCTAAACTAGGGGCAAAATGGCCAAGGATCATAAGTAAACTAGGAAATTAAATGTGTCATATTCTGTAATGCAAAATAAAAATAATCTATTGATTGTTCAATTTTACACTACAGTTTTCACTTGTCAATCTTGTACCTAGTTATGTTTATGTACGTCTGGAGGTGGGCGTTGCTAACTGCGACACAGTTATCTTTTTAACTACTGTAGTTAGCAACTTACAATTGTACTCTATGTCACTGTAAAGTTTTTTTTGTTCTAAATAAATGTTATTATTATTATTATTATACGTAAACAAATTAAAGTCCTAGAAAACTAAATTAGAAAATATAACTCTTTGTATATTGTGTAATGTAAAACACAGCTCTATTCCTTTGAGATTCCAAAAGCGGGATCGGTGTTCGCGTCACGTGCTTCCAGTAATAAAACCGACGGAGGCAGGAACGCCATCCGAGGGAACTTTCTTTTTACTTTTATATAGTTTTCTTTTACGTTCCGCTTGGGATCGCGACGTGACATATATTTTTCGGAAAATTGCTAAAGTATGTATTTAGAGGAAACCTCTTGGATGTCACAATATGAAACATGTTTTGTTTCATTAAATTATGCTATTTGATAGAAATGAAATTGTTTAAAATCAACTATTTTGTGTCCTTAGATTATATAGTTTATGTCATTGCATAATCTTATCGGTGCATTAAACAATAAATATCTTTACATTTTCGATTCTTTCTACATAATCTATTATATCATGGAGCATTTTAAAAAAGCCTTGTAAGGTTACATTCCTCATTTTATTGTATGAAACAACAAAATACCCAAGGTTTTTGGATATATTTTGATCCACAGCTCTACATAGCGAACCTTCGTCCAATGTATATAAGGCTTAATTCAAAATACATTTTAAACGAAGGCACGTGATTAGGGATACATAATGGGATATCCAATGTAAACCCTTTTACGAGATCGACTCGCCGGTGGGTCGGGCGCGGGCGATAATTAAAACCTCCTCTCCGAGTGACATTTATGCTGATGCCTGGATTTTGGCTTAATGAGTAGGGGCGGATGCTTTGACCGAAACTACGGGACCCCTTTAATTAACATTTCCAAGATACCGTCGAGTAATATCTTTCCTTCGTTGACGTATATCGCCGCATTTGTAAGATATTAAAGGCTAGGGTTGACGCTGAAGATAAAATGAAAATTTTGATGCATAGAAAATTTACCTTACTTGTACTGCCTCTCGAATAAATAAATCGAGTGATTTATTTATTAGAAAATTATTTGTACTACCTTTATATGTTTATGATTTTTTATTTGAAATTCATATTTTTAATGTGATTGAATTGAAGGATAGGTAATACCTACAGATATATATAGTAGTACCTTGATTTAGTACATTATTATAGGTATGTTTTAATTTTGAATTCAAAACAATAAAGGTTAGAATATAATTTTATTAAATGAAACCGAATTATTAAGTACTTTTGTTTTAATAAACACTTTAATAAATCTTTTATCAAAGTATGAATACATATAATCTTCGTTCCTCTAGCTACATTTCTGATTGGTAACTTTTCACTACGGCTATAAAATATATCCAAACTGAAAAGACACGAAAAGTGATTAGTTTAATATGAAATGAAGAATTAACATAATATTGTGAATTGTGATATTGCTTATGCCGTAGACGGAATATACTATGACCAATTTCAACATAAAAAAGCAAATCCCGTAGGGGAAGGCAGAGGTGCAACCATGGCCACATTTTCTCCAAGTGTGTGCCGTACGATAAAGGTGAGCCTTTTGCCATAGGGGGCAAAAAATTCAGACTCCGGGCTAATACTGGGTAGAAAAACCCAATATCACTTCGCCCGATTGAAAATAGCATTTTTTAATCTCGTAAAATACGACAAAACTGTAAATAGCGCGGGTCTATCACTTGAGATGCCATCTACATCTCTATTCATTAATTGAAGTATGCCATAATATTATGATACTTACTCAAACATGTCACTACGGCAGAAATTATTTCGATGAGAGGTAGTGGGCAGAGGCTGCTAACGAATCTATTTACGATCAAAAGAATAGCTCCAAACAATAAAACCAAAACAGCCGCCAAACCAGCATATATGAACCATGTTGCTGTCATCCGGTTACCCTGTTTGAACATAACAATTATTTAAGAAATAATACGTTACAATAGAAAATGTGCTTCAAGTCTCTAAAGAAGTCGTTTTTAAAAAAATATTGATGGTCAAAATGCTACTATGCCACTTTTAACGGAATTACCCCTTGGTCTTGCTAGATTAATCTTTAAGCGACATCGAATATTATATTGGAAGCTATTTTTTATAGCAGGTAGGCAAAAGAACAAGATCACCTGATAGATAAGTGAAAAGTATTTTTTATGAACACTGCCAAAAGATGGATGCCTTTTCAGGCTTTTATGGGGTAGCACACTTATTCATTTTAGGAAACCCAGCAGCAAAACTGTGAATTTATACCAATTTGCGTTGAGACCCCAGTCGTGCCGGCTCGATTACGCTGACCAATAAGTTTACAGTTTAGCAGTACAATATGGCCCAATCATTCCTAGCCTAGTTTAATTTTAATTTTCGAAGATTATTTTAATACTCACGATAATGACACCAATAATTAATATAATGCTGGTGATTAGTAACACAATTTGCACCACGCCAACCACATAGGCATAGATTTTTATCACGTTTGCTAATGTGCCATACTCGGCTGCGAGACAGTGGTGTGTGAGCAGTCGCGCCGCTCCGATACCGAAACTGAACTGCAGAGAAAACACATTAATAATATTTAATAAAAATCACAACTGAATGGGATTTTTATATATTTTTTTAATTTTAATGTTGATTTAATAATATCTATAACAATTAGATTTTACCTTTGTGTTGTGGGTCATATAAAAAACAATTTATAGATTTAAACTGACTTTTGAAGATTATTACCATCACTAGTTTTACGCTAAAATAAATACAACTTGCTGCAATACGAGTATTTCTCATTTTCCGGTGTACTATCTCGTATCATCATTATTAAGTATCCCACAAATTCGTAATAAGTTTTGGATTTATCACAATTTCTAACTTCTAACACATGTAATCTTTATCCTTATACTTCATTCAAAATAACATGCTTCTGTTATCCTTATAATCGTTTAGATAAATAAGATATGTATAAAATAATAAATGCTTTTGTTTGAGTTCGTTTGAAAATGTATCTTGCTTGAGATATAGATTGATTCATAGTTTTACATCATAAATTGTACTATTTTCATTAAATAATACCCTTTCTAGCCGATTTCGGCCACGGCGGCCAATCTCAACAGATATCAGCCAGATACGCAGGAGATATTATAGTGCAAAAGTGTGTGCGCAATACACAGGGTGCACTCGCTATTCCTTTACTCTCATAGTCCGGTGAGACGGCAATCCGACATGACCGGAGAGAGATCAGGCGCAGGACCAACGGCTTTACGTGCTTTCCGAGGCACGGGGGTATCACACCGCCAACTTCCTGACTCCGAGCTACGACTGAGTAATTTTTTTTAAGATGGAAAAACCCAGTCACAATGTTTTCGGGCCAAAAACATATTTTCATTACTTACCATTCCTAATATGGCTATTATAATAGTACCACATTTTAGATTAAAACAGAAACAACATTTGTCTACAGTTGGCAAACTATCAATCAAAGACATTATGTAATCTATTCCAATAATATTTTGCGTTTATAATATGTTTCCATAAATCTTTGATGCAAACATTCTTGACAATGACAAACAAAGAGACAAAAAGAATAATAATAGATTTAGAAGCCTTGATGATAATCTACCAAACAGTATTATTTATTTTATTCAACAATATAGCCTAAGTACCCGGTTAGGGTGTCGGCAATCGGCATTAATTATTTTAATTCTAAGTGTAAATAAATATAAATTAATTGCTATTGATAACATTAATTGAAATTAAATTTAAGTATAAAACTATAAATGTGTTACTGCTACTAGAATTAAAAAGAACTAAAAAATAATACATAACTTTAACTGTTTAAATATTCCTGAATGCTGTAATAAGTTTTTTGAAGTAAAAATGTTTTTAATTTGATTTTAAATATAATAATTTTATTTTCAGTTCTGATTTTTTTTGGGACATTATTGTAAATGTGTGCCGCTCTGTAGTATGGGCTATTTTTGTACATAGTAATTTTTGGCTCTGGTAAAATTAAATTATGTTTTCGCCTTTCATTTTTATTAAATTCAAAATATGAGGGGTGTTTTCTTACAAACAGAGCTATTTCGTAGATGTAGATTATTATTGCATTAGTAAATGCTCTTTGAGTATTATTTAAACGTTATCCTTCTACGATTTATTATTATGGTTACTTCAATGATATTCCAAAAGGTTACTTTATAATAAATCATTGAATCTGGTTATAAATTATAATAAATATTTTGTCCTTAAAATAAAATATTATCTTGTATCTTAATTTAAAATGTTAAGTGGCATAAAACAATTTTATAGTAGATAATAAATATATCGTTGTTTATTAATGGCAGCTCGATTAATAAATTCACTGTTATGAATTAAGTTGTTTTTAATTCCAACACACAAATCTTTGTCAGCCTTTAATTTTACTACAAGGTGGACAGACGACTTGATAAAGGTCGCAGAAACACGCTGGATGCAGGCCGCTTTTGACAGGTTTGTCTGGAAATCTGTAGGGGAGGTCTATGTTCAGCAGAGGACGTCATGTGGCTGATGATGATGATGATGATGAATTTTACAACTCTTTGATTTTTTTCTTTAGTTATATATCTTTAATCTTAGGAATAATAATCTGCGTTTATTGATTATAATTAGCGTAGGTATTAGTACAGGTATTGGTAGAGTTGACGATAGCGTAGTTGGGAATGGAACGGTCCGCAGGATAGAAACCCAAGGCACACACCTCTGACTTTTCAAAGTTACGTGTGTATTGTTTATTAATTATAAATTATCATTCGCTTTAACGGTGAAGGAAAACATCGCGAGAAAACCTTCATACCTGAGAATTCTCCGTAAGAGTTTCGAGGGCATGTGAAGTCTGCCAACCCGCACTAGGCCAGCGTAGTGGACTAAGGCCTAACCCCTCTCAGTAGTAGAGGAGGCCCGTGCTCAGCAGTGGGCAGTATATAATACAGGGCTGGTTGCATTGGTACAGAGTGTTATGAGGCTCGATGTTGTTGTACAGCGTGAAGAGCAAGGTGCTGTGTCACGCAGTGCTTTGTAATTCAAAGTCCTGTCGGTAATACCCAACATTAGCGAAAACACCGATAAAAGGCTGAAGCCAAATATAAAAAGAAGGTAGTTATTAAAATTTTCGATTAGGTGCGCCAAGACAAATAGAATGTACCTACCTTTGATAGAACTCTTATTTCTACAAATAAAACATATGGCATAGGCTATTGATATCTTTAAACGAATAAAACATAATATAAAATAGTTAATTATTGAGTTATTGTATCATGTGCGTTGTGTGTTTACTGTTATCATGTTTGGGTAGTAACTTCGCACCACTAGGAGAAAATAAATCCAAACTGAAAAAAAAACAAGTTAGTTTTATTTATTGTTATCGTAACTTCGCGTTTAAAAATTAAATGAACTATTTAATTAATAAGCTTTATGTAAATCATTGTTTTATCGCTGTCTTTGTCCTTGTCAGATAACTTCAGAAGGTATTTTCAGTAACTTTTCAATAAGAAAAATTATAAATAGACCCTGAATTGGCTAGTTATTAAATGCTTACTTAAACATGTTACGAATGTGGATATACTGTCCGAGATCAATATGAGGCATTGCTTTCTGCTAAATCCAGCAATAAGTAATAAGCAGGACATCACAAGCATCCCTATTACTGATAAGCACACTGAATACATGAACAATGTCGCTGTTTGTGGCATTTTCTGAAAACAATGTTATGTTAATATTTGTTTAATTCATTTAAGCCTCTACACGGACGCATTTACTTGAGTTACTATAGTAAACAGTTTCATAGTTGTGTTGTATGTAAACACACACACAAATACGCATAGTACAGTCAGCCACATAAGCTGTTGAACGAATTCAAAACTTCAAATCCCGTATACACGTTAAGTTTAATTGAAACGTATTTTTTTCTTTATGTGAAGTACCTAAATAAGTACCTTTTATTTTTATGACATTTTTTTTGGCAACGGCCCAAAAGTTTAAAGGCAATATAAAGTTTAGGATTTGTTCAGCCACTTATGTGGCTGACTGGTACATATTAAGCATACTTTTAATATTGTCCTGTTTTTGTGAATGTTTCTCCGATACGTACGCGATGAGGTCTTGGGTTCGATCCCTGGGTCGGGAAAAGTGATATTGGGTTTTTCTACTCAGTATCAGATCGGAATCTGGAATTTGTGCCCGATATGGCGATAGGCTCGCCCCCTATCACATCATGGGACGGTATACGCACGGCGAAAAGTGGGTGCACTAATTGCATCTCTGTCTACCCCTTCGTGGCGTGAGTGTTTATATTTGTTATGTATGTATCTGATCATCCACGACACGAGCATAGCTTAGTGCGCGTTATCAAAATAATTATGTAATTTGTGAATAATTTAATGACAAATAAATTAAAAAGTAAGAGTAAATAATACAAACCTTAATAATTCCAATTATGAGACTAATGCTTAGTACACACAATATAACGTCTAGAATTACAAGAACAATCGCCACGACGTGTATGATGCTCTCAAAAGGACTTTCACAATTGCGACTACGGTTGTGAACTGTTAGTAATACGCTGAAGAATAGTTGTAACTGAAAATTTATTATGGAATGAGAGCGGAAAATCTTAATTTCTTCTCATCTAATTCTTACAATGTAACTCCTTATATCTTACTAATATCCTAATACGAAATTTTGATATTTTTTTGGATTTTTATTAGACGTAAACGCAGAAACCACTGAACGTATTTCGATGAATTTTGGCACACAGGTAGACCATGTTTTAGACTAACACTAGGTTATTTTTTGTCTCGATAATTTGCTCCCATGGAAACTAATGGACTCTTGTCATCTGATTTTTGAAATAGATGGCGCTGGCGTTTTTGGGATTTTTGTAGTACGAAAGGCTTTTCAGGCGGGCGAAGCCGCGAGCAACCTATTAAAATAATAAGGATGTAGGTATATAAGAAGTAAAATAAAACAATAATGATGTATGTGTCCACTGTCTAGTTACTTCCTTATTGTAAGTTCCTTTTGAGAAGTTAGGAGTATAATTTTTCGTATCAAAGCTCTTGCCTTAAGGCCAATTTGTTGATCAATCATACTTATATGTTGACTAACATGGCTATAACAAGTATTTGAGTTAAATATTTACCATACCGCATACGGCTATGCATATAGTACCACATTTGAGGGTTAAGATTTAGTGTCTTGTAACAGGAGTTTGAGGTCAAAACTGCCATTAGTTGAGTTCGTTTTTGTTTTCACTTATAACAAAACCATTTTCGAGGATAGAGCGTAACTTTTTTTTGGATACTAACATCAATTTATTTTTATTTTTATATGATTAAAATATGTAAATAAATACGTGAAACACTGAAAAAGTAATGTTTGGTTGTCAAAATTCTTTTTGCGTCAATTTTCTCTTTTAGAAAGGCGAAGGTATTCAGTACCATAAAGCCAAAAATGGTTTTTATGACAATTAAAATTGAATCACAAAATTCTAACCTCGAAATGTACTAAAAAGAATTATAAGCTTAATTTTTTTTTCTGGCGCTCGCCGGCCGCTGCCGCGGCACGCTCGCTACGCTCGCTCGGCTCACGCGTAGTGTACGCGGTTCTAACATAACCTAACCAACTTTAGGATTTCTGTCACACAAATTATTTACTTTTATTTATTATGTCATAAAAACCATTTCTAGGCTGTACGGTACCAAATACCTTTGCCTTTCTAAATGTGAAAATTGACGCAAAACGAATTTTGACAACCAAACATTAATTTTTCAGTTGTTCGCGTATTTGTTTACGTATTTAAACCATACAAAAATAAAAATATTTTGATATTAGTATCCAAAAAAAAAGTTACGCTCTATGCTTGAAAATGGTTTTGTTATAAGTGAAAACAAAAACTAACCCAATTAGTGCCAGTTTTGACCTCAAACTCCTGTTACAAGACTCTAAATCGCAGCCCATTTGAGATTAAGACAAAAGCAACATGTTTTTACTGTAGGTAATCGATCGAAAATAGACATTATCGAATATCTAGCTTATTCAAACAGTAGGAAATGTGAAAATATCAATACATGATATATTCATTTTAGAACTAGTTTTAGAATGACGTGAAATGACGCAAGGAGAATGACGTTTGGAGTTGTGAAAGAGGCTACCAAAGAGCATGTTATTATATTTTATTAAAATAGGTTACTGTAGATATTTTGTCCACTAATTTTCATTACCATCTTTAAAGCACGTAGCCAATTCATCCCGAAGATATTTGTAAATATATCAAAACATGCGGAAAGAAAGTTCATCTAAAACATAGTTAACTAAAACTAGGTATCTTATAACTAAGGATTATCAATGTATATTACAAACACTACGACAGTTTATTATCTATTGACACAAGTAAACTACGCTACACATCAAATACAAAGTAAACGAACAAACATTTATTTATTAGATGTATAAATATCCGAAAACTTCATTTCATATCATAAGAGTTTACGACTATTATGAAGTAACACCATACTGTAAACAGAAAACATAATTAGTTTAAACAAAACTAAACAAATTAAATTAGAGCACAGCGTACTTACACACGGCATATATGCTAAAAGCAAAAACATCGCTTGGGTTTGTGCATTTTGTGTACGCCATTTCCACAGCGTAGAGGACAGCAAAAGTTATCGAAAACACGGCCGAAATGATGCCACAGCATATAAATATACTTGCAGTTATTGGAAAAGACTGAAATAAGGATATGAGATTATTTATATTATTTGTAGCGTATCTAAAGATAATTATCCTTAATTTATAGAAACCAGTTTAATCCTTCAATGCCCGCGGTGGACACCGGTGTCCATTTAGATAAGCAAATTAGCTTATAACTATATAGTTATAAGCTAATGTCCTTATCTATGTATAAGCGGGCGTTGACGAGTGAAAATAATACTTTAGACTGTAGAATATAAGGTATAGTTTTATTATGATCTTTACATAGTGGGACATTCCAATGATGGGAAAAAGCTCTACTTTTCTTTGACGGCGTTCAAAATGTAATCGTAAATTCATCATTGTAGTCCGAGGGAGCTTGATTGATCACTAATTGTCCAATATCTTTGTACTTTTCAATGAAAATATAACTTACAGCATTTATTTTACATACGTATTAACATAAAAAAATGTCAAAAAATAAATTTGTCTTAATTACCCAAAATATTCCTATTAGATACGCGAAACTGCTCGCCAGAACTATCACATTAACCGCAAACAAAATCCATCGCAGTACTATAAATGGTGAATGCGCAGGATCTTGTGACTGTCCATACAGGTCGTAGCATACAGGCCAACACAATATGCCGATTTCATGAGAAGTTATCAACTGAAAATTATAAAATAAATAAATATAAGTATATGTTATAAATTATGGTAAGCCCATTAATGCTGATAAGATGTACAATAATAATTATTATTATTATTGACCTAAGAATTTGTACCCATGATTGAATATACGATGTATTAGATACGTATTATATAACTGTATTAGGGGCAACAGAAGTACCTAAATATATTAGGTATGTATAATGATTAACATCTTTCCTTTCTCTACAAATATTTGAAGGATAAAGTATAATGCGGATAGTTTGGCGAATGTCTTACCATGCTCCAAATATCTATAAAAACGCATGCGACTTTTAATTTCCTCGTGCAAAAGCAGCATCTATTTACCGTTGGAAGGAACGGCAGTATACCCATAATATTATTTTTGAATCAGCTGGGTGCATCGTCATAATTGATGGTTTGATTGATGGTCAATTTACGTCAATTAGCGTGATGTTCTAAATTGGTTCTAAATACTCCTTGGACGTCATACCATTGTTGGTCGACGTTTTATCTTTACTTCGTGGTCGAAGTATTAGCTCTATGATCCGAAAGTAATATAAACTTTTTGTTCTCATTAAAACTTCATGCAAAATTATTTCGTATTTCCAAATGGGTTTAGTAATTTTAAATTAAAGTCCGATTCTTAATTATCTTTTAATGTAAACAAAAACATTATAAACACGTTACAAATTATTTCAATGGTCTTATGATATGCAGTATCTAATATGTCACTATTTTTCTTCATGGAGAGAATGATTATCAGATTTCACTTCATTTTCTTTGCTTATTATAAAACAAGTACTCCACTACGTAACTTTGCCTCTGTAGGAATTAACCACTATTAAAAAGTAGAGCCACACTGAAAATAAAAATTTCTATGTTACTCAATGTTAATACCTAAACAAGGGTCCTATGGAGTTGAATAATAATGGAATCTTGGACGTCTTCTGTATTACGGGCTCATATTTTCGAATATAAGTGCGTATGACAGCTATAAAATGCAACCAAACCGCCCAAACTGAAAACCAAGTGAAGTAATTATAAATAGAGATAGTGTACGGTCAGCACCAAATGAATGTATACGTTGACAGAAAAACCTTCCATATTTAAAATTATAGCCTGAGCAGGAAAATAAAAAAAAAACTTGTTTCGGGGCGCCAGTTTTCGTGTTAATACTTAAAAGTAAACGTTAAAGACGACTTGATAAAGGTCGCAGGAACACGCTGGATGCGGGCCGCTTTTGACAGGTCCGTTTGGAAATCTTTGGGGGAGGCCTATGTTCAGCAGTGGACGTCATGTGGCTGATGATGATGATGATGAAACGTTGTCAGTACTAGAAATTAGTTTCATATTTTACGGCAACATGGCAAGGTTTTTTTATTTTCCTGGTCAGGCTATACTATGTAATTCATACCTTGATTGGTCTCTATCTACTTATACGTCATGGGGTTGACTGTACATTGTCATGATATGATTACACTTACTGGTAACATCTACCAATGAAAAGATGAATTCGAAAACTGGAAACGCTCCACCAACCGATATGCACGCAGAAACGTAAAGCATACCGTATATAAATGAAAATACCATCGATATTGAAGCTGAAATCATAAACAATTTTGCTGCTTTCTGGGCGACCACCTGAAATAAAAAAAAAAGATTAGAAACTTCTTTGGCAATGACCTTAAAAAATAGTATTCTTTTTCAAATTATACTATTGGTAGTCAATTGGTCGAAATTCGACTGTCGAATTTAATATGTTTGTGACATACATCAATTTTATTTTTCTTAACTCTTATATATTATTATTTTTTTGTCATTGAATAACGAGACGAGTATGCCGTTCGTCTGATGGTAAGCGCTACGACTACCCATAAACAGTAGCAACACCATCCAGCACCTTGAGTTACAAAGTACTGTGTGGCATTCCACTGCGCTCGTCATCATGAGACATAAGATGTTAAGTCTTATTGTGTCCAGTAGTTACACTGGTTACAATGTCCTTCAAACCAAAACACAACAGTGCATGCACACTGCTGCTTGGCGGTAGAAATAAACATTGCGGTGGTACACACCCAGACGAACTCTTACATATGAGAGACCTACCACCAGTAACTATAACTAGTGATTCAAGTTCATATAACTATATGAACTTTAATACGGTAGTTGCGTACTTTTTTTAAAATACATTTATCAAAAAAGGAATGCCATCCAAAATCAAACGGTAAAAGAATTTCAAAATTGGCGAAATAATAAGTAAGCTTTGAAATTTGGTGGAAGGGGTAGTTGTCAAATAACAGTAATATCACGCAGTGACGTCATCGCGTGTCACCAGCCATAACGCTGCCTGCGAGCAAAAGAGATACCGCGATATCCCCGCCACGGCACCACTTCTGCTCACAACAATATTTGAAATATGAATAACTGCTATATTTTTCAACGCATTTTGATGCTGATTTCAAAGAAAAAGACATTTCATATTATTTTCTATGACATGTCAAATAATGTACAAAATCAAACATAGGAAACTACCCTATTATGCCAAATCTCACAATAATCCGTGCGCGCAATGTTCTTAAAAAGAGATACAAGTTTTTACTTCATGGAATATTATGTAGATCAATAATAAAATATAATGAAATAATAAATCACTATGTATAATATTATAATAATACTTTAAATACGTACTTGATTTACCCTAAATATCATAATAAGAAAATGTGCACTACAAAATAAAAGAATCGTATCTGCGGCCAGGACAATCCATCCCAGGTATTTTGTAGTGCGCACGAATCCGGTAGACTGTTCTCCTTCAGTTAATCGATAAGTAGTTTTGTTTAGTTTGGCAGGATTAAGACAAGATGGTCCCAACCCAGCGTGTGCGCCAAATCCAAAGCTTAACTAAAAATAAAAAAATGCTTTAATTGTGAAATTGATATTCTATAATTATTAATATATTGAATGTATTTGATAATAACAAACATTATTTTTAAGAAAAATTTAAGCCGATTTTTTCAATTGTGAGGTAAAATATATGCAACAAATAAATAATTATAACCCAACTGAACAGTTTAACTTCTAAAAAATCTATTTTATCTATACAAATAGATTTTTAATTAAAGCGTAATACTTTATCATGCTAATAAATTTTATCTGACGATTGAAATCAGCCCTTAGAAAATAAACCGTACTATTTGATATAGGTTTTCTTATATGACCAATGTAAGAAAATGACCGGTGGGTCTCAATCTAATTTGCATATTAAATTTAGTGATTACGCTAATTGCTTACTATATTATTCAGGTTTATGTCCACTATGTCAGGTCTTGTGGCGCTGGTTGTTATAAAACAGGACACTCTGATTACATAAGAGTGGCGCACAACTGCCCATGATACTGTGGGACTGGTCACCTGTAACAGGTTATAGTAAATATCTTAGTAATGTTATATATTACTAGACTTCTGCTCGCGGCTCCGCCCGCCTGAAAAATAATTAAAATAAAAATATTTTCCAGGGATCAAAAGTAGTCTATAGCACTCAGGAGTAACGTAGCTTCCTATTAGTGAAATAATTTTCAAAATCGGTTCAGTAGTTTTTGAGTTTATCCATTACAAACAATCAAATCTTTCCTCTTTATAATATTAGTATAGATGTCCAGGTGTGTGGGGATGTTTGGATAATTGTTAGCATACGTAATAACCGTTGAATGGATTTGTATAAAATTTAGCAAACAGGTATATCTTGGAATAACAATTATAAGCTTTTTATTCGGAAAGTTAAACTATGGAATTATTATTCTAAGTTTTCTTTACATGGTATAACCACTAGCACAAGATTGCAAATATTTATGAAATTATTCTAAACTTTGTATTTGTTAGACAATAAAGCATAACATTTGAATAAAAATTGAAACGATTAATCGTATTTAAAATAATCATAATTATTAAGGTAGGCACATAAAATTGAACGGTATTGGCAAAGAATAATTTTGAAATTGTCAATCACAATTTTCTATTCGTAGGAGCCTTTCTAATTATTATAACAGAGATAATAACTAACAATTCCAAGAACAGCTATAATCGCAGCCGCAGCCTTCAAATCCGTGACACAACCACAGCATTTGTCCACATCGGGTAATTTGAATGGCATTATTGTAAAAAAATCACATATAAATAATGTGATCATATAAAAATATCTAAATGTCGGAGAGACAGATTAGACAGTTTAATCAGGTTGCCATAATAAAAGTAGATTAGTATAGACAATGTAGATGTATTATGATTTATAAGAGGTTAAAGATTTGTTGTGTGCAGTGTGTTGGAATGTGTATTGTTTCAATTGCTCTTTTTTATTAGGGATCAATCAACATTATGAGGTCAACTTAAAACTGTGTATTAATTGTGTAAATATAGGTTCCAATCTTAGATTAATAAAATCCTGATTTCCCAAAACAAGAAAATCCAAAATTCAAACAACTTTACTTCATTTACTAAGCGTAGTAACGTACAGATATTATACTAACGTACATACCAGTAAGTAGGTGAAAAACTAATTTTGCTAAGGATTCCTTGGTAATGCGTGGCTTAGTTTAAGCGCCGAAAACCGGGGATTTCAGCATTATTGCTTCTCTCGGCAGCAGGGGGCTGTAGAGGCAAGTAGGGGGCCAGGGGGAGGGGACTCTTAACAAGATTACATTGGAGATAAAATGGGTGAGATAATAGCAACGGAGTAAGCCCTACCCGAAGCCGAGCTCTAAAACAAAATTAAAATTGGATGAAAAGCACGAACTTTTTTCTAAGTAATTCGGGTCAGGTATTTATTCGGATGCCTATTCCCTTTTAAAATTCTTTTGAAGCGTGTTTGTTCTTTTAAAGGGAAATTCTTAACTGTGTTATGTGTTACAGCTACTTGTGCTTTATTTTAATTTTAAGGATTTTATAGTTTTTTTAATATTTGTAAAAAAGTGTAATCAGTACACGTGATAACTGTCTATCAAACGCGGTAAAATTGTGTACAAAGAAATAATTAAATTTGATATTAGTATGATGTTAACGTTGTTTTAAATAATACTAAATTTGTTTTATGTTTCTTACGTCTTTTGCGTTATGTTCTGTTGTCCATTACGGAATATTTTAATATTGAAATGCCAAGTTACAGGAGGATTTTTGCCCTAGTTTGCACATTAGAGTGTAATTTACATTTGTAAATTATCCTCAGAGTATTTTACAGCGCAAATAACTACACGGAACTTCTGTTGTGTAAATATTATGTGTCTTTATTTTGTAAGCCTTACTAATCAACATACCCAGTATCTGTAACATTTTAACCAAAGTTATCACATTTAGATAAAATCACAGATATCTCACTTCTTATTTTATCCTGTTAATGTGCCTGGAGTAAGCGTGTTCTGGGGTGGAGACCGCGTCTTGGCAAATGTAGCGTGGGACGCCCTCTGGCGCGATGGCGGGATGACTTGCACAAGAGGGCCGGCAGCGACTGGATGCATAAAGCAGCAGACCGGGCTCTGTGGCGTACCTTGGGAGAGGCCTATGTCCAGCAGTGGACTGCAACGGGCTGATGATGAATGTGCTTCAATGGGAAATAATACAATTTTTAAGTCAGATTTTTTAAAAGATGGCACTAGCGTCGTACCTTGTTTTAGGGACTTTTGTAGCCGGAAAGGCTTTTCACGCGGGCGAAGCTGCGAGCAACACCTAGTTTTTATATATTACAGATATTTTACAATAAAAACTGAATAACATTTACATAAAATATGCTCAATATATAATTCAGAGCTGCAGTCTAAACAGCTATAGATACAGCTATGTGGGTAGGTAAATAGCCGGGACGAAGCTCGGCCACGTCGTCTAGTATTGATCGGTGCTCGCTTGTTTCAAATTCAATTCGCAGAGTGGATATAACAATAAAACTTGGACGGTCGTGTATCTCTTGGTATCACCTGCCGCCTCTTACGTGGTTTGAATGTAACCATCGCTTGAATTTTTTTTTGTATTGTATTGCGTGGTATACTTTATGTACCTATGTGTGAATATATTACGTTTAAATAAACATGAAATTAATAAGTTTAAGTAAAGATTAATAAGTGAGAATTAGATGGAGGTATCAATATTTTCTCTACGTTATTTGACAAAGAATTACTAATATCAAAAACCTACAAAGTACGTGCATTCCATGCTTATAATGCTAAGAACGTTTTAAAACTAATATACATATTCAAATCAATAAGAAAATAAATAAAATTCATGAATACTTACGTAAAAAACTATGGGAACTCTACTTGCGCAACAGTGAGCCTACATGGCCGGCATGTGTAGATCACATGCGATAAATAACAGGATTGTTTCCACGAAGGAACACCCGCGCATTCTATTCCAAATGTGCCGTGTCTACCGAGAAACGTCAAAATATTTCATACAGCCATTTGTATATGAGAGGCGGACCACTCCTATGATGTATATCTCTATTTTTTACCACCAAGACTTATCCACGCAGATCGGCAAAAACGGTACAGCGCACTCACGAATCGCAACGTAGACCTCGTGATAAATCTTTACCAATTCCACTTTTATTTATTAAGTTGTATGTTTTTACGACGTAACACCGCGGGGGCGCTCATCACGGCGCTGCCTCAAGCATGATGAAAAAACTTTTCCCGGCAATATCTTCTTGCAACATTAATTACAGAAACTCGAAAAGTTGCTTCGTTCGTTCCCGTACAAACTTTACACAATATATTTTTACGATGCCTTTTGGAGGGACCTAGTTTAGTACTGATAAGAATATATCGAGTAATATAAAAATACTGAAGACATCACGTAGCAAAACAGGTCTCCGAGTTTTATGTCGGCAATTCGGAGCGTTCACAAAAGAAATGCTAACGTTGATTTGGACGTGACGCAGCGATCCGACCTCGGGCCAAACGTAATGTCATTTCTAACAATACTATTGTGTATTTTATTCCTTTACCAAGCTATACAAAATTAACTGAATTATATTTGAACAACGTAAATTAATAAAGCGATTCGGCAATCCCGTAAATTACACTTAAAAAAGGACACAACACGGGTTAATAAAACCAACAAAAAATGGTTTCCACGTCCAAAAACCGGTAAGAAACTGGATCATAATCGAATATTTTTGGTAATGGCTTTTATAAGGTATAACTGAACTCCAAACAGCGGGATTCTGTAGTCCAGTGATCGCGGAGGGCGTTCAGTTAATTTATGCTACTATAACTCAAATGGACAGGCACTGTTCAATAGGTAATTTAGATGTTCGAAGCAACATTGTCGTAATGAGAACTGCAGTACTACTCGCCTCGTGGTGATTGGACTGGCAAAAAGAAGGTGTTGATTTATAATTCAGTTTTTCTTATTACATGAGCGCTGTGGGGATTCCGAGCGCCTATACCTATAGTTAACAAAGCTTTAATTGTTCTACAGGATTGTTTCTAGGGCCTGTATCGATTGTGGAGCCCAAACACAAAATATATAATTATTGTAAAAAAACCTTGCTTATATACTTTTTGTTTAAAGTATTTCTGAAACCTTATATCAGCTTATCTTCACATACAAAATGTACCTCAGTTTTATCTCAGTTTTAATATTAATACAGAATGCTTGTACACTCCAAAACTTGTGTAGCAAGTCCCCTCGTTCTTTCTGGAGTTACGTTTATTAGTCTGTTGAGTGATGCACTCCAAGTGGGTGGCATGGTGATTACGGAGAACATTTTGTACCTTTACAAAGTATTTTTGTAATGTGTATTTTAACTGAAAGTTTTACTCTGAGAACAGAGAACAATTAAATACAATTCAGGACAATATATTTTGTTACAGCTTGTACAGCTAGGTTGTTCTTACGATGTAGTTCGAGGTGTATACCTTTTTCAATTTCTAGATCTAATAACTTTTCTTGACATGCGTGATAAATCTAATATTAATTTAGAGTAGGTAGTTGGAATATAATGATGATAAATGCATAGATGACTCTTGTAGTATCACCTAAATGCCTTATTGTACCCGTGTTTAAACCATAACATACCTAAATACTTACGAAGTTCATCTACGTACGAAGGCGTCTTCTTTGGACTTACATTAAATATGCTTTAATTAAACCTCGTCATATAAAAACCAGAATTTGGATATGTAACCATACGATATAAAAAAGTAACGCATTAAAATATACGACGAGGTTTTATTTTAAAAATCTTAAAATAATACATTTAAAGTCAAGTAAGTCGGCATTTTATATCTACACCTCCGTGTTATTAACAGTTAAGTAAAACATCTAAAGGGCGTTTCTCTTCGTTATTTTTAGCACCTTATTATAGAAACATGGTCTATGCAAAAACACCTTTATTATAACTAAAGAAAAGGTGCATGTCGCTTGAATTGTGTATAATTATACGACTTTTTGGAACGGTCAAACAGAGGTTCTGGCTTAAACGAAAAAGCTCATAATATATACAAGATATGGCGTCGTGTGGCAGTTTGTTATGAAGTTTATAGTGGAGCCAACGCGGTTCTAGTTACATGCTCATTGGGAGAAGAAAAAAGGCGGCGATCTTGTGTGTAATAATTTAGGAGATTGAATAGCATCTCATTTGATAAAAAAAACATATAACATAAGTAATTGGATAGTTACATATATCATGCTTAGGGTACGTAGGTGGGGTGCTTATGATAAACGCTATGGGTTATGTGGAACACGGTGTAGGAATGTTATTAGATATTTTTATTAAAGCTACAGATCGTAAAGCTGATCATACGGGAACCACTTCGACGTTTAATGTTTTCCATGACATTCTTATAATTTGTGATGTGGTGAGATAGTTAATTTTATTCAACTGATTTTGTCATACACATACAACCAGTTAGATCG
Organism: Sphinx pinastri; assembly: GCA_947568825.1. NCBI lineage: Eukaryota > Metazoa > Arthropoda > Insecta > Lepidoptera > Sphingidae > Sphinx > Sphinx pinastri. The sequence continues at coordinate 7,393,708 of OX387627.1, read as the reverse complement.
ATAAAATCTTGTATATTTTTATTATTAATGTAACGACTGTACTATACATGAATACATATATACATGGAATAGAAGAAATGAACGAACAACGTACATAATATCCACGTATTGGCACCTGCGGTTTCTCAGTAAGATGTTATCTTCATAAATAAGTTAGATTGTCAGTTTAACATCTCTACTACCTGCCGGGATACGAAAAACATAGGCGGTAAAAAATAACGAATGTTAATGACTCTATCAAAATATTTGAAATTATTCATCTGTAGTAAATAAAGTTTTAATTAATAACCTTTACTTATAAAACTAACAAAAGAGATAAGGATGATGTAATTAATATTTCTGAGATCATCCTACGTCTATGGCACGTACATATAGACATATACCAGTGATAAAGTAGTAGGGCGTGAGGAAATACCATCTGAGTTTTAAATCACATACTATATTATACTCCACATGACAGTACTTGTATCGGATAATGGAACAAAATATATATAATAATAAAATTGTTGATATATAATTTTATATTGATTTGTTAACTTAGGGGTTGTACATTTTTATCCATAATTATCTATACTAATAATTGTGTCCTAACACTCCTAACCTCTTTTAAATAATAATATGCCATAAACACGAAAATACATTATATACCTACAGTACAAAGGAAACTTTATTTACCGACATAGTAAATACCCAAAAGAAATTCGGTGTAAGAGGGAAACGAGGCGCACCAGAGAGCGCGGTGTTCGCTCGTAAAGTGTACGTTTTATGGAAATATAAGATCCTTGTCAGACGACGTGAACACTGCTCTTGCCCTCACAGCCTCCAAGAATGTAATACGTAGGTAGACACCTACATACTAATCATATTTATATGTATGTCTGTTATGTTACGGCTGTATATGGAAAATGATGAAAATATTATGATTAAAGATTTTTGAAAAAAGCGACGATAGCCTAGTTGGGAATGGAACGGTCTGCCGAGACAATGTCCGGAGTTTCAAAACCCAAGGCACACACCTTTAATTTTTCGAAGTTACGTGTGTATTGTTTATCAATTATCGTTCGCTTTAACGGTGAAGGAAAACATCGTGAGGAAACCTGCATACCTGAGAAGTTCTCTGAATTTCGAAGGTATGTGAAATCCGCCAACCCGCACTACGCCAGCGTAGTGGACTAAGGCGTAACCCCTCCCAGTAGTAGAGGAGGCCCGTGCTCAGCAGTGGCCAATATATAATACAGGGCTGATTGCATTGCATCGCATTGCAAAGATTTTTTATACATACAGGTTTACTAGCATGTTGGACAACATCAAAAATGATATATGTGCCTACCATGCATCTAATATTTAGTGAACTGATTAAGTATTTGATTACTAAAAACTTAATTTATTATTGTGTTCTCATTAACCCTATTCTTTAATGAAAGTTCCTTGTAATTTATTAGAATGAAGCGCAAACGGGAGTAGACAGAGATGATAAATTACAGTACTAAGATATACCTATCGTATGAAAAAGTGAAGTACTGTAATATCGTTCGTGTCTTCCACTTTAATAAGCTAATCATAATAATTGTCATGTCAAGATACAAATCTGACTGAATTTAAATGTGCACATTATTGAATTGTATTTCAAGTTTGTATCATTTCGGTTTACTTGTTCGTAAAGGGAGCAAAACAACTGCATATAAATGGAGGCTTTAACCGAGCAATCAAATTTTGATAGCGATCGAATAGGCACGAGACTAGCCGACGAAATACTCGAAATAGCGGGCATTACTTCCGAATTCTCAACTGCTGAGGAATCGAATCGATAGTCGATACCAATAAAACAGCGTCGATTCGCGAATACATAAAACGTCGGATTCGAGACATGCGCTCTTTATATAAAAGCTAGGAAAGAAGGGTTCCCGCTTTTATTGCAAGGAATTTGCATATAAAGTAACCATTGAAGAAAAGCGATCTCCGTTTGGTTTTTTCGTATTCATTGTTGCGAAGGACGCGGGCTCACACCCCGTTTTATGGTTCATGATGCTTAGCGTTTAAATAAATAATGCTATAAACAATTTTTCTGTATGATTTATATGAGAAAGGCGTTTGTATTAATGCGATATTATTAATTATCATTATTCGAATCGTAAATGTTGCTCGCGAGAGAAGCGTACGTTTTATTTATGCGTCTAACGCTCTCTTTACTCTATTACAGATGAATGGACCGTTATACATGATTATGGATTAAAATTGGTAAGTAAAATGATTTTATATTTATAATTTATGTGGCTTACACCCACGTAACATTGTCGGGGACAAATAAAATCCCAGACGGTATGTAAAACGATGATAAAAAAACACACACGAAATTAAGTATTGACCGTTGGGCGTTTCCTAATAAAAATGATATTTAATTGAAGTCGATAACGTTTCGTGGCGAGAGGTCTAATAAACTGTCTTTATTATTATTGTGTTAGGTCGGCCTCACGATAAACATTACGCCGAGAGCGTATCTATACGTTCTCGGCCGAGAAAGCTTGTTGGCCCGTTGCGTCTCAGGTGCCTATATAACTATCCCTTATCTAATTTATTGATATTCGGTAAGAAAATGGTACCGTCTAAGATACTCTAATGATTCTGTGTGACATCATGGCTGAAAAGCGTCAGGTAGAAACCAACGCTGGTCATTCCTTACATAAAATACGGCACCTTAAGTATGTAAATGAATATAAATGACTATACACCTATTATGTACGTATAAAGTATGTATTTTATTACATTGATAAATATTTAAATATACAAAAATAAAACAGATACTGTTAAGAGTTTTTCAAATGTGAATAAATTAGTAATTCATTTTTATTTATGAATATTGTGAATATAAACGGTTAGTTTACGCCTGGCGATCCGCTCAATAAATTGTTGTTTAATGACATTCAGTGCCGGCTTGCGACATCAATGTACGTTGCAGGCCGATTTTGCAAGAATTTTTCTTCATACGTTGAGTATTCACAATGTTGCGATTTGCGTTTTGTCGGATCGCAAGATAAAAGTCGGTGCTAGCACAATGGCGTTTAAGTGATAGTTATGGCAGTTTTTATAGGCAGTTAGATTTATTTTTACTGCACTGTTTGTTTAATACGTTTTTCGCGAGTCGAGAGGTCGCGACAAATGCTTTCTCATTCATTTATCGCGCTGACGTACAAATTGATTATGCGTTTTTTATAGTATTTTTTTATAGTGGCTTAATGATATAAACGAGCGTTTATCTATTTATAGTTTGTATAGTTAATAGAGATTTATTCTGTCTGGCGTGATTTGTCTGGAGTAGGCGCGGAAGATATTTCTGCGGTTAACTATAAAATAATAATACGTCATTCTTAAATCGCGGATAATTATTCATCCTATTTGAAAACACATTAACTCTTACAAAAATTTATTCTAGGAAATTTCGAGCACATTACTTATGTATAGAAAATCATCTCTCCAAGTAATGGCAGACTAAATATTTCAGGGCCAGAACCCTCATCAGTGTTCATTAGTAACTCGAGAGTCGAGAGATAGGTCGGCCGGCGGCCCTAATCAGAAAATATAGGGCAATAAAATGTGCCGGTAGACAGACGATAATCAAATTGTCGAAATGACCGACGGAAGCCGACATTTTGATGCGTACATGTACGTAATTAGGTACACTTTAATGGTATATCCTTAATTTGCAGAGTGGATTACAATAGGGTTTTAAACTTCCGTACTTCTAGTCAATCGCAATAAGTTAGTTAATTTTTCTGTTACAAAAGACCGAGCAAGATCATTGTTTTATTCGTTGTTTACTGTATATTAACTGTATACGTGTGAGTATTTTCTATGTTTAAACTTCTGACTGTGCATACGTACTTCCTATAGTACCTACTCCAGTTTATCAGAGCTTATTTTGTGACATATTAGTGGGTTTTCAATTGTGATAAACGCCGACACGGCTCTTAGTGACAAACTTCACGTTCTAGGGCAGAAAAGGTACAGACCAGGCAACTGTAGATATTAAAATAATAAAGAAACAAATCTTTGAATAAAAATATGAAATCATAGTCCAATATTCTTATCTAAAAACAAAGATATCATCAAAAATTCAGCATGTGACTCTCGGGATGTATCCAATAAATCAGTTTTACAGCATTCCCGTGTCATTTCAGTCGTCGAACGGCATAAAATGATAATTTTACTGCTCTCCCCTTCCGTCTACAGGAGTTTACGACAATTGTGAAATGTATCGACAGTTCGGGTGTCACCTTTAGCGCTAGCCAACCTACGCTGTTCTATATCTAAACTCCAATTTTTATATTTCACATTGTAATAAGGTTCACAATCGCGCTTGATGTTCTATTTAACGCGCAAATAGCTGCCCACAAAACCATAAGCAACATATGGCACCTCACTTTCCCCTCACTCCTCTGCACGACGATATTTTAAGAAAGGTGCTTCTAAAGTCATCAATCTTTCAGGTGACTTTACGGTTAAACGCAGTAGGTATACGAAAATATTGTGGAGCAACGTAATAGCTATTTGGAATTTAGATACTCTGCACACATAAGAAAAATATTCAAGCGATGGTTAGCAGATCAAAATAAAAAAGTAAATATATTCCACTAGCTATGCATTTATAGCCGCGATAGCCTAGTTGGGAGTGTAACGGACTGCTGAGACGAATGTCTGCAGGTTCAAAACCCAAAAGCACACACCTCTGCCTTTTCTATAAAAGTTATGTGTGTATTCTTTGTGAATTATCGCTCGCTTTAACGGTGAAGGAAAACATCGTGAGGAAACCTACATATCTGAGAAGTTCTCTATAGGAATTTCGATCGTATGTGAAGTCTGGCAACCCGCACTAGGCCGCAATTGTAGAGGAGGCCCGTGCTCAGCAGTAGTCAGTATATAATACAGGGCTGGTATGGTGGTATGCATTTATGTAGGTATGTGTAGGTCGCTATTTGTGCAGTCAATTAATTCACTACTTACACATTGTTTTAAATATTGTAATTGGTGCAGCTTTAGCCAATCAAGCTAAGACAATATGTTATATCAATGAGAAAATCTAGTCATATTCCTGTAAAAAATATGTAATGTAATTATGTTTTCGATCTACTTGAATAATATAACATTTGCCGCCTTTACGACGAATAAAACTACACTGACACCAATGGAGTGAAATCTATTAAACTTTAATTTGTCATGACTCACGAAATAAACAATAAACCTTCGCTATTAATTAACTGAATAAATGTATTGGCCAACATGTTCAATCAATGTTTTACTGCCCATTAGCTATAATAACTACAATTACTACATAATTATAAAATTCGCTTTTATGAATGTTTGTTTAATTTTTCTATGTCGAATGACTCAAATTGAAATATGTAATATTGTCTAATTGTGATTGTAATCTTATTTAGTTTATGCAATCTTTAATTAAATTTACCAAAATATTTAGTTTAGTGCAAATAACCGTATTTTTTAATTTAGTCTCTTAAAATAGGTTTATCTTTAGTTTTTAATGAAATCATTTGCATAAACCTTTGATATTATTTAGGTATATTAAGAGCTATATACGACTATCTCGGTGGTGTAGTTGTATTACGGTAGGACTGCAACGTTCAGGTCTCGGGTTCAATCTCCGGGTCGGGCAAAGCGATATTAGGTTTTTCTACTCAATAGCCGCCCGGAGTCTGGAATTTGTGCCCGATATGTCGACAGGCTCACCTCCTATCACACCTTGGGACGAAGTACGCACTGTGAAAAGTGGGTACACTAGTTGTGTCTCTGCCTACCCCTTCGGGGACAAAAGGCGTGGGTGTGTATATGAATATTTGCTACTAAGTTATAGAGTAAGCTGTTTTAAAAGTACCTGTTAAGCTACATAGAATATTCACAGTGGCTTGCAAGCTCCTGGGCTGACCTGTTCATTAATATTTTCACTGTAATTTGAGCTAGTGTGCTTGGGTAGCATTCATGTGAAAATAGCAATTAATGGAATATGCATATTGTACCTACATGATGCATATTGAAAACATGAAAACTTTACTTTTTGAGGGTTTTTTTGACAACATAAAAAAATATTTTATTCCAGTTATATTTAATTACCTTATTGGACTACTTCTTAATATGAAGCTAACTTGACCAGTTTTTGAAAAAAGAACATTTGGCAGCTCCGAAATATACTTCATTTTTATTGGTGGCTGAACTGATAGACGATCAAATAAGTTTACCTAATAAAATATAAAGAGCTACAAAAAGAAGAATAAAGAATTTAATCCGATTGCAAGATGTTTTATGAAAGTTAACCTACATTAGGGTACAGATGAACTTGGAACGTTAACTCAAAGGGTTGCGACTAGTGTAGTGCACGACAATTGCTTACTTTACAGCATCGTTTCACTTTTACTGCCATAAACGGTCACCGTTAAACTTTGTCCGTGCCACAATCCACTGCATCATCAGACACTCTTAAGGACTTGACTTAGTTCTGAACGACCTACGTAATTTTCTATCAAATATTTTTCAAATTAATACCCAAAAATGTCTAATTACACATTAAAGCTGCGACTCTTAAAGTCATCACGTCATGGTATTTATGATGAAGGAATGATGAATAAAAAGTAGTAAAATTTAATATAATAATATACATATATCTATAAGTTATACCTAATATTACCTAATATTTAATTCAAGATAATTCATAAAGTTGAATAAAATAGGAAACCGCATGAACTCCGAAAGCTGCGTATCTACATTTATCATCCTCATATTTTTGGGTACCATCTTGTTCCCGTATTGTTTCCTAAGAACATAATATATAACTAAGCAATTCCCATTCCTAATTTCGGTCGCTTCACCGAAATGTAGTTAAGAGTGGGCGCGTCCTAATGACGGGGATTAAGACGTTAAGATACGTCATTACAGGGGTTCATGCATCTATGGATGCGGCCGCTCATTAGGGTCGGGGAGATACGCACAATGGGACTCAATTAATGACGCGACACTAATGGATGCTCATGTATATATGTAGTATATTATGTTTTGGCGAGTCTTTTAATTAAATTGTAATTTCTGGTTGATCCTTGTCGCGTCTGTATATTTGTAAGGCATAAAAATAGACTGAAATCTTCCAAACTTATAGCATTAATATAGGTATTATAACTAATAAGTACTTAACCTGTAAACACAAAACATAATTACAGTAATAAGTATGTAAGTTTATTTGGTATTTTCTTCCTAAAACGAAGAATAAACGCATATAATTTGAATATCTAACTATCTACTGCATTAAGTATAAGTTATTCTTTAGTACCGAGATGCTAGAGTATTATAACGTGATGACTACTAATCCCGCACTATCCCATAATGGAATAAAATCAAAATCAAATAAAGCTCGTTTGGTTCCAAGGAATCATTCTGTTGGCTATCATTTCTTACCACCACTGGTTTATAAAAAACGTAAACCGGTCGGGTCACGCACACAAATACCGGTATCGGATCGGTACCGGTCGCTCGTGAGCGGGTATGGATTAGCGCGCCGCCCGTCGACCGGGCGAACGTCACAAAATGGCGGCCGTAAAAACAAGTGAACAGTGAGTTACGGTCGGGGCAGGGGGGCACGCGGGGGGCGCGGGGGCCGCCCCGCCGGCCAATGGCGTATCGCTGAGCAACGCGCAATTCGCCGCCGAGTCCGCTCTTTCTTTTATGGACGTCGTTGTTTTTCTCCGGCGCGCTTTTTCCTGATTTTTTTTGTTGCGGGAAAATGTTTTGTTTGCTTTGTAAGGAGTGCGGAGAGACAATGTATTTTTAAGTGTTTTTCTTCGTGTCTTGACAGGGCTTTCTTTTTTAACTGAATAGAATGGGCTAGTTAATGTCATGAATTTTCCGTCGTTCTTTAAGAAAATTGTATGTTAAGATGTTATTGTTTATAATAATTATCATAAGCATAATAATATAGCATATAAAATTGTTCCCGCCCTTAAAAGTAAGTTTGTGAAATTTTATCAACACCTAATAATATTAAGAATTTATTTATGGAAGTTTTATTGAAATAAAACTATTTTACGGATTTTATCGCGGTTTTTTAATTTATATTTTCTCCCGGCGTCTTATTCTTGCATCTTAAATCTTTATATACCTAACCCATAAATTATGAATAATAATTGAATACTCCCGAAATGATACTACATCCAAGTCCCAACGTTGCGATTTACCGTTCAATGCAGTATAAAATATTTCCTCACAAGTTTACAACACAAACAGAACGAAACGAAATGAATCAACTCTTAATCCTACGCAGTAATAAAAAGTAAAAAGTTATTCGGTAGGCACAGCGAACTCATCAAGAAGTTGCACTGTAATAATTTACTTAAGACGGAGCCAAGTCATGTAATATCTTCGTCTGACATATTTATTGTCGGGGTCGCGAAGGGCGCAGGTCGGTAGGGGAGTTTCTTAGATAAAATCATAAGAACAAATCTTTCGAAAACGTTTAACACAATTTCCAAAAATTCCAACGCGTTATAGCGTCGACATAATTTATTAAAGTTTTTTAAATTGAGTCGTATTTTTTCGTACATATTGGTTCCGCGAATGATTACGTCCCTATTCCATGATAACAATTAAAAATTTTATGGCCCCTGATACCGATCTCGTTTCGAGTACAAGCCTGTTGATTTTTTCGTGGTTTGACATCGCCACGTTTAATGGGTGATAACTGGTTCTTGTTTTACGGAAACATGTGGAAATATATTTTTACTGGTCGTTCAAGTTCGTGAGGTTCAACTTAATATACTTTCCTACTAAGTATACATTTATCTTGAAAAGTGTCATTTTTAAACATGTTAACAATGTGAAGGTATTGAAATTTTTGGTATCTAAAGGTTTGCTTAGATAACTTATTCTAACATTTAGCGTATTTTTTTCCTTTTCAGCTTATTCAATATAAAATCATAATATTTTGTCATATTCTTACGTAACTTAAACATTAAATTAAATTCGTGATAAGCGACAGAAAGTTACTCAACTGTAATAATCCCAAGAAAATTCGGAGTTCAAAGATCAACATTTCTAAACGAATCGAAGTCGTGAACTTTAAAGCAGAGATTACGTTCCGTTATCAAGTTTACGACCTATCCGATCTTCCTCAAATTATTGAACATAAAGATTCTGTGCTATGCGGGAATACATGGATAACTATATATATTAGTGACTGTATATTTGAGGGTGTGTTTATACAGGCGTCTGTCAGCTGCGAGGTAAAATTAAAAAGCGGACGCAAAGCTCATTTTTATTAGGGTCGGCAGTTTTTTAAACGAACTTGATAATGAAAATGATACGAAAAAATCTCTTATACTATACATTGGTAAAAATTAATTATATGTATTTGTAATTAGTTAAAAATCAGTTTATAGATACCACTGCCTAGCATAGTGGGGTAGAGTCGAACGTCTCGCAGGAGAGTCAATCATGTATTTTCATGTTGCTCTATTCTAAATTTAATAAAGGGCTAGAGATGTGGGGCCAAAGTAAGGAGCAAAATAAGCTTGTTTTCACGATACTATACACTACACCGACTTCTCAATATTTTGAACTAATTATTTTTATTCGGTACATCATGAATAATTTTCATAAATATGAGTCTTGTAAACATAGCGGTCTTTTGGTTGCTTATTCACCTTATTTACTGAACCAAAACCATTAAGTAATCCTCATACAGTCATACATACATCCCAGTCTACGGATCCATATCTTTTATTTCAAGTCTTTTTAAAAATAGCTCAAAGTATTTACCTTTGTACCTACTAAATTATTATATAATTATGTTTGTGAAAAACCGCGATTCAATTACACAATTTCACTCTATCATAATATTTACTGACTAGTCATTAATTTATTATGCAGGTAGGTATAAAAATGCAAGTTACATTGCCATGTCAACGACTGATTACCCTAATGTGGTTTTTGTTTATAAAGTTAGGTTTTATAGAACGCGCATCTGGCAGCCCTGGTTTGCCGGGCGTGGGGCGCGAGGTCGTTGCCCGGGCCGCCCGCGCCGCGCTCTGAAATATCGCTCGCAATATCTCGGCCCTAATCCCGCACGTCTACTCTAATCTTTATATAGGTACGGTTTATTAAGGTTTCATAAGATAGTTGGTTTGGTTACTTGTATTCGAAAACGTTTCTGGAAATATATTTCAAGAATAGTGTTTTTCACAGGTTACTTTTCGTGGTTATTTCTTATACATTCATGAATCCGGTTAGGGAGAAAATAAATGGGTTTTATCAGAATACTTAACTGAATACAGACCCACCGCGCTTTTCACTGATACCTACTTGTCTATATTTCTGCTTGACGTATGCAATTTTATATTATAATCGCTGAAGTACATTAATCTTCATCATCATCATCATCAGCTACATCAAGTCTACTGTTGAACATAGGCATGAGTTTCATAAACGGAGAAAAAATATATCCTACTTAATATTATACCTAAACGCGAAAATTTGTAAGTATGGATGTATGGATGTCTAGATGTATGGATGTATGGATGTTTGTTACTCTTTCACGCAAAAACTACTGAACGGATTTCGATGAAATTTGGCACACGGTTAGAAATGTCCTAGATTAACACATAGGCTTCTTTTTATCCCTGGAAAATATAAAGCGGGACTTTTATCCCGGAAAAGCTGATTCACGCGGGCGTAGCCGCGGGCAAAAGCTCGTATTTCATAATGTAATTTACTAATACAAAGACTCAATTATATTTTACTTATTTTGTTTGTGTAATTCCCCTCATTAGTAAACGGCCTTGAAGTAAAGCGGAAGCCACTAGAATTAATTAATAAAAGTAAACTTTAACCGTTACAGAGTGTAATTAAAAGGTTTTACATAATTATCACTTTTACTTATCAACAAGATAGTACTGTTTACATTTATTTTGTTTACATTTTTTAAATTATTTAATAGCATTTTGGCAAAGGATATAAAATGATAAACGGAAAGAAGGGTGTGAAATAGTTATGTATTCTTTGTTTTAATATGATGCTAATCCATCTGTTTCAATATGAGTTTGTGTTACGGCTATATTGTAAAGAAAATGAGGAACATTAAAGTGAACGAAACGCTGAGTCATGGGCCCATGGAGTCCGGACATAAAGTAGGTTGCCGGCGTTGCAACCAAGGCGTACGAATTAAGACGTTTCGCAAACCGCAAGAAATCTACTGGAGTCGGTTGTTATATTTACATAGCTACTAGCCTATAAATAAATACCGGCCCTCTCACACACACGTTCACAATATGACGTTGTTTTAACTTTATTTTATTTTTAAACGCGCCAGCGGTGGTGCGCGCGCCGGCTGTAATTTCGCGGTGCTCGCGGCGCACAGGCGCTTACGCACGCGTTACAACATGGCGGCCGAATATCGAGTTGGAATTTAAATTTCATAAACGAAGTGTTTCAGTGAAGCGATAAGATTACAAGCCGTTTTCGATGGAAAATCATTGTCAGGACTTGTTTTCGAGCGCTATCGACATTCACGTTCTTATCGTACAATATAAACGGACATTGATTTCTCAGTGCTACAAGAGTATTCGATGTTTATAACTTTACATTAAAGTTATGACTCTGAGTCATTATGTGCCAGAAGAATTAAAAGGTTTATGGATCAATAGTGAGTAATTTTATATACTATAAAAATTATATTGACCGCTTGCGAAATTAGATTAACCGCTTAAATCATTTAAATCGTTTTATTTGCCTATCTAATTCAACCTATATTTATTGAATATTCTTAGGAAGCGGAGGCATATTATTTCAACACTTCTTTATGTGGCACGTGACCGTTTATTCTTCATATTATGAAGGCGATTTTGTAGAGTTTCAGGCCGAGGGGTACCGAATGAAACCATATTACTAAACCTAATTTGCGTCTTAGTATGTAGTTCGCTGTATTAGCCACAGAATGTTGAATTATGGCGGACATCCTAACAAATAACAAATAGTTTAAGGGGATCCACATAATGTAAACACGTTTTAAATTTACTAAAAACATGGTTGCCAGCTGTGTTGAAAATGGTTACATACAAGAAGTAAAGAGCTGAAAATTATGGGTAAATGAAAAATAGAATAAATTTAAACCAGGGTAAGGGTGGATCGAGCTCATGCGGTGATGCCTGGATCTTCGTTGTGTGAATCTTGCTAATGATTATGATACGTCTCTTAAATAAAATTAGCAATTAAAATTGTGTGTCTTTAAAACACGCATTTAAAGTTAATGGTCCGTGTTAATTATACCTATATTCCACGCTGTAGTAGCAATATTGATGTGGATGGAGCCATACAAAATGGAACTTTAAGGCGCTTCGCAGACGTTGTTAATTATACTGCTTACAATACAAAATGGCGGTAACGCAAATTAGAATTTCAAAATAAAGGTTTTCCAAAAGCTAAATGAAGCACCTGAACATAGTGTGACATTAGGGTAGTTGACTACTTTTTTTAAATACATTTATCAAAAATGTATGCCGTCCAAAATCTAACGCAAAAATATTTTTCAAAATTGGGGTAATAATTAGTAAGTTATAAAGCTTTGAAATTTGGTGGAAGGGGTAGTTGTTGAATAACAGTAAAATTACACTGTGACGTCACTGAGAGTCGCCGGCCATAACGCTGCGTGCGTGCGAAAGACATAGCGCGATATCCCCTCCACGTTTTGCTCACAACAATATTTCAAATATGAATAACTGATTTATTTTTCAACCAATTTTGATGCTGATTTCACAGAAGAATTTCTTATACGTATTATTTTCTGTAACATATAAAATAATTTACAAAACCAAACATAGGAAGCGATTCTATCACTGAAAAATTAAAGGTATTAAAATAGGTATAATATGTAAGTGAGGCACATGAGTAGCTGAAATAATTGAAAACTTCAGAACACTTCTACACAATACCATACCATACCAGCTCTGTATTGTATACTGCCCACTGCTGAGCACGGGCCTCCTCTACAGCTGAGAGGGTTTAGGCCTTAGTCCACAACGCTGGCCTAGTGCGGGTTGGCAGACTTTACATACCTTCGAAATTCCTATAGATAACTTCTCAGATACGTAGGTTTCCTCGCGATGTTTTCCTTCACCGGTAAAGCGAGCGATAATTCACAAAGAATACACACATAACTTTTTAGAAAAGTCAGAGGTGTGTGCCCTTGGGTTTTGAACCTACGGACATTCGTCTCGGCAGTCCGTTCCACTCCCAACTAGTTTATCTACACAATAGCTTCAATCGAAATACAATTTGTTCTATATATATATAAAAGCCAAAGATCACTCACTCATTTACTTATCACGAAATCTCAGAAACTACAAGTGCTAGGAGTCTTAAATTTTGCATGGGGTTTCCTTATAAGACATAGGTGCTTACTAAGACGGGATTTTGCGAAATTCAACCCCTAAGGTGGCAAAAAAGTGTGGCAAAGTTTGTACGCGATAAACTCAAAAACTACCAAAGAGATTTCAATGAAATTTTAGTATGGAGATAGTTCGAGACCCTGGAAAGGTTTTAGGCTACTTATTATCCTGAAAAAAAAGTATAGTGGGACTTTTATCCAAGAAAAACTCTTTAACTCTTCTTTTCTAGTCGAAAATAAAGTTAACCCCCAAAAAGTTAAATTTGTTATAGACTTTTTCGGCGACGTTTTCCTTTTTTAACCTAAATACGCAAATACTTAGTAAATCCAAAATTTTGGGGCCACCTGGAGCTGAAGACCCGTTGGCCCATTGCCTGCTATGGCACGTTATTTAACTACTTATGGGGTTGACTGTACTTCCACAAGACGACGAAACAATGTTACGTTTGTATTCAGTTGCTCTGGCCTCGGTTCTGAGGTCGGCTCGGTCTTTCATCTGCACTTATTTATAGTGTTTATAGTTAGACAACGCAGTGTTTAGGTACCCGTTCCCGATCTAAGAAATACCGTCTACCCACATCTACTGAATGAAAGAGTATTTTCAGTGGATCATATAAAATCTTTCAGATTTTCCAGTTGTAATTAATGTTAAAAATATTTTACGTGCCGTTTATTACGGAAATTCTACTATGAATCATATTTTGATTTATTTCTAAACGTTTTGTATATTACGAGTTCAGGCATTAATCTTGTATCAAATAATCAAATCCTTTAATTTTTGTTTAGTATGGATTAGACAACATCAACATTATCAGAAACACTTTTTTCTTTGCAATAATTGTGCAACATTTTTTTATTACTTTTATAATTGTTTTCTTTATGCTTGCCGCTGAAAACTGAATTTCTTGGAAGTTGAAGTAATACAGAATGTTTTTTCAAGTTAGCTGCAGCATATAACAGACTAACACTTCATACGATAGGAACGTCATTTTTTTAAATTACTTAAAAAAAGTAGGAGCTTCTCAATTCGTGTGTTTGTATTTATTTTTAATGTTACCTTAACTGTACTTAATGCTAGTATACCATACTTTACCAGTAAAGGTCTGGAATCTTTTGTTACCTATGCATCGTGACTAAAGTTATCACAAGCCATATTTTTATTATTTACTTATCACCACGACAGAAATTCGTGAACAATTATCGTGTTTCTAGTTGCACGTTTCATGAATTTTCTCTTTAAATAATCTATTGAATATTAGGTCGTAATAATTCATATAGAAAGTGAATTAATTATAATTATAATTCTATTTCTTGTGTCTCTAAGGTAGAGCTGTAAAAGGGATTTTGTTACACATGTATGAACTAAAATTTAACGTCCACGTCCTTTCAAAGACTCTACGTTGACCTAAAACACTTGGAACCCTTTAATGTAATTCATATCAAAAAGGAAACGGTTCAAAATGTACTCATATTTTTTGTACCTACTTCAAATGCAGTAAGCGATATTGAAAATTCATTATACATTTTTATACTGTACCTTTGCACATTTTCCTTAGAACGGCAAAATTTTTATCGCGGACCCGTTATCGTTGCGATCATAAATCTGTTTTTGAATCGTGAGTCGCCATTGCTTGGCATTGCAGTGAACGTGTATTATAAAACAGCCGCAATCGAATATAGTGATTATTATGAAGAAATAAAGTGCAATTTACTGTGGCCAGTGACCTTTATTTAGCACATTTTAGATTCCGTAAGGTTTATTGTCGCATTGTACCTAAGTATTTGCCAATGCACGTAAAATACCGGGCGAGGTTCTCGAATGCCAGACTTATTTATGGTCCAAGAGCTTCAGTATTTGTACGCCTTGAGAACAGTTAATGTTCTCCTTTAAGTTTCTATTTTGACCGGCAGAAGCATGAAGAAGCTTCGTACTTTGCCCAAAGAACTATGCAATGCAATCAGCCCTGTATTATATACCGCCCACTGCTGAGCACGGGCCTCCTCTACTACTGAGAGGGTTTAGACCTTAATCCACCACGCTGGCCTAGTGTGGGTTGGCAGACTTCACATACCCTCGAAATTCTTATGAAGAATTCTCAGGTATGTAGGTTTCCTCACGATGTTTTCCTTCACCGTTGAAGCGAACGATAATTGCTAAACAATACACACGTAACTTCGAAAAGTCAGAGGTGTGTGTCTTGGGTTTTGAACCTGCGGACATTGTGTCGGCAGACCGTTCCGTTCCCAACTAGGCTATCGTCTACTATCGTACACCAAAGAACTATGCGTATTCATTATTAGGCCGCTCTGGCAGAAAGGATATAGCGGTTAACAAGCAAAGGAAATTGGACCTTAATCATCATCTTTTATCACTACATGCAAGTTAGAGACTATAGTGCTTGAAGCTAATAAAAGACTATGAAAGTGCTACGGAAACACTTTGCCATTGCCACAAGGGCTTTGTCAGACTATAGGCTTATACCTATAGATAACGTATCCGATACGGTATTAATTGTGAGAGTTTATTGGTACACTCAATAACCGTTTATTGGTTTCTCAGAGACTCAATTAAGTTGGATTAGCTCGATGAATTTTGTAGGTGTGAATTCGTGGTCTCGTGCCGTTTTTTTATTGATAGACATCTTTACTATCAAACGATTGATCAATTAAGCTTTGACCGTATTAATACTTTTATAAGTATTACATGTTTTGCATTTTACAATAACTACCTATGATCTAAATTAAATATGGAAACAGTTAACATATTAATTTGCCAATGTTTTGGTGTAGGATAGATATTCAATTCACAATAACTCGTGATGCAGCATGTCTTATGATGAACTAAAAAAAATCTTGAGGTAAATATAGACATCCTTTTATTATGAATCATTTTGATTCAACTTGTCAATACGGGTTAGCCTAGCAGCCATTCTAGTGACAAACTATGTTGAGCTGTAGCTTCATTACTTAACATGTTGATGGACAGTACGTCCACAGGCGTAAAAATCATCAAAATGATAGGACAGGACGCCTCTCGACGTTTGAGTTTTGTTTTGTATAAAATCAGTACGCCTTTCACCGTTTGTTTTTCTATGCAAACACTGTGACACAACGCCTATAGGCAATGTATGAAAATATGTAGTGCCCTCAAAGCATTACTCGGCGAATCAATAGCGTCCGTCAACGTGGTCTTGAAGTTTTACTTTATAGTAATTAAATTATCTGATATTTTCGAGGATAAATAATCTTTTTAGTTACATTACTTTAGTTGCTTGTATATTTTTATACTTGATAAAAAAAACTATTTGATACTGTTTTAAACTTTACACGCATGTATTTAAGTCATATAATAATATCGGTCACACTAATTAAACAATGAAATTGGATTTTAACGTTATAAAACACAATAATGTTCACTAATGAAATGTGAAAGAGCGTTAAATTAAAATCTTTTTGTACAAGTACTGTGACGTGTTCTTTCTTATTACATAAAAATATTTGCTCAGTATTAATGGTTTTATTAAGCTGAAAAGTGACAGTATAAAATTATCTTTATGTATTTTTAATTAAAACTTACTTCTAAAAACATCCTCATCCACTTCAATACAACGAAGTATTTTATAAGACTGAACTCTTAATAATAAAACACACTCAAAGGAAATAAATTAGAAAGAGAGCAAATATTTTATAAAATAAAAGTCGCGTCATTAAACCCAAAAGTTTCAGTCGCGATTTACGACATCCAAAACCGACCTATAAAAAAATTGTGCCCGCACATTCCGAAATATTTGATTTATTATAGAAACGAGATCTAGTGCAATTAGTTGGGCTGCGGGCCTCTGAGGGATTGATTTATGGTGATTCATAGTAATCATGGCCGAGACAGCCTGTGATCCGGCCGAGTAATTCTATTTTATGACAGCTCCCTCCTGATGAATGAGTTCGTGCGGTTTTTGACGCCATCTTTTATTGAGTTTGCTATTGTGGTCGCCTTTGTGACAACTCTAGTAGAATATAGTTGTAAAAAACTTTATGAAGTACGTGGGAGTTATCAAAGTTGCGTGAGGTCATGCTGCTCTATGTGGTCTACATGTTTTTCTAACCTTCGATGTATATTTTTAACTTTGTATGTATACTTTACTGCCTACGATACCTTACTAGCACTTCGTTAATATCCAACTTGATTATTTTTTGTTCCGAACTAGAATTTTTAATGCATATTATGATTAGTTTTGTACATACAAACTTTGATATACGATGTAAACACATAACATCTATTTGTAATTTATATTTACTAAAATATTTTAATCTCTCGACTCACTTACTTAGTATAATATGTATATCAAAGGAGAGATTAAAAAGCTGTAAAATATAAATCTCGCAGGGAAAAATTCTCACGCCATTCTTACTCACCTATGATAGTTCGACGCAACCAAAAAGCTATAAATGAGGCACTAAACGTAACACTTACACATAAAAGGATCCCAGGTACATACTACATAGGTGATATCGTGTCGTCGGCTGTCGTCGCCTCGGCTTCATCGATAAACAAATCGCCGAGTACACTCAGCCGAACCCTCTATCGTGGCACTAAAAACTTAACTATCCGGTAACACGAACACACGGGAATATAAATCACAACAACTGGTATTACTTATCGAGATATGTACGACACAATCGCTCTTTATGAAAGCTTTTCACGCTCACTCTCGCCATACTGAAATATTCCGCTGTCTAAATTATAGAAAATCACGCACTGACAAACGTACTTACGATGCAAAAACGTTACTCCAAATAAAACTCTCGAACGTTACGAAAACGAAAGTGTCATTACCACAAAAGCGAAAACATTTTACCAAAATCTCCGATTCCAATTATGCAAATTTCTCTTTGTGATTTAACGACTGCGCTCGGATAATAGAGGACGATGATATCGGAATTTTTTGCTGGTTTGGAACAAGTTTTGTCCAGTTTTCAAATTGTATTCATGTGAAGGCTTTGGTAATTTGCCTAATGCGTATCAATAATTTATGTGTGCGTTACGCAATTCCCGATCCTTTGTTAGGATGCGACTCCACTTTCGGTTTCAGAGTACTGATTTGCATAACAGGGTAGTCGCACAATACTCTACCCTTTCTTGAATCCTTTTCGTTTCACTTTTAAATTGTTGCATTGTTGACATTTTGTGTGGAGTAATAAATAAATCAAGCACTTTATTAGGTCCGGTGCATGTGGCATTGGACAACAATGTAGCGACGCGTCTTGTTAGCTTGCCTCCGTATATATCACGTAGATAGTATGTACATAATAATTCACCTTCGTAACAGTATTTTTTATGGCATTGAACGATGAGACGAGCATGCCGTTCGCCTGATGGTAAGCGATACGACCGCCAATAAACAGTAGTAACACCATACAGCACCTTGAGTTACAAAGTACTGAGTGGCATTCCACTGCGCTCGTCATCCTGACACATAAGATGTTAAGTCACATTATGTCCAGTAGTTACACTGGCCACAATGTCCTTCAAACCGAAACACAACAGTGCATGCCCACTGCCGCTTATATTGCGGTGGTACCCACCCAGACGGACTCTTACATATGAGATAACTACCACCAGTAAGGAATAGTATCACTTCTATAATCCATAATATAGGAGACTGAAACGACCGCAATTCAAACGCAATCAATGAGTTTATTTTGTAAGCCTAATTTGATTTTAATTAAGTAATAATCATAAACTGTGAACAAGTGGTCATTGATGGTAAAATGGTTGAAATAAATGCCAATAACACACGTCATTATAGCGTGTAATATCGTTTTACAACTTTAAGGCAATAAATAAATTGACTGCCGTTTGTACATTTTATTACGATTTAAAAGTCGATGACTGTTTGAAACGAATAATTGATTTACGTCGGTTATTAATGTTAGGTAATTTGATATCGTGTTAAATAACATTATTGCTACCATTAAAAACTATTTTTTTCCTTAAGCCGAGACTTTGAACTGTAAACTTCACACTTAAAATTAGATGAGGTTTCAAAATGCACTGCTCTATTTTATAGTGGGATTATCTTCTATATATAAATCGAGTTTAATGGTTCTATAAATAATTCATTCATGTATAGTTAAGAATTGGTTCAGTCATGACGCCATTACTTAAGATTATTATTATATAATATAAAAAAAGATATGCAGTATAAGTTTTATGAATAAATTAACTCTTACAGACACGAGGTCACGCGTGTTGGTTCCGCATTTCATTAACTGATAGTCCACTCCACACGACCGCAGTTCCATCCTCGCCGCGTTCCCCGTCGCCCTCCCGACCCTCCTAACAGTTCCGGCCCGCGTGCCGACGAAATAAATGGATAGGATTAGGTTAAACACCAACCTTCCCCACTAATCGTTGATGTCTCATCCTCTCCCAGTGACCGTCCTGAGCCGAGGTTCGTAATCCGTTAGTGGGTTGCCCTCAGCATGGTTACTTAAATCAAGGGTTGCGAGCGCCTAAAGCGTTCACCCGAAAGTCCGGTGTGGCTAGAAAAGTCGACTCGCGTCAGGCTACTGAACGGTAGGACCATTAAAAAAAAATAACTGATAGATAAGATTGCGACTATAATATTATACTACTAGAGAAGACTCTTTAAACATCAATTTTTTTTACGAAATACTTTTGACAGTGCATATTATACATACATTCTTGGTAGACGGCTGGACCGATTTTAATGTTTTTTTTGTGTTTCTTTAGGTGGATTCGAGAATAGTTTATCTGGTTGATCTGGTAGGTGGCGCTGTACTCGGGTTCTAGGATTTTATTTCCTTTTTAGGGCAGGACAACGTCTGCCGGGTCCGCTAGTATAAAATATAATGTTATTAACCCCTGACATACCTGACGCTACATTATTTTACTTTTACTCGTGACTCTACCCGCATTAAAAAATAGAAGATAGATCTGGGGCTAAAAAGTAGCTTTATAGGACTGAAGGATAAATTTACCTTTTTTTCTGTCAGTAAAAGAATTTATAAAATCCAATGGGTAATTTCAGAGAATAAAATTTACATCCTATGAATGAAAGTCTCATGTAGAGCCTTCCGCTCCCTGTACTTACACGAGATGAACACTATCCACTTTTACTCGACACTCTACCCGCATTAAAGAATAGAAGATTGTTCTCGGGATAAAAAGTAGCATTATAGGACTGAAAGATAAAATTCATCTAATTTTCTATTAGTAAAATAATTTACACAAGCAGTAGTTTCAGACACTACCCTTTACATCCTATGAATTATAGCTTCACGCAGGACCCCAAGCTCCTTGTACTTACACGAGATGAACACTATCCACTAATCATGACCATTCCTCAATAGACATTTAGTGCATCACACTCGTATGTTAATGACCGGAGTTTTCTACAAATGTTTTAGTCTTTTACCCGTTTAACACGTGTTAATAACTAATAAAACCGTTTTTAATGGTACATAAAAAGTTTAGATTTATAACGAATAGGTAGCTTATGCATTATGATCTCGGGCGCGTGCTATTTAATTCGACACTCTGGTTTCATTTGCTTTTCTCTATTTATTCTTATATGCTATCAACGGATTAAAGATAATTGCATATGCTTTGATTAATTATATACTTAGATAGACACTGAACGTTTCAAACGCGTCGAAAAAAATAGAGGCCAACAATTGCCCACTAAATGAGTTCGAGTGAATTCTTTTTTGTTGTTTTTCATGGATATAATTTTCTCCCCATTTTAATAGAAACCATGTAATAACTGGTATCATTATGCGCGCATACAAGGATACGCAGAATGATGCAGCGATAGCGTATGACAAAGCTGTCACGCATACTAGCTTAAAAAAAGTTGGCCTGTTTGTTTTAGTTTCATTGCAGCGCGTCACTCTATCTACGTTTATAATTTATCAAAGTGCATATTATGTATATATTTAACTAACATTTGTTATTGTTTCTTTTTTTATATAAAGGCGTTGAAGAGATAAGTAAAGTTAATTTGCTAACTTAGAAATTGATAATAACGAATAATTAAAATCTATTTTTGGGATCTGCCAGCATTGTCTAAGTTATCATGGAAAAAGGAACTAAAATACTATTATTGGTAACTTTAATAATATCTGTATGACAACAAAATTATACAAGAGAATATTTCAGTTTGATTAAAATCATTCAGTTTTGAATGCCATCAACGTATTTTTGTGGTCCAATTAAATTAATTTAAAGCCTGCAAGTGAGGGATGAGTCCGTAAAAATGTTTAGATAAATAAACAAAAATCTCGGCTTGTATTATCTCCAACACGTTTATCCACTTAGCTTAATGCGAGCATCAAGCATGTACTATGAAACTCAATCGAGAACGTTCTCATATTTGATTGGGATAGGGTTGATAACTTACTGTATATGGAAATGTTTACTTATTTATATAGCTCTATATGGATACACATAGTGTTCATTTTCCTATTTCAATCTTTTGCTTGCGTTTTGTTTCACTTGAACTATAGTTTTTAAGGCTTAATAGTGCATACGTCGAGTAATTTTTCCTTAAAATTATCTAGTTTCAGTTTTGACTAACTAATTTTACTGATAAGAATCTCAAATATATCTTTTAGAAACGTTGGCGATACTGTTTCTTAAATTATAATAACAATAATCCCTTCCTAGCCGATTTCGGCCACGGCGGGCAATCTCAACCGAGATCAGCCAGGTGCGCAGGAGATATTATAGTTCACAAGTGTGTGCGCAATACACAAGTGCACTCACTATTCCTTCACTCTCATAGTCCGGTGAGACGGCAATCCGACATGAACGGAGAGAGATCAGGCGCAGGACCAACGGCTTTACGTGCTTTCCGAGGCCCGGAGGTATCACACCGCCATCTTCCTGACTCCGAGCTGCGACTGAGTAATTTTTAAGATGGAAAAACCTAGGCACAATGTTTTTGGCCCGATCCAGGATTCGAACCCAGGACCTCAGCACGCAAATCGTACTCGTAACGCGTACGCAATACAACTACGCCACCGAGGCAGTTGAAATTATAATAATATGTTCATAAGGAATACTTATATAACAATGAAATCCTTTCGTTTATTGTCTCAGTAGTACCAAATCACATAACAATATACGATGGCCATTTGTTGTGAAACAATTTGGCACCTTTAAATGTTATTTTAATCATCTACGTTCTTTGTATATGGTTTTGTTCATAAAAAATATCGATTTAAGTAGGTGTAACAGAATGGTTGTTTCATTTAGTGTGATTCACTGTGAAGGGACAGTGTTGGCGTGGGAGCGACATCTGGAACGCCCGATCTGGCAGTCGTAAACGCACCAGAATTAGTGCCTCAACTAAACGGAGAAACAAAAACTCACGTTTATATATAGAGTTGTGCGCCTAAGTAACGTCAGCGGTGAGACTACAATTTTATAGGCACATGTGATGTGGCATCTTATTCTTACTAATATTATAAATGCGATAGTTTATGAAACTGGTTGTGTGTTTGGATGTTTGCTAGAAGTAAATAGAAAAACAGCTGAAGGGAATTGCATGAAAGGACATGTCCAAAAACGGGCCTGAACTTCTAAACAAGACAATTTATATATTTGGATAGAACTCCTGAAAACCATCCTTTTTCAATAAATCGTTTAATTTAAAAGACCTCCGATTTTGAGATTTATGAAATTTTGTTTGGCTTGAAACACATAGGCTATTTTTTATCCCAGTAATTTGGTCCCATGGGAGACTACGGATGTTTTTAATACATTTTTTTACTAGATTGCGCTGGCGTCGTAGGTACTGTGTTTTTGGGACTTTTGTAGCGGGAAAGGCTTTTCACGCGGAAAAAATCGCGGTCATCACCTAGTTGTTATATAAGAATGAAAATAATATGAACGCATAATATTAAAAGCTTAATATGAAACTAAAAAGAAAATACGCATTGTGATTCTTTTTTACACATTTTTTTTTCATTTTCTTAATAGTAATGGTTAACGAATGATTTCATATCTTGCTAGAATACTAGCATCGCAATAAAAGGTTTCAACGCTTCATATCGAGACGAATCACTACTTAACTTACAATAACATTGCAATTATCTTTTTATTGTCATTATATTAGTGATATCTCTAGATCTCAGTAAGTTGATTATCTTCATTACATTCGAACGTAATTTTCAAATTAATCTCATGCGAGTAATTAACTATTGTGTTAACTACAAGCATTCAGAAACTATTTTAACTTTTCCCATCAAGCTATCAAAATATAACGTAGAACACCCCTATTTTGTGAGGGGTTATATTTTTAATAGCCATGTGATTCGTTTAAGGGTTAATTCAAAATTGTTGGTGTGAAAATGATTTAGTATAGTGCGGGTAATTAATCCTAGTTGGTTGTATAAGTATATAGTATGAATGGGTATAAAGCCGATAAATTTTTATCTATGAATTATATTTTATACTTCCTGAATACGGTTTAGTTAGATTTTTGTATCAAAAATATGACAGAAACTTTGGCAAGAGGTTTTTATATGTTTGGAACCTTAATTTTTAAGTTTCTTTATTTATATAGGTTTGCTAATTTTACAAAAATAATATTAGAACATAGGTACACACTAGTTAAGAATAAGTTGCACAACCAATTACAAGCAAACGCAATAAAATACAAACATAAGAAAAAATAAGGGTATAAACGGATAATACAAGCTGTAATCATACTGCCGAATCTCTCAGGATGGGAATCCCCGAGATTCGGGTACCGCGACAACAGTTACAAATCTTACATAACATGAAGGTACTAGGTAGGTAAATTATTTAAACTGAGATGCTAATAACAGATATTTTTTCTGTGTTGAGAATCTGTTATAGATTTGCGAAATAAATACGGACATTATTTTTGTAACTAAATATATTATACTAAATATTCTGGGCTATGAGAATATGTCGCTATATATAATATCTTTCCAAGGTACATCCCACATATTTAAACTTTATCATGAATAATGTATAGCTAAAATTTGAATCTCAATGCTTCACAGACCATTTCCCCGGAACTACGAGTTAGCCAAAAATTATATCCACCATAGATAGCATGGGATTTTATGGGGGAACTTTTTATGATTTGTGTTATATTTTGCAATTTTTTTAATCAGAAGGGTGGATCCCCTTGCTAAAGGGTGGGCCCTGGCTGAATGAGTTTATAGTTCTTTTGTAGATAAACATATCAATTTGTTGTGTTTTGTTCGCGGCATAAATATGTGATATCGTAGATAGAAGACCACTCAGTTGCCCTGATGACTTCGGGGCTCGCACTCGGCGCCGAAATTAAGAGCGATTTTATATGAAAGTGCCAATCTTAATGTAGTTTAGTTTGTAAAATGTGTCGACCAACGTTCAATGTAACTGTGAGTCATAACTATAAATAAGTGTTACGTCCATAGACCAGATTCTGGAAGCGGTCAAGGTACGTAAAATTTCCCTCCCAAAATGTAAGGGTTAAGTAAATAAACCATAGTTTACAACGGCGTTGTTTACCTCGCGCGTCTTCCTCGTTCACGCTGTATCCGCCAACCACTTCCTTACTGAAGTAAAAAAAATCAGAATCCAAACATCGCCCGGTGCGATCACCGAGCGACTTTACACGTGAATCGATTGAAAAGCGAGCGAATAAAATCGATTTTCCCCCAAATTGAATAGTCGTAAAACGTAGGTAGCAGTTTTAACGTCCGGGATTGTTTACACGGCGGCGTCACGAGTGTAAACGATTGTCGATAATTGATGATTTGATTTACAACATCACTAAACAACCGGTGTTTGGGCGATCGAGATACGTTGCCCGCGCCTTTGAATGGAACATTACGTATCTAATAGCCATTCCATACATTGGTATTTATGCGCCAAGAATATGGCGAGATTCATCGTGGTTTTACAACGAATACTTATTACACATGCATGCAGTATGAGTAATGCTTCACATACATCACTAACTTCCAGCAAATATATCGTACAAATGAATTGTGTCTTAGAATTTGAAAGTTATGCTTCTTCTAAATAATATAAATTGTAAGATAAGTGACTTTGTTTCGGACGCTAGAGTTTTCTTTCCTATAAATGTGTTTTTTTAATGTTCAGTATTTTATAATACAAGGCATACTGTTACTGTTGTGGGGCACTTAGCCCGTAGAAAGTCAGGCCGTTGTGCGTTAATAATACAAGGTATAAAAAATATTTTACAATATCAAACCATTGCCAACCTAAAAGAAGAAATAGAGCATATTTGGAATTTTTGCTTACAAGCCATTTTCACGATCAAAAACACACTTCCAGTCGTTCGTTTCAGCTGCAAACGGCTTGAAGAAAATAAAACCGTTCGTCTATGAAAGCCGTTGCTGGAGGTTACGTGAAATTTATTTTATGGATTACAGATAGTTTTATAGCCTTGAAATGGAAATCCCTTAGTATTTTTATTATATTTGAAAGTTCTTATTATAAATTTAAATTCCTGTTTTCGTTGTAAGTAAATTGCAATTCATTTATATTAATGTTTTACATTATACTTATTGTTTATTTTTATTATATCTATGTTATTACTTATTAAATTAATCTAATTTTTCTTGGTTAGCCACAATCTGAGTAGTCTTGCTCGCTTTAACGTCTGTGCTTGCGGCGGCGTCGTGTGCCGGGTCGGTCACTTCCCTGCAACATGGTTGAGGAGGCCGATGGCTGGCACATGCGTCATATTCGTGAACGGGTGCTGCTTGCGTGGACTGGTCTGCTCTGTTTGATGGTTGACTCTATTGTTTACTTAATAAACATGTAGCTGGTTATTTGACTTAGGTACTCTCCGTTAATTTTCGCATTTCATATCCATCTTTGAAATTGAATATTTATTGTTACTAGCAATTTGTAAAATACATATATAAAAAAAAAAAAAAAAAATGAACATTAAAAGACCTACGCTGAGTTTCTTGGTGCTTCTTCTCAGGTCAGTGGGCTTTTCCGAAGCACTGGTAGAATCTTTTAGATGATAAAAACATTGTAAAAAATGACGTGTAAAAGTGCCCTTAGGGGCCTAATTACTTAATAAATGATTTGATTTGATTTAATGTGATGTTTGAACGAATCGAATTAAAATTATATACAACACCAACTTTATTTCCGAACAAAGCACGCACCAAAGTAACAAAACAATGAACCAAACAATGAAATATTAACAAATATTCGCGTTCAACCATTAAAAAACCGTAATCAATCGATTTAAAGTTCAACGTCCAAGAGTGGGCGGTTGTAAGCGATAAACAAAGGAATAATACTGCCTACTCACATAATTTCAAGCTTTTGCGGTAGGTTACGGTGTTTCCTTATGGGGTTAAAGGTGTTTTTATATTTTTTATAGATGATGTAATAATACATTGGCATTTAAGTTATAATATCCTTAATGTGATACATAATCTCGGCTAAAAGTAGGTCTCAAGTCATATTTTTTTTATGGTATTGAATTACGAGATGAGCATGCCGTTCGTCGGATGGTAAGCATTACGACCGCCCATAAACAGTAGCAACACCATCCAGCACCTTGAGTTACAAAGTACTGTGTGGCATTCCACTGCGCTCGTCATCCTGAGACATAAGATGTTAAGTCTCATTATGTCCAGTAGTTACACTGGCTACAATGTCCTTCAAACCGAAACACAACAGTGCATGCACACTGCTGCTTTGCGGAAGAAATAGATATTACGGTGGTGCCCACCCAGACGGACTCTTACATATGAGAGACCTACCACCAGTAAAAAAATAATATAAGAAAGTTATTTTAGAGACGTACCAATACATTACCTATTTCTGCACCCACATAATGTTCAAACACTGTAGAGTTACTGTTTAAAGGACCTGCACTCAGTGTTAATATAATAAGACATTTAATATTTCAGGACGATAAGCACATTTCAGTGCAGTGCAGAACTTTGTCATTTTAAATTCTGGGTAGAGATGCTATTGTTTGTGGTATGGTTTATGGTACTGCTTATCATCAGGCGACTTGTTTGTCTCGTTTTTCATATGTTTGAAAACGACTCGCGTAAAGCATGAATTCTATACAAAGGTTTACCAAAATTGAACAACTTTGGGAAAACCTCAAGCCGATCCATTATGATTTCTCAGGTAATCTTTATTCCCGTGCGGAGTTGCTGGTCTCCCATCGGGCGCGTCTCCCTGGGTGGCGGATAGGGGAACGCCCCCCAAATTTGGGGGGTACCGGAAACGGCGTGGACCAAAACCAGCAAAGAGGATTCTTCCGCGTTCCCTCTGACTAGCAGAGGGTGCAGTGGAGGAGTTTTTGGACGGGTTCCGTGTGCACTCACCCTGCCGCGGAACAGGCCGGGGCAGAACTAGTTCTCCTTGGCCACCGTTAGTCTCGGAATCTCAGGGGGCACTGTGGTCATGTTTCGCAGCGACTCCTGGGGCCGAGGGTCTTGGCTTAACCGCCTGGACTGCGAGGGAGAAAACCTCTATAAAAAGTTACCCCGAATCCCAAGCGGCGGCGCACCGCGAGGGGATGCATGGCCGATGGGTAGTTCGGTCTCGAGTGCGACCCCCGCCAGAGCACCGGCCGACACTCTGTGCGGGTTACGCTAGGCTTACCCAGGTACAGGGGGCACTGCCTGGGCGGACTGTTTTTTTTTCCCCATACTCGTGGGATTCAAAATGAACAATTCAAAAATAAAAAAACCCAAAACGGCGTTGACGAGGTTGCCTACTCCAGTTCCAGCTGGAGAGGTGGAGGTCGAAGGGCGCAAGCCCAACGACGGAGAAGCAGAGAGGGGGAATGTGGGCGTGAAGCTCGCTGGAGTCGTGGCCGATGTCGCACGCCCTGAGGACATGTGCGTGGACTCGGAGTCCAGCGATGGTAGCTCTTCAGTGCTTGGCGGGCGATTCTGGAGGAGCCTGTCGACCGATACGGACGAGCCGGCGCCGAAGACGAGGGCGACCGTTGCTAGCGGTAGAGGGGGTCCAGCTACGGTGGGCAGCCTAAAGAAGGCAGAGAGGGAGCGCAACATCGTGAAGCGTGCGGAGGCCCGCCAAAAGGCGGAGAAAGTAGTGACGAAGCGGCTGCGCTCTGCCGGGTCTTCAAAGGCAACGGAGACCAAGGTCACCGGCCTTGAAGGCGAGGTAAAAAGGTGGCGGGAAAAGAGTTCCCGCCTTGAGGCTGCAGTTAAGCAGCTTCAGGAGGAGAATGCCTCCCTCCGTCGCCGCCTCGAAGACCTAGAGGCATCCGCCAGCAAAAGTCCAACAGCGGACATGCTGGAAATGATTGAGGCAAGGGTGCGGGCAAGGATGGAGTCCCTGCTCATGGGACCGGCCACAAGACCGCCTCTGGCCCATGAAAACAGGGCCCAAGTAGTGGAGCTCCCGGTACAGGGGGGGTATGTCGGAGGTCAACCCCAGCCCTTTGACAAAGGTAAGGGCAAGGGCAAAGGCAAGGGCAAGGGAGTAGCCCAACCCAGTCCTCCCGTCCTGATCCCAATCGCCGGTTCCTCCAGTGCTCCGCCCCGATTCATCGTGGCGGAACCATCTGGGGTGCAAGCGGAGAAGGGAGTCGTTCCGGCCCCCACACATCCTCCGGTGTCCAAGCCCAAGCCAAAAGGCAAGGGGGGGAAAAACAAACAGAGTGCCCCAGCGCAGCAAGCTCCCTGTGAGCCCCGCCCGCTACCGCCGGCTCCAGTGTCCCTGGACAGGGAATGGACGGTCGTGGTGGGCAAAAAGAAGACGAAGCCCAGGTCCGGCGTGACACCGGCTGCAAGTCAGCAGCAACCACTGCGCCGGGCCGAGCCCAAGCTCCGCACACCGCGGTCCGCGGCCGTCATGATATCCCTGACGCCGGCGGCGGTAGCGAAGGGACTCACCTACGCCAGGGTACTAACAGAGGCGCAGGACAAAGTAAACCTCACCGGCCTTGACATCACAAGGCTGAGGCCAAAGATTGCGGCCACGGGTGCCCCAATGTACGAGGTGCCCGGGGCTAACTCGGATGAGAGGGCCGACTCCCTTGCCGCAAGGCTGAGGGAGTGTTTCGATGGGTCGGAGGACGTTCGGATCTCTCGGCCCATCAAACATGCAGAACTGCGGCTCACGGAGTTGGACTACACGGCCACTCCTGAGTCAGTTGCAATGGCCCTCTCCAAGGCCGGTGAGTGTGCCCTGGCGGCAGTAAAGGTAGGGCAAATCCGTCCTGACCGGTCTGGAGTGAGCACGGCTTGGGCCCGGATGCCGATAAAGGCAGCCCAGAAAGTGCGGGGGGCGGGCCGTGTAGTGATCGGCTGGGTCGCGGCTCGAGTTTCTGTGCTCGAGGCGCGGCCTCTTCGTTGCTACCGGTGCCTGGAGACAGGGCACGTCCGGGAGCGCTGCGACTGCGCAGTGGACCGTAGCGCATTGTGCTACCGCTGCGGCCAGACAGGCCACAAGGCCCGTGAGTGCAGCGCCGCGCCGAACTGCGTGGTCTGCGCGGCCTCCGGCAAGCCCGCCGGGCACCAAATCGGGGGGAAGGCGTGTCCCGCCTCCTCCCGCCGCAACCGGCGCCGCCCTTCACGACGTTATGCTGCTGCTGCTGTGGCCACAACCCAGCCACAGTCAGCAAGCCCACCGCAAGAGGCCGAGATGGAAGGTGTTGAAGAGATCGCCCAATAATGGACCTAAAGTTCCTCCAGGCGAACATCAACCACTGCGCCAGCGCCCAAGACCTGTTGTCCCAAAGCCTGGCGCAGTGGTCGGTGCAAGTGGCCGTGGTCGCTGAGCCGTATTTTGTCCCTCCCCGTGACAACTGGGCTGGGGACACAGACGGTTTGGTGGCCATAATCACCCAGGGTGCTGCTGGCTCCCCGCCGTTCGAAAAGATATCGAAGGACCAGGGATGCGTGGCGGCTCTGTTGGGAGACATTTGGGTTGTAGGAGTATATTTTTCTCCCAACAGACCCCTCGCCGAATTCGAATCTTTTCTCGTAAGGCTGGGGGCCCTGGTGGAACAAGGCCAACCTTATCCGGCGGTCGTCGCCGGCGACTTCAACGCCAAGTCTGTAGCTTGGGGTTCGCCGGCGACGAGCGGTCGCGGTAGGGTCCTGGAGGACTGGGCGATCTCTGTCGGCCTGGTCGTCCTGAACAGGGGGTCGGTGCACACGTGCGTGCGGCGCAACGGCGGGTCCATAGTTGATCTGTCGTTTGCAAGTCCCACCGTTGCGCACCGTGTCCGGGGCTGGAGAGTCCTCGCGGGCGTGGAGACGATGTCGGACCACCGTTACATTAGGTTCGACGTCTCCGCGTCCGCGAGTATCCAGCCCGATGGTGAAACGAGCGCCCCGAATCAGGACGGCCCGCGGTGGGTGCTTCGTCGCCTCAATAAAGAGGCCCTAGAGCTAGCCGCTCTGGTGATGTCGTGGCTCCCCGTGCCGGACGGGCCGGTACGGGTTGAGCAGGAGGCGGAGTGGCTCGGGGTGGCAATGTCGGACGTTTGCGACGCCGCCATGCCCCGGGCCCTCCGCCGTTCGACTCGGCGGCAGGTGTACTGGTGGTCGGCGGAGCTAGCGCAGTTGCGCGCGTCTTGCGTTGCTGCGCGCCGTCGATACGCCAGGCATCACCGTCGCCGAATTCGAACACAGGATCACGCAGACCAGGAGCGGCGGCTCTATGACCTCTACAAAGAGGCGAAGAGAGCGCTGCGGGTGGCCGTTCATAGGGCCAAGGTCGCGGCACGCAAGGAGTTTCTGGAGACTCTCGACGGTGACCCGTGGGGGCGCCCCTATCGCATGGTGATGAATAAGCTTCGCCCAGCGGCGCCCCCGCTGTCGCAGAGTCTCCGGCCAGAATTACTGGCCAACGTCGTCGCGGCTTTGTTCCCGGCCACCGTGGAGACCACTCCTCCACCGATGTCGCCACCGGATGTGGCGTCATCGTCGATTGAGAATCCGGCAAGGGATATCCCAGAGGTTTCGCCCGCAGAAATGCGGGCGGTAGTGCTTCGGCTGCGGAGCAAAAACACGGCCCCGGGGCTCGATGGCATCCCCGGAAGAGCCTGGGTGCTAGCCCTCGAGCACCTGGGTCCGAGGCTCCGCAGTTTATTCACCGCCTGTTTGGAGCAGGGCGTCCTCCCGGCGCGTTGGAAAACCGGGAAGCTCGTCCTGCTTAAAAAGGAAGGACGACCCGCAGAGTCGCCGTCGGCCTACCGACCCATCGTGTTGCTCGACGAGGTCGCCAAACTCTTCGAGCGCATCGTCCATGCTCGCCTCGTCGAGCACCTCGAGAGGGTCGGACCGAACCTGGCCGACAGCCAATTTGGCTTTAGGAGGGGACGTTCCACCGTCCACGCGATTCTGCGGGTGAAGGCACAGGCGGAGGATGCAGTGGCCGGAGGCGGAGTAGTTGTCGCGGTGTCCTTGGACATCTCCAACGCGTTCAACACGCTGCCCTGGCCCTGCATTCACGAGGCACTGCGGTAGTGCGGTGGTGCACGCGTACCTGTCTGACAGGGACGTTGTGTATCCGGGCGCCGACGGGTGGCACCGAAGAGCGATGTCGTGCGGTGTTCCACAGGGCTCGGTTTTGGGCCCTCTCCTGTGGAACATCGGATACGACTGGGTGCTCCGTGGTGCAAATCTCTGGGACGTCGGCGTGACGTGCTACGCCGACGACACATTGGTCACAGCGACCGCCAGGACGTTCCGGGACGCCGCCACCTTGGCGGCGGTGGGCACCGGCCAAGTAGAGTAAGTCGGATTCGACGGTTGGGTTTAAAGGTGGCCCTCGAGAAAACCGAGGCCATTTGTTTCCACGGGCCTCGGAGAGGGCCACCGGCCGGTGCCCACATCGTGGTTGAGAGGGTGCGGATTCCCATCGGCAAAGATATGAAATATCTAGGCTTAGTCTTAGATAGCCGATGGAAATTCCGCGCCCATTTCAAGAAACTGGGGACGAAACTGTCTCGGGCAGCGGGCGCTCTTTCCAGCCTGCTGCCCAACCTGGAAGGTCCTGGCATCCCTTGCCGGAGATTATATCACGGAGTCGTGCGGTCCATGGCCCTCTATGGCAGCCCCGTTTGGGCTGACTCCCTGAACCGCCCCTGCGTCGCCCTCCTGCGCACTCCGCAGAGAGCTTTGGCGCAGCGGGCGATCAGGGCGTACCGCACGGTCTCTTTCGAGGCGGCTTGTTTATTGGCCGGATTCCTGCCCTGGGATCTGGACGCCAAATCCCTCTCCGATGTCTTTCATTGGCGGGAGGAGGCGTCCAGTCGCGGGCAACATCCGGCCCTGAAGGAGGTGGAGGCCATGAGGGCCTCCCTACGGCGAGCCGCCGTGGAGGAGTGGCGTCTCAGGCTGGAGGCCCCGTCAGCGGGGCTCAGGGTCGTCGCGGCAGTGCGTCCTGTCTTTGCCGAATGGCTGGACAGGCGCCACGGTGCGGCAACGTTTCGCCTGACGCAGGTGCTCACCGGGCATGGCTGCTTCGGTGAGTTCTTGTGGCGGGTAGTGCGGAAGGAGGTGTCGGCCGTGTGTCACCACTGTGACAACTGCCCGCTGGATACGGCCCAGCATACGTTAGAGTTTTGCCCAGCCTGGGATGAGGAGCGCAGCGCTCTCAGAGCAGTCGTCGGAGGAGACCTCTCGCTGCCGGCCGTGGTCGCTTCCATGGTCGACAGCCGGAGGTCCTGGCGTGCGGTGGCACACTTCTGTGAGGTGGTTCTCTCGCGGAAGGAGAGTGCCGAGAGGGATCGGAGGCGCGGAGATCCCTCCCGCCGCCAGACGAGACGTAGGAGGCGCCGGGTGGACGACTGACCGGCGTCTTCCGCCCTGTGGATTGGGGGCGTTTGGAGAATTCCACCACGGTATCCCCTGCCTGTCGTAAGAGGCGACTTATAGGGGCCACCGGGGGTCGCGGGCGGGCGGCAGGGGGCCGTCCGTCTTTGTTTTGTGTTTCTTTTAGCACATTGTTGCGACCCCCGTGATGGACGGCAGCGTGGCAGGTAGGCCTCACGCTGCCGTAGACGCTGAGAGCGTCCTTCGGTGCGCGGGGGCTTCTGAGCCCCCCCCACAACAGGAGACGGGCCGCACCAGGCGGCACCGCGCAGGGGCGGTTGCGGACGAAAACTTAGACATTAGTCAGAGGAAGCCCGCAGCCGTCCCTAATGCGCCGAAGATGGCCACCGCGGAGTTTTAGTTGGTATGCCGTGCGTTGTACATAGGTTAGGGACTCGACCTGGCGGTCGCCCGACGTTTTCCATCTCTCCGGGCGGCTCAACACCGGGTCGTAAGGCACGGTGAACCCAACATAACCGCTCGGTCGCCCCCCACGAAGGCCGGGCGGTAGTGGTAACGCACTTTCTCCGCGAAACCAAAAAAAAAAAAAAAAAAAAAAAAAAAAAAAAGGTAATCTTTATTAATTCGAAATCCTGGCAATCATACACAATTATAAATTAAATATATAAATTCTCAATTTAAATTGAATAATTATTTTTCCACATATAACACTGTTCATCAAGAAGATTCGTACAGAGCTAAGGAGCGCCCGCGCATGCCACAGCGTGTTACGATTGCGCAATAAACTTTTATCGGTTGTTCTTTCAAGTATTATTTGACAGTGTTGATGCGTTAAATTGCGATTAATAGATGATTAGCCATTTAGGCGTGCGTTTATGGCATTCTCGCAATAAATCCAGTTTTATTGCTTATCAATCACGGAGCGAGACGGGCCTGCGAGTTGCGTCTTGCCCATGCTTGCATCTGACCTTTGCTAGTGTAGGTAAGTTGTTAATATTTTTATTGCTCGTATATTGAACCTGTCGCTGATAGAGTATTTGATTAGCGACGTTGCCACAATGTTGTTGGAATTAAGTTTAATACAGTTTAACCTTTGTCTTAAAGTGTTATGTTATAGTAGGTCGCTGTGTTAATTTTTTTGTGTATGATTAGCAATACCTCCATTACCAACTTTTAAGAAAAATGCTAAATAAGGACTGCTGGTTATTTAAGTTTTAAGTCAAATTTCAGTCTATTGCATAGGTCAATATGTTATTATTTATGTAATTATTAACATATAAATAAAATCCCACTGAGAAGCGGCAACACTATCTTTAAAGGTACGCGTCATAAATCCACCGCCATTAATATTTGCTTAACTTACCATAAAGCGAAGTGGCGAGACACCGGCAACAACCGGTAAAACGTGCACTTAGTAGAGATTATCTCCGTGGTATGTGGCTATAAATAATCGATGTTACTGCACTGTGTACTGGCATGTTAATTTATGTGGAGTTCGCTTGCTTCGTCACCGTGGACTTTCTTTAAAAAGTACTTACGGGAATAAATTGTTTCCTTAGCTTTAAGATTTACATACTAATAGGAAGGTGAATATAAAGTATTATAGGAAAAATATATTTTAACATACCTATAATATTGAACCGTCGAGCTAACAGTTACGATCATTATGGGAAAATTGCATATTAAACTTTATCAATAAAACATTTTTACTAAATAAATCTTAAAATATATTTGTAAAAAGTAGTTTTTAAAATTTATTTGTTTAAAATTTTGTTGTTATAATTAATGTAAGCGTATCAAAGCTTAGCCAGCGCCAATATGGTGTGTATTAACATTGTTCCGTTTATTTTTCAGATCTTGTTAAAATGGTATGAATTGAAAAACATTCTTCAAAGGCGTTACAAGACGTTGCCTAAAAGGTATGTTTAAATGTCAATTTCCGTTTTTACATTTTTCCTGTATTGGCTACGCACTTACAACTCTATGTAAGGCCGAATGTCACACGTTTCAAGTAAATTTTAAATGGCAGTTGTTATAGACCCTGGGCCAGGTAAAATTTCATCAGTTATTTCCTCACAAACGATAATTGGTGAAACGCATCAGAGAATAGTATCATAAAGCCTCGTGAACGTCAGCTGCGGTTCCGTGTGGGCGATGAGCACTGTTAGCCTCACAAACACGAAGAAAAAAAAATCAGTAATTTCCTCCCAACTAAAAACTTTTTTAAATTGTAGCTAACCCAATACCTTGAAGAATAAAAATAATCAGCTGACTGTAACTTTGGGCATTATGCGTCAGCTGGTTGATCAAACATGAAAAACAGAATTATATAATAATTTCAGTGATGTCCTCTCAACTATGAATAAATATAGGTATATGTCAGCTGGCTGTATGCCGGGGCAAAAACCGTCAGCCTGATGCCTTGAAAGTTATAACGCCGGTGAAACCAGCATAACCGTTCCACTGACCCCCCAGTGGTGGTAGAGATGACGCGCTTTTTCCCCGCGAAAAAAAAAAAAAAACAAAACTCCAACTTCCTGACTCCAAGCTGCGACTAACTGAGTATTTTTTAAGATAGAAAAACCCAGTCAAAGTCTTTTTGGCCCGACCCGGGATTCGAACCCAAGGCCTCAGCGCGCTTTAATCGTACTTGTAACGCGTACGCCACCGAGGCAGTCAGGTTCCGCATAAACACTTTAAAACTAATGATGGTATATAGTATTAGAAATAATTTAAATCAAGGTTTTAATTGAGTAGTAGCTCACTAACCTCATTAATATGTGAGGTGGTTTATTAGCAAATTACGCAATTTTATTTTAGCCTCTATCACTGAGCGTAGCGTATGTCACTCAATTTAACGATGTTGTTATAAATGTATGGAAATGTGAAGGGTTAGAAACGTGTTGCAAAGGCGGTACCTGCAGTAGGTTGTGTTACTCTGAAAAGTCTTCTGCTGACTATGTCATTGTATTCCGGAGAGTACAATAAACTATAAATTGATAATCGCTTATCTTAATATTTCTTGAGTTATTGAATTTTATACGTATTCTTCTTTTTCTTTGTCGGTATCACTCTTGACAGAGTGGTCGTGGTCATCACTTCAGGTGTTGGTGGCAAGCTTCACAACACGCCGCCACTCTTCTCTGATAGCCGCCTTCCTCGTGCATTGAAGTAGTGATGATGAGCCATTTACTGCCGCTTTTATCTGGTCAGTCCACCACATAGGCGTATACGTATTAGCTGTAAATTATTTATCCGGAATATTGATTTCATCGGAAAGCTCATATCGGAGCGTACCTAATGCCGAAAAATTTATGATACATCATTTCTTATCAGATTAAAATTTATAAGTTGATTGTTAATATAATGCTGTAATTAATAAAAAGAATCTGCTATCAGTAAATCAAGGGAAACATTGTCAGCTGATGCATTTAAATATGTAATAAAAGCTCGCGCCTTACAGGTCTACGTTATAACTTTCAATGCATCAGCTGACGGTTTTTGCCCCGGCATACAGCCAGCTGACATAATACCTATATATTTATTCATAGTTATATATAAGCTATCATCAGGTAAATTTTTAGTTGAGAAGAAATCACTGGAAGTTAAATTTGTTTTTTCATGTTTGATCGACCAGCTGACGCCTATTGCCCCGAGTTACAGTCAGCTGATTATAATTTTTCTTCGAGTCATTGGTTTAGTTAAAATTTAAACAAATTTTAGTTGGGAGGAAATGACTGAATAAATATTTTTTTCTTCGTGTTTGGGAGGCTACCACCGCTCATCGCCTCCACGGAACCGCAGCTGACGTTCACGAGGCTTTATGATACTATTCTCTGATGCGTCTCACCAATTATTGTTTGAGAGGAACTTTGTCATGGATCGTTGTCACTGGCCCATGGACCATTAGTATTAAATAGCTAATGTAGATAGTAGTCATTTTATTTGGGAGCATAGATTAGAGAATGACTTATATATTTGAAATAAAAGTATTTTGCGGATTTTATCGCGGTTTTTTAATTTATATTTTCTCCCGTCGTTTTGAAGGCTTCCAGCCTTCATGGTCACGGGGCGGACAGCTTTTTGTATTTGGTCAGCTTACCTATACATTTAAGTATTTGACGAGTAGGTAGCATTTATCAGCGAGCGTCGAAATCGGCCCTACCAATGATGGCTGTGGTGTTCAGTTCGTAGAATATGTTGTTCGTGCAGTCCTGAAACCACTTTTATTTTTATAACAAAGAAAGTGAGAGAGATGGAAAGACATGTAGAGGGAGAGAAAACTACACAGATTGGATAAAGATAGTTTTACAACCAATTCCAATATTTTGGAAGGTTTTTGGTAGGTAGTAATCAGTAAACTAAGCCAAAAAATATTTAAAGCATAAAATATACCTACCTACTATGAAATCCATAAAGAAATGTTTTAACATCACAAAATATTTACGATTCAATAATCACTACAATACAACTTATACTTAATAACTAATACTTAATTTTCTTTATACAACATCTTATACCTAGCTGTTTCGCCTACAGAATTTAAATCTCAACCATTGCATTTGATCCGTGAATGCATTAGTCCGCCATTACACACATCATGCATTATATCTCCGCCCGTCCACAACCAACCTACCAATGCATCGGAAATTGTAGCCATACTTCTACTTTTAATTTTTCATTCCCCTTCTCTAAAATCTCCGATCGCCGACTCATTGAGTAAGGGAGATAAAATAAATCTTTCTTTCTCATTTTACTTATGGATTGCCCTGTGTGGAAAAAAGAGATAGAAGATAAACTAAAATGGCGTCGTCGCGAGGACGAGCAAGGGGCACAACTAAAATTTCGAAGCACACAAGGAAAGTTTTGTATGTGAGCTTTCGTTGTACGCTCGGCTGGGTGGGTCTTGATTTCAGTTGTATTCAACACTTGGTCGGTCATCGATTTATATAATGTAATTTAAGTATTATTAACGTTTTAAAGATAAAAATATTGAATTACTCAATTCAAAATACAATTGTGAAATTATAGTTTTTACTCCTTAACTTATGTTAAGTACTTGAATTTACTAATAAGTATTATGCGAATGTTTGTGAAAATGTTTGGATATTTATAGAAGTAAACGCTGAAATTGCTGAATGGATTACGAATGAACGTAATATTATCTATACTCTTTCTACCGGTAATTTGCTCCCATGACTTTTTTTAAAAGTTGTCGCTGGCGTCGTAGCTATATGGATCGCTACAGTGATTAATGATTTAGAGACTTTTATAGCGGGAAGGCTTTTCTCGCGGGAGTAGCTTCGAGAAACATCTACACCTTTCTAATAGTTGATTATACATTGTGATTTTTGAGATGGGGCAGTAAGGGCAGCTACCTTAATCGCTGTAGCTACAAGAACAAAATCGTAGGAGACTGTCCATTATTTTTGAAAAAATTAAGATCTGCATTCACAGATTGTGAAAAAAATGTACTGTCAGGATGAAAATTGGCAATTAACATAAAAATTGGTGCCAATCAAACCTGTTGCTTTTAAAGATCAAAAGACTCTATGGGGCCACTAGATGTTTGATTACTTTTAAGGTGAGAAATTACAAAAAGCTTTCTCCTTACATTTTGAAGGAAATGCGACTCGAATTCGCTTTGGAACACAACAAAACTTTGTATTCTAGATTGATTAATCGTCAATAAAGAATGGAAACGTTTTCAAGAACTAAAAATTCACAAATAACAATTATTGTGTTTGCCATAAATCAAAATTTTTGTACCCATGGCAAGTAGCGTAGAATGTATATGAAATTTTTAACATACTCAATAACTGTTTTGTGCATATTTCAGTTTTTGAATACATTTCTATTGATATTTGTAGATTGATTGACCCTGAATACAAAGCTTAGTTATGTTTAAAAATGAATTCAAGTTGAATTTTCTACAAAACATACGGAGAAATTTTTTTGCAGTTTCTGGATCTTAAAAGTACTTTAACGTCTAATAGTAGAGTCTTATGATATATTTTTTTTAAATCCATAAATGCAGATCTTAATGTCTTCAAAAATGATGGTCAGTCGCGTAAGAAAGTTTTCTTGTAGCTACAACGATTAAGATAGCTGTGATTTAGGCCTCATCTAAAGATCCACTAAGTATGTATATTATAATTTTTATTTTGCAATTGGTTAAACTTTATATTCTACGAGGTGTTGCTCACGGCTTCGCCCGCGTGAAAAGCGTTTCCCGCTTCGAAAGTCCCTAAAACACAGTATGATCCCAGCGCTATCTACTTAAAGAATCATATTAAAAATATCCATTATTTATCATGGGAGTAAAGTACCGGGATAAAAAGTATCCTATATGTTAATCCAGGACATGACCTACCCGTGTGACAAATTTCATCCAAATCCGTTAAATTGTTTCTGTGTTTACTTCTAACAAACTTCCAAACATCCAAATATACATCCAAGTATTTTTTCGCATTTGTAGTAGTAGTAAGATAATATTTCAGATCTGTTATCTATTCACAAATGAAACTAAAAAAATATTTATGTTCTTTTTCTGTTTTGTATTCACGTAATGCATATTTTTTATAAATTCGTCTTAAATATTATTAATTAATATAATTAATGATAGCATAAAAGTTCATAACACATAGTTGACAGTGATGTTTATATTTTTGTTCATTGTCATACAAAATGTTCATTACCACTGTTTGGTCTTTTATCCTCGTAACGCCATCAACTTACTACAGATGGCGTTGTAACACAATAGTATTATTCTATAGAGATTTTATCAAGACAACCTAGAAATAAAGTATATTTAGATATCAGCACAATGTTCCCCATATATATTATGTTGTTCTTATGTTATTTTAATACTTAATGATATTTACTTTAATCGTTAGTTCCTAGTTATCATTCAATGAAATTGAGCTTAGACTATGGTGCTTCGTGAGAGACTTTATAAGTATTTTATTGATGGAATAGAAAGTTTTCGTAGCGCAATAGGCAGGATACTAGTTGAGTAACGGCAGCCTGTAGGTTCGAATCCTGAGCTATGACAACATTTTAAGTGATCTAAACATAAATGTTTGTTTCGTGTTTGGTGCACACAGAATAAAAAATATGTATGATAGTGTAACAATGGGTGTGTGAATGTAAGGATTATAATTTTAAAGAAATGTCAAACTTATCATATCATCTTCATATTTATATATATCATAATTTATCTACAAATCTATACTATTAAATTTTATAAAATAACGCTTTGTCTTCGGTGCTAGAATATAATCACAATAAAATGACATATTGTTATAATATAATATTCGATTAATTATTTTAATACATAAACATAATAATTATTATCTGACACAATTGAAAAAACAACTGACAGAAAGAATGACCTCAAGTCAGAGAGCTTTGAGCTTATAGCTTTAAGTTCAGCTGTTTTGACACAGATGGCGTTATACACAATATCTCAATTTACGTTTATATGGCACAGGAGAGATGCAGGGAGCATTTTTACTGGATTCTTTAAATAACTATAAATAGGATTTTTAAATGAAAATATTATAGGAATTATTTTCCTCATTATAAACATAAAAATAAATCTCTTGAAAAAAAATGAGGATTTTCTATATTTTGTAAAAGCGAAGGTAAGGTTTTTCTATCAACTGTGTTACACGGTAGGTGTTAGGTGTCATGTATGTGAGAGTATATCTAGTAGACCTTAGCTCCGTCTATTTGTGCCATCAAGCAGCGTTGTGCGGGCACATGCATTCCCGTTTGTAGGACATTATAACTAATTTAATTAATAGGCATTATGTTGATATCTCAGGTTGACAAACGTGAAGTAGTACAATGCAGAGTTTTTCATTTAAAATGGATAATGTTGCTCTTTATGATAGTCCTAACGTTTGATATCGCTCGTGTACATAACACCCGAACGAATGTTTTAAAGTACAACGGAATGAAAATTCTTATTTATCTAGAACCTAAGGATGTAGTGAACAAAATAAGTTGAGTAAAGATTTTACTTACTTTTTCCCAGCTGATTTGACTGAATTTATAAATACGTCTGATACTTATGCCAAAAAATAGATATAGCAAAATACCTTTCATTGTAGTTTTAAAAAAATATTCAAATATTGTAACAATAACTCCTTTCACCATTAAAAGGATTTACATTCGAAAAGACAATGCGTCGGCTGCGCAAACGCTTCCTAGAAAGGCGAGTTGACCCAATTTTCTATAAAAATTCAAATTAGTTTTTTTGCGAGCAAAGAGAAAGCCGAGTGCAGTCAGTGTACATTTAGATTTTATACGTGAGTGTAGTGTCGTGTTGTGTTGGAATAATGTTGAAATATAACATTGTTTTTGTTCTAAAAATTAATCCCAATGTAAACACTACGAACGTACGGTTGGGTGGCGTTTGGCGCCAGGCCAAGCGGCTGCCGCCACGCGGCGCACCCAGATGCCGGTGGAAAACAGTAACTAGGTAAATTTTGATCAACTTTTTGATGTGGCTCACACACTGATTTCGTTTACTAGAAATATGTTTGCGGACATCGTTGGCAACGTTTTAATTTAAAAAAATATACCCGTGAGTGCTTTTTCGTTTGAAAATTTTATGTGGTGTTGGTTTTTATTTATGTTTATATGGGTTATGGATACTATACTGCGTTATACATATTTACGTGTAGCAAGAACTTAGTAATATATTGTGTTAGTTTTCTTGTGAATCAATTAGTTTAATCTACCTACTTAAATTTCATTTTCACAAACCGACAAACCAAATCCAATGTTCTCACAAATTGATATGTCCATACACATTTTACACGGTTCACGGTAACATTTTAATCTAGTTCATTTGTAATGGGCTCATGGCTCGGTATAAAATAAATTGTTAATCCAAAATTACCCGTTGTGTGTGGTCTCCGAGCGTATTTTATTCAAGGACTGGATACACCCGACAGAACGGTTTAATGATCTTAAAACTCTTAATTTATAGCTGTTAATTATCTCCTGATTACATAGGGATAGGTATTTCTGTGGAACGTTACTGTATTTATATTTAAATATATAGTTTTATTTCGTCTCTTGGCTTTATATTACCCGTCAATTAGTTGAGTGGGGGTAAGTGTTCTTTTGAACAATGTAGTTTCAACATATCATCAATTATTTTGTTTGTGTACAGAAGCTCACTGTTATCGTGACTTAAAATTAACTTATCGTTCGTTAACCTGTAGTTTATAAATCTAAACACTTGAACTCATTCCCTTATCTCTATTACAATTATTAAACAAAGGAAAGCTTGCGGGCTACCC
Source organism: Sphinx pinastri (assembly GCA_947568825.1). Taxonomy (NCBI): domain Eukaryota; kingdom Metazoa; phylum Arthropoda; class Insecta; order Lepidoptera; family Sphingidae; genus Sphinx; species Sphinx pinastri. Next base: position 7,351,147 of record OX387627.1, on the reverse strand, counting down.
TAGCCCCTCTACTTTGGTCATGTTTGAAATGCATTTGATTCGTTTTATGGTAGAGTCTACAGTACACTAATAGCGATAAAAACATATTTGGTTGGTATTAAAAAATATCATACATTAATATCTATGCAATGAACCGTTTAACTTACTAAAATATACATATTGTTCATTTATCATACTGACTACATAATTTAAACATGTAGAGTCGCATTGCAACTATTTTTCGAGTGTATTAATGGTTCAGCTCGAAAGTATTACATTATGACAGCATTTCAGACAACCTACTTATATTATACGACTGTTTTGTTATAATGTACATATGGCCATGTCATCAAAGGTACAAAAACTCCCCTTGAAGTCGCCTTTTTTTTGAGAAACAGTACTGTAGATACTCTCTGTTTAGAGGTATTGCAAGTGGCTAAGTGGTGATCAGTTATAATCATTAGCTTCCTAACCTTTTAAAGTTGAACAAAATATTCAAAACTCTTGAGTATACGTCATATTATATGGCTAAAGTAGATACTATATACCTTGTTATATATGAAAGCTACACTCTGTCTATACTCTACTCAACTTTCCACCAGGTGCAGGTGGTCACTCTGCTGTCCTTTATAAAAAAATATAAATCTATACTACTGTAGTTTTACAAGCCAGGCTCAGTAGAGTCTGGCTTGTAAAACTACTCTGGCTACTGCATTCCCCTAATATATCAAAATAAACCAATTGCACGCGATGCATATTAAATAATTCCTCATGTAATTAGGTGAATATTTTTCCTTATAATTGGCCTTTCGGTAGCGTTCGACGCGGGTGTTCCCATATTGCCGCTAAGTTATGGGCATGCTAGCCAACCTTAGCTAACGAATGACTTTACTGCCTCGTTACAGCTAATAAGCACCATCGTTCACTCCACTGAGACAGTTTTGTACGAGATTCTTTAATGCAATTTTGTGATTGCAAGTTTCTTAATTTAACTAAAAGCTAATATGCATATTGTTCCTATATAGCTTAGGTCTAGCACATCGTATCCTGCTTGTTATTCTTTTACATATAAAGCCGAGGTTATAACCATATTTATTGAAACAAATACCAACAATTACTTACGATGCAATTACTTTACGTTTGAGGCGCACTCCCGCATATTAAATTAACCACTCAAGGCGTCTGAGATTCAATACAATGAATTTAATAAATATATTTCCAAGTTTTACGAGGCTTCCTTGTAAGTAGGGTGTAAGTAAAAATATTACGTTCGGAAGTGGGGAAATCCATGCAATAACAATAACTCATACCGTTTCACGCGCCCCCCGCTAGATGGCGCGCGGCGGACACAAATAATCCATTTATTCTTAGGGCGAACTTTATGTAGTTCTCTTACGAGCAACTGCTATATTGTTTTATGTTATTATTTATAAATATTGGCGCTGCGTGTTAAGAGCACCGCCTCAGGGATTAAGCGGGTGAAAGTTCCTTACAGACTCAATGTTATTATGTTAATTGATATGTCTTGTGAGTTGTGGTTTATGCGAGTTCATTTCATGTAAATTATACAGTATTATTATTATTATAGTATTACCTGAAAATAACGCCATTAAAAGTAAATATTTATTTATTGTGCTTATGAAAAGTTTTTCTAATTTTTATAACGCAAAGTATTCTCAGTTGAGAAATCATAAGCCAAAATAAAAGTTTAAAGCAGCCTTAGTCAATACAGTCATTGAAGTTATGAAAATACCTATTTATCTATCTTCAACAATTTCAAATGATTAAACCTTGGACTGTATGTTTAAACCACATGAATACTGCGTCAGCATTTAATCTGAATTGAGAACAAGGAACTGTTGCCGATGAGACATCCGAGGAATGTAGGGCGAGCAATTATCTCCCGGAGTTACGGATGGGGCGCTATTCGGAAAGTTTCCGACCCCGTGGAATTTTGCGGATGGCACGCTTTAATTGGAATCTCGAGAGAATATTTTGTAATTGTACCCCGAGGCAAAAGCGGTACGGAATTTGTAACACTGTTTTATTTGAATGATAAAATGGGATTAGGTGGGTTATGTACCTTAAGTCGTTGTGGTATTGTATGGTATAATATAAAATATTATTGCTAATTGGATATATTCGAAGCTAGTATTATTTTAAAATGATATGACTATACATGTGTACGTAGCGTGCCTACGATTGTGAAGTAACATAAATATATTAAAATAGCGTAAAATTACCATGTAAAAAACTACTATGATTTCTTTCATTTATATTTTTAAAAAATGTAACTATTTGTTTAGATGCCTAAAATAAACCTTACGTTGAAATAAAATTATCCAATTGAAAGACAAAACTTTATACATCCCAAAAATATAAAAATTTTAAACTTATTCACGTAAAATTATGAAGTCTTTTGAACGCCTCTGAGACCGACAAAAAACTTTATGTCAGCTACATAAGCATAGATCCTTTCCGTCATTTAAACTTGTGGACTCAGCCATTTCCCCTGAATAAAGGCGTTAGGAGTTGAATGAAAGAGTTCTTTTACCGATACTGATAGTATCAGGGTAACAAAGAAAAGTTTTTATTGTACAAGTTCTTGCTACGTCGTGAACCCTGTCTGCTTTTCCAATTTAAGAAAAAGGCTGCAGTAAAACCTAGTACATGAACGAAGCTCTATAGGCATTGTTGAATAAACAGCTTTTTTATTTTATTTATTCAATTACGGATCAATGATTGCATTCAAGAAATTTAGCTGTTATAACTGATTAAATTGTTATACTTCTCAAATTGAATTGCCGGCATTACAGTATTATATTTAAAATAGGCATAATTTTACAAGAAAATAAGGAAAACAAAAATAATTCGTTAATTAATTTTAATACTTTTGCTGTTAAGCCTACTAACTACAAATGGTACTAAAACAAAATATGAACATGCTGTCAAGTTATTCCAATTATAACATGATAATGAGCATCTTAAATTAGAGTACAATATTAAAAATAATATTTTCATTTCTCTGTTAATCAAAATATTTCATATATGGTCATTATATTTTTTTATCAAAAGCTACTTATACTTTTTTATGGTTAACGCTCATAGTTTTTTTTTAATTCAGTCGATAGAAATATGTAGTGCGTGACTAAATAGCATTTCAAATAAATTCGTTTTCAAACCGTCCCTTTATAATAAGATACCTAGTGGACTCGAACCATCGGCGTTCCTACTTTATGTTTTGAATTTAAATTGTTACATTTTTATAATAATGCCTTTGAAGCGACGCCGCGTCGCCCTTGTCCCTCGGGATATTTTTTATTCTTTTTATAATGTAATTTTCTTAAATCACCTCGCTGCTCTGCCCTTCTGCTACAACGAAAGTACTTATTATCTACCAAATGATAGTCTACGAAACAAAGAAACTTTGCTCTTCAGTGTAGTTATGTTGTGGTAGAAAATTGGTGCCTCGAATACGAGACGCGGTAATAATATTTTGCCCGGTGTTGTTATTTTTTCTTAAAATAAAATGATAAACTTAGGCATATTTTCTTAAGCTTCAAACAAAAAATTAGATATTATGTTTAAGTTAGAGATTGTATGTATGATATTTCCTCTGAAGTATGATGATATATCTCACAAATTTTAATGAATAGCTGGCTTAGAACTTGCATAATAAATCAATATCTACTTAATCACTATAAATTATGATACGATATAAATGAAATAAAATAAACCAAACGTTTTATAGATTCATAGATGATAGTTTTTACAAGTTTATTATAAGTTAAACTATAAGCAATATTCAATTTATCTAAGTATTGATACGAACTATGGAGGCAATAAATACATAAATCAACGATTCTGGTTGCGCGGGCGCACGGTCCCGGGTCGTTCACCCTTAACATCTGTTCACACATTTCACAGAGTTATCAACATATTATATTGCACTTGAACCTAAATACTTGCAAGACATGTTATCGTGTTATTGTAAATTAAATGTTTATCTAACAATTATGTTGGAGCATAATTTTGTGTTTATTGCTATGCGACAAATATTTCTCAAGAACTCAAAAATAATTTAGTCGGCCTAAAAGGTAGATATTTTTTAAAGACCTGCGATTATTATGAATGTATCTAAAATGATGATTATACAATTAAAATTGAAAGAGTTTTTATATACATACACGTTTGAGGTAGGTACTTGTTCTTTATAGATACTTAAAGTGAAAGAAGTAGGCAGAGGTGCTGTTAGTATTTTATGTGATTTATAAAAAAAAAATATAGAGGAAAAAAAAAATTGCCCGTGGGTAGTTGTAGTTATTTATTACTTAAAATATATTTTCAAACTATATAACTAGGTATACCACCACAATACATTATATTAAAAATAATATAGTGAGTAAAAGTAGGCAGACGTTGATGACATTTTCTAAAACCAACAAGCTTATTTGTTTGTTTTACAAAAAAATTTTTAATCCGACAAATGGGTTAATTCGCTGCGATGGCAGAATAAGGAATGACGTGAGTCTATAGGTACCTGTCCGCCATGTTTGTTTCGGCGTATGGCGCTCTCTGATTGGCTAGCGGAACAATATGGCCACCAGTGTTGTATTTGTAAGAGATGTGATTTGAAGCCCATTGCACGTTTGGGATTGCCTATAGATTGCAGTGGGACGGACAAAGTAATAATATACTTGTAATTAAGTACTGGATATAGAATATTTAATCAGGCATGTAGGGCTTATTAAAATACTAATGCTTACAAGTAAACAAATAAGCAATTCAATTAATTTTTGTTACGCCTAAATCAAGGCTCATTTTTTTATCTAAGTGCCTTGGTAAATAAAAAAAACTAAAAACAAATGTTTTGTGTATTAAGCAACATTTTCGAATGAGGACTTTCAACCACAGACACTTGAATACCTCAAATTTATCTATGTAAGACAAGGTAGTCATTTGTTTTTAATAGAAAATGTTTTCAAGTACCGATTTTTTTTAAATTCGAGAGCTGGCATTGAGTTTAACGGGCAATGTGGCTCCGCTTCGGGACTGTGTCGTGTATTTTCATCCGACGCAGAATTCACAAGATTTACGATCCGCTTGGCGTTCGCCGATTCAGCACATACAGCCGCGACCGTAACTGACAATCCAATGTCTCGTAATTTTAATGAAATAACATTTTTCCACTCTTAAATTAAAAGAAAATTTATGGTGTTACCACATCACTAAAACTGTTTTTAATTTAATTTACATCAAGGCCTAATGCTTGTTCAACTGTAGCACTTTACAACACTTTTTATCTATCAATTAAGATGTTCATTGACAAATTATTCGCAGAAAAATCTTAAAAAAAACTATAAGCAAATATTCGGTAAAGATGAAAAACAGATATTTCTATTTCTAATGATGATTAAGAACCTATTCGAGCAGTTATATTATCATAATCTATGTCTTAATTTCTAAAAACAACCCATCGTATCTTATGCGTGGTAGAGATAGCTCTACCTCCGAGTTATTTGAATAGTTTCAGTTTTGTGGTAACTGGTTAACGTCGTGAAGAGGTTTACTGAGCCAGCAAACTTTCTCATCCATGCCAAAATAGTATTGCGCAACTTTTTATAGCAGCAAATATTCGACTTTAGCTTGCAAAGAATAAAATTGAAATTGGAACATCAAGGGCGATTGTTAAAGATGATATTCGTGTGGCATATTAACATTTCACTTGGAGTGAGTTGTTTAGTTCTAGCGAGATAACGTTTCCGGACGCGTCGGGAGCTACGGCTGCGGTGTTCCTTTATATGAGCGCTCAATAACATGGATGTTTCATATGGATCAGTTTATACATTACATACATACATATACTTACTTTAAATGTATATGGTGATAGTATTGAGTATTATCCGATAAATAATACAATACTTATCTTACTAATATTATGTAATAGTTTGTAGGGGCTAATCTTTGGAACTACTGAACAAATTTTGAAAATTCTTTCACTAATAGGAAGCTACATTACTTCTAAGCGCTATAGGTATAGGTGTACTTTTTATCCCGGGAAAACTTCCGCGAAGCCGCGGACAAAAGCTAGTACAAAATAAAGTAAGGTTAAATTAAGGCTTATTTGTATTTATAATATTGTATAAAAATACGTTTTAAGACGCCATATTTTATTTATTTTATTTTCACACTTCCCACAGGATTAATATAAAGGCGGATTTAATATTTCATTCTCAATCACTCAAGCTTTGGTAGAGCAGGCTTATAGAATATTTCTGCATTCACAATTAATCGATAGTTAAATGTATACCAAAATTAAGTATTTATAAGGATGTCTATTCCATATTAGTATAGTACAGCGGCCTTATTAAGTGGATCCGAGCTTAGCTTACCGTTGTTACAGAGTACCCTAGCCGGTAATTTAATAAATATCCGACCAAAACGATTGAGGAAACTCCCTGCGAAAACATATGAAGCCTATTCACTGATTAGGAAATATTTTGCACGCCTGATTTTACTATCTTTAATACAAAGGCTTATTAAATAACCTTCTAAATTATAAACGAATATACTTTTGGTACAGATCGTTTTAAGGTTATAAATTATATAAAATTTATTTTCACAAAACTCTTAACCTTTTATCTTAATTGCGTATTAAAATTTTAATTGAAGTTAAAAGCATAAATCTAAAAGTTTACTTCAAAATTCACGAATCGTAAATCCCGTTTTCAATACTCATTTATCCCTCTTTGAGGGCTGGCAATGCGTCGGTGTATATTTGGTTAAACACCTGGGCATTTGCTCAACTTATGTTAAAAATAAATCTATAAAATATACACTACAGCAATGTATTTCTAACGCAACATTTTACTACGAATGGCAAGCGAAACAATGATAACGATATCACGTCTCAGAAAATGATTTTTATATAATGGTAAATATGATTTATGACTCACAAAACGACACGGATCGTTTGTAACAAGTTGTAGAGCGTGTACAAGTTACATGAATAAATCGAATATTTTTAAAACTTCATTAACATCCAACAGACTTGATTAAAGAAACAAGAGAATTCTGCAATGAAAAAAATGCTTTATCCTCTAAATATAAAACGGAGTTTTATCTTTGCTACAATTTCGCCACGGCAAAAAATTCTGCCGTCATGAAAAAAATAGACAAAAGTAGGTCCTTTCGACGTTCTTGTCGGTCCAATTTCACCAAACAGGCCATTCATATTCATACTGCCTTTCGCCCTTTGTTCCATGTTACGCAACGTCGCTTTGTTACCCCTTTATCCTTCCGTTAATTTATAACCTCATTAATAACATTGAATAGCTTTTATGCTGTTTTGAGTGATAAACAAATAGTTAGAAAATACCTCAATTTGCATACCAATGTGGGTGTAGGAATAGATTTCTAATATTCTTTAAGTTTTCTATTGTCTCCGTTACTAATTAAGCAAACAACAGACCGGTTTTACAAAAATCTAATTTACATTAACAATACATAGAGAATACGCACTACGCAGTAACGAAGACTCCAATCAACCAAAACGTCTTAATTCCAATATTAACATATTTAATTTAATGAATAAGCTATTAGCCGAGAATATTTTTAAACAAAAAAAAAGTCAAGGTGCCGGGGACGATTACGGAAAAAAAGACATCCACTTTACTTATCTCGTACTTAACAAGAAGATAAAGGCTCCGCTGGCTGGTACTGTAGGAAATAGCTGATTTACATACTAATGTTAATAACTTGGTATCAAGTTGACTGTTGCTCACGAACTGGTTCTGGCTATGGTCTATAATATTTTACTTACGTAGGCAGATTAAGTCGAAGTCGAAGGCCGGGCAGGCCAAGGTTCCCAAGGCCTCTTTTTATTAAAATTAGAACATGGTAATGCTACAAGAATAGGCACAATGTAAGATTGGACAAGGAAACAGGTGTGTAGATAAAAATATATTTCATACCTACGTATTTTAAGTACTTATTTTTGTACCATTTGTTTTTTTTTCTGGAAACCACTTCGTTTTTAGCGTATATATTTACTATTTTATATTTAAATATAATGTTTTAATTGATCTCTATGGTACATTGTTTTCGTGATTTTATTTGTTTCATTTCACTGGCTCGTTTATTCCCAGCTTTATTACGTGAGTTTCGTTTATGTAATACGAATTGATTGTTCAAAGATATCCTGTTTACTCGCAATGTCTGCGTTGCAAATACAGGAACATAACACTGTGTATGCAAATCTACTGGGTATTTGTGTCTGTCTCGCTTGCTTCCATTATTTACGTTTATCATGGAAAGCGACGATACTGCGCTTTAGTGCTTGTAAAAGCAAGTACTTTTCTTTTTTGAAATGAAAATACTGTCTCAGGTGGCTTTTAGTGAAAGTATGTTTTAGCAGTAGACTGAATAATATTACTAAACTCTTGATGCAGTGTCGGACATTGGTCTGACCAAATATAAGTACCTATGGTTATTGAATGTTACCTTTGAAATATTTAAAGATTACTCATAAAGTAAAAATTACTTTAGTTTATGTATAAATAAGTATTATATATTTATAAAGTAGTGATAATAAATTAGATATATAGCGCTCAGTATAACTATGGAACGTGGACGATAGCCTAGTTGGGAATGGAACGGTCTGCCGAGACAATGTCCGGCGGTTCAAAACCCAAGGCACACACCTCTGATTTTTCGAAGTTATGTGTGTATTGTTTATCAATTATCGTTCGCTTTAACGGTGAAGGAAAACATCGTGAGGAAACCTACATACCTGAGAATTCTCGATAAGAATTTCGAGGGTATGTGAAGTCTGCCAATCCGCACTAGGCCAGCGTGGTGGACTAAGGCCTAACCCCTCTCAGTAGTAGAGGAGGCCCGTGCTCAGCAGTGGGCAGTATTTAATACAGGGCTGGTATTATTTTATTATTATTATTATTATAACTATGGAAGAAACATATTGATATAAGTAGTGACATCTTGTGGGACACATTAATTAACTTTTTTTTACAACAAAAGGTTAACCGGATAAGAAAAAAATATAATTAACATAAACTTATATAACGAAATGTCTTCATTTGCCAGATTTTTATATGCAAATATATGTTTATAATGTGTTTTAAACGTTGACCGGTAACTTATCAATAAGATTATGTTAATTTGATAATAGCCGAAAATGGGTGACATTTCAATTTACCTACGAAAGGTCGGTCACCGTTTAACGTGTGAAGATTAGCATATTTTTGGGTATCTTAATTATAGATGGATACTAGGATTTAGAAGAGCAGATGGTATTTAAGTTTCATAAAGATGCATTTAACTCTCATGTTTGTACAAAAAATATATGTATTTGATTATTAGTTTTGATTCTGTTTAATTTCAAAAACTGTTTAATGTTCAATGATTTATATTATTTAAAAAATCTGATTAATTTTTGTAGGATAATACATTCGTATTCTTAAAATACAGCTAAGTGTTTTTATCAGTCATGATTTTGTAATATACTTACTACTGCAGTCCGATTCAATATTAATTTATTATGTTTTGAAAGTAATGTTTCATTAAGTATTTAAAATCGCCTGCTTAGGCACCTACAGTTGCTTATAAATCCATATCCATTTGCCTTAAAAACGCTATTTTAAAAAGTGTTCGGCACATATATTATTGCATAATATATTTTACACTACATTTTTACCATTCTCTAACATCGCAAACACAAAGGCATAAAACTCTATTTCTGTAAAACCATATCGTCAAGCTTCACAAACTCCATGAATCCCAATGTCTCGGAAAATATAACAAAGCGATTTATATTCGGGGGAGGTTCGGCTCCAATATTTCTATCACAAAAATCTGGGCCGCTGTGTGCGTTCAAAATTTGATATAACTCCCTTATTGCTTATACGCGTGGAATTTTAAACTTGCCTACATGTATTTGACGGTTTAAATTGTTATAGGAATTATGACAGTATTTGGTATATTATGTATAAGTATATTAATAGTTAGATATATTATAGTAATCTAATAGATGTGATGGTATATACCTGTGTTTTAATGAATACATTGAATTCATATTAATTACGAGCGCGTGCATTATAATATCTTTGGTTAGTTGTATGGGGCCCATAACTTGACTAGGAGTAGATACTTCTTATTCTACTAAAATATTATAAATGAGAAAGTTTTTGAAAATGTTTGGAGCTTTGTGATAAGTAAACAGCAACAGGAGAAATGTCCTTCGAGCGCCTTGTGGTGCAGGGGAAGGTTGAGGGCACACGGGCGCGAGGGAGATCACCGATGCGTTGGACGGACCAGGTCAAAGCAGTACTGGATGGTTCATTATATACGTACACCAGGAAAGCAGCAATCAGAGAGGAGTGGCGCAGGATTGTCAAGCGAGCCACAAACCCTGACGTGACGACCACAACCACTCTGCCAAGAGTGTAACGATTAAGAAGAAGAAGAAGAAGATAAGTAAACTCAGAAAAACAGTCGAACGGATTTCGATGAAATTTGATACACACAGAAACCATGCCTTGGGGCTTCTTTTTGTAACTTGCTCTCCTGCGAACTAAATTAAAAAAATACCTTATTTTTTAAATAGATGGCGTTGACGTCGTACAAACGGAGCTATTAATTTGTACAGTGATTTAGATAATTTTGTAGGGAAAGGCTTTAAACGCGGGCGAAACCATGAACAACATCTGGTAAATAATATTTCTTAAACACAGTTTATCAAAAAATATTTATGGCTAGTAAAAACTTACTAATTTCCAACAAAAGTTAAATGTTATAAGGAATAGTATCGTCTTATATCCACTACCACTACCAACCCTGTATTACTATATACTGTCCCTGTTGAGCACGGGCCTCCCTACAACTGAGAGGGTTTAGGCCGTAGTCCACCACGCTGGTCTAGTGCGGGTTGGCAGACTTCACATACCTTTGAAATTCTTACAGAGAAGTTCTCAGGTATGCAGGTTTCCTCACGATGTGATCATCGATGAAACATCGTCTTATATATTACATTATATTGTTATATAATGAACACAATTTATAATAAACATGTAAGAATACCACAAGGCAGACTGGAGTGTGAACTATGGAAATTCTCCATAAGTAATTAGATGCTTGTTAGTTAAAAATCAAATCACGCAATACAGTTGCATCCTGCCAAATGCAAGCCACGAATGTCAACTAACAGAGGGTGGCGACAAAATAATATCTATTAGAGAGCCGGGTGCCGCCCCAAAACAAAGGTTTGTTCCAAGGGACGTCTTATTTTTATATGAAACGGCCATAGAATAACAAAACGACGGCTTTTTCTTCGTAAAAATATCTTAATAACAGCCGGAATTAGGCGATTACATTCTGATCATGCGCTGCCACGCTTCCTCTTTTATTTAAGCGTCGAAAGGTATTGTTTTGTTGGTTTTGATTTACATTCAATGCAGAATGATTTACGAGTATTTAAAAGGATGAGCTTTTGCTTTATTACATGTCTAATACTACTACAAGCTCATTCGTTCCTCATAAACTCATTCAATTAATCACCTAAACAACGCAATAGACAAAACATACTTAAAATTCTTTAAAACAGCATTCGCCGCAAAGTAAATTCCCTTTATTATGGACATTTTTATATTTCCTTACACTTGTGCATTCACTTCAAACTTAATTAGACTTTATAGAGCGTTCCTTCCAAATTTCGTTTTACTCTCGTCTGACGCACGCTGAGACTTATTCATTGGAGTGAGGGCACGGGAGGGGTGAGTGGGGACGCAGAGGGAGGGCTCGGCCCGAAATAGCAAATAAATGAGACGAAAATGTAAATGTTGCGCTTCAAAGATGAAAAGCGCGCCGCTGGCTCGTTCTTGTTAAGCTCATCGCAGATGTACCAGAATTGTGAGCTTTGCTAAAATAATTTTCACTCCAGATGAAACGAATTTTCGTGCCTATATTTAGATGGTGCGTAAATAAGAAAATCATTTAGTGCGTATTACTTAAAATGCAGTAAATGTGGGGAATCGGGCTGAAAAATATTCATTTTAGAATATTATGGCAGAACCAACTGAATGATAAAATTATACGTACATAGTTATCAAAATAAGTATGTCACAATAAGGTTTCTAAATCAGGTAAATATAACATATAATTAATCAACACTCTTTTTAACCGACTTCCAAAAGGAGGAGGCTCTCAATTCGTGTGTTTGTATTTTTTTTATGTAGCAATTCACTTAAGTAATTGATACGTACAGAATTGAAAGATCAATAAAGACACACGAACTAAATACAGCGAACATTTCCTCCCCCGTATATTGTTTCCCAAATAAGTCGGTTTAATAAAAGTCGACATAAGTGTGAGACATATGTGCCGGTCGGATTATATTGAATCATTGCGGACCCCATCTACTTCGCTCTATCTGTCTTATTATAATGAGTTCGGGTGCCTAGCCCACTATTTTTTATGTTGAGGCAATTTAATCAAGTATGTAGTTGGATAATGTCTTTACAATAAGTTCTGTTACCTAGTTCACCATATTTTATGTTTGAGATAGTCCAGTCTAATCAAAATATAGGTAGAAAACATTATGTTAGCTTCATTGTTGGTCTAATGGTTTATACTAGAGAGATCTTGAATACAATCTTTACCTCGTAGAAATGGAATTTGATTTTTTCTATACCTATGTAGTTTAAGTGGGTTGTCTTCTAGCGTGTGAGCTTATGGTATTCGTTTTTTTTTCATTGTAAAGAATTTTATCATATGGAAATATCTTATCATATAAAGCCTTGGTGCTATGTGGAGTTTTTAAAATAATTTCGTAGTTCGTAGTATTTTTACAATAGTGTACCTAAGTAATGTCAGTCCAGTTGAAACAAATTATTGTACTTACATTTTTTAGGACACACTAAGTATATTTTTTCTATTTTTCCGTATCCATCTATTTTCAAAAGTATGTCTTATTTACATGACTGTGAGCGAAGAGTGCATTGAGATGACATCTAAAGGAGACACAAAAAAATTACTCAAAAATATTTGTTTTACGAAACCGAAAGCCACTCATAGATCATAATTCACTGGATATAAAATTTGTTTGTTGGTCTAAAGGCTTTGTGTGATACTTTTTGATATAATGTAATTAGTAGATCATATTCGAAATATGTTGCAGTTTATATGCCCACAAAGTAACTTTTCCAACACAAATATTTTTTCTTATATTTTCATGCCGTGATTACTCTTGCGTGAGTCCCATGTGAGTCATGTCACATATACCAAGTTTTGTCGTGACTCCGCATATTAAGATAAGCAACACATTTATATCATGTCCTTACGTTCCATACTGTTCATAAACGTTGCCATAATGCACTCGCATGCAGTTTGTGCCTTTCGCATAACAATAACTTACATTTAAACCTCGCAATGTTGTGTGGAGTAAGGTGGTTTCATTTTAAGTAAAAAATATTTTTTACAGGTATTTTTTATTGTAATCGTGGGGATTACTCATGTGATTTAGTTTTATTGTTTAATGTTCTACAGGTTATTTTAATTTCACAACGTATTTCTTATAACGTTAAATACGTCAGAGAGGTGATCTTTGTAAGCTGGCGTCACGTCATTTCGATTCACACTGGTGAGAATTTTCCAACAGTCGTTTCAAGTCACTGCTCATAGATTACGTTGACGCTACTCAGGCTTTACTGTGGTCACTTAGTCACATTACAAAATACGTTAGAATATTTCTCTTTCTTTACTATGTTTGGGAATAAGATTTTTGTAATATAATTATTATTCCACATCACGTAATTGAGAAATAAAATTGTATTCGGTAACCTAACAAGGTAAGTGGCGTGACAAATGCTAGCGTGCCAAAAGTCACTTCATCTAACTAAATAAGCTAACAACAAAGTTTTCTAATAAATTATTGTCGTTTCACACGAAACGAAAACGATAGTAATGTTGATGACGACTTTTTAACACTTCTGTAAACGTTCGATGTGAAATGATTTATAAAGGAAACATAAAACAGTATATGACATAAATAAGAATAAAACTCAAATGTTTAGAGCGTGTTAAATGGTTGAGTGTGTGTAGCCTCACATTGTAAAACGTTTCGGGAAATGACTAATAAATTCTAGATTATATTTGTGGATTTTCGTCTCTCACTCCCCTACGCTATTCATAATATTTTAAATGTCTTTTTCTAATTTGCTAGCTTTTGCACGCGGCTCCACCCGCGTGGAAAAGTTTTTCCGGGATATAAAGTAGCCTATAGTACTTAGGAGTAATATAGCTTCATATTAGTGAAAGAATTTTCAAAATCGGTTCAGTAGTTCCTGAGATTAGCGCGTTCAAACAAAATAACAAACAAAAAAACTCATCAGCTTTATAATATTAGTATAGATATAGCATTAAGAACGTTGTACTATATCTAATGTCTGAAAAACGTCAACTATTGAGGAACCTGTTAGCCATCCATTGGAATTCTGTTCACAAGGTGAAATATATGCCAGTAAAACCAGATATTATCTATGTATGTAAATATGTTAATGCGTAAGCTTTACATGTCTTCAAGACGTTTTTCTTGTTGTTTATAAGATAGGCTAACACTTATTGACAGATATGCGTTTGTTCAAACCATAAAAAACGAATGAATCGTCTTATTATACTTTAAATTATTTCGATATTCAGGTATATTTAGCAATAAATAAATATATCTGTCGTAAGAAAGTGTCAATAGGATCTTAGAAAAAAGTTTTTCTAATCAGTTGACATAAAAATATTCGAAATTGAATGTATATAATTTAAAATACCACATGTTTTGTGAATTTGAAACCGCAAGCTTCCGAAAAAATTGTAATATCAAGAATTAATGGAAATTAATAAACGTGTTAATTATTACGTGTATTATAAAACCATGAAACTATAATTTCAAAGTTAAATATGCATGTCCATTGCCTAAGTGACAATTTAAGGGTTAAAAAATCCACTATAGGGCAATAGTTAGGTAGATGGGCGTGCCGGTGAATGCTATCTGAAAGTGCATCGTTGCATCCGCAGAATAACGACTGGCTGCCGACTGAGATCTCTGATATTGCACTTCTGAGAAGAGCCCAAGTGCAATGCACTGGTTTTTTGCATTGTTAGTACTCGCGTGAGGCTGTATATATACTATTACGTACGTATATATTTTTCTTGGAAAACATGTTAATTGCATGTACGTTACTGCCTACAGTAAAAAACAAACTACATGTTATTTGTTAACAAGGGTTAATATTCAAATCAATTAGTTAATTTAATCCAATTGATCAATGCAATACCCAAGACGTGTGTAATAAAAATCACAGCGTTTTGTTTATCCAGCACATTGGTATCATCATTTGTTTTTTCTCATCAGCTCGTAAAATACTCAATGAATAAATATTGAATATTTATGTCTGTTTGTTCATGAAAATGAATTAATCTGTCGAAGCGGAAGAATGAGGACGTTCGCGAATCCACTCCAGAATTCATCGGGACCCCGTAAATATTTTATTGCTCCAAGAAAAAACGCTCGGACAAATTACCGAGGAAAATGTCGCGAACAGTTTTCAATCTTATACCTTAAGTGGAACAAACGATAAATATAAATTTAGCGCTTGCGGGCATTTATTGCTGAGATTTCTAGAGCTTATGTAGGGAGGGTTGCCGTACCGCACTCCCATTTCCCTTGAAAGCTAATGGAAACTCGCTGGGACTGATAGCAAAACAATCGATACGACGCGATGCCTTTTACCTAATTAGTTACTACTACTTTGTAAATGCACACAATTCTGTGTATAACCACTCGGACTGGCTTCATAAAAGACACGCGATTTTTACGATTCACCTGTTCAACTTTCGAGATAAAGAAAAAAAAATTAATGACCACTAAAAGCTTTAAAAAAATGATTATATTTTTTAAATCAATATGCGTATGATTTTACATATTTATCACAAGTTATGCCAAGTAGCTTTAACGTTATCGGACCTTTAAAAGTTTGCCATGAGACTTGTACTAAAACATGCCTTATGCTTCAAACGCATGGTCTAAAGTCTAGTATAAGTAATTAATAGATTTGTTTTAGCATTTAATTATGTTTACGTTTTTCAAATTATGTATTTTGGTAAAGGATATAAGAGATATATTTATTACAGTTATTTTATAAAGACTTTTTATATATGTTTTTCAACAATATTTCCCCGTTATATTTAAAAAGGATTTTTAATCGCCCAAAATGTTAGCTTAAGATTTCTTTAAATTTTAAAATCCTCTCATATTATTTGAGTACTTTTCAGTGAAAGTTTTGCTGATATTACTGTAAAGATATTGCCTCAAAACAGCATGTTATGCTGATTGAGAACTCTTGTTTTACTACGATCCATTGGCAACGTTCATGAACACTATTGCCTCGATATGCTGTAAATAGTGTATAAAGGTTTCACAAAGTAACTGCATAGTGAATATTCAAACAAGTAGCCACTTAGTGCACTGTATCACGTATTTCAGATATATATTTATTTAAGACGTTGACTTTCTAAGTATATAATAGTGGACGATAGCCTAGTTGGGAACGGAACGGTCTGCCGACCCAATGTCCGGAGGTTCAAAACCCAAGGCACACACCTCTGACTTTTCGAAGTTAAGTGTGTATTGTTTATCAATTATCGTTCGCTTTAACGGTGAAGGAAAACATCGTGAGGAAACTTGCATACCTGTGAGTTCTCTATAAGAATTTCGAAGATATGTGAAGTCTGTCAACCCGCACTAGGCCAGCGTGCTGGACTAAGGCTTAACCCCTCTCAGTAGTAGAGGAGGCCCGTGCTCAGCAGTGGGCAGTATATAATACAGGGCTTATTGCATTGATTGCAAGTATATAATTTAGATGTACGTTCATACTCATAAATCAATATTACAAGGAAAAAACCTTCATGTGTAAACATGGTTTTAAATATATAAGAAGCTAAGAAATACAATTTTCTACGGCTTTCAAGCGTAGCGTTCTCAGTAATTACATTACATTGTAATGAAACAAAGAAAATATTGTTCATTTGAGTCTTTGAGAAAAACATAAAATAAGGAACGTATATTATGTATACTTGTCCTATTAAGGGCTACGTTGCGAGATAATTGGAATATTTTTAAAGTTTTACTACGCAGTAAACTCCTATAAATGTGTTTGACTAATTTACTGAAGTCGTTTGTGCAACAATATTACAGTGTAGGTTGGTAGGTCTTTTCTTGATGTGAATGTATGTTTCAATGACCTATCGTATTATTTAAATTTCAATTATAATTTAATACCTTGTTTAGTATATTAAGGTAGTATGCTTAGAACTTATAAGATAGCATAAATATCTAATTTTTCTCTTCTAAATCTAGAAAGGAACATACACAAATAAACGACAATTTATATGATAGAGCTTATTATTATAATCAGCCAAAATTACACTGATGACGTGAATAATTCGAAATTTAAAAATATCTTTATTTATCCTGTTTGTTTCAGGCGAGTTGCCGGTAAGGATCGAGCGCGGCTTCCTCGCGGTCGACCTTACTAACAGGTGAGGCGGCGACGCCACACAGAACATGATACTAAGGTTTGAATTTCAACTTTATTTCTCATCATTCAAAGTCGCATTTCATTTTTCGAGCTTAATCGCAGTCCACAATTAACGCTAAGCCTTCATTACTGACTGGTGTGCTGTTTTTATGAAAATTGTGTTTCATTTTCGGGGGAAATTGTTTTTATAATTATATTTCGTACTTTTTGTTTTTGTTTTTATTTTTTCTAAGTTATCGTAGGATTTCTCATGAAACCGAAAATGCTTTATTAATATGGTTATTTTCTTAGAATATATTTATAAGTGTAAAACTAATGAATATTTTCATAATTAATAAAAGTTTTTTCACCTCTAGTTAGAGGTATTTATCTGGTCGCTTTAAGCTTAAAAATGGTTTCGTCCGGTAAAGTTTCCTTAAGAAAACATACACTTCCTAACGTAACTATCAATCTATCCTACTTAATTAATTAATTATTATCTTTGAAACATTTGATTAAACTAATTAGTTTTACTAATCAAATCAAATGCTAAAATGGAATTGCATTTTAGCATTTGATTTGCTAACCGCAACCAAAAAACATACGAATTTCGCACGAACCCTCAGATAACAACTTAAATAAAAGAAGTGCAATCGCAACGTGCATCCCTCGCTTATTACTGCGTCGGCCCACTGGATAATTTGCATTTTTATTGCATATACCTTGCAGCCATTTAGACTATATCTGAACAATGTTCTTTATATTACTTTAAGTGAAATTACGGTTTGCTATAACTATATAAATAACAAAGGAAAAATGTCAAGTATGTCGCAGTCAACATTGTAGGGTTAAAGGGATTTTCTTTGTTTATTTCTTAATCGCGATTTAATATACAACATAAGCATTATAATAAACTTTACGTAAATTAAATTATCTTTGATTAATTATATACCTAGATAGAGTGACGCGCTGCAATGAAACTAAAACAAACAGGCC
This sequence comes from Sphinx pinastri, assembly GCA_947568825.1. Lineage (NCBI taxonomy): Eukaryota > Metazoa > Arthropoda > Insecta > Lepidoptera > Sphingidae > Sphinx > Sphinx pinastri. The sequence goes on along the minus strand of OX387627.1, from coordinate 7,332,593 downwards.
AACTTTTCTTAAGCTAGTATGCGTGACAGCTGTGTCATAACTCATACGCTATCGCCGCATCATTCTGCGTATACTTGTGTGCGCGCATAATGATACCAGTTACTACATGGTTTCTATTAAAACGGAGAGATAATTATATTCATGAAAAACAACAAAAAATAATTCACTCGAACTCATTTAGTGGACAACTGTTGGCCTCTATTTTTTTCAACGCGTTTGAAACATTCAGTGTCTATCTAGGTATATAACTAATAAAAGACTAATATTATAAAGAGGAAAGATTTGATTGTTTGTTTGTGTTGAATAGACTCCGAAACTACTGGACAGATTTGAAATTTTTTTTCACCAATATAAAGCTACATTATCAGCGAGTAACATAGGCTGCTTTTTATCCCTGGGAAATATAAAGCGGGACTTTTATACCGGAAAAACTCATTCACTCGGCCGTAGCCGTGAGCAGAAGTCTAGTTGAGTAAAAATTATATGTAGGTATTAAGGTTAATGTACGACTTGCGTATTCATACTTAAAAGTTTGCCACTTTACGACACCCGGTAGGAATCGTACATGATTTATGTAAAATAAAAAAAACAATATTAATATTTTACACTTAATTACCAGAGCATGCTAAAATAATTTATAGCTTACACGTTTAATTAAGTTGCTTTAAATATATAATACATAATTAGTTGTTGCATTCGGAGATGTAAAATGCGTTTAATAAAGCGGCCAGGTCGCCGCTTTGTCACTTAAATTCAAGCCTTTAATTTATTGTTCAGTGGATTATAAAAGAAATCAACGCCACAACAGTGTTGCGATTGTGTTATTCTCGACGATATAATCTGCAGTGACCCAATCCACCTTCGGATTTTAAGACGAGTTGCACTCTGTCTCTCTTCTCTTTTATTTCAATAAATATTGAGAGAGATGGATGTATATTGTCAAATGTGTTCGAAGGACTTCGCTACCATCATTTATGTGCAGATTTTTGAAAACAAAATACGATGCCGAAATTACGTTAGCATATTGAAATATGTAGGTAGAATATACGAATGGTTGTTATAAAATACAATAAATGGTTGCACTTAATTTAATATTATGCTATTATTAGTTTTCGATACATAAAAATGTAATTCAAGTTAGTGGGACTTTATACTAAACATTTAGATAATTCGAACAAAGCTTGTGTTCAGATATAAAACATTTCCCGCTTCGTGCTTACAATATTTTTACATAATTTCCACGGCAGCCTTGGAAGCTTTGAGGCTTACTTTAATACTCACTTCCGAAAGACTGATCCGATGCTCAATAAATTTACATAGGTATTGCAAACAGTAAATTCTAATCTGTTCGACGCATGAAAATCGTTTCACGGAAACGTAACATACAATTCATAGACATTCTGATCCATCGATCGGCCATTCTCGTATCTGTAGTTCGATCTAATCCGGCCGGAGCAACGATTACGAATCACAATATTTGTCCTTGAAGATAGCATCGGTCTGCGATAGTGTTTAGAATACTAAATAAAACGGACCACCGACCTATCGATTTATTAATGTACAAACAGTAATGTATGGTCATCGGGCGTGGAAAATTAATTCGTATAGGCGTTGTTTCATTCATAGTTAATAGTAATATGCATTCACTTTGTGTTTAGATTGAAGCATTGTCTATGATGGCCTTACGGTGAACCTGTATTTTTCCGTTGAATGATTTTCGTATTTGTTTTTAGTTCGTATGATTTTGTTCGTATCTGAAATGTTTTTAAATTAATTTATTTTATACTAAATATCTTAAATAGGCATAATTATCACAGCCTAAAAAATAATAATAAATTATACTGATATTTCATGTAAATTTTGTTTGCATTAATTTAAATTTATATAAAGATTTAAATATTATTTTACTAAACATTTACCAATTTCAATTCGCACATTAATTTATAACATCGATGGGTATTTTGACATTTGAGGAGCACAAGCGATTCATAGCTAAGTCGCAGTTAGAATTGCAAATGAATCGGCCATTTACTCTCGTGTCGTAAACCAAGGGATATGATCCAGTCAGTTTTCGCACCATTAACCTCTCGGACCTCCGCCCACACCCTCCCGATGTTGTTATTGTAAATACATAGTATAAACAACCTATACACAGTCTAATTGTGTTCGATACATTTGTCTTCAATTTAGAGTTATGAGTAGGTAGTTTGTTTTATCTATTAGTTTGGCACAAAATTTAATCGATGAGAATATCAATTCTAAATTAATTTAACTAAACCCAGTCTCCAGATACCGTTACAAAATACTTCAAATAAAATAAATATAATTTTAAGATTTTTCTTTGATTGCGTCTCGCTGTTTAATTAAGATACACATCGTCAATAAATTCATTCGGAATAAGCACTCAGTCGCTTGCCCATCCAACCGTGGGAGAGACATTCCGATAACATATACTTGTGGCCACGATAACGTGACTTGACAGCCTGTAATATGCGGCCCAACTCGTCCTGTCACTGGGCCTATTGAATTCAACATCGAACTAGCATAAAAAGAACTCTCATGGCACATTTATAATCTATTTCTGACGTTTTTCCGAAAGTAGCGATGAACTAAGGGAGGGTCTAATTAAATTGGTGATTGTGTACCCGTTTGTCCGGCTGGCGGCCTGAGCTTTTGGGATTGAGTCGTAAATGTCACGTCGAGTGGACTACGCCATAGTTCAGATGCTCTATTTACTCGTACTTGACGAAAAATATCGGGATAGGACGCGTCTGGATTAGCCGGGAACTTTTGGATGAAGTTGGAATGAGTTGAAACTTAGATGGAGAGAGTTAGGGATGAGAAAGTTTTCCAATTAGCATCGGATTAAACCGCTAATGCCGTGTAATGTGCGCTGAGAAATGTATGCTTAGAAATGATTTGAACCATTAAAGTGAAGGATTATTTCTATCATACAGCGCTAATAATTATTTTAATGTAGAAATTATTTTTGTTCCTTAATCATTAGTAATAAAATATATAGAACCTTTATAATAACATTATGCCTACGTGTATATTTTCAAATGTAATTTTGTCGCTAAGACTCCATATTTTATGGGAAAGAAACGTAAATCAATTATCACGGAACACTCCTCCATAATTGTTAGGTAACACAAAACAGATTTTTACGAGCGACAACACGCATGCACATTACCTAAAAAGGCTTGTAAACATGTTTTTTTCACTTTCGAATATAGGCGGGTGACTATACAGCCCCAATGAAATATCGGCAAAAAACATACCGTTCGGAGCAAATCACCTATTTTATGTAAACTTCGTGACTTTCCACCGTATCGAATGTCTTAGAAAGGATTTATTTTGTAACAAACCGGAGTTCGGGAATAAAATTGAAACCATAGATGTCAATGGGATGTTTGTGGGCTAACAGACAGAGTTCCTTGATCAAAAGTGAAATAATGTGACTTGTTACTACCAATTCGTTGATGTAAAATGGTAAAGAGGGGAGATAAAAATAGATGTGTAAAATAGCTTGCTCTATATTTTAACACCTATTTATGGTAGAGCGTTAAGAGTGAACGTCCTCCGATTGGTTTGGATAAAATGGAAATGTCAAACAAATAGAGAATACCTAGAGATATATTATGTAAGGCATTTATGCAAGGAAATTATTATTTATAGTTTACCTTATTCGAAAATTAAATGAAAATTACGCAGTAAATAAAATCATGATGTTATAGTGTCCACATAATTTTATATGTAAAATAAATTAAATATAAAAATGCATGTACGTACTAAAATAAATTAAATTTTATTATTCAATTCGTTTACTTGTAATTGTGACAAATTATAATTTAAACTGGTGTAGTTTGTTAATATTTGTTCATTAATTAATTGTTTATAAATACAGTACAATAAAAATGCAGTGAATGTATAATAATTATATAATTAACATTATTCACCATACCGACAAATTGCAAGATTTATATGGGTAAATTATACAATAAGTTTTTCAATCACTTGCATTAGTTGGCAGGCGTTTAATTTATTTTTCATTCAGATCATTGATCATGTTTATGTATTAACTATTTTGTTTCATTTTGCACATTTTGTTCGCAGGTTACCGTGCCCTTTTACGCAAACGTCGCTAGCCAGTTTACGACAAGGTGATTCTTACATTCTGCTATTATTTATCTCATTCAATTTTATTGTATTTAATTATCAATTTAAATTTTGTGTCTTAAATATTTTTTTACCTATACCCACCTATACCTAAATACGCCTTTAAGATTTTTTTAAATGAATTAGTTAAACTCCATTTAATATTAGCTATGATGTATAAAAGATTTCAATCAATTTAATTTGTGTATACATTTTCCTTTTATATAAATCAATCAGTTTCAAGTTATTATGTAATATATCTCACTTTAAAAACAAAATATCCTCCAGACAAATATAAAATCTCACTATCCCTCGAAATTGGAAGAAAGCTGTTACTCGTAACCTCGTTTATGCACGATGGCAAACAGTTTCTGATCAGGTAACTGAAGTTTTACAAGCGATTTAACACGAGGTCGGAGAAAGCCAGACCTTCGATATCGGCTCCGAACAAGTTTCAGAATTGGCTCACGTTAATACGCGGCATGAGAATCTATTTAATGTACCGGTAAATAAGTTTTAGAATGTATACCGTTACTGCCACCCAAGTGCGGTAAAATGTTAAGTGTTGCTTCTTATCTGTCAAGCGGCTACTCTTTTCTGTTCAATTAAGTTTGCCTACTGTAAAACTACGTAATAAAAGTTCCATTTTATATCTGCATGCTATGAATATTTTTGCTAAATAAAAGTAAATTATCAACGATAGGAACCAACCAATACGCAAATCTTATAGAAAAACTTCGAGCAAATAAATTAAATAGGTAAATGCAATGTTACTAAGGTAATCACTTCAGGGCACCTATTATACACGTTTTATCTAACTCGCAAAATGGAACTATTTTCATTCAAAACACGATGACGTTTAAAATTAAATACTAATATTGAAACTAGGATAAAAATCCCACGAAATAAGTCCCCGCATGAGATTTTATTTAAATACCCCTTCGTATACATAGTCCCGATCGCTGCGTTTGCGCAAGCACACATGTTTGAGATAAGAAAGCGTACTTTTATTTACGTGCGATGTATGGGCGACCATTGGCCTGTAGAGTTTCCTAACGTAAATATTTATAGACCGGCGCAGGCGCACACTTGTTCCTATGTTTGTATATGTCATTCAACGCGCTTGAATCGCGTCTGCTTGTTTGTGCGCAGCAACAGATAATGTTATTTTCATTTTGAAACTATTTAGAGCGCTTTCTCTCGTGTGAGTGACATGGCGTGTGTTTTAGACAGACTTTTTCAATATAGTTTATGAAGAATTTACTGGTAGTTTTATTTATTTGGCATACTTTAGTACAACTAGATTAGTCTTGTCACCTATGAATACATAACGTAACACTCTATGATACAAAAAAAAATATACAGCTACATATTGTGCTTTTACGAAAATGCTTAGTATGATGTACAAAAAAAAAACCGAACAAAAGAATTAAAGTTTCAAACTCTTCTATAAAATACAAACCAGTAACTATAACACGGTAAATAGCAAGGTGTTCTAATAAATTAAAATAAACTTTACATTTCAATAAAGTAATAATCCCTGTTATTAGTTCTGTTGACACGTTCACAAAATGTTGCGAATTTATCGCTTTAGTGTCATTCAACGGCCTTAGCCATTGTCGAACACATAATTACAACCACGTCACAATGTGCTAAGTGTGGGAAATTAACGTTATTGCTACCTAAGATGTTAAGTTATAAGAGGTAGCGTTTTGCAACATCTTATGTGAAGTAACTCTCATTCAATTGAGTGAAAATCAAATTAACTTTTTTTTTTATTGTATTGAATGACGAGACGAGCATGCCGTTCGCCTGATGGTAAGCGATACGACCACCCATAAACAGTAGCAACACCATCCAGCACCTTGACTTACAAATTACTGTGTTGAATTCCACTGCGCTCGTCATCCTGAGACATAAGATGTTAAGTCTCATTATGACCAGTAGTTATACTGGCTACAATGTCCTTCAAACCGAAACACAACAGTGCATGCAAACTGTTGTTTGGCGGTAGAAATAGACATTGTGTTGTTACCCACACAGACGGCCTCTTACATAATGAGAGACCTACCACCAGTACTTATACATGGTTATTTACGAAGATGTATTCGTAGTCATATGAAACATAGTTTTCTGTCTCTACTCTGTTTTGTGCAAAAGATGTTATTTTTGGCATAAATAAATCAGTTTTTAGGTGTTAAAAAACATGTTAGATGTCGATATATATTAAGATAAAATCAAGTAATATTATATATTAAGATAAAATCAAATTATAAAACGAACACCTCTTTAATTTTGCTTAATATAAATAAACATTGCAAGATTGTATCTAGTTTATAGACATTTAATGTGTCTATTTTATGATAAATAATACTTTTTTTTTATAATACTAATGCATTTATTCATATACACAATAAACTCAGATCATCAATGTCTGCCAAAAAAAATCTGCATAGTATTATTTTCCACAAAAAAAAGTTATTCATGGGAAAAAATACAACATGAAAACACAAAAGATCACCATTATTTGAATAAAATAGCTCCATCATACTAGTTCACGTTTATATTAAGTAAGTTTGTAATTTATTTCATGCATTATTTATACAAATTAATTGAAAATCGGCCATAGATTAAATTTCGACTTTCTTACTTAACGCCAGTCGCTTACATTACAAGCTGTGTACGAGATCGGCATTATATTTTGACAATTCGGCAGCCATTACCATAATACGTATGTTAAGTTGGCATGTTAACAAGACTCCACATCACTTACTGCGTCATGTATGTTTTTCTTTTGTTAACTGATATATTTTATAGCCGTGTCTTGTGTAAACATTACATGTTCTAAAGGTGTGAAATATTGTGAACGGATTTATTGGTGTTACGAGCTATTGTTCCCTTTTGCTTCAAGTTGAGGGGTGTGGCTTTCGTAAGGTTATTAACAAATTTCACCGTTGAGAATTTGTTATGACCTCTATTTGTCAATAGACATTTTAAAATGGGGGTAGCAACAGTAAAGGACAGGATATCTGTAGATAATTTAAGTCACAATGTTTTAAATCACAAATTATGAAATTGATAATTAATTTTTAAAAGTCAATAAAATTATACATAGTGTCTTTACCTATAGCATGGTAGAGATGAAATAAATAAAAAAAATATGAATTAACTATGTGATACTGGTAGATGTAAAATATTTGATTTCAAATGACATTAAGAGCATTTTTATTAATTATCTTTAGTAGTCAACGTAGCTAAAGCTCAAAATGAAATACGCATTTACCAAAGCTTCTTTAGGTAACCATCGGTAACAAAATAATAAATGGATATCTATGGATAGCATGCTATCTTTTAAATTCCTAATATACGTAAAACAAAAAAAATCATAACGTCAACGTTCTATAAAAAAAAAATCTAGTTACGTCAATATTTCCTTAATTACGTTATTAATTACTAAAATGAATTTTAACTAGTTGTAATTACTACTGTTTTAATTTTAGATTAATAGTTTATTTGTCTTATTCTAATTGTGGGAATCGAGGCTTAACAATGAAAGTGTATAGTCAGCAGCATAACTAGCTGAACAAATTCAAGATTTCAAATTGTCTACATACTTTTGTGTTCTTACTAATCTTTTTTTTATTTTTCACATAAATAAAATAAAAGAGATTATTTTACTTCAAACGAAGAAAAAAACATGTTTCATTTTAATTTAACGCGTATATAGGCGATTTGAAATTTTGATTTTGTCCAGCTACTTATGCTGCTGACTGTACATGCGTAATGCTTATGCTTTTATGCAGAATTAAATATTTTTACTAAGTTAGATATCTCATATATCTTAGCTGCTTTTGATATATCGTGACGTAGACAAACGTTATTTTTGTGTTCCTTCTATTTTTACACAAAATGATAGTTTGTTAAATGACGTATGTGATCCTGATTAATTATTCCATTATGTAAGCTTGTTGACTATACGTTGAAATAACACGGAAATATAAAAAAAAAAATAGTTTATTATTAACAACACCTGTCAGGAAGCAAGTGTTAAATATTAAATCATCTACGTTATATATCAATAATAAAACAAGATATACGTTTATTACGAGCAAGTTAAAATAGTACGCAGTAAAATGTTTTAAAAAAAACATCAATAAGGCATTATGTCACTGAACTCCACTAAAAAAGTGAAATATGAAATTATTACCGCGGCCTTGCCACTGACAATAGTCATAAAATAAAATTATATAATTTAATCTAGTGCCTAGCATTATTTGTGGTGAAATTAACAGACGATAAAATTAAGTTTATACTCACAATAAAATGTGAGTGAGTTGCCGTCATAAAGTCTCGCGTTTTTTATTGGTAACTCGACGATGGCCAAAGTGACGCTTGCAGTTTGGTTAAACGGCAGTTTATGGCTATTTTGCCTCCATTAATCGCTTTAGTACGCACCCGCGCCTCCGCTTTCGACAACCCTTTGAGCGTCCCGGCGTGACATACTACTCGTTAACAACTTTGGATCGTACACATTTCTACTAATATAGAGCCTATATTGGGACAAAAAAATTAAATGCGGTGCGATTATAAGGGAAACAATATTATTACCTCTGTTGGAATGTTCGTAAGTTACTTAAATATTTTTGTAAAAATGTAGAGTCTCGTTCAACTACAGAATTTTATTGTAGAATATGTTAGCAGAGTAAATTGGGCGCGTGGCCAGCCCGCCCGCCTACGGGCTAGAGCAAGCAAAGTGAGCCGGCTTGGTTCCGCCGCCCGTCGCTAGATGGCTGTGCGGCATCAAGATGCGCGCGTGTGTGCGCCGTCACACTGGCAAATGCCGCTGCCACTCCGCGCTCGACCGCGCCGCCGAACGCGCGCTTCGCGTATTCATCGCTACTCGCTCCCGGCCCGCTACATACGACGAGCTCGCGACAACAACGCACGCCGTACTCACATACATTCGGCTCAACTAAATAAGAAACTGTTGCGTCACCGCTGCTCTATTCGGCATTAACGGCCTTAAACGAAGAACTGTGCTACGGATTCAGAAAATATAACACAATTTAAAGACAGTTTGACAACAAATGGACTTAATACTGTTGAGGTTACGAGACAGCTTATCATATCAGTGACTGTTTGATAAATAAGTTTACAAAACCCCTTCAGAGCTAAACTATAGTTTTGGAGAGTTTACGGCGCGGTCAATACTCGTCCGGTCGGCTGGCTAAATCGGGAATCGCGTTTTAATTTTCATGTGCCGCTTCGGCGTGTGGGACGCGTGTGTCCGCGGTGCGATGTGCCCGCGACGCGCGTGAACCGGCCGGTCTCTCTCCCGATCCCCCGTGGCTTGCCCGGCCGCCACCCTGTACCCTGACAACCATGTCGGGGGCCTCGGCGCGCCCTGCGACGCGGCCGCCGCGTCGCCAGCGCCCGCATCCGGCCACTCCGCCGGGCCGGCCTGGTGGACCATGATGAACGGGGTCGGCGGCGCGCTCTACGAGGAGGCGCACGCGTCGCCCCCCGGCGGCTCGCCACCGGCCGCACCGGCCGCGGCGCCACCCTCAGCCTCCAGCGCGTCGCCGGCCTCGGTCGGCTCCAACCCGCCCCAACCGCCGCTGCACATCCCGGCCAAGAGGTATGAGCCTGAGCCCGGAGTCATCAGGCACGCGCAGCAGCCTTGGGGCTACCCGCCTGACGCGCCGGGCTCCTTCGAGCATCAGTATCCGAGCGCACCCACCTACTACAATTTACCTGTGGAGAGGGAACGCAAGTCGGCGCTGCCATTCTGGCCAACGGGCAGTGGCGAATACAAACCCTACACTGATGGAGGATGCCACCAGGGTTTCTCGCAGTCATGCTGGAACTACCCATACGGAGCTCCCCGCGGCGACCAGCCGCTACCTTACGTCGGAGGTGAAGAACGTCGGACAGCAGTCTCCGAAGCGTCCGGCTTTTCCTCACACGATGCTTACGGCCTGCGAAATTACGCACCGGACGCTGTCTCCAGCGCGCCGTATCCGCCTCCAGGCACTCTACCCGGTTAGTAAATCTAATTACTTTTATACTATTTTTCCAAAACTTTGTGTTCACGTTTCTCGACTGCATCCTGTTTGTAATCCTAGTAGTTATCGGTGGCACGAGTGCAAAACACATCGGTCAGAATAACATTTTACGAAATTTATAAACATAGAGCAACGAGTCTGTGTCTACAAACGTGATTCGTAAAGTTTTGGAGAATTTATTGTTGGTGACAGTGTTAGAATTATAGTGTTTTAGTAGTTTTAGTATTTTTGAATACTGCGAAAACCTGAAGTTGATAAGTTGATTTGTAAATAATTACGGGTTTGTCAACCTTGACCCGTTAGTTGAGTGCCTCTTGCCAATAGATGGCGCTGTCTCACCCACACAGGCACGCGGTTAGCATGTGTGAGTTACGCACACAGAGAAGTTTCGCTCCTCATCTCGCTCGCTGTGTGGGGGTGTCATGTAAACACTCAACACTACACGCACAATGTTCGACTCCGCATTCTTTTCCTAATCGAAGACAGCTGATTGGCACGATTGCACAACGTGCTTCACGAATCTCAAGCCGATGGATAATATAAGGGGAATGCATTTCAATTATTACGCTCACGGAGATCTTATTATGTGAGTATAACACGCGAGGTTGAAGTTCAGCAAATCACTAGATATCATAAATTTAGATCAGAGTATCAACAGGTAAGATTAGCGTAGATACTGTCTGCTGAGTTATGATTACGATAATCAGACCTAGTTCCGTTGATGTATAAATATAAACATGTTTGTCGTGAGTACGGAATGTCATCCTTTCTTTCCTTTAAAGCCACCAAAAAATAGTAAACAAAGCATTTTCCCACACACCACTATAAATTTGATGAATGAACGAAACACGTGCTACAAATGTTTAAAAACGAACCGTAAGCACCTTTTTATAGGCAATGTAAAACGGCGCTATACAACCGACAATAAATTAAAGTTTACGTAAAATAAAGCGTCAATAAAAATGTATAACTAATAAATAAACACGATACCTGAGCGTTAAGACAATAAACCGATCTTTGAGTAGTGGCAATAAACCAAATATTGCTACAATAAACACATTACAGGTTGATGAGACGATAAAAACTAGGAGCCTGAGGATTGCTGTAGAGCGCACGCGGGCCGCTCGGTGCATACAGCGTTCACGCGGGCCGAGACCGGCCGCTCTTGTCGATCCATATCACTTTTATGAATCATAAAACCGCGTCGACGTCACAGACATGCAATAATACTGGTTTCTTCCCCAAATCGCGCTAGTAAGTAGTAATTACTAAACTACAACCGCCATGTCAATATGAGAGCAATAAAATACTCCATTCATAAACGTTCACTGCTAGTTCACTTTCGATCGCCGCCTAACCATAAAGATGGGTTTATCGCGCTTCTGTTACGGCGGAGGTGTAACTTGACATAATTTTGCGTAAAACGCGCATATAATGGGCCATTAAATAGAAACAATTGTTGAAAAAGTTATACGAGTGTTCGCGTCACTTTATGATTGTGTGTTTACGGCCCACCTGAGGTTGACATTGACTTTGATTTGTGCATTTACGGTTTAGTAAACGGTTGTGGAATGGCTCCGTTAGTGATATGCGTTGGTGCGTTCCGCTTTCATACTTCGCGGTTGCAGGTTACCTTCTATTTACTACTGTATACGATACATCGTGTCATCTACTTAACCTTTACATTTGTGATTTGTCCCCAAGACATGTTTTACAAAAAATGTTCTCATCGAATTTGCATACTACAAAGTGAGCAACGACGCGTTGTCCATTCTTAAACAGTATTATTTAAACGTAAGCATTTTTTAAATTTCGAACAATCTTCTTTGGTCCTTAAAAACATACGTATACGGAGTACGTGCAGATGATTTTGAACCTTGTCTCTTTAACATATCCACTAAAATCCTTTACCGAGATTGCGAAGTATCTGCGGGACTCTAGACAATGCTCGGCAGCGGGTAGGTAACTTTTATGGACGCAGAGAACCCGCACTTTTATTGCCAGTGATCGCTACCTATTCCCTCATAATTGACAACTGAACTGTCATTACGTTCTCTTTAAACAATTGGCTTCTGTCGTACGAGAAATACAAATACACTCGAACAACTATTATAAGGCAATATAATTATTGATGATTGTTTCTTATAATCAGTGGAGCTTTTATAAACACATTTTGATGTAATAGGTTGTTTTACAAAGATAATTTATTCTGCATTTGAATAAATTATGATGAATGTTATTAATTTTAAATTTAATTAGTCATCTTTTGTTAATTTGTTTTGTTAATTAGTATTGCCAAAGACGAATAAAACAATTGTCGTTATTTACTAACTATTAATATCAATTAACATTTATCATATTTATTAGCAGTTCAAAATATTCTTGTATAAAATTAAGCAACCGTAAGCACATGTAATTTCAAGTACACTTAATAATTATTATCAGACATTAAGCATTACGCAATGAATAAAGAGTGGGTTACTTGTCTAATTAACTATTTATCTCATATACCATATGGGCACGGGTCAAATGATATTTAGTTTAAACTATAAAGAGATAATTAACTTCAATATATAACTTCATATTTAATAAAGGAACAATACTATAAGTAAGCCTTACTTGGGTTAAATTTGTTGCGGTAGGGCAGTTTTACGATGCGTCGAGGTACGCAGATTGTAAACGATGTCTTGTAGACTTTGTATTTCATTTCCATGATAAACATTTGGAAATTATCGTCGATATATCTTAACATATATTTTTATTAATAAGGACGTTGTACGCATACGCATACTCACGCCTTATATCCCCGGAGGGGTAGGCAGAGGCGCAACTAGTGCACCGACTTTTCGCCGTGCGTATTCCATCCCATGATGTGATACGGGCGAGCCTATCGCTATATCGGGCACAAATTCCAGACTCCGAGCTGTTACTAATTAGAAAAATCCAATATCACTTTGCCCGATCCGGGGATCGAACCACAGACCTCAGCATTACAGTCGTACCGTAATACAACTACTCCACCGAGGCAGTCCTTTTTAGAGCCATTACGTGAATTGGTCGCTATAATATACGAGTTTCGTGTCGGGTCCATTTCAAAGAACATCTCAGCCAGGCACGGAGATAGACTAACTTACAACACAACGCATTCATACTAGACAATGAAGCATATATTTCGCAATGGTTATATGAGTACCGTTTCGAATAATAGGAAATGGTGCAGTGTGTTGCACGCATCGAATATCGAGAAGGTCGCGGGTCGCATACAAAGTTTACTGGCGGTGATCTCATCAAAAGGACCGGTCACATAAATCGCGCTATGTGAAACTTCTAACGCACCGTACACGAGTCTTCGATTGTTTCTATGAACATTGCATAGAAATTGCGCATTTAAAACATATGTGCGGCCGAAACGCATTCGGTTCTAGCTAATTAAACAACACAACGTTAAAGGGAGTAACCGTCCAAAAGGAAAACGTGATCTCATCCGTCTTATATTTAATAACGAATTTCTCAGTACTGTCTTTGTTTAGTTTCCAAAGCTGTGCAGTCGTGCCAACAGATATTTACTCGTCCGCTCTCTCTCCGTCTTGACTATCGCAAATGTTTGTACTGTATGTGTATTCAACTCTAATTTAGCTCAACTGTTTCTTACAACCAAAATAACCATGGTGTTTGTGCAGGTTCCCTGTCAATGTCCGTCGGGGTCGGCGTCGGGTGCGGATCCTCAAACCCACTGGATTGGACCGGCCAAGTGACGGTGCGCAAAAAACGCAAACCGTATTCAAAGTTCCAGACTCTTGAACTAGAGAAAGAGTTCCTCTTTAATGCTTACGTGTCGAAACAGAAAAGGTGGGAGCTAGCGCGAAATCTCAACCTGACGGAGAGACAGGTGAAGATATGGTTCCAGAATAGACGAATGAAGAACAAGAAGAATTCGCAGCGACAGGCGGCGCAGGCGGCTCAGAACAACAATAATAACTCGAATGCGAACAACCACAACCACCACGGCGGGCACCACCACGCTCCGCACCACGTCGCGCTGCACCACCCTCCGCCCTCCAAACACCATCAGTGACCCGCGCCCTTCTCTGGGACTTACCCCCTTCATCACGGTATAGCAAGTTAAACGCGTTGCACGATCTACCGGAAAGGAGAAGTTCCATAGGACTCATGTGTGGAATGTGGTTGTACTTAAAGGATTGAATTAACGTCCAATGTTTGTTACCCCGTAGACTAGAGAGACGTTGTATCGGCTGTACCGTAGTTGGTTGAAGTGTGGACGCTTTGTCGGTGCCACGGCGCCGGCCGCGCCTCGAGTCCCAGAGAATCTCACGCTAAGGTAAAATGATGTGTTGTCGATTTGTGTATAGTATTAATTATGTTCTTGTAATTTTAACGAGACTAAGTGAATAGATATCGATTCCTGATATGAATAATGTCTAGTAATAGTGCTAATTATGTATTTGAAATTTATTTAAGTACGAATTACAAAATATTAAAGACGTCACCGATGGATAAATAGTTTCTAGATAGTTTATTGAAAATAAATTTTGTAAAATATTTTGTGAGACTGCTTATTGTTGTATTCGTATTGCTGTTCAGAGGGTGAACTAGTTTTAATCAGTTAACTTTTATTTTCGTTACCAAATTGTTAAACTACTCGGGTTGCTTTGGTGGCAGTTATAGATATTTCTTCTACATGTATAATATTTGATATAATTATATATAGGTGTAAAAGCAGCCGTTATAGTTATAGATACTTACCTATTACTACCATCGACGCATCACAATTATCTATTTAAATATAGATCCATTAGCAAAAATAGCAGTCGCTACAAGATCAAATATTTATTGCTGTTTTATTTCTTATCTCATAATTCGTAAATTTTGTTAATTAAATTATGGATTTCTGACAAAGCTTTAACTCGGTTCCAGTAGATTTTATACATTAAGTTACTGTTATGACTTTTTTAAATATTGAAGTTGATGTTATAATCAATTAGGTAATATGGGCAAGTGCATTAATTTTGTCCTCTATTGATCGTATCACTGTTCGCTTTAGCCTATTACTTTTATTTTTGTTTTAGTTGAATATTTTATTATTTATTTATACACGAGTATGCAATCTGTGAGTTATTTTGCTCTCCATCGAACGAATCGTGCGTTTAACACATGGTGTGTATTATTATTTTGATTATGAATGTATGTTGTTGTCGAAAAATCATCCCAGTTTTAAATATCATCTTTGTACTATTTAGCTACCTACCTATTTTATATCTATGTACCTACCTAGTAATGTTTTATTGTAAACTTAGTAGTTTACTCGAATCTATTTCATTATATCTGTATTGTCCCGTAAATATGATAGTGAATAAAATTAGGTGTTTTTTGTACAAAATGGCGACCTCGTCTAGGTGACCGAATTTCTACATAAATGAGGACAAGGAATACCTTGCAATCTTCCTTAGACGAATCGGATAATTTAAGTGATTATAATATTTAAATGTATTGTTAATAAATTATAATACCGAGTTTATTTATCTCGTTTGTCTGAAAAGCAAAGTTTCTCTGAAACTTTATTTAAACCGATACAGTAACTGTGAACCTCCAAACATACAGTAATTTGCTTTTCAAACGAACATTCACAATGACGTCGCTTAAAATATTACCGACTGTGTATTCAACGATTTAGTAGACATTACACTTAGTACCATACTTATCTAAACTATATAATTTTAATTAAAGGTCTCGTAACTATTATTGTACAGATAAATTAATGTAGTTAATCACGGCAAAAAATGTGAGGTTTTGTTAAGTATAATAATATAAATGTGCTCTCGACAGTTTTATGACGAATTTAGAAAAGAATGTACCTACGAAAGGGGAAAAAATTAAATACTTCGTCGTGTCTTGGTTTATTTTCTTTTTAAACCCTCTTCTTGAACTGGTGAGTATCTGACCAGACTTGAGAAAACATAAGTTATAGTACTTTAATACTTGAGCACCTGCTCCCAAAAGGTAATAAAAGTATAAAATTAACTAATCTTTGACTATTATTTGTCTTAAAATGTGAACCTATATCACTTAGGTACAATTGTTTGTAAAGTAATTCAAAGACTTCGCAGCAGCAATTATATCTCGATGCTTCATAAATTATTTAGCGTATAATTTGATTATACTCTTTTTTAAAAATGGAATGCTTACGTTTATCGCACTGGAAGACTGAATGACGATAAGTATTAATCATGATATATAAAATGTATCAATCATTATTTAATTTATCAATAATACAATACAACCTGATCACCCAAAAAGAGCCAGAAGAGCAACTAAACAATTAATCTGAGGTATTTGTAATCGTATATACTTGTGACAAATACGTAAAATACAAGTCAATTGAAACAAATCAACTATAGGAAATTTAACATAAAACAACTGAATACTACGGAGATTTGCATAATCTCCAAATTGCTAATTATACTAGACAACACTCAAAATTCGTAAATTATTTCTTAGCTAATTATGCACCTAATTTCTAATACTAGACTGCCTCGATGGCGTCGTTGTATTATAGTACGACTGCAATGCTGAGGTCTCGGGTTCGATTCCCGAGTGGGGCAAAGTGATATTGGATTTTGGAATTCGTACCCTATGTGGCGATAGGATTGCCCCCTATCACATCATAGGACAGAATACGCACGGCGAGAAGTGGGTACATTAGTTGCGCCTCTGCCAACCACTTCGGGGATAAAAGGCGTGAGAGGGTATACATGTATTGATGTGTTTCTTATACCAAAAAAAGATTTTTTTAATAAAAATATAGTCTTTTTTATCAAGAACGTAGCTAAAGTTTTTTCTTCGAAGCGATCACGATAATATTTTGTAGTGTCACACATTCAGTTCATTATTATCACTATTACGTTTTTGATTACAAAATATTAACGTGCATAAGTTATGGTTTAGACATTGGTAATCAAGACTAATATTGGGTGCGAAATATGTGTTGGGCTAGACGTTAAGTATTTAATCTTAACGATTGCCTTAATGCATAAATCAATTGTTATAAATAATTATCAAGTAAAGAAATACTTTATTAGAGAAAATGGGTTGCAGACTACTGTTGGTTTTATTTATTAGAGAGATATATTAAAACAGGCAGACCAAAAGAAAAAAACAACTTTGTTTTACTTTAAAAAAAGGTTTTTTTTTCATAGATTAACATGTAATATATCTAAACACATTATGTGTTACTGGGACATTTTATTCACTTTTCTTAGTTTTCGTTAGCATGTTGACCCCCAAGCACACATTCAAGCCACAGGAAGTTTTTACTTTGGTAATGTTTTTTTAATTATACGTGTAAAACAAAAATGCAATCTGCCAGTTATCCGATTTCAGGATTAAAGCCAAAACTGACAGTTCCATAGCTTAATTAGTAGACACAAGCCACTAAACCCTAGAGGCAAATAGGAGATATAACTGTTTACAAATATTGCCATTAAAATATGATCAAAACTACATCTTATTTAACTATACATTTAAGGTCTATGATATAAACGGCATCGTAAATCACGAGACGTATTCATAAACGTTGCTTCTACTGAAACACTATTAAATCTCTCTCCTACGAAGTTCTAATATGGATTAAATAAAAAACTGACTATACTGTACATAGCGGAATTCTATTCGAACCTATTATAGGTGAGATGACAAACTGCTGACTACACACACTCACGCCTTTTTTTTTTATGGCATTGAATGACGAGGCGAGCATTCTGTTCACCTGATGGTAAGCGAAACGATCACCCATAAACAGTAGCAACACCATCCAGCACCTTGAGTTACAAAGTACTGTGTGGCATTCCACTGCGCTCGTCATCCTGAGACATAAGATGCTAAGTCTCACTATGTCCAGTAGTTACACTGGCTACAATGTCTTTCAAACCGAAACACAACAGTGCATGCACACTGCTGCTTGGCGGTAGAAATAGACATTGCGGTGGTACCCACCCAGACGGACTCTTACATATGAGAGACCTACCACCAGTGAATCCCACCTTGGATCCCCGAAGGGGTAGTCAGAGGCGCAACTACCATTTGCACCCACATTTCGCCGTGTACATTCCATCCCATGCTGTAATAGGGAGTGAGCCTATCGCTATATTGGGCACAAATGCCAGACACCGGCTGATACTGAATAGAAAACCGCCCGACCCGGGATTGAACCCGAGACCTCACCATTGCAGTCGTACCGTAATACAACTACGCCACTGAGGCAGTCTATACATATAGATTTTATAGTGATTTGATTTTTGAAGGCATATCTAAAACGGAAACGAGCAAGTGGGTCACCTGGTAGGTTGACCGCCCATAAATACCAACGAAAAAAAGAAACATGAACGTGCTGTTGGCCTTAAAAGGAATATGGATTACGAAAGGAAAGAAGTATTTGGGGCGCTAAAAATCTCACCACACAAAAACGCTAAGGCAGGTTTGGGACTCGGCCCAATGTTCGCTTGGATGATGCTATACTCACGAGCATCGAAATTGGGTCATAAGAGCCGGGAAACCAACATAACCACTCATCCCTCCAGTGGTGGTAGCATTAACATGTTTTAACCCCGCCATAAACAAAATAAGGTTTTCTATGAGAGTTGAGACAGTGGTGCTACCCTGGTTGATACAGCTTATTCATGTAGTAAATAATTAATGTCAACAGCATGGCTCTACGGCTTTCAATTCTTACAAATAATTTGAATTTTTACTACGTCACTGAAAAGTACCTACCTATTCTACCTATGTATTAGATTTAATAAATATCGATCAGTTAATTTCAGGTTGGTAAACTGAATAAGCAACTCAAACTTGTAATAGAATTAATTTTCTAAACCGTTTCCCCGAGAAGATGTTTATTTTTTTTAATAAATTTTATAATAAAAATTTATCAGAAGTCTCTGTTTAGAAAAAAAATGTGATGGAACTACTAGTAACTTTAAATAATATACAAAGCATAATTTTGTCGACTGACGACTGAATACCATATTCTGTCATTCGATATTCTTTCTGGATGTCTTACTAACCATCAAGAACAAAGGAGTCGTGCTCGTGTCAAACATCATTGCTGTGTCCGTAAAGTAACATGTAAGTACCTGTAATTACATATAAAATAAGCAGATATATAAGAACAACAAATTGCTCATGTGCATATCAAATAAGATAAACGATGAAGTTAGTCACTGACCAAATGCAATTACTATTCATAAGAATACGCATACATTTGCTCTACCTTGTATTTAAGACCACATTGAACTCTTAGTGCCAGACACTAAAATAAATATAAATACATGAACATACTTACCAAATAAATATTAGGGTAATGTATTCTTAAATCAGTACGTGACTTAATAATTTAGCAACAATGTTATCAAACAATAAAACAAGCTTTTAGTTAGCGAGTGTGTTCTATTTATAAAAAAACAACAATTATAAATGATTTTGGTATATAAATATTTTATATGCGTATATTAGATAAATACTGGATGGTGTATAATGTAGAAAGCTTTCTCATTCGTAATGCGCTAGTGGCGCCCTCAATAGGTACCTGTAACAAAAAATTTACAACTATTCTTAATTAATCAACCCGCAAAGTATTAGTTACAGAAACAGAAATATTATTACTACACGACTTCAAGATTAAAACCTTTAAATAAATTATAATATAACATTGCGTGAATTCTGGAGTACTTTTATTTTTGTAAAAAAGCGCCATCTGTTGCCATATTTCTCGATGTTAATTTGTAGAGTTTCTACTAGCTATGAAAGGCCTTTGATAACATTATAATATTTGTATCTAAATTTGAAATATAAATTATTCACACACTAAAGCACTAATGCTAATAAAAGTAGCATGTCAAAACAAGAAGCTACGTACGTCGTGCTTGTTTTTAAGGAAAAGGATATTGGTAGGCGGAAAGAATATCATGTCATTTTTGTTTTAGAATTAACATAGATTATGTAAACAAGAATACAAATACATTTAAATTCCAAAGAATCCGCCACCCACTTTATCACTAGGCGACAACATAAACCAATTACCAATTTAACAATTTATCAAGGCAAATTTTTAAGCAAATATTTTAGTGAATGAATCAAGACAGGTTTTAATATATATAACATTGTATTTAAACGGGCATTTTTATAATAATGCGAATATAAATTCTTCATAGATATTCCCCAAACGATGGCTAAAATGAGTCATTTTGCAAAATCAGCTCATTTGATGCGAGTTCATGACAGCGAAAATGTAATAGGATTCGTAAAAGAATAATTCCATTGTAAATATACTACAGTAAGAGAGTTGAAAAAATATTTAATATTAAGTACTTATATTCATATACTTTGGGCATGTCTCTATCCATACCAATATCTTCTCCAATGGGAACACCAGATTATAAATGGAACACGATATAGATCTGTACGGAGCTTTATAAATAAACTGGAGTTTGTACAAAGTAACTGGCGCGGTATGCACCTACGCTGCGCTCGCGCCGCTCTACCGGTTATTCTGGAGCAAGCCGCCTCCTCTTCGATTAGCATATAAATGAACCGAACCGAAACAACTTCATATTACACCACCATTTTATCAAAAACCTTCCCTATTCCTTTTTTCAATTGATATCGGAGACCTTAGTTGCTGGACACATTACAGTTTAAATGTGGAACTCGTTCCTATTGGTCAGTGTAAAGAACCCTACTCGTTCTCAGCCCTGAATATGCGCCCGCGCTTCATAATTATTATAAAACATTGACAGCATGATATTAAACTCGGCCAGTACATTTTTATCTGATAACTTAAGCAGTAACATTAGCAACAAAGTGACTGGCAAATACAAAGTTAATATGCAGTAATGGAATCCGCTTTTAAGTGTTATTGGGTTTTAGTATAAAGGAAATATAATGCTGAATAATTTTTCCCTCATGCCACATTAATATTCGACTGTCATTTCATATATACCTTGTTGCCTAATCCATGTATTAATAATCGGAAAAATAATAAAATAACATAAGCATGGCTTATTTTGTTATTCACTTACGGCCATTTGTCCGTAAAATGGGCATAAAATATTGATCGGCATTACGGGATAAAACTAATTTATGGTATAAATACTGCCCACTTCGGACTTAGGTCCATATAATATTGGTTTAACACAAGCGTATCGAGCAGCAATTTAATTTATATCACACCTGCTACACGGTCGCGTCTTTTGAAAAAAGTTTTAGGTTTTTTCATGCACTTGTTATTTTTTATGCCGTATTGAAACCGACAATGTTTTATAAAAATTTCCATAACCGATATTCTAAATAAGAATGTCTATTTTCAGACAATGAGTTTTTATGTAAGGGTGTTCATATAAATTAAGACTCGCTATATAAAATAAAAATTATAAAACTTATGTAGAAATAAATGATTATTTGACAACAGTTATTAACACAATATGTGTTAAAGCATTTTCACATTTCAATGAACATGCACTTCAGCATACTCTATTTTCTATAAATTATCCAATTTATTATATTTAGAGTGATTTAAAATATTCGCTTAATATATATATGTGACTCATGTATTAAATAAACATAATTTTGTCTTATTCTGCTTTTGTTTCACAACATTGACCCTGTACCCTTTTCAAAAATTATTTAAAAAGAATAAACAAATATATTATAGTAATGCTATGCCCAAAAACGGCTTTGCAATATAAAAGTTACACTTGTACCTCGATTTTATATATGTTCGAAAACATACTAAAATGCCAACAATATACTCCATTACGAATGCGTATAACCATTCCGAAATCCCAATATTTTCGATAAAGATAAGGCGTTTCCCATTATGGTCTCGAAAATTAAAATCGAAGCCGTCCAATACACAGAAACGTAATTATAAGTCCAAACCATACAGTGGCGTTCACATCAAAATTTTATGGTCACACTTTCGTAATTATGAACCGGAATATTCAACTGTACTAAAGACGTGAACAACCTCTGGGGAAAGATAAAATAAACACTTTATACCAAAGTTAAGACATCTGCCTAAACCCACCGCTCTACGTACGTGCCGCATACCTAATCTCAGTGAAGTAAACTGTTAATAAAAAAAAATGTTCGTAGTCCTCACATATTGGGGGAAAAAATATTTATATGTGACTTATTTTAATCACATTAATTCTTTATTATTATTTATAAAATCATAAATTTAATATAATATTTACAAGACAATTTAAATTATATTTTTGTTGTTTTGTTTTCATATTGATTTATAACATCAATCTTATTACTTCTTAACAACACTTTAGTTACATTATGTTTGCTATATACAGGGTTATTTTGACATTGCGTTAATAAATTAAACCCTTTTGAAACCACATACTGGTATTTGCTTCTGTTAACATTATGCCAAAAATCGTCAATGAAAAACGAATATTTTCACCAAAAATCTTAATTTTACTTCCCTGATTTTATTATCATTTTGTAGTTTAATGCAAATATGTCGTGTGCGTGAGTGTTTTTCTTACTGAAAGTGTAATGTTGCCGCTGCGACTAATATTCTTAGAGTAGCAGTTGGTAGCAGTAGTGGCATTGGACGTGTAAACTTAAAGTTACTTTTTATTGATATTTATGTTGTTCGAAACTAACACTTTTTTATATTACATATATGGTTAAAATAACTTAATGGAAACTGTTATTTTCAAGGAGATAAGTATGTGGTTTCATTTTATACGCAATGTCAAAATTACCCTCTATAGTTACATCTCTAAGATTTCACGACAAAAACTTGCATCAAATTAAAACTAGTGCAAGCTCATGACAACCGTATCTTTATAATAAAAAAGTAAATTTACACACAAGGGAAATTGTCGAGTTTCTAACCGTTTATCAGATAATGTAATAATGTACCGAGCGTTTCGGGACACCTCGGCTCACTCTACGTAATTGAGTGTGCCCTTCCCACCGCGCCCGCTATTAGGCAAAACGAATCTCATCCCTCCTACCTCCCCGCACACTCCCCCCTTTCGACAGATGAATATGTGAACGAGCTTCCTCTTGGCACCGAACCAAGGATTCAATTTGTGCGAATGTAAATAAAACGTTCTGAGTTACGTGTCTGAACCGAGTAGGTATTTTTAAATTAGCATCGGAATGGTTAAATTTTTTCACGTCACAAACTGATTTAAATATAGTATCTTATTGACAAGAAAATAAAAATATTCATTCTATGTGAGCAGTATAATCATAAATTTTTAATTATATCTTAATTAGCACCCTCATAGTCCCGTTTGAATTCCTGTCTCCAAATATTGTTATTAACGATCAATAAACCTAGAATGTACCCATACATTTCATATATTACTTAATTAGTGTATTAAAATATGGGATAAGTTAAACTATGTGAATCCATTTACTCATTAGATAAGTCTACGGATGACTACGACGCGTAGCATTTATATTTCTGTATACATATTAATGCTACGATAAGATAACTACGCTGACGTTCTCTCAGCGTTTTAAAATGTCAGCGATGTAGTAACGCCTAAAAACGGCGGCGAATTCTCAGAACTTGTCACCAAACCATGCATTCGACAATAACTCGATATGACGCGTAGAGCATACTTATAGTTCATCCGGATGTTTGTTTGTGTAGCGAATAATAAAAGTATTGAAACTGCAAAAATATCCCTCGACCCATTTTCTCTTATATTTCCATCCCTGTCGGCGCAGAGCGGTCGGCACGTCCGGGGGCCATAACGTCGTTTGATGTTCTGCTCTCCAATACTGGTAGAGACGATATAAAGCAAGATGTACGGTTGCGCTCTGGGTGACGCCTATATTTCCTAAACATCTTTTGGCGTTATAATTCCTTGCGACGTGGCCTTGTACGCGCGTTATGTCAGTTTTTTCAAAATGCATAGTGTTTTGGCGTTGATGTAAATATTTCGAGTTCGTGTTGGATATGGTGAGTGTTTTTATTTATGTAGTTTGTTTAAATGGTGATAAGACTAAATTTATATGTAAATTATTATAAGTGCGGGAAACTTTGTAACCTCAAAATGTATCTCTTCTAACATTCCATTGTAATATGGGGGAGTAGAGTACACATTAATTATGTTTGTAATATTAATATTAAGTACTTTAAAGACTCCTTATCTATATATATGTGTATATTGCATGCAGAGCTTTTAGAGTAATAACATCAAAACTACAGCTACGCATTTTAGTATCTTTACGCATATAATATAATCTTATAATATTTCACTTCTAACTTCACATTTTAACCATTAAATTCTGTTATCTCGTGTAAGTATAATAAAAATAGATTCGCAAGAGTTTCACTTTCTAGATAAGAATTCATTATAAATTCACATAACACCCTTATTTGCAATGATCAAGGTTCAATTTCGTCACCCGACAAGGTTAGCGCGTATAAAAATATGCAACACGGCGGTACGTTACCGAGCGGATACCAATTCTATCAACAACCCATAAACCACAACCTTTCTTTGTCTCGCTTCTTAATGCTATCGCGTTGCGAGCGAGATAGAAATCTACGAGTTTAATGGGCCGTTACGCGAGAAAAAAATCAGTCCGCATTCGCGAGTCTTGATACGCGAGTGATAGTGTCAAAACGGAAGGACACAGTGCATTGTGTATTTGAGACGCGACTTGTTGCTACGCGACTGACGGCTGCAACCACGTGAGTAACTCATTTGAGATAAACTTCGTTAGTACGAACTCAAGTACTCATTATCAACTTACTTGGAAATCAAATTCCGATTGTAACATTTTGTGAAGCTGTAATATAAACAACTATTCATATTGCTAATATTGTATCGTTGATTTGAAATGCAAGATAAGAACCTCACATACATCCATTAAGTAAAAAGCTGAGTTTAGTTTGTACTTCTCAAAAAAATAGTATTTCTAAACAATTTTCTTGTTAATCGCGTGGAAAGTGTCAAATATATGTTCGTAAATAACGAAGTATATACTTACATTTGGCGCCTAAAATACGTCGATACTGAAGACTTTATGTATAGAGACTGCGCTTTCCAGTCAAGTGGACGATGGTAACCGGTTTCTATATCGAGATAGCCTCTTTTATTTGTATGTCTGTGTATTCGATAATACTGACCCACGTTAGGAATATTATGTTACGTATCGGAGATGAATAGGTGAAATAACTTCAGTCTCTCGGTGTCAGTTGATAATTGTTTGTAATACAAAGTAAGTTGTGTTGATTTTTACATAATATATTTGTAGGTCTCAGAGGTTAATTTTGTATCCATGTGGGTTATATTTGATAATATTTATTGTTGTATACATGATTCTTACTATATGTTTGTAAACTAAAGATATATTTTTTTTTAACGCAATTTCACAATTCGATATAATTGGAGATTGTGATGGGTTAATGTTAGTTGAGATCGATTATTTTGTTTTTTTTTTTTTTATCGGTGGCTCGACAAAGTGTCATCACTGCACCTGATGGTAAATGGAGTGAAGCCCAAAATAATGTCGACCAGCAAGAGATAAATATCCCTGGTCGGTCGGCACAGTTATGCCAGCCTGCATAATTTCTTCTTCACTTCTTCTTACTTCTTCAATTTATTATTATATTGTTCTTTAATAAACTATTATATGCTGTTATCATTTAAACTATACATAAAATAGGTACCTGGTACATAAGATAATAATAAAACAAAAAAATACTATCGGTTTGTTTGGTTCATAGTATAAGTAATAACATCGGCACATAATTATATTAGGTTATAAGATAGTATTATAACAGTAGATGCATTAATTACATCAACCGAAAAGACCAACAGTATTTATATATACTAACTTACCAGTATTATATAGAAGATATATATAATATAACTTTATCCCATCTATGTATAAACTATTAAAGAAGTTGTAGTAACATTACATAATATTATTTAGGTAAATAATCAAGGAACTTGTTATTATACACCAAACATAATCTAAATTAGTATCATATTCTTTCAATTCCCACGCAATAATAAGCATAACAGAGAATACTATGTAATTTGCATAAAATCTTAACAGAAACGGTTTACTAAACAATATGCTGTTGGTCTTCGCAAATGTAAAAACATTTACAACTGTCCTCGTTTTCAACTTTCACAAAATTATCATAACAACGAAAAACAATATTCAATCGGACCGAAGGGTTATTGTGTTTTGGGTATCGATACTTATTTGCATAAAAATGTCATTCGATCTCGACTTTTCTGTGTTCGACAGGAATTTGGAAAAGATGAGCATCGACAGATACAAAGATTCGAATTGATAGTTGAGGTAATAGAAAGTGGGATGTGTTTACAAGTAACTCGTTTTCTACAAAATAAAATATACATATTATGCATGCTGTTTTACTCTTTTACGTAAAGTTAGTTTGTATTGATTTTTATAAAAACAAAGTAACTTATTTTTATGTATCTATATACTATATATAGGTAAATAAATAGAATATTTATAACTTATGACAATTTTAAAATGTTGAATTTATCAGTTTTCAAGTAATTCAAGAATATACTATTTTACTTGACTTTTCTATATTCTCGGCAAAAGTTTACTTACCTAATTTATAAATATTTTTTTACGTTACCAACAAGATTATTTAGGTACACACCGACAAGATTATTTAGGTACAATCGACAACATCTCAAGGAGTAGATAGAGACGTTAAAAGCGAAGCAATATTTGACCAACCTTATATACTCAGTATGATAGTGGGTGAACCTATCTATATCGGGTATAAATACCAATCATGAACAACAAATGTTTGTTCAAATTGACCAACTCAAATTTTATTCTTCCGCCCTAGATATCAAACCCAGAACTCACGGTTCATATCCACTACCAAAAAAACAATAAGGATATCAAGTCCACTTACTTAACGTAAACGTCCATCCACCCTCACAGAGTCAGCATTCCATTCTCATTACCATAACAACGGATGGTTAGAAGCGTCCGGGATTTTTATATACCCCATAGATGTGACTCAGCAATAGATATTCTCAGAAAATATCAAATTTGAATACAAATTTATATAATTTCCGTTTACGTGTCAAGTATTTTTTCTGGGATCTTTCTATTGTATATGGTAACTTCTATTCTTGAGCGTATTTATAATTTTCGATGTGTTTTAGAGTAAAGTTATTTTATTTCATTTTTAAATAATGATGGTTGTTCTATTTAGGCTGAATGATTATAGTTTAATTAATTATAGTCATACATACATCGTTGAGGATATATAGAACAGTGAGGCGAATCACATCACTATTAATGTTTTATGCATTTATTAGTAAAGCCTTTGGTAATAATATAATTATAATTTAAATTATTTTAATTATATTATTGACTGCCTCGATGGGGTAGTTGTATTACGGTACGACTGCAATGCTGAGGTCGTGGGTTCGATCCCCGGATCGGGTAGTGATATTAGATTTTTCTATTCAGTATCAGTCCGAAGTCTGGAATTCGTGCCCGATATGGCGAAAGGCTCGCCCCCTGTTACATCATGGGACGGAATACGCACGGTGAAAAGTGGGTGCATTAGTTACGACTGTGCCTACCCTTTTGAGGATAAAAAGCGTGAGTGTGTATGTATAATAGTAACTCGTCATGTTTATGATAATGTATCTACTTGCAAGCTGTCTCAAGTCATATCTATTAAATGGTGTGCATGCTATTTACCTCGCAGTCATGTATTTAAGTACATATTACCTTGTATATCCATAATATCCAATGGTGTGGCGCAACATTATAGTAATTCTACCTTCTCTTACTACTTGTCTGCTTGAATTTACACTCAAATGGACTATAAGTCGTATAAATTATAAATTGAAGTTGTAATGCAAAATTAAATGCGTGTACCACCCAAGAACCGACAAAACTACTGAATACATAATATGATCAGGAGCATATTATTATTAAATTTTATAGGCACGCGTCTAGATATTTATGCCAATTAAATTATAATTTAAGTCCACTTTATAAAGTGTTTTATTTATAAACAACAGTATCATTTTCAGTTGCCGTTAATTAATTACTAGGTTACTCTGGAATTGCTTACATGTTAAATTGATTTATTATCTTTTAATAAGCTTTAAAATCGTATAAAAACATTTAATGTATTAATTTATTTATGAAGAATAATAACATGGTCCTTTTAAGGTTAAACTCGTATTATCTATGCAATTGTAAATTAATTGACGTAAAATTATAATCATATGCAAATTTTGTCACGATTCTTGTGATAGAACCTGGTTGTAAATGATTGTTTCAGCCTTTAAGAAGCCATAAAAGTTAATTATTTCCCGCCTCGCTGGTGAAGTAGGGGCGTTTGATAGAGAATATGATAATGTCCTAGGTTTGATTCTCAGGTCGGACAATATGCCCGGATAGTAATCACCGTACACAATGAATTCAATCCCGCCATAGCAGCCTACGTAAGTGAGTCACGTTCCGGGATCAGCCTGTGTATAATTGGTACAAACAGGCCGGCATAATTGTTTTGGGAGATAATTATCCTTCGCCAGTCAATACTCTATCTGGACCCTTCTCTGCTTACCTTCAAGTGCAGTGAGGTCACTTTGCCGTGAGCGTACAAATAAAATAAAATACTTTATTCATCCCCTAGGCGAACATAGTTGCACTTATGATAAGTCTAGATACATTAAATTAATAATTATTATTATTACAAAAAGTCACTTATATAACTGCAGACATTTTTATGGGGAGTAAAATCAATGAATAATAAATAAAGAAGCCAAGATCTGGCGGGCAGGAAAGAGAATATAAAAAAACTATGAATATTTTTTATTAAAAATTATGGGAGGAACGCGTCGCGATCCTCACCGGTGAGGACAATACAGACCCTAACCTAGATAACCCACCTACAAAAAAAAGTATAAGTATTATAATTTTTTGAGGTCATTAGGTATGTACATTAGACTAAATACATTTAATTTGGTTTATTTTGGTATTTCTGTTCATTGTGGCGTTAGGCTTTATTGTCTATTTATTACATAATCTTATGGAAATAAGCTGTAAGTATAATATTATGAGCTATAGAAATAAACATAAAAAAATATTTTTTTGGCAAATACAACTCCGATATACGTAAAATATTATTGCTTCACTTGGTAACAACACACAAGTATTCTAATTTGTTCATTTGTCCCAACTCGATACAAATAAATGTTAAAAACAAAACAACTCTCTTTCATATTTAAATATAAAACTTCCCGTCGATCTCTCTTGAAGGACACAATAGAATAATTTAGAAAGTAGGTCGCTAACAATTTTTGGTCCCACCCTATGGGGGTGACTATTATAATGTAAATCAACGGCTACTACGGCCTTCCTACGCTGGTAATTGGCAAAATGTTTTTGATGGTCAATCGTAACAGTCCCTAGTGAATCTATTGTTAAAGTTTATTAAATTGTGTGAAAAATATTGGTAAAATTTTGCGTGCAGTGATAGTTTCCGATGTTTTTAATGCTCCAGTTTTTAATTTTAGTGTGAAAAGTGTATTTCAGTTATATACTACAAGCGTTTTCTCGTTGCTCCACCCGCGTTAGGGAGTTTTCTGGGATAAAAGTCCCGCTATATATTTATCCGAGAAAAATCTAGCATATTTTCTTCACAGGCTCTGAAACTGTCTGTATATCAACATCAAAATAATAGGTTCACAGGTTGAGATTTGAAAGCGTAATAGACCAACAGATAGACAAAGTTACTGTTGCATTTACAATATAAGTATGGATTATTTCAAATACTGTAAAAATAATTTAAGCACTTCACCCAATAATTTATGTACCAGACTTTGTAATGTAAACATTAATTTACAAAACTATAAATACCAACTTAAGTGCTCAGCGGATTGAAAAATAACAAGGAATTTCGTCACATTTTATTGCTGAAGAAAATATACTTTTCTTTTTTTATAGACACTTTATAAAGGCAAACAAAACTATAAAGTAGAGTGCATTGAATGTGTATTTTAAAAGCAGACATTGCATTTACAAGTATGTACTGTATGTAAATACTATGATATCAACAGCGACATAAAATGTATTCCAGATAGCGATCAGGGCTGCTGACATTTAACATTGTAATAAACGGTCTATTTATTTACACAGGATCTATTACATAAATATAAGAATGTTGGTAAATTTATATTTTTAGAATATTCGATATTTTCGTAAATATATTTTGTAACATTCGACAGTCAGTTTGTTATATTTGTGCTTTATTAGATCAAGGGTCATATCTTTTTCGATATAACTTTTTCCATAATTATTCAACTAAATTGTCTTTATTTGAATAGTTAAATTAAATTTAAAAAAACTAGCTTGTAGTTGACTGATATTTCACTATAAATTCAAAACATATATTTTATTCGGTTCATATTTATGTTACTAATGCGAAAGTACATAACTCTGTCTGTCTGTCGCTTTCACGGCTGAACCACTTAACCGATTTCGATGACATTTGGTATGGATATAGTTTGAGACCCTGGAAAGGATATAGGCAATTTTTTATACCGGAAAAACTGTAACACACGGGCGAAGTCGCCAGCAAAAGCTGGTAAAAAATAAACCCTGAGTCACTCACATCACATGACATGATTGTTCATACGAATGTTAATACAAGGCTAACAACCCTACAGCCTGCAACAATGTTGCCCTGATCCGGATCGCAGACAATGTCGGAGTTGTCTCCTAAATTGTCGGATAAAACCCAGTCGTACGGCATTTGGTTTCCTTTATGAAAGCCAACCTTTAGTCAGATCGCACTTATTCGTCCAATGGTCTCGGTTTGTTTTTAGACTCGGTCGTTTTTCTCCATTTGTCTGTCTGTGTGGTAAAACGCTTCTGAGAATTTATAGAATCATCTTAGATTTAGCTATAATGAAACTAAATAGGTATTGATGCGATACAATTTATTGATAATTGACGGAGAAACATCAATTTACTGTATTAATAGCATTTACAACACGAAATAAACATGCTAATTAGAATTATCTGAGTGGCAAATAGAACTTGTACCGCGTTTATTGATGTTTGATAACAAATAAATCATTCGTTTAACTATTAGTTTTATACGACTACAATAAGATACTTATCTTGTTTAGAATGAAAATGTGATATGTATCTCATTCATTTTTATATTTCTAACCGTTTTAATTAATTAACTTGACTCTATAATTGATTTACATACTGAGCATTTCACCGTACAAGCGAACGATAATTGATAAACAATACACATGTAACTTCGAAAAGTCAGAGGTGTGTGCCTTGGCTTTTGAACCTGCGGAAATTGTATTGGCAGACGGTTCCATTCCCAACTAAGCTATCGTCCACTACTATTTAATTATTTATACATAAAATAATGAACCTTGAAAACCTTCATATTCATATTTTTTTCCGTAACAAAATATCATTTTAATAAGCCCTTTAATTAAAACTGTCATGTCGCATGATGAACAATTGATCCGTGACATTTTTCCGTCTGTACTCAATTGAATAAATTGTGAATTATAGACACATGTAATGAAATAATGGATATGAATGTACTCAGGTCATTGACGTCCATTTACTTAAGATAGACAATGTGAGGGTATATAGTGTATGTACTATGAGGTACGCGGATTGGTTAAATAGGAAGCTTGGCTCTATTGTGACTCTATTAAATTGTGTTGTTATGAAAAGTGTATTATGAGGTCGTATATTTCTTGATTTGTTACTTAGGTAGGTAGATCTTATTTATAATAAAAGCTTTGTATGTAATACCTATTCGTATATTTTAAAGTTAGTATCAATTTAAATCAGCAATATAAATAATTGAAAAGTTAAGAACTCTGTTTTAAAGTCCACTATGATTATATTATTCTCGTTATTTAAAACAAAAACAATGTATAAAATTTTCGCCGATAATATTAATTTATCCAGAAAAATTAAGACGTGAATGAAGCCGCGATCTATAGCTTGTTCTTGATGAATTCGAGTATCAAGTCATTGTGTTCATTCTGCAGATCCATTTATTTAACAGATTCGTAGAATCACATCGTTGGTATCATTTGAGAACGTGTTATTAATAATAATAATATACGTAACTAACTTTTAGAACTAATAAGAAACTGTCAAGAAAATTAGTTTGAAGATTATAAAAAAGTTTATTCGGTTAAGAATGTCATTATATAACTTATCTATATGAGTGTAATATTATTATGATAATACTAATTAATCAAACAGATAAATTGTCTTCGAAATGGAAATATACTTTAAAAGAGGTGTCAAAGATTTTCAGCCCTATGATTTTCATATATGACTAGATATTTCAAACTCCTTGTTTACGTTAGTCATAAAATGTATACAAGTTTAGACAATAAAAGGAAGCGAAGCGTCCTTAACGCGTACCAACCTGGCTGTTACCTACTGGACATCCCGTCGATAATCTGATGCAAATACTAGACGTGAGGAGAGCGCATGAGCACTCCCTATATCCGATCGTAAAACTGTTACAACCCTGGAGCCACGACCCCATCTCCCCTCCCCTACTCTCCCCCATCTCCCCTCCCAACCCGTCTGCACAGCTCTTTGTTTTGGCAATGCCTTCGAGGGAACTAAAGCGTTAGTCTTAAGACCCCCTAATGGCGGTCTTTCTGCGGCATTAGGAAATTTCCGCTTTCCTTACCATTTCCAAGGAAGGGTTGAGAATTATAATAAAATTTTAAGATTGCATAATGAAGATATTAGCCGGGTATTCTGCTTAAATTCGGCTGTATTTCGTTAAAAGCTTATGAAATAAAGGTATGTTAAATTGTGCTTTGTGATGATAAATTGTTTAGGTAAAATTAAATATTTATTTTAAATACACTTCTACATAGTACTATGATTTTTAAAGGCGTTGGTACATACATTCATATTACAATATAAGCTCGCATAATGTTCTTTGAAAAGAAAAATATAAATTCCTCAAAAGTGTTTTGTTATTCCGTATTCGTAGGTACGTGCTATGGCTCCGGCGAGCAGGTAGACACATTTATCGATGTACATGTGAGTGAGGATGTGAAGGAGACACCCATACTCTGTGAAAGAAAAATTGAGAGGGTTTGATGTAGATGTACACTGACGGCCAACATTATTCGTGTATGTTCCGTTTAAATAGCATAAATATTTGTTCATATTATTTTGGGCTGCCTCGGTGGCGTAGTTGTATTACGGTATGAATGCAATGCTGAGGTCTTGGGTTCGATTCCCGGGTTGGGCAAAGTGATATTGGGTTTTAAATTCAATATCAGCCCGGAGTCTGGAATTTATGCCCGATATGGCGATAAGCTCGTCCCCATCACATCATGGGACGGAATACGCACGGCGAAAAGTGAGTGCACTAGTTGCGCTTCTGCCTACCCTTTTGGGGATAAAAAGCGTGAGTCTGTGTGTGTATTATTTTAGCTAAATTAAATAATTTATTCCGATAGTAACATATAAATGGTGCTATAAGATCCTAATTAAAGTAAGCGAATAACCTATTTGTAAATTCGTTTGTGTACTTATAACAACTAGCGATATATTGAGTATCAACTAGACGTGACTCACAGTTACAGGCGTGTCGCCTGTCGGTATTTTACCTTTTAGAGAAGTCGTATAAATAAGTCATTGACTTAGAGTAGATGTAATTAAGATTTTTGCGCTAAGAGCGATAAAAATGCAATTAGTTGTTCCATTTTGTTGTTTGGTAACGGTCGGTAGGACTTTGCACCTTAGTTGCAACTGTTTCTCGGTGTAGTGTGGTTGGTTGTATTTACTAAAAAAAAAGTAAAGGGTGCGTATTTTTTTATTCCCCGACAGAAAAAAATGGGTGTTATATGTTTAGGGTTTGTATCTGTGTATCTGTATGTTTGTCTGTGACTTCGTAGCTCTCAAACGAATGGACCGGTTTTGTCGCGGTTTTTTTCGATAAACTGTTTCAAAATTGAAGATAAGGTAATATACAAGCTTATGTTATATTCAGTGCGATTTTTTTGTGCTAGATGTATAATATGAAATCAACATTTTCATGGCATTCAAGATAGTTTAAGTAAGTAATTACAATACCAAGATGTATAGTCTACACCGATTAAGAAAAACTTTGCAGAGTTTATACCACTCGATGATGTCACTTATCAAGGATCCGAAAGAACAAATTTAATATACTTATTATTTTATGTAGGTACCTGTCTATCAATGTCTATTTCTACCGCAAAGCAACAGTGCATGCACTGTTGTGTTTCGGTTTGAAGGACATTGTAGCCAATATAACTACTGGACATAATGAGACTTAACATCTTATGTCTCAGGATGACGAGCGCAGTGGAATGCCACACAGTACTTTGTAAGTCAAGGTGCTGGATGGTGTTGCTACTGTTTATGGGTGGTCGTATCGCTTACCATCAGGCGAACCGTCTCGTCATTCTATGCTATAAAAAAAAAAACCTTTATTGAAATTAGTAGTAGTAGGTATTTTTAGTTTAAGGCATTTTTTTAAACATAATAATGACAAACATACATACATACATACATATTATCACCCCTTTTCCCTTTTCACGGATAGGCAGAGGTGTATCTCACCCACGTTTCTCCAGCTATGTTAGTCCAATGTAATAAGAGGCGGGCTTTTTGCCATTTACTGTGCTAATGTCCAGGCTCCGGGATGATACTGAGTAAAACAATCCAATATTACTTTACCCGACCAGAAAAGTGAACCTGAAACCTCAGCACTGCAGTCGTACGTTAAAATATACCACACCCGTAGTGGAATTCTAAACAGGGTGCGGAGGTAGGTACTTCACGCCCGGTCAGCTTTATCGTTTATATAAAGCGCAAGTGCGGCCAGGTATAGAATACTATTTGCACCTCTGGGACGGTTCCGCCAAATACCTGGTCGATGCTATGGATGAATTGCAGTGACCAGCTATCCGCATTATAAATGATGCAGACGTAACATAAACTTTCGAACCACTGCAGCTGCGCCGCGATATCGTGTCACTCAGTGTGTTCTACCGTCTGTATCATGGCGAGTGCTCCGAAGAATTGTTTAACCTTCCTCTCTTTTCCTAAACAGAACCACGCGTGTTTCCCTTCACTTACGATCAAGTGCAGTGAAGCAACTTTGTTGAGTCTTCGATAAAAAAAAAAAACAACTACGCCACCGAGGTAGTCAAATAATAATTATAAGGTAATTCCACTTTTATCGGATGATAAAATAAATTATAGCCCAACAAAATTTAAAAGAAAAACAGATGAACTAGAAAGAATCACTAATACCTAGTGAAAGGATTGTCAAATCGATTAAGTATTTTTGAAGCTATACTTCTTTTGGCGCGTTAGGGAAAAATGATGTGAGTAAATTTTTACGATGC
The DNA here is from genome assembly GCA_947568825.1 of Sphinx pinastri. Lineage (NCBI taxonomy): Eukaryota > Metazoa > Arthropoda > Insecta > Lepidoptera > Sphingidae > Sphinx > Sphinx pinastri. Next base: position 7,296,880 of record OX387627.1, on the reverse strand, counting down.
GCGCGCACACCGTCACGAAAAACCGACACCCTGAAGTTAACTATAGTCAACATTTTAGTTTTGAATTTTGAACGTAGAATAAGGCGAAATATATTGAAGTTATACTTCTTTTGGCGCGTTATTTAAAAAGATTTTTATCTTGTTACGCCAAAGAAGTATAACTTCTAACGCGTGTACATAAGTACACACACACACTTTTTTTATGTATTAGTAACAAACGTAAATAAAATCATTATTATTTATTTTTACTATATTAGTTTAAATAAAAACATTCGTTCGTTTTTACACATTCGTAGAATTGTAATAAAATATATTTATATTTAACATTATATTTACGATGCGTACACAGTTTTTTTGTCCAGCAACACACTGGCAATGATGTGAATACAGAGTTGATTGCATGCCAGCGATCGATCCGATATCGCCGACGTGTTAGTGTAATTCAGACTCTATATTTGTTTTACTGGTCTGTCTGTTGTGTCTGTATAATAAAGTGTAATTCATGATAGATGTCGATACATATAAAAGTAATTCTTTGGGACGAAATACTTTTATTATATTTCTGTAACAAGTCTTGTCGATAGCTTTTTGAGTTTATACAGATACTCCTCATTTATTAAAAAAGCTAGTAGGTAATAAAAGTTATATATTATAAGCATGCATTAATATTATAGATTCTATGTAATTGAAATATGATCATGCGTCTATATAGATAAACCAAACAAAGTAATGAGGTATATAAGTAAATCTTAACACCGAAAACTTCACGTAAAATACCCAACGCAACCCACCTCAATGTACACGTTCTAATTTAATTTATACAAAGTACACAACATGTAACTAACCATCTCAACTTACGTAATAGATACCAAGATAGATACGCCTACAATATAGACATGGAATGCACGACAATGTCCTACTAACTTGCTCTGATAGTGTCGACTCACGACACTGAGCCAGGTTAGATTAACTCGCCCGGTTTATGTGATGGGTCTATCAACCAATTTACTTACATAAGTACATGTCTCCTTTATCATCCTGTGATTATGTGATTTATTTTGTTATCTTGAAATTATTTACGTTATCTAGAGCAGATATAAATGTAAAATTAAACGGTTTCTGTTCTAAGCTCAGTGACGTTTAGTTTAGGAGCTACACAATATTTCGTGAACTTAGGGCGTGGAGATAATTCTATAAATAATTATAATTTTACCCCACGACCGGCACGTGTTCGCCTGCATCAATTAAGGCTCCCAATAGCCAATTGTTGATGATTAGCCACTAATCCGACTCATATTCAATCAATACCCAAAACTTTAGTCGCACACCTCCGCACGCCGCGCCCCTCGGCGCGCGACATTTAATGACACCCGTGCAACCACCGGCACACGGCAATATAGCCTCTCAAACCACCACGCAAGGGCCAGTCTCCCCTGCACCCGCCCACCGCGTTATATAGCACCGAGGATCTATAAAAGTTACGTCTGTAATCTAACATAAAACTCGGGCCGTTTAGATGCGAACGCGGCCACGGACGACACATCTCGGTTCGCTCCGTACTTTTACCGAAATATGAAAGTGTTTTTTGTGTGAATACATGCGTTTTTTCGCATAAAAACAAGGTTAAACGTGTCGTCGTCTGTGTTGTCGCGCGGACGTCGCCGCTCTCCGCCGCCTCGACGTCACGCGATGTGTTTTCCTACGAGTTTGACGTTTCCACGCCGTAGAAAACAAACTGTGAGTACCGAATTTGAATATTTAAAGCTCGGAATGCCATTCGGGAACTGATAAAAATATACACACCGCTCAAAGTTCACTAAACACGCCCATTTGCCGTTTCGGCGTGGTTCGCGTTTAATTTATGTTATCGGAACGTTGGGCGGCTGAATTTAAATAAATACAGAGTTTATTTTTTGTGTTTGATGTAATTAATTGCACGTATCTGTCACGTAATTAAAAGTGTTGAAGGTGGGTAAACGGTGTATTTATTTAGTGGTATAAAAAGGTCTTTTTCGTGAAGGAAATATTAGAAGTGAATGGCTATTTTGTTAGTGTAAACGTTTGATGCTCCTATCAGATATACACAGTGATGATTCAGTTATAGATTTACGTATCTATTGCACTTGAAAAAGATTTAAACTGATGAGCATTTTCGGCATGTTATATGTATTTTTACGTATACTTAACTATTTATGTTGGTAGGTACATTATTATCCATTACATTATAATTTGTATACCATCTTTGTGTAGTATGTATACCTACTTAGTGCTGCATTATGAGTAGATATATTATGTACCACTACCTCGTGTTACATAGAAATATGTACTACAACCGAAGTCAATAAATGAAGTTGTTAGTTTTTATGCTGTTTAATGTAAGAATACCTAAACTTAGTCTAAGTCTTACACGTGCTTGCACTCGTACCTACCTATTACATATATACCAACATGTGAAAATTTTACACAGCTAGAGAAAATAGCCAAAAGTAGAAAAATTAATGATGTGATTCTGTCAATGAAAAATACACTTACTTGTGCAATATTCGTGCCATAATACATTATTCCAACTTACTCTGTGCAAAAAGTACGGGTAGCGCCATCTTTTATACGCTCTGCACACTTCATTACTGAGGATTTGGAAAACTTTATTGCAACATGGCCTGCGTTTCCTTCAATTTTCTCTCCCTTTCTATATAATGTAATAAACGTATATCGCACCTTGTCTAACCGGTCTCCATTCGAATGACACTGTCGATGCACTTGTACAATCCAAATACTACTTTCCCACTATAGTGATAAGGTTGCAGTTGCAATGTAAATGAATATTATTTTAGTTTCTATAGAGTATCGCGTCACCGGTATAGAGTGCACCTTGAAATATAGTCATCTCACTCGCACATTAGCCGTTATCTCTTTTCATTCCGCGTGTTGTTATATGTAGATATCTCGTTCGGTGGGAGATAAGCAGATGTTTGTTAGTTGTGACAGTTGAAATGAGATGCTAAGGACGCGAGGTACCACCATGATGAAAGAGGCGGGGCGAGGGCCACGTTGTTGGGATCACAAAGTTTGTACGACTATGGCGGGATAGACGAAAATTTTAGTACTCTATGGGTTTTATTAAAATATATCTTTGGTTTAGGGTAGAGCGATTGAAATGGACGTAGAGCTTGTTACGTGGTTTTCATTTTATTTTCATCACGATAATACAAATCATGACCGGTAAAATTATTAATTATTTCTTGATATGGCATTATTTTTTACCGCAAAATAATATTCTTTTCATGATTTACTCTGCTTGATATATAAATATCGTATTATGACATATTTTATTCATCCTATGTAAGACAGATAGGTGCCTGCCCTCATAATATATGTAGGTATTTAGGTCTTAAAATACAAAAACCGTCTAAACTATGTTTATTCAGATTTATCTAATAGAAAGATAACCTCATAACATGTAGAGTGATCTCTAGTAGAGAACTTCTTAATATAATATTAATACCTATGGTCGGACAGACGGTCGATGGAGCAGAGAAGTGCTGGAGTGGAGACCGCGATTAGGTAAACGTAGTGTAGGACGCCCTGCTACACGATGGACCGACGACTTCAGAAAGGCGGCGGGTAGCGGATGGATGCGGGCTGCTCAAGACCGGGATGGTTGGCGTTCACTTGGGGAGGCCTACGTTCAGCAGTGGACGGTGACAGGCTGATTGAATTGAATTGAACATATGGTCCGAAATAATAGGATACAGACCACTGGATAGCATTGGAGTGTGCTCGTCTTCTGAGATATTATAAGTGAAATTTTATTTATGGATAACACAGGTTTCAATGTCCTCCAAACAGTTGGTACGTGTACCGGGTACCTATTAAGAAAAAAATCTGATACGAAACCCACCACCGAATACGCCTAGAAGCATAATAAGGTCTATATATATAAATAAATAAAAAAAATATAAATAAAAATAAATACCTACTCTATTTTAAGAAGTATGTTATACGAGCATTTGCCCGCGGCTCCGCCCGTGTCAATAAGTTTTCCCGGGATAAAAGTCCCGCTTTATATTTTCTCGGGATAAAAAGTAGCCTATGTGTTAATCCAGGACATAATCTACCAGTGTGCCAAATTTCATTGAAATCCGTTCAGTAGTTCTTGCGTGAAAGAGTAACAAACATCCATACATCCAGACATGATTGAATCGATATGCAGGCAACATTATGCTTGTAGGAAATGCAGCAGCATCAGTAGCAGTACTTGGGTGTAACTTTTTTACTAAATGAAACTCTCTTCTTATCTTCTTGAAAAAAACACTTTACAATAAGTTACTCGAACTGTAGATGTAAAAAGAACGCATACATTTTGAAAAATAAAATAATAATAAATAAATAATTTTACTCTAATAATTTCTACTACTACTCTAAGAGCATTCGTCGCAGCGGAGACACCAAACTTTCAGTCAGAAATACACTAACGCACACGCCATATTCGCACTAAACTACAAAAAGATAAAAAATCTGAAAAGTAACACCGCGACTTTTGGTGAAAATATTCGTCATTCATGGATGTTTTTTGGCACAATGTCAGCAGCAGCAGAGGTAATATCGAGTATCTGGATTCGCTTATTAACTTAAGCTTATTAACTTAAATGTCATTGTATACATATTTTGTACTAGCTTTTGCTCGCGGCTCCACCCGCGTGAAAAAGTTTTTCCGGGATAAAAGTCCCTCTTTGTATTTTCCCGGGATAAAAAGTAGCCTATGTCCTTTCTAGGGTCTCAAATTATCTGTACCAAATTTCATCGAAATCCGTTTATTAGTTTCGGAGATGTGCAGTAACAAACCAACAGAAAAACAAACAGATAGAAAAGAATTATAAAAATCGCTGATTTATTTTCCATTACACTTCGCCCCCTTTATTTTTTATCACATTTCTTTACATGTACAGACACATAGGTTCTACTACTTTATTATACGTATAGATATCGGCGGACTTAATGCCAAATGCATTCTCTCTTAGAACTGTAGCAGCAATAATTGTGTGGATGATATGACAATAGAGCTACGACACAATATGAGACAAAAAAGTGATAATCAGTTAAGTACAAAATGCGTCTGCTACATGAACGCAAATTATACGAACTATGTAAACTGACTGCCTTGGTGGCGTAGTCATATTACGGTACAACTGCAATGCTGAGGTCTCGGGTTCGATCCCCGGGTCCGGCAAAGTGATTTTGGTTTTTCTAAGCAGTATCATTATCAGTCTGGAATTTGTGCCCGATATGGCGATAGGCTCGCCACCTATCACATTATGGTACGTAATACGCAGGGTGAAAAGTGCATTATTTGCGCCTCTGCCTACACCTTCGGGGTCATAAGGTGTGAGTATGTGTATGTATAATGTATATGTAAACTATTAGTAGCTTTTTCTCGGAGCTCTACATGATTTATTTATTTATTTATTAGCACTTTATACAACTAATGTACAGGCGGACTTAATGCCGTAGGCATTCTCTACCAGTCAACCTTAAGGTGGTGTAGAGATAATCATGGTAGGTGCATCAAACGGTATATTAAAAATACAGTGTTTAACTTCATAAATAAGACATAAACATAAATACAAGACACATACACAAACAATAATACATAATAAGTATAAAAAATATATGTAGGTACACATATGAGGAATAAAAATAAATAAGTATATAAAATACATACCATATAATATATTATAATTAAAGTGGTGACTCTTACGCTTCATTCAAAAGTAGTTGCCGAACTCTCACTTTGAACGCTAGCCGTGTGTTAGACGCCCTGATTTCGAGAGGGAGCGAATTCCATAGGAGAATAGATGATAATTCACAGATTAAAAGACACATACACTACAGGACATAGTGAGACTTAACATCTTATGTCTCAGGATGACGAGCGCAGTGGAATGCCACACAGTACTTTGTAACTCAAGGTGCTGGATGGTGTTGCTACTGTTTATGGGTGGCCGTATCGCTTACCATCAGGCGAACGGGATGCTCGTCTCGTCATTCAATGCCATAAAAAAAAAAAAAACATTCAAAAGTTTTGTGGTTTATAAGTTTACTAATAAACATGCAAACATCTAAACAAATATATAACCGTCATAAAGTTATACATTAGTAGGATTAATTTGGGTTGAAGATCAAGAACTAAGCCAAGTTAGTTTAGTTCTTGGCGTACAATCGGCGTGAAATGCATACTGGTCTGTGTGTATTACTTCTAGCCATTATTGTCTTTTGCTATTAGGGTAAAAGCCGGATAGTTGCCACACTTTTTGAAAATGCTCTATTATCAAAAAATATGCACTTATTGAGAATAATTCAACATGTAATATCAAACATAGGTCTTTGATCTTTTATAGTAGCCTATTTTTGTAAACATAATTAATATTGGTTTTGAGTAAATCCAGTTTTTTTTGACCACTCAAAAAAGGGATAGTTGCCTACTGTAGCGGATAGTAGCCTAACTTAAAAAAATCTTTGGGGGATACTTGCCTCATGTGAGGATAGACGACTTTCAGTTATTTTCACATAGAAACAAATTTATATTCATTTAAGTAATCAGTCTTTATTATTTACTGAGATCCTTTATAGAAGTACAAATCACAACTGGTAAGCTAATTGGCGAATTGTTCTTCGTTCAGGAGGAAATCCTGCGTCTCCGAGCCTTAATATGTGAGCTACCAGTCTTTTTTCATGTTCAAAGTCAAGGACAGGGTATTTTCCTAAAAGTGAAAAAAAATCAATTACAAAAAAGAACAAATAGCATAGGTATTTATTTTTAAATATAACTAAATATACATTTTATACTATTACTATAATTATTGCAATTTAGGACATATTTATTTTTAAATAATACCGTATTCTCTGAAATGTAGTATTAGCTTAAAATAACCTAAATCTTTAAAATATGTAATAAATATCTATTAGATAATATTCCAAGATCATATTTGCGAATTTTGAGTAAATTATAATTAATTGAAACTGCATTTTAATTTTCTCAGTGAACAACTTTAAATCAACTACCTTGGGTTAGCAGTTGCTGATTTTTCTTATCGTACCGTCTTCTTAAAGTTCGAGATGATATTCCGTAAATTCGGGATATTTCGTTGATTCCTTTTTGTTTTTATCTAGTTCTTTGAACGCAAGGGCTAAGCTATCTTCTGTTCAGCTGATGTGGCGCGGCACTACGCCTGGTTTTCGCTTATACTTGCGCGGCATTTTGCTCACCTAAGAACGCAAGAAAATTAAAATAAAAAATCTGTCTTGCCTTGTCTTGGATAGTTGCCCCTAAAGCGACTATCCGCAAAAATAATTGCGGCGACTATCCTTTTTGATACGGATACTTGCTCTTTCTACTTGCGAAATAAATAAAAATTATTTAACAATAAAACGTAACTAACAGTGTAAATTAAAGTATAATGCATGCAAAGAAACAAAAAGTTGAGTAAAATCACAATCAGTAATAAAAATATTCAATAGAAATTACTTACCAATATAATTTTGACGCCTGTCAAAGTTTTGCCGAGGAAGATTTTCAGTCACACAGACAAAACGCGTGCGCCCATTTCAACGTTTTACATTGTCCTGAGCCCTGCGCGGGGGGCACTTCCAATTACATTCAAGCGCTAACGCCACCAACATACCTAACATGGTGTATTCGAAACTAAGGCATGTATCCGTCTGAGGCAACTATCCGGCTTTTACCCTATAATAGTAATTAATTTGGGAATCTAAAGAACAATTACAATTATAGATGGAAAATAGGACATACCGTATACAGAATTTAATAAAGTTTTCACTAAAAGTCTGTTATAATAGAAGTAAGTAAAGAGAAATACGGAGAGTACCAAATAACTAATACCTACTTATTTGGAACAGAACTGATTATATTATTCTGTTATAGCTACAGCTATAGTTGTACCTACCTGCGAAAACTTGTAATTGGCCTTTATAAGTCAATCCTATGTTATTTTACTCTTTGTTATGTTAGCTGTAAGTTCTCCAAATAAATTAAATTAAAATAAAATAAAAATTTATTAAATCACATACATATATTATCTAGGTACTCAATAGGTATTAATATACCATAGTACAAACGAAATAAATCAAGGCAGATTCATCATTAAAAATATCATGATATCACTAAATTCTAACTTCACCACGACCACCACTACTAGCCCTGTATTATATAGGTACTGCCCACTGCTGAGCACGGACCTCCTCTACTAATGAGAAGGGTTAGGCCTTAGTCCACCACGCTGGCCTAGTGCGGGTTGGCAGACTTCACATACCTTCGAAATTCTTATAGAGAATTTCTCAGGTATGCAGGTATCCTTACGATGTTTTACTTTACCGTTAAAGCAAGCGATAATTCACAAATAATACACACAATATACCTTTAGAAAAGTCAGAGATGCGTGCCCTCGGGTTTTGAACCTGCGGATGTTCGTCTCGGCAGTCTGTTCCACTCCCAACTAGGCTATCACCGCTTCCCGTTAAATTCTATCTTCCAATAGATATTATCGGTATCGAGTACTGCATGTATATTAAAGGATCAAAATAGCGTCGGAAATTCAATGATCTTTATCGCAACCTTCGCCTTGACATTTTTTACATATTACGTAGATACAAATAGTAAAATAGATGTTACTTCTAGTGGTTTGATGTACTCTATACTAATATTTAAAAAAGGATAGATTTGTTTGTTTGTTTGTAATAGATAAGTTAAAAAAGTACTGGACCGATTTAAAAAAAAAATCTCCGATTTAAAACTGCATTATCAGCGAGTAACGTAGGCTTTTTATTCTAGGAAAATATAAAGCGTGATTTTATATTCCGGAAAAAAATTATCACACAGGTGAAGCAAGCAAGTCAAATATACTATAGTTTTATTACTGTCCAAGTTAGAAATGTGAATTCGTAAACGTTGTATTTTTTGCCTCAAGTTAGTTGCAATACAGATCTCGCACAGAGCACCCGTGTCATTTTATTTTAAAATCCCTTACCGGGCCTAATCATAATAACATTAACTTTATTACCTCAACAACTACTATGTTTAATGTTCATAAATTACAGTACAAAAATTGTCTTATAAGAATCACCACGATATTATTTGCAAAACATCACATCCTATAATATTACACAAGATGGTTATTGACTCGTCAACGCCCGCGGCGACAGCCGGCGTCCGGCTATATAGAGCAACCACGTATATATCTATATATAAGCGGGCGTTGACGGGTTAATTGCCGGAACAAGCCAATTACTTTAAGGCATCCCTAAAATCACTTATTAACATCCGGACTTTTATAAAAGCGTTTATTTTTATTCAAAATTTTAATAAAATATAAGTTATTAAATTAAAAATACATTATAAATAATATAATTTTATATAGACATTACAATTAGGCTCATTGACCTTTATTTTACGCCAAAGTTACTCCCTAACCAGCAGAACAGGGCACTAAATACCCACACAATGCACTTTAAATTTTGCATTATTTGGTTAACGTGACATCATTTGCAAGTTTCACATAGTAATTTGTATGTATGTCAGGATTTCTTAAATAAATTTTATTATTCAGAAAGAACAGAATTTAAAAACTATACGGACTGAGAACGGAACTTAAAATCTCTTTCGCTTCTTTAAAATGGCTACAAACGGTATTATTCTTACAAATTTATCATGAATAAGTAAAGTTTACTATAAATTGCTTCTAATCATACTTAAACATCACGCCCTTTTACCCCCGAAGGGGTAGGCAGAGATGAAACTAAGGTACCTATTTTCGCCATGTGTGCTCCGTAGCATAATGTCATTAGAGTGCTTATATATCATAGCACAATACCAGCCCTGTATTATAAACTGAAATATGTGAAGTAGCACTTTTGCTGTTAAGTATTATATGATTTGACTGTTGAATCCTGAAGGTATTCCTTCATATTGATTTTTATTTTAACAGTGCGTAGAACAGAACTTCTTCTGTAGTCAAAATTAAGCTATCTTCTTCTTCTTCTTGCGTTGTGTTTCTCAGTAGTGAGGGTCGAAACCCCCATTCTGCATCACTTTCTCTCGAACGAGCTTTCTCTATTTGTTTCTGTCACACGCGGTGCGGAGGACGCAGTGAACTGTAAAGATTATTTAATTTTATAAGACACAATTAATTATATTATCAGACCTAGTATGAGCAATGAGAGCATTCGAATCTCCTAAAAAATTTAAAGCGTTGTCCAGATTCTCTACGGCGCGATGTGGGTGGGCGAGGCCGAATAAATTTATTACAAAGCGATGGTCAGTGTTTATCAGATTTTTTTAAAGAACAAAGATACATTATCTACGAGACGACATTCTGTAGGTTTACTCATCTTACGATATAAAACACACACACATAATATAATGTGAAATAATTACATAGTGCACTTTTTTATAATTTATGGTTGCAGTGAACACAAGCGCATATTTTAAAGGTTATGAGGTAGAAAACGAGAAGTGGACGATAGCCTAGTTGGGAATGGAATGGTCTGCCGAGGCAATGTCCGGAGGTTCAAACCCAAGGCACACACCTCTGACTTTTCGAAGTTACTTGTGTATTGTTTATCAATTATCGTTCACTTTAAACGGTGAAGGAAAACATCGTGAGGAAACCTACATACCTGAGAATTCTCTATAAGAATTTCGAGGGTGTGTGAAGTCTGCCAACCTGCACTAGGCTAGCGTGGTGGACTAAGGGCTAACCCCTCTCAGTAGTAGAGGAGGCCTGTGCTCAGCAGTGGGCAGTATATAATACAGGGCTGATTGCATTGCATTGAGGTAGAAAACAAATACTATATCACCTGCTACATTACTCATTTGCTACAAGAAACTCCAGGCGTTTCTGTGCTCAATGACTCCGGAAACTCCAAAGACAACAACCATACGCTGGAAACCTCTGCTGCGATCCCGTCATCACTTGCTTCTGCGGTTCATTCGTTGCAGGACATGTTCTCAACACTAAAAAACGAAATTAAAGAACTTACGAGTTCCCTAAAATCAGCCTCTGAGGATATCGTAGATTTTAGACAGGAGCTAGGAGATATGAAATCGCAACTAAAGGAATTGGACAAATGTAAAGCTGAAGTTGCCACCCTCCGCACGGAGGTATGTTTATTGCGTCAAGAGCTGCAGGTAAAGGAGCAAAGACAGCTCCTCAAGGATGTTGAAGTCACTGGCCTAACTGAGCTAAAGGGTGAAAATCTCAACCAACTGGTTAGCGTAATTTCAACAAAGTTGGGTGTTGAACTAGACCCGCGAGATGTGGAGGATGTGAGAAGAGTCGGCGCGCGCAGCAGCGAAGCTATCGGCGCGGGACGTCCAAGGCCGGTGATTCTCACTCTAACGCGTCGTGCACCGCGTGACAAGCTGATCCGTGCCGCTCGGGTGCGTCGCGGACTTACCACCAACATGTTGGAGCTACCGGGGAACCCTCAAAAGGTTTTCATCAATGAACACCTCACCAAAGAAAACCGAGTTTTGTTTAGCAAAGCCCGTAAGGCAGGATCCGAGCTTCACTTCAAATACGTTTGGTCAGCAAATGGTAATATATTCATGCGTCGTTCGGAGACTAGCTCAGTATTACATGTCACCTCAGAAGCCATTCTTCACAAGCTCGCTCCTCAGAACAAATCTTTATTTCTCCCTCGAGACACACATAACTGCTCCTAACAATAGCACCTCTAGTAAACCTTTTGAAATATGTGCCCCACTTACATACCATTATGATTTTTTACTTTATCAACGACTCAAACCAATTAATTTTACGATCTACGCGCCACCTCAAGTAAACTACACTTCTGCCACTGCTCACTTAAGTTTCACACAAAGTACTCACTGCACTGAAAATACCAATCTTTTCCACTATAACATATATTTAATAGACACCCCTACTACCACATATTTAGCGGCCCACAAAACATGTCTTTCAGCCTATATGGCGTACACACTGCGTACCTATCACATAAATAACGCTGATATAAAAACGTTTTCGATTTCTGATATATTACAAAATGGGTAACAAGGACATTAGTGACGACATTGACAGACTGACAAATAAGCCCTGTTATGAAATAGATTCACCCGAAGAGTGTGGCCGCTTATTCACACTAAAATCTCAATTCAAAGTGCTTTCCTTAAATATCCGCAGCATTAACAAAAATTTGGACGCCCTAAAAATCTACTTAACAAGGTTAAAACTATCGCCTGACGTTATTATTTTATCAGAGTGTTGGTTAAATGACTCGGTTATTATCGAAAGTTTACCTGGTTACACAAACTATTCCACTAACAATAATCTAAATCAAAACGGCGGTGTTGTCGCGTATATTAAAAACATCTGGTCAGCCTCAGTTTCAGAACCGCAAGAACACGATGCTTGCGGTCTGATTGTTGATATTCCAAATCAGGCACTTATTCTCGGATTTTACAGATCCCCATCTATAAAAAACACATATAACTTTCTTTCTTCATTAGACCAAAACCTAAGTTCATACAAAGACAGGAAATGTATCATACTAGCGGGTGACATTAACATTGACATTCTTGCAGAGGGTTCATCTGATTACCTATGCCTGCTGGCGGAGCATGGACTTGAACCAGTAATATCTAAGCCTACTCACCTCAACTCGTGCATAGATCACATTTTTGTAAAGTCTGAATGCTCTACTTTTGGTGTGGTGTGCAACTCTGATATCACAGACCACAAAACTACTCTGATGGCTATGGCAAAAAAATCAAAGCATGAGAGGCAGCCCCGGGTTCGTACTGTAGTAAACTATGAAGGAGTGGCTAGGGAGCTCGAACAAATAGACTGGACTGACCTCACATCAAAAACTGATGTCGATTATGCAACAGATTTTTTGACCTCCTCTATACAAAACGCCGTAGAACATAACACAACACTTATAAAAACTAGCAGATCTAAATACACATTCTTTCCTTGGATTACGGCAGGCCTCCTTAGATGCGCCCGTCACCGCGATCGTCTTCACGCTAAGCATAAAGCAAACCCCCAAGATGATACTATAAAAACTATCTACACACGCTATAGAAATTTTTACTATGAAATAGTCAGGAAACGAAAAATCCAGTATGAGCAAAATCAGTTACAGACAAACACAAAGGACACAAAACAACTTTGGGGTACAATAAAAAAGATCTGCAACCTAAAAACTAAACGTCAACCAACATCAGACTTAGCTTCTCTAACAGACGATCCAACAGAATCTTTAAATATGGTCAACCACTTTTTCTGTAACGTTGGCCACAATCTTGCAAAAAACATCCTCGATCGCTCAAACAACACTGAGGAAAGTTTAGCACTGAAAACAAAACTTAGCAATCCTCCAGTTAATTCCTTGTTCCTAGAACCAACCAACCAACAGGAAGTACTTTCTATCATCAGTGACTTGAAATCTGATAGCGCACCCGGCCTTGACAGCATAAACAGTCGTTTAATAAAGAATATTCAAGGGCAAATCGTCGAACCCCTTGTCCATATTTGTAATGTTAGCCTGTCTTCTGGGGTTTTTCCAAACTCTTGGAAAATATCCTCTGTAACACCAATTCACAAAGAAGGCCCAAAAGACGTTGCTGGAAATTACAGACCTATCTCTCTACTCAGTATTCTATCCAAGATACTTGAAAAAATAGTCAACAGGCGTCTAGTTAATTTCATAGAAGAACTTGGGATTTTGTCATCTCGGCAATTTGGGTTCAGACAAAACAGGTCTACCGAAGATGCCGTTACCCAACTGGTAGATCTAGTTTCAGGCTACCTGGACAACGGGAATTGTTGCATAGGCGTCTTCCTTGACCTTGCTAAGGCTTTTGACACGGTGTCTTCGAAAATTCTCCTGAAAAAACTAGAATACTTTGGTGTCAGGGGTTTAGCTCTCCGCTGGTTCAAAAGTTATTTGTCAAACAGAACTCAATTAGTTGGTTTAGGTTCACACAAGAGCCAACAACTCCCAATCGAATACGGCGTCCCCCAAGGCAGCATATTAGGTCCTACACTATTTATAATATACATGAACGACATCCACCACCTAAAACTACTATGTGCTGAAATAATCTGTTATGCAGACGACACCATTGTTCTGTTTAACGCCAAAGACTGGGACCAAACCTATGATTATGCTGAAAAAGGACTATCTGATATTATACAATGGTTAGAAGATAATTTGTTAACCCTCAACTTTAAGAAAACCAAATACGTATGCTTCCATAAAACCTCTGCCTCTAAGCCTCAAACAAAAAAACACATCAAATATCATACTTGCTGCAACGAAACCCGAGACAGCTGCGAATGCTACAGCATCGAACGCGTTGAAGTAATCAAGTACCTGGGCATAATGCTAGACCAGAACTGTAGCTTTAAAGCTCACATACTTAGCCTTTCTAAACGCATTAGAAAAACAGCTGGGATTCTCAAAAAACTTCGAGACTCCGCCAGCAAAGAATTACTTAAAAGCATTTATCTTGCCATCAGTCAACCGTTATTAAGCTACTGCATAACAGTCTGGGGCAGTGCACCAAAAACGTCCATGCTGGATGTCGAAAGAGCACAAAGGTCTGTATTAAAAACAATGCTCAAAAAGACTTTCAGACACCCAACTTTTGACCTTTACACCCAGGCTCAAATCCTCACGGTAAGACAACTTTTCATCCTCAGGTTAACTCTATCTACGCACAAAAACCTCATCGGCACCGACACTCACAAAAAAAAATGCTTCAAGATAGGGTTTTCAAATTCACATTACCACACGTTCACACATCCTTCGCACGCAGATTTGGTTTTTTCATGAGAGCGCATACCTATAACACCATTGTCAAAATATGCAACATTAAACACTGCTCTATGCGCGAAGCCAAAAAGAAACTTACCGATTGGTTAATAACACTGGACTATAATGACACTGAAGCCATACTGTAATTTTTGGCTTCACGTGACTCTTCCCGCATAAAGTAGGTATCTGTGTTTCTTTTATTTTATTATTTTATTTATTTTTTAACCCCACTGCCCCTGGGGCGGGGCACCGTTTAACTTAACTAACAAAGATGATCTCACTGGTGTCAAAAGCTGACAACACTTTAAAGTAGTACAGTATTTTAATTTAGTTTCTTAATTTATTTTAAATTTACTTCGTTTTTTATTATTATTATATTTTTTTATTTTTTTTTCATTATTTTAAAAAAAACATATTTTTCTCTTCTCAATTCTGAATTATTTAATTTTACAATAAACTAGGAAAGGCTGCGCAGAGATTGGTATTATAATTTTGTTTGTTTTTTTAGAATGGATGTTTCATTTGTTAACTTCTATTTATTTTGTTTTTAGAATTAATAGTTTTTTGTTTAAATTTTTTGTCTTCGTAATTTTTAATTTTATGATCAGTTTTATTATGTTACATTCTCGGCTACTCATGATACTACAGGTACCCCAAGATACAGGCATGGCCTAGTTTGGGGACCCCTGACAATATTGTAAAGCTCAACCCAGATATGCCAATTATTGTTAATGTAATTTTAATTTTGTTATCTCTGTGTTTTTGTTGCAATAAAGTTTATTTTTATCTTAAAAAAAAAAAAAAAAAAAATTACTATTGCAGCAAGGTATTTTTAAATAATAAAAAATTTAAAAAAAACATCAAAAAAAAATTGTGAAGATGTTTGGATGTTTGTTTGAAGTAAATGCAAGATATTTGGAACATAGATAGACCATGTGGATAGATCACTGCTTATTCCAAAAAAAAAAATACATGGATATGTTTTGATATATAGGTGGGCGGAGTCGCGGGCACCAGCTACTTATGAATATGTAAATAAAGACGGTACGTATTTAAAAATCTAAAAGTATATAATTAAGAAATTGTTAACATTGGTTGTTGACGTTACAGCTATTAAGTTTGAACAAGAATTTGTGGTATTGGAGTGGGTGGCTGTTTCCAAGTGTATGCGACTGAAAACTTTATTAAAATACGTTGAAATTTTTGATAATACGATTAAATAACTCTAGTAATTAACGCAAACTATGTGGCTTCCGTAATGTTACATATATTTCGAAAATATGTTTTATAAGCTTTATAATTCTTTATATACAAATTATTAATGTTTTACTGCCTCGACTGCCTCGGTGGCGTAGTTATATTACGGTATGACTGCAATGCTCAGGTCTTGGGTTCGATTTCCAGGTCGCGAAGAGTGATATTTTAATTGAATATCAGCAGAGTCTGGAATTTGTAACCGAAATGGCGATAGGCTCGCCCCCTATCAAATCATGGGCCGGAATACGCACGGCGAAAAGTGGTTACTTGAGCCTCTGTCTACCCCTTTGGGAATAAAAGGCGTGAGTGTGTGTGCATTAACGTTTCAATTTGGTAAAATTATTTTTGGGAAAGGTATTTTCAATATTGTAATATTAATAATATTCGTTTGTAGCTAATAATCTGCTTATGGTATTTTAGTTGCTGAATGATCTCTATCATAACAATTAACGATTATGTTTGATCGGTTAATATATTATTTTTTTATTTTTTTTTTATTGCTTTGAATGACGAGACGAGCATGCCGTTCGCCTGATGGTAAGCGATACGACCACCCATAAACAGTAGCAACACCATCCAGCACCTTGACTGACAAAGTACTGAGTGGCATTCCACTGCGCTCGTCATCCTGAGACATAAGATGTTAAGTCTCATTATGTCCAGTAGTTATACTGGCTACAATGTCCTTCAAACCGAAACACAACAGTGCATGCACACTGTTGCTTGGCGGTAGAAATAGACATTGCGGTGGTACCCACCCAGACGGCCTCTTACATAATGAGAGACCTACCACCAGTAAATAACCACTGGTTAATATATGCATGCCCCTTCTTATATAACAATAGAAACGTTGACTATTACAAAACGGGATTAGTATGTTGAGGCATAATATGTTATGTAGTGGACATAATGTAGCTGATGATGATGATGAACTATGTGCACTTGTTGTTCTGTTGATTCTTTCAGCGTTATAGCTATGTTTTTTACATGCCTGTTTTCATTATTCTTCCGCAGTCGCATTCTGTAGTTACTAGCAAAAAAATCAAAACAATAATTAATATTTAAAAGGCAGAATCTAACACCATAATAGACTTGGCACTTTAGGTATAGAACGCAACTGATATTTTCAGGGATATATCTATATAATATAAATAATACCAGGTGTTGCTTGCAGCTTTGCCGCTACAAAAATACCTCAATAAATAGAGCGATCCATAGCGCCATCTATACGACGCGTAACGCCATGACCTAAAAAATCTGATTAATCATTCAAATATATCCAACAAAAAAGTAAATTACTGGGATAAAAAATTACTATATGTTAATTGAGGATATTGTTTATCGGTGTGCCAAATTTCATCCCAATCTGTTCATTTTTTATTGCGTTTATTTCTAACAAACACAAATACGAATATCCAAACATTTTCACAAACTTTCGCATTTATATTAATAAAAACATAAATAAAACTATATAAATGTCAGTCGTTTATATTATTAGTAAGAAGTAAAATATTTGGTAAGAATTAGTAAGAAATAAGGTTAAGGAACAGTAAAATTTTGGAATTTTTATAGTGAGTAAAGCTCTTTATTGCTATGGAAATGTTTTTTCTGCATTTATTTCCTACGCGGATTGTTTTCAGTGATTAAAGATATCTTATTATATGATTATTGTTACCTTTTTACACCAACAATTTACTGAAGAAACGACCACACATTGCATTTAAGTTATTCCTGGGGTCCACAGATAAAAAATATTAAGTCGGAGATTCGCAGCGCTTCATAAAAGCTGATCTTATCTAAATGACCCACGAAAATAAAAGTATATGAATATATGCAAATTAAGGCTGGAATACACCTGCAGTTAAGTTAAGAATACATTGTATTAACGCAGTTAGTTAACCTAGCTATGCCCTTAATAAATTAAGGATTTTAATTAGTTTGTGGCTAATTTTACTAGCACGATTCGATTTAAGGTTAAATTAGAGTTCTATAACGAAAAGTGTGTAGTTTAGACATTGGGCACTACTATTTTTTTTCCTAAGATTTAGATTTAGAAGAAAAGTCTTTATTAAAACAAAGCATTTGAAAACAGGTGGGTATGTGCATATGGAAATGGAAATAAGTTTAGGCATTAAAAAGTAAAGTAGAGTATATTTTACATGTAGAGTCGCATTATTCACAAGGACAATTTTCAGGCAGGTAAAACTTTGAATAAATATTATTTATTTTTCACTTCTTTGGACATGCCTATTGTACTAAAAATAGAAATAATTATAAACATGAAAATGAAGAGAGCCATGAAAAAACAATTAGGCGAGCTGTTATACTTGTGCCGACCATCAAGCTACCTTGGGATCCGCTTCACTTAACACTGAGTGTAGTGTAGTCACTTTACCATGCAAGTTGATTACTAGGCACTAGTAGATTATGTGACAGCCAAGTAATATTCCAAAATCTCACACAAATTGTAGATAAGTGTATCTACTGGATTTTTTTTTCTTTATAGCGTTATAGAAAGAGAAAGAGAGATGAATTCGGGTATACAATAATAAATACTTACTAATAAATTGCTTAATGCCACAGTGATTTAACCTAAATATTTTTGAGAAATTAATATGTTTGATTATATATTAAGTTTACTGACATTAAAGAATGAAGTTAAAAAAATAGTAAGCACAGAAAATTTTAGAATCATTTTTTTTTTTAATTTTGTCAAATTCGTAAAGATAGATAGAGATATATAATATAAAAGTGCGAAAATGATAATTATTTTGTTCCTTTACTGAAATTGGTATAGAACCAGGTGATACGTTTATTTATTATTCAATATGCGCGTGGCTCCGCCCGCGTGGAAAAGTTATCCGGGATAAAAAGTAGCCTATAGCACTCAGGAGTAATGTAGCTTCCTATTAGTGAAATAATTTTCAAAATTGGTCCAGTAGTTCCTGAGATCCGCGTTCAAACAAACAAACAAACTCTTCAGCTTTATAATATTAGTACCTATAGATTTTTCTAAAAACTTGTAGAGTTTCTAGCACTGGCTGTGAAAATAAAATATGTCCCTCTAATAATAAAAAAATAATATCAATTTTGTCATCCATGACATGGAAAACTGTCTCGGTTTTTTTTAAATATCACTAAATCCCTTCCACGTTGTGGAAGTAAACACATTACTTGTTTTTTGGAGGACAAAAGTAGAGGCTCTTAATGTTGACATTCTTCAATATTGCACTAGACAGTCAATATCTTGTAAACTATTGAAAATATGAGAGCCTATTGTAGTGAGTACCTATGTTTCTAAGAAAGACATTAAACAGTACAGTTATAGACCGGACATCAGGCCCAAATTTTTCGTTCAAAAGTTACGTAAGTAAGTTACTTACCAATTGATAACAAGTCGCTGTTTTATCTGACACATCCATGTGACAAGACGTCTCGATATCCGCAAATTTTGTACAGAAAACAATATTTTGGAAGGAAATATGCCAATTTGCGCCTTACGAACAGGCTCAAAATATTTGCATGAAAATTCTCCCAATGTCCGCTCTATATAATCTTGGAACTCTTTGGTTTGTAAGCTAGATCACAGTGCAACTAAGTATATTATCTTATACCCAGTTGTTTTGAGTCTACCAATTGCGCTTTAAAATAAATAAAAATAATAATTTTATTTACAGATTCTGAATTTAAATGAATGGGAAAGATTGCGACGTTGAGTATTCCTTCTTACTTATGACATTAAAAGTAAACAACAAGTAGTTTATGTTTTTTCATAAAAATAAAAAAAATTAATGTGCACTAAAAGCAATTCAATATTATGTGTTTTAGATTTGCCAAAAGTTGCTTGAATATTAGGTATTTGATTAGGTTTTATTGAAGCCCTTTTCATATTATCATTATTCTAGCCACAAAGTATGCACAATATTGTTGCTTTTGCTTTTTAACGTATTGTGTAACGAACTTTGATAGCTCGGACAAGGTTTATAAGAAGAAATTAAAAATATACAAAAACTAAACAATGTGTTAAAAATACAAAGTCTTAGTGTTAAAACTTAAATAATACTAGAAATACATTTTACTCTACATTAAAAAAATAACAGGTTATTTATAAATTGATTAAAATGCACATTCATTATTTTAAATACATCGGGTTCTTATTTATATAAAAATCAGAAGCATTTTAATTAAGAAATTAAAATAGCATAAATGTTCAGATTTGCATATTTTATAATTCCTTGATATAAATTCATCTATTGTACACAAAAAAGCACTCGCAATAAAACAAGCTAAATGATTACCTAAATAATAGAATAACAGTAAATTTGTATCTTAAAAATATTTTTATTACTCCTTTTCGTAATGTAAAATGATTATGTGTAAAGTCTGAATTTTTAATTATTAAATATTATACAAAATAAGCGTACTCCGATAGGCTTAAAGAATATTATTTAAATTAAAGTAATACACATCTGTTTTAAAAGTAGGTACCAACCCGAGCGCCCAATGTCGAATTTTTTTGTTCTACTTGTTTAACTAACATTGTGCCTTCAAAATAAATAAATGAATCGTAAACCGTTTATTTAAAATCACTATAAAACATAATAAAAGTATCAAAAATGGCGCGAAAGTAAACGACGCTGATTGGATATTACAATAAAACGATATTCCGAAGTAAAACGATCTAAGCGACGCAAGTCGTTTTCACAAAAAAACCTTTATCGTGAAACTGTTAAGTTTTATTGCTTTGTGAAAGGCAGTGTCGTTTACGAATCGAAATTCCAAGAGGAAACAGCTTTAGTTCCGACAAATTCCGCAAAACTGCTCAGCGCTGCTGTGGCGACATTTTAAATTTGTAATTTTTTTATATAAATCTTATTTCAAATAATTATTTGTATATTGGATTCAATGATTTAATATAAAATAGGGTAAAATATGTATTTATCTAAATTGTTGATTTCGTTAAATCACATTTTAGGTGTTGTGTTACAGCGCCATCTCGTATCGAATGGCAGAACTCCAAGCGAGTTCACACAACCATAGCCGCCCCTCTCCTTTCGTGACTACAGTGGTGCGCCCACATGCATAGTAAAAGAGAATTATTAGTGGTTTGATCAAAAGAAAATTTTAAACCCTTTTTAATAATTAAGTAGGTACAAGAATATGTAAAATGAATTATAAAACTTAATAATTTATTATGAATAGAAGGCCGCGTTATCGTCTTTTTAGCTTGAATTAAATTAGTTTATTTTGAAATGTTAGTTTGCTTCTGGTATACCATGAATAATATAAATCAATTAATTATGAAATAAAATATGGATATTTTTATATTATAATTATTTAATGTGTTGTCGCTTCTTGTGTGTCCTTAAAATGAAATATTATTACGTGGAATTGGTTGTGGATGAGTAATGAGATATTCGTACGAATATTTCATTTTATCAAAATCAAATAGCTTACTGTGGCCATGTGTGGGTTCTTGAATTCAAATTCTAATTAACGGATGATTTTTCATACAATATATTCGTGAAATAAATTATAGCGTGACTGTATGCAAAACTATTGAGCCTATTTATTTATACAACTGTAATTTTAAGTTTATCCTCTAACTATTGCATCCCATAGAAAAGATTTATCTTATCACTGGAGAGTCAGCTGCATATTAAATAAATTGTTTAATATGAATTATTTTATTATAACTATTTTAACAACTTCATTCGAAACCAGAAAATTACACGTAAGACAAACGTTTACTATTAATACAAAAATGCGAAATAAAGGGACTACATAATTTATTTATTTATGTATTATTAGGTCTACCATCATTCATACACTATAACATCAACTAAAATAGACAGAGAATTCAAGGAAACTAAGTCTAAGTACATGATTGCTAAAGAGTAGACACAGCATTCACTGATAATACATACTCACAAAAGATACATAATATAAGCTATATTAGGTTGGTAAATATTATGCTATTACGATGATAATTAAATACACAACTGTCACAAACAAAAAAAAAAGTGATGCTATAATAACTAATTCAGCTTACAAGAGCGTAACGCTTTTTGAAAACTGTATAATGAGTCCGCACGAATGTCGTCATAATAAAGTTTAAACTAAAAAGACTCAGTTAAGATCTAAATATATTTGACTACATAGATATTATATATTTTTTTCATAATCATTAATTCATATTTATCGTTTCATATGTTATTGGTTATATAAAATTACTAGTTTTGCTACTATATAACAAGTTTAGAAACCTTTAAATTAGTTAATTATTTAAAATAATTTAAACATACCTAGTTGGCAACAATATATAAAGATACAAACTGGTCTTCATACATAACTTTAGATAATAGACCTGTTATTTAGAAAACTTGTACGGTTAATTAGAAAAGTCTTGCTTCATTAATTTTCTTTTATCAAGCACTTAAGTTCAAAATGTGTACATAGTTGAATATACTTTACTTGTCCTCATTTGACACCTTAGATAAACAATATAACTTTAGATTAATAAATATGTAGCAACAAAATACTTGACGGGTATATATTTGTTCTAAATAATCGTAATCATACATACAATTTATTTCTTAATTATTTTAGAGATAAATATTGCCAGAATTCGTCAATTGAATTGATAAAGTATGTAGACCTCATAAATAACATTGATAAACTTGTTTATTTTAATCGTATTAATATAACTACAATTTTTATTCATAAACATATATAAAATAAACTATTATAATCTAGGGGCGTCTTAAAGTTGTGAAAGCGATGAGAGCCGGGTTCAAACCCAAGTGTGGCAATTTAAACTTGTGTTTTTTGATTCCAGAAGTGTTTCTGGAATCACACACTAAATATAAATCTTTGAGACTACAGCCGTGAGCTTAATGTAGTTAGGTTTATATAATTAGGTATCGACGCTGTAAATATGTTTTTTATGTGGCTTAGGTATGTGTATACAATACAAATACAAAAAAAAACAAAACGATACTATAATAATATATACATAAGTAATATACGAATGTAATATTTCCTCACCTTTTAAAACAGATAGTTTTTACTCCAAAGCTTTGCTTTCAAAATAGTAATTTTGCGAGTCAAATTCTACCGCAAAAAACAAAGTATATTTTTTACAGAGCCGAAAAACCGTTATTGTCATCATCCTTACGTTAACGTTATAATAAGCGCGACTTTGTTTCCTAACTGCGGTTATCCGTAAAAAGTGGAGCAAAAACCAATTGTAAAAACGTTACCTTTTTATGCCCAAAGGGTTAACGTACAATGCCATAAGGGACGATCTTTATAGGGCTATATAAATACACAATGGTTGTGTGACATTGACTTGTTCTAATGCTCTATAAAAATAACCAAACGGCATTGCTACAAATTTTGAGTCAGTTACAATATTACTGTTAGAGAGTGGAGAGTTCGTGATTTAAAATTAATGTTTGAGTGATGTGATTGTATTTTGTGTCTAATCAAAAGAATATGCTGATAGTGTTGTGTCAAGGTTTCAGGTTTTTACATTATAATATGAAATTGGTAAACACGCTGGTTAATTAGGTATGTTATAACAAATATTCAATTAAGCTTCATAACAATTGTTGTTTTTTAAATATATCTATTGGTCACGTTTTATCAGTAGGAATATTTAAAAGCAAACCTTGTGACATACGATATGCGTCCAAGTATATAATATAGGATCCTACAAATTGCTTCTTTTTAATTCATTTAGTAATATATTAAACGTAATATCTTAAAACAATGAACATTACTACATATATTAATAGTTATATACGACAATATTCCAGTATCCAATCATACAATTTGTAGGTATACATGAGTTCTTAGAAATATCAAAACCAGTGTTGATTGATTTTCTCATGGATATGTATCATCATAAATCTATGATAGGCATCGAAGCATAAACGATCGTGTAGTTATATTGTAAAAAACTCCACGGCTGCCGAATTGGTGAACACGCAATGGTGACACATAATTGTCAACGATGAATATTAATTAGCAAGTTGTGTAGCGGCAGATTTGACTGCGGATTACTTGTTGAATACAAACAATTTTATTAATTGCAGGATGTCTTTGCCCTGCCGCATGCAATTATAATAACAAGGAAAACTAAATAGGAAGGTATGAAGGATGGGACGCATTCAGAACTCTTAATTCATTAGAAACCACAACTTTTGTGATACACTATTATGATATTTTATTTAAAGTGTCAATAAATTTAAATAGACTAAACTAGGGCATCAATTAGATTTGTTTGTCATCTTTGTAAGGTGTCATAGATATTTGGCTGTAAAGATATTTATATAATTATAAATGACTTACTATATTTTTTATACGTTCACACTTACATAATTGCATACGTTACTATGGGCGGTATTAATAAATCAATCTCAAGTTTGCGTAACATCTCAAGTAGACATAATGCATGAATAGTTCAACACATTATGTCAATTTTTTTTTTTTATTGCTTTGAATGACGAGACGAGCATGCCGTTCGCCTGATGGTAAGCGATACGATCACCCATAAACAGTAGCAACAACATCCAGCACCTTGACTGACAAAGTACTGAGTGGCATTCCACTGCGCTCGTCATCCTGAGACATAAGATGTTAAGTCTCATTATGTCCAGTAGTTATACTGGCTACAATGTCCTTCAAACCGAAACACAACAGTGCATGCACACTGTTGCTTGGCGGTAGAAATAGACATTGCGGTGGTACCCACCCAGACGGCCTCTTACATAATGAGAGACCTACCACCACTATGAGATATAACTCAACCTTCAGATTGATTTATTTATAACGCCCTAGGTAGGTATAAATATAACAATATTTGGCAGCATTACTCATTGGTTTTTGGACACTAGTACTCCATACATTTTGTACAGGAAGAAATACAGTTATGGATTGTAGCTTAAACCTATTGTTCACTTTTTTGGAGACAATGAGTTAGCGGACTAAAAAATCCAAGAGCTACACGTACTTAATAGTAGCTATTTCTCGCATTCAGTGTAAAAATTAAAAGCTATTTAAATGTGAACGTAGCTGGTTAAAGCGGAATACTTGTATGTAGCAATGCTGTTGACATTTCTTATTAATGTTAGTATATATTTGCATGTAAGCTGCATTAAGACTGTTTGTTTTTTAGTACTCATGATCGTATATATTATATCTACCAGTGCATTAAAGAGACAATGATTCACTGAATCAGTGGGCGTTTAATCCAACTAAAGACAGTTGTTTATCAAATAACTAATAATATCGCATTAACTAGTCTTTTAAATTCATACAATTCAGTTATTTATATACATAGCTTATTGTTTGTATAAGGCGTCATATAAAAACACTTACTGCAATATCAAACTCAATCGTTGGCAAAGTAAAACCAAGCTTATAATATATTTTTTTATACTGGCAGCTATAATGCTTATACGAGAAAAATGCCAACAAATTATCATTGTTTATTCATTCGTTTCAATTAACACAGAAGTTTCACAACTATAATTACATACAATGTAACTGCCTACGACAGTTACCATGTAGAACAGAAACCACAGGTAGGAACTGTGAGGGCAATTTGGGCGGGATCCGGGGAAAACACGCGAGCTCGCGTGCCGACGGCCACTCACTACCGGCGCAAAACATACTTGCACCACGTTACCCCTGCGAACAATAAACCAATGCTTAACAAAAACACACTCTTGTTACAACCTAATAACGGATAAATTACTTTGTACGAGGGTTTTAGAAGCAGTAATAAGTTTGTAAGCGTCTAGGCTTTGTCAGCGCAACGAAAACTTAGAAAAAGAAAATGGGCTCGGCAATAGACTAATATAGTCCTTTATTGTGTTTTGCATTATTTATTTTTATATTGCAAGCATGACTTGTTGCAGTCTAGTCTGAACAATATGTACATAGTCTATTACAACTATTATATATTATATACGTATATTTATGAGTAGTTACAAGGATTACATTATAATTTTCTACTTGAATACTCACCATAGGGTACTAATAGGGAATAAAACTCGAATTCCTTACAAGCCCGTTTCAAAACATGTTGTACATTGTTAAGATGGTTAGATATGAAATTAGGTCTAGTAATGGTCTTGTTTTCTTTTTTTGTAGACATCAAAGTGACATGCGTTTGTACACGACCGTGAGTTCCGAGTAATTTAAAAAAAAATACTTAAACATTGCCATCAGGCGTGCGACGCATGTTTATTATTTGTTGGAGAAATTTGAGCTTCCGTTGTTCAAAGTTTTTATGTAAATAAAAATAAAACGTATATTACGAACACCATTTGTTAGTAACGCGAATATTACGGTTTTATTTATATATACTGCCTTGCAATCAGCCCTGTATTATATATTGCCCACTGCTGAGCACGGGCCTCCTCTACTACTGAGAGGGTTCAGGCCTTAGTCCACCACGCTGACCTAGTGCGGGCTGGCAGACTTCACATACCCTTGAAATTTTTATAGAGAATTCTCAGGCATGTAGGTTTCCTCACGATGTTTTCCTTCACCGTAAAAGCGAATGATAATTGATAAACAATACACATGTAACTTCGAAAAGTCAAAGGTGTGTGCCTTGGGTTTGAACCTCCGGACATTGTCTCGGCAGACCGTTCCATTCCCGACTAGGCTATCGTCCATCTCTGCTCGTCCATACTGCCTTACAAGGTATAAATAGTATTAATATAGATTAGCATAAGCAAAATCACGTGATGATAATAATAATTGACACCTTCTTATATCGGTAGTTAAGTGATATTTATTATCTATCTAACATAAAACTTAATAACAATTATTATGATTACAAACGTTTTGTCGTTTGTGGTATATACACATTGCCAATGTAACAATCATATTTTATCTATAGCTAGACTTCTGCTCGCGGTTCCGCCCGCGTGAAAGTTTTTCAGGGATAAAAATATTTCCCCGGGATAAAAAGTAGCTTATAGCACTCAGGACTAATGTAGCTTCCTATTAGTGAGAGAATTTTCAAAATCGGTCGGTCAGTTTTTGAGTTTATCCAATACAAACAAACAATCAAATCTTTCCTGTTTATGATATTAGTATAAATTATAATTATCATCGTCAAAATTTAAAACACTATTATTTATATTCTATTATTTTATGGCTCATTGATAATGAACCCTTCTCACTTAGGCATACCTGTATAAAACAATGCTTAATTAACCATCACAAGTAATTTCTTTAACGATTCCATATGAATCAATAAATGAATATTAAGTATAATTCTTGTCTGTTAAAAGATCTTATACATGCGATTTAGGTTCGAATTTCGCATTATCCGCCTCTATATCGAGTATTCCACTTACCTCCAAGGCACCCCGCTTACCTTTTAGTAGTCCACTCGAGTCAACCATTATCGGTTAAGCGACACATGCGACTTATTAGCCCATGATGTTTTACAACATGTATCCTGAGAATTTCGAAAAGGTATATGGAATAACTATAGTTATTATACTAAGTTAAAGAGTTTGACGTTATACCTAAGTCTGAAGTAACGTTTAATTCCAAGAATGCTATTTAATAGAATGGACATTAAATTGGGCGGTGCCCAAAGTTAGTTAAGGGCAAATAGTATTCTTTGGAATAAAGACCGCTTAATATTTTTTGAGAATTCACGATAAGAATTTCGAGGGTATGTGAAGTCTGCCAATCCGCACTAGGCCAGCGTGGTGGACTAAGGCCTAAACCCTCTTAGTAGTAGAGGAGGCCCGTGCTCAGCAGTGGGCAGTATATAATATAGGGCTGGTATTATTATATTATATTATTATAATATTTTTTACGTCGTCAGTTGTTCAGCAATTTCTAAGCAACAATTCTAGGCGATGCCCCATTTTAAAGCTGTACAAGTCTCTACACACAAAATTTTTCATAATGTAGTAAATAAATCGGATCAACTACAAAAATAAATATTGCATCTATCGAATTTTGTCATGAATATGTGGTTAATATTCATATGAAATAAATAATTATGATTGTAGAAGACAGCTATCGCTTACAATCTTCGTCCAATTAAGGCGTAGGGCTCACGCTGTGTAATATTATCCTATGAGTCTAAAGTATGTAAAGAATCTTCGAATTCCCCTTAATTAGAAGTGAACCGGTCCCCGTGAAGCACATAAGTGCATGTTTTATATGTTCTTTCTTTTTGATATATAATATTTGTAGTTTATTTATATATCAAATCCGTTTAATGGTAGTAGGCTCCCCACTAATATTGTGGGTTAAATGATATTCATATTGAGTATATACCTACCTTCGAAAAGAAGGAAAGGTTTAATGTATCTTTAGTGTATTGTGATTTATATGTTTTGTTTTTATACTAGGTCTTTACCTATGAAATTGGCGTTTAGTATAAAGAAAGTTAGTAATTCTTTTATAAATATTTTTTATTTCTATCAATCAAAATATGCACCCACGCTATTGATGCATCTCTGCCAGCGCAGTGGTAATTTTTCCATGCCTTTCTTGAAGAAGTCATGTGAACGGGGCCTACAAACTCTTTAAAGGCATTAATATTTATATAAGTGGTAATAACTCAGCCACTTTGCTTTAATTTTATATTGTTAATAATTCAAGAACCAATATAAATGTCGTTAATAGCATTGTTACAGCTTGTTTATTTACAAGTTTAAATAATTTGATAACATCATTATTTATACCCACTTACATCAGGATCAAGATATTCCCACGAAAATGAGAATACAAAAAGAATTTAAATCATTCAATCTCTTTTGAGTGGTGAAAAGGCCTAACGTTTAAGGTGACCTTTAAATATTTTATCTGGAGTTCACTTGATTGTCGACCCACGGTCTCTAGTACCTTTAGATTTACCCAGTTTACGAAGACACCCCCGCCCTCGTTCCGACCTCTGTAAGTAAAGTTACAATCAGGAAATGCAGCTCCGTTTTATGGGTCTTCTAAGACTGGACAGTTAAATAAGTATAGGATCGGTTAGGTACGACTTATCTCAAACTTGACGTAACTCGAAAATAAAGTACTTGAGCGTTTAAAGATTTATTGAGCTAAGTAATAAATAAGTTTGTTACAAATGATCTCATATTCCTTTATGCTTCAATCTATCAATCTATAATGTTATGATAAGATAAAGTCAAATTATGTGTCATTTTATTGCTTAATACTGAATATATTCTTAATTAAAATTAAACGACAACATTATTTTTACAGTTATAGTAAAAAAAATATCAATTGTAAAAATTAAATAGTCCTCATTGGATAATAACTTTGTTTTATAAAGTTTGAGCATTTTTGCGTTAAAACCTGATGATAATTAAATAACGCCTGTAAAATGATGATGCCATAGTTTTTTAAGCGTGTTCTGGAGTGGAGACCGCGTCTTGGCAAACGTAGCGTGGGACGCCCTCTGGCGAGATGGCGGGACGACTTGCACAAGAGGGCCGGCAGCGACTGGATGCATAAAGCAGCAGACCGGGCTCTGTGGCGTATCTTGGGAGAGGCCTATGTCCAGCAGTGGACTGCAGCGGGCTGATGATGATGATAGTTTTTTAATAATAAAAAGATTCGTTTATTTATTTTCTATACTTACGTAGCTTATTGCATAATTACACTAAAATCTTCTTAATAGACTAAAATAATACATTTCGTTTCACCAGGATTTTCTAGATTAGGTAACAACATTTATTGAAAATGGTGTTCAAATATATGTAGGTAAATAATCAGCACCTACTTTTCTGAAACAATGAATGATCAGTTTTTTATCCTCTCTAACGGACTATTTAGACGAAAAACAAGAAATCAGCATCAATATATCAAACCACATCATGGGACGGAATACGCACGGCGAAAAGTGAGTGAACTAGTTGTGCATGAGTGTGTGTGTGTGTGTGTGTGTGTGTGTGTGTGTGTGTATCAAACTATACGCCAAAAATCACAATAACTGTATTCTATATATTTGATCCTTTACTCTCCGCACCAAACCAATGGTTTATACCTCCATCGAGTAAACATCCTCATTTGCATTGACCCGGAAAACATTTTCTCAGTTTATTTCTAAAAAAATCCACATTCTCTCAGAGTAGTGTTTGTAAATTTTCCTTCTGACCTACTTGTACATCTGGGGGTCCAGCGTAAAATGATATACCAGTCCCCCTCCACCAATTGGTACATGTTTAAAAATGGAGGTGAATTCTGTATTTTCGGGGATCACGTTACGCTGGTCGTGTGAGCTCAGTACGGATCGATAGAACCCTGGCAGGTCGCCCGGCTCCGTTCCCACATTATTGTTATTGCAAGACTTCGGTATCTATCCGCTTCCGCTATTGGTTCGGGGCCTAGTAACGTGAGACAAAGATATGAAACAGTATTGGAAATAGATAACTGATACTAGATAAATTCTACGTGCAGAAAATATTTTACTTTTTGCATTTTCCTCTATTAATATATTTAGTTACTTCGCTTTTGTAGGGCATCTGTATAAACTTACAAGAAATATAATTCAGCTAATATTTAATTATTTAATCATGCTACAATAAATTTATATCTATCTTGCTAACATGTCAACAATCCACTGAATATCTCTCAATACTTACATAACTATACAGTTCTTATATATAATTTCTGGAATCTGTAGCGCAGAGAATCTCTGGGAATAAATTCAGTGCCTCTTACGTAATTTTACGCGTGTTGCGAGGAATATACTCTTTACTACTTACTAGATCCCACGACTATACGCTCAGATAACGTTGATATCACGATCAATTTCATAAATATTACAAGTGTAATTTATACATTAATTGAAAATTTAAGAATATTTAAATATTGAATATTGGTATTTTTAAATACACATAGATATGTGAATGACATGAAATCCTAGACAACCTGTCCAATAATTCAATATATTCTTTGCAATCATCTGAATATGTTATCTATTCGTTTATTTCAATTGGGAATTTATTTAAATCAGCAACGAGCACACCGTTTTTATATCCATTTCGTCATACGTAACCTATCAATAGTAAGAATAATGTTGACAAGACGTTTGCGTGAATGGCTTTCCGAGTAATGTAGATTTATATTGGTAGACTCATGCTGTAGTATATTTTTTCTACAATACGAAGTCCTTGCTTGACTGGACACTTTATCGCTAACTCTAAAAAGGCGTACATTAGTAGGTACTCATATCTATCTTTAGCAAACAATAATATTACAGAAATACTTTTGTCCCTATCACACCATACATATAATATTTTTTTCAAAAACAACTTTTTCTTACAGATAAGATGGAACTTTGATCATCAATTGAAAAAATAAACCCAAATTGTGTATAACTCATCTAAATACTTATTCACACCATATCCACCAGACATATTTTTAAACATTCCATTATATATTTATTAGTGCTCTACGAAATAATGTTGATAAAGGACCTTATTAAGTCATTATCTCAACAAAACCCACATTAACATCATTGCGTTCACAAAATTAACATTCACTATTATCATATAAATGAACCGCGCCGATATACCTACGTAAGTAATTTATTCGCGACGAACATTAGCATAAGTGGGAGGCATTGTAAACGTAACATATGCATGAGGTCGTATCCATAACACTGACATCTCCCGCGCGTTCGCCACCAAACATTCTGTTACATCGTCATAACATTCACGTAAATTAACTAAAGTATTTACCACACACATACCACAAATATTACTTTTTATATAAGTAGGCAGACCGTTCGTATTGACTTATAAAGCCTCGATCCGCTTAGTCAATTTACATTATCAACTTATATAAAATATGTTTCCTACATGCCCACTCGTTCCCTACAATGTTTTCAAGCCCACGCCAGTACCAAGATACCGTCTATAATTTTACTTATTTAGTACCTAATATTCGAATCGCTTAATTACATTCGAATGTGATAAGTACTGATATGAGCAGTTGAAATTGCATATTGGTATTGCAAACGCATATTATCAAAAGCAAGGCGACTGCCGCCGGTCTAATCGTGGAGGATAATTTGTTCGGGATCGAAAGATTCGAAAATAGAACGTCGGTATACCGCGCCACGATTCCGCCCGGTCGGCGTTCGCTCAATCAATACATACTTTGTTGTGAAGGTGGACACTGAGGCTGAACATGTTTTTTAAAATAGAACACCATAGTATGTATATCTTAATTTTTTATTCGTAGCAAAGATATGCAGCATTCGAGTTCTGTATTTAAAAAATACGTTACAATATGTATACATATCTACTGTTTACGATACTTACTTACACAAA
The DNA here is from genome assembly GCA_947568825.1 of Sphinx pinastri. Classification (NCBI taxonomy): domain Eukaryota; kingdom Metazoa; phylum Arthropoda; class Insecta; order Lepidoptera; family Sphingidae; genus Sphinx; species Sphinx pinastri. The sequence goes on along the minus strand of OX387627.1, from coordinate 7,264,427 downwards.
GCTTCTTTGTCTCGAATTTTCTTTTATTTCTAGCTTTATTTTTCACGTTGCTTTCATTTGTTACGAAGCTAGCAGGAAACTGTTACCATATTTCTTCGCATACGCAAAATTTTATTTGGCCCTTGAGAGAGACCTTGAGGCTAAAGCGTGAGTCAAGGCATATTTTTCTTATTTTTAAAGCTGAAAAACATCGGCCTACATAAAATTATGTAGAACAATCTCAGCGTATAATGTGTGGAATACACGAGAAAGTTTATTTAAATGCCACCTCTTAAATTAAAGTGAAGTGAGAATAATAAATGAAGTTCATTTTCAGTATTACATTTATAAGCATATGCAAATTAATTGTACCAATTGAGTAAGTCGACAATTTATGCGTACGTAAGTTATGTGAAGTGACTTAAGAAGAGGAATTTGTAATTATACGGGACTATGCCTTAACGAAGTTTAATTGGATGGCATGGATACAGTGATTGTTGAGATTATATATGACTAGACTTCTGCTCGCAGCTCCGCCCGCGTGAAAAAGTTTTTCCGGGATAAAAATACTTACCTGAGATAAAAAGTAGCCTATAGCACGCAAGAGTAATGTAGCTTCCTATTAGGGAAAGAATTTACAAAATCGGTCCAGTAGTATTTGAGTTTATCCATTACAAACAAACAAACAATTAAATCTTTCCTCTTTATAATATTAGTATAGATTTAGAACTAACGGACTATATCTTAAAGTAGATTTTAGATTAATTACCTTTTATTGATTAGTTAAATTAATCAAGTCAACTGTATAAGGTGGCAATTCTACGAGTGTCATCTTATTAGCAACACCGCGTAATAAATGTTTCCAATATATTCGTGCGTTTGTTTTATTGAAATTTCGATGTAGGAGTAAAACACATCTCAATGGAAGTAAATGAAATTTTGCAAACACAAAATTCTTACAAGGCGAAATTCAATAAATATTTAATATGACAATAACATTGCAATTGTCTTAGAGCGTTCAATTTGTGTCTGAGCTATAAAAATGGCGTACCTACATCTTGTGCCTCGGGGAATTGTAATTTTATAACCGTGATGACATTGCAGTACAATTAACTTTTATGTAGTTTTATTGTACAGCGATGCAACAGATAAATTCATTAAACACTCATAAATATGGCGTTTTACAGTTGTTTTCTATCAATATTGCAGAATTTATATTGGCAGTTCCAGTGACCTTTGAGAAATTACAAGGGGTTGGAATGAATTCGCGAGAATGTGTAATCTGGTGTAGTTTATTAATGTGGATGTGTATTTTATAAATTTTATGAGATTTGTTAATCTGCAGAATTATGGAAGCTTCATTTTGTTGCAGTCTTGTGACTTCAGCCGAGATTTTGTTGTAATGAAGTATTTAATTTAGTAGGTTGGAATTATTGGGGATTATATAGTAGTTATTTTGAATGGTTATGAAGTAGTCATAGTGATAAATTGAAAGCCGAAAGCAGAAAACAGTATAAAGAATACAATCTCATAAGTTATGGAATATTACAAAGAGTTATGAATATTACGTATTGTTAAATGCTTTATTATATACTTACCTAAGTCTTTAATGATGTAACAGCATTATCTAAGCTAAAAAATAAACAATAATTTCCAAATGCATATTATATTCTATAACTTAATAGGAATAAATAAATGGAAAATTGTAAAAAAATATTTTTGAATTCGGAATGCATTTCAAACAAGATTATAACTTTCGATTTCCGAACGTTACACTATCAAGTTTCCTAACCAGCTTTATTAATAATGAGCATCGACGCAACGAATCAGCGTATTCCCGTATCGGCAGAGGTGTTTAACGCCCACAAAGACTATCCACGGCACGTTACTCCCTGACATCACAGAATCATGAATATTGATACCACGCAGGTACATAAACGTCTATTTCAGGGAGGGTTCACTGACACCGGCCACAATGCATCCGCTGTCTTGATTGAATGAAACATGTTCATGACATGCCATATTCACAGACGGCTGGTGTCTCGATCACTTCACTCTTGTTTGTTTTGAAAGCAGAGGTCAACGACCACGAGATAACGGATTCGAAAATGTCACAATATTAAAACAAACAAGTTTTCCATTCATTCGCTCGTTCAAGTCGGTATAACACTGAGGTTTTCCATTTTAATCAATCACATGTGTTCAATTTTTAAATTTATTTATTTTTGTTACAGGTATCGTGCGAAGCGTGCAGGTTGGTCGGCGTTTAAAAAATAAAAACAACGAAATGAATGATACAAATTACTTTAACTTGTAGACATACGTGTACGAATAGAGATTGTTGTAATCCCCCAGAAAATCTTAATTAAGCGAGTAAAGGAGGTCGAAAGAGAAGTCAAAGACAGCTCGCGTTTCATTACCACGATCCCTTGGCCTCATTAAGCTGTCGGTGTTGTATAAAAAGCGACTTTATATAAGAAGTTAATTCGGCATCACACCTGTCGCAGTCGTAACTTTTCCCGCAGGATAGCTATACAATGAAGCTCTGGCCCATCCACAGGCTGACTATTATTTTACCTTTGCCTCATTCGTCTTGGCGGCATCGTCAAAGAAAACATAAAATGTATAAAGTCTTCATTGCATCGACATCTGACAGTTCGATTTTTGTAACGGCCGGCACCGATTGGTGGGATTATTAACGGCTCTGTTACGTCATAAAGAATATTTTTGAAGCTCAGTTATGCGTGATTACAACAAAATAGGATGGGGGAAATTGGATTAGAACCGTCGAATCAAATTGGATAATATCTTACGTCAGAATGGCACCTGTTTTTTTTATTTATCAAGGGTAAAGGATAGGAAACCGTATCAATTAATTATTTTATTATAAAAGGAACAAAATGTATTTAATATTTACATACAAAGCTTTTATAATTAAGCGGTATGTATTTACCTATAGTTAAAATAATTGCATCGGTATACATAACTACAAGCTATAATAATCTAGTCTTTATAAAAGCATACGTTCAGTGGTTAAACTTACTAAAATCATAGCATGTTTATGTAATGTAAGTGAACTAATATAGGATAAAAGCCGGTGTATTTCATGCAGCTACAGATAAAATACCCAATATCAAAAACATTTTATATTTTTCTCTGTATAAATGCTATTAAGTTGGGTAGGTAAAAATATCAAAAATATGATGTTACTCCGGGCTAAGTAAAGCGAAGTATTTGCTGGAATTTTGCTACGCGAAATGTTCCAATTCCATTTCGGTATAAGACTAATAATACACTTTTTCCTCTTTTTACTTCTTACTTCCACCCTTTACTGTTATACAAGAAAGCGGAACTCCATGGAAATGATATTTGTGCAACATTTTTTCCTTTTGATATTTACTGTTGGCAGGTCTCTCATATGTAAGAGTCCGTCTGGGTGGGTACCACCGTAATGTCTATTTCTACCTCCAAGCAGCAATGTGCATGCACTGTTGTGTTTCGGTTTGAAGGACATTGTAGCCAGTGTAACTACTGGACATAACGAGACTTAACATCTTATGTCTCAAGATAACGAGCGCAGTGGAATGCCACATAGTATTTTGTACCTCAAGGTGCTGGATGGTGTTGCTACTGTTTATGGGTGGTCGTATCGCTTACCATCAGGCGAACGGCATGCTCGTCTCGTCATTTAATGCAATAAAGAAAAAAAACATGTGTGCGTGTTGGGACATATTTTTAAACATGTAAACTTGTTTAGGCCTTTTTAAAGCACCGCGCCGTTTTCTTTTTATTTCTATAAAATTTATTTTAAATTTTTTATATAAATAGTATATTCATAGTTGTCATATAACGAAAATAACTTGTGAAATAATAATTGACTAAAAAGAAATTCATTTGTGAAATAATACGCTGCATGTAACCAACAGCTTACCTACTTATCCTATTAAATTATAACGTGTTTGTATCGCAAAAACGGGCTAAGGGTCAATCTTGAAAACATAAAGTCGTCTCCACAGTTTTCCAGTTCAAGTTAAGAACTTTCACAGGCGGACGGACAGCGAACAGGTCAATTATTTAGATTGGCGGCGGCGACGCTATGCCCGGCGCGTACCCACTACGTGACTATTGCCAGTACTCCAACCCTCAAACACTTACTGTAATTTATTCTAATTTACTTAAAAAAATGAAGAATGAACCCACTGCTAGGGATTCGGTTTACATAACCACCTTGATTGGAATGAAAGTTTTATACATTGCGATTCTAATCTCGAGAAATAAAGTTCATGTTAATGTATAAAGCTGCGAGCACAAGAGTTTAAAATCAGAAATAAAATTAATTTTAAGTGTAATTTTAAGTAATAAACTTTACGCTTGGCAATGTAAACATAAGTTTTGATTATTATGAAGTCCAAATTCCTACTACCGTTTATACATTTTATATCCACCAATTACGTACCTTCGAAAATATTTAAATACATCAACCGCTACCCAAAACCTTTAAAGAATTAGTAATACAACCAAACGCCCTCAAATAAAACTGATTAGTGTACATAACGCGCTATGTATAAAAGATGATGTATTACAAATGCTTTTAAAATAAATTTCCTCGAGCGCAGGTAGCCCGGGCTTGCCGTCGCTTACGTAAAAATTCCACGTAATAGGAGGCAGGTTGTGTGTACGGTCTGAGTTAGAAGCGATTATAACTTATATTTTGTCATAACTAATTTAAGGTTTGTTTGCGTAGGTGCAAAATAGAAAATTTGCAATTTTAGAAAATTATTACAAGTAATTTAAAAGTGAATCTTTCAGTTACATTATATTATTATTGTTATGATTAAAATTAGGCACTTAGTTCATATAATGTTATTATACCAGGGGTTGCTCGCAGCTTCGCCCGCGTGAAATTCCTTTCCCGCTACAAAAAAAAACCTTAAACAAAATTTGACACCAGCGCCATCTGCTTAAAGAATCAGATTAAAAATATCCATAATTTTCCCATGAGAGAAAATTACTAGGATAAAAAGCCTATATGTTAATCCAGGGCATGATCTACTCGTGTGCTAAATTTCATCGAAATGCTTTTTGTTCTTTCTGCGTTTAATTCCAACAAACATCCAAACATTTTCACTAATTTTCACATTTACAACATTAGTAAGATTAAACTTGGACATTAAACCTATCTTGAATTTCAGCAGAATGTATACCTCATCCAGTAATTTCTCAACAGTCTTTTGAAACAAACTATATACTTCTAATCAGTAAAAAAAAGTAAAGATTCTTTAAGGGATATTTTATCGCTCGTCGCTATACACTTATACCAATGGGTTAACGTACAAGCTGATAGTTGTGATTCAGCGCGCGTTTGCTCGCCGTTTATCAATCGCTGTCGACGCCTGCTCGATTTTGAACTACCTTATTTGATGCCTTGTAATACTATAATATAATTTACTGTTGAATAAGTATCCGATTACCGATTCAATTTAGAACGGATGGATAACATTAGTAAGAGATGATTGTACGTAGAAAAAATACAGTTACTTTAGTACATCTAAACATTTAACCAGACTTAAGTTTTCGAATAAATCAAGTTAAATCCGTACATTACTAAAACATTACTTACAAATTCGACATTCACGGCACAATAATAACGTACAATACGTATAATATTAACGTACTATAAAACTTTAAGTCGCGGACTATATTTGATATCAACCGGTTTAATAAGTAGCCATATTTAATTTTGAGTCCATTTCTTATTTTATTTGTATCCTTGAAAAAAATGAGATGGTCTAATCATGGCATCCTTCAACGAACAACCCTTACTTGTTATTCTGTCGTCAATCTATTTAATATTCATGGCGCGTTCACGTGTACCTATGGCCTATGACACTATTTGAATATGAAATGACATGGTCAAAAGTTCCCATACTTGGAGCGTGTCTTCATGGATATTTTGATTCGATGATGTCGATAAACTTCTGTAAATATAAACTACATATGCTTTGAAATTCAATCAGGGTGACACTTAAATTTTATATCAATAGTCATAATTTATTTGCAAAACTTGTGTAAAGTTCACAAGTTCTTTACCCAGATAACATCGCAAATATAAAAGCTGCCATACGGCGTCTTATAAATAAACGAGACCAATCACTAAGCTCTGTAAAAGCAATTCCAGATATCCCCCAACGAATCTACGGTTCCTTAAAATTCATTTGTGAAAATATCTGGCCGCCATTTGCATTCAAACTGCTGTTCGATTCAATTATGCAAAATTAATGCGTCCCACATAGTGATCTCAATTCGCAGTAAGCTTTGCGTTAATACAATGTTTTTGCGAATAAAATTTACTAATGACTTTGATGTATGATAACTGATAAGTTATCGGTTTATGGCTCCCATCTTATTTAAATAAAGAAGTGCTCAGTAGTTTTTTTTATGGCATTGAATGACGAGACGAGCATGCCGTTCGCCTGATGGTAAGTGATACGACCACCCATAAACAGTAGTAACACCATACAGCACCTTGAGTTACAAAGTACTGTGTGGCATTCTACTGCGCTCGTCATCCTGAGACATAAGATGTTAAGTCGCACTATGTCCAGTAGTTACACTGGCTACAAAGTCGTTCAAACCGAAACACAACAGTGCATGCACACTACTGCTTGGGGGTGGAAATAGACATTATGGTGGTACCCACCCAGACGGACTCTTACATATGAGAGACCTACCACCAGTAATACTGAATAAATGTATAAACAATAAACGAATTTACGAAGTAGGTATCTATTTGCTAATTTCAGCACTTAATTATTCAGTAGCGTTTGGTTCAATTTTGTGATAGCGTGTTAAATTTTAACTTAAGTATCCGTCAATATAACTACATTTTACGGGTGTAAAGTAAGTGAAAGCTTGATTAAAATATATTCAAATATAAGTCTATTATTATTCATGCCTTTATAATGAAAATAAACTATAATATTTCTCCGTGGAGCAGTTTATTAAAACATAATTTTTCTTCTTACTTACATTCTCTTTTTAAGTAGAAGTTCTAAAAATGCTATTTGTTTAAAATACCTTTTAATAAGAACAGCAAAGAAATTACCCTAAACATAAGCATAAAATCTAAGACAAATTGTTGTTTTCTTCACAACATGAATGCGCAATGTCTCCCCTCAATTGAACGTAATTTGTACGTTTATTACTACATACTATATGTAATCAACAGACAACTATAAAACATTTTTTATTCAATGTCAAAATTATTCAAATGGCGCATGCCCGAGGTCTAATCCCGGTTCGGAGCGGAATTAAATTAACGTTACGGTACGTTGACGATTTTCCGATCCCCCCTTATTACACCTACTTCCTCATAGCTCCATAGAATCCCTACCGTGGACTAATTAGTATTAATTAGATGACGAAGCTATTGTGATGGAAAAGATTGCGTTTTGACCTAATTAGGTGACTCTGGGTTTCGTTTTACGTTTATAATTTTTGGACGAAAATATTTTAACGAAATTATTTTTACTGGACGGCTCGGAGTTTCATTGCGAGATGAAATTTATTGTGTGTACTTAGAAACGCTACCATTTTTTTTTTATTTCTATTGTGAAAACAAGTCTAGTTGATTGCCAAGTCGATAATCGCGGTTTCGATACAACTTTAATGTCGTAAACCATGAAGTTAGAGGTGTATTCATTGTATATTTTTACTCTATTTTACCTTGAAGAAAAACATCATAAGGAATCCAGCGTATAAAGGTTTCTCAATAATATTTTCAAAGACATCTATTTATATGGGAATTGTAATCTCCAAGGGGCAGTCAAGTCTAATTTTTTATTTTATTTTATTGCATTGGATGAGAGCATGCCGTTCGCCTGATGGTAAGCGATACGACCACCCATAAACAGTAGCAACACCATCCAGCACCTTGAGTTACAAAATACTGTGTGGCATTCCACTGCGCTCGTCATCCTGAGATATAAGATGTTACGTCTCATTATGTCCAGTAGTTACACTGGCTACAATGTCCTTCAAACCGAAGCACATCAGTGCATGCACACTGCTGCTTGGCGGTAAAATAGACATTGCGGTGGTACTCACGTAGACGGACTCTTACATATGAGAGAACTACCACCAGTCTAATTCCCCTAATTCAAAAGACACAAACCTGTTATAATGTTATCACAAGTCTATTAGAGTTGTTGTTACATTTAAGGTTATTCACCTGTAGGTAGGTATTTGATGACGATAATGGTACACGTTTTTTAGATTTTTTCGCACTTAGGGGGAAAAGGTTTATCATCATCATCATCATCATCAGCCCTGTATTATATATTGTCCACTGCTGAGCACAGGCCTCCTCTACTACTGAGAGGGTTTAGGCCTTAGTCCACCACGCTGGCCTAGTGCGGGTTGGCAGACTTCACATACCCTCGAGATTCTTATGGAGAATTCTCAGGTATGTAGGTTTCCTCACGATGTTTTCCTTCACCGTTAAAGCGAACGATAATTGATAAACAATACACACGTAACTTCGAAAATTCAGAGGTGTGTGCCTTGGGTTTTGAACCTGCGGACATTGTCTCGGCAGACCGTTCCATTCCCAACTTGGCTATCGTCGCTTTAAAAGGTTTATACTGTATTCGAATTAGCATAATAACATGAATTTAGATTACAATATTTTAATAATTGGACCCAAAAATTGAATTGCGATAAATTATACTAAAATTAAATGAGATTCTCGTGAATAAACGATATGTATCGACATATCGACATATCAGATTATCGAATCTTTGTTGATAAATCGCAAAATTTAGCAAAACTCGTGCATTACTTTAATTTTTTTTTACAGTAGAGTTGAGTAGCAAGAAATTTTGTGTGTAGATAGGTACATATGTAGTACTATTTGCCGCGTTTACGTTTGCGGTTGGAGTGGTGCAATGTAGAAATAGACAATTCGACTGAGTGTTTCATTTGATGCCGCATTTTGGACCATGCTTATTTCCAAGTGGTCTGTTTGAGGAACCACCTCCTTTACGAGACTGTTATCGTTGTTCTAAGAATTTCTGTTCGACCAACCTGCACGGCTGCAGTAAAACCTCCCAGTGCAGTGCATTTTTAAAAGGGAACGCCCCGGGACCTATGTCCGGGCTTTTCATTATTTTAAATATTCAGTGTCGTGTAGTGTGTCCGAGGTTAAAGTACCACATGACACCGGCTGTTCTCCAGGATCGGTGAGTACGCTTTTACATACCCATCTTTAATACCAGACCCTTCTGCTTTTAGCATTACCATCGAGAGCACTTTGAACGAGGTCTGCCTCCAACAGTTACTCGTGTTACGTCTAACATAACCGTTAAAATTAATCGGCCCCTTTCAAAATTAAAGTTATGCCCTATAAAAATATTCAAACAACAAGTCGGAGGGCCCAATAGCCTCATTAGCTGCCATCGCCGCTTTTACGAAACTCGTTACTGAGATAATTTTCGTCCTTGGTCCAGCATTAAGCATAACGCGCAGGCCCAGTAAAACGCTTCGCCATGGCCTCACATTAAACATTCCCAGAGGCTCTGCTATATTCGCACAATTATTCCCTAAAGCGAACCCTTCGCCGCGTAGCCTACAATTACCTTCCATTCAGCTAGAGGCGTTCCGCGCCGCGGAAATAAAATAAAATTGAGGCAGAAAATAAAATAAAATATCGAGAGATACGTTCCAATTACTGCGTATCTTCGTTGCGGAGGTCTTATATGTGCGTAGCATGTTATACGGGTGAATTGTGCGGAGATAAATTCTGAAGCCCGAGTAAATTTCGCGCAGCAATTAAAGTGTTGGCCAATGTGTTCTGACGCATAAAATGCAGCTGAATTTTAAAGCCCGATATACACTGAAAGGTCAAATCCAACGTAAACGTTCCAAGCTTTCTGATGTATCCGCGTATTTAAAACCTTGTTTCGCATTGCGAAAACCAACAATGTTGTGTACACTCGCGTCCATTATTCGCCTCGTTCCAAGCTTTCTGATGTATCCGCGTATTTAAAACCTTGTTTCGCATTGCGAAAACCAACAATGTTGTGTACACTCGCGTCCATTATTCGCCTCGTTTAATTCCTATTTATGTTCTTTTATTTTTGTAGATAACATATTTCATCCATCTGAATATAAACGACGGTATCTTAAATTTTGAGAGCTTATCCGCCCGTACATCTCAAGTTTTTCTTCATAAGCTTCTCAAAACGTTAAATTTATTCCGGCCCGGGAGCGTTGAATTAAGAGCCGCCTTAATCCTTTCGGAGCGAACTTAACCTAATATCATAAAGATGGAACAAGACGACTTGTACAGAGTAAATTCAAATATAATCCTTCCAAAAGATTAAGGAGTTATTAAAGTCATGTCGATGCGTAGGTAGGTATGTAGTTCTACTTTCTGTTTGTATCGTGCATAATGATGAAAGTTTATAGATGTTATTTAATTAGTACAGCAACAAACGATAGATTGATTTTTAGGCTCATAGATAATTTTATCCTATTACTAGTATTTGCTTGCGGATCCGCCCGCGTGAGAAAGATTTTCCGAGATAAAAATGTTTCTCGGGCAAAAATTAATCTATAGCACCCAGAAGTAAAGTAGCTTCCTATTAGTGAAAGAATTTTCAAAATCGGTTTAGTAGTTCCTGAGATTAGCGCGTTCAACCAATTAAACAAACTCTTCAGCTTTATAATATTAGTATAGATAAGTATAGATTTGATTCCTATATTCTGCAAAATATGGGTGTAACGTTACTCACCAGCTACATCTCATACCAAAACACACAGACTTTTGAAATCAAGAGCGATGTACTTGGAATCACTCCAAAACGATACAATCCGAGAAATATTTAACCTACATAATTTCGAAAATGACCAACATTCTTCCGGCTGGTCACGTAAACATCAGTTCAAATTACAGTAACTTAAAAACGTAGCGCGGTGTTAGTTGACGCAGGAGAATTGGAAAAAAAACCGATGCGACAAAATGGCCCGGCCACTTCGTGAGAGTAAAAAAAGCTCGCCTGTTGTGTCGGCCATTTTGGGAGCGAGTCGGGAGGGGCGGGGCGACCACCGCGCCGGTTGATTTATTCAGCTATTCTCGCTCGCAAATATGGACTCTCACGATTTTTGTCTATGACTGTACCATTATAGAGAATTAAAATTTTGTTTATTTTTCTATTTATTTAAAATTATACATTTTTTTAACAAGCTATTTTTTAAATTGAGTATTATAATAAATAGTGTTGTCAACATAAAAATAAATATATAATTTTCTTTTTGGCAGTGTGCATTTTACTCCAAAAATATTCCGTCCTTATTAGTTTATTTGGACAGTTTAATCAAGATTTTAATCAACATTATAAAAAATGCTCTGTGGTAGGTAACCTCGAAAGCTAATTATAGGGGTGAAATTAAAATGTTATCAATAATATTAGCAAGGTAATTACGTCGTGTAAGAAATATTCTCGCAAATGTTCAGCCGAGCGGTATTCGAGTCGCCGATTAATGCTGACGCTTACAATGTATGGAGCAGCTTATATGGAATGAGATCTATTTTTAAATTAATAAAACGACGCAAATACATTAGCAACTTACAAACCAATTTCATCCCTATCAAAAAGTAATAGAGTTGAAAATTTACAACATGATAACGAAACTTATGGCCGTCTTGGGTAAATTGTTTTGGATTGAGACGCAACATTGTTCCTTCGAGATTAGTCGCGCTATGAGTGCACCGTCCTTTTCCAACACAAAATAAAGATATTGAATTTTGATAAGGCCATCTCTGTCTGGTAAAATGTCTTTGATATGCTCCGGTATAAAATAAGCTCGGTAAATGTCAGAGATGATGCAAAATTAAGGACCTGTTTCAGCATTTCATTATACGTCTTTCTTTTTAAATCTACATTTTAATTTAGATTTGTAGATAATAATTGCATGAAATGTCTTTACTTACTAGGGTCATTCGGGGCAACAGCACGCAGTGGGTAAAAAATCGCATGGTCAATATCTCGGAATCTATTGAAGGGGCTCAGGCACGTTTTCAGCTAGATCAGGGGCGCGTCAGGCACGATGTCAGAGCCACAAGCTATTTTACCAAGCCTCACTTGTTTAGTGAAAAACGGTGATCAACGTGATTTTGTTGATTAGTTACCAATATTTTGTGCTGGGAAAAAAGTGTATGCCTAGACGGTGCATCAGTTTACAAAAGTCCGTTAATTATGTTAAGTTTACATGATTATATAGTATTTATTTTAGTTATTAATTCTGTCCTAGAAAATAAATCCGTCTCAACCAACGTGTGATTGTTTAAAATATTCCCTGTTTGGGTAAGAGTACGAGGATAGAAGTACGCACCCTGTAATAACTTCATTACAATGAACGCACAGTTTTTTCTTCTTTAAGCTGCAATTAAGTCGAATATTATTTGTAAAGATTTTTAGACCCTGTACAGAAAAAAAATATTCTCATTAAATACTCTGCGTAGTTTTACCCACATAACGGGTCAATAGTACGAATTTCTCCCGATGCACTTAAACATGTATTGCATAAAAACAATGAAGCAATGTACAAAAACTCATTAAATAATGAAAATAGAATAAATTTACTTTACATACAGTGTTAAAACTTTTTTCAAGACACAATATTTTTGACTGTGTAGACGAGCGAAAAAAAAGTGCGTACTTTTAGGCCGAATGACCCTATTAGTTATATGTAAATGAACTGAGATCGCAGACGAAGAATTATGCATAGATTTATTTCATATGCCAATGTTTTAAACTTTTGTTTTTTATTATTTTAAGTGCTCTACATCAGCCATAAATGGGAAAATATAAGTAACTAGAAGTTAAAAGTTTAAGTGAGTTCATTTTAAATAAAAAATCCTTAAAGATTCGAAGTTTCATTCAGACAGGGATAAAAGATAGGTACCTACTTTATTATGAATAGAAGTTTCAGACATAGCAAACAAACATAATTTTCAATTATTAGTATTGAGTATTTACCATATATTAAAAATAGTTTGAGTATATATATCTACAATATTTTTTTCCGTTTTGAATCATTATATTTATTTGAGACCTAAGTTAATTACTGAACAGTTTGTTTAACTTCTGAAAGATGTATTAAAATAGTATACGAAATATATAATTATACTCTTAAATGTACTTAAAATAATATTTGATACTTACAATAAATGATTATATTATTTATTTTAAAACTCAAATTTTTGAAATCCCTATTTAATTATGCAGTACATGATATCCACTGGTGTGGCGGTAAAGAATGTTATAAGTTCAAAAGGAAGTTGACATGTCTCTGAGTGACAAGACAATGGCTGATTATATCCGACGCGAGGCTTAAGCCACCTTGGAGGCGCCATAGATGACTTTCAAAATATATATGGAGGCATTTTTTTACTTGCGACTCTTAAGGACTGAGTTTGTTAGTAAATCGTAGAACAGTCATATTTGGAGATTTGTTGCGGGCAGTAGCGGATTGTGACAGCGGCTCATACCACAGACTTGGCACAGTTTGGTGCCCTCCAATTTGTCAAATTGGTCATAACCATAAGTCAAAAGATTTGGTTATCAGTTACAGAAATAAATAATAAATTAAGGGCCTATTTTAAAACTTTTGATAAAATGATTCTCGTCAATTAAATCTATAAACGGACCAAATACAATAGTCACACTCTAATTTATGCTCACAAATAAATGGTAATAAAATAAGTACTATCCACATTAGCTGTTTAACCCGTCAACGTCCGCTTATATATAGACTAGCATTGCGCGCGGCTCCGCCCGCGTGGAAAAGTTTTCCGGGACAAAAAGTAGCCTATAGCACTCAGGAGTAATGTAGCTTCCTATTAGTGAAAGAATTTTCAAAATCGGTACAGTAGTTCCTGAGATTAGCGCGTTCAAACAAACAAACTCTTCAGCTTTATATATTAGTATAGATATGTACGTGGTTGCCCTATATACTCGGACGCCGACGTCCGCCGCGGGCATTGACGACTCAATGTGAACAATCAACAAATCACAAAGATGAAGTGTAAGTGACAAATATTTGTCTATGTCCTTACGAAGTATTTGTAGCTACACTATCTGAACATATTATGTCTGTAACATAATTCAAAATCTCAAGTTCGGCACAAGTAAATTAATCCAGTAGTTACATTCTCTTCTAGTAGGTATTCTGCGTTTAATCAGTATAAAATAGTCTTTGTCGAAGTTATGTAAGTCTCTCCTACTCCTTTACTTAATTAAATCGCTTTCAGCTTTCAGGATAAGGATCTTAAAAGCGGAATATTATCTTGCGCGCTTACTTTATTGATGGGTATTTACTAAGGTATAAACTGAAATTTCCTTTGGTAGCTAGTAAATTGTTGTTTGTTTATACTTATATAAAATATAATAAGTACATAACCAAAAATATTTCGTAATAAATGTAAATTTATACCAAAATTTAATTTTGAACAGTCTTCAATATTTTTATGAACAATGCTTTAAAAAATCTCATGTCTTTTATTTACCGTGTTTAAAGTAGATATCTCCAGAGAAATACTCCTGACAGTAATATTCCACAGTTTAAGACATTTTCTTTTATCTAAAGGCAAAATTTCTCAGAACATTGACGGAGGTCTCGACGGAGCGAGAGCATTATCTCGAACTTTCAGCCAACAGCGTTTCGTTTGCGTAATTTCAAAATCTACTTCCATCCCGGGCTGACGTTTCTGTTAAATATATTTTTCGTGTAAAAATATACAATGTACTTAGATATAAAACTGAGGGATTTGGATGAAAAATGAAATTTGGCGAGTTAGGTTTCTGATCTGTTTATGTGAATCGATAATGCTATCTTCTAAGACGAAATTCTGACAGCATTTCGTCTTAGAAGATAGCGTAGAAGTTTATGACACACATAATTCCAAATCTCTATGTTCCACATAATGATTAATCTTATTTATTTATTTATTGTTTAAGGACAATCAGTGGTAATTACATTAAATGAATAAAAAAATTACAAAACACTAACAATATTTTAAATGCATTACCTTCAGTTGCCACAGCATGCATTAAGATTAAGGAAAAAACAATTAAAATGTTTAAAAATAACAATTAAAAATCTTAAAACTATTATATAAAAAATAATATATATATTATCTAACATATTATATTTTGAGGAAATAATTTTAACTGTACTTAATATTAAATGCTTATTTTAAAAAGGAACATTTTGGGCTTTACCTTATATTATATAAATTATAAATAATTATTAAATATTAGCATCGAAAGCCTTGAAGAGCTCAGTTTCAAAATCTCTCAGTGAATCTTTGAACACGTCTATAGACTGGCTAAGAGAATTATAAACATGTTATTAAATCAATTTGTTATGCACATACAGATCTGAATTATAAGATTTCCTATAATCTATAATGTATAGATAGACCAAATAATCAGTTGCTAAGTGAAGATATTTCTTGATATCAACAATGCATGATGGGTTAACAAAAAATGTATTATTCATCAAGTATAACACACGAAACGGTTAAGACATACAGAATGAAAACACAGTATTATTTAGAAGAAATATTGGAATGGACCTCTTTTACATACTTATTGTATTCTCTAAGGACATTGCACTTTAAACCAGCTAACAATACTTTTCAAACGTTTTAAATCACAATTAGTCTGTGCATACGAATGTATCGATTTAACTACAATAAGTGATAGAATACATGAATAAATTTGTATAAAATATACGCAAAATATCCAGAACCTAATTATATCGTACCAGAGTTTGTCTTTCGCCGACCCGGTAATTTCACAATTTCACGCTGAGGCGGAGATCTCGTTACTCGGCCGGGATTTTGTCCCGGCTCTCCGGGCAACGCTAATGTACCGGAACAAATCGCACGGCCACATGTAGAAAATAATTATAAAGTCATCCGCTGTTAATATGTTCGTGAGAACCCAACTCAAAGCTTACATAGGTTATTACTACGGATATTTGGATATCGTTTTATTTTTTAATCATACGCAATGCTTATACGGCTGCATATTATAACAGTTTACATTTAAATTTCCCTCAAGTACCACGCCTGCAGGATTGTATATGATGTGTTATGAAGACATATTTCCGAATAATGTTGGCGCCACAAGTCAACATCAATATTTATAAATCACCACTCAGCCCCGACCAGGAAACGCCTGCCTTACTTATCTACTTAGTATTATCGTCATGATTTTTTAAAATGTAAAGCGTACAGTGAAAGGAGCTCGGTGATAATTGTTTTTCTTATCCGGATATTTTCCTCTAACATTTTAGTAAGCGATAATAAAAAGCTTGTTCGTGGAGCCGACCGCGAGTTCCACAAAACTCTTGTCAGGGAATGGACGATAATCCACCGCTTAGTCAACGTTTTTTGCGCAAAAAAAAAACTTTTCCTTTTGGATAACCCCCTTATTTTTCCGGCGCCGATCCCTCTTTATTCATAAGCCACTGACGTAACTTGGAGAACCCTAAATGAATGGTTGTTCGTTGTTTTACGGGTCTATTCACAATGCTTTAGCTTTGAAACTTCAGAGATTTGCCACAAGAAAAAGTGGACGAGATTTTCGTCATGAAATTATATGGCGCCTACTATATTACTGTATTATTCGGGATTATTAGTTTTGGGCAACTGAATGGCACTTGAAACTACTTTTGGCAATGATACGGGGCTCGATTGAATTATATGCACGAATAACTGTACTCTGTGCGTATAAAAACTAAAGCTTTTTAACTTAATCAAAATGACATGCAAGATGTACACAAAAAGAGGAAAGATATTTTAAATTTAATTCTTACCCATTCGGTTAAGTGCATATCAGACTCGACAGGCAGTTTTTAACGTTAATTAATACATTAGCCTTATATTAAATGTCCATTCGCGTGGTTCAATGTCTTTATGTTACATTGTAGCATTTTAATTAGTCGGCAAGCTCAAAGTGGCTTGCATTTTGTACGCAGCTCTATGAATGCTTCATTGGCAATTGAGGAATATATTTATTTAACAATGTCACTAATAGCTATACTCACCCTATAGCTTATGTATAATGCAACTGTTTGTTATGTACTAACAATGTTTTGCTTTTGATTACATTAGAAAACCCACTTAACTTGCGGGTATAACAAAACGTGATATGTTGCCTACGTAGCGCACCTATTTGTAATAATCGATTAAATTCATTCGACGTTTCCAAGTTACTAAGATACCAAAATACGATTACTGAAATTGAATTTGAATATAAATCACAGAATGCAATATTGAAAGGACCATTTATGTACATATTTTAATATTTTTGCATACATATTAATAAGTTTATAATCATTAAAACCGTGCTGAGCAAACTGTGGTAATTGAGTAAATGATCATAAAGAAGTTAGAAAGCCTATGAACGTTTGTAATTAAATATTGTATAAAGGTATGAAATAATCAAATCATTCGAATAGATAGAAACTAAATGTAAATTACTTAAAATCGAAAACCTATTATTACATTCTTATAAAAAGGTTATTTACCTTATACCCTTACAGCATGAATATAGAGAAAACGTTATTTTATAAAACGAAATTCATCTCGTTTTATGCAGATAGAAAAGTCGTAAGGTCTCGCTTCTAGTGGAGGAAAAATTTGAATTTAGATGTAGCTGAAAGTCGCTCAGCAACGGGTTCCGAGATCCTTCGCTTTACGATGCCCGGCTAAAATGCTGTTCTCGACTTTGCCTGAAAACTGTACTCAGTTTATACGAAACGGAGGCGGTGAAGTATCCACGGGAACGCGAGCCAAATGGCCACCTCTCGGGCGAATGCCACGGGCTGTTTGTACCGGAATGGACCTTTTTCCACGTCGCGATGGCAATTCTCTTTTGTATTATTTTGGAATTGCTATCCTTAGGAATTGTGAAATCATTAATTGCCATTGAAAATAGTTAGTATGCACATCCCATAAAAATAATCATGTAATGCGTATCATAATAAAATGCGCGACACTGTGTTACATATCTTCGATGAACCATCTTTATCGATACTAAAGTGAAGAACCTTACTTTCAAAATAATTTCACAACAAAACCGCATTATTTTTATCTAGATTTTCTGTTACGTAACATAATGAACGTGGAACACATTCGTGATGGGTCAATAGTTAAACTTCAGCGCCGTCTCATTCCCTTGCTATGCAGACACGTAATGGAGACTATTATCGGACCCCGGAGGAAACTTGCTCAAGTCCGTTACATTCAAATGCCTTTCATTAACTTGTCGATGTTTCGTCTGAAATAGTACGCTATTGTGTTTTAAGCCATCTACTAACGTATAAAACTAAATGTATTATTTTGATGAACAATAGCAAAGATCTTTTGTCTTCTATACGAATAATTTTTTTTTGAAAAAAGTACATTTATCCTTTTAATAAATCTCAAAGAGAAACGTATCAACCCCGGGATAACATAGGAATTGGAGTTGTAAAGAAAATGAGATCCTTTGGCCACAGATGCACGTTTCGTTTCCCGCACGCGTTCGAATTTATCCGTTCGGAAACCGTTCAGATAAGGCATGATATGAATTCAGATTTAGACCTTGTCTTTTATTTTTACCCTTGACTTATCTTTAACCTACAAAGGATGGTTTATTACATTCATTTTCTTGGTTTACTCGCTTCATACATCCTCTGACCAGACGAATTTCTTTACCTCCCTTCATGTAATGTAGCTTTTTACTGTTTATTTGTTATATACGTATTTTTTATGTACTTTGGGTATAACTTCTTAGTATTATATTATTTTTTATAAACATTCTCTTATCCAAATATTTTGCTTCATTTAATACTAAAGCAGCTTTAATTTTATTCATGTAGATATATCTAAAATATATTATTCCCGAACAAAATCCAATCTAAATATAGTCTACAGCATAATATCATAAATATGAAAACAATCTACTCGAAACGTAATCTACCTACGGGCTTCATCAATATTCTGCCGGCTTGTTATTTTGCTCGGGGCTTTAAAACAAAACAAAAGAGGCACGTTATTTAACTCGTTTCCGATACGGCCTCTGTCGTACAACAAATTTCCTCGTCTATACGAATATACGGAGATCTCGTTCGTCTCCACGAAGATGGAAACAGAATAACAATAGGTAAATTTATGTAAATGAACAACATTCTACGTAGCAAAAAGGAAATGAGCCCGAGTACAATTCAATTTGATTGTCAAATGGTTTGTGTGTCGGAGTTTTGAAATTATGCCTCCCGTAGAAGGATACATACCTGCCCAATTGTATAGTGTTATTGCTATATTGTTCTTGTAGTGTCGTTCGTTGCTTCCATACTTCGTTGTGTTAATTTAATGTGTTTTTGTAATGTATAGGTAATGTGCTTGCTTTTAGTAGGACTATGTTATGACAAGATCATAGTAAACTTGCATTGAGCAATTTCAAAAATACTTACGTAAATGAAAATTATATACATACATACACTCACGCCTTTTATCCCCGAAGGGGTAGGCAGAAGCGCAACTAATGCACCCACTTTTCGCCGTGCGTATTCCGTCCCATAATGTGATAGGGGGCGAGCCTATCGCCATATCGGGCACAAATTCCAGACTCCGGGCTGATACTGAATAGAAAAATCCAATATCGCTTAGCCCGACCCGGGCATCGAACCCAAGTCCTCAGCATTGCAGTCGTACCGTAATACAACTACGCCACCGAGGTAGCCAGTAAATGAAAATTATTTGTATTAAAAATCTCCGCCGACTTATGTGTAAAAAATTCAAGGTGAATTCATGTTTGCATCGATTTTCTATGCTTGTGTAATAAAGGCCTTTGCATTTTATATATCACGCCAAGAATTTTGTAGAAGATTTATTATAATTTGCTTGCGTTTTTCCAGAAAAGTTAATAATAATAAGTCTTCTGCGTTTGAGTTTATAATTTAAATTATTAATGTATTAATTATGTTTTTTTTTTGTTCAGTATCGTGGAATGTGCCACGAAATAATAACAAATGTCAAGACTTGAGTAGGTATAGTTGTAATCCCTAAATAATTTTCATAGTAAGTTATGATAACTTAAAAAAATCCAACCAATCCGTATAATATAACTTAATAATATCCTACTAATATTACAAACGCGAAAGTTTGTAAGAATGTATGGATGTATGTTTGTTACTCTTTCACGCAAAAACTGCTGAACGGATTTCGATGAAATTTGGCACACGGTTAGATCATGTCCTGGATTACACATAGGCTACTTTTTATCTCGGGAAAATATAAAGCGGGACTTTTATCTCGGAAAAACTTTTTGACGCGGGCGGAGCCGCGGGCAAAAGCTAGTATAATAATAATGTTAAGCGGTATGACTAAATAAACTATTAAAAACTTCCTTCTTATATACCTTCACATCCTTAAACATATCCTTGATAGATCCAGGAAGCGCCTCTTAATTCCATGTGGCCAAAGTAAAAAGTACTAACTTCTACCGTAATAAGATCGATCGACGCTTGGAGTAAATATTACGCCCTTATCTTTACTTCTGTAGAGCTGAAAGTTAATTCATATCTCCTGGTGAGGCTTTCCGCCACATATACTCCTGTATAGTTTTATCGGTGTTTTATCGAATATTCGTCAAAGTTTGAGAACAATCTCACTCGCCTGCGACAAACATGGCCATTACGTTTGCTGGCTTTGCCCTTTCTTCTTCGAAAACACTGACATTGTCGCAAACTATTTTATATAGAAAATGTTATTGTTCTTCGTGTTATTTATGACGGTATGGATTGTTTAGATTAATTTGGTTGATTGATATGTTTTTATTTTATAAATTACTGGGGAATTAACCCCGTGAGAGGATGAATTTCCAAAAATCCTATTTAGTGCTAATCTACGTTATCCAGGGAAACACTATAAAATTAAATTCCAGTCTTAGGTTTCGTTTAGTCTACGAATTCTCTACTTATCAATCAATCTGTACCTACCTACGAAGAATTATATTAGATAGATGATTGCGCTTAACTAAACTACCTACCTTATCTCTTCAGTCTTTCAAATAGCGATCAATATCTATTTGCACTCTCCCATTCTCATATTATAGGACCAGCATGGCAATTGCAACCGAGTCTCCCTATCCATAATCGTCATCATTATTGATCTCGCTTTAGCCCATCGTGCGTCGTAAACATTTTCTAAAGAATATAGAATCAATTCATTTGCATTCTGTATCTCTGCAAAAATGTTCTTAATGTTGAAATCTAAGATACTATGTTGTCGTATATTTTTTCAGATCTTCGGATGGTTATGTTATTGTGTTTTTTTATGTCTACACCCAATCTACATGTCTAAAACCAGCGTCGCGAACCTAGATTGAACATTCATATTTGTTATGTTTTATTAGCGCAATACATTTTTTGCTAGGGCAAGAAAGGGTTCTTTATGCCAACGTAAATGTAAAATGTATCTACGTATACACAATCCTCCTTTTACTTTATTCCGTCCGTGTTGAAAGTAGAAAAACCTCGCAAAACTTTCATTGCAAGCCAAGCCTTACCTACACGTGTGTGACACATCACCGAAATATCTGCCAATTTCATTTCTCCGCTCACCTCCCTTGAGCGTAGTAAACACCACCCTCCCCACTCCCTGTTCCTCCCGCTCATCCGTGTGTTTGTCCAACTGATATTCTTGAAGACGAACGCCCAATTTATTAAGACCTTCCTCCCGCCTCCACAAAGCTACTATCTTTATACGGTAAAGTGGAAACGCGCAGTCGATTAGGGGTCTTTTAGAAACGGTAAAGAATTTTAAGTTAGGTACTTTGTGCACTTCGCTTTGAACAAACATGATGATGCGTCTAGAAAGTTCTAAACACCGAATAAATGTATATGGCTAGTATATACAATTGTTCTGTTTATTCCAGCGAATTAGATTAGTTGAGTACTTTGTTGAAACGAAATGAGGGTGTAAAATATTTAAGTGTCCAAGTCTCAATTGTCTATTACGTAATACATATGTGTCCTCTATAAGAATATTTTAGTGTATTACTATAATTTTGAAACATTTTAGAGCGCTTGACCAGAATATTCAACCAAGCAGCAGACTAAGAAATAAAATAATTTGAAACATTTCACTAGGAATTAGTCCAGTCCCATTTCATAAATACCTAATTATTTATCTGTTCCATACATTGTTTGTACAAACAGAATTTATACGTATAATATCTTAAAAATATATTATTAAGTTTATTAAATACTGGAAGCAGTAAAGCTGTAAACATAATATTATTTGCCCCTAAGACAAACTATAATAACTCACAATTTAGTTTTTTCTAAATTCAACGTAAAAACACATGATTATATTTTTACATTATATAAACAAGTTAATAAACACATAAACAAGTTGATGGCTTAATACAAGACTATACGTAACAAGAACAACGCCTTCGCCAACGTAAATAGCGCGACATCAAATATCGTCCCATCGGCAAACAATCGGGACAGGCGTTCAATCACAAACCCTTATTGGGTACAAGTGCTTCACTCGAATGTGCTGTTTACTCTATCTCATTAGGTGTGACTGTGAAACTTAATTTACGACGTGTTTGTTGTTTGTACACTAATTGACCGATGTCGGATCTAGGTGCATTACAAGGGGATAGTATTTTTGGTTTGAAATATAATATTTGCAAACAAATACATTTAAATAAACATCATCATCATCATCAGGCACATGATGTCTACTGCTGACCACAGGCCTCCCCTAAAGATTTCCAGACGTACCTCTCAAAAGCGGCGTGCATCCAGCGTATTCTCGCGACCTTTATCAAGTCGTCTGTCCACCTTGCAGGTGGATGCCCAATGCTGCGCTTGCCGGCACGTGGTCACTCGAGAACTTTTTTGCCCCATCTGCCGTTAGTTCTTCGAACCATGTGCCTTGCCTGCTGCCACTTTAGCTTGCAAATCCACTGGACTATGTCAATGACTTTCGTTCGTCTACATTTAAATAATATCAAAATGAAATGTGAAACGATTGTCTGTATTTAATTAAAAATATAAAACAACCTCAGAGCTCTACAGAAAATAATATTTGCATAGACCATATTTCCATAGCAACATAAGAATTGGGTTTAAATATACCAAACATTACAATATATGGATGGATAACAAACATTCGACAAAGCTAGATAATACTTTTTAAATTATTCTTACCTGCGTAAAAACAGGGACATTTCAGCAGATACATAGTTAATTATGCAAAACTTTTGAATAATTAGTTTTATATAAAATGCTGAGTTATGCAAATTTCACACGATAGCACCATAATGAGTAGGTGAATGTACACAAAGACGCTTTTCATTGGATAAAACTTGCAAATTAGACTTGTTTCTATCTGAAGACTTAGATAATTGTTGTTGCTATTGAGGTTAAGTACCTACCTAAAATAAAAATAAAAAAAACTCGTACATAACGAATATCATTTAATTAGAATTGAAGTTTAAGGCGATGGCATGGATATTGAGGATGAAGCTGGCAAAGATTATATAAGTTGGTAGACGCGATGATAATCTTGTTACTAGACTTGCCCAGTGTTCAGGAAGGATTTTTTTTTATTTTATTAATATCAAGTATTTTGTTAATAAAAATATTGTGAATATTACTTAAACATATTAAACTGAATATTTTAATATAAAAACATACAAACAACCTACTTGAATCAAATAAAAGTATTAGTATGCAATGTGCATAATAATATTATCAAGCATGCTATGGATGTGTTAAAGATTAATATAATAAATAAATCCCTTTCTAGCCGATTTCGGCCACGGCGGCCAATCTCAACGGAGATCAGCCAGGTGCGCAGGAGATATTATAGTGCACAAGTGTGTGCGCAATACACAGGTGCACTCGCTATTCCTTCACTCTCATAGTCCGGTGAGACGGCAATCCGACATGACCGGAGAGAGATCAGGCGCAGGACCAACGGCTTTACATGCTTTCCGAGGCACGGGGGTATCACACCGCCAACTTCCTAACTCCGAGCTGCGACTGAGTAATTTTTAAGATGGAAAAACCCAGTCACAAGTTTTTGACCCAACCCGGGATTCGAACCCAGGACCTCAGCGCACAAAACGTACTCGTAACGCGTACGCAATACAACTACGCCACCGAGGCAGTCCAAGATTAATGACATCAAAATGTTCAGTATAATTTATGAACATCATATTTCATAGTTTTTGATAAATATTTTGTTAATAAGTCTATTTGCACAGAAAAAATAATTAATAAGCGCTAAATTATATATTTTATGTAAATATCTGTACCTAATCTAAATTAGATTACATGATCAATCAATACTACAACAATGAAATTACTGATTAAATGATAATTTATTGTTTTCTTTTCAACGCTGCGTGGACGTTGTTAACTAGATAAACACTAGATTACTATAACGATGATAGTTACTGACGTTACAACAGTCTACACGATGCCTTAGGAATCATTACAACAATGATTAAAGGAACGCTTATAATGTCGCATCCTTACAGAGCCTATTGCAACTATACTGTTTTACTACGATATTTATTATAAAGACTATTTTATATTTATTATAGGTCCAGCTTGATAGGGAAAGTTCTAAAAATATTTAGTCGTTAGTTCCGGGTCTACGTCGGGTTACAGGCCCGTGACGTAATGGGCGATGCCTCGGATAGAACCCGCGTGTAATGACGGTCTATCCAATATGGAAAGCGTTTGGATGGCGTAGACTGCTGCGTAAATTGAACGCCTTGAATATTTTTAATCAGTGTTTTGTCTTTCTGCATTATTTATTACTTGCAGAAAAGTTCTAGAAATATTATGAAATTTGTCCCGGATCTACACCGCGTTTGCTGCGGTTATAATCCCGTGACGTTATGGGCAATGTCTCGGATGGAACCCGCGTGTAATGGCGGCCTATCCAATATGGGAAGTGCTTGGATGGCGTACACTGCTGCGTTAACTAAATGCCTTGAATATTTTTATTAACATTAACACAAATTAAACAATCGCCATGAATGTTCTTAATCAGTGATTAAACATTTTTTTTTCTCTTTAGATTATTGTTTGAAGAAAAGTTCTAAAAATATTTTTTCGTTAGTCCCGGGTCTACGCCAGGTTCGGTTACAGTCCCGTGACGTAATGGGCGATGCCTCGAATAGAACCCGCGTGTAATGGCGGTCTATCCAATATGGGAAGCGCTTGGATGGCGTACACTGCTGCATAAAAGGCCTTGAATATAATTAATCAGTGAACTTAATCCGTGTTTTATCTTGAAAAAATTATTAAACAGCATTTAAAACACCAATCTATTCTATATCTATTCTATCTATTGGTAAAAGATTATACACACTCATGCCTTTTATCCCCGAAGGAAGGGGTAGGCAGAGGCGCAACTAGTGCACCCACATCGCCGTGCGTATTCTATCCCATGACGTGATACGAGGCGAGCCTATCGCCATATCGGGCACATATTCCAGACTCCGGGATGATACTGAGTAGAAAAACCCAATATCACTTTGTCCGATCCGGGGATCGAACCCGAGACCTCAGCATTGCAGTCGTAACGTAATACAACTACGCCACCAAGACAGTCGAGCCAAAATAAATTACCTGAATTCTAATATTATTTAGGTAGGTACATGTTTTAATTTATGATATTAATTTTTAGTTAATGTAAATTCAGATATTCGCATGAAATTTTATCGAAAAACTTTATATAATAATGGTAACTAATTTCTTTAATTCATTATTTATTAATATGTTACTATAACAAATCTAACATTAGCCCTTAGGCAGTCAGTTAATCCAGTATTCTCCATAGTTGTAAGCAGTATACGCTGATGACAAATACACGATGCCAATATTCTGACACAGAACACGCCTCTATGCCTATATGGTGAGTAAACCCGACGTTACACCTCGCCTCGGCCAAATGACCCCATTATCCCACACTTAAACCAAGGATGCCGTAATATCAACCTTGCACTCCGTTTTTAAAGTTGGAAATACCTTGCGCACACATCTTGATGTAAAAACATGTGACTACGCGCAAACGAAGCTGATAAAAAGTTACTTATAATGACATTGAACAGTTTGTGAGGAATACTAATTTAATCTCAATGATGTTGGGGTAAGATTGGTTTTTGCACGCATGAAGTTCACCTATAGGTATTGGTAAGGCGTTTAACGATGAGACTAGATTCACAGGATCCAAAATGATCTGTTTTATTTTTGGAATATTCCTGATTCAGTTGATTAGATTCAGGTCTACACTATGTGATTTATACCTTCTCTTTTAAGACAATTTATTTTAAAGTCCATAAATTATAATATATATTATTATCTATTTTGTTTTATTTGATTCGAAGATTGAACTTTATTTAATTACTTTCAATTTACATATCTAGATAAATCAAAATGTTTTATTTTAAATTTTATAAATAGGGATTATATGAAAGGGATTTTCTTCCACTATATACGAATGCAATGATATGAAACCGAGACGGCATCTCTCAGTGGCTCAGTGCATTGACCCGCGGATTAGTCTGTACTCTAGACTGTAATGAACATTATCCAGTATACTATATGCATTGAATAAGTACGTATCCTCCAGCACTCGGGTCACGGCCGCTTAAAGCCCTTGAAAGCGATTAGGTACGGATTTTATTACACAAGCAAAGCGGTGAAAGTTACACTGGAGCTTGTATTCAAATGTAATTCAATTAAGGTTAAATTCGAGAATATATGCGTTTTGAATGATAATACGATATGCCACATGTAGGTACTAATTTATAAGTACTCGAGACTTAAATAAATGTGTGGTTAATTGAATATTTTAGATAAGAAAGGTGTTTGAGTTTGAGATTGGTTGAGACACTAACAGGTGACTGACGTATTGGTCTCTCGATCAATCACAAACATGCGGTTTTTGGCGGGAACTTGGAAGTGTCATGAGGTGCTCTTGTTTTAATTCATTATTTTGGTGATATTTAGTGTTATATTGCATAATTATGGTGGTATATTATCCAATATAGTTCTATTAAAGAGCTAAAATGAAGTGAATTGAAATAATTGTGCTAATCAAGTGTTTTTTCTGTTGCCGCCAAAACTCCTCGAGAAAGTCTTGGTAAGAAAGCCACTGCTTTACTTCGACATACTACAGATAATAAAATATACAAACCAAACTTGACATTGGCAAAATGTGAACACAATGCCATTATAAAAAATAAAAAAATAAAAAATCACAAACATCAAAATTAAACGACAACGTCTTACGAGTCGCGTTTTTTTTGACACATACTAAGCCCACAGACTGAAGAAGAGCTACATCAAAATGCCTTAAGGTCTCTTTTCTTTCACAGGTCGTTATACCTATTCTTACTCCACTGTGAAGACCGTAAAATATATTAAGTATTATGTTTTACGCCTGAATTTAGCTTAGTTTTTATGATATTTTGCCTAACGTCAGCCTATGATGGGGGATCTATATTGATGCAATTTTTATAGTTCTATTATATAACTAATATAATATGTATATAAATATTTTATTTTTTTTATAACTATTACCTCACACACAAATATTAGATCTCGATGAACACTTTTGTGAAAGTTCAATTATTTCACTGCATAACAGGTACTTCTCGTACGAACCCAATTATTTTATATGAGATTTTTTCTTGTTAAATTGAACACACTTTCTCGCATCTCGTTGTATTTCGGTTTCACACCTTCGGTAACCGACGACAACCTTGCCGGATAATTACGCACATTTGTGTCAATTAGCAGTTAATTGAAGTTTGTGGAAAAGAAATTCTTATAAATAATGCGTACCTATATAACAATGTTACGAATGAAGTTGTGCCAAGACACTGTGTACCTTCGTCTGAATATTTCTACACATGTTGAACAACCGAAATAGCCACAGTCAGGCCTTTGAGAACAGTTTTTATAGCACACACTGACAGACAGATAGTGCAAAGTGAAAAATTCTAAGTTTCCGTGTAGTTTATTCGTGCATTTTACACGGAAATTCACTACGACGACAAAATATATGAAAACTGCTGGTATGTTGTTAAAATTAATTTTAATTAACATTAGTATGTTATGTAAATAAGATTTATATTTAGTATTACTAAAATATGAATTATAAATCAATTTTATCGTACTTATTTACGAGTATGAATTTAAAAGCGCTCTATGAATCTCTGTGATAATATTATAAACGGGGGTAAAAATAATGATAATTTAGTATACGTCATAGATATTCCTTATTTTAACTCTGTAGTAGTCTTAGAAAACATTAGTAAATTAGGTAGCATATTGTTTTGTATGCAAACGATCCTCGTCTTTCACATTCTTTATTAAGAATGTATTACGCAAATGCTCTAAGTGTGTTTTTAACGGAGCAACACTATTTTTAAAGTAAAGCAAATTGCATAAGATTGATGATTGCCAGCAGGCTATTTGAAATATTTGATACCTATTAAATAACGACCACCGTATATAAAAAAAACGGCTATTTTTTTCGGCTTGTCGCGTTTCTGAGTCAGCCCGTGTACTTGCATCCAATATAAGCCAGTCCGAAATAATTCTAACAATTATCTATAGTATTGTACTGGCCAGCAAGCGCAGTATAATTACTTTGTCGTGACCACCTAAAAATATATAAAACGTACTTTATAGTATACGACAAGCAACAATCTCATAATATACACCAATTAGCATTCGCACACACTAACCGTTGTTAACTAGACATCTTTATTATTGCCCCTAATTTCGTATAATGAACGCACATGGTCCCGAGATTGTTGTGATTACGTTTTACGTTGTACTAAAAATAAATAACGCTAATGCCTATCACTGAGTGAAAACCTAAAATTAAAGCTCCAATCGCGGGTGCTCGCTCGACCGGGCTCGTAAATCGTAACGAGTTCATGATTTATGTGAACAGACAACACTACGCATATATATTTGGAGCGCCACAAAAAATATCTTCAAGTAGACGATCGGCGCCGCTCGATAGAAACAATGCGGAAAGCAAAACATCTGAGACGATATTTTGTTAGTTTTTAGCGTCTTCTTCGATTTGGAGACAAACAAAACCGTTAGGTACATATATAAAATCAGAATAAATTCGTGTTATTTGCAAGGAAAAAATTTACCTAATTCAACGAGATAGCCAGTAAGGTCATGTACCTTCTTAGGTACCTCCTACAGTTATTTTTATTTATATTTAAATATACTTGCTTAAATACGATTTGTTGTTTGAAATGTTGATTATGATTTGTCAAGCCACGCGATATAATTCGTCACTGCGTTGCCGATCTATGATAATGCATGCCATCCAGGAAATGCATAATCATATTATCTTTTACACTGAGTTTTTCTGTGAAAAATTGGAACGATCCCAATGCCTACAACTGCCCGTTTAATTTATTTCTGGTTGATTTGAAAATAGGTAGTTTAAAATAACTAAGTTAAACGGTAATCAAAATATATTTATGTACCTATATTTTCATAGTTACATTATCAAAAATAACTATACCTTTTTTTTAACTATTGATAGTACAAAAAATAGAGAAAATACTATTTTTATTTATTTCTTGACTTTGATGTTATTTAGCTACTGAGTATTGTAATTTCACAGCTGTATTTATTGAGGGTCACTGTTAAGTTGATAGTGATCATAAACACTTTGTTCAATCGAAATTAAAAAAAAACCTACGTTCATTTTTTAGGACCACACATAAAGAATAGTAGTAGTAATACCCGATCTAAGCCATCACAGGTTTCGGTTTATGTTAATAGAACCATTTTAAGATAGAGTTTACATAATAGTAGTTTTTATGTTTTTTCAATTACTTCGAAACGGTTTAATCGATTAAAATTTATTGCTGTGTTTCGCACTTTATTACTTTTATGGATCATTTTTCTTACGCATAGGTTTTTTTTCTTATGGAGCTTATTTTCTTGCGCCATAGGCGGAGTTATTATGTTTTATTGCAAGTAAGTTACCTTTTGTTCAATAAAATATTTGAAGTAAGCGTTGATCATAAAAGAGTAGTTATTATTATTATTTCAAACTATTATTATAACTCTTAAATATGTCTTGTGTACAAAATATACATACGTTTTGATAATTATATTATATTTTTAAAATATATAAATCGTTTTTTTTTTAATATACCTGTACAAAAAATATACAACTTAAACTGCTATGTTATTGAAAACAAGTTTCTACAAAATTTATTTCTGTGATAATTTCGATTTTGCGGTATCAACGCTTCCAACACGCATTTTTATGGCCAATTATATGAAACTATCGCTTTTTATTGATACGTTTTCCCCCATAAAAGGCACGGTAGCTTAATTGCACCCCTCGTGTTTTAAACCTAACATTATTTGGTATTTTTATCATCCAATTATTGTTGTTCTTACTTTCAATCGTCTATAGTCTTTTTATTTATATAGTAACATATATTTACGTACTACGTGTATGTATATATTAAAAGTGGAAAAATAACAAACTTTTTAATCAATATTTTTGCATAACATTATATATTATATAATAATACGAGCGCTGTATTTTATATTGTCCAACTGCTAGACACGAGCGTCCTCTACTACGGAGAGGGGTAAGGCCTTGGTCCACCACGCTGGCCCAGTGCGGGTTGGTAGGCGTACCATACATTCGAAATTCAAATTTTTGAAATGTCTAATTTTGTATAACACAACCGAAAAATATTGGAAATAATCGTACGACTTTGCAAAAGGTTCTGCACTTTATGGTTTGCGTCACAGCATTACTAACGCATCTTGCGTACCTCAACAATAGTTTCAAAAGAAAATTCGTCCCGAAACGTGATTCTATACAAAAGGGCCATTGTCCATCGGGAAAAAATTAACCCTTTTTTGCATATTGCATAAACTTAACGACTTCCTCGAGATCTTAAATAACAATAAAACGAAACTGGAGCAAAAACTGAACTCAATAACGGACTCTACCTAGAAAGGGTTTAAACATTGCGGTTAACTGTTAAACAATCGGTACAGTTATTGTGGACGGTTTATGGTCGGGTTGTAAATCATTTGGAGAAAAAAAAGACGGTGTGACGTCACAGGCCGTAAAGATTTAATGGCGGCCGATCAGCTGTGAGGTCGCGGGCCGTGTTGACCCTCGGTGAGCTGTTGAGAGTTACTCAGCACTCAGGTATTGTACACGATTAAAAAATCAACAAAAGATTGAATATGCTGACAGCTTGTTTATAGGCTAGCCTTTAAACTACACTAGAATACGTGTTATACACATATTCCAGAGAGCTATAGCGGTGTCGCATTTTCACTGAACCCTCTTTGAAGGGGACTCGTGGCGTCAATATATTGAAGCAGAAGGTTTTATTATTCTCATATCTGGTGTCCCCTTCAGGTAAAACACGTAGGTGTACAAATATTATGAACATAACACCTGCACTATGCTGTTCTATCCATTTATCAATAAAATAACCAGTTATAGAACACGTAACATTTTTAAAAATACTAGTTGCCCAGAGTTCGAAATTCGACCACAATATATACATTATATTTTTCGACACTCTTTCTCTTTTATTAAATTGTATCAAATCTCACACGCCTTCGTGTGCGCAATGTTCTTAAAAAGGGGTACAAAGATTTTTCTTCACGTATTTTTGTGCACGTATATTTTAATATAATACCTATAGATAAAATTTAGCTATATTAAAATTAATCGACGACGAATGCAGTGCTAAGGTCTCAGGCTCGATCTCCGGGTCAGTCAAAATTATATTGAGTTTTTCTACTCGGCATCAGCTCTATCACATCATAGGAAATAATACGCAAGGTGAAAGTGGGTGCAGTGATTGCGCCTCTGCCTACCCCTTCGGGACTAAAAGGCGTGTTTGTGATGGCTATATTATGAATTTTGTAAAAATATGAAATTATTCATCCTTCTCCACAGGCCATATACGTAGCACAATAACAATTTCCGAGCTGAAATCCGTGCGATAACGAAATGGAACAAACTCAGTGCGGTGCTGATAACGGTGGCGACTTTCTACGCATATTAAATTCGATAAGCAGTGGCGATAACGTTCGCTCATTGTTGACTTGAATTGCTAATCAAGAGATCTCGATTGAAAATCATTCGAGAACGGTTTATCGAGATTGGAAAATCGATCGGCGAGCGGAATTGAGAAATTTCATATCTATGGATAATTATAATTGTAAATTTTGTAGTTTTAACGTTTTTTGTTGATGGTAGATACTACAGTAAAATATAAAAGATTATTCTTTCTAAGTTACATATCTATAATACAATAAACGGTTGGCAACTAATATATTGATCTTTTCGAAGTATTTTAGGGATATTCTCTTATGTAATTGTTTTGTCTTCGTCAGATAAATCTGCAAATCTATCATGAATGAATTAAAAATATTCTTCAAATATTAGAAGATCAGTAAAGATTACATTCTATAAAAAATAGTTTAAAGGTATGTTTTCATTGCATTTAAAATGCAAACATTGTAATAAATAATACATTATTTAAAGCAAACAAAAGACCTTGATATGTAATTTAAACACATTAACCAGTAGGCTTAATTAAGAAGTTCATTTTGTATGCATATTATTA
Organism: Sphinx pinastri; assembly: GCA_947568825.1. Classification (NCBI taxonomy): domain Eukaryota; kingdom Metazoa; phylum Arthropoda; class Insecta; order Lepidoptera; family Sphingidae; genus Sphinx; species Sphinx pinastri. Next base: position 7,231,689 of record OX387627.1, on the reverse strand, counting down.
TTATGTATATTTTTCTATGAGATCCGAATTATTTATTCAAGACCGGGCTTTTTGCATTGTGTTTGCATAAAATAACTTTCATATTTAGATACCTCTTTTTATTTGTATACAATTTAAAATGTTATATTTTTGGTCGATTTCTAGCAATAAGCTTGTCACTTACTTGCCAAAATACGTATTAGAATTTTCAATATTTTTAAGAACTCTCTCATGTTCTTGCCTTGTCCACCTATTAGGTAAGTGAAGTGTAAATCTATTCAACAAATCGCCATTAAAATGTACCTATAAAACCTATTATGCATCTTTATCGGTAATGCATCAATAAAAGTCGCAAGTGTAACCGACCCGTATAAATTGGCAAACTAAACAATGGCCAATGCAGTTTCGCTCCACATTTCCATACGGCTCGGTTTTTCGCTTTGTGAGAGAAAAAAAAACAAAATATACGTAATTTATCACAGTTATGAGAAAACCTCGCGCTGGCCAGCACGTCTTTACGGTTTTAATTAAACTCCTACCGTGCCCTTGTGTGCCTAAATTTGTTCCTCGCATGCCCGTGCCGGCCCGAATATTGTCCAGACATGTTTACCGAAACGTGAAAAACACAGCGAACAATATTTTCGGTGAGTGCTCAAAATGTTTACGAACGTAACACCCAATGCCATCTATGAGAATAGATAACAACCATGACACGAGCGATGGTGAAACCTTTTCGTACATGGGACGTAACACAGGCACATAAAAAGTCTCCCACACGCACAAAACTAAACCTGATTGGTGCGTGAGTGTGCGTAAGTGGCTCACGCACACAGTTACACGCGTAGCTCGTAAAAAGGACCATTGAAATACTTCAGCCCTTCGCCGCACGGTGGCGCTGATCCGATGGTTCGTTTATTTGAGGAGTGTTTCGAAGTTTACGCTTGTGGCGCTATTGTGCTATGGGAAAGTTTTAATTCTTATTCGGATCGTCATTTTACTTATAAGTGCTTACTGGATTTATTTAAACATACTTAACTAATACAACTCTAATCGTAAGTTATAATCGCTTAATTCGACAGTTGAACATGATTAAAACAACGCGAGCTAGAATAACAGCAAAAATATTTGTATAATTAATCATTAATATTCTGCTTCCTTCGTCCGTTACTCATTCGCCTTCATGAGTATTTTTTTAAACGAAGTTCTATCCATGATTTAAACTTTAAAGCTTTCGAGTCGGTGAGATAAGAATAAGAATTCTTTGGAGCAAAAGTGTTTTGTAGAGGCGATGAACCCGATTACTTAATGGGAAGGTCAAGTGATATGCTGATCGGCTTCTAACATGACGTATCACCACACTTTCCTTTTCAGGGTTAAGCAGAGGTGTAACTGATATCCATTTCATTATATCAGGCCCAATATATAATACGAGCTTATTGCTATTTAGCACACACGATGCTAGATTGATACTGAGCAAATAAAACCAGTATCATTCTATTCTCTATGTAATTAGTCTTATTCATCTCTATAAGTTTAATTTTTTTTATACTTATTTATAAGAATTAATGCCTACACCCTAACAGGGTATTTAGGGTTTTATTATTAAACTAGTTTTTGTTCGCGGCTTCGCCCACAAGAAAAAGTTTGTCGGGGATAAAAGTCCCGCTTTATATTTTCCCGGTATAATATAATACCCTATGTGTTAATCCAGGACATGATCTATCCGTGTGCCAAATTTCATCGAAATCCATTCAGTAATTTAGGAGATGTGCAGTAACAAACACACAGAAAAACAGACAGAAAAGAATTTAAAAAAAATTCTGATTTGTATTCCATTACTCTTCTTTAGTCACCCCCTTTCTTTTATATCACATTTATTGAAATGTACAGACACACCGGTACTACTGCTTTATTATATGTATAGATAAATAAATAAAATATAAAGGCAATCATTATGCAATATTGAAGCATGGAAAAGAGAGCAGGTGCCTAATAGTGTTTTGACGGGGACCGCAGTTTTTCCCTTCCGCTGTTATTATCGTATATCTTTGTGGGGTAAACCTCCTAAACCCATTTAACGCAATGGGGTTACAGGGGGATTTGACTACTTAATCTATGTTGTTGTAGTGACGAAATTTGACCACTTGACATTTTTTATTTATTTAATCACTCTAAACTGCTAGTAATAAGGGCCATGTTGATTTTTATAAAGAGTAAAGGGGTTGAGTCAACGATTATAGTTGAAGGTAAATGTATAAACTAGGTATTGTACTTCATAAGATGTACAGTCAGCAGTATAAGTAGCTGAACAAATTCAAAATTTCAAATTGCCTACATACTTTTGTGTACTTTACTAATCTTTTTTTTCTCTTCACAAAAATAAAGTAAAAGAAATTTGCTTTACTTCAAACGAAGAAAAAAAATGTTTCAGTTTAACGTAACGCGTATATAGGCGATTTAAAATTTTGATTTTGTTCAGATATTTATGCTGCTGACTGTACATAAGGCAGCTACAACTAAAATGTTTTTAGTGATATAGACTCTATATCTATATTATAGAGCATAAGAATCATCTTAAAAGTATTTCTATTGCTATATGCGTTTTGATTTATTACCCCATCAAATGCTAGTAAATATAGTTTCCAAAAACTAAAAATCCTACACGCCATATAGCTATTTATTAATGAAACAAAAAACCCCATAATGACATACAATGCATTTTGTAAAATCGGAAACCCGGGATCGTTAGATCTTGTAAAGTCATAGTAATTAGATAAGTTTTATGTCTCATTATTACAATGCACGCTGTTTACTGTAAAATTATATTTTTTATTTTACTAATGTAGAATTTTAAACGCACAACTCCACATCAAACATTTTAAAGTTATGAGTATAAAGAAATATCTATTCTAAAATACATCTTACATTTTCATACATAGTTAACAAAATGTAATTAAAAGACGTTGCTCAAAAGCAGCGGAATTTTAGTAAAACTTCAACTTTTATCATCTCAGTGGAGGTACGATAGAGAACGCACACCCCTTTGCCCCCACCCGTTTCATCTAACTTGTTCCATTACCGGGGTCTTCCATTCGTTCCAATTTCAAATTTGAAGCTGATGGAGCATCTATGGCACCGCAGCTTTGGAGCTTGCTTCGCGAGATTGAGCTCTGTGATAAAATAAAGCGTTATATAGGCTTTATGGTAGGCGTCTTTAAGTTCTTTATTTAAATGTTTTAAATTTTGGACAACTTAATTTATCACTTGTGTTTCGGAAATATATATTGTGCGATATTTAAAGCTAGAGCATTAGGTTTGAATTTAGTTTGCACATTCAGGTTGTCTTATAAAATGTTATTGAAAACTGTTAAAAAATGTTTTATATTAGGTACTAATTTTTTTATATTTTACAAATAAATGTTTGTATTAAAAACGTTAGAATCGACATCCATTTTAGAAAGAATTTGAAAATTAGATTTTTTTTTTTAAATCGTGACTATTGTAAATTCAGTGTAGGTAATATTCAAATGTAAGCAGGTGTATTTAATCCAATCGTAAAAAATACGCATGTTATCTGTGACTTTACGATCTTAATAAAAAACAAAGATATATAATTATAATTTATCGCTATCACAACGTAATGTTTGATTTTATTTGTACTTAATGTTCAACTTCGCGTCTCGTTATGTCAATAATAAATCACTTCAGATGTAATTAAAGATAATTCGGAAACTTTATATGATATTAAAATAAATCAATTCTACTTCTTACGCATTCTTAATTACGCTAATCTTGTGCAAACATGTTTTGAAAACATTTATGCTTGTTATTTTACCTACAGATCTAAGTACATAAACTCACGCCTTTTATTCCCGAAGGGGTAGGCAGAGGCGCAAGCCGTATTCCGTCATGATGTGATAGGGGGCGAGCCCATCTCCACATCAGACACAAATTCCAGACTCCGGGCTGATACTGAATACAAAAATCCAATATCACTTTGCCCGACCCTGGGATCGAACCCAAGACCTCAGCATTGCAGTCGTACTGTAATGCGACTACGCCACCGAGGTAATCCAGGTAGGTACTATAGGGTACTTATTTCATTTTCCTTTACATTTCAAGTGGTAAATTAAACTAAGTAGCATGAGTGTTGATGTCTATAAAAAATTACCAACGCACATTGCATAATCGCGACGTTGTTTTTATGTAAATATAATTTATTAACATAAATCATCGAGCACATGTTATTCCATTAAGTAGGTAAGCTTATTTATGTTTCCGAAGTATAGATATGCAACGAGTAGGTGGGATTTCTATCAGATCTTTGTTTGTGTATTCGTCGGAGTGGGCGAATTTAAAAATAATTCCTTACAGTTTCAGGGCACGTTCGTCCGTTATTTTAGTCTGGCCAATTCCACCGTCCCGGCAGCACAGCTCGGAAATCTGAAATCATTCCCCTTTGGCATACAGGCGAAATAAAATTTCAAATTTATTTTAAGAATATATTACTTTAAACTATCGCAGTACGTGAGGGCTTTTTAAATATAATTACGAAAATTCGTAGTAGTAGCATAATGAGCTCTGTATATACATTACCTACTTATTTGTAAAGGTATTATGAATCAAATTAATACCTGTCATAATTTATTGATATCATAATAATATCCTGAATACATTAATCAATACGCTGAATAATTCTATTTCCAACAGAATATAACGCAGACTTTTCTAATAAGGACAAAAATATTTCCTTGCAGTTCGATAACTGACAAACTTTTCCGTCGCAAATACCTACGAATAACACATTCCTGTCGCATTTTGCCCAAGTTTGCGCTTCGAACACCCTAGTATAAGTAGTTTCCTAAATAACATGTAGGTATGTATGTGTTGGTGCGGGCTTGCCGACGTAATATCAGCCAATATGAGAATACAGAGAGGCGCCCAATTTGTAAGGAGCGACGGAACAAGCCTCTGATGACTTTTTACTCTTTTATTTCGTATAAGCCTTGCTTTATATTGTTTTATGCTTTGTCATGCGCATGTTGGAACATTGCGGGGATTGTTTACTTTGTTTTTAATTTTATAGAGCACAAATTTGGATGTATTAATACAATTTTTAATACAAATTTGGAAAGAAAACATAACAGTTATTGAAATGGGTTATATTCAAATTTACAACGATGTTAAGCAGTCTTAATATACCTGAAAGATAAAGGCTACGTTCTAAATGTTACAGGGAACACAATTGAACAAAATGTGTTGATACTAATGATAATTTAAATTTTAGCTAGTACAATGGGCATATTTACGGTGCACGCTGCAATGCAAATTTTGCTTAAAACATTATTTTATGCTATTATTTAGTTGGTTAACTTTGTACTTTGAACAAAAAATATACTTAAAAGCAAATTTTTCACCTTTTAACATTAAGTAAAACACAAAACATATGTATCAAAATAAAATAAAAATAATACAATACGTCGGTATCCTACTAATATTATAAACGCGAAAGTTTGTAAGAATGTATGTATGGATGTATGGATGTTTGTTACTCTTTCACGCAAATACTACTGAACGGATTAACACATAGGCTACTTTTTATCCCGGGAAAATATAAAGCGGAACTTTTATCCCGGAAAAACTTTTTAACGCGGGTGGAGTCGCGGGCAAAAGCTAGTATATAATATGCATTAATTTTTTTATTTTTTTTTATTTAATTGAATGACGAGACGAGCATACTGTTCGCCTGATGGTAAGCAATACGACCACCCATAAACAGTAGCAACACCATCCAGCACCTTGAGTTACAAAGTACTGTGTGGCATTCCACTGCGCTCGTCATCCAATACATCCTGTTTGAATTATCTAAATAAACACCTGGCGTTAAGACAATCTCTACTGAGTTTCATATAGGTATAATGTACACATAATGTATAGACCTATGTATTACTATTATTGCATTTATTTTCCTTGAATATAATTTAGTTTTAAAGATAGTACTGACGTCAAGAACATTAAATAACATAAATAATCACTTTAACGGTTTACTGTGATGTATACTAATCTTATAAAACAAATTGTTACAATTTACCCTCAATTCCTATTCAATTACCAGGACAGGGTTTGTAAACGATTCATAATTCTTAAGAAGTGTTGCCAAATGTCGTGGAATGGCGGGAGCAGGTTCGTTCACACTGTGCGAGGCGGTTCAATGGCGAATGCATTTAGATATGTGTGTTTATTAGAAATATTTCTTAAGAATATATATTAGATTTTTTTCGTATACTAATATAGAGAATTTTGACTCAAATATTATTTATTGTGTTATGTTCCATCTTTTTGTGATACCTTAGGTTATTGCAGAAATTAAGAGGTGACTGGACACACCGCAGTTGTAAAGTTTATGTTGCGCGACATGACCCATACAATTCATATAAATTATGTTTATTACGACAAACAGTTGAGAACTTTCAACAATTTGTCTCACGGGTTTAATACCTAACATAATTAAATTATTTTCTGGTATAAGGTTTTAAGCGAAAGATTATAGTATTGTTTTAGAAAAATAAAAAGCTTCTGAACATAAATATAATTGTACTATATTTAACAGAATATTTTTTTTAAAGAATAATAATTAAATCTTCATAAAGATGTTAAAGTACCAACATTAATGAATATATGGAAGAAAAAAAAACAAATTGTTTTGAGAATTCAAATTCAGAATATCGATAATTGTTCTTTAAACAATAGAATTATAACTAATACATTTTTTTTCTTAAAATATTTTCTATCGATAATATTGTTCTACAGCAAAGGTTGCGACAAAGCGAAGCAATGCGTTGTACGCATCATCCTTTACATTCGCCAATGAATTTCTTAATTTAATTAAAGTTATTCTGCTCATGCGACAGAGCTTAATGTCCAAGTCTATAAACAAGATCAGAGTGCACTGCAACAATGTTGTTCGAAATCTGTTACCAGTCTTATGGAATATGAATGTTTAATTCCATTAAGCTGATTGTCTTCCAAGGTTTACCACTTGAATTATATACGTCGGGTGAGTAACGGATTTCTTAGACTTTAGTCATGGTTTCAGTCGTGTAAAGTTTTAGTTTCATTTAAAGTTTGTAGGCTTTTTATTACAGATTATCCACAATCAAAAACCATAAACTGATCAGGTATCGCATTAATAAGAAAAAAAAACTATAAAAAACCTAATAAGAAAAAAATGTAATTTAATATTATTTTTAATTTTAACACTATTTATATGAGTAACTTCAGATTTATTGTTTAATTATATACAAATTGCATGCAGTCTTCACCTATAACTGCAACGGCACTTAGCTAGGCTGATTTATAATATTATTATGATTTTAATATATTGCTATGTATTGGTGAAATTTGTGTTGGTGATCAATAAAAAAAAAAATTGCAAACATTTTTTTTGTCATTTATTTAATATTTATTCTTTGTACCAACTCAGATGCTGTTGTCTGTAGGTATATAGTATGGACTGTAAAAGCTGTTGTAAATATTATCATCAAAATAATATATCAATACCTACCTACCTGCACTAACTCAGAATATTAAGTGTATCAAAATCTAAAATCAAACATAACCCTACCTTTCTTATCTAACTCCAAGAAAATCGGGACAAAAAGTAATTGATGAACCTTTTGAATAAACCGAATAGGGCAAAAGTACCCATGCTATCACACAAATAAATCTCTCTGACATCAATATGTGGATCACGTTTTAGTAAATAGTTACAAAAACAAATGTAATTAGTAATGATTAGTATGCACGAACGCGGGTTTTGATTCCGCCTCAATTATCAGATGGTGTTTTTACTTTGAAACCTTTATGTCATGATTAGCCTTAATGAATTTTTCATTTGGTACATCGAAATTTGAGCCTTAATTGCAATAGTTAAGTCTTAAACTTACTTCTTACTAATATTATAAATGCAAAAGTTTGTGAAAATGTTTGGACGTTTGTTGAAGTAAACGCAAAAACAACTAAACGGATTTGGATGAAATTTGGCACTCGCGTAGATCATGTCCTGTCACTCAGCGACATGAGAGGGCTATGGTAGGTGTTTTTCTACGCGATCGAATGAGAAATGAGGAGAAGAAGAACTGACGGCAGATGGAGTAAAAAAGTTCTCGAGTGGAGGGCACATACTGGCAAGCGCAGCGTCGGCAGTCCACCGCAAGGTGGACAGACGACTTGATAAAGGTCGCAGGAACACGCTGGATGCAGGCCGCTTTTGACAGGTCCGCCAGGAAATCATTGGGGCAGGCCTATGTTCAGCAGTGGACGTCATGTGGCTGATGATGATGATGATGAGATCATGTCCTGGATTAACACATACTTTTTATCCCGGTAATTTTCTCCTATGGGAAATAATGGATATTTTTTATCTGATTATTTAAGTAGATGGCGCTGGCGTCGTACTGTGTTATAAAGACGTTTGTAACGGTAAAGGCTTTCACGCGGGTGAAGCCGCGAGCAACACCTAGTTTATAATAATAATTTTTGACAAATAGTGATTCACATATTTTACAGTAAATTCAAGATTGGTGAAAATAATTGCTAATTAAAAATCAAACAGGTTTGCATGGTTTTACAAGTAATTTTTAGGCCGTCAGCCGTCTCATTAAGACCCTGGTTCCGTCTATTTTCGTGAAGACGTACCACACTGTTTCTAAACCAGGTCTCTACTCTAAAACTCATACATCTCTTTTCACATGATTTATGCGTGCATTAAGCTTAAGTGTAATAAAATGAAACATCAAACGTTGGCGTCAAGTTGTTTGTTACAAAAAAACTTGTTTCATATGATTTAGTTCACTTTGAGTGCTTATGACTATTACAATATGATGGCTAGGGTAATATTTACGCAGATTGCATTGTAAAATATACGCATTTTGTATAAACAAAAAAGGGGCTAATATAGGCTTAAATGCACGTGATTAGGATCTTATTTAATGTTTGCTTTTTAATCCGTGTCATATCAATCTTTTAAGTTACTAAAATAGGGTTTTTTTGCACTAAAAGTATAAAAATATCAATAAATTAATCTTTTAGGAACGGAATTCCGATATGAGAAATTTCATTACGAGGGCGCGTTTATCTCTGTGCCACAGTCGTCATTCTTTGCCTTTGTACCAACATTATTCTGGTAAAGGCGATTAAGGCAGCGTGTTATAGTACATAATTATATTCTAAACTTAATGTATCTATTCACACCATTCCACGATTACGATTCACATCAATTTATACGTGAAATATCCAATAGTTACGCCTATTAAATTAAAGTTTAAAAAATAAATGTTCTTTGGTGGTCGTGTGCGTTAATTAAAACATTTGTGTTCTTTGAACTGTCGACTGATAGAAGAATTAGATTACCTGTTTTATGTTTCTTGTAATTGAAGAAATCAGGTTTCTGTGGTCATATGGGTCAGTCAAACACTTGTAGTTATACGTGCTAAAGAACCGGTAACCATTTCAAACTCAAGTAATTTAGCAAATTTTGGAACGCAACCGCGCCAGATGGAACGGTGACCCGTGAAGGGCAGATTTCTTGACCATTAAGGCGTTTAGACCACCTGGTGGTACTGGTCACCTTTGTATATAGGCGGTCGAGGACCAAAAACTGGATTTGTCACACCGTTTATTCAGCTTAAAAACGTAAGCTTTATACTTTGTAATGTAAACATTTTACGAATTTATATTTTTTTTTTGTTTTTTCATAATTATATAATTTATATACATTTAGATCAGACCTTTATCAGAATAAAAGCCTAGCTGTGTTATTTTCATGGATACAAAGAAGCCTCTTATTATGTTAGGGCAGGGGTTTATTTGGCACCCAGTCGAATTTGATCTAAATTCGATCAGCGGTGTTGGGCGTTTACTTGTAACATCCAAATAACTCACAAACTTTCGCATTTATCATATTAAAATTAACATAACATTTATTTTAATAAACGAGTGAAAATTATACATTTTGACCATTGCATTGTTTATACTTGAATGTAAGCTGTAACCCACGCTTCCCTTGTGAATGACTGCTCACTCGAGGGAGGTCTTTGTGTGATAATATACGCTTCGTAAAATAGTAGATGCGCTTTCATTTTCGTATACGAGCTCGGAATTTTATTTGAATGAAGCATATACATACCTACTTAAATTCACTTTAGAGAGTGATTGATTACAATTGACGCTCAGGTTATTAGTGTAAGATGTAGTTTATAATATGGCGGATACGTTCCGAATAGGCTATCAGACACTCTATCATCATATGGTGAAATCAACCGTCACAATTGTAGTAGAAATTTAAACATTTTAATTAGAAGCCTGATAAATCCTACTAATATTATAAACGTGAAAGTTTGTAAGTATGGATGTATGGATGTCTGGATGTATGGATGTTGTTACTCTTTCACGCAAAAACTACTGAACGGACTTCGATGAAATTTGGCACACGGGTAGATTATGTCCTGGATTAACACATATGTTACTTTTTATCCCGGGTAAATATAAAGCGGGAATTTTATCCTGGGAAAACTCATTCACGCGGGCGGAGCCGCGGGCAAAAACTTGTCTCTAATAATATCACCTCCTACAAGGTGGACAGACAACCTTGTACAGGTTGCAGGAACCCGATGGATGTAGGCCGCTTCTGACAGGTTGGTCTGGAAATCTTTGGGGGAGGCCTATGTTCAGCAGTGGACTAAAGGCTGAAGAAGAAGAGGAAATCTCTAAGATAAGGTATAAACGAAACGCTAAAACTGTAGACGTATTCAATGCAAAGGTCTTGTTTGACAAGGATCTGCTAGCGAATCCTTTGTTAAATTCAGGCGGGATGGTATACAAAATGTAGATATACTTTTGAAATTTTTGTAAGAATGTTTTCTATTATATGTCAATTTGATAGTAAGTATATTATGTACCTACTGTTAATGTAATAGTTCAGTGAATTTACGACATAACTTCTCTATAAGACCAAAAACTACTTAAAAGCTAAGTACAAGTGTAAGCTTAGTTCAATTTCCTATTACCTTATTATGAAACACGAGAAAGCGATAATTACCATGCCCCTTAAATTTTGGTATTAATTTGGTGTACTTATAAGTATTGAGAACTTATAGGTGAAATATTTGACCGCCAAAGTCAGTCTGCGGTTCTTATTTACATCAAGTTTATGACTAATGCACCTGCCATCTAAGATCTAGCTGAGACACGTGCACTTTCAAATATCAAAACAAACAAGTTTTTCGAGACGTCGCCCGATGTTTCATGCAAAATGTATTCGAGTGTCCTCGTGAAATTTGTATGGGGAAAACTAGCGTCGTCCCTCTTTTGGGACGAGTTTGATATTTTCCGTATTCATATTCAAGGGATATTTACTTGCATCGGTATCGGGGAACAGTTTTGTCCCTTGTTTTTCGCTTATTATATAAGGAAATGAAACCGCGCGTTTCCATTCCGAGAACGTGGATATATTTATCTGCAACCTGCAGGAATTCACAGAAGTGGCCTACAAGTGTATTGAGGTCAATAGCAATTAGCAAATAACTTTGTACAACACCGCTTTAGTATATCTGTAATGGTTTTGTATATATGTACAAATAAATAAAATTTGTCGGTAAAATTTAGAAGTCTGTGTGAGTTGAGCCAAAGTTTTTAGAACGAAGTTCCTTATTGCGCGTTGTGAAAGGGGGCTGGACGGAAAAGTGGTCACGACACTTTTTGCTATTATCTTACTAATATGAACCTTAAATACAATGCGTAGAAGCTATAATTCTTGAAACGAGTATATTTTTATTTATTTTATTTATTAAAGTCATTAAAACCATTTCTTACTAATCTAATATGAACCTTAAATACATTGCGTAGAAGCTATTTCCCCAGCGTTGGCACGGCACGAGTACAAAAGAATCGAACGTAACATTATTTTTTCAAATTTTGTTGATTTATTCTACTTTGGTTACTGACATTTATCAATAACAAGACTAAACGTGCTTTGCTCGCGTTTAAAAATCTACTTTATGTGGTAAGCGTAAGATCGAATTTGTGTTTAGTCAATCAAAATTTGTGATAAAATGCTATGCAATAGCTTTACCGCGGCAGTCCCCGAGTGCCACACGTATTTATTTGTTTTTTTTTACTAGAAATTTATGTATTGGAACGGAAATAGGAAAATATTTATATATTTATATATATACGCACTCTGTTATATAAATAAAATTTTATTACAATTCCTTCACTAATTAATCGAAAGGAACTTCGTTCCATCCGGGTGTCCCTTGACACCTCTCATTTTTTGTCCTGTTTTTTATATATTTCCAAGTAATTAATTAACTTGCAATAAAATAAATAATTTTATGATGAAGTGGTGGCATTGGTTTGTATTATAATAAGTAGGTAGTTGAATAATAAGTATATATAATACTTATTCAAACTAACAACAACAAAACCTACAAGTTATTTAATAATGATATATTAATTTGATATAATTTCGACACAAAAAGCGCAGTTAAATCATTTAATCCGCTGGAATTGCGTGAGTCTCAATCATAGTAAACACCACAGAATGCAAAAAAATCGTATGTCGTGTTTTTTCGCTGAAACAATATTTCATCTCGAGTGAACGGGGGCGGAACACGCCATGGCCCGGTTTATTTTTGACTTACCCTTCGAGTCGGCTCCGTGCATAATTTAGATAGTTCGGTAGCTACTATGTCTTCGTGGCTTCTAGAAATGTTAAATTGTAACTTAAAATTAGATTTAAAACATAATTTACGTTTCGTTTGTAGCCGTTCTTTAATTTACCAGATAAAACATTCAATAAATTAAAAAGCGACTAAATATGAAATTGGATAATGAAAGTATATAATTTATTTATAAAACTGACATTCTTAATTTGTTTACCTTGTATTTTATCCTATGTATAAACTTTATCTCATAATAAAAAATCAGGCCTTAAAGACATTCGAAAGTATCTTTTGAATTCATTTATAAAGTTATTTTCTGCTAAATATACAAGACCCTCAAGGTATTTTGAGAGAAACACGGTTCGTCGGATAAATAATGTATGCTTTAGGTAAAGAGAAATACAAAAACAGTAAGTGATACTATTCTTTCGAGCGATATAACTTTTCGGAGGGACCCTAGACGTTCCCTATTTCATCTATTTACTATGCGCGGGTCGTAGCTACCTGATCAATTCAAGACTAGAAGTTTGTTGAAAAATATATTTCTTCATTCGTGAACTAGAAGAGCTTTCAAAAGAATTATGAGTATTTTTAAGAAGGAAAAGTAAGTAGTTTTTTACCATCGCAAAACACACGCCATAGGTAATATTTTTATGTAAAGATATACAATAAATGTACACCTGCAATGACATAAGTGTCACTTTCTATATGAGAAGATACATGCAGCTGCTCCATAGATTATAAATGCCATTTATTAATAGCCTAGCTGCGTTAACCTTAAAGGATAATAAGTTATTAGACATTATTTATTTTTATTAACCATTAAAGGCGTCCTTTATTTTAAAATACATTTTATATACCAACTTTAAGTTATATTTTATTATAAAGAAACATTGATAAAAACGTAGCTATAATATAGTTAGTAAGTAATTGCATAAAATATCAAATTCGTTTACCAATTTAAAATCAATTCATTGCATACTTTTTAGGGTTGATTTTTCAATCGTCAGATAAAATTTATCAAATTAACAACCTGACTGAAAATAAAAGTGAGACAGTATATTTTATTCAACCTTTTTAATTTGTATACCTTGACCCCATTACTATTGATTGAAAAATTAGCCCTTAATTACATAAGAATAACGTCAGTAATGCTTTGTTTAAAAGAGACCCGGCAAGGGAGTGAGGTTAAAGGTGCACTTTCTGAACTCTCATCATCCTGACTCCGGGCGAACTTGCTTGGATAGCCGGTAACTAAAAACTCTGGCTTTATAGGGAAACATTCCGGTCTAAACGATTACCCGGTGTGGTTCAAACAAAAGAGACAAGCGGAATTATTTGCATTATTTTACCTATTTATTACAACTTGCATAGATTTTCAATAGATAAATTTATTATAATTTAGAAATGATTAGTGCTTAAACATACTTAGCTACTTATAATAATAACAAAATTAGACGAATTAATATAGTAGCAAAGAATATATAAATAATCTTAATTGTAACTAACATTCATATAAATAGGTACAATAAATCAACTTATAAAATAAACTACCATAAAATGAAATTATCGTGCTATAAAACTAGTGAATGTTTTGGTTACCATTATATTCATGGCATTTGTTTTGTATAGAAAAATAATACACATTTCGGCATCTTAGTTTCAAAGTTTGTTTTCATACAGATAAATTACTAACAAAGGTAAAACAAGTTTAAAAATGCTTTTGAAAAGTAAACAAAGGACAGTAGCAATTGTTAAAAACTCGTCATTTTTAAGAACACCTTTTGCTACCTGTGTATTGTGCATTGAGTACATTTTTTATACAATGGAAAGTGAGGTTGCAATAGAATTTTACTTTTTTATTGAAAGTGAGAGTTTAGCCAAGTTACAATATGTCCTTTATAGCTATAAAATACAGATGTCGTTCATAAAAATTAGTTAAGAACAATTTCTATAAAAATATAATAGAATTAATGCTATATTAAAAAAGGAAAGAATAATCAACGTAAAATTATAAGGAAAACATAACCGTGCAATACTGTAAATGTAATTATCACATATTATTTAATTAGCCATTGTAGCCAGTATAACTACTGGACATAATGAGACTTAACATCTTATGTCTCAGGATGACGAGCGCAGTGGAATGCCACACAATACTTTGTAAGTCAAGGTGCTGGATGGTGTTGCTACTGTTTATGGGTGGTCGTATCGCTTACCATCAGGCGAACGGCATGCTCGTCTCGTCATTCAATGCCATAAACAAAAAAAATTAGAACTTTAGGTTCAATGAATATTAACTAAGTAGGTACTTTTCACGCGTCCTAGTTTCCATGTCAATTACGCCAACAAGAAAGTATTAAATGCTGTGTTGGCGCTACAGTCGGCTTTAAGAAACACCTGTTTCATGTTTTTATACCATTAATAGTAGTGTATTAAGTGGTAGTAGATAGTTTAATTCACTATGAACTATTACCATGTACAGCACGGGTAAAGATGCGGCTCTAAAGGTTCTATTGACAAAAGCGCGAGATTATTAAAAATTAAAAAATGCTTAACGAGAATAAATTGAGAGTTTATCAAATATAACATTTTGAACAGTAAGAATTTTCTTATGCACGAAATTCATTCAAACGAACTCACGACTTTTAAAGTAACTTAAACGACCGTATTCAGCTAATTTTAAAACATCGTTAGCATAAACCCTTACAACTTAATCCTTCATAATATAACTAAATATCTAAATCGTACATAAAACTGAATGAATGATTATGCACCATTGCGAATAATGGTAGGTTATCCATTGTAAAATTCTCTCTTCTCGAATAGATGCAGTAGGTATCCTGAAATAAGACAAAATCACATATTAATATCTTACATTGCTTAAATAGAATAATAAAGATGATGAAATTTTTATCACCGACGAAGAGTTGCGAGGGTTATGCAAACTCAACCTTATTACCTTATTACATAACACTTTTTAAATAATATATAATTAAATAAATCATTTTTATTTTAAATTCACATCTCAAATCGATATAATCGCCGTGACTTATGAAATTAACCCACAGCCTGCCGTTACAACTTGCTGCGGGCGAAGTTGTTTGTACCACTTCATGTACTCGGCCACTATAATTACTGACTCCACTCTTTATAATAAAGCCTTCGCATCTCTAAACTTGCAGGTGAATGCAAATGCTGGAATCTTATGTCCCTCTGTTTAGATAAACACCCCTTTTCGTCGAAATCCCTGGACGAGGAAAAAACATTCTATTAAAACTAACCGCTTCGTTGGTGAATTCATCTGGGTGCCTACTGCCTACAAATAATATAAGAATATTAAGCTATCATTTATTATATTAGTTTTATCATTTATTTTATCAGTACAAATAGTTTATTATTTGCCTTAATTTATTTGATAGCCGGCTCAACCTTTCGAACAGAAAATAATAGAAACATTTTGTATTTATTTAGAACCATGCAATTATGTTCTTCACGGCATTATGGTAATAAAGTTCACTTCTCTCTGGAGTTTTATATTCTTTATACTGACAACTGCATTCTATATTTGTGATAATTAACCAAAGCCACGTCGTGTGTTCTATATTTTAACGCATCCCGGAATTAATATTTTCTGCCTATAGTTTATCAAAATTATGATCATAAGAAATCTTTGGCTTTCATCAGATATGTACATAAAAAATGTTGGTCTATTTCCAAAGAAAATATCTAACAGTGCCGTCGTTTACCAATCTTAGATGTGTAAGCGATGACGTAAATATACCTACCTAAATTTCATTTTGGGCGTCTTTCCGTCTGAAGCATTATGTAAATGGATGTTTTAATCTACGAAGACAATCCCGATTCCCTCTTGGGCTTTGGATTAATCTGGCACAGGCGATGCAAGTCACGAATGTATCCTATATTTGTATGTAGATTGGAAAAACATGGTAAATACATTGTGGGAAACGGGAGCCGATAGCGATTGCGTCGTCTTCTGAAACAAAGAAATTGAATCTATAACACTTAAGCGTGACGAGTTGTTTGGTAAAAAGAACTGAGTAAGTCATAAATTCGATATCTTTTACTAAGATTTGTAAGAATTGGTTTTAATGACTTTAATAAATAAAATAAATAAAAATATACTCGTTTCAAGAATTATAGCTTCTACGAATTGTATTTAAGGTTCATATTAGTAAGATAATAGCAAAAAGTGTCGTGACAACTTTCCGTCCAGCCCCCTTTCACAACGCGCAATAAGGAACTTCGTTCCAATAAAAATTGGCATAATAAAATCACAGGATACGATTACACATTTAAACCAATCAAAGCAACCCTCTCCCTTGTTTCTGTTTATGGAGATAAAACCTCAACAAAAATTTTCAAGATTACGAGATAAAATCTACATGGGGTGTTTATCGAGGGCTTTCCTTAATAAAGTTCAATGATATCAACTTGCGCCAATTTGTATGCAAATGTTACACTTACCCTCTGAAATCATGTTTTGACTTGTAACCAACGGAAACGGGAAGAGCAATAATCTTAAGAGTTTTGACCCCTTTTTTACCCGACTACGACGAAACAAGGAAGGGTAATGATTTTAACACTCTATGTATGTATCCCACTCTAGCATCGCTTCTATTGCACCGATTTGCCAAACGAGGTGTCCATCGATTTGTATTTGTTCAGCGATGGTTATTTGTTTCGGAATAAATATGTTTCCCTTTTTGCAAAAGGAAATGTGTAGGCATAAATTTAAATGTGTGCAGTATTTATACTTTGCACTACTTTTTTACATGAAATAGTTTAAAATAATATAGGTAAGATATATACAATACGCTAATAGCAGCCTTCACGCTAGCTTAAAGCAATACATTTATGTTTTAAAGTTTATTAAATGAAAGTTGTATAATACAAGCCAGCATTGTTAAATCCTACTTAATAATATTATAAACGCGAAAGTTTGTAAGTATGGATGTATGGATGTCTGGATGTTTGTTACTCTTTCACGCAAAAACTACTGAACAGATTTCGATGCAATTTGGTACACGGGTAGATTATGTTCTGGATTAACACATAGGCTACTTTTTATCCCGGGACAATATAAAGCAGGACTTTTATCCCGGGAAAACTCAATCACGCGGGCGGAGCCGCGGGCAAAAGCTCGTATCAGATAAGTTTATGCATTAAAATGCTATGCGTGTAGAGATTGAGTTGTCTAGTACGCTCGAAGCTTATATTATACGGGTTTACGAATTATAAGTGAAAGGTAGCGAGACAATAGGCTTTATTTACATACTGTCTTACTATGAGAGTTTTATTAAAAGCTAGCTAGCGTCAAAGCTCTAATTTTCACACGATGGGTACTAAGGAGTAAGGTGTCTACCCATTTGGACAATTGTCATTAGACAAACTATGCAGACGGACGTTTTTCTATTATATTTAATAAAAAGAAAAAAACATTAATATTATATTAAATTTCTGCACACAATTCAATATGTGATAATGATTTGATCAATACAATTACATAATCATAACGTTTTATTTTAGTAAGGAAACTAATTCACGAACACTTCAAATATGGAACAAAAATAAATTACCAAACAAAAAAGAAATTATTAAAAATCATTGCGATTTTTGTCCGCTCGTCTGCGCCTTCAAGAGCGGACCTAACGTGAAATTAGAAGGGAAAATAGGACGAGATAATTGCGCTTCCCGTACCCCGCTCGTTCCACCGGCGGCCCTCGTTACCGAGTTTAATCTGTTTAAACTTTTATTTACTTTACTTGCGTCAAATTGAAGCGATTAGCAGCCTGGCCTTTTCAGAGGAACATTTTGTTCCAAATTAAAGCTTCTTATTAGAACGGAAATATTCATGGAATTTTGTTGTAATAGTGTTAATTTCACTTTAAATAATTGTAGTTAGAAATTGAAACTACAGGATGGTATTTATTTTGGTTAGGCTAGAACAATTGTATATTTGGTAATCAATAGGAATTTTGAGCCCGAATGATTTATAACTGTATCGTCCTATTACAAATTGTCACAATAAATTTAACTAAACTACAATATTGTTTATCAAATCGAATTAGATAGCTGGAAATGCGATAAAATTTACCTGTTTGGTTTGAAATAACCTGTTTCTGATGTAATGATATACACGTCATCAGCTGATTTGACCTCTAGGCTAGATTTCATTGTGAGGAACAATAGAATGGAGAAGAAATGTATATTATTTCTGTACTAAGCACGGTTTAGAGGAAATGGATTACATATTAAACAATGTTTTTTGACTGACTGACTGTTGGCTAGTTAAGCTCCTCCCACTATCACATTAGGTTGGATTTGAAAATGGAAACGAACACCGTTAGTCGTCAAATATTCAAATTCATTCTTAATTTAAAATCAATGATTTATTAGAATTTTTTCAAAATCAGAACAAGAAATCTGTTATTTACTTATATCATAACAGAGTTTAAAGTAGATAAGTTATCTACCTACACGGGAATTTTCGACAAGACAGCTTATCGAGTTTGAATTACCAATCGATCGCTATTTATGTAAATGGCTCGTAGCATAATTTATATTCAAACATCTGCTTAAATCTAGACACGGCGCGGCGTATATTAACAATAGACGGTTTTTATTATGAAATGATTTCTGTTGATGATCATTCTTCATTGAAAAATGATTAATCGTAGCGTGGCTTCAAAGTGCAATTTACACTGAAGTTTTATAAAGCATGGCATAATTTTAATTTGTGGAGGCGCCGTCGATTGTTTCTATGACTTACTTTTCAGGGTCAATAGACTGAGCTTTACACGTGCGTAAACCACCATGAAAGTTAAATTTCCTGTGAAGACTCGCGTAATATTTTACAATTGGATAATTTTACCTACAACTCCGTGAAGGTACCTTATTACGTTTTTATTTAAATAACATACAAATTATGTCGGCTGTCGTGTAATTTGATGCTTAGTAAAATGCCGCCGAAGAGAAAGTTCGTTCCCACAAAAATGTCTGCATCCAATACCGTTCTTTAAAATGCATGCAGATGCAATAGCCGTCAGCCATGTTACCGACCCGGCCCTCGCAGGCATCCCCGATAACCCTATATCTGTCTCTGTTGCACTCGTGGATCTGTACTCTTATTATTTCGTATTTACCGGGCCCTAGTACCGAATTAGGACAATGCGCATGCGCGGCGTGTCAATGTCAAATCAATCCTCGTAGGCTGATGCAACGTGTCACACAATTCTCCAGAATTGATGTTACAAATGGCTAGAACGCGCTAATTAATGCTGGCGTTTTGTTTCAGATGGGATCGTGAGCGTATGGCACGAGTGACAATGGACGTGGTGAGTAATTGTACTACTTTTAGTTAATCAAAGTCAATATTGCATTTGCCGAATTAAAATTAAAATTCACGACGTTAGAGAATGACGAAAAAATTGTATTACCTATAAACAAAGCTTTAGACGATGACTGTTTGACCATGATGAAAGAATATTACCGATCGCATGGCATCTGTTTAGCAAAACATATTTTATTTGAATGTAATTGGTTAGTGCCAGACGAATTTAATAGTCATCGACAGGTGGATGAGAGGTAAAGGCGTTCCAATTTGAATAAAAGTGGTAGCAAGGGCACGCCACACGAGTGCGCGATAAATTTCATATCGATCTGTTGCTATGAAAGGTAGTTTTATAGATGTGTTCCACATTTGAACTTTAAGAAATAATATACGTTTCGTAATTGTTGACTTAATGGTTGTGATTACCTATTCTGTTTATAATGTTGAGTAGTCAATATACTTATTCAGTGATATGAAAGTTAATTCAAGCTTATAATTTCAAACCAATTACTTTCAAAAATATCACATCGTGCCAATTAGACCTTGTTTTATATAGATTAATTTTCCCTTTTACTTTACCGTCATGGAGTTCTTTTTTAGTTATTTCTAGAAAATGACTAATACAAAGTAACTTACACACTTCATTGTATTTATTTTGAATCTGCACATTGCTATGAGATTTAATGCAATAAATTTTACTAACAAGAAACATCTGTACGAACAGCTGCTTCTGATGAAAAGCAATCGCCACAATGTAACATACGTAGTCAAACACGAAGGACACTGCGAGTTAGTTAAATATTTAGTCATAGTACGGGAGCCAATGGGCATATTTTTACGAGTGCCACGATCGGCTCATTACTATCTTATTACGTACGGCTGCCCCGGCCACGAGCCGCAACACATCCAATTTCCCAGCTTCCCATTTATTGATATTGACTCTGCGAGGACGCCTAGTGAAAGCTCCGGGTCTAGGATGTTTTGTTCCTGGATGCGACACATATGAACAGTCATTGAATATTAATTAATATTTAAATCTCTCTAACGAATGTTTCTTGATAATAATAATTATGTAGGATATTCAAGGAAATGTGTGCCTACAGTTTGAAAATTTCTGAATGCGGCTTAATTTTACTTTTTTCCTGTTATTAAATTAAATATAAAACATAAAAGCTATGAGCAACACAAAAATAAATTGTGTTTACATTTTGCACCTTATATCCTAGCCATATACCCAAACAATCCACAAAACAAAAGGCCCTAATAAAACTTAAAAACTCTGTAAATGAAGGCAGGTAAATGAGTCTAGTAATGTAGGTGGGTGGGTACTTAGCGTGGTTCAATTAAAGCAAGCTCTTTCCTGGTGTACTTACTGCCCATATAATGTAGCGTCTTACGTCAAATGACCTTGACCTCTGAGGCCACGCTGAGCCATAAAACTGAGCACTACGTGATCGAACAATGGTGGCTAAGCAAATGTAGGTAAACAGGCAACTGGCATGTTGATTGCGATTCTACGATTATAATTTAGGATAATAATAATATTATAATCATCGTGAATTCTTTCGCTTTAATCGGTAATTGTAGAAAATCTTAAAAAACCTTATACACGTACATAATAATATGCTTTAGAGTTAAATCGTGACAATAAGTCATATAATTAAAAATGTTAATGAGTAAAATATCGTGAACAATAAAATGAAATATCCTTTATCATCCGATGATATTTCAAAAATGTTTACAACAAATAATTAAAATAAAAAATATGTATAATATTCCATAATAAAGACATAATATGAGTAAGCTTTCTTATACATTTAAGTTTTAGAGGTCTATATTCTATCTTAGAGGAGCGAATATAACACCGAAAAAATGTAAAAACAATCTTAGCTACCTCAGTGGCACTTTCAGACATTTATCTTACATCTATGGAGCTCATATTCGGCGGTATCACTTATTATCATCAAACCTAACGCCGGATAAGCTTCAACCGATACGTGACTTGCGAAAAATAGACATTCTAGCCCCCTCGAACTTTGTATTCGCACAGCACGGGAATGAACGACATAAAACAGAAATAGGTATGCTATGTATGTGAACAAATGGGTAGTGTCATATCGAATATTAGATATATTGGTATACTGGTGGTGGTAGGTCTCTCATATGTAAGAGACCGTCTGGGTGGCTACCACCGCAATGTCTATTTCTACCGCCAAGCAGCAGTGTGCATGCACTATTGTGTTTCGGTTTGAAGGACGTTGTAGCCAGTGTAACTACAGGACATAGTGAGACTTAACATCTTATATTTCAGGATGACGAGCGCAGTGGAATGCCACACAGTACTTTGTAACTCAAGGTGCTGGATGATGTTGCTACTGTTTATGGGTGGTCGTACCGCTTACCATCAGGCGAACGGCATGCTCGTCTCGTCATTCAATGGCATAAAAAAAACTTAGGTGATAGATTTTAAGCTCTGTTCTAGTAAACTTGCTTACAAATCTGTCAAGTATTATACATAAAGCGAATATTATGTAGTCTGATAAGATCTAGATAGATAGATTTCGAGCTGTGGAGACTTTTACAAATCTATATTAATAATATTATAAACAATTAGTGTTTGTATGTGGAAGATAGTCTTTAAAACTACTTGTCTGATTTTGAAAATTATTTTACTAATTTATTTATTTATTTATTTATTTTATTGGATCGCCAGTGGATCTTAAACCTAAGTATAAACAAACATACACTTAAATCATGCTATCCAGTTACAGGCAACCACATCTAACGGTAGGTATTACATCTAATAGAGAGCTATATCCTTAAGTGCTTTTATTTCAGGAACGGATTCTAACGTAGACGGAGACGTTGGCAGAAGCTAGTAAAAATTGAATGTATAGATGGAGTTAAAATCATCTTCGATGAATTCTGTTTTTATTAAAAGGTTAGGAATGTCTTTGCCATGTCTCTTTATAATTTACATAAATATTTCTATGTGATTATTCAAATTATGCAATGCTTGAAAAAGTAGTTGCTCGGCAAACAGAGTTTACTATAAATAATGCACGTTGAGAACACATGTGTGTAAGGAATTCTTAAGAATTCCGCTTTGCAAGTTATTTTCTATACAAGGTTTAAGTTACTATATTTTATGTTTGTAATTATATATAAATGATATTACTGATAAATTTACGTTGATTGTATTCAATTTATATATTCTATTATAAATATGAACTATATTTTTATTCGAGATATTATTATTTTCTTAACCTACAAGTGTCTCTACACCTCGTTCTTGTTCCCCTTCATCTTTAAGCACAATAATTTCCCAGTATTTTTCTCTACGAACAGAAAAAGCGTGAGTAGTCACATCAAAACAACCTACTTACTAATATTAATGTAGTTTCGACGCAACGTTCTGTATACATTTGTAGGAATAAATGTGTACAAATAAGCGAGATCGCTGTCACAACGCTGTTAATATTCCTTTCTCATGCGAAGCTGCCAATAACAGAGCGAATTCCATGATATTTCGTGATAAATAAAGAAAGTTTTAATGTATGTTTACGTCTAAAGGGAATAATGATTTCCGTAATAGCACCGAGGGTAACTTTTGGGAAAGTTATGTAATTTTTGTAAATTAATGTTACATTTGCCGTGTATTTATGTTTGAAAGTACGAACAGCAAAAATATTACTTGCAGGGGTAATTATAGAGTTGAAAGGTAATTGGCAAACTTTAATAATTACGCATACGCATACTCACGCCTTTTATCCTCGAAGGGGTAGGAAGAGGCGCAACTAGTGCATCCACTTTTCGCCGTGCGTATTCCGTCCCATGATGAGATAGGGGGCGAGCATATCGGGCACAAATTCCAGACTCCGGGCTGATACTGAATAGAAAAATCCAATATCACTTTGCCCGACCCGGCGATCGAACCCGAGACCTCAGCATTGCAGTCGTACCGTAATACAACTAAGCCACCGAGGCAGTCTTATACTTTAATAATTATTTTAGGTTAAAGAACAAGTTGGCTTCGTTTACCAAGTAAAGGAGATTGTACGAAGGTCCTCGTTTTGTCGAGGCAGAGTCTTTATCGATTTCAAGAATTGTCGAGTTACAAGTAACTATACTGTCCAACTTTGTTCCAAGCCCGCTTATTTGGGTTAAGTAGTGCGTCTTGTAAAGTTGAGAGATAAATTTCCTTATAAATTAGACACTAGGATTTTTCCAAAAATGGAATTGTGGTCACAACAGCTTTTTACGTCAGAAAGCATTTTATACTCTTTGACGTAACAGTAAATGCTTTGGAATTTACCTCTAATATTATTGTTTCTTCTTTTCATATAGAGGCAACTGTATATTCGTACAGTCAGTCTCACATAAGTAGCTGAACAAATTTAAAACTTTAAATCGCCTATACACGTTTGTGTTCTAACCAAATTATTCTTTTTCTTCACATAAATAAAAAAAAGGCTTTTTTTACTTGAAATAAATAAAAAAATGTCTCATTTAAAATTAATTGATTTGATTTTTTTCATTTGTTGCTACTTATGTGGCTGACTATACTTACAATAGAATATTGTGCGTGATAATGTTACACTATTATAGATATTACTAATAAAGGTTACCACGAACCGACCTGAACCAAACAAATATGAAATTATTTTTCCCCTAATTAAAAAAATAAAAAGCAACATATACCTATCACTAGAAGTACCGACATCTCTTAAAGCGACTTACACACTATGATAATAATATAGGTATATACTTCAACTACCCTATTCATACACCCCTGTACACAATATATTTATCCAAGGTAGATAGAAATGTATATACGCGCGATAATATGATTTTTGTTAGTATAGGTAAAATTTAAAAAATCTTACTGCGAAAATATAACTCGCTGAAACTTATATTATATGAGAAAGAATAAATTGTCATTTTTGACTTATCTTTTTTATGTTTATATAGTTACTAAACGTGTATATGCGTTTAATTTTATAACTTACTAGACTTCTGCTCGCGGCTCCACCCGCATGAAAAAGTTTTTCCGGGCTAAAAATATTTACCCGGGATAAAAAGTAGCCTATAGCACTCAGGAGTAATGTAGCTTCCTATAAGTGGAAGAATTTTCAAAATCGGTCCAGTAGTTTTTGAGTTTATTCATTACAAACAAACAAACAATCAAATCTTTCCTCTTTATTATTAGTATAAATTATGATGTACCATTGTAATTTTACTAATCATTTACATCAAACTCATTACAACAATATAACATAGTCTATAAAAATCTCGAAACATTCCCTTTGATATGTAAGAAATTAATTAAGCAAATTCAATTACTCAGTACGCGGTTCAAATATGCCGCACAAAGTATGTAATTAGGATAAAAACAAGTTCATTAACAAAATTAGAACAAGGCCCAGCTTGGACAATCGATAGCGACTTTTATTTGGAATTATATACTTTGCAACGGCGTCAATGTTTTCAAAGAAGGAGCATCGAGAAAATTGCAGAGGTGAACGATTATTAAATCTTATTCAGGAGAGATAATCTTTCATGATTGCAGATAAGTGAGGCGATCAACGCAAACGCCGTCAATCTGTCCAAAGAATCGCAGCCTTCCTACAAAACTGTACAACCACGTTTTACATCTAATAAATATTCTCAAAGATATTTTTTCAATGAGTGGTTTTTTATTGGGTTGAAAAAAATGTAATAAGCTACATTACATCTCGATATGTGTTGCAGTAAAAATAAATATGTTATAAAATGTAAATCTCCTAAATACTCTAATGAGATGTGTATGAAAATTAAGTAAATTTATAAGATTCTTGAAATTACGCGCGGCGGGGTTTCATCCGGTCCCTTAAAGATTCGAAATATGATGATTTTAATTGTCATGCAACTGAACACTGATTGGCAAAATGTCTACCAGGAAAATATGGGCTGGATCCGATTTTATTCTCAAAACGTATAAAAATACGATATCTCGGCTTAAAATACGACTGCACACTTGTATCTGCATATCTAATTATGTAAACACAGTGCGGGTTCCGTTTTGAATTGGAATCTGTCTGTCAAAGCGGAATAAACGGAGCCAATCAGAGATAAATAACCAGCGGTCCGCGGCCCGTTTCATTTGCATGTCAATGACGCGCAGGGGCGGCGGGACGGAGCGAGGAGAGGCGGAAATCGGCCGAGAGCGCAGGTACAATGGAACTGATCACGTGACAACTGATATGCCTCACCACGTATAGTGTGAGCGTTGAATAGTAATGACGGCTTTTTAGAAGTCACACTTGTCTTAAATTCTGATATACATTTCCCAAATTACGTCATATGTCGCAATGCCAGAAGCATCATTTTCTTCATAATAAGATGGCCTTTTTTCAAATTACATAGATAGTAAAAAATAGCAGATGAAATCTAGACGGTATTACTATTGCAAAAGTTTCTGGTGACGAAGTAATATTTTCTTGAAGCAAAGATAAACTACGAAATTGTATTTTACCTAACCAATATATTTTTCTAAGCCTGTCTCCACAAGTTAAACAAACTTGCTCTGTAATATTCGCTCTGGGAGGTTCACGACCGCTTAGGTGCACTTGAACGAAGGACTCGCTGAAACCAAATGTTCTGCACCGCTGCTGTTGAAGGAGATCTTATCTGAAAATAAATTTTTAAAAGAATATTCTTTATTTCTCTTTAAAAATGATTGGGAAAATTTTGGAAAGTTATTTCTTCGCGTGATAGAAAAAAGAACCAGGAAATCTCCAGTAAAATATTCCTCGCTGTTCAAAGAGCTAGGCTTTGTAAATTATTTTCATGAGCATAACAAAAATATTTATGATTATTTTTCCGAGCCAAATATCGACCAATAGAATTGCACCATTCGACGTCACGTGGTACAACCTACATGGTATTATACTGACAATTTTTTTTGAATATTTTCTCTGGTCGTTACTATATAACAAGAAACAATTTTTTTTGAATATTTTCTCTGGTCGTTACTATATATTATGAAATTCTTATTTGTTGACTGTTCATTTCATCTCATGGTGCAATTCTATTGGCCGACATTTGGGACGGAAAAATAATCCCCCGAATACCACACGAGCTTCAAAATTATCTGGCATTTCCCTCAAGGTTCCCTGCAAACAAATGAAGTCGTCAAGTTTTTCAGGAAAAATCACTCGCGCTTCGCGCTCGTGATTTTTTAACCTGAAAACTCCTTCATTTGTTTGCAACGAACCTATCGGAAAATACCCGATAATTTTGAAGCTCTTGTGGTATTATATATGATTATTTTTCCGAGCCAAATATCGACCAATAGAATTGCACCATTCGACGTCACGTGGTACAACCTACATGGTATTATACTGACAATTTTTTTTGAATATTTTCTCTGGTCGTTACTATATAATAAGAAACATTTTTTTTTGAATATTTTCTCTGGTCGTTACTATATATTATGAAATTCTTATTTGTTGACTGTTCATTTCATCTCATGGTGCAATTCTATTGGCCGACATTTGGGACGGAAAAATAATCCCCCGAATACCACACGAGCTTCAAAATTATCTGGCATTTCCCTCAAGGTTCCCTGCAAACAAATGAAGTCGTCAAGTTTTTCAGGAAAAATCACTCGCGCTTCGCGCTCGTGATTTTTTAACCTGAAAACTCCTTCATTTGTTTGCAACGAACCTATCGGAAAATACCCGATAATTTTGAAGCTCTTGTGGTATTATATGTGATAATTCAGGCATGTTGTCTTTTGTTAGCTTTTTCATTTTCGTCTATATATTTACAATTTGGACGAGTACTTGTCCAATATCACGATATTGCATATGGGCACAAGAGTTTACGTAGAGTACACATAGTCCCGAAACTATCTTGTTTACGAAAGAGCGAAGGGACGCAAAATGTATTGAATATGTTTCGAAAGAGAGAATAATAAATTTCGGGACACTTTGCATTCGCTTTCGAGTAAGCATTGAATACTTACTCAGTAATTCAGAAGTAGGCATTTCTTTTCTTAGGAATACATAATATTATGGAATATATTCATTTGGAAACTTTTAGTCATTTTCAAAAAGTGTCGCATCGTTCAAAAATATTTTATACATACATACACACTCACGCCTTTTATCCCCGAAGGAGTAGGCAGAGGCGCAACTAATGCACCCACTTTTCGCCGTGAGTATTCCGTCCCATTATGTGATAGGGGGCGAGCCTATCGCCATATCGGGCACAAATTCCAGATTCCGGGCTGATACTGAATAGAAAAATCCAATATCACTTTGCCCGACCCGGGGATCGAACCCGAGACCTCAGCATTGCAGTCGTACCGTAATAACTACGCCACCGAGTCAGTAAAAATATTTTATTTATATGTGAATTAAAACAAATTGCTCATAATAAGTTTTGTTGATTATTGAACTTTACATTAAATATGAGTCACGGTCGGTTGAAAATGAGGAAAAAGCCTTTACCGCCAAAATTAATTTAATAAAAATAAGACTAATAAATAAATAATAGAGCAAATGGTATTTGCCCTCTGTATAATGTAACAGCGATTGGCTGCCATCGAATGTGCTAGACCAAACCATATTGAAGATACAGGCCTTATTATTTTTTTATTTATTTGTCCTAACAAGCTGCCAATTTAGAGGTATCTTTTTTACAAATACCGAAAAATACCGCGTTTATTTTTTGCAACATGTATTGGAAACGAATAAAGCTTTTGTTGATATAGGCAGATGTCATTTCAATATTATTCAGTTATAACTAATGATCAATTCAATTAGTATTTATTCAATAATACGTAGCAATAGACTTAAAAACAAGTGTATTTTGTTCATGGATGCATAAAGATGCTCAAAGGAGCAGCTGTATATTTTTAATATGAGTTTTAAGTGGCCATTTGTGTTATATACTTCTAATATATTATGCCTAAACGATACCTTTATATTTTGCCATATAGCCTTTAAAATTAAATCAGCGATTGAAAATATCGATATAGTAAATTATATTCTATACCATACAAATACATAGGTATGTAGATAAGTCGTATATTGATGTTTATTTCATATAAATATACGTAAATTAATAGCATGGTAATACAGAATGATGGAGTTATTGCCTTACTATATTATTTCATCCAGGGGCGGGATTTGAATTAACCGGAGCGTTCCGCCGTTGGTTCGATCATCTGATGCGTGACTTTTGCCTCGAGATAACATTTCCTCATTCATCCACATCCCATTGATTATATTCCTTTAGCCATGTTAAAATATAGTATAATATATAAAAATTAGAATAATATTTTTGTTCGTCATATCATACCTTGAGTTGTAAAATAAATTTTGTAGTATTTAATGGTTATATATGAGACACAATTACTTATATTTAAATAATATTATGTAAAAATAATTATGAAGTTATGACTTGGCATTAACAAAATAATTTTGGTATTGGCCTAATTTTGTAATGATTGGCGTAGTTGACATCTCCAATTAGTAACAGCGAGATAGATAAGTAAAGAGAAAGAGATATAGATAGAAAGGGAATGTCTCCATCGGCTTATGTCCAGAAAATAAATGAAGACAACGTATTGGATCAAAACAACGTGCCACACATAAAACGTGGGGTCATCTCATGTAATGCACTGAGAAGCCAAATCCGGGAAAATGTTATGTAGACATATTTACTCCATATTATTTTTTACAACATGATTTACATGATGAATGACATTTTTATAGCACTAAACAAACAATAATGCATAAAAACCTGTTTACATTATGTTACAGACATGCACACATATTTCTGGATTTAAAGATTCCTTGTGTTCTAAATTCGAAAAAGTTGCAATGTAGGAAAGCAGACGCGAAATGCCGTAGGCTTTACAATATACGGGACAGGCATGTTTTATATTATTGAGGGAGCGGCCCTGTTTACCTTGTTTACACGGGGGATATTGTAACTCGGCTCACGTGGGTGTTTTGCAAGATTTGTAAGGGAAATTTATAAAAAGTGCGTCTTTTGCACCGTTATGGATGTCGTGTATAAAAATTTCGACGCTTTCTGTTGATGGTAGCATATTCTTTATTGACAATTTAGTTTGTTTGTCTATGTACTTTATATGTATTATGGACTATATACTTTCGTTTAAAATAAGGGTAATTATAACAACCAAGTTAAATCAAAATGTAAATTATCAAAAAGTCGTATAAGCCATAATTCAATTTGTATTAATGATCGAAACAAACCAACTGAATGAAAATGGGCGTTCGGAAGGCGGGTGCGTATGATATCATATCTGTATACGCCTCGCTGGGTCACTCAAGCCTTCATTACACGGTATGAGATTAGGTTTAAATATGTTAAATATTATTATATGTACATCACTTAGCTAAATAAATCAATTTCTAATGCCAATGCAAAATATATCAACAGATGCTATGGTGCTTCAGATTTTTAAAAGTAATTCAATACTATAAAAAACGAATACAGATTACAACTCGTGCGTATAAATCATTCCTTTTATGAATGGAAGTAGATACCTACGAACATGTTCGGCAGGCGTGGACTCAAATACAATACTTACGTAATCATTGACGAAAAAATACTGGCCAAAATTATTTATAAAAACAATTTGCTGATTTAAACTTTTCTATCATAAAAATATACTTAAGGAGATGATGGTTATGTTGTAATAGATAGCCTAAAAACTAAAGACTACTTTTAGAGCTACAATTTATATAACATTTATTGACACTATAGATAATATTATGCCACAAAAGCCGTCCACATCTAATATATTTACGCAAATGACAGGCCGACCCGATCCAATATGATGTTAAACATTTGCATTTCTGAGACCGCACCGAATATTCTTTATAAGATTGAACAAAAACAAAACCTTTGTTTGGTCTCGTGTCCCTGATTATATTTGAACAAAATATTCGTTGTGTCATGTACACAGTATAATAAGTCTCTCGGGTCGACAAATGGTACCGAACCATCGACTCTAAGATATTCCTTTATACGTGATCCGGCCGGGATATGTATGAAATGGAATGGACAAGGGAAATCTCTTGAGCTGTATTAAGGTGTAAAGGTACCGATTCCCAAATGGTACAGTTATTTTCTCGTATTGCGCGTTGGGGTACATTGCACGCGACGCAGAAATTGAAAGTCAATGGGTGGATGGCATAAAAAGGGAATGTTCTCGAAATGAAACATAAGTCTAGAGCTTACTGCAGAGAGGAAAACTATATCATATATTTTATATAGTCTTTTGGAGTGAAATTATTTATTACAAATACTTTTAACTACTTACATCCCACGCAAAATGTAAGGTTAAAATTAAATTGCTACCGAGAACGACTAATGGAATTGCTCTTTGAGCTCTTATCGATGCCAGGTTATCCGTTACGAATGAGCGCCTCGACGAAATTTCCTTCCCTAATGACCTTTAATATTAAATTATTGGAAGAGGTGAACATTCCGCGAACAAATCCGATTCGTAATTTAAAAACAAATGACACTTAAAAGAATTTATTTAATCCAAGTTCTTCCGAAAACTGATGCTGGAGGCACTGTTTTGCAAAGAAATTTGTGTTGAAATGTCTCCGTGGATCGTTGTTTACCGAAAACCAGCCTTGTTTTTTGACTGTGAAAGTTGATTATCTTATATATTTATTTAAACACGCATCCCGATCCTTGACACACAATATGATACTCTTTTCTTATTGGATAGAGTTCAATGTTCACCTTTCGAGGTTGTTTTGTAAAAGCGAGTTGAAGCGCACCGCCCGCCGGGATGGGACCGCCGAATATTGCGACCCTTATTTATGTCCACTTGAAGTTTGCCGTAACTACAGCCACGTCGAGCCACACTGTTTTTTTGCTAAACATGCAACTTTCTAGGACTTAATGACAGTCTACTTAAATTGGATTAAGCTAGAACACTTACTGACTTAGTACGTACTTTTGGTAACAAATTTCTTGTGAAATAAAAATATTTTTTGTTTACTTAATAAGGAATATTGTATATATAAAAGGATATAACTGATTCACGAAAAAAATATCAGTTTTTTGATAATGATTATAATAGAAGTGAAATAGAGCCTACATTAAAGTAAATATTTGCTAATTATTTAAACGAAATTGAACTAGATATTATACTTATTAGACCTTGAGAGGAAGTGCTATAAAATTATGAGGAAGAAAAATTATCCGAATAAAACCTTGAGGGAAATAAGTGTTCCGTTCATTCATTTCCCATGGTTTCCTTGACGAATATTTTTTAGGGTCACGTATAGTTTGAAATGTGTTAAAGTCTAGATTTCATTATTTAGTTTTTACCTGGTTTGCATTATAAATAATTTAAAAATTATAAAATACGTGTTTTTAAACGTGTGAATAAGGCTGTCATTACATAAGATTTTTAATTTAAACTTCTTGTTTCAACTTAAGCTGAAAGTTTAAAACTTCAGGAATAACTTCTGATTTGATCACCATGCTTCTCTTTTGAAGTGTTATAGAAACATGGATAAACGAATGTCTGTATAGATATGGCGTTTTGTATTTATCCAATAAATAAAACCAAAGTAGAATGTTGTTTATAAAGAAGCGTGTTTAGCTCTTATAAATAATTTTAAATATTATTAATTAAATGGTTAGTAGGTAATTGTGGTTATTATTTTATGTAGGCTAAATAATAATGTTCATTAAAGCCAACATTTCTTATATTAATTCTAAAATAGAAGTTGAAACCTGTGTAACAGATTTTTTGGGAACATCGTTTGCGTTATATCAAAAGGATACTAATTGTTGTTACAAATTAAAATATATATTCATAGACTTAAATTCTTATGAACGTTTGTTGAAAATAAGACTTTTATCTTACACGGTACTTGATCCTATACATCTATATTTGTGAATATTTTATAGGAAATAGCTATATTGCTAATGTAGGTACAATGTCTATCATTCAATTAATAGATACTGTACCGAAAAAATTAATAATTTTTTTTTTTTTTGTTTGCCTTATCCTACAAAAGAGGTTCCTTGTTATAAAACAAAGTATCTTAACCGAGTTGAGATTAAACATATCTACGTAATGCGAGTACGCATGGTGGGGTGGCAGAGGTCTCATTCGGTGGCCTTTGTTCGCACTTTAATAAACTTGACGAATTTTGAAATTTAT
This sequence comes from Sphinx pinastri, assembly GCA_947568825.1. NCBI lineage: Eukaryota > Metazoa > Arthropoda > Insecta > Lepidoptera > Sphingidae > Sphinx > Sphinx pinastri. Next base: position 7,198,418 of record OX387627.1, on the reverse strand, counting down.
TGCAAGCGAGCGAGTTAATGATGCCTGCGAAGAGGGTTCCGTAAAGGGGTTGCAATGCTGATAAAAACTAGGCTTAGGTTTAAACATACGTAATTATGAGTTATTTACTCTATATGTGGCATTACGGTACGTCTGCAATGCTGAGGTCTCGGATTCGATCGCCGGGTCGGGCAAAGTGATATTGGATTTTTCTATTCAGTATCAGCCCGGAGTCTGGAATTTGTGCCCGATATGGCGATAGGCCCGCCTCTTATCACATCATGGGACGGAATACGCACGGCGAAAAGTGGGTGCACTAGTTGCGCGTCTGCCTATCCCTTCAGGGATAAAAAGCGTGAGTATGCGTATTGTGGCATTAATTAAAAGTAAATGCTAAGGTGTTTATATTGTAGTACCTAGGGAGATATTGTAAACGAAATTCTGAATACTAACAACTATTGATGTCCAAAACTAAATTTAGGTTACTAATTCTAATCGCCTCATTCACCATAAAATTCAAGCTCAAATAAGGTAAGTGCATAATATTCGTAAGTGGCGTAAGCGTGTCATGCGCATCGTCTTGCCGAATAAATAATAGTGAAGGGAACATTGTTCGGTAAGTGCATTCGGTCGTCCGATCGACGGCACTAGATAAATGCCGAAGATAATAGCTACACCACTGGGAAGTTAAGGGTAGGATCTTACATGTCTAAGATTCGGCTAAATAGGAAGTCGAGTTTGTTGAACTATGAACTCAACATAATGAGAATATTCGGAAATATAAAAACAAGTTTTTAGTTTATTTATTCTGATTTGTATCTTAATTACAGTGTTATTTAGATACATACTAATAATTTACTTCGTAAATACACTTCTTAATAGAGTTAAGATATTTAAATGACTTTTTATCGCAAATATCTTCGCTCGCACCTACACGTATTTTGTTACATGTATGTATAAATTTTATTTAACATTAGTATTATTTATTCTTTACTGACGATGGGTTTAGAAAACAGTATAATGTTTTAAAAACTGGTAAAAATACATTTTTATACCGAACATTTCGGTCATCTTCGTAAATGTGCACTAAGCCTTACAAGAGGAGGATAATAAATTCGTAGCTTTTAACAGGTAGCCGATACTTAAGATATAGTACCTCTATGGACTAATGCGCTATTACTCTGGAATATAAATGCTGTTATGCTAAACTCATATCTCTGACCAGAGAGTACACTTAATTGTGAATATAATATAAGATCGATCATAGATTTTGTATTGGTATCTAATTGAAGTTTCTCGAAGCTTTAAGCATCAAAAAAGTTGTGACAAAATATTAAGAAAAAAATATTGAACTATGTATTTTTAAAAACAGGCAATGTTTATTACTTTTATTTTAGTCGGTTAAATGCCATTTAAAATTCCATTAATATTCCAATAAAACTATTCAAAAATGTATAGAAAATATAATTTAAGAATCTGTCGTAGGATGGAAATATTATTTGCTAAATGTGCATTAATTTTATCTCTGCTTGAACACTTGAAGTGTAGACTGAAGAGTCTTCGCTATATAAAATAAAATAAAAATATTTATTGTCAATTATTTTATTGTAACCATTATTCATATAGATTGTACATTTCATCAGGGTAAAGTAATCTTATATTAGTTATTTTCCTACAATTCAATTAGTATGATCCAACTCTAATAAAAAATTCGATTTGACATTTGTTCATAAATGTAAACTAAACAGTATTTCATTGTTTTCCTAGTGGGAGCTGTTTGAATACAATTCATGATTCAGTATGGAGTATATGTTCTAGTAGTTAATGATCTCCAAGTGGACTCTGTGAAATGTACTCGTTTAATTACACCCTTCGAGTAAAATAAAGTCCAACGATATCATTCATTTTATTTTGTCATTATTGTATTCACAACTATCTTTGAAATAAAAGAATCGGTTATATATATGCAACGTTCATTGTGAGACTTTATATACGCGACAATTATTTAAATTATCTCGATGCCAAACTGTATTTTTTTTACCGATTTCCAAAAAAGGTGGAGGTTCTCAATAAGGTATTTGCCTATGTTTGATTTTATGCATTAATTTATATGTAACAGCAAATAATACGAAAAAGAAGCTTTTCTATAAAAACAGTATTAATATTGGTTAAGAAATGTGGCAGTAAATCATATTTCAAATTTTTACATGTGCAGGAGTGGGCGCGCAGTGGGGATATCGCTCCATCTCTTTCTTTCGCACGCATCGCAGTTTCCGCTGACGTCACGTGCCTATATTTCGACTTCAGTTTGTTTCGTAACAATTACCCCTTCTACAGAATTTCAAAAGCTTATGACTTGTTGATTTTTAACCAAATTTCAAGGATTCTTTCTGTGTCAGAATTTATATTACGTTAACGTTTTATAAAAGTAAAAAACCAAAATGAGTCAAATACCCTATTCATGTGATGTATTTTGAGCCGATTTCCTATTTTTATTTAGTAACGTAGGTTCACAAAATGGTCCCATTTTTGTTTCAACACGTTTCATTTTTATTTTATTTTTGTGAAGAGAAAACGAAAATTGATAAGAAGACAAAAGTGTAGAAGCGATTTGAAGTTTTGAATTTGTTCAGCTACTTATGTGGCTGACTGTACATAAATTATACTATAATATGACGTGAATTGACGTCAAATAATGTTTAAGAATGATCTATCTGCGTAACACGGCGCTGTGTGTAGGGTTCGAAAAAAACGTCGCGCCGTTTTGATCCGCGCACGAAAACAAACGCGGGATTCGCAAACATTTCGAGACTGAAAATCGTAGAAATCCCACACCAAGAAATTATATACTTTTATAATGGAGTCAGTTCTATGTGTTACCAGCCTAAAATGAACAAGGAAGTTTCATTACGCGAAAATATACTATTTAAGATACACAACACACATATTCCCTTAACCCGTACGTAATGTGCAAGATTCCTTCATTAGGAGCTTCGCTTGCGGCTAAGCAATTAACTTCGGTCTATTAAGCAATTAAGGTGCAGAGAGACAATTATACCATCCCTTTAAGAACGTACGTGGGAATTGATTTCTATTTAAAGAACGGGAAAATTGTGAGATTTTAAGAGTGTGGGATGTCTTTTAACATAGCTAAAATGTTTGTGTAAAAATATATTTTGTACAGAAGAGGCGATGAGGCGATGACTTATATACGAAATATAGACATATTCCATTAAACTAAATCATAGATGCTCACTAAATTTAGTAAGTAATATTATCTTTCTAAGTGTGATTGCATTGCAAAGTTCTAAATAATGGATAGAGCTGACGAGATTTTATATGCCTACATAATTGTATTCGCTTAATGTTAAACACACACAACCTCTATTATTACTGAAAGCTTGTTATTAATGAATAAATATACAAAAAGTCAAGAATGGAATAATCATTTATGCACAGTCATGTGAATTGCTAATGTAATTATTCATGTTGTCGAGTTGGAATTAATTAGTGTAAATAAAAACAATACAATTTATCATAAAAATATTAAATTATTTCGTTACATAATTATAAATCTGTCATTGTGAATTTATGTTTATAATTTTCATAAATAAATACATATTCCATCTTTAAAATTTTAAATGACTAACAAATATAATACAAGTACATTATAATAAGTATGCTTAATTATGTTGCCTGTGCATGATCCGAGAACTCAGTGCACTCATGTTAAAAACTTGCGAAATAAATTGCTTATATTTTGCTCTATCATCCGTTGAACCTAAAATGGAAAGTAATGCGGGCAAAACAAAACTGAAGGCCTTTCATTCTTCCACTATGTAATGTTAATTCGGCTTAATTTTGCCGCTTGTTTAGCGGCAACGAATATTTAAGTCTAGTATTTTGGTTACATCATTTCGTTCGGTTTGTTTTTACTCGGAATTTTTATAAGAATTTTAGCTTGGGTAAAAGGAAAAATTAACGCTTTTAATTTGAGCTACATTTTTCTTTATACCTTTTTGAGACGAGCATATTAAGGTAAGTACAGAATGAGTAGGTTTAGCAAACTAAATTAAGTACAAATTTATTTCGAGAGGATATAGATATACAATAAAATATGCATGTTTATAACGACGAATAATAAACTGGGTTAAATTACTACATTGTTAACTTACATCTTAGAAATTCGTCCCGTCAAAGTTCATCCCTATCTCTATAGCTATTACGACTCGATTACGTAATACATATTTTAAAACATCCTATAAACAAAGCAGTAACTATAAATTGTAATTGTATTACAAACTTTACCGAACAGTATTTAATTATACTGACCTTCATCTTTCTTCAGCCGTTCAACTTTTACTTAACATTAGAAATAGTTGTACAAATTGCACTTTAAAATCTAGAAACTAGAGTCACGTCCGCACAATTCAATATCACAGCGTATTCATATTTATATGGGGTACACGGTGGCAAAAAATGGGGAAAGTTTGGTCCCATTGTGCCACCCTCATATAAAAACTGGGCCAATAGGGGACCGTTAATCTAGCACAATGGATTTTTTCTCACCAATCGATATGATTTCACAAGATGGCCGCTTTGTATCATTTTTGTTTTGAACTTAGAACGTGACGTCATGCGGGTGTGAGAGCGGTTGAAACCGGTCTTGGGTGGTATGTTATCTGGGTTCCCTAGTCAAGTGTTCTTGGATATGGGAACAAAAGCTCCCAAAAATGTAGTTTCGTTTCTATACCGCAACTTGGACTTAATAACTATGTTACTTTGTACTATTATGATAAAGTAAAGTTAGCTCTACATTTTAATAAAATGCATATAAAATCAAAATTATTTTCAAAAAACAATATGAAAATGTTAATGAAATTTGATATAGGAATGTTAAATGTATATTTAACTCAGTTTTTAATAATTTATTGGCAAATTCGATTTGTAAAATATGCCTATCTAGAATATTATGAATTATCTGGACTCCATTCTACAAAATAATGTTCACAATCGAAATTAGAAAATTTTAGATACAAAATTCTTTGAGAATTATTTTAGCAAAGAAAATTAGCGCTACAATTTTATCGCAACCTAAAGTTCTCGAAGAACGCGAAGTAATTATTCTTCTGCAAAGACATCCAGATTTCTATTGTAATAAGCTATATTACTATAGTTTAGTGTTCATGAAGTACAGAAGTTTCTATTGTTTATAAGAACGCCGACTCTATATAACAAATTAGATGTATTTTGAAAACATAAATGGAATATTAATAATATTTCCACTAATGTAAAATCGTGTGTAACATTTCTAGTTTTGTGTTTAAAGGATGACAATAATTTTTGACCAAGGACAAAAATCTATTAATTTATTTGCAACAAGTATGTATGTAGAGTATTCTAATACTTTAATACAATCTTAAATTATATATTTTTCAAACCAGTACTAGGTTTTACAATGAATTACTAAACTGTAAATCTTACGCACTGAACAAAATACAAATGATTAAATAAAATTATCTTTGTTGCTACCTCAATAACAATCGATTACATAATATACGACTACAAACTGTTTCCAATATTCATTACTCCTAGTATCTTTATTATAGGAACATATCCAATCTTCTCAAACATAATTAATGTCTCCGGTTATTGCTTCAAAACGGCTCTTGAAATGAAAACAATCTACAAGCGAAATTCTCTTTCGTAGCCTAAATAGGGAACACTAGCGCCATCTGTCCTCGCAGTACAAAACACAAAACTTTCCTGTATATAAAAGTTTGAATGTGTGTATTCGTGTTCCATTACGCAACGTAAAATATACACCAGCGTAATCCAGCGTCTTTACGAGGGGCGCGCTTGCGTGTGTGCGTTGTCTGTGTACGCTGTTTGTATGTGTGCCGTGTCTGTACAGTGAATGACAGTATCCGTACAGTGGTAGTGTGCGTCTGTGAAGTCGGGAGTTGATCTCACACTAGTGGAAACTTTTTCTCAACATTAGTACACGTAGCGACATCTGTTCAACCTTACTCGAACTAGAAGCTTACAGCAGTCTTGAAGAACGACGCTACTATATTTTCTTATGTGCTTATTTTAATATTCTTAGATTATCATGCTGGGTCTTATTAGATTTATTTATTATATTGGATACATTTGTTGCATATAATGGAAAATAAGTAAATTTGACTGTATTTATTTGTAGTAACTTAGTAACAATGTTCTTAGTATTTAAATAAGCTTTAACCTTGCTCACATAAAATGAAAATTATATATCTAAGAAAGGTTTATGGTTTAGGTTTTTTTGTTCGTGTATTGGATGTGACGTGCGGTATTTAATTATACTTAGTTCAAAAAATAAAACGCCATTACGTCGTATTAGCCTTCATTTGACTATTCCAAATGACTTCTGAATTTGGAACTCCTATAAAATTAAACACTGTTTGAAAATTTATATGAATATTCTAAATAAGAGATGTAGAATAAAAAGTAACGGCCATCGAGCAAAAAATTTATAGAAAAAAGTTAGTTGAGTCCTTATTCATCGGCGCGCCGCTTAAAATAGACATCTTTATCAAAGACTTCCTTTATGTATGGCCAGATTGAATTCGTTTTGGATAATTACTACAAAACCGTGTACTAATTTATAATTCAAGGATTATTGTCGGCGCGTAATCAATTATAATAAATTCAGATACGAAACAACACTTTATGGGCAACGAAATTAATACAATAGTTAATTATTTTTGTACATGAAGACATAAGTTTTCATTAGCATCTAATTAAGTAATTAAGACTTTTGAAAATGGAACATTTAAAATTCAAATGTCCGTTATTTCGTCGGTGATCGAACGCGCCCATAAGTTGTCCGCGTCATGTTTGTGGTACGTCACACGGTTATATCATTGCGGCTTTAAACACGCGACGATCTCGGTCAATGGCCCGTGAAAAATTTGATCACATTTCTTAGCCAAACGTTAAGTAGAATAGCGCGAGATGACGTTCCGTTGTTAATGAAGTTTAGCTAAGTCCAATCTTAGTTATATCTGCCGGCGCTCCGAGGGTCCTGCGTGAAATGAATTCATAATTAACGTTTTTGCATGACACAAGGACAGTGCGGCGGTTACACTCTTACGTTTTGTATCGCGTCGAGATTAGTAAAGTTCATTGACGTTTTGCGTAGACGCTAGGGGATTATTGGGGATCGCGCGATATTCTGTCGCCTCTAGGGGCGCGCGGCCGAGCAGGACGGCTGCGATACTAGCGAATTGTCTCGTGGCAGCAGGTGGTGATTATAGCCGCTCAGTCGGCTGACTGTTTGAACTTTTGAAGGTCGAAAAATATGTGTACAGCGGACTTTTGGACGCAATTATGGCGGGATGTATGCTATGCTATAGCGTTTTTTTACACGTTTCGTTAAAACTTTTCGAACTAACGCACATAAATTAGTTTAATTTTAATATACGTTGTAAACTTTATAGTTATGGAAAACTTAATAGAAAATGCAAATGTTTAGTCTCGTAAATCAAAACTTACGTAAGCCTAGCTTTGTGTAGAGATACAAGTTTGAACATGAAATAATTAACATACATAGAATTGTACAAATTAACAACATAAGATTTCCTCGAACGTTAATTAAGTAAATAGTGTTAATATAAAAATATGTCGGCAGATAATATTTTGAATACTTAAACCATTAGAAAACATATTTGACCTAAAGTGTTAGAACGACGTTATCTCATAGAGTCGAAACAAAAAGTTATAAATCGCGAACCAAAAGGCGTGGGCGAAATCGCTATTAGCGGCGCGACGTCATAATTCGCTGTCAATTTTTCAGAACACGAGACACGTGCGCAGTGACCTTGAATAAGTAAAGACTTTTGGGATCTATTGTTCGTGCGTCAAAAAAATATTCCACTTTAGATTATTGTATAATTAAATCGATTTCATATTTATTAAAAAATATTTAATTTATTTACATAATTATATGTTTCGTGCTTGTGTATGATGATTCAAGTATACATAGATTATATTTATTGTTCATATGATATAATTATATGCAAATTACATTTATTAGCTTACTAGGTGTTGCTCGCGGCATCACCCGCGTGAAAACGAATCCCGCTACAATAATAAAACACAGTACGACGCTAGCGTCATCTACCTAAAGAATCAGATAAAAATATCCATTATTTCCCATGAGACCAAATTGCTGGGATAAAAAGTACCGTATGTGTTAATCTAGGACATGATCTACACGTGTGATCTACCCCAAATTTCATCCAAATCCGTTTAGTTGTTTCTGCGTTTACTTCGAACAAACATACAAATATCTTAACATTTGTACAAACTTCCGCAATTATAATATTAGTAAGATAAGATTATTGACCTGTATTATTGATGTACATCAATTATGTTGTCATGTTGTAGGGGATTAAATGGAATTGAGTGTATGATAGCTTGTTATTTTGGAATTTAACTTTTTTCCGAACATGCTATTCAATTTAATTTGATAATTTTATTGATACAAATATATGCAATACAGACATGTTTAACACATTACAAAAGCAATATTGTCATAAAGTAGCGTTAATAATTACATCATTATAATTCATAAAATACAATGCTATTATTTTTAAATGTTGCTCGAATGTGAGATCTGTCTAAAAGTTAATTGTGACTTACGACCAGCTGTCTATCTGACGTCAATACTCCTACGCAATCTATGCAAAAAATTATACAAAAACCTTGCACTGAGGTTTACTAAAAATTGAACCCAAGAATTAACTATTCTTTATTCAGACTTACACTTAGTAGAATTAATGAGATTTTCTATAAATGAGATGATATGTATATTTTTGGAACGAAGTTCCTTATCGCGCGTTGTGAAAGGGGGCTGGACGGAAAAGTTGTCACGACACTTTTTGCTATTATCTTACTAATATGAACCTTAAATACAATGCGTAGAAGCTATAATTCTTGAAACGAGTATATTTTTATTTATTTTATTTATTAAAGTCATTAAAACCATTTCTTACTAATCTAATATGAACCTTAAATACATTGCGTAGAACCTATTTCCCCAGCGTTGGCACGGCACGAGTACAAAAGAATCGAACGTAACATTCTTTTTTCAAATTTTGTTGATTTATTCTACTTTGGTTACTGACATTTATCAATAACAAGACTAAACGTGCTTTGCTCGCGTTTAAAAATCTACTTTATGTGGTAAGCGTAGGATCGAATTTGTGTTTAGTCAATCAAAATTTGTGATAAAAATGCTATGCAATAGCTTTACCGCGGCAGTCCCCGAGTGCCACACGTATTTATTTGTTTTTTTCTCTAGAAACTTATGTATTGGAACGGAAATAGGAAAATATATATACACACTCTGTTATATAAATAAAATTTTATTACAATTCCTTCACTAATTAATCGAAAGGAACTTCATTCCATCCGGGTGTCCCTTGACACCTCTCATTGCTTTTTTTTATGAAATTATTATTTACAATACAAAATGAAAGGCGAACAAGTTGCTTGTAGTATAGTAAACGCTATGACTATTTCTATGTATAGTTCTATTGATCACTGCAATTCGCTCATTACCTTGAGATAATAGTCATAAGTATCATAATGCCCTGTAGCTAAAACATAATATTTCATTGTATAAATATATATATACATGTAGGTAGTTAACTCTATAATAGCTTTTCCAATTAACGAATGGTTAGGAATTGGAACTAATGGATACAGTTGTAATATGAACTTTTTCTTAGGTCGGTGTATTGCTTATACATTGTTATTGTATAGATATATATTAATGTACAGTCAGAAGCATAAATATCTGTACAAAATCAACATTTCAAATCGCCTATAATATACGCGTTAAGTTAAACCTAAACCTTTTTTTCTTTGTTTGAAGTAAAGTAAATCTCTTTTATTTTATTTTTGCGAAGAGATAAAAAAGATTAGTAAGAACAAAAAAGTATGTAGGCGATTTGAAATTTTGAATTTGTTCAGCTACTTGTGCTGGTGACTGTACAGTACCCTTGTCTTTCTTTCAGAGCTCGATTCACCTACTGTATCAATAAAATGACAGGACCATCACTTTGGGCAACCACGGAATTCTTTTGAATTGAATTGAATTGAATTCTTCTCTATGTATAATATTATGTACTTTAACGTAAACATATTATGTGATACGAATAAAAAATAGATAATTTTCAAAAATATTCAAATAATTATACATCTATTTACCACTAAATCATACTAGGTATTTACTTCGACATACATAAACGTATATCATATTTTGGTTCTACATTCAATTCAGTACAAGACGAGTCAAATGCTCGTTGAAATTGATACATTAGAACAACCATACTTTTTTTTTACAAAAATTAAAAATTTCTGCGTCGTTAAGACGTCATCTAACACCCATTAAAGTTTCCTAATATTCCTGATATCAGATCATAGTGCTGGTAGATATATATGCTTCTAATCAGCAACAGACTTAACTAGTCATAGTATATTCTGCTGAATAAAGCCGCGTGTATTCAATAGCGTTTAACACTAATTAGTTGTACTGTTGTGTTTTGTCCGAAAACAGCTTTCAAAGAAGAATGAATGTTCCTGGAGTATGCATTCCTTGTAAGTGATAGCTAATTTTTACATTTTGATTATAAATAAAAAGTTGATTTTACACGGTTGAAAACTCTGTTAAATCTTTTAACATATTTTGATATGTGGGCCCCAACGTAGTGTGGGGTATGGGTATTGGTCAGGTGTAGTACTTTTATAGCTATGGTCTCTTTCTATCCTAAGCCAGAACTACTTTACACAGTACCAATATTGTATAAACGATGTTGAAACTTCATATACTCTTCAATTATATAAAATTTGATAAAACAATGAAATTAAATATTCATGTAACTCATAAATAATACACATACTACTTCCTTCTCTTATAATTAAGTAGTTAGTAACAATGTTTGTATGTTTAGATAAAGGCATTAAAAGCTGGATTTCAATGAAATTTATATTTAAACTGGTGTCTTATACTAAACTTTTACAGGCGTTTTTCAGTACATACGGTACGTACTTTCAAACAGGCAAAGCCAGGGACAAATGCTAGTATATAATATTTTGATGTTCAAGGAAACATTGTGTGACCTCATTCGCTTATATATTTGTATTCATTATATTTTAGCCAGTTGCCTAAAGTAAATGATCTCATAAATTATCTGTCATATTTTTAGTTTTATTAAGTTTTACATTAAGTTCGTCTACACTTAATTGATGAGAACATATAAATTACGAGCTTTTGCCCACAGCTCCGCCAGCGGGAATGAGTTTTCCCGGGATAAAAGTCCCTCTTTATATTATACCGGGATAAAATGTAGCCTATGTGTTAATCCAGTACATAATCTACCCGTGTGCCAAATTTCATCAAAATCCGTCGAGTAGTTTTTGCATGAAAGAGTAACAAACATCCATACATCCAAACATCCAGACATCCATACATCCATATTTACAAACTTTCGCGTTTATAATATTAAGTAGGATAGTAGGATTCTGAGGTTGTTTCGTTCTACATTAAAATGTATTCCTAGATTATTATTGATTAAAATGGACAGAACACTTACTATGATGGCAAAGTGCCAATACTGCATCTAGTTCAAAGAAAAACTCTGCTAGTCTAGGCGTCTGTCGCCATACTAATCATGCTGATTCGCTAGATCGTCTCTACATGTTCTTTAGACTCTACATATGATCGTTGTGGTCTTATGATAAACAAATTGAGTTTCAATTGGATTATTTTTGTAACATATTATACACTGTATGTGTATTTAATTATAGTTTATGATAATACTTAAGTACACTTTATATTCGACTTAGCGTACATAAAGTATTGTCACAAATAGTTATGTATGCTCATCATCATCATCATTATTATCATTGGTATGCTAAATCTATTGTAAATGATTTAAACAGCGTCAACTTTTAGAGATAGTTCTGAGATACTTTCTTTGATGGTTGTAGATACCAATACGAGTATGTATGCTCAACATACCGATAATAAGATTGAACGTAAATTCAGCTGCAAAAAGTTTGAAAATTAATGAATAGAGTGAAAATATTTTTAGCCACGCCCGATGCCGCCCTTCAGAATCTGATCAGTGTATGAACATTGACGCTGCTTGTTTACGTAGAGTATATTATTAGAATGTTTTGTACTTGCCATGTTAAAATATCAAAATTCTCAAACGTAAAATGAAATATTTCCATCTATCTGCCGCCAACTTACGGATTAAATTCATAATGAAATAATAAAATAACTGATTGCCAAAAATTAACCGTCTCGAATCGTTTTATTGATGGAAACTTGAATCCATTTCGTATTTCGTTTTGGATTAAATTATCACACTATGTATGGACTTCGTTTAAACCAGCAATTATTTTTTAAAGCCAGTTTGTTTAATTTGCGAACGGTTTGAGATATAAAAAAGATTATGTATGACTGAACTCATTTGATAACTTAATTTTGGATTTAATTGGGCGAGGTTATCGAATTCGCGTGGAAAAAAAACAATAGACTTTAAAAACTTATTGCGCATGTCATAGCATCACTTACTTTGAAAATTACCTCAGTATAGAAATTTGATAATTTAGGTGTAAGAATATACTAGATGCAGGTCGCTTTTGACAGGTTCGTATGGAAATCTTTATCTTTAGCCGTTCGCCTGATGGTAAGCGATACGACCACCCATAAACAGTAGCACTACCATCCAGCACCTTGAGTTACAAAGTACTGTGTGGCATTCTACTGCGCTCGTCATCCTGAGACATAAGATGTTAAGTCTCATTATGTCCAGTAGTTACACTGGCTACAATGTCGTTCAAGCTGAAACACAACAGTGCATGCACACTGATGCTTGGTGGTAGAAATAGACATTGTGGTACCCACCCAGACGGACTCTTACATATGAGAGACCTACCACCAGTGAAACTTATACCTATTGCATACACGTACTGTCTTTATTAATGTAAATAAATGTAGAAATACTTCTTTTACTATAGAAGTTGGATAAATAATTAATAAATAATATTGTGGAACCAATTTGTAATTAGCGTTGTGCGTCAAAAGAGCCGCGTCAAAAACTGGTCTGGTACCTAACCCCATAAATTTTCCTTATATCTTGCCATCTTAATCTAGTCATCATAGATAACGTTAGATAAATAATTACCTAATTATGAAACCCCCATACATATTCAGTACCTATAAGTATATGAAAACCCATTAATCTATAACCCAAAGGCCACACAAGCAGTTTACGTAATATCGATTTGCTGTCCTTGTCTCGCGCGATATAGCTCCGCATTAAAGAGAGAGACCGCTACTAAGTAGGCTGTCACGTCCTTTGAAAGGCTTCGGCGTGAAAACTGGTTTCGATGAGATGCTTCGGGACGCTGCACTATTTATTTTTATATATCTTAATTCCATTGATGTATTTAGAAGTATATGTTTGAGTAAATCTCTGAAATCAATTTTGGTCGTCCCGTAATACGTTGTTTTTAAATCAGTCATGGTCGAAAGATGGCGCTGCTATTTTCAAAATAATATTATATGTTGTAAACAGGAAAATATAATTTTACTTACACTAAATTTAACGGATCTAACATGTAATATTATAATATGTAAATATAAGAAATTAAAGATATGAATGTGTCATATTTTGTGTGAATTAATCATTTTAACGGCAAATGTTATACTTGGATTAAATTATTTACTATGATTTTTTTTATAAGTGTTTATCGAAACTTTTTTTAAGCCATACATTAACATTTAATACCATATCTTTTGACTAAATTAATATTTGTTTTGTAAATAACCACATTTTACGTATCGCTCGTATTATAATCAAATTATATTGGAATTCATTTACATTTCATATAATTCCTCTTTAGTCAAGAATTTTGTTAAAAGAAAATAAATATAATTTCTCTAAAAATACATCTACGTCCCGCAGCATTCGGTGTGGTTCGGAAAAGCCTCCGAGGATATTGGATAGATGGCGTTAGGCTGCTTGTAATGGCTTCCTACTTTCTTTCCTCTAACTAGCGCCCATACATAGAAAAACATTTTTACATTCAGTAAAACTTAAATAGTAAAATTATAAATTATCAGCAGAATCAAAATTCAGAAAACGTATTCGTATAAGATTTGGCATGAATAAATTTGAATACATTTTTTTCGCTCGGCGTTTTTTTTTATCTTATCCGATAACCGAATGGTAAAAATTTAAAAGCCCCAGTAATTAAGATACGTAATGTCCACGTATGATGCAGTTACTGGTAAGTGTTGTCATTAGAGTTGTTATTTAATCATTTATTTGCCAATCAACTCAAAAATACACGCCTGTGCAACTTATAAGACTCAGTGATATGATAACTTTCTTTGTAACAAGAGTTCAAAGAAATTCATATAAGATAGGGCGCTATTCTAAAAACCTTACAGTTTCGTAATCGCTATTGGATGTTTTTAATAACTTTTCCTTGATGTCGGGGATTTATTGAGATGTTTCCAGATCAAACAGTGTTGCATAACGCAGGGCGGCTGAGCGTCCCATCGCCATATTTATAGTCACACACACATACAAGTTCACGCATGCGCTGTTCCCGATTTGCCCTATTTGTTGGTAAACATAGCATTCATTGTGTGGTCGATAATATATGTGCACCTCGTGGGAAATAACACGGCATTCGCTGTGGCGGAATAACAGGATGGGGTTTTAACCCGACTAGTGTCAGAAATGCAGGGGATATACTGTTATACCTACTTATTTTGTATGAAGTTATGGAGTATGAAGTTGTATGAACAAAAATGTTCAACTGATTTCACTGTATTTGGTCAGATAATTTATTTGTTAGGTTCTTTTATTCGTTGATTGAAAAATTGCTAATGCAATATTGACACATGCTACCTTATTAGTAAATTACATAGATTTGATTTGCTGTAGGTAATTTAGTTACATTTATTTGTACAGAATAGGTATTACAGCTAAGATCCATCGTCATAGCAACCATCTGGTCTGCTTAATGCGGACCCGCATGTTTTCCACGACCTACATATGTCACTAAGCTGAAAAACATTTTCTGTTACATTATCCGTGGGCAGAAAATACCTGAGTACATAATATGTACTTAATATTAAGGCAAATGGAAGTGAAGATAATTAAAAAGAAGCCGTCATAATGATGAATATATAACGATACAGAATGCATTCCGACGCATTGTTGCCGTGAAATTGATTTTATATAAAAAATTAATGTTGAATTACTATTATTTGAAATATGTTTTGGCTGTTAATTAATTCTTTATAATTTTTACTTAAATTTGTGTATGATTACTGTAGGTAAGTATAAGGCAATACAAATAGGAAACCTCACATCATAATGAACACAGTTTTCATATACATTATCGTAATTAAACTATTAAAAACATTCATAAATCTTCAGATTTATATAACTGGCCTCTTTCAATCGAAACCAAATATTCTGAATCAGTTACATATGTGAGATTTACGTAACTCTTAATATATTATCACCTTACATTTGTATCAAAAAAACATCTCTACATCTTCCCAACTAGCCGCTGATTGAAACTGTCG
This sequence comes from Sphinx pinastri, assembly GCA_947568825.1. Lineage (NCBI taxonomy): Eukaryota > Metazoa > Arthropoda > Insecta > Lepidoptera > Sphingidae > Sphinx > Sphinx pinastri. The sequence continues at coordinate 7,182,775 of OX387627.1, read as the reverse complement.
GTGCTCTACATAAAGGAACAAACTTATCTCTACTATTGGCTAACCGAAACTTTCCTTAGAGAGTATCTTAATAGGAAAGTATAAGGGCGAAATTAAAGCGAAGGTGTATTTCCAGAAGTGCGTATGTAATATTGTAAGTATCTAAACATAGGTTATCATCAATCAATGGTTATGTTAATGGGAATGAAGCCGTGCGTGCAAATGCCTTTATACATATCTCAAGATCAAGATATATTGTGAATATATTACAATAAACAAATCGGATTTCACTTGTATTTTAAATTGATTTGCATATTTATTTACCGATATTTTCAATGAAATTTAATAGTGTAGGCAAAAATTTAAGCGCTTACTGCCCACGTTTCTTCGAAAAATATTATGTGAGTCGATTTTTATTATCAGTAATTTTTCAAAATATATTTTACGGCAAATAACGAACATATTTAATATAATATTTCATTTCAACCTCGGTGAAAACGAAACCGTGTCGCTGTGAAATAAATATCTGCTTTTACGTTAAATTATTTAACATTTCCAAAGAAATTAATGTCAGTAAGTAAAATAAATCACGATTATTAATGTTTTAACACTCCCGTTGTATTAAAGTGTCGATATTTTAATTTTACAAATAAAATTTTTAATTTATCTTCTGTCTATTTTACAATAGACGTAGAAGATAAAAATCGCACATAGTAGCTACAGATTAAGTAGCTATTTATTTAATTTTTATCGACAAATGAGCAACAAATTGCTATTTTATTACTCAACGAACTGTTTATACCGAATTTATGTTACTTTAATAGAGTTCATTTTATTTCTATCTCCATAAAAACTATGAGGCAAATAATAATTTGTTGAATAATGTATTCCTCAAAATTTGCTATTGCATAACCATTAAAAAATTCTGCGTAAAATAAATACCTATCGGAATACCTATAATTTTCTGTTGCCGACGTCGTGCGTTGAGCTCTACATTGCACCCTATCTCTTTCATAAATATTTACCGTTACAACAAAAGTATGTCTTCCTATAATAATATTAAAACCCATAATAATAAATTGCCAATTAGTTCAAGAATTTGAAACATTTTTATAATATACATTGCGAACATGATTCCTGCGGCGCGATCTACCTACCAAAGCGGCGCGGCGGCGGCGGCGGCTTGAACACGGCGATTTTAAAGTTCCTGAATATTAACTTAAATAATTATGTTAATTTGGTTTTTATAGTAATTAAATATTTGCAGAGCACGGCAATTTGTTATAAAATGTGCAATTTTTTACTACATTACATAACTTACTCTAAAGGAAGTCTTTAGTGCCGCCGAAAACGCTTTGGCAAGAATGCAGTCTGCCAAGAAAGTTCTTACATAGGGTCTCTAAGGCCAAAGCGATTTTTTATTGTTGTTCTAGATAGCTGCTTAGTTTATTAACAATGTATGGCACAGAAATATATTCTAAAATAAATTTCAACATACTCAATGAATACAAATAATATACTAATTAGATGTCCATTATATATTAAGTATAAGCACATGGCTCTGACACATGGCTAAGTGTGGGAAGAGTGAGCGATACATATTACATACTTATCGCTTGTAACTTTCATTGATAGAGCCTAATGGAAGTATTGGAGTTCACATAAAACTTGAAGCCAACATTTCCTGCTTTATTATCTGTATTTACCAATAAATCACCAGACTAGTCACCTAAAAGCGAGCGAGAAAGCTCGACAAATGTTTCTATATGTGTTTATAGATAAAGCACCGTTTTTATGTATCCTTTTTAAATTTCTGAAATACGTTGACTTTTTGTTACATTAGTCAAGGAATAGAGTTGATTTGTATGCAAATATAATATTACCAAAAATAATTTACCCAGTAAATTAACGCACAAAACTTCGCATCCCAAAATATTGTGGAACAAACAACTGCACCGGTATCCCCGACTTCCCTTGGGGTGGAGAGGCTACCGCCCTCTTTAAGGGTGCAACGCTATTACCAAAAGTACCACGTTGCACTGCACTAACGCTCAGGATCTGCATGCGAATACCCGAATTTGCCAAATCACGATTCGATATTTGAAAATGAACGACGCTGAATCTTCTAGTCTCGACTCGGGATGAGAATTTGATGGAACTGGTGTTTTCGATTTACCTTATCGTGTTCGAAGTGCATTTAGTAAGGAACGTGACTCGAGGCAGAACATCCAATGCATGTATGATGCAGCTTTGTCTAACACTAATCAGATTAGAGATAACGAGATCTGTAAATTGCGAAAAGTGTACATTTTTACATAATCGATAGCAACTCAAATCGATTCTGTATGGTAATAAAACACTATTAAAACTGACAGAAGCGTTAGTAATGATATAAACTCGCTGATAGAGCAATTAAATTGTAAAGTAGGCAATCTCTTATCTTCAACGCTTATTTATGTAAAGTTCAATATCTTATATGGCCCTACGGAATCGAATAGTCGTATTTTCATCGAATGATTATTGGCTAAAGTGAGTAAATATGTTTGATAATGTAAATACAATACGTTTTGTTATGTTCATTATTTATGGAAAGATAAAAGCATCCTTTAATATTTAACGGTATTTCTCAGCGGGATATGTCCGGTTAAGTATTTGATTTATATTTGCATAATTAATTATAATTAAACGTTTAATGTGCATAATCACAATATGATAAATACTATGTAAATATCAACTAGAGTTCATTGCTTGGACAAAGGATTAATTATTACCTATCCGTCCGTAGAGCCGATATAAGCGTAAAACTTCACGCTTTGTAAACATTGATGTATTAAAAAACCCAAGATGCACAGTCAGCTTCTCAAAAACGTCCGCGGTTAAAAGAGGCACATTTTTTAATACATAAAAGGAATTTACCTTGCACAAAACAAAAGTATAATCTTATATTTTTATTATATCCGTGTTAGTCACTATATAATATTAAGTTACATTAGCTTTATAATATAATAAAAACATTTAATATTTCTATAACCTTATATTATACACGCACATCATGCTTTAATCCCCGAAGGGGTAAGCAGAGGTGGAACCAGGGCACCCACTTTTCGACAAGTCTATTCTGTCCCATGATGTGATAGGGGTCGAGCCTATCGCTATATCGGGCACAAATTCTAGACTCCGGGCTGATACGGACCAGAAAATCCTATTATATGTAAACGTTAATCTGTTGTTATATATCCCATAATATATTTACATGCTAACATTGTATACACATAATTACATTTTATTTTACCTACCAACACATCCCGCAGTTACATTTGCTAAAATATTGCATTCGTTTTTTGTGTTTTGATACCCGCTGGGTTTGGCCGGTCACAAATAAATTGTTTTACTTTTTTACTTTTTATTTAAACCTGATACTTTACTGACATACATAGGAGCTGCCCCGTCTAATTATGTGTTATTTACGACACGATAAACAGCTAAAGTATATGGCAAATTGTAAATTACTAAAGCATCCGAAATTAAATTAGTCTTATCTATATGTGAGATTTTTATTAATTGTAATAAATTTTGTTTAAGTTCTTCGTGTTTTAGGTATCAAGATCTAGTTAAGCATACGCGTGTCTTGCGTTTTAAATTAATATAAATACTTTAAAAATATTTAAATTAATCGACTGCCTCGGTGGCGTAGTTGTATTACGGTACCTACGACTGCAATTTTGAGGTATCGAGATCGATTCCCGGTTTCGGGCATAATGATATTGGATTTTTCTAGAATTCAGTATCCGCCCGGAGTCTGGAACTTGTGCCCAATATGGCGATAGGCTCACCCCTTATCCCATCATGGGACGGAATACGCATGTCAAAAAGTGGGTGCACTTAGTTGCGCTTCTGCCTACCCCTTCGGGGATAAAAACGCGTGAGTGTGTGTAGGTATTTTTAAAAATAATGCACATACTTATTCCTATTGCTTTAAGTGTTAATTTGTTAGATGTACTAATGTGACTAACACTTAACGATAAATTCAATTAAGTGAATGCTTATTAATCAAATAGCGTCGTCATGTGACACTGAGCGACTGGCGCCTTACCGCGCCCTCACTCATTACACTTGTTATAAATAGAGAAGAAACATTATTTGTGGTATAACACATTTATCATTACAATTTTAAATAATATGGCTTTCGATCAGCACTTATATACAATCGGTCTATTAATCATCAGTAAAATTATTTTGAATACTAATAATTATAAGTGCAAAATAACAAAGTAACCTAATTTATTATAACTTTAAAATACCTTGTTTACAACGCGAAGGAGCAAAGGTTAAAAAGTACCTGACGAATATAAAAGCTTTTTAGGTAATTCCGGCAAAATTGTGAGAAATAAACAGCAATTCGTAATGTATGGATACAGACGATGCTTAACTGGGTCCAGACGGCATACGGCGTCGGCGTCTACGGAACCCTTGAAGGTATTTTAACCCTAACGATTGAACCGCTGAATAGTCTGAGTGGCTTTCGAGGAGTTCTGTGGTCTAATTTAAAAGGCTAATGCGAAAAGAGATATGTGAAAAATGTTTCTGAATAATTCTTGGATTTTTTAAAATCTTATAATGATAATAACCTACTTTTCTTGTTATTGTTAATGAGAATCTCTTGGTTTTAGGCAAATTTTAATAAAGTCTTCGCCATTTTAGCGAAACCAAAAACAAAGTAGGTAGGTTTCCAGGTATTATATTACTGTGGCGGTTTGGTGGAAGGTAATATGGAAAGTAGGTAATTAAAAGGTTTAAGCCGTAAGCCAAGTCAAAATATCATCATCATCATCATCAGCCACATGGCGTCCATTACTGAACATAGGCTTCCCCAATATAGAGGCAAATAATTATGAATTGATATAATATATGTCACGTGTTTATCGCGTGCGAGTTGAACTCTAATCTACGTATGGCAGTTTCTGAGTGGCGTCTTCCATACATCGTCATAGTATTTTGCACGCTAAGAGCACGCCATCTAAACGTGACCTGAATATCACACCCAGCCACACTCTTTGTCTAGCGAGGTCGTAATTGAAATGATTGATAAATACAAATGATAAAGAAGCTTCAGGTTGGACACAATTCTTAGAAATTAAAGTGCGTCCAATAATATTCTTGTGTCAAAAGCAACATCACGCATTTCTAACCAATAAAATATCAAAGACATATTATTTAATGCCGAATTTTATACATAACATCTCCACAGCAATCTAGAGGGTGTGAATGTGAGGGTGGGGTATTAATATGATTCTTAAGACCGATATTACTATTATCAATCCGGATTTCATTTGTGATTTATATTATAGTAATAGGCATCACCATCACCTAATAGGATAAAATAAGCGTGGCTGCACAAGTTGCGTCTCTACCTATCTCTTCGAAGATAGGACGTGAACTTTTGCATGTAGGTACTTTTTTCATATATTTGCGGGTGTATTAATACGTAAACGCATACTCACGCCTTTTATCTCCGGAAGGATAGGCAGACGCGCAACTAGTGCACCTACTCTTCGCCGTGCGTTTTCCATCATATGATAGGGGGCGAGCCTATCGCCATATTGGGCACAAATTCCAGACTGCGAGCTGATACTGATTAGAAAAATCCAATATCACTTTGCCCGACCCGGGGATCGAACCCGAGACCTCAGGGTTGCATTCGTACCGTGATACAAAAACGCCACCGAGGCAGTGTATTAATGATATATTAATTATTCACAATATTATTTAATATGAGGAAATATAATCGCTAACAGCTTGTAATTTGTCCCGGACAACGTCTAGGGTGCCTCTTGCTACGAACGGCTTCATTTTGCTACCGTGGCCGTTCTTGTTGTTAGGTACAAAGACGGAAAACGTCTGTCTGCCAAACATCGAAGCATAGAGAAAATGTCTTCTCGAGACTTAGCATTTACTCTGTGGGTTTATTAGCGAGCCCACATTTCGTTTGCATTTGTTAGTTAAATATTAGGAAAGTTTACCGGCTACAACGGAGCTAAGCACACGTCTCTTATTTAACTTTAATTTATTCTAATTTATTTCATGTTAATACTTGACTTAATTATGTTACGCAAAGTTTAACTTTTAAATATGTTTCTTAATTTCAGTAAGTTAATTACATAAGGTAAATAATTCAAAGGGCGACTATAATAGCCTGTTAAATAAAATATTAATAAATCGCAACATGCTATAATATTGTAGAGATTTATTTCTTTTTGAAGATATTTCCTATACATATAAGATCAGCAATCCATGCCGATGTAACTTAAGTAAATTTGAGGCCCATAACAGCTAAATTAGAAACGTTATTAGGTTTCAACAAGGAACTCGTAAAATCCATTAATTATTGTAGTACTTAGTAAATTAGTTTGAACAAAACAACTTGCAACGGAACAAATTAAACACAAACCTCTAAATTAACAAGCAAGCCGTCAATAAATAGAATATTAACAAAATAATTATCCGTCAATAATTTCGACTGTAATGTTTTGATAAGGCACAAACTCGTTCAGGGCATCTGTTCCTGACCACCTCGGATCCTCGATGCTGACGTTTTAGCAAACTTTCTTATTCCATCTACAAATTGATACAATCACCCTTATTAACCAAATAATAAGAGCGACATTACTTCGTTAATATGCTTATTAGATATCATAGTCAGATTGTCTGGCTGTTCTGTTATTTAAATTAATTTGGGCCTCTTGAGATTTCACTCGGCTCTCGGACGAGATTAAATCGATCTCAAGTTAATGAAATTGGTAGATGGAAAACAACACGCCTCTTACTAAAAATAGATTGGACGTGGAAGCTGTTAGAAATATATTGTACAGGAATTTCTGTTAATTGTGTCGTGAGAGAATGTGACAAACAACACAAAAGTATTGACTTTAAGATCGACTATTAGTAAGTATATCCCACCGTTGTTTGAACGTGTTAGTAAATTGTATTTTTTTATATCGTCAAAACAAATTCGGACTTACTACAAATCGGAAAAAAATACAACCTTAAGTAGAGGGTCTACTTATAACAATAGTGTATGACCTGGTTTCCCTAAAGTTTATCCCCTTCTCGTTTTACAGTAGATATAGGTACTCCCTTAAATCAGCTTATTTTGTATAGCATTGCGCGCGGGTCGACACGCGTGGAAATGTTTTCCGGGATAAAAAGTAGTCTATAGCACTCAGTAGTAATGTAGCTTCCTATTAGTGAAAGAATTTTCAAAATCGGTCCAGTAGTTCCTGAGATTAGCGCGTTCAAACAAACAAACAAACAAACTCTTCAGCTTTATATATTAGTATAGATTCACTATGTTCCAAAAGGACAAATGAAATGGTCTCTACTGTAACTTTTACTACGTCCAAGTGTTTTGACTACTGATTTACGTAAATAGAAAAATGAAAACACTAGTTAATTAGCAATTCCAATTATACACGACTAAAGCATTTTCTCGATATGCTAGTTAATTATACTCACATCAAGTATGTACTTTGAGAAGATTACAATACCATATTTTGAAATTAAATATAATAAGCCAATACAAACTTTATTTATCAAAGAAAAATAATACGAAGTCGTTGGTTTCGTATCTTTATGACACATTATGGCGATTCGTTAATTCGATATGTAATATAAAAACTGTGAATTTATTTGCAATACGGCAACTTAAACCGTTCATAAAATGAGTGTTCATATGTCCATGTGTCAAGCAGGTGGCCCTGGGATGAGCTTGAGATGGGTATCGGATGATTTTCGTCTCACGCTGAGATCCTGTTAACGGATTTTCGATTTTGCAATGTATTTAAATGCAAGATAATCTTGCGGTTTTCGATTTCTTACCTAATAAGTTTACCTTATTTACAGAGGATATAAAGTTATTATGTAGAAAGCAGAATCAAGCCCAAATTTGTGTGGGCTCCTCATTCCAATTTTCATTTTCGAAACTATTCAAAAGGATTAAATCTAAATTAAAACATGATGCGGTGACGTCCGTGAAATAACTCCCAGGATTAAAAATTAAAATTAAAAAAATTGACAGAAAAGGTAACAAAAAACAACGGCCATTTTCAATTCGTGTTCCATTAACGTTCGATTTTTAAATATGGTTCCGAGTGCAGAGAGACCCGATTCGATGGTCTGATATAATCGTCCATTTAAAATTGAGCTTTGAACCTTCGCATAATAAAGTTTGGTGGTTGATTGGCTTACAGTGAGACGGAGGGGCGGGGGATCTTATTAGGTTGGTTATCAGCTGGCATTGCTCGGCCCTTGAGAGTGGGGACGGAACGGTACTGGCAACACGCGAGGGCTTGTCGATGTCAACATCTATCATACATTTTATGGACCAGAGGCTTGAAAGCGAACCGCTTACATGCGAGTCTCGTCCAATATTACCTTGTTTTATTATTATAATTTATAAAGAAAACCCTTATATTTAAATAGACGGAAGTAATGTGATGGTACATAACATTTACTTTAAGTCTTAATTGTAAAACTAACATTGTTTATGCGTCATTATTGGAAAGTTGTTTTTATTTGGTAGGAGCAAGAATGAGTTTCGTAAACATGAGGCAATAGCCCAAAAAACATGATCTCATTTTATTATTTGTACTAAATAAGCTGTAATAAATATAATAATACTATGATGTCAAAGTAATAAATCCTACTTATAATATTATTATAAACGCAAAAGTTTGTAATTATGGATATATGGATGTTGGTTACTCTTTCACGAAATAACTACTAAACGGTTTTCGATGAAATTTGGCACACGGGTAGATCATGTTCTGGATTAACACATAGGCTACTTTTTATCCCGGGAAAATATAAAGCGGGACTTTTATCCCGGGAAAACTCATTCACGCGGGCGGAGCCGCGGGCAAAAACTTGTAAGCAATAAAAGGTTTAATTACAATTTATTGCAAGCCTGTCACCGAAGTTGCTTGCGATTCCCGATATTCGGCAATTCATGAAGTTACCCTGTTCGTATCGGGGTTATGCGCGATTTGAAAGCGGTATCAAAACTTCAACACTTAAAATCAAAATGTTTCCAGGAAAATGGGACTATCTTATCAGGATTTTGTATCCAATACCCATATTAGGGGTCCATACTACGTGAGATTGGGGGTCAAATCCGCGAACGCTGTTGTGCATAATCCAATATACAATATTTCTCAAAGATATACCAGTAAATGATGCAATATGTTGACATAGAAAAATATGGCTTATCGCTTCACAATAAGATCTGTATCAGCAAATATATTTCACATTCCATGTGACGTTTAGAGTGACTCACGTAGACTTAGGTGGGTGGGTAAAAGTTAGAATTCCCGTCCAATTTTGAAAGAGTTCATTTTCATCTTCCTTTACATTAACTAACGTACTTGTTGAAAAGTTTGGCATTTTAAAACTTCTTTCCTACTTCAACTGCTTTGGTAATGCGCGTATTTCGCGGAAGAAGGATTTAAACAAATTTCATAATACTGAGTTCTTTTGTAATATAACTTTTTGGTTCGTTCGCCGGTCTTGGCACACGTAACAATCTTCAATTTTCGAGAAATAAAATAAAAACTGCGAACTTTCTCGCAAAGTACCTATTGCGTTTATACCTATAAGTTAAGTTTAAATCCTGTTATGTAGTACTTTCATTTGTTTATTTTTATGTATAATTTTTTTAACCCCTATAAAAGAACATACAACACGTTAAATACAGTAGGTATGATATTACGTACCTACCGTAACTTGCCGTACGTACTATATTATATACATAATTTGGTTCCGATTTCTCATATTAATTCTTAGAATCACAACGCGTAGATTTTATAATTCTCCTTTATCATACATTACATTACAGCGTAGGCTTTATCATACATTCGCAGCACCATTGCCCCTAATTAAGGCTGTATTAGAAGAAAAACACGCGGGGATAATAACACATGTAATATGGAAGCGACGTGTTGGGCCTACGTTACATTTGACACGCCGGTTGACACGTTCGACAAATATTACTACAGACTCAGCAAATACGAGCCAAATGGAACAAACATAGGGGCATAATGGTACACGATATAAAATTACGACTCGGTTAGCGATTGTCTCTATGGCTCGCTGCAAGGCACGTTCGGAACTTATCGCTTGCTCAGTTTTTCTCGCGAAACTGTTTTCTGTTATTGGCGTCATTCTGCTATCGATATTCTGAACGTTTCTTTTCTATGTTTTTATTTAAGCCCGTGTGAAGTTTAGGTACATACTATTTAGGTTATATAATGAACAAAAAATTGTCATTAAATGTTAATTTTGGTTGCCTTTAGATCGGTTTTAATAGGTTTGTAATACAACACCTTTTAGGTAGATTAGTAATAGACTTTATACTGTTTATGATTCGAACTTTAAATATAAGAGAAATACTTCCCCTCCTCCTTTATTTAGAATATTTTTTTAGTTATATGCATAGGTAGTTTTAAATCAATATAAATCTGCTATTCAGCGGATTGGTACTATTGCATAAGAAACGTCTGATGTGTTATGCCTTTTGCGGTAACTCAATGTCGGAAACAATAATTGTAATTTCAAGGTACAAACCTTTCTTTGTGTAAACACCTTTCACTGCAATAAATCAATGATTGTTGATAAAAGAAAGTAATGTATACTGAGGTTAGACAATAAGACACATAATCACAATAAGAACAAGCACCTCACAATATCACCTGTAATTTCAAACTGATGTTCACCTTAGCAAGTACAATTGTCGAAATGCGGAAGGGTTTCGCTTTTTTGTTTATGCTCCAAATTTTTATGGACCCCATAAAAAAGTAGACCGACCGAAAACTTAAACAATACACTTTCAGTTTCTTTATAAAAACAATTCAATAGAAATTAGACAATGCAGTGAGGTAAGGTGTTTTTTGATACATGGAGTACAATACTATTGTTTTACGACTTTTGTTTCTGCCGTTTTAGTTTTAACGTCATCCCTTATTTTACACTCCAGTCGATCTCCGAACATATTTAGTGAGTTACCTAGTAAAAAATCATTTTTTGTAGAACTGATAGCGTTAAAAGCTTCCTAACAAGTGCGTGAGACAGTGTTATCGTTAAAGATCATAGCAATTGATAGTCACGGTATAGTTGTTCAACACGGAGTCATGATCAAAAAGCGTGACTAACAAGTCTCGAGGTAAATATAAAAAATAAATGCCAATAACAAATATCCGTTTATTTATTTGTATTAAAAAATAAAATATAGAAGGATTCGCAGATCGTTTGCAAATTAAGGTGGGGAAACATTCAACCGCCTCCTAAAATAAATATCGATACTTTATTTGATAGGTTTTCGTCATCGATATTTATTTTCCAGTCTCAAGGTTGAGCCAATGGAACAATACATTGCGATGTGGTATGAACTAGTGACATACACGTTTTATATCAATTGTTGGTCACATACGTAATCGAGTTGGCAGACTTCCCCGTCTGAGATGTTACGAACCCATTTGCTTATTAGAAATCGGTTGACTTATGATAATGTATTCACGCACAAGCCATAAATACACATATTTAATGCTCTATGTTCTCATAGCGCTCTTTTGGCCAACATTTTTCATGTTATTACATCCAGATATGTGTATGTATTTTGTCTGTTAAGTCGCGAAACGTATGCATAAAGACGCCAAACTAAAATCAATAAGGAATTTACTTTCAATATTATTATGTATTTCCTGTCCAAATGTAATTTAAATATTTATCCGTAACACATATTTTCAACAAAATTGGCTATTCAACGCCTTTCTCTTTGCTTTTCCAACATCATAAATAGTATTGTGCTTCGGGAAATGACATGACTTAAATTAGTTTTCGACTTTCACGGTCCACTTAATTTGCATTTATGAGTACTGTACGGTTACTTATAATTAAATACTATTTGTATTACAAGACTGAATTTGAGCCACGGCATCTGACTTCGTGAAGGTATTTGTGTAGAATCTTGCATATTGAACTCTGATTCTTACTATTTATGTTAATTCTGTTTGTGTATGTCTGCTTTATAGAACCATGCAATGGGTTTTATATACCATGTACGTACAAGGAAATATTATTACTAAAAATAAGGTATTGAAATCACGGGATTGGAATTTTATCTGATATCGAATCAGTTGAGGTTAATGAAATGAGATTTTCAATGATAAAGTCACCTTGTATTTCGAACGAACGTAGTTGCATGCGAATAAAATTGAGTCAAGAATACTTAAATTAGGGGGACCGCTTTATTTGATGGGGAACTATATCTTATGTATAAAATAATAATATAATGATTACGATCTTTTCATTAAATTAGTTCTTATTTAAGATGATGTCGCATCAAATAATTTACAAGAATATGAACAATGTACAGAGCTTCAATCCTAAAAATTATTGACATATTAAATACAATACCTTTTGTGTATTTCTAAGTTTCTTAAATATATTAACTAATGCTGTCTATTTTCTCTAACAAAATACGTTAAGCCAGGGCTAACACAAGCTAGCTACCGCATCCCAGTTATTCCTAAAGGGCAAAAACCTTAAGCCAATATAGATAGGTGCCGAGAATATTCTTACGAAAGTCCACGCCGCGAAATTTAATAAAACCACACCTATCCCGTATTGAATCAGCGTGGCCGAATACATCAAATCCTCTAAATGTGGGGAGACCTTAACCCAGATTTGGTACAAAATACAGACTGAATTGTATGCGTAATACAAATTATACGATGTCACCCAACGCACGTAGGCGCAAGTACATAAGGATGTCAATTGAATACAATACAAATTAGAATTGTCTTCGTGTCCGGCCATGTGAACACGATGCTTCTCCCATTTCGGTGAGAATATACAGGACTAATTCGTCGTTAATGGTCTACGCGACCCTCGCATTCAGGTAGGTGGCAATTGAGTGAGTCGATTTAAATAGCCTGATACAAGTCGATTATCGTGGGCGCAAATGCACTTGGCTTGTTTTACCTCGTATTATTTGCTCGATAGCATAGGTATGTATGATGTTTATTGTTTGTGTATGATTTGATGGGAGCTACAATCTGCGGAATTGGGTCCGACGGTTGAAAGTTTATTATGCATTTCATATTTGAATAACATAATATAAGATTATTTTCTGATCTATGTTTACGGAAGCATCATGTTGAGCCATATGAAAACATACATTGGTATGTTCTTATCCCAATTTGTAAAAATCAAAATGAAACCAAACAAAATTAATTTACCGTGTTATTAACATTAGGCAGTTCAGTCAATAAAATTGTGAATTTATTATCCCCAGCTATGTTTAGCCGAGTCAATTTAAAATGTAGGTTACACAAAACTGTGTCTGAAATATGAATCTATTAATCTTAGAACTCTGAGGGAAAGATAAATTTATCGAGGTTAATTACCTAGACCTATAATATATATCTTAAAAACTATGGTGTCTATAGATAGAAAAGATATATGACTAGCGGCTTTCGTTGATAGTCAAAGAATCCGATGCCAATTTGGATGACGGCCAGACATCACAAAATGTACGGAAGAAGAATAGTATAAAGTATTTTTATAACGTATGCACTCCTCCGGAAGTCTTTTTAATTAAACAATCGTTTGTACCAATTTGTTTTGTAATAATTTAGGTTTGTGATAATGTCATATTATTATCTATACTTATATTATAAAGAGGAAAGATTTGATTGTTTGTTTATTTATTTGCATTAAATAGGCTCCGAAACTACTGGACAGATTTGAAAAATTCTTTCACCAATATAAAGCTACATTATTGGCGAGTAACATAGGCTAAATTTATCCCGGGGAAATATAAAGCGGGACTTTTATCCCGGAAAAGCGCATTCACGCAGGCGGAGCCGCGAGCAGAAGTCTAGTAAACGAGCGTATGGACTTTGGTCCATTTTGTAGTTATCGTAATATTATTAGTGTTATGTTTAAATTATAACCGAACTTAGACCATATTTTAATTTATAGTATTTTTCTACGTCTTGTAACTACTAAAATATTCATCCGTCAAAACAACCATTAGCAAACTAAAAAAATAGAGTTACGTTTGCTAACACTAAATTGAATATAATGAACCCAGTTTAAACATAACAAAAGTGCATAAAAGTCATCATATTTCTCATTTTTATTATAAATATAGCAACTCCGTGGGTTTATACATAGAGGCGTTCATTTAAACATAATACACGTCCCGAAACAAGGCTTGGGACACTAAGCCTACTCAGCCATTGACTTATTTGAAATCGTTGCGCGGCTCTCCACAAATCCTCTAGTTACACCACATATACTGGCAACATTATACTTTTTATGAAACGACAAAGTTACTCATTTCTTACTATACCCCTATGTGTGACGTCAGAGAAATGTACTTTGTATAAACAAATATTTGTATTTATGGTACAGACTGCCTGTGTTTCGTTATATAAATATCACTGTTTTGAATTGGTTTTATGTCATGACTTATCCTACTAATCCCACTAATATTATAAACGTGAAAGTTCGTAAGAATGTATGTATGTTTGTTACTCTTTCACGCAAAAACTGCTGAACGGATTTCGATGAAATTCGGCACACGAGTATATTATATCTTGGATTAACACTTAGGCATCTTTTATCCCGGGAAAATATAACGCGGGACTTTTACGCTGGAAAAACTTATTACGCGGGCGGAGCCGCGGGCAAAAGCTAGTAGGGTATAAAACAGTTGGTACAAATTATATTTATCGTTTAATAAATGAAAATGTAATTTTTGCTTGAACTTTAATAAGTAGGGCGTATTAATAATTATAAATTATAGCGATAATAATATACTTGGCTACGAAACTTGTTATTTAGTGTGAAAGATTATGTGTGATATACATATCACGAAAGTATAAAAATTTTTTCACAACATCTATATTTCGAGAACTTAAACAACGTTACTGACAAATTTATATGTTGCTTCTACTTTTGTAGTAAAGAGAGTTAATGACCATATAGAACATAATCACGTTTTGAACATAAAGTTAATTTTTCCATTTAAAGCTCCATTTTTAACATAATAATAACAAATAGAGTTTTCTTTAAATGGTTTTTTTACGGGCTAGTATTGACTATTTTTGTTAAAAAACCTTAAAGAACATGTCAGACTATAATAGTTTATGGCGAATTCATATAAGGTTCCATAGCTTTTAGTTTTTTTTAACTTCCACTGGTACCCATAACGTAAAGTAAACAACTCTAGAGACTCTCCAATTTTGGAATACATTTAAAAAACGAAGAACAAGTTTGAAAACGTATTGTATGAGGTCATAATGTGTTTAATGTAGAAATTTATTTTTGGAAGATGGTATATAATATACATTTATGTCTACGACCGTATATAATAAGTACGTGTCTAAGCTATTTAAGGGTACTCAATAAAAACTTACTGGTGGTAGGTCTCTCATATGTAAGAGTCCGTCTGGGTGGGTACCATCGCAATGTCAATTTCTACCGCCAAGCAGCAGTGTGAATGCACTGTTGTGTTTCGGTTTGAAGGACATTGTAGCCAGTGTAACTACTGGGCATAATCTTATGTCTCAGGATGATGAGCGCAGTGGAATGCCACACAGTACTTT
This sequence comes from Sphinx pinastri, assembly GCA_947568825.1. Taxonomy (NCBI): domain Eukaryota; kingdom Metazoa; phylum Arthropoda; class Insecta; order Lepidoptera; family Sphingidae; genus Sphinx; species Sphinx pinastri. The sequence continues at coordinate 7,167,131 of OX387627.1, read as the reverse complement.
GTAACTCAAGGTGCTGGATGTTGTTGCTACTGTTTATGGGTGGTCATATCGCTTACCATCAGGCGAATGGCATGTTCGTCTCGTCATTCAATGAAATAAAAAAGATATAAATTTTTGCCCCTACTTAAATACCTACTATTTTAGTTAAGCAAAAAATACATCCTCAACTTGTACAAAAAATAAGATAAAAAGTGTAAAGAAACTTATTAGCATAGATTAATTAGAGACAAGAATATTCAGGCCAAGTTACAACCCTACAACTAAATGAAGAGCCAAGTCTTAAGTATAGTTAGTTTTAAGCACGTCCCCTATAACTAATTGGCCTGGAGCCAACATTAGACGGTTCTTCTAAATTTTAATATAGAAACAAGAGTGGTTTTAACAAGGCGTCTCGTTACACTATTTTCACACTGAGAGCTTTGTTCAGCTCCACCTAACAAGCTCGGCTTTGAAATTTCAACATCATTCGATCTTGTTAGACGGTGAAATATTATTTATGGTTAGATTATATATTCACCGGACGTTGACGAGGCCTCCTCATTTCAAACTTCAAAGTATTCAGGAATAGATTGTGCCACTTGAGATTTTTATAATACAATATGATTGGGAAATTTTCGCTAATTTATTGTTTTGTTTGTTTAGAAAAATACGCGTATAAAGATGATGAAACTAAAATTTCAAAATGATTTCTATTTATTTTGGCACTGCCCTTATCCTGAACCCGTATAATCAGTTGCAGATGCAGTAGCCCTCGAATCAACATTTAAATAACTTCATTCAACCAAACAAAGATCCATCGAATTTTCCGTTCCCTAAGGCAATAATTGGAAAAAGCTTTCATCCCCAAAGGTGCACGTAGCGAACCCTATTCCGAGGGCGGTTCCATGTGCCATGCGAGTGTCGCGTTCGTTTTCCGATGCTTACAAGGTGCATTTCCTTGCATCTTTAAAGTAGGGTTGCCAAAAAAATTGCTGATAAAAAATGCATATCTAATATTTTATTTGGTTCTTAGAAGACTGGATGTTGCTTACAAAAGGATGGTTTTTGTTGGAAGCTGTGAGGGTTATGGTAAAAAAATTGGAACGATTGTTAGATATTGGGTCAGTCTACGCAAATGTTAGAGCAGAGTCCTTTCTAATACAAAATAACAGTCGTCTATGTAAATTGAGAGCATCCGACGTAAGTACCTACTTGCGTACCTATTACAGGCAAGTTGAAATCATATGGTTACCATTTACGGATAAGTAGGTACCTATATAAATATTTTGACATTTAATCCAATCATTAAGTTACAACCGCTATGTGGTTGAATCCCTATGTGTATAATCCAGTGTGCGGACAAAATTGAATAATATTGTAGGCGGACGGCACCCATTTGTTACTAGTTTTATTTACCAAATCCGACGTTTAGTAAAAAGTCCGCTGAACCGAGACGTCGCGATACAAAACGTCCGCTGAACCGAGACGTCGCGATACAAAACGTCCAACTTACTGCTTTAGTCATAAACATTTGAATTTAGTTTTCGCTTTTTATCACGATCTGGTTTTCTTCGTAACGCAGGAATGTTTTAGTCGATTTTCAAGTATGCGATTGATATGTATCTTAGCTTAAGTGAAATGTAAAAATTATATTATAATTTTATAAGAATAATTTTTGTTAGTAAATTAATTACAGCATTATGAGTTGCACTTGGCATTGTGAAGTTTAAAAATTCTCACAAATAATAAATGAAATTGATAAAGTAAACTTCGTGTTGGAAATAATGATATTCCTTAAATTTTTTAACTTTTCTTTTTATATACTCATAATTAAGAATGAAATGTTTCTATAAGAGTATTTGTACTTTTAATAATAAAGTTAATTTATGAATACAGTTTATTTTATTTTTCATAATATTACTCTTACCATTGATATATAATTATTATCTTTAAAATATTTTGTTAAAAGTTAGAAACATTCTCAGATAATGTGTTCAATACTTTGTTGTTGCTACCAATCAACTATGTATCTGGAAAATTCCGTGCGACGTTTATTTTAAAAGATTTTACATAACGTTTGTTCTGTCGTTACCGCAGCACTCTCAGTTCGCAATCTCGGCGCCCCATCTTGTAAGAAGATAACAACATTACACCGAATCAGCTTTAAAATCCGAAACAAACAAGAAACGAAAAATGCCTAATGAATGTTGAATTTTATATACCATACCTGTTTCAAAAATTCAAGATACTTGAAAGTAAGGTCGAGCTCCGCACTGTCACATAATGTAGACGATTTTATTTACACAATTACAGGTATTCAGCGGTGTACGTAATGCACAAATGGTGTTAATATTACATTTTATGCATTTAGAGAGTCCGTGGCGCTTGATTAAAATTTGTAAATAAATTTTTTCGATAATTTTTACGAATGCAATGGTAGTTCTAAGAATTCCCCCTTTCTGTCACTTAAATTAAGTGGTTTTATTTTTACATTCAGAAACAGACGGTTCGCTGCTTACTTTAATCCGATTTTCGATGCATTCCTACTTAAAGCATAAAATATGTTTTGATTTAAAAAGGAAAATGTCCTCTCAAATACCTAATATGAAAATGCGTCCAAAATTGATGAGGATGTCGAAGCTAAAGGGTATACTGTCAATAATGCACAAGTTACTAGATCAATTTCGTACCGGGAACATGGAAAACCAATAGAAAACAGCCTCCGCTCCCAGGAGACATAACGTAATAACAAAAATATTTACCGGAGCTCAAACCGAATAAAAAAATGTCCCTTAATGTAGAGCCAGGTGCGCCCACTTATCATTTGTTTCTCTAAGGAAGTCGGTTAAAATTGTATTTGAATAATGCAAATTCCCTCTCGTCTCTAAGATTATAGACTTTTCTTCCTTACATGCTTATCTATAATGATTTTTTTTGAGGGAATGGAGACTATAAAACCGATTATTTTTTGTGTATCGTTGAACATTGGAATAATACTACGAAACGGATTTTCGCGATACCTACATTTTGTGACTTTACAACCTTAGTGGTCACGGGGCGGTCAATTATTACGGACAAAATCCGTTTTGTAGTTTTATTTATTTGTGAAACATTCAAAACAAAGGAAACCATTATGTATTGTTGAATTCAGTTAATAACATCCACATTATCTTAAATCTATTAATCGTGAAGGATTACACGTTAATATAAAGAAGATGTCTTTTTTCCATTCTGACAATTCTTAAATATTCACTATAGCGTTTCATTAGTCGAGCATTACTAAACGGTTCGCCGATGTTCAAATACTGAAGATATGCACGACGTCGTTCAACAAGCCTGAGTTCATGTTCCGAAACAATTATACACACTTTTTGTTGGAACATATTTCAAATTCTGTACATCACGTGCAATTTTAAAGTTGAAATGAAAAGCGCATATAAATGAATCATGAGTCAGAGCGTAGTACGCATCAGAGTTATAACCGCTACGTCACAAATTACGACACGCTCGTAAAATTCGTCCGTCCATTGAGCAAAACAATAAAACGCGATTTGGATCAAACGGTGTCACTAGCCCGCCAAGTTCAAGTGCGCTATTAAGTTGCACAACAGGCAATAAACGTTTGAAATAAAAACGTAAATATTCTCGTCGTAAACTGTATATCATTTAAAATAATTGTGTGTGCACGGGTTATTTTTATCTGAGTATCGGTCGCTCGTAAACGCCGTAGACTAGGAGCAGACGGGTTTTACTGCGATCCGTTGGTGACGAGCACAGGTGATGAGGTGTCGCGTATTATGCTCCACGGCGACTCCGTATTACATCCTTCAGTTTTACGTCGACACCATCCAACCAGAAACGTATTACGGAGCTTTCTATCCCCGGCTCTTCGGAATACAAATTTAATCTGAAACCTAATCAGAATTCTAACAAAGGATGATAAAAATTATAATTTTTTGTTTCAGATGCATAAGGATTGCGGATGAGGAGAAATTATTTGGTAAGATTTTTTCACTACAACCTTTCTCAAACTTGTTATAAGCCCGAAAGGAATAAAATAATTGGTCAGCAGAAAGTTGATAAGGCCAAATACAGCCGCGGGCTCAGCACCCCTGAGTTACTCTATTATCATGATTATACCAATTCGGATTTTCTATGAGATTTTTTCTAGAAATTTCCTCGGGTTTGAATAAAGAATTCCAGCAAAAACTCAAGTAGAATACCTTCCTTGTAATAAGGCGAACTCGGGTACGGATGATACTTGTTTTCATAGGTTGCATGCATATTACCTAAAGTAGGGTAGATCAGTATTTGGGCATGTGAATGAAGGTCTGTCCAGTTATACAGGTACAAATGTTCACCCGCCTTATTCACACCAACTTAATTTCAGACGCCCACCATTTGTATGCGAGTACGCGTACAGTCAACTGCAACGTGTTTCAAGAATAATAATTTACTTCTCAAAGAAAAGTTTGTTTTCATTTACAAGAATAACATCAATTATTAAAATAGCGAACTTGAAAATGATAAACGTATAATTATCTATATAAGAATCTAATTTTCGTGTTAAGCATGCAATATATTCATATCAGTGGTTTTTATTACGAATATTTTTTCGTCTAGAATCCGTCTAGACGGGCCATGACTAACATTAAGTGTTTTGCCGACAGTTCATTTTATTGTGACATACAAATACATAAAACCAAACACGTCATTTAGACAACTATAATGTTCTATTAGGGGCAATTTAAACAGCTCCTTACGATTTTACGATTTCGAAGACGGTTTATGGCGTGGCACGCGCTTGACTTGCTCGTAAAAGCTACGGTCACCTGTTGTATTCTTACAATGTGTCAATAAAGTTTTGTCAATGGACGACGTTTTAATGTGCCAATTATAGCTTCGATGTTTCATGTTTACGATGTGTTGAGCTGAAGCGCCACTTGGACAAAGAAAACTTCCTTGTTCCGCCCAGATGTACGCTTAGTGATAGCTAGATAAAAACGGTCGTGATATACTTAGTTTTGTTGAAATACATGTTTTATTCGCGATACTGCGTTTATTTATGTTCTGGCAACGGCTTGTTATTGTGTTTTACTATATGTATAAATTGTTACCATTCAGGTAGCAGAACTTCTATATGATTTTTTTATTAAAATAATCATGTATAATTTAATCAGCGCCTCTGAAACGGATTTGTCGCTTCTGTCAAAGCGAGCGTGTTATTTACACGCATAGGTAACACGTTTATTTACATTTATACCTACATGAAACCGTGAATGGAATAATTACTAGCCGCATTTTGGAACGAAGTTCCTTATCGCGCGTTGTGAAAGGGGGCTGGACGAAAAAAATTCTCATGAAAAGTTGTCACGACACTTTTTGCTATTATCTTACTAATATGAACCTTAAATACAATGCGTAGAAGCTATAATTCTTGAAACGAGTATATTTTTATTTATTTTATTTATTAAAGTCTTTGAAACCATTTCTTACTAATCTAATATGAACCTTAAATACATTGCGTAGAAGCTATTTCTCCAGCGTTGGCACGGCACGAGTACAAAAGAATCGAACGTAACATTCTTTTTTCAAATTTTGTTGATTTATTCTACTTTGGTTACTGACATTTATCAATAACAAGACTAAACGTGCTTTGCTCGCGTTTAAAAATCTACTTTATGTGGTAAGCGTAAGATCGAATTTGCGTTTAGTCAATCAAAATTTGTGATAAAAATGCTATGCAATAGCTTTACCGCGGCAGTCCCCGAGTGCCACACGTATTTATTTGTTTTTTTCTCTAGAAACTTATGTATTGGAACGGAAATAGGAAAATATTTATATATTTATATATATACACACTCTGTTATATAAATAAAATTATATTACAATTCCTTCACTAATTAATCGAAAGGAACTTCGTTCCATCCGGGTGTCCCTTGACACCTCTCATTGCTTTTTCATATTTTGTCGCTTTAATTTTTTTTTGTTTAATACTATAAAGGTGAGAGACCAAATGCCCAGAAGCCCAAGCATAAACTTGCTTTTGCTTCAATACTTTTGTAGGCGAGTATACTAAAATAACAGCTCAATTTCCTTCCTACGCTCCTAATAGGTGTAGTTATGTAATTACATTACTGAAATCACTAAGTTAACGTTATATTAGCTGGTAAACTTCACTTCATAGCATTATTATTTAACAAAACAATTCTTTGTATTTCATAGTACCTATATGATTTTTTTAATACGATTAAGTTTGTTTATTGACATTAGGTGTGCTGAATTTTACATAGTAGGTATATAATACTGTGAAATACAATTACCTGTATAACAGAATTTACAGTCATATAATGTTAAATTATTGTATCAAATAACTTATTCTTATCAGTTAACTTATGCCTAATCGTGACTTTAGGTTTATTGCAGCTGTTTGGCGAATCAGCATTATATCCGACAAAATATAACCCACACCAAAAGAGAAGAATCAGCGAATTTCTTATAAATAAGCGTACTCTTACGCCATCGACCATAACTCAAATGGCTGCATACGTCAGGAATATAAAGGAGGTTCTTTACCCTAGCTCCGCCTGAAACCGCATGGCCGACTTTACTGCACCCGCCTGGAGCTTTCCCATTGGCGGGAAAGTGTAAAAACTCGTTCACCCACGCTTATGCTAACCAATCAGCACCGTGCACATTTGAAAGGTCATTTAGAAGACATCTTGCGGCGTGTTTTTCTCTCTGTCATTGTACGAGGGAGCGAGAGAGACAGAAAATCCTTTCGATGTGTTTGTGAGTTTATAAATTATTATCAGCCTGAAGGCATAGATGGCGCTGTAGCATGCGTAGTTCGTCTTCTGCGTACAGGATGGCGTTAGCGTCGATAGAGTATAATAGAAATTAGTATCAGCTGTTATTTGATACGAAGAAATATTTTGGAGGCAAAAAGGATTAAAGTACGTTTATTTTGAGTATTATTCTACAAACTTTATATTTCACTTTCCCTTCCTTCTTACATGTGAATTATTTAAGGTATTTTTCTTATACTTCGCGCGTACATCTAAGAAAAAACACGTGGTTAACCTAATTTTAGAATGGGTACAAACTCCAAAATTCCCAAATAAGTGGTAAATACAAATAGTCTGCGAGCTTTATTGCGGTACAATGTACACTGTATCGCGTGCTAACATACAATTATGTTTAAGTTGAGTATTCGTGAAATTATCTATTTACGTATTAACGAGCTGCTAGTCAATAAAAATAGACCAGACTTGCGTTCATAAATTTAACAGTTTGTATATTCGGTTCCGTATGAAATTATAGTCTTCGATTACCAAAAATGTATTAAAAAAGACATAATGTACTATACTTCTGTCAATAAATTGGTTTTTTAGTTTCAAGTGTTTGTACCTATTTAGGATGTTTTGTCTTTGTAAAATAATAGATAAGTACTTAAGTTTTAAGTATTTTTATCTCGAAAATTTCACCAATCCAAAATAGTTATATTATGCATAAAATGCTTTCTTATTAGTACTTACATTATTATTGATTCTTATTATGATGCATTGTAGACTTGTAATTAGAGGTAAAAAAAAAACAATTACCTAGTTTTTATAAGCAATTCGGATTGTAAAATTTTATACTACTTTTTTGGCATTATAATAATCTGCTAATAAGTTTTGCGTTACCTTTTATTAGTTGACAATAAATTTTGCTACTTAAATATATTAGTCCTGAACTCTTAGCAACCCATTAAATAAATCAATGCAGTTTTTTATTCCGTCTGCAATCAGAAGGTTAAAACTACAAACACCCATTTGTTAAATTTTATTTTTATAAAACTGCATTAGATAAGAATCCCCAGATAATTTAAATATTATAGGAATCATTTGCATTGGATTATACTATAGGTATAAGCTTTAATTGATCACTTATTGGAAAAAATGATACAATTGAGAGAGATAGTGATACCTACTGTCCCAAAAAAACTTTATATTGTCATTTCTTAATATTTTTTATTATTTGCTTTTACAGTAAAATATTTGCTCTCCTTTTCCTTAATCTTCTCTGTTTTATGTTGTATATTGCGTAACCATAGCATGCAACGTTAGAGTTTTAATCTATATGAACTAAAATAATAATTAAAATTTGCTAATAATTTGGCAATACTAAACATGAAAAGTGGACGATAGCCTAGTTGGGAATGGAACGGTCTGCCGAGACAATGTCCGGCGGTTCAAAACCCAAGGCACACACCTCTGATTTTTCGAAGTTATGTGTGTATTGTTTATCAATTATCGTTCGCTTTAACGGTGAAGGAAAAACATCGTGAGGAAACCTACATACCTGAGAATTCTCGATAAGAATTTCGAGGGTATGTGAAGTCTGCCAATCCGCACTAGGCCAGCGTGGTGGACTAAGGCCTAACCCCTCTCAGTTGTAGAGGAGGCCCGTACTCAGCAGTGGGCAGTATTTAATACAGGGCTGGTATTATTATTATTTATTATAAACATGAACTCCCCAATCAATAAATGTCACATTATTTCAACGGAATATTATTTATATAGTTTATTAGATTCGCTCCCATTTTCGGCCGGGTGGTCTCACGTTATCGAATACTGTCGCCACGCTATAGGTGCATTGTCTATAGTTACTTCGTATTCCTAACAGGGTTATTCATTGTGTGGCCTGCGATATCGCGTCACTTTATTATTCCATTTATTTGTACTGTATTATCAGCCTTGATTACTTGTTTATAGAAGAGATTTTTAGATGTCTTCGTGTTGTAATTGGTTTTATTATATTATATTATATGAAATTTTAAGGTAGTTTTGCTTAAAAGATATTAGTTATGATATATTATCGGTAAATGTAGGAATATTTAAGAGTCAGATGTCTCTACCAGTTGAGAAAGCAGATCTTCTTGAGAAAAGTAAGTATCAGAAATATCGCTAAAATAGAAAGACTGCCTCGGTGGCGTAGTTGTATTACGGTACGACTGCAAGGCTTGAGGTCTCGGGTTCGATCCCGGGTCGGGCAAAGTGATATTGGATTTTTCTATTCAGTATCAGCCCGGAGTCTGGAATTTGTGCCCGGTATGGCGATAGGCTCGCCCCCTATCACATCATGGGACGGAATACGCTTGGCGAAAATTGGGTGCACTAGTTGCGCCTCTGCCTACCCCTTCGGGGATAAAAGGCGTGAGCATGCGAGAAAGTGTACCTACCTGTTTATAAATTATAATTATAAAATGATGGGACGGGTTTAATCTAAGGAGATCACGTACTGGCAACCGCTGCGTTAGATGTCCTCCTGCAAGGTGGACAGGCGACCTGATAAAGGTCGCTTTTGACAGGTCCGTCTGGAAATCTTTAGAAGACGCCTATGTTTAGCAGTGCACTTCATTTCGCTGATGATGACGATGAATAATCTAAGTGAACAATGAGACCACCAGTTGCGTCTCCATCTACCTCTTCTCACACAAAGGCGTGATACTATAATTTGGGTATGTATATGTTATAATAAGTAGGTATATTTTGCATACGAGCACAAGATGTTTCGATATTGAGAGAACTTCTACTATTCTCAGTCAAGTTTGTGCGACATTTGTTAGCAACAGACTGGTTGGTTGGCACTCATTGTTATAAGTTATACTTCATCAAAGATTAATTCATATGCAGCTGTTAGACGGTTTTGAATATCTTCTAGTAGTACTACTATAACTAAATAACTCTGCATAGTAGATGTATTGAGAAAATTGTATTAGTATTTAAAGCTGAAAAATAATCCTTGGGATGTTTGTTATTCATAAGCACTCATGTGTTTTGTTATTTGGTAAATAATAATAAATCAGTAAAATTCAAATATGTTTTTGTATTTTTCATTTTTATTTCAGCAAGAGCAATGTATACGTATACTTATAATACCTAATATATACTATAGTACCTAACCTACTTACTCCCGATTTTAACTTCAATTTATTTTTATCTAGTTTTTTAACCAAAAATTGAGTAACCATAAGAAACGACATAGGTATTGTTAATATTTGTTATTAGACAGCTAAATGTAATTAATATAAGCATATTCCTGTACGTGCATACATTTATTTGAGCTAAGGTCTTCAATCCAATAAAATGAAACGGAGTTATGTCGTGTTTTTTTGCCACATTCGAAGCCTACAGTATATTCAAAGACTTCAACCCATTTTATTATTAATATGATCATTTCAATTATACACGACATTGGTTTAATTTCTTATAGCACATAGGTAATGTAAATCTTTGTACGCATAAAATGAATCAATTCTTACTTTCCATATTAAGTATGGATCCCTAAAAATAAAAATCAATATACAATTATCGATATAGTAGCGAATAGGCTATAAAAACGATTCTATGTACGATTATACTCGCTTCCAGATCAGTAAATCGATTTCGGTTTAAAGATATCTTTATTTTTCTCGACAATGAACAGTTACAGCTCTCTTACATCGAGAAATTATTAACAATATATAATATGTATAGTTAGTACTCCGTTAACCTACGTTAAATATTTACATTCACCCTTACATACTTCTCTAAAAGAGTTTTAAATAATTTTAAATTTTTACTTTTTAAAACAAGTTCTGGTATTTTATTGTACAGCTGAGCACCTTCAAAAAGTATATTTTTCTTGCCATAATTGGTCCTAGGCGTAGGCAGATGAAGTTTGTTTCGTTGTCTTGTGTTATATGTATGAGTTTTTTTGTTAAAGCTAAGTTGTGAGTGTGTTTCCTGGGTCAATATTTTACGGATTAGCATGCATGTTTTATAAATGTATAACTGGTTGATTGAAAGTAATTTTGTCTCTTTGTATATTTGGCTTGTCGGAGTCAGATAGTCATAATTATAAAGCGTTTTAATCAGCTTGTTCTGCAATATCTGTATTTCTTGTACCAAGGACCTTGCACCATTTCCCCATACTTCCACAAGATATTCAATATGAGGTCTAACGAGTGTATTGTAGATAAGGGGTCGTACTTGGTTTGGAATACAATTAGACATACGGTGTAAACGTCCAACTAAAGGTGAAATTTTTGCTTTTATATGATCAATGTGGTGTTTCCATGTTAGTTTACTATCTAAATGCAACCCTAAGTATTTTTCATGGTTGGAATGTTTAATTTCTTGGTTATTTATGGTCAAATGTATAGTTTCATTAATTTTTTTATTTTTCGCTGAAAAAATCATATACGAAGTTTTCTCTGTATTTACTGTTAGAAGATTGGCCTGAAACCATTTATTTAAAATTTCCATATCACTTTGAGCATTCTTAAGAATTGTGGAAAGATTATTTCCAAAGTAAAAAAGACAAGTATCGTCTGCGTAGAGAACAATTTTGCCGGTGACTTTGATTTTACTTATATCATTTATGTATATTAAAAATAGTAAAGGACCCAAAATGGAGCCCTGCGGTATACCATATGTTAATTCGGCTGGAAGACTTTCATGGTTACTAATTTTCACTATTTGAAGCCTATTAGTTAAGTAAGACTTTATTAACTTGTATGCATGTCCTGTTATTCCTTCATTGTTAATTTTATGTAACAGTATTTTATGACTAATTGTATCAAACGCCTTCTTTAAATCTATAAAGATTCCCAGTGTAAATTGTCTTTTATCTATTGCGTTTTTAATTTCGGTTACAATATCTATTGTGGCAGATAGAGTGTTGGATTTTGGCCGGAAGCCATATTGGTGTTTAAAGAAGAAGTCTTTAGATATTAAGAAATTATATAGTCTAATATATATAATCTTTTCAAAGACCTTGGACAACACTGGAAGTACTGACACTGGTCGGTAATTATTTGGGTCTGATTTAGCCCCCGACTTATATATAGGAGTAACTTTAGCTATTTTTAAACTATCGGGAAATACTCCTTGCCTAATGCATGTGTTGATACAGTTGGTTAAGTTATCAATAATTAGCGTTATAAAGCATTTTAAATCTTTGACACTCATTCCATCAATACCATTACTTGTGTTTACTTTTAATTCATTGACAATTTTATGTATTTCTTTTTTTGATGTGGGCTGGAATGTAATTAATGTTGTGCTGTCATGCTGAGTTGTATTGTATAATATGTTGGGTTTTTTTACCTTTAATATACGAAATCGATTGCTTATAGCAACATTGTATCGATTTAGTGTGTCGTTATATGTCTATGTATTCGTTGTAATGTTTCGGATTGCATCGTGTAGATACTGTTAAATAAAATATGGGGTTCGAATATTGTCGATGTAAGTTGCTGCATAAGCGGTATAAAATCGTTTAGCGTTTCCTATCAAGTAATTGAATTAAGTAAACCGGGTTTCTAACATTGTATTATACAGATTTAATTCTAAAGTGTCAAAGTGTCTCAGTTTTCTTGATTATCGTTTAATATCTTTGCTTATAGACGTGGAATTGAAGTTATTTGGACATTAACAATAAGATTTAAAATATACTAACCTTATTATCAAATTCCTAGGCAATAATTTGTGAGCGAATTGCTCTTCGAAAAACATATTATTTCTAGTGTCTAAGTTTTGCACCAGAAATAATTACAGGCATAGTAAGTTGCAGTCAGCGAACCGTAGTAATTACAAATCTGCTTTTCTTGATTCGGGCGTGAGCGTTTAATAAAAGGAAGTCGGTTAAATACAGCCTATACAGTCATCTTGAACAGTACTCACAAATCACAATGTGCCGTCTTAGCAAAAAATATTTTTTACGTGTTCAATAATTACTTTATGATACTACCGTATGCCGTATAGCATAATATTTCGATCGAAACGGAATAAAACGCGAGCGGAGCCGAGAGCCACGAAATTAATTACATGGACATAAAATTTATCTCGTCAATTAACATAAATGATAAAAATTTAATCTACGCACCCATTTTTACGGTTGAGATGCGTTTGTACACTAACAGTAAATGTATTCAATCTTTTTTCTCTTCGCTTTCATAATTTTACGATTAACTGTATACTGCCTCTATGATTTATGTCGCGGAAGTTAATTTAATGAGGTTTTTGTCCCAAGAAATGTTTGTTTTATTGTTAATTTATGTTTAGAAATATTTTTGTCTTCAGTTCATTGCACTGTATAATATGTTTCTTTGTCACACACTCATGCAAAATAAATTAAATTTTTAACAAAGTTGTTAATTTACGCAAAATACTTAATTTACATCTTTATAAATATAGTACTTGTTTTAAGTTTTATAATTAAAGTTTTAGCGAACAACCCCACTTATAAAAATATGCAAATATTTACATATTGAATATGCACCCCTATTTATTGTGCAATCAAGTAGTAAATAGCATCGCAATAACGATTTAAATAAATGTTTTGAACAATAATTGATATTGATCATTTAACATAAAACAACTAACGTAAGCACTAGGTACAACCATCAACACAGTTGTCTATATTGCTCTTAAATTATTATCGTTACTATCGTGTAAACTTACTTGGACCTCTATGGTTATGAGCGGATATTCCGTATGAAATTTGCGTGATGCATTTTAGCTTCTATCTCAAGCGTAGTAGCATTCATTTTTGTAACACAAAAATCTGACGTATCGCGGTTTGCGTGAACATCCCGCAGTCGCAAATTTGTATTCAAAAGATACCTACCATCGAAGTACGCAATAATCGTAAAACGAACAATTTAAACTCTGATTTTGTCGAGTTTCGAATATTGCTCTACCATTGAAACAGTAAATAAGAAAATAACTACGTACCTATGTAAGGTCGGACTACTTACCTACATCCGTGGAGAATATTTCATTAATTTACTATATAGTGGGTGCTGGCCTACGTGAGAAAATGTCTTCACAAATGTGAACTTTATGTTAACAAAAACTACTTATTATGCCGAATAAAATTAAAAATATAACCGGGTTGGTGACAGCGTACATCCGTTATATAGGTAGATATAATATTTTTTGTTTAAGGAATTGTTTCTTAGGTCGGAAATATATTATATGGTAGGTGCTTCGCAGAAGTGATTTGCTTGGAATTAGCTAATATATTGCCCAGTATGCTAGGTACATTATGGTATTTGTTTTCGCAGAAATGATTTGTATATTGTGTGGCATTAGATAATAATATATTACCCGGTATGCTATATTACGATATGAGATTTCGCAGAAATGATTTGCTTAGAATTAGATATTATATTGCTTAGTATATTATTAAACAGCAAGCAAAATGTCAATATAAGAAATATAGGTAGGCCATTACATAGTACTTCAGCACTTCTCAGTACTTATAAGGTTATTTCCGAAGCCAACAAACTTTTAAAACAACATATAATTACATGGTTTATACAGGTTATAAGGTTCAAATACCTAGCTAGGGTAATTCTAGTCATTCGATATTTAAAATTCATATTAAATACTACTTTAGATTCATATCATCCCGAAGCTACATGCTGCCTCGGTTCACGGCTATTTATTTTTAATTTTCATTTCTTTGGAATAAGGTGTACCTATGTTATAAATAGACATGGTAATCCAGTATCAAATTAATTGTAACACAATATAATATCCATGCAGATGGACTTTTACGTAAATATTATCCTCTTCTCTGCTTACCCCCTGATTACCATGACATTTTGTAAATAAGTAATTATAAAATAAAAGACACAAACATAAAAAATAATTTATTGTACATAATTAACTAGTTATTAATATAAGTTATTTTAAAAGAGAAATTTTCATGTAAAATACATTTTTTCGCAGAACATTTAAGTTATTCAGTCAAATAATCGAATAATGAACTCACAGAGTTAAACATTCGTGTATTTAATGTTTTAATGGAAAGCAGACGCGTTACCATACCATTTTAACTCACAAATATCTCGGCAATCAGATCGCTTTAGAATCTGCCAAATTATCTCAAAATGCATATATAAAGTTTTTTAATACACTGAATATCGAACACAGCTGATTATTACATCTGAATAAGTGTAAAACACATCTCTACTATCGTAATACACTAGATGCACTTCAATCGAGTTGAAATAACACAGTTCTTCTTTATTTTGCAGTGATACTTCTACATAATTTTATCGCTCTCGATAGCGGCCGTGTTTTAGGAGCGAGATATCAGTGAGTTGGCATGGTATCAAGCCTACTATAAAATTATGAAAATATGGCGGATTGGTACATTCGCAATGAAAATAAAGGGAATTTATTGTAATGTAGTTTGCTTGAGTATGGTGATAAGAAACATCTTGGGTGCTCGGCGTTTGGTTTTTCTCCCTGAAACAAAAGAAAAGGATATTATTGCGTGTAAAAAATAGGTTGGAAGGCACACAATTTTTATACAGGTTACAATTTTTCTTTTGTAATAGCGTCTAAGTAAGGCCTTAGTCCCACTGTAAAGTTTTTTTACAGCAATAATATATATGTCACAGTCCATATTATTTTATTAAACATTCTATCGCTCAAGAAATATTAATTTTTATTTCAATCTCCCGCCAAAAGGGCTGCCTTGGTGGCGTAGTTGTATTACGGTATGACTGCAATGCTGAGGTCTTGGGTGCGACTCCCGGGTCGGGCAAAATTATATCGGGTTTTAAATTCAGTATCAGCCCGGAGTCTGGAATTTGTGCCCGATATGGCGATAGGCTCGCCCCCTATGACTTCATGGGACGGAATACGCACGGCGAAAAGTGGGTGCACTCGCTGCGCCTCTGCCTACCACTTCGGGGATAAAAGGCGTGAGTGTGTGTGTATGTGTGTGTACCGGCAAAAATGATCTTCAAAAGACATATCCATGTACAAACAGTTTGTCTTATCCAGTGTCTGCCTTCGTGGGTCGTCGTCCCATCTGGCTGGGGGGCGTACTACGTTCGCATAATTGTGTTTATGTTATTAACCAGGCAATCGTGACACACAGATAAAGGATAATGTAAAATAAAAACAAGGAACAAGTTGCCCTTTCACGTTTTGTCTATATTTAAATTTACGAAGCGTTGCTCCCTGTTCCATTATTAGCTATTTATAATAAAAATAAATAAGTAATATTAACGGCAGGAAAAAATTACAATTAACTACGAAATACATAAACCGTAAAGATTGTAACATAAAGCAAAAAAAGCCTCCATGTGACGAACTAGGTTTTCAACACACAGTGCCATTCAGCTCAAAATGTTATAGTCATGTAGATAATATAATCGTTAAGCCAGATATTAGATAACAAACCGAACAAGTGCGAGTTGGACTCGCGTACCGAGGGTTCCGTACAAACTATACCTGGTGGTAGGTCTCTCATATGTAAGAGTCCGTCTGGGTGGGTACCACCGCAATGTCTATTTCTACCGCCAAGCAGCAGTGTACATACACTGTTGTGTTTCGGTTTGAAGGACATTGTAGCCAGTGTAACTACTGGACATAATGAGACTTAACATCTTATGTCTCAGGATGACGAGCGCAGTGGAATGCCACACAGTACTCTGTAACTCAAGGTGCTAGATGGTGTTGCTACTGTTTATGGGTGGTCGTATCGCTTACCACCAGGCGAACGGCATGCTCTCTAGTCATTCAATGCCATAAAAAAAATACTTGTAGGTAAAGTATCTAGGAATGCCATGCAATCAGCCCTGTATTTTATACTTGCCCACTGCTGAGCACGGGCCTCCTCTACTACTGTGAGGGATTAGGCCTTAGTCCATCACGCTGGCGTAGTGCGGGTTGGTAGACTTCACATAACCTGGAGATTCATATGTAGAATTCTCAGGTACGTAGGTTTCCTTACGATGTTTTCCTTCGTCGTTAAAGCGAATAAGTATAATCGATAAACAATAGAACTACACACGTAACTTCGAAGTAGAACTTTCGAAGAACGTAAGTCAGAGGACTGTCCTTTGGGTTTTAAAACCTCTGGACTAGTGGTTGCCAAAGTTGAATGGTCAGTGACCCACCTAACAAAAACTACCAAATTCTGGACTCACCTCTCGGCTGTCATCAAATCATTTTAATAACTTTTTCGAGAATTTTAGTTACTTTTCTCGTCCATCATTGGCTATCGGCTGTTGTGTCAGTTGGTTTATATATTGTTCTATTTTTCAGGGCCCACCCAATATTCCCTTGCGACCCACTGGTCGGTCGCGTCCCACAGTTTGGGAAGCGCTGCTCTGGACATTGTCTCGGCAGACCGTTCCATTCCAAACTAGGCTATCGCCCAATAAAGTATCTAAGTACCAATATAAGTTGAATATATCAAATTAATCAAATTTAAATGTTTGTAAATTCTTTTTTTTTTATTATTGCATTGAATGACGAGACGAGCATGCCGTTCGCCTGATGGTAAGCGATACAACCACCCATAAACAGTAGCAACACCATCCAGCACCTTGACTTACAAAGTACTGAGTGGCATTCCACTGCGCTCGTCATCCTGAGACATAAGATGTTAAGTCTCATTATGTCCGGTAGTTATACTGGCTACAATGTCCTTCAAACCGAAACACAACAGTGCATGCACACTGTTGCTTGGCGGTAGAAATAGACATTGCGGTGGTACCCACCCAGACGGCCTTTTATATAATGAGAGACCTACCACCAGTAAATTCGCTTATTTTTTATTAAAGTAAGTACTTATTTACAGTTTTTCCTTTATATGTACTGTAAGATATTGCTTCTTGTGAAATTTCATGATTCTAGGTCAACTGAAAGTACCCTATAGGGAAGTACCTCAGGTTTTGATGCCCTTGCGAAACCGCAAAATATCTGAAAAATGCGACATAAATGGTCATATCTTTTGATTGCGTTGACTTACAAGTTTGATTTTTTTACATCTAAAAGACCATAAAACTTAGTATTTATAAATTTCAACTTGATATGTCAACGCGTTCTTGAGAAAAAAGGTCTTGACAGACAGACGGATAACAAAGTGATCCTATAAGGGTTCCTTTTTCCTTTTGAGGTACGGAACCCTAAAAATACTCAATGTTGCTAGGTATTAAGTTGCTAAGTAGAATTTAATATTTCGAGGTGCCGTCAGTAGCATATGAAGCATACAAGTTTTAAAGTTGTATATTATAATCTCTTGAACACGATAACACTTCTCTTAATTTTTACTGATATTGAACATAGGAATAGATCCAAATATTTATTATCACAACATAACCTAGAACTTGAATAGAACTAATTAGTTAAATAAATTTAAAATTCATATTTTAGACCGTTATTAAAAAAAAATACCCGACGGTCTTCAAAACACTTAAAATGTAAAATAATCGCTCATAGTACGACATTAACCTTAACTCACGTATGCTTATTATAACGTAAATATACGACTGCTGCTGACGTTTCACAACACTTATGAGATAGTCTTATTTTCACACGAATACATTTACCACCTGTCAAATCCATGTGCGCATGTTTACTAGATATATCGTGGCTTAGTTAGTAGATAACAGTGATTTCATGCGAGTTAGATAACGCGTACTTGGCGGCATTTGTAAGAGTACGTTTTTTGCTTTGCTTTGTGAACATATCCTTATATTTTTTTGTAAAAAGACTGTACTGTGTAAAAAAAATCCGTCTTTTACTTTGTTCTAAGTTCTCATAATTAATACTCATTATGTTTTTATGCAACTGTGTTTTCGCTTTGCACTTTCGGTTTGCACAGACCCTTATATTACTAAAGTCTATTTGTAATGTTTGAGATGTGTGCAGTCTATTTTGGGAATGATTTTCTGGTTCATTCATTTTGCTCCTTAAATGTTTACAAAACAAACACGTTTTGATCTCTCCTATGGGAAAGTTTGTATGTTGGGACCATTGCTTTGTTTATTTCTGTTACCAAGCAGCTGTATGCAAGCTTGTCTTCCGGTTTGAAGGACATTGAAGCCAGGATATTAGGATAATTATCAAGTAATACCAAGATGCCGATCACAATAAATCAACCTTCGTTACTTTGTTTCAATGTTTTTGAAATCTTTACTAATATTTGCCTTGGTCTTATTTTCAGGCAAGGGAAACGTATATTCTGCCATTAGGTTAAAACACAACTGTACTTCAATTACCGTCTTATCGAATTTACGTAGGAATGCTATAATAATAATTATCAATCCATATCCATTAGCACGAATCCAGTTTAATTTTAATTATATTATCCTATAAGCTATAATTACTGCCCATTAAATCTAATAAATAATTTCACACCTAATGAACTAGTAAATAAAACATACATTATAATACCAACGCATACATAAATAGATATTTTAAATGCCGACGCAAGTGCCGCTTGAATTAAGAACTACTACAAGTACTTATTACCTTAAATAAAAAGTATTTTGATCATCGTTCGTGATAATCTTATGAAGATGTAATATACCGCAAACCATGTATTTATAATTAAACATAATTTTGAAACAACCCACACTTACGTAGATAATGTGCGATTAAATTTCTTGTTTATTTTAAACCGCACCTTGCTGTACAGGTAAGACAACTTTATAAAACACACGATATTATGTTTCCTAAGCTAAAGTATTTGACAACTGCCAAGTTTTTCTACATAAAATGGCATAAGTATGTACTTAATTTGCTTAAAGGCAAAAGAGCAATAACCTGGTAAATTGGAAATTGAGTACTTTGGCATAAAATTCGTTTTTAATATTTATTAGTTTGTAACATATAAGCTCACGCATGTTCTCTGAAAGGTTAGGCAGAAGCGCAACCGATTCTTCCTTGGTTTACTGAACTCATTTCTGTCCCAAGTTGTTAAATTGAAATGTGGTCACAAATATAAATATGCCATGTGATTTATTAAAAAAAAGTTCAAAATATACAAATATTTAGCTAGACGCCCTATGGATTGAACCCATGGCTTTGCCGCTTCAAAAGCTTAAGTACGCTGCCAACGGCAAATTACAAATTATCATTGCACTAGATTAACGAGGCGAAAATTACATTTATTGATAATTAAATAAGCATACTTTAAACAATTTAAGCGTATTTGATACGCTTTAAGCCTCGATCAGAATATTTATGGGCCCGATGCACCCTACCTGTGACTGTATTTTTAAACGTTATTTATTGATTTGGTTCTTTACAAAACATTTTACGATTCTCAAATCTACATATGCCTATCGTTTTAATATTTGTTGTGACTGTGGAAGAGATATGATGTAATAAAGTTAATCATATATTAATGCGAAAGTTTAGGTGTTTGAATTGTTAGAAGTAGTCACGGAAACAGCCAAAGGGATTTGGATAAAAGGACATGTCCAAAAACGGGCCTGACATTCTAACCAAGACAGTTTATATATTTGAATGGAACTCCTAAAAACTATCCTTTTAATAAATCGTTTAATTTTAAAGACCTCCAATTTTGTGATTTATGTAATCTTATTTTGCTTAAAAACTACACTTCAAATGAACGTTCATAGAAAAGCTGCTTATAAATGGACGGGGTCAAATTTTTTTTTTGTAATGGATTCATGATCTATATTTTGCCCCTTTAATGTCCCTAAAGTTTGAGCCTGGTTAGATTTTGAGGGCCAGCACCCATACAAAAAGCGGACATCTCCTTTAGTAAAGAGAGACCATTTCCTGGATAAATTTATTATATTGGGTACTTTTTATCCTAAAAAAATCCACCAACAATTATTCATTAATATTAAGTTTGTCGGCGTAAACAGTAAGATAAATATTTTAAATGTTTACGTATACATGTTTTAAGTGAAACTGCATTGCCTAAACCAACTACCCAACTACATAAATATGTATGCATATATTCTGGTTCAAAATTTATTGTGATAATATTATAGTACTGTAAATGTGTTAAATGGAAACTGTTAACAACACTTAAAACGTGCTTAATATAATCAGCTAGATCTCAATCTATATTCACGCTTATGAATTATGAAACATTTTTTCATATTCCCACCGTGAAATGCGTAATAAAGTAGGCTTAGAAATAGGGGAACTATTATTTGACAATTATATCAACCTTTTCTAAATACCAATAAGTTATGATTGTACTAGGTGTTGCTCTTGTCTAGAAATCCCGTTGTGTACTTTTCCGAGATAAAAAAAGTAGCACAGAATATATCAATCCGGCACATTTTTCGGAGTTTACTTCTAACAAACAACAAAACCATCCAAACATTTTCGCAAACTTTCGTTTTTATAATATTAATAAGATTTGGTTTTATTCTAACACTATATAGAAAGGAGAGGAAAACGAATAATTATATTCTTATCCCGGCCATAAAACGTTTACAAGCGTTAAGGAGCCCCACGACATTCTGGGAATGGATACGGTCTGTATAAGAATTGCTTGGGATTCGAAAATATTTACTATACCGGATCTATGTCGTGACAATAAAGTTCCTGATACAGTTCAGATCTAATATAAAAGTTTTATACAACCAGTACTTTCTTCTGCTGATATTTTTTTAATACTTTTCGCCTGTCTCTTTTTTCCAGCCACGTTTATTGCAAATATAATTGACTATTTTCGCAAAGTAACAATCGCTTGTATCATTCAAGTAGGCATCTCGAGATTTGCAAACAAAAAACAAACACTTTAAACAGTACACCTTACAAGGCAGTAAATATAGGGTACAAAATTCACCTAAAACATACCTTACGTGTTACGAATGTGGGTAACTCTGCGTGAACTCATCTATACATAAATATAGGAATGGTATGTATTATATATGCCGGTCGGGAGCTCTGAAGTGCAGTTTGGGAATACCGCACCGACTGATACGACATAAAGAACGTACTGACGGTTTACAAGGGATCACAACCTGGGACATATATGGAGATTTATCCTTTTTAAATATTTATTTGTAAAGTTTGGTGTACTGCGGCGTTTTATTGGCAGCATAGACAGTTGAAAATGTTGAAGTAACTTTTGTTTGCGTTTCTGTTCTTATAACAGTATTTTCCCAGAATGAAAAGGAACAGTTCACAATGAAAACAATCAGAAATTGTTCAGCTTTCTTTAAGTGGCAGAATAAAAAAGCGTATGGTAAATCTAAAAATTTTACCTAATGGTATGAAGAAACATAGAAACTCACTTATTTAAAATATTGGTATATGAGCTGTGTTTCACAACTACGAGTATTAAGAATACTTTCTACTGTTCCGAATAACTAAACAGTTTATACAAAAAAAATTATAAATTTTATAATCCTACTAATATTATAAACGTGAGAGTTTGTAAGTATGGATGTATGGATGTATGGATGTCTGGATGTATGGATGTTTGTTGCTCTTTCACGCAAAAACTACTGAACGAATTTCAATGAAATTTTGCACACGGGTAGATCTAGTCCTGGATTAACACATATGCTACTTTTTATCCCGGGAAAATATAAAGCGGGACTCTTATCCCGGGAAAACTCATTCGAGGGTGGAGCCGCGGGCAAAAGCTCGTATAATATATTTTTGTTACTAAGCCACCTATCTCTGGTTATTCTCATTACTGGTCGTGTTTTCTGTTGTCTGTTGTGCTATTCACGTAGCAACAAATAAACCGCCGATTAATTCTGCTATTTTACGAATAGTGTAATTTTGATAATGAAACACGCTAATGCATTTCCTTGGGTTGCGTGCGGTTGTAAAATACAAAATCCAAACCATTACATACCCAGTAAAACACTATACTTAATCATACAATTTAACAATTATCTTACGGCAATATCTGAAGTTATGTCTCGACTTCATTGGAGCTTGTGTGTCGTGCGGGGTCAATAAAATATGTAGGCAGACGCGACGTGTGAGCCGGGCCCTCTCCGGCCTTTCCTATAACAAGAAAGAATTTTTCTATGCATTTATTTTCTCACTGAAAATGTCTTAAAACATATTTTTTTTATTTTTATATCGTTTTTGACAGCATCTAACAAGAAGGTCAACACATAATGGCAAGTGAGCATCAAAACCTAAATAGGCAGTATGCCGGAGGGAATGTGGTTTCAAATCAAATCATTTATTAAGTAATTAGGCCCCTAAGGGCACTTTTACACGTCATTTTTTACAATGTTTTTATCATCTAAAAGATTCTACCAGTGCTTCGGAAAAGCCCACTGACCTGAGAAGAAGCACCAAGAAACTCAGCGTAGGTCTTTTAATGTTCATATTTTTTTTTATATATGTATTTTACAAATTGCTAGTAACAATAAATATTCAATTTCAAAGATGGATATGAAATGCGAAAATTAACGGAGAGTACCTAAGTCAAATAACCAGCTACATGTTTATTAAGTAAACAATAGAGTCAACCATCAAACAGAGCAGACCAGTCCACGCAAGCAGCACCCGTTCACGAATATGACGCATGTGCCAGCCATCATACATCAGCCAGTTACATTGCTGTTCTTTAAAAAGCGGAAGAGTGTTAAAGAGGAGTACCACGTTAGCGTGTCAGCTTGTGCATGCTGTATGCATAGGACATATTTCATTGCGACTATAAATTTTACAATATATTTATACTTGAACATATTTAACGTAACTATAGATTTTCGAAAATTGTTTATACGCTAGTTCATAATTTAATCATCATCAGCCACATGACGTCCACTGCTGAACATAGGCCTCCCCTAAAGACCTCCAGACGGACCTGTCAAAAGCGTCCCGCATCCAGCGTGTTTCTGCGACCTTTATCAAGTCGTCCACCTTGTCATAATTTTAATACTTATATTATACTATGTCTTTCCCATAATGTAGATATGTAGGCGGTATTATGAGGTGGGTAGATTATCCTAATGATAATCCTAATACGCTTCTCATATTTTATCTACGTTTCCAAAAATAAAACAGACATGGTCACGGATTCTTCTTCATGATTAGATAATATAAAAGAATTTTAATTCAATGAATTAGAACTTTTAAGCACATAAAGTAAAATACGAGTGAAAACATCAATAAAACAGATAAAGAGGATGCTGCCCGTCTCTAACGGACAATGTTATTATTATTTACAAAAACACGATAATATCACAATTTAGTACGTGCGTTTCGATTACTGTGTAATAGTGGTAAAATGGTCCAATTGATTTAGAGCTTTCATGCTTGCTGGCTACAAATAGACACTTGCGCCTGGTTACTCGGCACGCAAATAGTGGATTTTTACAGGTAGTGATTTTAATTTATGTTTGTTTGAAAATGAAGTACAAACTTCCTACTAATATTATAAACGCGAAAGTTTCTAAGTATGGATGTCTGTATGTATGGATGTTTGTTACTCTTTCACGCAATAACTACTGAACAGATTTCTATGAAATTTCGCACACGGGTAGATTATGTCCTGAATTAACACATAGGCTACTTTTTATCGCGGGAAAATATAAAGCGAGACTTTTATCCCGGGAAAACTCATTCACGCGGGCGGAGCCGCGGGCAAAGGCTAGTAATTTATAAAGTGTTCCGTAATGATATCTAAAATTATTTTTCAGAAGATTACACTTGTTAGGGTATTCGCAATTTTCATTCGGATACATAATATTGCACATTGGTGTATGACATTTTTTATATTACGGCAAAGTATACACTGAACCTGGTGATAAATAAAGAGCAGTACACATAAAATTTTGACTAACGAGAAATATAATGCTACTCAACGTTCCCCTAAACTATCCCGGCATTCTAACTCTCTACTTGCTAAATCGAAAAGCAACTCACCAAAACGAGTCACTGTGACGGGGGTTTTTCACTATAGCAGGTGTAGGTATAGCTATTCGCCCTCCAATCACAAAACATGTTAGCCTCTCCAGCTGAATAGAATGACATTGTAGAGTGTAGGAATTAACACGAACAATGCTACTTTATTCGTGTAGCAAGTAACATTTGACACTAAAACGATGCTGTCTCATTAACTGAGAGCCAGTGCTCGTTGTGGTAAGTTAGTGTCGGCATGCAGCAGTAAAGTACGGCACTTGATTGGCGAACAAATATTGGCCTTACCATTGCGGGTTGGGTTAGGAAGCGAACGCCGAAAGTGTATCGATTCGGGCGATGTTTATCAAAACACCCAAAACTATACATTGGTTATTGTTTTTAATACTTTATCGGAAATAGCATGATATTATGTTTGGATTTATTTTGTACTGCATTATACGTTATATGTAACATGTATTAGACGTATTTTCACATAATGATTACAGGAGATTTTAATATGCATACGAAACACCGGTGAATTTCCACCACCTACATTTACACACACACACTCACGCCTTTTATCCCCGAAGGGGTAGGCAGAGGCACAATTAATGCACGTACATTAATATGTAGAAAATATATTAAACAGCAACGGATTTTTCATTTTCATTCATGATATAATTTGTTTAAGATCTTTAAAAGAACTCATTTCTGTTTTATCACCCTTTTGCCTGGTTTCAAATAGTTAAGACAATACAATAGTTGAATTACTACAAAAAACTATTTATAGGTAATTGTTTACCCAAATATACTTTTGATTTATCCAGTAAAATATATAAAGGTTCGTAAAGGTTCGGTCTCATTCTTAAGAATGTTAAATCGGGCTGTCGCAAAAGATTAAGTTAGAAAGCGGGCCTTGGCTCCAGGCGGGTCGAAATCAGGTAGAAGGTGACATATACACGTATGTTTGTATGTGTATACTATAAAAAGACGTGGTAGTCCTTTCTTACGCAAGATTCTATTTATTATAAGCATGCAGCCTTACGCTAGAGGTTCCATTGCTTTATTTCTGCAATTCCACGCAATCAATTATGTGCAAGCATTGTTGAGTTCTGGTTTGAAGGACGTTGTAGCAAATGTAATTGCTGGGCATTATGAGACTTAACATCGACGACATTCAAGACGCTAGCATCTTAGAACGTCGAGCACAGTTTGTACCATGTAGGAGTATTACCATGTTCTGGAGTTGTTGCTGTTTACGAACATTCGTGGCGCTTATCATCAGGCGACTTACTACTCGTTCAGTTATAAGGTGCAATGCAATCAACCCTGTATATACTTGCCCACTGCTGAGCACGGGCCTCGTCTACTACTGAGGGGGGTTAGGCCTTAGACCACCACGCTGGCCTAGTGCGGGTTGGCAGACTTCACATACCCTCGATTTTTTTATGGTGAATGCTCAGGTATGTCGGTTTCCTCACGATGTTTTCTTTCTCCGTTAAAGCGAACGATAATTGATAAACAATACACACGTAGCGTCGAAAAGTCAGAGATGTGTGCCTTGGGTTGCGAACCTCCAGACATTGTCTCGGCAGACTGTTCCATTCCCAACTAGGCTATCGTCCACTGCATAGTTATAAGGTGACATTTCTAAATTGTACAAAACGTAGTTCGAATATCTAGTAACGTTTTGTATAGCCATTAAGAGAATGAAACTAGGGAAACGAAGTAAAGACGTCATAATTTAAGTAAAGCCACATTCACATAGAAGGCGTACCGCGTGCGTTTTTCATTGAGTGTTTTAAACGCACAAAAGAAAATAAACGTACTTTTCGCGTGGTTTGTTTATAAAAATGCATTTAACGCTAGATACGTTTAAAACATTTTCCATGGCCATTAAACACATGATCTAATTTAGCAAAAAAATATGTTTAACTGGTTTAATTCATTTTTCGCCATACGGCACATATTTGATTAAATAATGATGCTTTCTTAATGATTTAGAACTTAGGTAGAACAAGTGCATTTTAGAAAAGAAACCTTTTAGATATTATCCATATTAAACGTATCGATCAACAAATTAATATACAAAAAAGATGGATATCAAAGAGAGGAGCGAACAACACCTTTGCACTGAGTCCATATTGTCCAATTTAAGAAATTATGCTGATGATATGAGAATTTAATCCGATATTAATTAAAATAAGTTGTCAAAAACATTCAAGTTAATACTTCGCATACCGTTAGCTATCAACGTGACAACATATTTTTTTGCTAATGCACAGGTAGCTCCGAATTACTTAATTTAATTAAATCGAAAATAAGCGGTAACTGCTTGAAATTATACAAAAAACTTGTGTGTTAGTCATTTCATTTACATTATGCAATTAAATGCGATAGATATGGTGACACGGCTCTGGTGACGAAAGTTACAGAATGCAGTTGCAAGAAACGATACTGCTGTTATACAATATGTTTATTTGTTTATTTTTGTATCGTATCAATTAAAAATTCCTTTTGTTTTTTAAATTATTAATAGTGACATAGGTAAGTATATATTTGGGCAACATGTCGACCAAATTGAGATTAATTATTAATGGATAAAATAGTTTTTTCATTAACTTCAGTAATTATAGCACTTACTAAATATAAAAACAAATGTTCTAAATATCATGTTTCAGCTGAAGTTTTTGTGTATTGCTTTTCAGTTGTAGGCACTAGACACTAATATTCTCCTTTTATTTATTATATCTTTACTACAGACAAGAATTTTATGGTTTATAATTATTAGTTATGTTAAGTGAATAAGGGCACATAAAGTTGCATAAATCTAAAAATAGATATATTTAGATATATCATACAAAATAAATACCAAGATTAAATTTATCCTTACATAACTCTAGAGATTTTATAACTAGAATTAAATTATTTAACTTGTGCATCATATAAGGAAAACAAGTCTGATTCACAGCGAAAATAGCTTATTTAAACTTTCAACATTACTACCTGCGTTAAAAATGCTTAAATTAAAATTAATGTGATAGGGGAAACAGAGTTAATGAACTCGGCAACTTCACTTAAAGAATTTGCTAAAGTGTGCACGCGACTTATCAATTTAGGGTTCTGTCTGGCCTTAGCATTTGCTCCATTATTATTGGACTTTATGCCTCGCTACGGAGCGAAAACAACCCCTTTATATTTTGGAAAGCTAAACGCGTTCCCTAATATAAGGTAATGACCACAGGATGAACAAATATTAGGTAGTACCTACATTTATTTA
The DNA here is from genome assembly GCA_947568825.1 of Sphinx pinastri. Taxonomy (NCBI): domain Eukaryota; kingdom Metazoa; phylum Arthropoda; class Insecta; order Lepidoptera; family Sphingidae; genus Sphinx; species Sphinx pinastri. Next base: position 7,139,222 of record OX387627.1, on the reverse strand, counting down.
AAATATATTTCTAATATTAATATGTATAGACAGATTTTTTAGATTAAAAAATATCTGATCACCATTATGCGTGTAAGTTACGAAATATTAAATATGTAGTTTTTTGTCATGTCTACAGAAAATAATGCGTATGAACTAGGTTTAGAATATATGAATTAATTTAAGTTTTTGCGGCTTAAAAAAATAAGTTAACGCAATAACTTAACGTCAAGAATCCAGTTTTTGATATCAAAACATAACTATATTATATTGTTCATTTACATATTTTTGTTTTGAAATGCAAATAAATTATGGTACCAACTGCACGTTTTTGACAGGATTCATAATTGACAAATGAATAGTATAGGTATCTTCGGAATCTTATTATTTTAATGGTAGATCATAATTGGGTTTTTCTTTTTGATTGAGACTAAAAACTCCAAATTGGCGTATTGGTGAAAATGTAGTGGCTGATTTTTGTGACTACACGCGGTCATCAAAATAACACCATCCTACTAATATTATAAACGCGAAAGTTTGTAAGTATGGATGTATGGATATTTGTTACTCTTTCACGCCAAAACTACTGAATGGATTTCGATGAAATTTTGCACACGGATAGATTATGTCCTGGATTAACATATAGGCTACTTTTTATCCCGGGAAAAATATAAAGCGGACTTTTTATCCAGGGAAAACTCATTCATGCGGGCGGAGCCGCGGGCAAAAGCTCGTACTGTATATAGCTGCGGCCAATATAATATACTGTATGTTCTTATACCTATATAATTGAACTGTTATATGTATGTTATATGTATGTTGACTTATGTATTAATTCAGGACATGGTCTATGCGTCTACCAAAATCATTCATTCATCCAAACCCGTTCAACTATTTCTGAAATTACTTCTAGCAAACATCCAAGCATTGTCACTAACTTTCGCATTTATAATATTACAAAACGGGCAAGTAAAGAATAAAATTATCTTATAACTTCCATCATAATATCGTAAATGATGGGGTCTCTTCATAACACTTTTTATCTGTTGTCTTCTCTTGGTGTTTTTCATGTACCTAATGTTAAAAAAATCCATTCATTTACCATAATTTTATTCATATTAATAATAAGTAGCAACTTTCCATTTTTAACAATAAACCTCCGTATAGGTCAGAACTGTATGTGTGGAACGAAAGGAATGCACTCTAACGTATAAAAGCTTTTAGTCTTTCGGTGGTCATTGTAATATACTAAACATCAATTTTTTTTGCAAGGCTCTTTCAAACTAATACATTATGTTTTTTATTTATGATAGAAGCTTGTAAAGTAATATTGTAGACTTTTTTGTTTTAAATAAACTTAAAATGATATTACCCTGCGTTGTTATTGCAATTATTTATAAAATTTTACTGTATTTGCTCTAGACACAATCTTTCAGAAGATCTATAAAAATCCTAGGAAAACACTTCAAAATTTACTATTAGCGTATCTAAATAATTTAAAAATGTCGATTTATCGAAAAAATCATGGAAAATATAAAAACTATAATAGTTTTAAAATTATCGTTTCTTCATACCGTAAAACTAGCGTTTCATTTTATCAACAAATTTTATCACTGGACCCTAACAATCCTACGCCTGATAACGCATCATACGTAATCTCAATCTGCTGAAATACCTCCAAGCGTCATGTGAGTTCGATCCGCCTCGAAACAGGTCCGGTAATACGCCAAGCAGTTAGATACTAATTTTATGAGACATCGAAGAATAAACGCCTTTCGGCTTTCTACACATGGCATCCGATACCACGACTAAAATACTTTGGCCTTCCACTATACGGATAGGCTATACGAATTTTTCTTGCTATTAATGGATGTGTGTAAATAATATAAACATTCTATTAGTGAGATGGTTTTGTAATTGGTAGCTAATCTTGGATTTCTTAAGTCATAGATTAAATATTTTTGTTATGCGTGTTTCTGTCCAAAAAAGATGTCTCGTTGGGTATTTTCGACCAATATAGCAGCGAGCACCGACCTACTGTATTTGATATGAAATTATCGCCGTACTGCCTCAGCATAAGTAAAAAGGTAACCTACCTACTGCATAATAATATTATGTACTAGTTTATGCCCGCGGCTCCGTCCGCGCTAAAAAGTTTTTCCGGGATAAAATTCCCGCTTTATATTTTTCCGGGGTAAAAAGTAGCCTATGTGTTAATCCAGGATGATCTACCCACGTGCCAAATTTCATCGAAATCCGTTCAGTAGTTTTTGCGTGAAAGAGTAACATACATCCATACATTCTTACAAACTTTCGCGTTTATAATATCACTAGCTTTTGCGCGCGGCTCCGCCCGCGTGGAAAAGTTGTTCCGGGATAAAAAGTAGCCTATAGCACTCAGGAGTAATGTAGTTTCCTATTAGTGAAAGATTTTTTTAAATATTTCCAGTAGTTCCTGAGATTAGCGCGTTCAAACAAACAAACTCTTCAGTTTTATAATATTAGTATAGATATTATAGTATAGATTATATAGTAGGATTATTGAATCTATATAACAATACTCTTCGTGTTATTACAGTAAACGAAATAAGATGAGACGTTCGCACAGCGTGAGAACACGCATTTGGTAAATTGCGGAGCTTTCACAAAACAAAAACCTACGGAGGTAGGTACTTAACATTTAAATGCATTTAAAACATCAAAGAATTAAAGAAGACTTTCCGGTTAACATACGAGGAGATTAAAGTTGTTTCGGTGTAAAAACCACGAAACATCGTTTTATTTCCAGAGCATAGTATGACAAAATGACCTCTGCACGCGACCGCGGGATTAAGCTACTCACAAGGTACCATTTTCGCACTCGATAAGGCAAAACTCAATTTTCTTCAGCGCTCGGCGAACGATAAATAGGAAATCATGCGACAAACACAAAAGATTTACGATAATGAATATGAATTTTTAATTTGTCACGTTACGAAAGGGCGTTCCTTCACATGAAATTATTAACACATAATAATGTAATTTTATGGTTTCTTTTAATGGAACGCGGGGCTATCGGAGTGGCTCGGGGTTCGAGATACGGCCTCAATAACGCTTGATGTTAATGGACTCGCCCGATGGCGGTGTGTTGTACCTATGTAGCTATAGCCGAATAGGTATATTACTCAACATCGCTAACGAACTCTGTTTATACCTACATTAGAACTTTGTGTGTTTTCTTACACGCTGGCGCCAGATAAGTGCCTACATACGCGTTCGTTATATAAAAACGGAGTAAATGAAGTACTTTTGAGTTTACGAACTTATCGGCTTTTTAGATTAACCCACTGTATATCTAGATTAAAACATAACGCCGTCTATAAACTGCAAACTTTAGATCTATAAACGATATTCCTATAAATTTATCTATTCTCTTCGGGTACTTTAAAACATGAAACACATTGAAGGCCGCTATCTGCGTAATATTCATTGTGTTATGGCGTCTGTAAACGTTATTCAAAAGTATATTCTTATTTAAATCAATTCATAATAACACAAGCTTTATATTCCTATTAGCACTTTATCTAACACAACTAAAACATCGAACATGTTTTGTTGTTCTTTTAACGTCTATAATTCAGAGCGCTAGTGTGGCTCACCACACAAATGGATCTTGAAAAACAACCAGTTATTTTGACAAGCGGCTCTTAAAAGTATGTCGTAAATCCATCAAGGTTTAGACAAAATGCTATCTACCTCCGTCGTGATAAAGACCGTTTCGCATTGTAACAAACGCTGAAAATATAAGATTCTTTTCTTTAGTTACGCTAGACCTTAATTTTAATTTGGAATGAGCTTTTTATAGAGGACTCTCTGTAGAGAAACGATTTTTCATAAGTGATGAGGCGGCACTGATTGTGTATATTGGATAAATATTTTTAAGAAAAACTTCGGAGTCGGGAAAAATGTGCGCCGTAATAAATATTAAAACGAAAGCCTTGTCGACACGTGTTACTAATCTTTCGATTATAGGTGCGCGTAATGAATTAGCCCCCTCCAGAATTTAATCAGGTTGGGCGGATGGATTTACATGAAATATTGCTGGACTTGACAGGATCTCGTATTAATGCGTCCCTCAAACTAAAAAAGCGGGCCCTATTTCTTTGGGCACGACTCCATATTGGCATGAAGTTAATAAACTTCGAAGATCCATTAAGGACGCAGATGTTTGTAATGGTTTAATTTTACCTAAATCGCACACCCGAGTTTGGATTGTTCAGGGAATATCTAAATTAATCCATTATACGTGTACCCTGCGTATAGTTTAGTTGCTTCTGATGTGAGTTCTATTGTTTTCCGGTATATAAACTTATTATATTAATCTGGAAACTGTAGAGACATAATATATTTTTATAATAGTAAGATTATGAACTAAGTATATTTTTGGCCAGCCAAATACAAAATTCACTCTCTAAACTACGCTCCTAGAGGCACACATACACACACACACACAAACACTCACGCCTTTTATCCCCAAAGGGGTAGGCAGAGGCGCAACTAGTGCACCCACTTTTCGCCGTGCGTATTCTGTCCCATGATGTGATAGGGGGTGAGCCTATCGCCATATCGGGCACAATTCCAGACTCCGGGCTGATACTGAATTTAAAAACCCAATATCAATTTTCCCGTCCCGGGAATTGAACCCAAGACCTCAGCATTGCAGTCATACCGTAATATAACTAGGCCATCGAGGCAGTCTTATACATTTATGTGTAAAATAGCGATTATCACCAAGCGGGAAATTGGCTTTATACCAGTTATAAAAAACAGTTACTTATGTAAACCGTGTTTAAATAAATAAACTACTGAATATGTATTAAACTACGTAACTTATCGAAACCACTTGCAAGTTGGCTCATGTAGATTGTGGGCAAGGTCTACGATCGTTATTATACATTATAGTAAATTTAACTTTAAATTAGCATTTTAATGGCTTCGGATTCTTCACACGCATATTTTGCTAGAATTTACACGGTTTAAATTGTCAAACGATGGCAATTGAAATGACATAAAAACGTCGTAAAATTGGATCGTAAAAGAATTGTAATTCCAGCGTATATTTTTAACACAATATTCGAATTGGATTTCACGTCTGATTACATTATTTAATTATTATTGGGCACATGTATTGGAAACTTTTAGCTGAGTCATAAAAATTTTAGGTATTTTACGTCATACTTTAATGTAAATAAAATTATGTAAATAACGTATGATGTTGTAATACTGTGGTAGAACTTTCCATTTTTGTTTGTTTTTAGATCATTTAAGAGCATTTTATATATATGTCCATTTTTGATTTACGATTCATTACAACACGCAAACGGAAAGAATATTTCTTTTCGAAAAATACAAAGGTAAACTTTTCAATGGTATTCCTAAAATGAGTCCTTTTTTACATTTATCCCACGAAGCGTTAGGGAGCAGAGAAAGTAATACAAGTTCCGTGCCGAATAGGTGTGTTATCAAAGTAAAAGATAAAAGTTTTAAGATTTTATTTAAGAGCACGGGTCTCGGCTCAAAAGTTTCTCAATAACGGTTACAGGTCGGGAACTCGGGAATTTTTAGCGATGAAACTAAAGTTTGTAGATATTATATTAGTAAGATATCTAGTGATATTCAGTTTCATGAAAATGAAATCACTTTTATAAAATAGTTTTATTCGTTTGAAGTCTATGTAATCTTTAACTGATTTTTCATCGTGTTCTCTCATCACGTTAATCTTAGTGCAAGTAGAAATATACGTAAGTCTTAACGACATAAAACACATCAATTTAATTAAATAATTATAATTCCAATAGAACAGCGTCACTGAAGGGCGTCTCGAACTAATCTCCATTAGTTTGATTAAGAAACTATACAACATGTTGTTATTTAACCTTTAAGTACAAATGCACACATATCCACATACCTATGTGCGCTTCCGTTTATTCCACACGGATCTCAAACAAATATTCCAGTAGAAAATTTAAGCGAATCCGCTACGTAACATCAGGGCGTAGAGGTGTTTATCCGATGAATACGAAAGGAGATTTAAGCCGAAACAGATCGGAGATATGAAGTATCGATTGGTAGCAACTGAGAGCCGATACAACCGTTCCTATTTACGCTCTTTACCTATTTATAAACGAAGCGGTTTGACTCCCTACCTGCGTACTACTTCCCATATCAACTCTCATATTAATGTATAGAAACGTACACAATTTTTAGACGTCAAATGTGTGAGAGAGTAAACTTTACCGGGCACGAGACGAGACTATCGATTTTGTGATTTGCGGATGCAATGTTAATCGGGTCAGCATTTTGTGCGGTATAAAGTATCTACGTTCTTCTTATGAATATCTTGGTAATATCACGCAGAGATCGATGACTTGACAGTTGCTGTTTTAGTGTTGTTTCCCACAATATTCAAGTAATGAATTGTGAGGTTAAGGTGCTTTAACCCTGACCTCTAATGACTATAGCTAAAATTTTCTGTCTTGGAAATACAGTAATTTTTTGTTGTAACCTTATTTAACGGTGAGAAAAAATATTCCGCCCCACATCCGTATTTGTTTAATCCAGTTATGCTAAAAAGTATACTATATAATAATAGCCCGCTTTCTAATCCCGTCTCATGATAAATATTGATCTGTCAGGTAAAAAACAACTTTCGATACTGCTAAAGCATAGTTTGGCCCATGTTTGTAAAGTAGCGAATGTCGCCCAACATACGACGCGTGCCGTCAAATTTAATGTCCATACAGTGAAGCATTTAGAGCTCATCTTTCTTGTTAACGAGCGTTGGGAATTGTTTATTGTGTAAAAAGGCGCTAAGCTCCAAGAGTTGGTGGATTGACGACCGAAAATATTTATGTTTACTGTTCTGTTGAATTTAATGAAACCGGAAAGCAAAAATCTTTACGTTTCTCACTTTTGCGCTTTAATTCTGAACGTTTTATAATATTCAAAATCACTCAAACACCATGCTCTGAGCTAATATTTGCACTGAGGTTCGCATAAAGCGAAACTAAAGGAGAATTACGCAACGCCCCATATATTATTAAAGTCGGCCGTAAAAAGCCTGAGTTACCGATTCCATCGACGTTTAGTGTCGAACAATCGGCTGTATTCGGTGAGTCAGTTGGCGCCCGAGGACGGACGTCGAACTACGCCTACAAATTGGAAAATATCCCTTACCATGTGTTACTAAACAAACACGCAAGCGGTGCGGTAACCCACACAGCACAACTAGTCACTACTCGCGACGCCCATCTCCGTTGCTCCGTACACGTCGCCGGCCATTACCGGCGCGAGTCACGCTTCTATCAAATCTATTAATATATTTTACGCTCATAGTAGGCAATGAGCCGAGTCATCTTATAGCTACAAAGAAAATACAGGATTTGAATTTTGATTAGAATTGTTTAATTCTAGCGATTGGTGTAAAGAAATGCTTGTTAAACCCTCGGGCAGATGGGACGCGTCTCGCGAAGCCTGTTTCGCTCGTACCCTAATTAAATATTTTAATATATTCCCTTCATCCGTTCTGCTTATTATTTTATATAGATACCCAGCGTACATGTTGTGTTTAATTAAAATACCTACGCTGCTCGCCTCAGTCGCATAATTGGCTGCGCTTACTTACTCAGAACAAACGTGAAAAACTAATTCGATATTCTTGATTTACTGGTAGAGATCTTTAGTTTTATGACCGTATAGTGCAATAAAATACATCGAAAAAAATTAATAGCACCAATAAAGTTCCGCTACCGATCCGACATAAGGCATCGTGTGAAAAACACCTTAAAACTGAGTTAAACAATTAAAATGCCGTAAAATGGTGGTTTCCTACCACATTCATTGTGTAAGTCGGAATCGTTACTACGGGATGATAAACACGCCTCTCGTGCCGAACGTAAAAACAACTTTTGTTACCATTTTATGACAACAATTACGACCTATAAAACGTGTAGCGATTATTCGTCGTAGCGATTCTTGTGGTCTCGCTGTCATCAGACTGGGCTGCGGAGTGGCTACTTACGGACTTCCTTAATTTTAAAACAACTCAACCGCCTACATTCTCCATTTCAAAATAAACGTTATTGGTCATATAATAGATATCAAATTGATGAATAATCGCGATGATTTGTTTGATATTACAATAAGACAGAATTACCAGCGAGCCTCAACGGGCCTTGACTTTGTCCGCTGAGTATTTATAATCCTTCATTTGTTTACGTTTATTATCTTTGTGTCATATGTAACTTACGCATTGTGTTACGTTGTACATGCCATTCGGTTTGCGGTTTAATGGAAGACAAATATACATTCCTTTTATTAATAAACAGCAAAATCAAGTCTAAATATATGAGTGTATCTTAAGAATTTTGTTGATGCTTGTGTTACGAGCAACTATGTAATTTAAACAGGAAGTTTCTTTTAATGTTGTGATACTACTTCTGGTCCTTTTATTTTCATTTAAATCTCATTGATTATAAAACAAACTCTTTCATAACGTTTAAACCCTATAACAATAAGGTAGGTATATCTATGCATTAAAATCTGTTTAGTTCATTCGTACTATAAATAACATTTAAACACCTACGCGAGCTGCAATCGGTCAAATTCAACGCAACATACTTTAGAATTTAGACAACGTATTTATGTTATTTAAGAGGATAAAAATAAAGAGATCAGTGCTCGTTGTTCATCGCTTTTATGTTTAAAATTACAGCGATATTCCCCTACACAATAGATTTCATTTAAGATGGTGTTATGTTAAAATTTTGCATCGAAGTACGCCCAATTTGCCGGATGAAACAAGGGTTACAATTTGTGTTGATAGTTATCTAAACCATCTATTACTAGGGTTAAGGTACTGGTTACAAAAAAATGCATAAAGATAAAAGAGAATATTTAAAATATAAGGTAGCGTTATGAAATGTAATATTATAATTGAGTATTATCGACATCGAACATATTTACGTACAGGTAAATTAAATCTGATAACAAGTTAGCGATAAACTTATCGATTTGATCGTTAACAAGAACGCTTGCTAGTAAACTATTTGATTTCTGAGTAAGAAGTGTAGAGTTCCTATAAAAATAAGTAAACGATTTTGTAATAAGAAACATATGTTATGTGCATTAACAAGAAATGTAAAGTATATTTTTGATTACACTCAATATCTAGTATTATTTATTTACGGAATATTATTATATGAATACAGTTTAAACTATATAAAGCCATTGAAAGCACCGAATCGGATATTGTCGTTTTACAGCTACTTTTTTCATAAACAGAATTATACACACACACACACGCCTTTTATCCCCGAAGGGGTAGGCAGAGGCGCCCCTAGTGCACGCATTTTTCGCCGTGCGTATTCCGTCCCATGATGTGATAGGGGGCGAGCCTATCGCCATATCGGGCAGAAAATTCCAGACTCCGGGCTGATAATGAATTTAAAACCCAATATCGCTTTGCCCGACCCGGGAATCGAACCCAAGACCTCAGCATTGCAGTCATACCGTAATACAACTACGCCACCGAGGCAGTAAACAGAATTATAACTGTCCCATAATATTTATTTTTCATCAGATTATTATCAAACCTAAAATGTATAAACATGACGCAGTTGTCAATACGTAGGTAAGACTAGTTGAATTCATACTAATGAGTAAACGCTGTATATGAAATGCTACTGCAAGACATGCAGAAAAGAAGTGTAAAACACGGAATATTTAATCGACATTCTAACAAGGCTCGCGTCGACATCAAGCAAGTGGCGACGACAGCCAAATGCAGTGTTTTTGTTGGCTGAAGCCATCTGCCCTTTCACAAACCGTCTGCAACGCGTGACATTTAATATAATATTCATCGCGCTATTTTATGTGAGTGTGAATCGGGCTTGTGAGCTGTAAAGGGCATCGAAAATAAAACTTTGCGTATCCCTTGAATCTATGCATCACTAGCTTTTGTCCGCGGCTTCGCCCGCACTAAAGGTTTTCTCCTGAATAAAAGTCCCGCTATACATTTTCCCGGACCGAATTGTAAATCTAAACCATTCTCGAATCCACCTGAAGACACAAAGAAATTGCATTAAAATCGGTGCAGCCGTTTAGGAGGAGTTCAGTGACATACTCACGCGCAGAAGAATTAGGTATATATATAAAGATTGTGCTCAAAACTGCCGGTAATGAAGGGATTTTGGTCGCCGTTTATAAATCTTTATAATTATGTCGTTAGGATTTAGTCGTTCATAAGTGTCCGCAAGATTGTGGTAGAATTTAAATTTATGTTTATGTTTTTTGATGAATTAACCCGTCAACGGCCACTTATATATAGCTATAAGCTAATTTCCTTATATAAATGGACACCAGTGTCCACCGCGGGCGTCCAACGATTAAATAAGGAACTTCGTTCCAATACGTGTGTATTTTCTCAAACTGTATATTTAAATCGATTGGTGTACCTATTTTGTATCTAAGTATAATAACTTAAAGACTCATAATACAATAAAAGATTATCATAAAGGACATGTCCAAAAACGGGCCTGAAATTCTAAACAAGACAATTTATATATATTTGGATAGAACTCCTGAAAACTAACCTTTTGCAATAAATCGTTTAATTTTAAAGACCTCCGATTTTGAGATTTATGTAATTTTGTTTGGCTTGAAAACTACACTTTATATGAACATTTTTAAAGAAGTTGGTTATGAATGGAGGGGTCTAAAAATATTTTTTTAATGGATTTAAGTTCCATATTTTGCCCTTTTAATATGCCTAAAGTTTGAGCCTTGTTAGATTTTGAGGCCCAGCACTCATACAAAAAGCGGACATCTCCTTTGTACTAGCGCCATTTTAATAAAGCGACAACTGGCTTCTATTTATTTTCTAACGCTACTCTGTTTCATATTCGCCTCGTGTTCCCTGCGCTATATTTTGAATGAGACAGTCTGCAGACCTACGTCCCGCACACATGTGCCTTTCTACGTCATACTGCTATTTTATAAAGCACGTATGACCAACGGACTAAGATTTAATATAAGAAAACTGTTTTATCTCGTAGTTGACGAAAATATTTGTAACTTAAAACGTATTTACGTTAATAACACTTACAAAATGTGTAATTAAATTTTCATCATAGCAATTTCGGACTTTTGTTTTAACACTGAACTGAAACTATGAATTTGTTTTCAGGGCCTTTGGCTCATAATGAGCGTTATTGTGTCATTAATATCGTGGCTTATTTACATAATATGTATGCATTTAGAGCGTAGTGATAACCGCATAATTCATGGACGTCTAATGTTGACTTAGGTACACAGCTCCCATTTAGATCTGTTCTTGCTACAGCAAAATAGACCATAGGTATTCTTACAATGTACGAATCTAAAATGTATATGCACATCATATATTATTCAAAGGTTCAACCGCACGATACCGTTTTCTCCTGAGAAATTGTAAGCAAAAATGTCTATACGATCATCAGCAACGCTTCGACTGTATAGATTTAGTTGGATCTGGCAGCTAGGCCGGCAAGTTTGTGCCAAATCAAGTAAAATATTTGAATACAGCTGCCAAGAATAGTATAAGTTTACTAACAAAATATATTTGAAACGAATTTATTCCGTATTTTATTCGTTATCTATTGTAATGTTATTCCCATAGACCGTATTATATGGATTTTGTGAGCATCGTGACGTGATAAATTGTTCTTAACGTCAAATATTGTGAAAGTTATTTATTCAAATCGTAAATAAATGACATTTATATTACCTGTTTAGATTCTTATTAATTCTTCATTAACATACGTTATTAATAAGTAGCTCTAGTATTTTATCGCAGGATATAATGTTTGCCTTTATTTACAGAAATGGTAGTTGTTGATTGTTACGGTCAATTTAGTCCAATTCATAGCTTTTATGGTATTTATTACAAATACCATACCATACCATCCCTGTATTATATACTGCCCACTGCTGAGCACGGGCCTCCTCTACAATCGAGATGGTTAAGGCCTTAGTCCACCACGCTGGCCTAATGCGGGTTGGCAGACTTCACATACCTTCGAAATTCAGAGAACTTCTCAGGTATGCAGGTTTCCTCACGATGTTTTCCTTCACCGTTAAAGCGAGCGATAATTCACAAAGAATGCAAATAACTATTATTAACTATAGTATAGGTATGTGTAATAAAATTTAATACTTCATCCAATATTTTATACATAACATTTAATTAAGAACTTCTTAAGTTTTTCCTTCATTAAAGTATACTTACCTACAGTTAACCAAAGAGATAAATAACACCATAGTCAAACTTAATATTCAACTTCTAAACGTTTAAAATCGCAACAACGGCGAGGCTATTCTTTTTCTCTTTTATTTAACGCAAAATTACGGATCCCAAGTACACTGTAAATATAATTTGTATGTAAGCAACATGCCAAAGTGGGCGAGTGCGCAAAACGTCGTTCCATAAGTACGTCGGGGTCGAAACAGACCCTTCCAAGTGCGGTTGCATAACTTTATTTCGAGATTAACATAATTAGAGAACATTCCTCGTAGGTAGGGGTTGGGTAAACAGAGCCGCCATTTGTTAACTCGGCACGGTCAACTTTAATTCTAATTACTTACTTAATGGCTTTAAAAACAGGTGTCAATTCCATGAATGCGAATTCACGTGATTCGTTTACTTTTGTGGAAAGTTTCAGTCAATGGGTTTTATATAAATTAAAAACTATAGATAGACACTTAGTATTAATATCTATCGATACCATTCCGAAAGATTTTAATGTTTTATCTAGATTTATTTAGTTTTTGCCTTTGACTGCCTCGATGACGTAGTTGCATTACGGTATGATTGCAATGCTGAGGTCTTGGGTTCGATTCCCGGGTCGGGAAAAGTGATATTGGGTTTTAAATTCAGTATCAGCGCGGAGTCTGGAATTTGTGCTCGATATGGCGATAGGCTCGCCTCCTATCACATCATGGGACGGAATACGTACGGCGAAAATTGGGTGCACTAGTTGCGCCTCTGCCTACCCCTTCGGAGATAAAAGGCGTGAGTGAGTGTGTGTATTTCGTTTTTATAAACGCAAATAAATCCCTAACTAATAATTTTAGAATACAAATCTGTTCGTATAAAAATGGCTGATTTGTGGGCATCAGGTGTTCTAAAGATCCCTAAGAATGATATTATCCCCAACATATTTTCCAAAGGGTCGTACACGGAAGACCCCACTCTGAATAAATTACTTATCTGCATTGATTTTTCCTATCGCATTTACATAGGCAAAGGTTTTCGAAGGCTACGAAATTATCTGCAGCTTTTAGCTTATCTGAAATATTCTAGAGTTCCAGGGTCACAAGGGAAAGGTCAAGTCGTGTAATACAAAGTTATTCGTGAGTAACCAGCCTTTTCTTGTGCGATGATACACCAATTTATTAGAAGAATTCCGCCTTAAGTTACTCTCGTATTAATTTATTGATATAAAACATGAAGGTCATTAATTTTAATAATGTTTTTTTTTTACCATTTGGTGGAGGAATTTCCGATGTTGCTTATCCGTGGTCAAATTATTTTTAAATAAGAAGAAAAATTATGGCAGTTAGTTATTCGGAATGCGTCATTGGAAGATGCAAATAAATTAATTGTCACTCAAATGGAAAAAAAACGAGACAGATTGGTTTATAAAGTAAGGTAGTTTATCGTGTTATTGATATGTTTATGTGTTTTTGTCCATTAATTTGCTGATTTATGTATATTTAATAGGCAATAGAGGCAATAGAACAAAGAAAACCTTCAATATATTGTTTGTAAAAAGTGTTTTAAACGTCCACATTTGGTGGTGAACAAAAATTTGAACAATGTATTTTTCATACAAACTCAATTTCCACCGACGAGTAAGGAATTATACTTACGTGTTCAATTTAATTTATCTTGTCGGCAAAAAACAGATAGCGTTGGACGCGTACGTTAGGTGTTTTCTTTTCAATTTGGCGACGACCTTTCGTCCGGGCCTTTGACCGAACATCGAACCGCGTACCCCGTCTAGACGTCTTGTGCAGCGCCGCCCTTGCGACTATTTGTGGCTAAACATCTACAATCACTAAATACTTGAATTAATGGTATGGGATTGTATGCTAGTTTGAGTGGGGATTTGTTAAGCCTGTAGGTTTTAGTCTAGATTATCTATTTAATCGAAACTGCCATCTCAATTAATAGATTAGAAGAGTTTTTGGAAAATACATTCTAGCAGTGTTTAATTAAAACACATATCATCGTGTTCAGAGCATCGGAGCTTGCGAAACAAATATTTTTTAAAGGTATTCTTTAGCTATTTTTTGATAACGCCATTAAAATATTTTCATGGGTATTAACAGCAAGCTAATTATAAGTGAAAAATACAAATAAATAATTTGTTGATGCAATTACATACAAAATGAGGTGCATCTACCTACCTATTTCTTTTGAGAAATGCTAATACCAAGTTTTCTTATAATAGGAGAATTGTTAATTTCATTACCTAGATACTAACATTGTATATAAAGTAAAGGCAACAGTCTTGAGCTATAAAGTCCATGAACGTCCTGGGTTCGATTTCTTGGGCGGGCAATTGAAATTTCAACGTCTTCCGCTCCAATTTTGTGGAAATACCCCTTTACTATAAAAATATTTTATTTTTCCTTTGAAGTATGAAAATGCTTTCGTCAAAATATTTTGAATAATTTGGCTTAAAGCATTTGAGTTTAAAATATGCGGAATGACGCATCAGACAAAACTCTTTAATAATATAATAATATAACTTGTATTAAGATAAGAATATTTTTGGTTCCTGTAGAAAAACCTTTTCGCATAATATATCAAACAACTTATGTTTTCTTTTTAAAAATTCCTAAATAATCCTTTTCAGATGCCTTATTGTGAGCACTTTGCTCCCTACGCCTAATTTTATCTAAGACGAACATGTCTCAATAATTATGTACCTAACATATTTTGAAACAAGTGTTTGGTCATGTAAAACTATGGTTTAAAGGTCATATACATTTTGAATTATTGAATTCATATAAGATTAGATATATAAGGTTGTTTCATAATATTATATAAATTTTCCATCTATACTATTATATAAAGCTGAAGAGTTTGTTTGTTTGTTTGAACGCGCTAATCTCAGGAACTACTGGACCGGTTTTGAAAATTCTTTCACTAATAGGAAGCTACATTACTCCTGAGTGCTATAGGCTACTTTTTACACGGAAAAACTTTTCCATGCGGGCGGAACCGCGCGCAATGCTAGTATGTTCATAAAGTAGAAGGTAGGCTGCTTAACATTTCAGTGCTAATTAAATGTTTCTCATCTGCGCTGGAATTATTGTGTAATTTTTGGAGACAAAATATAATTTTGGTTCTTTTCTATGAGCCATACACCTGCCGATGACAGTCCTATCAAAATCAGCTCAGCCGTTTCATCGTTTTGCCCAAACATACAGAGAGTTAAAAATTAAATTCAAACAAGTCTTTAAGTTTGAATAGATTGCAAATGACTACATCACATTAGAGAAAATACTTTACTTAGAAATTACAGTCCTACTTCAGTTTTATTTATTTACCCCATTGTACCGAAATACCTATCACAAGGTAAGAAAAGCTATTTTTCCGTGAAGCGAAATCTATATGAACCGATATGTTAAAGAATTTAACCATGTAGGCAAATTAATACCTACTTTTAATATAGAGAAACAATTAAAATGTCCAATATATATTTTGTATTTTTGTTACAGGTCTCAAAGGAAATTAAAACGCCAAGTTAAGAGGTAAAATATCACAGTACCTACTTCCAAAATAGAAACAAATCTATACATATAATAAAGCGGTAGAACCGGTGTGTCTGTACATTTAAAGAAAGGTGATAAAAAAGAAAGGGGGTGGCTAAAGGAGAGTAATAGAATACAAATCAGCGATTTTTGTAATTATTTTCTGTCTGTCTGTTTTTCTGTTTGTTTGTTACTGCATCTCCAAAATTACTGAACAGATTTCGATGAAAGTTGGCAAACGGCTAGATCATCATGTCTTGGATTAACACATAGGCTACTTTTTATCTCGGGAAAATATAAAGCGAAAATTTTATCCCGGAAAAACTTTCACACGCGGGTGGAGCCGCAAGCAAAAGCTAGTAATAAATAATTTAAAGAAAAAAAATAGTCTATAAAACATGAAGAGGTAATTGACTAAATAAAATTACCTTTAACTGCGCCCAAAAGGTATCAATAACGCTACTACCTAAGCAAAGTACGAAATAAAAAGAGTAAAATATTTAACTGAAATTCTGAAAGGCAGGTAGCGGAATATCGCTTAATCGAGGCGAGTGATATTGTCGGAGGTTCCACATTAATCGGAGGCTTTACGAGGGGAATCTGCGCCGCAGACGCGCTCCTCTCCACTCACGCTTTGTTCGGGTATCCAAAGAATCGCACATAAAATAGGAATTTAAAGGAAAATTTCTTATTTAATATAATCATTAAATAAAAACCTAATTTTATTAGATGTATTAAATATCATTATGCAATTATCATAAAGGTATTATGTAACGAAAGATTTTAGATATAATGTGAAATATATAGGTAGGTACTAAAATTGGCTATCGAATTAATAAGAACTTTTATATACATATAAATAAATTGGTTATTACTATTCCCAAATTATATCAACAATTGCTAGCTTAATACATATTTATATATCTACTAGCTTGTGCCCGCGGCTCCGCCTGCGTTAAAAAGTTTTTCCAGGATAAAAACCCGCTTTATAATTTCCCGGGATAAAAAGTAGCCAATGTGTTAATCCAAGACATGATCTACCCTTGTGCCAAATTTCATCGAAATCTGTTCAGTAGTTTTTGCGTGAAAGAGTAACAAACATCCATGAATCCATACTTACAAACTTTCGCATTTATAAATAATAATAACGTTACAATTCTTCCTTTCCTAAATAATGCTGTGCCGCTTAATATTAAACACGGTTATCCTACGCGTTCCTACATAGTAAGAAAACGTAGTACTGGAATCGAAGGAGCTCGCCCAAACTGGAAATATAATTTTAAAGATGGCCGCTCCCGTCCTGTCTCCCGCGCCCCGCGCCGCACACCGACCCCGGCGCAGCCTAAAATATTATGCACCCAAAATCCATTGTCTGTTGCTATGACAACGGACCGCTCGATACCGGCCACTCGTAGTCGCGCAATCTACCCTACAGTCATCTCGCTTACTCTTTTAGTAATCAGATGCTGACACCGGATTTGGGTGATCGTCGTATTCGCACGGCGATGGCTGTGCGCCAGCTTACGTAGGGTTAGCACAAAAAGCTTAGCACGGTATGAACCGATGGTCTTGTTGGAAAGCTTTTCGAACAAGAAAGCGAACTACGAGTATAGTTAAATACGTTGACCTACATTTGGTAATGCTGTAGATGCTCGATAGTATATAGGGAGTTCATTACATAACGACCGGGAAATACATAGCATTGGTAGGAGGAAGTTGGCATGGATTATATTTCTGAACAGTTAATTTAATACTATGGGAATGTTTGTTTTCTGTAGAGATGAAGAGGTTTTTGACAAGTTATGTAGGTAGGTGCTATTTTTACGTTTTAAAGAATAATATGTTGGCACCTGTGGTGTCTTTGATAGAGCCGCAGCTAGAATGTCTGTGACATAACCTTGACTTTTTTGAAACTGCTCTTTGACGTCACACACAGCAAAACTATTTTTATTCACCACTTCACTGATATGGCAATTGATCACTTAAATATCCCACATAATATTATAACACTTGTGAAACATCACTTCACGATCTTGAATGCTTCCGTGCAAATGATGCTGAGTCAAAAGATATGTTCTAACAAAAATTAGAAAGTTACAGTATCCAGTCCTACTATTGGTCGATATTGCACAAATCTTTTTTCCCTTACCTTTACTAACTTTCTCTTTTTTGTTACAATTCTATTATTCCTGGTACCTCGAATGCGGAAGGGTTTTGAAACTTTCACCTTTGAAACAATGGTGTGGTTTCAATGACCCTTATTGGACTCCTTAACAGAGGCAACTTAACAGTATTGAAGCAGTTTTATTATTATAATGGTAAAAAAGATGAAAATATAGGCTATATAGAGCAAAATAATTTATTTTATACTTTAAAATAAATTATCAAAAGTTCATTTAAAATAAAATACTCTATTCATCACGTAGGCGAACATAGTTGCACTTATGATAAGTCAAGATACATTAAATTGATTATATTAATAATCATTGTTAATACTAAAGGTCACTTGTATAACTAACGACATTTTTATTGGGAGTAAAATTAATTATGAGAAATAAACAAAAACAAAAAAGCCAGCTCGGGCTGGCAGGACAGGGGATATAAAAAAAGAGATTATTTTATTAAATAATAATGGGAGGAACGCCTCGCGATCCTCACCGGTGAGGACATTACAGGCCCTAACCTAGCTAACCTACCATTAATAATTTTGTAATGTATGCACTTATTAAATAGTACTCTATCGTAATTATTTTAAAATTGGAATTAATTAGACTACTTACTAACAACAGACGTATCACCAATATTGGTGATACGTCTGTTGTTTCTTTAAAATACTTGAATGTATTATCATTATAGAAATATCTTATACTGATGTAAAATAAATTATTCAAAAAATCACATGCTCTATCAAAAGCTCTACGATGGGATTTGCTAGCTACGTAGTTTGATAGTGGTGACACAGATGGCGCTGTTTTAAATTTCATATCTTCAAGGAATTCTCTGGAGATGGGCAAATGCATTAACATTTGAACACAGTGTAAATTTTTAGAGTCAAGTACAACGAGTATATACGAAGTTTATATATAATTTTTATTATGACGGAAGTTACCCTTTAAAAATGTTTACAGAATATATTATAAGAATTGCATTTTTTTTTAAGTTTACCTACTTGGGAAAAGAAAATCTTGCAAGAATTTTTATCTTACTTATTCAACAAACTACATATATCCTACTTCTTACTATATTATAAATGCGATAGTTTGTAAAAATATTTGGATGTTTGTATGTTTGTTAGAAGTAAACGTAGAAACAACAAAACGCATTTGGATGAAATTTGGCACACGTGTAGATCATATCCTGGATTAAAACATCGACTACTTTTTATTCCGGCTATTTACTCCAATGGAAAATAATGGATATTTTTAATTTGATTCTTTAAGTAGATGGCGTTGGAATCGTACTGTGTTTAGGCACTTTTGAAGAGGTAAAGGCTCTTCACGCGGGCGAAGCCGCGAGCAACAACTAGTCTAGTATATTTTTTTTATAAAGGTAGTGTAAACTTGTTGAAAACATCCAATAAAAGCTTTTAGGTATAGAAAATACCAAAGTATTTGAATATGCATATTAGATAAATACCTATTCAGCTTTACCTACTTTTCACGCATTAGTTTTACTATAAAAACTAATTTTTAAATATTAATAGGAGGCTTTTGGAAACCCTATTCATTTTATTATAATTTGGAGACTCTATCCAAGTTCAATTTGTTTTTTATAGGTTGTCTCTTGGATCATAATAATATTGTCCAATTATTATTAAATTAATTTAATAATAAGCATTTTAAATCTTCTAATAGTTAGGCGCCTTATTTTTTTTAACAAAAAATCTCTGCAGTGGAATTCGTATCAGATATTAATATAATACGATAGTGTCCTATGTTTGATTTTATAAACTATTTTATATGTAACAGAAAATAATACGACAAAGTAATTCTTCTGCGATATCAGCATCAAAATTGGTTGAAAAATGAAACAGTTATTCATATTTGAAATATTGTTGTGAGCAAAAGCGGGGATGTGGAGTGGATATCGCGCTATCTTTTTCTCACGCACGCAGCATTATGGCGGCGGCTCTCGGTGACGTCACAGTGTAATATTACTGTTATTTGACAACTACCCCTTCCACCAACTTTCAAAGCAATAAAACTTATTAATTATTGCCCCAAATTTGAAATTTATTTTTCCGTTAGATTTTGGATGGCATACATTTTTGATAAATGTATCAAAAAAAAGTATTT
This sequence comes from Sphinx pinastri, assembly GCA_947568825.1. Taxonomy (NCBI): domain Eukaryota; kingdom Metazoa; phylum Arthropoda; class Insecta; order Lepidoptera; family Sphingidae; genus Sphinx; species Sphinx pinastri. Next base: position 7,119,108 of record OX387627.1, on the reverse strand, counting down.
AACTACCCTATTTATTTTTTACTCTACATTATTTTTCAAGAGCAGAAATATACTTACTTATTTTCTTCACTCTATACTTACGAAGTAATATGATCAGGGCCAGTTAATACAAACACAGCCGCACCGCAGCAGACAATTCCCAAAAACTTTTCTCTTGGAAAATTGTGGTGACCTATGCCTACTTACACCCACTTTAATTTCACGCCCAGACAAGACGTGTTAAACTATCGTAGACATATTAAGAATTCTTATAACTTTGCTCATAAGAATCTAGTGGAAGTGAAATTCTTTGAGACAATATTATCTCCAAATGACTTGTTCCATTTGTCTAAGACTTGAATAGTCGTTAATTTATTGATTTTAAATTAAGTAAAAGACTTTAGTTATCTCAAGTTATGTTTTTTGTTTAGATTTTTTTATTTGAAGTCATCTCTTATTATTTTATATTAATTACTATTTTAGACTACAGTAACAAGTTTTTTTTATAATATAATCCAAATATTATAATCTATAGTCGTGTAAAAACCCAATTTTGTGTGACAATAGCCTGTAAAGGATGTGTGAAAATGTGTTCTTTACGATATTTTCTTTGATATCGTCTCATAAGTTTTACGAAGGTGGTACAACTCTTACTTTAGACTTACGTAAAACGAGGTTTACCATCTCAATTCCTTTATTATCAAATTGACAACGTTTGATTAATTTGCGAATCATTTTTATAACAACTAACAATGACAGAATTATGTTGGATATCCAAAATTATGGCCCAGTAAATATATAAGTATAGTAATTTTTCGTACATTTCTGAACCAAATATAATATGAATGAATTTTTTTTTCAAGTAAAAATTAAATTATAATAACCAGAAGGGCGTTTTATGACCTTGCTCATACCGCTGCCTAATTAGTTTTGCATGAGAAATAACATGCCACCAACGAGCGTTTGCTCCAACAATTCAAAGAACTTTAAAGAATTTGCTTAATCTAAATATTTGTGTTACATGTTTTTAATTATTTTATTCAATGTAAACTTTATAAGTATGGTTTGTGAATTTATACTTGTTAAATAATATTGTAAGTTTGTGTTGTGTCTGCTACTGTGTTTTAATAAAATTATTTGAATTGTGTACCTATATCTCATTAGAGTGTAGATTCAATAAAACCATTGTTTTCGATATAATTTATTTATTTGTCATATTAATGATATTTACAACTCGTAGCATACATACATTTTTTACATGTAATGACATAAAAACAGTTAAAAATACATAACAATGTAAATAGTTTACAAAGTGTATATTACTAATATAATCTTAATACCAAGGCATAATTTGTAATATGAAAATATAGATGACAAATAAGATAACTGATCTGTAAAAGGAAATCATCTGTTGCATGTTAATACAATTTATTACAGAAAGAAGTCGGATCAAAAACTTCTTCGACGAATACATCTTCAAGTCTTCGCAGCACGTCGAATAGTGTCATCTTCTGTTACGTATACTGAAGGTATACCGGACAAGAATGGCGCACTCAGGATACATTCAGTATACGTACAGAAGGCGACGCGTTGTCTTCTCTTCTCTTCAAAACTTCGAAGATCAGTACCTGGAAACTTCAACAGCAATGTTAGAAAATGTTATAAAACCCAACGCGTCCATAATACAAGTGCCCGATTTAAATGTAGCGTTCACACACCATATCACAACCCTCGCAATATCTTAAAAGCTCACCGACCGTAGTAATGTTTGACCCGATCTCCCCACGGCTCCTTTGGGATCACCACCTATAAAATAAAGCAAACGATTTACAACACGCTTGGGTTTTCAACGCGAAAATGTTACACTGATAGCACATAAGTTCCGCTATCAGAAGACCCGGCCCCCGCGTAAAATAAATTAGCTTCGAATGTAAATAGAGAAAAAAATCGCTATACTACTTTTCAAAGGAAACTTTGCAAACTATCTATTGTACGTCTCGGCCAATGAGAAACGATAAATATTTGCGAACGAAGGGATTGGTTTGCAAAAATTATATTCGCAAAACAACTAGCCGGTAGCAAACTATTTTTTAAATTTTTACTGCCCATCCTTCGGGCGACGAACAACAATCGCCCGCAAAACCTTTTGTCCACCGGCTTTTGTCGCACATAAAAGATAAATTATAAAAGAGAAGTTCGACCACCACTCGTAAAGATAACTAAAGAATTCCCGGACTGCGTGTGTCGACCAGGGGTCTGAATAGAGGGACAATATGAAAGGGCGTAAGGGTGTATTATATTCATAATTTACGACGCGAGCGAACATCACACAGGGCTTGCATTATTGATTCTAATGCACAAACGAAAGGTTCTCTATGCACCCATAAAATATTCACTAAAACGTAGAGCTTGGAAGGAAACGCACGGTACGCGAAGCGCGAAAACGGCGGAGACTACAAAGCACGTGACTTACCGGTCCGGTCGGTCAGCTGTTCAGCGAACGCGGCGAGTCCGATAAGTAAACATTGAAGGATGACGGATGGGGTGGCGCGTGTGTTGGAGGAGCGTGTGTTCAGGGACGGCGTCGTCGGGCGTCTGCCGGTCTGGGCGTCGGGGCGCGCGTCCCGGCCCGCCATCGATTGCCGCCCTCGCCGCGGCTCGGCGCGCGCCGCACCACACCACGGCAAATGCCGATGCAAGATTTTCATTACATACGCCATGATCGTTGTTATTTGCACCCCGTAATGTTTTTTGATAGTTTGCTTAGGCTTTGTGGTGGTTTACATTACGTATAATCATTTATATTATATGATGCAGAGGTCAATTTAGATATGTTCATTCGTTGAGTACGTGTGGCCGCTGATAAAAAGTCGATATTAAGATAATAGAGGCGGCGAACGTCACCTGTTCCCCGTCTCTCGGTGATTACCGTTCCGCCATGCGGTTGCGTTTTAAGATTTTAAGTATTCAACTATTTACCTACATTGTAGCAGGAAATAATATGGAACCCCTCATGCATAAACTAATATAAAATGAGGTATTATAAAGTTGTCTGTAATGAATTAGTATTGACAGTACAACTACGCTACGTGAGAGAGCAGTTAATGTGCAAATATTGTTATTGTATTGACTGTGCATGGTATAAATATATCTGTAATAGATTCGCTGATAGAGATGCATAATTAAGTAATGCTTCAATTTAATTAAAGAAATGAATTCAATCTTAGGAAAAGTACCAAGTACCCACGCATCCGCGGTTCTTTAGAAATTCTAAGTACATACTTATTAAGCTTAGCGCTTTAGTAACGCGATAATTAAAGCAATATTAAATCCCTCGGATTTCAACCGGGGCTTTGGGTAAGGAGATTTTATAAATCTCATTATCTCTACGCATTTGTTATGATGAAAAACACAAGTAGATTACAAGGCTCCTATAGTAATTATATTACAATTTCTCCCATTCGTCACCGTGAAAGTATTCGCCTCGCATCAAAACTATAAAAACATTAATACGTTTAATTACTTATCTATAAATGATTACCAAATATTTCTTTTAGTGAGAATTGGACAATCTCATTGTGAGTGTCATCAATGACATATATGTAGTATCGAATTTAATGACGTCATCACAATACCACTTTTTAAGGTTACATCCTAATTGAAATAGTACCTACAACATGTACGATAGTGATAAAATCGTAACAGCCTCTGACTAATCGGTCAATCGTCCAATTTCAATTAATGTTACATGGTTAAGTCGTGTCTAATGGATGTAAAATTGAAACTTACAACCTATGCATGGTATTTTGTGTCCTACATCTTTTGGAACGTCTATCTAGTGTTATTGAAGAAGTTGTACACAACTATAGGAATTTGTGAATTGATTTTTATGTATCATATTATAAATGCGAATGTTAGCAAAAATAGCTGAATGTTTGTTACAAGTACCTAAATGCAGAAACCGCTGAACGGATTTAAATCAATTTGGCACTCGGATGGACCATATCTCGAATTATTACATTAATTGCTTTTAATATCGATAATTTGCTCCTGTAGGAAGTAATTGAACTTTTAGCTCATTTTAAAATAGATGGCGCTATATGCGTCGTATGCATTGCTACACTGACAGTGACTTAGGGACTTTTGTAGGGAAGGTTTTTCACACGGGCGAAGCCGCGTGCAACACCTAGTGAGTAGATAAGAACGTAGTGAAAAATAAAGTGTGGTGATATGATCGTTGTCATTGAATCATTTTATTGGTGGTGACAACACATTTAGGATGTGGCATGGCAGTCATGACAGTAGGCTTCAATGATATTTCAAAAACATAAATATGATATTAGCAATAGTAATCTGAAGACTCTAAAGTAACCCAATTGGGATATTTTAATACACTACACTTAAATGACAAAAAAACGTATTCCTTCTAGCCAGTTTCAGCCACGGCGGCTAATCTCAACGGATATCAGCCAGGTAGGTACGCAAGAGATATTATAGTGCACAAGTGTGTGCGCAATACACAGGTGCACTCGCTATTCCTTCACTCTCATAGTCCGGTGAGACAGCTATCTGACATGACCGGAGAGAGATCAGGCGCAGGACCAACGGCTTTACGTGCTTTCCAAGGCACAGGGATATCACTGCGACTGATTAATTTCTGAGATGGAAAAACCCAGTCACAATGTTTTTGGCTCGACCCGGGATTCGAACCCAGGACCTCAGCGAGCAAATCGTACTCGTAACGCGTACGCAATACAACTATGCCACCGAGCCAGAAATAACAAATAGGTACTAGCTGTCTATATCAGTGTTTCCCAGTGGGTCGCAAAGGAATATTAGGTGGGCCTTGAGAAATAGAACAATATATGAACCGACCGACACAACAGCCGGGTGGCCAATGATGGACGAGAAAAGAAACAAAATTCTCGAAAAAGGTATAAAAAGTTACTTCTTGACATCCGAGAGGTGGGTCCAGAATTTGGAAGATTTTGTTATGTGGGTCGCGGCTCATTCAACTTTGGGAGCCACTGGTCTATATTGTGCATACTGGTTTGAATACGTCAACTCTTTCACACACCTAATGTAAAAAATGTGTGCGGAACACATTTTTCGTTTTATTAGGGCTTGGCGTATCTATACTTTTTGAAAAACATTGATCGGCTTCCATTTCTACGTCGCGTCGCGTCGTGCATGAAAAATTGTGCCAGTGTATCAATGCAAACACATGCGCCTTGGTTGCCTGTAATTGAAATTCGTGCTGTATGTGGTGATAAGCTTACCTCCTATCACAGCATGAGACTGATATTATCTCAGATAACCTCAGCGAAGCGTGGATGCAAATCTTGCGATTCCTCAAATATAATGCTTAAATAATTTATTGTTATGAATTTAATCTTTTGGTTGATGTTAGCTGTTTATAATTTAATTCATAATGCATAATTAATTTATTTTTTGGATTCTTCCTAGAAAAGTTTATAACTATTTAAATGGAAATATAATTATAATATGCGCAGGTTTTTTTTACTGTCAATAGCTCTTGTGTTACGTCACCCAATGTTGGTATCGCTCATGATTAACAATTTTAAAATTTGGTTATTGCACTAACTATTTTTGCGTTAGTATCCTGCAAGACGTTGGTGCAAAAAATGCAATATATCTTGCTATTAATATTATAAACGGAACGAATTCATGTCCCAGATTGACACATAGGCTACTTTTTATCCCGGTGATTTTCCCCTATAGGAAATAATGAATATTTTTAATCTGATTGTTTAAGTAGATGGCGCTGGCGTCGTATTGTCTTTTAGAGATTTATGTAGTGGGAAAGGCATCTCACCCGGGTGAAGCCGCGAGCAACACCTAGTATCTAATACCCTATCCACGTCCACTGCTGGACGTAGACCCCCCACATTGCATTTGTTTTATGGAACCGTAGAGTTTTTTTAAACCCCGACAAAAAAAGGAGGGTGTTAATAAATTTAGGGTGTGTATCTGTGTGTCTGTGTATCTGTATGTCTGTCTGTGGCATCGTAGCTCTCAAGCGGATGGGCCGGTTTGACGCAGTTTTTTTTGTTTAAAAGCTATATGTGATCGAGATGGTTCTTAGCTATAATTTATGAAGATCTTTTCACGTGTTTGAAGATCATCAGCTCATTTCTTACTTTAACAACTCCGATTGATCTATAAGTTGGTGTAGGTACTATGACTACAGCAATGTTTTAAAGATATGTTACCCTTGAGCTGATGCTGCAGCATCAAGTTATCTGCTGGATACCCAACTCTTTAACAACTTATAGCAGATATAGCGTGTGTGGGCTCATAAGAATGGTCTCAATGAGTAGGTGGTAGATAGTTGATTATCAGTGCCCCATTTTGGAGAACATATTAATTTAAAAATTTTGAAATAAAAATTAAATTACAATTAAAATAACCCCCGACACAAAAAGCCTCTAAAAAGTTTAAAAAATATAAGTCTTTGTTTGTCGTTTAAGTACCTAACTAGTAATTTTTGTACCTAACTAGTATGACCCAGACGTCGTCGCGTCGAGGGACCGCCAAAGAAGTATTTTCATATCTCTGGTCCGGAGTTCGGTGCCGCGACGCGAGGGTCCTGGGGCAAAATATTACTAGGTACTTAAACGACAAACAAAGACTTATATTTTTTTACTTTTTAGAGGTTGTTTGTGTCGGCCGTTATTTTAATTTTAATTGATTTTTTATTGATTGCATTAATTCGATTAAATCAGTGTTACTTCACTCCTAGTCATGACTCCTATTGGAATTTTCAGCTCTAATCATTCAAGTACTGTACCTACATAATGCAAGGAAACTTAAGTATGTCTGAAGCAGGTACCTACTAGTTTTCGAAAAATAATATCAAAAATCCTAAATCTATAATTATTTAAGAAACTAATATATAACGTAGCCGATAAACTAAAAATCGCCATTTATATGACCAACCCTTAACGAGTAATGCAATAAAGTCAAATGTGTTCGAATGTAACGTCTAAATAGATATAAATTAGACGTTAATATTTAATTTAATACTTTTTACAAATCTTATTCAAAGAAAGAAAAACCTAATCCTTTTCATAAAAAGAGAAGGCCCTTAGTCAGTATTGAGCTAATATCTATATTATATAGGGCAGATAAATATGCCTCTTAAGACAATTATCCAATCGAGACATTGAACCAGGCAAGTGGATGAACGAGGCCTTCTACATATCAAATGGCATTACTAAAATCATACAATTCTAATCAAATATAATTTTAAATTTAACTTACGTATTAGATCTTAAGCCATAACAAAATACCACATACTTATTTCATAACTCACTAAACATACATTGAAAAACACAACTTGGTCTGTGTTGCATGTGTTTTCTACGATAGCAGGCAGCGTAATGATATCCTCGAAACGAAATCGTCTGCAGCGATGGGTGGGGTCAAATAAAAAAGGGTGGCACCACACCAGCCCCTGCAACAAAAAATTAAGATTTATTTGCCACGTCCTCCTATTGTAATAGTAATAATGGTGGTATGATTCTGCAGACTGCAATGGACCAACTGTATGGTGTTTCCTGTATGTCGGAATAACATTTTTAAAGAGTTGGTTAGCATGATACAAATTATAATTGCATCATCATCATCGTAGTTTCGTCTCTTCATTTTCTTCATTCTACTCTTCATTTTGTGAATATATCTGCGTATTGTAGAGTGAATCGTTATTCAATGTTTACCTATATTTTGTATAACAAGGCCAAAATCGGCCCAAGGAAAATATTTATGAGATAAACCGGCGGATTATATTATGTTCTTAAGAATATGCTTATTTCGTAACAAGTTCATTGGCTTCATAAGTTGTTACTAATTTATTTAACCTTAAATATATCAAGGAAATCGATGGGCTTTGTTTTTGTACCTTTATGTAAACCAAGCTCCAGATAGTAAATATATTATGCGAATATTATATCATAACATTTGCAATAACACATGATTTATGAGTTTCGGTAAGCACCAAGCGTATATTTTGCATTTAAATATTTTTGATGCAATTTTCGAAGGGAAGTCTTTGATCCCTAACTTTGTTATTTAGTATAGACGCGCGGCTATAAATTGAAGCGATTTAATTGCATTGAAGACTCAATAATTCTGTCAAGTTTGAGTTACGTATGAATACCCTTATCGAAAATTTATTCAGAAACATCTTTCAAAATGATTAAATTACGACCAAGTGTTTCCCGACCAAGATGAGTTTGTGAATAAATTTTGAAATCAATAAATTACGCGCGTAAATTAATAACACAACGGTCAGTGGGAATCTAATTGATCTCGTGAAACACGTTGTTATTAATAAGAAACTGTTCTATATTATTGTTATATAGATTTATTTAAGTTTTAGGTATTAAAACGTCTACTGGAAATAAAAAGAACAAGATACATACTTTTTAATTAGTTCAATTGAAGTTGTTTAGATACGGGGTTTGATAGTTGATTTATTTAACAGTTTATAAACATAAAATGCGAATTATTCATTATTTAAAAAAAATATTAGATAATTAAATTTATGTTTCGCAAATCGTATAAGAAACAGTTTAACACACGTTTATGAAAAGACATTGCTATTTTAACATCAAATCCCATATCACCAATTTAATTTAACTAATGTTCAAATAAATGTAATAAAAGACGATTAAAAGAATAAATAAATATTTTCACTTACCGGCGAACTCTAAAACAACACAAATTTTTCACTGTTTTACTACATAAATCGATTTCTATCACATTCAATAAATGAAAGTATTACTTCTTCTAATTTTTTAAGTTATAAAAAGTGTAAACTTATAAGAATTTCTTAATATTCTTTTTATTTATTATGAAGCTTAGGCCTAAACACAACAAAAGCGGCGGCGGTCGGCCGACGGCGGCCATCTTGTGGCGCTGCCGTCGCGTCGCTCTACGCGCCCATTGGTTGAGTGACGTCAAGCGCGCCATGACAGTCCACCATTGCTACCGATTTACAAAACATGCTTTACATTCAGTTAAAGAATATTAGACTCTAATGCATTACAATAAAGTTTTATAAAATGCAAAATGAACATTGTTTTCCATTACACTCGCCTATGCTCGTCGGTCCGCATTCTTGCGTTGTGAATTATCGCTTTAGAAGCTTTTAGGATGCACCCTAATCGTGCAGAGGAGAGCGTTTTAGAATTCAAGCGTCTCGACAGTGACAGGTTGAGAGATTTTAATTGGCTGACAAGTTTTGTTGTCTACCCAAAACGAGGTAATCGATGTGATTTTCAAATTAAACCGAGGTTAAAATTGGTAAATGGTTTGTAGTTACATGTCTTTAATTAACGCCGCAGACTCATATGTAGTTATGTAAAAACAATGTAGACCTTAATTGGTTCAATAGTGACTAATAAGTTATAGGAGATTCTAGAGCGAGCTTCCTGATTCATGATGAATTAAAATGGACACAGCTATGCATAAATCAATAAAATTAACATGTTGTTTTATGCATTACAAATAAGTAGGTACTTATTTTATAGTTTTGTTAGGTATTAGAGTTTAATTTTTGATTACACAACATTTCATAGGTATACGCATAATTATAATTAGCACTACACATAGAATCTGCGGTTTATTAAAGTTACTTACTTTCTACTAGTGTCAAGTGGAGGAGCATTTGCTTATATCTTTTATGAGTTACCTCGCTACATACTTTTACAAGACCTTAAAATACGGTTAAACATGCATATGTAATGATCCGGCTACATTGTAAGAGCTAACTTTACCTGCTAAATAAGTATCCTTCTATAAACAGGGTTTTCAGTGAATGGAATTTATGCGCGCACCCCGGGCTTAACGGCTTTACCTTCCATGTAAATGATAGTTCTAATACATGGGAAGGAAGGGCGATATTCCCAGAGTTATGATTATGATTTTGTTTTATACTCTTAAGTAAAGTAGCTGTATATAGAAGGTACATATAGGTGAAAATAGACGAGGGGGAAAGGTGACAACTAAATTAGCTTGCGTAATTTTTATTGGTGACAAACGGCGAATGCGTGGCTAATTCGAAATTTAAATTTAATCTAATTTACATCTAATTGCAGTTTGACCGTTGTTTTTAAATTAAAAGTATATAACGGGTGATTAATGGTAAATCATTTTTAAATATTCTGTGGAGTAGGTACGTAGATAGACTTAGAGATACCCGAAAAGGTGTTGGTTACCGTATTTCATTTCTCACTCATTAAAAAGCGAGGTTGGGTATTATTTATTATAACCAAAACGGTTCGGCCCTCGTCTAATGAAGTACTATCATATTTTTATCTTAAATAATTAAAGACCACCTGACCACCTCGTGCCTTTACAACTATATCAATTCTTTGTGACGCCGACGTCTTTTTTTAATTTCTAAAATTTATTGTTGTAAAATATGAAATTGGAAGGGAGCGGTAGGGACGGCGGGGTTGCACCATCTGTTGTTCCCCATATTTATGTGATTAGTTCGAAGATTGGCCGCGGTATAATTTTTATTTAAAATCGCCAATTTATGATTATAATCATGTTCGGCCTCAGACATCGGCCGTAACGAAAATTCTCGATTTATCACCCTGTTATACATTTTATTTTTACACGTTCTTGTATACGTTATAGGTATCTACAGATGGTAATTAAGGTAATTAATTATCAAAGTATTAGGTACGCGTTGATTTTTTGTTACAATTGAGTACGGGGCAGTAAATTTAAATTATTTGTAGCATTATGTTTATCTGGGCATAAATTTGTAACTATTAAACATACCTACATGTATGTATCATAAACCAAGTGAATATTTATCAGTCGTATTTTTACATGATGACGTCTTAATTTAATAAAAACAGATGTATTATATTCTTATGTAGTAAGGTTGGACAATATATTTTCCAATCTGCTTACTTAAGCATGGGCCGGGTTGGTCTTAGTCTGCATGCTTATCCGACCGTAACGCAGGTCAAAGGTCACACATATACGTATAGTATAGGGATCCGATGATTGTGAACACACATTAAGGGGTTCTAAGCCATCTGCGATATAGGGGTCGTCGACAACTCGTACGAACGTCGTCAAGTGGGTCAAGTGGAGTATCTATATAGCTACAGATAAAAATCATTCGAAAGTCCCTGTGAGAAATTCATGTTAAATTACACTCGCAATTGGCTATGGTTTATAACCAGCTGGTCCTAAATTTGTCCTTAAATATTAAAAGGTGGGTGCGGTTCGATTTGCGTTGATTGAAATAACCTACAAGATAAATATGTTTTGCGACCTCAATACAATACAATGTTCTACAGAAAAGATTTTTATTTGTATTTTGTAATATTTATCTAAATTCCATTCTATGGATCTATTTTTTATTTAGATTAAAAACTAGGTCATTAGCTGACACTTTATAAATAATAAACCCGTAAATTACGCAATTTCTAGATAGTTTTTTAAGCGTACAAATTTTCTTTAAATATGTAAATAATAACATTATTCACTAAGCACGGCGTATTAGCAATTTTTTGTTTACTACGAAACTCCAGTGTGAGATATATGCCTTAAAATAGACAACAAAAGTTTCAATATGTGAAGCTAAAATGTGGAATGTAAAAAAAATACACGAATAACAAATATTCTCGTAAGAATAACGTTACTTTCAGTAAGGTTGTTTCACGTAATTCTGTTGCTTATCTATGTTTTTGCGTCGCATAAACAATGCCGAAAGTAGGCGAGCAGGTCTATCACACCAAAACAAAACGTACTAGCGTGAATATCAAAAAATACCAACGAAAGTAACATCTTGGAACCAAACAGTGAACCGAAAGGAGGTCGTTGCACCTTCTATTTTCGTACCGCCTTATTCCAATTGAATAGGGTTGGCATTCGAAAGAACTGCACGGCTATCAGTGTAGACGATCACAGATGCAGATATCCATGTGACGTGTGACAGACTTGACGAGTCGAGGTAACCTTGACCCGAAGATGACGGATTCCGGCCTTGCGAGGTCGGCGCACTCTAGCTCACTTAACTATCTAGTCAACATGCTTGGCCGGGTTAGGTTAGGTATAACGTTACATGTAGTACGTTTTACGTAGTATTTCTGGGCTAGTAAAGCTTTTGAAGGATGTCACTGAGGAAAATAAAAGATAAGGCTTTATCTAAATCTTCTGAGGATGTTGATGGAAAGATAGATTTAGATGAGATTTTTGTTGTTGTTTATCTAAAAGATATTTTTGATTAAGACCGTAGGCGTAACTTATGGATGCTTCTATTTTTATTAAACTTACCTCTCTCTGTGTTATTCTATGATAATCTAATCATTTAATTAGCTGTCGTACTTTATCTCATCAGCTAACGTTTATATTATATAATAATAATAACAAATGCTATTTATTGATTGCCTCGGTGGCGTAGCTGTATTACGGTACGACCGCAACGCTGAGGTCTCGGGTTCGATCCCCGGGTCGGGCAAAGTGATATTGGATTTTTCGATTCAGTATCAGCCCAGAGCCGGGAATTTGTGCCCGATATGGCCACAGGCTCGCCCCCTATCACATCATGGGACGGAATACGCACGGCGAAAAGTGGGCGCACTAGTTGCGCCTCTGCCTACCCCTTCGGGGATAACAGGCGTGAGTGTGTGTGTGTGTGTGCTATTTATTGATCTGTAAAGGTTTAATTAATATTCAATTTATTGTAATACGCAATTACAATAATAACATTCCACGAATTGTTGAATTAAAATGTTATCTATGTAATATTCAAGGGTATCACATGAATGCAAATGCTGGGCGGTAGTGTCTCGCAAGCGCTTGCTCTTTTACGAACGAAATTATGCTAAAACACACTCCTTGTCCATAATTGAACGCGCCTTTACATTGAATTTTAAATGTAATTCACTCTTTGTTTTCATAAACTACGTTATAAAGACAAATAAATTATACTCTCAGATGATAATAATCTACGGATTATATCATTTGCAAATTGCATATTAACACTAAGTTATGTATTATAAAAGATAAGAATTCATATTTTGTACTACGATAGCACGTTCTTGATATGGAACGTTGCACGTTTTCATTTATACAAATATATAGAACATAAATTGAATCGCGTCGTCAAGTGAGCTTCTTGTATGAACTTTCAGCACAGTTCAACGATGTATGAATTCAACTCGCACAAGCACCCACTAAATTATTTATTAGACCCAACAAAGGAGCCGTTTTGGGTGAACAAATCGCCACTGAATACATTGAGTTTGATTTAAAACACAGGTATTTGACCGAGTTGCCGTTTGGATGCAATAATGATTATATTTACGACAATAGAGGCGTTCGACGCAGAGCCACATTGGCATTAGTCGCCACTGACAATTGATCGAGTGTATTTTAAGTGCATAACAAACGAGAATGTTATTTATATAGATCTTGTGGTTATTACGAGCAATACTTTTTATTAATTTAACTACATGTTTTATTGGCGGGTTTCGTGAACAACAATTGGTGCAATTTAGTGAATCTTCCTTCGGCCCGATAAATCAGTTCGACTCGAAATACCCGTCTTAGTTATTTCTGGTCGGAGACGCTGACGCTGATTCCTTGCATAATGTACGTCGGGAATAACACTATAAATTCGGCGGATCGACGACGACCCACAAGCTTGACGTGGCGATGCAGCCCTGTGGCAACTCGACAAGTGTACGCAGGACTTGTCCCCTTGCCAAATATCCCAGCTGTGGACACTATCGTCGCGTTCTGAATACTGATTAAATCAGCGTTATTGTTTTCGTTTTTTTTTCACTTTCATTCTTTGGCTATCGACTATTGAATTTTTCATGGTGTTCTTTATTGGAATTTGGTATGAGGTTCGCTGCTCCGACACGATCGATGTACAAACATGATCGAACGATGCTCCGAGAGGAAGTTTCTCCAATTATACCAACTCGGTGGCGGCATTAGCATACATTTCGCATCCAATTCAACGGTCCTTTATGGACGTTTGAATCGCTTTTATTTGCTAAATAAAAATAAATGAGACTATATTCAGAGAATAATCGACTTCAGCTGGGGAGGCGCCGAAAATAAGTCTTATTTATACGAACTAGTCTTCTACTAAACACGTGTATTTGAAGCGCGTATATCTGGCCCTCATCTACCATTTGAAAACAGGACGTAGCTTCATGGTGGTTTCAGTTATTTGAATAATGTGTCATAACGCTATCAACTAAGCATGCAGTTAACATGACAATAGCGATATGAAATCACGTTAAGCCCCTAGAATGGCATCGACAAAAAGCACTAAAAACGCCAATTAATAGACAATTTCAACCACTGTGACTGTTGCCATACTATGTTTAAAATATGCGACAGTTCGAATGGTGACATTTACAAAATACGTTTATCCTTTTCTATCACATAGAATACGGAGACAAGAGAAAGAATAAAGTGTACATTTCATTTAGCTACTAGAGTGTATTTGTAGCAGTAAATTGAATTATTTTACGAGGACAACGTTGCAAATTTTTATTAAGGGCGAAAAGGCAGATAATAAATACATGCGTATCAGAACAGAGAAAATGTTGCAGAAATATTCTACACTATTTAAATTTCAGGAAGTTATAAATATTGTAAATTTCGTGACTGTTTATTTCCAAAACTCGTACAAAAAATAAATGTGCATAGAAAATTGAAAGTGTAGAGCGATTAAAAAACAAACATCTTCTCGTGTGTAAACAAAAGAAAATATATTGATGCAGTATTAAGTGCTTAATCCTTTTAAGTTTTAATCCACGTAAATGTATCACCTGTGTGCGGAATAAACAGCGTAAAACTTGGCGGCGCTTTAGTAAAAAATTGGCAAGCTTTTTAAATCACGTTTTTAGGAAAAATTACTCGAGATACGGTTCCGAATTTACTGATACGGGCGAATATAAGTTCAACTATTAAGTGTTGTAAAAACGTTAGGCCAGCATACGAAACGTTGGAAAGTAAGTCGTATATCTTTCATTATGCGATTTATTTTCAGTTTCTCCGATAGCACGTTTAAGACAGTTTTCCAGGTTAAGGTAACTGATGTAGGACGTGCAAATAAACACGGTATTTTTATCGCCGCAAACCTTTATATAGCTGCGGTCGATTTCCCCTCTTTATCTCCTCAGAGTGGTGTTTGCTTTATCTTGTATAAAAAGCAAGGAACATGTCACACGTCAAAGGGTTTCACGGGAACATATTGCATTGAACGCGACACTGGTTAAGACAAGTTGTAAATTAACGTTTTATTTTGTTTATTAAATACTATTTTCATACTTCATTTCACATTCATACAATGTTTCATTGCTTTATTTACAATGCAACTCACAGTGTCCATATTCGCTAAGCATTAATTTCAAGAGAGAAATATATACATTGGATGCTATGTTATTTTCAATGGCAACAAGAAAATAATAAATATTAAATCAACAAAAATCATTGAAGCGATTGTTTTACGATTGTGGGTTTAATTCAAATGGACTCTTTATGCAAGTTACACGTTTGTTTGTTCAAAGAAAAAAATCGATTCGATAAGAGATCGTAAAACACTGCCCCCTACGTCATAAAATCGGATTCACCCTGTCATGCGAATGTAGTCTTAAAAACCAGGTGTTATGTAAGTTTGAGCCATTTTTTCGCGTGGCCCTGTGTAGCCTGCATTGTTTTATGACTATGGAAGGGTTACCGAGTTACGTAATGCTACAATAAACGGTTTGATGGCAATAAATTTTAATAGAGTAGAAATTTATGGTCAATTTGTGGAGACATTTACAGCTGATGAACAAAAAGTTTATTTTTCGTGGCCTTGTTTAAGCCATAAATCATGTATCGGTCTTGGTTTTCAGTCCACGTCATTTGTACGATGATTTACAAACGACGAAAATAGAGCAGCCATTAAACTTTGTTAATGTAAATCTTTCATCACATATGTCTGTATTGCTTTAAAGATTGGTAAAAAGAAAAATCTAGGGACTTTGGCAAATTCTCGTTTCCGAATACGATCAGTAAACCCGTGTAATATTAATTTATGTTAGCAAGAAATACGGAATATTATATGCAGGAAAATCTGCGGATATTTTTCGGGACCAGTCATAAGTTAACTATTTAATAGACCACTATCTCGTGTAAATAGAACTTCCATCCCATTTGCGAAAGTTTATTCCGCGTCCTAGAAGCATGATATTGGTTATACATTTTCCTTTATATGGCTTTCTTTGTAGAAAATGAATTTGGAGAATGGCTGTATGCTTAGTGTAAACTAAGTAAGATTTGCACGGTTTAAGCTTGTTTGTGCGTGACATTGTAAGTGCTAGGAATACTTAAACAAAGCTAAGTTATATTTTAAATTTTCGGCGTCATTTTGTACAGGGATTATGTAATGGAAACGATTTACTCGTAAATATATTGAATACTTTTCCATATTTTTTTATACATAACCAAACGATCATGAATAGCATAGAAGCTATAGCAGTTATATCACGACTGCAACAAAATGAAAAAACCAAAAAGCAGAACAAGGCTCAGCCAATATATTGAAATGACAATAGAGACGAGGCAACTTCTTTCATTAGGGTTGGAAAATAAAAACAATACAAGTGAAAAGGGTTTCGCACACAGTGCGCACATTCGGAGAAGGAAATTTCCGAATATGATCCCATCCCTACTACAACGAACGTTGAAACTCGTATAGAGATTGTCTGCCACTCGCGTCACTTTTCGGAATTTGTCGATAGTAATAAACGCAGTATGCTAATCCTTACTAATATTATAAATGGGAAAGTAACTCTGTCTGTCTCTCGCGCTTTCACGCCAAAAGTACTGAACCGATTTAAATGAAATTCGTTACACAGATAGTCTAGAGCCTGAGAGAGGACATAGGCTAGTTTTTATCCCGGGAAATATAAAGCGGGACTTTTGTCCCGGAAAAAGTTTTTCACGCGGGCGGTGCCGCGTGTATAAATAAACTAGTAATAAGATATATTTGAAATTAGTGAAAATATTTCAACCATATCGGTATATTTCACTTAATCAACATAAAAAATCCATCTCTAGATAAAAGATTATTCTGATATCATATTATGGCATATATTGTTTAACATATTTTCGGTTATAATATTTATAAAGTTATTTAATGCATTACACATTTTATAAAAGCATTTTATGTAAACGCAGTGCACTTTCATGCATGGTTGCGTACACTAATCGCATTATTCGGTACAATGATCATACTAAGAGTGTATAATGTCCTATTTGAATTTAATATGGCTGTTACTAGGTATGGTTTGAATTTCTTAATAACACCAACCTTTTTAGACGTGTAACATTTGCCTAAATTTTATTTGTCTTTTTATAAAACGTACAGAGGTACGCAAATCTTGAGGTACACATTTAGAGACATAGTTTCATCCGCAAGCCAACAGTGGAAATTTCAATAAAAATGTAAATTTTTCCCAGGCAATTTCCTCCTCACTATCTGCGTCTCAGTTATTGGGTCCTACCGCATTATGTTCGGGGCGTGCTGCGTTATAACCTACCTACTAAGGTAGATTAAACATAATATCTATATGTATAATCTACTATATGTCTGAATTAAAGAGGTCACATCGTCTCGGTTAGCTGATTCAATATAATATTATTTGAGACCTAGGTTTGATTTGTAGTTGTTTTATAGATTTTCAAGAATAAATCTGTCCAGTAATTATAATAAAGGACGCTTAGCAGCAGAAATAAACAAAATGGTAGTTACTATAGAGACCGATCCTCGAATAACAGGTACTAATATAATCACATAGATATAATTATCACTAGCAGAAACTTTTCCTTTATTGGACTAAAGTTACTATTGCAGACTATGCTAAAGTAAACTGGATTAATTAAATAATTGAGAAGGTAGGTATAACGTTAAATAAGCTTTCGACTAAAAATATGAAGTAATTAGGTACTTTTTTATTCCGCACTAGACCAGCGTGGTAGACTAAGGCCTATACCCTCTCAGAAATAGAAGAGGCCCGTGCTCAGCAGTGGGCAGTATATAATACAGGGCTGATTGCATTGCAGGTACTTTTACGATTATCTACTTGTGGTACTAAAAACCACTTATGTATTTAAAACTGTTATTTAAAACTAAAAACCAAACAATTATAATTACAATATAATAGAGCTACAGCTGTAAATTTGGCGTAAATAAAAATAACAAACCATTTAAAACATATATTAGTACGCACCATGGACCTATTTTTATACGTCCATGGTACGCACATGTATTAAATGAAATGTTCTACTATTAAAAATATATTTTTACTATTAGGTAGATACCATTAATATCAGTCGCTATAGTTTTGCGAAGCAATTATCTAAATGTAATGCTAATGGAAGATAGCCACCTACATTCAATTAACGTTTGCAGTAGATTGTGAACGTTACACAAATTATTTACAGAACTAAATTAATATACCTAGCAATAAATATATACGAAACATTTTTATATGTCGTGTTCGTTGGATAGCGTGAAGAAAACTAATAAACGTTGTAGAATGAGTCTAAGTGTTGGCAAAATAGCCAATTACAACGTACGGGTGATATTAACGTGGTTTAATTTTCGTTTAGGTCTGGATTGTGGGCTTAGAAGCGAAAAGTAGTAAATACTTAACAAATTGAAATTAGACGTTTGATAAAACCTGCCAGTTATACATTTTTATCTACTAAGTTCCCAATATACCTAACGAAAGCAGTTCTTATAATACATAGCAATAAAATCAATTATTAACAATCTGCATAAATATAGGTACAATATTTTTAAACTTTCCGCTTAGTTGATGCGGAACGGTGTGGGGTGGAAAAGGGATGGGGCAAACCGGCCAGATTAAGGACGGCGGAGCGAGGAAAGAATACACAATTAGCTCTCAGCTACCTGCAAGAGTCGAAACAGCCAGTATCGTAAGAACCGTGGCTGTACTTATCCGCCTTTAAATGTAGTTCAGATATTACGTTGGCCGGCTCGGTTGGGGGGTCTGGAATGTTGGCCGCTTGAGTTGGGGATTTTAAAAACGCTCGCAGAGTTTTAGCTGCGACCGGAACAGAGGGACGGATCGATGAGCGGAACTCGGATGCTCGTTGGCTTTGTTGAAAAATCAAAATTAGGTGCTTAGTATTCACGTGGGTTGAGACGTAGCCTGTTCGCGAATTAGGGGAACTTCGGGATATAAGTAATGGCTGTTTAGATAGGTGTTCTGTCTCGAATGAGGTAGCTTCCCTCTCGGTGATGTTTTCGGCTTTATCGCGCTTCGTTAAGGCACTCGATAAAAACACCCTTGGATGGAGTGTTGCATAATGAATGAAATGTTCTCTAAACATTATTATATTATAAGGTTAAGCTACTTTACCCTAGAGGTGTAATAAATGAATGTAACATATTACTTACCTGTTCAGTTCACATATATAAGTAAGCCAAATATTTCGTATTTTACTAATATTATCTGACACCTAGATTAAAAAACGTTCAGCCAAGTATTGTAACTGTACATAAAACGAATACTCAATATTTCTGTCTATTACAATTCATTAGCGAGTTTGTGCTTTGTTAAAGATTTTATCGGCAAAAACATTCGGTCTCACCAAAAAAGCTTGCGAATATGATGGCTGCTAAACAAAACGCCGCAACCAACATTTCCTCATAAAACTGTGCGCTCGTACACAACATTACACACTGTGGGACCCTATGTTTGCCTGTAATACTTTACAATATTTCCGTACAACGGCAACATAAAATTGCGATTCCTTGTTTTCCTTATTACTATAGAAATAAAGTTGAAAATCACTCATAACACCATTCCACTGAATGCAAATGGTATGTAAATATTTCGTGTTTATTTTCAGCGTTGAAGCAACGAGATAAAATTCGCGGTCATAAAATAATACCAAAGGGAAGAAAGAGTTTA
Source organism: Sphinx pinastri (assembly GCA_947568825.1). Lineage (NCBI taxonomy): Eukaryota > Metazoa > Arthropoda > Insecta > Lepidoptera > Sphingidae > Sphinx > Sphinx pinastri. The sequence continues at coordinate 7,099,126 of OX387627.1, read as the reverse complement.
TTGTTTGAACTATCATAACATTGTTATGTTCACTTCACACGCTAGTTAACTATAAGTAATCACGGTTGCTTTAAAATTACGATCTATTAAGTTTGACGAGGTAAAGCCTACAGCCGATACGTTAACAAACGTAATTGAATACGCAAAGTTAATATTTTAAATCTGTAGAGCGTAGATAAAATTAGCGGTAATAATGTATAGGTGGTTATAAACATTTCGATCTGATTTTGTTTAGACCATCGTGGAATATACAATCACTATTTTACAAATTGAACGTTTCGATATCAAGATACTGTGTTTTAAGTTCAGCGATTTATATATCCTCGTACCTGTAATAATAAGACGAGGCTAAAATATCTTAATACTCGGCCTAATAACGAAGCCACCCTCTGTAATAAGCCGGTACAGGCTGGCAGGGAGGATCTACAAGTGATTTACAGAGATTGTCAGTTAATGACTCTGTGCCGGCCACAAATTCAGCCCTTTCCCGACACTACAGGCTAAAGTGTCTTTTATCGCAATTTATGTCTCGGCCACCGGCATACACAATTTAATATCGAGTACTCATGCTAATATATGGCCGTCGTTCATTAATAAACCTTCCTCTATAGGCACTGAAAGCTCTATTTACAGCTATTATATTTTACAGGTTTGTTTTCAGTAACGAAATTTTTCAAGGTGTATTTGCTCATGTAGCAAATGTATTTAGATGTTATTTCATCAGTTTGTAAGATGTGTATGATCGTGTTTATGCGATCAGTATGAGATATTTTAAGAAATGTGAGTGCCGCCACATGATATTGTTAGTCCCGTAATTATATCGCTTCTTTGACAATCGTTCATTTTATCTCGCGATACGTCAATAAATTCAGCGATATCCCAGAACGTACATTCGGTATCGTTTAATATTGCTTTAAAAGAGAAATAAAATTAAACGCTATCTCTACGGATTGTCATATAGTATTACCTTAATGGCAATGCGTATTATAAAGAATGACTTTGGTAATCCGCAAACTGACTGCAAATTAAACCACAAAAGTAATTACCTATCCAATATAGAATGTTTAACTGTTGAACATGCATCTACATAACTTGCTTTATAACTAACCGAGTCTGTGCTTTCAAGCAGGATAGAACTGACGCGCTCGGTGTTCCTTAGAATTTATCGCCGGTCGATCGCTGTCTCATTCAGCAATCTTCCCACCTCTACCTGTATCCAATACCTTAAATATATAACTAAAAAAAGTAACCATCAGCCGCCTTAGCCCCGGGGATAAAGTTATTAGATTCTTAAATTCTACACGGCTATTGATGGCTTGTAAGTTGAATTAATGTCATAATTGAGGCCATTTTGGATAAAATAAATCGATATTGGGTGCTTATGTAATACCACCCGCGGTTTATCTGTAATACTAGTGATATATCCAGTTGAGAATGATCTCTACGAATCCATTCGGCTGTTCATTTTGCAAGTTTTTGAAAGCCGCGTGGGTGCATTGTAAAAGCGGTTTCAATAAAATAAACGCAAAGTGTGTTCTGATCTAAACTTTGTAATGTATTTCATAATAGAAAACACAATATTTTATATTATTGCAGAACATACTTTATTATTTTTATTAATATTCCATTAAGAAAGCAACAAATCTATACTTGTCGATACTTATAATAATATTATAAAGCTGAAGAGTTTGTTTGTTTGGTTGAACGCGTTAATCTCAGGAACTACCTACTAAACCGATTTTGAAAATTCTTTCATTAATTGTTGTGTTTGTTCCGGCTAATCTCTGAAATGGCTGGACCGATTTTGACGGGACTTTTATTGGCATCTAGCTGATGTAATAAGGAGTAACTTAGGCTACTTTTTATCCCGGGAAAATATAAGCGGGACTTTTATCCCGGGAAAACTCATTCACGCGGGCGGAGCCGCGGGCAACAGCTAGTCTATACTAATATTATAAAGAGGAAAGATTTGATTGTTTGTTTGTAATGGATAAACTCAATAAATACTCGACTGATTTTGAAAATTCTTTCACTAATAGGAAGCTACACTACTCCTGAGTGCTATAGGCTACTTTTTATCCCGGGAAAATATTTTTTATTCCGGAAAAACTTTTTCATGCAGGCGGAACCGCGAGCAGAAGTCTAGTCTTAAATAATGCTAAAGATTATTTCGAACATTGACATCGAAATTTATTACACTTTTAATGAAGTCATAAGAACATCGGTTTTAAAAGCGAATCAATATAAAAAATAAAGAACCTTAGGTTTCTATAGAAAGATAATATAACCAATATGTATAACAATATTTAAAATTAGCTAATCTTGAGAGAATTCTAATTCAGTTTCTGTCTTTCTAGTTATTTCCGTCTAGCTCGGAGTGGCCATGCCATTTAGAGCTCTTGATCCTTTTAAAACAGCGACTTCGGATAAAGGGGAGGCGGCTCATTTTATTCTGGACGACGATATATGCGGATATAGCGGATTTACAATGGTAGGTGTGTTTCGCATTTTGTGAAATTGCGAAGAAGCTGCGAACGTTCCCGTCTCGCCCTGGGGAGAGTCTGGACTAAACACCTCGTTTTATCTTTTGCCTTAGTTATATACTTTGTATTTAAACGCCTATGTTCTATCTCGACTTATATACTTAGTGTTCCTTTAAATTTAGGCTGTATCTAGATTTTTTTTTAGTGCCTTGAATGACGAGACGAGCTTGCCGTTCGCCTGATGGTAAGCGATACGATAACCCATAAACAGTTGCAACACCATCCAGCACCTTGACTTACAAAGTACTGTGTGGCATTCCACTGCGCTCGTCATCCTGAGACATAAGATGTTAAGTCTCATTATATCCAGTAGTTATACTGGCTACAATGTAACTAAGTTATACTACAAATACTAAACCATATCTTACTCATTAGTTTACTACAAGAAAACTCATGATTTCGTGCTCTATGCTCTTCAAAAAAAAAAATTGATCATTTGAATTGGAATATTGCAATAATCTTGGCAACGTTGCTTCTGTTTGTGGACCATCTCAGCACTGACCATCATGTCTACCACCAGCCTCATAATCTAGACCTATCTTGTTCCTTTTCCCATTATCTAGCTCCTTTTGAATCAGGCTCAAAGCCTTTTACAAAGTTCTCCCCTTCTTAATTCTGATACATTTACCATAATAACATCAGGCTGGTCAAGTTACTCTACCAAACTTGTTTAAATAATCGCAACAATCCAACAAAGAGCGCCATTTGCGGACAGATTAAAGAAACCGGTTAAATAAAAGAAAATTTTCCGGTGTAAAGCGTCTTAGAAATATTAAGTACATTAAACTCAGAATTTATTGGGGCACTATTATAAAGGTTCGTGGTGTCATTAAGTGGGGACGTAGGAATGAATACTAGGATCCAAGTTGTCATCAGGCAAACATAAAATGGTAATAGTAATAGCACATTTGCATAGTAAACGACTTTGTAAATATTTTTTATCGCTTTCAATGAGAAGAAAGGTACAAGAATATTCAATAACAGTAACTTAAGTTGATATGTGTTTATTTATATGACTGTTACGAATTGGGCCAAATATTGGGCAAGTCGCATGATTATATGGCTAATGTATGTATACGCTACTGAATACCAAATGTTATGAAAATATCCTAATAACATTATATTTATGTGAAAGTTTGTTTGTTTGCTTGAAGTTAATGCATACACTCCTAACTAGATTTGACATAGAGATAAAGCTGGGATAAACATAAAGACTAATTTTTAATCTGCAAAAATGTTACATTGTATTTATTTTTGAAAATGGCAGAGAGGCAGACGAAGCCGCAGACAAAATCTAGTGCATAATAAATATTTATAAGATAATGGATTCAAAGCTCAATTGTTAAGGACGATAAACTACGCATCCGAGCAAAATAGAATTTAATCTCAAGTGGGGACAGTTATATTAGTGGGTAGAATTTCAAAATCTTTTGTATAAACAATGATAGTCCAACGAAAGAGTATGTCGCCCTGAAATCGGAGTATACTTGGTTAAATTTTCAGGTGATATTATCTATAACTACATATCATAATAAAACATCAGACCCCGATGTGTTTATACATAGAAAGAAAATTAATAAAAAAAGACTAAAGAAGCGTAATACTACACAAATCAGCGATTTTTGGAATTATTTTCTGTCTGTTTTCTTGTAGTTTTATAGAACAGAACATAGGCATTGGTTTATTAAAATCGAAAAAAACGTATTTAAAATACTAAATTTATTTAAATACTTTAGGCCTGCTTCTAATATAACGACAATTGTATATATAATCGCTTCTATCGTTCGTAGACGTAATTCAAACAACGTAGGGTCGTCTAATCGAACAAATATGATATGAATATAATGTAGTCGATCAATATAAACGCTCATCTGGTGCTTGCGCGAAGCCATCAACAAAATCGCAAGTCATTATACCTCCTCCTCTCTCCCTGCGCAGTTACGATCCTCCTTATACCGCCGCGCATTATCCTTAATTATTGTCCACACAATTGCTACGCCATTCCTGTACTTCATACCACATTAGCAACACTCATAACACTATATCTGCTATGAAATATTACGCTTCACGCACTAACCAAACGATTATGTTCTCTGCTGTCTAATACATAAAGGTGAGTATCGTACAAATCGACGAGTTATTAAAGGACTGAGTGTGGGGTCGATTTTGTTTTAAAAGGGAGGGCTCTAATGTCTGGTCATCGGCGACTCTCGCTTGACCGTAGGGGTAATTTGAAGGCAGACAGCGGACGCATTTGCATCACAATGAGACTCGGATCTCGGAGAAGCGGGAGGGGCTTCCGTCTGACGGATAAGCCAACGTTTTGTATGTATAAATGTGTGTAAGTTTGTCTGGTGGCTTGCTGAATTGTTGAATATTAATTGTTCCTAGTAATGTGTCCGCGCGTACCTTCGATACATATTGTATATTGTCATATCAATATTCATATATACATAAATTACGCATCGCTTCGTGTCGTCCCAGTACGTGGATACTTTACAAAAACGCGTTTATTTGTCTAGACGACTTTCAAATAAATAGAATTCGACGGTGGATCGCCTCTCTTATGAGATATTAAGAACTTATGATGCTGAATCACGAGATTATTTTGAAGACGATATCTCGGAGTTCATTGTGCGAAGGTAGGATGAGGCCGTTTTATTGAGGTCTCGAGTTACTTTTGTCCTTTCATGTCAAGACAATTACTGACCTTCTGCTGAATAAAGCGTGTTGGTGGAGCAATCATTTCATTTCTGTTGCGATTTCGAATCGTGTCACCCTAGTATACAGATAGGCTCAGTGGAGACGTTGTTTATGACCTCTTTCATTCGTATGGCCACCGATTAAAGTAAATAATACAAAAGTCACATAGCGCCTTTATCCTCAAAGGGGTAGGCAGAGGTGTAACGAGGGCACACACTTTCCATTAAGTTTTTCCGTCCCATGATGTGGTAGGGGGCGAGCCTATCGCCATATCGGGCACAAATTCCATACTCCGAGCTGATACTAAGCAGAAAAGCCAATATCATTTTTCCCAACCCATGAATCGAACCCACGTAAAGTAAACAATAACTGTGATTATAATCCTGTTTAATAAAACGTGATTTTTTTCGTAATTAAAAATGATCGCGATTTATTTAGGTATAATAGTACCTAGGGACATTGAGCGTCAGTTTAAGAGCTAACATTAAAACAATATGCACAATAAGATCAAGCACTTATATATTTTAGTATATTTACTTATTTGACTTATATAGTAGTTCTGGGAAATATAACATAACAAATGTAGTAGCTAATAAGTAATAGATATTTTGTTAAATGGATTTTAATTTATATGGATTATGTGATCTGAATTAAATATATAAAATAAAATAAAAATAAAATAAGTAAATATCTTTTACCCAGGATTTATTTTCCATAAACATTCATGTCACGTTATCGTTTTGTTGACGTATGATGTTACTTGATAATTTCGCGACATTTAAAGCAGCTTATCTCCTCACTTACAGATATTTTTTCCACATGAATCCCATTCTTAATGTTAAGTACCTATTTTCTTTTGTTTTTATTGCGCCGGTGTCCACTAATCTGTATGTCTTTATATGCGATATAGTGATTATAATATTTAATTCCAGCTAATTATTTAAATTTATAATTAGATTCCTGTTTATTCCAAGATAGAACTACTTTTCTGAGGAACTGAATAATACATTCAAATTATTGAATAGAAACTATTGCTATGATTTACATACAATAAATTCTCACAAAAATTATAATCAGTTAATTGTAATTTCAATCACGTAACGGTATTGATTCATATCGACGTTGATATATTTTAAGTGCGAAATAATGACCTGTGCGAACTTACACGAACATAACCTATTCAGTGAGAACTAAACGCGTCTTATTAATAAAATATAACTCGTACCACCGATTACGTCAAAATAGATGTCTCTCAAAGGCGCCAACACATCGAATGCGCTTGTAATACCAATTTGCTACGAGTAAAGTGCACTGTCTAACGTGAACTGCATCAAACCCCGCCATGTTCTTCAATGAGGAACATTCAGAATAGTCAAGATAATGCGACATACTATTTACAATTGATTTTATGAAGTCATAAAACGTACATACATATTTAGATCGAGATAACCAGTTTTCTGTAGGTTGAATAAAATTGTATTTTGCATTCGCATATTTGATACTGTATTTTATGAACATTTTGATATCTATTTACAATGTTGTTGTAAAATTGCTTTATAATAACCTCTCATTTTTTTATTTTATTTTATTTTTTTATTTTATTTATTAGAGATACCATTAGATAACACATACAGTACATTTTTAATACAAAACAATTCAGTATAAAGGCGTATGTTTACCTTTTGAAGGTATCTACAACTTACACAAATATTTGTAGATTGACATATATACTATGCTTATTAAGAGTAATTATTGCCACAAAAGAATAAAAAAATCTAAGAACTAAGACAAAAACAATAAAAAAATTTTTTTTTAGATAGATAGATAAGTACCCTAAGCAGCCATGTGGATTTAATTTTTTTTCTTTTAATTTTTAATTTAATTTTAATAATTCTGAAAAACACACACACACACATACACACACATTACGGTATTATTTAGTGTATAGTAGAATCATTTAGGTATTTTGATAACTTTCATAAATTTCCAATTTTAATTTATTTTTGAAAGCATTAATCTTATCACAGAAAATGTCAATATCAATGCACTTCGGTAAGTAATTAAAGGCTCTTATCATTCTATTAATGGGTGAAAGACGGTCTAAATTAGTTCGATAGGGCTTTTCTTTAAATAATTTATAAACTGAAGACCTAGGTAAACGTCTCGGTGTGGAAATATTTACTTTAGAAAGGAGCTGGGGACAATCTATGTTCGAGTTAAATAGTTTATATAAGAAAACCAGATCCAAATACTTTCTGCGAGCAGAGAGCGTTTGCATCTTAAAAAAATCGAGACGCTTTTTGTAGGATGTCACAAACCCATGACAGTTCATCCTATAGGATAAATAATGAAGGAATTTTTTTTGAACATTTTCAATTCGATTTTTATGTATCTCGTAACAAGGAGACCAGACTTGGGAACAGTATTCAAGATTACTCCTCACTAGTGTGTTATATAGAAGTATTTTTGTAGAGGCGCGTTTGAATTGGCTAGAGTTCCTCATGATGAAACCTAACATTTTATAAGATTTAGAAATAATATTGGTGATGTGAGTATTGAAGTTTAACTTATTGGTAACTGGTGGTAGGTCTCTCATTATGTAAGAGGCCGTCTGGGTGGGTACCACCGCAATGTCTATTTCTACCGCCAAGCAACAGTGTGCATGCACTGTTGTGTTTCGGTTTGAAGGACATTGTAGCCAGTATAACTACTGGACATAATGAGACTTAACATCTTATGTCTCAGGGTGACGAGCGCAGTGGAATGCCACACAGTACTTTGTTAGTCAAGGTGCTGGATGGTGTTGCTACTGTTTATGGGTGGTCGTATCGCTTACCATCAGGCGAACGGCATGCTCGTCTCGTCATTAAATGCAATAAAAAAAAAAAAAAAAAAAAAAAAAAAAAATTATTATCCATATAGACACCTAAGTCACGAGTGTATGTAACAGCATTGAGTGGTGTATTATTGATGTAGTATATGTGATTTATATAATTTTTTGTATTCCTTGTGAAAGATATATAATGACATTTATCGATATTAAGACTCATACCATTATTAACACACCAGCGAAAAATATTGTTAATATCGTTCTGGAGCAATACACAATCTGAGGCTCCCGAGACAGCCTTAACAATTTTTAGGTCGTCAGCAAATAAATATGCCTTGGAAGTAGATAAACAGCTAATGAGGTCGTTTACAAATATAATAAATAGTAGAGGTCCTAAATGCGACCCCTGAGGAACTCCTGACTTAGCCTCAAAAGATGCAGATTGCGAGTTGTTTATTACTACATAAGAATTACGGTATTCCAAATAGGATCCAAACCAGCTCAATATAGGGTCACCAAGACCATGGTAAGATAATTTTTGTAACAACAACTTATGATCGACTTTGTCGAAGGCTTTGCTGATGTCAGTATAAATAACGTCCACTTGCATACGACGATCCATATAATCAGTCAAAGTTTCAACATAGTCCACAAGATTAGTATTTGTAGAACGGTATTGTATGAATCCGTGTTGGCTACTAGATAATTGATGAGATATGTGCCTAAAAAGATAAGGATATATAATACTTTCAAACACTTTTGGGAAAGCTGACAGAATTGAAATTGGACGATAATTTTTTATATCAGATTTGGAGCCATTTTTATAAACTGGTGTAATTTTTGCGACTTTCCAATAGGAGGGGAAAATGCCAGTTTTGAGTGATGTATTATATATGATTGTTAGTGGTACGTGAAGCTGTTTTGCGCATTCTTTAACAAAATATGAAGGTATTCCATCAGGGCCTGGCCCTTTATATCGACTTATCATTCTTAGTTTTTTTAAAACTGTGTCTTGATCTAAAGTAATGTTGTTAAGAGAATCGGTAAATTCTGACTTTATAAGCTTGGAGTGATGGAGTAAAGTGTCACTATTCCCATAGATAGAAGAAAAGTTCTCAGCAAATAAAGAGCATATTTGGTCACTATTGGTAGCTATTTTTGAACCTAAGTACATAGAAGCCGGAATGTGTGATTTATTTTTCCTTTTTTGTTTAACATAAGTCCAAAAAAATTTTTTGTTACGAGAAATATTAGACTCAAGAACATCAATGTAAGCATTATAACTTTGTAAAATTATTTTATCGCAACGTTTATTAATAATATCCAATTCAATTTTGTCTCTACTATTTTTATATTTTTTATAACGTCTCCAAATTTTATTCTTGTTATTAATAACTCTTTTAACTTCTATTGTAAACCATGGCGGTTTTTTGCATGTAAATGGTTTTTTTAGTGGTACATGAAAATCAATAATTGATCTTAAAGTCCCGTAGAAAACGCTCACCATGGAATCAACGTCACTGAGTTTACTTAAGAGATCAGCCCAATTGACAGAGTCCAAGTCATCTTGGATAGCTTGGTAATTAGCTTTATGAAAGTTTAGCCTAGGTTTCATATCAAAGACAAGCGTATCTTCCAAGTCTAAGTTTAAAGTAAATTCTAATGGTGGGTGATGCATGTCAATAATGCTAAGTGGATCAATCACACTGTGTACTTTTACGTTTGGAACAGATGAAAATATTAAGTCTAAAATATGTTCATTGTGGTTTTTTATAATATTGAACTGGTTTAGGTCATTTAAAGCCATAAATTCTGAGATAAGATTGTAATAGGAACAATTTGTGTGCATGAGCGAAACTTGAGAATCTTTACCGTAGTTTTCGGTCCATACTAAATTAGGGAGATTAAAATCTCCCAGAAGTAATGCGTGTGTGTATTGTGACAAACATAAACTGGCTGCATCTAAAAAACTTTCAATCTTATTCAAATTAACAGGAGGTGGCAAGTATAATGTACAAATACAAAATTTTAACAATTCATGATTACTAAAAAATTCAACAACAATCCATAAGTCTTCAAAAGTGTCTTCTTGACTGGAAATAACGTAGGAGTTGAATAATTTGTTGACAGCAATTAAAACCCCACCTCCAGTGCTCTTTGAGCTTGGACTTTTCAAATCGCGCGCTCTTCTATAAACGACATAGCGATCATCGAATAGTTCGGAGTCAGCAACACTATCTTGCAACCAAGTTTCAGTAATGACTATGATATCATAATTGTGAACACAAACATTTCTATAAAATTCGCCTGTCTTAGTATTTAAACCCCTGGCGTTCTGGTAATAACAGTTTAGAGATCTGAATGTTATATGTTTATAAATAGCGGCTCACACTTTTAATTAGCTTAAAGAATAATAAGCTAATATTAATTTGAGAATTTCATAAGATCATCCAAGTTTCTGATTACAAAGGCGCGATCTTTCTCTGATTTTCTTACGAAGATGCGACCTCCACGAACCCAAACAAACTTATAATTATTTTCTCTCGCTTTTAATCTGGTCGCTTTATGGAGCTCCTTATTATATGGAGACAAATGCTCTGCAACATAAATAGGATTTTTTACGCCACCAATGCCTAGGTGACCTGAATTAAGTTTATCTGCAGGATGTTTCTTGTTAAAATTTATAATCTCTGCCAAAAAATTGTCTCGGGTTCTAGGACTATTTAACTTAATAATAATTGATCGTGGACGATTGCTTTTTGGATCTATCTTAGCAGTTCTAGTGCACATGTGAATATCACTGTCGTGAAGTTCAAAGGCGACAGTCCTGGCTAGTTGTTGTATAATTGTAATTAAATTTTCACAGCTATGTTCAGGCACGCATTGCAATTCCAAATTAGACAATCGTGAGTGTTGCTCCATTTCAGCTACCCTATAACCCAGAGTTGTATTAATACTTTTGAGAGTGTCTATTTTCCCTTCTAAATCACTAATGATGCCAGTGTATTTAATAAGATCTACTTTAACTTCTTCATATTTATCATTGATAAACTCAATGGATTCTCTATATGAAGTAAACTCATTACGCAAGTGTGATAATTCCGATTTCATATTATGGAATTCAGATGTTATGCATTCATGTACAGAATTTTTTAAATGATTATTTATAAATTCGTCTAACTCTTTCTTTAAAATATCTTTGATATCATCTTTAGTTAAACAGTGATGCCCGCCGTCTGATCCAAGAGGCGAGGAAGAATCTTCTGTTGTAGTACTAAGACCCGTTGCCCCATACCGAGTGCACCTTGTTGGTTTAGGTAATGTTTTGCATTTACGATCACCTCTTTTTTCTTTATCCATTGGGTTGAGAAATAAAGCTTGAATATTCAATGCAAAAATGGAACAAAAAAAAAAAATATAAACTTTATACAGTGTTAGGTGTTTAGGATCACGCCTAAAAGCGGTTTACAATTTTGCCATGGCCGCTCATTCAATCTTGGCCCGACGGCACGCGCCGACTATCGCAGCCAAACTAGCTCGTCCGGAGGTTCAAATCCCAGCCACCTTGCTCACTTTTTCAATTTTAATTAAAATTCGAAAGGGGTCTAGTTACATCGGAGCCGGCCGACCATACACAGATGATAACGTGCTAGACAGAGAAATTCTCACCAACGCGAAACTCCAAGATGGCGACAGCCTCCAATAGCGAAACTCCAAAGAAAGAGCAGGAGGGTCCGATGCAGACGAAATCCAACAACAAAAATGCACAAATCGCCAGAACGGATCAACAATTAACAATTACAACAAATACGTGCGCTCTAAACGGTGTCAAATGACGGTATGAGTGACGGTATCATGGATTTGTATGGGATCGTTTGGTTCGCAATTTTCTTCGTATTCAGTAAACACGAGTTGAATTACATATATTGCGTGTAAATACTGCATTAAATACAAATAAAGCCGGACACGTTAAAATTCCCTCCAACGAGTCCTCGCCAAAATCAATATGTACCTACCAGTCACCCCTTTGTGCAATTTAATGTAGACACGAGTACCTACATTATGGTGTGGAATTATGGTTACCATGCGTCAACTATTTTTTGGACAAAACCTACCACGTAGTCTAAGAAGTTCAGTAATGATGAAAATGTACAATGTAGGTATATGTATACAGGGTCATTTTGACATTGCGTTAATAAATGAAATCACATACTTATCTCGTCGAAAATAATGCTTTCCGTTAAGTTATTTTAACCATAGATGTAAAATAAAAAAGTGTAAGTTTCGAACAAAATAAATATTAATAAAAAGTAACTTTAAGTTTCCACGACCTTATGCCACTACTACTGCTCTAAGATAAGTCGTCGCAGCCGCAACATTATACATTCATTCAGAAATAAACTTTCGCACAAACCATATTCGCACTAAACTACGAAATGTTCAAAAAATTTGAAAACTACTACCGGGATTTTTGGCAATAATATTCGTTATTCATGGATGATTTTTGGCAAGATGTTAGAAGAGGTAAAAATGAATATGTGGTTTCATTTAGTAATGCAATGCAAAAATGACCCTGTATATCAGTGGCAAGGCAAGCTAATGTACTTATTTAATATTTTGGCTAATATAAAACTATAAAACAATCATAATGTAATTAGGATAATAATAATACTAATTTAAATTTTCTCCGGCTGGCATATCGTTTTCTCTACCATTATAAGTTTGACACAATTAACACAAAACCAAATCCAGAATATCCGAAAAGATTACGTAGTTTAGTGACCCTACGTGGGACTGAAACTCGCCGAGCTGTGCCCACGTTCATTTGCAAGGGACACAGCAATTGCATCCGCATTGTGTGTTGCATACGCCGTGCAGTGATATTAATACACCGAGGTTCATACATCACTCCATTACGACTGATTGGCGACGCTGCTCGCATTGATTAAGGAAGGTCGACCGATGCACTTACATTGTTGTATTTATAATGCAAGTTGGCATCCTAAGATTTGTTGGTTAACACGATGTTTAAAAGTGTAATTTTTTCCATGAATTTATCGAAGAAGCTTGGTTTGAACAATTAAGAATAAATTGAGAATACTTTGTATTTGAGGGGTTTAATTAATTTTCTATTGATAGGTACTTAGTTTTGTTATGTACAAGATTAAAATTGTATGGTATTAAAATGTTGTGATTGGATAATATTCTCTATAACTTAAATGGACGGTTAAATTTACTGGTGGTAGGTCTCTCATATGTAAGAGACCGTCTGGGTGGGTACCACCGCAATGTCTATTTCTACCGCCAAGCAGCAGTGTACATGCACTGTTGTGTTTTGGGTTATGTCTCAGGATGACGAGCGCAGTGGAATGCCACACACAGTACTTTGTAACTCAAGGTGCTGGATGGTGTTGCTATTTATTGCTGTTTATGGGTGGTCGTATCGCATACCATCAGGCTAACGGCATACTCGTTAGCCTGATGGAGCCTAATTCCACAAAAAAAAACTTACATACTCGTACCATTTAATATTTAATAGTAAGTTATATCTAGCTTATATTGTTGAAAATATCAAAGACTGTTTTTTCACTCATAAGGAATCATGTTTTAGTAGGAATTATAAAAAGTAAACCCGATGCCACATCGGATACGATAAAACATTTCTTCAGAATATTAAAAGCACGTCCCTACTCATAACAAAGAGCACTTCAAAAAATTATGAAAACAGATAATAAAACTTTTAGAAATAGAGACAATGGACCGAACAATACTACATGGATATTAACATGAAACACAGAAACTAAAAAAATCAATACAATGAATTGTACAATAGCTATTCAACCCTTTCGTCAAATATATGTGTTGGCTTGACACTTCCTTATTGCGCAGTAAATTACAGAGCGCCGTAAAAAGTGTATTGAGACAATAACAATGCTTTTTTATTAGAAATATTTTTAGTTGTCTCCAATTCAAGACGTGTACGTGTTCGAAATATTTTTAAATACGACGTTTTCACTCCGAAATTCGGAGAGCACGTTATTCGGTTAACCCAACATCCCGAAAGCGACGACGACATTAAAATAATGAATAACGACGCGTAACACATCAAGTAAGTGGAATATCGTCTAAACTATTATAGCACATTAAGAATATGTATTAAATGGTACCTCCGCCCTACAATCTATATATAAATGTTGTTAAACCAGTCTCCGGCGTTCAACTCGAAATACGTGCAACATCGCGACTTATAAAAGCAGATAATTATGTATTTAATACTTATCTATTAAAATCTAGTAAACCCGGATTTATTTACCGATCAAGGATCAGCATAAGATCGGAACAATAGTACGTTAAGCCCATTTAAAGTATTGTTTATCTGTTGAATATTTAAATCGAACGCTACTTATTTTAAAAAGTGATGTCTGTTAACTTTGTAAGTGTAATAACAAAGCTCGGAGCATATCGTGAACATATTTTAAACTGTCAGCGCAACATGACGGTGCGCAATCCCGCCATACACAATTCCAAACTTAGCGAAGAACTTAAATTGGGGTGACTCGCCTATAGTAGGCGTGGCGTATTTTCAACTATTATGTGCTATAATTAAAACTGTTTTGATAACTGGTTACAATGAACTTTTGTCTTGTAGCTCTGAGGAGAACTTATTTGGGATTTATTTGTCTAATGTATTAGGTAAGAGGAAAAAATAGACTATATTAGGTCCCTTTAAAATATATAAATAGTAAATAAATGAAATAACTATTTTCTTATGATATATTAGGTGTTGCTCGCGGCTTCGCCCGCGTGAAAAGTATTTCCCGCATCAAAAGTCCCTAAAACACAATACGATGCCAGCGCCATCTTTTTAAAGAATCGGATTACAAATGTCCATTATTTCCCGTGTGTCAAATTTCATCCAAATCAGTTTAGTTGTTTCTGCGTTTACTTCTAACAAACATCCACACATTTTGACAAACTTTTGCATTTATAATATCAAAGAGATTTCTTTTTATTATACGGTATAGTTCTTTTTTCAGAAATGCGTGATCCTAATGTTCGGTAGCTACTATTTATCCAGGTATAGGTGTAGGCTATAAGTAGGTATACTCTATGAATTGTTTACATACACTATGTAAAGTTTTCACGTAATTAATTCCCATTTGGAACCAAATATACATTTCGGAAGTCATTACTTATTCATTTTAACGACGAGGACATAATGTATGGTGAAATTATGAAATCTAAATTCCCATTTTCCAGATGTTGGATGCGTAATACGCACTTAGCATCTCATATTGATTGCGTATTTTAATTAACTTGTTCTTGCCATGTACGAGTTTCGGATTATAGATGCGGCATTTTATATGGATTATACGCGTCGTTAAGCAATAAATTGCATGAAAAAATTGCTTCATCATTTTTTTAATCCATTCTGGATGCCTCCCGATGACATTTGCAGTTGTTAATGATTTTTATTTACTTATCCACATGTTTTATCCCTATGTTATAGAGTTATTAAATGTCTCATAATGCGATTATAAAGCAGGAATTCAGCTAGTCTCATTAAGACGTATCTAATGAATGCAATGTAAATGGATAAGAAATGTTCTGCGGGTAACATCTGTATAGTAATTTAATTGTTAATTAATAAATATCCATTTTCACTTTGAGATAAGCTTTATAATTAAAAATATTTATATAAAAAACTAGGAAAGTGTCTGGTGGATGAACCTGTTTAATTACTAGTTAATTTATGGTTAAAAAGGAAAAGAAGTATTATGATAAAAATAATTTAGAGCAGCTTCGTTCAAATAAAACCATTAACGAATAGTTGTTAATTGAGTTTCAAATGCTTGCATTACCAATCTACATGTTTATTAATTATTAAAATATGTATCGTAAAAATATTTCGTATCCTTAAATTTATATTTATGGTGATAAATTAGGAAAAGAGGTTTCGTTGGTTTTTGGTGGAGGAGTAGTTCATCATTTTATTTTTAACTTTTGCTGTGGTAACAGAATCGCGTAATTATTTCCTACTTTACAACTTTGATTTTGTTTTTCTTATCCCTAAAAGTTATTTATTCATTCCATTTTTATGTAAAACTTACTAACATGCAACACTTTTCTTGAATTAATCGTTCATTATGCCACATGAAATTCGTTTAATATGACGCCATTGAGACCATCATCAGCTTGGAAGCTGTCCCATCAAAATACAAAGTTTTATAAGGTAACCCAAACCACAAGGAGGAAACCACGGGAAAAATTAAGTCTTAAAACCACTTTCTACGTATAATTAACATTCCATTCCTTACTCAACAGAAATATATTTCAAATCCCTTCGTGGCATGTTTCCGGGGAAACGACTAACAAAAATTAAAGTGATCTTTCCAACGATAAAAGTTAAGCAATTTAATAGTGCTGGAGTTCGGAGCGTTCCATCGTCGGCACTTAATTACATTCGGCGTAATTGAAAGTTCGCCGGGAGCTTATCGTGTCTGCGAATATTGGATCCATTGTTGTGTTCGGCACGGCTTATTATAGGAAAAAATGATTCCTAATTCAAATATTAGTGAGCAGAAATCAAAACCATCGTTCTTGATTTTATCCAAATAGCCTCCTTGCTAATAATAAAAAAATCTTAATTTCACGAATCTTTAAAATCTGAACATCATAATTTGTTTCAAAGTGGTCCTCAGTGTATTATTATAATAATATTTTGATGAAGTTAAATGTTGTTCACGTTACGTTACATAATATATACTGCATTGTCAATGTAATTGAAAGGTACGAGGCATACTTGTAGTAAAATTGGTTGCATTGCACATTAGATAATTAACGAATCGAAAAACTAATACCACAAAGTAAAATTAATAACATTAAACGCACACCTCAAGATTTATATTACCTAAGTGTTCCAGCTAATTTGCTTGTTTGATTGCGAAGTAAGTAATCACTATTCGGTAGTTCGACAGCTGTCATTTTTTTGACTAGAACCTTATGCGCCGCTGCGTAAAAACGATGACCGCTTTATTGACAGGTGACGTCATGGCCGAATCTGGCCAAGCGAATAATGACCGGTTAATATTTCATTTGTCCGTCTGTGTAAATAGCTAAAACACTAAACTGCTTTATGAAATTTAGTATAGTTAACCTGAGTTCTGAAAAAGGCCATATCTATAGGCTACTGTATATTTAACATTACCGAATCCCGCGCAAAGCCGCCAACAAAATCTAGTACAAAACTATTAACAATACGTATCTTGCTTTTCAGATACGTACGAATGTCTTTCGTTATAGATACACGTACAACATTTCTATTCCAATGTATGTTGAGAAAGTTTGCGCTGTCGTTAATTTGGGGTCGAAACCGGCTCTAATTGTTGTTTAGAAGCGCGATTCGCGTTTAAAGTTGCTGATTAACATTGCTTTGTGAGACATCCATGGGTAAGGGCTATGGCATTTGCGCCTTTAAACTTTTGTAATTCCCTTTAATCACCTCGTGTTTGGACGGGTTTCTGTTTTGAATATTGTGTATAGTTTTCAGGCCAGTGCATTTATAGTATTATAGAAATAAGGTTATGTTGCGTCTCTAGAATCATCTAAATTTGATTATATATTTAGTAAATAATAATATTGTGGTAAACGTAAGCGGACTTGAAGCGGCGATAGCCTAGTTGGGAGTGGAACGGACTGCCGAGACGAATGTCCGCAGATTCAAAACCCAAGGGCACGCACCTCTGACTTTTCTAAAAAGTTATGTGTGTATTCTTTGTGAATTATCGCTCGCTTTAACTGTGAAGGAAAACATCGTGAGGAAACCTGCATATCTGAGAAGTTCTCTATAGGAATTTCGAAGGAATGTGAAGTCTGACAACCCGCACTTGGCCAGCGTGGTGGACTAAGGCCTAAACCCTCTCAGTTGTAGAGGAGGCCCGTGCTCAGCAGTGGGCAGTACATAATACAGGGCTGGTATGGTGGTGGGTAAACGTAAAGTGCAATCCTAATAAAAATCCTACATTTCATTACGGCATAAAAACGTGTCCCAAAGAGTCCATTATCGAAATAAAATCGTCATAAAACACAAATATATACAATTTTATATCAAGCAAATGCAATACAAATCCTAACACTAAACATGTTAAGCTAAATCATAATGTAACGAGAGCAACATATTTGTAGGTATCTAGTGGATTATGATTGCGAACGTGGCTTAAACATGGCGGACGCTCGTAAAGGGCCCGAGTTGTAAAATAAGTAAAAATAAAGGAGTCGGCCGCCGGCAGTACGAGTAAAGTTCAAAAGGAACCTTTGCTTTTTAACCAGCCGGTCGCCAAGTTTAAATTGGTTTCCATGGCCAACCCTCCGCGGAGCGAACAGAATGGGAAAACTAGTAATGAGAAATTTAGCTTATACTTACTTAGTATATAGTTTTATATCGTATACGGTACGGTTCTGTTACTTTGTTAAGTAAACGTTGATTATTGGAAAACAAGGATAATAACCGTAAGTAAAGGGAATGTGCGTGCCCTAGTTAGAGTCATATTATTGTGTTGATTTTGTTTCTCGACTTTTGTCAGTGTCCATTTGTAAAATTTTAAAGCTTATTGTGCAAAATTTTGAATGTCATTTTCTAAGACAGTAAAAGAAGGAACTAATTAAGGAATTCCGGGTACAGAATATGATGTAGGTAAATGGTATTTGTGCGAAATAGTGACCGCCGCACATGCTGAACATAGTATTATTTATTTATTAGGTTTTCCAGCAGACTTAACACTACGATTACAATAAATAAAAAAATAGTATGTGCATCATAAGCTTTGTCTGTAGCGTCCGCAGAGTAGCGAAGCAGCCACGCGAGAAAAATGATCTTTATGGACTTTGACATATGGGTTTATAGGATACACGATGTCTGACACTCCACCAAAACTTTGTGTATCAAAGTCAAAGCCCAAAGATTGTAAGGGCGAGTTTATGCAGTATGTGCACAGCGTTGACACGGCTTTATACTCTTCCGTGAGTCAATTTGAACATTTAATAAGATACTAGATAAGTTTAACTTTATGGGATAAAATGATTAATATAATATACCACTCGGTAAATATAATGAAACATATTATTTGAAATTCAAACCATGCCTAAATTCCTCGCTGCTTCGCTAAGGGATTAAGTCATATTTATCCAATATTTTGAAAGTGTTGTTAACACTGTCTTCACACTTTACATGACGTCTATGTTACGGAACGGGCATTTGCCTTGACCTGTTTTATGGCATAATGTGGCCAGATGACATATTTGAAGAAGCAACTGAGATACAACTAGTACATCTTTTACAATTGTGGAATATAGGAGTTTTTATAATACACTGCCTCGGTGGCGTAGTTGTATTACAGTACGACTGCAAGGCTGAGGTCTCGGGTTCGATCCCCGGGTCGGGCAGTGATATTGGATTTTTCTATTCAGTATCAGCCCGGAGTCTGGAATTAGTGCCCGATATGGCGATAGGCTCGCTGCCTATCACATCATGGGACGGAATACGCTTGGCGAAAAGTGGGTGCACTAGTTGCGCCTCTGCCTACCCCTTCGGGGATAAAAGGCGTGAGTATGCGTTATAATAAAAAAAAAAATTGTTATGGCGCTACAACTTGTTAACTGAGAAACAATACGCTACAATAAAAAAAATCAATACAGTAGTCTTTCTAGCATAAAAACAGGGTCTGCGCGCAACCTTAACTTCAACAATTTTAGCATAGATTTACATACATCCAGTTGTGATTATAAATGCTTTATGTACAAAATGGTTTATTTATTGTTTGCGCGACACACATTTAAACGATATTAAAGTATGGAGATGTGTTAATGAATATATTAATTAACAGTGAGGCGCCTAGTAAAACAATCACAAATCATTCATTCAACGAGACGATTTATTGGAGTATTGTGATAACAACATTGTATGTATGATTTAGAGTACAAAGGAAACCTAAATCACCGGCTATGTGAATATGATTCATTGCATCAATAAAATTCGCGTGAGACAATTTCAAGGTCGTAAAATGTCATAAAATTATTTATTAAGTCGAATCCCTTGCCACGTTTGTTTATAACGTGAATTAATGATGATTTATTGTTATACATATCTGTTTAATGTGTGTACGTATGGACCATAAAACGGTTTATGGGACAGTTTAGTGCGGCGCAACCTCGGAAAGTGTTTTTATTGGTATCTAAGCGCCATACAAAATTGATATTATTGTAGGTGAAAGAAGTGGTTTGGTTTGAAACAGTCTTTGGATCGTTTTGACAGCTATTAGGTTGATTATTCGGCTATTCCCAACGCCGAAACAAATTGATATTTCGAGGGGAATCGCCGTGGCGCCGAAGACAAGTCATGCTTAGAGGCTATATTGTTTTATTTAGAAACTCATCAGAGCTTTAAGGCAAAAAGAAACGTAAATGGCGATGGCTTCATCGTGGAATCGCAATTTCTAAACGACTGATGAATAAATTTCGTCTTTGTAAGGTAAAAAGTAACAAAAATATTAAACATAGAGAGTTTATAGAGTTCGGTATAATTCAAAATTGTTCTCTAAATTTATACATATAATAAATCAGCCGAACCGGTGTGTCTGTACATTTGCAAAAATGTGATAAAAAGAAAAGGGGTGACTAAAGAAGAGTAATAGAATACAAATAAGCGATTTTTATAATTATTTTCTGTCTGCCTGTTGTTTTTTTTCTAACTAAGTACACATCTCCGAAACTACTGAACGGATATCGATAAAATTTGGCACACGGGTAGATCATGTCCTGGATTAAAATAAAGGCTACTTTTTATTCCGGGAAAAATATAAAGCGGGCCTTTAATCCCGGAAAAACTTTTTTACGCGGGTGAAGCCGCGAGCCAAAGCTAGTACACAATATATCTAAATCAATCGTAGGCCATTACAGTGATAACGATTTGTTTTATACATAAGCCGTATTTTAAATGTTATTATAAAAATATACCTTTAAAGAATATACCGATATTTGTTTACCAAATTACCAAGACATAGATTACAAAAATCACAAATAAATTCACCATAAAATTAATTAATATCGCACCACACTTTATGCCACCTTTACACAACACAGATTAGCTTTATAGATAACAATTTTATAGCGTATTAAAATTATCACTAATTCACTAAAAAAATAAACTCACAGTCGTGCTAACCAACATGTACTGAGGAATGTGCTTTACCCCTAATACGTAATAATTGGTTTTGCTTTACACCTTTGTCAGGTAATTAAGTTTACAGTTACGTTTTTACAAATCTTACACTTGCCTTCAAGATAATTTGAATTTTAATAGCTGAATATAAGGTCGAATATGCTTCAGTCACGGTGAAGAGAAAGGGTAAATTTATAACACCTCAAAGGGTTGGGCAATAGCGCAATAGATTGACGGTTTTATGGATTTTCGTTGTGCAATTTTCATGCATTGTATGTCCTCAGTACAGTTACTCCGACTAATTAATATTGATACTTGTTAGCTGTAACCTTTAATGATTTAGCACTTACATATTATGATAAACAGTTATGTATAGTTTATGCCATAAAATTACTATACATACAATTATGTTAGTTAAGTTTTATTATATAGGTAAGTTTTATAGCTTATTTATAATTAAATGTGTTTGCATAATATAATTATTTATTTCGAATAAATAAATTGTTTCTAGTAATTAATTGATTGCGTGAGCTATTTTTCAATTTGACAGTTTCATATTATGATAATGGGTCTGGGTGATGTTAACTTTATTGCCGGATAGTGTCGGACTGGGAGTGACTAAGTTAAATTATTATCAACCCCGATTATTGTAATAAAAAGTACTTATTATAAGTATAAATAATTAATATTAGATTGTAAATACTTTCGATTGTAGCTTTTTTGATATGGTTTACATAATACCTATATATTTATTTTTTATTTTATTTATTATTATTATTTGAAGTAACACAGACTCATTTGGGTTAGTAAAATATACTTATATTTATGTTATACAATATACAATGAAGTCCTAATGCAAGACTAAAACTTTACGTCGTATTCATAATTGTATGCAAAATATAATTATAAATGTCATCTCTCAAGTAAATAATTAGTACAATGTAACCTCAAAACCAAAGTGAGGTGTAACGATCTAAAATCATTTATTTCAATCTATTTTAATATTTAAAATCCCATTAAATTCAAGATTTTCAAAATTAATTACACAACTTTGTGTTTGATCTCGGGTAAACTGACATTTATGATTTTCTCATTATAACATTATTATTAATAGTTACTACGCTATAGTTCTCAGTATTCTTTATTGCCTATACTCTATTGTATATGCTAATATACAATAACAATGTTGAATAATAATTACTTGCAGCGATATATTGCGATAACACGTTAAGATTGAACCTTAAATAAGGATAAATATGTATAAAAAATATTGCTCGAGATCTCATCTTTACTAAAGCTTTCTAAAAATGGGTTTTTCAATTTTCTTCGACTATATGATTACGTATTATACTTATATCCAAATACCTAAAAACCAATGGCGTATAATGCTCATGTTTATGAAAGGCACATCAAAGTTACGCCAATGTTTACATTCAACTCAATTTAAAACGTTTACGAAATTTCGTATGGAATTTTGGCCAAGTATCAAATTGGCTGTGACGCGCTATAAATGTTTGTTTAGCCAGCAATTAACCGCTAGACCATCAATACTGGGAGAGACAGTCTGGAACAATGGGTATTGTTACGTCATTCAACCCTTTTTCTAAAAACAGTTACCTTTGAAGGTGTGTCCAAAGAACCGTTCGAAAAGTAATTAAAATTACCTGAGCTTTGAACAACACTACCGCAATTATTATTGACTTTGCTAATTGTCTTTAGAAATAATTAGTAAGTAAAGTTCTTTATTCTAGTCTAAACACGTGATGGTTAAGGGAGAACTAAAAAAAATTGCTCGTAATCATACTTTAGGACCCAAACTGTAGAGTTGTATTTTTGATAAGATACTATCAGTTTATGTTCGTATTAATGTAACTTCGTCTTATCTCCTGACCAGAAAATTGATGGACGAACCTGAGGCTTCAACGGAGAAGTCACATCTCAATACGACAACGCCAACGAGGCAGTCAATAAAATAAAAATAAAAGAAATATATAGACCAATATAGAATACGTTAGTATTCAGTTTTGATTCGTAAAACTACAAGCAAAAAATCGTATTACAGAACGCGACGACCCATGGATTAATGCGATACGGTTCTAAACCTGAGAAACTTCATTACTTGTCGCAATTTTTCGATTTGTTTTAAATTCTTTACTTAATAATATGCTTTTAAACTCAACTAAAACTAGCTATGTTGACATAATAAAATTCATGCTCTATATATCGACATAATGTCTAACATTCGCGTAAATATAAGAAATCTTTATTCCTGCTGTATGATATATATTTTATATGATATATAACATAGTAGCAAACTAAAATCAGTTCACTTTACTCTATAAATAGTCAATAAAATACTCTGGAGTAAGAGACTTTAGCGATATTTATGAGCGATTTAGGGCCGTATTAAAAGACTAGCTTTTGCCCACGGCTCCGCCCGCGTGAATGAATTTTCCCGGGATAAAAGTCCCGCTTTATATTTTTCCGGGATAAAAAGTAGCCTATGTGTTAATCCAGGACATAATCTACCCGTGTGCCAAATTTCATCGAAATCCGTTCAGTAGTTTTTGCGTGAAAGAGTAACAAACATCCATTCATCCATACATCCATACTTACAAACTTTCGCCTTTATAATATTATTAGTAGGATAGTAGGATTTAACTCAATTTCGCTCTGAAGTGCGATATTAGCTGAGGTGCTATCAAATTAAGTTCAGCATCTTAAGATGGTAGCTATTTCATAAACCCATATTTTCATCGGCTAAAATTACATCTTAAGTTACAATATGTGCCGGATTTTGACAGCTAAGTTTTGTTTGTATAACAGCGCTTACTCAGCTGAGAACAAGCTCTTAATTAACTGCTTAAGCTTGGTTTGTTCAATACATTAAATTATCAATACCGCAATCCGCAAAATAGTTTTATTTCAATGTATAACATTCGCGTAAATAAAAGAATTCATTATAGTTTTCTATATTAATTGAGTTCGATTAGTTCTCAAAATATGTATTTTGGTAGAGGATTGAAGACATACTTGAAACTAATTGTTCAATAGGTACTAAATCAAAACTACTGAAATCAGTTTGAAAATAATTCATCAAAATAAAAGATATAATAATATTATGCTACTCAACTATTACCTCTAAAAGCATATTATAATAGTTGTAGAACTACTACTACTGTTTTTGCATATTAGGTATATCTATAGTAGTATAGATATTATATGCAAAAAGTATCTAAAATCAATGACCTTTAAGAATAAAAACACGATTTGAACCCATTAACCGTTGCCAGAAATGATAACGTTAGTAGTAAACTCGGAATAACGTTGTCAACGATAAGGATGTACAGTCAGCCACAAATTCAAAATTTCAAATGCCCTCTACGCGTTAAGTTTAATTAAAATATTTTTTTCTTTGTGTAAAGTAAAGTTAATCCCCTTTATTTTATTTTTGTGAAGAGTAAACGAAAATTTGTAAGAAATAAAAGTGCAGAGGCGATTCCATGTTTTGAATCTGTTCAGCTATTTATGTGGTTGACTGTACATATAACTATATAATTTAGTATGTTGAAGGAAAGCGTCAATGTATTAAAGCTGCACTTCTATACACTGCACTTGTCTTTTAGTTTTTGTATATAAAACTTCTAACTGATTGTTATTATTCCGAAGCATGCTAATAAGAATATCAAATATTTAAGTACAGATAATATAATTATAGATATTTTCGGAGCTGTAGGTATGTTCATTATTGTTTTAATAACATTTTTAAATAAGCTCCGATTCCTATAATATCATGGAATATAGTATCTACGGCGGAAACTTTGATATATAGAGAAAGATATATCATTACATATTTATCCTCAATGAAACACAAAAATCTTGATTTATGTAGAAACGTGCAAATTTTGTCATATTGAAAATTTATAGCTTTAGCTGTTATAGTTCTAAGGATCATACAAAAAAGGCAATGAATCCTAAAAATATGTTTTCAAATTTTAATAAGCTCCATCTATGCACCAAAAGACGAACTTGTTTCTACACTGCAAAATACAGTAGCACCATCTTTGGGTGTCGCTAGTGTTTGCAACAATGCGCCGCCCCTGTCTGCAACCCCTGTCTGCAGTGGGAGCGGGGTGACAAACATGTGGCACCCATTACGTGTCGCATTCACTATCGCGAATCCCATCTCTATTGATGGACATTGCTTGTGTCAGTTTTGATAGATTATGTCAAAGCAGCGTAGGAAATTATTGGTTTGTAAATAATTATAACACAAAAGGTTTGATTTATTAAAATGAAGATTAAAAAGGTATTTATTTATGTCTTAGTAAATTTTTTCACGACCAAAACATAATTTCTTCGCGAAAACCTCCAACGTTACTAATAGTGAACCTTTTTGATGCGGAAAAAAATTGTCTATATTTTTCTGTAACAATCTCATCCCAGTCACGCTTCGGTGGGTTTGCCTTTGGCTGAAGAAAAAGTTGGCTAATAAACCGTTACTTCATTTTCTGTAGAGGTACAATTTCTGGAACGCGAACTTTAATAAATCCTTTATAATGAAATAATTTTCCTTGAGCACTTCTTTCCGAGCTTAAAATTTATGTTTCAAGTAATAGATATGTAAGAGAAAAAAATTGTACACACAATGTAGGTGAATAAGAATACCAATTAGATATTATTTATTTAATACTTCCACTGCTTCGGTGGCGTAGTTGCATTACGGTACGACTGCAATGCTGAGGTCTCGGGTTCGATCCCCGGGTCGGGCAGAATGATATTGGGTTTTTGTAATCACTATCAGCCCGAAGTATGGAATTTGTGCCGGATATTGCGATAGACTCCCCCCGAAAAGTGGGTGCACTAGTTGTGCCTGTGCCTACCCCTTCGGGAATAAAAGGTGTGAGTGTGTATGCGTATTATTTATTTAATAATAACCTAAAGTATTGTTATGTCGTGCTCAACAGCCTACGGTAATGGATAAGGGTTTTAATAATTATAACAATATTATTCCAAAATAAAAAGTAATATTTTCCGCCCATAATATTGACTGGGCTTTGGAAAGTCTACAACTTTGTTTAGTATAATTTAGTACACAAGTTGCAGTTGTCGATTTATACAGAAAAGGTGTTTTATTCCGCCTAGTTAACTTATAAACAAATCAATATCATTAAAACCCAAATGTATTAAAATCCATTCACTTGACTTCATTACACAAATTCTAATTAAAAATATTGCAATAATTTAAATATTAACGACATCTTAACAAAATTTAATATTGATGTTGAGTAATTAAATAGATACATTATTGAACCTATTTATAAAGCCTTGTAAATCTGGTATACGATCTAAGTTCAGCAAAGTTGTGTCCACATTAGTACAACTGTGTTGTTTGTCTTTACTTTTACGTGAAAAATATACCGGCAAGGTGCGAAACCTTAAATTTTCTTGATCTGAACGCATCTTTATAGCAACTGTGTTATAGCTCGAATGTAAAATCACTCTTACTGTACGTTATGCAAGCTTAATTACATTGGACTGCAACTTGTTTGGTTTTTTTTTTTTTTTTTTTTTTTTTAACGCGGACCTAACGGCCAGTAGCCTGACGAGAGTCGGCTTTTCTGGCCACACCGGACTTTAGGGTGAGCGCTTTTGGCACTCGCAACCCTTTAATTTAGGTGACCATGCTGAGGGCAACCCACTAACGGGTTACGGACCTCGGCTCAGGACGGTCACTGGGAGAGGATGAGACATCAGCGATTAATGGGGAAGATTGGTTTTTAACCTAATCCTATCCGTTGCTTACGTCGGCACGCGGGCCGGAACTGTTAGGGGGGTCGGGGGGGCGACGGGGAACGCGGCGAGGTCCTCGACGGCGAGGACGGAACTGCGGTCTTGTGGAGTGTATGAGTTTCAAGAACTCGTTCTTACGGCGGATGGCCAGAGTGATATCGTCCTCTGGATCGGTTAAAACTGAACGCGGCCGTCTCCATTTGGCGCGGTCGAATGGAGTGTAAACGGACGCTTTGCGGATCAACGAACTAGGGTGATTTACCGCCCGATCGAAATAGCGTCTGCTGGTCGTTTGCATAAAATGCCTGATGGTCGGCATGTTGGTGTCCACGTGGAGGTTGCGATTGCGAACGTACCACGGGGCACCAAGAGCATGTCGGAGAAATTTATTTTGCAATACCTGCATACGCTTAAGACGAGCAGGCGGTATATGGGCGAACACGGGCGACGCGTACGTCATTATCGGCCTAATGCACGTGGTAAAGATCCTGATCTTGTTGCGGATGGACATCTTACTATTTTTGTTTATGAGCCAATGCAGTTGACTCATCGCGAATGCGGCTCGCGCGCGTACCGCATTTACGTGTGGGATGAAGGTCAAACTCTGATCAAGGGTCACTCCTAAATACTTGGCTTTGGCCGTCCAGGGGATAACCTGGTTGGACATGCGGACTGAATGATGAGGCACATGGACTTTCCTTTTCAAAGTGAACAGGATAGCCTGGCTCTTTGTGGGGTTGACGGTGATTCGCCATTTGCGAAACCACTCACCGAGCTTGTCGGCGGCGGCCTGCAAATCGCGCACCACATCGTCGGGGTCTCTACGTGAGGCGTAGATTGCGGTGTCATCCGCGAAGAGCGCCAGATGGGCGTTCTTAGGTTGAGGGATATCGCTGGTGTACAGCGAGAAAAGGAAAGGGGAGAGAGCGGAGCCTTGCGGGACTCCGGCCGTAATGGTGTGTCGGGAAGAGAGAGTTCCCTCCACGCGATATTTGAAGCCGCGATTCGACAAAAAGTCTCGTATGATGTGCACGAGCTGAGTGGGCACGTTGAGCGTGTACAGCTTGAAAAGCAAGCCGTTGTGCCACACCCTGTCGAATGCTTTTTCAATATCGAAGAAAAGAGCACCGGTAGGCATGCCGCGTTGGAATTTGTCGTAAACGTGCTCCGTGATGCGGAGCACCTGGTTTACGCAACTGTGCCTAGAGCGAAAACCAAACTGTTCCGGAGGGATCAGATGGTTATTGTGGGCGACTATTTTGAGGCGGTCGAGGACGATCCGCTCGTAAAGTTTGCCTAGCGTACTAAGCAGGCTGATTGGCCTATAAGAGGACGGTTCTGATGCGGGTTTTCCCGGCTTGTGGATACCTATCACAACTGCTTCCTTCCAGACCTCTGGGAAGAGGCAGTTTTGAAAAGCTGCATTGAAAATCGCGGTGAGCGTTTGGACAAGATGCTCCGGAAGCATCTTAATCATACGGGTAGGGATCCCGTCGCCCCCGGGGGCTTTTCGTCTTTTGAGCGCCTTGATCAGAGCGATGACTTCTTCGATCGTCACCGGTGCAAGGGGATCGGGCGGCGGCGGGTCGACGTCCGGGTCGACATTGACGTTTTGGTTTATCGGTCGCGAAATAGAGATCGGCGGTGGCCGGACCGCGTTCCTACTTTCGACGAGTGAATTAACCGCAACAAGATCGTCGTGGTCTACTGGTATTGATGTGAGGGAACATTGAGACTCCAGGCTGTCGGCCAGCAGTTCCGCTTTCTCGTCGTCATCAAACGCCGGGCGTTGATTCGGACGATTGAGCGGAGGCATGGAGACCACATCGTTTCTCCTGAAGGAACGACACAGCTGCCAGAAAGCCTGGTGTGTCGGCTCGAGTTCGGCTAGGCGAGTTTCCCATCTCGAATCGACGACCTCTTTTATGCGACGTCTAACCTCACGTTGGAGGAAGCGCGCAAGACGTCGTCGTTCCGGGGTGGGGCTCGTCGCACAGGCTCTGAGCGTAGCGTTACGCCTCCTCACCACCCACCGCACGTCGTCGGGAATTTGCCATTGACTGTGAACAGTCTCCGGCACCTTCTCGGAGCTTTCGCTCAAGACGTTTTGAAGGTGGTTGGTGAAGGAGCGTATCGCGCCAGTCGTTTCCTCAGGAGTCCCGATGTTGGTCGGAATCGCGGAAAGATCTGCGGATGAGGTGTCCGCGAGCTTGGTGCCTAGGAGGCGCCAATTCGTTTTCACCTTCATCGGGGCGTTAGGACCTGTGTCTGTTGGACAGTTTTGGGGGACTAGATCTAGGATCACAGGTCTGTGGTCAGAGTCTAACTCTTGTAGCACTTGCATGGAACGCACGCGAAGGCTTACGTTCCTTACGAGCGCTATGTCGAGTATGTCGGGTCGGTGATTGACGGTAGCACTGTAGTGGGTTGGTTCAGAAGGAACCAGGATACTCATTTCTACTATGTCAAGACAACTCTCCAGAGCGGCACCTCTTCCGTTGGTCGAGTTGCAGCCCCAGAGAGTGTTCTTGGCATTGAGGTCTCCCGCCAGGATGACGGAATCCCCCATTTCAAGTAGAGTGGTTAGCTCATTGGAGTGAAGCTCCTTTGAGGGCGAGAGGTAGGCCGATATGATGGTGATCGGCGGATGTCCTGTCATAGCTAGCCTGCAAACTGATGCCTCAATGTTCCTCAAGGTTACAGGTGGGTCTAAGGGTATGCAATGCAGGGACCTTTTGAAATAGATGAGAGTGCCTCCTAAAGGGCCACTGGTACGATCGTTACGTACCAGATTGAAGTTGGGGATGTTGGGATTGCGGTGAGCTGGTTTGAGAAACGTTTCCTGGATGAGGAAAACGTCTAATTTATTTTCGCGGACAAAATCAGAGAGTTCGGCTCGTTGGCCGTTAATTCCGTTAATGTTGAAAAACCCCACTCTGAGGGAGCGAGGTTTGGTCCGCTTGGAGGGATTTACTTGTGCTTGCGCCATTTATGATGACGGAAAAAGTGCACCTACGGTGATCTGGTACATCCTCGTCTGGATGTGGACAATTTCTGAGACAAGATTGCTATCGGGACGCCCTAGGGCGGAAGCTTGGGCCACGCGGTCGGCCATTAGGGCTTGGAGATCCATCAACTCCGGCGAGTTCAAAAGGAACTCGACTTTTGCGCCGTGCGCAGAAGATGATGTAGGGCGTGAGGTCGCCGCCACCTGGGGTGAGGTTTTCGGCTTGGCTGCCTTGGAAAAGGGAGCCGTGGTAGCCGAAGGGGCGGGGACAGGAGTAGGTTGGGTTGTGGTAGTGGTGGGTGAGGCCGGGGTGGCGGGAGTGACTCCGCCGCGGGCCTGGAGGCGTGGGTCGGCGCGTGCCGTGGTTGGGAACCACGGGTTACGCACTGGCGCAGGTGCCAGTTTGAAAGTGGCCTGAGGGGCCGGAGCCTTTGGAGCTTTAGGAGCTCGGAAGGTCTTTTTTGGGGCCCGAGGGCATCCGCGGTAGTTTGCGGGATGGCCAGATTGGCGACAATTGGTGCACGAAGGCGGCTCCGTGCACTGGGACCTGTCTTTGGGTCGCGGGCACGCAGATGTGCCGTGCTCGCCAAGGCACTTGACGCACCTGGCGGGAAGGCGGCAACCGCGAGAGCTATGGCCGTATTTCTGGCAGTTGTGACACTGCCCTATTTGGCCTTTTTTGTGAGGGGTTTCGACGGTGAAGCCGCCTAGCCCCGAGATGTCTCTAATTTCGTAGAGACGTTTGACGTCCGCGGGGGTCTCGAGTATGGCTAGAACCATCTCATATTCAGCGCCTGGCTGAGAAGCGCGGGACTGGCGGTGCATACGGTGCACCTCTAAGGCTGAAATGCCTTTGGCCTGAAGGCCCTCTTTGACCTCTTGGGTCGACATTACGGTGGGGATACCGCGGATGACGTAGCGGAAGCGACGCTCATCCGGGAGGGCGAAGGTATAATAGTAATAGTTCCTCGAATCGAGGAACTTGGTGAGAGCCCTATGGTCGGAGATCGATCCGGGCTGAAGAGATAGGAGCTGCTGGCTCCCGTTCCACGAGTTCGTGGGGATAGAAATGTGCTGGTTTTCCAGCTCTTTGAATAAGACCGGCATGGTCTTGCCGGGGGGGAGTTGCATATTTACCCGCGGTGGTTTTTTAGGCCCCTTGGGTTGCGACTGGGATTGGGATTGGGATGGTGGCGACGAACCCGCGGGATTCGCGGGACTCGAAACACTCGAGTCGGTGGGCGCTGAAGGCGCGGGGGCAGGGACGACATCGTCCGAAACTTGGGGTACGGCCCTTTTCTTCCTCCTCCCGCGCTTCACAGTCGTGAAGCCTACGTCATCGGGTTCCGATGACGAGGCTTCCGCCTGCGAATCTCCGGAGGAAGGAGAAACTGGACGTTTGAGAGACCCTGTCGTGGTCGTCTCCATTTCGACGATGGACTCGCCGGAGCCTTCCGAGGTCTCGGTCGCTTCAGAGGCGATCGTGACCCCAGACGACTCCGAGGAGTCCGACGTCTTCACTAACCCCTTTGCAAAGGCGATGATCTCCTTTCGGATCTCATTGTCCGATCGGATCATGGCCTTCAGCATATCGAGCATCTCCTGCTTCGAGAAGCCGACTATGCTGTAGTTAGGGTCATTGATGTCGGCGTCTGTAGCCAAGCCTATTTTTGAGGGGGTCGCGTGTGTGTTCATGACGCGGCCGGGTGCGTTCCGCCTGGGAAAGAACACACAAGAAACCAGGCGGAGTAACGTGCGCACTTACGTTCGATCGCGGATCGCGGAACGCGGTGATAGAACGCGATTGACTAAGTCCCCGGGTGGGTGTGCCCGGGGGTGAGTTGAGTGCGTGGCCCTCCTCGCCGGGTATAGGCGAGGGGGGATGTACTTAAAATTAGGTGTGCCCTAAGCTTGTATACCCTTTGCCAATCTTAATGTGCAAAGGGTCCCTAACTGTCCGTGTACCGTAAGCGGTATTGGTCCGGGGACCGCACGCTCAACCGATACACGGGATGGATTTAGGGATGGGTAAGGTTGGGAAGGCGATATGCGGCGGAAACTGTGGTGTGTCTCCACAGCTTCCTATCCCGCACCCGTCCGGCTTTGCTTTAGCCCTGAAGGGGCGCAGCGCGTGGCCGGGTCACCGCTAGCTCGGCTTGTTAGCACCGTTAGGTTTACCACCGAGCTAGCCCTGAAGGGGCAAATAAATTTTTCACGATGAGTTTGGGCGAAACCCTGTCCTAAAAAGGACGCGGTTAAGCCCGAGTAGGCTTTCAGGTAACAACAGGGCAGTAGCCCTATTGTTCCCTGTCGGCCTTGGCGTGCAGCGAGGTCGCTGCGAACCGTCCGAGCAGGTACTCGGAGGGAGCGTGTCGGAGCTTGCGCTACGACAACAACACGTCCGTCCGAGACGACTGCTCAGAGCGGAATGGTGGTGACTTGTTTGGCTGTAGCATTTACTTTTATACAGGACGATGTCATAAAAGACTGGATGTTTGTTTTTAATGGTTTTCGTTAATTCTAATTGAGATGTTATAGTCAACGAGTGTTTGCGTACCATTCTTGATAGTAAGAATTAAATTATATGGCACAGAAGTAGGTATTCCAGATATAACTATCTGCCATATTATATTTTACAGTTAATTAACTTAGTGGCTCAACTTATACTTATTTTTATTGTAATGTATATTCGCCTTAATTTGAGCACCTGAAGGAACATAGGCACACATTCATAATTACTCGCCATATTGTAAAGGAATTAGGTTGACAATCCGCGATCACGACGTCATTGGATCTGTTCGCGTCAGTCGGCAATTGCACAAGAGCGACAGAGATAAACAAAGAATTAGCAGAATGTAAGAACAGGTTGGTCACCAGGTGATAAGTGTTCACCATCGCTTATAAACACACACATAGCCAAACAAATTGCGGGTCTGTTTTGGAACTTTATGCAGGCGCATTTAAGAAGGATTTAATATGTCACCTTTTTCATAGACTGTACTAATCTTAACAGCATAGTTGAATCTTTACGCAGTTTTGTTGTGCTAACTCCGTCGACACAGTACATTCATGCAAGATAACTGTCTCCAGTGTTGCTCTGCTAGGTACTCATATTTTTTACTACAGTTTGATAATATTATGATTTGTAAAAGTAAAAGTTGCAGGAACGCGTTGGATGCAGGCCGCTTTTGACAGGTCCGTCTGGAAATCTTTAGGGGAGGCCTATGTTCAGCAGTGGACGTCATGTGGCTGATGATGATGATGATGATTTGTTAATCTATACTAAATTATCACTCTTTAAACAGAAAGCCTACCTTTATGTTTTACGAATAATACCTGCACTTTATCATTAATAAAATCAATCGCTATCTGAATAGTAATAAAGTCTATATTACGAATGTATATAGGCTAATTCGAACTAATCCTTTCAAGAATATGTTATCAAACATGTTATTTCTATTCTAAATTTGGATGCATACGTAATAGGTCCTTTTAATCTCACGTCTATGACGTTCGTTTAGGTCGTACTACGAGTCTGTGGTGGACACAAGCGAAACGTTATTGATTTCACCCATTTACTGAATGTTTAATCAAATATTGAATATCACAAAACTTATACGTTCCTCGACTGCCTCGGTGGCGTAGTTGTATTACGGTACGATTGCAATTCTGATGTCTCGGGTTCGATCCCGGGGTCGGGCAAAGTGATATTGGGTTTTTATATTCAGTATCAGCCCGGAGTCTGGAATTTGTGCCCGATATGGCGATAGACTCGCCCCCTATCACATCATGGAACGGAATACGCACAGCGAAAAGTGGGTGCATTGGTTGCGTCTCTGCCTACCGCCTCGGGGATAAAAGGCGTCAGTTTGTGTGTGCGTGTATACGTTCCGTTTAACAACATTTTATATTGGTCTATGATTGAAACGAAGCGATTTTGAATGTATTTATCAATATACCTACTGACATTAGAGATAATTATCGTTGAATAGCTTAAATTATAAGGTTTGTTCATAATTAGTCTTTCCGCTGCCTGAATAACATCGATTACTGTTTAACTCTAAAACGTACGATCGGATTTAATTAGGTTCTTACTTCGTGAATAGTGAGCTGTGTTCGTTATTAAAAGAAATAGAAAACATACTTTAATATGCAATCCTTAGACCAAGGAAGCCAAGTTTATTTTTAACACTAAATCCCTTCCTTCCTAGCCGATTTCAGCCAGGTTGCAGGAGATATTATAGTGCACAAGTGTGTGTACGATACACAGGTGCACTCGCTATTCCTTCACTCAAATAGTCCGGTAAGACGACAATCCGACATGACCGGAGAGAGATGAGGCGCAAGACCAACGGCTTTACGTGCTTTCCGAGGCACGGGGGTATTATACCGACAACTTCCTGACTTCAAGATGCAACTGCGTCATTTTTAAGATGAGAAAACCCAGTCACAGGACAAACAGGACAGGACAAACAGTCAAACCAGGACCTCAGCGCGCAAATCGTACCCGTAACGCTCACGCAATACAACTACGCCACCGTGTTTTTGCACTAACATTATCCATTAATATTTATTGTTATAATGACATCACATACTAATAATTTTAAATATTTCACTTCGCACAAAAAGTTTCATTCGGCATTTTAATTTTTGTCGACCAATTCATTTTGTATGGCTGATAAAATGTTCGTTTAATACACTTTTGAACGGCTCAAAATAAGTACCAGTATGTGTATAAAAGTCGGTGACAAGTCGTTATTATTTGTTGCTTTAATTTTATAAAGGATATTACTTCGCGTGAATATAATATCATGCTGTGATTTTTAGGGTTCCATGAAATATAATGATCCAATAATTGATATATAATGCCGTTATATCGATGTTGGGACGGCATTTTTAATTTATACACAAAAATATGTGTTAGGTATAGAAGAAAATATTGTAACAATATTAGTTTATTACTATACACATCTGTCCAAAATTAGGGATAGATCCGGGATTTGAACGACATTATTTCCGAACGCAGTGAAAACTTGAATTTGTAGTGTGCGGTACCCAATGCAGATTAGGTGCGCTGTAATAAATCTTACTGTAATTTAAGACTGCCTCATGATCCAGCTTCAATTGACTAGTTTATTATAATGGTTCCATTTATAACAATTGTGTATGTTATGATTTTAATTTCCTGGTATATGCAAAATATCTATAATTTGTTAAAGTTAATTGTAAACTCGGATTATCCTAAAAATAAGTAGCATTACCGAAGAACGTTACAAATGGATTAAAAACATTTTTAAAACGACATCGCCGACATGAAAAGACAATGTTTTTCTTGTTGCCGCTGTAAAAGGCCATTATGCGCCTCCTCATTGTACCTCCCAGCCTACGCGTTCACATTAAAAATAAATCAATGGCCTCAAACGACCCAACTGTGACGTGCCACAGTTCAATAAATCCTTTTTAATTGAGACACTATCGGTTTCCCAACGCGTCGCAACTCGCAAGTCGCCACAAAACAAAAAACTGAACTATGAAAATTCAAAATTCACCGAACCGAAATTGCGTGACGGGAATAAATACTTTCTCTATATACTATACATAAATATATTGAAACACGTGTTCGTGAGGAAACAGACAGCGCGTACGGAATGACAATAGGGATTTCCCTTTCAAGCGGAAAATTTACGTGATAAAAATTCTAAATCGTTGCGTGTGAAAAAAATGTATAAGGTCCAAAAATAAAGTGGCTGCGGTAGGTGTCATTACGTAGTCTTAAACGGTTTTGTGTTGTGGCAGTAAATCAGGGGAGAACGTGAGAATGGATTCATTATTTAGACGTTGTGCGATACGCTGGGCGTTTACGTGACGCGCTGTGACGTACGGGGTTACATACGCCTCGTGGATTTGTTAATTGGACCCAAACATACATCTTCACTTAATTATCGCTTGCTTATACAAATCGGCGGAGATCACGCCGATTGCGTGATCGTTTAGCGGTGTTCGCGACTTATTAGGATACGTGTTTGAATTAATAATATTAAGTAAGGATGGATGCAGGCCGCTTTTGACAGGTCCGTCTGGAAATCTTTAGGGGAGGCCTATGTTCAGCAGTGGACGTCATGTGGCTGATGATGATGAAGGCTATGTTTACTTATCTTATATACTCTATACTTATGTATCTATAAAGGGTGATCAAAGTAGGTGTTGATATATGCAATTCAAAAGAGCGACAGGATGAAGTGATCCATAAACGATGCATTTTTTTTATTGCATCGAATGACGAGACGAGCATGCCGTTCGCCTGATGGTAAACAATACGACCGCCCATAAACAGTAGCAACACCATCCAGCACCTTGACTTACAAAGTACTGTGTGGCTTTCCACTGCGCTCGTCATCCTGAGACACAAGCTGTTAAGTCTCATTATGTCCAGTAGTAATACTGGCTAGAATGTCCTTCAAACTGAAACACAACAGTGCATGCACACTGCTGCTTGGCTGTAGAAATAGAAATTGCGGTGGTACCAACCCAGACGGACTCTTACATATGAGAGACCTACCACCAGTAAAACGTACTGAGATGGGATAGAAATGTATACTGTAAACACGGCTAGAAGCTACACCAAGTAATTTAAATTAGCTAATTAAAAAGCGATATAAATAAACGTAGAATGGCCGTTTAAATCAAAGTGCTAATAAGGCCATCTGTTATAATTAGCTAAAGTTTTTACGACGTTTATAACTCTACATCATGGTGCTAAACCACGTGTGTTCGGAATCTTATTTTGTAATAACTTCAGAAGGTCCCAATTATTTCCATAGCTGTACTATGAAGCTTTATAACAAATATTATTTACGGTTCTATAAGTACAGAATATTTCTATAAATATATGTTATAATTCTTTTATTGGTAAGTATAATATAAAATGTAGTGTAAGTATGTTAAGAATAAAATTAAAAAATCAAAATAATGCAATTTTCGTATCAATACTAAAAAAGGGCAGCACTGAGCCATTCGACGTAGTAGTTGCGAATACATCGCATGTTGCACTCTTAAAACTGCATCCTCAACCCTTCTGACGCGTAGTCTGTTCTCCCCGCAATAGATGGCGCTGTAACGAATTTTTTATTTTATTTATAATAATAAAATATTAGTCATAATTTATGACATTGTTTCATTATGAAAGAAAATAGATTATTAAAGTATTTTTGTACGTCGAATACAAAGTTTAATTCATTGTCCTGGAGTCAGGTTAAAATAGTTACCCAGTTGGCACATAGATGTCTCTCCAATCGTCTCAAATGTTACCGAAGGTCCAAATTTTTATTTTAAATGTTTTGACTTAAATTTTTTTATGATATAATTATGCGGTGTGTCTGAATTGGGTGTCGAATTCTATAATATAATTAAGGCATCGTCTTTATAGATAGGTAATGATATTTTCAGATAGGTAAATCATTAAAAATAATTTACCTAACAGTTATACCAGATGTTTAACTTAACAGTCTTATGGTGAAATGGTTCCAATAATGTGAACTGATAACCCGTTTGTGCGACTGCGTTCGTCCCCCCACATATACATACATACAACTTAACAGTATTTACTTAATAGTTACACGGAATTTTCTGAAAATACCTAAATAAATTCGAACAGATAAAGCGTGTGGATTTCAAGTATATAGATAATTAAAATTAGAGCAGAGATATTCTCTCACGCTTATTGGTAGACGTCACGACTGCTTAATGTAGCAATGGAAACACTATGAAAGATTTTAATTGCAAAGTACTGCCTAGCGTCCTAGCATTGCTCTCGTAATTCTGAGACATGAGATGGTAAGATTTATTATACCCAGTAACTAAATTGGCTACAAAGTCCCTCAAATCGGAATACAGCAATCCGTGCACAATGCTTTTAATAAATGTTATCAGTAGCTACTAGCTGTCAGATTATTCCTTAAATCCAAACTTACAATTTTAATTAATACCTATATTTTATTAAAATTGAATACTTGTAATTGTACCAGTATACGTTTGAATTATAGTATAGTGTGCTTGAATTATAATGTAAATAAGTATAGGTATAGGTAATTCGTTGATAATTATTGTGTGTATACGCATTGAAATAATGTAAGTACTAAGGTGAAGGTTAGCCTTGTTAGATATTACGTACTTCAGTAAATAAAGTCTTTTAGTGGACTTAGTTTAGGAAGTAAGTATAAATATTGTATAAATAAATTCATAGTAAAATGCACGGATGACTTTGTATTATTCATAGTTTTATTCAATATTTTCAACATATTGGAGAGGCAGAAAGTAGATCAAAAATGCAGACAGTACAGCACATCAATCATTGTTGAAGCTTATAAATCCTAAAATGAAGTAAAGTATAAAAATATCACCACCCTATCGCATATTTCGCTAAATAAGAAATACCATTCGCAGTATAAACCCACAAAACACAAGATAGAGTGTTCGGAGCGCACGTCTATCAAAAACTATATTTTCCACATCGGCGACACAAAGGAAAAAATGACGTACATGCTTTCTAAGCGTCTAAATGTCGCGTAAAAGTATTGAGAGCGAAAAGTCGCTAAATTTGAGGCGTTCTCGGAGGCTTTTTGAGGAAAGCCCGATGCTGGTGTTATGGGCAATGAGAGGGGCCGGGAGAGAAGGTTCTATAGCCACTTTACACGCTCTGCCGAAGCTAACCTCCGCCCAAATGTAATAACACGCCGCCTGCTCTCTGTTTCAATTTGGAAACAAATTGAAATTGTTTTTATTTGAATAATATTACTGTGAACAGTCTGTGCCGGCTCCTGGATGGCCGGTTATTGTGTTATTGTTTTTTGAAATAACTATTCTTGTTCGTTACGAGCACAACATTATGTCTAATACAATTATGCTAACTATGAATGTTGTAGCGTCGCCCCTGATGCCGATTTCTTATTAACTCTAAGACTTTTATGCTATTTGGCTTTGTACCTACTAAGTAAGTTTAGTATATCTGAAAAGAAATAGGCAAATAACTCTAAACGGATGCATATTTTGTGCCATTACATGTAGAAAGGATTTTGTAGCGAAACGTAACTCAGAAATTGATATGAGGCACAATAATGGTTGTTTCATCACGTGTATCTTTCATAGGAGCCATTTTACTATCTTATCTTACTACCTAATATAATTTAAATTATAAATGCGAAAGTTTGGGAAAATGTTTGGATTCGAGCTAAGAGCTATCTACCAACTGAGACTCCGCAAAATTCTTCTATTCTCTATGATAGTGGTAACGGAATATTAATAATATTATTATATTATAGCAGCCTTGCAGATCGCAGTCGGATTTGGTACCTCAGATGATGTATAATAGAATCAGATGTTCATGGGCGGCGGTGATCACTTACCATCAGGTGAACCGTATGCTCGTTTGCCCCCTATACCATAAAAAAAAAACAGAGATAATCTCACTAATATTATAAATGCGAAAGTTTGTGAAAATGTTTGGATGGTTGTTAGAAGTAAACGGAAAAACAACTAAACGGATTTAGATAAAATTTGGCACACGGGTAGATCATGTCCTGGATTAACACATAGGCTTTTATCCCCGTAATTTGCTCCCATGGGAAAAATCAATACTTTATATCTGATTCTTTAAGTAGATGGCACTGGCGTCGTACTGTGTTTTAAGGACTTTTGTGGCGGGAAAGTCGTTTCAGACGGGCGAAGGCGCGAGCACCATCTAGCAGCTTCATAAATCGCAAGTGCTACAGATAATTATTACAGATTTTCAGTGTTGGTTACATTTTGTGATATATAAATTTTTCACGTCAAAGTAGACACTGTATGATGGATTTGATGCTAAGTAAATTGGATAATTACAATGACAATAAGCAAAAAAATACGTACAGTTACCAGAATTAAGCACACCTGTCTCACTAGATGAGCCGTTGTATGACTCATCCCGAATCCAGTAACTATGATTGCTTTCTCACTGTGCACAATCGTCATTATGTTATTTATGTTCGGAAACAAAATTTATTCTATTTTGAAAAACGGAAGGTCTGTTTTTCAAAAGTCTTTGGAATTTATCATTAACACTTACTAGCATCGAGTTTCTGTACATATTTAAATATTGACCGACCCTACAGCAATTTTATTCATCTTTAGATAAGTACATCTAAATTTTTGAAACATCTCGATTTGGATTGGTAATTTCGAAGATCCGATCTTATTTATGTTATTATTGACACATAATCGATGAGGAAGCATACATTTAAACTAATTATGAGTGCAACGACCCCTATTAAGTTTATCATAGTTTTACATTTGATTAAGTTGGCAAATGTAGGTAGTCTTAATCTAGGTCTAAGTGCCTGTTTTCCAGTTCAAACAGGTATGGGAGTGGTCGAGGTTGTTTTAAAGTTGGTGTTGATTACATTTAAATTCATAAATCTATCCATGCCTTTGCATTACCTCTTTAGGTAAAGTTTGTATGTTTGTCAGTGTTTCTTCGACACTATCGAACGTATTATATTCTTCATTTATAAACTGTTATACTGCTCCTGAATAACACAGCAAACGTTAGATTTTCGATTATTTTTATTTTATACGAAAACAGAGCTACGAGCACAAGCTTGTATTGCATAAAACTTAATTCTACAACAAACAAATTACAAAAACCATAATCTATCGGTTGTAGATTATTTTTCCATTTACAAAGGTCTGCGAATTACAATTCTCCGTATTTGTAAAAATATTCTATTTTTAATGTCATTAATTTATTAGAATAATTCGTGTTTTTGCTGTTTTAAGTGCTTTCAAGACTAAAAATATTGAACAATTCGCATAATTTTGAAAAAAATATCCAGTAATTGTTAGTATAATAACCGGCAAACATCTTACACATACTACCGCGTGATGGGAGATATTTATTGTACGTAGGTGTAGGTGTACTTTTTTTTTATGGCATTGAATGACGAGACGAACATTCCGTTCGCCTGATGGTAAGTGATACAACCACCCATAAACAGTAGCAACCACCCAGCACCTTGGGTTACAAAGTACTGTTTGGCATTCCACTGCGCTCGTCATCCTGAGACATAAGATGTTAAGTCTCAATATGTCCAGTAGTTACACTGGCTACAATGTCCATCAAACCGAAACACAACAGTGCATGTACAATGCTGCTTGGCAGTAGTAATAGACATTGCGGTGGTACCCACCCAGACGGACTCTTACATATAGAGACCTACCAATTAAGCAATAATAATACCAGCCCTATATTATATACTGCCCACTGCTGAGCACGGGCCTCCTCTACTACTGAGAGGGATTAGGCCTTAGTCTACCACGCTGGCCTAGTACGGATTGGCAGACTTCACATACCCTCGAAATTCTTATCGAGAATTCTCAGGTATGTAGGTTTCCTCACGATGTCTTCCTTCACCGTTAGAGCGAACGATAATTGACTGAAACACATAACTTCGAAAAGTCAGAGGTGTGTGCCTTGGGTTTTGAAGCAATATTTATAATAAATTACACACTTAAATAGAGAAGAAAAGCACTTTATCTAATAAGGTACACAAGGGAAACTAGAAAAAAGATGTTCCTTTTGCTGATTGCGCTGTATCGAGATCAAACACCTGAGCATATAATTTATGCTCCACCTTTCCTCCCTATACAAGAATGGTCTGAGATTCACGTCGCCGGAATATATTTT
Organism: Sphinx pinastri; assembly: GCA_947568825.1. Lineage (NCBI taxonomy): Eukaryota > Metazoa > Arthropoda > Insecta > Lepidoptera > Sphingidae > Sphinx > Sphinx pinastri. The sequence continues at coordinate 7,057,318 of OX387627.1, read as the reverse complement.
GGGTTTTAGGTACAAAATAAAGTCATTTTTTTATTGCCAAATGGTGACGAACGAGTGTTACCTAATGATGAATGACCGATCACGTCGTTTAGATGAATCTGGAGATAGTTAGACGGGCCGATATAAGCCTGGCAATTGTCAATGGACAACATTTCTCATCAAGCGACATAATCATTAGACAGTACCTACATATTTACCGTTAGCTTATTGTAATGAAATTATCGTAATAGGATATGAAAACACCAAAATTTGGAATCCAGTATAATTATCTAGTTATTACGGCATGCTACTAGTTTACGTGTTAGTAGGTATTAGAATAATTCATCATATTCTAGAATACTTAAAATATCGGTCTGTATTGATTATTCTAGTAAGACTTCGACAGATTTTAGAAATATTATAGACATTAAATTATAACAAGTTTTTTGGAATTCATTAACAATAAGTCTCGCTTCTAGTCGTGGGTTATTGCCATTTGTGAATAAATTAAATAATCGATTTTTTCACTCATAAATGCTTGGTATAGATTTTATAATATGCCATTGATGAATTTTTACCACAAAATTACATTTTAAGTCAGAAGTGTTGTAATTTTTTATACTTATTTTATGAGCTGCTGCGTATCACCTATAAACCATAATATTATTTCTTTATCATAGATGTCTATGCACTGAATAAGCTAATATAGAATGTAGAAATTCTAAAAAAGTATCATCAACTGCAAACTTAACACACCGAATATAATTCCGATAAAAAACCTCCAAAATAGATTAATAAAAATATTATAAACTGGGTCTCATTGTTACGCAATTCCACAGTACTAGGAGGGTAGAACGCACGAGAGCTGCATCCTTTATCCTGGTAGAGGGGGTGCGAGGTCAAACTGGATGCCAGAGGAGGGGAGGCTGGAAAAATTGCACATAAATATTGAAGCTGCCACTTACACGTGCGCCCACCGTCTGCGGTCGCCTTTATGAGGACATGACCGTGTATTTCAATAATTTTTTTTATTTATTTTGGTTATGTTATTTTTTTATATATTCTTGGTTTGATTTAGCACTTTATTATATATTCATTTTGTTTTATTGACATATTTCCAATTATAACTTTTTAATTTTTGTCTGTATGTGCGATTTGACATTATTTATCATTGTTGGGCGAAACCGTAGATTATATTGTATAATTGGATTGGAATACAATTGTTTTTTACTCTAGTCAAATACTAAAACATATTAAAAAGAGGTAACTAGGCGACTGCGATTTAAATACTTAAATATAGGAATATTCAATGGAATTTCGAAAATATTATTATTATATTTTTATTTTATTTTTTTAATGCACTGAATGACGAGACGAGCATGCCGTTCGCCTGATGGTAAGCGATACGACCACCCATAAACAGTAGCAACACCATCCAGCACCTTGACTTACAAAGTACTGTGTCGCATTCCACTGCGCTTGTCATCCTGAGAAATAAGATGTTAAGTCTCAATATGTCCAGTAGTTATACTGGCTACAATGTCCTTCAAACCGAAACACAACAGTGCATGCATAGTGTTGCTTGGCGGTAGAAATAGACATTGCGGTGGTACCCACCCAGACGGCCTTTTACATAATGAGAGACCTACCACCTATTAACTATTAATTATTTAGTTAATTCACAGATAATTTGATTTATTTGAAATTGTTAATTAAAATTAAACCTAAAGAAAATATTCAGACCTGCTAAGCTATTAAACACTAAATTAAATATCTCTTTCAGAATTACAATCATGATGAGTAAATATTCTAAAAAGTTGATATTCCTAAAAAATATCATGTAACATAGTGAATGTTCAACTCTACGAACTCAAGGCGTATCCACAAGTTCCCAACGCCAGCGCGAAGCGGGCCCTCGTTCTTTTTCTTGTAGCAAATTTCGCAACAATCTCACTTATTATGCCACACAAATTTCCGCTCCCCGCCTGCCTTCTAGACGTGAAATTAAAATTTCCTTCTTACCCCCCTTTTATACGGCACGGCTGCTATATCTAAATAAATATTGCTACTTAAGAACCTTTACTACGCAGCTACTTTATCTTTTTATATGAATTTCTCGGGCATTGATCTTCACTGAGTGGACCGATCATTAAGCTCTGTAAAATATTACTTAATCGGAATATTGAGTTAGTTAGTTAACAAAACAGTAACTTCACAACTTGAAGTAGACGGTAGCCCAGTTGAGAATGGAACGGTCTGCCGACACAATGTCCGGAGGTTCAAAACCCCAGGCACACACCTATGACTTGTGACACCTACATGTGTATTGTTTATCAATTACCATTAGCTTTAGCGGTGAAGGAAAACATTGTGAAGAAACCTACATACCTGAGAATTGTCCATAAAAAAATCGAGGGTATGTGATATAACTCATATAACTCAGAAATTGTGAATGTAATGCAATATAATCAGCCCTGTAGTATATACCTACCTACTGCCCACTGCTGAGCACATGCCTCCTCTATTACTGAGAGTGGTTAGGGCCTTAGTCTACCACGCTGGCTTAGTACTGGTTGGCAGACTTCATACCCTCGAGAATCTTATATAGAATTCTCAGGTATGTAGGTTTCTTCACGATGTTTTCCTCACCGTTAAAGCGAACTATAATTGATAAACAAATACACATATAACTTCGAAAATTCTAATGTGCCTTCGGTTTTGAACCTCCGGACATTGTCTCGGCAGACCGTTCCATTCCTAACTTGGCTATCATCCGCTGTATTATTAAAGGTTACAAAAGAAAAAAGGAAACTATAGAAACAAAGGTCCTTAAATTTCTTGGAACTAAATACTAGAGTAAATAAATAATTCTCATTATTTCAATCACGTAATTCATTTAATCGTGTTCGCACATATGATTTACAACTCATAAATAGTTATTTAACGAATTAAAAGGTTAATTACGGGTCAGAATGCCTCTTCGTATTAAGTTACATTTATAAATGTAATTAATTAAAATCATTTGATTCTGAGTATTTGAATATTGGATTTATAAAGTTAGTTGCTTACATATAAGATTTCTCTATTTTTAAGGTAATTATTTATGCATGAATATTTGGAGCAAAACATTTAGGGCGGATTTCACCGCTTGTGAAATGTATTAGCTGACCAAATATAAATGTCAATAAAATGAGTACTATGTACATTAGCTGTTTAATACGATAACTGACAAATAAAATTTACTTGACACCTGTGAAACTGGCCTTTATAATTATATTTATATTCAAATAATTTGTATATAAAGTTTGATATGTCCTTATTTCATGCAATGACAAACCAAAAAATCGATATGAATTTATGGATATGAATGAGTTTGAGCTGGAGAATTGCATAAGCAAATAAAAAAAAACCGATCCATGCAGTCGGAGTCGTAAGCAAAAGTTAGCGTTTTATGACAAAATACAATTGGAAACACATTAATAACTAACATTTTGTTGTTTCAGGTGATAATGCTGAATTTGGTAAGTACTGAAATTATTCAAAATGTCCGGCTTTGGCTGCTCTATATAACTTCCTATGCTGAGTTGCGGACAGGTTATGGAAGAGAACACTACTACTATGCTTATATACCACGTATATGTAACAGAAAATATGTATTAATATATAAGTGTTTTCAATAACATATTATAGTAAAAATATATCTATGTATTAATTCTAACCTACTTAATAAACTTATAAAAATCGTGTTTTTAAGGTGATGAATGGCTAACGATGAATATTTTATATATTTTGTTAGGTACAAAAGGGCTGCGCAGTATGTAACCAATTTGCACGAATTATTTTATGACTTATTTCAAATAATTACATTTATTTTCTTGTTAGGCGTTAACCCTAACATTGGCTCATGCCCTTCCGTTATTTCACCTTTGGGAATTAACAGGGAGAATTGTTATTACTCGCTGGCTATAAATATTCTAGTTAAAGTTATTTTATTCGACAGTTACCGTACCTTATGTATTTATTTTAACATTCCTAATTTATCTATTTTTTGTGTGCTACTTACGTTCATACTCTATCTAAACAATTAATTATCATTCAAAACATGCCAAAATCTAACACGAGATCATAAGAATTGCAAATCTATATCAAAATAGCGAAACAGGTGGACAGACGATCTGGATTACGTTTTTTACGTACTAAAGCAAGAAACCGCTCAATAAACAGCCACAATTACATAATAATTCTGCGTAACAGCCACACATGTCACAACGATGGCTGTTTCATTGAGACAAAGCATGTTTATATCGAATTTAAAAGCGTTGGATCTATAAACTGGTCGTTAAATCTCGCAAGCGATAGTTATAAATTTTCTGAAGAGTGTTCAACTTTTACGACGGACATACGCTCCGCCCATCGGAGACTTTGTGGCCTGCATGATACTGGCGTTTATACCGAGCCCCCATAAAACGGGGTGATGGTTCGCGCTGGTATTTCTTCGGAAATTTTCATATTCAGCAGTTATCACCTTATCTTTGATCAATTTGACTATATTAAGCTACGTATTATATTAAGTGTGATATGTAAAATTCTAATATTCAGCGCCTATAAAATCAAATTGGCTGAGAATGTAACGTTGATTCAGTTTGCATAGACTGCTAACAGGAAATAATATGATAACTTAAAATGCGTATGCGCAAGTAAATTATTTAAAACAAATATAGTTAAGTCATTGCTCGTTTCCCAATGGGGATTGGTAGAGACACAACTGCTGCGTCCAGCTTCTTCGAAATTATTTTCTTTATAAATACGACGCGGTGGGAAACAAGCCTATCGACCATATCTTTACCCACAGACATGATTCGCAATTCTTGATTTTAGAACTGAAAACCACAATTGAGGTTTACTTGCTTGGCAATTGAACCTAAGAACCTTGATTTTGCAGTCTACAATGCAATGGGTTAATGAGGCAATAATTAAACTTATAGCAAATTATTTTGAACTTTCATTTCGTATGAAAATACGATTTGAAAATACTTTGCCGTGCCTGATCATGTCCATTATGTCAGACTAGCTGAGAGCGATCTATCAACTAAGATCCAGCTAAACTCTTCTATTCTCTATGATAGTAGTCACGGATAATATAACATAATGATGTTTACTTTTATAAGTAGGTATGTATATTGTGTTATCGACTGGTTTAGTGGACCTAATAAAATTATAGCAGCCTTGCAGATCGCAGTCGGGTTTGATACCTCAGACGAACCACAATAGAATCAGAGATAATCTTACTAATATTATAAATGCGAAAGTTTGTGAAAATGTTTCGATGTTTGTGAGAAGTAAACGCAGAAGCTACTAAACGAATTTAGATGCAATTTGGCACACGGGTAGATCATATCCTGGATTAAGACTTAGGGTAGGTACTTTTTATCCCGGTAATTTACTCCCATGGGAAATAATGGATATTTTTCATCAGATTCTTTAGGTAGGTGGCGCTGGCGTCGTATTTTGCTTTAGGGACTTTTATACAGAAAAAGGCTTTACACGCAGGCGAAGCCGTGAGCAACACCTAGTTATTTATAAATCCATACAATTACTCAGAAAATAATTTTCTTCCTTCAAGAATAAATGGGGTCGCAGATTACATAGTTCCCTATTATTATATTTACACTGGCAACACCCACATTAAATTTACAGGTAGACTTAACGCCGAGATATTTTTCCCAGCCAAGCTATCTTTTTAATTTTAATCAGCGTTATATTAATATACGTACTATTACGTCACGCTTTCATGAATGTTGTTTTTGTATAATAAATATATCTTGTTGCGAACATAAATACACGAATAAAACACATAGATTTTCATGTCACGAAGCTAAAATTAGACACTGGCCCATCGAATTTGGGCTGATCTGAATATTTATTTATGTGACGCGAATGTTTTAACATTGACAATGATGAAGTGCCTCGTTATCTGTTTTTGGCCATCACGGTCATAAATATACAGTATTTTTTACTTATCGAACAAAAAACGTATTAATTTATAAATTTCATGAATGCGAATCTGAAGTAGAATGGTTATTCAGTATGCTTTGACCTCTTAGGTCTTTTCGATACAGTATAGTAAAGAAGAGAGGATTCCTAAGTAAATGTTTTGTGTAGTTAAATTATCTGCTTTGATTCAGAATGAGAAGTTACTTTAGTTTATCTATACTAATATTATAAAGCAGAAGAGTTTGTTTGAACACGCTAATCTCAGGAACTACTATACTGATTTTGAAAATTCTTTCACTAATAGGAAGCTACATTACTCCTGAGTGCTATACGCTACTTTTTATCCCGGAAAAACATTTCCACGCGGACGGAGCAGCGCGGAAAAGCTAGTATCTTTATAAAATATCCTATACAGGCTCGGTATTGTAGTTTTATACAAATAAAAGTAAAATGGTAGGTTTCGTCCTCCGTTTTGTATAGATATGAGGTTACTGGAGATCAAATAAATTTCCACTAAAATTACTCTAGCTATATATGTAAGTAACGGTGGCTTGTTAATTCAAAGTTCGAATGGGGACTTGTAGCTACCTAAAAAAAACTTATCTATGTGCCAGACCTTGTATCACATTTCCGGTATTTAATAATTTTAATGTAATGTCTCAATAATATTTCCAATTGTACACCTACTTAATACTTGTGTCTTATAAGACTATCTACTATAAAAATCTTGCAAGGAATCTTTACGCACTTACATATTATGCTTATTGGAAATACCCTATGTCGTTATTTTAAATAATTACCAAACTAAAAGAAGGTATAGATAAAAAATTATAATAAATATGAAATATAAAAAAAATATTTTTGTTTACATTTAAAGCTGTAGGTATTATTGTGCAAAGAAGGTAGAGTATGGTAGATCTCGAAACTACAATATCCTTGAGTAGTCTTCTTTTTTATTTTAAAATAGAAGGGTCGTGAACAGCAGAGCAGGGCCTACTGATGGTGAGTCTCTCGTGCATTGGGCCGTCTGGGTAGGCAACAGTGCGCTTGCGCTGCGATGTTCCGGTTTGAAAGACATTGTAGCCAGCGTAATTACTGTGCATTATGAGACTCAACATCTTATGTCTCAGGGTGACTAGCGCAGTGACGTGCCACGCAGTACTTTGGAATTCAAAGGTATGTAAGGTTACTACTGTTTATGGGCGGTCGTATCGCTTACCATCAAGTGAGCGGCATGCTCGTCCCATCATTCGACTACAATAAACAAAAGAAGGTCGCAGGAACGCGCTGGATGCGGGCTACTTTTGACAGGTCCGTCTGGAAATCTTTAGGGGAGGTCTATGTTCACCAGTGGACGTCATGTGGCTGATGATGATGAAACAAAAGAACGGAAGGTATGACTAAATTTTGGTTAAGCACGAGAAACTCCCGGTCATCTTATATTTTCTTTCTGCCATTAAGAATTCTGAAACCTGGTTTTCAAATCTAAACTAATCAGAAGGTAAACCAATGAGACAAACTTTGTATCTTATAAGAGTAATAAGAATATAATATTTGTTTTGACTAATTCGATATACCCGAAATATTTTTGATTATTAAATAGATCTCTAACGCTTAAGAGTGAAACATCGTAAAAAAATATATTTACGACGTGATAAATTATTTTAAATATTCACAAATATTAAATATTAATTTAACGGCAAATATTTGTATATAACATTTGCCATTGAGATATAAATGGCACGGCAATGTATTATTTATAAACTTAACTGAGCTCTATTTTTTTTTTAAGTCAAAATGTATCACCATTTTTCAGTACATAGATAGGTGTACAACAGACTTTGAACCAATATGACACCACGATGTTTTATCTTATTTATTCGTGCGAAGTCTGATAAATAATATATCAAGAATTTTAAGAAACTCTAATTTTTTTTAATGGAGAGATTCTCAGGCAATAAATGGTAACCATCTCTTTGTTTTATGCTAAAATAATAATATGAAACATTACCGGTTCCTGATAAAGTTATAGGTAATTATAGATAACTATCTGACATATAACACTATCTAACAAATAAATCGGACACAATGCCAATGTTTTTTCCTGCCAGATAATTCAAGTCGAGATCCGTGAAATCAAAAAATGTAATTAATATAGTAGATAAGTTCTGAATAGGCTATCAAAGTCATTATCAGCGGCACTAAGAAAATTATATTTTTAATAAATATTCCAACCATTCAACTTAATCATCGTGTATCAACTAGTCTCTCGATATTTTTATAAACTCTACACTTGCAGTATCGTGTCATGAACTATGTTAGTGAACTAAGGCGATCTCTGCGGGTGGTGACAAACTATGAAACGGTTTAGTGGGGTTTGCCGTCGTCATAGTGCAAATATCTTATTTTGAAATCGGGTGACGTGTTCCTTTTTTGATTGTCTATTATTCCATTTTTGAATTTCAATTTACTTTTAATATAGTCAATTGCGTCATTGTTGTTGAGAATAGGATAGTATAAATATTTTGTAAGTATAGGAATAACTCATTTTCGTTTTTATAATTACTTGATTTCGTATCTATATTGAAACTCTATATTGAACTCTAAGTAGCTTTGTTTTTAGGTAGCAAGTCCTTTGTTATTTTATATTTCATAGATATTAAAAATACATATTAATAATATGTTTATATTTAAATCGTGCATATTACTTATAGGCACAATATTTTATTACAATGGAATACGTAGAGTACCGACATTATTGCGTTATGTTTTTATGGCCTACCTTCATTTATAAATAAAAAATAAATATTTGCACGATTCTAGAGGTTTTAATGTTTGTAAAAACCATAATAATATTTTATATTTATATTTCCTGTTACTTTATATTTCTATCTGTAGGTTGAAAGGAATCGTAAGTTTGCCAACTGTAATTATTCGAGTGTGTAATTGTTTTTAAACTGGAATCATGATTGCAAATGCTAAATTTAACAGAGCGAAAAGTTTTTTACCGGGGTCATGTAATGGCGTCATTGACTTTATTAAAAATCAATGAAAAAATACATCGTATAGCTAAATAAACGCTCTTAACTGACCATATCATACATTCCATACGTTTACTGCAAAAACATCACAATAACAACATAAAATCTATACTTATGCAATGTTCTACTGCCACACCGCCGTACTGCCGACCTGATAAAGCTGAAAAGGCAACTTAAGCCTATAAAACCCATGCACTAAACACGCTTAACAATCAAAAGTGTAATAAATAAATAAACTTCTCAGGCAATAAACGGTTTTATTGTAATCGTCGTAAAGATTGTTGTTGCACATTTGCTCGTTGTGGTTACGACTTGTCGGCATGAATGAATTGAGGGAGTGAAATGGGTATAGCCGTGCGAGAGGGAAAGACGATACCAGTTCACCACGTGGCCCGCGTAACGCAATTCTGCGCAAGTCTTGTTTTGGACAAAAATATTTTAACCGATTGTAAATAGAGGTAGTTATTGTGGTAAAAGCTAAGACTTCTTATTTATAAAATATAAAAAAGTGGGTTAGCAGTTTCAGTAAACAGGACATTAAATATTACACATATTTGTGAAATAGCTTAAGATTTGCGATTTTTATTAATTACGAAAATACAATTATAGTTAATCAATATGTTTAGCGTGTCAATTTATGTACTGTGCTCACGAATGCACTAAATAATGTTTATATTTAACTAAAAATGAAGTTGAGATTTTGTGGAAATAAGAAATAAATAGGAACTCTTTATATTTATTCTCAGCTATTTTTTTAACAAAATGAACCCACGTTATTAATATTATAATTATACAACTAAGTAATAACTATAATTTTTAGAGTTAAAATTTTTCCATTTCCTAATTTACATTATTTTATATACAATGATTTCTAAAGTATTTAATTGTCTTTAAAATAATAATACATATATGTATAGGGGCGTAATATTTAGTTAAAAAAATATAAGCATTATAATATGTAAAAAAAATGTTTTAATTGTTTTGTAATTTTTGTGTACTTAATAATTGTTATAAATTCAAAGTAGATTCTAGTTTTATTAGTAGGAAACACTATGATCAAATTGTGTTTAATTAATTAATTTTATTTTAAAATCATTATATTTAAAACTATTGTTGCTATAGTGTTTAACACCATTCAATTTGACAGCTAGAAGTGCCGGAATGGTTTGTGATTGGCGGTGAATGTTCTGCACCGGATCTCTATTGGCGTAGAAGATGGAGGCGCGGGGAAGCGCGGGGCTCGGCGCCATTACGAACAATGGCCGTCGAAATAGTCGTTAGCGAATAGCTTTTATCTCTTTCTAATATTAGCGAGGCAGGTAGGAATTAATGAGACGGAGAGGGTTCTGCCGCGTCGTCCCTATGTATCGCTGCGTCCCACTCGCACCCACGTGGCTCGTTTCGCCGTCTCGAGCGGCGCGCTCGGCAGCGGTAAACGCTCGCCACGACGGGAATTCGGAGTCGTAGAGCCTCATACGCGGGTCATAAACGATCCGCGGCCATAGTAGAGGTGCACGCGCGAGAATCGATCCGAATCGCCGGCGATAAACGCATCTCCCGCGAGGCGATCGTCGCGCGCCGCGTCGCCGCCGAGCGATGAGTTCCAAGTTCATCATCGATAGCATGCTCCCCAAGTACCATCAGCAGTTTCATCATCAGAATTTGTTCGCGGGTGCGGGAGCGTCGCCTATAGAGGCGTCGCTGTCGTCGTCGTTGTCGTCGTCGCTGTCGACGTCGCTGTCGAGTTCGCTGTCAGGCGGACTAGGCGCGGCGGCGCTGGGGGCTGGCTCTCCGGGCGCTGGCAGCCCGCAGCGCTCCTCATCATCGTCGTCGGCGTCGCCGGGCGCGCCGGCCAGGATGTATCCATACGTATCGCACCACCAGCAGTTCGGCGGATCAGTGCCGTTCACGGCTGGAGGCTCGCTGTCTGCCGATGATAAGAGTTGCCGATACCCGACGGCGGTGGGCGGTGATCCGATGGTGAACTACGCGCTGGGACAGCACAACGGAGGAGCCGCGGTGTCGGCGGCATCGGCGAGCATGGCGGCCGCAGCGCAGTTTTACCACCAGGCAGCGGCATCAGCGGCGTCCGCAGCATCAGCCGCCACCGTGGACGCGATGGGCGCTGCGTGCTCGCAACCCTCGGCACAGCCGCTGCCAGACATCCCGCGGTACCCTTGGATGTCCATCACTGGTAATTTTTTTACTCCTTGACTGCATGCATTTTGCGTTGTGATTTCTGTAACAAGTTTTGTTTGTATCAGTGCTTAGTTTGTGTTGAAACCGCCTATTTTGTTTATCGTTAATTAACCCCTGTAAATTAAAACAATGTGTAGTTTATCGGAGGATTTTTCGGTAGAATTTTGTTTTCTAGTTGGATTTTAATTGAGTGAAGTGGATTTGTTTGTAGTTGAGACAACAATGTAACGCATAAAAGTGTACATTTCAATTGAACCTCGTGTTCAAATCCCTAATTGCATCACAAACCGTAGAAATTATATCTGTACTTATTACAGCTATATATTATCTATAACCTATATATATTATATTGTTATATTGTCATAATATCTCATTATGTACATAATAATTCCAATAAGATTTCTTCTTTCATACATTAATCGCTTATTTGACTTGGTGCAAGTTGTAGGCAATTATTGCATTGATAACAATAAAATATAGTCATAAAAATGCAATAAAAATGCTATAATTATTTTTATTGCCCGTGAATCACCTATAAAAGCCATAATTTGCAATTAAAAAATCTACGGATTTTATTAAATTTATTTTAGTAATCTGAACCGGAAATGGTAGCTGATACGCTAGGTTAATAGATATCTTTAAATACTTTTAATAACCATGAAACAAGTATTTGAAATTGTACAATGTTTTGCATGATTTCCATATGTACTGCGGCCGTCGGATAACCAGTACGGCTTTAAATTACATAGATATATAAACTCATTTGAAATTACTATTAACATACATTGTTCGGTAACATAAAAAAAATACTAATAAAATTATACAAATTACATTAATAACAAATAAAATTTAATTTTATAATATAACAACCATATTAATTGTTCATAACGATTTAAAATATAATTATACACACAATTTAAAGTATATAATTAATTTGCAACCATAAGAGACTATAAAATAAGATGCGATATGGTAATTATAATTAATTACCTTAATTTTACCTCATAAATAAGCAGATTAAAATATAAGATAAAAATTAATAAACTATTACTTTTAGCGGTTAAATATCTTAAAATAAATGTTCTGCCCTAATGTATAAAATCCATTACGCATTATATGGTTTATCATTTTAGTAAATAAAAGTTATGCCTATAAATTTAATAGCTTAATGCTATTAAAATTAAGTCCAAAGTTACTTCCGCAATGGTTTCTTAATAACAGTAATGTCAATTTTAATGTTAATTAATAATTACTAGAAGTATATTGCCAAAATGATATAATATTACCTATGTACTTATAGGTACACATGCAACAGTAACAGGTACCTATTGTGGAAAGTAATGGAAGCTTTTAAAGTTTCACGAGTTAATTTTTTCTTTCCAAAAGATTATTCTATGGTTATTTTACTAAAACAAATTAATTGTCACATTATCCCCTATACTAAGAGATCAGGTACATAATATATTACTTATTTCTAATTAATAATATTAAATATATTAAAGTATAAGTATTATAGTACCAAATATATTAAAGTATATTATATCCTTAAACAAACAAATACGAATCCTGTTATTTTTTTCCACATCGCATTATATACTTATGCTAAGAGTTTATTTTATTATATATTTGTGCTTATTTATTTGCTAATTATAATACTAAAAGTATACAAAAATATTAATCTTACATATATTACAGAAACCGTCGCAAAAAAACTTATTCACTCTACATTCAGAGTCTAACATAAGCAATGTAAACCTTAAATGAGTCATCAATTACTTTGCATTTAATCAACATTAACTAACACTCAATAAAACAGTCGAAATGTACCGAATCCCTGACACCAACTCCAAGTGAACCACGTGAGGTCCACTTAGTACTCCAAATGGCGTACGGCCATGTTCTAAACGACCTGTACGCTTTGCATACAATGGTACAATTATTTTTATATACACTTTTATTATCTAGCAATCAATTTCGTATATCAAGTTTGATAATCCAAATGTAGAGCATTGTATAATTTTATTGCTTGTATAAGTAATTGGATATGTACCTTATCTATTCGTAATTATTAATTTACGTTTAGTTGTAGGGTTTACAGTTATATAGGTATATAATAGTTGTCTGATAACTATCACTATACATTCCGGTTCCGTGGTTCCGGCGTTTTTGCCATACTTACTATTGGAATCAAATCTAACAGCTCAAATGATAAGACCCTTTAAATTTTATACGTGGTGCTTTACATCCGGCTTTTCCAATTGTAAAAGTCTCTGTAATTAAGGTTAAAAATTACTTTTTCAGTTCATTATTTTCACTCCCGCTTTGCTATGGAGGGAAGTGGAAAATGTATTTCCAACTCCTCCCTTTCCTTCCATTTGATTTACTTCCTTGCGGGCTAAGACTAATTAGTGCTCCCAGAGACTCGCCGAGCTTCACCGCTCTGTGTCATAAAATGCGTGCCACTGCCGATCCTGGTTTACAGAAGTTGCAAGGGTGGGTGTGAGGGCGGGATAGTCTCGTTTATCTCTATATAGTTTTCTTATTCTATATTTTTCAATTTAATAATTAGGTTTTTAATAAGTCCACTACTTTTGTACAACGATCGTATTATATTACCATACCATACCAGCCACTTCTGAGCACGGGCCTTCTCTACAACTGAGAGGGTTATGGCCTTAGTCCACCACGCTGGCCTTGTTCGAAATTCAGAGAACTTCTCAGGTATGCAGGTTTCCTCACGATATTTTCCTTCACCGTTAAAGCGAGCGTTAATTCACAGAGAATACACACATAACTTTTTAGAAAATTCAGAGGTGTGTGCCCTTGGGTTTTGAACCTGCGGACATTCGTCTCGGCAGTCCGTTCCACTACCAACTAGGCTATCACCGCTATACATTATATTATATATTAGGTATTATATTAGTTACCACTAATTTATGTTAAAAGTATAATCTTGTGTGTCCGCTTTCACTTCGTACGTAAAAATAAAAACTAAAGTGTTCTAGTTGTTCATTATCGTTAATACCTAAAAAACTATGATAATTATGTTATAAGTGCCTCATTTCAATCTTATAACAATTAATTTTTATTTTTTTCAACTTGAAAAAAAGATTAAAACACATAATTAATAACATAATTAGATTATAAAGCTTACCATGATCATTAAAAATTTAATTCTATATACAAAAGCAATAAAAATTAAATTACAAAAAATACGAAACGACATCACATCTCAGTCTATGTATGAATTGAATTTATAGCTTGAACACAAAAATGGTAATTTTTGCTATTTTTGTTGTCGCAAAACGTTATAATGCGCAAAAAAGCTACTAACTCACGTCAAACATACGAATAAAATTAATGTGAAGAATATAAAAAAATATAGAGTAGCCTATATAGCGTGGTTCCGTACATATATTTTATACTATAGTATAGGCAGGTACACAATTTATATGTTTGTCATGTGCAATAGAGTTTCAAATTACAGTAGACCGATTTTTCACTTCCACCTATATTTAAATAATTTCAATAGATTTGAATTATATCACACATCAGTTTGATTTTTTTTCTTTAGAGAAATGCTTTGTTAACCACAAGAACAGAAAAAGTAGACACAAAAGAAAAGAAAAATAGTAAATAATGATAAGTATTTTACAATCGAATGCTAAGTTATGTAATATAATATGTATATCTAATTAATTCTATTAACTATAATATGTAAAACAACAACATAATGATAACATTTGTTACATGAGTATAATATATTTTTGACACAGTCATATAATGTATACCTATTAAGTGAATTATAGTAGGCGCTCGGTGTAGAAAATCATCTTATGTCTCAGGATGACGAGCGCAGTGGAATGCCACACAGTACTTTGTAACTCAAGGTGCTGGATGGTGTTGCTACTGTTTATGGGTGGTCGTATCGTTAACCATCAGGCGAATGGCATGCTCGTCTCGTCATTCAATGGAATAAAAAAAATAAAAAAACAAAACAAAGATAAGTCCCACTGTACGCATTTATATGAATTGTAAATTCTTTTTACCTGCAAATATATTGTTTGGATCCATTAGATTAAAAATATTGTCGTTATTTAGCAATATTAAATTCAAAATAATGTCGAATATATATAGTTTATTTGAAAAAAATATCTAACGCACATTATAATATAAACGCCCAAATAAATAAGGTAGAGCTTCTGAAAAGATTTCAAAATAATATGCGGATCTCTAATTAAACAGACGGCATGACAGATGAGTAACTTACCCAACGATCTCGAACAATGACTTTTTAAACAAATGTCACATTGAAAAATACGAAACAGCGGGTCAATGTGTGTAATTAAGTATGGAAAATGTCTTATATCGGTCATTAGTATTCAAAATTTTAATTAATATCTTCATTATCCGCGATAAACACGATTTAAACTGCTTGAAATGTATCAGAATGTATCGATGTCGCACTAATGTATTCATAATTGTTGTGATGTTAATAAAATTTTAATAATACTATTTATATACTAATTCTTTGTTTGATAAAACGTTACAGCGGCAAAAATTTTAGATGTAACTCTATATTATAGATATTTATTTATACTATACCAGCATACCATGACCATTTGACGATATTTACATAAATAATCCGTGTCAGACTGTATCTATTTATTTTTGGGAGCGTGTTAAACAATAAGAAAGAGTGTAAGTCAATATATTAAAGTGTCCATAATTTAATTCAGCTTTGAAAACACCGCGCGAGTATTAGGTTTGTTTGTTATTCAATATCGCCATTGTACGAACTGATTTTGATACAACTTATCGTGGTTACGTATTTTGAGATGATCAAAAAGATATTTTGCAGGAAAGCTTTATAACTATCAACACAGTAATTCAGTCTGCCTCGAATCTAACGAAAAAATGTAGAGAAGATAAAAAATATAAATAAAAACACAGCCAAACACGCGTTCAGTACAACATCTGATACGTTACCGTGCCAGTAATTTCACGAGCCTACGAAACATGTAAAAATGACGTGTGCGTAAAAATATCTACTGCTATAAAGATAAACGTGAATCAAAATCGTCGTGTCCGCGGCCGACCTTGTTGGCACATGTCTACTCGAGCGGTTGACATGCAAAAAAAACTCGTTATCAAAGCGAACAGCGACTCACAAATGCGCCGTACATCACTGAAATTATATAAAATAGCCTATAATCGTGTTGTTTTTGTTTAGAAATGGACTATTCCCGTGATTTGTCGGCAATGTTGGCTTATAAAAATGTCCGGGTTGATGGAGGCGCGAATACGTCTCGCGGCAGACCAAAATAACGCGCGCCATGAGCAGGTGGTCGGCGCGCGCGCACCAAATTAAAATGGCGGAGTTGTCAGTACGCAGACAGTTATTCGTCGTAAGCAAAACATTCTACAACAATTTGAGTATAACATCGTTTTACGCTCTACGAACGTTATATTGAATGAATTTCGCATAATGTAATCGTTATTTCCGGTCAACGATCCCAAATCAAAATGACGCTTTTTATGGCATAGTATAATTTTAATTTAATGTTAAAAATTATTTATACTGCTTAAAATTTTTAAATTTGCGTGGTCGGGATAATACGAGGTGTTAGTAACGAAGTAACAATAGATGTTATGTAGAGATATAAAGTGCCCTACTAAACTTGTCTGTGCACATCGGGTGGCGCGGAAAGATGAACGCCAGTCACATGTGAGTGGCGCTCAGAGCGCATGCGCGGATCAAAAATGGCCGTCTCCCGTAGCCAATGGCAGGGCGGCGTGTGCAAACGGAACCCACATGCTATCGGAAGCCCTTAACGCTATTGATTGCTATTTGTAGCCGACTATTAATTAAACTGTTAATGAAACATTGTTTAGCTTGCATCTATTAATGGAGTACGGTAATTTTTTATTGTCAGACATGTATAAAAACGTTTTCAGCTTAAACTTTTAACGATATATTATGACCTCACAAATGGAATTCATACATAATTTACGCGGCTCCTTTTACTTATCTCTTGTATTTAGTTCTGTATGTAGAAAATAAAATACATAAAACTTGTGCGTTATCTAACCTCGTTGAAATATTAGGGTTCGAGTACTCTCAACCATTTTAGGGTTAAGCCGCCTTTCGAAAGTTTCGTCACACGTTTAATTCTTGTTGAGACGGGGCGTTATCTGCGTGTATTGTGAATATATGACTATCGATTTATCGGCGCCAAACGTTTTAATCGGGTTATTTCGTGTAATTAACGACTGCGAGCGAGACAATAAATGTTTCCGATGAACGAAAGTCGATAATCGTGAATGTTGCTACATAACGAGTAGTCGAATAATTCTTAATTGGACAATAAATAATCATTAATTAAATAACAAACGAACATATTATATCGTGTGCGTGCTGCCTAATATTTTACGCTATTCGAATGAAGTAGCCTGAATATATGAGTCATGCCTTATTTACAGTAAATCAAATTTAATGAGAGTTAAAAAAATCAATGATACTCATAACGAAAATAATAATCATTACTGGCTCTATTCCAAGCGAGAGACTAATAATTTTATGATTTTTCACGTCGACTATAGTTTGATACTTTCTCAACAATTATATTTATATGTTTATGAAATATAAGTTATATTGTAATTGAAATTTTGTACATAATACCGCATACATAAGCAAATTTTCCTTATCTACTTAAAATTATTATTTTTTGATTCGTTTTTTATTTATCATAAGAACAATATGCATAGCAATAAATAAGCACCCCAGGCGGATAAAGAAAAAAGACCCCAGTTCCTGGCCATGTCATGTTGCTTCGTGTTTAAATATAAATTTGTGGTTTTTATTTGTCCAAAATATTGTATGAGTGTTCTGATATATTAAAGTGATAGTTAACGTAGTGGGACAAAACACAATTATAATCACGCAAAGCTTACGAATTAATCACAAACACACATACTTACGCCTTTTTTTTATCCCCAAAGGGGTAGGCAGAGGCGCAACTAGTGCACCCACTTTTCGCCGTTATTCCGTCCCATGATGTGATAGGGGGCGAGCTTATCGCCATATCGGGCACAAATTCCAGACTCCGGGATGATACATACATACATACATAAACTCACGCCTTTCTCCCATTGGGGTAGGCAGAGACTATGGAGCGCCAAGTGCTACGATCCAAGCATACCTCTTTCGCTTCTTCTACAATCATCAGTCTCATCATACATGCTCGTCGGTTACGAGAACTTCTTATTTGGCCCTTCCTTAGGAGGTCGTCCGGGATGATACTGAATAGAAAAGCTTAATATCACTTTGCCCGACCCAGGGATCGAACCCGAGACCTCAGCGTTGCAGTCTTAATACAACTACGCCACCGAGGCAATCAGTAAATTAATCAATAATAAAATATTCAGATAAATGTATAAATAAATGTATATAGCATAAGTTCTTAAATAAAGTTCACTTGTATTGAACTAACGGAAAACTGTAGAGTAGATTTGCCACTCAATGTACAGCTTCGTCCATACCTAAGTATTTTAAATTCTGATTAGTAATAAGTAATAGTTATTGATGAAAAAAGTAATTTAGTATTACACTTCATAAAGATCTGTAGCTAAATCCAAAACACCAATCGCTTTAGGACGTAGTCAAATTTTTATCCGATAAACACGGAGTCCAATTTTAAGCGCTCTCAACGCTTTATCTTCTTTAATTGTGTATTATCTATTTTCTTACAAAAAATCGGTTCTAATATGAACGTCGCAGTCAGGTTTTTTATGATGAATTAAATTTAAAAAATCCTTCTGCGTTAAATATTTCAGGCAACTGTATTTTGATTCATGACCGATTAATTCCACCATATTTGCATTTAGCGTCAGTATAACTCTTCCAAATATAGTGGCTAACTCCGTTGGGACCGGCACGTTTCATTCATAATTTCCATTCACACATCTGCAAATATCTTGTAGAATTCCAGAAGTCACAAACCATCGCTCTATTAAAAAGTTTGCGGTTCCGCGTGCTTTAAGGCACCAATAAACAGCATTTAATTGATTAAATGCAATAAAAATAATCGAACTCGTAAAATTCGTTGTAGAATAACGATAAAAAGTAATTAATTGGCAATTGTTATCATAACTGTTGTCTATTCACATGGTTGTGAGAAAATCTTTAGCTTACTTGTTCGTTATTTGTTTTTAATTGTTCGTCTTTGTTGTTCTACAAGTGGTAATGTGAGAGTAGGTGGTTGTTATTGTAAGAGTTGTGACGTCTCGATTGAAATTGTTGTTAATAAACGTTTTATTGAATGTCTTGTTACTAGAATTTTTAAGCTTACTTTTTGTTATGTATTGTGTTAATTGTTTATATAATATATACATATTAGTTACATTTGGTTGCATGTTATCTATATACCTAATAAACAAATAGCTATTCATAAAATATTAGCAAACATGAAATAAATAGGTATACAGATTACAATAATTATTGTTTTATATCTAAGTTTAAGATGTCACTAAAATTCCGTTCTCTATTTTTTTCAATAAGCGACAAAATCATAAATGTAAAATAATACTCTACATACAAGTTTTAAATGAAACAAAATATTTTTTAATAATTGTCCGATATTTTTACATCTATGAAATTGTCGGTTACTGAAAACCAATTCACATAAATTGGGCTGAACTTTCTGCTTTATCTGTTGTGCATGCGACTCAGCCGAAACAAGGAACTTTCAATACGATTGATAATAGATTTTCCATTTCCAGATTGGATGAGCCCCTTCGACCGCGTGGTCTGCGGTGAGTTCAATGGTATTTATCGTTTCAAATTTATTTTCTTTTAGTTTTAAGTATATTTGTTTAACTTGACATGTGCTATTGAGTATATAACTTCTTAGAAATACAAGAGAAAAATTGTCAAGGTTTAGGTGTTTGTTATAAGTTAACACCATTAGTGCTGAACGGGTTTATATGTATTTTGGGATACGTCCTCGTTTAATATATAGACTAAATCCCGGAAAATTACACGGGATATTTTTTCCCGGTAAAATCTATCACGCTGGTGGCGGAGCCATGAGCAACATCTAGTAAAGGATATTTATTATTGCTGATAATAAAATTTGTAAATCGAACAAGTTCCAGTCGCACTTATTGCAATATAAAGCTTTTGGCGTGTCACAATAAGAGACAAAACTGTATGCAAAATAAAAATTAAGTACATAATTTTGAAATATTTTCTCAATCGCACATGTTCGAGTGGATTTCTACAAACATTTACTTTCTGTTGTGTTGCGTATATTAATTTAGCTTTGTGGTACAAGTAACGGTTGCAGTTTTTGTTTTAAATGTTCGATGAATAAAAATAAAATACTTGCAATATATTTTTCACCATTACAAACTTTATTTAAACACATTTCGATCTGATCAAATATCCACCAATTGATGAGAATACAAAAACCTTCAATAATTTTTACACGCTACCAACACCATAAAAACTGTAGATAAAAAACTGTTTTTGTACACACTTAACTATTGAAAATCCCTTATTTATTTTCTTTGCAAATTTCAATGGTGCATTGTAAACAATTGCAAAAAATGACGCAAAGGGTTCAAAGATTTTGCAATGAATGCGAACTTTCACCAAGAACAAAACGTTTACTCTGGGTCAGTATACCGGTGTTAAAAAGAAAGGGTTTTGTTACTTTTTTAATTTGCAGGTGATATTAGTTCCAGTAGCTCGCACATTTTGGCAGTCAACATACTTTCTATTATCTACGTTTAAAAAAGCTAACCGTGACTTTCGAGGATCTTTAAGAGCGAATACGGTATAAAAACGTTATGCCAACATTAACCTAAAATAATTCGGAAATTAAGGAACCCCTAAAATTGCATATGGGTAGGTGTGGGTTTTCATGTTTCTAAAGATGATAAGAATATACAAAGCAATAATTTTTATCAGTTCTATTTTTTTTATTACTTCTTAAATTTTTGTAAGAAAACATAATGTAATCATATCCAAACATAATTTTTAAAAGCAAAATTTTATGCTTAATGTTATGAGTAAGATTTGTTGTTTAGAAAAATATTTGCAATGCAATGAAATCAGTCCTATGTAATATACTGCCCACTGTTGAGCACGGGCCTCCTCTACTACTGAGAGGGGCAAGGCTTTAGCCCACCAAGCTGGCAGAAGAAAAATATGTACAACAATGATAATGTTTTGATTCATCATCGAAAAATTGTACGAACAAAAAGCATTAAAAGAAAACCGAGGTCGATCCTTGACCAGATCAAATTTTGGGCTCACTCCAAATTATGCTATTTTAATTCAGATCTTATATCAGGGCCATAAATTCCTCTTTAACAAATACAAAAGGATATGCAATCCATGCACACTAAAGGATTCAATAGACAAATAACTGTGCAACTTTCACCGACTTGCAAACGCCAAAACTAAACAAAAGGCTCACGGCAATGGTTGCGCAAATTCCTTTTTTTATTTTAAAACAGCAATCCTTTGTGCTTATAAAATGTTTACAAATAAGGCATAAGTCAAAGGGTTTTAAATCACGGCGTTGAAAGCTTTTAAAACATGCTTAGAACGCTGGCCATTGTTTTGTTGGCACGCCCGCAAATTGCTTTATTACTGGGCCTTGTACGAAAGTCGATATCGCCGAAATTGCAAGCCGGCCGTTTATACGGCGCGCCGTTCGAAACTGCATCGAACTGTATCTATTGCTAATATAAAAATTGTATCGGAGCTTTGGACATTAAAATGTTTGGATAAATGATTTAAAGCGTCTGATCGGGTGTTTGTCCTAGGTTTTTTATGTTTATCTGTTTGTTCGTGTTTCCCACAAAGTATACTAAATTGCCTTGACTGCCTTACTAATTGACTGCCTCGGTGGCGTAGTTGTATTCCGGTACGACTGCAAGGCTGAGGTCTCGGGTTCGATCCCCGGGTCGGGCAAAGTTATATTGGATTTTTCTATTCAGTATCAGCCCGGAGTCTGGAATTTGTGCACGGTATGGCGATAGGCTCGCCCCCTATCACATCATGGGACGGAATACGCTTGGCGAAAAGTGGGTGCACTAGTTGCGCCTCTGCCTACCCCTTCGGGGATAAAAGGCGTGAGCATGCATGCGTATACTAAATTGCTTATAAGATGAGAAGAAATAACGCCTAAATTTTATATTATTGCCTTAGTCTGATATTTTAATCGGTACAATGCATTAAGAGGTAGAGTTTGACCTCTATCTACGCTCTACACAATACGAGCCATTATACACTAAAGGAGGTCCACTAAAATTGGATGTCACAAGCGAAGTCGCAGGCAACAGTTACTAGTTAAAACAATATATGCATTTATGATTTTCATGACTACACCGTGCATCACGCGCGAAAGAATAACACGATCAATGATTAATTGCTGTGTACATAACACTTGCAGGAAAATGCGTCGGACATCGTGTCTGCGCAATAAATCCTATTGAACTAAGTTCCTACTTAAAAACATAGCACAATAACAATTAAGCTAATCGCTGTAAATCTTAACCACCGTTATAAACCGATTGGAGCTAAAAAAAGTTAGTCCGCGAACAATAACTGTTGAGAATTGACCATAAAGTGGCGACCTTGTGGCAATAAAAATTTAACGAGCCAAGCCCGTGGCGTAGTACAAACACATTGTCAGATTCGTGGACGTGACTGTCATAGGAACAGCTGGTTCGACATCTGCGCTTAGCGACAGACATTTTGGAAGTCATTAAAGTAAAGAGTTGAGGAAACGTTTGATTTATGACGTAACTAATCGAACAATAACTCGATTGGTGATTTACAATCTCGATTTATTTTTCTATTCGGACATGTATTCGGATATAACACAATTAAATCATAATTATACACGTTAAAGGGCATTTAAGTGCCATCGATTGGATTTTTATGCGCGATAGAATAGAGTCGCGACGATTTACGCGCGTTTATAAGCGTTGCATCGGTTTAGACGGAAATTAATTTCCATAATGGTCATTTCGACCGACACGTCGCGTCGCCGTCGTGTTTCAAAGAACACGCCTTTGTAGACCTGCGTGCCAAATAAGTTACCGCAGTACATTTAAATAGTGTATATAAAGTCCTTACGCAGCTTATCGCGTCCAGTATGCTTTACTGTTTTATTTTACATACAAGTTTCAGAGATAAATGAACAAGACGTCTTGTTTTGTATTGTATCGTGTTGTAACAAATTATTTTTATAACTCAATTCTAGGTCTTAGGTATGTTAAACAATGTTGTTATACATAAAAGTTGATGCAAACCGACATTAAAAAATGCACACTATATTTAAAATTCTTTATTTATATGGTGTTTTAAAGTGTCGTATAACCACTACCACGAATTCATACATGTGTAAAAACAGCGTATGAAACAGCTTTGACAAAAAAAATATAGAGGCTTATTATTACGTGTTATTTTCTACTACTAATAAAACTGAATAGACTACCTCGGTGGTGTAGTTGTATTACGGTACAACTTCAATGCTGAGGTCTCGGGTGCGATCCCCGGGTAGGGCAGTGTTATCGAGATTTTCTATTCAGTATCAACCCGAAGTCTAGAATTTGTGCCCGATATGGCGATATGCTCATCCCCATATGATATCACATCATGGGACGGACTAACGTCGAAATGTGGGTACACTTGTTGTGCCTCTGCCTACCCCTTCGGGGATAAAAACCGTGAGTGTGTGTGTGTAATAAAACTATTTTTATTAGTATAATGCAAAATGTTAGGCCGTTGCATATGAAATCGTTTAAACAGCCATATCAATATTTTTATGTCAAGTTCATTGAATGAATAATGTCATTGCCATCTTTATTCTTGTAGGGTGCCGTCACTATCTCTTGCCTATTCATTAGCCCGGCGCCCAACAATTGTGTAACGCATGTGCCTTATGCCTTTCAAGGTTGTATTTGTTGGTGCTAGTGTTACGTAATCAACTATTTTTAGCCACTTGAACTTAGAAGTTTGTTGAACTTTGACATCTAAATTTAAAAACAATAATAATAATGTGTTAACCAACGTTTTTTACTGAAAGTTTTAACTATCTTTGAATAAGAACACATCTTGTACAGTCAGCAGCATAAGTAGATGAACAAATTCAAAATTTCAAATTGCCTACATACTTTTATGTTCTTACTAATCTTATTTTTCTCTTCACAAAAATAAAATAAAAGGTATTTACTTTACTTCAAACGAAGAAAATATATTTCAGTTTAACTTAATGCGTATATAGGCGATTTAAAATTTTAATCTTGTACAGATATTTATGCTGCTGACTGAACATGTTGTCCTTGCGGTGTTATCAGCCAAATTAGCGTATCATAAAGATCATTTGGTGAATAATTTTCACACACTTATCCGATTAGTAACAACTTCCTTTCCTAACTCTGAGAGTAAACTTTCCCGGCGGATTTTTATTGCAGTCTATGATTGAAACTTGTTTTTGGAGCATAAACATAATCTTTACACTCAAACTCACTTTATACACATCATAACTTTTTCAAACTACTTCTTTGAAACGATTCTGGTTAATGATTTTATTTAATGTTTCAACCACGTAGGCTACGGGCTTGGAAGGTTCGTAGAATTTTTTCCTTGCGTATGCAAATTTTTTTTGCTTTAATAATAAGGCAAACAATTTTGCATACTATAAGGACGATTGTTACATACCTACTGTAAAACGTTCTCATAGGTAGTCCTCAAATAGTTAAAATAATACCTACTCTTGTATTAACACATTTTGATATCTACATGCATTAAAGTTTAACTTACTTAAGAATAGATAAAACATATTCTAGTTTTTTCTACAATATGTAAGTTATAGAACAAAGAAATCATCACTTTATACATATAATAATAAATATCTCTGAATATTTATTAAAAGATTTATAAATTATTTACGTTATCAAAACGAATAGACAAAAATCAAGGATAATTTATTATAATAAAAATCAGAATCTAAAAACGTCGGCTAGTGACCCAAACGCAAACATTGTATAAAAAGCACTTGCTTTGCAATTACAGTGCATCCTGTTTATATAAAACTAATACTTTATTGCCAGCCCATCGATCAACGTGAAGTGATAGTAAAGTGCTAATAATAAATTCACCCGATGTGCAACCGTCTGCCGTGCAGTCGCCAATGTAATTTAGTACGGTGCATATAAACTGCGACTAGCAATAGATATGGCATGGATAATTTGTATCATTATGATTCACTATGGGTAAGCTAGGCAGACAGTCGGCAAATGGCGTATGAAAATATGAGTTTCTTTGTACAAGCATAGTCAGTAATGCTCTGCAATCAAATATATTAGATGATTATTGTAATTGATATAATAATAATAAATTATTTATTGATGTGAATTGTGAACTATTCCACGTTAATGCTTCATTCTGACCCAATACAAAGTGGTCAACCTAAATGGTTATTTTTATACAAGTGACCAGTCTAAATTCAGAATTTTAAAGCCACCCATAGTGCTTCAACTTAGCTTAACGGTCGTTGCTATTTAGCTACGTCCGGCAAAAGCAGCTTAACGTAAACGAGCCGCATGGTTACTGGAGATCTAGTTTAGTCATTGTATAGAGTTAAGGCACCAACATACTAGCAACACACTATCCTATTTATTCGGGTACATTTTAACAAAAAATACTTGTACATTTCATTCTACGTAATCCACGTACGGATTTTTATAGTATAAAAAGTGAGAAGAATCTACTTTCGGTTTTGAAATTACTTATACAATCGTTAGAGCTAGAATTCTTATTTTACATTAAATCAGTAGCATGTTTGTTTTTAATTTGTGAGGAATGTAAAGCCATGAATAACTTAACGTTAGCCATTAGAGTAAAATTTTTAGAATCAAGATTAGAAATACATCAACACATTCCATTAAGTGCGCGTTTGGATTAAATGATCAAGTTCTAATTGGGAATCTATTGTTATACACACTCAATAAACACATTCTCACGAATGTTACTCATTATTACTTAACCGTGTTAGTAAATTTCCTCTATCTTTTACTTTAACACATATTTTTCATTTCAATTATTTTCATTTCGTATTAATGAATTCTCTTCAGTTCTATTCCAAAACTTGAAACATTGTCACTATACTTTTCTAAGTGAATTTTTCGTGATTCAAAAATCTCACGACTTGATAAATCAAAATACATAGTTATTAACTTATTTGCTACATAAAAATACGCTTTTTTCAATGTCATTCCATAGAATAAAATTAGTGACAATTCATGATTGCTATTTGCCCATAATACCCAGTATCTTGTACGTGCCAAACCATTCACTTGCATACATCAAGCGGACTGATTTACTACCCGCTTCGTGAATACGATATAAGTCAAATCTTTCTTATTGTTATGCATTTATATAAATGCAGATTGTTCATTCAGCAGCCCGTCTTCTTCGCAGGTGATAATTGGAAATTGTATTAATTAATATGTATAGAGCATCCGTGGTTATATTTGAATTATGCAGATCGCGTTGAATATTTTTTATTTATATGGGTATATATGAGGTATATTTTAATATGCGGTGATGGTCGCATGAGAGATTAATGGGTGTTATAATGAGTAAATCTTATCGAGAACTGATAATTTATTGTGTGAGAGCAAAAATAAATAATGCGAGGCAATTGTGAATCATTTATATCTCCTAGAACTGATTCCTTAGATACCATTTATAGCAATGAAGTATTTCTTTTATTATGAGTGAATTCAACGTAGTAATAGTAAATTTATCACTGACGCATTCAATTGGATTTGATACAAAATACGCGTATACCTAACATTTTGCAAACCATAAAATTATAACACAAGATGAGTAATAAATTTTGATAAAATTCCATATTACGATAAGCGCCAAATAGAGAAACATTATCATGAAATAAAAACATTTGTCATTTAAACACTGAATATAAAAGCTCATTGTGATCATTACAGCAACACTTTGCGGAACAATTTACTTACAAACGGAATAGTTCTCTCGAGTTATAAATTAGAGGAGCCCGGTGCTGGGGCAACTTGGCAAGTTGTACAATAAGCACATAGCGAGGCGTTAAACAGGCTGTTAATTGTACATAACACTCTCTGCGATGTGACTCAATAGCGTCGAGAATGCGAAAGGCATTGTTCAGTCCGACGAACTTTGAGAAAGCTTCAGACCGGCTCACGCCAAACATTATGCTAATATTGATACCGTGTCGTCTGACAGTTCACTACTTGCAATTTATTTTATTCGTCTGCTATTTCAAATTTAGGTACCAAATGATGCTAATGTTACGCTCTATACAGTTTATTGAAGTATATCAATTCTGAACTCCACTTGTGAACTTTGAAATAAAGTGAGCACTTTACTATTTCGTATCGAAAGCTGTTGGTTTAAGACCGCAGAGCCTTGAGGTTTGGTCTGAAGTGTGTCAGACAGTGTAAACTGTAAATAATACGCCGAATCCCGATAATTCACAAGCGACGCAGATATGCTCACCGCGATAACAAGCTATTTTGTAACGCATAGGTGTCGATTGCTCTCAAAGGGATTATATGAAATGCTTACAATTTATATCTCTATTAACGTTGAGTATTGTTTACACACGTCTGACCGCGGCCTCGGAGGCGAAACGCAGACGCTTGTGAAAACATTCGCTTCGAGATTAAAGGTAGACCTGGCCACCTACGCCAGTCAAACCTGACCCGTTCCACCCTATTTTTGATTGTGGATTTGCGAACGGTGCTTACTCCCGGAGCTCACAGGAAATTGGTCGCGTTTAAGTTTGTTTACAGCGGGCTCAGCGTTTCCGACCAGTTTGCATAACTCGGGGGTAGTCTCAATAAAAACAAATTGGCTCGCTGACCAAAGTAGCGCATTACACACGTACGAGGAAGCCGAGCGACACGCTTGACGATGATTTACTGACATTTTCGCACACTGTGCGATGCTGTTATGGTAATAAATGAAAACTATTATTTTGTAGTATTATAACTGTAACGTTTGATATATTTATGAATTTATTTATTGGAGCGATAAATTTAATTCATAATTGACGATATATTTTACTGTGTTCCAAATTTCATTATGCCCAATTTTATTTTCTAAACAAGCTGTTGCAGACCAGAAAACATTTTTACCATTTATCAAAATACTCTGACAGTGAAATATCACAAAGTATTCTTCACTTACTATTATTTCTATTGTTAAACTAATTATTAATATATCAACATTTGAATTGATAGTATATTAGGTAACAAAATAGTCATACACGTGAAGTTATCTAAAATCGAAATCCCATTGGAAACATTCAGTAAATAAAGCACAATGAAACAGGTAAAGATCGGGAATTATGTTACCTACAGGCAGTTAGGCTCTACGCGACTCACGCGCATTAATATGAGAGATACAATCGCGGTCAGAGCGCGCCACGTAAATCTCAGATACAAATCTTGATACCATGGTGTTAGAGGGGCGGGGGAGGACTCCGCCTTTGTGGTACGAATGGCACGATACCTCACTGCCTCTACATTGTTCGAATCGTTTCTTATTACTATTATGTTCATAGAGTAAAATCTAGAGTCGCTTTTAATATATTTGATAATAATATTTTTTTTCATTACAAAAAAATACTACACTAAATAAATAAAACTCCATTAGCTTAAACCGGCTGCGTTTAGTCAAATCCACAAGAGCATAGTTAGCGGTGAGTAATACAAAACACAAACACGATCTATATAAAGATTGGTTTTAAGAGAATTCTTTGTCCCACCGCAAGCCGAGTCTTTGGCTCATACCCGTCCAATTACAGCGACATTTAAAGTAATTTAATTGCCACTAATAAGAAATTAAAATGTGATTTTATTGTAGAGAAGCTTAATTGTGCGTTCCGAGGATTTTTGACGCGCGCGTCGTTTGAGGTCAGCCGACCGCGAGTCCTTTCTACAGAACGTTCAACTTGAATTAATAATTAAAACATTTTAATGACTTTATCTAGTCATATGGCATTTGCGATGTCATTCTCATGTTGCTTTCATGTTGCGTACATGAATTATGGAATTAATCTAGGACTGGATCGTATTGCCCACGTTTTATGGAAATGAGCCTTGGAAAACTGTAATCAAGAATTGTTAATTACAGCGGTTACCACCCACGACTTCTTACTTATAGTTGCTTGCCAGTTATTATTTATACGATGGAAATTTTACTCTACGGATGTAGCATAAATTCCGCTCGTGAGCTTTGCTTTCAAATGGTCAGACTATGACTAAACGCATCGTGGTAGGGTCTTCACAAGCTTTGAAGTAAAATCAACAATCTTTTTATACGTTTACTGAAACTGTCTCTATAAGTACAAATAGTACGTGGTAATAAAAATATAAAATTACTAGTTTTTGCCCGCGGCTCCGCCCACGTGAATAGGTTTTCCCGAGATAAAAGTCCCGCTTTATATTTTCCCGGGATAAAAAGTAGCCTATGTGTTAATCCAGGACATAATCTATCCGTTTGCCAAAATTCATCGTAATCCGTTTAGTAGTTTTTGCGTGAAAGAGTAACAAACATCCATACTTACAAACTTTCTTGTTTATAATATTATAAGTAGGATATTAACATTATAACCGTTAGTAAACGCTTTAAAGAAGCTAAAGTATTTGGGTAACGGTTAATTCATAGAATATACGATGACGTTACAAGATATTAATTTCTCAATCAATGGACGTAAATGTATAAATAATGGTTTCATATACACCAATGTAAGTATTCTTATAAACTAAAAAATGTAAAACAATCTGTAACCACACATTAAGATGTCTAGGTATATGTGTATACTGCTTATTTTCATCGAGAGCATTCAAACACCATGATCCGCGTGTTACAACTCAATCATTTGGTATAAATAGTGCCTAATGCTTACATCTGTAATCTTAAAATACGCAGTGTTTGATAATCGATAAAATAAACCGTTTTATACATCAATGGATCTCTCTGTTCGTATGCTGTCGGCCCTGCTC
Source organism: Sphinx pinastri (assembly GCA_947568825.1). NCBI lineage: Eukaryota > Metazoa > Arthropoda > Insecta > Lepidoptera > Sphingidae > Sphinx > Sphinx pinastri. Next base: position 7,027,016 of record OX387627.1, on the reverse strand, counting down.
CTTAATTAAAACTATACATCTATATTTTTCATTATTTACCGGTTAGTTTGCATGTTTCTTAGTATGCCGACCGGATGCTGAACTGCGATAAATTCCTTGTTTACATTGCGATATGTATCTACCTCGAGGACAAGCTTTCAATGAACGCCGACAGATTGGAGTACAATGTTGTCGGGAAAAAGCTTCGCGCCAACCCTTAGCTAAGAACAATGTGGTGTCAAATCTGAAATTGTAATTTGACAATAAACCTGATATAATTTCGTATATCCCTTGGCGTGTTGTATAATGTATAGTGGAGATGCGAAGGGGCATCTGCGGCATTTAGGGGATCGGGGGATAGACGCAGGGTGCTACTGACATTGAAGAAGTGCCAATAACGGAGGTATAAATAGTGGGGGCCGGCAGCGGAGGGCGTTACTTCTGTACGAGATCGGAATATTTTGTTACTCTGGCTGTTGTGACCTAAACAACGGATTACAATGCGGGAAGGCGACCACGGACGATACGGATCTGTATCTACTTGATAAATTGTAAAGTTGATACGAATTTATGCGTTTTACGTGTGCGTTGACACTTAATGCGAAATTTATCTATCGGTACAATCAAAAGAGTAGTTAAAAATTCACGCAAAAGCGAATTTAACTGTCTCCGCAAACGTGACCGGTTTGTTCTATAAATTGGTCAACATCGCTTCATTTCTATTCGAAACGGTGCACCAAACTTTACATGTGTTAAAAATAACGCTTTATCAAAGGTTAAGTTCCCAGTAGTTACAAGGTAAGCCATGTGACAGCTTCGAAAGTAGTGGCAATGTTAAACATCTTTTGTTCATAACAAGATTAAGTTGGTAATATTGCCGGTGTAAAACTAGTTCCGAGGTGGCACCAAAAAAGTCATAATAAAACCGATAAATTCTCCCCTAAAAATTGGTCACCCTCGAGGTAGACAAAAATGACCAGAATAAATTGGAATGGTAGTGTCAGCCGATAAAACATTCAGTTTATGGGGTGTCATATTTACATTCGGGAAATATTGACGTGGGAATATAGATAAGTACTTATTTTATAAAACACACCCTGTAAATGCGTTCATAGAAATTAAAACCCAATCATGCTTTCAAAAAAAAACATTAAATTTTTGATTCACCACACACCACAAAACATAATTTTCGGTTTTTAATGTTTTATCTTGCCTAAATTGAGCATAAAATAGTTAAACCCCCTAACAAAAATACGCACATAATATTTTATTAACCAACAAACACCATGCAAGCCAGAACGCAATTTACTTTTCCTTTCTGATTCTAGAGGGCGTAAGAGACGAATTCGCCCGCATGGAGTCTGCTAATCCAATAACCAGCACTCCAATTAAACAAAGCTCGCTTGCTGTTGCTAATCGATTGGCAATAAATTGGGATTCGAGGGGTTAGAAGGCATAATTTTATCCCCCCTTGGCCAATGTTTTACCTATGTAACGCTGCCAGCTTATAGAGTCAATGGATTACCTGCTTACCATGTTTAAGAGGAGTTTGGGTGTTTAATATATTTTGCCGATTAAGCGTGATTCTTTTTTGAATTTCGAAGGATTTTTAATATGTCATTGATAAGATTTTCTAGATTATCTAACGTTATAAAAGTTTTTCTGTTTGATAACATTGTTTCGTAATAATATTAAAAGTATTTTCATCGGTTTAGTGGCAGTATAGTGTAGCTTTTTTGATTGACAAATTGGGCAAATATAATTATCCTAATACCATTAATGTTGCCCTATATGGGTGTTACTATCGATTATATCATGGCACGGAAATAAGTTTGTTGAACCATGAGTTTTTACTCAAGGGTTACTTAACTGTACAGCTTTGCAAAAAAATTAGGCTGTGTCTGAACTGGCCTTAGCCAAATGAATGCGACTTGCATCGTGTGATCGTACCCATTTCTCATAATATTTGTGATCTGTAATTATTAAGCAAGATTGTATTTGTAGTACCTATCTTATTTTCGAAAATGTATGACAAAAAAACTTATAACACCTCGCTTTTTTGTCGGGGGGTTAAAAATCATAACCTACGCAATAGTTAGACTACAAAGCGATTTGTCTGCAATGGTAAAAAAAAAATTCACGAATTACAAATCATTCCACCGGCACGATACATCTGATTTAAGGCCACACACATGTGTAATCCCCGGCAACATTTATACGAAAAAGGCGCAAAAACACCCCCTAAATGGAGGTTCAAGATTAGTCTACGCAATTCCAACACGTTACGTGAATAGCGATGCTACCAAATAAAATGTTTAGGGTCATTCTGGCCGGCAACGAGCGCGGCTAGCTCACCCAAATGCCAATAGGTCTATTTTACCCCCACGCCCCGAGGGGAGTTATACGGCCATCATAAATTGTCGGCCGCAAATTTGCAATCCTATCTTTTTTGGCCCGGTGAGGGAGGTCCGGTATTAACATAACTGTGCGCTGAGCAATTTACCGTGTTGCTTTATGAATATAACAAGCCAACTTTGCATGTGTGCTTACGGAACATTTAGCATTAGATACCATACTTATTACGTGGTGGTTTCCCTTCAGTGTTTATTTTAAACCCTTTGACTAATTAACTCCTTGAACTAACTTGCAGTGAAGGGTTTTTGGCAACTAAAAAGATACATTCAAAATTTGAATCTCGAACTTCGTTTAATCACGTAAGACCGTGATTCGAGCTTAAAAATTAACCATGAAAAATGTATAAAACTTTTCTTGGTCGTTGGATTAATTTTTAATTATAATTGCGGAGTAGCGATGGTTCGTCGGAGTCGTGGTTAGAATGCGAGAGAGGCTCGATTTAATCACTCGACTTATAACGAGGGGCGGGGGAGGATGGGGGAATATTAAGTACATTCTTGAATTATAAACGCCCCTTAATTACGTTTAGACATTCTCTACTTTATTAAATATGTAATTAATATTAAGCTTCTTAAATGAAATACACGGTTGCTTCATACTGCAGGAATCTCAAAAATGTAGGTATAAGTTTGAACAATATCCAACAATGTACGAAAATTTACATTGTACCGCAAACGCTCAAGATATTTCTGTTAGTTGTTATTACATGCGAATAAAATTTTGAGTATTATACGAGAATGCATTGTTTTAGAAAACGAACTGAGGTAAAATTTAAATAACTCTGTATTTTTAATTGCGAACATCGTCAATTATAATTTGCTAACAGGTTAAAGTATTTAACACGGCCATATCAACAATATTAAACTGGGCATTTGAGCACGCACACGCGTGGTTAAGGGGTCCTATCATAGTTTACAAGCGTATAAGGGCTCGGGCGCCCTTTAGGCTCTTAAGGGCGCATTACACCCGTGGAATAGAGCCTCTGTAATTAAAACGCTCTAAACGGACAATTACGAAGTACCCATGAAAACAACCTTTACTAGGTCTCGTGAGGAGTTCAGGATAAGGTGGAACCCGCTTGAAATCATAATGACACCATTTTCGGGAACAAACACACTGCAGAGTCATTCTGAAAACTTAGATCGCTTTTTTATGTATGTGGTTGAATATTTTATTGAGAAATTCATAATTTGAACTAAAATCATACTAAATACTTGTTTCTGAAAAGGTTTAGGTTCTAATTATATCATTATTTAAAGACGTAAGTGTTAAAATAAGTGCAATAAATTATGGCTATAAGCAATTTTAGGAGTAATAGCTACTTTAACTGCATACAGCGAAAATTCAAACAAGGAATTTTCACATCAATAAACCCTGGGAACAAAATTTTAATAACATTAGTGCTCATATCGAGAGAGCTTAATGCCATACATAAAGGGGAATTACGTAGCTTGACGACGAATGCCAATTCTACGTTGATACGTGTGCCAAGTTACTAAAAGGAATGTATAAATAAATCCACACTCGTCAACAAAGCCTGCACTATATAAAAATTCACACATAAAACCACTATCATTGTAGGCATTTGTTTTACAACTACAAATCAATATACGTATAGCCCGCATTAAGTCTCAATTAAAACAATTTATGCACCCACAAAGCAGACGTTGTAAATTGTATCACCATAAATTATATAGTTGAATTAATAACACAATAGTAAGGCTAACGAGCTCAGTTGGCGGCGACCGCCTGCATAGGAACAAATTAAATTTGCATGTTTGCAACCCCGTATCACCCTTGCGTCCCGCCCCTTCTGGCATCCGCCATTACTGACCAAAGTCCGCCATTTATGTTTTGGGATGCGAATTGATAACCATTTAATTTGAGTTTGAGGTTCCTGGATATTTCGAATACATAGGTGCTATGCATTGATATATAGGATTTTTTATATAATGCTATGTAAAGAATCATAATGTGCGATGTTCATTTTTAATTTTACTTATGATGTTTTCGGTAAAACACCTTTTGACAACGGTACTTATCGTACAAAAATACATCTTAATTAATGTTCCTATAATGAATATATATACAGTGTATTGCCATGTGTACTTGTGTAACATGTGTTTACTGGTGGTAGGTCTCTCATATGTAAGAGACCGTCTGGGTGGGTACCACCGCAATGTCTATTTCTACCGCCAAGCAGCAGTGTGCATGCACTGTTGTGTTTCGGTTTGAAGGACATTGTAGCCAGTGTAACTACTGGACATAATGAGACTTAACATCTTATGTCTCAGGATGTCGAGCGCAGTGGAATGCCACACAGTACTTTGTAACTCAAGGTGCTGTATGGTGCTACTACTGTTTATGGGAGGTCGTATTGCTTACCATCAGGCGAACGGCATGCTCGTCTCGTCATTCTATGCGATAAAAAAAAAAATGTGTAGACCAGTTACCAAATAATCATAAGTTTTCCAAGTAAAATTGGTACATATATACAGTCTTTGTTTAGTGTTTTAGTTTAAGTTATACGCTGTATACAAATGTACCGTCCTTTGATCTCTGAGGAGTATTTAGTTATTAACATTCGTATCCCGCGGCACTATCTCACGAAACATCATTTTTTACACATAAATGGAGCCATTTTTTCGCAAAAGCTCTCTACCTAGACGTTCCCTTACATTAGAGGGTCTATTCTTTAAAATATTTGCGCATCTCGCTACGAGTAGGGGCGGAGGGAAATTATAAAATATAACAACGAGGTCCCTCCCTTTGTTTTTTAAAGGCAGGTATCGGATGGGGCGCGAGCATCCGCGCGGTATTCAAATTTCGTACCCGACAGGGGTAAACTAATTCGTTTTAAATTACGTTACGATATTGCGTTTCGAGTTAAAATATTACCGATATAAACAAGCACCAGAGGGTACGAATAAAATATTAGAAGGCACTCTGGCTCGCGCGTAATTAGTTTACTTATTAGACACGTAGTCGCGTACATCGTTATTCGCGACAACCTAGATGATATTTATGTCATTAATACCTTTTATTTATATTCTCCGAACGCGATATCTATACGTATTATTTAATTTACAGAACGTTGATATTTATAAAGCAGTATTTAACTCAGCACAGCTGTAATTATAACGAAGTATAAATGGTAATTAACCGCTTAAAAGTGTTAGTAATTTTTCACATTAAAGAAATTGTTATTGTACGTTAATTGCACTCAAAATAAACGACTTTTGTGTTTTATTTACGTGAATGCCTAACATGATATTAATTATGCTGCCAGATGAGAAACTTGGTCGTGGAAATCGGTGCATCGCCAACAAAATAAATAAATATAAGTCAAGAAATCCGTTTAAATCTGCGTCTTACAATTAGCAATTCGGAGATGTATTATGTTTAAGTATACCATATAACAATTTTATACATCAGTTGCAAATACACACTCACTCACGCCTTTTATCCCCGAAGGGGTGGGCAGAGGCGCAAATAGTGCACCCACTTTTCGCGGTTATTCCGTCCCATGATGTGATAGGGGGCGAGCCTATCGCCATATGGGGCACAAAATCCAGACTCCGGGCTGATACTGAATAGAAAAACTCAATATCACATTGCCCGACCCCGGGATCAAACCCGAGACTTCAGCGTTGAGCGTTGCAGTCAAATACTCGTGTATTTCAGTTGAATAACATTGGATTCACCTTTAAGAGTTTATTTCTTAACTTCATATTTTCAAAACCTTAACTTATCCACCCACAAATATAATTTACAACGGTGAGAGTGGAACTGCTATCTGTACACGTTCGCAAAGATATTTATTACACAGGTGCATATTTTATTGGCTTTCCAACATAAAACAACACATAAAAACTATCAGTACGGACGAGCGAGTCCCGGACACAAATCTTATTCGCAATAAACGAGACGAAACGAAACGGGAACGTTAATAAAGATATAATAATAAATATTCGTACGAAAACCTTTCGGGATTCGAATTAAACTAAGGGTAAGAAAATTGCCGGAGTCCCCAAGGAGGCAGCGAGCGACAGCTGTGAAGCCTAATGCCCTTTCTATTTATCAGTGATCGGGGAAATGACGTTGTATGTACTGCCTCATAACACCATACTCCCAAAGGACGTAAAACACGAAGCAAGCATTTTCTTTATATTCGTAATATTATAACACACTCGTACATTTTTAATGTCATCATCAAAACTAGTAGACGTTACAAGCTAATCTAAAATACGTGCCAAAACGAAAGAAATATTTCACATTATATTAACAATCATATCCGGTTTTCGTGAATAATCCGTAATAAAATTGTTCAACAAACAAACGAATACTACGAGTGTCCATAGGAACTTGATATTGCGTAAGACGCGATGACAATCTCTGTTTTATGGTGGAGACCTCGTAAATGTCTATTAATATGAATGGGCTCCAATTACTTTTATGATTCGCGTTTTGTTGAGAGAATTTATAAAAACTTTACGATCCACCGCCCCTGGTTTGTTTGACTTTATGTGCAGCAGGGGTGAGCTCATCGGGATTCGATCGCAATGGACAATCGCCTGACAGATGGCGCGACGCCTCTCACCTGGCCCCAAACCTTGACTTAAAATTCCAAAAGCAGCGTCAACTGTATCTAATTGAATAATAAGACAATAATCTCTTCGTGAATAGACACTCATTTTGTCGGACAGTAAAGTGTCAAAGGGCTTCCGTACCACATTGAATTGATACATTAATATTTCTGCAGCGTATACTAACGGATATCATACGATATTTAGAACATGTGAATGTTCACTTGTATATGTTTTCTCAAACGCAACGATGAAGCAATTACGATGCAACGTGCACCCTGCGAAGTGGCGAACGATTTTATTGCAATTTAAAATTATGTTTATTTATACAAATGAATTATTTTATACTCGAGATAATTCGCTTTTATTACATCAATCCGTATTACTTTTCAGTTTTACGTCCCATTGAAAATTTGTAATGCACACACGAGCACGCGGATACTTAAAATATGAGCAGGAACGGAAGTTTCGCAACAATTGGTGAGTCATTCGCAACAGTCGACTCGTATACGACGCTAAATGTCGACATTAGACTCGGATATTACCTCTCAAACGCACTAAACCAACAAAACCGTCATCGAAACATCTGAAACTGTACAATAACTTCCATTGAGTAAATCGGAATGATCTCAATGAGAATAGTCAATAACAGAGTGCCAACTTCCTCTGAAGAGTGCCAGCGGGCCGGGCCGGAACGTCTATCACATCATATGACCCGCTGAATGCGTCTTATTACACTTTTATCGGTCGTATCAGTCATAAAATGCTAATGAACGAGCGTTTCGGACCAAACATCCGAGCGAGAGATTCAAATGACGGTATAAAACGTAACCCGAAGTCGACACTTCGTTGGAAACGTAATCGTAATCGGTCTATGCGCTTTCAAAACAACGCGTAACACGACCGTCTGTATGGCCGCCAAGATACCAACGATGTTTTTAAAAGCTCTTTTATTGTGCGACCTAGTTTAATATCTTCAGTTTTACGGAACCAATTGGCTGCTTTCGCGTTTTATACTTTATTTCATTAGCAACAGAAACTATTTTTGCTGTGAGAAAAGTGGTTTTTGTGTGTTACTGATAGTCTATATAGAGCCGCGTTTGAAATCGAAGTGTTATTTTGATTGCTAACATTTAAATATTCTTTTCTATTATACAGTCTATTCTGAGCGATCTTACTAATCAGTTTAAATGATTTTAAAACATGTAATAATAGACTAGTATTAGTTATCATTTTACACTAACTTTGCAAACCAATAATTTTTTTGCAGCTGTTATTTATTAATAAATTAAAAGAAGACGCTAAATTTATATCAACAATACGCTTAAGCTTGTATTAAATTTATTGGTTGTCGGTCGTAAATTTAATTTTGAACAAATTATTTTACGATTTTTTATTTTACGAAATTAATATTAATAATTGATGCAAAACGATTAAATGCAAAATAACCTGTCCAGCAATAGTATTTGTAATGAATTATATAATATAAATTCATAAAAAACTAAACTAAGATATTCATAGTTTCCTATATTACCATACCTAAATCAATGATCTAGCACTTTTAGTGCGTAACAAACAATAATGTCACTGAAATATCCAACGAAACCGCTGAACAATATTTAGTTACTTTAAAATTGTACGTGACACATAATACCGGCCATTACAGTTTTTTTGTGACGCTTGGAGCGCGTTATCTGTGAGTGATGGAGTCATTTTCAAAAATAAAACGGCCCTCTTCTCTTGCCATGAGAATATACGACCACTTCACATTAATATATTATCAAAATAACGCTTTGAGTTTGGAAGTGTGCGCCGGCAGCTTATCTACAGACACGACTCACAAATAATATCTAATAGGAAATGAAATATGTACCTCCTTAGCGAGGCAATTTGGGCATTTCAAACATCCTGTTATAGTATTAACACGTGGGCCTCTAATATAAATAATGACTAGGAAGGAATTAAAGCTGTGTAAGCCAATTGTTTCCGGGACTTCATAACTAATGTTTGTTTATTCGGTTCCTGATTATTATTTGTCATCAAAAAATATTGACGGGGTGTAGGATCTTCGCGTTTGTATCGAAACTATAAAAATGTGGATGTTCTTAATTAAAACATCAGAAGGCAGACTCGATTAATCCCACTGCGGTGTGGGCGGCAGACTGCACTTATTTTATTTGTGTCGCTAGCGTATATTTCAGACTTAGCTTTAAGGGGAAATCCTTGCTGAAAATTCCTATAATACTTGTGTAGAAGCAAAACCGACCTTATGCTCTTATACCTAAAGATTGTATTACCGTGTACTGGGGAGGATGATAGGATATTTGTCGTCTAGAAGTTGCCTGCACATCCTGTGCAGACTTTGTATAATTGCTCAGGGTTTTGGATGTTTGGTAGAAAGTCGAGTAATTATAACCTTTAATTGCATATGTGTTTTGTTTTAAGTCTATCGTCGACTAACTAGACGGTCTAATTAATTGTATAATAGAGACCTTTTTCTTAACGTTAACTGAGCGACAAATGAAATGCATTGGCTTCGTGTTCCTCAAGTGTTACGGTACTTTTTATTAAATTCTGTTTGATTTATATTTATATGGCAAACTTTATGACATAAATGTACACTTTCCTATTTCCAAATATACAGGAGATATTATAATAATTGTCACATAATTTATGGCATGCTATCGAAAATGTTTATAGTTACTAATTTAATGGCGCCGAGTGCTATAAAAATGATTTAATTAGTGCATATAATTAGATTTTATTGCTTATTTTGAATTTGTTGAGCCTATTTGTAAATGAATAATACACAGCCATTATCTAGCTATTTAACATAAGACTATATAAACAAATAGTAATTTTAATAATTAACTGGAGTTCGTATAGAAAGGTACTTTCGGACGTACAAACCTTAAGAGTCATTTTATTACTAAATAAATATATTAAATAAAAAATACATTAATGAATTTATAGTAAAATATTGAATACATTTTATGTTACAAAAGTATTAGTAATCGACTGGATAGACTACTGTCTACCACAGTTGTTTGTTCAGACCGGTCTTGTTTCGGGGCGAGCCGGTATATTCAGAGGCCAGCGTAATTCTAGCGATCGTCGAGGCGTGGTCTCTCATTGGTCAATACCCTGTTGGGCTATACTGATCTTAGTATCGAGAAGGGAAGATATATACATATAATATCACTAGTTTTTGCCCGCGGCTCCGCCCGCGTGAATGAGTTTTGCCGGGATAAAAGTCCCGGTTTATATTTCTCGGAATAAAAAGTAGCATTTGTGTTAATCCAAGACATAATCTACCCGTGTGACAAATTTCATCCAAATCCGTTCAGAAGTTTTTGCGTGAAAGAGTAACAAACATCCATACATCCAGACATCCATACATGCATACTTACAAACTTTCGCGTTTATAATATTAGTAGGATGTGGTAGAGACATATTTGTATGACATAATTTGTATACCAACCAGTTATACTAAGATTTTCAATTGACAAAATAGTTTGTCTTGTTTTAGTTAAATAAAAATATCTGTTATAGTAAAAGTGGAAGATACTATATTATTTTCGCATTGGAATGTTTTGCACACTTGTCTTTCTCCTTGTTACCCCCGACCATACAGTCAACACAGTTTTCGGCATCGCAATTAAACGTTTCCAAATACTGCCCTTACGCATCAATTAAAACAACATTTAACCACCAAAAAATTTGGTCACACGAGATTGCATCTTTAATTTTCACAATACGCGAACTGCGAAAATTTCGCCGCATTTTTCAATGCTCTTACACAAACACGTAGTGAACATTCACAAACAAGTTTTGCGAGCTACCGACATTTTTTTGTGGCTCCCGACAATGATCTATGTTTCTTGAGATAAACCTTAAAAGTAAAACGCTTTTATTTTCCATATTACGTTTGCAGAAGCTTTGTATACGACCTTCTTTTCGAGTGTGACACAAATTGAAATAGGAAGTGGCTTAATCGTAATAACAATTAGTTCAAAAGAACGAATTGATATTATAGACCTGTAAAATATTAATTAATATTTTTATTTCAGTGATTTATAAAAGCAATATCATTTCCTACATAAATGTCTCGTGAGTAATATTGACTACAATAAATTAAGAACCAAAATCCACACGTAATTTATTTTTTCTTGGCTTCAATGTGATACTTAATTAGTTATCTAAAGACTTGTTCACGTATATAACCATCATTGACGTTTCGTTATTAATAAGTATTCGTTTGAATCGAATAAGTGTTCACATCAAATGATTTCGATAAATAGATAAATGATTAAGAATTGTCGTCGAGATCTTGACAGTTTCATCTTTTTACCTGTCTACGGCGAAGTGAGGTAATGATTTTATATGTAAATATCTATTTTATGTTCTACTGCAGCGTCACTTTTAGTGGGCCGATTTTGACAAATAAGGTGTATATCGACTCGTCTTTATTGTGAGATGGTTATAACACTTATAACCCATGTATTTTTTTATATATTGTTTTCAAATTCCATTTTTCTAAGTATTCGATTCAAAAGAGCTTTTTAAAGTCTATTTGAATAAAGAACATTTTGAGTTTGAGTTTGCTGTTTGTAAGCGTAACAATATGTGTGTTTTTTGTGCCTCTGCAAAAATAAAAACGATTCGAAATCACGATCCGGAAAAAATTGGCGATGTGTGAACGCGTCGTAAGTACAATATGTAATGAGTTTGTCTCAAAAACTGTAAACAAATCTTAAATCCCAGCCCAATCATAACAGTCGACTCAAGACCTTACTGAAAACGTGACAAAATTCACAATCACTTAATTTAAATACCGGGTAAAAAAACTTTAAATAGTAAACCACTTTGAAAATTGAGCCATATACTTCGTTGACTTAATGATAAGCATGTTATGATAAGTCGACCTTTACGTTTTAAACTCTCATTTATCTTAAAAACATCTTGTATTCTAAAGTGAGTAATCAATATGTTCTTTCTTTAATGAGTTATCGACTGTGGTTATTTACGGCCGTAGGGAATATTTGAAGATAATATAATTAAGTAAGTGTATTGTTTATAATAACGTGTGTTTAAGTCTGTCTTCCTCTCATACATTGTACTCTAAAAGTAAAAGGACATCTATGAAATCCCATAGTCTGACGCTTGTTGGGATGCTTAAAGGGGCTATCGAAACATGCAGTCAACTTTGTATTTTGTATATAAAAAAAGCATAATAATTATTAATTTACCTCAAACCCCCCGAAATATATAAAATTTAATAGATCTAATTAATAGATATGCACCGGGAATTATTAATGACAACTCCTCTGGTGATATGTTATTGGTTATATTCTTATAGTATTTATTTTTGTCATATATTTTACTCAACTAAAATACATAAAATGAAAAAAATATTCTATCTGTTCTAAAACTCGCATACTTTCAATAACCTGTGACTAGTATTTTAACAGTATGATCATTACAAGGAAAACGGATTCGTATAATGCAATTTTATATACTTGTATTACCTTACAAGTCTATTTGGTGACACATGTTTAAAAATAATACTTAGTACACTCATAGATGTAAGTGTGTCATTCAAGAGTATTCTGCGAAATTGCACAAGCATTAATAAATAATAACTACTAATATACCTATACCTACAACAAAAACGGACAAAAATAAAAAAAATCTCCGTAATATGACATTGTTACAGAAAAAGTAATCCATTCGACAACTCACTTTACTTAAGCTGAGCATTTAAAGGATTGTTTATGGTATAAATAATAAAATCCCTGACCTGTCTCCTTTACGAGTCAGTTATGAATAAATCAAAACCGAGAAAAGGGCTTATTATTGAAAATTTATCGTATAAGATAAAAGTTTACGTAACCTCTACATCAGCAACACGGCGGAGTTATATACTATACATACCTACTACAGTAATGGAAACATTTAGACTAATTAAATCGAACATTATTATGTCGTTGGAGATATCATTTGACCTGTTTATCGTGCATAAAGTCATCCATTTCAATAATAGTTGTCATAACGTCCACAATGTATAATGGTTGGGCTATAAGAAATAGCGTTTTATAGCCAATAATAATGCAGTGATCTGAACAAGCCACCGTTATGTTGATGAGTAACTTGAGATAGACCGTATTGTGTATATAATTGGAACGTTTATTGCTATTACGCGATTTTTTATTGCCTTTATAATTTGATAGCACTACCTTATTCATTATCGACAAAAACGTTATTGTTTGTTACTTATTTATAGCATTGGCTGGTGTTGACATGTTCATTCGTTTTTATTGAGAGAACGAATGGAGCATTAACATGAAAAAGTGTGCATGCAGAGTACATTTTACTATTATAGCCACTTCACGACTCTTTTGCATAAAAGGTGTGAACGACAAAAATGACTAATTAATTTATGCGATATAGCGAATAATTATTAGAAATGTTCTAATAGTTTTTTTAATGGTACAAAAACTACACTTCGAAGAAAAAGTTTACGAAGTTATCAAAATCACTACATCTAAAGTTGAAGTTCATTTATGGCCATAGGATGTCGAGAATCATCGAGAGAAAGATCTTTGTGTTAGTGTCACTTCTACCTATTAAATTGTAGTCGTAATTTATACTTTATACGTTCGTACACAGGTTTTAAATGATATAATTTTGTTTGAACTCTACATAGAGCCCATAATCCCATAGAGTGGTTTAACTGAGTAAGAAAAGCAAAACCTTTAGTTGTTTTTCAGAAGCCGATAAGAATCGTCTTCCGATAAATCAATCTTAACTACTAAGAATTAATCAAGGAACTCTCTGTCATACAATATAATAGTTTTTCCTTAATAACGTCACAAACGTGAAATTTGTAAAGTCGTTCTTCCATTCTCTGTATTATAGAATATCTAAGAAGAATGTCTATAAAATATTTCAAATTTACGTATTTTACGACTTCGAAAACATAATTTACATTTGTTTTAATTTGTTTATGTTAAAATGACAACCAAATATTTCGACTAGTCGCGTTGGGAACCGTAAGTCGAAACACAGTCAACCTTTTACTTTCGTGTCTAATAAATCATTCGGTATCAAATCCTGGTATTTGATAACTTACCAATACGACCAACAAATCAAGTCTGACTTTTATTACGTTTTTATTTTTTAAACTTGACTTTCTCTTGATATGAAAAATGGGTCTGACGAAAACGTCAACGATCTTTTACATTATTGGATATTTTAGTCAATACCGTAAATTATGTTAACTATTAGTTTTTATAGATAAGTAACGGGTATGTCAATATTTTTCTTTTCTGGATTTGCAGCTCAAATTTAGATATAATAGGTAATTGGTTGTCTGTCCGAAATTAATAATAAGAATATTGGTGGTAGGTCCTTCACATGTGAGAGTTCGTCGGGGTGGGTACCACCGCAATATCTAATACGTTACCGCCAAGCAGCAGTGTGCATGCACTGTTGTATTGAAGGACACTGTAGCCAGTGTAACTACTGGACATAATGAGACTTAACATCTTATGTCTCAAGATGACGAGCTCAGTGGAATGCCACACAATACTTTGTAACTCAAGGTGCTGGATGGTGTTGCTACTGTTTATGGGTGTTGGTATTGCTTACTCGTCTCGTCATTCAATGCAATAATAAAAAAAGTATCTTTCATAGATTAATATGTGTTATGTGTGTTATTAATATGTATATGTGCCCGATATGGCGATAGGCTCGCCCCCTATCACATCATGGGACGGAATACGCTTGGCGAAAAGTGGGTGCACTAGTTGCGCCTCTGCCTAACCCCTTCGGGGATAAAAGGCGTGAGCATGCGTATGTATGTATGTTGCTAGGAATATACACAAATTAGTCAAATTGGTTTGAAATATTTTTTATTTTCTTATTAAAAAGGTACTAAAATTTGAGAAAGAATCCGTTATTTTGAAAATCTTTTTAAAACATAAAATAAAACATACCATAAAAGCACTGCAAATATCGAAATCTAAAACAATATACTAAAAAAAGAAGTACTAAATTCCGCTTTCACTAATCGTTTACACAATTTGTACTTGCAAATGGTGAACTATGTCAACTCAATACGATAACAATCAGATGGTAATTTTAAGTCGGTTGAATTATTTCGGTAAGGAACAAAGTGGTAATTACTGCTTACTGTATTACGTCGATAAATGTCTTATTAGCAGAGAGTGTGTTACAGATATTTGTATTTACTAGCATTTTCCTTACTTATGGGTGGCAATTTTACTCCTTTCTAAAAGATGAGCTACCACCAAGAGATTGAAGATTATTTGACCATCTAGAAATCAACCACTCATGTGGGTTAT
Organism: Sphinx pinastri; assembly: GCA_947568825.1. NCBI lineage: Eukaryota > Metazoa > Arthropoda > Insecta > Lepidoptera > Sphingidae > Sphinx > Sphinx pinastri. The sequence continues at coordinate 7,011,670 of OX387627.1, read as the reverse complement.
TGTATTGATATATGCAATTATTACATAAGTCAATATAAAGGTTTCAATACGCATTTATAATAATATCCAAAAAGAAAATATAATTTCATATTCTGACGAATTAAGTGAAAAATCCAAAAATTTAATTTTGGCAAGTTGTAATCAAACTCAAAAGCTTTCCATAAATTAGATGACACATTTTGATACCGCATTCGATAAGAGTACTCCACGGGGTGTGGTCTTCCCATTTAAAGAGTATGTTAGTACAGATAGATGCGGGCTAACGGTAAATCATCATAGCTACTAGAGAAATTAATTGACTAACAAAAACAACCTCTGAAACCATCGACGAACGTTTTCGTTAGGTAACTTGACATTCTGTGAGTAAACTGTGATAAATATATCCTGAAGACCATGAACATGTTTCTCAGCTTTCTCATATAAGTAAATACTTAACAGCTTGAACGTGTTTCTAAGTATATTTTCACTGAAAAAAAATAAAGTTTATTATTTAAATATGCGGAAAAACAACTATGAATACCATATTATATTACCAAAGAATTTCCATTTATTAAATTATAATTATTAAAATATCAAATTATCAATTCTCGCGACTACGCCTCAATATTGTCGCAAAAAACATATTTATAGATCAATAAGTCATTCCAGCGGTTTTCTCATACAAACTTTTTTTTATAATATTAGCGTAGATAATATTACCTATGCAAATATAATCCACATTTTTAATTAAAAACCAGCGTTATAAGTATTTGTAATTACTATAAATCAAATCACGTATAAAATAAATATTAATGTATTATAAGCAGTACAACGAATTCATCTCATTAAGATAAGGAAGAATCTTATAAATTTGATATTTAATATGCCCAGAAGTTTTTCCTCACGCAATGCAATGCAATGCAATCAGCCCTGTATTATATACTGCCCACTACTGAGCACGGGGCTCTTCTACTACTGAGAGGGGTTAGGCCCTACCTAGGCTACCTAGGCTCCACCACGCTGACCTAGTGCGGGTTGGTAGACTTCACGTACCCTCGAGATTCTTTTGGGGAATTCTCAGGTATGTAGGTTTCCTCACGATGTTTTCCTTCACTAAACAATACACACGTAACTTCGAAAAGTCAGAGGTGTGTGCCTTGGGCTTTTTTAACCTCCCAGCTAGGCTATCGTCCACACTAGGCCTCAATTTGAAACAGTTTGTATTGTGATATGGAGAATACAGTCCCAGAACATCAAAGCCTCATCACCATCACCATTGTAACAAATTTAACATTACAAACTTACATTTAAAATATTTGTCAGGAATTGAAGCAGATTATTTATTTGCTTGATTTTTTCCCGATTTAGTTGTTTGGAATAAAATGAAAACGGGAGCCATTCATTTTTCCGTGTTAAAATGAAGTCCAATTTTTTTCAAAACTATTTATATTGGCGGAGTGGGCGTTGTTTGTGAAACTAGAGACCAGGAATCGATTTTCGTACTAAATATTATAAATATTAGATCCAAAGAATTTTCATTACCGGTATTTTGGGTGAAGAAAACTAGAAAGTCCTAGTTGTTTATATTTATTTAATAGATAACCGAAATTTAATAAATATTCTATAATTTTTTTATCTTACATACAATCTTAACTCTACCTACCTAATGTTAGAACCCAAATTCCCGTGACATATATCATCGAATACCAAAACTCGGCAGCCCTACACCGAGGGGAGTGTACTGGGCGTTGACCTCGCTTTAAATCAGGTTGTCTGCGGTTGTTAGTCCGTTTGTGTGTCCGCATGCGCTATGCATTGCAGCTGCATCCCATTGTACTTGCACAAATGAATGTCAAGTCCGAGTATTAGCAATATGAATAAAACGCCTCTGGTGATGACGTCATACAATTACGTGTTTATTATAACAAGAAGACCACATGTTTCAAGAACTTAATAATATTTTTTTTTAATTTATGTGTAATAACGATATGAATTGACTTAACAATTCGAGTCGATGAAATGTTAGAATTTTATTAAAATAAGAATATTGTCAAATAATTTTAGTAATAATCTAATTATTATTATCATAATTGGCGGCATCTGCAAAGTTACTTCTAAATGCATTTTATTGACTATTGCACAAACTAATGTGAACATAAATGCATGTAATATGTGTATACATCATCTTGTATTAATACCGAGTTGAGATAATGACTGGATAAAGATAAAAAATTTAATTAAATGATCATTACATAGAAGATATCATATCAATGGTTATAATCTCAATTTATTGAATTTAATACGGTATTTGTAGAGAATATTTTAGATTAAAACTTAAAGGGTATTATAAATTTTCTTAATCCTTATAACATGTTCATCATAATTATAAATACGTATTTAGAATAACGTATAGAAAAATTAACATTATAATACATAGTCTTAAACTATATTATACTTAGTAAATAAATCTAAAAAGGACCTGTATTTTCCCATTTTGTAACATCTACAACTGACAAATCTTTAGATATAAATAATCTATTCACAGAGATATAGAATTACAATTGAACTTTCCAGTTGTAGTATAGTATTCCAAATGTTTCGAACGAATAGGACTATATCTACCCGCGTGTTTGGACCATGCGGGCTCTCCGAATATTTTTTCATAATTATAACACAGGGAAAATATTAACTCACAATGTATTATCCTTTTAAATAATATATTAAATGAGATGATAATTTGTAATCAGGGCGATTTACTTTCATTTTTATCAGGTCGAAAAATAAATAATATTAATATAGACCCTAAATGATTTTGATATTTAAATTTCAAAGTTCACAGTTTCAATAAGGGAAAGTGCACATGTAAAATATTCAACCACATTGTTGCAAATAAAATATATGCGGTTTATAACTTAACCTTTATAATTATGCAAATGTATACCCGTTGAACAGGTACCTAATCGCTTGCAAAACGGTAGGCATACGATACATGATATCTAAATAATGTGAAACTGCAGAATAAATATAGCTATTTAACTGTATATGCCACCCAACGATTGCAATTTTTTTTATGGCATTGAATGACGAACCGAGCTTGCCGTTAGCCTGATGGTAAGCGATACGACCACCCATTAACAGTAGCAACACCATCCAGCTGCATCTTGAGTTACGAAGTACTGTGTGGAATTCTACTGCGCTCGTCATCCTGAGACATAAGATGTTAAGTCTCATTATGTCCAGTAGTTACACTGGCTACAATGTCCTTCAAACCGAAACACAACAGTGTATGCACACTGCTGTTTGGCGGTAGAAATAGACATTGCGGTGGTACCCACCCAGACGGACTCTTACGTGTGAGACCTACCACCAGTAAAATTAAGGATATATGCTCCTTTTTCACGTGAAAACCTCGTCTTAGCAGTACTTTTGTAATCAGTAGTTTTGTACATATTCTGAGGCCGGTACAGTGATTCGATTTTTGTTTAATGTCATCGTTTTTGGACTCTTATCAAATTAATAGTTTGAATATAATATTATGATAAAAATTAGCATTTTGAAAACCTAAAATTATTATATTTTAAATCACAAATACTTAAGCATCTACACAATATTGTATTATACAAAAAAAATGTCAATTAATTGACCTTATTAATAGATCAAAGTGTATAATTCACTAGTGCGGTTAATATAGTATAGGTATGTTTATATAGTAACTCTAAATAAACATAGGCGGTACTCTTAACAATAGTAAATTCTTATTTTATTTTCATCACAAAAATATGGCACCATACTAAAAGCATTTAATTGATCTTGAGTGGTGCTATGACAAATAACATGGACTTAAGTATCTGCAGACCTTGCATTTCAACAATTCATAATCCAATTTAATTATAGTAATTATAAATATATCGTATTAGTGAGTGGTCGACACGCTCGCCTATTTGCCTTTAATTAAAACAACTTGTATTGGTAAATTATAATAAGTAGATAATTTTTGAAATACCTAATCTAAATAAGAGATAAAATCACCTAGTTTTCGTGGCGGCGTTTTAAAGTAGACAGACTTTGATGTAAATTAAAACATTTCACAGTAATTAATATGCGAATGTGTAAATTCTAAGCGGTAAGGCAACTTTGTAGAATTGCTTGTTTACTTATATCTGTTTTATATAGATCTTATTTATTAGTATGCAATATCTAGCACATAGAGAATAATATTCTTGTCACTGGTTTAAACCATAGACCACACCACAAGCCAATGCATGTTGATTATTAACATTCTTAAAGTTAACATCAATTATCTTGAGCTTAACTATGGTATCCACATCTAAATAAGCTTACAAATCACATCACTCAAAATTAATACCCATCCACAATCTTGCCAAAGGATTTGAATCATAAAAAGCATATAACTGCATACAATAAATAACATTAGAAAGCGCGTACAGTAAATGTACGGGATGAATAAATCGTGACGTCACCGAGGCGTGCCATCCCTGGATCAAAGATCGTTTCGCTTCAACTCACTAGTCGAGAACTACGGATATATGGTTGTCACTTTGTAACATTTTATATTTTCGTGCAGTTTCCGTTTGAGACATATCATTGTTGATGAGACGTATATTTTGTTTAAAAAATAACATGTTTTTATTAAAGGTAGGGGTAAGTGAAACGAACTGCTGGAATGAAGGTTGCGGGTTTCCTCCCATAGCAAGAACACTTATTTGACTTTTTGAAATCATAAATGCAATAATATTTCAATATTTTTTAAATTGGTTTTAGACAACTGCGTAACTTAGCGTTTTCCTTAATTTTGTAATTATGTAGACTCTCCCAACACACAAAAGTTTACTTGGTGGAGAAAGTACTAAACGGACAAGCTATCATTACAGTGTATAATCATTAAGATAATATTAATATTCAATAATCATTGAAGTACATACATGTATTTTATTAAAATATTTTAATTAAGAATTTCACAAAATATCTACAAGTTACTTCATATTACTTAGTTTGAATAAGATTAATAAAAGTATAAAATGTGATCGATCATAAGATTAAAGTAATATCTTACATCAAACCAAACACTATTTATAAGAACTATTTCTGTTAACAAAAAATTTGGCAGCGAGAAAGTTATAGCTTGCCAAATCTTGAAAGGTCACCTAATTTGTCTCCGAGTTATCATTTTATTACTTTACTAACATTTTCTCGTGGTTCTGTCTGTATGTATGAATTACATTTAACCAAAACGAAGGTCACAAAATTTGCCATATGTATTTTAACGATTATAACTAGCGTATTATGCTTGTTTTCCGGATGATAAGTCTTGTTACGAATATAATACATATTATTACATTTATATAATTACATTATTGTTTTATTTAAAACATGTATATAAATAACTCGTAATAAAGCTAACATATACGCATTCATTAAGCAATGAATAATTAGATATCGGTGTTAAGGACCACTCTCAAGTCAAGTGACAACCTTAACATGAGGCAATGTCCTTCCAACCGGAGCACAGAACAACATTGTGATGATTTAGCAACCGCTCTCAATGAGCAAAAATAGTCCTTTCCGACACGAACAAGCTTGAATTATTAGTTTTTGTGCTCAACTACGCTAACAGTCCTAATATGTTTATGCACATAACAAGCCATCCCATATATGCTTTGATAAGGTCTATTTATGTGTTTCTGAATTCCATCGATATCCTACTCAACCGATCAACATTTTTGGTATTTATTAACAACGCCATTGCTACTATCTCCTAATCACTACGCGTGCCCGTTTTAGAAGCTTTACAACCTGTTAAAAAACACGCAAACTTCGAGATAATCGGCAATAAACGAAAAACAAGCGCCCGTCGATGAATCACGGCCGAAAAAAATGTTCAACTCCTATTCTGATTACAAACACGTTAAATAATTAAAATAATTGCCTGTAAAGCCACGGGGCCCCGTGGCACTGAATAATTACTTAAGCGTGTTCCACATTAATTCGTACCGAAACAAAACAATTTTAATATGCGGATTACAGATTTCTTACATTAATGCGCGTGCGTGCTATATCATAATTTTGACGTGGAAGCGTCGCTTTACGCTGATTACATGAAAAATTACTGTATTTTCCATCCTGGCCGTACTGGTGTGATTATTATTATAGACGCTATCGTACCGATTATACTGTACGATTTCATCAGATGTTTTCGCACGGGCAGGAAACTACTCATAAATTGCAAATGTCAAACAAGGTGGAAAAAATAGCGTAAGGCGATCAATTTCGACTGTGGACTATTTAAAGATGGCGTCCCGAAGTTTGCCGAATGTTTACGATGACTCGCGAATTACGAGCTAATAAAATACGATGTCACCGACGCGCCGATACAGCCCTTAAACGCATTTAATGCTGGTTTAATTGATATTGATTGTACATAATACGGAATTATAGATAATTACGTTATCGATTTTTATAGAGTGCTTAATCGATTACCATATTATCTCGGTTCGTTTAAAATATACCTTCTTAACGTTGTGCCGTTTTAGCGTATTTAAATAGTTAAGTTGCTAAAAAATATATAATGAGGTACATAATAAATAATAGTAATTAATGCAAAAATTAAATCTAGGTAATATATTATTTTAACAAATAATATTATTAAGCTTGAATATAATTTGTATGTAATTAAGTTGTGTGGATCAAATTACAGCAGTGGGATTTAGGTATACACAAATATTCAAATTAAAAAAGTCAAAATCTTCGAATAAACACCTTTTTCAACGGACAAATAATAACTCAGCCGGCTTGTAACTGCATCCAGACCACAAATCTCGGCTGACCAAGCCCCTTGTTCCATAAATAACCTACTTACTGGACAAAATTCTGTTATAATTCACAATCAGACCTTTAATATTACAATCCAGCGGGTGAGCATTAATCAAATACGTGAAACAGGTTTATACAAAGGCGGGCAAGTTAAATAAAATAATAAATAAGCCGCAGCATTCCTTGAGATTTATTTCGGAGAAAAAACCGAGCCGGGTAAGAGCCGGGTCTTGTCGCAGTATGTTTATAGTCATGCCGGTGTCGCCTCACAATGTCAACTCTAATTAATGCCGCGCCCTTGCTGGCTGATATATAATGTGTATGTGGCCAGTTTCTCTTAAAAGGGTTTTCTTTTTCTAACGCCTGAGATACGAGCCACTTTAAACTCTACACACTGTTCGAATATGTTATCAGATTAAATCTCAATTACGGGAAAACAATGCAAATGAAGGTGATCTATTGTATCCTGTTTACTACGATCTTTATCGAATCATGGGAAATGTTTAGCGGTTGAGAGAGTTGCAGGTATAGTCAAGCTTACCTCAAATAATAATGGACGCCAGCTGACGGGAGGTGCCATAATGTCCGTTGTCATAGCAACCATGCGAAGGGTGGCCAACCTGCCTCGACATATCATCGACCCCAAAAAAAAATGGTTAGACGGTCTTGCGGTGTCACTGTGATTTTAGACTTTGCACTGCAGAACGGAAAGTCCTCTTTCACGTGTCATCAAATGTCACTTAAGACTTTCCACTTTGATTACGATGTTGGGATACGTGTATTGTATTTCGGGTTCCATCTTTGCTTTTTAAAATTAGAATGGGTATCACTGTCCCTGTCGAGTGCATCAGCGTTATACATCCGTCCTTGTCTAACCGCATGTATAATTATCCCATTGTCTGGTTATGACATTTTAAACAGTTTTAAAAATTTTGTTGAAATAAGCGCGAACCATAAATGTTATTGCGGCAGTAAAAACGCAGTTTGGGTAATTTATTGCTCATGTAAATGTAGTATCTGACTTTTGTACGAATCACATGATTTATATGCTGCATATTTTTTACTTTGTAAGGAACGAAGGAAAAAAAGTGGTAAGAAGTACGGACTCGTTAAAAACTGGATTAAGCTTAAATATTTATAATAGTTCTAAACGAATACCTGCATTCTACGAGAATGGGTATCAAAATCTTCAATCTCGCCTTATCCTATTTAAACTTACTGAGATTTAATTTAAATTTTACATTTCAATTATACGTATTGGTAAGTATTTTAATTAAGGGAAGTCGTGATGTTATCAAAGTCAGCAACAAACACTAGTGTAAAAGGTCACAAAAGTACATACATATATATACATATACATATACACTCACGCCTTTAATCCCCGAAGGGTTAGGCAGAGGCGCAACTAGTGCACCCACTTTTCGCCGTTATTCCGTCCCATGATGTGATAGGGGGCGAGCCTATCGCCATATCGGGCACAAATTCCAGACTCCGGGCTGACACTGAATTTTAAAAAACCCAATATCACTGCCCGACCCGGGAATCGAACCCAAGACCTCAGCATTGCAGTCATACCGCAATACAACTACGCCACCGAGGCAGTACGTCACAAAAGTAACGTGTTTAATATATTTATTATAAATTCTAAATTATTAACTACATTGTAGACACGTCTTAAAACATAGTCATGTCAATTAAAAATATATTTTATTGAAATACAATGGCTTATTTAATAAACATAATAAAACTCACTGTCTGACCATAGAAGTTACGAACGGAGATTTTTAGATAATATCATACATATATACATATACACTCACGCCTTTAATCCCCGAAGGGGTAGGCAGAGGCGCAACTAGTGCACCCACTTTTCGCCGTTATTCCGTCCCATGATGTGATAGGGGGCGAGCCTATCGCCATATCGGGCACAAATTCCAGACTCCGGGCTGACACTGAATTTTTTAAAAAACCCAATATCACTGCCCGACCCGGGAATCGAACCCAAGACCTCAGCATTGCAGTCATACCGTAATACAACTACGCCACCGAGGCAGTCAGTAGATAATATCATATTATAATATTCAAATTGTACTCATCGCGAATATTTATTGTGAGATTATTAAAGCCAAAAGTTAGATATTTTACATCGTAAATAATAAGGTAAATATACTTATTAAAAAAAAAACGAAATGTATAATTTACAGTAAAATACTAGATACGTTAATATTCATATAAAATGCATAAAAATATGAGCAACGTTTGAAACAGTTGATAAATAGATTTATAAACTATACAAAAAAAAACGAACGTCCTCACAAGTTTACTTTTAATATTCTAATCTAAACGCTCACTTGCTCAAACGACAATCCCTTAGTATCCGGTACATCAATTAAAATAACCCATTAGCGATATCAGTGAGTTTTCGACCGTCAGGTAAAGTCCAGCCTACACGGTCAACATTCCGAGCCACTCCGTTGGTCCGCTATCAATTTTATACGCGATGGGAAGGCTATTTATCTTACCTTATTTATTGGCTGACTCGAAAACCAGTTTGAGACTCGCTCGCTTTGAGACTCAGCATTTACCTGTATATACCGGCATACATAGATATGAGAGAAAACAGCGGCGCATTCAATCCTTATTCAGAATTAAATGAAGCGTTAAAATTGTTTTACGTATGAGATTTAAAGGGTAAACTTTCACGGATTCTAAGAAAACTTTACTGTGACAAAAATAATAGGGACACCTTACAAAGCATTAGAAAGTTGCGCAACCCTTCTTTACGCGTCCCTGAGTTTTTTGTAGCGATTTCTTTTAAAAAGGACACTATTCTTTGCGGACCGTTTGGCTCTAACCCTTTCCGTTACTTTTTGAAGATATTGTTTCTGCTTATTTGTATTGCGAAGGTACGGGTTTGCGTCCGAGCTGACCCGTCTTTATTGTTGAACGGTTTATATTCTCGCATCTCACAGGCCGTAGCGTTCAACAATTAATCTACTTGGAGGCTGGTCGGTAGCGGATAACTCTGAAATTAACTTTACTGCAGCAATAAAATATTAATGAGCCATTAAAATCTAAAATGGTATAAAAGTGAAATTTAATGGGTTTCTCTCGAAGCCTTTTGCGAATCCGAGCAGCGGGTTTGTGATATACGATGCAATAAATTGATTTAACATCCTTATGTAACCGTTACTTGTAAATGTATTGCGAAATTTTTGATCGTATCAATTATTTTGTTTATGATTTTATGTTTTTATGAATCTGCAATTTAAACTTACTGGTGTCTTTTCTTCCAGGTCCAAACGGATGCCCGAGGAGGCGGGGGCGGCAAACCTACACAAGGTTCCAAACACTAGAGCTCGAGAAGGAATTCCACTTCAACCACTACCTGACGCGTCGGCGCAGGATAGAGATCGCACATGCCCTCTGTCTCACAGAGCGGCAGATCAAAATTTGGTTCCAGAATCGGCGCATGAAATTAAAGAAGGAACTGCGCGCCGTCAAGGAGATAAACGAGCAAGCGCGCAGAGAGCGAGAAGAGCAGGACAGAATGAAACAACAGCAGCAAGAGAAGCAGGCCAAGCTCGAGGGTCAGCACCACGGGCACCATGTGACTCACCATCACGACCCGATGAAAATGCCCATCGACAAGGGCTCCAACGACCTCCTCAAAGTGAACAAGGTCCCCACGTAAGGTGTCCGCGACACCGAATAGGAAATCTTGACTGATTCTGTATCATATAGTGTGAAATGTATGGAAGTGTTGCGTCCAAAAGGACCTGCGGGCGGCGTTAGTCGATTCGTATCCACTAGTTTTATGTTTTGCGGCTGATCAGAAGTGTCGTCTCGTTGTGGAGGCGTCTCGTGACTATTATTTTATAATGTTCCTTTAGTGCGAAGGACTTGCCTCGGTGTCGTTCGCTGGGTGGACAGGCTGGTGATGTGCTTTAAGCATTTATTTTGTTGCCATAACCACACCTTGTATTGCAATAATATTTTACTAAAATTTACAAAGGGCGTTAGATTCGCTCAAGATTTACATAAGGAGCCAGAGTGAATTCGGTATTGTTAGTTAAGATTTTAAATCTGTGAATCTCATAGTATTTATTGCTACCACTTAATGTAATCCATTATGTTATATTTTTTTATTGATAGATATTATATTATGTACATTTTGATGTATATTTTATTATTTGTCCGCTGTTAGCGGGCTAGTTATGTTTTGAAGGTCACATTTTTTTATGATTGTAAAATTTGTTGTATTTTATCAGTTGATTTCAAAAGATTTACTTTTATTTTTTGACCAGATTGTGATTCACTTCAGTAGTTTAAGTGCGTAAATTGTTGTTTCATTTGAACACATTGCGATAGTATAATTATCGGCAAATTGATAAATACATAGCTAATTTGATGTAAGAATTTGAAACTATGTTAAAAACAATATACGTATGGAAGTACAATTGGAAATAGTTTTTCGTCATAATGAGTGTTGCGTTTTGTATTTTCTGTTTCGGGAATGATGAATAGTTAAGATAAGACCGTATTTTTTGATAATTCTAGTTAAAACACCGTGTCCATGTTTACTGAAACAGATATCGAACAATATGAACAAAATTATGGGTGGGAAAGTCAAAGGCGCAAACCGTGTGTCGTCTCGTGTCCGCGCCCAAGTCATCTGATGTTCAAAATTATATACGTAACGATGATACATATAATAAATTACAATAATGTGACTAAATATAAATTTTACACGTAATATTAAAAGTTGAGTAGTGTAAGTGTATTATAAATAGGTAAATAGGTTCGACTTTGTATGAAGTATTGCTAAGACTCTTAGGTACCTAACATGCCGGTGTGGAGCGGGCAGTGGTCACACGCTATTTTATTAGGTCGAAAAAGTCGATGTCGCAAGTTCCTCATTTCAACGAACTGAAAAATATTAAAAAATGTTCGTTAAAACGCGACTTCTCGGGTCCGACGTACGACGGAATTATGTTTCCTGCAATTTTTATGTTGCCATATGCACATTTGAATTTACCGGTTCAGTTATTTCACACATAAAATGCCTACGTCGTAAGTAGGCATCATTGAAACTCGAAAAAGGCAGTTTTGTGCTTACGCTTATTAACACCTGGTTGAGTACAGATTGTATTCAACACGTCATAAACGTTTGTATCCGCTTTCGATTCCGTGTTGTGCCAAAACCTACGTGTACTATAAAAATACTTTAATTGTTTGACACTTCGCTTACTTCTTCTCCATTTAATATTCCGTTTCGTTGCCATCTAATAAGTAATCTGAGCAAAAAGTTAGAAACTTAAATTAGTGTTTATAGTCACCATTATACGTAAATTAATGTCAGGGTAGAATATAAAACGGTAAATTAATAATTATCTGTACTAAATATTGAAGTCTCCGCTTGATTTTTATAAATCTTCTCTCGATATCTGTCCACTGTGTTATTTGGAATATTGTATATCTATTAGCTGTGTAAAGGTGATCAGAAATTAATGTCGTGATATCATTAGGGGTTGGATTAAGTCTTCGGTAGATTGATCATTCAATGTCACATTCATCACATGTCAGCGTACTAAATGTGAATAACTTCAGATCAAAATCAATTGATTTAACGACATCTTACATTTAATACTTAGTATTTTTTTTTCGTTTAGTAATTATATATCAAATAAGATACAATGGCCTTAAATATGAAAATTATTCAAACACCGCGAGAGCATGATTTTACATGAATACTTCAAGCTCCGTTTGGAAACTCGTTTTCTAATTTGATCAATGCCATATTATTTTTTTGCGTGTCGTATTCATTTCAACAGTGAATGTACATTTATATGAGATTATGAACAATGATTCCCTGCCTTTGTACAACGTGTGCAATACCACATTTCATATAAGCACGCCATAATCGATGTCTAAGATTACATAAAGAATAAGGTTGTCGTTAGTTATAACTTTATCCCATCTTATTTTAAAAATCGAGAATGAAAATCGAACAAAATGTACTTAAGTAACTTCGTTATAAGTAGGCTTTATAAATTATAAAATGCATAGTTATTAATATATCGTAGAAACTTGTAATAAAATGTAAGCGTGGAACCGACGGTTAGTATTTTGAATGATAAAACAAAACGCTTAAAATTATTTAGTATCGTTCGTAGAAGTTAATCATTGGTGGTAATGAAAATTCAGTGGGAAATGTGAAAGATGCTTCTATGTCGGGACGTATGTACACACTAGATTCGCAATACTGTTGGATGTTGATACATTACACAATGTGTGTATACGAATTAAATTGTTATTTCTTGCATTTGAATATTAGATACTTGTTTTGAATACGTTGCATTTTTTTCGCTTTCGATCGTTCATGGGAATGTGCAAATTAAAACCGTTCGCGAACTGTTTACCCGTTGCTAGCTTCGTCATAACTATCCATTAAGTTTCGTCTTTAACAATAGGTAAATGTATGTAACATAGTAACGATATGTGTGTAGGTATGTACGTCCGTTGATTTATGTCAGGTTCTCTTTATTGTTTCTGCCTCGTAAAGAACTGTAATTCACGTGAAACAATGAGCAATTTGGTAAATAGATTATATACGTCCTCCATCCATAATGCTGTCTTGCCATACTGCTAGTGTTTTTAGACTAGGTATCTTTACGTACCTAACTGATTATATATCATTATTAATTAACAATTATTGGAATTACTTTTTTGTTTGAAAACTATTCAAAATATTCCGTTTTGATATTTCTGTTGTATTAAGTTTATTTGTTGCGTTAACCACGTTATAGTATTGTATTTCATTTTCGATGTTTAACTTTAATTACTGTAACAAGACTTCCGTTATTAGTTATTACGCAGAATAATCGATCAATTTTATCTTTAATATAAATGTAGCTATGTATCTATGTATGTATATCTATATTTTTGAATATAGTAATTAAATTTGTCTTAAAATTAAGTAAGTGTAAATAGTCGTGAAAGTTTTATGTGGCGCATTATTTTTTTGTTTATATTTTTCTGTTTTATGTTATGTATTTATGTATTGAGTTGTGTCGTCGACTCCGACGGCTTGCCCACGTTAATTAGACACTTCGCATTTAGGAAAATCTGTAGATTGACCTTTGGATGTAGAGTTCAAGTTTGCAAAGGTTGTGAATGGAACCTTAAATTTATATATTAGCGTTGTATGCAACAATTTCTTAGTATTGTTCCATATTGAGAATGCAATACTATACCTGCAATAATAATTATCGTGGTCAAGCAGCAAACAGCGGGTCGCGACGCACAGTGACTGTGTCGTGGTATATAAGCAAATAGTTGGGCGATTGTATATGAAGCCCGCATTCAATATTGTAATATTAATTTCAAAAATTCAAGAGAATAAAGAGTTAATAAAATTACTACTATTTATTTTTTTGTTGTTTTAGATTTACCTATAACAACAAGTACTTAAAATGTGTGCCGTTTTTAACGTTTTTTCTTGGTAATATCCCATGTGATAAATTAATTGGGTATTTCCTTTATTTTAGGTAAAATGCTTATACAATATATATTTCGCCGAACTCAAGTATAGGTACAGTCAACAGTATAAGTAGATGCCAAATTCAAAATTTCAAATTGCCTACATACTTTTGTGTACTTACTAATCTTATTTTTCTCTTCACAAAAATAAAATGAAAGGTATTTACTTTACTTCAAACGAAGAAAAAATATTTCAGTTTAACTTAATGCGTATATAGGCGATTTGAAATTTTGATTTTGTATAGATATTTATGCTGCTGACTGTACATGACTCATTCTGAAAATGACTGGAGGAACTTATAATTCAGAAATATTTACGCACACATAACCGCTCTCTTTTTTCTACGATACGAATAAAAGTCACTAATGTTGGTCGGAATTAACGCGATTTATTATGTCGACCAAACAGTTCCAGACATTTATTTTGGTATCACATAGTTACTGGCCTCTCTTTGGTTTGTCGGCGTGGTATAATTATTTCAATGGCGCGTAGTTTTCTACGGGTGTTTTCTTTAGAATTAAAGAAATACGCATGCTTATGAACAGTTTATTTGGATTAATTGGTGTTTTCTACATGCGCGACTTATTATGGTTTGTATTTTGTGTCTTGATGCGCTAGAGCATTATTATTAGTACATAGTACAGAATTTTGATAAAAGCCAATAAAACCTCTAAGAATAAATAATGAAAAGTCTTAATGGTGTAAAAGATACGGCGTCGCGTCGTAGGACGATGCGACGCCGTATCGTGGAAATCTACGACGAGCAACGTAAAAATTCACGACACGACATCGCAACTCGCCACCATGCACGGCTTAGCGACGTTGATACGGTTCCGCAGTTAATCTCGAAAATGGACCGCAATATACGTCAATATACGTCTATACGACGCGACGCCGTATCGTGTTTATGTGTATGAGCCCTAAATTGGTCTGTGTGACATAAATACAGTTCTGTTCAAAGTTTTGCTTCTGATTGACTCACAAATATTCAAACTTTGTCATATAAAATTATTAGTATGATAATTATAATTAGTTAACTGAAATCTTATTATCTGTGTGTTTCAAAATACATTCTGCTTTGATGGTTCGAATTGAGGTTTAATATATTTAAATAATTTTTGGATCTATTTTTGTATGGGTAAAATACATAGTACTATTTTGCATAAAAACAACCTTGACATTATATCTCGCTAATTTAAATTGGAAAAGATAAATCTATATATATAAAAGAGAGTTGTGTTAGTTAATCATTTATAACTCGACAATGGCCGAAACGATTACAGTGTTCTATGATTTTTTGGATTTATATCCCTTCCGAATAACAGAATAACTATAAAAATATGGAAAAAGTTCACAATCAAGAAAATTATGAAGGAAATTCATTTTCCCATACGTTTCATGGGTAATTTTAAAAAACTAACATGGGTTTGTGTTTTTTTTCCTTTGACAGCTGCTCCAGTTGCGCGCAGTCCCTGTGGCGGTCGCAAAGAGTACCTACCTATATTATAATTTCATATTTCCTTTCATTGCATACCGTTTAGCCGTTACACGATTAATTAGCATCTTTTTTGAGTTCTCACCAATTTTTATTCAGTTTTCGACCTTATTTGTATTTAAATTCGTTTTAATTAATTCTCTACGTACGATTTTTTCTAAAATTTTCTGCTATTTACAATGCCGCTATTTAGAAGAACAAGAAAATCAAGTCTTTTCCATAAGGTACATGGCGGAGAAACATTTGGCCAAATCCAAAAAGTCTTTTGTGTCTTCGTAAACTTGGAAAAGGCCTATGATCGTGTGAATTCGTGTGCCAAGGAATAAGCTGTGGCCAACGTTGTCATTAATTTATGGGACTGAGGGCCGGCTGGTGACTATAATTAAAAGAAGTATGCTGAGATAATTTGGGCAAGTGGAGAGGATGGTTGAAAGATGAGTTACGAAAGGTATTTATGGAGCGAATGTGGATGGTACGGATGGAGAGGATGCCCATAATCGGCCAAATGTAAGATGAGAACTATGAATGTGGAAGAGGTGAAAGAGATATGTCATTATCGTGCTCAATAGTCTCTGCATCTCTCTGTCTTTGTGTATGAATATATGACTTTTTGGTTTTGATTTTTGTACATAATATTTTGAGCTTAATTCATTTTGATAATACATTTAATGTTAATAAAAATCAAATAAGTTAACACAACATTCATTGATTCTGAAGCGACACGAAGTTCGAGGGGCCAGCTTGTATCATAGAAAACGAAACGTGAAATAGAGTTCGGTAGGTAGAGCAATAAACGTCAGAGGTTTTTGAATCAAACAAATTACTTATCCGGGTTTGGAAGTCGTGTAATCCGGGTTTGGATATGACGATAGGCTTGCGATTCGCAACCTATTATCGAAAGATGAATATATAAGCTCAGCGACGTGTTGACGCACTAGTCGCGCATCTGCGTAAGTGCGGGGAAAATTTCTATAGCCTAGTTGGGAATGGAACGGTCTGCCGAGACAATGTCCAGAGGTTCAAAACCCAAGGCATACACCTCTGACTTTTCGAAGTTACGTGTGTATTGTTTATCAATTATCGTTCGCTATAACGGTGAAGGAAAACATCGTGAGGAAACCTACATACCTGAGAATTCTCCATAAGAATTTCGAGGGTATGTGAAGTCTGCCAACCCGCACTAGGCCAGCGTGGTGGACTAAGGCCTAAACCCTCTCAGTAGTAGAGGAGGCCCGTGCTCAGCAGTGGGCAGTATAGCATACCTACAGGGCTGGTGTGATGGTGTGACAAATATAAACATAGTTACAAAAATAAATGGAATTATTTCCTCCAGTAATACATTTTAAAAATTTTTTTTTACTTCATAATTATATTACTTATCTATTTATTATTTGGTCCCTTATCACAAATAGTTATGTCAAAATGTAAATAGGTAACACTTTAACATTAAAATACCCTAATAAATGTATGTATGTAATAAAAACCTAATTATAAAACCATTGGATACTAAAAGTACAGTTAAAAAGAAAGGTGTGAAGGCGCCAAATTAAGTTCAAGAAATAATTAATTTGGAGATATCACTTCCGACTTTATAATACGGTTTTTTAATATCGGTATGATTCTCGGTAAAGTAGAATCATTAAAAGTACGTAAACAAATAAAATCATACATTAATAAATTATTTTACTTTTATTACAAGCACTAACACAGAAATAAATATGGAGGATGTAAATGATACCTTTAACCTTTAATTTGCAGCTGGTTTAGGTTTGTAGTAAAATGTTATTAGTATAAAATCTTAATATATATAAATCTCGTGTCACAATGTTTGTCCTCAATGGACTCCTAAACCACTTAACCGATTATAATAAAATTCGCACACCATGTGCAGTTCGATCCAACTTGAGAGATAGGATAGTTTAAATCTCAAATTATAGTCGCAATTTTAATTTATTGTTAATTATTTGTCTGTTATTATTTGACAGTCACAATTATCTGTTAACTCCAAATGATTCTAACAGATGTCGATACCTTTCGACTGGGTTGAGTAAGTAATCAATAGATGGCGCTGCTATGGTAAATCTACGAACGTGTCATATAAGCTACGGGTAGATTATGTATACTTTTTATACCGGGAAAATATAAAGCGGGACTTTTATACCGGGAAAACTCATTCACGCGGGCGGAGCCGCGGGCAAAAGCTAGTAAATTATTAATATCATTAATTATATATACCTACGCATGCTCACGCCTTTTATCCCCGAAGGGGTAGGCAGAGGCGCAACTAGTGCACCCACTTTTCACCAAGCGTATTCCGTCCCATGATGTGATAGGGGGCGAGCCTATCGCCATATCGGGCACAAATTCCAGACTCCGGGCTGATACTGAATAGAAAAATCCAATATCACTTTGCCCGACCCGGGAATCGAACCCGAGACCTCAGCCTTGCAGTCGTACCGTAATACAACTACGCCACCGAGGCAGTCTTAATTATATAAACCTAAATTCTACATAATCTTTATAAAAGCTATATATTTAAAAACTTTCCTTTGCGCTTAAACATCACATGCAATTGGAGCTCTGGATCATTAATTCTAATTAAAGCGCATTGGACTTTCAACATAGTCCCACTGAATCTATCCACGTCTCTCATTACCATCGTGAAGACATTTTCATCGCGCTTTAATCGTTAATTACCACAATATTACCTACTCAATTCTGGTCAATGGTACCAAGAAGGTTCATAGGAGATAGTAATAAATAAATATTAATTTTAATATTATGGTTTATTGGTCACTTTATTTTATTTAATGTTTCTGAATAAAATTCAAATTTTATCAAAGGGATAAAACACTAGGGTAATTAGCTGATTTATGATACACACACACACTCACGCCTTTCATCCCCGAAGGGGTAGGCAGAGGCGCAACTAGTGCAAACACTTTTCGCCGTGCGTATTCCTTCCCATGATGTGATAGAGGGCGAGCCTATCGCCATATCGGGTACAATTTCCAGACTCCGGGTTGATACTGAATTTTTAAGCCCTATATCAATTTGCCCGACCCGGGAATCGAACCCAAGACCTCAGCATTGCATTCATATCGTAATATAACTACGCCACCGAGGCAGTCTGATTTATGATGTATTCCAATAATACCCTGAAAGTGTAGAGATTTCCTAACAGATTACATGCAATAGTTGCAATAGATATGCAAGTTTTCGCTTTGGACCTTAGTCTGTCTTATCTTAGACATTGTCTCGAAATCAGACATATTATATAGCATCGTATTTCCAGGCGCTGCGTAAACGCTGTCAACTTGTTGCCGAGAAACACTTTACTAAGGGCTTGTTTCACAACTTTCAACGAAATGTTATCCATCAGGTTTGTTTACTATTTATTTGGGTGCACTTTTGTATTCCGTATATTATATTCGATGATTATCTTACTGTTTACTTAGACATCTTGAAACAGGCCCAAGTTATAGAATTGATAACTTTAGCACGGTCGGTTTTCAGAATGTGAGACGTCTAAAAGAAAAATATTTTGACTTATATTGTGACTTATTACTTTATGAAGCTGTTTGGATATTTCGCATAGGTAATGATTATTGAATTTGGGTTAAAACGGGTTCTGAGACCTAAATTAGGCAAAGTTCCTGGAATAATACTGCCTCAGTGGCGTAGTTGTATTACGCTATGACTATAATGCTGAGGTCTCGGGTTCAATCCCCGGGTCGGGCAAAATTATATTGGGTTTTTCTGTTCAGTATAAGCCTGGAGTCTGGAATTTGTGCACGATATGGCGATAGGCTCGCTCCCTATCACATCATGGGACGGAATAACGGCGAAAAGTGGTTGCGCTAGTTGCGCCTCTGCCTACCCCTTCGGGGTTTAAAGGCATGTGTGTGTGTCCTGGAATAAGATGTCCAGACAGCTAAATTTTATCCAGGAAAAAAATCATAACGGGACTTTCAATCCAACAAAATGTGTGTGGAACTGAAAGCAAAAGCTAGAGAAATATCAAAAAGTGGTACTTGATTTCAAATTAACCATTTAATTATTACATCATCATCATCTTCTTCAGGTTTTGGAAACATTCTACTGAACATAAGCCTCCCCTAAAGATTTCCAGACATACCTGTCAGAAGCGGCCTGCAACCAGTAAGTCCCTGTAATTTAATTATTTAATTTGAAAAATAGAACCAAAGTCAAAAACTAAAATAATTGAAATTTTTAAACGGCCCACTATGTAATGCTACGTTTCTTTTTATTTACATGTAAAACTAACTTCTTTTTTAATGCCGCAATATAGATGCATAGTTAATCTTGCAAAATTGTTATCGTTATAGCCATAATGGTGTCGGAAATAGAATAGGATGGTGATATTAATAAAATGAATATTCATCTCAATGACCATATACAATTTCTTTAATTATTTAAGAATTGAGGCTATTGCGTCTTTTCGGAACGTTCCCCTACCAAGCACTTGAAAACACTAAAACTCATTAAAATAATATTAATTCCCACCGTAACTAACTCCGTCGGTGTCGGCATGCGGCCAATGTAACATTCAACGTGTCATATATCAATAAAGAAAGATGAGAAAAAAGGCAGCGCCTCTAATAGTTAAATGCCCCTAAATACCAATAACGTTTGTCGGATCTCAACCGAAAACAAACCATGAGTTATATCCATAATGTATTCTGCCATTCCGCCATTTTCCATTCTCCACAGACACTGCGCTGTCAAATAAATTTCAGACCTACAGAATTCACAATAGGTGGGACTGTATTGCCCTGAACCGAAAATCGCACAGCAATACATTCTATTTTCGAAGCAAAAAGCTCTATCGAGCGTCCGAGGGGCGCAAGCGATTCTACGCATTACGGGTACCAATTTTTTTGCCCCGACCTTTCTGATACTCCGTCTTTTATAGTTTTTGTTGATAGTTTTTTTCGAGTGCTATCTTTTGACATTACCTTTATGGCGCCTGCAATCTCTTGGAGAGATCATAGCAAATTCTAATGGTTGTTAAAAGTAGCTAAAGTGGCTCGTTACGACCAAAACAAATTCGGCTGCTATTACATTAACTGTTATGAAAGATATATCGGTGTAACTTTAAGCGATGAGATGAGGATAGACAATTCACTCATCAATATCAATTCACACGTTTTTATGTATCGTTTTAATTGTACACCTTTTGTTATTAGCATCAGATTCAGAAATATCGATTACATATTGTCTATTAAAAATTGTTTATGACACAGGTGATATTTTTGCCTCTTATAACATCTTTTAAAGAAAAATAAGTCTCAGCAAAACTGCGTAAGGACTAAGGGCAAGGAACATTGACATTGAATTAAAATTTTCATTAATTTAAGTGTCCTCGAACTTAAGATACAATGGAGCCAGAATTTTCATTAAGCTCTATAGAAAACGTAGGTAAAATAGTTATCAAGTCCGCATATTTATGAAAATAGCTGAAATCCTATCTATTCGGAGGCGATTAAACGCCGATGCGTTGCTCTGGGGGCATAGACTGGGCCAATTTCATGGTCTAACGCTCCCTTTCTGCATCAAAAGCACTCATTACGTGTTTCCATTTGATATCGCTATTGTTTGACTATAGCCGTCTTTTTATTTAGGAAAAGCAATTAGAATGTTTATCCTTATCTTTTAACAAAAAGGAATTCAATAACTTTCTTTCTAGTGTTGGCTGTATACTAACTAACTTTTCTGAAAATACAATCTAAATAAAACTCCTTATGTCAATTATTAATTACAATTTTGATAACCCATTGAACTACATAGTTTTAACATCTAAAACCATGAAGTAAAACAACTCATTCACTAATCATGCATCTATATGTACCATGTATCAACTATAGAAGCGAATCAATATCAATAGTCACGTCCCCATAACTTCAAGTTATACCAATTTTATTCATGGAAGATATCTTTGGAAATTCTTTAAAAACGCAATACGTAATAAGGAGGCAGAGTAAACCAAACATGACAACTACCATCCGCGTGCAAACTGCTCCGGATACGGTACACAACGCCATCCTTTATTTCATTTCGATTTTGCTTTTATTTCATTCAGGAAATTGTTTTGTTTCTATGTGAAACATTTCTGGCCAAAATTTGCGGACTTTTATAAATTCGCTTTATCTGGAAGAAAATCTGAATTTATTTTAGTAAGTTGAATACCACAAATCTTTAACATTTTTATGACGAGACGAACATGTGCCATCGTCTTACAGCAATCCCTAAAACTGCACACCAATGTGAAAAACACCACCTAAATCTTCGGATTACAGGGCACTGCATCGCACTGCACTGCGTTCGTCATCCTAACACTGAAGACAAGGCTTAGAATACCCAATTACAATAGCTACACGTTCAATCCCAAACATGTGCCATCATATCTATATCTATACTTGTAATATATAAAGCTGAAGAGTTTGTTTGTTTGTTTGAACGCGCTAATCTCAGGAACCGCTGGACCGATTTGAAAAATTCTTTCAGTGTTGGATAGTACATTTATCGAGGAAGGCTATATTATATTTTCAAAAAATAGGGATCCTTACTAAAAGTCCAATAATGTAACCCAAGGTGTAAAAAAATGACCCGAAAAAATCCTTACACGGCGTGCGCTCTGAAAACTATTGATCATAGAACAAAACAATGTACTACCACTTTGCAGAACATATAATTGTCTACAAAAAATATCGCGTAATCATATGTCTAACTATTGTAGTTGTCTCACAATAAGTGTTTTCTTTTATATTTTTAAATAATTAAAATGCCTTCGCTTCAAAAACTCTTTATTTTGTACATTGGTATTAATCCTTATCATATAGTATTATAGATATAGTATAGTATTATAAGTATAGATAATCTATACTAATATCTATACTTATATATAAAGCTGAAGAGTTTGTTTGTTTGTTTGAACGTGCTAATCTCAGGAACTACTGGACCGATTTTGAAAATTCTTTCACTAATAGGAAGCTACATTACTCCTGAGTGCTTCGGCTACTTTTTATCCCGGAAAAACTTTTCCACGCGGGCGGAGCCGCGCGCAAATGCTAGTATAATATATTCAGTATTGTCAGCGACCGAATTAGGCAAACCAGACCCCAGACGATCGCATAAAGGCATTACTTAGTGGCAGGTAAATAACTTGTACCTACTTAGATAAGTAAGTAAGGGCCAGGTCAAAAGTACCCTGAACCGGCGGGAATGCATGAAAAGATTGATGAAGGTAGAGGAAGCGAAAGTGGTGTGCCAGAATCGAGCAAAGTGGCAATCCATGGTCTCTGCCTACCCCTATGGGATAGAGGCGTGATACTATGTATGTATGTATGTACTTAGATAAGGAGTACGAATCATATTGACCCAATCTCATGAATTTCGGTCCGAGACCAGCGAGTGTTTATATTACTGTCGCTATTGGAGTCAAACTGTCTGATTCCATTGATCGTTGCCATTTTGGGAATGCACCAACTTTAATACTATTTAGCTGTAGTCTAAGATTAAAGGATCAAAGTTATGTGTGTATTCTTAGTGAATTATTGCTCGCTTTAACGGTGAAGGAAAACATCGCGAGGAAACTTGCATACCTGAGAAGTTCTCTGAATTTCGAAGGTATGTGATGTCCGCCAACCCGCACTAGGCCAGCGTGGTGGACTAAGGCTTAAACCCTCTCAGTTGTAGAGCAGGCCCGTGCTCAGCAGTGGGCAGTATATAATACTGGGCTGGTATGGTGTGGTATGGTAGACTAAGATTAAAGGATAGTCAGGCAATGAACAAGTAAGGCATATAGTAAATGATGACTACTGCCAATGATTGCCTATTATGCTAGAGGAATCGTGGTTGTGCTACTGATTTTTATGTAAGTATTTCTTGTTTAGAATAAGATTTGGGTTTTGTCAGGTTTTTAATAATCGATTGTAATCTGTCTTCACAAATACTTATCACTAACGTATTACAGATTGTCTATAAGGTTGGTTCCATGCCGCTTGAGCTCGTTCATGTTGCAGAAAAACTGCTTATAGACAAATAATAAGACACTTAACATATTAATGCTAACATGAGCATTATAATCTACTTGTAAAGCAATAACAGTGCAATTAAAATCAACCACACGTAACAGAACACGGTGATTCCGCAGTCCAGTAAATACGAAGAAAATTTTCCTGTGACTCATTCGAGATAATCAATTCAAATCAGATACGTTGTTTAAAACATTGTATCACGTTTGCTTCGAGACAAAATTCAAAGAAGTGTGTATGTTCAAAGAGAAGCATTAAGTTTCTTAACGCGTTAAAGATTTACGTAAATAACAAATAAATGTTGCTGATCGTACATTTTGAAAACTTTTACCATGATTACATTGTAATTGATATTTGAGGAATGTAAATTTTGTCGCAGCCATTTTCTGGATGAAATATATAGCTGGCAATATATGTGATAAAGGCATAAGTAACGGAATTAAATAATATAGAGTAGCAATTTTATTATTTACCAGCTATTGCCCGTGGCTTCACCCGCTTTATATTTTCCCGGGATAAAAAGTAGCCTACGTGTTAATCCAGGACATGATATACCCGTGTGCCAAATTTCATCGAAATCCTTTCAGTAGTTTTTGCGTGAAAGAGTAACAAACATCCATACATCCATGCATTTAACTGGTGGTAGGTCTCTCACATGTAAGAGTCCGTCTGGGTGGGTACCACCGCAATGTCTATTTCTACCGCCAAACAGCAGTGTGCATGTACTGTTGTATTTCGGTTTGAAGGACATTGTAGCCAGTGTAACTACTGGACATAATGAGACTTAACATCTTATGTCTCAGGATGACGAGCGCAGTGGAATGTCGCACAGTATTTTGTAACTCAAGGTGCTGGATAGTGTTGCTACTGTTTATGGGTGGTCGTATCGCTTACCATCAGGCGAACGGCATGCTCGTCTCGTCATTCAATGCCATAAAAAAAAATCTTACAAACTTTCACGTTTATAATATTAGTAGGATTAAAACCACAATCCATTTTGACAAACCTGAACTTTCGTAACTAAACAGACATATCCAAAACGTAACTTGCAAGGGTGATTAAATATTATGGCTTATTCGTTACAATGGTGTTTTCTATTGAAACGGTTGCAAGTCCCCCAACGGATTGTCACTGGACATCCCTCACTCGTATCTTGCATTCCCATCGTGTCAGGTAAAGGGTGATTGGAATATCAATAGCACCTTGGGAAGTTGTCCCATGATATATTACAAAAAAAAACTTATGTACGATGAGAAAAATTAAGAATACGAATATATTCATAGCGAAAGAATAACATTGAATACATTGATGGAGTCACGAACAACTACAATAATAAGTGGAGCTCAAAACTATATCTTAACTTTGTGAGATCGACTCAAGCACTTAAGTCCAGGTAAGCTTTACAAAGAACAATATATCCGTAGTAAAATGTTGTTTTCATAAGAACGAAGCATTCTTAGCCGGCAACAAACTAAATCGTAAAAATTTTAGCACTAATAACGTAGTATTAAATAAAATCTATGCCAAAGCCGAGTCGACGTAAAGCAAAGAATATGGAAGTTTTACGAGAGTTAACATCAACATCTCGGCATAGTCTGAGGTACTTATTTATTCGCTTGTATTACTTTTACCTTTAGCTCCATTTATTTCATATTCCAAGTAGCGACCCGACCTGGCTTAGCTGGGTATAGTATATTTTTTACTGCAATATACTAATATTTTCAGTCATTTATGTGTTACTTCTTTATGCTCACACCCAAACTTTGAAAATCTTGATCTTAGGAATCTAAATTAAAATGAAAGCCCTTTCAGTTAATTTCAAAGATCGTCGTCATACGGAAAGACAGAAGCTGAAAATCGTACTCATTTCCTGTAGAAATAGATACACTGATGTATTATTTTTGATAGCATACATTTTCAAGAATATGTCCATTGAACTTTTCTTGATCTGTATTGCTTTATCATAGTGCACATGCCAGCTGATATTATTGTTACCAATATCTTACATTTTTTTCATAGCTTATAACTATTTTATCACACTTTCTAATAATTAACATGCGAATAAAATTATTGTACAGTCAAATCAATAAAAGCTCCTATTGGAATTAATATTGATATTTAACGGACGGCGCAAAGTGGGTGCACTAGTTGCGCCTCTGCCTACTCCTTCGGGGATAAAAGGCGTGAGTATGTGTGTATTAATATTTAATACACAATATTTTGAAAGAAGCAATATTATATTGCCTTGCGTAGTTCCAGTAAACCTAGTTTTTTTATGACGATAATTATATTATTATATGTATTGCTGATATTTAAAAATTACAAAATATTAAAACTAATTATGATGAACACTAAAAAATTTACAACTTGCTTTAATGTCACCTTAACTGTGAGTGCACATATACTCAATAACCTTTAAAATATCTTATCTCTTCATCAATGCTGTAGATAATGATCTGTAATGGATAAAACGTTTGCCAAGCTGCCACAATAAATGCAAAAAACTTTACTAGACAACTTAATGAATAGAAAATTCGCTTAGCAATTACCTTAATAATATCGCCATTGTGAAATAAAAAATCAAAAGTAAAATAATAATAGCCATCATGATGTAACTACCAGCCAATTTAGATATGAACTGTAAAGTACCGATTTTTTTTTTGCCTTAGTAGGCAAACGAGCAAGCGGTCCGCCTGATGTCACAACATCCACCACATTAAAGTTATTAAATTTATACAAGCATACGTTTTTTTTTATCCCCGAAGGGCTAGGGCAGAGGCGCACCTAAGTGCACCCACTTTTCGCCGTGCGTATTCCGTCCCATGATTTGATAGGGGGCGAGCCTATCGCCATCATCATCATCATCATCAGCCCGTTGCAGTCCACTGCTGGACATAGGCCTCTCCCAAGATACGCCACAAAGCCCGGTCTGCTGCTTTATGCATCCAGTCGCTGCCGGCCCTCTTGTGCAAGTCATCCCGCCATCTGGCCAGAGGGCGTCCCACGCTACGTTTGCCAAGACGCTATCGCCATATCGGGCACAAATTCCAGACTCCGGGCGGATACTGAATAAAAAAATCCAATATTATGCCCGACCCGTGGATCGAACCCGACACCTCGGGATTGCAGTCACGTAATACAGCTACGCCACCGAGGCAATCATTAAATTTGTCGGTCGAATATCCACCACTGGACGACCACTAGTTAAGATAGATATTCTACTTTTTACTGTACAAATCTAAGATCACTCTTTGAGATTCGCAGCTCACCGCTACGTAAGCGGTGCCCTTGCAGTATCGATTTAAACTACGGTTATATCAACATCCCTTGCTCTTTCTGTGCCGTTTCTATATCTTTCATGGTACGTGCACTCGCATAAAACGGGGAGTTTTGCTCCGTAAGGGATTGCGTGAAAATATATTTTGGGAGGTTGTAATTAAGGGACGTATTTAAGTCATAGAGTGTATTGTAATTTGTAAATATTTTCCTATATTTCTTTGGTAATGAAAATATTCATAAGATATAATCTATCCAAATCATAGATACTGAAATAATTTAGAAGTATTGCAAAGGAAAATACTGGTTAGTGTATACTGCAAAAATGCTTAAAAATTAACAAAATTAAATAACTAAAACGTTATAGTTTAGTAGTTAGTGATAGAGTTTATTTTCAAATACAATCTGTTTTCATTCTTACAATAGTCATATAAGAGCAGAATGTAAATTGTCGTTTCCTATCTTTGTAGTCTGAAATCAAAGAATTCCAAAGATTCAATTAAAATACATTTTATACAGTACTTGCATAGATAGAGCACGTGAAACGTTTTTGCTTTTTCGTAATGACCATCAATTTTCTATTGTTCTCTTATCACGACTGGCTATTTAAAAAAAAAAAAACATATTTTTTACTTAGGATTTATCTTTTTCTTTGTATAGCAAATGACTTCGAAATGACGTTGTTACCATTAATGACTTTGTTATAATTTATGAATTATTTATTACATACATAAATACAAGCCTACATAATACTTATAAATATGCGTTTATCCATTCACGCGAGTTACATACTTGATATTTTATATAAATTAGCTACTGCGCGTAATTTCGAAAAGCTTTCCAACGGTTTCGTATGGAATACAACACGAATTTCTGAGATATTATATAAAACAACAGACACAAAGGATTTGCGGTGAACCTATAATATTAGCATTTTTATTGACGAATACGATGTGTCTCGTGCGTAGCATCTTATTATCATTGATATTGTCATCCTGCATCAAAAGTAAACTAGGTGACATAAAGCCGTCCAATAAAGCCTGCATTCAAATTAGAATTAATTCAAATCAATATATTTTAAAGGTATAATACAATAGTTTACAAAGAAGTGGTTTTATTCGTTTGTAAATAGCATCTGCAAGTAGAGAGCCGTCGACTGGCAGTAACTTCTGACCGGTAGCGTTTCGCGAACGTTTTGCGACTGCGCGAAAACTTGCTAATAGCCACATTGATTTTGCAGATAGAAGCCAGGTCGGAGCGAACCTGCCTCCCGGCCCGGAACACTACCCGTTCGCTGCATAGCTGCAATTGGCGTCTATTGAAGCTATACTTCCCGATATAAACGCGCCGACTCGTTTTACGCACGCAATGTAAGTCGTAAAACTCTGTATTCTCGATTTCACTGCACGAAATTGGAACTCCCGGCAGGAGGGTTTGGTTAAGGGTAGGTATAGCAATAACTATATTATTATTACCTATGTTCGTTTCAACTGAAGTCACCGTTCGTTCTTACTTTACGTCCAATAACGACGAATTGCCATTGGGAAGGAAAATCGTTATTATATAACAAAATGTAATATTACTGTCCTCGCTCGATTACGTTTTCCGACGGAAAATACAGGAATATTGAAAGAAACGGTCGAATTGTCCTTTTCCTATTGAGATGGTCGCTATAATTTGAGGACTGTAGCGATTTTATGCACTGCCGACAATTTCGTTCGAATAGACTTAGGAAGTTAAGGGACCTAGGTTTTTTAGGGATGGTGTATACAAAAAAAAATGCGCTTTTAGTCTCTCGCATACTTATCTATACTAATATTATAAAGAGGAAATATTTGTATGTAAGTATGTTTATAACGAATAAACTCAAAAACTACTGAACGGATTTCCATGAAATTTGGCACACGGGTAGATCATATCCTGGATTAACACATAGACTTTTTATTCCGGGAAAATATTTTTATCCCGGAAAAAGTTTTTCACTCGTGCGAAGCCGCAAGCAAAAGTCTAGTATAACATTAATTTCCAATGAAATATATACAATTCTTTAAAACTAAATGCTTAAATTCAAAATCCATAAGTCACCATGACCAAGGAAATATCGATTACAATTGTAATTTAACCACCGAATAAATTACATAAGCCGTATCGATTACAAACCATTAGATCAATCAGTACTTTTAAATAAACGGAATTAAGGACAACAGCGGGCGTGTCGTGTAAATACATAAATATCCACCAATTTAATTGGATCGTATTACTTCGTAGATAGGCGAACGCCGTGGGCTCCGTATATTGTTTCCACTGTACGATGCTTTGTTGTAATTGCAACACCATGTAATTCTTGTTTATTGCTTACTAGACTTCTGCTTACGGCTCCGCCCGCGTGAAAGTGTTTTTCCGGGACAAAAATATTTTCCCGGGATAAAAGTAGCCTATAGCACTCAGGAGTAATGTTGCTTCCTATTAGTGAAAGAATTTTCAAAATCGGTACAGGAGTTTTTGGGTTTATCCGTTACAAACAAACAAACAATCAAATCTTTCCTCTGCATAATATTAATATAGGTTACAGGATACGTAAGTCATTATTTTTTACATTTATTGAACATGAATTGCGGCATTGAAAGTACGTTCTCGTAAATATTTTTTTACTGGGGCTGAAAAGTAAATTGATATTTTTTTTTACTACAATGTTGGAAGCGAATCATTTGTAAAGTTAACTAATTGACAAAATAAATCGGAATACTGGCGTAAAAATATTATTAGTCATAACTCTTTTCGAAATCGACACTGATACAAAGAATAAGACGGTGTTCAAACTAAACTAAAAGTTATTAACATTTAAGCTGGCCATCGTGTGAACGGGCCTTTCAAAGCTCACTCTCGAAACCAATCGTGTTAGATCCTTGATAGAATGTCTCACTTCCCGCCATTGATCTGCTCTACTATTTGGCGGGGGGACGAAAGAGGTCTCACTACGCTGGATGAGGGAGTCAGTTATGCATAGTACGAAACTCTAGAACAGGTATAGTACGTTTGGTGCAGCGCCCCATATCTCAATAACTACATATAGAACAATGGGACAGGTGAGAACAAAACAATATTTAATTTATCGCGAAAATAAAATATAAAATAAATACACGGAAATACCGAAAACATTTCCAATAAAGATTAGAAAGTTATTGCGCCAATATTTTATTTATTCTGATAATGTTGTTTATTTAATTTTGTTTGTAAATGTTTATTTATCAATAAACGTATTTAAGTGTAAACAGTTATTTAATACAATTTAAACAAGCACTTAAGTTTCACCTGCTCGTATAATTTATGGCAGTGTGCTATGTAGCTGATGATTCATGTTGAAAAGGCTGTAAAGAAATACACGTGATACTTTTTGATGCGATTATACACAGCGAGAGGGATCCGTTCATCGAACGAGCTGCCTGCATAGAAACGAAACGTCGTATAACACTGGAACAGCAAGCGCCCCAGCGCCATTTCATTTCTCTAAATGTACCCAATCCTTCTCCACACACAAACGTCTCAACTCACTTTTACAGCTTTTAGACTTGAGCCATTTTACGTCTGAACACGCGAAAAGTGTACCGCGACAGAAGCGAAAAGGAATAAACGCCTTGAATTATACGAACCCTTACGTCTTTCTAGAAGTTTTGTGTACAGTCTTATCTTGCCTGTAGCAAGGTGATTTACTATAATTAGAAAGATAGCGGTAGATGCCTTTTGTTATAATTTTCCAGGCTGGCTCACGAGCGTTTTCCCGCGCAAACTCATGAAAATGGCGGCCATTTTGTAATGTGCCTTGTTTTTTGATAAGGGTATTAAAATAACGGCGTATTTGGACGGTTCTTTACTTTAGAAGATACTTTTGTAGGTGTTTATTTGTGTAGTTGTTTAGGTACGTGAGCGCACACTATAAATGCAAATGGGAAGAGTTGCTAATTAAATTTAGGAAAATATTATATATTGTGTTTCTTTTCAACGCTTACATTATTTTAGTGATTCCAACGTATATTACAAGAAAGTTATTCATTGCTACTAAATCAGGAAACTGACGAATCGAACAAGAAAAAGGAAAGTTTTCTGGTTTATCGATGTTTATCTGGATGTATTTAACTACGTCAAGTTACGTCGATATTCCTGTTTTTGCAGGTAAAATATACGGGCTATTTCTATATTTGGATGTGTTTGGATTACGGAGCCTTAAAATCTTTCGTATCTTAAATATTGACGTCATCGAGTATGGCAAAATCGATGTCCTCAATTCTGGCAGCCCTCATAATTTCACAAAGTGCAGAATATTAACTCCTAAAAATCATAATAATATGTTCACCAACGCAGGTTATGAATGATTTTTGATTTTAAGAGAACTTGGTAAACGTCAATTTTCTGGTTGAAGTAGCTATAAGTCGGCCTCCAAACTTAACACGCAATTTAATTATTGTTACCGAAAGCTAGAAGTAGTGAAAATACTTTATTCTTCATCATTGGATACCCAAGCGTCATGATAATATTTTATTACATTTATTTTATTATATCTATTCATAGGAAGTTTTCTTATTAAACATCCCATGCTGCAAGCGTTGTTGAGCTTTAAATATATTGAACTTTATAATTCTAATTTCTAGGTATTCCTGTTGTTCATAGACACCGTGATAATAAGACGAATTCTTGCTCGTCTCGTTATTAACTTATTACAAGAAAAATATGAGTCTACCCAATTAATTCGGTAACTTATTATCTTGGGAAAACATGTACCTCAGTAATAACAAAAACAGTAAGCTGTAAGCAGGTGGCGTTTGTCACCAGAATATTTTTACACACATCTGCAGCTTTCTGAGAGTTTTTACAAGCTGATAAGACATTTAAGTAAACTGTGTTAATATCCTTTGCAGAAGTTATGTACTTAATTAATTCAATTACTATACTGACCAGTGTTTCGGAAGTGATGTCTTAATGGTGGTTCTTTGTGCATATTTTAATTACCCCGGTTTTGTTTTGCGTGGGAATTAGGACTGTAATTTTGTATAATAAATCAAATACTACCTACATAAAATATTGTTTAAATGGATATGGAATATAAATTAGTTCACATTACAACTCTATTTCTAACCCCCAACGCAAACAGATGGGTGTTATAAGTTTAAGGTGTGCATCTGTGTATCTGTACGTCTGTCTGTGGCATCATAGCTCCGTAACCAATGTACTGATTTTATGCGTTTTTTTTTTAAAGTTGATGTGATCGAGATGGTTCTTAGCTATAATTTAATGAAGATTTTTTCAGGCGTTTGTATGAAATAAACTATAATTTTATATTGATCTACTGTTGTCACAAGTAAATATGTTAAAATTTACTTACCATACCAGCGCTGTATTATATGCTGCCCACTGCTGAGCACGAGCCCCCTCTGTAACTGAGAGAGTTAAAGCCTTAGTCCACCACGCTGGCCTAGTGAAAATTAACTTACTACTCTTAAATTGCTTTCATGACAGTCATTTAAGGCCGCATCTGAATTAAGTACAGAATATATTGCTCTAACTGCAAGGTCTATTCCAAAATTATTCCAGTTTGAATTAAAAGCTTGACGATCCATGGTAAAGATAAAAGCATTTGTTAGTAATTTAGGCATATAAAAAGCACCTATGACAAGACATGACAAAGTAAAAGAGTATAATAATCATTTACATGGTTACATTAGTTGTATCTCAGCCTACTACTTCAGACAACTAAGGAATAGCTTGGTCATCTGCAAAGTTGAAAATAGATGTCTTAGTTTTTACGTCCGTAGATGCAAAAAGATTATCTCCAAGAAGCTGTTATTTAAGGAAGTCCTTGTAAATTTAGTGTCAGAATTTTCAAGTCAATGGAGTTTCTAACTTCGTTTTACGACTGCCGTGACGAAAACAAACTTGATCAGCGGCTTAACGTTCTTTGAGACAGGGTCGACGTCAAAGGTATCAAACGTCGACGATATTCCGAAGAAAATCAACGTTGCTCCGACTCTGCCTGTGCCAAAGTTCTTTTCCGGACTAAAATATTATAAGAATTTACTTACTCTTTGAAAATTCTTCTATCTACCATTTAAAGTCCTATTGATATTGATGCAAACTTTTTAAGCAAAAATACCCGCGTTGTAGACTTATACCCAAGACCTAAGAAAAAAAGGTTTCTTTTCAAAATAGACACATAGCATACCAGCCCTGTATTATATACTGCCCACTGCTGAGCACGGGCCTCCTCTACAACTGAGAGGGTTAAGGCCTTAGTCCACCACGCTGGCCTAGTGCGGGTTGGCAGACTTCACATACCTTCGAAATTCAGAGAACTTCTCAGGTATGCAGGTTTCCTCACGATGTTTTCCTTCACCGTTAAAGCGAGCGATAATTAACAAAGAATACATACATAACTTTTTAGAAAAGTAAGAGGTGTGTGCCTTGGGTTTTGAACCTCCGGACATTGTCTCGGCAGACCGTTCCATTTCCAACTAGGCTATCGCCGCTTCAATAGACACATACTTCAATTTATTTCTTACGCATGAAATACTGGCTGAATACGTTTTTTCCTCAATTCGGTTTTCATAGTAGGTACCTACAACGTGTTAACTAATGAACTTATATTCCATTTTATACCATACACAGTCGGTGTCAAAACACTTAGCCCTAATCCAAGCCCGTATCACGCTATGGTGTTTTTGTGTTACCATTAATATCATGATAATGCAAATTCCGCTATTGAATGGGCGCCGGGGCTCATTCCAGCCGCCATTACCGAAAATTCAGGCACGTACCATCTCCCGTGGGCCTTACATGTATTTCGTGTTATCAAGTGCTTTTGTTTTAATTTTAATAAAACTTTACTATGTGTCGTTTTGGTAGCGTGAATGGAATTATATTGTAGACACTAGACAGTAGGTACGCTGTTAGGCTGTCTACAAGGTAGAATGTTCTGTGGAAATTTGAATTGCTTGTCTATATTAAAAACTAGGTCTTACTCGCGTGAAACATGTTTCCTGTAAAAGTAGGCTATGTAGGTTAACCTGGAACAATATGGTCAATATAGCATTATGTGCCAAAACTCACCCAAATCCGTTCTGATATCAAACACCCAAACTTCTTTACAAACTTTCGCATTTATTATATACTCAGTACCTACGTATGATACCCTTCTCGTTTCAGGTCGGTGGTAAGCGACTTTTTATTACAAAATTAGTATACTTTGGAAACCATTGTGTTAAATAAAATACTAATAAGAGGGTTTTAAATGTGTAATGCCATGCAAACAGCTCTGTATTATATACTGCCCACTGCTGAGCACGGGCCTCCTCTACTACTGAGAGGGGTTAGGCCTTAATTCACCACGCTGGCCTAGTGCGGGTTGGCAGACTTCACGTACCCTCGAAATTCTTATGGAGAAATCTCAGGTATGTAGGTTTCCTCGAACGATAATTGATAAACATTACACACATAACTTCGAAGTCAGAGGTGTGTGCCTTGGGTTTCGAACCTCCGGACATTGTCTCGGCAGACCGTTCCATTCCCAACTAGGCTATCATTCTCTAAAACTAGTCGTTTTAAGGGCGCATTTACAAATTTCCATGGTTTTGAGGTACCATTTATTGAATCAGGAGTCACGCTTATGAAGAGATCTTGGTATATAAATAAAGATTAAACATTCCTCTTTGCTTATGGCATATAGAAATTGTATGCTCCCATACAATATTAACACGTAAATACGTTTATTCTGGACCAATAATCGCTGAAAATGACGAAAAATAGGGTCTGAATCGGAACCATTATACCTAAGACTAATGAACATTTTAATATAAAACCGAAATAATATGCTGGCTTATATAGTCTTCTTGCTTTATGGCTAAATATTTTTAAGTAAATTTAAATACTTTTCCAGTTATGAGAAAAAATATAACCTGAATTGAATTTTTTCATACATTTTCCTATTTCGGGCTGTCATTCCGCGCTGAGACGCGGCCGAGGAAGCACGGGTGTACAACTTTTTTTCAAAAAATAAATACGTAATAAATTGATCGCGATGTCATTATACTACGAATAAAATAGTTGATACTATTTCAAATTATTATTTTTCAAAAAGCAAGTATGAAAATTGAATATTACAATAAGTCAATGCAAATTTGAACTAATTAATAAAAAAATCATTTATTTTAATGCGAATATTTAAATTTCATAATCCAAATGGCGGATGTATTTTTATATTTACAAAATCGACAAGTTTTGCAGTGTATGGTATGTACTATTTATCTATTTATGATTTTTAGTATCGGTGATTATTTATTTTTAAATTTTACTAGGTTTTGTTCGCGTTTTTGCCCGCCTACAAAGCCTTTCCCGCTACAAAAATATCTAAACACTCACTACTACAGTTCAGCCACAACTACTCACTGGGCATGACTGCTTCGGTGAGTAGCTGTTTCGTATCGTAGATACGGAGGTGTCGGCTGTGTGTGCCATTGTGACAGTTGCCCGCTGGCTACGGCTTAATATACGTTTGAGTTTTGCCCAGCCTGGAATGAGGAGCGCAGCACTCTCAAAGCAGTTGTCGGAGGCGGCCTCTCGTTGCCGGCCGTGGTCGCTCCCATGGTCGGCAGTCAGGAGGTCTGGCGTGTGTTGGCCCACTTCTGCGAGATAGTCCTCTCGTAGAAGGAGAGTGCCGAGAGGGATCTGGAACGCGAGGATTCCTCCCACCGTCAGAGGAGACGTTGGAGGCGCCGGGTGGTCGACTGACCGGCGTCTCCCACCCTGTGGATTGAAGGTGTTTGGAGAATTCCACCACGATATCCCCTGCCTGTCGTAAAAGGCAACTAATAGTGGCCACCCGGGGGTCGCGGGCGGGTGCCTTCTCTAGTTTTGTCTTTTTAGCACATTGTTGGGACCCCCCTGATGGACAGCAGTGTGGCAGGTAGGCCTCACGCTGCCGTTAACGCCGAGAGCGCCGAGATGCGCGGGGGCTCCTTAGATTAAAGCGTGGTATATTCCAGGGTCAGGCTACAGGGTACAGCCTGAGACCATTGTGGTTCTGCATGGCCCTGAATCCTCTCAGTACTCTGTTGTTGGATTCAGGATTAGGATACCGTCTATGGAGAGGGAGTGAGCCTATATCTCACTTGCTTTACATGGATGATCTCAAGTTGTTTGCATCAAAACAAAATAAAAATGATTGAGTCGTTAAAAATAACTGAAAGATTTAGCAACTCAATCAATATGGAGTTTGGTGTAGATAAATGTGCGGTTATCCATGTGAAGCGAAGAGAGGTCGTGGTCTCTGGTGACATACAAGTCTTAGAGAGTTAGATCCCTTTCTGAGACGGAAACTTACAAATATCTGGGTATGCCTGAGGCACCTGGTATTATGAGTGCCGACGTAAAACAATCGGTAAATGACCGTTTCTTCGGCCGCCTGATTTTTGTTGAATACTTTTGTATTTAACAGTTTCTTGTCAGGTGGAAACAAGATTTGTGGTTTCAACGGTTGGGTTATTCCTGTACTCATGTACTCTTTTGGTATACTCAGAAAGAAGGACTCAGACTGAATTGGACGCCCTGGATCGAAAGTTCCGGACCCTACTGACTGCATATCGTATGCATCACCCACGGTGGTCAGTGATGAGGTTATACATCCCGCGGAGATGCGGGGCCGAGGCTCACTTAATGGAGTTGCATAACCGCGAGGTATGCAATCTTAGGGATTATATCCTCCACAGCGAAGTGGGCATGTATAAGATTGTAGTCATGGTGGATAAGGGATTTATCCCACTTTCTTTGGCGAATGAGAACTGGCGAAACCCTATGGCGATGGGCATTAGGGAACGCGAGGTGATATGGAAGAACTATACGGTCGGTTCTATCGGGGCGTTCAGCTCGCATCCGTATCTTGGCTACGTTTTGGTAACCTTTTTGGAGAAACTGAGGGTTTTGTCTTTGCAATTATGGACAAAGTTATAAAGACGAACAATTATAGGAAATATGAACAATTATAATACATCCTGTAGGACGGTACGGTCGATATCTGTTGGGCATGCCTCCGTCCCGGTGAATCAAACGGGCATGTGATTTCGGGTTGTTCGTATCTTGCTAACGGCGAGTACTTGCATAGACACAAGCTAGTAGCCAAGATCTTGTGTCTCCTGAAGTGCCATATTACCAGTATGTGCCTCAACCAGTTCTCGAAAATGAACATGCAACGCTGTACTGGGATCAATCTATTATCACGGACAGGCTACTGTTGCCAATAAGATATTGTATTGTAATAGTAGATCCTGATATTGTAATAGTAGATCGATTGGCGCGCCGGGCAATACTTGTTGACGTCACCATTCCGCATGACGATAACCTCGTTAAGGCCGAAAAGGACAAAATGTCTAAATGTTTAGATTTGGCACACGAGGTTACCGACATGTGACTCCACAATTATTGTTCTGATTGTCGTTTCTACTCATGGGTTGATACCAGAGTCTCGACCAACACCTGCATAGGCTCTCAATTAGTCGTTGGGTCAAGAGCCAGATGCAGAAAGCAGTACTTCTGGACACCGCAATGTCAATGTCTTTTTCTACCGCCAAGCAGCAGTGTGCATGCACTGTAGTGTTTCGGTTTGAAGGACATTGTAGCCAGTCTAACTACTGGATATAATGAGACTTAACATCTTATGTATCAGAATGACGAGCGCAGTGAAATGCCACACAGTATTTTGTAACTCAAGGTGCTGTATGGTGTTGTGTTGTGTTACTGTTTATGGGTGGTCGTATCGCTTACCACACGCATTGTGAGGAGATTCCTCACTTTGAATCCCTGACTACCGGTGGCTTGGGTCTTGAGCCTCGCCATCGGAGCGTGATACACTTTTTTAAATTTTATATGTATTAATGTTTTTTTTTTGTATATATAAAAATATTATAATATAAATATATATTTGTATATGAAAGAAGGAACATTTAAAATAAAGAGATAAAAATGTCTATTACATGGTGAAATTATACTAATAATAATTATTAAATATAATTGTAAACATTCGACAATTCCAAAAAAATAAATATGGATGAGTAAAATAATAACTTCAAGTATTAAGATTAGCTCGTTCCAATGGAAAATCTAGTTTAAATCGGTTTCGATGTGTGCGCGTGTAGCAAAGCGCGTTCTTGTCATTAAAATATCTAAAACCGAAGTTGTCAAAAATGTAAATGCGTCCTTAAATGTATCTGAATATTATTCCACAAATAACGCCTACATTATTTGAAATGAGCAATGTATTGGAAAGGGACAATGGCTTAACGGTTTTGTCAAAAGTTTTAGTTATTTAATCGGTTACTTTAGTCTCGGTTTATTTATTACTATTAAATGGGTTTAATTTATTTATTTGGTGTTGATAACTTTGTAATATTTTACAGTATCATATACCTAACAATTCCAAAATATAGGTATAGGTACCTAAAAATATTTGGTAGGTAATACTTATAATAAGAATACCAGCTGTACCTATGTTAGTAACATATGGCCTATTGGATGAAAAGATTTCAAACAATAAAAATACCTGTATTTCTACCTACCTACCTATGTTTGTGTACATAAAATGCGAACACCAACTCCAGTATTAATCAAATACTTACTTACTTTAATTTAAGAATTCTTTCAACACCATCAATGAACGGACAAGTTGATGCTGCCACATAATCCTATAGTGACGTCAACACAACATAACGTATTTTATTCAA
This sequence comes from Sphinx pinastri, assembly GCA_947568825.1. Lineage (NCBI taxonomy): Eukaryota > Metazoa > Arthropoda > Insecta > Lepidoptera > Sphingidae > Sphinx > Sphinx pinastri. The sequence goes on along the minus strand of OX387627.1, from coordinate 6,972,730 downwards.
TTACTCGGAAAATCGGTGGGATTTCATCTAACCGCCCTTCTGATGCTTTTGTCTCGCTTCCTCACGTATATCGTCGTTGCGCTAAACAAGGACATCCGATAATAATGAATGAAGGTAATATAAAATAGTTTCAGTCTAGACGTAGTAAGTTACAGGTTGCGGAAAGTGTTACGGTACATTCAATGGTTAAATGTATTATGGTAACGATTTGATGGGTTATTCGTATAAAAAAATATTATTAGTATAAGGGAGCTGATTCAGGAAAATTGTGGGTAATTGAGAAATGATAAGTGGGTGCTTTCGTTATGAGTATTTGACGGTAGTAAGTACGGCTTAGTCGAATGATTTGTTCATTTCGATCTGGCGTAGTTGATAAAATAGGTAATAAATAGTAAAATAAATATACGAACTGCTCTAAACAAAATAAAAATCTGTATATATTTCTTTTTGTTTTATACACTGTACCTAATTTACCTACCTTTGAACTGATTTTGAAAAGAGCAACCCTAAAGTTTCTTGCCCGTTCTTCTCTGGTGGAAACTGCTTTCCGAACTGGTGGTAGAGTAAAAATTGACTGAATCTAAGTAATGTGTAACATTTTATGGATTCGAATAAATGATTTCAGTTCATTTCATAAAGAGAAAAAGTGTGAATGTCTGTTGGTACAAAATAGCACACGCGATAGCAAGCACAGTCGTGCTTTCGAATGAAATATTGGCGAGTTTGACAAAGAACAACGTATTTTATGAAATAGGGAACACCTGTAAACCTTGATCCAGCATATAATAGACATTTTATCCCATAATTTACGCACCTGCCTTCTTGTATCTCTGCACCACTTTAGGTTGACTGGTAGAGAATGCCTATGGCATTAAGTCCGCCTTTACTCCATGTATTAAGTGTAAATAAATAAATAAATAATAAATAGTTATTAATGTTTAACATTATTATTAATAAAAAAAGTTTTGTTTTGCACGAGTTAGTATCAGATGTACAAGCACAGCACACATATAAAAGCTAGGTAGATCTTATTTAAGTAATAAGTTTTTTTTTTAGGGCTTAGAATGACGAGACGAGCATGCCGTTCGCCTGATGGTAAGCGATACGACCGCCTATAAACAGTAGTAGCACCATACAGCACCTTGAGTTACAAAGTACTGTGTGGCATTCCACTGCGCTCGTCATCCTGAGACATAAGATGTTAAGTCTCATTATGTCCAGTAGTTACACTGGCTACAATTTCCTTCAAACCGAAACACAACAGTGCATGCACACTGCTGCTTGGCGGTAGAAATAAACATTGCAGTGGTTCCCACCCAGACGGTCTCTTACATATGATAGACCTACCACCAGTACGAATATAATATATAAGTACGAAGTTCTTAATTTTACTGCTGTGCGTGCTATTTTTCGTGCCACAACGATTTACTTGCTCTTTTTAAGAGACCAAAACCACTCTACAAAAATCCGAGTCAGTTCACAATCAAGCGTCTACCGAGTACAGGAAATTGCCTCAATACATTCGACAAACTAATACGCGAACATTTATATCGTATGACCGAGGCTTACGTCGACAGCTTGAACAAAATACTTTAGCAAACTAAAGCCAGTAATCGTGTAGACCAGACCTACGTAAAGACCTTTACACACTGCATTATTCAGTTTTAAGTTACTTTTTACAGTACCTACATTTTGTTTTCGAATAGAGCTTAATATACAAAACTATTTAAGGTAGGTAATTCATTGTAAAGAATAAATTGACTGATTCACCGGTCGCCACCCGGAGACGATTCATAATGTCCAAACTTGCACTCTACTATTCGCCGGAGAAAAATAAAGCGGACGGACTTTCTCACATAGAAAGTCCTACCAAGTACCAAGTCTCTAATTCGCCTTCCTGAAAACACCTTCCCGTATAACAAGGTAACAAGGCTGTAAAACAAAAGGACGACCATAGGTCTCCCTCATTTTTATGTGCTTTTTATAATACCACATCATTTTAAATTGTCGGATGCTAGAGCGAAACACCTGCGGTCAACTTAAAACAAATACATCGGGTACCACATTCACCTGCCATGAGTTTATGCCCCTATAAAGCTCACAAGCACCCATAAAAACATTATTACCTATTAATTTCACACCACATTAGCGAAACACACAATAAAACTTAAACATTTGGTTCGGTGACAGTGATTTCGAGTTTTGTGTTAAGCGCCATCTATTGCGCGCGCGCGGAGTCTCGCAGGAAAAGATTATAGGCATTATACGGCCGAGTTTACGACGTCGTAAAAGTATGCCATAAAAGCGAAGGGCATGCACGCCCTCTGTTAATCGTTCAGAAACCGATATTGCGGTGAGGCCTCGAGATAGATTACTTTAGGAACGTTAGGTTAGGAATAACCTCTTGACGTTTGTCTATTTATGAGCCTATGCCGAATTGTGTAAGTAGGTAGTATAACTTACTCACGGCAGTAAATGTGTAATGGAATGTTTATGTAACCACCGAAAATAAGGTAACAAACAGACCAAAGAGATTTGTTTTCTCGGTCACACAGATAAATCTTGATTAGCAAAGTAATTAAATAAAAAATTGTCACAGAGGATAACAATAGAATGTGTATTGCTATGAAACTACTATCCCACCTAGTTAGCACCTTAAAATGCGTAGGGTCATTCGGCCTAAAAGTACGCACTTTTTTTTCTATCGTCTACACAGTCAAAAATATAGTGTCTTGAAAAACGTTTTAACACTCTATGTAAAGTAAATTTATTCTACTTTCATTATTTAATGAGTTTTTGTACATTGCTTCATTGTTATTTTTGCAATACATGTTTAAGTGCATCGGGAGAAATTCGTACTATTGACCCGTTATGTGGATAAAACTACGCAGAGTGTTTAATTAGAATATTTTTTTTCTCTATAAGGTCTAAAAATCTTTACAAATCATATTCGACTTCATTGCACCTTAAAGATAAAAAAATCGATTGATCATTGTAACGAAGTTATAATAGCCTGCGTACTTTCAACCTTGTACTCTTACCCAAACAGGGAATATTTTAAAAAATCACACGTTAGTTGAGATGCAATTATTTGCTAGGACAGAATTAATAACTAAAATAAATACTATAATAATCATGTAAACTTAACATAATTAATGGACTTTTGTAAACTGATGTACCGTCTAACCATACACTTTTTTCCCAGCACAAAATATTGGTAACTAATCAACAAAATCACGTTGATCACTGTTTTTCGCTAAACAAGTGAGGCTTGGTAAAATAGCTTGTGGCTCTGACATCGTCCCTGACGCGCCCCTGATCTAGCCGAAAAAGTGTCGGAGCCCCCTCAATAGGTTCCGAGATATTGACCATGTGAACTTTTACCCACTGCGTGCTGTTGCCCCGAATGACCCTAACAATTTAATTCGGGCACCCTCACAATCGTTAAACTTTTATTGACTCCAAAACAACGTGACTTTAAAAATCTACAAATTTATGGTCACTCAAACTGGAAACGATTATTCAACACATCGTAACTATTTTATTGCACCAGTGTAAACAAAGCATCAATTTGGACATCAATTTGGGCTGTTTTTATTGTTCTTTATTGGAATTCCCCGATACCTACTTGCACGGGATGGCGTGAACTGTGAAGTTACTTGGGTAGGTGATTGTAAAGTGTTACCAATGTTTATGAAATGGTATACGTTCAATATTATAATGATTGATTATATTTAAAAGAAATAAAAAAAAATGATACTAAATGAATAAATAGCCAGTTAAAAGTTATTTTAATTTAATAGTCACGTATACCTTTTATTAAGTAATAGTGCTATTGATTTATCAAAATATTTTTAAATACTTAGCTATTTATCTAGTTATACCTATTTTCGTTACCAATTGAAAACATAAGGACAATTTTTTTTTAAATTTAACTAGAAAAAATATTTCAATCAATGCAAGTAAAAATATTAAAACAATTCTCAAAAGACTACAAGTTCTTCAAGCTTAAATAATAATTTAAACTTATATTGAAAGTAGATTATATTGTATTATTATAATATACGACACACTACTAACATCTTTCGTATATTGCAAAAACTAAATGCATAACAACGTCGCGTAAATATTCAAGCACACTACGAAGTGCACGCGCATGTTCATAGATGGCGATACAAGACAGTGTATTTTGTTAAAAACCAGCTACGTACCTATCTGTGTTTTTAAATTCCAATACCACTAATAGATGGTGCTGTATTAAATAATGTAAATACTTTTTATACATTGGAGTTTATTTTTAATTTATCTACCTCGTCATGAATTTAATATTAATTTGATAATGAAAAAATAATAAAATCAACATCAGAACGTTTTAACTAAATACGTACCTTTTTAAAAATAATATAATAATGAATTCATTTAAATTGTAAGACAAAAAACACTTTCAATGTTTAAATTCACTGGGAAATTAGTATCTAAGTATTATTAGATAGACACTAGAGCCCGTCATCGGACATAAAAAAAATTTTTTTTCTTTTCTAGAACATAATATTACGTAATAAGTATTCCGCGAGAAATAAAGGCAAATTGTAATTCGTGCTCTTTATTTCACATCTGCCTCCCTCTTTAAAGAGGTAAGCGCTAGCCAAGATCTTTAGATTTTATAACCAATAGGAACATTCACTCAATTCTTATTAAATTCTTAAATAACGATTATGTTTATTAGACAATATTAGCGTTAGTAACTCATAAGTGTACTAGACTTTTGCTCGCGGCTCTCCCCGCGTCAATCAGTTTTTCCAGGATAAAAGTCCCGCTTTATATTTTCCCGGGATAATAAGTAAGTATGTTACTCGCTAATAATGTAGCTTTGTATTGGTGAAAGATTTTTTTAAATCGGTGCAGTAGTTTTTGATTTTATTCGTTACAAAAATACAAAAATACAATTATTTTCTTTTTATAATATTGGTATAGATATAAAATTCATTAATATTATTCACTTGTTTTAAACAGGCCCATACCAATATGTAATACTTATAATTGTAAAACAACTTTGGTTTGTCTATCACGCTTTCACGATTCAACCACTTAACCTATTTTCATAAAATTCGGCATTGAGTAAGCTTACATTTCAATTAGGGAATAAGGTATTTTTTGATTTGGTACACGCAGATAAAGCGGCAAATAATTAAAGCTATGCTTAATAAGTATCTACGTAAGACATAGATGACGTGTCTGTTCTAGGTGTATTAAACTCAAATATTTATTACGTACCTCAAAGAATTTTTTCTTCAATCATAATCACATTCATAAATAATTTAATAACACACATTCCTTAAATTGCACATGAATATTTCTCATTGTCTTTAAAAGGTATGCTCGTAGTTTCCACTTGAAAGTCTAAAACAAAACTAACAAATTTTTAACCAACTTCCTTCTCATTTAGCGGAACTGTACATTTATGACAGCAATAATATTTCTAGTTTATTACTACCAATTTAGACTTTTTAAGGTTCCGCTTTATTGCCACCAACTAGAAAGTTACAAGGTCAATTAGCTTATGATTTTTTTGTCTTGTTTCAGATCTTGAGAAGCAACCGACGCAATGTGAGTTTGAATATTTTATTATTAAACTAGCATTTCCTTGCAGCTTCGACCGCGTGAGAAAAGAAAAGTAACTTAGAACATTCCTAAGGTGCAAACTATTTTCATACCAAATTTCATCGAAATCCGTTTAGTAGTTTTTGAGTGTTAACCTAAAAAACAGACAGAGAAACGTGGCTAGGGAATTTGTTTTATAATATGTTAGGATTTTCTATCAGTAAGTATTTTATAATATAATAAATGTAGGCTGGTCGTGAAGATTTGGTATATGTAGTGTATTATGTTTTTTTTTTCTATTTAATTGACTGACGAGACTAGCATGCCGTTCGCCTGATGGTAAGCGATACGACCACCCATATACAGTAGAAGCACCATCCAGCACCTTGAGTTACAGAGTACTGTGTGGCATTCCACTGCGCTCGTGATATCTATCGTGAAGATCAAGGTAAGTTCATTGTGAAGCTACGTTTTTGCTGGTGGATAACATTTACTTGAACATGTGAAATGGGCCTTAAAAATAAGTATTAGATAGGTATCAAGAAGACGACATATCGTCGGCGTAGAGGGGAACTAAATGACTGGGATTTTGTCGATTATGAGTTTGTCTATTTTTATACAACCCATAACACAACGCATAATATTTGTAACGGATCTGGATGTTTTTTTTTTAATTCATAGATCACAGAGATCACTCTCGGCGATAGCATTTTGTAATGCTTTTGTTGTCACTTGCTTTTCGTATAATATTTCGTATGAATAATTTTGTGAAAGATATTTAACATAATTTACCTTATTATTAGGTTATAATAATCTGTTCATACACCTATGTAGTTTGTGAATGCTGTAGCCTGTATGTAAACTGTTATTGGCATATGTATCAACCACAATAACTTTATAGCATTGTTTGTGTATCCATCATACCATCATACCAGCCCTGTCCAGACTGTCCAATTGCTGGGCACGGACCTCCTCTACTACCGAGAGGGTTTTAGGCCTTAGTCTACCACGCTAGCCTAATGCGGGTTGAAAGACTTTACATACCTTCGAAATTCTTATGGAGATCATCTCAGGTATGTAGGTTTCCTCGCGATGTTTTCCTTCACCGTTAAAGCGATAATTCAGAAAGAATACAAATATAACTTTAGAAAAGTCAGAGGTGCCTGCCCTTGGATTTTGGACCTGTGGACCTTCGTTTTGGCAGTGCGTTCCATTCCCATCTAGGCTATCACCATTCTTGTTTTTGTATAGTTTTATTAATAGGACGGTGTTGGTACACCTTTTTTTTAAATAAATAAACAATCAATTTATAGTTAGAGTCAAGTACTCATAACTGAAAGTTAAATAGCTCTACCTTTAAGTACTTTGTAACCATGATATAAGTAAATATGACACAATATTATTATAAAGTATATGATTGTACACATAATATACTTACATAAGACCGTAGTATAATTTTCAAGTGTAGTCGTAGTCATTATGATGATTCTTCCACGATATAATATTATTTACACTAGACTTTCCACTAGAGACACGCTGCGTTGCTAAGCTACTGATGCTTTCATTTATATCTTCAGCTTAAGGGTAGGTACCTATGAATGTTAGTCTTACGATACATCGAGCATTTTTAACCATGGTTTTTAACATAATTCTCACGAATTTACCTTGCCTGACCGTTGTGTAGATTTTTTAAAAATTAATCAGCATTGTACTATAGAGGTCACACTCAACAAGAAGGACTCATTAATTATTAATGTTTTTATTGCTATATAAATCTAATCATACTAAACTACCTTGATGCTACTCCTCTATAATCTATTTTAGTTTCGCATCCCTTCTTAATGAGGGAAAAATCGGGTTCTACCATGTACCATTTATTTATATGAATGGAGCCATCTGTTATCAAGCCCCGCCATCTAGCGAGGACTCTCAACAATTTTTATCGGTTGATTAAATCGTTGCTAGCTACCCCTTTATTGCCAGTATGTACGATGGTTTATCGTATGTTGTTTGTTTTTTGCCGATAAGATACCATATGAAAGTGTTTGGGTTTAAATGTTTACGCAAACTTGTCGCCTTGCATCTACGTTTCGTCTGACAATGTGGATTTTGAATTGATCCTGAGTCCTGACCCTTAAAATTAAATGAAACTGGATACTATGTCAGTCCTGTTTAAAAATATTGTAAATAGCTTTTACCCGAAGCTCCATCCGCGTGAAAATGTTTTTCCGGGATAAAAGTCTCGCTTTATATTTTCCCGGGATACAAAGTAGCTTATAATACTTGCTGATAATGTAGCTTTATAATGGCGAAAGAATTTTTAAAATTGGTCTAGAAGTAATTGAGTTTATCCCTTACAAACAAATAAACAAAAAATCAAATCTTTCCCCTTTATAATATTAGTTTAGTACCTATAGATAATAGTTCTTCTAGAGTTACGTGTGTTAAGAAACTGATAGAGATCAAAACCTATTAAGGTTCGTTATATACCGTTACTATATAAGACTGCAAACAGATGATAACTAGTATCAAAGCGTGAAGAAAGAAGTATATGAAGTTTACATTCAGTAGGCACATCTATAGTAGGGACAAACTAATCTGGCCGGTATGACATGACACGGTTTTGAATTTTTTGGGTAGACGTTCTGACAGAGTTATGGCGGCGGGAAAAATTTGAATTGTCATACCGGCCAGCTTAGTTTGTCCGAACTATAGCTATACATATAATAAAGCAGTAGAACCGGTGTGTCTGTACATTTAAATAAATGTGATGAAAAAGAAAGGGGGTGACTAAAGAAGAGTAATGGAACACAAATCAGTGATTTTTGTAATTCTTTTGCTGTCTGTCTGTTTTTATGTTTGTTACTGCACATCTCCAAAATTACAGAACGGATTTAGATGAAATTTGACACACGGGTAGGTCATGTCCTGGATTAACACATAGGCTAGTTTTTATCCCGGGAAAGTATAAAGCGGGATTATTATCCCTGAAAAACTTTTTCACGTGGGCGGAGCCGTAAGCAAAAACTAGTATTTAATAACTGATACACGACATTTATAAAAAAATTAAGTTTAGCTCTACCCATATTTTTTGCATTATGAAATAATAATCATTAAATTAAATTGATTGAATTAGTTTAATCACATAAATAATGGATTATCACATCGAATTATTATTATAATCGTCTAGATACACAATTTTATACACAATAAATAATATTAACGACGCTTGAAAGGCAATAATATCTAAGCGACAAAAATACCTAAAATGAGTTATATACATATTTGGAATCGCCAGATTTTTCTGCGTCGATTGATCCGGGTTTCGTAGCTCTAGGACAACTTTTTTGGCGGTTAGATACTAGATGATTCCGGTAAATTTCACTTTTTTTTTCTCACCTACCGCCAAAATTTTTACGACTTTTTGGATTTACAGTAGTTGGTACGCTTAAGGAAATTGATTTTGAACTTAGTGTGTTTTACATGAAATCATGATATTACTGTTTTGCATTAATATATGTTTACTTGAAATAAAAAACTGCTCGCTCTTTAATTAGTTGTTTATTGCCTACACAAAAAAATATAACTTTGGCATAGATATAATTTTACCTGGATCCATACTCTCCATATTTATGTGCTTAGATATTTTCAGCTTAATAAAATATTTTGTTAATAGTACATTTATACAATTTTACCTAAAATAAAATAAATAACTATTAGTCGGTTAGATAATTTTACCTGAATAATATAAGTTCTATTTTTTATACTTAGATATTTTTACTTGACAACCTTTAACTTCAGTCATGTCGCATAGATAATTTTACCGGGTATGTTCAGGTGGCTATACTTATTGCTAAGAGATATTTACCTGTTCATAATAAAGTAAATACACCCACTTGCGAACCACCTAGTGTTTTGAAATTGTCATTTGTATATGCGCGCCATCGTGTACAGCGCGTATTGGTTGTCGCTAAGAGAGGACAGCCGTCCGACGTTTTTATGATTTTGCCTCAATTTTACGTAGATATGGTGAGTTTTTTTTACAAATAAATAGACTTTTATAATTTTAATAACATTTATTTTTGTAATAAATATATTTATGTTGCATTATTGTGTATTTTTTTTTTCTATTACAATATGTTAATAATAATTTAATTCCAATTTTACCTATTCTCTCCGTATAGTTTTTTGCCGGTTGAGGCTAATCCTGACCTACCCTTTTTGGAGATAATTTATTTGATAAATGCACGCTCTCGTTGGGTGCCCTCTTCCAGCCGTACCATCTACATTAGCTGGAAAGCTTACGAAAGGTATTTAACCTTTCGTGACCTGTCTTGAAACCATCCTCTCCACGTGCCCAGACCTCTTTCTATCACAACCACTTTTATCTTGCTCACATTAATTTTCACTCCCTTCTCTTTAAAGACATCATTCACATAATTTTTCGTGCCTTGCAGCTCTCCCGTCGATGTTCTCGTACAGAGACTTCAAAGTCCTCACCAGGTGACTCTCAATCCGATATATTAAAGACAATGTTAACAACAGTTCATTCCTCAGCATACGATCATAAGCCTTTGCCAAGTTTACGAAGGTATAAAAGACTTTTTGGGACTTAGCCAAATGTTCTTTTGCTATGCACCTTATGTAAAAGACTTGATGTGTGTAACCCATTCCTCTTTTAAAACCTGCTTGGACATTCCACACTTTTTTTTCAGTCTCATTAATCACTCTCTTAATGAGGACCTTGGCATATAATTTACTGGCAGCACAGGGAAGGCTTATTCTGCGGTAGTTTTTATATTATTGCTGTGAAAATTTCTTCTTGAAAATGGATATAATTATGGTTTTGCACCACATATTAAAAAGTAGCCATAACAATTTTGCTACTACGTCTTTGCTGTATCTCAGCATTTTAACGGTTACACCCAGCAGCCTTGCCTAACCTCATACTTTTTATCGCATTCACTATTCCATTTTCCGTAATCTCATTATTAGCCTCGTTTTGAGAGTAAGCCAGGGCTATAGCCTCTTAACCACCTGCTACATCCCCATCGCCTCATTTAAAAAGTCTTTTGAAGTAGGACTTCCAAGCAATACTTCCCTTTTATCTCTAAACACCCTTCCATCTTCATTTCTGATGACTCTTTGAAGTCCCCGACTCTCCCCTGATCAACCATATTTGTTTCCAGAATAGTGAAAGGTTCGCTTTAGATTCACGAGAAGGTTTGTGGTCTAGTTCCTTTTTCTTTCTTTTGCTCAACTATTTCCTGAACTCTCTTTTTCATTTTGGTATATACTATACACACTTACTTGTCTTTGTGAAGTACTATGAAAAACCTTTGTGGAAGACGTATGTCAAGATCGTAGAATGTGGTGCTCAATAGTCTTTTTCTACCCCTATGGGTTAAGGGCGTGGGTGTGTACGTATGTATGTGCTTTCAGCAAAAATAAATTTAGAGAGAAAATTACGAGTTTCCAACACAATGAATAAATTATAATATTATTGCTTTCGAGTTATGCTTACACAGAGATATTTAAGCAAGCCGTTGTAAATGTTCAGATAAGGCAATTTTGTATGTCCTTCCGCTCATCGTATATTTGAGGCGAGAAACTCCCTCCAAAGAAATAAGTGTTGGCTATTAACAAATTCTATATCATTATGCTATATTTTGGATGTAAGTATGTTTATCTAACAATAAAATGTTGATTATTATTAAAATTGACTGATTATTAAATAGTTCAATGTTTGTAGGAATAACAAGATTTACAATATTATGCACGTATTTATGTTTCTCCACGATCGTGTGACCCAATAATTTAGCTATAGATATTTTTACTTGATTTTATTAATATGTTTAGATATCCTTATATGATTTTTACCAACTGCGCATTTTCAAATATTTGTATTTCATTAAATTTACTTGTTACGGTATTCATAAGATGATCCATTTAGATGATTTTACCTGTTTGTAAATTTAGGTAATTTTTAACTAAGCGACGTTAACTTTTCAATTTATAATCTTCAGGGCTGTTAATTTAACTCAAAAAACGTTAAAAATTAAGAGGTTCCCAAAACAGTTACCATTATTTTTATGCAGCAGATGGTTAATTAGTTATGATTTTTTTTGTCAAAATCAAAACTTTAAAACGCTCTACTGAAAAATTTCCTAAATGTCGCTTAGATATTATTGCCTTTCAAGCGTCGTTAATATTTTGTAGACAAGATAAATGGATACTGGTTTAGTAACAACCATTTAGAAAACGATTTACCTTGGTTATTCAGAAAATATTAAAATGTCATAATAAAATAATTTATGGTATATTTATTTCATCTTTAACCTTCCACTCACATCCAAATGTGTTTGTGATGCATAAATAGTTTTGCGAATCTCTGATCAGTAAAGGAAAAGGTTCTACAAAATTTCCAATATTCGTATTTTTATTCTTCGTGGAATAATGTTTATATTCATATCTAGCTTATGCTCGCGGCTCCGCCCGCGTGAAAAAGTTTTTTCCGAAATAAAAGTCCCGCTTTATATTTTCCCAGGATTAAATGTAGCATATATCCTTTCTAGGGTCTTAAACTATCTCCATACCAACTTTCATCGTTCATCGAAATCCGTTGAGTAGTTTCGGAGATGTGCAGTAACAAACAAATAGAAAAACAGACAGACAGACAGAAAAGAAGTAGAAATAGACATTACGGTGGTACCCACCCAGACGGTCTCTTACATAATGAGAGACCTACCACCAGTATAGAGACCTACCACCAGTTTCGGTTTGAAGGACATTGTAGCCAGTATAACTAATGGACATAATGAGGCTTAACGTCTTATGTCTCAGGATGACGAGCGCGGTGGAATGCCACACAGTACTTTGTAAGTCAAGGTGCTGGATGGTGTTGCTACTGTTTATGGGTGGTATCAGGAGAACGGCATGCTCGTCTCGTCATTCAATGCTATAAAAAAAAATCTTTCAATGTACAGACACACGGGGATCTACTGCTTCATTAAAGTATAGATAGATGAGGTTTCATCACACAAGCGGATTTATTTAAACTTCATCAGCTAACTTAAGATTTTTTTTTGTAGAAGAACTGTGATAAAAAGACTTACTTATGGATACACTGTAGGTAAGGTCAGAGAGTATTATATTTATAGGTACTCAGATCAAAAGAAATTGAGATTGGAGGGATGTATGGTCTCAGCATACTTAATGATAGAACGAAATATAAAGCGTAAAGCGTAAAGGGGTAATTCATGACGTACATGCTATTAATTAAGTAATTAATCAACGCCCGCGGTGGCCATTTATATAAGGAAATTAGCTTATAGCTGTATATATAAGCGGGCGTTGACGAGTTAAATTGACTTTTAAATCTATAAAAATGTTTCATTAAACAACTCGGCCTGTTTGCTGTCTTTTTGTTTTTTTTAAGTCATTCTGTACGACATACGGCTCATTAATTCCTAAATTTACGAAACCGCAGGTAAATTAAAAAAAATAGTTATATTAATACTTTATTGAGCACTTAATAATTGTATACTATATTATACAATAGTATTTTTACTAAGCGGTTTTGTTGTTCATTCATAATACCCACCTACACAGTTGTAGTAATGTAGCTTTACCTGACTACAACTATTCTTATTACAACTGTAAGTATACGGCACAAAATTTAATTAGAAATAGATTACTAAGAATTATTATATTTTCCGCTAATTACAAGGATTAAATGCGTAATGTATAATTAAAAACATCCTCTCCAATACGTAATACGATAAGCATCAAACAACGCAAGTTACTTAACATTAAAATAGTTTTTAACCGGTGTATCTTAATCTACAGGTACTTATATAAATTTATAACCACTGATCGCTGTATTTCAACGTCGATGAGTGAATCACAAGTTTAATTTTAAACATAAAACAGAAGCCGCTAATGATGCGAAATAAAATAAACAATCGTTGTGTGCGAACGTTATTATCCAATGAAATAGTTGTCTGATAATTCCATTGAAGTAATCGAAGACAAAGTTGCGATTATGGTAACATTTTGCGACGCGGGTGTACTGCACACCGAATGCTGTAGTGGTGCATTGATTGTTTTCTATGTCATTTTAATTTGGTACTTTAATAGAATGTGAAGAAATATTGAAGCTGATTGGTGTAATTGTGTCGAGACTGGCTTTCCCGTCATTAAATTTGAACTACCCTACACTTTCCATCGGGTGAGACTTGGCCCAGACTAGAAAAAAAACAAGGCCTTTAGGAATTGAATCAGAAGAATCTTCAAATCGCCGCTGAGCTCTGCAAAATATAATAAAAATAATATCATTTATTTCAGATAACATGATCCATATACAAATTATTGTTTGTTACATTCGCTAAAGAGAGTGGATAATTAAATTAAATTGTTAGTTGAGTACATTATTTTTAGATAACATAATCTATATTATACAATTGTTGGTAAAAATGTAAAGGACATGTCCGAAAACGGGTCTAAAATTCTAACGAAAGTATATTGGTATATATATTTTGATAGTATTCCCAAAAATTAGGCCATTGCAATCAATCGTCTAATTTTAAAGTCCTCCGATGTTGAGATTTATGTAATTTTATATTGCTTAAAAACTATACTTCTAAATAGTTAGTTATAAATGGAGGGGTCTAAAAATATTTGTAATGGATCCAAGATCCATATTTTTGGCCCTTTAATATCCATAAAGTTTGACCCTGGTTGAATTTGAGGCGCAGCACCGATACACAAAGCGGACATCTCCTTTACTATAACAAGTAAATAGGGTAAAAACGTTACCTCCATCGGTTTAGGTATTTAACTAAATGTAAACAAAAATCATATTATGATTCCTGTGTAGCCAACATTTTCTTACGAAAGTGTTGACGAAGACTGTTGTGTCAATGAAGCTACGGCGTACAACAAACACTTAAAATTATGAATTCACTTTAGTAACAAAACAAATAACTAAAAACAACTAATTATCAGAAACTAAGCAAAAAATATGATAAATAAACAAATTTCTACAATGCGGAAATGTCCCAATAATTGGTGTTTAGTTAACCGATTAAATGGAATAGCGGTCAGTTTTAATGTCGTGCTACGTGACAATCGCACCTACTCTCAAATTTTGTAAGACTATCTGTTACGATCCATTGGAAAAATGTTTAGCGTGCCTGTCGTATTAGCTCCTTTACAATTGACAGATCGAGATCTTTTATAAAAGCGTTGTAGATTTTAATAATTAATTGTGTTCGTGCTTATTACTTAATAACTATAACTTTATAATAACGAAACAACTTTAAGAAACGGGAATAACAGTGCTAAGTGTTGTGTAGGTTATGAAGACGTCTATTTTGGGTACAACGTATTTTGTAAAGAGAAATGGACAGGTAAAATACCTTTTTTATTATTTGTTTACATTAAGTTAAATACTTAAACCGATGGAGTATAAATTGATTGTTTTTGAGGTACCTATTCATTAGGCACTTATATTAATCTTCCTCTTCCATAAAGTAAGCTAGTAGGGCATTATAATAGAACAGCAGAAATATATTTATACAATAATTTATTTATCAATACAAATAATTTATAGTGTTCATGAGACATTGCTTTGCCAATCGCTTTGCAAAATAATTAAAACTTATTATTCCATGCATTCTGCATACATTTCTTCTTGCTTTATGAATGAGGTAGACAAATAGATTTTCCGTTAATTTATTTGTACAGTCGTCAGTCACGAAGAATAAATATAAGAA
Organism: Sphinx pinastri; assembly: GCA_947568825.1. Classification (NCBI taxonomy): domain Eukaryota; kingdom Metazoa; phylum Arthropoda; class Insecta; order Lepidoptera; family Sphingidae; genus Sphinx; species Sphinx pinastri. Next base: position 6,957,353 of record OX387627.1, on the reverse strand, counting down.
TTACGAGATTATGTGAAGTCTGCCAACCCTCACTAGGCCAGCGTGGTGAACTAAGGCCTAACCCCTCACAGGACTAGAGGAGGCCCATGCTCAGCAGTGGGCAGTATATAATACAGGGCTGATTTCATTGCACTGCATTATCTCTATAACATATTGCACCGCCATTTAAAAACGGTGTGTAACGTAGCTCCAGATATAAGAAAAATCTTAATTTAAGGCGAAGATTTGTGCGGGGAGCGGATACGATCGCCATTAAGGGGCGTTCGTCGATTTACGACCAATTAAAATCTATATCGTGAGGCCAATTAAACCGCAGTTAGTTTATTGGTATGGAACTTTGTGTTTATCGCCTTCTGGCGTTTGGACCGGTCTTGTACTTAGATACGTGACTTACTGGCTCTCGATTACTTCATTGTTTTATTGGGATGGCTATTTACTTTATTTAATTAAATGCATGCGCCTTAAATAGTTAGGGCGCTGTTGTAGATATTTTTATAGAAATATATTTTTTGTAACGAGGAGATAGTAAAATGTAATATTGGAAAAAGAGCCTTTTTGACAATACTCAAGTAAATGTTATCCGCCAATTAACGTATAAGGCATTTAATGCTAGATGCACTCTTTTGTTCACCATTTATTTGAAGCTTGTCTTTTCTATTTGGCTGTCCTATATTATATTCGACGATTCGTCTTCAACCAGCCATTATGAAACAGGCCCTTAGAAAAGTAGGTGTTTCTTATTGTTGATTAAAGTAGGTTGTAGGTATAGCCTGAACGGCATGATAATAATCACAATGTTTTTGAATATGTATTTATAATTTTTAAACTGTAATAGAAAGCTTCGTTAATATTTTTTTTTTTTTTTTTTTTAAATCTTTGAATGACGAGACGAGCATGCCGTTCGCCTGATGGTAAGCGATACGACCACCCATAAACAGTAGCAACACCATCCAGCACCTTGACTGACAAAATACTGAGTGGCATTCCACTGCGCTCGTCATCCTGAGACATAAGATGTTAAGTCTCATTATGTCCAGTAGTTTCTGAATTTACATCTACACTTTTCATATGACATAAATATGTATTGTTCAATGATTTCTAATAAAAAATACATGTGTATTTATAGATACCAATGAAAACATCGCACAAATACCTCAAAGTACCGAACTAATCACTTAAATTTCCAATCGCTGTTAGGCCGTTTAGGGTCAATACAACAAATTTTCAATTACCCAGAATGGTCGCAAATTCAGCTGAAATGTAAATTATTTCAGCGTGTGCATTATAAATATAATTGTACGTGTTGCTGGGCGGGCTACGAACGGCCAATGGGAGAGAAGATCGGAGTCTGGGCGGCGCTTGCTACGAGAGTAATGTTGTTCCGTCGAAGCCTTCGCCGCGAACGCCGTGTCGGTAGAGCCTAGAAAAATCGTACTGCAATTAAACTTTCATCTTATTGGAATTAGAAATACATGCTTATTGGTTTAATTGGGACATGATAAAGTTGGATGAATTTATTTAAAATGTTGCCTTTATTTTATTTATTTAATGGTTACACCATCGGCTTGCTACTATAACATTACAATTATTACAACGGTCAATCTAATGCTAGGTGATAAGCCTTTACAAATGTATACAACCTTATCTACAATTTTTTTAATCGCTATGTGCGACAACTGACAATGAATTTGGAAACTAATTCCAATTGTATATTAAAGGCAATGTAATATTTGATTCAATGGCCTTAAATAAAAGAGTAGGATCGTAAATATAAAATTATCTTTTATTTTTAAGTAGAGTCTGTTCAAATCAGTTTTTACATTACTTAAACGCAGCTTTTCATTGCTTTAGCTACAAGCATAGTTTCCTTTTATATTAATATTTTATTGCACAATAAAAGCCAACAATAACTGTTTGACTCAATTAGAAACATTACAAGTACATTACTAGCTATTTATGAGAGATACTATTGTCTATTATTGTGTAACTTACTATTGTTTCGCTTACCATCAGATGCAGAAAAATCAATTTGCTGAGCCTGTATGGAAAAAGAAAGGAATAAAAACGACTTATTAAAATAAAAAATCAATCAGTACCCACATCTGTGGAAATTGCCCACCAAATCAATTTGAGTCAACATCTTTCATTGGCATGCTACACTATGATGTCTATATTATTGGGAATAATTAGTTATAAAGAGATTGTTAATAACGTTAAAGTTATGATACTTGATATAGCAATTATTATATTAATTATAGAGCATGAGTTTTTTGCAACAAAGCTATAACATAAAGAAAGTAAAAAGAACTATTTAAAAACATGTAGAGCAATTCGTTTCACTCATCAAATAGTTCATTTTTGACAAAACTCCCTACTACTACAATTAATCGGCGTCCAATTTCCGTCACAAAATAAACAGTAGCGACAATAACAATCATTAGATGCAACACGATCCGCGTCAACAATCCACACGACGTTTAGTACCACCAAATGACTCATAAAATTGCCCAAATATCCCACAACATACAAATTTATGGTGCTTAAGTGTCACTGAGGCCGTAAAGCCGTCGAGTGACTCCCTTTCGGGAAACATCCTCTCATGTCAATCATTTACGTCAAACAAAATATAAAAATCAATTTACAACTATCGAGGCCATTATGCGGTAGTGGAAATTGCTTCATTATCACACACGGCAGCCATAAAAGCTCTCATGTACAATGAGCTTGATTTATACCAAAATATATCTCAATAGTAATAATACTTTGTTCATTGTTAATTCGTACTACTTCGAGCCTCGGAACAATAAATTTACGATTAGATATAAAGCAGAAATGTGTCTAGCGAGATTTATATGTGCAAGGGGATGCCATTTTGTTACTATTTACCTGAAGTGGCTTTGTGCTATTTCGGGGTAATTTAAAATCGACCACAATGCCGCGCAAAAAATACTTTCTATGTGTGTGAAATGCAATTTTTCACGTTCCCTTTGTTAGCGGCGGCAAAGTGGAATGGAATGTTTTTTGTTTCAGATATAGAATTGTCTCTTTTATTAGCCTGTTACCAATGGATACTGAATGCATTAATCGATTAATTGGTAATATGATTTTGACAAAATTATCAGTAAAATCTCTATTAATGAAAGTATATATTTTATCCATTACTCATATACATTTAAACAGAATTTCCAATCAAGATTTCACCTCTGAGAGAAAAAATCTTAGCAAAAGTCACTCCAACTCACTGAAGTACCTCTAGAAACACGTCAAACACATAAAACTCCCACTGATTGCATCAAAATCGGTCACTGTGATCCCATTTTCGAACAGTTTTCGGCACAAACAAAAGCATTTTAAAAATAATCCTTCCAACTCATAACATAAAACAACCATAGAGCCATACTTGAATTTCAACATAATCTTTATGTGACCATTAATATTTTTTCAAGTTTTATTTATTGTGTCCCAAAGCAGAGGGCCCGGGCAGGTGGTCCCTACTTAATCAAGACGTTACCCAAAAATAAAAAAATGAAAAAGAACACGCAGCCATATTTTGTTTTTTGCTTGAATTATAGTTTTGTACGACTTAAGTTATACAGACTAGTTCCCCGTTTATATTTATACATTTGAATGTATGGGAAAGACGTATGTTATAATGAATATATTAGCAATAAACTAGTAGAGATGCGGTAACCGACCGGGCGCAATAAAATAGTCTTATGACATGTTAATAACGCGAACAAATGCATATTTAATAGGTTCGTACGGGTATGAATTATATATGAACGCTGAAAGGACGGACACGGTCGGTGTGCGTCCGATGGATTTTGGATATTGACCTATTTACCTACATACATAATTTATCAGCTCATGTTTAGATAACACTTGTATGGGATCCCACGCAGGTTATGAAAACGAAACCTTCATACATTAATTTGCCGTTTTATAAGAAACTTGGAAGTGACAAATGACGCTCATAGAGTCCTATTTTAGTGTAATTATAATTTATTTTAATCATAGTTATCTCAATTTCTTATACCATTTTTTATATTAACATGTTATTTTAAATCGTCCTGTAATAGTTTCAATCAAAATATAAATAATGAGCTTTTGCCCGCGGCTCCGCCCGCGTGAATGAGTTTTCCCGGGATAAATGTCCCGCTCTATATTTTCCCGGGATAAAAAGAAGCCTAAGTGTTAATCCAGAACATGATCTACTCGTGTGCCAAAAATGAAATGAAATGAATGAATTGGAATGCGTTCAGAAGTTTTTGCGTGAAAGAGTAACAAAGATCCATACATCCATACTTACAAACTTTCGCGTTTATAATATTAGTAGGATTATTACCGGAGGACCAAATGAAATCATCATGAATCTAGTTACCTGCAAGTATGTAGTACAAAATACGTAATTCTAGGGCCATAGAAAATACAATCTGTTAAAAATAAAACATTAAAACACTCAAATACACTAAGAAACTCTTCAAGAATATATTGAACTCCTCAAAAACACTAGGAAATTCCTCTTTAACACAAATAGATTGTTCAAGCGACAAATGAAAGGTCGCAAGCAAAACAGTTGTTCCCAAGCCACAAAGACGATAAAATATCTGCCTACAGCATGTAGATTGCATTTCAGATAAGCTTGATTTAGCCATCTCGCCCTTCAGATTTATTCATCCGACGGATAGGTTTATAGGCGGCATTCCGAGGCGTTGTACATTATAAGGAATGCTTGAAATCCCGCAGTACAGGGCGATAAATGTAGCTTGATGAGGCTAATTAATGCAACTTTCGACCGATTGAGAGAGACGAGTAGTTGAAGATGGTCGATTTTGATTTAGTTAACGTAATCATATAGTAATTAAGATGTATTTATTTTATTCTCAGATGTTTTGCATGTCATTTCGAGTCCTATAAAAATCTATACTAATATTATAAAGCTGAAGAGTTTGTTTGCTTGTTTGAACGCGCTAATCTCAGGAACTACTGGACTGATTTTGAAAATTCTTTCACTAATAGGAAGCTACATTACTCTTGAGTGCTATAGGCTATTTTTTATCCCGGAAAACTTTTACAGGCGGGCGGAGCCGCGCGCAAATCTAGTGCATTATAAAGCCCATTTTCTCTATACATCATTGAGTACCTTATATTTTGATACATCTATTCATACAAGTGTCATAATTGGTAAGGCAATAAAATAATTATTCACAAAGTGCCGCACTAAAATCAAAGTCCTTTAGCACTGATGAAATTTCTTGTAGCCCAATCCATATAGCTAGTACTTACATTCAGCTTACAAAAGGTGTCGATTAAGGCCATCCTACCAAATAATGTTATTTGAAATCACAAAATAATATTGACGTCAGTAATAAATATTCAGATGATCTAAAGGCTAGTCATTAGAAATTAATTTAAGGTTGACATCAGGTATACATTTTGAATTGCGTTGTACGAAGCTCATAATGCTTGATTTAATATTTGGCGTAACAATAACATGGTGTCGATGTATTTTATGTTAACGTATAAACTAAATCTTGTTGGAAACATGCACTTTATTGCAAAACGATCCGAAATGTATTGCTTAATTCGAAGCGATTGGATGTCAAAATAAACATTGTTGCGAAATTATACTACAAACATCGTTGTTTTGCTTAGAGTATTTAACCTTGTTTTGGCTTGAATTGATAGAATAGGTTTTAAAAAAAAATGATACTATAATTCTATAATAAATCTTGTAGCACAGCAACTTATTACTAATGTTTTTTTAAGAGATTGAATGACGAGACGAGCGTACCGTTCATCTGACGGACAGTGATACGACCACCCATAAACAGTAGCAACACCATCTAGCACCTTGACTTACAAAGTACTGTATGGCATTCCACTGCGCTCGTCATCCTGAGACATAAGATGTTAAGTGTCATTATGTCCAGTAGTTACCGTGGCTACAATGTCCTTCAAACCGAAACACAACAGTGCATGCACACTGCTGCTTGGCGGTAGAAATAGACATTGCAGTGGTACCCACCCAGGCGGACTCTTACATATAGAGACCTACCACCAGTAATATTTGTTGTTATAAAATACCTAGAATTTCGAGAAATACCAACAGACTACGCTATTTCCATGAAATCAAACCCTGGACTTCTCATTCCTCAGCTAAACGATACAATAACCTTCAAATGCGAAACGAACACTCACACTCTTATTCGCTAATAATCTACAGTAAAAAAAACACTCTATCGTGGAAACTTATCCGGCAGAGGGCAAAGAGGGCGAGGGCCAACAAAAGATAAAAGAGATATATAAGTGGCCCTCGGCAGCGCCATCAAGTCGTTACAACAGCAGTAAAATATTTCAAATTGTGCCCAATGCCGCGGAAAACGGAAGATGCGCATTTCAGGTCCGCTCCCGGCATCAGCGCGGACAAATGTCTTTATGTGTTTTTAATTTTTTTTCGGATCGATTTGGTGATTGTATTGGTGACCAGTAGATATGGATTATGTTATAAGTCAAGTTTTAGTCATCAAACACTGCCAACTAGTTATATTGTTCTTATAGGATTTTCCTTCTATCGTAATCGTTGCTACATTTGAATGCCTCTCTGATGTTCAAAAACATTTTGTTTCGTAAAAAATGTATTTTAATATGTGATTTTATTTGTTTTTTTTTTTCAACATCAAAAATATACCACTGAATTACTACAAAAATTAACAAATATTTTCATTGAAATTTCTGCAAAATCTATAGTAAAATACATACCAGCAACACACATGTACATAACATGACTCGTGGCTATAATAGAATCTATGTACAGTCCATTCCCATGGCACAACAATGGTTTACAATTAGATGCAAATATTAATTTGAATAGGGCGATATTAACAGCTAGCTGGTAGGGTCAGCATCCATGCAAATTCTGAAACGTTGTTAAATTTCCCCAGTGACCCACCCTAATGTATGAAGCTATAATTTTATACTCGTATTTATTGTTATGTATTTTTACGCACGTGTAAGGATTTTGATGCTGACCCATTGGTACCTAATTGTATTTGCTTTTAACAGTGAATATTTTATCATATTTTTATTGCTATTGTTCAATACTTGTTCAGTAAATGATCTCATGGTTGTATCAGTACTTTGATGGTATCTTATATCCATTTCTACAGATCTTTATATTGTCCAACAGCAGCATTTTGTGAATATTTAGTAAAGTCGATCGACACAATTATTTTCTGGAGATGTCTTTACGTACCCTCAAATGCAGAGCCACATTTCGCCCTGTTTAAAAACAACTTTAAATTCCCAACTTTTGTCTCCTTTCCAGGCTTAATAGCAGTAAAAAAGATGTATTTATACAGCCCATGGTCAGCAACGGCAGTTTGGTATAGAGATATTTGTGTTTAACGGAGCGCGGGTTGTTACACGCGTGGACGGCGTCGTACGATGTTCTCGGGTACTGTGTTTGTTTCCAACTCGATATCTCTCTTTGTGGATTTTATTTTGTAAACTATTAGCCATTGGAAGCAAATTTAAAAGTGCATTTTTTCAGTGCAGTATAAGAATTAGACATATTTTATTTTTCATTTATGTGTTCTTGCGTAGCGACATGTTTGAGGTCCCTTAAAAATCTGTGTAGATTTTAAATCATATCGCAATAGATTAGACGGGTATGTCTATAATATGTTTGATGTTACCCAATTATAACTTTTAGTTCTTTTTAAATTAGAATTTGTTTAGGGTCATTATTGAGTCAATTAAAACACATTAATAACACAATAAGGAATTGCGTACCTATTAAAATTGTGCGCAACCGAAAGCTACGTTCATATTATTTGTCGTTGTTGTCCGTCATTATGAGAAAGATGGCGTTAGGGTTAGCAAAGTAACGTATATACGCGCAAACGCAACTTTCAAATAATTTTAAACGAACAAAAATGAATATTGGCTAATTCAAATAAATATTTCATAGAATAAGCAATAGACCTCAGTCATCTAATCGAAGTAACCTGTGAACTTGTTACCGTAAATTCCATATTCCACGTTACATTATGCATGTAAATGCTTTTTAGGTGTTCGGGCGAAAATTATTCCAAGTAGGCATTCGGTGTGACGTTTATTATGTTTGTTGAATAATGCTTTATTTTTACGATCTTCGTAACATCGCCTCAACGGCTCACTGGCGGAACTCCGTTACACGCACCTACACTGGCTGGAAGAGATTTTTCTTTTAAAGTGTTTTTTTTTACAGCCTGGCAAAGGGACTTTGTGCCTGATGCTAAAGTAAAATGGAGTCTAAATAAAGTTTGGACTAGCATACGATGTTGTGTCCCTTAATGATCGGCATAATTATGCCGGCCTACCTAAGTGCTTCTGACATTTCGCTCAAAGGACCTAATATCTTAGGAATTATTAAGTGTTGTGTAGTTAACACTGATACTGCCTTAGAATGTCAACTCATTTTATTGTGTCAGTTGGTTACTGCTTGATAATCTAGAAGCTCAAAATGACCATCTGGTGCTATACAAATTATAGAGAATTTATCGAATTTCCTTATGTTTAGGCATGCTGATGTAACGACTAGCCAATATAGCTCTTACTCCTCTCATCTACTTAACTTTTTTCATATTTAATTTTGGAAAATTTTAACTCCAATGTAATTAATTACTCTATTAGACAATTTTAGACGACAGCAGTCAATGTTCATAGTAAATAAAATAATTTACAAATTCTAGTTTCATTCCAGTGAATTTCAGCGTCCACGTAAAGGGTTCAGGTAAAATATATATATGTATAGGACTCCTTTGTGAGGAGTCGTTGATATTGAAATAAGGTGTCGGTGTACAGCATCCGATCTTTGTTATCGATATAGCTTTATCCATAAGGCCTACGTCTTCCCGGATCGGCCGTTGCGCCTTTTGGGCATAATATGAATACATTATTAAGATATTTCAAATCTACTATAGCTTGTAATTTTTTAAAATGCTTAATTTTAGTTTCCGTGTGCAATGTGCATGTTGTGTAGATGTTTTTTATGCTTTACAATTTATCAATTATTGATCGCTTCAACGGTGAAGGAAAACCTCATGAGGAAACCTACATACCTGAGAATTCTCTATAAGAATTTCGAGGGTTTGTGAAGTCTTCCAACCCGTACTAGGCCAGCGTGGCGGACTAAGGCCCAGCCCCTCTCAGTAGTAGAGGAGGCCCGTGCTCAGCAGTGGGCAGTTAATAATACAGGGATGATTGCATTACATTGCATTATAAGGACACCATATAGTTAATTTATTTTAGGCCTTAATTACTAAATAAGTTACGTGTGGCGATAATATATCTGTTTTTATTTAATTTTAATGAAATGTTATGTACGTCATATTTTTAATAGGCTCGTTACGCAAGATTGCTTTGAAAATATGTACCTACTGAAAACCGGCTTCGAACAATTTCGTTATAATAATAATAATAATCCCTTCCTAGCCGATTTCGGCCACGGCGGCCAATCTCAACGGAGATCAGCCAGGTGCGCAGGAGATATTATAGTGCACAAGTGTGTGCGCAATACACAAGTGCACTCACTATTCCTTCACTCTCATAGTCGGGTGAGACGGCAATCCGACATGACCGGAGAGAGATCAGGCGCAGGACCAACGGCTTTACGTGCTTTCCGAGGCACGGGGGTATCACACCACCAACTTCCTGACTCCGAGCTGCGACTGAGTAATTTTTAAGATGGAAAAACCCAGTCGCCATGTTTTTGGCCTGACCCAGGATTCGAACCCAGGACCTCAGCGCGCAAATTGTACTCGTAACGCGTACGCGATACAACTACGCCACCGAGGCAGTCAAATAAGTTCGTTATAATAAACACAGTACGACAACTAAAATTAGTGAAGAAAGAAATACACAGTTAAATTTCACTAAAAATATTTACAATTTTAAAATCCAAACACCAGCCTATTTAATAAACATAATTTTAAAAACCAAGGCATTAAAATTCCAAATAGTTAATAAAACGTCTAAAATATTACTTGACACAGAAAAATACAAATAAAGTCATATATTTTCCGATTATTATATAATTTCAGAAGTATGGCACGCATGGGCTTTGATTTATTAAAGTTTGACACGCAACGTAGAATGCCCTGCTAATGACGCGAAAGCTTTTAGTCTGATATTGAAATATTTTTTAATTTGATTGTGAGCATCTGTTTGTAATGAGGATCTTAAAATGTTTGATTTTGAGTTTATTCATATATATTGTGTATCGTGGAAGATTCTGGAAGATGCGTTTTATGCTTTAAATAGACTGCAAATATGCTAAATTATTTTATTTGATATCCCAAAGGCTTTATCTAGTAATTAACGCCGTTTGATGATTAACGTCAATGTATGACAATTTATATTGTAATTGTTTTTAGTGTAATTACGAGAATAATTGTAGTTATGTTATTGCCAAAATTCGAGAAAATAATATTATTATGTGTTTGTGACATACTGAAGTATCTCCGCTAAAATTTATGAAAATACGCGTACTATAAATTAAATTGTCATTATTAATAGAGTCAACATTTAGTCATTTCGCTGATAGATGGCGCTATCATCGCCATTTACTAAACAACTTAATATAATTAATTTAATTTATTATATTTTGGACATTGAAATTTATTACAAACGACATTCCCATAAGGTACAAATTATAATAGCAAAACTAGGCCGTAAACGTTTGCGAAACAATTTACGCCCACAAATACGCGAACCGAATACGTTTTCGGCAATAACCGGGTAACATTCTAACAATTTAATACGACATAAACAATACAAATACTGTTGGTACGGCCCGGGCCGTGTGTGCTTGTATTTATTGTGTATGGTATTGTGGCGCGATCGTTACCGTATATCGCGGGGGCGTATGGGAGCGCCCTATCATGAATCCTCATACACCAGCGGTTTATTGGAACCCGGCTTTTTAACTGCGTTAGTGTTTCCAATGTATGTGTTTTGGTGCTTAGTTATTGTTACGTTTGTTGGTAGATGAAGCTCGAAGTTAGCGAGACATTTTAATTCATATAATTTTTTTGTCTGTACGGGCTTTCAGTTACAAGATATTAAAAAATCTGTTGAGGATGGTGAACAAATACCGTCATGAACAACTACCATGTCAGGAGAATCATGAAATGTGTAATCTTCAATAATTATTAGAATTGCAAAGGCATGCTGCATTTTATGTACTATTTTTTTTTATAACTTTCTAAAAAACTTGTAATTTTTCTGGTAAACGTAGCTCTTAGCTATGACTAAATACAGAATATAGTATGTTATAAAAAATATCACATCCTCAATTAAATAACAAAAAAAAATAGAAAAACAAATATTTTCGTAACCCACCAACATAGATGAAACAATTCACGACCAAAACATAAGTCAGGAGAGCTGGCATAAAAGGGTTTGTTGATTGGACGGGGAGACTGGGCCCTGGTGACCCGTACGGCACGTTAATGGGTTTAATCGTCCATCGAGTCCGTCTCGACAATTTATGTATCATTTTCGATCCCGTTATGCGAGTCGGATTATGCGAGCGTGCAACCCTACAATTCCAAATTCGTAATGGTGATGCTTCTAGATATGTGAATTTATAATGTTATATCAACGGCTTATATATAAATTTAAGGGAGTGTGACAAGGGTCACACCCCCAACAAGCCAACCACAATAAGTTCTACATACTTCTGAATGTCCCAAAAAAGGAGACAGATTGTAGTAAAAAAAGAGATAAAATAAAAAAAAAAATATCAACGGCTTATGAATGATTAGGGGTGTGTAATACCTGCCAGAAATAAATAATAAATAAATAATAATGCTAAATAATAAATAAATAATAATGCTAAATATAAGAATTATCAAAAGACTACAATCATAGCCTATACACCAAATTTTAATTTTGTTATTTTATAATTTAATAACTTGCTTTAAATTACCCAAAAATTAAAGAGAATAGCGGTTAATTATAGTAAAATCTATCTGTATTGAACAGTTCATTCTTAATTAATAGTAAAGCATCTTCTTAACGAAAGGAACTTACTAACGAACCTATTAAAATATTAAGCATAGAGATATATTGTTATTAAGTTATTTCAAAAATATTGTACTCTTTTATATCTCTTCCTACCTATATAATTACATCGCATATTCAAAAGCCACCTCCAATGTTCTATGCCTGCATTATGTTCAATAATATACCATCAAAGTCATCCGATATTTATATCATAGCACGAATTACAGGTGAAGCTTTTATCAGAATTTAAAATAGGGATTAACACCGAACAGCTAGGCCGGGCCGTATCGCCGGTAGCACACCCGGCCCGCTCCGGATTTCACCGTATTTACTGGGATTTAACCGGATTAATCCCGTTCGACCGCGCTGCCTGCTCTCCCCGCGATACTCCATTGTATATTTCAAGTTTTATACTGCAAATAGCTTTTATTATCATTGCATACGAATAAAATTAAACGTATTTATTGTTCATTTAAATTAATTTACATATTAAGTTACATGTAATTCGTTATCTGCTATTAGTATAACACAATCAGTCATCTATTTAAAACACGCATATTCAACTACGTAGCTGAAAATATAATTTCAATCTGAATTTACCCTACAAGTAACGAAATGTAAAGAAAATCTACACGTGTACATAAAACATCGATATACAATCTTCTGAATCTGTCCCCAGCTACTCGGCAGCTACGTCGTAGCACTAACATATAATCCTTTTCGCTACAATAGCAATTTCAAACTTCCTTAGGGGCTTCGGATAATCTTTCTTTATACCGAGCTACGAGCCGCAACCGCATTTATTTTACATCCCTCTCTAACACTTACCGTATTACAATGCAGAATAAGGACGGCAATAATACCAAGGCTGAAGAAAGCGGAAGACTTCTCAATAAAGAGGGGAGCTGTAATGTGTATTTAAATTTTGGTTCAAGTGTAATAATTTTGATTTTAATTTAATTTCTAATGGCGTTATAAATTCTGTTAGGGCGAGATTGAAGTGTCGTACATGGTTTATGGGTTTTATTTTACATTTTATTAGGAAAAACTGCGTTGAGTAACGAAAAATACATTTCATTCTCCAAAGGTGGGCACGGTAGTTATTTTATGCAATAAATTCAATGCACTATGGATTGTGTAGATAATGTAACCAATAAATTATTAAACTCTACTTAATCAATACAAAAATGTTATTCGTTATTTTTTAAAATAAATACCTTCCAGCGTGTCCTTGAAACAAAATAATTAAAACGAACAACCCAATCATGAACTCTATTGAATGAGCAAAAAATAATCTATATCAATTTCCTTATTAATTTCGGCAGTGGCAAAAGCGTTACTTTCATAGCCACTTTAATGGGTAATTTTCATAAACAAAGTTGAGAATACCGAAGACGGGCGCGGGGAGGGTGGGTTGGGACGGGCTCCTTTCCGAGATAGAAAACAGCTCCAGCGCTCGTATAATGGGTTTTTGGAATGGCGTCGTCCGTCACCCCCCTCTGTGCCCCCCTGCCCCGGTCTCCCCCCGGGGCGAGAAAGGATGAATTCTTATTTCCTCATCTCGAGGCGTCCGGCGAACCCTCCATGTAGATTGCCTTTTTCTCGTACAACCTTCGTATAACATAACAATGGCTTGTTTTCAATTTTGTTGGTGTTATTTCTTTTTTTCTCGGTCATGTTTGAAGTTATAGCGTCTGCCGATATCGGAATGTGTTTTGTTATGTCTAACAAGTAATACTTTTTGGGTATTGCTCATGCCTGTAGAATTCTGAAATACAGAAATTATTGTTTTGTACCGATAAGATGTATTGTCAAATCATGGAATCGTAGAGCTAATACTACATGAAGAATATTGAGTACGATACCATAGAAATATTTTTGTGTACTCAAATTACAGCGTAATGGAAAATATGTGGAGAGACGTATTGAATTGTGTGTGACTCTTTATTAGACTGCATCCTATATACTGGCTTACATGTATTTATATATTACACCACAAAAGGTTTTAAAATCAGTACAATAATTTAAGAGACTATCAATGTAGTGTTAAACCAATGCAAATACGCAATGTAGGTATTCCAGAAGTATATTTTTCACATAATACAAGTACGTAGGCTGAATAAAGTTCATAATGGTAATATATTTTAGATGTAGCCAGCAATAGCGAGTGCATTCATGAAGTGGCGACCGGAGCCAAAAATACTTTGACACGATGCCAGGACACGAAAACATACACATAAAATACCTCGCCGACTAGTTATGACATAGTTTTTAATTTAACAAATGGTTGGCTTAGGTGCAGGTATTTTGGAATTTCCAAAGTGCAATTTACTAATTGAAGTAGTGGAGTTTCAAATAAAAGATATATGTTTTTGGATTTTTGCGTTATATTCCGGCAGATGCTAAGATCTTCTTTTTATTTGACTAAGCATATTATCTTCTTCATCTATGACACTTTTTGGAATGATTTATCGTCACATGATGCTATTTCTTCTTACGCTATTAGTTATTAACATCACGAGCACCGTTTGTTAATATAAGAAGTTGTTTAATAATTATCATGTTTGCATTCTTGTTGTTATATTGAATTTGAGATTTTATAATATTATGTACACAAATGTTGGTATTTCTATTTCTTTACCTAAAGGTTTGACAATAATATCCTATTATGCCATTAAGTACCTCATCTACTAAACTATTAAGTTTATTTAAGGTTATCATTAAATAAATTGGAATAACATAAAACAATGCCGTCACGGAGTGTGAAAACACTCCAATTTGATGAGTACCGTAGTCAACAACGTTCGTACAACTGCATATTCTGAGAAGATTTTCTTCCCCTTCTACTCATTCTTATTTATAGACTCAATCTTCTTCAATCTTGACCTAAATATCTGAAAATAAAAGACGGCAAATAAGTTGTCTGATTTAGTGCTCGAATATTTTTTTATTCCGATTTGTAATATTACAATGTATCCCCATTTTTTGCAGATTTATGGATAGTGTTTATGTATTTTCAAACAGTAAGGTTTAAATTGAGAGTGTGAGTTCGTCCTACACTGACCTGATTTATAAAGTTGCAAATAGACACACAAATCCACACTAGAATAGCTTGGTGGTCAAAAGTCTGACAATAATAAAAAGATGGGAGCACATTCGGACATTTAAATTAAAAGGTCTCTCAAATAACACTTATCACATTTTCACTGGTGGTAGGTCTTTCATATGTAAGAGCCCGTCTGGGTGGGTACCACCGCAATGTCTATTTCTACCGCCAAGCAGCAGTGTGCACGTACTGTTATGTTTTGGTTTGAAGGACATTTTAGCCAGTATAACTACTGGACATAATGAGACTTAACATCTTATGTCTCAGGATGACGAGCGCAGTGGAATGCCACCAGTGCTTTGTACTTTGCAAGGTGGACAGACGACTTGATAAAGGTCGCAGGAACACGCTGGATGCGGGCCGTTTTTGACAGGTCCGTCTGGAAATCTTTGGGGGAGGCCTATGTTCAGCAGTGGACGTCATGTGGCTGATGATGATGATGATGATGATGATGATTACTTTGTAACTAAAGATGCTGGATGGTATTCCTACTGTTTATTGGTCATCGTATCGCATACCATCAGGCGAACGGCATGCTCGTCTCGTCATTCAATGCAATAAAAAGAAAAACAACATATTTTATTATTTATTTTAGAGCGTAGTTAGTTGCGTTTGAATAAGCATTAGGAACGCCGTTTACATACATTTTAAAAAAATTTGCGACAAGTCACACTTCTGCTTTCCATTCCTAAAAGAAAAACATATTTTAGAGTGGGTCTATAGACTGCCTTGGTGGCGTAGTTGTACTTACTACGGTACGACTGCAATGCTGAGGTCTCGAGTTCGATCCCCGGATCAAGCAAAGTGATATCCCCTTCGGAGATAAAAGGCGTGAGGTTTTTTTTTATGATATAGGGGGCAAACGAGCATACGGTTCACCTGATGGTAAGTGATCACCGCCGCCCATGAACATCTGCAATACCAGGGGGCACAGAGATGCGAATGTATATAGTATGCATGTATGTTTCTTTTATTTTTTTTATTCGTACACTACAAAGTGACTGCATCTCACCTGATGGTAAGCGCGATGCCGTCCAGATAGAGTATCGAATGGCAGCCGATGGTTATCTCATGCCATTCGACACAATCATGCCAGCCTACTGAGCTGCTTCTTCACGCTACGGCGGCAGGACCCAGGATTATAGGAAGGAGGGAACACGTGCGCCGGTAAACTATTCCAAAGCCTGATGGTGCGGCAAAGAAAAGATTTGGCGAACCTATATATGCGAAATGTAGTAATAATAATTCTATAGTTTTCTAAGTTCCCAATAAAACTAGAATCCAATTGATATCACCATGTTTATGACCATGTTTATGTTTTGTGTCTGTTACCGAATTGTAATAACAAACACGCTATAAAGCAACTGGTAAACATAACAAAACTAACATAACAAACGTATTAGAACTCATAATCAGTTGCCGAAAATCTGCTTTCATTCGTGAGACGCTATTACCGAAATGCTTAACGTTGCTGCCAGTGTAAGTTGATATCTGAGTCGCCTTCCTTTTCGTCTTATTCGTCTGGTAGGTTATTTGGCTAGAAGGGAAGGGTGGGTCTTGGTATAATGGCGATTATATAGCAATCATAGCAGTTGCGTGAAATGAGAAGTCTCCCTTAAAAGGATAAACAAGTAACGTGTGCGCGAAACAGCCGAGTTTCTCTGAATTCATATTTTACTCGAGCTTCCCTTTGCTCGCGTCTTCTTGAAAGAGAAATTCGAACGCTTGGTATGTTGCTCTACTTAAAATAAATTTGCAGAGAAGGGTTATAAAGAATTTTATCTAGAGAATAAGCAGCGAAGTGTTAGACAGAATATTATTTAGAAATTTATTATACAAAATCTAGCTGTTTGGAAATTAATTCGATAACTTTTAATTTATTCAAAAGTTATATTATAATTTTAATACCCCAATTGTATACTTACAGTAATGTCTTTGAGCTCCCAAATAACGTAATTACTAGAGATAAAAAAAAGCTCCATGAAGATTAAATAGAGCATCAATGAAACCGTACCGCGAAAGTAACGTACCAAAACGTTCCAGTTGTACCGTTCCAACATCAAAATTGCTTTCCTTATATCTTCAATAAATGTTTAAAACATCCCGGCAAGCATGTGTTTTATAGGTTTTAGGGCTTGTTATATTAATTTTACTGGTTTTTATATTTATGTGTCACGTTGGAAAGGGAATACGAAAGTTGCAACACTTTAGATCTTGTATGACTATTATTGTTTTCAAACAATAGGTAAAAGGATCCTTAACATTTATAACTACACCATACCATACCAAACCAGCCCTGTTTTATATACTACCCACTGCTGAGCACAGGCCGCCTCTACTACTGAAAGGTTTTAGGCCTTAGTCCACCACGCTGGCCTGGTTCGGGTTGACTACACACCATTCCTATTTTAATGTGCTGAATGAGAAATGTAATAGGATTACAAATTGTTGATAGATTTAATTCTGGAAGCTGGTAATCGGTAAAAGTAATAACGTACTTGGTGTTACGTTGAACTCAATAGTAAGTATTCTGATTGTGACACAGAGCATCCTTTTTCCCGCATTATAATAAATCTTGTATCATAATAATATGGATACCTGAACTTATTTCAGTTTGAGATGTCTGTACTGAATATACGAGCACATATTAGACATGCAATGCAATGCAATCAGCCCTGTATTATATACTGCCCACTGTTGAGCACGAGCCTCCTCTACTATTGAGAGGGGTTAGGCCCTAGTCTACCACGCTGGCCTAGTGCGGGTAGGCAGACTTCACATACCCTCGAAGTTCTTATGGAGAATTCTCAGGTATTTAGGTTTCCTTACGATGTTTTCCTTCACCGTTAAAGCGAACGATAATTGATAAACAATACACACATAACTTCGAGATGTCAGAGGTGTGTTCCTTGGGTTTTGAACCTGAGGACATTGTCTCGGCAGACCGTTCCATTACAAAACTAGGCTATCATCCACTGAGACATACTTAGTCGATATACTTTCTTAATGCATAGACAACAGACTATATTTTTAAAGAACATACCCAACACAAGGTAACAATACAAAAATGTCACAAAATAGAAAAAATGTGTATCTTTTTACGTTTACTCAGACAATTTGGCCGTTCATAAATAAATTCAAACGGCATTACAATAAAGTGGGATGTAGATACGTCGCGGTCCGCCTACCGCTGGATTTATACTTATCTCGCAACTATAAAACGGTATTAATACATATAAATATATCAAGAGAAAGAGACGTTAGGGTGGCCATGGGTTTGGAAAGTTTTATTTCTGTTTTTCGAAGGCGAAAAACAGAATTTCGAATTGCGTTTAATTTCGCGATTTACATGATTAATTGTGTGTATTTTAAAATAACTTTTCATCATCATCATCATCATCATCATCATCAGCCACATGACGTCCACTACTGAACATAGGCCTCCCCCAAAGATTTCCAGACGGACCTGTCAAAAGTGGCCTGCATCCACCGTGTTCCTGCAATAAATAACTTTTACAGTTTGTAAATTTTTGTATTACATAATTAATTTCTCCTTACTTTGAAACATAATATTATTATTACTGTATTAAGTAATTGAATTTAACCTTGTTAGTTAAATAATTGATTAAAACAGATCAGCTTGCTTCTTGTGTTTAAAGGTCTATTAAATCAGGCAGATATAGTTTTGGTACCAGGTTTTCTATGATATTCAGACACTGTATAGCTCTTCCACTTATTCAGTTTTCTATCGAGGTATCTAAGTTTACTGAAAACAATACATATATTAAACTTATTAAAATAGAACACGTTTCTAAATGCAATTCATATTTTGTGAAATACTAAAATTACTCAATGAAAATTCATTCACAGACTGGAATTTTAATTAAAATTACTACTGAATACAGCTGCAAAATTGTTGAAGAAAATGAACGCCGTGAATTATTACATCAGATAAAACAAATTTACGAAGGCACATGTCATATGTTAATGTCATGATCACCTTTAGTTGTACGAAATTGAAAATTATTTTAAAGTGATAATTTATGCCTGAAGTACGCAGTTACAGATGATTTAACAGCTATTTATTACTGCTATAAAGTACTGTTAATTAATTCTTTTAAAGTTTATTATTTAAAGTTTCTGGCTCTAGGTGTAAAAATTCGTTTTACAAAATATCTGATACTTTAGTTCAAATACTTATATCTTTATTACCCGACTTCAAAAAAGGAGGTTTTGTATTCGACCCGTATGTATTTCAGATTTATAATAGCTTTTCCTTTAATGAAGTACCTTGTATGGTATTAGCGGGGTGTTTGATATTACAAATAATAAGCTATGACACGGTTCTTTCACTTTCCTTAATAAACTATAATTATTAAATAAAAATCCTCATTATTTCTTTTTTTATGTCCATACTATTCAAAAATACAGTCACCCCATCCGCACAGGATACTCGATCTCCCTTTTGCCGGTTCGGCGGGAAAGTTCGCCAGATCCGTTTCCTGTGTTTGCCATTTCCCCCAGGGTCGCCCCCTCCCTTGACGTACTGCTTGCTTCCACTAATAAATACCGCGTAGACACACTGAAATAAATCGATTAGGAAAATGTTCTTATACACTGTTTGTTATTCTTGTATTCTTTGGATGTTTTGGAAATATTTTGTTATAATACCTTTGTTTTCCTTTATGCTAGATTATGTTGTTGGAACTTAATCATGCTATTCTTCCTTAACTTGCAGAATGAAGATACTTTTTTTAATTTTAATTTTATAAGTTGATAATAGACGTTATGGATGGATCTGGAAATTTTTGGGGGAGGCCTATGTTCAGCAGTGGACTTCTAAGGGCTGAAGAAGAAGAATAGAAGTAATTATTATAATTGTATTTTAACTCAAGCATTAATGTCATTACTCCTTTTGTCTTCTCTCCATTGAAGATCATTCTTGGCTTCATCCTGTAATTAACAAAAACAGGTCAGTAAATAATAAAATAACTTCACACGACTCCTACATAAAAGTAGCATACATATTTTTCCAACAAGTATATTTTATGTGACTGTATGATATGTCTAACTTCTTAAAAAAAGTAACCGGAACAAGTTTTTTCACAAGTTGAATCACTTTGATAGTCTTAATAATTATTTCCAAAAGTATTCAAAAAAATTTTTCTTCATTAAATTTACGAATGTGATCATAAACAAAGATAATTAAATTACTCATACGCCGGGAATTTTATATTTCTAATTCAGTCAAGAAAGAAAAAGCTTATCCACCGAGCAACAAGAAACAATATCCAACTCTGATAATTAACTATTTCTCACAAAGCACGTACGTGTATAAACAATTAAAGTCTTATCGTATTATACAAATTTACGTAAAATACGTCGGAAATAAAAGCATATTTGCATACAAAATGAGTTCCTCATTAAAAGTGTGAACATAGCCCATAAAATCTTGAATAATGAATCGACGTATTACTATCATATATGTATACAATACGGCAATCATCAAGATTAAAGGATGCGGTTAGATATAAAAATTAATGAATACACACACTCCGTTTTAGACAAATATAACTTGAAGACAAATCTCGACTAGCAAGTTGGGAACGCGGATCAAAACTTCGTTTGCTGAGAATGGATATGGCAAAAGATGACGATGGAGTAACGAGTCGTGTGTATTTAGAATTATAATAGTTGATTGATTTTGTTATTTTAAAGCGTTATAGAAATATTTTCAAACTATCATTTACACTATTAAACTTACTTTTAAATGCATAATTAGCTGATATATTTTGTTAACACGTTCACTGCGCAGCCGTTTTTGCTTAGCTGTCTTTCGGCGCGATACAAATTAATTCTGACTGGTACCTTGACTTACAGTTGGGGCACTACCAGTCTTAAAGGACTGGTACAGATACCTTCATTAAATATTAGTATTTTGAAAAGTCACCTTTAAAAGCTAGAAGCTAATTAAGGTCTCTCAAATTTCTTTACTGTTTTATAGTTGTTATTATGCGTATCTAAATAACATAATATACAACACAATCCAGTGACTGTTGTACTAAGAAGAAAAAGATATTTAAGCAATCCCACTTGCCATCGCAGCGCTCTCTAATTCCTTGTACAAAAGCCACGTTGCAGTCAACAATGGCGCCCGATAGTGGCACAATAAACCGCCTCAAATGGCCCGGAACTTTTTCTCTAATGGTTTATTTAAAAAATCTCACAATTTTCATTCCAAGTTTCCTTTGGGGGCGGCCAATAAATCTGTTTTATTCGCCTTGAGAGACATTTAGCTTTTGATCGGAATTGCTTTTATGTGATGTTTGCTCATCTTAACGTTTTTGTGATTTAGTGTTATGTTCTGGACGACACGAACGCCTTTGTGAATTTACTTTTGAATAGGAAGGCTGCGTATTCCTTATTTAATAGTACTGTATTATGCAACTGATTTATTGTGTCGTTTAGGTATATTTAATATAGTTTGAAAATCAAAGAAGCACAATACATCAGTTGAATGTACTGACACCAAAATAAACGTTTTTACATAAGATCACATACTTACGCCTTAATATATTTCACAAAAGTCGCTTAGCATAAAAACATATTTACATTCCTAAATCCCATCGAACATCGTTGTATAAAGCTCGAAACCGCTGCAGTATCGAAGTCGTCAGGGTCCGCAGACAATCGCGTTTACGACGCATAAAAGTTAGTCTTTATAGGCTCTTGGAGAATAAAAGTGGCGTTTATGCCTTTTTAATTAATTGTCATGCCGTTAAACACCATATCAGCTTTGTCGCTGATGCCGATGGCTGGAAAATTGTTAACCGACTAGTGATTTAATAATAAAATGTTATTTTATGGCAGAACAGTTCATAAAAATCTCGTAAAATGATCGTTGTAAATCGTTTAGTTCGTAAATTACGTTCTGCGGTGATTTACGGTTTGTGTAACTTATTTACGACATTTATAGAGAGCTTCTGTGCTAACCGACTTTGTGATATATTTCGTTACTTAGGTATAGGTACTTAAATATAAAAAAAAACATACTGTTTAATGTTTATTATAGTTTATTAATCGATTTTTAAATAATTTAATTACTTCCGTGATCCGTCTTATCTCGCATAAAAATTGTAATAAAAATATCTTAATTAACATGTCCGAACTTACCTATATAAACAGTAGATGATAACTCAATCGGGTTTAATCATACATCGACGTTTCTTTTTTTAATGAAACACCCAATTATCCGGTTTTCGGTGGGCGGATACAAAGATATCTTCATATCATTATAAATTTAAACTAATGTTGAATTATGCAAGTTTGTATGAAAGAAGGATCGTTAGTCACAGCTTGGGGCCCGTCTATTCTGCCTTACCGGTGTCTGCCCTTGTAATAAATAAAATATTCTTAAATTTATACCTTAAAAACTAAATTATGTATGCCGGCGTTTCCAATCTTATAAACGTAGTTTGTGCATTTAAATTCCTTTAACTTACGGGAAAATAAAAGTGAATATATTACAGTTATGGCCTGTTACGACGACTTATTATTAATAATGGAATAGTCTTCTTTTTTTTTTTTTTTTTTTATTGCATTGAATGACGAGACGAGCATGCCGTTCGCCTGATGGTAAGCGATACGACCACCCATAAACAGTAGCAACACCATCCAGCACCTTGACTTACAAAGTACTGAATGGCATTCCACTGCACTCGTCATCCTGAGACATAAGATGTTAAGTCTCATTATGTCCGGTAGTTATACTGGCTACAATGTCCTTCAAACCGAAACACAACAGTGCATGCACACTGTTGTTTGGCGGTCTTCATAGGTCATTTATAAATATGAAATATATTTGGGAATAAAAGTAGGTATAAATGAGTTTCCCTTTGTTTGTACGCCTTTTAGGGCACACGTCATATAATCCTTAACACAAATCGTATAAACATTCATGCAAAAACGTATGTACAAAAAGTCAACCCTAAACAGCGGCTGGTGGTATTTACGACCTGCGCCAATTAATTTTCCCTTCTTTTTTACTTCGTCAACAGTAACGAGTACGGAATGGCCATAGACACAAATACAAGTGGCTATAAAATGAATGTAGCTGAGTCAGTAGCGAGGGTGCTTCCAATGCGCATGTGCGGTACATTCCGGTACTTTTATTGATTTCAGTAGCACTAACGGTCCATAAAGTCGACGTGCCGGACTGAAGTCTCCACTCTATGCTCCTTATTAGGTACTCACGATTTCTATTCAGTTTTACTTGTTAACTTTTTAAGTAAAATTTGTGGAAGACATATTTTATTTTAGGATTGTAGGATAGTGTATTTCTGAGTTTAATAAGGTCAATATTAATAAATAATATTACATAATATAATACTTAAATATACTACGACGATTAATTTATGAGGAACTGATGACCCGTTGTTAGGTAATCTTCATCGTGTGTTTGTAGATGACTAATTATACACAGATTGAACAGCGCTTTTCCTCTCAAGAAAATAAACTAACCCGTAAACGTCGACGGTAGTCAATAAACACCCAACGCACGTATTTTCGGATTAACTGTGTAGGGAGTCGCCAATCTTAATTGCCAACGTTCTCTGCGAGCACAAAGCGCCCGTGGTCATTGTGACCTGTGGACCTGCACTACATTATTTTGCTTGTACGCCTCATTTACGAGGGTTGACTAAATGTTTTGCTATGTGCGGTTGCAGTTAATGTGGTGGTGAAGTTAAATTTATATGAGCTCTTGTTTTAGGAGGTTATAATTGAGTATAGACGCTTGTTTGGAAAATTTCTGGGGTATGTCGTTAGAGACTGTGTCGGTAATTATTATAACACAATTTATACTTTCATAAATTATTAAACTTTTTTTAATTAAGTGATAAATACTACAATTAGCATTTATTAAAATACACCTTTGTTATATATGCGACATCACAAAAGATACAGCGAATAAAGTTGTAACTGTATAATCCCGACATTAGAGTAGACATATTAATCGAATTTAGTCGTAAGTGATTGTCAACCCTAAGCATATAATAATGCTTGAGAGTAATATCAAAGAGACCATTAGTGAGTGTTCGTTCAAATAATATCAGCGCATGGCGACGGCTGCGGTGCAATAGGACCTTTATTAAAACAAAATTCTGGCCACAAAATGTCCACAAGCTTGTTTGAACATTTCTAAATTTCGAGACAGTTTGTACGCAGTTTAAATTATTAAAATTGCTTTTGATGTTTTATTTTCGTAATTAATGGGTGATAATGGCTTATTTGTTTTGCTAAAATGGCTTTAATCTGAAAGACGAAATTATAACAAAAGTTGTAAGTATAATTTCAACAAAAAAGTGTAGAAATGAACTAAAACTATTATTATGAAAACATACGGATCCTAACCCAATGATCATACACCAAAAGTCCAAATTGAATCAAATGCCCCGATATACTTACTACAATATCTAGGTAGGTACAATATGCTCGTACCGACGGGTGTTCCGCAGTGAAGCGATGATTTCGCTACATTTGCCGAGACCGTAACGATGGTTGGAATCGTCTTGATGGACGCTATGAATGAGCTCTCACAACATAAAGAAATCCCCTTAAAAAGGGTAAGCTTGGGGGAGAATAAAAGCAACCGACAGCCCTCAAAATTCGTAAAGGAAATTAAATAAGAAATTTCTTATAGACAAACAGCCTCAAATTAACTTTCCTGTTTTGATGCAAACATTGAAGGTTTCTTATTAAAAGTTTTGTTGAAAAATACAACGTAATTTAGTAAATTGCATAATATACGACTTTACTTATTGTGTTATATTGTAGATATGGGAGCTAATGTGAATTATATAATTATGTGAGCATTTTAAATTTAAGATATTTCCATTTTAAATATGACTACTGTAACAGCTTCTGCGTTGTTATCGTAAAATGATATAGTTTATAATTTTTCCATACATATTTTTTTTATACCGGAAATAGCAAATTTATTTGTAAAAAAATGTAAATTTATTTTAAACCTTAATATTCTTAAATTAAGTAGTTAATATTATGTTTCATTTCTAGTATTATATTCATCACTTATGTGATGTCACTTGTTTTTATCAAATATCATTTGCGGTATCCTGGGTAATGAATATACTATGTAGATGATTTTACTTATAAACATAAACTAATTGTTAATATTTATAAAATATGTATCATTGAACTAGTTTTTATAAATATAAGCCGGCAACGTAGCAAGTTTTTACTAGAGATACGACTGTCTCGTACTTACTTCACAAAGTAAAGTTGGAGGTTAATATTATTTCCAAAAGGGAATCGAATAAAGATATTCCAGTGAATAGAAACATAATTCCTTGAGTAGTTTCCTTAGTTACCAACAATAAACATGTAAAGCGGTGATTCAGGGCCATGTTTGTCCGCCAGAGCCATGTCTCGATAAGATATAATGTTACATTAAATAAAATAATGCATGTAGTTGTGAGATACGAATACCTATAATATTATTATTGTGAACAACATAATAGGTACCTACGTATTTGAGTGGAGAAATGTCGCTATAACTACGTAGATTATCTATGTAATAAAATTTCAACATTTTATTTGTGTTTAATAATCAAAGTATGGATGCAAACCGTTTTTGACAGGTCCGCCTGAAAATCTTTACAGGAGGCCTATGTTCAGCAGTGGACGTCATATGGTTGATGATGATGACGAATCAAAGTATGCGAATAGGTAGTTGATTTTTCTTAGTTTTGTGTAGTGAGGGCAAATGTGATGTACCTAAATAGTAGCATATCAGTCCTCAGATCATTCAACTTCATTCTACTTCATACTCGAAATTTTATTATTTTTATACTCGAAATATTATTTTTATTATAATTACTACTGACTGGTAAGTCGTGTCGTAACACTAAAGTTATTTAATTTGTTTGGACTATTTTATATTGTGAAAGATAAACATTAACTAGAGTCCTGATCAATGTTCGCCGTTATAGCAATTCCAGTAGTAATTATTACTTAATTCTGTAAAAAAAAATAAGCACAAAGACTTTGTATGTTGCATTTTCAACATTTTTTTTTATAATCTCCACAGTATCTTTTCCAGTGGAAAAACAAGCAGTATTCGATAATAAATCGAAAACGTCGCTTCCCGAGCGAATATCTGACCTCCCCTTCAAAGAGAAAGTAAACAAAACAACTTTTTTCAACTCGGATGAATAAATAAGACAAGGAGGGACGCAGTACGAGGGATTGCCCCCTTGAAACCGTGCCTTGTTGATTTGCATGTTTTAATCCTTTGGAAATCTTGGTCTCAGATGGAATGGGTTACAATAATTGCCTTTATTCTGATTAGGCGTTTATGGAAATAACTTGGAATAAGGCACTGGTGACAATGTTGTGAATATTACACGAAGATTTTGGGAGATCAGCTTGCTTACATTATCATGTAAATGTTTTATAACTTGATGATAAACAGGTTAAAAAATAATTTTAGTTACCATGTTTGTAAAAGCAATAATTTGTGTTTATTTGATTTTCGAATTATCATCATCATCACCAGCCTATATTTTAGTCCACTGTTGGACATAGGCCTCCTACAATACACGCCATTTTACCCAGTCTTGTTGTTCGAATAAGGACATTAATTTCAAAACGTAAAATGAATAAACTGTTCTCATAAACGCTTGTAATAAACTATCAAAATGTATTATATCAACACTATAAAGGCGCAATAAACCATATCATGCATTTCTAATTTTAAACAGATTTAGGTGTTTTACTATTGTAATTTTTAATTTCCTTATTTAAATAATTTTGAATATTGTGCGGCGCCGCACTATACATATATATCCCAATTTTGACTTTTGAAGTAAAGCAATTCTTTGCATGGGTGCGTAACTCGGTTCCGAGACAGAGACCCGTGACCCCCGGCGATGAAACTAACGGCCCCGGGTATCAACAAAAGAGCCATAAGATATGCTCCGAAAAAGTAGTGTATGCGTCCCACGGGCGCACTCCCGAGCCTCTTCGTCCTCCTATCGCCGTTGAGGGGTTAAGAAAAACTACGTGCCCGATTCGGTTCACAAATAAATGAACGCCGAAATTGCTTCGATGACGTTTCTGGGCGAGAGCAGATTGATTTTCATTTGTTATTATAACCGAGAGCTTGATAGACGCGCATAAATATCCGAACTTGCTATGTACGAATATTGGGAAAATATTTATTCGAAAATAAATCCGATCCCCGACAGTCCTTTGGCAATGGCAAAGTCTGAACAAAAATATATTAAACAAATAAAAACAAACCGATAGTTTCGGAGTCACGCCACGTTGACGATATATTCCAATTGGGTCGGCTGTGCTCGCAATATGTATAATTGCCAGGCCGTACCCGGGACTAGGCTACACGTCACCGGGATTGCCGCGTATATCCCGGTAATTGGAGCGCAACCCGGGATTCCACTTTCTTTATTGCGAATAAACTAGTCCCGCACTGGTGCTGTTCTTGCTATGTGGTATGAAATATAAACAAACAGCGGAAATAGGGATGACACTTTTAATGTGAACGGGATCTTTGCGCGATTATTCTCGCAAATGCATTTATGATCTTGGTTTTATAGTCTAGTAGCGATTCATCAAATTAAATAATAGAAGTCTGCATGTAATACCACAAAAGCAAGCTATTATTTTCGTATAATTAACTCGTCTTAATTATTAAAATAATGTTACTATCGGCCATTCCATACGTCATGTCGACACAGTTACATCGGTGTTCAACGTAACACCTCAATTGTTATTCCGATTCCTTATTATCCTTACCTCAAAAATCTATTATTGGAGCTTCATTACATATTTAGGTATCTACATATTTTAATTCACAAACTGTGATATTTTTAGTCATCATCATTGAGTCTACAGAGTATCTGTCCGCTAGTTCCCGTGTCTCAAGTCCAACGATCGGAGATAGTACTTGTGTAATTTACCGGTTTTACTTACGATCGTACTCATTACTGAAAGTGTTTTGGAAACGATTTGTAATGGGCCGTTTTATCTCCAAACGTTGGTCTAACGCAGGCATTAAGGCTCGGAACGTCCCAAAAAACTTTGATACACCTACATTGCGACTGTTTAGTTTATGATAAGGCTTTCGTGATGGTAAGTGGTCGTATTGATAAATACATTTATAGTGCGATTAATTTTTCAATTTATAAATGAAGGAATGATAAATTATCATGAGGATATAATACACAGCATTTGCTCGCGACTCCGCCCGAATGGTAAAGTTTTCGCGGGATAAAAAGCCTGTTTGCTATTCTAGACTATGCCCTATCGCTGTGCCAAATTTAATCCAGATCCGTTTAGTCGTTTTGGCGTAGGGTCATTCGGGGCAACAGCACGCAGTGGGTAAAAGTTCGCATGGTCAATATCTCTAAACCTATTGAGGGGGCTCAGACACTTTTTCGGCTAGATCAGGGGCGCGTCAGGGACGATGTCAGAGCCACAAGCTATTTTACCAAGCCTCACTTGTTTAGCGAAAAACGGTGATCAACGTGATTTTGTTGATTACTTACCAATATTTTGTGCTGAGAAAAAAGTGTATGGCTAGACGGTGCATCAGTGTACAAAAGTCCGTTAATTATGTTGAGTTTACATGATTATTAGAGTATTTATTTTAGTTATTAATTCTGTCCTAGAAAATAATTGCGTCTCAACTAACGTGTGATTGTTTAAAATATTCCCTGTTTGTGTAAGAGTACGAGGTTAAAAGTACGCACCCTGTTATAACTTCATTACAATGATCGCACGGTTTTTTCTCCTTTAAGATGCAATTAAGCCGAATATTATTTGTAAAGATTTTTAGACCTTATACAGAAAAAAAATATTCTCATTAAACACTCTGCGAAGTTTTACCCACATAACGGGTCAATAGTACGAATTTCTCCCGATGCACTTAAACATGTATTGCAAAAAAACCAATGAAGTAATGTACAAAAACTCATTAAATAATGAAAGTGGAATAAATTTGCTTTACATAGAGTGTTGAAACGTTTTTCAGGACACTATATTTTTGACTGTGTAGACGATAGAAAAAAAAGTGCGTACTTTTAGGCCGAATGACCCTAATCAATAACAAATATCTTTCTAAAATTCTTCATTTATAATATTACTAAGATTATATAAACCATGAATACATTTAATTTGATTTTCCACTTAAATATGTTTTATTTGGCAATTCTGGCCTTTTCTTACTAATATTTTTTTAATATAGCTTATAGCGAAACTGCTTACTATCGTTATTTTGGTCACTTAGTATCCCATGATTTGTTTTTTTTTAAATGATAGAGATAAAACCTGTCGATAATAGTTAATAAAGCATCTAAATTATATTTTTATAAATTAAGTAGGTATTTCCAGTAAGTTGAATTATGTTATAAAAAACGTGGCACTAAACAACGTTTAAAGGTACAAACATGATTATTTTAAATTAAGATAAAATTGCGTACATTACTTACAATAATATTTTTTTCAAATAATTTAATTTTTATTTCCCTTGCGAATGCATTGTGCTGACAGCGCAGATTAGAACAACTTAAAGTGCAATGAACCAGACGATATGCTCCGTCCGCAGCCTAATCGATTTTCATTCGATTCCTTATTTAATTTTAGATTTGAAATTCAAATATAGATATATATTAAAAATTATTTTTGTATGTGCCATTATTTCGTATACATAAATTTTTCTCTCAAACGAGCGTATAAAGAGTGCCGACGGCATGATCCGGCGAGGCTAAATAATTACAAACGCATATTTTTCTTCGCATTCGCCATTTCTCCACTTTTATTTTGTTTACAACCATTTTATATTGGCGTTGTTCCTTTGTTTTGCCTTAGTATTCGCGTATTTTTTAAATTATAATCTTCAACGACTATAAAGCATCAATAGATGTTCTAATGAATAAAACATGAATTACATCTTAATATGTCGATAATATCGTAAATTAAATTAACATTAAAATATTTGTGTGTCGTTAAAAATGCTAATTCCAAAATTAAAAATAGTATCTGAATGCATCTATATTTTCTATCAATCGTTTATATTTATCACTAATTAATATTAAATCATTTTTGTATTTATATATGAATATTATCAAATATACCTAGATTATAGTTTTTATTCCCATCGCTAACAGAAATATATTCATAGTATAATTTAATACAAACCATAATATAATACATACTGGGGATGCCAGGAACAAGGTAAATGGTCGCATGAATACTAATTTATATGCATTTAATGTTCTACAGAATTACACCACCATTCTCTAACTGTTATGTTACTGACAAACATATAGCAGAAATTATTAGTTACCACTAAAGAAGGTAAGTGCCTACAATAATTGATACTTTATTATATTTAAATATAATATATACGTGCGTATTTTAAAATTAAATACAGAAAATAAAATCCATAAGTAGGTCTAATTAAAGTAAGAAAAAGTCAAGTACTTGCCTATTTAGGCAATAAAAGAAAACGTGAAGAAACGGCATCGAATCTGTGTTAAAAATAAAGGTAAGGTGATATTTACTTGTAATGGCCGCCGTATAACCGAGTTGATATCACAAGAAAATATACTGACCGGGCACAAAGTCACTGAACGCTTTCGCGAACAATACCTTTAGTAAACGTTCAACGATTTTTAGACCGGCTCGGTCCAAAAGTCCGTGAACAAACGCCTACAATTATTGTAAGGGATGCCGATAAGGGAGTTCTGGGCCGCGGTGTACTCATATAGAGTTGTCAAGGGCGGGGTTTCGTGATGAATTGGAAACATTCTAAGCGGGAGGGGGGTTGGGGGCTTTTTGAAAGGGATCTCGGTGCGGAGTAGGCAGGGGGAGCGGGCACAGGGGGGTTGATTAATGGTCCCCGCTAGAGGGAGCCATGTTCATTATACCGACGGAACGATGTGTTACTTGCCTACTAATATATTTTGCTTAGGCCGAAAGCCGCGGCTGTGTTATTAGTTCATTATTTTTAGACATTTTTATCTCTTCCGGAGATAAAAAATGACTCCTCTCTGATTGCCTTTCGAAAATAGATTAGTTTTGATAGTTCAAACAGTAAGTCATGACGGCGTCGTTTTATATTTAAAATAGATCATTAAACGTAATAAGTGACTCTATTTTACGACTTGTAATGGGTACATCATAATCCTTGAAGGTAGCTGTTTTCACCACGTGATTTACGAGTTGTTTATATTCAACAATTTTATTAAAGCTTATTTTCCTTTTTCGTCACATAAAGACAGCAAATCTAAAGCTGTGTCCACACTGTATTTGCAAAGAGATTACATTTCGCCGCGTCGCCTCCGTAATGCCACCTGCGTCATGCGACACGCACGCCCCCTTCTTCAAAAAGCGAATTATAAATGAAATACGAAGCTAATATCAACGCTTATAATACGCTGTAAAAACGCAGCGCGCGTGGAATCGTGAGATAGGCGGCAATTTAGCTTCATGTTGTGTTTAGCCTGCCTTATATTAATGGGGGCACATACATGTGGGTTAAATGTAGCTATTACGTACTTTCATCATGTTTAGCTACATTATGCTACCATTATAGCTGATATAGCTGTTCAATAATATCGGATTTTAAGGAAATAAAAGATTGGGTATTGATAAATTGTAAGAGTATTTCATACAATTTAGGTATACAGGAAATAATGTGACAGAATTATTGGAAAGAGAAGGTAAGAATTTGAAGATAATCTGGACCAGGTATTTTAAGACTTAACTAGGGGGTTTTGTCCCAATAATTCTATTTGAATAACGGGAAAAAGGCCAGTAAATAACGCAAACCTTAGAGAACGAAATAATTGTAAAATAACCTAAAGACACAATCCGGAAATTGATTAATTCTTATTTCAATTAAAAATTCTAAATTTGAAAATATTCGAATATCAAAATAGAGTTAAAGAAAATACGTTAAGTTCAAATTTAAGTATTCCATTCGCACGCCGCATTTAAAATAGAAACAATGGGACCATTAAAAATCCGCTCTTGGATATTTTCTGAGCGTATCCCGTAGCGCGCATAAATCGGTAGCTTTCCACCGAAGCTATTTCCAAAGGAGCGTTTTCTATTCCGAACCGTGCAGCCGTTTTTCTTAGACGCCCATTATAAGGTGGGGTGAGCTTACCCCAAAGGGGGGATCCCCCGTCACCCGATCCCCAAAAGTAGAGGTTAAGTCGACGTATAGGCCGTTATGAAAGTTTATAAGTAGAATGGATGATAATTATACAGGTTTTATGTATAGGGCGTGCAGCGATATCACCTAAAGAGTTTTTGGATTGCGAATTAAAAATGATAATGTATTTAAAGGGTTGCGCAGACAGGTGGGATCTTGTGTCTAAATGGCTTTTTGAAGTTGGTTTTAATTTGTAGGTCAATAATTCGATTGTATTTATATTAAAATGGTTGTAAGATGTTTTTAAAAAAATACTAAATATGCGCCTTTTAAATTTAATTCATCATCATCACACCAGCCCTGTATTACATACTGCCCACTGCTGAGCACGGGCCTCCTCTACAACTGAGAGGGTTTAGGCCTTAGTCCACCACGCTGGCCTAGTGCGGGTTGGCAGACTTCACATACCCTCAAATTCAAATTTAATTACCTTGAATTATTTATACCTACTTAAAATAATTTCGTGTATAATAAGAAAATTCCTCCGAAAACAAAAGTTAATTAACTGCACATAAGTAGGTACCTTCAAATCACCTAATACCTATTTTAGTTTTGTAATACATAATTATGAGTAAACTTAAACCAAAAATGTAATCGCAATTACGTGGCGTTAACAACTAAATCTAGATTCAGAGCAACATACAACATGGCAAAGTTCGAAACACTCCAACTCTATTTACATGTAAATACTTTGAAAAAGTAATTTGCGCTCGGCGTCTCGCGCGCCACCCTGGAGATTGCGAAAAGGCACATTAAGCTTCTTCCAGGTGATGCATGATAACTGTTATAGCCGAATATAATTTTCTCAGGCCCGCAGCGCCCCCTTAATCCCCGCAAAGAGCCTTCGGAATTATTCCTACAGATATTTACGGTTTCGTGAATAAATAAAATTATGAACGGTGTGTACGGGGATCTAACCTCCGCACCGCTTCTTGTTTATTATTATACCTATATTAAGTTGTTTATCTTTTTAATGGTCACGCAGAGTTATACGGGTCGGAGCGATTTATGTCGCACAGGATAAGAAACTTGGTCGGATAAAGGAAAGAATGTTGGGACTCGACGCGGCTCCGATTCCATGTTCAGATTGGATTTTTAAATTTAGAAGCAATATTGTACTGGTTTATTTATGTTTTTATTTTCAAATTTCGAATAAAAATGAATCAATTGGAAGCACTTACCTATATAATTGCTCACAGATTCACGGACTCGAATGACTCTTTAAACAACTTAATACGATGACGAAAGAAGTTGAATATCGCAAGGCGTACGGGTTAAAAGTGACGATTTTAGTTGCCTGCTTACCTCAAGAAACTTGTGTATTGTAAAACAATTTAACAAAACTTTCTATACAATACGCTTTAATGCCACCCATAAACATCTGGACAATACATTTTGGCGACAATTAAAACAAGAGAATTGTACAAAATGCGCACTTTGCGCAACGTTTTGTCGAATAAAAGAAAGGGTAACGTTATTCTTTCAAAAGAAAAACAACCCTTCTATTCATTAAACAAAGAACTTTTGTCCGTTATTTTGACGCAACTATTTTTACGTATTTCTTGGAAGTTTTGGAAGACAGTTTTATTTTTTACCTGCAGGTAAGTTTTATACCGTTGATGCTTTATAACGTAACCGTGTTTAATGATGAAAAGAAAGGCCGAAAGAAATGACCCTTTACAATTTGGTATTTTTTTCAGGTACTTAAAATGTTACGTTTTTTTTGTTTAATTACTTTGGCTTTGTTTAAGGCTTTGAACTATATTATTACCAAAAGCTATCTGTCATGACTTTGAACTCACGGTGATTATTTGACAATTTCAAACAATTATTAACCAACAGTAACAAACAAAAATTATGTCAACTATTAATCCCAAAAAAAATATCAAGTTTTTCAACTTAATAATCCCAAAATATCTAACCAACTATCATATCTCATACTTAACACACACGAAAAATCTCCGAACCCCAGAACTCTACTCGTCATAATCGGAGATGGGTGCAACGACCCCGCTGCAGACCCTACCCAAGGTCGGGCTAGTAAAATGTTTATGGACTATAAAAGCTCCGTCTGCACTGTGTCTGTGTGTCAAGGACTCCAGACAATTTTATTGACCGTTTCTGACGACTCTACGACAGTTTACAACATGTTGTCAAACGCCAAAACCCGGTTGTATAACAGATGTTGCTACTGAAGAAAAGGATTCTTTGCTGTCCGGTATTGTTTTGTTTTGTTGAACCCTTGCTTATTATAGTTAGGAACAATGATCGGCAAATAAAATTTATGGCTAGGTATATTTTTTATATACTATAATAAAAAAAAATCATGAACACTCCCTTAAGTAATGTCCGACAAAGCATGTTAGTTTTATTTCTATTTTCTTAATCACTTAATAGATGGCGGTGAGCGCTTGTATTTGGATTTTATGAAGAATGTTACATAGTTTGGCGTATATTATACATTTTAGACTTTTTGTTCGTAATAACACCATACGTCTCCCCTCTGCAAGAAAAGGCTATGAAAAACTCACGAAGGGTGTAAAATTAAATATTCGACAAAATCAAGGCAGTTGTTAAAGAAAAGCAATATCGGATACGCAAGTGGCTAATGACAATTTGATGCCGACGGAATGGCGCACTCGTAAAAAATCACTAGAAATGATCCCATTTTGATTAAAAAATCACAAGAGCCCACGCGCAGCGGGCACAAAACGAAACTTCCGAATGATTTAAAAGTTTTAATAACGGAATTCTAGTGAAATGACATTATACTTTCAAATTAGGAGTGAAAATTTAATTTAAAGGAGAGACAACTCGCCGCTCGAGGGGCGAATGGGATTCACCATCGTAAAAATGTACAAGCTCTTCTTTCACAGAGTTTCTTTTCAGCCTGCAAAATTTATGCCATTTAAATCTCTCCAAGGAAAATTAGAGGGGGCGGTATTTATTAAACTGGATGGTTCGCACTCGTTAGAGGAATTTTAATCGATAAACTTTTCCTTTTGAATGCGGCTTTCGCTATGACTTTCGAGTTATCTTTTATTAGATTTTCGAGCTCCTAATTAGGGTTGTAGAGTGTCACGGAATTAGATCTCTAATGCGTAGACAGATGCCTGGAGCAGCGATTATAGGCCTAAAAGTATTTAACAGAGAACTCATAATTACGCAAGTATTGGTATCTAATTTAAACAGAACTGTGTAATTGAAATGACAGCGTGTGAGCGAAATAGTTAATTCAACGGTACGTAGAGATGTGCACTTATGCCAACTGAGGTGCACAATTCCGAGCAAACACGAACAAGCTTTTTAACTTTTAATTTCTAATTATAAAGGCGCACAACAAACAATGACTGTAAACTAAGGGGGCGTACACACGAGTGTGATATTGCGATTATAATTTTGCGTTAAATGCGCGCCCGCACACCACCCGACTCCCGTTTCAAAGCATTTTCATGTATCGCTAATTAAAATACGCTGTCGCAACCGCAAACGGGCCGGCGGTCTCTTTACATTGCCAAATTGTACGTTATGAAAATTAATTTTTACGAGTTTATTTTTAGAAGATAATTAAAAATTCATTTTGACATTTCCTATGAGCATGCCATGAATACTGCGCAATATTTATGATAAGACCGGTTAAATGTTTAAGGTGTTTGATAAAGGATATGTTTGATTTTTTGCTTAGTGTACAGTCAGCAGCATAAAAAGATGAACAAATTCAAAATTTCAAATTGCCTGCATAGTTTTGTGTTCTTACTAATCTTTTTTTCTCTTCACAAAAATAAAATAAAAGGTATTTATCTTTACTTCAAACGAAGAAAAAAATATTTCAGTTTAACTTAACCTGTATATAGGCGATTTGAAATTTTTATTTTGTACAGATATTTATGCTGTTGACTGTACCTTAGCGTAGACAACATCCATAAACAACGGAAGTAGATGACTAGGTACTAGTAATAAAATATAATTATTTTTACAAGTTACGCCTGAGGTCAACCTAAGTCAACACGTTGCCTGACGTATAATTTTTCAATATCGTTATAAGATAGATTAGGAAAGGTGTTTGTGAAAAATTATAATTCACAAGAAAGAAAATAGAATAATTTAAAACCCTTTTTTGATTTTTTCGTTGGGTCAATCTCTACTGATTTCCTTTTTTAAATTATAAAAGAAAGATAGAGTATATATTACGATCATACGTAAAACTCAAGTTCTCTATAAGACAATCAAATAAATTATGTAAAGTAATTGGGTAACTAACACCACTCATTACTAAAAAAAGCAATGAGAGGTGTTATGGGACACCCGCATGGAACGAAGTTCCTTTCGATTAATTAGTGAAGGAATTGTAATAAAATTTTATTTATATAACAGAGTGTGTATATATATAAATATATAAATATTTTCCTATTTCCGTTCCAATACATAAGTTTCTAGAGAAAAAAACAAATAAATACGTGTGGCACTCGGAGACTACAGCGGTAAAGCTATTGCATAGCATTTTTATCACAAATTTTGATTGACTAAACACAAATTCGATCTTACGCTTACCACATAAAGTAGATTTTTAAACGCGAGCAAAGCACGTTTAGTCTTGTTATTGATAAATGTCAGTAACCAAAGTAGAATAAATCAACAAAATTTGAAAAAATAATGTTACGTTCGTTTCTTTTGTACTCGTGCGGTGCCAACGCTGGGGAAATAGCTTCTACGCAATGTATTTAAGGTTCATTTTTGTTAGTAAGAAATGGTTCTAATGACTTTAATAAATAAAATAAATAAAAATATACTCGTTCCAAGAATTATAGCTTCTACGCATTGTATTTAAGGTTCATATTAGTAAGATAATAGAAAAAAGTGTCGTGACAACTTTCCGTCCAGCCCCCTTTCACAATGCGCGATAAGGAACTTCGTTCCAAAAAAACAAACGCGTGGGCACATGTTTATAAAAGTATAGTACCGGCACGCTATCATGGCCGTTTTGACGTTTTTCCGCTCATCAAGTTTCGTATTAATCCATAACTACGTTGAAGAAGCTAATTGCTGTACATTATTGTCAATAGTGACATGTAGCAAAAAATATGTAAAATTTTACAACAAAAATCAGCATTTTTTTTTTGAAATTCGAAATTTAAAATAATTAAATTTGATGCGATCGTCACTTATAGGATCGCTGGATAGTTTTTATCGTCAATAAATTCAGATTTCACTTCATTATTCTAATCTGTCAAAAGGGCCATCATAGCCTAAAATAGTAACATTTTACACCTCAGTGAGACTACATAATATTTATACCATTACGACATACAACTAATAGAGAATCCGATATCTCGATATCAATCGATTTTCTTGACTTACAACTTTCACTTATTTTAAACTAGCTTTTCCCGTGAACGCAACCGCATCTTGGCTATAATTATTTAGTAAGTAGTCTTAGAAAACTGTAATTTTGATGTTAAACGACTAATGTATTATATAAATTTTCTGGCGAGACATTTTCTTGTTTCAATGCATCGATCCAGAGCAAAATATAATGCTCCGTTCAATAAAATGAGTTTTGTATGAGGATAGATATGCGGGTTCAAATCACCAAGAAACTTCCAAAAGTGATAAAGAACTTAGAAGATACAAATTTATTTATTTATTAGTTAAGGATTGTTAACGGAGTTTACACTAATTCTTTTAAAATCTACACATATTTATATAATATATGTCTATCGTAATTGCAACTCTGGTTATAAACAATCACAGCATGAACCACAATCTTTAAAATAATAGAAAAAGCCTAAGTACTTAGTCTATCAATTGTATACTAACAGATAACAATATTACTGTAATTAAAAAGAAAACTATTAGATGTAACAATATCTGATAAGAGTAGGTACTATGAGAATATTATAATTAGACTTCATTCCTTACATTTTATAAAACAAAGTCGCCCGCCGCCTTTGTATGCGATAAACTCAAAAAATACTGAACGGATTTTGATGAAATTTGGTATGGAGATAGCTTGAAATCCTGGGGAGATTTTAAGCTACTTTTTATTGCGTGAAGTTATACAGCGGGAATTTTATCCCGGAAAAACTCTTTCACGCGGGCGAATCCGCAAGCATACCTAAGCTAGTTTCTTATAAAAAATTAACAAACATAAGATTTATAATTATATTCGGATGAAGTTTCAACACGTCCATTTTGTCACAGTCCCCCATTGCTAGTCTGGTGTTTCCTAATATCATTTATTATGGAAAAGTTTTACATTAACATTATTCTTGTATTAAATAACATGGTATTGAAGACAAATTTATTTAAATTCGACAAGGCTGAATCTCGACTTTATGTGATAGTAAAAATGTATTTATTGTGCAGTCCCGTATTTATCTTAAGGGCATGTGGGACATAAGATCCACTACTAGGTAGGGGCCACAAAATGCCAAAACTCAGGGCCTATAATATAATATTTTTCATCAAGATAATCAACCAAGGGAACACAATAAGGCACATAGAATCGTTTCTTATAAATACTATAGTATTTAGGTACGATAGTATTTTTGGTTGATAATGTGGGTATTATAAAGGAGATGTCCGCTTTTTGTATGGGTGCTGGGCCTCAAAATCTAACCAGGCTCAAACTTTAGGGCTATCAAAACATGGAACTTGATCCATTCAAAAAATATTTTTAGACCCCTCCAATCATTTCTTTGAAAACGTTCATATTGAGTTATTCATATTAAGTGTAGTTTTTAAGCAAAATAAAATTAAATAAATCTGAGGTCTTGAACTTAAACGATTTATTGTAAAAGGGTAATTTTAAGGAGTGCTATGCAAATATATAAAAACTGTCTTGGTTAAAATTTTAGGCCAGTTTTTGGACATGATTTTTTTTTGGGTCCTTTTCCAAACTTAATTTTGGGAGGCAATTTTATGCGATAATGGCTTTAGATTGCTACTGAATGTGACTTTAACTTTATAATTGATCATGTTACAATAATTTAAGGTGATTATTTGTAGAAAACAAGTAATGCAACCAAAATTTAATCACGACTATCAAGTAAAACAATTGTTTCTCAAAACAGTAAATATACCGGTTACATCCAATACACTTGATTTGTTATAAAGATTTGTGTTTATTGGGTGTTGTATTACCGCGACGATTTAAAAACTATAACGGTTAAAGTAGACGTGTGCCGACACCGACGGTTTATTACCCCTTAGCCAACTGTTTGGTAATAAACTTGACACAAGTCGAGTCGTAAAGATTAGTCGCGCTAGTGTGAACGCCGCCGGATTTTTGTGAATGCACGATTGAAGTATGCATCTATTCCTGAGTACTGATTTTGTGTATATGTTGGATGTTTGATATGAATTGCGAGAGTTTATTGATGATTTTATCATCCCTTAGATATCACGAATTATTTCAAAAATAAGCTATAAATTTAATAAAGGAACAAGAGTAGCCAGTAAAGCTTTTAAACGAGGATACACAGCGCCTCAAAATATTTGTGCTTAAATTCCGTTATTAATAAATTAGTATGTGAGACATAGTTTTAAACATTAGCATATTTGCATAATTATAACATGGAAGTTATTTATTTGTACCAAGATCTTGTCACATGTGCAGTATTTTAAACAAACTAATAAAAATACAGTCGTGGTATCAAATAAATTGTTTTAATGAATTTTATAAATGTTTTTTTTAATTCTTTTTTTTTTTTGTATTTAAATATTAATGACAAATTTAAATTTAGAACACACACCGCCTCATAAATTATTTAATAGACATTTTACATGGGATTTTACTGACGCATTAATTTTTTATTTAAAATATAATTTTACAAACCATTAAGCTTTTATTTGTTATACAACAGTTATTTAAAATAAAACAACTTGTAAGAAATTGCGCTTTAAGAAATAAAGGTTATAATTATAACAAATAAGATTACCTATAGAAAAAAAAACACCAAAAAGAGAATTCACAAATATTTTTACTGTAATAAATAGAAAATAAACATATTTAATTGCGATCAAATTATAATACCATAAGTGTAGAAAAATGAATATTAGGAACACTAAAATATTTGATTAATTATATACCTAGATAGAGTGACGCGCTGCAATGAAACTAAAACAAACAGGCCAACTTTTCTTAAGCTAGTATGCGTGACAGCTGTCATACGCTACGGCTGCATCATTCTGCGTATCCTTGTGTGCGCGCATAATGATACCAGCTATTACATGGTTTCTATTAAAACGGGGAGAAAATTGTATTCATGAAAAACAACAAAAAATAATTCACTCGAACTCATTTAGTGGGAAACAGTTCGCTTCTATATTTTCGACGCGTTTGAAGCGTTCATTCTATCTAGGTAAATAATTAATCAAAGCACACAACATTAAACTTAAATAGTCTACTAATTAACGTAATAGCATATTTTACAGCTCGGTTATGCGCGTACAAAAACACTTCAACTTGCGTGAAAAGCTAAAACCGACTTGACTAAAAAATAATGAACCAACTGATATAATTATAAATTCAAAAGGTCTTTGAAGTTCAGCAAACACACATTAGTGTCACATAGCGTGTGATTTAATTTTCCGATTATAGCCTTACAATTCTTAATTTCGTTGCTTTTATGTATAAATTAAGTCACGAATATATATTTAATTTATATTACAATATTAAGGCGAAGTTTAATACGTTTTATTACTAATAATAATGAATTAGCTAATGACGTCTGTAGTTCATTTCGACTTAATCGAAACACTGGGGTTATGTTAATAAAGCTATGAATAAACCGAATCGATAATTTATGTATTTATAGAGGTTTCCATTGATATCGACAACCTTACATTAGTTGGCTGTCAAGTGATTTGGCCGTATCATTTCATGGCAATCCGATGTTTAATAAACTAATTTACATATAAATGTCGTCTAGGTAGTCTTATAATAATATTATAGACCATAGTATGGTGATAATGGCGTAAATCTATAACGGTATACTAATGAATTAAAGATTTCTCTCTTATTTAAGTAGAATAAAGTTTTAATTAATTTTAAAAAATGAGGAAAACGCGTCTACTAACACATTTTGAATTAATTTTTTCATCATCTAATAGTTTTTTTTATTACTCCTCACATTCCAATTTTAAATTTTAACTAGACACCGTCAACGAAATACTATCGGCCAGTACCCCGTAACGAATGGACCGCCCCCATTAAGGGCACCTTTTAACGTATTAAATCGAAAGTTATCTAGCGACCTGTCCGCGGCCTAACCCGAGGGTAAGCCTTATCGGACATACCACTCACTTAGAACTGGGATAGTTCGGGCTGTGGGGACTATCATTTGTGGCTTATTTCGGCGGCGATTTGTTCTATTCTGCTAATTCATCTCATATTTAAAATTCGAATCGTATAGTTTTAATATTTAAATTAATTTGACGGTTTGATACTGGCCGTAAATGGATTTTAAAAAATAATGGTAGGCTTGTTTGCGCTCCGGTAAATTAATATGGTAGCAAAGTTTCTCTCAGAAGAACAGCATACTGGATATTATATTTTAGAAAAGTGAAATTTATGTGGAGATTTTTTTCTTATATAATTATATTCTACTAGACTTCTGCTCGCGGCTCCGCCCACGTGAAAAAGTTTTTCCGGGATAAAAATATTTTCCCGAGATAAAATGCCTATAGCACTCAGGAGTAATGCAGCTTCCTATTAGTGAAAGAATTTTCAAAATCGGTCTAGTAGTTTTTGAGTTTATACATTACAAACAAACAATCAAATCTTTCCTCTATAATATTAGATAATACAGATCGGTGAGCGGACAGGTTAGTTCAATAGATTTTTCTGAACTAAATCGTAATTTGACATGGTTATTACGTAATAATATAACTGTAAAACCTACAACGATATATTAAAATGTTGTCTGTTATTCTTTTTGTTATTATATAAAACAATTAATACAAAACTAATACTGAATACCAAACATAGCTATTCCAGCAAGATATACTATAAATACCTCCAAATAAAACGAAAATAAAATTCTTGAATATTTATTGTTCGATTTTTAACTTAATAAATATAATTATAAAAATATTTCACTAAAGTATCGCAGCTTTTATTCAGCGCCACGAAGGTTGTAAGCGGATATCAATATGGCGGCGTAGAAGGCTTCGATTGGAAGTAGTTTACAACTCCGCTGCTAGATGGAAGCACGTGTAAGGAAAATAATTTTCACATACGCATCTGAAGTGTTTATTTTAATATTCTTTTGTTACAAATATTTATTTTTGTGAGATTAATATGAAGATATAAGTAAAATAGTACAAAACCGTAGGTACGGATTAATTTTCAAGCTACACCGACGTCAGTAAAAAATATTTATAGTACATTATCTCTGTTAATATATCGTTAGTAATTAGCTGTAATTATAGAAAGAGCTATATGGTGTAAACATATTTGTTTACACCAAGAAAGGCCCGACTCTAACAAAGTGTTACAATGTATAAAAACCGTCAAGTAGCAGTTTTAATATACGCATAGAGCGGTCGGAATGACTATGAGAGCATACTTAATACGCCCTTGTCCCAATTCGTAACTCATAACCTTTCTTCTTTTAGGCACCAGTCATTTTCTTACAAACTATGTTATAATGACTGTAATGACTGTGTGTAGAATAAAGAATAAATAATAAAAAAAAGAAAACCTTTTATTTCAGAACTTAAACATTCTAATATCAACCTTATTACACCTAATATATATTAGTACCTAAGTGATACAATCTACTTTGAGAATTAACGAGAGGACAATCTTATTTTCCTGTCATAACAAATAGGAGACTTAGTACTGTCTCGTAGTCTATTTAAAAAAAATACTCCACGCTTACGTCTGATCGCTGCAAATCCGGCAAAGTTTGAGTTTTTTAATGTTATGTAATTATTGAAAATTTTATACAGTAGACCATCAGTGCTGAATGGGTAGTATCTTCAATTTAGTATAATTAATATGGAACTTTACATAGTCGAGAATGGTTTCAAAGATTAGGTGGGCGAGGTAAGGTGAGTATATTTTATTACAAATTTTATTATTAAGTAGAAAAACCTTTGCCAGTACTCATCGCCCTTTATGTTGTGTTTTTAGTATAATGTATATAGATTGAGTGTTTTATTTTTATTTCATAAAGAAAAAATGTACGCCAGGAAGCTTTATTTTTACTTAATTTGTTATTCTGGCTTGGTGATCAAAAGTCCACAGAGTAGAACTTATATCGTGTTATATGATTTGGAAAAAAAATATGCTACTTATTTGGTAATTTATATAAAACTAGTTTTGTTCTAGGCTCTATCCATTTAATAGCCTTTTCCAAATAAAATTACACCAAAAAGGTTTATTTTATGGAATAAAAAATACCATAATCACTCTCAAGCACAAAAAAAAATCTGCATCCAAAAAAAAACCTACAGCACTCTCAGGCCCTTAAACAATCTCTATGGCAAAAAACAAGCCGTCGGTTCGTTACTGTGTCAAAGAAGGACAATGCAACACTTCCCTATTACAAACATTAAGTAGAGATAGAGTAAAGATTTCTAGTATAGTGTAATCAGCAATTTAAATATTCCCACAGCCTCATTTATTTCAATCACAACGTAATTAAAGGAATCACAAATACTTGCAATAAAACTCATCGGAACCTCGGAACTCATCTTTCACTTAAAGGGACAGATCACCCCTATATACTTCATTGCTAAATTGGACGCTACATAAATCGTGAGGTTTAATTAAATCAACACCCGCTATATAAACAACCAGCCAAAAAAGACCCATTGGAATTGCGTCTCGTGTAATAAAAGTTATGAAAATGGAACTCAACTTGCACTGGTTGGTGTGTAATTTGAAATAATGTGGGAGCGTAGGTTCGTTAGTGACGTCGACACGAGTGAAAATTGGATTTAATTAAGATAAGGGTTTAAAAACTATCTGATTCATCATGGAGGCAATAATCCTGTTGCTCCACATGCATTCACTTACTTTTGTGTTCTAGCCTTAATAGCAAAATATAGTGTATTTTACTTTTAGTCTTTGAGTAACATCTTACTTAATATCTATTATAAACGCTAAAGTTTGTAAGAATGGATGTATGGATGTTTGTTACTCTTTCACGCAAAAACTGAAGAAGGGATTTCGATGAAATTTGGCACACGGGTAGATCATGTCCTGGATTAACAGATAAGCTACTTTTTATTCCGGGAAAATATAAATCGGGACTTTTATCCCGGAAAAACTTATTAACGCGGGCGGAGCCGCAGGTAAAAGCCAGTACGAGATAAGACTAGTATAAAAAAAATTAAGTATGTCATTTGTTAAACAAAACTAGTAACTCTCTACCCTGGAATTGAAGTCTGTGATGCAGTTGTCTCAGAGCTTGCTCTGTACCAACTGAGCCTCTTGCCCTTCTGCTTATTGCCCATATCATATACCTACTCATTAAATGAACCATAAATTGTCTAGTTTTAAGAGTGATTCAGTTTTAGATGACATATTACTGCGTATAAATATAACAGATTGGTAGATTAATTTT
This sequence comes from Sphinx pinastri, assembly GCA_947568825.1. Taxonomy (NCBI): domain Eukaryota; kingdom Metazoa; phylum Arthropoda; class Insecta; order Lepidoptera; family Sphingidae; genus Sphinx; species Sphinx pinastri. The sequence goes on along the minus strand of OX387627.1, from coordinate 6,912,358 downwards.
TAAAAATTGTTTTAAAAAATAACTCAGGACCACAACAAGCAATTACTTTGTAGTTAAAGTATCAATTTCAATATATAGATACGCGATTTACATTTTATTAAAGCAAGACAATAAAATAAAGCCATCGCTCATCGCACTTCCATTGCATTATCATTCGAAATTCAAATATATAAAATACAAAATGGCGTCGTCATCGTAGGGCGACACCCTACCGGATACGGGGAGTCCGTCCGCATCGGAAACGAATCGTATTATTTACGGGACAACTCACTTATTATTTATATCCCCCTTCACGATGACATACTAATGTTCTGTGTCATTACAAACATGTAAAATTACGAGAGTTTAATATTAATGTTTTGTTTTCGAAAATGTAATGCTGGGAAAATAAGGCCGTTCTATATTAAGAAGATTTATCAGTCAATTAAAACGTAATAATTAATTAGTTTTGTTGCCAATTAAAATTGTAAAAGAATAAAATAATAACTATATTAATTGGCGATAAATTATTTTAAAGCAGACATTAATTACGTTACGATGATTAAAAAGTTTAGTTGCCTGATACAGCATTTTGAAAAGTTTTTTAACACTTTAAACAAGTATAATATTTTTAATGTTTTATATTTGTCTCGAATTAACATTTCTAAAGACGTACCGTGACCAAGCCTGTTAGTAATTACTAAATTATTTCAAATATTTTAAAATATGAGCGTCGTAATTTACGGCAGCTTATTAGGTGTTTCTGTTTTAAATAAATTGAATGACAAAAATATTTGCACACCTGGATCTAGTCAAAATTAATTCTATTTAAGTACGTTGTACAGAATGTTCATATTTATGCATTAAAAGTTTACATATTTTTTACCGTGACCACATTTTGACTAAAGAACTACATAAGATAGAGATTTCCTGCTCATGAAAATTGCATCCAAACCAGTCAGCGAGGCCACATTGGTTTGATAAGAAATCAATGAAAATATTGATAAGTGGGTTACTCGTTAGTTATACTTAAAATGTTCATTTACATCAAAGTAGAATATTGTAACAGCACTAAAGTAAACATGACCGCCGAAAAAATCAAGTCTACTCCATTTCCTACGGCATATATAGACCTATGATTTCTTATACCCTTACCGAGTAAATAAAGCGACTTGAAATCAACAAAGAGGAACGTAGAGCGCAGATAATGAGCGTGGCTAGCGGGAAGGAACAAAATGTCTGGATGGGAGAGGTTACGATATTTCCGCGCCATTTCACACTTTGTTGATACCCTACCGTGTCACCGGCACGCGGTGGGGACGATTGGAAAAAATAGGATATTTTTTATATGAAAAATGAATTTTATACATACGAAGGTAACGTTTACATTTGAAATTATGGTCAATTATATCTATTATTTAATACTAATAAGTTATTCATTATTTATAAAAATAATTTAATAACATAAAAATTAAATAAATATGATTTATAAATATATATGTTTGTATTCATAACGAGCGAGTTGTGGCTTTCTGACTTTTTAACGATATGCCACTGTTTAATTATGACAATATATTTGAAAACTTAAAACTTGTATTCACAACTATTTGAGAAGTAGGCAATTCTATTATAAAAAAAACAGCAAACCTTGATTTTTGTCCCACGCACGATACACGTTTTTCGGTAACGACAGAACTGTTGACCTCTACATTGATATAAATAAACCATCTGATAAAGCGCGTACGAGTAATGATTTAAATCAGATTCCTGTAATAGCTACGCAAAACAACAAAGTAATTATAATTTCGATACAAAATTATGTTTGCGGAAGCGCGAACGGATGGCTTTCAAGCCATAATTCGCAAAAAATCGTCTTCCATGCTGCAGCGCCTAAGAAACAGTAGTAACGCCATGCTAAACGTGATTGCTGAGCGGTTTGACTGTCCTTTCCAAAATTATTGGATGAAAGTAGTTCTGGGAAATGTGACATAACAATTAATTAATGTAGTAGCTAATAAGTTGTTGATATCTTGTTAATTTGATTTTTAATGTATATGGATTATGTAATCTGAATTAAATATATAAAATAAAATAAATAAATAAATAAAAAATATAAGAAAAAAAAAATGTTCTACTTAATAAACTATTACAACTGGCTGACTCTTGTGGTATGAAATTTTGTTCCTCACTTAACGTAAGTGAGCACTAAAAAAGGTCTTTCCACAATTCATCCCCTAAGATAATTAAATCCTATCGTCTTTGAGGCTATTGTATTATAAAATTAATTTTAATATATTTGTAGCTAATTTATAACAGCTCAAAAAGCGTGAAATAGTCACTTACTCGCAATATTAATCGTAAGTAGAAACTAACACAACAAAACTAAAAATAACTCAAATATGAAAATGTTTTTATAATGCCTATATTAACATGTAACCTAGGTCAAAAAATATTCATTCCTACACCATGTAAATATTTTGTTTGCGTAGCCAACATAATCATTTCTATGTGGAATGTTTTTAATAACTAATTAAATTTCTGTTACGTTATCATTGTATAGTAATTGAAATAACTACAGATAAATGTGCCGTTTTATGTACATAAGAATAGACATATTTATTACATTGTTAAAATTAATAGGTATATTTCAGAAATTCTCTGAACGTTATTAATTTCAAGAATGAATGTTTTTAATTAATTACTCAATTGTTATTCTTGAAGAATATAATCAGTCTGAAACATTCCTATGCTAGTGTAATATTAAATAAATTCAAGCAATAAAATATAACAAAATGTTTAACAATTTTTAAATAAAGTATTCTAAAAAATTATTTGTGGCTACATTCCTAAATGTATTCAAACAAGCCTTCAAATAACCTTCTCAACGATAACAAATTAAAAACTAGAAATACCTAATTAAATCATGTTAATTATTACTACCTAAGTACTAGTTGTAATTATTTACCAAAACACACAGCTCGTGAGAATTCATGAAATTCTAACAAAATTTAACGTACAGGAATTTAACAAAATTCGTTGGTGTATGAATTGCTACGTATTCATTCCTTTATTTTATAAATGTAATCGTGTACTTTATGTCGGTTTTGATACTACGTAATATTTAATTTAAATATTGATTGTTATATCCCTGAACACTGTAAAATTTCCAATCAAAAAAACGCTTAAATTTGGATACTATGCATTGATATGATCAAATAGATGCCTAACATTTGCATATTTTTTATAAGTTTATGCCCGCGGCTCCGCCCGCGTGAATGAGTTTTCCCAGGATAAAAGTCCCGCTTTATCTTTTCCCGGGATAAAGAGTAGCCTATGTGTTAATCCAGGACATGATCTACCCGTGTGCTAAATTTCATCGAAATCCGTTCAGTAATTTTTGCGTGAAAGCGTAACAAACATCCATACATCCATACTTACAAACTTTCGCGTTTATAATATTAGTAGGATTTTTCGTTCTTCAACAAAAATAAATCAATCATTTTGGTTAAAGAGAGGTAAACCTCGATTGAAAGTGGAAGTAACATTAAAGTCGATAAAAGACACCATCAAAAGGGAAATAGAGCAACGAACTCTTAACTACCAATAAATTGTAGTATAGTAGACCGGGCTTAGAACACTCTAGAAGTAAATATATCAAGGCAGTCGTGCCAGCAAAGCAAAATCCATTATTTATCGCGCGACGATATCTAGCGCAGTAAAAGTGTCAACGCTGGCCCGATGTTCGGCTATCCTCTCTGCCGGATAGATCCCGCCCAGCGGTCTATCTTATGATGTACGACTTGAAGATTCGTGTATCACTACGATGAGAGATGCAATATTGAAAAAATGTGTGGGCTTCATCTACGCACTTTAGAGTACTCAAACAGAAAATATCCTTAATGCATATTCATTTCTAGTACGAGTAACTCTGGAACCGTGTGTTTATCAACACAAGGTTAAAAGTATCTCGCAAATGTTATTCATTTTCCATTTATAAATCGAATAGGCGGGAGTGCAAACAATTATATGTTGTTTCGACATTAAAGACCTTGGACCGAATAATATTTTTGTTACTGAAATCCAACGCGTATAAAACCTGATTTCTTTCATGTACGCAAGCGTGTTTACCTATTTACATACCATAGTAACTTTATAAATAGTTGATTACGTACCTAACCTATCCAACTGCGAGTACAAAGCCATACCCACTTAGAGCTTGTAAATAAAGAATGAGATTCACCAGTCCATCCGCCGCCCCTTAATCAATTAACGCCTGCCTCCAAGACCGCGTTGGAATTAAAATTCATGAACTAATTACTGTAGGGCGTCCGCGAAATGAAATAAACTAATTACAAGCACACACTGGCCGGCCAATTACAACAGTTGATTTATCAGCGGGCTCTGATCAAATAATTAAAAATATGCCAGCCGGTAGATGGCATGACAGTCGTAAATCGACGGCATTCGCGCATTCAATTTACAGCGCAAAACGCTGGCCAACCTCGATACTGTATTGTACATGAATTGAAAATTTACTGCCGACTCATGACTTTCCGCGCTCTGTGAATTCTGCATTCTTCAAATAATCAAATCATTATAAATAAAGCGAGAGTTGTTTTTTCAAATGCCGTCGGTATTAACACGATCGCACTTTTTATCTTGCGGACTATTTTAATTGTTATATCTGTTGTGTTTAACGTATGTATTTTATTTGTGTTGAATTTGTTAGTCTAGATAATTTGTTTATGTGTATTAAATTTCTTCGAGACGACTGTTAATATTAAAGTAATGTTCTCACGCGCAATAAACGTATCCGCCCAAGAAACACACGACTGTTATAAAAAACATACACGATGAAAATGTTTCGTCTTCTGTTTAATTTATGCGATCATATGCCGGTAAATTTTGTATAAGAAGCATTGGAGTCAAAGTTGACGATTACAGTGTAATTTTGTAAACTGGTTTGTCCGTCGGCGCCCGTCGTCAAGGCGCCGTGTGCGCCGTTGCAAATCTATGAAACATGTCTTTCCTAGGCGATTTCGGCCACGGTGGTCAATCTCAACGGAGATCAGCGAGGTACGCAGGTAATATTATAGTGCACAAGTGCGTGCGCAATTCACAAGTGCACTCGCTATTCCTTCACTCTCATAGTCCGGTGAGACGGCAATCTGACATGACCGGAGAGAGATCGGGCACAGGACCAACGGTTTTATGTGCTTTCCGAGGCACGGGGGTATCACACCGCCAACTTCCTGACTCCGAACCGTGACTGAGTAATTTTTAAGATGGAAACCCAGTCACAAATTTTTTTGCTCGACTTGGGATTCGAACCCAGGACCTCAGCGCGCAAATCGTAACGCATACGCAATACAACTACGCCATTGAGGCAGTCAACAAACTAGATAAAGAAAAGGATATAAAGTTTATACCTTGATGTCAAATATTCTTATCCCATGATTTATAAGCTATTGTTTATGGTGTAAAACAAACGCGTTTGTTCTCTGAATATAGAACTGCTGGCGATCGTAGCGATTAAGATCGATACCTTCAGTCTATAAAGTTATATTAAGCTACCTCCTGGTTTATACATTAAACTTACTATTGTACAAATCACCAATGATGTTTAAAGAAAAAGGGGTAGATGCGTTATAAATAGTCTCCAAATGGCACAAGAAAATTGAGCTATTTAGCACAATCGGCCTTAGTATCATGACAGAATCTGTTGAAGTTCGTCTAAAGAATGTTTGATCAAATTTTCTAAATGATAATAATGAGAATTATGAGATGCCGTAATACTTTAACGTGTCATATTATATTTTGTTATTGTAATATTAAATTAACTATGTGTGGGATAATGTGCCGTTTTTGAGAGCCGAGTACAGTATAGGTAATAAGATACGACTTCTTCACATTTTTATTAAAATATTATTGCAAGTCACAATAAAATTACGTCTACCATCACTTAATAAAACGAACATCGGCATGATAAGCACTAAATTTAGACTTGAATCATGATTCATGCAATTATTATCTCGCGACCAATTCACAGGTCAGCTTCTCATTGATACGATGTGTTGTTTCCATGTTAATTTGCAAAAACAAACGATCTGCTTGAGCCTTGTGTGAGTGAACAATATAAACATAAGTTTTAGGTAATTTTAAGGCGTCTGTAATGTTTTGTCAGCCACTTCTGAGAAAAGGTTAAGGTTTTATGTCGGTGGACAAAAAAAACAAGAATATATTTCTTTTATGGTTTTGTAGTTTCAAAAACAACATAGAATCAAGATTGTGCTACTTGTGGTTGAGAGTTATATAGGAGTTTTACATAGAAATATATAAAATTCTGGCACCACCTTGACATAGCGCCTATTCAGAGACTATAACATACGTTCGAACAGTGATTGCCTCGGTGGCGTAGTTGTATTACGGTACGACTGCAAGGCTGAGGTCTCGGATTCGATCCCCGGGTCGGGCAAAGTGATATTGGATTTTTCTATTCAGTATCAGCCCGGAGTCTGGAATTTGTGCCCGATATGGCCATAGGCTCTCGCCCCCTATCACATCATGGGATGGAATACGCTTGGCGAAAAGTGGGTGCACTAGTTGCACCTCTGCCTACCCCTTCGGGGATAAAAGGCGTGAGCATGCGTATGCGTTCGAACAGTCGAAGTTCGCAAATAGGTAAAAGAAACGCATAAAATGTCCAAGCACGTACGTTGCTACTAATTGACGTCACACGTGATGCGTTCTGCACGCAGCCTCGGCACAAACGTATTTACGACTGTTGCATTCTATATTTTTACTAAAGGCATTAATGTGTGATGCGCGAATTGAAATACTGCACTCGATTCGGGTTGGTGCGTTTTATGCAGTGTTTGGACAATGCGAGTGGATGGAATGTGAAAAAAATGACATGTTTTTTAATCAAATTCAACCTCTAATTGTTTTATGCCCGCGTAGTAGTTCAACAAACATATATTAGATAAATATTTAGTAAGATATTGAAAAATTAATTAATCTAATGTAAATGGTTATCTTATGACATGAATGTAAATAATTAATGTACATTACTAATTAGAAGATAAGTAAATAATTAGTACTAAAACAACATGTTATAAGATATTATGTAATATTAATAACAATCCATAAACCTGACTACAAAACTATTAAATCAGTTATTACGAGCGCAAAACAAATGCAATATGCAAACGTTGGCTACAAAAGTTAATTCTATAGGTACCATTGCATTCGATTCTGACGTCAGTCATTACCTAATCGATTATATTTGTTTGATCGGAATAGGCGTGAAGAACTTTTTCTACTGGAATCGATACTGGTGCGAGTGTTCACCGCTAATGCAAATGGACCATGAAAGTGATATCTCAAGTGTTATGGATTGCGCGGCCGTCGTGAAGTACTGGCTTTTGATCACTCTGCCTGCAACCTTGGGGGCTTTGAACCCGCTTTATTAATCATACTGTTCGCTCTTTGTCCTTAACATAAATATGGATGTAAAAATAGCTTTCTATTACTTATTGCCTGGTATTTTTCGTTTACAACCACGGTACGTAGGAAGGTTTTAGTGTGTATATAAAAAGTGAGATGATTATGTACTTAAGGCTGTAGGTTTTACTTCAAATAAATCAATGTAGCGTTATACTCAAAGTACGTAGAGTTTTATATCACCCTTCTCCGCGCTTTTCATACAAAAATAACATCTACGGTATAATTTATTTTTTACTTTGTTCAAAACTAGTTCCGTATGAGAATTGACGTCAATAAAAAACCTACGTAATGTGAATAAAATTCTTAGTAAGGACCGAGCTGTTATAATTGCTATACGGACGGCAGAATGTGAATGATATTTAATAAAACCTCTTATTTTAGGTCAAGTAGCTTGTTTGAAATGGAAATCACGTAGAAAAACCATGAATGTCACGACCCGAGTGGTCACTGGCAGGAATGACCATTTTAAGTGGCAGCGTTTGTGTTCTCAGCCTTATCTGCGATCTAACCTTGAGGATGCGGTAGCATAAAGAGACGTGAGAAAATTCCTTTATATTTTATCTGTTCTGTTTGAAATGGATCAATTTTTGTGAAGTCATGGAAATAATTGCCGCGAATATAATATTATGATTGAATGTATGTAAATTACGTAGGGTAGGTACTTCAAAATATGAAAGGCATAATCTCATAGTGTCTGCAGTTCTAAATAATACTTTTCGTTTTTATATAACTTTCATTTAACAGATATCTAGACGAAATACGAGCAGAAATATATTATTCAACAAAAATATCTTATAATGTTAAAAACAAATGCTGATTTAGTTCGTGTTTTACAAAACGTAAAATAACATTTGAAACCAACTCCAGACGTATTTTTATTAGAAACTTGGCGAACACGGAGCCATTATTTCTCGACATATCAAACAGAGAATAATATGAAATAAATTTCCCCATTATTAGTCTATTTTGAGCCTTGAGAAATGTCAAGGATGATAAAAAATAGTTCGCAATGAAGATTTATAAGACGCGATCTAAATAATTTTCTTATAATGAAGGCTTAAGACGATAATAACTTCTAATTTGCTCTTTGGCCGAAGCAGAGACTATTCGTTACGCTAATAAAATAGTTTATTACAACAAATAGCGGTTACTATTCGTCATGATGAGTTATTAAGGCCAACGCAGAACAAATAGGTAGCTGAACTTATTGTGTAAACATTAATGATATAATATATTTTTCGTAATTACACTTGAAGAGTTTATTGCGCAATTTGTTTGTGAAAATAGTTTTAGTATACAAATTTCCCCAATTACTAAGAGCAAATGTTGCTTCAAAAATCGTGAAATTCTTAAGAAATATAAGTGTGTTTCTAAATACATAAATTGCTCATATTATGCAAGTGTTTAGATCTTGTTAGCTAACAAAATCAAGACTTCGAAATGTTCCAAAATTTGTTGTTACAGTTAAGATTTTATTTCAGTTTTAAAGGAAGATAAAAAATTGATATTTTTTATTAAAAAGAACAACCGACTACCTGCTCTCGACAGATACAGCATTACTAATAGACCGTGCTATCTAATGATTTTAGATTCAAAACGTACAACATGCGCGTTCACATTATTTGAATTTTAATCTCTGTAGGTAAAATAAACCAAGTATCGGAAAAAAGCGATTTGATTAGCTATAAATAAATCATGAGACCAAAATTCCAATGTTTTGTTCCATACCTAACATTTATCGTGAGCAACTTTTTATTCATTGAATAATAAAACACATGAGTGCATAACCTTATCAAAAGATTGGCTTAAAATTGACTTTGTTCAATAGATATTAATATTGCGAAGAAGAAATTTCAATTCATTCCATATATTTAATTCCCATCTTCGCATCTAGTCGTCCTTATTATATATATACACTCACACCTTTTACCCCTGAAGGGGTACGCAGAGGTGTAACTAGTGCACCCACTTTTCGCCGTGCGTATTCCCTCCCATGATGTGATAGGGGGCGAGCCACATCGAGCACAAATTCCAGACTCCAGGCTGATACTGAATAGAAAAACCCAATATCACTTTGCCCGACCCGGGGATCGAACCCGAGACCTCAGCATTGTAGCCGTACCGTAACACAACTACGCCACCGAGGCATTTGGTAATAATATAGAGATTTAATTATCCAGTATATAATTACTGAAAACCAAATTTGTAGTGTAACGAGAAAAAATTAATTATCGAACTTACTTTATTCACAACATTTTTATCTGAAATGTCTTCGTTTCTTTAACATTTTTTGTAAAACCAATTTTTATTAATCTTTTTCACTTGCATTAACAAAAAATCTCACAATTACATTCATGGTTCTCAGCATTTTTTTACGAATCAAAGGTATAAGAGATTTAAATATTACATAGTACATATTTACTGTTTGCATGTGTTTAAACCTTTACATAATGTAAACAAGGCTTGTAAATGTAGCGCAGTGATTGCGGCGCGTAGCGACAACTCATAATTTTCAATTTGCGTCCGCGACCCTCATAAACTACGCTCCATACATCAGTTCCAGTGAATCAACGACTAAACTTAACTAGGAACGACATTACTTATAACAGATACTGGTCTTGATAATTGTACATATAGTAAGTTAGTATCGTTATATGTGGTGTATTTCTTATGCACTTTGATGTAATTAGCAAGAACTTATTATTTTTGGTATCGAGACTCAGATCTTAAAAAACATTTTATTCAAATCACTTCTATGTGGTTTTGTAGCTGGTATAATATCTGTACATTTAAATTTGAAAGTTTAATAAGGTTTGATTACATTGTTATTAATGTCCTCAATGTTTAATAATTATTTTATTATTCTGGCCCACAGTGTAAAGGCGTCTTAATAACAATCTTAGCTGCCAATAGAATGTACGGTAGATATAATCGATTTCCAATTATCGAGGTTTGCCGGCCAGCATTTTAAAATACAACCATAACAAATCGTTTGATGGATTTCACAGCTGATTCGAAAGTGTTGTTAGCAATTACAAACTCAATCTTTATTTGTGATTTCTCTGTTATAAACGCTGTTTTAATTTTTACAAATCTCTTTTCACCTTTTCGTCCGGTTATATTGAACTTTGACTTTTAGTGTTGCGATTAAAAATAGATTTGTAAAATCTTCAAAACATTTTATTTTCTACAGTTATATTTAAAACAAGTGGGAAATAAATCCAGTCGGTATTCTAAACAAAACCAATCTCAAACTTTATCTGTTTAAAGAAGCTGATGCTATAGTAATGGGCGGAAGCGGATGTATGATAAAACTAGGTGTTGCCCGCAGATTCGCCCGCGACTTTCCTTTTACAAAAGTCGACATTTAAAAACTGTACGACGCCAGCGCCATCTATTTAAAAAATCAGATTTAAACATTTCATTATTTCCCATGGGCCCAAATTACCGGGATAAAAGTAGCCTATGTATTAATCCAGGACATGGTCTACCCGTGTGCCAAATTTCATCTAAATCCGCTCTGTTGTTTCTGCGTTTACTTCTAATAAACTTCCAAACATTATCACAAACTTTCGCATTTATAATATTAGTAAGAAGCAAGATAAAAAGTAAAATGTTATCAAGGATCTAAATCGAACGCGAATATATTAAGTATTTACATAGTATGAATTAATTTCAACAACTTCCAGATAGAATAGATAACATTTTAATTGCATAGAACTATTCTTCAAATGTAGTTTGTGATGTTTTTCAAGAATTATTACATCACTAGGTGTTGCTTGCGGCTTCGCCCGCGTGTAAAGCCTCTAGAGCCCCATCTTTACGACGTCATCGTCATCTATCTAAAAAGTTAAATACAAAAATTAAAATACTTCTTATGAGAGCAAATTACGGGATAAAATAGGTATATTAGCCTATAATATCTTAATCCGGGACAATATGATCTATCCGTGTACTAAATTTCACCCAAATCTGATCAACGGTTTCTGATTTTACTCTCTAAAAAACATACAAACAACATAACCATATTAGTAAAGTTTTAATGAAGTAATCCATCATGAATATAACATTTCGAAAAATATTCCCATCCTAAATCTAGTCGCGTCACTATGTTAAAACCTTAGTTGGCTACCTATACGGTATCAACCTAGGTAATTCACAAAACTTTTCTTATTAGGTGCTTCACCGACTATATCTACTCAAGTTTAAGACTCTTAGGTTTAATTAAAGTTCTCCCCAAAGCGCAGCACAATTACTCGGCCCGTGTAAATGCAAATAAGTTTGGAACACCCAGTTGTTTATGCTGGTCGCTGCGACCAATCATTGTTTTTCAACTGGCAACACGGTGTCAGACTGAGTTCACTTTACACACCCGCTGCATTAGCTGTGTCGACACAGTAAATCAGTGTTGTGTCGTCAGTTTATAAAGGAATCCGGGCGTTACCCAAACTAACTTGTAACTTATTGCGGATGTCTTCAAAGTTTTACCGCACCATAGAAGTTTTGAAAGTCTGTCCTTCGCAGTTTTCGAGACGGAGTTTCGAGACTTGACTTGTTTGCCGACATATTGTTTCGTACAAGGTTGTTTATTAGCTGCATAATATAAACAATGAGTTATATGCTAATTACAACAATAAGTGGTTAGTCGTATCATAAATTATGTAGGTATGTCTGTTATAAAATAAATTTTTAACTCGATACGCTAAACGCTAATGAATATCTCTTTTGTTTTTTTTTATTTTGTATTAAATTCACTATGCATGAACCGCAATCGCAATCAGCCCTGTATTATATACTGCCCACTGCTGAGCACGGGCCTCTTCTACACTACTGAGAGGGTTCAGGCCGTAGTCCACCACGTTGGCCTAGTGCGGGTTGGCAGACTTCACATACCTTCGAGATTCTTATAGAGAATTCTCAGGTATGTAGGTTTCCTCACGATGTTTTCCTTCACCGTTAAATCGAACGATAATTGATAAACAATACACACGTAACTTCGAAAAGTAAGAGGTGTGTGCCTTGGGTTTGAACCTCCGGACATTGTCACGGCAGACCGTTCCATTCCCAACTAGGCTATCGCATGCATGAACCGTTGACGCCGAATTTCTTGTTGAGACACTTGAGCTATTAGTTGACCATAATTATACTTATTTATAACGTTTCTGTATTTCAGTGCATTGAATTTAGAAATGCACCTAAATAAAAACAAAGATACGTTCCTGTAGATATTTAAGAAGATATGTTTTTTACAGGTCAAGTATATTTAGCATCCGAGTAATGGGGCAATTAAAAAGCGACTTCCTCGGTGGCGTAGTTGTAATACTGTATGACTGCAATGCTGATGTCTTGGGTTCGATTCCCGGGTCGGGCAAAGTGATAGTGGGTTTTAAATTTACACCATTCACACCGTGGTACGGAATACGCACGGCGAAAAGTGGGTGCACTAGTTGCGCCTTTGCCTCTTTGGGGATAAAAAGCTTGAGTGTGTGTGTAAAAAGCGATGTAGGTATGTGAAAATTACATTTAAATAAAAGTTAATTGAGGCCTGGAACAGAGTATATTCATTGCACGACATAGACAAATTCTAATGTTTCTAACTGGCACGCGTAGCCGTAGCGAGGAAACGCGAAAATATACGCGAAACACGTGCCCGCACTCGGCTCATATAAATTCCACGAGTTTCATTTGCAAGACGCCGATGGAACAATACTTGAGCGAGGAGCGAGGACTGCGAGCTGCAATTATGGATTGTAAGTATTAAAGATGACGAGGAAAATGATTTAACAGAAAGAGAACGTGTACCGTAGATGTGTATTTTTCTGATGAATAACAAATATGAATTAAAAATTACAATCGATTAATAAACTGAAATATTAGAACTAGCTATTACGTTATTTACACCTAATTTATAAGTTTCTTTACTGCTGGTACTTGCTGATGGTAAAATATATGTTATATCCGCCCGAATAGCTACCATCGTACATAAGGTGTTAAAGCCGGCCATAGTAGCCCACGTAAGTCTGTAGCGGGAGTTTTGGCGGGAACTTGGAAGTGTCATGAGGTGATCTTGTTTTAATTCATTATTTTGGTGATACTCAGTGTTATATTGCATTATTATGGTGGTATATTATCCAATATAGTTCTACTGAAGAGCTCAAATGAAGTGAATTGAAATAATCGTGCTAATATAGTGTTTCTTTTTTGTTGCCGCCAAAACTCCTCTATAAAGTCTTGGTAAGGTAGCCACTGCTTTACTTCGACATACTACAGATAATAAAAAAAGACAACGCATACTTGATATTGGCAAAATGTGAACACAAGTGCCTTAAAAAAAAGTGTGTAGCGTTCCGCTATCAGCCTGTCTATATACGGTCCAAAAAGGCCGGCATTATTGTGTCAACTGATGAGGGATAATCATCGCTCGTCGACACTATCTGGACCTCTCTACATTTACCATCAGGTGCAGGGGTCACTTTCCAATCCCCGTATAAAAAAAAAGAGAAAAAAACTCCTTGATAATTATTTATAGAATTTAACTGATCAAAGAGCGTCATGAAATGAGTACAGAAATCAAAATGTCCCGTTAAAGCTCAGTTTTATTAATAAGTACGATCACCATTGCAACATAATTGCAGTCGAAATCTGTTCAACCAAAATAATGACCAATAATGAGGGGCTTCAATACGCTGGCGCTTTTAAAACGCGTCATTATTTCACTAGGCCATGTTGAACGCATGAGCGTCATACATTCGTGAGCATTTAAGGTGCTGGGATCAAAGGATTCTCAGTTGTTAATTGCAGAATATTCTCTCCTTTCCCTTTAAGCAAACAAACGATGATTGAGATGTGAACTGAACTAATGTTCACGGAATATGGTCAATAAACTTTGACTATTGTACAGACTGCTGTGTTATTTATTTGTCTGCATGTACTTGATTGTTTTAGTTAGTCTTGGTATCCTGTAGTGTCCTGCCATAATGAGTGATGCTACAGTGGTAACCAGTGAACAAGAGGACGCAATGCGAAAATTAAGTTACTCTGCATTTGCCATTAGGTTCGGAGTAGTTACATTTTCAGGTTAGGATAGGAACAAAATGTTTGTAATCGTAGAGTAGAAAATGTTTCTGGAATTTGGTGACGAAATTAAATAAACGAAATTCTTGGTATCTCTTTACTAATCATTGAAATCGTTAAGGAAAATATACAAATTATACCCAAGGAAAAAACAGTTTATATGTCAAGATGAAACTTGTTGCCAATCAGAATTGCAATAATCATGTGCAATAAATCATTAATCTCGCCATAAAATATTTTAATAACTACACCTTATAACAAGGAAATCATATGTCAGTGAAACATCCTGTTGTAAGTAATTGGCACTATCAAAAACGGTACCAATAAATGTGCTAATATTGAAAACTATTTATTTCAAGTTAAAATGATACCTTCGATCTCTATGCACTTGATACATTGTTATGGTATTTAACGTCACATTATGTATAAATTAGTTATAGCATATGTAGTGAGTTGGAAGTGCCAAAAGCGATGATTCATTTCATTAATGGCATCAATTGAGCGTGGGCTAGCGTGCCAAATGAGGGTTAGATTGAAACATGTCCAATACAAAGTATATACGCACCACATGGTGTCATTTAAAACCATTTTAATGCTATATTTCTGTCTGCTTGTTAAGGGATGCGAATTATTAATAATGGTTTTCATCTCTTTACTTCTATTTTCGAATAAAAGTACAACTCTATCTTCGTTTGGAGTCTCTATAGTATGCTGGTTGACATTATCAGCTTCATGGCAATTCAATTGTAAGTTATGTCAGTTGCAAATAGTGCAGTTGTGATACATAGTTGACACAAGAATAACATCTCTAAGCAACGAATCCAGAATATTTTTTTATGCATAAAATACATACGTATACGTGAACGAACTTTTGTCTTGACCTTGTTGAATTTCTTATTCGGAACCGCTTCAAGTCTTAAGTGTGTGTAAATTAATCATTTAGCGGAGCAATTTAAAAATCATCACCAATTTCAGCACGTTGTCTTATTTCCCTGCAAATAACATTGTTCTGATCTGGAAATACGTGCTTTGATATTTTATAGCAAGGTTTCTGTACAAGAATGGTTTGAATATAATTGTGCCTGAATTTAAAGCAGGAAAGGAAGTTATTCAGCAAACATTGTTCGGAGTACTTATGTAATATTCATGTTCATTGTTTTGTATGATATAAAGTACTAACGTTTAATATATTTAATATAAATAAACGATTAGCTTGCTTGTTGGCATATTATATTATTACAACAATTTACTTAGATTATAAAAAATCTATCAGTTACGTACGCTTGAAAGTATTTTCGTTTATTCGTAACAAACTAGGCTCGAGTATATAACATGAGGAATATATTTTTCCCCAGGGATTAATAGTGTCATTTTCAACAATTTAGGCGTTCAATAACATTTATTTTCACCAAGACTACATAACTAGAAATAAAGTCTAATACTTTTTTCATTGGTTGATTTTATTTGATTTAGGCATCTGTTGTCTTTTTTTGGTAGGTACCCTTTGGACTTTGGATTTCGGACTACCAACACCTCAGTCCGCCCCGTGACCATGAAGGCTGCAAAGCCTTCGAAACGTCGGGAGAAAATATAAATTAAAAAACCGCGATAAAATCCGTAAAAATAGTTTTATTTAAATGTCTAACATTCGCGTAAACATAAGAAATCATTAGGTACCCTTTGGTTAATTCTTCTTTCAGTAATCGATGGCTGTACCTAAGATATATATATATATATATATATATATATATATATATAATAGATTTTACTAATAAAATCGCCACTCTCATCTAGAACTAATTGTATATATTCAGCACATTGACTGTATATTTCCAGCTACACTCGCTCCTCATTTTGAGTCTAACACTTGAAATATATAAAACTGTTATATTACCAAGACGTCCGGCTAAGGCGAGCTTCTATTCGTGCGCGTGGGCAAATACGAAGGCAGTCCTTCATAACTTCTCCTAACAAACCCTTTGTGAGGGCAGACTTACGAGCGAAGCAACTCTAAACCATGTCTGAGCGGCTGAGCGCGCCATATTTATATCAGAAGCGAGTTATGATCGTGAATAATGGGCTTTATGTACGTTTCTATGACAAATATTATACTAGTTGGTACTCGTTCAAAATGTTGGAAGGCTGTAATGAGGTATGTTTCTGTTTTTTTTAATTTTTTGAGGTTTTATAAGTACCTACTTTAGATAAAATAGATGTTTCGGCACAACATACGGAATAGTACCTACTACGTAGGTTCAACTTTCGGTTAAGATATATTGATATATTTCTAAAATTGATTAGGAATAAAGAATTATGAGGTAATTAAATAATAATGAATTATGCTGTAAGATTTTGAATAAAATTAAAGTTATAGGGTTCTATGTGTGTTATATAATATTAAGTCTTTACTTAATGCCTTTGAAGAGTTTGTTCGCTCCCGTACACCTGACTTCTTCAAGAAGGGCAATGGAACATTACCACTGCGCTGGCAGAGATGCATTGATAGCATGGGTGCATATTTAGATTGATAGAAATAAATGTTATTTATAAAAAGATGAATTTAACTTTCTGTATACTAAACGGCAATTTCATAGGTAAAGGCCCAATATTATGAGTTATGAGGGGCCATATAATCTCCAAAAACATCTTCAAATACCAAATATTTTTTAAATCAAAAACCTGCCCATGTAACCACGTCCCTCGCATTACGCACTAAATCTACTGTAGTGTCGCGTTTACTATTTAAATGTATTCATCCAGCTTATCCAGGCGTCATGCGGAGAGGCTTTCGCGTTGCCATGAGACGGCCATGAATAATTTTCGTATAAAGCAACATTCGTACAGTTTGATCCAACAAGTAAATACTATTTGATATATGTATACTTAGGTGTTGGCTACGTATAAGTTCGGGGTACTACGTGTGAGGTTGGTGCTTAATGAAGGAATATATTGTAATGTTAATCGGTGGTAATCAGTTACCTCCAAATGACTCATTTAATTCGGTCTTCGGTATAAAAATATTGACAGTTTTGTAGCAGTTGAGTGACGAAACGAACATGGCGCTCGCCTGATGGTAAGCAATACGCTCGCCTATTTACAGAAGCAATACCATACAGAATTTAAAATTTCAAAATACTGCGAGGCACTCCACTGCGCTCGTCACCCTGATACGTAAGGTTTATAAGTCTCATAATGCCCAGTCATTACGCTGGCTGCAATGTCTTTCAAACCAGAATACTACAGTGCGTGCACACTGTTCTTTGGCGGCGTAACTTTTGCCACGAAGCTAGTACTGGCAGGTTCCTCTTTCACTTGTATAAAAGAAAAATATTAGTACACGTCAAGTCATTCGTATGTGGGTTTTATTGTTAGGCCCGTCTATGAATATCGGATTTCTCTATATTTGTTATGTATACCTAGTCCTTTCTGATAGCCTTTGTATGACGTAAATCCATTAATATAATTTCAACACAGTTAGGTAGCCATAAGTGTGTGCTTAAGTGTTTATATTTATGTTAATTACCATCTGGACATTACCCAAGTCTTCAGAAATCCTAAGTAAACTAGGGTAATCATTAATTCATCCTTCGAACATTACCCATATCTATTGCTATACTATGCTAACAGCCCTATATAGTATACAGCCCACTGTTTAGCATGGGCCTCCTCTTCTACTGAGAGGGGTTAGGCGTTAGTCCACCATGCTGGCCTAGTGGGGGTTGGCAGACTTCATATACCCTCGAAATTCTTCTGGATAATTCTCAGGTATGAAGGTTTCCTCACGATGTTTTCCTTAAAGCGAACGATAATTGATAAACAATGCACACGTAACTTTGTAAAGTCAGAGGTGTGTGCCTTGGGTTTTGACCCTCCGGACATTGTCTCGGCAGACCGTTCCATTCTCAACTAGGCTATCGCTCGTGTACCCATAACTATTAATAAGTGGATAAATAAATATAACCCATAAGAATACTTGTACGTCTGAACGTACAAGTCCTTTTCTGAAGTCTGCTAAATACTGATATTTAAACGACTTCAGAAAAGGAGAAGGTTCTCAACCGTCTTTGAATGTAACCACTAAATCCCTCACTTTTTAAAGCAATTAGAAAATACAATTTTAAAGCATTGCAAAATACACAAACTAATAATAAAACAATAAAAATAATAAAACATATACTTCAATATAATTGACTCACTGCCTAATTAAATGCTAAAAACATTTCCGTACGTCGGGACCGGAGCACAGTGGCGGATGTGTGAATTATTTTAATCACTTATTAGTGGGTTATTTGCAATCATACACTTGCTAAATATCAGGTTTGAACAAGCTTTAAAACGGGTTTGATTTAAATTAGGTAATTCATAGTAATGGAGTTCGTGGAGTTTTTGTTTGATTTTACACGCGCTACCAATTTAGATATCTCGGTTTGCCAAATTTGGTAATGGAACATTGAACTCTAGTATACCATATTATACGCTACCGCTAGAAGAAAGGCAAGAAGAATATTTTCTTTTTATTCCATGAACGAGGTCATAGTTCCATATGCTAAATCGAAATTATTTGCGTAATCGTGAGTCATAATCGATAATTAATTTACAATGCCTTGCTGCATCAATTATATCTGAAGCAAGAAGAAAATTAATCGCACATTATTCTGTGATAATTAATTTTAATCAATCATTCATTTACTGAATAAAACAGGGGCCGAGTCCACAGTAGCTCATAAATAACCATCAAATTCCTACAGGCCATGGTCAATCAAACCGTCGTTAACCTTTTACTGCTGGTGTGAAGCTATAGTTTTTTTCTCTACAATCAGCATTGACCGCGCGGCATCTGTTCCCTTATCAGGCGTGTATGAAACTTTCAAAATAATACATCATTTGGGGCCATAAAGTTTGCTACATAAATTTTTAGCTTAGCCGTTAAAAACCCTAGCCTAAACCTAGGAGTGAATATTAAATAAAACATATAAAATATAATGAAATTAATACTATAAATACTGCTAATTATTTTTTGGGGCCACGAAGTAAGTTAAGTGCGCAGGTAATACTTGCCCATATAAATGACGCAACAAAAATAAATTTGTTATTACAGACTATTTGATGCTCGCGGCTCCACCCGCATGAAAAAGTTTTTCCGAGATAAAAAGTAGCCTATAGCACTCAGGAGTTATGTAGCTTCCTATTAGTGACATAATTTTCAAAATCTGTGCGTGTTCAACTAAACAAACAAACAAACTCTCCAGCTTTATAATATTAGTTTAGATTGTAAGTTATGCGTAATAAAATCTTTGCCTATATCCTGGATGTGATTCCATCACTCAATTACCTCTCTCCTTTTATGTAATCTACTAGCCCACACAAAATTACTCATTGACATAATTGGTAAGCACGTACGTTTCCTAATTCCTCATAGAAGTCAGAAATTCCAATAATTTTACACATTGCCTAAACATTGCTAATGCCGTTTATCTAAGAATAAATGCAAATTAAAAAATAGTTGTAGAACTGCCGCATATTTAATGGCTCAAAGTAAAAAAAAAACTCTACAAGGAGCGTACCGGTTTCCCGTTAACGGAGATAAAGTTGAATCTCCAAGCGGGCCATCAAAAGCAGTGAAAAGATTCGAGAAATGCCGATCGCTTAAGCCCTTTGATTTACTAATTGATTCACAAATTTCCATTTGGATTCAAGTAAATCTATATTTCAATTGTAATCGCAGTATATACTTATGTCGTAAATAAATAAATAAAAATCTCTAAAAAATAATGTTGAAAAATGTTGTCTATTAATTTTATTAGCTTGCTTGTTGTAATAGAATCGATTCTGTTGATATTTAACAGACTCTTGAAATGTTAAGAAAAATAATTAATTTCAGATTAACATTTACATAAGAGCGAATAATCGATTAATCTTCAAACTCTTGTATCGATACGTTTTTGATATCGATTGGCTCGATGATTATCTCTACACATGAATATGTATAGGTATTTAGTCACCTTAAAACGAAGTGCTCATAATTGCTTCGGGCCATACTTGTCTGTACGGGTCGTGTTGGTATCTCAATGATTTATCAATAAATCGCACTTCACCCGCCATATCTCTCAGCCGCCTCCATACACAGCAGTCAGCCGTCCATTGTGCCTACGAATAAAATATATCTAAAAACATTAAATATTTTATTTAACGCCAGAAGTCATTGTCCAAATGTTTTATGTTCTTTATTGTTCCAGGTATCTGCCAGGGTGAGTGGTGAGTAGCTATATTTTACTAGATACGTTGTGTAATTCGATGTTGATGATTTGTTTTTGTTGTATTTGTCGTTTTAATTTTAGACCGTTGACTGTGTTTTGCGTTGGCCATACATTGGAATAGTATAATAACAAGTGAGAAATGTCGTTTTGTACGAACCTTAATTACGTAATAACTATTAAGTACCCAATACATAGCTTGACTTAGCCAAACAGCTGAAAATAGGTTCTAGGCTACTTCTACTATTAAGGATATTTACGGGAAGAGCTGCGGGAGTAAGTAGATGCTTATGAAAACTATTATGCTCTTCACAATGTATGCAGGTGGTAAAACTCGCGTTCATATTACAAAGTATAGTTAAAGTTCATAAAAAACGCAACGTGTCCATATTTATGTATATTTCCTTTCACATTTTGTATTAAAATTTACACAAGCAGCCAGCGAGTGTCAATTTATTGCGTTATTTTTAACTCTCGCATAGTTAATAGACGATTAATGATCCGAACACAACGTAAATATATTTTATGCATGCTCACGCCTTTTATCCCGGCAGGGGTAGGCAGAGGCGCAACTAGTGCACCCACTTTTCGCCAAGCGTATTCCGTCCCATGATGTGATAGGGGGCGAGCCTATCGCCATACCGGGCACAAATTCCAGACTCCGGGCTGTTACTGAATAGAAAAATACAATATCACTTTGCCCGACCTGGGGATGGAACCCGAGACCTCAGCCTTGCAGTCGTACCGTAATACAACTAATATATTTTAAGGATATTATAATATTTTTAACGCAATTTATCAGAATATATATAATATACCACCTAGTTATATTTCCTAACTTGATATATGTTTATATGCTTAAAGGCTCATTTAGATGGTGCAATTTTTTTGCTGTGCACGTCTCTTGAAAAGATATAAAACAATTTCAATCTGAACATTTGTTATGGCGAGACACTTTTCGCCCGCATCGAGACGCAATACTTGCCTGACCTAAACAATAAAATTATACGAGTCTTTTGACAGATATTCAAAACAATAGGCTATTTTACTAATATTTTTTACTATATTTATCAAAAATGTACTTCATTTAAAATCTAACACGAAAAACGCGATTAAAATTCGGTAAAAATGAACGTAATAAGCCTTTAAAATTTGATGGAAGGGCTAAATGTCAAAAAATTAAAAAGGGACACAATGATATCTAGGTGACGTCATCACGCATTACGATGGCCGCGAAAGAAAGAGTTAGCACGCTATACCCACTACACGCCTATGCAATATTTAAAATATCTATGAATTGCTGCCCCATTTCTTAATTAATTGTATTACTGATTTCACGAAAGGGCTTTTTTTGTATTGATTGTTATAATGTATAGAATAATTTTAAAATGGAACATAGTAAAATATACAATAGGGCCTATTGCATGGTATTCCGAAGTTTGATAAAAAATGACATCATGAATAATCGTAGTGGCCGAGAAAGCGACTCGACTGTCGAGCGATTTTTGTTTGATATAATCGCCTGCATCTGAACAGTATAATGAAATCATCTCCGGACAATTATTGATAGCAATAATTGATCCATCTAAATGAGTCTTTATAATGTAACCAATTTAATTCTTGACATTCAAAAATTAATCTTAAAGTCTATGAGTTACATATTCGTACGTACAATACATTATGAACTCTAGTTGTTTTTAAACATTAATATATTACTTAATAATAAAATAAATTAAAAAACTGATGCATAAAAGAGAAACTTAACTTATTGTTTCCTATTTTTTTCAGTGGCAATGGGTATGAAGCGTTTATTAAATATTCTTAATTTGCTTCGAGCATGAACCGCTTTAAAGGCTTAGGATGAATGTGTAAAATGTATTACGATTTATCGTATCGTATTCAGAATATTTACACACCTTTTCAAAATATTGGTCAATCAGAAAATGATAAAGAGGATGGTGATGATTAAGTAATATTCCCGGATGTTAAAAAATTCTGAGGGACAAATTTAATAGCGATAGACTATAATTCATTATGTATCGACCATAATCTATTATATATTGACCTATATATATTTTTTTAAATTAGGTAAAAGCTTTTAATTGTTAGAAAAAAAAAACAAACAAATCAAAAGTAAAATTCATAAAAAGTAACTAAAATATAACTAGAATTCAATGGTTGGTTAACGGAGATCTAATAGCCATAAAGGTGCCATACTTAAATGGGTACTAAATCAATCGGCACATGTTTTCTGTAGTTTTTCTATGCCCACAGTGCGAGGGCTAAGTTTTGAAAGATTGTAAATTGCACCAGGCGCCTGCTTTATTGAACGGCAGTCGGCCTGACGGCACGTCCCGCCGGCATAACTCTTACGAAACTTTTTAAAATTAACTACAGTTAAACCTCTCGGTTATTTTAAAATGCTTGGTATAACCTTACATAACTATTCTTTAATTTTTTACTTGATATTATCACTTAAAATGACAGACAAGTCATTTTTGATGCATTTATTCAACAGCTAAAGCGGTGAAGTGAACCAACAAACGATAAAATACCTAAGAGACAAAAACCAATAGAATAACCGTAGGTGTGTGCTGTGTAGGTAGTTTTAAACCCTCGGATACCGAAGACACAATAAGCGCAACCATCGACGCCTACCATGTCGCAAAAAAGGACAAGTTTTGGACCGATGATAAACTGGTTTTCAAACGGACAATTCATCTTGTCTTCCATCTCTCTCACACTTATGGAATTCAATTCGAAACGAAAGAGACAGAGCAACCACCAAAACCGGCACCGCAAGTTTTATTTCTTAACTTGTTGCTGGCACATTAAACATTTTTCGATTTATAACCCATGGACTAAAGGTTCGATAATTGCTTTGGCATCGGACTTGACTAATTTGCATGGCATGAATTTTAAACATGGCCGCCGCTTCGACACTAAATTATATCTTGAACGCTGCCGGTCTTGGTGTTTGCAGAATTATTACGGAGCCACTAGTTGGATGCTTAAAAAACTTCAGAAAGACCGCGCTATGATCATTCTAGGAAATAAGTCGTAAATCAAAGATAAGTATAAATAGCCAAAACTGCGTAAGGAGTTAGATAACGAAAAAAAGTCAAATCAAGATTGTGGTAAACATAACCACAACCACCATACCAGCCCTGTATTATAAACGGCCCACTGCTGAGCACGGGGCTCCTCTACAACTGAGAGGGTTTAGAGTTTAGACCGTAGTCCACCACGCTGGCCTAGTGCGGGTTGGCAGACTCGAAAACATAACATTATCTGTCGGGAAATTGCAATATTCCTTTTTCTTTCTATTTCGACACACCATGCAATATTTTTTTTGTGTAGAATACCTGTTTTTTTTCATAATCTATACTGTAGAGCAGACAAACGATGACTTTACAGCTGATTTAAAGATGTTAAATAATCCCAGCTGAGACCGCGTATTCAAAGCTGTCTACAACACAACTTAAGGTAGATGTAACCATGTGACGAAAGAAATAATGGTGTTAAAAAATGTATTTTTGCATACAGGTATCAATGCTGGTTCAATAAAATTAGACATTATTCATTTACAATCAAGTTTTTTAAAACTAAGCAAATAATTTATTTAAAAAGGTCTTAGTTTGTTCAATAACTTGACCAACACTTTCAAACAAAACTTACAGTCCTAATTATGACACAGTCTCCCCATAAATCCGAGGTTTCCCAAGGAACCTTTTAAATCACAATACTGCCAGATACATGGACTTTTATCAATTAGTGTTGCATGCCCACACTTCGCTTGCATACTGAAAAACATTTTTGCGTCCAATCAGATGCTGTTACGGTTTAATTTTGATTGGCTGTTTATAAAACGACAGTAAATAAATTTTGGCTTGCTTGGAGCACGTAGCGCGTAATAAATAAGACAGAGGAGAGTTAATGCTCGTTGTGGGCAGAGCTTGTTCCTTATCAGCACGAAGGTGTATTCTCTTGGTAACCTTAAACCAAACTTGAGAATCGTCGTGAAATATTGTTGTGCACCATCATTCTTCAGTCTGATAAATATAAACCAGATTATTCGGACTTCACAAATAATTCCCGGCTTGGAAATAAAACGACAAAAAAAGGAGTGACGACAATACATTCAAATCATTTGGGGTGGTTAATTAACTCCTGAACAGCTGACCTCGGAGTGAAGCACTGCGGCAGAGTTTTCACCATGTACGGTGGTCCCACCAAATAACACATATTTACTAATTAAAGTATGCGTCGGATATCTTAAATCCAGAAGATATAAAGCGTACTCCAATTGCATAATTTCAAAAACCTTTAATGTAAATATTTTACTATAATATAATAGACTAGAATAAACCATTGAAAGGAACCATTGGAAGAAAGGAGAGTAACGAAAGAAATTTATGTCGCGAAAGTAAATGGTAGTGTCGAACGGGGACGTCTTAGACGTACCTTCATGGACCAAATTGACGACCTCTTAAGTAAGGGTCAAATAAGTAGTTCTCGCAACCGACGAGTATGTATGAAGATACTGATGATTGTGGAAGAAGCGAAAGAGGTATGCTTGGATCGTAGCACTTGGCGCTCCATAGTCTCTGCCTGCCCAAATGGGAGACAGGCGTGAGTTTCTGTATGTATATAGCATAAATAAATATCGATCCACACATCGATCTTAGCCACACTCGGAACGTAATATTTTTTCTCGTTGTCCAAGTTTGAACGGAAAATGCAGACACGTGCACATTCTACAAAACATTTACGAGGTTATAAAACTACTTTTTACGCATTTTACATATTTTTATGGCAGCGTCATTAGCAGGTGCTAAGTCGGTATTGACACAATTTTATTTCTAGTTTTACTTATAGAAACAAAAGTACCAAAGCGTAGTGCATCACCGGCTGAGAATAGGGTAGTTAATGGTTCAATTTATATGTCGGGAAATATATTTTTTTGAATAGTCGTAGAATGACGAGACGAGTATGCCGTTCGCCTGATGGTAAGCGATACGACCACTCATAAACAGTAGCAACACCATCCAGCACCTTGAGTTACAAAGTACTGTGTGACATTCCACTGCGCTTGTCATCCTGACACATAAGATGTTAAGTCTCATTATGTCCAGTAGTTACACTGGCTACAATGTCCTTCAAACAGAAACACAACAGTACATGCAGACTGCTGCTTGGCGGTAGAAATAGACATTGCGGTGGTACCCACCCAGACGGACTCTTACATATGAGAGACCTACTACCAGTGAAGAAAGTTGTGCTGACTGATTTTGTAGTTGATTCTAGAACTAGGTGTAAATATAGAAGCTATCAGTATTGTTTGTCAAAAAAAAGCTTAGCTAGTATCTCTTGTGCTTTCAGAGCTGTGTGACTTAAGAAAGTATTTATTTAGCTAACTTATCATCAGAACAAGTACCGATTAAAACTCTAGCACATCAACTCGTATTAAAACGTCTAAGAATACAAATAGCTTCACGACCATTATTGTGAAATACAATCGAAATTGAACTTCCACGGCTATAAATTAAAACTGGTATTAGCATGACAATTGCATGCAGCGACAGGGTGCCGGCCAGAGGGGCTGATTTATATTGGAGCAATGCAGTAGTGTGCAGTTAGTATTGATTTCCATTCGTAACGCCCAGTGCCCCCCCCCCCTTCCCCCACTCCTCTTGCATCTCACCTCACGCACCGCAACTATGGCAAACAGCCAAATAACATAAAAATATATAAACAAATAAATTGAGAGATATTAGCTCGTTTTAATAAGCGATAGTATTGTTAGGAATATAAAAATACGGAAGACGGGTTCTTTGGCTGTAATTTGAAGAAGTGAAATGTTATGAAAAACTATAGAGTCGGTAATGAAACTTTTTAAGGTTTAAATTGTTTGTTATTTTCAATTTATGCTTAATGGATATTGTAGTTAGTATATTTATTACGCATTATGAGACTAAGGGCCAGAGTCACCAGTTCCGGATAAAGTTCTAGATAACTGTCTGACATATAACACTATCTAACAAATAAATCTGACACATTACTAGTGAGTTTTTCTGCCAGATATTTCTATTCAAGACCAGTGAAACCAAAAGTAGTAATTTATATGGCGGATAAGTTCCCATTGGGCTATCAAGGACTTTATCAGCATGTGGCGAAATCGGCCCTAAACATGTTATTGTTAAGAAATCGAGCGCAGTGCAGTGCCATGCATTAAATTATATTTGAAAGTGTGGATAGTTTTGCTACCACTGTTTCTATCAGGCGATTGGCTTGTTTTTTCGTAATTCAGTAGCAAAAAGATATAGAAAATACGATCTCACCATTAGGAAATTAATTATATAATAAATATTATTAATAAAACTGACTGCCTCGGTGGCGTAGTTGTATTACGGTACGACTGCAAGGCTGAGGTCTCGGGTTCGATCCCCGGGTCGGGCAAAGTGATATTGGATTTTACTATTCAGTATCAGCCCGGAGTCTGGAATTTGTGCCCGGTATGGCGATAGGCTCGCCCCCTATCACATCATGGGACGGAATACGCTTGGCGAAAAGTGGGTGCACTAGTTGCGCCTCTGCCTACCCCTTCGGGGATAAAAGGCTTGAGTATGCGTATGCGTA
This sequence comes from Sphinx pinastri, assembly GCA_947568825.1. Taxonomy (NCBI): domain Eukaryota; kingdom Metazoa; phylum Arthropoda; class Insecta; order Lepidoptera; family Sphingidae; genus Sphinx; species Sphinx pinastri. The sequence continues at coordinate 6,884,906 of OX387627.1, read as the reverse complement.
TTAATAAAATCACAAGAGTTTATAAATAAAATAAACTACCTTCAGTTGGCTCTGACCTCAACTAATGTTATAGATTGACATTTGTAGAGCGCATTATGTATTCTATTTTCGTACTAGGGTTTATAGTTTAGAATCCCGTGGCGCAATTTATTTGACAATCACTAATGAGAATTAACTATGCTGATGAATATCATAAATTTAATAGGAAGACTAAGGGCGACGTGTAGGAGATAATTTGATGTGTAAAGAAAACTATCTAGCGGACCGTTGGTGGTAAATAATCACTATTACTTACAGTCATTTTTTTATTTTCTTTTTTCTGCACGGCAATAGATATATGATCTACTCCAGTTAATCGGGCCCATGGTGGTCACACTGCACACAAATACGTTTATAGAGTGGCTCTACCATTTTAAACTAATTTTAATACTAAATATAGAACCAAATTAAGACATATTTGATCTTAACTGTATATATATAATAATAATAATAATACCAGCCCTGTATTAAATACTGCCCACTGCTGAGCACGGGCCTCCTCTACTACTGAGAGGGGTTAGGCCTTAGTCCACCACGCTGGCCTAGTGCGGATTGGCAGACTTCACATACCCTCGAAATTCTTATCGAGAATTCTCAGGTATGTAGGTTTCCTCACGATGTTTTCCTTCACCGTTAAAGCGAACGATAATTGATAAACAATACACACATAACTTCGAAAAATCAGAGGTGTGTGCCTTGGGTTTTGAACCGCCGGACATTGTCTCTGTATAACTGTATATGTTTCTCAAAATATTTTTAGTAAATACTATGAATGTAATTGAATTTTAGATTGAAATTTTTGATAGTAAAAGTCAACGCTATAACTGCGCTCGAGTCACGTCAGTAGGTAAAAAAATATTCGTTTGTCTCCACCGTTTTACAGTTCTGTTGGAATTTATGTCACAATTAAGACATACTTGAGAGTAACGTCAATTTCATGAATACACTTCTCGTACTATAAAATAAATACGATGGAACTTGCTGATCAAAACCATTTTTTTTTTTTTTTTGTCCCTGACTATTCTGCCAGTAGCCTGACTAGGGTCGGCTTTTCTGGCCACACCGGTCTTTAGGGTGAACGCTGGTGCGCTCGCAACCCTGAATTTAAGCAACCATGCTGAGGGCAACCCACTAACGGGTTACGAACCTCGGCTCAGGACGGTCGCTGAGGGGAGAATGAGACATTCAACGATTAGTGGGGGGGAAGGATTTTTACCTAATCCTATCAGTTCGGGTTGTTTACATCGGCACCCGGGCCGGAACTGTCATGGGGGTCGGGAGGGCGACGGGGAACGCGGCGAGGTCCTCGACGGCGAGGACGGAACTGCGGTCTTGTGGAGTGTAAGAGTTTTAAAAACTCGTTTTTCTCACGAATTGCCAGAGTGATTTCGTCCTCTGGATCTGTCAGTACTGAACGCGGCCGTCTCCATTTGGCGCGGTCAAATGGAGTGTAGATCGACGCTTTGCGAATTAGCGTGTTCGGATGTTTTTCCGCCCGATCGAAGTAGCGTTTGCTGGCGTTTTGCATGAAATGCCTGATGGTCGGCATGTTGGTGTCCACGTGGAGGTTGCGATTGCGAACGTACCACGGGGCACCAAGAGCGTATCTGAGAAATTTGTTCTGCAACACCTGCATACGCTTAAGTCGAGCGGGCGGCATGTGAGCGAATACGGGTGACGCGTACGTCATTATGGGCCTAATGCACGCGGTATATATCCTAATCTTGTTGCGGATGGACATTTTACTTTTTTTGTTTGTGAGCCAATGCAATTGACTCATCGCGAATGCGGCTCGCGCGCGTACCGCGTTTACGTGTGGCAAGAAGGTCAACTTCTGATCAAGGATCACTCCTAAATATTTGGCTTTGTCCTTCCAGGGTATGACCTGGTCGGACATGCGGACTGAGGTGCGAGCCACTTGGACCCTCGTTTTCCGAGTGAAAAGGATGGCCTGGCTCTTGGTGGGGTTGACGGTGATTCGCCATTTGCGGAACCACTCACCGAGCTGGTCGGCGGCGGTCTGCAAAATGCGCACCACTTGGTCAGGGTCTCTACGTGAAGCGTAGATTGCTGTATCGTCAGCGAAGAGCGCCAGATGGGCGTTCTTCGGTTTCGGGATGTCGCTGGTGTACAGCGAGAAAAGAAAGGGGGAGAGGGCGGAGCCTTGCGGGACTCCGGCCGTGATGGAGTGTCGGGAAGAAAGAGTTCCCTCCACGCGATATTTGAATCCACGATTCGACAGGAATTCTCGTATGATGTGCACGAGATGAGTGGGCACGTTGAGAGTGTACAGCTTGAAGAGCAAGCCGTTGTGCCACACCCTGTCGAATGCTTTTTCAATATCGAAAAAGATAGCGCCGGTTGGCATGCCGACGCGGAACCTATCATGAACGTGCTCCGTGATGCGGAGCACCTGGTTGACACAGCTGTGCCTGGTGCGAAAACCGAACTGTTCAGGAGGGATCAAATTATTATTGTGGGCTACGATTTTGAGGCGGTCGAGGACGATCCGCTCGTAAATTTTGCCCAAGGTGCTAAGCAGGCTGATAGGCCTGTATGAAGATGGCTCGAATGCGGGTTTTCCCGGCTTATGGATGCCTATCACAACTGCCTCCTTCCAGTCCTCTGGGAAGAGGCAGTTAAGAAACGCGGCGTTATAGATTGCGGTAAGGATTTTGACCAGATGCTCCGGGAGCATCTTGATCATGCGAGTGGGTATCCTATCGCCCCCGGGGGCCTTACGACGTTTGAGTGCCTTGATCAGATCGATGACTTCTTCGATTGTCACCGGTGCAAGGGGATCGGGCGGCGGCGGGTCGACGTCCGGGTCGACGTTGACGATATCGTTTGTCGGTCGCGAGTTAGAGATCGGCGGTGGCCGGACCGCGTTCCTACTTTCGACGAGTGAATTAACCGCAACAAGATGGTCGTGGTCTACTGGTATCGTTGAGAGAGAGCATTGAGACTCCAGACTGCAGGCCAGCAGTTCCGCTTTCTCGTCGTCATCAAACGCCGGCCGTTGATTCGGACGATTGAGCGGAGGCATGGAGGTCACATCGTTTCTCCTGAAGGAACGACACAGTTGCCAAAAGGCCTGGTGTGTCGGGTCGAGTTCTGCTAGGCGAGATTCCCATCTCGAATCGACGACCTCTTTTATGCGACGTCTAACCTCACGTTGGAGGTAGCGCGCAAGATGTCGTCGTTCCGGGGTGGGGCTCGTCGCGCAGGCTCTGAGCGTGGAGTTACGCACCCTCACCACCCATCGCACGTCGTCGGGAAGTTGCCATTGACTGTGAACAGTCTCCGGCACCTTCTCGGAGCTTTCGCTCAGGACGTTTTGCAGGTGGTTGGTGAAGGAGCGTATCGCGTCGGTCGTTTCCTCAGGAGTCACGATGTTGGTCGGAATCGCGGAAAGATCTGTGGATGAGGTGTCCGCGAGTTTAGTGCCTAGTAGGCGCCAATTCGTTTTCACCTTCATCGGGACATTAGGACCTGTGTCTGTTGGACAGTTTTGGGGGACTAGATCTAGGATCACAGGTCTGTGGTCAGAGTCTAACTCTTGTAGCACTTGCATGGAACGCACGCGAAGGCTTACGTTCCTTACGAGCGCTATGTCGAGTATGTCGGGTCGGTGGTTGTCAACATGGCTATAGTGGGTAGGTTCAGAAGGAACCAGTATGCTCATATCTATTGTTTCAAGACAGCTCTCCAGGGCGGCACCTCTCCCAGTGGTCGAGTTGCAGCCCCAGAGAGTGTTCTTGGCGTTGAGGTCCCCCGCCAGAATGACGGAGTCCCCCATTTCCAATAGGGTCTTGAGCTCATCGGAGTGAAGCTCCTTAGAGGGCGAGAGATAGGCCGATATGATGGTGATCGGCGGATGTCCTGTCATAGCTAGCCTGCAAACTGAAGTCTCAATGTTCCTCAAGCTATCTGGGGGGTCTAGTGGTATGCAGTGCAGGGACCTTTTGAAATAAATGAGGGTGCCACCAAACGGGCCGCTGGTACGATCGTTGCGTACCAGGTTGAAATTGGGGATATTGGGACTGCGATGGGCGGGTTTGAGGAACGTTTCCTGGATGAGGAAAACGTCTAAGTTGTTTGTGCGGACAAAATCAGAGAGTTCGGCTCGCTGGCCGTGAATACCGTTGATGTTAAAAAACCCCACTCTGAGGGAGCGAGGTTTGGTCCGCTTAGGGGGATGCACTGTGCTGTTGTTCGCCATTTATGATGACGACGGAAGGCGCACAGCGTTGTTGATAGCCCAGTAAATCTTATTCTGGGTCTGATAAATTTCCGCGAGGATTATATGCTCTTCGTCCCCAGAGCGGGAGAGGAGAGCGGAGAGTTCGGCAATTTTGCCGTGGAGACGCATGATCTCCGGAGAGCATAGAAGGGCGGAGACTGTTTCCGCAGAGTTTTCTGACGCCGATGTCGTCGCCACCTGGCGGGTTGCAGGATGGGGTTTGGGTTTGGGTTTGGTTGGAGTTGGCTGGGCTGCCTCCGAAGGGGGAGCCTCAAAACCATTTTGTCAGATTGGTATTTTCATGGAGCGTAAATTTACGTCAACGCTAGGCCTGTGCTCCAGACACGTCAGTAGGTAACAAATTACGTTTTATTACGTCTGGATGATAAATGGGCTGTGCGACCTCGACCAACCGACACACTCCCCAGCCCCGGGTCGTTGACCGCAATTTCGGTTATGAAATGAGTGCGCTTATTGCGATGGCACCTGCGGTTGCTTAGATATTTTAGAGAGACGTTGTTATGTATGTGTTTGGTTTATACTGGAACAAAACACATATTTTAAAAGGTGTTTCATGTATGACACTTCAATAGTTCCACATAGTCAATTTAATTTCAATGTATTTTGTAGTCATCTAAAATAAATACTTTATTTCAAACGAATTTTGTAGAATACAACAGTGTGGTTATATTTCTGCCACTTATTGATTAATTAGATAATGGTAAAACCCACGTTTCTAATATAAAACAGTACTCCAATAATCAAGTAATTTATGTATGCACTGCTAAAAGAATAAAATATATTGTAAATAACATCGTATATTATATTTTGAGCACTCAGGCAGCAAAACAAATAAATAATGACCCTTTAAAAGAAATACGGTCTTGTATTAAGAGCAGTACACAATATAAATGGCATTGCCTCGGGCCGATATTTTCGTAGCGGCATACTCATATCCAATAGAATTAATAGACATCAACGACAATACTAAAATATAAAACGATACTGCGTTATTTTAGGTTCCAAACGTAAATAATAGGCGGCTAGTATTTCAAAGTTTATACTTACTTCCTAGTGCACTTTATTTTGCATTGAAGTAAAAGTCGTTCGGGTAAGTGCCGCGAGATGTCGTCAAAGTAAATTTGTTTAAGCCATTTTAATTTAAATTGTTTATGTAAAACCAGCTGTACTTACACTAAATACGTGAACTACGATATGATATACCTCAAATTGCATGGAAACATAATGTCTGAATGGTTAAACTACATTTTAACAGCGGTACATCGAAGTACAGCATCGTCCTCGACCTTTATTAAATTTAATCATAATAAATCTCGAAATACATTTAACGCATTTAAAACTGAAGATAATAATCTCGCGGAATAAATCCAAGCGACCTTCGCTTTATCTGCCGAAGAACTAAATAAATTTTCGGCAAGTCATCCGATAACCCTACATCGCTATCGCATTTAACATTTTAAGTGTCCAAACCTATATTTTCCAAGACATATTTCTGAAAAGAGAAAGCGTTAAAATATCAAGTTCGTCGACACCCACTCTTCCGGGATCAGTATATACTAAAGGAATAAATAAATACGTCGCGTGAGACATCGATTCTTATCGGTGTATTCGAGAGATTTATTCCGGGCTTTCGTCTCGATTTATCGCGTTACAGGGAACCCGTTTCGTGCCTACTTAGCTCAGTAAATAATGCTCCGACCGAAATTAATGGTGTTTCTTTCTTTAAATAGATGACTAAATATCCCGGCTCACGTTATCTTAGTAACCAAGCCTTGTTTATATTGGACGCCTTGCGCAATCTAAGCTTTTGGTTCCATTAAGGCAATGGCCTCTACCATTGGGCGGTATTCATGGTCGTACGTTTAATTTGTCAATGTGATTTTTACGGGTAGGTATTTATTGTCTGACAGTTATTAATTGTATGACAAGGTAGGCTATTAAGCGGTGATTAATAATCGACATTGAATCGTCCCTTAACGAGGCACTAGTTAACTACTATGATAAGGGGATTATTCATCAAAATTGATACTTAATTTATATACCAATAATTCGATGTAGATAAGCATCTATGATTGACATGCATTTTGTCCTCATGCAAAGGTGAATGGTATTTTAATTGCACGTAAGAAATTGAGTATTTTATGGTTCGTTTGATTATGCAATAGCTTAGTGCAATTAACTCTTCAGAATAGCGACTGTAGTCAATGTAGTTACACATCTTTAATTCCTTGTAAATTTTAACCAAACGGACTGATCAATTTATGTCGTAGAAGATTGTAGAGGAAGAAAATATTTGTCATATCGAAGATATTCAACCTATTTATAATAAGAGTAATCAATGTCCTATCATAATATACGCATATATCTTCTTAAACAAATTAATGTGTGTCGAATTTAAAAAGACTGCCTCGGCGTTGTTGTATTTATGTGCAGTGCTGAGTCTCGGGTTCGATCCCTGAATCCGGCAAAGTGATAATGGGTTTTTTTTACTCAGTATCAGCCCGGAGTCTGGAAATTGTGCCTGATATGCTCACCCCCCATCACATCATCATCATTAGTTGCTTCGGGGATAAAGGGCGTGAGTGTGTAAGTATGTATGTATGAATTTAAAAAGCCTTGAAGAGCATTTTATGCCAGAGGTAAAATCAGTCAACACGTCGTCAGCTTTATCGTGGATATTGCGGCCCACGATATTAAATATGATGCACGAAACCATAAACCACAATGAAATATCACCCAAGGAGTTTCCACTATATTTGTGGTTACAATAATGTCCAAAATATTAATGCGCTCCCATTACGAAGGAGGAAAGTCGCTTGCGTAGGCGAGTAAACGTTATTTTTATTCATGAAAAACTAGTTGGAATGAAATACCTTGTCTAAATTCCATTGATATACGATCTAAATAACTTTATTAATGAGTTTCGGCTTCTACGGTGGTTTTGAGAGATTTTCCGCAAGGTATGCGTGACTTAAGAAATTTGTAGTTTAAGAGTAGGTAGCTGTTAAAACTAAATTATATTTCCTAGGATATAAATTAGATTTTACCATTGGTTACAAGGTTTGATATACTTTTAGTTGTTAGTAAGATTCGATAATATAATTCTAATAAGGCCCATATATAAATATAAGATGACCTAATCATTTCTCAGGCACCATGATTAAGCAACTTAATCGGTTACTATTTTCGGTTCGGTTCAAGACGACTATTAGCATGCTTAAGACACCGAAAAAGGCCCAGAAAAAGATTGTGTGATGAGCTCAGAAAGTATTAAAAAGATTGCCCGCAGAGAGCTTTAGAAAAAGATGTAAACAAGGAGATCTTTGGTCTCACTGCACGATCAGTTGATAATAATAATAGCTAATAAATAAATTAGCATATTCAAGTACCTAGTTATACCTAGAATGAGTTTTTTAAGGAAGCCAAAAGTAACTAACACGGAGACGCCTAATCCCTTTTAATTAAAAAGGCATATACCGGGAGGTGTTAATATAAAACCAAAGACACTTATAGATAAATGTACTCAACGTACGGATTCTGTACAACACAGAAATCCACTTACCCTAACGGTAAGGCCCTAAGCGTGTGTTTACAAGAAGGGCTCAATTTATTTATTCGTTCATTAAGCGAAGCGGGGGATCGCAGCGAGAGACGAATTTTAGGATAATGGCTCGAACTAAGATTAAGGCTGGTGCACAAGAAAATGGAAAAAATCTGCAATGAACATGAAAAGCTCTGGATGGAGAAAATAGGGACAAAACCGTTCAAATATTATTTAAATCCGTTTTAATTTTACTGTAATAATATTTAACATCAGTGTTAAAAATTAAATTAAATTTGTTAAAGTACCAGCTTCAAGAAATTTGACAGTATAATATTATTATGATTGGGATTTAGATAGCATACCTACCTACGTATAGTATCCGAAAGCTCCATCGTCTTCTCGATTGAATTAGGTATAAGAAATAATGTTAATGAGTATAATCTGCTTTTATAAAACCATTACTAAATTTATTTACTGTATGTTGTTGAAGATGTATGTAATCGATACTAAAACATCTCAGTCGCCATTTATAACACTTCATCAATATTTATTGTACTTTTTCCATGACTTCTAGTATTCATAAACAGCTACAAAGTTATTTTAAATGCAATAAAATTCAATATAGCTCACAATAAAAAAATAACAATGATTTTATATGCTGAATATGGCTTTGATATTCATTATTCAAAAGATAATGTGCTACACTTAATTACCTGATCACGATTAAATCTCAGAACAAAAACCTGCATAAATTTATATGTGTTATTTATGCATCTACAATTAATTTTTAGACCAAAACTTATGTTTCTCATAAATACGGAAAAGAAAGGCGGTATCCAAATATACCCCTTTCAAAATAAAATAAACTTTATACGCAATCTATTAAATCACTTGAGATTAGCATAGAAAACCTATTACGAATGATTAATCAATTACACGAAAGGTTAAAGTTACAAAAACGTGAGAAACATTGATAGATTCGTTTTAATCGATTGGTAGTTTAAATCGAATCGTCGCATAAATGATATTAAATAAATTGTTCGAGGTATTCCCATTAAGTTAAGGCGCGTACACAAAAAAACATTCCGAATATTCTTGACTATCGGCAGCCAGTTGTCGAAATTCGAATGCAGAGCTTTGCTACTCTGTGGCTCTATATCGAATTGGTGGTTATAAAATTGTAAAGACAGCTCCACAAAGGCGTTAGATGGAATATAGCGTGTAATTCAATAATAGCATCGGAACACCGGCGGCACTCAGACAAGTATCAAACTATTATCTGTAATCAACAATTTGCCACAGAGAGATCGACCTTTTTTCAAAGAAATTGCAAAGCTCTGACGACGGCGCGGCGTGCTGTTAGGAAGTGTTAGAGCGAAGCATTAGCGCAATCGTTAAATGTTTTATGTGAACTTTCAAAACTTTATAGCTTTAATTTTTTGTTCTTATTTCTTCACCTTTGTTTTACGGTAAAGGCAATTTGTTCTAAATAAAATTTTGTTTTTGTAATTAAAACGGATATTTTTTGCGTTCATGATAAAACTTTTCCGGTGACAGTAATGACAAGAATGCAAATTACGTTATATTTTCAACAAATAGGTATAGGATATTGATTCTTCGATTTATTTACTTTAATTCTGCAAAATATATTGGTATACATTACTTTGAATAACAGATGCCACATATGAAAGAAATATCGCACTATTATTCATGCACTTAGCGAAGAGTTATATCGTAGTCAGTACTTCGGCATGCCAGTTCGCGCAACACTAGTTCATTCTCCATATGATAATCCTTTTACCATGAACTTAACTGTTCACTCCACTAGATACACTTTCAAAGAATTTGTTAGCAAAGACATCTCTTTTACGATAATGTTCGATTTTCTATTAAACTTGAAAGCGTTTCACGTCCCACATTCTTATCTCGAATGTTCTACGACATATTTTTCCAAAGTTTCCCGGCGCGGGCTTTCAGCCGTGCATGTACCTAAAGGACTATTCACACATGGCAGGAGATAAGGTAGCTTTCACACCATTAAGCCGCGCGCTGGAGCCCGGGGCTTTTCCAGATTAGATTATACACTCGATTTATGACGTCATTAAAGCTTTGATAATTACTCGGGACAGGCTGTGTAGGCGAGACGCGCGGGGGCGTGGGGGGGAGTTAAAAGGGGGTCGCTTGTACTGTTTGATTGGATTCCTGGTACTGCGAGGGTTAAGGGATTAAAGTTATGGAGATTAGTTCGCCGTTCGGCGCCCGCGGCCGCGCTTCGTTTATATTAAGGTCCGTATAGATATGTACGGATAAGAGATCGGTTATTGGCAATTGTGATAGCGAGGCAGGTTTTAATTTTGTATTGCGATTGCGCTCGTGTTTGAAATGTGTGATTGGTTTCAGTAACAATGTCGGGAGGCGAGCGTACACATGGTTCTGTTAATGAGAAAGCGATTTCAATTCAACACTGTTCATTGATAATTAGCTGTATGGCTTTAATTCCCTTATGTTTGCAGGTGCTAATCTACAAATTATTTTATTAGATCTAGAGTTTGCTCCCGAGTCATACCTTCTAACTGTATTTCCTTAAAAGAATCTCTCTATTATAGTTTACAAACTATTGTATATAAACGTAGTTTAAGTTTATGAAAGTTATCATATGCCAATAACCGAAAGATTATTGTTTTTTCTTTAGGTCATCCACCCGAGTCCGAAGGTCGATTGTAGAGGTTTTGTTTAACAATAACATGATAATCGTTCACTACTTTAATGCTACTTGTAGTCAAGTAACAAACAGGCAGGCAGACCTTACTCTTGTAGTCTGCTTTACAAACTTAATTTAAAAATTATGATTATTAATTTTATTTAAATTAAATAAAATATTTTATCCTTTTATACCTTGAAGTAGGGTTTTTTTTTATTGCATTGAATGACGAGACGAGCATGCCGTTCGCCTGATGTTAAGCGATACGACCACCCATAAACAGTAGCAACACCATCCAGCACCTTGACTGACAAAGTACTGAGTGGCATTCCACTGCGCTCGTCATCCTGAGACATAAGATGTTAAGTCTCATTATGTCCAGCAGTTATACTGGCTACAATGTCCTTCAAACCGAAACACAACAGTGCATGCACACTGTTGCTTAAGCGTAATGCTTTTTAAAGACCGTTATTTTTTTACTAAAATTATTACATTTTTAAATTATTAAACTAACTTTACTTAATATCTTGAAAATAACGGCGTAAAGCGGTACATAACTTCTTTAATTATGTGGGAGTTTCGCAAGCCAACATACTCAACACCATTATCTTTTTACTAAAATAATTGCGGAGGACAATCTCCAGAACACTTTTGTAAATTACTGCAAAGTGCGTTGAAGGGACCAATTTCCGTACACATTGTTATACAATATTGTAATTTAAGCAATTATGACCGCTGTACCGTAAGCAATACAGGTAATTTTCCATCGCACTGCCCCCATATCGTATGAAAAATGTATATTTTCTCGGAAACAAAAGCGTTAAGTGAGTTTCTGCATTATCTATTATGCCTCCATGTCTCCTTGCCTCAGCGCAAAGTGAGCGCGAAATTGTTTTCCTTTTAAAGGTAAACTATTTTATGTACATTATACGTAAATTGTGCTGAAGACACTGAAAGCGAAATAATCGATTATAATATTTTTATGTGATTAAGATTTAGGGCATTAATGGAAGCTATTCTCTTCAGAGAGCAGGTGGTAGCAGGTATCAGTGAAGCAACTACCACTGACTCCTGCAAGATAAATAAACATGAACAACATAAACATGTGTTTATTTTAACACAAAGAATTTATCATAAAATTCTATATTTGGCATTGCAATGTTTTAAAACTAGTTTAGATTGTAGCGTACCCAATGTTATTTGTGTGACTTAATTCTAATTATTACGAAGTATCACATCAAAATTCCGTCACGTTATTTATAAATCAAATCAAATTTCAAATCTCTATAACACAAGCATTCATTTAATCATAGCTAGTCATCAACGATTAACGCAAATTGGTCTTTACGAAATTTAATTTTTTACATGAATACTTCCCGAGCGTAACTTTTTGTCCTTACATTAGTGTGGCTATTTTAGCCTAAAACCACCCATCAAGGCTTTAACGTGCGTCCGCGAATGGCCCTCCAATTAAGTGTAATGAGCCGGCCCAGCCGAACCTACATACATTTACATAATACATTCAGTAATAGCTGCTATACGTATGGACCAAATCTCACAGGTGCAGAACTAATGCGTCTGTAGCTTATTTGCTATCATAGATCTTGTTAATAAACATTTTGATTATTATTGATAGACACTATTATGAAGGTTTCGCCAAGACGTAACATGGAAAAATAGTGATTAATTATTTTTTTAATATCAGTATATTTTTAGGTAGGTAGTATATTGGTTGCATGGGAATTAAAGTATTTAGGAGAGTCTCTACTCGACGTACTATCTTTCTATCTGTATAAAGAAGCCATGGCTTGAAAAGAGGCTTAAGTAAAATGTCATATAAATAGCTAAAAATTGTCGTTCATACAACGATACACGAAATATCCAAAACATAGTCGTACACACTTCTTCAATATTATAATTAACTGCGCCACATACCAAATTCGAACCACGTCACGACAACAATGGTTACAGCGTATTCCAAGTAAGCCACCCTTCACAAGAATACATTCCCGATCGCTTATAAACGAAATAAGAATCGAAACATTAAAAACTAGCACAGTGATACACGGAAGCTAAAGGTCCAAGGGCATATTTCACCAACACAAACCATTATGCTCTATTAGTGCCCATAGTAAATGGATCATTAAAAGTGATTCCCATCATAAGTCCGAACGCATTTGGCAACAGTATTGTGATCCTGATACGTCGAACAAACGTGTGGTAATGATGGTTGGTGTGTTTCACGTTGCGGACGGCGAAATTGATACAATGATTTTTTTGACATACTTACAAAAAAATATACGAAATCCAAAAAAATAATACAGATAATTTCAAAACGATACGGAAATATATTTGTCTGAAATATGGTCAAAGGTTATGCGTATATTGCTGTATGTTGCGTAATAACAAAAAGCCGTCATATCTCGTTGACTTACAAGTTTGATTTTTTCACAGCTGAAAGAAACCGTAGATTCGAGTATTTGGTATAAATTTAAACTTAATATCTCTACGCGTTCCTGAGAAAAAGGGTCTTAACAGACAGACAGATAGACAGACAGACGGACAACAACGTGATCCTATAAGGTTTCTTTTTTCCTTTTGAAGTACGGAACCCTAAAAAACGTCTCAGACATCCTCGGAGGCGTTTATGATTACCCCGTACATTTTACTCAACTAAATATACCTAACCATTTTTGTTGTTAATGACTGTATAACATAAACAAAATACTTATACAAAACTCAAAATTCTTACTTAATATTATCATCTAACCTATTGGATCATATTAAACCTATTTCATCTTTGTTAATGTTATCTTCATAACATTATAAATTTTCCAACTTAAACAAAATTCAAAAGAGGGATAATATATGATATAATATATAATTAATAAAGTACAACAGCCACGACAAATGTTATATAGAGGTCGTAGGAAAAACATAGATGGTAATAATATTGTAAAATTTACTTCATCTTGATATATTGTGTTTGGTCGTCATTCGCATTTTAAATGTTTTAAATAAATCAACAAAATCCTTAAACACATAATTTATGACTCTTGGAAAAACCTTGTTTGTAAAGTTTTATATAGTTTCATTTACGTTTATATTCGCTGCTCAACATACAATTTTATACTTAATTTGTACATATATATTACTACAATAAATTAATACACGGCCGTCAAGCAGAATACCTTCTAATGTTATTGAAATCTTTCAGAATACATTCCGTAAGTAATGAAATTTAAAATGTAAATTCTGCGTTTAATGAAACGTCCGCAACTCGATAAAAGCCGTAAGCTTCCGATATTGTCCAGTCAAGATAGACTATAATTATGAAATGTGGGACCGATTGTCAGTCCATTAGCCGGCTTTGTGGCTCTGACCACTACGTGCTGGCTTCTAGATATGCTAATGTATCTTTCAGCTTTATGAACGCCGCCCGCGAACAAAACGTTATCTTTATTTTTAACTATTTTAATACTGAGTACAGTATTAAAATAGTTCAAAAAAGATCTAATTAAAGCAAGTATGCTTTAATTAGATCTTTTTTTGCGCGAAATCACTTGATTATCATTTTGGTAATTGTTAAAGAAAACTTACCAATTTAATTGGTCCTTTAGTCTTCTTGGTGTATGTGCACACACACACACACTCACACCCTTTATCCTCGAAGGGGTAGGCAGAGGCGCAACTAATGCACCTACTTTTCGCCGTGCGTATTTCGCCCCATGATAGAGGACGAGCCTATCGCCATATCGGGCACAAATTCCAGACTCCGGGCTGATACCGAATAGAAAAATCCAATATCATCAATATTTTTTTCTTGGTGTATGTGTTACTTATTTTATTCATAGCAAGAGTATTTTTAATAATGATAATATTGCATTATTTATTATAGAATTCAACAAAACACGAAACTTTACACGGTCACTAAAATATTGAGACTGAGCGGAAAGCAAAACTTGCACAATCGAACTTTCTTTGTCATATTTCATAATAATGTTTGCATTGTTCATTTATTTCACCTGCGAAATTGCGTGACAGACTCATAATATTTTACGCAATATCGCAAACAATGGGCGAAAGACTTTCTTTCAATACGTATTATCTGTAATTATTCACAATTCTTTGTTTTCTAATTCAGCTAATGGTGCGGAACACCTTCGTACAATGTCAGATGTACTCTAACAAGGTACTTTTAGTGGTTTACGGTCCAATAAAACCTGTAGGGACAAGGCTAAACATTGCGGAATTCTTTTTATCGAATATTCGCAATAGGTGATTTTAAAAACGATACTTTCTTCAAGGCCTCGTCACACCGTTAACCCATTTGGGGACGTTTAAAAAACCGCCTTTTGTTTCGTAGTAGGGTTATGTTTTGTTAACAAAAAAAAGTGATTTTTCAGTTTTTTACCGCTCGGAGTGTTCTGCGAACGCGGTCCACACAAAAGCCTATACATTTGGCTTTTTGTTTTATTTTATCGATGTTTAAATATACGTTTAGGGTTATTGTGTTAGAGGCAGCTTGTTGTCGGGAATTTAGTCTGGAAAAAATCGTTCCAGTGTACGCTCGGTTTTATA
The DNA here is from genome assembly GCA_947568825.1 of Sphinx pinastri. Lineage (NCBI taxonomy): Eukaryota > Metazoa > Arthropoda > Insecta > Lepidoptera > Sphingidae > Sphinx > Sphinx pinastri. The sequence continues at coordinate 6,869,777 of OX387627.1, read as the reverse complement.
TATCTAGACAATATTCTATTCATAAATCAGTGAATAAATATAAATAGTATATTTGACTCATAAACGTTTAGTGTACTAGTGGTGGTAATATGAATACATCTATAAGGTAAGGTTTCTTTATGTCATGCGGTGGGTAATAGATTTAATCTGAAAGGCAATAAAGAAGTGTTGTATCAATAGGTCTGTAATATCTCTCGGACATGCAACAGTGCTTACTGGTATTTCTCATACATTATTGAAGGAGTATTTTTTACTTTTGATACATCATTCATGTATTTATAACATTGTATTTAACAACATAAATACTTGTACACACTGCTGTCAGTTTTGAATTACATTTAACTAAAACAATTACTATTGACATTTTACAGTCCATTTAAGCAAATTTTTGGAGCACTCCTGAGAAATACCAATTCAGTAAATATTTTATTTACTTATTTAGCCTAAATTAATACATTTGTAAAACTGATATAATTTTGCATAATACTAATGTCCAGACAGATACGATCATTTCCGTGGCAAGCCGGCGAGTCCACGTAAAAACGAACCTTTATCTCGGAGAGGCGAGCCACAGTATCAAGCTTTGTAAGCCGTAAGTCAGTGCTTCGTGGTCCGATAAGCCCCCGCTTCCCCCCGCCCACATAAACTTGATACTACATAACTCACCGCAGAATAAATTATTGTCAACTTATTCTTGTTTGCTGAGACCCTTTTTGTGTCTAGCTGGGCGTTGGTTTATGGCCTCTCCGAGCTACGGTTTGATGTAATGTCTGTGATATTTAAATCTAAATGGATATCCGTTTTATTTTATATGTAATCTATCTGCGTTATCTATAAGACAAGCAAGTGGTTTGGTATTTCCGTTTGTTTACGTAGTCATGTAATTAATGTATATGAAGATAAGTTCAATTACCTACACATAACGTCCCTCCTTAAAACCTTCAATATAATCGTGCCATGTAAATCAATGTCTTATACATCTTCAATAAATGTTCCATGCGCCTGCGCATCATTCCACAATGTATTACTACATTGTTATACCTACCATACGCTACCCTGCTACCCAACATACGCTCACTACCTTCAAGCTACCCACTGCTCTATCTTCACAAAATCCTAAGCTAAGTCACGCGCAAGCCTCCTAAGTGCTAAGAATATTTTTTTGTGGATGCGTGAGGCACAGGGTATACGAAGGGCTTTTATCTCGTCTGACGTGACGTACACACCGTCACGACTGCACTACGTGACCAAAATGCCAGTTGGTTTTGTCTTCAACATTGTTTTGATTTGCCAGCCAATGTTGATTTTTTAATTTATTTTCTTAGTTATGTACGTGTATGGAATAATGAAACAGCATCAATGCGTTGTGGCAAGTGCTAGTCTTTCTCGGACAGGCCACTATGTGACGCTTGATATTATTATACTTCATTTGATACGTTAATCAACATTGTTATTTTTTATTTCCCATACCAAATAACTAGCACCTAATGCGTTGTTGATATTGTAGTTAATATAATATAAAAATCAAACTCTTGTAAAATACAAGCTCCTTGAGAAACTTTGTGTCTATTTGTAATTATAGAAAGGATGTTAAGTACATAAGTATCCCAATATAGCGGCGATAGCCTAGTGCGAGCGGCGATAGCCTAGTGCGAGCGGCGATAGCCTATTTGGGAGTGGAACGGACTGCCGAGACGAATGTCCGCAGGTTCAAAACCCAAGGGCACACACCTTTAGTGAGTGCCTAGACGGTTACCAGAATTATAAGGCCTGCCTTCTTGGAACACCGTTTGAATCCTGAATCGGAACATGACAAAACATGTCCGGTTTTTCACGACCTCACTATCTATTAGCGTACATAATATGGAGGCAAAACTAGTAAATAATAATATGTTATTGTCATAGCTCAAAACCTTTTATAAAAATGTGAGCTCGGCTGCTAATAATCTCAAAGAATAAACATCGGCTTGTGTTTTATTTACATTGAAAAACGCAACACAGTAGGTACTTAATAAGATCACAATAAATGTCATATTTGTGATCTTATTAAGTACCATAACATTGCTATTATCATTATTTATTACGCGAATAAAATTCGATATACGGTGTTTTATATCGTAATTCGTGAATATTAAATAAATGCACTGCACCGCTATGTCGACAAAAAAAATACAACTAAATTAAAATAATCAAAAATTCTATTCGTAAAAAATAAACAATAAAATTCAAATTTAAGTTTTGAAATATTTGAGCATATTTAAGATACTAACAAATTCTCGCACACTAATTGCAAAAAGCTCCCTACTGCGAAATTAACGAACTTATAATCACTGCAGCTCTTTACTGCGAAACACGCAAAATATCTTCAAAATAAATATTATATAAACACGCAGACTAGGTACGTATCAAATACGTTAGATATACTGTAAAAATTATCATGTATATGGAAAAACACTACTGATATATCATCTATCTACAAACATAGGAAAACTAGTCTAGTCTACACAAACAAAAAGGCTCGGTTTCCGTGTTGAAACTCCACAGGGCGTTGTAGTTTTATCGCCGGCCGTCTGATACATCCTTTTACGGTGTCCATAAGTTGCCAACTCACAAGTATTCGTAACGACCTCGTAGGCTGTACTACCAGCTTTATATGCTTAGACACTTTATTGAAACTGGGGTGCTGTGACTTGTGAATATACGTAGGAAAAGCGCATTATTTATGACTAGAATAGTCTAATGTAGAGATGGAATGCTATTATTGTCTACGGAAACAATAGTAGTCGATCATATGATGCTGATGAATTAAGTAACAGTGTGTAAAATTAGTTATAATAAAAACAGCCACTGGATTAAAAATGAGTTTCTACTTACTAATAGATGATTCTTTTTTATATTGTTTTTATAATACTTTCTTGAAACAACAAAACAAGTACCTAAGTGAAGGTCTTTACACGATAAGTCACTCTCGCTATTCAAGAGAGTAACAGTGCAAATTGCAATGCAATCACACGCGTCGGCGCAGTTAATTCAACGACATTAAACTATTACAACTTGTGTTTCAACATCTCCTTGCAACCTCCATTGCAAACTACACCACATACCTTTCACTTTAGGTCCATATTCCGTCAAGTGTTGATTGGATATACGCTCGATTACATGAAGGGAAATAAGCAGATTTATAGGACATTGAGCGATGTATAGAATATTGTCTGAGGTCCTGACACTCGTGTTTAATGTCTTTGTTCCAATGAGATTCCATCCGGTGAATTATGCGGACGATGTCGAACACTGTCCTCAAGCTATTTACTTGTTTATCAATATACGATGAGTCAGCGATGGTTATTTTAAGTTCGGTTTAGATGATAAATAAGTCTGAGTCTATGTAGAGAAAGTTAAGAGCGTTTCTGAAAGCGTGTCTAGCGTTTATTTGTGTTGATAAATGACAACCGCGCGGCAAGTTAGGACCTCTGTGGATTTCTAAAACAATTTGATACTAGACGTGGTATATTAATGTAATGAAATGGGTAGTATTTTGTACACATATTAAGTTTAACTATGTGGATATAGTATCCTCTGTATGTTATGTTTGAAAATTATGTTGCGCCAACATTACACTGGGGTACGGACTAAGGGCAGATGAACGAAGGAGAGTATGTTTTACTGTTCTCCCTGTTCACTGACCCTCAATCCTGCATGGCTGTATTAGGAACAACGTTATAAATTTAAAAAAATAAATCGTTTATTGATGCCCATTTTAAGAACTCTTCTACAATATAGTGTATCAGTATTTAAACTCAAACTTTCTTAAACTACCTTTAATTAAATTGTTAGTTACTACCGAAACGCTCACAATGTCTATTGATATTCACTTTGATTAAGATCATAATATGGCCAATGTTTTATAAATTACTGAACCCTAATTGATTCATCAGCTTCTAACCAACCGCATAATGCTCAACCAGTTTGGAAAAATCCCTAGGATTTATTACTTTTTTCTTTTCGAATCAATGTTCATATACAACACTTTCTGAACTGAGCAATAAGGTGAAAAATTGACTGCGTATAACTAATGTTATAATTACCTGTAGGTACAATATATATTCCATTGTAAGGTGGACTGGTTGGGATGTTTGTATATTTACAACTTTTTAAATACGTACATTACTTGTTGGTCGATAGTGTTGAAGAATTTATTATATGTTTACATTTTATAGCAATAAATTTCATATAACTATGATAACATGCATGGAATGAACACTTAATTTCTTGTTTTGATATAGAGTATCATCGTAGTTAATCACAAGCGGTAGACAAGCTATTTAAATAATGTTACTTCTCTGTACAAATGAATATAAACGTTATATTTTAACTTAAGATGTTTATCATTAGCGTAGTGGATAAGAATTAAGTTTATTTTCCGTTTATTTAAACCTGAGATTCTATCAGCTTGTTTCCAGATTTCTGCATGAGTAGCAAGACCAGGTCATTACAAATGGAGTAAACTTGAAGTATTAACTGCATTCTGCAAAATATCTGATTAAAAACTATAATAACAACTTATTACAGGCAGAAACACGACATTTTTGATTCCAAAAACTACTTTTATTAGTGGAAAATTTCAATTACAAGTTTTGGCCCGCGGCTCCGCCCGCGTGAATGAGTTTTCCCGTGTTATAAGTCCCGCTTTATATTTTACCGGGACAAAAACAAGCCTATGTGTTAATCCAGTACATAATCTACCCGCGTACCAAATTTCATAGAAATCCGTCCAGTAGTTTATGCGTGAAAGAGTAACAAACATCCATACATTCAGACATCCATACTTACAAACTTTCGCGTTTATAATATTAGTAGGATACTATGCTACACAGTACACACTGCAGTCCAAATATGCGATCAGCGAGAGACGTTACGTAGTCAGGACTTAACTGGAGTTATACTGGCCGACTCCGGAAAGCGCTTCTAAACGAGTAACTATGGCAGGTTTTCCATGTGTGCGATAATCGCTATCCCGTACTTAGTCCTCTTCGAATACTGGCTACCTTACTCCCTGATTAGATGTTATGTCTACCTTAAATGCATGGAGGAACTTCAGAGCTTTACTATCCTTAATTTAATAACAAACGTGACTACCATAAGTAACAGCAGCCTTTATCAATTTAAACCTACCACTTATATTTATTACATAAACCTCATTAACATTAACTTGAGCAGGCGAGAAACCGTACTCTTGATTTGTTTACTATCTAAAAAAACACTGTAGTCACACAACACCGACATAAAATCAACATTGTAACATAATCGCTTCAAGAATCGAGACGAGATAACATAAAACCGGTTTCACTGACCTAAGTGTCAAGTGATTAACGATTAAATAATAAGCCGCACTCTCGTAAAACAAAGATTAACATACAGTTACCACCGTAAATAGCCTATAACTTTGATTTTTACGACTAAATAATCGTAAAGGAACCCTGCTAAAGCGACTAAATTGAGTGCGCTCGTGAACTTCAGCTTGTAAAGGGAGATGTGGAATTTTAAATTTGGCAGTGTTTTAATCGGGGACAATGCAAACGGTAGGCCGGTTGCGATGCACTTTTATTTTACGATGTGCTCGTAACATAAAATGCGAAACGTCTCAACAACGACCGCAACGCCATTAGAGAAAGAACTGCTGTTATTTTTGCCTATGCCGTTGCAATTTCTGCGGTTGGGTTTGTTTTTTCCAAAATGATTATATACTAGTAGGCAGCAAATATAAGATTTTGAACTAAGAATTTTAATGAATCATTTATAACTTTAATAAGCATGGCCTATTTTATTAAATTACGCATGCTCACGCCTTTTATCCCCGAAGGGGTAGGCAGAGGCGCAACTAGTGCACCCACTTTTCGGCAAGCGTATTCCGTCCCATGATGTGATAGGGGGCGGGCCTATCGCCATACCGGGCACAAATTCCAGACTCCGGGCTGATAGTGAATAGAAAAATACAATATCACTTTGCCCGACCCGGGGATCGAACCCGAGACCTCAGCCTTGCAGTCGTACCGTAATACAACTACGCCACCGAGGCAGTTATTAAATTAGAGAAATTGAAATTAAAATTTGTTCAAACAAAAACTTGAAAATATAGTTTATTTTGCTTTTTGAAATTAATTTGCTAATTAGACTTAAATTATATATTCCATAATAGATCTACGAATAAATTGCCTATAAACCAAGGACAGAATAAATGACTGCTAAATAACTTTATACTTAAGAAAACAAAGCTGGGTAGAACATATACTAGATGTATATCCCCATGAATGGCTAAGTAAGCGTATACCAGTAGAGAATAAGTCGTGCTGACCACAAAACTATGCTTGCTTCTAACCACCTAATTTCGACCCGTCCATAGTTCTACAGTTACGGTTTCTACGAGCCGAAATTCCTTGCAATTAAACAGAATGTAAAACTTTATTAAATGGACTGTCCGCTTTTACATGCAATGTATTTTTTTATATAAAACGCATAATATACCTTGGATGCATATTTATTAAATATTAAGATTTTTAAAGCATAAGTCGGAAAATTTGTGCTTGGTTTGCCTGTTGTTATTATTCTATAATATCAGAAAAAATATGGATGTTGCCCGCTTTAAAACAAATAATAAATATTATAAAAAGGAAGTCGGTGTTTGGCCCCCGTGAATTTTTTTTAAATAGTTTATATATGTTTTTTCAATTATTAAGCCTAATGGTATTGGTTGTAGGCTCCTTTTTCCGCACTTAGCCCATAAAGTTATTAAACCTATTTGCAAATATTATGTTCTGTGATAGAGATTTTATAAAGCGTTTGAAGACTTTTGGAATAACTATTAAAACTGATAGGACACAACATAAGAATAGGGCGTTTTAAGGTGGTTATGGGTGAGTAAATACTGTAGCTATATTTAAAATGAAAATATCCAACCATTTCTAAAATAGAACAGAATTATTTTATCATTATGTAATCATGGAGAATGTTTTATTGCGCATGATCAATTGTAGCCATAATTCATATAATAATAAACCCGCAGGGGCGGCTTTGTGGCGAGCCGACGGTGAGTGGCGACACCGCGTACCCCGATTCCGTGGGGGCTAAATGAGACCCCCTGACCCTTGGCTTGCCTTAACTGGCCGGCTAGGGGTGGAAATCGCAAGAGCTAAAACCTCAAGCTCCAGGGTGGAAGTGCTCAAGCTGCGTAATAGCGAGGAAACCCGCTCCGGGACGCGTCAGCGACCCGCGATGGTGAAATCGGTGCACACCTCTCGACACCCTTTAGCCACCCACACCGATGTTGCGTCCTTGGCATGCGCCGCTTTTGGGATGCCCATCTAGTGGGGGGCAAGTCACCGTCTGCCTTGAATACAAATGATTGAGACATTTTACTTGGCAGGCGTCCCGTTGTCTCAATCAATAGCCCAGCAACCAGTCCAGCTAGATCCCATCCATAGACCCAATTAATTCCCATCTACTCTGCAATAGTCCTTACACCTTGCAGGCGCTGTCTTTGGTTGTATTTCTCCCATAAATGCAGACAGAGATAGTACCTGCATGGTGTACATATCCCAACTATATTAAAGTATCTTTAAGGGGCCTCTACGTGTTGGATCTGTATCCCCACGCAAGCCTTCCAAAAGGACCGGCCTTCGTGCCGTGATATTCCACAGGAAAGATACAATAATAATAATAATTGTTTATTTGCGCAATAAAACACATGACATTATAGAAAGGTTATTACCCTAGCCCCTGAACTAGCGTTAGCTGTATCTCAGGAACCAGTGTCTTCCCCCAGCAATACACATATCATTGGTATTACAAATAAACGCGCCTTAGGCAATTTCAGCATTATAAATTATAAATACAGAAGATATTAATACTAGAACAAATATAATATATATATATATATGTATATACAACAAACACAATTTAATAAACTTCCATCAGCTGGTACTTTTATTAGATAAATGTGTGTGTGTGTGTGTGTGTGTGTGTGTGTGTGTGTTTGAGTGTGTGTGTGTGTGTGTGTGTGTGTGTGTGTGTGTGTGTGTGTGTTTGAGTGTGTGTGTGTGTGTGTGTGTGTGTGTGTGTGTGTGTGAACGTACAGCATATTTATTCCTCTCTTACTGGTCACTTAAAGTAGCATGTTTTCAATGTCATCATAGCTGTGTTGGTTAAGCCATTGTAATAGTATTTTTTTGAATCTATTGTTATTGCACTGTTTTACCTTAAATTTCTTATGCAATATGTTGTAAATTTTAGGAGCTAGAGCATCAAAGTGTTTTTTTGCAAAGGAAGTATTGACCCTAGGGACTGGACATAGATCTATACGTTTAAACTCGACAGGTAAGGTAGGTACAATCTTTCTGTGGTATCTTCGCAACATTTCATATATAAAAGTCTTTCTAACTGACAGAACCCCTGTCTTGTTATAAACGTCAGATGTAGGGTGTCTGAAAGGTAAATGCAACAACACCTTGAGCACCGTCCTTTGGGCTCGCTCTACAGCAATTAGATAGGTTTTGGCTGCTCCTCCCCAGGCACATACACAGTATCTCACCAGACATTCACCAAGTGAACGGTATGTCTGAATAAGTAGCTTGCAGTTGGCAACAGCTCTCAGTTGTTTGAAAACATATATTAATTTCCTGATCCTGTTAGCCAACGTAGTAATTTGGATATCCCAGATGAGCCTATTATCTATTACAACACCCAGGTATTTAATATTTGATGCTTGAGATAGTACAGTACAACCACAGTTAGAAGGCCGAGGATTCCGATTACATGGGTATGTATGCATTTTAAGAGTTTTAATATCTGTATTTATTAGTTGAGACTTACTAAAGCAGATGTATTTTGTTTTAGATGCATTAAGTGAGAGGAGACTTTCTTCTAGCCAGGCAGTAATTTTTGCTAAACCAATTTCAGCCACACAATGTACTTCATTCCACGATTTTCCATAGAAGAGAAGGACGGTGTCATCAGCAAACATAAGAAGGTCCATAGTAGATATAACACTGTCTACTAACTCATTGATGTATATCAGGAATAAAGAGGGTCCCAAAATACTGCCTTGTGGTACTCCAAATGTGGTAACAACGCTATCACTCTGATACTGTTCCACGCGGACACTCTGATATCTATCAGATAGATAGTTTCTAAACCACTCCAACGCTATACCTCTAACACCAATATTGGTAAGCCTGGTCAGCAGTATTTTATGAGAAACAGTGTCGAAAGCTTTCTGTAGATCAAGAAAAATGCCAATGCATTTCTCACCATTGTCCATTCTTAAATTCAAATTTGTTGTTAATTTGAGAACTGCATCCTCAGTTGATCTACCTTTTCTAAAACCATATTGATTTCCATTTAACAAATTATTACTTTCTAAAAAAGACATAAGCCTTGTATTAACTAATCTTTCCAGGATTTTTGAGAGTGTGGGCAATAATGAGATTGGTCTGTAATTCGACGGTTGATCCTTATCACCAGACTTATATATGGGACACACAACTGCCCTTTTAAAAGGAGTGGGAAAAACACCGGTTTCCAGACTTAAATTGCACATATGAGTAATAGGGCAAATAAGACTGTCAATATTATATTTAAGAACATTACTTGTTATCCTGTCCCAGCCGGGTGCACTATGAGTTTTTAAGTTAAGAATAATTTTACGTACTTCAACTGGATCAGTAGGTATAAAATAAAATGACAGTGCAGGTGTTTTATTACATTTTGAATGATTTGCTAAATCGTTTTCAAGTGTATTCATTTTTTTTAAGAATATGATTTGCTAGAGTGCTACCAATAGATGCAAAATAATTGTTTACAGCGTTCAATGAATCAATTGGTGTGTCATTCACAGTTAAAAGTTCTTGAGGTGTGCTCTTGTCATTTTTAATATAACATATGTCTTTTATAGTTTTCCAGGTCGCCTTCATATTGCCATGATTTTTCGTTAATTTATCATGGTAGTACTGTCTTTTCAAATTCTTAATAAGTTTGCTAAGTGCATTTCTGTAAGCTAAATATGTGTGTCCGATTTCATCATTGTCCGGTGATTTCTTAGCTTGTTTGTGTAATTTATCTCTTTTTTTAATGGATTTTACAATTCCTTTAGTTATCCAGGGCTTGAGTGGTTGGTAGCGTTTTGACATAGATATTGATTTACTGTTATTGGTTATAATCGTGAGAAGTTTATTCGTAATTAATTCTGCTGCAATATTTGCATCCCTGATACTATAAAACTGGTCCCATTTTTCACTATCGAGGGTATCTTTAATACCATCATAACATATTATTGTTTTTTGGAGGATAGATCTTTTTTTATTTAAAGTTACATTATCAATAACCAGCAATATAGGATAGTGATCTGTAATATGTTCTTCAATTACGAATGTTTTACAAGAACCACTGCATTTTATCATGAAGTGATCCAGGCATGAGTTTAATCTAGTGGGCTTGTCAATACCTTGCCTGAGTCCATATATGGCCATTAAGTTTAGGTAATCCAGCACAGAACCAGTTGTATCCAAAGTATTGATGTTGATATCCCCCGTGAATATAATATTCTTTGTGTGAATGTTGCTCAATACTTTATCTAGAGATAATAGGTATGAGTGTGCATATTTGAAGCTGGGGGGTCTGTATGAAGCAATTATTGTATAATCCTGTTGGATATTTAAGACTAAACAGTTTCCTTCAGTAAATACAGGTTCATAAGACACTGCACTATATTCGTCCCGTACATATACGGCAATACCATCATTTTGATTGAGAACATTTTTTGTCCAAAACACCTTATAATTATCAACATCAGGAGGTGGATTATTTATATTTGTCCAACACTCGACAAGGACTAGGATATCGATGGGGATATTTAGTATAGATAAGAATATTAGAAACTGATCCATGTTGCAGTTTATGCTTCTAATGTTCAGGGTTACGACCGTAATAGAGGTCTTGTTTTCAATATTTAGCTTGGACATGTGTCTACTAAGTTGAATATTGTTGACAAAAGTACATGGTATTACAGAGTCCAAATAATCTACATCTACTCCAATAGAATCATTAATTTGCTCGAATTCTGAATATTATAAATGGGGACCTCGTAATATAATTGAACTCAGAACATGCATACATGCGAATTGGAAACATGAATTCTATAAAATATATTATTACAATAATGAATTGGTGACCGAATATATAAAATACCAACAAAATTTCAGCTGACACAACATTACTTACTACGGTGTGTATACCTGCATTATGGAGATAAAAATTTTCTTTTTTCAATATTACATTAATTAGAATGCTTCCTAACATTGTCCACTTCCTAGATAACCTATGACATAGACAAATTACTTGTGTAATTTTTAAATTGTAAAGATGTAAGTAACGTGTTATTATGACGTTTTTACGTGTGTTATAAATGTTGTATGTTACATATGTTGAATAATTCGTTTTGTGGTAAGTGTTTTTTATATGTTTAGTGTGTGAAATTATATTATATTTAAATATGAATTGTGTTTGTTTTTTACAACAGATACACTTAATAAGGCTATAAACATAAACGGTTAATAACAAATAACTATTCAAGAAACTAGATGAACAGTTCGATACTAAAACATAATAAGAAAGAATTATAAACTTGTCTAGTCAGTCCTTAATCAGATCCTTTAACAGTTCTTCATTTTTCACCACTATAGCAGGAGCTCCTTCAGATTTACGAATTAAAACCTTGCCCTTGGAAATCCAGCAATATGAGAAGCCATTTCTTTTGACAAACTCTCTCGCTAGAAAAAAGATCCGTTTCATATTTATTATGACGCATGCTCACGCCTTTTATCCCCGAAGGGGTAGGCAGAGGCGCAACTAGTGCACCCACTTTTCGCCAAACGTATTCCGTCCCATGATGTGATAGGGGGCGAGCCTATCGCCATACCGGGCACAAATTCCAGACTCCGGGCTGATACTGAATAGAAAAATCCAATATCACTTTGCCCGACCTGGGGATCGAACCCGAGACCTCAGCCTTGCAGTCGTACCGTAATACAACTACGCCACCGAGGCAGTCATATGAAATTCATAATTCATATGAAATTAGCATGAAGTTGCTTTAGGTACCTAAGTATATCAGATTACGAGATAGACACGATTTAAATTAAATAGATACATACATATTAAATAAAAACAAAAGGAAACATGTTCTACTACCAATTAAAAAAATGTAGTACTAACAATTTTTAAGTACTTATTATGATTGTACATTTAGGAAATATTATTTTATATTAAAAACCTACCTATTCGAAATGTTAATAGCATAAAAATACTTCATATTACTTGGCTCTACATTTAGTCACTTAAGCTTAGGTATCCTTAAAAACGCCCAAAACAAGTTCCCACAAACACACAAATATTCCCTCCACAAAAAATTCACACATATAGGAAATAATAAAAATACTCAGTAAAAATCACCAACATTTTAATTGAACAGCGGAACAGAGATTTTCTGAGCACCGAGTAAACGTCGTGAATCGCCCAATAATAATGAAAGTGATGGCACTGACGCCGTCGGTGTATGAAGCGCCCAGTTTCGGCTACATAAACAGCCCGTATACTGCTATAACCAACATAACCTAACCTTACCTTTACACTTTAACGGATAGGGATAAGATCTAAAATCCTTTGGCAAGCGTATCAAGTAACGCTGAGACATCTTTGCGCTCCCCTCCAGTCGACAGCGGGAGGGGCCGATCGCGCTCGGCTCACACAACTCCAAAATGGCCGTCTTTTTGTATCAATTTGAACTTGACACTCGGTCGAGTGAGTAGGTCGGTAGACTAAAGTATTTTTACCTACTAGGTTATTATTAATCTGTATTTCATAAGTATGTATCGATTTAATTAAGTAATTAAATATTATTTTTTGCAAATTTTATGTGGCTTATTAGTATTGCTTATATTGTTGACGTATTTACCTACTATAGATAGATGTGTGAATGAAGAACGAAGGAAAACTGCAAATTTTGAAATGCCTAGGTACCCAGTTCATAAATAATTTTTTTTTTTATTAAGTTAATTGCAAATATTATGTATGTTATAAGTGTTTTATACAGAACAAATATTTTAACTGTAATAACGTACCAGTAGGAAAGCTTAAAGTATTTTTTATAATCAGGTATAATGTGTAAGATACGTATTATTTTTATTTATTATGCGCTATAAACGGTGCCTACCTACTTATTGATAAGGTAGTGTTAATTTTAATTAATTTACTAAGAAAGTTTGATGCAATCATTAACTGTTAATAAAAGTGATCCATTACAGTTACTTACATTACAATTTGATAGAAATTCAATTCAATGGAGAGCCAAATACGACTAATGATTTAAGCTACTGACTGATTACAAACGTCACTTATCAACATTCTTGCATATTTAAACCGGCTTAGCAACAATTTTTTGTACAATATATTATATGACTTAATATAAATCTGTACAAATATTATAAAGCTGAAGAGTTTGTTTGTTTGAACGCGCTAATCTTAGGAACTACTGGACCGATTTTGAATTTTTTTCCACTAATAGGAAGCTACATTACTCCTGAGTGCTCTGGGTTACTTTTTATTCCGGAAAAACTTTTCCACGCGGGCAGAGACGCGCGCAATAATTATATATAAAAGTTAGTGGGTTTAATTAATTGTATATATTAAAATTTGCTTGGTTTGTAATGTGGCAGCTTTAAGTGAAATAATTAAAGTTAAGATATTGTAGTGCACGCTGCTCTACCTGCCTTTTGTTAAATCCATAGCCCTTAGAAGAAACCAATATATTCGGATCACGAGAATTTATAATGATGAAACTCTACTATGCGGTATCATTTATAAGTATTATTTATAACAATTTGAGTCGGATCTAAAACCAACCAGATATGGGAAATCTTTCTCATAAAATGTGATTTTCATAATTTGCGAGTCTCTCTCACGAGTGGTGTTCCGGAATCAACTGGCGGCAATATTAAATAATTTTATGCGGATATATTAAAATTTCAACTATACTAACTCACCATAAGAACCAATGAAATCAATTGATTCCATATGATAAATTTTCCATGGCAGAAAAAAATACCATAGACATTTATTCCACCAGCCATTGAGCGCCATGTAAGCCTACTTTTGAATCGGTGACGCGTTGGATATTTTCAGCCGACGTTTTCCGTAGTGGCGCGGCGCCGGCTGCGGTATTTCTTTTGCTTTCTTAACGTTCAGCTTTATCTACCTACATGTACCGTAAAAGCTTTCAACTTAAAACTCTTTCGAATGAGGAACTACTACGTAAGAGATGAGTGATTGAACAAATGTGTAAGAGAATTGAAACGGTGAAAGTTATTGGTGTATGTTAGTCGAGCTTGGCAGTATTTAATTATGGTTATAACATCTTGTTGTTTAAAACTAAGCAGTTTTTTATCAATATACAATATGAGATGTGAATTTCAACAGTGAAAATCTCAGTGCTGTACCGATTTTCATAAAAATATACTTACTTATATCCATATAGGTATATTTTATGTAAAATACTGCATTAAAATATATATTTTTGTATATGTCTGTTTTGGAATACTTTAATGTTAAATATGGTGTAGTCCAAATTTAATGTCGACCAATAATAGACGACGATCAAGCTCTATCAGCCTGCCTTACAAGAGACAAAACAGCTGATCCCAGACTCGTATGAGTGAGCCACTATCACAGGTTTTCGTATGCAATTGCTATATCTCCAATAAAATAGTATAATACGTAGAACCCGCTTACCAGTAAAACAATAATAGTGGCATCATATTTTTTTATGCCTTAGTAGGCAAACGAATAAACCTTAGGTATAGTAAGCGGCGCCCGTCGCCCATGGACCTAAATAATGCCGGAGGCAGAGCCAAGTAGCTGCTTACCGAGATTGAACTTGATTTGAAGTTCATCAGATTATATTAAGATACACACACAAACGCCTTTTATTACCGAATGTGTGGGCAGAGTCGCAATTAATGCACCCACTTTTCGCCGTGCGTATTCCGTCCCATGAGACATTAATAGAATATGTACTTCTAGTGTATTTCTCTGATGAATCCTCGAAATACATGACAAAAGATATAATAATCATCAATCTAATCCCACAGCCTATATTTCCAGACTGATCCAACACAAATTACGTTAACAACGCGCGGCACTTCCTCTGAATTAGAATCAGGAAACGGAATAATATTTTCATTCAATACAAATACAAGTAACCGATAGCATACTAAGCCGTTAAACAATGGCGGTGGTCCGTACAAAATTATCGCGCGCCCGCAATCCTTTGTATCTCGACAATGCTAGAGACACATATCTATTTTATTTCCATACCATTCGCCAGATAGCGTTTCTAGTGTATGTAAAACACATTGGAATAGTGGTATGTTCGCTTCTGCTGTACCGAAGGGGAAAAATTTAATGGTTTGTGCACCTGATGACAATGGGAATTACATGGTGTTGTTTGCATGTTGTAATAGAGAAGAGCTAGTCTCTAGTATTATACTGATTTTAAATTATAATATTACACTTCTCTGGAAATACATTTTAGTTATAATAAAATATAAAACTATCTATGTAATTATGTAACTTAGTCAAGATGGACCTTCTCAGCTGCAAGGTGGACAGACGACTTTACAAAGTTCGCAGGAGCGCGCTGGATGCGGGCCGCTTTTGACAGGTCCGTCTGGAAATCTTTGGGGGAGGTCTATGTTCAGCTGTGGACGTCGTGTGGCTGATGATGATGATGATGATGTAACGTAGTGAACGGTAGCCAATTTTCAAGATTATAATCCTTTATAAAGAGCTGTATTTACCTTAATAATATTTAAGACTCACAAGACTGAGCTAAGGTCAATGCCAGACTGATTACATTAATGCCAAATGAAGACTTGAATGCAAACGCCCACTTTATATTTCGGAGTGAACCGAGAGTGATCCACATTGCTATCTTCGTAGTAAAAGTAAATAGATTGCATTTAATTAAGAATATATTTTAATACATAAATATCATGAATTAGTTAGTAGCAATCAATAAAACGAATGGGTAAAACCGACGCATTCCACTAAACACGTATGAACAAGACAATGAATGCCGACGTTTATCTATTTTATAGGCTGAAATTCGAATTGAAATTGTCGGGATATGAGCAGTAGATCATGAGAGGCATACAATGAGAGGGCTACTTTATAAAACGTTCACGGACGGTGTAGTGCTGTGAAAACAAACAACTGAACTCGGTTGAATGCTAAGGAGAGACGGCGCCGGCGCACGTGCCGGTCTATCCGCCCAAATATTTATTTTAACCATGGGAATGGATGTTTGATAGTAGAACTATGTTAGAGAACAGCTGAGCTGTTTTAGTGTAGGTTTGAATCCTGCTAGGATTCGTAGTGGCGTTCTAATCTATCGTTAGCGCCGTTTTATAAAGCTAGGGAAAAACAGAATACCGATATGCACAAGTTTATTTTGAATTGTACAGATTATATTTAAGATATGGACAGTTATTTTGCCAAATGTTCGGAATACCTTAAAGAATATTTTATGATTTATGACATTCATATTATGTAGTTTTATTAGATTGACATATATTTCTGAAAGCTAGAGGCTCGCTTGATGTTAACCGGAGTGCTTGTCTATAAAAATTAAATAAATTAACATGCATACAATTATCTATCCCAAGGACTAAAGCCACAGAAATCCCAAAGCATTGCACGGGAATTCACTATTCATCACCTTGAGACGTCAGATGCAAAGTCACAGAATGTGCAAGAGTCTTACTGGCTACAATATCTTACAAAAAAACACGTCCGTTCTTGCTGTTGCTTGGCGGCAGGAATAAACAACAGTAAACTCCAAAAAGCGTATACTAATGTATATGTCCAACCTAGAAACCGACTCCTCAATCCCAAGTTTATAATCCAAGTGTACTGCCACTACACCAATGAAGACCAGTGTATTGTAACTTCAAATGAAATAAAAAATAGCTCTTCAAGTGTGTGTTTCTTATTATTGTGCAGTGTGTATACAATATGAGTCATTGGAAAAATCTAGGAGCTTTGTTAGTATTCTATGCATGCTCACGCCTTTTATCCCCGAAGGGGTAGGCAGAGGCGCAACTAGTGCACCCACTTTTCGCCAAGCGTATTCCGTCCCATGATGTGATAGGGGGTGAGCCTATCGCCATACCAGGCACAAATTCCAGACTACGGGCTGATACTGAATAGAAAAATCCGATATCACTTTGCCCGACCCGGGGATCGAACCCGAGACCTCAGCCTTGCAGTCGTACCGTAATACAACTACGCCACCGAGGCAGTCAGTGTTAGTATTCTATTAACAAAATAATGTAGCCAACAACGCTTGGTGCACCTAGACGCTTAAACTGATTTATATAATTATTAATAATTATATATTTATTCGGTAGCATATAGGTGTATTTTGATTAACCGCATAATAAATATTTTACAAGTTTTTTTTTAAAGTAAACACCGAAAAAAATATTTTAAATCGGCTTTTAAATTTCACAGATTTAAATTATCTGAATCTATAATTTCTCTCATTCAACTTTTTTAACTATCTACGCAGGTGGTAGAGGCGGTACTTGCCTAGTGGTGGGATGGTACCTATAGATA
Source organism: Sphinx pinastri (assembly GCA_947568825.1). Classification (NCBI taxonomy): domain Eukaryota; kingdom Metazoa; phylum Arthropoda; class Insecta; order Lepidoptera; family Sphingidae; genus Sphinx; species Sphinx pinastri. The sequence continues at coordinate 6,852,056 of OX387627.1, read as the reverse complement.
CCCAAATACAAGGCTAATACTTTTATTATTAATTAACTATGATTTACAGCCAGTAGCTTACTCAAAGTCAACTCTGATATTAAATTACTATTGTATGAATGTACTTCAAATGAAACATAAAAAATACTTAAATAATTTTAAATCTTCCATAAATAGTTTGCATCTGTATTATATTATAAATAAAGTATACATAGCAGTTTATATGATAATTTATTATTATATTCACAAAGCTACAGGTGATACGCAAATTTATTCAATACTAGAACTCTGCTCGCGGCTCCACCCGCGTGAAAAAGTTTTTCCTGGATAAAAATATTTTCCCGGGATAAAAAGTAGCCTATAGCACTCAGGAGTAGGTAATGTAGCTTCCTATTAGGAAACAAAATTTCAAAATCGGTCCAGTAGTTTTTGAGTTTGTCCACTACAAACAAACAATCAAAATATCTTTCTTCTTTATAATATTAGTATAGACAAACATAATTTATTTATTATTTACAAAAATAACCGTTTTTAAAATATAATCCAAATCAGTCGCCATATATTTATAATAACACTTTATATTTTAACAGGTTTGGGTAGTTTGAGGGACATTAGGCACCCATACCGATTATTACTTAGTATTTTTATAATTTCAATAATGTTTCATTCATCCATAAGAATAATATTTGAGACATGGTTAAGCGATAGTTTAAATTCCATCATGTATTTCTAATTCGAATACAAATAATTCCATAACTATTCGTAAATTGAAACCCTGTTCTGACGAGTGCGACCCGATCCCAGCCGGGATCGCCGGTAACAAAGGACGTGCTTCCGAATTTAAATAGGCTAATCAATTTTTAATTATAATACCAACCATTTGATGTTAGGCAACTGTGCAATAATTTGTTGAACGATTTAATCGAGCGACGTGGATATTATAGTTTCCTATCTATTAATATTATAGGACTACAATGAAATAGATTTTATTACAAAATATTGTAAGTAGGTATTAGCCTTTTTGGGAACTAAATTATTATTTTAAAGTTTATTATGGAACATGGTGTACGGCTACGTGTGTATTGTTTATGAATTATCGTTCGCTTTAACGGTGAAGGAAAACATCGTGACGATACCTACATACCTGAGAATTCTCCATAATAATTTCGAGGGTATGTGAAGTCTGCCAACCCGCACTAGGCCAGCGTGATGGGCTAAGGCCTAACCCCTCTCAGTAGTAGAGGAGGCCTGTGCTCAGCAGTGAGCAGTATATGATACAGGGCTGGTATAGTGAAACTTAAATGCAATGAGTAGGTAGAGTCAAAGTTGAGTACATGGAGGAAGTTAGGTTACATTGACCCAAAATGGCTCAGTAACATGTTTCAGTATCATGAAAGTTCATGAAAAAAAAATACAAATTTATTAATGCCAAACATTTCTAAATCTATTACAATCTAAGTTTAGCTGCAAATTTTATTTTTAATCAAGAATAAAATGATCCGTATAAAACAAATTGAATATTTGAACACATCGAAAAATTTTATTTAACAACAAGAAAACAATCCGTACATTTGATTTCGTTTAGGTGATTCTCACTTACATCTTACAATAAGTGCGAGGGAGACAGACAATCTATCGATCTCTGTCGCATGCCTACGCAGAACCGTAACGGCGGACGTACAACAAACACAATGCAATTTGAATAATTTAATTGTTTTTCGTTTGCAAAACACTAATTTAACACGTCGGTATGCTAAATAAACATTTATTTTTACACTAAACGTACACAAAACGATTAAAAACATTACGGAGATATTTTAAAATAACTAAAATCACATTGAATGCGCGTTGCGCGGCACATCGGTCGCCATATCCAAATTCTTGCATTCAGGGACGCATTTGGTTTACCGAATGAGGTTACTATAAATGTATTTCGACGGTTAACGGCCAAAAGGGGATAACCGCCACTTTACAAATTTTACAGGAGAGTGGTTTAAAGTTGAAAATAACCGAAAAAAAATCATATAAATTTTTCCTTTGATTCCAAAAGTTTCAAATTTTAACCATATAGCTTTTAAATGGTTTTCTTCAAAACTGCATTGTTAAATTAATATAAATCACCGTTTTAACACTATTTACTGTCGCTTACCCTCAAATGTACCTGATTTTACTAACAGGAAGAACGTCGTAAATGAAACAACTCACTGATCCTCTTCCAGCCTAAATGATGTTACTGCCTTTTTCATTTTGTTTAAATGATGGAAAAAGAGCATACTGTGAGTTTTTTTGTTTATCAAGTAGCACGAAATATCATATAACCGACTCTTGGGTAGTGACAAACAGACAGGGAAATTGTAATAAATGAATAGTTTATAAAACTTACATTCAGCTCCTTAAAAAACAAGAAAGCACTTTGTGTGATTTTCTTATAAAATAACCATAATTCCATAGGATCTACACCCAGAGACATGGGATATAAAAAAAATATTGTTTTTCTTAAATCAGTCTTTATTTTCTCTAGATTATCGAAATAAAGTTTTCTTCGAGTATGGAGGCATATGTTTGATTTATGTAATGCTTTGACGATAATGTCCGGCATGATGCTTTTGAGACAAAATGGGCTGCCTGAAACGGAAAAATCTTGTCTTACTATAATATAATAATAATTATTAATATTAATGCGAAAGTTTGTATGAAATTGGATGTTTGTGAGAAATAAACACAAACTGCTGAATGGATTTGCATAATATATGGCACAGACATAGACCATATCAGATTAGCGTATGTTATGCTACTTTTAATCATGGTTAATTGCACTCGTAGGCAATATTTGTTTTTTTTTTTTTATCTGATTATACTAATTGATGTTGATGGCATACGCATACTCACGCCTTTCATCCCGGAAGGGGTAGGCAGAGGCGCAACTAGTGCACCCACTTTTCGCCGAGCGTATTCCGTCCCATGACGTGATAGGGGGCGAGCCTATCGCCATATCGGGCACAAATTCCAGACTCCGGGCTGATACTAAATAGAAAAGTCCAATATCACTTTGCCCGACCCGGGGATCGAACCCGAGACCTCAGCATTGCAGTCGTACCGTAATACAACTACGCCACCGAGGCAGTGATGTTGATGGCGTCGTACCGATAACGCTATGGATAGCTACAGTGAAAAGTACACAGTAGGATTTTTATACCGTGAAATGTCTTACACGCGGATGAAGTCGCGCAACATCTATACTCTATGGGTTTACGTACTAAATGGGTGTATGTAATTAAACTAATTAGGTATATACCTATATTAATACTACTACAGATAACTATCCAAAGCGATACATTATGATTTTAGTACTTAAATTTATAACCCCCGACACAATAGCGGGTTGTTATAAGTTTAGGATGTGTATCTGTATGTCTGTCTGGCGCATCGTAGCTCTCAAACGAATAGACCAATCTAGACGCGGTTTTTTTTTGTTTGAAAGCTGATATGATCACGATGGTTCTTAGCTATAATTTATGAAGATCTGTTCAGGCGTTTGAAGATTATCTGCTCGTTTCCAATTTAAAAAGCCCGATTAAATTTAAATTTGGTGTACTGTGACTTCGGCAATATTTTTAAACATGAGCTGATGCTGCAGCATCAAGTATTCTGCGGGATACCCAACTCCTTAGCAACTTATAGCAGATATCGCGTGTTTGGTCTCATAAGGATGGTCTTATCGAGTAAGTGTTAGATAGTTGATTATCAAGGCCCCATGATGGAGAATAAAGTAATTTAAAAAGTTTGAAATAAAAATTAAAATAACCCCCGACACAAAAATCTTTAAAAAGTAAAATAATAAAACTGTCTTTGTCGTTTAAGTACCTAGTAATAGTTTGAGGCCTAACCCCTCTCAGTAGTAGAGGAGGCCTGTGCTCAGCAGTGGGCAATATATAATACAGGGCTGATGATGATGATGATGAATAGTTTGAGCTAAGCGTCTTCACGTCGGGGGACCGAATTCAGGACTAGGGAGACGAAAATACTTCTTTAGCAGTCCCCCGACGCGACAATGCTAGTGTCAAAATATTACTAGGTACTTAACGACAAAGACACTTTTATTATTTTACTTTTTAGAGATTTTTGTGTCGGGGTTATTTTGTCTATATAATATTGTATAGTATTATATAATAGGTACAATATCACAATCTAACAAGTGCTGAAACATCAAGGATGCTCTCCAGGACTAGAAGATAAGGTGTCTTAACAATCTACCAATTACTAATCAAGTGTTTTTCAAGACGTCACTAATACTATGTAATAGCGAGGTATATAGGCACATATTATACAATAGTATACATACTTACTTACATTCGAAGGTAGGCAGAGGTGTTCTCACAGCAATTTTTCACCCAGCTATGTTAGGTCCCATGTAATAGGGGGCGAGTCAATTGCCATTTACCAGGCTGATACTGAGCATAAAATCAAAATATTATTTTACTCGACCCAGGAATCGAATCCGAGAGCTGAGCATGAGAGTTGTACCGCAATACAATAATGTCATTACATCACCAATACACTAAAGCGTTCAAAATGAGTGAATAAGCTTCCTAGCAGAATGTTTTTTATCTCAATAAAATCGTTACAGTAACACAGGAAAATTGTATCTCCTCCTCCTCCTTGCATCGTTTTCCTCAGTGCTGAGGGTCGTGATCCCCTGAACATGGAGTAATCTTAGTCTTCATCAAGTTGCGCTACCTGTTACCACCTGTTCTAAAGATACAGTATACATACACTTGTATTTCGTTTTCTAGCTAAAATAATGATGATCACAACCAAATCAAAGCATAGCAAGGCTACCTAACAAATAAAGCATTCAAAAACTAATATAGCGTATACGCATTTAACCACTCATATTGACATTATGTGTGATTTATATCTAAATAAATAAATGGCAATACTTACATACAATTATTATCAATAAGACAAACTATGAACTTACCTTTTTAACAGTTTACGTAGACACAAGACCGCGTGCCAAAATGACTCACGCGCACATGTGGTGCTTATGCCGTAGTCGTGTGAGCACTGGATGTTCGCTGTTCAACTATAACCCCATTTGATTCAAACGAGTGAAAGAGTTTCATTTTTGTTGGACAAGCCAATCGCCAAATTCTTCACGATTAGATTTATTCAAATTGGGTTAACTATTAATTTTCGTTTAACCTTTTTATCTAACCACCATTCTGTTAAAATTTATCGGGGGGAAAAAAAAGGATAAGCGACAATATTTTAGGTGAGGTTTGTTTGAGCGATTTATATTAAGCGTCATGAATAATTGACATAGGGACTCGAAAAAAAAGGACTAAACGCCAAATAAAGTCTTGAAAATTCGGTCTAAACGTATTAAATGAAAATTATTTTTTTCTAAGAATGAGACCTAATGTCCTAAGCAGAAATTTAGACCAAGAATATGTAAGCAAAATTGGAGTAATCTATTTATTTGTAAAAAATGTTTCCAGCCCAAACAGGTTAACGTGCAAGACACAATATTTTACATAAAGCCTAAATAGCATAACTGTCAATTTTGAAGAACTGTTTTCGTCCAACTACCATAATAAAAAAAAACACAAATAAGTCCGTCGTTTACGACGACAAATTTAATGGTATTGCCCTAAATTTGTGCCCGCTTAAGCGACAAAAAAATTCTTGTAGCGTCATGAAACTTAGACCAAACGACGGAGAAAAAAAAGCCGATTCTAACGGTATATATAACTCTATTTCGTAAAAAATGTCGCTTACGACGTTTTGGCCGTTAACCGTCGATTTTATTTCCTTAACAGCTTGTTGATAATTTTCAAATACTTTATTTATTCAATGTATTTTATAGAATGCCTTCTTTTTTATTTTTTGTAGCTCATGACAAATATAACCTTTGTTATTTGACATTTGTTTTTGTTTGATTATGCCATAAGATTTTTAATTAAGTTGAATTTGTGTGTTTTTTTTTATAATTAATAGTAAAATACACCTTCATACAATAACCACTCTTTTTCCGACGGGGGTTAAAAATAGCTTTTGCTTCAAATTAGTCAGTACAATAGTACATAAACTCTAAATTTAGATTGATAAAAAAAATTATCATGGGTGGTTATTTTGTGAAATAGTTTGATGCATCAACTTTTAATAGCGATTATACATATGACATACGTGATAGTAAAGAATAGGACGTAATAATAACATATTTAAAATATACCTCCAAATCCTTCTTTCATAATGTTTTATGGAATGGCCTGACTGATGTCTGTTTTTTTTTACGAAAATGCTTTTAAATGTGTAGTTTTTCTTGAAGCACTCTATTTTTGGTAATACAGAATTATTATTTGGTATATTTTAGTTTTTTTGTTTATTAATTTACTAGTTTCGGTATTTGAAATGGATTACGATTACAATTAAACATAAATATAAAAAAAAATACGTGTAGCACTCGGAGACTGTCGCGGTAAAGCTATTGCATAGCATTTTTTATCACAAATTTTGATGACTTGACTTGACTTTGATGCTTACCACATAAAGTAGATTTTTAAACGCGAGCAAAGCACGTTTAGTCTTGTTATTGATAAATGTCAGTAACCAAAGTAGAATAAATCAACAAAATTTGAAAAAAGAATGTTACGTTCGATTCTTTTGTACTCGTGCCGTGCCAACGCTGGGGAAATAGCTTCTACGCAATGTATTTAAGGTTCATATTAGATTAGTAAGAAATGGTTTTAATGACTTTAATAAATAAAAATATACTCGTTTCAAGAATTATAGCTTCTACGCATTGTATTTAAGGTTCATATTAGTAAGATATAAAAGATGTCAGGTTATTTTCGTTACGGAATTTCTGGATTCGGTCTCCACGCTCAAGGCCCGCGATAAAAGCTATGCAATAGCTTAAAAAAATACACTAAATGCAAAAAGTTTCTATTAAGGTCTAGTAAATAAAATAATGATTACAATTTAATATTTGTTTATTTATTTACAGCATGGAAAACTTACAGTTAATAGTTATAATTATTATAATTATAATATATTAATTATTTTCTACGACTGAAAAATCTACGGCGCATTTAAGATATCTATAACAATCTAAATACGTCCCTGTCCATGCACGCTCCGCCCATTACAGCAACAAAAGTTGGCGTCGTTCCTTCAAAATATCTCGTTTGGAGGCCATTTTGAGGACTGGGTGCGAGTGAGATGGCACCATTAACGTCGGTCGTAACCACTCCATGTGCGTGAATGAGACATTTATGCAAAGTTTGTTTAGTTTTAATGTGGATAGGAAAAGTGCGTGGGGACAATACGGCACGCTCGTGTGTGCACCGAAGATACGTCTCGATTCTCATTCTATCCCCAGGGAGCGCGGCCGGGCGATCACACTAGTCCGTCGTGACCTAATTTACTTGTCTATAATATTTTATTTATAAATCTTACTTTTAAATTTCGCGAAAAGGTCGACATTCTGAATTCAAATGTTAGAATACATTGTAACTTTATTTTTCTAGTGTCATATCTGTTGTTGCCAGTGCATAATTTATTACATAAGATAACTGCCAATACGCGTATTTCGATATTTAATTATACCATAAATCAAAAGTTGTTTATTAGATTGACGTTTATCTAATTTATATGTTTAACAATAATGAACATTGCGCACATTGTATAGGCGGTAAAAAATATTCTTAATTACAAAGTAGAGTCGATTACCTCCAAATAGGTATCAAAGCATAAACACAATTGTTTTGCTACTGTAAATATTAAATAATCGCATTAAGTAGCAACTACAGGGCGATAAAGAAGTATTTTTACAAGATAAAGCATTACAGTAACCACAATATCCACATTTACGAGCAGTCCATTCATTGAAGCGTTGTGAGCGCGTCGTAAAAAGCCCGATTCCGTAGTCACCATCAGATGACGTCAGCTAAGTGCCGTGACGTCGTAATGCCGGCGACAACCGCGAGATGGCGCTAAACACAACCACACTAGCGCGCGCTCGTAAAAATAAATTTTATTGTTATGACGAAAATAAAACGCTTGTCGTCAATTTAAAAATCATTTTACTCTGTAATAAGATTTATTTTATGATTAACAAGTGTCTTGATGAATTTATATAGCTGGATGATGAATAAAGCAATAAAATTCGCTTTTATGTTCACGTTATCGCTTTTCTATTGGCACTTATGTCGCTTTTTCATACAAACACGTGACATTACGTAACATTATGGCATGATCGTAAAACTGAATCATTATAATATAAATAGCCGTCTCCGACACGTCTGTGTATAATTTTGTTGTATCGTTTTGTTTGATAAAGATTTTAATGAGCAATAATTTAATACTTAATCAGTGTTATCGTGTTATAATTTTTGACGTTTTACGACTTTAGACTGAATCATCGTCTTGAATTTATTTTTATAATGTTATAATGTATGCTTATATCATTAAATGCAGTTCGTGTTTCGTTTATGTTTAAAGCGTACATTTGACCTTCCTAATAGTACCGCAGGGTCGTTACGGAGCTTCTGAAGTGTTATGCCTTGTTTTATTGCACGACAATGCTGCTAGATGGCGCTTATTCAGTTTAGGTTTTGTGAATCATTAATTGTGGGAAATAATATAGGGTTAATAACTAGTTATTTATGAGATATAAGAATAATAATCTCATACCACAGTCATTCACAGATTATTTTCTGCAGTTTACGTTTCCGTTGCCCTGCTCCAGATGGAGCTACTGTGTCACCAGCAGCTATGCAATTCTCTCAAATAAAAAGTCACATTATCCTTGCTTTTACACGATGTTAATAATAAAATTACTTAGCACAAGATTGCATAGATAAATTAAATTGTTCAGAACGTTAAAATATTCAATACATCAGCTCCGCATAATTTGTATCAAACCGCGTGGCTTAACATTAATCTCGGCTCTCCGGTTCATAAATTATGGCACCATAAAGCATTATCTGTTCACAACATTGATTGATATTAATTCCGTAACCGTCCATAACACGACTCTCAATAAAAAGGAAAATTATAGTCATAAAACCACCGTATACCGGCAGACATCTAGGCGTTGTCGACGAAGCAAATCGTTATCCCCACACGATGAAGTCATAAACCATCAACGACTCCTTTATCTCTATTAAACGGGTGATACTTTAAACAAGTCAATAATGGTTCAATAAACGTCCAAAGAACGGCATAATAACAATCCACGTGCGTCGGCCGGCCGCGTCCATAAAGTTTCGAATTTATATAGAGGTTTAGCCCCGGAGGCGTATACGAAATAATCTGAGCGGTGTTTACTGGGAGTTCTACAAACGGCGCAATTCACGTGACGTTTACGAGCGTTCGAGTGGTAGTAAAAATCGTGTTTACGATGGCGCAGGCGCGGACGCGTGCCCTGCGCGAGCGCCATGCGAATACCGCATCTGTCGCTGTTATGTGAATGAGACCGACTTTAGGATTTTTTATAGCCACGTTTGTTGTGATAACGATGCCGGTAGTCGATAGTGGTTTTTTACCTTTTAAGTTGAATGTGGTGCTCGTGCGCTTTTCGGAGCCTTGGGGTCGAAGGTGAACATCTTTGCCCTTTCAAAGAAATTCAAATCCAGTTATTGCGGCGTTTCACCGAATATAGTTAAATTTAGGCATGACATCGGGATGTGCTTGACCTATAGAGATTGTCTTGGAATTTTAAATCGCTTTATATCAAGAGGTTTTCGTGATTTCGTACACTCATTATAAGAACTGACCATTTCTGTCATTCTAATAAGGGCTTCTTATTAGAAAATAAAACTTAAATTGTCTTAGAAAATTCTTGTTAGACTTTGTAAGAGAGTAGAGACTAATATTATAATTTTATATTAATAATATTTATTCGTACGCAACATATTGAAGCAAAAATTCTGTTTTTCACAAGGGATTCGACCGGGGTGGTACCATTATCGCATCAAAACGAACTGAAGGAACAGTTTTGCTGTTGCGCTTCGTGCTGTCAATCAGAATGTCGGCTCATAACTTTATAAAGATGGCAACACGGACACGATTTCTCTAGTATTATTGGCTTTTTAGGTCGGGTCTTTCATCCGTGGTCAGGTAAAATTAAGGCTCTAATCAAACTGGCGAATTCCAAGCGAATTCGTAGTGAAGTGAAGACGCTGCGCGCTTGTCCAGTGTAATATGGCCGTTAACTTTACTTGATCACGGATGTAACAACACTAGCTTAGACAATGGTGATCACTTACCATCAAGTGTCCGACTTACTCACTTAATTATTGTTTTGAAAATATGGGAATTTGTTTTGAGTGGCACTCTACAATGCTTTATTGGTAGAGTCAAGCCCAAAATATCGTGAATATATTATACAGCTAGTAAAATATTAACTCTTAATACATTTGGGTTAGTCTATTTATTTATTTATTTAGAAATACCATTAGGTACACCAATACACAGCACATACGTTTGTTTAAATTACAGGTATAAACTATATACAATTGTGTTTACCTCTTAAAGGTATTTACAACTTAACTAAAACAAAAATGCTTAGCTACTTAATTTGATATACAGGCGTATGATAGGAACAATTTAAAGTTCTTAAACATGTTTCTTACGTTACATTGCTAGAATTTATAGTTGACTAACTGAACAACAATAAGAGAAAAAATACAACAAGATAATTTTTTAATTTGTCTAGATGGAGCTTTTTTTTATTCGTAATATGGCGTCTACGCAAATACGTTCAAAGTATTTTAGAATAACAGAGGATGTATATAATGTACTCAGTATCTAATTTTAGACAATATTTCAGCCATGAACTATTTAAAAAGGGTTTTACATAAGGGAGAGATGGGAGATAAAGAAAAAAAACAGAAAAAGTATGTTTCATAAACTCTACATTAGAACAGAATAACGCCAGGGGATATCACGACGGAATAGTGGCGTCAGCTAAACTTTCCCATGCAGGAAATTACTATTTTATGATAACAATTTATTTTACAATTGTAATTTTGTAATTTTTGATGAAAAAATATTTTACACTGAGGCTGATACTCAAAATTTGATACTCGCTCAGGATTGATATTCTTAACTTAACTATATATGATGATCATATAGTATTGAAGATCAATCCTATTAAGCCAAATATTTTACCTTTTTCGTATGTTTCTTTGAGTAAGTGCAGCCGATTTGTCTGTATCTGCCGTCATGTAGCATGCAGTTTAATTATAGGAGTATGAGCAACTACTGTCTCCGAGTGACGAGCGTAGGTCAGGGCTACTTAATCTAGGGTTTTCGGTTTCGATGCTTTTGTCTGTAGTCGTTACCATCGGGTGAGCATCTAGCTTGTTTCTTCATTAAGTTATATACAAAGTAAAACAATATTTATACCATACGATATTGATTATGTCTTGCGATGTGTGAAGTAATCAACTCACGCTGCTAAGTGAACGAAATAAGTTATTAACATAGTAAGCAGTATGTGTATTGGATAGTTTTAACAGTCACTGAATACTAAGTTTCATTAGTCATAAAACATGTATGACTATGAGGTATCTTTGATGCAAGATTGCAATGCAGCTGGGTAGATTGTCCTAAAAACCAATGGTAGGTATAACTATGGTCATATAGACGAAATAGTCTTCGACGCAGCTCTCCTACGAACAACTACAGTGTGTCTCTAAATACATACCTCTGTCAACTTACCTTTATCACAGTCCAATGTAGAGTCAGCACAACACACTGATTCAAACATGTTGCTAAAATATTGCGGACCGCTTTGATTTTACGACCGGTTATCTGACCGGTAGAGTGACCATGTAAAAAAGAATTTTTATCACCAATTAATCGACTTTTTATAGAATTTACATACCTCTTTAATATACCTTCATAGGTAGGTATCATTTACTTGTATCTACCGCAAAATGTACGGGATAATGAACCTTAAATAAAGTTTACATCGAAGAAAGTTTAATTAGGTATTATGATACCTCAGGATGACGAGCGTAGCACAAAGCCGTGTAGAGTTTTGTTATTCAGAGTTGTGTATGGTATTCTTTCCCTTAGCGTAGTGCCAAAATTCGCCCTCCAAATATGAAGCTTCCTTCACACACACTCCAACATTAGTGGTGTTGCTAATTTACTTCTTTTTATAGGCACTAGTAGCGCGTACCATCAGAGCAGAATCCTAATGGCTGTGTCATATGATAGTTGTTTAAATATAAACTGAGCAATATTAAAAATGGTAAAGATCGAATGTTCATGCCAAATTATTCGAAAACTAGTTCAAAAGTTCGCTTCCTTCAAGGATATAAATATCCAAAACGGATTCTTGAATATAGGTATTAATAGAACTAAAACTAATAATGTAGTGGCACGCAATATTAAAGACTCTATCATTTTTAATACTTAAGAGACTTCTATCGAAGTGTACCGATACTCTTGAATATGTAGTAATGAGAATTGAGTATAAATAAACTAGTTTGAGCATTTAGAAAGGATATTTATGATACAGAATGGTAAAATATACACAAAGCGAGTGAACATGGAAGAGTCGGTCGACTGTATCGAAGCTACGAATGCCAAACTGACATTCGGAATAAAGGTTAAAGTACCCTGAACTGCCAAGACTAAATTCGAAGTTAATTCATTAACTTCTCTGTATAATTCTACTTGGGAGATATTATCGCATGAGCGATAAAGCCCTTAAAAAAAAAGTTAATTCATAAAGATAATATTAAGGACAGTTGATTGTGGTAAAATTGTATACACATCAGAATTTTGTATTATATTATGTGTCTATTACACATATTAAATTAGTGTATGAAAATAGCGTGCGAAAAGCTAAAAGATAAAGACTGCCTTATGGGATAGGGGCGTATTATAACTTGCTACGCAGTTGTTAATTATTAACTTCGCCTAATATGCTCCAACTTTGATAGGGTTTGTTAAGCAATAATAAACATAATATTAATTATTGGGTACAAGAGCAAAAGAAAGTAAAGGACACTTGCAATCTTGCAAGTGGTGCTGTCATGTACCTATTGTGTTTCGGTTTGGAGGACATTGTGGCCAGCGTAACTACTGGACATAATGAGACTTAACATCTTATGTCTCAGGATGACGAGCGCAGTGGAATGCCACACAGTACTTTGTAACTCACGGTGCTGAATGGTGTTGCTACTGTTTATGGGTGATCGTATCGTATACCATCAGGCGAACGGCATGCGCGTCTCGACATTCAATACAATAAAAAAAAACTCTGTTTTACATGACAGTGTCACCTCTCCATACCATACTCTTATGGGTATGAATTTATACAATAGTACGAATATTAAGAGCAAAGCTGTCAATGTACTTTAATTTTATGTTTATCGTATTGTCTTGAAATGAAATAAAATAATTTATTGAATCTGTAAAATGGTAAACAATATTTAGATTCAGTCAAATTTTTACTATACCACCAGTTCGGAAAGCAGTTTCCAGCAGAGAACAACGGGCAAGAAACTGTAGTGTTGCTCTTTTCAAAATCAATTCAAAGGTATAAAATAGGGTACTGGTGGTAGGTCTCTCATTATGTAAGAGGCTGTCTGGGTGGGTACCACCGCAATGTCTATTTCTACCGCCAAGCAACAGTATGCATGCACTGTTGTGTTTCGGTTTGAAGGACATTGTAGCCAGTATAACTACTGGACATAATGAGACTTAACATCTTATGTCTCAGGATGACGAGCGCAGTGGAATGCCACACAGTACTTTGTAAGTCAAGGTGCTGGATGGTGTTGCTACTGTTTATGGGTGGTCGTATCGCTTACCATCAGGCGGACGGCATGCTCGTCTCGTCATTCAATGCAATAAAAAAAAAAAAAAAAGTCAGCAGCATAAGTAGCTGAACAAATTTCAAATTTCAAATTGGCTACATACTTTTGTGTTCTTACTAATCTTTTTTTCTCTTCATAAAAATAAAATAAAAGAGTTTTCCTTTACTTCAAACGAAGAAAAAAATGTTTCAGTTTAACGCAACGCGTATATAGGCGATTTAAAATGTTGATTTTGTTCAGCTACTTATGCTGCTGACTGTACAGTAAGTATATGAAACAAAAAAGTTACATTTAGCTTTTTATTTAGTCCACACACCAGTCCAGTCCAAACCAGACACAAGCAGCACCCGTTCACGAGTATGACGCATTTGCCCGCCATCGGCCTCCTCAACCATGTTCAGGGAAGTGGCCGGCTGGGCACACGACTCTTGGTCTATACTCTACATTCCTCATTAAAGTCTTAATAAAGAGAAAGATGGCAATAGAATGGATTTAACAGTTACGTAAAGGAAATTCTTAGGTCTTAAGATATAGCAGGTTTTTGAGAAGTGAAATTGATATTATTACACCTTTTGGTTCCACAGCAACGAACAAAACAACAGCAACGAGTCAGTGTGAGTTGAGTTTTTTATTGCTGCTAAAAAGTGTAAAAAGCTCTATTTCTAAGCATTTATCCTGCAATGTTATAGTCTCTCTGAAGTGAGAGTGTCTGAGATAGTGGCACCATCTTGCCTATATTTGGCGCTATGAAACAAGTACACTTCTTCCGGTTCAAGAACATTTAGGATGTATCGTTTCTGGGCATGATACGTCTACATCTCATTTCTAAGGAAGACAATGCATAATTATAGTACGTAATCATTAAATATCGGTGCTAGATTTGTTTTCCGTTTATGGACAGTCATGACACTCACCTCATTTTAATCACCTTCATTGGGTCATATAAAAATATATTTAAAATATTTCTACCTCTCCTTACACATACTTAAAAGGAGGTAGTTGACTCTCGATTGCGATCTCTAAAGACAGTAGAAAGTACAAGGAATTATTTAGTATCTCATACAATTATTGTTTTCTGAAATTCTTCTAAAGAAACCGTTAAAATGAGACTAAACACTTCAATATACTTTTCCTCAAGTCATAGATTCTGTCTTATTATATCATGCATTTATGTTCTGGTGTTATATTCTAAACACTCCAATTAGATGACGTTTAGAACTTTTATGTATGTAATGATAGAGTTGTTACGTGGTAACTTTATTTGATAGTATAGTGGACGATGACTAAAGAAATTTATGAACATAGAGGAAAAAATTATGAACTAGGATCTACGTACGTACCTATAATTTAAAATTTCGAAACGAAGTTGTTTTTTTTTATAGCATAGTATGACGAGACGAGCATGCCGTTCGCCTGATGGTAAGCGATACGACCACCCATAAACAGTAGCAACACCATCCAGCACCTTGACTTACAAAGTACTGTGTGGCATTCCACTGCGCTCATCATCCTGAGGCATAAGATGTTAAGTCTCATTATGTCCAGTAGTTATACTGGCTACAATGTCCTTCAAACCGAAACACAACAGTGCATGCACTGTTGCTTGGCGGTAGAAATAGACATTGCGGTGTTTCCCACTCAGACGGCTTCTTACATAATGAGAGACCTACCACCAGTAAATGTTCTGTTCGCATCATTTAACATTATTAAGTTTTTTTTAAAGGTTTACTACTTTCTTGAATGGGATTAAAATATAAATCATACCTACTTAGTTTTGTGTATCAGGATGTATTCAATAATAACATAACGAAGTAGAGATTTTAATGCATTAGGTACTGGATACGTAAATCTTCTAAGTAACATGTTTTTTTTTTAATGTCCAAAGTATGTATAGTACATATTGTGCTTATGCATATTTTTAATTATATCCTAATGCAAAAAAAAACATTCTTTACTAGACACTCTTCGATAGACACTACTAGTAACCATTTATATAGTCTCTATTAGAATATTCCAAATTCAAACCTTAAAAAACGAAGATGTTACTCACTCCAAAGTATACCCTCGAGACTTAACTCATTGAAGAGATAATAGAAATATGTTTATAATTTTATCACGAGCCATGGCCGGCACTATCTCGTTAACTAGTCATTAAAGCAACCTGTTACGGCACATCTATCCCAAAACCGGGTGCTTACCATATGTGCGGCATAAAATCACCGCATAACATACCGGCCTTTTTATCTGTAAATATTTGTTTAAAGAGGTGACTATAATAAAAATGCGAGCGTGTCTCGGGGTAGGCCGCACTACCAGCCATTCATTCGTTTGATGACTTCATTTGGACGCGCGAACTGAGCGCTTTTGCGATAATGCGCTATTGTTTACCCTTCGATAGTGCGCCTTCACTGCACGCGCCGCTCTGCGCGTAACAGAGATCGCTATATGCGCCTCGCTTCCGTGCGGCCGATAAGCGCTCCGATGAATATACCGCGTCGCGCTCTCGCTTACACCCACCGCGTACGTGCGAGCGTAATAGCAATATCACTCGTAAAAACAGGTAGTAGAAGAAATAATAATCATCTTTACGACTTCTCACTCTATTCAGCACCTTGTTACGATACTGCGCGCTCATTGTGGCACGGTCGAGGAGTGGTTGTAAAATCTTTTCTTTACTTGCTCGTTTCACTAATTGTACGTTTATGAGTTTACGACTTCTGCGGCTTAACTTTTCACTGGTATTCATTATTTGGGTTTTGTTGATGTTTTTTTTTTATTGTAAACGTGCTCCCGTCGATGACTTTGAACAACTTGTACAACGGGCACTTGTTTAATTAATGTTTTGTTGATAATTCTTCTTATCAATAACATTAGGTATATTACCGGTAGAGCAGTGATAACTGGTCAGTATCGACGGTCCTGGTACAAGCATGTAAGAGGTCACCACCGTGGCCGTAGAGCTGACCACCACGTGTTTCAGGAGGAGTGATAAGAAAGGGAAAAGAGAGCGTAACTGATAATATTTATGGTCATTAGCGAAAAGGGGACGGAACAATCGTGAGCGTTGCGATGGCAGGCAGGCTGGCAGCGCGCGGGGCGGCGCGCGTGTCTCGGTCTCAGTAGATTGCGTGAGCCGAGCCGCGCCGGTCGCACACGGCACACAGCCGCGCGCTCCCGCCACACGCGACCGAAAACTTCGCTCGCGACACACGCGTCTGCACCGCCGTCTGCGACGTGCACCGCTCATCTTCTCCACTGACATCACGTCCTCACGGCTCACCAGCGGGCCCAGGCCGAGACGAGCCGGCGCCACACCACAAACCGCTTAAAAACTCGTAAAACCCGCGGCACGCGCTCCTGACTCGTAAAATAATCGTAAAAAGTAAACACACGTCAACTGGCCTTTATCGCCGGCGAAGCCCATTATGACGCTTGAGTGACGTTTAAGAGGCAATAAAATTAATAAAATTAAATTACATTGTCCATATTTGGAGTGACATTGGCGGAGGTCGCGTTATCGTGGCGCGTGGGGCCGCGATGACATAAGTGTTCCCCGAGTGACGTTAGTGTCGGTGACCGGTCAGAATGAACTCTTATTTCGAGCAGGGTGGTTTCTACGGGGCGCATGGGGTGCACCAGGGCGGTGGCGGCGGCGACCAGTACCGCGGCTTCCCCCTGGGCCTCACGTATGCCCAGCCCCACACCCTGCACCAGCCCAGGCCGCAGGACTCGCCCTACGATGCATCAGTGGCGGCGGCATGCAAGCTCTATGCCGGTGAACAACAGTATCCAAAGGCGGACTGTTCCAAACCAGGGGGAGAGCAGCAGAATGGCTATGGAGGCAAGGAAGCATGGGGCTCAGGTCTCGGAGCACTGGTGAGGCCAGCGGCATGCACGCCTGAAGCGCGGTACAGCGAGTCTTCGAGTCCTGGAAGAGCCCTGCCGTGGGGGAACCAGTGCGCGCTCCCGGGATCGGCAGCCGCAGCAGCTCAGCCAGTGCAGCATCAGCCCACCAACCACACCTTCTACCCTTGGATGGCCATAGCAGGTTAGTAAAATTTCCAAAAAAATTAATTAAATAAAAAACGTTAATCAACAATATTTATTTCATAAGCATGTTGAAAGTAAATTGAACATCTATCTCTAGCGAATAAAAATACAATAAATCATTAGCTTTAATAGTTTACAAAACCACGGTTTTACTCACGTATTCTTGGTCAGAATCGCCGACCAGTTTCGACCTATTAAGTAGGTCATCTTCATAGGCGAGTGCTGAGAGGACGTCGCGTCGCGGAGGCCTCTCAATCACTGAACCGTGAAACCGTGGTTTTGTAAACTATTAATGTGATATGGCTCGCGTAAGTTTTAATAAAATCATTAGCTACAAACAAACAGTTGGTCCCAAAATTCTTCTTAGTGTTGTGCGGGTCTAAAATGCCGCTGTCCAGTTGGAAGGAGCGCCGAAATCCGGTCTGAATGAGAATCACCCATTCGAGTCTCGTAGGAGACCAATAAGAACGGTGGCAGGTAGCGCTCGACTCAAGTGTCAATAAAACGTACATAAAACGAACGACCCTCGTTAGCACCTTATTAGTGGGACAGATTTGAGTGCCATTCATAATTTTATTGCGGACATCAAAATCTCGGAATGTCCGTTAAATTACGTTTTATTATCACATAAAATGATTTTGTATTGAAATTGAATATAAACACAATTTATTTGACAAATTAGTAACACAATGATGAAACATTATGGTTTTCTATAGTTAACACTTTTTTATGATTTAATTAATGTTCAATTAGTAAAAGAATATAATATTAATAATTTTAATAAAAATACTATTGTTTGTGTATAATATCTCTATGTTTCAATCATACATATACATTTACGTTCCGTAATGCCTATAAGTTTGATAAAGCTATTTAAAAGCACATTTCATTTTATATAGTTATAAAATGTAGAAATAAATTGCTATTAACAATATGTAATTTGACCATTTATCGCACAACAAATAAGAAAAACGATAGTAACAAAATATTACATTTTTCAAACCTGTCTTATATTTAATTGATAACATTTTTTTTATATAAATATGAAAAACAATACATATTCCTAACAAAATTATTGTTTTTAAAATCCTATACAAACATAAGTTATACAAGAAAACCATTAATTGTAATAACATGCGTACTTTAATTGGAACGGCATCAAGGAAATTAAAAGAAAATTACCCGTTATTAAAGCCAAATTGCAGACCTGTAACTTATGTCCCACAACTTACAAATTGGGACCACAAACTTGAGTAATAGTTGATTTTCCACCTTGAGACTTAATAATAAATTATATGACTTATATGACTATTCATGTTAGTTTACACTAGGCACTAACAACTATAACAGTTGTAGAACATTTTAGATGTAGAGTTTGTTCTTTTACCTTCTTTAATGTAATTTATTATCTCTTATTATACAAGTGATCTTAGTTGATTTTCAAATTAAAATATTACTATATGTATTGCTTTCTAAAACAAATTCTAATAAGCCACAAATTAGAAATTTCCTTATTTTAGGAATTTATAAAAGAGAAAAAACTAAATTAATAGGCTTAAAAAGTCGTCGCAATATTAGATAAATTATATTCAGTTCTTTCAATAATATCGCATTTTTATCACCCTTTAAAATAATTGTCTCCATTACTTTCAAAACCACGCGTTTATTTTTTTATTTTACGTTTGAAAGGTAAATAATTCCAATAATTATTTCTATTTCAATTGTTAAATGTTTATAAATCGAGTAATTGTAATCTTTAATCCATGCAGTGGATGTTATCAAAGGATACTACAAAAAGTGAATCTTATTTTAATTACAAATAATGTTTTATTTTTAGATTCCCGTTCCACTCATTGTGAGGAATAACTGATACATTTACCAAACCATTAGTGCTCAGGAACTCCAATACTTTCATAGCGGTTTTGTACTGAGGTTTACAAGAAACACAACTAAATGTGGAATATATAGTTGAAGTTTTAATCCATGCCATTTTCAAATATTGAACTGTAAAAAATCTAATAAGTTGAATTGCTATAAACACCATAAAACGGACCTTAGGTATGCTATCGTAGTAAAACTATTTTTCAGTGCTTTAAAAATAACTGGAATATATTTTGTACTAAATGTCTCTGTAAAATTATACCTAGTAGTGTTAATTAATATTACATTAAGGTTTTGGAAAACATATACATATATTCCGGATTAATATTAAACACCTCTACAAGGCAAGCGACATTTTAGCGGCACTCGAGTGAGGAGCGCGCGCGCCGCCGTGCCGCCCGCCCGGGTCAATGGCCCGATCTAGTTTGGGCGCATTATTATTAACTTAGAGTGCCACTGGCCACTCGACAAATGACCATAAGATTATGCGTTCGACGATAGATGAAAGTCGTTATACAGATAAATCACAAGATAACACCCAAAATGTATTCTTAACGTCTGCAAAAACCTTTATTATTTTTAATTAACAGATAAAACAACGTCGTAGGTACCTAAACATCGACTAAAGCAATTACATTGAACATGAAACAAGACATCATTTTTATTTAAATTCAATTACAATTAGCAAAAAATGTAATTTGCGGACTAATTGGAAATAGATAAAATCTATTACATGTTTGACGTCGGTCGTAAAGTCGTAAGGGTAACCTGAGTTGACGTTCCTCCAATCACTGTTTACTATGTTCTTTGTGCGCCGCTCACCGGATTTCGCAGACGTTTTGTGTACGAGAGTCAGTACAGAATTTTATTTTTACACATCTGACTCAACGAACATTGTAACAAAAACGCAACAGATCGTTCCGGCAAACATATTTTTTATTATCATATAAAAAATTTACTATTATAGAATAAGAAGCAATTACTAAAAATCTGTTAGAAGTTTACGGCCGTATCTGTTCATAAGCGCGGCGCCTCAGCGGATCTACATTACTAACGTGTAATTAACACAGCGCGTGTGGTCCAATAACTCATGCGACTTCATAAAATTAAGTAACACGAACTAAAAAAATAAAACAAAAATAAGTAGTCTCACTGTCAGCCATATTTCACTCGGGGTTCACGCTACACGGGCCGCGAAACAATACAAGGACGCATGGTCGACGTGGGCTGTATGAAAAGTTCGCATGTCCGCCATGTCTGATCTGCAGACACGCTCCGAGCCGCTTTGGCGAATTTCCTACATGCAAATCTGGCTTTCGTCAGATGGCGTTTAGAAGCGTTCGATTTATTGTCAATTATAATGCTGTAAATATTTTATCTGCTTAATAACGCATAACATTTGTATAATTGTAACTTGATCATTATTTATATTCGATTATTTTTCCGACCCAAATATCGACCAATAGAATTGCACCATTCGACGTCACGTGGTACAACCTACATGGTATTATACTGACAATTTTTTTTGAATATTTTCTCTGGTCGTTACTATATATTATGAAATTCTTATTTGTTGACTGTTCATTTCATCTCATGGTGCAATTCTATTGGCCGACATTTGGGACGGAAAAATAATCCCCCGAATACCACACGAGCTTCAAAATTATCTGGCATTTCCCTCAAGGTTCCCTGCAAACAAATAAAGTCGTCAAGTTTTTCAGGAAAAATCACTCGCGCTTCGCGCTCGTGATTTTTTAACCTGAAAACTCCTTCATTTGTTTGCAACGAACCTATCGGAAAATACCCGATAATTTTGAAGCTCTTGTGGTATTATAAGTGAAAAGTTTGAATATCGAATCAATTTAGTCAAATAAAAATTATGGAAATAATTTATTCATTCTAAAAATGTCCTTATTACCTGAAAATTAAACACAATATTAAATTTACACATTATCTAGGTTCGACTACTGCACCTGTACTAATATTTACATAACATAATTTTATATAATCAATAATTACCCATTTTAATACGTGTAATAAACTAATTTAAACTATAATCTAACTAACTAGATTACTGATTAGCAAACACTATAAAAGGTACGGCAATTTAATACAAAGTAACATTGATAAAGTAAGACAAATTGAAATATTTGTTTTCACATATTGAGATAAAATATTACCTGGGATGTAATTTATTTTCGAAGATAATAAATAATTTGATTTAATAAAACTGGTATTTATTGAGCAACAACGCAACGAGTAAAGCGATGCTAAGTTGAAAAGGATAAAGTGTTTTGATATATTATCTACAAAGTTATTAAGAGAGCTCAAATAGTATATTTAATACAAATATTAAATACCTACACTTATATTAACTATGACAAAGACAATTTAAATATATATAGTTATTCAGATAGTTCAAATAATGATTGCCTCGGTGGCGTAGGTAGTTGTATTACGGTACGACTGCAATGCTGAGGTCACGGGTTCGATTCCCGGGTCGGGCAAAGTGATATTGGATTTTCTAATCAGTATTAGCTCGCAGTCTGAAATTTGTGCCCGATATGGCGATAGGCTCGCCCCTATCACATCATGGGACGGAATACGCACGGCGAAAAGTGGGTGCACTAGTTGCGCCTCTGCCTACCCCTCCAGGGATAAAAGGCGTGAGTATGCGTATGCGTAAATAATAAAAAAAAAAGCAAACATTAAACGTTTACCCATAATATTTCTGTACTGAACCACAAAACCTTGGCTTCTTTTATTCCAATACCTTATTATTGGAGCTTATATTTCAAACCATCTAACCTCCTCCGACTTGACCCTATAATTTCTAAACAGGTACCGAAAATTGCCAACCGCTTCAGGCCTTATAACACTTGCATACTTTAAGTAAAACGTGATATTGAAATTACCAACGAAGTGCACGCAATATTAATTTTGGATTCGTTTTCTTAAGCCTTTATTGCTCGGAAATTGTTTTTGTAATTTGTTTTATTGTTATTTTCAGTATTAAAATAAAAATAAATCGATTTTTGACAGAAATACATTGACTAGGTACTTTTTACTAATGCTCTACCTTTTGCTAATAATTATGTATTTAGAGCATAATAAGAATTATGTTATATAAATAAAGTAAATAATCCTTAACAACAAACAATTTGCAAGTTAGGCTTTTTATATCAAATTCAGAAAATTAATAAATGTTTCAAAAAAACAGCATTTTACAAAAAATCCCGTCTATATTTTTTGTACCGAAATAAATTTGCGGTTTGGAATAACTCCAAAATATTTGAATGTAGAAACAAAAAGTGGTAATTATAAAAAAAACTAATTACCTAACAATTTGCCAGCTCATGACAGAGTCATGAATATAAACAACATAATTCGGCTACATAATACCGAATACATTAAACATAGAGAATCCGCGTAATGAACGTTGACGCTTCTTTGTGTGTGTGTGTGTGTGTGTGTGTAAGTGTGTGTGCCGCTAGATATATTTATGTGATGCATCTATGGGCTGGCAGAATGCGGGCGCATCCGTGACCGTCTGATGCATGGCTACGAAAGTAGCTCTACATCGGCCAACTGCTCTTCGTAAGATTTTTAGTGAAACGTAACTTGTACTTTAATTAGAAGTGATTATTGTGATCATGTATCATAAGTAGGCAGGTGAGAAAACAATAGTGCTGGTTCGATGCTCAAGTGTGAAAAGATGTTATCGAGATCCATTAATTTACATATTTATTTCGGAGTTAAGGTTTTGTATGGGGTTATTATTTTTTACGCATAAACATACGCATACTCACGCCTTTTATCGCCGAAGGGGTAGGCAGAGGCGCAACTAGTGCACCCACTTTTCGCTGTGCGTATTCCGTCCCAAGATGTGATAGGGGGCGAGCCTATCGCCATATCGGGCACAAATTCCAGACTCCGAGCTCATACTGATTAGAAAAATCAAATATCACTTTTCCCGACCTGGGGATCGAACCCGAAACCTCAGCATTGCAGTCGTACCGTAATACAACTACGCCACCGAGGCAGTCAGTTATTTCTTTTAAATATTCTTATCACTTACATTTGGTACTCAATAATATTTTGTTTTAATTTAAATTTTAATTTATAATGTTTCCTGCCAAGTTACGTTTACATGACTTACACAGGTACATTTAAAATATTACAAACATTCTACCGGTATTCTTTGTATACCTAAATTATAATTGATTATTTTTATTTATTGCGCAACGATAATACAAGAAACAAACAAAAACTTAAAATTCAAATAACTAACTAAAAAGAAGATAATAGAGCTATTTAAAAAGAATGCACTCTGACTCAATAGGGACATTTTGTAATGGTATCCCAAATTGGTTACTCCGTCCACCGCACACAATGAAAACAAACACTAACACACAGAAACATAACAGCATAATAGCCCAGTAACAGTCGCAAGCCATAAACTAATAATGGGGGAGAATATATTTTATGGGTTTCAAGTTTTGAATACATTCATACTGACTTTTTTGTTAATTTAGTACTACACAGACCGTTAGCGAGTTCGCACGCTTGTCACGTTTATAAAATTCGTAATTGGAACACTGGTGCATGTAAAAAAACTGTTGTACCTAATATGTTCTAAATTCAAAATCGTGAGATTGACGGGTCCAGTACGGCGGAGGAGGTGTGCAAGCACATGTTTCCCGCCTGTTCGCGGCGTGCGCCGGCGGCCATCTTGGATAAGATCGATCATAGGTGCGCAGCTGTGAAGTGATAAAATATAATATGAATCCCGTCGCTTCATGTACGTGAATTTTCTCTTCGCGGCAACGAAGACTAGCGCCTGTTCTGTGACATCTGGAAAACAAAAAGTAATTTTAAGTTGAGCGTTAATAATATTATAGTTTCTAGTTGTTAATGTTACCTACCAATCACTATAATTACGGCGATGTTGTATATAATAATATAGGTACATTTCATGTTACTTTCTAATGTAATCAAAAAGTTCACATTCAGTACATTGCAAATAATAATTTATACATACGTATTTTATAGGTAGGTATAATTTTTGCCCGTACCCATTATAAATGAAACGTGTCGAATTCATTAAATTTAAACAGTTTTTATAAAACATTATCGCAAAGCAATAAATTTGTTAGCAGCAGAAACGCTATCTATCATAAACTGCCAATGCAACACAGAAAATTAACAGGCAAAAATAACAGTTGAGACATAAATGAGAAATAATTATGTAAAAATTAGTCGGTTATCTTAGGACAGAAATCCATAGCGTGCGATTGGCGATAATAGCTTGCCAATGTAATAAGAAACCTCACCTTTAAGCTCATAATATCGTTAATGAAAGCGGGTTTAAAGCACATGTTATTATGCGTTACATTGAAAATTGTCGGGCCGACATTACACCGTACGTACATTTAACTAATTCTGCTACAATCTTTAGTATAATTACACCTATACGTAAGTGTTTATATCCAGTTTTTCACTATCCTTTGTTTACTGAAAACTTTGTCTGTATTTATGGTTTTTGTTCCATTTGTTTATTTAGAAAAACTCTGCAGTCGTAGAAAAGGTTTATCGTTTAGTTTTCAGTTTTTCCTTCGTTTAAGTAAATGCATATTAATTTTAATCTACCCTTTTAATAATTAAACTATGCTAATATTTATGACCTGGCTTCTACTACATTACTACAATTGTATGTGTTATTTCTTCAATTATGCTGTATCATAACAGCTTATTGCATCAAAAAAAAAGTTATAAAGGCTAAACAAGCATAAAAGTTAAACATCAAAAGTGTATCGAGTTAAAAAGAAAATTGTACCAAGTTATAACCAAAGACAAGGCTGTAATTCATCTTTTTTGCCCGGAGTATGTAAAATGCATTATTACAAGTTGGTCAGGCACCCGCAGGAAACGTTACATTAGGTTAGTAAACCACGTGAAGTACGATACTATAACTATACTATGCAACTAAATAATTTATTATTATAGTGATATTGGATTTTTCTATTCAGTATCAGCCCGGAGTCTGGAATTTGTGCCCGATATGGCGATAGGCTCCCCCCTATCACATCATGGGACGGAATACGCTTGGCGAAAAGTGGATGCACTAGTTGCGCCTCTGTCTACCCCTTCCGGGATAAAAGGCGTGTGCATGCGTAACAAAATAATTTCAATTCAAACTAAATAAGTTTTATTCGTGAACCATATTAATAGGAAACTTTAGTAAAACAGTCATTATTATTTTGTTTTAAATTACAAATAGGTGCATAAAATATTAATTATTTTATAAAAATGCAAGTAGACAAGTATAATGTCTACTTGCATTTTTTACATCGTTATTTACAATAAATTACCTTCTAAATAATTTCTATTAATCATCTAATTACTAAATTTAACTCACATTGTAAGTAGTAATAAAAACCTCTTAATTAATTACGTTATCTCCATACTCATCCGTGTATAGTGAGGATTCACTCATTGTGATTTTTTTCATGAGAATTATCGCTTTGGTCCGCATGGATGATCGCCCTAAAAGCCGGTTGATGTCCGTCTGGCAATTAATCGTTGCACGATATCCCACACTGGAGGAGCCCCACAAAGTGAATTTGAATATTCGAGTACTCTTAGCGAAACACTGTAGTGAAATACCAGTGTTTGTATATGAAATATCTAATTAATTTGGATGTATGGAAAATATTTTGATAACTTTATTTTATATAAATTTAATTAGACATCTGAGTTCATAATTTAAATTAGTTAAGTCAAATTAACTCCAATTCAATTTGAGTAACTCATGATGCTTTAACTTGACTAAGTAAGTTCAATAAAGTAGGTACTATACTTTGATATTTTATACTTATCTGAGATGACATAACAGCTCTTAGGACGGGTTGGGCGAATAAAAATAAATTACAAAAAAATTTATAGTCCTCAACATTGAAATTATCAGTAAATTAAAAATTAAGCTTGTCGTGTAAACTGCGTCTGTTAAAACACATCTGCGCGAAGAATATACTTTCCTTATAACCCTTTCCTGGTAAACTATTAAACCACATTTAAGGTCGCGTATAAAGTGCACGGTTATATAGGTACTATTTATAAATAACCGCCATACCTTTCGTCCAAAGCGAAATCGCACAGCTGTTAACAAATTGAAATTTTATTTCAATCAACTAAAAGCACAATTTTCAATAAACTCCTCAAGATATACGGGCGCATTGTAAATCAAACTTTAACTTAACCGTACAGAGATCACTATTGCACAACGTTGCATGAAGCTTAGGATATTTTAAATTTATTTTCCAGATATACAGCGCTTCGTGCCGAAACTAGCGTTTTACGGAACCATGCATCTTCTTTTTAAACTCAGTTAATCGCGGTGGTTCCATTATGATTCTCACATAAAACAGCAATTTGGTGTTATCTAACTATTGTTTGTCTCCTTACTTGACTTATGTTCCTATAGGTTTAATTGACGTTAATTGTCTATTAACTATAATTATATAAAAATATTTATTAAACCTCTCTTTATTCTATTATACACCGAACAGTACATTAACTCCAGCATATTTATTAGCACCAGATAACGCAACCGCCTACTAATTCTATTCAATTAGATATTTTCCTAATAATAATAAATCGATCTGGATGTATATATACTTGAAAATTAATGGCCCCTATAAAAGAAATTCGATAATGCGGTTCAAAATAAACATTGCCGACAATTATCTAAATCTTTCAGTAACTGTTAGATCAATTAAAAACTAACGTAATATTGTTCTAAGCGGGTCGCGAATGTTCATACTTTTATTACTATTTCGCTACTTTTTAATTATCCTTGGTCAATCACAAGTTTCAATTACCAACCATAACGAATCTGGGACGATTCGGTTCGCCACTCAAGAATTTGTTTCGGGTCTCGTTCTAACGACCAATAAACTTTATCACACTATTTCAGTAGGAATCTTTATAATTATACAGCTATAAAATTTTATAGAAGTCGCTATTGTTGCCTTTTTATCGACACGTTTGTAAGTCGGTAACCTTTCGACATTTCCAGTGATTTGTAATATTCTTTTCAGTTAATTCAATCACGTGATTCATTTAAAAGTCGTTAACATTCTTTAACGGATGAATTGATATCGTAAAGTTATAAAATTGAAATATTCACCGCGGGAATCGAACGGAAAGCTGCGCCCGCGCCGGTGTCCATGATGCATGGGGCCCCTCCACACACTCGCCTAATAAACCTTTCCATTTAACGATACACATTGCATACACGTGTATCCCGGTCTTTTAATGTAATGACCGAACGCAACTATCGTGGTAAATCAATTAAATACAGTCGTGGCTTTATTGGTTGTAGATGTAACAAAATGAAATATTCTTTTACTCTTTTATGTAATTCGAATGACGTGTAATCTAAGGATTACGAAAAAACGATTTTTAAAGAAAGAGATAACAATATATTTAGTTATTCTTCCTCATTCCGTAAATGGCCACTGAAGGTCCGATAAACGACCGAAGGCTAACTTCGGTTAAACGTTACAAGCTTGTAAAAAAACGACATTTCTATTATAGAAGGCCGCTTTTTTACCACTCCCTGTCCAGGAATACAATCGTAAATTATAATTTATTAACTTTAAGGACTGAGAAATTAAGATATCGTTTTATCTATGGCGGTATTCTTTTGATCAGAGTTTTAGTATGGGTTAGTTATCCGAGCTTAGCGGACGTAAGACTGTGTACAAAGATTTGTAGTGATTGTTCAATGTTCAGTCGTGACCTACCACATTAAAAGCGTCGGCGCGTTGTATCAAAGTGTTCTGGACAAGTGATTTGATGCGGCACACGTATCGCCAATTTACTCATCGCTCGAATGTCGTCTGCCAAAGATGGAGTCTAAACGTGTCGACAGTAATTGTTATGTTGAATGTAGGCCAGTGTTCGTTTTTTAATAGTGATATTCGTCTATATTCGACGGATATATAAAATGTGCTTTTACTTTTTCACACGCATCACACGAGATTTGTATTTGACTGTCAAAGCACGAATGTTGGAATCATCGACGCACGCGCAGAATTTTGATGAGAATTTCCTTCTGCACTGCACTTAGTCTGCTATACATAAACATTATGCGGCCCGCCGTCATGTTTACATCAGAAAGTACAATCGCGCGCTGTGTGTTATGCGAATTCGCATTCCATTTAAATTATCTAAGTAATGAATTATATTGTTTTTAAATAAAAATTGACCAACTACGATTATTCTAACGATTTGTTAGCGTACTTAAAATGTGTCAGTAAGTAATTTTAGGGGTCAAACACCGAGCTTATGAATGCGCTCGCACGCCGCGGCTCGGCGCCGCGAAAATATGTGGCCACAAACAGGCTAAACTAAACACAGTCTTAGCACTGAATAAGTAGCCGAGCAAAAACCTGCATGCATGTGCATAAATGCAGAATAACGTTGTTTTAGTTACGCCATTATATGAAATAATAATAGCAATTAATTATCAATTATTTTTCTATGAATTTAAAGTAACCTCTTTGTGATGCAAGTTTTTGTTGTTGACATTTTTACCGTCACGCACATGTTATGATACTTCATCTGTATGAAATTGCTCTATGATTAATGTTTGAGAAAATGTGTAGGTAAAAAATATTGTTGTACATGTATTTATCAATGTATAGTATGACGAATTTAATTATCTACTGTACAACGGTACAGTGTGTAAAAACTTATTAAACCGTTAATTGTCCTTTAGCACATTTAATAGTCTACCTTAATCTTCGTGTCTGTTAAAAGTTGAATTTATTTTCATAACATTTTTAAAGGAATTTAACCTCCGTTCTATCATTGACTGTACAGTCAGTATAGAGTTAATTAAAGATTTAATTTTCGCGCACTCAAAGCGTTTGTTCAGTAGTCTCGTGGAGGTTCTATTGAGCTGAATAGTCTATTGAGGGCAGCGGGGACGGCGACCCCCGTCCTTCCGGCCTGGCCCGCTGACCCCGCTGAAACTGAAATTGCGAACATTCCCCCAATAGCTAATGATAATTTTTAACTATGAAATAGTTATAGACAAACTGAACAATAACTTTTTTTTGATACGTGCATTTATGAACAACACACACACACACACTCACGCCCTTTATCCCCGAAGGGGTAGGCAGAGGCGCCACCAGTGCACCCACTTTTCGCCATGCATATTTCGTCCCATGATGTGATAAGGGGCGAGCCTACCTATCGCCATATCGGGCAAAAAATCCAGACTATCGCCATATCGGGCAAAAAATCCAGACTCCGGGCTGATACAGAATAGAAAAACCCAATATCACTTAACCCGACCCGGGGATCGAACCCGAGACCTCAGCTTTGCAGTCGTACCGTAATACAACTGCGCCACCAAAGCATTTATGAACAAGTCATATTTTTTATTTAATACTCGGCATATTATATGAATTCGTTTTAAATCTATACTAATATTATAAAGTTGAAGCTCCACGCGGGCGGAGCCGCGCGCAAAAGCTAGTGTTATAATAAAAGGCAAAAATAAAACCAAATAGCACTTTTTTATACTAAAATATATGTAGTAGAGCAGCTTCCAGAATTGTGAAAAGCAAAACCTTATCTAAGCCAAGAAATAATAAATACTTATGTTATAGATATATCATCCTGAACTATCAACAAATTGCTCCACACTATAAAAGTATCGCAATTTACTACCGATATTTAAAACTACCCACATATAGTATTCATAAAATTCTCTTTCATAATCATAATATAATACATTCATAGTTCATTTTTATAACCATTGTATAAACAAAACAATAAATCCAACCACATCAGTAAATTAAAAAGTACAATGCGTTTTCTGTCATACTGTACCAGTGCTAATTCTTTTAAGTCTATATTTAGCTTATTT
This sequence comes from Sphinx pinastri, assembly GCA_947568825.1. Taxonomy (NCBI): domain Eukaryota; kingdom Metazoa; phylum Arthropoda; class Insecta; order Lepidoptera; family Sphingidae; genus Sphinx; species Sphinx pinastri. Next base: position 6,821,357 of record OX387627.1, on the reverse strand, counting down.
TTTCATTGAAAAATCTCAGTACATTAGATGAATAATTTATTTGATAATATCGAGGATAAAGAATAAAAGTGATATTAGTTGTAAAAGTTAAGGTAGGCACACACTATTTCCATATGTGGGTTTTATATGGAATCTTAAGTGATGACTGCATAATTTGAAATGATTTAGAACGTGTATAGTTACGCATTCCAGACAATGTCGACTAGTGATGTTTAATTTCCAGTGGGAAGATACTGACGATATTTTGCGTTATCTTACTAAATCTAGAACTAACAAGTATAGTATATTTCGTCTCTTTGCTTCAATAAAGTGATAACTCCGACAATTTATATTTTTTTTTATTTAAACCGACCTGTTCTAATTTTTTTTCCAAAACACGTATATTTTATACAAGTAGCACAAGTACCTAACAATAAATTATGAATTTTCGCTTCTACAAAATTATTTATTGAAAGGTGAAAAATATTTTTTTGTTAAATTTAAATTTTCAATATATCACGTTATTGAAGCAAAGATGCGATTTGCCTAAAAGAACATTGTGAAATTTTATGCTCCATGATAGGTCGCATTTTAACTTAAGCTTACAGCCCAAAGTCTCCTAATAACAGTCTGTCCCTACCTTTAATATATTTGAAAGTGATTTCCATTTCATCCAGTCACGTTTATTGCTAGACCCACATTTGGGCCTTCAGTGAAACAAACATTACGAGAACATTTAAATAAAATTGATTGCGCCAATTTAAATAAATTAACAATCGATTTAAAACTAACAGAAATATTCGTGCAATTAAGCAAACAATCTTGTTTCGAATTTTATAGGTGTCTAAATATTTTTTATATTATCACTTAATTAAATTTTGTGTTTTGTCAATTGGATAACGGTGCGTTGGTTTTAGTTCTTAAATGCAAATTCTTTAAGATAATACCGTGTTAATATAACATCAAAACCTAACTTTTAAATTACGATATAATTTTAAGAACATAACTCATAAGACTAACCTTTATGTAAAGCAAAACAAGAAAGCGATACACTCAATTTGCAACATTTAAGCTTGAAGCACCTCTCGATCGGTTCAGAAGCACTTGAATTAAGATAATGTTCACACCTGCCCGATTCTACATAAAACGTCGCATTGTGAACGGAACGCACTTACAAACACATTTTATGAGTAAGCCCCGACAGTCGGTCGAGCCTTTAGGTATGGCGGCATATTTTTCCGATTCGACAAATTGTTACGCTCCCTTAATGCAATAATTAATTAACAAAGTCATTCTTAAAATGTATTTCGCTTTATGATAATTTTGTTTATATTTAGAACACATTTAAAAAATCAATCGAACACAATTCGCTAAATATAACTTACTAGCATTGCGCGCGGCTCCGCCCGCGTGGAAAAGTTTTCCGGGATAAAAAGTAGCCTATAGCACTCAGGAGTAATGTAGCTTCCTATTAGTGACAGAATTTTCACAATCAGTCCAGTAGTTCTTAAAATTAGCGCGTTCAAACAAACAAACAAACAAACAAACAATCAAACAAACTCTTCAGCTTTATATAATAGTATAGATTCATTTAAAGCTTCATACTTAAAATGTAAACCACGTAGGTTTTTAATTCGCAGTGGCCAGTAATCCGATTCGTAACTTTTATTGTTGAAGATATATTCTATCTGTTTAGATATTCACTTCTACGCGGAGCATTGTAAGGCGTTATGGCCCGTTTTTATTACGGTTCTGTTTACAACATTTTATAGCATCAGCTGTTTGATTGTCGCAACAGCTGTTACAGTTCCGATTTGGGGCAATTTTGTGTCTATTTTAATTAAGGTGCGATAATTAATATAGATTTAGGTAGTATTCCAGCTCTAAGGTTGCTTTTGATTTAATTTATAGCAATGTTTTATAATCTATTTACTCACAAAATTACAAATGAGTAAATATTATTCATTTCTACAACACTGTACTCAAATCTAAATTAAACTGTCACGTATAAGCAAGATACATTAAGTAATTTAATTGTACAATTATTTTTTTTACCTGACAATTGTACAATCTACAGTTTTCGGAACTAGTATAACGTTGCGGCCGACCCGTAAAAATTGGTCAATAAAATAATAAAGTTAAAAAACCGTAGTACCAAACCATAAACCTTTTGTAAGAACTAAGAACAGGTAAGAAACTCATTGTTATTTCACGTTTCATAGGTATATTATTTCGTTCAAAAAACTTGTACAATTATGTCGGCAATTGTTTCTATGAATGGTATTTTAAAACTTTTTGTATTTAACATGAATATTGTAATGCTCACGTTAAGGTAACAACTAATTTTTTTGTCAAAAATTTAATACAAAATGTTCTTCTTGCTATACTTAAGGCAGAATACCTATATGTAATTCATATTAATGTATACCTATTGTCATTAGTATGGAGAGAGCATTAATTAGACATCCAATACATGAAACATTATTCTTATACATTCCAAGTACAGGCTGATATTAAAAAGTAAATTCCACAAAAGTTTCCGCCATACTTCCTGCACTGACCTTTACGACAAAATTTATTTGTACGTACATTTGGAACAACTTAAATTCATATAAATAAAATTATTTTTAATTACTTCAACAAAACTTTTTTGAAACTTTCCTCATATGGGAATATGAATCTAATTTTCAACTAGATAAGGTTATAACTTTATTATGTAAATAGTACAATTAATACGCTCATACAGGCCTGTTTCGCTTACCATAAATCGTGTGTTTAACATGGATAACGCATTTAGGAACTAACAAAAAAATACACTTATTCAAATAATTAAGCAATAATTTTAATTAAACAATTACATTTTAATACATAAACCGTGAATCAAATTAATTACAGGTTGTTCAACTGGAATTGTGCACCGTAAAATAATAAAATAACAAATGGTATAAGGCGGCGACAACGTAACGACTCTCACGACTCACCGGAAAACATTAAGACACTGTGTGGACCAGCAATTACTATCCTTTTTCATAGACTGTCCATTTTTAAATCCTTTGTCTATGGCATTGGTATACAGAAGATGACAAATATACGCTACTATTTAGTGGTATGAAATTCATTTCATACAAATTCAACCGTTATTAAAAATAAACTAAGCCATAGACATAGCCATATTGAATGTTCTGTTTAAAGGACAAACTAGAGAAATATAATAATATCAAGCTTCATTACTATAAAGTTTCCCCTCACCATCGCGATTCACGAAACCGTAACTCAAAACTGAGAACTTGACCTGAATTCAACAGGCAATTTAAAAGCAACCTGTATTTCGTTTGCATGCAAATCATTTGTACGTCACGTGACGTGGGTCGATGCGTGCGCGCACCGATATTGAATCTGCGACAATCCCGCCACATCATAAATCGCTTGCTGTGTCTACCCATTGTTCCTGCCGATGTCAAAGATCAGTGATTTGCCATTGTGATGCCATACCTCTATACTGCATTACTTAATATTAAACTTTCCGATATTGTACCAGCAAGGTCGGACTGTGATTTATGTGTCTAGAGTTGTTTTTTGATTGCTAAAAAGTGTATCCTGCCTTATAAATATTACTTACCCAGTCGCTTTATTTTACCTATCGTAGTCTTAAATACGAATTTGTAGCTAAATTAGTTGTTTAGATAAAATATTTTACGACAATAGTGGTCGCGAATGGCTTTTGATTACAAAAAGTGATGGCAAAAGGCCGTTAGTTGGGTAGAGCCGGCCGCGGAGGCACGAAGACGATCTCCGTTATCCCAACCCGCAGGGCTTGGTTACTCAGTTCCGGTGTACTTGCGCAAGAATTGATTGTCTCTGATCACAAATTTGTTACGACCAAAACTTGCCTGTAATTGATGTTACCGAGAACCTCGCCACAATATGAACTCAATTTGCAGACCATTTATATTTTTATATCATATCAAAATGAATATAGCTTGCGGAATTTATGATGACAGGATTTTATTTTATTTCGCAAATCACAATGGTATTAAAATAAAATCTTGTGTTAAAAAGACAATACTAGATACTATGATGGTTATTATTTTATAAATATGAGTCATAAACGCGTGGGAAGGTGTGTGCGTATGATTAAAATTCATAACGTAATGAAACAACCCAATGGTATTCTTTAGAATTTGTTTAATTCTAGTCTTAGTTTTTATCGTGACAAAAGTCCGTACTGTGCCACAATAGATATGATATCACTCGTAAATGTAACTAGAGCGAGTCATCTGAGCCAGTAACTGACTGCGTCGAAATTATCGACCGACCAAATTGTATACAAGTTCAAGGCCCCAATAAAAAATTACCACGTGAGTACGCAGCGCAGGCTACGGGACGTGACGAATTATTTCATAATTTTTACCAAAGTGGGATCGCCATCAACGGAGACGAAGTAAAACTCTGCTTGTATCGTGTTCGCTACATTTCCTACCGCTACATCAGTGACAGCGGCAATTACAATAGTTTTTGTCGTGGTGTAGGTAATTATTCTCCATCATTCTCGGGTGGCAACATGTTCCAAAAGCCAGATAAATTTAACTAGTTATAGTAGGCTTAAGATTAGGTAAAAGTTAAATTATGATAATTAATACAGTTTAACTCTTAACATTTAAATCGTGACGCGCACCGAACAACGTGTTGGATTTTAAAATATTGCGAAGCGATAATGATCTAAATTCATTAGGAAGGTTTAATTAACAATAATCTGAATTAAAAATTACAAATGTGTTAGATTTAAAAAGTTTTATCTGTCGATCAGAAAGCTTAAATTGGCGTAAATGTTTTCATTTTCTATTCTAGTGTCCTTAGTTCTGTAGTGTTCGCGCGGCAGTAAGTTATGAGTGGCTAGCAACGTTCTGTTTACAACTCTCCTACCGCTTGTTGTGTCCGGGTGCATTCGGATACTGTTAAAATTATTGTTTATTGTGTTCCTAGTGTTCAACACTGGCTGATTGACATTGTTACTGCTGCCTACATTATGTATTTGAATTTCGAACTTTGTTTCTTGTAATTTCTGTATTATTTCGTATGCCGTTTGTGGTTTGTTTTAGGATCAGCTTTAGATATGCAAATAATACCTACGATGTAGAGTTCATAACCAAGGTTTATTGAACGATACTCTACATTGGATTTATACCATGTGCAGTATAAGTATTTTTAAATAAAGATTAGCGAATAAAATATAACAGAAAAGTTAACGTGGTTATGCACTTAATAATGTAAATAGTACTTACTAAAATTATACTAATTTTTAATATAACAAAATGTATTTAATTATCTAAGATATGTTTACAACGTCATAATTATGTTTTCATTACACGAACAATTACATGTATACATTTAAGAGTTGTTATATTCTTAGGAGTAGCTATAATTTATATTCTGTTTTCTTGTCAGATGTACTTTGGACATAAGTTATTTGAGGTGTCTAGACGTGAAATATAATGCCACAAACATATTTCGTGGACAAATGTTGCAATCCCACGGTTTCCTCAGCTATACAAGATGTTCCTTTAGATTTTATAAAATGTTTAGTAAATAGATATTATTTATGAAAAATCATATGGATTACGGGCCGTATTAAAAAAAATATGGGAGGGTAATGGTAGTTTCTTTGCTACCCTATTTTGTATTCAAATTAGTATGATTATATGAAAATCAGCTATTTTTATTTAAGGTCGCCTGGCAATCAACTTGCCCCGTTCACCCGGCATAATAACTTTATTCCTTATGTTTTAATAATTTAATAGCTTAATTAGACCTATTATAATTATATATTAAGTTGAACTACTGATGTAAATATTAGATTATTATGTTTTCAAATAAAAATTTTACTCGGTAGTGTTTCATTGCAAATCCTGTAACTTTGCAGTAATAGAGTAGTTTATATGTAACAGAAAAGAATACGAAAAAGAAATTCTTCTGTGAAATCAGCATCAAAATTGGTTAAAAAATAAAGAGTTTATTCATATTGGAAATATTGTTGTCAGCAAAAGTGGGGACGTGGAGGGGATATCGCGCTATCTCTTTCGCACGCACGCAGCATTATGGCCGGCGACTCCCGGTGACATCATAGTGTAATATTACTGTAATTTGACAACCCTTTCCACCAAATTTTAACGCTTTATAACTTACTATTTATTGCCCCAATTTCGAAAACTATTTTTCCATTAGGTTTTGGATGGCATAAATTTTGGATACATATATTAAAAAAAAATAGTCAACTATAAGCGTAATTGTTCCTTGATATTCGGATACTTTCATGCGTTTACCCAAGTTTGATTCAGTTTTTACATCTCTATACAGAGATTGCGTGTCGACTAACAATACAGAGACACGTGTCCCACGCTTCGCGACTTTTTTCTCTTAATGTGTTGTGACTGCCATTGTAGGTTGGTATTATATCACAAGAGTTCCTATTGAATAAAAAAGTTAACCTTCATAAATATTTTTGCAATATAATTAGGTACTTAATTAGGTGGACCTTAGTTCCTTAGGCCTAAGCCTAAACCCTTTCAGTAGTAGAGGAGACCTGTGCTCAGCAGTGGGCAGTACATACAGAGGTGGTATGGTAATTAGGTACCAAAATATTTAATAAAATGATAGAAAGAAAATTATTATTGTTAGGATAACTTACAAGTTTGCATAATCAAATTGTAAAAATATACATTATAATATTGTGCCATCAATAGGAACCCTCATTCAGTTTCATGCTGCAGTACAGCCTAACCAATACTACAGCGCTCATTTTCAATGGGGGACCCAGGTGACATAAGGGTAAATACTAATTTTACTATCCAGTCTATAAAATTTGTGAGATATGTTTAGAGGTCTCGTCTCTATAATCGATCAAGTAGATTGGTGATCTTTCACATGGCGTGTACCCGGCCCATATCCGGCTTGGTTGCCGAGCCGCACAACAATTTGATAATATTCTCATAGACGCTTCATAAAGGGTTATTTGTGTGCATTATATTGTTATCTTCAAGTGGTTATTTCTCATTTTTCGGTAAATTATGTTCCTTTATGGAACAAAGTATGACTATTAGGTCTAATGTATTGCCATCATCTCGGTAATGGCTTGTGAGTGTGATTTTTGAATTAGCACGCTCAGTTATGGAACGGGCAATTGTTTTTACATAGACGGGTATTATGCGCAAACTATGGGTGACTTTAAAGCGGCTTAGAAAGGTTACTAAGATAGATTGTAAGATTGGTGTGGGTTTTGTTGGTCCGAAATTTCGACTGACTGATACTTAGTTCATAGAACTTGTATCTTATTATGGCGTCTGGACTATGTTTGTAACTCCTGATGTTCATTATTATCTTACATATTTAGTTCTTGTCAAGCCTCAATTATAATAGTAATCTTTATACGTCAAAATAAGATGGAAAATACATCACCTATGCTGGATATTGAATTATATGGCTCATAAATTTCATACTTTTTGCCATTATAATTACGAATTGCGAGTAAATATAGAATAGAACTGTAAACTGGAATATATACTTAACAGCACGTTTACACAAATAACATTAAAATATAAGATTTTATTAGGAATGACTACCCCGGTGGCGTAGTTATATTGCGGTACGACTGCAATGCTGAAGTCTCGATCCCGGGTCGGGCAAAGTGATATTGGGCTTTTCCGTTCAATGTCAGCCCGGAGTATGGAATTTGTGCCCGTCATGCCGATAGGCTCACCCCCTATCACTTCATGGGACGGAATACGCACGGCGAAAAGTGGGTGCATTAGTTGCACCTCTACCTACCCCTTCGGGGATGAAAGGCGTGAGTGTGTATGTATGTAAGAATGTAATATTAATCAAAACCTCAATTTAACGTATTTTGTATTTTAACAGTGCTTGTAGATTTCGTTTTCTTCCACACAAATCGTTTACGGAACAAAAAGAAACGACCCGAGTAAAGCAACAATAATTTTAACGCCTGAAATCATATCATCTTTGCAGTTCGTTACCCTACACACACATTTATACATTTTTGATTCCGTAATTCTGTATTGAAAGTTTTAATATAAATTATTATCATGATAATATGATACTAGTATAGAAAATTATGATTTATTGTTCAGCAACCGTCTGTGATAGTTTTTATTAAAAATTATCAATAATATAATCAATATAATTAAAATTGCAATCATGATTTTTTTAAAACCTGTTCTCTTTATCAATTGAGTTCAAACCTTAGGTAATTATTACAATTAGAATTAAAATTCATGTTAAAAGTTTTCAACTAGTTAAGTCTAATTGTAACGCTACATTTCCTTTAAACCTTGACTGATCGATAGGTAATGGAATTCCCCGTGGGCTAATGTTGATTTGCCAGTTCAGTAATTGCAGGGTACATGCTAACTTGTACCATAGTTTTCATCGTCATAAGTTGTTTTGAGTATTCACCTAATTTAGACGACTATGGTTAAAACATAAAGCAAGTAGATTGCTGTGGCATTTGAGTTAAGACGGAAGGTTATAATAGGTTATTTTTTTTAAATTACCAGGTATTACGAAAATTAATGACGGTATAGCAAGTTTATTATGTTGTCCGTAGACCTAATAATTTACTTTTTATATAGCTATCAAACCAATTGCATTGGAGTCATTTCATAAATGTCAAGACTTAATTGTTATTCCTTATGAAACAACTGTCTGGCAGGCGTCTCAGTATTTGAAAGCTTACAAGCTGTTGGTACAGTTAATTATGTATGCATCATCGTAAAACTAAATCGATATTCTTTTTCTACTATTTCAGAAAAGAAGTTGGGAATGATTTAATGGCTAATAATATCCATGGTAATTATATATAATTTTAATTTATTTAGCGCAATTGCGATACCGAATAAAGTAATAGTTTCATTAATGACTTCGGTAATAAAAGAAAACCAATTTCCGCTTCGAATAATTTAAAATAGTTGATCAAACTGATGAATTAACACAAGTCGTTTATTCTCGTGTATAAATAAAAAAAAAAATCTTCTTTATTTTGATAACATCTGTATGATGAATAATTTATTTTTAGTCATTCGAATATGACCTACTGTACGTTAACATTAGGTATTCAGCATCTTCCTAGCGCCGACCTTGTTATCTCTATAAATTTAACAGTTGCGACACGCAAATACCCACCAACTGCACATGATTTATCGTTTGCCTACGAATATAGACCGATCAATTTCATTTTGATAGACTCTGCCACTGCTATCTATACACATGGCATCGGATTTGCAAGAACAATGATGAAATTTTGCTTTTAGGTAATGGCGTTTGTAGGAAACAGGTTCAACATCGTGTATAACCGTTTTTGCGACAATAGATCATATCTGTCTACTTTGATATATGACGGTTTGTGTAGGCAATAATGACTTAATACATGTTTAATGGTACTTCGAAATACGATTTTTGTAATGAAGATAAAGGCAATTATATTTTTTACTGATTCAATTATATGACGTAGTTTCAAAGTTAAGTATGATCATTCGACATACACATGTTATGTGAGGTATTTTAGCGTTTGATGGATATGTTAGCAAGAATGAGCAAATTATTTTCCTGTACATTGTTTGCAATGTTCTGGAGCGCATAGCACAGCGGGTGGTTATGCGCAGGCGCCGCTTTACACCGTTCTCATTGGCCGCTAGCGACATGTCCGCGATCTGCAATATTACTTATATAAACCGTTTGTTTAAATTTGCACTATAATTATAATGCAATAATTGCAGGGTATGGAAAGGATGTGACGTTGTAGTTGTTAAATGAAGGATTAAAAACCATAATATTAAGTATTCCCCCTGTTACTCTGTCTGTACTTGCTGTGTAATTGGAGCGGTGGAATGAAGTTTCTAATTATTTTGTGTAGCAATAAATCACGCAAACTTGACATGAAAACGTAGGATTGTAAGATGTTGATACTGAGTTACTACATACTAAGGATTTTAAGTTATATAGATTATCAATATCTAGACATAATAAAAACAAGAAAATTGGTACTCAATATATATAGAAAGAAAGAACAACATTTGTGGACTATATTACCAGCAAAAGAAGTGTTTATCGAATAATTTTATAGTATAGTGGAATATGGGTGATTGCACTAAAAATAGAGCATTCATCAATACAATGAGCGCAAGGCGAGTAGTTTATTCGCATTAAATCATACCCGCCATAAATCTCGCAAACCCGTTCCGCAGCTTATCAAAACAATACGCAGACACACTTGGAACTCTGTGGCGGAAAATGTCTTCGTTCAGTATTAAAACATGCCAAAAATTGATCTATCATGTTAAACACAAGGTCCCGTTTTCATTGTCATTCAGAACGTGGTTAGGTTCTTTAAGGAAAGCACACAGACCGTTTCAAAATTAAGCCTCAAGTGTATGATAAATTTTCATAAATCAGTTGTTATTTATTGGAGTGTGGACTTTAAGGTGTTGCCAATCGGTTTATTTTGGGTTTTAGGAGATTTGGCGCGTTAAGGCATTTACGAATTGGGAATCTATGGAATAATCGGATATCGAAGTCTCATCTTTTAATACAAACTTACAAGAGCAAAAATTGTGCGCTGTAATTATCGGTTCTGAACGATAATAATGACAAGTTTTGGAAGAAACGTATGATTATAGGGAGAATCTTTTGTCTTTAAATGTTTCTTAACTTGTATGACTTATATAAATATTATGGTGAGAGTTTGTTTTAAATTGCATATTTTTAAACTTTCTTTTAAATAGTAACTAGTAAGTATAGGACTTTTCTGTTTGATAGTTGTAGTATAGGTTGAAACAAGCTAGCTCGGGCTTTGAACTCTAGGTCAAGAAGGCGAAATTACATTGAGTATATGCTTTGAATGACGAGACGAGCATGCCGTTCGCCTGATGGTAAGCGATACGACCACCCATAAACAGTAACAACACCATCCAGCACCTTGACTTACAAAGTACTGTGTGGCATTCTACTGCGCTCGTCATCTTGAGACATAAGATGTTAAGTTTCATTATTTCCAGTAGTTACACTGTCTACAATATAAGTATTTTGATTCGAGAAATAAACGGGTTGTCCTGGATTGCAGTTTATACTCAATACGGCCATACACTCGCCCTACCAGATCAATGGTGTTCGAATGAGTTCAGTAAACAAGGGGAGCTATAATTGCACCTCAGCAAGGTCTTTTGGAAATGCCGGTGTAAGTTTATAAAATAAATAAACGCCGGTAAATTATTTATAGAAACCTTTCGAGGTCACTTAATCATCCAAAAAACTTGGTCAATCTATAAATATATTTAGGTAGTTTACATGAACTTAATTAATATAATCCTTTAGGGTGTAGATTTAAAAATTACTATAAAAAACAAAAAAGTTACATGATTGAAGTATATATACAAATGTAAGCAAATAGGATAATATATGACAGGAATACATCGTTGTTAGTAAAACGTTCACGTTTGTCTGCGACTTCGATCATCAATAATAAATGCTCGATGATATGTCTATATAATTAATTTTCAATAAACAACTCTATAAAATGAATTATAAGCAGTTAGGCGCCCATTGAGGCACTGTAAGGAGCTATTATACGATGTTTGATGTTGTTGACTACTTGCTATGAAATCTATCCACTACTGTGTAAAAATATTATGTGACTATTTTTAGGAAAACTTTAAATTTTTTTGATGATTGACCTTAAGAGAATTAAAATGGCTTTATATTGATGGATTTATCCTTAATTCGTTATGTAAAGCAATTTTTGTTAACATTGTATCGTAATATTTATTTTCATTGACCCTTTAATTTTTTTTTTTTTTTTTTGAATAAAATTACGGTTATTGATGTATTTGACTATCAATTTAGATTAAATATTAACTAGTAAGGGTACCTCAGTAATAATTTCTTGGTTTGTGGAATCCAGAGTAGTAATACAATCCGTCTCTACATTATTCATAGTTATTATATCTGAACTATTTAATGATGTCTTACTGAATATTTCCTAGTAGAAATCTTGAATAGCATTCAAAGATAAAAGCAATGTAGTTGTTCTTTGGTTAGTTTTATTATTTTACAATATTCATTCCAAATAACTGCACAGGGAAACTTTCGGACATTGAATTTTGCATTGAAATAAATACTTATGTCAGATATTTTAAAACTCATTAATGATAAAGTTTTAAAACAAAATTTTGATTTTAATTTCTGAGTTTTTACATTTCTTTATCAATTGTTTGATATTGAGTTTTTAAAATATCTTAATTTAGGTACAGAATCATTATATTTTTGTACATGTACCCACATTTAAATCGTTTTTTTTTTACAAAAAATTAATAGAATCTTCTCTCTTATGATGCGATATAAAATTGAAAATGACAAAACCAAAGAAAAGAAATCTTAAAAAGAACGTGATATTATAATTGATCATAAATTCGAGCTTAAAGAGAATTAACTGAAGCCTCCGTGTTACGAGTATGTAATCACAATCCAGTGACAGGCCTGCATTTTACATCTGTTACTTTGATTACCATCTTTATGGTTGCACGAAATACTGTAGGACTCAAGAAGTTATGCTTGAGAACAATATAACATAAGTTAATTAATATTCATTCTGTATCGAGTTACACACACACACACACGCACTCACGCCAGTTATCCCCGAAGGGGTAGGCAGAGGTGCAACTAGTGTACCCACTTTTCGCCGACCGTATTCCGTCCCATGATGAGAGAGGGGGCGAGCCTATCGCCATATCGGGCACAAATTCCAGACTCCAGGCTGATACTGAGTAGAAAAACCCAGTATCACTTTGCCTGATCCGGGGATCGAACCCGAGACCTCAGCATTGCAGTCGTCCCGTAATACAACTACGCCACCGAGGCAGTCGAGGCAGTATCGAGTTACCAAGTTAAAAATATAATTTGGTGGTGATTTATCTGTAAGTTAGGTAATATTATTGATGATAAGCATATTACGTTAATTATGCAAAGTGCACAAAGTTGTTTTGTTTGCGATTAATTCTAATGTTAAACACATAAAAACTATAATGACAATACAATTATTATTGTAATTATTTGATTCTAAATTCGAAACAGTAGACTTTGACATAGCAATCAATGCTCAATCACAGATATAATTGTAATAATTTGCATATACAAACGTGTCTAGAACAAATTAGAATCTCATGAATATACATATGTCAAAAGCGCGTCGACTCCGCGGCGCGGATGTTTCCACATATTTAATTGCCGTCGCAAGGTCAATATTTCCGGTAATTTTCGACCAACCTTATATCTTAATCTGTGCCTGTCGAAAATAGATAGAACACTTGTCAATATTTATGTTCATTTTAATACTAGTATTTTGTTTTTAGGCGTCTATGAACTAGTTGGACTTTATGAGATAATAATTGTTAATTATATTATATCTGGTAACAACTTGGAAATTACTATCTTGAAATTTATCTTCAGTCATTGCATACACTCATTATTACGAGATTTCAGTCCCTTACTGGTTCCTAAAGTATTAAGTGTCACCAGCGAAAGAGTTCAATCGTTTATGTTACTAAAAAACAAACATTTAGATCTTAAATATTATGGCTATGTGAAAGAGATCAAACGTCAAACTGCAATTTAAAGATGGCGGATAATTGTACTCATTAAGTTATTTATAAACTCCGCATATGGTACCCTGAGCGATCGAATTATCGTAATTTACTTGTAATTTATTTTAAAGGTCACTTCTTGTAAGGGCAACATTGTTCTTAGACAATATGGCGAAATAAATATTTTTAAAAAATTATGAATATTGTTTTATTTTTTCCCGACTGCTGTATCATAATATGCTTTACCATTTAGTTTTGAGATACATATTAAGAAATTTAACGATGAAAAATACCTGGTTGGTATTTACAGATCCAAATATACAAACAATTTCCTTACTGTACCGCCATACCAGCCCTGTATTATATACTGCCAACTGCTGAGCACGGGCCTCCTCTACAATTGAGAGGGTTTAGGCCTTAGTCCACCACGCTGGCCTAGTGTGGGTTGGCAGACTTCACATTCCTTCGAAATTCCTATAGAGAAGTTCTCAGATATGCAGGTTTGCTCATGATATTTTCCTTCACCGTTAAAGCGAGCGATAATTCACAAAGAATACACACATAACGTTTTAGAAAAATCAGAGGTGCATGCCCTTGGCGTTCCACTCCAAACTAGGCTCTCGCCGCTTAATCAAATTTCCTTATTCTCTTTCATTTCACTATTTTAAACTCATAAAAACAAGTATCAACTTTATACAATATAAAAACCTAAGCATTAGTCACATACTTAATAAAATAGTTAAGATAAGTGCTAAATCAACGTCGATAAACTTTATACCCCCCAGACCGTCATATCCAAAATTAATGATTTGACCAAAAACCCTTCGGAGACAAATTATTTAATGGACATCTCGTCAGTTCGTAAATCCTTCATTTACTTATAGTTTGTGAATAATAAAACGAAACAATCTCAAATATTCTGACGAAAGGAGAGATAACAAAACGTTTAGCGTTAGGTATAGGTATAGGTAAGGCACAAACCAGTTTTTTGGTTCGTACCGTCCGCATAAAGAATGCCTTTGATCGATATTGATATGTTGGGAAGCATAATATTCAAGATTAGGTTATCCTGCTTGGGATTAGCCCGTAGTCTTTATTTTTTATTGATTTAAATGACGAGACGAACATGCCGTTCGCCTGATGGTAAGCGATACGAGCACCTATAAACAGTTGCAACAAGATCCAGCACCTTGAGTTACAAAGTATTGTGTGCCATACCACTGCGCTCGTCATCTTGAGGCATAAGATATTAAGTCTCATTATGTCCAGTTACACTGTCTACAATATCCTTCAAACCGAAACACAACAGTGCATGCACACTGCTGCTTGTCGGTAGAAATAGACATTGCGGTGGTACCCACCCAGATAGACTCTTACATATGAGAGACCCACCACCAGTAAACAAAGTACGCCAGTACTCCAGTAGTCTGCAATAGTTTCTAGTAAATAGCAATAGGTTCGCCTCCTATATACATATGTCCCATTGCATATGAGATGTGGGTTTATTACACTTCTACCTATCTAACGAGGAAAAGAACTTAATGCTATATATGCACAGTATGTATGTGAGGAAATTCAAGAGCTATTTTAATTTATTTTTCAATTATCTTTCGCACATAATCCCTGTTACAAGTTTAATATACCGTAATCGACTTATTAATAACAATTTCGACTCATTGCAACGTTTCGATAAAAGAAAAACTGTGACGCCAAATGCCAAAGCTTAAAAACAAGCAGATGTAGTTTTAAAGAGTATAACTTTATTACCACTGCATTTACAAGGTCTATAATTTGCTTTACATTTCTGGTACATAATCAAAAGTAGGTGCGTTCTAGTTAATAACCTGTGATTATGTTAATTGACTGATCAAAACTTATTAAAAAAAATATCCAAGCGTAGTTATAAACATCATATATAACAGGCAATATTTTTAATCACTTTTATATATTTTTTTTATAGCATTGAATGACAAGACGAGCATGCCGTTCGCCTGATGGTAAGCGATACGACCACCCATAAACAGTAGCAACACCATCCAGCACCTTGACTTGCAAAGTACTGTGTGGCATTCCGCTGCGCTCGTCATCCTGAGACATAAGATGTTA
Source organism: Sphinx pinastri (assembly GCA_947568825.1). Classification (NCBI taxonomy): domain Eukaryota; kingdom Metazoa; phylum Arthropoda; class Insecta; order Lepidoptera; family Sphingidae; genus Sphinx; species Sphinx pinastri. The sequence goes on along the minus strand of OX387627.1, from coordinate 6,805,629 downwards.
AGTCTCATTATGTCCAGTAGTTATACTGGCTACAATGTCCTTCAAACCGAAACACAACAGTGCATGCACACTGTTGCTTGGCGGTAGAAATAGACATTGCGGTGGCACCCACCCAGACGGCCTCTTACGTAATGAAAGACCTACCACCAGTAAAAAATATTTTTTTTTTAGTAGTTATAATTAATTTTATATATGGTAGGAAGTAGGTTATGTTAAGTGATTTTTAAAGCCCGTAATCATCTACAAGTCTAAAAAAAAAATCATGGCTTCCTGTAGGCCTTGAAGAAAACGTCACTCAGAATTTGCAACAGTAAGCTCTCAGCTGTTGACCGTCAGTTTCCTGTGAATCGATGGTACTATCACGCGTTTACCATCCTATACGTATCGTTGACAAATACGTCTACAGATTGAGTTTACAACCAACAAGGTTATTGTAAGCAAGTAGCGGTAAAATATTAAACTTGTGCTGCCAACCTTACAAGGTCCCGTATCGGTCTCCCTCCAAGATGATGTTATTTAAGATGAGATAAATTTTATTAAGATTTATTCTGTGAACATGTTTTGTATCGGTTTAGTTCGTTGTCTATAAATTATCGTTTTTAGAATTCACAACTTGATTAATAATGTTTGATGCTGATTTGTTTTTAATCAATTTTAAATGGTTTTGTTTAGAAATTATGTGACATAATATATTTTTACATTGTATTGCCTTTTAAAGAAACTATTTGTATAAATCTAGCGCCCATATATAAGACTAACGTAGAGTAAAATAACTAATGAACCAGTACTTAAGCTTAACTAAGTGTTAATATTATGACATTTTAGTACTACAGTAATAAATTACTTATTGGAAAAAAGATTTCGCTCATAATTAACAACCGTATAATATAAATATGTAAAAACTCGTTAATATTCCATAAGGTGTGCGCCACACCATCAGATACTAAGTTTGAAGTAAATAGGTGTGTAGTTAATCGATTGGCAAGATTATATTGCCCATAATGATATCAACGAGCGTATTAAGTCAAAATATTTATAGCTTCAACGTTAGCCAAGCGTCGTTTTAGCGCTGCCGGTACTTGAAGTTTAACCGTTTAACAGTTCACGCAAGTAGGAGAGTTTCGATCGCGGTCCAATGCACGTGACTTATAATTTATATAAGCGAAAAAAAATCGAATAAGGGCGTGATCTAATGAGACCACCGTCGAACAAGTACAATAGGGCTGCTGCGGTTGTTGTTTTAAATTGCGAACCTCGTTGAAAAAAAATTGATTGATTCTGAATGAGGTTCATGTGGTTATAAAATAAATTACTCTATGTTAGATGTTATGGTAGTTTTATCAACCGTTACAGACAGGAAAGTGTTATAATTTATGTTATCATAGAAGAGATTCTAGATCAGCCACCGGTCAGATAAAGGTTCTATAATCTATTATAGAAATTCTGACCAATGTAACTTCGACAACTTTGCAAGCAGGTACAAACCTGAACATTCTTTTTTAATGAATGTGGGGCAATCACGCATAAAACTAATAATGTTATAGAAAATTTTATTGAAAAAATAATATGCATTTTGGTTTCAAAATACATATTACTATCAACTCTCGACATCTTCTTATAATATGTAATTCAAATGTCTTTACAATATACACCGAAACCAAAACATTTTTCTTATAAATGTCTCCTAAATAACTAAATAAAAAAATATTATTTCGTACTTCGAAAAATGAATTGTTATTTGGTGGTAACCCTGTGCAAACCCGGCGGGTTAAAGCGCGTGAAACCCTCCATCACGTGAACGGAGTACGCTCAGCTTGTAATTTAAACCACGCTGATTTTTATGGTATTTTGTGTAACTGTTATATTCACCTACTGCTAATGGAAAAAACTACTCTAATTGAAGGAGACGTGAGACTAATTTGCGGTTTTATTAAACCATGATAAGTAGTAGTAAGAAGGGTATCAAATATTCAAGGTATTTGTAGATTACGGGTTTGTAGATTTATTTGGCAAACTGGAGTTTGAAATAATAAATAAAGAAAGTACCATATCATATACCGTATATGACCCTAAATAGCTAGATAATATTTTTTATTTATAGTTCATTAGCATACTATCATTATCTAACAAAAGTCACGTTACTAACCTAATCAAACAAAAACGCAACACTCACGCCTGACCCGTCCGTAGCGAACAAACTTCATCGAAAACTCGTGAAAACGAGAAGTCGCAGCGTTCTATCTCTGTCACGCACTTCGCTTAAACGCTTAAAAAGCTCCATAGATGGCAGTAAAAACCGTTGCAAAGGTTTCAAGCGGCCACTAGTGTCGCCATCTACCGTCGAATAACCGAACTTTTATGGCACGTTTATTGAAGAGGGTTCTTCGGCAGCTCGTAAACGATTTTATGGGCACTAACGAAGTCTACTCTCGTGCTCGATATTACCCGACCGAGTACGGTTGGGAATGCAATATTTGGATGCTCCTGTTGAGCGGCGGTGTATTCAATTCCACCGGTGTTCATGGGCTTTTATGTGCGATTCAAGGTGCGATTGGATGGCGTGCTCGAGTGTTTATTTGGCTTTATTGTAGGGGTTTGTTTATGCGATTGCTGTTTAACCAAGTACGGTGTTTGTACATGCTTTTGTTATGATTATTACGTTGTTACGTATAATGAAAAGGATGCCGTGGGAACTTTTGAATTTTCCACAATTTTTCTACCAATTAGAGCTTACTTTTCTTGCGGTTTCCGATTGGATTTTAACGTACAGTAAATGTTGATACATACGAAATGTTTCGGCATTATTTTCCATGCGGTGGGCGTTTACAAAGTTGGAATTAGGCACGAAACCCAATAACCATTTATCAATAATTTATATTCGAGTTTTCCCCAAAACGTAGCCGTGAAAAAGGCAAATCATAAATAAGATCCGATTCAAATTTGTAGAAGATGCTATCGGTATGATTTATGGGCTCGCACCCGAGAGCCTTTGTCTAGTGATGTGCTAATTGCTGCGTCACGTATCGATAAACCGAATGAATAAATCGCTCTTTGCTTTACGATACACGATGCCATATAATATATCGGTTGTTATTACTTATTAGTCTCCTATAAAAGGAATATTCAACGAACTTGAAACTAATTTGAATTTGTCAAAGAGTTTTCAGTGATTTATTATCTTATTATTAAGTAGTCGTTGGTGAAATATCAAATAAGTAACTTAGTTTAGACAAGTCAGAATTCAAGAATCAGCTTTTGGTAATAAGAAAAAAACTTGGCAATATCAGTTCGGCGTAGATCCCGACGCTGTGCCATCACAAAATCACTGGATCAGCATCTTTCGAACGAATTTGCCGATGAGATATTACTTCGGGATTTTTCACCACCTATTCCTTTTCGTTAGCGGACGAATGTATTGGAACGATGCGGTCCGTCGGGTTCAAGGGACGTCGCGTCACTAATTATTATTTTTATTTTGTTACCTCGTGTAGGAATTTGTTATTATTTTTTGGTTCTGCTTTCGGGCCTTGGCTCTGTTTCTTTTTAGAGAGTATTTTGTAGATATTCCTTTTTCTGTATTTAAATCTTTTACCACATACGATACAAGTGATTAAATTAATTTGTCTTCTAATTAGAGTATTTGACATAAAAATCGTTTTTAAGTAAGGCTATTTAGAATCCAATTATAAACAGTCTGTTGATCTATAAATCACGAATATAATTATCTAACCAAATAAAAATACTAAAATAAATGGAATGTTGATTTTTTCATGTAATATGGTGTGAGGTTGTTAGCTGTGCTCTTGTTGAGCATACAAATTAGGCGTATGAGTGTTTGTACCCGGAAACCGCCGAAAATGGCCCTATGGTGCGCCACGTAGAGACGCGACACCATATCGACGTCCGAAACATATACAATATATTATCATTAATTTGAATTCGATACTCGCCCACACTAACGATAACGACGATTTAAGACGGTGAATTATTTGTCATTCCCTTTACAGAAAACTGAATGAACAAACACGTTTATTTGCCTTTTAGATTATACGCATCCTGTGATCTTTAGAAACTATCTCGCCTTACTTTTGTTTTATAACACTGAGACTAACTAGCGGAATGGTTGATCGCGGGATCGAATCAGGCAAAATATTTATGTTACAAAAAAATATCTAGAAACGCGGTTTCGGAAGTCGAATAATAATTGACGATTAATATACTTTTTCGTGTCCATAAACTATAAGGTCATAATAATACATAGCGTGATAAACATAATCTTGAGGCCATGATGTAAATGCCACCATGAAGGCCACAAATCTCTCACGTCGACCGACAACCATTTATTTTCTGCGCCACATAACCCAAACAATGTTTTATCTGTCCTAATGTGATTTAACAGGTAATTTTTAAAATAGATTACCATTAAACAGAGTCAAATTTATGTTCGCCCACAATGTAAATAGGCAACAGAATGAGGAACTACATTTATTTTCATTTACCTCCATTTATATCGCGGCTCCACGTGGAGATTACGTGATTTAACAAAGGGAGTGCTATAAATCTGTTGCGTCCTGTCTTAGTAGGCTTTTGTGGGCATTTTTGATATGTGCCTTAAAAGGTTTTTTCTGTATTTAGATGAGAGTTCATTGTGTAATTCATTAGAGAGGGGTGGGTCGCCGCGGAGCGAAATGCGGACCGACTTCGATATCTAGAGATAACGCTGTATTTATTGCCAGCCAGTCAGATGTCGTACAAGGGCGCGATACTTTTAACGATCGACGAATTAGTCGATACAAATAAGAACATAGTAATAAAGGCACACGCGTCGAGCCGGGAATGCGGTGGAAATTAGCACCTCTATTGATTTGTTTGTTTTACAGTTTTCAATCATATAGGTATTGAAAAGAATTTAAAATAAATTACATTTTAGGTGTTATATCGCAATGGATTGTACGATAAATAAGTCATAATTAAATATTTTCATATTAAAAATGTTGTAACGAATTAGTATGATTAACAAGTAATTATTTGAAGCGTTTTGGATTATTTTATGAGAATTTATTCTACATCGCTTCCTTATGCTACTTACATTACAGCATTGAACATCATTATATTGTGTTTATAAACAGATTTTAAAAATTCGAGTTTGTAAAAAATTTAATTTAAATTAACAAAAGCATCCTTTTCCTAATTCTTAAATTAAATTATCATTAAATCTCAAATTCGGGATGGTGTGTGGCCAAGACTCCTGATAAAAAAAACATGAACTATGCGGTTGCAGGTATCATTAACTTGGGACTATATTGTGAGATACTTCTGCTCATATATCCTACTAATATTATAAATGCGAAAGTTTGTAAGTATGGATGTCTGGATGTATGGATGTTTGTTACTCTTTCACGCTAAAACTACAAAACAGATTTTGATGAAATTTGGCACACAAGTAGACCATGTCCTGAATTAACACATAGGCTACTTTTTATCCCCGGAAAATATAAAGCGGGATTTATATCCCGGAAAAACTTTTTACGCGGGCGGTGCCGCGGGCATAAGCTGGTATTGCATATACCTATAAGTCTTGACTAATAAAAGAGCGCTAAGTACATATATTAATAAACATTCATCATGTCACGATGTACATCATAGAGTAGCAGTTTTAAGTCCCCATAAAATGGATATATGCATTTAATATGTGTGGGTGGTCCAATAAAGTTCAGCTCGCATTGTCTATTCCACGATCGAACTTGCTATTTGCATTGAGAACCGATTCTGCATACATTATTATAGCGCCTAGGTTACGTAATTAGTAGACATTCGTATCTGGCACTTCATTAGTTTACGTCCCTAGCTTCCTTAATCATTATACGATTTTATTAATTATATTTACACCTAAAGTTAAAAATAATAAAGCATAATTTCATAAAATATTCGTGTGAAATATCATCCAGCTGTACTAAGCGGCCGACCTGACCGACCGCCAACCGAGTAATACGTCACGACTAGACAGTCCCCCCTCCCCCGATCCCTCAGAGCTCCTCCGGCTTAATGTTAGAAAGGGATGGATGTATCACAAAATATGTTAGAGCAACAGAGAAAGATTGGGCTCGTGAAACATGGCGTATAACGCCCCTTGATTTATGGTAGTGTGCCAAAGTTCGAAGTTTATGTGTGCGTGACCCTACATACATACGTATTGTATAAGTAATGTGTGATTTTATTACATTTTAAAATTTATTGAAATACGTGGTTAATTGAAATTAGCGTATTGTTTATTGGTAGCATATTTTTGTCCCCATTTGATTAGGCGACCCATTGTGCTTTGGCCCAATTTGATTCTTGAAATAACAGTTTATATTGCATTTAATGACGAGATGAGCATGCCGTTCGCCTGATGGTAAGCGATACGACCACCCATAAATAGTAGCAACACCATCGAGCACCTTGAGTTACAAAATACTGTGTGGCATTCCACTGCGCTCGTCATCCTGAGACATAAGATGTTAAGTCTCGTTATGTCCAGTAGTTACACTGGCTACAATGTACTTCAAACCGAAACACAACAGTGCATGCACACTGCTTCTTGACGGAGTCTTACATATGAGAGACCCACCACCAATCAAAGTTATTTTGTACTTGATACATATGTACTTAATATGTTATTACCTTATTTTATTTTATGAACTCACGTTATTAACTACTTGCGGATAGGCAGAGGCGCAACAGTGCACACAATCACTATAATATCAGACACAATTTCCAATCTCGAGCAAATACATTTTATTTGAAAAACTTTCAACTTTTCCAACTTCAGACTTTACCTATTTTTTGGCGTTATGACGCCACCAAAATGGCGAATTACGTTTATTAATCAATATCTATTAATGCAGTTGTCAATAGATTGCATGCATATTATATATTAAGTATATACTTTTTATTAATATTCTTGATGAGAAAAAACACAGAACTCTCAAGTATGTCCAATATTTTATGCATTATATTATTTAAGACGTTTATCAAACAATACAAAGCATTACTAGAAAAAAATAGTTTTTCATGTATATTTCACAGTTATCACTGGCCAGTAAAAAACAATTTAAAAAAAGAACGTCGATAAAAACTTGCCACGATGCCGAACCCACAGCTCGCCAAGATATACGCGATATTCGGAGCATGATGGTTTGAACTACATAACAACAATATTCTAGCGGCGAGTGGACTGATAGCCATCTAGATTGTATTCAAATGAGCCATTACGGATAGTTCTTTAGTTTTGTGAATGAAGTGGCCGAGTCGCGTGCTCTCGCGTGAATTAATTTGCGTTACATTATTTAAATACGATAATTGACTGCTATTACATTATTAAGGGGGCGTTTTGTATTGGCTTCGAACGCGAGATTTATTATCATGTCAAGTAATTCGAGTCAGGATACATTATTATACTGCTATTTGTGGTGCACGAAACCGTGATTGTTATTTTCTTTATGACTGTTTTTAAAATCGAATAAATTAAATTAATTGGTGATTAATTGTTTGTTTTTATTGGTTACAGGTAATTTCGTAACTTCTAGTTTCTTAAAGCTCATGGAGTTTGTTGTAAGTATTTTATTAAGCTATTGCATAGCTTCTATAGCGGGCCTTGAGCGTGGAGACCGAATCCAGAAATTCCGTAACGAAAATAACCTGACATCTTTTTTATCTTACTAATATGAACCTTAAATACAATGCGTAGAAGCTATAATTCTTGAAACGAGTATATTTTTATTTATTTTATTTATTAAAGTCATTAAAACCATTTCTTACTAATCTAATATGAACCTTAAATACATCGCGTAGAAGCTATTTCCCCAGCGTTGGCACGGCACGGTACAAAAGAATCGAACGTAACATTCTTTTTTCAAATTTTGATTTATTCTACTTTGGTTGTGATGACCATTGCATTTCTGACATTTATCAATAACAAGACTAAACGTGCGTTGCTCGCGTTTAAAAATCTACTTTATGTGGTAAGCGTAAGATCGAATTTGTGTTTAGTCAATCAAAATTTGTGATAAAAAATGCTATGCAATAGCTTTACCGCTGCAGTCTCCGAGTGCCACACGTATTTTTTTTATTCAGTATTTCCTATTCAATTCACTCCTTCTTCTATTTGAAAGATCGACCGAATAAGATTAGTAAACCAGCTTTAGAGGCAAAATAATATGTTTGGTTACGCACTTACGCTCACTAATTTAATTGGAATTTTAGTATCAATATAACTTAACGGCAGCTTAAAAATGCTAAATATGATGCATTCAAAAATCACAAATCATTTTAAACATTCGCTAATAAACAAAATTAACATAACAATCTGCCTTCATTAAAGGGTTATTAGACACCGTGAGGCGAACTAAGCAATTTGCTAAGCAAAATATATAGCGTAGGTGGCCACAATAATGCTGGGGTAGCGCCATAAACAAGCTACCTCGCTGGGTGGTCTTAACTCACACAGCTATTATTTATTAGGTAACCCCGGAGCACGGTGTTTCCCGCTAAGTGTAACATCTGTCACGGGCAACACTGTCCATGGATTTCTAATTGTTGAACAGCACTGAACGGGTTAAGTCTTGGGATAAGACTGGGATTTTCTGTGGAGTCTTGGAATAAGTCTATTTTTAATTTCACTTTTTTTATATTTTATTATTATTTATTTTTCATTATTTTGATGGACTACCCATTATAATGTTGCCTCTTATACTAATTGAAATGTAAATTCATTTTATGTAGTCATAGACATGATTTTTTCTAAGATTTTTCTTGAAAATATATTATGTATTTAGATTAATAATGCATAATTTTTCCTTTTATTAACATTAATGAATGGACCTGCTGCCTCCTTTCTGTATATCATGATTAGATGCATCCAGAATCTACGATATGGCTTGCAAAAATAATTATTTAAATAGGTAGTTAGGCATAAAGCAGCTTCTCGGTACTATATATTTAGTAATTTATTTACGTCAAGAGCTATTATACTACTACTATCAGCTAATAAAAATATCAGGTTACATAGAAAATTATTAATCTGTCGACAAATGCTAAGTTATTTGACCTATGACTCAAATGGTTATATAGGTATTATGAATATTTATTTATCTTCTATATACACATACCATACCAGCCCTGTATTATACACTGTCCGACTGCTCGGCACGGGTCTCCTCTACTACTGAGAGGGTTTAGGCCTTAGTCCACCGCGCTGGCCTAGTGCGGGTTGGCAGACTTCACATACCTACCTTCGAAATTCTTATAGAGAACTTCTCATGTATGCAGGTTTCCTCAGGATGTTTTCCTTCACCGTTAAAGCGAGCGCTGATTCACAAAGAATACACACATAACTTTTTTAGACAAGTCAGTGGTGCGTGCCCTTGGGCTTTGAACCTGCGGACATTCGTCTCGGCTATATGCAATGCAATCAGCCCTGTATTATATACTGCCCACTGCTGAGCACGGGCCTCCTCTACTACTGAGAGGGGTAAGCCCTTAGTCCACCACGCTGGCCTAGTGCGGGTTGGCAGACTTCACATACCCTCGAAATTCTTATGGAGAATTCTCAAGTATGTAGGTTTCCTCACGATGTTTTCCTTCACCGTTAAAGCGAATGATAATTGATAAACAATACACACGTAACTTCGAAAAGTCAGAGGTGTGTGCCTTGGGTTTTGAACCTGCGGACATTATCTCGGCAGCCCGTTCCATTCCCAACTAGGCTATCGTCCACTACACCACTACTCTCGGCTATATACACAACACAAATATAATTATACAAATGTTTAGTCCACGTTTACGTATGCATTAAACGCGCGACGACCGCGCTTTACTCATGGATGGTACAAACCTTAAGTCAAAGCACAGGCTGGCACGTGAACATTATTTTTCCGACGCGCGATTCATAGAATCAGTGTTGTAAACACACGCTAACAGCCGATCTCAACAGGATCTTGAATCATAGGAGTTCCACAGGACTCCAGAACACTTGGGACCTACGATGCCCAGATATAAACAAAATATTACATTGTAGCCAGTATAACTACCGGACATAATGAGACTTAACATCTTATGTCTCAGGATGATGAGCGCAGTGGAATGCCACTCAGTACTTTGTAAGTCAAGGTGCTGGGTGGTGTTGCTACTGTTTATGGGTGGTCGTATCGCTTACCATCAGGCGAACGGCATGCTCGTCTCGTCATTCAATGCAATAAAAAAATATATACAGTGAAACTTGGTTAAGTGGGACCTGGATAAGTGAGAAACCTCCATAACTGGAACTCATGCTGAGGTCCCAACACTTTGGCACTGAATTACCTCTGTTAGTGGGACGAGGTAAACCTCTATATCTGGGATTTTTTCTTTCGATAGTTACCTCTATAACTGAGACAGCGAGTAAATTTTATATGCATAAACCTCTGTAACTGAGATAACATTGTTTGTTTACTCATTCTTATTCTACCCACAAATTCCACACGTAATTCCAAGTACGTAAGTACAAATTTAATTTAAGCTTCAATTACCTTCAGTTTTAGTTTCGCTTTACTATCATACAGATGTTTATTTGAAAAATGTCAAAACGAAAGCTACAATCGTTATCATTACGTGAAAAACTGAAGTTAATATCCGTTTATGAAAGTGGGAAGACACGCGAAGAAGTTTGTGCCGAATTTAATGTGCCAAAATCTACTCTTTGTAGAATAATTCAGAGTAAACATAAAATTGAATCACAATGTTCTGAAGGACAAGGAAAACTAAAACGTGTACGTTTATCAGAATATCATGAACTTGAACAGTGTTTGCTAACATGGGTTAAGCAACTTCGTAACAAAAACGTTCCGGTATCTGGACCGTTGATTAAAGAAAAGGCACAAGATTTCGCGCGAAGGCTCGATATTCATAATTTTTGTAGCAGCAATGGTTGGATGGAAGGGTTTAAGAAAAGAAACGGTATAGTTTTCAAAGCAATTTGTGGAGAAAGTAACGCTGTTGATGTTAACAAATGTAGCCAATGGATTGAAGACCTACCAGTTCTATTACGCAATTATTCTGCTGATGATATTTTTAACGCAGACGAAGCGGGTTTATTTTATAAGTGTCTACCCGATAAAACTTTTACCTTAAAAGGTGAGTCTTGTCATGGCGGGAAACTTAGTAAAGAGCGCATTACAATACTTCTAGGTGCTAACATGTCAGGAACTGAAAAGTTGCCTATCCTATTAATCGGAAAATCTAAGTCTCCACGATGTTTCAAAGGTGTTAAAACTTTGCCTGTGAATTACCAAAATAATAAAAAGGCATGGATGACATGCACTATTTTTTCTGATTGGTTGAAGAATTTAAACCAAGAAATGAAAGCCCAGAAGCGAAAAATTTTAATGTTTGTGGACAATTGTACTGCTCACAATAATATGCCCGAGCTAAGCCACATTAAACTCGTGTATCTGCCTCCGAATACGACAAGTAAATTGCAGCCAATGGATCAAGGCATCATCAACAATTTCAAAATTTATTACAGAAAAGAGGTTGTTCGACATGTTATTAAATCTATAGAAGACAATCAGTGCCCACAAATCGATGTTCTTCAGGCGATGAGGTTTGCTAGGAAAGCTTGGTTTTCTGTGACCAAAACTACTATAGCAAACTGCTTTAAAAAATCTGGATTTACATCTGGAAGCTTACAAGAGGAGGACGAAAATTTAGAAACTGATCCTGAAGATTGGAACTTAGCCATCAGCAACGACAATAATCAACAACCAACATTCGAAGATTTTATAAACGTCGATGACGGTTTAATAGTTTCAGGAGAACTTAATGAAAGCGACATTGTTCATGCCTTCTCGTCTTCTTCATTGGAAAATGAAGAAGAAGACGATGAAATGAGCGCGGAAGTAAATTTAGTAAAAATTTCTAAACGCGAAGCAGTAAAAGCACTAGAAACTTTGCACAGTTATTTTGAAATGTCATCAATTGGTGACCAAAGCATATTTGATGAAATTTATAATATCGAAAAACATCTGATGGCTGATACTTCCAAACGACAAACTAAAATGACAGATTTTTATAATTGATACATTCTGTTTCCATATTCGTACATATTACGTGTAAAAACGAGCTTGAATATTTTTGTTGATTACATTTGTATGATTACCTTTAAGTACATACTATATTTTTTTTATTAAAACTCATTTACATACATAACACGTTATTTTATTTAATGATCGCACCTGTATAATCTGTATTCTCACCTCTATTAATGGAACCCTCTGTAAATGAGACAGATATTTATTTATACCTGTATATCTGAGACACTGGGTAAGTGGAATACCTCTATAAGTGAAACGACATTGCAGGTCCCTTGATGTCTCACTTAACCAGGTTTCACTGTATATTTATAGAACACACACATACTCACAGGGCTTCATAGCCTTGGGCTGTTATAGCGACAATATCTATTTGCTGCAATTTATTAAACAGTGATCAAAATGTCTATTAAAACATAACAAGCCTTCCGAAGAAATTAAGCCACTTCTGACTTTAGGGGTGACGCAAGCGGCCAACCCTCAAGCAACCCCAATGTAATCTGTATCGCCTCGGAAGCGATTACCGGCCCAAAATGCGTAATTGCAAGAGCTATAAGTAGGAAAAATATCTAAGTAATTATATTGTGAGGTATTTTTATCGCTTAGTCTTGTAGGAAACGTTTGTAAGGAATTGTTATTTTGTGTTATACAAATAGTTAATTGTAAAATAATTTCAATTGAGAATTCAATGCATAATGCTACAAAAAATGTTCATAGTCTAAGGAAGTATTTTGAAGGACATTTTCTATAATTGAAATTCATCGACTAATGATAATAATTGATGTACTTACGTGTGTCATGAATGGATGAACGTTGTTATATTATGTACCTATCCTTATAAAATTTAAAAGGGAATTTGGGGTAAACTGGACATATCTAAACAATACATTTCAATAACATCCGAATCTTCGATATCCAATTAATGCATTATAACAATAAATTAGTTTTTCCTCTTCATTATAATTGTTGACAAATTGAGTAAGATAGTAGGTGTATTATGAGGGCACAGGCATTGTTCACGCAATGACAAATAATGGCAGATAATACCACAGTATCGGGTGTCCGGGGCGAATTTAGCACTATGTTTCGAGCCAATATTCCCTGTTGATAATAAACATACGTCATATAGATACTTAACACACATTTGTGTAGATAAACTATATTTAACTAGCGTACGTTTTATAGCGATGCGTCATGTAATTGTTGTTTAGTTTTTAGTGATTTTGATTAGTAAATAGAAGTGATAGAAAGATTTACTAAGTTTATATTCCTAATGTTAATAGGAATTATATCACAGTGAAAATGTTATAATTATTTTATAGTGTTCTTAACAATAAAAAAATATAAACAAAATGCGATTTATAACATAACTTAATGTTAAATAAGTTTATTTAATTTATTTAACATATTTTACACCTAACATTATATGATAAGAACAAAGTCAGTCTATCATATTTGGCACAAATTCTACACGCCCCAATCTAACACTCTCCTAAGACCAGTAGCCTAAATCTAGCGTTACGTCATTTAAGTGCCAGTAAGTATTAATAACCGTGACAAACAAATGTATAAAACCGGCTTTTATCTAATAAAAATCCACATTTCAATACATCATGATATAAATCGTATTATTAAAAGCCGCGCCACTTTATACGTCATTATGACGTATTACACAAGCCGGCCGTTGTCAGATCGTGGCTCAGTCACGAGAGTCACGACTTTCCGTGTGTACGGGACCTTAAATAACCTAACATTCGAACTCAGTCATCGTTACTTCGCTTTGGTATTTTCTCTCGTTAGTTTCCAATACGATATTTAAAGGACAATGGCAGGTCTCCATACATGATTTTAGTTGATGTAAATGTGTAGCGTTTAGAAGTAAAAAAAATATTTAACAATTCAGCAGCAATTCCTAAACAATTATGTATCAAGATTATTAGTGAAAAAAGTCTAAATCTAAAGATTTTTCGTTTTAAAGATTTTGAGGTTATGATTTAGTTGACATTTATGAATTGTTTCTTACATAATAATATGAATAATGAAACTCATAAAATGTTTGGTAATCTGTCTATTGTCACGCGAGACCCGCCCTCATCACATTCGAACCTAACATTTCACTAAACATGGAGAAGGGTGATCTGCCATACGGCATACTAGCGCGCGGCATGCACCTTCCTCAGCTATACAAGCTTATATATCAAATCATTTTTTATTTATAGATACTACTATAGTATATAGTAAAGGTTTCTTTGTTTTTTTTTTTGTAATAAACTCTGAAACTATTGGGAAAAATACGTTCAGACCCTAAGTCCTAGACTTTGGGAAATAACAATTAAATAAAAACGAGTTCTGAAAAAAAATAAAACACATTTGTTTTTTTTTTAATGTTTATTCATCTTCTTCATAATAATTCTCTCTGATAAATATCTCATCTAAAAATTCTCCCGGGGCAGATACATTGCCTTGTCTGGCGGCCCAACCCAAATACCAGACAACTGTCATGGTATGAGCGCAGCAACCTACAGTACGGTTGCTCGACCAGGTACATTATTTTCAATCAAAACATATTATCACACATTTTACAAAAATACTACATGCCAGAAACGAAATGTCGGAAATAGCTTTTTTTTCTAAAATGATATAAGCAATGACAGTAACTATACAGCCAACAGGCAGCTGGTAAGAATGTATAGAATAGAATATACATAGTAAAAAAAATGTGGTAAGAAAGCTGAAATCTTTGTTGTTATTCCTAATGAACATTTTATAGTCAGATATATTTTGTGCAATTTTTAGAGACCTGATGAAAATGATGTTTAATCTTATGTCATTCATAAAAAATGGCCGTGACACATTGCTAAAAAGTCAATTAAGTTTTTTTAATAATTTATGCAACTTATACACACTTGTACAACTAAAGTTAGTATGCTGAAAAATCATACAAAATAATTATATTGAGATTACCATGTATGGAATTTCTAAACGCATAATTTATTTATAAATACGATTTCGCCATTGTCCTTTCGAATTTATCAAACGTTTTGATTAATCTCTATTGACATTTCCTTTAGTAGTGTATCGTGAGTACGCTTAATGAAGATGATTGCTTCTATGCCAAACTTTAACTGGGATATGAGATGGTGGAATAGTATTCAAATATCAGCATAAGAGCTTAAGAGTCATGATTTATGATTCCAGTATTTAAATTAAAATTTAAATATAAACAGCAATAAGGTATAAATTAATGTCACATTAAAACACACTTATTTTTAGAACATACTAATAGACTGATAAAAATAAGAATACAAATTACATAAAATATAAAATATCATAGCCAAAATATATTCACAAAAAATAACACCTAATACACCCAAACAAAGCTAAAATAACACGCATCAATCTCTTATATTAGCTCCGGGCTCGGTGGAACAACATAAAAACTTCCTAAAGTTTCCTATACTTAGTCATAAATCTTGCGTTTTTTAATAGATAAATAGGAGCTCGCACAAACGAGCAATATCGCATTATTTGGCCCTCCCTCAGGAAAGGCCCTCCTGATAAAGCCTCCTTGCCTCACACCCTTCATGCTAATGTAGTACGCCAGACGGTGACAACCATTTTTTGGCCCACTTGGCTACATTATGGCGGCTATAAAGAGTATTTCAAATTATATTTTCCGTGTCCATTAAAAACGCGATGCGGTTTCTTGCTTATTATATTAAGCATTTGTTGATTTCAAATTAGCAGCGAGTTTTTTTTTTGTGATTTTAACATTGTTTTTGTTAATACAGGTAGCGTTTTTTAGATTAATGGTAGTCTACAAAACAGCTATTGTCTATTATGTTTCAAAAGGCAAAGGTATGATTTCATTGTGCAAGGTAATAAAATGTTCAAAAGTTTGAAAAAATATGTCGTCATAAACAAAGCGGTTCGGATGCAAAGTTAGATAAAGAACATCTCACACACCTGAGCTAGAAAATTGCTTTTTTCTAAACGCCTCCAGTTTTTTACGCAACTTTCTCCGAGAATAAAAGAAGTTACTTGGAAGAAACTTTCTTTTTCTTTCTTGTTGTGCGACGTAAATCATACCTTATTCCAGTAAGACGGGTGTGAACGCGCGAAATATGGAAAAAATAGAAATATTGTGACATGTCAGAACAATTGTTCGGGACGCTTTTGTTTTGATGAATGCCTCTAGCGCAAAATTGTATTGTGCGTATTCTGACTACCATTCCAAATTTAACTCATTCGAAAATTTGGTCTAAACTTATTAGAGAGAGAGGGCGTAAAACAGCGAACCCTTATCACAACTAGTTAAAAACTAATTACTGGGGTGACACCACCTTGCAATAAATCCCCAGTCTCCTCCGAATTACTCTGACAAAAGTTATTTTTAAGAAAAAAGCCCTTGAGGCCGCGCTGCGTCTCCCCGCGCCCCGCCTGCCTGGAATTTATAACGATTTATATTCATAGCATAACAACAAGAGCGCTATTAGGGTGATATCATTCAAATTGTATCGTGCTAAATAAAACCAGTTATTTTACTTGTATTAAACATATAAGCAAATACAATGATAGCGCGATTTATAATGATTCGCGATATATATGGCACTAGCTTTTGCGCGCGGCTCCGCCCGCGTGGAAAAGTTTTTTCCGGGATAAAAAGTAGCCTATAGCACTCAGGAGTAATGTAGCTTCCTATTAGTGAAAGAATTTTCAAAATCGGTCCAGTAGTTCCTGAGATTAGCGCGTTCAAACAAACAAACAAACAAACAAACTCTTCAGCTTTATATAATAGTATATAGATATGTACTGGAGATAAAACATCAAAGACTCGGTTTTCAGTATTCGTTCAGATTATACAGTAAATTGATTACTGCATTTATTATTTAATGCCGAAGCATTCTATAATGTATATTATTTCTATTCTACAAGTGGACGAGTCTATGTATTAGTTGTTATGTTATGAGGCGCGTGGTAAGTAAACACTTGGTGTTTTCTTATAGTTATTTATTATTTGATAAATGTACACTGGACAGACATTGCAGACATGTTACAGCGTGGGGAGCCGGAACAGGAAGAAGGAGGCACAGACAACGGATATTGAGATACAGTCTACAGATTATATATGATTACGTAACATCTCCCCTTTTTTAAGTTCCAGACATAATTATTCTTAACTTAGTTATAATATTCTTA
Organism: Sphinx pinastri; assembly: GCA_947568825.1. Taxonomy (NCBI): domain Eukaryota; kingdom Metazoa; phylum Arthropoda; class Insecta; order Lepidoptera; family Sphingidae; genus Sphinx; species Sphinx pinastri. Next base: position 6,788,323 of record OX387627.1, on the reverse strand, counting down.
AGTAATAGATACATAGCGGGTAACATCACTATTTTAATGGTGCATCACTATTCTAGGATGACATGTCTGACACTATGAAATTAATATGACAATTGACAGTTGACACAACAAAATAAAAACATATTGGTTACATACATTAATGTTCTTTGATTACAAAATTTATGAGCGACTTACAATTTTTTACAGGCTTTCCAGAATATATTAACTATTTACAATTGTTCAATCTTCACAGAATCTAATAGGTTTTCTAATTGCTCGACCAAAAGAAGAGTATTTTGTTGGTGTATGGTCTGATGGTTGTGGCTGTGACTGTGTAGTAACATCGTTGTTATTTGCTACTGTTTGTAATTCACTAGAAGAATGTGTTGTAGTTGTGACTGGGTTGTGCGGGTGTGATGATGAGTACTTAGGCTTAAGAATAATTATGTCTGTAACTTAAAAAAGGGGAGATGTTACGTAATCATATATAATCTGTAGACTGTATCTCAATATCCGTTGTCTGTGCCTCCTTCTTCCTGTTCCAGCTCCCCACGCTGTAACATGTCTGCAATGTCTGTCCAGTGTACATTTATCAAATAATATCCCACTTCTGACACCATGTTATGTTATGAGGCGCGTGGTAAGTAAACACTTGGTGTTTTCTTATAGTTATTTATTATTTGATAAATGTACACTGGACAGACATTGCAGACATGTTACAGCGTGGGGAGCCGGAACAGGAAGAAGGAGGCACAGACAACGGATATTGAGATACAGTCTACAGATTATATATGATTACGTAACATCTCCCCTTTTTTAAGTTCCAGACATAATTATTCTTAACTTAGTTATAATATTCTTAAGTAATAGATACATAGCGGGTAACATCACTATTTTAATGGTGCATCACTATTCTAGGATGACATGTCTGACACTATGAAATTAATATGACAATTGACAGTTGACACAACAAAATAAAAACATATTGGTTACATACATTAATGTTCTTTGATTACAAAATTTATGAGCGACTTACAATTTTTTACAGGCTTTCCAGAATATATTAACTATTTACAATTGTTCAATCTTCACAGAATCTAATAGGTTTTCTAATTGCTCGACCAAAAGAAGAGTATTTTGTTGGTGTATGGTCTGATGGTTGTGGCTGTGACTGTGTAGTAACATCGTTGTTATTTGCTACTGTTTGTAATTCACTAGAAGAATGTGTTGTAGTTGTGACTGGGTTGTGCGGGTGTGATGATGAGTACTTAGGCTTAAGAATAATTATGTCTGTACCTTAAAAAAGGGGAGATGTTACGTAATCATATATAATCTGTAGACTGTATCTCAATATCCGTTGTCTGTGCCTCCTTCTTCCTGTTCCAGCTCCCCACGCTGTAACATGTCTGCAATGTCTGTCCAGTGTACATTTATCAAATAATATCCCACTTCTGACACCATGTTATGTTATGAGGCGCGTGGTAAGTAAACACTTGGTGTTTTCTTATAGTTATTTATTATTTGATAAATGTACACTGGACAGACATTGCAGACATGTTACAGCGTGGGGAGCCGGAACAGGAAGAAGGAGGCACAGACAACGGATATTGAGATACAGTCTACAGATTATATATGATTACGTAACATTAGTAATATCCTATTTTAAATCATATTGCACGATTCAGCCCTGATGATACGACGTTAAATAGTTTTTTTTTCTAATGTCAAAATGATACCCCCTTTCGATAAATTATGCTATATTTAACAAGTTTGGGTGTGAATCCCGGCCATATGGCTGTTCCGAACGCTGAGCACAAAACTTGTGGACGGAAAAACAAATCAAGTGTTCACGACGGAAACGTTATTGAGTTTGAACTATTAACGATCGTTTTTATATAGCATTAGATATACATATGCAAACAAATTTTGTGCATAAATTTAATTTATTTATGTAGAGTTCATGTAAGGAAGTTGCGAAATAGGAATTATTTTACTTATGTTTTACTTGGTTGTCTGCTTTCAATTAACCGTTGATATTCATAAGTTATAAATAACTTAAATACGTATAATGCGATAAATACCTAAAAAAAATTTCAATTAAGCTCAAAAAAATGTAATTAAAATTACAAACACGTAACTAAAACTCATAATAAATACTAAGAATCAAATCTGTTCTTATCATAACAAAGGAGTGTTTCTAGACACTTTGGGTGGCTGCGTCATTATTGATGAGGTTCTTGCCGCGGGGTGCCAATGAATTATCAACACCACGCTACCAACGTTCATTAATTTGTGATTAGCCACGGTTACGAAACTCTTCTAATTAGATAATCAGTATTTCCTTTAGAGAGATTTTAATGTTTTTGGCGTAAATAATAGGCTATAAGTACATGGAACTTGGGTTAAATATAATTTATTACAATGGTTACGTGCATAGCGTTATCATACGTATCTCATACTGCAATAAATCACTAAAATATTTCAAATTTTTGAGGATCATCGTGGGAACTTTAAATATAGTTTTTTTGCTATTGAATTAAGCTTTTCTTTTATATCTTGATTTACTCAGTTTTTCTGATCGTAGTTTCTGCAATAAACTACGTTAACATGACCAGATTCAAAGGACAAATTGGATAGCAGCAATATATCTGTCTGAAACAGATCCTTTAGAACGCATCTAAAAAACTCAATTCATCCCCGTAATAAATATCTTAAGCATCGTTTACTCGGAATGAGGCAAAAACGTTCTTCCCCCATACTGTTTATTTAAAGGTGGATTGCAGAATATTTATTCCTGTACCTACTACACACATGTTTTGGGCGACGTTAACGTATTCAACAACCGTAACAAAATCCTTTTATGCTTTTTACGTGTTTCGTAATTATCTTGAGACGTTCGAATTGTTAAACAATCTCTATAGATATGAAAATAGTTTTTTATCCCCTGGTATATGACTACGCAACAAACAAATCGCAACACTGCCAAGTATTCATAAATAATTCGGGAATCAGCCGTCTCAATTCCCTTCCGATGATCACATATTTCTCCGGCTAAGTGGTTTTGTCTAAGAAAACCTACCAGATTAATTCGGTTAGGGGATTGGATGTAGCCAATTTGTCTGATTGCTACGATGTAGATTTATATTTACGTACCTATGCATGTACCGTTGCTGGTTTTTCGATAAATTCTGACCCTATCATGTCGCGTCCCCATCGATAAATATTTGCGCTCGATCAATCCAATAAACTTACTGCACGGTTGAGTTATTACTTTAGTATTTGTTTTCACTCGGCCGGGCTTTTTCATCTTATGTAACATTTCATACGATTTTTCCTGTTAACTTTCGAATTAATGAAGAGAAAAAGGCCGAATGAATTTGCCGAATTGCCCACCTTATAGTCTCTGGGTGGGTTGTTAATTAGAAAGGTTATGTACACAACGACCCTATCGGCCATTACTATCAACCAGTACACGCCTCTTTTGGGTAAACGTCCCAAATCTCGACACGAGGGGAAAAAATCAAACAGTAAATATCGGAAAGCAATCCGAGGTGATTCTATTAGATTACGTTAAGCGGTAGCTTTACCCTGCTTTGAGGTCTTTAGGGCTCACAAAACGGCCCTTAGTTTGATTGACTTACGTTTGAAATTTATTTCGCAAAGGTTTAAGAATTAGAATGGGAATTTGAAAAGGTATTCGCGTGCTGCTCAAGATTCATCAGAACCGCGCGCTCAGGACAGCGCCAGCTATCTAGATCTTGCCATTCACAGCCATACACTTTTTAATTGGCACGGCTTCCTTGATTATCTACGGTTGTTTATGTGCCTTAGAAAAGTTTTCATTTGGAACGTAGAATATCAAAGTTATGCGATACTTTCCTACACCGAACTGCCTCTTTCATTTATTTATTTATTTAACTTTATATACAATCATGTACATAGGCGGACTTAATACCTTAGGCATTATCTACCAGTCTACCTTTGGGTGATGTAGAGATGAGAAGAAGCAGGTGTATATAAAAATACGTAGATATAATTATATATTATATGAAATAACAAAAAATATGATTATTAAATATGAATAAACTTTGACTACGTGAAATATTTACAATCTAAATTATATAAAACATAATAAATAATACAATAATACTATAATACATATGCAATAATATAATATTTTAGGTAAAAAAACTGTTTTTTTTTTCTATTATAGACAATTCCCAGCATCCTTTCAGATACAGATATCGCCGTCGACAGAACCACGGGTTAACTCCGATCAAGATAAGCCATCACATTCAAGATATTTAAATCGATTTTCCCCAATTTTCCGCGGGCGGGCTCGAGTTAAGGCCCCAGTCAATTTATCCCGTGTCGCTGCGGGGCGGTGGGAGCAGGCCTCTATTGTTCGCCAAATGAAGTACGCTCCAGCTTACAGGATCGTTACACTGCTTCCGTCATCCTTTTACGGTTGGAAAATTCGATTTGTGACCGTACGGTATTGGTCATTTGCATTTTTAATGTTTTTAGTGGAAGCTCTTAGCGTGATGTGTGTTCAATGGTTATTTGTGAGAAAAATAATAATAAAATTAAGATATTAGTCAATATTTATAGGTATATTTATTTTTATAAATAGTTGGAAATGTATGTAAATGAAAGTTAACCTGACTTGGAAATACTATATAAACTGTCTCAATTTCTAGGAAAAGAACAAAACAAAATTATAGATAAATTAATAAAAATAATGGATTGATTTATTTATAGATTATGTGCAAATCTAGCCTAATTTTCGGCCCAGAATCTTTTTGTTAATATCCTACAATATATGAATGAGGACAAATCTTATGCTACTTTAAACATGAATTCCAATTCTAAGCTCATCCATTTGTTTACTTGAATCGAAAATCTCACACAAATTTTAAATGCTCGAACCATTGAACCGCGAATCTTAGTTCACCGGCCAAAATATATACGTCGGCTATTTATTAAGTTCATTGTTGAAAATGTTAACTTGTCATTTTTTTATAATAATGATATTTACGAAGCTACACGTATACATTATACCTATATTATTTATATGCAATGTATTTTAGTTTCATAACTATATTTTTACGGGAACTATGAAACCGCAGCACTTCAACGCAATGGTCTTTCATTAAAAGTTTTGCTTATTCTCCTGAAGCGGAACCTATTTGTTGGGTTGCTATTTAAAACATCCACCCCGACTTACATAGATCAGATACGTTCAACAAAGGCTTTTGTAATTAAGAAAGATATTTTAAGCCGGCGGCAGCTTGACTTTATATACGCAAAATGAATTTACTCAATTTAATGGTGTTTCATGTTTGTTAGACGAGATTGTTTATTTGCGCTGCTTAATGACTTTAGTCAATATTTTTTTGGAGTTTATTTACTTATTAATAATATTCGTATAATAATTTTAAACTTTTTATTGCCAGATTTATTTTATTTCGTTTATTTAGTTATGAATGATATGAAAATGCCCTTCGATTCTCTGTTTGGACTGCCCCGTGCTTACCATCAGGTGCGGTGCAGTCACTATGCCGAGCTTTTAGAAAAAAAAAAAATGAATATCTCGTGCTAAAGGCATCTCCCTAACATTGCAATAAGCTGACCACAAATGGATTGTGGTCAGCTTATTAACAATACGATTTTGTGGTTTGATGAGAAGTCCAAGTCCCGCTTGAAACCAGTAGAATAAAGTTATTTGGAATACGAGGACGTGGATAATATGGAATGCATTACATATTTAATTGTTAAATATTCATATTAATTTTTAAAAGGTAGTATTTATAAGTATAATGAATATTTTTAATCAAGATGTACCCAAACTTTTTTTTTATTGCATTGAATGACGAGACGAGCATGCCGTTCGCCTGATGGTAAGCGATACGACCACCCATTAACAGTAGCAACACCATCCAGCACCTTGACTGACAACGTACTGAGTGGCATTCCACTGCGCTCGTCATCCTGAGACATAAGATGTTAAGTCTCATTATGTCCAGTAGTTATACTGGCTACAATGTCCTTCAAACCGAAACACAACAGTGCATGCACACTGTTGCTTGGCGGTAGAAATAGACATTGCGGTGGTACCCACCCAGACGGCCTCTTACATAATGAGAGACCTACCACAGCTTTCAGCTTTACGTGGGTAGTAATAATTTTTAATTGCTACTAGTTTACTCAATGGAGGCAATCTATAAGCATATAAAAAAACGACACCGCGTATAAAAATGCAACAATGTCGTTTAAAATGAATACAGTGGGGTGAGGAAATATCTCAGAGATTGTACCCACAAGCGAAACACGCAAAGCAATATTTCGAGCGGCTAACAAAAATAAATTTCCGAATTCCAACCCCAATTTAGGAGTACATTATTTTCGCTTTCACAGACATCCGATACAATTAAAATCTTCTTTAATTAAGGGACTAACATGAATCATTTGCACGTGGCGCACTGAGTTTTCCACTTGTGTACGCATCGAGCTTATGTAGCGCAACTACGACCTTAACACATCACACCAAATTGGACTCTACCAGTCATAGATTAAAGCTCAATGTGGCCTGATCACGGCAGTCATTTAAGGTGTAACACTGCGTACTTTTCGGGTATCTCTTTTCACTTTATCGCTGTGTCTCCGTTATTTACTAGTACGTGAGGGATGCTCGTAATAAATAGGTGCGCACAAACATATTTGACGTTTACAAATACCTCCCAAATTGGTTTCCTTGGCGTGACTGTGTGTTATTACATTTTGTTTACTTACTGCTGAACAGTTGCTGGTTATTGCATGGACTCCATCGTGCTCAATTTGACGAAAATGTCATTTTTGACGCTTTGATTCAATTCTGTTTGTATATAGGATTCGTCATGCAAGCTAATATTTTACTTACGAAATTTTCTTACATCATTCTTCAATATGAATAAAAATACTTAAACCTAAATAAAATACAAATTCAACCAATAATACCTAAACACAATTTTCTGTAGAACGCAGTAAATGAACAAAGCTTTTCGGGCTAAAATCCAGTGAAAAAATAGATCATTCAGCAAACGAGGTGCGATTCACAATTTGGCCATTCCCGGTGTCCGTCGGGAGTTGTAATTCAAGTGACAAATATCGAATGCCACAATTCATATTTTTCTGCTATCTCTGAGCTTGTGACGCCATCTGTGCCGCGGGGTGGCTCGCTATTGGTTCTCCATTAAGCGGTCGTGTGATCTATTTTTGTTGCGAATAAAACATTGGTTTTTTCCTCCGGGAAATGTTTTATAAGTATTTTTATGGTTGCTACGTGACGTGTTATTTCGTGGCGTCGTTTCTGGCGAGCATTGGTTGACGGTAAATGGAAAGTGCATAAAAAATGCAGCCCCCATGCCATTCTCCTTGATACATATCTGCGGTAACCTTGTTATGTGGGTTGTGCGGATTAATCTTATTTATAAGGCAATATTTTGGAGAAAAATAAAGCTAAAAACAATCTGAAAATAGTTTCGGTGTTACACGGATCATGCATTATCGAGATCGGAAATTTCACGTGCCCATATAATTTTAAGCTCGTAAAGCTCGACCAATAATTCACTGGGAGCATTTGCGGAAAATGCATTTTATTGTTAAAACGTGAATTTTATTTATCGTCGACAGCCCGCGGTAGGGGGGGAGTAAAGGGGGGTAAAGGGGGTTGATTTGCAGTAGCATCGAAGCCACCCTTTAGCACGGATTATTTATACTAAAGGTAATTTTCCCGGTTCATTATTGGGAATTGTTACATTTGCGTATTTCACAGACTATTTGCAGTTCATTAAAAATAAGCTATATGCACATTTGATATAAATTCATTGATATATTGTTTAACAGCGGTTCAATATCGCATATTTGCCTTAAAACATTTAATTAAACGAAGCACCCGGTTTATAAATCACCATTTCCTATTGTTGGATATAAGTATATACTCACAAAGGATTAAATATGTTACAATCCGATGTAACAAAAGGAATAAACCGAATGAATTACACGTTTAATTCAAAGTACTTAGCACAACGTAACTCATACTATTCTCTGGCATAATATTTTATCAGGTATTCTAGCACGTTAAGGCGGTTTCTTCCGGAGCGATAGCCATCATAAGGCGTTGCTGCTACCAGCGATCTCTGCACTTAAATAATACCATGTTTAATTGCGAATTTGATTTATTTTGTGCTTTACGCTTTCAATGAATCTGCGCATATCTGATGTGAATAAAGGTTGTTTCTAAGTGTGAAGTAACAAGCATTATTCTAAAATTATGTATGCAAAAATAAATTTGAATATTCATGTAATACGAAGGCTGTTATTTTCATTATACGGTATGTAAATTCCCTGTATGAAGAACTTATTTATTTAATTGTAACTTTATTGTACACTAAAAGATGCCGTGCTTCGGGTACTTTTCCTTAAAATTATTTACTAAATGTTATTAAATTTTAAAGAAAGTTATAACATAATTATATCAAAAGCTAATCATTTCACAAACGGACCATCCATACTGAAATATTAACAAAGCGCAAAAGCCATCACACCAAAAATAATTAAAACATAAAATCCTTTGAATCAAATCATTATAATCTTCCCGTCTGGGTACTCAAAGAATATTTACAAGAGTCTTGCTCTGCGATCTATAACGAAATAAAATGGAAACTCTTTTAAAACCCATTTAACCGTCCCTAGAGCGTCTACCGCACAGCCGGGTCCGTTTTTTTCCCTGCTGAAAAGCCAATTTGGAATGAATCACTGTAACGGTGGCTAGCATCTGTGCTAATTTACCTACGGGCGGACAGTCTAATGCGAGTCGTTCGATCGTAAATATCGAATCGCGACCGAGCGCCGAATATCGAAAGCCGGCATTAGGCGGATACAGCTAATACACACGGGGGTACGCTCGGTAAATTATCGCGCGTTCATTTGGCGTTCGATGTTTAATCTATCTGCGGCGATACTGTTTCGCCAGCGGCTATTGTGACTGTCCAAGTTATTATGGACATCGCGAGATTCTTAGTAATGTCGATAAGGTAAGCGTTGAAAAGTGTTGTTCTTAATTGTAAAGTAGTAAGGGCGTTTAGTAATTCATAAGTATACTCTACTAGAGCCGTATGAAGACTACAATCAACATTCAAAATAGGTATTGTATACTCTAGTTTTTCTTATTTAATGAACGAGTGGCATTTCAGATCGCTGTCTGATATCAAATCCACCTGTCCAGTACATAAATATACTTCATTCGCGGTTGCATGAACAATTATAGTCACATAATGATCAGTGGCATACAACCGCAAATATTCAGAAAAATGTAATCTTGTGGCTTTGTACTTTTATTCTGGTGAGACGACCAAGTAACTCGCCGAGCTAGCACTACCCAAGACTTCAAAATACAATATCCTAGCACTGTACTGGCAATTTTTTTTTTTATTCCATTGAATGACGAGACGAGTATGCCGTTCGCCTGATGGTAAGCTATACGACCACCCATAAACAGTACCAACACCATCCAGCACCTTGAGTTACAAAGTACTGTGTGGCATTCCATTGCGCTCGTCATCCTGAGACATAAGATGTTAAGGCTCAATATGTCCTGTAGTTACACTGGCTACAATGTCCTTCAAACCGAAACACAACAGTGCATGCACACTGCTGCTTGGCGGTAAAATTAGACATTGCGGTGGTACCCACCCAGACGGACTCTTACATATGAGAGACCTACCACCAGTAAATGAGTATAATATAATGAGTTCAAATGATTTTGATAACAGTGAGCAGCTTCCAAACACTAATGTACCGGATTACAGTAGCTAAATTGGTTGGAAGTATACATAAATCGATAGTGCACAGCTATTGTATTTATATCGGTTTACGGCAACGCGTCTACGTGCCCGTGATATAGAGCGTCGATTGTAATTCGTTCCATTTGTTGTTTATGCGTACATTTGTGTTTCGTATGACGGTACTGTATAGATTATTGTAATTATTGTTGTATTAAACATTACGGCTCTTTGACTACAATGCGGAGATGCGTTGTTATTGGCTGTTGGTGAAACGTTCGTTTTTTGAAATTGTGAGGTTAAGTTTCATGTCAGGCGTTTTTAGTAGAGTGAAAATATATTTTATTCATGACTTTATATTTTATTAATGTCAGGTGCTGTAAAGGATGAAATAACTTATGTTATAATTTTATTGTTACAGGTAATATATTTGTCTTATGTATCAAAATTTTATGTATAAGTAAGTAAAAATCTAACAGACAGCGTAAAAGACGCAAAAAATACAAAAGAAAATTCCAACAAACTATGAGGATACTACGACGATAATGTTCTCCAGATATGCAATAATAGAAGCGATATATCAAACTAGCTATCTAACTTAAACGCAATTTGATGTATGGCAGCCTCTTAAGTCTTTCACCCCCCAAAAAGCCAGGGGAGGCAGGGGGAATCTTATCGCGGAATTGCAGGCACTCCTCCCGTTTACCTTAAGATCTTTAATATTAAATAATATACTACATTTAAAGCCGTCTTAAATGTACTGTCTGGCAATGTTTTATGGCTTTTAAATTGTTCTAAATCTTGTTGGTTAATTATATTTTAAGTGCCTCTTAAAAAAGAGATTAATTCTAATTGATGAGCTGCCGTATATATCAAAAATATGAGCTCTATTTAATCTGTGATTCCATGTACTTAGATTAGTATTCTGGATGAGATTCAGTTTAATGCAGTCTAAAACTGCGAATAACATATTATAACTTTTGAATTGGTTTAACAATGTGTTTATTTAATGCACATAAATAATAATTTTCAACGTTAGATATTACTGAACTAAATAAAAGTTGTAAATAAATATAAATTTGCTTCTTTTACAATAAATTTAATCAGCCTATCCTAGGCTTCGCACAGGCTAACCCGGTGTATCTTAGCATCCACGAGCCATGCCCCATGCGTGCTGGCGAATGAAGACGTTAAATAATTTAATCGGATACAAGGATGGTTTATGCACTCATGCTTCATGCTCAGAAACTCGTTCCGACCAACTTTCATACGCGTATTCACTTACTATGTCTCGTGTAACACATCCCTTAATGTCAACGGACTGCTTTGTTCCTTTGCCTTATAAAAAATCTCGATTGAGAATTCTGGACGCCAATTCTGCAACAAATAAATATAGCATTCTTAATTTGAAAATTCACGCATTTAATTAAATAAACTTATCTTATCGTAAAAATAAAGCCGCTATATATAATAACACTCATAAAAGGTACACGTTCGCCTTGTCACAGTAACGATGCAATTACAACAGCAAATTGGTGGGTAGAAAATGTCTCGGGCGGTGTTTAACGTGTCGTATTTAAATAAGCGGCTTCACGCTGTCAGTGTAAGGGTTTAATGAAAAACTTATAAGGCTGGCTATTACTGACGAATTGGCTAGTCAACGCCCGCGGCTACGCTCTGTTGGTGGCCGTGTGACGTAACATTTGCAGTTACGCAATAAATTCTAATTTGAATCAATCTTGAATGTATACTGATTTAAATCATAGTTGGGCAGTTTCTAGTTAACTACAAGGAATTAACTGAGTTTTAAAATTAGAAGTCGTTCACGCAAATAGATAAAGCCCAACATTCGTAAGAAACTGAAAGTTATATTACGTAATTAAAAATTAACACAAATAGTAATGAAAATTTTGTTTAAATTTAAAAACAAAATACCTGGTTTAAATTTTAAATATTAACTCAAGCAAAAAATATGTAAAAGCACTACACAAAATTAACCGGGAAAATAAATTCGTAATATTTTATAGCGTAGACTTCATAGCTCTTCCGCAATAGGTATGGGCGATATGACATCTATGATTTATAAAAATCTATTCGAAACTTAAATTTTTTGTGATTTATTCACACTTTAGACGTTACACTGAAACGCATTTAGTTTTATAATGAAACATAAATTAGCGTATTACTTTTTAAACAGTCAATTATTATGAACTAAGGAAATATACGTATTTACTTCCTTAACGTCATAATTAAAATGAGGTATTAAAAAAACATAGCAAATTTCCGGAAATGTAATTTGTGATGTTGGATTTATGCCAATCCGAATCCTTGATAAGGGTCCATTAAGCATGATATCAGTAGGTATCATTACTATTTTGTAGACTATTGGAATACTATAAACAAAACTGCGGCTGTGACGGCGTGTGGGCGCCTTGATCTACAGTGCGCCGCCATTTTGTTTTCTAATGACTCAATATTCTATGGTACAATGTTTATTCATTTCCAAATTTCATCTTAATATAAATACAAATATTTGTATGTTTGTCAGAACTGAGAACTGGTCAGAAGTAAGCAAAGAAATATCCAAACGGATTTAAATGGAATTTGACGCACGGATAGATCATATCCTAGATTAAATTAAAAGCTATTTATAGTCCGGAAATTATATAGTTCTACTTTTATCCCGGAATATTCATGAATGGAAGAATCTACCCGGGTAGCCTAAAGCAAGACCTACTGTTGTACGAAAGCCAAAAGAATATTCTCATCTACTAATTTTTAAATACAAAATCTTAACGTAATGCGTGAAACAAAACGTTTACAAGGCCTCATCAACGCCTCGTTACTTTGAGCAATAAGGCCTTAAGTTCAACATGACTTCATAAAACATTATAAAACGAAGATTTATCACTGACACAAAATTAAATGCCTTAACCACAATGTATTGCAAGTGAATCCCTAAAGTAGGCACTCGCATGATAAACAACTTTCTGAGAGAGGGAGAGAAATCTTGCTTAATTTAACTAATGGACTAATATAATACTCCGTCTAATATGTGGTGGCCATTGTGTGTTCCGAGAAAGTAACTTTATATAAGTTTCGACATTCACCTACTAACAACTGGATTAATGAAAGTTCATAAACGTTGCAAACTTTTTTGCTTTGCGGTACAATTCCCCCATTATGTTATTTAGTTATTGGGGTAATTTCACATATTAACCTGCAAAATTACGTTGGTGCCCCGGCAGTATATTCCAATTTGTTGCCCTAGAATTTTGCACAAAGTTGAACATACCTAACTCAATACGGCCACGTGACTCTGACAGATGGATGGCTCTCTTGTGTGTCTGTAATCGAGTTTTACAGATATAGGCACAGACAAGATGTATTGACTCGCACATTGCAATGTGCGGTTAATTTCGAAACGTTAAATTGGGTTTTTGTTCAATTGATACAGTGTATAAGATACATTTGTTCGTACAGGAATTATTCCATGTGAATGCAAGGGTAAATAGCTGCATAAAATAATGTTTTTTAGATCTATCAAATTGCAAAAAGTTATCTATATTTCTCTATAACAGATACTTAAAGAGTGAAAGTCGATAGAAATATTATTGTCAGAAAAAAACACCTTTGATCGTTTAATATTTTTTAGTCAAAAAATTACTAAAATCTATTCTTACAATTTAGTCTCATAGCTAATAGACTACTCGATCATAAAAAAACCTTATTTATCAGATCTTATTAAACACAATGTAATTGACATATTAACTCCCAGCATGCGATGTTCATACAGTTCATCTATTTTCAGCTCGGTCGTACAATGTGCAAAAACAAACGCGACCGTTGTAAACAACGTGTGCCAAAGTTTATATATAACTCGTTGTTCCGACATTAATTAGTAAACACATCGCTTATCTAAACCGATATAGTTTTTGTATTGAAACAACCGTGTAATTTGTTAAGACACGCGAAGCCACTATTTGACTTCATAGATGCTCAAATTTGTGAAGCTGTTTGGAAGCAAAAACTGAACGAATTTAGATTATTTTTTTTATGTACTTAGACCATGTTCTAGATTAACAGATAAGCTAACTTACTAAACCTGAAGGAATACAGAAGGACTTTTATGCCGCAAAGCTCCACAGGTGAAGCCGGTATTAACACCTAGTATGAATTTAAGATTTAGTTTTTTTACACATTATAAACCAATAAACAAAACCTTGGTATTGTTAGCGTCGCACCACTCGCAGAGGGAGTGGGGGAGGCGCCACCCCGCTGCAAAATTATGTACGACGAACTGGGACTAATATATCAAGGGGAGGACGTGGCAGACTAAGGAGACTGGGTATTATAGGGTGGGCCGGTGGAATACTTAAGAACCCTGGTGACACCCCATTAAAACACACGTCGCGCATTTTTGGCCTAACATTTTAATTTCGGTCCGAAATACTGGGCTTGATCCCGCGAGTCTCGTTTTCATTAGAGTTGGTAAGAATTTTTAAATGTAAACTTCTCTTGTTATACAATAAGTTGTCGGAATTAAATAATATGTACCTAATTTAAAATTCTAATGGTTGAGTTACTAAACATACATTTAATTTTATTTCATATGTGGATTTTTATAAGTTGCAATAGATAATTTGGTATGTTTCTGTTTAATATTATTATTGTTATAATAATATATTTACCTAATAATAAGCAGTATGTGTAAAACTGACACTTAGTATGCAACTAGAAGGCGAAAATAAATCGTCTATAATACAGTTGCGTCCAATTGCAAGTTAAACTGTTGCAACCAGATATTACAACGAAACGAGGCGTGAAACACGCGCCGCGCGCAGGACGCATCCGGAATCATAATTCCAAAATAACTTCCATCCGTCCCCGCATCCCCCCTACTGCGGGCCGTGCTCGCCGCACTTTTTTGGATAAGTTGGAATCCTCGTCCCACCGTTAATTCCCAAGATAGACATAATTTGGAATTGGATCCATCTATCCTGCCGTGCCTACGAACAAAAATAAGTTAACGCGCCCGTGTTGTACGCGATTTATGTGGGCGAAAACAAAGCGTATCCGCATTCGATACTGCGTATGAATATTTTATTAAAATTATTTTTGTATCGTGTAAAATGCGTTGCACAAATTAGTTTTCTCATGAATGGAAAAAAATCTGTGTAAAAACTAAAGCCATAAGATATGTTTTACGAGCGATCCTTCGCTTAACAGGTCATAAAACGAGTCATAAACACGCGCCCGTCCATTCACAACACAAACTACTTACCGCTTTAAATGCAAATACTAGACTTAATCACATGGCGTCTTGATGCATACCAAATTTAAAATTCGCTGTATTTTTAAAGATGCGAGGTCGAGTTTCGCGTATCAAATTACGTATTTGATATTGTGCAGACATAGTGGGTGATAAAGTATTTATATACTGTATTTTTTCACCTTTGACACTTTAATCCAATTTGTTTCCTCGTATCCCGCCCTGGGGATGGGGGAAGTATTCTGTCGTTATAATTGTTATTTTGAATTTAAATTTTTTCTTCTTTATTTATCAAGGGGAGTCCCTTAAGAGTAATATCTTGGCAGCATTCGTGTTTTAATTTTTTCAAAATATTACATTATCGTTTACGAGCGTTTAAGGCAATCGAATATAAAAATCATGAATGCCACATAATATTCATAGATAATATATATTTATTAGCAACATTATTGAATATCGTTTCGCAAAGGAATGCAAACATTAAATCGTCCAAAGTTAACCCGTAAGTGGTCATGATGGCTTTAGAGGTCGAACTAGTGAATCTTTTTATAGCCAACTAAGAAAATTGGCTCATTAATCTTAAAGATAAATGTCCAGCCACTATTCGGCCCATCTTATCAGAACGGAATGAATGGATGCGCTATTTTGTGTAACTACTAAATGGTCATTATATTTTGGATGTCTTTTGTGTTTTCTGTGTAGGCGATTATGTTTGATGTAAACAAATTTTCTGGGGTTTTATTAAGTAAATAAATTAAATGATTTATAATCAGCAGTAAAATATTGTAGCATTATCTACTCAATTTGAGACTTCTTATATTGATTAATCTAAATATTTAAAAGTAACTCACATAAAATGATATTATGTATTTTAAATACTCGTTTAGATCAATAGCTAATTTTACTGTCTACTTGACATCTAGTCAACATGTCTCAAGAGACAACTTGCAAGGTTGTTGAACGCCGTCTTCAAAATAAAACTGCAGGAAATAACTCCAATGTGAAAGTTGGTCTTTTCCCCCATTTATGTTCCGCCATTAACAGACTAACGTTACTTCTGAAACCATAGCAGCTAGATAATATTTATTTTCATATTGAGTAGGTATAATAAAACGTTAAATTTACATCGATAAACATTAAAACAGAAGCACTATAAATATAACATTTAATTTTGACGTATATTGGCCATTTTTTACAAAAATAAAGCATCTTCGTCGTTTAGAACGTACAGTAAAATAAGCAAATTGTGCTGAATGATGTCCGTGGGTAACTGTTATGTGAAATTACAAACTCTAAAACAACGCATTCTATTTTATTTTATTATTTCCAGTAGATGTTTTCGCAATAAATTTTAATTATAGACAGATCCGTGTTCTGTATTTCTGCTATTTACTTACGCATTACGACGGGAAATCATTGAATTTTTACTATTATTTTCGTAGTCTACAACCGCTGAACGCTAACATTTACCTGTGCATAAAAATTAAGAAGAAAATACAGTATTTTAAAGAAACAATCGCGTACAAAAGGAAGTCAGTGTCGCAAAGAGCTGTGAGCTGAAAGTTCTAGACATAAATCCGGGGGAA
The DNA here is from genome assembly GCA_947568825.1 of Sphinx pinastri. Lineage (NCBI taxonomy): Eukaryota > Metazoa > Arthropoda > Insecta > Lepidoptera > Sphingidae > Sphinx > Sphinx pinastri. The sequence continues at coordinate 6,771,665 of OX387627.1, read as the reverse complement.
CGAGTTAACTGAAGACTAGGAGTTGAACAAACTCGGCCAAGATCCGCCACACGCACACTGAGCCAAGTTTTACTTTATACATCATAGTTATTGTTGGTGAAAAATGTACTACTTTAGTTTACAAATACAGTGTGCAGATGCCATTAAATTATTTTATTTTTCATTTAAACAATTAATTTCAATTTGCATGTAATGATCTGTTGCTTTTTTTAAGATTTACATAGTTTTATTACAATTTTTCCTTATGATTAAGATATATTTTTTAACAACAGTTTTATTTATTTCATAGTAATGACTAATCTAGATCTGTTTCTAATTTTACCATCAACTTGGATTAATGTCATTTGTTTAAATATTTAAAAACTTTTAATCCCATAATAGTGCACATGTTACCATATAATTCACTGCGAATAGAGTCACGAAACAAACTTTATGACTAGCAAGTATTTTATAATCTCTCTTCACACCGTTCAGCTTTAGAATATTATTTTGTAAGTTTATTGATACAGAATGAATATTATTCTCAGCTACAAAATGTCCATTGATAAAGTCTACATCTGTTTATCATTCAGAATCGGAACACACCACAGACATGCAAGTGACATTTTCATATAGAAATGACGAAGCATGTTAACATGTTTAACGATTTACACTGACCATAATTTTCTAAGGCAAACGTTTTCATATCACAATTTTATTACATGCATGTTCATAACGGAATGCATAAAAAGCCACTAATCTACCCATTATTATGTACACAAGGGCATTAAAAATATAATGTGTTAAATTTAATAGTCATTATAACCGAGCTTTGAGATCCGTACGTTAAGGATAGCCGAAACGGCCTGGAAAATTGCCCACAGCGGGTGTCTAAATGCCCCTTATTTTGACAAGGGACGCGCCACCGATATCACGTTCAAGCTATTCCACCATTCGTTACAAGCATAGAGTAAAATTCGGCTGAGAATCTGCTCCGTATGGACTGCCTGGCATCCGCATTCGTTCATTTAGGTTGTTCATTTCGGATTTATCCTGCCGAGGAAATACGAATGAGTGGTGGGCTAGTGAGGCGATAAATCGAGTCGATGTCGCGACGTGTCGCGCGTCGGGTTAAAAGCTCGATAACCGAGACGGACACACACCTACCCGCGCCAACAATAACCTCGCGCTTTGTTTTATTTGCGAACGTTCCGACGCGGCCCGACCAGATATCCGCCAAGTATTTTATGCATAAAAATATCGATATATAATTGCTTCATTACGTCCCTGTGTTGGTGAGTAAAATATGTGGGAGTCATACACAGGCGGTTCCCTTTCCGATGTTACCGGACTTTTAATTAAGTAATTTATGTAACTAATTAAAAATTTATTAGAATTTCCACTGATAAGGTTACAATACCATAATAGTAAATCACATCTACATATATATAAGCGAAAGGTCACTCACTCACTCACCTATCACGAAATCTCAGAAACGACAAGTGCTAGGAGTCTCAAATTTGCAGGAGGGTTCCTTCTAGGACGTAGGTGCTCAATAAGACGGGATTTTGCGAAATTCAACCCCTAAAGAGGTAAAAAGGGGTGGCAAAGTTTGTACGCGATAAACTTAAAAACTACCGAACGGATTTCGATGAGTTTGGTATGAAGGTAGTTCGAGACCCTGGGAAGGTTTTAAGCTACTTTTTAACCCGGGAAAACGTATACCATACCATACCAGCCCTGTATTATATACTGCCCACTGCTAAGCACGCCACCACGCTGGCATAGTGCGGGTTGGCAGACTTCACATACCTTCGAAATTCAGAGAACTTCTCAGGTATGCAGGTTTCCTCACGATGTTTTCCTTCACCATGAAAGCGAGCGATAATTCACAAAGAATACACACACAACTTTTTAGAAAAGTCATAGCAAAATGTATAGCGGGACTTTTTCCAGGAAAAAATATTTCGTGTGTGTGAAGCCACGGGCAGAAGCTAGTAGAATGATAATTCTCTTTGAATCAAAATATTAAATTCACTCAATACATTAACAATTTAATATTACGTATGAGTCGTAAGTTAGCTATTTATTTATGACATTAAAACTCACAAAAAATACTACAATAGAATAATAATGATGTTCAATACGCAATGCTTCCTACGCATTATTGTAATGTGCCTCGTAGTCGTTCATCACATTTGGAAATAAAGGAATGTAGCTTTGTTTATTAATTTACTATTTATAAAATTATGGATCGCGTTTAACGGTACTCGTGCGTACGGCACGTTATAACTCTTCAGACCGTGTATAGTTTTAAGTATATTGCAGATAATTTATGATAGGCAGTCACATTTTTCCGTAAATAACATGCCAACCAACCAAAATATTTCGAATCCAGTCAACAAGTTCAAACAATCATAATGTGAATCGTAGATTTTAAGTCAATTCTTTCATCTGTGCCATCCTATTACAATCTGGGAACACAGTTTTTGAACGTATGTAAGAGAAACTTTTTGGTTCAGTTTTTACAACCAGGCTTGGAGAAATACGAACGACTTTATTTTCTTTTTCTTTTTTTTTTTTATGGTATTGAATGACGAGACGAGCATTCCGTTCGCCTGATGGTAAGCGATACGACTACCCATACACAGTAGCAACACCATCCAGCACCTTGAGTTACAAAGTACTGTGTGGCATTCCACTGCGCTCGTCATCCTGAGACATAAGATGTTAAGTCTCACTATGTCCTGTAGTTACACTGGCTAGAATGTCCTACGACTATTCGTTTATATCCAACAAATATATTTAAAAGGCTTCGTCAGTATCCAAACACCCTGTGGCAGGCAGACAGGCCAGTTCTCTGGTGTCTGTCGGGGCGCGCAGTGTCGCTATCGTTGTATCGCTTGTGCCACGCCGTTTGCTTTATGGTGCCAGCTTGTGTGTAATATTTCTTAGGGATCGCACGCCATGATTCATTCCGAGGCACTTTTTAAGTTTTCGAACGTACCTGTAATGAATGTGGACGGCTGATAGAATATAAAACGGCTGATGATGTATTTTTGGACCTGATTTCGAACGTACCCTATTAATTTATTGGACGGAAAATTTAATACTTTTATTTTTTTCTTAAACGCCTACATATTATGAAGATTAAAATAGAATTACAAATACCTATAAAATTTAGAGACTATAAAATTAACACAAATGATTTATAGTAGCGTCACAAATTCTAAGTTGAATAATAAATTACATACCATTATTTTATTTCACGTTCTCAAGTTCACTTTTGGCGTAAAATAAATTAACGTCACATATTATAAATCTGTTTATTTTACAAATAAGTTAATTGTTTAATTAAACAGTGTTTGATCACGTTGAATGCACCCGTGAAGTAATAATTAGGTCGATATTTATGCGTCCCTTTTGGCCGGCTAATAATGAGAAACATGCATAGTTGTAGGTACTACGTTTTGTAGCTTGGAGGCTTGAAATTGAGCAGGCGGCCGCGCCTGCGCCGCTTGTCAGTTATAATTGGCTGAACTTGTCGACCGACTGGTTGATTTTTTTTATTTTTTCACCCTACGTCGACATTACTCTTCGTCTCCCGCGAGAGACGTAAATTGCGAGTACACGCCGTGGATACAAGCATTAATGTGACGTATGAATACACATGCTGTGTTTTATTAAAATTCTAATTTCGAATCTAACACTCAAATACGTATTGTATTTTAAATGCGATTAAGGTAATGTGGGTTTTTTTAACATAATATCAATGGGTAATGTATAAATTATTGTGATAGTGGGAGGGAACTATTATATCTGGTATAACGTAAGACGACTGACAATTTCAAGAAATAATTAATACAACAAATATCATTTTTAATTGTAATACCATATTTTCCTGTCGGGGGTTAAAATGAAATTAAGTCATAAATTCTATATTCATATAGAATCATAAACGGTCTGCTAAACTAACATATAAAACGAACTGAAAACACGGCTTTACCGCTGTATACGAAATACAATTGAAGTGTCATTGACTTAAAGGCCTACAGTTCTGTTCCATTTCGTTCATTGTGCAGCTAACGCCGGCAGCTGTCGAACCTTTAATACACAATCTTATTGCATATCGACACGTGCGACATGTGTTTTGTATCGATTGTCTCACTTGAGAAAAATTACCTACTTTAAATAAAATATGCGAGATAAACTGCGGCGAAATTTGGACCATTGATTTATATTGTCGTGGTGCCATTTTGTTCCAAATATAGTGTTTTGACTTCACTAGATAGTATAAAACAAAGTCGCTTTCCGCTGTCTGTCTGTCCCTATGTATGCTTAGATCTTTAAAAGTACGCAACGGATTTTGATGCAGTTTTTTTAATAGAGTGATTCAAGAGGAAGGTTTATATCTATAATACGTGCATAAAATAGTAGAGAAGTATATATATAATTCTTCTGTGTGTGATAGCTTGTATATAATGTGACTTCTATACAGGAAAAACACTTTAATGCGGGCGAAGCCGCGGGCAAAATGTAGTATGATTATAATCTAGTTAATTTTGCATAAAAAACATGTTAGTGTAATTCTTGAAATATTTGTTTTCATTTTGTTTCATTACTTAAAAACTGTAGGTCTTCTATTTTCAGAGATTCTGTCTACGCTTATATGTCGGATGTATATTTATATGTTTATTTTAAAAATCTTTAAACGCAATCTATATACGCATACTCACGCCTTTTATCCCCGAAGGGGTAGGCAGAGGCGCAACTAGTGCACCCACTTTTCGCCGTGCGTATTCCGTCCCATGAAGTGATGGGGGCGAGCCATCGACATATCGGGCACAAATTCCAGACTCCAGGCTGATACTGAATAGAAAAATCCAATATCACTTTGCCCGACCCGGGGATCGAACCCGAGACCTCAGCATTGCAGTCGTACCGTAATACAACTACGCCACCGACGCAATCTATATCTATAGTATATTCTCCTTAAAGTGCAAGCGCTTAACTTAAGCCCCAGTAAATAGTCCCGCTCATCCCCTAGACGCGAAGAAAGCCGAAAAAATGCAGCTGGCTCCTAATAAATTATACATGAATCTATTTATGAGACTCTCATTAGTCCGCAAAGTTTTTGGATATCTCTTTCTTTCTTAGTTTACAGCTTCAGCTTTAAATGTTTAAAATCATAAAAAGATGGTCAAAATTCAGCGAAGGTGGGTGCAATTTGAAAATTTTCATTCGAATGAATTTAAACATAATTTTTTTCTCGTTAGTGTCATCCGTAAAATTGTCTATAATCACTCTTTTTTATTCATATTGTAGTATTAACATGCATGGATAACATCTGTTGAGATCCAATTGCATTCTATCAGCAATTTCCACTCAGATACAAAGAGATAGCAAAATTGTTTCATACAACAACAGTCTTGTCAACGCATTCGCTTATCAACCGCTGAACTCTCGTCACCTTTGACTGATTTACTTTACGATACAAACACCAAACGATTTAGACCTCATCTCCATTCCTAGGCCCTTTAACCATCTAAGCACAGAAGAGGTCAACATATAATGGAGTTCGCGTATTTATTGTGACAGATCAAATGCACTGACTGCCGTAATCTTTAGTTGACCGACGTTTTATTGTCGTGTTAATTGCAGTGATATAAGTGTTTACGTTTAATTTTAGAAATTTAATTGTTATGTAATGTGTAACCCAGTCTGAAGATAGTTTGAGTACATTAATGGTGCGATTCTGTTATCACGGTCATTGCTTTCCGTGATAAGAGTTACCAAAAATATTGTTAATGAAGCACCGACGAATTCGTCTACGCGACGAAAAACAACTTTATTTTCGATAACCTATCACTTACACACAATTAAAAAAACAGTTTGTAAACATTGCACTCGATTTGAGATAAAGATGAATAGAAATTTTAAAGACAATAGGCAAGAGCGTAGAGATAAAACAGCCAATTTATATTCAGGCGTACCGGTGGAGGCAAGTTCTCCGATCAGTCACAGTTCTCCGCTATAAATTGAGCCAGATACCCGCCCTAGTACAACATAAATAAGGCGAATCTTGTTAAAAACTTGCGGGGTAAAAAAACGTTTACATTTTTCGCCTTTTTTAAAGCCGAGACGCTCCCCTTAAGGCTTCCGCGGTTTCCATAAATATGCAGATATGCTCTCACCTGGGCTAAAGCCCCAAAATTTAGCGCTCCAATTTATCGTAATAGAAATATTGTAAATACGTATAAATCGCGCGTGCTTAAGTAGATTTGTGTGGCGGCATGTCCTCGCATAAGCAGCTTTCCTGGCGCGTTCATTTTACGTTTGTGTACGTAGGCCCTTAGGCCCTTAAACGATTTGTTATTAACTGATAATGACTCTGTCCCAGCTAACATGACACTTTTCAAAAATATGGACGTAGCTGTTCACTATATACTATTTATATAGGTTTTGATAATAGCAATCAAACAACTTTGTTTATAATGAATCAACACTTACAATCCATTATGTAATGTAAATGAATTCGATTAGTTTTGTAAGTCCATATATTAATTAAAATCTGTCGATAAAGTTGTTTGTAAAAGTTAAATGTGTAATTTATGCATTGGTTGAATTAAAGAGCTGTTGAAAGAATTAGACGAGTCAAACATTTAAGAAATACATACTTAGCTATTATAAAGTTATTCGGAGTATCGAAAACGGAAAATTAATTATATTAAATACATAAAAACAACATTACAAAAGCTACAACTGAATTGGAATCGTTTGCCGCTTTAAAAGACAATAGAAAATATAAAAATAAACCTGTATTTCTATAATCGTAGTAATCAATGTTAATGTATACTCATTCGATTCATCATTTAAATTAACTATTACGATACAAAATTATAGCTATAATTACCATGAAGTTATTTAATTTTACATTAAATGACAAATACAATAAAATAGTATTTGAATATTTCCTCACACAAAATAACTATAAATGACAAATGGCTACGTTGGTTTCATATAATTAATTAATTGCATAAATAACTTACTTATTTATTGAAAACGAATAGGTTATTAATATTATTATATTAAATTAATGATCTCATCTTACATAATATCAATAACATTGTATTCAATATCTTCTGTAATGGCTGAATTGACTTAGCATTTGTGCTAGATTCTCTATCTATAGTTTCTTGAATTAAATAGACTATATATTTTTTATTATTATTTTTCAAGAGCCTTCAGGTATTGCTGTATAAACTTTACTAAAATTACAATATACCTATAAGTTTTCCAAGTAAAACTACCATAGATTAGTGTAATCCTATTTATTAACCTAACACAGTCTATAGTATAACTGCAAGGATTCAACGCTACGTTATTATATATTGAGAAGGGAAACAGACTTGACCAATACTCGGAAAATGTTTCCGTCACATGCCAGAGGCCTTGTTCATCATTCGGACTGGGTCACAAGCATAAATGGGTATGCGTACCTATAATAGTAGAAACATGTAATCCAAGTAATTATTAAAAAAAATGTTTTAATAACTTTCCATATTTAGTTCCATGAATTTAATTTTAATTTTTGTCTATTGCATATATTATTTAAAAACATACTGTAGTCATTATTTTATACTCAAATTCATTAAACGTTAAGACCAAATAAATCATTGAAATAGTTTTAAAATGTTGAGTAACAATTTAATTATAAATCTAAACGTGAAATGTATTTGGTTTGATGTATCGCAAAGTAATTAGTAGACCTGTACGGAAACTAGATGAGATAATTGGGAGATTGGCTTAATACTTAGAAATGGAATTCTTGTAAATGTTTGGTATGGAACCTAATGATTTAGTGCAGCAGGATGAATTCAAAACCTTAATCTAATCTTCGTCGATCAACTTTTTGCTATCCCTAAAGTGTATTTTTGAGTAAACATATTATAGTGAGTGTGTACATCATATATACATCAAAGATTCTGCATTAGTAGAGTTTCGTAAAATAATTCATACACAAAAATATTTTCAATGTAGAGTCGTAATGTACACTTATTTTTGCTCAACTCTTCCAGAACTCTACTAAGATACGATCAAATGTATGTCTATTAATATCGGCCATTCGCCGTTCCTCGAATAATCAATACGCATCAGTCAATCAACTAAAACTATTTGTACTCGTTCACATTACCCGTCCAGTTTACGTAGCCCTCACATTTCACTCAGCACTCTGTACAAAAGCTACATTATCTCATGCTCGCATTACATAACTCCGAAAACGCAGGTGTTAAAAGCGTATTAGAGCTAACAAACAGGCGTTAAGCTTCGGGATTCGGCAGACCATAGCTCGCTTAAAACGGCGAAGATTAGCCTTTCGTACTGCCAAATTAATGTTTCATACAATGTCAAATGTTAAAGGAAATATAACGTTTTAACATTCCCTTTTGTGGGGTAGTAATGCGTCACCACTGTGGGGGTTATTTATATAATGTTATGTGGAGGTAGTGTAGCTGTATCAATTTATACGACTGTGTTTGCACTTGGGTTACACTCTTAGGTCCTTTAGCAATAAAAGTCTAAACTGTCTTAATTCACATTATATTGTCACACACATACAGAAAGACATGTTAATACTACGACAGTAGGAGAACGACTGGTGTTAATACTACGACGGAAGGAGAACGACTGATGGACAGATAGCGAACGGCGAACATGCCACGTTCTGCAACGTTGCCATTTGTCCCTACATACATCCCCTTCCAAAAAAAATTTTTTACAAAATTAATGAAATTTGGAAAATACATCCTTTTTTAAATCGGTTAATACAATTACAAATATTCAACGTACATAAAAGTTTACACAAAGGCACACAAGAATTTGCTAAGTTGCAGTAATGGATATCTGTAAGTAGGCGACGAGCTCGAGTCGTCAACACCTGCATCGAATTACATTACACTTTATTCCAAAGAATCTGCAATTAGATACGTCCGGTTATGATATGACTTTCTAGATAATTTCAATGTTTATTACTTACTGCATAAAAAAAAATATAAAATCACAATACATCAAAATGATACCATCTATAAAACGAACTTATGTATTATTATTATCTTATTTAGTTTCATACCCTTTTTGAATTTCTTAAATAAGTTACATATTATTTTTACACTTTAAAAAAAATTAAATATGAATAGACACTTGCTTTAATGTTAGAATACTTTGTTGTGGAATTAAGCTGTCCGACAATATAACGTTGCTATAATACTAAACACGTCTTTTATTTAATTATTTTATGAGAAAAAAAATGTATATGTTTATACTATTATATTAATGATACTTAATCGCCTTTTCCGTTGTCTTTTCAGCAAGGGTTATTACTATAATGCTGTGCCTGTGGGGCAGCTTGACCTGCTGAACCCTCAGGTATTACAGACGTTAACTCTTTTCGAAACCATTTCTTTATATTGATGCAACTCCTTCTTCCAAATATGCACATTAATAACAATGCTAGAGTAATTGCCACGACAATTACAATTATTCCCATATTTTCTATTTTTCTTTCCATGTCTCCCGCTTGTTTTGCATCATTGGCACCTTGTTGCGCTATCACAATTTCTTCGTTTTTTGCTTGATAGGAACCCATTATTGTCACGAATCTTTCTTTTTCACAAATTACTATCTACTGTTCTGAGCGAATGCGTATTCGCGACTAATATCTAAATATAAGAAAAGACAACGAAAACTGTGATTTCACAATGCTTATTCATCTATGTACTAAATACTATGCTTATGACATTTTAACATGAACGCTGCACCTGCCCTACAAAAATCGCACGGGTGGCTTTACTTGTCGGCCACTGCGTGTGGTACAAAAAATAGGATTGGGCGTATTATTGGAGATAGTATCTCGTTCATTCTTATCATTAATCTGTTGTCCTAATTCCCTATCGTAATCGCTTAAGTCGTCTCTCAAAATATATGCAGGTTTTAACCTATCGATAGACACTTGAGTTTCTCTATTAGGTAATTTAATTTTAAAAATCTTATCATTTCTACTTAAAATGCGATATGGGCCCTCATAAGTATTACTAAGTGATTTCTTATGCATATCATTTCTGAGAAATACATGCGAACATGTACCTAAGTCTTTATTAACAAATATTTTACGCGAATCGCTTGCCGCTCGTGACTGAGGCCGTAACCTACTGATAGTGTCCCGTAACTGTCCCATAAAAATGTGTGTATCACTAGCCTGCGTTTCGGTTACCTGAAAAAAATCTCCTGGGAGTCTGATCGTAGATCCATAAATCATTTCAGATGCGCTCACTCCTGTATCACTTCTACATGCTGCTCGTATTACTTTTGACCGTATCCGCTGATATGCTTGAAACTGGTATAGCTTCATGCCGACGCGTAAAAACGATCTATAACTGTAATACAGCAACAAGTTGCAGGGCTTCTCACATGTTCTCGCGCGACTTCTAAATCGGAGATGGTATTTGCAGATCAGCCAATTCTATCGTCATCTTCATCATCTGCCCTATTAACTCGGGAACGGCGGACGAGGGCGAGTCTGCATATAATGGTGCTGGAGGAAGTGCATTGCCACTTGGGTGTGCCATTTTTACTATATTACTATTTAATTCTATTCTTCTTACGTTGTAGGCTCACCGAGTACGACGTGCTTGAAATAGTCGGTGAGGAATCGCTCTCCGTCGTAGTTCACTCCTTTTAAGTATTAAAATTTATTCACTGAAGCAATGTTAAGTGTTACACAGCGTCGTGGTCACCAATGTGGTGTAGTTATGCGTCACCACTGTGGGGGTTATTTATATAATGTTATGTGGAGGTAGTGTAGCTGTATCAATTTATACGACTGTGTTTGCACTTGGGTTACACTCTTAGGTCCTTTAGCAATAAAAGTCTAAACTGTCTTAATTCACATTATATTGTCACACACATACAGAAAGACATGTTAATACTACGACAGTAGGAGAACGACTGGTGTTAATACTACGACGGAAGGAGAACGACTGATGGACAGATAGCGAACGGCGAACATGCCACGTTCTGCAACGTTGCCATTTGTCCCTACACCTTTGTTAATTTTTAGCGTGTTAGGTACTTTTCTCACGTAAGAATAATTAAACCGAGACCGTAAATCTTCAGTAATAGAGTAATAGAAATACCTATTTTATACTAAAACACAATACCATACAGAAATCTATGAAATGGCACTAGCGTTCTAATAATTGCTCTATAATGCCTCGCGCATACGCGACGTATGCCGTCGTATCACCGTGCCAAGTTTTTCTCAGAAACTAATCAATAATGTGAAGAGGTATTGAAAAGGTAATATTATGTATAGCTTTTGCACACGCTATACCTTTGTTTTTCTTTATGAGAATAAATCTTTACACACACTCATTAATTTAATTAGATAGAAACGTTTATTGTCTCGCTTTCAATTATTGTTGCATCTTCTGTTGTATAATTTATTAGCACATTATAATATTTCCTCACCGATGTATTAATGTACAATCTACATTTGTTTTTATACTAAAATACCCCAACATAAAATTTTATTTCATATAATTCTCAATATATATTTTTCATTTACATTTCATCTTATATAAACGTAACTCCTCAAACAAGTTTATCATAACGTTGATCCTTTGTTAATATTACTTACAAACTTTGTCAATTTTAGTGACGTGCCTACCCCGGTCCGGTTTTCGGTAATACTACGTACGCTCGGTCTGAATTTGCATTTTGCACGCGTGATAAGTGGCCAGGATTACACAGGATTCCACCTACACTCTGTTTGTTCTGAAATAAAGGGCTGTTAAACTTTTTTCATGGTAATTTGGGTCACCTTTAGAAGAAAGGATCGTTGTAAATTTGTTTAAATAGGCCGTAAGTCCGTTTTAAATTAGAATTTACATGCGTTTAGCTAATTCGGATTATTTAATAGCTGTTTAATCGGGATGTTTCTATTTTCAACTGTAAAGCTATCAGAATTGAGCATTTTTCTGGCGAATGATTAATGTAAGCCACATAGTGCCGGCTGACTTCCAAAATTTCCACACTAAATCTTCCCTTTCGTTTCGCTTCTTTTGGCCGCGGAAGACTTGGCATCGTATTTTATCTGTGTAACGCGAGCTATTGCAATGGGACTAAATATATACTGCACATACAATGGTTTAAATTATTGCGCAAGTATTGTTGTATATTGCAAGTAGAGTTAAAACTTGAAAGGAAGATACGCAGACATTTATATTAAGAAAAATGGTTTGGCCAAATTTAACATTAATGCAATTTGGAGATGTATGTTATTATATTTACTAATAATTCGCCTGATTAAATGAATTGATTATAAGAAACGATAAGCATATATAAAGTGTAATAATATTATAATGACAGTATTTGTAAAATGCATTTGATGCTTCAACATTTAAAACACACTTCTAGTACAGAGAGAGGCATTTAACAATATTGATCAATAAAGATATATAATTTTGTCAAATTTATTACCTAAACAAATCGGCGCTGTAAATGTTATTAACTTATTTCATTATATATAATAATTTTAAATTATTCAATTATTTAATTTTCGGCAACAGAGCAAGACCGAGTAAAATGGCGCGTATTGGAGGAGGCCTATGTCCAGCAGTGAACTAAAATATAGGCTGATGATGATGATGAATAATTTATTTAATCGTCAACTAATTAATTTTATACTCTAAAATATAGCTAACTTTTTTATGAACTGAATACCTACTAATGTCTGGGGGCCTAGAGATGTTTACGCATGCGCCGTCGGCGCGTCTCTACGTAGCGCCGACGGATTATTGTTTTCATGTATTAAAGGTTATATTTTAACATGGAAAAGGTAACAATAAGATTATCCATATCTCTAGATATAGGTAAATATGTAGCTATATCAGATTTCCTAAGTTTTCGACCAAATTGTCTTTAGTTGCCATAGAACTTTCATGTAAGGTTTTAAGGTTATTTTACAGAGATTCTTCTCAAAAACATGAAGTTTTCTATTAAAGAATATTTTACTATACTAAATAAAAACCTATAAATAAAGTTTTCGGTATTTTTATCACATAAACTATTCCTAAAACCTGTCAATCAAACATAATATTACAAAAAACTGCACTGGTTTAAGATCTGAATGAGTAATGTTTAAATATAAATATATTTTTTTGAAATAGCATGTAGGTGTTTTAAAACATATTTTAATTCACCAAGAAAGAATTAACCTAGAAAAATACTCACGGAATAAATTTCTATAGTCTTTGTTATGAAATTCCCATTAGATATTATTTTCTTGTATAGTAATTAGTATCTATAGTTAGCTGATATTACAAATAAATACCTAGATTAATAATAAAACAGTATATTTGATAATATTTTATAGTATAACACTATTTGTATTCAAAATCATAACATTGCACGACGTGAGTACTGAACTTAGCTTTAGGTAGAGCTTGGTGGCGTCATTGTCGTTTTCACACGTTATCTACGTAAAAACCATCAAAATAATATTATCAGAACAAAAACACGCAACAATACACTGATTTCATAAATAAAACTCAACGAAAACTCATTTTAAACCGAGAAAAACTCACAAAAAACATTGCGCAAAGCACAAAGACATTGTATACAAGTTGACATAGAGGGCGCCAGAGTCGCGCGATACAATATGGCGATGGTTTGCTGGACGCTGATTGGCTGGACCACGCAACACCGTGAAGTTGGCTAGCATGAGGGAGCGAGGCAGATTTATGTGATGTTTTGGCGCCGATGAAAGACGGAGAATGTGTTGGAACGGGAGTACATTTGTATGCCGGCGGCGTTTCGAACCGGTTTTGTCAGAGGCGTTTACAGAGTGTGCGTATGTGCGGGCTATGTGCCGCGGCCCCGCAGGTACAGCGCGCCACCTATTTATGATGATGGATTGAACAGCGCGAGTATCGCAATGTATTAAAAATACAATTTTAATGTTTATTACTTTTTTGTTTCAGGTAACGAATCACAGGCGACGTCAAGGTTTTTATTTGGTTTAATTTGGTAACGCAACGTGTGTCTGAATATTTTATTTTTATAGATAACATTGAAATCATGATTCACGTGTTTACTTTATATTTTTGTAGAGGATTGCTTTTTGAAGGATATATAGATTAAAATATACATTATGAAAATGTATCATGCGTACCCATTTGTGTGAATAAATGTTGAATAGCAGAGCAGTTTAAGTTATAACATTATTTTTGATCCATTCGAATCAAAATGGATACGCTAACCACTACCTGAGTTTCTCAATGCTAGGTTAAATACCTGTGTCACCCACAACCCCCCAACCTCCTCTAGACGGAAGCGATAACTCGTTTTTTCTACGACAATAAAAAGCTATATTAACTAACTAGACTTCTGCTCGCGGCTCCGCCCGCGTGAAAAAGATTTTCCGGGATAAAAATGTTTTCCCGGGATAAAAAGTAGCCTATAGCACTCAGGAGTAATGTAGCTTCCTATTAGTGAAAGAAGTTCTTGAGTTTATCCATTACAAACAAACAAACAAACAAATCTTTCCTCTTTATAACATTAGTATAGATTTGCCCTTAGTCAACGTTTCCTTCATCAAAATATTTTGATATATTGAATTCTTTTTTTTTTCTTTAGAAAATCTGAATTATTTTGTAATGTTACTGACCAGCTTTGTTTATAAGCTCATGTCTTTTGTACCTTAATAAGTAGGCAGGAGTAGGGACGGTACAGTCAATGTTTTTGAGACTTTTCTGTCCCGTGATGTGATTAATGGCTTACGGGGCATTAGCCATAGTTAGTAGGACATAAAAACTCTTCGGTTTAGCTCACAAACTGTATTGAAATAGCAATTTCTACCGCCAAGCAACAGTGTGCATGCACTGTTGTGTTTCGGTTTGAAGGACTTTGTAGCCAGTGTAGCTACTGGATATAATGAGACTTAAAATCTTATGTCTCAGGATGACTAGCGCAGTGGAATGCCATACAGTAGGTTTGTAACTCAAGGTGCTGTATGGTGTTACTACTGTTTATGGGCGGTCGTATCTTTTACCATCAGGCGAACGGCATGCTCGTCTCGTCATTCAATGCCATAAAAAAAGCGGCTATGATTATACGAATTACTATATCAGATACATAACTAATTGATAAATTTAAACTTATTTTTAAACTAGCTTTTGCTCGCGGCTCCGCCCGCGTGAAAAATCTTTACGGGATAAAAGTCCCTCTATATATTTCCCAGGATAAAAAGTAGCCTATGTTTTAATCAGGGATATGATCTACCCGTGCGCCAAAATTCATCGAAATCCATTCAGTAGTTTCGGAGATGTGCAATAACAAACAAAGAGAAAAACAGACAGACAGACAGAAAAGATATAAATATCGCAGATTTGTATTCCGTTACTTTTATTTAGTCACCCCCCTTTCTTTTTATCACATTTTTTTTAATGTACAGACACAGGTTCTATTGATTTCTTGTATTATGTGTATGTATAGATAGTTTGGTAAATAATATACCTACATTAAGGTATTTTTAATATATATTAGGAAAATATTCCTTTGCACGTAAAGTATTAAAAGTATTGTAAATGATATATTATTAAATCTTAGTTGATATTAAAAATTTAATATTCTGCACAACCACATCTAGCCTCCAATGTGAAACGGAAGCGGAATTATGTTAGGTCGAATAAAAAAACGATATGGCTCAGACCCAATGGCCTAAGATAAATTTAGTTCGTCGTGTAACTGTGTAACTAGCAATAAATATGCTAATTTAACACTATAACGTCCGTATGTCGCCCGGCTACGCCATTGAAAGAGCGAAAAAGATATCACAAAATTGCACTGCGCATTGCTCTTTTCAGTCATACAGCCTTCGAAAAGCACCAGACAAAAGTTCACCCTGTGTCTTTCTCTCGTAGGTAGTATTTTTTCTCTTTCGATTTATAGAGTTACGACATTTTGGCGTCCGTCCGTAGTTTTATCGACCTATGGCAACTACTAACCCAATAAATTTTGGTGTTTCGCTCAGTGAATCCGTACTTTGAACGAATGCACCGTCCCATATACGAATCTGTATCGATTTATCCGGCCGAGATTATAAGTTATTGAGGAAACTTATCTATCGCGTCCTTCACTTTAATCCCGTCGAAGACCGCCGACTGATTTATGTGTTCATTATTGGCTACTCTTTTTTGCATTGCAAAACAGGCCGGTTCTACCAGTTCACGGACACGCAATGTATCTCTTAATTAACAAAACACAATTAATGTATAAATCAAGAGCACAGCTTAATCTGCAAAATGAAAACAATCAAAACCAATATTTAATTGATGAGCATACCTTAATTAACTTGTAGTTTGACAGCGGTCCCTCGGCCCCTTGGATAAAAGAAGCCATCTGCATTTCGGTATTCAAATTATTCTCCAAACTTGTTTCGTGACCAGAGACAGGGCCATTAACAAAATCGCTACATCACGCTCACTCCTGCGCATTGAAAATGCGATAGAACGGTGCAACCCTTTGGCGAGGGGCTATCGGCTTCCAAAGGGTAATATAAAATACTCATATGAACCCAAACAAAACGGAACAAAAAATCACATCACAAAAGTTTGCCTAAACTAACCTTGTTAAGAGATTTCTGGATAAAGGAATACCGTTTTTCAGTATCATCACGATTGTGCCGTGGTTCGGATAGCTTGAACGGTATTAGGCGACTGAGTTTTTCAATGTATGATATTATTGTTCAATTTTAAAGTAACGGTTCATTGTGCAAGTGTAAAGAGAAAGTTGGTTTTGTTAAAAAACAAAAATGTTTGTGTTATTGTTTGGGAGAAAGTAGCCATTGTTAAAAATTGTTTTGTACCTGCAAAGGATTCGAACGGTTTCGAGTTTTTTAGTATTCGTCTGTCCTTGTTGTAGCGCGTTTCTTTTAGATTACGTTGAATTTGTGAAGTGATATCGTTTGAAGTTTGTCAGGTATTGATATTTTTTCGTACTTTAAATCAATTTCAATTATAATTTACCTAGATTTTTTACGTGAGTCAGTACCACGAAGTCTCGGATTCGATTCCCAGAGTATTTTCTACAGAAATTTACCTAGATAATTACTATATCTACATAGATAAACATACCTCAACTAAAGGCATTGCCAAAATTATTTGTGTTCCAAAAATGACCCAAATAACTAACGATAACGTTCAACCTGATTAAACATGTACGTGATAAAAGCGAGAGTTCTCCGGAAAAATTAATTGAGTGTGACGCATTTGAAAATTTAATCCCATCGCCGTGTACCTTACCGTGTGTACAAATTAACGTTGTGTTTTTGTGTTAGAATGGGACGTGGGTCGTAAATAAGAAGATGTGTATACAACTGTATATTTTTGTAAACATACGTATACTTGCTAGTGTATATTATGGGATGTTCAATGTGATAATATAGCGTCACTTTTGATATTTTATCCTGTTGGGCTCTAGCCTAAGTATGTAATAATAGGGAGTAGCTGTCCCCCAGCACGACTCGTTAAAAAAAATGTCTAGAAATGGTATTTCAATCCGTATAATAATAATATAGTAAGTATATAATATAATTACTATCAATTATAAATAAATAAATGGTCGCATATATGAGTATTTTCAGCTTAACAAGAACTTGAAATTAAGTCTATTCCTGAAACAGCATCAGTGTAGAGTTCTTAATGTAAATATTCCAAATACATAAAATATATTTATTCATGATTACCTAACGGTTATAACTTGCAAATAACGAACGTATTTCTAATCTAAATTAAAATAATTGGAGTTTACTGAGTTATCGCAATACGTTGGACACAATTAACTAACCCATTTCATATCTGTTAAGGGACAATGCGTGAGTGGTCTGTAAGAACAACGGCGGTCCATGTTCCGTTCTTACGCATGCAAGACGCTTAATTAAACAAGCTGCGCGGGGCAAGCGAAACGTAAGCATTTAATTTATATCCCTGCAGTAAACTCGACGGGTTCTTCTGTGCTGGTACAATTCTAAAGAGTCGGTTTTGTTGAGCGACGAAGAGTAGTTCGCGCAAGTTCGAAGAGATGGCGTTATTTTAATGTATCGTTTTGTGTTTCAGCTGTATTGAATAGTCAATTTTACGTTAGTTTATCAAGAAATGATTGTGTCAAATTTGAGGTAATTTACCAAATACTAGTTATAAATTACATTAATGAAACTTAGTTATTTTTTTGTATTTAAAAGCGACATAAAATTATTAGGTATACGTAGTAATGTTTCACACACGAATAAATAAAACATATACCTTCAGACAAAATCAACTGTGTTATATAAGAAACGTTGTAAAACGATGTCACAATCGTTCCACTTTTTTGTAGGTATCTGTCGCCCATCGCTTATGCAAAACGCCATTCCCTTTTCGTTGCGTAGTCGTGGAAAAACTCAGTACAGTGAATGCAGGATTAGAATGAACTATTTTAATTAGTTTCGCTCACATTTCACTACACAAAGGGTTATTTTATGAATATATACGGAACGTTAATAATGCATTTTTATTTAAAAATGGAATAGTTTCATAGATAATGGAATTAATATAAAAGCAAAATATATTTATACACACTCACGTCCTTTATACCTGAAGGGGTGGGCGGAGGTGCAATTAGTGCACCAACTTTTCGCCGTGCGTATTCCGTCACATGATGTGATTGGGAGCGAGCGTAGCGCCATATCGGGCACAAATTCCAGACTCCGGGCTGATACTGAATAGAAAAACTTTGCCCGACCCGGGATCGAACCCGAGATCTCCGCATTGCAGTCGTACTGTAATACAACTTGGCCACCGAGGCAGTGAAAATACATTTGAATTACTAATTATATTTCATTGAATTAAATTAATTTATTTACAACATGACTATTCTAAATAATGTGCGATACATGTTCGTGTGCTGATATACGTAAATTCAAATGCTTTGTACGTCTGAAACTGAGTTTCTCAAACTGCGAAATATGTTATCCCCAAAGGTCGTAGTGGTGACCACTACGAGTACTGCAAGTTTACCATCTTGATTTCCCCACAGCCAAATTTGAAAGCGAATAAACAGTTGCTACGAAGCTGTATTAATACATTGTACTTGTGATACGAAATGGTTCGTAAGGTATAATTAAAAGCCTTTGCAAATTATATTTAAATAATATGCAAATTTAAATATAATCGATTACAAATCTTATACGATTACTTAGAAGATAATTCGAGCAGATGTAATTAAAATTAATTGCACCGAATATTCGACTTAATTACAGAAATGCATATCACTGAGAAATGTATGGGGGTAAGCTGAGTCGGGTCGGTATGCGACAATGGCGAATTACTTACGATCTTTAGTTCACAAAGTAAACAGTTGAATCGAAGAATTTCCTGCTTAATTATTCAACACCCTACTCCCCGCAATAAATACTTATTTGGTCACCTCGGCCACTGGCTATCCTCTAAATTCCAGTAGATCTTCCTACCTATACCCCTCCTTAATTAAGTCCATACTGGGTACAACAACAATGGCCGCCGACCGATTCGCGCCAAGATATTCAAATATGTCTAAGGCCACTATTATATTGCGAACGTTTATCGGAATACGCTCTCTGGTGTAATGATAAACTTATTTATTAAATTCAATTTTGTTTAATGAAATAAATATTCACATAATATTTATTTTTAAAGTTGAAGCTACTTTTTTAATGCAGTGGAAAAAATGGTCATTTGTAACAGCTACATTTTTAAAGTCGTTACATTAGGTATAATTTTAATCCGAAAAATAAAAATTTGTTCTTACTTTTTTTTTTTTTTTTATAATGGCATTTGTGTTCACATTTTGCCAATGTCAAGTTTGGTTTGTCTATTTTATTATCTGTAGTATGTCGAAGTAAAGCAGTGGCTACCTTACCAAGACTTTATCGAGGAGTTTTGGCGGCAACAAAAAAAACACTTGATTAGCACAATTATTTCAATTCACTTCATTTGAGCTCTTTAATAGAACTATATTGGATAATATACCACCATAATTATGCAATATAACACTAAGTATCACCAAAATAATGAATTAAAACAAGAGCACCTCATGACACTTCCAAGTTCCCGCCAAAACTCTTGTTCTTACTTAATGAGGTAAATCAATAATAAGATTAACATAATGATACAAGACACGTATAAAATTGAAAATATAGTGATCATTAAAAATACGAAGATTATTATAAATAAATGAAATTAATTAATGCGATAAATCAATTTAATTATTACAATGATTTAATTGATATGTGTTTGTGTTCGAATGTGACCCTTGTCTATGTTGTCTTTCATAGATAATTTATAATCGATACCACAAAATAAATAGGTATAGAATAAAACTACTAAATTTACAGACAAGTCATAACTCAGGCATTAATATCCGTGTTGAATAATTTAGACTTCAATTTGCACTAAATAAATTCCAAAATAGTTTATTAAACTGAAACTTATAGACGAACTTGTGTTTGTTAGTATTTTTCCAAGACCAAGCAAAGATCTTATAAATTAATATCAAACAAGCAACGGAATCGTAGACGTTATGCCGTCGTCACTAGCAAAATCCCAAATGAGACATCGATTCCGCTTTACCCTTGCCTCGCACGCAACTGTAAGAAACTTTTTAAAATATGTCGCATTCGTTTATACTCTTTGGTAATGCGTTCCGACTTTTTGTTATAAAGCCACCGCAATTTTACTTATAATGCGTTTTTATTTCGTTTATTACACGCAATGCAATTGTAGGGATGTTAGTAAAATCGTAATGATAGTTTAGATATATATTTTTTTTATGGTTGAATGATGAGACGAGCATTCCGTTCGCCTGATGGTAAGCGATACGACCGCCCATAAACAGTAGTAACACCATACAGCACCTTGAGTTACAAAGTACTGTGTGGCATTCCACTGCGCTCGTCATCATGAGACATAAGATGTTAAGTCTCATTATGTCCAGTAGTTACACTGGCTACAATGTCCTTCAAACCGAAACACCACAATGCATGCACACTGCTGCTTGGCATTAGAAATAGACATTGCGGTGGTACCCACCCTGGCGGACTCTTACATATGAGAGACCTACCACGAGTAAAAATGATATATCAAATAAAAACATTTAGAGTAAAAATATTAACGTATTTATGATATATCTAGTATGAAAATCATTTAGATAATACTATACATTAATTTTAGATTTAATCTAAAAATCATAAATATTTATGACCAGCTAATAAGTTGGTAGAGAACTAAGAAATCCTATATACTTAACTACTGGATATTAGACAACACTACAAGTCATAGTAGTCGGTCCGTATATTCTATATTCAATCCTATAAGAAATAAAATAACCCTAAAATATCTAACAGTTCATAATAGCAAAATTGAAACCGTTTCAGCCGGCTTTGGTTTCCAGAACTAACTGTTTATAACAACGTGAGTAGATAAAGTCGTTCGATCGTCGATAATGCCTATAGAAGTACCTTTAAAGGTCGCTCTAACAATATGTTATGTACTTACCGTAGTTTCTATTTTTATGGCCCTTCCATTTCAGGTCTGCAAACTCTTTTGTGACTCAAGATGTTTATCTGTTGTGATAACGGTATTTATTGTTATAATTTATATGTTTATTGATTCTATGATATTTATATGTTTTTCACGAAAGTCGTTACATATAAATTTATTATAAATTCAATACAGACCGAAAACAGGAGTGATAAAAAGTAATGAATATATAACTGAATTCCTAAAATGACTTACTCAAACTTGATAATGAATTACCGTAGGTACTATGTACATTATTTATTTACTGGTCACATTAAAATTCAGACCATTCTGAAGCATCGAAGACGAGTTAAGTTGCGTATAAATAAAATATTTTTATAAAGTGTGTTGCAATATAAAGAAGGGCAGATGCACTTGCGAAATAAAAAAGGAAAGGTAAAACGCGACATGGCTCTTGATTAATACTTTAAAGGAAACTTGCGCTGCGGACCGAACTAGGCAGTCGGCGAGAGCCTTAAACCCCACATACCGCGCAGTACAAACACATAATACCGCTTATAGTGTGTGGAACGTTATAATATTATTTACTATTTTATTCATTTAAACTATTATAAAAGACTTATTTAAACAAATAAAAAAAATATTTGGCAACTAATTAAATGAAACTGGCCGTAGTTTATAAATATTTTGCTTTGTTTTACTATAAATATTTAAAATTCGAACCATAAATATCGGTATAATAAATATAAAACAAACTGGCCATAAAAACAAAACACCAGTTTGTCCAGGTGACGATCAGATCGTTCAAAGAAATACTCCAGTTTTACATATGGTGGAGGTTAAAGAAAGATTCTCCCAAGAGTTGCCGCATAAATTGGCCCGTTCGTGATGCAATGCCTCGTTGAATATGTATAGGTGCGCTCCCTTCCGTACTTCTCATTTTACTAATAGATTTCTCTTTGATTAAATTTGTATACGTTTTATTCATAAGCGACTATTGTTATCTTGTGGCCATTTAAATCACGACTTTCCCGTGTTCTTATATCGATCTAGTTATCTATCGCATTAAGATATACACATGAATATAAATCACGTTTTAAATTAATTCTTTTTATCATAATATTAAGTGCCATGTTATTTACATAGGCTATGTAATGTGACCACATTTTATATATAAAGCCAGTCAATTTAAATTATAGAATTAAAGAGGGAACTACTTCAAAACGCTCAAAGAATTTATAAGTCGCATGAAAAACTTTGAATGTAGTGACACGAACTTAACTGCACGCTAGAGGGAGCGATATTTCACGAGTGTACCGACTGCAACGTAAATGGTATACAAGCAGTATATCACGAGAAAATGAAGATGTACCTTAAGTATTATTTAATTACATGTCAATTTTGAGTGCGGTGTTCGATAAGTGTAGAGATACCTAAAGTCACATTTAAATTATTCGTTGTCTCGAAATATTTATGACCGGTAACCCTTTGGCATTTGGCGTCCGAACACTGGACGCAGAAGGAAGAATCAGATATTTATAATGGCTTTATTAAGTCAAGCTATCGAGTGAGCTCACGCCCGCTTATTATAATAATTTAGACGATTGCCTAAAGCACCCGGTAAATGAATGAAGTCATCACAATATGTAGATATAAAATCATTTTTGGAGCTTTTTTGCTTTCGATTTTAATAAAGTGGAATAACAACTTTATCTTGTTATTACGCACGCATGCTCACGCCTTTTATCCCCGAAGGGGTGTAGGCAGAGGCGCAACTAGTGCACCCACTTTTCGCCAAGCGTATTCCGTCCCATTATATGATAGGGGGCGAGCCTATGGCCATATCGGGCACAAATTCCAGACTCCGGGCTGATACTGAATAGAAAAATCCAATATCACTTTGCCCGACCCGGGGATCGAACCCGAGACCTCAGTCTTGTTATAGAAAATGTATTTTATGCCTTTATTTAGTCTGCAAGTTTGTAAATCGAATGCATTATTTAAATCACTTTTCGAGTATTCTTGAGGTAAGATGACGCGATAATATATAGTTAACAAATCATAGCAGCGTTGGTATGCAAAAATGCAAGAAGATTCCGTGACGCGGAGTCATGGCGGTGGGCTGTTCATGTTTCTAATGTGTTCATACTTTTTGCTGACTGGCTGTACACGTGAGCATGCTCAAAACCGTATAATGAGGAGAAAATTAAAATATAAATAGCCATTTTATTTACACGGTAGATTAATTTAAAAAATCTCTAAACTAACGAGGCCCACTGATAAAAAAATAAAATTATGAAACCTTAATTAACAGCGTCTACTTAACATTGCTCAACTTCTAAAAGAGTCACTAATCTCACAAATGGTAATATTTACGGGTGCCTTACCTCATTGGAGACATTAAAACTTTCCAAGCCATAACCGCGGTAACTCTTACCTCTCATTGTTCATTCAGAGTGCGTATATTGGAGTTGAAATTTGTAGGCGGCGCTGAAAAAGTGTCAATTCATCATA
The DNA here is from genome assembly GCA_947568825.1 of Sphinx pinastri. NCBI lineage: Eukaryota > Metazoa > Arthropoda > Insecta > Lepidoptera > Sphingidae > Sphinx > Sphinx pinastri. Next base: position 6,747,561 of record OX387627.1, on the reverse strand, counting down.
GTAAAGCCCCGGGCTCGAGACCGAAGTCCCGTAGATAAATCTCACTTCCATACTTTCGCGTAGGGAAAACGACTGCTTTATGAGATCCTTAAGGCTGTATGGATTTGGGAAAATATTTCCTCTGCGTGCTGGCCTCCGACAAATGAAGGAGCATTGGGCACATTAGAATGTGTGAAAGGGCCTATACGCGTTTTATTGTTATGCGAAGCAATTCGTTTAAAAGCTAGTGTGGTGCGGCGGTATTCCAAGTGCTTTTTGCTAATATTTATTAAGTGAAAGCACCATAGGGTTAGGGTAAGAAAAAAACTGACTTAATGTTTATAAGAGTTCGTAAATTGGCCGTAAATCTTGAAAGGTTTTAGTATTTTTACCGAGAGTAAGCTGAATTTACGCACACCTACGCTATTTAAATTAATGGTAGGGTAGCTGAAGTACATGATACTATAACAAAACAATATACTCCGGTAGTATTGCATAATTGAAATGGGCGTAAGTATTCATTTATATTCATGCCTAACCGCATAAATAGCAAGCGCGCGCGCGTGAGTGCAGCGCCCGCGCACACTGGGCGCGCCTCATTAGAACAAGCGCCCTTCCCCTGCGCCTGCGCTCCCGCCTTGCGCTCTTACGCCCGTTTATTCAGACCAGATGACATTTCCATTGCCAACATACAAAATGGACATTTTAGAAGAGCCGCTGCAAACAGTAGAGATTCTTCCCAGATAAATTTTATTGTGTGCTAATACCGCTGTACTATCTAGCCAAGTACTTCACGTACGATACGTCGACACTCTAATTTACTCAGCCCGTAATGTAAATAAAACTTTAAGTATGCAAGAATATTAAATGTATACGATGTAAAAAGAAATCTTTGAGCACAATCGTGTTCCAAATACGGAGCATCAGCAGGGTTCGTGAGCGATGTGATATGAATTGAATTAATTATGAGGAGCGTACGACTGGTTCACGAACTCCAGTAAGAAATGTTGGGTAGCTGGTAAAATAAGACGATTAAAGAAACTTTTACCATAATCTGCGAACTGTCCATTATATACGAAGTGAATCGAATCGGATGCATACGACAAAATAATGCATACAGGTGTCGAGGGATCGAGCGCCCCTTGGAACCGCTGATGGAAATTAAATAGAGGCAGCACTCCTTAAGCCGGGTATTGAAGCGTTAGACACGGCCGATGCGTCGATAGCGCGCTACACATCCCCAATTACGATTTATTCAGTCTGAAAAAGGGCATTGGTAATGAATGACGTGCCGAGCGGATGGCTTTTTGTCGCACAAATCGAAAACCAATTATTTCTGAAAGTAACTAAGATTCCAATCGAGAGAGACGTAGACGGGTGGGTCATAAATCTACGCGAGTATTTGCAGCGCGCTCGGAATATGAATTATTCTTGGTGATTGTTCTTGCGGCCGCGTCATGGTTCATACATGAAGTGCGAACTAGTTTTTCGAAGTCCCACTCGTCCTCGGCTCGTAAATAAAATCGTATTCGCAAAATGTGAATTTTTTTTAGAGTCGTGTATTTTTTGCCTCTGAGGTCTTCAAGAGACTTATTAACTTATAATTTTGTAGTGGTTATAATTAAATGTGTAATCAGGGTGATTGGTGGTCCACTTGTGTCCGAAGGTTCTTGGGCACCAGCGGTGCTTCCGAGATAACTCAAATTTGTTTGGGTGAATTTTTCGAAACTGTTTTTTATCAATCTGGTTGGCTGGTAATTGGTCGAGCGGGCTACGAGTCGGCGAGCCATAATTGACGGTGCTATCATTCTGAACTTTTCGCTTGGACATTCGAGGAAATTCTTAATTGGTCCACCTTTTGTAACGTACCGTAATACCGCCTTAATAATAACACGATCGATTTTTAGCAGATCGTTCGATTTAATTATCCTCTTGATTTCGACATTAACGATTATTGCATTTGGTGACACAAATTTATATCCGATAGTTACTTACATTGCTAATAAATATTTGATTTATTTCAGGCAATAAATTACATTCAAAATCGGGTTTTCTTCAGTTCTAAACTGAATCGCCATTAATAAGGCATTGTGTTTCTTATTGGCGTACAATTAACGGGTCCTTAAGGTGACCGTGCCATCCCAAAGGCGGGTAAAAAGCTTACATTCAGCGAATACTAAACGAGTGGAGCTCCTCTGAAATTCTGCAAGGAAAAAAATTCCGAGCGATACTTATCAAGTGTTTGAAATGACACAACCGGATTCCGGCTCTTTCGATATATTCGTTTTTCCATAAGGGAATAAAACTGACGAATTTCTCAATAAAAGAGAGATGACCGGCGTGTCGTCACGTACTTGGCGGGGGCTCAGGGAGTATTTGGAACGGTGCAGCAAAAACTATTCAGGGGCCATTATTATGGCATTTTTGTCGTCTGACGGGGCTCGAGTGGTCGCGGCCATTACAATGCGGGTGTGGTGGGGGCGGTATGCGGTGTAGCAGCGCTGCTCCCCCCGTCCCGCGCGCGCCCTCTGCCGCCCGCCGCCCGTCTTGCCCGCGCCGCGCCGCACACCAGCGCCATCCATCTTCGATATGCACATAAAGCGAACTGGTTCCGTAACGGCAGACCCACATTCCCGCTGCTCTTAAATTTATTTATCTCTTTATTAATTCTCCACTTGAATTTTAATGTTTTGTGAGAAATATTTCGTCGCGTAAAAATTCAATGTTATCTTAAGATTCGGCGGCTTAAAGTATGGCAATTGTTTTTCTGCAAGCGTTTAAATGCCTCATGTATGCATTTCGCACACATTATCCTTTATACGCCATCTATATATTTACTATATTTAGTTTTTTATAGGTAATCCCCTTTGTATAAAACTACACGTCATTAATTTATTTCACTTCGGTTTTGAGAAATTACAATTCAAACGGATGGACATTCGTATTATATTATGGTAGAGAAGACGCACTATGATAGAGCTAAAAAAAACGTCTGCGCAGTAACAAAAAAAGGCTTATTACTACTTGATTAAGATGGCTGTCTGTTCATTGCTTACCCACTTTACGGCATCTGCAAGCTTATCAAAATCATATAAAACAATTTCATAAATAATCATAATCATTGACTGATATTCATCATCAAACTTATAAACTTAACTCCCTACTTCATTACAAGTCTACTCGTATACAAACTCAATTAAAATCACCTGCTTTAAGACTTCACAATGGGATCGATAGTGCGTGTAACATAAAGCATGGGGCAGGTTCGCGTGGAATGATCCTAATGAAGTGACAGCTCTAACTCGGACACGTCTTGCTTCTTAATTTTATGTATATGTTCCGGTGTAGGGCGAGGTTGGACTGTTTGCGAAATGTCTGGTGATCCTTCGAGCCGGATGTTTAGAGTTCTGTTGTATAAAGTGTAAGTGTCAATTCATTTTGTATGTAGACTATGATGACACGACAAAATCTTTTAAACATAAGTTCATTTTTAAAGTGTTTTGTCTTTACATTAGTGAACATAATAGCTTAGTATTCCCATAACTCATATGACTTATAGTATGTAAAGCGAATACTTATACTGGAGAAGTTTAGACATTTTTTTAAAACTCCTGCTCTACATATACTTGCGACATTGAGTAACGATGCTTAGTTCAGTTATTAACTCATTCTATTCAATTGAGTTATGGAAAAATTATTATTGAATGCGTCAACATTATATCATATTACAATTGCTAATCCTTTTGTATTGGCGTCTAATGATGTGCTTTATTTTTATGACTTCAGTTTATGTATATTAACAGACATTCATGGTATTCAATTATCGCAATGTACTAGTCTGAGGAGTTTATTAAGTTGATGTGTATTAGCGTTAATTATGTGTGAATTTACACTTTACTTATTCCTTTTTGATAATCAACAATATTCATCTTTGTCGACATTTAAAAAAATAGAACAGAACATAAAAAAATGCATCAATGATCAACAAAAGAAATTCATTCCAAGCTTAGACCGGTACTCATCAAATTACAATGAATGGAAAACACATACAAAACATTACCTAATCATACACGGGTCACCACAATTCCCATATTTGTAGTTTAACTTACGAGTAAATACGCCTTCGCTCCTACGAGGTGACTTCACGGACCGACAGACGTATTTACGATGCGCAAGCCTCTGGGGATGGACTTAGATAGATAGCGCACTATTAAGCTTTTACTAAATATATTAACCAATTAGATAATGGTTGATCCTGAGGGCTTGCAACGGTATATATATACTCTAGAACTGCCTCAGGGTTGGTCAATGCAAATTTAGAATCAAGAGACATTCTTTAACCGTCAAAATATCATCTTCTAGAATTGTGAGTGATTAACAGAGGTGGAGATTATTAAACATTAGGGAACCTACCTGGCGGTTTGCCGACTTATGATATACCAACATGTATAGTTACTTATTGGTTCCAAAAGCTTCTTTTATCCGGGATGTTACCCATAGCTGTAACTATGGAGTAAATTAAAAATGTTACAGTTCACTTACAACGTATTACAATTCAATTTATCATTTATCAATTTAGGTTCTTCTAAGATATTCAAGATTTTCGGCTTAACAGTCCAGTGACTATGTTCGATTCGGGAATCAAAATTTGTGCAATTTTTGATTTGAAAGTTAAACGTGCCTTGCGGTCAGGATACGCTAGATGCTTGTTTGTCTTCACGTTTTGCAAAATTATTGATATAATTATCATACATAAAACAAAATAATGACTCATTAGTAACACAACTGACTAATCATCAAATCAAATCAGCAATTTCAATAAACACCGACACAATCTTGCGTATCTAATATCTATGGCCGTCTAAATTGGTGTCCAGTTAGTATAATTTGCAATAGCGCCTTTGTGTTAATTGATCCCTGGGCGCTGTTCGTTACTATAATTGTCTATAAATTGTTCTGTACATAGATCTCTGCATCAAATTACTGCGCGTGTGAACGTTCGATTTGATATACGGATTAAGCGTAAAGTTGTCTAAATGGGATCTAGTAAATAGTGTTGGCTTTATGTAGAGATTTGTTATGCACTAAAAGCCAGATTTATTTTGATTTGATTAAGAAAATATAATTGTAATTTTAGGGTTCCGTACCTCAAAACGCAAAAGGAATCCTTATAGGATCACGTTGTTGTCCGTTTGTCTGCCTGTCAAGACCCTTTTTCTCAGGAACGCGTAAAGATATCATCTTGAAATTTGTATCACATACTCGGGTCTACGGTCTCTTTTATATGTGAAGCAATCAAACATGTAAGTTAATGTAATCAAAAGATATGGCCGTTTGTGTCGCATGTTTTGTGATTTCACAAGGGAATCAAAACCTATAGGGTACTTCCCGTTTACCTAGAATCATGAAATTTGGCAAGAAGCAAGGTCTTACACCAGATGTAAAGGAATAATCCGATCCTGAAACCGTCAATATATACTTTAATAACAAAAAAAGTGAATTTACTATTACAAACTTTTTTAAATTTCATCAATTTACTAATTAATTTTGGCGAACTATTGGACTTATATACTTTGATACTTTTCCTATAAGTTGGTACGGAACCCTTGGTACGTGAGTCCAAGTTGCACTTGTCTGTGTCTAGTCTATTATCGTCGATATAGTCTCATGAAATGAAATATGCTCGCGAAAGCATTTATACGCTGAAAATTAGATTGGGAGCTAAGAGAATCTTCAATAAGGTATGATCTCAATCCACAACGAACAAACAACTCAATCAATCACTTTATTGTCGGCGCGAACAATTCAACAATTTTGGTAAATTCAGTCGCGCCTTTTTTAAACTGAGAGACATAGTAATCTCTCGAACATACATACATGTTCGAGAACGTGAGGCACGCACTAATTAACGTTCTACGTGAAACTTTGTCGTGTAACTCCACCAATCAAAAAAGATCTCCGGCAGTTCATATATCTTCCCCTCTTTCATCTCATACAACACTTTCATGAAGGGAGACAAGGGTCTAAATACTCTGGTTACCTTGTAATTGCGTGTCTAACGTTCCCTGCGCGTAACATGGCCTTTTATTAGGTGGAAATTCTGTATACGGCACAACATTCGAGCGAGAAACTTATGAACTACACTCAACTTGATTTATGCCACAATCTTTGCTACATTTTTGAAACAGTATTCAAATGATTCCTGCTAACTAGCTTACTGACTTTATACGCATATATTATTACAAGATTTTATCACGTGTCGATTGCAGTATTTATGGGAGGATTGTCTGATTTACTTCACTCCCAATCTTAAATGTAACCAATTATAACTCAGGTTATAAATATAGTCTGTATTCGAACAGTTCTTCTAAAATTACAGCGAAACTAAAACTCTACATCATTTTATTACAGCTGGAAAAGATGTCAAACAAGTTTCAGTTTTGGAAAACAAACAAAAACATAGATAGTAGACACGATGCGTTAGAAGACGCAATAAAATTTCACAAAGTCAATAAAATTTACATCGATGAATAAAAATCACCCGCACCGCGTGGAAATGTTTTAAAATCGTTTTCATATTCAATTTTTTACGCGACTATATCCAATTGATTTCTTCATATGATTCGTTGATTCATGGAGCGTGTTTAGTTCAATGAGGCTTGATACAGTGTTATTATTATGACAAGGCATCGTAAACGTCTACATTAGTGCTATATTATTGTTGATGGTCCGTTTGCACGTATTCCCTCGTACATTAGTTACACTCCTGTTGCTAAAGTAATATCTTCATGTAAACATGGTGCGTTACGTAATGAATTGTTAGCCCTGAATAACGTTTTATGATTGGTTCCAAAAATTATTAAAGTATTGATATGATTATATAATCGCTTATAATAATTATTGGACATTGTTAAATTGTCTATATTGTTTTGAAGTTTAACCGGAATTAAAAACTTCTCTGGCACAAACTCCGAAGCAATAAAACATAAACAATTCCCTTAACAAAGTTTGCTTTTGATTTCTTACAGCACTCGCAATTTAAAATGCAAATACTTTAGAAAGACATTCTTTTTCCTTTGCCAGCGGCCTGTGAAAGCTCTATCTAGACGTTATAGTGTACATACTATGTCCTCAGCATTGTTCACTAACAAGCCAGGCTAACCGCGCCTTGGCACGACAACCAATCTTACGTATAAGTACAAACTTCTCATGTCGGAATAATTAAAGCATTTTACTCGATACTCGATTATTGATTTATGTTTGGTATTACCTATGTTTATTTATGGCGATAGAAATGTATCCATGTCGTAAGTTGGTGTCGATACTTATGTCCATTTTTCTAGTAAAATACCGTAAACATAACTTATGCAGCTTTAAAAAAAATGTAATCATACATAAACGCAATAAGAATTTTTATAAAGATATCTGCAGTAAATTTATTTTCGAGCTTACAGTGTTTCTTAATATATTTACAGCTTTAAAAACAATTGCCAAAAGATGAATGGATCATAAAATCTATCTTTTCTTTAAACTTTAAGTACATTCAAACCGCATTTACGACACATGGCCAACTGAGAGCATTACTCAAAATACAGTTAACTTTCTTTCCAGAAACAGTTTTGTACCGAACATTAGACGAACAATATCGAATGTTAGAAAGCTGACCGTTTGTGCAACTTTCTCCCTTTATCCTTAGGACAAAGGTAAATAAAGATAAAGTGTATTGTGTTCTTTTTATGAATTTTGAGATAATACATCGGTCATCTTTTATTACGGTAACTTTCTATTTTTTATGCGTGTTTTGGTTGCGCAAATGGCTCGAACTAAATAGTTTTATGGCCCTTTTGAATAACATTTTAGTGTGAAGAAATGTCTTGCCGATGAATACATTTTCAAAGAAATCCTAGTTTAAACTGTAGAGGTGTAGATAGTTTATAAGTTTTTTTGTTGTCAACACGACACGTCCTTTTTTTTTTTTTTTTTTTTTTTTTAACGTGGACCTAACGGCCAGTAGCCTGACGAGAGTCGGCTTTTCTGGCCACACCGGACTTTAGGGTGAGCGCTTTTGGCACTCGCAACCCTTTAATTTAGGTGACCATGCTGAGGGCAACCCACTAACGGGTTACGGACCTCGGCTCAGGACGGTCACTGGGAGAGGATGAGACATCAGCGATTAATGGGGAAGATTGGTTTTTAACCTAATCCTATCCGTTGCTTTCGTCGGCACGCGGGCCGGAACTGTTAGGGGGGTCGGGGGGGCGACGGGGAACGCGGCGAGGTCCTCGACGGCGAGGACGGAACTGCGGTCTTGTGGAGTGTGTGAGTTTCAAGAACTCGTTCTTACGGCGGATGGCCAGAGTGATATCGTCCTCTGGATCGGTTAAAACTGAACGCGGCCGTCTCCATTTGGCGCGGTCGAATGGAGTGTAAACGGACGCTTTGCGGATCAACGAACTAGGGTGATTTACCGCCCGATCGAAATAGCGTCTGCTGGTCGTTTGCATAAAATGCCTGATGGTCGGCATGTTGGTGTCCACGTGGAGGTTGCGATTGCGAACGTACCACGGGGCACCAAGAGCGTGTCGGAGAAATTTATTTTGCAGTACCTGCATACGCTTGAGACGAGCAGGCGGTATATGGGCGAATACGGGCGACGCGTATGTCATAATCGGCCTAATACACGTGGTAAAGATCCTAATCTTGTTGCGGATGGACATTTTACTGTTCCTATTTATGAGCCAATGTAGTTGACTCATCGCGAATGCGGCTCGCGCGCGTACCGCATTTACGTGTGGGATGAAGGTCAAACTCTGATCAAGGGTCACTCCTAAATACTTGGCTTTGGCCGTCCAGGGGATAACCTGGTTGGACATGCGGACTGAATGATGAGGCACATGGACTTTCCTTTTCAAAGTGAACAGGATAGCCTGGCTCTTTGTGGGGTTGACGGTGATTCGCCATTTGCGAAACCACTCACCGAGCTTGTCGGCGGCGGCCTGCAAATCGCGCACCACATCGTCGGGGTCTCTACGTGAGGCGTAGATTGCGGTGTCATCCGCGAAGAGCGCCAGATGGGCGTTTTTAGGTTGCGGGATATCGCTGGTGTACAGCGAGAAAAGAAAAGGGGAAAGAGCGGAGCCTTGCGGGACTCCGGCCGTAATGGTGTGTCGGGAAGAGAGAGTTCCCTCCACGCGATATTTGAAGCCGCGATTCGACAAAAAGTCTCGTATGATGTGCACGAGCTGAGTGGGCACGTTGAGCGTGTACAGCTTGAAAAGCAAGCCGTTGTGCCACACCCTGTCGAATGCTTTTTCAATATCGAAGAAAAGAGCACCGGTAGGCATGCCGCGTTGAAATTTGTCGTAAACGTGCTCCGTGATGCGAAGCACCTGGTTTACGCAACTGTGCCTAGAACGAAAACCAAACTGCTCCGGAGGGATCAGATGGTTGTTGTGGGCGACTATTTTGAGGCGGTCGAGGACGATCCGCTCGTAAAGTTTGCCTAGCGTACTAAGCAGGCTGATTGGCCTATAAGAGGACGGCTCTGATGCGGGTTTTCCCGGCTTGTGGATACCTATCACAACTGCCTCCTTCCAGACCACTGGGAAGAGGCAGTTTTGAAACGCGGCGTTATATATAGATGTGAGAATTTGGACTAGATGCTCCGGAAGCATCTTGATCATACGGGTAGGGATCCCGTCGCCCCCGGGGGCTTTTCGTCTTTTGAGCGCCTTGATCAGAGCGATGACTTCTTCGATCGTCACCGGTGCAAGGGGATCGGGCGGCGGCGGGTCGACGTCCGGGTCGACATTGGCGTTTTGGTTTATCGGTCGCGAAATAGAGATCGGCGGTGGCCGTACCGCGTTCCTACTTTCGACGAGTGAATTAACCGCAACAAGATCATCGTGGTCTACTGGTATTGATGTGAGGGAACATTGAGACTCCAGGCTGTCGGCCAGCAGTTCCGCTTTCTCGTCGTCATCAAACGCCGGGCGTTGATTCGGACGATTGAGCGGAGGCATGGAGGCCACATCGTTTCTCCTGAAGGAACGACACAGCTGCCAGAAGGCCTGGTGTGTCGGCTCGAGTTCGGCTAGGCGAGTTTCCCATCTCGAATCGACGACCTCTTTTATGCGACGTCTAACCTCACGTTGGAGGAAGCGCGCAAGACGTCGTCGTTCCGGGGTGGGGCTCGTCGCGCAGGCTCTGAGCGTAGCGTTACGCCTCCTCACCACCCACCGCACGTCGTCGGGAATTTGCCATTGACTGTGAACAGTCTCCGGCACCTTCTCGGAGCTTTCGCTCAAGACGTTTTGAAGGTGGTTGGTGAAGGAGCGTATCGCGCCAGTCGTTTCCTCAGGAGTCACGATGTTGGTCGGAATCGCGGAAAGATCTGTGGATGAGGTGTCCGCGAGCTTGGTGCCTAGGAGGCGCCAATTCGTTTTCACCTTCATCGGGGCGTTAGGACCTGTGTCTGTTGGACAGTTTTGGGGGACTAGATCTAGGATCACAGGTCTGTGGTCAGAGTCTAACTCTTGTAGCACTTGCATGGAACGCACGCGAAGGCTTACGTTCCTTACGAGCGCTATGTCGAGTATGTCGGGTCGGTGATTGACGGTAGCACTGTAGTGGGTTGGTTCAGAAGGAACCAGGATACTCATTTCTACTATGTCAAGACAACTCTCCAGAGCGGCACCTCTTCCGTTGGTCGAGTTGCAGCCCCAGAGAGTGTTCTTGGCATTGAGGTCTCCCGCCAGGATGACGGAATCCCCCATTTCAAGTAGAGTGGTTAGCTCATTGGAGTGAAGCTCCTTTGAGGGCGAGAGGTAGGCCGATATGATGGTGATCGGCGGATGTCCTGTCATAGCTAGCCTGCAAACTGATGCCTCAATGTTCCTCAAGGTTACAGGTGGGTCTAAGGGTATGCAATGCAGGGACCTTTTGAAATAGATGAGAGTGCCTCCTAAAGGGCCACTGGTACGATCGTTACGTACCAGATTGAAGTTGGGGATGTTGGGATTGCGGTGAGCTGGTTTGAGAAACGTTTCCTGGATGAGGAAAACGTCTAATTTATTTTCGCGGACAAAATCAGAGAGTTCGGCTCGTTGGCCGTTAATTCCGTTAATGTTGAAAAACCCCACTCTGAGGGAGCGAGGTTTGGTCCGCTTGGAGGGATTTACTTGTGCTTGCGCCATTTATGATGACGGAAAAAGTGCACCTACGGTGATCTGGTACATCCTCGTCTGGATGTGGACAATTTCCGAGACAAGATTGCTATCGGGACGCCCTAGGGCGGAAGCTTGGGCCACGCGGTCGGCCATTAGGGCTTGGAGATCCACGACACGTCCGACACCGGTGTCCATTTATATGTATAAGGAAATTAGCTTATAGCTATATATAAGTGGGCGTTGACGGATTAAATTTATTATTACACGAGTTTCTCAAAATATATCACAATATTCAAAATATTGGACTTGGTTGACCATGAGTTTTAAATACAAAATTTCGTACAAATATTTTTCCCGTTCCCCTAATTGCTTGTCGACAATTGTTTTCTACAGAATAACGTCGTACATCTCAACAGATAAGCATCTAGATACATAGTTAGGTATTAAATTGTCCTGCAGCGACGTTTACGAGCATATTGGCGGCATGCAGGGTGCAACATGCTAACGCTATCAGTTACCCCGTCCGTGGCTAATTCACTGTGACAAATTAACAACGGCTAAATTCGGGCCCTCTAGTTTAGTTGCCTACTTGGTACGCATATGTAATATAAGTTATAACTACTCGGGAATTATACGACTTGAGACTTGGATATTATTGAGCCACGTAAGCCACGTTGTAGCCAGTCTACAGTATGCATTTGCAGGCTTGATCGTCTTAATGAAATGTTTTGAAGAAAAGTAACGGAAGTGACAAGTTTTTTTTATTGCATTTTAATGACGAGACGAGCATGCCGTTCGCCTGATGGTAAGCGATACGACCACCCATAAACAGTAGCAGCACCATCCAGCACCATGACTTACAAAGTACTGAGTGGCATTCCACTGCGCTTGTCATCCTGAGACATAAGATGTTAAGTCTCATTATGTCCAGTAGTTATACTGGCTACAATGTCCTTCAAACCGAAACACAACAGTGCATGCACACTGTTACTTGGCGGTAGAAATAGACATTGCGGTGGTACCCACCCAGACGGCCTCTTACATAATGAGAGACCTACCACCAGTATCCAGTAACTTTTGGTTTTGTCATTTCAACCTCGAGACTTGGATTCAGTTTGTGTGGTAGAGTCACGTTAGGCATGTAGCTGTTTGTCTACAGTATGCATTTGCAAGCTACACTGAAAAGTGAACTGTCTAAGAGTAAACCAAAGGAAGTATCTTTGCAGTTGATTATTTTTTTTCATCGCGGACCTATCTGCCAGTAGCCTGACGCGAGTTGGCTTTTCTGGCCACACCGGACTTTAGGGTGAGCGCTTTAGGCGCTCGCAACCCTTTAATTTAAGTGACAATGATGAGGGCAACCCACTAACGGGTTACGGACCTCGACTCAGGACGGTCACTGGGAGAGGATGAGATATCAGCGATTAGTGGAGTAACCTTTGCAGAAGCGTTTGTTTTCGCCCTTTTGTATATTGTTACCCCACTAACCCTTGTCTACTATTACAAAAGTTTAGTGATGAATACTGAGTAACAAGATGACCGACTCGCTTGCCCGATGATAAGAGACAAGACTGCTGATAAACTAGTAAAACCACACGGAACTTTAAATAAAAAATCGCATTGATCAATGGTTCATTTAAAAACTGATTGAGCAAAGAACTTGTAAAAATATTTTGTACTACATTTTCATTCTTATAGTTTGCTGCATATCGTCATTCTGAAACGCTAGAAGTTCAGTATCATTTATTTATTCATCATTACCGCCATACAAACAATCTGTTTTATATTGTGCAAAGTTTTACCTTAACATAAAGGCAATAGAAGTGATATCACTGATCGGTACTCGCTTCCGATAAACAGAAAAGTTGTTCATACTCACAAGTTTCCGTGTACAACATTGAGACATTGACATTGGTGTTTGAATTCGTGTCACATATGTCTGAACAGCTGTGCAGGCCAGGGAACAGGCTGTTGCCTGTTAGTACTACTGGGACTTTATATGAATCTGGGTTGAGATGTTAGACGTCTAGTTGTATTGAGTGCTTTATTAATAGCTAAATAGATGTTAGAATTCTGACGCAAAACATTTGGGATGGATTTATAAGTATATTTTAGAAATGTAACCAGAAAGGCGTTTTCCGGTCAAATAAGCTAGTGATTTATTATTAAAAATTACTTGAGGTATTTCCGTTTACCCTTTTTCTTCTTCGTTACACGGAATTTTTTGTGTAATTACGCTATCTGAGCAATTAACGTCGGAACCTAAATAGTCAATGTAAATAAAATATATTCTCCAATTAACTTAACTAACAGAATAGAAATGTTCGTATAAAGCATTCTGAAACAGGGCGTTATCCCTGAGTAAAGCTACGCTCGACTGTACTTGTGTATTGTGAGCTAGGGTTGCTACGCGGAGCTTTTTCCGTACCTTCGGAAACGACCAATAAATGGGTTAATTCTAGAACAATTTTGCAATTTTTCATAGTGTACTTATGATGCCGTGACTGATTGTGTACAGTGGCGAAATTATGTAAATAATGAAGTGGAGTATTAAGTATAAATTCCATACAGTCGCGAGTATTAGCCTTTACTAGTTACGTTATTTTAAGAAATATTTTTTTTATAAAGAATTAAATCAGATATAAAATCTATTTCGCATATATACAAAAAATACCTTAGTTTTATTTTAATTGTTATACGATGAATATAAAAGAAATTAAAAAAATTAGGTTCAACTAACGTTAGTGTAATAAGAGTTCATACTTAATTATTGAACCAACCCTTGGTTTACACTTTAGACAGTCTGTAAAATCTTTATAAAAAATCAACTATGTAATCCCTTAAAAATTGTAGTTATTTAATTTTCATACAGGAACAATAGCTGCAAAATTACAGAATTGAAATCTTTATCAACCCGAACATCGATTCCTGGCAACCCTAGTAGGTCTCAGACAAGAATATCGCGACATTGCGACTTGAAGCAACTTTGTACTTAGTCTAAACCGGATACAGTCTGAGTGTATACTCTAAACCATTTATCGATGAAGGAGTTTGCGTGAGTCGTGCTTTTCGTTATGTCCGCCGTCCTATGCCAATGCAGATTGTTTATCTTTTTAATTTACTTGGTCATTCGTGTAACTGAGCGGTATTATGACGATTCTCTTCAATTATTATTTAGGGGCATGGTTGACAATTAACGTAGCACGTTATTTCAATTATTTCTGGTCGGTTAGATGTATGTTTAATATATATAAAATTAATTATAGAGACACAGTTAAATAAAAAAATATTTTGCAACTGAATACTCCTATAATTCACTTATCAACGGTCCATTTTAAATAAACTTGATAGTCAAATACCACATCCAAAAAATTTTTAGAACAAAACATTACCATTTGCAAATATGGTTTGTAATATTTGTATTGTGAATACAGCATCAATAAAGCTTGGTATACACGTAGCAGGGGTTAAAACGGGCCGGCTTGATGTAGAGCGCGGTTGAAGCCAATATTTTATGCGGAGCATTGTTTACAAGCTCTGCTGAATCATACAACTACATAGATATAATAAATTTTATTTCTTATTAGACGATGTAACAGGATGAAAGGTTTTATATCATTAATGTTTTATTGTTAATGATTTTCGTCTTCAAAGTCCGAGCGTAAAAAGCCTGGCTATTTATTTTCATTATGTAATTAACGTGAAAAGTATGTTATAAGATGTAAATTATTTTGGATTTAAATATTTTCAACAGTATTAATAAGTATCAAAATGTTTGAAAAAAATGTAAGTTGTGGTATAGCAATATGTACTACATTGTTTACAGAAAGAAGAAGGCTGTTAAATATGTATATAATAATAATGTATTACCACTCTTCACATAATCCTTAAAAGCCAAAAGAATCGTAGTTGCCTCGCCAACCCTTAAATGAATGGTGTTATTTTTTTACTTTTCGCCGACCGTACCAAACACAATGTTAAATTGAAGTAGTCATTTCTGTACGTCCACTGTCTTTCGGTCGTCGTCACTCGTTAACTTTTTAAGCAAGTCGGGTTTTTATACTGTGTACAAAACTGTATACTGCAGCTTTATTGCCTATAAAACACTCACTGAAATACAGTACATTTACTGTGACGTTTATATACAAACACACTGTGTTATTCTTTCGTATATTATATTAACATATCTGTATCTCCTGTTTGTTTTCTAATTCCTGGATTAACAAACAATTCCCGTATATTTAATGAAATCAAAACAACTATAAAGGCACATCGGTTTGCTCGGCTCCTAATTCGAAACTCGACGTTGGCGGGCGTGCGCGAGCTATCGCTTCAATCTCAGTGTGTCCAATAAACCGCTGACGTACGGACAGACAGGGCTTAACAAACGTAACTGATCTCCGCCGCTATTGTTCAGGTACGCATGTCTCGTGCGTATCGAGAACGCGTTCAAACCAATGTCTCTTTGTGCAACTATCACTGTCTAAAAAACCCTTGACGTAAGTGTTTCATATTAAGAATTTCATTGCAGGATGCCAAACTGTGTTAATGCATATACTAATGGAATGTTATGAATTTTGTTACTCACGCAACAAACGCAATATTAATGCTGCAACGAATACATAAAACCACAGTCACTGCAGTAACCCATTTGACGAATATAAACGTAGTGAGGCCAAAACATAGTTTTATTACAACAACGCTTGTTTGTCCGCTTTCCGCGGCCGGTGATACTCGCATAAATCGAGCGAAAAAGCCAAATTGCCGGCAATGGTTCACACACAGCACTCAACTAAAAATTGTTATGTTTTACAAAACAAATATTGCATGAGCACTCGTTGTTTAGCTACCGTTTTATTGTTTTACAACCGAAACTAGATTATTTAATTGTTGTGTAATGGTATACCATTTTGTTGGAATCGTACAATTCGCGGAAAGGCTTGCGTGTGCAACTTTGTGTTGGGCTTACGCCAAACAAAACAGGAGCCTAATAATGCATTATGGATTAGGATTTAGAGTGCTCATCTAAATTCAGAACAAAACTTGTACAGTACAATCGCAGTTGCCAGCTCTCAACTTTTGAATTTCAGCCACATTCCTCTTCGCAGTGTCAGATTAATCCCTCAAAGCTTCGCGCTGGGATCGGTGTGATAAACGACAAAACTAATGCCCCGCGATTGCATTACGATGCAAACTTTTTCAGTAGCTGGTGCGCCGAGCGTAAATCGAATAAAAAAGGATTACATAAATTGGCGGGTATTTTTTTTTCAGTAGCCAGTTCGCTACTCAAATTATAATGAATCCGAATATCGATTTAAAAATTAACTCGAGTTTACTTAATCCACCAAGTTCAAACTATTAACTCGGCTACTGTCACACACAAAGGTCTATCAAGTTAGCGATACGTGTTGCGTATACGTATGAGTATGTTAGATTCTCTTATGATGATTTAGTGGTATACGCGACACTGTTGGATGGATTTACCGCCGTATGAACGGATTATGTGGGCGAGAGCAAACACGGGGCAGTGGACGCCATATTGTGATTTACGGCCAACTTTTGATTCGCGGCTTTATTGCTGCAATGAAACTGCAAGGGAAAAAATTGAAGGTGCATTGTGCAATAAATTGTTCGAATTGTTGCCTTATACAATTTTATTTTTGATACATAGGTATTATCGAAGTCGTGTTTGACCTTCTTTATTTATTTTTAGGTTTTAAATGAATTATTTTCTTGAATAATATCGTAAGTTACAGAATTTACTATTAGTCACAGGTTGTTCTATTTCCCTCTAGGCTCTACATGTGTCTAGACAATTTCTATTAATCTGCACATGCAATATGCAAAGACAATAAAGTGCAATTAACCGCTCGCAATCCCGTTGATGTTGTTAATAAACCTAAAAGTACCCCCGTCTCCCCTTCAAACGATTTTTCTGAGAGTCCGAGATAAATATGATAAACAATAAATCATGTACGCCCATTTCTTCGCCAGCAACAAAACAACGGCCAGGGCGGGGAGGCAGGGGAATTATGACAAATCATGCATTAAACATAGGGAATAAATGTTTTCTTATCACGTACCTATTCCTGTTTTGATATTAGTTTTCCTTTATCTTTATTGACACAGGTTTCGGGAGGGAACATTTTTATTGGTGTTGTATAGTGACGCGTTGAATCGTCCGCGATCTTTATTTACTTTTGTCGCGATATTTGTATGCTAAAAATGCTGAATAAATAATAAAAAAAATACTTATGTCTCAATTATTGTTCTTTTATTTATTTGTAAATTTACTCATCCATTTTGTAGTAATTTACAAATACATATTTTAGAGTGTTTATTACTGACATACTATAAGAGTAGATAGAAATATCTTGATTTCAAAGCTTGAAGTTTTGCTAAATAAACCCGTTATCGACCTTTGTATGTTATGACTGTGCCAAAAAAGTAATATATTTAGAGCATTTTATGCGAAATCCAGCCCATACAATTTCCACGCAATAACGTTCAACTAACCATTCCGCTCTGAGCAGTCGTCTCGGACGGACGTGTTGTTGTCGTAGCGCAAGCTCCGACACGCTCCCTCCGAGTACCTGCTCGGACGGTTCGCAGCGACCTCGCTGCACGCCAAGGCCGACAGGGAACAATAGGGCTATTGTCCTGTTGTGACCTGAAAGCCTACTCGGGCTTAACCGCGTCCTTATTAGGACAGGGTTTCGCCCTAATTCATCGTCAGTTTTTATTTTGCCCCTTCAGGGCTAGCTCGGTGGTAAACCTAACGGTGCTAACAAGCCGAGCTAGCGGTGACCCGGCCACGCGCTGCGCCCCTTCAGGGCTAAAGCAAAGCCGGACGGGTGCGGGATAGGAAGCTGTGGAGACACACCACAGTTTCCGCCGCATATCGCCTTTCCATAACCCTACCCATCCCAAACTCCATCCCGTGTATCGGTTGAGCGTGCGGTCTCCGGACCAATACCGCTTACGGTACACGGACAGTTAGGGACCCTTTGCACATTAAGATTGGCAAAGGGTATACAAGCTTAGGGCACACCTAATTTTAAGTACATCCCCCCTCGCCTATACCCGGCGAGGAGGGCCACGCACAGAACTCACCCCCGGGCACACCCACCCGGGGACTTAGTCAATCGCGTTCTATCACCGCGTTCCGCGATCCGCGATCGAACGTAAGTGCGCACGTTACTCCGCCTGGTTTCTTGTGTGTTCTTTCCCAGGCGGAACGCACCCGGTCGGGTCGTGAACACACACGCGGCCCCCCCAAAAATATGAAGTCAGTAGGCTTGGCGTCAGACTCTGACATGGCTGACCCCGACTACAGTGTGGTCGGCGTCTCGCCACCAGAGATGATGGCGATGATAAGGGGCATGATACAATCGGACCAAGAGTTCCGTAAGTACATGATCTCCTTGGCCAAGGAGCTAGTACTATTGTCGAACTCTGCGGAGCCGTCCGGGGCCATGATCGCCTCTGCAGCGACCGAAACCTCGGAGGGCTCCGTTGAGTCCGGAGAGTCCGTCGTCGACATGGAGACGACCACTGCAGGATCTCTCAAACGTCCTGTTTCTCCTTCCTCTGACGATTCGCAAGCGGAAGCCTCGGCATCGGAACCCGATGACGTAGGCTTCACGACTGTGAAGCGCGGGAGGAAGAAGAAAAAGGCCGTATCCCAAGTCCCGGACAATGTCGTCCCTGTCCCCGCGCCTTCAGCGCCCACCGACTCGAGTGTTTCGAGTCCCGCGAATCCCGCGGGTTCGTCGCCACCATCCCAATCCCAATCCCAGTCGCAACCCAAGGGGCCTAAAAAACCACCGCGGGTAAATATGCAACTCCCCCCCGGCAAGACCATGCCGGTCTTATTCAAAGAGCTGGAAAACCAGCACATTTCTATCCCCACGAACTCGTGGAACGGGAGCCAGCAGCTCCTATCTCTTCAGCCCGGATCGATCTCCGACCATAGGGCTCTCACCAAGTTCCTCGATTCGAGGAACTATTATTATTACACCTTCGCCCTCCCGGATGAGCGTCGCTTCCGCTACGTCATCCGCGGTATCCCCACCGTAATGTCGACCCAAGAGGTCAAAGAGGGCCTTCAGGCCAAAGGCATTTCAGCCTTAGAGGTGCACCGTATGCACCGCCAGTCCCGCGCTTCTCAGCCAGGCGCTGAATATGAGATGGTGCTAGCCATACTCGAGACCCCCGCGGACGTCAAACGTCTCTACGAAATTAGAGACATCTCGGGGCTAGGCGGCTTCACCGTCGAAACCCCTCACAAAAAAGGCCAAATAGGGCAGTGTCACAACTGCCAGAAATACGGCCATAGCTCTCGCGGTTGCCGCCTTCCCGCCAGGTGCGTCAAGTGCCTCGGCGAGCACGGCACATCTGCGTGCCCGCGACCCAAAGACAGGTCCCAGTGCACGGAGCCGCCTTCGTGCACCAATTGTCGCCAATCTGGCCATCCCGCAAATTACCGCGGATGCCCTCGGGCCCCAAAAAAGACCTTCCGAGCTCCTAAAGCTCCAAAGGCTCCGGCCCCTCAGGCCACTTTCAAACTGGCACCTGCGCCAGTGCGTAACCCGTGGTTCCCAACCACGGCACGCGCCGACCCACGCCTCCAGGCCCGTGGCGGAGTCACTCCCGCCAACCCGGCCTCACCCGCCACCACCACTACCACAACCCAACCTACTCCTGTCCCCGCCCCTTCGGCTACCACGGCTCCCTCTTCCAAGGCAGCCAAGCCGAAAACCTCACCCCAGGTGGCGGCGACCTCACGCCCTACATCATCTTCTGCGCACGGCGCAAAAGTCGAGTTCCTTTTGAACTCGCCGGAGTTGATGGATCTCCAAGCCCTAATGGCCGACCGCGTGGCCCAAGCTTCCGCCCTAGGGCGTCCCGATAGCAATCTTGTCTCGGAAATTGTCCACATCCAGACGAGGATGTACCAGATCACCGTAGGTGCACTTTTTCCGTCATCATAAATGGCGCAAGCACAAGTAAATCCCTCCAAGCGGACCAAACCTCGCTCCCTCAGAGTGGGGTTTTTCAACATTAACGGAATTAACGGCCAACGAGCCGAACTCTCTGATTTTGTCCGCGAAAATAAATTAGACGTTTTCCTCATCCAGGAAACGTTTCTCAAACCAGCTCACCGCAATCCCAACATCCCCAACTTCAATCTGGTACGTAACGATCGTACCAGTGGCCCTTTAGGAGGCACTCTCATCTATTTCAAAAGGTCCCTGCATTGCATACCCTTAGACCCACCTGTAACCTTGAGGAACATTGAGGCATCAGTTTGCAGGCTAGCTATGACAGGACATCCGCCGATCACCATCATATCGGCCTACCTCTCGCCCTCAAAGGAGCTTCACTCCAATGAGCTAACCACTCTACTTGAAATGGGGGATTCCGTCATCCTGGCGGGAGACCTCAATGCCAAGAACACTCTCTGGGGCTGCAACTCGACCAACGGAAGAGGTGCCGCTCTGGAGAGTTGTCTTGACATAGTAGAAATGAGTATCCTGGTTCCTTCTGAACCAACCCACTACAGTGCTACCGTCAATCACCGACCCGACATACTCGACATAGCACTCGTAAGGAACGTAAGCCTTCGCGTGCGTTCCATGCAAGTGCTACAAGAGTTAGACTCTGACCACAGACCTGTGATCCTAGATCTAGTCCCCCAAAACTGTCCAACAGACACAGGTCCTAACGCCCCGATGAAGGTGAAAACGAATTGGCGCCTCCTAGGCACCAAGCTCGCGGACACCTCATCCACAGATCTTTCCGCGATTCCGACCAACATCGTGACTCCTGAGGAAACGACTGGCGCGATACGCTCCTTCACCAACCACCTTCAAAACGTCTTGAGCGAAAGCTCCGAGAAGGTGCCGGAGACTGTTCACAGTCAATGGCAAATTCCCGACGACGTGCGGTGGGTGGTGAGGAGGCGTAACGCTACGCTCAGAGCCTGCGCGACGAGCCCCACCCCGGAACGACGACGTCTTGCGCGCTTCCTCCAACGTGAGGTTAGACGTCGCATAAAAGAGGTCGTCGATTCGAGATGGGAAACTCGCCTAGCCGAACTCGAGCCGACACACCAGGCCTTCTGGCAGCTGTGTCGTTCCTTCAGGAGAAACGATGTGGTCTCCATGCCTCCGCTCAATCGTCCGAATCAACGCCCGGCGTTTGATGACGACGAGAAAGCGGAACTGCTGGCCGACAGCCTGGAGTCTCAATGTTCCCTCACATCAATACCAGTAGACCACGACGATCTTGTTGCGGTTAATTCACTCGTCGAAAGTAGGAACGCGGTCCGGCCACCGCCGATCTCTATTTCGCGACCGATAAACCAAAACGTCAATGTCGACCCGGACGTCGACCCGCCGCCGCCCGATCCCCTTGCACCGGTGACGATCGAAGAAGTCATCGCTCTGATCAAGGCGCTCAAAAGACGAAAAGCCCCCGGGGGCGACGGGATCCCTACCCGTATGATTAAGATGCTTCCGGAGCATCTTGTCCAAACGCTCACCGCGATTTTCAATGCAGCTTTTCAAAACTGCCTCTTCCCAGAGGTCTGGAAGGAAGCAGTTGTGATAGGTATCCACAAGCCGGGAAAACCCGCATCAGAACCGTCCTCTTATAGGCCAATCAGCCTGCTTAGTACGCTAGGCAAACTTTACGAGCGGATCGTCCTCGACCGCCTCAAAATAGTCGCCCACAATAACCATCTGATCCCTCCGGAACAGTTTGGTTTTCGCTCTAGGCACAGTTGCGTAAACCAGGTGCTCCGCATCACGGAGCACGTTTACGACAAATTCCAACGCGGCATGCCTACCGGTGCTCTTTTCTTCGATATTGAAAAAGCATTCGACAGGGTGTGGCACAACGGCTTGCTTTTCAAGCTGTACACGCTCAACGTGCCCACTCAGCTCGTGCACATCATACGAGACTTTTTGTCGAATCGCGGCTTCAAATATCGCGTGGAGGGAACTCTCTCTTCCCGACACACCATTACGGCCGGAGTCCCGCAAGGCTCCGCTCTTTCTCCTTTTCTTTTCTCGCTGTACACCAGCGATATCCCTCAACCTAAGAACGCCCATCTGGCGCTCTTCGCGGATGACACCGCAATCTACGCCTCACGTAGAGACCCCGACGATGTGGTGCGCGATTTGCAGGCCGCCGCCGACAAGCTCGGTGAGTGGTTTCGCAAATGGCGAATCACCGTCAACCCCACAAAGAGCCAGGCTATCCTGTTCACTTTGAAAAGGAAAGTCCATGTGCCTCATCATTCAGTCCGCATGTCCAACCAGGTTATCCCCTGGACGGCCAAAGCCAAGTATTTAGGAGTGACCCTTGATCAGAGTTTGACCTTCATCCCACACGTAAATGCGGTACGCGCGCGAGCCGCATTCGCGATGAGTCAACTGCATTGGCTCATAAACAAAAATAGTAAGATGTCCATCCGCAACAAGATCAGGATCTTTACCACGTGCATTAGGCCGATAATGACGTACGCGTCGCCCGTGTTCGCCCATATACCGCCTGCTCGTCTTAAGCGTATGCAGGTATTGCAAAATAAATTTCTCCGACATGCTCTTGGTGCCCCGTGGTACGTTCGCAATCGCAACCTCCACGTGGACACCAACATGCCGACCATCAGGCATTTTATGCAAACGACCAGCAGACGCTATTTCGATCGGGCGGTAAATCACCCTAGTTCGTTGATCCGCAAAGCGTCCGTTTACACTCCATTCGACCGCGCCAAATGGAGACGGCCGCGTTCAGTTTTAACCGATCCAGAGGACGATATCACTCTGGCCATCCGCCGTAAGAACGAGTTCTTGAAACTCATACACTCCACAAGACCGCAGTTCCGTCCTCGCCGTCGAGGACCTCGCCGCGTTCCCCGTCGCCCCCCCGACCCCCCTAACAGTTCCGGCCCGCGTGCCGACGTAAGCAACTGATAGGATTAGGTTAAAAACCAATCTTCCCCATTAATCGCTGATGTCTCATCCTCTCCCAGTGACCGTCCTGAGCCGAGGTCCGTAACCCGTTAGTGGGTTGCCCTCAGCATGGTCACCTAAATTAAAGGGTTGCGAGTGCCAAAAGCGCTCACCCTAAAGTCCGGTGTGGCCAGAAAAGCCGACTCTCGTCAGGCTACTGGCCGTTAGGTCCGCGTTAAAAAAAAAAAAAAAAAAACGTTCAACTATATTATACAAGAGTGCCTCTTCTCTGTATTTCGAACAGTAAGTCTTGAATGAAACAGTGTTTTAACACAGAAGTCTTGACTGCAAATCTAGAATATTTATTTCAAATGCCGGTAAAATCTCGGCGCATACTTGACTCAAGTGTGAAATTTGCATTTAAGCTACGTGCACATTGCGCGGGAGATTAAAAACGAATATTTCACATTGTAAATTCAGGTTATTATATTAGAAAATAGTAATGTATATTAATGCATGTCCAAAATTATGATATTTTGTTTATCGGCATTCGCTAAATAACATAGACTCAAATTGTTGCTAAAATATTGAGGATTAATATTAATTTATTCGATTGTCATAATATGGTATACCCATAACCATAATTCATATTTAATATCGTGAATATTTATGTCTGCAATTTCTACTAGTTTTTACCCATCAATTACGGTTCATAATATTTTAAACTCATTTCATATTGCTCCGACAAATATAGTATCAGCTCTACATATTTCAATATAGGTCATATATCCCCATTTCACTCTAATAATCATAATATATTTAATCAAGTAAATATTGTATTCAGAGCTTAGTATCGGCAGAGATTTAAGTTAGTCGTCAGACATTGCGGTGGTGTGGTTTCTTTACTTAACTCTAACTAAAGTTACGAAGCTACGCCCAACTTCGGTAACCGAAGCTCTTGAATACAACTCCTTTGCAGGTGACTTTGTTTTGTTGTGTTTAAAATTTTCAACGTATTTCTGTACGCTCGCGGATTTAAAGTTTCCTGAATACGAAATGCAGATTTTGGATTTTTGGCAATTTATATTGTTGTTTTATTTTATGTTTCGAATGCTAATGCCAACAAATGTATTTGTACGTTTTCGTAATGATATATGGGTGAAAGTAAAATAAAATAAGTGTACTCAGAAAACAATATTGATGTCTATTGCCTCCACATACGCAAAATCGATAAATTATATGCAATATAATGAAATCGAACTCAACATAATGGATTGAGAATACGAGACTATCACTTTAGTAAACCGCAGTCAACGATTGCGCTTCCACGATTTAATTCTGATATTTCACTATAAATACGCATATTACCAGTAGATACGGTCAGCAAAAAAAAATATAATATGTTATAACAGCTCATAGTCCTGGCCTTTCGTAGTCTTTCCATTTTTATAATATACAAACTAAATTCCTATTTGAAGTTGATATAAAAACAGGTTTTATAACGATTTAATAAAAGATGTTAAGACTAGTATTATAATCTATTTAATTTAATCTAAATTTCTTATTGGGCTACATAATCACATAATTTAAAAATAATCATTTTAAAAGAAATATTTTAATCATGATGACTGATTTAAACATACATACTGAATATTATTATTTTATTCTGTCCATTTTGTATTTCGAATTTATGTGGTTTTGCTAACGGTACACACTCGAGATGTTTCATGGTAATAACATGATATTGACTAAAATTGCCAACAGTGTATGATTCGCTTTCAAGTTAAATGGCAAATTGACGGTTCGTACTCTCTGGATAGTGTTCAACGTCTTACCACGTGTTCATAAGATCGCGAATCCCGTGTTTACTAGTACGTGATATTGTGTTAGTGAATGCTCATTGTGAATCCGATGAGAGCCGACCGGCCCCGCCTTTCGCCTACCTCAGTTATAGATAATGTTCAATAAACTAATAATTGAAAAGTTATGAGCTAATAAAGCCGATTGTGTGAATGAGCCGCTATAATGTGTTGATAAACAAATGAAACAAATACGTTTATAATATTTATAATTCACGTATTTCGTATTATGGAACAAAGAACATGTTTTTTTCGAAGTAATTTACGATTGCCTGTTTTTAACGTAAACGTAAATATATTTTTGCGTTTGGTAATTAAGTGCGTTCAACAGAAATACACATGAACTCAGTGGATCGAAATAAGGAGATTATTATTTCATGCCGAATGAAACCATTCGAATGCCCTAAGATTAGGACCTGTCAGATTTATTATGACAATAAATTCAAAAAATATAATAAAAACACGAATGTTTTGGTTTCAAGTGTCAAAATATAAATCAAAAGCTTTATTTCTCGGTAGTCAGCGCTCGCTATATTTTACACCTCCAGAACAAAACATCAATTTCTCAAAATGTCCAGTGGAATCAAAGATTACCTTTTTTCGGCGCACAAAAGAATGAAACCTTCGAAAAAGGCGATCCGTTGGCAATTTCACGATGTCAATGCTCTTCTTAATTTAGTTGGACGTTATAAGACAAGACGCACACTAGAGAAAGCCAGCAGTAATATATCAAAGTTTGACAGGTACAAGCTCGGAGCAATATGGCGACCGCGCCACCCAATGAGAGCGTGCCCCGTCACGCGGCGCGATCCGCTCCTAACTTGGATACATTAATCACGACTGATTTATCGCAGAAGGAGTGACATATTTTATATTCTATTTTCGAAAACTCTAACGAGTTTTTCAAAATGGTCGTCCGTTTGAGAGATCGCAACAGCTGCATCTTGTTAGCGTCGTTTTCAGCCGAGCTCTTTGTGTTATAATTATTTGCGTGAATGAATATTTGTACTTTTGAATTTTGCGAATGTTCTACCTACATCGCGCCCTCAATTTACTCGATATAGACATTATTGATGGGTGAGCATTGTGAAAATTATACGCTGCATGACCTCGTATTTAATATCAGTCTATTATTGATTTACAGAGCCATTTATTTTGAGTAACAGCTGATGTATTCATCATAACGTGTGTCGCGTCCGCCATGAGGCCCATTCTGAACGTCGTATAAATGTCGCTAAAGTACTTTGATGTTTTAAGTGGTATCTAAAATTGATTTTTAAATAACATCGAACGGCCACCCCTTAGAAAAGAAATTGTCTGAGGCTTTCGTATGTCACATACGTCCGGGTTTGCTTAATCCTCTTGGGCCGTCCAATTTTTATTGCTTTCAACCCTGATCTATGAGCTAATATCGGTCTGATATATCGACGAGCTAGTGGAAGGGTTTACATATTGTTTTGTGTTGGGACTTTTTACTAATATTGTTTTGTACGAACAATTTTAATGTGAATTCCAGTAGATACCTATTCAAAGTTATTTATATACGTCGGTAGTCGATTAAAAACACGCAGAGAAAATGCATGTACACCACGTTCACAAAGGTCCAGCAGTGTTGAACAGCATAATTTAGCGATGCGAATTCTCAGCAGCATTCGAAATTATCTAGGGACTCGGTTGGAAAGCAAAAAAATTGACAGCATTTTGGCGCGCGAAACGATAATTTCCTCAGTAAAATGCCACTCACGGCATCTGGTTTTTCATGTAGTTAATGTTTTGTAATTATTTTAATAACAGTCTTCAGATAAGAATGTATTTATAAATTAAAGAGTCGCATGTAAGACATAAGACGCCCTTATGTTAAAATATGAAACGTATTTATTACATTCACTTCATCAAATTCGTTGTTATTAAAATTAAAAGTAAATAACACTGCATAATAACCTTTAAATACTAAACGACATTAATGATGGATGAAATATGTGATTCTATACCCGCAACATATTATCAAGATAAACCAGAATAATGACGAACTAAGTGACTCTTACGTCGATCCGTTTTGGTCATAGGGAATAGACGTGAAAGGTCGTGAATCGTCGTGTTTGGCACAAGTTGCTTACACGAAGGTTTCTCACGATGTCTTCCCTCACCGTTAGCTAGAATGTGAACAAAGGTTACACACTAAATATTCACATTTAATTCACACCGGGGCTTTTGTTTTCCATACTTTACGGGATTACAGTAGCGGTTTATTTAAATTATTATTTTATATTTTAATGATAAGAGATTACGTTTAACGGCTTATTAATGGAATTATCCAATTAACATAACAGACGATTTTTCAGATACCCATTATTCCCATCTAAATACTATATTTAGTTACATACATAATGCTCAATAACCGTACCCACTCTTAAACGTCATTAAAACCCAGCTTATAACTGTTAAGGCCTTAGTCCACCACGCTGGCCTAGTGCGGGTTGATGGACTTCACATACCTTCGAAATTCAGAATACTTCTCAGGTGTGTAGGTTTCCTCACTATGTTTTCCTTCAACGTTAAATCGAGCGATAATTCACAAAGAATACACACATAACATTTTAGAAACTAAGGCCTTAACCCTCTCAGATGTAGAGGAGGTCCGTGCTCAGCAGTGGGCAGTATATAATACAGGGCTGGTATGGTATGGTTATAACTGTAATCTCGTTATTAACAATAGTGTACCGTTTTCATAGGCCCTTAACAAATAGTACACGATTTTCAATTTACCTAGAGCTAATACAAGTAATTTTAGCAAGAAATTGAAACTGGCTAAGGCGGGAACGCGTGCGGCGGTGACCCGCCCCGCCTACGGCCAACTGCATAGCTTAATAATAATCAATTTAGTACTTCTATAATATCAACACCGGTATCGTTACTTGTCTTATCAAACATTTATTCGAAAATTAATTTATAAACTTGTAATCTATCGATACGCCGAGAATGTATGGAATTTACGAATACAATAATCAAGACTAGACAATAATCTTATAAATTTAATTGATTTTCCGACCTTACCCACTCTGTACGCAATCTCACATAATCGATTTAAATTGATTCCGTTATGTCGTCCGTTCAGTAAAGATTGCATAAAAAGTTGCCTCCGACATTTCCTACCTCCGACTCACCGAAGTCCTTCTGTTTCATTTTCAACCTTTGAGTCAATTAAGCTTCGCCAATTTAAGAGTGCGCGACTGTACAGTGCCGGCCACTAATGTATTATTCATATTGTGTTTTTGAGATAACAAGCTGGCTCTCAAGTCGATACACATCTAGCGGACTGATTGGAAGGCAGTGGAGATAGCGGGAAAGCCGTTTTAGCTAGTGCCTCGGAAAGTCCATTAAAATTACGCGCTAGTGTGGACACTGAATCTTTGATTTCTACGAAACGTATTTTCCACCTTTAGAAAATCGAAAAATACGCCTTTCTAATAGAAATTGCAAGCGACATGGGTAAACACAACGTCGCTTCGTAAACAGCGATATCTAAATGCATTCCTTAATTGGTTTTTAATCAGTCCTTTATCCGTAAAAGCATTGTTTATGTAAACGCTACCGCACTCTTTTAATTACATCGCGTATTAAGACAATATATCATGCGAACGATTCTTTTATTTAAAACAATAACTCATGCTGTGTTACTATAAATAAGCGCGCAGCATCGACCAATATGCGGTGCCTGCAAAGCATTATGTACATTATAATCGGTCAAGTTGATTCCGTGGACCACCCAGGTGTTTGGTCCGGCCTCTTGTCTGTACCTATACATATATTAACGCGGTAGGAGCGCGGTCGTAGGTACGAATTTCATATTAACATATTTTTCATACCAATTTTGTAATTTTCGGTTTAAAATACCAATTTGAGTGATTTCGCCGCGGCCGTTCAGAATATGTAATAAGGAAATTCGCTTAAATAAGTGGTCGGGATTATTTAAAATCAGCCCAATGGCGTCGGGTAATGAGATGATAATGTAAAGAAAATGTGCCTTGGACATGTTTTGGCGCATTCGTTAGTGTTATGGCGTCATGAAATTAAAAAGATCTCGCATCGAACAGTGCGTGTATATTTTTATGGGTTTTTATTTTTAGGCCGTTTGAGAAGTAGCCGTGATCTCATCCTATGCCATGAGTGATTGGGCTTCGTACAAGACTAATTCCCGTTTTAACTATCATAACATAATGCATGCAGATGGAGGTAATTTATTTAATTATAAATAATATTTGAAAGAATTTAGTCAAAAGAATATCAAATTCAATTTAATACTTGTCAGAGCATTTGTAGTAAAATTTATAATATAAAATTATACCATACTGCCTCAGACACTGAGTTACGACTAGAAAAAAGGGTCAAACTGTTGATAAGCGGTTTCATACATCAAATATATTACACTTATCCAAAAGTTTCCTTACGATAAACCGTAGTACATAACTTGAACAAAGCACATGCTTAGCATGTAAGCGACACAGAATTTTGCATGTTATGTCATGGCGCTATTTATATGCGCGATAAAACATGAATCAACATTAACATACGGAATCTCAGGAAAATTATAAAGGCAAAACTGTAACACTTGAATCAATTCTAGATAGTAGTCGTAAACATTTATGAATTTAAACACGTAATGTGCAGTTATACACTGTCGTATCTTAATAAGTTTCATTAGGCCGAGCAAATATGTATTTTACATAATTTTATCGAAGTAAATCGCACACTGGGACCACACTTGGCTACTTGAGAGTTTTAATGTATCCCTTCTGTTGAAATATGCAAAAACGGTGCTCCGATCTCTACGTCTGCAACCTCTCGCTTACATCAGTCTTCGCTGTAGATGTATAAGAGATATTATAAATCCATTGTTACGCAACGAATACCCGTCTCTTCGTATGTTATAAGATTTGAATCAATACTCAAGTACATTAGACTGATATATGGTTGTCACTTTAAGTTCATATCTAAACGTCCTTTGAGAACCAAGGGTGTGAAGACACGTGTTGTGTCAGCCGTACTTAAATCGAAGCCTGTTTTTTCATTAGATCCATTCACACATCCCATCGTAAATACAAGCATCCCGTTGTCAACCACATGTTTTCTGGTTTCGAAAAAAACAACCAAAAAGCCACCGATCCGCTAAAACAACAATCGTAAATCAAACTGAAAAGTTTCACGAATTAGGAACAATTAAAACATTGAAGCAAACAACAGTTGTTGCAAATGTCCCCCGCAATTGCGGGACCATTGTGAATTACTGGCAGTTTACAACCTATAGATCTTAGTCCGAAATTCTTTACGACTAATATAACTTGCGCAATCCTTTTGCCGTCCCGGGGGTGCCGGCCGGGTTGAGGGGGGAACTTGGACAAGTTTCTTTTGTTTGCGACACGTGTTGCAGAACGGGTTGCGATCGACACTCGAAGGGAACGGTTCCACGTCGATTTCCTTGGAAGTGCTCATTGTCGTTTTTCTTTTGAACACAAATTTTTGAGAGTCAGATTATTGTAATTTTCTTTGGTCCTTTTTCACAGAAAATTTTTGCGCTCCGCTCCGCCTTTGCGGACACAAATTCGTGCAACCTGTTTTTGAACGCTTCGGGCTTCTCGGGTAATCACCATCGAACCGATGATACACTTACCGTGTTCATTGTCACAAGTTAATTACTGTTTTTTGAAAATTTATTCGAGTTCCGAGTAATTTCACAATTTATTACTACATATATATTCTTGGGAAATTAACATACGCCTTATAAAGGCATCGGTTTCGATATCTGAACGTGTGTACGAGAAATACATCATCCACGTCGGTACTTAAATTCCAATGTTCTCGTAACGCACGTGTTAGAAATTGTTGTTTGCGACAAGTTTTCTCCACATGCTTTGCTATATTGTAAGAGCGTGTTTCAGTTCTAAAGTTAGAAAAATTCTTAGACTCGTAAAGGAATTTTAATTTTTGTTGTAATGTGAGAAATTTAACAGTATGGACATAGTGACATTATGTTTATTTAAAGACAGCGTGTTTGATGTGGCGTAATTTTATAGAAGAGTAACACCAAATTAAGTCTGAACAGATAACCGCTGGAGTAAGCGTGTTCTGGAGTGGAGACCGCGTCTTGGCAAACGTAGCGTGGGACGCCCTCTGGCCAGATGGCGGGACGACTTGAAGAAGAGGGCCGGCAGCGACTGGATGCATAAAGCAGCAGACCGGGCTCTGTGGCGTATCTTGGGAGAGGCCTATGTCCACCAGTGGACTGCAACGGGCTGATGATGATGATGATGAAGTCTGATGTTCGTGTACGAAATCTTATAGGATGACTTCGTGAGTTCGTCCTATTTTACACCAAGTCACCCACAAGATGATTTAAAAAATGTCCTTTTTATCACACCAATGGTGTCATTTCATGTCGTTTCCAAATATCACCTCCGTTCCGGAACATGTAATGCGTCTACGCAGATGGTATTTTGAAAATCACACAGCGGAAACGTTTGCCCTCATTATGTATATGATAGGGTCTGAATGAAGTCTTTTTTGCGTCTCAAAACCCCGCCCTCGGAGTTAATGAAGCTATTTATGTCATGTTTATTGCTTTAACTGCGCATTTAGGATTTTGTATTGAATTTACGGGGCGTAAATTGACGCCGAAATCATCTTCGGTCTAATTAGTTGGCACATGTGTGTTGTGCGGTCGGTAAGGTCAAAATAAATATTTAAAAGATTAGTTTAGTACCTTAAGCTTAAGGATGTAGTTTGGAAGCAATTTTTTGTTATGCCTTACTTTTTTTATTTTAGATATATAAACATAAATTAGGCTACACGTATTTACAATTATGTATCTCGAATAGGTACAGTCAGCCACATAAGTAGCTGAACAAATTCAAAATTTTTCATTTTTGGTCAAATAAATTACGCATTCAATGCCTCTACGCATTCCAAATAACGAATAATTTATCATTGAATGCAATTACTGCGTAAAATTATTCAACAATGAACGAATAATTTCAACAATACAATGTATTTCGCGGAACTGCGTGATGAATACGACAAGCATTTATGAGATGAAAGAATTTAATAAGCTCAATAAATATATTTGCAATTGTACAAACACAGAGCAATAAGTATCTATAATATAGTAGTTACATTGTTTATTTATTTTTGGGACTGATTATGCAAAGTTTAATATTGAATATGACAAAGTGAACACCCTGATATTAAATAAATAAAAAAATATCTATACCAAAGAGTTTTGATAAAATTAATTGATGCTATATTATGTACATATTTATTCCTATATACTGCTATAAACCAGTATATAATCGTCCGCCCAAAGAGAAAGCTCCCAAATTAACATTGATGCCTGAACAGTTATAATGAGTTTTAAAAGGCAATCGCTTATCGGAATTGAGACTGAGTTTCATTCGTCATTCTGGGTATTGGTAGATCGACCACTTAAATGTAATTTAAGTATGAACCAGTAAAGTTTATTAATGGTATGCCAGTCCACGATGTTCATAAACGAATGAAAATATACCTTATTTGCCAAATCGTTCCGGACCATATTTTTCAGTCATTTAGGAGAAACGCTATACAACTGTATTTGGCCAAACTAGCTATAACTATATAGACGTGAAATAGCAGATTTACTATTTCTCAAAGTCATTTGGCAAAAGCCAATGTATTTAAAAAAAGCTCGGTTATAATTATCTGAAGCCAAGATAAAAAGAATTTTCTCACCTCGTAATAGACCTCAAAAGAAAACTGTTGATCTATATAAAATACATAAAGAAAATAAAGGTTATTTTACCCACGTAAGAAGGCCCTCAGAAGGCTTTTACGGCTTAGGTAATTAGCGTCACTCAATTAACTACTACTTGCTGGGGCTCGGAGAATTTTTGTTAATTATTAAAAAGGTTGCACTTAAGTTCTTGTGGCAGGGAGAGAAATTATACGACGTTCGAGTGAAGTACGCGTTTAGGTATGTTGTTTACTGCGTTTTATTGCGGTTTATAGTTCATTGAAATTTCGACCTTATAGCTATTTAAAAAAAATTTTTTTTAAAACTTCACCTTTTTCAAACTTTACTTTTCTTTCATTGTTAAAATTTCTGAAATAATTAGTAGTAAATAGTTAAGGAACGCAATGTGTCTCTTCGGATATAATTACCACCAATAGTATTATTGGTTAATTATTTATTTGCTGTATATTGTACTTATCATATACTAACAGATTTCTAATATTATTAAATTAAGTTACTCAGGTAATCATTTTCAGGACATATCAGGACTGCCTCGGTGGCGTAGTTGTATTACGGTACGACTGCAAGGCTGAGGTCTCGGGTTCGATCCCCGGGTCGGGCAAAGTGATATTGGATTTTTCTATTCAGTATCAGCCCGGAGTCTGGAATTTGTGCCCGATATGGCGATAGGCTCGCCCCCTATCACATCATGGGACGGAATAACGCTTGGCGAAAAGTGGGTGCACTAGTTGCGCCTCTGCCTACCCCTTTGGGGATAAAAGGCGTGAGCATGCGTATGCGTAGGTAATCATTTTTCCATAGCTTATAACTAAAATAAAATCTAATTGCTCACTCTATTATCTTCTCATTCAAATCGATGAAAATATTTTTTCAATGGAACATGCAGACTGCGTAAACTAATATGTTACACGTATCAGAATCAGTTCATTGATCATCCAACAATTTCGAATTTATTAGGTCTTCAATTACCCCTATTCATTTTTTTTTAATTTTATACATTTTCGTAAGGGTCTTTTATGCCAGCAATTATTTTTAATAATATTGTCTTATGCCATAAAAGTTTGATTACCTCATTAATAAAAGGCATAGTAAAATCATGGCTGTTTTTTTAAATCTCCTTATACTTTGCAATACAATCAGCACAATCTGTAATTAGTTGATGTTAAAGAACCATTGTTCTATAATAAAAAATAAAAAAACATTTTAAATTAATTTTTCAATTGTACCTCACGATCCAACGGGCTCAGATTAGAAACATAACGATTATATTGTGTTACATATAAGTAAACAATAGCCATATTTTTCATCTGACCATTCTCACGATTCCGATTTAAGTACACGGTATAATTTAAAAGCGAATAGATAAAACCCTATGTAGAAAGCCGCGTGTTCCTAAGCCGTGGTCCTTAATGTGCCTTCGATCTCGGTACTTGAGATAATTAAGCCATTATATTGGTTGGTAACCCTTTTACGCTGTGAGAAGTGTGCATGGTCGTATGTACCGAAATGGTTTATTTTTGTATCATTGGCAATGTGTTTCAGCGCTGGAGTGGCTGTGACACGAACTGTTTGTTTTGATAAACTTTGTATTGTTTTATATAAGGTTTTATGTGCTTAGCTTACTCTTTTCCTTGTTGGAATATTTGTTTATTTATGTCTAAATTGCTTCATATATCATACATATTTACTAACATTGCCTTTAGTGTATCCAATTTAAAGCATATACTTATATAGATAAGATAGAATTCACTCAAAAACATTCCATTAAATATACTCAAAGTAACTTCAAACTTAATCAGCGAAACCAACTCGAATAACTAACCAATGTAAAACGTTAAGTAAATATGCGTTATATAAAGGTAAATTAAGACTTACCGCGTCTCAATCTGATGAGGTATTTGGAAAGCAGTTGGATAAAAAAACAAGACGAAATAACACGAGTCTGCGTAACCTATACATTACGTCGAGCACGCAACGGCAGCGATGCAATTCGGCCCTTCGGTATATAGCTGCTAAGGATGTCACTGCTTTCAATTAAGTAATTAATATGAATTATTCAAAATTTATTTGAAAATCTTTATGGGAGGCCTATGTTCAGCAGTGCACTTTATGATTATCAAAATTTTTAAAAAATATATTAAATTGGTTTGTTAAAGAATGGTTTGCGATTTGAGGCGGTTGTAAAAAAATATAAAGTTCATCCTTAGAATTTATAGACTAAAGTATGCTGTACGGTTAATTTTAACTAACAGAATTATGAACGAACAAAATGGGGTCTCCAGAAGTCTAATTCCAAATAAAAAAAATACTTTTGCAAATAAAATGTTTCAACGGATATCCTTAAGTCTTCATTGGTGGCAACCCTAACTTTGGTCGATTTTTCACGAGTCACGGGTATTGGCCTCTTTATTCAGTTATCATGCTTCAACATCGAGTTCTTGGTAAGCAATTCAAAAGGCATGCAGGTACAGAGGAGGTATGATATTGATTAATATTACCGACATGCCTCCAGCAAAATATACGACTTTTTTCACTTACATTAATATGTATACGCCGACACCTAATCCATATTAGTTATAAATTAACCATTTAAGATCGTATCGGCTTTACATAAAACAAATTTGCACGGGCTACAACCTTGCTTGCGTTTCTTAATCAAGTTTGCAAGCAAGTATTAATTCAGCCGGTGGCGGGCGTTCAAAGGCTGAATCCAGCGCTGTTTATCAATATTGACGTTGAAACCGAATGAAGCTGTCGTTAACTTCAATTGTACCGTCATTTGAAGTAACTTGCGTGGGACAACCGATCCCATTCAGCATTCAAGCGCTTTTCTGAAGGCGCTGACACCGCTTTCGAACCACCTCGTCTTTTGAAATTCAGCGAACAATTATTGAGTAAGAATTGGATTGGTTGAAACGGTACTTGAACGGGAAAGTTAAACAGTTAGTTAATTCTAATGAATTGTCTAGCGGTAAGGAGGAGGAGATTCTGTGATATCTCTCCTTTCAATGTAAATGTTTTAGTCATAAGGTGTTTTTTTTTATCTTTTATCTGATGCGAATCAATGAAAATGGGCAATGTGTAATTGTCTTATCAATGGTCTAAAGGCTAATAGTTTTCTTTTCCTATTGTTGCAGGAGCAAACGGCCTTAGAAGACGAGGAAGACAAACGTATACTAGATATCAAACGCTAGAGTTAGAGAAAGAGTTCCACACGAATCACTACCTCACGCGGAGGAGACGCATCGAAATGGCGCATGCGTTATGTCTCACAGAGCGGCAAATCAAAATATGGTTCCAGAACCGAAGGATGAAGTTAAAGAAAGAGATCCAGGCTATAAAGGAGTTGAATGAGCAGGAGAAACAGGCGCAAGCTCAGAAAGCGGCGGCGGCAGCGGCTGCGGCCGCGGCTGCTGCTCAGGGCCATCCCGAGCACTAAACCCCCTAGCTCACGTGTCGTCCAGTGATACAATCGCAGTTCGCTAAACACTCTCTAGCTTTGTGTTTGTAATTATTATTTTTTTCGTTATTTAAGTGTTGTTCGGTTGTTGTGATTACTTTTAAATTAATTAATTAGACGCAATTGTTTTTTAATTCATTGAAGCGAACAATAAACTGTTGAATGGTATAGACTGCAAACGGGTCGTATTATTTGTGTTTCGGATGTTTTGTTTTTGTTGAGTTATTGATTTTTTTTTTATTAATATTTTTATTCGCGTAATCATCGAAGAGGATCGCGTTCGGAAACCAGTGCAATTTGTAGAAATCATTTCTGTGTATGATAGCGTAGGTGTATCGTAGAGCGTTTATATATAAAGTGCGGCGTTCCTGCTCGACACGAATGGCGACACGAACTATATTTACATTGTACAAATTTAATATGCCTACCAAAGAGACCCGGTCTCGTACCCTTAACGCTAAGTAAATAAAGAGTCGTAAGTTAATTAACCGCTAATGTAATGACGGACAGAGTGAAACAGAATCATCTTCCGCGCCATCTAATCCTTCAATACTCTCGCATAAGTATAGTGTAAACGTGATCGTGTTCCTGCAGTTTTAATAGTCGGTGAAGTTAAACAAATTGCCATAAATATAAGTAGTTATTATTTAGCCAGTAGCAGTGTAAATAATTAGGATAACGTCCACGTTAATGGAAGTGAGCGGTTCGCGATTGCGCCGGCGCCGTGGAATGGGCAGAAAAAGCGTCGAGGCGAGTGCGAGGCGAGAGAGGGGCGAGCGAGGGTCGTGCGGGGAGCACACATGCGGAGGGGAGCGCGCTGCAGGCCACCGAACAGGACTAGGTGAGTTTTTGTCAAAGTCACCGCCATTATTTATCGAGTGGAGACAGTCGCGAAAAACTGACTCGCCGTCACCAGTCGACGCGCGATGCCATTTTTGAAGAAGCCCTAGCGAGCCTTCAGCCGCACGGCCATTGTACAATGTTTTAATTCACTAAGTCCGATGTTCCTTTGATCTTTCCGACTGTCTGCCGCCGATACATGTAGAATGCTGAACCTCTGCTCAATCATGCATCGTAACGATTAAACGTTATTTATTATTCTTTATATTGTAAATAATGACACCTCATCCGTTCTACTACTCCTCTAATAATTAACACTAAACGAGAACGAACTATATAACTAGGTGTTAAAAAATAAACCAGACTAGTGGCATGTAGCTCTTAATATTTCGTAAGTGTGCATAATGGCTTTATCGACTTATGGGCGAACCACCGGTGGGAACTATTAATTAAACTGACTATAGACCGTTCCATCTCCGACGCCACATAAGGCATCTAAAGAGTCTAACAGTCGCTAAAAACTAAATTCCGAGCCTCACTCGACCGGACGGTCGGCAAAAGAAAAATCTTCAAATTCCTACGTACTTATTTGGCGCTGCTATTTGTGTTGAAAAATGTCGGATAGCATTATACGTACGTGTCAACTCGATCAATTAGGATTTAATACACGTTACTCGAGAGTTGAAATAGCGTAAAAAAGTAGATCATGCAGTTGTTTGCGCTCCGAGAAGCGCGTAACTTATGGCGAAGATTATATGGCGTTTTACAAAGGAGAAACAAAATGTCCGAC
Source organism: Sphinx pinastri (assembly GCA_947568825.1). Taxonomy (NCBI): domain Eukaryota; kingdom Metazoa; phylum Arthropoda; class Insecta; order Lepidoptera; family Sphingidae; genus Sphinx; species Sphinx pinastri. Next base: position 6,709,722 of record OX387627.1, on the reverse strand, counting down.
TATAGTTATCTAGTAAATAATCCGTGAAGCGCGTACTTGACTGGAAAAAAATCAATGAGTTCGTATTGTGAACGATGTGTCAGTATTTTCACGCTTAAGGTCTTTACAAATAAACGAGCGTAAGAAATTGACAAATCTAAACTTCATGCTTACCTGTACTTCCGCTTTTTATTGCTCAGAATTATTCGAGTATAATTGATTGACTGTTTAGTTAAATGTAGAGATGCAATGCGTTGGAAATTCTCACGACCGATTTTATGATATATAGGTTTATTACTTTTTTATTGCTGGTGGAATAACATTTCGAAATTGATATGCAACCATAAAATTAATTTGTAACACAAAAATCATTTCTTCATCATATTTTAATTAACCTTTTGTTACTCGACTTCTCTCCTAAAAAATATTAAAACCGTCCAAATAATATCTAAATTTTATTTAAATAACATAATATATAAAGAGAATTGCATCGTAAATGTACACAGAAAAAAAAGGTTACATAAAATCACCTAAATTAAATTCACGCTTTTTTGCGGACGGTACACGCGGCGGCCATCTTTACGGTCCTCGACCTTACTCCGCCAATTCGACGATAACAGATAATTATTTAGTTGATACGAAAAAATATTGGTTGGCCCGGCGTCGACGTATCGGGGGGCTTTTGAACATCTCAATTTTACCGAACCATGTAAGTTTTATTTTACTTTGACAAAATTACATTATTAACTGCAATATTGTATACTATAAACACGCAGCAACACAAAGGAGAGAAAATGATGCAGACCGCTGCATTTTAATATGAGTTTAAATTCTTTACACTTTGGTTGTTTTTAAACGTCCAAACGTTTTAGTGAAGTTTTGCATTTACATAATATTTGATGATTATACAACGGAATCTGGAAATAAACTTTTCAATTTCCAACGCGCTAATTTAACATATAACGGAGTTGAAAATAAACATCCATTTCAGTGATGCCAATTAAGAGTAACAACACTGTTTTTTACTTAATTAATACATACTTATGTACTAAACACATTAATGGCAGATGTTTGTGTAAAAAATATATTGATAATTCGTCCATTTCAGTTCGCAATGACGGTTTCTGCTCTTTAATGAAGTTCATGTATTTTTTACACACATAAGATATAATAAACGCGTTTTTCAGTGCCAATTATGAGAGGTCTTTCAATTTCATCAGTCAGTTATATTACTTCGTTTTTAATTAATTAGTGAGTTCGCTGTTTATATATTTTATCACAATTACTAGATAAATGACATAAATTGATTGTATCTTATTATTTATTTATAATCAAGGGCTATTTCTTTTTTTAACGCTTTATTTTCGCGAGAAATAATAATAGAATAGATATTTTCTAATGTTATCCCACTTTTTACATAAACGTAATTTATACAAATTATTTGTAATCTACCATATATCACTTAATCAACCTAATGACTGCCTCGGTGGCGTAGTTGTATTACGGTACGACTGCAATGCTGAGGTCTCGGGTTCGATCCCTGGGTCGGGCAAAGTGATATTGAGTTTTTCTATTCATTATTAGCCCGGAGTCTGGAATTTGTGCCCGATATAGCAATAGGCCAATCACATCATGGGACGGAATAACGGCAAAAAGTGGGTGCACTAGTTCCGCCTCTGCCTACCCCTTCGGGGATAAAAGGCGTGTGCGTGTGTGTCTCAACCTAAAATAATTCTAAAGAACACCTGAAATAAAGAAATGATCAATTTCTCTAGTTCTACGAAAAAAAAATCAAATAAAGTAAGTCGATCAATTTTTCAAGTAAAGCCGTCGTCAACTAGCACAGAGGTACATTTCCTCGATAATGAATATGAACGTTTTGGAGCCTGCGAGACGTGTACATTCTCTGTTTTAATTGGGACGAAGCTTGAATAATACATGGGAGATTAATCAATACAGGCTGCTGACGTTTTTATTTTTATTTTAATTAATTGGTATTCAGTGATCGTTCCTTATTAAAATATTGCAATTATATAAGGCTTCTGTGGACCTGTTTTTAAATAAAACTACTGCGCTTACACGGCCTTTATATGAGTGTGCATAAAGCAAAAGCGCAGGGTTGCCGTGTTAAATAAGGAAATTCCGACAAACCTTCATAAAAGGAAAATCTTTTGAGTTGGAAACAGAATTTAAAATATAGTTAATATTAAATTTTTGTTTTTTAACGTAATATAAATCAATAAATTAAATAAATAATTTTCCTAATAATGTTATATGTTTTATGTTTTATTAGCTAGGATAAACTTTTTTATTCTTACACGGAAAAATTACTAGTAGTGGTAAATATAGTCCAGGTATCCATAGATCTAATGGTAAGGTGACAAAGAATGTTGAACTTTAAGGTAACTGTCTTTAAGGTCGCCATTATTATGTTGGCCTGCTTTATAAGATGTATAGTGTAGACCGGCTGACCCGGCCCTGGTACGCGACGTGTCCGAGAAAGCCAATGTGGCGATCTCCAATTTACGATCATCGTTGTTATTAAACAATTCCATTCGGAATACATAATATATAGGCAACCACTATCAAAAAGTTAAATTTATCATTTTTATATAAAAAATGCTGAATTCAGAATTAAAATACCAGTATATTTTGAAACGAATTGCCGAAAAAGGATTTCTAATCGCAATATTTGTCAAAGCGATTCTTTACGAGCGGACCTTAGGGAGGTGCCCGTTCGAATCGTCGCGTCCGATAAGTACAACCCTAGCCATACATTATTGTACACAGCTCGGCAGCTGTGAGATGAGAGATCTCCCTCCGTACGTAGTTTTACTAGTCGACACGAGCCCAGCTGCTGGAAGGCTTGAGTTTAGCATTTTATGCCTTTTATACACTATCGTTTAAGGAATGTTTAAGTTAGTTGGGTTTTAATAGAAGTTTTGTATAGTTATATACTTGAGCTTAGAATAGGTAAGAAACAAAGGATTTCAATATAAAGAACCTGTATTTCTTTTAAAGATACGTTCAGTAAAAGATTACGTTATCTCTACATAAATTAATTTTGATTTACTTCTTTGGGCTTGTGTTTTATACCGACTTTATATTCTTTTAAAATGTAAAAACAATTTAGAGCCTTATATATTATATAGTATTAGAAACTGCAACGATTTTAATTTAAATAAAAATATGTACCACTGGCTTTACAGAAATACTTTCACAAAAAATATCACCAAGCGACCGACCGGCACGATATCACTTCTGTAAATTCACAAAATATTTCTCACAAATTTGGAATGTAGTAGTAACTAGTATAACAATAATTTAACCATCCAGTGTATGCTGAATAAAACTACTTAAACTTTTTAGACTTGTAAATACCTACATTGCTAATTACCCAGATATTTGGTATTTAAACCGCAGGGGCGCTTGTAAAATTTGTAATAAACTCTGTGATTTAAATCGGTTAATTATGTATTAACATTTTTCGTATTATAATTGTATAAGTATGAGAATTATAAATATTTCCGTGAGTTCTCTAATTTTTTGCTCTACTTTTGGAAATGCCTGCGTAGTAATTTCAGTGTTTTATTTCAATCTACAAGTCTTAAATTATAATATAATTAGTTAAGAATAATTTTAATGAACTAAAAATGAGATATAAGTTAACAATGATTGTACAATTTAGAACTATATAATATAGATGTGTTCTGATATGGTTGTTTCTACGCCACCTGCATTTAAATTTTGTATTAGAAGTCTCGGGTCTCAGATTGGATTACTGGGTTGAGACAAGTGATATTGCGTTTTTCTGCTGAGTGTTAAGACTGAGGCTAGAATTATGCCCGGTTAATGGCAAAATGTCCACTTCCAATACATGATCTGACATAACTATCAAATATATTCTATACATTGTAATTAAAAACCAGCAAAAATGTACCAAAATATCTAAATTGTGTACATATTGTAACAGTAGTGTATACGTAAGTCAGCGCCGGGTTCCGTGTTCGGCCTCCGCCCGGGATCGTGATAGTATCTCTCGACCTGCCCTGTCCCCACGACTCGCAAACTCACCGGCTTATACACTCCTTACGATGAAACACACTTATATGTGAAAAATACTTTCAATATGATCGGTTGATTTTATGTACAAATATTTGGATAAATTAATTATATATTAGTATCAAAACAAATACGCATTTATCACCAAAGGGGTAGGTAGAGGTGCAATCAAGGCACCCACTGTTCATCTATGTCCCATGATGTGATAAGAAAACCTATCATCATATCGGGCACAAATTCCTGATTCCAAGTTCACATTGAGCAGAAAAGTCCAATATCACTCAACATCGTTTAGTAGAAACTCTACCGAAGCATATAAATTCATTATTAAATTATATTTTATACAATAACCACTCACACGACTTGCTCCAAGATTTTTCTCCGAATCTTATGCAAGTTTTTCGATAACAAATGTATTGAATATTTTTTGATAACCCAGTAGACCGTTAATAGCAGACAAAACTGCATCATGACTCTACCACAAAATTTTCTGAACAGTACCTCTACATTTAAAAATTGTTTTAAGTTTTACATAGTAAATTTGTTGTTGTCTGTACGTAACAGTTCCGTGTTCAGAAGTCGCTGTCCTAGCATTGCGATGGTATCGAGTAGCTGTTTTCACATGATTCAATGTAACCTCTGAGAATACGCTCTTGAGTTCCGGCTTCACCTTTGCATTGATTGGGAGTTTGTATTTGACTAAAGGAAAAATAGTTAGGGTTTATATTAAATACGGTGATACATTTTGTTACTTGGGACAAGAAGTCAGGATGGGCAAGGATAACCAAACTAGCGAGCTTCATAGACGAGTCAGACTTATGTGGGCAGCCTACTCGAAACTGGACTTTGCTTTTAAGATGAAAATCTCTGCGGAACAAAAGGCCAGGATATTTAACCAGTGCATCCTACCGGTGCTTACTCATGGTACCGAGACCTGGGTTTTCACCAAAGATACCATCAATAGATTGGAAGTGACCCAGAGGGCAGCAGAGAGAAAGTTGGTAGGAATAACATTGACAGACCGTAAAACAAACGAATGGCTAAGAGAACAAAGCAAAGTTATAGATGTAACTAAACTGATGGCGCATCTAAAATGGAGGTGGGCTGGACATGTTGCTCGGAACGATAGATCGTGGTGCAAACGTCTCCTTGAGTGGAGGCCATGGGGAAATAAACACCCTCAAGGAAGACCACAAATGCGCTGGAGAGACGACGTGAAGAAGGTCGCCGGAATGAATTGGATTAGAAGAGCTCAATGCCGTAACGAGTGGAAGGTGTTAGAGGAGGCCTACACCGAAAAGGTTGAAAAAGGCTAATGAAGAAGAAGAAGAAGAGACGGTGATACAAAATAACTCGTTGTGAACATATGTTGCATCATCATCATCATCATCATCAGCCCGTTGCAGTCCTCTGCTGGACATAGGCCTCTCATAAGATACGCCACAGAGCCCATGTTGCATAATTAAGTACAAGTAAAAATTAAAACTACAGCAACCCTACTAATATTATAAACGCAAAAGTTTGTAAGTATGGATGTATGGATGTATGGATGCCTGGATGTATGGATGTTTGTTACTCTTTCACACAAAAACTACAGAACGAATTTCGATAAAATTTGGCACGCGTGTAGATTATGTCCTGGATTAACACATTGGCTGCTTTTTATCCCGGGAAAATATAAAGCGGGACTTTAACCCGGGAAAACTCATTCAAGCGGGCGGAGCCGCGGGCAAAAGCTCGTATGATATAATCCTTTTTACAAGAACGTGCCAGCTCTACAATGAGATAATAATCTGTTTTATTACATAATAAATAAATGTAATATAGTAAACGCCAACCGCACTAGGCCAGCGTGATTTACTAAGGCCTAATACTGGTGGTAGGTCTTTCACTATGTAAGAGGCCGTCTGGGTGGGTACCACCGCAATGTCTATTTCTACCGCCAAGCAACAGTGTGCATGCACTGTTGTGTTTCGGTTTGAAGGACATTGTAGCCAGTATAACTACTGGACATAATGAGACTTAACATCTTATGCCTCAGGATGACGAGCGCAGTGGAATGCCACTCAGTACTTTGTAAGTCAAGGTGCTGGATGGTGTTGCTACTGTTTATGGGTGATCGTATCGCTCACCATCAGGCGAACGGCATGCTCGTCCCGTCATTCAATGCAATAAAAAAAAATAAAAAAAAAACCTAAACCCTCTCAGTAGTAGAGATGGCTCGTGCTCAGCAGTGGGCAGTGTATAACAGGACGGATATTGTTAATATAGTAAAACACATAAAATGACCATAAAATACATAACAATAGAACCATTATACAATGTTATATCATAACAACGTATACCACATAAAGTTCGCTAAACATTTAATCGAGTTAACCCTTACGCAGCCAATTCGGAATTTACGATTCGTACGAAATATTCGGTTACCACAACAATTATTAATTGTCATACAGCAATAAAGCGAGGAGCACACTAGATGCAATAAACAAGTGCTATCTCGGCCGAAGTTAATAGACAGTTTACAATTATTGCTGTCAAACAAGATTACGATTATAATTTTAATGTTGGGTCACGCGTCCGTACATGGGTCGCTGTAATTTTTGCTATATCACAGATAATATTCAATTATTACTTAGTAGAGGCAGTAATTTAGATAGTATTATTGCTTTGTTTTTAATTCTTTGATAATGATAATATATTTCATTAGAATATAATTCATAATTCGAACTATGTTAGCATTGATTAGTTTCCTTTAGAAAAAAATATAAAATAATTTCTTCGTTTCATCTTTTATTGCAATGATATTATTAGGCATGCAATAATTGTATACCCAATATATTAAGCTTATTAATAAGATCCAGGAAAAAAGCATTCGTGTACATGCCAAAAGCGACACTTCTGAAATCGCAGCGTTTACAAAACCCAATCAAAGGGTTCAGTATAACAGTGGCGTAGAGTGCAGGGGCGTTGCGTACACTGTAGTACCAACCTAACAGGCGTTTGCAGCGCGTTCACGCTTTACAATCACTCAGGGAACATTGTAAAACTGACCAATAAAAGTTCATTATCTATTGACTTGTTCGCGCTTCCAACTTTTATTTTATTAGTTTACAACATCCGAACTATCGTAAAACTCTAACTAGTTGTGATTGTGCCCGAATTATGTTTTTATTGCATATTCTTATGTTGAATTGATTCAAGGTTGTTTTTTGTGAATGTCTGATTAAGATGTTAAATCGAAAATGGATTTATGATTTTTTTATGATAATATTTTGCTGGTATGTCTGTGAATATTTTGTGATTTTTTCTCTGTAGATACGTACCTAAAAATAAACGATCCCAGTTAATTTCATATCTTATCATTTACATTATTAAGTTGAATTTTCCGTAGGTGGTCCCGTAATTAAAATAAGTAACCTTAAAATTTCAATTTACTTTAAGTACCACAAATTAATAAGAAATGACTTTCAGCTTGACATTTACCTTTTCCGATGATAGTAACCATTTCGAAAACTCCTTAATTACGGAATTTCTGATACCAAACAATCACAAACCAGGCTTCAAACCATGTATTAAAAGGTAAAAATATTTACAGAGACATATGTAAAGTTTGTCTGTGTGCGTGTGTTTAAGTGATACTTGATTGGCGTTGTGTTTATGCAAGTTTGCTTCTTGTCTCGTAGTGGTCGGCTCATGCCAAGTCTTTATTAGTGGACGCACAGTTGCATGAACTTAATCATAATTGGTTCAGGAGTTTGTGTTTACCATTCATATTATGTATAACGCAGTAGGTGTTTGAATGTATAGGGTCAGTTTATATTTTATGTAACTTTAGATAATGTTATGAATTTGACTGCCTCGGTGGCAGTTGTATTACGGTACGACTGCAAGGCTGAGGTCTCGGGTTCGATCCCCGGGACGGGCAAAGTGATATTGGATTTTTCTATTCAGTATCAGCCCGGAGTCTGGAATTTGTGCCCGGTATGGCGATAGGCTCGCCCCCTATCACATCATGGGACGGAATACGCTTGGCGAAAAGTGGGTGCACTAGTTGCGCCTCTGCCTACCCCTTCGGGGATAAAAGGCGTGAGCATGCGCATGCGTATTAATTTCTACGATAGATACTAACGATCTTAATCATAAGCAGTTTACCAACCTATTTTAGTTACAGAATGTTTTGTCTTCTTCCTTCAAACTTAATTCAAAATTCGTTCAAAGACAAAACTTTCGAAAACTAAAATAGGTTTATAATTTTTTTATGAATAAGGCAGTAAGAATTTAAATGTAAAATAAAACTGCAGCTTTTTTATACAAAAATGTAATAATGCAAAAACCTTGTTCCCGCCACTTTATAATTGGGTAATAAAACAACTAATTATCAAATTAAGTAACAAAATCAAATTACGAATTCTTCTTACGCGTTAATGTTCATATCCCGTAGAGAAAGAATGCGATTAGAATTAAAATGAATACGACTACTTTAAGTAAAATTTCATACATTTTTGTGATGTTTTGGGCAAATTAGATATAATTATGTACTTTTATTTTATTATTATCTTGCTTCAAACTTTATAGAGCTTTCTACCTTTATCACATCATGGATTTATTGAGCCAACATTATATAGTTATTCGATAAAATAAATTATAAATTTAAAGGTAAAAACAATAGCCGTCTTTATTGTATTGCTATTTTTTTTATAGCATAGAATGACGAGACGAGCATGCCGTTCGCCTTATGGCGATACGCCCACCCATAAACAGTAGCAACACCATCCAGCACCTTGACTTACAAAGTACTGTGTGGCATTCCACTGCGCTCGTCATCCTGAGACATAAGATGTTAAGTCTCATTATGTCCAGTAGTTATACTGGCTACAATGTCCTTCAAACCGAAACACAACAGTGCATGCACTGTTGCTTGGCGGTAGAAATAGACATTGCGGTGGTACCCACCCAGACGGCCTCTTACATAATGAGGCACCTACCACCAGTAAACATAATAAGGCAACATAATATTTTTTTTATAAGACGCGTATCTGATTAATCCTTTTTCTGTATTTTGTTCACTCAAATGTATCCCCACCCGATATAATAAACACATTTAAACAATCGCAGTGTATCCGAATAGCAAAAGTGTGTAAATTAGTAATGTCGTAAATCGACGGAGGCGTTTTAATTGAAATCGTAGCAGTTAATTGAGTGCAGTGTGCGGAGTGTTCTGCGCATGCGTCGTCGGTGATTTATCACCGTTCTGCCTATTTATCTAGCCAGCTCACGTTTCGAGCTCACACCTGCATTTCTTGCACGTAAATAGGGGATGAAATTGGATGGAAAACCGCTTCAATCACTTCAATTATACACGTTTTTACTATCTTACACCTCGCTTGTTGGAATACGAAGTGGTTTTGTTAATTATTATTATTCTTATTGGGCTGTAACCACTTAGTTTTAATGTAATGCTATAAGGTCCTTGTTGATTCTAAACAGAATATTTAAGATTGATATAAAGTCCTATTAGATTTCAAAATTAGTGGCTGTGAAGAGTAACTTTGTGGAAAAGTGGGTGCACTAGTTGCGAATCTGCCTACTCCTTCGAGCATAAAGTGCGCGAGTGTGTATGTATGTTGAAACTATATATCCAATAGGATTGACATACCTGTTTTTACAACCATATCAAGCTCTTTAAATTCCCTACAAAGAATAGAATCTTATTAAAGGAACATTAGTAAAACCTATACAGGCAAATAATAGACACCTACAATTTTTTCTTCATTACAAGTGTATATTTAAATAAAAACTCGCGCTAGGGTTGTGAGTAAATAAAACTGGGGAAGGGTTGGCCCCTCAGGTTTTCCCGGGGCCTGGGCGACCCCGATCCATCTCCGATACGTTAATTTATCTTTATCCCACTCCTTTATTGCGAGATGCCTCTCTCGCGGTATTGTCTTCGTGATTAGAAAAGCGGTACCATGTTCTATTGTTTCAGAACTAATTAACGTAATTAGCTTTAAATGTATTGTATAAGTTTTTTAATTTTTTAGTTACACAACACTGGAATATTACTTAGTTTTGCTGAAAAAAAAATGGTAATAAGCAGTCATAATAGTCATAATATTTTATTTCTTTTTGTATTGTCTGTAGTGAGAATAAAGAAATGGACTTGAATTGAAAAAACACTTCAAGAAAATAAACTAATATCTTTCCTAAATCTTCTTTTAAAAATATCACCATACACCTCCACATATACACGTGTATTAAACCAGAAACATATTTTATGTATGTAGGTCCACCATACATCAAAATGAACATTTCCATTGAAAACGTATTCATGGTTATTTTTATTTACATAATTATTCAAAATTCTCTCAGCACGAAAGGCTTGCCACCGTCAATGGCCCTTTGGAAAATTTAAGACGTGACTGCATTAATTAAACAAAATAACGGTATTTTCTCTCAACCATTGGCCCTTAAAACCCACCAGGATAAGGTGAGCCTTGTGTTGTTCATAAAACACTTATTGGCGACAAATAATGTTCCAGCAGAGAAGTGTGACACAGCTCTGATAATAATGGTTGCTCCATGGGTGGATATTACCATTGTCAAAAAAGTCGCGTAATTGTCAGAAATGAACTTGACTTTTTATTTATAATTAACAAATTTTTACCAATAAGAATCTGGTTAGATTTAAGTTAATTTTTTGACTAGAAGTTGAGAAAATTATGTTCTTAAAATATGTAGAGCATCCAGTAAATCACTAGTAGAGTTTATGCTTTGACGCATTTATTGTTTTTTAACATAACTTAATTCCCAATATTTTTACTTATCTAAAAATTCAAACATTGAATTACATAAAATATTATCGAAACGAGATAATAATTAATTTTTTTTTATGAGTTCTTATTATCAAAATGTTGTCGATCAAAGACTGCCAGACTTCGAATAACCACGAGTTTAAATAACCAACACTTATAATATCATTACCTACACCCATTTCCGTAATTCATTCGAGTTTGCTCTCATAAGATTAAACATTTTACCACCCATCCTTTCCCGTAATTCATTCGAGTTTCCAAAACCAATAGTAAGGCATCGAGAGTACCAACTCAACCAAATAATTGCTATTCTATTCACACTAAGAGGGCGATTTATGTCCGGAATTATTTCCTTGTTGTTTTATTCGGGGATTTGTCACTCACCCCCGCATTTATAATTACACTTAGATATCGGAGTAACTTTTTAGACGGAATTTATTTGTTATGAGGCTTTAGCCGGGCCTCTGGTTGGCTTAGTGTTTGGTTTGCAAACGTAATTGTGTGGATTTCGGAAGTTGTTGGATATTACAGTTTGTTCATAATCTCTACTTAATACGGTTTCGAGATCCCCAATAGCGAAGTTTAAAGGATCTAGGTCGTTGTAATGCATGGAAAATTGACTCATAAGTTAGTCTAATGAGTACCCAAGTCTTAGTAGCAATAAGAAAATATACAAAAAAAGAAACCTTATTGGGTAGATAAATATGATGTAAACTATATTAAGTCCATGTAAGAGATCTGCTTGTATTAGAATCTCTTTTAATATAAGATACCTAGTATAACAGAAAAGTAAAAATACACTTCTCCATTTCATTTTGAACACTCTCCAAAATTTCAGTAGCGCCATCTATGGACGAATTGCGAAAAAATATTTATTACAATCAGTCAAAAATAAATTCACTTTCTATTCACTTTGCATTATATTTTACCGTAGAAGAAATAAAATTTTTTGACAACAAATAAAATAGATATTTCCATCACATACAGCAGTGCACAGTCAGTGTAAAAGTTCGTCGTAAATCTGATAGATGGCGCCGAATACAACCTTTAGATGGCGCGAACTAGCGCCGCGGTTCGGATGCGGAGTTATGAGTAACTACAAAAAGCGGGAAAACCTCTGTCATGTCTAGACAGAATATTATATTTTATTGTTCAATATAATCAATGCAGTTTTCAGTTCGTTTAAAAATATACAAGACCTATAAAGTTTTTGTAATGTGTTAGAATAATGTAGTTTTATAGTGTATTTTCTCTTATCTTCGTTAAAAAATAATCAAATTATTTGCTCAGTGATTAATCATATTATTGTTAAAGCTGAATTTTAATATCAGCTGTTAAAAACCAAGCATCGATAAAAGTAGGCAAATCTGTAGTATTTTGTAACATTCAATTTACTGATAAATAACTTCTGTAACAACAGCGAAAGTTCGACTGCGCTGCAGTAGCGGCCTCAAACGAAGTCGTAAAACATCTACTTTACGACGTGATGATCTTAAATAGCTCGTAAAAAGCTTCGTTCATTGACTCACAGATGGCGTTGTACAACTAAACGAGTAGCGCCACCTATAACCACCCGCTTTACTGCGTCAACTTCAAGCCTCCAATCTTTGAGGTTTATGGTTTTATTGGGTTATAAAAGTTAGGAGTTACGACGTTCGCCCGTCGAATATGGAGATATCGGAGGGTAAATGAGCGTGTAAGACAAGAGAATGACTTTTATTGTTTGTAAATTAGCTGTAAAATAATGAGTTCGCACTCATTGTACGTAATCACGTCGATCAGCTATTATTTTGCAGTATAAATCACTTTATTGAAGCAAGTGGCGGTTTACGATGCTATAAAGATAGATAAATTCAAATGGGCGCCGAGCTGTCTGCAGATCTGCGATACAAGTTGATGCTCTGATGTTTTATAGCTTAATAAATTTACTGGTTTTCATTTAGAGGATACATGTTGTGATTTTGTATTGCTCTCTCCAGTTTTCTTTGGATCTTTGGCACAAGTTCTGAATGGGTATATATTCACATAAAAATGAAAGAATTTATTTATAATAATCGATCATATTACTAAGCAGTATTAATGTATACTCTACATTATTAGTTGCGCTATTCACCAACAGGTGGCGTCCCAATACCGTGCGCACACGCATCAATTCGAAATCTGAATATTTTTCCAATTCAGATTTTAAATTAGACATCTTTTTAATTCGTCAACAATGGTTTAACTGAAGTATATAATAGTATAAATTGATTAAAATATAATTATGTAGGTATTATGAACTCTATTTTTAAAGCTCTACCATATTTTTATTTATTTAGACTTATTTAAAAATATATTTTATCGTACAAAACAAATATTTTTTGTCAGCCGTAAGTAATGTTTTTTACGCTCAAGTGTTCGTATCTGAAACAGAAGCCGCTTGCGCCGCGGAGGGCTAATTATTTGTTTTACGGCAACTTTACGATTATAGTGATCGTTAAGTTGACGTTTACGATCGGTTAACACCCACCGACGGCGATTGTTTAGCAATCACGCTTCTACATAAGTGGCATTTTAAATTAATAATGTAAACATCATAATCGTACTGGGCTTTTGTTAAATTATTATGATTTTAATTTACATACCCTCGGTTATTTAGTGTCTTTATTCATCGAATGACGTTTTCATTCCTTATATTTGCAATATATATCAGTGCTTTTATTTTAAGGTTTAAACACTTAGATTGAGTACCCAGTGAGGATCTAGAACTGATTTTTTCATGAGAAATCAACATTAATTGTGATTATTGTAATTTAAGGTGAGAAATAAGGGCTACTATCGCTTCGTGGTACGGAAGCAAGGTCAGCAAATCATTCGTTGGTCACTAGCTTCACTTTTGTCTTTCTCCCTGGTAATACAGGCGATGGTTTACTCTTTTTTTATATCTAAATTTGAATATAATACAGTGAAAAAAAGTATTTAATTTTTTTAGATAATTTTCTAATGTTATAAAATATCGATTTAATGATTTAGTGGTTCATTCGAAAGTTTACTATTAACTTGCGTCGTTCATATTTAATTTTAATGGTAAATTATTTTACTATAATATTATTGCACGTAGTATAAAAATAAATTACATACAATTCCCCGGTGTATTGAGCTAGCCAGTTAATAAAGCAGAGGGGGGAACAAGACAAAAAATAAATCAAGAGAGAGAAAGAAATAGTGAAGGAACGGTGTAATTTATGAGATGCACATTTGGGCTCAACAGCAAACAAAAAGATATTTCTCGGTAACGTTACGTTTTTACATTTTCTGTTACGGTGTATAGTAAAAAAATATTTCTTTATTTTTATATCCTGTTTAATTAATTTAAAACATAAAAAATATAGCTTTTAAGAATATAAGTACACTTATAATTATAATCCTTTTAATAGTCTTAAATTTTAAAACACAAAATTATAATTAGGATGCATTTATCCTTCCTTTATTAAAAACCAATTCCAATTGTTAAAAAAATTAAAATAAACAGACATGTTTTTCTCGACGGTACCTACCGCCTATCGGTATGAGTAAGTTATGGCCGCCGTGGGGTGAGTTACACCCTGTTTAGGTCACGTGGTCCGAAAGGGATGCAAATACACAAAACAGCTAAGTGCAAAAAGGACAAAAAACGTTTGGGGCGGTAAGTTATCTTCGTTTCATTCAACTCACACTCGCGCCACCCTAACGTCCGTGTAGATCAATAAAACTACTTTATCTCTTTTTGGCACATCCCCATCCCGTCGGCGGCTTCCTAGAACGTTACTCTAGCTGCATCATGTCTATTAAAAATAACGAATACATTGTCAAGTGCAGAGTAAAAACACTTTGTGGAGCCATCCTTGTACGATGTACAATCCTTGTAAAATACAAAATATGTATCGGAAAACTATAAAGCCTATTCTAATGCTTAATTTATTTACTTAAATTGCATTAATTATGTATTAATTGATAATCAGTATTATGCGATTACTGTTACAGAAGTTCAAATTTCTGTTCAAAGTATGTTGAATCATCTGCCTTTGCAAACTACATTTGAGGTTGTCACAATAATTAAAAATTAAAGAAAAAACGGGTCGATAACACGCTTTACGTAAAGAAAGTACACAAGCCTAAAACTATTGTATTATCTCCTTAAACAACAAAAACAATTTCACAAAACTCTGGCACTTAAATTAAAAAAGAATAACTTATTGTTCCAATTTTAAAGCATACCTTCATTGTCCTTGTTTTGTCAAATTTAAAAAAAGAATACTGTTAACGCAATTGTGCAACAGTTTTTTGTCAAAAACTGTTACAAGACCGTTTTACCCGTGTTTACAAAGGAGGTCGTAAAATTTTATGACTTGTTTTATTAACGTACCCACAGGTAGGTCGGGTTGCAGTCGCTATTACATTGCCGTTGTGATTGTAACGCTAATCGTTTGAGTGTAGTGCTTTGTGACAGTTGAGCGAGGTAGGAAAATTATTTTTCTATATTTAAAATTATTTTGGTGTCATTTATAGCGTTGTGAATTTTAGACAAAGGTAAATCATTCTCGACGTCCTCTTCCCTTCAATATTGTCTATAAAAATGTATAAGTTATTTTTTATTCCAGTACAATTTCCTGGCTTATATTCCTCTTTTTAAAAAAATATTTCTTAAATGTAGAGCAAAATATAAAACCGCTGTATAAACAATTAAAAATCCTTTTTATCTCACTAATTTTTAAGTGTTATTTGCGTTACATTAGGCGGTGTGGAAGCGCTCGTTTCTCGGCAGGGTTGTCACGGCGGCATATTTCTCAGCGAACCGCCTTCCGGTATCACCTAATAAAGTAATTACTTGGGTAACTCTCCGCCTCCATGTTCTACCAACTTCGAATTAGGGTTGACTCATGTTGCCTTTTTAGTGATTTTTAATGACGATATTTTTAGTTTTGTTTCTTAATTTTGATTAAGTCAATACGTTTTATTTATTGGTAGATAAGGCGCGTAATAAAATATTTAAAATCATTATTTTAAAAATTAATGGCGTCGTAATAATATTTTTTCATTAATTAAATTTATAAAGTGCATAAAATTTTCTTACCTAAAAATTATACATCAAAACCTAACATAGGTTCATACAAAATAATTTCGATACTATGATACATAATAATATGTCCAAATCAATTATAGCTGCGTTTGAATGGATAACCACAATACAAATCGCATTAACTTCTTCCGACAATGTATTAGTCACAAGTTTCTCTTCTCCGCCGGTTTGATTCATAACATATGTATGGGGTCGTTACCAATTTTGTCACGAATCTTGATTTTTAGGGTATCGCGAGGGGAGATTATATTGCTCGTCTTGAGGAGTAAAGTGAAGGAAAATATTTCGATAAAATAAATTTTTCCTATAAACGAACCTTTAGATTTTTTTTGGAGCAAAAACTACAAGACTTAAGTTTTTTGATGGTATATGATCGCTATCCTATGAATATTCATATCTAAAATGGTAAATTAATACAAAATAAGCTGTATATTTTATTATTATTAATTTCTAGCCGCTATATTCAAGATAAATAATTTAAAATTTTAGCATGCAATGTATTAATATTTATGAACTGTTAATTTGACTTGATTATACAAATAAATTAATAAACATGGACTCATATAGTAGTATAATAAATAAAGTAAAATCTGTCTTGGAAGTTACAACATTATTGCATTGGACAATTATTATAACATATTTAATAAAGATTTTCAAAAATGGAATAGTTTGAATTCTAGTTTCCGTTTACTACACTAAATTGGAAATTGGATTTTCAAAAATGGAATAGATTGAATTCTAGTTTCCGTTTACTACACTAAATTGGAAATGATACTTCCTAATATGTAAGACACGTGAAGTATCAATAAAAATATAGGGAACAGACTAATCGATGACAGATCACTCGAAAACAAAGTAAAGATCGTTCTTCTAAAATTAATAATTTTTACTTAGTATAATTTTGTACATTCATTTTTAATACTAGCCATAGCATTGGAAGCTAATCAATTTTAGGAGGTACAGAACATTTGTAGGCAAAGATTCCTACATTTTAACCTGCCAAATTCCAAAAACTTCCTCAGTTTTAAGTTGCGAAATGCTTGAAGTTGGTATTTGCAGTAAGCGCAGTAGGTACATCACGTTCATACTTATATCGTTGGTATCAAACAAAAGTTTGGTCACGCTTAATGCCTTTACGACTACCGGGGGTGACATAAAGAAAATGAAAAACATTTTGTATTATTCTTGTTGCGCTCTTGCCCGCGTAACTCCAACGACCCTCCGTAGGCCGGGCTCACGCCTGCGATTGTCGATTCCTTTGATTATTTTAATAATAAAAATAATTTCAACAGGATATATTTATTTCGATTTTATGTGATCAGGTAATTTTTTTGGATAAAGGCTTTGCATCTGCTTGTAGCTTAATAACAAGCAATACTGCCCTAACCAATTAAAAAGTTAATAAAATTTAAATTTCGAATAGGTAAACAGATTTTTCGAGTGTCATAATATGAATAACAATACAATTTATAATTAAATGTGTAGTGTGGCGTGCAATAGCCTCATACATTCATTAACACTAATAATAATCCATTTGCACACGCGGTAATATTTCTATAATTAACGATTGCTTTATTAGTACATTATAATTTTAATAACATTTATCAGATTTAGCACAACACTGAATTTAATGTTATACACTAGATTGGATATTAACTAATATTATTTTATACAGTTAACGAAACATAAGGACTAGAATATAATTTCTCATTAAAAATAGTACATTTTAAGTTCTATTGATCAAGTACATGAGAACAAGCTACCCACTCTAAAAAGTCAATATCTTACATTAAAATTGCGACATATAAATCGCTGACAGCAGTCGAAGTAGTTCCTCCTGCCTAACAGCATCCCTCTGTTGCCAAGCTTCTGCTTAGACAAATACCCACCAACTAGTTACGTGCCCGGACTTGTACAGCTGTGTAATGTTTATCAGGTACCTACTGTTTCGATACTAATTGATTAGGCTTTAATGTATTGATTAAAATATATGATATTTAAAAAAAGTATACCTTTTTTTGTTTTTTATAGTGTATCCCACTATAAAAAACAAAAAAAGGTATGGCATATCTTGAGCTTTTAAATTTGGCAAGTTATTTGATACAACTACATTGTATTCACAAATAAAAATTTGGTTTAGCTATCACCATGTAAGTGGACGATAGCCTAGTTGGGAATGGAACGGTCTGCCGAGACAATGTCCGGAGGTTCAAAACCCAAGGCACACACCTCTGACTATTCGGAGTCACGTGTGTATTGTTTAACAATTATTGTTCGATTCAACGGTGAAAGAAAACATCGTGAGGAAACCTTCATACCTGAGAATTATTCAGAAGAATTTCGAGGGTATGTGAAGTCTGCCAAACGGAACTAGGCCAGCGTGGTGGACTAAAGGCCTAACCCCTCTCAGTAGTAGAGGAGGCCCGTGCTCAGCAGTGGTCAGTATATAACACAGGACTGATTGCATTGCATTGCATCAGTATGTAATTGAATATCATAAATATTGTGATGCTTAATATCCCATTGAATATTATTATAATTGGTATATAGCTAGCTTTCATATTATATTGCTCTGTACATTGTTGTGTCTCATTTTAGTTTAAACAAATGTTCTAGTCGACGCACTCCTCTTCATAACTCCGAACTATCGACCTATTAATTGTAACTCATTGCTCCAATTCATCTCAGTTTGTAGCTCCTTATTACAACACAACTTTGGTAACATATTTTCAAATCAAGGATCTCCTGATTACGAGAAACATTTTTACTATCGCCGTCCAGTCGATTTGAACAAACAAAATGGTAGCACGCTATGTAAATCTGTGAAGAAGTGAGCGGAAACGTTCTGAGTGTTGTATAAAATTCCTTCACACAGAGCCGGTTGGTCTCGATTTAACAATTTGAAACACATTTATTTCATTTCAGTAAGATGTGAAGAAATATTTGAAAAAAGTCCTGATTTATTTTAAAATTAATAGACGAATGCTTCTATTACTACGATAAACAGGATTGATGTTGTACCATTTACTGTATTGCTAGGTACTTAGTCTTTCTAATTGTACTTGAAACACCAAACATATTATGTATATACACAAGCGGTGCTTTATTTAAATTAATATTAGTCGTACGTACATTGTAAAATCTGCTTAACATGCGCATACGTCAGTATATACTCAGCGGTGAAGCTGCCCTTTAATTAACCGTTTGAATCTTATAGTGGGTCACAGACCCCCAAAAACGACCCTGTGCGGATCTGTTGGTATAATTTCGTAACAGAGCGCCGGAGACGACGAAAGCGAAGCGCGCTATAAACTTGTCAACTGAAACTATTTCTGGGATGTTTGTTTTCCTTTTGACAAATCGCGTCGCCCACCGCCGGCTTGCGGCATTCCATTCAGAAGACAAGATAAGCGTTAAAAGACGCCACTACAATTAGATCTGAATCTGAAGTAATGGATGTGCCAAAAACACGTTTTAAATCGAATTTGTTGTAACCGTAACATGTACTAGCTGTATATTTTTTTTTCTAGGAATCAAAAGACCTAATAAATTACCCAACAGCATCACTTATGATGTTTGGGTACGTTTTTAGAACCTAGTAAATGACCTAGCAGTAAGTGATAGTTGTTACCTATGGATAGCCATACTGTTAAAGTAGTTCTGTGCTTTGTAAATCTGTAAGGAGGCATAGGAAATTGGGAACGTATTTATTAACAGCGAAGCACACGCAAATTTTTGTTCGATAGAATATTTTTGTTTAGCTAGCTCATTTATAGACAAAATTCTTTAAGCTTGGCTATACAACTTGTAAAAATAATTGTATGTAAAATAAAATTAATATGCCTTATTATTTGCGTACTTACGTGTTATTCTTAAACATATAATATAAGAAAACTATAAAGGCAAAAGGGGGCGGCAATATACGTATGGAATGATTACGTTCACGTACTATTTTCCTTGTATCAAAAATACCTTTTCTACGCCCTTCTCCAACACTTAACTAGATTTTACCAAGAATAAAACGTATTTCATAAACATTATATATCGCGGTCACATAACTCAGGCCCGTGTCCCGGGTTCACTCGTAATTCGTCGTGTGTGGCTCGCGACTTTTCTCCGTATCACCTTCCTAACAACGCTTTAATATTTCCACACCGCCAGGGGAAATTATACCCTAACTTTATTATCTTAGGATTGCTATTTGTCATACATTTAAAATACATTAAGTCGTTCCGCCTGGATATAAAAGTAAAACCTTAGACAAATGTGATCTATGATAAACGTGATTTCGGTAACGAGCATTGCCGACGTTGATCGATGGCCGCGGTTCCTATTTTTCTAACCAAAATAAAATACCAAGGTATCACAGGTGTATGAAGTGTTCCGTGGATCTATTTATACATTTTTTTATGAAGAAAATTACCATTATATCGAGCATCCTTGTGTGTTTTAAAAGCTGGTAACTTCCTTTTTGCGAAATTATGTGTTAATCATTTTGAGCCACAACAAAACTTGTGATCATTAAAATGACATAATATTTTTGGACTAGGATTAAATATTACAACGACTAAGTTTGGTAGTAGTTCAAACTAAAAATGACTACGAGTCGATATCCACAATAACTATTTCATTACCTTTGATTAATTATGTACCTAGATAGACACTAAATGTTTCAAACGCGTCGAAAAAAATAGAGGCCAACAATTGTCCACTAAATGAGTTCGAGTGAATTATTTTTTGTTGTTTTTCATGGATATAATTTTCTCCCGATTTTAATAGAAACCATGTAGTAGCTGGTATCGTTATGCGCGCACATAAGGATACGCAGAATGATGCAGCGATAGCGTATGACAAAGCTGTCACGCATATTAGGTTAAGAAAAGTTGGCCTGTTTGTTTTAGTTTCATTGCAGCACGTCACTCTATCTAGGTTTATAATTTATCAAAGTTCATTACTATATTCACAAAGTACTCGTGTGTGTTTCATTACCAAAATACTTCTAGGGGAGGCTAAAGACGCCAAACAAGAAAAAAATGAGCTGCTCACTAAATAATAAGTGAGAAATAGTTTATTGTCAGCTCACGTGATTAGGAGCAATAAAGAAGGCATCGTACTTGTAATCTTTTCTCCGGAAAATTGTTTTCGCGTTCGCCCTCATCTTTTACGGTATGAAGGATTGTAATTTGCTGTCTGGGTGTAATTTGATAATATCGTACATTATTCTGTATACACACTTCATATATCACCATTATAATGATAAAATAGCAAGTCATTTGCCGTACTACCACCTTTATAACTTTAATTTATTAAAATCTGAATAAATCTGCACTGCATTTATCACCGTCAGGAACCAAATGTAAAATTTCATGCTGGCCAGTAATTACACAGGCTGAAGACATAATAAATGCACAGGCTAAATAAATTAGCTTAATTTTTTAGCTTGGTAGGGTCTGTTTTAAGTTTTTGAATCTTCTAAAAATCTAACAGCAATTTCGCCTAATCATCAACATTTTATAGAAGTAAATTTATACTATTAAAAACGTTCGACATTTTACCATCACATTTCTATCTTTATCGATATACATTTTAAAGTTATAAACGCAGTATAATCAATATGAAGAAGATATTCGTTGTCCAAGTGAACGGACGTGACTGTACCGCGCCGTTCAGATTTTATTACAAATCATACTGAGATTTACGAGGTGTGCGCAAACGACAGCCAAGGAGTTGCACCTTCACTGAAATATAAGATTTCAATAGCTTGCCGCTACTATTGGCACTCGCAATGCATTTAATAGAAGCAACTTACAAAGTAATAAAGAGAACACAAATAAACCCTTGGTGAAGAGTCAGGCAAAAGGTTTTAGACAAGGCTGGTAATTATTTTTGAATTCAGAATACAAATATTTCGATTTTGATATATTCATTGTCTTAACAAAAATGATTTATGAATATATTTATTGACAGCAGATTTTAATTATACTTTAAGAAAGGTAATGAAGAATAAAAATCATTTTGGATTACATTAGTAAGTTCCTTACCATACACGTTGTTGCCAAGTTGGTATCATCTTATTTGTTTGGCATCGACGCCACGACGACCCGCTGATTTATGGTTCTGTACCAACCTACAAAACTTTACGGATTAAATAGTTTTTTCTTTCTCTGATATTTGCCAACAAAATTATTGTGTTATGCGTTGCATTTTTGGTTCGGTTTATAAAATATTAATCAACTTTTCCCTTGATAGAACCATTGTTCTATATTACTTCATTTTAGATATAGATTTTTTAGATAATAATATTTTCTAGATATATCTACGTGTAAAAACGGTAAATATAATTAAATTTACTACACGTAATAAAAATAATAGGAACGTTTTCTCCATTACTAAGATTTATGTGATGGTCTAATATTTCTTTATCCTTGTAGTACATTAATTATGCGAATAACGTACATAGGCGTAGGCCGTAAATTGTAAAAAAAAGAATATATACTCAACCCATTACCGTTAATTTAAAATTTAAATTTAGAAACTTGATTCCTTTTTCAAACATGGTACAATTACCATGTTTGAAAAAGGAATATCTATCAATATAGCGGCTACTATCAGCACAAATGGATGCAATCTACAAAGGCGTCATTTCCGACTCGAATTAAAATAGCCTCTAAAGTGTACAGTTGCGTACTCCAACTAATAGTGGCACATAACAAACTGTGACGGAAATAAATGGCACAAAAAAAAAACGTAGTCTGAGCACGTCGACCGCATTAGTCGATCCTAAAAATAAAATTAATATAGCAGTGTGAAAGTTCAATATGGCGACAAAATACGCGCGCAATGAGTTACGTTAAAAACCTCTGTGTAAATTGGGAGGACTTGATAGATATGTGAGAATTTATGGTTGGGGATGTAGCCGCGACTAGAAATACGTGTCATTTTGAATAGTAATAGATTTAATTGCGTATGTTTCGAGGTGGCTGAGTGAAAAATGGCAGGAAAATTATATAGTGTCTTTAATTTATTATACTATATATCGAAATAGGAATACGATTTATTTTATTCTAAGGTTAACTTTCCCCATTACCCGTGGTTAAATATTTATCTATTAAAGAAAAGCAAGAATAACACGAATTCATGTTGTTTTAACAAATTTTCCCGTATTATGAAAAGCGAATTAATACCTACATTTAATTGTCTTAATGTAAATGTTTAGTGTAACTTTTTGGCCAGATTTTTTCCATTGTGTCATGTTTTTCGAAATTTACGCGCAGCTTAAACCGTCCAAAATTTTTGCCTGTGCCGTCCAAAATCCTGATAAATGAGGCCGAGTGGGGGGCGGAGCGGCGCGAAAAAATATCTCCTATACACCCTTTTTAATATTAATATCATCAGAGTAAATTTGTGGAATTAAATTTATCTACAATTAAAAGAGATGTTTGGAAATAAAACGTGAACTTTAATAGGAACACCATTATTACCGTTCAAATTATCTGGTAATTTTAATATTTTATATCGATTAAACTAATAGTATTTTTAAATGTCCTAGACTACTCAAAAATACTAAGCAAATTACCCGTCGCGAACCATTATCCCGTGCGCCATCATTAAAATCACATTTAACAACCAAATCATCATGGCCGACATTTTTTGATAAGAGAATTCCATCCCCTAACAATACGATCTGTAATGGCGTATCGAACACATGTCTGGGTGGGGATGAATTGATGGCCACGGCGCGCAGGTACGAGGGAGAACCCCACTAAGGCGTTTTTTTTAATTTCCTTCCGATTATAGTTTTATATGTGCTGTGTTAACGGTACGTCTATACGTTCGAAATTAAAATATTTGAAATTGTTCTTTCTGATCGATTCAAGTTTATGCCAGTACTCTTTTGAATAAAAACATATTATATAAAAACGTTATACACACACACACACACATACTCACGCCTTTTATCCCCGAAGGGGTAGGTAGAGGACAAATAGTGCACCCACTTTTCGCCGTGCGTATTCCGTCCCATGATGTGATAGGGAGCAAGCCTATCGCCATATCGGGCACAAATTCCAAACTCCGGGCTGATACTGAATAGAAAAATCCAATACCACTTTGCCCGACCCGGAGATCGAACCCGAGACCTCAGCATTGCAGTCGTACCGAGAAATACAACTACGCCACCGAGGCAGTCAATCAAACGTTATTTTTAAGATAGTTTGCCTTTGTTTTCCAAACCGCTTAAATTTTAGGTTACCGCGCAAGGATTTGACTGAATTTATTACTCGGCAAACCGGGATATGCAATAGTTCTAACCATAAAGCTTTCACAACCCTTGAATGATTTACAGTTATAGTAAAATAAAGTAATAGTAGTTCGATTTTTTGATTATTTTTAAAAGAACAATAGGAGACAACAGATAGCACAACCCTTAAATGATTTGCATACAAATAAAGTATTAATACATTAATCTTTTTTGCGTTAACGAATGTAATAAAATCCTTATGCGGAGGGTTGAAATCTGAGACAATTTGCCACTCCGCTCCCTTTGTAAGCCTACCTATGCGTCTTTCTTATTGCCGCCTAAATCTCGAATATACAACTAAGATTAATCCCGCTGAAAGAAAGGGTGTGATGCAACCCTTGCATGAAAAATTGCTTTAGCCGTCTTGAATAAGAAACTGATAAGCTACATATTGTCTGCGAATTTTAAGCTAAATAATAGGTATTCTATTCGATTGATAACGAAAACACTAATACCAGTGAAAAACTAAAAATGAATATGTCGAGTTTTGCTTGAACGTATATGAAAATATGGAATACTTGGTTTAGGAAAATAGAAAGGTAATACAAAAGTATATAATAGGCCTTACACCAGTACCTATAAGTATGCTAATACAACTTCGGTTATTATAGTGATTAAATACACAATCTTTGAGAATCAGTAGAAGACCGAACACAATTCCATTCAAGTAACGAGTGAGTCATGTACAATAATCACAAGAGACATATCGCCCCGAACTCAGCGGTCGATATTCATTATTTGCACCGCGTAGCCTCAACCCTTATCAAGAGAAGACGCCCGTTTTTTCTCGGTTTTCCCAAATAATTTATTTAGCGGGCCGCCGTCAATTTATCTCTGTGGGAGCTAATTTTGCGTCGGACCGGTGGCTGGCTGGCGCATGTTGTAATTCAACAAATTGCGCGTCCTGTTGGATTTATGGGCTCTCGCACTTGACGGAGCGCCCGCCGCCCTTCTTCCATTGTTCTTGGAGCTGCGTTCATACTGATCCACGTGCAAAAATAGGTTTCAGAATGTTTGTCGGGCTTTGACCGACACTAATTTTGTCTTCCTTGATGTTGTTTACTATCCTCAATAAGATGCGTTCTGAAACCTTCGATTTTTAAATGTTTCGTTGAACACATTTCCTGTAATATATTAATTATTAATTCCTATTGTTATTTCAATACAAACAAATGTAATAAACGGAGTTCTTATTTCAAATTTAATTTTTTAAACTCTTACACTATGGGGTTACCCTTACGTCGCCTCGTCTGCAGAAGTAACACATAATCGTATCAATTATTCGGTTGGCGTCCTTTTTCTTTATTACCTACTTTCCTTGACTAGGAGTCGTACGTGAACCTTTTTGTGCTTCTGACTTTTTGTTACATTGCTCGTTACATAATGTTAACGTATTCTTGTCTTCGTAATAAGAGATCTTTTTCATTGTCTCTTCTCGTGGTCTCTAGTTAAAGAAATGTACGATATAGAGCATTCGAGGAAACTAATACGAAGGGAGAAATAACTTAGGTACTTATAAATATAAAATATACTAGCGTTTGCTTGAGAATCATTGAAATATTTTACTGGTATAAAAATAGTCTAGTCTTAAGGCTACATATTACATATTAGTAAAACGAATTTCAGAATCGGATCAGTAATTTCACAAAAAAATTATAAAACTCTTCAGCGTTATATTACAGTTGTATCGATTAGTTACTGCAGTTTTATGTAATAGAACAGTAAAACAAACAAGTAACAATAAAACAGAACAGTTACGAAATCATTACCTAATAACAAACCTTCAGTCTTTCCCACAATTCTGTCTAAAAGTTTATTAAAAAATCCGAGTATAAAAATACTTTTATTGACCTGTCGATTATCATCTCTAAAACTTTAATATTCATTAAAAATAAAAAATCACATCATCATCTCTAAAACTGTAATATTTATTAAAAATAAAAAATCATATAGATTTAAAATAGCACCGTACAATAGCTGAGCTAAGCGGCGCTCGTAGCCGCGAGAGATTCTGTTATGTTTCTTTCTGCTGACTGCGGACCGCCAGACAGTCGTCCCACTCGCGCCCGCTGCGTCGCGAATGGGCAACATCAGCAACCGCGGATCTCTATAGAGCTGTTATTGTGGAGAAATTTAAAAAATAATTATTTATAAACATTGTGACGGTTTGAGTTGATTTTGAAGCAATAGTTACATAAATTCTATCATAAAATCTCATAGAGTTAGGCAGAAGTATAATTAGGGAATTCATGATGCGTCAAATTAAATTTTCCTATGACTTTAAGTAGAAACTATAAACTGCCACCAATTTTCATTACCTAATCTATACTAATATTATAAAGCTGAAGACTTTGTTTGTTTGTTTGAACGCGCTAATCTCAGGAACTACTGGACCGATTTTGAAAATTCTTTCACTAATAGGAAGCTACATTACTCCTACGTGCTTTATCCCGGAAAAACTTTTCCATGTGGGCGGAACCGCGCGCAATGCTAGTTAAATATAAAACTCAAGATAACATTGTTATCACATCCGCAGTAAGCTATCAACAGATCAATAAGAGATGGCTGATGCAAGAATGTAACGTACGGAAATTTAAACCAGTTCTTACGATTCCTTGAAACTATCACATTACTTTTAACACCCTTTACCCAATATTCGTACAAAAAAAATCACCCATACAAATATTAGGGGCAGTTTAAGAAATAAAGATAATGATGCCAATTTGTAAATATTATACCATCTATTCTACATTTCAATGATCATAATAATTGAATAAACGCTATATCATATGCAGATCTACATGATTTAGTTCAGATATATACCATAATTATTTTAACCCCACATTGAATTTCATTCAAATTATATTATTGATAGCATGTTTGGTTATTAACTGAAGCTTCCACAGTACTATAACACGAATTAATTTAATCATCATGTTAAACATTAAATAACAAAGTTAACAAGTTGCAAAAATTTTACGTTTTTTTGGTAAATACCTTCAAGCATTTATATTCACTTGTCACACACAAATTATCGTTGGCACACACGCAACATCTCCATATTATATCCGTCGTCTTTGTAAATCAGCATATGCAAAGTGGTATAGCAATAAATCTAGCAGCTCTTGCTCGTTCTCGCATCATGTTACATCTTAATTTCAGAGCCGGCTCGACGGAGCCTGCCTGCCAGAGATACGGCCTTTTATCAAATACGCATTACGCTAGAAATTAACTTAAATTGTACAAAAAAGAAATCGCCGTTTCGTGAGCATGAACGATAAATAATGCAAGGATGTTAGAATACAGAGTTTGTTTTAACATGCCCATGGGGCTCGCGCGAAATTATTTGCATTTCAAGTCGTCTTTCGTTTATGAGTACGTTTTCGTTGTAATGAATTATCGTATTCAGATTTCAAATGCGTACTAGCTTCCAGTCAATAAAATACCTCAGGAGATGTGCTTTGGCGGATTTATTGATTTGTTCCAACGGTTTGAAATACGAGCGAGTTTGCGATGTTTTGTTTGTGATCAATTCCCTTTAATGCAGCTTTAATTTTGTTTTGTGATTGGCATTTTAATTAATTTCGCTTTCCTTTTGTTTCAGGTCGCCGTCGCGTGTAGAGCGTTGTCGATACTTTGGTAGGTGTTAGGGGAGATAAACTTGTTGGCGCAAGTGCCCCGCGGTTTGCCAGCGACGTGACTTGTGTCTTTGCAATAAGTTCGGAATATGGTAAACCACTTCTCGAGGCGACGGTCCGTAAGTCAGCGCTCCACGACACACAGGCGTCGAAGTGTTTCACTCACGTCGCGCTGTCGCTCGACTCCGCATGCCTCGTCGCGTATACGTCGCGAGATCAAGATATCAAAATCGATTGTCGAATAAATTTTTTTACTGGCCCACATGAACGCTTAGGCAATCGAGTGCCGGTGATTTATAGCCAAAATTTCCCGTTAGTAACGCTTACCGAGCACACTCCGCGTATCACTATTTCACAAATAAAAGAACCAGTCGCGATATCATCGTCGGCCATAAATTATATGAAGCTCGGATGAAAAATACCCTGTTCGATCTTCGCTTATTTATCGCTTAGCTTCACTTGTGTATGAATATATTATGTTAATTCGTAACATATTAATATTTAATTAGCGTGGGTTACGCAATCGGGGACAAAGTGAGTTCGGCGGGCAGCGGGCACCATTAGAAGCGCACGGTTATCGTTCAGGCAACATGGCGTTAGTTGCGAGCCTGTCGCTATCTGTCGGGCTGATCTGCTATCATGTTGCATCGGGACGGTGGCTGCTAGGAATAGGTCGAGTTCACGTTGTTCTGTGCCGTGATATATTGTTCCGCATCTCCGTGTATAAATCTTGAACGCCTGCTGAGGTACAAGGGACGCGGCCGCCGTGCCGCAGCTCCGAGCTTCAAATGGAATTGTGTTTTTATTTATCGTGCGAATCGTGCCCCACTATCGCTCACTCGAAATCGCACTTTATCTGCCAAAACGCGGTGTCGACCCGGGTTGGGTTTTACAGCTCTTTATAGTTACTATTCTTGTTTATTTTTATTGTAAATCCGTACTTACGATATCGCGAGCGCGATGTACGCGCGTTTTGACACGCTTGCCATTTATGTAACATCGTTATTTTAATTTCGTTTAAAGTTAAATTTTGTAGAAGTAAACAACAAAATTGTTGACATATTCGCTTCAGTACTGAAAACGGTCACACATGAGATTAATTTTGTAGAAGTTGGTGAAACGAACAGTATATTTTGTCATGCGTAAACAAATCAATGAGATATAAGAATATAATTTATATTGTAAATATTATTAAGACTAGTGTATATGTATTTTGTAACAGAAATCTGATGTACAACGTCTGTATACGTCTTAAAAGTTAAAACAGAAAGTGATACTACGTTGCATAATAACCGCCAGAATAATTTTGAAAACGTGACGTGTTTACGCCATTTATGTACTAAGCTAGTTAAATACGATTCGGTTATTGCAATATTTCAATTCGGCGGATATTTAAGGGTGTCCGGCCTGCGTCACGTCTTGTCCTATATACGTAACTTCAAAAGCTTTAGTACGAAAAAATATTCCATTTGTTAGTCGATAGCGTAACTTATTATTAGACAAATAGTTTACATATAGTCACTTGAAAATGACATGAATCAAAACTAGTTGTGCCCAGTATACGAATAGCTAATTAAAAATTTAAGGTGTAATGTAATTTATTTTAAGATACAAGTAGTGGTAATATTTTTGGATTCCTATAAAACATATACGTAATTTTTCTTCATTATAATAGAGGTGTGCGATTAAACTTTAGTCGAGATTCTTTCGGTTAACTTTGTTTTATTGTTGCCTTTCGAAGTGCCAAATTCATTTTGATTTTAAAAGTCATCGATTTATCGTATTACCTCTTTATAGTTCCTTGATTATTTTAATGATTATTTAATTAAAAAAATATTTTTTGCACTTTATTACCGCACATCTGAAAGAATCTTGGGCTGAGTTTTATAAAATTGTTACATATTGTAAATATTATATTATTTATAAAGCTTCTTCACTGATACGGAATTTTGTTATATGTATGAACAATTGGACTTTAATGTCACATGTTGGCAATTTTCATGTTGAAATAACAAGTGGTTTGTGTTATTGAAACATTAATTTAGTTTGGAATCGTGCTCATGAATGTAATACGTAAATTTTGTCCTTAACAAAGCATTTGACATACGTAAATAGGTAGGCCCAATTTATTGTAATGTTATATAAATAATTATATAGTAATACGAATGGAATACTTAAAAACCTCAAGGGATTCTAGCGTAGAAAATGATTTAAATGTTTGTGTTTCATGATTGTATTTGTGTGAAAAGTTGTGTAATATAATATAACCTATCATTACCTATATATGAATGGAAAGCGATATTATAATTTTTTTGTACAATATCGGCTATAGTGCGACATGGATCTGCATTAAATAAAATTCTGTTACAATATCATATTTTTTTTATTTATATTCTTTATGACATATTTAAACATACCATGTTATATAAAATACACATAAAACATTCTTGCACTCAATTCAAACGACCAATTAATTCATAATTTACTATTACATAAATATAACTCATACTAAATGACATCAGCCTCCATTTTTAAGTATGAAACATGCATTCTTCCGTAATATTACATTTTCTGTACCTGAAAAAACACAAAAAGTAACATGAGTTTTAAAATTTAACAACAGAAACTGCGCTCTGTTTTCAGACTTCAGTAGCTACACTCCAGGCGGAGAGTCGCTTCATAGTGACGATGAAACGCCCCGCATCCCCTAGCTCCAATATTTACACCTAACTGAACGCAATAAAATAATAACATATCCATCCTAGGCAAATTGGCATGGTTTAACATACGTACTTTTGAATAAAACAGCTTCGGTATTGAGAAAAGTAGCCGTGGTGTCGTGCCAAACAGGAAGTTTGCTTGCGAGGCCGCCACGGGATGTGAGGTTCGATTCTTTTGCTACAGAATTTTCAACTTTATTTATATCCTGCGTCTATTTACAAGCGAAATATGTAAATGTTTTCTAGGCTGACGGCAGAGGCATTTTTAAATTTTATCATCGTTCTGTTAAGCATAGGTTTACTGGAGAATACAAGAAACTTTTCAAACTGTTCTACTTTACACAAAATAAAATTTTCTTTTTTAGATATCAATGTTACATGGAGTTTGAAGTAGTTCCAACATTGTAAATATACAATTAACATTCGTTATCTCATAATGCTCATAAGCATTATTCATCAAAGATTATCAAATTACATTTAGAGGTGGAAGAAGTATCTCCACAAATTGTTTCGCTATTATTTTGTGCCTTTCATTTCTTGAGCTCTCAGCGGATTGTCAACATTTGACGCTCATGCGTTGCTTAATCTTCTCATTAACACAGGTCGAAGGTGTAACTATTATTTTAATATGAGGAGCTACCATTAGTTCTTATTCTTTATTGCCATCACATTATATCATCTACAATTTATGTTCTGCTCTCGGGTCTTTAACTGTTTTGAAATATATATATACGCATACGCATACTCACGCCCTTTATACCCGAAGGGGTAGGCGGTGGTGCATCTAGTGCACCCACTTTTCGCCGTGCGTATCCGTCCCATGATGTGATAGGGGAACGAGCCTATCGCCATATCGGGCACAAATTCCAGACTCCGGGCTGATACTGAATAGAAAAATCCAATATCACTTTGCCCGACCCGGGGATCGAACCCGATACCTCAGCATTGCAGTCGTACCGTAATACAACTATGCCTACGAGGCAGTCTATTATATTATATATATAGTAATACATATAGTGTATAATTATATATAATATTATATTCAAGGTTAGGAATTATGTAAGATATATAGGATGAAAACTTATAGAATACACTAGAATATCAAAAGTTAAAGA
Source organism: Sphinx pinastri (assembly GCA_947568825.1). Lineage (NCBI taxonomy): Eukaryota > Metazoa > Arthropoda > Insecta > Lepidoptera > Sphingidae > Sphinx > Sphinx pinastri. The sequence goes on along the minus strand of OX387627.1, from coordinate 6,677,996 downwards.
CAATTTATTAGAATACAAGATAAAGAGATTAGAATAATCTATGTTAAAAATTACCCTAATTGGCCCTAAAGCCCTAGAGTTATGAAGACTTTAAACAGGGGCAAGAACCCTCAAATAGACTACACATGACCAAAAATAACGCACACTTAGAGGCCAATCCTAAGAGGGATTTCTAACATTATTTATAACTCAAGAAACTAAGCTCCATTTTTTATAAAACACCTAAATTTGGCGGTCCGTCGTAGGGCCCACATAAATCAGGGTGTGTTTGGCGGATTACCACAAGAGTAATGACTCGCGTCCACCTGGTGAAGGACTGCTATTATTTAGCTATTTGCTCGAGCGTATTAGCTAGTCCTTTTGGGTTTCGAGCTTCTTGTATTTAACACTGCATTATGTACTGTTCTTAACTGAGCTTAAGGCGTCTGGTACATTGTCTTTGTTTGGAAAGTTGCTAAATTTGACTACAGAAAAACTAGCAGAGTTTAAGTTATTATAACCTATGGACATCTCATGATGCATAAGGTGTTGTGGGACTATTTGGAGATGAGAATTCCTGTCAATCGGCTTACGTAATTATAATAACTTGATATTAATCGGCATTGATAGAATCACACATTGAAATTACTGTTGCCATTTAGATACTAGGCCAAGACGAACATTTTATCAGTGTTTATAATCTTAGGTACATATGCACTGATATTCTCTAGCAGATACGAAAGCAAGTAACTTTCAAAGTATCACATCTCGATTTTCTTTCAATTTTCTTAATAGCAATAAAAAATCTGTAAAATCAATTCTGATAAACAAAGCAAATTTACCCCGTAACATAATCTAGTCAAAAACGGTGGCTTCTAAGGTGTTTTATGTTGAAATTAAGGCCGCCATGAAAGGCTTATAATTAACGATCTAATTAGGAACGTGAGACTCACTTTATTAGGTGGCTCGGGCTTCGTGACGTCGAGATGCCCCGATATCGGATTTTGGTACTAGTTTAATTAGGTGTTTTCATGTTACACGGTTTGTTAAGATTCAGTGTTGTGCGGAATATGTTGCATAAGCTTTTGTTGCCAGCTTAGGTATTCTATGTATGATACGTATGGCATTTCTTATTTATGGTAGAATACATACGCTGTTATATTCCCCATGACATAGATTAAAGGACATGATTGTATTAACCATTTTCTTAACGACAATCATAATTATTATCAAGACCTTTATTCGTAAATAGTATGTACATGATACAATGCAGATTATTACAATTCTACCATCGATTTTACCTGCAACTATCTCTAGTTAAAACTGTTGACGGTGAAATCTTACCCGTAAATAACCTGTATTATTATGTCATGGAACAATTTGCCGTAGCGTGAAATCTGGACGCACGAGCCTATCTATCTTTGCGTGCGCGCACCCATATTTCGCGGCGGGTGGACATATTGAGTTATCTTAATTAGCTGGGCTCACCCACCCAGCGGACGCACAAGGCTACTATATAACTTTTATAAGGAATTAGGAGATTAACTTGCGAGAATAGTTCTGACAAATTTTGGATGTTATGATCATGTATTTTAGACTTGTACCTATGGTTAGAGGAAATTCTTGTTAATCAAAAATTATTTATTATTGTAATATTTTCTTGAATACTTATTCATAATTATAGATTAAATTGTGGTATGGAAGTCGCATGAATCCTAAATTATCGTGTCTATAGCAAGGAGGTTGCAATGTACAATTCAAATTCACATCATTTTAGCAGATGCGCACCTTGTTTCTACTTTAGCTTCGAATGGCTGTACCTGAAAAAAAGTGACATAAACTGCGGCAACATTGTATAAAAACTTTTAACCAATACACACCTTTAATGCTAATGAACATCTTACAAAGGAAAATGTAACAGTAAGCGTTAAGACAACTATGAGTCAAATGCGCTAAAAATACTGTGTATTATAATATTAAGCTACATGGACCATGACCATAAATCCTCACGTCTACAATATCAAGCTTGGCAACTCCCGCGCAGTCGGAGCTCCGGGTTATAGAATTAGGAATTATAGATGTGTCATTTGGACTTTTTCTTTAATCTCACTGTGTCGAGGTCAGTTTGATTTTTGGCTCAGGCTGAAGAAATATGGATGTAAGGAATGGCTTCTTCTTCACTTAGCTGTTAGGTACGTTACTAATAAAATTTTGAATGCTCATGCATCGTGCAAGTTTTGTCTTGCTGAAATATACATATTTAACGACTAGTTGCATACAGTTCTTCCGTAAAAGCCAAAAACTTTTTTGTATTCCTCACAAAAAAAATGCAATTATTTTGAAATGATATTTCGCGCTACTCATAATGAAGTGGTGTCATCTTTTTTTTTTTTTTTTTTTTTTTTTTTATCGCGGGGAAAAACGCGTTATCGCTACCACCACTGTGGGGTGAGTGGAATGGTTATGTTGGTTTCACCGATCTTACGGCACAATGTCGACACTCGGGAGTATAACATCATCCGAGCGAGCATTGGACCGTGTCCCTAACACTATGTACACCCTACATCGGCATACCAACCAAAACCCGCGGTGGCCTTTTTCGGCGCATACGGGACGGCTCCGGGGTATCTTGTTGCACGAAGATAGCTGCACGGAGCCGTCCCGGCGCAATGCCGTATTACGGCCCCTCTTTAAATGAGGGGGGCTAAGAAGCCCCCGACCTCCAAAGCACGCCTTTGGCGTCTACGACTGCAGGAGACCGACCACCCGCAATGTCGTCCACCTCGTAGTCGCATAAATTGGAGTAAAGTGGTGTCATCTATAGCAACCAGGTTTAACCTACTCTTAACCGCCAAAACCAGCGTAGAAGAGCCTCACGTACAATATACACATTGAAGGTACATAATAATATCTGATAACTTTACTTGTGGAATATGGGCAATGCAAATAAAATTAAATATTTTCTGTATACTTAATTATGTATTTCTAGAAGGACTTTTACAATTAACTATTACACGTTTCTTTGTCCGGAGACATCGTTACTAAGAGAACGGAACAGGAAGTGTTCTCATAAACAAAAGTGTAAATGCAGTGTTACCATTTTCAACAATATCTCATAACAGATCTGAGAACTTTGATAAACACTAATGTGTTATTGATTCGAATACCTATCGAAAGACAATCCTTTTTAATACCTAGCTTAAATGGAGGGGCACAGTGATGACAATATGATAGTTAGCTTGTCGTTATACTTTTTTTGACATTCTAATCTGACAAACAATTAAACAAGTTGTATAATAAAAATTCACAATAGTCACTCGTACTCACAAACTATTAGCACAACACAAGGACAATACACAAAAAAACATTTATTGATCATGTTAAAAGCACTTTGACAAATCATGACAAGGTAGATAGATAGATAAATAGTTTATTTTGGCTTCAATTACACATTACAATTACACACTGTAAAATCTAGGATTTACATAGACAGCAGACAAGTACACATCCATTTGTGAAATATTGTAGCCGCAATCAGGCACCAGCTCAGGAATATGCATTGCTTCAAGCAGCCAAGCGCTGGTAATTCTGCTGGTAGTAAAGATAATCACAATTTACATAGGTACAAATACAATTATTTAGTACCTAAATACCGTGTCACATGGTGATGAAAAAAGAGCCGACATCTTCCACAAGCCAAAATGCCAGGGACAGTCACTACAATTGCTATGAAGCATCTCGGAAGCATACTAACCTTATCTTACTTCGCACTACTCACAATTGATTGTCTAGACGCATTTTATATGAATATGGACTATTCGAACTACTTTACTAGGTCACCATGATCCCGTTCGACGTCAATGGGAGTCATGTTCGCTACTTGGTGGGTGCGATAGACGAAGGGCGCTTCCATTAAACTCCGTACACGTAGTTCATTGTTTGCGAATCGTGCTCATGCGCAAGAGATAAGATAACACGCAGCGCGTGCGCTGTGCCCCGCCGAGACGGCTAATTAAGTCTTTAGGCTTTAAAATGATTTTATAGTTTATTTGTTGATACATAGTTTTACAAGAGAGTACCTAAATTGTATGCTACTGGTTTAAGAAAATTAAGGTTTAGGTAAGCAAATTGTTATTTGTTTGCAATCTTTGTACTTAGGTATCTTATTTAAAAATCTAATTAAATGAACGTACATTTTCGATTATTAAAGGATAATAATTATCAAGTAGAAATAAATCATATTTTTAAAATATTTTTACAAAAGTTCTACAGGCTATAGAATCCAAACACGTATCGCCTTATCTGAAATGCAATTTTTGTTTCAATAATGTTAAGACATATTTTGGAATGCGTTCCATCTAGTTTCGATTTAAGTCTGTACCTATCTATACTAATATTATAAAGCTGAAGAAATCGTTTGTTTGAACGGGCTAATCTCAGTAACTACTGGACCGATTTTGAAAATTCTTTCACTAATAGGAAGCTACATTACTCCTGAGTGCTATAGGCACTCTTTTTATCGCGGGAAAATATTTTTATCACGGAAAAACCTTTTCACGCGGGCGGAGCTGCGAGCAATACTAGTGTTATATAAAATTGTCACGATTGTACTCTGTTTTGCGTCTCAATTAAATAAATAATGAGACATGAGAATCTCGTGTAATTCAAGACCTTGGTTAAAAATAATTTGCATCTGATTTCCCAGTTGATTGACTATTGCCATTTTATTTTAGTAAACATAAAAATTATCTACTGTTATTTATATATATAATAATATATAGCAGGGAAAATGCAATCTAGAAATTTTGGATAGCGAAAATTAGTAAAGAATAATGCAGAAAAATTACAAATTTAATAACAAAGGTACACTAATAGTCATAACAATAACTTAAAAACGCTTTATTTATGTTCTCTATAGATTAAAATCGTGCATTCATGATCATTGCATTGAACACAAAACTGTCTTTGGTCTGAGTGTCATAAATGGATGATTTACGCAATTACTTCGCAAAGGCGGCGATAAATTATTGTTCACTTGACCACATGATATGCAAGCCGCATTTTCTGATGCAAAAATATTCCAGTTTTAATTATGTACCATATTTTTGAGACCTTAGAGGCGATAAAACATAATTTAAGGTGACTGAAAGATAAACACAAAGGTAAGGCCTGATTATTCACAGTTATTGTAGTAAAATTACCACCCGCTAACTTGAGGTGACGCAAATTTTTTTGTTCATATTTTTTACCTTTAAAAAGTTAAATACAATATGCACAAAGAATAGTGCAATAATGTGTTGCAATAAATATCTCAGCAATGTAAAAGAATGACGGATTAGTAATGCTAATAGCTATCAACCATGATAAATAATCATCTATTCTAGAACTAAACTATAAAGCCGTATGCACAATATGATTTCTCATCCATTCCACGTTTTAGAAAATGGGTAAATAATTGTTTATTTTCCATTACGTTTGGCAGCCGTAGCGGTTTGATACAATTCATCAGTATTCCTCGCACAGTGGTACCAACATGACAGTGATCAGCATGAGCAAATGTACACGCCTTACCTTCCTAATGTGTTGTCAATCATCCTTCTTCCATGGTACGGTGGGTAGAATAATAATAGTTTTTTTTTGTTTCGATGTGCCACTGAATACAAATTTGTCGATGCGTCATGTCAACGTTGCATTAGGTTGGTACCGAAATTACATACCGATATAATATAACTGAACTAAGCCGGCGGTTTATGATCAGAAACATCGCAAAAATACTGCATGGTCAGTAGAAGAAAAATTAAGCCTAGTGCAAGGTGAGTAAATTTTACATGAATCATGTTTAGTGTTTTCGGGATATATCGTGTTATAACCTGCGAAGAATTAATCTGTCATCTATATATTTATTATAAAGACAGCAGATAAAACTATTGACTGCTTTCAAATAAAGCCATAATTTCTGCGACAATAAGCAGAACAGAGACTGATTTTCGATCGAGCCGTCATCTTATAATTTCCACTATAAATATTGGCCACTCCTATTTATTTTTTTAATAGGTGAAGTTCTCAATCACAATCATTCTGTATACCTACTAGAGGTTGAAGATTAAAAGTTCTTAGTATATACGTATATCTAATAAATTAAATCAGAGTATGCAGTAGGCAACTTGTAAATTTTTGTAGGTATTTATTATCAATGCTGAATGCTAAGTTGATTTCATATAATTGATTGTATTACTAGCACATCAATCGCACATTTGAGTCGATAAACTTTACAGAATAAAGAAATATCGTAGAGTAATATATCTTGTATTTCGTATAGGAATCGTACCTATTGAAAATATGTATTGTCTGTTACTTATATACCTACTAATTTTACATAGAGGTTATATTATTTTGTTTGTTGTCTATCTGGAACTATTTAAGTAACTCTTATAAAACGCTGCACTATTTCTATTACAGAGACGATTGATTTGGATTGGATCATCGTTATCCAAAAGATATTCATGCCGGTGCAACCACTACAACCGCTAGCAGTTTTTAAAATTATTTTTACAGGGTTAACTAGAAGTTAAAGCTAATTTAAATTAACTTAGATTAATTAAGGCTCATAAATCCATAATTAACTTTCAAAAATATCTAATTACTTTCTAATGAGTCAGACAGGTGCCTCATCAGCTTTCAAAACGACTGATACAGATAACATCTATATCATCGTTTGCCTGCGGTAGGTAGTAAGTTTAGATTTAGATTTCTGATTGTTATTGATAGCTGATCGTCACGTCCGCGCCGGTGTCTATGGCGACTGCTAATTAAACGGATTTTACTGTGGCGCCTGGTGTGACGTCATCACCATTGTTAGACCGATTGGCATTATCTATTTTTACTATGCTGTAATAGTTTGTAGGTGTATTGTTGTGTAAGGCCGTTAGAACTAACGTATAAATTATGTTTAGGGGGACTAATAAACGCTAAATGCCGATGTTGTATGATTCTGTTGTTGTATATTGATGATTTTGTGTGAGATAAACAAAATATAAAATGATATTTTATATTGGGCGTTAATATAATCGCTTAAATTTTTTTTTTTCAATTCTTCTGAATGAAGAGACGAGCATGTCGCTTGCCTCATGGTAAGCGATATGACCGCCCATAAGCAGTAGCAACACCATACATAACTTTTAATTATAAAGTACTGCGTGGCACTCCGCTGCGCTCGTCACCCTGATACATAAATTGTTATTTCACCAATAATTGTATACCAGGTTACTTGATCACAAACCTTAAGTAATACATTGGTAGATGCGCAAAGACAGTTTGCGGACTTTGAAATCGCCGTTAAAACCAAAAGTAAAACATCAACTAAATATTACTTAAAAATATTTTAAGCTTATTATTTTTATGTTATTGCAGTCGCTACCTTTTTATTGTATCAATACACGGTAAGATTCCCAGTTTCCATAACCTGTGACACGCGCAACATCATAAGTATCCTGTACGCACTGTCAAACTTTGGAAGGACGAATGGTTTATTTAAAGCTCTAAACCATACGAAACGCTACAGCAAGGTAGGTACTTCACGTTGATTTTCTCACATAATGTGACACGAAGCCTAAAAACAAACATGTAGACTAAACAAATAGACAAACAGCTGTGAGAACAATAAAGCTCTGTAAGTGGCAGCGCTGTACAGTAACTGCACTTCACTAGACGGGCATATGGTCTGATAAGGCACGGGTTGAATGCAGACAGCAATAGAACGCACTTTGTCGATATACATGAAATGCTTTATCATTATAATATATAAACAGACAAAACATTGATTAGTTAACTTACATATTAAAATGGCGATTATTTTATTTCATCATAATCATCAGCCAAATGAAGTCCACTGCCGGACAAACAACTATTTTTTGTAAGTTTCTTCCTAACGACTACAACTATTAATTTTTAAAAGTATTAAGGGTTCAAAATAATCAGAGCTTTATCTTAAAACTTTTTTATTTTGATACTTACTTGATTTTTTATCGTGTGCATATTTCTTTAATTTGTCAGATAAATCCGAAATCACTACATAACAATGTTCCGTCAACGGTTCGGCAAACCGTATCACCACTGTAAGCGTTAATTAAATAAAATTGAAATGAGAACGCCAAATGGATTTCGCGTGCTTTCATTAACAGCGTTTCGTATTATTTTCGTTCATATATTATTGCTTTTGTAATGCATACGATCGTTATTCATGTCCTACTTAATAAGCTGCTTTAAAAACAACATGTTTTCATTACGAGCTCTGCGTCGCTAATATTGTTTTAGTTTATGTTGAAAATCCATTGTTAAACAGAGTAACGACACGGCTTATGCGTACTTCCATATAAATACGAATTAATGTTCTATATTAATAACGCGTTGTAGTTAAATGGTGATTTCATTTGAGTGGTAGGTAATTGTGTTCGGGATAAGGTCGGAAGGAATTGAGCGGTGAAGATTGATCTTAGAACTTCTATATTTTCTTTTAAATTTTGGCTTTTTATGCAAAAGTAGATACTAATAGTTGTTATGTTTTGTAAAATAATAATATGTGTTTTTATTGGGCTAATTGTGATTTATTTTCCTGCTTTCGCATCATAGAATTAATCTGTTTGAACAGTTTGTTTTATTTGCTTATTGAGTAACTATTTGAACAAGAAGCTGAAATGTTGACAGTATAAAGTGAACATAAATAATAATTGTACATACAAACGGTGAAAGCATAATAAAAAATCCATGAATATGAAAACTAAGGGACGCGTTGTCACAACTTTCATAAATTAGATTATTTTTAGGATACAACTGGTAAAATTTATTTGAATTTAAATACATTTATTTTATATAATTTTTCCTCATTGCTATTTGAATAGCATTATGCAACATATACATGTGGGATTAGTTCGAAATAAAATATACGTCGTTGCTAAATAAATTGTTTCTTTTATTCTCAATTTTGTCTACGTCTTCTTTTCGTCGTTAACTTACGTCGTCTGTCATCCACTCTTCTCTCTTTCATCTCGCTCACGCACTTTACGTTCCATTCCATACATCACACAAACGTTCCATTCCCACATTCGGCCGTCCTGACATCATGACTGTCCTCAGGCATACTTACAGATTACAACTCAGAAATAAATCATATAAAACATCAACATATTAACTATTACTTCGTATATAACATCAAATTCAAGAAACTAATCATAACATAAACAGAATGTAAATACTTAAACTTAAACTTTTTATAAAACTACTAAACAAATAAACATACAACACCTCATAACAGTTGAAACAAAACAAAATATAATATTATCAAGCCTCTTTCATTAATTCATCTCATCAATGAAATCAAAATATAATAATACCTATACTACTCGCAAAACTCTCACTAAAAATCAGATGGCCATGGTTTCATGAAATCAGCTGATGTAGAAGTTTTATTTGGGCCTTCAGCATTGACATCAGCTTTTTCTACATCATACCTATCGTTGCCTTTCACTTTAGTGATGCGGTACGAACCAAGAAACTTCGGTTTTAATTTCATGCAGATTCCATACTGCGTACGCTTAATTGCAACTAAGTCGTTGAGACAATATTTTTGGCTCTGCTTTCTTCCTTTATTAAAGCTTTTAGAATTTTCTTCTTGTACTTTCAAAATTTGCTGCTTAGCTTTATTTCTAAGCTCTTCCCTTTGGGTCATAAAACCGTCTATCTGTTCTTTCTGAATAAGGTCATAGATTTCTTTATCATTATTCTTCATTTTTACTCGGACTAAGAGTAATCCATTATCGATCCAATAATCCTGGTAGGGCTTTTCCTGGACAATTGTACTAATAGCTCTCACAGCGTCATCGTTTGCCTGAGCTTTGCGTAAATTGTCATGTATTGTTGTCACTACTCCAACATATGGGTAGCGACTCAATGCGTCAACGTATCGCATTTGACTTCCTGTTCTGTGCTCAATTACAAAATCAAACTCTTGTAACATAATAGCCCATTGCGCAACTTTAGGCGTTAAATCTTTCTTCTTGAGAGTTAACTCGAATGCTTTACAATCAGTCACAATCTTAAATTGTATGCCGAATAAATAAGGTCGAAATTTCTTTACATCAAGTATGACCGCCATTGCCTCTAACTCATAGCTCGAATACTTCTCTTCAACCGAACTAGTTTTATGGCTCATGAAATGAACAGGATGTAACTCACCATTTCCATCTTTCTGCATGAGTATCGCAGCTAATGCATGACTTGATGCATCTGTGTGTAGTTCTTTTCAGTTCTAACCTAACCTAACCTAACCCGGTCAATGTTATGTTAGTGTTTATATCACAATTTGTTATACCAAGTTCATTGTAAAAAGTATCAGACATTAAATTCACATCGCAGCCTGAATCTATAAGTGCACGTGCCGCTATGCCAGAGAAAATCACCTTCTTAAATGGTTTTGCTGGTCGCACGTATTTACTAGATGGCTTATTTACATCGTAAACGTCAAATTCATTAAATAATATTCCGTCATTTTTATTGTCTGACATCGTGTCATAGTTCCAACCAATTGTAGTAGCCTCGCTGTTCGTGCTGCCAACGTTAGAACATCGCGCTGACTTCGTGTTGTTTACCGTAGCAACGTAAACTCCTTCTTCAGTACTAAGTTCAGTACAGTTGCTGGTAGCGCCGTCTTGAGCCGAGTTGTAGTAAACTTGTCTTGATGGCGTCTTCGGGCCTTCGTTCGGCACTTTCCGTTGTTGTTCAGCAACGCTGCCAATACTACGATGTTGTTCGTGCCTGCCGATCGCACCCGACGGCTCACGAATAGCAAACGGTTTCTTAACGGCTCCATGTCCGCCATTTTGGGTACAGTACCGACCGATGTGACCAAATTTATTGCATCTGAAGCATTTTATTCCAGCATTGCAGGCGGAAGCTTCGTGATTTAGATCGCCACAATTATAACAGCGTCTGCTTATGCTGCCTCCGGGTTTTTGCGCCATGTTTGATGATGATCTTGATACTTTATTTATAGATAATTGCGCCTTCTTCATATTCTCGTATATCGCTAATTTTTCTTTTAAAACCGGATACGTAGTAATACCGTATAGAATGGTTTTGTTCACGGGAGTATCAATTATGCCATCGATTATATACTGAATGCTTATGTAATCGGGGAATTTTGCGCGTTTACCGAGTTCCTTCATTGTCAACAAATACTGGTAGTATGTCTCATCCCGATTTTTTTTCCGCAACGACATGATTTCGTGCATCTCTTTGATATTTATAACGTCGGGAAACTCTTTCAATACTGCCGTCTTCAGTTCATCGAATGTTCTGGGTATCTTCTCACTACGCAGCCATAAGGCAGCAGTTCCCGATAAAGATCGGCGCGCCATAATGAGTCGCTGTTGGTCTGTCCATCCGAAGATTTCGGCGTTTTCTTCAATGTCAGCCGCCCATTTTCCTGAAGAATATGTCTTATCATCACCGGTGAATTTTGTAATATTTCCTTCAACGAGCTGGAAAATTGTACTCAATTCGTTTCTTTCCGACATGGTGTCTTTTACGGTGACACGCGGTATGGTGCAGACTGAACCCGTTTTGTGATCGTCGTCTTTCGTTTGTTTTCTGGTTTGCGTTGGCTCGTCGTCGTTTGTCGTCCTCTCGTCGTTGCGTCTGTTTAATTTTTCGAACTATCCCGGACGAGCCCCCAAATTGTTGGGATTAGTTCGAAATAAAATATACGTCGTTGCTAAATAAATTGTTTCTTTTATTCTCAATTTTATCTACGTCTTCTTTTCGTCGTTAACTTACGTCGTCTGTCATCCACTCTTCTCTCTTTCATCTCGCTCACGCACTTTACGTTCCATTCCATACATCACACAAACGTTCCATTCCCACATACATGTTAAAAATTCGCGCTATGCGTTTTATATCTTTGCTATTGTCTATATTTATGAGTCTCTGAGACCACATACCATCACAACAGGTCGACTGTCATAAAAATAAACCTGACCACACTGCAAATGCAACGAACAAACCGTCTCTATTAACGCAATTCGTGTACATTATTTTAATTTGTTACGTTTTTCATGTCAGTGGAAAAATACATGTCCCTAGTACAACGGCTAAAAATAAGTAAATGTGCAGAATTGTTAACTACGTAAAGCCGTATTTAAATTCTGCTCAAACGTTCACCCAGTTGCAATGCTGGGTTAATCCGACCGGTTTACGTGGCTTCGTCTCTTGTGTTTAGATCCTAATTTTAATAAGGAGTTTTAAGAATTGCATTTCATATGAAACTCCGTTCTGTATGTTTATTCTAAGTTGCATAAATGCAAATCCTTTGGGTACAGTTTTCTTGTTTGAAATTATTTGAAGATTCTGCAGTATTGATGGTTTATTATCAGTACATGTCATACCATACCGTGCCATATGTCCTATACTGCCCGCTGCTGAGCACGGGTCTCTACAACTGAGAGGGTTTAGGCCTTAGTTCACAACGCTGGCCTGCTGCGGGTTGGCAGACTTCACATAACTTAGAAGTTCTTATAGAGAATTCTCAGGTATGCAGGATTCCTCACGATGTTTTCCTTCACCGTTAAAGCGACCGATAATTCACAAAGAATACACACATCACTTTTTAGAAAAGTCATAGGTGCGTGCCCTTGGGTTTTGAACTTGCGGACATTCGTCTCGGCAGTCCGTTCCACTCCCAACAAGGCTATCGCCGCTTCCATTGTCAGTATCCCCAATGAATCTTAAAGTGTTCAAATCAGTAAACTACGATTGTGAAATTAGGTAAGCTAACACAACCAGGAGTTATACTGCCTCTCCGTGGTCAATACTTTCTCTGCCCTTATTATCAAGTGCGTAACCATCATGCCGCGCCAAGGAGAATAGACATCATACTCCGCCTAAATGTAACACGTTGTCATAATTAAGCATACATTTATGATACATATTCACATCACAAAAGAATCTGTTTATTAAGCTTTAAGTTGCTCAACGCTAGTGTCCCAACATTTATTAGGGGAGCGCCGCGTAATTTTTTACACGAGAAACACAGCAATGCGGTACGTTTTACTGAAAAAAAACGAGATGAGAATAAACAGACGACGAGGAATTGCGAGAGAGCGCTCGAATTTTGAATACAAATGTAAATTAGTATCTCCACTAATTACCTCGGCCGACACGTTCAGGGCTATGCGTCTTGCCGGCTTACTGGGGACGTTCATTTTTTTTAAGAACTCGCAAAGTCCTTCGGCTATTTTTCACATTAATCGTGAATTGAAGTTTAATTTGTGCTGTGCAAATTACGGTTGATAATGATTTTATTTTAGTATATCCATCAAATTAGATCTTATTTTTGTGAGACTTGCTAGAAAGATCGGAAGGAAGATTAAACCTCAATCAACAGTGATACTTTTCATATTAAATAATATTTAATCTATTTTATTAAACTCACTACACTTAAACACTCATCCTACATAACTCTTGAATGAATCTATTGTTAATTCTACCTAGCACATCCCTTCTACGAAGATCTATTAACTACCCGCTATTTCGAATTGTTTGCTACGGAAGGCAGTATACGAATGCGGCCATAACAATTTCAGTATCAGGTTGGATGTGACAGATTGTTTCCTACATCGCTTTCCAGCCGATGTCCGGTTTCCCAATTGGTATTGCGTATGGACGCCATTAACAAGAGTAATTTAAAAATCCGACACATTCGTTGTCTTCTTGTTCACACTTTAATATGATTTAAAAGCAATTCATACAAAAATTACAATATACCATATTTAACCGATAAGTCAAGTTTGTAAAAGCATTCTTGTAATATTCAATAAATAAATTTGAATAAAGAAGTCCAATTTAGAAGCACGCTGAGACTCTTTAAACCAATATGAATTCCACACTCTTAGGTGAAGGTAGGTAATTAAATTGTTAGATGATCACTGAACCGAGACAAATCAGTACATTCAGCCACATCAGTACAATCAGTCGCTCATCATAATTGCATACACGTCTACGTTCAACCCTCAAGTCACGCTCCGTGTTACGTGTGTGTATTAACGCATTGTTCATCATCATTAGCGCTAACCCTTCAACGCTTCTCCGCTGTCTTTCCGTTGAAATGTTAACCTTTTTTATTTAAAAGACATTTATAACTTCAGTGTTGATGAGACCGATGTTCGTTTTAAGATTTATTAAGTGACTAGGTTTGCTAGCGGCTTTGTCTGTGGGAAAAGATGTAGCTATTCATAGCGACAGCAGCTTCTGTTTAAAAAATCAAATTTAAAAGAAATAATTAATTATAATGTAAATAGATACTTACGGCACCAAATTAAAGTTTTTGTGAGTTTTTAGATTCGCAAAAAGCACACATATTCTACAGCGAAGCGATTATCCCCTGAGAAAAGTAGTGGAGCGCTAGTTACTCTACCTCTTTTAAAGGATAAAGGCATACATGTCCAAAAATCACGGCTTCTAGGTCAACAAAATTATGATTAAGTAGACTTCTGCTCGTGAAAAAGTGTTTCCAGGATAATAATATTTTCCCGGGTAAAAAGTAGCCTATAGCACTCAGGAGTAATGTAGCTTCCTATTAGTGAAAGAATTCTCAAAATCGGTTCAGTAGTTTTTGAGTTTATCCATTACAAACAAACAATCAAATCTTTGCTCTTTATTATTAGTAAAGATAAAAATGTCTACAAATCGTAAGCACTCGTATCGTATCATGTAAATGTCCCGCTGCCATCCCTCCACAACGGAAGCTTATAAAAGCGTTATCATCTTTTATTTTTCACGCTCACAATTTGCATGTCCCGTTTCAGAGATGATGTGCTGTGAAATTATGCTCTAAAGCTTATTTATAACGTCTGCGCATAAGTTAATAAAGCTAACTTAATTAACTGAATTAATTGTTATATTTTCATTATTTAGAATGCCCGTGGGTTTTTGAACATGCTGAATAACTAACGTAACTAGAGACGCTCTTAGGAAAGTGGAATGAAATCTTGTATTTGTAGTAAGTTGTAGGCAAACTATAAATATACACGTGGAAGATTTAAATATTATTTTAGATATACAATTAATATTTAATATCTAGTATATACATAGATGTACAAATAATTGCAATGCAATGCAATGCAATCAGCCCTGTACTATAACTGCCCACTGCTGAGCACGGGCCTCCTCTACTACTGAGAGGTGTTAGGCCTTAGTCAACCACGCTGGCCTAGTGCGGGTTGGCAGACTTCACATATCTTCGAAATTCTTATAGAGAACTTCTCAGGTATGCAGGTTTCCTCACGATGTTTTCCTTCACCGTTAAAGCGAACGATAATTGATAAACAATACACACTTAACTTCGAAAAGTCAGAGGTGTGTGCCTTGGGTTTTGAACTTCCGGACATTGGCTCGGCCGACCGTTGCATTCCCAACTAGGCTATCGTCTACTTTACGTACAAATAATTACAATAAAGTTATTAAAACATTACTATGCAATATGGCTTATTTTCTTTATTAACTTAAATAATACAAGAAATTATAGGTTTATCTGAAGGGTTGTCGACGTAAATCAAAAGAAAACCTATTTGTTTAAGCATAAATGCAAAAGTAATTTTTTAGCGAGTCACCAGTGGCCCATTTAAATGATTAATTTTTCAACATCCCTTGATATATTTTCATTTTAATGAGAGCTTGTAATTATGTGGGGGTAATTTATAATGTATTCTTAAGTGTAAGTAGAAATCACTGATCTATTTTTATTTAAGCATCTTTTTTTTCATAATTGGTATTTCTTTTTGTGTTTTTATATGAACCAATATAATTAGGTTTATTATAAGTAAATTTAAATGTGACATTCTTTTCTTCTACCTTTTACCTCATTCTATTATGGAGTCCGTACAATACACTTGTTGAAGCTTGTTGCAGAGAGAATTTTCCTTAGTACCTAGTTAGACCATGTTGCGTCAGTGAAATCCACACATACCTGGTGGATTTACCTGGTGACATTTTACTGGTGGTAGGTCTCTCATTATGTAAGAGGCCGTCTGGGTGGGTACCACCGCAATATCTATTTCTACCGCCAAGCAACAGTGCATGCACTGTTGTGTTTCGGTTTGAAGGACATTGTAGCCAGAATAACTACTGGACATAATGAGACTTAACATCTTATGTCTCAGGATGACGAGCACAGTGGAATGCCACACAGTACTTTGTAAGTCAAGGTGCTGGATGGTGTTGCTACTGTTTATGGGTGGTCGTATCGCTTACCATCAGGCGAACGGCATGCTTGTCTCGTCTTTCAATGCAATAAAAAAAAAAAACCTGATCTGGAAATAAAGCCCACCGGTTGATATACAATCCATACATTGCCACTACACCAAGAATGCGTTATTATTAATTTAACAAGAGGATCTCTTATGTAGGTTGCTTCAAGTACATTAGATTTATCTACTCCTAAAAGGCAGCTATATAGTCAAATATTGTACGGAGCTAAATTAATCGTCCTTGCCAATAACGTTGCGGTCAAAGCAATTAATTCACGCTTGTTTAATAAACGCCTAAGATTTATAGCATCAAATGAACTGAAGCGATTTCATTTCTATATTTTGAAATCATCTCTTATATATGATTTGAAATTAAAATCGGTTTGCGCGAATAAGTGTAAAAACACAACCAAATGTATGCGGAATTGCCTTGGTCTTTTCCTTGTTAGAACTCATTTATAATGTCCAACGAAATTTTACTTGGCTCACTAATTGAATCCAACCTCAAAACGTTCTTTATAAATTCTCAGGTATTTATCAATTGTGAGTTATTTTTTCGCTCCATTATCGACTATATCGTCGAATTTCAATAATCCTGCAGTGAGTAGTCTTTATTTAGATAGAATGTACCATCAAGTAAAGAGGATAACAGTTCACATAACTGCATTAGGTGAGTGCTTACACCCGGCTGTCCCCATTTCCTAATACCGTCATAATAAACAGCCTAGTTTTAGTTCGAACACATGTCACGTATACTCGACGGCTTTATTGTTCTATTTTTAAACTCATTTTAAAACGGCGCGATTATCACGCTTAAAATTCTTGAGCGTGATATCGGATTCTAAAATTGAATATTTACTTTTGCTGGTAATTTTCCTATGAATAATTTGGAGGTTAATGTTATTGCATGTCACGTTCTTCTCACTATTAAGAGCTTGAATGATAGTGTTTGCGAATGTTGTAGGAATTAGCTATTATTTTTATTATTTATAGAAATTGATACTTAGCAATTACAATATTCATTAGATGGACAAAGTTTCCAGGCTTTACAAATAAAAAAAATATGTCATGTAGCCGTAAATTAATTATGAATTTGGTTAAAGCAATAAAATGTCATAGGGATTTAAATTAATCGCTCATACTTTTAATACCGTACATTTTATTTCGCTATAAAACAATTAAAAACAAAGAATTTACTTTTAAATCAAACCGGAGAAGATTATGTCCACCGTTTGATGCAGAACAATTTAATCTGAGTTGGCCCGGCCTCTACACAATAAATTATTATGTACTAAGAATGTTAATAAAGCGGCTCTCTAGCTGTTTGTTATAAATGACGAAACAAAAATAAGGACTGAATGCTTAATGTTAGCTTAAAGGGTTCCAACAATGTTCGTCTATTAGTCATTGTTGGTTCTGTGTGAGTTATTTAGGACTTACGCGGTATTGTGGTTTAAAGAGAATATTGCATTTAAATTCTGTTTTGAATTTCGAACACAAATTATTTTTTTTAATTTACTTTGCTATAAATCGGCCTGTTACATTTTATTAATATTTTTATCGCCAAATTGTAGTTAGCAAGCAGTATGTCAAGAACTAAATGACCTTATGAAGGCATCCGATATCTCGGGGTCACAAGCTCCTTGTAGTTTAGGTGTCATTGCTACTATTTAAATTGGGAAGAGGCGATTTACCATAGTTCCAACTGTAATTTCATAACGTACCTATAATTATATAAAAGTTATGTAAAATACTCAATTTCCTTAGACGTAATTCGTAGAATAAATATGAAACCCGTAGAGTAGATACTAAAACCTATTAGTCACAGTATCAACGTGTAGGATACACCAAGATCCTAACTATGTTCAAGTCCACATAATAGGTGGCCAGACAGAGACATTAAAGTGCTATAAAGAAACCGCTCCAGTAGTTGGAAAGCATACTAAACTTATTTGTCAAGTTACCAAGATTCCATGGTCGTTTGCGTGGTTTGTGACTCCGGGCGTTAATTGTTTATCTTTGGCTTACATTAACAAACTGTTTAGGTTATAATTTGGCACTCAATTATGGAATTTCGTATCTATTTAAGTGTCTATTAAGGTTTGATATCGAGTCTGTGTTTACTTACGGCCTCATTCATAAACAGTTTATAAACCAACTAGCATTGCGCGCGGCTCCGCCGGCGTGGAAAAGTTTTTCCGGGATAAAAAGTAGCCTATAGCACTCAAGAATAATGTAGCTTCCTATTGGTGAAAGAATTTTCAAAATCGGTCCAGTAGTTCCTGAGATTAGCGCGTTCAAATAAACAAACAAACTCTTCAGCTTTATATATTATAAAGTATAGATTTGAATTATCGAATGTTTTGTCTTCTATGAACGAATTTTGAATTGAGTTTGAAGGAAAAAGACAAAAAATTCTATAACTAAAATAGGTTTATACACTGTTTATGAATAAGGTCGTTAGTGTTTCGTGATGAGATATCTAATCAGGAAAAAATATGTTATACTTTTAATTTTTTTGACCATATTTCCTACCGTTAACGCTATTTGTAGAAGTCATAGCAATTAATTTACTAGATGTATATTAGTCGAGTTTATACGAAGCAAATATAATCCGCGTTAAATTCCTATAAAAATCCGACAAGCGGAGCGGCAGAATGAATAGACCAGCCCACATTCAGGCGGACTCATGAAAAGAGCGACCAAAAACGAATATATTCCAAGAGAGACGACTGAAATACATCGCATGGTGGCCCCTAGCGCGATGTATTAGAACTGGAAACGACAAGCTCTGATTGAATATAGATCCAGATTTATTTATTAAATGTTTTATTTTCTGTATGGTGACAGGTATTTTATTAATACATACTTACGTACATAGCATCACGCCTTTTTCTCTTTTCAGGGGTAGGTAGAGGTATATCACGCCCATATTTCGCCAGCTATGTTAGGTCCTATTTAATAGCAGGCGGGCCTATAGGCAACGTGCACGTCGTAAACTCTGCCATCTGTTGGCGCAATCTGACTCCTTTTCAGCACATCGATACTTGGCATTGACGTAAAATATTCGTAAAAGGATGAAAAATAACATTTAATCTTTTCATAATGTATTGATGTGTATCTGGATGCTCCAAAACATAAATATAAACAAATCAAATGGTGTGAAATTCTGTTATGTTCCCAAGAATAGTACCTCAGTACTTACATTCCATGGTTATGTGAAAATCGACAAAAATAATAAAAGCTGTATAAAACATACCTAGTTATGAGTTCCAAAAGCATTTGGAAATGTCTCATTGGATAATTTAGAAAAATAAAGATGTTTTGAACTTAATATTCAATACAAAAAAATCTGTAATTATTTAATTAAGGCAACATGACCTTCTAATTTTGCTTAAATAACTAGCTCCAATGTAAAAAAAAGCATATTTTGGACACGCTGGGTATCAATAATATTCGGCCGGAACACATATGTTATCATTTTTGTCATATTAAAATAACATAATAAATGAATAATTGTTTTAAAAGTTTCTTTTTTTATCCACATGTGGCTCTTGCGTCGATTTTGTGCTGCCCCCTATAGTTCGTGCACGCTCCCTGTTGCCACTTATCGAGCACATTCCCAGACTCCGGGCTAATACTGCGTAGAAAATCCTCAATATAATTTTATCAATACTTGCGCATGCTCACGCCTTTTACCCCCGAAGGGGTAGGCAGAGGCGTAACTAGTGCACCCACTTTTCGCCAAGCGTATTCCGTCCCATGATGTGATAGGGGGCGAGCCTATCGCCATACCGGGCACAAATTCCAGACTCCGGGCTGATACTGAATAGAAAAATCCAATATCACTTTGCCCGACCCGGGAATCGAACCCGAGACCTTAGCCTTGCAGTCGTACCGTAATACAACTACGCCACCGAGGCAGTCAATCAGTAAAAAATTATCAATACTTTATTAATAGTATTATCGTTATTGATAATCATAATTATAAAATCTGTATAAGTAAGATGACAAACAACAATGTTTAGCAATGGTACAGGCATGTACAGTCACCAGCATAAGTAGCTGAACAAATTCAAAATTTCAAATCGTGTACATACTTTTTTGTTTTTACTAATCTTTTTTTTCTCTTCACAAAAATAAAATAAAAGAGATTTACTTTACTTCAAACAAAAAAAAAAGTTTAGGTTTAACTTAACGCGTATATAGGCGATTTTTAAATGTTGATTTTGTACAGATATTTATGCTACTGACTGCACATGCTGTTAATATATTTTCTGGGAATTTGAATTTTTTCTTTTGCAAGATTATTTCCTTGTAGCTCAGGTCACAAGTGTAAACACATAAATAATACCTTCATGAACTATATTTTGGTTGGATTTCAAGTTCCATTATAGGTATTACTAGCCACTGAGTTTTTACTACTGTTATTCGTTACTCGGAGATTGTTTTATCCAACATCTCATAAACGAAGGTGAGTAAGTGCCCACCAGTTAATGATGTCATGGGAAATCTAATTTCGTCTCAACTATAAGATTTTTTCTGCCTCTTTACCGCGAATTAAGTTTTTTAAACACGTAATTTCCAAAACAATTCAAATGATATACTTCAAATTAAAGTTTGGAACCTATTTTTGTTCATCACGTCTCGTAGACATATCTAGATAGAATTTGTATTCACACTAGCTACATCGCAGTGGGAATACCTCGAACACAAAATAAAAATATAGCCTGAATACAGAGCGTAAACATGTTTACCGAGACTGCGGACCGATTAAAAACTGACGAGTAAACATTCATTATTTACCGATACAACTTTATATTGTGTGGGAATTTTTAATATTGCTATTTATTTTTATAGAAATGTAGATTCGATTTTTAATGGACTGATTAAATGATTCACATTTACGCATACGCATACTCACGCCGTCTATCCCCGAAGGGGTAGGCAGAGGCGCAACTAGTGCACCCATTTTTCGCCGTGCGTATTCCGCCCCATGATGTGATAGGGGGCAAGCCTATCGCCATATCGAGAACAAATTCCAGACTCCGGACTGATACTGAATAGAAAAATCCAATATCACTTTGCCTAATCCGGGGATCGAACCCGAGATTTACATTTATAAGGGCTAAATTGCTGTGAAAGTTATTATTTTATGTAATACTGTTCCGGATATACCCTATGTTTATCACTATTTTATTAATACTATTAGGATTGACTTCACCGCTTGCTGATAATGCTACTCGTCACATAAAAGTATCATCATCATTGTAGATGATTTAAACAGCGTCAACTGTTGGAGGTTATTTTTCTACCCAGCTTAAAAGCTGTGGTGGGTGAAGTGTCCTCTCCACAGTTGGACGCTGAATCGCCTGGGACGCGATTTAGGTAACGCAGGCATGCCCAGAACCTACGCCACCCTCTCAAAAAGTATAAGCCGACCAAAATCTAATCTATACTCGCAAATAAATGATAATTAAATGAATACTATCTACATTAGCTGTTTAATACGATAACTGTGATATAGCATTAACTTGACTCTTACGAAACTGGCCCTTAGTGTAAATTAATATATTTGGAGTTTTTATTTTAAACTTAAATTAGTAAAAAGGTCCGTGACGATAAGATTCTAACTAAACAGCTACCGCAGTTTCAATCTAAATTGGTCAATTGAGTAAAAAGCGCCATTTACTTGTCTACAGACTCCGGCATATTCAGCTTATAAAGCATGTCATACGTAAAATATTATCCAATAATTATAAAGCTTATGAAACCCTTACCTGTTTATTTTTAATTACGTCCCGCCTTTTATCGCAAATTTTATTACATTTTTAACAGCATCACCGAAATTAATGTTTGACATAATAAATTATCCAGCACGTAAATTTTCCTCCGAAAACATTTGTATTTTTCTTTAATAAAATTCATAGGTTTTCTTTAAAAGGGATGGCACATTAGTGACAGTATATATTTTAGTGGAGAAATACGGTCCAGGCACTTAAATCGACAAATGGCTACGTTGCAATTGACAGTGTATTAAACAGCTGCCTGCATGCCAGAATAATACTGAATCTACTATGTAAAGCCGATTGCACACTGTCAACTTATGTGAACTTAGGAATTCTAAAATTTGAAATTAAATCGAAATGGCCCGCAGAAGAAATTAGTTTGGTATTCCTTTAAAAAGGACATCCTTCAACAGATGGTTATTAAATGTATTAATATTCGCTGTGGTCGCCGATTATGGAACACCCTTAATTAAACGTTACAGAATAGTTTTTATTTTAAAACACTACCTATTGTGAACGGAACAGATCGAGACTCTTAAAAAAGCATATATTTTTTTATTTAAAAATAGAACATGCAAACTTTAACTCAAGTCCGTTATCAAATCTTAACTTACATTGTACAAGGTCCCTAAAGACGCTAGGGGTGTCACGGCGCCTAGCGGGTTGCCAGCGAACTACAACTTTTTCTTTGATAGAGTTCGAATAAATTTGCGCCAAGACCGGCAATGCAGACTTCAGCAGACGTGCTTGGCGAATTTAAAATGCTGAGCAAATCGTATTGTTTGTAGAATATAGATGGAATTCATGCTGTGATTTGTTTGTTACCTTTGATTGGATTGTTTGGTATTTTTACTTTTGTATAAGCTCCAAAATATAATATTTTTATTGAAATATCATTTACTTTCAAAATTCCACATTGGTACTAAATACTACGTTTAATTGTTTCGCCACTCTTCAGCGCATGTTATTCAAATTTGAAACAAAACATGGATTTCAAATATTTTGTCAATAACACAAACATAATAATTTTATACTGTGGGCACATATTACGAACTAGAATTAGTTCAGAAATAAATAACCTAGATCTAGGTATGTGTTTGCACATTATAGTTTTGATTACATTGCTTCGCGCACTCCCCTAAATACAATATTTATGTATTTTCAGACAGTTTCATACTTTGCGATGACCGCTCGAGTTCCCCTAGAGCTATCCAGTTTAAATAGAACCGCGTATTTTTGCAAACAATAATATTATTGTTCTAAAAGAATTGTCGAGAGAGATCTGATTACATTGGTACAGTTACACGTAGCAGCAACTATGAATAATGCATTTTTGTTTTGGATTTTTATGATCAAAGTTTTGATTATTTTCAGTTTGATATCGAATAGGTAGGGGCCGTATAAAGAATTTTCTATACTAGTTCGAGACAAAATAATTGCTAAAAGTCAACCCACTCGTACAGTACACAATAATAGTTTTGAAATAAAATTTTGTTTAGTATATGCTATTTTAAATAAAAAAAACAATTTTAAACAGGCCTGCAAAATTGCGTGGTCTTACGAGGGGTAATCATCTGACGTCAGTCGACATTGCCTGACGTTATCTCCGCTTACCGTCAGGCGTCAGATGCAGCAGGGTCACTCTGCCGTGCCCGTTTAAAAAAGCACAAAGCGCGGTTATATTAAAATACACTTGATTTGTTTATTGTTCATATTATTATAGTCTCTACTAAGACCTTGAAGACTGACATTTATTTTCATTGTATAAGACGAGGGATATTAAAAATGTGCCTTATAACGGTCTCAAAATATGCTCAATTAAAAAATGCCGCCATTCATTACTATCGGATGAATGAAATATTTTATGACAAAATTTACCGTTAAAATTTTGTGAAATCATAAAATACACATTCGTTTAAATCTTTCATTAGAGTAATATTCATAGTTTCCGTCATATTTGTCCAATGTCATTTGACAAAGCGTCAACACTTTTCATTTGCTCACATCCGGCGTATTGGCACTCATGATATTAAAATAAACGAATTATTTTATCATTTAAAATAGTTATAAATCGTCGGTTATTCGTATAAATGAACAAGATACAATAAAACTACAAAAACAAAAGCAATAAATCCAACTCGCTACATTAATCATGTACGGAATTATTATTTATCCTGAAGGTAGTTTTGTCACCGTTCGAGTGAAACAAAGTTGTTCGAGTGAACTGGTCAGAGTACAAAAACACTGTAGTGCATATAGTGTTATATGACGTGTACAGGCAGATTACGAATCCTATATTGTATTGCAAGACGAGACACGCTATGGAACTAGTACATATTATATACTAGCTTTTGCTCGCGGCTCTGCCCGCGCGAAAAAGTTTTTCGGGGTTAAAAGTCCCGCTTTTTATTTTCCTGGGATAAAAAGCCTATGTGTTAATCCAGGGCATGATCTACCCGTGTGCCAAATTTCATATAAATCCGTTCAGTAATTTTGCAGATGTGTAGTGACAAACAAACAGAACAACAGACAGACAAAAGATTTACAAAAATCGCTGATTTGTGTTCCATTACTCTTCTTTAGTCACCCCCCTTTCTTTTTTATCATATTTCTTTAAATGTACAGTACAGACACACGGTTCTACTGCTTTATTATACGTATAGATAAGTTTGTAATAATATAAGCGTTTGTTCGTTTCAATGTTTACGTTATTTGTTCAATGTAAAATATTTCATTTAAAAATTGATTAAAAAGTATTCTAGTCAAAAATCGGTTTATTATAATAAACCAGGAATAGATTTTTTTTATTGCATTGAAGACATACATCTTATGTCTCAGGAAGACGAGCGCAGTGGAATGCCACGCAGTGCTTTGTAACTCAAGGTGCTTAAGTCTCATCATATCCAGTAGTTACACTGGCTGCAATGTCCTTCAAACTGAAACACAACAGTGCATCCACACTGCTTCTTGGCGGTAGAAATAGACATTGCGGTGGTACCCGCCCAGGCGGACTCTTACATATTAGAGACCTACCATCAGTAAATTGCAATTATAACATAAGCCATAATCATTGGAGATATTGCGCCTCAGAAATCACCTTATCGCAACCCCCTAAAGTCGTAAATCAAACGCTGTTACATCTGTCTGTTTATTTGTTTTCACACGGCCAGTAGTCTCGTTACATGTTTCGAACAAATCTGATAAACTGCGGACGCACTCTCACGCGATATTCGCAGCTTTCGACGCGAAAAACATGGAGCTACGAGTAAACGGGAAGTGTTTGATGCCATCTCAGCATTTCTTCCTATATCAATGTTGAGAGGTTATGTTTTATTACTTGGAATGTATCTGAAGTGCCATTCGTAAATCAGGTTGATGGTGTTGGTATTTAACTTTAAAAGATCAAACAGAATATTATGTAATCTATAGTTTATTGAAGCCTGGATCTGAGAAAAAATATAGCTGACAGGAATTAGGTGGTAAGTAAATTTTCGGGTAAATGATTTTCAGTTAGACCTATTTAGTGGCCTTTAACAGGTTAATCGTGTTACGATAGTATCAAAATACTTTTGATAGGTCGATGACAGTGCCTAGTAAATCGCCAAAAACCTTAATCATCAACGCCGACCTAAAAAGTAAAAGCTATCATAAATTAATTTTAAAAATCATCCGTCCCTCGTATCGATAAAAATAAATCATTCCGACCAGTTTTACAGGACAACCAATTTCTTCTTAAGTAATTCCGAGTCGATAATGTAGATATGCTGGCTCATAAAGGCCGCTACCGATGCGCTGACTCGCGACTGGCGACGAATTTTCGAACCTACACCCACCATTCAGAGATTGAACGATTAAACAAGTAATTAAGTATCGACGGTCATTCTGTCGTGGCGACTCTCAAATTTGCATGTTAAACGAAGTTTAACTTGGCGTTTTTGTTTTATATCCCTTATTGAGATGCTGGCTCGCGTGTGTAGCCTTAGGACTGTACGCAGAATATGTGGAGTACAGAAGTATCACTTTATATTTTATATGCGGAAACACGTGTTAACTTGATTTCTTTATTACAATTTTGATGTGTAAGATGAAGAAGTGGTTTCTTAAATATACGATAGCAAAGTAATAAGCTAATTTTAAATAGATTTGTAACGCAAAGTCACGATTTGATGAACTACATATTATATAGGTACGCATTAAAAACCTATATATATACTTAGTTACAGATTTTTAATTATCTAGTTGTGTGTCCACCTTGCAGGTGAACGGCGGACGCTACGCTTACCAGTACGTGACCTACACGCGAGAACTTTTTTGCCCCATCAGCCGTCAGTTCTTCGAACTAAGGTCGCAGGAACACGCTGGATGCAGGCCGTTTTTGACAGGTCCCTCTGGCAATCTTTAAGGGAGGCATATGATCAGCAGTGGACGTGATGTGGCTGATGATGATGATGATGTTTAATTATTTATTTTTATTTTTTAACTGTTTTTTTTTGCACTGATGCATATGATATAACTTTAACTGGTAAATCGTTTGAACGTGAAACTATTTTTTTATTCTCTTCCTAGGAGAACCGAAATCTTTCTTTAATACTTAGTAATACGAAAGCTTGATACTTTTGCGACTGTATTAATCCTTTTATACGGACAAAATTTCACCAATACGCAAACTTTAAGCCTTCTGCATTTTTTTCATTATAGAGCTCCCCTCAATTAAATCAGCACTTTGCATCCCTTAACCACAAGTGAATAAAGCATACATTGCCGTAAACCAACTGCATTTTCATACTTGCTATGTATTGATGGACCTTTTAATTGTATTGTTAATGTCAGTGTTAAGGCGTAGAGATGGCTTGCTTCGATTGTGTGCGGTCGATGCGGTTTAGCGATTCGATCATTTGTGTCCGAGTAAAAAGAGTTTTTTAATTTATTTAAATACTAGCTTTCAGTACAAGGTTAATTAATGTTGAGAATTGGGATCTTTTTGGATTATCATTGAGGCCTGCCTCGGTGGCGTAGTTGTACGGTACGACTGCAATGCTGAGGCCTCGGGTTCGTTCCCCGGGTCGGGCAAAGTGATATTGGATTTTCTCATCTGTATCAGCTCGGAGTATGTAATTTGTGTCCGATAGGGCGATAGGCTCGCCCCCTATTCCATCATGGGAGGGAATACGCGCGACAAAAAGTGGGTGCACTAGTTGCGCATCTGCCTACCCCTCCGGGGATGAAAAGCGTGAGTATGCGCATTAATAAGGCCAAATAAAAATCCGTTACCGGGATAAAATGAACTCTATTGTACGAAGATACTGTAATTTTATTGTACTAAGGGAATCGAAGATCGGATACGTAGGTTCAGAGATTATCAACCCTTATCTTCAAACTAATAAACATACTTTACCTCTTGGTAAGATTTATTTATTTATTTATACTTTATTGTACACGTACATTAGAAAAAATACAGTATATTCAAGATAAGATCTATATAGATTGAATAAAAATATTGTATGTCGTGTCAGATCTCCTTCATACGAAATGCAACAGAAAGCTGTCACTGTTGTTTTCTCAGACCGTGGTTATACACCAGTTCAACTAGACTATTTAGGCTGTAGACAAATATTATGTCTACAGATTAGCTCTAAATCTTAACAAATCTATTAGATAAACTCGTGAAACTTTAGAAGACAAAAAAACAACTGGTTGCACTCCGGGAGTGCCGGCAGAAGTAAAAACTTGAACATTAACGTTGTGCATTTTTGAATATTTTGGAATGGTTAGGGAATACTTTCGCACGAATTGCTTTAGTTATCAGTATAAAAGTACTAGCATTTATGTGGTTAAATACAATATTTATTTATTGTGCTATCGTACACAAAAATGACAACTTCCGTCTTACAATATTTCGATCAGGTCACGTGTCCTGACGCAAGTTTAACATTTTATACCCATCCCAAGAAACGTGCTCAACGCCGCTAAAAAAAATTCACTTCAAAAAAATACATAATGTTATTTAGAAACACATATATTATGTTAGAGATTTTAATTAAAATTACTTATAATACAGAAGTATATAAAATGTTAAGAACTTAAAAGGAATGTTTTACGTTACAATCTTACGTAACATACAAATTCCTCGAACGGATATTTATCACTTACATTATCATATCCGAAAGTGACGTCACTAATTAAAAATCCGAAATATGGTGTCAGATAATCACACCTCTACATTCTCCATTTATAATACACCTACGAGCATAACTCTTAAACATGAAGGAAATAAATTACGTACTTACGTCGGTAAGCCATATTAAGCGACCCCAATTAGCCGAGATGAGATATATGGTTACAAAGTATGTATATTGTAGGGGAGCGGATCGAATCCGAGTTAGCGGCCGGTGGTCAGCCATTAAAATATTAAGGGTTCTCTAATCTGCCATGATTGAATTTGCGTTTTCACTGCCCCTGTGTGCGCTTGCCCTAACCCGTTGGCAGTGTATCATTTTCGCCTACTATCTTTACTCGAAACTATCATGGCAAAAACGACCTTTAATCAATATTGCAATTTGTTTGAATGATTTCTATGCTATAGATCTCTTCAATCTAAATTCTTTTTTTTTTGATAGTACCATATTCAATATTATATTTTGTTCAATTGTCTTATAATTCACTTTCAAATAAATACCCCCATTTTCACACAATACTAGAACGATCAACAAAGCGAGTTACCAATCGAGATACACTAGTAAACAAGCGACGTATGGAATAAATCTACAGGAGGTATACAAAGCGTGCAGAGGCCCGATAGCAGAATACGAGTATCCAAAGCCGTGCTGCGGAGGAGAGCAGAGAAAATTAGCATTTTAATAAATACACACCCTTTTGAAACGGTGCCGTGCATAAATCACGACGGATCTTTATAATCAAATTCAAACACATTATTCTTATTTAGAAACGTGAAAGTGGAAAAACCTTTTGTTTGTGTTTATTTACGGGACTCGGGTATACGTGGAATTTGTGAAATTAATTACTGTGTGTATTGTTAATAAGGTTGAATATACATAGCATGACGCCTATTTCCCTTTTCAGGCCTCTGCCTGAATGTCTGAAGAGATGTATCACATCCACATTTCGCCAGCTATGTTAGGTCCCATGTAATAGGAGACGGGCCTATCGCCATTTACCGAGCACATTTCCGGACTCCGGGCTGATAAGGTTGAAGAAATAATAAGCATCATATGCGAGTTTCTGAAATTAAAGATCAAAGCGCAAGATTCACTGATATTAACTGGGCATGTAAAACTTAACGCACAACGTCTTAAAGTGACAAATGCAGGATAGTCTGGTAAAACTCTGTGATTAAAAATTATAGATGTTAACACTAATGTTAATTGACTCTATATTAGTCTAGTGACTGTCTTGGTGGCGTAGTTGTATTACGGTACGACTGCAATGCTGAGGTCTCGGGTTCGATCCCTGGGTCGGGCAAAGTGATATTGGATTTTTCTATTCACTATCAGCCCGGAGTCTGGAATTTGTGTCTGATATGGCTATAGGCTCGCCCCTATCACATTATGGTACGCACGGCGAAAAGTGGGTGCATTAATTTCGACTCTGCCTACCCCTTCGGGGATAAAAGGCGTGAGTGTGTGTGTAGTCTAGTCATTTACAGGTATGGCAGTAAAATAAATATATTACTTAAAGAATACATAGGTACCTACATTGTTTTCATACTGGACAGTACTTTGAATATTATCGACAAAACAAACTTTCCTATTATAACAAACTTATAGTATTCAATACGCCTTGCGAATTTGACTTTCGTTTACAGCTTTTACCATTCAAATTATAAGTTCAATTATTGAATACTAATCCTAAAGTTTTCGTCAAACTTTACAAATAAGGCGAAAATGGCAAAATCGAGGTATCCCTTTCGATCGCTAATCCATTTTGTTTTGTGTTTTAAAAGGCGTGATAATATTTTTTAATATTATTATTACCTTATATGCACATTTTGCAATAACCCAATGTAAAGCAACCTATTTCTCCATACCTAGATCAATATAAATTTACTTCACATTACATAAGACACAGTAAAACCAATTTACTGTGCAACGAAAAAATAGTAATATGTCAACAACATTTTGCACATAAGTTTCATCATGTAACAAAGGACTTAGAGGTAGAAAATATAAAGCACATAATAGATAATAATTCCTAAGGTAATTAAAGCCCAGAGAGTATGCAGTTATTTACTAAAGTACTTAATATTGCTAAACTCCTATGTACACAATAAATCCAATTTGTTTTCTAGTGTGCCTTTTAACATATTGCTTAATTATACTTATCATTGTGTCGGAGTACAAAGCTAAGTAAGTGGATGGCGGTCATCGTAATCTTGGTTAAGGGTTGGTGCATAAATCAGGCGGGGTGACGTGGCTCCGGGCCTTTACTTTATCTACTGTGTGCGGGCGACGCTACTGAACCCGGCGTTATGTGTAGCTAGAAGCGACAAATGAGCTACGTTTAAGGGTATAAAGGACCTATTGAGTTCTTTGAAATGGTGTCACCTAATTGCTATTTTTTAGCATTTCGTTTTTGTTGTTATGTTTAGAGTGACATTTTTAAGCTATTGGTTTTTTTTTATTGGTATCCCCTAATTGCCGTTTTTCGCAATTTAGTTTTTTGTTGAGAACATTTTTATGAATAAATTTGTATTTTGAATTTTTAATCACTCATCATTTGAAGGACTTATGGAGCTTGTCGCTTTTTGATAGTAAGCTCCACGAGTGCTCATAGATTTTAAAGAAAATACCAGTATGCATTATGTTCATAATTCTAATTGAATGTTAAGTCGCATGATGCCTACTTATAATTACACATTGTCAACAATTTCCTTCAAATCGGGACATAACAGTTTTTGTTCACTACTGATTGACTGTACAGACAATATAATGATGGAGTCCCACATAATACCTATAAAATAACTAAAACTTACATAAAAAAAACTAATACGCAATATTTTGAGGACGCTTCTTTAATTAGCAAACAATGAGTTAAAACGGACGTAGGTATATTATATTCGATAGATGATTATAAAAAAAAAACAAAAATCATGAATATTGCTACATTCCTATTTAGTTTTTTTAACCATCGCGTACTTTGGCTTCTTTATTAGTATTACAAATTCAACTACATTCTTCTTAAGTGGAAAACCTGCCACAATGGATCCAAATATAATTGAAACCATTTCTTTCTTTTGATAGAGAGCGTCCCTCTTTACGTCAGTATACGCTATCAAATTATGTATCATTCCACTATGCCATTTCCAGTAGGTCTATTGATCCATTTCCTCGATAATTGCTGCCGCCCCCGCGCCCCTTCGGAACACCTCTGACCCATCCTGAAACTTGCAGCCGATCACAATAATTTATTATCGTTGGCTTCACATTCTGGAATTCGGCTAAAATTTGTGTAATTACGTATTGTTCAGCAATTTACTGAAAAATGTGTGTTTATTTTAGTGCAAATTGTAATTTTGAATGGGTTTTAATTGTGTACAATGTAATGTGTCTACATATTCCGTTATGTTGTAGACGTACCGTTGTAGCGGAAGTCTCGGATACAATGCCGAAATTACCTCTGAATGTTCGTATTGATTGTTTATTACTGCATGTTGTAAATGTAAAGGTAAATATAGAAAATGTTCATATTCGAGAATTATAACAATAGATACCTGAATTCACCCACTGTAATATCCCAGCGTAGCTGATGTAAGGGAAAATGCCTCTAATTCTAATGATAATAATTAAAGGTCTATGTCCAATAAATAAATTAATCATTTTTAGATAATAAGTTATGCATGAAACAGTCTTTATATGTCTTTATATTAATTCCCCAATTATTGCGTATTTAATTTTGCAAACAGTTGTAAACTATTTTTATATTCATAAAAACTCGTTTTCGTCTATTTATCTACACCGATTTACATACAAAATAGTGGTTCAGTCCCTATTCTTAGTGCGGTCGCATAAATAAATGAACTAATTCATAGACGCGCCACACATAACACATTAAATTAATTTGTTTTATGTAAGTAAAACTTTGTAAAACTATGTATTATTGTCGTACATAACACTTGGGATGTAAATACTATCTTTGGAGTTGTAATTAGGGTCAAAGATACATAGACTTTAAGGAGGATGGAAAACGTATTTATTTATTTAAGACTAGCTTTTGATCGCGGCTCCACCCGCGTGAAAAGTTTTTCCGGGATAAAAGTCCCACTTTATATTTTACCGGGATAAAAACCCTATGTGTTAATCCAGGATATGATCTACCCGTGTGTCAAATTTCATCGAAATCCGATGAGTAGTTTTAGAGATGTGCAGTAGGTAACAAACAAACAGAAAACCAGACAGACAGACAGAAAAGAATTACAAAAATCGCTGATTTGTTTTCCATTGCTCTTATTTAGTCACCCCCTTTCTTTTTTTATCACATTTCTTTAAATGTACAGACTACTGCTTTATTATATGTAGTTATAGTAGACTTACAGATATACAAACCTAGATAACTCTGAACTAGTTGTTAATATTGTAATAATGTAAATAATTACATTACTCGATTATGTATTGGTTTAAATTGCATTATTTTACTAGATTTAGCAAACCTCACATATATGAGGCAAAAATTGACACACTACTTAATAATTTACCGATTTATATGTCACTAAAACCGTCGAGGACTAGCTAAAGGTCCAAAATTAAATATTATACCAATAAAAAGGATAATAATGGCTTCCCTAACATCCGACCGCGTCGATAATTCCTCCCACCCAATAAATATACCTTCGACGTTTTCAACTTAGCTCGGTATATTTCATAATAACCTAAGGAAAGACAGGAACCATAGCGCCCTTCGATATAGCAATAAAGGGAATCCCTTTAAACGTATACTTGGCCCTTCGACTTATAAATATCAATTTATCCGCGATGTCAAATACGGGTAAGGCTTGGCCATTCTCGCATTATGTATAGTCGGTCCGTCTTTCGAGGCGCGGTTTATCTCAATTTTTCTTTAAAAGTTTTCTGGAGACCGTCTGGACTTTGGCCGTATGAAATGGCGGTTGGTATGTTTTTATGACGTTATTATAATTCATTATCTGTTTGTTTGCAGTTGTTTATATTTATGTTAATTAAATACTGTGTTTTATATCTTTATGTAGTTACTAGTTAGGACAATATTTACAGGCTTACATCTATATATATAAAAGCGAAAGGTCACTCACTCACTCATCACGAAATCTCAGAAACTACAAGTGCTAGGAGTTTCAAATTTTGCATAGGAAGCTACATTACTCCAGACTGTTGTAGTTTATATCTCGGGAAAATGTTTATCCTGGAAAAACTCTTACACGCGGGCGGAGCCGCAGGCAAATGCTATTTTTTTTTTTTTTTTTTTATGGTATTGAATGACGAGACGAGCATGCCGTTCGCCTGATGGTAAGCGATACGACCACCCATAAACAGTAGCAACACCATCCAGCACCTTGAGTTACAAAGTACTGTGTGTGCATTCCACTGCGCTCGTCATCCTGAGACACAAGATGTTAAGTCTCACTATGTCCTGTAGTTACACTGGTTACAATGTCCTTCAAACCGAAACACACCAGTGCATGCACACTGCTGCTTGGCGGTAGAAATAGACATTGCGGTGGTACCCACCCAGACGGTCTCTTACATATGAGAGACCTACCACCAGTAAATTACCAGCTAGTAATTAATATAAATGTTTAAAATAATGACACTATAAATTCCTTAAAATCGATTGTGTCATGTATTAAAAAATAGCTGTTAACTTATATAATCAACCAGTTATTTGCGCGCTTAAATTCTCTTTCGTGACAAATTCCGTGATTTTCGTGACAATTGTCAACCTACACTCAACATTAACATTCATTAAATACCTACGTGCCCTTAAATTCGGAGAAAGCCAACAAAAATAGAGCGATATATTAAGAGGATTTACGGTACAAATATATGTAAAGTTTGCTGGATATATTATATTTAGGGGTTGGACCCGAGATGAGGGGGGTGAACGTGAAAACATTCGGCTACGTGCTTTAGCATAATGCCTTAAGGGCGTTGAGGATGCTAAGCTTCCGCAATTCGTCTTCAAGGAATCCCTAATTTGAAATGTGGATGAGAGGAGGAATTCCGCGAGCTCAACTGATAAGATACCTTCGAAATTGTAATGTACGTTTTGTAATTTCATATGTATTGTTTGTATTTATCACTGTTTAAAAATCAATCCTATTATGGTACAATGTTTTTAGTATCATATCGATAGAGTAGGTAGTTCAATGGCAGCTTTGGTTTCCAAGGCAACCCTTAAATGTGCTGTGTGCAATCTGACTTTCGATATCCTGATCTTAAAATAAACTGGAACAAGTTATATGCTAGGTTTTAATATGAGTGTAGAAACAATGACATTATACAATAGCCCTATTAAGCATTAAACTTAAGCCCAACAGAACCTTGACCGCGAAGACTTAAGCTCAAAAAATCATACAAAAACGTAAAATTTTTCTTCATTACATAGGTATAGCTGGATTTAAATTTTTCGCGTTCAAAGTTGTTAGGAGATTAGCGACAAAGCGCCGACGATATCTTAAATGTAGATCTGGTGTAAACAAATTCTCGCGCGCTCTCGCCCGATTTATGAGTTTATTTATCATTAACAAATTATATTAAAGCGCACGGGAAACAGAGTTTTTTGCCATCTTTTAGCGGATATTTTAACGTGGTTACGTTGTGTGATGTTTATCGTAATTGTTTGTAAGATTTGAGTATACTGTAATACAGTTATGAGCAATGGGTTGATTTTTTTTTAGAGTATCAAGGCAAAGGTAAGTCCTGGCAGTTTTCGACGTTTACTTAAAAAAAACGTTGACTTATTCACAAACGTTTACATTAACTTTAATATCAGTAAGATGTACGTACAAAAAGATCTATTTAAACTGAGTAACAAAGCGCCATTTACATTTGATAACGATCATTTAGAAAGCCATTGAAAACGCCATCAGAGTCACTTCGCGACGCTTAAAGACCTTGATTAACCGAAACAAAAGGCGGCCACAGTCACGAAACCTTTAAAAACAATAATGCTCAACTTTTCTTATAAAGCATTAAAAAGGTATAGGACCTTAAATGGAATAGGGGAATATTTCCTCGGTACAATGTTCCGTTAAGGGTGAACAATGCCGCGTCCCATCTGCTGCCACTTCCGAGATTCAATTAAATTTTTACTGAAGATTATCACGCAGACATGGTATGGACTGGGTATTACAATTCACGGGTATTGTATAGGTTTATTGAAAGTATGAATTTTCGATGATCGTGCTTACACCCTAACTTTACAGCAGTATGTTAGGGTGAACTTATTTGACATTTTCAAAGATAATGTAATCATTTAGCTTCGAATTTAAAAGCAGTTGTAACATTTTATTTATTTGGAGGTCAACCAGGCACCGATTAGATTACATGATAGCTGTCAATATGCAGTCAGTTCGGGTAATCAAACTGCACGCGATTGAACGAAAACTTTTCAGCCGACGCGTATTATCGTTGCTATGGGCGATAAAATTTATAATTACAACAGTTTTAATTACATTTACTTTTAACAAACATCCAAATATGTATAACACAATTTAGTAGACCGGGGATAGTTGACCAAATTTCAGCTTGGGCGCCTATATTTTTTTTTGTTTTAGTATATAATCTCAAAAAAACCTATAAATTCGATAGGTGCACTAATAAGCTTTTGAAATAAATACCAAAAACCTCACGATTGTTTGTAACATAGTGTACAAAATCCATTTTGTGGAACGAGAAAATCAACTTAACCTACGCCATGCCTGGGGTTGGTGGACTATGCACTAGGGGTAAATTGACCTACGAAGTAATTGGTATAAAATACGGCAATAAAATAAAAGAAAACACCACAAGTACTTATTTAGTATTATCAATGAGCCTTATTGAGACAAAATATCATTAACCTTTGCATAATAAATATAATTTGTCACTTTTTGTACGATATTCGTTATTGGGGCGGAAAATTCTACCAGCAGAGGGTTCACTGTTTCGATTAGTTATTTTTTTGTAAACCCACATGGGTTTGAAATAACAAACTTTTAATAAAATTGACAAAAAACTCACTTTATTCATTATCTGGGTAGTCAACTAGCCCCAATATACAGTTTGTCTACCAGCCCCAAACAACTTTTTTAATTTTCAACCACAATGATGTGAGTACCTCAAAACTGTGGCAAAATATAAAAAAAAATACGCATGCTCACGCCTTTTCTCCCCAAAGGCGTAGGCAGAGGCGCAACTTGTGCACCCACTTTTCGCCAAGCGTATTCCGTCCCATGATGTGATAGGGGGCGAGTCTATCGCCATATCGGGCACAAATTCCAGACTCCGGGGTGAAACTGAATGATAAAAAAAAAATACACTAAGATAATCATCAATAACCAAACTCATACTTTAAATTGCTTGAAAGTTTGAAAGTCAATATCATCGAGTATAAAGGCTTCAATACAAATAATATTAAGAGGTATATAATTACTCCTAGGTATCATTTTTCGATAAATCGTTTTTTCTCCCGGATTACGTGCGCCCACGATGCCGCGTTTGCGGTGAAGATTCGGAAACTGATAACGGTTTTTCGTGTATATCCGGACGACGCAACACTTTCAAATAGCTCGAGTTTTTGACTGTTATTCATCCTGCCCCTATCGCCAACAATCCCCGGTCTCCCCTACTATATATTAGTAGTATGTTCAATCATTTATTCAGTAATTACATATTTGCAGGCACATTAACATGAAAATAATGAATATTCTACAGTGTTCTTTTTTATGGCATTGAATGACGAGACGAGCATGCCATTCGCCTGATGGTAAGCGATACGACCACCCATAAACAGTAGCAACACCATCCAGCACCTTGAGTTACAAAGTACTGTGTGGCATTCCACTGCGCTCGTCATCCTGATACATAAGATGTTAAGTCTTATTATGTCCAGTAGTTACACTGGCTACAATGTCCTTCAAACCGAAACACAACAATGCATGCACACTGTTGCCTGGCGGTAGAAATAGACATTGCGGTGGTACCCACCCAGACGGACTCTTACATATGAAAGACCTACCACCAATAAATGGTAATGGACCAATAGTGTCTCTACAATATGATATTTATATACAATATCTTTATTACTAGGTCCAATATATTATGTTAACATAATTACATTGATTTTATCCTTGAGTAGCGAGCGCACTTTATGGATTCTCGTCATTAAAAATACAATTCACGATATTGTTAATAAATTAGTATTAACGTTTACATCAATAAAACTATCAACTACTATACGAAAAAACCCTACACCGTACACACCATAGAAATATCTTCGTATGATAACACATAATAACTTACACAGCTGTTTGCCCGGAGCGAAGCTCGTAAATGAAAAATAAACATGCGTAGAGCGGTTTATGCGACTTGCTATGTTACAAGTACTTATTAACATTGTTTGCGAGTTCATATCACCGTTTATTTTCCACTTTAACATACTTCTTGAACGTGAGCTCCATTTTAATTGAAATAAATGATTAATAATTTTCGTTTAGAATGTTTTTTTTTGGGTTTTCTCTTGCGTTATAAGGTAGTGGGTCTTTTATGCGAGTCTTCTTATGTATCACTGCTTTGTCTTTTTCTGCCGTTAAACATGGATATGTAAGCAATTTTGTATTGCATTTTCAAGAACAATATAACCAGTGTAATTGCTGGGTTATGTGATTTAAAATCTAGTATCTTGGAAAGAGGACAGCAGTGCAGTAGGTGCTTTAGGTACTATTGAGTACGCATTTTCGTCTCAATTCGAATTCACTTCTTCCTCTTAAATACATCCACTATTGCACTAAGCTACGGAAGTAATTTAGCAGTGGACGCCCCTTAAACACTATCATAAACCATAGCTTAAGGTTTAAATACTACGATTCCTTACAACGTTCACTATACAACTTACTGATTTCGGAATACTTTCCTCATTTCGAATTTAATAAAAATATAGTTCTAAACATCCATATATCATAGTACATAATAGCAACCAACACTAATATCTTTATAAGCGTACACGAAACAAATTACCATAGGAAAGAGATTCCAAAAACTTCTCCTACACTCATACCCATTATAAGTTTTCAAAGAAAAACACTTTTCGTGCACACGTCGCTCCCAGTTTTTTCTCGGCGCACTTTTCTAAGTACTATAAATCTTTCACGTAAATAATTGAAGCGATATTTTATGCCAAAACATTCCGCGGGTTGGGGATGTCGCCCACCTGCCTCCCCGCTAACTTGTACCACTTTCCACTTTAATTTGGTTGCGTAATGTATTTTCAATTACTTCCAAAGGAGCTGCGTGATTTGTGGTCGGGATAAAAGAGATTGGAGAATAATTCTTCTTGTCTAATTTAAAGTTGCCTAGGTTTCGAAATATCGTTGAGCTCGACTCGCCAAGATTGGGTTCTGATTCTCGAAAATTTATTTCATCTCATTGATATTTCATTTATTTGACGTCAGCGGCGAAGTGATGTGCTGGAAGATGAACATGGGGTTCTATGTTTGTTACCAAAATCAATAGAATAATGACTGATGCGCGCGTATTAGCTGCCGATTCTCATGGAAGTTTCTAGCATTTCGAATTTCTATGACGCGTGGAATCATAATGACCAAGTCATAGTTGATCTTTCTGTAAACATTTTCCTTGTTGCGGTTTTAACACGACGCCATTTTAATACCTTTAAGATAAATCATCAAGTAACTTTGTTTATCGTTTTTGCAAATCTTTACCGTTTTGTACGTCAACCTACTGAGCGGCTTGTGGGTTTGACTGACAAACGACGGAACAATGAAGGAGCATTGCTCTCATGTCAAAGCGCATCCAAACATGCACTTAAAATGCATGGCCCAACGAGATCTGATAAACTTCGAGGCTACAATACACTGTCGTGTCATAAATAAACGCTCACTTTCTCACTTCCAGCGGGAAATTTATCATTTCATGACGGTTTTTTTCTTTTTTCACCCCACTTTTTGTACATCTTGGATCACACTTTTAAACGCCATTTATTTCTCCGTTCGACGTTCCATAACGCTTCGCAGGATTCTGACGTAGGTATCGTTATGTGGGTATCTGATAATATAATGCTTGAGTTGCTTGATTCGATTTGCATGTTTTAGGGTTGATTTCGTCTCCGAATGATTTTAAGGAGCGAACTGTTCTATTTTTGAATTTGGAAGTTTTGCAATATGATCGTTAAATTTTAGCCTAGTCATCTGGAATTTGAAATGGTTGCCTATTGTTGAAGTAAAATACACAAGTTATATGCTTAGTGAATAATATTTGTATTGATGAAATTTATTTTACTTACGTATGTATTGATAACAAAGGATATTAAATACGATAATAATATGTTACACTTAAATAGTCAAAATATTTACAACATTAAAGTATCGCTAAATTAACGACATATCTTCACGCTCTTATCGTCACAAAAAATCAATGCTCAGGCTATTAACAGAACATTTTTTGTATCAGATCTCATTCCAAACCAAAACGTGACTAATGAACCGAGAGTTGCCTTTTGTTCGTCAGGAGTTGTCTCTTGTAATATTTTAATAGTTTTCGATTCCACCTCTTTGTGTTCTTCATATAAGTGCATAATAAAACATCTCGAAGCCATAAGTCATACGTGTAATGAATAAGGGTGATTTGTTTTGAATCCGTCCAAATTTATGGACGATATCGGGCCGTTTTTACAGGCGTTCCACTCCTCATTCCGGCTATTGTGATCGCCTTTTTCTGCCCCTTTTTATCCCCGCCAAGTTTTTTATTGTCCTCAACACTGACACTTTACGAGTTATTAATTGGTTGTCACGAGTTTATTTATTTCTCTATTTTGACAGCGGAACGTTTTTCGCCGTATATTATGGAGACCGGATTGAAAATCTATCATATTCAGGTTCTCGTAAATTTAACTTGATATAGTGCGTTACACGGCAATAATTTTGCGAACGCGTCGCGTAGTGCGGACGTATGTGACGCCAGTTAAATAACGATGTTGGATATTAAAATGGCCGCCGAATATGCATTTTTGTCATAAATTATATATTAATTTGTATGGCGTGATAAAAACAGCCATTATAATGTCGCCGCGAAAGAATTACGAATATGAATGGATTTTTTAAATTTTACTTTAAAATTGTCATTTCTACTCCATTAAATATTACGTGGAGTGAAAATGTAAACCATGTATGATTCAGTGGACAAATAGATGTTGTGATACCCTGGCGCCTCTACACAAGGGATGTCACTACAAAAGGCATGCTGGTAAATCATTTAAATAACATAATTTGTTAATGTTTCAAGAGGTTTAATAAAACATTTATTAAGTTCATAAAAGGAGCTACTACGTATGATAGGGTCGTAAGAGATTACTCTGAGGGATTACCGACCATCTGCTCAACTTGAGGTTTAAGGAGCATTGCAAACACATCGGGAATTACTTTAGCCATGATTTGTAAGAGAAAGCTCCATACCAATAAACTTTATTAAGGAACTGTGGTGGAAGGTGGAAATTTTCAAATCGACGCATTTTACAATTCCGTTTGCTACTATTGTATAATAACACACACACATTACGCATTTATCCCTGAAGGGGTAAGAAAACGTGTACCAGGGCATCAATTTTTCGCCAAGTGTGTTCCGGGATGCGTCCCACGATGTGATACTGGAAATATACTATAGCCCATCGCCATATCGGGCACAAATTCCAGACTCCAGGCAACAGATTACAGTTTACAGATTGTATTGTAATTAGTGCGATTTAACAAGTTTACACACACACACATACTCAAGCCTTTTATCCCCGAAGGGGTAGGCAGAGGCGCAATTAATGCACCCCTTTTTCGCCGTGCGTATTCCGTCCCATGATGTGATAGGGGGCAACCACACCACACCACATTACCTAAATAGGTGAAAAATCAATTATGTTATGAAATCTACGGTGTTGTTTGTTAGTGTCTTTAATAGTATCATAACAAGTCAACTCTTACAACATCAAAGTAATACCTATACGTTTTCTATAATTTAGGTATGGAAAATACTCAACGTAAATAAGTGCCTACTATATCCTATTCAAATAGCGTCTTAGAACGCGTCAATTATCTCTATCAAATAAAACAACATTACAGTCCTTTCCTTACATTTAGTTTTAACTACTTAACATAATAAAATAAAGAAATCACTTATGGCAATATTGAAATCAGGCTCTTAAGTTGAACACTCTCTGGCATGACGTTTATTAACGATGTTATGTAATATTATAGATTCTTCTTGTTCTTTCATCTTCTTTTTTTTGTATTTATGTTTTATAACCGCGTTTCTTCACTCTTTTGGCTCAACATGTACTACTGTACTGTGGGAACTTTGCTGGATTATGATATATTTTAGTGTTAATCTACTTTAAGGAAATATTGTTCTGTTTGTTTCCCGAATATTAATAAATAATATTATAAATTAATACAAGACCTACTGGTGGTAGGTCTCTCATATGTAAGAGTCCGTCTGGGTGGGTACCACCGCAATGCCTATTTCTACGGCAAAGCAGCAGTGTGCATGCACTGTTGTGTTTCGGTTTGAAGGACATTGTAGCCAGTGTAATAACTGGACATAATGAGACTTAACAACGCATGTCTCAAGTTGACGAGCGCAGTGGAATGCCACACAGCACTTTACAACTTAAGGTGCTGGATGGTGTTGTTACTGTTTATGGGTGGTCGTATCGCTTACCATCAGGCGAACGGAATGCTCGTCTCGTCATTGGATGCAAAAAAAGACCTCTATTTTATACTATCCCACAGCTGGGCACGGGCCTTCTCTACTACTGAGAGGGATTAGGCATTAGTCCACCATGCTGGCCTAGTGCGGGTTGGCAGACATCCCTTACCTTCAAAATTATTTATGAAGAATTCTTAGAATGCAGGTTTCCTCACGATGTTATCCTCTACCGTTAAAGCGAGTGATAATTGGTAATGCACACGTAACTTCAAAAAGTTATCTCAAGAGTGCGTTCGGGTTTTGAACCTGCAGATCTCCGTCTTAACAGTCCGTTCTGTTCCCAACTAGGCTATCGCGCTATAACCGCTTCAATATTAATGACACACATATCATAGTTCACGTGGTTAATTATGCATGTAGATTGTAGAATTTTAACACTGCGTTCAAGTCTCTTATGAAATTAGTAAAATTCTGCAAGACCTCAGGTACAAAACCTTCCGCTGTTACACAACATTTATAATGTATATGTGAAGGCCTGTATGCTATTTCCCCGTCTTACATAGGTACTTTTTTTCGCCCATAAACCATTGTTGGCTGCTTTATTCCTTGATTTATAAGAGACGTTGGAAAGACAAATAGCCGGATTGTGTTCCAAATTTTTAAAGCCACATTTCGTTTCGCTCGCTCGCTCCCCTTGAGTACTTTCGGTATCTTAGATGGCGGTACCCTAGATTGAACTATTATTAATGCAATGTTAATGAGGTATGTTCAGGTAATTGTATTGTGGATAGTAATGCGTTTGGCTGATTGACCTGTTGATGAGAGAGATTACTCGGTGCCTCGTGATGTCTTGTTGTTAATAATTAAAATAACTTATACTAAAGTAATATATTGGATGTATTCAAATAAAAACAAAGATAAGTCAGAGATTAAATGTATTTCTAGATCTTACAGATCTAGCCACTTCATCAATGAAGTCATGTACATACTTGAACCTACTGCTAAACCATACAGAAAACGAGAACATTGTTGCCTAGGTTATTTTTAACCGACTTCTAAAAGGAGGAGGTTATTACAACAGTGTTCGTCACATTAGTAGTTGTAATATGACGTCAATTGCCTACATTGATGTGCAAAAGGCAAGACGCTTTGTTTACTTACAGAGATTTTGTTGATAAACGTTTCAAGGCAAGTAATTTGATATTTGTCATATTGCACTTGCATCCCTAGAGGGAGTTTATTTATTTATTTGAAAGTAATTATAGTTGACAGGCAAGCGGTCGGTTAAAACCTAATCGAAGTAATTTCTGTAACATGCTTGAAAAAATGTGTTGCGCCGACCCCATAGCACAGTATCCATAGTGAAGTTGGACAAGGGCCGGTGAAAAAAAAGATATCGAAACTGTATAAATAAATGCGGTATAGTTTTCTGCAGCCTATATTTTAGCTTCCATTTAACGGTTAAAAATTACCTATCGGCATATTAAAAATTGACGGCCTTATTCATAAACCGTTTATAAACCGATTTTAGTTATCGTATGTTTTGTCTTTTTGGAACGAAGTTTCAATTGAGTTTGAAGGAAGAAGATAAAACAATCTATAACTAAAATACGTTTATAAACTGTTTAAGACTAAGGTCGTTAATGTGTGCCTTATTTTCACGCAATTTCATTGCAATATAAATTCAGACAGTTTTTGTTGATGTTTTCATATATTATTATATCTCAGCTAACAGGTTTATTTACATAAACAATTTAAAGTTATGAATGTGTTCTATTAGTAATTAGTAAAGTAATTAGGTACGAATTAAGATATTTGTTGATAGTGTTAATCAACTCACATTATGTAATTAATTAAATTAATTTAACTACTCATTATAATAAGCCTAGAAACATAGTATATTATGGCATTAATTCTGATACTTTCATAGATATTACCTACAGAATGCTTTCCTGCTTCATCAAACAGAACTACAAAGACAACGCGACCGCGAATCTAATTCAGGAAAGCCGTTCGCAACGTTCACTATCCAATTGAA
Source organism: Sphinx pinastri (assembly GCA_947568825.1). Lineage (NCBI taxonomy): Eukaryota > Metazoa > Arthropoda > Insecta > Lepidoptera > Sphingidae > Sphinx > Sphinx pinastri. Next base: position 6,633,997 of record OX387627.1, on the reverse strand, counting down.
AATCAACCCATAACTGCGTTCGGCGACTTAATTTTTACCCCATAAACGCACCCCACGAATCGCGATACGATATGGAAATTCTCCGCCCGTCGTCGGCTATATTCGGCAATATTCGGGCGAACGTGCGTCCCGCACTAAATTGCCTATTTATTCTTAACTTCATATATTACTTTGCGCCTGTTGTCTGCGCAAAGCGATATTTATTGTTTGACCGTTATTGCGTCGAATGACGTATTGGTTGAACGTATCGCATGGGTTACTGATGGTGTGCGCGTGATGTGAACCTAGCCTAATATATGCGTATTAGTAAGGTTAGTTAGAAAACGCCGACTTAAATAAAAAAAAATGTTTGTTTTTCATTTTTTACCCTTCAGTTTCCAAATATTGCGCAATACTTATGGTCTACCTACTCTGAAACATCTACATTTGTACAAATTGTTCTAGTTACACATGATGATGACATGATCTATAAAACTGAAACTCACAACTGAACTGTAATTAATTGTGCGAATTTATTAAAAAAATATGGTAGTTCCATCATGTGCCGCTAGATGTCGGTATAATAAAAATACAAAACCAGGTAAATTGGAACAAACGCCTTCTCTTTGATAATATACTTCAAGCTAAGACCTATTTTTTTCAAATATCTATGTATCACAATCTAAATGCTACAAAACGCCATTAAGCATTTTTCTGAACATACACTATGGGGGAGGATAATGAATTCGTGTTATTTACGAGCTGTAGACTGGCAGACGACCGATAGCGTCCCACTCAATATCATATCGCCATTACATTCGGTTACTGACTGAAATATGCCCCCATACTTTTCTTGGCTAAGCTCCTCTAAGAACAAAATAAACGCGCTTATTTTTGCGGGCCGACGCAGATGGTGTTCTATGGCTTTTGTGGATGAAGCATTTTTTGAGTAATAAATATGACTGGTTTAATTTTGTATTGTAAAAACATTTGTGTATACATTTCATATAAGTTTTGTGTTCTTATTCTGCTACGAATTAACAGTAGATATATTACTACATACGAATGACTTAACGTTTTTTTATAGAAAGCTGTTTTCTTTTTTAATTTAAGCTTGTTACACTTTATGAAGTACGCATAAAACACACTTAGCGTCGCCTAAAAGCACCTAATAACGAATATTTTGCGCTAATTTCCTTACTCGTGTATTTTAGGACTCTGTATTGAAAACTTCATAGAGTAGAAAAAATACACACCTACATTATTCTATTCAGTAATTAAGTCTTCTTTCAAAATGGTCTAGGGTCACATAAACTTAGTAAAAGGTAAGAAGACAGCACCACGCTATATATCTTTTTGTTATCAGCTTCAAGTATGCATGGGATAGCTCAATCTTAGTGGTATCAATGTGAAAACAGCTTAAATATATTTTTTGGGATCATAATTATCGCCTGACTTTTTACGTCAATATACACCCCCCTTATTCTTTTCACAAAGGTAACGCACTAAGAACTTTCTAGTCTCACTTGGCATCAATGACTTGCTGCTTTCTGGTGGAAAAAATATGATGTGTTGTTTAGTTATAAATAAGTGATAGTAAAATAACTCTGTTTTTAATAAAAGCTTGGTTATAATAACTTAGCAAAAAAAATAGGATTTTATATATCCCCCTAACACCACCATTTACCTCGTTGCGAAAAAATACATACACCCATTTTACGCTTAGGCGAAAGAATAGGAATAAGTTGACAGAGTCTTCGCTGCTGAATTATGTTTCTCAAGATAAACGACGCGGGCGAAATGAAGTCGCACCCCCGCCCCGCGCCGCCGCCCCTCGCTGCCACCCCGTACAGCGCCCTCTAGAGGCGTCGGCGAACATAAATTCGGAAAGAAAAATCCACGACGGTTTCACTTGGAATGTGTGATTTGGATTTTTAATTGAATTGGTTGCTTATATCTTTCTTGTGAAATATGGTTTATGATTTGATTTATTCGAGTTTATTGACAGTTTAGAAAATTTTATAAAAAAAAAACATAATATTATAAAACCGCATTTATAAGCGATATAAATTTTGGAGTTTATTTTCTTAATAATTTTGCTAAAATTCGTGTTGATTTATGACAAATGTTGCGCGAACTATTATTTCAATAAATCATGTTAAATTAACAAATAAACTATGAGTAATTTAGTAGACATGACTCATGTCATAAAGTGATAGTAGTTGTACAAATAAATACATTTAATACAGAACATAATTCATACATAACAGTTCTCATTTATCATCCATCAAAAAGTTGCAAGTAAAAATACTTACAAAACTATAAAGCAAATTACACGAACTTACACAACTCCACCCATTATTTTATCTCATAGCAATCAATCGTCGTTTTTTGTGTTTTTGTTCCATTAATAATGCGTTACTATCTGAAGAGAGATATCTATTGCTGACCTGTATTATTGTCATAGGGATATTTACAACGTTCATTTATTTGTCGGTGTCCCCTCTTATTTTCCGTTCGGGGCCAATCCGATAGAGACTGTTGAAAATTTTTCGTAAGCAGCAATACATCTTGTCGCGAGTCCTATCTCTGGGCGAACATTCGACGGCCACCCCAATACTGCGTCGCATAGAGTAAATATCATAGATGGTATACATCACCAAGAACTTGAAGGTAAAAATGTATATCTACTTAATTAATCCTACTAATATTATAAACGCGAAAGTTTGTAAGTATGTATGTATGGATGTATGGATGCCTGGATGTATGGATGTTTGTTACTCCTTCACGCAAAAACTACGAAACGGATTTCGATGAAATTTGGCACACGGGTAGATTATGTCCTGGATTAACACATAGGCTACTTTTTATCCCGGGAAAATATAAAGCGGGACTTTTATCCCGGGAAAACTCATTTACGCGGGCGGAGCCGCGGGCAAAAACTTGTAGTTAATAAAATTCTTCGTACTGATTGATTGATTGTTTGACAGAGAGCTTAATCATGTCCCTCTAACCGCCGTTGTGAATTAACGACTGCCTCGGTGGCGTAGTTGTACTGCAGTATGACTGCAGTGCTGAGACTTCGGGTTCGATCCCCGGGCTAGGTATAGTAATATTAGGTTTTTCCACTCAGTATTAACTCATTATTAGTAGCCTGGAGTCTGAAAATGAGCCCGGTAAATGGCAATAGGCCCACCCCCTATTACATGGGACTTAACATAGTTGGCGAAATTTGGGTGTGATACACCTCTACTTGCCCCTAAAAAGGGAAATAAGCTGATGATATGTATGTATGAATAAACGATTCCGATCGATTTTTCCAATTCGTTGTGGAAATGGACCAATCAAACAAAGCCTTTATATGCTTACAAAGTCTTGTTTTCAACGTTTTATTCTAGGAATCGGAATCGGAAATATGGCACTTCAATTCTTTACACATCGTCCATGAGCAATGAGAAAGGGTTTTAAAGTTCATCCCTGAAGGGGTTAATTTCAACCGGGCAGACTACTGGTCTCGTCGATGTTTTTTTTTTTGTAGAAGTTAGGCAACCGATCATGGTTACTGATAGTAATGTACATCTACTGCCTATTACTATTCCCAAAACTAGAGGTATTATGGTTTATGCTGACTTCTAAGAGCATATACAGGAAGTGCATTAGGATTCCTCCGGTTTACAAAGGCATTCTTTCATCCGTCGATAAGCTCTTTATTTGTATTTTATTCTAAGCGTATACATGTATATTTAAAAATCCAATAAATAGTTTTGAATAAATAACCAGGTCACAAAATATTATATTATATTTATAATTCCTATCATAAAATTAAAATTATATATTAACTATATTATAATTTTGGTTAAAATTCTTGTGTGAACAAAACAATATAATATTATTGGTGTCTCTAAGCGACCGTAAAGACTTATCTTTATATACGAATTATTATCATCTGATCTACATTATATTATTTATTCTTTCGTTAGCTCCCCGCGCCCCGTACGGCCCCTGTCTCGCCCGCCCTGGCTAAAACCACTTGTGCCAATTTTCTCGGAGACTCTTTCCATTTTACTTGAGCTTCCCCGATCACGGACCATAACGACCCATTCTTATTTTTCTGTAAATGAAAATAGCTTTTAATCACCGCTACTTATGACTGGAGTTCCTTTCTTACATTATTGGTTGTTATAACATTTCATTAATTTAAGTTCGTGCTTTTTTTGACTATATTTGTAGGCCTAAGACATTTTTCGCCCCAAAACGAATGTCTTTCGGTTGTAATGAGAAGGTTTTAGTGGTGGTTGTTATTTTAATTTGGATTTGGCAGCTTAGCTGGAACATGAAGTAGTTAGCTAAATGTATGGTTTATTGTTACGAACGATATGGCTTTGTGATAAAATGTTGGTGATATTAAAAGAGAAAGGTTAAATATTAATTGTTTGTTAACTTAGGCTAATAAACTCCGTACGTAAGAGAATTTTATATAAATATAATAGTGTTTCGAAATTAAGATCATAGCTCCTAATTTTTTTTTAAAATAAATAGTAACCATAATGTTAGCCAACATACATACCCAATTCTATGTATGAATCATCTCGTCTCACAAAGTAAAATGCCGACTACCTATTCTGGATACGCGCATAAAACCAAGCTTAATCACAAAAGTAGAGTTACAACATTTTATAATGAAAACTCCGAGAATTATGAAAACTGACTCATCCACACGCGATCATTATCCTTCAGTACACTTTTATTTCTTGTCACATGTGCGTACGGTGACCATAGACTACGAAAAATTTGGATTTATTGAATTTTCAAATTTCGAATTTAGAACAAACTTATTTTTCCCTACAATCATTAAGAGTAATAATTAAGAGTTGAATGTTAGGTTAGGTTTTCGTTGAGAGTCGACGAGGTAATATTCTTCGTACCAATCTCGGTGCAAAATCCTAGGTCCTAGCTTATAGATTTTAGGGCAGACTAAGTCTCTAGTGAATTTCTTGTATACATGTTTGCTAGTTCTGATTGTAAAATATAGATTATTTTATCTTTTTAGGTTAAATGTACCTAACGGTATCTCGAATGAAAATTTTATATTAATGGAGTTTACGTGCCAGTATTTGTTTATTCGTAGTTTCTCTGTATTGAACATTGTGCATTAGTAATGTAAATTGTAATATTTATGAGTGTAGAAATATAATCAGATAAGTAACGTGAAAAAATATATAACCAACTATAGTTAGTTAGTAACTAATATTTTAATGATTCATTAAATAAACAAAATAAAAACTTGTACTACCAAATATCTCTGTCATAGTATATTTCAAAATATGATAATACACTTAAGTAGTATATCTAAACGCAGTGCCTGTAACCTTTTTGTTAAACGTAATATTTAAAATATTTTTATAATTCCTGTACTATCCCAGGAAGAGCGCAAAGTGGGTCACCACACACGTAGGTAAATTATAACCAAGCGTCATAACTCCGAGAGTCGACCTTAGGCCGCGGCCACACCGAGCGCAATAAATCTCAACTGTCGGGATCAGGTGACACCACCTTCTTTATGTTTTTTCCCAAGCCATTTTACGGAAAAGATAAAAATCTTTACATATTTTGACGCTGCTTTACGGGGCTTATTCTCAAATTACGCGTGTCCATTATATAATACCGGGAATGAACCATTTTTGAAAACGAAACTCGACACGCGATAGTTTTCGGGTTGATGGATTACGTTGTTTCAGTTTTATGTGCTTCGCTTTGTGTGGTTTTATTGATTAATTAGATTACAATTGCTATCGTTGGGAGATTAAATTGGCCTATTAGTCTTCAGTAGGTGGTGTCTTTCACAGTTTTTGATATTTAAGTTCATATGAGATATCATTTTTGCTTTTTATTTACAAACCAAAAATTTGACCTAATTTATTATTTAGCGAATTTAAGAAAGGGTAAAATAATAATATTGACTATGATTTAAATTATAAAAGAGGAAGTGTAAAATTTGTGTGTAAAATATTTAATCTTTTCAACAGAAATATGAAATGTCAGGAATATGAGTCACAGCTTGAATATAACTCACGGTCATCCATATTTTCAACTCGGCGCATATCTAGTACAATTAAATACTTTGCTATTGCTACAAACACCTAACCTCATATATTGAAAAATTCAATCTTATGTCAACTGCTTTAGATTGAAAATCCCATTGCAACCAAGCTTTATTGTGCTTTAGTGTGAGTTCTACAAAAATCCCTCAAAAAAATGGCTTATAGACAACGTTCGCGTTGAAATAATTTAAAAATAATTTTGATGGTTCTTTTTATTTTTGCAATGCAATGCAATCAGCTCTGTATTATACACTGCTCACTGCTGAGCACGGGCCTCCTCTACTACTGAGAGGGTTTAGGCTTTAGTCCACCACGCTGGCCTAGTGTGGGGTTGGCAGACTTCACATACCCTCGAGATTCTTATGGAGAATTCTCCTCTCGATGTTTTCCTTCACCGTTAAAGCGAACGATAATTGATAAATACGTAACTTCCAAAAGTCATAGGTGTGTACCTTGGGTTTTGAACCTCCGGACATTGTCGCGGCAGACCGCTCCATTCCCCACTAGGCTATCGTCCACTTTTATACTTATATTTTATACTTCTTTTGCGATACGAAGTATTTAAAGCTGTATTAAGGATACTATACTAACCCTTATTTGAGAAACTTTATTCTCTTCACAGCTCGGGAGATAGGGGACGTCCTTATCGCACAGTATCGAGACAAATCGAACAGTACGCACATTTCACATCAATGACGAGTACAATGTATTTTTCGTATTTTGTCCTGTAATTAGTGATTATTCAGAAATTACTGCTACTAACTTATCTAGCTTTCTATTTATTTAATTTTATTTTACGAACATAAAAAATATCATTGGTTGATTACATAACCCAGCTTGATGTTAAAAGTATATAAATTAAAATAATAGGTACGCATAAAGACGGAGTCTTGTATGCAAGAACAACCAGATATTTTTTTAATCGCATTGAATGACGAGACGAGCAAGCCGTTCGCCTGATGGTAAGCGATACGACCACCCATAAACAGTAGCAACACTATTCAGCACCTTGAGTAACAAAGTACTGTACCGTAGAATGGCGTGACTTTGGTCAGTTTCACAATTAAAACGACCATGTTTTTTTTAATATGCGAGCAAGACAAAATACAAAAAAACATAAATATCGGTTTTGTCTATACTATCCATTTTTTAAATAAAAATATTATTTTTCTGATTATTTTTTGCGAAAAAAAATAAAATGTCGGTGATCAATGTTAAGCTACGATCGGGGTTACCTTGATACCATCCTTTTTTCTTACGGAAATCGAAAGTATCCCCAATCAAGAAATAAACGCAAAAAAAAAAAATTTTTCCGTCCATAGGTGTAGGATTTATACCATTTTTTATGTATTTGGGGTTACTTTGACAAAGAAAAACAAAGGAATTTTACGAAATAATCAACTTTATTATGAAAAGACACATTTTTCAGTCTTCAATAGTTATGAGTAGTTAGAAAATGTTATTAAATAATTATAGACTCCTATTAAGTTCAAAAACTTAGCTTATAATAACAATGTGGTAAAACAATCAGTTCTTTGCATAAACGTCTAAGTAAACTAGGAAATATAAAACAGTCTGAGATTATTTCTCTGGAGATCAATCATTTATGATTAACGTTAACTAGTATGTAGGTACTTATTTATAGTTCTTTAGTATTAATATCATATGGAAACTCAACATAGTCTTCTTTTTCCACAGGTCTAGGTAAAAATGCAATAATATCACAGCGATCAATTTCTGAAATATCCTTGGGTATTATTTTAAAACGTCTTTTATTATTTAAGGACTTGTAGCCTTCAACTAGCAAAGGATCTATTTGTGTAATTTGACACACGTATTTATACATTTGCTTGCGTTTAGTTAAAAATTTGACTAATACGTATCTTCCTTCTGTGCATTCAGTTTCTTCGTCTTCCTTTTCATTAACATTATCATCAAGGTTGCTTTCTTCTTCCTGTTCTTCTTGATAATTTTTATTAGCTGATTCTGCCTGGCTTGTATCATTTACAATTGGGTCCAGTTGGTTTACTTCAATCGGCAGATCATCGTTAGTCGTTGCTGTATCAATTTGATCTTGATTATTTATTTGCCGCTGAGGCGAATCAGTTGTCGTATCACCATCTCTAGTGGCAATGCTCTTACCAGGTGTGACGTCTAATCGCTTCTTTTTTCGGACAGGTTGGTTAGAGCTGTTACCAAGCCGGGACTCTCTTAAAAAAGTTGTCAAAGTGCTTTCAACTTCTCGTTCATTGGCTTCATCTTCTCTGGGCAGTCGATCCAAAACTTTGTCCCTATTGAAAGGATAAATGCCAGTGGCACAAAATCCACTCATTAAATTGCGTTTTATTCCGGATTTGATGTTCAAATAAGGGGAATTAGGTTTCGGTATCACTTGGTCCATTTTAAATAACGCTTTCGACATAAGATGTGGAAATGTATCCTTTGGGACTGTTGCCAGTCGGGGATTTTGAATTTTCCATGTTGTCAAAGTTTGTCGCCACGCTGACTTCATTGGTCGAAAGAAAGCTACATCAAGCGGTTGGGTGAGGTGAGTAGAATTTGGGACTAGGCAAACGAAATCTATATCATATTGGCCGCATAATCTGAAGACCTCATCGTCTAAGTGGGATGATAGGTTGTCACCTAACAAGACTTTCCGGCCGGGTAATCTCCTTGCGTGAGGTAAAAATGTTGTTTTAAACCAGTCCCGGAAAGTAGGACCGTCAATCCAGCCACTAACTGTTCGGTTAAACCGAGAACCCTGTGAACAACAAGGTTGATCACAACACGGTGGGCCAGCTGGCGCTCTTTCCTTCCATGTGTCATATAAATGAACACTTTTGTAAATAATATATAGGGGTAGAAGAACGCCATCTGCTGATCCACAGACCATAATTGTTGTTGCACTTTTGGAAAAGTTCATAGCCTTCTCCGGATACTTAACTCCCCTCTTAAAGATGCCAATTTTCTTTCCCGGATCGTCACTCATATTGGATTCATCATAGTTAAAGATATTGGCAGGGGGGACATCCTTAACAACTTCTTGAAGGTTTTCAAAATATTGAGCAAGTGATTCCCGAGACACGGCAGCTCTTGCTTTTTTTATATTTGTAGCTACTCGTTGAGAGTATTCAGACTTGTGTCTCTTAAGTAATGAGTAAGCCCAATCAACTCCAGGAATATTGTTTGTGAACTTCGATACAGATCTTCCTTGCTTCTCCAAGAGCATTTTCGCGAACATGCGCAAATCTAGAAGAGATAGTGGAAATCCCCACTCTGCACTCTTCGCTGCCAGTTTCAATATCACAGTCTCTTCATTTTCGGAGAAAACTGGTTGTGCCCCAGGTCTTTTTCCAAATTTACCATGGTATTTATTAAATATTGTTCCATAGGGAATATTATACTTATCAGATGCTCCACGTAAGGTCAAACGGTTTTCAATTACTTCCGTAATAGCCTTATTCAAAATCTCCTCGGTGTAGTTCCGGTAATTACGTGACCCTAAACGTTTTTTATAGGTTCTTGGCATGATGCTAAAACAATAAATAAACATTATGGTTAATTAGAAGATAAAAAATCATTAATCAATATAAGTAACGCAAAAGAAATAACTTCATGGGGTAACATTGATCAATGATCAAAGTAAACCCGCATAGATGATCAATAACACCCCGTACAAAATTTATTGTCAAAAAATATGTGAACTTCAAGGTTAAAATTTGTAATAAACGTCGATGAGTCCGGTGAATAAACTTCTGATCCGGTGAATTATATATATTTAATGTGTTTGCGATACTCAAAGCGGTACTTTAGAAGTTATTCGAGCTTTTGAAATTGCTCAAAAGTAGTACTTACATATTTTTAATATTTTTTCACAAACCGTCACGTATCCATCCACTGCGACTGATCAAACGATAGTAGTGACAGTCAATGCTGCCAACCGTTAAAAAAAGAATGAAAAGATGCGTTCAGAATTCGCACAATTTGAGTTTAAAAACGAAACGAAGTTTTTATCAAAGTCACCCCAGGTTTCAAAGTAACCCCATTCTACGGTATGACATTCCACTGCGCTCGTTATCCTGAGACATAAGATGTTAAGTCTTATGTATAGTAGTTACACTGGCTACAATGTCCTTCAAACCGAAACACAATAATGCATGCACACTGCTGCTTGGCGGTAGAAATAGAAATTGCAGTGTTACCCACCCACACGGACTCTTACATACGAGAGACCTACCTACACATACATTAACTACACATAATATTCGTCATGTAGATCGAAACGTAATACAGTAAACACCAGAGAGAGAAAAGCGGCAAACGCACTGACTGGCATCTCCGTATCCCGCACCGCAGTGGGCAAAACGAAAATATATTACTTTTCCGAAGATTTAAGAGTGTTTGGACCGAACAATAATGTCCGGCTTTTGTGGAGAAAGACATATGGCAATGCATAGGTTACATGGAGCGGAGTTTTTCTTTTGTGAACGAATGAAACTTCAGTATGGGACGCAGTTATTAATAATATTTATGGTGATGTTACTCGGTCTATTGTTAGCAAATGTGGAGAGACTTTCCGTGGTTTTTAAGAAAATGCGTACAAGCATTAGTAAAGTGTCTTGAGTTGAGTTTGTTGAGTAGTTTGTGTATAATTTCGTTGTAGAATATTATAATACTAGTTATTATTTCTTGCCATAATTTGGTGTTCGGCAAAGTAAAATAAGTTAACTAACGCATTTTTATAGCGATAGTGTAACGACCTTATTCATAAACTGTTTATACACCTATTTTAGTTACAGAATGTTTTGTCTTTTTCCTTCAAACTCAATTCAAAATTCGTTCGAAGAAGACCAAACATTCGATAACTAAAATAGGTTTATAAACTGTTTATGAATAAGGTCGTAAGTCTATACTCACACTGGTTTGCAACTTATAAATATATTGTTGTCATTTTCGTTAAAGGCAAAGTTACAGAACTCTTACGTCCACCGCCATGTGGAAAAATTAACTTACCATACTTTTAAATTGCCTTTCTTTAGATTCTGAAGGTCTGACAGAAAAAATATGCAATGTAGAGGTGATGCAACGTGTGTAGAGACATCGTTTTAATACCTTATTCAATTTTGGTCTATTTAACTGAAAAAGGCTTCTGGATAGTAATAATTGCTAAAAAAATTTGGTACTTTAAATTATTTTGAGTTTAGTGGAAATTACAATATTACCAATCACCTACTTTGCAATCTACGTCACTGGTACAATAAAATACAAGTTATACGCTGCTATTCAAGTTAACAATCTACACAACTTTAAAATAAACTCATATCGCAAAATATAAACAAATATTCACAATATCGACCGATTTTATTTGACTTGTTTAGTAATGGGAAATATTAGTTCGCCGTGCGGATATCCTAACGCAATATATCTATGATTTATTCATCAACCACCTAAGTTTTATTTATGTTCATAAACAAAGCCATTTTTTATTCGCATCTTCCTGATTACTTTACTTTTGATAGGGATCTCTTTTATTGTTCAAATTCAAATTCAAATCATTTATTAAGTAATTAGGCCCCTAAGGGCACTTTTACACGTCATTTTTACAATTTTTTATCATCTAAAGATTCTACCAGTGCTTCGGAAAAGCCCACTGACCTGAGAAGAAGCACCAAGAAACTCAGCCTAGGTCTTTAATTGTAATATTTTTTTTTCATATTATATATATATTTTACAAATGGCATGTAACAATATAAATTCAATTTCAAAGATGGATATTAAATGCGAAAATTAACGGAGAGTACCTAAGTCAAATAACCAGCTACATGTTTAATTTTAAGTAAAAAATAGAGTCAACCATCAAACAGAGCAGACTAGTCCACGCAAGCAGCACCCGTTCACGAATATGACGCATATGCCAGCCATCGGCCTCCTCAACCATGTTGCAGGGAAGTGACCGACCCGGCACACGACGCCGCCGCAAGCACAGACGTTAAAGCGAGCAAGACTACTCAGATTATGGCTAACCAAGACAAATGAGATGCAACAAAGGGGTATATCAAATGACTAACGTATTTTGATAAAAATATACTCTTAGGACTATCCGGGAAAGTCGCACATATCCATCTGTCACAATCTGTTAATCCTTCAACACCCGCGGTGGACACCGGTGTCCATTTAGATAAGGAAATTAGCTTATAACTACATATATATAAGCGGGCGTTGATGGGTCAATAAGACAAGGTCTTCAGGTTCTTTTGTTAAAAATATCTTAAGCTAAAAAGCGATAATAAAACAAAAAATTAGAAAACAAATTCTAGGGTTTCAAAATTGGTGGGTGGGTTTGAAATTCTTATGAAACAGAATTCGTTACAAGTTAATACCAAACACCGAGGACATAAACACTTAAGAGAAGAGTTATTTGAGAATAAAATCGCTTATGTGTATCAAAAAACTATTTATTAGGTACACATACAGTTCATAACTAACTGCAGCGACATGATTTACCTAATAAGGGGAAAAAGTGGTTAGAGAACAAACCAACCCAATCTTATCATAATTATTGAACAAGTATTCATTGTCCCTAGTAAAGGCATCTTTATACTTTCTTCGTCTCTTTACAGATCAAGACAAGAGTGGAATTTGGTAGAGTGATGAGTGGTGCTGCACTAGCGTATCTTTTGAAATTTACAGACTTGAGTTTATGTGTATTTTATCTTTCATACATAGGTCAATCAGCTAAAAGTATGAGGGGCTGTTTCACAAATTCTGAGTATGCTATTCGCCACATAAATGCATAATCCGACCAAATTAAAAAGTCACATTCTACGGTCCCAAATAAATGGTAATAAAAATGAGTACTATCCATATTTGATATTAGCCGTTTAATACGATAACAGTCAAATAGAATTGACTTGAAACATGTGAAACAGGCCCAAAGTATGTTAATATACAAATAATCCTAAAGCATTCATGAAGTACACAGGTGCGGCAGGTCCAAGACATTCCGTCGAGTGAAACTGCGCACACGCAGCCTGACTCCAAATAGCTGTTTAATTTTGTAAAGAAAACTTGTTACATTTTTTACATAGGATGATTTAGCAAGTCTTTGTTTGTAGTGAAACTGTACTCGGTAACGACTCGTGAATGATTAATTAAGTGCTGATGAAATATAATAGAGCGATAAATAATTTTTATTTTCCTTTTTCATCATTGCTGGTTGACAGCTTTGCGAAAATTGACGGATGTTTCTATTCTAGATGTACTTATTCTAAGTTATTGTGGAGCACAAAGAACATCTGCATCGCGAATTGTTGATTTTATGATGTATTGAATAAATAAGCGATCTTTAAACTTTTAAAACGATTTTTTTTGTTTTAGTGTATTGCTTTATTATTAAATGCACAATTTTAAAATTACAACACGCTACATACATTTTCAGGAATATCTTGCGCGTTTGTTGATATTTATATCTAAAAAAAAGATTCTTAAAATTCTATAAGTAATATTAAATATTAACTCAATAGTCAATACGCTAATTTTACGCGAATAATTTAGTAACAAAACCATCCTGGAATTAACAGTTCAATAAAGAATCTGATTCTTGTCCTGCACTTAGTACTCTCTAATATAGTCTATATCTAACAGTAAACATAAAGCCATGTAGGGCACATGCTAATGACGTATTGTTTCTTGGGGTGTGACCCTATGTAGCTTAACACCTTTGGACCCTAGCCAACTTCACCTGCACACCAATCACCATGGTCAATGAACAAAGACCCACTGAGCTGCATTAGAGAGTAGAACTATCTAGGTTTAACGAACTATATAAAGTATAACAATCTCAGTGACTGCCCTTGTGGCGGAGTTGTATTATGGTACGACTGCAATGCTGAGGTCTCGGGTTCGATCCCAGGTCGGGCAATGTGATATTGGGATTTTCTACTGAGTATCAGCCCGTAGTCTGGAATTTGTGCCCGATATGGTGATAGGCTCGCCCCCTATCACATCATGGGACGGAATACGCACGGTGAAAATTGGGTGCACTAGTTGCGCTTCTAGCCTGCGGTGTGTGTGTATATGAAATATAACAGATTTTCGAAATTTTCAAGCACCTAATTATAACCGACGTTTGTGTTTGTATGAAAGAAATGAAATTTCCCATTACGCAATGAATGAATTACTTTATACTCACATTTTGTAAAGCAAGACTGCATTGGATTGAATACTACTCATTTTCATTTAGGACGTGGTAGGTCCCTCGTATGCGAGGAACTGTCAACAAAAAATGTTATGTTTATCTTCGAAAGACATTATAGCCCATTTAAGTACTTAATTTTCAAAAAAAGGTGACTAATGTAGGGCAGTAATAATAAATAGAACTAGAGTAACCGACGTCGTTCGCAAAATCAGCACACTGAAGTGGAAGTGGGCTGGCCATGTCTGCAGACGGACAGACGGTCGATGGAGCAGAGAAGTGCTGGAGTGGAGACCGCGTTTAGGTAAACGTAGTGTAGGACGCCCTGCTGCACGATGGACAGACGACTTGAAAAAGGCGGCGGGTAGCGGATGGATGCGGGCTGCTCAAGACCGGGATGGTTGGCGTTCACTTGGGGAGGCCTACGTTCAGCAGTGGACGGCGACAGGCTGATTGATTGATTGATTGATTGAATAATAAATACCCTTTGATTAATTATATACCTAGATAGACACTGAACGTTTCAAACGCGTCGAAAAAAATAGAGGCCAATAGTTGCCCGCTAAATGAGTTCGAGTGAATTATTTTTTGTTGTTTTTCATGGATATAATTTTCTCCCCATTTTAATAGAAACCATGTAATAACTGGTATCATTATGCACACAAGGATACGCAGAATGATGCAGCGATAGCGTATGACACAGTTTGTTTTAGTTTCATTGTAGCGCGTCACTCTATCTAGGTATATAATTAATCAAAGAAAAAAACCTAATGTATCTTCTCTAGTAGAAAAGTGAAAGCAGTTAAATTAACCGTTTCTGGTAAAGTTTGATACTACTAACCGCGTCTTTAATGTGTAGGCGATATAATCTCCATATTTATTTGTCAACAAACGCACACGCACGCGGCATATCTACTGTACCGTTGTTTTTAAATATGTTAATCTGCGAACGTTCGGAAAGTGCTTTGAAATTTATTAAAATAATCTCGCTTTTTTCCATGTTTTACGACAAAAGGTGCATTTTATATGCTGTGATTTAGGTATTTAATATATTATCAAATACTTCTATTATAAAAACAATTTGTACTTGATTAATGTACACGGATTTTCGCGTAAGTAGCGAGCGAGGTTTCTTCTATGTTGTACTACACAATATCTTTGTGTATACAGGATGCTGCAGATCATATCGTAGTAAGCATTGATTGGGTATACCAAAATCATATAACTTGAGATTATAATTCTAGTAACACTAAATAAGCGGCGATAGACTAGTTGGGAGTGGAACGGACTGCCACGACGAATGTCCGCAGGTTCAAAACCCAAGGGCACACACCTCTGACTTTTCTAAAAAGTTAGGTGTGTATTCTTTGTGAATTATCGCTCGCTTTAACGGTGAAGGAAAACATCGTGAGGAAACGTGCATATTTGAGAATTTTTCTATAGAAATTTCGAAGGTATGTGAAGTCTGCCAACCCGCACTAGGCCAGCGTGGTGGACTAAGGCCTAAAACCCTCTGTTATAGAGGAGGCCCGTGCTCAGCAGTGGGCCGTATATAATACAGGGCTGGTATGGTAACACTAAATTGTACATCATCATCATCAGCCACATGAAGTTTACTGCTGATCATAGGCCTTGTTGGAAGCGGCTTGCATCCAGCGTGTTCCAAAATTAAACAGTTAGTTGTAATACCAGCGAAAAAGATGTATGTACCCCACTTAAACGACATGAGTGTGGAAAATATGTCTTTCCACACTCATTTCCGTGATTAAAAAGCAATCAATGGTGAACCAGTACCACTGCACTCAGTTCTTTTCATTTAATAGAATAGATAAAAACATCATCGCGTTGGTCATATAATAGGCGCTTCGATTCGACTTTGATTTTCAGGTCGGGTACTTCAAAATATTATTTAAGTTGCTCGGAATTGCTTTTTGTGTTCCGATATGGTGACATAACCCACAGGTCGGTTTATGCTTAGCTGATTATGATGATGATGCTGTAATAAGCTTACCCGGTACGATAAAAGAAAAAAACTCGAGGTAGATGTACCAATTTTGTCGTGTACTCCCATTTTCCGGAAAAAAATACATTCCATATTATGTAGGAGAAATATTACGAACAAACTAATATCAAGAAAAACTTTAATACTTTCAATTTAAAACTGCATTTCATCATCATAAATATTACTTTTAGTCAAAAGCAACTATAGACAAACACCTACTTCTCAATCATCCATATTATTCTTTTAAATTAAATGCAATGCATTCCAGTGTATAATTTATTGGAGCTACCAGTTCGGTAATATGAGACTGCTATTTTTAGCAGTCACAGACTTAAATACCAGTAATATTTCATAAGTTGTTTACCTTAGCTATTCCGATATCTATTTGAAAATGTACCTTAGAACATAACTTATTTATCAGTGTTTTAACTTTGGAATGTTACTTTTAGTTCGAAGTTAATATAATTTGAGAGTTAGACACTGATAAGGGTAAGCAATGATTAAGAATATTATATTTTTTGACAAAATACACCCTGTATTGTTTAATTTAACACGCTCTTTATAATTAGATGGTTTCGACTCACTGCTTCATTAGCGTAAAATTCCGTTCCGAATATAAGAGAACAGTTTAAACTTTGAAGCACGCAGTGATAGTATTATAGCTATAGATTATCGGAAAAAAATGAGCAGAAATTCTATGATTTAGCGCCTTTCAACAAATAAATAATCAATTTATGTCTAGAATATTCATTACTGATACCTATTCTCTGCGAAAGTAATATGTTTCTGTGTTATTTATGCAACGACACTTATCTACGTGGTATTGTAGGGACATTATACTGATACTTATTTTCATAGACGGATGCATTTGATACCTTGGACCGTTTTTCTAGCTAGACGTAGCTCGCATAGGCTGCTCTTAAACAGTAGCAACACCATCAAAAACTTGTAATTACGAATCACTACATGGCACGATTGATAATAAAGTACTTTAAACTGAATAGCATTGCATGTTGTTTGTCAGTAGACAAAGCAGTGGTACATACCCAGACCGATACGAAAGTCCTAGGTACTTAATCCTAAGCATGTAGAAGCAAATACAATCAGGATTATGGATCACGGACTAAGCTAGGATTATTCTTTATGAATATTTTCTGTTTGATGTAAACTGGATTGGATCAGTCTCCTTATTCTCTAGGACAGTGTAAATTCGTAACGCGGCCGTGTTACATTAACTTTGTGTAATTAGCGTTAAATGGTATTCTGTATGCCAATTTCCATAGTAATAAACGCGATAAGTTACGTTACGCCCTTGTTACGAGCGGTGAAAATAACGTGTGTCATAGAGAATAAGGGGGCTGCTTCACGCATAGCGATAGACTCGTCCACTCGTCTGCTCCTGGAATTGAAATAATTTTATATTAATATGGATAGAACTAACAGGGCCCGTTTTGCCATATCTCAGTAAACGCTAATCGCCGGTAAATATAACGCGACCAAATAAAAAAGCTCAGCTTCCAAATAAATTGTAAACAAAAGTGTGTATTCAGCATTAAGGCCCAGTTTCAGAGGTTTCAAATTGTATGTGACAGTTATCATATTAAACAGCTAAAGTATATCATTTTATTACCATTTATTTGAGGGCAGATTAAAATGTGACTTTTGCATTTGTTCGGCTTATACATTTATGTGATAAGTAGGATTTATCTGCATGCGGTGAAATCGGTCCTAACTGTCTTAAACGTTAGCTGGAGGATAACATTTATTTAAACATTGTGAAACAGGATCTTACAGTCTATAAACAAGTTAACAAAGCGAATACTGACAGCTTTCTACCATCACATACCCTTATCCCTCTAAACTATAAAATCAGCGCAAAGCAATTTTAATTCAGTATCATTGGAGTTAAACAATAGCATGAGGTAGCGAAAATTTAGATCTCTGAGGTATGTAATATCCAAATCGGACTAGGTCAAATCCTTTAGAGGCCGCAAACTTTGAAGAAGTTAGAAAACTCTACTAAAAAGTCACCGAATAGGTATAGTAATCGAGTCCAGGATTTCCTAGTTCACATCGCATAATATAGACCAAGAAACGACTATCTAACAGTTTTTCTATTATAATAATCTACATCGATTTTTTTCCTATCGTAATCGATTCTATCGATTAAATTCGAGCCTCGGGCAAACTCTATTGATTATAAATGACGACTCATAAAATATTAATTATTTTGTCTGTGACAGCATTATTAGTTTTCTATCTTGTGTCATGTGCACCTGTTGTAACTATTTTAATTAAACAAATAACTTGTTTTGATGAGGTTAATAACCTGAGACCGATATTTTGCCTTAAAACTCCTCGGCAGGAAATAGGTGCATAGAATAATAATATTTCCATAAAAATCATATTATTGTAAACAAATTGAATTTTAAAATACCTACAAAATTTTCTATTTAGATTTTCCGATCTCTCTCTACCTATAATTTGAATAGCTCGCTTTCTAAAAACTAGAAGAGGGTTTGCCCATAATCGGTTAGCAGTTTGTACATCGCAGCTTACGTACTTTTGCGATTTAGTAAACAGAATCCGGTGTTAAGTGTGCCAAGCTAATTTATCGTTAGGGCGAATCCAATTAAAGGTCAGGTTGCCTTGCCACCTGTAGGATGATCCATTCCGATAGATTTATCGGCGATTTCTATTCTTCAAACATCATGCTTGAAGGTTGGTAAGGAATCATGTGTTTGACAAAAATGTGGATTTAACTTGATAAGCTTTGGCTATTAAAATGACGACTGATGGGTTAGTTCTCTATTGGTATTTGAAGTATTTAATACAGGCAAAATAACTGTTTTATCCGATGTATGGTGTTTGTTCTCTGCAACATTGATTTTGTAAGTAATTTGTTTTCGTGCACGTCAATAAGATAACTAGAAACTATCGCTCTTACAATTTCTTTTCCTCAAAGTAAATTTGCTTTTTTTTAGATTAGTTAGGCCCTAGAGGCCCTAAACTCTCTCATGGAACTTCTCAAAATGAGCAAGAAACTTTGAATACTGTCAACATCAAATAACGCTGTCACAAAGTGCCCCACTAGTTTGTTTGTTCTTTTTTCAAAAACACTGATTACCTTAGAAAAACTAGTCTAAAGTATTTTGGTAGCTCTATTTCTCAAAAAAGTAAGATAAGAATAGGTCATCACAAAACAACTATATATTTTTTCTTCTTTTGAGTTATTTCTTGGCAGTAAATAGCGTCTTTGACATTGTTGACATTAGATAAAAAATCTTCAGCCAATAAATGGTAGCGGGAATTCAAGGACATTTCGTAATGTGGGCCAAAGTTTGAAATATTTTGGAACATTGTTAAATGTATGTTATTAACTCAAGTTCATTTTTTATGTCATTTTGACATTTTATGTCTAGTTTTAAATGCCTTTTTATGTCGACAATAACTGCGAAAGGTATTTTGGGTTATATTTGTATTTTTAACAGCTTCTATGAAGAGCGCCTATCCTACTTAATATTATAAACGCGAAAGTTTGTAAGTATGGATGTATGGATGTTTGTTACTCTTTCACGCAAAAAAACTACTTAACGGAATTCGATGAAATTTGGCACACGGGTAGATTATGTCCTGGATTAACACATAGGCTACTTTTTATCCCGGGAAAATATAAAGCGGACTTTTATCCCGGGAAAACTCATTCACGCGGGCGGAGCCGCGGGCTCGTTACCAATATTTACTTTACCAGCCACTTAAAAAATCACGTAACTCTACATTTATTTTTCACGCAATTTTATTAGCGTGCAAAAAAGTTTGTTAAACAAAATAATGCTAAAAATGTGCAATGCTTTATTTTTAGACGTCATCATGGTTGTAATAAGAAATCTGAACATTTACATCAACATATTTTTTTTTTCGATATTTCCATAAACCGTAGCACCTCACGTGCTTGCCATTAAAATAGTATGGATTAAGTTTGAATTTCTCTGATAAAAATAAGTCGGCGACTACCACGCCGCCATTCTGCTCACTGCCGGGCTCTTTGGGCTGCACGCGGCACGCGCACCGCCCATAAACATGTCACTTCGGACGGCAACCCGCGATTTACGACCTCTCGCTCTAACGCAGCCATAACTTAGCCAAACAAAAGGGAAAGCTATAACATTCATCGGTCCCATGCGGATAGTTTAATTTACGCACACAGATGTAATGATATGAGCTAGTATGCGATTTGAGGTTGCAGTATATGCGCAAATAGAAGAATATTTAGGCATTGATCGACTAGGTTTAAATAAAATAAAATTTTAATTTAGTATAACTTAGATTAAATTAAAGCTATAGGATCTAAAATATACTTTTCCATAGTATTTTAAGGAGAAGCATCGTTAAAATTCGTATATACTATGTGAGTCTTGGTCTCTCAGTACAAACGGGCCCGCTCCGTTCGAGTTTACCGCCGGCAGAGAGTCCAATGTTTTTGTCCCACTCTAACATACAATTCCCAGATCGTAAATCTCGAAATGGCCGCATATAGGTTACGCACGCCGGCCGCGCAACACTAGAGGGAGCGCATAAAGTATAGTTTTCTCTGTTTTATTACCTGTTTCACTGGGCGATAAAGGAGATGAGAATATAGACGGGGAAATCAGCTGTTTAGGGCATGCTTTAAACGTGCTAAGGAATGTGGCGAACGAAATGTACTAGTGATACGGTACGAAAGATGCTCTGCTTGATTAAACTATTTTTGAAGGTAATTGTTTCGGTTAGTGAATTAAAACATGTTAAAAGAAATGTATGTCTTTTGGGAAGTAAGAATCCTTCATGCGCGATGTACTACGCACTTATTGAAATTAAAGTATTTATAAACCCGATAATAATAGGTTAAGCATTCATTCCTTTAGTACCTAATGTGAACACTTTTAGAACAGAGTCATTAAAATTTTAGAAACTTTCTTTATATTATTTTTTTAACTATATTAATCCATTTTTAAAATTAAACTGAAGTATTTATTTGAGAAAAAAATGTCATCATTGGCTATAAATATCGCAAAAATATATAAATTCCGAAAATATTATACAACGTATAGATACTTATATACTAATTAGTTCATTCTCGCTGTATATAGATTTTTTATAGATTGTGTAGATAAAAAATGCTATCAATATGAATTTATCAATTTTTATATGTATAATTTTTTTATTTCCCATAAAATCTACCAACAGCTTCATAATGTCTAATGTTAATAAAAAATCAACCCAAACAACAAAAAAATATACATACCAATTTAAACACACAAATAATATTGATCTACATCTATTATTATAAAGACAGTAATTGAATAGGTAAAAATAACTCGTTCCGCCCCGGGCGTTAGTCGCACCATGTAGATACTGTATCTTGACACTGACAGATGAAACTGACGTGTCGCTCATTTCGGGACGTCAGAGGTGGGGGAAACAACATGGCGGCCGGACTAACGGCTCTCATTGGCTGTTTGCAATTCTTTGCAGTCCAGTGCGACATTGTTACCGTTTTGTCATTAATCGCCTGTCAGTCTTATTGTTAGGTCCATAGTACGGTTGTAAATAATAACTACGCAACTTTAATTTTTGTTTTGTTTAGATGTTTTTTGTGTTTCGTTTTTTATTTTAAATGTTTCCTAGCATAATACCTTTACGTTTTAAAAAATATTGTATTTTTTGATTTTTGCCCGGTAAGTTCTTGGGTTCCTAGTTTAAAAAGTTAGAGTCGTCGATACCATTCCATTTTGTACTAAGATTGTGACTAATGAAAGGTTGACACTTTCAGTTATAGTGTTAACTTACGTATGAAATTTTCGTGAGGGTATTACATTACACGATTACAATTAGTAATCATGTTGTAATAACTGCGACAAAAGCCGAAGTGTAGATATCAAGCAGCATGCGTATGTATGTCATAATGTTCTATTTAATATATTTCGTTACATACATGCATGCAATGTGCTTTTCTACAACGATATTGAAGTTAGGCCTAAACACAACGCTATAGCATGCTATACACTTGCTACCTGCGCTTTATGGCTTCTGGGAATAAGTAATAATGAATACCGGAATACTTGACATACATATTGCTTTCTTGCAGCTTGCTTTATTAATAATATCTTACAGCATACACGAGGACAGGTCTCTTAGAAATTTGACTTCATATTATTTTTATAACATGGATTAATAATATGAATAGTATTGTATAGGTACCGATTTTTTTTGTAAGACCAAATCTAATTTGATTTTTACTCTACTGTACATCGGGATGTAATAATTATTTTCTATTGTATATAGGCATGGTTTTACTTTCATACCTCATATAATATTATTGTAATGTATAAGCTGCTTTAGTATCAGAAGCATAATCTACCAAGCTTAGGTGCATAGATTAATTATGCATAGATATAAAAAGGTTATTTGTTCCATTTTTTGAAATAAGATTAAAACCGCTTCAATTGAGTAGGTTTTAACTGTATAATTTGAATTAAATAATTATCGTGCCAAAATCTACAATATATTTTAGAGCTGGTTGTATTTGAAGGAATGGTAAATGTATGTCTGTGTTGGTAGGTCGTTTGCAGGATCTACTTATTAACCAAAGATAGCCAAATTCTAGGATAGTGCCAAGCTATCATTAACAATTGAATTAGGTCATAGAAATGCATAGTCAATTTTTTTTTACATATCAATGGTCAAAATGCTTTAATTTAATTCTGAGAAATGCCTCATTCATTCTTAATTTGGATTATCAAATATCAAATTTGATTCTCATCCGTATTTTCACACATGTAGTTTTTGTTACATTGTATCTCCCGTACCACTGTATTTATTCTAAAGTAAATAACCAAATAAATATATTTTAAGAACCTTGATAGTAGAGTCTACCAAATAACTGATTTTTTGAGGTCCATTAACATGTCCTTTTCCTAATACCCATTCCTTCTTTAAAGCAAATAATGCAACCATTTGGTGTTGTGCGATTCATGTACCTTTGTAGTTGTTCACTAGTGGCAGATATTGTTTATTTTTTGTTGGGGCAAAAAAGTTCTCGAGTGGAAACCACGTAATGGCAAGCGCTGCGTCGGCCGTTCACCTGCAAGGTGGACACTGGAGAGACGACTTGATAAAGATCGAAATCTCTAGGGGAGGCCTATGTTCAGTAATGGATGACATGTGGATGATGATGATGATGATTGATTAACATCAGGCGACCCACTTGCTCGTTTGTATATGTTATAAAAAATATAACACACACGCATTTATTTCCTTACAAAATGTAACATATAGTGGATATAATGTAACGATAGGTCCTCCACTATGCATATCTTTGGCCTGAACAAGTGACGAAATCTAAGTTAGATCTAGACTGCGTCTAAGTAATTAAGAGTAGCGTTAAAGACTCGTTTACGGTGACGTCACACGTTGCACGTTCCGTTGCGCGTCACATTGTGCATGACCTTGTGGGCAAAAATACGGACGCGTGCGCAACATGGCTGGTACTAACGCCACGTGTGCAACATGGCTGCTACTAACGTCACATGCGCACGCGTCTGTATGTTCCACCGCGTGTACTGGCGAAAGTAATGCCCAAATTAAGCTACTTTGACACTATTATACATGGACATACTAATGTACTCATTACTTTATTAGTACTGTGTGTAATCATTATTTATTCTGATATGTTTGGCAAAATATTTTAACATGTCCATCTGAAAATCTAGGTGAGGCCTATGCTCAGCAGTGGCCTATATGTGTCTGATGATGTCGATATTTGCGACGGACAAAGTCTTAAGAAACTAAAGTTAGGATTTCTGAGAACAGTCCACTTACCCATCCTATCAAGTCATACTAACGACTATTACCATCAACATTTTACAGTTTTAGTTTGTGTTTTATCTTTTTTTTATAGAAAAACCCCAGAAACCCGATTTCGGCCAGTACTTAAGACTACTGCTGGCTATAAAAATATAGGTACATTAATCAAAGTATAATGAGTAGGTTGTTGACCTCTGTGGAAACGAAATGGAGGTTGGTGAAGGACGGGGATATATGTGTGTTATGCGTTGTCTAAACTACTAAAACTCCTTTTGTAATTGATCTTGATAAATTTGCCGTGGATTTCACATTCCCAATTGAATCGTGTAGTGATATTCACTTACCTATTTTCTTAATATTTAAGTTTACCTACGGCCTACGATTATCCTCAGTGGCAAAAAAATATTAATGTGTTTAAGATCTCAAAATTCATGAAAATCATCAATCTTTAAGATTGCCATATTTTGAAAATACCACCCAAGTAACAGTACACAAAACATGAAAGCAATAGGACTTGTGAAAGTAGGAAATGAGCTAATTATCTTCAAACGCCTGAATAGATCTTTCCAAATTCTAGCTAAGAACCATCTCGATCACGTCAACTTTCAAACAAAAAACTGCATTAAAATCGGTCTATTCGTTTTGGAGCAAAGATGCAGATACACACCTTACTTATAACACTCCTCTTTTTCCTCCTGGGGTTAAAAAAACATAAGTACTAAACATATGGGTTCAAGTACCTAATTATAAAAAAAATATTGTCGATTAGCATATTATTATAATATAATCATACTTCTTACTTGTTTTTTGGATGTTTTTATGTTAGTTAGAAGTAAACGTAGAAACTTTAAGGATTTGTATGAAATTTGACACACGGGTAGATCATGTCATGGATTAACATCAAAGAGTTCTAAGATTATATAGAGTGGATACTTGGAAAATTGTTGTACAAACACTTTGAGACTGTTCGTCAGTAACTCAATCTACCGTGAAATAACAAAATACCTATGTAAAATTCATTGGAACATACTTTGACATGGTCGTAGTGCGTAAATTAGCATATTTCCTTACAAAATATTGTTTTCTATACAAAATTTAAGCATACAGATACATCTTGTTACACGGAAGTGTCAGATAAGACAGCGACTTATTACCAATGGGTAATAACTTTTGGACGATAAATTTGGTCCTGATGTCCGGTCTATAATTATACTCTTTAATGTTTTTGATTAACATATAGGTTACTTTTATCTCGGATATTTGTTTGTTTGTGTTTTATGGGCTTTTGTAGCGGGAAAGGCTTTTCACATGGGCGAAGCCGCGAGTTACACGGCACTATATAATAATCCGGGAGTATGCGGAGATTGCAAGCGCTGCAGAAATATGTCGCATTGCAAAGGTGAAAAGAAGATATGCTAACGTTACTGCCAACCTTCGACAACAAGAAGAAGACTAGTAGCCGTCGTTAGAAACATAAATTAAAATTTTACAGCGTAAACTTATGAACTTGTAAGAAAATTTGGAATTTTTACATATTGATGAAGACGACCTGTATTTTATGTTGTATAAAGATAAGCATTATGCGCACATAAATATTCTATTAATTTAATCGTTCATATTTTATCTCGATCTTAGGTATCAGTAGTCGGGAAAATCACGTAACTATTCTATTCCTTACTAACACAGTAAAATACATATCAACATACTTGGTGTTGTAATGGTTTATGCAAAACTATTTGTCATCCAGATTTATAATAATATATAAAAATAAATGCCGGTCGGCACGTAGCAAATTACTCAATATCACAAAACGAGATAATGCAATAAACCGTTATGCAAGGAGGCGCATTGCACAACTGTGAAATGTTCTGATACAGCTCTCGTTTGCTCAAGCATAACGTTTGAAGCTATGTCAGTATGTGCTAAGACTTTTCGACCGCCTGTTGTTGATGTGGTGTATAATATACAAAGCAAAAAATTTAGACTCAGATAAAATAAAATTTATTACAGTCAATTTGTTATTCAATGTAATTTGTGTTAAACGTGCATAATGACTGTTTACAAGAAATGAATACATAAAGTTAACATTTTTCAAGAAAACCAATTCCCGTCATGGTGTAGAGCAACATTCGTACCGATCGCAACGGCATCAACGTCTGGTGCATCGAACGATACACGAAGAAACTTTACGAGGCCGCACTTGCTCGGATCGCCCGTGCCACGGGCGACCGTTGTCGATACAATTCTATCGCGAGTTGCGACCGGACCGTTCAATTAATCGCTCCGATTAACGTTGTCTCTCGGACATCAAGTGCGGCGGATTAACGGAGGGTGGTGGTGTCCTTTTCTGTTGGTCGCAGATTTAGTGCGGCGCCGCGGCGTGTGGCGTCGCCTGGCGGGGGGTGCGCCGTCGCTCGTAAAGCATCGGCCGCCACATTCAACTGACGCGCGTCTCGGCGACTACGCGTTGCGTAACACACCGCGCCATAAACAACACGACGTGCTCGCCGCTTGCCGCTCGCCGCGCCGAGCCGCTCGCCGGCAGCTACCTAGCTGACTCTACTGGCGGCTACTTACCCACGTGCGGCACACACATTACGTATTGCGCTCATGCCGCAACTAAAACGCTGACACGTGACTCGTGGCTCAGCGGAGTGAAACTCTCGGAACTCTTTTCGGCAGAACTGTGAGTTTTGTGAAGAAGTTTATAGGGAGCGGAATGGCGCGAGTCCGTTTGCCGTCGGCGAGCCGCGGCCGCCCGGCTTAAGGTGAGTTTATTGCCGATTTATGGCTCCCAACTTGGTTCGCATCGGGAGCAAAGGGTCCGACACGAGTTCTGTTTGTATAACAAACTTTTACACGGCTCCTTTTCAATTTATCTCGTCGTTTAGATTCTATTTGGAGCGATCATGAGCCCGAAAACGGATGCTAACAATAGCCTAGAATAGCAGCGAGACGGCAATTTGTTTTGATTTGCTCGATGAGTGAAAACAAGCGCGGTGCCTAGCGCGCGGACAAAATTATTTTCAGTCTTGGCTAAAGACGGATTTACTGACTCTAGAGCGGAAAAGTTATTCAGAAATATCAATAAATATATTAAACGAAACGGAAATATTTAAGAGGCATAAACAAGCAAAATATTGTTTATGAAATTATTTGGAAAATGACAAACAAGATCTCTGACAACTCATCTTCATAATGATGGTAGCCACATAGTTTAATTTCTTAGGCTATTTTTTTACCGTCACTTATACTCGGACGTAAGTTACGTCCTACAGAATTATATACACTATTATAATTAAAAATCTACTTACACATTAAATCATTCATTAAAATTATATTTTTATGCAATGTTATTTTAAATATCAAATTTAATGATTAAGAAAATTACAAGTATATTCTTATTATTTGACAATGTTAATCGTCATATTTATCATAACTTATAAAGAAATCATCATCACCATAAAATATTTATTGGAAACATTTCACCAAAGTTATTGCAGCAGATTTTGAACCTTATTGTAAAGGAATGAAGACTCACAAACTAGACTATAGGGCACTTATTCCCATAAAGTCACAACATAATAGATGTTCAAAGGTGTGCGTAAATACCGTAGCGTAATTATATATAAAGAGTATTTAATTTTGAACATGTAATTAATGCGAGTGATACCAAGTAATGTAAAACATAAATTAGATGCATTGATAATAAAAATTATCATAAATCCAAGGTGAAAACATGGTATTAAAATCTATTAACGAGGCAGGGGGTACCCTGCAATTATATTTTTCGAATTCTTATCGCTGTAATTTTCGTTTGGGATTCTACAAATGTATAAAAATAATTGATAAGTACAAAAGTATCTCATATGATAATGCACTCTCTATCTTAACTATTAAAGTATTATCAATTAATTTGAAAGGGCAGGGCGGCAATGAACTTGAGAAGATAGCGGTCGCACACGCCATTGTAGAGCGCCAAAATGTATAAATCAAAGACTGGTTGGCAAGAACTCTCATTGGCCTAATGCTTAGGTGTCTTGACTAAAACTTTGAATAGTAGAGTATTTTTGTGCAATTATGAAACCTATAATTTTAATTGTAGAGTCCGTTTTTGATTAGCTTATAGTTTCCCATAATTGGACAGATAATTTAGGTAACATATGTTAAGCGGATTTAGAGCATAAACCATCACGCTAGTCCAATGCGTGATATTGGGTTGATAGACTTTCATCAAATAACCGCAATTAAATTAGTTATGATAAAATTAATAATAGTAGGACGCACTACCCTACAGATTATTTATGTAATGAATACAACAAAGTGTTCCACATCTGCGCAAGAGGCTCCGAATACATTTTTCTCCGTAGAGTTATGTGGCATATCTCAAAAATTCTTCGGTATGATTTTCTGTCCGTCCCGCCACCTCTACTTTTAAATATTTCTTGTTTTGTACATATAAAGGTATACCTAGGATTATGATTTATATGATTTTGGTATGTTCATACTATCTATTTTTGCAGTAACTATTGAAGTTCATATTCGAGTAAGACATCCGATGCTTTAAAAATGTAAGGGGAAAAAATCTAAAATATAAACACCCCATCAGATGATGCGTAAGCATTTATAGATGTTAAAATAACAA
This sequence comes from Sphinx pinastri, assembly GCA_947568825.1. NCBI lineage: Eukaryota > Metazoa > Arthropoda > Insecta > Lepidoptera > Sphingidae > Sphinx > Sphinx pinastri. Next base: position 6,605,231 of record OX387627.1, on the reverse strand, counting down.
AAATATATAGATCGAAGATCATTTACACCATAATCATTGTTATTATTTATAATAATTATGTACTCAAAAAAATAAATGTTGGATTTCCAAGAAGATCTTAATAAATCTGTCGAAAAATTAGATGATGCCTCCTATCCCACATTTGTATGATAAATTTAATTTCATCTTTTACAGTTTTTACTCCTTATCACACATACAGAAATGATCAAGAAGGCCGGCAAAATTTTTGCGACTATCATATTATAGAGTTAGACTTCGTATTAGAGTACGTAGAGCGTAATTATTTTATAAACCTAATAAAAAATACTTCCCTCAACGACAAATAAATACTACGCAAAAACAAATGTGTTAATAATTTACACGAATGCTTAGTTATTAATTAATTACATGAGCACAAACTACGCGTTAACACATTTTAACCCGCAGTTAAAACTTTAACGTTAACAAATGCTATATCAAAAAACATACTTAATGTGAAATGCACCATTAAGCTGTAAAAGCGCGAGGCGAGAACAAGGTATAATGGAGTTAATGTACCTGCTTACCCTTTAATGTATACAGGTTGATGTCAAATAATAATTTCTTTAGAGACTATAGGAACTAAATCGAAGTAGTATGGCCCATTACCCTGTCAAACTGCACTGTTTAAGACGCACGTTTTTTGAAGGAATATTTAAACCTAATTTTAATAAAACTTTGAAAAAATACAATAAAATACATATTGAAAGTTTAGGTTGAAAGCGATAAATACAACAAATAATATACTACAGCTTTAGGCATGTGAAAATGGTTTGTGTGGGGAATACATACATGTTATTATTTTCTTAGTAGTACCTTAATATATATACATAAGTAACTAATATTTGAATTAGGCCCGCATGTCAAATGCGACCGATGAGTATCGCTCTTTTAGTGGATGTATCACTTCAGATTTTTATTTATTGCACTTTATATACAAATAATTATCGGTGGACTTAGTGCCAAAGCATTCTCTCCCAGTAAGCTAAGGGTGGTGCAGAGATAAATAAGGTAGGTGCATTAAGGTACCTTTATATGTATTCAAAGTCACAAATTAAATAAATATACGATACATACATAGAAATTATTAATAAATACCTATATGAAATATAAACATAAGATAAGTAATATTACAGATCCGGGATAAAAAACCGAACTCATTAGAATTTTTGAACATTGTTAATATAAAAAAAATCTGTGGGCACAACAGTGCCCCGTCAAGACGAGCCATGCATAATGTAAAGGCACTAGAATATTATTTTCTTGAACGGGTAAAAAATTTAAATAACTTAATATCGTAAAAATATAATTTAGAAATTAATTAAATTGTTTGAATGGCGAATCATTTAGAGTATTTTTATGTTGCCATCATAACTTGCATGGAATTTTTGCCATCCAAATAAGTAAAGATTTTTAGGATGTAAACAATACAAAAGCTATTATAAATGGTAGAGCCGCTCTATAGACAATTTTGTATATAGCATGAGTGTGCCGCTTTAGTTGAAACCCCTGGTCAACCAGATTCAACACATTGTATCTATTACTAATAACACCAATATGAAGTATTTTATTTATTAACGTATATATCAAGATTTCAAGGTCCAACGAATCCAACCCATAATTTCTCAAGAACTCACATAAAATCCTCAATTACGATACAATTTAATCAAATAGGATTTTTTACCTGTTTTATAAAAAAAAAAACAACAAATGATCAGAAGCAAGTTCTTAAAAAATATTAATACCACATGAAAAATTGAATGACAAACTCTACAGCACTGCATTTGTTATTTTGAGACAATAGAATAAGTTTCTAAATGGCTTTTAATTATACTGGCTACAATGCTCTTCAAGCCACAGTGTTTGCACACTGTTACTCAGGAAATAGATGTAGGCAACCAAATGGACCTAGAAACCTAAATACATATACAACTAAGAACTATAAAGAACTCTACATTCCTTGTCCTAAAATTAAAAAATGAGTCTTCAGTTATAAAAATTCTTTATTAGACATATGCTATTAGAAATTGTCCAGCCTACAATATGCTCAGAGCTCTAGCAACGATAACAGAAAATAAAATTTGCTTCTTAATATAAAAATGTTATATATATCCGTGCATTATTCAGTCTGTTTTTGTAAGATATATAAAAAAGATATATCTCAATGATATTTTTTTGTAACATATACCTATCTATATGTATAAGGAAAGGTTGCGCAGCACGGTAGCAAGGACAAAATTATTCTTGCATACAATTCTATCTTACCTAAACTAAAAAAATCCCCCTAGCCAGTTTCGGCCACGGCGGCCAATCTCAACGGAGATCAGCCAGGTACGCAGAAGATATTATAGTGCACGAGTGTGTGCGCAACACACAGGTGCACTCGCTATTCCTTTACTTTCATAGTCCGGTGAGACGGCAATCCGGAGAGAAATCAGGCGCAGGACCAACGGCTTTACATGCTTTCCGAGGCACGGGGTATCACACCGCCAACTTCCTGACTTCGAGCTGTGACTGAGTAATTTTTAAGATGAAAAAACCAAGTCACAATCTTTTTATCTTACCTATTATGAATGCGAAATCTTGTCCAGATCTCTGGGCAGAAACAACGTACAAATTACTGAACAGATTTAGATGAAATTCGACACATAGACCATATATTAAATGGACATACTACATATTATTACATATTATTCTATACATATTATATAGACTACATATTATTTTTGAAGTTTATAATTATAATTTTACGCCGCAAGCTAATGAAGTAATATAATCTCTATTTCACACTTCCTTCGTGATGTCTCGATACTGGACAGTAAGCGTTTCCGTAAATTGCATGCCTCGTAACGCAAGGGTCGGGCACTACGCTAACACATGTGAATAGAGCATTAACTAACAAAAAACAATAAAAAAACATCTAACAAAGTCCATAAACGTGTTATAAGCACGAAAAAACTTCCGCTAGTACGTTTAATCACATTCAAAACACTTGCGTCGGTAACATTAATTGAACTCATATAAATATTGCACATTCTGTTATACACAATACGAAAAACGACTAGTTAATTTAAAAACCTAATCGGCACGATCTTACTTCCTCTATGTCCAGTTAAAAGTAAAAAGTGGCTCAAGGAGTACCATAGCCATGCGCAAGCGCACACTGCTTGCGATTCCACTCGTGTGCGTCGCCATATTTGTCTTATTTCACATCACCCTGTTAGATCTCAATCTCTACTTATTATTCAGTGATGCTGCTGGTTGCTTTTTGTAATTTTACCTCGCCTTCTACGTTGCGGTGACTCAATTTCTGCTAGTTGTTGATAGTGTGCTAGTTGACTATGTTAATACAGATTGTCCCCTTGATATAGACTTGTAGATCAAAAGGCCGAGACGAATAGATGTGTAAAAACCATTGATGTAAAAAAACTCACATCAATGGTAAAAACACAAATCAAGCGCTTTCGAATGTGTAGGCTATTTGTTTTTATGCTTTGATAACTACTTCAACCGTTATATAAACAACAAAAAACTAACAAGTAAACATTTTCTTGATGTTAACCGAACAAATATTAAGTCTAAATATTATCACCAAAGGTATCAAACCGATAAATAAAAGCCGTTTATCATTTATATTCCCCTGACGAATCGCAACTTTTTTCTTAATAAATGAATGAATAGAATATATCTTAGAAGCATAACAAAACCAATAAAGACTTCACAGTTATTGTTTAATTATAAAACCATTGATTGAAGCAACTTTCTTCTATTAACATGCTAATGAGGTAAAACATAAGCTCACACAATACCATCACCGTGGACAAATGCAAACCGGGCCCAGCGAGGCGAGAAGCGTCGTTTTCTTCGCGACTTTTTATTGTTAAGTTAGGTCCTTTGTTGTAAAAAATGGAGTAACTTCAACCGTGTGTATCGGAGCCGGCATGAAATTGTCTTCCCTGCGGTCATAAATTATCATCTTAATAAGTTAATGAGTAATTCCAGCAATACTTATGTTTTTGTGATGAACGCGAGTGGCGACGTTTCTGTGCACTCGTTATTGCCGTAAAAGCCGATGCCTGCGCATCTGCCTTATCGAATTTGATTAAAGTTCATGTTTATTAATCGCGTATTTATTTCAACAAGTAGGCCTGTACGCCAATGCCATTTAGAGATATTTAAAATTCAATAAGAATATATTGTCTGCTTCTTTCACTGTTTATAAAATTTCACGAGTCTGGAATGGAGTGACGGTGTCAGGGAGACGCTCTATTAAAAAATTAATGGAAAAATAAACACAATAGGGCTTGAGAGTTTACATTTCATCCCAAAACATAAGTAGCTATTTTTTATTATTAATACATCATAAAAGTAGAGGAGGCCCGTGCTCAGCAGTGGCCAGTATATAATACAGGACTGATTGCATTGCATGCATTGCACATCATAAAATCATGTAATCATTACCTATGTAGTTTCAAAACACAATAACCATAGGTGCAATGTAAACGATAATTATAAATGACGTCATATAACATTAGTTACTCCATTTCAATCTGACAACAAGAAGATTTACAAAAACAATTCTAAATAATTTCGTGGTCTTGTAAATTTATAACGTACAAGGCTTATAAATTTTGCATGTAAACAATCGACAAAACAATTACAATACTTTATGGATGTTACGTAAAACAAATAATTCATTCAAATGCCGCTGCATGGAGAGACGCACCTTTGTGTATTGTATTCACATCGATTCACGGCACGTAGCGCCGATCAGACGCTATCGAACTTTTAATTTCAGCAAAAAAATCGTTGCGAAGCGTCAAACATTACCGAGTAACAGGTGAATTGCTTACCTCACGCGCGACACAAACAAAAAACCACATCTGTTAGTGAGAAATTTATGCAAGCGTCGGTACACACGATCATATCTACTTGAATTACGTCGCAGAAGACAAATTGCACTCACTTCAAAAGTGGCGAGTCTCACTGTAGTAACATAAAACAAATAGTCGATTGTTTCGCTTCCGACTTGCTATTTGGTGTCTGATAGCTCTTATCTCGATGTTCACAAAACGCGAAATCCCTTAGCAAGCGCATGACGTGGAGATCCGTGAAATCTGAACGTAAACTACTCTTCAGACTTCGAGTCTGCATAATTATCGTATAGGCAATAAATTCGCGTAGTGCGCGGGCCATTTTCATTTGTATTCCTATTGCAGGTACTACTGCTATAAAACATCAGGCATTAAGCTACGTCCTTAAGCATTGTCATATCGTATCCAGCGTAAAGAAGTGGCCGACTCGATTTTTTTTTGTCAATTTTAATTCGTGTAACTCGACACGAGGAGATAAAAACTTGATGTCAATTAATTACGCAGCGGATAATGCATAATTTATTAAATACTCAGCCGTTTCTTGTATTAAGATAAATGAAATACTTTTTGCAGTGGAAGGCAATGATTGTTATGTATCCAATCAAGCTAGGAGAGTGTGAATAAATGATTCAATGATCATAAATTTGGTTTCAAGTAGAGGTCCAATATGTACGGGTAGGAGCTTACTTATCCATATGTTCATCTATGATTTACAGTGATGTTACGACCTCAACAGTTCGATAATGAATGAGGCGCTCGTAAACGGTGGAGTCAAGAGAACATTAATGTCAATAAAAAAGCCATAAAGTCTATTAGCCATCATAAACTTCACCACATCTGTTCAATAACTTGTTTCGCGTACAAATAGTTACTAATTGAATAATTATGCTTTAACGCACTTGAAAATGTAATGATATGGTAAATATGTTGTTAGTTAGGACATTAAAAATGTACTGCATAAAATTACATTTATATTATATACGTTTTAAAAACAAAAGAAATAATACAATTCACTTGAATTTTAATTAAAATATTCTGATCTATTCTTAATTGACTTCTGGATGTATTGGCAAATTTAATTAGTGTTATTTCAATATTTCAATAATATTTATAACTTCTGCATCTATAGACAATTAATAATAAATAGTTTTAAACATTTGCATAATTATAAGAATTAAAAAGTCGCATATTTCTTTTGTGATGGTCATAAATAACGTCCACGTAAATGATACGGATGATGATAAAGAATACGGAAACGTAGTTTTGTAAAGGTCGTAAAACTATAAATTACCTCAAGGTGTTATACGCATTAGGCCTTTCTGACCACAATCTTCAAACATTAGTACAATGGGTGTAAATTCATTGTGAACATTAGCATAATAATCGTTTACCTGCCTAGCAGGTGAATTGTTTCATAGAAAACTTGTCAACTTGTGCAACGTCCTTCGAATATTTGCATGCCTCGAGACAATTGTGGAATTTTTTACTAGTTTTTTTTGCGAGTTAACGGATCTCAAAAGAATTTCGTAAACATAACGGGCCTGTGTTACGCATTTGCATCTTTTCACTGTTTTGCATCACAAAAGTGCACAATAGGCCGTTTTTGCTAACTGTACCGTCTCGATTATGTTTTGGTACTTTAATATTGGAGCACATGTTCATGTTATGACTACTGTTATTTAAAACAAAAGCGGGGCTTGTTTCATTGTCCTATATTGCTACTGTCATTCTAGCCTTTGTTCTGTTCTATCTGAAAGAATCATTTTTTTTTCATATTCTTTATTGCATTTTATTGTTGATTAAATGTGAATAATTAACATTAAAAATAAATGTAATATATTTGATTTCCTTTTTTAAATTGAGAAATGATAGCTTCCGTTGCCAGCCGGCACTGTCATTAATAGAGATATAATTAACAACGCACGTATTTGCTTGAGCGTCGGTAATTAATGTATGAAAGTAATTTATACTCCATAGATATTTAATTTGAATATTTGTATGACGTACGGAATAAAATATGACTTCGAAATGTTCTGAAAAGAATATTTCCTTCAATAGATTAGTTCTTTAATTATTTATAAATATATGCAATATCTATCCAATACAATAACCTATTTATACCCGGCAAAAAATATGTCGAATATTAGAATTATGAACAAATTAATTAATACTGTTTCGTCACTAATTCCAAGATCGATTACTTTAAAGGAACAAAGTTGTACGTCCATCGAAGAACGGGGCTGTGCGGTAAAGAGCTGCCCGAAAATTGTAATATTTCAAAATTACTCAAGAGTCGCGTTCGCTTGAATAATGCAATAACTTTGAGCTGGGGTGGAACCGCCCTGGGCGTGCCTCACCCCATCGCTTGTTTTTGAACTTCTGTTCTCGAGTTTGATCAAAATATACTCCCGAGCCGCCTGCTTTATTTAACTAACACTGTTTATTTGACCGGTGAATAATAAACACGGAATCAAAGTTCTGGTTACAACCGAATTCAATATGTTTTGATACTATTGCTTGACAGTCAGAAGTCAGTGAACAACCCAATGAAACATCGAAAAGATTCCACAAATACGCGGGTCCTTTTATAAAACCGCTCGTTTATAGTTTCGTATTCATAACGACCATCTCCGAACAATACAATTGCAGTTTAAAAACCCATAAAATCACTTATCGTATTTACCATACCAATAAAGACTTAACAGACTTAACGTCGGATGCGGTATAGGTACGTATATGACATATATGTGTTGTGAGGCCGCACGTGGTTGTGGCCATGTGACAAACCGGTTCTGGGCAAGCCTAGTAACCTCTAAACGACACAGTACGTGAGCAGTCTTGAAGGATTCCTTAGCCACACTTTTATTATTCACTTTAAAGCTTGGCTTATAGCGCGTAATTGATGAATTTGTTTGTTATTTGAATTTGGAATGGTATTTTTATTTGGTGTGATATCGAACTAATTACAGTTATTGGTTGTGTTAAATAATAATTTAATTTTACAGCTCTAAATGGCCAGTTTTATATCATTATTGAATGAGAATATAATTAACATATTCGTGATTCTTAAAAAAAAACAAGCTTATTCTTTTGTTACTTGTTGTGATATCCTGCTTTTTTAATTTATTTGAATGAAGAATACATAAAGCTAATTTTAATTTACGTTTTATAACATTTATTTTAAGATTAACATATTATTATAATTTAGACGGATATCATAATTGAGTAAAGCAGGAAATCTTTAACTTAATTATTCCTCAATGCAATGAAAATGCGGAGAGTTTATTGGCATACAAGAAATAAGTTGTAGGCGCAAAATAAAACGCAAGCAGTAGGTTTAAAAAATACTTGTATTACACAATAATGAGATATGCATCATTGAGCGTTAAATAATTAACAAATTATCATTAATAACAAATTATAGTTAATATGTAATTGTATATAAATATTGAACATATTAAAAAGAATGAAACAATGTGATCCGGAAAACAATGTTCCAGCTGGTCACGAATGTATTTACGTATCTTCATAAACTACACAATTTTAGATATATATAGTGTATATTCTTATATCGTAGGCATATAAAAAATATTTAATCGTAAAAGAACACAATAGTACATATTATTAAATATCTATATCTATACTAATATATAAAGCTGAAGAGTTTGTTCTTTTGAACGCGCTAATCTCAGGAACTACTGGACCGATTTTGAAATCTCTTTCACTAATAGGAAGCTACATTACTCTTGAGTGCTATAGGCTACTTTTTATCCCGGAAAAACTTTTCCACGTGGGCGGAGCCGCGCGCAATACTAGTGTATCATAAAACTATTTTAGCTACAATATATCATAAAACATAATAATTTAAAGTGATAATATATTTAACATTCACAAAGCATTAAAGTTCAATCAACTTTTGGCTTCTCATGATGTTGATTTAGAGGCTTTTATTTACTTTGTATATTCATAAAAACTAAACTGTATATATTTATAAAAATAACTGTGGGAAGTGACTGCTTTCTGTAAAAAATGTATCTAAAATAATACTGCTATGCAAGTTACTTTATCGCAAGTTCAATACACGACGTAGAATTGCTTGCAAATATCTCCGCTTAGGTAATAACCACTTCCTGAAACAAAAATCGAATAAAACACAATTATGTTAATCAAACACAGTATTTCTTTTCATCTCCTTATATTATTTATAAAACCGAGAGTTTGGATTTGTTTGTTACTCGATCACGCCAGAACAGCTGAACTGCTGAATGCATTTGGATGAAATTTGGCATATCGATAGACACACACAAACACTCACGCCCTTTATCCCCGAAGGAGTATGTAGAGGCGCAATTAGTGCACTCACTTGTCACCGTGCGTATTCCGTCCAATGATGTGATAGGGGGCGAGCCTATCGCCATATCGGGCATAAATTCGAGACTCCGGGTTGGTACTGAGTGGAAAAACCCAATATCACTTTGTCGGACCCGATGATCGAACACGAGACCTCAGCATTGCAGTCGTACCGTAATACAATTACGCCACATTCCTACTTATTATACTACTTTTTATCTAGGGAAAATATTACATAGCAGGACTTTTATCCTGTAAAAACAGGCGACATAACGAGCTATAGCCAGTTATAAACGAAAACTTACAAAAATTATCTCTTTGTATTAGTTTTGACAACTAGGGTGTATAAATATAGATGCAGTATAATTTTCATTCACAAGATTTAGGCCAGAGTTCGTCTGCTCTTTGTTATAATAACGTATTTGAATATCGTATGTACAGTCAGCCACATAAGTAGCTGAACAAATTCAAAATTTCAAATCGCCTATACGCGTTAAGTTTAATTGAAACATTTCTTTTTTTGTGTGTGAAGTAAAGTAAAATACCTTTCAATTTATTTTTGTGAAGAGAAAACGAAAATTGGTTAGAACACAAAAGTGTAGAGGCGATTTGAAGTTTTGAATTTGTTCAGGTAATTTTATGTGGCTGACTGTACATTTCACTGCCAACAATTTATTCGAAATCGTGACAACGATAAATCTTACGTTATCAGTATCTATCTCCACTGACAGCTATGCAAACCATATAAATATACATATCAGTTGATTAATATTCGTAATAAAATGTGGTAATGCTTGCAGTTCTTTCGTTTTTAATTATATTTACATATAACATGAGTCAGTGTTAATCTGTAATCTTTTGATGTCAGTTACAGAATAATTACGAAGATTGTGTTTCGATTTAATAGTGAAGTTGTTAACTGGTCTTTAGTACGAGTAGTAACAATGTTATGTCTTCATACATATCATTCATTGAATGTGTGCCCGAAATGGCGATAGGCTCGCCCTCTATCACATCATGGAACGAAACACACGGGCGAAAAGTGGGTACCCTGGTTGCATCTATGCCTGTGCTTTCGGCTACAAAGTCGTGATGTGTCTTTGTTTTTTTTTAATACATTCGTATTAATTGCTACAGCTTCCAAATCATATTTTTTAATAGATCCTCCCTTAGGGTCCCTTGGAAGTGAAAAGAAGCGTTGCTAAAAAAAACTATCTTTGATTTTGACTATAAGGAAATTGTTATCTTCTAATTTAACAAAATTTATTCTGAATTTAAATTACGGTGATGCAATCGATTTGAATATCCAAAGTTTAAGACAAAATATATAATAATCGAATAATACGCATGAATTGCAGAAAAATAGATATGAATTATTTTTTTACGACAAGCATATGTCTGGGTATTGGTCATAAGACAGAGATGGCACAATTTAAATTCCATTGCGGACAAATTTTTGTTTTATACTTAGAAATTCTTTGCCATGTTGTAGGTATTAAATCGCTTACGTCCCCAAAGTTTTTCAGCCGATTTAAATTGATTTTTGTATTTTCCTTATCATTATTTTCACGACGGATTACAATTAAAGCAACACAAGCAATATCAACCAATATTACTACGCTATTAAAGTTTGAAATTCATTCACACAAGCAAGACGAAACAAAGTAACCGTTGATGCTGAACAAGTAAACCCAATAATTGTTTAAATTGAAAACTCTCGGCTCAGTTGGTAGATGAAACCACACCTGCAAAACTTCAGAAGCCTCGCAAAGTTTAAGAATTCCCAACTCTAAGAATTCCCGGCTAGAAACTTACTTCGTCTCGTTAGCCGGTCTCCGCAAAACCTCTTCTTATTTATGCCCCCACTTTATTCCATTTGCGGTTAGCTTTTACTATACTGTAGTGATGATATTTGTGCGTCTTTAAATAAAGCTTAAATCTTTTTTATTGTTGACAACCTGGCCTGTCTTCGAAATGCAACTTTCAACGAAGCGCCAGTATATAATTTTCCAGGATTAGCTCACTGGAATCACTGATGGTGGTGTATTTATGAACTTAAAGTTAAAAATACAAATCTCAAACTTTTTAATTGATCGGTCTTTGCCGGTCAATAGGATATGTCAGCTAAAAATTGAGAACATAACTAGTTAAAATATATGCTAGATATGTGTAGCCAATTATGTTAGCCGCACGATTGGATCTGCTCGACGAGAGTTGAACAACTGGCTATTAGATACTATACTCGAAATAACAATTTTGCCACCGTGTTTAAAATAGTTGGTAAGATTGATTGAGATTGGCCCAATAATCCCTTTATTCCCCCAAAGGTAGTGGCACTCACGCATACACATACTCACGCCTTTTATCCCCGAAGGGGTAGGCAGAGGCACAACTAATGCACCCGCTTTTCGCCATTTTTATTCCGTCCCATGATGTGATAGGGGGCGAGCCTATCGCCATATCGGGCACAAATTCCAGACTCCGGGCTGATACTGAATAGAAAAACCCAATATCACTTTGCCCGACCCGGGGATCGAACCCGAGACCTCAGCATTGCAGTCGTAACGTAATACAACTACGCCACCGAGGCAGTCACGATGTCTCTAATATTCTTTAATTTCGTAACTAGTGGCGATGATTTATCACCAGACGACCAATTTATTCGTTTCCTATCCATATACTATTATAGCTATCCTAAAAAAGTAATAAACTTCATTTGAAGGAATTTAGTCGTTCACCTTTACTAACTTATTGACAGAATGAGCACAAAAATATCAGCGACAGTTTTAGCAAAATACAATTTTCAGTCCAAGGATCTTCGTGCATTTCAATAAGGCTCATTTCAGTTTAACGTTAGTCTTGCAAACGCCATGGATGTAGTTGATCTGGTAATAAAGTAGTCGAGCATAATAACTAGCATTCGTACCTTGGAAGTAGTAGCCTCAAGCAAACTTCATCAATTATACGGTAAGACAAGTAGAGCTTTAACATTTTACATTAAACATTAACAAATAATTTCCAATCGTAATGACGCCGGACTCCTCGTCCGATACATATCAATAATCCACTAGTCCAGATACATCGAGTGTCAACATAAATATTACAAAACCTGTCATTAAAAATGCTGATACCAATATAGCTTTCTAGAATTCGAGTCATGCAATTGTAAGGTGTCGGAAAAACGCTGACAATTCCATGAAAATGCATAGCCGCAAAGAAACTCGGCCCGGAATGCCACAGGCCGTCTTTTAAACGATACCGTACGTGTGACAATGTAATTTAAGCTTTGCGATTGATTGATTGACGTTTCATTTTTATTCACTTTCTATCGGCGCCTACGACGTTTTGTCGAGCGGCAGTAATTGTTTCGAGTTTTTATGAGAGCAAGGTGCAGATATAAAATGCGAGCAGTTACTAAACGTTTCGATTAAAATATAGATGGTAGATATACGGTTTTTTCTATAAATATTTGTAATGTATGTCCTGTTTGTATATTTTGTAATGTCAGGGAGGGAGATTAAAAACATCCTATGGAATTCGTCGTAAAGATCTATCTTTAGCAACGTAACGGTTAATGTCAAATGGTCCAGTTGATTGTTCTCTCCTTTTAAGCAATAGTGCATCTTCAATTGTTAAATTCACGTATAAAATATCCAATTGAGCTGTGTAACTTTCCGACTAAATATTTATTATTGTTTAGGATACCACAATTTATGTAACGTCATTATTAAAGATTAATGGCAATAATTTTATCTAATACCCTACGACATTCTCTTCACAGTGTGTATTATTTATAATAAATGCTAATTTATTATTTTTCCATTCGTGCTTTTATAAAAGCTAGACTAACATGATATAATACGTACATCCTATAAAAACTCCATCGTAAATACATGTCTCTTAATTGAATGCATTAATTTGAATACGAAGCAAACATATCAAAACTATTTTTTTCGTACAAAAGTCAAAGTAAAATTATTGTCCATTACTAACGTATTTTATATAGATACAGTAACAATTAGTACGTTTGTTACGTGTAACAAGATCTATTAGAAAAAAATCCACAACTGAAATCGGTCCGAGTGAACGAATCAAATACTAGTTTGAGAACTAGTTATCTATCTAGGTATCTCGGATACAATTATCGACTTTGATGCACAATTTAGATTCGTTATCGGTTTCTTGTGTGCTAAACCTATTTTTGTTAACTATTTTTAGTCTAAGTTTTTTTATAACTTTTTACAGGACGTTTTATTTTGAGATTATCGGCTATTAAACTTATATTCATTATATTTATTCAGATTTAAAAACATGTATCGTAGAGTCGATTATAGTGATCTATTTGCAGTTAATTTTTGAAATCAGGTTACTATATGCGGTACATCAAATAAAAAAATCCAGCCAAACAATTTTAAAAGTAGGTAGGTAGTCACTTCAATAATATAATATAGTAATTAGAAAATCTCAGTAAAACAAACTGGACGGCTTGATACCTCCTGATTCTCTCAAGGAATAAATGAACGAGGTTTTATACAAAACTATTTAACGAATGCGCATCGTCCTAGAAACTCCAGATTGTTCAAATTGTTTCTCGTCTTGTAGATACACGCTTTAAATTCATGATTTCATTACTTTGCTCAGATAAATAGAATGCATTTTTATAAAACAAACGTGGAATCTATGGGAGGATATTTACAATAACATTTGACATTAAATGAATCAACAAAAGGACATCTTAATTATGTTAATTATTTTATCAAGAAAACACATATATCAACGAGATAATATTTCTATTTACTAATTTAATACTTCTTTGCTCATTTGAATTACTAAACAAGTTATAACTGGTGTTTATAAAAATAAACGTATAAGAATATTCTACAAATTAAAGTATCCACTGTTTAGCTGGGTGCTTATTGCTCGACTTGGAAATGCGTGATAGTATGTGTCCAACAATTTCGTTAGTGGTTACAACATTTTTTTATGTACAATTTCATAGAATTTGTTTCAAAACTCGCGACAATCCAGTTTGAGTCCGGTTTGACGCCGGGTTTCGTTTTATGCGAGCGTTAGTGGAGCATGGGAATAACATTTTTAGGTACCTACCGTCCGAAATGTCAAACCTCCCATCTGCGTGGGAAGTCTGCATACGGATAACGTATTGTACATGTGTATTATTACATACAAAACACTTGTCTTCATCTCGCTGTGAGTTTTTGTCGGACAAATTTAATTTAAGTTTCTTTTAAGTCGACTATTTTTAAAATGAAGATATTAGTATGCCTGACTTGGTGGTCGTATAAATTGCTGTTTATGAACCGAGTGGATGGGTCACAAATTTTATATTATTGCTTTATTATCATCTGCGTACACTAACCGTATGTCAAAGTCACTACTGTATTTTTTCTGACTCTACAATGTAAGACCAATTACTGTAGATACATCAACAAAACCCTATAATTATTTCCTGAATGCTCTATTTAACATTTCTGCAAATTTCATAAATTGTTCAAGGCAGTTTGGAATGGCACTAATTTCTATAGAATGATGTATGAAGTATTCCGAAATGTTAGATAGTTGCTAGGCTTAACAGCCTGGGCTCGTACCAGCTTTGCGATAAACTCAATGGCGCTACATGCTTGATTGATAGCTAAAAGGACGCCGTGCACAAATTAAAAAAGAATAGTAGGCGAACACGATCCAGGCAAACTAAAATATTCTATCCGATACTTATTTAAAATCGTCTGCAAAATTATTTTTTGCAGTTTTCATTGAGTTATTTTTGATTTATGGAATACAGAATGATTATTGTAATTTAATTGAGTTTCAGTTATTTTAAAGAACATTAGGCATGTCGATTTCAAACCGTATTTTAGTGATATATACCGGTATTAACTCCTCTTATTTATTTAAAATTTTAATAATTGAAACGGGGAATACCATTAAACATATTTCACTTGCTCACTTCCTAACGAAAACCCAAGTAAATAATAATTTATCGTGTATTTATCTACATATCTTAGGCTCACAAACACTCCTTGTTTCAAATTAAATTTATAATGTAGAAGGGTATTTCAATGCCAGCGAAATATTTTAATAGCGTGTTACAATCAGAATAACAAGGCCACCCACGAAGAAAACATAGCTAGATTTTAGGACTAAAATAGTTCATAAAAACTACATAACATAAACCGACTCTTTGTAATGGACAAAGATTTTCTAAATATTTTTTTTACTCACATTATTTAAATAAAATAAATGTGTTCTGAATTTAAACGTATAAAAATAAAACGGCTCGTTTTTTTCACAAGGCTTTAAATAACACATATACGCTACAACGAATTTATATAGCTTAACCGACTCTTTGTAACGGATGAATAAAGATTATATAATATATATTTTTGTTTTGTCACAGTATTTAAATAAAATAAATGTATTTTAATATCCTTTAAAACGAGTCCAAAAACGAGCTTCAAATTCTAACAAAGATACTTTAGACATACTTGTATAGTACTCCCAAAAACTAGGCCTTTAAAATAGATCATATAATTTTAAAGTCATTTTGAGATTTATGCCATTTTATTTTGCTTAAAAACTACATTTAATATGGACTTTTTAAAAAAAGTTTTTATAAATGGAGGGGTCTAAAAATATATTTTTTATGGATCCTAGTTTCATATTTTTGCCCCTCTAGTATCCATTAAGTTTGAGCCTGGTTAGATTTTAAGACCCAGCTCCCATACAAGAAGCGGACGTTTCCTTTAAACTTATAAAAAACGGTTCAGTTGTTTTCATACAGGTATCAACAATTTAGCTTTCTAAATTAGTTGTAGAGTAACAACGAATTTAGAAAGCTAAATTTTATGTTTTAAGTAAATCCAGCCAGTATTCGGCAAATCATACTTTTTCGTAATTCGTATTCAAATCACACGAGCGCTCTACATTTTCGTGCGGGCGAACTAAAGCGGTCATAGTAGTTCTTAAACTCGACTACTGTACGCACAAGATAAAATCACTCTTAAAACTTTATGGAGCATTAATAGGCTACGTTATGTTCACGTAAAAACCAGAGTACCGTGGATAATTTTTGACATGCGCGTAATTAAATTTCATATGTGACTGTGTAATTACGCAATATTTGAAGTTAGGAAAATTACGTGACGTTGTTTTTGTCTCGATTAAAGTGGTAAAAGAACTTTTTTTTTTTTTTTTTTTTCTTTGGCAAGGCGCGGTTTGCGCATCTGCCAGTGTCAAAGTTTTTGGAAGTTACATATATAATATTGTATCTTTGTTACGCTCAGTAGTAGTAGTACTATGTCGAAGTAAAGCAGTGGCTACCTTACCAAGACTTTATCGAGGAGTTTTGGCGGCAACAAAACAAACACTTGACTAGCACAGTTATTTCAATTCACTTCATTTGAGCCCTTTAATAGAACTATATTGGATAATATACCACCATAATTATGCAATATAACACTAAGTATCACCAAAATAATGAATTAAAACAAGAGCACCTCATGACACTACCAAGTTCCCGCCAAAACTCCGTAAAAGAACTTTTAGGGCCTAATTATAGTTCTTGTTTTTTTTATTACTCTGGTGTGAAGTGTATTCCAGCCAGTTTCAGAATATAAATTAAAATCTACAACTTAGAGTACATACATATTTACATACATAGCATCACGCCCTTTTCACTTTGCAGGGGTAAGCAGAGGTGTGAGACACCCACATTTCGCCAGCTATGTTAGGCCCCATGTAATAGGGGGCGGGCCTATTGCCATTTACCGGACACATTTCCAGGCTCCGGGCTGATACTGAGTAGAAAAACACAATATCGCTTCGCCTGACCCGGGAATCGAACTTAAGACCTCAGCTCTGCAGTCGCACCGCAATACAACTACGCCACCGAGGCAGGCAACTTAGAGTAATTCTATAGAAACGACACTAGGCAGGCGGCTGGTCCTATAATCTGAGCCAAATCGCCGAACTCACATCGGAGTAGAATATATGTAGGTGGTACAAGATTATTATATAAGTCACTAGCTGACCCGGCAAACGTAGAGATCATTTTAGTAGAAAAATAAAATGAAGATCAATTGATCAGTTACCGACCGGCGTTAAAAGTTATTAAATTACTAATATCGCTATTAAAAAATAGGGGATGATGGAAGAAGGTAGAAAATTTAGGGTTATATGTGTTTTTTAATGTCACATCATAAAAAAATAATAAAAAAAAACTGTCCGGAAAATAAAAAATATTTTTTTGGGGTGGGCCACCCTTATCACTTAGGGGGATGAAAAGTAGATAAGAGCCTATTTTCAGACCTACCAAGTGTAAATATAAAATTTCATAAAAATCGGTTTAGCCGTTGCGGAGAAATATGGTAACAAACACTGTGACGCGAAATTTTTATAGATATAGATTAGCAACAAAATAAACAACAAAAAATTAAATGAAATATTAATTAACTTCTTGTCGTTCGTATATTATAAATTAAATTATTAAAACACAGTTGAGATCTATAAATAAATGTAAGACCAATATAAAGCCATTAGAAGACGATTCATTTTAAATCCTTTCACTTCATTCCAGTTTCCGCTCACAAGAGTGACCTTTTAATTTCACTTCGAGCTAACCTAGACTCCACTTAATGGTGGGGATGGACGTTCAAATCTGCGATCTTTAGATGACTGACGTCAAATGACAGATGATTTAGATGCGCAAGCGCAGACTAATTAAACCCGACTGCAACTCCACGCTCATTTAAACCGACATGCCCGCAAAATAAATTAACCAATGAATCATATGTTGTTATAGGAAAATTAAAACTAATTTAATTTTGATTTTGAGTTTATACGTATGATATATCTATGTTATATGCGATAAAGATTGCATCAATTTGACAATGATTAGCCTTTTAGGGACAAAATATTTAAAACCACTAAATGACAGAAAATCATAATGAAATTAATCGTATGAAAGAAAACTTTAATAATCTATACTAATATACAAAGCTGAAGAGTTTGTTTGTTTGTTTGTTTGAACGCGCTGATCTCAGGAACTACTGGACCGATTTTGAAAATTCTTTCACTAATAGGAAGCTACATTACTCCTGAGTGCTATAGGCTACTTTTTATCCCGGAAATGCAAGTAATGTATAAAATGCAATGTTGCATACAATACATGAACAAAACACGATATAAAACAAATTACATTTTAATAAGTTTTTGAGTAACTTACACCTGTAACAAAAAATGCTACCGCAACAGGCTACTGGGAAAGATAACCCAATCTAATTAAACGAACACGACGCGTGAGGGAATGTTACCCGTAAATGATTTCTCCGTAATTTAACTTTTAAAACCACAAATACTAGGAACGATTCCCGAAAGTCCCGTATCACGACACTTCAAGTGAAAAGCGGTGAGTCGAATATCCCAAATCCAACGACCGAACGGTATCGTGGTACAGGGGCAGGACGAGTAATGTTATGAGCAAACCATTATTGTCTCGCCCCATACCGTAAAACATTACGCAGTCGTGCCGGCCGAGTGGATGCACTCAGAGTTGTCACTACCAACTCCAAAAAGACATGTTTGAAATATATTCCATTTGATTTTTCACATTTATATGATTTATGCGGTCTTAATCATTTCCTTATCGCTTTTTTGCATTAAAAACAAAATGAAAGGCTAAGTTGATAGAATAGAAACTATAAATAATGTTTGAAATCATTGTATAAATTCCAAATGTTCAAAAGAAAATGACTGAGATGAATTACAAATAAATGAAGCTCCAAATTGCTTCTCCACGTAATGCGTATAGGCTTCACGTCATAAATCTGAATGCATTAAGTTCTTCCTGGGTTCGTTAATTTCTGATCTGACCTAATAAATTAATTGGCTCGCAGGAAGGCACAACAAAGTGGGTAATAAATAAAGAATCTTCAGACGTTGTGTCATGGACTTTACGTTTTATTTTTAAGAGTTGGCGCTCACAGCTCTATAGAGATATCGAAGTGAAAACGCTTAGGTCTGTTTGTACCGGGCACCGTTCAGTGAAAGATGCTACGACCACTTGAGAATAAAAGAGTTATCAATAAGTTTCATTCAATTGGAATAAATTGTGCTCTCAAGACTTAATATTGGTCACATCGTTGAAAAGTTATATAGCTCTCGAACTAATTCTGTAATACTACTGCGAACTTATGTGTTTGTGATGAAAGAATTATTGAGAAACTATATCCATGATTTAGTTATAGCATTGTTATGGATTTGTATTATGTACCTATACCTTTTGTACAATAGGACCAAGAATTTTCCAACATGAATATTACTCAAAATATAATGTTACATGATGTCTATATAAAGCGAATGACAAGCAAACATTTGACAAGCACGAAATCGCCAAACACAAAGCGTGCGTCAACATAAACTAACATCCGGCAAAGGCTGATGCATTGCAGCCGCAGAACTATGGAAACAAATCTCTCGCAGTAATAATTTACGGGCGCAATATGGCTCCGCAGTTTGAAAATAAACGGTACAAAAACAGAAGCGCGAGCCGTGATAAAAGATGTCGCCACACTAAAGCTAGCCAGGCAGATAGACTGCCTTGGCCTTAGATAGCTTCGAATAAAGGATACTGCGTTTGCGCTCGCGCACACTCCGCTGACCAATCAGCTTTTGCGGCGTAATTATAGGCTGCGTTCAAATTAGGAACGAGGTCCGTGGCGCGTGCTAATTGAAAATAGAATTCGCTGATTTATATCATTCTTCGAGTCGGAAGCCTTTACTTATTGCTTTCAATATAATTAACGAGCTTTTACATACGTGTGTGAATTCTATTTCTGTTATTCAAAGCTACACTAGAAATGTTCTCTCCAATTTTTTGCGCAATGGTATTAATTACCAAGTTTTTATTACAGACGGTAATTATGCATCAACGTATACTTGTGTCTGTACGTAAAATGTTTCAATACTTGCTTGGTTACATAAGCATAACCTTAATTAATAATGAAGGTATTTAAAATAATTCCCACAGGAGTTGTACGAACTTTCATACAAACACGACTCACAAGGAAACAAATTAAATGGCCACTGTCCGCGCTAGGGTTGCCAGCTCGATAAAATGCTTCGAATTGTCGGGTGCCTATCGTCATTCCGGACTCAATTATTTAAAAAACGAATACCCGTTGGTTATGTGTGCGTCCTTATCACCCTTAAATTTTGACGCTATATTTGTCTCTTTTCACCTTAATACAGCGGTTGCGCCCGCGCCTTCGGTAAACACGGAATGTGCCGGCTGACTTCAGTCGAGCGGCGCTCATAGACAATTTAAATTGGAGAAATTGGTGCCCAAGTGTTTCTATTGAACTTGTGTTAAGTGACTGGAGTCAATGTTTGCGAAGCAAATCAGATATTAACTTAACCTTTATTTTGGTACGTGGAGCTGTATGATTAAAGGTAAAATCGCTATGATAACATACTCAGGTCAAGTGATATTATTACGTAGCAAAAGTTTTTATAAACAGTAGCTTACTGTATATCTATAGCATGATATCGTATAACAAACGGTAATAAGCGAGAAATTCATTCATTAATAGGGTACACGATAATGATAATTAACAAATGATATAAAGATTCATATGGATAACGCAATACTAAAACTTAAAAAAGGTTGCATAGTTTTAAAAACTAATTAAACGTTGACCTTTAACGGTGAAATTCTTGTCAACAGATACCAAGTAGTTTCATACTTGAGTAATACTCGTATGTCTTCGGACATATCGTAAATTCTCGCTAACTTGTAACAAAGTAGTAGGAATGAGGCAAAAACCGACCCCTTTCATGCGTTCCCTGTTAGCGGCTTGCCTGCTGGAATGCGGCGAACAAATTTGAAACCGAACCTCAATAAATATTTAAAATTATCGATATAAAAATCAATGTATATAATATATGGTATTTTTTTATAAAATCTCCGCACGTAATGCATGCTTCGATGGGAATTGTAATTACAAAAGATAAGCCGTCAACTTGCTCGCCTGCTTTTTGCAGTGTTAATAATCATTAAATTAATCGTGGTTAAATTAACGTCCTTAATACCGCAGTGTTCTTTTTGTAATTGATCTGTGTATTCCTTAATATTGACTTCATTATTAATAATTGTCTTTCACGAGTACATTTCGTGCTTATCGAATAGTTTATTAAGTAAATGCAGATAAGTTATTCGTATTCAGAATTACCCGCGACATAAAGTATTCCATTTATTTATTCATGATATTCAATATAAATTTACAATATCATCTTAATCAATTCAGATACTAATCTCTCAAGACATGATTAATACTTTAAATCCGTGTTATACAAAATAAGATGGTCATGTACAAACGTTGATTTAAATACTTTTTCGTAGCAAAGCCGACAGATATAAAGTCGAAAATAAAAAAGAAATGTCTCCAAACTAAACCGTTTACTTGCCGAGAAAATTTTCAAGTAGTCTTGAGCTCTGTATTAAGGGTAGCATAATAAGGCTTTCTGGATTAGGTGTAGCGCTCTTGAGTGAGAATAAACCCAAGGGAAATCCTGGCTCGCAGCTTTCCATCTAATTTATTGCTCCTCCAGCGGCTAGCGGCCTTTGTATCGGATCTGCCCGGAATGAGAAATATATTTCTAGATGGATTAACATGTTCAACACTTAGCTACGTAATTAGTGTTATATACTGATTGTGTTTATGTAGCTCGTGCCCTTTCACTTTATTGCGTTTGTGTTTTACAAGGCAGTTTGTCCGCTTATGATTTATTTTGACATATTTAGATAAACATGTACATAATAACATGATAAAAACTGCATATAGCATGATGAGTATAGTATGTAAAATTAGTTTGCATGTATCAAGTTTTGTCAATACGATTTTATTTTTGAAGTCTTAATCTTCATAAAACTTGTTTTTGAAGAGTGACCACCAAGAAGTGGAAAATAATCATTTGTAATCGCTACGCCAGTGCGCAAATTAAATGTACAGTCAGCAGCATAAGTAGATGAACAAATTCAAAATTTCAAATTTCCTACATACTTTTGTGTTCTTACTAATCTTGTTTTTCTCTTCACAAAAATAAAATAAAAGGTATTTACTTTACTTCAAACGAAGAAAAAATATTTCAGTTTAACTTAATGCGTATATAGGCGATTTGAAATTTTTATTTTGTACAGATATTTATGCTGCTGACTGTACAGACCCTGGCTGATGTCCAATGATCAAGGCGACAAATAGTTATCAATTGTTATCACTATAATATAGAATATACTTCGCTATATAATAAACACACATACGTTGCTACATACTTCTGAGTAAACGTATAATAATAGTTTTCTCAAAACATGATTGAAAATAACTACTCTAAGATTATGTTTATAAGCTGCAATTTCATCTGAATGTTTATAAATTTCATTTCAAGTGAATTAACTTTAAAAGACTACATCTTTTTAGTTCACACGAAACCGCAAGCTCACTGAAATAACAAATAGTTTGGATTGCAGCCATCGAAAACAAAGAGATGAACGCTGCTATATATTACTGCTAAGGAATTGATTTAATGAGATCTTAAACTAATTGGATTTCACAGTCCACTTGTATTTCGTCTTCGAGATGAGATTAACGCTACATCCCCATCTTAACTTAGAATGTGGAGACAACCCTGTCCGGGAATAAATTAGGAATTATATACGACATTGTTTTGCCTTTCAAGATAAAACGTTTAACTTAAGACGCGCGCTTGCCGTTAATGGACCCGGCGGTTTTGTAAAACGAAAAACCGCTCTTGAATAATATGTGGATATTTTCATCTATAAACAATGTTTTCCTCGGCTTGCGCTTTCACGTAATTTACTACTGAATTGTTTTAAAACTTGCGCCGTTGCGATAAAGTTGCAATTCAGTTCTAAAGATTTTAGTGAAAAGCAAATTATATTTACCTAAAGTATTTTGCGTCATAATATTGATTGATATATTAAAGAAAAATATTTGCAATAAACCAACGCATTTGCAAACCGAACATTGAGAAACTGAATTAATTAAAAACTGCAACACCGAAAGTTGGGAAATGAAAATACGAAAGCAATGTTTATTTCGTGGCAAAAGCCAACTCCTATTAATCTATGGTAGTGAATTAGTGCGAAGCACACACGTTTGTAGTGTGGAGACACTTCATTACAGGGGCAGGACATAAATCAGGACTTCTAATATTAAACGTGCCTTCGTGAGGCGAATTGCCGTCCGTCTGCTTCCGTGCGGTTGGCGGTATTGGCTATTGCTGACGAGATCGCCAGCATTCTTAACTTGCGGTCACTTGTATTGCTCCTACTTAGAAGAATTGCATTGTGGATTGTGACTACTGGAGATAAACAAAACCACAAAATCATGTTTACACTACTAACTAACAAGTTGTTAATAATCTATTACAATAGCATATGTAACGAGATGTGGGCTTATTATATGGACTTTTATCATAAATCAATGATAATGAGAGAAACTACTAGTTCATAAATAATTACTGCATCATTAAGATTTTTTGAAGTATAAAGTAGGTATTACATGGAATTTTATGGCACTCATCGACCATCGTTCTTGACTATCAAAGGTTGCACGCATAACATGCCCTGTAATTGCATTATCGTTATGCTACATTAAACACAACTATAGCTTCTTGGCTGTGAAAATCTGCAAAACAGCATAACTTATTAAACAATTTATTATACAAGTTACTTGCCACCCTTTGAAGTAAGCTTGACAATAGTTTCCATTAGAAGAAAATTATTGGTGATGGAAGCTCTAATATTTACATACATTGCAGTTCTTTGTCCGGAATTCATTCAACCTTACAACCAACAAATAAACTAACCCTTACAATTATGATCCAAGTCAAACAATTTATGATTCCTTGTCAAGATATCACAACGTTGGCGTTCAAAAGCTATGTGGAATATAAAAACTTAGATCGATTAGAATATTTTCTTCTCCATCACATAATTGATTAAAAAATTGTAGCAACACTTTATTCCATCATCATGCTTTAAACTTGTTAGTGTAACCTCATTAACCGATCACCATAAAATTAGATTGTAGTTCACATTATCACTCAATACGAAAGTAATTGCATAGACTACACGGATTAAAGTAACCGCACATTTTCAACTGCTAATCAAGTCTACACCTGATGATTGTATCATATTAATTATGATACAACAAGAGAAGTCCATTAATATCATAGTTTAACTTTTTGTTCCGGTAGAAAGTCCCCCATAATCATTACAAGATGGTTCCTTCAATATAAATGTAAAAATATAAGTGAGTTTTCATGTAACGAAAATGTGTCGATAAATGTCAAACGCATAAGTTTTTACGGAACAGTAGCTTGAAGTATTGTTCCGTGTTCACTTTAAAAGCTTCAAAAGCCTAATTCTTACTCTTATAATAATAATTTTATAAAGATTAAAAAAAAAATGCTTAAAAAGATTTCAATAATTTGAAATAGGAAACAAAAAAGAATAAAAAATATATCGCATATTATTTTTTACGAAACTCAACTTTGATCATAAGATATCAGAGTACTAATTTCTTTTAACGCATTAACTCACTGTAGGCCTTTATCAGTACTTCCATACAATTTACTTTTTTTCTGACACCACCCGAATGAAATATGAAACGTTGAAAGTATTTTTTATTAATTTATTTTTTTGACTGCGGAAGATAATTTTGCGAGCCCCTTGCGAGATCTCCGTACTAATGTGATTTTAATGTACTTAAATGAGCTTACCTATATTTGTACCTATCATATAATCTGTTTTCTTATTTCATTTGTTATGTTTGTTCTATGTAATTCAATAAAAAAATTGTGTTGATATACGTAAATAAATTCTGTAGCATATGGATATTAAAGACTAACTTAACTACTAATATTAGTAATTAAATATGCAATATTCATGATGTGCATATTATGCATTTATTAAGTAAACTAAACAAGTGAAACATTATGGAATAATTACGAGCAGTCATTTTATTACGAACTACTACGAAAATATTGCATAAATATCTATTAAAACATTGTTTATTAAATAAATTACTTATTGAGATTTTAAAAATAATTTTCACCACACTCCGAATCTCAACGTTATCCGATAAACAAAAATATAAGAACCGAGGGTGAATTTGGAAATTGTACAATTTATAATATTTTTATCTTTTTTTGACACTATCGGCGCCCCCACACCGAGTGTTCGAGACAGGGGCGTATCGAGAGTCGTTCGGTCCCCCATCTGACCCCTGAAGAAATATGGCCGCGACGAAGGGATCAAAGTGGATCATTTTGTCTTAGACCGTGTAAAGTTAATCGACGATTGCATAAGGCAATTGACACTACTGTATAGTTGTAAACGAGTAGACAAACAAAATTAAACATCAGTAGATATTTCTCTGAATTAATAAACATCCACATTTGTATCATAAAAAGATATAAACTATATATAAACCTTAAATATCAAATGTAATTTTAAACGTGATTGTTCCTATTATATTAACATGTAATTGATATAAAACCATTTCCAAACATAAAAGCCCGATAATCATGCACAATAATGGTATTTTCTTTATTTGTGCGCTGTTGAACGTACTTCAAATGGATCGGAAAATGTTTTGATCAAATTATTTTCGTCGCGCCACCTCCCGCCGCGCACACGTTTATTCGCCACTGAATCAACACCATATACGTTGTTGACGCACTTTCTTAGTTATTTTTATATTTGTCATTGTTTTATCCCGACCAACATAATATTTATGAAAAATGTAGGTTATTTAAAAATACTGAATACTGATCTTAATATTCTGGATAATTATTTGAGTTCGTAAACGAGGTGAACGGTTGAATTATTATTCGGATAAAATTACAGATAGACAATTTTAATAGTGACGGCGATCGTATTATTCTTTAAATATATTAGCTTATGATACCACTGCTAAACGTAGGCTTTGAGTAGCTCTATTCCATCCACTATTTACTACCATCTTCAAGTCATCAATCCATGAGACAGCAGAACGTCCTACACGTCTGCCTAGGCGCGATCTTCACTCCATTAACCGAAAACATTCCCGTACATTCGATTCTCTACATTTAAAATTTCTGAATCAGGCGCTCCAGGGCCAACATCCGAAGGGCGGTTATACTCATGTCGGATCGTTAGCACCGGCCCTGATTACGTACTTGCATTAAAACTTTCGTGGGCTGAGTGCGGAGTTTCACGGGACGCCCGAGACTGCGGACATGGTATACGCATTAAAAAACATTAATTGTAAATTATATTGGTTAATGGTGGTTTATGTTTTATATGGCTACTATTTACCTACATGTATTATAGAAATTATGAGTAAAGGATTTGTTACATCGCATGGATCTAGGTATGAGCATGCCAAAAATATTTCGTATCCAATTTCGTAGATAAACGTGACTCATTGTGATGAATCATATTTTAGAGTTAGCTTATGTGCATCTACTGGTGGTAGGTCTCATATGTAAGAGTCCGTCTGGGTGGGTACCACCACAATGTCTATTTCTACCGTCCAGCAGCAGTGTGCATGCACTGTTGTAGTTCGGTTTCAAGGACATTGTAGCCAGTGTAACTACTGGACATAATGAGACTTAACATCTTATGTCTCAGGATGACGAGCGCAGAGGAATGCCAAATAGTACTTTGTAACTCAAGGTGCTGGATGGTGTTGCTACTGTTTATGGGTGATCGTATCGCTTACCATCAGGCGAACGGCATGATCGTCTCGTCATTCAATGTAATATAAAAAAAAAACTAGTAAGACAGACCGGTATAATGCTGTCGGTCGTCGAGAGCAAACTCTCGTTAATCAACGTTGTAATTGGACTATTCTGAGTCCACTATTAAAAACAGTCTTATGTATCAGGATAAAAAAATACTATTACAATTTTCCTTCCCACACAGGGCAAATAAATAACTTCCGAAGTTTCTATTTGTCAAAATGATAGATGTTTGTAAATGTAATTTAAAACAGTGTGTACCATACACATGGTGCAGAAACATAGTTGAGAAAGCTATAACTTATTCCCCCTCATCCCAACTATTCCCTTGGCTCGAACCTATGTATCCTAATAAACACAGTCATATTGAGTGCTGGAATAGGCATAAAGAGCGCGGTATGACGCATGTGTTGAGAACTGATTCCTACGTAAAGTTTAAAATTCGCAAAGAAAGAACACTTATTATTTAATGTAAACTAGTCACATTCCTTTATGAGTCAATTGCTATATTACTTGAAATCTAACTGTAACGTAGAGTTTAAGAAATTGATAATGGTCGACACTTTTCGCGGATGATGCCACTTTGTAATTTCAATGAACACAGTATACAAAAATCAGATTAAATATTTTAAATGAAAATAAGAATATTAGTAATTATGTCATTTTAAACGTGTTCTAAAAGTGCAATAAAGTGTAATCACCTTAATACTATCATTACCAAATACAAAAGCACCGACAAAATCTCATCTAGCAAATAAATTCATAAACCTTCCAAATATGAAAGTTAGTCGCGAACACAGCGCGCGTTGTTCAATATATCACGTTTTGATTCGGCCGCACCATAAACAATACAATATATCAATATAAAGCAGACGGTGGCGAAATTTGAGCGTACCGAGTGCGTAATATTTATGTGCGACGCGGCGCTCGTGTGTGCGGCCCTTTATAAAGTTGTACGCTTGTGTTTTGTTTTAAATTCGCTTTGTGAGTCAATAATGTTGTTGTTATAGTTCAGTCGGAACGATGTTGACTTTGGATCGCGAGATTGAGTCGGTCACGACCGGTTGTCGACCCTTTTAGTACGCAATTAAAAAGTAGTAAAGCTTTCCTTGTGTTTTGTTTTGTTTTAATTTCTTTTAATAGTTGTGGAATCAACAAGGTTGCAGTATTATTATAACTTGTCTCTCTTTAAAAGGTATTCAAGAATCACTACTTCTATAGTGTATTAGTGATTATTCTGTTGAACAGTATTTATTTCCGGAAAATAATCCACCCATCTCAACATCTCGACAAAACAAGCAAAGCAAAATCATTTAAAATCCGTTTGTCCATTTATATAGACGTCGGTCAGTTTGACAGTGAACAACAGTGGAACGGAACTAAATCACTGGCATAGGTGCAAGTACTTAACAACGGACACTCACTTGTACCGCTTGATCAAGTTGTACGCGCACACAGACGCGCGACTAGGCATTGTTGCTCGAGTTACTGTTCAGCATAAACTGTTACTGTATCAATGTCACTGGTTTGTTGCGTAGAACGGCTATATAGAAGGATTTTTATAATAATTTCAAATTAAGAAGGTTACGTAACAACGTAGGTTGGTATAAACGGATTTTATGAAGGATTTTCTATAAAAAATTCAAATTAAGAACTTTGAGAGATTGGTATTGTATTGATTTAAGATTGGTATAATTTTTTGCATTATTTTGATTTTAGAGGCAATAATTATGTATTATTATTTAACATCTTATCTAATATCAATTGTTAACCTTATACTTATTACTAGGTAATAACCCCCACATTAGTATATATTTTAATGGGTAAAAACACTTTTATATAAAACGTGGATACGGACACAATCACAGCTAATCTATGGCAATAAAAAAATATCATTGAAATATACAAGTAGAGTAAATCGACCAGAGAAACTATGCGATTTAGCTTAATCAAATATTGCAAGAGCCAGGTGAAAGAAAATCTTACTTAAAAAAAGAAAGCATCCCGCTTAAACCATGCGAACTCATTACGAATTTCAGCGTACGATTATTCAATCGCAAGTACAAACAGCACACAAGCACAAGACGTGTTCGTGCGTTGCGGTTTGTATTCGCACGGTCCGCCTTATCTCCCATAGGGATGCTACCGGCCGCTTTTACTTGTCTATATTTTAAAATATAAAAAAAAGATATTTTCAAATTTCGAACATGCTTGTTCGTGCTTATTATTCTAGAATAATCACCTCTCGTCAATTGATACTCTATCGGGCTACTCCACCTACCATAAATGGAGTACACTAACTTTGCCGTTTCAATATGAAAAAATATTCGGATAATTCATTGATTATTCAAAATGTTGCAACAAAACAGGATATCATTTTTAAAACTATTACATTTTGAACTTGGAAACGGTAAATCAATGTTTTGATAAAGAAGATGGAAAGCATCCTTTGCTTTGAGTTATGTATTTTTAAAGAGCTCTTTCCTGTAAAAATACGAAAAATGTTACAAACGCTTCCAAAGTAGTCATTATATTTTTTTATAAACATATAACTCTCAATATGCATTAATTAAATTAATAATTCTAATAATCAAAACATAACTGTAATTTGAATAACAAACGCGCAACATTTGAACAATAGAATGCTGTTTCGCGGCAACCCTAAGCTCACTCTGACTCGGAGCTACATGGGATTGTTTTAAACTTTGATTAATTCCTTGCTGGTGAGCTTATATTACCTTGTTTTCAGTTGATGAGTATGACTGTACAGCGAGTTTGATGAAAATTTGATTTAATTAATATTTCTCTCTAATATGTTCATTGCATTTACATTTTTAATAGACGCAACCCTAAATATTTATCTGTAGCGAAGTAAACTACTAAACATGGGTACCATTTGTGAGTAATAAAATGAAATAAAATCCCTTTTTACCGTCGCGTAAAACATTCGGTTACTAAATTTCCTTTACACCTTAGTTTTTTTCGCCGTTGGTCCCTAGTTCGCACTAAATAAATTACATTTACGCCAACTTTGGGTCTTGAATTGGGGTTTCTTAATATGACTAGAATGTGTTCCTGAGAGAATATTCTACAAAAACTGAGGAGCATTTATTCTGAATTGTATGATATTTTGTTAAGGAATATAAATTAATTTTATACGGTTTTGTACCTCGTCCACAGAGCGTGTTAAACGTCGGAAGCCACCCAATGACACGTCCGAAGACACGGTGCCTATCTCGCGAATTACATTAATTAGAGGTGTGGCGATAATTAATATTAATTAAAGTCACCTTTTATCCAGACGCACTGAATGCGTATCGCAGTTAATAAATTTAACGGCCGCATTGGCTGGCTAACAGATAAAGATGCACCAGAATTTTCTACAAAAATCATTTGTATACCTCCAAGCAGATATAAACCTTAATAGCAGGACATAAGAAATAAACTATCGTATTACTAAATAGGGAATTTCATATGAACATTGCAAATTTAAAGGATATTAAACGTTTTTGCAAAGTAATGCAAGCTTTGTGACTCCGAGATAAGATAGGCTTGGCATTGGAAGAATTTGTCTTGTTTACCTTATATGATCGTTTCATTACGGTAAATGGAACTTTAATTTGTTGATTTATTGGCTAGGGCAAGAAGATTCTGTAATGTCGACATCGGTGTCAGACAGAGCGTAGGAAGCCCTCTCACTCTCAAGGAGTGCTGTGTACCTCTCACTAGACAGGTGACCTGATAAAGGTAAAGGGTTTCGTGCAAATGGCATGCCGTAGAGACGTCTTAATGTTGAGTAACATTCAACACATTTCACACTGTTTAAAGAATGTCCCAGCAAATTGTGTGAAATTAAATTGGAAATAATACTCATACATACAGTATAGTTAATTAAAATGAATATGTCACTTGTTATTAATGTATCAAAAACACGATACGTATCTTCATATACCGTTCTCAGAGAATTATTTTAACTGAATACCTTTTCGTCATTAACATTTATAGTTGCCTAATTAGTATTAAGTTACTTAAACTTGGCTATTTTTATTATAATAATGTGGATAATATGTCAAAAATTATAGATAGGACTTCATTATCTTGCATTAATAAATAAATTATCTTTTAAAAATAGGTAAGTTTTTTGTAGAGCTTTCGTTCATCGAACATTGTTTTATTAATATTACATGATATTTCATCAGAATATCTATAATACAATTATTTTATAAAACATAGACACTTATTGTGAAGATTATATTTAATTTTATTTTTAAACAAGAAAGCAAAGCTTATCGTCAGCTTCATCACTCTGCAATATAGGTACCTACGTACCATAGACGTAATTTTTTATTTTGTTAAAATAAATCGCGGAAACTACTAATGCGATATAATTCTTTCACCAATAAGAAGGTACGCTGGCTCAGTATCATAGAATAAGTATCAGACGAAACCGCGTGTACCAGTAATATAACCCTAAATTAAGACTAGTTAATTACCGACCTCATTATCCATTTCGTTTAACAATCATTTCTCGGGCTGACTAAATCCTACTATATTAGGACAAAGCTATTGTACCGCATAGTTCACGGCTGCATACATTGCGTCTTTTGTGAACGAAATGCAAATGTATCATAATGTTGGTATTGCACTATTGCATAAATCATTCGGCCGGGCCGCGCGGACGCTCGGCTTATTATCTAACTGTGGATAAGCGATGAAAGCTTTATCTTGCAGTTTTTGTTCTAGAATGGGTACGGTTTCTTTGATTTATAAATTTTATTGCAATTTTATTTAGATTAATAGTCCATTATTTTATTGCAGGGTTTATACTACTATTATTATTAGATTTTTTTAAATACAACTGCAGTTAATTCTCGATTCCTTCTTTTCGTCTAGTTTCCCGTTGATAGATGCACAATTAACATATCTATTATTCTTACAAACAGTTTAAATTACTTTGGCAATAAAATTTTACAACATTTTCTCTTTGAACATGTTTCGTAATATTTTCAGCCTTATATTTCAAGAAGAAAATTAACAACGTGTCTTATTTCAATAATAAATTACTCGTAAACGTCCGCTTCTCATAAACATATAAATATGAACATAATTGGCAAATAATAACGTGAACACATTGCCACAATTTTGATTATTACAGAAGAAATAAATAAACGAACTATATGGAGATTCAACTAATAATAAATTTCGTGGTTGGAACCGAAGCCAATTTTGAAATAGAAAGGGTTAGGTTATTATTCCTCCGCAGACGTATTAAAACGGTGCGTACTCGTTTTATGAAAATTAAATACGGGCCCATTTGACCCTTTTGTCTATGGCCACATGTGCTTTGGATATGCAAATGACGTATTGGGTGTCTGAGAACAATACATAGTTGATTGGAGGCGTGGCTTGTAGATAACTAATCATTGTGGTATAGTTGTGCGCGGTGTCTTATTACGAATAATTTTGTTCGTTCTGAATTGAGATGGAGTGAATGTACATTGTTTATGTCATTTGTTGCGGCGTTGTAATTTGAAATAGTTATTATTATGTAAAAAGAAACCGAAGACCACTTTTGACTGCTCCGTCTGCAAATCTTTAGGGGAGGCATATGCTCAGCAGCCATGATGATTTAAAATAAAATACGTTGCAAGTCGTATAATATATTTTATCTATACATAATCATATAGAGAACAGAACAAAGTGTTGTTGAAATTCAAATATAATAGATAACAGATGGTTTAGTGCGAATTATTTGTAGGAACGTACCTACTTCATTAAAGTTCATGTTAAGATATTTAATAATCCAAAGCCTTGGTAGGCATTTAACTTAACTGACCAAAGCCTTGATAACCGAGCCTTGTACGTACTGACCAGTCTATTAACTTTATAAAGTCTCCGAATCGTTGTACCAACTGCTGTTAGACAATTTACAACAAACAAAGCCGGTATTACAATGTCCTCTGTCAAAAGCACGCATAACTGAAAATTATAATAATCCTTTGGAAATACGGTATAAAGGTGAACAAAATGTATCGATAATGTTTATTAGTTTTTTATTAATTATGACCTATCTATATTTTCATATTATGCTCAGGGAGGGACGTATTCAGACCGTAAGTTTGTCGAGATCATATTCTTTTCGAATCAAAATCTCATATTATTCGCTGAATTTGGGAATATGAGGTCAAAAACTCACAGGTTTCACAAACGCACTACTACTAACCCAATGTGGCGTTTATTATAACTTCCAAATTATAAGTATTTGATAAATATTTAAATTTTTAGTATCTTTAGAGGCCAATGTTGTTGAGATTTTATTCTTTGAAGTATAATAAATAGCCTTGAGTTACGTCAATTCACTGGCGAGTCCATTTAGTCCAATGCTACAAAAACTCATATACCTACTTGAATCACTTTAAGCTTCTTTGATGATTAACTACATGTTTCCCAGAATTTCATTCACTATTAGATAAAAATAAACACGAATATATCATTTAATTTTAGTTTTCAAATCCCAACTAAAGCTGCACTTCGAACCACTTAAAATTCCACTTATATAATACGCAGCCCGTTTCAGTTGCATCAGCATTCTTTTGTTTTTCCAAAACACTATTACGAGAACACGTTGGTAATATCAAACACGGGCGCACGGAGCGGAACATATTTATGCGTTGCAAATATCTCATTCTGTCAACTAAATACGTTTTGTTATAACTAAAATTGCATGATAATTTTGATTTTAGACTCCAACACGACCGCGCCGCGTTGACAGATGCAAAAATATTGCATGAATTGTGTACTAGACGTAATGCAATGTGAAAGCTTTTATGAATTTATATAGGGGATGCGCTTGGATAACTACCAACATATAAAGTGCTTCCTTTATATATTTTATTGCTGCGTAAAAAAATGACGTCTTAATTTTAATATTTGACGGTACAATTTACACGTAACGCACATTTTTCTTTTGAGCAATTCCGTAATACGTTTTGATTTATGTACGCACTTATAACAAAGTTTTTATTTATCGGCTCCATCTAACAGGGTAATATTTTACATGAAATCAGCACAGAATCTGTATAATCAACGTATGAGAAAGCGGTGTGTAGGCTTTGGTTAGTTTTACCTGACACGATCGGACGGTACATGCATATCAGAGTCTTTGACACGGCACACATGTGTCCATATATTAATATGAGTGATATATGTATTGCCGCAGTTTGTATTGAATTCGAATTCGGACGTATATGGTGTTAATGGTTAAATATGCATAAGCATAAAGCACGTAAAGCCGTTGGTCCTGCGCCTGATCTCTCTCCGGTCATGTCGGATTGCCGTCTCACCGGACTATGAGAGTAAAGGAATAGTGAGTGCACTTGAGTATTGCGCACACACTTGTGAACTATAATATCTCCTGCGCACCTAGCTGATCTCCGTTGAGACTGGCCGCCGTGGCCGAAATCGGCTAGGAAGGGATTATTATTATGCATAAGCGTGAGCTTATAGGATATAGCTTTCGGGGATAAAGGGGTGACCCGTTGTCCCCGAAAGGGATTAGGCAGAGTGCACAGGCATCCACATTTTGACGTGCTTGCATTCGTCCCAATATGTGATAGAGGCCGTGCCTTTTGCCATATTATGGGTGTAAATTCCATTCCAACTATGGTATATATTTTTTATTTAACGCTTATACACAATTTTATTTCTTGACCTGGGAATCGACTTCCAAGTCCTTACGGTGCATAGTCCAAATACGTCACTATTAAACCAACAACTACAACACTCATCCAACTCTATGTAAAGTTGACCTATATCTTATGAATAATGTAGTGTGATTTATCTTCTGGCAGCAAAAGAAATTGGCAGAAACCGAATAAGGCAAGCAGAAGATGGCTTTAGTGACCTTCATTCAAAATCGTTAATAATAAGTTTATTACTTAGATATATTTACATTTTCCAATGAGTTTTTAAAGCTAATGAAATTAACATCAACTCCGTTCAAATTCTTTCCGATGACATTTTATTTCTGTAGATCTATTATTGTTGTAATTAGCAGGCCGGCGTAATTATGCCGACCGTATACTTTCATTCCTTGCCGGTTCACATCCTCCTTGGGCTTTACTTCATCTAATAAGTGCAGTGAGGTCACTTTGCCGAGCCCTAAATAATAAAGAGAGATATGTGGGCTGCCGTTGTCGTTGGATGACGATGTCGTTTCATTTTGATGTTTGTGATAGATCGAGAGACCAATACGTCAATCACGTGTTAGTCTCAAACCAATCCCAGTAAAACAAAATGGAGTCGTGTGTTTTTGCCACATTCTAATCCCACTGCTTACGTGCTCGAATGTCTCATAAGAGACAGTCCCTCAGGGTAGGTACCACCGCTCCCTCTTGTTCTTCAATCAATTATAGTAGGGACAAACTAATCTGGCCGGTATGACATGACACGTTTTTGAATTTTTTGGGTAGACGTTCCCACAGAGTTATCGCGTCGGGAAAAAAATTGAGTTGACATACCGGCCCGCTTAGTTTGTCCGAACTATAGTGTACACTTGTTCCCGTGCATATATTCTAGTATGAGGAATATTTTACTCACTACGAACATTTTAGATTGGTTAGCGCAGTATACTGCCATCCAGTGCTTATGAATTCAGAGTTTAGGTATACTTTAATGGACATAAGGTTACCAGTTGTCTACATAAAAAAAAATTACGTCAATCAGCGAACACATCACTCTTGCTCCTCGTGTTCGGCGCTTTTCACACGTTGCATATTAAGTCACATCCGACAACGGTTTGAGACACTCTGCTAATGATAATGAAGGAATTTCAATACGTCAATACAATTGACTTGTAAACAGTGCGCCAGGAAGTGGTTCGTGTTATTTTGGTGCGCTTTGTATAAATTAGACACGAACGATTTATGACCCACAAAACAATTGTTTTGTATTTATTTGTTTGTTTTAAGTTAGCATTTAGATTACGTTTAATAATGTTTTTGCGTGAATTATAATAGGTAAAAACAAAACTGGCCAAATCCTGCCAAAGGCCAAGAGTCCTGCTTTCGATTCCAGGTCAGGAAATAAATGTGTTTTTAGGTTCAAAAATTAGTATGAGGGATTATATTCATTCGCAAAATGCACTCACGCCTTTTATCCACGAAGGGGTAGGCAGAGGCGCAACTAGTGCACCCACTTTTCGTCGTGCGTATTCCGTCCTATGATGTGAGCCTATCGCCATGTCGGGCACAAATTCAAGACTCCGGGCTGATACTGAATTTAAAACCCAATATCACTTTGCCCGACCCAGGTTTCGAATCAAAAAATAAAATAAAAGGCTTAAAAATATTTTTTATGTTTATATTTATACACAAAACTTTAATAAAAGAGATGAGTGGAAAATTATAAATACAATTAATGAATTTTGTTTTCATCAAATTGCAGAATGACTTCAACTTAATCTTTCTGTAGATTTTTTGTAGCTGGACACAATTGAAAGTTGACTGGCCTTAAACTAGGTAAATTGATCGACAGACATGCCGTCATTGTCACCGTCCAGCAAATTGAGGAACCCACATATCAGACCTAGTTGAAGATATTTTGATGGAATCCAGCTCTTGCGATAGCCTAACGTTGATGATTACTTCATTGCTGTCTTGTCCTTTAAAATTAGGGCAATAGGGTATCTTTAACTGTTTTAGATCACTGAGCTATTTTTAGTAATTTTTATTACTAAATTTTGATTACATAACAAATCATTCTGCTCCGTGTGTTGTTTTTAGTGGAAAGAGAAACATTCTAAAAGATATTTCGGAGCATTTTTTTACATAGTGTTGCCATATCGAATCTCGACAAACGCAACAATAGAATTTTCTATACATTTATGTATAATAGGCACAATGGGGTACATTTAATACATAAACTATACAATGTGGTATCAACTTTTATTCACAACAGGCAAATTGTCTTAACCCTTCACCCTCGATGTTCGGCTCATAAAGTTAGCGAAACGTACAAAAATACCGACATAATGCCATTTGCATAATGTTTCGAGCTTTGTTTTTTCATAGAACGCTAGCTCTCAAATGTCACCGCAGTCTGAGGGTGCGAAAACAGCCATTATGGGGTGCGGAGTGTATTAAAAATCGTTTGCGTCCTTTGCATTCTTAAGGTTATGGGCTTTGGTGCGTCCAACCCTGAAATGTAAAGAATTGCGTCTGAGGAATTGCAATAAATATGGATTTATGTCCGTAAATATTTAATATACTGGATGTTCTCAATTAAATGAACAGTTACAGTACGTGTTAATATGAATTTATGGTTCTAAATATTTACATTTGAAAGGATACAATTGTTTTATAAGCTGAAATATTATTAATGAAAGGGGTGGGAATAAATTACGTACGCCTTTTCGCCATTAACGTAATTTAGTCTAGTCTTTTTTAAGAATGAGTTATTTACGAAGCGTAGCCAAAACGATGATTCACTGAATATTCTCATACTAGACTACCAATCGTTCCATAAATTAATATTACGTTAAATATTAATTGAAAACACTTTAAACATACCTAATTTCGTTAAACATTTATTAGGTACGCTTCATACGCGTGCTATAAATATTGTACATTGCAGGCAATGTTAAGTAAACTTGTTGTGAATGAGAGCCTGGTTAAACCTGTTAGCATGAGAATTAATACTAAATAATTAGGTTTATTAATTGCCACACGACGATCTTGGCGTCTGTTGTAAATCTTGTGGTAACGTGTTGCGACTAAGGCCTCATAATCACTTTACGGTATTTATTGCTCGGATTAGCTCGTGTAAAATATGAAAACTGTTTCACGGTCAGTTCGGATGAACTGAGACTTAAATGAGATTGATGTCGCGTGAAATTATTTGAATAGTTTTGTTTATAGTTGGTATTAAATATTGTATGTTACTACTTAAGTAACATTTAGATATAATCAAAATCAAAACATATCTGTGAAAATAGTTTAAATAAACTAAAAATGCCGGTATAATTACAAAAATCTCTATATCAAAATTAAAATTTCGTGAGGAAACCTACATACCTGAGAATTTTCCACAAGAATTTTGAGGGTGTGTGAAGTCTGCCAAGCCGCACTAGGTCAGCGTGGTAGACTAAGGCCTAACCCTTCTCAGTAGTAGAACAGGCCCGTGCTTAGCAGTGGGCAGTATATAATGCAGGGCTGATTGGCGATTGCATTGCATTGCATAATATTAAAAAACGCATCAAAGCATTAAACATGTGAGTTTTTTTGTAATAATGATAGCGCTGTATAACTTTGTATTGTCTTGTAAACTTATTAGTTATGATTAACATCTCTATTTTCTTGTCTATTAATTATAAGTTAACTGGTAGGCCATGTGGTGTTGATTCGTGGTTTTATGATAAACTTCATGCTTTTTTCAAGGTTGTATTAAATTGTAGTACTGGAAATAGCTTAGTATACTTATACTTTAGCTAATATTGTACAATAACGGTTTAAACTAAGACTATGTAAAGAAAAGGAAATTAAATATTCTGCTCTTACAATATACTAAACTTTTGCTCGCGGCTCCGCCCGCGTGATTTAGTTCTTCCGGGATAAAAAGTAGCTTATATTATTCGCTGATAATGTAGCTTTATATTGGTGAAAGAAATTTTAAAATCGGTTTAGTAATTTTTGAGTTTATTCGTTACAAACATACAAAAGCACAAAAATACAAATCTTTCCTGTTTATATTATTAGTACAGATTATTTTACAAGTTTTTATTACGTTAGCCATGGAAATTTGACTCAATTTTGGCGATCTCGGAATGTACAACTGTTTTTGTAATACCAAACAATTCATGATATCTAAGACAAATGTAGTTCACTCAATTAGTAATTTTTTTACTGACTTCCCATGAGGAGGAGGTTCTCTACTAATGTGTATTTTTTTAAATTATCATAGTAATAAATCCCTTCCTAGCCCATTTCGGCCACGGCGGCCCATCTCAACAGAGATCAGTTAGGTACGCAGAATATATTATAGTGCACAAGTATGTGCGTAATACACAGGTGTACTCGCTATTCCTTCACTGTCATAGTCCGGTGAAACGGCAATCCGACATGACCGGAGAGAGATCTGGCGCAGGAACAACGGCTTTACGTGCTTTCCGAGGCACGTGGGTATCATACCACCAACTTCCTGACTCCAATCTACGACTGAGTAATTTTTAAGATGGAAAATCCCAGTCACAATGTTTTTGGCCCGAACCGGGATTCGAACCCAGGACCTCAGCGCGCAAATCGTACTCGTAACGCGTACGCAATACAACTACGCTATCGAGGCAGTCAAAATTACAGTAATAGGTAGACAAACGACCAATGATTATGTCTATTGTTAGCTACCATTACCAATAGACATCTATAAAGTCATATATATCCTCAGCGTGGGAAGAAGAGACAGCATGGACTACTGACAAAATAAACTTGATATTCCCTTTAAAAGCTCCGTTACTTTTAAAGTAGGTTGAAAAATATACATTCACTCTCCTTCCATTCTCTCGCTTCCGTCACATGAAAGCTAAGCGTATGTAAAGGTAGCTCACGAAAATGGCGAAGACAGTAACCGTCAACCGGAGTAGACTTGAAGTCTACACGACCGGAAGTTAGTAGTCGTTCCGGCAATAACAGTTCCGGTGCCGACACTCGGCTCGCTTCCGTCGTCTGCGAGGGTACTGTTTCCTTCCAATTGTTTATGCCTTCGACAAATACTAAATGATGGGTACATAAGAGTTTTATGATCTACGTGAAAATGTTTTTGTTGGTATGAATATTGCGAAGGCAAGTGTGGGTGTTGGAACGGTCTGCCGAGACGAATGTCCGCAGGTTCAAAACCCAAGGGCACACACCTCTGACTTTTTTAAAAAGTTATGTGTGTATTCTTTGTGAATTATCGCTCGCTTTAACGGTGAAAGAAAACATCGTGAGGAAACCTGCGTACCTGAGAAGTTATCTCTAAATATCGAAGGTATGTGCAGATTGCCAACCCGCACTAGGCCAGCGTGGTGGACTAAGGCCGAAAAACACTCTAAGTTGTAGAGGAGGCCCCTGCTCAGCAGTGGGCAGTATATAATACAGGGCTGGTATGATGATGATGATGAAGTGTGGGTGTTGATTCTTTGACAAAATTCAAATCTTAATTCAAAAATTAAATTCAAATATTTACTTCTAGTTTATGGGTGATTTCCCAAGTTTTCATAAGTAGCAACGATTTAGTTATTGAAAGACGAGGAAAAATAAGATAGTTATTGCAGTTTCATCTAACTAAAACCATGCATAACACTTTAGAATAATATTTTTATTTAACTCACCCCACCCCACGTATATCTGAAATTTCCCAACTTACATTAGGTAGGTAGGTACATTATATCCAGATATTAGGCTTCTATACACATCCGCAATTGTATTAAAATTAAAATTATAACAATCTTGAAGTTATTAAACTTCAATTCACTTTCTGATGTTGCTGTGACAACAGATTACGAATCTATTAATGACGTCAAAGTTTTCCCTGCCATGGAGGCAGTGACAATTTATAGCTATTAGAATATGGAAATACGCCGCCTGCTGCCGCCGAGGGCCTCGGCTGTTTTTAATTTGGTTGCTAAATTAATGAAAAATTCTCTCATTTATTGTGAGGAGTTGCGGTTGGAATCGCTTAAGTAAATGGCTCTGTAATTTCATTGTTTTATTTGTACCGTTTATTGTTTAAGTGAGGTAACGTTTCGTTACTACAAGATGTTTGTTTGAATGTTGTTTATTTAAGTTTAGTTAGTTTGATTTTCCTCAATTATATGATGCGTACGTAGAATTACAATTGACTCGGCTTTTCCCATTGTTTCATTGTAATGCGTAATGGAAATGCAATTATTATTTTATAGACTTTCTGTATCTAGGGACCAAAATCTAATAATTCTATTTTCCGATTGAACCTGAATAATTTAAACTATGTTATACTGTGTTGAATAATACAGATTTTGTATACATAACATATACAATAGGAGATATATAACACAAAATAAAATACCCCAACCGCCCCTTAGAAAACCAATAAGAACAATAATAAATAACTCTTATCATATTTCGAGTATGCTCCTGGTCGCATCGCGAGAGATCCGAAGCTATATATCACCAAGAATTTACGAGGCAAGATACGACAGGAAAATTGCAAGAATGGTGGCGCAATCTATCTTAGTTGGGTAGGGGAGGCTGGGGTTCAGGAGCCGGGCGGGGGTGGACAGGGGGAAACTTCGAGAGGTTATTAGTCCAAGCATCTGTTGTTGAGCGAGGGCGTGATGAAACTCTGTAGGTACAAGCTAACAAATCTAATTGCTCAGTAGGCGACCGTGTTCGCGCGCCTCTAGCGTGTGGTGTGCGGCAATTTGTTACGGCAGGTCACCTGTAGGGGCGATTTTTCCTATAATATGTGATGTACCGCTTATATTTTGCACGTGCTAGGAAATTCTATT
Source organism: Sphinx pinastri (assembly GCA_947568825.1). Taxonomy (NCBI): domain Eukaryota; kingdom Metazoa; phylum Arthropoda; class Insecta; order Lepidoptera; family Sphingidae; genus Sphinx; species Sphinx pinastri. The sequence goes on along the minus strand of OX387627.1, from coordinate 6,563,648 downwards.
GATAGAATATTAGTTGTAGAAAATATTATATTTGTGCATGTAATCCTGATTTTACGGACGATCGTTAATAATTTATTAAAGACTAGCTGTTGCCCGCGGCTCCGCCTGCATGAATGAGTTTTCCCGGGATAAAAAGTAGCCTAAGTTACTCCTTATTACATCAGCTACCTGCCAATAAAAGTCCCGTCAAAATCGGTCCAGCCATTTCAGAGATTAGCCGGAACAAACAGACAGACAGACAAAAATTGTAATAAAAAATATTTTGGTGTATGTACCGTATATATATTCATATACATGTAGTAAAAAACGGTTATTTCAATATTAAAAACAGACACTCCAATTTTATTTATATGCATAGATGTATAGATTCCAAGTTGACTTCCAGTTACTTATGACGTATTCTAGACATTTAGGGTTTATTAGTAAACCGTTGTATTCATGTAATACAAAAGCAATTTATGTGCCAAAAATTACAAATAACTAACCCGGTACCTAAAAATATGCCCATAAATTTCCTTAGAAATTCTATACGCGGCACTTAAGTACGTTGAATAACTTACATCCACATAAGGTGAGGATGGAAGGCGCTTCGTAGTAATTACTATTAAATATGAGTATGAGAGTGACCCTCGTTAAATCTCTTAGAGCGGTTATCTGCCGGCGCGCGATCTTGGCTAGGCTGTCGCGTGTGAAGCCTGGATGGTCCATCACCTACATCGTTTTCGGGGAAAGGTGTGTAGGCGGCATATATTTTTTGTAACCTCACTTGACGTAAGATAACAAAATACGAAAAGTTTAGTTCTACCGTGTACCCACCTCATACAATCTTTTTATGCTTATCTTTCTGTGATTTATGACTTGTTCGGCGTCCAACAACGGGAAAGAAAGGAGGTATACAAAAGTAATTTATTTTTTAGGTTTGTTTTTCTTGTCTTACCATCGATGCGTGCGGTACTGGCCACGGCCGAACATGTTTTTGAAGTTGGCATTTTTGAGATGTCGCAATATGATTTATGTATGACCCCGTGTGTAGGCGGCGCTTACTGCTTAGCCCGATCGGTATTTTCGGCCGTACACACAAATAAATCATAACACATATATAAATCATCCATTAAATGTCACCTGTACATTGTTCTGATTTATTTATGATGCGAAATTCTTACCAAAACCGATGTTAATCCGTTTTGTCCCACGTTTGAGTATGCCTATACGAAATTATTTGTTTCCTCACATTAAAATATAGTGTATGGGCATGTCATGAATTTAACATTAATAAATGAGTTATAATAATAAAGCATCGACGTCAGTTTCGTACTTATATATTTCGTTTCTTGTACACGCAAAACCATTTAGGCGAGCGGTCTGATTGAGACACAGCGACAGAAAAACGTACGTGTCATAAATTCAAAGCGACGATTTCGAAACTGTGGTTATTAAAATTCAGAAAAAAGTTCACACGCTTCAATATTCGACAAACATCTTGTTCTCTCAATTAAGGCTCTTTACAGACCGGACATGAGTCGGCCGGAATTATTCATGATGGCTCCGTGCAACATGTCACACAACCAAATTAGAGCCTTGCCTTACTGTAAAAACGGTTGATTAAAAACTAGATTTGGTGACTTTTATGTTTCCTATAACGAATTATCGGTACTGATAATTCGTTATTTACCGTGTGAAAACAAACACGAACGGGAATGTAAAATCTTATCTTCCGTTTCTTATGTTTTATTAGAGACAGAATTGTGATCGTGGTAAAGGCAAATGATTTGTTCTAAGACAAGGAAAATGAAGAGATTTTCCGACTGAATTAACAAGATCCGTGAGCTGACTAATAAACATTTGAAGTGCCTAAAATGTCTTGCGACTTAAACATTGCATAGAACTCCGTTGCACAATATTTTCCTTCCTGCAGGATAGTCAAATATATCTCAATTATTTTTAATACAAAAGATATTAGACATCCCTTATTTCATCATTACAGTGCCACCATCTTTATACTTAACTAGCTTTTCCCTGCGGTTTCAAAGTAGCCTTACACCTTCCCAGGGTCTCGAAGTATCTCCATACCAAATTTCATCGAAATCCATTTAGCAGTTTTTGAGTTTATAGCGTACAAACTATGCCACCCCTTTTTGCCCCTTTAGGGGTTGAATTTCGCAAAATCCCGTCTTAGTGAGCACCTACGTCCTAAAAGGAACCCCCATCAAAATTTGAGACTCCTAGCACTTATAGTTTCTAAGATTTCGTGATGAGTGAGTGAGCTTTCGCTTTTATATATATATAGATATACTTTTCTCAGTTGATTTGCTACTTCGACCGGGCGGTTAAACACCCAAATACGTTAGTCCGCAAAGCGTCAATATACACTCCATTCGACCGCGCCAAATGGAGACGGCCGCGTTCAGTCCTAACCGATCCAGAGGACGATATCACTCTGGCCATTCGCAGTAAGAACGAGTTCCTAAAACTCCTACACTCCACACGACCACAGTTCCGTCCTCGCCGCCGAGGACCTCGCTGCGTTCCCCGTCGCCCCCCCGACCCTCCTAACAGTTCCGGCCCGCGTGCCGACGAAATAAATGGATAGGATTAGGTTAAACACCAACCTTCCCCACTAATCGTTGATGTCTCATCCTCTCCCAGTGACCGTCCTGAGCCGAGGTTCGTAACCCGTTAGTGGGTTGCCCTCAGCATGGTTACTTAAATCAAGGGTTGCGAGCGCCTAAAGTGTTCACCCGAAGGTCCGGTGTGGCCAGAAAAGCCGACTCGCGTCAGGCTACTGGCCGTTAGGGCCAAAACAAAAAAAACAAAAAAACTTAGTTGATCTATACCCTAGGGAATAAGATAACTCAGTTAGAGTATCCATAAGCTAAAATACTAAAGTTGTCCTTCAATGTATACTTCATTGCATTATAGCATAAATACGACTTGCTTTTAAATACTTTATACACGCTAAAGATAAAAAATGGTTTGAAAAAACATCCACAAAACTGTTGCCTGTTACAATTGAATAGCGATTACTGGGTAACGCATTTAATTTTCCACTAGTTCCAAAAGACGGTTCCACTCCTCTAACTTTGTATCCCGATGTGAAGTTCATTAGATGATATATTTTTACATAAAAGTACTGCGCAAAAAGACCGTTTACTTACATATCATGTTTTTACATGAGTTTTTATGTTTAATTACTCTGTTTTATCTTGTTCGCAGGTACGTGTGCATAACCGTGTTTGTTCCGGGGAAATCTGACAAGTATGTAATTACAGCTTTTCTCTGCCGCCTCATTGCAATTTCACGTATTCATTAGCCACTTAACACGAGGTTAATGTAAAGGTATGTCGGTTGGAGACATTTCTTGGAATAGTTCCGAAGCCCTTAGCTCGCTTACTAACAATATTAATAAAATATTTTTTTAAGTCTTCTATAATTTTTCTAAGCTACATTATCTTTACCTTATGCCTTTGGGTTAAAGAGTAAATTAAAAATGTATACAATACAATTTAAGATCAACAGTAAATAATACAAACTAAGCCAGATGAGTCAATCAATAAAGGATTTACTGAAACGATAGAGCAAACCGAAACACTTGACGATAAGAAGTTATATCAACCTACAATCGACAGCGCAGTTACTTTGTAATATATTTTTAGAATACAAAAAGGTTTCACAATGAGCACTTGAACTATTTTTTTTTTTTTTTTTTTTTTTTTTCGCGGGAAAAAAACGCGTAATCGCTACCACCACTGGGGGGTCAGTGGAACGGTTATGTTGGTTTCACCGGTCTTACAGTCCAATGTCGACACTTGGGAGTATAGCATCATCCAGGCGAGCATTGGACCGAGTCCCTAGCCCTATGTACACCCTACACCGGCATACCAACCAAAACCCGCGGTGGCCTTCTTCAGCGCATACGGGACGGCCCCGGGGTATCTTGTTGCACGAAGATATCTGCACGGGACCGCCCTTGCGCGCTGCCGCATTGCGGCCCTTCTCTATACAAGAGGACTCTGATGCCCCCAAACTCTAAAGGACGCTTATGGCGTCTACGACAGCGGGAGACCGACCACCCGCATCGTCGTCCACCTCGAAGTCACTTGAATTGGACTGAGCAGACCCTCACTGCTCACCCCGCGACTTTCTCTAAGCCCCATTCAGTCGCCTCTTACGACAGGCAGGGGATGCCGTGGCGAAATTCTCTAGATGCCCCCAGACCACAGGGCATGAGGCACCGGTCAGTCGTCCACCCGGCGCCTCCGTCGTCTCCTCTGGCTACGGGCGGGATCGTTCTGCTCACGATCCCGCTCGGCGCTCTCCTTCCGCGAGATGACGCACTCGCAGAAGGAGTTCATCGCTCGCCATGACCTCCAGCCACCGACCATGGCGGACACCACGGCCGGCAGCGAGAGGTCTCCTCCGACGACTGCTCTAAGAGCGCTGCGTTGTAGGTCCCAGGCTGGGCACTCCTCGAGAGTGTGATTGACTGTGTCCTCGCGGCCGTTGCCACAATGGTGGCACACGGCGGACTCCTCCTTTCCGATCCGACACAGAAACGAGCCAAAACATCCGTGGCCCGTCAGCATCTGTGTCAGACGGAATGTCGGCGCAGCACTTGAACTATTGCAATCAAAATTGATGCATTTAGAGCACTTTAACATAATATTACGTCATTAGAGACGTCAGAGAGCGCGCGGCGATATCATGCAAAAGCGTATGCATTATGAAGATTGCACATCCCGCCAAGCCGTGCCGCGGACTAACTGTTCTCTTGCCAAAAATCACACAATAAATAATACAAGGGGGGCAAACTGCATGCATTATAGCCGTACCTTATCTTAGTGAATTTGAAGCCAAGTATTGTCCATTAAATATGCATTAAAATTACCTGTCTAAATGTGAAAAGTAAGCCGGCTTTTTGGATTTATCGTGTGTTGTTGATTACACTTGTGAGGGGATGAATTGTTTTAGTTCTGGTAGTTCATAGTGCGTGTTTGCATTATAATATTTAGGGATAAAATTGCCGCTGCATGAACGTGTACACTGACATAGTTTATGCAAAGCATAATCAATGATTGAGTTCAAATAATAGTTATTTAAGCATTTTGGTAGAGCTTTATAGATAATTAGTAAAATAATTTATTTTGATGATATAATAAAACATTTAAAAATTAAACAACAACATTTTTATGTAATATATACCTGAGTTACGCATACTTATTTCTAGATTATATTATTGTACCTAACGACTATACGTATAGAAATTATTCAACAAAAAATCACGTATTCAAAAACTGCGTTTCAGGCGCAGCTATAATAAACCTAAAGTATTCCCTTAATAAAGCGTATTTTTAAAGTAGCAAATAAATTCACAGTTGTCGCACACGTGTGTTGCGGCGAATCGGCAATCACGTCGGCGCACGCGCAGCCTCCTCAATTAGATGTCGTCGGCACATTGTATAACTGATGTTTTTCCCACTTGTCCAGTTTGCATAACTGGGGTTTTACATGGGTCCATCAGTATTACTTAATTGTTTTGCAAGTTTTCTATTTGGTTGGTTTTGGTATGTGGTGTGCAATTGTGCTCCCTTGTCAACAGTATCCAATACATATGTATAATTACATTTCATGGCTAGGTAGTGGTTATAAAATAAATAGAAAAAAATACGACGGAATTAAGTTTAATTGGAAAATTAATTATACAGAGCAACGTAGTCGGTAAATTCAATTTAGCATACGGAAATACCATACTTTATCCATGTATCAAATCAGACCAAAACTCCACAAAATGGCACGATGAAAGCAGCATTCAACTTTTATCATACATGGTAAATAAATTAAATACAAGCCCGTTCCCATGGCCTGCCGGACGTGCGACTCAAAATGCCAGTTCATCTTTTATACCCAACGTCAGTGTCTTCCCGTTCGAAATCAGCCAGTACCATCGTACTTTCTACGTCTATATCGGAAGAAAGTGAATACGGGATTCGAATATGTTTATATCTAAATAAATTGAGTAAAGTAGGATTGTAAATCTTGTTTTCTTGGCTAATGGTATAAACTGATTATACAAGTTTGTAAATTGTAATCTGTTTAAAAATGGTCTTGATTTTGTACCTAGCTCTCTAGTACTGGTCTCTGCTTACCCCTATGGGATACAGGCGTGATGCTATGTATGTATTGATTATGTACGCATTATATACGTTGTTATACAGAATACGTTGCTTTATCTTGTCAATAAAAAACATAGCTTAAGAGTGCATTAAAAATAACATGACCATTTCAATGTATTAAAATAACAATTGAATTATTTCAAGCCGTATATTGAAGGAAGGGCCAATATTTTTTCCTATTTAAAAACAACACATAAAGCCCAAAATCTCATGTACGATCCACACGTCGTAAGTACAGTTGATCGCGTGAGTCACAGGTCCCTTGGTAAGATCGGCTCATCACCGGCTTGCTGCCAACTTAGCTCGATTGTTATTCACTAGAACACGTCGAGTTGACAGCGCAGGCATACAGCGAATACTGAATGTGGGGAATTTTCGCATACACCGGCCCATGTGGTTCAAAGGCGGCACCAACTTTGTTTTGCTCTTGATTATGATATTCATAATATGAAAATGTTGTTCAAATTCAATTAGTTATATTTATATATTGATAAGTATTTCTTTATATTAATAGTAATAGTAGACGTTGTTAAAAATATATATAATTGTAAAACTTTAGTGACACGTGAAAATTATATGAAATGAATTATATGAAACTGGGATGCAGTTGCAAAATAATCGAAAATAATTATAATTAAAATGAACATTGACCTGAAATAGCAACACAGTGGTATCACATGGAATTGAATAACATCGCATAATTTAAACCTTCCGTATAATTTTATGGTCGCCACTCAATTTATGAATCGATTAGAAATTTCCATTTTGACACCGAAAAAATCTCACATACAGCTTACTGATATTCAAAACCGGTTGAAGATAGTGTAAAATATGCCGATTCGCGATAAACTCCTACATTAGAAAAATCCGATGTCATTGAACGCATAACGAGTAGATGCCAGAATTTAAAATGGCTTACACATATTCGTAACGGTTATTTTTCGATTTGGTAATTTAAAACCAATTATTTATATGATTTATGGAGATTTTCCTGTCACTTTGTTGATAAATTTTAAACTTATGACGTTCTTTGAGCATATTTATATTTTTGCATAATTTAGTTTCCATGCATATTTTTTTATGTATCCCGTAGAAATATTGCTTAGAAAACTATAATAACGAGTAAATAGAAGATAATATGTCGCCTACAAGTGCTGCAGCTGGGCTTTCTGAACTGCCACTTGAGATTTGGACCACCAATGACGATTTGAAAAAAACATTAAGTACTTATGTATAACCAAAAACAAAGAAAAAATTGTTTTGTCTTAAAGGACCATAAAAATACTATTCATGAAAAACCCTTCTCCCAGTTTTCATATATATTTGGTCTTTATAGGGATGCGAAAGACATAGAATTAAATATATTATGTGAGACTAGGAAGTCGTAAAGAGTACATAATATGATTTTTTGTAGGTTATGACTACAACTTTGTATTATAATAAACTATCGTCAATACCTGTACATACCTACATTAATGAAACTGAATATAACGTTAAATTCTAAAGACATCGACCGCCTACATCCAAAAAATAACGATCCATTACCCAACTAATTTTACATCTAAACATTAGCACTTGAATTGTACACAATAAACCGACCAGTTGGTGTAGGAAGTCAATAAAATAGCTAATAGCCGTGGATCCGCAAGCCCACAATAGGAACGACTGTACAGCAAACAATGACGATCATAAACAATCTTATGGGAGACACACGGACGATTGTGCGACTAACTGCAACCAGAATGCGACTGGTAATTTGAAATGGGATGAGCTAAATTGAGTAAGTTGTTCATTAAGGCTATTTTTCTACACTTATATTATAAAGAGGTAAAGTTTGTTTGTAGGAAGTAATCTCTGAAACTGCTGAACTGATTTTGATGTAATTTGGTATGGAGATAATTTGCCATCCTGGGAAGGACATACGCAAGCGGGACTTTTTATCCCAGAAAAACTTGACGCGTGTGGAGCCGCGAACAAAAGCTAGTATACGAATAAATTTGTAGCAATTTCATATTGTAAAATTGTAGGCTAGTTATTGACTATCGTAAGAACTTACATTGAAAAAGATAAGTACTTGAAACGAAAAAGCTATAAAGTGAACATTTTTAAAAATTCAACCTTAAAGACTACACATAGAAAATATAAAAAAAAGGTTATATAATTTTAAAAAATCCATACACCACAAATCTATATTACGTTACAATGAATTCGTAATGCGGTGACCTTAAATCGCTCGTCTACAAAACCCCATAGTAAAGTCAGAAGTGTGTTTAGCTTAATAGTCAGTAGAAGCACATTGAAAATCAATTGAATTTCTTACACTTTACTTTATAATAGTATTTATAACGGAATCTCCTTTGAATGGTTAATATATAGAAATGCATTTCTGTTTATGGTATTACATCCTTTATTACAAGATAATAAGGTATTGCCGCATTATATAACACACTAGCATTGCGCGCGGCTCCGCCCGCATGGAAAAGTTTTTCCGGGATAAAAAGTAGCCTATAGCACTCAGGAGTAATGTAGCTTCCTATTAGTGAAAATTTCAAAATCGGTCCAGTAGTTCCTGAGATTAGCACGTTCAAACAAACAAACAAACAAACTCTTCAGCTTTATATATTAGTATAGATATAGATTTTTACGTTGTGCTCTCAAAGTTATTCCTTCTTAATTAGTAATGGTTTATGTATTGTATAAATGGATGAATATGATATAATACCTTTCGATTAGTTCCCAACCTTTTAGCCACATGTGAACCGTAAATAACATTTGGAAATAATATAATCATCAAACATCCGTATCGACATTTTAAAATTACAATCGTGACTTTCATTCGTAGACGTTGAAAGCTTACGGCAATGTTTTATTTAAAGCAAAAGGCGCGAGTTCCATAAATCATTGCCGACCCAACAATTGTTCGATTATATTTTTAAAAATAAGACGTTACAGAATAAGAACCTAATTGCCTTGATAGCTGCCGTATTGAATCAAAAAAAATTGTAGAGAAGAGAATTATGCGCGAACTTTGCGCCGTTCCACTAATTATGATCATGAAGCGGTCGGTAATTAATCTTATTTGTTCCGGACGGCGTAATTATCATCAGAATTAGGTGAAACTGGTTGTCTCCGCTGACATGAAGTTGTAATGTTGGTTTCAAAAATCCAGTTCTCATTACCGATACAGTGAAGTGCAAAAGCTGACGCGAAAACAATCGCTTATTAATGTGGCGGCAAAACATCGAACGGTGTTGAATAAATCGGAAATGAAAATGCCAATTGTCCTTATGGCGCATTAGGGACACGTACTACTGAGCTCATCAAGGATTGTATCCGTGTGCGTAGGGCTGGCTCTATGCTTTGAATACGGTAACTATTTGAAAGCGCCAACTAGGCTTTTGAAGTTTATTTTAAGTAAATCGGAATTGACCATCTTGGAATATTTAACTATACTTAAACAGAAACGATTTTCTAATGTATTTAGTCATTTATATCTTAAAAAAAACTATTAAACTTATGAGTAGGTATAATGTAATGTCCAGCATATATTTCACCCAAATAAAGTAGGCACTGATTCACAATAAAATTGCACAAAAGTAGCCCCCATAAGTTACACAAAAAAGTATTTATGTAATTAAAAATGCAAATAAATTTTAGATTATATCAAAAATATTTTGAAAACTTCGAAAGCGTAAATCAATACGAATAAACGCCTTATCAACCCCGAGAGGCGGCCAAAATCCGATATTTTATAATTGTTGTTCGGTACGTAAGCTTAATGTCTTCATCAATAACTGATAATTTATGTACAGCACGATCGGTACAAGACGAAATTGCGGCCGCCGGCTTCCCTTTGTAATCAGTGCAGAAATTATAAAGCCATTTCTACACCGCGGGCCCTGTATAACAGTTGTACCTCAGATATATAATGCAGTTTTAATAGAGTGTAAAACTGTGGCTCTATTATGTTTGAAGTAGGTTCTTTGTAAATCTTGTAGGCATAAGTGATAAAGGAATACATTTTTTTTATTCAAGAGGAACAGAAAACCTACACATTAAAAAAGTAAAGAATAAAATTACATAGGTATTACATTAATTAACATGTAACCAACGCCACTGTTCACAGATTAACAGTAGTATAATGAAACATAAGTATTGGAAATTTTATTGATGAATAAATAGTAGTATTTTATATGTAGCCGACTCAGGTGATTAATAAGTTAGTTCCATTCGAAATATTTAAATAGCTTTATTTTCTATGGCTTCTCGGCGTTCAAAAATGATTTATTTGCGAAGTATATTTGACTGCCTCGGTGGCGTAGTTGTATTACGGTACGACTGCAAGGCTGAGGTCTCGGGTTCGATCCCCGGGTCGGGCAAAGTGATATTGGATTTTTCTATTCAGTATCAGCCCGGAGTCTGGAATTTGTGCCCGGTATGGCGATAGGCTCGCCCCCTATCACATCATGGGACGGAATACGCTTGGCGAAAAGTGGGTGCACTAGTTTTTTCTTTCTAGCCTTTTTTTCCTAATGAATAGCAAAATCTAGGCAAACACAACCTATAATAGAAAAAAATCAGTCTTTCCTTTTCTCATTAACCTGAAAACATAATGGTGATCTATGAACACTGAAGCCGAAATAAACGAAGCAAATTGAGCTGTATCCACTATCGTTAAACCCAAGACATGTAAAATTAACAAGACTTCCTATACAAATTGATTGAAAACAAACGTATTCATTCCGCAGCATGTATTTATTGAATCACTTGATTGATGCTATCATTACCGCTTCTGGTAACCAAGATAAGCACAGCATAGCTTCTTGAAAATTCAGTGGCTATTTTTAACGAGCGGTTTTATTAGTTTTAAAAAAGGGTCGTTTAGATAGAGCGTTCGATGCCTTATTGGCCTTTGAAATATTAGGTGGGATTAATGGCATTCTCGGGAAATATTGTACTTTTATGAACTGCCGCTTCCGACTTTCGGTGAAAAGTGTTCACGCCTTTTTGTTGCGGTATCTTATGTAAAATATTGTGCGGGATTCTTGTACGACTTTTTACATATTTTATGTATGTTCCTGTAAAAACTTTATGGATTATAGGCAATGAAATTTTTTTAATGTATGCAATATCGCCATGGGCTTAGCAGCATATAAATACAGTCTATAATAATATAAAATAAATTTATATTATATCATACAATTTTAAATTCGCAAATTGAGCAGACAGAGACGTTCTGTATATACTTATATAGATTCCTAAAATTGTAACATGTTAAAAATAGCGTAATGACATGTGACATTATGAATTATTATTTACTTATCGAAGATACCACGCTATAAGAGGAGCAGAGCCCATCGCCATTAACTCGTGATAACTCAAAGTACACAAAAGGCACTCAAACAGAAATCCAACATTGAAATTGAGTAATAAAATCAATAACCACTAAAGTATTCAATAAAGCACTCGGCCGTCTCATTTGCGGGAGTTTACGCGCTAATATCAAACTCATACAATCATCTCAAGCGTAATTTAGATATTAACCAGTTCATAAATATCAGAACGCTTGTAATCTGTGACCTAACAAAATATTCATCCGTTACCTCCCTCGGCATATGCATACCCATAGTATGTAGTGCGTGCCGGTCCAGAAATAAACGTAAACCCGGTTTGCCGTAATATCTTCATCAAGAGGTGTGTTCAATCGATTATACAGCTCTGTAATATTTCATATACTTCCTTTAGCGTAGTAGCTTTATGTAGTTTCAGTTTTATGTGTTTGTGAATTGTGAATCGATTCGATCTGTAATTCGGTTAGGGATTTAATTGTCATGAACCTCAAAAAATAGGGTGGATTCTAATTTCGCTGTATATTTATTTTTCATTAAATATTAATATAACACAGTTTAATTATCCATTAATCCTTCAACGCCCGCGGTGGACACCGGTGTCCATTTAGATAAGGAAATTAGCTTATAACTAGATATAAGCGTTAAATATTAATATAACACTGTTTAGTGCTAACTATATTTTTTTTTTTGATGTTATGTAGTGATGTTATGAGTTTGCAATTTGAGCCTTAAAGTAAAGGGCGTTTGGGGCAATGACTGCAATCAGTTTGAGTCGATTGAAGAATTAATTAAGAAAGCCATAATTACTAAAGATTTCGTAGCACGGGGTGCATATTATTTCCACTTTAATTTCCGCATCTCGTCTGATTTTTCTGTTTTATTGTGCACGACGATGGCAAGCACGAGTATTATCTTCGCATTTAAACTGAACATGTGTAATTTAATAATTTTACATTTCACCAAAATTATATGGCATCAAGTATCAAAATTGATACACAAAACGATGGTTACATTCATTAAAAAGAATATTCAGAGCGTACAGCGAAAGCCTTTAATCAACGATGCTGAGCGGAAACCCGAAGCGAATTACCAACTTATGCGACCCATACTATGTATGGTACATAAGTTTAATTCGCGTGTGCAAGTCACAGTATGCTAAACGCTCATCAGAGGCATTTCCAATGTGAAATCACCTTCAGATCTTAAGATAACCAGTAAAAATTACACCGTTTTAAAGCATTTCTCTCTCGGCCGCAGTTTGTCATTTAACACACCCTTAATATCGATGCCAGTGCCAGATAGCCTCGTGTTTATGTCGCTTAAATTAAATTGCCTCTGTTGATTATTGTGACACCGCTTTTTGTACGTGTTGAAATTTATTCCTCTCGCCATTTTATGTAGCTTTGTATTTTTAGATTTATTTACTTTATTAATGTTACGCTTTTAATGCGAATTTCATCGATAAGAATGGTGACGCCCACCAGCCTCTTGCAATAAAATTACTCTCTCATAAAAATCAATATGAGTTCCATGAGGCTGGCGCGGCCACGACTTGGCTTAACGTCTTCATTAGGTTGCGCACGACCACCCGATTGTCGGACGCGGGCGAGGCGCAATTTTCGACCCGCCCGACTATACAGTCGCGCCCGTAATTCGCTACGTTCGGCCCTGATTAGTCGGTTAGATGTGTAATTCTGTAAACGTTCGACGAGCAATTTTCAAAAGGTCCTGTCGAGCAATTTTCGAACGCGAGCAAGTTGTGCACTTGCGCCGGTCGGTGTGCCCCAGTACCACGTAATTGATGCTTGGGGCAGGTCGCTATTTTAAAATTACCGCGATTGAGTGCTCACCTCTTATTGCAGCAAAACTTAAAAGCTTTTAAATTTACGAGTAATGTCTGCAATTTTCGTGAAAGGTTCATTAAATCGTTGTTTAAAACAATCGATCCTCTCTTATGTATTATTATTTGTTAGCAACGTGAAGGTATCCACAAGGTTCTTTTTTAACAGATGAAAATTATATACGGTATAATTTGCGGATGTGGCCGATCCAAATATTATTGTAAATACTATAAAGAGAGGTTTCGACCGCTGCGAAATTGCCCAGAAGAAGTCTCTAATTATGAAACCTATTGAAAATGCCCACTGGATACTAAAAAAGCCGCCACAATTTTCTATTACCGTCACCTTTTGGTTTTTTCTCCACGCATTATAATTGTACAACCTGAGCCTGTGCACAACAGTGCGACCAGATGATTTATGCTCTCGGTCTAGTTAATTGTATTTTTCTCCCAAAAAACGTGAGGCATTATCTCCCGGCGGTCGACAGGTAACAAATCTTACTTTTTAAATATTATTACTCATCGTATTCGATTTGGGAACGAGCTCGCTACGAATGCTTTATCACCACCTACTCGACGTCCCGTGGTTCACGATTCTTTGGTCCCCCTAAACTTTATTCAAATGCGACACACATTCGTGTAGCCGTCCCTTTCGCGCCGATGAAGATTAGTCGTTAGCGGACTATTGCCGTCTCGTACCACACTAAAATAGACTGTGCCCAAGCGCAAAGTGTTCGTGTCAAAACTTTTGTATAGAGTCGGATAATGGCTTACGAAATTTTTCCCCTACCTCGTGACTTTTTTTACAGTCGAGCTTGTATGCCGGGGTGGTGAAGTTGTGTTAATAAAGAAGTGAATCAGTTATACGTGGCGTTTATTGTAACGCAGGTTTTTTTGTGCGATGTCGAGCAGATGCCTTCTCCGCTCTATGTGAGCTCAGAACACGATTCTGTTATAGTATGGACAACACTGTCAGTTGTAAATAAGGATTTGTATAGACCATACGTATCTTAGTGAATGCGGACCGATCTTTATTAGCTCTAATGTTTTATACGAACGCAATACTCGCGGTTTAAGTTATGGGGACAATTAATTGATAGTTTTTATTTATTTGTGCCCCAACAAGAAACTTGGAAGATTTTTATTTTGTGTTTATTGAAGTGTTATTGAAGATTGTTTGTTGGTGTGTCAGTGTTTCCGTTGATTCATTAGTGTTTACTGAAGATTTTTAAAGGATTTTAATTGTAAGTAACGGCGTATACCGCCATAATTAATTCACGAATATGTTATTCATTTACGTTTATATTCATGAGTTTTAACTTGCAATAAGTTTTAACATGTTTCATTTGAAATTATTGTGATTCCAACTTAGGAATTATTAATCACCAATCATAGTTGAATTATTAAAATCGTTTAGTCCAGTTTATATCTACGTCCGATAGTTACAAACATTACCAATTAGGAATAACATAACTATCTAATTCATTTAATATGGTATCTGAGATCCAACTTAGCGGCTCAAAGCAAATGCTAAAGACCGTCGAGAGGAATGCGTCGCGATAAAAGATGTCATCCGGATCCACTGAGCTGAGAGCAAAATCAAACCATACGTGACCGCATCTTATCAGTCGACAAACGTCCTTACCACATTGCTATCAAAGTTCAAAATCCACAAACTTGAACGGAGGACCAACTTTTTTCCCGAACCGAGACAAAACTTCGGACCTAGCTTTGGGAATTCATAAAATCAGAGTCCGAATCGTTTTGTTATTCCTCGAAATCGTCTCGTTTTTATTTGCGCGATGTATTTTTCGTTATCATTTTATATCAACTGTCAGCTAAGTTCGCCGAGTGGAATTTTCACTTATCTAACCACTTTTCCCAGATCTGCGACGATTTAAAATAAAATACCGCGAATGCGGCGTGCTTGCCACCTGTACTGAATTCAGTGCTTTTATCACTTAAGTATTTTTGTTAGCGACTTCCTCAGAAACCGGGATCTCTCAGCCGCGAGGAAATGAAATTCTTATCGTGTTTCAGTAGAAAGCAGCTCACTTCTTTCTGTTATCCGCTAAGGAAATATATAAGGGGAACAACCGAGCCGCTGCAATAACCGACATCTGATTGCCGAAAATCGCGGGTGGATCTCTGAATATATAGCTGAAAATATTTTGGGTGCAAACTGAATCGATGGGAACGAGAAACGTCTCTAAATAGATTGAATTGTGATAATGAATTTGAAACATGTCTGAAATTGTATTCTGAAAATAAAAAAATCTATTTAGCGTAGACAATGATTATACAAATGGATGGATTGTATAAAAACACGAGTGGAAGATACACTGCGTAAAATGAAAATACTTCGAATATTTTACAATAGCATAGTCTATACGATTGCTACGTACCTCGTAGGCAGAACATAAAGAAAATTAAAAAAGGTGCACGTTTATTACTGTCATGCAAGTCGGCGCGATTACACACGAAATCACAGTGTGCGCGTTCGAAAATTTTCAACAATGATGTCCCCTTTTTCATTCTGACGCTACAGAAAATTTACGAGCGGTCCCAGAGAGCGAACATTGCGTGCCTGATGTTTCTAAAAATGTGTCAAACTTTTTTACAAACTTCTTTCATTTAGCTGCGTCCGGCCTTCCTCTTTAGCCTTGCGAGTTTTTATTTCTATTGTTTATTTTTTAGTCTCTATTGAAACGTCGATAAAAAGGATTTTTGAACGTTCCCAAAAAGTGGACGCAGCATGGGATAATGAAATTTCTCTTTTCTAAGTCTTTGTGCGGACGTCATTAGTTCGGTTTGAAGTGTTTAAAATGCAGTAAATCACGATTGACACGTTGTCAGTAACATTGAGATCTCTAGGACCTATTCATCCAGTACCCAATGGTAACGAGATGATGTCATTTTGCCTACGAATTCATTCATTTCGATTTCAAATTTATTCGATTAGTATTTTATTTGCCGCTGATGTAACAATGTACCTATTCTGTGTCCCTACTAAATTGAATATTGATATACTTTATGCTAATGTAAACTTTGGTAGAATAAACATGATAAATATGTTTTTTTATGTCCATAATATATTTAAGACTTGGTTTAACACGGTTTCTTCTAATTCAATGGGTCACTAAAAAGTATACTCCAAAACTCTAATAAATATTTAGACTTAGGTCCCTACATAAATTTCAAAAGGAAACGAATATTAATAAAATAAAAATTATCTATATTTGCTACGGAGAGAAAAATATTTTTATTAATTTATTTGATCAGAAATGCTTACCCGAATATAAAATATACGAAAATATTAAAATCAATTTCGATCTTAATAGATTTTAGATATATATTTGAGTTAGTTATAAATCAATTGTTCACTAACATTCTATTTTGTTTTTCTTATCGATGCACATATCGTTTTGCATAATCGGTTTATATTAAATTTATATAGCGTTCTCTTGGTTTCTTCGGTAAAGCGATTGAAACCGGTCTTCAGTTTTTCTTTTTGTGTTTCCGATGCCTGCTTAAGCGCTTCTAATACGAATATTATATTAGATTTAAATGTCCTCACATGTGTTTTAAGAATTTATATAATAACCGCGGCTTTATATGTATATTTTAATATAACACGCATCTAAATAACGTTTATATTGTAATTAAAATAATTGCGATTATATTTATAATATATTTACAATAATTTTAGCTACATTAATAAATATTTCCATTGTTTTTTTTATTAGTGAATTCCGTCAAGGTCTTGTTAATTAACTAAAACAAAACAAAAATATTTAGCATATAATGTATATGTCCTTAATTGGTCTTATAAGATTAGAAACAAACAATTACAATTCACTTCCCATTGCATAATTACAACATTAATAATATATCATCGTGGACAATAATTTCTCAAGTCTTTTATATCGACGTTTAAGTAAATATAAAGAATAATTAATGAGCCAATAGACATCAGAATCGATAAATACACATAAATATAAATTAATAGATACAATCAATAAATATTCAAATTAATGCCAATTAGGTCCGATAAGGATTTAAATAGAACCTCTAAAGTTATTTAAATGAATTTCTAAATTTAGGTATTCTCGTAAACGCTACGTATCTTCCATCCACCTACATACATACATACATACATACATACCAGCCCTGTATTATATACTGCCCACTGCTGAGCACGGGCCTCCTCTACAACTGAGAGGGTTAAGGCCTTAGTCCACCACGCTGGCCTAGTGCGGGTTGGCAGACTTCACATCCACCTACTTGGATTTAATTAGAATATTGTATACTTGAAGTAATCCGAAGTGCTTATAGCGTAAATACAGCAGGAAGGAAGCAATTACCAATCTTATATGCGAATGAATTAACACCTTCAAGCTTAGACAGTAATCAGGTTTGTTAATACTATGCGTGTTTCTTGATTATACTTGTAAAATAATGTTAAATTTATTTTTGTCAGTAAATCAAATATGTAGATTTTTAGATAAACTCCATTTTTTTCTTATCGGAACATTTGTCCTGTCAGAATTTTTCCAAACAACGGTTAGGTATGGGAATTAAAAATAATAATGCAGGTGCTTCTAATAAAACCCGGATCTTTTCTCTACCCACTCCAACAACGTTGAAAATAAACAAAATGGATATAGTATTTTAAAAATATCTGCGTACAGAACTAACGATGAAACGATTGCGAACTTTATTCCAGATATTCAGTATAAAACCTGTAGAATAAATTATTCATTTATGTGTTGAAATGTTTTAAAATATTCAGAATGTGCATCTCTTCCGTTTATCTATTAAAATGAGCATATGCGTCTGCAATGGTATTAAATTAGTAGAGACTTTTACTGTAAGCTGCTAAACGCACCTGTTGTATGGATATTTAGATAAGAAGCCCTGTTTTGTATTTAATTACCTATTATTTTAACCCTTAATGAGTCGATTACAAAATTTACTTCCTGATATCTTTTGAAAATTAAATTAATTTGCCGTATATAGGTACGGAGATCTTCAATAGCCTTTAATGGTTTATGCACCTAAATAACTTTTATCAATTAAAGCTATCAATGAGTATTGTAAATGTGAAAGTTCTTGAAAGCAATAAATGCCTTTTTTTAGGTTCATAAAGTAATAAAAAGCTAAATAAGCTACGAAGATTAAAAAACGATAAAAAATAAGTTAAATGAGTGTATTATATCACAAAACATTATATTGTTTATTTAAAATGAATTGTAAAATAAACTTGCATTAATTTTCGATTAATTCACTCTAAATACGTTGTCAAACTAAAATTAAATCATCCCAAAACAGATGAATTCAAACAGTAGTGAGTTTTTTTAATGATTCAGTTTTTATGAATGAGAGTAGTCGTAAAATTTTTATGGACACACCAAACAATCTTTTATCTCCGCTACATAAACTGACGTTTACTGCCGGCATCGCTCAACGAATTTTTATACGTGACCTAATTATTTACCATTTAATGTTCTATAGGATTATATTAAATTCTGTATGTGTTTTTATAGTTTCATTTGTATTTGTATAATAAATATTAAACGGTCTGTCGTGGTTTTATTGTTTTTAAAGTGAGTATAATTTTGAGCCTTATGTTTTTTTTTATTGCATAGAATGACGAGATGAGCATGCCGTTCGCCTGGTGGTAAGCGATACGACCACCCATAAACAGTAGCAACACCATCCAGCACTTTGACTTACAAAGTACTGTGTGGCATTCCTCATCACCCTGAAACATAAGATGTTAAGTCTTATTAGATGTTATGTCCAGTAGTTACACTAGCTACAATATCCTTCAAACCGAAACACAACAGTGCATGCACACTGCTGCTTGGCGGTAGAAATAGACATTGCGGTGGTACCCACCCAGACGGACTCTTACATATGAGAGACTTACCACCAGTAGTTTCCTTTTAGATATAGAGTTCAATATGCAATATACTTTTATTATTAATTTATTTAGTACTATTAGTAGCTTTACGTGTTAGTTCTCGGTTTCCCACATAAATGAAATAATGTTGATAAGAACTCGACAGAAACGATTGAAACGAAACAAGTCGTACGTTAAGTAAGAGTTTCGTTGTAATAACGTTATCGAAGTGTGATTTACGTAAAGGCCTGCACTTCGACAATGATGAATGTTTCAGAGGCCTTACACAAATGAATAGAGAGCTATAGAATGCGCATAAATATGTTAAATTTAATTTCATTTCTCATATAAAATGTCTATTTAGGTAGGTATCTGATTAGACATCTGACACCACCAAGGTGTGTCGGACAATTTTATGTCACTACGTTGGCAATAAAGTGTATTAAATTATGGTCAACAGACGGCCAAACACACCAGAATACATATCATAAACTAGACGTGTCGAATTAGTGTCGCCGCAAATGGAAAAACCGAATTCACCTCGAAAAAACTTATGCTAATTACGCAACGTGTACTATAAAAAATGTTTTTTAGAGACAACCGTCCAAGTTCATATTTCGAATTTCAAATTTAGAGATGCGTAGGCGCACGGGAATTAGACGGTGTGTAAAAAAGATTTTAATCCGTCCCCAATGTGGGCAGTGACTTATAATTTTTATCTAATATAAATTTCGCTTGGAATACGTCAGCTAATGAGGTCGGGCCAGGGAAATTCGATTTTCTTACACTCACTATAAATCAAACTGTCGCCGTCTTTCGTTAATTAATAGGATTTCACCGCTTGACCGTCGCTTTTAATGTAATAGGCGGTTAAAATACGGCTGTGTCAATTAAAATTAGAGATATTCCGTGTAAATTCAATGAAATTATTCAAGATAACTTGGGAGCTGTGCATAATGATAATTTATAAAGCCATTACGCTTTTCGTAGTCACCGTAGTGTTGATGGAATGAGTTTTGAATAAATTGTAAGATTCTGTTTAGCGTAAAAATATAGTTTCTCGGGAAACCCGCACCTGTAAGTGTTTATTCGAATAAAATATCAGTGGCATAAACATTTCTATGCATGCGTGCGTCATTTGTGTCTGAGGCAACTTCTTCGCCACCCATCATGTCACTATTAAAATGATTTATAGTGGAAATATAAGCAATAATACATTTCAATTGAATCTCACTAGTCTGCACAGAAGATTGATATCCACAATTCATTATGTAGGGAATTCAATAATATTATTAGATATCTTTATAGAAACTTATATAAAAATATATTCATTTTTAAACATGATTCCATTTTTAAAGCATCTTCAAAATACAACACATAAAGTATGATCTTAAGCTTAGTAGATACGCATGTGCTATAAGGCAGTGTGTACACAAGCGGGCGTGCGGCGGGCACAGCTGCCGGCCTGTTAACTGACAGCTTTTAGATTAGGGCCCCCACCTCGCCCCGCATGCCGCTCCGCCGAGCCCCTCCCAAATTGAGAGCTCCATGCCGCGCCGCCTAAATTAGTAACGGTTACCAAATTGCTTTTTAATTTCGTGTCCGTTATTAAGTAGGTATTTTTGATATAACAGCGCTTTTTGCTTTGGTTATATCTTTAACTTCCGTTAATATTTTTACCGAAACTTGATTTTCGTTAAATATCGCGCTTGAGTCGGCGTATGATTCAGATTTATCGTGAGGTATGAAAGCACTCGCAATATACATAAAACAAAATAAAACGAATCAAGTTCAATATTGAGTTACAAGTAACAAGAACAACATTCGGACATTGAGAAATCTCTCATCTCATCTGTACGGTGCTCGGCAGTTATTCATTGTGTAGTTTTTTTCTTTTTTTGTCGGTGTACCGTACCCCACGGCGCGCCCGGCCCTGCCCTAGTCGCGAGTTTCGTAGCCCAACCCTAATTTTAATGGCTGCTTATTTCGTCACATCCGGGTAGATAAGTATGGAGTGCGTTCTATTCGGAATTTAAAAAATGTAGGTAAAAATTGTCCGTGAAAAAAAAATATTCACGCAGTTCGCATGTAGATTCACACGTTTTATTTAAATTGTATTAAGAATAAGTTAACGAGAACAGACACATGACATGATATTTGTACACATAAATTAAGATTAAACGGTTGATCTGTTATTTGCATGTTGGTAACATGTTTCAATGATATGTGGTTTAACTTTTTATCGCCTTAACAGAGAGTTTATGATTTTTTGAATTGTATTGTAATAGACGTTATAATTGTAAATATTTTGAAGTAAAATATTATTCATAATATCGAATTTATATATATTCTTTTGTTTAATTATATTAGCGAGATTTATTGTATAATTCCGGTAGTCGGAGGTCACTGTTCTATTGAGAGTTGGTATCTCTTCAAAGCCTTATCTGGCACCTGATGAAGGCTTCGTGAGCCACCGAAGATATAGACAATAAAAGAAAAAAAAACAACATATTGAATTATTGGAAATGGTTCAATACTAAACATACTCACAAAATTTACAACAATATGAACTTGTAAACACAGTTTTAATAACAGAATAGTACAATGTATTTCATACTCATTACCGAACCACAGTTAAAGTAAAGAACGGTAGCACAACACCATTCCGTGACCAAATTTAATACGAGCGTAATCTTCGCTCGGCTGCAATTAACATTTCTTATCTATGAGCTGATTAGTAACCGTGTCTAATTGCGTTAATTAAACTGTTATAAATCAATAATTCCATTGTTATTTGCCACATTACTAGCATTTGTTTACGCCGCGGCGTTATTTGAGTTCGGAGTTACGTGTAGTCTTATAATAAACGCATAAGTGAGTCACTTACAAACAGTAATCAGTACCGACTAAAATACATATGGGAGAATCTTGAGACTGACTTATAAGAAACGAATGGAGTTAATAATTATCTAATAAATAACCCTTCATGTGCAATTGTTATAAATCGATGTTTGAATTTATTATAATTTTCTTCTTTGCATCAAACAATTTGTACGTAAACGATGAAACAAAATGTGTTAAACTAAATATTTATTTGTAAGGGCAAATCTCGTGTATGTTCAATATAAACTGATTTACAGAATCTTATTGCTCTACTTTACGTCCTTCGGAACCAGTTTAATCTTTAATCGCTAAACCACTACGCAATTATCATCTTAATAGAGGTATAATACCAAAACAAGTATCAATTGCAGAGATAAAAATCTGTAAAATTGACACATAAAAAGTTCCATAATTAATTTTGTTTTTTCTGTGAATATTCCATTAACACGTAATACACGTTAGCCAGTATAAATTAATTAAGTAATCCGTTTCAGATTGTATTCCCGTGTTCGAACCGTATTAATACAAACTATAAGTCATCGACGCTGCACTCGCGAGCCAACCCTTCCCCGCAAGCTGATGCATGAATTACGAGTGCGTCGGACGGGCTTCACCGACCCCGTGTCGGATCGACCGACGCTTTTTGTTATATTCAACCCGTAATTGCTGAAAAGTTTTCACGCCGTAACGTTGGTCACGCGTATTTTATTACTATGAAATTGAATTATTTATGACGCCACGCTCGTCGGCCGTTGTGCTACGCGTCCAACGATGAATTTTAATACACAAATTACATATTTTAATTGCGTTATTGTGATTAGTATTGGGCAATTCTCGTCACAAAATGACATATCTGCGTGAGGCTTAATTGCGTCGGCCCTAAAGCCTCGTCCGAGATTTATGTATATCCAATCCCAGTCTAATCCCGCTCCTGGTCGGGTCAATCCGACCCCGGAAAAGGTTTTCCCGGTTATTTTCCGTGGAACTTTTAATCCAGCCGAATACCGACATACATCATAGAGGATTAAGAGGTTTAAATTGGAAGTTACCGACGTCCGAAATAAATTTAAATCGGCTGGCAGTTGGTATTGTGATACCGTTGCCGATGCTAAATGGAAACCGATATTATCCCATAACTAAATCTTCTTAAGAACGTATACTTACAAATTAGTGTTACTATTGTACCGCTTATGTTTAATTAGAGAAGATAAAGTAAGCACAAGAACTGTGTATACTCTATCATCAGATTAAGTTTAAATTATGACTTTTTGAATGCGTCTATTTTAAAATATTTTATTGCTCTATAATCTACAATTTTACTAATTTTAGTCTAAAATTTTGGTGAATTCTTAAGACAGTTTAGGCTTCCTAAAATACATGTTAAATAACTTATAACCAGAAGAATCCAACATAATATACTAAGCGTAAAATTAAGTCATAAATAGATACTTAAATTTCTATCTACATAAATCACCTGCCGCAAAAACAACACTACAATATAGAGACCCTATAGATCTACCAAAACATAGATTTTCATTTCACTATCTCTTCAAGTAAATACTTCATATAGTTCCCTATATTCACATTCCCCATCCCGTATTCGAACAGCGATTCAAATTAAAATGGGTATCAATAAGGGTGCCATAAATCATACGAACCGTCTAGCTCGGCATCGGACCCTTTGGAGTGGACCCTTACCGCAAAGGGATAGTCACCTGTACTGACAGTGGGCTCCATGTGTGCGTAATGCGTTTGGAAAATGAAAATAGAAATGAATACTTATCGACATGTTTGTGAGTGAATTTATTTGATGAGAAATATTTTTTATTACGTCATTTATAGTCGGAAGTCGGAATCGAACTTAAGGGACGTTTCGGTACGATACATAATCTTATGATCAAAGATCCATGACAGTACTTGCAAAAAGTCAGTCAATAACAATAAAGCATGGAAATAAAGAACATGTTACATGCCGCCGTATTTGTGTTAACTATAGTTATTGTTTTGTCTATCATACGATTATAAGTAAAGTATGTTTATAGTATAATCTCCGAGATTATCTAAAAATGTTATCGATCACATTTTAATGTTGTTATTAATGCATCACAGCATAATTCAAACTGCAGTGTATCAAATACTCACGAGACAAACTTAACTAGTAATAGCTGTTTAGGCTATAACTCGTGTGTGTTCGCATGTGTGCTGCGGTCTCGCAGCCGTGTAGCCGGTAGACACTGAATTGGGTACGTAAATCATTAATCAGCCGCGTCATTTGTTCGCGCCAAAATTATTAATGACCATGGCCGCCGGTTGCGCTTACGTCTCCTCTTTAAAACGCAGTTACTGCCTTCTGTGCACCTAAAATTACTGTGTTTAGGCTGGCACGGCTTACTAATACGTAGGCCGTAAATTTAATATAAAAACTCAATTGATGTGTTATTATAAATTATGAATGAAATACACATAACAACATACTTATTTAAAATTCTTAATTAATTCTGATATTATGCTAAATAAACTTATGAATTAATTATCAAATTAAAGTAAATTGGGTTTTTTTCCTGTGTAAATTTAAACTACTATAAGTGAATCTAGTACTTCATAATTTATAATTTTACACGTGGTCTCAATTACTCTGCATAAAATGTTAATTACACCATTGCATCCTACTAAGATAATATATTTTTCTATGAATTTATATTTACTGTCGTACTTTGACGAAGTGAATAAACACATCAAGGATTGAGTTACTATATGGCATATAAAGATATTTTTCGCTCCCAATTCGGTGTAAACGTTAAAAACACATTAGAAACACAATTTAAGGTTTTGTAAGTGAGCGCGGCTAATCAAGTGTAAACTTGTAACTAAGTTGTGTTTGGAGGTCGTCTGTAAAGGGTGTAATTCAACAGGGAAGGGTTGTAACCGCCAGAAGGCCGGAGGCGCAATAAACTGTCGGAGGACTTCTCTGATTAATGGATGTGTAATTGCTCCCACATAATGTACAATAACTCGTATAGATAAACGTTTGATGTTGTATCTATTAAATTCACCACGATCTTATATTAAACTATAATTAAAGGGACATAACTAATTGAGGCCTGTAACGTTATTGCATTTTAAAATATGATTTTTAGTAGTATTTTTTTGGTAGAAAACCTTTTTTCCATTGATAAATAAGACATGCTTACAATAATCCATATCAAATAAAAAATATATTGATAGTCAATTTTTTTACCATAATATTATGAATATGAATTTTCAACTTACTATTCCAAAAAGGTATAAAACACCTATCGCATAAAATGGTTTTTATTTATTTATGTTATAAATAAATAAAAACCACGTATTGTCTGTATTAATATTAAATCGAATTACTCAACAAACTTGTGGGTTCGACCTATCCGAGGGTCGTAGGAACCCGATGGTTTATAATGAACCAAGAGAATGTTTCGGTAACTAATGTCTCCATAATTGTCTTCTCGTATGTAATACACAATATGCCATTATTTTCTATCTACAACTACTGATTTGCCGATGCTTAATTACGGACACACAATTAGGGAAAAAAATCATATCCTTCCTAATTATATTCTCAAAGACACAGTTTTTGTCAATATACAAAAAAAATCACAACATACGTGTGATATTACTCAAGGAAGTTGTGTCCAATTACCTTAATTGATCATTAATATATTTTAATTAAAACATAAACATTAGGCTTTTCAAAATAATTGTCTCTTAATAATTAAATTTACTTAATAAGTTATCTTCAAAACAAATCTTAGGGCCAAGTCACGCATCTATTGTGTCGGTTCCGTTTGACTCACTATTATTTACATGTAGTTTCACTTGGCAACACCTTAGATAAAGACGGAGAATCCGTTTATCTTTCTTCGCTTAATTTAGCTAAAGATAAATAATATTCATGTACAACGAAGCTAAGGTGGGACGGAAAGCACTGGGTGGCCTAGTAATTGCGTTAATTAAGGCAGTCCCTCTGTGTTATTAGTAATGAATTATTGATACACTGTAACGCGTGATAAATGATCTACGCTGGTTAAACGGACAATAATATCGTTTTTGCAGTTCTCATTACTCCACACAAGTGCAATTTTGTTACCTCCACATTTTTTATGATTATCAAGAAAACGATCATAAATACTTCACCGGCATGTAACCCTTCGGTTACATTCCGAAAAGTCGAATTAGAAGTTCTCCAAAAAACACATAGATGTCGCTGTTTTAAGTTAATGAATTTTTGTGTGGAGACGCATGAGAGCGCCACTGGATCATAAAATAACTGTCGTGTTATATTATTATTTTATTGCGCCGGCCGGTTATCAACGTTCTTTATTGACATTCTATTACAAAGCGGTAAATAAACAAGCGTGTAACCGCAATAAAAGTGGCCGTTCATCATCCGAGCGAGATTGAGATGATAGTGGAGCGACAAATGTCCCGTAGTTCAATAGTGCGTCGTTAGAGGGCGTGATTTACGACAACATTGATGTTCGTTTATGGTTCAATTTGTTTTAATCGACGATTATGAGCGCGTTAGTTTTTACGACGCATTTAAACGTGATTTTAATGGGCGGTTCTTCAAATATTTACACTTTGGGCAACTAATCTGAACTAATAAGCTTTTGAGGATTTATGATTGTTGTTGTAGTGCTTAAATCCTCTTGTTTGTGCTACTGCGTGAATGTTTAACTTAATATGTAAGCATCTAATTGATTACAAAGTATTTATGTTTTATATTGTTTTCTATTAAGTAGTATAATAATTCTTTCGCTACAAGGATAATTATGTATTTGTGATTAATAAAATAATAAATCCATTATCAATTACATGTTTTCACCAACCTTTGTTTTATGTCATTTCGTTTTTTTTTTATCAAGCCAAACAAATCCGTCACATCACCGCCATACATTTAATAATAATACTCGCGAGGGTATGTTACCCCTAAAAATTAAAAATGGCCGCCGGCGGGAACGCTCTCGATTGGCGGCAATAATTCATTCCGCCGCCGCCAGGGGCGCTACGTGTCATTTGTCTGCGTCGGCCGCCGCCCCCTCGCAGAGAAATATCTACTACAAAGATGAGGGGATGTGCGACAGTATTCCAAAACAACTTTTAGTGAAAGTGTATCTTGGAAAAGGTTTTAGTATAAATTATTAATGAATGAAATGTTTTAGGGCTTGTAAAAGCTTTAGTAATTTAGGACGTTGTGGACGAAGTGTTCTTAATGTTATGAATAATTGTATAATTATGTAAAATAATTATTTTACAATTATGTTGAAAATGACTGTGAATACGGCACCAACCAAGTTATAGTCAAATTAAGCATTTACATTAACTGCCAGTAAATTATTGTCTAAAAATCTCTAAACATTCTCACATTCTTTGCCCAAACACCTGTGATGTACCTACCTTTTTTATGGGAGTCTACGAGTGGCAATGATCCAATAATTGACCTTCGCTCGTTCACTAGCTTCAACTACAAAACACGGTCATTTTCTTAATCATTACTTCTTACTGTAGCGATTTTCAAAAATCCATTATTTTTGAATGACTTGATTTTTAAAAAGTTTATTCATAATTAATCGCGTTATATCCATAGGCTTAAAATCGCTCAACTTGCTATGGCAAGAGCTATGCTCAGAGTCTCTCTGAAGGACAAAAATTCGGAACGAAGCGATCCGTCAAAGAACTAGGATGACATAGCTCTGAAAGTTAGCAGGTTGAAGTGGCAATGGGCTGGCCACATATGTCGCAGAACAGATAACCGCTGGAGTAAGCGTGTTCTGGGGTGGAGACTGCGTCTTGGCAAACGTAGCGTGGGGCGCCCTCTGGCGAGATGGTGGGACGACTTGCACAAGAGGGCCGGCAGTGACTGGATGCATAAAGCAGCAGACCGGGCTCTGTGGCGTACCTTGAGAACGGCCTATGTCCAGCAATGGAGTGCAAAGGGGTGATGATGATGATGAATCGCGTTATATACATAGAATAAACTATGTTGACTATAAATTGTTTTTTTTTTAACAGAACGCAACTTGCGTTCTGTTAAAATCGAAGGCGTTGTTGCTCTACAAACATACTGCATAATATGATAAAGAAAATATAGTAAACTAGACTTCTGCTCGCGGCTCCGCCCACGTGAAGAAGTTTTTCTGGGATAAAAATATTTTCCCGGGATAAAAAGTAGCCTATAGCACTCAGGAGTAATGTAGCTACCTATTAGTGAAAAAATGTCAAAATCGGTCCACTAGATTTTGAGTTTATTACAAACAAAGAATCAAATTTTTCCTCTTTATAATATTAGTACCTATGGATAAATTTTCTTCCACTGGTTACTCTCACTGCATTCCTAATATGTTTTATCAATTGAATAGAACTATAACAAAACGTTACTTAGCATCTTATGTCTCAGGATGACGAGCGCAGTGGAATGCCACACAGTACTTTGTAAGACATGTTGCTGGATGGTGTTGCTACTGTTTATGGGTGGTCGTATCGCTTACCATCAGGCGAACGGCATGCTCGTCTCGTCATTCTATGCTATTAAAAAAAAAAAAAAAAAAACTTAGACCAAACCACATCCTAGCTATTAAAAATAACTAGTCATGCCAAAATGAACATTATCTACATGATTACAAGATAGCAAATACAGTAAATCCGGTTATGAAAAGTGGATCCTTAATTCGTAGTCTGAAATCTGGGTTCATGCTATTTAATAATGAAGTTTAGTTACATAACTATATCTATACTTTATTTAAAAGGACAGTATCCATGGCGTACGTGCTTAATAGGGTAGTTGAATACTTTTTTTAATAAATTTATCAAAACTTTATGACATCCAAAATCTAGCGGAAAAATAATTCCAAAACTTTATAACTTACTACTTATAAAGCTTTGAAATTTGGTGGAAGGGGTAGTTGTCAAATAATAGTCATATTACACTGTGACGTCACCGAGAGTCGCTGGCCATAACGCTACTTGCGTGCGAAAGAGAGATAGCGCGATATCCCCTTCACGTCTCTAATTTTGCTCACAAGAATATTTCAAATATGAATAACTGCTTTATTTTTCACCCAATTTTGATGCTGATTTCACAGAAGAATTTCTTTTTCGTATTATTTTCTGTTACATAAAAAATAATTTACAAAGTCCAACATAGGAGACTACCCCATTATAAAGATGGGGAAATACTTTAAAACATTATAGTATTTTTCTGTTGGACTATCAAAACTTTCGACGTAAGAAAGTACCTATGTACCTAATAAATTAGGAATTTTCTTACTTAATCCTTTTCACTTAATACAGGCTAATTATTATCAATGTTTGATAAATGATGAGGACCCCGCTAATTAAATGAAAATATCTTATATTTAAGTTGATTTATTAAAATATGATGGAGTTAGATAGCCGGTGTCACCTTAGTTACAACTATCTATATATCTATAATAATATATAAAGCTGAAGAGTTTGTTTGTTTGTTTGAACGCACTAACCTCAGGAACTACTGGACCGATTTTGAATATTCTTTCTCTAATAGGAAGCTACATTACTCCTTAGTGCTATAGGCTACTTTTTATCCCGGAAAAATTTTTAAACGCGGGCGGAGCCGCGCGCAATGCTAGTTATTATATAAAAGCGAAAGGTCACTCACTCACTCACTCATCACGAAATCTCAGAAACTACAAGTGCTAGTCTCAAATTTTGCATGGGGGTTCGTTTTACGACATAAGTGCTCACTAAGACGGGATTTTGCAAAATTCAGCCCCTTAAGGGGTAAAAAGTGGTGGCAAAGTTTGTATGAAACTTCTACCGCCTTATTCCAAAACGAAGTTTAACTTTAGTACCGTGTTTAGTACCAGGTTTAAACTATGTATTAAAATAAACGTTATTACAAAACAGAGTTTTTCGCTAGTCCGAGGATTATCTATGGTACTAAAGTTAAACCTCCCTGAGCCCTAGTTTAACTCCAGTACTAACCTCGAAACGTTGAATATCAAGTCGCAATTATGTTTTAAGATAATCAAATATCAACAAAAATATAAAAATGGACATAAATTTCATTGATTTAATGGATTTGGAAGTGTTGGAAACAAACCAGCGGTTTAATAGACCCCGTAGTCGCGTGAATCATTTTTAATTAAGTGATGAAGATTTTCGCTATAAATGTAATTTCACTATTATTATGTAATGTTATTACACTGTTTATTAATAATACAATTGATTTGGACTAACCTTTACTTCAAAAGTCAAATTTTCACCTTTTTTTTCTTTGATTGCTCCATTTTCAACTGGAATAACTATCGTATACGTTACGCACATGTTTTCACAACAAAAACTATTGCACTTGTGACGCTGTTGCCGTGCCTAAATAATTATAATAAAAGAACAACGTTTCTTTATGTTATTTGAACTGCTATTCAAAAGAATCATAAATAAACCGAAATGTAAACATTTCAATAATATCCAAATACGCGCACCGCACACTTCATTCCGTTGTACGCTAGCTAAATAAACAAGTCGACAGTAACACAAAATTCACGCAATTTGAAATTATTCAGATATAAAATATATTTAAATGACAAGATATTATATATTATAATATTTAGCATCATCACCATCGTCAAAATCACATTTTATTAAACATTTTGGCTTTCTCTTCACACAAACTTATGTTAAAAGGAACGGTGCATCAATCGCCGAGTGAATGAAACTGTAATTTTTTGCTAATAATCTGTGGATACTAATTGAACCAGGGACTATCTTCGGTACTAGATAATCCTCGGCTAGTCTCGGATTTGTAATAAGAATGAATTTTAGTCCGAGAACTAACTTTAATACCGTAACAAACCAAGACTCTTTAGTCTTGGTTTAAACCCAGTACTAAGCTATCTTTTTGTAATAAGACGGCTATAGTTTTAATAGTAGGTTTTATTCGTTCACTAATACGAAGCTACATTACTCCAGAGTGCTATACCTAGTTTTTATCCCGGGAAAATATTTTTCCTGGAAAAACTTTTACATGCGGGCGAACCCGCGGGCAAATTCTAGTAAATAATAAAGTACATTTTACATATCTAGCATAAGCTATTGTCTAAATTTTACTTGTAGCTTTGATTTATGAGTAACATATTCCAGATTGTTATGTTCTTCACTATTTTTAAATCTCATCAGACCTATAAATTATACATTTAACTCTTAACGCAGTGCGTACAATAGCGGTTTGCATTATTCAATCAACAGTGTATCTACTTGCCGATGGAATTTCTAAACTAATGAAAAATGTATGGGGGACACCTACCAACAGATCATCCGGGTGAGAGGATGGAATATGTGAATAAAAAACATTCTTATCTTTAATTAGATTTTCCCTAAAGCTAATTCTTATCAATGTTTATGTATAGTCCATGCTATAACTCAGTCGGACAAGTTTACGCACTGATTAGATTTATGAAAAAAATCTCAGTCAACAAATTAATCATGGACGTTATAGTTATGGTTTTAAAGATGATATTTGTATGCATCCAGTTAGTTTTGACGGTAAATGTAATATTGCCGAAGCGCTTTGCGTGGCTACCGGCAATATCTGGTGGCACCTCACGCACTCCTTCCAAATTATTTTAATAAAGTAGGTTAGGTGAATGTTTTGATATTTTTCCGTCTCTAAAATTCGGAAGGAAAACGTGGAAGTTATTTAGATGTGATATTTTATATAGTACAATTTTCTTAGTCTATTTCGTTGCTAAATGCTTATCGACTTTTATTGACCTCTTAATGTTTGCAGCTTATATTTTATGACCTGGTATAAGATTTTATCAAGCATATTTAATACAAATCCAAGAATATTTACATGCCTAATGAAACATAAAACAATTAAGTTCTCAAATGTAAAATAAATTTATGTGAACTAAATATTCCTTATAAAGATTTCCATTATCTAGAATCTTAAATAATTTCATTTTGTATAGGCTTTTGCTGGTATAATGCCAAGCGGTTGCTCTCTTGACCTCACCGACTCTATGAGAATTCAAAATGTGGGTAAAGTAATATAATATCTATAATGGATTAAGGTTGAGTTCCAAAGTTAGAAAGTTGAGTAACGATGATTTTTGCTAATATGAGGCGTTTAGTCCTATTCTAAAAGTCATTATGTAAGGAAGCATCTATTTATGTGCATTTTTCTTTAACCATTACTGGTTAGGAACTTTAAATGAATCTACTTATTTCGTGAACCATGTTTCTCTGTTAAGTTGAACAAAACTTAATCAAAAATAAATCAACGGCAAAAACTCTATCTTTGAAACAACAAAGCACTAGCATTCGCAACGATTATTATCTATAAAACAAACTTAATGCATTTAAGGTTGGTAGCGACACGGTCTAGAGACATTTTGTTATCTTACCACATCACGATTGCTTTGTTTTTATCCTTAAACATAAACCCACAGAGTCCACTTTCGCTCACCTTGACAGCAGATTTCTCGTTAACCATCAAAAGCGCTTCACGTGCGGTCGTGATAAACTTTAAAGTTATGTTTCATAAGGGCTATTTTTCTTTGAGCAGTTGAAGAATTAGGGTACGTAAATACTAGAAAAGGACCAGTCGTGATCGGGAATCGTGATTGCAACACTGCACAGCGTGGCCTTTGAACATGGGTTCCGTAGCCGTGAAAAATCACTTGAACATATGCAAACCGCCTGCCAGCTCGCGGCCGACGTTCTAATCCTAGGTAGCAACAACACAAACACTTAGACACTAGTGCTATTAACTCACTTAGAGCTTATTTTTCAATCACCCAATATAAGTTACTTATAGGATTTTTTTTTTCTTTCATCATCAATCACATGAAGTCCACTGCTGAACATAGGGCTCCCCTAAAGCTTCTATCTGACGATTGAAATATTAAGTTACTTGACCATTAGAAAGATTTTCATCAACGGTTTTTTTTTATTAATTCGTAGATTAGATAGATTTGATTATGTTGAGTGATTTTCTAATTCAACTGATATTGATAAGTAGGTAATTTTAATTTATAGTTTTACTTGATTTCCTTCATTATAATTATACAGGTTTTGAAGTAATGGTAAATTCCATTTGTAATTG
This sequence comes from Sphinx pinastri, assembly GCA_947568825.1. NCBI lineage: Eukaryota > Metazoa > Arthropoda > Insecta > Lepidoptera > Sphingidae > Sphinx > Sphinx pinastri. The sequence goes on along the minus strand of OX387627.1, from coordinate 6,530,377 downwards.
CGTCAGACCATTTAATTCTCAATTAAGTGAATAAAAAGAATATACTTTTTAATATACTCTATCCACTCAATTCGCGATTAAAAAATTAGGTCATATAAAAAAATGCTCACAATTGAAACACACTTACAAGTACGGAAAAACTCCTCCCATTCGCAGTTCAAAAACCTACAAACAATACTAGATCATATCAACACTTTAAATATGCAATACAAATCGATTAATTATTTATCGACATCATCGATAATATCGATATGACAGCCAATATTTAAAATTCGAACACCGACTCTGCCTAGTAAGGCGCACAAGGGATCGTAAAATATTATGGCTCTATTCTATTCGATACGTGATAACTCCTGGATCAAGTGTTCGGTGAATTTTAATGTAGGGCTGGCCTGGTACACCTAATGTGACATCGATTTGCTTCCGGGAAGTATCGATATAGTTAGCGTTTCCCAGATTCGATTTGACTGTCTGCGGTTCCAAGACCGTTTTTTTACGATTTTGGAACGTCGTTTGTTTGTTATGCTAATTTTACACACTTGACGTTTTAGTCATAAATGTAAGTTGGTACTTCTCTCCAAATAATTTAATTATATCTAAAATACGCTATAACTAATTCTTCCTTCTTCGTCATCTTCCTAGACATTAATTTTGTTGCTATAAGAGTAACTTAAATTTCTATTTTTAGTTTATTACTAAATGATTTAATCATGACGTTTAAGTTAGCCAATTTGAGAATGCATCAATCTCACGGTCCCGAAATATTCGCCACAAGACGAGACACTAGGACTAAACAATCTGCATTATAACAGCATAACGGCATCATCATTCCATCCCTAATTGATGTAAAACTGAGAAGTCTAACTACTTGTAGGACCTAGAAGTAATAAAATAAAATAAAACATAGTTTGTTAAAACATAATTCCGGACTTAAAGTTACCAGCGGCGACTTAAGCGCCACTCAATATTTATGGGGATTAAATCGTCATTTAAACAAAACGTGTACATAATATTTAATTATACTATTACGTGATATAATTTAATAGTCTTCCTACAAATTATTACACCTGTACTATCTAACAAAACAACGGATGAAAGTAGTAAATCATAATGGGCATAAAAAACTTTTTTAGACACACGACAACCTAAAATATTAAATTGAAATAGTTTTAAAACAGGAAGTTCCGGGCTCATATATCTACTTTTATGTTTTTTTTTTATCAATAAATGTAAGTTGTAAATATGTTTAGTTGTATTTTTAATTAAATAAAAGCGGTTGCAGATGTAGAGCTAATGAAAGTCGTTAGTGATATTTTATAGGCAATATCTATTTTTATGTGTTTTTATTAGTCATGCGTATTAATTAAGGAAAGTGATATTGTAATCATTATATATTATAAATTTTTTTTGCTTCATGCGAATAGCAAGAAAGCTTTGCATATAAAACTTTAACTAGAGCTTAAAATGTTAATTGAAAAATACCATAGTCTTTCACTTTAGGTTTAACGATATTCTAAATTTAGTTTTAATTAGTTTATTTAGTTCTAAATTGCAACGGAGAAGGTCAAAAATAAAGGCAAATTATAATTAACATCTTTTTCTTATGTAAACTGACAAACAGAATACATAAAATTGCATATTATGCTATTTATAATATTATTATTCTTCTGCAATATATTTTTTTTAACTTTAATATACATTACCTCATTATAAAATTAAAACTATTTACAATCAATAAACTATATGCATATCTGTAACTGATTGTGAAAGCTTTCAGTGCAAGACACAAATCATACAAAACATATCAATCGCGCGGCAAATGGTGCTGAAACTTTACGCCGCGTTTCGGTTAGCTTTAGCTTTTATTTTAATCCTACAATTATGAATATTCTCTGATTTATTGCTAGGAATGTTAGCTATCTTTCACATTAACATTACTCAAACTTTAACATTAACACTTCTCTTTATATTCGAATTTAATCTTGTTTGTCTATTGAAATAATCGGTTAATTCACCAACATTCATTCTATAGATCTTTTAATCCACCCAATTATTTTTTCACTTATCAATCTTACTATTACAGACATCGCTAGTCTATTATCTTGATTCAAATACCTTGTTGAAACTGTCACGCTTCCAATCTACTAGTGTTAATAAATAACAATTAAAAGACCAGATTAGAATTAGATTAAATTCATGTGTGAAGAGTCATCGAGACGGTATTGAGCTAGATAAATCGGCAATGTGTAAAAATATGTTGTCTATTTCCTAAATATTTTTCTAATAGAATTGATAAATAGTTATATGGTTAAAATGAGTCTAAAGAAATTGAAATACGTATGTCTTATAGAATTGAAAAATAACTTCATGGTTAGAATAATTCTCTAAAGTACGTATTATTTGTCGCGTAGGCATGTAACGTAGAAAGACTAAAATATTTCGCTTTGCATACGTTTCGGGGCGCATTCTCTCGTGTACATACTAGTGATTCGAGGCACATAATTACTTAGACATTTTTTTTCTATTAGAGCGCTGTTTTGCGTGTAAGTGAATCGTATGGTGATCGCTGTCCATCACTGTGTAAAAATTAGTCTTTACGTATAACATGTTGGACATTCAACAATTGTTCATTAATGGTTCATAACTTTATCTATGAAATGTCCAACAAACATCTTCACAAACATTCCCACAATGTTAATAGGAAAGTAGGATAATCGGATATCTTCCTCGATCCGCAACCCAGGTAAATCCGGATTGCTAGTCTAATCAACTGCATTTCAAACGCACCGTAGAATGTAAATCTTCATGCACACATGCATAGTTAATTCGTTAGCATTGCAATCTGCATGCATAACGTCCCAACACCGATGTCCGAATGTAATTAATAATTTCGACACTCGGTGATTAACATTTAAATCGGCTACGGGATTGGACGGGATTGGACGGGATTGCGCGGGATCGGACGGGCGGTGCGTCGTGGGCGATCCAATGTGACTACGCACACTGACTACTGACGTGATGGACTTGTATACATATTTGTTTCGTACTTTGCGCGAAGGTTTGCTCTAAAGTTGTATTTTGACTGCAATTTAAATTTTATGACTGCTTCGGTGGCGTAGTTGTATTACGGTTCGACTGCAATGCTGGGGTCTCGGGTTCGGTCCCCGGGTCGGGCAAAAGTGATATTGGATTTTTCTATTCAGTATCTGCCGGAGTCTGGAATTTGTGCCCGATATGGCGATAGGCTATCACATCATGGGACGGAATACGCACGGCGAAAAGTTGGTGTATTAGTTGCGCCTCTGCCTACCCCTTCGGGGATAAAAGGCATGAGTGAGTGTGTATGTGTGTTTAAATTTTATTTGTTATTGAGATGTAGCTTTTGCTCACCAATCTGCCAAAATATTCTTCGTTATCTTTTAAAAAGTCATCAACCTACGAAAATCTCATCTTATTTGATTAAGCTACTTCGGTGCAACAAAAAACAAAAATATGGAACATATGCATTTAGGTTAGGTACTCATCAATATTTAAATGCAATAAAATATACCCGAGGGAAGTTATCGTTGATTGGGCACAAAAACTTACAGAAGCTAGGTAGAAAAATGATCGTTTTAAAAATAAACTAAATTACCATTATTAACTATTTATAACACGTCTCCAACACATGCAAATAAACAACTTAAGGCTACATTCGTTGCATTCATTAGAAAATCTCGATGTAACTGAGTTAAGCACATGTAAATAGGGTGTCAGGTAATCTATCAACACAATTAGAGCTAGTCTAGATAGGTTCGACTCAAGATAAATGGAGGCTGACTGGTCTGCCTTTGATAACACTATTTGACAAATAGCACTGGCCTTACATGTAAAATAATCGATAAAGAGATTAGTGTTCTTAAATTGAATTTGTGCTCGAAATTACTAGTCTCTTTTATCGTTGGAAGGTCAGCAAAAACTGGGTGGTGCAACTCCTTTGCCTAACTCTTCAGGAATAAAAGTGTGAGATTAGTTGTTATATATTTTTAATTTCTTGACAGAGGAAAGACTGGGTTTGTTAGCTTAACATACTTGAAAAATTAGATTGCCTTTTTAATGGCACGGTAAAGTAACAGCTACTGGTGGTAGGTCTCTCATATGTAAGAGTCCGTTTGGGTGGGTACCACCGCAATGTCTATTTCTACCGCCAAACAGCAATTTGCATGCACTGTTGTGTTTCTGTTTGAAGGACAATGTAGCCAGTATAACTACTGGACATAATGAGACTTAAAATCTTATGTCTCAGGATGACGAGCGCAGTGGAATGCCACACAGTACTTTGTAACTCAAGTCGCTGTATGGTGTTACTACTGTTTATGGGCGGTCGTATCGCTTACCATCAGGCGAACAGCATGCTCGTCTCGTCATGCAATGCCATAAAAAAAAAGTAAATAACATCAAAAATATGCTTAATCGCTACCATAGTAGACCTGCATGAAAACAGCTTTTGTAATATTGCGATTCGTGCGGTCCCGAGATTGCGAGAGTCTATAAAATCTCTTCTTCTCTCAACTCTACAAATCATTTGACGGGACGGGTGATCGAATACCTAATTAGCTTAGGTATCAATATTGGAGGAACACATTTATGTTGCAGCCAAAATGCGTGTGCATCGACTAATACAGTAATACGAATAATACATGTGTAATCTAAGTATAAAAATACTCAAGCGTTACATTTAACAACAGTTACACAAATGGGAAGTATTTTGTGATATATGCAGAACGCGTAGACGTGGAGAACATAAACAAGATTAGTAATTGTGGAAATTATTGTCACCGCGTACGTGAATTTACTTATGGATAGCTAATCGACTGCGCCCGTCTGTACGTCAACTAGCTTCGTAAATAACATGCTTTAGTACGAATAGTCGATCGTGTTAATACGAAATGGAAACGTAGCCTAATTTATTAACTTGCTATTGTTGCCTACACGTGCAGTTTATAATGTTAAAGACCTATTGAGCTGATAAATTTTCAGTATTTACAACGTTTTTAATTTAATTATATAAGATTATAATAATCATACCAGCCCTGTATTATATACAGTCCCACTGCTGGGCCTCCTCTACTACTGAGAGGATTTAGAACTTAGTCCACCACGCTGGCCTAGAGCGTTTTTTTTTAGTATAGATAAGTATTATTTTTAAATAATTTGTCCGTTTGCAAACCGCAAAACTACGTTGTCGGAATTGGGGAAATAAATAATATAAGAATTAATTCGTAGCTTTAAATTACCAAAAATAAATCATGACTCTACTAAGAGTTTGTTTAATAACATAGAGTATTCTGTTGCAAGGGATATCCAATACTACTATCCCTACTTTAGGATTCTTCCATGGATCATCAAAAACCAGCCCGCTCCATACACCAATCTCATCAAACACCAGTGGCCCATATAATTCATCAATAATTTCGTCAATAAAACCCAACAAAAATCATGTGTAACCTCGTCGCAGGTTGTACTCGCGTGGCCAATGTTTTTTCATCAATTTGCCCACCGCATTGATATGCGAAATGTCACCGCGATTCGCACGACGCATACATACGATTAAAAAATCGCCGCGGTAGGTGACCGCTGCGTATTCAGCTTTAATTGAATAGATACAACGGCACACAACGACTCTTAATCGTCTAATTTGAAGCGAAAACAAGGTATCGTTGACGGACGAATATATTACTATGGTATGTAAGGACTTTCTTTTGGTACGATATTACAATTACTTGTAGGGAATAGTAAACAGGACCCGCTATTTAGGTTTTGCGTTGGCATTGTTAGGAAATATTGAATAATTTAAGGGCCACATTCCGTGATGTCAAAGAACTTTAAATTGTCTAATGGTCTGACTCATAGGTTGGGTGCAGAAAATAAACAATTGTATATATAAACCGTTACAAATAACCTTGGTAAGTGTGGTAATGCCAAGGCAAGCCGAGGATTTAAATAAATATACGTGCAATCAATTGAATATTTGCAAGCGGTGAAGGATAAGCCTCAACCAATAATATCCCGAGCTCTATTTAATATAGGTCCTACTTATTGGATTAGTGTAGAGTTATTAATACAGCGTATAGTTTTAGTAACAGTATTTATCTTTTCTATGCACATAAATAGCAGCCTTAAAACCAATACATGTAACAGCAATAACATCCAAAATTTCCAAAGCACGTAATAAGATAGCCGAAAAACTTAAAACAAATGCACTGCTGCAAACAGGAGCTGCTTTAGGTACCGAAACAAACAAAAATGGTCAGAAAGCAATCAAGTAGCTATTGTTTAGCGACCTTGGGTCCTAGTGTAGCATTAATATGCGATAGGATACCTATAAAGCCTGAAAGTATGTAGGCATGTTGCGACTCGCGAAACCGTGGGTGGGCTATGCTAAGCTGTCGATACTTACAAAACGGCAAGGTTGACGTATGCAGAATAAATATCATTTGCGATTCCGAGACCGTACCAATTTTACTGCCCGTAGAAAGGCGGTAAGCCGAATTTTGCAGCACATTTTACGATTATAATTATCTTTTCAAATTATTCATGATGTTCTGAGGTTCATGGTATGTAATGGTATTTTTGGTTTCCTTTGTAAAATTTTGATAAATAAATTAGTGTGGGTGGCGGAATTAAGTCAAAGAAACGGCCAAATATTTTATATGTAACCTACATGATATACATAATTACACGAGTAATAAAAATTCTGGAATTATTGTATGAAGCAATTACCGCATAATTTTTTACGACTAGGGAATATGTGAAAATTCTCATTCATAATTCTGCATGTAATCTTGTAATAAAAATGTTTAAAAATGAAGATAAAGATACTTTGTCATAATTAGCTGTAATTACATAATTTTTATTTCTGTTATGCATGTTAATTTAACTAGAGTAGGTAATTATATATCGGCGTGTAATATAAAAAGTGTATTGAGTAATAAACAGGCAATATCACCTGCATTAACTTGTATACCTAATTAGTTTTATGAGCGTGGTAAACGTTATCAAGATACATGCTGACATCGAATACACTCGTTCTGAGTTCGACATTGATATGGAGCATGATTTTTTTATTTTTGCACAGTAATAATTAAAGTACATAGCATAACTCTCAAAACATAAAGCTTTGGAGTTTTGTTTTTCAGTATTAAATATTATATACTATGCATAAATCATATAGTTTATTTGGAAAACGAGTTATATGTATTTACAGAGAATTGTACACCCTTAGATACATAAAGCACCGGTAGATTTATAAACCGTGAAAAGCGGCATGAATATTTTAAGAGACAATTTGTCATGGGCAATCCAAATGAAAAGCAAACAAAACTGAAACAAAAACATGTTCTCGCGGCAGTAAAATAAAGACAAAAGACGACACACCAATAAATTGTAGCTGAAAAGTAACCAAAGTATTATACAGTTGCATAACACTACAGTAACAGTAAATAAAAAGAGGCAAAAGGAGCAAAACTGTGCACGAAACTGTGCGCTTTTAAATACGGACGACGTTGAGCGCGGGCAAGGCAAAGACATTTATGTTCACTAAACAAGTAGTAAAAGTCACTACTTGAGCGTTTTTATGGCACTCATAAATGTCAGATTGTGCGCCCGGGGTTTAGCAGGCCGACCCGCGCGGGACGCCGCGCCGGCCCGCTTGAATAAGGCATCACATCCACAACACTCCCCTGCACCGAACCTTAATTGATTCCACTCATTTCTCAAATCATGTGTGTACTTTTTTCGTTTATTTTTTTAACACACTCATTCGACGTTCGCGCCTGCAATTCACTGCATAATAAAGCTATTTCATTTCTTTTTCAGGTAACCATTTCTGCTGCTTAACAGTCCATAAACAATAAGGCGTCGTTAAATGGTAAGTTGGTAGACAATGTTTAGGTGAGGAATGGCTTCAAAAAACAAAACGAGAGCGCGTCAGAGTTGATATTTAGCACAGGGTTCACGTAACAAGAGTGGTCGCTGTAAAAGGAAAGTTTATAGATGGCGAAGAGACAGACGTGAGAATAGCTTGTATTTCGCAGCAACAGACCCCTATGCAAATTATTGCATCATTAAACACCTCGTTGCGGGCTTTCGTGTTAGATTGACGTTTCGCAACACACGTTCAGTCGCTGACACGATTTGTAAGGCCGGATGCGTTTGATTGGCGTTAGTTTGTTCAATTATTGTTGGAAAAGGGTGTTGTTTGCGACGCTTAATAACAAACTGTTCCTGTCTGCTGAGACCAGATTTGTTGACTACAGCGAAATATTGTGTGTACATTTACAACGAACAGATATTTAGTTTGATATAAAAGAATTATTTCTTAACTCGTACGCCTTCTGAATGTTAATCATCGTTGACTAAAGAGTAATAAATTGCTTTCTTTATAGCAAACGCTTTCAACACATTTGCAGCTAAATTATTTTAAAGAGCTGTTTTAAATTAAAACGCTAATATAAAGAACATTAAATGGCCGATATAATATGAAAAAGGTTGACGGGATCCGTCTGCGCGCCAATGAATTTGTATGCGTTGTGACTTGTGGCCAGTTAGGGTTTACGCTTTTGATTTTATCTCGCAATAATTTTAGGAGCAATTTCATTCAAATTATTTGGAAATTTACCTTTCAATCAATTTATTAAAATAAATACATTATACTTAAAAAAAAAAGTGTGTGTGTACTTATGTACACGCGTTAGAAGTTATACTTCTTTGGCGTAACAAGATAAAAATCTTCCTAATGCGCCAAAAGAAGTATAACTTCAAAAATCCTTAATGTAACATAGAAACAAACACATATAGATCATGCAGCAACTTTTTTGTTTGCAATTTAAAAAATGGTTGCTCATTAACATCAACTATTTAAATATTTAATTCCGATGATACATTTGCAGAAGCCGCGAGCCTCGGAAACTTTACATCTGCGTCATAATAACTATCTCGTTTAATATTCTTAAACAAATATCTAGTAGTTTGTCTTCCACAGTTAACAATAAAATTCCTAAGATACGAACGTCAAAGTTTCTTAGTTTTAGATGGTGTTTCGTATATACATTTTTTTTTTTTTTTTTTATAGCATAGAATGACGAGACGAGCATGCCGTTCGCCTGATGGTAAGCGATACGACCACCCATAAACAGTAGCAACACCATCCAGCAACTTGACTTACAAAGTACTGTGTGGCATTCCACTGCGCTCGTCATCCTGAGACATAAGATGTTATGTCTCATTATGTCCAGTAATTATACTGGCTACAATGTCCTTCAAACCGAAACACAACAGTGCATAGACTGTTGCTTGGCGGTAGAAATAGACATTGCGGTGGTACCCACCCAGACGGCCTCTTACATAATGAGAGACCTACCACCAGTGAAATTGTTGGAGTTTTTTTCTTTCGGCAGTTATTTCTCGTTGTTAGAAATGCATTTTACAATTTTAGTGAGATTCAGCACTACTTTGTCGAAATAACAAAACAATGCGCATTGCAGTATGTAAAAAAAATACAACATTTATTTTACGTACCTACAATACATAAAAAATCCGGAAAAGTACGAGTTGGACTCGCGTACCGACAAACTTGTAGGTAAGGTAACTTGTACCTAGCTAAACATCTATACATATAAATAAAATTGGAGTGTCTGTTTATAATATTGAAATAACCGGTTTTTACTACATGTATATGAATATATATACGGTACATACACCAAAATAACATTTTTTACAATTTTTGTCTCTCTGTCTGTCTGTTTGTTCCGCCGAATCTCTGAAATGGCTGGACCGATTTTGACGGGACTTTTATTGGCAGGTAGTTGATGTAATAAGGAGTAACCACTTTTTATCCCGGGAAAATATAAAGCGGGATTTTTATCCCGGGAAATCTCGGGCAACAGCTTGTCTGTATATAAGCTGTCTATAAGTCCAATAGTTCGCCAAAATCAATAAATAAATTAATCAAATTTAAAAACATTCTAAATTCGTTTTTTTTTTGTTATTAAAGTAGATATTTACAGCTTTCAGATTTTTCGATTAACATGTTCTGCAAGACCTTGCTTCTTGCCAAATTTCATGATTCTAGGTCAACGGGAAGTACCCTATAGGTCTTGATTCCCTTGCGAAAACGCAAAATACGCGACATAAACGGTCATATCATTTGATCGCGTTGGCTTACAAGTTTGATTTTTTTACAGCTGAAAGATACCGTAAACCAGAGTATTTGATATAAATATCAACTTGATATCTCTACGCGTCCCTGAGAAAAGGGTCTTGACAGAAAGATAGACAGACAGATAGACAGACGGATAGACAGACGGACAGACAGACTGACTGACAGAAAGACAGACGGACAACAAAGTGATCCTATAATGGTTCCTTTTTTTTCCTTTTGAAGTCTAGAACCCTAAAAGACTACAGAATATTAACTCTTTAGCGTTTATGCTATTTTTAATTTATATTTGTTGATTGTTAGAAGTATTTTTCGTTAACCAAATCAATAATAAATAAAAAGCGAAGGTTGCTCTTCTGATAATAATTGATACGTTTGTTAATTATACATTGGAATGTCGCCATTTTTTTTAAGCTATTGCATAGCTTCTATCGCGGGCCTTGAGCTTGGAGACCGAATCCAGAAATTCCGTAACGAATATAACCTGACATCTTTTTTATCTTACTAATATGAACCTTAAATACAATGCGTAGAAGCTATAATTCTTGAAACGAGTATATTTTTATTTATTTTATTTATTAAATTCATTAAAACCATTTCATACTAATCTAATATGAACCTTAAATTCCTTTTCGCAGAAGCTATTTCCCCAGCGTTGGCACGGCACGAGTACAAAAGAATCGAACGTAACATTATTTTTTCAAATTTTGATTTATTCTACTTTGGTTGTGATGACCATTGCATTTCTGACATTTATCAATAACAAGACTAAACGTGCGTTGCTCGCGTTTAAAAATCTACTTTATGTGGTAAGCATAAGATCGAATTTGTGTTTAGTCAATCAAAATTTGTGATAAAAAATGCTATGCAATAGCTTTACCGCGGCAGTCTCCGAGTGCCACACGTATTTTTTTTTATGAAATTTTATTGTCACTGAGAATTATGCCCAGTAATTTTATTAGTTATAGTCCATCAAACTAGTATAACAATAGAGGTAGACGAACTAGGAATTACCCAGAAGAACTCTCACATACAAAAGATTTAATACCTGATCATCATCATCATCATCAGCCACATGACGTCCACTGCTGAACATAGGCCTCCCCTAAAGATTTCCAGACGGATCTGTCAAAAGCGGCCCGCATCCAGCGTGTTCCTGCGACCTTTATCAAGTCGTCTGATACCTGATACTTTGATGATAATATTAATTTTCCTTAACTTATATTTATGCTATAACAATATATTTATATGTTAGTCATACTTCAATAAATACATGCGTTCCAATTTTAAAGATGGCAGGCACTACAAAATACAAGTTACCAAAAGGCTACAAAAATAATTCTTTTTTCTTCTTCAGCCTATATTTTCACCCAATGTTGAGTGTTCCTCTTGCATTGCACGCCATGTTGTTCGGTCCAAGGCAGTCCTAATTCAGCTTTTCCCACAACGTGGATCCATCGTCGGTCCATCTCATCAAAGGCCTGCCCCGGTTTCTATGGCCATATATAAAATAATAATAAAATTAATTACGTTATATTAATGTAGATAACCCTATTAGATCCTAGAGAGTGCACCTGCTGGCTAGAGTAGACGTGTGTATGGTGAAACGGTGACTTTTATTGACATCGCCGTGTTTATTACTGGCTCGTACCGTCTTCGAGGCACGGCGACACTGTTGCCTGTTGCTTCGTTTTGTGGTCTAAACTTGGGTTTACAGCGATTTTGTAATTTCTCAAAAATCTAGATACAATGATCTAACCTATGACATCTACGAGAAGTCCACTACTCATTTTGTCATAAAATAGTATCTGAAAAACATTGCATAAAAATCTTCTAATTTCGAAATTGTAGTATATTCGTAGTTGCTATCTATCTAGGCTTTAGGTTATCTTACGGCCGGTCTCAATAACTTACATTTGATGAGATTTTGATATCTAATGAGACAGAAAAAGTTTTGCTATCCTTTATTGCTGTTTTAGTATCAATAAAGTCTATCTTTCGTTTTTAGAAACACAGATAACCACCAAAACTAAGCATTTTAACTGTTTTTCTGTTAGTAAGTTATTGAGACCAGCCATTAAATATCAACGGATTTGCATTTTTTGCTTAGCCGTTCTCACCAAAATATCCCTTATTATATTTGTATTTCCATTTTTTCACACTATTTTAAATCTGATACAGAGTTAGATTATCAAATTTGGTAGAACGGGCAAGAGTGAAATAATATCTAGGAACGCATGATATCACGACTATTACGATGCGGGCATGCGAGAGAGGTAGATAGATATAATCACTGCACTTGATCAAATGAGTATTTAAAATATAAACTATTGCCACAATTTAATGCTGTTTTAGGGATCCATTGTATACGATAATATCGCGTGTAAGGTGATTCGTTTTAAATTTGATAAACACTTAGGACAATTCGCTACCTCTTATGATTTGAGCACAAGTTCTTCGTTTTGTACCATTGCATTACGAATATTTAACTTAAAATGAGCTATGTGAATAAAACACTAATCACTTGCCAGCAGGGTGCCTAATTTAACTCAATTTAGTGTAGTTTTACAAGCTTTTATCGACGATCACAATTTTATGTCCGCTATAAAATCTTTACCGCCCTATCATTTTGTTCATTTTCATAGTAATGTGGCGTAGAACTATTTTACGAGTATTCTATTTGCTATTTTTACGATAAAAAAAAACAATTTGCCGTCGCATTCCAGTTAATGACTAATTTGTAACTGTTTGGAACTTTTTTGTAGTTATTTCGGATTTGGTAGTTTCATAGAAATGTTATAGGTATGTGTTATTATTGGTGTAAAATGTGTTAAAGCTGGCGTAACAGTGTTTATTTTTATTTGCTTTTTTTTTGTTGTTGATGTGTATTGTATAAAATAGTGACTGTATCTAGGCGGCGATAGCCTAGTTGGTAGTGGAACGGACTGCCGAGACGAATGTCCGCAGGTTCAAAACCCAAGGGCACATACCTCTAACTTTTCTAAAAAGTTATGTGTGTATTCTTTGTGAATTATCGCTTGCTTTAACGATGAAGGAAAACATCGTGAGGAAACCTGCATACCTGAGAAGTTCTCTGAATTTCGAAGGTTTGTGAAGTCTGCCCACCCGCACTAGGCCAGCGTAGTGGACTAAGACCTTAACCCCTCTCAGTTATAGAGTAGGCCTGTGCTCAGCAGTAATACAGGGCTGGCATGGTATGGTATGGTATCATAGAGCACATTAAACTAATGCCCTTATTTACAATTTAAACTCCTGAACTTCTGCCACAATTATACCCGTATATATATTTATTATTTTGTTGTAGGTATAGGGTAAAAATATGTCCATTAAACCTTCTAGCAAATTAAAAAAGAAAAATCGCAGCTGTGTTTTGTTTACCGATAGAAATAGCGAAGAAGAAGAAATTAGAAATAAAACAAATATTTTTCGCGAGTAAGTAATCAGTTCACCATAAAATAGGTGCGTACACGTCGAGTGCGCCAATCGTAATGGCGCGAGAGGGCATGTCCGCGATCGCAGCGCCACGATAGCATTGTGCGGCGCTGCGCGAGAGTCGATCGCGACGCCGATTGCGAACGCCTGTCGCTTACGTGTCGCCACCCGCCTTTATCTCGAACCTCATCGCACGCAAATTATAATCGATACCATTATTGTAATATCAAAGTGTAACATTCACACCACCATTGTTCCTTTTCTTTGGCACAGTTAGCTCTTTGTTTCCGAGCTTCGTTGTACATCATTTATTAAAGTTAGAAATACTTTGTTCAATCTTTCATCGCTTTGTTTCAATGATTTAGTTATCTGTAAACCGATTAAATGCAATTAACGTGCGTAACGATCATAAACAAGGTGTGACAAGCCGCAGTGTTTTGTCATGCCAGATATCAATTTGAAGTTGCTGTCTACTAGTCACTTGCTGAGCAGGTGGATGGCGATAAAAATCATTTTTTGCTATTTAATTCACGAATACTTTTCTTTGTAATCGCATTTCATTATGTTTTATTTTATACGCGGTAGGTATTTCGTATGCGAGGCTTTCTGAGTAGACATCACTGCACAGTCTATTTCTACTGCCAAGCGGTACTCTGATAGCTCTGCTGTGCTCCGTTTTTAAACATAGTGTAATCATTGTAATTTTTAGTCACACCAACACTCACTAACGCCTTTATACCCGAAGGGGTACGCAGAGACGCAATTAATGCACCCACTTTTAGCCGTGCGTATTCCATCCCATGATGTGATAGGGGGCGAGCCTATCGCCATATCGGGCTCAAATTGCAGACTCCGGGCTGATACTGGATAGAAAAATCCAATATCACTATGCCCGACCCGGGATCGAACCCGAGACCTCAGCATTACAGTCGTACCGTAATACAACAACGCCAACGACGCATTAATTATTAGTCATTATGAGTACTTAATTAGCAAAATGGTAATTAATTAGAACAAAATATTTTTAAGATATTATCAAATAAGTAAAGCAATCAAATACTGCAGTATTCTTCTTATGGTCCGTATAGGTAGATACAATAAAAATCTCATTAATGATCAAAATAATATAATATCCCAATATTTTTTAAAGTAGGAAATGGAAAGATGTAGAAGTAGAAGACCATTGATTCCCTAGGAAAAAAGAATGAACAACCATAGAACCGACAGTAAAGTATGTTCACATACTTTAATTTCTTGGACGGCCAGTTACCAGCCTGCTTTCGAATTCAATATCGCTTGCAAATCGTTTAACTTTAAAATATCCACCCTCACCCCATCCTTTTCCATAGCTGTTAACACCCAACCAATATGGTACACTATTTTCCACTCCATAGCCTAAGATTCTGACGCTGTGGAGGCCAGTAAAATCACCGTACATATGTTCATAAACGCCAGATGTATAATTGAAGAAGTCAGAGTATACGGTAAATACGGCTTCTATTGGTCCATTTTGGGATAATTCTGCCATGATTTGTCCATTGTCTTTATCCACAGAGTAAATTGAGTCACCATAATGCTTGTTGCCTTCATAAGAACTTCCGTCAACACAGGTTCTTGTACAACTTGGATCATTCTTGAGTTTTTCAATGTTGTATGGCTTACATTCTTGAGTGACCAGCCCTTCAGAAGTCCAAAATTCGAAGGCATCTTCTGGATTATATCCCTTACAAACAGCTGTAGTTAAGCATTCAAAATCCTGTTCAGATAAGCGAACATTAACACCAGTACCAATGCATGTTCTGTCTGATGCAACAGTAGCTGTTCCGAAGGCCCAGCAGGATCCGCAAACTCCTTGATTATATACTTCGCTTATGCTTTGACAATTAGGCCATTTCTGTCTCGCATCAAAGTTTTCTGGTGCAGCTGCGACGACTCTGGGGCTGTGGTTTATTCTTGGTAGATTGTTATAGATATCTTCGTCGATATCAACACAGGAGGTGCTTGACTTATGGAGTTCTGGAGCAGATCCAATCTTGAAGTTGTAATTTTGACTATTGAAGTATTCTATGAATTCTTCTCGGGACATTGACAGATATTTGCTATGGAGGTCGGGGTTGAAACCGCCGAGTGAAAAACTCACCAGTGCTAGCAGTAACGTTACACGCAACATTGTATCGGTTGTTGTTAATTTCTCCTCCATGTGCGCTTCTTTTATACCATTTTTTGTAATTCAAACCATGTTAGGATTTTGTGGTATTTTACAAATCCTTAAGATATTGGTTGACTTGCAATATGTAAACGCCTATAGTTGTTTTCATAATAAATATTACATACACAAGTTGCACCAACGACTCTGCCCGCTAGTAATTTGAGGTTCAGTACGGATTACTCCATGCTTAGAATATTTATAGAATTAGTATATTACGTTTATTGAATTTATACAGACACACTCACGCTTTTTAACCACGAAGGGGTAGACAGAGGCGCAACTAGTGCACCCACTTTTCGCCGTGCATATTCCGTCCCATGATGTGATAGGGGGCGAGCCTGTCGCCATATCGGGCACAATGTTTTTTTACTTAACATGCATAAAAGCGAGAAGTGACTTGAAATCCGTTTCGTAGTTTTATGTTGTTATCAAATAAAAATCATAGATTAAGGGTATAAATAAATGATAAATATTGTGATTACATAACTATATGAAACATATTCCTAGATTAAATTTAAAAGTAGCTGATGTAAATAAAAAGGAAATAATAATAATAATATGAACAGTTTTTGGAACGAAGTTCCTTATTGCGCGTTGTGAAAGGGGGCTGGACGGAAAAGTTGTCACGACACTTTTTGCTATTATCTTACTAATATGAACCTTAAATACAATGCGTAGAAGCTATAATTCTTGAAACGAGTATATTTTTATTTATTAAAGTCATTAAAACCATTTCTTACTAATCTAATATGAACCTTAAATACAATGCGTAGAAGCTATTTCCCCAGCGTTGGCACGGCACGAGTACAAAAGAATCGAACGTAACATTCTTTTTTCAAATTTTGTTGATTTATTCTACTTTGGTTACTTACATTTATCAATAACAAGAATAAACGTGCTTTACTCGCGTTTAAAAATCTACTTTATGTGGTAAGCGTAAGATCGAATTTGTGTTTAGTCAATCAAAATTTGTGATAAAAATGCTATGCAATAGCTTTACCGCGGCAATCTCCGAGTGCCACACGTATTTATTTGTTTTTTTCTCTAGACACTTATGTATTGGAACGGAAATAGGAAAATATTTATATATTTATATATATACACACTCTGTTATATAAATAAAATTTTATTATAATTCCTTCACTAATTAATCGAAAGGAACTTCGTTCCATCCGGGTGTCCCTTGACACCTCTCATTGCTTTTTTTTTATTAATATAGGTTTTACATGATAAAGGAGCTGATCGACATGCACACAAAAAGTATATACCTAGTTTTGTGATAGCTTTAAAACAGGATACTAATTAACACACAATACAAAATAATTGTCATTTCTAAGTAATTTTATGCGTTAGATAAGACGACGAAGTTTTGAAATTCTTAACTGTGCATGTTGCTATAAATATTTCCATAATATAATCATAAAAATACCAGAGATGTTAACCAAAGTTACAATAACGAAGAACTAAGAAATTTCACATTCCTTAACATAGAACAAAATTGTTACCAACGTAAAATTTTAACTCTTGCACTTGCGTAAATTGTCGAAGTTTATTGTGTTTGATGACTTACGTGAAATAATGTTTTTAAATAGCAATGGCCTGTCAACTTTAGAAGTCATTAAGGCTTTTCAATTTTGTAATTGGCCATCAACTTATCTGATTGTTATCTCGTCAATTACTGTCGTGTGCCACGATGACGCTTTTAATGACAAATTATGCTTGACATTTATTTTAGGCACTTAAAGATAAATATTATAAAGTAGAAGCTGTTAGCGTAAGTTTTTTTAGTTATAGTCTTAACCTTTTTTTAACCGAAAAATAAAGGAGGAGGTTATAAAGTCGACGTGTATAGGTATAATATTTTTTTTTATGTATGACCACGCATAAAATTTTCCAGAGTAGCCCGATTTTAATGATTCTTTTTTATTGAATTAGTCCCATGTAAATTTGGAAAAACAAATCTAACCTAAGGGTGGAAAAAAAGGGATGATTTGTTCTTTTCTCAAAGATTTTAATGCTGAGTTTTGTATTAAGCATGTAGTTTATAGCCACAAAAAATTATAAAATAAAAACTTTTTAACAAAAAAATTAAACCTCTGAAAAAACTGAAAAGCAAAAAATAATAAACATTTTTTAATTAACCTTAATAACTAAGATCTAATGTAAGTATACGTTTTAATTTTTTCTCGGCGGCAATTTTTGTGTCAAAAACTTTTTTATATCTTAGCTCTTAACTCCAGGGGGCTGTTTTAATTTTATCTAGTCGAAAACCTTGGAACTATAGATGGAGTAAATATTAAACCAATGATTCCTTATGTTTACGCGAATGTTAGACATTGAAATTAAACTATTATAACGGATTTTATCGCGGTTTTTTATTTAATTTTTCTCCCGACGTTTCGAAGGCTTTGCAGCACTTCGTGGTCACGGGGCGGACTGAGGTGTTGGTGGTCCGAAAAGTTAGTGTTACAAATCTACCTTCAATTTACAATTATACAATTTAAAGATGTTAGTCATTGTTTGCGGTCCGGTCTACGCAGTAAGAGCTCACAGTGTCTTGAGGTCTGGCAGCAGGTCTTTTGGGGCCCGATTTAATTAGATGTATGACCGGGTCCCAGGCTTGTGCAAGTTTCCAACCATCTTCTCTATTGAAATTAGGATGTTTTTTGATCTCAATAGCCTCGCGGATCATCCTAGGCAGGAATCGGTGTTCTTTGGCAAGGATTTGTGGCTTGTCGAATCTAAGGTAATGGTTGGAGCCTTCTTCTGAGTGTTCAGCTACTGCAGACTTCGTAGAGCGTCGGTGTTTAACATCAGCTATATGTTCTTTTACGCGGGTCCCTATATGTCTTTTTGTTTGTCCAATATAAGAGAGGCCACAGTCGCAATCTATCTTGTATACGCCCGGTTCTTGTAGAGGTATATGGCACTTGACAGGTGGTAAAAATTGACTAATCTTCTTAGGCGGCTTAAAATAAGTTTTTATGGAAGCGCGCTTCAGGATGTAGCCAATCTTGTCAGTGACTCCTCTTACATAAGGTAATACAACTGGGACACGATCAACTGTGGCTGGTTTCACTCGGTCTCTGTGACGGCGGCGTGGAATTTGGAGCTTGTTGTCTCGCAGTACTTGCTTGACATGTTGCAGCTCAGCAGCCAGGTGTTTCTCGTCACGAGACGTGAACGTGACGTTAGATTCGACAAGCCACAAATCCTTGCCAAAGAACACCGATTCCTGCCTAGGATGATCCGCGAGGCTATTGAGATCAAAAAACATCCTAATTTCAATAGAGAAGATGGTTGGAAACTTGCACAAGCCTGGGACCCGGTCATACATCTAATTAAATCGGGCCCCAAAAGACCTGCTGCCAGACCTCAAGACACTGTGAGCTCTTACTGCGTAGACCGGACCGCAAACAATGACTAACATCTTTAAATTGTATAATTGTAAATTGAAGGTAGATTTGTAACACTAACTTTTCGGACCACCAACACCTCAGTCCGCCCCGTGACCACGAAGTGCTGCAAAGCCTTCGAAACGTCGGGAGAAAAATTAAATAAAAAACCGCGATAAAATCCGTTATAATAGTTTAATTTCAATATTAAACCAACTTAAAGTGTATCTCATGAATGCCTATGCCCTTTCCTAAGAATCTTTAATGAGACAGGAGAAGCAGTCAAAGAGCGAATACATTATAGCTTGTCAATAAAATAGCCAAAACAAAAACGTGCTGTAATTATTTGTATGCTCGATACTAATGATCACAGAACATCGTCAAAATGTACTACATAAAACTGTCACCTTATAATTTAATTAGACACCGATATGTAGTGACAAATGGTCCACTTACTAGTAAAAACGTAGTGAAAATATAGGATTGAATTAAATAAAAACCTTTTACAAACTTATTTCCACACATTAATTATTTTTTAATTTTTTTTTATTGGTATAACATCTTGAAAATCTAAAATTAAAGTCACATTTAAAAAATGATCTCTAAATTACGACAGTTCGTAACGCCTGATAAAGTTTGCACGAGAATTCTGCGCGTTGAACGTTTGCAAGCTTATTAGGCAGGCATCGGAATTAGAATCAATAAAAACGAACCAAAACACACATAAATGCATATTCTAATTGATATACCACTATAAAATAATACTTTAGACACCGTAGGTGTTATACTTGCATATCTTTAATTATATGTATAAAATAAAAACCAATTTCTTTTGGAATTTGTGTTGATGATACGGGATTTCATTAGTATGATAATATGTTGCTAATATGTTTTTATTATCCGAATTTTAAATTACTAACATGTGGTGTTTAATTTAAGATTTTATGATTCCGATCCATATCTTTGCCATTATCTTACGATCTATTTTTAAACACGCACGCAAAGAAAGGTGTGTGAAATAATTACACAGTATACGGAATTTAATTATTCTATATAAAAGTATTCTATGGTACAATTTCACGTCTGTTATAGAGCTAGCTTTCTAAATGGCTGAAAGGTGAAAGTTCTATGCAAAGCGGGGTTTGCGATGGCATCAGACGACACACCAACAGCTGTTACGTAAAGCATCGTATAACGGCCCTGGAGCTATAAATTGACGCAATATAAGGTCAGGGTCCCCGTACAAACGTACGGCATTCGATGTGGATGCACTGCACCGCAAAGTGGTCATTCGTTTCAAATAAATTACCATGTAATGGTGCGTTAATTTGCATACTATATTTAACGATATCGCCGTCTTGATATTCAAAAAGAAACGTTATTTTTGTAGGTTAAAGCACAGTTTCACTTGCACCCTTGTTTCATTCAAAAGCTCTGGCGATGGCGCTGCTGCGACGGATAAAGCTGGAACTAAAATTGTTCATGAAAGTTCATGCGCCATCCCAGAGATGGCGTTGCTAGCAGAGGGTGAAAAAGGTTCGTATCTGTGTTCGTTTAGGGGTAGCTCGGGGTTGGAAACTCGCAAGTCGCAGGCAGGAAGGTTGTGTATCTCCCGTTGAATTAGTGCGGGGGTTGTAGCACAGATGGCGCTCTAAAACTGAAAGCGTTAGTTGGTAGAGCGACTGTTTCAAATATACCAGATATTTCATAAATAAAAATAATTATTATAACAAAGACTCGGTTTTTAGTTTGCTAAATATTCAAAAATAAATGAATTTACGTAGTGCCTAGAATAATATTAACGGACTTATTTAGAAGTTAAACCCAATTATACGTATAATCTCAATAGTTAACTATCCAATAATATGCCATAAACAGTTCAAATGTATCTAAATAACTCTAAAAATAAATACCAAAAATTTTATCAGCATCAAAAGTGCAAAATTCCAACACAAAAAACAAAATAACTCCTAACAAATAGTTAACAAACGCTTACATTATTCTAATTCGTAAAATAAAAGTGAAATCTTCAAACTTTATGCAAATTAAAATTCGCACAAACATTCCATCGGTGTTTGCCACCGTTTCATATTGTTCTTTTGAAATACATTGCATAAGCGTTTCTATTTGACAATGAGTGTCGTAAATTTTACTTTATCCTACGGGACGTAAGCCAATTCATACCTTTGTTACCTTTTGTTCATTGTTTTTGATTTACCTGTGAACATTTAAGAAGCTTTTTTTGACGAGCCGACGAAAAGATTTAAAGACGGAAACGCTTTTTCTTTAATTGGTTTACAAGATAATATTTCTAGCATATGTTTATAACTTTACTTATTTCGTTCCAAAAATCATGAACTCACATCTCGATCTATGTAGAGATCAAACTCATATAAAATTATTCACATTTTATTGCCTACTGCAGCAGATTTTTACAATCTATGAAATAGGTACTAGGTTTAGCTCATCTACTTAATTCAAACTTCCTAGAATAAAGGTCACTGTATGCCTACATTTCCAGTATAGTAAGTAGCTTCCATGCTAACACAGAGAACAGTCTATGTGTTTACGAAATTGTATTAAAATCCATCAAATTTTCACTTCTAATTAAAATGAAAACATCTTCGCAATTTTTGCATTTTAAAACATAACTTGAATATATTTGATATCATTATATCTTACATTAACAAACCAATACATAATATAACAATTCTATAATACAATTCCACTAGATTCCAAACAGTAGAGTCAAGTTGCGTGCAGAATACGCGGCCGTCTGTAAAGATAATGGAATGGCTGTTGCGCTTGTAAGCTTTATCGAAGCTCGGGAGACCGGTGTCTGCGTCAGCGGCGCCTTGCCATCAACTGGCTAGATAGCACCATGGGCGATGCACTTTCATAATTAGGTTTTAGTATGTAGTGTAAAGTTTGTAGTTTTGCGTTTGTTTTGTATTTAGGGCCTAATTAATAAATATTATTCTGAGTTATTTGTATTTAATACAGGATTGATTTATTTTATTAATATTACAAATGAGAAAGTTTGTGAAAATGTTTGGATGTTTGTATGTCTGTTATTATAGAATTAAACGCTGAAACAACTTTTGGATGTAATTTGGCACACGGGTACATCATGTCCTGAATTAACATGTATGCTAGTTTTTATCCCAGTAATTTACTCCAATGGGAAATAATCGATATTTTAATCTGATTCTTTAAGTAGATGGCGCTGGCGTCGTATTGGGATTTGGGACTTTTGTAGCGGGAAAGGCTTTTCATGCGGGCGAAGCCGCACGAAACACCTAGTTTTCAATAACAAAGTTATATATAATTATTATAATAACGATAATTTAAATATATTATTAACTATTACGTCCCTTTTTTTCATAGTGTGCCCCGTGCTCTTCTGAATTCCATGTTTTATATTAATTCTTTATCTTGAGGTGCGATGAATTTCTGGCCAGCAACATATTCATTTTTAAATTACAAACACCTTCAAACTGAAAAAAAAAATTAATTTCGTTACAACCAGAATCTTAACAAACAATTGCAATACCAAGTATCATGCACCGAGATATTTAGACGTCTCGTACAAACCAAACACACATGATTTATCCCGAAATACGGGATCCTATGACGTTTCCACACCATAAATCGCATCCCTCAAGGCACGCCGACATATCGGATGCTTTATGAAGAGAGAGTCGGGGACAGTTGGATGCGCCCTGCTTCTGAATACGGACTTACTATGAAACTATGTTGGTAATACTGTATGTAATCTTTCGTCGGATCATCTAAGCAGTTTTGATGTCTCATTTAAAACATATTATCTTGGAAATATGGACAGTTTATCGTAACTTGAGTTAAGAAATTTTATTGATGCTACAAATTAAAACTTATAATCTTTATAGTAATATGAAAAGGAGTTTCTGTATCGTAATTTGAATTAAGGAATTTTATTACTGGTAGATCTAAAGTACTTATGTTGAAAATTATTTTAATATTATGCATAAAATGTTAATATAAAAATTTGCATTGTGTGAAAAAAATCCTACACATATTTTGTGTATGATAAAGCCGAGCTAAGTTTGTCTTCTCAACGAATAGGCCGACTTAACCTGGACGGAACAAATAACCACCAGACTTAACCGCTTTTCACAAAGAACTCTACGCAAATATCTTGTCAAAACTATACAAACGCTTCCCACTTCCGTTAATTCTCACATATAAAATATAATAATTTTAATACCCGGTGTACACCCGCGGCACCCAGGCCGGGTATAAATCTGACGCATCCGGCCGGCCACCGCGCCGGTAGTGGCGACGATTATTCACCCAATATCGAGTTTTGGCTTCACTTGCTAGCTTCTAATCTTCGCTTTCGTCGAAACGCGATTTATGTTCATGATGGAATAGTTGTTTGAATTTTTGGGATGGGGAATTTGGATTATGATGTCTAAAAATTAGATAGATAGAAGTAGCTTTGAAATGTATTCGGATATAGAGAAAAAGTTGGCTAATTTGAGTTCGAATACGTTTATTATAAATAGAATACACTGCTAATTTGATGTTACATTTTAAAAGTTAATAGAATTGTGGAAAAAGCTCTACTAATACATGATGAAGAGAACATTAAACAAAGCTTTACAAGTAAACACTACAAAAGTTTAATAGTTCCGAAGTTACCGCTCAAGGATCTTAAACACTGTAAGTAAAACAAACTTTGGACATTACTCAAAAATTCCTACAAAATTATGATAAAGCCTAAAAGCTTCTTGGCGCTACGACAAATCTGGGGGTAGCTATCTTAAATCAATGTCGTCGCTCATTAGATTTTCGCAGACCATCTTGTAAGTGAATATTTGCGACCTTCAGCCGTCTGTCTAGACATAGCTTTATTCGTTTCTACTCGGTGATAAATATCGGATCTAACTCTATACGGAAAACTCTAGCATATAAAAATACAATAAAAACGTATTAAGCACATAATGTAAATAGAAAATAGTAGTAACTGGTATAAACCATTGTGTAATTTATTTATTTACTCTTATCATATAATTTAAAAGAATATAATACTGCAAACAACTCTAAAATAAGAAAGATTAAACTAAAGAAAGGTGCAAAGCGGGGTTTGATCGCTCCCGGCTATTTCATACAGATAATGTTTGCAACGGATACCTTTTATGATTTTCATCAAATTCCCGCGAAATAATTTAATTTACATCGTTAGCTTATTAGTTTGAATTGAATAATACATTAGCAATAATATCGGACAAAAAAAAGTAGTATTAAATTTTCTATGTTTTCCCTTATCTTCTCATAGTTTAAGTATTTGGACCTTAACTACGTTGATCCACGGGCTAACAAGGCATCAGAGACTCTTTTTCTTGTATGAACTTTCACTGAAGCGCCGATAGCCTAGTTGGGAGTGGAAAGGACTGCCGAGACGTACGTCCGCAAGTTCAAACCCAAGGCACACACCTGTGACTTTTCTAAAGTTATGTGTGTATTGTGAATTATCTTTAACGGTGAAGGGAAAAACATTGTGAGGAAACCTGCATACATGAGAAGTTCTCTATCGAGGGTATGTGAAGTCTGCCAACCAGCACTAAGACAGCATGGTGAACTAAAGCCTAAAACCCTCTGAGTAGTAGAGGAGGCCCGTGCTCAGCAGTGGGCAGTATGTAATACATGGCTTTTATGCTATGGTATGGTATGAACTTTCACTTAAGCCAATTAGTTAAAAGCATGAGTAACAACTCTCAGTCTTAAATAAATCTACAAATAGTTCAATCTCATTATTTTTTAATTCATTCACCTTGATACCTAATTCCTAAACTGCCAGCTGTCTAAACCGACTCACACCTTGTCGAGTCCAGGCCCGCTAATACCGTTAGCATATAAATCACCTCGCCATTTTTGTTTTCAACGCACCGATAACTCTTTTGTCATTGGGTGATGTAGTAGGTAGGGTCCGATGGAGTTATTTATATTGTCGTATTTTCCTTGGTGGAAGAAAATTTCCTTTCTGTTTTCTTCATGGGTCAGTGATCAGATATGTTGCGCTGCCGTTGCTCTGAAAGAAAAGGCTGTAAGTAACTTTTGGAAGTTTGGAAAAGTATTGTTTCGATTCTACAGAAAGAATCTATATTTTATATTGGTCAATTATTTCCGTATGTTTCCTTTTGTTATTTAGACACATTAATAAAGAATTAATGTAAATAAAAATTAAATTAGATGCTTTACAAAGTTAGGTGTCTGAATTAGAGTAAAGTTCAACCTGTTCATCTAATTACTTCTAAAAAATTTACCAACATAACAACAACCACTTAAATGAAGCTAACCAGATAATAAAGATAATAACATGAGAAGAAACTGATTATGTAATATTAAACTTAATTTCGGTTATTACTAAAGACCAATCATGTATTTGCCATCACTCATCATCAAACCAAGATAACTCGATCAAGGTTTAAAGAATGGATAAGAATACTATTATTAACCAAAATTTTGCTCCTTACAGCCTTATTATTTTGCTCGATGGCACCCTACTGCTCCGTTTCGCGACCGTGCCTGCGCTCCCTGCGCGGGAAATAATTGTTTATTTTCGACAGGCACACTTACTTCCACTGTGCTTTAACGATCATGTACACTGGCCACCCTTTGTATTCATTAGATTCATGGTTTTCCAAAACAGACCACTTCAGTGTTGGAACCTTTTTGAATGTTAAGTAGGGTTAACAAAAGTGTTGAATATATGTATGCAATTTGCATTTTATAATAATAGAAAAGAAGACTTGTTATTGCAATAAGATGCATTACAAAAACAAAATAGTTATTTTGCTGCTAGCTGGCAACACTAACGGGCAACCAAACAAAAATGGAATTCCATTTTCAAATTTTAAAATTTTACAAACATTCGCCAAAACCAATTGATATTTACTCATCTAAAGCCGTAACACCGTTCGCGACATAAATAACAGTATAGAGCGGAATGTGTAGCATAGTGAACAACAATGGCAAATGTCGGGGCTCACTCGCGACCATTGTACCGTGGCGCGGGAGGCGTTACGAATCAATGGAGGGAATTATCGGGAATGCGGCCTCCGTGGAGTCTTCTGCCTTCACACATTTTTTGTCTCAGGTGGGAGAATACTAATTGGTCGTTAAAGGTGTCCGAGCGCGGAAGACAGGAGAAGCATAATTAGAAAACTACGGAAAACGTCGTCAAAGTGTTATGTTGAAAAAAAACATACAAGTCGCCATAATATTGATTAATGAGACAACAAAATTCTTATTTATTATTATCGTCTATGGTTGTGTTTAATGTGAATTTGCCACATTTTTTATGTCATGAATTTGGTCTTAGTTATCCTCATAAGTTTTATAAATTTAAAACCTTGAATTTTTAGACTGTGTGGGTGGGACAAGTTACGTTGAAATATACAATTATATCATAAACTAGTACCTATCACGAATGTTAAATTAACTATCGAATTTAATTTATATGACCACAGTGTCTGATATAAGAACAAGTTAAGGCACACCGCCATGCAGCACTGTACCTTGGCAGACAATATTTATCCGAAATCCTTATTTTAAATTTTAGGAAATTTGACTGCTTCGGTGGCGTAGTTGTATTACAGTACGACTGCAATGCTGAGGTCTCGGGTTCGATCCCCGGGTCGGGCAAAGTGATATTGGATTTTCTATTCAATATCAGCTCGGAGTCTGGAATTTGTGCCCGATATGGCGATAGGCTCACCCCCTATCACATCATGGGACGGAATACGCACGGCGAAAAGTGGGTGCACTTGTTGCGCCTCTGCCTACCCCTTCGGGGATAAAAGGCGTGAGTGTGTGTGTGTGTGTGTGTGTGTGTGTGTAAATTTTAGGAAGGAATTGTTTTACATCATCATCATCATCATCATCATCATACCAGCCCTGTAGTATATACTGCCCACTGCTGAGCACGGGCCTCCTATACTACTGAGAAGGGTTAGGCCTTAGTCCACCACGCTGGCCTAGTGCGGCTTGGCAGACTTCACATACCCTCGAAATTCTTATGGAGAATTCTCAGATATGTAGATTTCCTCACGATGTTTTCCTTCACCGTTAAAGAGAACGATGATTGGTACACAATACACACGTAACTTCGACAACTCAAAGGTGTGTGCCTTGGGTTTCGAACCTACGGAAATTGTCTCGGCAGACAGTTCCATTCCCAACTAGGCTATCGTCCACTTATTCGACTGTTACATCTCATACAAGATAATAAAATTACGACAGAATCGGAAGGGAATTTTTTAACTACACAAGTGACTTCGTGTGGTTTCACTCTGTTAAATAATTTAAATAAGTAGTATTTTTTATTATACAAAAAAATCTTATATAAACTTAGTTTTACTAACTTGCACACAATTACGTGTGGTCTACTCATTTGTACGACTGTGCGGTAGTGTGTATGCGTCTAGGATTATATTAGGACTCCAGAGAATTCTAATTCCAACACACTACTTAGTATGGATCTGTTGCCAGTCATTTGTATTATAATCTCACAGTTATGTTTGGGTGGGCTTGTTGTTGATATGATTTTATCGTGCCCTCCTCGTTTGGTTTCATGACATAAATATTATAATAAGGACAATCGCCTCCTTGATCTAGTGACTGTGGGCTATGAGCCGTGATCGCTTTGGGATAGATTTCCAGGTTAATAAACTAGTATTGTTATACTACTTTGCTCTGGAATGTAATTTGTAGCCAATTTAATAGTCTCTTCATTAATCATAAGATGAGAAATTAGCTTTATTGTTCCGTTTAGTGCGGCTAGTAAATGATCAAATTTTAATGATGCACATATAAATGACCCGACAGGCAATTCCCCCTCGATTAAAGCACCACGATCTAACTTCAGATTTCAAAATACTGCATGAAATCTTAGTTGTTATTGATTATTCTTCTAACCGCAATACAATATTTCCAATTTCACATGACGACTAAAGTATTTAAAAAATAGTATCACCACATTAAAAAATAATGAATACATAAAAGATAATATGGTATATTACAAAATATTACGTACAGAACCCAGATTTTTTACAGATTAAGCGACTCCATAGCTTACATTGTGCCAGATTAGTTCGTCCCACGCTGCGTATCGGTTGAAGAGGTAAATGAAATGCTATCCGGAGGGGAAAAGTTAAATTACTGAATTTGAGGGTCAAAGAAATAAGTCTTCTGCAGACACATACGACACGCCTATCTAGTATTTATTGATTTAAAATTCTTCAATGAACGGTACTTGATATGTTTTAAAAGAAATCTAAACTCAAAGTACTAAAGTGCAAATTGTAATCGAAAGTAGCGTAAGAGTTCTGAGACTTAAATATAAAGATTTTATACAATAAATACATTTGATTTTAATAGTTTATTATTATGTTGTAATAATTACATAGTTATGATAAAATGCTGAAGGTATTTTCTTATGTTGTTAAGGATTGCCCCGAAATATATTATTTAATATACAATTTTAATTTAATAAGCAATAAAAAAAATTGCATACTTTAAATAATTGAATTTTTAAGCGGTTCGCATTGATTGAGTATGTCCCATTTATTCATTTCCCCTTGTTTTTAAATAAACAAGGATCAAAATATCCTATGTCGTACCTTTGGATTCAAAACAAAACAATCTTTAACGTGTATAAATTAGAGCTTGTTTTTGTTTGATGGGTATTTTTTGGGTTTTTCCGCACGTAATGCTTCAATACAGTAATTTATGGGAAAGCAGCTTAGTCAAAGCCCTTGGGGTTCCCTGCTCTATTTCTAAATTGTGTTGTATTGTTGCTTACGTTGAAGGGAGGAGTCTAAATATTTATACCGTATCATTATAACAAGAAGGGAACTCACTATGTCTAAAGTAATGAAATGAATATATCTAAAGACAGCGATAAATTTTCACTTTGATTATCATATCCCTGGCGTATAAATGTGTACCGTTATAGCGAAATTTCCTCCTAAGACACCTTTTACCACAAACATAACTTGAAGGAAAAATAGTCGCCTTTTCATAGAGTTAATTAAATATTTAATAACTTTATACATATTTTATCTACCTATCATAACCGTATCCAAAAATGTTATTACCTAAATTTAAAATTCGAACATCATAATCTACCTTTTTTATAGAATCGAATAATAAAAAAATATAAAATATAGATTATTGAATACAATCTTTAGCCTAAACAAATAAGGTTCTATATAGATTGAATACCTATCTGGCAATCCAAACATCTGCCGTTACAGCTTGGCATCGACTCGCGCGCATTCGAAATTTTGAAAAAAGAACTTCGCTCCGACGCCAGGCTACCAGATGCGACATGTCGGATTCCTACAAGCAGATGTTTAATAAATACCCTCATAGATTAAACTGGGCAGTGGCTTTGTTTTTTGTATTTTACATTGGACAATATTATGCCTTAAACGGTTTGACCCTTTACGATATGCGGGCGAGATAAAATGATAATTGCTTTCGCCGTCTTTCATTAATGCCGATGTGTTTGATATAAAATTGTTAGTAATTAAAACATTTCTGCATTTGCACGAAAATTTAAAGCAATTAAAAGTGTTGTTGCGTTTAAGGATTGAAGTTTAAATGTAACTTTGAAATGTTTTTATTCTACGATGCATCATTTTGATTCAAAAATAGGTTAAAATGTGGCTTAGTGAAGACACATATTGTGTAACAAAAGGTCGCAGATTGGATCCCTACTTCGTGACAAATTGTGTGATAAGCAAATAATTTGCTTCGAGTTTCGGTGTAATAAGGTCGAATATCGTTTGCATTTCACCGCGAGTTTGCAGGTGACTCTTGTATATATATATTTTTATAAAAATAACTATTCGCATATAAATCTCTCTCATTTATAATCTCATCTATGCCACTTGATGCCAGTTCCACCAATTTTAATGACGGTAACTCTTGATACGCGTAAAGTAATTAACGAACTAGATATAAACATTGTTTTTGGAATATAAAAATTCAACCGTCACAAAATACTTAACGAACTATTTCTAACGACTCCAGAATGTTATTCCCGTACCGAAGGTGAAATTTCACGGTCAATTTTTATATAATTCGTGGAAGTTGGCACTGGTTTAATCTAAACTGTGGTTTAACTGCCGTTTAACATGCAACGCTCGCGTGGTACATTATAAGATAAAAGTTTCGAAACAATTTTATCCAAGTATTTTGTGAATGGAGGTTGAAACTATTTCTAATGAGGCTAACTTTGTATTGTGCATTCTTGCGACATTTTAATCAATGAAATTAAATATTATAAACGTTAATAGGTAAGTTCATCCCATTATTATCTAAGGTGTTATTAGAGATGAAATACTTAGAATGCGATGATAATTATTGTGCGTAAATAGACAAATTATGCCGGCCTCCACGATCAGCTGATTGGATTCACAAGCAAATCCAAGATCGCAAAATACGTACCTGAGCCGTTATGGCGGGTCCTTATTTACTGAGGTCGTTTTCTACACGGATACAAATATTCGAAGCAATTAAAAAAATCACGATTATTTAAATTGTAATTTTAAAACAAAGCGTTTAAATTCGTGTCTTTCGTGGCCTAGAAATCGAGATAGAGCGTTCACAAAACGCAGAACCGCAATATCCTTATTATTCAACTATGTAACTAATACAAATATTTTCATCATGTATCTTGAGTTTGGTTAACACATTTATGAAGCCCTGGCAGGCCCTAACAAAACCTTTTTACTCGACTACAAAGCAGGGAAGGATAATCATTTTATCACCTTATGTATGTACGTATTTAAAGTATTTAATTTTTTTAAGTATTTATTTTTAGTAAAATACATAATGTGCATACATTAGTTGCCAGTGGTACCCAAACTAAGCTGGGTTTGCATCTTGGATTGCCATAATACAGATTACAACTTGAATGAGCAGCATGACGTACGTGTGCATTTTATTAAAAACAATTTGTTTACATTTGGATTTTCCATCCTTAAATATACGCATACGCATACTCACGCCTTTTATCCCCGGAGGGGTAGGCAGAGGCGCAACTAATGCACCTACTTTTCGCCGTGCGTATTCTGTCCCATGATCTGATAGGGGGCGAGCCTATCGCCATATCGGGCATAAATTCCAGACTGCGAGCTGATACTGATTATAAAAATCCAATATCACTTTCACGTCCCGGGGATCGAACCCAAGACCTCAGCATTGCAATCGTATAATACAACTACGCCACCGAGGCAGTCGTTATCGTTAAATATACCATAGTATATAAATATATATACTAGTCTGTATACTCGGCTGTGTTGTTAAGTGAGTAGCATTTTTCTAAAACCTTGACGTTCGGCCATGGTACAGCTATTCCATACAATGCCCGCCACGGGCGATTCCGGCCGCGCCCCCACCACGGATGCAATATTTATGAGGGGCACCATTCTCACTCTATAATTACGTATCGATTCGTAGGTCCGCGTGACGACGCCCAAATATTATTCATACTCTTCATTTACTATTTAGGTGGGTAGATGGAAATTTATTTTTCTTACACTGCATATAGGTATACGAATTACTGAAGTAAAAAAATCATCGAAAAAAATAAATATGTACATATATATACACTCGCACCCTTTACCCCCGAAAGAGTAGGCAGAAACGCAACTAGCGCATACACTTTTTGCCATGTGTATTCCGTCTCATAAAATAACAGAGGGCGAGCTTATCGCCATATCGGGCAAAAATTACAGACTCCGGGCTGATACTGATTAAAAACCCAATATCAGTTTACCCGACCCGGGGATCGAACCCGAGACCTCAGCACTGCACAGCAATAAACTACGCCACTGAGGTAATAAAATTAAATAAAAGTTCAAAAATTCGGTAGCACACAAAAACTACATTCATACAGGATCAATATGAAGATAACAGGCTAAAGTGAAAGTGTACGCGTGATTGTGGAGTCCCGTTCGCACGTACCTGTTGCAGTCTTATTTACGACCCAAAACAAACGCTTTATCTCCGCCCGTCCATAATACGACCATAAAATGCTCTTTATAACGATTCACAATACTTCTTGCATAACACTTTTTGTTTATAAACAAAAGAATTCAAGGTCCTGGCCACCTTACGATGTGCAATTTTATTTAGTGACCGTTTTTCATCCGTCGGGTGAACGTGTTGTTCGAAATACAAAAATGTGCTTGATGTGGAGTATAGTGTTATAAATAAATAAATTATGTGTCAATATCGAACCGATAATATTATTCACGTAAATCGAGTTTTTATTTATAAGTTATCTGTGTGTGCATATTAATGGTTTACGGAAGAACGATGTAATCCAAAAGGTAACCATCGATTTCATATCAAAAGTGGAGCGTCTACAAAAAAGTTTACAAAAAGTGATTCTAATACGAGGAATGGCGGCGACGGACAGGGAGGGAGCGGCGCGGAGTGGGGACAAAAAACTAATAATAACAGCGTGTGTCACCCCATCACCGCATTTGCCGCTCCTACCAACGTGTGAACCATGCGATGTTGGATTTTGGGACAAGTTTGACGCTAGGGACGGACGGAAATAGATTCGGTATATAAGTACATTTTATACGGCGAGTGTATTACGGTTGCTATACTAAAAGTTAAAACGCTTTATCCGGCTGTAAATTTATGTACAAATTAATTATTGCTCACTAAAAACTTATTTTTGTATTTTATAAAGCTAAAAAATAAAAACCTAACAAAAAAGTCACAAACTTAGCATTCACGAGCTAATCATCGATCTGAACGAATTTCATGAATCGTTTTTACTAAGGATTTATTCACTATCACCGTCCGCCTATCATTACTCGGTTGTAATCTGCCGTGTAATCTTATGTAATTATAACATAGCTTCTTAGCGCAAGTCACGTTTTGGACTATCTAGGCTGGGCGCGAGTTAAAAACTTTGTATACTTCATGTATAGACCCACCGAAAGGCAGGGCTGATTGTAATCGCCGGTCGGCGGTAAAGTTGTAGGCACACGTAGAGCGGATTTAAGGCGATTTATTTTTTATTCAATATATTTTTAATCTTCTTTTCTAAGTGTGAAATAGCTATGTAAGAGACTTATGTGTCTATTAAGAAAATTATGTGATTAAATGGATTGTTATGCCGATTGATTATCGGATAATATTAAAAGTTTTCTTGCGTTCTGCTCAATATAATATTATATGTACCTATATATATTGCAATGCAATGCAATCAGCCCTATATATATTTTGCCTACTGCTGAGCACGGGCCTCCTCTACTACTGAGAGGGGTTAGGCCTTAGTCCACCACGCTGGCCTAGTGCGGGTTGGCAGACTTCACATACCCTCAAGATCCTTATGGAGAATTCTTAGGTATGTAGGTTTCCCCACGATGTTTTCCTTCACCGTTAAAGCGAATGATCATTGATAAACAATACACACATAACTTCTAAAAGTCAGAGGTGTGTGCCTTGGGTTTTGAACCTCCGGACATTCTCTCGGTAGACCGTTCCATTCCCAACTAGGCTATCGTCCACTATATATATTGTTACTTGATAATTTTCACCATAATCCAGGATTGTATTTAAGCCTGTAGAATAAAGCTAAAATAACACATTAACTAGTAAAACACCTTCAACGTACCATAAATCTAACGTAACCAAATGCGATGACCTCTCACATGTCGTGACTGTCTTGTGGGAAAGCTAAACACTCCCAGTGTGCCCTGCACTTAACATTTTATACCATGAGTTAAACCGGCCGATAATCCAGGATGTAAACACGCGAAACACGATCGACTTTACTTCGGCCACCGTCGACGCTATCGGAAATAACTAGAGCAGCCTGCGGTCTTTTTAGCTACTGGCTTTTGGTAAGCAAAAAATAGAGCACGTCCTTAGTAAACGTAAATAGGTCTATATTCGTTGCCTTTTCTAAATTACTTCATTCGAAATTTAAATTTAGTTGATTTAACACAACATACGTCTAAATACTGCTATAACATATTGTTAATTAAGGTTGCCAATGGTCATGAATATAATTGATAAAATCATTTGACAATATATATTTAATAAAATGGACAAGTTAATCCGTCTGTAACACGATAATATTCGTGGTATAATTCAGTAAACTACTAAATCTTAACACACCGCGCTCGATTAACAGCTGGATCATCTATATTTTTTAAAAGCCGGCTACGGCGCATTCTTTAGGAAAGAGGTATCGCTCTAATTACAAGATCACAGATCCTACAAGCGAAGATTACCTATTACCGTTTAATGTTTTCTATTTGTTTTAACTGCTTCATAATTAAACTATTAGCTGTATTTATGTAAAATCACCGCATTATCCGATATATTAATTATCCTTTTTTTCCTTCAAGTATAAAAGCATCGCTTCTTCGTTGGTGGTCGGAATTAATAATAAGTGGAGATTGCTTCCATCAATTATGATGTAAAAAACATGAATTAATTTTTGAATATTTAATACGTAAATTAACAAAAAGGAAGTGCTTATTACAGTATCTCAATATTATGTTAATAAGTTTAGATTTTGAAATTAAAAGCTTGTTAATGCAACTTTGTTCAGTATGCTTGAAATAATAATATTAATCTCAAAACGTTTGTCACCGTAATTCCCGAGCAAAACTCGCGTGGATTAAAAATAATTAAAAAACAAAACTTGTTCCATATTCAAAAAAATTCGCTCGAATTGACAAAAGAAACAATGCGAACGCTAAATTAAATTCAAATATCGAAAGAGGAAGTCGCCGCGCCGCCCTCGCGTCTCGTGGCAAGATTTATTATATTTGTCCTACGCTTATTTCATTATTGCCTGTAACTTGATTCGGAGCGGGCCTCTGAAATTTTGAATTTAGAATAGTTAAAGGTAGATGACCCATGGCTAAAAGTAGGTGACCTCAATCGGTTAGCTCCCTTTTTTCAATACAGTAAGTATTAACGTGTACTTTTAGATCCGTCTACAGCTAACCAAACAAATTTACCTTTATAATCAGTAAGTAATATATACATATAACCACTTAGTCAATGTACGTATTTAATTAAAAGAATCCCTATTCAATAAATAACACTGATGTCGTTTTTGTTTCAGGTAATGCAAACTGAATATCCAACTGTCACAAGTGAATAACTACGTACGTATGAAATACCAAAACTTCAAAACTTCTCCGAAGAAATGTTAAACGGGGAACCGAGGAGTTAATGGATTGAATATTTCAAAACAAGTATAATTTGAGAGGGTTTAAATTTTATGTAAATAAGAACGAAAATCGTTTTCTAACTTTACTGTAAAAATGTGCAGAAACTTTTTGATGGGCTCTCTGTGCATAGTATAAATAAAACTTTACGATAAATCATCTACTTTTAACTGTGAAATTATAAAAAGTTGGCATAATAACACAACTTTGACACACAAGAAACATCATCTCAACATCACTATAAAATAACGATTTGGAAATATACACATCTAAAATATTTTTTCTCAATTTTTTGCATATACAATCACTTATGAATAGAAAGCATTGGATGGATATCTGTCTCGTTCACACTTGGGAATAACCTTATCAATCTAACACGAATCGAACAATAGCGTCGCATGTTTGATTTATACAGTCGCTTAGTACCGAACATTACGGATAATTATAGCACGACCAACTGGTGTTGATGCTTTTGTACATTAATTGGATATTTAAAATTACAAAGTTAATAACACCAGGTGAGTCAAGTCACTTTGTAAAGTTGATATTTTTGGTTAGATTTTATAATGTGTATTTTTTGTAAATTCTAACCATTTGGCTAAAATGGAGCTAATATAATTTACTTGAAAGGTTTGAATGTTAAAATGAATTTAATCTACGCGTTAGTTTTTTGTACATTTAAAAGCAGGTGAACAGTTCTCGATGTCAGTATTCTCAAATAAAGTGAGACTGGATTCAATTTTTATAGAGTACAAAATCTAAAAAAAAATGATAGAAATGATGATCGATGAAGATGAAGACATATTAAATAAATAATAATTTTTCGTCT
Source organism: Sphinx pinastri (assembly GCA_947568825.1). NCBI lineage: Eukaryota > Metazoa > Arthropoda > Insecta > Lepidoptera > Sphingidae > Sphinx > Sphinx pinastri. The sequence continues at coordinate 6,494,028 of OX387627.1, read as the reverse complement.
ACACACATTATTATAGTTGCCTGGGGTGTTAGTGATACGTTTCTTTACATCATTATTTCATTTTTGTCTACTATATTTTCATGTAAAGTTTACTTGTTTTCAAAATAGTTATTTAAATTTTAACTAAAAATATGTGTGGTAGGTAACATTAAACATTAGCAATTGTTAGATGTTGTTATACAACTATTTAGTGTCGTTTGGTAGGCCACTGCTATAAACTTTCCGTATAACACCTCAGGAAGTTAGGAGAGGCTGAAAACCAGCGCTACTCGGAACAACTGTTCTGGACAGCGCGAGCTGAGCCGCCTCCTTTTACCTTTATATTTTTATTTTAAAATATGTTTAATAAAAACATGTAACGACCTTATTCATCAACAGTTTATAAACCTATTTTAGGTATCGAATGTTTTATCTTCTTCGAACGAATATTGAATTGAGTTTAAAGAAAGAAGACAGAACATTCTATAGATAAAATAAGTTTATAAACTGTTTATGAATAAAGTCGTAAGTAGATAATATACGGATATTTTAACTAGGGTCTTGCTAGTGGCTAACTAATCCTATCAAAAGTGTTGCAACTTTTTCTAGCCGAATACTTATAATAACTTTGAGACATCGCCGGTCTTCGAAATTCTTAATTTATTAGGAGCTATCAGATCTCAAGCACATTTCACTGGTTATATTTTCACTACCAAAGCTATATTTAAGGTGTAAATTGAAAACAGTATCATGTAATATTATTACATGTGCCATAATATAATTTGTTGGTTTAGGTAAAAATCAAGAACGAGTCCGAAACAGTAACGTCATCATAATGTGCAGAAAATATAAAAGAGAACATTTTATTTTCCAAGCACATGAGTGTACAAAATATAGTTTAGCAACATACATATAATATCATGAATATAACATAAAATATACATATATGAGTCAGACTACATCAATAAACATAACTACACCTCGCCTACAATATTTTCACAATTTTAAAGCTAATTTCAAATTGCGAACTGTCAATTGGAGCGTTCAGTGGCAAATCCCAAGAGGGCTCGCTCCAACTACACCTCCACAAAGCCGAACAGAAGTAGGAGCTCAGCTCGCGAGCTTTTCAAGGGTGGTGGCTGCTTTCGGCGGGAAAGCATCGGCTTCAAGCGAGGGGTAGGGTGGCGGCGGCGTGGAGGGGGGGGGGGGCGTGATGGCTCGTATTGATTTAGTGCCGTCGTCGACGGAGCTATGTGTAGGTAGGCGACTGCCCGATGTCGCTTGATGCGCTTTCTTTGAGCGCTGGACGAAATTATGGAATATTTTTTAATTATGCTCTTTGAGAAACTACGCATTGTATTTAAGGTTCATATTAGTAAGACAATAGAAAAAAGTGTCGTGACAACTTTCCGTCCAGCCCCCTTTCACAACGCGCGATAAGGAACTTCGATCCAATAAACCTAATTAATGTTATAAATAATCTGCTATGTTATACTGCTTATCAAAAAATTACAAGTATGTTGTATTTAGCGCATGTCTAAATTCTATGACATTTCAAAATTACGACACTTTATGAACAATATACGCAGCAAAAAAACATATTTGAATGTTACATTAAATGTCAATGACAACACAAAGTACGTGACAAGATATTCAAAAGATAAAAGGTAGCAAGTGGTATACAGCAGCAATCGCTTAATTCTAAGATTAGACGTTTACATAAAAAACACTCATAAACAATCAAACATCTCATAATAGCACCAGTTTTACACTACAAAGCGCTTTTCATTATTGCAGCGCTGTAATCCCGAGAGATCTCTAGCGTCGAAGATTTAAATGGATATTTAACTTCAGTCTCAGAGAACCTAAAGTCTATTGCCTTCGTCCTCCGGGTTGGAAGGCTGTTTTCTTAACAAAAACTTGTGAATCTTTTAGCAAATGGCTTAAAACTGTCTATAAACTTCTAACGCGAATATAAGTTGTTCTAAACGTTTTGAATACTTGTCATTACATTAATAGCCAAAGAACAAGCTAGAAATAATTAATTTTAATGCTGATAATACGCTTCCTTTGCTATGTTAAAATACTAATTACAAGTTCCATTTCCAAACAAAATTACAATAAACTCACATACCGAATCATGATAGCCTGATAAATTAAAAATAAAGAGCGCATTCCATAAATGTACCCTCTACCTCACAAATAACACTTATTCACAACACTATTGCATTTTTTCATTCGTAGTTAACCATGTCGCAACACAACGATAAAATCTGGTATTTACCTCATAAGGCAACCGAAATGTTTTAACATTCTAAAAACAGAAAGTAACGCCTCTGGAGAACAAAATTATACGCGGTATAAACGGCAGGTTTGGCCAAAAGTTAGGTATTATAAATTATTACAAACTCATGTGGTAAAACTTTGGATACAATGTAACAAGGCATTATAAAAGTAAGATTAGGCAAATTGGATACAAGTTTATTCGTCAATAACAATATCCTAAGCAGTACAGTGTAGTTGAGTGTTAAAGAGCGCTCTTTTAAAATTGTTTGAATTAAATTTATTTGGTATTTAGAAATACAAGTAATTTGTAAGCTCATACTTTTTTGGACTGCCTCGGTGGCGTAGTTGAATTTCGGTACGGCTCCTGAGATTGCTGAGGTCTCGGATTCGATCCCCGGGTCGGGCAAATTGATATTGGATTTTTCTATTCAGTATCAGCCCGGAGTCTGGAATTTGTGCCCGATATGGCGATAGGCTCGCCCCCTATCACATCATGGAACGGAATACGCACGGCGAAAAGTGGGTGCATTAATTGCGCCTCTGCCTACCTGGGGATAAAAGGCGTGAGTGTGTGTGTATGCGTGTGTATGTGTGTAAGCTCATAATATTATGGTTATATGAAAAATTCACATCTATTTTTTTCTGCCTTATTAGGATTAAGTAATTTCCGAAAAGGTTGATCCGATTTTGTTGGTACCTACTCTCATTGTCATGCAGATACTTTAGAGGGTTTTCTAGTCTAGAAAAGTTTTCCGCGGAAGCATTCGCAAGTAAAAACTGGTATTCGTCAAAATTTTTGAAAATTATAATATCAATATAAAGGAGATGTCTGCTTTTGGTATGGGTGCTGGGCCTCAAAATCTAACCTGGCACAAACTTTAGGGATATTAAATGGGCAAAATATGGATCTTGGCTGCTTTAAAAATATATTTTCAGCCCCTCCATTTGTAACTATTTTAAAAACGTTCATAAAATATTAAGTGTAGTTTTTAAGCAAAATAAAATTACATTAATCTCAAATTCGGAGTTCTTTTAAATTACACGATTTAATCTAAAAGGCAAGATTTTAGGAGTTCTATCCAAATATATGTATATAAACTATCTTGGTTAGAATTTTAGGCCCGTTTTTGGACCTGTCCTTTGTTCATATAATTTGTTTCTGCTCTACCCTGCCTAGTATTACTTTAAATAAGGGGCAAACTTTTGATTGACTAAAAGTATTAAACTATAACTAATATATACTTCGAGCTATAGAAAAAGAATCGGCAAGACAGTGACAAAACATCACGATATAAGTGTAAGTGACAGAGACGACGCTAGCCGTTCAGCCATTACCTCTATCTAAAGCATACTATTTAGTTACTTCCGAGTGTTGTCTCTCTTTCTATCCGTCGATTTTTTATATTTTCCTATTAACGAGAATGGTTAGAATAGTGGAATTATTTTTGCGTTGATAAAATCTACGATTATACAAATATAACGGTTCTATTTTTTTGTCCTAGTCGTGTTTGTTTTTTGTTATGCGTACCTCAACAGTTCTAAAACTAAACGTTCAATTGAGAAAGTTAAAATACGAATCGAAAATTAATATCTAAACATTAAATTTATTAAAAGAGTCTGCCTCTGTACCGCAACACTAATCTGCGCTAACATAAAGAATTTTATGGCGGTTGTAGCAATGCCCGCGCCTACGGTTTACACCCGGTTTTGGGTACGCTTCCTACTTATTTTAATTACCATTTTAATTGCTATACGACCTCTGATAACCATCGCAGCGTTAGAAACACTATTGGTCGAATTCGTTCGCACAAAAAATATTTTTTCACCAACACAGAAGTAAGTACTTCACGACTAAACTTAGTCTAACTTATGCCAAACACAGTTGGTATTTGCAATTCACAGGCAAGAGTCGCACGGCAGGTAGGACTTAGAGTTATCTTTTATTTATAAGTACGCAAAGAGTCCCTCTTTGGTAACGTACTATGATTTTTCGATTGTTTTCCGCATTTAAAGTCAATAACGGAAATTTCTATATTTGATTTACAAGACAAATTTAAACATTCAACAGAAGAAATTATTAAAAAAAAGCCTTTATTATTAATACTAAATAACATCAAAACAATCTGAGAAATGAGGCAGCAATAAATATTATTACAATTTACATTAGACTATCTCGCTCACCCGCGCGTACTTTAATGGCGGTGACGTGCAATTTGGTCTTGCGTCATTCATCTAACACATCCCTTTTACACGATTTCTAAGGCTTAGAACTTATGACCGGATTTTAGATAGTTTTATGTTCATATGAAAATAGGAAGAAATAAAACCTTTGAGCTTTTTAAGTATCCATTCAAATAGGCTTTACTATATACAATATAAAACATACAAAGCGAAAAATCTAATTATCCGTTAGTAATTATTAATCATTACCATACCAAATATTTACCCTTTGAATCTACGAAGAAAACTCGTCACCGGAGACAAAATTGGCTCCCAAAAAGAATGAGGACACTTTACAATCGTAACACAAGTGTATACAAGTAGTAAGAGATCCAGATAGATGTCCGGAAACCAGCGGGTGCTTCCATAATTATATTCACGAGTGATATTTTTGAACTTTCACGTAAGCTCTTTATTTCGCCGCGTTTTTTCTAAACTTAATGATTTACGCCAGTTGGGTCGGATTCTGTGGCTGTCGGGGTGTCGAAAGCTTTATGCGACTCCCGAAATTTATTTTATTTTAAATGATCCCTAACATTGTCTGATGTTTAATGTTCCCAACTTAGATATGTTAGAAAAATATTTTCGGAATCCAACGTATTTCACGGCATTTTGGAAGTGAGAATTGGTGTTTGGGGAAAAAATGGCCGGCTATTTGATTTATGAAAAAAAAAAAAATATATTTCATTGGTTTTATTATGATTTTACATATTCGTTTTAAGAACCTTAGAATATACACAGATTGGACTACGGCCGAATGCTCATCTCACACATTATCTGTATCTTTTTATTATGGTCTAAAATAAACTTAACAAATAGAAAAATGACATTAAGACATTCCAAAAGAATTCACAAACGCTTCACAACTAAAAACAATTAGTTTCCTCAAGTGTTACAATAAAAGCGAGGCTCACTTATTTTTCCTGTTAGTTTTCGCTCCCTTGCACTTTTCCGGACCAAAAAGAACAAAAGATTTACGTCGACCACGTCTGGGCCTTTCTCGAGAACTCTACTATTGTTCGTAGGTAAGAACTTATCGAACTGTGTACTTAACATGACCTGCGGAAAGGTAAAATAAGATTTAAGTGTCTATTTTGATGTGCAAGTATGAATAAAAAAATGCTTTGTTTATTTAGAAGACGTTGTAAATAATTTTTATCCGCTATAATAATGGTAGTTAAAATCTCTAGGCTCCAAAACTATTCATTTCGATAATATAAGAGGATATTTTACAAGAAACTTTATCGCCAGACTCAAGAACGTGTTAATAATAATCCAATTAAATTTTCCTTCGACTTCTGTGTCGCGGACTATGTTTCAAATTCAAATAAATCTTCACGCCGAACTCGTCCGACGGAAATAGCACTCCGTCCGTCCATAAATCCCAGTCTATTTAAGCAATCTCAAACGAAAAATCTGAAATAAGCCGCATAACATATCACCTTGCAGCAACTTTCACTGTCAGAAAAAAACAAAAGATTTAAAAAATGTCATGTTCGAAATTTAAATTTAATGCGTTCCGTTACACGGAACTCTAAAATAAGCTTTTTAATAATAAATTAATTTATAACAATAGCTATTCATAATTCAGGGAAAAATATTTTAATAATTATTCAATTCATATTTATTTAACCAATCCGACCGTCATTAGAGGCAAGTCGATTGTCATTACGTGCTTAGGCCGGTAATGATGCGGTGTGAAAAAACTTTTCTAACATTTTGAATAGCCAGTTCGGCGTGTGAAATATACAACTGTCCCCATTAGGTAAAATGCCTAATTAATTAAACTGGTTTATAATCTGCTGTTGATCTTAATGGCGAATTAAGATAGAATCGGAATTGTATGATGTGCGCAACCGGAACGACATTATGGCTATTCTTATGTAACTTAATTAAACTTATTGTTAAGTTTTTACGGAATAAAATGTAATATATCTTTAATTTAACCCGTAATTGAAACTTCCGATACAAATTAATTTCGACCATTAGGGTATATAGCTCTCGTAATAATTTGACTTAGGTTCATATAGACGGTTAGTCAAAACTGTCAGTTCACATCTTGTAATTTATAGTAGCTATCTTAGTAATTCGTCTTCACATATCTTGACTTGTGGCACGATGTAATTAATACCAGATACATACAAATGATCCCGTCATGCAGGTAGTGGTAATTCATACAGATTGTACACGTTTTCCTTTAATGACATATTTATTTCATAATACGCATGCTCACGCCTTTTATCCCCAAAGGGGTAGGCAGAGGCGCAACTAGTGCACCCACTTTTCGCCAAGCGTATTCCGTCCCATGATGTGATAGGGGGCGAGCCTATCGCCATATCGGGCACAAATTCCAGACTCCCGGCTGATACTGAATAGAAAAATCCAATATCACTTTCGCAATAAGTTGATTATATATTATAAATTTACATATACTAGCATAGATAATCCTATGATACGTAAAGATAACACGCTAAACATAACTCTACTATAAAAATATTCCTTTGATAACGTGATTGTAGGTACATTAGGCTTACACGCGTTGAATCGATTGTACTCCCTTGAGGACGACCTGACATGGGCTCTAGAAACTTGTACTTTGACGTCATATGGAAGTGCTAAGTTTTAACAAATCAAGACAGTTTACTTTGTTTCTTTTAGTATATACTTAAATTTTATTTCGTTAAATTAGTACTTACTGGATGATATTAAAGCCTTTAATTTATGGAAATTGCTTAACAACTTAATACTAATGTAAAAGTTGTTAAAATGTATGATCTATTATTCACATACTAATATATCGCAGTTATATTGTAGCCAATATATTTTTTGACACTTGTTTTTGTTTGACCACTTCCATAGATTATAAATTCTACAAGAGAAACTAACATGTACATACATTCTAATAAATTGGTTTAATTCCAAAATAATTGTTGTATTACGATAATAGCATATGAAAAGCTATATAATTACTGATTCAGTATACACCTGTAAAAATAGCATGCATTAAATATTCCGACGCTAACATGAAATTATGATTGTTTATTGACTTGTCCGTGGTGTGGCATTACCAATAAATAATTTAAAAATAAATATACACGTTATAATTATGAAAGAGTGCACTTATGACTTGCATTTAATTACAAAGGTAAACTGTGTTTATCGATATCATCAGGTATCGATAGCTCATCCATCGATGTTCGATACAAAAATTGTCAGCGGCGTGTATTTAATCGTGTGCCGGCGCCGCGCACCTGCTTGCATACATATTCATTAAGTCGATATCGAGTATCGAGCAGCAGTCACTATCAATGACTGTTTTCGCGACACATCGGGTGATACGATGAATACGATTGATTTGAAATTCGAACGATTGTTTTAAATTTCGAACGTGATTTGATGAATGAATGGAATTTATCATTGGCTGTTATGAAACTCACTTTATGTTATAAAAAAAAAAAACAATGCGTGTTTATAACCAATCCGCGAAAGGTATAATAAAATATTGTGCTCTATGATTTAACTATTAGGTTTGGAGTAGGTATACAAACATTTGCGTATAGAATGTAGTCATTTATCGAATGTACGCAAATCAATGAAAACAAAACTTTAATCATATGCGGGCCGTTGTCGTGTCGGTAGTCCACATTTGCGATGCACCCCGACACACTGACAAGCGCACGAATTGAGCGAACACAATGTTTATGATAAAACTAGATTGCTTTTCATTACCGCTTTTAATTTACTACATTTATAACAACATAAACATTATTAGCACAACATAAAGCGATGTAAACGCGTCTTCATAAAAAGCAAAAGGAAAAAAGTAATTTGCAAAAAGCTTTTTAACTACTTAAAGGCGATGGTATCACGCAACGTTATCGATCAGAGACTTCGCCGTATTTTTCCGCAATATAACAAGCGTTTTCATTAGAAAAAGAACAATACTATCACAAACATCGCCAATTAGAACGGTTACATAGGAACGCCAAAGAAAAATGCAAAGTGGAGACGAATTCAATTTAAAATGAGATCAGTCTGCGTTCCGCCAGGGCCCGCGTCGATCGGGGCGAAATTGAAAAAAAAAGAAAAATACCGAGCGGAATAAATAAAAATAGAGATCCCGCTACAGCGCAAGTCTCCGTTGAAATGAAAATAAAACAGCAAAAAGCTTTTTGTGGACGAAATAAATTAAAAAGTGTGTCGCGATTTTGTGAACGGTAAAACGGGCGGCGGGCGGCGGGCGCGGGCCGGCGCAACACCTCGCCTATGACGATCATGTGTCGTTATTTAATGCGCGAACTATTGTCGTGGACATTCTATTTGCAATACTTTTGATATCATGATAACTGGTTATGACATGTGACTTATTGGTATTTTATCGAGGGAAATTATTACGAAGGAATATGACTTGAATGTTTAGTTATTTGATGTATTACTTTATTTATTTCTTAAGTTAAAGTCTATGTTAAAGCCATAAGTTAATATTATAATAATATAAATTAAAGTTCCGCAATTAATAAGAAAATATTAAGTTATTAAAATTACAGTTAAGGCTGTACGGTTTAAAGACCTTTGCCTCGCCACGTTTTAAAAATGTTCTCATAATTATTTTTATGGACGAAGGTCAATCATGTTATTTCTCGCTACTAATTGATTAATTTAAGGTATAATTTATTATAGTTAGGAACGTTTTTATGCGTTTCGGATTTACGCTTACCTACGAGATCATAAGGCGTATCCGAAAACTAATCTCAAGGTCAACTTTACTTCCTATGGGACAGCATATTTAAGAACTATTAATTTTAATATATATATATCGTTATTATGGAAGTTTTAAAAACATTTAATACGCTAACATCAATCTTATTATACCCATAGCATGTTCTACATGCAAAACATTATGCAAATCAATCGAATGCCCCTAAATAAAGCGCCCAAAAACAGTAGTCATCAGGGGAAAGTTTTACCTAAAATTATATTTGTGGGTCGTCACGCTTTTCCGGGGTTAGCGGGGGTGGGGTTGGCACCGGGGGCCGGCGATTAGAGGGGTCCTTTGTGAGCACGCCGTAGGTGGCGGCCGCGGGAACTCATTCATAGCTACGGTGATTGATGATCGAAAATTGCGATTTAGGTATTTAAATTTAGGCCAAGAATTTTTCATTTATACTTTTCATTGTACTGAGCTGAGTTTTAATTATGTGCTGCTTTTTTAAGTGTAAAAATAAAAAATAAAGTTTCAATGTTATTATCTCTTGGTGATTACATCTTATTTTGTTTAAATTCTTAAAAAAAATAAAAAGATCAAAGTGAATTGTTATCAAAATATTTTTTCGTCAACTAATCCTACTAATATTATAAACGCGGAAGTTTGTAAGTATGGATGTATGGATGTATGGATAGATATCAATGTATGGATGTTTGTTACTCTTTCACGCAAAAACTACTGAACATATTTCGATGAAAATTGGTACACGGGTAGATTATGTCCTGGATTAACACATAGGCTACTTTTTATCCCGGGAAAATACAAAGCGGGACTTTTATCCCGGGAAAACTCATTCACGCGGGCGGAGCCGCGGCCAAAAGCTCGTAAGTAATAAATATAGCAACTTAATTTTAGAAAAAAAACACGCAATCAATGTTTTATCTTCAATACCTATTTATAAACATTGTACAGTATACATTTACAATATAATCTAAAAAAAAATACAACATTTTTCTCGGGCTATGAATACGGTCGGGTTCTAATCCGGCTCGCACTTAAGTTGTGGGGGCAATCGGGCGTAATACGCGTTTCTAGCATTTATGTAGTTTGCCGCCTGTAAAACTGAAGTTATGTTCTAGACGGACCTTACCGAATAGCTTCTGCTGAGTTACTTTACTGCCGCCTAATTTTAACTCGGAACCGATAAAATGCCCGAAATCCGGGCGGTCCGAACGGAAAAGTTGAGCTTTATTTCTACTTACATTTTATTAAATGTCATGCTTGAAAAATATTTTCTGTAGATGAGAGATAGATATGAGTATGAAGTTTACCCGAATAATGTTAGTAGAAAACATATTAATTACTAGCGTATTGATGGTTTACCTTATAGTCCATTTAGCCAAATACAAAACTAGAGCGGAGGCATGTCGGCGTAAGCTTCAGCGACAGCCTAACATTGACCTCTTGAGCACGTTTGTGTAGGCCGTGTCAAAGCACATTGACGTGGCGTCTGGAGAAGAAAGTTTGCAAAGAATTTTTAATCAGTGGCTGGTGCGATACGGGATCGTGTGTGCGGGGTGCGGGTGTGTGCGCGGGTGTGAGGGGGCGGCGTCGCGGCGGCGGCGGCGGCGCGGCAGTGCGCCGCGCGCGGCCGAGGCGCCGCCCGCCCACAGTCGCCAGCCGCCGCGATGCCGCCCCGCGCGACTCCGTGCCACGCGACTCCCACCGTGCGAGTCGAGCAAGTCGAGCGAACCGAGCGATCCAAGCGATCCGAGCGAACCGCCACCGCTCTCGCGCTCTGAACTCGTGCGCCGCACCGCGCGAAACTGAATAAGTTCGACAAATCCGCTTCTTACCTGGACCACTATATAGACGAGTGTCGTAAAGTGATACTATACGTTTTCTTTTAACTAGTACAAAATTGTATATCCGATAGAGAAAATTAATTAGTATTTTTTATTGTTAAAGTACAAATCATGTAACATAGCGGCACCGTAGCGTCTATAGTTTACATACGAATAAATACAGGGTCAGTTTTGTATGAATTCAATGTGATTGTAGTATAAGTCACCGAACCGAGATTGCTACTGTTCGTACCGCTTTTAGATTACCTACCTACCGTGTGTAATTTTAGGTGAGTTACTGTCTCTAATTATATGTCTGTTTAATAACATTGTAGCATCACTTGCAGGTTATAATCAAATTATCATAATGAACCATAAGTACACCTTTCGACTGTAAAAGATACTATATATTAATATTCATACATCGGAGTAAATATCTAAATATACCGCAATAAAACGGGTAATGAAGATAGAACTATGAATTACACAGGCTAATGTTCGGATATGAAACGTCAAAACAGAACCAAAACAAACCATATTTCTTGAGTTGGTGTGTACTGAGTGCAACGGTGGCCACATTCAAGCTTTGTAAATGCAAAAAGCATACGTATTCCGGTCTCGAAGACGACACCCGCTATGATTTAAGTCCAACAGCAAACTCCTAAATCACGCTAGATGGCAGAGGCGAGTGTCGCCCGACAAGACGCCGTTGCTCGCAATCCGCAAATTGTTTGTCCCGAGCCTAACGATTTAAATTTAGAAACGAACAAATGCCGATCGTAAATCGAACACTTCGCAATTGTTTTGAATATAGCTGCGAAACTTAACAGCAGAGTGCATCGAACAGACTGTTTAAACTTGACTTAATCATTTACATCTAATTTTAATTTAGATCGATATAATTAAATTAATTTATGCATAAAATGTCTAAGTCATAAATAAAAGTGTATAACAAGCAAAATTTCCATGTCTAACGGGAATTGTTTTATGTTTATTCAAAAGCAATAAATAAACTGAAGTAACTTCAATGAACAATAAAGTGGGAACGCTGTGGTGATTCTTACGTAAGAGAATGCATATAAATTTGAATTCTCACATACACATTACTTGATTTGCAGGTTAATGTTGCATTAGCGTTGTTCAAAACACATGAGAGTTCTTTACGAGAGAAAACCTTGTGACTGCTCTTGCAAAATAAACAAGTTGCCTTCAGACTGCATGTTGAAGTTATCTTGTTGTTTTCAGTATCCTAAAACATAGCACCTTTATTATAAGATTATAGTTTAATTAAAGTTAAAGAGACGATTTTCTTGAAAAATGCAAGTCTATTTAGCATTTGCCAAAATTGTAATACTTTATATTTAATATAATATCGAACACCTTCGATTTTTTTTATGGCATTTAATGACGAGACGAGCATGCCGTTTGCCTGATGGTAAGCGATACGACCACCCATAAACAGTAGCAACACCATCTAGCACCTTGCGTTACAAAGTACTGTGTGACATTCCACTTCGCTCGGCATCCTGAGACATAAGATGTTAAGTCTCACTATGTCCTGTAGTTACACTGGCTACAATGTCCTTCAAACCGAAACACAACAGTGCATGCACACTGTTGCTTGGCGGTAGAAATAGACATTACGGTGGTACCCACCCAGACGGTCTCTTACATATGAGAGACCTACCACCAGTCGATATTACTCAAATATAAAAAACAAAATGAAACAAAGAATTAAATACATTTCAACAAAACACATTTGCCTTTAAAATCATAAATTATTTGACCACAATAACTAAATTGTACAGTTTGGTCTTTCAACAATTTGAAAATAGAATCCTCTATTAACGACAACAAAAGACACAAAAATACCCATGAATACCAAATATCGGTTTAACATTAATACTTTATTGTTTTATTGTCACTAAAAAGCAAGTTTTTAAACATAAAACAATGTGAAGTCGCTATTGATTTGCGCAATAATAAATCATATTTCGTTGCACAAAAGGAACTTTAGTTTTTATCTTTAACGGTACAAAGCATTACGAAAGGTCCAAAATGACAAAGACCTTACTTGAATGGTCATTGCGCAAATATATTTACGATTTTAGGTGAACAACGAAACATTTTTGGAGCCAATTGTTACGGGGGTGGTCAGTGAAAGCGGGCCTTATTGAAATTCTATTATAACACTGCGATTTCTAAAGTTTCTTAAAGTTTTTTCTTTGCAACTTGTTTTGATTTAAATTTAAAGAGAACTCTACGTGTTTCTAATATTATAGAGTAGCGTACCTACTATCCACCATTTATATTGTTCTATTATATTGACTACTGTGAAATTAAATATACTAATATTGTTGAAGTTTTGCAAAGAGATAGCTTAAAACATAAGGCATAGAGTACTTTTGTCACATATATACAATAGGCTCTAGAAGAAAAATAGTAAGTCTCTAATAGAAATCGCCTTAAAAATATTTACCATAAATTGCAATAGATGGCTTCAAGTTAAATTAGTAAATTCTTAACTGAATTTTAATGTTATAATTTATGCTTCATTATAAACGCATTTTTTTAAGAATATGCACATTTGGTCGTTAAATTATATCGAGCTGGTAGACTTCTGATTTCACCGTTAGTATTTATATGGGTCTGTAAGACAGAATAGTATTCATTGAAACATGTCCATACTTAAAAAGTTATCTTGATCTGGGTTGGATTTGACAAAATATAAAATTATGAAAAATGACACGCGACAAAAAACCGAAAGTCATATTATCTTGTAAAAAAATAGCTTGACTAAACAAGTTGTTGCAGTAATGCAAATGGAATAATCTCGAATGACATGCAAATCACGTTGGGTTTCCCACAGAGTGCTCGTATTAAGCAAGTAAAACTAGTTGTTGGACAAGTGATGCAGCCTCCGTCTCAGAACGCCCAAACCGTGACCCTGTTACAAACGTTTTATATTTATTTTCTACTCCAATTTCCTTTCGGACCGTGTCTAACTTTATTTCTTAACGACTTCCATATTTCGAAACACTTTCGAAACTCAATTTTCGCACGCTTTTACAAGATTTTAGTGTACTACTAATTCCACGGTAACGATACGCTGCTAATCGCACGAGAACTTGAGGTATTACACTTAAGTTCTTGTTAAAGTCGTTATAAATGGATATTTATTCGACTAGAAGCCGCGTCGGTGCCTCAAATAAAGAAGGGATACTTACCTTCAACGGATGCAAAATAACCCGCGACTTGCGATTGTTTTAATTTAACAGTAATTATAACGTTAGATATTTCGAAAATATATTATTTTTAAAATAATAAAACCTCATCGTCAGCTATTTTAAACAAGTGAATGTCGCCGTCTAATAAAAAATAAAAACCAATTAGCTACCAACACTGACACTTGTGCCATTTGTGTGTATGTGTGTGCTGACATAAATCATTCTCGAAACAAGTAATTAAAATACTGGTATACGCCGGAATCAGGCATTTCGAATTTACGCGGCTTGCGCTGAGCGACGTAAAAACACGTTCTGATATTGTACCGGCGACCGAAATGTGAAAATTGTTGCCGAAAATTACAATTGAAATATTATTGTTTTACATATTTTAATCAAATGTACAAATTAATGCAATGTTTCTTTACATTTGAACTTTTATACTCGAAGTGAATGAATTTTTAGGTTTTTACAAAGTAAAGTTATACCTTATAAATGTTAAACTGTGTAACTGTATTTTGTTTAAAATGCAAATTTATTTGATACATATTTTCAAAGCACTAAATTAATTTTCAAATTAAAATGGCATGTAAAACGATTTTTTCCACGCTATCATAACAGTTACACAAATGAGGAAATTGCCCAATAAACCATCTAACCGACAATCCAATTTAAATACCGCACAACAATCAAAGACGTAACGCTCAAATCAAACGGCCATAACAGATCGATATATAACTAGACACGTCCTGCGAATAATCATAAAATAACCAATTACATAGCTATAATCTTGATATGCCAATTAGGGTTAGTATTACGGGTGTGTAAACGGTTCAAGCGACAAGTGCGTCGTAAAGCAGGATTTAATAGCCCGGCTGAGAAGCGAGGGATTCCCTAACTGGCTCGACAATTCGAAACTCATATATTGTGATCGTTGATAAAAATTGTATAATGGTAAATAATTGTGTTTAAAGTTATGAATGATTTTGTTGATGCCGTTATGCGTATCATTTTTTGGAATTTCAAATGGATTTATATTAATTACTTTTTTTTTATTTATGAGCGTTTTTTGTAGTGTCAAGTGCTCTATTACGGCCAATATGATTATTTTTATATTGTTCATATAATTACATGCCGAAATTACGTTGCATTCATTAAAATTACTTAAAAAAGTCGTAAACTATCTTAACAGGTCATAAAAAATTATTATCACAAATCTCATAATTAACAGCTTTTTATATTTTGTTTCTTTATAATTACGTTTAACCAAAAGAGGTTCCCGACACCGTTGAAACAATTACTATTCATCAGACGTTCACTCTGGAACCAGTTTGGACCTTAAGATATTAATAGAGCTTAATCAATTTGTCAACGAAATTACAAGACTTGCTATAATAACTTCCATTCATTACAAAGACAATTCGTATTGCGTGACTGTTCTGAAACAGGTATTTATTTTTTATCTGTATTTATTGTCCTGGCTGAAATTGCGATGGAACCTAGATAGAACCTACATGGTCGTTTTAATGTTTAAAATTAATAAAAAAATGGTTTCCACTTGGTGATTAAATGACAATGTAAAACAATATTTCTAATTGTAATATATATTTTTGAGCAGCGAATATAATTTTTCGTTCGTTGGCCAACTTTTGTTTCATTCTCTCCATCTGCTATGAAATTCCTTGTTCTTCTATTACTCCTCGTACAGAAAAAATAGGTAAGAGATATTTAAATATGTAGAATTGGATGATTATTCTAAAATTGTCAGTGTTTGCGAAGCATTTCACGCATGTTAAGAATTCAAATGTCCGTATATCCTTTAGTTTAGTGTTCTATAAATTCGCGGTTAGATATTTTTTTAACCTCCATGTTACTATTACAATTATTCTGTGACATTCATTTCTCTTTGTCATCATAAAGAAGTATTAAGTCGTAATGCGGGACATTCTAATGGGCCAGAAAGAATAACAATGTGTGCCGGAGAATGAAATGTTTATGTTGTTTTCTATTTATAAGCGTACATCTTGGCTTCGTTAATCCTTCAAGGGCTTGAGTAGATGTAAGATATGAGGTTCGTAAGAATCTATTAAAACTAGCCAATTTTTTGACTGTATGACACCCAGCCAGTTTTTTTTCTTAATAAAAATGTCACAATAAAGATTATACAAAAGACAATATAAACCATTGAAATACTTTGTAATTTAAATCGTAATTGTAGCTGACATATTAATATAGAAATACTCCTAAATTAAACTAGAACGAAATAAAATCACATAAAATAAAAATAAAACTTTTTTTTATTATTTTGCGACCTCATTGTTTTCATAAACTTTATTCTGTAAAAACCGAGTCCGTCTAATTTAAAGACTCGCCCGGCAAAGCGGCGTAAGTGTGTAAAAACATTTTTGTCCAATCCCCGCTGCTTGCTATGCAGGGCGGCGCTGCTCGCCCTGATTTTTGGCCCGATGTCGACATTGGGCTCGAAATGTATTAGTACATTTAACGCCTACGGAATAAGGCCCCCGAATCGGAAGGTATGTGATGCGAATTCGCTATTAGCCACAAATCAGATTGGAGTTGCAGTCTATTCCGATTTTTACAGGTCATTGATTAGGTAAGTAATTATAGTAAAAAGCATTAGGTATGATTTTTTTATGCCGATTAAACGAGCAGCGCCATTAAAGTAATAACGCTAATAAAATATTATCTCTCCGAAAGTGAAGATTTTCTCTACAATACTTACTGTCTTGACTGCCTCGGTGGCGTAGTTGTATTACGGTACGACTGCAAGGCTGAGGTCTCGGGTTCGATCCCCGGGCCGGGCAAAGTGATATTGGATTTTTCTATTCAGTATCAGCCCGGAGTCTGGAATTTGTGCCCGGTATGGCGATAGGCTCGCCCCCTATCACATCATGGGACGGAATACGCTTGGCGAAGAGTGGGTGCACTAGTTGCGCCTCTGCCTACCCCTTCGGGGATAAAAGGCGTGAGCATCCATATGCATGCATATTGTATAATTAAAAATGATAATTACAAATATTTTTTGGAAAGTTAATGACAATAATAATGTAAATCGTAAATCGAATATGCTGAGAGACTCTACATTGGGCTTATATGATTTGTACATAATGATATGACCACATCACTCAAATAGTTCACAATTTATAAACTACATTAAAATAGATTGCCTTTCTAATCACTGACAGGGGTCTAATATCAAATGCAATTTCCTTTATTGTTTTCGCTTAAACAAGGAACAGGCGGGTGGGCTCACACGCACACCATAATTGGGTAAACAATGCCTTCCCCAAAAAAATTCAAAACAAAACATTTCCCAGTGATTTTGATGACATATTGTTTAAGGAAATATTTATTTATCATTCATTTTTAAATTTTCTGCAATGTATTTTATACAAATATTTTTGCAATTATTGTACTTACTACCTTTTAACTTTGTTTATTTTCTTACAACCTTTTTCTTTAATTACACTAAACATTAAAACATCACTTGTATTATTATATACAGAAATAATAATAGCCAGACATTTAAAGATTAGCTCAAATAACACGTTCCAAATATCTAAACCACTCATTACAAGCTACTATTTACTTTCGCGTGGAGAATCGTAAAATTATACCCAAAACATATTTCGAACTTCAAAAAAATTACCTTCTAATTTTATATAACCAAAACTACATACGGTTTGAGGAGAAATCTCTGTGATACATATTCATGAAGGAAAATTAAGCAAATGCAAATTATTAACTACATAGTTGGAAAGTCGAAAACAGCAAAATTTTACCATGTAACATAGGAAATAGGCGGCTGCGCTATCTCAATGAAGGATCTTTTTGCTAACAGCATATAATTATTATTTTACATGTAAGTAATTAAATTACACGAAAACAGTGTTATTCACAAATTAGTCGAATTTTTGTAATTACAGTAGCAGTTCCACACAATGTAATGCGAATGTTTTTTTGTTTGTTACGGTTAGCGCCATGCCATATTTTTAAGCGAAAGTCGAGTTGTATATAGTGAAATAGTTCAATTATTGAAATATTGACATATTACGCATTACTTGAGGAATATTTGAAATTCGTAGAAAAAATAACAAGAAAACACTAAAGCTATCAAATAAATTAAGCGAATAGACTCGCGGGAAATAGTAAGTATCAAATAAAGAATTTTAGAATGTCTGAATAATATGTCAGTATTAACGTCTTTAGATGAATTTATTTTTGCTAAAACGTAAATGCATTCGAGCAGCGGGGTACGAAGCATCTTGACAGCTTTTTGCACGAGCTATATATGTAAATTGAGACTATAAATGGCCATTGAATGACATTTTTCCACCTTGCGCTACGTGTTTGTTAATAACCCATTATGTAGTTAATGGTCGTTAAGTTTCTGTTGCGTGAGATCTTCATAATTTTCTCGGATGGTGTGGACCTGGTTTTATTGTTTGTGCTGGTCGTAATTAAAAATATTCTAATTAGTTTACGGTAAACTTTAAAATTAATTATTTTCTCTATGACTGCGTTCGATATTTGAATTTGAGTGCACTGTAGGTTTGATATTTATTTATTTATTTATTGCACTTTATATACAAATGTATATCGGCGGACTTAATGCCAAAGGCATTCTCTCCCAGTCAACCTTAGGGTGGTGCAGAGATAAATAAGGTGCATCAAGGTAACTTGTCAGGTATACAAGATTACATTTGCTATTTAAATAGATTTTATAAAGTAACTTGATAGAGGAGTTTGTATGTATAGAGATAGTATACACAAGTCCATAGAGTTGTTCGACAGAAAAAAATGTATGTAATAAGCAAATATACTGTACATACATGTGTACTTAAAGGTTAGTGTACACGGGTTTATAAGGTGGTGTGCACACTCGCATCTCATTTCCCGCCCACGCCACTTCCGATGCCGTCACTCGATAGGTAGGTGCCGCTCGGGGTTAACCCGATACCGCATAATGCATACTTGCAACTACGTTGTGATTTTAAAAGCACTTACTTTTTGGTTTCAAATAGATATTTTATGCACTTTATAAGGATTTAGTTTGAGCTAAAATCTTTAAGGTGTATATACAACATTTCATAGCTTATACGTTTACTCGGCTATAAATAACGATTTTATTATTAAAAAGCCATAGACAAAGACATTTTTGCCCTTTACACCGAACAAACTTTTCTATTTAACATTCTCGGGAAGTTAGGCGAACTTTCTAAGCCTTATGCTAAAGTTTTATATGACGGCACTTCGCAATTACACAACTTATATTATGAAAGAGATAAAGGTTAGCATAATGCCATACTTCATAACGTTGCAAAAGAACAGTCATAAATTTTTAATCGTATTTTTATATGCAACCTTTGCTTTCTATTACTGATTTCAAAACGCTGCAAAGTTTACTAAACAAATTAAGCAATTGACATTTAATTATATAAATGTTATAAATCGATTAATAAAATTTCTTTAAGTAATCAATATTTTGATTGGTTTTATAATTATGTTACACCGATATAAGAACTAATATATATGTAATATTGCACACAAACTTTTGTAATTATTAGAACATACAACACAAATTTTGCATAGTCTTTTTTTGCTTTAAGACATTTTCTACAAAAATAATTAAAATTAATATCCACAAATTACAGGCACGTTAACTATAGAAATTATTGGAGTAAATCGCTGAGAACGTCCGCACTCGAATTAAACTGTACAATGTAGCAGATGCCAGGATGTGATAGCGCACTGATCGCCTGGTGCTGTTTTTATTATTATACACTTTCAATACCATTTTTAACCGTTATTTTGTAGGAAAGGTTAAATTTTATGTGAGGTATTTGCTTGTTCCGAATTTAAAAAAGTGTTCGAAATTAATAAACTATGGAATGTAGTTTAAAAAAGAATGCAATTTTTTCAAATAAACAAAACAAAATTCAAAACTTTCCTTTTTCCAGCAAAGAATTTAACATTCCAAGCGCTAAACTAAACCGCTATATATTACAAATAATTTGACTTTAAAACACTATCTAGATAGCGCAGGCATTTCAACCCTCCAGTTACCAGCTACTCCATCAGTGTAGACCCCATTCAACCGTTACATTAGTCAGCGACTAACCCCAGACGATTTGAAAAAGCGATCTGTTCACAAGCTCGGCCACGGCGTGCAGTCTTCGTGTCTAGCGTCATTAGTGGATGGAAAATTTTAACATTTTCTTTAAATATTTTAGACCTTGCCTGCTTTTTTTAAGAAATAAAAAGGAAATTTTAGAAATAAAAAGTCCGTGTACTTTTAGGTGTTAAAATTAGCGTTCAAGTTAATCTAGGACATGGTCTATTTGGGTGCAAATTTCATCTTGTTTAAGTAGTTTAAATAAACATGCAAACATTTAAACTCCCCATTTATATTATATTTGCAGACAAGCCGTTGTTTCCTTTGCAAATCCTTATAGATCAATTTCATTAGGAATTTTTTACAATAATTTATTTGCTAAAAAAACCTTAATTTCTCAATACAGACATGACATTGAAAGACACCCATTACCTAATAGCTATATTAATATGACAAAAACCAGTAGTCGACGGTTATTCTTTCGGCGGTGCCGTAATGCGATGTTATCGCATCGGAAGAAGGGACCGCGGCGGCGCGCTTTGCCACTTAAACCGAGCTATTTATATCACTCTATGTAGGGACCCTTAGAACGATTGAACATCTGTATGTTAAAAGGTTTTGAGTATGGTTTTGGAAATGTACTTATGATTTTGGAGCTACTGTTTTATGATTGCCTCGGGGTATTCAAAATTACACAGTATTTCATTACAAACGATATAGTAATACATACTAATATAGTACGGAAGTATTTGCCTGTTTAAAACGCGTTTACGGATGAATTACAAGACCGATTTTCATAAAATGTATTACGGAGTATTCTGCCCAAGAAAGAAGAGAGCTACTTTTTAATTATTCTTCACAAATCGAATTCGATGCGAAGGTATCAGAGAACAAGCAAATAATTCTATATTGTTGCATATATTATCAATTATATTTTATTTTATAACGTATGAGTTTATTTATATTTATATATAATAAAAATTACATAAAAATTCTTTCACCGTAACCGTAACCGAACTACATATCTGAGAATTCTCCATACAAATTTCGAGGGTATGTGAAGTCTGGCAACTCGCACTAGGCCAGTGTGGTGAACTAAGGCCTAACCCTTCTCAGTAGTAGAAGAGGCCCGTTCGCAGCAGTGGGCAGTATATAATACAGGGCTGATTGCATTGCATTGCACATAAAAATTATAGTGCTACATTAATCTACTGAATTTATTATAACGGAATACAGACTAAAACAATTAGAACATGTTCTCCAAACCTCTCTTCCATGCCATTGCGACGACTTAGTTATATGTAATTGCGTACGTCAAAACATACAATTTATTAGTGTACTGCCTTTATTTATATTAAGTATATCTCATTAATATATAAAATTATAACGTTAATGTTCTCATGTGTATGAAAGAATGAACAATAAGAGAATTTTTATTATTTTGACGTTTGGTATTGTGGAGTTTTAGTTGTAGTTATGGCATTTAAATTGCATAAGAGCTTTATAATATTCAATAACAACTGTATTAAAATATCTTAATAAAAAAAATGAGTTACCTAACTAAAGTTGTTCTACTACTTTGATTTTAATTCTTAGAATTCACAACTAAAAGCACGGGAACTTACTTAACAATCCATAGATAATATTATTTGTCTATTGAGCTTTCACAGCGAAACTACTAAATCGATTTTGATAAAATTTTGCACAAAGTGAGCCCAACTCCCACGACAGAAATAGGTTACTTTTTCGTTCTAAAGAAAATTTCATGGAAGCAAAGCCGCGATCAAAAGCTACATATATACCATACGCCACATATAACGATTTATATTTATATAACTGAACAAACCCACATTTATCACTTACAAAACACTGTGAGAACGTTTGACACTGACGCGAAGCAATTTATTTGGAGTGAAGTCAACTTGAGACCATAGTCGACTATTCATTAAAACCAGATGCCTAGTAGACCAATTAAATTATGTATTTGGAACGTTGTTAATGAGTTCTTTTGGTTCAATCGATACTTGTCGTCGGTTGCAGTTGATGCAACGAAGAATTTTATGGGTTTATGGACGGGTTATGACAGTACAATAAATAAATGTTGTATAGTATAGCGTACGTGGACTAAGAAATGTATCAGATTTTATATTTGATAGCACAACAAAATTGGAATGTAACGTTTAAATTAGATAATAATACAATTTTTATTTCGTTTACAATATACACAACAGTAAAATACTATAAAAAATCAAATTCTAATTTATTAACAGTTCAAAAAACATCTATACCACGGAGTTTTATACCATCTCGTAATGGGTGGCGACGACGAGGATGCGATGGCTTGCTCCCATCTCGTCACCCCACATACTGCGCTCGACATTATGGCATACCTTTGACGTGATCCGTAACCGCCGTGCTGCCAGAACGCGTCCACCCATTATCTAATATTAGATCATACCATTTATTGTATGACGTAACTTACTTCTTTTTGTTCCAGGTATACATCTACAACTATATTCCATAACACTTATAGGTAGGTATGGTACACTAAAATAATACCCGCGTACACGTGACATAAACGAAAATAACAGTGAAACTTGCAGTAGCGAACTTATGCAATACACTTCTAAAATCTTTTTACATACACTGCATCGTGAAAAAGCGTTGAACTTTTACACAAAAGCACTCAGGTAAGTATAGCATTAGGTAGTTCCGTTTATAGAATGGGATAGAGTCTTATCCGCTGTTTGAAAGGGAAATAGGGAAGCGGCGCGGGTGCGAAAGGGACGGCCGGATGCAACTCGGTTGCGCCCTTGTAGAGCTTAGAGCTCAGCTGTCTGCCCAGAGCGGTGATGTTTGAAACACGGGACAGGCGGAGCTTAGCTACAAATCACTCAATGTCACATTTTGACATTTGAGATATTAGGTCTTTTTTCTATAACTCCGCCATCTCTTATACTTTTTACGGTTGGTGTATCATTGTGACAAAAATTGCAATTAGAAGTGGCAAAATATTACGATAGAGATTAGTGAATTATGCTGGTGTGACTGTATTTAAATTTTAGAATATTAATAGTTCAACACCCAATAGCCGGATGACAGTAAATATAATTTGTCAGTTCTTTTTATTTTGTTAGCACTTGCAATACGTTTGCTTTTCAACACGTAAATTTCTACAAACCTACGTTTTTGTGGTGCCCTCATCATGGATCGTCGCTTGTTCGGTCACGGTTCAAAGAACTAACCTCGAATTGAAACAAAACCATAAAACTCCCGCCGAGTGACGTCTCTATACGGGCCCAGTTGCGCTAATCATATTTTAACAACCGCCATAAATTATTTACTGCCAAGAACAACTAAATGACGCTAGCAAGAGATGAACGATAATTTTTTTATTTGCGTATGACTTTAGAATCAATTTATTTCTTCGAATATTTAAAGCATTATTCTTCGTACTTTGAACGAAAGTATGGCGACTTCTTCTGTTTTCACTAACTCAACCCAATATTACTTTCGAACAACAGTATAAAACTTAATCGAATGTTCTGTGAGATTCTGACAATCGGATTTCCCCTAACTTTTCTTATTACCGAGTTGGAAATGGTCCAATTGTACATTAGCAAACAATTTCTTCGTCTAAAATATTTTTTGCAAACTGCCAATATCGGAAGTATCGTTTAATGTATTGAAAGGAACCAATTTTAAATTTCGAACCGACATTTTTTATAAAACATGTGACACGTTGTTACGAAATTACGCAAAACGTCCAAACAATCCCAGGCATTGTGAGAAGAAACAATAACCCGGGTTTTTGTTTGCATAATTAATTCTCTGACCGAAACTTGGAGATGTTCGACCGCACGGTCCCGCTTACCGTTACACTCATAAACGCAGCGGGCTCCGGAATACGGACGGGCTTGTTAATAGCCTTATTTCCAGTCTTATTGCGTCCGTATAAGATCTATTTTAAACAGTCAATAATTAAATAATTCTTTGCTTTGTTTCAAGCATTCTAATTCCTAAAAAAGGTTTTTTAGACATAAACAAAACAATGCTCATAATGAATAAGATGATGTGTATAATTACAATTCCACCATTATTTTGTATACGTTTTTTTGTTAATTTAAATTTTCTTAAGGAATTATGATGTCTTTATTTTACACTAGTATTGCTAGCAGCTTCGCTCGCATGCAATAGATTTTCCGGGATAAAAATATTTTCCTAGGATAAAAATTATAGCACTCAGGAGTAATGTAGCTTCCTTTTAGTGAAAGAATTTTCAAAATCGGTTCAGTAGTTCCGGAGATTAGTGCGTTCAACGAAACAAACAAACTCTTCAGCTTTATAATATTAAGTATAGATTTATGGTACGTATAGGAGGTAACGGATGCTGGAAAAAAAGTTGAGTGTGATAGAAGCATCACAAAATGCTTAAATATTCATAATATATAGGTAATACTTTCTAAGGTTTATATAATCTGCTACACGATATCAGATCATAGGACGAGTAAGCTCAGAGGTCGTTCGGTGCAAAACGTAAAAAAAAATGTCTGTAGAAATTCCTATAATCAAAATAATTTTAGAAGCATGAGGTTAAGTAATAAAACCACCTTTTATACAGAAGCAGAAAATGTTACATATTTCCACTATTCTAAATAAAAACACTGGTCAAAAATTTTAGATTCCACGAGTAATGTGTTTCTACTCGGTAGAGGCATTTTAAG
Organism: Sphinx pinastri; assembly: GCA_947568825.1. Lineage (NCBI taxonomy): Eukaryota > Metazoa > Arthropoda > Insecta > Lepidoptera > Sphingidae > Sphinx > Sphinx pinastri. The sequence continues at coordinate 6,468,910 of OX387627.1, read as the reverse complement.
AATGTTCTAAATTAAATCTATATGCACACATTGAAAAAACAACCGTTTGTACGTAAAATAAGGTATGCCGAAACTTCATGCCTATATTTTATCCACCCATGAAAAGATTATATTTTAAGCGCAAAATTTCTACTATAAGGTTGGTACTGTGTGAAGAATTATAGTAGGGCAATGGCTTCTTTTTTTAAATACATTTATCAAAAATGTATGCCATCCAAAATCTAACGGAAAAATAATTTTGAAAATTGGGGCAATAATTAGTAAGTTATAAAGCTTTGAAATTTGGTGGAAGGGGTAGTTGTCAAATAACAGTAATATTACACTGTGACGTCACTGATAGTCTCCGACTATAACGCTGCGTGCGTGCGAAAGAGATAGCGCGATATCCCCTCCACGCCCCCACTAGAACTATTGTTGTGAGCTTTTGCTCACAACAATATTTCAAATATGAATAACTGCTTTATTTTTCAACCGATTTTGATGCTGATTTCACAGAAGAATTTCGTTTTCGTATTATTGTCTGTTACATATAAAATAATACACAAATCAAACATAGGAAACTACCCTATTAAAATATAATCAATAATCAAATCTGTGTAATTATAACAATTATTTAGCTTACCTAAACCCATTACTTTAGCAAATCAAATGAACTCAATATTTTAAACAGGCATACCCGCGCGTTATGCTTGTTAGCAAACACATAATTGCCTTCCCTAACTTTTATAACGGACTATAAAAATGTTCCGAGTGCGTTAATTAATTAAAACTATCAAAATTAACTCCAAACTTATAATCTCATATATGTATGTACATAATAATTTTATACGATTTCTAATCTTGATGTTGTAATTCAATTAAAATTTTAAGATTGTTTAGGATATTTCCCTGTAGATTCGTGTTCTATGCACTTAATTTTAGTGGTTTTTAGTTTATGATCGGCAAATATAATTTCTAGGCGGTAGAGGGTTCGTAATTTTGAAGGTATGTGAAGTCTGCCAACCCGCACTAGGCCAGCGTGGTGGACTAGAGCCTTAACCTTCTCAGTTGTAGAGGAATCCCGTGCTCAGCAGTGGGCAGTACTGTATAATACAGGGCTGGTAGTAGTAGTACTAGTAGAGGGTTCGTCTGAGTAGGCTCACCATTTTGTATATTTCTGCCACCAAGCAGCAAAGCACTAGGGCATTCCTGCTTGGTGGCATTATTATGCTCTGGTTTGAAAGACACTATGGGTAATGAAATTACTGTACTAAGACTTGTATATTCTAAGATCTTGGGGAGACGAGTACAGTGCAACAATTGAATTAATATATATCGACTCTAATTAAGTGCTTTCAATTTTATTATTTACTCAAATAACCTCCAATATTCTATAGATTTTCTTTAATGAAAACTAGAATTTTCCACATTTATAAGCGTGCAATTTTCCAATACACTGTTCATAGCAAGCTAAAATAAAATTATTAAGAGGGACTTGCACACGTTGTTTTAGCCACGTGACGTGGGTTTTCTAATATAGTCGCCCCCTGGTGTGCTAAGACTCAGTGATGGATGGTCACTTTATTGAAAACCAATACCTAGACTCACATTGAGGCTGGTCACGCGAGTAGTAACAAGATTACTGCATCGAGGGTTAAATTTGATTACAGGGTACATTAAGTTTGATTAAGCATATATGGAAAAGGGAGCGTTGTGTTTTTGGAAGTCATATTACAGAAGTTGTAGCTTCTAATAGCTCGTTCTAGCAATCTATATGTTAAGTACATTAAGTACAATTACAATGATTAATAAATAGCGTCTTGTTTTCATTCTATAGAAGTGTTTTTATTTTCATTAGGTCCACCAACTGTTCTCCCATTACTACATAATGCTATATTGTATTACGGTACGACTGCAATGCTGAGGTCTCGGGTTCTATCTCCGGGTCGGACAAAGTTATATTGGGTTAATGACTTCTTATATTTACGCGAATGTTAGACATTGAAATAAAACTATTTTGCGGATTTTATCGCGGTTTTTTAATTATTATTTTCTCCCGACGTTTCGAAGGCTTTGCAGCGCTTCGTGGTCACGGGACGGACTGAGGTGCTGGTGGTCCGAAAAGTTAATGTTACAATATCTACCTTCATTTTTTTAATTATACATTTTTAAAAATTATATTGGGTTTTTCTATCTAGTATGAGTCCAAAATCTGGGATTTGTGCCGGATATGGCGATAAGCTCGCCCCCTATCACAATATCATGGGACGGAATATACACGGCGAAAAGTGGGTGCACTAGTTGCGCATCTGCCTACCTCTTTGGGGATAAAAGCCGTGAGTGTTATAGCCTCATATAATAGCTTTAAACAAAATTTTACAAACCAACTTATGGGCAAACACAGCTTGCATTATACATAAAGTTATAAATAATTGAGCTATGAAGCTTGTAAATGTAATTCGGTGAACCGAAATATGCCATAGGCAATTATATTCCAAAATTAAATTAGTTGATAACGGTCGTTGACACTAACATTTCATTGTTATTCCATAATGCTAATACTTTAGAGTAATTTACGCTACAAATCAAATATACTGCGACAGTATCAAAATAGTAGTATTTAGTGTAGATTGCTGTTTGGATAAACAATAATTATTTAAGAAAATAACTAATGAAACTAGTAATCCTTCAGTAGTGGAATACCTATACTGAAGGATTAATAATATACACCCAATATACCATATCAGTATTAGAGTAGCATATCCCGGAAAAACTTTTACACGCGGGCGGAGCCGCTAGCAGAAGTCTATTATTTAATAAACTAATTATTTAGTCACAAACATTTAATTAAACTACTGCAAAGGTGAATACGTCCATGACACTGTTCTCAGAAAAACAAGAGATTACTCATTCTTATTCGAACTCTATCTGAGAAATTCTCGAAACCAACCCCGCCTCGGGCGTGTAGCGTTAGTGTAAAAAGCAAACACTTTTTACTATGCAAAATCTTGCGAACCCGTTTTAAGGAATACTCTTATATACGTTAACTCGTTGATTGTATCTTTTAAATTATTTAACATGCTATAAATATTTTTAACTATCGTTCTAATGTTAATGATTTTATAAACTAGAATTAACATTTTTTTTTATGTTAATACTTATAAAAGAAAATTTTATGATCAATATCTTGAAGACTAACAAAGAAAATACACATCAAAATCCGAACCAACACCACACAAAAAAAAAACGAAAAGGGTCTGTCCGTACTTACCCCTAGACGAGACCGTAAGACGGAGTACAGAGAAAGTTTGAGTGACGTTCCCCCTCTACCGCCCCGCCCCTCCCCACGAGGATTTATGGCGCCATATTGGATTGGGACAAGATGACACGAGGCCCGGATAATTTGGGCAACGGTATCACGTGACGCGCTCCGAACTGCGAAATGGCAGTTTAATTATGATATTCGGGAGTTTATTCCGTTTTAAGTTGGCGAATATTGTTATTTAGTTATGTTTAGTTAACAAAGAGTTATGGATTAATATGAGACGGTGTTTTAGTATGTTTTTGGAATATTAACAAATAAAATACTAATAAATAAATGGCACACTCGCGCCTGTTATCCCCGAAGGGGTAGGCAGAGGCGCAAATAGTGCACCCACTTTTCGCCGTTATTCCGTCCCATGATGTGATAAGGGGCGAGCCTATCCCCATATCGGGCACAAATTCCAGAATCCGGGCTGATACTGAATAGAAAAACTCAATCACTTAGCCCGACCCAGGGATTGAACCCGAGACCTCAGCATTGTAGTCGTACCATAATACGACTACGCCACCGACGCAGTTATAAATAAATGGCAAACGTGAAAAGTGAACGTTGAATTCCATTAATAGTACTTATGTCTAAAATTTGTCGCAAAAATGTCACATCTGTCCATATTTAACTAGACAAAGGACATAAAATACTTTATGCAGCGCTAACTCTGTCTGTCCTGGAACAAATAACTTTTTACCAAAGATGTAAAGCTGGACATATTGATGTACATTTTAAACAGATAATTTTAGTCCACACACGACACTATGTAAATAGGGGCAATAAACGACCAATAACATATTCATTGGGTTTTTGCAGAGTCAACCCTCAAATGAAAGGTGCTATATAAACAAAGCTAATTCATCGTAAAAGCAATAAATAATACGGCGCAGTTGCACGCACTCGCGCGCAAGTCGAGAGCGTCAAGTCGACACGCATGCGCCGCTCACCGTGCCAAAACGTATGCATCCCAGCCACCAAGATAATAAATAGGTTTTTATTACCTAATCAAATGCTGTTGAAGAAACTGGGCAATTTCCTTCGCATTGTATAATCAGTCTCGCTTTGGTGGTCGTAACTGTAATTGTGAATACGATGTCAATTGTATAGTAGCTTTTCCCCACGACTGTACTTAGACGTTTTAATACATAGAAAGTCGGAATTAGGTGGTAGGTCTCTCATTATGTAAGAGGCCGTCTGGGTGGGTACCACCGCAATGTTTAATTCTACCGCCAAGCAACAGTGCATGCACTGTTGTGTTTCGGTTTGAAGGACATTGTAGCCAGTATAACTACTGGACATAATGAGACTTAACATCTTATGTCTCAGGATGACGAGCGCAGTGGAATGCCACACAGTACTTTGTAAGTCAAGGTGCTGGATGGTGTTGCTACTGTTTATGGGTGGTTGTATCGCTTACCATCAGGCGAACGGCATGCTCGTCTCGTCATTCTATGCTATAAAAAAAAATGTCCAAAGAAAACGATCTTCAGGTGGATACTACCATAAAGTTAAAGTGTAAGAGTTACGACATAATTTCACTCAGTTGTTTTTGTTCAATATTATTTCAGAAAATAATATGTGTATCACTTAGACTATAATAAAGACTTATATGAACAGTCCTGCTCAATTAGTACTTTTCAAAAAGATATTTTCCGTAGAGGTATACTTCATAACAAAGTAACATATAGAATTGTGTTCTTTATACCAATTTCATTGACAAAAAGCGCTGACGAGTTACTTTTTGCTTAGCGAAACAAGTAAGTCACCAGTCTCAGTAACCGAATACTAGAGGGTGCGAATGCTGCAAAAACAGAAATCTCGTTAAGATGACAATTTATGGGTTGTTTTTGCTAAATGAAAATAGTCGTGGCTGGTGAACTGAGCAGACCTTTTTTGATTTTCTTAATGGAATCTTTCCGTTAAGGATTTGCGTCGAGTGAAGCTTTAAGCTTCGTTCTACTAGCCTTTATTGCCAGATTGATAAAGTTTGTTTAATTTCTAAACCAATTTCGTAGTCTTATATTGTGTAGTGTTACCACAAAGTATATATAGAACAGAAAGCGTAAATATCATTAGCCATCACATTTTGCGTTTACAACAAAAACTTAACATTGATAAAAACTTTCTTTGCAACGAAGCAGCAAACCGGAAGCATTTCATGATTTATGACAAAGCAAATTTTTATTTCCATTTCTCTTCGTTCATTGTTTTTTCTTATTATTTTACCACAATTCCTCGCAGCTTTTCAGTGGAAAAAAGTCAACGTGAAAAGTCGCTTTCGCTTTAGTGGAAATGGAAAATGGAGGGAAATAAAAGAATCAGTCGCACATGTGCTTTGCGCGAGTAGCTTAGTGTTATGATGGCCGTTGTATACTCATAGTTGATTTTGAAGCTTTTACGTATGTTATTTGTTTAATGCTACATTGAATTATTAACTTTATTGCTTTGCTTTAGATTTCAATTTATAATTGCGCATAGGCATACGCATACTCACGCCTTTTATCCCCGAAGGGGTAGGCAGAGGCGCAACTAATGCACCCGCTTTTGGCCATTTTTATTCCGTCCCATGATGTGATAGGGGGCGAGCCTATCGCCATATCGGGCACAAATTCCAGACTCCGGGCTGATACTGAATAGAAAAACCCAATATCACTTTGCCCGACCCGGGGATCGAACCCGAGACCTCAGCATTGCAGTCGTACCGTAATACAACTACGCCACCGAGGCAGTCAATTTATAATTCAAAATATAATTATTGTTATTTCTACGGAGTTAACGTAATTTCCGAATGTAGTGTAAAACGTAGTTTGAACGACAGTTTAACTTATGCCACCACAAAATCAATTTATTGAGAGATGAGTTGAGGTCATACAACGTACCACTTACCTGCATAACATTCATACACAACAAAACAAATTTCACCAATTCTCCCCTTTAGCTCAGCTTTAACAAACCAAAAATATAACATAATATATGTATATAAGTCCTAACTTTATCTCAGATACACGTATAGGAACACTAAATAATAATACAATGTAGTTAGTGCTATCCAGACATCCCCCAGGAGGCTGAGCGCAGTCGGGGCGACTAGCAACTCTTTTTGTAACATTTTTCTGTCACAGTTTCCTTTCAGATGTTTTCGGCTATTTTATTTTCATCTTAAGAAAACTGTTGAGTGTTTTTCACGTGTCTTTTCTCGTAGTTTTTGTGAAGTTTGGGATTATTAGAGTTCATAGAGCTGTTGATGTTATTTTACAAAGGTTGAAGTGATTAAATCTTCAAATTCGGGTGTTATATTCATTTAGCGAGCGCTTATGTAATGCATTTGTCCTAACTCTTGTCTTGCTCATTTTTCTTCTTCTTCTTCTTTTAAAAATGGCTCCACCGTGTCATCGGTGATTTTGCCAATGTCAAGTGGGTAGATGTTAAAATAATATAACTTTTTTATTGTTCATTTTTATTGTTATTACAAGTGTAAAACATTTATTCAAATGTCACTAAAACAGATAAAAATACTTCCTGATGGACGCAGTTTCGTTTAACATTGTTTTATTTTGTTTTATAACTTACAAAACAACTCTACGCTTTTAATGTTACGGTAAATGTCATTCTATTTTCCCAGCTCCGGTCTGTTTTGTTACCTCCCGCTGTTTCCTTGCCGCGGACACTTTTGGTTAGTTTGTACTGTTTTCCGTACAATAAATAATAAAGACTATTCCTTGGCATCATTTACAACAATTCGTTGTTCGTGTGTTTGTTTGTGCACCTCTAAAAATAGTGGATGACGTGTCACGGATATGAACAAGCTTGGAAACTAAGAATCTTGTTAGCTCTTAATAAAAAGTGAATTTCCGACTCGTAACAACGTCAGACAAACGCTCGAAATAATTTACGAGCTGCGTACTTCGCGGCGTTTAAAGACAAAATTATATATCCTATGCTTTATGCTATATTATGATTCAAACGGTGGTTAAGTGGACGATAGCCTAGTTGCGAATGGAATATTCAACAATCATTCCACTGCGCTCGTCATCCTGAGACATAAGGTGTTAAGTCTCACTATGTCCTATAGTTACACTGGCTACAATGTCCTTCAAAGCGAAACACAAGAGTGTATGCACACTGCTACTTGGCGGTAGAAATAGACATTGCGATGGTACCCACCAAACCCCACGGACTCTCACATATGATAGACCTACCACTAGTAGGTACAATACAGGGCTGATTGCATTGCATTGCATGGTTCAAACAAGCCGGCATAATTGTTTCGACTGGTGAGGGATAGTCATCTCTCGTCAGTCGATTCTTTATCTGGATCCCCCCACTTACCATCAGGTGCAGTGGGGACATATTGCAGTGTCCGTATAAAAAAAAACAATAAAATCGAGTGCTATTGAAGTCATCTTTAAAAACTAGAATTATAGTGAAGATTACATAGAACTAAAGAGAAACTGTCTCTCATTATTATCGTTGTTTAATTTAGTACAAATTCGATCGATAAGGAAACAATAAACTTGCAATATTAATGTTTGTGTCCGATTTAAAAGATAAAGGGCCGAAAGTGTATAAAGATAGTTTTAATGAGTGCTGACATTTCTCTAGAAAATACTAGTTTTACATTGTGGCGCACTTATAGTACTACGAAAGGTGTGTCCAGAAATATACTACGCTATAATGAAATTAATTTGAATATCTATGAAGCAAAACAACTTTAAGAACACGCTTCGTAAAATACAAACTTTAAATTACAATGACAACAAATAAATTACATTCATGTAAGTACAAAATTATTAGTGGAACAAATATTATACCCATACCTCCGTGGCATATAAATGAAATCGACCATGAAACCGATAACCACAAAATAATCCTTAAATATGCAGATATAATGACAAAATTTGATTAATGGCATTCTATTAGCTAGTATTAAAGTACATGACAATAACGGCCATTTATTAGTGCTTTATTTAGAAAAAGTCCAAATCGATACATCATTTTAAATAAGGGAGACACTGTCAATTGATGATTCGTCATTGATGTACGTTTTGCAGACACGTGCGTGGTTTTACATCTGATAAAAGATCTCATTTAGAGGGGCGAGATCCATTGATATTGATTGTGAAACCATGATTTATGTTTTCGGCGTGTAATTCACGTTACAAAAACAAGGAATTTTTTCGCATTTTTTTATCGATAAAATTCGATGAGCCATTGATGAATTATGGCTACTGCGCGACATTACATTATTTGTAACGAATTTCGTACGGAATGCGTATTTAATTCATTTTTAACATGCAAGGTACTTTGTAATACATCGATTTCAAGACAAAACAATCGTTTAATGATCAAGTTTTTATCACTATTTAATTACAGTGTTGATTGGATCAATCAAATGCAATTATGGATGTAACGAGTAATGTTTTTGCTATGGAAGAAGCGAATTCTTTGAGAAATAAATTACAGTTGCACCTACTATTTGAAATCGATACTAAATTCGATATTTAAAAACCTAAAATGCGAAAGTTTACGTTCGTTCGACTCGTGATCTGCGAAAGAATCAATTTTATTGGTAAAACAAGCGGCGTCGGTGATTTATGTTGTACGAACGTGGCCCCGCGATAGCGTGTCACCGGCCCGCCGTGTTCGCGCCTCGCTCTAGAATTTGCTAGAATATTCTTTTGTGTTTACAAGTACAATGACTTTTTGGTAAATCGATTTTTGTTGATATCTTTACGCTTTGTCGTACCTGGAATACATTATAACTGTTATCGGTGAAGGCAAAAAATCGAATACGAAATACAAAAGGGAAGTGTTTTAAGTCTCGGAGCTATTTGAAAATCGTGTACAGTCAGCAGCATAAGTAGCTGAACCAATTCAATATTTCTAATTGCCTACATAGTTTTGTGTTCTTACTAATCATTTTTTTCTCTTCACAAAATTAAAATATAACAGATTTACTTTACTCCAAACGAAGAAAAAAATGTTTCAGTTTAACTTAACGCGTATATAGGCGATTTAAAATTTTGATTTTGTTCATCTACTTCTGCTGCTGACTGTACATGAATTCATAACAAAGAAACGCGTTTGACCTTTACGTCCATTATTCGCGATTGGAATCTAAGCACACGAGTGTGGAGCCCTAACAATAAGCTAGAAGTTATTTTAATTTGTCAATGTGTCGCAGGTGGAGTCTATTATCATGTAACCGCGCACGACGCTAATCCAACCCGTCAAACGTACGCTCTGTTCGCATTCATCATTATCGACCACCGTTGCCATTAATTCGCGCGCTAACCCGTCAATTAGCAACATTTTTTTAATCATTTGTCATTATTAACGAGTGTGGAATAACTTTAAATTGAGTCCTTATTGTTTGTAATCGTTTTGAAGACGCGCTCCCGCCATATTTTATGGTTTCATTACATTGTATTGCCTGACGGTGGCGTTTCTTTATGGTCTCATGGTCCATATAGCCTGTTTTTGCGTTCATTTTATATGTTGATATTTTGCATTAGTACCATTCTTTTGGTAATTATCGTAAATTCTGATGGGCCCCAGTTGAATAATGGGACACTTTGTAAAGGTTAGTAACATATTTAAGTGTAAAATGGCTGTTGTCTGTGCTTTTTGCAATTAGAAAGCATCATCACGTCAAATCGTTAACGAGGTTCGACTCCAGAGTTATATGTATCGATTGTACACCAGCCCCCCTGACCACTCATTATTGTAATTAATTGCCAATTGTTGATGTAAATCTAATATTGTCAACTTCTGCGGAGTAATGATGTACGTGCACTCATTTATAATATTTGAAATGCTAATTTGCGGTGCATATAGTTTTTTTTTATTGTCTAAATTATCTTTATTATCGCTACCAACTTGTCTAAAAACCTTAACTAAATTGCTAATAGTTTACATAATGTCGTTGTCAAACCAATACCTGCTATGTGTACTTTTTTGAGATTTCAACATTTTGACTATTATGACTAGTTTGCCACCCAAACTTTGAAATATAAAAGCCGCCATGTGATTCTAATCGTTACACGGTGAAACTATGAGCGCTAGAAGAAATACGCTATGAGCAAATTTTGTCTCAAAATTTTACATGAGAATGTTTTTACTCCATATCTCAAAGCTTAACTTTTTGCACATAGCAGATATTGGTTTCACAACGACGATAAACCAATGTGTATATAAGAACAAATCAAGATACAATATGCTTATTCATGTACAGTCAGCAGCATAAATATCTGTACAAAAACAAAATTTAAAAACACCTATATACGCGTTAAGTTAAACTGAAACACTTTTTTCTTCGTTTGAAGTAAAGTAAATCTCTTTTATTTTACTTTTGTGAAGAGAAAATAAAGCGTAGTAAGAACACAAAACAGTGATGGCATTTTGAAGTTTTGAATTTGTTCATCTACTTATGCTGCTGACTGTACAGTATATACAGAAACTATTAATTGTACAAAAAACTAAATTATGTGGAGAGGTGTATAAACCAACAAACTTTTTGTAGACTATTAAATAAAAGTAAACACAAAATATTGTTCAAGGAAATTCGAAGCTATATTTTATAGTTCTATGTATTTTAAATTACACGGCGCGTAACATTTCATTTACGTAATTGTAGGCAGTATTTAAAAGTAAATTAAAGGTTCTAAATTCAAAAATTATACGATGGTGATTAATGAAATATTATAAGGAAGTCAGTTATTAGAAGCACTATGATTTATAATGTAGCTACGAATGATAAATGTTCGAAACAGTGTTGCAGTAAGCATATGTAGCTCATGAGATCATTGTCTACGAACAGAATACAATTCAAATGGCCAAAAGAGTGATTAATATTGCAGAGGTTTAATTAATTTAAAAACTTCTACATGTGTATACAATAAAATTCAAATGTACTGTATACGGCTTATATAAGCATCTCTAATTGCTTGTTTAGTTGGAGTATACTGGTGGTAGGTCTCTCATTATGTAAGAGGCCGTCTGGGTGGGTACCACCGCAATGTCTATTTCTACCGCCAAGCATCAGTGTGCATGCACTGTTGTGTTTCGGTTTGAAGGACATTGTAGCCAGTATAACTACTGAACATAATGAGACTTACCATCTTATGTCTCAGGATGACGAGCGCAGTGGAATGCCACACAGTACTTTGTAAGTCAAGGTGCTGGATGGTGTTGCTACTGTTTATGGGTGGTCGTATCGCTTACCATCAGGCGAACGGCATGCTCGTCTCATCGTTCAATGCAATAAAAAAAAAAAAAAAAAAAAAGTATTAGATATTACATTTAAAAATAGAATATGGCAAACCGAACATTAAATAAACATACCATACCATACCATACCAGCCCTGTATTATATACTGCCCACTGCTGAGCACGGGCCTCCTCTACAACTGAGAGGGTTAAGGCCTTAGTCCAATTAAAAATAAACATATACTTAAACAAATTATTATGTTGGTATTGAGTTGAACTGTTCAACTCTCTGCTCATAAATGACAAAGATTCTTAAGTCATAGAACATTTTAGTTTTTCAAGCTGAACTTATTAAGCAAGTGAATAATAGTAAATCAAAGCCACTTTAAACCGAAGTCTTATCCTTTTTGTAAAAAAGATTTCAAATCGAAATACTATCAAGAAATAGCACAGCAATGTTGCAACAGCGAAGATCTGTCTCAGCTCTCAGTCCGAAAGGTCACGTACTTTGGATGATATTAAGTGGACACAAATATGTTGAATTCGTGACTTAGTAACTTGTTCGGATGTTTGCAGAATTTTCGTCGGAATTGTCAAAGTGATAGTTTATATTGTATTTAGGTATATTATACCTGTTAATTACTTTTAATGGAGCATTTAGTACTATCTATCGTGTATTGAATATCAGTTAAAAGGATAATTATGAAATCATTTCGATGTCTATTTAGTCTTATAAACGATTTTCTTAAAGACATTACTAAAGGCAGGTTTCACCGCTTACTGATAAATGCTAATCGTCACATAAATGTATAAGCCGACCAAATACAAAGTCACACTCTAATCTATGCTCCCGAATAAATAGTAATAAAAAAAATACATTTTTTTTTTTTTTTTTTTGTCCCTGACTATTCTGCCAGTAGCCTGACGAGGGTCGGCTTTTCTGGCCACACCGGTCTTTAGGGTGAACGCTGGTGCGCTCGCAACCCTGAATTTAAGCAACCATGCTGAGGGCAACCCACTAACGGGTTACGAGCCTCGGCTCAGGACGGTCGCTGAGGGGAGAATATGAGACATTCAACGATTAGTGGGAGGGAAGGATTTTTTCCTAATTCTATCAGTTCGGGTTGTTTACATCGGCACCCGGGCCGGAACTGTCATGGGGGTCGGGAGGGCGACGGGGAACGCGGCGAGGTCCTCGACGGCGAGGACGGAACTGCGGTCTTGTGGAGTGTAAGAGTTTTAAAAACTCGTTTTTCTCACGAATTGCCAGAGTGATTTCGTCCTCTGGATCTGTCAAAACTGAACGCGGCCGTCTCCATTTGGCGCGGTCAAATGGAGTGTATATTGACGCTTTGCGGATGAGCGTATTGGTATGTTTTTCCGCCCGATCGAAATAGCGTTTGCTGATGTTCTGCATGAAGTGCTTGATGGTCGGCATGTTGGTGTCCACGTGGAGGTTGCGATTGCGAACGTACCACGGGGCACCAAGAGCATATCTGAGAAATCTATTCTGCAACGTCTGCATACGCTTAAGTCGAGCGGGCGGTACGTGAGCGAATACGGGTGACGCGTACGTCATTATGGGCCTAATGCACGCGGTATATATCCTAATCTTGTTGCGGATGGACATTTTACTTTGTTTGTTTATGAGCCAATGCAATTGGCTCATCGCGAATGCGGCTCGCGCGCGTACCGCGTTTAAGTGTGGCAAGAAGGTCAACTTCTGATCAAGGATCACTCCTAGATATTTGGCTTTGTCCTTCCAGGGTATGACCTGGTCGGACATGTGGACTGAGGTGCGAGCCACTTGGGACCTCGTTTTCCGAGTGAAAAGGATGGCCTGGCTCTTGGTGGGGTTGACGGTGATTCGCCATTTGCGAAACCACTCACCGAGCTGGTCGGCGGCGGCCTGCAAAGTGCGCACCACTTGGTCAGGGTCTCTACGTGAGGCGTAGATCGCTGTGTCGTCAGCGAAGAGCGCCAGATGGGCGTTCTTCGGTTTCGGGATGTCGCTGGTGTACAGCGAGAAAAGAAAGGGTGAGAGGGCGGAGCCTTGCGGGACTCCGGCCGTGATGGGGTGTCGGGAGGAAAGAGTTCCCTCCACGCGATATTTGAATCCACGATTCGACAGGAATTCTCGTATGATGTGCACGAGATGAGTGGGCACGTTGAGGGTGTACAGCTTGAAGAGCAAGCCGTTGTGCCACACCCTGTCGAATGCTTTTTCAATATCGAAAAAGAGAGCGCCGGTTGGCATGCCGACGCGGAATCTATCATGGACGTGCTCCGTGATGCGGAGCACCTGATTGACACAACTGTGCCTGGTGCGAAAACCGAACTGTTCAGGAGGGATCAAATTATTATTGTGGGCTACGATTTTGAGGCGGTCGAGGACGATCCGCTCGTATAATTTGCCCAGCGTGCTGAGCAGGCTGATAGGCCTGTATGAAGACGGTTCGAATGCGGGTTTTCCCGGCTTGTGGATGCCTATCACCACTGCCTCTTTCCAGACCTCTGGGAAGAGGCAGTTAGAAAACGCGGCGTTATAAATTGATGTGAGGATTTTGACCAGATGCTCCGGGAGCATCTTGATCATGCGAGTGGGTATCCTATCGCCCCCGGGGGCCTTACGACGTTTGAGTGCCTTGATCAGATCGATGACTTCTTCGATTGTCACCGGTGCAAGGGGATCGGGCGGCGGCGGGTCGACGTCCGGGTGGACGTTGACGATATCGTTTGTCGGTCGCGAGTTAGAGATCGGCGGTGGCCGGACCGCGTTCCTACTTTCGACGAGTGAATTAACCGCAACAAGATGGTCGTGGTCTACTGGTATCGTTGAGAGAGAGCATTGAGACTCCAGACTGCAGGCCAGCAGTTCCGCTTTCTCGTCGTCATCAAACGCCGGCCGTTGATTCGGACGATTGAGCGGAGGCATGGAGGTCACATCGTTTCTCCTGAAGGAACGACACAGTTGCCAAAAGGCCTGGTGTGTCGGGTCGAGTTCTGCTAGGCGAGATTCCCATCTCGAATCGACGATCTCTTTTATGCGACGTCTAACCTCACGTTGGAGGTAGCGCGCAAGATGTCGTCGTTCCGGGGTGGGGCTCGTCGCGCAGGCTCTGAGCGTGGAGTTACGCACCCTCACCACCCATCGCACGTCGTCGGGAAGTTGCCATTGACTGTGAACAGTCTCCGGCACCTTCTCGGAGCTTTCGCTCAGGACGTTTTGCAGGTGGTTGGTGAAGGAGCGTATCGCGTCGGTCGTTTCCTCAGGAGTCACGATGTTGGTCGGAATCGCGGAAAGATCTGTGGATGAGGTGTCCGCGAGTTTAGTGCCTAGTAGGCGCCAATTCGTTTTCACCTTCATCGGGACATTAGGACCTGTGTCTGTTGGACAGTTTTGGGGGACTAGATCTAGGATCACAGGTCTGTGGTCAGAGTCTAACTCTTGTAGCACTTGCATGGAACGCACGCGAAGGCTTACGTTCCTTACGAGCGCTATGTCGAGTATGTCGGGTCGGTGGTTGTCAACATGGCTATAGTGGGTAGGTTCAGAAGGAACCAGTATGCTCATATCTATTGTTTCAAGACAGCTTTCCAGGGCGGCACCTCTCCCAGTGGTCGAGTTGCAGCCCCAGAGAGTGTTCTTGGCGTTGAGGTCCCCCGCCAGAATGACGGAGTCCCCCATTTCCAATAGGGTCTTGAGCTCATCGGAGTGAAGCTCCTTAGAGGGCGAGAGATAGGCCGATATGATGGTGATCGGCGGATGTCCTGTCATAGCTAGCCTGCAAACTGAAGTCTCAATGTTCCTCAAGCTATCTGGGGGGTCTAGTGGTATGCAGTGCAGGGACCTTTTGAAATAAATGAGGGTGCCACCAAACGGGCCGTTGGTACGATCGTTGCGTACCAGGTTGAAATTGGGGATATTGGGACTGCGATGGGCGGGTTTGAGGAACGTTTCCTGGATGAGGAAAACGTCTAAGTTGTTTGTGCGGACAAAATCAGAGAGTTCGGCTCGCTGGCCGTGAATACCGTTGATGTTAAAAAAAAAAAAAAAAAAAAAAAAAAAAAAAAAAAAAAAAAAAAAAATACAAACACACGAATTGATAACCTCCTCCTTTTGGAAGTACATTAGCTGTTTAATGTCATAACTGTCAAATAAAATGTACTTTAAACCTGTGAAACTGGCCCTTAGACTTTTTGGATAAGTTATAACACTACTATGTTCCCTAAACTCGGGCAGTAATTAAAAAAAATGAATTTTCGCACATTGGTATAAGATCTAAAAGGACTTGCACTTTGCCTGTTTATTCATTTCTTGTTTATGGAGCCGGTATTTCTTAGAAGACAAAGTCTACCGGAGGAGGTAATAATTAGATTCTCGAGACTTCGTATTAACTCAAAGCAAGCATCCTGTAAAAACTCAGTAAACCGGGAATAAATTGTAATTGTTGCTGATTAAATGCCAGTTGCCATTAAAATAATGCAATGTCTAAAGGTGTAACAGACAACACCAGTGAGAAAATTCGCTCGAACAAGGAAAGTGAACAAATACTTATATATAATAACAAAATATAGTCGAAATCATTTTGTTATTAAAAATAAATAATATGAAGTCGCGTAAAGTAATTTGAATAAAAACTAAATTCAAGGTAAACCAGATCGAGGAAACTAAGTTAGCACAGTTGAATTACTAATTCTGGACATTGCAAGTCACATATACATTCTGACCTGTGTGTTATTAATAGTTTTATAATATTGAGGTTATTAATTCGGCTATCAACTGTAGGGTCATTCGGCCTAAAAGTACGCACTTTTTTTTCTATCGTCTACACAGTCTAAAATATAGTGTCTTGAAAAACGTTTTAACACTCTATGTAAAGTAAATTTATTCTACTTTCATTATTTAATGAGTTTTTGTAAATTGCGTCATTGCTTTTTTTGCAATACATGTTTAAGTGCATCGGGAGAAATTCGTACTATTGACCCGTTATGTGGGTAAAACTACGCAGAGTGTTTAATGAGAATATTTTTTTTCTGTATAAGGTCTAAAAATCTTTACAAGTAATATTCGACTTAATTGCAGCTTATAGAAGAAAAAACCGTGCGGTCATTGTAATGAAGTTATAACAGGGTGCGTACTATTAACCTCGTACTCTTACCTAAATAGGGAATATTTTAAACAATCACACGTTAGTTGAGACGCATTTATTTTCTAGGACAGAATAATAACTAAAATAAATACTATAATAATCATGTAAACTTAACATAATTAACGGACTTTTGTAAACTGATTCACCGTCTAGCCATACCCTTTTTTCCCAGCACAAAATATTGGTAACTAATCAACAAAATCACGTTGATCACCGTTTTTCGCTAAACAAATGAGGATTGGTAAAATAGCTTGTGGCTCTGACATCGTCCCTGACGCGCCCCTGATTTAGCCGAAAAAGTGTCTGAGCCCCCTCGATAGGTTCCAAGATATTGACCATGCGAACTTTTACCCACTGCGTGCTGTTGCCCCGAATGACCCTAACACTTTTTAAAAGTGAACTTTACGTTAGAAAACATACGATACAGATTTGCTCAATGGATATTTTAATCACTAAAAGATATGCGCAACAGAATATTTAATTCAATTAACGGAGACAATTTGTCATTTTTAGTTATGGTCCGCGAGCTTCGTTGTAAGATATCAACATATATTACCTTTAATACAATCAGACCACCAATGAAGATCATGACATCATTAAATGGTCATAACTTGAGACTTTAATTGGTTCTCGTATAAAACTGAGTGCCATTTCACTCTCTGAACGACAAATCCGTTTTCTCCACGCTCTGTGGCGGGGAACTGTGTTTAAATCACACATATACGCCGAAAATAAACTATGCGAGATCACTCCTCCGCCTCGCCATAAATTCACTGCTAATTTACAGCCCCCAGTGTTATAAATAAATAAATATTCGTCGCCATGATGCATTCACTCTTGACACATCGTGCCACCACTTGTAAGGTAGCTGTCATAACAGATCCTTCGTTGTAGACTTAATGGATCGCTTTCGCTTTTGTTACACTTTTTGGCCTGAACAATGCCCGCGCAACGTTCAAACTTCTTAGTAATCAGTCTTTGCTTCAATTCGAACTATGCAATTTTAAGCTTCATCAATCTGCTAACTACATTTGCATTAACGTCGAATTAAGAAAGCATTGAATTTGCCAATACAATCCGAACTTTTCTTCGGCAAATCAATTAATCACCTGCAGTAAGAAGTAACAAATTACTCTGCCACTTACACAGTTCGCGAACGAAAGTTATCGAGTGCCAAGTGGTGTGAAGCGAGAGAACAGCCGCACTAGAGTCGTGCCAGGGATCACCAGCGGGATTGTGGCCATTGTAATACGAATTCTCAGCCGCTGTTACCATCTGTCTTGTAGCCGAAATTCGAAAAATAATAATAGATGGAGAACTTTGTGACGATTAAAATGTGCGCTCGCGAACTAGTGATATTTATTTCATCGATATATTAAACTTTTGTACGAATATGTTCTATCGATACAAAGTAAAGTACAATTTAATCGAGCTCTACGATGCGTGCTGACGCAAATTGCTTGAATATTAATACTTCGCGATTCGCAGAGGTTGATTTTTGCGTGCATGAAACGAACTCCGCTGGAATAACAAGGTATTCGTTAAAAACTGACCTAACTAATACTATGAATAAAACATTGTATTTATAAAATTAGACATCTATGTACCTATCATTCGTAAATCTTTAACTGTCATGATGATTGATTTGTTATCGATTATTTAATTTATTATCCACGTTTATATTTGTGTTGTAAATTCAGTGAGCTTTGAAATAAAATTTAAATTCCAGCAAAAATATTTACTTTGATAAAATATGGAGTTACATGTTAGTCACATCGCATAATATATTTAATCATCACGTCGTTTGTGTGAATTTATTTCTGTACATAAGATCATATCTTAATCATCAGTACTACAGTTTCACATCTTACCTAACACATAACAGAAGCGCATATCTCGCATACAAAAATACATGTCTCACACATCAATCATGCAGCAAAATATCGATACGTTAGACGTCAATTATTCGTCACTATTGTTGTTTGGTGATGCGCTTGCCAGAAGGCGTGGCCAGCGAGGTGCCAACTATGGCTAGCGCGTTAATGTACCGTCTCTCTTGCGTGTTTTTGTTCGTCGTGCGCAGACGCATCACTATTAGCACCTCTATTGAACCACACACGGTGTATGAGATTTTGAAATAAGTGCAGCTGTAATAAAGCATAGACGTATTCTTAAATAAGGTAATAAATACAGAAACTGCTTATATATTTCTAATTTTTTTTTATTACTGTACCTACATATCGAATTAACTGAAATAAAAATTTAAAGATTAACCTATTAAAAAATAACTATAAGTTAACAACAAAACAATATACTTTCTGAAGAATTCTCTAAACAACATACCATGAAACTGAAATCCGAAAAAATGTTTATAGCCTATAAAAATCGTTGTCTTGATACGAAAATCCACGTTTATGTAGCAACCGTAAAACTCTTAGCTATCCGTATATATTATACTTTATTATTAGATTTGTTTGAATTTCGTATTAATAAAACATCTATACATTTTTATATAAATTGCTGTCAATCCTACATTTCAATTCGTTTTGTTTGCAATGGGTTTGCGTCTTCTTTGATTGTCATTTATTTTTGTCTGACAGCACGCTGTGCGCTGACGACTCCAATTGTTTCAATTAAATGTGATTAAAATCTAGACATAAGAGAATAGAGCTTCTATCTACATTTGGACACCGAAAATAGACCACTTGTATGTATCTGTCATTAGTTCATTATATTACATTTAGATGGAAAACCATGTACCTATAGATGTTAATTTCGTTAATTAATAAAGCATGTAGTTAAAATAGTTGGTAATAAATTCGTCTCTACTGAAAAAATATGATAACACGAAATTTAGGTGCTCCCAATTAGTCCCAATCGAATTAACCTGTTTTTCCACATGTCGCATACATTCTCAATTGTGACATAAAAATAACCTTCCTAAATGAACCATTAACTCGTATCCGGCATTCCAAAACGCGTACAATATATAAAATGTGATCGCATCGATACCGAAAGCAATAGAAAATAATTGCTCGGTTTTATACGAAGCCCGCGGAGAAAGCGTCTCAAATCACACAACGAATCAGGATCTGTTAACATCCGCAACACACATAAATATGTACATACGTATGTGTACGTGAGAAGGGCCCATCATGTTTTATTTATTCGCGGTCGACTCGTAATAGAGTCGTGCCGTGAGACCGACCGCCACGTTTTTTGCCATCCGTACCTTCGAGTATTGAGACGTCCTGGATGCTGATGTCTTGTTGCCTGTCCATACTATACGTTCAACATGACGGCGACATTTATTTTTCAATGTTTTTTAACACAGCTGCAAACATTATGTAGTTACATAAGATATAAATCTATGCGACGCCGACGTGGACACGGCCAAACAAAAACTTGGACCGAACGACATATTTCATATGAACTTAGAATTCAGACAGCTGCAAGTGGATATTAAAAATCCATTCGTCACTAGCAAAAAATTCAGATTCACACTCTCGAATACGGACTGTGAAATCTGTGAGACGAGGCGGTGTTTTCTCCCCCCACCCCCGCCTACGATCCTTCCGGGTGTGGGATCGCCTCCCTTTTGACAGGAAATGATTGTCTAATATTAGCTTTGTTATAAGGTCCCTCTACAGGGATTTGTGTACGCTTTTTGTGAAAACGTTCCCGACATATCCTTCGCAGCGTATTTTTATAGCGCTTGCCATTTTTACAACACCTTTTTTCATTCGTAACACACGCTCGCATCTTTTTAATTAGCAAAATAATGCCGTATACAACTTACACGTGCTTCTAAAATTGTCTGCAGAAAAATAAAGTTTACTTTTTATTTGGTTAGACATATTAATGATGATTACGCTGACAATGAAAGTAAATTTATTTACACTAACACATTTAATGAAAATAAATTTATCAGCGGTACTTATCTACGCGATAAAACTGTATAGCAAAAACTTTTTATTTGTATTATTAGCGGACAAAAAATAACGTTCAACAATTTCTCAACGTTGAGTCATGCGTTCAATATTTTAAATTAGAGATCACTAAATTATAGGAAGAATTTGCGGTCGTCGACCCGGGCCTAGAGATTTTTGAACACCCGATAATCACAGTAAAAACTCGTCGTTTTAAAATAGCTGGTGAAACTTTTTGAAATTTATTGGGCGGGTGTCTATTTCGGTGTTCGTCAACACTGGCCGGCTGCGACGTGAATGTGGACTTTGAATACTCGTCCAAGGAATCCAACTAACCGTGGATATCGCACACTGACAGATTTGTGAGATACAAACGAGTCCTACCGCCTCTACCGGAAGAATATTTTTTATACCACTGATAGATTTACATACATCTATGTTATTTATTTAGGAATTTTATACATTTGCCCGCTAAGAAATAAATACTTGAGTTTTTTATTTTTCTAAATGTAAACAAGTTTTCAAGGAATGCTATAATTTAGAAGTCCAGGAAAATTTTATCATTTGCGTTTATCACAAATGTCAACAGACACTTGTTTTATTTCCTAAATGTTATATTAGTAAGGTCAGAAAAAAATATGACCGAGAACATTTATTATTTAATAGTTCTAGTTCTTTTTGTCAATGCAACGGTTTGTAAACACAGTGCAGAAAAGCTTAGATCGTATGAAGATATCAATCATGAATACAGTTGTTAGTCAATAACAATTAATTTACAAAGTATACAATGATTTGAATATAAGATGTTTTGAAAGGGTAGTATTGGAAAATACACGACTGTGGCAATGACTTCTAGTTGTAATAATTATTTTTTTTTGCATTATGTTGGCATCAATGAAGCTGTAATTTTAAGGAATGAGATTTATGTATATTTTGTACCTTTAGATACAGCTAAAAATTGCCTTACAAATATTCACAAATATTCCGATAGGTTCGTTGCAAACAAATGAAGGAGTTTTCAGGTTAAAAAATCACGAGCGCGAAGCGCGAGTGATTTTTCCTGAAAAACTTGACGACTTCATTTGTTTGCAGGGAACCTTGAGGGAAATGCCAGATAATTTTGAAGCTCGTGTGGTATTCGGGGGATTATTTTTCCGTCCCAAATGTCGGCCAATAGAATTGCACCATGAGATGAAATGAACAGTCAACAAATAAGAATTTCATAATATATAGTAACGACCAGAGAAAATATTCAAAAAAAATTGTTTCTTATTATATAGTAACGACCAGAGAAAATATTCAAAAAAAATTGTCAGTATAATACCATGTAGGTTGTACCACGTGACGTCGAATGGTGCAATTCTATTGGTCGATATTTGGGTCGGAAAAATAATCAATTCAAATCATTTATTAAGTAATTAAGCCCCTAAGGGCACTTTTACACGTCATTTTTTACAATGTTTTTTATCATCTAAAAGATTCTACCATAATAGACATACATGCCTCGATAAAATATGATTTAAGGGCGGAATAGCTGACCTGTTACCCTATAGATGAGCGACCAATCATCAGTGATTACCAAACAAAATGCAACGAGAAATAAACGGCACAAAATTAAACAATTGATATACGCTGCCGCAAAATATTTTTGTCGAAATGGCAATAACGTTGAACGCATATTGTGCGATTTCGCGTGTAGATAACAGAAATAATGGGGTTCAAAAATGAAATTAATTCCAGGTTGATGATTTCAAATTGAAAAGTCACATCGGCTGGCGCCATAATTCATGATCCTGAAACGTGTCCGGGCGGCTGTGTCGGACGGCGGGCCGCGCAGGGCTGCCAAATGCGTTTTATTTTTATTTAGCTACCGTGTTCCGTGCCCGCGTGCGTTGTTTTCTTTTTAAAACAAATATTGTCAAAAGTTGAATAGATTTAGTTTCGCCCCTAAGCAATTGATTGTACTTGTATATCATTTTTTGTCTCATTATAACACGTATTAACTCGTGTACAATAGAAAAATACACATCTAAAGCCATGTGCATATAAATATTGGCATGCGAAAAAAACGAATTAACATTTACCGTCGCCATGATTGAACGCAAAATATGTTTTTATGTTTGTTGTCCTTTGCTGCCATCCTATTCACACGATTAAGTATGCGTCATTTTAGCATCCGGCTTATATATTAGATTAGCTTCAGATTATATGTAAATAAAAGGTTTATGGGATTATTTACAAAAAATTATAACACTGTGGTAAATATTAGTAGGCGTAAGTCAATTCGTGTCGGTAATATAATTATTTTATAAGCCAAACAGAAGTACAAGCAATCGAAAATATTGAGCACTAGCTTCTGCCCGCGGCTCCGCCCGCATTAAAAAGTTTTTCCGGTATAAAAGCCCCGCATTATATTTTCCCGGGATAAAAAGTAGCCTATGTGTTAATCCAGGACATGATCTACCCGTGTGCTTAATTTCATCGAAATCCGTTAAGCAGTTTTTGCGTGAAAGAGTAACAAACATCCATACATCCATACTTACAAACTTTCGCGTTTATAATATTAGGAGGATTTGAATACTTAAAACATATTGTTTAGGTCGACCAGTGTGTAGTGGTCCCATGCTTCAGATAATTGGCTTATCCGTCATTCATGTATTTAAACTTTTCTAATATCTCATAATCTTAAATATATACGCATTTGATTATGCAATAATACTACACCTAAGCATCAATCAAAATAGAGGACAAATTAATTTAGCAGGACAATACTCATATAAATTTTAATTAATACTTAATTTGTCCCAGATAAATTTTTTTACTTAATAAATAGAAGTATGTTAGTCAGCCCTACATTGTGTAGTGCGGACTCATTGTCGCAGTCCTCTGTCGGAGGTCTTTTCCGCTTCACCACGCGCGATATCTGTGGAGGTGCCACCCTCAAGCCGAATATTCATGAACACACACATAAATAATAATGTGCTAATGTCCTAGAATACTTAATTCGCCTCATTATGGGAAAGTAATGAAATACGCTTTTTTACACGAATTAAGGAGAAAAATAACAAGCCATAATATCACGGGCAACAAAATTACCACGAGCCGAATTTTTACGAAGCACTGGTATTGCACTGCGCTGAGAAATTAGATGTTAAGTCTCTCTGCCCAGTAATTATACATACAATTATACATACTATAGCCAGTAGGCTACAATGAGTTTTTAAAGAACATATTCCTGTCTAGTTTTACCGCTCATCGAATGCTCTACAATTGCTTTATAAATAAAGATGAACAACCTTCTGTCCAGTTAATATTGGGATTCTATAGAAATATTCGCTTGGCTATTTATTTTAAACGGCAATTTTGCGTGACAACACCAGCGTTTTAACACTGAGCTAGCCAGACCGCTGACGCGCCCTGTATTTCAACGCATGTGAATTCCCTACGTAATATGTTTGTAATATTATGTATAAGATATGTCACTATTTCCTTCGTAGTGTTGTCATAGTAACAATACTGTAGACTTAGAGCGAGGTGTTACGGTTTCAATTCTCTAATAAGGCAACAGTTATTCTCAGTTTTTGTAACGCTATATGCTCGTGATATGGTTATGATATCGTGGGATTTTCTACTGAGTGGCGTTGAGTTTTCTACTGTCGAAAGGCTCGCCCCCTATCACATCATGGGACGGAATACGCACGGCGAAAAGTGGGTGCACTAGTTACGCCTCTGTCTACCCCTTCGTGGATAAAAGGCATGACTGTGTGTGTGGTTGGTTAAAGCTGAAGATTACTAGTTTGCCCGTTTGCTAAAAAATGTACAAGGAAATGTACCGTTGCATGTAAAAGTTATTAATATCAAGAATTCCATATTTTATCTGAATCTAGCAAATCAATAAAATTGGTTTTAAAATGAACATGAATAAGAATGAGTTTGTCGTGTGAATTTCCTCATAGCTAGTTTTGTTTTGGTATTCGCAGAATCCATTGGCACGGAAAGATTTAAACAGCAACTGACTCGGAGCTTGTACAGTAAGCTTCCGATTTTGGAATAATATTTATCAAGTTTAGCTGCGAATAGAAGGAGAGTTTATATTATTTATAGCAGTTGATAATATTTTATAAAACTGAAATTATTTAAATTTTCCTATACATCATTATTATACATTAACATCTTGTAATGTATTTACTAAACTTACTGAACTCAAGTCGTCTCTACATTTTATAACAACATGCAATCAGACGTAATAAACTAATGTTATACACAGATTGCGATATCCTTCTAGCTCTTCACTAGAAAAAACCATAAAAATTAGATAACATAGTCAATTAACAATCATTATACTCAAAATTCGACACCGCGTGTGTTCCAATAAAAATACGATTAATTTTGTCATCAAAACATTTACGATTGCGTCTAATGAGCTAACGGTCATAAACCAGTTATATCACATATTTTATATAATTCAATGGAGAAATGTGAAGTTTTTTAAATGTAAATATAACTCAGTGGCAGGTCTCATGTTTAATTCATCCAGTTGTCATGAACATTTGTCGGTTGCACTATTTCAGACGGCCGTAGGTACTTTTGTTTGTTCAGTTCGCGCTGTATTCGTGCTGTTCCGCGAAACTCCAAAGTACCAGCTTTGAAATTATAAATACAAAACTTTATTATATTCATTTTCTTTACTAATGTTGATTTAAATATAGTTCGTGTTTGACACTGATATTATATAGAATGCTTATAATATTTTATTTCATTGTTAAATCATTTTAAGGTCTGAAAAGCTTCTAATACTTACATGATACAAATATATATAAAATTTTAATTAAACCAGTCATTAATTTCAATGTTCACATTAGGTACTACTGATTAATTCCAAATAGATATATTTGATAAACGTTTCGACACATTTTCGCAATAATAAATGTATATTAATTTAAATAATGACAAATTTATTACCGGCAATGAACACGTTTATAACCCCGTAATTAATTTACAAAACGTTTATTTGATAAAGAAAAATAAAATTGTGGTCTCACGCGCTAGTATTCCGTTAGAGCTTCCGGCCTAAAATTAATATTTGAAATTAGAATTTGGAAGCTAATAGGCTCGTCGACGTTGAAAAATATGCATCCTTGCTAAACATGTTAATCCAACTAATTATTCTACGAGTAAATTAGAAAAAGGCCCGTAAATCATTCCATCCAAGCGTCGGGCCGAGCATATACCGCCGCAGGCCTACCAAGGAAACACAATGGCCGTCGCCGCGTCCCTGTCTCGTATTAAATTCGGACAGGAGTTAGAAAGAGAAACGCTCACTCACGAAAAACGAGACCGTAATTTGCCTGCACGAAAATTTGATAATAAATCATAATAGTTTTAGACAGAGCAGAGGTAAAAAATAAACCAATTTGAAAAGTGAATTGTAAGGCACGGCGAGCACCGTCGCTCGCTCTGTTATTAGACCAATTATATTATTATGTTAGCCGTATCTAATCCGAAAAACTAAATTGGAGTCGGCCGCTGCCGGCGAATGCCCGATAGGTTCAATCATTTCGACTTTTGGGTCACACGAAATTCGTTGCGGAAGCAATAAGAAACACGAAAATTCCGCCCGAAATAGTTAGAAATTATCCAACGAATGTGTAATTTTGTGAGCGAAATATCTATCGATCGACCAACAAGAAATGGTGGCGCCCTGACATATTTTCGAGACCCCATTCGCTACGGTTCATAGTTTAGTACAAATTAAAAAAGGGTGCACTATTACAGTACATATTTCAAAGTTCACGTTTCATAAACAGCCCCGCGTCGCCCTTTGATATCCCTCACTTAACTCATATTTCATTCAATATGACCATAATTGAAGCCGCGGGTAAGATGTCGTTTGAATATATTGCTTATTCCGGGGCTGAAGAGTCCACAGTGGTTCGCAGATCGCGACTAGATAAGAAACATCGCATGAACGATCGCCTCTTTCACAATTTGTATCTTTAGCATACTTCGCCCGTGGAACAGGTTTTCCTCGTGTACGCTAACGTTTGTGTTTTCGTTTCAAAACGCGTCGTCCCTTTGTATTATCAAAGTATCAAATATGAATACCAAATAAGGGTTGGGACAAAAGAAAAACTGACAACTTTTTTAATTTATGCGCATGCGAGTACATGAAAACGTAATAATAGGAGCGTGTTTGGTAAATATATTAATGTAATAATTTCTGGAGGGCGTTCCGAAACTTGTCGGTTTATATTTTTCTAAATTTCACGGTAGATACATCATAAGGTCGTGGAAAATCGTGGATGTCTTCATTAAGTATGTGATGTCGCTTTATTATTTCGAGAGCGTAACGTGTGTTGATTTTCTGGATTTGTCTCACAATGGCCGGGGATGAAAGCTAATGAAGTTGTATCATTTGCCTTGTCATTCATGTTGGCGTATGTAAATGACTTGTTTATTGAACATTTGTTTTGCTTATGATCTCGTCGACGTACTAACATCCTACAGAGATGGTTCCATTATTTTACATTGATTTGTTTTATTGTTTACAGTTCTAAATATATTTTTTTTACATAATATTATGAGTACATTTGGCGCAGTAATTATAGACCTTGCTCGTATTTCCACCCGCATTTTTATCTGTTACCAGGTGGCCTATAGCACTCTGGAATAAAATATTTTGATATTGGTGAAATAGTGTCCAGAATCGTAGCTATAGTTGCAACCGCGTTCAAGTAAAAATGCAGATAAATCTAATATATAAAATTCTCGTGTCGCGGTGTTTGTTGGCAGACTCCTCCGAAACGGCTCGACCGATTTTCATGAAATTTTGTGTGCATATCGGGTAGGTCTGAGAATCGGTCAACATCTATTTTTCATACCCCTAAATGTTAAGGGTGGTCCACCCCTTAAAAATTTAGGGGTATGAAAAAAAAAAAAAAAATAGATGACCGATTCTCAGACCTACCCGATATGCGCACAAAATTTCATGAAAATCGGTCGAGCCGTTTTGGTTAATATTTTTTTATTTTTTCCACAACCTTTTTTGTTTTTATTTTTTTATGATACAGCATTCAAAAATACATACAACCCTAAATTTTTACCTTTCTATCAACACATATTTTTTTAATAACTTTTGATCCCGGTCGGTACTTGACGGCAAAACAACATTTAAGGGTCAGCTAGTATATTATAACAATAAAAAAATATCAGAATGTTGTAATTGTTCCCTCACGAAACCGAAATATTCGAAATATAAATTTCTTCTTCGTCGGAATACTTTTGTTAATTAAATGTCTGACAATCTAACTGTAAAAAATTATAGGGAGCATTTGATATCTGCGAAAGCCAAGGGTCAAGTGGCATTGCTTTAATCTTCAGGAAATACCGTTAAGATCAATAAAATGATGCAAACCCAAGCAGTACCTATCACTGATAAAAGTGCTAAAGCACAGTGAAATAATTGTTCCTAAATAATAAAAATCGAATAACATTTTTTTTCTGAAAGCATTCACTTCAATGTTTATAATTTTTATCGTCAAATTATACATAAACTGTATAAGCGACTGATAGTGTCGACGCAATAAATTATTTTTTTATTAATTATTCTATTCAACTTTTGTTTACGAAACTCATTATGACTACCGTATTAATTAAATTAATAATGTTTGCAGATAATCCTAGTGAGCGAATTATTATATTTTCCAATGATTTATTATCCATATCACATAAGACGGTGGCCGATATTAGTTTCAATGTAATTAATTACATTCTTGCAATATAAAAATATTAAGTGAAATAAACTACTGATTTATGTTCTTGTTGTGCTATTAAAAAGCAGTTGACTCACTAAATGATAGTGTATTTACATATTAAACGTATTTCAATTTATCTTCAACATTGTATGGATTTTGAATATACTATACAGAAACAGGTCAACAGACTTCCTCCGAAACTAATTTCTAGCGATTTACGACAGATGAACTTGACCAGAATACGAAATTCATTCGGTGACTGCACTGACCCACTTATCAACTCTCTATTTTATTCCTGACCCTGCATATCGTTGAAGAGATAACCGATGCCGCAGGTCAGAGATACGCGGAGCCAACGACTTTTTGAAAATATTTTTCCCCGCCTGATTCCCGATAAGTAGGCACAATGAATGACGTTATTGTCTTGCCGAGACGTGTTTACTATATGCACAAGATTTATCAGTCAATGCACGGTTTTAAACGTACCAATTTACTGTCGGCGAGTTATTTGATGCGAAAAATTATGAGTCCTCTTTATACCCAGGGCTTTTATAAAAAAAATGTATAGTATATGCGACACTTATCCATAAGTTGTAAGTCAAATTCGTCGTACTAATATGTATTTTATTTTGTTACAGGTAAGGTCCAGTCAGCATTCAAACGAAAACATGATCGGAAATAATACATATAACACGCATGTGACCTTGTTTGCGCGATTATCAATTCAATTGCGATTTACATAAAGTCATATTTCAATTTCGCACTAACCCCCGAGATGTTCCCGAGGCTTGCGCGACAGCTGAAAATCTGAGGGAGGTTTTCTGTCTCTTTTTCACGTATTGCATTTGCCACATGCAATCACCCGGTGCTGTTCGTTTGGTCAACGAATATCCTTCACTTCTACGTTTTAAGTTATCGTAAGTAGCATTAGGTCACTATATCGTAAAAATATTATATTTCCATGAAATATTTTTTTTAATATAATAAATAATAATTGAAGAAATTATACGGTGACTTACATAGGGTTTTCTTACAAAAGTTGACAAGATAGTGTCTTTATTTTATAAAAAATTAACAGTAATAGATGGCAGCTTGTGAGTATCTACCTTATCGGCATGTTCATTTAAAAAATACTCAAAATTTTTATGATAACAATCTATAACAAAAACTAATTAAAAACATGTTACACCTTACTTTTAATTATTTTATAAAAAGAACCTAAGGGGTAATACGTCAATTAAAAGTTTTTGTATTCGAATAATTCTGTATAGTTTGGATCAATCGATAAGTATCCAAATGATTCCTCAATTTGTATGAAGAATAATGAAACCTAAATAAGAAATGTCGCAAATTCTTTGAATATTATTTCCTTTTAAGAACTTTAAAAGTTGTCAATTCTGATTACATACTAAAATTATATTAATAATTACTATTACTATTAAATTACGCAGGATATTTGTAATAAATATACAATAATAGATGCTATAAATAAATACTTATTCTTATTATATTGTATACCATACCAGCCCTGTATTAAATACTGCCCACTGCTGAGCACAGGCCTCGTCTACAATTGAGAGGGTTAAGGCCTTAGTCCACCAAGCTGGCCTAGTGCAGGTTGGCAGACTTCATATACCCTCGAAACTCTTATGGAGAATTCTCAGGTATGCAGGTTTCCTCACGATGTTTTCCTTCACCGTTAAAGCGGACGGTAATTGATAAACAATACACACGTAACTTCGAAAAGTCAGAGGTGTATGCCTTGGGTTTTGAACCTCCGGACATTGTCTTCGCAGACCGTTCCATTCCCAACTAGGCTATCGTCCACTTATATTGTATAGTTTGTATCTATCGAAACTGTGAGATGATAGAGTCGGGTTGTACCCAATATTATCCACATCACTGAGCTAGTGCACACCGCCTTAAAGAGACAGCTAATTTTAATTTCATACCATTAACACTAGAGACATAAGCTACTTGTAGTTTCATATACCCGACTGGAGACGCAACAAATCCTATTCATATTTTCTATGAGGGGCAGTTTCAAACCCAGGTTTTTGGTGGCAAAAGTAGAGACGATAACTTACCAACTCACTACCATCGCGTTTGGCTATAAATAGTATTTTTAGGTATAAATCTAAGCGTAAATTTTATGCCTATATGAAGAGGAGGGGGTTTTCCGTTATTATTTATAAAATAATAAAAGTCTAATTGAATATAACTAATTTTAGTATCATTGACACTGCTCGGCATTGATAAGCAGCTTACATCTGAAGTGCTAATCTTAAGTAAACATAATATTTAAACTGACAAAACGTACATCAGACATCGTGTTGAAGAGATTTATTTAATGAACTTTTAAACAACTCTTATGGAGTAGAGCTCGATCGTAATATTATTGAAAGTAAAAGAAACTGATTGCCTAGTAAAAGCTCTACGCATAAAATGGCCATTATTAAAGTGCTCCATCATTATGAGCAGATTGGAAGTACAAACTCTATTATGCTCTACATTTTTAATTAAGCACCGTTATCAAAATAACGACTGAATACACCTTAATGAAAAAATATGACCTACGTTATTTTCGTACAGCATTACATCTGAAAAATATTTAAATTATTATAAAGATTAATTGGTCTGATCTGAATCGTTGAGACACCGGTGAATCTTTCCATTGTGTTTCACGCCCATCGGTGGTGCTACGGTCGGTGCGTTCGCACGCATTCGTCTAATCTCTCATGTGATCGGCCACATAGACTCGCGTATAACCGGCCATTTTACGGGACCGGCACAGTCCAAACTCTATTTAGCTGTTAGGCATCATTTCGCGTGGCCGCTTTAAAAGCACGCTGCATGTTCGCACTCCCACCCGCCTCAACACAAATGCGAATGTATGAATCATGGAGCTCGCCGCTCGGTGTGTGTGTGCGAGTGTACAGAGCCGCTGGAGTGTGTCAGTGTGTTGGTGCCGATGGCTGCACGTGCACGCGCGTCTGTGTGCGCCGTGTTCGCCGCGTTCGCCGCTCATGCCACCCGACTATGACGGCTCGTAGATTTGACAGCTAGCTCAATGCGGGTTCAGACGTTCATTACACGCCGATGTAATTTTCGTGAAATACTTGACAGTTTTATTTATAGTGCGATAAAAACAATAGTGTTGTGCCGTTAAGTAGTACGTGGTCCGTTCAATTTTCGCGCGTATTCACTAGTGAACTATTATATCGGAACACGTCTTATTTGACGATTGATTTGTGGCATGAGCGAATTCAAGGAGATTTTATGATGTTCTCAATTAGACACAGTCGGTTGGGAATCAATTTGAGGGGCAACGATATGAATAAATCGTCAATGGCGGTTTTGTGTTTCCAACAAGACGGAACGAAAGAGATTCACCCATCGGTAAATGTAAAATGAAATAGTTTCACAAACTTTAATGACGTTAACTATATCAAATATGTTGAAGAAGAGGTGACGTTCAAACTAGACTTGTCAAACTTATTTTTATACTTTTGTATGTGTTTTTTATAAACAGTGAACATAAACAAAGATATTAAGTGATTTATAGTTATCAGTTGTGTTTTCGTTGTTTGGAAAACTTAACCTTGGATGTGTCATCGTCGGTAAGTTAGTTTTATTTCGATTTCATAATATTTAACACTTTTATGAACTTTAAAAGTTAAAAAGGAACAGTAATAAAAGTTTATTCTTTTTATAAACAAATTCCTCTGAATTATATTAAATATTTTTACATTTTGCTAACAGAATTTGCATAAAAGTTAAGTAATATAAAATATTTTTGTGGTATATGAAATTATACGGACAACAAAAAAAATATCCCTATATAATCCAATAATTATTTTTGATGGGCATAATACCATAGGTACCTATTGTTCTTTTAAAATAAAGAAATAGTATTAAATATTTAAAGAATTGGCATCTGGAATTGTAAATATCCACGTAAAAACACGCTTAAAATCTATTGAATAAATATTTGCTATAAAAATAGTCAATCGTGTTTTTTAATATAATTTATAGACAAAAATAGGTTCATATTTTTTTTATCGCAATATTGCTACAAATATAAGCATATAGATACCTAAAGTTAACTAAGTAACGCATAGGTTTTTTACAGTAGCTAGATATCTAGATTTGAGGCCTTTAAGCTGTCATGGCGCAATTTTCGCTACTTAATCTCATATTAATCGATTGTTCCGCTTTGAAATAACCGAAATAACGCACATTAATTTTACTGTCTATAAAAATACTATGTTGAAATTTATTTAAGTTGATTACTTTCTATTCTTTCGAGAGTCAAGTGACCGTTAGCTAATAACTTGTTCAAAAATTCGCAAAACTATTAGCAATTCACAATAAGTCTACTACAGATGTACAGAACCGGCTTGTGATATGACATGATATTTTTGCGCGATTAATTAACTCAATAATATAAACAAAATTGTATCAATAACAATATAATTTGAGTAATTAATGATAAAAAGTACGCGCCGTCAATAATGTCATGTATCATTGCAAACATTTCATAATATGCTCCAATTTACGTCTCGGATGACGGAGATCCACGTAAAGATAATTTTGCACTATAGCATGAGTACTACAACCAATTAAAAGCATGATGCTATGTTAAACACTTCACATTTATAATATGCATCCTGCAAACCATTATATTTAAATATTAACACAAAATAAACTCTATGGCAACAAGATTAAATATAAACGGAAATATAAAAATGCAAATAATAAAAACACGTGTATTTTAGAATTTCACAAAAAGCAAGGTGCATGTCGCTAAGATTAATTGACACATTATCACAAAATAAGAATAAACTTTATTGTTTTCTTTATGTACCGGGCCTCGATTGGCCTTTTTGTAGGAGTCGCCGAAAGCAGGTACCGAAGGATTTTGTCATTAATCAAAATTGCTGTTATCCTTCTAAATGAGTCGACGAAACGGCAAAATAGAGACGTCCGGGGTTTGATGGCTGGAACCGCCCGTGGGACGGTCATTTATCAGATTACATACTTTTTCGAGAATATAATTAATCATGAAGGCTTTGGTATATGACATGTTTTATTTCTTAATCTAGTGACGTCTCGATTCGTTTTGAAAGTTTTTGCTTTTAATTATTTTTAACTTAAATAAACTCGGTTTAAATTAATTAGTTCTCTGCCATAAATTAACCGTATGAGCCATACGTTTCGCTAATACTTATGTTTAATTTCGTACGTATTTTTTTATAAAACCAACATTTTATTTTAATCCATATAATTTGCATACCTCATAAATCATCGTAGATTATCATCAAGTTTCGTACAGAAATTCTTTTCATCTTTTGAAAATGTTTTAGTCTCCATTGAATAAGTTTTACACAGAAGTTTGCATTCCTATTTAATTGAGGATAAAATTATTTGCACTCCTTTACGTCCATTGTCAGATATTATAACAAAACATATTTTTAATTACATACATGTAGTATATTTTATTTTTAATTCACATATATACTACAGTAAATTGTCAGAAAAAGTTATACTTTTGAATCTATCAAGCTATTGCCAACGCACTCACCTTAAACATTTTATATTCGTGATAAATTACATGATATATGCATGACGCAAGCATTCGAAAGTGAAACATATTAATATTCACAATAATATTGTAAAATATATCAATCAAACGCGTTTGTAAACACAGACTTATTTATAGCGAGTATTAATCTTGCTGCAAGCTGTAGCTATTTGACACATCATACCCGCTAACATTAGAGTATTATTTATAATAAAAATTACCCAATTAAACATACGGGTAAACCAGCTCCTCCAATAAATCAAATAAAAGGTCAATGACAAAAAATTTAGCTGTCGAAAACTGGCTCGATAAATTGATCCAGATACATGTTCACCGCGTTTGAAACTAGGCGGAGATTTTCTACTGGCTATTATTCTAACGGTCCCTTTCACCGCTATCTGCTGACCATCTGATGAACTGCTTTTTTAAACTTCCTTAATAAAGCGAGCAGCATGTTAGATTTTAATGTAGTAGACTAAAAGATTTGGTTGATGTGATAATGTGCCGTGACTACGCGCACGACTTTCTATGCGTCGCGCTTGATAAACGCCGCGGCTTAGTTTTATATACGAATTTGGAATTCTTTGCCCTTATGAGTCAAAAGTTCGGCGGACGAAAGTCGTTTGCGCAATGTACAGAAGCGCTCGGAGCCGGTCTCGAATAATAGGTAATATCTCGTATAATAAAAGGTAGTTCTCACGCGACTTCTAAAAAAGTTTAAATAATTTAATTCGATACATACATACATACATACATAGTATCACGCCTCTATCCCATAGGGGTAGGCAGAAACCATGGATTGCCACTTTGCTCGATTCTGGCGCACCACTTTCGCTTCCTCTACCTTCATCAATCTTTTCATTTATTTTATATTATTATTATATATTTATTCTATTTCATTTAATTCGATAACCATTTAAATACTTTGTACAGAAATGATTACGCCCACCTTTGTGTATCGTTAATTTAATATCATTTGTTCGTGTCATCGGCTTCCACTAACGGAGCTGGCATCTCATTAAATATTTTAATTAACTTTCGGCGGTCATGTAAATGTCAAAATTGGATATAGCGACCCGTCGCATATGCTTGTATAAATATTGTTATGACAAGCTATTTACAAAACGTTACTCGGTCATTTACATTCATATCCTTTACTAACCTTTTAAAAGTTTTTCCGGTATAAAAAGTAGCCTATAGCACTCAGGAGTAATGTAGCTTCCTATTAGTGAAAGAATTTTCAAAATCGGTCCAGTAGTTCCTGAGATTAGCGCGTTCAAACAAACAAACAAACTCTTCAGCTTTATATATTAGTATAGATACTAAATTGATTGGAACATTATTCAGTTTACTATAGACCGGTATATCCGGTGAGTTTCTCGTAGCTTAATATCTCAATAAACACTTGCTGCTATTTCATAGTACTATAAACTTTTAAATCTTTGATTAATATTTAAATAAGAAATGAAACTTTTCGAGTCCTATAATCTCTCAAAACAAATGCTACTAAACAATTAAATACCACAAAAGACCTCGCCAAATTCAACATTCAATTTCCCATTTTTAGATATTCGCTCCAATGGATTTGAAATGCCAATTCGAACAAGGATCGAATCCAATCAACTCTATAAACAATTCGTATCGAACGCGTTAAAATAAACGGCTGTTACCCCGTTGTTATTGTAATGCGGTATACAAAAACATGTTTTCAAATCCATTAACTATCAGTACCAACAACAGCATACCAAAGAAAAATCCGTATAAACTGAAGTTTCCTCAACGTTGATAAATTAGTGCTAAATAAAGATAATCACAAGCGAATTGCCCGTTTGACATGTGAAGTCGGTGAAATTAATGTGAATTATAGGGCTCGGCTACACCCGCTCGTTTGTAAGGTGAATTTGTAAAATTATCGAGCGGACGATTTGAATATTAATCTCGGCTTGCCAGTTTTTCGATCGGGTTTTAGATTGAGACCTTTTTTCGCGATTCAATTTTATGGGTTTGGTCATCAATCACGGGTTGAACGAATATAGGTTAGAATGTAAATATGCAAAGTAAATAAAATGTAGAGTCGTGGCTGAGGGGTATTTTCTGTGCTCATTATAAACGAAATGTATTATAGTAAGTATTCCGGGGTCTCAGGCCAATCTTTATAGTTTGAAGTCAGATTTAAAAATTAAAACAAAAAAGAAGAAATACCTTTTTTGGTGTATATAAAAAAAAAACATTGCGTGGGTTGCATATGAAGGACGGGTAAACGATGATTAATCTTTTAAATGAATAACTTTGTACCTTCATCCTACTGCCTTAAAGTTGAAACAAAAAAACCCGTTGGTACCAAAATACAAAGAGCTGCTATGTAGCGTTATAATAAGTTATGTATGGATACAAACTAGCCTTATATACGTATAAATTCAGGTCGATCTCTTGTCTCAAAAGACTGATAACTCGAATATTTTTAAACATTAACAAAAACGCATGCAATCTATAAATGGCTCGCGTTTTAATAATAACTCCTTCGAGTGAATTGATTGTAACGCAAACACCTAATTAATTCAAGTCGAAACGTATATAAAATATAAATAAGATATTAATCACTGTAAAATGAGATGTTATGGATCGGGACGCTGACTGATTTTTGATGAAACTGAATCAGTTATAAAATCATTCGTCTGGCCATATGTAACGTCTGTTTAGTTTCAAATGAAGCTCCGCGCCGACACTTGTAGGCTCCCTGCATATTGGCGACTTCATTACGATTTTCGTTAATTTTTTAGTGGATTAAAGGTAAGCAGTTGATGAAAAAATTGGCCTGGTAGAGTTTGTTCAGTGGGTACCGATGGTAAGTGACCTTGAGTTATAAAAATACTCTATTCCTAACATAAATAGGGATGGATGAAGAAAATATGTTGATCGTTAAAAGATCTGATTACTTGATTGCCTATAAAATACAACAACAAATCTGCCCCTTCTTGTTGGTTTTTTTTGAAGTGGTGGTTCTTTTCAAGCAGCAGTGTACATGCACTATTGTGTTTCGGTTTGAAGGACATTGTAGCCAGTGTAACTGCTGGACATAGTGAGACTTAACATCTTGTGTCAGGATGAACGAGCGCAGTGGAATGCCAATAGCATTATCAGAGGTGGTACGATTTACGATAACAACTCTGTAGAACATGATAAATATTCCTAGATTATGTTAAGAAGTCTATGTAGCAATTAATTATTAAAAAAATACTTTAAGCATCTTTTAAAAATATTAATTGGTTTGTGTGATCAATGGAATGAAATGAAACAATTATCAATTATTGCAATTGTTACATAATATTTAGTTTATTTTCTTTTACAGCAAGAGTGTTAAATATGAACGTATTCGGAATACAATATTTAGAAATACTATGAGTTTATGTTACCTGGATACTGAGAATATCGAATATACACACACATACTCACGCCTTTTCTCCCCGAAGGGGTAGGCGCGCCTCTGCCTACAAATTCCAGACTCCGGACGGATACTAAATGTATGTTCTGTATAATCCCGCCCTTATGTTTCGATAACGAGCATAACCTACAAAAATTACTACTTTAGTGTATTTTAAGAATCGACACCATGTTGTAACTACACCATCACTACGTGAAATATGAATCGATAATGAATCGATTTGTGCATACCGTAACATCGTTTATATTATACAAAGAGTTACATTAAAATTCTCCAGTTGATTTTGATGAATTACGTACAAAGCGTTCAAATTGTTCTTGTTCGAACAAATTGGTAATCAAAGTAAATCTCGTTTCATTTTTTTCATTCATTCTTTAGTGATGTGGAAAGCTGAATATGTATTCACAAAAAATATTATAAGCCGATTATCGTGTAAACACCGCTTCCTTAATTTTATTGTCAGAAACAATTTATCACCACCTACGTTTATGAGTCGTTCCGATATAAACTAGATTCTCACTAGTAGTTCGAATAAAACATTATCAATTCATTAATAAAACAAACTTGTTAAACGTATGCATTTGACACCACAGAAGTCTGTTTCGAATATTTAAACGTATTGTCATTCGATTTAGCGTTTTCGTGTTTCGAATTAAAATAGCGCATGCCATCACTATTAGATAGTTTGGGGAAAAAAAACGTTTTAATTCAGAATTAGTTAAGATAAAAACGTTCTATTTACATACTGTAGGTTGTTTGCGATAGTCGAACGGTGGTCGGAAACAAGTTCAATTTGCATCTTTGAATCAATTTAATGATTTACGGAGGTTATAAAACAACGTCCGATCCAGGTTTTTAATTTCGTGGTTTTTCTCGTTTATTTGAAATCAAATGACGGATGTTTAGTATATTAATAGGAATAATCAAGTGATAAGAAATCTCTCACAGAGGAAGTTTGTACCGTTCATCGGCCATAATATATATTTTCTTAAACTTCATAATATTTTGCGGTCGTATATCTATAGCTAATTAACATGGATGTATTCTCTATCAATATAATTTATTGTTTATTAATAATGGATGTCGCCTACGCATTTTGAATGAATAAATGAAAGCACACAATAAAATAACAGCTACCAATTTATGAAACATTTAAATTTATGAAATCAATTTTAAAAACCTATCTGGAATTCCAGTTTATATCCGGAGATAAATGTCTCACTGATTTTTGCCATCATAGTTATGTATGGAAATAATTTAAAATTTTATAGCACTAACACGTTACTAGTTTTTTTTTGTATATCTAAATGTATTTAATAGGTACAAACTAGTTGTTTAATTGTCAGTAAATTGGTGTAAAAAAATCTACTTGACAATTATTGTAATGAAAACTCTAGCCACGAAAGTAGATAAAGCATTTAGTTCAAGAACATTAGTGTTTTATAGGGTTGCTACTTTTTAAAAACCGTTTCTTATCATACCAAATACTAACAAATACTGATTTATTAAAAGACAATTTTAACTATTGACTCACTAAACGTAACTCATCTCGTGGTATTATTAAATGTCGATTAATAAAAAATTTAAGTTTTTCAAAAATACTTCAAGTCTTTATAAATAAATATGATCGATTAAATCTCAACTCAACAATAAATCGTACCAATTATTAATAAATCATACTAAAAGCCGATTTCACCACATACTGATTAAGTCATGGATAGCCTCTTTAGGTCTTATCCGCAATATGATCTTCAGGTTTTGATTTCACAGGTCTCGAAAAGAAGTATCTGTCAGAAAAAGTCACCAGCAACGTATTAGATTTATTTGCTAGATACGTTATATGTCAGACAGTTACCTGATTTTTTTTTATGAATCGTTGAAACTGTCCCTCGTGATTAATAAAACACTAAAATATTTTTACAAAAACACGTTCCGAATTCAAAGTTTGAAGATGGCAGCCCTAACGGCTTGATACAATGTCGACGAATATACATCAATATCTACGGGCCCTACAAGCTTCGCCGCCGGCGGCACCGATCATTGCTCTCGTCTATAATTTCGACCTTGCTTTTTCTTTTTTAATCGCCATCGATTGCGGCATTTTCGGCGCGCAGCTGAATGATCCTTGGAATTTTATCCAACCACTGATGTGTCGATGATTTATGGCGGGTTATTATAATTAAAAACTTTAAAGTCTGTAGGCGTCGACTAAGTTATCTCGTCTATAACGTTTTATTGTGTAGTTCGTTGCGCTTAGTTACTTCAATGTATGCTAGGTATGATTTTACGACAGTTGTTGGTGTTAGGGCCTGTTTTTTCATCTATAGTTATCTTTATGTCAGGGTGTTATTAAGCTGGACGCGCTCGCAGAGCTTAGAGTGCTCCAGGTGCTGCGAGCGCGTCCAGCATAATAAGACCCTGACAAAAAGATAAGTTGAAAAAAGTTGAAAAAACCCAATCTTAGTTTTGAATTTTAATGTATCAGTAAACATATATCTGGCAGTGAAAAGATCCCTGCAATAGTCTAGCAACGTATACATATAGCCCATTGGACTCTGCCCTCGGTCTTCAAGTTCGAAGAAAAAAAGTGTATTTAGTCGGTTTTAAAAAAACACCTGAATGTATTGGGATTGGAATTCTTGTCCTATAACGAGACGGAAATAAGCTTGGCTATCGGTAGGTGTAATAGTTACATCACACACTCTACATTTTATGTGTTAGCTCTAAACAGTTTTAAACACTGATACAGAATATCGCGTTGCAGTTTAAGTTTAAGTCACATAAATGTATTAGCCGACCAAATACAAAAGCCACTCTTTAACCTATGTTCTCAAATTAATGGTAATAAATTGAGTACTATCTACATTAACTATTTAGCACGATAACCGTCAAATAACATTTACTTGCAACCTGTGTTAAAGGGATGTCCTTTTACCCGACTGCGAAAGAAGGAGGGTTATGTTTTTCGAGTGTATGTATGTATGTTTGTATATTTCTTTATTAGAGAATTTATGAATGTCATTGGATGTTACAAAATAGTGTCAAGGAAGTGCTAATCGATGATAAAGGCTGATAATACAATACAAGTTTTCCACTCGCTTTTCATTAGTTTTCATAATTTTCTGTCATCAAAACTGTATTCATGAAAATATGAAACAGAAATTTACATACAACAAGCATACACACTCACGCTTTTTATCTCCAAAAGGGTAGGCAGAGGCGCATCTAGTGCACCCACTTTTCGTTGTGCGTATTTCGTTCCATGAGGAGATAGGGGCGAGCCTATTGCCATATCGGGCACATTTACCATACTCCGGGCTGATACTGAGTAAAAAAACCCAATATTACTTTGCCCGACCCAGGGATCGAATCCGTGACCTCAGCACTGTAGTCGTACCATAATACAACTACGCCACGGGGGCAGTTCACACTCAACGGAAACAGAAATCTATAAGCCAATTTTACCACATAAATTAAAAGCGATGACGCAAGTCCGGACGGAAAAGCGGTAAGCTCTACTTATGTTGCAACAAGAGTTTACATGAAATACTTGTAGGAAGTAGTTTACAAACACATCTATTGTATAAGTGACTTGTATAAAAGATACACATACAACCGCCTTTTATCCCCGAAGGGTTAGGCAGAGGCACAACTAGTGCACCCACTTTTTGCTGTGCGTATTCCTTTCTATGATGTGATATTACTTTATAAACTATTAAGTACTTTAAATGCCACGATGCCTCCAAGGTCTAGCTGTGCCGCAGCCGAAACTCCCTATGGTGAATGCGGCCCCTGGGAATGATACCTGCGAAGCGAACCGAACCAAAGCGAAAGTGGCAGCGCCACCCAAACTGGGACTAAGGGTGAAATAGTTCCAAGAAAGTGAACTGA
Source organism: Sphinx pinastri (assembly GCA_947568825.1). Classification (NCBI taxonomy): domain Eukaryota; kingdom Metazoa; phylum Arthropoda; class Insecta; order Lepidoptera; family Sphingidae; genus Sphinx; species Sphinx pinastri. The sequence goes on along the minus strand of OX387627.1, from coordinate 6,427,657 downwards.
TCACCCGTCTGTGCGACTGCATACGTCCCCAATAGACATACATACATACAAGTACTTTAAATACAGACCAGTTTCAAATTACCTATTACTAAATACTGAGCAAACACTTTCTCCATATAGGTCATCGCTATGACATCATCTAGATGCCCCACACCTGTCCAAACGGTTGAGTATAGTTAATTTGTTTATATTGTTCAATGTGCATATTGAACGATTAAACAATTAATCGTTCGCGCTGTTATTGCTCTGTTTACATTAAATTGCTTGACAACTAGCACTCTGTACAGGTAATTGTGGTGTTAAGTTTGAATTATAGAGTAATTTGAATAATGTAAGATTAACTGCAGAACCATTTGGTTGGTTTAGTAAAGACGCAACACTGACAATCAAACATGTTTACAGTTTTATGACATGCAGACTTAAAAGTTAAAACTAGATTGTATTCGAAAACACACAAAACGGTTTATATAATATGAATGTAATGCGGACTTCTTTGGATACCTTTTGCGATTACTACGTCAACATCAGTTGATCTAAGTGTAAAAATCACAGATTTTAAGAATAGGCATATAATTAGGCAAATATAATGAATCTAAAATTATTCTAGATCTCCATCGCATCTCTTTAATTTTAAAATGATAAAAATCAAGTAGTTCACATTAATAGTCTATTCGAATGTTGTGCGCGGGTTTTATCGGTGTACAAATTTGAATTTGCTATTCTAAATATTGTAAATTAGAGAATTGTGTAATTTGTACATTGTTTCTGTGCCAAATAAATAAAAATAAAATAAAATAAGTAGGACGCCTTAATTTTATCTGATGTAGGTTTTTATGTAGTGCTCTTAAAATAATGTCCAGGAACAATCTATAAGTAAAATTGCTTAAGTAATTTCTCCACATTAATTCAGAAATGCTAAGACATTGCGCAGAAACCGTTCCATATTTAGTTGTATGTTTACGTGATCCATTGCACTGGAACGTTTCATTGGCAATATTATTAATAGTCTTTAAAATATACATCTACATATATTTAAAGGCACCGTGTTTTATCAAAATATGAATTGTAATATAATATTTGATTATAGAAGCGGCGATAGCCTAGTTGGGAGTGGAACGGACTGCCGAGACGAATGTCCGTAGGTTCAAAACCTAAGGGCACGCACCTCTGATTTTTCTAAAAAGTTATCTGTGTATTCTTTGTGAATTATCGCTCACTTTAACGGTGAAGGAAAACATCGTGAGGACCTGCATATCTGAGAAGTTCTCTATAGGAATTTGGAAGGTATGTGAAGTCTGCCAACCCGCACTAGGCCAGCGTGGTGGACTAAAGCCTTAACCCTGTCAGTTGTAGAGGAGGCTCGTGTTCAGCAGTGGGCAGTATATAAATACAGGGCTGGTATAGTGGTCTGGTATTTGATACTTTCGATATTTGAATCATTTCAATTGTAGGATAACATCTCCTCATTTAAGAAAACACTATAATCTGTTATTTAAAGTACATATCATGTAAAAACCGATGAACTAATTGAGATTTAGACTTCACTATTAGGTAAAGCGAAATTTTAGTAAACATATGAGTATAAAAACATACTCATCTATAATTCTGGAAGAATCAACGCTGATGGAAAGGAAAGTAACAAAAATTAGGAAGGTAAGGGAATTTTTGGCCTTTTTTCCCCCTCTTCCCCCCTAATCCCTTTAAGATCTCGCGTCAGTCCGAGGAACCGAAGCGGGTATGTCGAGGTTTCCAGCATGCGTAGCATGCCGGTGCACCGACTAAAACCCCGCAGTAGCCTTCGTCAACGCATTAGAGCAGCTCCGGGGTACCATAAGGTTTACCTAAGATCGCTATCGGAACAGCCTCTGCGATAAACTGCGTACACAGCCTATCGGTAAGTGGGACGCAACTGGCATCCACGAACAGCGGCGAGGTCAGCACACCAGTCTATTCCAATTCAGGGTCACTTTTGGCGAACATACAGCCTCGAATGTATGTCTAGTGACCCTGATGGACCCCATTAGTCGCCTTTTACGACAGGCAGGGTTAACCATGGTGGTATTCTATCGAGCCCACATTCCACAGGGCTAGGGCGCCGAATCAGACGTCATTGCCATGGCGCCTCCTTCTATTTAGCGGGCGGCGGGCGGGATCCGTCCGAACGACCCCGCTCAGCGCTCTCCTTCTGCGACATGGCACGCTCGCAGAAGGAGACCATCGCACGCCATGATCTCTTACTGTCGACCATGGCGGCTACCAAAGTCGGCAGCGAGAGATCTCTCCCGACTACTGTGCATAGAGCGCTGCGTTCTTCATCCCAGGCTGGACACTCCTCTAAGGTGTGCTGAGCCGTGTCCTCCCGACAGTTGCCACAATGATGGCACACAGCAGTTTCCTCTCTTCCAATCCGACGCAGGCACGAACTAAAACAACCGTGATCTGATAGTATCTGCGTCAGACGGAACGGAGACGCACCGTGGCGAAAGGAATTTTTGGCCTGCAGTAATCTCACACTACCTCAGCAGCAAACTGCCAATTCCCTGTTGATCTTCTTTAATACAAAATCCCGGTTGAGATGGTCCAATCATGCTGTATAAAAATATAGTTAGACCTCTACCTCTTTAAAAGTGAATTGTTTTAGTAACTACTGCCTTAATGATAAGAGTATAATATCGCACTTTATTCTATTTTAAGCGTAATAAAGGTCAGATGATAGTAATTTGAGGCCTCTTTAATGGCTTTGGATAAGAAGAACAAAGGACTTGTTTATAAACAAGTGTGAAGTGCCACCTTTAGTGCAGTTTTTTTTTTGCTTTAAACAACAGGTTACTAAAATATGTCTTAGAACCAAACGTCATTGTAGTTATGGTTTGCTATGATAAGTAATCTATACTATAATATAATGCTGAAGAGTTTGTTTGTTTGAACGCGCTAATCTCAGGAACTACTTGACCGATTTTGAAAATTCTTTCACTAACAGGAAGCTACATTACTCCTGAGTGCTACTTTTTATCCCGGAAAAACTTTTCCACGCGGGCGGAGCCGCGCGCAAATGCTAGTAAATTATATGAAGATTTAAACGGTCTTAAGATAATTGAATTTTTGTTTCTGTTTATGGCATTAGTAGTTTACTCCTTTTATTTAGTCATCAATTGCCCTGTGATCTAATCCAATGACATCTAAAATACCTTGCGTTTTGAGTTTAGGCAGGGGTTTGATCAGATAGAGTTAAAAAATACACGGATTAGCAAGCTAAAGTGGCAGTGGGTAGGACACATAGCTCGCAGAACTGACAGTAGATGAGGCAAAAAAATTCTCGAGTGGAGACCATGTACCGGAAAGCGCAGCGTCAGATATCCACAAGGTGGACAGACGACTTGATAGAGATCGCAGGAACATGCTGGATGCAGGCCGCTTTTAACAGGTTCGTCTGAGAATATTTAGGGGAGGCCCATGTTCAACAGTGAACTTCGTGTGGCTGATGATGATGATGATGAACAAATACACGAAAGTTGTAACTACGGCATGTAACAGCCAAGTACCATCTACGGCCATAGACGACCATGTAATGCCTCGAGCGTTTCGTAGCTCAGCATGTGGTAGGATCCAGGAACTAGAATTAAAACAGAAATACTCCATATAAACGACGGCTATAAAATTCCTTGTATTCTTCGATGTGTTCCTAGCCCAAGGTGAGGTTAGACAGGATTCAGGAACTAGCAAAATTACAAAAGAAGCACACGAACGTTGTAACAACCAACCGCCACCAACGGTCTGGCAATAGGCGTCGGTGTGATGCCGCGAGGTGTTCCCGCGCTAACTGCGCCGCGTCACGCAACCGCCCGCTCCGCCCATACTCACGCACGCCGAATCCTCGTGTTTTCTAGTAGAAAATTGTTAGGTGGAGCGATTTGACGTTTTTAAAGTTTATGTGTTTGATGCATTATGCCAGCGGTTTAAAACAATAGCGATTTCCCAAACTCAACTACTGATACGTGTATGTATTAATGGCAGTTGTGGTAAAAAATGATTCGAGCGCCTTCCCAAATTCAGATGATAATATACGCACTAATTACTCTGAATTAATTGTGGTTATAAAACAGTCCTAATTATGTGAGTACTAAAGATATAATTACACGGTACGTCAAAACATCCATTAAAATTAATCTAAAAAATCAAACTCTACATAATTACGTTTCAAACGACTTCATACATTTTGCATTAATTTTGAAACAGGTTTGAGGTACTTCTTTTAGAACTAAATTTATCGAACTCACCTTATCTAAATTCGTAGTAAAGAAACAGTCCAAGAACGTCTGTAGTCGTTTTATCAATCACAATACAATTGTCGAACAAATAGTCCAAGTGCAGGAACTATCGTTGTTGATAAACGGCGGCCATCACTGCACGCCACGGCCTATTATGAGAGCATGACGTCACCGCCCCGCCCCCTCCTCCTCGCTTCAATCAAACCGGGGAACCCTCGTCATGCCCCCACCCCGCGTTCCGCTTTACTGACTTCGCATTTTTTCTCATAATAATAACGTCGAAAAAAATCGCGCAAAAAATCTCGACACTCGACGTTGCTCATTCCGTCCCTGTCTTTCGCTTTTATAAATCGAACGCGGCGTTCTAAATTTGATTTTCTATTTGTTCTGGCTAATGCAAACTTCTTTTATAATTGTTATTGACTACTGTTCGTTGAAACTTGGTATTATTAAATTAAATAATACGTCGGTATGAGATTGTTCTTTTTAACCGACAATCATTAATTCATTCTATTACTTAAATTAATTCTTGCTATGTAGCAACATTAAAAGATTGCAAATTATCGTGACCAATAGGACTACGGATATTCACAAGAAAATCTTATTAGAAGTGGCGTCACAAATTACAAAACTGTTTTATACATAATTTACTAAATAGACAAATGCAATTGTCACGCAAATTACAAGTAGCATTAGTAATAATTACAAAACGTTTCAGTATGAGGATAAAGTGAATTATTAATAAGTACAGTAAGTAAGTAAATGAGAGTAACAGAAGGTCGCAACGGTGGCCGCAGGTGTTTCATCACAAAAGAAAAGCAAATATTATCATTCGATTATATTATAACATACCTACTTAGACAACTGTATTGTATGGAACTGTTGTCACAGTCTTATTTGTTGAAGAATAGCAAATAGTCAATACTGAAATATGTTTCTAAACTAACATTTACTTCTAAGGAGCATTTAAAATTCAAGCTAAAGTTATATTTTTCTTTTACTGCAATAATATTTTTTTCAAAACTATAAACTAATAATATTTGGAAATATAAAAATTTTGGCCATCTATTATCGAAAAGTTCACAAACAGGTATTTACGGACCTTTCGTTCGCTACTCACCGATAGAGGTCATCAGTATCGAACTTTTTCAAGGATGCAAAGTACTTCTGTATTTAGTTCGATAAAAATGTACTAGATGGTGCTGTTTTACATTTTATTAAAGGAAATAATTTTTATGTTGCGGTATAATTTATTATTTGGATATTTATTATAATAATTATGTTTTTAAAATTGCCTTGTTTGTTGCACATAATTTAATTATAATTCTAATTTTTTAATTTAGTCCTATTTTTTGGCAGTTGTGGGCATGATCAGCATCCGCACTTCTTTAAGTAGATAAGTAGGTACTGCAAATGTAAGGTATTTTTTTAGTTATATTTATTAAATATTACATCTTCTTAAACACAACTTAAACCCCAAAAAAGTTGAAAAAATAAGAAGTCGTCCGATTTCCTTGCACGGGAAATACACGTATTGAATGGTGTTCCCACGAACATTATGTTCGTAAGAAAAATTAAAGAATAACTGAAAAGAATGCTATTAAATATTGTTTACCGTTTTTTTTTATAATTACACATCCGTGCCTGAGAGCTCTGCACACTCAAAATGATTTGTATTTGATACTTAGGTAATCTTTCTTTATATACATTATGTTGGTGTTTTAATCGTCTACCTGTATTCCGATGGTACAAAATTTAAATTCCTTAATCGCAAAGCTTAACCCTTGTCAGTTCTGACAGCATCTAAATTAATAGTGCGTACATTGTCGCCGTATCGAGAATATGAACTTAATTTATGTAATGAAAGACAAATGGTTTTTATTAAGTGTTACTCGAAATATTTGCCAACACGTTTCGTCTTTTATGTACCTAAGTGCAGGTGGCAGCAGGTGCTCAAACTGTTACTAGTTTTTATTCGAAATCGTTTAAAGTACCAATTTGTTATTGCTCTCTCGGAATTTTTAATTTTTTATGTAATCCACAAACACTAAAGAAATATTTCTTACATATTTATGAAATTTGAAATAAGAATAGTTAATCGATGTGAATAATGTGTTGGATATTATTATTTAATACTTTTTATAATGACAAAGCAAATTGTGCATTCTACTCCTGATAATGTGCCGAGCAAATGTAAATGCTAGGTGTAGTTAATGGAGTCTAAATAATATACTTAATGCGGACTTATGATACTTAGCCATGCCTCTCAGCGGTCGCCTAAATTTACTGGCCTTGTTATTTATCTAGATGTATACAGATTAAGTGGACGATAGCCTAGTTGGGAATGGAACGGTCTGCCGAGACAATGTCCGCAGGTTCAAAACCCAAGGCACACACCTCTGAATTTTCTAAGTTACGTGTGTATGTATTGTTTATCTGTTATCGTTCGCTTTAACGGTGAAGGAAAAGATCGTGAGGAAACCTACATACTTGATAATTCTTCATAAGAATTTCGAGGGCATGTGAAGTCTGCCAACCCGCACTAGGCCAGCGTCGTGGACTAAGGCCTAAGCCCTCTGAGTAGTAGAGGAGGCCCGTGCTCAGTAGTGGGCAGTATAAATAATACAGGGCTGATTGCATTGCATTGCATACAGACTAACCTTGGAAAACATTTCTAGAAATGAAACACTACGACCGGTACCTGTTACACCATGATGTTAAATAGGTACAGTGGACGATTTTCCCTCTGGTAGGTCCATTACCTTACACACTCACTCATGCCTTTTATCCCCGAAGGGGTAGGCAGTAATGCACCCACTTTTTGCAGTGCGTATTTCGTCCCTTGATGTGATAGGGGGCGAGCCTATCGCCATATCGGGCACAAATTCCAGACTCCGGGGTGATACTGAATAGAAAAATCCAATGTCACTTTGCCCGACCCGGGGATCGAACCTGAGACCTCAGCAATGCAGTCATAATTATCGTTATATAAATACGCCACCGAGGTAGTCATTACTTTAGTATATTATATTTATACTAGATTTTGCCCGCGGCTTCGCACGCACGAAAGGTTTCTTCCTGGATAAAAGTCCCGCTATACATTTTCCCGGAACGAATTGTAATTCTGAACCATTTTCCAATCCAAAAAATAAGTATAAAAAACTACTACCAGGCGACAATAAACTGATACAGATCGAGTGATCTTGCAATATGGTCGGTCAGCGACACTTTGGTACAAAACGCCTTACCGTCCGATATAAGTAGATCCCGACTTTTGTCAGAAAGGCAATCGCCACATTAGAAGATATAAATGATTTCTCTACTACATTATGCATGTATTATACATATAAAACTTCCTCTTGAATCACTCTATCTATTAAAAAAAACGCATTAAAATCCGTTGCTTTGTTTTAAAGATCTAAGCATACATAGGGATAGACAGACGGGAAGCGACTTTGTTTTATACTATGTTAAGATATCTATACTAAATATTATAAAGCTGAAGAGTTTGTTTGTTTATTTTTTTGGTTCAACGCGCTAATCTCAGGAACTACTGAACCGATTTTGAAAATTCTTTGACTAATAGGAAGCTACATTACTCCTGAGTGCTATAGGCTACTTTTTATCCAGGGAAATATTTTTATCTCGTTAAAACTTTTTAACGCGGGCGGAGCCGCGAGCAATACTAGTTTTGAATATCCTCCAATCGTATGCCATGATATTCACAGAAGAGTTACTTAAAAATGTCACATTTGGAACGCGTAACTCTCATTAGAATTTCTAATAAGATAGCTTTAATAACTCACAAAGAATGCTAGAACAGTAATTATTAATACTCATTGTTTTAATGTCAACAACGTATTCGAATCTTCCCTTCGGAGATGACTCCGAAGCAGAATTAAGCTCATGAGAGCTTCTACGTAATTTTACACAGTCCCAAAAAAAAATACCTATTAAATCATATTAATTTAAAGGAGGACGCCTTTTATGACGAACAAAGCTTTTAATTTATTGATGATTATTATAATATTATGTATACGTACTAAGTAGATATCAAATCAATTGATATTATCCAAATCAACTAACAAGTACACACAAAACATCCCAAATCACACAAGCAGTTCACATCCATTTCTCATCGAACACACGAGATTGAACCACAACACAACATCAATCGGCGCGATGAAAGGAACATTTATTGAGAGGAGCGTGTTGTGACCAAACTTTGATGTATGAGTTTCAGCGGTAGTACCGGCGGGCCGGAAGCTCTCAGATACCGCCCGCCCAGCCAGAGCGTAAATTAACCCGCCCGCCATGTCGCGCACTTCCGTTTACATTTCTGTTACGTTTGTTACAGATTTAAAATTGTAAATTTTGGATTTTTGAGGTGTTTATTGAGTGAAAATTATACTTTGACTTGACATTCAGGAAGATGTCTAAGATATTTTTATTACAAATAGGTAACAGAAACCTTAATTTTGTTAATTGTAGGAAAATAATTATTTAAGAATAATTCTCGCTAATAAAGTTGCAGTGTTACGTTAAACTTTTAAAATATATAGTAAAACGTAATATACCTAAGCATTTTTTTATGGATGGCTAGGTCAAAAAATATAAATGATCCAACATTTCTAAAACCCGTATCAAATAAGTTAACGGAGTTTCGATGTTCTAAGAGAAAGGGAAACATTGTAGGTTATTCACATTGCGTCTCGGTTTATTCAATGTAGCGGGAAAATGGCTGCGTTTGGAATTTTAATAGACTCTATGGACGTTTCGCTTTCCTATTTTAACCTTTGCCGCATACCCTTAGAATCCAGAGTAACCAATTTCTCTATGTCGTTATTTTTTCCCATTCGTTTTTCTAATAAAGAATCTTATTAGTCAACCCGGTACTAGACTATTGACACTGCTACTTAACTGATGTTGTTTATAGTTCACGTATAAAAGTGTAGATGGCGTTGTCTTATAAGTTTTACTTATAACTCATAGATGGTGCTGTAAAAATCTTGTTTATTACTTTTATTTAATTTGTTAATAATTATTGATTACATTTTGAAAAATAAAACATTTGAACTTTATAATATTAGATACAATTTATTACATAGTTATTATTTATATACAAACCTAGATCCACCTACTTGTTGGCATTTATCTCAACTCGTTGCTATTGTTCTCACGTATGCGTGCAATGTTTGGATTGTGTTGCAATTACAAAGGTGTCGGCGCTTATATCTTGCTATAAATCAGCTTTCCGCGATGAAACAATTAGCCGGCATGATAGCAATGTTAATTAAATGCCTATAACTCTGCGACCGCAGCGCTGCAGCGGATGAAATCGGAACTAGCAGCGTTGGACAAGATGCACTGATTCCGCGAAGAGCGAAATATGAATATAAATGATTTTTTTACATAAATAATTACATCGAGAGTTAAATTGAGTGTAATAGATGTAATTAGTGATTCAATTAACGTTTCTATTCGAACAGTCGTAGCACGCTATTGTAAGCAATAATTAGTGGTTAGAAGGTAATTACTGTCGGGAAGGCGTTAGGCGGTTTTTATAATGGAAATCACTGTATAATTTACTGCATTATCACGGCACATCTAGAGACGAGAATTTTTATCTTCGCGTATAGATTTTTAAATCTAACTTGAAGTTGTAGGCTTACTGTCTTTTTAACAATTTCATTCAGCTATGCTCGCGTATACGATGGAAAACTTTAGTTCTCTGGGGAGGTTTATAAGGGTTTTTAAAAACCCCATTTATTCAGCATAAGGTTGATAAAGGAAACATGTTATATAATACCTGCTAGATGATGTAATTTGTAAACATCGTAATGCCTTTGAAATCGGATGATAATACCTTTAAAAAAATGTGTAATTGGGATAGTGTGCAAATAAAAGTTTTTTTTTTACTTTAATATTAATGTATTTTTTTATTTTAAATCATAATAACCAGATAAACACAAAACAAAAACTTTATCAGAAACCGTCGACTCCAAGAATCAATACATGCAAAATAGATACCTACAAACACCGCTTTGAAGTCGCCCTCTGGCCCGATGCTTCTGGAATGTCAGACATTTTGATTGCTCCGGCCTGTAATTGATTGCGCTCGCTCTGATTAACAGATTCCTGTGTACCTGCTCGTGTGGACAGGGTATGTGGATCAATACATGGACAATAGAAATTGCAGGTTTCTGTGAAATGTTGAAGCCAGTTTTGTTTAGGCGAAATCGTATCAACTGACTATAATCGTGAAATATTTTTATGGAGTCTATAGATATGCATTGAAAATGTTGCTCAGCATTGGACAGTAGTGTCGCTTGCCATCAAGCTAGTGAATTTATTTTCATCGCTCATTCGTGTAAAAAACGTCGATGGGTATTAGTTAGGTAGGTAGTGTCACTGGCTCACAGAAAACCGACTTGAAATAACTTTGTGCAATGATCAAGATTGCGTAAAACCGTCTAAATACCTATTCTAGCCGTCAATGAACGTAATACTAACAAGTTCTGGGCATATCGTTTTCACTGGTGGTAGGTTTCTCATATGTAAGAGTCCGTCTGGGTGGGTACCACCGCAATGTCTATGTCCACCGCCAAGCAGCAGTGTGCATGCACTTTTGTGTTTCGGTTTGAAGGACATTGTAGCCAGTATAACTACAGGACATAGTGAGACTTAACATCTTATGTCTCAGGATGACGAGTGCAGTGGAATGCCACACAGTACCTACTTTGTAACTCAAGGTGCTGATTGGTGTTTATGGGTGGTCGTATCGCTTACCATCAGGCAAACGGCATGCTCGTCTCGTCACTCAATGCAATAAAAAATAAAAACGGATTTCTGGGCCGCTTATTTCTTCTCCATATTAGGTACATGCTAACGAGCATTGCAGACTTCATTTAATAAGATTTTTCAATATTTTTTTCTTATAAAATACAAAAATATCTAGAAATATTTTATTCTTTGCTTTTGCATTTATAAGATCACCAAGCAATAGCATGTGCGCACAATAAATGCACTGTTGTAGAATTATAATAGAATACTCGAATTAGTCATATCACTAACAAAAAACTAGCATTTTAATTTGACATATTGTTAAATTGCCTCCGTTTATATTTCGATATCATTATGCAAAATTATTTTTTAAATTGAATATGATATATAGTGTTCTTCCTGTGGTCACACTACATGTGGTATTAACGTCAATAAAGATACCTAGCGGAAATTAATATCATTATGTGAGTCATATTTCTATAAAAACTTAATATTTAAATCCACTACAATATTGAGAAGTACAAAAACCAGTATTATATATTTCGTATGATATTATCTGTATCTAAATTAGTTATTTTACATTCCAGTATAATTAACGCAATAAAAATGTTAAGGAATGTAATTCTCGTTAAGTAGACTTTTTTGTCAAATAGACATATGTCGAAATTTAATATAGAAACCTGTTTCGTTACGCTCAGGATGTCGCACGAGACATTTGTCAGCTCCCAGTATAAGCAACTCGTAATTAGCACTCGACACGTGTCCTAAATATTCGTATGTCCAACCTTATTATTTCCGACAAGTGTCTATTAGACATAAATGTCTACTTAATGAGAAATATTTCCCAAATATATCACAACCTATAGCATTTTATACATCAATGCTGTAGCAGGATAAGTGAGTCACATACTGGTCAGTGATCATTACCGCCTTTGATGCCTAAGCTGACAACACGAGAAAAATCTTGCCTACTCCATCGTTAAGAAAAAAGATGGTATTTTTTTTTAGGTCTTTAATCTCACTGAACTTAAGAAACTCCAACAGCATATTTTTTAAAAGTTAGTTAAGAAACAATAAGAACTTTGTTAATATCTTATTCATCCAGCTTTTTTTTATTGCATTGAATGACGAGACGAGCATGCCGTTCGCTTGATCGTAAGCGGTACGTTCACCCATAAACAGTAGCAACACCATCCAGCACCTTGAGTTACAAAGTACTGTGTGGAATTGCACTGCGCTCGTCATCCTGATACATAACTAATACTAAGATGTTAAGTCTCATTATGTCCAGTAGTTACACTGGCTACAATGTCTTCCAAACCGAAACACAACAGTGCATGCACACTGCTGCTTAGCGATAGAAATAGACATTGCGGTGGTACCCACCCAGACGGACTCTTACATATGAGAGACCTACAACCAGTCTGATTAAAATTAAAACTGTAGCATTTATAGTAAAACCGTATTAGTTTGTTACTGGTGGTAGCTCTCTCATAATAATATGTAAGAGTCCGTCTGGGTGGAATGCCACACAGTACTTTGTAACTCAAGGTGATGTATGGTGTTACTACTGTTTGTGGGCGGTCGTATCGCTTACCATCAGGCGAACGGCATGCTCGTCTCGTCATTCAATGCCATGACAAAAGAACCCTATTATTAATTATATTTCAAGTCAATCATTCTATGAGGAATTTTCATGCACGTTAAAAACAAAAGAAAAATCCAAGTAACCATCATCTAGATTACTTACTTGATAAATTGTATGCGTAGACACGATGGCGTGGTTGCAAACGGCGTGTTTATTTTTCTAGAATGACATTTAATCGTTTTGATATGAAACCTAAACTTTTGATATAAAACCCAAAATGTATGTTTTCAAATCTCATTACCATTTGACTTGTGGTATTTAAAATTCCTTAAGATAAAATCGTATCCTTCGCCAACCGAAATCAGACTTACCTACGCATCTCTACCTAATCTTTATTAGTTAATTGCTTATTTATTTCTGCTTTCTACAGTCGAAGTTTCCTCTTGCATTTTTTATTCCAAGAATTATATATCTCGGACCAAAGTCCAAGATGTAGATATTTTAACACTAATATTATAAACCACAAATTGTTAATTGTGTTTTAAATGGGTGATTTCCGAAACTGAACTGATTCTGAAAATTATTTCACTAAAGGTAAAGCTTTACTATAACGTAAGTATGTTATTAATATTTCATAATTTTTGATCCAAAAAAGTACCTACTCGCACAGAGCCTCGAGTTAATGCTAGTATTATATGAACATTATACATTTATAAAACGTGACAAACATTACACGCTGACACGTTAACGCAATAATCACGCTGTCCCACAACGGCGTGCACCCTGATGAAAAATTATGAGGCTCGTGTGAAAATTACAGAACTTGTCTGATTAAATTTAGAAGTTACCTCTTGTAATTAGCGTTACAACACATTTCACTCAGCCCGCGCTTACGCGAATCCAACATAGGTAGAGTTTTGGGTGACATGAAAAATAATGCAGCAAATTTTTAAGTAATGTCACGCTCGAGGATTTATCCTTTCATTCATCATAATTAGGTAAAGGATAAATTGATTTGAGTCCAAAACAAATTGTCTTATCTTGTTAAAGTGCTGCAAATGCTTATTTGTTTAAACATTTCGAATTAATTAATTGCAAACACTAAATCATTAAACCAGTTTTCATATTGACTGGATGTAACGATGAATTCTCCGAGACATACATCCGGGAACCTAGTTGTTCATGGCTTCCGACGACGGAATCCTAGGCTGGGCGCGCATCGTGGTCTACGTTCATAAATTTCTGTAGACAGTGTCCGAGGAAACATGACTACATATTATATTCGAATATTTCACATGGCACAACATCCATTAATAATTTAAGACTCTCATTTAGCTACATCCCTACGTGAATTCAGTTCACGAATCTGTCTGAAATATTCTGCACTGTGAAATTAAATTATCTTAACTAAACATCGGAGTTGAAGATTTATAAAACAGTTCCGAGATCTGGTTTCTCATACTCAATCGGCACGTTTACATTCTTATTGGACCACCTTTGAACTTAACTGATATATACAGGGTGTCATTGTAATTAAAAGATTAATCTACCAACGGACAAATTAAATGAACAGGAGATCACAAGATCTCTGTTCGGATTAATGACTGGGTGCATTGTAATGGATGCTCCTATCATGTCATATCTCGGGCTTTTGTGGACATTGAAAATAATGTCTTTGTATTTAAGCAGATAATTTGATCTTATACAGCGAGTCAGGTCTGTGATGAATGTGTCAAACAATGATATTTCAGTTGTGCTGCATTTTCCTTTGGTATTTTATGACGCCTTCTTTGATGACTTTGTCTAACATCCTACTAATATTATAAACGCGAAAGTTTGTAAGTATGAATGTATGGACGTATGGATGTCTGGATGTATGGATGTATGGACGTATGGATGTCTGGATGTATGGATGTTTGTTACTCTTTCACGCAAAAACTACTGAACGGAGTTCGATGAAATTTGGCACACGGGTATATTATGTCCTGGATTAACACATCGGCTACTTTTTATCCCGGGAAAATAAAAAGCGGGACTTTTATCTCGGGAAAACTCAATCACGCGTGCGGAGCCGCGGGCAAAAGCTAGTGTTTCATAATTGATTTCAACATTTCATAACTAGGTATCTCTTTATTTCTGGAGTACACTCAAGCGCTATATGTTTATAATTGAATTGAGAAAATATAATATAAATTTTACGGACTTACCACTTATAAGGGACATGGTAAAAACATACTTTAATTACAAGAAAATTAACACAATTACTTTATTTAAAAATATGGAAATATTTTAGATTTAATTTTTGAATGTTGGCCGCACACAAATATACGGTTTAAATAAAAAAAACTTTATCTTATAAGAGAGGAAACTATTTATCATTCTAATAAGAGAAAAGATTTTTTCTAGCACAATAACAAAGTGGAAAATCACTCATACATACAAATCTTTTGATGATTCTTTCTTTAAAACAATACGTGAAAAAATACAATAACTGTTCCAATATATCTCGCTCACTGTGCTGTACAAAACTCTTACACTACGAATAAATCAGAGCACTTTGTGTGCCCACAATAGCTCTCTAATTGACAAATAGTAGAAATGATAAATATATGCGTTGGAAATATTCCCAAAATACCCGTCCTTTGATCGTTGCTTGATTAACAGCTACCGACTGTCGTACGCGAAATGTTATTAATATTCTTTTTAATTTCAACTCTAGAGTCTATTACGGCACTTATTTTGGTATGATTTATATCCTCGGTAGATATAACACGTTTTATAAATGTAAAACAACGAATCGTCACTATAATTTTTATTTTTATAATTTTTCTATTCTAGATCTTTAATGATTTACACGCATATTTACGTGATTCGTGTTAAATATGGGACGTGTAGTATTAATGTCAACACTTACTTACCATTAACCTGTATATGACATCTTTATGAAGACTATACATTGTCCGCCTTTTGTTTTTTGTGTCATTTTATAGAATAGGTGTAGTAAATTTTATTCAACAAAAATATTGTATAACTTTATTCAAAAGCTTCCCACATAAATGACGTGTCCTTGTTGCGTTGACGCAAACTCGTATGCTATAAAAAATATATAATTTATTGTTGGTGTACTGTGTGATAACAATGTTAATTAAATTTACTCCTATATTAAGGCCAAGTAATTGAAATTAGAATAGTTACTAGTATTTTGAAGTAAAATCTTGCATTTTGATAAATAAAAAGTATGCATAGGTATTAAATTCAACAAAGAAACATAAGCAGCTTAGAGCAAAAAATCTAGAATACTTCATATAAATTAAAACAGAAATAAGAACAAAGAGACACCGAGTAAAATAAAACATTTTGTCTCACATAAGTAAACTTTTTAAATGTCTGAAAAATACGTAGAAATTCGAATACTTAGAATCAAGGGGCATGAGAACGGCCTGCCGAATGACTCAGAAACTCGTTCTTTATGAAATAAATCAAAGCCGTTGTGTACTCCGTTATCAAATTATCAAAGGCACGTGAGACTTAATTTTAACGTCGGGTCAGTTTAAAGACATGTTCCTTGAACCGCGTTTCGCTCAGAGATTTTTATCTTAAGCTGGTAATTGCAGGCTAGAACATTAGCTCGTTACGTCGACCGTAGATAGTAACTATGAGATACTAACAATTATATCTACTGTTAAAAATATTTCACAAAACTTGTTTTCAGTTTTATGATTCATGCATCAAGTTTTGTTTTTATTTGTCATCTATTTGCAAGTATAATTTCGAAATTTCCACGTAGTCATGTTTCTTTTGGTGTGCATTTAAGTATCTATTGTCGCTTGTAACCACATTTGGAGAACTTTATGCTTCGTCTGCTTAGGAAACAGCCATGAATTCTAAACCTAAAGAGTCTAGAGTATTGTTAACAGAATTTTTGGTAAAAGGAAATGCTTATTGTTTTTAAATCATTACCTTTGGAAACCTCACCTAACGATCTTTATAAAGTATATCGATTAAAATAAAATTTCCATGCTAAAATTAACCTAAGGTGACTTGTCAGCTATGTTATATTATATTGATTACTGGCGTTGCTTCATGTCCCTGTGAAAGTATTTCCAAGAATAAAACTCTTACTGTACATTTATGCAAAATAAAAAGTAACCTACATGTTCTCAAGACCTCTTCGTAAGGCAAAGATTCGGCTGTTCATGCGTATAATATCGCTAACAAACACATATCTTTACAAACCATCATATTTATAATATTAGTACAAAAGATGAACCTGTAAACGCGTCCCTCGTGAGTATCTGGAAGCTTAGTTGATCGTAACAAAATTAAAATGACCAACACTCGTAAATCTGCCGCGCATCTAAACATTGACAATACATTACACGATCTAGGCAGTGGTATGCAAATGGAAATTGAAAATTAAAAAAATGCGAGGGTCGCACCACCATGGGGCGGCGAAATCGTAAATTTTAATTGTCCATCCAACATGCAAATTCGGGAAAGACTTGTATAGCTACATTTGCACTTCAGAAATTAATGCCGTAATGAGACTTAATTGTGATTTTCTTGATTTACAACCTCAATAACTAGCACGGTGTAATTTTAAATGGCGGTATTTTTAACACAAAACATTTAACTTGCCATTACAATAGATACGATCTCGCTCGTCAAATATGTTAATATGATGCCGCTGATACACACTTTTTTTATTCTCAAATATCGAACATTCATTTTGATATCATGTGTTTCGTTGCACTTTTTATCTACAACTTCATTAAGTATGTTAATGTGTTATTGTGGTTATGAATTACGTTTTTGGTAATTATGTTATTAAATTTAGAACATTTCTACAATATTGTATTGCAGAAATGAACGGAATCATTCATTAGTGGATCTTCTTGTTCGGATGGTGTTACACAACTAACAGTTACATGTGGTAGGAACACATTGTCTTAAGAGACGCCGCCATCATTAACTGTTGCTAATGATGCTTACAGTTTTGGGTTTTAAATAACTTGCGCCAGCCCACTGGGGCGGCACCACAATTGGCTACTGTGCCATACCGATTTTTTACTTTGTATATGACTTTAACAAAGCATATCGATAACACGACGACGTGACTTTGTCAAGACGTGCACAATAAACAGAAACATAGCAGTCTTCGAGATAAGAACGCGTAAATGTAACGCAAGTAGCACTCAGATGTTGTCTAAATGCAAAAATTCCTCTTGTTTTTTATAGTTAATTGTATTTTTTGTAGTCTCATGCATGCCACTTGGTTAATTCTAGTAGCTGTCGTATTAAGTGTGTAATAAATTCCAAACTTTAAGTTGCCTCCGTGAGATCCGACGATAACGGTGTGGTTAGTATGACACTTGTCCGTCGCGATACAAATTAACGTCCGCGTAAAGTTATGTCGTCGGGCGGCGGCGCGGCTGTCACTCATGCTCCATCAACTGTTGGGAAACGTCGAGGGTATGACGCCGGATCAGCCACATGTCGTTGTTGGGACGCGACACTATTTCATCTCCTGTCTCATTTTTGAGGACCTGCTTCCTCCGGCCAGACAAAGACAGATTTCGAACATGAATCGCGTTTAAGAATGCGATGCTTAGTTATCTAAGGCGAACGCGGCCCGCATCGCAGACAGGTTGTCGCTAATAGGCGTTTTACTTGGAACATGTTTGTAACATCGTGTGTGTCCCGAGTTCAGGACACGTGTCAGTCGATCTTGACCGGCAGGTCGGCGGCGCCGCGTGATGACTCTGGCGCAATTACGCAAACCGGCCAATGCAAACATTCGATCAATCGAGATCCACCTCTATATATCTCCCAAATATTTAATAATAGATTTACTAAGTGTATCAACCTTTCCTTTCCAGATTCGCCGAAGAGCAGATGAGAAGACACCGTCCGTCAGCACCGCGTGAATCGCAACTGAATTCAATAATCGTCGTGTAGTGAATGGAATCCGAAGTGTTTGTGTTGTGACTGAACTGTGATAAGGTAGTGTCGGCCCCAGGGGCCGAAAATCTGCGACGGAAGATACGGACGCGAGCCGCGCGGGCTGCAGGCCCGCGATGAGCGCCAACAATTGCGACAGCATGACATATTTCT
This sequence comes from Sphinx pinastri, assembly GCA_947568825.1. Lineage (NCBI taxonomy): Eukaryota > Metazoa > Arthropoda > Insecta > Lepidoptera > Sphingidae > Sphinx > Sphinx pinastri. The sequence continues at coordinate 6,408,904 of OX387627.1, read as the reverse complement.
CAAACGCCTATATGCCGGACATGAGGAATGGGGGCGGCCATGAGCACCAGCAAGCGCACGCGCACTACGGCGCGGTGCCGCAGCAGGGTCACGAGTTGGAGGGCTGTGACCAGCAGCTCAGGCCAGCCCAGCACCACTACTCGGCACAGCCGGCACCTGGCATGCCCTACCCTAGGTTTCCACCCTACGACAGGTTGGGATATTACCAGCAGATGGAGCAGAATGGCTACCGGCCCGACAGTCCGTCTCAAATGGGGCACATGGGCCCGAAGACGGACGGGTACGGGCCAAACGGGCACCAACCACCGGCGCCGGCGGTTTACACATCGTGTAAGCTGCAGGCGGCTGCAGCGACGGCGGGTGGCGTTCCGGGCAGTCCGCCACTCGAGCAGGCGCAACAGATGCCCCACCACATGCACCCCCAGCAGCACATGGTGCAGCATGGCGTGCCGCCGCACCAACAACACCTCATGTACCCCGTGGACGACATGCAGCATCAGACGCAAATGCCGCCCATGCACCAGCAGTCCATGCATGCACAGCAACCGCCCCCACAACAACCCCCACCCAACACTAACGCGTCGCTGCCCAGTCCACTTTACCCATGGATGCGAAGTCAATTTGGTAAGTTGTATTTCTACGCACTTTTTTTCCAAACTATCGCTAGTATTTTTTTATTCATTCGGAAGCATAGAAAACGAAAGTGACGTGTTGTCAACAATGTATTTTGCACCAAGCAGTTTGCAGGTAGGAAGTGTAATATTCGCAAATTGCAAACACTCTCGTTCTAGCCCGCATTGATGGAAAACAATAAGTGCCAGAAACAATACCCTTCCTTCTGTCCCGAAATTATTTATGGGTCGAAGAGGCGTTCAAAAGGAATTTCACTTTTCATAAAATTTACAACTGCCGGCACAAAGCGCTCACCTTCTGTTTAGCTGACGCCGATGGCGAACAAAGAGCTCTCAAGTTGCGCTACCGTCTCCTACTGTTTTTGAATTTGTCTGAGATTAATTTATGGCCGAGCCGCCTGATTTAGGGATTCCATTGTAATTGGTGTTCATACAAATTCTGCTTCTGGTATTCAGTTTGGCACGGGTACTTGTGCGCGGGTGTACCAATTTGAACCGATATATACTGCTATTAAAAGTTTGGCTAAACAAAGTGAAATCAACCGTTTATAACAAGCATGAGCTCGTCACTCGACAGAAACATGTACGTCGTGGTGTAATGTAGGTAATTCCCTCCTTTTACATCAATAGGATAAGAGCGATACGGTCCTTGGACCGGATTTTATTTGTTAACCGCCGTCAAACATAACGGATGTTCTGATGATACTTGTAATGTTAGCAGAGACATTTTAACTAGTGTATATTTTTTTTCAAATCTATTTAAAAGTAGTAGTATTAATAGTAGGTACTTATATTCTAGACGAGCTAGGTAATGGTTTTTATTTTAATATTTCTTTTATCAAAGAAAACTTTTCAATGTTATATCGAACAGTATATTTCATTTAGTGAATTTTTAACTCTCCATTAGTAATATTCGAACGATTCAAACTTAAAGAACCAATTCAAATCACTCGTCTCCGTTTTCTGTTGTCGCTACGTCAGCGTAGGTTGTTAGCCCAAGTACGAGCTAGTTCTCGACGTACCCATGTCATAACCCTTATCTACCGATGCCAGATAAGATGTGCCAATTTTCAGCCAGTTCTCGGAGCCACACTGGCCGAAGTTGGGCCAAGCGGCTAATTAATTTCAAACTACGATACGGTTTGGTTTTGATGAGACAAAGATAAATCGCTCGTCGCTACAGATTATACGATATTGAAATGAATAATTACTTTTTAATGTTTATTCGTAATCACGAAAAATTAAACGTACATTTCAATTACGTAATTGCTTTAATAAATAGTTTTAAAAGTAATATTGTTTTGACACCTATCATATTTCAAAGTTATCGTAACTCATTCCAATGCGCTCAATACCTAGTTACCGAGTATTACTTATGAGATGTATTTAGCAAATGAAAAATAAAACCCACTTGAGACATGCGGTAGCAAATAGTCGCACTTAAGGCTAAACCCTCGTTAAGATCCTCGTGTTATCTGCTTCAAACGGCTCCTTCATAAATTATCTTCAAAAATCGTCTGCCATTTTGTAATATAAAAAACGACCAATAAGAACACGGCTCACGGTTGTTTGAAAATAGAACTCTGTTACGTTCGGAGCGGATGAATCATTAATCATCTAGAAATACACTGATTAAAACGTATGTACACGGTTGTAGGTAAATTATGAGAAAAATATGAAGTTTACTAGATATTTATTTTACCATAAAATTACGGCTATTTATTAAAAAATTATAGTAGTATAATACTGATTTGAATGTTATTAGTTATATAAACCTATACTAATACTATAAGCAGGAAAGATTTGATTTTTTGCTTGTAATGGATAAACTCAAAAACTAATTGACCGATTTAAAAAATTACATACATATACATATACAGTCACGCCTTTTATCGCCGAAAGGGTAGGCAAAGGCACAACTAGTGCACCCACTTTTCGCCATGCACCCGAGCCTATCGCCATATCGGGCACAAATTCCAGACTCCGGGCTGACACAGAATAGAAAAACCTAATATCACTCTGCCCGACCCGGGGATCGAACCCGAGACCTCGACATTGTAGCCGTACAGTAACACAACTACGCCACAAAGGCATTTAAAAAAATATTTCGCGAATATAAAGCTACATTATCTGCGAATAATAATTTATATTTTATTTCGGCAAAACTACTATTACTGCGCCTGATAACTGATCTTAAGTGTGCAATGTAAATAATATAATGTCGACCAATTGGGAAGTTGCGTCTCTCGATGGTCGTGAGAGTTATGCCGGTCTGATATAACGCATGTCTACCAGCCGACTCTAAAATGCCACTTTGGCGAGCACATAATATGTCATGTATCACCCCACAAGCAAAATACTTTATAATACTACTTAATAATAATGTTACCATGAAAATGTGAACTTGATGATAAGAGAAATTACTTTTACCACAAATTCCGCTATCAATAGTATTTGTATGTCATCATGCTCATTTGCAAACTTGTTTTATAATAACATTGAAAACAAACAGATGTAAATGCTTCGAAGCACGTATAGTAGATTAATGTCTTAATTTATTATTCATAAAAACAGTGTTTTCAATTCATGAATGTATTATTTAATCTATATTTTTATTAGATTTCTTTGCAAACTACGTATTTTGATGGTAGAGTCATGTACACAATTAATTTTAAAGTCTTTAACAAAAACACGTATTAGTATATCTCCTAAGAAAGTTACAAAAATTTCAGAATATCGCTCAAGTATAAAATTGCCTTATGAAATTTATTTAAATATCGCAGTGAAGATTTTCGCAATTGTTTGTGCGGCGAAGAAAGATAGTTAACTGATAGGTTTATTTACACAAACCGTACACAGAACACGTGAACATCAAAGTTGTCGGCAATGAAGGCTGCGCATCCTCTCCCTCCACTCATTGCGCGAACATATTTCGCAAATTCCACACGAATAACACCTTTTATTTCTTCATTTGACGTATAGCCGTACTGAGTAACGGCATAGAAAGATAGACTTACCTAGTCCGAGAGGTAGGCCGCGATAAGTCGACGTGAATCGAGGTGGAAATGGAAATATAATGGAAAATCCCCGGCGCCCGCGCGCCCGCCTCGCCCCGCGGCTACCCTCGCATACAATGCCGGATAGACGACTTGTTACATTTCATTGTTCAGTTATCAGCTCGGAGGCCTTTGTGAAAGCCTGATGATTGAATACAAGTATTTGTTCTGGGGGCCTGCCGTTGATTTCCCCCGCTTGCCACTGAAAGCCCGAATCGTTTCGTATTTAACGTGGAAATGTATAATACAATTACAAATGAGTTTCGGTCGAGACGTTGTTTCGTTTGTTCGCGTAATGTTTTTGATGGTGCAACTTTTGCTTAGTTAATAAAAGTTTGCGCTGCGTCTGTAATCTCGCCGCGGTGGTTAGTTAATATCGGTTTAATAATTTTTTGTTACAAACTTTAGCTTATGAGGTTGTTTTTAGAATGAGAATTAAATAAAAATATAAAGTATGCTTATATTATAAACATGTATGTAGATATTTATACAATACAAAGTTTTCTCTACTCTTCAAGGAAAAGAAAATCGAAACACATTTTACCAACGCCCGATAAACTATATTAAACAACGAGTCTGAATAAACCTTAATTTGTCGTCGACTCATTACCCAAAGAAAACTACCCTCTGAAGAAGTTAAACTCTACAAAAATGTTATTATTTATTTACAGCAACACTGCATTTCCTACTTCCCCTTGTGTTTACATGTGCTATTATTTGCATAAAGATTTTTTCCGAGGGGTGACGTGACGTGTATAAATATATTTCTAATTTTGTTCGGTACAATGTTCCGGTGTGGCCGCAGTGCCGACGACGTTGACTGATGCATTTTGCTCTATTGATATTATTTTTAAAAATGTTCTTTTGTTTTCTATTTGCTGTGGCCAGCATGAAAATTGTTTTAGATTTTTTTATTTATTTAATTGCACGTGATTTAATAACGGCATTAATGATTAGATATATTCTACCATTTATATTTACTTATACAAAAGGCAGGCAATAACATGTTCAATATAGATGAAAAATGAAAATTTTAGGTCTGTTTCAAACAATATAAGAGATAGAAGTGCTTCAAAGGATGCATCCAAATGAATACACGTTTTAGTACGAACGTTGGTCGAAAGATGGCGTTCAATGGAAATAAGTGAGGGTAGAGTACAAAGAATTGTAGTTTCAGTATAGTATTTTTTTTACAATAAAATATTTATGCAATTAATGAACCGTCATCTGCCTTTGATTAGTCAACAAAAAATAATCAACGAAAACCGTATCAGGCAAAATATTTTTTATTATATTACAAATTACACCAGCCGGTTATTACATTATATTAGGATCACAAAAAATGAAATAGATCGCCTACTTCCCCGAAAAAAAAAGGATGAAAAAGTCAGGAGCTTATTAAAAAACCATTACCGTCCTATAATTACATACACCCACATTCAAAATACACCAATCCCATTAATAAGCGTCCAACGGTCCACGCACACAGATAAACGGGCGACTCACGATCACCCTCTTACAAATAGGATGTTATACACACACATCGATATGGCTGCGATTATGACTAGTAGTTTATAGAATGTTTATGTGTTGCTACATTTTTGACTCTCCCGACTTTTGTCGAAAGATGATTTTATTAAATTTATTTTCTTTCACACTTGTATAATTATTTACTGTTCTGAATAGTAATATTAAAGCACATAAATTTGTTTTGAATTAATGGAGACAAATAATTATATATAATGGAACTAAGTAGATTAACCACTTCTTAGTCTCTATGTGGTCCTTTTCTCACAATTATAGAGCAGCAAGAGAGTCCAATTAATCGCCATATACTTCATTACTAATATAAAAAAAACACGACATAGAAGAATTATTTCGTATTTATTGATGAGCAATTTATAAATCCGATCGTAACTTTTTTTTTTTTTTTATATATATAGCATAGGATGACGAGACGAGCATGCCGTTCGCCTGATGGTAAGCGATACGACCACCCATAAACAGTAGCAACACCATCCAGCACCTTGAGTTACAAAGTACTGTGTGGCATTCCACTGCGCTCGTCATCCTGAGACATAAGATGTTAAGTCTCATTATGTCCAGTAGTGACACTGGCTACAATGTCCTTCAAACCGAAACACAACAGTGCATGCACTGTTGCTTGGCGGTAGAAATAGACATTGCGGTGGTACCCACCCAGACGGCCTCTTACATAATGAGAGACCTACCACCAGTAAATATTACCACCACTAAGACATTATTTAACAGTCTGAGTATGCTGTTACTATATTAAGGATGTGAAGATAATTTAATTTTCTATTACTTACTCCTTTCATTAAAATTACTTATCATATTGATTATGATTACCTAAGTTCAATGATTTGATATTCAGAGAGATGACTTTTCATTTTTGTAACAGTCTAGATCGTGTTTGTCTTAATCGACTTAACAATACATTAATTCACTGTCTTCGAAGTTCAAACAAAGTTCAGTGAATAACAAGTTTTCTTAGACCCTCTTTCGAGTTCCTATAAGTTCAGACCAATAATTTCTCCGAACTACGTCTCTGCACTAAAGTAAGTTTTGTCCAATTAACTGGCAACATTGTATGAAATTGGCTATCTCTTTCCGTCTTCCTTTTGTCGTCCTTGTCTCACTCAAAGTGAGGATAGCTCGCCCTACATTAATTAAACGTCGGCATAGTACGCCAATCAAACTTTGACCGTCGCTAAACCGATGATGCCAAACTTAATACGGGGTATTAAAATTCCATTTTCGAACATCAACCGAGCAAATTGTAATGGATAGAGCACATTACCGCACGATAACTGGTAATACGTAAATTGTCTCATATATGCCCATTAATATGTTTCGGATATGACTTATGGGTTCATAATTACAATAGCAAATTAACTTAATAGATAACGAATTTCCATCATCGCACGAAACTCATTATGTATATTAAAGTGGGCTGATATCATTAGTGAACAAAAAGCGTCGCGTCACACGATGCGTGCACATGTGCGAGTATACGCCTCCATAAATCATAAACGGTATCTTTATACTTGTGTACGTAGGGAGTAGCCGCGTCGATGGAGGAGCGGAAAAAAGCACCCCGTTTCCTGCCCGGGGATCACACATGACCGGCCTGTCTATCTGCCAGACCCGTGTCAAATATTCTCTGGAGCGGAGATCGCCCTCCCCGGCTGTCGGGGGCAGGGGAAGCCCCCTGGGGCTCGCTGTCCCGCGGTGAAGCTCATCTTGGAGCCCTAATGCGTTCCGCGCTCCACATTACGCCGGGATGAATTTTAGCCGCCTATCGAATCGCTGCCTACTTGTTTTTTTATTTACGTACGCGAGCATGATATCGACCGCCTGGCAGCGTGATTGAATATTTTCTTTTTCATTAAGATTTTCGCTTTCACAGGCTGGCGTTGAAAAATCACCCCCCTCGGCACCTTTCATGACTTTTCACTTCGTGATCCGACGCAATTACTCAGTCTCTATCGCCTTCTCAAATATTCATTCGTGCTTTTCCTGCTGCAAATTACAGTAATGGCTCGAACAAAACTGGTAATTAGACGCTACGTGTGGGGCTGAGTCATTTTCATAAAAGCTTAGCATTTTTATATCGTGTTTTGGATAGTAATCAATTTCCAATTGTCCTTCATTTTGATATTATCAAAGCGTATCATGGTAATGGTACTACTCGATTCTCGTGCTCATAACACCAGTAGGGAAGTTTATCGTATAAATATAGATGTATATGTAGATGTAGAGTAGGTGCGGAGCGAGGCTCGGTAGGAGCCGGCGACGACAGGCGGAGCCGCGCGCTGAACAAAGCTCCAGCAGCCTAACAAAGACGTCACCGGCCGTGGCTGCGACGCGGAGTTATGGCACCCATTGTGCGCAACAATACCCAACAAACGAGTTTGTATAAGCTATTAGGTACGCGCATTAATATATATTTTTTGTTCGCCCGAAAATTTAGCATTCCATTACGAGGGAGAGAAATGAAACGCCCGCCGCATGAATTATATTAAAATATATTTGAATATTTCATTTGACACCTTTTTTGCGGTCGGAATTTCGTTCAATCCCGGGCGGGAGGGCGTAATTTTTAGCGTACACCGAAGCCGAATTTTCTGTGAATAACATTCCATTTCGAATGCGAAACACGACGGGAAATCAGCGTCAACACAACACTGAGCGATGGACGCGTATATGTTTTATTATTTGTAACATCGCATCAGATTTGTTTTGAAACTTATTTATAAAGAATTGAACGTATCTGTAGTTTAACTTTAAATTGTAGCCGATACTTATTTAATTAATGTTTTAATTGCATCAATGCCATTTTACCCAATGTTTATTTACCATAAAGTATCGAATATATTGGGATCCATTACCAAAGACAAGTACAGAAATTAAGTGTCTTAATTTATTCGATGCCTTTAATCAGGTGGGTCCTTTTAACCGCGGATGAATGCAACTTTGTAATCGATTCTCTTACCATTAGCATAATAATTATTTAGATACAATCTTTTGTTTGCATTAATAATCTGATGAATCAAGAAAATAGCAGTAACTCGTCTTATACAGAAATTCGGAGCTTCCGTATCCATATATATAGAAAATGTCATTAAGTAGGTACACATAGCAGTGGCTTACGTGGGTATATATCCGCAGACCGCCCAAGCCACGTCAAAATGATTAATGAACATCAGAGCTTGAAAGGCCGCCATGTTTTTCGTAGTTTTTTTTGTGCTCTAGCCTCATAAGTCACTTTCCTTTGGGTTTTGTTTCGGGAAACGATTTTCGCTTTCGAACAACCATTAGCAGACCACGATGCTTGCCGGCTTTTTTACAAGAAAATGTTCTGGCAAACTGGTTCTGGTTTACTTAAAAAATCATCATAATCATCACTTCCAATAGTAGCTTTAAATCATTTGAGACGAATTCCTTGTTGATTAAAAAGTTACATTATTTTTATTATGATTAGGTTTTTTTTTTCTTTTTTTTTATTGCATTTAATGACGAAACGACCATGCCGTTCGCCTGATGGTAAGCGATACGACCACCCATAAACAGTAGCAACACCATCCAGCACCTTGACTTACAGAGTACTGTGTGGCCTTCCACTGCGCTCGTCATCCTGAGACATGAGATGTTAAGTCTCATTATGTCCAGTAGTTATACTGGCTACAATGTCCTTCAAATCGAAACACAACAGTGCATGCACTGTTGCTTGGCGGTAGAAATAGACATTGCGGTGGTACCCACCCAGACGGCCTCTTACATAATGAGAGACCTACCACCAGTAGTAGGTATTAAAACATAATACTTTTTATTCGAAAATACTCACTGTCATATCTCGAAAACCAGGAATTATAAAACCTGAAATTTGCAATTGGTTTCCTTATAGCAACAACTAATAAATAACGAAAATTAACCAAATAACTGTGTAATATTTGCACTCAATTTGACAATTCTGAATTATTATCTATACATATAATAAAGCAGTAGAACCGGTGTGTCTGTACATTTAAAGAAATTGATAAAAAAAGGGGGTGACTAAAGAAGAGTAATGGAAAACAAATCAGCGATTTATGTAATTCTTTTCTGTCTGTCTGTATTTCTGCTTGCTTGATACTGCACATCTCCAAAATGACTGACCGGATTTCGATGAAATTAGGCGCACGGGTAGATCATGTCCTAGATTAACACATAGGCTAATTTTTATCCCGGGAAAATAAAAAGCGGGACTTTTATCCTGGGAAAACCCTTTCACGCGGGTGAAGCCGCAAGCAAAAGCTAGTACATAATATACTTCTTTTGTAAATTTGTCTTCCTTGCGAACATAATCAACTTAGAACATTACGTTTCTCTACTTCGTTTGGTTTAAAAAACAGAAGGATAAACCTCGCAGCAAACAAAATTACCCAAAAAATTATGGTGTTCTAATTCACCAACAAAATTACCCAGTAATTTAAAAGCAAACTCTAATAGCGTTTACACGGGATGGGGTCTTTATGTATTGTTAAAAATATAACTAACATTTGAACATTAATCACGTATGAGGCCGCCATAATTATTGTGTTGCGTGTTTTGTCATGTATTTCGACCGCCATGGATTGTATCAATGTTTCCAAATTGTTCGTGTCATTAGGACTTCTTTTATACGTTTTGTTTTGTGGAGGTCAAAGGTCTGGTATTAAAGATTTTTTTGTGAAGAAATTAAATGAATTGGTATATTAAATTCACTATTAAAATGATCCTAGCTGAAATAAACGGCTACAATAATGAAACGAATGCCTTGTTAAATAATTCCAATATTCCAAATTCAAATGCTTTTATTAAAATATCTAGCGTATGTAATATGAAGTATTTAATCCCTATAAATCAAATAATTAAAAAATAACAGAGTCTAGACAAATTACACTCGTAGGTACAGGTAAAACACGTCGGTGAGTATAAAGCAACACGATGGACCTACGGGACTTATTTATTTTTTACATGATTGCGGTATCAATTAAACTTTTTGAACAGACACCGACCTTCGGTTCCGTGACTCGGTCGGAAACCGGCAATTTTATTTACGACGTGTAAGCGTTTAAGAGAAATTGCATTAATCTGAATACTCGTTTGATATCGTGTACGATGTTGCAATACACTGAGTGGCCGATCCAGATATTAAGGTCGCATGTCCCACATGTCATCGAGGTGTTTTCAACTCAACGCACAACGCGGTAGAGTTACAAATCGATTGTAATTTATTGGTGAACGTATGACGGCCGGACCGTATCGAAATGTATGAAATTGTAGGACATGAATTATGGATTGTCGATATCGCTTCAAGCTGTTGCTGTATTTTTTTCGTATTCCTCTGGCGCGATACCGCAACGAATTAAATTAAAAGCTCTTTTCACTTGTCATCCCTTGATGAATTTGGTATTTAGGCTTGCGAGCTCGCTGTCAGCTATTATTTTTTAAACAGCAATGCGATCGTACATGCAATGTTTATTTACGCGAAGGGTTATTTATATGTACTTGATTTACGTTTTCTCTGATGGATCATACGAACACTCGAAGAAGAACCAAAAACCATTATTAGTAATTGACTAGTCTATTTTCTTCCATTCTAAATGTTGATTAGTAATAAGTGAATTCCCAAAAATCTGGCAGTATTTTCTCCACGTTTTACTTAATCTAAGATTGTGTATGGGTGTCTGCAGTGAATGTAATCAGTACAAATGCGATCCGAGATAGTGGTTCCGACGCTGGCCGATATTTTAACACGCCCTTCATCCAGATAAATGGAAACCGACCTTCCAGTCTTTAGGGATTACTTTTGCTTCAGTTCTTGTATGGGTGATGCAATCGACTACAATTGCATTGTTGGATAAAATTACGAATTGTGTCATATTTAGTTTGTATATCTACGATAATTTGTATAAAAAATCTATTGAGATAAAATATACATGATTGGATACTAAGAAATCAAGTATTACAACGAAGATTCTTCGATTCCGAAACCCTCATTGCAATTTACATTAAACTACATTCCAATACTGCCAAATATTGCCACGACCCTTGATTAACACAATCCCCTCAGTTCTCACTGAGTAAAATAATCGCGGCGATGTTTGTCCACGGCTAGCGTCGTGAAAGTAAGCCGGGACCCCGATTTTGTACCGCTCCCCTCTGCCAGCGATGATTTATGCCCACCCGACGACACATGCAGCGCTGCGCTCGACGGTCCTAAAGCTGCGATTTCGTTTGGAACACACACGGGCGTTTCAGACGCGGCGGCTGGAACGCTCGTTTGTGGACGATTGAATTGATCGCTGATTGTCGTAATTATAATATAACATCATAAGCAATGTTCTTTAGTAAAGGACATGTCCAAAAACGGGCTTAAAATGTTAACCAAGATACTTTATATATATTTTGATAGTACTCCCAAAAACTAGGCCTTTGCAATAAATCGTATAATTTTCGTATAAGTCCTTCTATTTTGAGATTTATGTAATTTTATTTTGTTTAAAAAATACACTTAAAATGAACGTTTTCAATAAAGTTAGTTATAAATGTAGGGGTCTAAAAATATTTTTTTGATGGAACCATGATCCACGTTTTTGCCCCTTTCATCCATAAAGTTTGAGCCTGGTTACATTTTGAGGCCCAGTACCCATACAAAAAGCGGACATCTCCTTTGCAGTCAGAATGGAATCAATAGAGATGTAAATACTGCACAGAAAAATATACGGAAGCAATTATTATTGCAGAAAATTTAACGTTAGGTAAGCATTATGATTGCTATCAATGAATGAATAATCATGCAGATTTTTTTTAATTATCCATAGATGTTTTATTTAAGAAATATCAGATTTTATATACTCTTTTATGTCAATAAATATATAGTGTTATTACTATGAAAATATTTGTTGAGACAAAACCAATATCAAATACTTTTTCTAAATAACTACTTAAATAAAACGCGTAGCGTTTAACCGCTAGCGTTTTCCCGCGGCGTGTCTTGTCTTCAATGCTCTTATTACGTACGGTTTAAATCTGACGTTGGGATCATGTTTTATGCATCTGAGTGTGCGATGAAACCACTAGCGTAATATATAAAGAGAGCCACGAAGGGGATTTCATGAGCTATGCTTCTATATGACTTTGTTTTGGAATTTTCAGCGGAGACGCTGAGTGGCTTGATGAAAATTACATAAACACGAGTTTTATTAACTTTCTCTAGTGTTTTATTGTTACAATCAAGCGCTTAAATGCATAAGAAATTTAGCTGAACTTGCTGTTTTTTTTATTTTTTTTATTGCATTGAATGACGAGACGAGCATGCCGTTCGCCTGATGGTAAGCGATACGACCACCCATAAACAGTAGCAACACCATCCAGCACCTTGAGTTACAAAATACTGTGTGGCATTCCACTGCGCTCGTAATCCAGAGACATAGGATGTTAAGTCTCATTATGTCCAGTAGTTATACTGGCTACAATGTCCTTCAAACCGAAACACAACAGTGCATGCACACTGCTGCTTGGCGGTAGAAATAGACATTGCGGTGGTACCCACCCAGACGGCCTCTTACATAATGAGAGACCTACCACCAGTCACCTATCATGAAAGCTTCCCAACTGGCTGGTTTACGTGAAAAGAAAATATTGAACAGCTTAGATTATTGTTTTGGTAATATGAATCAAAATGTGGGTCGCAGTATCATCGGATGTTAACAATATGTGCATTCTTGAACTCGTCCCAAAACTCGGCAGCGGGACGATGAGGCTGTTATCAATTTTCCGTGCAACAAGTGGGCGATAATTTTGAATCCGCTGCACCAACCCTAACGTCGTCCGCCGTAATAAGTACACAGTCTTTTACATTCACATATTGTTTCGAACAAATGTAGAGATTAATGCGCCACGGCCAAAGGTTATCTATATTGATGACATTAACAGCACATTGTACCTCGTTTGTCATACCAACAAAACATCTTGTCATCCGTGTATTTTTTTGATACTCGTTATGAATATTGTGTTTCTGGGAAATAGTAACAGTGTCATTCGCAATGTAATTCGTGTTTCGTGCCGGCGTATTTCTTCGAAGTTCGCGTGTTTGTCTTGTAAGTCGTTTTGCGTGTTACAGTTGAACCGAAAATAATCAACTAACTTTGGCTTTGTTGCGGACTTGCAAAACTTCAACTGTTTCAATTTCGAATGTATATACTAACGTCGTGACTTTGGGCGAATTAAGGTTAACGATGTATATGCTCGGTGTGGTATTTGTGCAATATATAATACATTTTCTCATGTCGATTGCCAAAGTATGTGTATCAAATCTAAGATTTAATGGGATTTTTGTTAATAACCAAGATTTGTCATACTTTTATTACAATGTTATTCATTTTGTAAAATTTATTATTTTTAAATTGTTCAAGTAATTTTAGGTACACTATAATTTTTTCGCTTTATCTGTTAGCTGAAATGGGTTTAATATATGGCGCGTAGGTCATTTAGTAAAGTGCGAAGTATATCTCGTGTTGATTAGTCTCGCTCCGTCCGTAATCTATTAATTCATTTTAATCAAGTATGAGACGTGCAGTTTCAACTAAAGCTTCTTCTTTTTTCCATTCAAATAAATTACAGTTCAGAGAATCTTCTAAACCGTGTATAATAGGCTTCGCATCTTCCTCGAAGAATAATGATTACAAAATGAAAAAGGCCCGCGGGCGCCTTAAATTATTTTAATTGGCTTCGGTAGCGCATCGGCCCGACTCTTTGTGGCCGTACATATGTACTTACAGACTCTGTTTTATGATATATTCTCATGGTATCGCACCAAAGTACAAAGTGGTACCGACTCCGCGTCACTATTATTAAATATCTGCAAATTTATTACAGGCCTCTATTTGTATATGTCCTGCTAATAGCTTCCCTTAATTATAGAACTAGGATCATTGCGCCATATTCGTCTGCTTCACTAAGCGTCATAATTAATATTAATGGATTACGCGGATTAACTCGAAGCACCTTTAGAGCTCTTAATGCCATTTGTATCTTTCATGTAAAACATGCTTTGATAGACACAAACATTTTCAATTTGCATTTCCCTAATTCCATTAAAGCCACCCGAAGCTTTTGTTTTTCATAAAACTTTGCTTCTTTCGACATTCATGAGAAATGTCCAACAAGCAAAAACAATTAACAAATTGATAAGCTCAAAACAATTTTCAATTAACTCCGCCGGGAGTGTTCGCCGTTTACAAATAACCACCATTTATCAGGAATGCCTATGCAGTTTTTAACGTCTGACGTCGGTCAGGGTTGCCTACCGTTTTAATTTGAATGTGTTATGTTCAATTCATATTGAAATGTTTTGTTGTGTTATTTCAGAACGAAAGCGGGGTCGGCAAACGTACACCCGTTACCAGACGCTCGAGCTGGAGAAGGAGTTCCACTTCAACCGGTACCTGACGCGGAGGAGACGGATCGAGATCGCGCACGCGCTCTGCCTCACCGAGAGACAGATCAAGATCTGGTTCCAGAACCGCCGCATGAAATGGAAGAAGGAGAACAAGACCAAAGGCGAGCCTGGTTCCGGGGACGAGCCGGACAACATGAGTCCGCCCACTTCGCCGCAGTAAAGGCCCCTAGCTTAGTTCACGCGGTCCAAGCGAACGACCAAATTGTTTCAGATTGGATCACGCAACCGTCACCTGGCGTTGGTTTTCCTTGTATTATTTCGCTTGAAGTCGAATTTTACGTTCGATTGATTCGATGGAGTCGATAAATCTGAAACAATCGGTCCGAAGGCCGAAGTTACTAGAACAGTTTAATTTGTATAAATTGTATGTTGGACTTTTCATAATAATATTACATTATAACTAATACGTAACCTAGTGATTTGAAATAAAGAGTAATGATAGTGTGATGAAGAGATTTTTACAGTTGTTAAGTATAAATTAATTTATAGAACAATCTCAATACCAATAATTACCAAAAACGCAGCGTGTAATGATTAGTAATCTGTATTGACGTTTATGTGATTATATAGTTGAATAATGTCATTGTTTGGAATTGTTTCTTCTCTTACTTCCAAAATGTTGTCATGATCATTATTTTGGGACGTGTATGACGGAGTGCTTGACTAACATGACTATGTGTAATTATTCCTGTTCCGTTAAAAGCGCGCATTTGTTTCACGCCGGTATTTATTGTACATTCGTTCACATAGCGTGGCACTTTAATTATAAAACTCGTGGCGTCCATAGTCGGTCATGATTCCAGTTAGCTTTAACGTCGAGCACTACGTCAGAGGGTATAGTAAATCTCTCATAATTTTGAATCACAAAACCATAAGGACCTCTTATAATTAACCATTGATAAGAAGGCAATTAGTATCCATATTGTTATTATTTAATATATTTGATGTTTTATTTCTTACTTAAGCTGACGAAATACTATTCTGTAAATACAATGATAATTTTAGATTTTATAATGTACAATTGTTTTAGTGTGAATAATATCGAGATTAATTTGTGAAACAACGATCACTTGGTGTTTTTGAGTTTTGCAGTATGTGTGTTTATGTGACGTCTATGTTTGTTTTAATGATTATTGACTGTACACGTAATTAATAGTGCGGAAGGCCAGTTATACAAGTGCAATGTATACGATTTTTGATGACACATATACGTAATTAATAACTGATAAATAAGCGTGTAAGAAATCTATTACTATAGTAACACGTTACGAGAACGAAGCTTATTAAGGTGAAGACGATTATCTAAATCATAAAATATTCTTTGATAAAATTCTATTACGAAATATTAGTATACGCCTCTAGTGTGGAAGTTTAAAAGACATCTTAATGTTGAACGATGAAAACTAAACTATGATAATAAAAGTTACCTTCAATCTTGTAGGTGAACATATTGATTTCTCACTTCAGATTTCTTTGTGTAATGTAGATATGACGATACATGTACTCAGTATACCAAAGTTAGGAAATAAACCGCTGATGTTCAGTGCTTCTATAAAATAATCACTGTTATTGTAATTGAGACATTATCATTGGACCGTTTGAAAGGAGATCGTTTTAAAATGGTATTTTTATAAAATCATTGCATAAGGAAACCCGATATACGTAAAAAAATATCGAAGATTGACTACTATAGGTATTTACGTAACACTATAGTGTAAAGAATATTATTAAAGTGAAAACGAGGACGAGTGAAATTCGAAGGGGAGGTATTTGTCAGGATTCACGCGATACGTTTTTCTTAGTAATGTAAAACTTTGTAAATTATTTCTCACATAGTTTGTAACTAGTGAACGTTTTTTACTTAGAACTCAGTGAGCAGGATTAATTTTTTATATAAATATTATTATTTGTGCTGTGTTCGTTAAGTGAAATGTAAATTGTAATAATTGTATATTGTCGATATATTCAATATTTATTTATTGATTCGCTTAATTAGGTTCGCTTTTGTTCATTTTTCATTTTCGAATTGGGTAGATCTAACTGACTTCTGTCTGGCCGGGATCATTTTGTTTTGGTGTTTGCTCAAATGTCTTGCTTTGTAATCTATCTAGCAATAAGCAGCGTAACTTTAAAAGTATTTGTGTTTTTAAATAATTAAATACCGTCATTTACCGTGAGTTCAATGGTAAAGAAACTTTAAAGCCCCGCCAGATAGTTGCGTCGTATTTGAGTTCGATTTGTAAAATTTATTAAATTGAATAAAATTAGGTTTATCGAAATAAAATTAAGTTTTGATCGTTAGGTCTATCGGCAACTGTCCTCAATCTTTAAGAAATATTAGGTCAGTAGAGTGAAAATTTATTAATTATTATTTGAACAATTTAATTTCACTTATGTCCTATCGATTCAAAATTTATGGAAAATAACTATAATTAGTAACTTAATAAGGTTAGGCGAGACGATATTGTCATAAATATATAAATACATGAAATTAATAAAGCATAATGATTGTACACGAAGATTTTTATTGTGTTTACCTGAAAACTACTTTTGGAAAATATTTCCTTTCTATGTTCAAGAAAATATACAAAGTACTATACTGTGTAAAAACTTAAAGTAGTATATATAGTATGTAATATATTGTTAAATAATTTTAAAATACTGTAGAGATACAACTAATATGATTATTGCTCATTCAGAAAATTAACACAACTCATCATTATTATTATATTTACTATAACAGTTATTCCAGTCTGCTTAAATCCATTACAAATTATTAGTTAAGTACAAATGCAATTAGCTTCGCTAATCTTTCTTAGTACATACAAATATTTTATAGCTATAGCTATCTCTACTTATCGCTTAACAACATTACAACCCACATTAAGGCCTTGTAAAACCTTTTTAAATGGCGATATTGTGCCCCTAACGACAAAATAATGATTCGCGTGATTCGACTCCTTCCGTGTCAGTCACGGATGATTGGTCCCCCCACAAATCTCGAAATTAGTTTTTTATTTCACGTATAGGTGTGGCCCGTTCTAATGCGTTTTTAATAATCCCTTGGACCAATGAGCGAAAGGCGAGGCATTATTCTCCGGCCCCGAATGAACTAATGTGATTTTGACAAGTTCGAAATTGAGGCAATTATGGTTTCGCAGACTTTGGTCGGGGTGATTTAGTGTACGGAAGTGTACAGGTATTTTGACTTCGATGGGAACGGTTTTGAAATTCATGGACTAACTAACTGTGATCAAGGTTTTTAATGTAATTTGATATTCAATTGTTTTTGCAATGTTTTAAAAATAATATAGTCATTTTGTGTGACAGTGTACATAACATACATACTAACTTCTGACACATAAACTTTTTAATTTCAATTAGGTACTACATATTTATAATTTCGAACCCTAGTTACAAAATCAATATTGAAATTTCTGGTCAGAAGTTTAATCTTTTTTCTTATTCGTATTTACAAATTCATTTCCCATTATCTTATTTGGGATAATAGTAATTTACATTTTACTCACGAGAAAGAATTATCCTTTACTTCTTGAGGGTTTATATCGTCGACAGTACACATGTAGAGTTAAAGTAAAGTAGTCGAGAAGTCTCGTACACTCAGGTCACAACATTCCATATCACTGACAGCTGTCACTCCGACATCCAGTCTAATTGTCAGTCACTATTTTTATCTTACCAACGGATGTATACAATCCAATTTCTCTCAATTCCTTGGCCATTGTGTGTTGACCTTCAAGCTCATGGATGGATGAAGCGTCGCTAGGTCGTGTGCGATGGACGTTGCAGTGATAAGTGTTATTTATGAGGTCCGAGGTGCTTGCACTTGGAATATAGATTGGGTTCATGGTCGTTTACGATAAATGTCACGTTGGGCATATTGGTGGCAATTGGTTGAGCGATTGTTGCACTATGGATGTCTTGTATGAAATTTATTTCTTCGAATCATGTTGGAATTTTATGGTTGGATAATTAACACTTTACAATTGAAATTTCAATAGTGTTAAGTTGTATTCATTTCACATTCAATAGTATTTATGCAACATAATTAAATTGATAGTATGATTTTTTGTACAGAATGTCGAGCAAGGGAGGGTCGTGTGGGAGGGGACAGTAGTTAAATTTCCACTTCAGGGTCAAAGGAGATGTCCGCTTTTTGTATGGGTGCTGGGCCTCAAAACTCAACCAGACTCAAACTTTATGTAGATATATTAAAGGACCAAAAATAAGGATCTTGGATTCATTAAAATATATTTTTAGACCGATAATTATACGATAAATTATAAAAATAAATTATACGATTTATTGCAAAGGCCTAATTTTTGGGAGTACTATCCAAATATATATAAAGTAACTTGGTTAGAGTTTGATGCCCGTTTTCGGACATGTCCTTTACGTTTCATATCTTACTAATATTATAAACGCGAAAGTTTGTAAGTATGGATGTATGAATGTCTGGATGTATGGATGTTTGTTACTCTTTCACGGAAAAACTAGTGAACGGATTTCGATGAAATTTAAAAAAAAAATACACTTTATTTATGATACTAAACACAAAAATCTTAAAGATTGTGAAGTTTTTAAATTTTCAGTCTCTATAAAATTGTATTTTATAAAAAACTCATTAAGTCATGTTGACAGCTGCCACTGAATATAAACCCGCGCCACATCAAAAAAGTCGTACGTATTAAAGTTTTCTGTCGCAAGATAAAGACATGAATCACCGACGATTTTTCACTTGCGACCTTGCCTCATAACGTTCAATTTTATTGACTGCAATAAACCAAAGCAATGGTTAAATCAACGCCGCTGTATCGATATAAACACCTCGTAAATATCGAGCCTCTTTATCACACTATTGTCTGATCACACGCGTGCGAACGGGACAGATGATACGTGTCTTCATTTGGCCGTTACTTGAAATAGTTTATGAGAGCTGAAGCGGTGGGATCACATTATGGATTTTGAACTTTATATTGTGTTGTAAAGGTTGGAAGTACGTTGGGTGGAAAAATTTATAGCTTTTAAATGGGTCCTTAAGTTGCAATAACGATTTGTTTATAGACGCCTGTTCGGCGAGCCTTTGTGGGAAGAAATTTAATTTATGACCATGTTAAGAAATATTCCTGTCACACGGTTATTGATTGCGTTAGCTTTAACATTTAACATCATCATTTAAATGGTTGGTTTAATTGAGTGTTTGCACATTTAACTCAATAAAAATTGGGTGTAAATCATACTGAGTAAACATGCGGAATAAATTTATTTTATTAAAAACAGAAGCAAATGATATGATTGTTATTAGGTCAACTAATTAAGATCATGTTTATAATGTTTTTTAACAGATTGACCAATTTATTTATAGTTTTCACTAGTGGACAAATTAATGAACTTTCCTTGGAAAAAAAAAACAATTATATCGTAGTTACACATTGATTATTAAATTGTTTTTATGCTACCTTAATTATTTTATTATTTCTTTTTTATAAATCTCTTTATTCATAACAACTCATAATTACATTATGCCATTGACGTTTCACCAATCTTTATCCTGAAGTAGATTCAAAATTCAAAAATTGGCGCGTGTGCGGCCGCCATTTTGTTTAGGGCGGGGCCCCCCGCACGCCCCGCCCCGACGCTGTCACACCCACGCGCCAGCCACTCGGACGCAGCCCAACTCATTTATTATATTGTACAGTGCAACGCGCAGGTTCTTCCGTAACCTATGAATTGATTTTATTCTTTTCAATGAAAATATTTTTTATCTTAATTTTAAAAAAGAAATAATTAATCAATGAAATGAGGATATTAATAATTATCAGGAAATATGTATATTTAAAAAGGTAAACGTACCTACTCTGTACCTACAATGATATTATTCTTACCTACACATCTTTACGTATTGCAACAAAGTACTTATTAATCATTGATGTTGCACTGCAAAGTTTACATCATAATCCAATTTATATATGTTTCTCCTTGAGCATGTCATTTCAGTCTCTTATTCTTTTTTTAGGTTACGCGTTTTAAGCTATCTCGATAAGGTAGATAATAATAACTTAACGCTACTTAACAGGGATCAACTAACTACAAACATTAGGGATCTAAATTTCGAAGGTGTTTTACAATTTAATGAAATAACCTTAAAGCCTTATTATTTCCTATTATTTCTAAGCAAACATCATATTATAAAATTTATTACATTTACACACACTTCACAATTATATTAATACATTATAAATTAATAAATCCATCAAATTATTCGCGCGAAACCTGTTGCCTGCTGTATACACGTCAGACGTTACGTTCGAAGATGACACCGATTGAATCGCAACCATCCCCTTCCCATATAAGGTAAGTTACATCTATCTATCCTTATTAATTAATACTTTCACACCACCGTCTTCAAACACAACGTTTAGCGTTCGGGGAGTAGCGTCATATAGGTGTGTATAGGTTTGCTTTTGAATTTTTTAAGTGTTCGTATAAATGGGAATAGACAACAGCTGTTGTAATAGCAATGTACGTGTCTTTGTTATGTGATTGAGTAGTTTAGGTATTAGGTACCCTAATCTTCTAAAGATCTGGGTTTTGGTAAGTATTACGCAAGAGGTTTTGTGGCCAACGTTTGGAACTGGCCTTTGGAAGTAACACATCTTGAAGAAGCCTACATACCAAAGAATTTTCTGTAAGAATTTGGAATGTAGGTATATGAAGCCAAACCGCCTTATCAACCTGGTTCCAACTTCTTCCTATTTTTTTATTTGATTACCTTCGTTGTGGGTTAAGACTAACTAATGCTCCCAGAGACTCGCCGAGCTTCACCGCTCGGTGTCATAAAATGCGTGCCACTCCCGATCCTGGCTTACAGGTGTTGCAGTGGCGGGTGTGAGGACGGGATAGTCTCGCCGACCAGCCTGGTAAAATAAAACCTAAATTTTCTCAGTAGTAAAGACAACCCGAGCTCAGCAGCGGAACAGTATTTGATAAAGGTCTGATACTAGAAAAATGACAACATCCTTAAATCTCTTTATGAGAAAAAGTGATCATCGGACCCCACTTTTCACAGACCGTTCTATAATACAGCAAAGAACATTCGATCTTAAGCCGTCATTTGACTGTGATGATCATCAGGTCCAGTGAAGCTCTATAAGAATTGGTAGGTATTTTTAAACATACCTAATATGTGAGAGCTTAAATAATGTTATAGAGTACTTATTAATTAAATAAGATTAAAATAAGGTTAAGGTTGAGGTTACAACTAATAGGTAAGTTCTAGGTAGTTCAAAATCATAATAAAAATGAGTACGATTTATGGTGCAAATCTCGAGTCTCTACTTCGAAAAATGTTCCGCCGACGCGATGTAGGTAGTAAGGTAACAACTAATGGGTAAGTATGAATAATTGCAAAATCCTAATAAAAATAACTATGTATGGTGAAACACCCGATTCTCTATTTCAAATTCCATGTGTCGCCGACGGTCCTGACAGTTATGTACCGAAAACAACATATAAATCACACAAAATCCTCACAAATGTGGTAAAAGTGTAATGCCTTTTATAGTTAATGGGGTTGATTATAAATATGGTGCTGTCTTTGATTAATTATATACCTAGATAGACACCGAACGTTTCAAACGCGTCGAAAAAAATAGAGGCCAACTCTTCAAGTTCACTAAATAAGTTCGAGTGAATTCATTTTTGTTGTTTTTCATGGATATAATTCTCTCCCCGTTTTAATAGATACCATGTTATAACTGTTATTATTATGCGCGCACACAAGGATACGCAGAATGATGCAGCAATAGCGTATTACACAGCTGTCACGCATACTAGCTTAAGAAAAGTTGGCCTATTTGTTTTAGTTTCATTGTAGTGCGTCAATCTATCTAGGTATATAATTAATAAAAGGGTGCTGTAAACGACTAACTTGTGTAATTCATAGATTCTAGCACAAAACTAGAGAGGGGAATATACTTAGAAAGGTTTTATTTTAGAGAATGTAGAGTCTAATAGGCAAGCTTTATGATAAAAACATTGTTATTTTTTAAGTCTATAATGATAATTTTTGATATATTAAAACACGAAAATTCGAAGATAGAAAATTCTGAAGCTATCACATAAATTATACTGTATTTATATATTTAACATAAATACCTCCTTAAACGTTTGCATGTTACAAAAGTAATGTTTCATCGTTAAATTAGCGAACAATAAATAATACTCATTTGAAGTTAATTTATAGTCGCTTAATAATCTGGTGTTACATTCAAGACGATTAAACACATCCAAAAACTAGCAATTAACAACATAAAAACAACAACTAACAATAAATAACTTGAAAAGACGTAGCGATGTGTAAATATGACGTATTACCGATCACACAATTATAATATCATCATGTAGTTGAACATGTAATTATGTTTCTGGTAAACGTTATAATATAATGTTGCAACTTATAAAAAAGGATACAATTACTGCCAACTTATGAAAAAAAAATTATATACGTATACAAGGTAATACCTATTTGTTATGAGACCTGCATTAGAGACCTAATTTCTTATGTCTCAGGATGATGGACGCAGTGCATTATAATTTAAAGGTGGGCAGTTGTCATGCTTGCGTTTAAGAAAGCCATTATCTCGCCTCGTTATACTGTTGTAAAAAAGTTACCATGCAAATAATTGTTGATATAATTTGGTATAACGGAAGGTTAAGTTCACAAATGTGTCTAATGTAATATATTTTACAAACTACTCACACATTTTATGTCTTGACTAGAATTACAGAATTGTTATAAGAATTATGTATATAAAAAGGGGGTATGACAATATTTGTTTATGCTTCTTGCAGTAGGCTCGTGATTCCATGATAGATATGTGCTGATGATTTATAAATTTATCAAACGTAGAGCTGTAAAAGAACAGAAGAAAGGTGTAGAAGTCGTGTATAGATAAAAAGGTAAGTACAGGAGAAGAAGCTGATACCAACCGCTGCCAGTGCTCAAAAGGTGAGTAAAGAAATTATTTTAACATCAATGCGATCATAGAAGTTAATTAGTTGTCATAGTTACTTGTGGTCAACTGTTTTTGAATAATTGAGCATTTGGTTCTTTTTTTTTATAATAATTTACCAGCCTAGCTTCCTCTTTTTCTAAATTGTTACTTGTATTATAAGCTAATAATTAGATCAATGTATTTATATAACAAGGTTAATTGTGTAAGTAAATAATTTAGGGCACAAATTGGTTCATTTTATGCAACAACATAAAATTATAGGACGGAGCATTTGTATAGCAAACAATATAATCTACCCATATTATTCAGCCCCACACATTAGAATCTATAATATCAGACATCTATTCAACTATACGTGTTCTGTTGGATAGTTAAATATAGGAAATAGTTTATGTGTAACCTAATATATTATGAAGATGAAAAATTAGATCACCATAAAGTTGACTTCAATAAATTTCAATATTGTAATTCAGTTTTTAAAAAATATTGAAATCCCTACATAAAACTAAATAGTATTCCATGCTATATTGCATTTTTGAATTAATACTATTTCAATAAATCATTTGTTTAATTTGATGCATTCTGACCCTGGACTGAAGTAAAAGTGTATACAGGACGAGTCAATAATCTTATGACGCGGTGAACGCACTCGATGCACATAGCTCTCTACTTTCCCTCGTACTCATTCACGCATGGCGTCGTCATATGAACATTCATTAAAAAGTATTTAACAATGCACCCTATAATTGTTAAAACGACTGCCGGGACATCTTTGATCAATGGATTATTCAAACTTTTTGTTTCGTTGTAAGAATTCACTACCTGATGGCTACTTTTTCCGTACGAAGGGCATTTATTGTTGTGTCTATGTTTCTAGTCCAATTTTATTTATAGATAATAGATTCCAAATTATTTGATGTATGTTTAATTTTAAGCATCCTGGTTGGTGAATACGGTAAGGAGAGTCCAAGAAGGTAGTAGTTGACTCAAGTATTTCATAGAAAAATACCTTACAGTTACTTAGAGATTTATCGAAATATTGTTTGGAATTAGAAGGTAAACAAATTCCAAAAAAAAAGATGCTTAGAAAAAGTAATATCTGTCTTAAATTCTTATACAATATGTAGCCGTGACAATGGAGTTTTTCATGCATTGTAGAAAAGTTTTCGGCTTAGTTTTGACGATCACACCTTGCCTTTCCTAAACGATTCAGCCCCAAGCAATTTTGTTAGACAAATTCACGCAATGTGTTGACCTAGAATTATAACTAAAGACCTCTCCGCTCACGCTCAAAAACAAATACACATCCGGGCGCCCACTTCTCGCCATGTGTGTTCCATCCTAGGATATGATAGGGAGCGGGCCTATCTCCATATCGGACACAAATTTGATACTTTTTTTTTTTTTTTTTTTTTTTTTTTTTTTCGCGGAGAAAGTGTCTTATTACTACCGCCCAGCCTTCAAGGGGGGCGACTGAGCGGTTATGTTGGGTTCACCGTGCCTTACGACCCGGCGTTGAGCCGCCCGGAGAGATGTAACCATCGGGCGACCGCCGGGCCGAGTCCCTAACCTATGTACAACGCACGGCATACCAACCAAAACTCCGCGGTGGCCATCTTCGGCGCATTAGGGACGGCTGCGGGCTTCCTCTGACTAATGTCTAAGTTGTCGTCCGCAACCGCCCCTGCGCGGTGCCGCCTGGTGCGGCCCGTCTCCTGTTGTGGGGGGGCTCAGGAGCCCCCGGGCACCGAAGGACGCCCTCGGCGTCAACGGCAGCGTGAGGCCTACCAGCCACGCTGCCGTCCATCACGGGGATCGCTACAATGTGCTAATAAAACACAAATATTAAAGACGGACAGCCCCCTGCCGCCCGCCTGCGACCCCCGGTGGCCCCTATTAGTCGCCTTTTACGACAGGCAGGGGATACCGTGGTGGAATTCTCCAAACGCCCCCAATCCACAGGGCGGAAGACGCCGGTCAGTCGTCCACCCGGCGCCTCCTACGTCTTGTCTGGCGGCGGGAGGGATCTCCGCGCCTCCGATCCCTCTCGGCACTCTCCTTCCGTGAGAGGACCAACACAAATTTGATACTGACCAGAAAAACTCTACATCACTTTTCCTGATCCGGTTTATATACACTAATCTTAACATAGTATAAAACAAAGTTGCTTCCCGCTGTCTGTCCCTATGTATGCTTAGATCTTTAAAACTACGCAACGGATTTTGATGCGGTTTTTTTAATAGATAGAGTGATTCAAGAGGAAGGTTTATATATATAATACATGCATAATATAGTCAAGAAATAATTTATATGTTCTATTGTGACTGCGAATGCCTTTCTAACAAAAGTCGGGGATCTACTTATACTGGACGAAAAGGCGATTTGTACCAAAGTGTCGCTGACCATATTGCAAAATCTCTCGATCTGTATCAGTTTATTGTCGCCTGGTACAATATAAAGTGACTTTCATTATTTTTTGTGTGTCTTCAGGTGGATTCGAGAATGGTTTAGTCGGTCTGGTAAAATGTATAGCTTGTATATACTTATTGTCCAGGAAAAAACCTTTCGTGCGGGTGAAGCCGCGGGCAAAAGCTAGTATACTATAAATGTTAATTACGACATAATTATCATATACATTCGATATAATAAGAGTTACGTTACATTGTCAGATCATAATATATTGGCAGAGCTTTCAGAAGTATGTTTAATTAACAAAAGGCATGATTGATACCTTAATTTGAAACGCAGGTGAAAGATATATGTATCCAAAGGTCTTCTTTGTGCGCGAGATGTCTTCATTAAAATATTATTTGTTGCATTGATTGCCAAACAAATAGAGCATTACAACCTAATTATAATGAATCGGAAATATATTTGATCATACATAGTAATATAGATAACATAATATTAGCCATCGTGTGCTATTTTCGTATTAATAATATTTAAAATAAGTAATTTACAAGTGTCGACGCTGCTTTAATTCAATAAAATCTAATTACTAAGTTCTGCCTACTCCTTTCTAGCCGACCAACCTAACGTGATATAATCTAGTAGGAGCATTTTATAAATGCCAGATATTTATTAATTAATACCGATAATTTACCAATAAAGTACAGTTACTAGTAGTAATAACTAGTTATTACTTATTTAATTGCAGTTATTAGTGTATTTATAGTTTTACCAACATTTGTACCTGTCCAGATAGTTAAGTGAGTGAATTATTAGGGGATAGTCAGTAGTATTTTGACGCGAGTTTCTAGTTGCGTGCTTAGGTTAAATATAAGGCAGAAATATTTTAAAAACGTTTACTTAAGGACTTTTTATAATCCGGGTTTAGTTACTTACCATATCATACCAGCCCTGTGTTATATACTGCCCACTGCTGAGCACGGGTCTCCTCTACTACTGAGAGGGTTTAGGCCTTAGTCCACCACGCTGGCCTAGTGCGGGTTGGCGGACTTCACATACCTTCGAAATTCAGAGAACTTCTCAGGTATGCAGGTTTCCTCACGATATTTTCCTTCACCGTTAAAGCGAGCGATAATTCACAAAGAATACACACATAACTTTTTAGAAAAGTCAGAGGTGTGTGCCCTTGGGTTTTGAACCTGCGGACGTTCGTCTCGGCAGTCCGTTTCACTCCCAACTAGGCTATCGCCGCTTCCAGTTTAGTTTAATTACTTATTTATGTCTTATTTTATTCAGTGATTGGTGCCGTTTGTGCGCATCTTTTTCACACAACAGAAAATACTCTAAAGTACTTAAATAATTATCTATACAATACCCTTACTCATTTTAATTATAACCTTTAATACTGTACGCATATTTTCATCAAATTGTAATATCGTACATTACATAATTAATTTTTTTTTCCAGTCTGACTTTCCTGTTCTTTTGAATAAGTGAAACTCTTTACTCAATGTCGTTGAAATCGGAAAACAAGTCCGGGGTGGCCATGATGAAATGCAGACACCTCGGTCCGACGGTCAAAAGTTTTTATAACTAATGTTAAATCGATAACGGTTTACTTTGGAACCTTTGATTATGAAACTTGTATAATTAGATTCGACTTACCTTTTTGTGCAATTACGGTATCCATTTTAAATAAATTTTGTTGCCTTTATAATGACTTAGAAATACTTATTCACACCATATTATGTGCTATTGCAGCTGATCTTGGCAATTTAAATACTCATTGTCTTGATAGAATTGCTCCTTATAAAAGGTTAAAAACAACACCACCACATTGCAGACTAACATAGACAAATTGTTCACCTTTAAAGTACTTTACTTACCTACATAATTACTGGGCATTATGAGACTTAACATCTTATGTCTCAGGGTGACGAGCGCAGTAGAGTGCCACGCAGCATTTTGTAATTGAAAATTATGTGCGGCGTTGCAACTGTTTATGGGCGATCGTTTCGCTTACCATCAGGCGAACATTATGCTCGACTCGTCATTTAACACCAATAAAAAAACAACTGCTTATTACAATTCAGCTTTTACTCGCGGCACCGCCCGAAATACCATACAAACTTAAAACCCCCTTTTATGGCAGAAACAAGGTACCCTTTCATTACACACATTACATTTCTAAATATCCTCCAATATTTCTAGTATATGTCATAAAGGGACCCTTGGTGCAAAACTTCAGCTTTCTAGATCAAAATTTAATGATATTTGGTTATGAACACGGAGTTGATGAGTCGATGAATCATAGTTAGAGTTTTGTATACACCTAGCTATAATATATGCCACCTAGATACAATACTTTCTACACGCTCCTACATACATCAAATCTCATAATGATTAATCATTTTACGCCGACCGTCACATTTTCTTTGGCACGAAATTTATAAAATATACTTACCAAAATACATAATCGTACGATACATCACTTTCCGGCGCCGCATTATAAATACAAATTATATTTAAATGTAATGTGTTACTTAACGGTACTACATGATTTATGATTAACTGGATTCACTGTTTGTGAAATCTCGTACTTTTTTTCTATATTTGTTTATTATAGAGAGGCATTGTTAAATGACATACTTCAATGGTTTAAATTACAGGAATTTTATCTGTCTTTATTTAGCATTCCTTGAGCTGTAATCGTGTATTTTGAGCAAGATTTCATTTTTAGAACTAATCTCATAAGTAAATAGGATTGTTTGTGATGTAGCTCGTAGATTTAGGGTTTGATTTAGACAAAATAAACCTAAACTCATGACCCACTCGCTTGAACCAAGGGAGAATTTTCTCAGTAAAGAAAATTAATATTATAATAACTGGGCTTGTCGATTGCAATTCATTGCGTACTACCTACCAAACACCTGGAATACCATCCAGGTTTATTTAGATTTTTAGTGCTCGAAAGATGTATATTTTTAACCAACTTCAAAAACGTGAATTGTGCACAAGAGTTCTTCATTTTAATATGGTTTTAAAGGTTTATAGTTATTTACTCAAATAAAATTAAATCGCCATTTGTACTTGTTTTTTTTTTCTCGTTCTTTCTTTTAATTGTGGTACTCGTGTGCAAAAAAGAGTCAATAAATAAATAAAAAAATAATCAAAGTTTCCCAAAAGACCTAGATTCCGTACATTAATTTGTTTAAAATCAAATAAGCCAGGTGCAAACTCAATTGAAATTTTTCAAATTGGATAGAGATGCGGATATTAAAATAACACTACATAAAGCTTTCGTAAAAAGTGATCCTGGTACTGTCACCTTTTTTAGTTACTAATTAAACGTATCTGAAAGTTTACAGCATAATTGATAATGTGGAAGAATTTAAGATAAATATATATTGGCTATAACAATAACTGGCTTTAAGAAGACAGGCTGTCTTCTTCTTCTTCTTCAGCCTTTAGGAGTCCACTGCTGAACATAGGCCTCCCCCAAAGATTTCCCGATCAACCTGTTAGAAGCGGCCTGCATCCACCGGGTCGTCTATCCACCTTGTAGGAGGACGTCCCACGTTGCGCTTGCCAGTACGTGGCCTCCACTCGAGAACTTTTCTACCCCTTCTGTTGGCAGTTCTACGAGCTATGTGCCCTGCCCACTGCCACTTTAGCTTTAAAAGACAGGCTGTATAGTCACACAAAGGTTTACCTAATATTGTTGTTAGAGTTGTTTTTAAAACGAATAGATCCGTTTGATAAAAACTTGCAAACAATGGGAATAAACAGTATAGGTAAATAAGATAATTAACAAATACGATTGCGCTACTAAAATAAATTAAAACATAGTTTTATTGCCTTTCTTTAACTTATTATATTTGCATACTTTTTTTTTTGGCATTGAATGACGAGACGTGCATGCCGTTCACCTGATGGTAAGCGATACGACCACCCATAAACAGTAGCAACACCATCCAGCACCTTGAGTTATAAAGTACTGTGTGGCATTCCACTGCGCTCGTCATCCTGAGACATAAGATGTTAAGTCTCACTATGTCCTGTAGTTACACTGGCTACAATGTTCTTCAAACCGAAACACAACAGTGCATGCACACTGCTGCTTGGCGGTAGAAATAGACATTTTGGTGGTACCCACCCAGACGGTCTCTCACCACTTTTACTTACCATGGTGCCGACATGACGGTCTCTTGTGCATTATGCTCAATACAAATGTAAAAAACCGTTTAATAGATAATATAGGGATTTACATCAATGCGTAATAGAAGTTAGAAAGTACACGCAGGCCGGTCGAAGGTTTCACATTTGTTATGTAGATACCTTCCATTTGAAATGTAGAGCTTGCAGTCACGAATGTTTAGCACAGCCTAGCGTATGTCATGATTCACTTAGATCATTTTTGTAATGTTAATTATCTAATAGATAATTTGGACGCAAAATACTCATGAAATTCAAATAATCGAAGGGCTTTTTTTTCTCGTTTTCTATGTTAGAATTTTTATATTTGCAACTATTTGACATGATAGTTTGGCGGTGACGTGTTTTCTTATAGTCAGCAATGTATCTGTAATTTCTTTGATAATATGCACACTCATTGGCGTTGATGATATGTACTTCTTAGTTGATCACGGGCTTATTTTTTTGCTTGGCTATGCTATTAAAAATAAATCCAAATGATAACGAACAATAATTTGTTATTAATCTTGAGATAGTAAATCTTAAGACTAACACTTGTCTAAATAATTAACGTTCAATAAAACTAAAGTGGACGATAGCCTAGTTGGGAATGGAACGGTCTGCCGTGGCAATGTCCGGAGGTTCAAAACCCAAGGCACACACCTCTGACTTTTCGAAGTTACGTGTGTATTGTTTATCAATTATCAGGAAAACATCGTGAGGAAACCTATATACCTGAGAATTCTCTATAAAAATTTCGAGGGTGTGTGAAGTCTGCCAACCCGCACTAGCCCAGCGTAGTGGACTAAGGCCTTACCCCTCTCAGTAGTAGAAGAGGTCCGTACTCAGCAGTGGGCAGTGTATAATACAGGGCTAATTGCAAGCAAATCAAAACATTTGATATTACAGACGTATACAACATCTTTTAGCTAGATATTTCTAGTATATGTCATAAAGGGACCCTTGGTGCAAAACTTCAGCTTTCTAGATCAAAATTTAATGATATTTGGTTATGAACACGGAGTTGATGAGTCGATGAATCATAGTTAGAGTTTTGTATACACCTAGCTATAATATATGCCACCTAGATACAATACTTTCTACACGCTCCTACATACATCAAATCTCATAATGATTAATCATTTTACGCCGACCGTCACATTTTCTTTGGCACGAAATTTATAAAATATACTTACCAAAATACATAATCGTACGATACATCACTTTCCGGCGCCGCATTATAAATACAAATTATATTTAAATGTAATGTGTTACTTAACGGTACTACATGATTTATGATTAACTGGATTCACTGTTTGTGAAATCTCGTACTTTTTTTCTATATTTGTTTATTATAGAGAGGCATTGTTAAATGACATACTTCAATGGTTTAAATTACAGGAATTTTATCTGTCTTTATTTAGCATTCCTTGAGCTGTAATCGTGTATTTTGAGCAAGATTTCATTTTTAGAACTAATCTCATAAGTAAATAGGATTGTTTGTGATGTAGCTCGTAGATTTAGGGTTTGATTTAGACAAAATAAACCTAAACTCATGACCCACTCGCTTGAACCAAGGGAGAATTTTCTCAGT
The DNA here is from genome assembly GCA_947568825.1 of Sphinx pinastri. Classification (NCBI taxonomy): domain Eukaryota; kingdom Metazoa; phylum Arthropoda; class Insecta; order Lepidoptera; family Sphingidae; genus Sphinx; species Sphinx pinastri. The sequence continues at coordinate 6,376,973 of OX387627.1, read as the reverse complement.
AAAGAAAATTAATATTATAATAACTGGGCTTGTCGATTGCAATTCATTGCGTACTACCTACCAAACACCTGGAATACCATCCAGGTTTATTTAGATTTTTAGTGCTCGAAAGATGTATATTTTTAACCAACTTCAAAAACGTGAATTGTGCACAAGAGTTCTTCATTTTAATATGGTTTTAAAGGTTTATAGTTATTTACTCAAATAAAATTAAATCGCCATTTGTACTTGTTTTTTTTTTCTCGTTCTTTCTTTTAATTGTGGTACTCGTGTGCAAAAAAGAGTCAATAAATAAATAAAAAAATAATCAAAGTTTCCCAAAAGACCTAGATTCCGTACATTAATTTGTTTAAAATCAAATAAGCCAGGTGCAAACTCAATTGAAATTTTTCAAATTGGATAGAGATGCGGATATTAAAATAACACTACATAAAGCTTTCGTAAAAAGTGATCCTGGTACTGTCACCTTTTTTAGTTACTAATTAAACGTATCTGAAAGTTTACAGCATAATTGATAATGTGGAAGAATTTAAGATAAATATATATTGGCTATAACAATAACTGGCTTTAAGAAGACAGGCTGTCTTCTTCTTCTTCTTCAGCCTTTAGGAGTCCACTGCTGAACATAGGCCTCCCCCAAAGATTTCCCGATCAACCTGTTAGAAGCGGCCTGCATCCACCGGGTCGTCTATCCACCTTGTAGGAGGACGTCCCACGTTGCGCTTGCCAGTACGTGGCCTCCACTCGAGAACTTTTCTACCCCTTCTGTTGGCAGTTCTACGAGCTATGTGCCCTGCCCACTGCCACTTTAGCTTTAAAAGACAGGCTGTATAGTCACACAAAGGTTTACCTAATATTGTTGTTAGAGTTGTTTTTAAAACGAATAGATCCGTTTGATAAAAACTTGCAAACAATGGGAATAAACAGTATAGGTAAATAAGATAATTAACAAATACGATTGCGCTACTAAAATAAATTAAAACATAGTTTTATTGCCTTTCTTTAACTTATTATATTTGCATACTTTTTTTTTTGGCATTGAATGACGAGACGTGCATGCCGTTCACCTGATGGTAAGCGATACGACCACCCATAAACAGTAGCAACACCATCCAGCACCTTGAGTTATAAAGTACTGTGTGGCATTCCACTGCGCTCGTCATCCTGAGACATAAGATGTTAAGTCTCACTATGTCCTGTAGTTACACTGGCTACAATGTTCTTCAAACCGAAACACAACAGTGCATGCACACTGCTGCTTGGCGGTAGAAATAGACATTTTGGTGGTACCCACCCAGACGGTCTCTCACCACTTTTACTTACCATGGTGCCGACATGACGGTCTCTTGTGCATTATGCTCAATACAAATGTAAAAAACCGTTTAATAGATAATATAGGGATTTACATCAATGCGTAATAGAAGTTAGAAAGTACACGCAGGCCGGTCGAAGGTTTCACATTTGTTATGTAGATACCTTCCATTTGAAATGTAGAGCTTGCAGTCACGAATGTTTAGCACAGCCTAGCGTATGTCATGATTCACTTAGATCATTTTTGTAATGTTAATTATCTAATAGATAATTTGGACGCAAAATACTCATGAAATTCAAATAATCGAAGGGCTTTTTTTTCTCGTTTTCTATGTTAGAATTTTTATATTTGCAACTATTTGACATGATAGTTTGGCGGTGACGTGTTTTCTTATAGTCAGCAATGTATCTGTAATTTCTTTGATAATATGCACACTCATTGGCGTTGATGATATGTACTTCTTAGTTGATCACGGGCTTATTTTTTTGCTTGGCTATGCTATTAAAAATAAATCCAAATGATAACGAACAATAATTTGTTATTAATCTTGAGATAGTAAATCTTAAGACTAACACTTGTCTAAATAATTAACGTTCAATAAAACTAAAGTGGACGATAGCCTAGTTGGGAATGGAACGGTCTGCCGTGGCAATGTCCGGAGGTTCAAAACCCAAGGCACACACCTCTGACTTTTGGAAGTTACGTGTGTATTGTTTATCAATTATCAGGAAAACATCGTGAGGAAACCTATATACCTGAGAATTCTCTATAAAAATTTCGAGGGTGTGTGAAGTCTGCCAACCCGCACTAGCCCAGCGTAGTGGACTAAGGCCTTACCCCTCTCAGTAGTAGAAGAGGTCCGTACTCAGCAGTGGGCAGTGTATAATACAGGGCTAATTGCAAGCAAATCAAAACATTTGATATTACAGACGTATACAACATCTTTTAGCTAGACATAAAATTAGCTCCAATAATACTAAAATTGTACTCAAAATCCGCTAACCAGCAAAGCTAAAGAGCAATCATGATCCAAACCTCGTAAAACATTTATAGAGTTGAAATACATTCCGTTTCTACATATGTGTATAATCGTGTGCATTGTGAGCGCATAGCTATCGAACATCCTCCAGTTAATATCCGGTCCGGATCTTCTCATTGAGTATTCTGACTACAGTCTGCTTGCCTGGACTTATTTAACTTGCGTAGGTGGCTTTATATCGCTCTACGTGTACGTTGATATGTGTTGGAAATGAGGTTACTTATTGTTCTTTTGTAATGTGTTAATCTGTATAAAATAGGTTGGAGATATGCTTTAAGAAATACAATTTCAAAGATATTACGATGGCAAAATTGGTACGCAATAAGATTCTAAAATAGTGTTGAAAATAAGTGTTTATAACTAAGCTGAAAATAAATGTAGAATTTCTATGAACATAATAGTGACACTGTTCTAGATTTGAGCAAATTATTTAACCGTTACATCAAGTAAATACTTAAAAAAATCAATAATAAGCAATAAATAAGATATTATCTAACAGTTTACAATTTTATATTTTTCATCCTAACAATAAATTATAAAAATAATCTGTACATAGTGTGGAGTAGACAATCATTCTGAAATACCGTCCCGCCTCGTGCTGCGACCAGCGTGTGGTAATTCAATAAAGATAATCCCAGAGATAGGCCAGCTGGATAGATAGATGCGTAGGTATCTATAGATAGTTCACATGTTTCCATTTATAAAAGTAACGTATGATAAAGGTTTTAGTTATGTGAGAATATTAACAGATTTTAGTGGGACGTACATACATTTTTGTATGTGGATATTGATTTATAACTTACCTGATATAAATCTTCATGTGGTTGTGGTTTTGAGTTGCATCAAGGTTAGGCAATCAAGAAGGATTTTTACGATTACATACACACTCGTTAGCCTAGTTGGGAGTGGAACGGACTGCCAAGACAAATGTGCGCAGGTTCAAAACCCAAGGGCACGCATCTCTGACTTTTCTAAAGTTATGTGTCTACTCTTTGCGAATTATAGCTTGCTTTAACGGTGAAAGAAAACATCGTGAGGAAACCTGCATACCTGTGAATTTCTTCAAAACACTTTGGAAGGTATGTAAAGTCTGCCAACCCGCACTAGGCTAGCGAGGTGGACAAAAGGCCTAAAACCTTCTCAGTTGTAGAGGAGGCCCATACCCAGTTTCGGACGATAAAATACAGGGTTAAAACTATTAAAATACTCGTGAACTACCTTGGACTTGAATAATTATTATAGTACGATGAGCTCGTCATCTTTTGAATTCGTGATCCAGGTTGGACTCATCAAAAAGTGCATAATTATAAGGTCAGGTACATCTATACTAATTAATAACAACAATGTTGGTCTCCATTCTGACCTTTGTCCCAGTGATGGTGTCTATGCATATCCATATCAGTATATGCATAGACACCATCTGAGTTTTCTTAGCACACAAACCTCAATTGAATATTGTTTAGGGATCACAATATTATAATCATGACTGCCTCGGTGGCGTAGTAGTATTACGGTACGACTGCAATGATGAGGTCTCGGGTTCGATCCCCGGGTCGGGCTTAGTGATATTAGACTTTTCTACTCACTATCAGCCCGGAGTCTGGAATATGTATCCGATATGGCGATAGGCTCGAATGACATGATATGACATCATAGGACGGAATATGCACGGCGAAAATTGGGTGCACTAGTAGCACCTCTGCCTACCCCTTCGGGGATATAAGGCGTGAGTGTATATATATATGTATTAGTCACAATAACCCATATTGTCTCGACCCATCTTGTAATCTGCGTGGAGTGTTCTATTTAACGCCACTCCGCCTACTTCGCTCCAATTCACGCTGTCATCTTCCACGATGTACAATTGTTCCAATTTCTCTCTGATGGCCGCAATTAAAGTTTTTCTGATCATGTGTGACAGTTGCACTTTTCAGTTTCTAGTTGCGTATGGTTGTGTCGTTTCTATTTTTTTAGATGGTTAAACAGTTTAGTTTAGATAAAAATTTTAATTAGCCTCGGTGGCGTAGTTGTATTACGGTACGACTGCAATGCTGAGGTCTCGGGTTCGATTCCTAGGTCGGGCAAAGTGATATTGGATTTTTATACTCAGTATCAGCCCGGAGTCTGGAATTTGTGCCCGATATGGCGATAGGCTCGCCCCCTATCACATCATGGGACGAAATACGCACGGCGAAATTGGGTGCACTAGTTACGCCTCTGCCTACCCCTTCGGAGATTAAGGACGTGAGTATGCGTATGCGTGCAATTTTTACACAGCGAATCAAAATAAGTAAACTGGCAGGTAACTTTTTGATACATAATGTAGCGGCAACTACATATTTTTGTCATACCTGAAGAATAATTATAAGACATCATTAGATAGTGATTATAATAATTATGTATTTCATTTATATTTCCTAATTCACATAATTTATGTATTAAAACGTGAAGAAAAATCGTCGTACCCGTTAATTTTAAGCATGTTGCACTCTAGAGGAGATTCACTTACTTATCTTTCTGTTCTCAGTGTTAATTCTGACCTCCCATCTTAATCCATATCAGATAAATCGTCTCATTTTTCACCATTCTCGTATAATTCTAGTTTTTGTCACGGCACGTGTTAAATGTAGCGACGATTGCACTTCATCACACACAAAAGCTCTCCCACTCGTACCCAAAACCAATCTCGTTCCCACTGTAAGTGCAACAATAGGAGGTAAGTTTTTCGTCTGTCACTTGTTTCCTGGCTTTCACTCTGCGTTAGGGGCGAAGATCGGTGTTTGCCTCGTCGCGTACTATGGGTTTTCGAACGTGAATAGACGTGACTCCTATGGTGTTTCGAATTTATATCTATATGATATAAATTCGAAACACCTCGACCACCACCATTCGATTTGAGTTTTCATTCTGTATTTAAGTATGAAGGATAAGAACTTTGTGGTCTGCCTTTTAATTTAATAACTAAGGGTAGACAGAGGTGTTGAAGCTCTACTAAAAGTAGCTAGTTTAGTGAAATTTTTGTAGGTCATTCATTTGCTGTACGTACACTTTATTTGTATATTCATGTGAAAATATTATTTACTAAATGAAAATATTTTTTGATCAAGAATAGGTGTACAATTTTTTTTTTTCATTTTAAGTTTAGAACATTGCATTCTTTATTTTTTGATCGAAACAACATTAAAGATTTTTTTTTAGAAGCATATAAAATTGAATCATAAAGACTACAACGAATAAAATTGTGCTAAAATCTTGAAATCACCTCGCAATCGAGAACTTCTAGTAATCGATACAGCGGCGAACTAGTGACGTGTTTCTAGACAAAGGGGCTTGTTATATGATTAATGCTAACTCGACGTGAATCCTGCTATATATACATAAGTGTGGCTTTGGATATCGACTAATGAAATTATTTGCTGTTCTCAGTACAAACTAGGGGCCTGTGATAAACGTCCTTGTGTAATAGCGGGGAATAAATTTAATTGTCTTTCGCCATTCGAATTTGCATAACGCTACAAATTAATTTGAACGTTAATCTTTTGTAAATAAAACATTGTTTGCCTTTGTTTTAGTGATTGTGATTACTTTTGTTAAAAATAGTTGAGATGTGTTAATTTTTAGTTTTGTTTTATGCGATGTTAGGACTAATGACTTATGTACTCGTTTATTTTGGTCACATATTTGGATAAAAAATTATTTTATGTATCTTAATTCAAAATACGACATACATCTACATGTATAAAAGCGAAAGGTCACTCACTCACTCACTCATCACGAAACCTTAGAAACTGCAAGTGCTAGGAATCTCTAATTTCGCATGGGAGTTCCTTTTAGGACGAAGGTGCTCACTACGACGGGATTTTGCGAAATTCAACCCCTAAGGGGATAAAAAGCGGTGCCAAAGTTTATACGCGATAAACTCAAATTTCGATTCAGATTTCGATGAAATTTGATATGGAGATCCCGGAGATTTTATCCCGGGAAAATGTATAGCGAGACTTTTATCCATGAAAAACTCATTCGTGCGGGCGAAGCCGCGGGCAAAAGCTGGTAATTTCATAATTTTAGGACACAAATCGCTTAGCACAATATTATATTTGATAAATAGCTATAATATAGGCGTTCTATACTTAATGTCTAGGACTATATTATTATATGTAAAGAGTTTCCATTAGAAACAGTCCTTATATGGAACATTGCTAAACGTTCACTTTCTTACAAACGAAAGGAGTTTTATACTCAACCTATTTGTATTGTCAATACCGATCAGTATTAGTCAAAATGTCCATTACCCTTTACTACAATCGAATAGTAAAATCGAATAATAGACTTTGATAATAATTGTCGTCAAAGTAACCGTTATCTACTTTTGTAATGTCAAATACTATGTAGATGTATTCACTCAATATGCAGCGATATATCCAGAGCAGGAAGAGCTGTCGCGCTCTCATATTTCTCAGACATTTTGTACTGGTTGTTGTGATTTGGAGGGTCTGGATATACTGGTTAATGCTACAGTTTGAGGTAAGCGGCTCTATTGTCGTCTTCAATTGATTAATGCTATAGTTTATCTACAGATATGACAACAATAGACGTCTTGCCCGAATACCTTAATGTATTATACGTATGTGGGCATCCCTTGTTTTTTGTTCACATGGTGTTCCTTGATGTTGATGAATCATTTCGCACATTTGAATTTGGAATGCAAATTAAATTAAGATCTCAAGCGTGCAACAGAACAATAATAAAATGGGTACATTGGAATTTAAGTGCTATTGATTTCTTTAATAGCGTGTAGTCTGCAATGTAAATAGTTTATAATGCATTTGAAAATATGATGAGAAAAAATTCAACGCCATATTCGATGTTTTGACGTACTTGACTTTATTAACATTAATATTATTATTTAGGTCCCGTCGGTTAAATGTTGGGAAAAACCGAAGTGTGACATTTACACTACTATAACTTACATCAGTATAGATATAGAGATAATTAACTCATTGATTTGATAACATAACCCTGATGATGAAAGTTTTCGCATACGCATACTCACGCCTTTTATCCCCGAAGGGGTAGGCAGAGGAGCAACTAGTGCACCCACTTTTCGCCGTGCGTATTCCGTCCCATGATGTGATAGGGGGCGAGCCTATCGCCATATCGGGCACAAATTCCACACTCCGGGCTGATACTGAATAGAAAAATCCAATATCACTTAAAGTTATCACAATGAAAGTTGTCGCTCAGAAGTTATTGCTTAGTATGCTTTAAACGAACAAATTTTTAGAGCACCCTGTATATTGCAGCAGGTAGACTGTCAGTCAAACAATTTTGACAAATGGTATCGCACCATCATCCCATTCTATGCAAATGTTCACCCTTGTGTTACGTACGATGTTTCCGATAAGTTCACACTGATTGATCTAAATAGTGTTTGGGTGTCCACTGGATATGTGGCAACCGACCTTCAGGTTTGATACGACATGTATTGAGGTGGAATACTAATATGAACATTCAGGAAATTGAGAAAATACCTTACTTTTAATGTAATAAAATGCGTAATATTTCAATAATATCATGATTTTTTAATAGTGCTAATCTTACTTATATTATAAATGTGAAAGTTTGTGAAAAATGTTGGATGTTTGTATCTTTTTAGAAGTGAATTCAGAAACAACTAAACGGATTTGGATGAAATTTGACACACGGGTAGATCATGTTCTGGATTAACACATACTTTTTATCCCGGTAACATGCTCGTGGTAACTAATAGATATTTTAAATCTGGTTCTTTAAGTAGATGGCGCTGGCGTCGTACTGTATTTTAGAGACTTTTGTAGCGGGAAAGGCGTTTCACGCGTTTATCGCGAGAAACATTTAGTTTATTATATATTTATAATGTTTAATTGTTTCCATTAAATCTTTACAAACAAGATATCACGAAATTATAAACTTTATAACACCAACAAAATTCAACAGACATGTCACATTTTCCATTTCACCAATCTTATGTCTACTGGCGTATTGCGTCATTTGAAGACAACTTAATAAACAGTCCCTGCTGTCGGCACGTCTAGCTCCCTTCAGGCAGTGTACACGTGGTGGAGTCTTGTTATGTGTTTCATCGAGTCAGGTGTGCAGTCCCTGTGAACACAAACATACTTGATTTATGTCACTTATGTATTTAGAAGTGTGAGGTATTTGTTTCAGAATTAAGATGCAAAATAATGATAAAACAAAAATGTAGAGTAAAAAGTGATAAAAATGCTTATTAATTTTCTTTCTCTGCTGGAATTTCTGTTGTAATAATATTGAAGACATTATGGAGTTCAATACAATATTTTTGTGACAAAATAGAAACGACCAAATTCTATAAGCCGATGGTAATCGAACACCACCTTCATCGAACACAAACGATTCGAAAAGATTCGTGCGTTGCTGATGTTTAACTGTAATTGTTATTTTTCTGATTAAACTAAAATATAAGACTGTTTACACGGTAGTAATCTTAAAATACCTAGGGTCGCTCATAACAAATATATTTTACATAACCCACCTCGACTCTTTCGTTCTCCATACCGCCATGACGATCAACGCCTTTCAGAATGTCACAAAGGGTGAGAGCGTGCGTCAATTCACACGTGGCTTCGAGCATGCCGCATGTTTCATCCAGATTCCAGTTATGTTGTTGCCTGTCAAATAAAACAAACATAATTGATTTATAGATACTTTTTTACTGTTTGTTGTGTTGGGTAGTTATGTTTTCTGACACTCATTGCACATTGTGTAACTTCAATACCAAGTTAATAATATTCCAAGAGTATTCTTAATCCTCTCTGTAGTAAAGAAGGCCCATTTCTAGCAGTGGTGATAGTATAATTATTATAAAGGTATCTTTTTTTTAATATCTAATATAAGTCGCTACATGTGACAGCATTGAACTAATATGACAATAACATAATATCATACAAGATGCTAAGCGACAGATCGATCATGACATGACCTAAAAGATGACGTACAGGCTTTCAGTGCATCTTTCCTCGCCAACGCTTCGAGTTATCTAGAGCCTGCGAGACGTAACTCGAAAGCGGATGAGCGTATTTTTCAATGACTAACTGATGCCGTTTTATCGTGTAAATAAGGCTTTATGCAGAAAATTTACGTAATTTAAAATCTAAATCAGGGAGCACAATCAAAATTCACTAAAAACGATCAATTTATAAGACTTTGAAGTCCAATTGAAGGGCTAAATGTGAAAAAACAGAGAAGTGACGCAATAGTTTCAAGTGACGTCATCAGGAATTGCGATTCGTGCGAAAGAATAAGTAAACGCGTTATTCCCACTACGCGCACATTGCAATATTTTAAATACGAATTGTTTCCCATTTTTAAACTAATTTTATTGCTGATTTCACAAATAGCTTCATTTTCGTATTATTTGCTACTAGGTGATGCCCGCGGCTTCGCCCGCATGAAAAGCTTTTCCCGCTACAAATGTCCCTAAAACACAATACGATGCCAACGCCATCTACTTAAATAATCAGATTAAAAATATCCATTATTTCCCATGGGAGCAAATTATCAGGATAAAAAGTAGCCATATGTGTTAACCAAGGACATGACCTACCCTGTGCCAAATTTCATCCAAATCCGTTTAGTTGTTTCTGCGTTTACTTCTAATAAATATCCCAAAAAAATTACAAACTTTCGGATTTATAATATTATAGTAAGTTATGCAATGCAATGAAATGCAATCAGCCCTGTATTATAGTTGGGTTGGCAGACTTCACATACCCTCGAAATTCCCAACTAGGCTATCGTCCACTATAGTAAGTAATACTAAAATAAAAAAAGAATGAAAAGATTATTCATAGAATAATTGTCAAACTAGAACATAGTGAACTACCCCTATTACATGGTTCTGATAGCATCGCGTATTATTTACTTTGAAAGTGCGTCGTCAGCTATTTGAAAAATGACAGTCTCTTAATAACTGGTGGTAGGTCTTTTATCTGTAAGAGTCCGTCTGGGTAGGTACCACCGCAATGTATATTTCTACCGCCAAGCAGTAGTGTGCATGCACTGTTGTGTTTCGGTTTGAAGGACATTGTAGCCAGTGTAACTACTGGACATAATGAGACTTAACATCTTATGTCTCAGGATGACGAGCGCAGTGGAGTGCCACACAGTAATTTGTAAATCAAGGTGCTGGATGGTGTTGCTACTGTTTATGGGTGGTCGTATCGCTTACCATCAGGTGAAAGGTATGCTCGTCTCGTCATTCGATGCTATAAAAAAAAATGTAGGCGAGGCGGTTTTGATATTGCATCTTGAGTATTGTGTAGGTTGAAATTTCGTAACTAAGGCTTTTGGATTTTAAAATACACTTAACATTGCATCACCTTTTATATGCTGATAATCAACTATTGAAAGGTCATTGTCATACTGTTTTGATATTATGACGCAGCAATGTTACGTACCTACTCAGCATTTTAAATTTGGTTTCGAATTCTATAATTCTTGAAGTACTTATAAAACACCCATCAAATTAATTTATATCAATTTCGTATATGTAATAATGAAACAACAATAAACAGATCGTAACTCAAAGGCTTAAAACAAATTTATCCACTTAATTGAGTTGTCTAAAAGCCTTTTCTCTATCAAGGAAATTGTGAAACTAATGATTACGAGATAATGCGTAAGAAATGGACGAACGAAGGAAGGAACGCTTTCTTATGTCTATTCGGAAAAAGCGAAAAAAGGTTTCTTGATGGAGAGCCGAAAAAAAGACCAAATTTCGTCTCGGGAGAGTAAGGCTCCAGAACTTGAATACTCCAGCCAAACGAAAAAGGTTGCAAGTGACGTAACAACAATACCGAAATTGGATCTAAGAATAAATATTTAAAACCCATTTTTCATCGGAGCCACTTTGGTGTTAGGAGATTGGATATTGAAAAAGAAAAACGTGATATCCATGACTAGTGAGAGTGGGACGTAAACACAAGAGCGAGATAAAAATATGGCATTTTGATTAATACGTAGCCATTGCTCAGAGCGGCCTGTGTACCATTGCTAAGTAATGACCACTCCATAAAGACATGGTTAAGGTTAAAAGAAAATTACTTTATCAACGCCTTGTTTTAAATAAATATCCTGTTTCAGGAAATATTATTGTTGTATCGAATACAAGCTATTGAGACGTTAGTTGAGATGTTAAAGATTCGACCGCTATATTGATTGCTACACAAATGATGTATTATTACGCTCGTTTATTTTATTAGGAAGTTTTTTGTTTTGAGCGTTTTATTTGTATTTCGGAGTTAATTTTATTGCCGTAATTAATTAAGAGGTCATTAGAATGTACTTAGCTAACAGCATTATTCAAGTTTTTTTTTAATTACGTTGATTCATAAGCGATGACAACTTCGTTTTACAAACCATTAGTCGTTTCGGGACGCTACTTTCGTTTCTCGAATTATAACATGATTTCTGTCTTTTTTTAAAATTCATATATAACAATAAAATCTAGAATCCCCCTCTTGTACCCAGAATAACCTTTTTCCATTTTTATCGATACAATCATTCCATATACAAACACAATCATGTCCCCAAACAAATATTAAAGCGCAATAAAAAACCACTTAATATACTAGAGACACAAAAAAACAATGTAAATCGTGAGCCTATGACATTCTCATTGGTTAAAAAGGGTTAAGACAGCTGTCACATTGGCCGACCAGCAAAGGAATGAATAATGTACGAAGATAATCTGTGACAGATTCGTCTTTAAAAAAGCCGAAGGCTGACGTAGATAAATAAGATTATACAAGGTTTTTTTCGACGGTTCCTGTGCTTTAATTACCTGAATTCTCACAACGTGTATCACGGAACTGTATTTTTTATATCTAATGCATTTTATATGGGTTTTGATTTTTTATGATAAATGTAATCTTAAACATGTTAAGAATCATTTTGTTCGTGGTTAATTTTGTATTTAATATATGCGACACTAGTTTATGCAGTATCGGTGTGACTAGGTTTTTTACATTTTTAAAATTTTATTGATCTTACATCTATATTGTTGTCATTTTCTTTAATTATACAAAATTTGCAGACAAGAAACGCTAAAAATCCTGTTATTAAATGAAATTCGCACACAATAGGGTTTTCAATGTGAACTTTTCACTCACAGCCTGCATTATAACTTTTCGCGCTGAAACTTTGTCTTTCGCTTCATGTCACCTGACATGAAATTATAAGGAAAACGTTTTTTGCAAGCTATTTATTTGGAACTTAAATATTTCCTCAAAGTTCTTATGATATATTTGATAAGGGTCATGTTATACTATTCTATTTTACGATATTTTTTATATGTCGTAGTACATGAAAGTGTATTTATTTTTAGTAAAATTATACTCAAGTAACTCCAAGTAAGTTTATATTTTATGCGTATTTCAAATACTTTACTTTTTCTTTATTACATTAACAACAGCGATGATCGCTAAGCATTATAACTACTTAAATTCCATTATTAGGCTAGGAAATGCTTTGTGTGAAAGCAATATTCTTAAAGATGACTGAGTTGATTGTCGGTTACTTATAAAGTTATATATTGTATATGTATGGTATATATATTTATTAATTTTGCATTATAATTATCATAGTATGAATCAATATTTATGTATGTGTATTTATAAGTGTATATTATTTCGAAATAACTACCTCTGATGCACCTACCTTGTTAATCTCTGCACCACTCTAAGGTTGACTGGGAGAGAATGCCTACGGCATTAAGTCCGCCGACATACATTTGTATATGAAGTGCTTAAATAAAAATAAATAAATAAATAAAATAAAAAGTTGGTATCAGAAAGATACAAAAATAACAAAGACACACACACACACACGCCTTTTATCCCGGAAGAAGTAGGCAGAGGCGCAACTAGTGCACCCACTTTTCGCCGTGCGTATTCCGTCCCATGATGGGATAGGGGGTGAGCCTATCGCCATATCGGGCTCAAATTTCAGACTCCGGTCTAATACTGAATTTCAATCCCAATATCACTTTGCCCGATCCTGGAATCGAACCCAAGACCTCAGTATTGCAGTCATACCGTAATACAACTACGCCACCGAAACAGTCAATACAAAAAAAAATGAATTATTTGAATTGATATAGTCCACACATACATACATACACACTCACGCCCTTATCCCATAGGGGTAGGCAGAGACTATTGAGCGCCACATGCTACGATCTTGACACACCTCTTGCGCTTCTTCCACATTCATAGTTCTTTTCATACATTTTCGAATTGATATAGTATTTCCAGAAATATTATTTGGAAACATTACTTTCCCTTTATAACGCTACGATTACAATAACGATTTTTTGTACATCAAAATATTTCTCAATAATGAACCCTTTCCTGTTCTAAGGCAAATTTCAAAAATTAACCCTTAAATTTGTAAAAAGTAGTGTAAATCAATTATAAGCGGGTAGGTGGGCGAGGGTGCCGCGGCAGTTAGGCGGAATGGTCTCACCATTACCGACTAATTCCTTGTCATTTGCCTGCGGCCAGTCGCGCCGCACTCCGATATTGTGCGGTGTCGACTCAGATTTTAGATTGTCTATGATATTGTCATTGGTGATGCTTTATGGTATGGTGGAGCTTGAAGATATTGGATACGGGACAGCTCTATGCTGGGACTGGGTCTAAAATTGGACTACGCATTTTTAGGGTTTGTTTTTATTAAAAATATTGTTATGCTTATTCTTGTGTCTATAAAAAAATAAGCAGAGATATAAATGCATTTACTATTCGTGAAGCTTATATCCACATCCTGGTATTATGTTCTTTGTGAACTTTTAAAAATTGATTGTCTAAACATAAGATCGTACAGTGTGTTATCAGTTGTATGCCAGGATGCTGCCCTTATATCAATACGACGGATGAAATAACATTATATTATATTAATGAATGCTAAAACACTAATTAACCGCAATATTGTTCAGGGATTACAATCAAAAGTCAATGAAAATGTAAAAAAAACTAGTCACACAGATACTGACACAAACATCGTTATAAGTATCTAGCTCCCACCCTTGAACTACTTTTATCCGCGCAGACTATCAAGGCTAACAGTCTCAATCAAGGACTATGCTACACAATAACTCATACAGCGACCTATTTATACGACCGCATCATACATAAGTGAGTCAGCGCGAGTAGATTACAGGAGCAAGACAATCGATTATGCACGGTAGACCACGTAGCTGCGTCACACTTAGTGGCAATGGTCGCACCATTACTGAATAATCCCGTCCATTTGCCTGCGGCCTGCCAGACGCTGCCCGACATCACATACTCCGGTTTGTAACTATTTACGGGTCAAGGTTTGTTGTGTGGCTGTATAATTTTTAAATTAAAAAAATAGAACGTTTTTCCTTTTTAGATTTGATGGCTTTAATTTAAAAATAGAGAACATAAAAGTTTTGATACCATATCAGCGTGTATCGTAAATGCTATTATATCATTAGTACTAGTGTCAGCTAGTCGCAATGGAAATGAAATGTATCAAATAGTATGGTTATGCACGTTGGCTCAAAATAAAAGTGACATAGGGGTTGAATTAAATGAATAAGTTATAATCTTATATCTTACGTCATTTATTTTAGTGCGATATCAAAACCCATGCGTATTAGCATAGAATGTAAAAAGGAAAACAAAAGACAAGTGTCAAGAATGACACATCGTGCGCGGCGTTGCGTGGCCATCAATCAAAAACAATATTTGCTATTGGTCGTAATCTGTGTGCCCAAACTTCTCTCTTGAGAGACACACACTATGGGACAAAAATCGACTCTCACGGAAATTATATTGATATTCAATACACAATAAATGGGCCCTGTCAAAAACTTGCTGTTCGCTCCTACGGTCATCCCTAAGCTATCTGTGTCATTTGCTATTGGAAACGCAGCGTATATCCGTCCTTTTCTCTCGCTTTAGTTCATGTAAGTTAGAAAGAGATAACCGTGTATAGTAGGTTTAGCTCGCCTTTGTCACGAGGACTGAACTAATTTTTCATCATAGGGCCCGCGACAGTTACAAATGCGGCCCGAACTGTCTCCTTCTTTAATAATACTTTTTTATATTTTTCAAGGGTAGTTCGCCCTTACAGGAATGAAGATTTTCATCAAAACAACGAGGGTAAGAATCGGAAGGAGCTTATAATGCAATTTATTTGACTAAACACTTTAATTCAACCACAATTACAAAATGGAGATTCTTGATTATAAAAGAAAAATTTCACCAAAAATACGTATCACATTCATACATTACTTTAATTTACTTATCAAAGAAATAAATACTTAAAAGTATTAAACTATAACAGGAAACTGGGCAGTTGCTTAGATTTAAGACATAAGATCTTTGATTATTGTAGCCCTTCATACAACTTAACATACAGTCCTCAAAAATCTATCATGATCTCAACAAAACAATCGATCCAAAAATTTCCATCTCAGAAAAATGAGTGGCAAAGAAAAATCCATAAACTTAGACTGAGAGTGCTCTCAAAAAGTTGGGCATACACCCCTGGCATTATAATTCGGCTCCCCAGATCAGCCCGGCTCTCGATCAATCACTGTACGAATCTGTCATGTTAGGTTTATGAGAAAAATTGTTAGGATGCGGCCGAGGACCGCGCCCTTCGTAAACAGCCATGGGTTTATCGAGAAAGGGTATTGAGTCTGAATAAATAAAGAAGATCGAGAACTAGTTTTGATGTATACTTTTTTGAATTTAGTCCTCTTCATATTTGATTATGTGTTTTATTTTTATCAAGCTTCATATTGATATGAAAATAACAAATACACTTCCTTAAATTAAAGCTTATTCTTTAATGCTCACATAATGATATGACGAATAATGTCTAGTACTTGGAATATAGTTGTATATCTTAGTATGCGTTATATTTCTCCTATCAAAGCATAAAAAATGGTTTTAAAAAGATTAATCGTGTCTCCCACACAGCCTCGGAAGGTAGTAGAATGGCAAAAAACATTTTGAAGAAAATACCAGTGAAAATCATTTGTCTAAGCATCGGAGGGGTCAATGCGACACGGCGGTTCCCACGCTTAACCTACCAACATTCACAAATTCACACTTGCACCTCCGAAACGCAAATCTCTTAATAATTCGACGCCCACCTCTTAGATACGAAGCCTACGCCTAGTTTACTAACGGCAAAAATATCTTTGCAACTGTTGGTATTTCGAGAGAATTTCCGCTAATCGTCTAGAAAAAATATTTGCCGATTCAACGAAGGCTCTTTTTCCACTGATAAATGTTCAGCGAATATGTATCTGGCAATTTGGTAATTGCGATCCTTTTGTTTCATTAAGTGGTTTGGCGATTTCGTCTTTCTTGGGAAATGTGCACGTGCCATACAAAGAAAACTGAAACATTAGCTGTTTTTGAGACTTTTCTTTTCCTTTTCATAAACAGTGGAATACATGGTATGAACGGTTCAACGCGATAGCCTAGTTGGGAATGGAGCGGTCTGCCGAGACAATGTCCGGAGGTTCAAAACCCAAGGCACACACTTCTGACTTTTCGAAGTAACGTGTGTATTGTTTATCAATTATCGTTCGCTTTAACGGTGAAGGAAAACATCGTGAGGAAACCTACATACCTTTTCCATAATTTCGAGGGTATGTGAAATCTGCCAACCCACACTAGGCCAGCGTGGTGGACTAAGTTCTAACCCCTCTCAGTAGTGGAGGAGGCCCGTGCTCAGCAGTGGGCAGTATATAATACAGGGCTTTCCCTTCCTATTTGCCTTCCCACAAATACATAATCATATAAAAAAATGTTTTTTTTTTATCTTATTTTTTTTATTATCCTCTAATTTTTATCAGTCAATATCTACCAACCCACAATTAAACAAATGTTTCCAAAATCCCACTTCCCAAAATCGCCACAAAGCCTGTAGGTATATCCCGCATTGTTTTAGTATTATAACTAAACTCAATATAAATATACCTTAAAATACACACTATGTAACATAAGTACATAAACATCGTATCAAAATTACTTTAAGATATTCCGGGCACCCTCAAAGATAGGTAAAACACGCATTAAGCCATAAGCGAACGGGCAGATATTGAAATTCAAATGGCCGCCCGTGATTTAGTATTCATTTGATGTGATGGAGGCTTTACTCCGGTTTAGGTTTCGCCGGGCGTCGTCTTCTCGTACATCATAGCGGGCCACGCTTGAGATCTTTAAGTAGGTGGTGCAATGAGCTATGATGTATTTTCTTTTAAGTTTTATATGAAAAAGTTATTTATCTTTGGCCTTTTGACATTCTCTTTTAGAAAATTTCTAGAAATTACTTTGAAATTTATGAAAGCACGCGTTCGATATCTTGCGTAGTAACCAGGTAATCAAACATGGTTAAAAAAATCATCAGTTTTGACGCAATTGTATGCGATATAACTAACAGCTTTTTTCTATCCACGTTATGGCCTTTTTCTTTGTTTTGCGGAGAAAGTGACTTATAACTACAGGTTATGTTGGGTTCACCGCGCCTTACGATCCGGCGTTAAGCCGCCCGGAGAGATGTAACCATCGGGCGACCGCCGGGCAGAGTCCCTAACCTATGTACAACGCACGGCATAACAACCAAAACTCCGCGGTGGCGATCTTCGGCGCATTAAGGAAGGTTGCGGGCTTCCTCTGACGGAAGTATCTAAGTTGTCGTCCACAGCCGCCCCTGCGCGGGGCCGCCTAGTGCGGCCCGTCTCCTGTTGTGGGGGGGTTCAGGAGCCCCCGCGGATCGCTAATCCAAGTTATGGCCTGAAGAGATGTAAGTTACGGGTTAGGTCTAGTTGTACCTTTACCTAAAAATTAGGAGCTAAATCGCGGTTGTTTGTGTTCTACATACAATATTTTAAATATTTTTTGATTTTTCTGTGTAATCTAAATGTGCGCTCGTGCTCCTGGACCGTTTTTATATGATTGTGATGCCAAAACGTAACTCGTGCGAATGAACCACTTCCGATGGATTTTTCATCAAAATACACTTAACGGTGCTATTCAATACTGTACAAAATACATTCCATAAACTCCCACAAAAATAAACTAACGAATATCTCAAGACTATTAAAGTACATCATTTACAATCCGCTTTCAATGTTATTCTAAAGCCCAGTATGCCTCCAACACAAGACGGTTGACGGCGTCGTAATCCCAAAAGATTTCCACTTGGAGCGCGCATCAACTTGCGTCGCCCCACCGCTACACATTCTAAATAATAAACAGTTGCCAGACAAGCTGTACCTTTTTATATTATATATCAATATGGTATATTATATCATTGACTTTGTAGCTTAATATCATGGACATAAAAAAGTTCAGCTGTATAAAACCGTAACGGTAGTTTAATACTATTTCAATTTTAGAATTTATTTTTATAAATAGAATCTCATTCTTCCAATTTCAAATTATAAAAAAAATGCAATGAGTTAAATACATAATGCATAAGGATTAATTTAAGTAAAAGTTTTTTTTTCACTCATGGCATTTGCAACTTGCAGTTGTGTGTACAAAGAAAGGTACAAACTACTTAGTTCTCATAATAGGATATGTTTAATTATGTTTGCCAGAACTGATAAATACTGTTATAAATTTAACATTATAACCCAAGCTCATTACAAATATAAATATTTTTCCAAGCATTAAAATATAACGCACCTTGACGTACTCGCAAATTTTTAAACGTCGTTTAAACCATTGTTTCCATAACATTTAAGACATCGAAAGGAGACAAAAGCGAGAAAATTACTTCAACTCATTGATCTTCAACTCGACAATTTAATCTGTACAATTATAAGTTCAGCAGTAAACGTTGTTTACAACAAAATGTTGTTTTTGTTGAACAAATTAGTTTACTAATGACTGACTGTTTAAAAGTCGAGTGTTAAGCGGATAATTATTTTCTGATTAATAACGACACGAAATGTTCAAGTGTAATGTTATTGTACAAATTAATAAAGCGATGTAATTTTTCACGCTGAACGTCCAATAAATGGCAAAGAACAGAACTGCATGTCTTCGTTGACCTCAGCAAGGGCCTCTACCATTGCACATATAAAACATAAATTACATGTAATAATGAGTTTCGTATACATTGATGTGTTCCTAAAGGATTTATTTAGCTTTTAAGCTGCGTCGGAGTAATGTATAGGAGACATTAGGTAAGATTTACATTCAGAAATTCTTACGGACGGCGCAGTAGAGTTGCAGTATTGGTCTGATGCATTCGTTCGGGCCCGCGGGGCTTTCGATTGATGCTTTCACGACGGTCGACGTATGGCAATCGTTATGTAGCTAATGTCAATGGAATCCTGTTCGACTACTGTTCGTCTGTGTCCGTGTTTTACAAGTTTTATTTGCGTTCGATTTACAAATATACTAGTCGATGCATTGTTAGGTAAATCCCTTGTGTTATGTATGAGTTGCTAGGCAAAAAAAAATTATATTTTTGCTATTTTTTTAGGAATCTATCTGCTACATAGAGTAATAACATGATGTATATTTATAACATAAAGAATGTTCTAAATTATTAATATAGTTTTGATTTTTAGATTCTGTAATGAAAAAACTGGGTTTCTTTTAATATCACTTGGTTACAAAAAGAATAAGCAAGTAAACACGCAAGTTGTAATAAAAAACAAACCGAGAACTGGATCAACGATACGGCAATGAATCATATTACAAAGATCCTAATATTATCTTCAATTTATTTAGAAATGACATCAGAATTTATATTTTTTTCCTAATTTAGTTTGTACTTGGAAAGGTTGTAAAAATATACCGCGAAGGTATTTTTGTGACCACGTCATAGCTGGAAATTTTCATAGTAAGAGTTTTATAATATAATCCAAAATAAAAAAGAACGATGAAATGATAAAATAATGTAAAAATATATATATAAAAGTAAAATATAGTTTAAAAATCATTTCAAATTATCAAAACTTGCTGATCAAATATCGTCAAAATTTTCTTTAAACCCAATAACGATAAGGTTCAAATCCCTTCCAGTTAAACGGTTTTCGAGCTACTAAAACTATGTAGGAAGCACTCACAAGACTGGCTGAAACATAAATCTGGCTAGGCAGCTCGGTCGCGCGGAAACTTTTTGAATTATTAGTTTTAATTTCCGCCTAAGATCCGTTGCGTCCCCATATCTGTCAGCGCTCATATACAACCAACTGTGTTATTACATCGATATAAAATGATAGAATTAATTAATCGAATTCTGATTTTAATTTATTTTAATCTGTGCGATTAATCTCTTAATAGTGTTGGTTGTTGATTGATATTGTAGAGACAAAAAAGTGTATAAAAAAGCTTATTTATGTTGATTTTAATGTCTTAATTTAGTACGTAATTTAAATAAACTTTACGGTTAACTCTAAACATTACGAAGTATTAAAAT
The DNA here is from genome assembly GCA_947568825.1 of Sphinx pinastri. Classification (NCBI taxonomy): domain Eukaryota; kingdom Metazoa; phylum Arthropoda; class Insecta; order Lepidoptera; family Sphingidae; genus Sphinx; species Sphinx pinastri. The sequence goes on along the minus strand of OX387627.1, from coordinate 6,356,115 downwards.
AGGAATTATTGACTAAAATGTAGCTACGACTATCTTTGCAACTCCATACGAAAAATTGTATCCACATGTTATAAGTACATATGCATAATAAAATGAATTATATAGCGTATTCTGTATCGAAGATCAACATTCTTAACACTTTATTAAGATAGCCAAGGTTTATTGTATGGTAGCGTAATTACAGAGAGCCCATCGCCACCGGCCGGCCTGTTGATTTTATACAAACTGCAGATCGAAAGAGATACGTGGGCAATAACGTGTGTGTGTTAATATCAGCTCCTTCGGGATTCGATTTTTAAGATTTCGTCGCATTTCGCGAATATTCCACAATTGGAAGGCGAAATATGTAATTTTAAAGAGAAATGGTTTTTATGTGTGCCGCTCAGTTTGGGAGTATGCTCTGTTATTATTCGGATACCGGATTTTAATTGGCTAATGATAGGATACGGTGTCAGAAGTCTCAGTGATATAATTACTTAATTGTGTTTTTGTATACGCATTGATATTTGAGGAAGCAAAGTGTATAATTAAGTCGATGTTCATTTATCTAATATAATATTTCTTTATAGGTCTATTTTTTTTTAAATATTAAGAACAATTCCTATCTTGGTCATCGTATACAGGATCATTTTGACATAACTTTAATAAATGAAACAACATACTCGTAACACTGTTCCTCTCGTAACACTGTTCCAAAAATCATCAAGAAATAACAAATATTTCCACCAAAATTCCCGGTTTTACTTTTCTGATCAAACAAGCAAACAGTTGTAGTGCGAATATGGTGTGTTCGTGAGTGTATTTCTGTCTGTTATGTGTATTTTGTTTGAAACTTATTTTTTATTCTACATCTGCTTTTCGAGTATATTCTAAAGTATTATTTTCAAGAAGCTAAGTATGTGGTTTAATTTAGTAACGCTAAGTTAAACTGACCCTGTATCTTTACCATAACTAAAAGTCGTATTTACAAATCCTAAAATAAAAACTCGATACAACACACAAATAAAACCAACCGGCCGATAGGATTAATAAATTTGTCTAGTGGAAACGCCACGCTTTCACCGTTCTCCCTTTTTACGTGTGTTTCCACATTTTTCACGCTATAAATCATATTTTTTCACCGGTAGCGCTTTTTGCGCTGGCGTCCTTTCGGTTTGCCCGAGCGTACTGTCATTTTTTCATTCGGACATGAGAGTTTGCACTCGTTCGTTTTACTTTTATTTTGTACACAACATTTATGATTAATATCAACTGCGAATGACGTTAAATTGAATGACCTTGTTATTGATTACGCTCTTTAAAGCCACTGTGGGTATGACACGATGCGTAAGTTTTAAATACGATATGTTTAAAAAAAGGAAAAGTAAAATAAACAAGCCAAATGCACTCTCAAAGGAGGGGCGACGACGCACCGCTTAAAATCTCTCATCGCTGTAAATTTTAATTAAGCCACTGCAACAAGAACAATTTAATTTAATTGTCAAATCATTAAGTTAAGCACGAAAGTATTAGCCGGCGCTAGTGCGACCAAATTAATAAACTCCACGCTAACAAATAAAGAAATCAATGACGTATCTATTTTATGAAAAAAAAATGGCGGAGACTGTACATTAATACGTGGCCATAAATTAAAGCGTGGCTTAAAATTAAGACAACAAGCCTCTTTAATCTACAATAAATGGTGGTCGTCGCTCCGGGACCGGTTTTTCGAGATGGAGGCGCAAAAGAAAAAAGAAATAATCCGGTCCGGAACGGGTCCAAAATATGATAGGCATCCATAATACAACATGGCCGCTAAGCTCCTATATCCTTCTCGGTCACACGCGAACATTTTATATAAAGCCATCACACTTTATTAAAGTTGACCACATGTGGAGTGTTCCGCTAAGCCTAACCTTGATATCATATTCTCAGATGTAAGGGGTGTCCTTGGATATTTATTTCTTCGTTCAACAAACACCGCCTCGACATTAAATATTACATCTAAATAACTCGTAGAACGAGATAATTAGTTAATTTTATATTTATTTTGATTAGGAAATCGGCGCTATCGTCAATTTGTCTTGTGCTATCTACTTAAAAAATTGCACTTGTTGAATTAATGTATTACACGATATTTATTTTTTGACATTGATTTATGACATGTGTTTATAGATTGTGTAAAATATTTTATTAATTGTTTCTAAATAACGAACTATTGTTTAAATATGGAACCATATTTTCATTTTATTAAATTTATCTGTTTGATGGCTATGTGAATGTAGTAAACACCCTATGTAAAGTGACCGGGCCGCCGTCCCCCCCGCGTCGCGTCCGTCGGGCGCGACCACAGCATTCCACATTATTACTTACACCACCTTATAAATAAAACCGCTTATGTGCGTACCTGCCAATGCCACAAATCTCAGAAAAAAGTATGCATACCTTGTTGACAACTCTCTTCGTTATATATTGATACAAGTTAAAGATACGGAGTCTGGATTATTTTTATTAATGCGACTAATACTGAACCTCTGACAACTTTCTATTAAATTTTATCATTTTAATACGTCAGCACTATGCGTTATTTATTAGTTATTCGTTATTTTTAAGAATAAAAAAAATCCCTTTACAGCATGAATTGATAGCCTTTTTATTAAATACTAGCTATTGCTCGCGGCTCCGCCCGTGGGAGAAAGTTTTTGCGGGATAAAAGTCCCGCTTTATATTTTCCCGGGATAAAATTTATGTGTTAATCCAGGATATGATCTACCCGTGTACCAAATATCAATGAAATCCGTTCAGTAGCTTTGGAGATGTGCAGTAACAAAAATACAGAAAAACAGACAGACAGACAGAAAAGAATTATAAAAATCGTTGATTTGTTTTCCATTGCTCTGCTACAGTCACCCCCTTACTTTTTATCACATTTCTTTAAATGTACAGACACACCGGTTCGGTTGTACTGCTTTATTATAATATGTATAGATTAGGTTGGGGAAAAATTATCTTCGCATTTTATATGAAAACTCAAGACTTCTTTTTTCAAAATTTATTTACATTTAATTACAGTATATAGGTGGCATTTTGTTCGATGACTTTCTGCCATCTTGTAGGTAGTGCCATCATCTCGTTGCTGTAGAAATTTTGGGACTTCTGATAAGAAAAAACGCAACAAGTAGTTTTGGCAGTATTCTCTTGATGTTAACCTGACACTGCCTAAAGAATTCCGAAGAGACCGAAACAGGTGGAAATCTGAAGGTGCAAAGTCAAAGCTATATGGTGGATGCATTAACACCTCCCAGCCAAACTCTCTTAATTTTTGCTGAGTGGCTAAAGATGTGTGGTCTAGCGTTATCGTGATGAAAGACCACACCCTTTCTATTGATCAATTCCGGCCGCTTTCTCTCAACTTCTTGCTTTAATCTCATTAGTTGTTGGCAGTAAAGACCCGAATCAATGGTTCTGCTATACGGTAAAGCTCATAATAAACAATGGTTTTCCCATCCCACCATACACACAGTATCACCTTATTGCGAGTTAACCCAGGTTTTGCCACAGTCTGTGAAGCCTGACCGACCTTTGATCACGACCTTTTTCGTACGTTCTTGTCGTATGTGATCTACTTTTCATCACTAGTTATCAATCTCTTCAAAATGATTCGGTTTCATTACGTCTCAATAAACAATCTCACATGAGTACACGGTTCATTAGGTTTCTTTCAGTGAGCTCGTGTGGCACCCAAATATGGAGCTTTTTTGTGTACCCATCTTTTTTCAAATGGGTCAAAACTGTTTTGTTATCCAATTCTCAGTTCTTCAGCTATGTCGTAACTGCTAGTATGTCGATCTTGCTCCACTTATTAAAAAATGGTGTCACTTTATTCGTAACAGGGCGACCAGAGCGAGATGGATCTATGACATCACAATTTCCGGATTGAAAACGCTTGAACCCACTTTGTGCTACTCTTACTGACACTGCATTAGGTCCATAATCGTCACAATATTTATTCGCGGTTTGTTGTGCATTTGTTTTCTTTTTGTAATATAATTTTAAAATGTATCGAATTTATCATTTTGGCAAAAATAGCTAAAGACAACGTTTTACTATTTTGTTTATTTTTTTTGAAATATAACCTTTTTAATATCATCAAAACCAGCCAGATACAAATAGTACAGCCAAAGAGCTTTTATTACAAGTTTATACATACTATATGAGAAAAGACTTTTTCCCCGACCTATTATGTTGTTAGAATTTTTGTTTACCTACCACATTACAAGTACGTAACCTACATTACAGTCTTATTAAACTTTAACTAAAATTGTAGGAGCATACAGAATTAATAATTTTCGCGAGTACCTAATGCTACTCAAAAATACTAGAATATTAAATATTGTGTTACGTTACTTTGGGCAATACTAACGTTTTGAAATTTGAGATATTAATGATAATATATTTTGACTCCACTTTAAAATATTAATTCGTCACCGTATAATAACCGTGATTATTGCCCCAGATTTATTTTCATTTCGTTTACCATATAAATAATGTAATTTATAAATGGATTTGTAAACTATTATAATTACACGACATCTTACCTTATTGTGGTAAGATAGCTATCCCCTCCTATGGCGATTCATAAATGGCGTATGAGCACAAGTATATTCTAAACTAAAAAGATTTATATTAATGCATTCCTATATTTATAACCAAATACCTATACACCTACACCTAGATATAATATTATGTAGTTTTCATTGCACACCTACCACAGAATTTATGAATAAATTCCTTTGTACTGTTATTCTTATAGTCTGTACTAAAGCCAATTACGAATCCTGAGTCAGTTTCCGTCAAGCTCAGCAATTTATCTGTAGTCATCGGTTATTTTTGAATTTTATTTTATACTAACCTTGAGGGCATTGATCTTCCCATCATTTAGGAATAGTTTACCGTACTGGTAGAGCAAGTAGTAAACAGAATACGAATAAACGTTGCCTATAACGTATTTTAATCATTTTACTAACTATTTACATATTTATTTCAGACATGTACAGTTTCAATTTGAATAATTAAATTATATTATTCACGGCTAGCGGTTGACGACATAATTACGTAAGTTGATTGGCGACTATGAGACAAAAGTAGATATAAAACGGCAGAATACGTACCTGTAAGCCTAGAACCACAATAAACTGATAATTAATAGGATGCGATTAATAATCGCCCACACTTATAACTTTTAATACATTTTCGCACTCGGTCTAAGCAAGCCAAAGTATAGTAAAGGACTGACCATAGTGAGGTGAAATCGAAACTGGGTTTTTGTTTGCGAATAATATTCAAATCGCCTTTTAATCGGTAGGTGGTCGATTGTTCTGAGTTGCATTGTTCTCAATGTTGGCGTGCAAAATCTTTTGAGATGCTTTGAGACACTTTCCCTTAGATTCTTGCATTTACAACACGTTCGCTTTCGTTCTTTCACTATTTTGTTTGACTTTTGCGGGTTTAATGCGTTTTATGGGGTTGTAAATCAGTAAATTCTATTGTATAAGAAGAAAAGTACCTGTTACAATTTTGCACAGAACTGTTGTGGCGAAAGTTTTTATTAAAAGGGTAACAAGTGCAGACACAAATATATTCTAGGTAATTAATGCTATTTTTATCTACTATTTTAGTGTAGAGTCGAGACTGTACTTATCATTATTTTTAACTCAATGTTGCTCACAGCTTCCCAAAATAAAAACCCCTTTGGCTTTTTAGGTATATAATTAGTCTATTTGCTATCTTAAGCCATGTCTATTTTTATGCCGATTTGAATCCAAATCGGTTAGGCCGTTTCTGCATGCAACTTCTACAAATATTCATACGTTTTTTCTAGCTTTCGCATTTACGATGATCATCATCATCATCAGCCACACGACGTCCACTGCTGAACATAGGCCTCCCCTAAAGATTTCCAGATTTATGATGATATTAAGTCAGAATTTGCATTGTGAGGCCCAACTTCCAAGTTCAAACCATCTTAAGGAAAAATGGAACTTTTATAATCAATCCGTGCCTTTTACTCAGAAACGGTTTCAAGTGCTAATTTGAAATTAATTTCTATAGCCTCACTAAAATAAATTCAAGTTTCTAGTGTCACGCAATAGAAAATTACAGTGATTCAGAGCATAGTTTTACCTGTATTAAACGCCAAACAACACTTTCTAATGATCTGCCATTTCGAAATTTGACACGAAGCGATCTTGCATCTTGATTCTCTTGCATCACTAGTGAAGTGTGTTCAAAAGTTATTTGAATTATTTTACATACTGCGCACGCGCCCGCAGTACAAAAACTTGTCATTAGTACAATACAAGAATTGTTACAGGTTCAAATATTTATAAGACCATGAAATATAATAACAGAACACTAGCACACGGGTCATATTCACACCTTTTTAGCAATTCACAAAACAATTACACCTGTTTCATACAAAGGTGACAGTACTTTTGCTTCAACGTCTGTTACTTCTATTTTTGAGTCCACACAAAGATCCGATGTCCGCGTTATAGATGCATACATACCCACAATTTCATTTTGAACAATATCTCTTTCATTATTAATAATCACATCTGCTTGTAAAGGTCGTGTCCTACTGAATTCAAAGAATGAATGAATGGCGATGGTTTATGCCACATTGGAACAGGAGATCAAATATTATAACTAAATGGAATTATGAATCGGTTTCTTTTTTTATTACTAGTGTATTAAATCCAATTATGATATGGATTAATGGCTGAGGATTAGTGCAATACAGAAAGATAATATTATATCGACAACTTAATATGGAATCCTAGGAATTGTTCAATGATTTACAGTATACAAATTTATTTAGTTTTTATCTCAAGAGTTTTGAAACTTTTAATAATACAACCAATATTCAATACCCCTGCTGTATATCGTTCGCAAGTCACGAGATCTACCAGAAGACTCACCAAAATATATATTTTCAATTTTATATTTTAAATGCTGCCTCGGTGGCGTAGTTGTATTAAGGTACGACTGCAATCCTGAGGTATTGGGTTCGATCCCCGGGTCGTGCATAGTGATATTGGATTTTTCTGGAATTCAGTATCCGCCCGGAGTCTGGAATTTGTGCCCGATATGGCGATAGGCTGGCCCCCTATCACATCATGGGACGGAATTCGCACGGCAAAAAGTGGGTGCACTTAGGTGCGCCTCTGCCTTCCCCTTCGAGGATAAAAAAAAGGCATGAGTGTGTGTGTGTGTGCTATATTTTAAATGTTTAGAATAATATCTCTCAGTGGGACAATGGCCTCTCATTCAACTCATTATCGCGCCATGCTCGCAATAACAGATGTTCCCTGTGTTATTAATACGATACGAATCGCCTATTAATAGAGAATTTTGTTAAGTTTAATTATTTTTCTGCATAACATTCTATTTATATTGCACTGGATATATTCGGCGCTTGAATCAAAGCGGGTGGTTATATCAGCTATTGCTTTCTTTACATTTTTATTTTTTTACTGGTGTTAAAAAATATCCGAACGTGTTTGATGCTTTAGAAAAATGTTTTGTACCTTGTTTTATATGAGTTTTTGAACGTTTAAATGTTACTTAAATTTATTGTCTTTAATGATTTCGTTATACGAATCGTAATATAAATGAGCATAATGAAATATATACAACAACCTTATTTTGGCCATATATTACGGGTTATTACGAGATAAGATTACTATGTAAACTGTAGTTAGGTAAATCATAACACTTTCTAAAACCCAAACTATCTTTATACCGCATAAAGTTTGTAAAAATCATGATTAATCATCACCAAACAGTTTCTCAAACCTCGTTTTCCCATACATGTTCAGTTCGCATATTACCGCTAGGTGTATCCAAACGCATCCGTCGTTTGACCCGCGCAGGGCACGGAACAAAGCTCCTAATTCTATTGAAACACCATTATCTAATAACTTTACTATCAATCATCCATCCCTCACTTAGCATCATTAATCAGTATCTATAAATGTATCTTATGGATCCAATTTTTAAGCATAGGAAGTTATGGAATATGCCCATATGTTGGATGAAAGAATAGAGGAAATACGTTAGTATCGTTATGGTACGTTGAATATTTAGCTACGTATAACAATGATTTTTAATCATTTGAACATAATATTATATATATGTATATGACATGCATAAATACATACAAGTCATTTTTATATTTATTGTTATGATGCATCTCTCCATCATTTAAAGTTTTATAATATTAGTTGATACTAAATTATTATGATTAATTAACACAACTTGTATCAACCGCAACCTTATGTATCAATTCTTGGAAAGGTTGTATTACGTTTACTTAATAAGAGGAAGTCACAATAAGTCATCATTATGACCAATCATCAAAAGTATTTGTCTCTTTTTAACCGACTTCCAAAAAAGGAAGATGTTCTCAATTCGTGTGTTTGTAGATTTTTTTTTATTATAATTTGTACGGTATATTTTCATGTCATTGTCAGCTTTATTCAGATTCAATAATGTAGGTATTCATAATATGCATATTATTATCTTTGCCTTGTTGACCATTTAATTAAATTCTTAGCCCGTCGGTTTTTAATATGAACTAGCCTTTGATCGCGGCTTCGCACGCGTGAAAGATTTTTTCCCGGATAAAAATTCAAAAAAAGTAAAATATCCCAGCTAGTAAAACAGCGAATTATTTCTGATATTTCTCTACACTGACTGACCGCTGACATCAGTGTTCGATTTTTAAATCTATATTCTCGATTCATCAGTCAAAACGCACTAATCGCTGAACAATTTGCTCATCATCAACCATGGCAATGACTGAATCGTGTAACTAATGCGCCGCGTTTCTAGAAGCATTAGCTGTAAGTGCTTGGACATAAAACTGATAGGTATGCAATACATCGAACCGGTTCATCAATCTGATCCGAACTGACACTGTTTGATCCGATTTGCTATTAATTGTGTTAATTGTGTAGTTTTGTTGAGCGTTTTATTCGTTGTTTATAGCTTTTTTAATGATTTAAACTGTTAACTAAAATGTTATGTACTCTATATTATTTATTAGAAACTAACTATAAGAAGATTGTATGTACAAAAGGTATTTCATATTGTTTTTCTTTGAATGATACGCTTTATTCTTAACTAGACTTTTGCTCACGGCTCCGCCCGCGTGAATGCGTTTTTCGGGGATAAAAGTCTTGCATTATATTTTCCCGGGATAAAAAGTAGCCTATGTTACTCGCTGATAATATAGCTTTATATTGGTGTTAATTTTTAAAAATCAGTCCAGTAGTTTTTGATTTTATTCGTTACAAACATACAAATCTTTCCTCTTTATAATATTGTAATAGATATAGATTAAAAGAAACTATCGGAATACAAACATGCACGTTATTAACTCGACACGCCCGCTTTGTTCTATTTTATACGCTTTGACGCCTTTTAAGCTAATAGCTCACGATACATGCTAAGTTTAGACATGAACGAGTAAAGATTATACAGTCAGCAGCATAAGTAGCTGAACAAATTCCAAATTTCAAATTGCCTACATACTTTTGTGTTCTTGCTAATCTTATTTTCTCTACACAATAATAAAATAAAAGAGATTTACTTTAATTCAAACGAAGAAAATATTTTTTTCAGTTTAACTTAACCCGTATATAGGCGATTTGAAATTTTGATTTTGTATAGATACTTATGCCGCTGACTGTGTACTACATGAGAAGTGACTATAGCTCGCTATTATGTGTACGGCATAGATATTTTTGCAGCAATTTAAATGCACGTAGTTTTTAAATGTTGAATAATAAACTATTAAGTATATTTAATTCATATTTTATTGTAGAACATAAGTAGATGCTCAATAGATTCCTGCGTAAAATAGATCGATATTTTTTATTTTCCCAAACCCCAAGTAACGGTTATTAAACCTCCTAAATAAAAGAATGAACCAAATCGCCAAAATCACTCGCAGGAAGTGAGATTAGCATCAGCCGTCACATCGACACCATGACGTGGAATAATTCCGTCCAATAATAGGGGAGGTCCGCCCTACACGAACCATGCGGGCGTTGTATGTACTACAACATGCAATCGTATCGCGTTTCGTTACTATTGCATGCCGCATACCGATGGCGTGTACGGGATTAGGCGGGAAGTGCGCGTGCGATTTGTTCTTGCATTCTTAGAGGTATTTGGTATAAAGGTGACCTTGGTAGCAGCAGCAGCAGCAGCAGCCCTGTATTATATACTGCCCACTGCTGAGCACGGGCTTCCGGGCTTCTACTACTAGGGTTTAGGACTTAGTCCACCACACTGGTCTAGTTTCTAGACCTTCGTAAGACTAAATAATTATTTTATTATTCACTACTTTAAGCTTATGAGTTATGACCCTATTCATGAACTACAAAAGTTTTATAAGTATCTACTTCTATCGAATTATTATTTAATCTTCTATTAATTTAAATAAATGTTACAGGACTAAAGCTTTAGTAAATGAATAATATATCTCTTTTTGTTTATCTTTCCCGGCTAGTGCTTTATTCGACGAATAGAACATAATAACGAGATAATGTTATTAAATTAATTATAATTATTAGATCAAAAGTCGTGTTGCAAAAACATTATTATTAGCATACTAACGATATATACTTCAGAATTTTCACAAATTATTACTGCCACAAAAACAAAAAATGAACAAAGACATAACTATTGCTTCCATACAAAATGAACCGTACGATATTTTGTCGTACGACTACAGAGAGCCATGTATTCGTGTGTCGACAACTATTTGTCAACATCGATCGCATTCGCCATCACTCTGCCGAGTTGTCCAGACGCGACTAGCGTCTGTACTGTATGCGCGGGCAATTGTTTTATTTGCCCGTCTGCATCACGGGTAAAAGTTTGACTTATAGCCAACAGGCCACGATTCAATCTATTCCAGGAGCAATAGTCTATATCGAAGAAGTGACAATGTAATGATCTAATGTCTATGATATTGATATATTTATTGGTTTGCAATGGCATTGATACGCTAACAAAAATTGCAAATAAAAAATGCGCATACGCAAACTCACGCCTTTCATCCCCGACGGGGTAGGCAGTGGCGCAACTAGTGCACCCACTCTTCGCCATGCGTATTCCGTCCCATGATGTGATAGGGGGCGAGCCTATCGCCATATCGGGCACAAATTCCAAACTCCGGGCTGATACTGAATAGATAAATCCAATATCATTTTGCCCGACCCGGAGATCGAACCCGAGACCTCAGCAATGCAGTCGTACCGTAATACACCTACGCCATCGAGATAGTCACAAAATGCGTGTTGTAAATATTGAGTTTTTTTTTAATCTATATTTATACATTTCAATTTCCTTTACTTCAAATAAGTAAATTGTTGTACCATTATTGCACCTATGGTTGGCCGAGCTTATATCTATTCATACCATGTTATGAAGAGGGCATGATATCTATCGACTATAAATTCAAATGTGGAGCAAGTCATGTAGGCTTCTTGAAATAAGTATTGATATAATGCTATATAATAAATATTCATTTGCGGCTTGAATCCAGAGCTTTGGTAGTTCACTAATTCACCAAGTATCGTTACTAGTCTATTGAATCAATTCAATAAAAAATACATAACCATTTTATGATTCGCCTTCGCATTACCTGTTGGTTGTTACTTTAAACGTATGTTTATGAAATTACATACAGGGCTTAATGTTACTTTACCCACATATGAGACAGGTTCCTGTGCAAAATATACCACACTTTATTTTTTCGCTCAACTTGGATAATAGTCCTATTATTATAGAATATTCTTGACCGATGATTTTCCCACCTCATTAAAATTATAATAGTAATAAAGTATAAAATAAATTACATATATCTAAAAATATGAAGATCGATAGAACAAGATAGGTATATCTGATGTGCGAAAATTAGATATAATAACATCAATTACATTGGATAATATCTTAATCGTTCCTACACTTAATCAGTATGAATTAACTGCACTAGAGTGATTATGTAGTCTTATTAATATGTTAACAAGCAATTGTGTTGTAAACTTATATGTTTTTAATTTAACAAAAGTTATTTTTATACCTTAGAAATACTACAGTTTTATTTTTTACATGACTTAAAACTGTGCAAAAATAAATCCTTTATACATTATAAAAACAATTAACATTATTATGATACAAATTGCAAAGATCACTACTACTTAAGCGCGGAGTAATACGTCTTTCAAAAACACGTAGCGTGGGCGGTAAAAACTCCCTTTGTTGCCGCTCGAGCGAGCTGATTTCTTAAATAATGTCGGCTTGTGTAGGTAGGAGGGCTCGGGCGAACCACATAGCAGGCAGGCATAGGCGAGCTACGGTGCAATCAGTCTTATTCCACGCGGACGCGCCTCGATTAGTCAACGCCTGGTGCAGAGACAACCGTTCCCGTTCCCCCCAACCTCCTCTTGGGAGCGTTATCGATTGTTCGTAATCGATTTCGGTTTGCGTGGTGAAAAATATCGATTACTCCCAGCTGTAAGTTTTAATTAACCTTTGATGCTCGTAAAAAGATAAGTTTTTAGCTTCATGTTTATATTTTTGTTTATGTTAATTGACACTAACCCTTACAGTGAACTTTTTAACAGCCTTACGCTTAATCTAAAGGCCGTGAGAGAGTGTCATGAATAATCCCGCATGTCATTAGATTAATAGTTTTAATGCGTTTACAAATCTGAGCTGGCAACACGCTTACATGTGAGACTTAACAATGGCAAAAACAAAACGACACGAATTGAATCCCACATTTATTAATTAGGTCTACATAAGCGTGAGTTTTTGTTATGCTTTATCTAACTTAGAACAGAAGACAATAAAACAAGATTCCAATTCGTATCAGGACGATATCTAAAAAAAAAAAACGAAGACGATTCGACCACCCCAAAGCCAAGACTTTGCAGGCACGTCAACTATACAATGAAGTTTAAAGTGCTGTAGATAAAGTTAAACGAGTTAAGCCGTATTATCGGCCGTCGTGTCCTAAGTCCTAATCACGGACTCGGCCCAGGTTCTAAATAGCCGTCCTGAAATTACTGTTGTCGAGAAATTGAACTTTAATCGTAATTAGGGTTCGTTTTCGCTAAAATATATTATGGTAAATAGTAAATTTGTTAGAAATTCTTTATATTTTTTTTGATCAATTTTATAAATGTTTTAAAACAGCTTTATTGGATTTATCATTAACTGACACTATTAATATTTATACATTTTTTTTATGTACTGAAACTCATTAACGCTTATTTTATGCCATGATGTTAAAGTCAAGCTAAAGGCGAGTTTCAAGGTTTTTATAGGTCAGTTGCTCTAGCGCATTGCGTATGAATGATTATAAATATAACGTCGTCATAAAAGACTACGAGTTGATGTAATACGAAATTTATCTATACCTGCGAACAATGAGACATACACAATTGTTTTCATTGAAAAGTGTTTTCCTATAAAACACATTCCCTGTAATTTATTGGTAGACTCACAATTCAACGTCATGTAACAATACCGTTTAAAGATCTATGGAATCATTAAAGATGTTATCTTATCTAAAATAGAATTTATCATTACCTTCAGCACATACACTATTACAGTATAGGTGTCCAGCTCTAAATGACCTTCTTTGTCACTTATTTTATTTATGCATCCACCAACATACAACGCGCTAATCAGGAGTCCATTACCTATATTTTATTCTCGTGCCGGCCCGTTATCGGCAGTTTTCTCACTACGGCATTATAATGAAGAGTTTAAATTTAGGAGTAATGGTTGACCAATAAGATAAAAGCGAGAGGGCTACGATTGCAAACATATGTTTGCGGGCGACTAACGCCGTAGTTCAAAGTATTAAAGAAGGGAATAAGGTTGAAAGAGAGCAGATGTAAGTTGGTGGGAATGTAATGACGGACGCATGGACCGCCGCATACAAAGCAGCCAGCTACCAGAATAAAGTTATCTCGCGATACATCCCTATATTAATGGGTAACTCGTTACTTGGATATTGAGACGTTTCGGGACCAAACCTGATGTTAAGGCATCGAACTTATGAACGTGTAACCTTATTTGGATTGATTGAAAATTTGAATAGGTAATTTAGGTATTATATAAAAGTGGAATTGAGACAAGCGAAATTTTGGTAATGGTATAATAGCTTATGAAATTAAATTATAAAAACAGGTTCACTAAATGATGATATAACTTGTTGCAGATGAACCTAAGGCTGTCAATGAATATTTCGAATGTAGTAGCGCACAGTGGGAAGCTAAAAATCAAGTGTAGGTGTTTCAAATTATTAACTTCAGCTTAATGTAGAAATTAAAAAACATGTCTCTGTTTTTATTACAATTATTATCTGTCAGGCACAGTTTTTTGTTGGTTTAAACTTTGGAAATTATGAATAATTTCACCGCCCAGCAATGATATCTTTTAGATCACAATTTATTTTTCGACGCTTGAAAGGCAATAATATCTAAGCGACAAAAATACCTAAAATGAGTTATATACATATTTGGAATCGCCAGATTTTTCTGCGTCGATTGATCCGGGTTTCGTAGCTCTAGGACAACTTTTTTGGCGGTTAGATACTAGATGATTCTGGTAAATTTCACTTTTTTTTTCTCACTTATCGCCAAAATTTTTACGACTTTTTGGATTTACAGTAGTTGGTACGCTTAAGGAAATTGATTTTGAACTTAGTGCGTTTTACATGAAATCATGATATTACTGTTTTGCATTAATATAGGTTTACTTGAAATAAAAAACTGCTCGCTCTTTAATTAGTTGTTTATTACCTACACAAAAAATTATAACTTTGGCATAGATATAATTTTACCTGGACCCATACTCTCCATATTTATGTGCTTAGATATTTTCAGCTTAATAAAATATTTTGTTAATAGTACATTTATACAATTTTACCTAAAATAAAATAAATAATTATTAGTCGGTTAGATAATTTTACCTGAATAATATAAGTTCTATTTTTTATACTTAGATATTTTTACTTGACAACCTTTAACTTCAGTCATGTCGCATAGATAATTTTACCGGGTATGTTCAGGTGGTTATACTTATTGCTAAGAGATATTTACCTGTTCATAATAAAGTAAATACACCCGCTTGCGAACCACCTAGTGTTTTGAAAGTGTCATTTGTATATGCGCGCGATCCTGTACAGCGCGTATTGGTTGTCGCTAAGAGAGGACAGCCGTCCGACGTTTTTATGATTTTGCCTCAATTTTACGTAGATATGGTGAGTTTTTAACAAATAAATAGACTTTTATAATTTTAATAACATTTATTTTTGTAATAAATATATTCATGTTGCATTATTGTGTATTACAATATGTTAATAATAATTTAATTCCAATTTTCCCTATTCTCTCCGTATACTTTTTTGCCGGTTGAGGCTAATCCTGACCTACCCTTTTTGGAGATAATTTATTTGATAAATGCACGCTCTCGTAGGGTGCCCTCTTCCAGCCGTACCATCCACATTAGCTCGAAAGCTTACGAAAGGTATTTAACCTTTCATGACCTGTCTTGAATCCATCCTCTCCACGTGCCCAGACCTCTTTCTATCACAACCACTTTTATCTTGCTCACATTAATTTTCATTCCCTTCTCTTTAAAGACATCATTCACATAATTTTTCGTACCTTGCAGCTCTCCCGTCGATGTTCTCGTACAGAGACTTCAAAGTCCTCACCAGGTGACTCTCAATCCGATATATTAAAGACAATGTTAACAATCTCTGCACCACCCTAAGGTTGACTGGGAGAAATGCCTACGGCATTAAGTCCGCCTTTATACATTTGTATATGAAGTGCTTAAATAAATAAATAAATAACAATGTTCGGGGCTGCGGTTTGAGGATCACATCAATGGCGTTGTTAAAAATTGTTTTTATAGATTGAAGGTTTTGTATGGGATAAGAGATTTTCTTAGTGTTACCATGAGAAAGAGACTGGTGGACTGCTTGATTCTATCAAAATTAAATTATTGCGACACTGTTTACAGCCCGTGCCTCTTATCTCGTACAGAACGTTTAATACAGCGTGTCCAGAACGCATGCGCACGATTCTGTTTTAGTGTAAAGCGTAGAAACCACATCACGCCATACCTAAATCAAAATAATGTACTAAAAATGGCTGCTCGGCGTAAATTACATTTTGCGAGCTTGTTATTCGGGGTGATAAAGACACGCAATCCGGCATACCTGTACAATAAGTTAATTTGGAGATATGACAATTATAGCTACTCTGCACGTTCGACTTCTTATCCGCTCTCGACGCCTCAACATAAAACTGCTGCCTTTAGAGGATGCTTCAAGTTCGCGGCAAGTCACTGCTGGAATGTTTTATTGCCTCCAAACATTAGATCCCTAAAAACAATAGAAACATTCAAATTACATTATAAGAAGCATTTATTAATAGAACAAAAAAATGAAGACGGCTTATACAGGTAATTTTAAACAGGACTTACACATGTTTTATGACCTATGCATGGGTAAGGCTAATTTACAACTTCCAAGCAGCTGGCAGCGAATATTTTCTTTCCCATGTCATGAGTCATGACATTATATCCTGCGTTGCGTAGTTTCCATATATATTTTGTTTACGTCTACTTTTAAGTTTTACGATGCCGCGTAATTTAATTTTATAGCTAATTATAACTGGATGTTACTTATTACTGCCAGTATTATTATGCCCGCGACACAGAGCACTGTATGGATTTGCGCCGCTGCACTGTGTACTGACCAGCGTGCGCCTGCGTCGGCTTGCGCGACGCAACTGAGCACCTAACTTATTGTCCACGTAGTTGTGTACGCGTAGTCGACAGGTCCGTTTCCTATTTTGTTTATATCTTTTATTTAATTTTCTTTTATTATTATCAGTTAGCCGGTTTGACGCCCGTACGTCACTTAAGGTGACCACTGAAAATCAGCGTTGTGTTGTGGTTGCACCACTTCACAACATTATGCTGAGTGGTCACCTACCTGTCACAGCCATGACTAGCCATTGTTATTATTAATTGTTATTATATGTCAATTGTATCTGTTTGTTTTGTGACTGTGACAAATAAATCGTTTTTCTTTCTTTCTTTCTTTCTTTCTTTCAATGTTAACAACAGTTCATTCCTCAGCATACGATCATAAGCCTTTTCCAAGTTTACGAAGGTGTAAAAGACTTTTTTGGACTTAGCCAAATGTTCTTTCGCTATGCACCTTATGTAAAAGACTTGATGTGTGTAACCCATTCCTCTTCTAAAACCTGCTTGGACATTCCACACTTTTTTTCAGTCTCATTAATCACTCTCTTAATGAGGACCTTGGCATACAATTTACTGGCAGCACAGGGAAGGCTTATTCTGCGGTAGCTTTTATATTCTTGCTGTGAAAATTTCTTCTTGAAAATGGATATAATAATGGTTTTGCACCAGATATTAAAAAGTAGCCATAACAATTTTGCTACTACGCCTTTGCCGTATCTCAGCATTTTAACGGTTACACCCAGCAGCCTTGCCTAACCTCATACTTTTCATCGCATTCACTATTCCATTTTCCGTAATCTCATTATTAGCCTCGTTTTGAGAGTAAGCCAGGTCTATAGCCTCTTAACCACCTGCTACATCCCCATCGCCTCATTTAAAAAGTCTTTTGAAGTAGGCCTTCCAAGCAATACTTCCCTTTTATCTCTAAACCCTTCCATCTTCATTTCTGATGACTCCTATCTTTGAAGTCCCCGACTCTCCCCTGATCAACCATATTTGTTTCCAGAATAGTGAAAGGTTCGCTTTGGATTCACGAGGTTTGTGGTCTAGTTCCTTTTTCTTTCTTTTGCTCAACTATTTTCTGAACTCTCTTTTTCATTTTGGTATACACTATACACACTTACTTGTCTTTGCGAAGTACTATGAAAAACCTTTGTGGAAGACGTATGTCAAGATCGTAGAATGTGGTGCTCAATAGTCTTTTCCCTGTGGGTTAAGGGCGTGGGTGTGTACGCATGTATTTGCTTTCAACAAAAATAAATTTAGAGAGAAAATTATGAGTTTCCAACACAATGAATAAATTATAATATTATTGCTTTCGAGTTATGCTTACACGGAGATATTTAAGCAAGCCGTTGTAAATGTTCAGATAAGGCAATTTTGTATGTCCTTCCGCTCATCGTATATTTGAGGCGAGAAACTCCCTCCAAAGAAATAAGTGTTGGCTATTAACAAATTCTATATCATTATGCTATATTTTGGATGTAAGTATGTTTATCTAACAATAAAATGTTGATTATTATTAAAATTGACTGATTATTAAATAGTTCAATGTTTGTAGGAATAACAAGATTTACAATATTATGCACGTATTTATGTTTCTCCACGATCGTGTGACCCAATAATTTAGATATAGATATTTTTACTTGATTTTATTAATATGTTTAGATATCCTTATATGATTTTTACCAACTGTGCATTTTCAAATATTTGTATTTCATTAAATTTACTTGTTACGGTATTCATAAGATGATCCATTTAGATGATTTTACCTGTTTGTAAATTTAGGTAATTTTTAACTAAGCGACGTTAACTTTTTAATTTATAATCTTCAGGGCTGTTAATTTAACTCAAAAAACGTCAAAAATTAAGAGGTTCCTAAAACAGTTACAATTATTTTTATGCAGCAAATGGTTAATTAGTTATGATTTTTTTTGTCAAAATGAAAACTTTAAAACGCTCTACTGAAAAATTTGCTAAATGTCGCTTAGATATTATTGCCTTTCAAGCGTCGTTTTGTTTTTGTGTTCAAGTAAATGTTGTCCGTCAATTCACGTATAAGTCAGGTAATGATGAATGCACTCTTTTGTTTTACACTTATTTAGGAACTCGACTTTTATTTGGTCGCTTTATATTATATTCGACTATAATGCGTTAACTTAGATATAGTTAAACAGCCCCTTAATCTTTAAAATTGACAATTCTGCTGCGGGAACTTAACTGTCAAGTTGAAAGTATGTACGTAAATTAAGGCGACAGTTTGGTTTTCAAAGATTCATCCACATTATCTTAAGCTGGATCAAAATCATCCACCCATAATTATAATCCCAAATATAAAAAGTCTATTTGCGAAAAAGCAGAACTAAAAATTGCTCAATTTCTTACATGAGGTGCAGTAATTTTCGCGTTTAAACAGTTTTAAAGCCGAGTAATTTTGGTCGCGCTTATTTTCTTCGAACAGGTCGCTGTGGTAAACGCACGGACATCTGAAACCAAGCATTACCTGGCCCCGTCGAACCGCGAGATGATAGGGTTTCCTTGCCCCTAAGTAAAAGCCTTTATTTTTTTTCCGTTTTATATAGCATGTTCTTTTTAATATAAATACAATAAAGGTAACGTAGGTACCAGTTTAAATTGCCAGTTTTTGAGTTTAGAAATGAGAAGTACGAAGAATCACAAATAAAGTACACCAAGGTTCTATTACTCAGTAATGAGCTGGAATACGAAGCTATAAGAAGAGGAATTTTAAAAACAATGTAAAATGCGATTGCAACAAGTAAATTAAAATGACTGTCGAAAAACAAAATATCTAATATATATGGAAACATGATGTATAATCTATATATATAAAAGCAAAAGGTCACTCACTCATCACGAAATCTCAGAAACTACATATGCTAAGTGTCTCAATTTTTGCATGGCGATTCCTTTTAAGACGTAGGTGATCACTAAGATGAAATTTTGCGAAATTCAACCTCTAAGGGGGTAAAAAGGGAAGACAATGTTTGTATGCGATAAACTCAAAAACTACCGAATGGATTACGATGAATTTGGTATGGAGATAGTTCGAGACCCTAAGAAGGTTTTAGGCTACTTTTTTTCCCGGGAAAATGTATGGCGAGACTTTTATCCAGGAAAAACTCTATCGTGCGGGCGAAACCGCGGGCAAATCTAGTCATTTCATAATTTTAGGACACAAATCGCTTAGCACAATATTATATTTGATAAATAGCTATATTATAGGCGTTCTATATCTAATGTCTAGGACTAGATATTATTATGTGTAAAGAAATCCCAAAACTATATACTTCAAAAAATCCAACCGTTTGTTTGGATTGTTCCAAAGCGGCCGAGCATTTAGTTAGTCACAATAATGGTTCGCCACGACGGCAATCACGTCGATCTGTATCGCCGGGTTGGTAACCGCGGACGATGGCTGCGGTTCTGGACTATAATTTGCCAGTTTTCGCCGCCTAGATGCCTGTAATTTCGTAACAATCTAGCTTGAAGACTTCATTTAGATATTTTGAAGGCCCTTTTTGCACGGTGCCCGTAATCATAGGGTTTTTGGTTACGCAAGTTCACATATAAATATCATAGAAGTTTCAAAATGGCTTACCTATAAATTCTGTGATGTTATTTATTTTAAAGAAATGTTTATATTAAATTTATGTTGCTTGTCGTACTAGTTTACATTAATCGTCCGTTGTTTGACTTTAGATTGATTGTGTATTTTACTTGTCATAAGTGTCATGACTAGTCAGCGATTATTTTCGCTTTCTGCAGTCATCATCAGAAATAGTACTATTTTATCATCGTGGAAAATACATGCGATTCACTAAAACTGGAATTTATCTATCTAGTATCTACTATCAAGTAACTATGAGACTGACCTCTTATGTCTCAGGGTGAAGAGTGAGCGCAAACGAACTGCGTTGTATTGAAAAGTTTGTGGTGGTGTTACTGTTACTGTTCAGTGGCGATAAATGCTCTCAACATTCAGCCAGCGGCTTGCTCGTCTCTATCCATTTAGTTCCATAAAATGACTATAGCTCTTGTACATGTAGATTCCCCTTTTGTTCTGATTGCAGGTATATAGTCACCTAGGTAGCATAAAAGGTTCATCTTTACTACTCATATTTCTATACCATACAATTTATTCTGATGCAAAACAGTTGTATTGTATTTGTTACAGCGTAACGCACACGGAGTATAAGTTAATGAGTCAATGTGACTTGTTTACACACGTATAGTTACATCTCATAGATTCCTAATCTGGTAACCAAATGTCCATTCAAATGTTAAGGCTAGAAAAGAAAAAAATCACGGCGGGCGTTAAAATGTGCAAGGCACAAGTTAGAATATTCAAATAAGCCGTCATAAAACATCACATAAATCATAAAAGGTCTTGAGACAAAGGGCATTGGCGTCAGTAGTCCTTTTGAAGATTTTGTGAAACCAGGCCAAGATCACATGTGCTCCCTGTTCATTGTTCGATTTTGTGCAATCTTCCGGGTCCTGGCGCCTTTTGTGTGCAATCGGCATGCAAATTTTTTGCTGTTTTCGAAAGTGAATCTTTGTTGATTTGTTCGGTTTTGTTTTTGCATTGTCACAACGTTTCATTTACATTGTCTGGTATTTCAACTCAGTAGGAAGTTTCTTCGCCAATGAACATTACTGTTGATGTATTTCAACTAAATAAAAATGCTGTCCGAATTGTAACGTACACTGCGAACTTGTTGGCCAATAATAAAATCCACACAGAGTGCTCGTGTGGAGTTCAATTTCCATTCGTAAAACGCGCAAGTATCGCGAATCGAATTCACGGAATGTCGAACGCGTCCGACAAAACAAATCACCGTGTCACTTCATCCATTTACTTGCAAATTTCGTGCCAAAGTCGTGAAAAAAACCGAGATAAAGGTACAAAAGTGTTCTATTCTAGTCGCCAAATGAATAATTACCTTTCACGTTTCTCCTTTCAATGCGCGCTCGTCGATCGATCAGCGTCCCCAGAACTCTTTCAGCGCGTCACCCTTGCCGCCATCTCAGGTAAGATGCAATTAATTTGAAACATCCCAAATCAGTATTACATTAAAAACGAAATAAAAACCCCGCAGCCTGCCGTTTTTTCGCCGCCGCGTTTTCTTTTCCATTCAGATTTTTTTGACAGCACGAAAAATGAGACTCATTTATTTGACTCGTATACAATGTAGGACTGTTTGAGTACGAGTATTTGCTATAAATACGCATTTTTCTCTACATCTCCTTCCTCGTGTGGGGTGAACATTAGCCTCTGATGCGAAGGGAGACTCACGTGTTCCCTTTGTTCGATTTCGAGATTTTAGGGGAGTACTGATGCTTATATTCTCATGGAATCTATCAAAATGTTCTGATGCTCATGCATAATGGATTGTGATGTCAACAATGTTCCGTTGATTAAATACCTTCGACGCAAATGATGTAACTCACGCTTTAGAGCTATTTTACAATACGGCATTTGTTTTGATTAAATAACTCAAGTTTCGCTATGAGTTTCCTTTTTTAAATAACCCACGTAGAAAATCGTTTAAGAATTCCACAAGTACGCATAAAGGCAATTGTTTCTTTATACTACTTTACGAACTCTTTTGTTTTTGAAGAGCGTGCTAGGTAGTGTCATACATTTGTCAAATATGCTAATAGTTTTTCAGAGTTCGATTTTGAGTTTCTCGGTCATTGTGCGGCAGTGTTCGCTGGCTGGCCGAAACATCCTCTCATTGTGTGATAAATCGGTGAACATAAATAGTGTTTTGTCTTTACCCATTCATTTGTAATAAGGTAGCAGAATTCGGTCTGTTGAATCGCTGATGAGTCGGTTATGCGTCGAGACGTAGGCACAATGAGCGCCAAATCAATTATACAGTTCACTGTATTTTTAACACCAGTTTGACTTAATGAATATGATGATGATATATATGCATGTTGTGAAATGAACACTAGTAAATTATTTTATTAATTTTATACATAGACTTAAAGCGGCGATAGCCTAGTTGGGAGTGGAACGGACTGACGAGACGAATGACTGCAGGTTCTCAAAACCCAAGGGCACACACCTCTGACTTTTCTAAAAAGTTAAGTGTGTATTCTTTGTGAATTACTATCGCTTGCTATAACGGTGAAGGAAAACATCGTGAGGAGTCCTGCATACCTGAGAAGTTCTCTGAATTTCGAAGGTATGTGAAGTCTGCCAACCCGCACTACGCCAGCGTGGTGGACTAAGGCCTAACCCCTCTCAGTAGTAGAGGAGGCCTGTGCTCAGCAGTGGGCAGTAAATAATACAGGGCTGGAATGATATATAGACATATGTGTGTGCTCATATAACCACATCTTCTTTTAGATAAGACGCTATTGTCTATATATATATATGTCTTTTTTACGCTATTTTATGACGAGATATTCGCCGGCCT
Source organism: Sphinx pinastri (assembly GCA_947568825.1). NCBI lineage: Eukaryota > Metazoa > Arthropoda > Insecta > Lepidoptera > Sphingidae > Sphinx > Sphinx pinastri. The sequence goes on along the minus strand of OX387627.1, from coordinate 6,332,815 downwards.
AAATGATGGGTGATGATGGGTCACTAATAAAAGGTATGTAGCAAATACCGCCCAGAAATTACAAAGCTCTCCATATGTTAAGTCTTAATACACTCACATTTTGTCCTTTAAATTTGAACAATATTTTGCACACTGCATTTAGACATGAAAATTGTCGATTCACCTATACTTACTTAAATGAACTGTGGCATAAAATAGATATTCTAAATATCTTCTGATATCTGAGAATAGTATAGTATTAGATTATCTACAAATATCTCTAAATTTATTGCATCGACTCTACGAAGAACTTAATAGAAATAAAATACTTAACCATTATACATACGCAAGGTGTTTGTCACTATAGAGTTTTATATTCGAAAAATTTTATATATTCAAATTATTTTTTCTGAATACATTGCATTAGTCTGGCAGTTTTGAACATCGTTATATAATTTATTGCGAAACATTAAAATATGAAAACTTTTGTAGTTCACACCTTTCAACCCAAAATCTATATTTAATTTATTTGACCTGAATTATGCAGGTGTTATAAAGTGCTCACTTGTATATAATCTGAGAGCGTATTATATTGTTAAAATTAATATGAATCAAGAAGAATTTGTGGCTCATGTTGATCATATTATACGCCATTACATACAATATTTACAATTAGTCGACGAATAAAAATATTTTTAACATGTTATTATGCTATCAATCGTATTAATATCGATAAAAGATACCTTGAAATTTTATGAGAGTCAATATCCCGCAATCTGATAAAACTAATATTACAATCATGAAAAATACATACCAATTCGCGTGTAATATTGCTTCGTTACATCACTAACAAACAAAGCAGCAGATGTTAATCCCAAGCGTCTGGAGTTCGCTCAGAAAATTTCTTAACCACAGCCCGAGTTATCAATCAAGCCCCAAATACATTTGCTCAGCATCCCGGTGATTTGTTCAAATGAAAAATTAATTTTGCCGATGATTAATATAATTGCTGAGATAAAACGTAATTGTTGTTTGGAAGTTTTTACATCTTCCTTCTTGTTCGGATTAATTTGTTAGGATGTTACGGTTTGAGACTGGAGAACTCTTATGAAATTAATGTATTGATTTGTTGTACAAGCTACTGTTTTGTGTGAGACTGTTTCATTGGTAATAAATTATGTTTACAGAGTAGAATTACCAACATTATTAAACTCATTATCATTTAAAATTAAACTACTATTACGGATTTTATAGCGGTTATAATTTTTTTTTTTCTCCCGATATTCATTTCGTTTCTCATGATGATTATTATCAAGCACAGAGTCTATTACATTTTAGGAAGCTAATAATACCAAAAATAAATATTCGCGACACCTCTGCAAAAGCAATAAATTAGAGTTCAGAAAGCAAAATTAATTGAAAGCGAAGTGTTAACGGTAAGACGCGTTCCATTGAAACCCGAATCGAAACAATCAGGTGACAGGATGAGATATGAAATTAAGTAAAACAATGAGCGGGCTCTCGCTTATATAATGGAATGAAATATTTGTGGTAACAATTTATATTCTAACTCTGGATTCAACTTGACAATTTATTAATCAAACCGATTACACCTCCCGAGCGAAACCCGCCTATTGTGAAAATATTGTCGCGCGCAACAATCCTATGAATAATTAAGGATTTAAATTTTACACAACAAAAGCATAAAACAATAAGCGCCCTTCAAAATGGACAAAGGCAGGCCTGTCGGTGGCGTTTGGGTGCTCCGCGGAAAAATTTTAATGTGGGGTCACACCGCCACTTGATTGTTGGGGTCTAACTAAACATTAGCACGTTATTTCGTTTGTGTACGCATGTTCGAAACTCAGTTGTGTTTATCTTGAAGTATTTTATGTACTTTGTGTCTTGTGTTAAAACAATGAAAAACTTTATAGGCGCTTAATAATTTTGCTTTTGTTTAATATTTTATCACTTAGGTAATATTTATTTTTATTTTATATATTTAATTCAGATTACATAATCCATACATATTAAAAATAAAATTAACAAAATATCAATAACTTATTAGCTACTACGTTAATTGTTATGTCACATTTCCCAGAACTGCGTCTTTTATCCAATAATTTTGGAAAGGACAGTCAAACCGCTCAGCAATCACGTTTAGCATGGCGTTACTACTGTTTCTTAGGCGCTGCAGCATGGAAGACGATTTTTTGCGAATTATGGCTTGAAAGCCATCCGTCCGCGCGTAATATAATTTAATATAATTAAGAATTATATTAACTGAAAATTAAATTTATACACGTATTTTAAAGGATTAATTGTAAAAATTAAATCAGTACCGAAGATTTAAAATATCAGACTAATGAGCAATAATATAACCAATTAAAAATACTTTTATATTCACAAGCTTAGTCATAATATTATTACATCTTAATAATTACATGATTAAAACAATCGCAAGTGAATGTTTGAGATTCATACAGAAATCAATTAAGGGCACCATCGGTTTGGCGGACGTCTCCGACACATGTCGGTCCCCACTTCCCTCAGCTTTTTCCATAACGACCTGTGAGCCCCTCCCTTCTTTAGAGAGAAAAGCATAATCCATCACTGTACGTCACCCCTATTTTGGCACATTCCCTCTCGCTCGCACTTCAAAACTAAAAGTATGTCTCTCCTTGTCTGCCCCGCTAGGGGTAGTTTCTCTCAGTCGCCGCTTGACGGGTGATCATTTTTCTTGTGGCACGTTCAATCATCGCGTCACTACATTCCTCTCTTTCTAGCAGCGGTCTGTTTTGTTGCTGTCTCGCTCGCACGGGCCCTTCCTGTCTTTCTGTGTGTCCCTTATTTTCTGTTAGCGGTGCGTGTTCCACTACGCGCTCGCCGACCAAATATGGCGTCTTTGTGTTTGATTTTGACGTTTTAATTTTTTATTAATAAAGCGGTCGGCGTTTTAATTACATTTGCTTTACGATTTAAATTAACAAAACAGCGACGAAGGAATTAAGATTTATTATTTGTGATCTTTAATAATTATTGTCTTTTAGGAGTCCATGGTAATGTATTTTTTATATTAGATTAAATTATTGAAAGCATTTCCATGATAGAAAATATATTGTGATCTGAAGAAAGCTCTATAACAATAAATTTCGTTTATGACAAGTCTTTGATGGCATTGATTTAATAACAAATATAATACCGTTGTGAGGATTGTAAATTAATTTGGAGAGTAGGAGAGGAGGCGTAAAGCCGTGCTCTGGATTACACAGTATTAAATCCGACAGTCGTAGGTACTGCCGCGTGGAAATGTATGCAAATGCACTGAATGTGCTTTGTGTCCATAGTACACGCGAAATGTTTAGATAAAACCCTTATTATTGTTTCCGTATTATCGAAATCTGTATTTACTTAAGATTATTTCAATAACTATTTTGCGGTTTTATAAATATTCTCTAGCTTAGGTGGTCTCACATATTTAAGAGTCCGTCTGGGTGGGTACCAACGCAATGTCTATTTCTACCGCCAAGCAACAGTGGTGTGCATGCACTGTTGTGTTTCGGTTTGAAGGATATTGTAGCCAGTATAACTACTTGATATAATGAGACTTAACATCTTATGTCTCAGGTTGACGAGCGCAGTGGAATGCCACACAGTATTTTGTAACTCAAGGTGCTGTATAGTGTTACTACTGGTTATGGGCGGTCGTATCGCTTACCATCAGACGAACGGCATGCTGGTCTCGACATTCAATGCCATAAAAAAATATATTATACGATATGAAGTTACAACTCCAGTCCATTAATATTTAGAATCACAGACATTTTGAATAAACAAAACGGTCTGTAGAGTGACTCTACCGCTTGCAAACAATTTGTACGAATTTCCATTTAAAAAAACAACAACCATGGTATTTTTTATAATAACTAATATTGTGTTTTATTTCGTGTATAGGGGCAGAACCAAAAAATAATTTTGCGCATTAAAGTTTTAAAAAAATATATTTTTATTTCATTTACAACGCTCCAGCTTTTTGTCTTTGATTAGCGCTTTTTAATTCATATTCAAACAGAAACCTAAAGGTTACAAAAAATGTAATTGATTATTTAAATACTTATTTTTTAAAGATTTCACTGAGTATCCATAATATTATTTTAATCATTATTTATGGGCAGGTATTCATTATATACAAGCCTTCGTTGCACCGAATGTGTTTAATGTTATACGTTTCCAATTTCGTTAAATAAATCCGTCATACAAAAAACTTTATAAATTGAGTTATTCTTCAGATCGCGAATATACTACACATGAAGCAGGATGGCCGCTAGGTCCGCGGGTCCCGAGTGGGGACCGCCCGGACCACCGTAGATTGACTTGTCAGAATATTTGAATTTTAATCCCGGACAAACATTACATAAACACTTGTTTATTTATTCATGAGCCTACGCGAGCCCGATTGTATTCGATGTCGAAATGAGTTTAATTAAAATTTCGGCACCGTAATTTGTATTTTAAGTATAGTTTTAATCTGTTGTGCATATTTGTCATTGATTGGTATATGAGCAGAATTATATAACTTATTATTTTGATAAAATCTATTTTCTTGAGCACTTATCACGGAATCTAGGAACTATAAAGTTTTAGATGCAAGTTCTTTATATGTGTGAACATCAGTCATGAACGTATTTTACGTAAATCAACGCTACTAAATTTTTATGTAGGTAGAATTGCATCCAAAATCTTAATTTAATTTTAATATTAGATATTAATAAGGTTAAAGCTATATTAATTCACTATAAAATACGGTGCCTAAACATTAACAACATTTTTGCTTTTTACAACAACTCTTACTATTGGAGTATTTTTAGGTCTCTGATGAATGCCTGTCAAAATAATTCAGCTTATAGTTATACTGACTATGTTCTATTACAAAATCACCACTAAAGGACAGTAGCCCAATCTCACATTATAAGAAAACTCATAAAACGAAACGTGTGTGTGTGTATGTACACCGTATTGAGAACATAATTAACATTCGTAAATAAAATAAAACCCGTTGCAGGTAACCGAGAGATTGCGAAGTCCGCCCCTGGCCGCGGGCGGCGCGCCCCGTAGTACCACTTTTCTTACGAACCGACGGCCGCCAATATCTGCCGCTTGTGACCGCTGCGCGTGAGTATATTTTTAATAATTATTTTATAGGTTAAAAAATATAAAATACTTTTTCTTTTGTAGCCATGTGGACAATGTTTCTTGTTCGAATTTCGAATATATATTAAACAATTGATTGCCAACTCATACAATAAATATAATTATCTATTACTAACAAAATCGTATAAAATGTAGCGACAATTTAAAACCAAATTAATAGTTAAAATTCTAACAACGCTATATGTAGAGCCTATTATACCTAATACAGAAATAAGTATGTGCATATAAGGCACACACAAATTACATTCCATCAAGCCAAACTGATGTACGAGAGCTTTCCATCATTCTTGCTAACTTGATAAAATCACCAATTGGAAAATAATATATTCCAACAAGATTTTACACAAGTGGAACATACTATTCGTGTTTATTGAGTCAAGAAACCTTTAGGCTGTAAACGATTTGATGAGTTTTTAATAAGTTGCCTTCTATGGCGTGAAATTAATGGACCGCCTTTTCGAGGGCGCTGTTAAACTTGCAAGCTACGAGCGAAAAATGTATCCGATAGCTTTAATTGCTTCCTTCTTGCATTTATACGAAAAAAGTAGGAAATAAAAGGCGCCGTATATTTTTACCACAAGTTACTGCGTTGTTTTTGAACAAAACTTTTTAAAAATATTTCGAAAGGTATTATTACAATAAAGTTTTTAATTACAAACTGGTTGGCAAAAAAAAAAATCTGGCCAGTGAGTGAAGATTTTAAGATTAGAACGCATTTTTTATGTTCTTTTCAGACAGTAACATATTCATTAAATACTTTTATTAGTTTGTGTTAACGTACACAGAGGTGATCGAATACCTAACTTCATTTTCTTTTCTCTTTTGTTTTCCTCGCCTCCATTAGAGGCAGGCTCAAAGGTCCACCGCTAATCTAATTTTTTGTTTTTGTTTTGACGCGTACAGGGGAAAGATAGTGGTGTCCATTAGCGTTACAAGGCTGAATAAAGAGCCGACACCAGTTGTCTCAAAGTATCCTACATAATATAAATATTCAATAGGGGTTTGAATATGTTAATACAGCGTCTCCTCATTGGGTTGTAGATTGCTACGTCGTTTTTATCTTATACGACATTTAACTCCGGTAATTCAATTTACTTTATTTGCATAATGTCGCCCGTTCTCTAAAGTAGGTGAGTGTGGAAATCATTTTGTATGGAGACGTATTTCTTTTGTGCGCTTGTTATAAATAAATTGTCTTAACTATCATATCCAAGTCTTTCTGTTAGGGCGATCAGTATTGTATATAGTGTTGGGTATTTTTTACAAGAATTTTTACTGATGGAGTTGAAATTTACTGTTGTTTTTATTATTTTCGATGTAGTCCATAACTAATTACGTTTTAATAGCTCGATACCATACAATTATTTTAAGGATGCATTCTATACAAAAATATTCACTCATTCACTACGGGACCCCACGATGCAGGCTTGCCTAGTGTGGGGACCGTTCTCAATACATTTGTAAAGTTCCAACACTGTTATCTTCATACTTTGTATTTTCTTTGTGTATAGCAGATTTTCTATTTCAATTGTTTTTTTTCATTTTCATAACCTATGCGTTAGCCAGTTTTATTTAAAGCACAAATGAGCCGGCTAGATCGAGAGTGTGTCATTAGAGAACTAAATTTTTGTACAAATGTCAGTTTGCTATTTAATTTAGTGGAACAGTTACAATCCGTAAATGCACAGAAATTGACTTCTTTCCTTCTCTCTTCTTAAAATTTTGCTATTTTTCCCTCATTTCATCTGGTATTGTGAGTGATTGTGACCATATTACTGGATGACCCGCTTACTAAAATTACAAAGTATGAAAAATTTCTCATGATTTTAAAAGGTTAATTAATATAAACTACACTATCCTTGGGAATACAGCAGCACGTAAAAATAATGTACATACACAGGTCCCCGAAAACTATGCGTATTCAAAAACTCTGAATAAACTCAGACTAAAATTAATATTTTTAAATAATCCAAATATATATTTTACCATCCCACACTGGTGTTAACACCAGCCGAATCAAAAAGGTTTCATCAGCGTTTCGTAGCCGAATGGAGATATCTAGAATTAATCGACCTCTGAACGCATACAAAGAGGTGAAATATGACTCGCTCGTCGTTCACAATGGGTACGTCTTCATCACGGCCCTATTGTTTTTTTTTTAGGCACCACACAGATTGTTTTCTGTTACAGCCTTAGAGTTGGGAAGCGTGTATCTTCCCCGTAGTCATTTGTCTGCGTATCTACTTAGCGAGATATGTGTTAGAATGCTTTTACTTTGCAGATATCTTGTGTTGATAAATTTAGTAATAGAGGAAATGTTTAGGAATGTACGAAATATAAAAACAATTATTGTTATAATGTTGCTTGATTACATTAATAAAAATGCACCTAAGCATGCCGTTGATATCAAAATATTTTTGTAACAGAATAGTTGTAACGTTCCAAAATCAAATTTATGTAGATCTATATTTTGTGCTAAAGATACACTTAAAGACAAGATGCACGATTAAACAAAATCATCTAAAATAACACTTTATCCACTATTTATCATGTGTAAAGATTTTAAAATCCCACGTATAATTAATCCTACCGTCTGAAGTCTGAACCTTCACCCGCAAACTTTCATACAAAAGTTACACATAAAAGCCGTCTCACAATAGAACTGTGCGCTTCATTCCGCGTTATCAATCTACCATGATGCCATCTGTGACGACGACATTACTCAATTTCCTTTCCCGCCAAAAAACGAGGCGCCCGAAAAGAATTCAAAGGAACGAATTCAAATAAAGTGTTTTGGAACGCGGAATAGAGATGTGCAACCGGCCTTGACGGTTTTATTTTGAATATTGTCTATGGTTTTGATTAATGTGTAATTTAAATAATAATTGTCTTGTAAGATTTGTTTTTTATAGATAATTAATTTACTTATTTTAATTAAATTACTTGTAACGAAAGAAACAAAATTAATGTAACATCAATTGCTAGCGCCAAATCAATTATAATTAATGTAAATTCTTTAATAGAATTATAATTACCGATTATTAAAGCATAGCACCATACATCGCCTACACTTATCTGAATTTGGCCATTCTAGTACTGTATACTTGTACCACTGAATGATAATTTAAATTCATTCTCTCCGCCGCCCGCGCCATCATTTGGACAAATGCTACGTCATTTGTCTAAGGGAATGAGGTGCGGAGGGGAAACTAAATGTATAGCTCGCCAACAACAAAAAGTATCCTTAGCCTCTTCAACAATAAGCTCATTTTCCTACAGCATTTCGCGATCAGATTCCAAAAACTTCTGTTGATTTTACATCACACAAATATAGTCTTTATTCCTGAAAAATAAGATCCATAAGCGTTTGGGCACTCAAAATCTCATTTCGTGAACTTCCGAAACTGTAGCTTTATTGAAAAATGTGACTTATAAAAGAATGCCCGTAGGTACATTTTTAATTGATAGCAAGAAAGTTCAATGGGTATTGAATTAAAACTTACCGTATTTGTGCTACGTTACTAATTAATTTAATTATTTATCTGGATGCGCGCATGTTTATTCAATGCACATAATTTTAATGAATACACTTCAATAAATTACGACTTCTGTTACATTAATTGTGATATTAACACGTAAGATCTAGAGCTAAGATAAATTGTTACATAAACGAGTTTGCTCTTTCAGGTTTTCTTCATAAAGTTATAAATAAGAAAATATAATGTTTTATTCTGTTTATCCTAATGATGTTTATACCGTATTTTTTTTATTACATTGAAAGACGAGACGAGCATGCCGCTCGCCTGATGGTAAGCGATGCGATCGCCCCTAAACAGTAGCAACACCATCCAGCACCTTGAGTTACAAAGTATTGTGTGGCATTCCACTGCGCTCGTCATCCTGAGACATAAGATGTTAAGTCTCATTATGTCCAGTAGTTACACTGGCTACAATGTCCTTCAAATTGAAACACAACAGTGCATGCACACTGCTGCTTGGCGGTAGAAATAGACATTATGGTGGTACCCACCCAGAAGGACTATTATATAATATGAGAGACCTACCATCAGTAGACGACTGACAACTATGTAGAGTAAGGACAGAAAAAAGTTTTGCTTCATTTCGAATATTTTTGAATTTAGGTAATGAAATACACAAACTCTTCAGTAATCAATCTTAAACTATATAGTCCATACAAATAAAATCCTCTTTAAATTCATATTACGTGTATATCAACTTTGGTCCTTGTTCTTCGTATGTCCGAAATAGTTCAAAATTCTTCTGAACCTGATACCATTTACTTGGGCCTTCTTTGTCCGCATTTTCAATTTGATGTTTGCTTTAATGTACCAACAGTTTAATTTGAAACATAAATTCGCTAGTAGAAAGCGATGCGAAACAACCATACAACGTAAATGTTAAATTAATGATCGTCCATTTGTCCGAGTGAAATAAATTTGTGGAAATTAAAAAAATCATTTGGTATGAATGATTATAAAAGTCGACGTGCCGCGTACTACGAGTATGGAAATGCTCTTTATTTTGTTCTGTATTTGTATGTTGAACGTGGGGTACCTTAATTCTAAGGAAGGCGAGTTCCGAGCATAGAAAACATTTATGCAAAAATGGTTCCTAGAGGAAGATAAAGAAGCCGATTTATGTAAAAAATTGATTGACAGGAGTATAATATTATAATAAACACATACGATATCTGTAGTATATTATGGTTAGTTGTTGTAGTATTAAATCTAGCACAATGACTAAAAATTTTAAAATCAAATCAAAATACCTCTATAACAAGAAGCTTATAAATCTAAAGCTTCTTGATCTAGACAGCTCTAATCATCAAATCTTTTTTTTTTTAATTTATACATCGCACAGCCAGTTTCGTCCCGAAAGCAATCTAGTTGGGCGCGGGATTACTCGTTTCTTTTTTTATTTTATCTAATTGTGCCCGCGGTATGCCCTAGAGATGGGGTGATGTGTCGCGGAGTATCTGCTCTGCTGCCCGCGCGGAAACCAATTTCAAAAGGCCCAGAAACAACACAGAGACGAATGTGTTCTATTTTTGAAAAATATTAGTTGATTGTATTACTTTATACATTTTTGTAGATGGTTTTATTTGAGTCCATGGAAAACAGAATGTAGGTCCTTATTTGTGTGACTGTTATTTTTAATTAATTTTAGCCTTTTGTTTATCGTAGGTACTTTTACGCAGGAATATTCTGTCGTATTCATGTTATAGAACATAAAAAATTAAATTAATGTTTTCCTACAGGATAAAATCATTTGAAAAACACCAAATAATCAGTTGTCATCTGAAGTAACTCCAAACGTGCGTCCATAAAGTATGACTATCAAATTCAAACATTCGAACAATCAACCCTGAATCTAAACAAGAAATTCCACTATTTACATACAGATACGTATCTAGCAGCCCAAAGAGGGAACGTTCAAAGGGCACACTCCGGCCCTGTCCGAAAGTGGCGCCCCTCAGCCCGCGAGTGACACTGACGGATCGCGGGACATTAGTCATAGTCGAGACCTCCCGCCCCCGCGCCCCGCGCCGCACCGCACCCCCGCATATACCCACTTTATTTACTTTTTGTAACGGTATTGATGTTTAATTATGGAACACCCTAATGTAAGTTATCTAATTTTGGCGCGTAATTTTTCATTGCACCATATTTTTGTTTGTGTAAACGATATGCATTTTTTTATTCCTTTGTCTGAGAAATATGATTAATTGGTCTACATTTCGAATAAAAATATAAAAGAAATAAGCGTTAATTGAATTCCTAATGCTAGTGCGATTCCGAAGGGTGAATATAAAAAGTATTTTTTTAACATTAATTTGCTTTTATGCCAGACGTTCCATATGTATATAGTTCTAAAAATTTCACAAAGTGTCAAATTTCCCGCAGCTTTACTTACAGACCTGAGTCACTAAAGTAGGTTCTTTACATAGGCACCCTCACCACAAAGTCGGGCAATGATGGTCGTAATCATTAGTGTTAACTTAATAGGTAATCAAAACCAATCTTAAACATATATTTAGAGATAGGATATGAGCTTATTATCAAAATATTTTGGATGAATTATTGGAAATTTCGTAGAGTATAAGTGGGAATAATTTTTCGTAATAATAAATCACAAAAACCTACTTAATGAAACCTTCACACTACATAGGTAATATATCTGAGTAGAATAACACGGCATTTGTAATAAACTTATAACCCGTTGCTATTTGTTAGTTGTCAGCGTTATCCTAGAGCGGCTCGAGACTCGCAAAGTTCTAAAAGGAATTAAAATAAAACTAATAGTTTATGCCAACGAAGATCTTTTGCGACTTGAAGTTTTATTTTCTATCGTAGTAATTCTTTAGTCTATCATTTCGGATTTTAGTTCAGTTTTCTTTAAAGTTCATAAAACTATTTTTTGTTTAGGGTACTGAGCTGTTTTTCATAATTATTTTTAGTCATAAATCTTATTTTTATGAAGTCTGATATAATCTTACATCGAATAAACAAGACAACAGGTCTTGGATGTAGTTTTATATGTAGATTGTTTGGAAGAAAGAAGGATTGCCTACCTATGTCTTCGAAACTTAAATAATATATTATATCTCATATATCACCATATTTTAATATTCAACCATTCCTTATATATCGTAAAAAAGTCAAAATACAAATCATCGAATTCTGAACCATTTCTCGCGTTGAACATAACGAACCAATCTCAAATTATTTCATCATTAGCCGATACAAACAAATGATTATTTAAACAATCACATTAGCTACCGAATCTGGGAGCATCAATCATTGGAGGCCATCATCGGATCGTTACCTGAGAGGGACGCCCCACCTTATCATGTAGCTGTGAGATAAATTACTCGTGCCTATCTGTTAATTAAGATTTTCGCGGCCTCGCGTGTAGACGGATGCCGGTAATTTAACTTTGAAATTGTGAACTTTGGGTGTAAGGTATCTATTTTATTAAATTTAAATATATATTTTTTTTTTTGTAAATATGCTGAATTTTCCCAGTTGACAAATAATAATAACGTTCTTCATTAAGGTTTAATTACGCATATTTAAAAATTAATGTGGATTTGATATTTATAAACTTTAATATTTTTTTCAGGTTCTTTATTTTTCTAATGTAATTTGTTTTTAAAGAAATCCGCAAGATTGTTTTATTCTGTGATAAAATAAAGACTGAGATAGTTTAGTGATCACCAATAAAGGCGGGACTGAACATCGATTTGTCAGAAAAAGGCTCATTAGAGTCGATTCTTGACTCTCTTGGGATTAGGAGTCACGTATACAGTACCATAGTTAGGTAGAAATTGAGGTTTAGATAGAAAAACTAGAAATCATTTGCACCTTTAGTCTCTAATTTGTAGTCATAAGGAGTTTAAATAATGAAAATAATGACATCCAAGATGAATTTACAGCCGTAACAAAGAGAGCTTTGATTACTGAAAAATAATAAATAAATGTTTTCATAGCACTTGACAGGAATGTTGTATAAGTATTGTTTTTAATTTTTCTTTTTTTCTAAATAGTAGTCATCGTTAATGCTATTTATCCTTACTACTATTATAAATGCGAAAGTAACTCTGTCTGTCTAACGCGCTTTCACGCCAAAACTACTGAACCGATTTAAATGAAATTTGGTACACATATAGTTCAGAGCTTGAGAAAGGACATAGGCTACGTTTTATCCCGGGAAAATATAAAGCGGGACTTTTATCCCGGAAAATCTTTTCACGCGGGCGGAGCCGCGAGTACTAGGGAGTTTCAAATAATTTATTAATGTTTTTTGCATCGATAGCTTTTCTTAGAACACAGTATGACATGGTAGGTCATGTTTATTACAGAATCCCATTGATTTTGAGAGACACCAAATTGTTATACGTTAAACAGAGTAGACAGCGAGTCGGCCGTAAATTACACACACAATTTTTCATGGCGTTTTCCTTCATCGTGACTACATTTTTGACGTAATTTGATTTAATACTGGTTGGATTACATATTCGAACCAGATACATAAAATGTACCTATAGTAATCAATCTTGGTGGTTTTGAGCGGAAAATACTAGTATAACCAAGTTTATACGACAGTAATTTACTGAACGCGATGGAAATCTGGATATGGGGCTATTATAAAAACATTACCTGATAGACACAAACTTATCGCAACCGCCAATCAGAAACGAGAACTCGAAATAAATCGATGTTACATCCAATCATTACTCCACGTCAGGATTGACTCAATTAAAATATCGTTAATGTTTTAAACATATTCAAAAGGCAACTTTAAACCTACAGCATTGAGTCACTTTTGCGTTACTATATTTTTAACTTGCAATGGTCATTATGGTAAATGTTGTATAGTATAAGACCACAAAATCGGCGTGTCGGAATCGGTATAAAGGCAAAATAAACAGTCGGTAAAACCGCGTTGGACACGAGTTTGTGCGTTTAAATAAGGATGTCATTATAAAAATATCAGCCGATCTGTGTTCAGATGTCATTGCCCTATTTAACTGCATTCAGAATGTAAAATGTTTATTTTATCCTCTTAAATTTTATTTTATTTACACATAAAAATAGTAAGGATGTATTATGTAATAAGTAGGAGAAAGGCGAGTATTTCTACACAATAATAATAAATCTTTATTGCCTCAATTACATAAATGTGCATTTTATTTTGAATCCCATGACTCCCGAACTAGTATTAACTGTATCTCGGGAGTCAGAGTCTTCTCACAAACGTTATTCATAGTTAATTGCCACAAAAAAGATAAAAAAAAGAAGTAACTAGATATGCACTATTAAACAACTACTATTATTACAGAAACTAATATTAGAGAAGCCAGGTAGGAAGTCACAACAAATACATTAGTAGTGGGTATATATAAAGAAAAATAATTATTTAATTATTAATCATTCAAAACACTACTTTCATCCAGCTTTATCTTTCACATATAAGTGAAATGTTTTCTAAAAACAATACTTGCTGTTGCTGGTGCTTTTTAAATATTTAAAACAAAAATATTTAAAAGTATTAATTCCTAAAACATAACAATTTTAAACTCCGAACCACTAACTCTAAACTCTCCAACACGTCTATACATCGTAGGTACTGGCTTAAAAAATATCAAATGTAAAAAAGAAATATTTACACTGGCAACACCGCTCTTATCCTCGTGTACTAGCGATAAATTACTTGTAATTTTGTACTCGGGTGATACCTGAGCTCAGTGAAAAAACACGAGACATAGACGTCTTGGTGCGTCGCAAATTACGGGTTATCATCTTCTCATCAGAGGCGTGGGTACACGTTGATGTATTGAAGTTGGGCTGGAGGGTACGGGAGGCTCCACAGATATTCATAGAATATTTTAGTAATCCATAGCCTGTATGTGCCTATAAGGGTCTTTTTTCTGTGAGGTTTTTTGGTCTTTTAAATGACAACCATTTTAATAGTCGTCTCTACTTCATCTCTATCTTCTATCTCCTCTCATCTCTAGATGAAAGGAGATAGATACTCAAAGATAGATCTTTGAGTAGCTTCGTGTTAATTATTTTGAGAAAATAATATAATATTAATTTTCTCGATCTTGCAATTGACATCCATCACGTTTAGACGGAAACAAGCCTAATGAAATATGCGTGCTTTAATTGCGACTTTACCAGTTACCTACTATTTCCGGCATAAAGCTTAATTTACTTACTTAAATTGATTTCACTAGAAAATGTTGCATTTCTTAATAGATATTATTACTATTTGGAGTATACTTATAAAATTATCGAAGACTCATAGAACAACACAATAAAAGTCTGTGGCTTATTCATAATCATCACTTTATCATCAAACATAGAATGCTAGTTGTACACAATTTTCTTTCTAACTGCATGGCATGTCTATCACTTAAGTTGTTTATTCTTTGACCTGAATACGAGCATCTTAACGTCAAAGAGAGTTGGGTTAAACAGTAAATGGCTGTGCAGTGTTAGATTTTAAACTAAAGTTGATACCATACATATAATTTATGAGGAAATGATTTTCGTGACATCATTATGCAACGCTTACTGTGTGAATGAAATTATGTTATATCTGCTATAATCTTTGAAGAGTTTCTGAAGAATCCATTGATTTCTGTCCTGAAAGTCGACCAAGTAATATTTATAATAATATGGTAGTTTCTTAATTTTGATTTTGTAAATTATTTTATATGTAACAGTAAAGCCAAATTTGTATGTTTCCTCGCAATTAAATATTTTATTAATAATGCTTTCTAAACACCTAATAAAATAATGGGTTGTGGGGGTATCCTATTGTAAGGCAATTCAATTCAAATATACACAAGATCAAAGCTCTGAAGCACAGTCAGCATAACTCAAATGCGTAGTTTGACAAATATTATAATTTCAAACGCAGATTAGAAAGGCAAGTGAACGGTTGACGGTAACTAATCGACGCGCATGCGTGTCGAATTGGAATGACTTTGAAACAATCGCTTCCACTCACGTTTTACAGAGGCAGCCATGGGTGTTACGTTTAATATGGGAAGTTTTCTTTTCTTTGGGCTCTATGTTGATTATTTTCTATGTTCTGTAATTATATGGCGAGGAGCTTTACTGCATTTCAAGTGACTACATCTTATTAATAGCAATAGATTTATATTTTTTTATACTTAGTTATTAGAATAGCTGTCACCCTGACAGGGTATTTAGGGCTTTATTGTAAATAAATAAATTATTAAGAATTGTACTGTAACGCGTATTAACAAAGTATGGTTGTAAATTGGCAAAGTTAATGATCAGGGTGATGTATGCAAGGTCTGTTGTTACTTAGAGATCTGCTTATTCAGTATCAAAACTTAAATCGCTAGAAAATCTTGTAGGTAAAAATGTATTAACAGGATTATAAATCAGCTATGTGCAGTGTTTGGCCTCATGCTACGCAATACTTCACATTTTTATAATTTTTCAGACTACGCAAAACAAATTTATAAAAAAATTCACAAACCAAATTTTTCCAATATAAATTCAATCTCGCAAACCAAAATCCAACCTTAAGTACCCATTAAGGGGCAATTCTATTCTCAAATTTTCGAATCTTATACCCGCACATAGTTTTTTCAAGCCGCGGTAGTGGCGTAGAAAAAGGTAATTTACCAAAACGGATTGTCGGTAAAAAAGTAGGCCGGCCCGTCGGCTCATTAGAGTGAGCCAATGGTCGTTACCTAAAAGTCATTAGCGTTCAGTTTACCAAAGCTTTCTGTAAATATATGAAGTATGGGAAACAGGGCGGTGCGGAAGTCATTGATTTTTTTTCGTGAGTATTACCTATGTCGTTATAACTTCGGAATGTTTTTGTTAATGAAAAATTACTAATTTATAGTGTAATTTTTTATAGTAATTTACAAGAAATGAGTAATTTTATTGAAGATTTGAAAAACTATTTCTTTCTCAAAAAATAAACGGTAGTGACTTGTATCGTTACTAATGATAATTTTTATTAGATTTTAATTCCACACAGAAAGTACTCGAAAAACTTATAAAACCCATCTTACCTATTTTATGAAAAAAAATATAAGTTTCAACAGCCCACCGATTTTTGTAATTTTGTCTACGAATAATATGTAACCAAATATGATGTGGTATTGCATATAATATTAAACATAATAGTCATGTGGCTTTAATATATTGTGCGTTTGGCGACTTCTTTATCATTATAATAATTTATGTTAAAGAACCAATTTTGTGTTATTAGCTATGAATTTGGATGATGATGGGGAACGGTTGATTGCGAAAATTGTTTTGCACGAGCCACTTTGAAAGGCATGACTTAAACACTTTGCATAATTATATTTTTTTGTAATTCGTAACTCTAAGTATTTAATAGTTTTACTATAATTTTGTATTATTATAATCTCATTACATCACTAGCTCGTGGTGTTATGAAACTGTTGTGTACTGTAAACATCACGCGAGATTTTTTCGGTGTGAAAATTATGATTGTTAAAAAATTATATGAATTATGTGAATGGCCATCTTAATACACGCAAGATAGATCTCCGACTGTGTTACACAATAAAAAATATAATGTATTTTTTTTGCTAAAATCTAATTTGCCATTGAATAACAGTATAAAAACATTGTATACACTTTTTGGTTTACGTGGAACATTAGAACGCCACCTGTAATTATGTGAGTCATAAGATTGTAGCTACCAAAAAGTAGAAACTGATAGAAGTTTAATCTTGTAGAGGCCTCAGGTTATAAATTTTGTGAAAAAAATGCCCGTTAATTTCAGCGAAACAAAACAAAAAAAAGGTGCCGTTAATTTTCTGAAAAAAAAGATTAGATTGCTGGTGACATCGATGCAGAGAATACATATAGAGGTTTGTTTAGATTTACTTTTTACCCGACTGCGAAAGAAGGAGGGTTATGTGTTTCGAGTGTATGTGTGTATGTATATTTGTATATTTCTTTGGCACGCCCTACAGCCTAAACGGCTTGTCGTATATTTATGTGAGTGGTATCAATAGATTCATCTTAGTCGTGAGAGTGACACTGGGTACATCAAAATAAAAAATAAACAAAATTAAGGATTTTTGGCGGCAAAAAGTGATCTCGAAAAAAAAATGTTTTCAAAATACATCGAGTGTGGTATCAAAATGAAGATTTTTAACGGTGATTACGAATATATATATATATAACTTATATGTTTTATTGGAGTTCGGAATAGGAAATGCTAATAAAGGTGCTTAAGAACTAAAAATATGGAATTAAAAAAAATATTTAAGAAAAACAAAAAACCCGACAGCGTCTGTATCTGCCATCTTTATTAAATTCATTGAAGAACTGAAAAGATAGAAACAAGATTTTAATTTGAATATTTTGTTTTGATTTTGAATAATTTTAATTGACAGTGTTCACAAACGCAGTCCGTGGCATTTGCTCACTCCGAGATTTTGTTGTTCTACCTATAAATAAATAAAAATAGCCTTTATTGCTGTTTCACTTATACTAAGTTTTATAATTACAAATGTTTTACTCTTGATCGGAAACCGGTTCTATTACTTCTTGAACAGCTTGTCCTTCGACAAAGGCCTCCTCTAAAGATTTCCACTTTTCCCTATCTTTTGCTATTCTGGTTCATTCTGGTCCCGCCACTTTTTTGATGTCATCTTCCCATCGTTTGTTCTGTCGACCTTTCTTCCTTTTCCCATCCCTCGGATACCATTCAGTTATTGTTCTGGGCCATTTCTCCGTTTTCTCTCGCATCATGTGTCCTGTCCATTTCCATTTTAATTTCTTGTATACTTTTTCAATATTGTTAAACTTCGTTACTCTTTTTATTTTCTGTAATCTTACTTTATCTCTTCTTTTAACCTTCTACCTATATCACCAACTAAATTATGAGAAGTGAGCGTGTTATGCCTCCGACAGCGTTTGTGAACATTGTCAACTAAGATTATTCAAAACCAAAACAAAATATTCAAATTAAAATCTTGTTTCTATCTTTTCAGTTCTTCAATGAATTTAATAAAGATGGCAGATATAGACGCAGTCGGATTTTTTGTTTTCCTTAAATATTTTTTTTATTCTTAGATCTAACAGTAAATCTTAAAAATATCTTATTGATCGTATTTAAATCTGTGTATATTTATATCGATGCGTCAAGTGCCATATTCTCTAAGTGATAAGTCATCAATCTCTTGTCAGAGGTTGACAATCCTTGAGGAAGAACATGTTTAGTGGTTTGAATATTCCGCAATCATTAAATGTTATTTTGCACAGTGACAGCACTGTAAAAATATATATAATAATACCAGCCCTGTATTAAATACTGCCTACTGCTGAGCACGGGCCTCCTCTACTACTGAGAGGGGTTAGGCCTTAGTCCACCACGCTGGCCTAGTGCGGATTGGCAGACTTCACATACCCTCGAAATTCTTATCGAGAATTCTCAGGTATGTAGGTTTCCTCACGATGTTTTCCTTCACCGTTAAAGCGAACGATAATTGATAAACAATACACACATAACTTCGAAAAATCAGAGGTGTGTGCCTTGGGTTTTGAACCGCCGGACATTGTCTCGGCAGACCGTTCCATTCCCAACTAGGCTATCGTCCACTTATTAAAAATATACTTACAAATATAATGTAGTGAAAACATCATTTTGACCAATGAAAAACTTCCCACAACGATCACCAGAAATGTGCCGGCATTACTTATGGGTTAAAGGAATAGGCTTGAAATTTTTAAATATTTAAAAATAACGCGCTTTCCCACATTACATTTTATAATTTAATAAACCCGTTTTTAAGCAGTGACGTCTGTAACTAGCTCCATGTAACCCTTTTCAGAGTTTTCCCCGCCGCAAAAGCCTGCTAAGTGGATTTTCGGGTCGTCCCGCATTTGGCTAACGGCCGTGTACTGTCGACTCGTTAGTGACGCCTCCTCGCAGGGTTGCCACTCTCTGACATAATTAATACAAAATGCGAAATATGTGTTACATGTTGAAATTTTTCAGCAATTTTGCTGAAAATTAGATTAATCGTATAGTCATCAACATGTTTATTTCAACCCTAATCTTTTGTTTATTCTGTATAAAACGATCAATTTTGAGCTTTTTGATTTGCCGTTGATAGGAAAATAGTACTCATAAGTCTTCTTACGACGCTTTCGTATTACAGGCAATGCCATCTAGAATTTAATATTCACTGGTATATTGCTTTCGACACATATAATTTTACCACAACTTCTTATTCGTTCTACAATAGACCACCTGTGAAAAGTAACCAATGCTAACAAAGAAAATGACAGAAAAAACTCTAATTTACCAAATTTCGATTTCCATACTATGAAATGAATTGCTTTTTTTATGTACTAGCACGACAGAGTGACTGCACTGCACCTGATAGTAAGTTCAATGCCGTCCATATAGAGTATCTAATGGCAATAGATGGGTATCTCATTCTATTCGACACAATCATGCCGGCCTACTGAGCTGCTTCTTCACGCTACGGCAGAATCACCCGGGAAAACGCGCGCCGGCAAACTATTCCAAAGCTTGAGGGTGCGTCAAAGAAAAGAGTTTAGTGTAGTTTTAACCATCAAGCTATGGGTTCGCATGCCAGCACGCTGGGTTCTGCTAAAGAAAGGAGAAAAGGGGTTCAGATTCCTCAGATAATTCGCCATGATACAAACGGTAGAACTTAAGAAAGAGTAATAACAAATAAAAATATTTCGTACGTAGCAACCCTACAGAAAGCATTCTCTGTAACTCGTTTGTCTTAACTCTTACGCGGACTAATTATTACGTGTGACGTGACGAGAGAACGTTTCAGTGTCGGCACTATTAAATGAAAATTTCATATCACACTTTCAGACATGTACCAGGGTAACAAAGTTTGAATACGTTGTTTTTCGTAAAATATTTCCTTTTGGGTGGGTATTTCATATAGTGCAGGATATAGTTTCGTAGTTTTATTACATACTTTAAAAGGGAATACCCAAGTTTTTATTAAATTAATGAAGAAATAAATTCGTTTAACAATTGTAAAAAAGCTTGCACCGTTGTTGAACTGGCTTATAGAACTACTAAAGTATGTGAAGACAAGTGATAAAAACTTACTCTGAATAAAATACACTTAGACACAGTAACAAACGTAGTTGAAAAAATAAAAAAATTCAAACCACCTCTACACACTTATTAACCGACGAAAAAAAACGGAGAAGGTTCTCAAGTCAACGTGTATATATTTTTTTTATGTACGACCACGCATATCTTTTTACAGAGTAGCCCGATTTTATTAATTCTTTTTTTATAGGATAGGGTATACCTTGAAATTTGACCCATGTAAATTTAAAAAAAAATCTACCCTAAGGGTGGGAAAAAAGGGGTGATTCATTGTTTACTCACAGATTTTAATGCTGAGTTGTGTAAGCATGTAGTTTATAGCACAAAAAAATATGAAATAAAAAAATTAAACCGCCGAAAAACCTGAGCACAAAAAATAATAATCATTTTTTATTTAACTTTAATAACTAAGTTCTTAAACTAATGTAAGTATACCTACGTAGTTTTGGGTCGGTGCCAAGCAGTAATAATTTGTTGCAACTCAAAATTACGTAGGTATACTCACAGTAGTTTAAGAACTTAGTTAGTAAGGTTAAATATTTTTTTTATTATTTTTTCTTTTTTCTGCTTTTCAGTTTTTTCGGTGGGTTAATTTTTTTGTTAAAAAGCCTTTTTAAACGTAATATTTATTCTCTTTATTTAAAACACAGTAGACACTTTGTAGTTTATGTTAGAGACGAAAAAAAATTGTTGGTTAAGACACATAAGGTATTAGCGACTTGAAGTTTTGAATTGTTTAGCTACTTTTAATACATAATATTATTTTCTCAATCCGTAACAACAAAAAAAAATCAATGAGAATTTCATTTTACATATAAATTATTAATTAAAATGTGAACTTTATATCTTTGCCAAGAAGATTTCTATGCGTCACGGAATGTCGCCATAATATTTGCTAGACATATTGGTGTCAAATCGTTAGACATTCATGAGTAACAATTGAATACGCAATCAGATACTGCATCAATAGACTTCCGTAGGCTTAAACTCTATCAAATAAGCGAACAAACGATTGTTAGTGTAATATAAACTTTATCTGATGGGATTCTTGAGCGATAACAAATCGTTTGCATGTTATAAATTAAAATTCATGTAAATGCTATAGCTTATCTTTAGGTACATTACACAATCATAATAAGAGTATTTTGCGTTTTATATAACTTGAAATAATGCTTGTCAAACATCGTTCACATAGTCAAATACCTCATACAATATCTCCTTCCTACAAAACGCGTGCAGAGACCAACCGGTTGACATATTTGAAAATATATTATTGGTCCTTGTACAGGCATCGAACCCGCGAGACCGTGTTTTATAGCCAGCGACACCAATCCCTCTGCCTCTCATTCACACCCGACTCAAAGGCCTATACCATAACGGTTGTTAAAATAGTTGTATATAATTAATAAAAAACCGCACCAAAATTTCCAGAGTATCATTATTTGAGATTTTATAACACAAATTTATATTAATATATCTATGATAAATAGGTATGTATGTTTTTATATCTTATCTGCAAAGACGACATCAAGTGAGAATGCACTAGGAGCGTAGACATGAGCTTTTCTAATGTGTTTCTAATGGAGTAGATCTACGTCGTCTAGTCTAAAACATCTTTCGATAAAAGAAACTGTCTCTACAAAGAATTCTAGTCTGATTTTCGTTGAATTCTCTAGGTATTTTTGTTGTGCCTCCATTTTTTTCTACACTAATATTATGTAAATATAAAGCAATTAAAGTTTGTACGTTTATAGAGTTCACTATTGGACTAGATCTCGTTGGTTTTTTTTTTTTACTTATCACTATCCCCATTAACATGATAATATGCTTTATTTGATTCGGATTGATTTTATTGTGAGAAAAAACTGTAGTTGAGACCTAATCAGGAACATTTTATAAGTAACACATCTAATAGGTACACATACGCATACTCACCACGCCTTTTATCCCCGAAGGGGTAGGCAGAGGTGCATATATGCAACTACTTTTCGGCGTGCGTACTCCATCCCATGATGTGATAGGGGGCGAGCCTATCGCTATATCGGGCACAAATTTCAGACTCCGGGCTGACACTGAATAGAAAAATCCAACATCACTTTGCCCGACACGGGGATCGAACCCGAAACCTCAGCATTGCAGTCATACCGTAATACAACTACGCCACCGAGGCAGTCTCTTTTGTTTATTATGTTTTACATTACAATAAAAAATTCTAATCTCCAATTGCTAAAACATCTTTTCAAATTCAGTGAGACCCACAAAATCTACTAACTGAACCCTCATATCCTCAACCAAAATTGAATTAAATGGCTATTTTGTAATGTTCATTATTTTCAATTATTAAACGAGAAGCCAATTGTATTGAGCTCAATAGCAGGAAATAAATTAAGTTAATGAGCGGTCGGTTCAATCGATTTCTAAACCGCACGGCTACTGGTCATCAGTGCAACTATATAACAAAAATGTTCTAAATACGTGTGGCGTAAGTCATAAGACCAAGAGATTATCCTGTGTGATCGATAGGAGTCTCGATGAACTTATTTCGTAGAAAACTTATCATGCTTATCCAGTGAATTTGGTATACTAACCATAACTTTTACGTCTCAAAGCGATAAATGAGGAGACCTTTGTCTTGCTGGCATACATAGTAAATTGAAATACTATTAACCATATTTTGCTAATGATACTATTTGTATTCTTTAAAAAAATTATAACAAAACTTCGTTATTAATATATGTACATTCATATCTGCTTTTGAAATTTAACAATTATTACAAGATATTTTCTTTAATATTCTTACGTGATACTGAATGCAAAAAAAAGAATAATTTGAAAATAATCTTATAATCAATGAAATTAACAATGTTTGGATGATTTAGAAAAAAGATTAACACTAGAATTTCGTGACCCTTCAACTCTGATGACAACTTCCCGAACTGATGGTAGCGTAATTTTTTTAACTGAATAAAGGTACTATTTTATAGATTCAATAAATTATTTCATTTCAGTAAAACTTTTTACCACAAACGCCATCTTTCTCGACTTATCCCCCACAATTCTTGTTGAAAGCGTATACCGCAAGCGGTTTGTTTCCACACCTCATTGCGAACTGCCATCGGCCGTTACAAATGACAACGCGATTATATCCGATTATAAGATATTATTATAATGGAGCTGCGTAATTAGTATCGAGTGTGGCTTTGTCGCTAAAAGCATTTCGTATTCGATATGTTGGTCAGTGTTAGATGCGGAAATGTCTAGCGGAACCCGCCATTGCCTGGTTTAGCGCCATAAATTTATCATTATCTTTTAGCAGGTACCTATTAATAGGCAAACTAAGATGCTATACTGACTAATCATAGCCGTGGCCAAGCCTAAAGGAATAGCTTGACTTGATTATCATAGAATGAAAATCAGAATCCGAAATAAAATAAATTATAATATTGTATTATTTTGATTTATAAATAAGATTTTTTTATGTAATAAACCAATAGACTATCTTTATCTTTAAATGTTTTTCATTGTAGTTTTTCTATTAAAAAAGGAAATTTAATCACAAAATACTCTCTGACATGATATAATTATAATTCAGTAATCTAAAGCAGAATACGTAACATACCCGCAGAGGTGAGATAGAAATAAAAACCTCGAGAGAGCAGGCCGGTACACCACAAATCGCTTAGTGCTTCCCGCCCGTTCTAATGGCATGCCAATTAAAAGTTTGCACGCTGGCTCCCTCGACGAGGATTGTTATCTGCGCTGTGCTGTAAAACTGAACAGCTGAACATCGGGTCGTAATGTGGCTTTCGAGATCCTTGTAGTTCGCCATAAACCATTAGCATTTTGATGCTGAAGATTGTGGCTTAGAAGCAGTAGAAAAGTTACGGCTTCCAAACGTCGTGGGAGACAATCTCCGTGTTGCTTAGTTTGGATTTGATTCATTTAATGTAATTTTTTTTTTTATGGCATTGACTGACGAGACGAGCATGCCGTTCGCCTGATGGTAAGCGATACGACCACCCATAAACAGTAGCAACACCATCCAACACCTTGAGTTACAAAGTACTGTGTAACATTCCACTGCGCTCGTCATCCTGAGACATAAGATGTTAAGTCTCACTATGTCCTGTAGTTACACGGGCTACAATGTCCTTCAAACCGAAACACAACAGTGCATGCACACTGCAGCTTAGCGGTAGAAATAGATATTGCGGTGGTACCTACCCAGACGGACTCTTACATATGAGAGACCTACCACCAGTAAATATAATTGTAATTTTTTTTATGACCGTAGACCGATGAATGGTCTAGTGAATTATTCAATAATCACCATAACCTCAAAACATTTACATTGAGAGAGTGTCTTCCAAAGTTTTTGCGTTTACTTTTAACGAACATCCATACATCTGCATAAACTTTCACATTAATTTTATTACAGTGAGGTTCTTATTTTAAACACAAATAGATAAAATATAAATTATTTAAACTCTATTCAGATTCCATCTTGCCTGACTCTACATTCTTATTAGTAACAATGTTCAAAGCAGCATGAATTTCAACTTTCCTTTACGTTAACTGACCACCATTCTCGGCTTGTAATGTTTGCAGCTTTCTATTTTCTTATAGACCACAGCCTCTAAAAAGGTACTATAATGTTCTCTACATCAGTTACCTGAAACAAAAGTTGCCACGTATTTTTTCCAGACATTTTAATACACAATGTCTAAAATTTTAGAATTTTAAGTCTTGCTAACATTAAAAAGTCGATGTGTACATAATACTTGAACGTTTGTAGTTACTTTTTGAAGTTATACTTTTTTTGGCGCATTAGGGAAAAATTATGAGAGTAAATTTTTACGATGCGCGCGCACACTGTCACGACAAACCGACACCCTGAAGTTAGCTATAGTCAACATTTTAGTTTTGAATTTTGAACGTTGAATAAGGCGAAAGATATTGTAGTTATACTTCTTTTGGCGCGTTATTTAATAAGATTTTTATCTTGTTACGCCAAAGAAGTATAACTTCTAACGCGTGTACATAAGTACACACACACTTTTTATGAATAACCCGTCAACGCCCGCTTATATATAGCTATAAGCTAATTTCCTTATATAAATGGACACCGGTGTCCACAGCGGGCGTCTAAGGAATAAATACACTATTTACTACACCTTGAAATCTTTAATCATTTCCTCTATGATACTATCTTATTTGATCTACAACTATATTAGACCATTAAAGTTAAACTTATTGAAAAAATATTTAGAAACTTTTACCAGACTTTCATACCCAATTAGAATCTATTACTATTTATATGCATTACATGAGACAATACACTATACCCATACCAAAAAATAAGGCATGAAGGGCATGTCTCAAGCTAACGACACCTCGTTACCACCACAAATCTGCGACATTATGACGTATTAAAACTGTTAAAACTTCACTCAACTCGCCATTTGCTGGAGAAAAACTTTCTTACATCACGCAGATTTAAATTCAAGGAGAGTGCCAGTTGTTAAAATTTGCACCGGGCCGTTGATAACGCAAAAATTTACGTTAAAAGCAGGTGGATGTATCGATAGCGCAGGTTAAGCTGAGTTATGAATAAATTATTCTTGAAAGCTTTTCTTAAAAAGCCTTACTAAACTGAGTAAATAATAACTTAATCTTATTCTTTTAAATGATAGGATTATTAAAATACTTCACTACTTAATTTAAATATTATACCTTATCACTAATTTAAAATCATTGCATCCTCATAAACATAACTCTACTAAAATGATGTAATATAGTCAATTAAACAATCTTACCAGATTAAAGGCATTTTAAATTTTCGCGGCAAATTGACGGTTCAATAATCGCAAGTGGCGCTATTTTCGCAGATTTTTATCCGCAACCCCTAGTAGCGAAGGGATGAAGGCAGTTCCACATACAGTAACCAGATGGCGTTATAAACCATAACGCGAATTAGTTCCTAAAATGATTAGAGATGGCGCTAGTAGAGATTATTTTCTTAGATACCTATTATTGTTGAGAATTATAATTTACATTACTTAGATAGTCATAGATACTGTTCTCACTTAAATTAATAATAAGCTCAGTTTTATTTATAGTAATTTAAAAAAAATCACCATTGCACTTATGTCTCTACTAGAGAGTAGAGACATAATTGGCATTGGCATAGAGATGCCAATAGGTAGTTAAGCACATGAGATCGGGGAAATAAGAGTATGTTAATGAATTATATATAAAAAATTGTATACATTGTTATAGACCTAGTAGCGCCGCAGAGAAAACGCCGATCATAATAGTGTGAAACTGTCCTCGCGAAATTATTTATTTATTTATTTTATTTATTTATTTAAGCACTTCATATACAAATGTATAAAGGCGGACTTAATGCCGTAGGCATTCTCTCCCAGTCAACGTTAGGGTGGTGCAGAGATTAACAAGGTAGGTGCATCAGAGGTAATATTGTAATTATAATCACCTTTTTTTTTATAGCATTGAATGACGAGACGAGCATGCCGTTCGCCTGATGGTAAGCGATACGACCACCTTGACTTACATAGTACTGTGTGGCATTCCACTGCGCTCGTCATCCTGAGACATAAGATGTTAAGTCTCATTATGTCCTGTAGTTATACTGGCTACAATGTCCTTTAAACTGAAACACAACAGTGCATGTACACTGTTGCTTGGCGGTAGAAATAGACATTGCGATGGTACCCACCCAGACGGCCTCTTACATAATGAGAGACCTACCACCTAGAGAACCTAACGTAATAAAGCAAGGCATAAGCTACAAGTTACATGTACTTAAAATCTAGCATACTATTCATTAAAATAGGTACGTTTGTACGATGTGGCCAATTTGTAAAATTCAAAGTTTCCTTCATTGACGGCCGAAACGTTTAGGTGAGCGCCGGCTGTCGGAGATTAGACACGCTAGCCGGAACAATTTTTTAATATCCCCAAACAAGAAAGGCAAAACTGTTACGCGTTTGCAAAATGTGGATACGACGGGGAGTATTAAAGTGATTGATTTGGCATTTAAAATATTGTAATTATTACATAATATTGCGTACTATATTATTGATTATGAGCAAATAGAACAATAAACGATTAATTATTATGTTTATTGATTATGGAGATTAATAAAATGATAAATATTTTTTATAGTTTAATTTATGTTTATCCTAAAAAATTCAGTTGCATAAGCTACAATCTTTTTTGCAGATTTAACTACCTTTGAGTGGTAGAGCGAACTGTTAAAACCATAGATATTTGTGACTAGGTTATCCGAAATAGTTAGTATTTGACAACTCCTTATGATCGCCAAGGAATTTACGATTATTATTTATTTTTTTATTGCATTGAATGACGAGACGAGCATACCGTTCGCCTGATCGTAAGTGATATGACCATCCATAGACAGTAGCAACACCATTCAACACCTTGACTTACAAAGTACTGTGTGGCATTCCACTGCGCTCGTCACCCTGAGACATAAAATGTTAAGTCTCATTATGTCCAGTAGTTACACTGGCTACAATGTCCTTCAAACCGAAACACAATACTGCATGCACACTGCTGCTTGGTGGTAGAAATAGACATTGCCGTGGTACCCAGCCAGACGGACTTTTGCATATGAGAAACCTACTACCAGTAGTTCAAGTTGATCATTTACCATCATTGACCATCAGTCGTCACATACGCGTTTTTATTATACGTTCTAATATAATTAAATCTAAGAAAGGTCATATTTATCCAACAAAGACCGTCAATTGCTCAATCGTAGACTAAGACTAAATCTTACATTTCACCTTTAGCATAAAGCGCTAAATAAAGAAAGCAATATAAAAATCGTTTACCATTCGCACAGTATAAACGGCGTGATTATAATGTAACTAGGTTTCTGTTGCAGTCGTGGAAGACATAAGCAACTCAATTACAAACATAACAGCGAATACATTTCCGTAGCAGGTCAAGGCGGTGCCAGTATCTTATCCACACAAAGCGTTCGTGTAAGGAACATTAATAGACGGCGTCGGTTTGACAGCGACAATACGTGTCGTGGCCCGAATTAGCATACACACTACATTGCGGGCTATTTGACTGTGTGAAAAATGTACGTTGCAAAATGTTTATATTTATTAAAAAAATAAATTAAAAAATAATCGCGTTTTTATACACAATACTACAATAATGTAGTTAAATGATGAGACGAGTACGCTGCTCGCCTTATGGTAAGTGATACAAATGCCCATAAGCAGTAGCACACCATACAGAACTTCGAATTTAAAGTACTGGGTGGCACTCCACTGCACTCATCACCCTGACACATAATATGTTCAGTTTCATAATGCCCAGTAATTCCACTGGCTACACTGTCCTTCTAACTAAAACACAATAGTGCATGCACACTGTTGTTTGGCGGCGCAAATATACATTGCGATGATAGCTACCCGGAAGGCCTCTCGCATACAAGAAACTTACGACTAGTACGTGTATTGATAAAATATTGATTCGTGACGAGATGCATGTAGAAATAATATTGGGACTATATTTACTAATGTATATCTTCTCAGTCGGACACTCTTGGCAGAGTGGTCGTGGTTGTCGCGATGTTAATACATGGAAATATGTCAGCGTTGTCAGTCTTATCGGCGATATTCGTAGGTCTACTAAGGCTTCTCCATTTTTGTCGGTTAGTAACGCTGCGTATACACTGTGTACTACTGTACATAGGAATATGTATATTCTGTGATATCGACAGACTATAGACCACAGAAAACAAGAATATAGTATGTTTCGGTGCTACAAACAATTGAGCATAAAATAATATGAATAAAACTTTTTCGTATGAAACATATTGTTAGCACTATAACTATCATAGCCGCTAATAGCTATGAAATGTGTGATTATGTTTTTATATTTTCTTATTTATTACTGGTCGAATAAATTACAAGAGAATCGACATAGAGAACATATTAATAAATAAAAATATAACCATATTCGGTGTTAATGACTCACAAATCAACGTATATTTTTCATAACTACAAAAAATACATATTCAAATAAAACTAACGAACGTTTAATTTTTATGAACAAAAGCCTTAGAAAAGCGGGAGCCGTTCAAACACGGATTTCCAATTAAGTTAGGGCCTGATTGGCAGGTCGTTAGTCAAGTCTGCGAGGTGTGGGCGGCGGCGGAACCCTGTTTGCCGATTATAAATCGACGATCTGCGAATGCGGTGTTATGTAAACAATTGTAATGTAAATTAGTATAGGAATCTCTGATGATGCTTCGGACAATAATATTATATTCACATACATATTATAAAAGATCGTCCCCTGCCACGTTCGCCTGAACACGGTAAACTCAAAAACTACCGAACGGATTGCGATGAAATTTGGTTTGGAGATAGTTGGAGACCCTAGGAAGCCATAGGTGACTTTTTATCTCGGAAAAACTCTTTAACGCGGGCGAATCTGCGAGCAAAAGCTAGCATTATTATAATGATGTATTATACCGACCTGCTTTTAAGCTTGGGGCCTTGTCTACAACTGTGCTTAGGTTTGAATCTATCACACGAGACTCGTGCAGGTTATCCAGCTAATTTTCGATTTGATATTTTTTAAAGGTTTCTTTAAATTAGTACTCCCAAAGACTGGCTAAGCTTCATCACGTGGTGTAACATGTATGTCGCTGTTCATCCTGACTTACAATAGTTACAGCATCGCGCGGCAGGGTGTGCAGGCGGGATAGTCTTTAAGGTCAGGTTTTTTTATCCGTGGTCAGGTAAAGTTTAAGCTCTTATCACACTGGCGAATGCATAGTAAGTTGAAGGCGCTGCGCCCTCAACCAATGTAAAAAGATTGTTAACGTTACTTGCACAAGAATAAAAGACAGGCTTACTTATATATTATTAAACTAAATATGACCGTATTATTTTTTTAGTTTAAACTCGTTTCATAGATTAGAAATAATTAACGATTAACAATATGTAGTTAAATCTTAATAATAAAGAAAATTATATTTACTGTAATATTAAACGAACCGGAATGTTTCTAAATTGAATAAACATAAATCAGTATTCTATAGCATTCAAGTTGTTTTAAGTATTACTTTACAACCTACTATTTGTTGACAGAATATTTTTTATAAAAACATATTTATAGTGATTAAATACGTGTTGAATTAAAATATATGGATATGATTTATTTATTAGAATACATTAATCGTAAAAAGAAAAACTAAGTGTGTTTCTATGTCGGACGTGATATCGTTTTCATTGGCCACGTAAAGATTTTGCACCCCAAGAATAGATCCAAGGATAAAGAAAAGAATGCAGTTGTCCTTTGTATTGTTATTTCTTGCTTGCGACTGTCGTGTAATATTTTTTTCATGATTAAATATGTGAAATGAATGGCTAAAAAATTTTGAATCTACCGATGACAGCTCTACCGAATTTGGTATATATTTCGGAGATTCGCCTGGACAAACAGATACATAAAATTATAACCTATAATAAATACGATATAATAGGCTTTGATATATTGAAAAAACCTACTTATAATAAAATATTATATACTTAGCTAAAGAAAAAGCCTTTATCTTAATCACGGACTGGCACCTTAATTTTATCGATTTGTATAACGTCTGTAATTACTAGGAGCAGTACCTATATACAATTATAATAGGTGTATGTGCACAAGAATGACAGATCAATTTTAAAGTTCACTACTCTAAAAAAATAGGTAGATATTAAACTTTTGTGACATTGGTGGTAAATAAAATATACCATACGTATTATTAATTATTATAATCTATCATAACAATAAAAAAAAAGTTAATTCGATTCCATGTATGTTTTGTTCCACACATGGCAGTCACTATTGGGAGTGTTCACAAAAACAGGATGATTCAATCGGCCACTCACGATTCGTCTTCATCAAATGCCAACTGAAAGGTAGAATATTTTCTTACATTTTCCTTCTTGGAAAATATGGAAATCTAAAAGAAATGCAAGTTTGTTTTTAACATAATATTACTATATATGGTCACATGATAATTAATATGGATGTCATAACCTCGTCTCTAATTTAAGAGTAAAATAATTTCCGTTTTTTTTTAAGACCAATCCGACTTGATAAAAACATAAAGCCATTTTAAAAGATATAATATTAATTTATGATAATCCGCCAAAACGTCTAGTCTATCATTACTACGTATAATAATTTCCGTTTTTTTTAAATAACAATCCGATTTGATGAAAGAAAATAGAGCCATTTTAAAAAATCTATTCATTTATGATAATCATCCAAAACATTTAGTCTATCACTACTATATAAAATTGATACAAAAGCAAAATAATTTCCCAACCCACCGGAAAACTTATGCAAATCTCATGTTAATCCGATAGACTTTTAATTTTATTTCTGTCCACATAACTCGAATGATATTGTCTCGTAAATCAGTCGTCCAGTGTTTTTCTTGGAGCGGCCCGGAGCCGGCCCGGGCTGTTTTGTTTAGGATCACGCACGCCGTCCACGATGCCTTCGCCATTGTGATTTACTGCACCTGAATTTCTTTGTCACGATTTAGATGCAGCTATTTCTAATTCCATTTTATAATAAACTATTTCTTGTAAAATCTTGCTGGAGCATTTTGCAA
The DNA here is from genome assembly GCA_947568825.1 of Sphinx pinastri. Taxonomy (NCBI): domain Eukaryota; kingdom Metazoa; phylum Arthropoda; class Insecta; order Lepidoptera; family Sphingidae; genus Sphinx; species Sphinx pinastri. The sequence goes on along the minus strand of OX387627.1, from coordinate 6,300,273 downwards.
TGTACAAAAGCAGCTATCACCACACCTTACCCCTTTTTAAGGATAGGCAGAGAGACATATCTACTTCCGCCAGCTATATTAGGTCCCATAAATAATAACGATGTTTATGTTACATTATATATTATAATTGCGCGCGGCTCCGCCCGCGTGGAAAAGTTTTACCGGGATAAAAAGTAGCCTATAGCACTCAGGAGTAATATAGCTTCGTATTAGTGAAAGAATTTTCAAAATCGGTCCAGTAGTTCCTGAGATTAGCGCGTTCAAACAAACAAACTCTTCAGTTTTATAATATTAGTATAGAATACAATACACTACGAGCCTGTTTCACGAGTTTCAAATTAATTTTATTTGACAGTTAGGTATCGTTTTTACTTTAGATGAGGGAGCATAGATTACCGTTTGATTTTGTATTTGGTTGGCTTATACATTTTTTGTTACGAGTAGTACTAACTCAAAACTCTCAAAAGTTGTGAATCAGGCCATTATCATTCAAATATTTTAGCAATGAGATCGAAAATTTAGTTCTTTTCGTAAAGCTTTGGAAGGTGACATACTATTTGATTGTACACTCCATTAAAACGCTTAAACTCTATGTAATATTTATTCATAAAGGTAAAAGCGCTATTTAGATGATGAAATGTAAAAAATTGCCAAACTGAATATCATTGATACAGTCACAATATCGCAAACTACTAGTCTATTTAGTGCTTAAAAACTTAATAATTCAATCAAAAAAAAATTATAATATGTATGTCGTATTTCATATGCTTGTCTGTTTTAGATAAGAACGGCTTAATTTCAGAATAATTATCTACGTTGATTCTGTTGTTAAAGTAATAATTTCTTGAAATATTTTTATATCATACTAAAACACTCAACGTCGTAAAATTTAGGCCATCAATTTGATATATTAGTGGGCAGCTGCGAGTTGGGTGTAGTATTTAAATTTCTCTGAATTACAAATAATACTAATAAATATTACAAAACTCTTGTTCCTACCTGTTCAAATACTAAATAACATTACGGCAGAAAAGTTTCAGTCTAAATCGTACTTCAAATCATTTATAAAGAAAATATGTATTTTGCAATCACTATGTAGCCAAGTAGTGTAACCCAAATTTCTGTAATTTCTAAGTCACTTATAATGCTAATAAAATGTTGTTGGTTCTTTTGAAATGTTTCTGTATGACGTGGAAGAGTAATTACTGTTATTCTAATGGTTGCGCGGCGCTCAGAACATTCCCCATTGTAAGTAAGGAGTCCAGGATCGAAGCTCTGATTAATGATTGTGCAGCGAGGGACATTCTATGCTCTACGTTCACTAGCGGCATACGTAAAATATTTATATTTTTGAGTTATTCTTATATTTTTAGGTAATAAATTGTTAATGTATTTTCAAATAATCGACTTCTTTATATAGAAAATTATATATATAAGTCATTAAACAAGACAAAATCTGTAATTTAAAGTTAAAGATTTAATTAAAAATGGGATTACATTTAAGTTTTAAGAATCTTAAAACTACGTTGGCACTTGGCACAATTTGGTATTGTAACAATCAGCTTCTATTTCAATTTTACAATTAAATTATTCCACGTAAATTATATTTATATAATAAATTTATAAATTACTAAGAAGTATGAATACGGTGTCCTCATTTATATATTTCATACATTCTCGAATACCATTACTAATACACGTATAAGTTGTTCATAAATTATTATGATTTAAATAGTACGAAATTATTATACGAGAATTTTAATTATATTCCACTTATGGAAAAAAATCTTAAAATGAAACTTACACGTTTATTTTTCTTGGGTTCTTATAATGCGACATAATATCACGGCGAGAGATTATACTGGGCGCAGTCGATTAGGAATGTTTGCTTACTAAAATCGTTTTAGGCCCCTACGGTATGTTGTGGACACGTAGCCACCAGCAGATAGGAATTTGATAGCTCTGATAACTTCAGATTTGAAGAATTACTCTGAGCTGATTTATAAAGTTATGCCTGCCGTATGTAAATATGTATTACCTAGTTTAATTATTTTTCTATACGTATTTATATATGAATTTTTATAGATAATGTAATGCAATGCAATGCAATCATCTCTGTATTATATTATATTGCCCACTGCTAAGCACGGGCCTCCTCTACTACTGAGAAGAGTTAGGCCTTTAGTCCATCAGGCTGGCCTAGTACGGGTTGACAGACTTCACATTACCTTGAAATTCTTATGGAGAATTCTCAGGTACGTAGGTCTCCTCGCGATGTTGTCTTCACCGTTAAAGCGAATGATAATTGATAAACAATACACATGTAACTTCGAAACCAACCGTTCCATTCCCAACTAGGCTATCTTCCACTTTTAACATAAGATAACATGTAGTTTGATACAACTAACTGACGAAACACCAACGTGGCCGCTTGTGGGAAACGCTAGGACTAACAAGTTATAGAAGCAAGACTGACCAATAGTTTTAAACATCAAAGCTCTACAATACGTCACTACAAATTTCCAGGACAGGACAGGATCCCTACCCGTATGATTAAGATGCTTCCGGAGCATCTGGTCCTAACGCTCACCGCGATATTCAATGCTGCTTTTCAAAACTGCCTCTTCCCAGAGGTCTGGAAGGATGCAGTTGTGATAGGTATACATAAGCCGGGAAAACCCGCATCCGAACCGTCCTCTTATAGGCCAATCAGTCTGCTCAGTACTCTGGGCAAAATTTACGAGCGGATCGTCCTCGACCGCCTCAAAATAGTCGCTCACAACAACAATCTGATCCCTCCCGAACAGTTTGGTTTTCGTGCTAGGCACAGTTGCGTAAATCAGGTGCTCCGCATCACGGAGCACGTTTACGACAAATTCAAGATAGGCATGCCCACCGGTGCTCTCTTCTTCGATATTGAAAAAGCATTCGACAGGGTGTGGCACAACGGCTTGCTTTACAAGCTGTACACCCTCAACGTGCCCACTCAACTCGTGCACATCATACGAGATTTTTTGTCGAATCGCGGTTTCAAATATCGCGTGGAGGGTACTCTCTCTTCCCGTCACGCCATCACGGCTGGAGTCCCGCAAGGCTCCGCCCTCTCACCTTTTCTTTTCTCGCTGTACACCAGCGATATCCCTAAACCGAAAAACGCCCATCTGGCGCTCTTTGCCGATGACACCGCAATCTACGCCTCACGTAGAGACCCCGACAATGTGGTGCGCACTTTGCAGGCCGCCGCCGACAAGCTCAGTGAGTGGTTCCGCAAATGGCGAATCACCGTCAATCCCACAAAGAGCCAGGCTATCCTGTTCACTTTGAAAAGGAGAGTCCATGTGCCTCACAACTCAGTCCGCATGTCCAACCAGGTAATCCCCTGGACGGACAAAGCCAAATATTTAGGAGTGACCCTTGATCAGAAGTTGACCTTCATCCCACACGTAAATGCGGTACGCGCGCGAGCCGCATTCGCGATGAGCCAACTGCATTGGCTCATAAATAGGAAAAGCAAAATGTCCATCCGCAACAAGATTAGGATCTTTACCACGTGTATAAGACCGATCATGACATACGCGTCGCCCGTGTTCGCCCATATACCGCCTGCTCGTCTTAAGCGTATGCAGGTATTGCAAAACATTTTTCTTCGACACGCTCTTGGTGCCCCGTGGTACGTTCGCAATCGCAACCTCCACGTGGATACTAACATGCCGACCATCAGGCATTTCATGCAAATCACCAGCAAACGCTACTTCGACCGGGCGGTTAAACACCCAAATACGTTAGTCCGCAAAGCGTCAATATACACTCCATTCGACCGCGCCAAATGGAGACGGCCGCGTTCAGTCCTAACCGATCCAGAGGACGATATCACTCTGGCCATTCGCAGTAAGAACGAGTTCCTAAAACTCCTACACTCCACACGACCGCAGTTCCGTCCTCGCCGCCGAGGACCTCGCCGCGTTCCCCGTCGCCCTCCCGACCCTCCTAACAGTTCCGGCCCGCGTGCCGACGAAATAAATGGATAGGATTAGGTTAAACACCAACCTTCCCCACTAATCGTTGATGTCTCATCCTCTCCCAGTGACCGTCCTGAGCCGAGGTTCGTAACCCGTTAGTGGGTTGCCCTCAGCATGGTTACTTAAATCAAGGGTTGCGAGCGCCTAAAGCGTTCACCCGAAAGTCCGGTGTGGCCAGAAAAGCCGACTCGCGTCAGGCTACTGGCCGGTAGGGCCAAAAAAAAAAAAAAAAAAAAAAAAAAAAAAAAAAAAAAAAACTACAAATTTGTACGTCGTCATAAGCTGTCACCAATAAATATGTTTTTCTTTATTTTCTTTCTTTCTTTCTACATTTCACTGAGTTGGGAAAATCAGCCGAATACATTTTTAAGTTTCATAATGCGCATTACTAACACTACAAATCCTACAAATAAGAGTACAACAGGGCTGGTATAGGTACTGCTGCTTCATAGCAAAAATAGAAAACACTTGGCATGTTAGGCACAGTTCCGTAAACCAGGTGCTCCGCATCACGGAGCACGTATACGACAAATTCCAACGCGACATATCTACCGGTGCTCTTTTCTTCGATATTGAAAAACATTCGACAGGGTGTGGCACAACGGCTTGCTTTTCAAGCTGTACGCGCTCAACGTGCCCACTGAGCTCGTGCACATCATACGAGACTTTTTGTCGAATCGAGGCTTCAAGTATCGCGTGGATGGAACTCTCTTCCCGACACACCATTACGGCGGGAGTCCCGCAAGGCTCCGCTTTTTCCCCTTTTCTTACCTCGCTGTACACCAGCGATATCCCCAAACCGAAGAACGCCCATCTGGCACTCTTCACGGACGACGCCGCAATCTATGCCTCACGTAGAGACCCCGACGATGTGGTGCGCACTTTGCAGGCCGCCGCCGACAAGCTCGGTGAGTGGTTCCGCAAATGGCGAATCACTGTCAACCTTACAAAGAGCCAGGCTATTCTGTTCACTTTGAAAAGGTGAGTCCATGTGCATCAATACTCAGTCCGCATGTCCAACCAGGTTATCCCCTGGAAGGACAAAGCCAAATATTTAAGAGTGACCCTTGATCAGAGGTTGGCCTTCATTCCACACGTAAATGCGGCACGCGCACGAGCCGCATTTGCGATGAGCCAACTGCATTGGCTCATAAATAAGATCAGTACAATGTCCATCCGCAACAAGATTAGGATCTTTACCGCGTGTATTAGGCCGAACGTGACATACGCGTCGCCCGTACGTACCGCCTACTCGGCTTAAGCGTATGCAGGTATTGCAAAACAAATTTCTTCGACATTATCTTGGTGCCCCATGGTACGTTCGCAATCGCAACCTCCACGTGGACACCAACATGCCGACCATCAGGCATTTCATGCATATTGCCAGCGGACGCTACCTCGAGCGGGCGGTAAATCACCCAAATATGAAACACACAGACAGAAAAGGATTACAAAAATCGCTGATTTGTGTTCTTTAGTCACCTACATTCTTTTTTATCACATTTCTTTAAATGTACAGTCACACCGGGATCTACTGCTTTATTATAGTACAGATAGATTGAAATGGAGTATTTTTTTAAAGCGGCGTTGACTATGTACCTTCTAAATAATAAAAAGGATTTCCCAACACTTTGAATGTCGTCGGTGTCTTGTGATACTTTTTGTATGTTTGTTTGTTCTTTAAGAAGTCGTTATTGCCTATTGAGGACAATTTGTTTATTGCTTAGTTTTTACCGATTGTCGTAAATTGGTCAAGGACACGGCAAAACAATATTGCAAAGATTTTTTGCAAATGCTAAAGGTGTGTTGTAAAATAGAAATTTTACAATTTTACTTTTTGCTCAAGCTTTTGCATTTATACAACTTTATACGCTAAGCAACAACGCTTAGCGGATTTTACAGTTGGGCGGAAATATTCGCATAGGTATAAAATTGTCTTTTCAACTTTAGTCGGAAGAAAGTTTCCATCAATGCCCAACACAAGCAATGACCCTTTTGACGTAAGTTATAAAATTACTTACCTTTGAGTAATTATCTATATCTTTATCCTTAACAATGATAAATTTAACATTTACTAATTTAGTTCGTATTTCCGTATGTCTGCTACCTTCTGATGTTTCAATATCCCAAAACAGTTACCACAGTAAAAGTTGAAATTCAAACAACTACTGTACGGTACATCCGCAGTCATTGGGAGTCCCGTTGCTGTTCTTACTAGAAGACCATAAATCTCCAAATTTACCACTTTAGCTGTCAACAAACAGCGAATAGACAAAATAATGGGGCTAAACAATGGTCACATCATTGTCTAATTGTTGGCATGAAGCGCGACTAAACTGTTTTCATGTTTGAAAACGTAGTTTGGAAGCTTATGTTGTTGGTTAAATAATTCCGAACTTGTATGTGGATTTTTGATGTAATTCATTCTTTGGAGATAAAAAAAAAGTGTGTGTGTGCGTTAGAAGTTATACTTCTTTGGCGTAACAAGATAAAAATCTTTTTAAATAACGCGCCAAAAGAAGTATAACTTCAATATCTTTCGCCTTATTCTACGTTCAAAATTCAAAACTAAAATGTTGACTATAGCTAACTCCAGGGTGTCAGCTTTTCGTGACGGTGTGCGCGCGCATCGTAAAAATTTACTCTCATCATTTTTCCCTGACGCGCCAAAAGAAGTATAACTTCAAAAACGATTAAGAAAAAATTTGCATATTGTAAATTCATTTCTTGATTGTATATAATTTTGAAGCTTATTTTCCTTGTTCCACAACAAACAGTTTTGAATATGTAGTTGTGGAAAATGTTTGTAACTCACTATAGGTACTTATCCATCATTTTCATACACCGTGATTCGCAAATTTCTATGTTTAGTTCATATAAAACAGAGTTGATAAATTCTAGTACACGTATGTCACTTAAAATCACCGACGTGGTATTTTTAGACCAAAAACATGTGCTCAACATTTTTATACGACAAAAAAATTTGCAAACACCGGAGGCAGGTACTAAGTTTTATGACAGGCGGCGCGTCGGCTTTTTTAAAACATTCGAGATACGAACTAGAAAGTACTTTATTGTTTTAAGGCCCAATAAACGGGGAAAAGCTTGTTTGTATTTTACAAGAAGCCGCCTTCTGTTTGCCCCTATCGACCTGTTTGTATTGCCGACAATTAAAAAAAAACGTGATAAAAGAACGAAAACTAGGATCTGTCCTAGTTCGGTTAGTATAGGTAGGTAGTTTCACTCTTTTGTATTTTTTTATCATGTTCCCGAGAGAACGACAGATGTCGACATTTTTTCGCATAGACCATAAATTAGTGTAAAAGATCCAAAGTAAATATCACCCAAAGTCGTGAGCCCAAACCAAATACAATATTCTGAATAAGCCATCGATTGATTTCGCAAGATTAATGACTGTACATTGTCAGCGCCACAGTATGACGAGAATGTTGCGAGAATTTGCGCAACCAAAATGTGTTTTATGATCTTACATATAAAGGCTAACAAATTTTATTTTTAAAACTTTTTGACCTTACCCAGCAATGAATGGAGTTCAGTCGTAATATAACGGACGTGCTAAATAAAATCTTGTTTCTAATCGTGTAGAGTTCTTTTTACTTATCATGTTTAGTTTTGCTAGGACGTTTTTCGAACCACGGATTTTAACTTGGGGCTCGATAGAAATTGATTTTGGAATTCAGTGTGAAATTGGAATAAAAGTTTTTTATGTTTAAAAGTGCACTGAACGCGAGGTAGATCGAATGTACGGTTAATCTGACGATTAAATATTTATTTGTTTGGTTTTAAAAACCAATATTTTTATTGATTGTTAAATTGAATTATAATGTTCAATCACATTAAAGTTAATGGATTGAAGTTTACTTTATGACAAATGAATATTGAAGAGGTTTAACCAAATAAGTTGCATACATTGCTAGGGCGGCTAATATTTGGTTACTATAATGATTTGACATGTTTCTTTGCTTATACTATTACCGTGTTCGGTTCCTTAATTGTTTATAACTTTGCTTTAAATTAGGGGTAGTAGAGTTTATATTAGCAAGAAAACTTGTAGAATTATTCTTCCGCAAGCTATTTTTACCGTGTAAACAGTCACGGCAAGCTGACCGATTTGCATGAACTTGGGTACACAGATAGACCATGTTTTAATTTAATATCAAGATTACTTTTTATCCCAAAAAAACACAGTGGGACATTAATATCAAGAAAAGTCTTCCACGCGGGCAGAGACACGAGGAACACCTTTTTTTTTTTTTTTTTTCGCGGAGAAAGTGACTTATTACTACCGCCCAGCCTTCAAGGGGGGCGACTGAGCGGTTATGTTGGGTTCACCGTGCCTTTCGACCCGGCGTTGAGCCGCCCGGAGAGATGTAACCATCGGGCGACCGCCGGGCCGAGTCCCTAACCTATGTACAACGCACGGCATACCAACCAAAACTCCGCGGTGGCCATCTTCGGCGCATTAGGGACGGCTGTGGGCTTCCTCTGACGGAAGTGTCTAAGTTGTCGTCCGCAGCCGCCCCTGCGCGGTGCCGCCTAGTGCGGCCCGTCTCCTGTTTGGGGGGGGCTCAGAAGCCCCCGCACACCGAAGGACGCTCTCAGCGTCAACGGCAACGTGAGGCCTACCAGCCACGCTGTCGTCCATCACAGGGATCGCAACAATGTGCCACTAAGAACACAAAATTAAAGACGGACAGCCCCCTGCCGCCCGCCTGCGACCCCCGGTGGCCCCTATTAGTCGCCTTTTACGACAGGCAGGGGATACCGTGGTGGAATTCTCCAAACGCCCCCAATCCACAGGGCGGAAGACGCCGGTCAGTCGTCCACCCGGCGCCTCCTACGTCTTGTCTGGCGGCGGGAGGGATCTCCGCGCCTCCGATCCCTCTCGGCACTCTCCTTCCGCGAGAGGACCACCTCACAGAAGTGTGCCACCGCACGCCAGGACCTCCGGCTGTCGACCATGGAAGCGACCACGGCCGGCAGCGAGAGGTCTCCTCCGACGACTGCTCTGAGAGCGCTGCGCTCCTCATCCCAGGCTGGGCAAAACTCTAACGTATGCTGGGCCGTATCCAGCGGGCAGTTGTCACAGTGGTGACACACGGCCGATACTTCCTTCCGCACTACCCGCCACAAGAACTCACCGAAGCAGCCATGCCCGGCGAGCAACTGCGTCAGGCGAAACGTTGCCGCACCGTGGCGCCTGTCCAGCCATTCGGCAAAGACAGGACGCACTGCCGCGACGACCCTGAGCCCCGCTGACGGGGCCTCCAGCCTGAGACGCCACTCCTCCACGGCGGCTCGCCGTAGGGAGGCCCTCATGGCCTCCACCTCCTTCAGGGCCGGATGTTGCCCGCGACTGGACGCCTCCTCCCGCCAATGAAAGACATCGGAGAGGGATTTGGCGTCCAGATCCCATGGCAGAAATCCGGCCAACAAACAAGCCGCCTCGAAAGAGACCGTACGGTACGCCCTGATCGCCCGCTGCGCCAAAGCTCTCTGCGGAGTGCGCAGGAGGGCGACGCAGGGGCGGTTCAGGGAGTCAGCCCAAACGGGGCTGCCATAGAGGGCCATGGACCGCACGACTCCGTGATATAACCTCCGGCAAGGGATGCCAGGACCTTCCAGGTTGGGCAGCAGGCTGGACAGAGCGCCCGCTGCCCGAGACAGTTTCGTCCCCAATTTCTTGAAATGGGCGCGGAATTTCCATCGGCTATCTAAGACTAAACCTAGATATTTCATGTCTTTGCCGATGGGAATCCGCACCCCCTCAACCACGATGTGACACGAGGAACACCTAATAATTACATAATATTATCTATTAAAAACGAAAATTTGTTATTTATCGTAGTTTGTGCTGCTTATATATATTCTTCTAATTCTACAATGTATGAAAAATTCAGTGCAATAATGCACCTAAATATTAGGTAAACTGTCGCTTTCATAAAGCCGTGCACACAATGCGTGCAGTTAGGGGGTGTGCATGTCGAACAGATGCGTGATTCCGGGAGGTGTGTACGGTGACAAAGAATGCATATGTCGACTTCTGTGTGGACAAAGCTTTACCATTGGACGATGAATTTCGCTGACGTAGCATGATTTTGTATTTGTTTCAATACCTACTTGGTATAAGGAGAGTTGAGAATATTAGTTACTGATTTATATTTTTCCCTATTCTATAAAATTTTTTCCATTTTTTTTTCATTTTCATTATAGTATAAAAGAAAAAAAAGGATAATTCATCAAAGTATTTATCCTAGTAATGCATTTTTAGATATTTGTTACCCACGTCTGTACCGATTTCACTACGAAAAAAATGAAAAAAGTTGAACATGCGCACAGGGTATATTCCAAAACCTGTGTTTTTATTAAGTATTAATCAAAATGTCAGCCATAAAACCGCGACAATAACACATATTCAATGCGGTCGAAAGTATGCTGTAATAGGTAGCAGACAAATAGAAATATTATGGAAATGTTTAAAAATCGGTCACATAGACTTCTTAAATGTTTTTTTTTTTTTGGGGTAGGCGGTCCTACAGTCAACACCGGGGGAAACCTGCGAATGGGATACTGGAGTCCCCCGGCTTGACGACTGCAGGGGCCTGGGAAGGAAGCGGAAAAGGATGATGGAAGGAAAGGTAGGGAGTGGAGAAAGGTTCTCAGGATGGGCGGAAAGGAAAAGGGTGCCAGCAAATGTTCGCGGGCCCTTTTAGGCCTCAATGTGTTATGCAACCAAGAGGTATACACACTGACTGTGTGCCTCGGCCCGCGACTAATGTTCCCCCGCGCATGGGCGTGCATTGGGTGTGACTTCTTAAGATTAGTTATAGGTTTCTATTGGCTTTTAACACCATTTGGTACAATTTGATATTCGTACCAAAACCCTAAACACGATAACATATTAGCTCGTGACTACTACGGCAAATCATAAGTAAGTAGCTTACTAATATCACACATGCGAAAGCTTGTGAAAACGTTTGAATGTTTGTATGTTTGTTAGGAGTAAACACGGGAACTGCTAAACGCATTTGGATGAAATTTGGCACACGGGTAGATCATGTCCTAGATTAACACATAGGCTACTTTTTATCCCGGTAATATGCTCCCATGGGTAATAATAGTCATTTTTCCTCTAATTTCATAATTAGATGGCGCCACCATTACAGGTACTTTTGTAGCAGGAAAGGTTTTTCACACGGGCGAAGCCGCGAGCAACACATAGTGTACTATAAAATTATATCAAGTTCTTTATTTAACATTTGCCAAAGTCAAACAAAGATTAATTAATGCAATTTTAAAATAAACATTCGATAATGAAGTCCAAACGCAAGGGCATTAGCACGTTGGAGCCGGGAGTCGCACGCGCACGGCATCATACTGCGCCATTGTGCGACCCTCGATTGAACTGTTACGCTGGATGAGTTATGTTAGCTGGCTTATACAGCGTGTTTGGAAAATGAAATGTATTCGCAATGCAGTCTCATTCTATAAAGTTATGTTGCTAAGTGTTTACAAATTGTATGTATGAAAAAGTATACGAATACTAGGTGTTTCTCGCGGATTCGCCAAAGTGACTGACCTTTCTTGACTTTATACCGATAAGAGGCCCCACTATGTATGTTTCCGAGATACTTCGACATGGTCTACTCGTGTAAAATTTCATCCAAATCCATTCAGGCGTTTTTGAGTTTAATTCTAACACACATCCAAACACCATGGCCAAATTAAGTATTTATAATATTAGTAATAATAAATAATTTCTTATTTTAATAAGCATACAGTATGGAATACAAAACAAGATACGGATTACGGTGATATCCGCACTAAGAGAATTCGTATATGTTGTCAATAGGGTAGTTGACTACATTTTTATAATACACTAGCATTGCGCGCGGTTCCGCCCGCGTGGAAAAGTTTTTCCGGCATAAAAAGTAGCCTATAGCACTCAGGAGTAATGTAGCTTCCTATTAGTGAAAGAATTTTCAAAATCGGTCCAGTAGTTCTTGAGATTAGCGCGTTCAAACAAACAAACAAACATACTCTTCAGCTTTATATATTAGTATAGATTTATCAAAAGTAAATGCCATTAATAGTTGACAGTGTTCACAAACGCAGTCGGAGGCATCTGCTCAATCCGAGATTTTGTTGTTCTACCTATATCACCCACCAAATTATGAGAATTGAGCGTGTTACGCCTCCGACAGTGTTTGTGAACACTGTCAACTACGATTATTCAAAACCAAAACAAAATATTCAAATTAAAATCTTGTTTCTATCTTTTCAGTTCTTCAATGAATGTAATAAAGATGGCAGATATTCACGCAGTCGGGTTTTTTGTTTTTCTTAAATATTTTATTTTTTTGTATTCTTGTACGTTACATATAAAATATTTTATAAAATGAAACAAAGAGAAGTACCCTATTGTATTTCAAGAACTATTATAGAAAATATACATTTTAAAGCAAATGTACATAGAGACCTTACACTAAGGCCTTATTACGGAGACGCGGGGCGTCGCGTGTTGCGTCGGATGGCGCCACACTTAACGCCTTGCATCTTTATAAACAACATCGTACATTTTCATACGTTTGTGATTACGTGTGTGATGACGGGGGAAAAAACGCCCGAAGCGCCGCGAGAAACCACGTCACACGCGCCGCGCGACGCCTTGCGCCTCCTACAACGAGGCCTGAGATCTTTTTAATAAATCATGCCTATTATCTTTTATAAGGCATACTAAGTATGCTAGGAGATTAAAAATATTATTATATATGTTCTTATATGCCGATAAAAAAATAAAAAAAAAGTCGACACTTTCTTAGCCTTCCTTCCTTACATCTATACTAATATCATAAAGCTGAAGAGTTTGTTTGTTTGTTTGAACGCGCTAATCTCAGGAAATACTTGACCGATTTTGAAAATTCTTTCACTAATAGGAAGCTAAATTACTCCTGAGTGCTATAGGCTACTTTTTGTCCCGGAAAAACTTTTCTACGCGGGCGGAGCCGCGCGCAAATGCTAGTATTATTATAAAACAAAGTAGCCTGCCGCTTCTGTAGGCGATAAAATCAAAAACTGTTGAACAGATTTCAATCAAATTTGGTATGGACATAGTTTGAAATCCTGGAAAGGTTTAAGGCTACTTTTTATGCCTGAGAAATTTATAATGGGACATTTATCCCAGAAAAACTCTATCACGCGGGCGAAACCGCGAGCGAAATCTAGTAAGCAGTAAAATTTAATTAGAAACAAAGTTAAAAGTACTAAGAATGAATGCTGGTTAGTTGGAAATATAAACTTTATACGAAATTAATTAAAATCATACTACATTTTCGTTTATTATATTATAGAAATCTGTTGCGCCAGTGTAGATCTTTAAATCTGGAAAAGCTACGAGATCAAAAACTTAAAGGAAATTGTATTAAGACAGACCTCACATAAATAAAATTAATAATATAGTTTTATTTATATGTTCAGCGTAAACTGCATGAATAAAAAGTCTTAAATAATTTTTAAGGAGAAATAAGTACACAATTAACTTTTCAATAATATTATAATTATTTTTTTCATATTTTACCTAGATTTTTTATTTCTTTTTCTTTTAGTTCTATATAGGTATTCTGGGTATCTGGATTTTAATATTTATTATGCTAAAACATAGCTTATGTTTTTTTATAACAATATATTAAGGGTTGTGTTTCGCTTACTCTACTTTCACCGCTTATAACAAAATTATTGCGTTGCGACTGTTTGATAAAAATATGACAAAGTTACTTACTATTGAAAAGATATACAGGATATGATTTGTTTTTTTTTTTTTTTTTTTTTTTTTTTTTTATTAGGTCCACTAAACCAGTCGATAACACAATATACATACCTACTTAAAAAAAAAACCATAAATATAGCTATGTGCACGACCTTCTAGAAGTGAACACTACATGCATTAAAAGTAAAGTATCTAAGTTACACTGTGTTTGAGTACCTAAATCTTGTTAATAATATAAAACATTCGAAATTACGTGTTAAGCAAATAATTGATTATACAAGCTTCTTTATCTGCGGAATTTTAACGTTAAATATGTCTAATTCTTGGTGAATTTTATTGTACGACGTACACATACGCCACAGCGGTGAGTGGTGACCATAATTGGTTCGTCGTGGTGGCAAGCTGAAAGTCACTCTGTTATGGAGACGGCTGCTAGAACGAGGCACAGCAAATATAAGTTTCATAAGCAGATCAGGGCTATCAATGGAACCGTTCACCAATTTTTGTAGGAAAATAATATCTGCTACTTTGCGTCTACATTCAAGGGAGGATATATTAAAATGAGCAAGTCTAGATTCATAACATTGCAGATTGTGACATAGGTTGTTTGCATATGACAAATGATAGAGAAACCGTTTCTGGATTCTTTCCAATCTCTGGATATGTACGGCATATAAAGGACTCCAAATAGTACAGCAGTACTCTAGAATTGATCGTACGAAACAATTAAAAAGGACGACAGAGATCTCGGGATCCTTAAAAAATTTCGTTTGTCGCAATACAAAACCAGTTAAGCGTGCTGCCTTCGTTGTAACGCCATCAATATGCTCGCGAAAATCTAACTTTGAGTCGACCATAACACCCAAATCGCGAATGCTACAAACTTCATTAATGGGGATATTATTTATGGTGTAGGAAGCACTAAGGGGATTTCTTTTACGTGTCAGTTTTAAGTGAAAACATTTAGATGCGTTTATTACCATTCTGTTTTTAGAACACCAACTACTTATTATATCGATATCTTTTTGCAAGCAAAGTATGTCATTTTGGTGATTGATTACTCTATATAATTTCAAATCATCAGCGTATAATTGGTATCTAGATGTTATAGCCGAACACAGGTCATTCACAAACACCAAGAAAAGCAAAGGCCCGAGGTGTGAGCCCTGAGGCACGCCAGAAGGAACCATCTTGGCACCAGATTTGAACCCTCTAACCTTGATGAGTTGTGATCGATTCAGTAGATATGACTCGCACCATCTCAACAGTGAACCACAAATTCCTGCATGACCGAGCTTCTGTATTAACAGACCATGATCAACCACATCAAATGCTTTGGAGAAATCGGTGTACACAGCGTGAACTTCACTTTTTCTCTCCATGGCTTCGAATATGTCGCAAACATAACTTAAAAGGTTCGATGTAGTTGACCTGCCTGGTAGAAAACCATGCTGATGTTGGTCAAAAAACGGTTTTAAATGAAATTGAATCCTCTTTTGTACCAGCAATTCAAACACTTTACCCAGTGATGATAATATTGAGATAGGTCTGTAGTTCGTCACGTCACATGGGTCTCCTTTTTTAAGAATGGGAGTGATGTGTGCTAACTTCCATTTTATGGGAAATACACCCTCCGACAGCGACTTGTTGAAAATGTAATGCAATGGTTTGGTGAGTTGTGTAGAGCAATTTTTTAAAAAAATTGGTGGAATCGTGTCAGGGCCAGGGCCTTTATTGGCGTCAATTGATTTGAGACATCTATATATTTCAGATTCTGAAAGTTGAAAACCACCAAGTGAGATGTGGGTGCTAGGAAGCTCATCGCACATTGTGTTCGTAGTTTTATGGTTACCACTTGAATATATTGAATCAAAGTAATCAGAAAATATATTGGCAACATCTCGACCACCTTGAACCTTTCGGCTTAAATAAAACATTTCGTCGGGAATATCACTGCTATTGGATCTCATAGAATGAATAAATGACCAAAAATATTTTGGGTTTTGCTTTATATGAATTTTAGCATCCGTTTTTAATTTATTTAAACAATCACGAATCATTACATCACACCTATCTCTTAATATTTGATATGTAAGAAGATCCCTGAAATTACCATGGAGTTTGTATTTACTATGGAATTTTGCTTTCTCTCTAAGTGCTTTAATCAAGGGTTGATTAAACCAAAAAGGGTATTTATTATGGCTATTAACACGACTTTTTGGGGTATGTGCGAAGATAATAGGGGTAATTAAATCATAAAAGATGTCCAAAGTTTGATCTACGGTGAGTTCAGTTTTGAAATGAATATTCCAGTCAATTGAATCCAGTTCAGCTTTAATATTGTGGTAGTTTGCTTTTCGGAAATTAAGGGCTTGTGTTTTATTAAATTTTGTAAGTTTACGTGAATTGAAGTTTAATAAAATAATTATTGCAGGATGGTGAGTATCTTCATTAACTAGGGATTTTGTACAATTAATAACTTTGAAATTACTGCTACTATTGGTTATGATTAAGTCCAGTATATGATTGTTTTTGTTGTGGACATGGTTGATTTGTTGGAGGCAATTAAAAGAAAGTGTATCTACAAGCAAGGCCTCAGCTTGATTTGGTGAAAAAGTTGGTAGCAAACTGTCCGAACCGGGTGTACATACCCATTTTATGTTAGGGAGGTTAAAATCACCCGCCAACAATAGTAACGAATTATTTGTCATTTTGTGTTGAACAACGTTTGAAAGATTTGATAAAAACACATCCATAAGGGTATATGTAACAGGAGGGGGAAGGTACACAGCACATATACAGAGAGATATAGTTGAATTATCATTGTGCAATTTAATAGTGATCCATAGATCCTCAACGGCAGATTCCCAATTTAATTTACGAATTGGTTCATATTTTTTAAGTATTGCTATAAGTACTCCGCCGCCATCGTTTTTATTAGAAGAAGTAGAGCCTCGGTCACGCCTGAATATCGCGTATCTCTTGTCAAGGAGTTCATGATCATATACTGAATCGTTCAGCCAAGTCTCCGTTAACAGAATGACGTCCGCATCTTGCGTACACGCATTAATAAAAAATGTTTGAGCTTTTGTTCTCAGACCTCTGACATTCTGGTAAATAATATTAAAATTAAGGTAACAATGATTCGATGTGTTGTTGTATAAAGATGACATTAAATCCGTGGGATCAATACTTAATTACAGAGACTTCAGAAAATCCGCGTCCCTGATCCAGATACTTTTAGACTTTATATCTTTACGAACATAAATGTGGCCGTTACGGACCCATACAAATTGATAATTTTTATCTTTTGCAACTTTGCGAGTCACGGCGTGTAAGTGTTTGTTAGAGGGCGATAAGTGTTCGCAGACGAAAATGGCTTTCTTGTCACCAGCTAGGCCAATATGTGAAGAATTTTACAGTACTAATAAAATTAAAATCGGATTAAAAATACTTTCAATATTTGGAATTCGAAATATATAATCGCCCTGTATAAGCAAGCGTAAATGCAACACAGTGACACACATAGGCGGCTTTATACCAAAACCAATAATAAAATCAATCTATACCACCCTCTCATACGCACACATCCATACACCAATCAATGATAACCCAAACCGATGCGCACGCACACATCTGCAACTATTGGAAATATTGGCATTGTAAACACTGACAGATTATTTGCCAAATATTTCTTACAATCGTACTGACTATTTCTATCTCTTTCATGCACTTTACATTATACGCAGTAATACAGTTGTAGAACGAGACAGAGCATACGGCTTTATAACTCCGGAGAGGGACAATGGTGACGCTATTGTTGAAAGTACCCCAAACTTTTTTTAGGTCACATAAAAGTATTACATTTGTTAGGGTCGTGCCGCTTCATGCACTTACTGCATTCGTTTCGCAGTCAATCTAGGAGAAACATCTCCCACGCAGTCCAGTTTTAGTTGACCTATGTGAGTGACAGTGTTAATTGGACAATGTCTTCGGTAGCGACTAACCGTGCTAGTGAAATGTGGAATTGTGCTGATGTGATCGATCATAGTGCGAAACAAACTAAGTACTACGGAAATAAGCAATACCAAATGACACCGGCTAATTATTACAACTATCAGAACTTTTATCCTCAAAATCCTGAATATGCTCATGTGTTAAGTGCTAATTATCCCGGAAAAATGTATCAACAAAACGTGTCTAATGGAGTTGTGAAATCAGAACCGCAGTGGCAAGGATATGCGCCGAACTACAATATGAACAATACAAATCTGAATATGGTTCAAAAGTGGCGTGAAATGAATTATTATGCGCATCCGCATGAAAACTACGCATCTGACGGTAGAATGTACCCGCTCAACAATCAAGGTGTGTACGATAGAGGTGAGGATGTCAGATCCATTAACTCTCCCAGCCAATGCAGTATTCCTGAAAGTTATGGTTCACCACAAAGCGTGCCTGGAAACTTCAAATCACCAAGTCCTGAAAGCAACGATTCTCCCAATTTAAGGGCGCTACTTTCAAAACCAAAATCTAATAAAAATCCATCGCCTTACTTCGTTAAATGTGAAAAGTCATATTCGCAAGAAATATTGCAACGAATGCCATATACAGAAGAGGTTGGCGAATGGGAAAAAACAAATGAAACCGCAGCTGAGAAGGAATGCAATTTGTCGCAATTTCATGGTGGATTTGAAAACTTGGAGGGTCAGACGTCAATCAAGAAAGATGCTGTGGGTGGAGCGCCGGCACCGAGTGAAGGTGCGCAGTCATCGCAGGATCCCGTGGAATCCTGTCAAGAAGTGACGAGGGTCGAAGCGGGCGGCAACAATGCGGATTACGTTGAGAACAAGATGGCCGCTGCAGCCGAAGTGCAGGCATTCTACCCCTGGATGAAGGGTGTTGGAAGTGAGTACTGCTATATTTTCTAAGTACCTATTCTATTGCTTGCTTCATTTTTAAAAACTATTACTATATCTAATCAATGATGTTACTTTTATAGATGATGACAAGAAAGAAGGCTCGAAAAGAACGAGACAGACGTACACAAGGTTTCAAACATTAGAATTAGAGAAGGAATTTCACTTCAACAAATACCTTTCAAGACGACGGAGGATCGAAGTTTCACACGCCCTCGGACTAACGGAGAGACAGATCAAGATTTGGTTTCAGAACCGAAGAATGAAAGCGAAGAAAGATGGAAAGTTAAATAATTCACCAGATCCGTATGCTGTCGATGATATCGGTGCTACTAAACTAGGTACCGCTCCAGAATACATGGACAGTAGGCAAATGGAATATCCCAATTATCACATGGGCTCAATGCAAGCAAATATAGGTCAAATGCCAGGAAATATGGTTCAAAATTGTATGATGTCGCCTTATGGTAGCGTTATACCAAAGATATGACAGGCTCTTTTTTCAAAATAGTATAATTAAAATTGCAATAAATAGATATTGATAAAGAACATTTAAATTGAGGGATCATCAAATATTCATTAAAATTGTGTTATATGTTATCCGCCCACTATGTAAAGTAAATCCTAATATTAGAAAGTATATATATTTTTATTCAATTATTTTAGTATCTACAATCTACATAATCCTTGTTTAATTAAGATCAAAAAAAATATATATTTTTAATTAATGATCAAAAATTGTACATGTTTAAATAAGAGTATTAACTTCACTGTGCACTTTTTGTAATGTAGTTTAAATCTTTTATTATCTATGTTTACTTCAACCATTTTATACCATTCAAGTGATACATTGCTATAGGAACTAAACATATCCATTGTAAAAATCGTGTTTCCGCGTCTCATGACATGTGACGTCAGCGGCGAGCATATGCGGGCTTAAGGCATATATACACTGGAATGATTTCCAGGTAACTTATGACTTAAACTTCATATTTTTGTAATGTGTTATAATAAGACTGTAGATATTGCTCTTTGTAGTTTAAGTAAAGTATAAAAAAACCTGAATTTTACAATTTAGTTTAGTCACTAGTATAGAGCCATATCGGGCAATGAATATCATTCCGTGTGTACATTACTTAAAATGAGTTGTAAATAATATTTTAAGATCGTACAGTTCCTATTTAGATAACTTTAAGGTTGATTATTTATGACTTTGTACTTCTCTAGTCAATCACAAAGGCGCTAAAATAAAGAGGAGGTTATCCTAATTATTTAAAAAATATTTTATTATCCCTTAATCTCGGAAGCAATTAACAAATCCGCTTAAAAGGCCGCGTTTGAGCCTTAACATAATCCGTTTAACAGCCGGCCTCAAACAATAAGTGAAATAGAGTCCGAACCCTTTAGATATAGAGACCGATTTTTAAATACGATTAACTTCTATAAGCCTCTAGGGAACCGCTCGCCAATATTGTGTGCAATTTTGACATGTTTTGACTACTTATCGGATTTTGTATTGAAAAAAATTGCTGAGTAACCCTGTTGTAGGCTACCTGATTTAGTTTCGGCATATTTAAAAGCTCTTTGTAATGGCGGTTGTAAATAGTTATGCTATTTAGTAGTTTATAGTATTTTTTTTTATTTATAGTTTCAAAGATGCGCAGGAACACGCTGGATGCAGGCCGCATTTGACAGGTCCGTCTGGAAATCTTTAGGGGAAGCCTATGTTCAGCAGTGGACGTCATGTGGCTGATGATGATGATGATGCTGAAGTCTTTTAATAGTACTCAAGTTCGCTAAGTATGAGAATATTCAAACGTGCATTTCATATTTATGTTTTCACCATTGATAGAATTCTAATATTAAGACAAGCGTGCTTTTTTAAATTTGTATTGCCTTTATGGCATTTAGGACCTATTTTACACGTTTTCAGTAAATTTTATTTGAGAGCTTTCGTATTAAACAACTAATGTAGATAGCACTCATTTTAGATTTTGAGCATAGGTTACAGAGTGACTTTAGTATTTGGTCGGCTTATATATTTATGTGACGAGTAGCATTTATCAGCAAGCGATGAAATCGGCCCTAAGACTTTAATACTTATACTTAAGAAGTAAAAAGTATAACTATAGAGATTATACAGATAGAAACTGTCTCGGTGGCGGAGTTGTATTACGGTACGACTGCAATCCTGAGGTCTCAGGTTCGATCCCCGGGTCGGCCCAAATGATATTGGGTTTTTCTACTCACTATCAGCCCGGAATTTGTTATCCCGGTTTTTATCCCGGAAAAATACAAAGCGGGACTTTTACCCCGGAAAACTCATTCACGCGGGCGAGGCCGCGGGCCAAAGCTGTATATTATATTTTAGTAAGGTACTGGCTGCATTATACTTAAAAATTTTAATTAAAGCAAACTTATGTTCGCAAAAGTTTTTAATGACTAAGTTTTGCTCGCGGTTCTGTCTGCGTTTTTTTTTTGCGCCGGGATGAAAAAATCATTTACATCGTATATTACACATGTCAATTTTTTACTTTTTTTTGCGGGATTGAAATTCCTACCCATATAAAACGGCTCAGTAGTTTAAAGATTAGCCGGATCAACTAACAGACGATATTTTTATAACGCGCCTTTAAGTTTTAGTGGCGTGGATACAACAAAATATAAACAAATGTATTTACCTATACCAGTATTAAAAAAACTTGTTTTGAAAACACAGACAGACATTGCAATTTTATTTATTCGTATTAATATTTGTTACTAACTTCACAGCGCTCGGGCCCCAGCATTATAAAATCGACCCTCTTCCCATTTCAATAGAGAATAACAATAGAGTTAGCGGAAAAGAGACGCCAATATACCACATTTATGAGTGAAATAGAGAAAGCGAAACAATCATCCCTTTGCCCGAGGGTAAGTCCCATCTACGCATGCGTCCCGAACATTTTGCCAAGATGGCTGCTTGTGCATAGTCCGTGTTTTATTTATTTTACTGTATAAATGCTTACTAAAACGTTACTAAATAATAGATGCGATTTAATTAGTTAAAACAAAAATAATGTAACATTCCGCTAAACGTTTGAAAAAAGAAACTGTTAACGGTCACAGATAAGGACAAATTGGTGAGTTGTTTACAACCTGTATAACCTCAAAAAAATCGATTTTGTATTAATGAATATGACATTTGGATATTATTAACGACTAATTAAGTATAACAAAAGAAAAAAGATTATATCAAATTTAGATTATGTGGGAATCCCATTTACATAAATTTAATTTTAAACAGCGTAAAATAATCTATTCTAATATTATCAAGCTGAAGAGTTTGTTTGTTTGTTTGAACGCGCTAATCTCAGGAGCTACTGTACCGATTTTGTAAATTCTTTCACTAATAGGAAGCTAAATTACTCTTGAGTGCTATAGGTTACTCTTTATCCCGGAAAACTTTTCCACGCGGGCGGAGCCGCGCGCAAATGCTAGTCAGTTATAAGTTATGTATCTGTCATATTATTATTATTTTATGTTATAGTCGTCTAGTGATTGAAATTTGACCGTTGAATTTAATATATTTGTAACATACATATTATACCTAAATTGAACTTTTATGCACTGCTCTAAATTAACTTTAATTATGCTAAATCTCTGTCCTCCATGTGCGATATGTGCTTTAAAAGGGGTACAAAGTTTTCCTTAATGTATTAATATATAGATAAACAGTACGTTCACACTACTACATAATCATTGAATATTAATCATGTACCTGTGTTTCGCAAAAAATCTATGCAAGCTTACTAAAATATTAACTCATAAACATTTTTATTAATATTAGTAATTTGTTAAATAATTGGCATCGTTAATTCTAAAATACATATTTATGCCACCGTTAGAAGTATGGTAAAGTATGACCAATACTTAAAGTAGAGAATTTTATCCATCAATTTTAACTCCTCGTTAATTCATTCAACGCTTTTGTAACAAAAAATAAACAAGATTTGATTTAGTAAAGAATGACGTAACATGCCAGCATTAACGCTCTACCAACTTATTTGCTGTTGTCATACTAATATTATTTATCTTTTGTTCAATGCCAGGATATGGATGGTGCATTTGAATTCGGTGTTTTCCGATGGCAAGTATAAGTCGGTCCGGCAGTACATTGAATACGTGAATGGCAGCCCTAATTAATCCTTACGTCGTACCAACCAGGGCTTATTGAAATTGGATCAAAAGAAACCTTCTAATGGATATTTGAATGCATCGATAGTATTTGGATTCACGGACCGCCTTGATGGGTTTGGTAAGGAGTGAGTCATAACTCTGTTAATTAGGAATAACAAGCTATTAAAAAATAATCTTAAATTAATTTGGAGAATTTATTCAAATGTATAGGTCAAATGTATAGAAGTATTGCATATTGAAGGCACTGAGATAAGATTCATTGTTGAACAATGGAAATTCCTGTCAAGCATCACCGCCAATCCTACTAATGATAATAATACTAAATAATGTTTATGAATGTTAACGTTATTAGATAGTTTATATTTTAAAAGCCTTTCATGGCGTCGTTTGCATAATAAGCTTCACCCGAAAAACAATATTACGATTAATAAAAGATATTCTGTGTAGTAGTAGTGTACCTTTCTATAAATCTAATATATTGATAGAGCCCCCCGAGGCAATTCTTGTGCTTTGGGTCTTCACACCCAATGCACGCCCATGCGCGGGGGAACATTAGTCGCGGGCCGAGGCACACAGTCAGTGTGTATACCTCTTGGTTGCATAACACATTGAGGCCTAAAAGGGCCCGCGAACATTTCCTGGCACCCTTTTCCTTTCCGCCCATCCTGAGAACCTTTCTCCACTCCCCACCTTTCCTTCCATCATCCTTTTCCGCTTCCTTCCCAGGCCCCTGCAGTCGTCAAGCCGGGGGACTCCAGTATCCCATTCGCAGGTTTCCCCCGGTGTTGACTGCAGGATCGCCTACCGAAAAAAAAAAAAATATATTGATAGAGCTATTTCAGGCAGTAGTTTCTAAAGATTACCCCATTCAAAGAATCTTTGAATGTTGCTTAATTTATCTTTTAATAGTATTGGTGTAAATTATTTGACCGGCTTTTTTTAAATCTTGGGTAATTTAATCCAGAGACAGGAAATAGTACAGAGGCAGTAGACGGGAATACCTAATTCTTCCCGTTAAGTGTCGCTTAGGAAAATAAGTATGTGTACGCACATTACTAAAATAAAACCATTTTAACTATATTTTGCATTGCTAGTAAGCGAGAAAGATGTACTTAACGGCACGCGATCTTCATTTCGTCCGGCCATTATTCACAATTTATAATTGTTTCTTATCAACAGTTATAAGTACGGTGCACTTTGATGATATGGCCGCTCAAACGCTCGCTATCGGCTAACATAAATTATGACATAATTGTAACGCAAGGGCAATTAGCGTTTAGTGAGAGAAGAAATTATTTATTGCACTTTTTAAATGTTTTTTTGTTTGAAGTAGTATCTTATGAACTTTTTATTAGGTAGGTTATCAGTCGAGTTTTGTTTGGATTCTATTGTGATGTTAGTTTAAATTAATAGGGGTGGCTTTGAAGGTTATTTTTAGATCAATGTATCCCACTATCGTTTGGTTTAGTGGTATTGCACTTAGTCTTTAAAGCATGAGGTTCTGGCTTCAGTTCTCAGATGGGACTATATAAATTAGTGTGTTATTTTATTCGTATGAATTTGTGCTCGATAGTATGAAAATAGGCTTGTTCTCTATCACATGAAAGAAAGAAAAGAAAGAAAGAAAAAATATTTATTATTAACACAAGCAGTACATTTTATATAAAAAAAAAAGGGATAAAAAAAAAAAAAAACAAATATAAAATAAATGCATGCATTGTGCCAACAACGGGAACCCCCATTCAGCTTCTTGCTGCAGCATCAGCCTGACTGATACTGCAGCGCTGATTTTCAATGGGGGACCCAGGTGACGTACGGACACTAAGTCGGCGCGAACACAACATTAGCTACACCTTAGTACAAATAAATACAAAACATAAACAAATTTAACACGCAACACATTCAAAACATAAATCTATTGATAACGGTTATATATGTATATATATAGATGTAAATACAAAATCAAATATTTCGCTAGCAGTGAGGGGCGACGGGGACAGAACACTCGCCAGTCGCACCACTCTCGCGGCCATAAGCGGGCGAAATGCGCAGCGCGCCGGGCGGCAACAATAATCCAATAATATAATAAACAATAATAATACTTAAGTGGAAAAATGAAAATAACAACTATATTACACTACAGCAAAGGAATACAATGGCGTGAACATAGCGGTCGACCACTGATACAGAGCAAATGCAAGTGTAATTATGTGAAAGACACGGCAATGGGGATACACAACAAATAATATATCCACATTCTGACATACCGCCACTACGCCGTGAGTGAACGTCATTCCGTCTCGAATCTGATCTAAACCCAAAAGGTAAGTGGGTATAAATAAAAAATTAAAAAAAA
This sequence comes from Sphinx pinastri, assembly GCA_947568825.1. NCBI lineage: Eukaryota > Metazoa > Arthropoda > Insecta > Lepidoptera > Sphingidae > Sphinx > Sphinx pinastri. Next base: position 6,275,013 of record OX387627.1, on the reverse strand, counting down.
AAAAAAAAAAAAAAAAAAAAAAAACTTAAAAATAAAACAAAAATAAAAAAAAATAAAAAAAAAAAAATATAATTAATTAATATGCTGTTGCTTCTGGATATTTAATAAATATTGTTTATAATTATATTTAAAACTAAATTTACTTTTTTTAGATCGAAACGGCGGTGGAATGTTGTTCCAGCAGCGAGTGGCGGCATATTTGAAGGAACCCCTGAATGCAGTGGTTCTGTGTCGCGGAATTGACAGGGGATTCGTCGCGTAACGTGTGCCATATGCAAGGTGATCATGTCTCCACGTTAATTTATAATAAAGATATTTGGGCCTTGTTGTATTAAAAATACCAAATAATAATGTGGATAAGTGTAATTCACGCCGGGCTGCCATTTTTAAAATGTTACCGTCATTTAAATATGATGTGACATGGTTACGGCGCGGAATAGCAAAACAAAATCATGAGATAATATAATTTCAGTAAAATGTCTTTGATTATGCGCCTCTGCGTTAATATAGTACTCTATGTCGCTCTACGACTCGATGACGCCAATTTTCTAAAAACCGATGTTCTACTTTGATGGCAGAATAAACCAAAGTGGAATTAATATCTTCGTCACGATTTCAGATACGGAATATTGCCGAATACATGCATGTGGCAAGAGGCCAACTATAACATGTAACCCAGATTTGTCTACAGCATGAATGGAATGGTACGACTGGTACCACTCTCACAAAATTGAAGTAATAGCTTTTCTGTAGCATATTGGGAAAGAATTAAACTTGAGACAGTCTTCTCGAAACTCAGTGGAAAGATTTCTGAAAGATTAAGGATTGAACTACAATAGATATACCATTGAACTATAATGGATATACCATTGTAGTTCAATCATTGGCACTAGGTGTTTCTCGCTTCTTCGCCCACGTTAAAATCCTTTCCCGCAATAAATATCATAGTGTCATCTGTACGAAGCCAGCGCCATGTACAGTCAACCAAATAAGTAGCTAAATAAATTAGAAACTTCAAATCGCCTTTACTCGTTAAGCTGCGTTGAAACATTTTTATTTCTTTATGTGAATTAAAGTAAATGTCTTAAATTTTATGTTTGTGAAGAAAAAAAACACTTTGGTAATAAAATAAAAGTGTATAGGATATTTAAAGTTATGAATTTGTGCAGCTACTTATGTGGCTGACTGTACATACTTAGAAACTCAGATTAAAAATCTAAATAATTTAACGGCAGCAAAATTACTGGGATAAAAGTATCCTAAATTTTCACCCAGGACATGGTCTATCTGTGTGCCAGATTCCATCTAAAAGCGTTCAGCAATTACTGAGTTTCATTCTAACAAAAATCCAAACATCTTCAAAAACATTTGTATTTATATTATTAGTAAGAAGTAAGATTGCTGTTTATCTTGACGCTGTAGGTTTTCTACCAGAAAGATCTACCGAATGGGGCTGTAGTATGTAATTCTAGAGCATCTCTACCTTCCTAGCATTTTCAAATGTCGAATTCCCATCTATTTACACGAAATACGCAGCCTACGAAATATTACACTAAAAACACGGTAAATGGTCGACACGTCGCGGACACGTCACTACAGAAACATCAGTGTCCATACAAAAAGCGGGCGGATCAACAAAAGAATCTGCAGGGCGCATTGTCCCGGGCCGCGGGATCATTTATCAACAACGCTCCACTGGCGACGTTCGAAAGCAGATCGGCTGATCAATGCCCGGGATTGGGGTTCGGTGGCGTCCATTAAAATTTTTGCATTCTATGTAATTATTTGGTTTTGGTCAACGATGTAGTGAAAGCTGGAGTAAAATTGTTTTTTTTTTGGGTTTCTAGTTGTTGACCTAGTTATGACGAATTTTCTGTACTTAGTTATTAAAGGAATTTGGTGGCATTGAGTGCTTGAGTCAAAATTTTATTCGATTGTAGCATTATTCGTGTATTAAAACATTAAATATTCATATTCTCTGTAATTTAGTCCTATCATATTGTGGTATTGTGTTTACATAATTATGATGAGTAAAGCGATTTCCTGCCATAGAGGCAGGTTGTACAGTCAGCAGCATAAGTAGCTGAACAAAATCAAAATTTCAAATCGCCTATATACACGTTAAGTTAAACTGAAACATTTTTATTCTTCGTTTGAAGTAAAGTAAATCTCTTTTATTTTATTTTTGTGAATAGAAAGGAAAAGGCATTTTAAAAATTTTGAATTTGTTCAGCTACTTATGCTGCTGACTGTACATGTAGTTGTAACCAATGTTCAATTGAAATGTTATTAATAAATTAGCCATCACAAACGTTTCATTGTCTAATGAGAGGAAATAGCTATTTCCACACAAACTTTATTACATTGCTGAGCTTCCCTTTCATTTCTTTAAATTAAATTAGAAAACCTCGAAGTTTTCTGTATACTTTGAAAATCCCAGCAAAGTAATGGCAAAATCTCATAATTTATTCGAGCCAGAAATTTATAAAACCGGAATTACAGCTACATAGCGAATGGAGTAGGCGCAAAAAAGGTATTTGCCCCCACCCAATATACATTCTATATATTATAGGCGAGTTTACATGCACAATTACAGTGCACCGATCGTTTGCCCCGCCACCGTATAATAGCGGTCATTATAATATTGCAATTTAACGCCTTTGCAAAATTCATAATAACTCAATTTGTGGTCGACAGAAGTTTTTTGCGTGATAAAAATTGCAAAACGCCTCCGTCCGACGGATCATTATATAAATTTGATTTCGAACACGAATTCAACAATGAAGTTATGAATTTTAAATTAATTATTTAAATTTCATTCATGTTCATTAATATTAACATAATCAGATGAATATTTTTGAATTTATGGATTACATTTTCAAAAGCTATTTTACGGCCCAGTCATTACTTGCAACAGCTGCAAGGGAGGACTTAAAGATACTGAAATAAAAATTTCTTATTGAAATTAATATTGTGGTCAGCCAGAAGTCGAAATTTGACCGTCGAATTTAATATATTTGTAACACATACATCCATTTTATTTTTCTGCACTCCTCTATTTGTTTTGCAAAACATCACATTCCTCCGTGTTCGACATGCGCTTAAAAAGCAGTATCTACCAAGGTTTTTCTTCACGTATTAATATATAATACTTTGTATTTGTAGTTGTAAAGATATATTTTTAGTAAATCGTTTGGAAAAAATACGGCAATATTAATGCATTAACTCTATTTTGTCCATATTTTGTCCCATAATTTTAATCTTTTCGGCCTTTGCTTATGTTTTTATTGTCACTCACATTTCAAATCAATGTGTAACGTCATTTACCTGAACGTAACAGAACTTGACGGGCCCTGAGAAGGCCTGACCAATTTAATCTGACCCCCTATTTTATTTAAACAAATATAGCGTTCAGTTTGTGGTGATACGATGGAGGGATCAGTTAAGGGTGGTCGGGGTCGGCGTCAATGTCACTTATGTGCTTAACCCGGCGAGTGGATGGAGGAAATGATGGATGGAGCAGCAACCGGGCCGTTCCTGTAACGGGAAGGAATAGCCTGGATATCTATAGAGCTGTTAAAATGGTTTATTAGGTATCGAAAAATAGTGTTATATTCCTGGGTGACTACAACTTAACATTTTTTGAATATGCCTTCATGAAATCAGTTTAACCAAAATTTACTGGAAATAGGGAATTGTAGAATTATTTTTAGTTTTATGAGGCTAAGTAAGATTATACCTACTTTAAAAAGTGTAAAAATACTCTAAATTATATTATCTCTGCTGCATATCATCAATTTTGTAACTATTGACTATTCAAACTATAGTTAAAACTAATTCCAGAGCAACTTTATCCTTTTCTTGCAATTCTCTACGAATCACGTCAGTGGATCTACAGCAAAACAAATAATCGAAAAATTGAATAAATAAATCAATAACACAATTGAAACGTGTCTATAAAATGATACCTAATTATATTCCCACACACACACACACACGAATTTTATCCCCGAAGAGGTAGACAGAGGCGCAACCAGTGCACCCGCTTTTCGCCGTGCGTAATCCGTCCCATGTTGTGACAAGGGGCGAGCCTATCGCCATATCGGGCACAAATTCCAGACTCCGGGCTAATATTTCCACAATCCGACATATTCTCAGCTCTATAGATGTCCATTTCCCGACGTACCCAGTCGACCCTCCGCGCGCACCAAATTCCAAATTGTTTTTGACTGACAGCTAAATGTAAGTTAGCATTGTTTGAGAGACGCACCGCAGCCTCCAGTTACCCAGCTCTTTCTATAATTATTTCTCCAGTAAACATGCCTTCATGATTGGCGTTTCATTTCTCATTTTAGGTTCCTTTTACTTAGTTAAGTTTTGATTTATTGACAAAAAAGCAAGATAGTATTCTTAACGTTATTTTTTGCGCATCACTGAAATGGCAATTTTTTTTTCTGTTTATGTTTCATATTCCACCAAATTGAATACATAATAGAAATTTAAAAACCGGGCGACCACTAAAGAAGTATTTTCATCGCCCTGGTCCTGAGTTCGGTCCAGACACCCGGTCGGACCAAGACACTTTTAATATTTAACTTTGTACAGGCATTTTTTGTAGGGGATTTTTAAAATTTTAAAATATTTTTTATTTCAAACTTTTTAAATTACTATATTCTCCATCATGGGGCCTTGATAATGAACTATCTAACACCTACTCGTTGAGACCATTTTTATGACCCTACACACGCTATATCTGCTATAAGATGCTAAAGAGTTGGGTATCTCGCAGACTACTTGATGCTGCAGCATCAGCTCAAGGTTAAAATGTCTTGAAAATATTGTCAAAGTCACAGTACACCAAATTTAAAAGCAATCGGAATTGTGAAAGTTGATAAGATTGTGAAAGATAATCTTCAAACGCCTGAACAGATCTTCATAAATTATAAGTAAGAACCTTCTCAATCACATCAGCGTTTTTTTTTTGTTTTCGCGGAGAAAGTGACTTATTACTACCGGCCAGCAGCTGTCAAACAAAAAAGAACCGCGACAAAATCGGTCCATTCGTTTGAGAGCTATGATGCCACAAACAAACATACAGATACACAGACAAACATATGCACAACCTAAACTTATAACACGCCCCCTCTTTTTCTGTCGGGGGCTAAAAACCAGAAAATAACAGTAATTAAACTCCGTGTCGATGTAGTCGCTGATAAGGCAGTTAGTATTGAATTTACAGCATTCTATTAATACTTTATGTAATACTAGGTGTTGCTGGCGGCTTCGCCCGTGTGAAAAGCCTTTCCCGCTACAAAATTCTTTAAAATAAAATACTACGCCAGCGCCATCTACTTAAAGCATCAGATTAAATCATCTATTTTTTCCCATTGGAGCAAATTACCGGGATAAAAAGTGTGTGTATCAAACAGCCAAATCCGTTTAGTTGTTTCTGCGATTACTCCTAACAAACATCCAAACATTTTCACAAACTTTCGCATTTATAATATTAGTAATATGTATTTGAGAGAATAGCCTGTGAATGTAAGCTCTAAAAAATAGCTTGACCTGGATGTCGTTTTTGAAAAAAATATACATGCGATCTTTATAACTCGGCATTTTCATTTCATACTTCGTTTTTCATTTATTACAATAGGCGTTTACGTATTATTTAACACGTCGACATTTTATTTGCAAAGTCGAAGAAATTAGTATAATTCTATAAATAATTGAATCTAGAAAATACTTTCAACTGTTGACTTTTTACGACTTTTAATATTTCTTTATAAAGTGAGGTTTACATTAGTCATACTTATGATAATAACTAAATTAACGAGAAAGATATTTCATCATTAATTCCCTCTAATTAAAGGTTAAATTTAAATATTTATTTTCATTAGCTAATATTCAACTATTGTAGTAAAATAGTTATGTAACAAGAACAAATAAATTCTTGAAATAAAGTGGACATTAGTGGGGGGTTACGGGAAAACAAAACAAAAGTTGGTCTAGACATTTCCTTAAACTTTCACGACGTTTTTATACTCCCAAGAAATCTCATTAAACCAGAGTCTAATTTAACTTTTTCTTTAAAACTAGCACGGTGGTGTTCCACTTTTGAATATAGAGATGTTTTAAAAAAGCCGTTTATTTTCTACAATTTCTTTTAAAATGTACATCATTTCTCGGTGGCGTAGTTGTATTACGGTTCAACTGCAATGCTGAGGTCTCGGGTTCGATCCCCGGGTCGGGCAAAGTGATATTGGATTTTCTATTCAGTATCAGCACGGAGTCTGGAATTTGTGCCTGATATGGCGAAAGGCTTGCCCCTTATCACATCATGGGACAGAATATGCACGACGAAAAGTGGGTGCATTAGTTGCGCCTCTGCCTACCCCTTTGGGGATAAAAGGTGTTTATGTATATGTACATAATTATGGTAATAATGGAATAATAAGTGTATAATTTTGTTCTTTTCAGATACAAAATACTTACGTTGCAAACAAAAATTGTGACGGAGCCTACAGTGCAGAAGACAGCATCAGACTTACAAACCAATACTAATCACTGCGGTTATGATAGCGCTGTAATCTTTAACCCGTCAACGCCCGCTTATATATAGATATATACCCGGACGCCGGTGTCCACCGCGGGCGTTGACGACTCAAATATTACTAAGAGTAATTGAAAATTGAAATAGAATTTCAAAGTTACTGGTCATGATAATAAAATTATATTACAAGTTGATACTAGTATGCGGACTGCGGAGACTAACTTCAACCCAGCACCTGCAGCGAGATCGCGCCGGACCGAGAAAGTCAGCTATAACTTATCTCTTGTCGTAGTAGGAAATATCCACTTAAAGACAATATGAACATGCAGTAGTTATTGTCATTTTAAACCCCCGACAAAAAAAGCGGTGTGTTATAAGTTTAGGGTGTGTCTGTGTATCTGTATGTCTGTCTATGGCATCGTAGCTCTCAAGCGAATGGACCAATCTTGACGCTGTTTTTTTTTGTTTGGAAGCTGATATGATCGCGATGGTTCTTAGCTATCATTTATGAAGATCTGTTTAGGCGTTTGAAGATTATCATCTTATTTCCAATTTAAAAAGCCCGATTGAGTTTAAATTTGGTGTACTGTGACTTCGGCAGTATTTTTAAACACGAGCTGATGCTGCAGCATCAAGTAGTCGGAGGGATACCCAACTCCTTAGCAACTTATAGTAGATATAGCGTGTTTGGGCTTATAAGGATGGTCTCATCAAGTGGGTGTTAGATGGTTGATTATCAAGACCCCATGATGAAGAATAAAGTAATTTAATAACTTTGCAATAAAAAAATAAAATATTACTAGGTATAATGATTCCTTACGTTTACGCGAATGTTAGACATTGAAATTAAACTATTTACAATTTATTTTATTTATTTCAACTAACTTTTCGGTCCACCAACACCTCAGTCCGCCCCGTGACCACGAAGTGCTGCAAAGCCTTCGAAACGTCGCGAGAAAATAAAATAAAAAACCGCGACAAAATCCGTTATAATAGTTTAATTTCAATATTACTAGGTACTTAAACGACGAAGATATTTTTATTATTTTACTTTTTTCAGAGATTTTTGTACCGGGGGTTATTGAAATTTTTATTTAATATTTATTTCAAACTTTTTATAGCTAGTCATCATCAAAATCTAAATAAATAAATGATAGTTACATAATATCATGTTTATAAACAATATTAGGTATATACGTACTGTAAAATTCATGTCAGGTTTCGTAACAATAATAACATTCTGTGTAGAAACATAATATACAAGGTTGTATTGTGTATTATATCTATATATTGTAACAAAAATATTATCTACGTTTAAAACGGCTCTCGTAACCTTAATAAACCATTTAAAAATTACAAGTGTTTTAATATTGTTCCTTGTTCGAAAATTAACTGAAAAGCTGTCGGACGTCTAAGAACGTTAGCGAGTACGTTTAATAACGTCACACGCTGTCAGCCGTGAGTGTTTAGCAGTATTGGAAGGTCGGCCGTCGAAAGGGCGAGTTCAGACCATTTGACAAGGGGCGACAGTTTGACTAATGGCGCTCGACGTCACTCTCTTACTTTCGCCGACACGAGCGTCTGCGAAGACTGTGGAGTTTGGTAAGTGTGAAATAAAAGGAAGGTGTAATAATAAGCAAACTGAGGATGGTTTTAATAGTGAATCGAGCTGGAATTTTTTGAAAAGTAACGGCTTATTATCGTCTGACCAGGAGGATAAAAATGTTCTCCGAAAGTGCCATTATTGCTTTTTCGTTTTAAAATTAACGTTGTCAGTACAAGAAATTGATTCCATATTTCACTACAGCATGCCAAGGTTTTTTTACCTATAAGCATCGGACAGAGGTAAAGTAGTACTTTTAATATAAGTTATCTTATTTTCATTATTGATGCTGTATAACGGCAGATTGGCTTAAAGTTTTGTTTACTATGGCATTACGCAATAACATATAAATTTTGATATTATTTGTATAAATTTTGGGTAATTTTTGGCAAAATCACTGCTTTTTTTTTCTATTTCTTTACTGAGTATCTGGCCTTATAAAGGGAAGTAAATAGCGTGTCGCATTATAATTACCATAATTATAAGAGAATGATCTGTTATTTCAATTACTAACCAAATCTAAACAGTGCACCTAAGAATAAAGGATTTAAATTAGTAGAATATGTTTCCGTGCAATCGCCAAGTTACTATATTATAGGAAGAAAGGTGTCTAATATTGATACGGTGATTGTATGCTGATACTTAGTTTTACATGCGATCTCACAACTTTTATAGTAAAAGAGCTGCGTTGCGAGACTTTGAATTTCTTTACACTTTATGTTTTGATGGGAAATTGTTTAGAAATGTTCCTAAGTCCAAAGTTTACCCAGCCGCATTGCAGACTGTTGACTTCTTCCATAGTAGCAAGTACACGTTTATTGGATGGCTCGGAACGTGAATGAACGCGATTAGAACTTCTTTAGGCATGTATGGGAACATGTTGGGACATTTATAACAATACACATTGTTACATACCATATGAATGGAAATGCATTTGCATTTGACTGTTTTTGACTTCATGTAGAGAATTTTGTAGTATGTTGTTTGGACATTGTCTCAAGTCTTCTGACTTCAGTTTCCGTTAATCTATTACTATTTGCATGAATATTTCATACAGTTAAGAGAAAATTATGTTATATAAGCACCTCTTACGGAATATTATTACCCATACGCATACTCACGCCTTTTATCTCCGAAGGGGAAGGCAGATTCGCAACTAGTGCACCAACTTCTCGCCTTGCGTATTCCATCCCATAATGTGATAAGCCGCGAGCCTATCGCCTATCGGGCACAAATTCCAGACTCCGGGCTGATACTGCTTAGAAAAAAACAATTTCACATTGCCCGACCTAGGAATCGAACACGAGACCTCAGCATTGCAGTCGTACCGTAATACAACTACGCCACCAAGGCAGAATATAATTATTGTTTTGTAAATTATCTTACTACATTTTTAAGATCGAAGTCCGCCTAAATTATTCATGAAGTCGCTACAATATTAAAATTGAACCCGCTATATAGTATCTCTCATAATATCGTAACTTCACTATATTACTCGTTTTAATATTAACCAAATATAATAACAACTCACTGCATTGCCTTGCGCGCCATCTATCAGAATGTTCGTCAAGAGTCTCATCGCTGAAAATACAGTAGCGCCACTGCTTCAGGTTAGCATTTCAAAAACTTTCTTCGATCTTTGGCAAAACGCTGGTTTGGAGAGAGTTCCATATAATATTATGTAAGTATAGAGATTGCTATTTAAATATTTTACTCAATATTGTTACTGATGTAAATAAAGTATTTCTTGCAAATACTTACGGCCGATTTTCCACATGCTGATAAAGTCTCTGATAGCTATTCTGAACTTATCCGCCATATAAACTAAAACAATTGATTTGAGAGGTCTTGAATAGAAATATCTGAGAGAAAAAGTCACTAGTAATGTGTATTTATAATATGTAAAATAGCGTTATATGTCATAAAGATATCTGGGACTTTATCAGTAATCGATGAAACTAGCCTTAAATATGAAATGATTTGGTATTATTAATTGATATGAATAAAACAGTAAAGTTAATTTAAAATAAAATTAGATAATTTTACCCAGGTAGAATCTGAAGTAACAATAACTTAACAGAGCCAGTCAGTCAAGTTATAATTCCTGAGTCATAATATTATAAGCTTGATTGTAAATGTACTTGATAGAGCCAAGCTTAACATAAAGTCCTTTCTCAATTTCATAGACCAGTTAATTCATTAACTATTTATCAACATCAGAATATTATAGTTGGTTTAGACTTAATAATATTGATCATATAAATGCGAAATGATGCTACACTATCACATCAAATATAAAGGTTTTTAAGAGACTTACTCACGGTGCATATTTTGGTAAAGTCTAGTTTTATTACGAAAATAGACTTTAATTTAGGTATAAAAATGCTAATATATCTGATTAGAAACGTATACGAACATACAGAAAGACGTTGCAGCATGACCAATGCTGAAAATGATAAATATACAAATTAATCATACCATACCAGCCCTGTATTATATACTGCCCACTGCTGAGCACGGGCCTCCTCTACAACTAAGAGAGTTAAGGCCTTAGTCCACCACACTGGCCTAGTGCGGGTTGGAGGACTTCACATACCTTCGAAATTCAGAGAACATCTCAGGTATGCAGGTTTCCCCACGATGTTTTCCTTCACCGTTAAAGCGAGCGATAATACACGAAAAATACACACATAATTATCACACAAATTAATCATACATAACATCGTCTAAAGATAATAGACAAACAAGCTAGAAGACTTATGAACAATTGAATTTATTATCGCTTCGTATTTGTGGCATTGTGTGGAGAAAAATGAAGATTATCAATGACCAATGGAAAACTTCGTACTCGAACAACAGCTTACTAACTCTTGAACTCAAGATAGCATAAAAAATAGGCTGTAGGTAGGTAGAAATCATGAAACTAGAAGAATCCTTTACTCAAAACATTATTAAGAGACGTAGCGAATTATGATCTATCTGTGACATCGGAATTGAGAAGTTCTGGGCTCAAACCAATATTTGTATGATCTGCAATTTCTATTGAGTCTTAGGGCCGTACTAATATATGCTACTCAGTGTCGCTTTGAAGTGTCATATCAACTGAGACGCCTCAGAAGCATATGAGACGCTGTCAAATTATGGTCAGCATTTTAAGATAACCGCTATTTAATGAAACCTTATTAACATCAGCTCAAATGACATCTTAAGTTACAATATGTGTCGGATTTTGACAGTTAAGTTTTGTTTATGGAACAGCGCTTACTCAGCCGAGAAGAAGGTCTTAAATGACAGCTTAAGCTTAGTTCATTAAATAGTATGTCTACTTGAGATTTTAATCAAATGTGAGATTATTTATTAATACCGCGCTAGGTTTCATGAGATGGACCTGATGAACCTGATGGTTTCTAATAGGCTTGACATAAGATTTTATGCTTGGCGAGGTGAGTGACGAGTATGATATAAATATTTTAAGTATTTTTTTTATTGCCTGGTGGCATAATCATCGCTCAGTCGACACTCTATCTAGACCTCTCTCTAATTACCAATAGTTGCAGGAGCATCAATTTGCCGAGCCCGTTAAAAAAATGTGGTAAGTACAAACTACACTAGGTTATAACTGATAAGTCTCTTGTATGGAACAGAATTACTATTTCGGTTTGAAAGATATTGAAACTTATTTATTAGTTGAGTGTCATTAGACTAAATCCAATATCTACGAGTATTCGAGTAGGTATCGAATCAGTTTGTCTATTCTTACTCGAGAATCAAGATTATAACAATTCAAATAAGATGTTGAATGTAAATTCAAATAAGAGTGAATTCTCATGTTTCTACTTATGTCTTTAGTCTGGTATAAATAGTTTATTTCCAACTAAGTAAGCGTTAGACGTCCACTTGCAAGGTGAAAAGACGACTTGATAAAGATCTCAGGAACACACTGAATGCAGGCCGCTTTTGACAGGTCCGTCTCAAAATCTTTAGGGAAGACCTATGTTCATCTGTATACTTCATGTAGCTGATGATGATGATGATGATGATAATGAAGCTGCTATTCACATGTTAATGTGTAAAGAAATATTTTATTTTACCCACTTCTATTTAACAAACAAACAAAGCCAAAAAGAAGGTGTTACCTTAAGTTACTTAAGAAGTAAGCTGGAGGAGGCCTACACCCAGTGTGGGGTTCCAATAACAGAATAAATTCATATACGTAGTTTTAAGGAAAAAAATGTAAGTAAGGTTGTTGGAAAAATAAAGGTTTATTATTATTAATTTAACAAACAACAAAATCACGAGATGGACAAGCAGCTATCTTACTGGTAAGTAGTATACACGCTCTTAAATACAATTAACGCCTATTCCACTATGAAGCACTGTACTGCGCTCATCACCCTGAAACATCAGATGTTAAATCTTTAGATGTGCAGTAATTAGCAGTCGTGAAGGGCCCAAAAAATAATCCTCCTAGCCAGTTTCGGCCACGGCGGCCAATCTCAAGGGAGATCAGCCAGTTACGCAGGAGATATTATAGTGCACAAGTGTGTGCGCAATACACAGGTGCACTCGCTATTCCTTTACTCTCATAGTCCGGTGAGACGGCAATCAGACATAACCGGAGAGAGATCAGGCGCAGGACCAACGGCTTTACGTGCTTTCCGAGGCACGGGGGTATCACACCGCCAACTTCCTGACGACTGAGTAATTTTTAAGATGGAAAAACCCAGTCACAATGTTTTTTGGCTCGACCCGGGATTTGAACACAGGACCTCAGGGCGCGTACTCGTAACGCGTAGGCAATACAACTACGCCAAAAGCGTATGAGTATGATTCCTACTGGCCCACGTATGCAAACTTATCAAGTAAGTACCAGACAGTAAAACATTCTTATTACATAGTAATACATACTTACTTCGGCTAGGCTGGTGTTAGGATATCGCACCTTTAGAACGAAAACGGCACAGTTCAATAAAATCGAAAATTGAGTTATCGTCGTAAAATGACTTTTTTTGTTTTATTTTGTTTTTGTTTTGTTTTTATTGCATTAAATGACGAGACGAGCATGCCGTTCGCCTGATGATAAGCGATACAACCACCCATAAACAGTAGCAACGCCATCCAGCACGTACTCTTACATATAAGAGACCTACCACCAGTGAGACTTAAAACTACCCTTTTTTTATAAAAATATAATAAAAATGGCCCGATATAACAGTTTGGTCCTTTTCCCGCTTGAATATGGCTGTGTTTGAACTATTGTTGTATTTAGAACTTCGTTTTAAGTAATTTTATGACGATAACTCAATTTTAGATTTTTCTTGAATTGTATCATTTTCGTTCTAAAGGTGCGATATATTTTATATCTACCAGGATAGCAACCACCGTATATAAAGGTGTTAAAAGTCATAGTCCTGTCATAGTGGCCCACATAAACGTGCCACATTCCGAAATCAGGCTGCGTATATCAGGTTCAAACATACCGGCGTAATTGTTTCGACTGACGAGAGATAATCATCATTTGTCAGTCAACACTCTCTCCACTTACCATCAATCGCAGTGGGCTCAATTTGCCGTAACCATATAAAAAAGTAACCTTTTAAAAAATTTCATCTTTCGCAACTAGTAATTAGGCAGGTCTATCTAACTAGTAATCATCAGGTACAGGTATGATGCGGGTTTATAGAGCCCATTGACATCACGGGACGGAACGTACAGTCAGCAGCATAAATATCTGTACAAAATCAAAATTTCAAATAACTCATATACGCATTTAGTTAAACTGAAACATTGTTTTTCTTCGTTTGAAGTAAAGTAAATCTCTTTTCTTTTATTTTTGTGAAGAGAAAGAAAAGATTAGTAAGAACAAAAATGTATGTAGGCAATTTGAAATTTTGAATTTGTTCAGCTACTTATGCTGCTGACTGTACAGTCGGAAAAGTGTATGCTCGACCACCTTAAGGTTCTAAATAAGTCGCTTGCGCGTCGTCTGTCCGCAATATGCAACTTACATCTAAAGTAAACAATAAGAGATATCTGCTGTTTCCTTTGTACGTCTCCGAACTAATCGCACTTGCTTGGCTAAATATGAAAAATGTGCGTTTTATGTTGAGAGAGTGTACTAGCACCAAATTGGGTGATTGTACATGAAGAAAAGTGCGCCTCTGCTTACCCCTTCGGTGATAAAGGCGTAATGTTTGTGTGATTTTGTTTATTATAGAGCCCCGTCCGATAGCCAATAACATGGTTCATCTGCAAGTGAGGTTGTCTTGTCTAAAAAAATTATGGATCGGTGGTAGAGCAATATACTTCTATGGGTTCTAGGATGCATTAGGTTCAAAGATAATAGATTGATGCTCACAAGAATTTAGTATTTAGCAGAGAGGCCCTATCTATCTAATTTTTTAAGGATAGTGAAATGATCCTAGGTAGTCATTTAGGTAGAGTCAACTATATAGAACCCTTATTCCTTAAACCTAACATAATATGTATTTTATATTTTTATTCACATTTCAATACTAAAATTTGCCTAATTAGAATGAGCTGAGCTATCTTACTGTATGAGTAATCTTACAGTACCTACTTGATTGATTTTGTTCCCTTATAATAGCAATAAAACATTATTTTAAGTAGATAACAAAATACCTTTGCTAGTTAAAAGAATATAATGGTGAAATAAAAAACCTTTTTTCTTAACGACATTTATTTTAAAACTCTATTTTAAATTATAAACTTTGGGAACATAATAATGGTCATTTTTTAAATATTTCTTATAATAAAATACAAAGACATGAAATTCTTCATCACGTTTAACAATTAAATATTCAATTTTTTTAATCAACTTTCTTTTTAATATATCTAAACTTTGTCAGGGTCTTGGAATAAGATTAAAAGCTGATAATGATAAAGTTTACACATTCTCAACCATAATTTACTAAAAACATTTTCATTGAATTTTAAAACAAAAACATCAGATCATGAAAATTCACATTAAATCGAAAAAAACACCGCACCAAAATACCTACTCACCCTCATTACATAGTCCGTGCCCAAATCTCGGACATATTCCAATCACGTCGCCAAACGAGGGTGGTTCGAAAAAAGAAAATTTGTGTATAATTTCAAAAAGTTTTCAACTATAAAACTCGCAAGTTTCTTCTTCCCAACACCCCACTTCGACGCACGTCGGCCAATCGTCGGCTCCACCAGAGCTGAGTAAGCCGCGCCCATTGCCACTGCACTACGCATGCTTTGAGCCGGCGAAATATCCCTCTGATCTCCGTCTCACTCCCTCACATACACAATCCTTTAATATGATAAAGACAGCAACACGTTTACCATTAAAACATGCAAATTTTTTATTCATTTGCAGATTAAGCAGTGCATTAAGTAATTATGTATTATTATGCGGTATTGCGATTTAAAATCGACGTTTAAACGAGAAAAGCGTGCGTGACATCGACGTTAGGCTATGAGTTAAATAATAACTAGCAGTTTACAATTAGCTGTAACGCGATTTTATAGAAATATAAATTGCTTGGTTTTTTTGTTTGGGTAATATTCCATAGTCCACACATACCGCTGGCATTATATCTATTACCTGTTCACTTACTTTTTTATGAATGCTTAATCTAATTCTATTATTTTTTTTATTGGTCTGAGAATTCAAATTTTAATATGGTTTAGGGAATTGTTTAAGACCTGACATTAAATATATAAAATCTTAAAAAAGAATTCGTAAAAAATCTTATAAGATTTTCCGTTACAGAAATAAACCTTTTTATTTCTTGAATATTTAGGCAGCATTATTTTGCGAAACATCATTTAGAAAAATTAAAAAAGTATTTTTAACATATACCTATAAAATATTCGGAAAGGAAAGATGGGATGGCTGTCAATTTAAATCAAGATTATCGATCGATGTTACGGGTCCTAGATATTTCCAATAGATAGGGCCTCTGCAAATTTGAATGGCAAATCAAAAAACAGTCTATTTTTAATAACACCAAGTCCTTAGAACTAATTATAGATAAAACAAATAAATACCTATATAATACAAGAGTAGATTGTAATAGCGCTAATATTTGATATATAAATAAGGTGAGCTCTTATTCTACTCCAAAATAACATCAGCGCAATTCTCATTACAAGCATGTTGCAGAATGGATTAGGTTTACCATTTATGACTGACCACCTGACTAACATCAACCTCTTCTGAGGGATCTAGGAGGAAAAATCGTATTGATCTATCAAATTTTGTAAACTGTAGAATGTAAGAGCAAATTCAGCTTGACTATGCAGTCAGCCAGTGGCAGAATAATAAGTGCTCAGAATACATATTATGGACATGTCTTCTATGACTTTTTGTCATCAGTTTAGGGCCGGTGACTACTCCAGTAATTTTCAAAGTTTGATACAGATTGTTGGTCATCTTCGGTTTTGGATTGAACTGACTTAGGTACTATCAAGCTTATCCGAGTCAAAGTTAAGGTATTGCACGTGTATGCACGATCATTTCAAAACTGATCGAATTTGATTGATTTTGCATCAGAAAGCATTGATATTTGTAACATGATATAAAAAGAAACATGTAAGTATATATAAAATTTAGTGGTTTCTATACATCCCAAAATCTCAGGATGCGGCAACTATTAAATTCACTATTCGTAGCAAAGACAACGCCTTCGTAGAATTGCTTTAAATAGTGTACCTGAGACTTAACATCTTGTTGACTTAACATCTTGTTACTACTGTTTATGGGCGGTCGTATCGCTTACCATCACGCGAACGGCATGCTCATCTCGTCATTCAATGCCATAAAAAAAATCATTACACGTACTTTTATTGCTTTTTTTTAATGTGGGTTACATTTACATCATCGGCCATTGGATATTATCTTTGATATTTGTTAAAAAAAAATACCATAGCAAAGGCGAGAGTTTATATTAAAACACAATATTTATAAACACACACATAGAAAAATTATTACTGCGTTAGAAATAAACAATATTCCAGACATCCTCCGCAAACTTGAATTAAGTTTTCAATACTCTATAAAAGACCCATAAATTAAACAACAAATGGTCAACCAGAAAATATAGCTTTATAAAAATGTTTAAAAATGCATATATTTATTCACATCTCGTAAAATAGACAGGTACGACGTACCCCTTAAGTCGTAAATAACACTGACTCAGTGAGTTGAGTTGTCTGAGTTATGTCTTGCAACATGTGCGTGTTGTCGCGTGACCGGCTGATTATTAAGTTGTAATAAATTTTGTAACCCGCGGGACACAGGGAAGGTGTCTTTTGGGAGGTAAATATCCACAATTTTTAAATAGAAAGTATGGCTAGCGCGGAAACGGCGTGCATTGGTCGAGACGGCATATTAATTTTCTTTATTTCGCTGCGTGTCATTTTTTAAAAGTTCAGACAACGTACAAAACGATTCCTTTTCGCGTATTATACGTACAACTAATTAATAAAGCTCGGACAATGCGCAAGCTTTCACAAATGATCAATGGCAAAAAATTCAACGCATTTTGAATTGTTTTTTACTTTATAATTACAATAACTAAATTTAAGATATCAAGCGTTATAAGTAACCGCAGTTTTTTTAACACGTTCGGCCCAACGACGATAAAAATGATTTTTTTTATGAAATCAACACAACATCTAATTACTTTTACCGTAAGTCTGCATTGTGTGGGGAAATTTAGTATCACATTGTGAGTATCTGACTAGGGCGACGCTGAGTCTATCGTGTTCAGCTATCTAAGTACACAATATTCTTACCGGCGAAAATTATAAAGCAACGTCAAAATTAGAAAGAAGAAAAGCTGTTTATTTGTGACATTTAAATCTACAGGATACATTAAAAAAGACAATACTTAAAATTGTAATAAAAATGGCTATAAAGCCAACGCTGATCTTCCGTTGGGCTGCTTGGTGAAGTCATGGCCGCCAAGACGGAAAAAATTATATTATGGCTCCATGGTACTTATGCAACTGTTAAGTTTAACTGCAACTACTTTAACTATCGCAGAATAATTATTGCCAATTTTAATATGATTTCTTAAGTTTACTCGAATGTTAGACATTGAAATAAAGTACAATTTTGTTTGCTGAAATCTCAGAACTCCGAAAGTACAATTCTTAACCATACACAACCTGGTACCTGGAATTTTAAAACCAACCGTTGCTCGAATACATGAATACGTTAGCGTGGAAGTTCGATTGCATCTCAAGTCAGCGCAAACTACTGCCTTCGGTGTAAAGTGGCGGCTATTACGCGAAGGGGCGTTATCATTGCCGTATTAGAATGAAACGTTATGATGTATCGGTGTTTGTGTTGGAGGTAGCTCGGAAATGTATGATAAACTGGTGTTTATGTATTGTGAGGTGTGTTACTTTCAGTGGTGTTAGGACTTACGGTAGATTGAATATTTCCAACTCCTCCCTATCTTTCTATTTGATTAATTTCGTTGCGGGATAAAGACAGACTAGTGTTCCCTGAGACTCGCCGAGCTTCACCGCTTGGTGTCATAAAATGCATGCCATTACTGATTCTGGCTTACAGGAGTTGTAGTGGCGGGTCTGAGGGCGGGATAGTCTCTACTTACGATAGATAGGAATAAGTTATAAAGTATTTTTTTGTGTTTACCAAAAAAAATATCGCTCTAAATAATAGTAATAGTACCAGCCCTATGTTATATACTGTCCCAATGCTGGGCACGAGCCTCCTCTTCTACTGAAAGGGTTTTAGTCTTTTATCCACCACGCTGGCCCAGTGAGGGTTGGCAGACTTCACATACCTTCAAAATTCGAATATAGAGCTTCTTAGATATGCAGGTTTCCTCACGATGTTTTCCTTCACCGTTAAAGCAAGCTAAAATTCACAAAGCATTCACATAACTTTAGAAAAGTCAGAGCTGCGTGCCCTTGTGTTTTGAAACTGCGGACATTCGGCACGGCGCGGCAGTCCGTTCCACTCCCAACTAGGCTATGTCCACTTTTTGCTGTAAATACTGTCTCTCATTAATAAAAAAAATTATAATTTTGATTATAATTATATTTTTCTCGGGCATGCAATAATAGGTATATAAGAAATTTTGTACGATAAGGATTGGATATAGCTGACGTCGTAATAGAAATCTCATCTAGATTTATTGTAGTATAGTCGTGGTTTACATAGTTTAATAATCTGAAACCATTTGAAGATAACAATTAAAAGATACTTCAGTGTTTCTTACAGGAATTCATTTAAACCACATGGTCCTTAATTGCGTCAAAGGTCTCAAGAACAATGGCCCAAGGTCCAAGATTCTTAAAAACTACAAGTAGTAATTTAACTACAGGGCAATGAGTTGATGAACCCTAAGAGTAACTATCTAGAAATTGAATTTTACGCTAACCTATTAAAAAAAAATAGAGTTCCATATAATTAAATAAAAATTCCTTGTATAATATTTAAATATTATATTGCATAATGACCTGATAACTAATCGAATCCTTAAGGAACTACCGGACTCTGGGATGATTTACCTTACATCGATGTTTAACGCCATTGTAACACTCCAATTCTTTCCCCCACAATGGAAGGTAGCTCAAATAGTGATGCTCCTCAAACCTGGCAAAAAACCAGAAGAAGCTGGGTCATACCGACCTATAAGTTTGCTACCCACTCCTTCAAAGATTTTTGAGACACTATTACTACAGCGTATGTTACCCATTATCAAACATAAAAATCTTATTCCAGACCACCAATTCGGATTTCGCAGTAAACACTCTACTATTGAGCAAGTTCACAGACTCACCAAAGTGATCATGGAATCCTTAGAAAAAAAAACTTACTGTAATGGAGTTTTCCTTGACATATCACAGGCGTTTGATCGCGTGTGGCATGAAGGATTGCTCTATAAATTGAAACCAAGCCTACCAAACTACATATACCAGGTCGTGAAGTCATTTATCCAACATAGACACTTCCTTATACAGTATGGTGAAGAACTATCAGACCTACGCCTTATAGAAGCGGGAGTCCCACAAGGTAGCGTACTGGGGCCCATTTTATATCTCTTGTATACATCAGACCTACCAACTTCTACCTCAGTCACCACTGGTACATTTGCTGATGACACAGCCATTCTGGTCTCCCACAGCGACCCGACAGAAGCTTCTGATTTACTTCAGAAAGGACTTGATGAAATATCTCACTGGCTCAAAATGTGGAGAATAAAGGCGAATGAAACAAAATCTGTAAATGTTACCTTTACTCTTAAAAAAGGATTGTGTCCACTAGTAAAATTGAATAACGTCGATATCCCACAAGAGGATCATGTGAAATACCTGGGCCTAAATTTGGACAAACGACTTACTTGGCAAAAACACATATTCATGAAGAGAAAACAACTGGGACTACAATTAAGAAAGCTTTATTGGCTTATCGGACGTAAATCACAGCTATCCCTTGACAATAAGATACTGCTATATAAGGCAATACTAAAACCGATTTGGACGTATGGCATCCAATTATGGGGAACAGCATCACACTCAAATATTGAAATATTGCAAAGGTTTCAAAATAAAGTACTGCGAATGTTGACCAATGCCCCTTGGTTTGTACCAAACGAACTACTACATAAGGATCTACATGTACCTACGGTTAGACAGGAAATACAACGTTACATCAAATCATACAAAGAACGTATAACAAATCACCCTAATGCCCTAGCTCAGACACTGATGAACAATGAAGAATTTACCCGTCGTCTTAAGCGCAGAATACCCCAAGACTTATTCAACCTGTGATCCAGATATATAAATTTAAGGGAGTGTGACAAGGGTCACACCCCCAACAAGCCAACCACAATAAGTTCTACATACTTCTGAATGTCCCAAAAAAGGAGACAGATTGTAGTAAAAAAAGAGATAAAAAAAAAAAAAAAAAAATATTGCATAAAATATACTTAACATCAAGTACGAAATAACAACACACACACGCACTCACGCGCTTTATCCCCGAAGGGGTAGGCAGAGGCGTAACCAGTGCACCCTCTTTTCGCCGTGCGTATTCCGTCCCATGATGTGATAGGGGGCGAGCCTATCGCCATATCGGGCACAAGTTTTAGACTCCGAGTTGATACTGAATAGAAAATCCAATATTCCTTTGCCCGACCCGGGGATCGAACCCGAGACCTCAGCATTGCAGTTGTACCGTAATACAACTACGCCATTGAGGCAGTTGCGAAATAACAAATGGCCACATAATATGCTAGCGTCAGTCATCAACACTTAATTATAATTAAACGCGCTTAAGTGCACCTACTTAATCGCATTAAGATTAAATCTCTCTACAAAGATCGCGATTCAACTTGCTCATTAAATTATAAACTAAAAATAATTAAATTAATTGAAACTAATTTAATTACAATTCCCATGTATACATAGAAGTTTCATTTATTTAAGGAATAGTTTTATTTGATATATATAGATTCTAAAGGCTATTATTTATGTTTCAAGTATGCAACGCAAAAATTAAATCTTTTTTTTAAATTGTTAAATGTTACTTTCGTTTGATATCATTTCGTGTTTCTAAGGAGTACGAACTGTAGGCTGACACATTTAAAAATTGCGTATGAAGTGATATTATATACCTCTAATGATATATTTCAAAGTGTTACTAAAACTTAAGGCATCAAATTCGGAGTAAATTAGTCCAAGTTGTTGTCCTGAAAACCTTAATTCCTTTGTTATTAACAAATTATAAAAGCCTACAAGACTTCAACCACAATCATTGCACTTAACTGTAACATTAAACATTCTTACACTCCACATATGTGATAACAAAGAAGTAATCAATTACTAAAATTAATCACGTACTTACATGGACTTTAATAACACATATTCTCTCATTACAAACATTAGTACAAGATTGCATGTGATTATGAAAAAAGTTCTAGTTATGCATTAAAGTACAGTCGGCAATATTTATTCCGCGCTGGTACGTCAGAACGCGTCACGCGTGATGCATGGCGGTTGTCCGTCCATCTAGACTTGTATTAACTGCCGACTACATATGATGACTTATAGAACCGTTTAAGACATCTGTAACTACATATTTTTGTATTTCTATGGTAATTATTGACTGTTTGTACTGAATAAGTTATGGCCGGTAGATATGTCGGCTTAAAAAACTTCGAATGGTCAATTTGAGACCCCTATTTGAAAAAGCTATTTTTCATAGAATTTTTGATAAACATCTTCACATGTTGATATGTTTTACTGTACAAAATTTGCAAAAGGAGTAATTACAGCTGCGTTAGTATTGGAAAAACGTATAAAATTAGTTATGAAATAACCCTTTACATACCTACTTAAATATTATGCTTAATACATAAATTATAAAAAAATGACATTGCAAAATATTTTACAAACAAATGAAAACAGCACACAATCACAATAGTAACACAGAAAAATAAAAATCGCACAACACAATCACGTCAGATCGTTCACCATCCATAATCATCAATCGCACCATTGAAATCGGATACTTGAAGAGACGGTATACCCTAATTACACTAATCGAATGAGCGAAGCGGGAGCGGGAGCGGGAGCGGGCGCGCACACGTGGCGCGAGACTCAGGTGCGGCCGGCCCGCCCCGCCGCGCCGCGCCCCGCCCCGCCCGCTCGCTTGACGCCGCGTCAACTCAACCGCTCACCTCATCGTCAGACGCGCACTGCACTCGACGCTCGAACGCCGGGAAAACACGAGCCGTTTTCCGCCGCGACGATACGCACTCGAAGTTTACGGAATTCGTACGCATACGATTTTCGAAAGTTTTATTTTTTATTACGGCCAGCATTTTTCGTATTGTTTTATTGTTATTTTTTTGATTGCTCATTTTGTGAAAAGTGTTTGGAAAACTTTAAATTGTGGGATGTTTGTGTTTCGACTTTTGTGATACTGTACAGTTTTCGGTTGCTGTTCGATCACTCTAAAAGTTCATATTGGAGTGAGTATCTATGCATCAATACTAGAATTTGAAATATATTTGCCACCTCTAGCATCTTGCATACGGGTCAACCAGTCCATTGAAAATTATATCCAATTGATATTATTTGAAAAGGCGCGATGTCGTAAAATCAAAGCGTATCGCAGTAAATCTCTTGGAGCGCGGTGGATTTCACATGTCCACTTGACGCGGGACATTAAAAGTTATGATATCCCGCAAGCTTTCCGCATTACCAGTTATTAAAACTAGATTTAGTGGTCTATTAACAAACAAGAATGCAGAGCGAACAGGAATCATATTTCTATATTGATAGCCGATGTCGATTGTAAATAATTAAATGTTTCAATTGATTTGTTGCTCTTGACAAATTGCATCGAAAACCATAAATCAGAAATTGCAAATTGTTAAACAATTACAACTTCATCAAGACTCTACAATAAGACAATATACAAAGTATATTTATAACCTTTTAACATAACTATACACAAGAAACATTTTTAGAAAGGTTCACATACATCCAATGTTTCAAAATAAAACCCTCCAGACCTTGATTAAAAAGCAATTGCAACTGACGTGCGCTCAAACTGAGCTAGAACAAAATCTAACACGACACAATAAAAGCATTGTGAGATACGAATTAAAATTAAAACAGTCATCCAAAACATGTTTTCTCATCAAAGGATGTCTGGGAATAAAACTTGAGAAAACAAGAATAAAAACGCATTGAAATCGTTCGGCCCATTTAATGTGGACCGGACGGCTGCGACAAAAATTCTAAAACTGAAATAAACTGTGCACATGTGTTTAGATGACATTTTGTAGAGGACGAATAATTAAAATACTGACTGTTTTTAGTTTACAATTGCGTTTTGAAACAAACATTATACCTTGCCTAAAATATTTAAGAATTGGTATATTTAACTTTAAGCGCAAGGCTGTAATATGTTTTATTTATGTGTATTATATTTCATATATAATGTAAATAATTCCCTAGTATTATAATATCATGTATGCAAAAACTTTATATCCAGGACTTTCTTCATAAGAATATCGTATTCTCTATGAAATTATAAAAAAAAATTAACTAGGTACATACCTAGAAAATTACAAAGGATATTCAATTACCAAAATCATGTTTTAATAAATTTCATGTCAATAAATATATAAAAAAACACGAAGAAATAAAAGTCATAATTTATTATATTTACATCAATAAGTTTAAATCAAATCTTTCGCTTTTGAAGCTGAAAGCGGTGAAAGCTCCGCTTGTAAAGCTCAGAGGTGAAAGTTTTTCTTCGATCGTTTTCCACTGAGTGCTATAATAAATAGCTTTTGCCACTTGAGATTAATGAAGTGTTATTGACATTTTTGAAAGACTACCCCTTTGTGTTTTAATAAACAATGAACTGTTAGTTTTTACTTTTCTTTGTTATGGAAAAGTTTTTTGAAAACATTGCTTTTAAGGTATATTGAAGTGAAGGGTATAACATTCCTTGATCATAATTTAGGCCTACTATTTGTATATTTAAAAAAAATCTCTTTCAAACAAAATTTTATTTGCGAAATATTTTTCGCCGTTCAAAATGCGTATGTAAGATAAAATATGCTGTAAATTCGATTTGCCGCGGTATCTTTATTTAAACACCTTTGTCGAGTTTATTTTACCTATCGGTGGAAACTGTAGTTTATGTAATTTATTGCTCCAACTTTATTTTCTTTCGTGTATTCTCTCTAATAAAATAAATATGTTTTGGCCACTAATGATAGTAAAGTAAATAATGTTATGGAATAATATCTATATATTGTGCATGTAAATTCATTGCATTATTTTAATGTCATAATATAAAATAGTTTGAAGTTATTATTTCCCTGTATTACAATAAAAACTAACATTTCTTTCGTATTTAAAATGTATCGTGGACTGTGTATTCAAAGAAGACAAAATTTTATAAGCTTATGACTATTGAAGCAAATCAGGATGGTTCTTAAAGATAAAGCAATCCCGAAATGGGAATCCTATTTTACATAACCAATTTAGTGATAATAATTTTCGCAACATATCATATTTATTAAAATAATTGTTATATAAAACATACACTTACTTCTTCATAAAGTTAATCGTGCAATTTAATATTATATTTTTAAGATCATTCAAAGTTCAAACGAATATTGCTTACTTTATAGTATTTTTCCGGTAAATAAAACACAACAAAACATTTAACCTGCATCCAATGATATGCAAAAAAACCCTGCCTGCATCATAAATATTTCCGAAAAGAAAAATTACTTTCAATTATAATCAACCCAACAATTAGACATACTACAAAAATTCACACATTTATCACTCACTGCAAACGCGAGAAATAAATCGAGTGCACAATGACTGCTAATTTGCTCATAAAGATGTATGCACCGAGCGGCGTACATAAATCCGACGAAGTCACATTCGGCCTACCGCGTACACTCATAAACCTCACCGGACACTTTTATAGCCCTACCACGTGGCGCAGCCGGAATTTTTTCAGCACTTGACTTGACATGTGTACTGCGCTTTAGGAAGTCACCATCCCCATATTAATTTATTGTTTTAGAATAGACCCCCTACATTTAAATTTATGCAAGAGGCAAAGTTCAAAGAGCGTTGTTTTAGTGCAGTTTAAATTCGGATTCGAAGAATCTGTTCATATTAAGAAAAAGTATTAAAGTAGGTAATTCTTCATGTAGTATAAATAATTTTAACTATAGAACAATATTATGATTTAAATGCAAAAGCATCTATAGTTTTACCTTTAAAGGCTCATTACTTTTACCTATATAGTACGTTGTTCACGTTGTTGAATATGTAATAACATATCTAATGTTGTTATATTTAACAAATAAACTGTATAACCTTCATAATCAACATTTACGAAAACAAATACACCTAAAAAGTCAATGGCAAAGACCGTTAACCGACGAACTTTATATACTCCTTAAGTAGTGACAAGTGAACTGCTCTTAACATCCGCATAATTTTGAAATCAAACACTTAAGATACAACGTATTACAACATTCATCACAAGTAACGAGGCGACACACTTGACCAACTAATGTGTCTCATTTTATCACAGGTCCATCAATCAAGCTCCATTTGGCGGGGACAATTGAAACGGCCTGCGGACATCAGTAGCACTTAACATGTCCGACTAGACCATTCACCGCTCCTGTAACATGAAAACTATATAGTGATCTTCACAAAGACAGTAACACAATCTGTTATCGATGAACGACCTAAATTACAACGCTGGGATGAGCTCCTATCAGTTCGTCAACTCCCTGGCCTCGTGTTACGGGAACCAGGCGCCAGGCCGCACAGGCACGCCTGTTGAGCAAACAGGCCATCCTGGACTACCGACGCCTGGAGCCGACTATTACAATCCAAACGCGGCGGCGTCAGCTTATCCTAATGCTTGCTACTCTCCGCCGCAAGTGGGCCATCATTACCCACAACATCCGTATGCAACGCCCGCAACAGGGGCTCACATGCAGCCGCAAACGATGATAGATTACACACAATTACATCCACAACGGCTCGGCAGCTCGGCGAGCCATATGCATCAACATTCGAATGCGAGCCCCGGAGCGCTATCACCCAACTTGATGTCGACTCCGCCCACTCAAGCGACTGGAGCCAGTTGTAAATTTGCGGATTCCACGTCGACCACGGGTGTTGCGTCACCGCAGGACCTGTCTACGTCTTCCGGCCCGGGAAGAACTTCGCCTGGTTTTGGCACCGTCGGACAGAATTCCAGTGGTACGAGCACGAAATTGGGATTGACGACTCCGATAGCGTCTCCAGTGGAACATAAAGCTAGCGTGAACCAGAATATATCGAGTCCTGCTTCAAGCACATCCAGCAATGATAGCAACGACGCCAACAACTCCAGCTCCAACACGAAGAACTCCAAAACCTCTGGCAACACACAGGCGAACCCTCCGCAAATATATCCTTGGATGAAACGAGTACATCTGGGACAAAGTAAGTGATCCTTTGTATTATTATAATTTGTGCGTAGGAACATAACGGTGTGCGTTCCGGTGCAAATGATCCGTCAACTGCGAGAATAATCAATATTATAAATTGCTCGATTCACACTTTTTTATTGACGCGGCGGCGTGAAATCGTAACTCTGCTTCCTCTACTAAACTAATAGTGGCAACCGCGGCCACGCCTTCGGTAAAAATCAACAGTTTGATGTAATATAAATAAAACAATCCATCAATTGGATGTTGAGGTGGAGACAAAACAAATTATATATCTATTTATAAAGCATTAGCATGCATTAATGTTGGTTCGATATGCTCGGCTGATGGATGGTGTTCATAATAGGGCATAATGGTTTTGTTGGCGGGCGCGTACGCCAGAACTACCGAAGCCTTTTTTCTTCTCGCGTCCTAATGATGAGGAAAGTGCGTAGTCACAGTGACAATTCATTTGACGGATCCTAACCTTCTGGTGTTGGGCACTGGTTGTTTTATACTTAATCAGTTTCAAATTGATATTTGGGAACAACCGCGGTGGCGTTTTTTCTTAACCATGTCGAATTTTATTTGTTGAACCTTAAATAAATAATGCTTGAGGTTAAAAACAAACAGAATTAGAACTATTATTAGCGTAGAATTAAATGCAGAGTGGTTTGAAAATGCGAGACAATGTAACACGACCTGTCACATGTAGATGTCCCGAGATAAAGACAGGCGCAGATGTCGACGGCCCACTGTTCTGGGAAATTACCGTGACTTTATTGTTTATAATACACAAATCTGCCGCGACGTGACCTTGAGAAGGCAATTTTAATTGGCTTGTGTATTATTTTCTACTTTCTAATGTATCGTGGCAGCGTTCGCCAGAATGTAAGACAATTTTAATTGCGACACAATTTTCAAAGATATAAATAATGAGACGTCAAGTTGAATGAATTTGATATTCAAGTGTGTATTCAACGTGAGCGCCAAATACATTGAAAATCTTTAGCAGAAGATAACAGAATGTATTTTGCTAAAATCATAATAATATCAGGCATAAGATTCATAAAAAGTGCTATAACGTAGGTACGACTCGCGTTTGAACTAAACACTGTATTTATTTATATTTTATATATACACAAAACGTACAACGTAACATTACAAAGATAGTATCTATAGCTCCAGCCTGGCCTAGCGTAGACATGTATTATAACATTGCAGCAAGTAATATCGTGTAATTTTATTGCATGTAACAATATTACATACTTACTTATAAATTATTTAAATGTAACTAACAGTATGAATTTTATAACACTTCGTATCAAACGACTAATTATGCTATTACTTGACAAAAACTATATTACTTAACAGCATTATAACTGGCATTTTTACGTTACGTGCAATTTAAAATGCTAGCCTAATACCTCGTTGGTGGTCCCGACCCATTCAATATGCTGAAAGCAACGCAGTAGTTTCAAGTGATTCAAAAAACAGTATCTTTTCAAGTTTAGCGAGAAAGCGATGAAATGACTGCTACCAAAACGTCATCGGCATCTCAATTTTTTTTCACGTCTTTTGGGCTTTTTGCATTTTGTATTGGCAAGTTTCAGTAACATAATTCTTATGAAAGTTCAAGTATGAGATATTAATACGTATTTATACATAGACGATAATGTAGATTATCTTAAACTGCATGTTATACATTGCGTTTATAACATCAATTCTTTGTAGTTCTGAGTACTGCCTAAAAATGTATGCTGAAATGCCATACATAACATCATTTTTTATAAATAACAATTAAGTTTAAGTAACGTTTTTATTCATCTAAC
Source organism: Sphinx pinastri (assembly GCA_947568825.1). Taxonomy (NCBI): domain Eukaryota; kingdom Metazoa; phylum Arthropoda; class Insecta; order Lepidoptera; family Sphingidae; genus Sphinx; species Sphinx pinastri. The sequence goes on along the minus strand of OX387627.1, from coordinate 6,246,015 downwards.
ATGACTGTGCTAGAGTGGAACACACAACCTGATCAAAATAAGAGGGTTTGTGCCCTGTAATATGAATACCAATCAATATTAACTTTTGAATTTTACCGCATGTTATATAAAATGTCACGAACATAATATTGTAATATTATGTCTATATTATACCATACATATGGGATAACATGCAGCTGCGACCGAATTATAAGTAATCAGTTATTATAGCAACAACTTTGAACTTTATGTGAGTGGTAATACGGCGAATTAGTTAGTTTTGTCTATGGCATAAATAAGCCGGTTTGATAATGGAAGTACCATTACACAGTAATACTTTGTACCAGCATTTGAAAGTTTGCATACTACTTTAAAACAATAAATAATTTTAATGTAACAGAAGGGAATGTGACTGGATTTTCTGAATACTGCCGTACTGCTTACCGTCTGATGAACTTGAATTCGGTGTAAAGTTATTTATCGTGATATGAGTGATTGCCTCGGTGGCGTAGTTGTATTACGGTACGACTGCAATAGTGCGGTCTCGGGTTTGATCCCCAGGTCGGGCAAAGTGATATTGATTTTTCTAATCAGTATCAGCCCCGGGGTCTGGAATTTGTGCCCGATATGGCGATAGGCTCGGCCTCTATCACATCATGGGACGGAAAACGCACGGTGAAAAGTAGGTGCAATAGCGTGAGTATGTGTGAAAAATAATACTTACCAAAAATAACCGATTCTTAATCCATTGTAAATAAAATGGAATTATTAAGCTTAGGTACTGCGCACATGATGCGAAATGTAGGTTAATAATTTGAAGACATACTTTTAAAATACGCAATATATGTTTTATTATAATTTGAAAAAACCTCTCAGAGCACGAATCCTATTAAATCAGCTAAAAACAATTAGCTAGACAATAGATAAAACTTATTTTTGCCACGTTGGATCTTATCATATATTGTGTAATATAAATTCTTGTGTGGTAAATAAATACTTACAAATATTATGAAATTATGTGCTTATCAAAATGTCATAACCGGTCACAATATACTGCATAGTAAAGAATGTAACTGTCGCAACAGTTGCAAACGCCCAAGTATGCAAATACTTAGTCTCGGGTCGTGACCCTCACATGTTTGGTGGTAATAAGTCTCGTGAATACCGCCCCTGGTGCGTGCAGCCTGACGACGAAGAATTCAATACCTAAACTATGTTCAGAGAACGAATAAATAAAATGAAAACTAATATCTACCTTTACTTCATTTTTATTATATTTCTCACAAATGTTAACAAAAATTTGATAAGCAGCTTTTATTCAAAAATGTTTTACTAGACCTGTAATTGAATTATTTTTATTCTTATTCGCACATAGTATATGATGTATTTTAGACAAAAAAGCGCGAGGAAATTAAAATGTAACATCGGTACCTGTATGTGTATAATTTTGGGCAAATTGAAAAAAATTGCCTATAATTTTCAATTATCTCTATTCTGTTTAAGAAATCAACGAATCTAAAAGATTTGTTTAAAAATATTTTTTGATTAAATTTTATTTTTCCTTTCCTTGATTAAAACACTGTTAATGAAATATGTAGGTAAAATCTTGTTATTAGAGTGAAGGGAAACAGTTACTTGTTAAATGTGACGGATATTTTAGTAGTCAGAGCCGCCATTGTGTAGTTCATGCAATTTAAATCACTTAGTTAAATTATCGGAAATTACGTTTAAACTGGGCTTCTAGCGGTTAAACGATAGGAATCTTTAAAATTCAATATCTTGGTTACATTATTGCTATTACGTGGTTTCTACTAGTTTGTAATGATAAACGTTAATCATATCTCATTTATAAGCTTTTAAGTAACTTTAATGCTGCACCATAACAACAGACAAAGCTTCGGACGTAAAACATTTTTTTATTTAAACCAAAAAATTAACACTTCAACATAACTGAAGCTAAGAAACTTTTATTATGGAAATAATATTTTCTATATCATACTTTGACGCCGTATGAACTTAATGTTACTAACACGAATGAATATCTCTTAATTTTTATATAACTTGTATCGTACACGAAAATGCACAAAATAATATAATCTTTTTGGACTATCATAGATACTGCAGGCCAAATAGGGCACAGTTTAGTTCAGACTGTTAAAACCCGACTTCCTAACCGATAAGGTAACACGCAAACGGACAAAACAACACTCCCAGCAATACATCAGTATTTTATAAAGATAATTAATCACATTGCTGACAAATTAAATAAATTATTGTCTATTAAATTAATTTACATTAACTTATTAAATTAAATATCCGTTTGGATGTGTTGTTTATAGTTTTGAGTTCCCCAAGATGCTAATCTATGTGACTCCGTATAAAACAGGTTAGATGTAAAGCTAAGTCCACACCGAATGCGGATGTTTATAAATTAATAGTTTGGTTGTAATTGACCATCTCCGGCCTTTAATTTTGAAACTGTTATAATGTTTTGGATTCATCGTTTTATTGAAATTTAATATCGGGTCCTCTAAGTGGAACGTTAGGAAGCAATTACCATACCATACCAGCCCTGTATTATATATTACCGACTGCTAAGCACGGGCCTCCTCTACAACTGAGAGGGTTAAGGCCTTAGTCCATCACGCTGGCCTAGTGCGGGTTGGCAGACTTCACATACCTTCGGAATTCAGATAGCTTCTCAGGTATGCAGGTTTCCTCACGATGTTTTCCTTCGCCGTTAAAGCGAGCTATAATTCACAAAGAATACACACATAACTTTTTAAAAAAGTCAGAGCTGTGTACCCTTGGGTGTTGAACCTGCGGACATTCGTCTCGGCAGTCCTATCCGCTCCCAACTAGGCTATCGCCGATCATCAGGAAGCAATTAGACGGGGGATAATGACCATTGAGGGTAAGGCGTCCTTTTCTGGTAGATATTCTTATTGGTCATCACCGTGCTTATCATTGGGTAAAGAAGGAACTTTTCCATGCAGCGTATGTGTTTTGAAATATGAACAATAAAACCGTTGGGTCAATATGCAAGCAAGGCATTGTTTTTAAATAATCTATAATCTTATCTTACTATCTAACTTCTTATCTTACTTATACTGTTTGTATGTTTGTTAGAAGTAAACTCAGAAACAACTAAACGGATTTGGATGAAATTTGACACACGGGTAGGTCATATCCTGGATTAACATATATACTTTTTAATCCAGTAATTTGCTCCCATGGGAAATAATGGATTTGTAATCTGATTCATTAAGTAGATGGCGCTGGCGTCGTAATGTGTTTTAGGGACTTTTAAGCGGGAAAGGCTCTTCACGCGGGCGGAGCCGTGAGCAACACCTAGTTTTGAATATAATACTACTTAATTAAATCAATAGGCTCGCCCCGTATCACTTCATGGGACGGAATACACCCGGTGAAAAGTGGGTGCACTAGATGCCTCTACCTGCCCTTTCGGGCATAAAAGGCGTGAGTGATGTAATATTATTTCATATAATAAGGCAAAATGCACAAGATATAATTTAAACTTAAGTACTTAATGAATCTTAGTACTTAAGCCCTAAGTAGGAAACCCATTTAACTTAGGCATATAATAATAATTCATTTATGATACTAATCTGTATAGATTCATATCGCATTAAACAAATGTTTTGGCGAATTTTATAATATCCAAGCAGATTAATTTCTGACAAGCGTTTTATAAAACAAATATGAACATTTTGCGAATTTATTATACAAATTTTTAATCACTTTGTTTTACCCAGAACCAAACCCGCATGGAATTCGTGCACCCCGGGGAGTTTAGTTTTAACATAGGTATAGGGTACAAATTCTTACCCCACAATAAAAAAATAGAAAATTTTATTATAATATAACAAATCTCGTGATTAACCGGTATTAATTATACAAATATAATCTCTAAAAGATTTTAAGAATACCATACCATACCATACCATACCAGCCCTGTATTATATACTGCCCACTGTTGAGCACGGGCCTCCTCTACTACAGAGAGGGGTCAGGCCTTAGTGTACCACGCTGGCCTAATGCGGGTTGGCAGACTTCACATACCCTCGAGATTCATATGGAGAATTCTCAGATATGTTGGTTTCATCACGATGTTTTCCTTCACCGTTAAAGTGAACGATAATTATTGATAAACAATACACACGTAACTTCGAAAAGTCAGAGGTGTGTGCCTTGGGTTTTGAACCTCCGGACATTGTCTCGGCAGACCGTTCCATTCCCAATTAGGCTATCGTCCACTTAAGAATAATACTACCAATACCTATATGACAGTCATTAACTATAGGCCGTGGGTTGGATTCTCACTGACATGGAAATATGTATATCAGGTCTAAGCCCTGTGGAACTGAAAACCCTTATAGAACCTTAAATAATACAATACTTGAATTTCAGCATAGTACAGGTTGACTATATGACAGTTGGGTTCAAAAAAATAGTAAAGCATTTAGATAACTAATTTTATGCCAACATTGACATCAAAAGCGTACCTGTCCGAAATCCCTTACAGCGATTACTAAATAAATAACAAATTAAATTCCAGTAAAGATTACTGGTCGAGTGAGCGTTAGCTCATAAATAAATCAAGTGGTTGGTCTCCGACCGACTCCGGTAAATTATGACTCAAATAATATTATGCTAAAGGTATGCCCGCGGTGTAGTGTCGCCGCCGCCTTAAAATTGCTTATGGTTTTTACGTTAAGTAATTAGCTTTTTAATAAAAATGGTTTTCAATCAATGTTTAGGAAGTGTTATGAATATTTTATATAAAATATTTCATGCTTAATAAATAGTAGTAATCTATATAAATTATGATTAATTATAGAACTAACTTCTGCATGAGTCATAGATGCATGCGAGTAAATTCAAACTCACGCAATAAACGTACTAGAGTCTAGACCAAAACACTCACACCCTATACTAAAAAAACGAGATCTACCGATAAACGGCAATCGTTTAAAAAAACGGTACAAACCCCACCCAGCACCCGACCGACCAATACATTTAAATATGCAAAGGGTTCACAAAAATAAACTACTGAACCACGAGTGGCTCGAAAAATAAAGTTTTAAAAAGGATTAGTGAGAAGCAAACGCGGTTGGCTCGTTCGAGTAATGGCGGCGATGATTTTGCAAAATCTGCACAAGACCGTGACTTATATAGCCTATAGTATACTTTGCCATGTATAGTTATTTTGCCACGCATAACTTTGCCATATGCGGAGGTCGTGTGCGTTTGCGCATTTCAATTTTCAAGTCATTTCATACTCGTTATTTCGATTTTATGATTAAATGTTTCGTTTATGATTTGTTGTATGTGTTTTGTAATTATAATCGCAAATTATAGTAAACAACATAAATATTGTAGGTCAACATAATATATACATAGGCATATAACTCATTTTAATAATTATGTCATGTTAACAACTTATTATAAGAGCGAGTATGTTTTTCTATGTGATTAAAAGAGTTTATTGTTTATTTAATTTTGAACCAAACAACCATAATAAAAAATATAAATAACCCGCTATCAGTATAGTCGCGTTTAATTGCATTTAATTCAATGACTTAGGTCAGAGAATAGAATTGTAAATTGATCAATTATCTTAATTTACATAAATATGACGTAATACATAACAAGAAATATAATGTTGGCATTAAAGGGAAAATATATGCATTTTACTGGTCATAGGTCTCTCATATGTAAGAGTCCATCTGGCTGGGTACCACCGCAATGTCTATTTCTACCGCCAAGCAGCAGTGTGCATGGACTGTTGTGTTTCGGTTTGAAGGACTTTGTAGCCAGTGTAATTACAGGACATAGTGAGACTTAACATCTTATGTCTCAAGATGACGAACGCAGTGGAATTTCACACAATACTTTGTAAGTCAAGGTGCTGGATGGTGTTGCTATTGTTTATGGGTGGTCGTATCGCTTACCATCAGGCGAACGGCAGGCTCGTCTCGTCATTCAATGCCAAAAAATGCATAATTAACGGCTCTAATAAGCTGTCATTTAATTTCTCCCCTCTTGCCCTTTAAAATAAAGTATATTTAATACACACGTAGTGAATGTAAACAAATAGCATCCCGGAGCGGCTGTAGGTAAACCCCACTCCCTTGAGAAATACCAACTTCAATTATTGACGCGAACTTTTAGCCTCTATAAAATATTAGGGTGAGATACGACTATTTTTCACCAGGTTTAACTTTAAATGACGCAACAGTCTGTTAGGCATAGTTCGATATTCAAGGGTCTGTAATTTTGGGTAACATTAAAGCTGGTAACTAGACTATGCGTATAATTATGTGTTATTACTCAGTATTTAACGCATGCTCACGCCTTTTATCCCCGAAGGGGTAGGCAGAGGCGCAACTAGTGCACCCACTTTTCGCCAAGCGTATTCCGTCCCATGATGTGATAGGGGGCGAGCCTATCGCCATACCGGGCACAAATTCCAGACTCCGGGCTGATACTGAATAGAAAAATCCAATATCACTTTGCCCGACCCGGGGATCGAACCCGAGACCTCAGCCTTGCAGTCGTACCGTAATACAACTACGCCACCGAGGCAGTCAGTATTAAAATAAGTTACTATTTAGCCGTATTTATTCATATGCGATATAATTTAAGAAAAAACACTTAACCACGAATGAATTAAATGCCTTTTATTGAGGTCCATATTTATGAAATAATTACCATCTATAGCCTACTTGTAAATTGATAGGGGGTTTAGGCTATATTTCAAGCCTAACTAAGACATAAATTATTTAAAATTGGAAATAATAACTTTTTTAATATGTCCAAATTACTAAGAATATGTCGCCTACAGCGTCAAACCCAGTTGTCACAGTAAAAGTCATTTGATGCATAAGTTTTACTAGATGAAAAAGATACGCACCTTCTTAAGCTGGTTTTTACTATCTTCAGATAAAGTTAGTGTTTAGGCGTTACGAGACTAATTTAGCTCTTGACAAAATAAGCACTATTTAAATAGGTAAGGTAATAAAGTATTATACCATGAAATTATTTTGTTCAGTACAAAAACGATCAAGATCAACAAAAAAGTACCAATAAACCGCTCGATTATAAAACTTTTAGTATTTGGTACAAAGACGAAAATCTTTGGAAAATTACCGCTTCTGCGAATGGTACTAACACGCGAGTAATAAAAATGAGTCACGGTTTTGAACCATATGTACAGTCAGCCACAAAAGTAGCTGAACAAATTAAAAACATCAAAACGCCTCTACACGTTAAGTCCAGTCGAAATATTCTTTTTCTTTATTCAAAATAAAGTTAGCTCCGTGAAGTTTATTAAGGCGAAGAAAAAACGATTGTTGATACTAACGCAAAAGTTTAAAGGCGAATTGAAATTTTGAACTTGTTCAATTACTTATGTGGCTGACTGTACACCGATTAACGATACTCGTATGGGTGCATTTACCCTTCCAAGAGTTACGTATATTAATATAGTGTAAACACGGTAATACCTCGGTCACCTCTGGTTGTCTTATAGAGATATTTTTTTTATAGGAGAAGGTAGGAAGGGGCTATTGGTCACCCAATGGTAAGTCATTACTATCGCCTATAGGCGTCTTGGCGGTAGACAAATGAGTAAGAGGATTAAGTCTCCCGCCATCTTTGACCTTATACACGCAACAGATCACTAAGAGACATCATACAGTGTTACTATCCCGGTTGAACCAGCCTATTTATGCTGCGAACAATACTCTAGTTATGACTCTATCAGTAACAAAATTAATGATAAAGAAAATGGGAGAAGGTAGTTTTGTTAGAAGTGGTATTCTTATAACATTCTTTGGTTATATTCTGCTAAATAATGACATGGTCAAGCTACTCTTCTGATGGTAACAGACACGAATTCGTACTTGAATCACAAACCATAGCATCGTATCTACTGCACTGTGCTCGTCACACTAAGATGTCAAGCAGTAATTACACTAGCAATCCTTCAAATCGGAACCCACTACTTTATTTATTTATTTATGGTACACCAGCAGCTTAAACACTAAACATGCACGAAAATCCTACTTCCTACTAATATCTTACTAATATTATAAACGCGAAAGTTTGTAAGTATGGATGTATGGATGTCTGGATGTATGGATGTTTCTTACTCTTTCACGCTAAAACTACTGAACGGATTTCGATGAAATTTGGCACACGGGTAGATTATGACCTGGATTAACACATAGGTAAATTTTTATCCCGGGAAAATATAAAGCGGGACTTTTATCCCGGGAAAACTCACTCACCCGGGCTGAGCCGCGGGCAAAAGATCGTAGGAGATAATAATACAATGGTTCAGATATGTAAGCCAATTACAGGTATACACAGCATTGAAACAATAAGAAAACACTATAAACTATTGCGCTAGTTAACTGTAACACATTATTTAATTAAGGGGAAAGTAATAATTATTATTAGAAAATTTAAACAAAACAATGCAATGCCAACAAACAACACTACTGTTTTCAGAAATACGTGTAGTCTAGATATATAACTTCTAGAAATATACTATATGTCATCAAAGCAGGTGCACAAGTTGATAATGATTATAACCTATGCGTATTGTTGATTAATACGCACCGATAGTATCACATACTGCGAACATCGGAGTTTCGATTCCGACAGATGTGCTCGCTGTCAACTATGATTGAACTCTTTAATTATATTATTCAAATAAGTATGCTTATCCATCGTGACGATATTAATAAATGTATAAACATGTATCCGAATCCATCCAAACAGTAGCTTTCATGTCATTCGATATTCAAATAGCATTAGAATGTCAGTTGATTCTGGGTAAGTACTTCTGGGTAATATTTCCCTTGTATGCAAATGGCTAGGTCAGTTGGTTTTATCGCGCTATTTTTTACAGTGCCAACAGTAAGCCAACTTTTTTTTGTAGCTTATTAAGTTCAATATACTAGTTAATACGAGTGAGCCTTACCGAAATATGGATAATAGTATCCAAATCTACCTTAGACTACTGCTAATATTATTTCAAAACTTCCTAAAATTTTTGTTTATATAGAACCCTTAAAAATATGTAGAATAGGTACTATATGAAAAGAAAGTTAATTTCAAACCCAAATACATTTTGTTATATGTCACTGTGGATTCTGTTAGCGTAAGGACGTATTGTTCATCTAGATAATAGTCTAATGCCCTTCATCACGATGGTTATTATTTATTATACTAGTTATAGCAATTAATTGTTATTATCCGCCTTCACAGATTTTATAAACGATTACTGGAATTTATATTGCATTTTAACTAGTTATATTATATTTATAAAATACTATAATCTACTGGTGGTAGGTCTCTCATTATGTAAGAGGCCGTCTGGGTGGGTACCACCGCAATGTCTATTTCTACCGCCAAGCAACAGTGTGCATGCACTGTTGTGTTTCGGTTTGAAGGACATTGTAGCCAGTATAACTACTGGACATAATGAGACTTAACATCTTATGTCTCAGGGTGACGAGCGCAGTGGAATGCCACACAGTACTTTGTTAGTCAAGGTGCTGGATGGTGTTGCTACTGTTTATGGGTGGTCGTATCGCTTACCATCAGGCGAACGGCATGCTCGTCTCGTCATTAAATGCAATAAAAAAAAAAAAAAAAAAAAAAAAAAAAAAAAAAACTTATTACTAAATACCAATTATGTAGATAAAATTGCATTTTTATAGTTCGTTTTCATATTAATTAATGTTATTCTTTATCGTTTTATAAATCAAAACAACATCCAATACTAATTCATTGATATTTAAAAACACGAATTCCATAAATTCAAAAATCAGCAGTAAATAAATTAGTCCTATATTATAATTAGTCATGCCACATAAATTAGACCATCGATTAATTGATTTAAATACAAATTTATGATCAAAATACATTTACATTAATTTGATTTGTATTTCTAAAATCTGCATAGAGATAACACTGGCCGGGCAATTACCAACTTTGGCTTGATTTATATCTGTTACTAATGCAATCTACGCCTGCTATTGGTTCGACAATTGATTATGTAGTAAATACGATGGTTCTAGATAGTTATTTTATGCAAGAGTCTGAGTATACCTATATATCGAGAGGAAACCGGCATACCTGAGAAGTTTTCTATAATAATTTCGAAGGTATATGAAGTTTGCCAACCCGCACTAGGCTAGCGTGGCGAACTAAGGCCTGAACCCTCTGAGTTGTAGAGGAGGCCCGTGCTCAGCAGTGGGTAGTATATAATACATGGCTAGTGTGGTGGTGGTATCTGAGTGTAACTAATTCTTCAATTTCTTTCGATAAGTAGCAGAGTGCAAGTCTTGTACTCTAGTTTCAAAGACTTCGTTTGTACCACATACCTTATTTTGTGGGATGACAAACTCCACCAAAGAACACTTGCAATCTGAAGTTCTTATTAATATAGTCTAGAGCTACTTAAATAAGCAAGCGAATTGATCTTCTTATTGTATAGTTTAGTATAATGAATCCTGCTATCAATCAACTTTGTATATAACGCCGCCACAGGACAACAATACGTATTTTGTCCATTAAATGCTCCTAGACGTTGGTGACACGATTTTGAGCTGACTCAGTACAGAAATTGATCCAATCAGTCTCAGCGACTCAAGATATGATCACGCAATAAATATCAACCGACATTTAAGCATTTATATAGTCGTGATTGTAATTTATCGATGCATCCAAAATAATCCTAAGATTTCACGTGCTTCAGATGGGATCAACGAGCTTATGTCTATGCAACGAACCGAAATCAACCTTGTAACATCTCTAAGAAGTGGATATAAATCTCTTTTAGCTGCTAATATTCATCAGGCGTTGGCTGTTTTATTTGTGATATTGCTATTAGTTAGAAGAAAAATTACAATGAAGAAATTTTTTAAGTATTTTTCATACAAATAAAAATTTTAAATGAGTAATCCACTAGCCATCATCCTTCATTGTTTTAAATCTTAGAGGCGATTTCAGATAGGTGATTGACGCCTTTCGTCATAAATGTATAATCCGACCAAACACAAATGCCACACTCTAATCTAGGACTATAGATTTTTATTGCATTGCATGAGGAGACGAGCATGCCATTGGCCTGATAGTAAGCGATACGACCACCTATAAGCAGTAGCAACACCTTCCAGCACCTTGAGTTACAAAGTACTGTGTGGCATTGCACTGCGCTCGTCATCCTGAGACATAAGATGTTAAGTCTCATTATGTCCAGTAGTTACACTGGCTACAATGTCTTTCAAACCGAAACACAACAGTGCATGCACATAGCTTCTTGGCGGTAGAAATAGACATTGCGGTGGTACCCAGGCCACCAAGACGGACCTTTACATATGAGAGACCTACCACCAGTAAACTAATAAGAGTGTAACTTTTTATTTGGTCGGTTTATGTTACAAGTAGCGTTTATCAGCAAGCCTTTATACTACTGTAAATGCCGTGGTCATTAAGTCCGCATTACGTACTTTGTATAAATAACAGTCATACTGGCACAAAGATCATTGGTGGGAATAAAAAAAGTGTTTTAATTTCGTTTCAATAATCCGCGCATGACACTGATTAAGCTTCGCGTAAGGGCACCGCTGATGTTAGCATATGCATTGCATATTCTGCATTAGCATAGGAATCCTGGGCCGTTAGTCAACTCAGTGTGAACATACACAAGCACAGACCGTAAAGGTAATTACTGCGTATATATTTTAAAAATGAAATGACTTTTAACGTTTATCGTGAGTTGGATTATGAAGATAATAAATCATAAGCCGGAATAGAGAAACGATTTTTCATGTTAGTTAAGTGTTTTATGAGGGTATTGTTAGGTGTTACGCTTGTGAAGAGGATAAAAACTAGTGCATGTAGGTTTGGCCAACAATATTTCCGATGTGTGACGTCACAAGTGGCATACAGCCATATCGGGCACAATTCCAATTGCAGAGCTATCTATCATTCATTACAAAATCATATAAGGGATTAGGTGATCTAAACATCTATCTAAGATCTCAGTCTGGAACAATGAACTAATACATCAATGGATCCCACTATTTTGTAATTCTCTATCCTTATTCATCTAAACCTGATATCAATATACCCTCCTAACTCATCTTACTATTTAATAAAATACATTTACATATATTTTTTTAGAAAAAAACACGTACTTCAAAACTTGTATAAAAACATCTAAAATAGAGATTTTACATTCAAACTTACACTTAAATAAATCACAAATAATTTTGACACAAAACTGTAGTTGCAAGTGATGACCTTAGTGATAATTGTGGTTTATTTTCATACATACGACTTTAATTCTCACTGATTTACAGCTTATTAGCTAACACCATAACTCATGTAAACCAGGAAAATGTTAATCATTTCCATTTAAATAAGTTATTGCAACAGCCCACCATTGCAAAGAAACTATAATAAAAACGGACAGCTAAATGTTTATATAACAAAGACATTTATCCGGAACAAAAAACTCGATCAAAAAGCTCGACACTTTATAAAAATCAATGAATTTCCTTCACGCGCGTTCCCAAACTATTGTTACATAAAAAAATGAGAACATCTTCATCGGCCATCGGCAAAAAGTAATCTTAATACAGTTACTATATTGTCAAATGTGATATAATGGTAACAGTGCAATTGTTTTCGTGACCATAAATAACTTTTAACAAAAGATTCGCGGTTTCCTTAAAAGTTAAACGGGCTGATAAACATTTTTTTTCTGTCTCATCCCGGCCCGACTTTCCTGCGGCGATACACTGCCTATAAATATTAATACAATCAAATGTTTTGACGTGGGCCGTTTTTAAGCTTTTATCTTGTACCTTTGCTTATTTTTTGTGGCATCGATTCAGTTTTTATTTCGTGTTAATTTGAACAGCGAATTCGGTCTTTTAACAGATCGTAAAGTATATAAAGTGGGGCGAGGTGCGCTCCGTGGCGCCAGGTGCATTCTGACACTGTTTTGGGGAGTTTCGTATAATTTTTGAGTATTTTTTTGTCTACAACGGTACTAAATCTATTTTGTGTATTGTCTTACGATATTTAATGCGAAACTATAACACGGTTTGCGTGCTAATCTTTGAATAAAGCTAAAATAGTAGCGTTAGGACATAATATTATCTGCTTAACCATTGGTTATCTATGCTACCATTAAAACGAAAACGTGTGAACTGGACATGTTTACGAAAATTAATTATACGAATTGCCCACAAATTATGTATAAAATATACACATATATATATAACTTTAATCAGAAAATGCGTAAAATTAAAATAACGGCGATTACGAACTCACATTAATTTTTTAAATAAAAACATAAATCTCTACACTGACTTTAAACTGTTTAACAAACACCCACTAGCCGCGGCCGGAGTGAGGGAATCTCGACTCTTCATTACAAAAAATAAAATTGAAATTACATACACAAGACTCGTGGCAGAACTCGTTCGGTTTCGACAAGATTTGATCAAAGTATCTAAAATGGTCACAGTTATTGGGTTAACCACTTTAAATTGTCATCTAACTGATTTATTTCTGTATCTTTTGCGCTCAACACATTTTTGTCTCGGCCTAATCTACGGGTTTTCTCAACACGATAAATGTATGTCTATTTTAACATTTTGTTTCCGTTTGCGTTTCCTAATCGTTAAAACTTCTTTAATGAAAATTAAAAACAGAAGTTTTAAAAGCATCATTGCACTCTTTGCTCATAATAATTATAGCACAATATTCAACTGCAACAACAAGAAAACGATTATAATTTTTATATCTCCAAACACAGGCTCGATAAGTCAAACACATGTTCTCTTAAAAATTACCATAAATTTATAATATGCACTTAAGCCTCTTAAACACCGGTAGAAAGGTCACTTCTATTAATTTTTTAAAATGTTATTATTACGTACTTTAAGCCGCTTTTATAATGCATTAGAGGCACAAAAATTGCAAATGACCGTTTGACTGGTTGCGCCTCTGGCATACGAATGCTCATAAACTATAATCATATGTAGACACGAGAAATAATTGCCGAGTCCGTGCCTGGTCCCCGTGGATGCGCGAGCGCAGGTAATATAGTCATAAATTTCCATAACCGCCATTCGATGTTATCAAACATGATTTTAATTTGATTTCGGAACCACACGTGCTGTAGCCCGTTTATCGCGAGTTATGAACGTAGGTATGTTCAAACACCTACTGGATATTTTACGTCATTAAATTATGATCTGTTGAAGATATTTGCCGATGTTTTTAGTTGTATATGTAAGGAAGAAAATGCCGATGACTAACACAACTCTTTTCCTTGTTAAAGATTAATTATGTTTTAGCATTAACTCATTTTTGTTGGAAATTAAAAACATAATATTCTTGTCCTCGTAAAAGCTTTTTAGAGTTGGTGAATTTATTTACCGAACGAAAGAATTAAACCCATGTCTTTTTTATTGAAAATTAACATTAGCATATTATAATTTACATCAAATATCCTCATGTAAGTATTTCGTATTTTTTATTTCCAATGTCTAGTTCTGCCTGCAGTTCCAATCAGTCAGGCAAATCACAAGCGACTTCTTTGAAACGCCTAGTAAGTAATTCTTATTTAAATATCTCCGCTTATCGCAGATAGCATCAAAGATTGCGGCCAACGTCGATATGCATGAGATTTATCTTTGTCTATATTCTGGGACGAAGCATCATCCGTATTCATTTCCAAGCCCAACGTCATCCAATGATCGTAACTTCACTAATAAACTAGTGATAGATTAATCTATCGACGCCTTAATTCTATCGATCTACGGACTTTAATCCAGTCGCATTATGTTCTTTATACCTCAACGACCCACTTCTCACATGAAATCGAAAACATAACAAATTATTGTCAATATTCAATAGCGGCGAAAACCTGAATCGTATTATAATGATAGGTTTTTAACAAAGCGCGTCACGCCTCTAAACGTATCATAGTATATCTGACAGGTAATATGTCATTTCAGCCGATCCATGATATAAGAGCTTGGCTGACTTTAACACCGATGCGTAATCCACTTAGAATTCGCTGATCGATAATGCTTCATGTTACGCTTGTAAAGTCATCAATATCGCGAGCCATTGTTCGGAGACGTATTTCACACGAGTTAATGATATGGGACAATGTTTGTTTGATTCATTTTTATTTACTTCAGATTTTAATGCGATTTGTGACTTTGTTTTCGCGATAAATCATTCTGAGACTTTGGGCTACAATTCAAAATGCAAAATCAACACGCTATAAAACACGATAACGATATTTTATAGTTTATTATTATCGATGACATGTTGGTTATTGTCTCTAAGATTTACAATGATTTCGACGTGAATATATTTTATAATCGAATCGTCTGAGTGCTGCCAACAATAAATTAAATTTGCGAAATATGTACTCCCCACTAATGTTCGTATAACTTTTTTTTACAATTGCCAATATTAATATTTTTACGTGTAAATTTAAGTGTTAATACTTCATTACAAAATATTAGATTTAGTTGTACGCGGCTGTTTGACCCGCGTCCATTGTGACTTAAAACTGACCACCGCTTACGAAAGCACGATTTACAACCCACAGCTCTTATTATCTACTATCAAATACTTTAATCCATTTATCACAGCTTTTGTTTACGATCCTCGCGTATCAACGACTATTAATTATAATGCGTTCTTCACTTCGAACTTTGACGTTCTCGCTGTGTGACAGACCAGAGATAAGAATTTTAATGTTACTCGATACCACCGTACTTCATTCTGATCAGTTGTTATAGAAAAATAGCATCTATGATAATGGAATATGGTTCAAAGCTTTCATAAAGAAGAACATTAAACTAGTCAATTTGCTTTGAACTTTGGATGATGAACATAAAGTTCACTATTGAGTAACTAGATAAAAATATTTGATGCGAAGCGAAGTTTAGAATTTTGATGGATGTGGTTATAATTGTTTCTGTATCGATTATGCCATTGATAAATATTTCGACTATTGCTCATTTTATTAATGACATGGAAGCGGAAGAGAGTTCTGGGCGATATTCTAACGACAGAATAATGTCACAATTAATAATATTCTGGCTGTCAAAACATCTGTCAACGGGCGCGCGCAACGTCTGCCGTCCATTCGTGACGTCTTTAGATTTATTAATACAATATTATAGCATGCATCTCGCACTATTACTAAATTGTTTGTTAGTGTCCTATTTTCGTAACAATAATTGTGAGACCCTAATCTAACTACGTAATTTACTAACATTGTTGCACGATCTTTAGTTGCAGACCCTTTTAAACATTAAAGTTAATTAATATTGAGATATTTGCTTATCGGTGAGTCCAGAAATGCGTATAATAATATGTACTAAAGAAGCTTTCACAAAATTATATAAATTGAAATCAATGTAAGGTGATATCTCTCATATTTATAAAGTTTTAGTAATGAGTAGCGATAAATATAAGTAAAACAATTGAATAGTCCAAAAATAATAGAAATAATACAATTAATGATCATGCCAGTTACGTACTGAGAAAATTGCCCACATTTTTTTATAAAATCGAATTAAATTCTGTAATTGAAGGAAAAATCATACATTTAATATCCTGGATCAACATTGTTATATCGAAATTTATTTTTCATACTTTAACGACGCAAATCCTACACAGTCAGTTGTTATTCCATATTCTTGGTTATTGTTAGACGATGATCCCATCGAGACCCTCAGGCGTTCTTTGTACTTTACTACAACAAAACTACGACTTATTTTCAATTATTGGCAAGTTGGCAAGGATATGTATATTCGTTTATTAAATGTTTTGACAGTTTAAATACGCTTGTAATTAACCAAAATATGTCAGTATTTAATATTTCCGCGTTATTTTCTATGCTTGACACTTCGGCTTTACAGGCTGAATATCAAGTTTTTTTTTATATTATATTTTTAAATGCATAAAATATTTCATTTTAGATATATTTTGATATCAAGTAAAACTAGAGGTAGTACAAATAAAACAGACAAGCTTCAAAGCAGCAGAAAAGTAATTCATGGTAGATACGTTATGAATAAATAAAAATTGCATGGGTGGAACGGACTGCCGTGCATGCCGAGACGAATGTCCGCAGGTTCAAAACCCAAAGACACACACCTCTGACTTTAAAAAAAAGTTATGAGTGTATTCTATGTGAATTATCGCTCGCTTTAACGGTGAAGGAAAACATTGTGACGAAACCTGCATATCTGAGAAGTTATGTCATGATAGAGTGCAAGCCTATAGTAACTAATATATTTTTACTAAAAACTACAAGAAACTACTGTTCCTAACGGAAAATCAATACCCGGTTCAATTTTGTATAAAATTAACGGCACCGTATAAACCAGCGAAGCAACGAACCGAAAAGGAATTTAAATAGTCCAAAGACGCCTTCAGTGTAGCAACCGCGAGCACTCAGTACCTATCAATGCATAGAATGATCTATATCCCCCAAATAACACTGCAAAATGCTCTTTATTCTAATGTAATTATAGCTCATTTAATATGTTAGAGTAGAATAATGAATTTTTGTGTAGTCTTTCATTAGAAGTTCAGTGAAGTTATTCCGTAAACATACTTCTTTTTTGGGTTCTGACTTCTGGGTTTTGATATTTTACTGAGAGTGTATCAATTATATTTTGCACACAATTGGTTAGTGACCACCATAAAATGAACAAAAGGGAAGGCTACTATGCAATAAATCTGTTCTGTAGTAAACTTATAAAATATTTAAATAAAATGCAAGACTATAATAATAATATTCCACAAGTCCAAAATCTCAACCCACAATCAATTTCTAAACAACAGCTCCTTGTTTATTAAATTAACCAGCAATATTTTCCAATAAAATGAAAATGCGTTCAGTTCCCAGAAGTCGTGCCACATTGCAACTAGATTGGAAACAAACGTGAGCCGTTTGTAGGGAGGGATTAAAAATTAACCTCTCGGTTAGTCTCGCTTCAACGTCGGTTCTACGACCTCTGTAACTCGTTTAATAGGTTTCCTATAGTTTGACTCTCCAACTATAAAACTATTGGTAACAAATATTTTAAATGAGTACGGATTCCATGGTAATTTATATTGTAAAATTATGACATTATAAATAAGTTATAATTTGATTTTTGATCCAACTACTGCTACTACTGCCAGCCCTGTATTATATTATTATTATACTTCCCACTACTGAGCACGGGCCTCCTCTACAACTGAGAGGGTTTAAACCTTAGCCCACCACGCGGGCCTAGTGTGGGTTGGCAGACTTCACATACCTTTGAAATTCTTATAGAGAATTTCTTAGCTATGCAGGTTTCCTCGCGATGTTTTCCTTCACTGTTAAAGCAAGTGATAATTCATAAAGAATACACACAATATAACTTTAGAAAAGTCAGAGGTCCGTGCCCTTGGGCTTTGAACCTGCGGACATTCGTTTCGGCAGTCCGTTCACTCCCAAATAGGCTATCGCCGCTTTTTTTGATTCAGTAGTATAGTAGCCTAATTTTCAAGACTTAGATTTTTTATTACGCTTTTTTTTAATAACTATACACTGTAATAGTTGGAAAATAGAATAGCTAATGATAACTACAGGAGTAATAAGATGAGAGTAGATAAAAGATGCAGATTCGCGTTTTTAATCTTATTTGTTTGACTGATTAATAGATGCCACAAAATATAATAAATTTAATTTTTAAAAAGCAATTTCTACAAAAAATACAAACACACGAATTAATAACCTCCTCCTTTTGGAAGTCGGTTAATAAAATAATCCACGATTAACTTATGCGCAATGGGCATCTATAGAAAATACGTGGACAAAATGTCACAATGTGAATTCATCACGTAGTGTATAGACATTCCGACAGAACGTTGAGACGTGGAGTCAGGAGTTCGGAGACATGTCACCGTGACAGGGGTCGACGTGGCCACTTCATTAATTCTTGAACAACGTTGATCAATACTGTGTATGGTATGCCGATGTATTAAAAGTACATCGGGACCATATTAGGAAACCTTTTTAAATAGATCTATTTTTTATCGTTTACCAATCGAACGTTTTTGCGGAGTTTTTATTCGCATTAGTTAAAGATAAAATATTATGCACGTAAACGCGAAAATGTGTAATCGTTTCATAATAGTGCCAATAAATATGGCTATACTATAATTCCTACGTATACTTTTTTGTTATCTTTGCCTTCAATTAGTAATAAAAAAATTATCATAATTTGTTAACATAACATAGACGTATAATAAACAAAACCGATTCATAGGTTTGCAATAGCGAGCCGCGGCGCGCCTACTACCCCAACCGCACATTGGGGCGAGCTGTGTCCGCCAAGGAAACAAACCGACAGTTATTAATGGTTATATGGAAAAAATATTGTTGCGTTTTCGTTTCCCCAGCTTTAAAAGCGCAATAAACACGGCGCAATTAAAACGCCAATACCAGATTGATGGCTTGATTGATTGAAGAAAAACGAATTTCCTCGTGTCTGATTTTTTTGGCACTTTATCTTTAAACATTAGTCATCTATGCAGTCTACGTTTACATACAAAATTTTGTATGTTGTATGAAAAATAAACTTATCGTATCGTTTTTGTACAATTTGAATATTGTAATCAATTATTGACCAGTTAATCGTAAAATGTGAATATAAATACCTGCACAAATATATTGCCGACTATCGATAACTATCAGCCTTCCTAGCACACATTACATTTCTCTCAACATTACTAACTCATTAATCGTAGTATCGAAAACTTTGAATGTGAACTTTCTTGACAAATATTAAAAAGTAGCCCATCCACTTCATTCCAATAATTTAAATACCAAAAACTCTATCAACAAAAACAAACATACAAAATAGGAATGCAATTAAAATGGCCGCGATGGGTTGTCATTCTGTAATTGGTTAATTATTATTGACACGGCTGGGCGTGGTCGGTGCACGTGCACTCAACTAGGCGTGGAATCTCGGTAGGCTGTTAACCGTATGCCCTGTAGGTAATAGAGATAGTAGCTTTATAGGCGAATATTTCATTCGATATCGTGAATTCAAATATGGAAGGCATTTGTTTGAAATCTTAGAAAGCTTCCAGGAATTGTTTGATTTTATATTTAATTCGGATTAATCGATACAACTTTGAGTGCAAATTATTTTTCGATTGTTAATTTGAAGTTACTTTGGCAGAAGAATGCTTAGAACGTACTAATAAATCTTGTTTGCATACAGATTATGATTGACCTCTCCTCTGTGCCTCTCAATAATAACCATAATTTCCTACTCCGTCTAACCTTTACTGAGGAATACGTAGATTGAATTAGAATATTTAAAAGAGGTTGAGTGCATGAGTAATTAGAACATCGCAACAATCGTGACCGATAGAGCCTCGCTTGGTAAGTACTGAGGCTTGACATTAATTTATCGTATTAAAATAAGAGCATACGTAATGTTCATGAAGATTAAAGGTACTCTAATATAAGTACATTTATAAGAATGTTTTTTACCTTCGAAAAAATTATTATAATACAAATTCCAAATGAACTTCTGTTGTTACAGGATTGAGATGTCTTGTAATTACTATTACATTTGTATAGTAAGTCTTTGGGTTCTTTTAGAAATAAATACCAATTCATAGGGAACGTGTCTTCTTCTTTTTAACAGTTACGGTAATTACAATGACAATAATTTCCTTTCTGTATTTTCTTACTATATCTTTATCGATTTAGTTACCTCCTGTGGGTACAAAATAATGATGTAATTTGATTACATTTTCAAAATTTTAAAATTTACTATCATATTTCTTCGTTAATTCACACATTTCAATCATCGATATCTTTCACAAGACACTCGCATCGACCTCGCCTTGAATATTAAAAAATAATAGTAATACAATTAAGTAATCGTCCCACTAGAGTTTCACAACTGTAGCTTCGCCACGTCATTAGACTATGATTAATTTGTCTAGCCCCTTCAGGGTGTCCGCTACATGGCGATGTTAACGTTCTATTATACGGTTACAAATGCGTCATTTTTTGTTATAAATGACCACATATTGGTAATTAAATTAGCTTCTAGGATGCTTGGCATGAGACTAATTATAGCTATGGTTCGTTGTGGTTTGAATAATTTATAAATTTTAATTTAATTCATAAAAAGTTTATTTTTATGAAATATGTTCAAAATTTCTTTGAAATATTCCAAGACATTCTAAATTCAAAGTTTGATACTATACTCATTCATACTCTAAATATTTAGATACTTTAAAAGAAATACTCACGCCGTCTCCACTTTACTATACAAAAAACTATTATAAACCTTATTACACAATAGCATAAATGCCAAATATAACATACGTCACTCATACCGTAAAAAACAATTTACATTGAGTTTTTATAATAGTATGTGTACACATCTATCCGGTCAGTCAAAATATGTACAAACAGTATCAAGATGCCGTGAGGAACATTCGGCTGACGTTGCTGAGAACGGATTCGTTTGTTTTGAAATGTCGTGAGTTTCGAGCGAGCCACTCGTTTCGTGTCTTGATGGATACAAGTTAAATACGAAATTATCCCACTGTTACGCGTGCAATTAATGCGAACGTCAGAATTTGACGCCATGGATGTGTTTTTCGTGAAATGGTTGTTTCGATTGTGGAATTACAAATTTTGTGATATTGCGATACAAATATAGTATAGATAGTTTGTGTCTATACCAATGACTAACACTCAGATTTAATCACAGTAAGTTGATATTCATTCCATTTTTTAAAAAAATACTTCACATTGCGTGCCGCGTATTATCGTAAATTCCTGTACGAGCGAGCTCGCTAATACTCAAAGTTTTTGCACTGACATTAATTAAGTTTATTAGCCACAAAAACGATTTTAAAATATTTGTGACCCATCACCGCACTTAAAAGCAGAAAAATTTATAGGTCCATTAGTAATTAATAAAAGTGGCATTCTACGCCTACTGGCAACATAAATAACGTGTATAGGCAAATTAGTTAAATTTATTTCACTGGATGATTTGAGATCAAAATCTCCAAATCTTACGAGAGCTTGACCAAGGCCACTTTGTATAGACTTTTAAAATATCATAATAAAAAGGTTTCTTTGATTGTTAAACAAATTTAATTTCAAAATATTCAAATGTATTTAGTGCTGTTTCCAATCATCAGATAAAAGTTTTTCAAAGTATATATAACACAAACAAATTAAACGTTGCAATTGTATGGATAAAATGGGCTAATTGTTTGACTGCTCTTTTCAGTCGGGTTATAACTTGATGGATAACTTTCACCTAACAATAAAAAATCAGCCCTAAATTCTTAATATTAAATAGAGTCCAATTCTCTGTAAACTCACGTCTTGGTGAAGTGTGGCGCGCGTGCGCATCGCCGTCACTCGCCGACCTGCGCCGACGTTTTGTTCCAGCGACGTGGCGGATTAAATGCATCTACTGCTAAGATTAAAAGCCCACGTGAAGAGGAACCACTTTCAATTATAACTCTATTAATAACCATGCTTATGGACACGTTTAGGCTAACAATTCTATAATTTTCGAGTATTTACTCCATTTAAGTTTGAATCAGATGCTAAACGGGAGTTATTGGCAATTATTTCATAAAAACGATAGCGTAACGTTTATAAATTTTGTAGATAGTACACATTAACCTAATAGCGAGCTACGTTTCTACATTAACAGTCTAGATTTATTAATAGCCAAAAAAGTAAAATTAGAAATTTTGTTATTACTAATCAGTCAGAAAAGAAATTCGTAAACTCACCGAGATTGATGTTCACCAACGCTAATATATAATACATCTAGCGAAATGTTACGTACATTTACACATCAGTGTGTGATAAATAAAACTAGCTGCAAGTATAGAGTTAATAATGTAAAACAGTATCTACAACATAAACAGTCTCTTTCCCCGCAGTTGGTTCATCAGTCGGCCAACAAATTAATCGGTGTCACTAGAATAATATACAATAAAGAGTGCACAGTGGTGCGCAGGCGCAAGCCGTCGCATAAATCGCTCAACACAGGCGAGTAATGTTTTGTATGGAGATTTCTTTCGGCAATAGCCCGTTTGCCGTGTGGTGGCCTTTATCTAGTCTTGGATTAATGATCGAATTAAACTCGGCTTCTTTTTATAATCAAGTTCATTTCAATACTTAGGGCCACACAAATAAAGCTGAGTTTAGGAATTTCTAAACAAAATAATAATGTGTTTTTTGTGTGCACTCATAGAACAGCTACTCTCATGGTCTTACATAGGATCGCAGCCAAATTGCCTACAAGATATCAAGATATGATATCACGATCTATTTCTGGCGTGGCGTACCTACCTACCCGCGCGGCGAGGACCACTCTATATATACGTAAGCTATGTTTGTAGACACAAAGCGGACGTCTCGTACTTATTACGTTCATTATACATTCTATAGTTCACTAATGTTCGCAATTCTTTAGTTTTCAAACGTTATTGATTCACCGCAAGTGGTCTTTTCGAGACAACATGGGTTTTAAGCTTTATCATTACAACAAAGCACGATTCTGCAGGACAATAAATCACGTTTCTGTGCGAATTTAACTAAATGTTGCAAAACCTTAGGCGTGTAACAGGCAAGGTCAGTTGCATTCAAATTCACTCTACTTTTGAACAATTTTTTGCCCTCGTCTCCATTGTTCATTTAACGAAAGTTTCAAAAGACTTTCTTCTAAATGTCGCTGCAATTAATTTGCTAATGTGGCTATTCAAACGTTCGCATTATACTTTTACTCTCAATAATGACAGTGTTTTAAAAGAATAAGTTTGTGAATTTGCATCGGTCGGACCCACCGCGGGCAGGTAGTGTTTTGTAATCGGTCGATTTGTCTTATTGTCGGAGATGTCGTGTGTTTGTGTGCACTGACCGCGACTGCTCGAGATAAAAGTAATAAATTAAGCGAAACGGAAGGTGTTTGTAATGGCCGCCAGAGGTGTGGCGCGCAACATTAGCAGACGGACATTATGTACAAATACTACACGAAAAAACACAATAAAAAATAATTAAACTTACCATCTCGGCGGTCGGCGTCTACGGAGACAATAAATCGTCAATTAATGTTTTTGGAATTGCCAAACGTTTCTAGTTAAGTTATAAATAAAGGCGATACACGGCGGAGAGTCGTTCGACCAGATTTATTATGAAATTAATATTCAATTAGCTTTCCGCACATGATGCCGTTGCGTTGGGCGTACGTATTATTAAATTTAATTTATGGCATCATTTACTCGGCGATATTTTTAAAATTATTACTGGTCCCACGGCGTCCACGGTAATTGTGCCGCAATCAATTTTAGGGAGCGATCCAAACGAAACTATAAACTTTTTTGTTTCATTGCCCATCTGTTTAATGTCGACCTGTTACATCTTAGATAATGTAAACTTTTTAATTGAGATCAGATACTTTGAATTGCTGATTTTATAGAAAAATAAAGCGGTAAATTCCACACACACACGCCTTTTATGCCCGAAGCGGTAGGCAGATGCGCAACTAGTGCACCAACTTTTCGCCGTGCATTTTCCGTCCCATGATGTGATAGGGGGCGAGCCTATCGCCATATCGGTAAATTCCATAGTAGAGTTTAAGCGTCAATGCATATGTCTTCCAATTGATATGTGACGTTATACCAAAACATTACGCCAAGCACGTAAGAGTTGTGTAACTGATTGGTAAATATTTACCGCATTCAGGTGGTAAATAAATCAGTCTTAGCAAGTGAAAATTATTTGTAAAGAAAGAATTGTACACGACGTTTCCTATAATTTATGAGGGACATTTAAAATGTTGTGTAATGCAGCATACTATAATACTCACTATAGTCAGTTGTACGAGCTGTTCAAGGAATATTGATTCTTGATAGTAACTACTTTACTACACACACACTCAAGCTTTTTATCCCCGAAAAGGGTAGGCAGAGGCACAACTACTGCATCCACTTTTCGCCGAGCGTATTCCGTTCCATGATGTGATAGGGGGCGAGCTTATCTCCATAACTACCAAAACGCCATAACCCAACTACATTGGTTCCACTTCATGTATTGTTATTACCAGTTGTTTTGTAGCTAAAACAATTGTGTCCGACAAAATACCTTTTATTACTGTCACCGTTTTTAGTTTAACAAACTCAATCCGTAGCAGAATTATTATTGGATTAATTCACCAAATCCAATAAGCACTTCACATTGGTTCTTCAGATTGTAAAAATCTTAATCACATCACAAAGAGCATTTATCTACATCTCACAATTAAAAATGTATGCAAGGACACGAAACAATAAATCATATGTAATCACACATAGCGTACCAAGGCTTTATTCTTACTTCCTATAAATAACCAGCAGGGTACCGGTTTGTAATGCTACTAAAGTAAACGCAGATAGATGGACGATTAGTCTTCTAGATAACTGATCTGAACTAAACTACAAGTAATATAATCAAGTCGGCTTTATCAGTAGACTAATGGGATCTTGTTTATTCTGATGACGTATTGTCAAGTGAGATTTGTATCAACACTATCAACAGTGTGGGCTAAATGATTTGAAACCTACGTAACAATACATTTTAATTTGATTCAGAACTTAAACGATGATAAACAAAGAGATTTTATATATTTTATTCTTATAGGGAAACTAAAAAAATAATCATAAGTTATTACGTATCATAAGTTATTATTTATAAATTTTAGAGCCAATTATAAGTTTCCACAGATAAGTATTTTAGAATAAAAGTAAATAAAATTACGGTCCGTTGAGAGACAGCACACCAACGGCCAGTTTACTTACTGACTGCAAAGGCAAAAGTTAGCTTGTTACTCGTACCAGATGATTGCAGTAATAATCTAAAAATTGGAAACTGAAGGACATTAGATATTACGAGAGATTTTTAAAATAGGACACAGACATGATCGTAATTTAGAGAAGTCATTAATTACTGAGAAGTAAACAGATAAACGGTACTTTCATTCGGAAGCCAAGAAGAAGAGCAATTAAATTAGATAATAGATTATAACACACTCTGACCGGCAAAAAACAGCATTTAATCCAGACACACTCCACTACCTACACAACATGAAGACACATTACGACCGCACTAAAACAAATTAAACGATCTGGAAATGCAAAACGTATAAAATTCATTTTAATCAACCATCACGTCGTTAAAATAGATCATCAAAAAAACTGCAATAAGTATTTATCAATGGTATCAGCCGGAACGCGTGCACTCGCCAGATTTATTGCGTGTTATGTATTTGTGTACAGGGTATTACTCTTCTTAATATTTCTCCGTCGTGATTAGTGTACCAATACCTCGTTTAAACATCGGCTTCGTGCTCGGACCGTATCGGCGATCGGATGCACTGTATCCAGCAATTTTTCCCCTCGATACGTATCTCAACTAATTTCCTCTATGTTAAAGTTAATAAACGAGGCAACGAGCCAAATAATAACTAGATACGAAGAGCCAGTGACATTTGGTGTAACGCAACACGATCTGGTGGGCTGCCTGATGACATAATTTGAAACATGCGTGCGCGCACACTTCATCGCTGTAATTCATTACGTTTGAAATTCTACCATGAAGTGTGTGGTGTTGGCAGCGATGTACGACGACTAATGGCCATCGCGCAATGTCAATTAGAAATCATCTTTATTAAATTATAAACTTGTTTTGCCCGAGATGAGATCCAATGACATGTGACGGTACATTTTATTGTTGCCTGTCGACAAGGTAAAATCTCAGTTTCATTAAACAAAGGAAAATAAATTGGTACTGTTCATTGGAGCCAAAATACTAATAGTTCTTCTGAAATATATCACCATTACAATAATATACCGCCGGGATTATATCTATGTAGTAGGTTGGTCCAATAACCTTCCGTATAGTTTTGGCTTATTGGTTTTGTACGACGGCCTTTCTGATGTTGGCTCCCTTATAGACCCTAGATCCTCGCTAGTTGTGATAATGTAATATAATACCATATTATGTATTTAACTATTCAATACAAAAAGATAGTATGCCAAGTTAAATCTGAACTTTCTCCTATAAATTATTTATGGAGATTAAAAATATACTTTCTGCTAATATCACAAATTCTCTTAGCGCATGTAACAAACTTGGTCCAGATGAATCAAAGTTTACAAACATCACTTAATCATACATTACACATTAACATTGAAATGTTATATTTACGGACTATAAAGAAACTCAATGCCGCTGGGATTCCATTAAACGTAAAAAGTGAACTCACTGGTTGAGTAAATCAAAAGTTTCGTAAAGTGGCACCGCGGGACAGGCTGACACATTGCGGTGATAGCACGCCGATGATACCGGCCGAGGGAAATAAAAAACGGCCAAGAGCGAGTCGAGACGATCGGGGAGAATACCATATTTGATGTAAACGCTCCGTGACGAAATGATTTGGGCTGGAAACAAAGGAAGTTTTTACGTATGGAAACGTTATAGATGTTAACTTTAAACACATTTATTGCTAGTAGTTTACTGGTGGTAGATCTCTCATTATGTAAGAGGCCGTCTGGGTGGGTACCAACGCAATGTCTATTTCTACCGCCAAGCAACAGTGTGCATGCACTGTTGCGTTTCGGTTTGAAGGACATTGTAGCTAGTATAACTACTGGACATAATGAGACTTAACATCTTATGTCTCAGGATGACGAGCGTAGTGGAATGCCACACAGTACTTTGTAAGTCAAAGTGCTGGATGGTGTTGCTACTGTTTATGGGTGGTCGTATCGCTTACCATCAGGTGAACGGCATGCTCGTCTCGTAATTCAATGCTATAAAAAAAAAAGTAATGGATGAATTCTTAACACTTTTGTTTGCTATCAAGAATATTACCATATCATCATTCGTCAAAATTAATACACTTTTTTAAGTCGTTACTACGTAGTCAAATAAAGACTACAGAAACCAACCAACTAGTACTATAGAGGATTTACCTACACAAATACAGATGAGGAACTCCAAAACACGTATCTGGAAATAAAACTGTGGTGCACGATGCGCGGGTAGCGCTTTAAAGCGAACTCCTGATACGTAGACGCGTACAAATAATTACATACCTTCGGGTTACCTCGGAACTTGAAATAGTCTTTAGAGGCAGTCCTTGTAGTCGGACAGTTAAAAGATATACCACTTTAAACGGACTCGTTCAAATACTTTAAGAATACTTTTTGCATTCATTTGAATTACTTTGATTGATAAGAAGGAGTCACGGTAAAATTACAAAATAATTTGAAGGGGTTAAATTTTTTTTTTTAAATAATGTATGATTCTCCATAAATCCAGGTTAAAACAGGAAGTTAATGCAACACGAATATGTAGACGAGACTTTATCTATGACAATATGTAATTTGTCTATTTGATGTATGCACTATGCCACATTTGTCATCTATCATAACAGCGAATATTTATGATCAATGCTTTATATGTAGTTGTTGACATTTCATTTTAATTCAGGCTTCGTTTTAAAATAAATCTATATTACGAGAGTATCTAAAGAAAATATATGTTTTCATTCATAAACAAAGACACTTATAATTTATCAAATATTCACATATAATACCACAAGAGCTTCAAAATTATCGGGTATTTTCCGATAGGTTCGTTGCAAACAAATGAAGGAGTTTTCAGGTTAAAAAATCACGAGCGCGAAGCGCGAGTGATTTTTCCTGAAAAACTTGACGACTTCATTTGTTTGCAGGGAACCTTGAGGGAAATGCCAGATAATTTTGAAGCTCGTGTGGTATTCGGGGGATTATTTTTCCGTCCCAAATGTCGGCCAATAGAATTGTACCATGAGATGAAATGAACAGTCAACAAATAAGAATTTCATAATATATAGTAACGACCAGAGAAAATATTCAAAAAAAATTGTTTCTTATTATATAGTAACGACCAGAGAAAATATTCAAAAAAAATTGTCAGTATAATACCATGTAGGTTGTACCACGTGACGTCGAATGGTGCAATTCTATTGGTCGATATTTGGGTCGGAAAAATAATCAACAAAATTACATTTGCAGACACAAAAACATAACAATATCAAGAAACTAGTGTTCAAAATAAGTACTGGCAAGTTTGACGATGGCAAATAGATTTATCAGGAACAAGTTACGAATTCCCATGTCGAAAAGCACCTTGTGAGTGTCAGTCACACGTCATAACTAGATAGTCATACATACGTAACTGTATTGTTCTTGAAGACAGGTGAATGGTACCAGAAGACAACAGCTTTTGCTATGGATATTATGAAAATGCATATTTTAGTGCCAGGAAATTATAGAGACAAAAGCTATGTGTCGAAGTATTTTCCCGCCCCATTTTTAAAAGATTGATAATAAATTTAATATTATATCATTATGTGTGTGTTCTTTATTGGTAATTTATTAATTGATAGACCCCAAAATATGAACATAAATTAGAATTATCCCGTAACAAGTATCATAAAATCCTTGTTCAAATTATTATTTTAGTATTATAATACGAAATTTATAAATATAGAGCAGTCCAATACAGACATAGCACATACATACTTTAATGACATAATTATTATGTTTGCCAAATTTTTCATATGAATTAGAGATAAATGTTGACAATCATAGTGAAAAATATTTAAGTATATATATATGGCTATATATTATGTTTACTGCCCATTATATTTCTTTATGAGGCACATATATCTTCAGGAACATTGCCATGCTCTCAAATATATTTTTTTAAATTGACTCATCGGTATGATTCTAATTACTACTTATGAATTGTTAACATGTAGGTCCATTTAACTAGGCTATAATTATTTATATCATACTTAATAACATTATTAACAATGACTGATAGGTTGAACCAAATGGGCTTAGAAGCATGAAATTTTATATGCGAGCTTCAAATGTATGTTCAGGTAGCAATAAAAAATATATTTTGGAAACTCATCCCTTAAGGGGTCGTGCGTTAATCACGTGATGTTTTAACAACATTTTAACCACCAGGTTATATGTGGTGAGGTTTTAGACCACAATGTTACAAAAAAAAATACACGAAATATATCACTACACCCCAGGTGATATTTCGTGATTCTTGCAGAATCTAACCCCCCCTTCAAGCCTCACGTGATTAATGGACGACCCCTAAAGAGATTAAATGGGACCTACAAATAGTGTTTATATTTATGTATTAATATACCTATATAAAATATGACACCTATTTTACAATATTCTTTCTCAAATCGACTATATTATAGTGTATAACGGTGCATCTATTTCTTAGTTACTATTTTAGCTATATTTTATTTAACTTTAATGTAATTGTTACTATTTCTGTTATTTTATTTAACTTTGAGAAACAAAAATTGAATTGAAAGTTGTATTTCGTAACAAAAATTCACTTTCGGCAATAACTTATCTTGGACCTTTAACTTGTTATTTAACTTTGCTGTTTTGGGATAACCTTGAGGCACATGAACAGACATAATATTATATTCCTAAAATTACAAAACTTCATTGGTTATTTTTTCAAGAAGCATAACTTTTTTTACATATTTTTCTCTTCTATGAATGTTAATGCTGTGAGGAACCATGATGCTATTATGTAAGATCTCTCCAGTGACTGACTATTTCTAGCGCTTAAACGACACTGACAATCAGATAAATCACATTAAAACAACATTATATTGTCACAAATATAATTGAAAAATAAATAGCAGAACAAATATCTTTGATCTTTAAAATTGAGAGACGTTTCAGTAAACCGCTTGTAACAACCTTCTAGAAGTCAAGAAACATTCCGTATTGATATATTAGTTTTAATAATGTTTTTTTTATGTAATGCTTGTGCTACTGACCTCATGGCAACTATTGTGGGGCTCCTTTTTCCGCACTTAGCCCTTAGAAAGTCAGGCCGTTGTGCGTGACCTGACCTGATGGCAAGTTATCATTACAGCCCAAATACATACATACTGGTGGTAGGTCTCTCATACGCAAGTGGCCATCTGAGTAGGTACCACCGCAATGTCTATTTCTACCGCCGAGCAGCTATGTGTATGCACGATTGTGTTCCGATTTGAAGGATATTGTAGCCAGCGTAACTACTGAGCATTATGAGATTTAACATCTTATGTCTCAGGGTTACGAGTGCAGTGGAGTGCACGCAGTACTTTGTAATTAAAAGTTCTGTATGGTGTTGCTACTGTTTATGGGAGGTCGTACCGCTTACGATCATGCGAGCGGCACACTCTTCTCGTCATTCAGCGGTAATAAAAAAAACATGACTATAAAGTCTTTAATGCGCTACCAATTTAAAGAAAATATATATTTAAGGGGTAACTGTAGGACCATTAGGATTTCACTGATAATGAAATGTAACAACAAGATCCCATTCCACGTCAATTGCATGTGTGATAGTGATACAACATTGACCAGACTATAAATAGGACAATCAATTGATTGCCTTGGTCACCAAGGTTGTTATGCATGCGCGGTACTATATCACTCCCAGGTCCCAGTTTCGTATCCCGGGTCGGGCAAGTGATAATGGATTTTTCTGTTCACTGTCAGCCTGGAGTCTGAACTTTGTGCCCGATATGGCGATAGGCTCGCCCCTATCAAATCGTGGAACGGAACATTTGGTGAAAATTGGATGCCCTGGCTACAACACTGCCTACCCCATTGGAGATAAAGGCGTGAAATGTGTTTTTGTTTTTTTATTTGTGTTTAATATTGCCTGCATCATGATTACCAATCAAAGAGTTCTAAGATTATATAGACCGGACATTGGGAAAATTGACATACAAAAAATTTAACCCTGTTCGTCAGTAACTCAATCTACCGTGAAATAGCAAAGCACCTATGTAAAATGCATTAGAACATATTTTGACATGATCTTAATGCACAAATTGGCATATTTCGTTCCAAAATATTGTTTTCTTTGCAAATTTTAAGAATAACGAGGCGTCTTGTCACTGGGACGTGTCAGATAAGACTGGGTCTTATTACCAATTAGTAATTAATAACTTTTAGATGAAAAAGTTAGTCCATATGTGCGGTCTATAACTGACTATACTGTTTGATGTATTTGTTACCAATTAACACACACATTGTCTCAACTCTCACAGTCTTCAAACAAAGATTCCAGCTCAAAAAGCCATCCGGATGTCGAATTTACAAATTCCCCCGCTAGTCATGATTAATGTGTCTGTGGATTGAATATTATAGGATGACCTGTTTGACGATGCACCGACTACTTGTAATGGGCAGATGTTATTCATTCATCCAGGATAGACGGCCTGGCAACTGATTTAATAGGGTGTTTCACTTTGCTATCAAATTATAATTTCCCTACAGAAGCTGTTATTGAAGTTGATTGAATGGTGCAGGTTTTGGAAATTCAATCTTTTTGGTTCTTTGTGTCTGTTGTTTATTCCAGTAATATTAGATGAGCGAGTTGAGTCTAGGGGAGGGATGAATTTAATATAGATATAGGTGCTTATAGGAGTAGTGCTGATCTCATCCTTCAGATTTTTTTAAGTTAGCTAGTCTACTACCTCTACAAATAGAAATATATAAACACTATTTGGCGCCAGACTCGTGGTCCTCTTGAGTTTATCCTTTGCTTAAAATCAACAATATATCACGACCAGATATTCCAAGCTGCCTACCAAATGTATTCTTTTATCTGGGCAGTCAACATCCTCTACTTGATTAGGTGAACATTCAATTATTTGTTTAATATGATACCTTTTGAATTATTCTTTTTTCATAAATAGAGTTACAATTACATTTAAAAATATCGTCAATAAATTTTTCCTCGATTCTATCTTTAAACCAATGATGATAGACTTTCAAGAATAATGAATGTAAACCACGCAAAATTAATTTACGCAGTGTTGAGTAAGTGGCGGATCCAATACGAATTACACCTGACTGAAAATAAAAAATAATTAAGTTTAATTTATTGCCCAGACGTAGAATACTACAAACATTTTAATATAAATAACAGTCAAATACAAACTGATTGAGAACGTGCGGAAAACTTTATGGGTTGTGTTATCTAATTAGATTTACGAGTTTTATTCTGTAATTTCGCTTCTACACGAAAAGTTACAAGCATTTTAAAAATTTATTTATGAATCACTCACTGAAGTCTTTCGGTATACTATTATTAGACATGAAATAGACGAAATATCTTGAACATAATTCTCCAAAAATACCTACCATGAAAGGGTTTAAGTGGTTTAGTAGCACAGCGATCTTGTCATCGGCCTGAGAACTTTAATCAAATGCCAATTATTTAATGGTGACAGCTGACAGAATTCACTACCGATAAGGGTTTTTTAATACATCAATGCCGATAGGCGATAACGAATACGAAAAACAATTAATATACAAACTTTTGGAACATGACACCAACTGGAAGCCATATTTCATATTATTTTGACCACAAACGACCAGAGTCCGGGTGATAGCAAGACCTTCCGCTGACGGGAACTAAAATATCAATGCATACATTTTAAATGTACGCGACGACACATGTTTGTCGTCGGAGCTTCGGTGTCATTGAATTGTCAGTCACTGCTCATATAAAATGTCACGGTAGTGGGAACAGCTACTGCAGTGCAGGGGCGTGTGTAGGTATTCTAAACCTAATTCGAAAACACGCATGAAAAAATCAATATTTTGAATTTCGAAGTAAGATTCAGAGATTTAACTTGCTAGAACTACACACATCTTTCGAAACCTTTCCTCTATAAGACAAGACTGAATATTTTTTTAAAAGATCACATAAAACACAAGAATACAGTTTATTTACTGACTATTTGTACCTCGTTTTAGCTCAAGCTTTGACCAAAACTTTATAATTAAAACTCTTAAAAATTATACGATTATGTACGATGATAATAATTTTGAGGACCATTCACAAAACGATAAAAATCAACAATTACACGGCCTATATGAGCCACAAATAAAAACTATATGTGACGTTTTTATTGCATGTATTCTGTTTTCATCTAGATGTCATTAGTCATGATCTCTTTGATGTTTTATCGCTAAACATTTTTATGCAGGCATATCTCTGTCGTACGTTATTTAAGTATCAACGCTGATGGAAAGATTCGAATGTTTGCTACATGTTTTATTCTATATTTTTTCATCGATTGTGTTTCTTTTTTAAATTTGGATTTTTAGTTGTTTTATTATCTCGTAAATATGATTTTTGGTAGAGCTGAACCATTTTAATGTAGTCAAATGTGTTGATGGGTCGCATAATGGTATGTAATCACCAACGCCCATTAACACCTGCAAAGTTATTGTTTTGAAAGTCCAATTTTAAAGTAAAGGATTACAATATAAAATGGGGAAATTTATTGCAGCAATTTCGAAAATAATTACACTAAATTACAAACAGTGATCGAAATATGTGTATATTAGTAATTAATAACTTTTAGATGAAAAAGTTAGTCCATATGTGCGGTCTATAACTGACTATACTGTTTGATGTATTTGTTACCAATTAACACACACATTGTCTCAACTCTCACAGTCTTCAAACAAAGATTCCAGCTCAAAAAGCCATCCGGATGTCGAATTTACAAATTCCCCCGCTAGTCATGATTAATGTGTCTGTGGATTGAATATTATAGGATGACCTGTTTGACGATGCACCGACTACTTGTAATGGGCAGATGTTATTCATTCATCCAGGATAGACGGCCTGGCAACTGATTTAATAGGGTGTTTCACTTTGCTATCAAATTATAATTTCCCTACAGAAGCTGTTATTGAAGTTGATTGAATGGTGCAGGTTTTGGAAATTCAATCTTTTTGGTTCTTTGTGTCTGTTGTTTATTCCAGTAATATTAGATGAGCGAGTTGAGTCTAGGGGAGGGATGAATTTAATATAGATATAGGTGCTTATAGGAGTAGTGCTGATCTCATCCTTCAGATTTTTTTAAGTTAGCTAGTCTACTACCTCTACAAATAGAAATATATAAACACTATTTGGCGCCAGACTCGTGGTCCTCTTGAGTTTATCCTTTGCTTAAAATCAACAATATATCACGACCAGATATTCCAAGCTGCCTACCAAATGTATTCTTTTATCTGGGCAGTCAACATCCTCTACTTGATTAGGTGAACATTCAATTATTTGTTTAATATGATACCTTTTGAATTATTCTTTTTTCATAAATAGAGTTACAATTACATTTAAAAATATCGTCAATAAATTTTTCCTCGATTCTATCTTTAAACCAATGATGATAGACTTTCAAGAATAATGAATGTAAACCACGCAAAATTAATTTACGCAGTGTTGAGTAAGTGGCGGATCCAATACGAATTACACCTGACTGAAAATAAAAAATAATTAAGTTTAATTTATTGCCCAGACGTAGAATACTACAAACATTTTAATATAAATAACAGTCAAATACAAACTGATTGAGAACGTGCGGAAAACTTTATGGGTTGTGTTATCTAATTAGATTTACGAGTTTTATTCTGTAATTTCGCTTCTACACGAAAAGTTACAAGCATTTTAAAAATTTATTTATGAATCACTCACTGAAGTCTTTCGGTATACTATTATTAGACATGAAATAGACGAAATATCTTGAACATAATTCTCCAAAAATACCTACCATGAAAGGGTTTAAGTGGTTTAGTAGCACAGCGATCTTGTCATCGGCCTGAGAACTTTAATCAAATGCCAATTATTTAATGGTGACAGCTGACAGAATTCACTACCGATAAGGGTTTTTTAATACATCAATGCCGATAGGCGATAACGAATACGAAAAACAATTAATATACAAACTTTTGGAACATGACACCAACTGGAAGCCATATTTCATATTATTTTGACCACAAACGACCAGAGTCCGGGTGATAGCAAGACCTTCCGCTGACGGGAACTAAAATATCAATGCATACATTTTAAATGTACGCGACGACACATGTTTGTCGTCGGAGCTTCGGTGTCATTGAATTGTCAGTCACTGCTCATATAAAATGTCACGGTAGTGGGAACAGCTACTGCAGTGCAGGGGCGTGTGTAGGTATTCTAAACCTAATTCGAAAACACGCATGAAAAAATCAATATTTTGAATTTCGAAGTAAGATTCAGAGATTTAACTTGCTAGAACTACACACATCTTTCGAAACCTTTCCTCTATAAGACAAGACTGAATATTTTTTTAAAAGATCACATAAAACACAAGAATACAGTTTATTTACTGACTATTTGTACCTCGTTTTAGCTCAAGCTTTGACCAAAACTTTATAATTAAAACTCTTAAAAATTATACGATTATGTACGATGATAATAATTTTGAGGACCATTCACAAAACGATAAAAATCAACAATTACACGGCCTATATGAGCCACAAATAAAAACTATATGTGACGTTTTTATTGCATGTATTCTGTTTTCATCTAGATGTCATTAGTCATGATCTCTTTGATGTTTTATCGCTAAACATTTTTATGCAGGCATATCTCTGTCGTACGTTATTTAAGTATCAACGCTGATGGAAAGATTCGAATGTTTGCTACATGTTTTATTCTATATTTTTTCATCGATTGTGTTTCTTTTTTAAATTTGGATTTTTAGTTGTTTTATTATCTCGTAAATATGATTTTTGGTAGAGCTGAACCATTTTAATGTAGTCAAATGTGTTGATGGGTCGCATAATGGTATGTAATCACCAACGCCCATTAACACCTGCAAAGTTATTGTTTTGAAAGTCCAATTTTAAAGTAAAGGATTACAATATAAAATGGGGAAATTTATTGCAGCAATTTCGAAAATAATTACACTAAATTACAAACAGTGATCGAAATATGTGTATATTATGCACAAACACAAATTATATTTTGTCTGGAATCTTCATACATGGTAATTAGCATAATTTTGATAATAATAGAAGAAACATTAATAGATTAAAATATAGTCTCCATAATTCATAAAACCTTAAAAATAAAAATAATTTCTACGAAATTATACATGTTCGTTAATAATTTTTAAATCAACATGCATGACTATTTTGCATTTAAAATCAATTAGTGATACCAGTTTGCTTTATGCCTTGTTATTAGGTTCTAAATTGTCTGCATTTCCAAATTAATCAATATAAATAGGTATAAAATAAATTCAGCACAATCTATTGAAGTATGTCCTCAGACACTAGCTGTTTTAGTTTTCAAATTTTAAGTCTCATCCATAGGTAATGCGATGTCATTCGTTTAAAATTCGACCATGCAATATGTCTAGACACAGAAGACAGAATATCAATGGTCTGTGACCTAGAATTTCCTAGTTGAGATGAAAAGAATGGTGTATCTGCAGCGTGTTGACCGCAGGTTGATTTCTGAGACTAGAAATATTTAATGTAGTTTGGAATAAAAAGTTGTTTTTGGTCTTCTTTTAGCTTTTTTTTTTAAATAATATGTTTTAGCAGTTAATTTACGCAAATTACTGCCTAAATATTCCGTGTTTTCGAAGTTCTTGAATCGCTTAATCCTTACTTTGATCCTCATATATTTCAATCGCTCTTAGCATATTATGAGTATACCTTAAATTACTATTTTAATGAAATTAAGACCGTCATAAAATCACCTGATAGGAAATGATCAATATCCATTACACTCACACGCTCATTATACTTAATGAAAAATTGGTACATTGTTAAATTGTATGATGTGATGATTATAGAAATAGTTTTATTGTAGATAAAACTCGCAATAGCGTGAGAATATAAAACTTACAAGAACCTAGTTTCCATATGACTAAGTCGATCAAATACCTAAACAGATAATACTGATTGCAAATCAACTGGATACACTAGTTTCGAAACATGACCCTCGGGAAATATGAATTTTTCACTTCATCTATTATGGTTGCTACACAGTTGCGTCCAATTTTTGCTCCTATTATTAACAGCATTGCAATATTTTGACGGACCGGGGTCAACCCTCAAGCGACGGTGATGACCACTTAATAGTCAGATTTGGGACTCAATGGATCTGGGATCTAGTCCAGACCCCAAATCCTTTGGAAGACCATATAAGGATATGGTGTTCCAACCGAAGGAGGTTGGAACACCACTCATGGGAAAAGTGTAGCAATAAGCCGCGTCTGGACGTTGGTAACCACAACGAACTATTATGACTATAATAGGATATGAAATTGATTTTTCTTGCCAAAAACACTTCCACGTATCGATTGTAATTTATATTTTATGAATCCAGGAAATGTAACACAATGGATAACAATGCTTCAGGAAATCGAAGTATATATTTCTTTCATATATATTAATATCAGTAGCATGCAGTTTACATGAATTTGCGTCATCCAATCAATCTTTTTGCACTTCCATAGCATTGTCTGTATTATGCATCGCTAACATTATAGCGCATATTAAGCCTTAATACCTTAATATAAACATTTAATCAATATCCAACATATTCGTACATTCGTGTTGAAATTCAAATGTCCTCGTATTGTATCCATTCATTTCGTCTCTACAAGGATTATGTTAAAATAATGCTGTCAGTCTGTTGTTTGTGCATCAGCCTGTCACTAGCATTTCAATCTTCAAGGGTTTTTGTTGCGGCTTCACTTATAGTCAATCGAATATTTATGCTCTCTTAAACATCTTTATTGACGCGAGCTTGACATCTCAATCATGCCAAAGAAAGTTTTCGATGGATATGCTTTTATAACGTTCTTGTGTGTGGATAATAAAAGATCTTGATATATTAATTAAAACGATTATTTAGTTTAGATATGTCAAGATGATTACACAATAATTAATATAAAAGTCAAACAAATAAGTAAACAGCAAAGATGTATCATATTTTTTACTGAATTGCATAAAATAATAAAAATATATATAATTTTTTTTTTTTATTGCTTTGAATGACGAGACGAGCATGCCGTTCGCCTGATGGTAAGCGATACGACCACCCATAAACAGTAGCAACACCATCCAGCACCTTGACTGACAAAATACTGAGTGGTATTCCACTGCGCTCGTCATCCTGAGACATAAGATGTTAAGTCTCATTATGTCCAGTAGTTATACTGGCTACAATATCCTTCAAACCGAAACACAACAGTGCATGCACACTGTTGCTTGGCGGTAGAAATAGACATTGCGGTGGTACCCACCCAGACGGCCTCTTACATAATGAGAGACCTACCACCAGAATAATTTTATTATATTAATCATTTTTCACATTTAAGAAGTCACATTTATACGTAGATATTTAAGCTCAAATATTACTACACATTTCTCGAATATAGTTCAGTAGGTTTTCAATTAATGATGATGAGGCCAGCTCATTAGTGGTCTGGACCTGCTTAAAGAAATATAATAAATAGAACAGTTTAATTTGGTAGACACAGACGAGACTAGCTTCATATATATCACGAGCACTGGCGTCCGTCCAACGGCAGCCAAGTGGTGGGCCGTACCGTGGACACGCGATGACAGCTGCGGCATGCAACCCATGACTTGAACGCCGCCGCCATACCGGCGAGGCACTCCTCTCCTTTGATATCGACTTGCTGGAGACTGCACTTCATACGTACGAACTTATGTAAATAAACCACATTCACGCTCAATATACACAAAATAACAAAGACATAGCATACAACTTTCCAGAAGCGTGCGTTCGTAATTAAATCGCAACTGACGACCGTCCAACGGTTTATCTTGGCTTCCAGTTGAACATGCGAACAGGAACAGCCATGTGCCAAAACAATCATTTGAAAAGGTGTCGCTACGCTTTGGACGACATCATATAATAAATTAAGAAAAATGTGACGGCTCGTGGAGATAAATTTAAATTAATTGCACAATAGTGTTTATATTTCTGAATAGAAATCTCGTTCTGAAGCGAGCATGTTGCCGCAAGCTGTACATCACAATCGAGCAAGCGTGGCAAGGCACGAACTCGAACGAGCCAACTATTCATTGGCGCTCAAATGGACATTCAGTTCTAAATATTAACGTGGCTCACGTTTTGTTACCAGAATAATATTTAGTTAAGAAAGTGTTACATTAAATGGCGCTAAGTCAATCCATCTTCTGTGGTTCTAATGTTTGCTTTGTATCGTTCCAGGCACGGTGAACGCCAACGGAGAAACGAAGCGCCAAAGGACGTCGTACACCCGTTACCAGACGCTTGAGCTGGAGAAGGAGTTCCACTTCAACCGGTACCTGACGCGGAGGAGACGGATCGAGATCGCGCACGCGCTCTGCCTCACCGAGAGACAGATCAAGATCTGGTTCCAAAACCGCCGCATGAAATGGAAGAAGGAGCACAAGATGGCTTCCATGAACATAGTCCCGTACCATATGAATCCGTATGGCCACCCCTACCAGTTCGACCTTCACCCGAGCCAGTTTGCGCACCTCTCCGCATAGGATCAGTGGAATTTTTCGAACAGCGGATAACTGATTTACTAAATTAGACAGTCGTCCGCGGCATGCGGGGTTGTTGTGACATTCGAAGAAGATTCGGGTGCCACAGCAACCAGACTGGATCAGTTATTCGCTGTTTGAAAAATTTACCCAGTGTAGCCTAATTTTGTTAAATTTTTATGGTGACATTACAAAGTGACGCTTACATCGAAGTGTTAGTGCTGAACGTTGTGACTATTAGTGAAGTTCGTCGTTTCATTGTGCCCAAATATCAATCGTACGAAACTCATAGGGCTCATCAGCTTGAGTGCGTTTTCGAAGTTCACGGGGGAAAGTTTATCATAAACATAAAATTACGACAAAATCATGTTAAATATTTGATGTAGTAACAATTTTACCTAGTCATAAGATTTAATTCGATCTATCCTATTATTTCTAAAATTGTATGAGAAAAGCGATTGAGTTGTAACCGAATAATGTAAGTTGTGATGGCTGGGTAATGACATACGTGTTAAACGAGCCTTGTCCATTGTGGACTCCTCGTACATCTATGTAAAAACACGGCCGTCACAAATGTAACAAATTCGGAAATGTACAGGGATAGCGTAACACATGGCGAATCCAAATGACGCAATGTTAACAACAACATGTAATGTATCAAAATTATCTAGATCATGTCGTATCTACACGTATAAATATAAATATGTTATAAATTAGAGAGGGCTTGTAAAGAGCTGTGAACTAGGAGTACGTGAGTAAGCTCAGTAATAATAGAGAATTATTGTGAATAGGTAGACGTCTCTCCCTATCGATGTAAATACATGTTTAGTAGTTACAATGGAAAATCTAATATATTTCAGTATACTTCCCGAAGAACTGTTTTATGTTCCTGTCCTTAGTTTGTAAATAACAAAATATTTATCATACGTAGCGTAACGAGTAACATACGTAATTAACTCTAACGAATACTTTATCAATAGTATATTTTTATGTTTCCCCAAATGCTACCACTCAGATTTACATGTGACTCTAATACGTACTTTAAATCTTTAATATTTGTAAAATGTACTTAATAATACTAGAGGTTAAAAGTTTTCCTTTATCTTCCTTGAAATTCGTAATATTGATTTCGACTAATGTTTTTGAAACTATGAAGATTACTAATGAGCAACGCTTAAGATTGTGGTCACATTATTTTATAAATTTTGTCGTGGTCAACTGTG
This sequence comes from Sphinx pinastri, assembly GCA_947568825.1. Lineage (NCBI taxonomy): Eukaryota > Metazoa > Arthropoda > Insecta > Lepidoptera > Sphingidae > Sphinx > Sphinx pinastri. The sequence goes on along the minus strand of OX387627.1, from coordinate 6,204,187 downwards.
ATATTTTGTTAAATTTATTCTTAAGTGAAACAATGCGTTCTTTGTTCGGACATTTTCACTCTGTATGTTTGTAATGGTTAATAACTTCGACTGGTTCATTTGTTGCTTTATTTATTGTTTGTAAATATTAGACGTAACTTGATACATTGAATTCTAAACTTCTTGACGTGTCATCGTTTCTTTTGTAGTTTTTTTCTGTGCAATACAAGTGGCCTGACTTGTTTCCAATATTTTCTTTCGTTTTATGTACAATGTTTCCCCTTGATTAATTATGTTATTTCTTTTTAACTAATAAATAATGTTTATCATTCATTCCAATGTAAATGAGGACTCTAGGAAAGTATGCTACTTGATCATTTTAAATTATTGTATTGTATTAATAAAGTGTACTAAAATTGGAAAATTGGTGAAGATGATACAAATAAATTATGATGATAATAATTGATTTTATTTTATTAACTAAGCTAACCACATACAATGAAACCAAAAGCATAGATAATATTTCATGGTTCATTTAACGACGTTTTTTTTAATATATCAATTATTACTGAGTGCTGATTTTTACAAAAAGAGAATTACCAAAAGACCGCTCAGCTTATTACAATCTCACATGTAAGCAAACCTCACCAGTATCAAACAAAACCGAAGCCAATGTCAATAAAAGAAAATATCTATTAGTTACCCAGTGCGTACAGCAAGCGCCAGCGAGACGCCTGGCTGATGGTATAGGATGATAAATGATCAGCTCCGATGACATGACAGCCGAACCTGGCTCCCATAGCAACGCACCACGTGCCTAACAAAGGAGTGTCGAAAAATGCGAAGGTTGCTTGGATTGTAGGTCGCTGTATCGGCCGATAAATCATTTTGACGGAATATTTCGCTGTATATCCAGTTTTGGTACAGATTTGGGTGCTTATCCCGTGCATCGGAATTGTGGCAGTATTAAACCTGTTATGATATGGTATATATTATTTATTAAACTGTTTAGAGCATGGGAAAGTTACAGCCAATCAAAGACATTAAACAGTATAGTTATAGACTGGACATCAGGATCAAATTTTTCGCCCAAAAGTTATTACCAATTGGTAATAACGAGCTGTCTTATCTGACAAGTCCGTGTAACAAGACGTCTCGGTATGCTTAAATTAGTTAAAGAAAACAATATTTGGAAGAAAATATGTCAATATACACGCATTACGACCATGTCAAAGTATGTTCTAATGAATTTTACATAGGTATTTTGTTATTTCACGGTAGATTCAATTACTGACGAACAGTCTCAAAATGTTTGTATGACAATTTTCCCAACGTCCGCTCTATATAATCTTAGAACTCATTGCAGCCAATAATTATACTGGGAATAGCAATAATTTTGATGTCACAGAGTTAATATCAAATTCTTACATATAAAAATAAAATGCCGATAAGTTATTTGAATATGAGCAAACTTTTAGACACAAAACTAACATTGTCAACAGTAAAAAAAAACAAAACGGATACAGAAGAACCTAGTTAACGAAAGACATCAATGCTTTAGTAGTAGTAAAATAAGTTCACCCCTTGATCCCTGAATCTAAACCTGACAGAAAAGCTACTAAAGGTGCTAGGCTTCGCTGAACTTATTTCTAACACTAGCGAACTTCTTCATAAACAGTTTATAAAACTATTTTAGTTATACAATGTTTTGTCTCATTCCTTCAAACTCAATTCAAAATTCGTGCGAAGAAGACAAAACATTTGATAACTGAAATAGGTTTACAAACTGTCCATGAATAAGGGCTCATACACATAATCACGACACGACGTCGCGTCGCGTCGTGGGACGGCACGACGCCGTGTCGTGTTTATGTGTATGAGCCCTATGACCGATAATGTTTTGTAGGCGGACGCATCACCTTATCACGTTTAAGTTTAATAAAGTCCCCCGATATTCTAAACCGTATATAGATCAATATCTGAAAAAAATGGACTCGGTTATTCGAAATGTATTACCCAATTATTATGTTTTTGCGAACAAACTTTTGACAGGTTGGTCTGGTAATCTTTGGGGGATGCCTATGTTCAGTAGTGGACTTCTAAAGGCTGAAGAAGAAGAAGAAGAAGAAGCGAACAAAATGAGAAATAACAAAATTGAATTAAGGAGTACATAACCAAAAAGAAATAATGTTTGTCATGGTTACCAAGAATTCATCTTTTTCTATAATAAACATTCGCACCTTCCATTGAAAGATTTAAACATTTAAAAGCGTGTATAGATATTGAATTCAATACACCATTTATATTGTCAAAGTTGAAATAAGTATTTCACTGCAATGCAATGCAATGCAATGCAATCAGCCTTGTATGCCCACTGCTGAGTACGGGCCTCCTCTACTACAGAGAGGGGTTAGGCCTCAGTCCACCACGCTGGCCTAGTGCGGGTTGGCAGACTTCACATATCTTCGAAATTCTTATAGAGAACTTCTCAGGTATGCAGGTTTCCTCACGATGTTTTCCTTCACCGTTAAAGCGAACGATAAATGATAAACAATACACACTTAACTTCGAAAAGTCAGAGGTGTGTGCCTTGGGATTTGAACCTCCGGACATTGGCTCGGCAGACCGTTCCATTCCCAACTAGGCTATCGTCCACTCATTTCACTGCACAAAATATATATAAAATCGGTAGTAGATTTAAATGTTTATTTTTTGTAAAATTTAAAAAACCCCAAAATATCTTGATAGAATCTGACTATTATTACAAAATAGCTTTTGGCCGCGGCGCCGCCTGCGTGAATGAGTTTTCCCGGGATAAAAGACCAGCTTTATATTTTCCCGGGATAAAAAGTAGCCTATGTGTTAATCCAGGACATAATCTACCCATGTGCTAAATTTCATCGAAATCAGTTCAGTAGTTTTTGCGTGAAAGAGTAACAAACATCCATACATCCATACATCCATAATTACTAACTTTCGCCTTTATAATATTATTAGTAGGAAACGAAAGTTTGTGAAAATGTTAAGGTGTTTGTATGTATGTTTGTTAGACGTAAACGCAGAAACTAAAAGGATTTGTATGAAGTTTGGCACACGAATAGACCATGTCCTGGATTAACACATAGGCTACTTATTATTCAGGTAATCTGCTTTTTTTTTATTTGCTCCCATGGGAAATAATGAATATTTTTAATCTGATCCTTTAAATAGATGGCGCTGGCGTCGTATTGTGTTTCCGGACATTTGTTGCGGGAAAGGCTTTTAACGCGGGTGAAACTGTAAGCAACACCTAGTAAGTAGTAGTATTATATAAACTAAACTAAATATTTAAATTATACTTCCAAGGTAATAGAGCTAGAAAAACTATTAAAATACTTTATTGTGTACAGTATTATTTTCTAATACTAAGCAACTAGTGCACCCACTTTTCGCCGTGCGTATTCCGTCCCATGATGTGATAGGGGGCGAGCCTATCGCCATATCGGGCACAAAATCGAAACTCCGGGCTTATACTGAATTAAAAAAATCCAATATCACTTTGCCCGACCCGGGAATCGAAGCCAAGACCGCAGCATTGCATTCATATCGTAATACAACTACGCCACCGAGGCAGTTTAAGTCAGGTACTAAGCACTCACATTATAAATATCATTAAACCATTTCGATACTTATTCTAAAACTCTAATACATTCGTTCATAAAAATAATCACATCATAAATCCGTTGACTCCTAGAAGAGATGGCTCTTAGCCAACTGAATGTGATAACCATCTTCTAAATTACATCAAAATCGTTACAGCCCATTTGTTGACTAGAAAATGTGGCCAAATGGGCAAACGAAAATATAACTAATATGAATAATAATACTATGCTTAGTACATTGGCGTATCTGATGATGTATTTATATACATACTGGCCTGTATAAATATTTAAAAGATCTCCAATATTGAGAGAGAGAGAGAGTTATATAGGAAAAAGAATAGGGGCCTTAGACGAGATTCGTTTCTCTAATCGTTAACAGTAATAGAAAATTATAAAATGTATGATAATGATACATCCTTGTTATAAATCTAGCACAAAGATTTTATGTCATTCTCACAAAAGGACATGTCCAAAAACGGGCCTAAAATTCTAACCAAGACAGTTTATACATATATTTGGATAGAACTCCTAAAAACTAGCCTTTTACAATAAATCGTTTAATTTTAAATGCCTCCTATTTTGAGACTTATGTAATTTTATTTTGTTTAATAACTATATATACCCTTTCTAGCCGATTTCGGCCACGGTGGCCAATCTCAACAGAGATCAGCCAGATACGCAGGAGATATTATAGTGCACAAGTGTGTGCGCAATACACAGGGTGCACTCGCTATTCCTTTACTCTCATAGTCCGGTGAGACGGCAATCCGACATGACCGGAGAGAGATCAGGCGCAGGACCAACTGCTTTACGTGCTTTAATTTAATAACTAATTTGTTTAATAACTACACTTCAAATGAATGTTCTTAAAAAGTTAGTCATAAATGGGTCTAAAAATATCCATCCAAGATCCATATTTTGCACCTTTAATATCCCTGAAGTTTGAGCCTAGTTAGATTTTGAGGCCAAGCACCCATACAAAAAGCGGACATCTCCTTTAGAAAGGTGCCTACAGCCCCAAAGCATCCGTCGACATTGAAGCAGAATTATCTCCAAAAACCTAAAACAATTTCATAAAGTACGAAACAAATCAAACTCCACGAAACAACAAAGATACAAGTAAATCCGCGCGCACATACACTAGTACGTTATTAATGTTGACCTGTCCATCCGATTGTGGACTTGTGATACCTTACATTAAGGTGTGTTCATTGTCGCGAATCGTTTTTCACAAGACACGTCCAATGCTCGTATGACGCCGTTTTGACGGATGTGATAAGGTTTTGTATGTTTTTGAGTTATTGTATAGTTGAGTGGGAATATTCTGCTAGATTTGTGAGAAATAACTATAATATGACGTAATAACAAATAAGGTTTACTGTATTAAGAAAGGAGAAAATTGTAGCTTTCACTGCTCATAATTGACGCAAAACATATTACATCTCTACGAAATGGTAGAGACCTCGAAATTTGTTTCAAAGTATTATAACAGACCTTAAGAGAATATAGGATATAAAATACACATAAGGATAGATGGTAAGACTTCAATAATTAATTTATAGCTCTTCTAAGTGATATGACAGCACTGGTGGTAGGCCTCTCATATGTAAGAGTCCGTCTGGGTGGGTACCACCGCAATGTCTATTTCCACCGCCAAGCAGCAGTGTGCATGCACTGTTGTGTTTCGGTTTGAAGGTCATTGTAGCCAGTGTAACTACTGGACATAATGAGACTTCACATCTTATGTCTCAGGATCACGAGCGCAGTGGAATGCCAAACAGTACTTTGTAACTCAAGGTGCTGGATGGTGTTGCTACTGTTTATGGGTGGTCGTATCTCTTACCATCAGGCAAACGGCATGCTCGTCTCATCATTCAAAGCAATAAAAAAAAATCAAATAAACACACTCCAACCATCACAATAATCACATGTGAGGCAGACAAAACCCAACTGAACTTTCCAAAACATCAAAATAATCCTAAATGCACCAAACAATTCCAACATAGTGAACACGTTAGAAACAAACCAGCCAAGACTTGATTTATGATATTAGTCAGATTTCCACTATAACCGTGCATATCGATCTCATTGAAAACAGTTGATGTGCGAAACTTCCCACAGTACAAATTCCATCACCGACTGAGAAAATATTATATGAAAGGTGAATTGAATACAATCGTTTGGCGAGGACGTTCATCAATCACACGACTTCATTACTATTGAGCTTGGTTATAAATGGCCTAGCGTATGTCTCTATGCCCGTATAGGTCACGTTAGCGATCTTAATTTCAAAAACTATAGCTAGCAGATCTAGTTTTTATTTCTTTTATGTAATTCTGTTACAGAAAACAACAGCGAAAAAATGTCATCTATAAGATTTTTTGGCCATTGGGTAAATTCAGTAAAAATCTATCGAAGTGTTCTTTGTTGTTGTTTTTTTTTTTATTTTGTCTCTATAAGGCACTCCACTGAATAATGTTATGTCAACAATAAAGGTGCATCTCTTGAAGATTAGCATTTTTAAGCCGTCTCTAAAGCTTCTTAACTATCAAGCAAGTTCATACTGAAGTCTGAAGGCAGAGCCCGAGGCAATGATGATTGAAAAAGTATACCTTTAATCATCTCTTTTGTTATTTAAGGTCAACTATGCATCTTAGATTCTTCTGGGATTTAAAACATGTGTGGCAGTGAAGATCGGTTAACATCACGTGATCGACTCGCTCAATATTTGCTAAATCAATAAAAAAATGTCTCTACCCAATAAAATAGCAAATACTATATCAATGTAAAAAAAATCGCTTAAATAGCCTTATACCGGTCATAGCTGATAATCAATTATCCAACTGAAGATTTTCTTAAACTCTTTATATTGGTTGGCACTTGACAAGGATGAAACATAATATAAGAATGTCTCTTCACGGTAATCTTAGACTAAATGAAGTCATGCTAATGGGCTAACGGCCACAAGATGTCATGTCTCCAGGTTGTGGGCTGGATCGTGAGGCCAATCAGCCTCACATGGCTGCGAGTCGCCTCCTGAAAAAGATCAGTAATAGTAATAAGCAAAAATAACGCATTACTATAGTAATTCAAAATATTTACTAATAATATTGTGTACTAGCTTTTGCGCGTGGCTCCGCCCGCATGGAAAAGATTTTCCGGGATAATAAGTAGCCTATAGCACTAAGGAATAATGTAGTTTCCTATTAGTGAAATAATTTTCATAATCGGTCCAGTAGTTCCTGAGATTAGCGCGTTCAAGCAAACAAACTCTTCAGCTTTATAATATTATAAATAAACTATAGATTCGCTCGGATTGCGATCATCGTACATAAGGTGTTAAAATCTGCCATAGTGGCTCACGTAAGTGTGCCGCGTTCCGGGATCAATCTGTGTACATCCGTTTAAACAGGCCGGCATACGTGTATCAATTGTACACTCTATCTGCATTCTGGACCTCTCCGCTCACCATCAAGTGCAGTGGGGTCTTTTTGTCCATATAAATAAAAAGAGTATTAAATGATTATTTTGTAGTACTATTTTCAACAGTATAGATGACGATAACACTTTTGTGAGTATAAGGCATCGTCAATTTTTATTGTTTTTGTATAAAAATCACTCAGCTAAAGAAACACAATTCCATTTTGACATTACCTATTACAACTGCATCCTGAAATATCTATTTTGGTCTAAGTTTTTAGAAATCAAATCTCTTTCCTCGATGTTTGATGTTTTTTTTTTTATGAAACTTAATGACGAGACGAGCATGCCGTTCGCCTGATGGTAAGCGATACGACCGCCCATAAACAGTAGTAATACCATACAGCACCCTGAGTTACAAAGTACTGTGTAGCATTCCACTGCGCTCGACATCCTGAGATATAAGATGTTAAGTCTGACTATGTCCTGTAGTTAGTTACACTGGCTACAATGTCCTTCAAACCGAAACACAACAGTGCATGCACACTGCTGCTTGGCGGTAGACATAGACATTGCGGTGGTACCCACCCAGACGGTCTCTTACATATGAGAGACCTACCACCAGTAAATTGTTGTATATAAGATGAGCGATATAATTGCATGTTATGTTCGAAATTTCAAAAAATATCCTCACCTAAATGATTCAATAAAATTATATTCTTCTATTATAAAGCTAACTAAGTAGCCTGTTATACTCAATAGTAATGTAGCTTCCTATTAGTGAAAGAATTTTTAAAATCGGTCCAGTAGTTCTTGAGATTAGCGCGTTCAAACAAACAAACTCTTCAGCTTTATAATATTAAGTAGAGATGTGTTATCTTGTTTTAATTATAATTGGTAGAGTCAATCTCTAACTAAACTAAGCATAAAACCACTGACTTAGTGGGATTGACTTCATCTTCTTACAAAAAACCAACGCAGCAGCTTGGTTGTGTTTTGTATGGTGAGTACAATCACTGAGGCTCAATAAGCCGCTCTACCTTTCCGTAACTATTCAAAACTGTTTTAGACCGAAATAACTAGGGTTATTTAACCGACAAGCACCGCCATTTCTTCAAGATACCGTATGATCAGTGCTTACATAAAGTGGAGGTCACATAAATAAGTAGAGTCGATAAGGTAGAGTCCACTGTAAAGAAGTCAACCCAAACGTTACTACTACTTATAGCTCATTATTTTAATAACTACGTTGTATCTCATGAACATGAGATTATGCTTCATAAAATTATACTTTTTTAATATTAGTATAGAGTCGCTCTCCATAAAAGTTAATGCACAAATACATCAAGAAAGTTTGAAAGCTTAGGTATTTAAAACATCTGTCTCGCAATGTAAGAAATCCCCTTAACTACTAACAATTAATAAGTAAAGAAATAAATCTTCAATCGAAAAGTCGTTTCAGTAGAAACAATTTGTCATTAGTGCTTGAAATAGTTCCTAATGTGATATCAAGACAAGTCGATTTCATTACTTTTTAATGTGCTATTTTAAAATGTATACAAAGTTGCTTATGAGATGACATAGAACGTTTTAAATTTATTTAAAGCGTCCTCTCGCTGTCTGGAACCGAATCATCTGAATAAGAGAGCATAGTACCCCTAACAAAATGTAAAGCTACACTACCGCCATCTAGCAACGAATAATTCAGATAGATTGTCCCAAGGTTTTGAAAGTTTCCAATTAGTTTCGCCATTTTTCCGTCGACGGTGGTAGTGGTCTGACACTACGGAATCTGATTAGAATATTATTTGCTCAGTGCGGTGTCCTATCCGCTGTTCAATAAAATAATTTTGAGGCGGTTATTGTTGTTAAATCATAGATATTTGTGCAAATTTGGTTAGCATATGCTCTTCTGAGCGTTATATGTTGTTTTCCATGAATATCACCGTTTTAATAATTATATATTGTCTTCAAATGTTTCGTCCCACAAATCGACGCAGCATCGAGTGCGAGCAGCATTGATACAGGTAAGTATACTTTATTGTGCTAAAGGCTGCTTGTACTTGCTTGCTTGTTGTGTAACTTGTGTTAAATTCATTCTTATAAGCGTGCCGAAATTTAATCAATGATTCCCCTGTGTCTAATAAGGCAATTAGAATTCCGTTGCCACTATTCCCCGCTAGATGGCGCTGTACAGTAAAAAGATGCATGTTGCTAAAACAGTCCCGCAGCAATTTAAAAGCCACACAGAGCTTTTCGAAAAGCTCCCACATCGACCCAACGAGGAAGACGCGTTTTGTAATAGGCCAAGTAATTTAATGTAACGATTATAGCTTACGATTGGCGCAACCAACATGCAGGTAAGTGGTTTGATTAATTTCCATTTACAGTATAGAAAATAAATTATTTATAGATTATGACACGCAACAACGCGATAAATTTTGCGTTTGTTATTTATTTCATTAGTATTGTAATGTCAATACACTTAATTTACGAGCGCGAGGCGCGCGGATCGGATAAGGTCGTGTAACAGCAAAATATATTACAAAATATGTTTTGTACATTAAAAAAATATTTCAAATACATTGTAATGAGGGGAAATAATTTGTGTGCGTGAGTTCATTTTAATGGGTACTTAAATGTTTAATCGCAATCTGATATGACTAATATATTACGAGAACAAAACATAGTAACGGTGGTACAGTTTTCATGCTTTTAAACTTACAAACACTTTATTTCGGTTTGATGATTTATTTTTTGTGAGTTTAACAATCTCGTGCCATTTAAGTTGTAAGGCTCATCCAATATTAATATAAAGTAGTTTCAATCTTTTCGAATCGACGGAAATCAATACCACATTAACTATTTATTCCCGTTTTACCACCAACCCAGTGAACAAAACTAATTATCGATTCGAGCGAACTAAAGGTTATAATATTATGTCAATATTATGGTCTTCCAACAATTCAGTTTTTTAATCCACTTATAATAAAAATATAGTATTTACAAATCCGTCAGCAAAAACTCTGCAAGCAATTAAATCAAAGGATTAAATCAGTAATCCTAAAAACAAGGTAGCGGCGCGTTGCGTTTGAAAAAATAAAACTTTGTTAGGGCGAAATTTATACCTGACTTCTATGAATGGCGTTATTTTTGTTTTAAGGTCTGCCGAAAAAAGGGCAATAAAATATGGCCGCCGCAAGGGCACCTCTGTTGCGCCTGCGCCGTAGGCTTGCGCATTTACAAAATGGAACGGGGGATATTTCCCGAACTACTGAATCTCGAATGGAGTTCGAATTGTAACATGCGAATATATTAATCTCTCGTTTCATAAGCAACTTATGTAATACAAACTATGCTGACTAATTAACCAGCTAAACAAATATTTATATTACTAAAAAAATATTTATATTTTCATATTTTTACCTAGTAGTTAAGCACAACATTCTTATTTATTTTGGCAATTTGGGGTGAAAATTATACGTTTCAAATTTAGTTGAAATTAAATATTTCTAAATATTTTTTATATATATCGTAATTATTTAATAACACTTTTAATTTAAATAATAATAAAGTCATAAAAGGTATTTAAATACATATTTGATACTTAAAATAAATAGGTATATTTCCGTGATCATCGATATCATTGATAGAAATTAAAGGCATCGAATTTTATTTTTCACAAATTCTTTATACTACTTTATACTACCTGACTACCTCGGTGGCGTAGTTGTATTACGGTACGACTGCAAAGCTGAGGTCTCGGGTTCGATCCCCGGGTCGGGCAAACTGTTATTGGGTTTTTCTATTCAGTATCAACCCGGAGTCTGGAATTTGTGACCGATATGGCGATAGGTTTGCCCCCTATCCCATCATGGGACGGAATACGCTTGGCGAAAAGTGGGTGCACTAGTTGGGCTTCTGCCTACCCCTTCGGGGATAAAAGGCGTGTGTGTGTGTCTTTATAACTAAATTCATACTCTACAATTATATCACTTAGAAAAGCAAACAATTTCACAATCCATCGCGTTCAAGATATTTTTTTATAAACGTGACTCGCGTTAGTCAATCGAGTTTAGTGCCCTTAGTAGTATCTACCAGGCGAAGGAAGCACTGTGATGGCGGCTCCGTGTACCTCGTCATGAATATTTTTATTTAATAAGAAGGTATTATTTAACTTTTTATTAAAATGGAAATAAGCCGAGAGGCACGCGAATTATCAACGTATCTGGGACCTTAGTTTGATAAAAAAGAAACATTTTGAGTGTAGATTTTATTTATAGGTAAATACAAGATATAAAATGAAGAGTATACAAAATTGACCTTATAAATTAAATCATATAATAGAATACAATTTTTCTAAATCGGGCTCCAAGAGTTATCAAAACATAAAGAGAGTTATGGATATTAATAAAAGAAACACATTTATATCTACGTTTCGAATACTTTAAATTCAAAGTTAACATGAAATAAGGAGAAAACACCATACGCATGGTACTTAAGCGTAAAGTTAATGACACATATTACAACACGTGTATTTTACCTAAAATATTATTAAACAAATCGTACAAAACACAAACTCAAACAATATAATTAAAATTTTACATCAATGTACATACATTTGTACATCCGGACTATAAGTACTTAGTCTGCAGTACGAAAGATCTTCGTTAAGCTCCCAACACTACAGTTTCAATGTAAAACATGAAACGTTTAACAATCCACTCAATTATTAAATACGTGAGAATGTAATAACATAGCAACCGGCACTATAAATCATATTAGTATTATGTACTGGATATAAAAACTAAAACCAGTTATCAATAAACAAATTAAGCGAACAGATGTTTCTCAAAGAATCCAGTCGCGACAGACTACTGTCTGTGATGAGTCATCTTCCAAATAAAAATGACTATCGCTATCGTCAATATTTAGATCTTTCTAACGGCAGTTACTGATCGATCAATCATCGTTTTTTTCCACCTACTGGTGTAATTCCGCGCATGTAATTATGTTGTGGGTGTATATTTCACTTTTTACGTGGCAACATTTCCATAAAGACGTCACTGGTTGCCGTTTATATTTCTTCTAAAAATGTATCGTGGTAAGTGGTATAAATTCAAAAATCGAACGTGCCGCCAGAGGGAACGTGCACGAACTATAGGGGGCAGCACAAAATCTACACAAGAGCCACATGTGGATAAAAAAGGAAACGTTCAAAGCTATAATTTATTTTTGTGTCAAAAATGATAAAATATGGGTTCCGGCTGAATAATATTGATACCTAGCGTGGCCAGAATAAGCTTTTTTTTAGATGGTAGCTGGTTATTTTGATGTTATTGAAGCAAAATTAGGAGGTTATGTTCCCTTAATTACAGATTTGTTTGCATTGAATATTATCTTCAAAATATCTATATTTCTATAAATCACGTAATGAAACATTTCTAAATGCTTTTGGAACTCATTATTATGAATGTTTTATACAGTTTTTATTATTTTTGTCGATTTTCAGATAACCATGGAATGTAAGGTGTTATTTGTGAGAACATAATAGAATATCACACCATTTGATTTGTTTATTTTTATGTTTTGGAGCATCCATATACACAGCAATACATTATCAACAAATTAAATGTTATTTTTCATCCTTTTAATATGAATATTTTACGTCAATACCAAGTATCGATTGGCTAAAAAAGAGTCAGAGTGCGCCACTAGATGGCAGAGCTTACGACGGCGACGTGCACGTTACCTGTACTTCGCACTACAATTCAATTTATTAGAACGCAACTAGTTACTGGCTGTAGAAATGTATTTTCAACAAGTTTTAAAAGCGAAACACTCAATTCGTTCGAAAACGGTACCCGGTAGAGAGCCGGCTGTCAGCTATATTCGAGGGGAGCGGATTAAATTGAAATTCCTTTTTAAATTCACCAATAAGGGGAGGGGTAACACAGGATTGGCTCCGCGCGTCCGAGCAAAATAATCCTTCGCCTGATTGACGTGGGGCATGCACTATCCGAGCTCATGCATTTATTTTGTTAAAATCTGTTGTCGAAATGCTCTTGTTTTTCTTTGAATTCTAATATACATGAGTAAATATTTATCATTTTTTGGAATATTAAGGTACCGGAATTTTACAGTTATTCGATATTCTCTAGATTGTTTTATTATTGTTATATTTTTTTTTAACATTTTAGGTACATTTGTTTTAAGAGCCATTATTTAACATAATTGTAATTATCGTCCAGAATTATCTTGTTTTTTTTTTATGGCATTGTATGACGAGACCAGCGAGCCATTCTCTGATGGTAAGCGATACGACCGCCCATAAACAGTAGCAACACCATCCAGCACCTTGAGTTACAAAGTACTGTGTGGCATTCCACTGCGCTCGTCATCCTGAGACGTAGGATGTTAAGTCTCATTATGTCCAGTAGTTTCACTGGCTACAATGTCAGTCAAACCGAAACACAACTGTGCATGTAAACTGCTGCTTGAAAGCTTCTCTCCCTACTCATTTTTAAATACCAATGGAATCGCGTTAAATAGCCCACTATTTTAAAAGTAAAAAAAAATATTCAAAAGAAAAGATAATAATTATGTTACGCATTACTGAATTCCACAATAAGAATACGCGAATACATTAAGTCACCGGTCCGTGAATGTACCGCCATATGTCGTCTTGTTATTGGGACACGCGCACCGGATGGACGTGCTCGTTTATAAAGCTCTTGTCATATTGGTGACCGTTTCACTGCGACTTTTTGTGGTTTCATATTGTAGAAGCGCCAGTTATCAGGTTATAATTGTAGTATAATATAATGTCTGCCTACATTTTTGAACAAAAACATAACCGTATTTAGTCATATCTAAAATGGTAATGTTCTTTATATTTACGCGAATATTAGACATTAAAATAAAGCTAGTTTTCGGATTTGATTGCGGTTTTTTGGTTAATTTTACTCCCGACATTTTGATAGCTTTACAGCCTTCATAGTCACGTATTGGACTGAGGATTTTGCCTTTCGCAAAGTAAAAGTTACAATATCTAGGTATCCTAATTTAAGTAACTATAATACCAATTTGTAAAGGTACTTAAATCCTTACAGTGACTTGAGGTCTGACAACTGGTCTTTTAAATTCCGATTGAATTGAATTAATAACAGGATCCTAGGCTTGTGCACGCTTCCAACCATGTTCTCTCTTAAAATTTGGATGTTTTTAAAATTTCAATTACTTCGCATATTATCCGAGACGTGGATCGAGCTCAAGCTTAATAAATTTAATTCATCAATTTTAAATAAAAAATATTCTGTTAAATAATTTTTCTGTAGAATGTTTCATTACACATTCCCATCAGATGTAAAAAGTTGCACATTCAAAATCCGTTTAAATATTTCTACAGACTGTTTTTTTTTTTATTATTGCATTGAATGACGAGACGAGCATGCCGTTCACCTGATGGTAAGCGATACGACGACCCATAAACAGAAGCAACACCATCCAGCACCTTGACTTGACTTACAAAGTACTGTGTGGCATTCCAATGCGCTCGTCATCCTGAGACATAAGATGTTAAGTCTCATTATGTCCAGTAGGTATACTGGCTACAATGTCCTTCAAACCAAAACACAACAGTGAATGCACACTGTTGCTTGGCGGTAGAAATAGACATTGCGGTGGTACCCACCCAGACGGCCTCTTACATAATGAGAGACCTACCACCAGTAAACAATTATTTGTGCACGTTCATTCTTCTGTTGTGACACAGTTTTTATACATTTTCAACTTAAGAGTACAAATCCGCTATGTCTTACAAATAATAATCTTTTGATACTAATATTTTCACCGACTGGTGATAGATTTCTAGCAGCGAGGGGCTGTTTGGGTAGATACCACCGCAATGACTATTTCTACTGCCAAGCAGCAGTGTAATTGTATGAACGTACCTACTATAATCTCTGTTCAGTCGCTTAACTGCAATACCGCGCATAACCTATGTCGGAAAAAGTGTCAAAGGCACCAGGCATGCGAACAATAAAATTAATATGTTTTAAAATCGCATACCACACATAACATTAGCAGAAATATGTCTCATAGAATCTTTTTATACGACTTTCGGAAACCGTATAACATTTTTTTGTAAGTCGCATACATCCTGGTGTTCACTGTGAATACGCCCCGGAACCGGCAGACGGTTGCGTCACCACAGGCGAGTTCTATCTTAACGGTTTCACTGTCAATAGGTGAGCACGTATTTTACTTATATTTATATTGCGCATACGCACTACGCTTTTGTTGCGTAATTCCATACGCATGTGTTTATTTTCCCATGCTTTTACTCGTTCATATTTTTTTACGTTTGTTTATTTGAGTTTTATTCTTGTTTATTAGTGCAGGTTGCATTTTTGGAGTTAGGAATTCGTCGTCAAAACATCGGAAACGTGTTTCTATATTTATAACTGACTATGCGTCCTTCAACACAATAATTAGATCAATTTTGGTAGAATTCGTTCAAAAACTGTTCTTTTTTAGTTTACAAAACAAATCTGTATTAGCCGCAAAGGCCGGGATTTGACTCCATTGTTTGGCTTTTACAATAATTACAAGAAGCTTTTATAGTAAAACTAATAATTAAATTGATCTAACTCTTTGTTCACGTTACGTTACTATATACTACCATTAACTAAAGCATTGACTGAAAATATACACACTCAGGACACATGTTTTAAAAAATAAAAAGATATTTTGCTCAGTAATTTTTTATATTACAGCGGCATTTTTATTCATAATAATCTATACTTAAACTAAGATACCTATAGCTTTCAACTTAAAAATATATCGTTTTAAACAGCATTTTTTTAAGCGAAATACAATACTTACACCATGTCTATTACTAAAACATTATTTAATAAAATATGAGAATAAAGTAGATAAAATCAAAAACAGATTTTCTTCGCTACATCAGTTTTCAAACAAATTGTATGAATTATTTCCAACTCATGTACAATATTAACACCTAATTAAATCGCAACCGTTAATTAATCGGATGGTCTAAATAAATTATGGTGGAAACGTACCCTCGGAGGGTTGGAGGGGCGTCGAGTGGTGGGAGGGAACGGGTCTCATTCCGCCATTGAGACCCGAGCGACCTCGCCCTCTGAACCGGTGAGTTGCAGCAACAACGCTTACGTTGTAGAGTTAATTTTTTATTTTATTGAATTTATGATTAAATAATTATATTTTTATTCGTTTCAATGAAAGTTTATTATTTTTAGTTAGTATTTTTTATTTATAATATTATTTTATTATCATATTTAGTTTTTGGAATTTTAAAATTCATTCATGCCACCAAAAAATATTTTGCTTTTATTTGAAGTAAAACATGTAACGCGGTTTCCTTTGTAGCTTATACCAACCATAGGTACTTACGTAGTTAGTTTGAGTGACATAATGACATTAATATTCCAGTTTACTAAGCGTTTTTTTTTTATTATTAATAATCTATCATTCATTTCTCTATTTTTATTTAGATAATATGAGGGCAAAATAAATGTATTAGCTAATGATTTTTTAAGTTTACAATAATTTTAGACATTGAAATTAAATGCATGATGTAGAAGTTAATATAACTCATTTCTACATTAATTTATACGTAACAAATTCTGATCATGTAATAAATATAACTGCTGATGTGGCTGCTGCTATTTACCATATTCATGTTTTCTCAATTCAATCGTTTCGACTCACGACATATGTACAATGAAATACGATCATTAAATCAGAATAAAATAGCAAATACTTTATTTCTATTTACTTTTTTATATCATTTCGAAGCTCTGTAACAAGTCAATAATATCTGAAATATGGACGCCATTAAGCTAGAAGACATAATAGCCGCAAACGAAAGCGAGCTTCGTTTAGGATTAATAATACACATTCAAATTCCTGTCAATCCATTTCGTGTTTTATATAGAGTTGTGTCAATATTGACAACACGAGGTCAGCTCATCAATTATACGGTCCTCGTAAAAAATCGTACGAACGTAACAAAATCGCGTTGTATCGAGGGACCGGTCGTAACCCTCCATCAAGCTGACTCCAACCCTACCGAACGTAGAAGACATTCAAATCGAGTGGGATTGTATTATTTTTATTGTATTATTTACATTGGAGGGTTGTCCGGAGTCTGCGCGGCACCCACGCTCGATATTGAAGCGCGTTGTACGCATGAGCGAAATGTAGCTGATGCTCTCATATTCTGATTCCTCCCTTTATGCATGTTAATGCGTATCAAAAGGTTTGACCTGTCTCCGCTTCTAAACGATTGTGACAAATATGTCTCTCTTTGGGCCGTTTAGTTGCATTGTTGTTTCCATTTTCGGTTTTATTGCCTCGTGCATTGAAAATTTTATCTTAATGTCTTCGCTTTCAAAATGCGCCTTTGATCTGCTTTCGCACAGATTCAGTCTTTTGTAGATTAAGAATTCTAGAAAGGTATTTTGTACCAATGTTCACCACATTTTCCATCTGTCTTATCTTCTACAAGAATATTGATATTTCCTACCCCCAAATTATATACAATAGCAAGTACATAAGCAATATATACAAATTTTATACCTACTCATCAACCCACGCCGGCGTATAAGTCCAAATTTTCTGTTTAAAACCACGGCGAATCCAAGGTGGCGGGTAGGAGGTAATAATATATATAAGACGCCACATTTTACCAAGAAACCATGAGTTATTGCTCAATTATTACCTACAAAATGGAAATTTTTGGCAGAAAATATACCTGCCAAATTAACTTCGCCGCGTTCGTAATAAAATATACGTTTGGAAACCATATTTTAATACATTTAGAGATATTAAAATGCGTGTACATTTATAGCGTTGCTCATGATTATGAATTTTTCTTTCCTTTCATCGCATTTGGGACAAATAGATAGAATTGGTGGTAGGTCTCTCATATGTAAGAGTCCGTCTGGGTAGGTACCACAGAAATGTCTATTTCTACCGTCAAGCAGCAGTGTGCATGCACTGTTGTGTTTCGTTTTGAAGGACATTGTAGGCAGTGTAACTACTGGACATAATGAGACTTAAAATCTTATGTTTCAGGATGACGAGCGCAGTGCAGTACCACACAGTACTTTGTAAATCAAGGTGCTGGATGGTGCTGCTACTATTTATGGGTGGTTGTATCGCTTACCATCAGGCGGACGGCATGCTCGTCTCGTCTTTCGATGCTATAAAAAAAAGATAACAGCTTAGGTACACCTACAGGTATTAACCATAAATATAGTATATCAGTAAAAACAGTGGTAATTATCTGATTTATCACGTAGGCCCTGACCACCCAAACGTTCAAAGGGGCTGAGTAGTTTCTAGATCAAAGATCTGAGTCATTGTTGACGTTGATAACGGATCAACGCTAGGTCTAAAAGTAACGACTTTTGGACCTAGCGTACTATCTATGCTTGAACTAAACAACCAAATAAAAATCAAAGAAGTCTCCGTGCTTTTGTTTCCTCCACCAGATTTTATTAATAACAACCGGTAAAACGTGTAAAAGCCCGCTGACACTAAACAGCCATCGCAGCCGATACACGCTCATGGGAGAACGAGGGAGGTATGTTTATGTAAATACAGATCCCTCGGAGGGGCGGTGCGAAGGGTCCGCAGGTACGGTGGCATCTATTTTAGAGTTCAAAATCTAGAGTTAACTTACCAAATGTTGAATAGGTGTAACAAAAACATCTTATATTGTTATGCCAGGTATGTTATTTTAACCAAATGTTTGAAATCTGTCCTTGGTCATTTATTTTCCAAGTCAAATGACCGAGAGTCAAAAACAAGGCACTGATTAAGCTATTTGCTGATTAAAAATATTCAAATTATACTTTATGTTCATAATTTTTCATATCTCTTCAAAGTAAATTGAAAATTCGTTTTATAATAAAATAAAAACGTCTGAATACTTACTATGTAAAGCTCAGTCATTTCAATATAATTTTATGGATTCCATTCCTGAAACTCTTTTGCGAGTTGATCTTTTTTTAAATTACACTGTTCCATGATAGCAGGTACGTTAGAAGAGCGTTTGTTAAGATTTTTCTCATCTATTTATTAATTTAACGTCCCTTTATATATTTAAACTTTATTAATTTCGTTTCACTTCTAATCAGGTTTGATATGGGAATAATTTCTCTGTAGCACAATATTACCTCTTTATTTAAGGATATTCTATACGCTAGTAACACTACTTCCTAGTCCTTCTGCCAGTACCAATAGGTATTCAAATACGACAGTCGAAACAACAATACCTTATAAGAAAATCCGGAAACGTTAGCACATTTGTAATCAAACGCCGTGTTTCCATTACACGAACACGCGAACAGATTCAATAGTTCATACTAGCACTGTGCAAAAGTACGTGACACGAATTGTTTAGTTTTACGACATTGCATCATGAAATTGTTGTCTTACATCAATGTTTCCACAACACGTATCCACAAGGTACAAGTTTATGACAGTGTCCTTTAACTACCAGATTAATGATGGATCGTCCTATTTTATGTTGAATTTTATTGGCAGGCAGTTGTAGGTTACATCTATTTTTAGAATGAGTAGAGACTTCAGGGTTCTACTGAAGAATCGATGCCAAGAAAGTATCGATTTTGAATATAGGGAAAATAGTAGGCATGTTGATGCTTACTCGATTTTAGTCCGTTTTATCATTTATGGTAGGTATTTTAATAATGCAATAAATCTTGAGACAACCAATAAAACGAGAAGGTCTTCTAAATGTTTCGTACAATCTATATTTAATACTCGCTAGTATCGATATTTCGCAGTTACCAATACATAAAACGACATACTACGAAATTGATTACATAATATGATATTGAACTTACTCTAAAATATATATATTTTTTAATATTCATCTTAATTGAAATACCAACATTTTCCTTTTGATTGCGTAAATCATTACATCATTAAGTAATTAGTATAATAAGTAACAACTTTTATTCGAATAGTTATTTTATGACACGAATTATAGTATGACCAACTATTTCTATAATGAGCCTATGTTTTAAAAGCCTACACAATTTGGCTTACGTCCATTGACATAAAAACTCAATACGCTAGTATTGATGGCATAAATTTGTAATATGAGATATTTTTATGCTACAGCAATCTTGATTATGACACAAAAAATTTACGATAGCTGGTACACACATACACTCACGCCTTTTATCCCCGAAGGGGTACGCAGAGGCGCAACTAATGCACCCACTTTTCACCGTGCGTATTCCGTCCCATGATGTGATAGGGGGCGAGCCTATCGCCACATCATCATCATCATCATCAGCCACATGACGTCCACTGCTGAACATAGGCCTCCCCCAAAGATTTCCAGACGGACCTGTCAAAAGCGGCCCGCATCCAGCGTGCTCCTGCTACCCTTATCAAGTCGTCTGCCCACCTTGCAGGTGGACGGCCGACGCTGCGCTTGCCAGTACGTGGTCTCCACTCGAGAACCTTTTTGCCCCATCTGCCGTCAGTTCTTCGAACTATGTGCCCTGCCCACTGCCACTTCAGCTTGCTAATCCGCTGGGCTATGTCAGTGACTTTCGTTCTTCTGCGGATCTCCTCATTTCTGATTCGATCGCGTAGAGAAACACCTAGCATAGCCCTCTCCATAGCTCGCTGAGTGACCGTGAGCCGTCTTAAGCGGCCCATAGTCAGAGGCCACGTCTCAGTGCCGTATGTCATCACTGGTAACACACATTGATTGAAAACTTTTGTCTTCAGGCACTGAGGTATTTTGGACGAGAAGACCTTGCTTAGTTTCCCGAATGCTGCCCAACCGAGCTGGATTCGACGGTTGACCTCTTTCTCAAAGTTGGACCTGCCTAGTTGGACTACTTGCCCTAAATAGACGTAATCGTCCACAACTTCGAGAGTTGAGCTCCCAACGGTAATCGGGGTAGGCACAACATGAACATTCGATAGGACCTTGGTCTTGTCCATGTTCATCCTAAGGCCCACCAGTTGAGAAACTCGATTGAGGTCATTGAGCATTATGCTGAGATCTTCCAGCGATTCTGCCAGTACAACGATATCATCGGCAAAACGAAGGTGTGTGATGTATTCGCCATTGATGTTGATGCCAAATCCTTTCCAATCCAAGAGCTTGTAGGTATCTTCCAACGCGGCAGTGAACAGTTTCGGAGAGATAACATCTCCCTGTCTCACGCCTCTGTGTAGTGGAATAGCCTTCGAGCTCTGTTCTTGTACTCGGACCGACATGGTGGCGTTGTTATACAAGCACCTCAACACTTCGATATACTGATAATCGATGTGGCACCGCTGGAGAGACTGCAGCACAGCCCAGGTCTCGATCGAATCGAAGGCTTTCTCGTAGTCCACGAACGCTAAGCAAAGTGGCAAGTTATACTCCTCAGTTTTTTGTATAACTTGCCGCAGCGTATGGATGTGGTCTATGGTACTATAACCTTTCCGGAATCCGGCTTGTTCGGGAGGCTGGAAGTCATCTAGCCTGCGCTCGAGACGATTCGTGATAACTCTTGAGAACAGCTTGTAAACATGGCTCAGGAGTGAGATGGGCCTGTAATTCTTCAATAAGGTGTTATCACCTTTTTTGAAGAACAGTACCACCACACTCCTGTTCCATGCCTCGGGCGTTATACCCTGGAGCAGAACGAAGTTGAATAGCTTCTGAAGGACTTTAAGTATTGGCCCACCGCCCGTCTTCAGAAGCTCTGCAGTAATTCCGTCCTCGCCCGGCGCCTTGTTGTTTCTAAGCTGTCCCAGAGCCATCCTAATCTCGCACAGACTGATGTCCGGGATGTCTTCACTGTAGTGCCGGACCAGCTTGGCTCTCGGGTCTTTAGCCAAGCTGGTGTCGGGTTTGGCAACTGAGTATCGCCACATATCGGGTGCAAATTCCAGATTCCGGGCTGATGCTGAATAGAAATTCCAATATCACTTTGCCCGACCCGGGGATCGAACCCGAGACCTCAGCATTGCAGTCGTACCGTAATACAACTACGCCACCGAGGCAGGCACGATAGCTGGTAAATTCTGATTAAAGCCGGATAGAGTTAGTAAAAAGACAAGTTGGTAATTCTAGAAGTAAATTTTAAATTATGGTCTACTAGATGTTGCTCCCAGTTTCGCCCGCGTGTAAAGCCTTTCCCGCTATAAAAGTCTCTAAAACACAGTACGAGGCCAGCGCCATCTACTGAAAGAATCACATTAAAAATATCATTATTTCCCATGAGAGTAACTTACCAGGACAGCCTATGTGTTAATCCAGGATATGATCTACCCGTGTGCCAAATTTCATCCAAATCCTTTTAGTTGTTTCTGTGCTTACTTCTAACAAACCTACAAACATACAAACATCCAAGCATTATCACAAACTTTCGCATTTATAATATTAGTAATACAGTAACAGTAAGTAAGTAACAGTACTGGTGGTAGGTCTCTCATTATGTAAGAGGCCGTCTGGGTGGGTACCACCGCAATGTCTATTTCTACCGCCAAGCAACAGTGTACATGCACTGTTGTGTTTCGGTTTGAAGGACATTGTATCGAGTATAACTACTGGACATAATGAGACTTAACATCTTATGTCTCAGGATGACGAGCGCAGTGGAATGCCACACAGTACTTTGTAAGTCAAGGTGCTGGATGTTGTTGCTACTGTTTATGGGTGCTCGTATCGCTTACCTTCAGGTGAACGGCATGCTCGTCTCGTCACTTAATGCTATAAAAAAAAAGTAAGATTCAATGGCACTATAAACCATATTTATGATTGTAAAAACTCAGCGCTCAAAAATAGAAAGTTCAAGGAAGCGGTCGCAAACATCCCCTACAGCGAAACTCGCGTGACAAACTTATATCAAAATTAATGTATTTTTATTACCTTAAGTTATATTCATTGTCATTAAAAGTTCTAAAGTTCATAAACAGCCCCGTAAATAAATAACATGTTCTTGAGGTTCGCGTGCCACGAGGGATTCTCCTTGACTTATCATGAAGTTTTACTGTCTTTAATGTTAAAATTATATCATGCTTGGGGGTTTTAAAATATCATAATGCTTGTTTTGGAAATATGATTTTAATTTAAAGCATAATGATTTCAGTTAATTTGATTTTAAAGTTGAGGTTTCATCTGATAGCATAGATCATTTTCTTTTAAATTAAGAAAAAAATGATTTATTTTTTTACGAAATACTGTACGCAGATGCACATTTTTTTATATATTTAAGTATAAATTTTGTAAATAACTAAATAGATAAATAATCTTAGCCTATAAAACCAGATTTCCTTGAATAGGTATCTAATGTGGACATATTAAATAAGTGCTGTGTACTTGTTTGATTTCATTATCTGTTGACTAGTTGGCCGCACTGGGTACTATTAGCAAAGAAAATTATGTTAACTAATAAACTTTATCACATAACTTCCACTTTTTGATTTACTGTGATAAGATTCGAGTAAGATCAATCATGGTAACCCAATTTAAAATTTTAGACACGTAAAATTTAACTTTATTAACCGTTTAATTAAAACTGCCTCAGTAGCATAGTTGGATTTTCCTATTCAGTATCAGCGCGGAGTCTGGAATGTGTGCCCGATATGGCGACAGGCTCGCCCCCTATCACATCATGGGACGGAATACGCACGACGAAAAGTGGGTGCACTAGTTGCGCCCCTGAACAGGTATTCAGGGATAACAGGCGTGAGTGTGTGTGAGTGTGTGTGTGTGTGTGTGTGTGTGTGTGTGTGTGTGTGTGTTAATTAAAACAATTTTTGTCAATTCACTATAATAATATTAAGTAATGTGGCTACATGATATACCTCCGTAACGCATGCTTTCTCTTTGCCTCCAAGGAATTTTATGGCCATATTAAAGTGGATAGGTTGAGCTGTAACTCATAGGAACCCGTCCTTATCTTAGTTAAATATAGATTTATCTGCCGGTTAACAGGTGACAAACACGAGCTAATCTCTCGTGATAGAATATTATGTTAAAGCAAACACACGACACGGCAGCTTCCGTTAATCTCTTATCTTACGGGATATAATTAAACTTTTTAACCAGGTTAGCATAATAATTGGTAATCTTATCTCGATTTCGTGGTACATGGAAGCTGTATTAATAAAAATTAGAGCAGATGGTGTTATGAAAATGTATAAAATATAATCTCATAGGAGTAGGTACTGCTTGCGTAGTTATGGTTTATATTTTTCTCAGTTATATACTTGATGCGGATTGCTACGTATTTCTTTTTATTACTAAGTGTTTTTTTATTATGCTTATTTAATAGATTATTTTCATTCTTTAGTTGAGCTATTTGGCAAATTATTCCCGTTTATAAAAAAAAACTTTAATTATTATTTATTTTTGAAATCGTTACTATTAGAAACGGACAACTTGTCGAATAAATCTGTAATTTGTAGATATTTCTTTTACATTTTGTATTTATTTTTTAAATCGTTCGTACCAAAATGGGCCAAATTGTAGAAAAAAACAGTGATTTGTGAATCTTTCTTTTTTACGATATAGTTAAGTTACATTTTCTATGTTTATTTTATACAGCCAAGAATATTTGATGAAACGTAAGGATGTCTAGATTAGAGGTAATAAAACAACCTTTTTTGTGTTTACGAGAAGGTTTACTGCCGATGTCATAAAAACATGTTTCGATAGTTTCTCCGATTGTCTGAATTGTGAATTTTGATCTCAATTGATTTAACATTTGGATCACGGTATGCTATATTTCCAGGAAAAAATAGTAGACATACCTAATGAATTTGACATGATTTAGATTTAGTGACATGTATGTCATATATACCTGTAGGTATGGATAAATAATCCATAACATTTTATTTGTAAAAGTGACCTGTGTTCAAACAGTAGGTATTATTACACGAAGTCGATGATAGAGTCTCCTATTTTTCTAGTTCATTGATTTCCTTCGACAAATCATTTCAATACATATTATTCCTGTAATGTTGTCTATTTGATTTGTGTCATATAGTAACCGGGAGGCATATTGTCCGCCCAATGCCAGATAGAGTCATCAATCAAAATCTTGCGAATGACTTTCATTTTCACTAAGCATGATATATTTGTATGGTCCAACACTGCCATGACTATTCATAAAAGATGAAAATATTTATTGCCGTACAAATAAGAACGGAAAAAGAAAGAAAAACAAATGTCAAAATAACCACTAAATGAAATTACGTTCCGCCGCGTTGGCGACATGAATATCTGTACTATGATCCAAAGCCATCGAGATTTCGGTTTTTAGTGTTCGTGAAAGTAGTCTTTATGGCACTGAGCTACGTCTTATAACGCGCTACGCTGTCTTATTTTGAAAAATGATGTCACTCGTAGTAATATCTTACAGCGCGTGTACTCCAGAAGCGGGTTTAATACAATTCGCTAGCAGAAGACACGAGTATTACTACTATCTGAATAAATAAAAAGCGGAAGACAAATTTGGTCGACGGGATCGTGTTTAGGAAAAATATGAAGTTTAATAAAACGGCAGGAAGCCAACAATAAATCCTGTGTCACTGACCCCGTGAGTCGAATACGCCTAATTTTTTTTATGCGAAACGTGTTCTCTTACTAAATCTTAACCACTTTAAGTATAAAATAAAAAGATACCTACGACAACAGATTTAATATTCTAAAAATTGCGTTAGGCCCGCTCTTATATTCTTGAATTTGGAATCAAGTTTAACAATGAAGAGACCAACATTTCTGCACTCATTCCTGACCCGAGACGGACGGCCGCGCAGCAATGTGGTAAAAATGTCGTTCAATTTATTCCCAAATTTTAGTCCCGACTGGTCCCTTTTTGTTACCATCTGCGCGCCTCGCGAACCCGAAAGTCCAGACAGCTCCACCCTAAAAACCGTTTAGATGAGATTCTTATCCTTTCACTCGCGCGTCAAATCCCGTATCGGTATCTCGGTCTAAATGTTCGAACGGGCAGGTCCTGTCGGCCGTCCTCGTCGCGCGCCTGCGTGCCGCCGATAAGTCCCACCCTTTCTTGCTCGCGGCACTTCGTGGGTTTCCGCTTCCCACACGAGCGGCAGCCATGTTTGGCGGGACTGTCAAGTGAACGCCAGTTTGGCGCGTATCAACCAGGATGAACAAGGTCGGTTTCCATCGGCGGAAGCTTTTTGTGGAGCCTGATACATTGAATTATGCCGTGGAGCGCTTTCATCTTTTGACATAATATTTCTTATAAATATTAATGGTTTACGTGGAAATCATTTCAGATGGCGCCAATTGCGGCGGCGGCGGACGTGAGCGGGCGTCTATTACAATTGTAAGTTATTTTTGTAATTACTCCGTAGTCATATAAAATTTGAATGATAGCGTTTGTGATTTCAATAGAAGCACACGCAACGTAGTTTAAATGTTATAGTTTCATGTTCTTTTGATTCTTCATTAATATCATTGGGCAGAAACTGAATGTAAATCCATTAAATTACTCACCCGTAAGTGTAATTACATAATATTATGATATTTACATTATTAATATTTCTATCTGGGATTTGCCATCCTGTTCAGATATTCATGTGACATAGTCATTTCAGTAATATTTATGTCCACGAGGGACTCTCCCCGCATGACTACAATCCACAGCGTGTAAAGAAACGCCCTATTCTAAATACGAAACGCAAAACTTACACAGATTAAAAATCTAACTAAATATTTCCTTTATTTTTTTTACATGCAGCCATCATTTTTTAAAATTTAAATTTCGAATGCTTTCATTTGCCAAATGTTCATAGCCATGTTTAATGAATAAGCGCCATAAAATCTATGAATTGTAAAGAAGAGTCATAGACAATAGAGGCTGTGAAAAGCTCGAAACACATTAAGCGTTCCCGTTAATTGTTTTAGCCGGCGTTTCTGGGTCGGTATTTATTAGCGCTATAGAAGGTTCCTGTGTTACTCATCTCTAAAATTTTAGAGAGCCGCTTTAAATCTGTATTTAGTAAACTTCATTCTTTCAATTACAGGTAGTCTTATTGTTAGGCAAGCCATTTGTCTAACCAAAGAAATTGTTATTCTAGTTTCTTCTTAGCAGGGCATATACTAAATGTACAAAAATATATTTAAATGAATAATGTTGACATTGACTCGACATTATTAAGTAGATCCATGGAACAAATTATTTAATTAAATATATAATGAACATTCGTTTTGGTACAACACTGTCTTGCACCGTAAACCGATTATAATTTTACTATTACTTGCAACTTTGTAAGTAACAAACGAATAATGGAAAAAAGTATTATGTCATCTCAAACGGTACAGAGTAAAAACCCAAGCTACTGATTAATTTGTATGCAATATAACATATTATTATGAATCTATTAATTCGAACTCTTTGTCTATACTCTATGACTATACAAATTCATCTATGATCTAACTGACACCATTGTCTACGATAATTATACAATAGCAAATGCAAATACCTTCGGAACTACTCACCCACGTGACAAACGAATATATTGTTGTATGAACTTAGTTCATGGCTTCAAGTGAAGGTTGTATGGCTCTAAATTGGTTAGCAGAAGACACTTTTAAATTAAGATTAAGTATAATTATAGAGTTATGCAAGAACTTTTACCCATAAAACTATTTAAATAACTATTCAAAATATACTATGCGATCCAATCCCATTGGAAGAATTTCCGTTTTAGTTTAACATTAAATATTTTCAAAAATTTTGCAAAGATATACAAAAATAAATGGAGTAGATTTTTGGTCGAAATAATTTAAAGATTCTTTAATAAAAACAGGTTTAATGATATCTAAATTTTGTATGTTTAATAAAAACTGGTGGTAGGTCTCTCATATGTAAGAGTCCGTCTGGGTGGGTACCATCGCAATGTCTATTTCTACCGCTAAGCAGCAGTGTGCATGCACTGTTGTGTTTCGGTTTGAAGGACATTGTTGCCAGTGTAACTATTGGACATAATGAGACTTAACATCTTATGTCTCAGGATGACGAGCGCAGTGGAATGCCACACAGTACTCTGTTACTCTAGGTGCTGGATGGTGCTGCTACTGTTTATGGGTGGTCGTATCGCCTATCATCAGGCGAACGGCATACTCGTCTCATCATTCAATGCAATAAAAATAAAAAAAAATAAAAAAACTCCTTCCATTTTCTCTGCCATTTCAACCTACAATATTGTACCTGCCTTATATTATAACATATCTCCACGCCCGTATAAGATGGGCAGAACTGCAACTACAACGTACCAATTGTTATTTCTCTCTCTCACCACAAATGGCGTCCCTATAATAATCTATCTATACTATAATAAAGCAGTAGATCCCGGCGTATGTACATTGAAAAGAAAGTGAAAAAAAAGAAAGGGGGTGACTAAAGATGAGTAATGGAAAACAAATCAGCGATTTTTATAATTCCCTTCTGTCTGTTTTTCTGTTTGTTAGTTACTGCACATCCAAAATTCCAGACCGGATTTCGATGAAATTTGGGACACTGGTAGATCATTTTCTAGATTAACACATAGGCTAATTTTTATCCCGGGAAAATAAAAAGCGGGACTTTATTTCCCGCAAAACTTTTTCACGTGGGCGGAGCCGTGAGCAAAAGCTAGTAACAAATAAAAATCCAACCCTAAGTAAGTCATGTGTGATTTTGTAATCAATAAAGTCGCACATATTCGTTCTCTTGATATGGAAATCTCATCCAAAACTCCATCGCTTTACAGACCAAATTTGCTGGTAACTATTGAGTTCATTATCTTCTTACCTTGTAATCTATAAGTCATATTAAGTCTTACATAGACATTTAAATATTCAAGTCATATTAAATCCATTATGAAGGAACTCGTGATGATGCTCAGATATAACATAACAATCCATGTTTTGTTAAATCTTACATCAAATATAGTTAGTTATATGTATTATGTACTTAATTGGGAGTCGCTTATTGACTTCTTTACATGCATAACACTCATTTAACTACGTTAGTTGGCAACATAAAATTGTACTCTATGTTACTGTAATGTTCTTGATCCAAGTAAATCAATTATTGAATTAAAAAAAAATAGATAATTTATATGATTCTAAATTTAAAATACGTATTTCAATAATGGATAAGCCGGACAATTTATAAATATTGAAACATTCAAATGCATGCACTATTTATCATGATCATTTCCCTACCCATTTTCACAATGTTATTTACCATTTCACTTTATTACATACACAATATAATAAGCTTGTATGATGTTATAATGACTAAAGCAAATAAAAAAGGCCATTTATTTATTAATGTAACAACATTAACTAGAATTTAGTTTTTCCCGAATTAATTCGTGAAAGGGCGATATACGAATAGTATGCTCTATTTATTACCACCATAACACTTCCGTGGTGGAACGAAATTGATACAATTTCCCCATTAGCACTACGGCCGGTGTTTTCTACAGCTAGGGCGCCATTAAAATTATTTCCTAATTTCTCGTGTTTGGCACATTCGTATCATACCGCGCAAACAGGCAACAATTATGCAGAACGAACTAACGAAATGTGTAAATGGGGCAATTACCACCGCTTATGTAGGCTGACGTACAATTAGTGGTTCACTAATAGTTTTCATCACCAATAGTTTCGTGCTATACGCTCTGTGGGAACGCATCATATCGAGATCGTCTCTCGCGGTGATAACATCGCTTCCTTTGTGCCTTTTTTATTTTTATTGTGTTTCAACTTGAATTGTGTACAGTATTCCAAATTTAACTTTGAATTTTTAAATCAGTTCTATTTTCGAATGTCACAATCGATTAAACGGTGAGTTATTTTAATAATACAATATTGCGATACCTTTCTTTTACTACCTAATTAATAAAAATTGTCATACGTTTTACGAAATAAACGAATGCATGATACGTTCATTTATTTCTTTATTATTATTTTTTCTTTATTGCCTTACCGTATCATTCATCCAGCTTTAACCTCAGTGGCTTTATAAGGCATTTTGTATTGTAATTTAGTTATATCGGGTGTAGTTCATAAATACAGCTAAACTGTCTACGAAGTTAGATTTATTTGGCACAACTAGGTGAGTGCAGGCTTCTAGGGTGGAAATGTATGGGCTAGCATTTGGAGCGCATGAAATTTATTTTAACTACCAATATGTTCGTGTATACAAGCCGGCTTTGGATCGTTTGTCTCCCCTTGACTTTACCATGCAATTTATGGTCGACTGTACTTTTATTTGCTTTGAATAAAATTATACTGGTATTATTTTAGTATGAGGTTTTATGACAAAAATAGTCAATTTTGTCAAATGTCTATTAGGTAAACGAATTTTGTTTCTTCTTCTTATTAGTTGAATTAAAATCTTAATTACTAACGGGATATTAAACATAAAACTAATTAATTATATTCAAGTTTAGCTACTTCATTTAGGGTCACCTTTTACTAATTAATGATATTCAATGTATGATGATGATTGATATGTAATGTTTTCAATCTACAAGATTTATTAATTTTTAACAACCTTTTATATTACGATACTTTTACTGAGAATATTGTCCCGAAGAACAAAAACTCTTCATACATATTATTGTCGTACATTAAAAAACGTCTGAATAAAGAATTTTGACATAAAAGTCTATTAGCTGCCAGCTTTATGGCATAACATTTCTGGAATACAAGAGACTAAAAGGGAAATAGTGGAACATAAAGAAACTCACTAAAGTCGGGTACTTTCATAAATTATTCTTATGCTGATGTATACGAAACGGAACGAGATTCTCTTCGTGTAGCGAAAGCGAATTACTATTTAATAAGATGGCTAGTAGTGAGGTCTGGTGCGCGTGCTTAAGGAGTATTTAATTTACTTTTGAATCACGTCTAACCATTGACAATAATTGTCAATGCCTAGAATATCTAAGACAGGAATTTACATAAATCTATTTACACAATCAATCAATAATAATTGAATAATAGACTATAGTCAAATAGTTCTATGATGATATAGAACGGACATTGTGAAAATTATTATACAAAAATTTTGAGCCTCTTCGTCAGTAACTCAATTTACCGTGAAATAGAAATACAACTATGTAAAATGCATTAGAACATACTTTGACATGATCGTAATGCGCAAATTGGCCTTGAAATTAGTATATTTTCCTCCAAAATATTGTTTTCTTTACAAAATTTAAGCATAACGAGACGTCATGTCACACGGACGTGTCTAAGACAGCGACTTATTACTAATTGGTAACAACTTTTGGATGAAAAATTTGGTCCCGATGGCCGGTCTATAACTAACTATACTGTTTAACGTCTTCGATTGTAATAGAATAAACAAAGGACACGATCAAACAAACGTTGCTACAAGAATTGGTATCGTAGTCTACTAGAATTGACGACGCGTGCAATGACGCATGAATTTATTGATTTTAATATCTAGCAGCGTATTGTACTAACTGAGAATATTAACGAACCTACAGACACATCAAATCAAACATCCCAAGATTCGCTTAGCAACTAGTGGGCTGATCAACAGATTTGTTCAACAGCTGCTTGAAACTCCGGGGACCAGCCGAAATAGAGCTCCTTCAACACTTAACTTACGTTGAGTCGGGGTATCACATTCCAATAGGCTACCGGGAAGGGGAGGTCAGGGTACGCTGGCGCCGATAAGCGGGGGGTCTGGGCCATTCATTCCGTCCCAGGCCGGGGGCGGCGCTCATTGCTTGCGTCCGGAGTGCGCGCATGCGCGTCCCCTGACCCAGTTGCCTCCGCCGCGCCGCCGCCGGGCGGATGGCGACCTCGTTACGCCAAGGTTGGCGAATCAACGGGCCGAATTCGCGGGTAGCACAGACGTAGTGACGCGACGCTCGCCCGACGCACTCCTGTGAACGCGATTAAAATTAGAATCGATGTTTGATTTATCGGTGTCACGGATCGGGAACACATCAAACAAATGTACGTGCAAAAGATTTTATCCGAACCGACCGCGCTAGATATCACCATACACGGAGGCCCAATAAATCAGGTATGCTAAGAGCGAATTAAATTATGGACAATGTTAATCTTGTCCTAGTTAATTGGATAAAAAACGCCTGCAAAAACGCATATATCGCCGTACTCAGTAAAAACTGGTACGCGTTGAATGAATCATGAATAAAACGGACGAGTGTTTTAAAAGAGTGTTAAATATCCTCCGTGTTGATGAGACGGTGATGTAACATTTGCGAAATATCACATGCTTACGTGTGCGTATAACAAACATTGTTTTATATTGATTAGCGTGCTTCGGCTAAACTGTATGAAGCGCTAACAAGTTCCTTCCGACGATACGTAATGCGATGGAATTTTTAACTTTCTCTAGTATAACTTTCATCCTTGTCGCGTTAATACGTCCACGACCATTATTCACGTGTGGACACAGTGTAAGGTTGTTCAAACAGGGCCGTCCTCACTTGTCTCCAATGTTTATTTTAGTGTGCCATGTCTATAGATAACTGAGGCAATTACGATGATCGATTACGGCGCTTGACTACTGCTCTGTTACACGCTCGATATGGCAACCAATTGTGTGGCTGACGCCGCTGTCGCGTAATTTACCATAATCGATAAAAATACGTCGCGCGTTGACAACACTATTATATTTGATGGATGCGCATTTTGACAATTTGTTTTGGATACACCGCCTCATTATAAATGAGATTTCTTCGTTGACGTTGAAATTAGATGTAATTTGTTAAACAAGTTTTGAATGTTTTTTTCTTTTGTTTTCAGGTCGAGCGAGCGCGCAACGCAGTGCTGCCATTTTATGAAGCAGAGAAGTTATTTTTTTTATTTTAATTTTTTTTTATCTCGATGACCTATATTTTGAATGACTATCTTTAACTTCCTTCGACTGTATGTAAATTGAACATCAAGACAATAGCAATTTCCAACCGACACACCTTAAAATAGGGCCCTTAGAACAAGCTCACTCATACGCATTACGGCAGTATCTCAGGAATTTATTCATTAAGCGTATCTCCGGAACCGACACTTAGCTCTATGAATGTACTTTACTATGTACATTGTTTATTCTATTACAACTGTAGTCTATTATTGTATGTTGTGTCATTCTGAGTTTGAATATTTATTCATTAATTGTTAGTTATTATTTTGTTCTATCTAAATTGTGATGGGAATATGATGGACCTTCATTTTGTATAGATTTAATTTATGATTTTTTTTAAATCCGTTAAAGCCTAATTTTAAACTTGAATACTTTTCTGACTTACCTAACATATGTTTCTGGCTAATAGACGAAACTCATCAACAGGGTATTGGTTTCGGCCTGAAGTCTCCTTATAATTATTTCGAACAGACCTTACCTTCTTGTAGTAATCAAATGAATACAAAATCATTACCCTTCCTTGCATCGCTATAGTCGCGTAAAAAATTGAACTATATTAGAATCTATAAGGAGATAAAAGATATTACGTACAGTCATTTACTTTCTACTCTTGCTGTTACTTATTCTACACTGTCACTTAATTTCTGCTTAACTTATTATTACTAACTCTACATATACCTTCAAAAGCCTTTCCAGGATCAAGCTGTGGGACATCACGACACCTTAGCATCATTATTAGTGCCCTACATCTACCCTGTAGATCCGAATTTGTTTGAAGTGAGGCGACAAATTCGGTTCTAGAGAGGTTTGTGTGGTGCATGCAAAGCCACGCTCAAGACTTGCCGAGAAAGAAGAATGAAGAATTACGAAGAAGTTTGAAGTATTGTAATAATATTGATGTATTTCTACTATATGTTTTGTTTAAGTACAAGCAAAAATATATTTGTACTAAAAAGAAAAAAAGATGAATCCTCATGGCAAACAATTTTGTTGCTAATATTATCTTGTTTAGTAAATTGAATGTTATAATGTTTCTATTGTATTAGTAACTAAACAGCGTCGGTAGGTAAAGTATTTCTAATAAAAAAATCTTAGGGTATGGTTAGGCAGACAGACGGGGTACCTAATACCTATATTATCCTCTCAATTCACTGGCAGAATATACTCAAATAAATCAAAAGGTGTGATGCAGGCATCATGATCGGTTACAGATGTTGCTCTACTAGTCTTAGCCTAAAAAAGAGGTTTCTTTTATGAAAGTGAGAAAGTACTAATAAATATGGTATGTGTATAACGTATAAGTTATCCAAATAAAAATAGCTTAGTCATTCTCTAGGATATTTCAAATTTAAAACATGCCGTCTCTACTAGATTTAAATGCTTCGATTTAAATATTATAAAGTAATATTCATTCGTTATGTATTTGCAACGTATTTATACGCTTCAATATTCTTAATAAATTACATAGACCATAAAATGTTAGGAAATTATGCTTCAAAAATCGAAATTCATAATGTAAATATTTTATAAGTGCTTAAGTATCTGCTCAAATCGCATGTGTCTGTAAATGTACCGATAATATATTATGTATTCGATATATTTGCTAAATGTATTATAGTTGGCGTCAACGATTAGTATGAACCTTGCTTTCTAATAAATGAGTTATGATTTCAGTACTAAATTTTGAATTTATTTTCTTTCTATTGTACTACAGCCATTGTTATTTGATATTTACGAGTAAATGTTTGTGTAACATGTATGAAAGAGCTCTCTGTAAAATGAAAATGTGATATCGTAAGAATAATTTTGTGATTTCTTATTCTGAAATAAACGATGCAACTTATATATTTTTTATTCCTTACCCAAAATAACATTTTATATAAGACATAAAACAACTATGTCGCGCACAAAAATATAGCTTATTACATTGCAAAATATAATACTGAATGGAAACATCAAGCAAATACAGTAATAACCAATATTTGATTACTTTCATAGTATGTAAAATTATTTTAACAAGTTTAACAGTATGCACAAGTGAGTGCAAAGCAATTAACAATGTTAGAAATTAGTAAGCAAAGTGCAAACCTTGCTAATAAACTGCAAATAGAAACACATGAGTCACTGAATACTAACAAATTGAAAGTGTGGGTTTAGTAATTTTGCAAAGAAGATGTCCGCTTTTTGTATGGGTGCTGGGCCTCAAAATCTAACTAGGCTCAAACTTAGGGGTTATCAAAGGGGCAAAATATGGAACTGGGATCCATTAAAAGTATATTTTTAGACCCTTATAACTAACTTTTTTCAAAACGTTCATATTAAGTGTAATTTGTAAGCAAAATGAAATTACATAAATCTCAAAATCGCAGGTCTTTAAAATTAAACAATTTATTGTAAAAGGCTAGTTAGGCTTCTTTCTAGGCTAGGCTTTTAGGAGTTCTATCCAAATATATATAAACCGTCTTGGTTAGAATTTCAGGCCCGTTTGTGGACATGTCCTTTATAGTTGTACATATTGTACTACCACTTTTTGAATGCTTGCCCAAAACAGTAGCTAATTTTTACTCCTATTTTAAATATAGAACGAATATATTTTTAAATCAGTGTCATACATATATAAAATACACAATAAATACTTGTTATACAAACCTCTATAGTTAAGTATGTAGCCATACGGATTTCATGTAGAGTCATGTTGAAATCATTAAAAGACAATCGTTTAAGTTTAAACCGCAGCGTTATCTTACGTTGAATAACACAATCAACGATACAATATTAATATAACCAGCACCACCGCCCTAATATGTAAATATGCAGAAGCTCGAATCAATACTGCGCTTTGTTAGTTCGTGCTATTCGAATGGAGATGGCAGTGGTAACTGGTTTGGGTGCAGCGTTAAAGTAATACATATCTACTCACCGCTAGATGGCATTAATAATCCAAATATTGTAATAATTAATGCTTGGTAAAATATTTATTGACAAGCTTTTATCTAAGTTTTAAATTTAAATATTAAACAGACGAAGATATAAATAAAATAATAATACGTATGCTGTTAATTCGATTTAAACCATAAAATACTCAGTTTTGTGATTATAATCTATAAAAATTCACGAGTTCAAATTGTTTTCTTTTTTTGAAGACACGGTGATTATTCTACCCTGACTTTTCTATAAAAATATTATTCCGTTTTGCAACAAAATATTACAACAAAGCTTCAATAGACTGTCATTGCCACCTCACAGATGTCACTGCTGACATTCAAAATTAAAACTTACATTAACAGCAAAAGATACAAAATAAAATACAAATCTATTTCTACACAATAAACAGTGAAGCGGGCCACGGTACCAGGAATGCAGAGGTATAAGGAGTTTGGAAGATTAATGATTAGCAGGACGGCAGACAAGCGGCGGCGTTTGACAAGCGCAGGTGCGCTATTTTCATAATTGGCCCGACCCGATGAACGCGCCCTTTCAGCTTTCAGTATAGTGAGTGTGGTCATGCGTTGGTTATTAGATTGTTTATGCGATTTTTTTTCTTATTTATTCCTAGGAAATTTAACAAATGTAATATATCGCAGCCAGTTCTTAATAGTCTTTCTTTAAAATCTATAGAATAATGAGAAAATATTACCTATAGACCGATTGTATTTTCTTATTTATTCCTAGAAAATTAAAGTAATATAATATATTGCAGCCAGTTTTAAATACTCTTTCATTACATATAAAGTAATGTGAAAAATATTATAGACGTGTTTAATGTTGAACTTACTTATATTCTAAATACTTGTAAATTATCTTGTACGTAAGTTATAATTTATATCCATTACTTAAATGAGGTAGTGTGAACTTACAAAACCGTTTAAGATTAAAATCATTTCATATACGAATAAAAAAGAACACGCAGTAGAGTCCACAAAATTGATAAAAGACGCCAATAACAAAAAACTGTCACTTAATCTTCAAAAAGCTCCTGAATATACTTTATTGGTAATAGTTAACGTACTTTGGTCCATATTAATTCATAATAAAATACGTAATTAAGGATCTATTAACCCATTACCATAAAACGAAAGGAAATACATAACCCACCCAAGACTTTCTTAATCCTACCTGCCCCACACAACGGATTAAAGCACTAATACTAAGCACAACGGTCATTTAGAACACGTGTGCGCGAAAATCTGACGTCTCTGGCTCACCTCGTAATGAGCACTATTAATCAAGCACTAGTCTTAACTTGACACACGGGTAAGCCTTGCATATGTGCCAAAACTAACCGCTCTGAAGGATATTCTTAAGATTTTTGTCAACTCATTGTATGGAATGTCACTTGATTTATACAACTAGTAGGTACAGTTAGAAAAGTGTACGCTCGATCACCTTAACGTTCTAAATAAGTCGCTAGTGCGTCATCTGTCAGCAACGTGCAACTTACAACTAAAGTGGACAATAAGAGTTATCTGCTGTTTCCTTTTACATCTCTGAAACGATCGCACCTGCTTGGTAAAATATGGAAAATGGGCGTTTTATCTTAAGAAAGTGTACTAGCACCAAATTGGGTAATTGTACATACTTTTGCATAGAAAAGGAGAAAAATGAGTTCAGTTATTTAATAAAAATCAATGATTATTACCACCTTAGTGCATTAACCATACGAGAGGAATTACTGACGCTATACTAAAATAAATAGTAAAACATCTCGGCAACGGACGAGTTATAAGAGCATCTGAATAGACGCCATAGTTATGCTGACGTAATATTTAATTGAACCAGAGTAACCGACGTCGCTCGCAAAATCAGCACACTGAAGTGGAAGTGGGCTGGCCTTGTCTGCAGACGGACGGACGGTCGATGGAGCAGAGAATTGCTGAAGTGGAGACCGCGATTAGGTAAACGAAGTGTAGGACGGCCTGCTGCACGATGGACCGACGACTTGAAAAAGGCGGCGGGTAGCGGATGGATGCGTGCTGCTCAAGACCGGGATGGTTGGCGCTCACTTGGGGAGGCCTACGTTCAGCAGTGGACGGCGACAGGATAATTGATCGATTGATTCAATATTTAATTACTCTTTAACCTCATAAGAAAATATGCAGTCCTGGGGCCACGGGTTCGATCCTCGGGTAGGGTTAAGTACGTGTGGTAGGTCTCTCATATGTAAGAGTCCGTCTGGGTAGGTACCACCGCAATGTCTTTTTCTACCGCCAAGAAGCAGTGTGTATGCACTGTTGTGTTTCGGTTTGAAGGACATTGTAGCCAGCGTAACTATAGGACATAGTGAGACTTAACATCTTATGTCTCAGGATGACGAGCGCAGTGGAATGCCACACAGTACTTTGTAATTCAAAGTGCTGGATGGTGTTGCTACTGTTTATGGGCGGTCGTATCGCTTACCATCAGGCGAACGGCATGCTCGTCTCGTCATTGAATGCAATAAAAAAAATACAAAAAATACAAGTGATATTTGGTTTATCTACTCAGTATCAGTGTCAATTTGTGCCCGATATGGCGATAGGCTCACCCCGTATAACATAATAGGATGGAATACGCACGGCGAAAAGTGGTTGTACTAGTTGCGTATCTGCCTACCCCTGGGGATAAAAAGGTGTGAGTATCTGTATTATAATCTTAGTTGCGTTTACATTACGTAATAGATGTAGCCACTCTACAACTACCATTATAATTACTTATATCCACATTTAATACCAAAGACATTAAACAGTATAGTTATAGACCGGACATCAGGACCAAATTTTTCGTCCAAAAGTTATTACAAATTGGTAATAAGTTGCTATCTTATCTGACTGTCAGTGTAACAAGACGTCTCGGTATGCTCAAATTTTGTAAAGAAAACAATATTTTGGAAGGAAATATGCCAATATATGCATTACGACCATGTCAAAGTATGTTCTAATGAATTTTGCATAGGTATTTTGTTATTTCACGAGTGATTCAATTACTGACGAACAGGCTCAAAATGTTTGTATGTCAATTTTCCCATTGTCCGCTCTACATATTCTTAGAACTCTTAATACTAATGACATACGATCCAAATATTAGCACTGAGCTATTTATCAAAAATGTGTCTAATGTTATCAATAAATCCTCACAATCTAACTTGACATCCAATAGAAAAACTATATTACAACCGTGGATAACCCCGGGACTATTAAGATGTATAAAATTTCGAGATATTTTGCACCGGCGTCATAAAAATTCACCTAATGATGAAAATTTGAAGCTCACCTATAAACGCTATAGAAATTATTGTAACAATATTCTTCATAATCTAAAAAATAATCATAATCGCGCTGACCTTCATAAAAATAAAAAAGATATTAAAGAGACATGGAATGTAATAAGAAGAGTTTGTCGTATTAAAAAATCAAATAAGGATACATTAGTGGCAACTGATTTGTTAAACATGAAAACTACACCACAAATGTCCCTTAATCACATAAATGACTTTTTTTCAAACGTTGGAAGCAATCTGGCTTCAAATATTTTACTCAAATTAAACACATGCCAAGAAAAATTGTCCTCACAATACACTCCTACTAAAACACAATTGAACTCGTTTATGTTATTGGAAACTGACGAAATAGAAATAAAAAAAATTGTATCAACTTTAAAAAACTCTTCTGCCTCCGGGTGGGATGGAATATCATCCATCTTTATTAAAAAATATATTAACATCCTTTGTGCATCCATTACTCACATATGTAACATCTGTTTAAAATATGGTAAGTTCCCCAAGGTACTAAAGGAGTCTATCATCGTGCCTATTTTCAAGTCAGGGGATAGAAACAGTATCACAAATTATCGCCCAATATCACTGCTACCAACTTTGGCTAAGATCCTTGAGAAAGTCATTAACTCCCGTCTGGTAGGGTACTTAGAAAAAAATAATATTCTTTCTATAAACCAGTATGGCTTCAGGCGAAACAAATCCACTACAGACGCAATAGAATGCCTAGTTTCACATATAGTGGCCACCTTAGACAAAAATAATAAATGTCTTGGAGTTTTCTTGGACTTGGCCAAGGCTTTCGACACCGTATCTGTTTCCTTACTTATAGCCAAGTTAGAGTCTATAGGAATCCGTGGCGTTCCACTAGAACTTCTCAGGGACTACTTGCATGATAGGTACCAAATAGTTAAATTAGGTGAGATGTGTAGCTCTAAGCAATTAGTCAGGTTTGGCGTACCACAAGGATCAGTTCTCGGGCCAACACTATTTTTGGTCTATATAAATGATCTCTGTAATACTATTATACCAAATGCTAAAATTGTAACATTTGCAGATGATACTGTCATACTCTTTGAGGGGTCGTCATGGGAAAACGTACGACTTGCAACTGAGAATGGTTTACGCATAATATTTGGATGGCTGAATAACAACTTACTTACTTTAAATATAATTAAAACAAAGTATATTACCTTTTCTATACGACGCTTGAAAGGCAATAATATCTAAGCGACAAAAATACCTAAAATGAGTTATATACATATTTGGAATCGCCAGATTTTTCTGCGTCGATTGATCCGGGTTTCGTAGCTCTAGGACAACTTTTGTGGCGGTTAGATACTAGATGATTCTGGTAAATTTCACTTTTTTTTCTCACTTACCGCCAAAATTTTTACGACTTTTTGGATTTACAGTAGTTGGTACGCTTAAGGAAATTGATTTTGAACTTAGTGTGTTTTACATGAAATCATGATATTACTGTTTTGCATTAATATATGTTTACTTGAAATAAAAAACTGCTCGCTCTTTAATTAGTTGTTTATTACCTACACAAAAAATTATAACTTTGGCATAGATATAATTTTACCTGGACCCATACTCTCCATATTTATGTGCTTAGATATTTTCAGCTTAATAAAATATTTTGTTAATAGTACATTTATACAATTTTACCTAAAATAAAATAAATAATTATTAGTCGGTTAGATAATTTTACCTGAATAATATAAGTTCTATTTTTTATACTTAGATATTTTTACTTGACAACCTTTAACTTCAGTCATGTCGCATAGATAATTTTACCGGGTATGTTCAGGTGGTTATACTTATTGCTAAGAGATATTTACCTGTTCATAATAAAGTAAATACACCCGCTTGCGAACCACCTAGTGTTTTGAAAGTGTCATTTGTATATGCGCGCGATCCTGTACAGCGCGTATTGGTTGTCGCTAAGAGAGGACAGCCGTCCGACGTTTTTATGATTTTGCCTCAATTTTACGTAGATATGGTGAGTTTTTTACAAATAAATAGACTTTTATAATTTTAATAACATTTATTTTTGTAATAAATATATTTATGTTGCATTATTGTGTATCACAATATGTTAATAATAATTTAATTCCAATTTTCCCTATTCTCTCCGTATACTTTTTTGCCGGTTGAGGCTAATCCTGACCTACCCTTTTTGGAGATAATTTATTTGATAAATGCACGCTCTCGTAGGGTGCCCTCTTCCAGCCGTACCATCCACATTAGCTCGAAAGCTTACGAAAGGTATTTAACCTTTCATGACCTGTCTTGAATCCATCCTCTCCACGTGCCCAGACCTCTTTCTATCACAACCACTTTTATCTTGCTCACATTAATTTTCATTCCCTTCTCTTTAAAGACATCATTCACATAATTTTTCGTGTCTTGCAGCTCTCCCGTCAATGTTCTCGTACAGAGACTTCAAAGTCCTCACCAGGTGACTCTCAATCCGATATATTAAAGAAAATGTTAACAATCTCTGCACCACCCTAAGGTTGACTGGGAGAGAATGCCTACGGCATTAAGTCCACCTTTATACATTTGTATATGAAGTGCTTAAATAAATAAATAAATAACAATGTTAACAACAGTTCATTCCTCAGCATACGATCATAAGCCTTTTCCAAGTTTACGAAGGTGTAAAAGACTTTTTTGGACTTAGCCAAATGTTCTTTTGCTATGCACCTTATGTAAAAGACTTGATGTGTGTAACCCATTCCTCTTCTAAAACCTGCTTGGACATTCCACACTTTTTTTCAGTCTCATTAATCACTCTCTTAATGAGGACCTTGGCATACAATTTACTGGCAGCACAGGGAAGGCTTATTCTGCGGTAGCTTTTATATTCTTGCTGTGAAAATTTCTTCTTGAAAATGGATATAATAATGGTTTTGCACCAGATATTAAAAAGTAGCCATACCAATTTTGCTACTACGCCTTTGCCGTATCTCAGCATTTTAAGGGTTACACCCAGCAGCCTTGCCTAACCTCATACTTTTCATCGCATTCACTATTCCATTTTCCGTAATCTCATTATTAGCCTCGTTTTGAGAGTAAGCCAGGTCTATAGCCTCTTAACCACCTGCTACATCCCCATCGCCTCATTTAAAAAGTCTTTTGAAGTAGGCCTTCCAAGCAATACTTCCCTTTTATCTCTAAACACCCTTCTGTCTTCATTTCTGATGACTCTTATCTTTGAAGTCCCCGACTCTCCCCTGATCAACCATATTTGTTTCCAGAATAGTGAAAGGTTCGCTTTGGATTCACGAGGTTTGTGGTCAAGTTCCTTTTTCTTTCTTTTGCTCAACTATTTTCTGAACTCTCTTTTTCATTTTGGTATACACTATACACACTTACTTGTCTTTGCGAAGTACTATGAAAAACCTTTGTGGAAGACGTATGTCAAGATCGTAGAATGTGGTGCTCAATAGTCTTTTTCTACCCCTGTGGGTTAAGGGCGTGGGTGTGTACGTATGTATTTGCTTTCAGCAAAAATAAATTTAGAGAGAAAATTATGAGTTTCCAACACAATGAATAAATTATAATATTATTGCTTTCGAGTTATGCTTACACAGAGATATTTAAGCAAGCCGTTGTAAATGTTCAGATAAGGCAATTTTGTATGTCCTTCCGCTCATCGTATATTTGAGGCGAGAAACTCCCTCCAAAGAAATAAGTGTTGGCTATTTACAAATTCTATATCATTATGCTATATTTTGGATGTAAGTATGTTTATCTAACAATAAAATGTTGATTATTATTAAAATTGACTGATTATTAAATAGTTCAATGTTTGTAGGAATAACAAGATTTACAATATTATGCACGTATTTATGTTTCTCCACGATCGTGTGACCCAATAATTTAGATATAGATATTTTTACTTGATTTTATTAATATGTTTAGATATCCTTATATGATTTTTACCAACTGTGCATTTTCAAATATTTGTATTTCATTAAATTTACTTGTTACGGTATTCATAAGATGATCCATTTAGATGATTTTACCTGTTTGTAAATTTAGGTAATTTTTAACTAAGCGACGTTAACTTTTTAATTTATAATCTTCAGGGCTGTTAATTTAACTCAAAAAACGTCAAAAATTAAGAGGTTCCTAAAACAGTTACAATTATTTTTATGCAGCAAATGGTTAATTAGTTATGATTTTTTTTGTCAAAATCAAAACTTTAAAACGCTCTACTGAAAAATTTGCTAAATGTCGCTTAGATATTATTGCCTTTCAAGCGTCGTATATATAATAACAGCCAACCTAGTACAAATTTCAACATAAAAGCACATACGTGCGCTGCTCATACACATTACAATAATTGTGAATGCTACAGACTTACTCGTACAGAGAGCATCAAGTATCTAGGAATTACAATAGACAAGAATTTAAATTGGAAACAACATATTGACGCCTTAAAGACTCGACTAAGAAAATTAATACCAATTTTTAAACAAATTCGTCATCTAAAGGATGATCAAACTAACAAAGTTGTCTATTTGACCCTATGCCAGTCTCTACTGTGCTATGGAATTACCGCTTGGGGTGGAGCAAACAAGACATCGTTGATTAAATTAGAAAGAACACAAAGATCTATAATAAAAGTCCTAACTTTTAGGCCTTTCAGGTATCCTACTATCCATCTTTATAATGAGTTTCAGGTCCTAACCGTAAGGCAAGTTTTCATAAAACTTATAATCTTAAGACAACACTCCTACACTGGTAGAACTGACAACGTAACAAAAAGAAGAGCTCATGATGTTTATATTGTTCCCTTTTGCAGGACGACATTTGCTCAAAGTTTTGCCTCTTTTCTTGCACCACTGTTATATAATCGCATAAACAAAACTATAATGATAAAGGATAAAACTAAGTTTTTATGTGGAAAGGCGCTGGAGAATTTTTTACGAGGCTTTGATTATGAAAAAACGGAAAATTATATAAAAGCAATGTATTGACTTATACCTAGCTTACCATCCTGTAGCTTGACACAAGATGATCTTTCTTTGAACGGTTCCATCCACGTGAGAGTCCACGTCCTTAACAATAAATATATAGTGGACTGATATAGTCTATCATTGAAAAATATTAATATTATATAATACTTTTATTTGTATATTTATAAAAATACTCTTCTTGTTTATTTACATGGGTTCTACCAACAAATTTTGTTGTATTATTATGCCATTTTGTGTTTAGTTTTATTTTTTTTAATCTAGTTCTATAAGTTACGTAACTGTTTTTCAATTATAT
Source organism: Sphinx pinastri (assembly GCA_947568825.1). NCBI lineage: Eukaryota > Metazoa > Arthropoda > Insecta > Lepidoptera > Sphingidae > Sphinx > Sphinx pinastri. Next base: position 6,159,623 of record OX387627.1, on the reverse strand, counting down.
AGTTAATTTAAACATAATATAAAGAAGGGAACAATAAAATATATATTATATAAATATATATATACCTAATTAAACATTGTCACAAAAAGAAAAAAAAAAAAAAAAAAAAACACTTCAGTAGCGAGTTTTATCTGTATTGCTTACTAGTACTACGCTAAGTTGTTTACGCAAAATGTGCAATATCCTAAACAATAGAATTGCTTGTATCATTCGAAAGTGAGCCCTAATAGGTAGTTTATGAGGCGAGAATCATTTACCCTGCCGTAACACAGTATTAACTAGCACGGAGGGTAAGATTTTTAAATTGTATACGTACCGTCTAACTATGTGGACTAATTTTATATACTCATTACTTATATTTGTCTTGTACTTTTAGCGTCAAACGTAGTATACAACTGTACGATAAATTGGTTCAATAAATTTCTTTCTTTCTTTCTTTCTTTCTTGTTTAACACGAAGCGCGTTCGAAAACCAAAAAATTCAAATCGAAAATCAACTTTCGCAAAATCATTAGCGCACGTTTCAAAACGAGATCGGTCCAAAAAATTGTGTAACCAACGAAAGCATTGAAAGCAGGAAGGGCCGCGTCAAAAATTACTATTATACCCCGGCACATAATTAATGAACTGCTTATTCAAATACATTTAAAACTATTATTCATGCCGTTTACGTTTGAAATGTTCCGACCGTTTCTTTGAAAGGACTCTTTATGTTATTAATTAAAAACGTTGCCTACCTTATGCGATTTCTAAATAGTCAAGACATGAGGCGTAACGAATCTTTAGTGTAAATATTTTTTGTATGTAATCGTACGTACGATAAATGCACGGTTAATGTTTTTAATTAATAGTTATTGTATAGTGTGTATGCTCTATAAGAAAGTAATAAGTTGATTTCGTTTTCCGCCATTTTTGATGTTCAATAATGTTGTGCGTCAATGTCTATAAAGTAAATGCAGGTCTAAAATGTCATTCCAATGTATTATGCATTTTTAGTTATTCCAATCCTATGATATCGTTTAAAGTAATATAGAAAAAATATCAAAATAACACGCAGCAAATAAAACCAGAAAGCCATATGGAATAAACAAACAAATTCCTAAAGGAAAATGGAATTTACTTCCCACAGAACCAATCCACACTGACCTGCCGCATCCTTTCCACGTCACGTAAGTAAATGCCGAAGAAAAAACTGATGGGTCAAGTTATGTTGGACACAGATTTTCCTGAAATGTAGTGCTTTTTCTTGCATTTTTTCCGCCAGTTCCGCTTCGTGTTGGTTATTATTATTTTCTTCTTTCTCTGGTTCGGTGGGAAGCGAATGTACGCTCAGTCGCATTGAAATGGGATAACGTTTTTCTATCAACAACTCTTTGTTACGTCACCTCCCCTTTCATCAGTGTATTTATCGTTGAATTAAAAACAGCTTTATTTCAACAAACTTATAGCGTATAAATATGGGGTTACTAACGCAGTTTTAGTTTTTTTCTAGTATATAGAGTTTTTATAGAGTACATAATGTTTTGCATAAAACTATTAAAAATAGTTCTTTTAATTGTTCCGTAATCATGGTTTTATCGCGTTTTCCTTACGTCAAATAATTTGTCATAATATGAAATTAAAAATAAAGGAAGTTGGTTAAATACAAATAAATTCACAAATAATTTAAAATCTTCATTAATACAGTTATGTAATGTGTTCTTAATTTTATAGAGAGAATTCTATAATAGACCAAGAAGTCCTGGCTTCGAATTCTAAGTCCAGCAACTATTTTTTGTGGTTTTCACAGAAAGCTGGGTGTCAGATACGGAGAAAAGCTGGAAGAAAAATATTAATAAAACAATTTAGTAATTAAAAACTCTGTTCTATAAGCACTATCTTGCACAGTTATAAAGGTCTGATAGTACATAACAGTACAATTTATATACAAATAATTGTCTTAACGATAATGCTGATAGTATTGAAAAATTATGCGGTTTTCCGTCGGGTATTTAAATGATGTTTTGCTGTGGTATTGCGACTAATGCGAGTTTCAGGATACCACACTGCTTTTTACTACAGTGAATATTTGAATAGGCCTTTATCCAACTTAGGTACAGTCAGCCACATAAGTAGCTGAAAAAAATCAAAATTTCAAATCGCCTCTACACGTAAAATTTAATTGAAATCCTTTTTTTTGTGTGAAGTAAAGGTTATCCCCTTTATTTTATACTTGTGAAGAGAAAATGAAAATTGGTAAGAACACAAAAGTGTAGAGGCGATTTGAAGTTTTGAATTTGTTCAGCTACTTATGTGGCTGACTGTACATCAAATACAGGCTTGAAACCGAATTTATACGCAAAGAAGTCAGTGAGAGGCGAGTTGCACCATAAGTTTGACGATACTTAGTAGTACAAATACTCTATTAAGAAGCTAGTCTTAAGAAGCTTTCATCCGCCTTTTATAAACTTACAAAAATAAAGAGAGCACAAAAACCGATCACACACATTCCACGATGAATAAAAGGAGTATTTGTATTATACTGTAAGTTTATTCCAAATATAACTATTTTTGTGAACATAACAGAAATCATTAAGAATCGCAATAGTGAACATAAAATTCTGTACAAGTGCACTCGTGTGAGTTCAATGTAATTTTTCCGACCGCTCCGTCCTGAGAGTCATAATATTGCAGTTTCCATATCGAAATCCCATTGCAACACTGCACAGCGAACTTTTAATCAAGTCCTGGAGAAACGATTTACTACGAACAACGAATAAATATTAAGCAACAAGCAGACGGGTCACAGCGTGCAAGGTATGTAAAGATTATATTGGTCCAATAAATGTTTACAGAAGTGCATACAAGTCAAAATATGTTCTATGATTTACCTATTTTTATTAACATTGGTTACATAAAACACACTCACTCACGCATCACGAAATCTCAGTAAATACAAGTGCTAGGAGTCTCCAATTTTGCATGGGGGTTCCTTTTAGGACGTAGGTGGTCACTAATACGGGATTTTGCGAAATTCAACCCCTAATGGGGTAAAGAGGGGTGGCATAATATGTATGAGACTTCTATAGTTTTAATAGTAGGTTTTATTATTTCACGAATAGAAAGCTACATTACTCCAGAGTGCTATTAATAGTTTTTTTTTAATTCTGGAAAATCTTTTACACGCGGGCGGAGCCGCGGGCAAATGCTAGTTATATTATAAAAGTGCAAGCAGGCGAGCATAGGATGATGATTGAGACATCTATATCGAGTTTTCAGGGGGCCCTATTTGAAATGTTTTTGATAATTTTTTTTCATGTATTTACTACTCAAATACTACACCTTACTTCGTTTTTTATTAGTGTCTCGAACTAAAACTGTTACTGTATTTAGATTTTTTTATATATATATACAAAATGTCAACCTTCAACACTATCTAAGCTGTTTGTCTCATTCTAATAAAAATTGTACCAACTAAAACCCCATTCAACCTCTCAACCCACACCATCACGTGCAAAACAACACACATATACAGAATAATTAGTCTCATAGGTATTAATTACGCTGATGTAACATTCGGTGCGTAGTTAATCTTTGCGTGCATCGGTGCAGTCGGGCGGGCCGCGGCAACTATTAATCACAACTTTTAGCTCCACGCTCGCGCACCACAGCTAGTCGTACATTTAAAACAAATTGTTCATAGCTATATACATGACGCCATTCTTGTTTGTTGGTATGCTTTTAAATTTACTTATAACAACAATTTTATAATAGAATCCCTGTCTACTGTCATACTGCTTTCCCTAGATTTCCGAAGGATGAAGAAGGCTCAGAATCATCATAGGTAGGTAATACCTTCTTATTTCTTTCGAAAGACAAGCGGCAATTGTAAAGACGATGGTAGGCGAATTATGCCCCTTTTACTAAAATTAATTTAAAGAACATTGAAGCCCGAGTGATAGTGATTAATAATTATTAATTGAGCTGAAAAATATTGGTCGTATTAGTTGCAATTTTCCATTTTTTTGTTATAGAAATAAACTAGAAATTAAATAAAAAAAAACACATCAAAATCAGACCATTGTGTGGGAGCTACGATTTTACAGATATACCGATACACATCTTAAACTTATAACACGCCTCTTTGCGTCGTGGGTTAAAAACATAGCTGCGTTACGTATATTTTATTGAATAACATAATCTCAACAAAAGAGTCATAATTTTAATGCTGACTTGACAATCGGAGCCTGCAATTATAATCGCGTCATATAGGTAGATACCTCGCATAAATTCAAATTCAAATCATTTATTAAGTAATTAGACCCCTAAGGGCACTTTTACACGTCATTTTTACAATGTTTTTTATCGTCTAAAAGATTCTACCAGTGCTTCGGAAAATCCCACTGACCTGAGAAGAAGCACCAAGAAACTCAGCGTAGGTCTTTTATCTTAATATATATAAATCTCGTGTCACAATGTTTGTCCTCAATGGACTCCTAAACCACTTAACCGATTATAATAAAATTCGCACACCATGTGCAGTTCGATCCAACTTGAGAGATAGGATAGTTTAAATCTCAAATTATAGTCGCAATTTTAATTTATTGCTAATTATTTGTCTGTTATTATTTGACAGTCACAATTATCTGTTAACTCCAAATGATTCTAACAGATGTCGATACCTTTCGACTGGGTTGAGTAAGTAATCAATAGATGGCGCTGCTATGGTAAATCTACGAACGTGTCATATAAGCTACGGGTAGATTATGTATACTTTTTATACCGGGAAAATATAAAGCGGGACTTTTATACCGGGAAAACTCATTCACGCGGGCGGAGCCGCGGGCAAAAGCTAGTTGTTATATATTTCTTTTTTATATAATATTAAATGCGAAAATTAACGGAGAGTACCTAAATCAAAAACCCAGCTACATGTTTAGTTTTAAGTAAAGAATAGAAACAAACATCAAACAGAGCAGACCAGTCCACGCAAGCAGCACCCGTTCACGAATATGACGCATGTGCCAGCCATCGGCCTCCTCAACCATGTTGCAGGGAAGTGACCGACCCGGCACACGACGCCGCCGCAAGCACAGACGTTAAAGCGAGCAAGACTACTCAGATTCTGGCTAACCAAGACAAATGAGATGCAACATAAAAAATATACATTTTCCTATTCACGTACCACGTAGTTCAAGGAAACAGTTGCGTACGTGCTGAAATCTTTTATTAATGATTTTCCTAGAAATATGATGAATAGCGTATACGAATAGGAATTACAATAGTTGAAGATGATCTATCTTATAAGGTTACTAATACAATAATTGCATTTCGACACCTACATGATTTAAGAATATATTTTATCTTCCTCGTAATTGTACCTTACATGAAAAAAGTGTATTTAGTGTTTTGAAAATAAAAAAACTACCACAAAAACTACTATTTTAAAACATAAAATTCGGTCTTACTTTCCGCAGTAATCGGGTAACTTTAACAGCAGGAATTGCTATACACGAATTCTTTACGGCTTTTTAAAATATTGTTAAGGACTTAAAAGACTTCTTAAAATTCATCTTACACACACACCCACACTCACGCCCTTCATTCCCGAAGGGGTAGGCAGAGACGCAACTAATGCATCCACTTTTTGCCGTGCGTATTCCGTCACATGATGTGATAGAGGGCGAGCTTATCGCCATATCTACACAAATTCCAGCCTGCGAGTTAATACTGAATTGAAAAATTCAATATCACTTTGGCCGACACGGGGATCGAAACCGGGAACTCAGCATTGCAATCGTACCGTAATACAACTACGCCACCGAGGCAATCATAAGAAATTCATCTCACCGGGTGATAAACCCGTCAGGTACATGTTTAGTATTCTAATAAAGACTAAAAATAAACATATGCTTTTCTCACACTTCTCTCTGTCATAGAAATCAATGAAACACATAATGCTACATAATAACATCTGATAGCAGAGAGGATTTTGTATCGATACGCTGTTAATCGGGAGTAAACAATGATTCCGAATCTGCTGCGTCATGAGCCAAAGGGAGCCGACTAATTTGAGACACTATTTAGCGTTGGCCAAGCTGCTTAAAGGGAATTCCTTTTAAATAAATTTAAAATAAATAGTATTTTTTTGTATGTTTTATTGGTTAAGTTAAGATAGTTTTGATGCTTACCGTAAGTAAACGATCATCCAACCTCATCAAAAAATAAACAAACACACAGTAGCCAAATTCTGTTAGCTACCCAAGCATGTTTTCAAGCAATCCCTTTGGCACTTTTTCATCTGTAACAAGATTTACAAATGATATATTGCTTATAAAGAACAATGTTATTGTTAAGCACAACAATAACAACCCTTTGCCAATTTTTGCCAACTACCGTTTCTGGGTTGTTACAGTTTTGTCCTTATTTCCTATAATTTATGGTAGCTTAGGTGGTCTGTTACAATGGTTTTGCAAGTCACATGGCTTTGGAGGTCATTCGTTGGCTCCATCTCTGTATCGATACTGTAGTGGTATCATTTTCACAGCGGTTCTCAAAAGGGTAGCTTCCTATGTTTAATTTTGTACATTATTTTATATGTAACAGAAAATAAGACGAAAAAGAAATTCTTCTGTGAAATCAGCATAAAAATCGGTTGAAAAATTAAACAGTTATTCATATTTGAAATATCGTTGTGAGCCAAAGTGGAGGTGTGGCAGGGATATCGCGCTATCTCTTTTGCACGCATGCAGCCTTATGGCCGGTGATACTCGGTGACTTCACAGTCTGAGATTACTGTTATTTGACAGCTACCCCTTCTACCAAATTTCAAAGCTTTATAACTTATGTATTGCGCCAATTTTGAAAATTATTTTTCCATTAGATTTTAGATAGCATACATTTTTGATAAATCTATTTAAAAAAAAGTAGTCTACTCTACCTATAGTACCCTTTAGGTAGAGTACAGTTCAAGTATGTTATATGTAGGATTATAGTTTTTAAAGAATTATAACATGATTAATATTTTAAATTTCAATGTAATAAAAATATTTTTTAACAATGATAATCGGGAACCAAACCCTTGGGTTTTGAGAACAATAAAAAAATATGTACGTTCTTTATAATGGCTTTGTAAAGGCATCTTATATGTGAAACACATTCTGTGAAAATAACACTACTTCGTTCATACTAACCTTTGTAGAATAACTGCTTGCAAGGATTAATGTAATGCAGTTTAGGTATTATAATCCTTTGAGAGACAAATTATGGAGGATTTCATGAGTTTATGACGCCTTAAGGTGAGTAAGGCAGTGGAATTCCATACAGTACCTAGTTATTCAAATTTCTAAATAGCTTGACAGCGGATAGAAAGCCGTGACGCTCAGCATCAAGCGAACATCACGCGACTCTTATAATTTTTACAACTCAATGAAGAAACTAACTGATCGCTTATGTACTTATAGCGAACGCTACCGCCTGACGGAACTCTGAAGCATAAAATATTGCATAGCATTCCACTGCACTCCACACTAGGTATATGACAAGATATATTAGGCATAAAATGATTTAATGTAAATAGATAAAAAATAGACGTGTATTACGAGACCATAGAATGTCCAAGGAACTGTCATTGCTACGCCAAGGCACAAAGTTTGAGCACCACTATAAAAACTGCGTGGCATTCTCGACAATGGTGCGCTAATGATCGTCTTAACATTCAAATCGCCCACGCGCGCCTTTTGTCTCCAAAAACGCCAAGTTTTTCATTCGTGCAGACTATTTTTCAAACAGCACGATACTAAATAAAAATTGCCGCAAAATGATTGAAGGATGTAGGTCAACGGGTTGTCTGAATGGTTTGCTTCTTGCGACATAAAAAGCTTTTAAAAGGGAGGTTGCCAGTTCATGGGCATTACGCGTTGTTTTGCTACTGGCTGTTAATTAACTCGCCATAGACTTACGCAATTCAATCAATAGATTTTTCGTTTAGATTTATTGTTGTTTCTTGCCCAATATTCTAGAATAAGAATAGCCTAACTATTTCAGTTCTTGATTGTCTTACATGCTTGTTGCTACATACTCGCATACGCATACTCATGCCTTTTATCCCCGAAGGGGTAGGCAGAGGCGCAACTAATGCACCCACTTTTCGCAATTTTTATTCCGTCCCATGATGTGATAGGGGGCGAGCCTATCGCCATATCGGGCACAAATTCCAGACTCCGGGCTGATACTGAATAGAAAAACCCAATATCACTTTGCCCGACCCGGGGATCGAACCCGAGACCTCAGCATTGCAGTCGTACCGCAATACAACTACGCCACCGAGGCAGTCATATTTGTTTATTGCTTTAGGTTTAATTAACAGCATTTTAGTGAAACTTTTTCCAGCTATCCGAAATCACTGTTTGTTCAGTTCGGTAGAGACTGCAATTCATTTATTTGCATAATTATCTCGCTGTTCGACATTTTCCTTAAATATTATTGTGCCAACATTAAAAATGTAATGGAGTCAATTTGCCAAGCTAGAATAAGAAACTGTCGTAAATAATACAAGTATTGCAAATTATAGGAGTATTATTATTACTACTATTAGGCATACAGCAGTATGCCTTCCTAACTTTGGATAGGAGTTTCTAGGTTATAAGATGGTCCATGCTATAAAAAGCTAGATAAGATGTCGATTAAATTAACTACCCATTACTGTAGAACTACAATAAAAATAGAAAACTTACAATGCTCAAAGCAAACTAATGACAAGATTAAAAATCTATATGGCAAAGAATTATTTGCTTGAACAATATCTCAGACTTCTGTAACAAAAATAGCGTATAATATAAAATTGGACTACATATCCCTTCATGCCTGAAAAATCCTAATGGATTTCGCAATATGTACGCGAAAGACAAAAAATAAAGATTCCTTTGAGCTTATTCAGAGAACATCCAGTCGTTTCCGAACGGAATGTCTTGAAATAATAAGTTATGCGTGTGCTAAGGATGAACCGCGTGACGTCGCCATGTGACACTACCACATCTATTAATCATGGACACAAGTCGTTTTATGTTCCGATCTCCGAGGAGCAACTAAAATAATACCGACTCCTACCGTCGTTACGAAACGTGAACATCGCTTCATTAACAAAAATTGTTTACGCATATCTATAAATAACATGAAAAATATCATTGCCAACGTCTTTGACGCCAAATGATGCGTATTTACAAATTGTATTTAATTCTCACATTTTTAGCGTCATGTATCTACGTAATCATTAACAACGTGTCACGATAGCATTGTTAGTGGGGAAATGGAAAAATCTTCGACCAGATTCCACAACGGAACAATTTCACGCGTCATAAAATATCGTTGTAGAATTCGAAAATTTCGCGTCGAGATGAAAACGAATCGAAATGATGGCGTCCGTGTCGAATAATATAAATCGATTTGTTTTCAAAAACGATGTCATTATCTTTGACGAAGGATGAGGGGCTCTGATGACAGGCCGTAATATCTTTGCCAGAAAAGTTTCGCTCGCCCTAAAATTACATACGTTTGTTGTTTTTTATTGTGTGGAACTCTTCTTTAGGAATCGTATATAGATAAATGAATAGTATTGAGTATTAAATAAAATATAATCGTTTACTTATACAAAGCAATTTATAATAATATGTGTAAATACTGAATGCAAATGCAACCAGGCCTGTATTATATACTGCCCACTGCTGAGCACGGGCCTCCTCTACTACTGAGAGGGGATAGGCCTTAGTCCACCACATTGGCCTAGTGTGGGTTGGCAGCCTTCAAATACCCTCGAAATTCGTATTGATAATTCTCAGGTAGGTATGTGGGTTTCCTCACGATGTTTTCCTTCACCGTCAAAGCGAACCATACTTGATAAACAATAAACACGTAACTTCGAATACTCAGAGGTGTGTGCCTTGGGTTTTAAACCTCCGGACATTGTCTCGGCAGACTGTTCCATTCCCAATTAGGCTATCGTCCACTAGTACACATAAATACTGAAAAAAAGATGTAACTAATGAATTTCGTCAACGAGAATTCTAGTTTGAAGGAAATCTGTGATTCTAGTCCTATAATATCTGCAGGACCTAGCAAATCATGAGCTTAGCTTATAAATAAATAAATTATAATTATCAATCAAAGCTACAAGTAAATCTATTGTCACTGACATTTGTGTAACAAATTCAAGTTTTTTTTTAATTGAATTCAATGACTAGACGAGCTTGCCGTTCGCCTGATGATAAGCGATACGACCACCCATAAACAGTAGCAACACCATCCAGTACCTTGAGTTACAAAGTACTGTGTGGCATTCCACTGCGCTCGTCATCCTGAGACAAGATGTTAAGGCTCATTATGTCCAGTAGTTACACTGGCTACAATGTCCTTCACACCGAAACACAATAGTGTATGAACACTGCTGCTTGGCGGTAGAAATAGACATTAAAGTCACACAATTACCAAATAAAATTTTATGCTGCCACCTGAATATTATACTGTGCTTTATCGGTCATTTATTATAATGTTTTATTAAGTAAAAATATCCTACATTTCGATTTATAATTTAAAAATGTTACATATTTTGCACCAATACCTATATAAATTCCATATACCAAACTAGACCGTAACTGTTAATTCCTTCATTCCCAAGAGCATTGTGACTGCCCCTTTGTAATCCAGCGGAGATTGCCAATCAACACTCCAGTCAGAGGGACATATGGCCCTCAGGGACAGAGGGACAGAGGGCAGGAGAGCGGGAATCAAAATGGACGATGAATTGTAAAGCAGGGGTGAAAGTGTGCATTACGTTTTTGCTCGGATGAGGATTTGTGACGCTTTTGATTAAAGCTTGTTGTTTTTATTGAGAACAGAAACAATCCAGAATTATTTTAGATTCATCTAAGTCCTTTTTAAACTAGACTTAATTATGCAGTACATCGTTTACTTTACTTTACATATTTTCATAGTAAAATAACGTTATACCACATAATACAGAATAGTACTACGTGTTGCCTGTTATAGTTGCACAGCGTTTTGTCTTGCTTCCTCTGACGGTAAATGTCATTCAACAAAGCGAGACAACAAACTGAATACCTATTACAGACGTCTACAACGTTCATTTAAAGCTAATGTGTAATCGATTTTAATTAACCAATTCTTTCCACGCATTATTTCAACACAACAAACTTTCACTTTGCTTTTAATCCCATCTAACTCAACAGGTAATGAACTCAGCTCAACTTACCCTTCGGTGAAGGTGCTAATTAATTGTAAAAGTATCCAGAGACCAACGCAGTCCATTAGGCTTAAAACCCTAGCTTAACGTTAAGCATTGTTTTTCCATGACCCTTGTATCCCTAAAGTCCAGTTGAGTGCTACCGCAAACCAGTATATTATGACCCCGCCCGACATAAAAGGACCATGTGATCAAAGTTGCCAAATAATTGGACGATCTGACCACAACTTTTGTTTTATTCAGGAGAAATTAAAGGCACTTACTGGCACTTTGATGTTTATTATAGTTTCTAATTGTATTTATTTTGTCGTTTGTAAATTACAATATAGTTGGTTCACGTATATAGAACAAATTAATGGTTTGTTAATTCAGTATCTAATCGACCAACGAGTTAAAGTAAATTTGATATCGTGCATGGAGGCCTACTCTTAAATTGTTTTTGGTTTTGCACATTTCAGACTGAGCTACCTAATTATTGTGTTCTAGTGAGTTCTTTTTGTAGCTTATAAGGCCAATACATTTGATACCTACTGCTTTGTGAGTGAGTACAGCAATTTCAAGTTATTAGATTTTCAAATAGTACATTACCGTTATTACTCGCCATACTTAATTACTGACAGTCAGGTATAACATCTAGAATATAGAGCATCTGGATGACGAGCGCAGTTTGGTGCTTAGTAGAGCTACATAACTCAAAGTCCTGCATGGTGTTGTGTCTGGTTATAATTATTTATGGCTTTTACTATTAGAAAAGTAACACTGTCGTCTCAAACAACACAAACAAATTTCAATAAATAATTATTTATAAGCAACCAATTTTATCAATCAAACCTGCATATTCAACGGAGCATGCGTGGGCTATTAATTTAGACCGGCGCACGCCGATCATTAATTTGCAACAAAATTATAGAAGTCATCTTTAAATAACGTTAATACGTATAAGTGTTCGCCAAATAAATTGCTCGCCACATCCATTTATAATCAGTGGGTAAGCATTTACTACTGTGATTAAATTTCGCTACGAAATTAATGTCTGTTAACAAAGGTCACGCCTTTCACACCTAATATATAATTCGTTATTTTTTGTAACCGATTGCCTACTAGGGCGGTACGATGCTATTGCCAAGCGTTATGGGAGAACGTGTGCGTCGTTTTTATTATCGTTAACATTGTGTCTTGTGCCAAAGAATTACATGTAAATAGTATTTATTCTTATACACGACTATTGATTAAGTCTAGACGAATGGTACTAAGTCGTGATATTCCTTTGACTTTGAGTTATTGGGCTCTTGCCGTGTAGCTCAAGTCTCAAGACTAAAATGCCTGCTCCAAAATAACTCTATATTTTTGTACATTACAGATTATGTTGTATTTTTATATGATTTATTATAATTATTGACTTAAATATTATGTAAATCAAAGCTACGTTATCATGCACACGCAACAACACTTGGGACAGCGACCTAAGTCAAAAGTAGGTTTGTAAGTAAGAATGTATAGTGAGCTAATATATTATTTCTAAAACAGTTGGTGGATATCGCCTGTCAATCAGAATAAGTACTAGTTATGAACAGGTGTTGTTGATCATGGCAACTTGAAATACATAATATAATATTTGATGTAATATTTCAGGGCAAAAAATAAAAGGTAAGTAGCTTTTTCTCGCGGCTCCAGCCGCGTCAAAAGTCTTTCCTGAATAAATAATAGTTGTTTATGTTCTTCCCAGGGTCTCAAATTATCTCCATACCAAATTTCATCGAAATCGGTTTAGGAGTTCAGCCGTGAAAGTGTAACAGACAGAAGGACACAGTTCCTTTCGCATTTATAATAAAGTAATATATTGTAAAGTTTTAAAGTATGAATTCGTTTTGCATTGTGATTGTCTTCAAATCTTACTAATATTATAAATGCGAAGGTTTGTGATTTTTTTTGGATGTTTTTATGTTTGTTAGTAGTAAACGCAGAAACAACTGAACGGATTGGGATGAAATTTGGCCTGATCTCATGTCCTGGATTGACACAAAGGCTATTTTTTATCTCAGTAATTTGCTCCTATGGGAAGTATTGGATATTTTTATTAGTCTAATTTTTGAAGTAAATTACGCTGGCGTCATTGCAATTGTGTTTAGGGACTTTTGTAACGGGAAAGACTTTTCACGCGGACGAAGCCGCGAGCAACATCTAGTCATCCATATGTGAAGGATGAATCATCATCATCATCAGCCCGTTGCAGTCCACTGCTGGACATAGGCTTCTCCCAAGTTACGCCACAGAGCCCGGTCTGCTGCTTTATGCATCCAGTCGCTGCCGGCCCTCTTGTGCAAGTCGTCCCACCATCTCGCCAGAGGGCGTCCCACGCTACGTTTGCCAAGACGCGGTCTCCACTCAAGAACACGCTTACTCTAGCGGTTATCTGTTCTGCGATATATGTGGCAGAATGCATAGAAAACATTGATTTACGAAATATTTGTTCCGTCGTGTATATTAAAACATGTTGATTTGCAATATATTTCTTTAAGCAATGCTAAAGAACACTTTGAAGTCTAAAAAGAGTTTGAATAAATAAAGCTTCAATATTTTCTTAATATTCAACCATGAAACTTATAAATCGATCCCCTTCATAAGTATAGACACTTGTTTATTTTTAATGATGTAAGTCTTATTTAGACTACGACACTTTACATCGTACAGTCAGTATATACACCGAGTGTCTGTATGAATACGGGTATCTCAAAATATCACAATAAGAAACACCTTAGGGCTCATACACATAAACACGATACGGCGTCGCGTCGTGAAACGACGTCGTCTTACGATGCGACGCCGTATCGTGTTTATGTGTAAGAGCCCTTACACGTAGGAACTCGATGTGTAAGCTGACTGTACGTTGTGTAGTGTCGTATTCCAAACTAGGCTTTATTTATCCGAAACAACAAAAGTTCCTACGTTATATTGTTTGGTACTCAACTCATACAATATATCTTAAAACATTGTAAGAGAATCTATGAATCCCAAAATACAAGATTTTGATGTACTAAAACTAAATTCCAGAATACAAAATGCCTTCCATATTCAACATAAAAAAAAATCACAAAGCCTTCCGAAACAAACCACATCAAACATTTAAATGGAAATATTATATCAATAGGTATATATGGTATAGGTAGGTATCTACATGTCTGGGCGGAAGGCTCGGCTCGCCAGGCGGCATGTCAAACAGCGGGAGTTCCCGGTGAAATTGAAAAACAATCTCCCACCATTTTCGCTCGCCGAACGTCATAAATCTATGTACAAAAATTCTACAAGCTATTTATGAAATCTATCAAACGGACGGTCCGATCTATCCATTTGTAGTTGTGGCCACTGAAGAGTATACCACCATTTTATAATTTGAATAATCAAATGTAAATTGAAAACGCTTGTTATGTTATTTATAAGGTTGAAAGACAATACTGCTTCGATATCAAAACATACTTTTATTTAACTCTTCTTGTAATAATTACACCTCATTAAACGTCTAAGTTCAGTGCAAAATAAATATTCTACTCAGAAAAATGTTAGGTTACATACGCTATGACTCCTTTTACTACTTTAATACTGTGTTTACTTAATTTTTAGATGCAATTCAAGATGTAGGTATATTATGCTAGACTATAACTAGGCAAATGCAAATCCATCAACCGTGGGAAACTGATTAAGTATCCTCCAGTCCTCTAATATAAGTTCCTGAATACGAATAAGACTAGAAAATTATATCATCGCTGTCTTTTATTTAACTCTTCTTACCAAAAAAATCATAATCATAATATTACAATAATAGTTTAAACAAAACATTTGGCCGACAGTATACGCCGATGCGATGTGGCCATTGTGGGATTAATTGCATTAATCATGACCAGTGACAGCTATTACATTTTTGGTGCTCGACTTTTGGTAAGCCCGAAACAATCAACGAAGTACCATTTGAAACACGAAACAATACAATGATCCATATTCATTACAACAATTACCATTCCCATTCACAATTGAAGTGTTGGTATTCTACATTTAAAATGAAATACTCGTACAATCTGTTTTATTATTCTTAGCTCTATATTATGGGTATAGATGTCTGCCAAGTTTATTATAAAAATTGGGATAGGTTACCTTATTGTTACATGAGATTTTTTTCCATTACCTCCATCTTTAACTTAGAATTAGACTTTAATGATATTGATTTAGTTACATTTATTAGGTACTATAAATATATGCCACAAATCCACTAGCAAGAAAATGATATCATCATCATCACCAGCCACATGACGTCCTCTGCTGAACATAGGCCTCCCGCAAAGATTTCAACACGGACCTGTCAAAAAAAATATGTACGAATACCCAAATAAAGTATGTTTTCAAATAAATAATTAACCAAATTCCAACTCTTACTCTAAAGAGACTTAAAATATAATATTGCCGAGACAATGTCCAGAGGTTAAAAACCCAAAGCACACACCTCTGACTTTTCGAAGTTACGTGTGTATTGTTAATCAATTATCGTTCGCTTTAACGGTGAAGGTAATCATCGTGAGGAAACCTACATAAATGGGAATTTTCCATAAGAATTTCGAGGGTATGTCAATTCCGCCAACCCGCACTAGGCCAGCGTGGTGGACTAAGGCCTAACTCCTCTCAGTTGTAGAGGAGGCCGTGCTCAGCAGTGGGCAGTAGGTATATGATACAGGGCTGATTGCATTGCATGTCAGATTCTGTAAAATATTCGTAGCTGAACCAACCCACATAAATGATAAACTGTGGATTAACTTTTTTGGTAGTAATCTCATAAGTTTTTACCAATTGTGCATAGATATTAATGAATTCAAACATTAGAATTTACTTAAGAATAGGTATCTAAAATTGATAACATCAAAGTAAATTTTAAATTGCAACAGCCTTTAAAAACACGAAGATCGATTAAGTTTTAAGAGCTTTTATCCATTAAGTTGATGGTTCTTGGATGTAATGACTTCATTACAACAATTTTCCATGTTGTAATGGCGCCCAGACTCCTGATGATTGAAATTTAAATACCCTTCGCATAATAAAGTATCCACATATAATCAAGTGCAACAAAACAGATAGAATTTGTGGCTGCATGCAATAGCTGCACGTTGCTGATGAATTGAATTTGTTTCAAAAGTCTCTTATTACTTTATTTAATACTAGAGTTCTGCTCGCGGCACCACCCGCGTGAATGACTTTTTCCGGGATAAAAGTATATTTCCCCGTAAAAAATTGGCCTATGCTACTCGCTGATAATGTAGCTTTATATTGGTGGTGAAAGAATTTTTCAAATCGGTCGTGCAGTTTCGGAGCCTATTCAATGTAAACAAACAAACAATCAAATCTTTCCTCTTTATAATATTGGTATAGAAAAGAATTGCGAGATTTAAAAAATGTTGAGAATCCCGTTAGATTTGATAGTGATTTTTTAATTTAAATTAATGTATTTTATTATCTAAACCACAGCCGATTCGCCTACAACGTGCATGGTCTTCCCTGGTGTTAAGGTTTCCACTATCCACCATACCAGCCCTGTATTATATACTGCCCACTGCTGAGCACGGACCTCCTCTACAATTGAGAGGGTTTTAGGCCTTAGTCCACCACGCTGGCCTAGTGCGGGTTGGCGGACTTCACATACCTTCGAAATTCAGAGAACTTCTCAGGTATGTAGGTTTCCTCACGATGTTTTCCTTCACCGTTAAAGCGAGTGATAATTCACAAAGAATACACACTTTTTTTTTTTTAGAAAAGTCACAGGTATGTGCCGGGTTTTGAACTTGCGGTCATTCGTCTCGGCAGTCCGTTCCACTCCCAACTAGGCTATCGCCGCTTAAGGTTTATTTGGACATAATATTCCTTAATAATACATTTCTCATATTTTTGTCGTACCAACATTAAAAATCACTTCATCTTTTGATACAGTATGTATACAAATACTTCGTATAAATATTGACACAAACCATCATTAGTTGCCGACATCGAAAAGAAAAAAATCAAATACTAAAGTAAGTACAAAACCAACAAATCAATAACTTCGTGTTGTTGACAGTACCGCATCGTCTTATGTGTACATACTTATGTATTTTTACATTCGAATAGAGCAATGGAAACTACATAGCATAATTATTACAATATTAAATAACTGCCTTGCTCTTTAAATTTTAGAAGTTACTTTATGCTCACAGCTACGCCCGTGTGAAAGAGTTTTTCGAGATTAAAGTCCACATTTTCTCGGAATAAAAAGTAGCCTAAGTCCTACCCAAGGTCTCAAACTATCTTCATACGAAAATCGAAATACGTTCAATATTTGTTTACTTTACCGCGTTCAGACAGACGTGTAACGTGACTGAGGCACTTTGTTTTTTAGTATGTAAGGAATGTTGGACTTTATAAATGTTATAAGTCGTAACTTAACATACTTTCCTGATGAGAGGATATTGGATGTACCTAATGTCCAATCATTAGCTACCACTTTACACAATAAAAACCCACTATAATGGCTGATTTCGAGATCTTTCGGAGTCAGTTGGTGTTCATCCAGTAAGACATACCGGCTTTATCCTGCCGATCATCAAAGCTCTCTTTGATAATATTTAGACTATTCTGTACCGTCGAACCCATAATTATAGTCATCATACATCATCATCATACCAGCCCTGTATTATATACTGCCCACTGCTGAGCACGGGCCTCCTCTACTACTGAGAGGGTTTAGTTAATTATAGTCACTGCCCTGCAAAATAAAAAAACAATGGATGTCTCTTTCAATCAAATTCATTCAAAAAAACGCAATGATTGTGTAACAAAAGGCATATGACATAGAAATCTAGGTAGGTAAAGTGAACGCAAGCGGGCGCGTGAGAGCGGCGCGCGCGCACGATTGGTCTCGCTGTATATGGAGACGGTGTTCACAACGCAATCATCAATTATGGCCGATTGTAACGGGGATCAAAGAGGCCGATCACTCATGCGCAACTCAAATGTAAATTATGATATACATTACATGTGCGCTGAAAAAAACGCAGGCGCTGATGACATATATGTGAATCATGAGACATTTGTGTCTCGAAACTTAATACTTTTGTCCCAGTTCTGCTGAATGTCTGTTCCTGGGAATCATCTTGAAAGAAAGTACTGAGAAGAGAGCGAAGATGTATTATTTGTTGTTCTGTCAACATTTATGTAGTAATTATGAAAATAGTATTGCATGAAATTCATTGCAATATGGCACTATAACAAACGTGTTGCACGCTTTTCGTTCCAAAGTGCAAAAGGAACTTTAACAATGTAAAAAACCTTTACTAAAAAATACAAATACAATTTTAAGAAAACCAAAGACATTTTTAGATTCCTTTTGTCATAAAAAAATAGTAGAAAAACAAGCAAATCTGTCATATGTTGGTAAGTGAACACCACCGCCCATAACCACAAACTGAGCCAGAATCATATTTTACGTGCTTTGTCGGCCTTTAAGAGAAGGGTGAGTTGGTGAGGAGTAAGAAATTGATTTGGCGTCTGCCAATCATCACCTTTACTTGAACAAAAATATAGAGATGAAGCAATAAGCGAATTATGACAGCATGATGTTAATATGTAAATTGCTTGCATATGTTCAATCAGACAATTCATTAGTGATATTCTCAACTGTTATAGTATCGTAGCATGCATCAATAGATTTCTGTAAGTGTTTCAAGAAAATTTGTTTCGTATCTAGATTTTGCCAGACTGATGAATCCCTAATAATCCAGTTATTCCAGTCTTTGTACTGTATAAATGAGAATACAATATTTATAATACTCAAGTTAATAAGAAAAATAACAACACGAAGTCATATCGATGATTACAATCGAACAAACTGGGTTAACGGATATGGAAACGTTCGTCTCATTTACAAGCCGCACAAAACAAAAGGTACAAGATTCGATCGTGAGGCACCAAGCTGATTTGATATATTCTGTGCCGCGGAATCGTGCGCACTCGCTCGTACATTGATTTATTACACGTCCATTGAACACACGTCTCAAAACATTCAAACGATTTGATAAATATAACAGTTTTTTGAAAAATTTCAATATTGGTAAATTGATTAAGTGGTCGTAATGACAGCTAATAAATTCCTAGTGATTTGGTGATTGATAATGGGCATGTAGTATGTGAAAATTTTGAACTAGACATTTCCTCCATCCTCTTACACCTATATTAGTACAATAAATTCAAAAATCAATAAAAAAATTAGTTAAAATATAAACTAAAGAAAAAAATCTCTTCAACTTGATATATGTGATTCATATCTATTTTACCTTTGCTAAAAACAAACACAATATTTAGTTCTTCTAAGTTAATAATATATTGTATATTTATATACAATGGTTTTCTTGCATTACCTTGGACCACCAAATCAAACTGAAATCAGCAGAAGAAATCAGAGAAATTACTCATACTCACGCCTTTTATCCCCGAAGGGGTAGGCAGAGGCGCAACTAGTGCACCCACTTTTCGCCGTGCCTATTCCGTCCCATGACGTGATAGGGGGCGAGCCTATCGCCATATCGGTCGCAAATTTCAGACTGCGGGCTGATACTGAATAGAAAAATCCAATATCACTTTACCCGACCCGGGGATCGAACCCGAGACCTCAGCATTGCAGTCGTACCGTAACACAACTACGCCACCGAGACAGTCAAATTACAATTATTTTATAAATAAAAGCTCGTAATTCCCACACATAGAACTCAAGAGCTCCATCATCAAGAATCAACACTTCAAGACAATTGTCACCAAATTACACGCGAGATAATCCCAAAAAACAAGTGAATTGCTATGTTTACAAACATCCTAACCTAGGCTAATGATGAACGACAGGGCGTGTTCGGCGGTAATCAGCGGGCCGTTGACCCCTGATAATGACTGGCCGATGACGCTGCACGTAGACCACGTGCGACCACCGTTACGTACAATGGGAACTCGCAGATGGCGTTTTAATCAGTTTTTTTAAAGGGTTTGATGTGGAAACGTTTGGAACTGCAAATAAGTACCTAGAATACACATGGTTAGTATACGATTAGTTGAACTAAAGTTAGGTGTAATGGTAAAACGGGTATTAGAAACGATTATGAAAGTTGAGTAAACTTCTAGAACGTAAATTATAGTGCAATAAACTAAGGACATCGAGGGATCCCATTCATCATTCAGGCCGGGCTAAAGACGAATATAATATTAGGTGTGATACTCAACACTGCCAATGAACATCCACCTAATTGACGGGTGTAGGTATTGCCAAGCTTTGAGGAGAAATATTTAACTCCAATTTACATAAATAGGCTTCACATTTGAATCCCAGAAGAGCTACGCAGATACGCAACTAATGTAGGTACATACATTTCACCGAGCTTGTTTTCGTCCATGGTTTGATGGAGGCGAGCCAATCAAATTTGATTTTACAGGTAGTAATTGACATCCTTACATAAAGTATAAATAAAAAAAATAAAAAAAATACTTTTTCATCACGTAGGCGAACATAGTTGCACTTATGATAAGTCAAGATACATTAAATTGATTATATTCAAAATTATTATTAATATCAATGGTCACTTATATAACTACCGACATTTTTATTGGGAGTAAATCTATAATGAGAAATAAACAATAACAAAAAAGCCAGCTCGGGCTGGCAGGAAAGGGGATATAAAAAAGAGATCATTTTATTAAAATAATGGGAGGAACGCGTCGCGATCCTCACCGGTGAGGACACTACAGGCCCTAGCCTAGCTAACCTACCAGCCTTTCACTAGCTACCTAAGCGATGACGACCCGAAGAAGAAAGACAGAAAGAAACTCTTGGCTTACTTTTTTTGTCATCAATTGTTCATTGTTTCTTTCTCTTTTTTTTTTCATTACTTTTGTGCTGTATACAGTCAGATTAGTTATATAAGCTAATGCACGCACATCACCGTTGAAATGAGATAAAATCCAAATGAAGGGATTTAGGGAATACCTGGACAGGCATGTACAAATACGTAAAACTGGACATAACACAAAAAAATAATAAAATAACGGTGTATAACACTGTAGGTACATTGTACCAACCTAGAAAATCCCATAATTCCCGTATCTGTCGATGCCCTAATATTTACAACCACCACCACAAACTATTACTCTTAATAAAACTGACTAGAACTTTTTATTGTTCCCCATAATCATTATCCCAATGCTATTCTGGAATGTCAGATTTTTGGTCGATCTAACATTGAGACGTCAAAGGAATGAAGACAAATGCCACAGCATGACTTTCAAAAAGAAAGTCACTGCGCAAATTGAATCATGTGCATTAACAAAGGATGTGACACACATACGAGAGTACATGCAATTATATGGCCATGTGCCTGATGTTCTACTTTCATTGCATTGTTCACTCCCCTTGTGTATTTAGTTCCTCAGCATACCATGGTTTTTTTCTTTAGTGACTTGGTTTGAAAGTATTATGAGGTTTTTTTTAGTATAATTGTTAACGTACTGGTACGAAAACTTTGTTTTTTTTTAGGTATACCTGAGGAAATATTTCTCGATCATGTGTTCATGGGTAAAGAACTTCATACTAGAAAAACGATTTCTCCACGACGTTGTTTTAAGTTTTTGCATTTTCACTGCATCTTCTATCTGGCTGAAATATGTTTTGTATGGTCAATATAACCTTTAGTGTAATTATAAACGTTAGTAATAGGTAAGTATCAAAAAAGTAAATTTTATACTGATTGAAATTAAATTCATGAGCAGCCTTTGAACCTAAGATATTACTCATGATATTCTTAATTGGAATAAAATTTCGCAAATCAAAATTATTATTAATGCAATAAGGAAAACTTTAAAGTGCGCTCGTTGCGCCTCTGCCTACCCCTCCGGGGATAAAAGGCGTGAGTATGCGTATGCGTCTTAAAGCCTATTGTAGTAGATAGCTTATTACTGCAAACAAAGATATCAGAAAAAAATCAAACAAAACACTTAATAAGCGCCAATTAATCTTCAAATATCAAATCTAAAAACGCTCCGCTGTTTCTGTGAGTGGAACAAAGCAGTCGATAAAAATAATATGGTTCTATTCATATTTTAGCTGACTGCTAAGTATTCCTATTAAGTAGGTTAATATAAGGTTTACTTAATGACCATGACTTCAATTTCACCTGTATAAAGAAATTTCACTGCCACTTAATTCATTTTAAATAAAATTTACTTCCTTCCTTACCTTCAATATTTTTTGCGTAAAATTCTCTTTCATAGACTTTTAGACTCGTCTATATCTTACCAACATCTGTACCTATCATCAAATAATTCTTAAAACCTATAAAATAAGAGTCACATTTTATACCTACGTATTCGTTCACGACCAGGGGCATAGTTATTGGCTACAATTGACATGTCCGTCTTGATAACGGAAGCCGTCGCAGATCGCACTACCCACAACTGCTATGTCACCGCACTTATCAATAAGCTACATAACTCTTCGTGGAGTTAAATAAACTACATAAATTGGTTTCTTTGTGCCTTTTAAAACCTTTGTATTTGACACAGATTGCCAAGATTCTTCTTTTTATGCTAGAAATTACGATACTTCCATACCAGCCCTGTATTAAATACTGCCCACTGCTGAGCACGGGTATCGTCCACTAGTAAGAGGGTTTAGGCCTTAGTCCACCACGCTGGCCTAGCGCGGGTTGGCGGACTTCACATACCTTCGAAATTCAGAGAACTTCTCGGGTATGCAGGTTTCCTCACGATGTTTTTCCTTCACCGTTAAAGCGAGCGATAATTCACAAAGAATACACACATAACTTTTTTGGAAAGGTAAGAGGTGTGAGCTCTTGGGTTTTGAACCTGCGGACATTCGCCTTGGCAGGCCGTTCCACTCCCAACTAGGCTATCGCCGCAAGCTAGCAATTACGCAGTAACATAATCTTTACAAACATTTTGCCTTGATTTACAGTAGTTTACTGCTTCTCGGTCAGGTTTCGGTTTCAAAACATTGTAGCCAATAATTGTGCCTTGTGAGACTCACGATGACAAGCGCAGTTCAGTTCTATGCAGTGCTTTGGTTATACTTCTGGGTGGTGTTGCCTATGTTTATATGCATTCAAAGCGCTTACTTTTATGGAAGAGCCACTTACACGTCTTCTCATTCAATTTTAAAGAACAAAAGCACCGCTATTCTATACATAAATTATGGTGTGAGTGCAGCAAATGCTGCATTTCTTGTGTTAAAGTATTATAAATCAAACCTGACCTAACTTAACGCGTTGGCTCATTACAGCATGTAAAGAGTTCGCTATAGTTAACGATTTGCACATGAAGTAGAATGCTTTGAATTAAAATCTCCTGCACAACATATAGGTTTTTTGGGAGATCAAGTCCCCAACCTAAAACATAACCAACTCAGACGTATCAGTATCAGTCAAAACATTAAAATAAACGTAAACAAAAGCCTTACTGATAAAGGGATCAAACGTAGCTACTCACTATACGTCAATGTAATACGGACCAAATCCCCATTTCCATAATCGTATCATAGAATTATAGGCAACATGACTAGTATCAAGCTGGTCACAATCGGATATCAAGCGGTGCAACTGACATTTAAATCGTGATCGACTGGGACTCGAACACGCTACCACAGACTACCGGTGCCCCCGTGATGACTCAGCGTTTATTCGCCACACCTGCCTAACTATCCGTATTAAATTTTATTGGCCGTGACTTTGGAAATTTTTATCTTATTTTCACATAATAAAGACTACATTTGAGCGGGTTATGACGACGATTGGTCTTTTTGGTCATGAAGATGGATCAAAACGATGTGTTTAATTACGCCATTGCATCGGTTGTAGTATTGTTTTTGAATATGAATGAAATAAGTCTCTTTAATTTTTTTACACGTGCGTTTAAAATTTTATATAAAAAAAAATATTATACACCTCGGCAGGTAAACGAATAGTAGAATACATAATAAATACATATTCAACATTTCCCACCACGTTCGACCTTCGTCAAAACTTTGTCTAACGCATCCTTATAATCATACGCCTTTGCCTGCTACGGTTTTTTACAAAAAATATAATTCCTTGATCCTCTTAATGCTAAAAAAAGTAAAGATGGTGTATTTAATCTACAGTCACGCCAACCTATCTGTGAATTGAATGGGTTCTTTCAAATACTGACTGTTACTGGTGGTAGGTCTCTCATTATGTAAGAGGCCGTCTGGGTGGGTACCACCGCAATGTCTATTTCTACCGCCAAGCAACAGTGTGCTTGCACTGTTGTGTTTCGGTTTGAAGGACATTGTAGCCAGTATAACTACTGGACATAATGAGACTTAACATCTTATGTCTCAGGATGACGAGCGCAGTGGAATGCCACACAGTACTTTGTAAGTCAAGGTGCTGGATGGTGTTGCTACTGTTTATGGGTGGTCGTATTGCTTACCATCAGGCGAACGGCATGCTCGTCTCGTCATTCAATGCAATAAAAAAAAAAAAAAAAAAAAAAATTAACAACTTCGGAATACGGCAATATACACACCGGATATGATTAGAAAATACCGTATAGAAACTAATTAATCTACCTACCTCGTTGAGAAATTAGTATTTTACACAGTTAGTAGAGCAATAAATTTATTTGTATCATTAATCCGCCATGACAGATTGAGCAGTGAGATGATTTTCCTCGTCTGATGCTTTCTTTTAGCGTTAGCGTCTCTACGGTAATCTAAATTAAACTAGACCAAAAGTAAGGCTTCATTTTAAAGGCAAAGCAACCTAGTAGATGTGAAACAAAAAAAAGTATAAAGTATTTTTTTTATTTCAAACTAAAAAAAAATGAATACACTAGAAAATTCTTTGTGCTTTAAAATACTTATATTTTAACTACCCCTACGTTAAAAATTCAACCAACACGTGCATCATTCCCACCCATTTGCTAGATACATTAGCGTTACTGCAACGAGGATGTTTTTAATCTAACATTTGGAGATTGACAGGTGGGTTCGTTCCCGCGGAGCCGCCAGTATCAGGTAAAAACTTTGATTAAAAATATTTCAGCGAAAGCTCGCAGCGCTGCGATGTTATCGGGCGTGGCTACCTTTTTATCTTCACATTATTATTTTTTTTACACAAAAATATGCTTTGTGTGCTCAGCTGCTCAAAGCGTTTGCTTTTATGTACTATAGAATCTGTAGAGACTTGTTATGTATGGGATTGTAAAAATATTGTTTGGTTTGGAAGTTCATATTGTATGATTTTTTTTTAGTTTTAATGTCAATCTGAAATGTTCAATTTATAATAATTATTCTACGATATAAAAAATCCTAAATCAATGATTACATTTGGATGAAATTGAGTATCAAAATAACGAAGTCTTAGAATAACATATGAATTATCACGTATAGGCTACTTTTTTCCCGCGAGAAGTACTCAATGCAACTTTTATTTATTTCTTGAAAGAACTTCATGCTGACGAAGTCGCGGGTAAAAATTAGTCCTTGATTTTTTTATAATTCTCAATTGAGTAGATATATCATAACACAGTGAAGATAATAAAATATATTTGTACTACATTGCAATATTTATAATTACAGTTAGCATTATTCAAGAAAGCTTACGTTGTTTAATACAATATGTACATAAAACGTAAACAATAAATTACGCTTCATTTCAAATAATACAGACATAACTAAACATATCAATACAATAAAATGCACCCGACGCGCCGCCATATCTCAAATTGTACGGGCGACTGCGTCCAACAGTGGCTCAGAGCCCCTCAAAAAAATACCAAACTAAAACCATCCCCTAAAATAATTTGAGTGAAAAGAAAGGAACTTAATACACTCCCCTCCATAGCCGGCGCACCCCTCGACGTGCCGACATGTATGGGTGTGTGCGTGCGTGTGTGGGTGACCCTCAGTACGGAGCTGACAGCTCGGTACAAGATGAATAAAGTTCTGTAATAATATATTTTTTATTTGAGTATGAATCTAAAACTTTATTATTTTTTATAAATTGTTGTTATGGTTGTTCATTCCAGGGTTAGAATTGGCATCATATTTATTAAAGTATCCTTGCGAGTCAATGCTAAATTATTATTTTATTAAAAAGGCACTTTAAAATTTGTCTTTTTTTTCTAAATTATGCATATTTACTACACTATTTATTTGGTTATTATTAAATCATTTTAAGTACTGTCATAAACATTTTAAAATAAAGCATATAACAAATAATTGTTGAAAAAAACATATTTCATGTTAATCAATTATTTTGGACAGGTAAAGGTCGCAGAAACCCGCTGGATACATGCCGCTTCTAACGGGATGGTCTGGAAATCTTTGGGGGAGGCCTATGTTCAGCAGTGCACTTCCAAAGGCTGAAGAAGAAGAAGAAGGGAACCGATTATTTTAACAATTTGTAGATTGTTTTAATTGGTATTTTATCTCCTTTGACAAAAATAAATCCGAAAAAAAACCAACCTTGTTTCCAGAACCCTAGCTTGAGATTTTATAATAATAACATATTTGGCACCCAAGGTAAGTTCAAATAAACGACCGATAGATGTTCGCACACCTGCAGATTGTTTTACGGATTTCGAAAAAAAACACAATCTCACTTATGCATATATATATTTATTTCTTTCAAGTTCGACGAATTTCGTACTTACCACCACCCTGAACAAAACAAGAGGGCAGCGCGGCGCTGTGTCGGGAAATCACACAAACACATTTATACTCGCACGCACACTACTCCAATCCCCATAGAATGGCACAAAAGCTTGCTCGACTGACTGACATCAAGACGAGTCATATACATACATAGATATTGTGAATAGAACCCTTCATATACGGTATCGTAGTTTTTAGTGAGTGAAATATTTGAAGCAAGCTATAATGGTGGTAGATTATATTTATTGATAGTTTTAAAGATTTTGTTGAGTAATACATACGTAGTTTAGTTTGCTAATAGTTGTAGAAGGTGTGTTGAAGTTGTAGAACGTGTGTGAGTTGGATATTTTGCAAATTTAGGTTAATTCATTAATTTATAATGGCATTATAGATTTTAAGTATATAGGAGATAAACCAAACATTATGGCATTACTAATTTTAAACAAAAAAGGCAGATCGTAAAACAATATCATATTTTAATTTATAAACTAATTCTAAAAAGGAAAAAGTCACATTTGCTTTTTTTAACTAAATATTAAGCGGGGATACCCTATTTGGAAGTTCAAAACCCAAGGGCACGCAACTCTGACTTTTCTAATGTTATGTGTGTATTATTTGTGATTTATTGCTTACTTTAACGGTGAAGGAAAATATCGTGAGGAAACCTGTGTACCTGAGAAGTTCTCTATAAGAATTTCGAAGGTATGTGAATTCTGCCAACCCGCACTAGGTCAGCGAGGTGGACTAAGGCCTAAATCCTCTCAGTTATAGAGGGGGGCCGTGCTCAGCATTGGGCAGTATGTAATACAGGGCTGGTCTGGTACGGTATGGTAACTAAATATTCCCTGATAAAAAAGCTCCAGTAATACAGAATAATCATAATTTGTCGCTCGTAATCTAAGAATCAATTCTCAAGCTATAATAACATAAGTAGTCGTCCCCCATAACTCGTGTCACGCACGTACATTTCTGCAGCTCCTAAATCGACTTGAGTATGGATTACATTTCTCCAACGATTTCAACCACCCTATTCGCAAAAATGAGAACAAGAATAAATATTGAGCGTTTTAGAATAACGTCTTGGATATTGACAGGAAAGTAAAGAATATCTCCATAATTGAACTGTTTTTTTTAACCGACTTCCATACGGAGGTTCTCAATTCGTGATTGTATTTTTTTTTGTACGTACACAGATTTCTCTGAAAATTGGGAGCGTATTTCCTTGATTCCTTCTTTATTTAGTAAATAAGGGTCTCGAAGTGGTCCCATTTCAATATATCTTGGTTTAGGGTTCATAATTTTATGGAACAGACTGAATAGACCTGATTAATAGGTAGATTCTATAAATATCTAAGATATAATCTGCCTGGACAAAGTAAATACCTACTAATTTCTAAAAATATTTTCAAAATATCGGAACTAACTTTTTCAATACATAGTCATTTATGGGTATCATTCATTCGTACATTCATGGCTATTATCTTTTCATTATACACATCTTTACATTTTTTCTAAAATGTTATTATTGAATGCAATATTTATTACGTAGGTAAAAGCTTGTCGCTTATGATCATTTACCACCTATGAAAATTAAAAAAAACGCAATTTATCAATCTCTATAAGCGTCTAACTTGACCCACAACATAACATCCGCCATATTAATGTGGGGAGCGCTTTCCGCTCGGCGCTACGCTCTGAAAGCGCCCTGTAACGCGACGTCTCGATGTATTGAAATTTGTCGTCTCCCCGCCCCGACAGCCCTGCATTCGCCTACTTGCTGACTGGATCAACTATGATATTATTTATTGTATTGTCCGCTTTAAAATAGTTTTACTTATTAAGTATGTTATTTATGGTTTTTCAAAGCTTTTTAAATTTGGTTATACTTCTGATTATAAATTCGAACTCTGTCTACCTAATTTATTACATACCTTTCTGATTATCCTAGATAAAGTTCACATTGATTGCAATAAAGTCATGTTATATTAATTTTATTATTGTATTGAATGTTGAAACGAGCATGCCGTTCGCCTGATGGTAAGCGATACGACCACCCATAAACGGTAGCAACACCATCCAGTACTATGACTTACAAAGTACCTACTGTGTGGCATTCCACTGCGCTCGTCATCCTAAGACATAAGATGTTAAGTCTCATTATGTCCAGTAGTTACACTGGCTACAATGTCCTTCAAACCGAAACACAACAGTGTATGCACATTGCACACTGCTGCTTGGCGGTAGAAATAGACGTTGCGGTGGTACCCACCCAGACGGAATCTTACATATGAGAGATCCACCAGTATGTGCAGTGTGTGCATTTTGATTTTAGTAATCTTCGTAAGCCTATGATCCTTATGTGCTATTTTTTTTTACCTTGTGCATTACTTTTATCTGACAGATCCCAAAAAGTTGTTTGATATTACGCAAAACGCAATTAATTTAGATATATAATTCATGAGATTTTAATCTGGAAATCTTTAGGTTTTAGCAGTGGACTTCATGTGGTTGATGATGAGATTTAAAGACTAACTACCAAACTATGAAGTTGAAATCATTATATTCCTATTTAGCTTATTCTTTTGCGATGAACAAAAAGCGAAACATTTTTTCCACGTTATTTTTACCTTAGAGTAAAAATTCGGCAAGTCACGGGGATCACGGAGGCCGACTCAACTTCCTAAACAATCCCGCGGGACAGTCCCGGGCTCCGGGACTCACCTGCCGAATGATCTCTAGATTGAGCCGCCTTTTACTTTACCGCACTGTTGCTTCGAACTGCTACCGCGCTAAAAGGATTGCTAAATAATGCAATTTCTCGGAAGAAATGTCTGTAAGAATACAGCTTTGCGGTTTTCTGCTTATAGTATTTGTGCTTTGCAAGCAAATTAATCATATTGAAAATTGTTATTCTGTCTTGCTTTTTAGTCCAGATTTTTCTACGTTTACTTACTGTATCACCGCTAGGTACTAGGTAATCCGCCATTCTGCCGAGACGCTGCATCTGCACCTGATGTTGTGCATCGATTGAAACAAAAAGTAATATATTCCATAATGTTGCGCTATCTAGTATATCTATACTATCTATACTAATATTAAAAAGAGGAAAAGTTTGTGAGTTTGTAGATTGAGGTTCTAGGGGCTAATCCCTAAAACTGATTTTGAAAATTCTTTCACTAATGGGAAGCTAGATTACTCCTGAATTCTGTAGGCTTTTTGTCCCAGGAAAATATAAAGCGAAACTTTTATCCCAGAGAAACTTTTTCACGTGAGCAGAGCCACGGGCAAACGGTATATTTATAGTTAAGCTAATGCATTATTATATTATTATTAGTACAAAGTGTAGCAAGATTATTTTTGTGCAAGTATAAAATAAATTCATCATTTTATTAAACGAAATCACCTCTCAAATACCAAAACTTAAGATAAAAACCTTGTATTATAGTGAGTCACGTGTGTATTGCTTATCAATTATCGGTCGCTTTAACGGTGAAGGAAAACATCGAGAGAAAACCTACATACCTGAGAATTCTCCATTAGAAATTCGAGGTTATGTGAAGTCTGCCAACCACTAGGCTAGCGTGGTGGACAAAAGCCTAAACCCTCTCAGTAGTAGAGGAGACCCTTGCTCAGCAGTGGGCAGTGTACAATAAAAGGCTGATTACATTGCATTGCATTATATTGCAAATACTACCAAATTTATCACGCTAGAATTTTTTATATTATTATAACAACTTTTTGTATTTTCAAAATATATTTAACTTGGCCCATGACGCGGCAATCAATAAACTAACCCGAAAAGGCTACCGACTAATCCGTTTGACAAAAGAGTCTCAAGGGACATCTAAAACACCAAACACTTTTACAACCGGCGAATCTCACAATACGTCTGTCAGAGGACAGTAGCAAATCTTATTTGCATACAAATCCTTCAACAATAATCTCTTTGTTAGAATTTCGGCAAAAATTTAACTCTTTGACGCTCTTACAAAAAGGGTTATTGTGAGAAATGACTAAGAAATTTCTGCAAATGAACAACAAAATGGTGCGACTAATTGATTCGTTTTTGCAGATTTTTTATGTGTAGTTAAGTTAATAATTTTTGTGTTTTGCTTTATTTGCTTACAAATAGCTGTGCTTTTTTAATATATTAACTAATTTGGTACATATTTGATGTCGCATTTTGGGTCCTGAAATTACCTACAGCTTACATTTTCAAGTATGCAATTAATACAACATTATTTAAGTATCGGACTTTGTAATCTTACCAGTACCTATTAGCACAAGTTTGAAGATTGCCTCTGTGGCATAGCTGTATTACGGTACAACTGCAATGCTGAGTTTTCAGGTTCGATCCCCAGGTCGGGAAAAGTGATATTGGGGTTTTCAAATCAGTATCAGCCCGGAGTCAGGAATTTGTACCCGATATGGTGAAACGCTCGCCCCCTATAACATCATGGAACGAAATACGCACGGCGAAAAGTGGGTGCACTATTTGTGCCTTCGCCTACCTCTTTGGGGCTGGGATTTTTATTCTCGGAAAGGTATTTCATGCTAGAGAAGCCACAAGTAAAACCTATTTAAAATATTAGGTTGAACGAAGCATGACATGAACCTTGTATGTCAACTTAGACTATACAGGTTTTTTAAGGTAATCGAATCTTGTTTTTTTTATAAATGGCCAGTAGCTGACTGGTTAGCCAGTAAGCGCTCGAGGCAATCCGGCCGGAAGCCGTAATTTTCAAATTATAAAGATTGTTATACGGTTGAGAATGTGTTATAATGATACAGATTATATCGTGTACAAAATGGATTCTGCACTTTAAAGTACCACTTTGATCTTATCGTTGTTTTAGCGGTTAATAAAATGATAGCGACTATCATAAAAAAATGCAGAAACATCGGACAATTTGTGTCTAAAAATAAATCTCTGTAGGTAAACATTTGGAAGTTTGTACCTTACTTTGTAAACTTTCATTAATGAACTGATACAATTTTCATACGAATTCATGAAGAAATGTTTCTTTCCATGCGAAGATAACATGAACTGATACATTACAATCTTGGAAAAATCTAATGAATTCATAAGGACCTGCATCAATGGGACCTGCATATAGTCGGTGTCAGCAATAATATAAAACCGTACGTCCAGAAGATAGCCGTTGAGTATAGCAATATTTTAAAAATTTAAATATAGAACACGTTCGCCACCAAATAGTGCGTGTTAAAATAAAACACAATCGATGTTCAAACTTGGCTTTATAATATGTAGCGATAAAGCAGACGGCTTCGAAGCCGCCGCACAGTCGAAGATACGTTGCGTGCCGGCCACACAATGAGCTGACGACATTGATCGATGAACTCGCATTGAACGAATACATTACGATTTTTGCTTTCATTTCGTTCGATACTAATGTCACAAGGTTATGATATCGATGCGATGTTTCGAATGAACGTTGTGTAAGTAGGATGAGGATTCGGTGGAGCGTGAAATAAAATATCAAAGCTCGTAATCAGAACGAATTTGCAATTAAAATACGTAAGAAATGTCCATGTGTGGTCGTTTGATTATTAATAGGTTTTATGAAATATTTGGTTTTGAATATGTAATTTTAATGTGCAGGCTAATGTGTTTTTTGCGATCTTTGCTATGAATTACATGACATTAACGTTTCATTATAAAATTGCCTGAAAGTACTTATGCTGTCTGTAGGCTCTTGCTTTAGAATGCAAACTCTGGTATCAAAAAGAAGTTATAAATACTTATTACAACACTTTTAATTATTGTGGTAAAAAATGTTATAGTCCTTTTACGTATAGATTTTTGAAATTTTAAGTGTATTTCAGTTAGAAAATATCCATTTGTTAACCTTGTAATTTCTGTCAAGCCACCATATAATGATTATTTATCTATGAAATTGCCATTTAGTATACAGAAAGGTAGTCATCTTTTTATAAATATTTTTTATTTCTATCAATTAAAATATGCACCCATGCTATCGATGCATCTCTGCCAGCGCAGTGGTAATTTTTCAATGCCCTTCTTGAAGATGTCAGGTGCACGGGAACCAACAAACTCTTCAAAGGCATTTTGTACTACCTCTCGGGTATTCAATTTTTCCTGCCAAAAAGTTGTCTAAATTTTGGAAAAAGTAGAAGTGTGTCGGCGCAAGAACTGGTGAGTACGGTGGTTGACGATGACGATGCAAAACTTCCAACCCTAACTCTTGTAGCTTAGATACCGTCTCTGGTAAGATTTCTGTCTAATATCCGAGACAGTACAAAATGTCTTTGAAGAGTTTGTAGGCTCCTGTACACATGACTTCTTCAAGAAAGGCATTAAAAAATTACCACTGCGCTGGTAGAGATGCATCGATAGCATGAGTGGATATTTTGATTGATAGAAATAAAAAATATTTATAAAAAGATAACTAACTTTCTGTATACTAAACGGCAATTTCATAGGTAAAGACCTAATATTATGTTAGGACAAGAGTTATTTTATTTGAAAACAATCTTTATAATCTCCTATTTTAGTTAATAATTAATGCATGTCGTTTATTTTGTTCCTCATACTCGAATCTCAAAAAATATAATTAATTTTACAATCATAAAACATTAGTTTTCCACGGTTTCACACAAATTATTAAATAAGTTTTTTTTATATAATTACAAAAGAATGTGTTTTTTTCTATGTGTGTGAGCCTGTAGGTGAATTTAATTTTGAACACTTTTTTGAGATGCCAGATAGAGTCAGTAACAATGATATTTTATGAGAAGTTTTGGTTAATGGAAAAAAAAACATAATTCATATTGTTACTATATTTATTGGTTTTTGTATTCACATTTCTTCTATTTTAGTTACAAAACAATTTTTCTCGTTTAAAATTAAAATCCACATTTTGTACCTAAACCTAAGTCATTGTCTACATCACATAAGTCTCGCTTACATACTTGTATCATAGATTATTTATATACACATAGAAAACATCTACTTACCTGTAATTTATATTTCAATATGTTCTTAATGTTGGAAATTATGTAAAAACTTCATATTACCTGTGCATAAAGTAACATTGTTGTCGTATTATGTGTACATTGTACGTTATAATTAGAGGTTTGCACGTTTCTTGTTTACTTTGATAAGTCTAATTTAAGTATCTAGAAAACTTCATGACTGACATGTTAATTAGACCATAATTGTGTACACGGGGCCATTTTTATTAAATCCAACAATAATTTTTAATTTGTAAATGTAATAATTGTATTTGATTATTTATTAGATATAGGAAATTTTGACTAGTTTAAACTCCCTTCATTAGCTCTGCAACCTCGGCAGATAAGTAGATGTCTGAACATTTAAAATAGAAAGGAAAGTAAAAAATAAACTGGTAACTTCATTGTATTTGTTGAAAGCTCGCCAAACAATATTACACAATATTACAGACATACAAAAATATAGAGCGCAACGCAGACGAAAGTCGCGGAGCTACCCGCCACTCCTGACAATGACTTACAAATAAAATATACAAATCCAACACTCAGAACATGTTTATAACTACACTAAAATAATAATAATCACACTTTGACATTGTTGAGTTGTCTTAACTAGCCGAACATCCGATTATGACTGATTAATCTAAGAATACATACATAACTTAAAAATAATGCTTAAATTAAAAATCACTTTATTACACCTTATCGACACAAAAGGAATGGTGAGAATTACAGTTTAATAATGAAAAATATAGTATCTTCTTTACACATCTAAAGATTATAAGGCGGTTAGACCGTAGTCCGATTTGATGACTGGCTGGTTGGGGTTGATGCCTGTGCCACACCCGGCGGCTACCGGCGACCCGTGGGCAGAGAGGTTTGCGACCATGCCTGGGTCCAATCCGTGCATGCTCATCATGTGCAGGTGATGGGGTGTCATGTGCCCCGGATTCATGTTCCCGGGATGCGACATGGGGCTGATCGCAGGGTCGTGCGACAGCCCCTGCTGCGACCCTACGCAATGAAGATCGTTCATAATATTGTCAGTTACATTCTCTATGCTGTCCGGCCGCCCGTTGTTGTTCGATTTCTTCTTATCGTTGTTGTTTGTGTTCTTATTCGATCTACTCTTTGGTGTCGCTCCCTTAGTCGTGGTCGTCGTCACTCCCGCCGGATTCGTTTTTCTCCTAACGTTTTTGGTATTAGGTAGCTTGTTGTCCTTCTTCCATTTCATTCGTCTATTCTGGAACCAGATTTTGATTTGCCGCTCGGACAGGACTAGAGTGTGCGCTATTTCTATTCTTCTTCTTCTCGTTAAATATCTGTTATAGTGGAATTCTTTTTCCAGTTCTAATATTTGGTGTCTGGTATACGCCGTGCGTTGTCGCTTCGGCTCCATCCCGGGTTGGAATGATCCATTGGCTGTGGAAGAAAAATTCTGGTTAGAAATATTCTAGCAATTTTTTTTTCGGGATTCATTAATCGCACTGAATGCTTTTGGATAATATAAAAACAAAATATATAAACGTTTTATACAATTAATTTTATATTCATATTAAATATGCACACACACACTCACGCCTTTTATCCCCGAAGGGGTAAGCGGAGGCGCAACTAATGCACCCACTTTTTGCCGTGCGTATTCCGTCCCATGATGTGATAGGGTGCGAGCCCATCGCCATAATAGCACAAATTCAAGATTCCGGGCTGATACTGAATTTAAAACCCAATATCATTCTGCCCGACCCGGGAATCGAACCCGAGACCTCAGCATTGCAGTCATACCGTAATACAACTACGCCACCGAGGCATTAAGTATGAATATTTTAGTAATAAGAATTATATTACAAATAACCTTAGCAAAGTGACATTGCTAGGTCAGTGCAAGCCCCAGTCAGTTTGGTGACCTTTGTACACATCATGAAAAATCTCACAATAGTATAAGTAATAGGTCAAATTTAAATAACTTTTGAAACTCTGTGATAGAGATGGCGTATTTGTTTTCCGTGGAACCAAACATCTTTGAACTACAACATGCTTATAACTAACTCACCATACTTTTTCAAGCATGTTGTAACATATTTTGGCTTAGTTTGTATGATAAGGTGCCTGCGTAACAGGAACCTTCTCTAAAGATCTAGATTCCATAATTTGCTCTAGAAATCTAACCTAACACAGACCTA
Organism: Sphinx pinastri; assembly: GCA_947568825.1. Classification (NCBI taxonomy): domain Eukaryota; kingdom Metazoa; phylum Arthropoda; class Insecta; order Lepidoptera; family Sphingidae; genus Sphinx; species Sphinx pinastri. Next base: position 6,123,470 of record OX387627.1, on the reverse strand, counting down.
CATGGTCAATTTACAACGCCACTAGGTGATTAAAGGTCTATGCCTTAGCTTAGCAACTATCGGAAGAGAATAAAAAACGTATTTTACAAAGTAAAAACTTTATAAGACGCGCGCCTGGCGCTTAGTATAAATAAGCCGCCTATTTCTAATATTATCTCTTGACCAAGCTGGATACATCTTATACTAGCGTATTATTATTATGCCATTACGCAGAGACATGTTTATTATAATATAAAGTGCTGTTTACTTGATTTTTTGTTTAAATATAGATAGCGATATTCAATTTGTACTAAAAATATATCAAGCGACGTTTTGAAAGATGATCGCTTTGTCGAATCTCAAATATTTCTTTAATAAGTTTGTGATAAAATTTAACTGTAAGAAGTAATTTTATTCAATAAAATTTTGTAACGAAAATAAAATCGCTAATACGAATGTTTCTTTGTATCGTCGCTAAGCTTTAGCAGTAGGAATATTTCACATTCGTTTAGCCATTACTTACATCAAGATTAAACACCGACCTAAACTTTCGTAGTTCTTAATAAATAAGGCAGAATTAGGGTATTTCATTTGTTTGTCTGCAAACTAAAAGTTATTAATAGCCTTATAACCACTTGATAGTGTTTAAAATGACTTCCTCGCGTAAAGACGTTTCCCGGTACAAAAGTCCCAATATCGACTGTGAACTGGCAACCGGTACTATCTCAATTTTCTGAAGATTTCAAATTTTAATACTATTTTATAGTATCATACACGGCAGCGTTGCAAGTCATCCCGTCTGAGATACGTTTCTTCGACGCGCAGTAAATGCGAGCATTTATTACTGATTATTTTTATATTAGAAAGAAGCATATAATGCTAGTTTTGTTTTTAATAACATGTGTAATAAAAATATTTAAAACTACGTATTTTTATTTAATATACCAGATTTTATATATGTGACGCAAATGAGTTCTTTCTTCAATCTGTAAAGTTGTCAAAGGACATGTCCAAAAACGGGCCTGAAATTCTAAACAAGACAATTTATATATATTTGGATAGAACTCCTGAAAACTAACCTATTGCAATAAATCGTTTAATTTTAAGGACCTCCGATTTTGAGATTTATGTAATTTTGTTTGGCTTGAAAACTACACTTAGTATGAACGTTTTTAAAAAAGTGGGTTTTGAATGGAGGGGTCTAAAAATATTTTTTTAATGGATCTAAGTTCCATGTTTTGCCTTTTTAATATCCCTAAAGTTTGAGCCTGATGACGAAGATAGGGAGCCTAATATTCTCAGAGATGAAGTTCGAGCCGCAATAAAACACCTTAAGAATGGCAAAGCTACAGGGAGCGACTCAATTCCGATTGAAACCATTAAGGCATTGGGCGAGTATGGCGTTGATATTTTCCAAACCCTCTGCGAAAAAGTGTGGCAAACAGGAACTTGGCCAAAAGAATGGGCTCATACCGTCTTTGTCCCTCTGCATAAAAAGGGTTCAACAAAGAAGTGCAGTAACTATCGTCTCATTGCGTTGATATCCCATGCGAGTAAGATTTTACTCCATATCCTTAATGAGCGTCTCAAGTCTTTCTTGTCTAAAGAGATAGGTCCCGAACAGGCAGGATTCGTAAAAGGCAAAGGTACGAGAGAACAAATCCTGACAGTCCGACAAATAGTCGAAAAGGCTCGTGAATTTAACAAGCCAACCTTCATCTGCTTTGTCGATTTCTCGAAAGCCTTTGACTCAGTCAAGTGGCCAAAACTTTGGCAGACCCTTGTGGAGATGGGCTCTCCGAAACACCTCGTCCACCTACTGAGACGCCTGTACGAAGACGGAACAGCTGCCGTAAGAACAGATGATGTATACTCGAGTAATTTTCAACCTACTGCAGGAGTTCGTCAAGGTTGCATTATCTCATCGCTTCTCTTCAATATATACACCGAGTTAATAATGAGAATTGCCCTCGAAAATTGGACGGACGGTGTTGCGATTGGAGGAATGAGAGTCTCGAACCTACGTTATGCAGATGATACCACCTTGTTTGCAACCAGTATACATCATTTGGAAGGTCTTTTATGTAAGCTGGAAACCACCAGTCTCGAGTTCGGACTAAAGATCAATCGGAGCAAGACAAAAATCATGATTGTGGATCGTCTCAATAATAATTCGCCAGAGGTCTCACGAATAGCGAACTGTGACGTTGTCCAGTCATATATCTATCTTGGGACGCTAATCACAAACAATGGTGGATGTATGGACGAGATCAAACGCCGCATGGCAATATCTAGATCTGCGATGGACAAATTGAAAAAGATCTGGGGAAACCGTAATATTACGAAGGCCACCAAAACCCGGCTCATCAGAGCGCTAATATTCCCCATATTTTTATACGCCGCGGAGGCGTGGACGCTACGAGAAAGCGAGAAGAAGAGGATAGACGCTCTTGAGATGTGGTGCTGGAGAAAAATGCTTGGAGTTTCATGGACAGAGTTTCGCACCAACCAGTCCATACTACAAGAACTCGGCATCAAGCAGCGGTTGTCTTCTATAGTGCAGTCTCGCATCCTCACGTTTTTCGGACACGTGTCGCGGCGTGGAGAAATGTCCATCGAGCGCCTTGTGGTGCAGGGGAAGGTTGAGGGCACACGGGCGCGAGGGAGATCACCGATGCGTTGGACGGACCAGGTCAAAGCAGTACTGGATGGTTCATTATATACATGCACCAGGAAAGCAGCAATCAGAGAGGAGTGGCGCAGGATTGTCAAGCGAGCCACACACCCTGACGTGACGACCACGACCACTCTGCCAAGAGTGTAACGATTAAGAAGAAAGTTTGAGCCTTGTTAGATTTTGAGGCCCAGCACTCATACAAAAAGCGGACATCTCCTTTGTGATAGTACCGGTTGCCAGTTCACAGTCGATATATACTTTTTAGAGATAAAAATTTGTCTATATGTTTATCCAGGACATGGTGTATCTGTGTGTGGAATTTTATCCAAATTCGTTAGCTTTTGTGCATTTACTTCTGTATAGTTAATGATCATTCATCATCATTATCACTCGTATTGATAATTTTAAAAAATCAATTTTCTAGCGAGTAGTTTTCGTCTCAAATCAATTATTACTTTAATTATCTAATATTATGCAATATTTCAACATTAAAAGCAAAATATCAATAACTATGAAATCAATAATAAATACGGGATTTTCTATATTCGCAAAATCCTGACAACACATTAAATAAAATATCTAAATTAATTCAACAAATTAACAAAGGGTTAGCAAAATAAAGGTTTTCAAACAACGTCTGAAATCTTAGCACAAAAAACTTCATAAACATATGCTGATTTGGGGAGAGAGAAAAGCTCTTACGCTAGTTTTTATTCAAATCGTAAAGAGATTTGTGATACAAGCTTTTATTATCGCGGATGATATTACAAATTGAGGTGGTGCACAAGAAATTTATAATGAAACTTAAGCTTAAAAGCAAAGCTTAGCTAAAAGCTACGTCAACGTAGTTAAAAAAGCTCAGCAAAGTACAACAGAACCACACAATTTATAAAATATAAAACATTACAGACACAGAGTTTAAAATGCAATGCAATCAGTCCTGTATTATATACTGGCCACTGCTGAGCACGGGCCTCCTCTACGGTAGTAGAGAAGTAGAGCCTAACCCTTCTCAGTAGAGAATGGTTAGGCCTTAGTCCACCACGCTGGCCTAGTGCGGGTTGGCAGACTTCACATACCCTCGAAATTCTTACGGAGAATTCTCAAGTATGAAGATTTCCTCACAATGTTTTCCTTCACCGTTAAAGCGAACGATGATTGATAAACAATACATACGTAACTTCGAAAAGTCAGTGGTGTGCCTTGGGTTATGAACCTCCAGACATTGTCTCGCCAACGTTCCATTCCCAACTAGGCTATCGTCCACTTCAAAAATGAATTTACAATTTAAGTTTACAATGAGTTTAAAATGAATAACACAAAATCAAACATCGAATTACCAAGATTTTATCTACAATAGTGTAATACCGGCCGTCTAACAGTACATGGCTTGCGTGTCGTGTGCTTGAATAATGTGGTAACCACCAAGCGGGTGTGTTAATTAATGTGCATAATAATTACATGTACAGCCATGAGCTTCCTTTTTTCTAGTGATTAATTGCTTCTAGTAATTTGGTTCGGTTTTCAGAATTCTAAGTTTATGTGGTCGTGTTATGCTGTCTTCATTAAGTCTTAAATGCAATATTAATCCGGGTCTCGTGACCTGCGATGGACTGCATGGAAATTGCAAAATGGAAATTTCTTTCCATTATGACGTTTTTAGTAGTACTATTGATGTCAAATTATTGTATATTACAGTGTGCTATAGTAAACTTTGTAGGAATAGCTTTTAATAACACATCGACTTTTACAGTATGGAGTCAGTAAATTTTAAAAATAAATGTAGTTTTTAAGACGCCGAGAATCACGACCTTGTATATCTTCAAATATCTCTAGTAGAAATGATTTTACAAACGCTACCGACATCATAAATGTGAAAGGTTATGAAAATATTTATATGTTTACATTTTCGTTAGTTTTCACATACAGACTAAGTCATGGATGACTATTAATTGCCTACTCAGTATCCTGAAAAACTGCAACAAGCGGATAAAACCGCGAGCATTAATTTATACTCTAGGTATAATTACATATTTTTCTTCCTTAAGCTTTAAAACAAACGTATTCACTAAACATACCAATACCATAAATTTCTAATTTATTAATTTTGTAATCTACGACATCGTTTTGTATATTCATTATCAGCGTATTTATGTATTTCATATTACATTTATCAGCTAGACGATGACTCCAATGAATGGAAATTGAAATAGCATTATTCATGTATTTTCAAATTAACGTCTATACAATGAGCGATCAATAGCTTTGATACAAAGAAGAATGGTTCAATTGTGACTGTAAGTCCTAGTAATTTCGTAATTTCCTCTAAAGGAAATTGCTTTTATGCGCGCCGTCGAAGGAGCTTAGAGGCGATATTTACAAGTCAATCAACACGGCCTTTTAATTTAGGTTAGTGCCTTTTCTAGATATTAAATACTTTGTAAGCTTGGAGTTTAATGTAATGAAGTCTATTCTGATTTTTAGAAACGTCTGACTTTTTTAATTTACTCATCTGAAGTAGAATATAAAATGGTATTTTAGTCAAGGACCAAATGCAGAAAAGTATGAGGCCAAACAAAATATTCAACGATTAAAAATTATAACTTGTCCATTATTGCCCATCGTATTCAGTAATTTGTCATTTTATCACAATATTATAAAAATAACTTTATTTATTTTATTATTATAAAAAAGTAACGAATAATGTTAAAAGGCTGGTTAATATTATCGGTTATGTGTAAGAGTTTTCTATATAAATAACTACTTGAATGTTTATGTGAACCCTTTTTAAAGCCACACAGCCCGTTTCATTTGCCTAAAATATTTCACGGCAGATAATTGGTACACAGAAAGTTACATGCTTAGACCGGGTTTTTTCAACTTTTGTTAGGGTAATCATCGGTGCTATTAAGCTGGACGCGCTCGCAAAGCTTCGAGTGCTCCAGGTGCTGCGAGCGCTTCCAGCTTAAATAATTACAGTTGCAAAAACGGGACCTTAAAATCAACTTTCACTTATAATAAAACACATAGGACTGCAATTGTTACGTGACTCCAATTGCACCAATTTCTTATTTAACGGGCGTTAGTTAATCGGGAATTAAAATTAACACGAATGTTAAATTATCGGGCATCCTATAAAAAATGCCTAGTTAAGAAAGATAATCACCTGTTAGGGCATGGTGGGACACTCAACAACCTTAACAGTCCGTTAAGACAGCTAACAGGCTGTTAAAGTAATTAACAAAGCATGGTAAAATTAGCCCATAAGATGCTAAGTCTAATCAGGCTAATAACACTCGCTGGAGCCTGGCCAGGAAAATAAAAAGCAGGTTTAGAGGCGCCACTTTCGCTTTTTCTTTTTAAAGTTAACGTTGTCAGTACAAGAAATTAGTTCCACATTTTACCATAACCTGTCGACAGTTTTTATTGTCCTGGTCAGTCTAAACAATGCTAAATCTTTGATTAATTATATACCTAGATAGACACTGAACGTTACAAACGCGTCGAAAAAAAATAGAGGCCAACAGTTGTCCACTAAATAAGTTCGAGTGAATTGTTCTTTGTTGTTTTTTATGGATATAATTTTCTCCCCATTTTAATAGAAACCATGTAATAACTGGTATCATTATGCGGCACACAAGGATACGCAGAATGATGCAGCGATAGCGTATGACAAAGCTGTCACGTATACTAGCTTCAGAAAAGTTGGCCTGTTTGTTTTAGTTTCATTGCAGCGCGTCACTCTATCTAGGTTTATAATTTATCAAAGTGCTAAATATTTACCTACTCTAATATTAAAGACACTAAGGTTTGTTTATTGGTGCTCTCTGGGACTATTTATCAAGAAACATATTATTGTATAGTACCTATCTGAATTCATAAACATGACATAGCTAAGCTCTAATACAACAGCAAAATGAGTAATAATTTACTGAGATAGTTACATAGTCAATTGGCAATGAAACAAAAACGCAAGGATAGTAAACCATATATTTGATAAGATACTGTTAAACGAAGTGCTAAAAGTAAGCTTAATCTTGGGTACAATCAACAACAAACATATTTAGTAAAATATGTTATCAATAGATAAGCGAAAAAAGGAACAACATTAAATTAAATATTGAGGTATTTATATAAAATAACAGGCCAATATCCAACGGTAACAAAGTGAACTAATTTAGTGCTATTATACATACATACATACATATATATTATACTTATGCATAATATATATGTATGTAGGAATGACAAAATACTTATGTAAACACAGAATCATGATATGAAACAGATAGTGAAACTCACAAGCTCTACTTTTCCCTCCCATTGCATTATTCCGTTTTCCTCAAACAGTTATACAGTTACATACCCATATAAAACATATAGTGAATGACAGAGAGAGAAGAGGCGCTGAACCGTTGGTAAGAAAAGGACGACAGCAAATAATTGTGTTCGTCCAGGAATTTGTTAGAATCTCCGCTATGTGGGCGACGTTGGTATGTGCGGTCGGGCGCCCGAGATTTCAGTGGTCAGACGGACAACACCGCCGATCCCGGTTTATAGATAGATACAATCTATCGTATACGCGTAGTTTAGACATTTAAGATCAATAATTCTAATAAAGTAAGATTGAGATCAAACTAAAGATAAATTATGCAAAGGTTGTATCAAAAAATTATAATATTTAAAGTCCAATAATCATTTTGGTGTATTTTTTTCATAATAAACGATTTAGTATTACATTAAAAAAATGTATTACTATTTTTATAAAGTAAATGACATGTTGATTGTTTTTGAGGGATATATTTTGAAATCGTTCGCCGGGTATGACTTTCATATATTAAAGACTAGGTGTTGCTCGCGGCTTTGCCCACGTGAATAGCCTTTCCCGCTATGAAAGTCCCTAATAACTAGTTTGACGCCAGCGCTATTAAAAAATCAGATTAAAAACATCCATTATTTCCCATGGGAGCAAATTACCGAGATAAAAAGATAACTCAGGACATGGTCCATCCGTGACCTAAATTTCATCTAAATGCGTTCAGTTGTTTCTTCATTTACTTCTAATAAACATACAAACATCCGAACATTTTACAAACTTTCGCATTAATAATATTAGTGAGCTATAATTAATTAAAACTGCCTCTGATAATTTTGCAATGGTAAGTAACAAAGCAGTTTACCTTTATATGTCTCTTTGAAATACTTAAGGTTAATTGACACAAAAATAATTATACTAAATAACTCAAGATTTAAAACACATCGTTTCCGTTTTAAATTCAGTCGGTTCCGCTTTGGCCGCTATATAATGAATTTGATTTCCATAACGAACTGTACTTATACGTTATTTGAAAAGCAACTAGATTGTCATTTACATATGCCGGAATCTAAATACGTAGGTATAATTAATACGTAAAAAAATCTTTGGATCCCTTTTTAAGACAGCCTCGGTGGCGTAGTTGTATTACGGTACGACTGCAATGCTGAGATCTTGGGTTCGATCCCCGTGTCCGTTAAAGCGATATTGGATTTTTCTATTCAGTATTAGCGCGGAGTCTAGAATTTGTACCCGATATGGCGATAGGCTCGCCCCCTATCACATCATGGGTCGGAATATGCACGGCGAAAAGTGGGTGTACTAGTTGCGCCTCTGCTTACCCCTTCGGGGATAAAAGGCGTGAGTGTGTGTGTGTGTGTTTAAACACATTGCGCATACGGAGGAGTGTGAGATTTGTCGTAATTAAAGGCTATATAGAGAAGTAGTGCAGAAGAAATTTGACGAATTGCGAACAAATTTCGACCTGTGGGCGAACACTAGTAACAATTATTTTGTTTAAATTTTGAAGGTCTTTTCGTGTTCAATAATTGTTGGAGGTAGAGCAAACAATTATAAAGCAATAATAATAAAAATCCGGACATATGAACATAGAGAACTAAAGGGGCTTTTAACGTCGGCTGCAGGACCAAACTAAGAAGTAGCTTTAACTGATTTTAGCATACCTGGGATATTTTTTCATATTTATGTGTGAACTAGCCATGAGTAAGTTTCACAGTTTTGCGGGCTAAGCTAATCTAAATTAGCTTAATTTTTTATTTGCATTAGTCATACGACAAATTAACAATTTCTAAAAGTGTGATTAACTTTAAATTGTAATTAATTCTGCCCTTGTGCAGAATTGCTTACTATCCAATAATACATATCATGTTGATCTACTTAATTCAAAGCAAAATTTATCAGCCGTTCTTTTCTGAAGGTGAGTGGGCTTATCTCGTTCATAAAAGTAGATTATTTTATGATAAAAGAAACTATTTCATTAAATTAGAATTTAATTATTCATATTCAACCACTCATAAATGAAAGTTCTATAAATAAATTCAATATTGATTATACATTTTATTGCAATATACCCCAAAAGTAATTCCGCCAAGTCTACTACCTCTCTGCCTATGTTGTTTTTAATTAAAAAAAATTGTAGATGTATACTTAAGGTGTAAAGTCTAAAAAAAAATCTATAAAACTGTGGTGAATCCATCCGTGGGTGTATATACATTTTTTCTTCATAGTCTTTCCAAGATTGACGCATATAAAGGTATTTATTATATTATGTATGACAATTTACACAAAATTTAAAATACATAGTTTATGTGACAATAAATCTTTGTAAAACTAAAATGATGTAAAACGTATTTCTTGATGTGAAAAGTATTTCTGCAAATGCACACACACACGCGCGCGCGTTTTTATCCCCGAAGGGGTAGGCAGAGGCGCAACTAGTGCACCCACATTTTTCCGTGAGTGGAATAAGCATGTCCCATGATGTGATAGTGGGCGAGCCTATCGCCATATCAAGCACAAATTCCAGACTCCGGGCTGATACTGAATTTAAAATCCAATATCATTTTGCCCGACCCGGGAATCGAACCCATACCTCAGCATTGCAGTCATACTGTAATACAACTACGCCACCAAAGCAGTCAAATGCAAATGAACAATATTAAAATCAATTCTTGGCTCAACTGGTTTTTAATTTAAATAGCAATTAAATTGCATCGTAAATCGCAATACATGTTTTTGCTTACTCGAATGAGATCTATCGTTGCTAATATGCTATCAGTACGATGAATAAATTAATTCCGAATTTGTGTCCCTGTAAAGTTACTAAGAATTATGTTTTAGTAAAGAAGTTTTAGTAAAGAAGAACGATCTGCCGAGACAATGTCCGCAGGTTCAAAACCCAAGGCACAACCTGTTTTCGAAGTTACATGTGTATTGTTTATCAATTATCCTTCGCTTTAACGGTAAAGGAAAACATCGCGAGGAAACCTACATACCTGAGAATTCTCCATAAGAATTTCGAGGGTATGAAAAGTCTGCCAGCCCGCACTAGGCCAAGGTGGTGGACTAAGGCGAAACCCCTCTCAGTTGTAGAGGAGGCCCGTGCTCAACAGTGGGCAGTATTTTATACAGGGCTGATTACATTGCATTGCAAAGAAGTATGTAAGTATAATATAAGTATTGACTAGTGGTCTTCCAGTGGTTGAAATTCGACCACAATTCATGAATTTTATTTCACTGCACTCCTTCTCTATATGCCAACTAACACATCTTCTTGCGGGCAATATGCTTAAAAAAGGGTACAAAGGTTTTCCCTCACGTATTAATATACTAGCTTTTGCCCGCGGCTCCGCCCGCGTGAATGAGTTTTCCCGGTATAAAAGTCCCGCTTTATATTTTCCTGGGATAAAAAGTAGCCTATGTGTTAATCCAGAACATAATCTACCCGTGGTGCTAAATTTCATCGAAATCCGTTCAGTAGTTTTTGCGTGAAAGAGTAACAAACATCCATACATCCAGACATCTATACATCCATACTTACAAACTTTCGCGTTTATAATATTATTATAGTAGGATATTTGGTATTCTTGAGTGTAGGTGTGTTCAATGAAGTCTCTGATTATATTAAATTAAACCAGTACGTATAATATAAAATTTATCACTTAACGGCTCTACATTGTGCCGGGCGTAACTACACTAACTTAACAGCGCTAAACAAACCTGCATATAAAAATGCAACTATGCAATAATCAATACGTGCGTCGCTACATATAGATAGATATTATTGAGAATTGATGAAGTAAATTATAATTAAAATGTGTGTACTATACAGTGACAAGCAACATCACTTCAAGATGCTACTGTTTAAGATATAGAAGCAGGGTTAGATTCAAATCAAGAAAGTCCTATGAGAAAGCTCCATATTAAGACGTTGTAAACAGTGATTTATACCTATTCAATACTTCAATGCCCGCGGTGGACACCGGTGTCTATTTAGATAAGGAAATTAGCTTATAACTAAGCGGGCGTTGACGGGTTAAGAAGCTAAAGACTGACAGCCGCAACTGACTGATAAACACTATTTGTCATATAAATGTATAAGCCGACCAAACACAAAAGTCATTTTGTGTTTGGTCGGCTTATACGCTTATCTGACAGATAGCGTTTATCACCAAGCTGTGAAATCGGCCCTAATAATTCCCGAAACGATATCCATAAAATGAAACTTGTAACGCCGACTCAGCTTAGAGGATTACTAGTTTGAAGTGATTGGTGAGAAGAACATCCGATACACCGATAGGACTAATCGAGTTTTGAATTGAGCATCGCGTAATCGCAACGTAATTTGGGAGACTCCTAGATTACTTCTTGGGATCAGTAGATTGCACTAATTATGTATAGAAGTGTGTATCAAGTATCGTTCGCTTATAGGTTAGCTTTTAGCCGCGGGTACCCCCGCGTGAATAAGTTTTTCCAGGATAAACGTCCCGCTTTATAATTTCCTGGGATTAAAAGTAGACTATGTCTTCCCCTAAATTTCAATCAAATCAGTTTAGCAGTTCGTATGTGACCATAAAATTCTTTAAGGTTTTAAAGATTCTTGTTTCTACCAAATCCCTAAAACTTATATCATGAGCGATGAACAGTATTTAGCTACAGGTGACCTTCAAATCAATTAATGGCCTAAGGATTTAAAAAAATATGCAAGCGCCCCATGAAGTTAAACAATAAAATTATTATTTCTCTTTAAAAACAATTCACACTGTTATAATTGTTCGCATAGCTTAGTGGAAATCTTCATTTTTAATTTGTTATTTTTCAAGGTTTTATATTTCTTTCGGAACGCTTATTTATTGACAAGCTAACTCAATTTACACCTGCAACCTTAACTAATAACAAATAGAAAAACAATGAAAGAAACTCATTTTTAATGAGTAACTTGACAATATCATCAGCATCAGCAACCCGACCGTGAACGTACCGAGTTATCATTGTTCTGTTCGTAATTAAATCGTGAACCTTATTATCTTGCAATAAGCACCATAACGATCATTAATGAATGTAAACGACAAAAACATGTCATTATTTTATTTATCGTGGGATGCAAAACACGAATCCCCGTTAGTTGGCTACCGGACGAACCGCTCCATCTTCGCTTCGTTAGGCCGGCTATCACATCATCAGAACGATGACAATCTGAATTGAATTACGAGCTACCTGCGACGAGCGTGTGGTCTTATAACCAATGTGTTAATCTCGAGTCGATCTCGCGACGCATGCGCTATCGAGCCCGCCTGGTGGTCCGCCTCATTACGTCGAACTTACGACGCTCTAAAGCCCCTTTGTCCCGCTATTGTGTGGCCGGTGAAAAATGTTCATCCAATGACAGGTGTCGATAAGGAAAGCCCGGACTCGTCTTGCCCTCTCGTGAAACTTTGGCGCGTTCCTGATAATAGCAATTTCCTCTGTGATCAATCAACTAAACCAGTTTCGGTGCTCTTGACCCGAACGACTGTTACACATTTGGCACTTCATCATTTTGATAAAGCTGTTCGCACACGACAACCTTCGTTGCATTGCCCTGTCACTGACCTACAGTTCGTCTTGTATTAATTTGAATGATGATGAAAAGTTAGTCAGTTCAGATATTACTTTGTTAATTAAGTTAAGACAACTGATATAAAACTGGAGTTGGAATAAATTTAAAGTTTGAGATGATTGAGATATTCTTGTGGAATAACTTTTGGAAGTAAAATACATTTGGGATAAAGAATTCAGATATTAAATTAAAGTTCGAAGACGTTGAGTCTAATAAGGCTTTGGCAAAGTAGTGTTAAGTAAATCGAGGCAAGATTAGATCAATATTGTAATACTTCTATATTCAACGCTGCAAACTGTACTTTAAAGTGACAAGTAAATTATGTGTTTAACTTTATGTCCAACAATCACAAGACCTTTACAATATTAAAACCAGTTTTGAGAGCAAGTTGTCCCGATTTATTTACCTAAAAGTAATGATACTATAAATACAGGTACGTCATGTTATTGATGTTACAAATTCGTCTATGCAGCAGTATCGACCAGCAAAATTTTACCATTAACAGAACACGAAGAAATATTAAAGATAACGGATTGATTGTATTAAATTTTCCCATTATCTTCCTAATAGTATAAATTCATAAGATTTTGTGAATATCTGGATGTTTGTTAGAAGCAAACACAAAACTACTGAACAGATTTGTATGCAATTTGGAATGCAGTTAAACCATGTTTTGTGTTATTATACAAGATATTTTTATTCCGGAAAATACAATGGAGTTTTTATCCAGGGAAGGGTCACCCGTGAGGTCAAAGCTGCGAGCTATAGCCATAATTATAGTTTTTTATTTAATGAAGCACCAAATTCGATATCGAGGTGAAGATTCTAAAGGAGCGTATCGTAGTTTCCTATATACATTGGCGTACTGACGAACACGACAACAAAACGTTAATCCTCTGCGTCCCATGGGAGAATACTTCAGGATCCCTTGAGGCAATATTCCTATTAAAGGGACCGATCCTACGTCATATCACACAAGCCGTCCGTTGTTATTAGTCTGGCACGCCGAAGGACGCCTTAGGCGCCTATGCAATTAAATTACCTAGCCTATAGTAACTATGAGTAATATTTCAAATAATTTCTTCAGAGTTAAAATAAATTTACATTGTAATTTGTACCAATAAATGGTTTAAATTATGTTTAAATATTATGCTGTAAATAAAATGACTATAAGAAAGGTCAAAAATTTCTTCCTATACTTATAAAATACATCCAGAACATTACGTGCCCCAACATAGATCAGTCACGCAGAAAACGATCGTACACAAAACAAATACCAAAAACTCCTAAAATATTCATCAAATCCATCACAAGCAAATTCACATTCAAATCTTAAGCGACAGATCAGGAATCAAAGGTACGACAAAAACTAATAATCTTCACGGCAAATGTAACCACCACAAGGCGCTATTTAAAAGCTATAAAAATAAACGACGCTCATTAACTTGAGCGTTGGGTCCCATTGTGGTGCGACAAAGGTCCTTTTCACAATGTTTTAATGACATCACATTAGTAAAATGTCAAAACACATCACAGGACACGAGGCTCAAAGACGTCGAAAACATTTCAAGTGTTATTGATTGCAAGCGATTTGTTAATTTCTTTAACCACTAAGGTATTTCGCACTCGTGGTGGACATCAGTACAATGGTGAATCAAGTGAAAAAGCACCGAAATTAATGCGTTGATATTAATCTTGTAAATCTTTGATTCTGCCCCCTCATCGTGAATTACTTAAACCGTATTTTGTATTGTCAACTAATTTTTTCCACTTTTTTCTTCGGATCAAGTTTTGTTACCGACCCGCGTGAAGTGTGTAGGGCTATTCATTAAGTGGGTATTCTACTGCTGACGATACGCTATGCATCAAAGTAAAGCAGGAAATATCGTATTGTTACATTTTTATTTGAATCCACATTATAATATTCTTTAAGATTTTTAAGAGAAGTTGTTTTGACACGGACATTTTTTATTAATTGCCATCGATACATTGGGCGGAACAGCCAACCTGTAAATGTAATTTTAATACCAGCAGAATACTTGTTTTTTTTTTAATTATTAGTGGATCTCTCACTCCTGGTCCCCCTACCCAGAACAAGGGATTTTTTATATGATTTTTTTATGATATTGGAGAATATGCCAACACTCATGTTTTTATTTTCAGTCTATTTTATGTATTATGGAATAGTATGTTTTTTCTTGTGATGGGATTATTAAACTAAGCTAAGTATATGAAAAAATCTAGCAAGGCGTACATTGTTATAATATGATTCATCAGATAAAGTCATAAATAGTTTTTTATATGTTCGCCCAAAGCGTTTTATCCCATATTACAACAAGATTTTTTATCGTCACATAAAAATTATCTATAAAATTTATAACGAGTAATGCGAGAGCTTCGAGTTATCCCATTTAGTTATTTGTAAGTATATTGACCTATTGGACAAATACAATACATGCCCACAGCTTTGATTGCTTTTAATTCTCGGTCACATTAAACGATTCAGTAATTTCGTGAATTCATATTTTGTATTTAAAAGAGGTCGCTAAACCTTTTTTATTTACTGTGTAATTAATAAATTAAAAATAGGCTCTTTGGATCCCAATATCCAAACTATATTGTATAAGTAAGAACTTATACAATAAAGTTTGCATCTCATAAATTTTACTGGTGGTAGGTCTCTCATATGTAAGAGACCGTCTGTGTGGGTACCACCGCAATGTCTATTTCTACCGCCAAGCAGCAGTGTGCATGCACTGTTGTGTTTCGGTTTGAAGGACATTGCAGCCAGTGGAACTATAGGACATAATGAGACTTAACACCTTATGTCTCAGGATGACGAGCGCAGTGGAATGCCACACAGTACTTTGTAACTCAAGGCGCTGGATGGTGTTACTACTGTTTATGGGTGGTCGTATCGCTTACCATCAGGCGAACGGCATGCTCGTCTCGTCATTCAATGCCAAAAAAAAAAAAAATGTGTAAGCCGACCAAATACAAAAGTCACACTTTAATCTGTGCTCCCAATTAAATGGTAATAAAATGAGCCTCGGTGGTGTTGTTGTATTACGTGTTCTTAGGTTCGATTCCCAGGACGGGAAAATTGATATTGGGTTTTTTTAAATTTAGTATCAGCCAGAGTCTGGAATTTGTGCCCGATATGGCGATAGGTTCGCCCCCTATCACATCATGGGACGGAATACGCACGGCGAAAAGTGGGTGCACTAGTTGCACCTCTGCCTACCCCCTCGGGGATAAAAGGCGTGAGTGTGTGTGTGTGTGTAAAATGAGTACTATTAGTTGTTTAAAACGATAACTGTGCAATAACATTTACTGGAAACTTGTAAAACACGCCATTAGCATCGTAAAATAGTATTTATCCAATAGATAATGAATATCTTTCTAAATATCAATCGTCGTCTTATTTCTGCAAAGCATTATTAAATGCTACTTTACTTTATAAATAGCGAAAGATGTTTCTAAGTCGATTTCAAAATAGATGTTCAATGTTGCCAAGTTTTATATTATGAATAGATTTTGATGTATTGATTTTGATCTTCCTGCGTTTTACACACAGAAATATCTTCGAATTAAATTTGATTTATATTACTTTTTAAATTATAATCTATTTTAAACTTCGAGTTATTGAATTTTACAAACTGTAATACATTAAATTGAGTACTTCAGGAATAAAACTTCGGAATTTCGAAATAGTGATTGTAAAGTATGTACATCAATATTACTAATTTTAATGTGTATTTCTTAGATTCTATGATTCTAATGCAGAGTTTTTTTTCTCTAAGAGTCTTATTGATTTAACCATGACCCGAAAAGTTTTTATGAGATCTTGAATGCAGATTGCATTGTATTTTTCTAATAGCAACCTGTATATCCTGTTAACCGATACATGTGAAAGAATTTGTAAATATTTAGATGTTTGTTAGTAGCAAAACGTATAAACGGCTGAACGAATTTGGATAAAATTTGACACAGAGATAGAATGGGTCCTGAATCAACTGCTTTTAGCGCTAGAAAATTACACAATAGTTATTTTATTATAAAAAAAGGACGGTCGCAACTGTAATAAAAAACAAGTAAAGTAAACATTTCAGATTTATAACTATGGTGCATCTTGGTGCATAGAAGTACCTATAAGACAGGAATTGGTTACTGCTACTAAATAAAGTAAATAATATGTTTTATGACCTTGGTTATAGACCTATTCAATCATTTTCTCAATAGACAAACTTATTGGACAATAAGCCTTTTGTGTCCTAATAAAGTTTCTAACGTTAATAATAGCTCAATTACTGTAATACAGTCCGAGAATATGCCAATCAATCTCAGTAGTCAGCATCGTCATAGCCAACCAAGTTTTATACTTGCGTTTCGAATAACAGAAGTAGGTATACGGGTAGTAGTTACTATAGCGAGTTATCCATTATGTGTACAATTGTTGCTCTAAAATAGTTTGACCCTTTATATGCTGAGTCAATGCGGGTTTTGATTTATTGATTGACGAAGTTTATGACTATGCTATAAGTATGTTTTATTTCTTTAGAAGATACTTACACGCTCCAGCCACATGTATTTTCTTCATCCACGGATATATCACCCTGTCTGTATTATCCGAACATATTGAGGAGTCGTCGTCTTCCACAGGTGGACTGTCCAGCAGAAGTCGCTCGTCATCCAACTCCGAAACCGGAGATCCTTCTCGACCCAGCGCATGGAGTTTCCTTCCAGCTGGGGCCGCTTCTTCTATATGCCTCTCTAGTCTAAGTCCAAGCTCTGCTAATCCAGGAGCTCCTTCAGAGTTATGGGGAGGGACGTAACCGTGGTCGGCATCAGATGGATGCGACGGCTCCGGAGGACGTGGAGGCGGCGCGACCGGAGGATGTTGAGGTAGCGGGTGGTAGTACCCGCCGTAGCCATACCCGGTACCGATTTGTACAGGAGCGTACTGATGCTGGTACCCATATTGCAGGTGTTGGTGTTGGTAGTACTCCCCGGGCGGTATGTAGTCGGCCTGGCTGTACTCTTCGGAGGGCGGGAACTTGGGGTCCGGCTGCGGTTGGTACCCGCCGTTCATGAGGAACGAACTCATCGTGGGCGTGGTCGGCTCGCATCACCTAGCTCGCAACACGCCTAATATGGCCGCCATTTAACATACGTACATTGTATGTTTTAGCTTTTGTCTTTAATGATAATCATAACATAGAGTGCAGGATGCTAGTAGAATAAACGTTGCATGAGAATTAAAGTTAGGTAAAATAGCGGATACTCTATGTTAATCGTAGTATAGCTTATTAGGATCACAACTATATCCTGAGTTAGTTACATATATATTTTTGCAAAATATATTAACAAGATAACATTTATAATCCACTTTTTATAATATAAATTTTATAGATCCATTAAATAGTCTCAAAAAATATATCAATCTTTATTGCTAACTCAAATATAACCGACGGAAACATAAATCTTAAACCAATCAATGTGTTACAAGTCACTATATCCCAGATCTTAACTTTCAAACAAACCTCGCCAATTCACTGTATCTCTTATGTTATGATTATCACCAGCACAAGCACTACTCCACTAAACACTGTCACAAAGTTTCGATTACAAACAGGCTATACAATGTTATTGCAAAGTCATTTGATTTATCACTTTTTGATAATAAACAATGAACGAGAGCGCGCGGTATCCTCCGACGACATTTTAAGACAATACACACAGCCCGACACGCCGGCGCACTCTGTCACTTTAAGGACTCCTATACATGTTCATCAATTTTTACATACCACCTTCCATTTTTAAGGCGGAGCTCTTCTTCTGGTCTCTTGTTACAACTCTGTTAACGCAAACTCATTCTTATCATAAAGTGTTTAAAGCTCAAATCAAGTCTCTCTTTATGACTCTACAATCTAAAGGTCGGAATGGACCTCTCGCTCTCGCGTGTACAATACCTAATTTGTCAGAGAGGAACACCGCGTCCAACGAAATTTAAAGCCACGTAAGTTTTTGTATGTCTGTCTCTTTTTAACTCCAGAGCTTTTGTGCTAGAATGATGAGAGGGAAGTTAGCCGCGGGCATATTGGATTAAGAAGCTCAATAATAATACAGAGCGAACGCGGTCTCTGTACGCAAAGACACGGGCGTTTTAAATATTTAATATGCAATTTCCTTAGTTTTTCATTATAATACTGTTCATTATTTTAATGGTACAAAAGAAAGAGATAATTAAATAGGTATGAATAATTAGTTGGAAATGTCCGTGTCGGGACTTCATACGATATGAATTTTATATTAATGATAAAATAATTGCCCCATTCGAATATATTTGCAAAGTAATATCCAAAATAGCTTACGAAGATTGGTAAAAGAAGAAAATTGATTTATAGTTTAAAACCATAAGATCGTATTTATATGAGAGTAGATGAAAAAATTTGAATAAAACCGTTAAAAGAAAAAAATACAAAAAGGCATTAACAGACGCCATAAAAAATCAATCTGACAGATTTAGCTGCATGAACGTTATTCACTCCTTTGATATTTTGTTATGGATGATAGATTAGTGATTAATTTAGTTTTAATGAGGCTTTAGTAATAAAAAACGTGTTACATACTTCGCAAATATTGTATGAGGTTCTTTTTTTCTAGAACGATTTGTTTTCTTTTTACTGAATCCGCACCAAAAATGCTATGTTTCATAAAGATAAGTTAGTAATCTGTAATTTAAATTCAATAGAAACATTTTAAATCTCTATAAGCACCACATACATACACATACACACACACACACACTCACGCCTATTATCCCCGAAGGGGTAGGTAGAGGCGCAACTAGTGCATCCACTTTTCGCCGTGCGTATTCCGTCCCATGATGTGATAGGGGGCGAGCCTATCGCCAAATCGGGCACAAATTCCAGACTCCGGGCTGATATTGAATAGAAAAACCCAATGTCACTTTGCCCGACCCGGGGATCGAAACTGAGACCTCAGCTTTGCAGTTGTACCGCAATAAAACTACGTCACCGAGGCAGTCATACACATACGCCATGTTTTTCCCTTTTCGGAGGTATTAAAGTGAGTCATACCCACTTTCCATCTATTGTAATAAGTCCCATGTAATATATAAAATTCACAGAAATGCTAAATGAATCGAATACCAGTAAACTTCAAGATCACCCTCTTTCTATAATTATGGGTCGTTAGTATGTGTTGCAATAGCGAGACGGGTTCCCTAATTTTCGGGGTACTAATTAAATCATCTCTCAAGAATAGTAAATTTTATGTCTTTTTTATTATTCTTTAAACTGTAAAACCACAGAAATATTAATGAAAACTAGAATAAAGAGTACAGGTGTTAGCCTTAAATCTCTTACCTTAGATGGAGATAAGGAGAAATCATGAGCAATCAAGAATTTTAACATCTCGTAATCTCACCATGTCATTCTTCATCGCAGTATATAAACCAAGAAAGTGGGATTATCTGGAATCCAAAAATCCATATTAAATTACTAAAAAAATCTGCAACTCAACATAATCTAAAATCACCTGTAAAACATCGTAACTGAAAACCCATAAATTTGATGAGAATGACAACTTAACAAAAGAAAATAAAAATCCAAGTCACGGTACAAGCTATCACAAGGAATAAGCCGCTAATACAGCAGTGAGACCGACAAGAGGCAAATAAACAAATGTCCGGTGATTTTATTGAATTAGACGATCACAATGGTAGGCGGTCATCGGTTCTGCCGAGTCACGGCTCCCGGTACCCTCAAAAGGTGGCAACACTCGCTCAATGGATGTTTGATCAATAAAACTTGTATCTGCTCGGATGATTTGGTGTTTCGTGTTCTGATCTCGTTTACATCTAGATCTTTGAAATTGGTATTATATTAGTATCGGTAGTGTTTGTTCTTAGAGATTGCAAATTTAGTTTTCCTTTTGGTACTAGAATTATGCACTGTTGTAACATTATTAAGTTATCTAATAAAATTGGTGTATCTAGGTGTAAAAAATTAGATTACATCAAAGGCTACCTTTTGAATAAAACCTTACAACATCTTTGACTACGTAATTTGAAGTGGATTTATATTTTGATAGATATAGATACATTTAAATCAAATGTATATACACAGAACCACGTGCATAAATATTCCAGTACCAACACCTCTTAACAACATATTATCAAAGTTCCATAGAACAACAAAACTCCATTCAAATTTCTAATTTAATTTAAATCATTGACACCCAATGAAGACGTCCAAGCGGTAACAAACTTTCTTCGCCAAAGTTGCTCCCTCCTCGAGTGCCGTGTTTTGTTTTTTCTCGTGACGTTAACTGGCTGCCAGCTCGTTCTATCCAGCACAAACTTAATCCAAGTTTAATGAACAATACGACAGGCCCTTAATCAAACTTTGGATTTCCTAACTTTATTGCCAAGCTAATTTGGATCGTGCGATCTCGTATTGATGGTCTAAATTACAATGCAAATGGAAGAGATGATATGTCGTTTTGGAATCATAATAAATGCCGGAGAAAAACCTATTTAGCTGACTTGATCGTATTATTCGTTTCTTGTTTTGCCTTTAGATACTGAAATATCGCGACGAAAGACTCTTATTTAAAGATTACATCGAATCCATTGTTGTTGAAATATTCATTTTCAGTTAACTTTACTCAAGAGTTTTTATAGACGATTTGCAAATTCAAAAATAGCTTGTTATCTTTCAACGGTTACTAATCTACTATCAACTAAACATCTCACTTTCTATTTGTTATAATATTAGGAAGGCATTATTTTTTTAAAACAAGATGCGAAACATGTACGGTACAAAATGCAAATAAATTCTGTCAACTAAAGAACTGTTCATAACTTTAATTTTAGTAGTCTGTCAAATAATGCACTTTTGATTCTATAACTATACAAGTAAAAAGAAAATTATATCTATTATAATCATTCGGTAGACGTGAACCAAAAAATTACACATCGACATATTAAAAAAAATTAGCTACTACTTACTAGAACTACTGTTATAATTCACGTAAATTAAGATTGAAAACCTTTCTAATAATCCAATAAATTAAGTGCTAAATCGCAATGTTTCTTTCTCACTCATGCCGTTAAGGTAAACTATGGGTGACATCAAAATATGTAGAGTAAGATCTCAACTCCTAAAAACAATTTCGTAATTCCAAAAAATTACATTAGTTCCCATTCCTCTATCATATATTTTACTTCATAAAGAATTTACGCCATTATTGTAAAACTCGTACCTAATAATAACGAAGACATGTGCTCATATTTTTTTGTAAAAAGAATTTCTTTAAATTCGAATCCGAAAAATTTAAACGTGGAACTGTTTCGAATTTATTAAATTTAAAATTCGGCATCGTTCCAATCATGCGTTTTTGAGTAGGGGACCGTGGAGCCAATTTTCTGTAATGGCGGGTTGCGTTTCCTATCTTTGTGGCGCCGAGTGCCGACGTTTTTTGCAAACGCGCCCCTCCCACGGCGAGGGCAACATGCGATGCTAAAATTTATGGGGTACATTATATATTTTATCTACACATGCCCGCTGTTGTTCGGATAAGATACAATATAAGTGTTGACGGGTCCTGTAAATCTTATGACAATGATTACAAGATAGAATCCTACTAATATTATAAACGCGAAAGTTTGTAAGTATGGATGTGTGAATGTATGTATGTTTGTTACTCTTTCACGCTATAACTACTGAAAGGATTTCGATGAAATTGGCACACGGGTAGATCATGTCTTGGATTAACACATAGGCTACTTTTTATCCCGGGAAAATATAAAGCGGGACTTTTATCCTGGAAAAACTTTTTAACGCGGGTGGAGTCGCGGGCAAAAGCTAGTATAGAATAAATAAAGGTTTCATCAATTATTCTTTATACGTATTTCTTGCTTATGGAAATAACCATTACTGCACTACGTTGATATATCTTAATTATCCTATCATCAAGTGCATACAATTACTAAATAATAGACAACGCATTTAGAAACAAATATAAAAATCCATAAAAAAATATATCTACCGTTTTTTTATAATGCACCGCTAAGATAATATCGACCGACGAGTGACGAGAGCATCTCTCAACAATCGCCATAATTGTGCCCAAATGCTAAATTGCTTCTTCATATTTCGCTGAAAAATGTTTTAGTTAGATAGCGGTACAAATGTCTCTGGTATAATATTAAAGTGACAGTATATATCTACGTACTACGTAGATATATTTTTATCCGATTTGCAAAAAAAGCGGAGGTTCTCAATTCGTTTGTATTTTTAAATTTAAATATAAGTCTGATAGATTTTTTATAATTTATATTTAGAATGAGGGATTTCTTTTTATATTTGTGTTTTATTTATGCGCAAATTTAAAAACATCGAAATACGGCCAGTACCTACTGAATAGTTGCAGGCAATACGGAATCCTATAAATATAGAACAATAGCAACTTTTTGATAGATTCCCAATGAATATTGCTAAATATATTGAGACTCGCATTTTCTTCAATATTCAAAACCAGACTTTAAATATAGGTAGTAAAAATATAATACGCCGTCCGCAGTCGGCCAAATGTCCAATGTTCAATGACTTTATTGGACATCTGACGTGCACAGCTGCTGCAGGTGATAATGTCAGTACATGGCATATATAAACATGTTCATTCTTACTTTGTAGCGTTAACTAGTAGCCAACTGTAGTGTAATACAAATAGTGAAGGGAAATACAAATGTAATTATAAACATCTTTACGTGACTTTTTTTATCAAGTTTTATGGTATTGTGTTTTAAACGAAAATAAGACATAAAATAATTCTGTTTCATCCAACGACAAAAATGAAAAGATTTTTAGCTAATAATTGCAATTATGCGGTACAATAAAGAAATTTAAAAATAAGCGTCACATTTTATATCTGATTTACCAAATTTTATTAACATAAATGCATTTTTTCAAGCATTATTAACTCTGCTAAATGACAATATACTAGCATAAATTATCGAGACAATAATTAAAGCGTTCACGTACTTATGACCAATCTCTACATTTTGATTTATTGACATTGTATCAAGAATCTTGTCCCCATATAATTGCGCAAAGAATGATCAATACATGAATAAGAACGTATTGTATTATACATACCTACACCATACCATATAAATATGCTATGTATATGCTAACAATGAAAGCAAACTTGTGAGCGAGCGTCGAACGCGGCGTCGGTACGTCAGCGTGTGTCAGACGTTTGACAGCCGACAGCACTCGTTCCGTCTCCCTACCCACGTCTCCCGGGTGACGTCAGCCTACCACTTGCATTTAAAAGCTATTTTATAAATATGAAGGAAATATGAAGGACTGTATTGACAAATAGTAAATCTGTGTTTAGATCATTCCCAGTCTAATGTATTTACAGTGTAGATTTTTATTTCTAAACTAAATACCTACCAACAATAGCTACCGATAGGAGATAAAATCGATTATAAAATATAATGGCCATTTTTTTTAATCAATGTATTTTTTGAAAATAGAACATTTAATAAACGAGTACGTTAGTAGAAGATTACCTATTTATGTGGAAAATATTTTTTTTAAATCACCTTGTCCAGCCTCTGGAGCAAACAAACAAACACAAAAGACAAAGGCCTTTCCTTAACATTTCCAGGCCAACGTGTTAGTAAAATCTTACCGTTAAATAACAATTAAATAAGAAATATCTAAAACATATTATCTCGAAAGGTAACAGTTTTTATTCAACACCTTTATCGGTTTCAATCATTCGACATAAACTGTATTTGGTTACAGAGTTCCACCAAAAGCCGCAACTCAATGAACTTTGAATACAGTATTCAGCGCTTGAACAATCTACATTACGTCATCTGTTCATCTCGCTAGTGATTCATTTTATAATATGAATCAACCATTATCGAGGCCCTTCATCATACCTCTAGAAATATTTGAACAATATTGCTTGATTTGTTAATACAAATAATGCTGTATTCTGTAAAATGACTATTGTATATGAAAGAATAGAGTGGTATTTTGCACTTTGTCCAGTATGGCTAGTATATTTTTCACTTAACTCAAATAAAGAGTCTAGAGCATTAAGAGGAATTTATTGTAAGTATGTCATTAAGTTCAAAAGAATTATCCAAGTGTTATTAAAACTTTAGTACAATATAAAAACAAGCCAGTCACTTGCCTGATGGTAAGCGAAACGACTGGTAAAATTAGTCGCACATTGCCACCCAGAAAGAATATGTCCGCTTTTAGTATGGGTGCTGGGCCTCAAAATCTAACCAAGCTCAAACTTTATGGATATGAAAGAGGCAAAAATATGGATCCAATATAGTGGACGGCCCAAGATGATGGACTAGTTAGTTTTGTGCACTTCCATAATGTGGAAACAAGCTTTTATTTAAATGCTCTAAAAAGAAAAAAATAACTTTACATTGAATCAAAGTTTGTTTAATAGTATGTAGAGATAAAAGCTTGTTGCGAGATTAACTTTTGTCAAGATCAAGTTACATAATGATTGTATTATCTGCACAAGTAAATCTCGCGACAATCGTTTATCTCTACATAGTATTAAACAAAGCTTGATTCAATTGAAAGCATTTTTTTCTTTTTAAAGGCATTTAAATAAAAGCTTGTTTTAAAAAAAACTTTTTATATATTTTTTGCTTTTGTGTCAGGGGTTATTTTAATTTAATGTTTATTTCAAACTTTTAAAGTTAGTTTATTCTCCATCATGGGGCCTTGATAATCAACTATCTAACACCTACTCGATGAGACCATCCTTATGAGCCTAAACACGCTATATCTGCTATAAGTTGCTAAGGAGTTGGGTATCCCGCAGACTACTTGATGCAGCAGCATCAGCTCATGTTTAAAAATATAGCCGAAGTCACAGTACATCAAATTAAAATTCAATCGGGCTTTTTAAATTGGAAATTAGCTGATAATCTTCAAACGCCTGAACAGATCTTCATAAATTATAGCTAAGAACCATCGCGATCATATCAGCTATTAAACAAAAAACCGCGTCAAGATTGGTCCATTCGTTTGAGAGCTACGATGCCACAGACAGACATACAGATACACACCCTAAACTTATAACACCCCGCTTATCGTCGGGGGTTAATAATTATTTTAGGTGAAGAGCGTTATTAAAGCTCTGGACCTATTATTAGCTCAGAGTGCAGCTCGGTCAATAACGAAGATTTCCCGTAATCACAATCCACGCTTATTGTCAATAATATTAAAATCCTTACTAATATTATAAATTCGAAAGTAACCCTGTCTGTCTGTCTGTCGCGCTTTCACGTCAAAACTACTGAACCGATTTAAATGAAATTTGGTACACAGATAGTCTAGAGCCTGAGAAAGGACATAGGCTACTTTTCACCCCGGGAAAATATAAAGCGGGACTTTTATCCCGGAAAACTTTTTCACGCGGGCGGAGCAGCGAGCAAAAGCTAGTCCTGAATAAAAGCGATGATTGCCCCGCCTTCAAGTCGGTTGTTACTGTGATTTTCTATAAGAAATCTATACTATTTCTACTAATATTATAAAGGTGAAGAGTTTGTTTACCAATCTCAGGAACTATTGAACTGATTTTGAAAATTCTGTCACTAATAGGAAGCCACATTACCGCTGAATGCTATAGGCTACTTTTTATCCCGAGAAAAGATTTTTATTCCGTAAAAACTTTTACACGCGTGCGGAGCCTCATCTAGTATTTTATAAATGTGTGAAAGTAAAAGATTCCAATTATAAACCCATTACTGCTGTAAATTAACGAAAAGTATAAATAATAAATTTCAAAAATATAAATCTGTAGCACTTTTTTAAAACTGTATTTCGGGTATTGATGTAAGGGTTTTTTACATCAATGATTTCAGAGCAAAATTTTCTTTTTAAAAATATTTTTCCATCAATACAATAACCTATTCGAAAAAAGAATATGTATATAGGAAATAGAAATGTCTTACTGTCATAATACTTCCTCACAAAAAATACAGATTTACGCACATACAAGGCACTAAAGTTGATATTATTTTGCCATTTTATGTGTATGTTTCACAAAAACGTCAAATGTTACAGTGGCGAGGGAGAAACGTTTGGTATTCTTGGTTTTACCACTACAAAAAGACATATCTGCAAAATATGTCACCTAAAAATGTACTCTATCGTCCTGTAATAAAGTCAATTATTCTTTGTTTATACAGATGGCTGTTATAGAAGTTTCCGGCTGAATAAGCAGCTCTTTCATTAATCAGAGAACAGTCGCGACAGTGCAGCGGCGCTGGCGTCGCGCCTCAATTTTTTTCCTCTTTCACCCTTAGATTGGATATTGGACACGATTTCCTGGGAAACTTGCAAGACTGGGTGGTCGTTGCTAATCAATAGCATAGATTACATACGCATGTATGAAAATGTATGAGTGGACTAGAGAGGTGCGTGTTCTAAAACTGAATATGTTTTATAATTTTGTGTACTGTTTATATATATTTCAGTCATTTTGTTCAAACATCTGTTTGTGAATTTACGTCGGGAGCTAATTGCCATTCATATTTTTACTTGTCGACACAAAGATGGCGCCGTTAAGGACACAACACACACGACACTTAAATAGCGATTTTGCAGCTGCATCGATCGTATCAACATTTTGAAGACTCTGTCTGATTTCAAAATAGTTAACTCACTATTTTGAAACTAACTAGTTAGTTTAAGCAATTACGTCGATGCTGCATTACATTATGAAACTAGTTTAAGCTAATATCAAACGGCACTTTGCTGTATCAAGCTTATGAAAATCTACTATAGATCGACTGAATAATGATTTGAATGCAGTAAAATACTGAAAATAGTCACAAACGAAATAACAGCTAAAGCTTCTACAAAGGTTAAAAAAGAAAGGTCGCTTCAAGGCATACTTCAAGGTACTTTCAAGCAGCCCAAAAAGTTTAAAAAGTTAGATAATAACTTAATATTGTCCTAATTTTAAAGAGTTTTTGGCTTTATACTAATGACATAATCCCAAGTGATAAAAGTATCCTTCGCTAAAAAACCATTTAGCCGATAGCATCCCTTCAAAGGCGATTTGCATTTCAATGCATAATTTAACCTATGTACAACGGCAGCGCGTATCTCAAATATTGCTTTTATCTCCTCCCCTCCGTCACTCGGCACTCCATGCCGAGAATTGTCCCTCCGTGGATACGGAGGACTTGAGAAGATCCGCATTTTAAGTGAAGCCTTTTTATAATATTTTGTAAGTGGAATATGTGTTTTTTTTTTATTATATAAATTATCATAAATAGCCTTACAATTATAATCAGCAAAAGAATAATTGTTAAGGATTAAGAGGAAAGCCCTAAAAAGGCATTTTAATAACAAACAATGTAATCAAATTTAGATTCTTGAACAACATTTTAAATCAGCACAGACATGAATTAGAAAATTTAATTTCGCCACCGTTGTTGTCACAATATCATGAACTTTGTTTTTACGGAGCTTTCTTTGGTGTGAGTAACACAAATTGTGCACACACATTTCGGCAAAATGTTCTGCACCCTTTATTTTCTTTCTCTTTACAAGTATAATTCCCTATTTCACTAGTTTCAAGCAAAGGAGATGTCCGCTTTTTGTATGGGTGCGGGGCCTCAAAATCTAACCAGGTTCAAACTTACAGGATATTAAAGGTGCAAAATATGGATCTTTGATCCATTAAAAAAACATTTTTAGACCCCTTCATTTATATCTAATATTTAAAAAAAAAACCTTCGTATTAAGTGTCGTTTTTAAGCAAAATAAAATTACATTAATCTCAAAATCGGAGATCTTGTAAATTAAACGATTTACTGTAAGAGGCTAGTTTTTAGAAGTTCTATCCAAATATATATAAACTGTTTTGGTTAAAATTTTAGACCTGTTTTTGGACATGTCCTTTTATTTGATCGTTATCGTATTAAAAATATAATGTAGATAGTACTCATTTTATTATCATTTATTTGAGAGCATAGATTAGTCTGACTTTTGTATTTAGTTGACTTATAAATATGTGCCCAATAACATTTAGTCAGAAGTCGAGAAACAGAGCCTTAACATTTTAAATTTAGAATTTAAAGTGAACTAAAAACTAGTAATCTGCACATTGCATGAACTGCAAAAGTTCTGTCATAATCAAACTCCCAAGCGAGGTAGGCCCTGCCATTGTTAGACGCTGAATTTTTGCTACTGTTTCGAACACCCCCGAGACCGATCCATCAAAGCGATATAAAGTATAAACTTTGTGCCCCAACAGAACTTGGATTCGAACCCGATTGTCTCGTCATACGATGCTCGGCTTGTGTCAAAATGTTTACGGTGATTTGGTATTTTCCGCCCAATCGATCTGTATTAGTAGTGAGACTCGTGAAAGCGTAAAATTAAAGTTTGTTTAAGATTTTGATCGATTGACTGGCTTGTTTGTTTGCATTGTGAGATTTCGTATGAATGAAGTACTGGATTTTTGCTGACATTACATAAATTGCGTTTCTTATTTACATTTTTTCAAAAATAGTCTGTTTACACTACAAATATTTTAATAAATATATAATAGTCCTGATTAAAAACATAATGTAATAAAAGTAAGTACCTAGTACTGCGTTGGCAGTACTACTTAGTATTTTATTGTATTTTTCGAGCTTTTGAGCTCGAAAAATACGATGCCAAATATGAAACTCTGTAAATGAACATATTATTAAAAACTGGAGACGAACTTTCAAATATGGAGTACCCTAAAGATATCGCATTTATTTAGATAAAAGATTGAGAAAGTTTTTTTTTTAAATATTAAATTCACATAATACTAATTTTATTATATTTTCGTTTCATCCCTACATAAAGTTTTTACCAAAGTAAAACAAAATCGATTTTATATTAAAATTATCATTTAATTTTAAATTAGTAGTAAACAAAAAGTCGGAATGTTCGCAAATCGTTTCGCTGCATCGCAGTTTTTGAGTCGAAGCGGTCGCAAAAAGTATCGCAGCGCCGCGTCACCGCTCTACAATGACAAATGATGTAGAACTGGATTTCGAGAAATACCTCGCTTTTGCAGTCTTAAAAAATGACATGGATTTTAATTTGTATCAATAAATGTAGATTATTGGATTGTGGGTGGATATTGACAGCTTTAGATACGATTTTATTTGTGTCATTGAATATTTTTTACTACCTATATAAGTTGTAAATATTTTGGTAGGGACGTGTACTTAAGTGTGTTTAAATTTTCTCGAAGTATTGACTTGTTCTTCATCAAACGAAGTTAAAAAAGTTTTTTACTATGCCCCTGGCATTGCCGACGTCCATGGGAGTCAGACCACTTACCATCAGGTGGGCTGTTAGTTCGTCGCCCTTCGAAGGCAATAAAAAAGGCCATCTCCAAGGTACCTATGTTAAAGTACAGGCAGCCACATAAGTTTCTTTGAAACATTTTTTTTCTTTGTATGAAGTAAACTAAATTCCTTTAGTTTTATTTTTGTGAAGAGAAAACAAATAAAATTGGTAAAAACACAAAAGAGTAAAGGCGTTTTCATGTTTTGAATTTGTTCAGCTACTTATGTCGCTGACTGTACTTAGAAGATAGAATATAACAACTAGGACGTTTTAACTAAGCTTGAAACTTGAATGTAGAGCATATCCTAAGTCGATTAAATCAATAGTATCTAATAACGGATTGTAATATAGCAGCCATATAGAGAAGGCTGAAACTATCGTGAACTTAATGGAGATTCCATGATACTATCGTCATAAATACTTTCTGTAGTAAACCAATATTTTTACCACCATACCATACCATACCAGCCCTGTATTATATACTGCCCACTGCTGAGCACGGGCCTCCTCTACAACTGAGAGGGGGTTAAGGCCTTAGTCCACCACGCTGGCCTAGTGCGGGTTGGCAGACTTCACATACCTTCGAAATTCAGAGAACTTCTCAGGTATGCAGGTTTCCTCACGATGTTTTCCTTCATCGTTAAAACGAGCGATAATTCACAAAGAATACACACATAACTTTTTAGAAATGTCAGAGGTATATGCCCTTGGGATTTGAACCTGCGGACATTCGTTCCGTTCCACTCCCAACTGGGCTATCGCCGTTATTATATAATATTTTTACATTCTAATATAGTTAAATAAAACTATTCATAATATAATTAATTTATAGAAATACTTTAAAGACATCGGTGGATAGTATTTTTCTAATAAAGGAAACATTTTGACAGATCCGTCTGGAAATCTTTAGGGGAGGCCTATGTTCAGCAGTGGACGTCATGTGGCTGATGATAATGATGAATAAAGGAAATGGTAAGCCAAATAGGTGGGCCTGAAAAGCCAGTCTATACCAAAATAATTATTCTAATTTACGTTAATAGTACGACTCGATGCTTTTCATGTTTTATGTGTTCTGACTACTAATCCCATTTATGCTTTATTGTGTGTTTACAGTATCATGCTTTGATTACTAGTAGTTAGAGTTGCAATTAGCTAACTCATTGTCAAAGAACATGTAGTTTAACATTATTTACTAGTGTAAACTTGGTATGTCATCCATAAATAAATAATCACATATAATACCACAAGAGCTTCAAAATTATCGGGTATTTTCCGATAGGTTCGTTGCAAACAAATGAAGGAGTTTTCAGGTTAAAAAATCACGAGCGCGAAGCGCGAGTGATTTTTCCTGAAAAACTTGACGACTTCATTTGTTTGCAGGGAACCTTGAGGGAAATGCCAGATAATTTTGAAGCTCGTGTGGTATTCGGGGGATTATTTTTCCGTCCCAAATGTTGGCCAATAGAATTGCACCATGAGATGAAATGAACAGTCAACAAATAAGAATTTCATAATATATGGTAACGACCAGAGAAAATATTCAAAAAAAATTGTTTCTTATTATATAGTAACGACCAGAGAAAATATTCAAAAAAAATTGTCAGTATAATACCATGTAGGTTGTACCACGTGACGTCGAATGGTGCAATTCTATTGGTCGATATTTGGCTCGGAAAAATAATCAAATTTATATAATACAACTAGCTTTTGCCCGCGGCTCCGCCCGCGTGAATGAGTTTTCCCGGTATAAAAGTCCCGCTTAAAATGTAGCTTATATGACACGTTCGTAGATTTACCATAGCAGCGCCATCTATTGATTACTTACTCAACCCAGTCGAAAGGTATCGACATCTGTTAGAATCATTCATAGCAGCGCCATCTATTGATTACTTACTCAACCCAGTCGAAAGGTATCGACATTTGTTAGAATCATTTGGAGTTAAGATAATTGTGACTGTCAAATAATAACAGACAAATAATTAGCAATAAATTAAAATTGCGACTATAATTTGAGATTTAAACTATCCTATCTCTCAAGTTGGATCGAACTGCACATGGTGTGCGAATTTTATTATAATCGGTTAAGTGGTTTAGGAGTCCATTGAGGACAAACATTGTGACACGAGATTTATATATATTAAGATTTCTGTCTACAAGTCGAACTGAATTTGCTCTATATTATCGATCTGTACAGCAAACATTGGCTACAGTCCATCCGAAAGCGGAACAAAGAGCTAGTGCTACCTAAGCCGATCCTTCGCAGCCGAGAAAAATAGTAGGAAATCCATTAATAACTGTCACCGCGGCTCCTTGTTAAATGCATACAATACTCGAAGCCTTTTAAAAGACTCACAATGGAGACTTGGCTAAATTAAAAGTTTTTCGATACAGCCGCGAACGCGACATTGCACGGAACCGGAGGACGGGTAATTATTGTTCGCCATAAGTACCGTCAGAAGAAAAATGTAATTCCATTTTTTATACGTTTATGCTTTTTGTCGGATTGCTCTAAAATGAGGTGTTTTAATATAGTTTTTACGATGTATATGTAAAAGAATTTACAGTGCCTACTGATTGTATCTTCAATTAAAATTATTTTTTTTATAATAAGGCAGGTTTATGTTTTAATCAATTTGTTTTTTTTTATTAGTTAAAATACCAAAAGCAATTTATCACGAATTTATAAAAGAGAAAAACAGACCGTGTCTAAAATAATCGATTACACAACTTAGCTACTTCTTTGTTGATAAATTATTTTAAAAGTCTATAATAATGCGCTAAGTATTAAAAAAATCTCCGCCCACTATACACTATTTTGTCTTGAGTTTCCAGCGTCCTCATATCAGTAATTTAAGGTACCTTAGATTTTTTTTATAATTGCCATCCTTATAGAACATCATATTTTTTTTAAATTTATAGTTAAATAAAAAAACGTACTATAATTTTAATTATGATGGCGAGGTCGTAGCTAAACAAAGAAAACTACATCTCAATATTCCATCTACTTTATTTACCTTTACAACCATATTTGCGAACGGTACAAAGTTAGTTGGTACGTCAACCGACACACAGGTCTGTAAAGACACATTTAAGCGGAAAAAAATCAAAATTAATGATATCACTGGCAGCCAGTAGGGCACACGGTTCAATGCTCTCTTTCATAGGAATACCAGCCGTTTCGTGATTTCCTTACGTTTCCTTCTTTTGTATGCGGGATAATTGTAAAAAACCAAAACGAGTAATTTAAAACTAAAAAGACGATTTGTCCTTCCTTTATCTTATTCATTTTATTTCAACCGTAGGTAAATTAAGTAAGCGTGATATGAAAGACAAGGTAAGAACTATATTCGTTTATTAATTATATGAAAAACATATTATGTTACCCAAAGCCAAATCAGTTAGCCATTCAATTCTTTCATTCTCATTCAACCTATCAGAACTGTATGACATTGATTAACATTTATAAGTACTCATTTACTTTTGTGTAGTAAATATTATATGTATACGTTTATACAATAATATGATGCTTATATGTACTATATTATATTTGTGTACTTGTACGTATGAATATGTATGTATATGTTGTCTGTAGATATTTTTGTGCTCTCGTATGTATATATTTATTTATACTTAGTGTATTCTATAGTAGCTTTTATGTACACCCCTGACTGCCCTTTTCGTTATTTCTCTTATCTCCATCCAATGGTTGTCTGTAAGAGTTTGCCTTGAGCGATAAGACCGCCAATTGTATTACCGCTGCCTTACTTGTATATATTATGATATAATTTTAATTTTTGTTAGTGTACAATAAAGATATAAAATAAAATAATTCTCACCTTTCAAAGTGCAATCAATAACAGACAAAACAACTTAGAGTATGACGTCACCATTATTAAAGTACAAGCGTGCGAAAGAGGTCGCGAGATGACGTTCCATACGCCTCCTTACTATGATTTTTACTTATTTTTTTTGTGTAAATTTTTATTTCTCTCTTCATAGCATTGACTCTTTTTCGTATAAAATAATGTACATTACCAAACATACAACTTACAGCTAATAATATGAGGGACTGCCTCGGTGGTGTAGTTGTATTACGGTATGACTGCAGTGCTAAGGTCTGGGGTTCGAGCCCCGGGTCGGGCAAAGTGATATTGGGTTTTTCTTCTCAGTATAGCCCGGAGTCTGGAATTTGTGCCCAATATGACGATAGGCTCGCCTCCTATCACATCATGGGACGGAATATGCACGGGGAAAAGTGGGTGCACTAGCTGCGCCTCTGCCTACCCCTTCGGGGATAAAAGGCGTGAGTGTGTATGTACGTATGTATCTATCTACTAAATAATAGAACTTGGAGATAATAGAGTGTTGTAGCGAATTAAAATGTTATAAGCAGACTGCAATGATTTTGGTAATCTTAACCAGAGTATTGAATCAGTAAGTAATAATAATCCCTTCCTAGCCGATTTCGGCCACGGCGGCCAATCTCAACGGAGATCAGCCAGGTGCGCAGGAGATATTATAGTGCACAAGTGTGTGCGCAATATACAAGTTCACTCACTATTCCTTCACTCTCATAGTCCGGTGAGACGGAAATCCGACATGACCGGAGAGAGATCAGGCGCAGGACCAACGGCTTTACGTGCTTTCCGAGGCACGGGGGTATCACACCGCCAACTTCCTGACTCCGAGCTGCGACTGAGTAATTTTGAAGATGGAAAAACCCAGTCACAATGTTTTTGGCCCGACCCAGGATTCGAACCTCAGCGCGCAAATCGTACTCGTAACGCGTACGCAATACAACTACGCCACCGAGGCAGTCATCAGTAAGTACTTCCCTATGAGGATTAAAATAAAACTTAACAGATTATTTATCCCCTCCTACAAGCTACTCGTGGAACCTCCTACGAACTCATTTGACAATCAAATACTTTACACATCGATACCTACCGTACTTACTCACAATAAACTTGCTCCACATCTACGATCTGGTATGATTGACTTATCAGAAGATCAGTTGGCGAGTCCGCGGGGGCGCCGCCTCCGCATCAGATAGCATCTGACGAGCTGATGCTCAGCACGTCTGCGCTCGAGTAGCTCTTTGTAATTGAACCATGGTTTCATAACTGAAGGGATGGGCTAAAGTGACTGTGATAATGGCTTTTAGATCGATCGTATATCGGGAAAATTCAGTATTTCAAATCGAAAATTGCTCAAAAAGATTGCGAAAAATTATAATACAAAATAGTAGATATTCTTATATACCAAACGAAACAAACGCATAGAGATTAATGTGTGAATACGTTTAAATAAATAATGTAACTTAATTTTAAAATTTTGGGTCTATGTGCATTTTTTTTTATTCCATTGAATTACGAGACGACCATGCCGTTCGCCTGATGGTAAGCGATACGACCATCCATAAACAGTAGCACCACCATCCGGCACCTTGAGTTACAAGGTACTGTGTGGCATTCCACTGCGCTCGTCATCCTGAGACATAAGATGTTAAGCCTCATTATGTCCAGTAATTACTGCGCGGAAATTGTATGATCTTAAGTGGCATAATTAAAATAATAAAACGTATTTCAATACTAGAAACCGACTGACCTTAACTTACATGTTGAAGGAAGTTCATAGAACATATTTATGTGCTATAGAACGTGTAGCATAGAATACAATTACCTTGCACATACAAATTCGAAAGCATTTGGTCAGCGGATATCCGCAAAATGATGGATTACTCTCAGCGCAACCGTTTTAAGCCCCAGATATATTGTTTCAAACATATTTATCGATTGTCAAATTTTAATTACTCAACCAGTGACTAGCAATCGAGACCCTGTGACCTATTTTAAAAGTTTTATACGATCTGATTGAGGAACGCTCAAAACGAGGGGAATGATAAATGAACAACATCAATCAGGCAAATTTAAGTGCTGCAAATTTTCACTCTCATCCAAGAATTATCGTTATTAAAGAAACTCGGTTTGTTTTGAATAATAAAATAATTGGAAATTGATTTATATGGTATGGTGTTACCGTTGAGATGGTTTTGGATAAAATTAATTTAAACTTGGACTTTTATGAGACAAAGTGAACTATGATTTTAAAAAATCTATAATCATGTATAAATTGCATTTTGCCAATTTATATTTAAACCAATCTAACATAGCATAAACAAACAATTGTGCAAAAGTAAATTCCATCAAATCTTCTTTAAGATCATTCGTAATCGACAGCGCACGTAACATGTATACATATTGGTTTCTAGAACATTTGTCTAAATTAACATTAATGAGTACAGATTTTTTGACAGTTTATTTCCATCAGAACATATGAATAGGAAAGGTTTTCATTAATAATACGTTATCAGTGACGACTGACGAACGGCTACCGTGGAGACAATTTCTAATTTACCTCCCAAGAATTATATAGAGTTGTTTAGAAATATTATATTTTTTATTTTAATATGTAATACTCTTTTCCAAGGATACATTGAAAGAGTGTTGGAACTTATAGTTTTTTTACTTTCCTCATTACATCTACACTAGTTACATAAAGCTTGGTATTTGTTAGAAATGAAATGAAATTTTAAACAAATATGTAGTTTCGAGATCCTAATGTTTGTCTGAAAGCGCTTATCTCTGGAACTTCTGTGCAGGTTCTGATGTTTTATACTTTACGACAAAATTTATTTGAACATATTGGAAACCTTGAAGTGTCTTGAGTCTTCTTTCTATTAAATATAGAGCCCATAGGAACAGTCAATTGTTCAAAGACTGAAGTCTTTAGATAAAAAAAGTTCATTGTGATATTGTAATTCCTTTAAAAAATATAAGAAGAAGACTATTATCGACTCTACAAAAATGTTTTATGGATTAAATTCAAACAGACCTTGCTACAGACTGCCGCGCCGAAATATGTTTTAATAGATATACAATTTGCAGAATGGAGAACAATACCATTTCAATACGCATTTCCTTATCAGGGCGGCAGGGCGGCCAGGCCATAATATTTATATATATATATATACCTATATATTTGAACCAATAAATACCTGGTATTCTATTTGGACTTGGATAACGAACTTGCAAAACTATTATCTATGTTAAATCCAGCTCAGTAAAGTTCAATATCGTGACATATTACACATATTAAACCAGAGACAATTTTTAGGTAACTATTAAAAAATAACCCTGTCACGGCCTATTAATCACTGTTCGATAACACGGATCAGAATGGGCGGTCTGTGTTGTAAGCTAGGTGATTTATTTATATAAGTCCAAATGCGATCGAAAGGTTAACTCAACCAAATTAACCTGATCCTTTCTTCTTTCATGAATACCCTCATAACTTGCACTTTGTACGGATACAGCAGGGAGGGGTGGATCAATAGGGCTGGTCATGTTATATTGGCGATGGGCGATAACACTGGCTGTATTGACAACGTCGTCGGGACAATGGGCATTATCGGTACATCACATGATTTTATGTGCGAGTATGAAACGCTAGATGTAATCGCTGGGTTGCGTGAGTGACTGCCAGTAACAACTGACATTCAAAATAATTTAAACATTTTACCCAGCAATTACAGTAGCCTAATTAGTGCCAAGCGAAACAGAGAATGATTTAAATATTCACATTCAAGAGATCATGTTCATCAAGCTAAGCGCATTTAAATAGCCGTCAAAAAGACAAGTGATGCCCTCTATTGTTATTTTAAAGTATACATTTACTCAAACGGAAACGTAAATGCAAATTTTCTACGTTGTATAGGTACTACGCCATCTGTTATGGAATAGCGAGAGTTGTGTATGCAAACTACGTATTGATTTATTTGCATATAAGTATTTATAGTTATATACGTTGAATCAATAAATTAATTTCAGCGACGGTGTCGGTACTTATTATATTATAATGATTAAATTAAATTAATAATTAACTTGTATAATTTTCTTATTCTATACCGTTCTAGACCGTCCGGGTAACTACCATCAATTTGTATATTTTTGTCGCAATACTAGACCCTATTGTGTTCTAGTTTAAAGCTGCAGTGAAATCATTTCGCATTATAGGATTAAGGCTTTATTTCACAATGTTCGAGTAAATGTTATCCGCTAGTTAACGCATAAGACAGATAATACTAAAATCACTCTTTAATTTACCATTTATTTGTGAGCTTGACTTTAGTATTTGGACGCGTTATATTATATTCGACGACTGTTTATTTACATCTTTATTGTACACCAACAGAAATAAAAAATATGTCATAGTAGATAGAAGTAATATTAGGAAAATAATATAGGAAGCGGTCATAAAATTGGCGGTCTTATCGCTCAAGGCAATCTCTTACAGACAACCATTGGATGGAAATAAGAGAAATAACGGAACGAGCAGTCAGGGGCGTAAATAAAATCTACTTTAAACACACTAAATATAAATAAATGGAAGTGGACGAAAGCCGAGTTGGGAATGGAACGGTCTGCCGAGACAATATCCGGTGGCTCAAAACCCAAGGTGTCACCTCTGACCTTTCGAAGTTACGTGTGTATTGTTTATCAATTATCGTCCGCTTTAACGGTGAAGGAAAACATCGTGAGGAAACCTACATACTTTAGAATTCTCCATAAGAATTTCGAGGAGTAGGTATATATTGTGATAAATATATATATATAAAAAACCGGCAATAGCCTAGTTGGATATGGAACGGACAACCGAGTCGAATGTCCGCAGGTTCAAAACCCAAGGGCTCACACCTCTGACTTTTCTAAAAAGTTATGTGTGTATTCTTTGTGAATTATCGCTCGCTTTAACGGAGAAGAAAAACATCGTGAGGAAACCTACATACCTACCTGAGAAGTTCTCTGAATTTCGAAGATATGTGAAGTCTGCCAACCCGCACTAGGCCAGCGTGGTGGACTAAGGCCTAAACCCTCTCAGCAGTAGAGGAGGCCCGTGCTCAGCAGTGGCCAGTATATAATACAGGGCTGGTATGGTATGGTATAATATATATGTCATATTTACTACATAAAAGTAAATGAGTAATTATAATGTTTATCAATGTCATACAGTTCAGTTTTAGTGGCTGATTAGCCCCTACTCAGAGATTATAAAACAGGCCCTAAATGTTCACCAATAACTCAGGATAACCAACGCAATGTATTGCGATGCAGTGCTCAGTAATTTAAATTTCTGGGCAGTGTTGCCACATAATATCGAGTAAGCTACTTGTTCAAAAATAATAACTTGCAAATGTCACTGTTAGTAATCCTACAGAAGGCGCCACGTAATGGGCCTCCTAAATGTTTTTGGAATTTACTCGCTTAGGGTTTCTTTCAAAGATTAATAATATAATATTACCTATAATTTATAACAGCGCATTCATTTCGAAGTCATTCACATAATGATTACTTTTCAGTATAACAGTTTTCGTAACTGTCATGAACTTAATCGAATTTCTAGCAAATCACAAAAAACTCAGTAGTTATTTACTTTTAGAGTTAGTTATATTTCGATCAAAATATCCTATTATATTTAGCAGCTGTATGGTTATTGGCACTATTTGTAAATATAGGTACTCGTCGAATTATCTAAATTTTTAAAAAAACAATACAAGTCCTGTATTAAATTTTCCGACACCTATAAGACTCCAATAAAAGCCTCTCCTTCACTTCGAGTTGTATGTAGTACTAGTATATAGTTTCGAAAATCTATAAAGTACTTTCAGATAAGAAGTTGGATCACAATAATTTACAAGCGATGAGAAAATATACACTAAATAGCTCTGGAATTGATTCTAAATCTTTGTCAAGAAAAAGAAGGCGGAAAAATAAATTTATGACAGCTTCTTTTTTATAGTATATTTATTTTAGTTATATTAATTGTTTTATTTGTGATGAACTTTATTCTGTCATTGTACCTTATTGTGGTTTATAATCTCAAGGAAGAAAATAATGGATTCATAAGGATGTTATTTTATTGATACTATAATGTTTAAATTTTTATAAAGAAATAAAAATAAAATACTTAATTTATTTTATTAAAATTTGTAATATTTGTGGCACGTCGAACCTCTTGAAGCAGCTCAAAATGCCATCTGAAACATAAATACATAAACACACACAGACTTTAACATAAAATTCCCTTTCAGCTCAAATATAAGTTTATAACTCAAAGTGCTGGATGGTGTTGCTACTGTTTATGGGTAGTCGTATCGCTTACCATCAGGCGAACGGCATGCTCGTCTTGTCATTCCATGCAATAAAAAAAAATATAACCCATAATAACAACAACAATTTAAAATGAACTAACAAGTTTATAATATGGTCTATCTAAATTTTAGTACGTTACAAATTTTATTAATAATTTAATTGAAGAACGCACAAAGTAAACGTAGGCAAGTTATCGAAAAAAAATACTATGTAATTTTCCATAGTATCTAGGCCAAATAAATACAGCCGAGATGTATTCAGTACTTAAGTCAAATGATATATCTTTTTAGAATATTCGTGTACTAGATAAATTCTTTATCTATTTTACACGTATAATAATTTGTTGAATAAAATTTTTTTTTACTACGTTTGTAATGATCGAGATGTTTGCCTATTAACATATTAGATAATATTGTTATTAACTAAAATAAATGTGTTAAGTCTCTATTCCTTAAAATTAGGTAATAATTCAATTGGGCTATCACTTCAAACAAATATTATGAAAATCTACACCACTTGATTGTGTCTTTATGACTGTAATAATTATTTAATTCATTACGGTAAATTCAAATAACGTTTCTATATAATATATAAAGTTAAGCACAATATTGATTAAACACTCATCACACAAATTTACATATTACACAAATGTCAATGATCCTTAATTATCTTCATTACATAAAATATTAAACATTGTTTCTTTTAAAAACATCAATATTAAATGTGGTATTCGTTACTTAATTCGCGAAAGCTTCATACAATCCATATATGTATGAAATATTATGAATATAATCAAGACCACCATAAGTTGCAATTTCAAATATTTATTTAACAATCTTTATTCCTGCTGAATTAATCAAAAACCAAATTCGAATACCATTGTCAATACATTTTTTATTTCCTCAATTCAAACTACTACTACTATAAAACAAGACATAGAACTATGAAACAAAGTAACTAGTCATTAAAGTGCATAGTTGCGTGAACGTCATAAATCTCGCGGAATCCCGTAAAAGCGCTGAAAGCTCGTGGAGGCATTACGGTGCAATAAAGTACATCGGCTACGCGATTGGAAATACAATGTGCACTTTATTGGCCATAACGCGCAGTCTACTATTGGATTGAGATATAAAATATTGGGTATGATCCGGGTATTATTGGTATGAAATGGGTATAAAACGACGAAAGATTTTACGTCCGTGTGTGAACTTAGGTATGTAGTTTTGAAATAGTTCTATTTTGTTCAGTATAAGCAGATCATTGAATGATCTGCTTATACTGAACAGATGTCATACAACAGATATCAACAAATATCAGAATGTAACCATTTTATAATAAGAATAATTTATAATATTAAGAATCAAGAGATTATAAATCGAGTTGTATTCTTTTATGGAACTATTTGTTTTACATATTTACAAACATATTACTATATATCTCATTTATATGAGTGTTCATCTAATAAAAATTCAGTACTAATTTACATAAAGAAATATCCGATCCGAAGATAGTACAATAGCGACAAAGATAAAAGATTATAATTAATTACACTGTATATGTATACAATATGCGATTGATTAACCGCAATGTATTTTGATATATTTTATAACACTTTATATGCATATGGGACTATTCAATTTAATAACAATCTACTTTATTTATTTATTATTTTTATATAAATGCTGTCTCACAGCTGTAATTAGTGAGTAGACTAGTCCATAAGTATGTAATTTTAATTAAGCTTTCTCAGTCTATTAACTGTTGGTGTGTCATTAAATAAATAAATAAAAATAAATAAATAAATAAATAATTTATTAGCAAAGTCAATAATTTATTGGTACCATTATTTTGGCTTTAAATATAAATACTGTAATCATCCCAAAAATAGCAATGTAATAACTCATTACTAATCCGGTATTAATTATTCATAAAATATTATACATTTTATGGTAACTTTGTGAAGTCCGTTAAAAAAAACATAGACTAAAATAAAAACAATTTCTCTGATAGTCGATACAGTAGCGTCTTCAATTTTGATAGTCGATATAGTAGCGAGGTCTTCCAGCCGTGAGATACCTGTAGAGACGAGCTTCTGATGCGAAACTAAACTACAAAAGCCCGGATCTACAGGGTAGATCACGAATGTGCCATCATTTACTTCTCTTCGAGTTTTCGTAGTAGGTACGGCGAAGTTTTCCTCCAGATGTGATCTTCGAAGTTTGACCTGAAACTTGGAAACATTTTTCATTACTTTCTTCTTGTCTACAAAGATTTTACGACATTATTATGAATAGAAATAGTTATTTCTACCATCGCGAGTTTAAAAGAGCCTTGTTCATTTTTATCGCAAACGTAGAAACTTTTCTAGCAAACACAGACAGTACAAGATTTCAAAGTTTAAAATTTTGATATAAAAAGATTGTTTTCTTCTTTTTGTTTTATGTTCTTTTGTATATTGAAGCAGGAAACACTTTCCTTTTTTATTAAAAATAACTTCGTAAATTCTTTTTTAAATAATACAACCATGGCAATCACAACACGAATCCGATTTCAAATCAACATTACATATCTAACTAATTGGAATATAGCACCAAAGCCTAGCGTATGTAATTAACAAGACAGCGTACAGAGCATTTAATATGGAAATCTCATTACCCGCGACACGCGTAATCTATCATTTATTACTTGGTAAATACCCCGAATGTACGTGAAATTCGAATTGGAAAGCGAAATGTTAAATGGTTTTGGATGTTATTGTTAACTGTATGTTTAAATAGAAATGTGTGTTCAATACGCTAGGAATGTAATGAGTTTGTGTTCAAATGTATCTCATTTAACGAAATATTGTAACAAAATAGATAGCGTTTCCTTTATCTAGTCGTAGAATTATTATGGACTATTATAAAATTATGGAGATATTATTAACCTATTCCAATATTAATGAAACATAGTTAAAGGTTTCTTAGTAAGCTTTTACCAAGCTCTTTGTATTCAATTGAGTATATAAA
Source organism: Sphinx pinastri (assembly GCA_947568825.1). Classification (NCBI taxonomy): domain Eukaryota; kingdom Metazoa; phylum Arthropoda; class Insecta; order Lepidoptera; family Sphingidae; genus Sphinx; species Sphinx pinastri. Next base: position 6,080,237 of record OX387627.1, on the reverse strand, counting down.
ATGATATATTACAAAACCGTGGTATCATTCAATGTAAGAATTTAGAAAATTCTCCGAGAACCCAAACGTAAATGATATTCGCAAATCCTTCGCTTCACAGATAATTGAACAATACACACCTCACCCCGCTCCAATAGCATGACGAAGGATCACAAATCAGAGGAGTCTCCCGCGGGATACGCCGCAAAAAATAATCTCAGCGTTTCCGCAAATCATGGCCACCATTGTATACTCGATAATGCAGAGGAAAACGGGGCCTAACAAAAAGGCTCACTTAATTGCACGAGGGAAGAACGCTGAAAGGCGAGCGAGTATTGTTTCCCGCGAGGCCATTGTACGTAGCCCGATCGGCTGACTCATCAATTTTCTCAGATTGACGGAGCCGACGATTGAGACTCCGATTCGTTCGAAACTAATTTCGCCTTGCGGTTTTTCTGCGTCGCATCTCGACCGGGTAATAGTGCAGTCGCCGCTCGAGCACGCCGTCATTAATCTAGCTCTCGAAACTCGGATTTAAGTGTGTTTTGAAGAAATTCGAGGTACACGTCTAAATCCACGCTGGGAAGCCCGCTGTAATCTGTTCATAAACTACTGGATTTAGAAACGCTTTAATTAGAGCTCGTTTATAAATGTAACACTGAGGTGTAGGTGCCGTCTAAATATCTACAAGCAATTAGCCCGAATGCGAACTTATTACTGTGTACGAGCGGGGAATAGCTGAGATCCTGGGTGGGTAGTGATCCCCGCCTTCCCCTACGCTTGTAGTGTCCTGCCATCATTAATCTTGCACGCCTCGCAAACAGCCTTCTCTCCTACGAGGAACTTTAGAGCTGGTCGGTGTCGATAATGTAAGTAAACTATCGTAGATGTAACGATAACTGCCGGGACGCCAGCCCGAATAGTAATAGATTATTGATTAGGATCAGGTGTAGCTCGTCATTTAGAAGCTCGTTGTGGAGAATATTAACCGTGTAGATAACCCTGGAATAAATTAACGTTATATTAATTACCTACTTTATAAGTTAAATTTTAATCCGAGTGTTATATTACGAATTAAATGCAAATTAATGGTAAACCACCTATCGATAAAATTTTGTTTTATTTATCGACATTGGAAATCCCAATGTCACTGTCGTATTTAGAGATTCGATTGTAAGATTTCGTCTCAAATCCCTTCGGCCTAGAGTCTAGACTTTTTTTTATCCCATCTATTGTACTGAACGGGATTTAGATTTTAGAAGATTTATGTTGTTTGCAGATTCTATTGCTTATCGAGATAAACATTTAAAAGTAAATTGAAACATTCATTGTCTGATGCGAAATACAATTAATTATTCTCTAATGCGAAATGTTTTTTTGTACATTTGATTTGTACTGCTGAACATAGGCCTTCCCTAAAGATTTCCAGACCTGTTGAAAGCGGCTTGCATCCAGCGTGGCCTTGCGTCTTTATCAAGCTAAAGCTTATTAATAACAGCAAAAAATAATTTTATAAATAAATATTTGACGCCATATCTCCAGAGAGCTTTCAACCCTTTCAAAACTTTCTATACAAATAACCCAAAGTTACATAATTGACGGGATACCGGTAAATCACGTATCACATACCTGGATGTTTTCGCTGCGAGTTGTTTTCCCCAGACATCAGCCCTGGAACATTCCGGAACATATGTTACATCAATATGCTGACTGTACCGAATAACTTTTGGCCCGGCTGTGTTTTATGCAAAAACGATATACCGCTCTGAACGTAATTTATCGTATGAGATTGAGCTGTAAAGATTTAACGGGTGTGACAGTGGGGACCGCATATAGCAAAGTTAGCAGGTAGACTAAGTTCAGCGGCTTATGCAGTCAGAAAAATAAGGCGTCTGACTGATGTAGAAACGGCAAGAATTGTTTATTTCAGTTATTTTCATAGCATTTTGTCGTATGGGATTCTTCTTTGGGGAAATGCAGCAGATATTAATTCAGTATTTGTGTTACAAAAGAGAGCTATTAGAGCTATTTATTGTCTTGGACCCCGTGTTTCTCTTAGAGAAAAGTTTAAAGAGATAAACATTCTTACCGTAATATCGCAATACATTTATGAAAATCTATTGTATATGAGGAAAAATATCGCACATTTTGATCAAATATGCGATATTCATAATATAAATACTAGGAATAAACATAAATATGTGATACATGCTACTCGTCTCCATAAAATTAGTAATACTTTTGTTGGTCAATGTGTACGCTTCTTCAATAAACTTCCTAAGCATATTGTAAAACTACCAATAAAAAAATTTAAAATCACTATAAAAGACCGCCTCTGTAAAAAAGCTTACTATCGTATTTGCGATTATCTGGAGGATACAAATGCTTGGGATTAAGTTGCTCGGATTCACTCATGTTTTATAATTTGATTGTTTATATGTTACATATTGTTTTGTTTTTTTTTTTTTTTTTGACATAAGTAATAATTGAATTTATATTGTTACTTGCAATTTGTAAAATATATATATAAAAAATATAACAATAAAAGACCTACGCTGAGTTTCTTGGTGCTTCTTCTCAGGTCAGTGGGCTTTTCCGAAGCACTGGTAGAATCCTTTAGATTTTTTTTTTTTTTTTTTTTTTTTATTGCATTTAATGACGAGACGAGCATGCCGTTCGCCTGATGGTAAGCGATACGACCACCCATAAACAGTAGCAACACCATCCAGCACCTTGACTAACAAAGTACTGTGTGGCATTCCACTGCGCTCGTCACCCTGAGACATAAGATGTTAAGTCTCATTATGTCCAGTAGTTATACTGGCTACAATGTCCTTCAAACCGAAACACAACAGTGCATGCACACTGTTGCTTGGCGGTAGAAATAGACATTGCGGTGGTACCCACCCAGACGGCCTCTTACATAATGAGAGACCTACCACCAGTGAATATAAAGAATGTAGATGATAAAATATTGTAAAAAAATGACGTGTAAAAGTGCCCTTAGGGGCCTAATTACTGAATAAACGATTTGAATTTGAATTTGAATTTGAATTTGATATTTTGCTAACCGTACTTGGTGTAGATAACATTTTAGAATTACTAGATTTGCGGAAAGTAATAAGATTAAGCGCAAAATACGAAAATATATTTTTAACGTAGCGTTATTCGTTCTAAAAAATTGTGTTCTTAATTACATGAACATTATTAACAATCGTTGCTATTTTTTAATTTTCTTCATAAACTAGTGAATCTAAAACTTAACTTGGCTACAAAAATCTGTTTTTTGTTCTTAAAAACATGGGAATTATATTAAAAAGTTCTGCATACAAAAGAGATTACTACCATATTTGGTATTTACTATACAAGAAAATCTACTACTAAAACAATGACTAATTAAAGTTGGTCGGAACGATCAATTATTAAGCAAAGCCACACGCTGTATGGTCCACAAATTGTGCGCACATTAAACTTAATGCCATTAAACAAAAACTTTCCTCTTAATAATTCAACTAATGAGTTAACTTCGGACATACGCTCTTCAGAGATTACATATTAAACTTGGTAAATGTAACCGCGAATATTCTAACTTACGATACCATTTGGTAAAAATTTGGTTGTTTGCGGTATTTACTTAGAAAAGACCTTTTTAAAACACATTAGATGATTTAATTTAAAGTATATCAGGATTTTAGTATGTACAAAGACACAAGTAAAAATTATTTCTATTTGCAATCTTACTAAAATCCGGCCCATGCTACTAGCTATGTTAGGTCGTTTACATGCGATATATTGAAGGAATTACACGAAACATATTAAACATAGAAAATATAACGCAGTATTCCAAATTTCAATGATAATTTAGAAAACTAACGAAGAAACCACACTCTCGAACCAAACATACATGAAAAACAAATAGGTAAAGTTACACTATGTGACGCGTACATAGATGAAGACAAAAAACTAACTTCAATCGCGTTCCAATTTCAAAACGCTTTAATCCAAAGATTATCGCTGCCAAAAATCCTTACTATTATGAAACTGACAGGCTTAATTAACTGAGGCCTAAATCAAAGTACAGTAGAGCACAAAATCCGATACGTTGGCCCGTAGCCAATCACCGCACGAGATTTATTCAACATATTTCCATATACACGGCCCGATCAATATGTTGTGTGGGGTGGCGTCGAACGTTTAATATTTGACACGAAGCATCCGCCAGTTTTCATGTATATGTAATTTTATTCCCCGCTCGATTGAGCGTATGAAAGCGGCTTATTTTAAAGGGTTTATTTCTAACGTCTATTTGGTAACTATATAATTTTCTATATAAAATAAATTGAGATACAACACGACAAAAAATTTTGGGATAGAAATCTGGCCCAATAGTAACATAATAAATATTTGGTTTCTAAATCACGGACAATATGACTATTGATCTATTTTTTCAAACGTAAAATATAATTTATTTATATAAAGTTATAAAATAAAGTGGGAACTCAACTGAACGAATGATATAGCAGATACTTTTTTTTTAACTATCCGAGGTACTTATCTAAATAAAAACTTCGAAGGCAGCGACGAAAACTTAACTTTGCCGGAACAAGCGAAGAGTAAAATTTCATCCAAAAAAGAGTCTCCGACAACGGACAGGACTTTCAGAATTGTTTTTCTTTAAAGTAAAAGCAAACAAAAAACCGAGCGACACCGAGGAAATTAAACGTGCCGTTAAATGAAACTCACCCTTAATGGTTATCTGTTTTCCTTAGTCAGTGTTTTTATATTTTTAAGGCTCCGTACTAACATAAGTAATGAGTAAATGTTGTGCAATTAGCACTTTTTATGATCTCGTATTTTGAATTTTACACTAGCCTTAAAGTTCACATAAAATCTCGTGATTAGGGCAGTTTTATTTTCACCAACAACGTTGGTCGGATGCATATTGATAAATCGCTAAATTGTCACTTGTCAGCAGGGTGCACCACGCATAAGTGAGATTACCTTAGAATTGTATGCGTATGAACCCGCTATAATTTTATATTGTTTTCTCTACTAGATAAAGGTTGGGGAAAAACAGACACTTTTGTTCTGAATTTAAAAAATCATTAAAATATTCCGTTAGGTACGGGTTAAAATTACTTAATTGAGAAAATTAACTTCACCTTGCATTATTTTAATATTATTCGCTTGTTATAAATTCAAAAAGCTAGTTTTTTAGTTTTCGTGTTCTTAATTTAAAAACACTATTTTTAAATTTAGAACACGAAAAGTTGCCACGAGAATGTATATTCTATATCACTGTGCCTAGAAACGAAATTTCTCTGAATATGCCGCAATAATTATACAATACACAAACTCGAAAACTTATCGCACAAACTAGTTCTGGGCGTTTGTATGCAAGGCAATGGCTTGAACTTAATTCTGTTCCGAAGTGCGCTTTATCTGCATAACGGAACGTAGTTAAGCCGCATGCACATTTGCAACCCAGTAAAGTTGGAGGCCTGAGCGGGATTTCTGTTTATTGTTAGTGTTTCGAGTTTAGAACGTGTAAAGAGGGAATATATGGACTCCTAGTTCAGTTAGTAACAAGCAATAGCGTATTTGTGACTTTGAAGTTCGTATAGGAAGAGAGATGACTGCATTACTACGCTAAAAATCGTCTTTGGGCACATATTGACGATACGTGTTGGAATCAAACCTATAATAGTAGATTTAAGATATTGATTAAGATTATGATGTAGTTTTATTACATTTTTATAATATATTGTTTTAAATTCACGTTTAATAATTCATTCATGTTTAAAATAAGATATAGTAAGACAGATTACCGCACCGCATAACTAAAAAAGTAGACATACATACACAAAGTCGATGTTATTTACGGCGATGTTCGCGACATAAAATACTCTTGTTTGTCTACAGATACTACCGTCATATGGTCACAAAGTAGACATATAAATTTGAAAGCAATTTGTTGATTGGCTGCAAAGAAAACGAAAAAGAAAACCAATATTCAGATTATTATTACGGGTTTTTTTTACATATCAAGGATGATTACAGATAATATACCGTGTCTGATTGAACTAATCTGACATCAAATTATTTTTATAAATTCTAACAAAAATGCGTGTTATTAAGTAAGTTAACTATTAAATATTTAAATAATAATGTTCCTAAAATTAAACACGCTACGAAAATGCAGAGCTCTCCAGCTAAAATATCCCATTTATGCGACAACCACATTCCAAACATAAATTAGCTACATGAATAGCTGTAATAAATAGTTGTAGTTACCTAACAAGGCATGAGAACTACATTCGCGACTCGCACCGCAGCCGCAATGTATCCTCGGCTTAACATTGAGCTCGCCGGAGCGCTGTTAGTTCAAATTGCATTTGCATAACGTATATTCGTTGCTTTGCATATTATATAAGACGAGGAAGCCATTAAAACTTATATAACACTATATGTCTAGACTTGCCGGATACCTAATAATGTGTCCCCGCAAAGATAAAATCACATCTGCGTCTGCAAATTTTGAAACGAGTTTAAAATTTTCGCCGAAATGGCACTTTTTATATTTCCGGAGACAACTACAACTCTTCCGCCTTACAAGGCACAAATGCAATTTGTGGAAAATTCTAGACGACGAGGGCAGTATAATATCAGTTATAAGAACTAAAGTCCGAGTTAGAAAACTGTCAAGCGACATTTTAGTTTTTCTCAATCAATCTATATCGGTTCGGTCTTGTAGCAATATATTTTGTAGATTGAAATTGAGATTATTTTGTTTCAGTATAGAAGGCAGAAATTTAATGAATTTACGAAACTTAATCTGTCCACGATTAATTTACCAAAATAGATAGACGTAACGGTGGCTCGTATCTTAAAAAGTCAAATTATTCTGCAACGTACCCAAAATGCCATCATATGGCAAACTTATATTGAAAATTGAAAAGGTCATGAAGAAAAAATAAAGAGTGGTCGGTTTATATAGTACATATATATATCTGTAATACTAGCGTTGAATGGTCAAAATACGAAACCATAGGTACAGGCCAAGTGAGAACCTAAGTAGATCAAGTAAGCATACATACGGATCGAATACAAAACATCCTTTTTTTGAAGTCGGTTAAAAATATAATATAGAAAGCCGAATATTCAGGTTTTTTAATTTATGTTTTTATTGCATTGAATGATGAGACGAGCATGCCGTTTGCCTGATGGTAAGTGATACGACCGCCCATATACAGTAGCAACACCATACCACCAGCACCTTTAGTTACAAAGTACTGTGTGGCATTCCACTGTGTTCGTCATCGTGAGACATAAAATTTTAAGTCTCATTATTTCCAGTAGTTACACTGGCTACAATGTCCTGCAAACCGAAACACAACAGTGCATGCACACTGCTGCTTGGCGGTAGAAATAGGCATTGCGGTGGTACCCACCCAAACGGACTCTTACATATGAGAGACCTACCACCAGCAAAAGGTCTACTTATTTAAACTAACAGAAGAAACTTAAACATTGTTCTCTATCACTATATTAAAGGTATTCTTGCCCTCAAAATACTAGTCAAATATAAAATAAAGAATTACCGTTACCTTGATAGCATTGAATAATAATTCACATAAAATACTAACGGCGAAGTTTTCAACGGTTCGCAAAATCGTATGAATGGAACGTCCATATATTTGACAGTCGATAGGGTCATTCGGGGCAACAGCACGCAGTGGGTAAAAGTTCGCATGGTCAATATCTCGGAACCTATTGAGGGGGCTCAGACACTTTTTCGGCTAGATCAGGGGCGCGTCAGCGACGATGTCAGAGCCACAAGCTATTTTACCAAGTCTCACTTGTTTACCGAAAAACGGCGATCAACGTGATTTTGTTGATTAGTTACCAATATTTTGTGCTGGGAAAAAAGTGTATGGCTAGACGGTGCATCAGTTTACAAAAATCCGTTAATTATGTTGAGTTTACATGATTATTATAGTATTTATTTTAGTTATTAATTCTGTCCTAGAAAATAATTGCGTCTCAACTAACACGTGATTGTTTAAAATATTCCCTGTTTGAGTAAGAGTACGAGGTTAAAAGTACGCACCCTGTTATAACTTAATTACAATGATCGCACGGTTTTTTCTTCTTTAAGATGCAATTAAGCCGAATATTATTTGTAAAGATTTTTAGACCTTATACAAAAGAAAAATATTCTCATTAAACACTCTGCGTAGTTTTACCCATATAACGGGTCAATAGTACGAATTTCTCCCGATGCACTTAAACATGTATTACAAAAAAACCAATGAAGCAATGTAAGAAAACTCATTAAATAATGAAAGTAGAATAAATTTGCTTTACATAGAGTGTTAAAACATTTTTCAAGATACTATATTTTTGACTATGTAGACGATAGAAAAAAAAGTGCGTACTTTTAGGCCGAATGACCCTATTTCTTTAGTAACCAAGACGTTCAGATAAATGATATCCATCTCCGATCCTCATTTATATTTATGATAAATGTCAATACGAATTTCACATGTGAGAAGCTGGCGAAATGTTTAACCGTATATTCAAAAACATGTATGTTAGATAAGTAATATCAAAATATTATTTATCTTGAATAAATATGGTACATGCTTAATAATCTAACCTAACCTAACCCTAACATGGAACATGTCCGTTCTCATAACAATTGCATTAATTTGCATACTAATTACAATCCGAAAAAAAACAGAATTTTAAACTACGCGCTATCTAAATTGTAGGCAGTAAAAAGGACATTAGCACTCTAGTGTTGTAGGTTTACTGCATTTTAATTGTGCTCGCGTGTAGAATCAAAAACCAAGATGGCGGCGGGCGGCAAGGGAGCCGGGTACGGGAGGGGATCTCGTAATTCCGCGCTCGGGGCGACATCTATAATTCCAGAGAGCTATCATAAATTAGCATACGTATTAGATTGCGCGGTCCGCGGGCGAGAACAAATTCCGTGCACGAATGTACGCAGACACAAATCCCAGTGATCTGCTAAATTAAAGCTTAATCAGAAAAAACATTGGATTTTGCTGTTAGGTTTATGCAAGTGATTTATGCGCGTATTTTTACGAGCTAATTTAATTATATTATTTTTAATTTTGTTTATATACCTTTAGAATAAGTAACCAAGGTATAAAAGTATTAAAATCAATGATTATAATGCGTGTTTTGCGCACATTATCCTTCTATGTTCAACCTTAACTAGTCACTTTATCATCAAAGCATAAAAGATTTCAGGTGTCATTTATGGGTTAATTAAAAACTACGTTAGCCTACTCATGAACATTATCGCAATAATTATAATAGATTTGGCCAACCTTAGTGATGTCCTTTAACATCCAAATCTCAAGACATCCATAGCGATTTGCGATTATACGTAACATTCGCTCACATTTGAAACGTGTTAATACCCAATCGATCTTAACGGTTAAAACGATAAGGCACAAAGGACGGCTGTAATATCCCAGAAAACAGTAATTTATCTACCACAGACAGGGATGAGGGGCGATCGATTCGGGTATGTGAAGGGGTATTAAGAAAACGAATGGACGTGTTACATACCGGATTAGTGTAGGAAAAACGGTCGATAAATGCATAGAACTTTTTTGAAGTATTTTTTTGGACTGCAAAGGGCGTTTTTCTCATACAGTGAGATTTTATAAAAGTAATGCTATGTTCCTTTCTTTTTTTCCTAACATCTACAGTAGAATCCGTTTAGTATCACTCGGCATATATTGACCCACTGCTTAATATGACGAAACTGTAGAATTAGTTTGGTTTCACACAAGCTTGTACGAAAGTAGAATCGGATACAATGACTTTTCATGCTGCTTATAATGACATATCGCTTATGATGACCATATTTTAATGGAAATATGCCCGGTTATAGTGACCAATAGAATACTGATTTTTTTTTTACTCATCTTCCGCTATTTGGGAAACGCCTATTAACTTGCTTTGTTATGTTATGTTATGTTAGTATCAGCCTGGAGTCTGGAATTAGTGCCCGATATGGCGATAGGCTCGCCACCTATCGTATCATGGGACGGAATACGCACGGCGGAAGTGCCCGTGCATTGGTTGCGCTTCTGCCTGCCCTTTCTGGGATAAAAAGGCGTTCGAGTGTGTGTGTCTATGCTTTATGTTTCATAGAAAAATGCATTCAAATCAAATCAAATAATGTATTTTTTGTTGCATTGTGAACAACAAGCAAAATCATTGGGTTACACCCAAATAAACTATTAAAACAGAGCTAAGCTAAAATTAGCTGGGATTATATTAATATCTAACTCTTTTGTAACACTGTACAGGGAAATAATTACACTTTTTTCGAGTAACAAAAGTTTTTAATTACTGATTTTTCTAAATTTAGATTTTCATATTAAGTTCCTAGTCTTAAATACATAGAGAAACATGTAAACATATCCTTTCTATCTTATCTATACTAGTATTATAAAGAGGAAAGATTTGTATGTAAGTATATTTGTAACGAATAAACTCAAAAACTACGGACCGGATTTCGATGAAGTTTGGCACACGTCCACGATCATGTCCTGGATTAACACATAGGCTACTTTTTATCCCGGAAAAATATTTTTATGGCGGAAAAACTTTTTCACGCGTGCGAAGCCGCGAGCAGAAGTTAGTTTATTATAATCAGCGGTAGTAAGAAAAATAACGTGTGAACAGCAGGATATCTTTCTTCAACGTATACCTAGAACTGATTTTAAAAAGAGCAACTCTAGAGTTTCTTGCCCGTTCTTCTCTAGTGAGAACTGCTTTCCGAACTGGTGGTAGAGTTAATATTGACGGAATCTAAATAATGTATAACATTTTATGGGTTCGAATAAATTATTTCATTTCATTTCATTTCAATATTTCTACTGCCAAGTAGCAGTGTGCATGCACTGCTGTGTTCCGGTTTGAAGGACATAGTAGCCAGTCTAATTAGTGGGCATAAATATCTAATGTCGCACGATGACGAGCGCAGTGGAGTGCCACACTCGTAGCATCATCGAAGCACAATTTAGGACGACGTTAACGGAAAAGATGTATGACATCCACCAGCAACCCATCATATTTACCAAGTAGTAGAACTAAAGCCGGAGTTCTATACAACATGAATAAGCTGAATCGACCAGAACCATTCACAGAAAACCAATTTGAGTACACAGTTTTGGTGATGCAATTCGTGCAATTAATGATAATACCAGAAAGTAAAGCCAGTTAAAATCATTTATTTCTTATAATAATATTATCAGGCCTGTATTATATACTGCCCCACAGCTGGGCACAAGCCTGCTCTAATACTCAGAGGGTTTAGGCTATCACACTGGCCTAGTACAGGTTGTCACACTTTACATACCTTAGAAATTCTCAGGTATATAAGTTTCCTCACGATATTTCCTTCACCGAATGCAAGGAATTCATATCTTGTTTTTATACAATTTAGTTTTATGATCCGTGTCATTTATCAAATACTACGCTGGCTCCTTTTTAGCCTTCTACCATAAAAATCTTTCTGTACAAAACTTTATAAAGAAATTTAGACCCGGCCATTTCTAGATTAAAACTGTTAAAACGTACGAAATGGGCAGAGGTCGAGATAAAGCGGAACACCGTCGGTGCAGTAATAAAAGATCCCTTTCTAAGACTTGTTGAGCACACTCATTAGTTATTCATTTTCATTTTCGTTGTTATAGCTTTAATTTTATACGTCTCACGTTTTACGCTTGATGATAAAATTTTAGTATAATGGTTTCGCGTGTATAATAGCTGTAGCACAGCTGATCTCCGGGACAGGAATGGGCTTAAGCATGGTTAATGCGAAATAAATAAACGTTACAGAGTATTTGAATGATATTTTTTTTACTAAAGCTGTCTCGAGTTCGATTACTGGGTCGGGCAAAGTCATATTGGGTTTTTATATTTTGTTACACCTCCAAGTCTGGAATTTTTACCCGATATGGTGATAGAGTCGCCCCCTATCACATCATGAGACGTAATACACATGGCGAACAATGCACTAGTGCGTCTATGGCTCGGGAAAAAAGGCGTGTAAATAAAAAAATACTAACAAAACAAAACTAATTGTTTCAACTGATGCTGATATTTTCAGTCTGTAAAATCTATAATATAAGAAAAATCTTCGATACGTTACCGTTCTATCAATAGCCTTATTTTTATTATGTATTTGAATTGTATCGGTTTACATAACGTCGTACGTAAAAACCAGTCCCACCAGGACGTTGCGCACAAGGAAACTTCTGGAAAATTGTACTGTTAAGGCATTGCTGTTTTACGTCATCTTATGTTTATTACTTGTTTATAAAATGCCCTTTTTTAGAAATGAAAATATCCCTGTTAATGGCGAAAACATAAACATTTAAGAATAACTTTGTTATGTCTAAGAATAATTAAGAATTGAAAATGTTATCATAGTTTAAAGAACGTATTTTATGAAACAAATTAAAAACATTAAACCTGATAGTTTGCAACAACTATTTTGCAATTCATAGTAGATACCTATGCATATTTTAATAGATTTAGTAGAATTTAAACTAGTTTTCTCTACTCTCGGCCTAAATTATATATTTACAGACAAGCCATGATTTAATAGGAATTTTGAAGGTATGTGGCCTGCCAACCCGCACTAGCCCAGCGTGGTGGACTAAGGCCTAAAACCTCTCAGTTGTAGAGGAGGCCCGTGCTCAGCAGTGGGCAGTATATAATACGGGGCTGGTATGATATGGTATAATTAAATAATTAATTACTTAAATATTTTTATATTTTCACTTACTTTATTATCGCGTAATTATTATCATCAGGTTTACTCCATTATACTTTATATCCTTGAATGGATACAACTTAATTTGAATACTCTTTCTTTAGATGGCATTATTATTAAGCTTAGAGTAAGTAAAATTGCATAGAATGCCAAAAAAACTCAATACCAAGCGACCGCCGAACCGACCGAACTAAAATTACTTTAAAAGAAAAAGAAGTTGTCTTATTTAAAGTTACCAGAGTGCGTAAAGTCTATACTTGTTAATATTATAAAGCTGAAGAGTTTGTTTGTTTGTTTGGTTGAACGCGCTAATCTCAGGAACTACTGAACCGATTTTGTAAATTCTTTCACTAATGCCACATTACTCCTGAATGCTATAGGCTACTTTTTATTCCGGGAAAATATTTTTATCCCGAAAATTATTTTTCACGCGTACGATGTCGCGAGAAATACTAGTCATTAATCCTACTAATATTATAAACGCGAAAGTTTGGAAGTATGGATGTATGGATGTCTAGATGTTTGTTACTCTTTCACGCAAAAACTACTGAACGGATTTCGATGAAATTTGGCACACGGATAAATTAAAAAAACGGGCATGCGCACGCCTTTTATCCCCGAAGGGGTAGGCAGAGGCGCAACTAGTGCACCCACTTTTCGCCAAACGTATTCCGTCCCATGATGTGATAGGGGGCGAGCCTATCGCCATACCGGGCACAAATTCCAGACTCCGGGCTGATACTGAATAGAAAAATCCAATATCACTTTGCCCGACCTGGGGATCGAACCCGAGACCTCAGCCTTGCAGTCGTACCGTAATACAACTACGCCACCGAGGCAGTCGGATAAATTATGTCCTGGGTTAACACATAGGTTACTTTTTATCCCGGGAAAATATAAAGCGGCACTTTTATTCCCGGAAAAACTCATTCACGTGGGCGGAGCCGCGGGCAAAAGCTAGTAATAACATACAGCGATGTGCTAGTCTCATCCGTAGGGTTCACGATCGAAACGCAAAAGTACTTCAAGGTAACGTGAGCTCTTTCTGCGTAGCACGCATCGTCAACAATTAACTTTTTAAACGTTTTGGATGACCAACATCTCAATTCACCCCGTGACGATGATGACCGAAAAGCTATCTAAACGTCGGAATTGAAAATTATTTTGAAAAATCGTGATAAAATACCTATAATTAGTTTTATTTCAATTTGCAAGTCGTCACAATTCGTCAAATTCTGTTTAAGTGTTTATGCATCTACACACAAACGTTATCTCCTATTCGACTCTGGTGCCAAAGAATTTCCTATTTCTAACCTTAGTATACTAGTTACTAATATAACAAACGAAAAAGTTCGTATGTGCGGATGTTTGTAAGAAATTAAATAAATAACAATTTCCAGCAAATGCAAAGACTGCCAGATTTCATTATAATACAAGTAACATAAATTACCCGTATACTCGCACAATAAAGGCATACGTTAGCCAGTTAGATGGAAGACGTCCCCATTCCAAACAAAAGATTCCTCAGAGCCTTATAAACGGCATAGAACAAATTGTTTCAACCACATCAGTGGCCGCTAGAGAATTATTTCGGCGTAGGCTTGTATTAATCTCGGACATGCCCCGCGGGGCCATGTAAGGAATGGCATGTCCGTCAGCTCAATAGGAAAATACCTACTGCAAGTATATATACCATTGTAAGACGACTCTTTTCGTTTGCTTCTACTCTATCATTAAGAACTGATTCTAATAAAATTATGTCCCACGATGGCGCCGTGTCTATTTACTTTAAAATTATTATTACTATGTCTTGTTTAGGGCTTCGTCCGGAAGATGTTTCCCGGAGTAAAAGTTACTTTTCGGAGACAGTGTATATATTATGTTAGAATGGAAAATATATTAATATAGGAAACCGGAGGCCCATCTGTGTACTAAATTTAATTAAAATGCATTCAGCTATTTCGGCGTTTACTTCTAACAAAAACCTGAACACAATCTTCTCAAACTTTTTAATTTAGAAAGAGTATAAATGGAATTATATTACTATTGCAGAACGACTGCCTTGGTGGCGTAGTTGTATTATGGTACGACTACAAAGTCAAGGTCTCGGGTTCGATCCCGGGCCGGGCAAAGTGATATTGGGTTTTTCTACTCTGTATCAGCCCGGAGTCTGGAATTTGTGCCCGATATGGAGATAGGTTCGCCCCCTATCACGTCATGGGACGGAATATGAATGGCGAAAAGTGGGTGCACTAGTTGTGCCTCTGCCTACCCTTTCGGGGATATTCCTACCCGCTAGTTCGAATTGGGTATATCCTGTAATGACCGTGTGTGGTGAATAATTAATAAATAAATAAATAAATATAAGGCGTGAGTATATATGTATATATATTATGTATGCACAAAAAAAACTTTAAATGCGACCTTTTTGTCACTCCTTCTCTAGCACTAGACATGTACTAATTCTGCTAAAATTTTACCCCAAGATTGCTGTGACTGTTTACTAATCTGAGATTGAGATTAGTAATCTCATTGTTTTCCTTTCATATTATAGGCAAACACAATAATTTAATTATATGGAATCTTTGGGAACCTAAATTGTACCTTTATAGCTAATAGTCAGCTTCTTTTAATTGCCTTCGTAAATCTACTCCTGTTTATTTTAGCAATCTCAATTATTTTGGGTGTCATTAAAAGGGGGCATTGTGCGATTTAGATTACCGAAGTTCCGAGTTTAACAATGGGAGTGAAAAATGCGACGAAATGGTTTTAATACGTTCCTAAAGAAGAAACCGAATTTAACTAAGGAGTGCTTCTCATAATCTCATCATACACTCGAAATCGTATAAGGCTAGCGTAATTTAAATATTCCATTATGTGCTTAAACAATAGTCATAGGTCTTAATATAATTTGACTCGCTATAGCCGATTAATTTGTCTACAACACTAGTAGGCGGCCTTAACAGGAGCGGCACATTACTGTCTTATAAAAAAAGATGTAACAGCTGTGTCAAATTGATTCGATTGTAATGATACCAAACCTATTTGCGACTATACTTCCTACTAATATTATAACGCGAAATTTTTTAAGTGGATGTATGAATATATGGATGTATGGATATGTGGATGTTTGTTACTCTTTCACGCAAAAACTACTGAATAGATTTCGATGAAATTTAGCACACGGGTAGATCATGTCCTGGATTAACACATAGGCTACTTTTTATCCCGGGAAAATATAAAGCGGGACTTTTATCCCGGGAAAACTCATCACGCGGGCGGAGCCGCGGGCTAAAGCTAGTATATTATAAATGAAAAAGTTTGAATGTTTGTTCCTCAATCACACCAGAATGGCTCAACTGATCTGGATGAAATTCGGCACAAAGATAGATTATAATCTAATATAATAATTCAGACTATAGTCTGAAATATAAATATATAGCGGGACTTTTATCTTGGAAATACTCTCTCACGCGGGCGAAGCCGCCAGCAAAATCTAGTGTAACTATGTATTTCAACAACGAAACTAGAACATTTTATTTTAATCTGCAGTTCATTATGGAATTTTATTTAAGGCTGTAAAAAACAACTCAAAGGCGACGTATTTTTCCAAAGTCAAGTCCAATATTCAGTACGAATCTATGTTATGCCCACATTCAGATATGATCACGCTAAGACACGCTGCTCATGCGACGGTCGCATGGACTGGGTCATCGGTCACAGTGTATTATAAAATTTCAATTTTATCGCAGCTAAGAAAACTATGTAGCCTATCGATAAGTTAAACGCAATACGTGATCCCCATACAAAGCGTTAACGATTATAAAAAGCCATCTTAGCGACGGCCCCAGGTTTTAAAATTATTATAAATAGGATAGTTCAACACTAGTGAATTAAGTTTAAAAATAAATCAAGGGATGCTACAGTATCATATCTGACATGACTGGCTTTGCGGCTAAAACTAGTCAGTAATCATAAGATTTACAAAACGATGAGATTACTGTCATCATGCTTTGTTATTAAAATACAGAATTATAATTTTAAATATTTAAATTAATGCCTGGATACTTTATTAGATAATATTAAATGTTAGTCATAATTGGCATCTCCTACGCAACTTATTTCAATCCATTTTCAGTATTAAGCGTCCTACTTATTTGGACAAAAACAAGTTAATTTCATACAAAAGCATTATATTTTTTTATTATTTATTTATTTAGATAATTTTATTTAGAAATCTCACACATTAACAAGGAAATGTAAATCTTTTAATAGCACGTAAATTTCGCAGACTGTGCTTTAGTTTAAATATTTTAATTACAGCGAGATATTTCATCATTTGTATGTATACTATTTTTCAAGTGTATTTCGTTAATCAATAATTTCGAGTGATTGATTCAGAAAAAAAAACTAAATTCTCGAGAAAAACATAAAAGTCAAGACATTTTAAGGTATATATAAAAACGGGGTAATTCCTATTTGAGCAAAATATACAACTTTCGCTTTAAATACAGTATATAGTAGTATACAGTATTATAAATTAAGGATCGATTCCATATTATATGTTTTACGAATAAAATTTTACGTCTCTTCAGTAATTAATATGAGTTACTTAAGATCTTGATGTTAGAGATAAACACAAAATAATTTAAAAAAAACTGAGAATAATACATTTAACACAAATCATATTAAAAATAATGCGGATAGGATTCCTGGCTTCGTATTAATGAAATAAATATCTTTAGAATAAACACAAAAACTAATTGAATGGAAAATAAAATATAATATCTGTTCATACATTACCTTGATCTGCCGGCCGCAACACCAGCACCCGTCAGCGCCTGAAAAAATAAAAAAAGATATCACACAAAAGAAAAAAGTTCCGAGCCAAAGGTGAAGACAAGACAAACGTCTGTCAAAAACAAAATAGAAACAACAAGTCAACAACACTTGAGCGCGTCACGTCACACGGGAGAACGAAGGGACCAAATCGCATTAGGGAGCGTTTGACGCAATCAAATTATAGGGAGAACTTCCCTTCCGAATAAGCGCACAAAAATCCTACAATTATTCTATAAAATTCTGATAAAACGTACCTTTTCTCTAGTCCTCTTCTCGTCAATGCTGATACAAAATTTTTATTTTAATTCTGCTCTAAATTAACATGAAGTGTCGTTATCGGCAGGAGCTCAGTTGCGTCTAACTTTGCGGCGAGCCGCGCCCCTACACGCTACTTGTACTGAATCTCTACCCCTATTCCGGGCTTCGGGACGCAACGCGATCGACACGCTTAAAAGCTTAGGCGTGGGTCCTGTTCACGAATGAAATTGTACCGTAACGCGTGATGTTAGAGTTGAATTTGTATTGTACAGACGGGTGGTTAAGCTTTTTCGATGTCTGTCAAGTGCATTTCGGTACCCGGGGATGCTGCGCAAAATAGGAACACGAAATATGAACGAGACTGCGAGGCGCTGGCGGGTGCGGAGGGGTGTGAACAGACAAGGGATATTTGAATAGACCTTGCTGGCTCTTTCCCGCATCCGCCACCGGGGGTGAAGCCCGTTCGTGAGGGGAGCGGGCGGAGAAGGGGGGGCGTTCGGCCGCTGTTGTGTCGGAAGCACGCTCCACAGTACAAATCGGCAATATACAGTGAGCAAAGAATGTGCACTCTCCATCACTGTTTTTATTTTATCAAGGCCTTGAGAAAAACAAAAGAGCGTCTGTAATTGAATCTACCCTCATTACATTATCTGCGAAGCAAGATGTTTCGCGAGGAAAATTTATTCAAGCCTTTTCTTCTGAACTATGAATACTTGAGCAGGCTTCCTCTCAGTAGCTATTGATAATGCAAAATAGACGAAGCGAATATATAGACAATTTACTTAACACGATAACTGCTACCTAATTACGGACTGCCTCGGTGGCGTAGTTGTATTACGGAGCAACTGCAGCGCTGAGGTCTCGGGTTCGAACCCCGGGTCGGGCAAAATGATATTGGGTTTTTCTACTCAGTATCAGCCCGGAGTGTGGAATTTGTGCCCGATATGGCGATAGGCTCGCCCCCTATCACATCATGGAACGGAATAAACACGACGAAAAGTGGGTGCACTAGTCGCGCCTCTGCCTACCCCTTCGGGGATAAAAGATGTGAGTATGTGTGTGTGTGTGTAATTACGGCTGCTACTTACATTATAAATACAAATAACAAACCAACTCCAACAAAATCCATACCAAAACGGTGTTAAGTAAACATAAAGCCAGTTCAGTATTACCGACAACCAAATATCGACGCGTAATTGGGCAAACACGTCCTCTATACGTCGTGTAGTAAATTCCGCCATATTGTCTGACCGAATGGAATGTTCATATAGCACCTCTTGGGATCTAGGTAGATCAAGCGTACTGGACGAATGCCAGCTGAATTTCGATATTGCACAACATAAATATCAAAAATACTGTGAAATAAATAAAAATACTAGTAAATTAACCTTTAATAGCTGCTGTTTTAATTTTATTTTTATTTATTAAGGAAACAAACAGATCAATATACACGTTACAAAAATAACTATTAAATACTAACACTTAATTTAATTAAGTTGCCACAAAAAAGTTATACGAAAACAGATAGTGGATACATACGACCAACTAAAAAACGATAAAACTAAATAACTAAACAAGTAAAAGTGCAATAAGCGCCCAACATTTCGTTAAAAGGCAATTAATCATTCGATTATTTCATTAAGTTGCTCACAAGTCCTTTTTTAAAAGCAGTAATAGATTAATGAAATAGGTCTATGTTTAATGACCAATCATGACGAAGTTGACAAAAACTAAAAGAAATCCAATCAACACAATTTATCATAACAAAACTTAATAAAATCTACTCGATCTCTATCAACACAGCTAGTAAATCAGACGGCATTCAAATAAGCAACAGAATTACAACGGCTTAACAACTCAAACACAAGAAGGCTGGCAACAAATAAGCTGCATTTCAAACATGGCCGCCGTAAAACCCCATTAATTGAACGCAAATGCGATGCCCGCTTGGGCTTCGGCCAATTTAATGTATTGCTTGGCACGACTGTGCTTTGTAATCCGTTCAATAGATATTATGCTTGCTTTGAATATTTGATACTTGTTTTCGACGTCATCTGGCGTAACTCACACTAGAAAATTACGTTGTAATAAAGAAAATACTAGGCCAATTTTTTATTTAGGAACTGTAACATATACATAGCTTATTACAGGATTGAATTAATAAAGTTAATTTTAGTGCGATTACTGCGACCAAAACTGCTAGTGTTCTTAAATTCAGCCAGATAAGTGAGATAGATACTCTTTTCGAAATGCTTTGTTGACAAAAGAAAAAACATTGGCTGTGAGAGATTGATTCGGATGCGGCTCAGAATAAGAACTGCGGATAGGTATTCACTAATAGAAATATACATTTTCTCTGAGTGTTCGATTATGTACACGAGAAAAGCTGCAAGCAGAAACTAGTACTTAAAATTGACATGTAAAAATGCCCTTAGTCTACTCAGTAAAATATAAATAATTTGAATCTATAATTAAAAACGCAGACTAGAAAGTAGAAGGTAATACCTATTTTGAGAAAGTAACAGTCTATTCAAAATCATGTGGTTCTTGATTAAATCTGTTCGTAAACCACAGAGGCGATAACTTGGGTCCAATTTGCCGTACCTTAGAGACCTTCAACACGCACACCCACGCTTATAAACCTATGTTCCCTGAGGATGGCAAAAGATTAACTATTGAATATGGCGTTATTATTTCGAAATTATATACATTTTAGACCCAGTTTCACTGGTTCCTGATAAAGTTCTAGATAACTATCTGACATATTACGCTATCTATATAAATAAATCTAACACATTACTAGTGACTTTTCTGCCAGATATTTATTTATATTCGACACATGTGAAACAAAAACTTGCTGTTTATAAGGCGGATAAGTTTCGAATAGGCTATCAGAAACTTTATGACATGTAGTGTAATCAGGCCTTACGGCCAGTTTCACAGGTTTCAATTATTTTTTTAACCGACTTCCAAAAGGAGGAGGTTATCAATTCGTGTGTATATTAGTTATTGTATTTTTTTTATTCGACAGAGATCGTATTAAACAGCTAATGTAGATGGTGCTCATTTTAGATTTTGAGCGTAGGAGTGTGACTTTTGTATTTGGTCGGCTTATACATTTATGTGACAAGTAGCATTTATCAGCAAACGGTGAAATCGGCCCTTAGTGTTGGTAATACATAGATAAAAATTGATACTATACATACTTTTCTCTCTCTCTCGTTTCTAGAAAGAACTAACGCGCAAAAAATATCAAACCGACGAAAACCGATCTACACTAAAAATCGATAAAAGCCCATAGCTATTTAATTTTACTTCTGAATTATACGAACTACAAAAATGGTTCGAAGTATCCAAGCGGAATCTAACATCGATATCTTTCGATTAGATGGGATAAGCTGCATCCAATAACCTGCTCGTAGTAAAATTGCATATAGAGTGATAAAACAAAATTTATATAGTTACTCTACAAGACTTTACACTGAACAATGCAACAGGGAATATTTGTATTTGCTGTACAACAGTTTAATGCCCTTTGTTCAATGCAATGGTCGGGTAACAATATGTGCACTTTCAATAAAAGAATGTAAAATATCTTATACCGCAAGTGTGACTTATTTATTTTCTATATATCTAACGATGTAATTTAAAATGATAAAATTTCGAACGTGTTTTTGACACTAGTTAAAATTTTATCTATATTCTATTTGCAAAGCACTGATATTTTTCTTTATTAATAAACTAGCTGTTGCCCGCGGCTCCGCCCACGTGAATGAGTTTTCCCGGGATTAAAGTCCCGCTTTATATTTTCCCGGGATAAAAAGTAGACTAAGTTACTCCTTATTACATCAGCTACCTGCCAATAAAAGTCCCGTCAAAATCGGTCCAGCCATTTCAGAGATTAGCCGGAACAAATGGACAGATAGACAGACAGACAACATTTTATTTTGGTGTATGTACCGTATATATATTCATGTACATGTAGTAAAAAACGGTTATTTCAATATTACGAACAGACACTCCAATTTTATTTATATGTATATAGATGTATATAGATTAACAGGCGTTTAATTTATATGTATTATTTATAATACTAATAAGTATAATTATGGAGTCACCTCTATGGAATTAACTCAAGAATATCACAAAATATAATATTATGTATCTAATTTACGACAAAAAGCAATGTACAGAATTGCTCCCTAAAGAGAAGGCAATAAATTTTATGTCCGCTTTATAAGCAACATTCTTACATTATTCTTCCAATTTCCGTTCATAAAACATGACCCGATGACTTAATATATAGCGATAAGTTCATAATTCGGTGAAACAATGATTTGTTTTGCTTACCCAGTATTATAGAGACTATCCCCACCTCACTTCCCCTACTGCATCTCTTGTAAGGCATGAGAGTGGTACGCACTTTATTACACTGAGCGGTGAAGCTCACCGATTCTCTGAGAACACAAATATGTACCAACAGTGCCTCGGTGGCGTATTATATTGCTTGCGCGGTACGATTACTGCTTCGAGGTCTCAAGTTCGAATCCTGGGTCAGGCAGATATATTCGGATTTTTACTCAGTATCAGCTCGGAGTCTACAATTTGTCCCCGATATGGCGATAGACTCGCCCCCTATCACATCATGGGACGGAATACGCACGGCAAAAAGTGGTTGCACTAGTGGCGTCTCTGCCTACACTTTCGGGGATACAAGGCGTGAGTGTGTGAGTGTGTATTCATAAAAGTATTCAAGGATGCAAAGAAAAAAAGGCAAAAATATCTGTTCTCTCAGAAACAATGCATCGCATAACGAAATGCAACAAACAGACAAAATGCAGTGAACAAAATAGTGCCCGCAGTTAGTTTTATTATCAACATGTTAATTGGACCCGAAGGCAGTTCGTTGGTCCCGGTCCAAATGGCTATTCTATGGCCTTATTCTGTAACTGAGTTCGGTGTCATAATAAAATATTTGATTTGAAAACAATTACTAGTGTGGGTAGGTACTCATGTTGCGTATGCGTATAATGTATATTAAAATTTACATGTATTGGTGACACATAAATACAATAGGTACTTATTGTGACTTCTCTCCATTTGAACCAACCTTCGTTAATTTTCACCAGATTGTAATTGCTAAAGATGACAGTGCTTTTTTTTCGCGGGGTAAAAACGCGTTATCGCTACCACCACTGGGGGGTGAGTGGAACAGTTATGTTGGTTTCACACAGTTTTACGGCCCAATGTCGACACTCGGGAGTATGGCATCATCCGAGCGAGCATTGGACCGAGTCCCTAACACTATGTACACCCTACACCGGCATACCAACAAAAAGCCGCGGCGGCCTTCTTCGGCGCATACGAGACGGCCCCGGGGTATCTTGTTGCACTAAGATAGCTGCACGGGACCGTCCCTGCGCGATGCCGTTTCGGCCCTTCTCTATACAAGGGGGCTAAGATGCCCCCGAACTCTAAAGGACGCCTTTGGCGTCTACGACAGAGGGAGACCGACCACCCATATTGTCGTCCACCTCGGAGTCGCTTAAATTGGACTGAGCAGCCCCCCGCTGCTCGTCCCGCGACTCTCTTGAAGCCCCATTTAGTCGCCTCTTACGACAGGCAGGGGATGCCGTGACGGAACTCTCTAAATGCCCCCGGACCACAGGGCACGAGGCGCCAGTCAGTCGTCCACCCGGCGCCACCCGGCGCCTCCTACGTCTCCTCTGGCTACGGGCGGGATCGTTCTGCTCACGATCCCGCCCGGCGCTCTCCTTCCGCGAGATGACGCACTCGCAGAAGGAGACCATCGCTCGCCAAGACCTCCAGCCGCCAACCAAGGAAGACACCACGGCTGGCAGCGAGAGATCTCCTCCGACGACTGCTCTAAGAGCGCTGCGTTGTAGATCCCAGGCTGGGCACTCCTCGAGAGTGTGTTGGACCGTGTCTTCGCGGCCGTTGCCACAGTAGTGGCACACGGCAGACTCTTCTTTTCCGATCCGACACAGAAACGAGCCGAAACACCCGTGGCCCGTCAGTACCTGTGTCAGAGGGAACGTCGGCGCACCGTGGCGCCTGTCAAGCCAGCTTAAGAAGACAGGTCGCACTGCCGCGACGGTCCTCAAGCCCGCATTCGGGCTCGCCAGCCTGGTATGCCACTCCTCCACGGCGGCGTTGCGGATGGAGGCCAATTGGACCTTGACCTCCCTCGGGGCCAGTCTCCGCCCGAGACGTGATGCCTCCTCACGCCAGAAAAAGATGCCAGTGTTGGCTATGTTTATTTTAGTTTCTATTTTAGAAATAACCAAAATTATTTGTTTGTATTACTACAAATAAACACAAATCTTATTAAACAAACGTAAATTAAAAATTATCACAATTTGTACAACGAAAAAAGTTAATAAAACTCAATTAAAATGTACACCCTCAACACATTTATGCGCCAAATTGTTGTTGTTGAGGTTAAAAAACAAAAGTCGCTACATTAATATTATACAACCAGCTTAGAAACGTATACTCACAAAAAGGGAGTTTAATTTTTACCTAGGTACTAAGCATTTCTATATGAACACAAACTTTGATTTGCTAGAGCTGAAAACATCTTATAACAAACCAGGCTCTTAGTTATAAAATATACATAGTAACAAACTATATCTATGCAACATACTGGTGGTAGGTCTCTCATATGTAAGAGTCCGTCTGGGTGGGTACCATCGTAATGTCTATTTCTACCGCCAAGCAGCAGTGTGCATGCACTGTTGTGTTTCGGTTTGAAGGACATTGTAGCCAGTGTAACTACTGGACATAATGAGACTTAACATCTTATGTCTCAGGATGACGAGTGCAGTGGATTGCCACACAGTACTTTGTAACTCAAGGTGCTGTATGGTGTTGCTACTGTTTATGGGTGGTCGTATCGCGTACCATCAAGCGAACTACATGCTCATCTCGTCATTCAATGCAATAAAAATAAAAATTAAACTATTACATACATAAAAAAATACAAACACACGAATTGAGAACCTCCTTTTTTGGAAGTCGGTTAAAAATTACTTTGCAACATTTGAAAACATTGAAAATGGAATGTTACATAAAATGTGATATTAAATTTTTCCACGCGTGCAGTGAAATCTTGCAGACTGCGGTTCAGAATATACCTTTCTTCTCTCTTCTACTCTTTGTAACCAGGTCAGCCCAGTGGAAAAGCTCCGAGCGGTATTTAATGCCTTAATTTTACATAACTTATGTACACTGCGCATTCAATATCAAATAAAATATTTGAAAAAGGATGTATAAATTCAGAGAAACAGCGTTTGGAAATTGTATCGTATTTTTTAAAATACATAAAGTCGTATGAAATATTATCCTGCATACATAAAATATATCGTTTTTTCCGACTGGAATAGCAAATCTATGAACATGATTAAAGAACAATATATAACAAGCGTATTTCATTTGTTTTACGTTTTCATATTATTTTATCTTTTTTGTATCCATCTTTTCGCCTAACGCTCAACAAAAACAATTTACGTAAATCATTAATTAATTATATTCCAACTCAATATCCAACATATACCCGACTTCTATATTATCATAAGCCAAGATTTTTTTAGAAACAACTTAAAAATACAGCGCAAGTTTCCTGAGAACGTAACGAGGTTAGAAAATGCGACTTTTTGCCTCATAATAAGTTGGAGGGTATCGCTGGAACATCCCAACTTACGAGCATTACAACTTGCCCGGCGCACTTCCTTATTCTGCTGAATCTTTCCAAGAACATCTACTTGTACTATCAAATATGGGAAGTTTCTAATATTATGATTTTATTGTGTAGTAAACGGCTCAGATTCTTAAACTCATTTTTATGGAATTTTAGTTAATCCAGTAATCAAATAGAACTTGCAAATCACCATCAGTTTACTGGTTTATAAATCTGATATCTTCAAATAATTATGGGCCACAAAGAACAACAGTAAAGTAAACTGAACTTCTTACTCTACTGCGCTTGACACACTGACTACAGACCTCAAATCTCATAATACTCAGTTATTACATTGCCTGCAATATCTTTCGAATTAGATTACACCATTACTATGACAATGCTGCTTAACC
Source organism: Sphinx pinastri (assembly GCA_947568825.1). NCBI lineage: Eukaryota > Metazoa > Arthropoda > Insecta > Lepidoptera > Sphingidae > Sphinx > Sphinx pinastri. Next base: position 6,054,217 of record OX387627.1, on the reverse strand, counting down.
GAAGAAATAATTACAGCATAAAACCCAAGGTAAATACATAATATTCTTGTCTTATATCCTTCAAAATAAACTCAAAATAACACAGCAAATACTTTAGGAATATTGGCTTTTAACGCTGAAACATCTCATACTTTAACCACACTATAACTTAGAAAATATAGACGAGGATAAGCTCCTAAGCAGAATGGACGGCATTTTGGAGTATTGGAAACCGATAAAGTATATAATATTTAAACATTATCAAAAGTATTTGCACAGCTTCAATGATGTTATCTGAAGAACATATTATATACATATATTATAGAGAATAGATAAAATAAATAACATTTTAGATCAAACCCTAAAACTCAGTATGATTTGGCCATGATCTTTTTAATCCTGAATACAGTTGATGATGCAACCAATCTTAGTCCTTAGTCTATATGTCTTTAAGGTTGGTAATGCATCTACGAATTCTGTCTAGTGTGTGTAGTTTCATACCTCTATTAACATAGACAGTAATATACCACCAGGTGAAACATTTTCCCGTTTTCTTACCTCATACTAACAGAAAAGACAATACAAAATATATTGAATAAGGCTTCTTCTACCGAAGCAGCAGTTGGTGGTCTCATACGCTACAATAATTTTACAATATAGATCCCAGCGAATGCTCTTCCTCATTTTGTTAAATCAAGAAATGTCTAGAGTAAGGTATATAAAACTTACTTACTTTGTATAACAGAAGGTGTTGCTTGCAGCTTCGACCGCGTGAAACTTCTTTTTCTGGCAAAAAATCCTACTATGTACTTTTCCAAGCTAATAGTCTATAATATATAGCTATAAACATGTCAATTCCGGATAGCGACCTTTGCATTTACTTCTAACAAACATATAATAAACCCAAAATTTCGAATTTATAATATCAGTAATAAAAAATAATTATTTACAAGTCAATTAGCTCGATATAAAAGAAGAAATCTTAATATAGGTAAAACGTTACTTCATTTCCGAATGATTTCATTCCGTCACGTTCATTCCGGTAACACATATTTTCGTGGAAAATCTTACAAATACCGAAGCTATTAGGGACACGCATCCCAACTTACATTGTTATCCCAAATGAGATGTGTCATCGAATATATTTCACGGTTTTCTGCCCCAACGCACATTCGTGTAATGTGCGTTTTCGTATTAATCTTATATTTTTGTCAGTTCGACAGCTAATTTCCTTTGCTTGCCTTTTGTTTCAAAAAGTTTTCCGGTTTTTACAACTTAATTGCCTTAACTGTTCTTCATGTATAATTATGATTTCAAAAATCTTTCGCTAGGAAAATTAATTGTGTATTAACATTATCGTTAAAAACTTTCAAAAAGGATTTTTAAAAATCTTTATTAAGATTTCTTTCTTTTACATTTTTTATCCAACTATACGAAGTAAATAACAAATCGCTGGCCTGATGCCACCTGCTCATAAACAGTAGCTTGTTCATGCTATTTCTCTGAACTTCAAACATTCTATTCGAAATTCCACACCAATGCCACACATACACAGCGCTCATGTCACCCAAAACAATATATTTTTTTTTTTATTGCATTGAATGACGAGACGAGCATGCCGTTCGCCTGATGGTAAGCAATACGACCCCCCATAAACAGTAGCAACACCATCCAGCACCTTGACTTACAAAGTACTGTGTGGCATTCCACTGCGCTCGTCATCCTGAGACATAAGATGTTAAGTCTCATTATGTCCAGTAGTTATACTGGCTACAATGTCCTTCAAACCGAAACACAACAGTGCATGCACACTGTTGCTTGGCGGTAGAAATAGACATTGCGGTGGTACCCACCCAGACGGCCTCTTACATAATGAGAGATCTACCACCAGTAAATGTAGCAAGAAACCAAATTCATTTTAAACTAAACGTACAAAATGAAAAGCCCAAATTCAGTTTTACAATTCCACATCACAAAATTCCATACGCGTCTTTTTATCTGCACAAATCCAAAGTTTAAGGCAATCAGAGTTGCAGCAGCTGCCGCCCAGCTATGAAAATTGTTTGCCAACTTGATCCTCACATAAGTCTGTTTCGCTTGAACATGCTTTAAATTAAATTGGAAAGCAAATAAACGAACGGATTCGGTGTATTGTCGTATGGAAACGGGTTGGCTTAGATTTATATTTGTTTTCAATTAAGTCTGATGTTATTTTATATAGAATATATTTGGAAGCAACTTCTATATAAATTTGTTTAAATATAAACATGATAGGCAAAGAAGAACTGTACTCGCGACTAATAACTTTTCTTCGATATCTGATTTTAATTAAACAATGCGTTTATTCTGCTCTCTGCTATATTCTGTTCACCAGTGAAAACTACATGAAAATCCATTTAGTAATAACCAAACAGGAGAAAATTCTAAAAATCGCTGATTAATCTCTATTACTCTTTTAATTTTATAATTACTTTTCTTTTAACGTACATGCACACTGAGCTCGGCTGTTATATATTTTATATAGTTATTATATTATATATATATATATATCTTTTTGCAGTCATGCCCAGACATTTTTGAACCCCGCTACATGGTCATAGATTTTTGGTTTCCTGGATATATTGATCATGATATACCTAATGCGTCGCCTATTTAACGTCCTCACAGGATGGTTGGTATTTGGGAGTGCGACGTTGCCAGCTTTGGATTTACTTATCTCTTTCTTTTACTATCGCTTGTCGCATAGTCTTTTGTATACCGTTTCAACTTGAAATCTACTCGTAGGAGCTATACCTGGACGGATGCCCGATATTTATATATGTACCTACGAGTATCTTATCCTATCCTTCTAAAATTGTAAATATGAAAATCTTCTTTGTTGAACTGAGGATAGATGGATGGATTGATTGTTTTGTCTCTCTTTCACGCATTAACTACTGAACGAACTTTATTTATTTATTTCAACTTTGTATACAGTAAATGCAGTGGCGGTCCTTTCATAGAAGCCGAAAAGCCTGGCTTGCCCTAAAATTATTTACCTAAGTACTCAAAATCGAATATGAAACAATAACCAACATTTTACGGTAACAAAATGCTTCGAAATAATTTTCTTTAAAATTTTAAAATTCCCGCGCTATGGTTCGCTGAACCGGTTCGCCTCGAGCGCACCCAAAGACACACCACTACACCTACACACACACAACCACATCCGCGCCGTACACTCATTTCATATTTAATACAAAACAGCTAGATGCGCACAAAATATACTTATCACTCTCTCTCTCGTTGGGTTTTACCTGGCTTTTCGCCGCCATATTTTTCTCATTCACACTAATGGATAAACTGATACCACATACGTATGGCTATAGTAAGTTTCTATAGCAATCAGTACTAGAAAATAATCCAGGCTTAATGCATTCATAGATACTGTATAAAATACAGGGTTGCCAATTAAACGAATTACCTCTAATATGGTTGCATTAATTTGCTTATTTTAATGTGTATTTTTATTTATCATGAATATGTAAAGATTTTAGTGATAACATAATTAAAATTACATATCTGATTATAATTATTTAAGGTATTGTACTATAATTTTATTTATCGATAAGTTCTTCTCACAATTTTACCATTAATTTTGTGGTGTAATTTTGATTCCAACTAGGCAACATCAGTTATTTGTTTTGATTGTGCCGGCGATCTACATTGTGAAGTATTTGTGTTTATTAAGTGGTTTTTGAGTTATTTTAAATTTTTAAGCACAATAAAGATGAGTGAATATATTTCTTGTAATAGTTTAAAGTGAGTGAAAGTTTTTATCGGCGAGAATAAGTTAAATTTGTTAGGTTATGATGAAAAAAACAACTTTTAACGAGCTGGCGAATGGCGCGAAATGTGTCTGAAGAATCATAAAAGGTATTTAGATCAGTATACAACAAAACTTATTGTCTTATTGGATGCTCTAATACGTTATATACGACTACGTATTAAGTTGTATTGTTGGTGTTTCATATTTTTCTCGAACAAAACAAGTGTTTGGAATAAATAGGTCGGTACATAGATCTGGCTAGTAATTGTAAAATGATATAATTAATCAGTGTTATCAAAAGTAATTCCAATTCACAAAAACATATGTTAAATGCATTCATTTCATTTCATAATTTCGGTAAACAGCGAATTGTAACCTGATTATCTCGTCCAATTATTAGATACAGTAGCTGTGACGAAATTTGAAAATTTCTAAACAAAACTTGTGCGTCGACAGTAATATTGATGATTGTAGTGTTTTTTTAAATTACTTGATACAGATAAAATCTATGTAAATAGTCAATCTTTACAAGAACTTCGTTTAGAAGTCGCGATGGGTCAAAATCGTTTTTAAATAAAAGTACCTAATTTCGAGAAGGTAACTAGTCGACTCGATGGCGTAGTTGTATTGCGTACACGGCTCGAACATTGTTTTGAGGCCCTGGTTCGAATCCCGGTACGGGTAGTCATTTTTATTTTTAGATATTGCTTTTCTTTCTTATAGTTGCACATTTTATATATATCGGAGGTGCGAATTTTTTTTAGGTCTGCTTTGGCTTGCCCTCATCCAAAACACTAGGCACGCCACTGAGTAAATGAATACAGGTGACTTATGACTTAATGCCTGAGGCATTCTCTAACAGTCAACCTTTGGGTGATGCAGAATTAGTAAGGTCGGCAGACTTCATGGGGAAGTGTTGATTTTGAGCGGCTGCTTGAGGGTGATACCCCAGGTGTTGCAAACGTCCGTAGGTGGTGAGAATCGCTTCCTATCAGGGGGGCCACATACCTGTCTGCCACGTTATCATATAGCTGTTGGACGTCCGTATATAGGTATTGGACGTCTGTATATAGCTATTGGACGTCCGTAATCCGTATATAACTATTACCATACCATACCAGCCCTGTATTATGTACTGCCCACTACTGAGCACGGGCCTCCTCTACTACTGAGAGGGTTGAGTCCTTACTTAACCACGCTGGCCTAATGCGGGTTATCAGACTTTAAATCCCTTCGAAATTATTTTTGAGAAATTCGAAGGTATGTAGGTTTCCTCATAATGTTTTCCTTCACCGGTAAAGTAAACGATAGTTGATTAACAATACACACGTCACTTCGAAAAATAAGAGGTGTGTGCCTTGAATGTTGAACCTGCGGACATCTATCTCATCAGTCAGTTCCATTCCCAACTAGGCTATCGTCCACTTTTGGTTATTGAAAGTCCGTATATAGTAATTAGACGTCTGTATATAGCTATTGGACGTCCGTATATAGGTATTTTTTTTTGGGTAGGCGATCCTGCAGTTAACACCGGGGGAAACCTGCGAATGGGATACTGGAGTCCCCCGGCTTAACGACTGCAGGGGTCTGGGGGGGATATGGGAGAGGAATATGGAAGGGAAGGTGAGGGAAGGGAGGAAGGTTCCCAGGATGGGCGGAAAGAGAGGGTGCCAGGAAATGTTCGCGGGCCCTTTTAGGCCTCAATGTGATTAACAATCAAGAGGTATACACACTGACTGTGTGCCTCGGCCTCCGACTAATGTCCCCCCGCGCATGGGCGTGCATTGGGTGTGAAGACCCAGCGCATAAGAATTGCCTCGGGGGGCCGTATATAGGTATAAGACGTCCGTATATAGCTATTGGACGTTTGTGTACAGCTATCGGACGTCTGTATATAGCTATTGGACGTCCATATATAGGTATTAGACGTCCGTATATAACTATTGGACGTCCGTGTACAACTATCGGACGTCTGTATATAGCTATTGGACGTCCATATATAGGTATTAGACGTCCGTATATGAGCTAGCTAGCAGCTGGACGATAGCCTAGTTGGGAATGGGACGGTCTGCCGAGACAATGTCCGGAGGTTCAAAACCCAAGGCACACACCTCTGACTTTTCGAAGTTACGTGTGTATTGTTATCACTTATCGTTCGCTATAACGGTGAAGGAAAACATCATGAGGAAACCTACATACCTGAGAATTACCCAAAAAATATTTTCGAAGGTATTTGAAGTCTGCCAACCCGCACAAGGCCAGCGTGGTGGACTAAGGCATAAACGCTCTCAGTAGTAGAGGAGGCCCGTGCTCAGCAGTGGGCAGTATATAATACAGGGCTGGTGGTATGGTATGGTACAGCTATCGGACATCCGCATATAGCTGTTGGACGTCCATATAGTGATCTGCGATGGTGAATATTGTGTTGCTTGCGGTATGTTATGATTTATTGACACAGATTTAATGAGCGAGCTGGCAACGTCGCAACTGCGGACGCCAAATACGCGGAATCGTCGTCAGAAAATTACCGAGGTATACGGCTGTCGATATACGCGCTGCAGCAGCGCCTCACCCCGGCAGAGATTTTTTCGTGAACTATCCAATATATTATTGCAGCCAATGGATCGAGTTTTTGGCTTCCATCGATTTTTGTTCTACAGCTAGCCAGGACCAATAGGACCTAAGTGACACTGGCCAAAAAAGTGGCGTCCGGTATACGGACGTCAAAAGCTGGTGGACGCCAATTTAAATGCACTTTCACCTTCAGCGGACGGAAGTTTGTTTGCGGGATAAATATATATATATATATATATATATATATATATATATATATATATATATATATATATATATACCTAGATGAACGAATTAAAATTATTGAAGTACATTTTCGATTATCATGTTTGAGCGTAGGACGAGATTAAAGGCGTGGGTGGTTTACTAACCGTTTAAAAATATACATTTGGTATTGAAATTTTTCGGCTAAAAAATATTTTTATGTAAGTTTTAACTGAGCGGTACGGTTCATAAATAATGTAATGCATATATTCCCAAAAATATAGGTAGAAATGCATCCCCAAGACACGATTTCTTCTGATCCATGATGTCATTTTACAAGCCTATCGCACGCATACCCTGTCCAGGGCAAATCAAATGATTTTTATTAAAATACTTTAAAATTGTGCTTTTCTGGCCTAGTGAAATTGTGACCTTATCGACTTAAAGGCCCTATGATCCGCCATACCAATGAGGTGATAGTAACAAGACCCTTGGTAATAGTACCTGCCATATTTAGCATCCGAAACCCTTTACGTTAGGTAAGTTAAGCATAGTAGAAAAAAATTACTGACAATTTAACTATCTACAGAAAATTATCGCCTTATTTTGATAAGTGATGATACGTTTACAGCTAAAACATACCTTAGCATATTTCTTCTTACGGTTCATTTTCCCGCATTTTCTATCTTTTGTACATCACCACCTGAAAAAAGACAACTATAATATAAAAGTTAATCAAAGCCCCGTTTTAGCGCGATATTGCGATATAAATCATAGGGTCCCTAACAAATATTCAGTTAATTAGTTTCCATATCACTATATCACATATAACTGCTTATATCTAGCAACGTGCAGGCTGAATATAATTGAGAATTTATGACGTCATTAAATTGATGCAGAAATAGTGCAGTGGTAAACATCAAGGAGCGTCTGCAAAACAAATTGATATATTATTCCCTTTTTACTTTTTGTAGAATCGTAAACTAATCACATTTTCTTCGTACCATGAAGAAAAAACATCATCGACTTTTATGAGATTTAAATAAGTGTACTGAAATAAGTAATCATGCATCATAGAAAAATAAGTGAAATATAATTATCAGTTTGCCAATATCACACATTGAAGAATGACTTCATCACATTTTATAGATTCAGTGTTCGATATGAGGCCATTCTACTTTTCGATGCCTAAACCCTAGAGTATATTCAGTAAAAAATATAAAATAAAAATGTAAAACTTTGGTGTTGTGAGTGGTTGTACATGTAGGGAATGTAATACCATAACGTGTGCTAATGCCAGCAACGAAGTTTTACCGTGCATTTTTGGTCTATTTAAGTTTATAAAAGGAAAAGACGGAGAAATAAAACCATTGCGTTACTGAATTCTGAACATATGTCTGAAGTGCAAAACTTCTTTAGTGGCGTTGAGCATTTTTGGGATGAGTATAAAATGTTAAACTCGCGTCAGGATCACGTGACCGATCGAAAATGCGTAGGTTTTACCATCCCTTACTAATATGAACCTTAAATACAATGCGTAGAAGCTATAATTCTTAAACGACTAACTACATTTTTATTTATTTCCCCAGCGCTGGGGAAATTGCACGAATACAAAAGAGCGTAACATTCTTTTTTCAAATTTTAATTTATAAAGATTGTATTTAACCACATAAATGCTAGTACTTTTATACTGATAAATAAAGCAATTCGTGCGAAATTATTCCCTAACCATTCCAAAATATTCAAAAATGCAGAACGTTAATGTTCAAGTTTTCACTCCTGCCGGCACTTCCGGAATGCAACCCGTTTTTTTTTTACTTAAATAAAAATGAGATCAATTCTCGTAATTATTCTCTAACTTAATGTTAAATATTACCTTCTTAAGACAAATCACAATAAAATATCAGAACAATTGTACTCTTTTTAATAGGAACAGTCCCTGCGTTACCGAAAATAATCTTCCGATCAATATTCCAGTACAAATATTTATTTCATTAGTTCTTTTAATATTTATTGTTAGCCCTATCTTCTAAAGCATGACATATTTACATTGAACCCTTTACTTGCACTTCTTGTTATAACCAGATTTTAAAACCAATTTAATTTACATCATTTACAGAATTTAGCACTGAAAATTCTATTTGTCTAAACTTAAAGTCATGCGGGAATGTGTGACAATACGGCATTAATTGAAACGGCGCATAAGCCCAACTCACGGCAATTATAACCATAATAATAAGGGGGTAATAAGGAACGCGCGTAATGTCACCGTTTATATTCTGCTAACGGTACTTACGCTATAAATCAACGCGATAATAATTATACCGCGACCATTTGTAGCCCTAAGGGTCGACAAACAGAGTTGTCTGATAATAGCCGATGGAAACTACCTTTGTCACATCGATACAAAAGGCTAATTGATGTGTTAACGAATTATGAAATATCATTTGTGAAGGTACTTTTGCAATTGTTAATAGTTTAAATCACGTTGTTAATTTCGAAATTGGCATGGTTAGCATCAATCATTGGTCGGATTTCGATTATTTATTATGTTTGAATTTGTTGTTGTCTACTGGTGGTAGGTCTCTCATATGTAAGAGTCCGTCTGGGTGGGTACCACCGCAATGTCTATTTCTACCGCCAAGCAGCAGTGTGAATGCACTGTTGTGTTTCGTATTGGAGGACATTGTAGCCAGTGTAACTACAGGACATAGTGAGACTTAACATCTTATGTCTCAGGATGACGAGCGCAGTGGAATCCCACACAGTACTTTGTAACTCAAGGTGCTGGATGGTGTTGCTACTGTTTATGGGTGGTCGTATCGCTTACCATCAGGCGAACGGCATGCTCGTCTCGTCATTCAATGCCATAAAAAAAAAGAAAAAAATATATTGTTATTTTAGATAAGGTCATTATTTAAACTATTAGAATATTATATGTATTTATCTCAATAACATGTTTGATTATATTAACGTATTTCTAAATTCTTACCAGAAAATTCATAAGCATTCAAAGGAGACGGGCGAAATTGGGCCTGACTGTACACTTATGAAACATTTATCAATATTCTTCTTCTACTTTTATGTCTCCCATTTAAAAATATTAGATTGTATTACAATGGGGAAAAAAATCTATTATTTATGAATAAGGCTCCGTTTTTTCAACTGTGGATATCTTTTTCTCCGGGTCTTATTAAGCTGGACGCGCTCGCAGAGCTGCGAGTGCGCCGGCGTGGGACGTGGGGCATGATGCGTGACGCGGGAGGCGCTGCGAGTGCGTCCAGCTTAATAACACCGAGGATTGCCCTAACTACAGTTGAAAAAACCCGGTCTTAGTAACTGACTTCCTGTATCGGGATCATCAGACTGTCCTCTACAATGTTGCTAGTTATTAACACGAATTTAGTGGTATCGATTTAAAACTTATTTCGTCTCGAAATTTCTATTGCATTAATACTCATTTTAGCATCAGTTGTTACATATCATATATCAAGCATGTATTTAGGATAATATTGATATATAAATTATTAATATTAATTAATCTTTAGGGGAGGCCTATGTTCAGTAGTGGACTTTTAAAGGCTGAAGAAGAAGAATGAATAACATTATATTTTAGAAATTAAACCATTTAACTAAAAAGACATTTTCACTTTTTAAGATATTCAATACTGGTCGATATTATTTTATTTTACTGGCAACTCTGTACAGCGCTACCGATGCAACATGTCAAATTGAAATACTTATTATTATGGCTCATTTACACTCTAGCTTCGCACCTCGCCACGTGGGTCGTATCGTGTTCGGCTCGCAGCTCGCATGATTCGAGTTTCTGTTTATTCTCTCGCGGTGGGTTCGTCTGTTACAGGCGAGCGCTGCGAGCCGCGAGGCGAGACGTGTGGCGAGTCGCGAGCGCACTGGTTACACTCTCTTCTCGTGGTTCGTCTCGCGCCTCGTCTCACCGCTTGCGCGAGAGTGTAAATGATCCATTATACAAATGTATCTATACTAATATTATAAAGCTGAAGAGTTTGTTTGTTTGTTTGAACGCGCTAATCTCAGGAACTGCTGGACCGATTTTGTAAATTCTTTCACTAATAGGAAACTACGTTACTCGTGAGTGCTATAGGCTACTTTTTATCCCGGAATAACTTTTCCACGTGGGCGGAGCCGCGCGCAAAAGCTAGTAATGGATATCCTAAATATATCAGTCCTCGTCGTTCCCATGTGATAAGTTCAATTCTGGTTATTATCTAAGCCAGCTGCTTAATAGTCAATACGGCAATCCAATGGGCAATGATTAGGTGCTGTGAACATCTTGTGTTACCAGGTAAATAAAAAGTTATTCACAGAAAAATGATTTTGACACTATACTCTATAGCGATTATTTCTTTACTCCCGTTGTACAGACAGTTTTTTTCTCTTTTGCAAATGGTTCTATTATACCTGTAAAATAATGCATAAATTATCTCTGTTAGACTAAGCCCAAGGTTCTATGAAGTTTCGCCTGTCTCCTTTCTTTCGATACGAATTAATTCACAGAATCACAGAAATTCTAAACTTCGAAATACTCAAATTGTACTCATGATTTTCCGAATACCATAAACGGCAAGGCTTAGTCATCGGAGCGTGCTCGCGCCGTGATCTCCAACCCTTTTCCGAGAGATTACTCGTATCATGAGCCAACGGGTATACGCGGGTACGCGGGTATACGGACCCTAACATTTATTGGAGTACTCATGTAAATAACATTGTGACCGGGAATACGTTTCATGGCCGACAGCTTATTTTGTAGGATTCAAATTCTCGGTATATAAGGCTTAGTATGTATATGTTGAGCAATACAGATTTGTTAGATGTCTGTGTTTACACCTGGAATGTTCGACATAAGTTAACGATCGCAAAGTTACCGACATGATTATACCGAAATTAACTGGAAAAATTAGATCGAATTAACAGTTCCGCACGTACCTACGCCGAGACCGCGTCTAGATAGAAACATACTCAGGTATTAATAAATCGATCTCACGTTTGAGTAAAATGTCAAGTAGACATTTCATTTAACTATTTAATAAACCAAGCTTAAGCTGGCATTAAGACATTGTTCTCAGCTGAGTTAGCGCTGTTACAAAATCAAAACTTAGCTGTCATAATCTGTCACATATTGTAACTTAAGATGTCATTTGAGCTGATATTAATATGGGTTTATTAAATAGTGAGTATCTTAAGATGCTTACCTTAATTTAACAGTGCCTCAGCTAATATCGCACATCAGTGTGAAATTGAGTTGCATCTCTTAATACGGCCCTTAGTATTTCATCATTATCATCAGCCACATGACGTCCACTGCTCAACATAGGCCCCCAAAGATTTCCAGACGGACCTGTCAAAAGCGACCTGCATCCAATATTTAGTATTTGTTATCAAGTAATTTTTTAAGTGTTCTACTTTGCTTAATATCTATATTTCAGATGAATCAACAATTTCAATAACAAGTAAACAAGACCGATCCACCCGCGACTTTACCAAAGTTCAATCAAATGTTGCCAAACTTCAACAACTACCCAACTTGACATGAAACTTAGTACTTCGTAACAGAATAAACAGTTTCAAACATCTAAAATATATCGTTGCTTGTTTGCTTCAAGTATATAGAATTCAGTCAACAATTACACATCAAAAATTTATTTTAAATTTCAAAAATATGTACCGTAGGGTCCAAACGACCCCTCCCTTCTCTAAGCACAATTCCTTTAGAGCCGGCAGCTCATATACCTATGGTCTATTTTAGTAAAATTAGTTTATTGTAATGGAAATTACATAATATCGTCGGACCCCCTTGCTTTTGTCGACTTAAGGTATAAAAACCTAAAAACTATTAATCATGTTATAGCTTTGTAGTTAATTTCGATGATGAATTTGCATTAATCGCTTTATTTATTTATTTTATATTCACACTACCAAACCATAAACATGAATCGACAAGGTGACGCACAGATAATAATAATTTAATTAAGAAAGTAGGAACATAAATAAAATTACCTAATTCGTTGTTCTAAAATCAAAATATTCAATGTTGTGCATAGTACACATAGACACTAAAGCAACAACATTTTGCAATATCATAGGCAGAATACACACGCTCAATTAAAATACAAATAGAAAAGCACACGGCGAACTCAAGGGTCCCTCGGCCCTCCCCGTGTTATTGCGCACCCTTTTTATCTAAAAACATGCGAACATCACAAACTTTCTCAGGAATCATCGGCCCGACCCCACCCATTAATTTCGTTATATAATATGGAGATAACACTCAACACGATGTGGATTTATACTCGCGTAAATAGGAAAATGAGCAAATGTTATTTGTTAAATGATATGGACGCTTGAAACTATTGTTTGTCTATATCGAACAGATCGCTGGATGAATGGCTAAATAAGCCTGAATTTTATGGACATCTACATTTTTAAGAGTGCTGTCGATATTTTTTACCGTCATTAACTAACGAACTAACCAATTTGATTAAGGCATATATAACCAATTTACTTTATGTTTTATTTATATGCTTGTATGTTTCCCATAAAAACCAATACATAGATTAGCCACAGAATGTCCACTGTTGTACACAACTCAAACCGCAAAATTTAATTTATTATTCTACCTTCGTCATACTCTGGTATTCTAAAAAATATTAGATCGTTAACTCAACAAAACAAGCTCAACTATATATAGTCATTCCACCGGCTATATCAACTTACACTTCCGCAACCACATATTCATTCTGGCAAATAGCATATTTTTATAGCTTCTGTCACTCGGAGCACATAGGAAATTGTTGCTGATCCCCAGGCGCTGTCGCGGGATGTGTACGCGAATTATTCAGTTTTTTACCTCCTCCGAGTGATCCCTTCACGTGTCAAGTGAAGGAACCATTAAGATTTGTACACAATTCACCTTATCACAACGGAATACGGCCGACATTCCTTTGACGAAACACCATATCAGTTTGATAAGTGGCGTCAGTGCAGATTCCTTATTTTTACTCTTGCGGAGGGATTTGAAGAAGTTTTGTTAAGTGTTCTACTTATCCGGGATGACGGAACACGCAATGACCGTTCATTTTACCGGGAAAATTTCGGATCATTTCTGTTTCCCACTTGTTTTATGTTGCAATACGTTATATAACACGTGTATTTTATAGTTAGAGATGTATAATGTGACACGTACCTTCGAATTTCGAACTCACTATAGTACCTATTTACCTTTAACATTAAATTGATGTACAAAGTTTTGACTTTCGAAATAAATATGATCATCATCATCATCATCATCATCAGCCACATGACGTCCACTGCTGAACATAGGCCTCCCCCAAAGATTTCCAAACGGACCTGTCAAAATATGATCACTCCCATAATAATACAATACAATAAATCACGAACAAAGCAAATACGTTAAAAAAAACATCCAGACAAAAAAACGGGCATCACCGAAGAGAGCCGGCCATAAATCGGCCAGCGCGCATCCGCACTAACTCTTCGATTACAAGCGACCCGCGAAAGCGACCCTAATGCAAAGCTTTAATGAAGATATAAAACTGCTCACTCGTCTAGACTGATGCAAAAATCAGATTTTACAATGGAATATATTGAGGATTTGTGATTCAAGACACGTTGGTATTCATGTCGATGTTTTATAGTATACTAGCTTTTGCCCGCGGCTCCGCCCGCGTGAATGAGTTTTCCCGGGATAAAAGTCCCGCTTTATATTTTCTCGGGATAAAAAGTAGCCTATGTGTTAATCCAGGACATGATCTACCCGTGTGCCAAAATTCATCCGTTTAGTAGTTTTTGCGTGAAAGAGTAACAAACATCCATACATCCAGACATCCATACTTACAAACTTTCGCGTTTATAATAGTAGAATTGTTTCGAGCGGGTTTTTTTTTCTTTATTTATCACGATGTTCCATTATCGTGGTAAAATAATGAGAATGGACTATGGAATTGGCGTTGAATAAATTCCAGTAGATCATTATCACACATTCAGATCAAACATTCGTGCATGGATTGTACAATATTTAAGCTAATTTGTCCGAATTTTACTCCTCAGTTCACATCCAAGTTTATCACAAAATATTTTCCTCGTATACGGGGAAGATATACAAATTTAGTGTATTTTATTATTCAAGCGATATTGTTAACAGCATGCAACAGAAGTTAATTTAAGAACGCTTTTAATGATATGTTAACAATTTAAAATAATCTTTTAGGTGAAAATTTTCATAACGCAGCATTATCTGCAGCCGACGTAATGACATCCGCCACAAATCGCTAATTGTTTCATAAACATAACGTTGTATCTCGGAATCTCTGGAAGGGCTCACACATCCAAGGGCTGTGCGGAAATTCGCAACTAAAATCACTTTTGCCATACGACATATCAAAACTGTGACATGGCGGCGCGACAGAGCGAGACGAACGATACCATTCTTCGTGTTAGAAAAGGACAGCCTTACCTTTTGGTAGTTCATATTGATCTTTCACCCGCCATTTTATGCCGTACCATTTTCGCTTCAGGCACATGTATCCAGAACTCGTAGCTGTGTAAAAAAGAGAAAAAGCCTTTATTCGCCTGTCATTTTCTGTTTTAATGAAATACCACAGAAACGGGGTTGGATGTAACATTTGATGTACCAAAATTAGCATTTTTGATGCTGTGAAAATGAACCTTTACGGATGAAGGGAAGTTATAAATTCATCATAATTGTTGACCGCTTGCTTGTTAAAGCTTTAGGGTGGGAGACTGTAACTTCGCTGCGTACATATTAACTAAATATGCATATGGTTGTATAATTTTGAAAAAGTCATTCTTCTAAATTTAGTCTTTTAACGTTTTACACACACACTCTCACGACTTTTATCCCCGAAGAGATAGGCAGAGGCGCTTTAACGTTTTATCTGACCATAAAGCCAACGGAAACAAAGTAAAGAATAATCTAAACATACATTGTTATATGACAAAATCATGTTCAAACCTTACGTCGCCTAAAATGATAAGAACCTTAGGTCTCTGTTAAATACTCCTATATTCCTTTAAGTTTATGAAACACCTTTAATATGACAAAATATGTGTCTGCAAGCTTATCGCGATTTACGAGAGCACAATCCAAAACAAGTCAACAAGAACCTCGCCTCCTTTGTTTAGTTCGTACGAATTATAAGCGGCTTATTTCCATGTACATTCTAAAATAATTCAGTTTTTATTCTCGCGCCACGTCGGAAGCAGGCGGAAATTTTGAATATTTATCATCTAAGAGGGTTATTAAGAGTCGTTTCATCGTCACCATGGCTAAAGAAATAACTGCTTCATTATATTTATATATTGTGTACATTTTGGGGAACTTACATTTTTTGTTGATATTTTTTGTAGGCATTTTTCATCATTTTATTATAATGTTAGGATTAATATTTCATTTAAAAGTTAAATATCACTAACAATTAAAAGTACTTCGTTTTTATTTACTCAAATAAAAGTTTAATAAATATGATCAAAGTTAAACCATTTTCAATTAAAGGCAATAATCACGTAACAACGGCAGCAATTGTACTCGATTTTAGTAGATTAATAAACACATAACTCAGCCAGGTCGATTCGTGACAGCGATACAAATGCCCGAATTTCACTGGCGCGTTTAATTATATTTTAACTGACATTTTCCTGAAGGTTCGCTCGTTCTGTCCTTTGCTCTAATTTATTTTAATCTCAGGACTCTGACTATGATAACCAGAAAATCCCTTGTCATCTTTGAGGTAATCAAATGTCAAGTGCAGAAATCACCGGTCAAAAGAATTCAAGATCCTCAGTCAAGATCCAAACCAATGATGTATAAAGAATATCATTGATCCAAACAGCAATTAGACTTATGAATATGAATTATAATTTTAATTCGGTCACCAATACCAGCATAATATATATTATGCTAAATATATGCTAAACTGAATTTACATTAAATTACATTCTGAACACTCGCAAACGTAATAAACTATACATAATAACACAGAGGATATAGGTACACTAAAATCAAGCACACGTAGCTAAACAAAGGCTGAAGGCTTTATATTAAAAACGGTTTGGGGAGTCGGCGTGCGGGCAGATGCTGCGAATGATCCTGTTAACGCGCCATTCTGAACTGGTGCCAGGCTTCAATATTGACTTTTATTATAACCGCTTATTGTACTAATATTATTAATGCGAAAGTTTCTGAAGATGTTTGGATGTCTGTTAGAAGTGAACGCGGAAACCTCTGAACGGATGAAATGGCCCTGAGGATTATCATATACTTTTACGTCGGTAGTATTTCACAAGAGCATAGCCGTGAACTATAACTAGTTAACTTTAACTAGTTAAATCCGGTTATTTTACACACACGCTGTCAAAAAGTTGACAATTCAAATCAAATCAGTCATTTTATCGCTGCTGTAAAACGCCATCCAATCACTCGATTTGTTTTGGGAATTATAGCTAAAGAATTTTGTATTTTAAGGACTGTTTGATGATTATATTAATTTTGCGATGCAATTTGGAAATATGTCTGAGTTACCAGTTGACTTTTGTATGTGAATACCAGTTGACTATTTCCGAGTGGAAATCTACGTTATGATATCAATGTCATACCTTCCAGTAAATGTATATTATTATATATCTATGATCACACCTTTTTATTCTGAATTTTTTCTTGGTTGGCGAAAAAGAAATAGAGTCCTCTAGATATGGCTTAGCCTCGCTTCGCGGATAAAGGCGCATATGCATAATGTAAACACAAACCAGGCTATGTGCTAAACAGAATATTCTGCATTAATTCCTGTCTAATCCGTACGTGGCTTTAAACGTCATAAACAATAAACACACGAGACCGAGGTCAGAGTTTGCCATGACAAATATTCGGAACATTCGTGCATAGCCAAGTGAAACGTTTCTCACGTCCACGATTTGTTACAGATTGTGTGCAGTTC
This sequence comes from Sphinx pinastri, assembly GCA_947568825.1. Taxonomy (NCBI): domain Eukaryota; kingdom Metazoa; phylum Arthropoda; class Insecta; order Lepidoptera; family Sphingidae; genus Sphinx; species Sphinx pinastri. Next base: position 6,036,640 of record OX387627.1, on the reverse strand, counting down.
CATGCGAATAACTTGCCACCATAAATTCGCAAGAACAAAATTAATTCAAACGTTGGTGGTTTCGCTTGTAAGTTGAAATTTTCTTTTGCGATTTATGTGTCGCTTGCGACTTGTACAATTAGGAATGTCGCAAATATAGTACTGTGTATCTAATTCGAAGTATATTAACAAATGTTTCCTTTTTATAATACAGAATTAGGCATGATTACCTTTCGGCTGATGATGAGCACCATGACTGCCATAAACAAGAGGAACCACACCCTGAATTTTGATGTAGCCAGCTCTGTCCAATGTGCTCGACACCATACCGTTGAATAAGCAAAGTGTGGTCACATTACATCAAAAACCATGATATGATATGGTAAGCGCGCTTATAATCTATCATTCGACTGGTATTTGTAGTACAAATAAAACTATGATAAAGTATGAACTAACACAAAGGATAACGTGACTTTGAAATTATATCTCCGACCTCAAGACTAAATCCCTATAGCAAGTAAATTAATATTCCGTCCAACTTACGAGATAAAAGCAAATTATCAACCACACCATCATACTTTCTGATTAGTATCAAGGAACGGTCCAAGTTTTATTTAAGATTGAGCAGATACCGTCCACGCCTTCCAGCTGGCGCACTTTAATATAAACCTTATGTACTGCGATATGAAGGATATAGCAGAATGTCTCGTTATACATATATCTTATATATTTATTATTACCTTCAGCTTATGACTTCGCCTGAGGGAAACATTGGAGGAAAGTTTGCGCATTGTTTCCTTATAAAAAGTAGACTGTGAAAGGTAATCTATGACTCACTTTAACTATGTTCGTAAATTCTTCCAAACACAGTTTACTTGTCAAAATTCATGATATTCTTAGGATGTGCAGACTGCTTCGGTGGTGTTGTATTGAGTGGGAGCTATTCGACCACCGCTCTGAGGTTGTCCCGGGTTCGAATCCAGGGTCGGGCAGAGTACTATTGGGTTTTGCTGCTTAGTATCAGCTTGAAATTTGGAATTTGTGCCCGATATGGCGATAGGCTCGCTCCCTATCACATCGTGGGTCGGAATAAGAATGGTGAAAAGTGGGTGCATTAAGTTGCGCATGAGATTAAAAAAAATATACGTTTTAATCATTTGTTAAATTGTTAAATCTAAATTTAATATCGCCCTAGGAAATTGCAAGTGACAACAGTTGTAAAACCAAAACTTTCGCCATATCAGATGTATTGTAGATGTCTCAAACATGTTCGCAACACGCAATATTTCCGCATGGAATTCTTACGGGACATTTACGCTTCCATTAAGAAATGTGAAACTTTAAAAGCACTCATTTTCAACCATCTGATTTACATTTTGCAACGTATCATTAAAGAGAACATCGTTTTTTACGCAGACGACAAAAGTAGACGTAGGTACTAGGTACTACATCTTGCTTTTAGGATAATGTGCTTTTTCTACTTGGAGTAATTCTGAGTTGGTATACCTTCCTATTTTTTTCTATGGAACCGCAACGCATACTCACGCCTTTTATCCCCGAAGGGATAGGCATAGGCGCAACTAGTGCACCCATTTTTCGCAGTGCGTATTCCGTCCCATGATGTGATAGGGGGCGAGCCTTTCGCCATATCGGGCACAAATTCCAGACTCCGATTTGATACTGAGTATAAAAACCCAATATCACTCTACCCGACTCGGGGATCGAACCCGAGACCTCAGCATTACAGTCGTACCATAATACAACTACGCCACCGAGGCAGTCTATGGAACCAGCCTTCTGTAAGGAAACTGGAAACATTGTAGTATAGTAGCATGAAGATTGGAATCACTTCTAAATATAACACCATCACCCTGATTTACTGTAGGTTGGCAGTCAAAGTTGTTAAATGCTCTAAGGTCACATACGTTTGCGTAGTAGACTGAACCTTCTTAGTGGCAAAGAAGACCCCTGATTAGCAGTGAGTCAATATACAATATAAAACTGCGGCCTTCGCGTGGCCAAGATGCTTTTCTACACGCGTTAACGCAAATAGCATCGAAAAAATGTATGGGAATGACGAATCCTTGCGCAAGACTTGTGGATAAGATATGTCATTCGCATATATTATTTTCCATTCTATTGGCGTTAACGCTTGTAGTAAAATCTTGGTGACATCCCCTGGTATTATTACAAAACATCCCATTAAGAGTTTTCACGCAATATGTCAATGAAATTAAGCTTTCTGTTCTTATATATGTACAGAACCCTATATTTAGAATCAACAAAATCATAACTAGCTATTATCTACACCTATTCTTCATTTAATGTATAGATTTCAGATAGGTTAATAACAAATATGTACTGTATTATAGACTTAAAAGTCGAAATTAGGAGTATATCTCTATTCGCTAGTTAGCCAGGTACCAGCAGAATTACCAGCGCTTTGCTCCTTGGAGCATTGCATGTTGCTGAGTTGGGGCCTGATTGCCGCTACAATATTTCACAAATGGATGTGTACTTGTCTGTTGTCTATGTATATACAGTGTATTATTTGTAGCCAAAATAAACTTTTTTACCTATCTATCTTATACCGGAGGTTTCGACTGAGTCACTAGCCACCCCTAATTCTCCAGTTTCGGTAAACTGATACAAGAGGGCGCTTCAGTAAAAAAAGAATAACACATAATAATATCATACATTATGTTTCAATACATTTGTGTCTCTTTAATTTAAAATATAAAATATGTTTATACATAAAATATAGTTGTTATATTATGTAGAACGCCATCTACAGGATGGTTCGTTAACGTTCATGAAACCAGCCTTCAGCGTATGTTTCATGGGTTTGCTTTAGTATGGGATCGTTACAAACTATTCTCTTCACGAATCCCAAAGATGCCTCTGTTCAGAAGCATTAATAAAGGAATTTAGGGAATACGCCCATTGATACGATATCGCGATTTATTCAATATGTAAATACAGACCAGAAATAATATCTTCAGATATTATGCTTTTTATTTTCTGTATACTATATTTATGAAAAGGTTTAAAACCCAAGCGCACGCACCTATGACTTTTCTAAAGTGATGTGTGTATTCTTTGTGAATTATCACTCGCTATATCGGTGAAGGAAAACATCGTGAGGAAACCTGCATACCTGAGAAGTTCTCTGAATTTCGAAGGTGCGTGAAGTCTGCCAACCCGCACTAGGCCAGCGTGGTGGCCTAAGGACTAAGGCCCTGTCAGTAGTAGAGGAGGCCCGTGTTAAACAGTGGGCAGTACCTATATAATACAGGGCTGAATGCATTTATTGCATATTTATGATAAATATACTCGCAATGTTACTTGTACCAAGAACGCTTTTTATTTGATAAAGTGGAATTTGAAAATCAATAAAATAATATTATGTTCGACTGTCTAATAATAATTATTATTGAGGGTAGATCTTACCTGTTCAGTTCCAATTTCAAACTCTTGCTCCTTAGGATTGATATTATCTTCAAGATGTCTCCTTATTTTGTATTTTAAACTACCCACAGTTTCAAAGCACCAAACATCACTAACAGAAGCTGGCAACAAACTGTTGATAGTAACCATACTCCGGCTCATCCGCTGATTCATTTTTCTCCGTTGGCGGGAACAGCACCGGATCTTGCATCCTTCTCATACCTTTTAAACCCCCTATCTCCATCTCTCTCTCTCGTCGATTAAAGTAAAACCATTACGGCGAGAACAAAAAAGGGTCCCCTTTGAGCAAATCGTAATATATCATCGGCTTGACGTTATAAGCTTAGGGTCTTCGGCCGGTGAAGTCTGCTTTGTCCAACTGCGAAATATATTGTTGTAACGGTTATGTTAATAAAACATTCGTAAAATACCGAAAATAGTTTTTGGTGGAAGTATTTTTGATAGAATGTTCGTTATATTTTTATTTAATTATTTTGAACAATAAAAAAATATATATGTAGGTATGAAAATTTGATTAATGGTATTACACATCTGCCTGTACAAAATTCATTAAAATATTTGGTCCAAGTTAAATACATTTTGTAATTTCCGACCAAAATAAATTACATATCTTTTGGAAGCAAAAACTGTTTCCATTTCGCTCTCATTCCAGTAGCGGAATCCACAATACATTCGTAAAATTATTGCAATAATTATTTTCTTTTTATCGCTTGATAAAATACCATACGCAGTTATTACACCAAGTTTTAAATAATGAACATTGCAAAAATATTTATCTCAAAACAAATATCTGATTCAATATAAAGAACCAGGTTTTGAAAATTAACGTTGCAAAGTAAAATCAAATGCAGTATTATTATAGTAGGTACTATTAAGTACAGTATCAAATAATCCTCGAATATTTGTCACTCTCACGCACAGGGGCCATCTATCATGAGCAAACAATGAAGTATGCGTGCGCAGCTTTTTATACGTTTGTTTATGGCCCTCAATGGTTTAGAACATAAATTAGGATTTTACTTCTATCAATGTCATAAATATCGAATAATGTCCAAAAGAACAATAATATTATTTTATCTTTAGTAAATTAGGAATTGTCAAAATGCATGGAAATATACGTTGTTACGTAATTTAATTGAAATATTATTATGATGTCTTAAATAATTAAAACCCTTCCTAGCTAATTTCGGCCATGGCGGCTAATCACAACGGAAATTAGCCAGGTACGCAGGAGATATTATAGTGCACAAATGTGTACGCAATACACAGGTGCACTCGCTATTCCTTCACTCTCATAGTCCGATGAGACGGCAATCCGACATGACCGGAGAGAGAACAGGCGCAGGACCAACGGCTTTACGTGCTTTCCGAGGCACGGGGGTATCACACCGCCAACTTCCTGACTCCGAACTGCGACTGAGTAATTTTTAAGATGGACACAGCCACAATTTTTTTGGCCCAACCCGGGATTCGAACCCAGGACCTCAGCGCGCAAATCGTACTCGTAACGCGTACGTGTATTACTACGCCACCGAGGCAGTCAACGTCGTATGACGTCTAACGCAGGACTGAAATAAACTTATCGTTCGTGATTTCCACGACAGACTATTCTATTGATTGGAAATTATTTTCGTTAATTCGGTAATTCTTTTCTTAACATTGTTGATAAATTAAACACCGAGTACTTCCATAAAATATGTATATTATCTTTATAAATGCGAAAGTTTGTGAAACATTTTAGATGTTTATTAGAAATAAACGTAGAAACAACTAAACGAATTTGGATAAAATTTGGCAAACGGGTACATCATATCCTGGATTAACAACATAGGCTTCTTTTTATCCCGGTAATTTGCTCCCATGGGAAATGGACATTTTTAATCTTGATTCTTTAAGTAGATGGCGCTGGTGTCGTACTGTGCTTTAGGGACTTTTGTAGCGAGAAAGGCTTTTCACGCGGGCGAAGCCGCCAGCAACACATAGTAATAAATAATAGATTCATTTTATCTTTAAATTGGCCATAATGACCATTATATCTAGATATGAGATAAGCGGTTAGAACCTACAAATTATTTTACGTTACATTTTTACCAACAAACAACAAATTAAAACGCAACTTTGGCACGTGCTAAATCCATTAAAATAAATACATGTGTACGACACTCAATAGGTTTCTGATAGTGTCATCGCAAACCGTTCTTACTATATTACCTAACGCGTTACGGTAATTGGCATGGACATTATAATACATTTTGAATCTTAAATGGTTGAAAAGAGCCTATTTAGGGTCCATTAATCAAGTTAAGATTAAGAGGTATCTTAGCTAGGTTGACAACACCCAATTTGAGACCGCTAAGTGGGCGTAATAAAGGTCATTTCGAATTGAAATTGCCAACATTGTCTAATAGCTTAATCCTTTGGTATTTTGTTTGTTCAGGTATCTGTTGGTTTTGGTTGTTATCCAATGGCAAGAGTTTAATGAGGCATTTTTACTGTCGGAGATGAAATTATTTCATAAAAAACATACAAACACACGAATTGAGAACCTCCTCCTTTTTTGGAAGTCAGTAAAAAATGTGTAGTAATTGACTAATCAGATCGATCAAAATTCGCTTCTCAGCTCGGCTTGATTAAGCAGGATCAGTATCGAAATGTTTGACTGGTCCATCAACGATCCGACCCATAATAATTAATTTAATTAATTACCGATAATTTCGATCTTCTCCGCATCTCCTCATCCTTAAACCAGCAACACAGCATGTTTTAACCCCCGAAATAAAAAGAGGGGAGTTATGAGTTTAGGGTGTGTATCTGCGTATCTTTGTATCTGTGTTCCCTGGTTGTAGGTCTCTCATATGTAAGAGTCCGTCTGGGTGGGTACCACCGCAATGTCTATTTCTACCGCCAAGCAGCAGTATGCATGCACTGTTGTGTTTCGGTTTGAAGGACATTGTAGCCAGTGTAACTACTGGATATAATGAGACTTAGCATCTTATGTCTCAGGATGACGAGCGCAGTGGAATGCCACACAGTACTTTGTAAGTCATGGTGCTGGATGGTGTTGCTACTGTTTATGGGTGGTCGTATCGCTTACCATCAGGCGCACGGCATACTCGTCTCGTCATCCTATGCAATAAAAAAAAATCTTTGTATCTGTATGTCTGTGGCATCGTAGCTCGACCAATTTTGCACGGTTTTTTTGTTTGAAAGCTGATGTGATCGAGATAGTTCTTAGCTATAATTTATGAAGATCTGTTCAGGCGTTTGAAGATTATGAGCTCATTTCCAACTTTCAAAGGGCCGATTTATTTTAAATTTGGTGTACTGTGACATCGGAAATATTTTTAAGACATTTTAAACTTGAGCTGATGGTGCAGCATCAAGTAGTCTGTGGGATACCTAACTCTTAAGCAAGTTATAGCAGATATAGCGTGTGTGGACTCATAAGAATGGTCTCAACGAGTTGGTGTTAGATAGTTAATTGATAATTAACTATGGACCATGATGGAGAATATAGTAATTTAAAAAGTTTGAAACAAAAATTAAATGAAATTTTAAGTTTAATTTAAATTTAAAAGAAGTATTTTCATCTTCCTGATCCGGAATTCGGTCCCCCGACGCAAGGACGCTTAGATCAAAATATTACTAGGTACTTTAACGACAAAGACACTCTTGTTATTTTACTTTTTAGAGGTTTTTTTGTGTCGGGGTTATTTAAATTTAATTTTTATTACACTTCTGGACCAAACCAAGCTACTAGTATAATACAATCTATTGACATATGGTCGTGTATTAAATGGCTATCGTTTACTAAGAATCGAACCTTCTAAAATATTTTAAAGACCAGCCTAAAAAGATAAAGTCAGAAAAGTTATTGATAATAAAGATGATAAAGATGCGGTGAGATGACACGTAGATAAATTTACTTATCATGCACTTGTCCAGCCTATGTATACAGTTATCGACCATGTTCGATACTTTAAGAACATTAAAGATGTTAGCGCAGTTAGATTTTTTGTGTAATTTGTCTCGTCCCTTCATAATTAATCTCACTAAAAAGAGTACAGAACCTCCTTTTCTTGAAGTTGGTTAAAATTATACTTAAGTATCATCATCATCATCAGCCACATGACGTCCACTGCTGAACATAGGCCTCCCCCAAAGATTTCCAGACGGACCTGTCAAAAGCGGCCTGCATCTAGCGTGTTCCTGCGACCTTTATCAAGTCGTCTGTCCACCTTGCAGGTGGACGGCCGACTTAAGTATCATAGGCGTGATAAAATAATAGGCTATTTTTGAAAAATATCATAATTTGATCCTAAGGTGTTAACATACCACTACAAATTTTATAAACAAAACATCAATCGGTAAGTGCTATTAAAATGCATTTAAACTTTCAATTTAAAATTTTCGCGCATAAATATATGATAACAGTGCAGTAGACGCCATGGTGTGACGTCACCTACCTAGTAAAAAACGAAGCGTGCATTAGTAAGTACTTCTGTAAAACAATTTAATAACTATAATACATTTAAAAATGTTTATGAGTAACCTTATATAGATTTTTTTCAAATTCCGTAAGTCAGTAAAACAAAAATCGTGTTTTATTGCAAATAAATTTTCCACCATAGTACGTTTTTGCTGTCTTCGTTAACAAAACCATTTTCTACAATATTTTAATAAATAGAATAAAAGAAGTCTTAATTCAACAATTTAGAAATACAAATGCGAGTTTAAAGTTCTATTTGCTATCTTTGTGACGTAATATTATGGCGGAATCCGTTTCGCATATTTGTGTAACAGATAAAAAAAAAGTGAAAACAAGTGGCAATAAAAAAAGTATTTTATAATTTAAAACTAACATTTTCAAATTGCTTTTTGCCTAAACTATCTTTATTGGTATACACAGGTGAGAAAAAATATTTTTAAAAATAAAAATCTAAAAATACTTTTAGATTTTTTCTCACATACAGTAAATTACGCTATTATGGATTATATCAAAATCCGTAAGTATTCGGTTTAAAGAAATACATAAAAATAACCCTCGTTCTTTCGCAGTCGGGTAACAAATTTGACGTACCTAGTTTCGTTCTTCGATATTTAGGTGAGTACATGATATGTAGAATTTGCTTCTATCTTAATGAGTTTAGTATCGTTGAAGTAGGTAGAGACCCACATTGCCTACGTAATAACTTGTGGTTTTACGCGTCTGTCAACGTATTTAGATTTCAAGGTAAATATCGAGTTAATGTAGCGTCAATATCAACCTAATTTCCCATTTTCATACACGTTGATTTTCTCTGGGGTTTACCAGAGATTTTAATTAACTAGGTACCTACTATGATTTATAGTGCCATTCGTTTGATTTGTGCCCAGCAATGGGACAGTATATAGAACAGGCTTTCCATTATGATTTGTACATAATTCATATCGCAAAATATTTAAAATGTAAAAGTTTGTATAGATGTTTGTTAGAAGTGAACCCCTTAATAGATTTTGTTGAAATAGTAAAATACATGTTGGGACTTTTATTCTTAGAAAGTTGTTTCACGCGGGCGAAGTCACAATCAAAGCCTAAGGTATAATAAATGCCGAAATAAAGTAATAAAAATGCAAGCATAAGCAAAAGATGTGCAAAACAAGCTATAACAAATTCATGTACGAAATTGAAGCACCTGTTGAAATAATACAATGTATTTATTAACAGTGGCAGGAAACTAATACAAATATTACTTTACGAAATAAATCCTACGTCTCCTCATAATATCCTCGTAAAAAGATAAAATAGCGACATATATTACTTTTATCCTAGAAATGAAGTAACTTCACTTAGAATAAATGACGGTGACAAGCGTTCTGGCTACCGTAACCGATTTTAAACTATTATCTTTTGTCCACTATCGGACCCGGTATGCCTTCTTATCAGAAGCACACAAACGAGAGACCCATGAACCAATGCACACAATCAAACAAAGTCATTACCAAATTAACGACACACAGGTGACGAAAAAAGCATTTTGTAAACAAGCCTCAATCCGTGCGGTCGTTTAGAGTTAGTGATTCTCTTAAATACATTAACAGTATATGTGTAATAAAGTGTAACTTAATTTAAGTGAGAAGAGAAAATGTCTTCATCAACACCTTCGCCACCGAGCTTACATTCGGATCAAGATGAATCCAGAGATTCGAATTCATCTGAATTTTCAAACACAGTTATGGCGAGGTATGCTACTAACGATAACTTAGAATCTGCCCAAAAAGGTATAACGTCTCATGGCGTCGAAGATATCCTGTCTGACGGTGTCAATTATGTTGTAAACGAGAATGTGTTCTCAGATTGTAAACCAGAAGTGCTATCAACAATACCAAATTCCTTCGTGCAAGACTATAATTCTAGAGACTCAATCGGATTTACCATCCATGATATTCTTGGTCTCCAACAATCATACAACACACCGAACGCTCAAGACAACATAGAAACAAGATATGATTACCAAATACCAAACTATGAAAGTATAAGCAATAGTAGCAACAATTACGGATCTGGTACTGAAGAAGTAATTACCGAGAACTGTATTAACAAAAGTGAGATTTTTAATTCCACAGCAACACTGGTTGGAAATCAGGTTATTTATGACAAAAGTTTTACTAACGAACCTGTTCGGTACCACGACAGAAGTAGTTTAAACAGTGATGCAAAAGATCCTGTTGATATCAATGACTTACATGAATCAAGTTTTCCCGGTCAGGTAAATACGATTCACACTAATTTCAACTTTATAAAAAGACAATACGTAGCAAAATGTCCTAACATATCGGAATTCAAATATCAGTGGCTACTGTGATCTACCACAGAATAACCGGATCCATAACGACAATTTAATTTTGTTGTAGATAGTAGCAATTAGGAAATAGGTCGAACTCACCTTATTGTATTGCTACTAGTAGGCGAAGCAACACGCGTCGCTCACTTAGTTTACTAAATCGGTAGTCTAAAGTCAACCTTTAAATTCCAGAATTCAGGCTGGACTAACAATACTGCTTCTAGCACTACTATTGCTAGAGCGTCATCTTCTTTATCAGGCACAGGTGAGTGTTGCACAATCAATAAAATAATACTACACGAATATTACCAAGTGTTATCAAGCTTTTAATTATTTTTATTTGATTTTATTTTTTTAGAAATGTCAACAACCTCACTATCATACCAAAAAGGATTTACGAAGCGAGCAAGAACTGCGTACACAAGCTCACAACTAGTTGAACTAGAAAATGAATTCCATCAAAATCGTTATCTTTGTCGACCCCGACGCATTGAGCTGGCCAACTATCTTCAACTATCGGAGCGACAAATCAAAATATGGTTCCAGAACAGAAGAATGAAGTATAAGAAGGATAATAAACACAATAAACCTTCGTCTTCAGTTGATGACAGTAGCCCATCAAGTTCTAAAGAGATGTCACCGAGCCAAGACCATAAGATGAGCCACGGAAGAAGTTGCGGCGGACACGACAGACATCGTCGTCTCTTGAGTGATAGTCACGCTAGCCACCATAAAATCTACCTCTCAACCAACGACAGCCTTTCAAGACCACCCGACTACGGCTCCATCAACACATTGAAGTCTGTGATAAAGGGACCTCCAAGTACAATAGAGCTTCCGTCTTACACGCCGAATTTATCTTATTCATCGTACTACACTGCGGGGACGAGCAGGGCCGCTTACTCACCGATATCGGAGGTTTATCGGTACTCGAACGATGAGTCAATGCAACCGAATTCTACTTTGTCCACGCTAGCGGATAGTTACGTGCCTAACGGAGTGAACTTAAAGTTGAACGATGACATTGTGAGATATACCGCTGGTTCTACGTACTATAATCCAATATCTAGTGGAGTTGTAATGCATACGCCGACGACTGACGCATATGGTTTTAGCAACACGATGGCGTCGATTCCCGCCCCGACATATGAAGATAGTAGTATTCATTCAAGAACTTCTAGCTTGCCACTATCTCAAGATCCTTATTTTTCGTACTTGGCTCCCGCAGACAATACTAGTCAGCATTCATCTGCATCTACCAGCAAATATTCGTCTTCATATATTTCATTATAGAATGTATTTTTATTGTTAGTAAAAATAGTTCTTTTGTATAAATTTTTAAGATACTCTTCATAAATAAATGTTGTTATTCTGTGCTAAGCCAATTACCTACTGTTTATCACATTCTTTCTTCCGGCAAATAATGGTGCACTTGAAGAGGCAAAATATTGATTAGTTTAATCACTGATAAAAAATGGTTATTGCCAAGGCCATGTACCTATATCTGTACATAGTGCATGTTATATACTTAGGAACACCTAAATGCATTAAACTTTGTTGCTTGTCCCAAGGTTTAATTATTTACACCTAAGATATCCTGAATAATGTCATTTGTATAAGAAAGAATGTACTGATTGTAAAATTTATTACTTTAATTATGGTAATTCACTATTTATAAAATAAATTGATATTTGTTTAATTAATTTAAGCCCATTTCCTAATAACCTTCTAATTACATGGTCCAACCTCAATAAATTCAATTCAATTGTCACACGTCAAGTAATATTAACGAGCTTTAAAATCACCAGCTTGAAGTTCCACACATTACGAATTGGTAAAAGTAATCTGTAGTTTAGTGTTTTTTTCGTTGATTGTTATTTGCACTGGTATTGAATACGTTCAATTTTGAATACCTAACCAAATAAAATTTATAAATCAATAATATTCGGCATACCATCTATATAACCTATAGGTAATTGCCGTATTCGATGCACATTTGGACTTCGTATTCGGTGCGTATTTGGTAGGTCCGTGGAAAGCTAAGTATATCTGATATGCTTCAGAGACGGTTTTAGGCCTTATAGCGGGAAAACTATATCAACGTACGTGTGTCGCGTTCCCGTACCAGCCTGTGTATATGCGGTTTCAAACAGGGCGGTATAATTGTGTCGAATGGCGACGAGTAATCATCTCTCATCAGTAGAATCTCTCATCATCAGCCACATGATCTCCACTGCTGAACCAAGGCCTCCCCCAAAGATTTCCAGACGGAGCTGTCAAAAGCGGCCTGCATATGTAGACTCTTTATATGGACTCATTTCCACTTACAAAAAGGTGCAGTAGGATCAATTTACCGTCACCGTATAAAAAAACAAGTCAGATCTCTTACACACATAGGGTTGTGCACTTCATCTATAACCCTATTAATTATGTAAGGATCACCACCTAATAATAATAACATTCTGTTATTATTAATTTAAACAAACTGTAAACATGTTTTTTGAAATGCAACGGTAAAAGACCAAAACTAATTAAGGGATTACCACTTGTTGACACAAACCCTTTAACGACAACCAATAGGAAGAAAGCTACCCTGGAAGGGGTAGGGTAATTACTAATTACTTTAAACTAGTGGTGTATAAAAAGGTAATTGAGATATAATTGTACATCACTTGCTACCAGTACACCTCGTTATCGCAATGGCTTCCTACGATGTTAATTTTGGCACATTACCTGCGAAAACAGGAGTCGTAGAAAATCAATATTTGAATCAAGATAGAGATACTAATATCGCATCTCAACAAGTAACTATTTAAAATTTTACTAGTGAAAATAAATTCGTTAGTGTATTGCATTTTATTAATATGGTTTTGTGTTTGCAGAGAAACCAGGAAATAGAACAAATTAAAAATGGTCTCCTCCGAGAACGTAATACATCAGCATTCGCTGAATTGTTCGAAGATTTACACAGATATATTCAACAGGTAAAACTGCTTTAGTGCTTCGTAATAAAGACTGTACATATTTTTGTCGATTTTTCTGTAACTAGATTTATTTTTTCAGGAACAAAATTCTTTCTCAGCAACAAACGAATCTCAGGAACTAACGTCAGTGTTTCAGAACCAATCTTTTCAATACAGCTGTTCACCGGTCCAAAACATAGCCCAGGTAAATACATATTACCTTGCATTCAAAATCTTAGTATTCAATACTCATAGTAACACAGTTAACATTAATATTTATTTTCAGTTCCCGTACAATATCCACGTGCAATCTGCTAATCAAATTCGCCCAAATTACAGAAACGTTGTTCATCATGCTCATATTTCATGTAAGTATCTTAGTATTTTCTATTATCTTAGTATTTATAATTAATGTAACCGTGTTTTGCTTAATATTAATCGATTTCTCTCGTCATTCCAGTTGTTCCAACTACCAGTGGTTCCTTGAGAACAATAACAAAACGTAAACGAAAGAGGACGATTTTCACAACAGAGCAAGTCGAAGAATTAGAGAAGTATTTTAGCACGAAGCCATACGTAACGCGGGAAGACAGACAAGGGTTAGCCACAAGACTGAATATTAACGACAAAGCCGTCAAAATCTGGTTCCAGAACAGACGATTGAAAGGCAAGAGAGACCAATGTCAGTCGCCATCTTCAGATTTTATGAACGAACATAATCCAGATTCTCATCTAGACTACGTTGAATCTCAAATCAATGAGAAGACTGATCAGTTTGGATATGTCACTCTTGATGATGCGATGATGGGTAACTTAGTAAATATCATTGATAGCTGTTTGGCAAATAATATGACTGAGGAAATTGTTGAAGAACCATCAAATACGTGTAACAGTAGTCCAATTTACGAGCCAATTTCTCCACCAGACAGTACAATGGAAGAAGAAAATTTACTTTTCCAATCTCAGACGCATACAGAATCTCTGCAAACGTTATTAGATTTCCAAAACATAAGTTACTAATATAACAGTCGATCATAATGTAAACCTAGTTATTTTTGCACTTGTATAAATAATGTTTTAAATATAATATATAATGTATATACATAATAAAATAATATATAACTGGTGGTAGGTCTCTCATTATGTAAGAGGCCGTCTGGGTGGGTACCACCGCAATGTCTATTTCTACCGCCAAGCAACAGTGTGCATGCACTGTTGTGTTTCGGTTTGAAGGACATTGTAGCCAGTATAACTACTGGACATAATGAGACTTAACATCTTATGTCTCAGGGTGACGAGCGCAGTGGAATGCCACACAGTACTTTGTTAGTCAAGGTGCTGGATGGTGTTGCTACTGTTTATGGGTGGTCGTATCGCTTACCATCAGGCGAACGGCATGCTCGTCTCGTCATTAAATGCAATAAAAAAAAAAAAAAAAAAAAAAAAAAATAAGCTGCATGTTCTTATACAGCAAGATACTCATAAATCCTGTGATTGTAAATTATGTTCCTATTTATATTTGTGTCATGAAAATAAATTACTGATTTTATATAGAACATTTTATTTTTATTTAAATTGAGATATTTTAAATTGAATATTATAAGAAGTGTCTTTCTTTGTCTGGGACTCGAATTTGTACTACCTACCTACTATCTGGTATACCCGTTTCAAATAACCAGACAGTCCATAGACTATTTCCTAATAGCTGAGCCAAAGGGTTTCTTTCTTGTCCCATAATATAAGTCTGGTTACAATATTATGTGTATTAACTCTAATGCATACTTGTACTGGATCTTAGTATTTATTAATACAAAATCTAAGAAAATATAGCAAAACTATACCTACTTGATAACATCGTTCCAAATTATCTTATTAATAATCTCCTATGTTTTACGATAGTTTAATTAAATTAAATTAATTAAACACATTAACTTCACAATAAATGCACAGAAACTAAAAATATCAACAACGTAGTCATATAATCATTTTTTTCTTATTCAGATGAAGAATAAATAATATATAAAACGTATTTTTTTATGAGCTATAAGGAATGGTAAAAAATATTTCATAAACATAAGTCAACATCAGTTTACACACAATAAAATTCAAATATCGACTAAACATAGATAGTACGTGTAAAAAAATACATGTCAAAACACGTACTTAGATCGACACTTATTTTGGACCCGAGGGTAAAAGACAAACATTCGACAGTATTCAAGCCACGTATCATTTTCCGTCTGTGCATTGTAAGAATAAGACCCATTAGTATTAATAAAAAATATACAATTGATATTTGTACAAAATGATCCAAAATGTCGTCATGACCGGCGTGACGCCATTGAGTAATACAAGTGAGGTAATGTGTTATTTTACATTAAAATACGCTTCTACTAAGAATCTAGGATTCTTTCGTTTCTAGTACAAGATATTTGAATTTCTTCCGGTAATAATTTAAATTAATAATGCGCATAATGAAACGAAATATTTGGATTTATTATCGTTAGTAATGTTGTGAAATAAATAAAACAAAATTTGTGTTTTTTGTTTTAGATTAAATGTTGGGAAAACAGACCGTTTTCAACGATTTGGCCCGAGGATCAGGCGAAAACGACGAAAAGTAAGTAACATCCGTTTTATACATTTATTATTGTGGAAATAATATCAGATTAATAATCAAATTCAATAGGCATACACATACATAGTTACATCTTTGTAAAAAAAATGAATTATTATAATTTGAACTCCAGTTTCGTGCAATATTCTATAATAATGTGAATATAAAAATACTACATGACTATAACTCTCGCTAATAGAGGAGACCCGTGTCCCGCAGTGAGCCAGTATAACAGAGCTGGTATTATTATTTATAACAATACCTTTTTACAGTAACGAGGACGATAAAGAAGAAGTCAAAGCGAATCCGAACAGCATTCTCTACAGACCAAATTCGAGCACTGGAACGAAGCTATTCCCGATACAAATACATCGACACAGAGCGACGTCGGGAACTCGCCAGCTCTCTCAACATCGGCGAGAAATGCGTCAAAGTCTGGTTCCAGAATAGAAGAATGAAGGAGAAGAAGGAGTCTTCTGAGTCTAGTAGTGAGTCCTCAAACGAAACGAGAGAAATTTCTCCACCATTGCCACAAGTAGAACCAACACAAAATCAACAACAAAATTATATTTATTATGATCCGTATTACCAACTACCTTATTTTTATCCGTATATTGGTAATACAAGTTGCGCAAACGCACACGAAATTACTTCAGCACTAACTGGTTCTGCTAATGGTGCAGCATTTTATAATGAAGCCAATGTTTACCCAACACAATATTATCCCAGTATCGATCAAACTCTAGATGCCCAATATACAGACACGCAAAATTATTGGCCATCTGATAATAATGATATACACTATTTTTAGCTATACCTTTTTGTTAAGGTAAGTTAAGTATATTTTATAATTATTTATTTAATGACATGTTTACTGTTTTTTGTATGAGATTTTGTTTAGTGTAGTTTTAAATATGACTTTGTTATAGATATATTTAAGAAGTTTATTATGTTTCGAGGACATGTTTAGTACTATAAAGTATAATAATATGCAAATCTAAGATAATTTATGACTTGAAATTCCTTATTTTATATTCTTTTCTAGCGATTTACATCTTTTCTCTTGTATTCTTGTACTATAACATTATTGTATGTTGTTGGAACTTTGTTTAAACTGTAATAACTGTTCTTTAATTCTTAACTGTTATTGCTTTTTCAAATGATTTTATTTATGTTAGACATTAAAAATAATTTAGTGATAGACTTTGAATAAAATAGATAACTCATAAATAACATATTATGTGTAAATTAAAAAGTATTTTGTGAAATAAATAAAGACTCAATAAAAACAATGCTTTTATTATAAAAATATACATCTTTTAAATAATTATAACACTTAACAAAAACATAAATTACAATACAAATGTACTTAAACTAAAACTTTGTACTGGGATTTTGTAAAGGTAACGCAGTTAAAAAATATTGTGGATTTGGACCATTTTGAAGTCCCGTATTGATAGGGAAAGATTTCGAATGACAATTACAATTACACATTTTTGAATTCTGATCTGGGATAGTCATTACATTGAAATCGTTATTTGGAATAGTAGGACCTGTTCCAGACATTACTGGCATAATAACTGGCTTCCATAAAACACCACCAGGTGACATGAAGGGTTGAGGATAAAAATTGGGAACGACAGGGTAGTATCCCGAAATACCCTGAGTTTGTCCCGCAGTACACGGTTTCTGCTTTGTTTGTAATGAAGGTTTTTTCGTGGTTAAGTCTTCAGGAGAAACTTTAAGCTTGAGAGAATTAGAATTCTGTGTAATTGGGCCTCGCGGTTTAACGTCCGGATGATTGGATGTTGCTTGAAGATTATTATTGACTTTTATAATATACTTTTTGGGTGAATCGTTGGATCTAGAATTCTTTTGCAATTCACGATTTTTTTGAACTTGTAATTTCACATCTGATTTATTTTGTTGATGATTTGTGTTCCTAAACAAAGATGTGTCTTTTGTTGCCATTGTATTTTCTTCTGCACTTAAAATTTTGGTATTCATTACTTTAGCATTTTCGACGTCAGCTGTTAGTAATGGTAATGTATTTAACGGTTGATCATTAGTTGATTGCATAGTTGCCACATTATTTAATCGACTTTTGGCAATTTCTTGACCGCTATGCTCGTCACAAAATTCTTTGTAAATTGTTTCCTTTTTCTCTTTCATTCGTCGATTTTGAAACCATATTTTCACAGTCCTCTCTGAGATGCTTAATGAAGTTGCTATCTCTTTTCTATGTCCAGTACCAATGTATGGGTATTTCTTGTATTCTCTTTCTAGATAATTCACTTGCTCCGTTGTGAAGGCGCTTCTGACTCTTTTGGGCTTTTTCATTACACGACCTATGGTCACCTGTAATTATAAAATAAACATTCTACAATTCCAATATAATTATTTGAATTCATAATTATTGTACTATGATCAAATTAAACAAGAGCCTATTTTACCGGTAGGCAATGAGATTTGCAATTTGTAACTTTTATTTATCTATTAAACATAATAATGAGAATTTATAGAAAATATACTGAATTGAACACATTTTGTTAAACAATAAAACATTTCAAATAAAATAACTCTTTAAAAACATATTCTAATTTATGTATAAAAATAACAAACATTCGGTACATACTTATTCACCATCTAGTTATAAGAAATAATTTTATTTGCAACAAATCATAGACATGTATTAATTTATTATATCTAGTACACTCACAGTAGCCATGTTGCCTTTTTCATACACACTCTTAAAATTATTCTGATTTCCACTATTCTTGAACCACAAATTACTCTTCATTTTAATTAACTTCTCGTCACAGATTCACTCAACAATACTAAGAATATTATAACAGAGTGATTCTTTATATAGTTGTGATTTTAAAATCATTATTTAATTGCAATATTACTTAATCACATACAATTAACTAATTGTCAACGTTCCTTGATCGATTATGGTTGTCAATAATAAATTATTGATATTGGTAATTATTAATCGCTCTAGTCGCTCGCTTGTGAGACCAATAAGGTCCTGGGATTTATCGTCAGTTAAGGAATTTCAAATTAGTCTGTTATTAGCAAAATATTTTATACCTTACTTCTCTCTCCCCTCTCTATCTGCGACTGCCTCGGTGGCGTAGGTGTATTACGGTACGACTGCAATGCTGAGGTCTCGGGTTCGATCCCCTGTTCGGGCAAAGTGATATTGGATTAATCTTTTTTTACTTAACATAAGTGCAACTATTTTCGCTTACGTAATGTATAATGTATGACATAGAATCTATGTCATATAGGCTATCATATCATTAATGCAATAGAAACGTAGGTGTGATCTGTGCAATTCTTGGTCCGATTCTCAGAATTAGTAATAAAATAATACATACCTACATACTTATGACGCCTTTTTCCCTTTTTCAGGCAGAGGTGTATCACACCCACATTTCACCAGCTATGTTAGTTTCCATGTGATAGGGGCGGAAATATTGCCATTTCATAAAATAAAATCAAGAAGCTCGCCTACGTGGTCCGAGAATAGAATTCAAGCTCAATTCTATAATTTCGTGTATGTCCTAGTTGCACTTCTGCTTAATCCATCGAGAATAATGGCGTGAACTTATTGATAATACTATAAACACATTAATAGTAGCCAAATAATCCGGTAAAAAAAACCAACGCATAATTTTGAATTGTAACCAAAACGTCACTGCTGATATTATTTTAATAAAAAAATATAAAAAATAGAACAAGTCTAGTGCAGTTTTGTGCAAAAATTTATAATTAAATTTTTTATTGATAGTCTACTGCAAGGCCCGATAACTTAGCCAGCAGACGTTCTTTTATTTCCGCACCTCACCCAAAATGTTCAAGTCAAAAATAAGTAATTTCGACGTCTTTATACAAAATTGAACGCGTTAATATTTGAAACTGATGCCCTGATACCGAAAATTCTTTCACCCTTTGGAAGCTGCAGCACCTATGAGTAAGTAGAACATACTAGTTTAAAATAGTCTTCTTTTTATCCAGGGTATTACGCAGGAGGTGCCAAGAACTGATGTTAGTGGGTAAATAAAGCTTGAGTAAACATTTATTTATTTATTTTAGGAAGATTTACAGACAAATATCATCAGTAGTGGTTGTATACAGTAATATAGTCCTATGCTAATTACAAATCTTCACCAATAAAGTACCAAATAGTAGTATTTGAGGGCTTATAATGTGAACATTTGCATTACATTGAATGTGTATTTTTGTTCTTAATTTGCTTTTTAATAAACATTTGAATTATTTGTTAGTTTGATACGCATGTGAAGAAAAAAAAACGTTATTTTATTATATCATAATACTATTATGTTTGTGTAAAGAAATTATTTGCTAATATCTTTTTAGTACGTGCTGTGGTGGTGCAAAACAGGTCAATATCCTGCGATATTTTATTGAATGAATGGGATGCTCTTAGTACAAACGTGTTTGCCCTATATTTAGTTTTGGATAGAGGAATATTTAAGATAGATCTTTGTCTAAGCCTTAAGGTGTTCGTTTTAAGGTAAATCAGAGACAGTAGTTCACGACAGTCAACTTTTCCATTCGCGACGTTCATAAGATAGCAGATATCGCCAATACTACGCCTTGTTTTGAGTGGTAAGAAGTGGTACCTTCTGCATCTGTGGTGATAGTCTGTTGAGTGTTGGTGACATTTGATATCAAGAAATTTTAAAAATTTCATTTGTATGCGTTCGATTCGTTGTTTATAGACTTCGTATTGGGGGTTCCATATTTGTGACGCATACTCAAGGTGACTGCGAACATAGGCACAATATAATATTTTTAGTGTTTTGATGCTGTGAAAATTTGACGATCTTCGTAATACAAAACCCAACATCTTTGATGCTTTATTAACTATAAAGCTTATGTGTTTATCAAATAGGAGCTTTGAATCATGGATCACTCCAAGATCTTTGACCTCATGTACCCCTGTTAATTTCTGATTTTTTAGGACATACCCCTTGCTCAAAGTTTCCTTGCGTCGTGTAAATGACATATAAAAGCATTTAGACACATTCAGGTCTAGTTTGTTAAATGAGCAGTAGGTCTGAAATCTGTGCAGATCGGATTGGAGATCATCAATATCTGAAGCATTTATTATCACTTTGAGTATTTTCATATCATCGGCGAACAATAATATTTTCGAATGACGAAAGCAGTGTTTAATATCAGCAATGAATATGTTAAATAACAATGGCCCTAGTATAGAGCCTTGGGGTACGCCAGATGGAATTGGAGCCCAAGCTGAGGTATAACCGCTTAGTTTAACTGCCTGACAGCGATTATCAATATATGATGCGAACCACCTAAATAAATTACCGTGAATGCCTGCTGAGGCTAGCTTATTTAGCAGCAAAGTATGGTCGATACGGTCGAAGCATTTACTGTAGTCCGTGTATATTACATCAACCTGGGCACGTCGGTCCATTGCAGCAGTTATGAAGTTATTAGCCACCGATAGGTTAGATATTGTGGAGCGATTTCTAAGAAATCCATGTTGTTCCTCTCCAAAAAAAATATTCAATGCACCATAAACTTGTTCGTAGACAATTCTTTCGAGTATTTTCGCAAATAAACACAGCTTGGAAATGGATCTGTAATTCTCGATTTGACTTTTATCACCTTTTTTGAAAATTGGCGTTATGAGTGCTGACTTCCAAATGGATGGAACTAGACCTTCAGTGACCGACCGCTTGTATAAAATATAGACATAATACATAATAACATTATTATGAACCTTGATAATTAAAATAAGCGGCGATAGCCTAGTTGGGAGTGGAACGGATTGCCGAGACGAATGTCCGCAGGTTCAAAACCCAAGGGCATACACCTCTGACTTTTCTAAAAAATTATGTGTGTATTCTTTGTGAATTATCGCTCGCTTTAACGGTGAAGGAAAACATCGTGAGGAAACCTGCATATCTGAGAAGTTCTCTATAGGAATTTCGAAGGTATGTGAAGTCTGCCAACCCGCACTAGGCCAGCGGGGTGGACTAAGGCTAAATCCTCTCAGTTGTAGAAGAGGCCCGTGCTCAACAGTGGGCAGTATATAATACAGGGCTGGTATGGTATGGTATGATAATTAAATTAGAAGCAACTATTTATTTTCTTATTCGCAGGATCACGCTGAATGTAGGCCGCTTTTGACAGTTCCGTTTGAAAATCTTTAGGGGAGGCCAATATTGATCAGTGGACTTCGTGTGGCTGATGGTGATGATAATGATAATGATTTCATCACATGATACAAGTTATATACCATATACCATTGATAACAGACAAAAGAGTGCCCACCCATAATACCTAGACCTAGGGCCGTATTAACATAAAAACTCAATTTCGCTCTGAAGTGGGATATCAGCTGAGACGCTGTCAAATTAAAGTCAGTATCTTAAGTCGCTATTTAATAAACCTATATTAACATCAGCTCAAATGACATCTTAAGTTACAATATGTGTGTATGTTTTGTTTGTGTAACAGCGCTTACTTAGCTAAGAACAAGCTCTTAAATGACGCTTAAGCTTGGTTTATTAAATAGTTTAATACATTCAAATTTTAGTTAGACGTGCGATTATTTATTTATACTGCCCCTACAACCTGTGACCTGCAATGGTCTGCTGATAGCTAATATATTGGTATTATATTACTAATCTAACCATAATAATTAATTTATAATAGAATCATGTTATATAGTTGCTCTCAAGTCATTAATCTTTAATTATCTGCAGTCGACTGTATTATTATAGTGTTTACATGGGTGTGATGGCGTACTTGAACTGTTGACTTGAGATCCTGGTTTCGATCCTCAAGTCGGATAAAAATGTATTTGTTTTTGATTCCGAAAAACACTTAATAGGAGATGTCCGCTTTTTGTATGGATGCTAGGTCTCAAAATGTAACCAGGCTTAAACTTTAAGTATATTAATATTAAGCACTGGTGGTAGGTCTCTCATTATGTAAGAGGCCGTCTGGGTGGGTACCACCGCAATGTCTATTTCTACCGCCAAGCAACAGTGTGCATGCACTGTTGTGTTTCGGTTTGAAGGACATTGTAGCCAGTATAACTACTGGACATAATGAGACTTAACATCTTATGTCTCAGGGTGACGAGCGCAGTGGAATGCCACACAGTACTTTGTTAGTCAAGGTGCTGGATGGTGTTGCTACTGTTTATGGGTGGTCGTATCGCTTACCATCAGGCGAACGGCATGCTCGTCTCGTCATTAAATGCAATAAAAAAAAAAAAAAAAAAAAAAAAAAATTAAAGGGGCAAAAATATGGATCTTGGAACTATTAAAAATATGTTTATTATACATCGAAATCGGTCGCATGTAAATTTGGAAAAAAAATCTACCCTAAGGGTGGAAAAAAGGGGTGATTTATTGTTTACTCACAGATTTTAATGCTGAGTTGTGTATTAATAAAATTAAGCATGTAGTTTATAGCCACAAATATTATAAAATAAAACCTTTTCAACAACAAAAATTAAACCGCCGAAAAAACTGAAGAGCGTAAAATAATTTAGCGGTCCCCGCGACGCGACGCCGCTTGGGTACAACTCAAAATTACGTAGGTATACTTACATTAGTTTAAGAACTTAGTTAATAAAAGTTGAATAAAAAATGTTTATTATTTTTTGCTTTTCAGTTTTTTCGGCGGTATAATGTTTTTGTTCAAAAGTTTTTTTGTTTAGTTTTTAAGCAAAATAAAATTACAATAATTTTAAAATCGGATGACTTTAAAATATACGATTTATTGTAAAAGCCTAGTTTTTGGGTGTACTACTCAAATATATACATATAAAGTATCTTATTTAAAATTTTAAGCCCGTTTTTAGACATGTCCTTTTTACCTGAGTAGCCGGAGTAGGTAACTGACCCTACACCGGTTACTGAGGTAACAATTCCAAAATTGAAATTTTCGTCTGATATTATAGTAATATGCTCCATATTACCTTATCGGATGAATATACTTATGCGCAACAAAATGTGCGTGCGCAAGTTGCGTCTTTGCCTAACCCTTCGAGGATAAAAGCGTGAGCTTATGGTTATACGAATTATTTTAAAATATAGTTGTGTTATCTCACAAACTAAAGATACTGCATTTGAAAGTTCAGAATAAATCTATATTGAGCTGATACTAATGAGATGTATCTTATTCTATATTATAATAATATTTGTGAAAATAAACTGCAGATAAATTCAATTTAAAATATAAATTATAGCCATTATGGAGTATGTTTATAATTAAAAATAATATAATCTTTTGCCATCATTTATTTACATATTTACAATACAAATTACACATAAATAAACATCAGAAATCTTCCTCCGAGTTAATACTGCGAATCCACGATAAATCCCAGCTTTTCTCTGTGAGATCACTAGAGGCGTTGGTTGAAGAGTTCTCCGACTTGACAGTCGACTCAGGCGACAGTTCTTCTACATTTAAATTGTACTGGGGATAATGTTGCAACTGGAAATGCAACTGCTGGTACTGAGACTGACACTGGTTGTCGACGTATGCAGGGTAATCCGTTACTGGCTGAATCACTTGAGGCGCGAGTATCTCCGGCTGGTTTATAGCTGCTGTTGTTACTGGAAATTGCTCAATGAATCCTTCACGATTGTACACTTCATAAGGCGGCACTACAGGATACTCCTCATTTACAACCATTAATGGAGACTCAGCTTCCATTTCTAATTCATCAGATTCCTCATAATTTTCCGCCTTTATTTTCTTTTCCTTCATTCTGCGGTTTTGGAACCAGATTTTAATGGTACGCTCGTTCAGATGGAGCAACTCGGCAAGTTCCAGTCGTCGTGTCCGATCGAGGTATCGAGTTCTATTGTACTCTTGCTCCAATTCCATCATCTGACTGCTCGTGAACGCTGTCCTGATACGTTTTTGTTTTCTGACGCCATTGACTATTCTTGGCCGCTCCTTGTGATTGTTGTTCCATTGTTGTTGGGCAACCAATCTTCCGTGGGGATTCTGGTTTGGCCAAATGTTTGATCCAGTCACCAATCCAGTGCCATTTAATCCGTTTCTTATGAGGTAACCGGATCCATTTGGATTTTGTATGACTCTTTGAGTGTTCAAAGACGTGTAGCCATTGGCCGGGAAGGTCCCGTTTCTTTGGTAAGATACATCGTAGTAGCTCGGTGGATTAATTCCATTGACACTGCTAACCCCGTTAGGGACTTGATAATCGGTAGGAACTCCGTTGTTAATAGGAGTTGGAACAAATCCAACAGCTGCTTGAGGGAGCTGGGTCCATTCCAATGCCTGTAAAATAGAAAAAAATACATAAAAATCATGAATTTTTTGGCGTATTTTTCTTCTTATATTTTTGTTATATTTTATCTGAAATTTTATCTATATCTGAGATTATACAAAAAATATTTAATCTGGTATATTTTTATTACATTTTAATATGAGATAAATGTATCGATAGCAATACAAATGTCTGTCTAACTAAAAGTTGAATCTAAACTCTATCCTAAAAAGATATATTTTTTTATGGCATTGAATGACGAGACGAGCATGCCGTTGGCCTGATAGTAAGCGATACGACCACCCATAAACAGCAGCAACACCATCCAGCACCTTGAATTACAAAGTACTGTGTGGCATACCACTGCGCTCGTCATCCTGAGACATAAGATGTTAAGTCTCACTATGTCCTGTAGTTACACTGGCTACAATGTCCTTCAAACCGAAACACAACAGTGCATGCACACTGCTGCTTGGCGGTAGAAATAGACATTGCAGTGGTACCCACCCAGACGGCCTCTTACATATGAGAGACCTACCAACAGTAAAGATATACCATAATATTTGAAATTACCGTAGGATTCTGGACAACCACGTTATCATTATTGGGATGAATCTCCTGATTCCACTGACCGTTATCACTAACATCTACTTGCACATTCGCCATCGACTGATTAGAAGTATCTGGCATTTTGAAACGTTCACTACGAAAGCTCAATTAGGAATAATTTGTTTTCGTACATTTTCGATTTTATATGTCCATCCCCGAACCGGTGATTAGCGAACTATTCAAAAGCTATCCTTCATTAGTGATTAACTATTATTATTTGTCATATTTTTGAGGAATTATTAATTGGAGCTGCTAATAAGGAATCGATTTGCGCTATTGTTAGAATGATTCATGCTTGTGAATTGCATTGATTCGTTATATTAATAAAGACCTTAAATTTAGATGCCATATAATTCCCATCGTCCTATATTTTTGATAAAAACTTCGTATATTTATTTAAAGAAACTACGTAGCTACAGATATTAAAGTTAGAGAGATGATATTTTGTATTATTTAATAAGTAAGACCTTTTTGCAATTTGTTACATTATTTATTATACCTGGAGCTAGCTAGCTATTTATCAGGGGTTTAATCCCAGGTAGGAAAGCTGATATCAAAATATCTCTTATATAAAGAATTGCGTGGTTATTACTCTTTATACAGCAGCTGTTTTCCTTAGAAACCACATTACTAATCGTCTTAATTAAGCACAATTAAAGAACTGGCTTGTCAACTAAGTCAAATGAATTCGGAAAAAGAAATCGCAAGTGGAATCCAAAGGGACATTGTAATTTAAAATGTAGTGCTTTGATCGACTGAAATGGTTTACATAACTAATATGATGCCATTTTTTTAACAAGATAGATAAATATTACTTTACAATCCCTTTTAATATAGCCAACATCTCCGATATTGTCTTGAATGCAAATTAAAAGTCTTGTGATGTGAGTCCCAATGTCACAGACCTGCATCAAATACATTCCAAGAATTTCATTACATTCGTTTAATGGCGAAAACCGAACCTGCGCCCTATAGTTTTGCAGTCAGCTCAACGCCTGCTACTTCCTATGCAATGTAGCTGACGTTATAAAGCCAAATTTTATCCGGAAAAAATAAATATACTTACCAATTTGTGTAGACAAAATAATCAATTATCCTTGGCTTCCCAAAACGCTCTGTTTGCTTATACTACAATCATCATCATCATCAGCCACATGACGTCCAATATAATATATTCTACAATATTTTTGTATTACAAAGTATTACAAAGGGCATATTTTAAATTTTCCTACGCTTCCTAATTTAATCAACTAGACATAACTGTGTATGAAAATAATTACATATCTCACCTACATTTACTAGACGTATTGTGGACTAAAAGACATTTTCAGAACCTAACAGCAACAATAGTAGAACGACCACTGAAGCGAAATTGGCCTTACCCAAATTTTTATACCGATAGTAATCACTAACTAATGTAAAAACATTAAATGTAATAAGTTTATTTGATCGGAGCTCTAACTATGCCTTCTAATAGTGTAATTCACTAATTCTTGTCATCTAACAACTAAGTTGTTTATTGTCTACCAACCCGCACTAGGCCAGCGTGGTGGACTAAGGCCTTAACCCTCTCAGTTGTAGAGGAGGCCCGTGGTCAGCAGTGGGCAGTATACAATACAGGGCTGGTATGGTATGGTATGGTAACAAGTAAGTTATTTACGACATAAATCAAAATGAAATGACTATTAAAATACGTAATCGTTTTGGTTGTAGATCTAGCAGTAGGAATAGGAAAATTTAAATGAGATGAAAAAAATATGAACTGTTTTTATGCAAATGAATATAATTTTAGATTTCTTTCCAATTCTTTACTCACACACACACTTACGTCATTTATCCCCGAAGGGGTAGGCAGCGGCGCAACTAGTTCTAACTTTTCGCCGTGCATATTCCGTCCCATGATGTGATAGTGGGCGAGCCTATCGCCATTTCGGGCACAAATTTCAAACTTCGGGCTGATACTGAATAGAAAAATCCAATATCACTTTGCCCGACCCGGGGATCGAACCCGAGACCTTAGCATTCCAGTCGTACCGTAATCCAACTTCGCCACCGAGGCAGTGTTTCTTTCCAATTCTTTACTATGTAGGCAAATTTCGCATGTCAACATTTTTAACAAACATTTTACATTCAACTCAGCATTCTCATTGTGGGAAATCCACGAGACAAACAGAGCTATTAAGGACCCTTATCACTATCCCAGTATCTATTTCTTTTACAAATATTTGTAACGGAGTAACATTCTTTGTGATTATCTATTGGACGTGCCATCTACAAGCCAGTGTTTGTTTTTCAATGTTAATAATAAAAACAACAATGCAAAATAGTCATTAAGTTTGAGAAAAATATTTGTTAAATCTTGTTTATGTAACTGTTCTTTCTTTTCAAAGTCAGTTTTTATAATCATAAACGACATGGAGGAATTCGTAACTTATTTTCTTAAATATTTGGTATTACTGTATAATTAAATGAGCCGTCATAACTCATGTCTCCTTCTCCCGCGTAATTTTTTTCTTAATGTGGTTAGTCATTTAGTGAAAGTATTCTTTATTCCAGCTTAGGTATTTTATTATACACATTATAGGTATATTTTTACACTATAATCTTTAGGGAATATATTTTTAATTGTTAGGTAAGTTTAATGTATTTTTTCATTGTTAGTTAAGTAGTTGTATCGTGAGATATGCGGCGATAGCCTAGTTGGGAGTGGAACGGACTGCCGAGACGAATGTCCGCAGTTTTAAAACCCGAGGGCACACACCGCTGACTTTTCTAAAAAGTTATGTGTGTATTCTTGTGAATTATCGCTCGCTTTAACGGTGAAGGAAAACATCGTGAGGAAACCTACATACCTGAGAAGTTCTCTGAATTTCGAAAGTATGTGAAGTCCGCCAACCCGTACTAGGCCAACGTGGTGGACTAAGGCCTTAACCCTCTCAGTTGTAGAGGAGGCCCGTGCTCAGCAGTAGGCAGTATATAATACAGGGCTGGTATGTTATGGTATTGTGAGGTAAGTACATAAATTCATTTCAAATAAAATCTCTGTAGTCAGGGTAATACACTTTTTCGCTTTGATACAACTTAAGGCATTCCTATATACAGCATTCAGGGCATTCCTATATACCTGAAACCATAATATTTAAAGCGCCATCTATGGCTCCACCATACGAACAAATACGTAAGAGTGCAGACGAACTTGAAAGAACGCTACGTAAAAACCAACCTTTTCTCCATTAAAATACAAAAATCATGTCTATTAAGTCATCTAGACATTATTAAAATATACTAAATCGTATAAATTCGCAGCGTGTTTTAATGATTAAATATAGTAAAGAACGAGTAAAGTTGAAAACATTTGGTTGAAAAGCGGAGTTTCATGCGTAGCTTTGAACCTTTTCCGAGAACATTGTAACAGGCACACAGAGATGGCGTTTAGATCCACAAGTTAACTGGTTAAACTTAAACTTGGAAAAAAATATATAATGCATATAAAATATACCTACATATAGATTGTTATTATTGTGAAATTGTCAGGATTAATTACATCAAAATTTTTTATTTCAGTAACATAGTCGTTGTACTCATATTTAACGCTTTAAAATGTAATATAAGTAATATTGTGTATGATACTGACCTTAACTCCGTGTTACTGACAAATTTAATTCAAATATAAGTAGACCTGATACTGGGCAATAAGTTCACATTAGTCCAAAAATTAAAACGATTGATCAGCGTAACTATATTTTATCATAGTCAAGATACATAACTAAAATATGCGAAATGCATCTATATATCCAGTCTATTGTTATACAGACACATACTAGAACAAATTAATAAAACTTCACCCAAAACATTACCTTTTTATTAGAGGTCGAGAGTCCACAATTCGCTGTCAATGTTCGGTATTTCCTGGAACCTCTATCATTTCAATCCGCTCCCAATAGGTCTGTCTAGAAATCGGGAGAGGCCTATGTGCAATGAGCATTTTATTATTGATAATGATGTACGCTACTATTACATCAATATGTAGATACGTCTCTGCATTTGAATTGACATACTCAATAAATTACTTAAGAATATAAACATACATAAACAAAATTCAAGTACATAAAACATCTTCTCCATATTTTATAAACGTGATCGCTCGCTTGCAAAATACATTGAAATCAGAGCAAGAGTAACTGTTGACGAATGTAGAATATTTCGGCAAAGTACTTTTACCGTGGCCGCTGTCTGAGTTTGCTTATATTGAATAAACGTGAGTTGAATAGGGGAATAGGGCTGCCACTTTCAGCGGGAGCGCAATCGTTTTATTTATTTTTATAAAAGCAAACAAACATTTAAACAAAAAAATAAAAATATCTTCAAATAATTTTCGCAACAATATTTACACAAAAAAAGACTATTCGTTGTTGAACTAAATACCATTATAAAAATAATTAATCCGATACAATACCAAATAATTAAGTATAACTCGTTGACAAAGACACGTATTCGGATTAATTGTATCTCATTCGCAGAGAACTTTAGTGGGGGGCGGAGTCCAAACCACCAATGAAAGTGAGTAAGAACTTGTCAATCACAAATAAAAGGGATAGAGATTATCCCCACACAAAGAAAGGGACCTCAGCTTATCTCAAATGTTATTATGTTTACATATTAACAATACAAATATATTTCACTAATCACTTTGTTTTTGTTATTGAATAGAAAGTAAGCGTATTTGTCAAAATATTTATTTAACTGTTGTAGTAATTCTACCTGGGATTAGATGCTTGTAGAAAGGGTTTACTTGATTGTTGTTTTTAACAATAATGTAATACCGTTAGTAACATTACATAACTCTCTTGACTCTACTTGAAAACCGTACTTAATTTTGGCTTATTATGGCATTTTAATATTATTCAACATTATTATGTTACAATTTGTAAAGTAATTTATTTTATAAATTCATAATATAATGATGTGATTATAGTTGCTTTCTTTTAAAATTCGTACAGAGCTTTAAATTCTCAACTTTACTAATGCACGTTTTTCTGTTTTCAGTCCAAAGTGCACGATAAAGAACCTAAGGTAACAGTTAAATTACTGTAAGCATAACAATTAAAACAATTCATAACCATAGCCATTATTGCCTAAATAGAATACGCCTATTTTTCCCATAAAATATTAAACTAACCATTTCTCCGTGTGCCACAGCCCTACGCAGCTCCGCGGAAGATCATCAATCATCGCGGCAAGACAATCACAACCGGTGGCACATCTGCCGCGGCCGTCGCGTCGCTTGCACCGCGCCACGCCACGGCAACATCCACGCCACACCGCACTATCTACTTTATAGTATGGGGATGAACATGTATGATAATAGATAATTTGTTCTCGTTTTTGTGTTTATTATATTGTCAAAAGAGCTTTTTAATTCGTTACTAAAAGAAATTAATTTCATTTTGTTTCATAAAAGGATAAAATATTAAAAGGTATTGATATACTGGTATACTGGTGGTAGGTCTCTTATATGTACGAGTCTGTCTGGGTAGGTACCACTGCAATGTCTATTTCTACCGCGAAGCAGCAGTGTGCATGCACTGTTGTGTTTCGGTTTGAGGGACATTGTAGCCGGTGTAACTACTGGACATAATGAGACTTAACATCTCATGTATCAAGATGACGAGCGCAGTGGAATGCCACACAGTACTTTGTAAGTCAAGGTGCTGGATGGTGTTGGGTGGTCGTATCGCTTACCATCAGGCGAACGGCATGCTCGTCACGTCATTTTATGCATTAAAATTATATGTTTACTGCTGCTGATTTTATATTTCCATTGACAGGTTGATGTTTCGTTTGACTCAGTTATTAATAACTAGTATTTGACGCACAACTTATTGACACACATTTTTTATACAAATCTATGTATTGAAATAAAATGAAATGAAAAAAAATATTCGAACCCATTAAATGTTGTACATTGTTTCGGTTCCGTCAATATTAAACTCTACCACCAGTTCGGAGAGCATTTCCCACCAGATAATAAAGGATAGTTATAAGTGGTTAATGCTCAGGGGGAAACAATTACACAAAATAAATTTTATGTTTTTATGAATATATCCGATTTGCTATTTTTATAGGATATACTTTAATGAGATTGTAAAACCGTTTTCATTATTTCATAAATTTCTTCAAGAGCAAAAATTCAATAGAGTTTCGCCGGTTTTTAACTTCCCTGCACAAAACACTTTTCTCACCCTATATTTGCTACAATACTAGCTCAAAACGTATGGGTTTTTTAATATCGCACCGAACCATGTACCGCCTTTCAAATTACAAAAGTTATTTTTCTCAGAGCTAATATTTAAGGCTAAGTAGCTCCAACCCTCTCGTGCGCGCGGCTTTTAATCTTGCGATACGCACCTTGTTATTTTCTCGTAAAAAATCACTTTCCATATTTCACTAGTGGGAAATTGTAATATCGCGGCGTGAGCTCCGCGTCTTAATAAATATTTTTTTCTTCGCATGAAAATGACATTCTGGCGTCACGTGTGACATTGATGAAAAAATATAAAAGAAATGATGGGATCGACGGTCGCTGCCTCGGCGGCGCGGCGCGGCGGGCGACGAGAGACGAGCATCGCTGCTCTCCTCGTATTCCGTTAACGCATGTATTCACTCGTGTATTCCATACTCTTTTTCATATTATTAATCAAATTATAATTGGCTCAACCATTTTGTCACATAAATTATATCTCAATTCTGTAATATAAAGAAAATACCAAGGATGAATTAACCTGACATTAATATGTGCAATTTAGTGCTAATAATAATATTATTATGTCAATCAACAAAATAAACATGTAACCCAATAGCTAAGGGCCTGCACTCGGAAAGCAAGTCGTCAAAACGGACTACCTACCATGACAAGTTTTTCAATTATAATCAGTTCAAAATTTTGCAGTATTCTCCCATAGCAGGATTGAAAATAGACTTACCATAACTCCCGCTAAAGATAAATATTAATCAAAGTCATAAAACGTTTACTAAGCTAACTTATTGCCCCAATGTTTGCCTACGGCTCCGCTTACCTATTCGTCCGGGAACTGCATTCTAGCGCAAAACTCTTCTAAATCAATTTGATGGATACCGACTCCTTGGAACTATGTGTTACCTATTTAATATTTGTTATTTCTCGGAAGCCTGTTTAAATATTTATATACTGCAGTGCTGGCATGCAGTTATGCGATGTTTGTGAAAAATAATTTAAAATAATTTCGGACAATGTCAAATAAGTATTTGATTATGATTTAGGAAATGCAAGTGTTAATTTTATTAATATCGCAAGTCAAGTTAGTGTGTTTGAATGTAGGAGATAAACTTCGAAACTTTTGATACAATTAGATATTTCTTATAATTTATAAACGCCGTTCTTTAGTACTGTATGCTACTTTTTACAACTGAATTGAACTATGCAGTACAGGCCAGTAGTTTAATCATATTATGCTCGAATTACCCTAACAGTTTTTGATTTTAAACCGATAACAAATCAAATGAGAATCATAGTCATTCAAGCACAATATGACAATATTTCTCTGTCTCAGTACATTCGGTAATAAAGACTATCGGAGCTCGTAAACTCGGGCCCGATTGCGTTTGACAAATGAGCGTCATTACATGACAGCCGCGATCGAGTCGGTGCTGTGTCGACATGTTGTCTTTTGTTTTATTAAACTCACCCCCATATTGATATTATGAGGGATGATCGCACATAATAAGGGTATTCGACTTATGAGATATATTTTGAGAAAGGTTTTTACTGATGAAAATTATTTTGTATACGCATCTGCTACGATACGTCTGGGTAAAGCTGGGTTGTGTTCCAAACATAACATTACATAATTATATTTGTCGCTATGGGAATAGTTAAAGATATAACTATTAAGGATTTGTCGATGTCGAATGGTAAAACCACATCTTAAAATAAATATTTTGTCGGTAAGTTTTTATTAAGATTTCAAAAATATATTCTACTTGAAACAAGGTCTGTACTCATTTGAAAAACCAATAAGTTGCTGTTTAACATAAAATATGGCATATGAAGTTTTATGTTCTTTCGTTTACTTGTTCTAAATTTTAAATTAAATTTTCTTATTACAGGTACAATTAGAATCGTGGAATTACGTATCTGAATAATATATTTCGCAAATTGTATTACCTCTTGAAATTAATATCAAAATTGACCCGACAGAATTCATAAATTCGACTCATCGGTTGTCTATTACCGATCGGAGGGTTGCCACAAAGCCACATAGAGCGACAAAAGGAAACGCGAGCCCGTACCGAAATCTAGCGGCCCATAAATCATACAGCGCCGCGGAAACAACCCTAGCGCGATTCTCAAGCTAAGGGGTTCATTTTAATGTTAGCTTAATAATAGAAGAATATAATTTTATTGAATCATTTAGGTGAGCAAATTTTTTAAATTTCGAACATAACATGCAATTATATCGCTCATCTTACATACAACAATTTACTGGTGGTAGGTCTCTCATATGTAAGAGACCGTCTGGGTGGGTACCACCGCAATGTCTATGTCTACCGCCAAGCAGCAGTGTGCATGCACTGTTGTGTTTCGGTTTGAAGGACATTGTAGCCAGTGTAACTACAGGACATAGTGAGACTTAACATCTTATGTCTCAGGATGACGAGCGCAGCGGGATGCTACACAGTACTTTGTAACTCAAGGTGCTGTGTGATGTTACTACTGTTTATGGGCGGTCGTATCGCTTACCATCAGGCGAACGGCATGCTCGTCTCGTCATTCAGTTTCATAAAAAAAAAAAGTCAAACATCGAGGAAAGAGATTTGATTTCTAAAAACTTAGACCAAAATAGAAATTTCAGGATGCAGTTGTAATAGATAATGTCAAAATGAAATTGTGTTTCTTTACCTGAGTGATTTTTATACGAGAACAATAAAAATTGACGATGCCTTATACTCACAAAAATGTTATCGTCATCTATGCTGTTGAAAATAGTACTACAAAATAATCATTTAATACTCTTTTATTTATACGGGCAAAAAGACCCCACTGCACCTGATGGTGAGCGGAGAGGTCCAGAATCCAGATAGAGTGTACAATTGATACACGTATGCCGGCCAGTTTAAACGGATGTACACAGATTGATCCCGGAACGCGGCACACTTACGTGAGCCACTATGGCAGATTTTAACACCTTATGTACGATGATCGCAATCCGAGCGAATCTATAGTTTATTTAACATTATAAAGCTGAAGAGTTTGTTTGTTTGTTTGAACACGCTAATCTCAGGAACTACTGGACCGATTATGAAAATTCTTTCACTAATAGGAAGCTACATTATTCCTTAGTGCTATAGGCTACTTATTATCCCGGAAAAACTTTTCCACGCGGGCGGAGCCGCGCGCAATGCTAGTATAAAATATATCTTAACACCAGCACTCATTCAAATATTAATTGAAAATTAAACAAGCATCTGACTGCCTCGGTGGCGTAGTTGTATTCCGGTACAACTGCAATGCTGGGGTCTAGGGTTCGATCCCCGGGTCGAGCAAAGTGATATTGGATTTTTCTATTCAGTATCAGCCCGGAGTCTGGAATTTATGGCCGATATGGCGTTAGACTCGCCCCGATCACATCATGGGACGGAATAAGCACGGCGAAAAGTGGGTGCATTAGTTGCGCCTCTGCCTACCCCTTCGGGGAGAAAAGGTGTGAGTGTGTGTGTAAACAAGAATCATTAATTACTCTCTTAATAATTCCATTCCAGACATCACTTGAGCAAATTAGTCAGTGTAGTGACATGGGGAATGCAATCTAATAGACATGCAATTATCATTATTGCCTCATAACTTAATCAATAATCACCACCTAATTATGAAATTAGTATGAGTAATTGAACTTGCATTAATTTTTTAAAGACATGTAAGTAATAAGTTCTTTGAATTATACGCTGAGTTGTACTAATTACATAATTAAAATAATTATAATTTATTTAATTACCAATTGTCAAATCTAGGACGATTGATGTGTATCCTACTAATATTATAAACGCGAAAATTTGTAAAAATGTATGGATGCATGTTTGTTACTCTTTCACGCAAAAACTACTGAACGGATTTCGATGAATTTGGCGCATGGGTAGATTATGTCCTGGATTAACACATAGGCTACTTTTTATACCGGGAAAATATAAAGCGGGACTTTTATCGGTAAAACTTTGTCACGCGGGCGGAGCCGCGGGCAAAAGCTAGTAACCTATATAAATTATAAGAGAGGATAATTCTGACGGTCTAAATGCTGTTAAAATATGAGTTTTCAATTAAAAGAATCCAAAATATTTTCTTTTAAATACTTACTAGTTACGTCATGGTCCATAACTAATGAGGTATTTATTTCGTGTCTTATAAAGGTAATCGAGATTCCTTAACAACAGGTATTTATCAAATCGCCTGTTATTTAAACAAAACAAACATATGTATTTATTTAAGAAAGCTGTTGTGATAGAAATGTAAACGATAAAGCTGTATTACAGGATGCAATGTAACCTATATTAGCATACATTTTACACTATTTGATTTACAATCGCTGTGAATTTATGTCTTTATAACAAAACGATAATATTCACTGCATCTCGGACATCATATAGAGTGGAGGGAAATTAATTGGAGATAAGACTGCCTTGTAGCCAAAGTGATATTGCGTTTTTCTGTTCTGTATCAGCCTAGAGTCAGGAATTTGTGCCCGATATGGCGATAGACTCGCCCCCTTTCACACCATGGAACGGAACACATTTGGCGAAAAGTAGTTGCATTGGTTCCACCTCTGCCTACCTCTTCGGGGATAAATGCACGATATGTATGTGTTTGTAAGTAAGCCTTTTAATCCACGGTTTCCAATTGAAGTTTCTGTTTGTAAATTTTCTTAAAATAATATTCAATAAAGAGCCATGTAGCTATCTTAGCAACATATTAAGTACTATTTTTTATCTTTTTCACACAATACGCTACAGATTCTTTAGGTATGAAATGAATATTGCTGGTTTATTTGGACAAGTATATTTGATTTTAAAGCGAAGATATTATAGCCTGAAGTAACAACAGTCACTAATTGTGGTCAATTACTAGGATCAAAGATTTATTAGCATTATAATTATTTCCATGTTAACATAATACTTGTGACTCTATTACTATAATATAGAATTAGAAATCCATGTTTATTTAAATTATGATTAATAATATCCAGCAAAATTGCAATTAGTTAATGCAAAATCGTTAATGTTGTACAATTATTACATACACTTAATTGATTTTAACTTAAATGTTAATATGAAGGTAATGAATTACCTAATATTAATTTAGAGGGTAGTGACTTATTAGTGATAAAGTCTCTATTAAGTACACATAATATAATTAGAATTTAAAACCTGTTACACGTGTGTATTATAGACAAAAAATTTAATAATAATGTTAATTCCTCATATATAGGGTTCTTGCGTTGCAGTAAATGAATTTAAGACGTACAGAAAGTGTAAAAGTACTTATACTAATATTTGTAAATAAGCGTGCTTTGTGCGGTTTTACTAAATAGCCGAGATTTTAAAATATTGTATGTGAGTTAAAATGAATTAACTAAAAAAAATTATAGCTAAAGTCATCGCCAATCATGGTCGGTTTATAATGCTGCAGAAACGGGTACAAAACTATTATAACTTTTATGATTTTTACCTTTGATTAATTATACACCTAGATAGACACTGAACGTTTCAAACGCGTCGAAAAAAATAGAGGCGATCTGTTCCCCACTAAATGAGTTCGAGTGAATTAATTTTTGTTGTTTTTCATGGATATAATTTTCTCCCCGTTTTAATAGAAACCATGTAATAACTGGTATCATTATGCGCGCACACAAGAATACGCAGAATCATGCAGCGATAGCGTATGACACAGCCGTCACGCATACTAGCTTAAGAAAAGTTGGCCTGTTTGTTTTAGTTACATTGCAACGTGTCACTCTCTATCTAGGTATATAATTAATCAAACATTTTTACATACTAAAAATAATGTTGCCTGTTATTAGTTGTGAAGTAAGCATGCTAAAGAAGAAGCGACGACAGCCTAGTTGGGAATGGAACGGTCTGCCGAGACAATGTCCGGAGGTTCAAAACCCAAGGCACACACCTCTAACTTTTCGCAGTTACGTGTGTATTGTTATCACCGTTCGCTTTAACGGTGAAGGAAAACATCGTGAGGAAACCTGCATACCTGAGAAGTTCTCTGAATTTCGAAGGTATGTGAAGTCCGCCAACCCGCACCAGGCCAGCGTGGTGGACTAAGGCCTTAACCCCTCTCAGTAGTAGAGGAGGCCCGTGCTCAGCAGTGGGCAGTATATAATACAGGGCTGATTGCATTACATTGCATTGCAAGCATGCTAAAATGTTCTGTACGACACTTTATGGGCCGTATTAATAAATGCAACCCAGATTCGCTCTGAAGTGCGATATCAGTAGAGACGCTTACAAATTAAGG
Source organism: Sphinx pinastri (assembly GCA_947568825.1). Taxonomy (NCBI): domain Eukaryota; kingdom Metazoa; phylum Arthropoda; class Insecta; order Lepidoptera; family Sphingidae; genus Sphinx; species Sphinx pinastri. The sequence goes on along the minus strand of OX387627.1, from coordinate 5,998,308 downwards.
TCGGCGTCTTAAGATACTCGCTATTTAATGAACGCACATTAACAGCAGCTCAAGTCACATCTTAAGTGACAATATGTAACGGATTTTGACTGCTCAGCTGAGGACAAGCTCGTAAATGACAGCGCAAGGTTGGTTTATTAAATAGTTCAATACATTAAATATCTACTTGAGATTTTACTTAAGCGTGAGATTGATTTCTTAATACCGCCTTATGTGTCACAATTAAATCGGATACAAAGTTCGACACACCCGAACAACAGCTCAGTATGGATCTCTCATCGATGATTAGTATCCTTGTAAACCGTCGAGCGTTGAGAGCTCTTTGATAAATAGTCAAACGCTGGCGATAGGCCAACCTCGCGGAATAATCAAATTTTGTACTCCACGGTGGCTCCGAAACTCCCGAACAGCCACTGCCGTGTCTTTTATGGATTTCGTTCCCCTAACAAGATGCTCGAGGGTTACGTTGCGGTTGCTTGAATTAAATTGTCGTTGATAAAGTCTTTTGCGTTTCGTGTTTTTTTTCTGGAATAGCGTTGCGCCTGTTTGGTTTCTGTGAAATAAATTGTGTTGGAGCGAGGTTTGTTTATAGGTATACTGTTGGGGAAGTGTGTTTTAAAATGCTCGTACTATGTAAGAATTTATAAAATACATCCCAAATTCATAACGTTAGACACGTCACATTGACGCGTGATGTGTTTATTCTCACACAAGTTCACTGAGCCCGGGGCTAACAATCTTTATAAATAAAGCGAGCCCATTGCCTATTCATGACCGGGCAGAATTCGACCCCCCGCCCCGCTGTTAGTTCACCCCCGTATCAAACAAGCCCCTTCATGTCAAATACTCCGCGCCCCGCGTCTGTCAAACTCTTCGCCAGCGTTTGACAGGGATCCACCCTCGCCTGGGGGAGGTGGAGTGCCACCTTTCCCTGGCACTTGTCAACAGAATTTCAACCTTAATAATATGTCCATAGAATTTGAAATTGTGTGGCTATTTCCATTCCACCCGCGCTGTCACGAGTCTAGGTGCAGGCGCCACGTCGAATGATGGATGACGTCAGGGAAGGTCGGCAGCATCACGCGTCATTCATGTGTACAGAGGCGTAAGGGATACGTTTTTCGCGTGACGATATAATATTGGTGATATGCAAATTTCCTGTCAGTCGTCGAATTTCGCGATCGGAGACAATAGACACGGAATTCTGTTTGGTTATTTCAAAAGGTTTTTAAACTTGTTTTAAAATTATTAAATATATTTAGAACAAAAAGCTTTATGTGTAGAGCCATGTTAAGTCTAATTAATGATTTCCCTATGTAAAAATATTTTTTTTGGATCTTGCTTTTTGGTAGAGCTCGGTGGCATACCACACACAACATATTGTGCAAAACCCTATCGTTATTCTCTGATCTCTCGTGTATGAGTTTCCAATCAATTGGTACTTTTAGACGATATGAAGTTTTTTAAGCCAGGAATATTTTGACGAATTGATCACCGTCATTTTAAATTAGCGCTATCGTATTTTTTAAAACCTTTAAAAATGTTGAGCCTAATTCTGTCTCATGGTGGTACAGTTGCGGACCTGATGCCGCGCCGGGCACAAATTCCAATGTCGGGCATCTCAAGTGCATTCGATTCCAAAAACTAACAACTTTTTTTCCAAATGAAAATCCAACATTGCACCTTATGCTCCACCTTAAATCTTTATGGCTAGACCAACAAGGCTATTACATTAAAATAACATTACATGTTCCAGCCACTAGTGGCAACTATAGACTATGGTCAATAAGGCCCTAGGACCGGTTCTCAGTTCAGGCAAATAATGTTATTTCTAACACAATTTACATATGAAAAAAAATGTACTGACTCCATATTGGATTAGGAATTAGGATAGGGTCAGATTGGAAAATAATATACCTACATAAATACAATACGTATAATTCCTATATCGAGAGCTGAGTTCGCCACCTATATCATCAAGGGCAAAATGTTTTATCGCTCAACCTCGATCACCGAACAGAGATGGCGCTGATAAACGCTTGCTCATCCATAGACACTGAAATGAGGGTTTATTTTGATTTTTGATTATGTTGCTTTAGCACGGAATTAGCTTATTTTAAATAGAAAGATCATAACATTATGTAGAGATAAAAAAGAAGCATATTCATACAGGTTAATAAATAATGATATTGTTAAATGTAATATGATTATTATAAATAACTAGTTTTTGCTCACGGCTTCACCTGCGTGAAAGGTTTTTTCCGGGATATAAGTCCCGCTATATATTATCCTACGATAAAAATTATGTATCCTTCTTCAATTAAACTGATAAGAGTAACTAAGCTTTAATTAAACAGCCTCCGTGATACTGCTAACGACTCAACTATAAATGGATTTCTATTTCATAGTTCCTTGGGTTTGAGTCTAATTCCCCTACTGAAACAAGTGTTTGTGTTCTTCTGCTAATATTAATAATTATAATTTCTGATAATCGTATATTGTCCTGTGGTAATGACTTTAAGTAACTGTTGGACGTTTTTATTACATTGATCATACATCATACTATCCCTTACATTTAAATAAAAACTTGCCTGTAAAGTAAAACAACTAGGCAAGTACACAAAGCCGACACGATACCGCGTGTTTCCTCTAATGTATACTTTATGAAAATTAAATATTTCACTCGCAGGATCTGAAGTGTTCGCGGCGGGGGGATTACAACGAATTTGCATTATTTAATGGATCCTCAGCGTGCGGATTTGTCACAAACTCCACTTGTTTAGATCACAGCGTCTCCTTTATTTTGATTGATTACCTTCCGATTAGAGAATTTTAGTTACATCATCTGTGGTTTTCACAATAAAATATCTTAAAGCTAGAGTTTTTGAACATGAACAGTTCGGCCACATTTTTCCCTTCTTTATTTTTTCATGAATAAAACAATAGGTTTCTACTTCCGCCGGCGAGATACACCCACCTTCGATTTATTCAGCGGATAAAGAAAACTTTAAAAACGTAGCTAAAGTTCCTTTTAATATTTTTCATCTGTAACTTGTGCAGTATACAAATAATGTACATTTTAAAACTTTTATTGATTAATCTTTCATTTATCATAAATCACTTTATGAAACTAAATAGACAAACATTTTTACAATGCATATAAAATTAATGATGAAAATGTTAAGCTAAAAAATTGCTTTTAAACAAATAGTATTTTGACACAAAACACATTTTTATGATTTCCAACTTACCAATTCATACTTTAATATTTTCCAAGTCCAAATAGTAGAAATACAGACGTAAACATTCGACAAGTAAGCTGTAATCGAAGGCCGGAGGCGGTATTATCCTTGAATCATCTCTTTAGTCACGGTGTTGCAACGTTCGGCCGGCGCGCAGCGGTTTGCGCTCACAGCTCATTTACAATTCTAATGCCTATCAAACGTGTATGACTATGAAAATATCCATACACAATAATAATGCACTATTCTATGTCGGTTCCATTTACTTGCCGGCTCTATTGGTGTAGATTTTCTTGGACATAACGGTGCATCTTCATATAGCTTGCGCGTATTAGTTTCGTCCCTTTATACCCACGAACTACTCCTAAATTGTTTCCGTAAACTTCAAACACTTAAAATAGCCATGCTTCCTAGCTATTTCTTTGAAATATTAACTTATAAATCGATTTTATATAGTTAAACATTCTCAGCTCGATACTATCTGAACACAATATAGAGTGGGATCAGGTCTAACCAGCTCCACATGAGTGACGCTTGTTAGAGAGCGCCATTTAAATTTAAATCCTAGGAACGGCACTCTCCCCTTTTCTAATCTGCGATACATATCGTGGAACTTATTAGGGTTCCATGGAGGTGAATGAATTCCGCGTGTGCTGTATTCATTTAAGAGGAATATTGAAGATATTTTGTAGGATCATTTGAATTATTAATTAAACCCGCAGCATAACTTAAAATTATTAAATTTTAAGATGCACTGTATCTTTTTGTTTATCAATTATCGTTCGTAACGGTGAAGGTAAACATCGTGAGGAAACCTACATAACTGAGAATTCTCCAAGAATAATTTCGAAGATATGTAAAGTCTGCCAACCCGCACTAGGCCAGCGTGGTGGACTAAGGCCTAAACCTTCTCAGTTGTAGAGGAGGCCCGTGCTCAGCAGTGGGTTGTATATAACGCAGGGCTGGTATGGTATACTATATTTTTTTAATCTTTATACAGAATCCGTCACACATACTTTTTCCCAGTTTTTTAAACAATACAGCCAGACGTCAGGACCAAATTGCCTCTACCCAGTGGTTTACCAATAATCACAATTTTCCGTAATTCAGTTTTTTCGTTTCGTTTTTTCGTTCAGCGGGATCAGTTTTATAAATATTCATGTTCGATATTAGCATGCGGGGAGGTAGATCGGTAAAACCCGAAGCGACGCGGCGCGCTCCTGTCATTATTTCGTCATTTGGACGCAAAAACGGCGCGCACCTTCGCTCTACGCGCACACACGCCTATGTTATATTAATTTATTTTGGGGGCCACTTCTTAACGATCGATTTAAAGTATTATTTTTTCCACGTATATATTACAATAATGTGATTCGCTATCGTTTGGTTCGTATTTTTATTTAGGGATTTTTTAAATGTTTTTTCAAAGTGCAAATGCGAATATCGTATACATTATAATCTCGGGATTGTTTATTTAGTATTTAAATACAGAACATGATATTTAAACAAGTCATAATATTAAGTGTTAAAGCCATTGATGTATTAAAAAAACCCATACCTACATCATTGGTTAAAGCTTGCTTATTTTACTCAACATTTTTAACACGTAACGTACGGTCGTGTGCCGTTTAGTCTAATAAGAAATCTTAAAAGAATAAATTACACAATAACAAAAAAATACAAGCGCAAAATCTTATGAGAAATTCACTTGTAAATACGGAAAAAATTAAAAATCTTGGAACAACTAACTGAATTAATAAAAGACCGCCGTCGAGGGGTAAAAGAAATTATAATCCTTTCTTTTAAAATGCAATGAGGTGGTTGTTAAAAACGTTTGTGGAGAAATTTAAAATGCGCTTCCCTGGCAATTAGTGATTCGAGTGAAATTAAAACAATGAGGAGGATGGGGCATTGTGGGCAGGCACGCAACTCATTGTGGGGCTGTGAATGGACCTGAAGGCTTTGTGAATCCTTCGACGGAGAAACTTGGTGCTAACACGGTTTGGAAATTACATACTAAATAATACAATGTAACAAATCATATAAGTGTAATGTCGACTTTTATAAAGATTTTTATATCAATTTACAAAAGGGAAATGTAATGAACGAACACCAAATAAAACAAAGAAAAAGAAAGAAACAGATTTAGACTTAAAACATAAGACATATGTTTCGTCAGGACATGGACATACAACTTACAACCTCATACACGCAAAAATATTTTTATCACCCAGACCAAGCCCGGACTTCTATTTTAGGACTACCACCACAACCACGAACTCAGCAAGAAACTTTAATTTTTATATAAATATTTAGAGAAATAAGCTATCTATCTATCTATCTATCTAAGCTAATCAACGCTTATATATTTTTATGATATTTAGACGGAAAAACATGTCCCAAGTATAGTAAGAGGTTATCTTTATTTAAAAAAAAGCAAGTGGTGGCTAAATTGCCAAGGGTCTTTTCTCAAAGTTTGCCACCGCGTTATCAGGGCCGACGACGGGTTTACGAGCAATCAGCCCGGCTGATAGCGCCCGTGACGTCACTTCCGGTGCTTCATACCTCGCCCAATCATAAGGGTCTGCCGTCGTAACCTTTATAATGCAATCTGTATTTGCGAAGATTCCACTGTCTCGTATAGGGAGTGTTAGTAACTACCAGTATATTTTACTGGGAGCCTTCTTCACAATGTTCAAGTAAATGTTATCCGCTAGTTAACGTAGACAGCTAATGCTGAATGCACTCTTTTGTTTCTCATTGATTTGGGAGCTTTACTTTTATATTTGGTCGCCTTATATTTCGAAGATTAGCGTTTGCGAAGACATTGTGAAATAGGCCGTTAGTATTATGCTTCATATACTACTACACTAAATAGATTAACATCTGTTGACTTACGGTAAGGAGCAAAAGGCCGTGCCACGCAGAACTTTGTATGCGTTGACTATTGTGACTGATTAAGAGATGGCGCTGACCATCAAGCCAGCGACCTGCTTGAGGCCGAGAATGACCGATATGTTATAAAACTCACCACTTATATCATTAGATGAAAATAAAGTCTGTAGAGTAAATATAATATTAATCATTAACCTCTGCTTACTTTTCAGGGCACACAGGCGTAAGCATATATAGTATATGTAATTATACACTATACATTATTTTATATGTGGCACATTTTATTTTTCAAAAAGTCATTCGGCCAAATTCTCGCGCAAGCTTCATTTACAAAATATTCATGGTTGAAAACAATTTTGGCATTCGTTGTTCGCGTCATCGTGTCATGGCGTAATATTATGCGGGACAACCATAAATTTCCCGTACACAAATCTGGAGCTCGTTATCTTTGTCTTGGTTAAAGGGGGGCTTTACATCTTCGTCTCATATGTGACTATTATAATAACAGGTGTGAATTGATATAAATCAATTATAATTAATAATGTTTGTAATTTAACTGCCTCGGTGGCGTAGTTGTATTACGGTACGACTGCAATGCTGACGAGTCGGGTTCGATCCCCGGGTCGGGCAAAGTGATATTGGATTTTTCTATTCAGTATCAGCCCGGAGTCTGGAATTTGTGCCCGATATGGCGATAGGCTCGCCCCTTTTACATCATGTTACGGAATACGCACGGCGAAAAGTGGGTGCACTAGTTGCGCCTCTACCTACCCCTTCGGGGATAAAAGGCGTGAGTATGCGTATGCGTATGTTTGTTTGTTTTAAGGTTACAGAATAAGGGAAGTCTACAATTCGAAACGTTAATCTAACAACGAATAAACTTGCAGTTTTTTTATACGGTCTCCGCAAAGTGACCCCACTGCACGCACTGTAAGTGGAGAGGGGTCCAGATAAATGTCGACTGACTAGCAATGATTATCTCCCGTCAGTCAACACAATTGACAACATTTCAAAATCTAAACGTGCCTAAAACAAAAATACCGTTTCTTAATTTTTCAATTCTGAATACGATTATATTTTTGTATATTTTTTTTAATACTTAATTTCGGAGATAAAAAATAAAAACCGAAAAATGATTGATGACGTCACACATACGGTCGAATGAAGTAGTTTCCTGGCTATTCATACTATTTACGTAGATATGTAAGTACTGAATACTGGGTATATCGTATATCGCCAACTGGATGACAAATTACAAAAGTAGTTGTTGTTGAGTTGCCACTTGGCGGTTTTTTGTATTGCAAAGCAAAGGCTATTACGTCTTGAGCCGTATATATGACGTCATTTGGTGCTTACGACGCTTTAGAATAAGACAAAATTCAAAGTGAAAATCATGAATGAAAATATCTGAAGTATGAAAAAAGAAAAAATATGGGTCTTATAATTTTAGATCAAGTATCATATAGTATAAACATTTGAGTATATTGAAAAAATGAAATGTTGTCAATTATGCCGGCCTGTTTGAACCGGTATACACAGGCTGATCCCGGAAAGCAGCACACTTACATGGGCAACTATGGCGGGTTGTGAAACCTTATGCACGGTGGTCGCTATCCAGGCGGAGACTAAATATATCCTACCACAAGCAAAGTTTCTGTTATGTCTTAGGTTAAGTGTTAACATCTCATGTCTCAGGATGACGAGCGCAGTGGAATGCCACACAGTACTTTGTAATTCAAGGTACTGAATAGTGTTGCTACTGTTTATTGGTGGTCGTATCGCTTACCATCAGGCGAACGGCATGCTCGTCTCGTCATTCAATGCAATAAAAAAATAAAAAAAAACGAAAAATTAGTTCGAAAAATTACCGACCTTTGTATGCCAGGATCTCATGGTTAGCACACAACCCGTCTCCTTTATTATTGAGGCAAATGTTTTATAAGTTATTATTAATCCTGATTAATGTTACACTTATCAAATCTAAATATTCATCTTAAGGTTGAGTAATACGATTAGTCTAACAATGTTGAGATTATAAATACATACGATTTTTCTAATGAGAATTCATATTTAAATTACATCCTGATGTTACGAACGACCTTCTTCAACATGAAGCACTTAAACAAATTCAATATGAAGGTTTGATGTAACACAAATCGCTGCACATATGAAGTTATTATAGAATCCGGTTATTTTGGCTAATGTTTCACGGGTGACATCACATCATGAAAACAAGCGCACTTATTACAATAAAGACATTGAAATAATTGTTATAATGGACCACTATTAGCCACGTGAATGTTATGATATCTTCTTTTATTTAAAATAACATTACGGCCGCAAGCGTTAGTTACAGATTTTTATCGGTAAAAGCACTGTATCATTGCGAGATAATAATGGCCGATGACAACGTATTATTTGAGGTTATTCATTCCCGGTTCGATTCAGCCAATCTCAGCGGGATTCCGAATTTTCCCGAAAGGGATCTTGGCACAATTGGATTTTTGGTTACGAAACCGGAATAATACAAACGGGTATCGTCCTGAAATCTCTGATTTGAATCATTTCAACGAGGCTTTGGTGTGAATTGGGACCGGGAAGGTGTTATTCGCGTTTTGCAAGTCAGCGCTGGGACGGGCGCCGGGCGACGCCGCTCCGTGAAGCTCTCGCTGCCACCGACCCGTGGGCGCGCGCCGCCCTCTGCTGTCTCACAATTTTTAAACTGATAAATTTCTGTAATTACCTAGAAAATTATAATTCTTCGATGTATTATTAATTATTATGCTATATATAGTTTTAGTATAATTCAATTTTACATTTCAATGCTAAGTGTATGAAGCATCTGTGCCAAATACCTATGTTAAGGGTAAAAACGGCTCAAACAAACCTTTGCTTCTGGTAAAACCTACAAACATGGCCTAAACAAAATATAGGTAAAACCGCGACTGGTGTAACTATGGTATAAGTACCTATCACCAACTACAATGATAAATTTTATTTTCTCCTTAATTATTAACAAATATCCCAATTCCAACACAAATCAAATCGTTATTTAATATTAGTTTAGATAAACCATATGTAATTCAGATCAAACCATCCTTATACGTAACTCCATATACTATACACTTGTGTTATTGCATCTAACTCACTCCGTTGAAAGGCGTGTTTTGAAATAAAGCTATTTCCAGTGTGTATGGGCATTAAGTTTATCTACCCGCGCGGGCGGCACACAAAGGCTGCGCTCAGCTGGGATAACGTCGGCTTTGTGGCAGCTTCACACCACCATGCGCTGATTTCATATGCTCACGTTCAGATATGGTTATTCTGTTACAAAGGAATGGTTTCAGTGTGGTCTATAAGACGCCGAGTAGACGCTGTCAACTAGTTGCCGGAGAAATAAACTAATATCAAACTGACAGTTGCTAAAGCGTTAACTGCATCTGAGCGATGCCTAAAAGCGTAAAGTAATTTTAAATTTGGAATACATAAATTTTTTATGGCCATGTCCATATTCATTCACAAGACTGCAGCGCCTGTATGCAACTGGTCACATACAGGAAGCATTTTTAGCCAACGCCTTATGCTTATGCAATAATGTCTTGTATGTACAGTCACCAGCATAAGTAGCTGAACAAATTCAAAATTTCAAATCGCCTACATACATTTTTGTTCTTACTAATCTTTTTTTTCTCTTCACAAAAATAAAATAAAAAAGATTTACTTTACTTCAAACAAAGAAAAAAAGGTTTAGGTTTAACTTAACGCGTATATAGGCGATTTGAAATGTTGATTTTGTACAGATATTTATGCTTCTGACTGTACAACATTATTAAATAAGTGAGACCTGTCACCACACCATATCGCTATACTTTTAGTAATGCGCTGAAAAAAAGATTAACCAAACAAGACATACCACCAGTGAATACTTGCTTAAATTACTACAACTTTATAAGTATTTCTTTTTACAGTCTGCTCAAAATAGGGTACGCAATATCTTTGTAATGCCAATACAGGCATAATCCACAACGTGCAAGTCAATTGATACTCACCGTTAAAGGAATGCCATCGTAATGGTCAGCGGCGCTGGTCAAAGCGAGGCGTGACCTCAGAGGCGTGAGAACGGCGCCGTCCTCGCCTCCCGCGCCTCACTGCATAGCTCTACCACTGTAATTCTATGCACGGCGAAAAATTCAAGAAATACACATACGTCTATGCGTGGAAAATTGGAGATGAGTTTCTGAAATGTATGAAAATGTTATTCATTCGTACTAGTGTAATGTATCGTAGTCATAATGTCAGCTTTCAAAACAAGGAAAGCTGACCCCATCACTATGTGGTATGTATAACTTGGAAGATGAAGATTTGTACTAATTTCATGTATTTTTAAAACGACTTGACCATTTAATTTTCAATTGAAAAAAAAAACGTATACGTCTACGTAACGTCTTTATAGTATTCAATTTACACAGACTTCCCAATATCGCCATTGCCTTGTCAATCATGTGCTTCAGCGCTTTCTCGATCACACGACACTGAACCTATGCTTCAGTCACACATTATAAAGTAGAACCCTTTCATCGCTGGAACGCTTAATTCTATTAAACGGTGTCCGACCTCATTAGCGGTGGGTTAATGCTCGCACGCCGCGACGCGTATTGATGACCGTCATACGTCATCACATCACCCCGTTACATACAGCGGGTAGCCTCAAACCAGATTTTAAATTACCAGCTTTTATTGAGTTTCGTAATCTAATTTTTGTTCGGAACCTGTTGAAACTGATAGAACTATTATGTGAACGTTTTTCTGTATCGTGTAATTTAGTTTCTGTGTTGAAAGTCAAATCAAATTATTACATGATTCCTGAGATAGTTATGCACTAGTGTTGGAATTTAAAATTTATTACCTATTTTGTGAGTATATAAATGAACTGCTCTAAACAAAAGTAAACAAATACTGAATTGTATTTTCTCTACATAATGCATTGTATTTTATACCTTGAACTGATTTTGAAAAGAGCAACACTAGAGTTTCTTGCCCGTTCTTCTCTAGTGAGAACTGCTTTCCGAACTGGTGGTAGAGCTAATATTGACGGAATCTAAATAATGTATACCATTTTATGAGTTCGAATAAATTATTTCATTTCATTTCAAAATTTAATGTCGAAAGATATCGTAAAAATATATATTATTAAGTCATACACAAAATGATAACAATAAATTCTATTATAAACTGAATTAGATTGCAATCGTAATTTACGACGTATGTCTTCATCAACTCAATACAAAAACGTATTTGGCATCACACCGATAAATAATTACTTTATTCTCATTAAGAGTTAGCTTCTGTATCAGCTGATCTAATTATCGTAAATATTGCAACGGAAAAGGCCACATTTTATCAAAGAACAATTTGTATGGTCAGGTGATGCGCGTAATCACCTGTCATTTTTTGTTTGCAAAAAATTCTTGTCTACCGTGCGCCGTAATAATTACTCATAAATTACTTGTAAATTGGAATAAAAAAGGAAAATTTCGTGCCTTTTTTTACCTGTCTGCGATGATAGACTCACGGAGTTATACAGGGCACTAGATTTTTCTAGATGATTTCACGTTTATCTGTGTGTTGACTTCTATGTCGCTAACTTGGTCCCTAATTTCTGTATTAATATAATAAATATATTTAGCGCCGATTTCATCGTTGATAAACGCTTTTGTCACATAAATGTATAAACCGGCCGAATACAAAAATCACAGTCTAATCTATGCTCCTAGATTATTAGCAACCTGTGGAATCGGCCCTTATTCTCGTACGTTACCTACTAAATCTACTTGCAGTACTAAGTTTTACGGTTTATTCAAATTCTAAAAAAAAACATAGAGTTGCTTACTATCATAGTAAGAGAACTGATTGAGGCTGCTGCTGATGAAAATGACTAAAAAAGTCTTTTGTCGATCTTTCTAAACTATTTGAACGTTGTGTTAGTTTACTTACGCCGTCCCTATCGCCAACATATTATGTGATCTTGTTTAAAACTAGTATTGCTTGCAGCTCCGCCCGCGTGAAAAAGTTTTTCCGGTATAAAATTATTTTCCCGCGATAAAAAGTAGCCCATAGCACTCAGTAGTAGGTAATGTAACTTACTAGGTGGAAGAATGTTTAAAATCGGGTCAGTAGTTCCTGAGATTAGCACGTTCAACCAAACAAACAAACTCTTCAGCTTTATAATATTATAGTATAGATAAAGACGAAACAATATATTATATTGCTGAATTTAATGAGGTCAATATTACAAGAGTCTCGAAAAATCTCCTCAATATTTCAATAATTCCTCCTTTAAGGGTCGGCAGCACGCCCTCCATTTCTCTGGCACTAGGGTGATATAGCGCGCAGCGATCACTTACCATCAACTGATCCACTTGCTTGTTTGCCGGCTTTTTACTATAAAATAGCATGTGAGATAGCAATAATAAATAAAATCGAAGGATTTATCTTTTGGCGACGTCTCTCGATATTTTACTAACAGATACAAAACGTTTGTAGGTAGTAAAGGAATCGTAGTCAAGCAGGCGGTCGAAGAAACGCCATTTTTTTATTTAAATTAAAATGCTTACAGAAAAGCATGTTACGCCAAACCCAAATTGGAGGAGTATACGGGCAGAAGAAAAAGCATAAATTTTATGTTATCATACACTACTATTCCAAATAAATTCTAATCAGGAATCTCTTATCATTTTGTCTCATTTCAAGATCATCGCTTGCCATCAACTACGTATTTGAATTTATAGACCATGACTTATCATGGCACAAAAAATTATAGATGTCAGGGACTTTACCGCATGACTTATTTGATATGTCGACATGAGGTTATTGCCGACTTTTTTATTTCTATCAACATAACATATGACCATTACATGACCTTCACAGCTATGAATTGACGCAAGACGCTAGTGTTGGGTCATAGCGGGGATAAGGGGTTATGCACTATGCGCAATATTGTAAGAACTACATACATATCTATTGAAAAAAAAACACAAACACACGAATTGAGAACCTCCCCCTTTTTTGAAGCCGGTTAAAAATAGAATCACCGGTTGACATAGTTTAGTCTATATATATTAATACTAGTATTGCTCGCGGCTCTGCCCGCGTGAAACGATAAAATCGATCTATTTCGAAGTTTATATTTGGGAGTCCAATCATAAACAATTTAACCACTTTCGGTAGGTTTTTTTAAACATATTATATTACTTAATTTTAGGAGACCAGTAATTTTTAGGCAGTTTTTAATATCTCTTAAATACCATGACGAGGCGATCCTATCGGCCATTTCGGGTACAAATACCAGACTCCGGTCTGATATTGAGTAGAAAAGCTCAACATGACTTTGCCCGACCAGGGACCTCAGGGCGGCCGTCGTATTGCGGATGCAACTCAACTAAGCCGATGCAGTCGATAGAGACCGATGGAGACAAAATACCATGAATCAAGTTAATAAAACTACGGCTATCAGTAATATGATATGACAAATTTATTTACTTCCTGGATTCATCACATTTTGAATACACTAAACGAAAGGTTCATGCATGAATACAGAACCCCGAATCTCCTACTACGGGTTATTAAATCGAATTAGTGCTGGTCTCTAAACGAATGGCTCTCGACAGGGTTTTTATTATATTAATACATCATTTAATTCGTGTTTTTGTACCCGACGGACCAGCCGTGTCAATATTTTGTCACGAATCCCATTTACAACGACATGTATTAATACCACCATTAATATTCTAACGAAATTAAACCGACAAACGCTGTGTCCTTTGCACGACGTTTAACACATTAACTGCATTGTACGTGTTAAAACAATAATATTGTTGTAAACGTGTGAACCGGAACGGGGCCATCATTCATTCTCACCTTTAAATTTTTAATGTACTTTAAAAAGCGTTTTATGACGTGTCTGCTTAAAAAATTACTCTCGAAATGTTAATTGTAATGGAACGGTGGACTCTGGTAGGGTGGAGTGGTGCGACGATGGTTTTTGTTGACGTTGGGTGTCATCATCATCAGTCTTAGTCTAGCTGCTGATCGAAACAGCGCCATCGGGTATAGCATTTTCAGAAAGTCGACATAAGTTGGATTATACAAGTCAAAAACTTACATTATATTCCAGATCTAACCAGCCGGCTACACTTAAAAATGGCATGTCAATATGTGAAATGCCATATCAGTTGCAAGACTTAATTCCGAATTTATTTTGAATTTTCCTTCTCTTAAAATGAAGGTAATAGGAGTACATAAAAATACTTTGAGCCAGCTCGGCCAGTGTGGTAGCTATTGTACCACAAAACCACTTGAAGTTCAAGTTTCTGCGACCTCAAACAACCTCAGCCTTACAATTCCTTTCCCTTGTGTCAGCAACACATATAGGACTCTACTATCATAGAATTGTGGGTGTTTTTGACGCACTAGGCCAGCGTGGACTAAGGCCTAAACCCTTTCAGTAGTAGAGGAGGCCCGTGCTCAGCAGTGGGCAGTATATAATACAGGGCTGGTATTATAATATGAATCCTAGAGATGACTTCACATAAAGTGACAGGTGGGTCACTGCAATTGCTAGTGCTTCAAAAGAAAAAACATTGAAACAAGAGTTAAGCAAGAGGCGTGAGCTTCTCAACGACGCGCTAATTATGCAAGCAATTATGTAATGATGGTGGGAGGATACCCAATATATTCTGTAGCTGTTTGGATTGTGTCCACTGCACACGTGGTAAATAATCCTCAGAGGCTTTTTCGTTCATGAAGTGAGACACGCTGGAATAATTCTGGACAAAAATTCGAAATAAAAATGGCTTCGGAGTTTTGGCGGGAACTTGGAAGTGTCATGAGGTGCTCTTGTTTTAATTCATTATTTTGGTGATACTTAGTGTTATATTGCATAATTGTGGTGGTATATTATCCAATATGGTTCTATCAAAGAGCTCAAATGAAGTGTATTGAAATAATCGTGCTAATCAAGTGATTTTTTTGTTGCCGCCAAAACTCCTTGATAAAGTCTTGGTAAGGTAGCCACTGCTTTACTTCGACATACTACAGATAATAAAAAAAGACAACCCAAACTTGACATTGGCAAAATGTGAACACAAGTGCCATAAATAAAAAATAAAAAATGTCTTCATATTATATTATTCACTGTAGTCGCTTTCAGATTTACCCCTATAAAAATTATATTGCCGTGCTAAGCTCAAAAAATATCGTAAATTTGATTTTGGTGGCATCAGATAGCTTAAAAAATGTACATCCAATAAACAAAATAGCAAAATAGCGGTATTTTTTTAAAACATGTTAAACCATAACCATACCAGCCCTGTATTGTATACTGCCCACTGCTGAGCTAGGGCCTCCTCTACAACTGGGGTTTAGGCTTTAGTCCACCACGTTGGTCTAGTGCGGGTTGGCAGACTTCACATACCTTCGAAATTCCTACAGAGAACTTCTCAGATATGCAGGTTTCCTCACGACGTTTTCCTTCACCGTTAAAGCGAGCGATAATTCACAAAGAATGTTAAAAACCTAAATAAAATATAGCTCCCTATCTCAGTTTTACCTCAAATCACAGAGTGAAAAGAAAACTATATTTACAAATTCACAAAACTGACTGCCTCGGTGGTGTAGTTGTATTGCGTACGCGTTACGAGTACAATTTGCGCGCTGAGGTCCTGGGTTCGAATCCTGGGTCGGGCCAAAAACATTGTGACTGGGTTTTTCCATCTTTAAAATTACTCAGTCGCAGCTCGGAGTCAGGAAGTTGGCGGTGTGATACCCCCGTGCCTCGGAAAGCACGTAAAGCCGTTGGTCCTGCGCCTGATCTCTCTCCGGTCATGTCGGATTGCCGTCTCACCGGACTATGAGAGTAAAGGAATAGCGAGTGCACCCTGTGTATTGTGCACACACTTTTGCACTATAATATCTCCTGCGTATCTGGCTGATCTCTGTTGAGATTGGCCGCCGTGGCCGAAATCGGCTAGAAAGGGTATATATTTATTTTATATTTACAAAACTTAAATTTTCTCGAAACTAGCCTTCTTTGTCCAACCGCTTTTGCGCTTAGCACAGCAGAATATTAGTCCTTTATTATATACCACTCCACAGGCTGATTACAGTGGTAGCAAACTTTTTCAACATTTGGTGTGGGTTAACAGACTTCACTTACCTTCAAAATTCTAAGAACGCTGGGCGTGTTTTAGTAGCATTTTTAGGTAGCTCCATAAAATACGATTAATCAAATAATCCTTACATTTGTTACACAAAAATTGCGTAATAATTTACCCCAATTCGTATGCCTGTTCCAGCAGTGGATAGGCACAGACGCACGGTCTAACCGTGCCACGCCCCGTCACGCGAGATCGCGTTCTGTGCCGTACCATCACCACCCCAGACTTTCCAATCGCGATAAACCGGCACACGAAAATGAGTTAAATGCGTATAGTTTGTGGTATTTGTACCACAATGCCTGGGTATGTCTAAGATGTATATGAAGCGAATACCTTATATGTGGCTACAGTTGTTTGTGTATTTGCATGCTTTGCCAGAGTATAAACCAAGTCTTCAATGTCTGCTGTATTCGTTGGGCTTGGGTTATATTATAATTCTACTAGTCTAAAATTATCATCTTAACCTACAATAGTTATTATTTTACCAACAAGTTCTTTAATATATTTTACTTTTATTTTGTCTTGTTTTCCTTGGCTTTCAACATTGAAGTCACTGGCACTACATAAAATAAAACATATACCTACAGATACCAAAAAAAACAAATGCGTTCATAATATTTATATAATCTTATACATAATGTTCGAAAGAAACAATTCTTCTTATGGCCTACATATGACATATCACTTCCTTTGATTGGCGTCCAAACAGCCAATAGAATCGATTATTAGATCGATATCGAAAACTGACCACATTCCACCTGCTATAAATTTTATTAACGTTTAAAAAAACGTGTATAATTTTCTCATGGCCAATAGGAAAGAGTTTGTACAAAAAATACGATAAAAAAGTACGACGGCACGCATTCGCTGGGGGCGGACCGACGCGGCTTGGTTTCAACCTGTTCTTGTTTTAAATGTTACTACTATAAATAATAAATATCTTGGGAAGCGCACCTTGCCTATTAATAACTTTACACACTTATACATCGTTCTTTTTTAGGTTTTAAATTTTGAAGTGGAAAATCAAATAAATAATCTTTGAGTGTAGGTAATTTTGAAAACTTGTTTTACTTGGTAGTTTATAGTTTTCATCGAATGTCAATTGAGTGGACATTATGTACAACCCTAGCCTACTTGTTGATATATTATTATACTCGCCTATACTATAGGAGAGATATTGTCATTCTTGCTTGGTATACAACTGATACAATATATTAGTTAGCGGCTATGAAGGAGGCAATGTCTCTCGTTGGTTGACATTATATTTTATGATAGCCATACCTTCATACCCGATGTCTGCCATTCCGTACCTGTTCAGTAATATTAAAACTCTTAATAGGCAAACATAGTCACTTTTAATCAGTTAAGTAACCGCGTCTCGATTATATAAAATTAATCTGTTATCAAACATCGGCTTAGGAGCAATACATAATTTACCAATTAGATCGATACCGCCTAACGATCATGGGGACTGGCTACGCCGTTTTGGGTAAAGACTGATGGTACAAAATTATAGATAATTGACCGATTACGTTGGTGCCCGTAGGCGGCTATGGCTTCGGTCTCTGGACCTAATATACTATTATAAATGAGACCAGACATGTAATAGCATCGATTCCCGTTCACCAATGCTTATTATATTAAGTGGGGATACACGGTGACGCCGTAATCGTTTGTAATCACAATGGAACATGAGACTCCCATGAGCTTGCTTGATCCGTTGTGTGATGTATAAAATTATATGATATTTGTGTTTTATATTTTGTCTTGGTCTAATAGAAAAAAGGTTTTATTAAACTCAATAAATGAAACGTGATCTTTAGGCGTCGCAGCTAATTAAGTAATATGACTAAAGGAATTTGAATTAATTATAAGTATACTATTGGTACACTATTATTTGGATTTATTTAAAATTATACTTTAACAAAATTAAATTAAATACATATTAACATAATTGACCCTGCCCTAAAAACTATGATTCAATAAAGTCATTTTCTAAGGTCAAGCCGTAAAGTTCACATAAAAAATAAAAGTGGACAAAAATCTCCGAAAAGATCCTCTAATAAAGTTGGGTGAGATAAGATGCCTGGCCGTCCC
The DNA here is from genome assembly GCA_947568825.1 of Sphinx pinastri. Lineage (NCBI taxonomy): Eukaryota > Metazoa > Arthropoda > Insecta > Lepidoptera > Sphingidae > Sphinx > Sphinx pinastri. The sequence goes on along the minus strand of OX387627.1, from coordinate 5,979,860 downwards.
TGAAGGGTCATCCCTTTATTTCTGCAACAATCACCGGGAAATTGATATTGATGTAGAAAGGGCAGGTTTTCCATAAAAATAGGGTTTATTTGAATAAAGGATGGCTGGCCCGTGAGCAAACTGACAGCCGATAGTCAGGATATTTTATAAGGTTATTCTATCTCACCCTTATAAAGTGATGCAAGGGTCTAAGACTCAATTAATAGAGTGTTTGAAATATTTGATATTATTGATTGTAGTATTTTAGGCTTTTATAATCTTTTGCTCACAATTAAACCAATATGCAAGTCGTAAAATAATGTTCTAATCTAACTCCCCTTTTTATATCTAGTGCGTAATATGGAGAGCTGAATACTAAGCTGTTTCAAAAATCTAACCACGGAATTAATAAGTCTTAATGTAGAGAATAATCGTTTACAAATACAAAACATAATTTTGGTTTGAATCCAATCTAATGCCTCTGGTGCGGAATAGTTTATTACCCTTTCTAAAAATTAACTTAATTGACCACATTTCATGGTACACTAAACTAAAACAAAATCATCAATCAGTACGTCAAAAGAATTACGAAATAGAGTAAGAGAAATAGAGTCCAGATGAACTGAAGGGTCATAATAAACTCCCAAATGGACAGAAATCCGCCAAAATAAAAATATTGACGTGAACCGAAGATATATTGGCGAATAATAGGCGTGACATTGGACGTAGAGTTGACCCCACGGGAATGAACCGTGGCCCGCCACATGGCGAGCTGTCACCGAAACAAAATTAGTGGTATTCATTTCACGGACGTTTGCTATGCCTTAACTTTGTACTCGGTTTAAGATAATGCGAGGAACCGAATTCCGTGTTATAAACATTCGTTGCTTTTATTGTAATTATAAGTAAACTAGCATTGCGCGCGGCTCCGCCCGCGTGGAAAAGTTTTTCGTAGCCTATAGCACTCAGGAGTAATGTAGCTTTAATATATAATAATTCCTGAGATTAGCTCGTTCAAACAAACAAACTCTTCAGCTTTATATATTAGTATAGATTAGTGTATTGTTTATCCGTTCTTACAAATTACAAACATATTAACACTAGTCCTGTATTACATATTATCGTCCTGCTGGGCACAGGTCTCTTCTACTTCTGACAGTGTTCAGGCCTTAGACCATGCTGGCCTACACAGATCGGGTTGTCAGACTTCACATACCGTAGTTTAACATTATTCAGAATTTCTAATTGTAGGTTTCTTTAGATTTTTTCCTTCGTAGTTAACGCAAGAGAAAATAAAGACACGTGACTTTAAAAATATAAGACCATGTTTAAAAGAGTTCATCCATAGATATATTGTACTCGCTGTATTGTATTTAGTTTATAATTAACTTAGTCCCGGGCTTTAATAGATAAATCTAGTACTTAGTCTTCATTAGGGCCCGGCATGACGCGTTAATCTGAACACAGGATTAAAACTAAACATTTTCACATCATGTCGGTTTGAAGGTTCAAAATGGGAGAATAAACTCATGAAAAGGATGTGCGTGGCAGCTAAATGTTGTCTACGTCACGGCAAACAACATAATATGTTTACCGAGTTGATCGCTTTATTCGGTGTTACCCATCATAATATTGAAAAAATATGAGTTATAAAATTTTAAACTATATACAGGTGTGTTGAGTATTTTTGTCTCGATATGTGAAGAATATATTTAGTTCATTCTAATGTAGAAAAACTAAATAATTTATATTTCGTTGTATGTCGATTGATGTAAATGGACTTTATTCCAATTTATCACATTTTAACATTCTTATTAGATTTTTATTCGATTATTCGAATGACAATATTATCATTTATTACTGTTACAGCTTTCTTTATTACTTGATAATAGTTTTGTTTGACCATCGTTCATTGTTGTCGTTTAGTTCATTGTTCAATCAAAGTTCTGTTAACACTATGGTAGACATACCATTTTGTATTTGACTAACTTTACAAATAACGTTAACGTCTTATTTAGTTTCTAATCATTAGTCGAATAGAACTCGTACAACATACTAGCTTAACCTCGCAGCTTCGCTCGCGTGAATATTTTTAAACGTAATAATATCATAATTAGGATCATCTTTCAATCTGCCATTAAACGTCTTATTATTACTACATATAGTCCGGTCAAATTAGACCAAAAAATAAGAGTAAAGTTACCTAAATTCCCACCAAGCTGAAAGTCGGTAAGATTGTTTAAAATATCATTAAAAATAAAATTTGAAAGTTCCCCATTTTTCCCCTGTAAGGAAAAAAAATTATTCAACGTCAAAGGTAAAAAAAATGGGTTTTTCGCGATTTTCAGCAAAACAGTAATTTTTATCATAAAAATACCTCAGACAAAAATTGTAGATCATAAAATTATCTACAAAAAATTTATTAATACTTTTTTTCTACGAGCCACCGTTTTTGAGATATAACGATTCAAAAAGTTGTAATCGTCATAATATGCATGAGTACGCCACGTATATATACATCTCTATAGTTGTAATATATGGTAAAATATTTTTCTATCGGTCATTGTAACTTACACTACTAATATAAAATATACATAAGTTATAACTATAAGAATATCAGGTAAAATGAAACCCAGTCCCTTAATTTGGAAATTGGCTGTCGGCCAAGTTCGGTCCGACTCTCTCGAGGTGCTCGACGAGGCGAGCATGGACGATGCGCTCGAAGAGTTTGGCGACCTCGTCGAGCAACACGACGGGCCGGTAGGCCGACGGCGACTCTGCGGGTCGTCCTTCCTTCTTAAGCAGGACGAGCTTCCCGGTTTTCCAACGCGCCGGGAAGACGCCCTGCTCCAAACAGGCGGTGAATAAACTGCGGAGCCTCGGGCCCAGGTGCTCGAGGGCTAGCACCCAGGCTCTTCCGGGGATGCCATCGAGCCCCGGGGCCGTGTTTTTGCCCCGCAGCCGAAGCACTACCGCCCGCATTTCTGCGGGCGTAACCTCTGGGATATCCCTTGCCGGATTCTCAATCGACGATGACGCCACATCCGGTGACGCCATCGGTGGAGGAGTGGTCTCCACGGTGGCCGGGAACAAGGCCGCGACGACGTTGGCCAGTAAGACCCTACAGACTGGGGTTGGAAGTTGGTCAACAATTCATTAGAACCAGTGCACACTTTATTTCCACCTGCGCCGGAAAAACTGCTGAACTCGATTTTTTGCAACTGCAAAAAGGGATGCAGTGCTAAATGTGGTTGCAAAAAAGTTGGACTGTTCTGTTCTACGGCATGTACACATTGTCAAGGCCGGTTGTGCTCTAATATTGAATCACCAACAGTAGAGGATCCGTTTGATTCCAACGAGGCAACATGCGATACATCGCTATTAACGCAGTTTACATGCACTCAGGATGAAGATAAAGAAGAACAAGAAGAACAAGACGAACAAGACGAACAGGAACAAGAAGATCAAGAAGAAGATTTTGAAAGTTACGACTCGGACGATTAAATTTCACTTCTTTTTTTTACTTAAATTGCTTTTATCTTTTCAATCTCTGCTAATATCCATTATTTTTCAATAGTTTCAAACTAAACAGGATCAAAACTGCCCCGTGGAATAGGCCTACTGGAGAAACCACGTTAAAAAAACGCGCTAAGTACACTCCCTCATAGGTGGCGAGGAAACGTGTGCATATTATGACGATTACAACTTTTACAACTTTTTGAATCGTTATATCTCAAAAACGGTGGCTCGTAGAAAAAAAGTATTAATAAATTTTTTGTAGATAATTTTATGATCTACAATTTTTGTCTAAGGTATTTTTATGATAAAACTTACCGTTTTGCTGAAAATCGCGAAAAACTCATTTTTTTGACCTTTGACCTTGAATATTTTTTTTTCCTTACAGGGGAAAGATGGGGAACTTTCAAAATTTGTTTTTAATGATATTTTAAACAATCTTACCGATTTGCAGCTTGGTGGGAATTTAGGTAACTTCGAATGTCTAAATTGACCGGACTAATATTTGAATTGTAAACTTCGAGGTACAAGATAGATATAAATGTGATTGAAATTCGGGCTTTTCAATTGCAATAATTTATGCATTTTATTTCCGTGTTCGAAATATGGACTCACATAATGGTTCGAAAATAAGCTTATCAAGCTACAATTACTGTAAGTTGCCCCCCCGCCTTACCCAAAATATAAGCAGGGCTTTATTAGGGTTAGGGATTCTTTCATAGGTTTCAAGTAAATTATACTTGTCTGTTAACGTATTAAACAGCTAATATAGATAACACTAATTTTATGTCATTTATTTGGGAGCATAGATTAGAGTGTGACTTTTGTATTTGGTTGGCTTATACATACAGCGTGTAAAAGACAGCCTACCGAATTTTTTTAAGTAAAATAGCATTATATGCCTATATTAAAATAAAGATGTCCGCGGGTACCGGACATGTGTGCATAACAATTTCGTAATTCTTGGGCCAGAAATGTATGTGATCCATTGCGTAGTTATCGAAATCTACCTACACTCTACAGTAGCCGGCGCGGGGTACCGCGCGAATACGTTCTTAGGTTAAATCACCGCGGCGTGATACGAGGACTAACACAACTCAACTCGACAAAATAATATCACATGGGTCTTCCAGACCCTTCTTGTCTGGGTACTACCGGCTGGTTATCCAAAGTACGTTGATACGCCCGAGTTATTACACGCTTATCAATTGGGTGCCGATTATAAGGATACTTTTCTCCATAAAGTCGAAGAGCTTGTTGCTCTTTGCCTCGAGCTTCACCGTAACACATTATCATTTGTCCATATTCACGTGCACTGAAACTGTCAAGGTATTTCACTATTCCGCTCCCGAGACATTAAAAAAACACTTGTTCTTCCTGGAAATCCTGAGAAAAGAACAAACCCATAAACCACAAATCCTCATTAATAAGAACGTCACGAAAAAATACGATCCGTACAAGACGAAAGGTGCGTCGGAACTAACAAACAAACCGCCGCGCCACCCGCCAGGGGCCAAAAGTAGACCTACTTGCGAGTCGCACGCGTCGCTCAAAGAAATTACCTAGACTAACACTATAACATTTGGATCGGTCATTTTCATTAAATTTATTTGCGTCTTGAAGTACCTAATAACGAATAATTTGCCGGATCCATAGTTGGGCATTTATATAAATAAGATTCCCTGTTTCGTCACAAATGAAAAGATTTTATTGCTTAGTGCACCCAAGTTTTGTAATGATGTGGTAAGTATGGTAGTTGATCACATTTACGAGTTTTGGAAAATTGTGATATTCCTTCACCGTTAATACTAGCTAACAAAGATTTTTTTTTTAAACTCCTACAACTGATATTGTAAATACTTTTTAATGTTAAATAAAAAAATAATTAAAAGAAGGCTTACTTTAGCACTAATAAAAAACGTTATTTCATTATTATTTCATAAAAAACACAACTTCGCGTTCATAGTTAATGAATTGAGGAGTGAAATTAAATAAGTCCAATCCACATTTTCTATAATCCGAAATTCGCAACGCTCGTCGCTCGTAGTCAAAGGACGCCGCGCGCGTCGGCGCGCCTTTGGGCCGGCGCGGCGCAGCGAGGCCATTGCACGCGGCGCGCGTGGCGCTGTATACCTATTTCAAAACAGCTGACTGGGGGCGCGTGCGTACATTTTATCTTTTCTACATACATTTCTGTTATTATGAAAATAATGTACTTCTTGTTATTTTAATGAAAGTGGGGTTGTGTTAGTGAATAGTATCGATTTTATTGCGTTATCATTGAAAAAAAAATACAAAAATTCATGAAAAGACCGACGAAAAATTCAAACGCAGGGGGTATCAGAATCATGTACTGAACACCTGGTATCATTTTTCGGTAGGCTGTCTTTTACACCCTTTATATGTGTCGAGTAGCTTTTATCAGTAAGCAATGAAATCGGCCTTTAGACTTATGTAAATTAACACCAAAATAAGTAAAAAAATATATGTAAGAAAAACAAAAACCCGGCTGTGTCTATATCTGCCATCTTTATTAAATTCATTGAAGAACTGAAAAGATATAAACAATATTTTTATTTGAATATTTTGTTTTGGTTTTGAATAATCTTAGTTGACAGTGTTCACAAACGCAGTCGGAGGCATCTGCTCACTCCGAGATTTTGTTGTTCTACCTATATCACCAACTAAATTATGAGAAGTGAGCGTGTTATGCCTCCGACAGCGTTTGTGAACACTGTCAACTAAGATTATTCAAAACCAAAACAAAATATTCAAATTAAAATCTTGTTTGTATCTTTTCAGTTCTTCAATGAATTTAATAAAGATGGCAGATACAGACGCAGTCGGGCTTTTGTTTTTCTTAAATATTTTTTTTTTATTTCCATATTTTTAGTTCTCAAGCACCTTTATTAGCATTTCCTATTCCAAACTTCAATAAAACATATAAGTTATATATATATTCGTAATCACCGCTAAAAATCTTTATTTTGATACCACACTTGATGTATTTTGAAAACATTTTTTTTTTTTGAGATCACTTTTTGCCGCCAAAAATCCTTATTTTTGTTTATTTTGATGTACCCAGTGTCACTCTCACGACTAAGACGAATCTATTGATACCACTCACATAAAAATACGACAAGCCGTTGAGGCTGTAGGGCGTGCCAAAGAAATATACAAACATACCTACATACATACACTCGAAAAACATAACCCTCCTTCTTTCGCAGTCGGGTAAAAAGTGCCTCTACGAGCCTAGACAGACATTCAGAAGCCTCAACATAGATACATTTGAATACCCGCGTGCCAAGTGCCAACATTACGGTAACACGAACAAAGTCAACCGTATTTAAATGCACACACACTCACGCCTTTTATCCCCAAAGAGGTATGCAGAGGCGCAACTATTGCACCTACTTTTCGCCGTGCGTATTATGTACCATGATGTGACAGGGGGCGAGCCTATCGCCATATCGGGCACAAATTCCAGACTCCGGGCTGATGCTGATTAGAAAAAGCAATTATCACTTTGCCCGACCCGGGGATTGAACCCGAGACCTCAGCATTGCAGTCGTACCGTAATACAACTACGCTGTATTTAAATAGACAACATAAATCATGTTAACTTCCATATTTGCCCACATACGAATTACGCGCGTATACATCAAGAACCAATCTGTTCGGAAGTAATAGAGTTCCTCCAAAAGTTATGCAAAACGGAACAAAGTATGCCCCTCATATCATTAACATTGTAGTAACTTCACCTACTGTTTGTGGTGTTGGAAAATGTGTTCTAATACAGCTGTTTAGAGTTCAATTTACTGCATGCGGTGTATTGGTGTAATGCTAAAGAATTGACATGTACACCGCAGTTCAATTAGGCTAATGGGGTAGGGCTCAAAGGGATTAAATTAATTAGTAAGAAAGTTTCGCTCCATTTCGTAACGGCGCCTTTGTTTGTCGCCGCGTCTTGGACTTTTGTTTTTTCTAAGCAAATTGGATACATCAAACGGTTTCCAATTAGAATAATGTAGAGTTTTTCGATTACGTTGGGACTAAGGAGTAATGACATTCTCCTTTGTTTCAATCAACTTCAGGATTGTACCAAAACCGTAGATTGATTTACGTTGTATGAAATGGTACCAATATTAGCCAACTTGTGGTCATTTAAATCATAACAATTCCAACAAGAACGTTTCACCAACTTTCTTAAAGTCGAAACAATTACCAATATCAAAAAAACAATATCCAAATCGCACGAAATTCATTCGCGCATTATCCGAACATGCAAAATATTAAACGAGCAACTAATACCCGTAAAAGGCTCGTAACACCTAATTAACGATATTAAAATACGTTCTGTACCGCAAAGGAGCGTCACAAACAATGCATTCGCACATTGTAAGCCATAAAACGCAAACGCTACCCCACCTTATTTATACGAATGAGAATTTTAAATTAACTGTGTAAAGCATCCCTAGGAGAGGACCGGAGCCCGGCTCTCGGCTCCGCAGAGCACCTCACTATGAGTTTGTTCCACTTATGCTACTTTGCAGGCTATAATAGGCTATATATCAAAACAGATGCTTTGTCATGTAACTGGAGTGAGCTCGCAAAAATGTTGTTATATGTTATTTGTTATATTTAGTTTAATTTATGTTATATAATTTATTTTATAAACAGTTATAGTATAGGTATAGTTGTATGTTTATGTTATTTTGTGATAGTCCCGCCAGTCGAATTGGGTATATCCTGTAATGACTGTGTGTGTTGAATAAAGAATAAATAAATAAATATAAACCATCCCTTATAAATATTGAATTCTTATTTTTTTGGCGAAACTGTAGTCCGTAAATAAGCACATTTATCGTACTTTCATCACCTAGTTGGCGTGTACTGCAACCATTTGACACAAAGTAAGCTCAATGGAAACGTTTTATTCAAAGTTGAAAATCCGAAACCTGCTTTCTACGTTGATCATCATTATCCACACGATATCCACTCTTGAACAAAAATTTCCCTAAAGATTTCTAGATCTATGCGACCTTTATCAGGTCGTCTGACCATTTTGCAAGTGGAAGTTCAACATACATATTTCGTAGATATACAAAACTTGAAATACATCTCAGCACACAACCATTAAATAGACAGTGTAAATTACATTTCATACATTCTCTAAAACTTAACAGAACAGAGCTCAGTGGAACAGAACAATTTATACGAGGGCCATTATGTCGTGTTCTTGTAAACAAGTCGTGGGCAGTTGTCGCTGATATATCTTGGCGCGGTCAGCTCCGTTATTCCACGGAGGGGACCCTGTCTACTTTAATGGCCAGGGATTACTGTTCATTTTTAATTACGTTTTTAAAAGGCAATTTTAATAATATTTATTGTTTGGAGAAATGATTTTTATTTGCTTTTTTCCTGGTCTTTGGTTGGGTGACAGTTTTGGGTCAGTCTTTTTATTTCGGAAAAAAACACGTGTAAAAGTGATAAGTTCCAGACAAAAAAAAAGTATGCCTAGCTTCAGCTAATAAGTTTCAGTGTACATTATTCCAGAACAAAATGGCGTAAATGGTAATACAGAAGTTTGGTATGTGAGCGAAATATCCAATTGCATTCAATGATTTATCTGGAAACGGCTAACATAAACTATAACAGCTTACGCTTAATTTATACGCAGAAATACGCTATATCATATATTTTCTCTATATTCGAATTTCAAATGCATTCCATTTTTGAAATAAGAAGTTCCTGTGTCTTATAAAATGCTCTTTGATCAGAAGTGTTTGTACGCAAGCAATGATCCATTTTATTGAGTAGCAAAAGTTATGCAGTGACGGCTTACGTCGCGAGAGGGCGCGCTCCTATCAATCATTGAAGGCTTTTTTGAATTTAATAAAATAAAATTTGTATTTTGTCAACGGTTCTCCCTCGCGCTTTGGGCCAGGGGAGGATTTAAACTCGCAAACTTTGTGCGTAGTTGATTTTTTCTATCGAGTTTTTTACTTTATTTTGAACTGTGTATAGAAAGTATTTTTTAATTTTTCATTATGACATCCATAGCTGGAGTGTTATTGTGAGAAATTTGTGCGCTTTGTTGAGCATTTCATTTTAAATATTATATAGTATACAAAAAGCAATTATTATTTCGACAAAAGTATCCACAAATACACAATTAAAATAATGACACACTAACCCAATTACTTGAGGTTATGTACCTATTGATTTCTAGAATTTGATTAGTATAAGAAAAATATGCGAATAAGATTATCTGTGTTGTTTTTATCTGAAAAAAAAAGAAAAGTTAAGTAATTTAATGGATTTGTATTTTCTGAGTTCTATTGGTCGTAGTACGAAAAATAAAAATCTCACGTACTATTTCTAAAACATAAAAATGTATAATAACCCCAAAGCCCTGAGTAACTCCCTGCTCGTCGGATGGAGTTGGCGCGGCGGCAATGCAGCGCATCTGTTACCGCGCCCCCTCCCCGCCCCCCCGCGCCACATCTCCGTCACATGCCCCGCTGCAATAACGAATATCATACCATACTTACCTGAAACATTGACAAATGTCGAATTAGAGTTACTGCAAGTCGCTTCGGATTGTTTTTAGGCCGACTTTTCTAGGCTTTTGGTACAGATGTTTATTTCACGGATTGAGCTGAAAAAGAAAGTAGTTTTAGATAAGATATCTTGAAGATTCTACAGATGGTATTTAAAAAAATGTTAGAGCAATATGTATGTGCTGATTGATTAAACAGCTTTACAACAAAGCAAGAGTGACGAAACGTATTGGACATGTTGGACGACCGACCGTAGACCACCGTATTAGGGCTAGCTTCTTATAAAAATAAGCCAACCGATTAAGCTACGTTTGGTTTGTTTCTTATGCTGTGAAACCGATGAAGTCCTGGATTCAAAATAAATTGAATAAAAAAATCACTTATCAAGAACCGGAATTACACGAGCCAAGACGATACGCGGCAAACTGAGGGTACACTTATTTCATCTCAGCCAACCCCTTCGGAGATACGATTTCTTATAGCGCGTATAATCTTACTAAGAAACAAATTAACAAAAAGTATTAATAAAAAATATTATTCTTTATCATACACACACTCACGCCTTCTATCCCCAAAGGGGTAGGCAAAGGCGCAACTAGTGCCCCCACTTTTTGCCGTGCGTATTCCGTCCCATGATGTGATAGGGAGTTAGCCTATCGCCATATCGGGCACAAATTTCAAACTCCGGGCTAATACTGAATTTAAAAAAAAAACCCAATATCACTTTGCCCGACCCGGGAATCGAACCCAAGACCTTAGCATTGCAGTCATACCTTAATACAACTACGCCACCGAGGCATTCTATATATTATTACTATCTATATACCTGTTATTATTTATTATTCTTTATCTGTAATACTATTGCTGTGTAAATGTGTTACAGTCCACGGTACATGAATAGAACAACGCAAACCGCATTTTTTAACCTGAGATACATATCTAAAACAGAATTCCTCGTAAGTGTCTTCATTACAAGTTTATCGCGAGATACGAACGTTAATTTATTCATACAATACATTACGTAAAATGCGATTCAAATAAGAATAGGATCGACTTTGCGCCATATTGTGACGTCTAAATACTTAAATATTATATTTAGCTCATTTAGCAATAACGTTTTTATTTAAATTTGATGTAAGAGTCAATTAGACAAAATAAAATAAACCGTTATTGATATGTTAATAAGTTTTCTTTGCAAATTTTGTACTTTTCAAGTGACATTTGACACATAAAGGTCATTGACGTTCCTATTCTCATTTGAATCGCATTGTACGTATTGTAGCGTACGAAGAACATGTCGGTACACACTTTTGATACGGATCACACACACAATATAGTGCACTTTGATTGCTCGGCATGCGATCGCCACGCTCCACGAACCCTCTGTTATTGCAAATCAACTCGTATTACTTTAAAACACAAAAAAGGGTTATTTTCTCAAATTGTGAAGCATACGCTGGTCCAATGCTGGGCCGAAATAATGATTAATGATGGCAAATAAGCGGGTGTGCGGACACAAAAAGTGGAAGGTGGTTGCAGTCTCGGTGCACTGAACCACAGCCTCTCGGTTGTTGTAAAAAAATGTTTGCCCGCACTCGCGTACAGTTTAAACACCCATTTAAGTCATATACCATGTATTAAATTTTATATTATAGATTAAGCTCGCATCTACCGCTTGGAAACTGAATAAAAGAATCACTGTGGACTTTTTCGTGATAAACAGTAGCCCATATATTAATCCAGGATTTGAACTGTGTGATCTGTGTGATTTTGATATGCATTTCAATTACACTGAATACAGTTGAGAAAATTGAAAAGTGGTTAGATGTTTGTGAACATTAGTTTTTCAGACCTCAAGACGCCTAAATTTATAATGTTGGAACCGATTCCCAAAACTTATACCATAAATGTAACTAAATATCCACCTAAATATTATCAATTACCTTCTCTATTTCGTACCACAAACTGTGTAATTCCATGACAGCTGCAGTAACCGCATACAGAATATATGATTGTCGTTCGTGGCTATGGTTGTCTTAGGAGGGATGAATTGACAGAATTTAGTAAGGATTTTTTCTTGAGATCGAATCTCAATATATTTTAAAATTGGTCGGTTAAATAATATTTGTTTACATTTATAGTGTTATTTTAGTAATAACACTTTAAATTTTTCCATATCCCAGCAACACACAACATTCTATAGAATACAGGAAATACAGAATACGACATGCCTTCCATTGAAACATAGGAATGTCTGCAAAACCAACTCGCAAATCAAACTTGATCTGATCGAAATCGCGGATGGAATGGAATCATAACTAGAAACTATTCCGGGAAAACATAGTTTTAGTAGCAATTTATAGTAATGATTCTCTAGGACTTAATGATCACCCCAAATTTTGCTATTAATAGGTCTGAAATTCAACTTTTTTATAGATAAATATTATTGTAACCGTTGTCAGTATGTGCAATACTTTAGAACTTCTTCTTCTTTGTCGGTATCACTCTTGACAGAGTGGTAGTGGTCATCACTTCAGATGTTGGTGGCAAGCTTCACAACACGCCGCCACTCTTCTCTGATGGCCGCCTTCCTCGTGCGTTGAAGTAGCGATGATGAGCCATTTACTGCCGCTTTAGAACTTATAGGTATAAAATAGTATAAATTAATAAAATCAAATAAAAAACTTTATCTTTAGTCAAACAGATTATAAAAATAGCAAACAGTATTATGGGGCTAGTAGTTACGATCAATTTAAACAATTGAAACAAAGGAATATAAAAAAAACAAAAAAAGATTTTTACTAAATTTTGAATGGTTAAACTAAATAGGAGATTTAATAACTGAGCCAAATCAAAAATAGAAGGGTTAAAAAGCAACATCATTGACCATCCAATCATCCACCGAGCGTAGCCGTAAAAAGCAAAATTATTTCGCTCCATAATTAAGTTTTGGCGAAATCCGGAGCGAGTATTAATCAATTTGTATAATTAATTTTAGTTTGGAGGCGGCGATAGGTACGTCAGGAACAGTACGCCGACAGGTGGGAGTAAATCTACAGGAAACGACGCCTAATTACAGAGGCCTTCCGTCCCAAAAGGAAATATCAAACGGATTCACAATACCATTGGTTTTCCACCTGCTTGATGCAATTCAATATAAATATACAAATTCTTAAGGCCATACGGTGATACATTTTACAGTACAAGGAACTCGGGTTCTGCAACGTCGAGACCCGAAACATATATTTTTGCATCATTAATGTCATGATGGTTTTATTCTGTTTATTTCCCAAGAATAACTAATACTATTATTTGTCTCAGTGCGCATATCGTCACTGTCCTCGTTTTATGACTTATCAGTGAACTTTGCACGGCTCGGTCTCTAAGAAGGTTTAGAAAGCTCAGTGTACTTAGTAAAAAAAAAACCACACGATTCCATTTCGTTTTATTGGGATTAGTTGAAAGACAAACATGTGACTGAACTATTGGTCTTGTGATCAATCACAAACATCAAAATTATACGACATCGACTTACGAGTTGCGTTTTTTGGAGACACTCTAATCACACTGTGCTTTTTACTTACTCTGGAGTCTAGACCGTTATGATCACATTTTTCTACTCAATGCAGGCCAAAGTAGATGCTTAATTAACTCCTCAATATAACATCCTAATAGTCAGTGGCTTAACCTCTTTAATTTATACCTAAAATCACACTAAATGGGGACCTTTAGACAAAGAATGTGCTCTGTGTCATCATCATAACAGACGGCAGACTGCAGGCTTTACTCAGAGCATCTGACGTTAATGACCCCCAACCCTTTGCACATGTTGCACGGTGTCAACTCAAATTATACGTTATCACTTAACGGGTTTACCACTTTTTATTGGTTTTGAAATAATGGTCTAGTGGTAATGTACTTGGATTTTAAACCCGTGAGGTATTGGGTTTGGATTCTCAAGTCCTCGAAACGAAATTTGGATATTTCGCTTTGAAGAAACCTGGCGATTGTTCAGAATTAACCACGTGGATATCCCCGAGTTTCAATACAAAGAATCGCTAAGTGATAAGTATTAGGATTTTGGTACCTAAATAGTTCAATACGACCAAGCAAATTCTACTTGGTGTGGTTGTAACATGGATTTTGGTGTTGTTTGCGTCTTACAACATATTCCTGCAGAATCTAACAGTTTCTTTATTATCAGTAACAGTCAAAGCTACTGTAATTTATGCCAAGTTTTATGGCCTTTAATTTAACGATGTTTTTATGTTTGCCAATTCTTAAGGCGTTACTTTTACTTTTAAACGTCATGAGGAAACTGCTTTGACAGGTCCGTCTGGAAATCTTTAGGGGAGGCCTATGTTCAGCAGCGGACGTCGTGTGGCTGATGATGATGATGATGAAGAAACTGGATGAAGTCATTAAATACTATGAAAATATATAGGTTCAGTTTATTTGGTTTTATATGAAGTTTTTTTTATAAATTTGTACTATCGTTTTCGAGATCTCTTATAGATTTTTTAATCAACAGAAAGGAAACCAAAGCACGAAAGCTTGTTTCTTGTGTTAAACAAAATTAAATTAGCTTCAATCAAAATTTTATTTATGATGCTACCGTTGATTTCACCTCTTCCTGGGTTATTTAATTATAAAAACAATTTAATTATTTAGAAGTACCTACATTTATGCTTTTAATGTCGAATGCTTATTTGTTATAAGCCGCATCTACCAGTATAAAATAATTGCTATTACTTCTGTGAAGCCATTAATTTATAAAATGGTTGGTTGCAATTAACATGCAATTAACAATGTACATAAACACAATAATTGAAAATGTGTTGATGTGACAGTTACACAGTATACAAGAAGAAAAATGCACATAAATCTATATCTATAAAAATTTCGTGTCACAGTGTTTGTTACCATACTCCTCCGAAACGGCTAAACCGATTTTAATGAAATTTTATATTCCCACTTGGTAGGTCTGAAAATAGGTTGTTATCTATTTTTCATCCCCCTAGGTGACAAGGGTGGCCTATCCCAAAAAAAAATAATTTATTTTTCCGACAGAATTTTTTGTTTTTCTTTTTTATGATGTGGCATTAAAAAATACATACAACACTAAATTTTCATATTTTTTATTAAAATAATCTCCAAAAAGAATTTATATGGCAAAATAACGTTTGCCGGGTCAGCTAGTGTTATTTTATAATTTTTACTAGTTGTTTTATACATGGTGTACAAGACTATGTCTGGTTGGTGCCGCTTTATATCTTCTGCCAAACTAAGACTACTCCAGTTGTGTATCGGTTTGAATTGTAGTCAGTGTGACTGGTCACTATGAGGCATCTGATGTCTTAGAGTGAAGAAAACAGACCGGCATGGCATTAACGACCTTTAAACCATGTTGGCTTATGATTCTGCCTCCCCATATCATGGCGGGTGGCCAGTGTCCCTTAAATAGCAGTAGAAGTCATAATAAGAGTTTGATGAAAGCGATAGACTGTTACTGTGACCCTGGAAATATCAAGTGTCTCGCTTGCTTATTTCCTGACTTACTATAAAAACCATGGTAATCTTGTTATGATATGTGAATAAATAAATCATAAATATAGTAAAAACAATCCTGCGGTATTTCACAGTAAACAGACATAAAACACTGCATGCACGCTATGTTCTTAAAGAGCAAAGTCTAAAAGTCTCTCTTTCATAGCGTAGAATTTTTTGATGATATATAACATTGCGATAAGATATGAAGACTCGTCCAGAAATCCTAAAACTATACTCGAGTTTTTAATTCCAAGGAGTAATTTGACAGATGAATGAATTAATGTTGCCAAAGGTACAGGAATTTTAATAGTTATAAGCCAAATGTTAACTGGCGACATTTGTGCATTGACAATTGTCAAACTACTCCGTCGAATTTAAAAACTCGAGTATACAACGTGTACTCAGAAAAAACCCCAAAAAATATAACTTAATTGCGTCCGCAAATAACGAAATACATCAAAACTATCCATAGTCTCATCTACTTCTTCAGAGACGTAAAACAGCAATTCTGCAACAAAGCTAAGGCTGTCCACATGTCAGACGTCAATAACGCTATCGGCGCCGGCGTCAGTCGATCCGCGCTAATTAATAGTGCACGCTCCGATACAAGCATCAATCACTGACACCGCTACTATTATAAACAAACGCCACGTTACAATTATTATAAACGCTATGGAATATTAATGCGTTTCTTTATTTTCACTTATAGCACACGATGAGGAATAATTGCTTGGTTGTAAATAGTTTTATATTTAAAATAAAAAATTGCGAGCTAGTGGCTTACGCTGATGGTATAAAGAGAGGTTTACTGTTACTGTTGTGGGGCTCCTTTTTCCGCACTTAGCCCGTAGAAAGTCGGGCCGTTGTGCGTGATGTGCCAGCTAGAAGTCCAGCCAGCCCAACTCCTTCCAGAAGCGCAGGATCTTCCTGGTTCCTTCGCAGGCTTCTCGGAGTGGCCCCGGTGTGCCGAGGATTTCAGCCCGTTGTGCAGCTATAAAGAGAGGTTTATAGAAATTCTATATTTAGTATCGAAATTTTGCTATTTCAAAATAATCCTTGCGATTTAAACGCTCGAATAGTAATATTTATATCCTACTTTAACCTTACTCGCCGTAGAAGACATTATATGAAGTGTTCTGTCATATCGGCATTCTAATATCCAGCGGAATCACTCCATTCGAACAGGCCTTATGCTGTAAACCAAATTGACTATTGCATAGCTCTATCGTTTTGGAAAATATGTGACTGTCTCATAGAAAAGTGACGTGAAGTATCTTACTGTTGAATTTTGTACCATGAAGAGTAGGTAAGAGTTGTAGCCTTAGTAAAGTAATGGATTTGCTTGCTGGTAGTAGGTCTCTTATATGTAAGAGTCCGTCTGGGTGCGTACCACCGCAATGTCTATTTCTACCGCCAAGCAGCAGTGTGCAAGCACTGTTGTGTTTCGGTTTGAAGGACATTGTAGCCAGTGTAACTACTGGACATAATGAGTCTTAACATCTTATGTCTCAGGATGACGAGCACAGTGGAATGCCACACAGTACTTTGTAACTCAAGGTGCTGGATGGTGTTTCTACTGTTTATGGGTGGTCGTATCGCTAACGATCAGATGAACAGCATGCTCGTCTCGTCATTCAATACAATAAAAAAATGCATTAGTCCTTATTCTCTTTCTTTAAAATTAGTAATCTATGTTTTATGGTGTAATGGGTGTTTATAGAGAAGGTATAATAAGGGCACGATAAAGTGACCCCATTGCACCTGGTAATCGTAGTGGGGTCTCGATTAAAAGTCGACTGTCAAAAGATGATCCCTCGTCGTCGACACAATTATGCCGGCCTGTTCGAATAAATTTGATCAAGTGATCCACTTGCACGTTTTCCTATACCATTAAAATAATAACTTCATAAATACCTAACAGTCAAGGCGCCAGACATGGCTAAAAGTAAAGCCTAGACCGGCCACAGCTAATGGGTGGAACAGGTTCTGAATAACTGATGGCCGCACAACGCAGCTCCCTCGAATACTTAAATAAGTTTTTAACCTCATTTAATTATTCCTTTTAAGTTGTTTGAATATTCAATGTCGCTACTGTTGGATTTTAATATTAATTTTATTAGACTGGCTAAATGTTTTATTTTGCGGTAAACAAAAAAAATACATTATTTTTATTAAAAAAAAAAGATTATACTTTTTTTCAATTCTGTTGTAGATATACATGTAGCATAAGGGTTGAGTCAACTTAACAGAATTACATTTGAATTATTTTTTTTCTTAAAAGACTTATTCCTTGAATATTGATTTCACGTTGAAAGTTTGTTTTGTTCCATTATTTTGAAATTTACCAATAATTCCAATAAAGAATAAAGCACAAAGTGGAGAACGATTACATAATATAAATCATTCAATGTTTATAACTGATTAGTTATTATTTTACAAAATTATGTTTAATTACAATTTAAACGAGTGCTATACGTAGAGAGATGAAGTATGAGATCTATAAAGTAAAACCACCACCATCTCAAATACATATTCGTATACTTAACTTAACTAATACTTAATAACTTAACCACATCTCTACTTTTAGAAAACAGATAGTAAATCATTATCATCCATGACTACCATTTAAATGCATTTTTATAGCGTATGAAGCAACTTACGTGTTTAAGCACGAACTGAAGATATCATACATTACGAGAGAAAGAAGTCCTAAATCGGAGGGTGTAATTAAGGCGACCACCCAACGCAGCGACCTCGAGGCCTTGACCGACAACCCTAATGAGTTCAACCGACTCGGAGACGCGCCCGCCTGCAGGCGCCGCTGCAGCCATACAACCGTGGAAAAGGACTGCTGTTGCTCTCTAGCAGAGCGTAGGGCTGACTCTCGACTTTTAGCTTTTGTGAGTAAAAAGAAGCAAATACAGAAAATGGAGAGCAAAATGGTAAGTGTGAGTCGAAATTCAAATGAACTCTGCATAGACACAGTAAGTCAGGACGAATACACCGAATGTATCGTTGCATTGCATTTCTCATGCAATGTCCCGTTCACGAAACAAAAATAAAACAACAAAAGGAAAATACCGACAAGCCGGTTTCTAAACTTTTTACTTTATTTCACCGGGAGAGATCCCGCGCGGCGCATAACGTCATATGTCCCGTCCGAGGCTCGACTCAAAACTTACGTGCACAAAAGGCTTAAGTTTCACGAAACAGGTTTTCGTTAGAGACATTTTGTTTTTCAATATAAAAGCTCCGACGCGAGCTCCGCCTACACTTGATTTAAAATTAGAACTCTTGCGTGACAAACGCCGGTAACTTCGTATTAAATGCTAAAAAGTTAAACTTTATTCACAAGCGATAGAGCACAATATTCCGCTTTAGTTTATATACCGTAAGGTGGGTCGCGCCGTAAGCGCTATTGGCCCAATCGCGCTACGTGAAACAAACAAGAAATATGTGAGGAAATGAGACGGCGCTACTCGCCCGGGGAAATTTTACTCTCCGCGATAGAAAGTTCTTTAAAACCAAATCCGACAGTGCCCAAAATATAAATACTATACCGAGGAGGACTAGAAAAATATTTTTGGGAAACCATTGCCTGTGAGAAAATTATTCATTGTCTTAAAAACTAAAATTATAAACGTCAGGAGAACGAGAAGAAACATACTCCTATAGTGATGCGTGAGCGGCATGGAAGATATATTTTGTAGGAGGAATCCGTATTTCACAAAAGCTCAAACCGCCGCCGACACTGGTCGAACATTCAATCGTAACTCATTGAGAATAAGATTCAATCTAACTTGATCAATTTTTGTATATACGACGTTATGCTACAGTTCACGTTGAAAAGTGGGCATGGCGGCTGGCAGACAGTGTCGATTCGTTTAGTAGACAGTTGACAGTCGCCACGCCGCACCGACATTCCGATACTGATAATATTTCTATTGATGATACTTTTTGTTGACCCTGCCTCCGGCCCAGTGTTTCCACGGACTCTGTGAGTACTAACTAGTTCAGTTCAGTGGTGCAGTGATGTGCAGTGTTATCGGTAATGACTGGAAAGTGTTGACTTGCTGACGCTGACACGGCTTTTTATATGTAAGTGTGTGTACTAATTTTTATAGTTATGAGTGTTAGTAAGTTTGTTCTACGATATGATAGAATAGACGAAGGATATCTCAAAATTGCATCCACCAGAGGATATATGAGTCATGTCTATTTTAGGGTATGTGTAGATTGCTATTAGTTCATATACGTTAAATAATGTTTTCATATAATTTCTTTTTCCATAAGGCTACGTTCGGTTTTATTTTGATAAATTGAATTTTTATCATTATAATCGTAGGTACGGAATCGCAAATGCGATAATATTTCTTTCTGTATAACTGATAAAGTAACTGACAAGGATCATTTGTATGTCATATACAAATCGTATATCAATGTCTTATTATTATGTCCAATACCTACTGTTTACATTATTTAGCTTGATAACACTGTTTTAACCCATTTATTACATATAAAATGCCTTATTTTATAATATGTAAATAAAGTGACACCTATTGTATACGATAAGTTGCATTCTTTAGTGACTCTATATATAGAAACCTATTTAAAGTATTATATTGAGATTGGCTAAATTTCAAAACAGTTATAATTCCTTGTTTCTTGCTTTCTTTCGCCTTATTTTTTACGGATGATTTGTAGTTTATATTCTTTAAAATTATGTTTTAATAATTCTTTTGATTACATTTCCTACAGAAGATGAATGGAATATTTCAAATATTAAAGTGAATAATTTAACCAATTCTCAACACATGCTACAATAATTAATAATAATTATAAATTGCTTACATATAGGTCTATTATTTTATTATATCTGGATACTCGTTATACTAAAGTTACATACACTACTATTATGTAATTTTTATTGCTTTAAACCGGCACTACGGCAAAATCAAATAAATATTTCCCTTTTAACGGCTGTTTGCAAGTTACACAACCTGACTGAATATAACAATTTAAAAAACAATTACATTCATGATCAACGCAATACATTTGACACCTTGTGATAAAAATAGTAACCATATTGATAAAGAATCATCAGGAACCGTACTTCTCCTCAACATTGAACATGTACGGTCCTCAAATCTTTAAAATATTGTGCAACAACATTCAACAATCTTATAAAAATCAATATAAAGTATTCTAAATTTAAATTCAAATATTCGTAGGTAAGTATAGATCAATACAATAAAGTTATTCGAAATAAAATTCAAATATTCGTAGGTAAGTATAGATCAATATAATAAAGTTATTCGAAATTTAAATTCAAATATTCGTAGGTAAGTATAAATCAATATAAAATAGGTATTCTAGATTTAAATATCGGTAGGTTAGAATGTCTAGGCGGGGCGTGCCGTTGGTTGGGCGTCGCGGCCGTGGACACGCCCTGCGCGCGGCGCCCTCACGCGATACTATGTGTGAACCGTGAATGTTAACCAGTGTTAAATAAATAAACGTAGATATGGGTATGTGCGACCCCAGCGAGATCTTAAGTAGGTGTGGATAGGTACGGGTTAAGTGTGGTGATCTTTGTGATACTAAGGTCTAAAAAGTAGGTAAGTTTGAATTATATTATAAGGAATGCTGGAAATACGAAGCGGAATCGATGTAGGCTGAGACATATGTCCATTGAACCAAACGGTGGTTGCTTTCAAGTAATACAAGTACCACGTGTAAACTTTCAATGTTAAGTAAATAACTATAATGCCAAAATATTTAACGTTAGTGCAAAGTTCTTTAAACGGTTTTGTGCACTGACCTCTATTATACTAGTACGCTAATAGAGGTCAGTGGTTTTGTGATATTCTGTATGTGGAACGTTTTGGATTAGACTAAAATAACTTGTATAGTAAGCATACAGCCTTTTTCTTTGCGCAGAATATAAACTATCTAGAATAACACTGTCTATGTCAAGATTTCAACTATTTGATACGGTAGAAATTGCATATATTATATATAGCTTAACTCATAAATACTTTCAGTCGAAGTAAAAAGGGGAAACTTTGGGCTTATTATAATGGTAGTGAACGTGTAAGATCTGGGTACAAAAGATTTTATGTATTCGTAGTACAAAGAAAGTGCTACAAAAGGTAATGTTTAAATTGTGTATTCTGAAAGTAAATATTACATTTCAAACATTTTGTATGAACGTCGGTGTATCCTGCGTTGATGTGGGTTACTTACTTACTTAATCCTCCAAGCCAGTTTCGGCCACGGCGGCCAATCTCAACGGAGAGCAGCCAGGTACGCAGGAGATATTATAGTGCACAAGTGTGTGCGCAATACACAAGTGCACTCGCTATTCCTTCACTCTCATAGTCCGGTGAGACGGCAATCCGACATGACCGGAGAGAGATCAGGCGCAGGACCAACGGCTTTACGTGCTTTCCGAGGCACGGGGGTATCACACCGCCAACTTCCTGACTCCGAGCTGCGACTGAGTAATTTTTAAGATGGAAAAACCCAGTCACAATATTTTTGGCTCGACCCGGGATTCGAACCCAGGACCTCAGCGCGCAAATCGTACTCGTAACGCGTACGCAATACAACCACGCCACCGAGGCAGTGATGTGGGTTAATAGGTACAGCAGTCACACAAACCTCAGGAACTACAAAAGATTTTTAGTCACAGCAACCCCAAACACAATACAAATATTTGTATATCGAACAAACATATTTTGTCTTCGTGCATGGATGCTTCCAGGACCTCATCCTCCACTGCTGAAGGCTATCTGGCTATGTATATTTAAGGCCTGTGGAAGAATCTAGAATTTCTGTAGTTAATGACGAATGCAAAGTGGTCTTCAAAACACTGTCAATTTATTAAATAATATTATAAATATGATAGTAAATACTAAAAGCAGTACCTAAAACTAATTTGAAATATTATTTAGGTGGAAGAAGCATGATGTAGTCAGTTCTAACAGCAGCATGAGTTACTTAACCGGAGAGTACTTTCAAATCATAAAAGCCTAAAACTATCTTCCTTATCCCAAGTCCCGTTTTTTAAGTCAGTAAAATAATTATTAAAAAGGTTACTTATACCAAGATAAATAAAATAATCTATAATTACATGTGTGGAATTCGAATATACTATTGGATTAGTAAATAATAATCATACATGGGTAGAATTCCAATATAGATACTATTGGGCTGGCTAAAAACACTTAAAAGCCAAAATTATTGCTTCTAATAAGGTCGATATTTGGTTCAATTATTCATCACAGTAACTGACATACCTAGTAACACTATTGACCTATATATTCCTGTTGCACCCAATAGTTTTTTCATCCTATGGAAAATCTAGTGTCGTAGGGTGAACTGATAGATTTATTATCTACCTAACTAGCGTAAAAAGAAATTGAAATATTACAAGCAATGATACAACACAAGTAAATTACATTTTTTACTTACATCCACTAATTCCAAAGAACAAATATCCAGTAATCGCATGACGAATAACTTAAACACGCCCGTTTTGTTACTTGATCTCTGATATTGTGCAGTTATCAGTACTTTGAGTCATTCCTAGCTAAAAGGACGTCATTTCTCGGTTCTTAGCCAATTCTGTAGAGGTGTTAGGTCTCTCATATGTAAGAGTCCGTCTGGGTGGGTACCACCGCAATGTCTATTTCTTCCGCCAAGCAGCAGTGTGCATGCACTGTTGTGTTTCGGTTTGAAGGACATTGTAGCCGGTGTAACTACAGGACATAGTGAGACTTAACATCTTATGTCTCCGGATGACAAGCACAGTGGAATGCCACACAGTACTTTGTAACTCAATGTGCTGGATGGTGTTGCTATGGCGATTATATTGCGATTTATGGGTGGTCGTATCGCTTACCATCAGGCGAACGGCATGTTCGTCTCGACATACAATTCCATAAAAATAAATTGTTAATATACTACGGTCGAAAAGAACATTTCGTCAGTCACAAATTGAAAGTCATCCCGAGACATGGTAAATGTTTAAAAGCCTCGAAATATATTTGTGAGCTCTAAAGCTCGTCGATGTATTGTAGTTAATTAAGATTACCTGACAGTGACGTTAGCCTAGTTGGGAATAGAACGGTCTGCCAAGACAATGTCCGGAGGTTCAAAACCCAAGGCACACACCTCTGACTTTTCGAAGTTACGTGTGTATTGTTATGAATTATCGTTCGCTTTAACGGTGAAGGAAAACATCGTGAGGAAACCTGCATAACCTGAGAAGTTCACTGAATTTCGAAGGTATGTGAAGTCCACCAATCCGCACTAGGCCAGCGTGTCGGACTAAGGCGTAAACCCTCTCAGTAGTAGAGGAGACCCGTGCTCAGCAGTGGGCAGTATATAATACAGGGCTGATTGCAAGATTACCTGGCTTAGGAATTTGGATTACTGGCCTGGACCTGAACACAGCGCGTCTTAAATATGAGGCTCACTGGTGCAACAGTCTTCCATAATGAGACACGTGAATGTATAGTTTGTAGAGATAAAGTATTTCAGGTGTTATACCACACGCTTTCCAAGTGATATCATTATTTGTGGATAAAACGTTTTGCTTTACTTGCGTAGGGTTGCAAGGGTCTATAACTCTATACTGTTACCATTCTGTCATCATCAATATAGTTAGTGGCGTCCTTGCAACAAGCATTTGCGATACATTCACACATTTATACAAGATTGAAGTTTGCATTTGGCTGCAAGTACAACTCATTTGGTTCTGGCATTTCATAAAATTAAGATTCCTGGAGCTAAAGTATTGTATTAATTTGCATAAATCTCTTTAACACTGTTTTGAATAGTAAATTTCATCTTAAGCTCAAAGCTTTCATAAGTAGACTGCTTTTTTAAAATCTTTAGATACCTCAGTTTTTCAGAAGAAATATCGACAACAGATTCCAAATCTTACAAATTTTACATCGTTTCAAATAAACGTAAAAGCACCTTTAATGGTGAATGTAACATCATCTGGTTACAGAACAAATGGCATGAAGTGGAGTAAACAATGTTCCCATCTAAAGTGATAAGTCGATGCAAGCACATCACCCCTTCGTGATCGATCACTGACTCAATCTCGGAAACGTATTTCGTGGGATGCCACTCTTTATTATCTGGCAACATTGAAATTTCTACTGATTAATTATATTATTGCTTAATGGTATTGTGTAATGAGAGTGACTTCTTAAATTTGGATATAAGATGATGCTAGTATAAAATGGCCTTCATATAATTTCTTTAGTTACCTAAAGGATACAATACTATCTTGATGAGGGATTTTCTTTAAAAAAGATGAATTTAACCTGGAGATAACTCTTAAGGCTTCATTCCATTTTCATAACTATTTTAATAATATTTATTTGTCTACCATCCGTTTCTGTGAAAAACAACTTGTGAAAAGGAATGATTATGTCGGTCCCTCGAGCAATAACTAGTTTTAATACTACGATGGTTTTTCAAACCACTTTTGCTCGAGATTGGATTTCTGGTTTGACGTAAAAGCTAAGCCGTTTTGCAAAATGCTTGAAAAAGTGTGAGAGAATTAGAATAAATTAAATAGAACCGTCTTTCAGCAATCTGCGTCAACGACGCTCAGTCATTAAATCAAAACCTGTAGAAAACTAGCTGATCAGGGCCTTAGACAAGATGGCTTTCCTTGTAGAAACTCCTCTGCGACGCTAAATGAAAACATAATCTAGGACTTATCAGTAGTAAATAGTATTCCCATATTATTTTCTTTTGTATTCTATTAGCGAAAACGATTGAAAGCATCTTGTCTAAGCCCCCCTTGTCTTTTCTTACTGACACGGCCTTGCATAATTACAGAAATTCTATATTCTAGCTATTCTACCAATCTGAGAACTAACATTTATTCATTTTATATATATATATACTATAAAGTGAAGTAAGTACTGTATAACCAGTAGTTGAGGTTAAAATGAGGTTATTTTGTCTCCGTTTTGCTATGGAGGGAAATGAACAATGAAAATTTCCAACTGCTCCTTATCTTTCTATATGATTAATTTCTTTACAGGATAAAGATAGACTAGGGTTCCCTGAGACTCACCGAGCTTCACCGCTTGGGGTCATAAAATGCGTGCCATTGCTGATCCTGGCCTACAGGAGTTGTAGTGACGGGTGTGAGGGCGAGATAGTCTCACTATAACCAGTACTCCCAATTAACTATAGACTGTAGAGTGTCAAACTGGCGATTCATTGGTTAATGTATCATCAATTACCTATATAATAAGTTTAGGAGCAGAAGGCATACACAAATTGCCGAATTCTTTCAACGTGACGCTATTTCCCATTATTTATTTATTTTATTTTAGCCTCTCAGCAAATCTCGGTAAGTCCATTCATTACCCTTTAATAGAATGTATCCAATTACTACCCCATACGACTCAAGAAAGTTACAGCGCCCCTTAAGCCATCCATCAGGAATCCGCAGCGGTGATGTACCCCAGACGTTTACGAGCTGAATTATGACGTATACTTTCCGCTACACGCACTTTGTCACAAATGCTGCGTGTGCGTGGCTTGTAAAATTTATCGACACTCTATTTTAATATCGAGTGTATTTTTTTAGAATGTGTAAAAAAATACAGGACTTATTGATTGTAGACTTAATAAAATTCTTAACTCTGACTATATAGGCTTTAAAAGGATATGTCCAAAAACGGCCAAAAATTCTAACCAGGACAGTTTATATTTTTATTCGATAGAACTCCTAAAAACTAGCCTTTTACAATAAATCGTTTAAGTTCAAGACCTCCGATTTTGAGATTTATGTAATTTTAGTTGGCTTAAAAACTACACTTAATATGAACGTTTTTAAAAAAGTTAGTTCTAAATGGAGGGGTCTATAAATATTTTTTAATAGATCCAAGATTTATATTTTGCTCTTTTAATATCTCTGAAGTCTGAGCCTAGTTAGATTTTGAGGCCCAACACCCATACAAAAAGCCGAAATCTCCTTTACATGGTTTCTTACACAATTTAGATGTGTAGTATAAGGAGATTATTGAAAATACATCCGCTTAGAAGGCTAAATCCCATTGCGTACATAGGAAGTAAATAATTTATTCCTTTAATAGAGAACTCCATCCATAACATAAGAGTAAGATCATATTGTAGTAATGGAATACAAGTAGAGAAATAGATAGACAATAACATTGTCTTCTTATGTTTTAATATTTCTGCACTATTTTAATCATTCCATTTTAGTTTGGATTATTAAAAACATATTTAAAAGGATTCTTTAAATTAATATAATATCACTATGTTACATAAAGAAGTTCACGTATTATGCCAAAAAAGTTGGTCAAAAGCGCAACTAGTTAACATGTTGCTGAGTGTATATCCGTCCCACGATGTGGTAGAGGTTAGAGCCTATTGCTATATTAAGTACCAATACATATTACTAATATATACATTTAATATTGATTTAATAAGCTGCTTACTTTGAATACATGGCAAATATAACAAAAAAAGAACGGGTTGCACTCCGGGAGTGCCGGCAGAAGTGAAAACTTGAACATTTACGTTGTGCATTTTTGAATATTTTGGAATGATTAGGGAATAATTTCGCACGAATTGCTTTATTTATCAGTATAAAAGTACTATAGTTCGGACAAACTAAGCTGGCCGGTATGACAATTCAATTTTTTTCCCGACGCGATAACTCTGTGAGAGCGTCTACCCAAAAAATTCAAAACCGTGTCATGTCATACCGGCCAGATTAGTTTGTCCCTACTATAGCAGTTATGTGGTTAAATACAATATTTATTTATTGCGCTATCGTACACAAAAATGACAATTTCACTATTTCTTTATAAATCAAACTTTGAAAAAAGAATGTTATGTTCTTTTGTACTCTTGCCGTACCAACGCTGGGGAAATAAATAAAAATATAGTCTTTTAAGAATTATAGCTTCTACGCATTGTATTTAAGGTTCATATTAGTAAGGGATAGTAAAACCTCCTACGCATTCGATCGGGGTCACGTGATCCTGACGCGAGTTTAACATTTTATCCGCTAAAGAAGTTTTCACTTCAAAAATGAAAACTGACTAACTCTACGTAATTACGCTTATAAAAAAATAATGACATACCCCTATCAACCGTGGCTCTATTGAAAATAGAAAGTCAACGTATAGAAAATAGGCAAATTTCTAATGAAGTCCAACGCAACTTTTTAGTGGTCGCACAGTTTCACTTCAGATTGATTACAGTTTTTCCCATCCGAGTAAAATAAAATTATGAAGTCTCTCTTTTATGCCTAGAGCTCTCTCTGCAAGAACTTTTTGAGCCCAATCGAGAACCTACTTTGTATCTTACAATTTCACGGTTTCAATATGATTAAATTTTAGAATTTAAGAATAAAGATCTTGAAATGTTTGTAGTCTAAAAGTTTTTTGGAAATAGTAATATGGTAGTGTGACGGAAGATAGCCCAGTTCCTAACATAGCTCAGCTTTCAATAAATCTAGTAAAACTTTTACCAAACAATTTCAAATTATGTTCGTTTATGCATCTGCGACTTCAAACGAAATTACATCTGCGGCTAGTTCCAAAGGAACTGCCATATTGAAAATATCTGTCATTTTTCTGAAGCGTGTCGTGACAGTGGATCGGATGTGATTTCCAAGTAATAACTTTTTAAATTAATAAAATTCTGGATATTTTTATTATAAGCCACGGCCAAGTCTTTAATTGTTTTGTTTACTTTATTGTTTTCTTTTTAAATAAATCTGTCTTTCAATGATGATTGCAATGGATTTTTATACAGAATCATTCATTTTCATTATTCATTTTGTGATACCATAATTTTATAGACACGATAAAAGAAGACTCTTAAGAACATTGAATGCACTAAGGGTATTAAATACGAATACAATGTTTTAAACACACATTTCTAATTAAACTGCAATTTGTGTCAGTGTTAAACTAACAACGTCATATGACGTTATTATATAATAAGGCTTCTGTTTGCAACTGGTTTTTTGTTTCAATAAGTACTTAAAACTTGTTTATTTTACCAACATAATTTGCGTATTTTTTGCACTATTCAAATGTTAGAGCTTGGATTCGATTTCCTGCAGGATTATAATCATTAAATATTGGTTGTTCAATAGATGTAAAACCTTGTAATAATAAATTTTATTAATCGAATGAAACAAGAAATCGATATTCATTTTCTTGAAATTCATTGAACCTAGGTATGAATTACTCAATGTATTATATATAAACTACTTATCTGACTTCTATTAGTCGATAATTTGCCTATTTTGGCTTAAAATTGTCAAGTGGTCAGTGTGGTGGACTAAGGCCTGTAATTTCTCACTAGCAGAGTACAAATCTCTCATAGTAATAATAGTAACATCGATCGATCGAAAACGAATGGGATATGTGCTATTATAATAATATTATACCATCAAGTTCTTACTATAATACATGAACATATGAAACACAAAACTAACAGTGAAACAAATGTCTCGCGTTGTAAACATAGTTTAATAAAAAGATCATATCATTATAGAAAATAAACCAAAAGCAGAAAAGAAACTAGTCTTAGTAATAATTTTCTGTGTAGAAGCAATTTAGTAAAGTTGACTAAAGAAATCAATGCATCTTACCGTTCCTCTAATACACAAAATGCATGTGAATGCTAAAAAATCCCTTTCGTATTGATTTATAGCAACAGTGATTTGTAACCAAAATTAGATCTAGTAGTGAAGAATAAAATAGGGTAAATAATGAAAAATTGCATCTGGTAATGAGGACATTAAATATTAACCTATTTTAAAAAAGACTTTCCACTTAAAAATATATAGGTACCCAAACGGTTTTCCCGTGAACAAAAACCTTCGAAGCATAAATACAGCATTTTTACTTACTTACAAAATACATAGATTCTCTTGCAATACTAATTCGATATATTAAAATAAATATGAGTACACTTACTACATTGACTTGGTATTAAGTCAATATTATAATGTAAGGTAAACTACTTAATGAAACAATCGTATTTTAAGTGATACCTATGCTAACCTCATCAGCACATTGTTGTCTATCAGGCAAAACTCTGACAAACGTCGCACTCGTTTGAACAAGCGCATTGGACTAGTATATTCTAAACTTCTGTTTGGAAATCTTTGGGGGAGGCCTATGTTCAGCAGTGGACGTCATGTGGCTGATGATGATGATGATTCTAAACTTTGTTGGCAAAGCCCGTATGGCATTACTTGGGCTAAATAGTATAAGATCTTAAAAACAGTTTATGAAGAATAGGTCGTACACACACACACACTCACGCCCTGTATCCCCGAAGCGGTAGGCAGAGGCACAACTAGTGCCCGCACTTCTCGCCGTGCGCATCTCGTCCCATGACGTGATAGGGGGCGAGCCTAGCGCCATATCGGGCACAAATTCCAGACTCCGGACTAATACTGAATAGAAAAACCCAATTACACTTTGCCCGACTCGGAGATCTAACCCGAGACCTCAGCTTTGCAGTCGTACCGTAATACAACTACGCCACCGAATCAATCAGAAGAATCTATACTAATATTATAAAGCTAAAGAGTTTGTTTGTTTGTTTGAACGCGCTAATTTCAAGAACTACTGGACCGATTTAAAAAAAAAATCACTAATAGGAAGCTACATTACTCCTGAGGCTACTTTTTATCCCAGAAAACTTTTCTACGCGGGCGGAGCCGCGCGCAATGCTAGTAGGTCATATACATAATAATTATAAGGCCTGGGTACTGGAATAAGATATAAGCTGTCCTTACATGAAATTTTAAGGTATGGTTTTTGTATGGGCATTTTATTAAGACTCGCATTAGACCCAAGACTAAGTTGCAACAGTGGATGTGCATTGTGCAATGTTACAGAACAAGACCGGCCGCATCAGCCTTGAAATCCATATAGTTAGTTGCAAATAAACATATTTTACTTACATAATTCCAGCCAGTAACAAATATCATTTACATGGCGACAGATTTGTAAACTGGCGACATATACAAGAATGTAAAAAAAATAAAGTGTAGTTGGCGCGCAAATGTACGTTAAACTGTGCCTCGCATGACCAATGACCCTGCGTGCGACGCAGCATCGCGTGAGAATACGTATTAAGCGAAGACCACAGTGATTCTATCAACATGCAGGCTCGATGACGGAGTTCCGCTCTTTGGACCGTAGAAAACATTCCGAAACGTTGCCAAAGTTGATTGTACCAGACGAATGTGGTGACTAATTTTCTAACATGTTTAAATGACGACACTTAAATTACTAGATATTGTTATCAGTAGTTTATGATGTTGATTTAAAGATTATAGAAACATTGAGGTACAAAATTTAATTCTTTTTTGGGTAATATTCTTTAATTGACCCTCTTTTTTCACTCTGTATAAATGCTCGTCAAAAATGTGGTATAGTTAAAATAATATAATCATTACCATTTGCCATACATTGCAAACTAGCATAGGATAGGTAATGTGAATCTTATCATATAATAGTGATCTAAGCATAGCAATACATTCATTACATATGTATATATCAAGATACATAAACCCATCACGGACCAACCACAAAGTAAATAACACCAGGCCACAAAACATACAGCCATGCAGTTGTCAAATGTGTGTGTGTGTGAGTGGGTGGGCGTCGTCCGGACTCACGCCATTCGATTCCCCGAAGAGGAAATCGTTACGGCCGGCAAATTGTGCCCTAACCACTAGTTTGGGCCACGGCCGACCCAACACGCAGATGTTATTTACTATATATGCTTGAATAACGAAATTGATGGTAATACGTACTTGGTAAGAACATTATTTTAAGGGATATTAATTATGTTCTGTATAAGATCGATATTATGTTTTTGTTTGGCTTAAAAGTCTTTATAATATTATTACTCGAATGGAAGCTGGAATTAAATAATCATGGGCCTCCTCCTCCTTGCGTCGATTCCCCAATGCTGGGGGTCGTGAGTCATCAAGGAATTAACTTTTCGCGTACGATGTTGTGCCAACTACTTAGGCTTTCAGCGACATGTATAGCTGAAATGTTTGATTATGGTATTGTAATCATGGGCCTACATTTGGAATAAACCACATAGACAAATCATTACTTTCTTTATGCCGCTCTAAGTCATGGGATACAGATTTTGTTTTTTCGCAGTAGTAGTGTATTAGGTTATTGTTAATGTTGATAAGTAGCAAATTAATGCACAGCAACCATACAGTAACATATTATATTAAAATATTTAAATATAATAAATATTTATTTTCAGGCTATAAGGTATTTCTGATGACATTAACATATTTAATTTTCAATTATTGTAGTCATATTTAGACTTTCTATTTGCAAGAAAAGTCCAAGCTGTTAGGTTACCGAAATCCTGACGTGGGGTCGTAAGACAGGTGAAACCAACATAACCGTTCCAATCACTCCCAATGGTGGCAGCGACAGCGTGTTTTTCCACTCGAAAAAAAGCCTATCTCACATTTTCTGAGTCAATGCTGCTAGTCACAAACATGTATAAGCCGACCAATAGAAAAGTCACCCTCTAATCTAAGCTCCCAAATAAATGGTAACAGTATAAGTACTATACACATTAGCTGTTTAATATGATAACTGCTAAATACATTTTACTTGAAACTTGTGAAACATGCCTTTAATTTTTGGTTTTTGTTTTATGATATAGGGGGCAACCGAGCATACGGTTCACCTGATGGTAAGTGATCACCGCCACCCATGAACATCTGCAATACCAGGGGGCACAGAGATGCGTTGCCGGCCTTTTAGGTGGGAATACGCTCTTTTTTTAATATTAGAAACAGTATCACAACCAGCCATTTTCATATTCAGCCAACCAGTTCTATCTTATTCATATTAATTAAATTTACAGCATTAAATTAGGAATATCGTTATTACCTATGCTTCCAGATTTCGCAGTTGATGTCTAAAGAGGGGCCATAAACAAATTCATAAGTAGGCTACGCGCACGGTTTATGCGTTTTTAAGGGCTTACTCTCCTGGGGGAGCGACAGAAAAGTGAAACGCGGCGTAAAACCTGCGAAACCCTGCTGAGATGTGAAGGGAGGGATTTGAAATTTCACTAGAGTCGAATAAACTGCTTTAGGGTGTATGTTTACGGGAACAGCTGGAAAACAGGCAAGTATGATAAGCATTCGGTACTATTGTTACAGTATGGGATAGGTGTAGGTCAATAAGATTTTATACTAGTTTTTGCCCGCGGCTCCGCCCGCGCGAATGAGTTTTCCCGGGCTAAAGTCCCGCTTTATATTTTCCCGGGATAAAAAGTAGCCTATGTGTTAATTCAGGACATAGTCTACCCGTGTGCCAAATTTCATTGAAATCTGTTCAGCAGTTTTTGCGTGAAATAGTAACAAACATCCATACATCCAGACATCTAGACATCCATACATCCATACTTACAAACTTTCGCGTTTATAATATTAGTAGGATGTTATAACGGCTTGATTTCGCGATTCACATTCTGGAGTTATACATCCTGTTACAATAGCCTATTTAATCTCACGTCCATCAAAATGTACAACGTCTCTAGTTTTTGTTTATTTTGGGACTTTATAGTAATTTTCGCTGGATAAAATGTGAAATTTTTCGAAATATATCAGAGAAAAGATAACAACAAAACCATGAAGTTGCCTTAAAACTAACAACCATCTACCAAGTACCATATTATTGTAAACTAAGAACAACAAAAAAATCAATATTTAAAAATTATTGTAGAATTCATTTTATTCTTCTTTAAAACCAAACAACAAAAAGTTACTTTCACACAAATAATTTGGAGAAACATTATAGTCTACAACAATACCATAAAGAAAGTACTCACCGATCTTACAATTTCCCATACACGTAGTAAAAGTAGCAATCTTTAAAAGGAAATTACATTTTATCCTCCGTCCGCACACATTACTCTGGCAACACAGAAAATTTTAATTCAAAACACAGACAACCCATACGCATTAAAATAGGTTTAACCGCCAGCCGTTCCATTTTCAAAAAAAAATAAAATAAAACAAAAAGGCGCATTCCCGCCATTTCACCCGGGCGCGCCGCAAATTCCAGTGGAAAAATCGCATTTCGAACGCGGTTTGAATTTTAATTGACATACAGTCAGCGCGGCGTAGAAAAACGTGCCATACGATATAGGGTATCGCATACATTTACGAGTTTACATCAGTTTGACTGGGGGACGCTCTATGTCCACCAGTTGCGGGCAATGAAAGTGGCGTCACACGTCCGCATATACTTGTAGGACGAGCGCTAACTGTAAAGAAGCTTGTAAATCATTCACTAGACAAGATTCTAGTCGGGTGAGCGGCCGGGTAATTACGGCAATTTAGTTAGTGATAGGCTGTAAGTTACCTGGGTAAATTATTCGGCATTTTTGCAACTCTACGATGAGCTTGCCTGTTTGTCGGCGTCTAGCCCTTGCTAACCAGATCTGCGAGTATAACAGTATATTATTAAATCGTACTAATATACAGTGAAGGACTGCCTCGGTGGCGAGTTGTATTACGGTACGACTGCCGTGCTGTGGTCTCGGATTCGATTCCCGAATCGGGCAAAGTGATATTGGATTTTTCTACTCATTATCAGCCCGGAGTCTGGAAATATGCCCTACAAATTACAATATACCCGCCCCTGTTATATGAGACCTAACATAGATGGCATAATGTGGGTGTCTCACACCTCTGCTTACCCCTGATAAACGGAAAAAAGCGTGATGGTATATATGTATGTATGTACTAGTATAAAAAAATTATCATATCTTCGTTTTCTTGAGAATATATGGTTAGACTTGATTAGGTCTAATGTGAAATTAAATGATAATAAAATTCAATGAAATAAAAAATAAGGTTCATTAAAAAAAAATATCACCATGAAATACTAGGTATATAGTCTTACGCTACATCAATAAGACGTTAGAATACATGTCATGTGGTTTAGAAATCGATATTGTCCTGACTTTGATCTGAACGAAATATGTA
The DNA here is from genome assembly GCA_947568825.1 of Sphinx pinastri. NCBI lineage: Eukaryota > Metazoa > Arthropoda > Insecta > Lepidoptera > Sphingidae > Sphinx > Sphinx pinastri. The sequence continues at coordinate 5,945,162 of OX387627.1, read as the reverse complement.
TCAAGACAGTATTTAAGACGTATATGGGACTGTATAAAGCTTATTTGTGTAAATTCGTGTTAAATCGGTTCATCATATTGGGGGCTGTTCCATCAAGGGAATGTAGTATGTTCGGGAAATCATTAAAAATGATTGAAATTCTATCAACTTTATGCTATTTTATTTACTTATTTATTTTATTTATTTATTTTATTTTATTATGGAGCGGTCTACCGGGAAGTGGAACGGTCTGCCGAGACAATGTCCGGAGGTTCATAACCCAAGGCACACACCTCTGACTTTTCGAAGTTACGTATGTATTGTTTATCAATTATCGTTCGCTTTAACGGTGAATGAAAACATCGTGAGGAAACCTATATACCTGAGAATTTTCCATATGAATTTCGAGGGTATGTGAGGTCTGCCGACCCGCACTAGGCCCGCGTGGTGGACTAAGGCCTAACCCCTCTCAGTAGTAGAGGAGGCGTGTGCTCAGCAGTGGGCATTAGGCAGTTTATAATACAGGGCTGATTACATTGTATTGCAAACCAATTATCTATAAATGTATCTGTCAATATAATATGAGAAAAAAAAGAAAATACCCACAAAGCACAATATATAGTTACTTATTAATTAACCGACTTCCTTTTACAAAGATTCAATCTAAACATATTACACTTTTAACCTTGATTTGTTTAAATACAGATCATCAAGACTGTCCATAAAAAAAATGAATCCAGTGTTGCCAACATTTTTAATCTCTTCATCGTACGTGCAGTACACAAAATTACAATAAACAATTCCATCCTCATTAAAGCGGGGTTCATCACGGTCCAAATTATTCTACACAAACGGCGGTAATGTCGAATGGCCGCGAATAATTGCGAAATAACCACGAAACTCCTCCCGTAACGTTTAATTTGGCGCCTCTCAATTTGGAGCTAAATTGTTGAAGATTAGACAGTGCTTCGGCCTTCAGTGACGCACGACGAATTGCTTTGCGAACCCCCGTAATTAAACTACATGGACATCATTTTTATTCCTAGTTTCCTGTATTTTAGCATTGAAGGGCTTTAACACGGCCTTCGTGGTGTAAATACTTTAAACAATAATTAATTGTTATAAGTAAAGTGCTCGTACCTTCATGCTTTATTCCGTTAACCAGAAATATCATGTGTGTTGGGTGTACATATTTAATTATAAGAACCTTCTTCAGAAACCAGTACTTAAATAACGCCACTGTTTAATTTTAAATAAAGTTTTATACTCAGACATTCACATTAGTCTTAATGATAATACGTACATCTGCATTCTTACATTCGTACAAAGCAGAAATACATATTTTTTAAACCACTGCAATACACGTGAAGCGTATTATTAACCGGCTTTCATTATTTCCAGGTATCATGGCGCATACGAATGTAACCAGCGCTGCAATCACAGAATACCGTTACACCAAATGAACAAATTGAACAGATGAAAATGTTCACGTATGTCGCAAAAAGGGAAACCAATTCCGCACATGTATAATCAAGATTGGAGAGTGTTGGCGCACACAGGCAGCTATGCAAGAAATATGTAACACAGCCGCCCTGCCGCTAGACACTAACCCACTAGTTAGAAAGATAAAATGCGAAGAGTTTCCCGCCATCAGGGGGAAGCAGCCGTCGAGAATTGGCATGGGGGTGCGCGATGAAATGGAAGAGGACTTCGCGGTGAAGACCAGGAACACACCGCCAATGGGACCAGCACCTGGACAGGAGCATCCGCGCATGGAACACGGCGGCAACGGCTTCTGGCTGGCAGCGGTCACGGCTGCCGGCGCGCCGCATCCCATGCTCGAGACCTGCACCGAGACTGGCTTCATCAACAGCCAACCTTCTATGGCAGAGTTCATGACTGCCTTACCCCAGCTCGGAGGAGGAGAACTCAGTCCCCAACACACGCCCCCTGGATACGCGCCCGATCTGCCCTCGCCTGGAGGCGGCCTCAACGTACCTGAGTACCCTTGGATGAAAGAGAAAAAAACAACAAGAAAGAGCAGTCAACAAGGTGAGTGTAATTTGCTTATTTAGTATTTGGTGATTTTTCAACAGGCAAGACTGTATTCAACGTTAGAAACGACAGGTTAAGCACTTATCAGACCACGTCATCGGGGTCACTAAAAAGAAAATGGCTCCGCAATCACAAAGAGGTCCGACATTTTCGTTCGTAAGTGCGTCTAACTGCGGCGTGAGTAACTACTTCGGAATTATTATTGTGCCTTTCAACGGCTACAACAAATGGCCATTCAGCCATTGTGTTCTGGTTCACGGTCCCAGAGTTACTTTAATGAACATCAAATTACTACGAAATATATTGAATTGTATGTGGCGACGACGTTTTGTGTCTGTACTCCATAAGTAGAGACGCGCCGATGTGGGAGTGGTGCGGCGCGGCGGCGGAGCGGCTGTGTGGCCGCGCTCGTGGTGCAGGCATTATCCGAGCCACCGACCCGCCGCCAACATGCCGTGTAACGGAACGGACTCGACATGCACTGTAACCACAAATTATAAGTGAGAACATTTTAGAGCGCCATTTTTATATGCTGACAAGTATCGCTGGTAAATGTAAAGAACTACAGGCCATTCGTTAATGTATCTATGCAACTGCAAAGATAGTTTTTTGCACAATCAAATGTTGCTTTAGAATTGTATAAAAAAGGAAATGACCCCAAATTTGTCGCCGGGACAAAGCGGTGATCTTTGGAGAACAATGAGCGCGCGCGATGATCCATCATCATCCGTCGACCGCGCTTGTGGGAACGCGACCTCACCTGGTGTGTCGATACGTCATCCGTGGACGAGATACAAATTACAGCTTCGCCTGTAGTGACTCCTTGGGAATCTTGGTCGCTATAATTGAAATCAAATCGCATAAAATTAACTGACATGATTTTGATGTAAAGTTTCCAGTAGCAATTTAGTGAGCTAAGTTCTGTTTTGTTTTTTATACCGACATGGTGAGACTGGTTCTTTTGTTAGTTACGAACCAAACGCCGCGCCGGGCAACACGATGTTATAGGATTTCTTTTCTTCTGTTGTATCTCTGCTATCATTTATTACTATGGCATGATTTTACGATTATTAAACTCCGTTTAAACTCTGTGTCTATACCTCAATATTTGTCTTTTTCTATGACTCTACCATATACAACAGTAAGATCACGCTTATAACATTAAATAACTAACTTATCTTTCGTGCCTTGTCTACGTTAAGTTAGTTACTGATACAAGATATAAGATGCAATTTCCTTACCATTGCTGGCCGAAAACTCTTTTCCTCGGTGTCTAAGCGTGTCATAGAATATGTTCATAATATATTTGAAGACGATTAACGCTGTTGTCCAACGGGAGCGACCTCCCGCCGGGCGCCGCGGGGGTCTGCGCCGACAAAACGCGCGTTAACACCATGTTTTGAGTGGCCGACGAACACGCTGCCGGGTTTAAGTACAATCAGCTGAGCCTATGTTCACTTGCGATTCTTTTAATTAAAATAATTTCTGCAAACTGGTTTTAAGTTGCAAAAAAACTACTTTGAAGTAAGGTTTTTTTTGTTTGAATAACTACATAAATGAACGAAAGGATTAATTTTATTTTGGTAGACAAAATCCAAAACATATCAGAAATAGAATTCAATGCTATAAAATTGAAATCGTATAATACTATTTAAAAACTTGATTCGCATCTTGATTGGAAAAAAGGACGCTAACATTTTATTAGAACAGATCTAATTTACAATCGTTATACTTACTCTGTTCTGCTCGTTCGAACCCTGTGTTCAAATGAAATTAACGTAATTATTATTTAAAGCAAACTTACTCGTAGAAAATAAGATCGCACCACTCAATGTAATTTCACATAATGGTAGGGTTGCCACGAATTCTCATCCGACTTTATTAAAAATTCTTACTCAATTAAAATAAATTAATATTTAAGGATCACAATACATTTTTGTTTAGAATGACTTGTCTAATTACAAGTATTGAAAATACCTAATTTTCAAGTAAATTTTACAGATAGAACTAAATAATATTGTGCATAATATCAAATGGATATGAAATGTTACAAGTCATTCATAGGGTTTGAATAATCTTATCGTACTTTTAGTAAAACCAGTGACTAACCTGCGTCCCAAAGCACATCCACCAAAGTTTTACTTTGACATGGTAGATGGTCTCATCCGAGTAAAAAAACCTAGTCTATTTCCGACATACATCTAAAATACGCGTTCAAAACCTGAGCCGGTATTTTTTGGTATGGCAACCCCGCACGCAGGGCTGCGGATCCGGCCGTGAACCGGCCCGGTGATCCATCACTGTCAGCGCTATCGAGCGATGCACGCCCGCCGTCACCGTCTATGCAACTCGCTCAGACGCTTTGTGCCCGCCCGCTAAACTTCGATATTGGGTTTACCAACTTTGACTGATTCCTTAAGTGACGGTTTAACGTCTAATTTTGTGTTTATATCCGGTATATCCAGCGAGATGTATGCCGCTTCTAACAGGTCGGTCTGACAATCTTAAGGATCTATTTTCATCTTAAGGGTGGGTTTCATGTGGCTGATGATGACGATGATCCAGTTCATATTGCTGTGTGAAATATAACTAAAACGTTTTTACAGATAAATTAACTTACTGTATAAAAATTTCATTCTGAGAGTGCAGAAATATTAATCTTGTTAATTATAATCTAGACTCTCATCAATAATCTAGATAGAAATAACTGAATACAATAAATAAGAAAGCTACGACGAAAAATGGTATACCAGAGTGGATGATACAACTAAATGGAATATATTTTGTAAAGAAAATTTCAATAAAAATCGCACAGCATAAACATTATTCTCATGCATACAAAAAATAATTTAACTTCCCCATCAGATCCCCACAAAGGCAATATCATCTACTTACACAAATCTATCACGAGCTGTAGGTAGATACCTATTAGGGACATGAAACAAATTGTTCGCGGAACCACGCCTCCGGCCGTATCTCCAGAGATCGAAATTAAAATGAACGCCCTGACACGATCGATCATTCCGATTCCTCTTTAATACAATGCCGTATTATTTTTGCACTGTCTCAATTTGTTCAATATATTGTGATTGACTGACGTGTGATACGCGTTCTCGTTTTATTTATGCTTTGTTCATCAAAATTGCTTTAGCTGTAACAAAAGATTTATTCAACGGAATATTAACGGATATTATAGGAAGCTAGACTCTGTGTTCTACCATATTAGATCCAAATTCAAAAACAAATTTATTGAATATTTTTATTGAATTAAAACACCTGGACTCGGTGTTCGTTTTACTGCTACTTCAGAAGGCACATTCTTGAAAGTAGATACTGGATATGACTTTTGAATTGCTCTTTTCGGAAATTAGGTTATTAAAATTTATCATTTAAAACGATGCGCAGTCGATGTGGCCTTAAATAAAATGAACAAAAATGTTATAAATGGTTTCAGACTCTGAGAATTGGGTTTACTATAAAAATAAAGCTTTGTATACTCACGCTGGCAGCGGTCAACGTTCAGAAGGAATTAAATATGATGGAAACAATAGCTGTACGAAACTTGTTAAGACCTACTCAAGAGTGTGTTTTTTACTCAAAACTCAAGAGAAACAATAGGTCTTATTGTGTAGAGTTTGGACAGAGTTTTGTGCCAAATTCTAAAGCAAACGAGATGCCTTATCCACAGAAAAAAAGTCAAACTAGCTATATATAAACGAAAATATCGCGTGCCACCGATTGCGTTCTGTAAATAAACAGCTGAAATATTCACTCTAATACGAGTCTATTACACTTAATGACGATGGCTGGGAACGTTGTCATTTTGCGCCTGCTTTATCTCTGCAGCTACCTTTATTTCATATTGTTCATTTAGTTATCGGTTAGGTTTAAGCTGTCGTATATTTACTACGTTTTATAATTAACTATAAATTAAAATGTGCTTTTACGGTACTTGTACGGTAACATACCTTTCAGGTACGTTCTTTTCAGAAAATAGGTTACTAAAATGTATCATTTAGACTTAAAATGATGCAGAATCGATGCGGTACCTTTCGGGTATGTTACTTTCGAAACAATGAAATAACCCATTGGAATAATCTAATTAGAAAATCTAACTTTTAAGAAACGCAATAGGATTTATTTCTAGTGTCTATAGACGTGCCTGCTCTAGATTATGCCCATACTATGTATATTTTTGATACCGTTTTAAAAAGTAGGTATGTTAAAGAAATCATAATATTATAATAATTAACGCCATCTATTTTGCTATACACATAATCATTGCAATTTTAAAATGGAGCATGAACAATAATCATTCCTCTCGTCTAAACAGGTAGTTTTTTGTCTATGATGAAAGTGACCACGGGGTCCACAAATTTAGCAATAAATCTTTTTGGCCGGTGCCCTTTGATTTATGTGAAAAATGGTCATAAATTTTAGGTTACGTTCATGGCAGCCCGGATTTTATGCGGTCAGCACACGTAACGCGTCTTATCTAATTTTGTGGCTAATTTAAACCATAACTAAAACTTAACAAAAAAACGTAGCGATTTGCTTTACTTCCTCAATTTAATTTAAATGAGAATGTGAATAACTTGCTACACCTTCTTAAAAACTATTATAGTTGGGTAAAAAATGTTATTAAGATCAGTAAATATATGTAATTGTTACTTTTAGAAAAATACAACCTTGTGGTTAACAACTTGGATTTTGTATTCTTTAATGCAATGAAGATTTCGTGACCAGCAAAGTAGTGCTTCCTCATAAGTCGACTTATCTTGAGCCTCCATTTAACATCAGATGTAGAGGAATCACTTTGTCGTGATAAAAAAATAATATTTTCCTACAATCTTTGATTAATTATATATATATAACTAGATAGACACTGAACGTTTCAAACGCGTCGAAAAAAATAGAGGCGAACAGTTCCCCACTAAATGAGTTCGAGTGAATACACTTTTGTTGTTTTTCATGGATATAATTTTCTCCCCGTTTTAATAGAAACCATGTAATCACTGGTATCATTATGCGCGCACACAAGGATACGCAGAATGATGCAGCGATAGCGTATGACACAGCTGTCACGCATACTAGCTTAAGAAAAGTTGGCCTGTTTGTTTTAGTTTCATTGAAGCGCGTCACTCTATCTAGGTATATAATTAATCACAGCCTACAATATTCTACGTGTAAAATAAGTTCTCCGACCTACCTACTCATCACATATGATTCTATTAAAAATTGAAACAGTCCAGTAGCCAGTTACAAACATAATAATTACTTGGTTATAATAACGGCATTCACAGGCTGTCAATACAAACTCGGATATGATTTACGCTCCGGTACATGACAACACTTTCACCGGTATCATTCGACGGACATAAATCAATGCGGACGGCGCAACTGCCCTTTTGTGGCTCTTTTATAGCCGCTCACAAATATCGCCGTTTCAGGGTTAAATATCGCGTTTTATAATGCTATTAATTACTTGGTAAAAATTTTCAATTTGTATTGACAGGGTTAAGTTTTCAAAATTATTGAAATTTGGAACTCGAGATTTATAAAAGTAGAGTCGGTAATATTTTGTAAGTAAATATAAACGTACCTATATTCTGCAATCATTTTTTTTTCAATACTGCATATTCTTATGAATATAATATTTGTGAATCCAATTCATTCTTCATCACCGTCCTACCAGACTTAAAAAAAAACTCTTCAGCCACCAAACAGGAGCCGCTAGCTCGACTGCAACAAACAAATAAACGAACAAACAATGCGTAATCCGCCGCCTAAGCCGACATAAAGAACGCGCCAATCAATAAATCACTTTCGCTAAGGGCGGACGCACACTGGGCGCCGGCCTTTGTCCTGCATTGTCGGCGCCGATTTTTACAGCAATTAGAGACACTTACCTGCCACGCTGTACGTAATCCTATTAGATTGGTGAAAGGGAAGGATGCATCGCCGTGGGCGGTCGTGTGAGCGAGACAGGACAGCATTGCTCAGCGCTTTTAATTCGTCTAATCCTTGGTCTGAATGAATGTGATGATCTGGTTGTATTTGAACCGGTTGCGGTGTTAAACTTTTTAATTGTAGGTGTTACCCCTAGCACATTTTTTTTTTAGTGAAAACTTCTTTATCGGCGTTGAGCACTTTTGGGATGGGTATAAAATGTTAAACTCGCGTCAGGACACGTGACCGATCGAAAATGCGTAGGAGGTTTTACCGTCCCTTACTAATATGAACCTTAAATACAATGCGTAGAAGCTATAATTCTTAAACGAGTACATTTTTATTTATCTACTTCATTAAAACCATCCCTTACTAATATGAACCTTAAATACAATGCGTAGAAGCTATAATTCTTAAACGACTACATTTTTATTTATTTCCCCAGCGTTGGTACGGCACGAGTACAAAAGAGCGTAACATTCTTTTTTCAAATTTTGATTCATAAAGAAATAGTGAAATTGACATTTTTGTGTACGATAGCGCTATAAAAAAATTGAGAGGTGTCAAGGGACACCCGGATGGAACGAAGTTCCTTTCGATTAATTAGTGAAGGAATTGTAGTAAAATTTTATTTATATAACAGAGTGTGTATATATATAAATATTTTCCTATTTCCGTTCCAATACATAAGTTTCTAGAGAAAAAAACAAATAAATACGTGTGGCACTCAGAGACTGCCGCGGTAAAGCTATTGCATAGCATTTTTATCACAAATTTTGATTGACTAAACACAAATTCGATCTTACGCTTACCACATAAAGTAGATTTTTAAACGCGAGCAAAGAACGTTTAGTCTTGTTATTGATAAATGTCAGTAACCAAAGTAGAATAAATCAACAAAATTTGAAAAAAGAATGTTACGCTCTTTTGTACTCGTGCCGTACCAACGCTGGGGAAATAGCTTCTACGCAATGTATTTAAGGTTCATATTAGATTAGTAAGAAATGGTTTTAATGACTTTAATAAATAAAATAAATAAAAGTATACTCGTTTCAAGAATTATAGCTTCTACGCATTGTATTTAAGGTTCATATTAGTAAGATAATAGCAAAAAGTGTCGTGACAACTTTTCGTGAGAATTTTTTCCGTCTAGCCCCCTTTCACAACGCGCGATAAGGAACTTCGTTCCAATAAATATTGTATTTAAGGGTTTTTTAATACATCAATGATTTAACTACATAAATGCTAGTACTTTTATACTGATAAATAAAGCAATTCGTGTGAAATTATTCCCTAAGCATCCCAAAATATTCAAAAATGCACAACGTTAATGTTCAAGTTTTCCCTTCTGCCGGCACTCCCAGAGTGCAACCCGTTGTTTTTTTTTCTATATTTTCTTTTTAGTATCACAGCGATAGTGTATTTTGTAGATTTATTGTACTAATTTCATTAATTTCTCACTCCTAATCGCTAGGAAATTGACAAAATCCATGATATGTATTTTGAATGATTTTAAAAGTGTTAGTAGAATTACGCATTTTGTATAATGACTGTTGGGTGTTTCAATTCAAAACCTGTGCTTAGCAACATCCCACAAATATAAAACTGAAATTAAACAAAATAATCTAAAGAAGAGTATGGTCCACAATGCTATACATACTGTACGTACTAAACTATACGTATCACGTAGATTAATATTCAATTCAAATGTTTATTCAAAGCAATCAAGTTTAACGTTTCACACCCCTCATACGAAACTCGAGAGAGAATGCAAACTGATTTATCATGTTTCCGAGTTCTCAAACAAGCATCATCTTACACGCATAAAGCTCGTATCGCAACCTCAACTATTGTCGAACACAAAACATTCTCAACAATTCGACGTAAAACTTGAAGCACATATTTGGCTAATGCATTTAGATCATCTTTGGTTGTACGAAATCAGAATGTACTAACTAGGTGTTTGTGGATATACCTTAAGTAGTGATAATAAAGTGTATAATGCATTGATTTTGCGTCTCGTAGAGATGAGGGTGCGGTCTGGCATGTTGTCCGGTTCCGGACACGAGTTTAACCCACCAGTAATTATCTAAGTTTGTACACTCCACATGTTAGTGCTTCTTGATGTAGAAGCATGTGGTTTATGGACCAAACATATAAACCAAACTTTATATGTAATATCTGAATTAATAACACATATATTATAAAATTTCCGTTTAAATTTAAAATAATGATTATTTACGTATTATTAATAGTAATAATATACTGTTAATATTGAAGAGACCAAAATACCCATTTTATAATATAATAAATTACAATATTTTTTTAATTCTTGAGACCAAAATATAAATTTAAAAGTTTTAATTAAGAATTTGTAAGTTTTTAATGGTAAAGCGAAGTTATTTGAATCCAGTATAGCCTTTATGTATAACGACAGGTGGACAGACGACCTTGTTAAGGTCGTAGGAGCCCGCTGGATGCAGGCCACTTCTGACAGATTGGTCTGGAAATCTTTGGGGGAGGCCTATGTTCAGCAGTGGACTTCTAAAGGCTGAAGAAGAAGAAGAAGAACGAATGAACTTTAGTTGTTTGCAATGTATGTTAACGTAATGTTTTCTTATTTCATAAATGTTAATTAAGAGCAATTTATTTATAACTTGATTTTTCATTGTCATTCTAAAATCATACATCAGATGAATAATTACTAAAAAAATAAAAAGGAGCTTAGGTATACGTAAATACAGGAGACAGACGATGTAATGATGGCTTGAATCGACTGACAAACATAATCCATCACATATGACTATGAAGACTCATTAATTTTGCCACCTAGCAATGTATCTTCAAGTATACTGAGGCGTTTACTCGACTCCCAAGAGAGCCTCAACGGCGTATTAGCTCGAACATTATAAATCAAAGGCAACAGTCTTAAAGCTAAGCCGCGAAATCCGTTTAATCATCTCGCACGTTATTAATAACGCCTTTGAAATTAAACAATAAATTTAGCGGGGCTAATCGCGCGAGGCGACCGCAACACAACCGCGCTGAGTCAACATTTATAGAGACAAATTGTTGCGCCACTAACACTGCCTTTACGATGTATTAATCTTGAGACGGCTCGTAGACGCGCTACGCTCGTAGGCGACCCTCCCCTGAGCGATCATACCCGGCCCTCGGCCTTATAAAAATGGCTTAAGGCCGATGCAGATGCTTAAAAACGTACATTCGGTCTAATATGTTGTGGAATAATACCAATTTTGTGAACATTTTTCGTTGTAAACCACGCGTAGGCTGTTTGTCTGTGCTGAATTAAATAAACTCAATATAATGTCTACTTATTATCACTAATAAACACAATAGAATGGAAATTGTTAATATCCCTTTATATAAATTTTAGCAGTGTGAATTTTTCGTACTTGCGAGAGAATATTAAACCGCACGCACACTGCATAACATTTTTATGATAATGCTAATGTTACCGCTGACTTGTTTTGACACGAATGTCATTTATTCAATGCGCACCATTATATTAATGGTGGTTGTATAATGTGTTTAATTTATTGCAGAAAAAATTTGCTTTATTAAATATATTTTATATACACACATCGGGTTATAGTGATAGAGATATGGCGAGGACCGGTAGTTTATTGATATTTTTAACAACGCTGAAAGTTTTAAATAATTTTTAATTGTAAAACAAAATAAGGAAAATTACTTTTATTTTGAGGCAAAACAAGTCACTCAAATTAAACTAAATGTATTGTGCTAAAGTCCTCGAATGGCACTAATCAATAACAACACTCACCAAAACTTTGATTAACAAATTAATGCGCTGCTCTGACACATTACATGGTAGTTCCAGTAATAAAAACAGTAAAATGGTAAAAAAAGTTACTGCGCAAACAAAACTTCGAAAAAAAAATCAAAACACATCGCAAATCATATAACAGATCAATAACAAATTGACCGTTCACCGTAAAAATATTAAAGTGACAAAGTGGGCAAACAAACGATTGTTGACCTTATCACGTCGGAGGGTGATAGTGCCGTTTTCTTACCATTACCCTCGCATGATATATGGTGGCGGTGGCGGTGGCGAATGCGACACAACTATTAGTGCATCCGTCATTAGTCTACGTCAGCGCAACGTTTAGCGGCCCCTGCCCGCTGCATAAACAACTACATCTCGTCTCCGGGGGCTCTTACTTCGGCATTGACGTCATCGTTAACCAATGTACCTGGCGCTCATCGTAGGTAGTTAGAAATGATTCTAACTTTTGACTTTTGCATGTGACTGATGAAATCAAGGCATACAATTTGAAAAATATGGTGCTTCGTTAAACTAATTAAATATACATAAATTGACAATACAAACTGCTGATGGCCTGATACCATTCAATTCAAACTGAACAAGACAAGAGTCATTGTTAATTGAAAAAAATCATACTCCAATATTGTCAACATTCAAGACTTAAGTGTGAAATATGCCCGCGTCCGTCATTAATAACGGCGATAATGTACGGCCTGTCCGCAATAAGTAGCTACACATCCGAGGCCGCCTGCAGGCTCGTTCGTCTCGTCACGAGGGTGTTAATTTGCTAAGACCCCGGCGTGCTAATGAAACCCGCGACTTACCGCTGACGTCTCGCCCGATCCCGCCGCCGATAAACGCTCACAAGAATCCACCAGGAAATTGGCGTTTTGAAACTCCAACTTAAACGTAAACTACGATAAAATCTATGCCATTATGATGTCGAGTTAAAAATTCAATGTTTAATTAAACGAAACTTAGTACACACCCTTGCAATATTGAGAGTGCGATCGATGGACTCCGCTTTGGAACTAATTTGATTTTAGCATATTAAGGGGTGTAACATCTAGATATAAGGAGCGCGTCTTCGTCCCTCCCTGCTCGGTAATAACGCAAATGATGTAAGGTGTGCCCTTAATATCCATCACGCGCGTCCCCGTATTTGCTTATCTATGAAAACACGGAAGTGTAAAAATCGTCGTGAAAACGCCACACCGAGTTTCAAATGTTCCGTTCGACACTTAAGATTATTAAGCTTTTCGACAGTCAGTATTACATTATTTTAAGATGTCTCAATCGGAGTAAGACTTACAGTAAGTTACTGGCATAATACTAATTAAATACCTAGTTTAATTTTTTTATAGTATACTGATGTCACATTTTCAGGTCCTTTTCTTTATCGGGACAGAAGACGATCGTTTTTATTCCGCAAAACGTGTATTTGATACACAAAATATACAAACATGATTATTAAGTTTGTACAGAAAATCCACAATGTCCAGCCCACTCCGCTTTGTTTAAATATTAAATTATATTGAAAGTTTTCGTATCTGATTCGGTAAAGCAACAAAATCCCTTTTACGGTGGCACCAAACTCATTTAACTTTCCGAATCTGTGCGCTCAAAAATTTTCCTTTAAATATTTTCCTGTTTCGATTTCGATTCTATCGATTGTCCCCATCCTCCTTTTACGATACATTTATTTTATTTATCGGATTAAACGAGATCTCGCGTAATGAACATTCGGGATTGCTTTTATTGTGACGGTATTAAAGGCATTTTATGTTTTGGTAAATAAGTATGAATTTACATAAAGAAAGCGGCGATAGCCTAGTTGGGAGTGGAACGGACTGCCGAGACGAATGTCCGCAGGTCCAAAACCCAATGGCACGCACCTCTGACTTTTCTAAAAAGTTATGTGTGTATTCTTTGTGAATTATCACTCGCTTTAACGGTGAATGAAAACATCGTGAGGAAACCTGCATATCTGTGAAGCTCTCTAGGTATAGGAATTTCGAAGGTATGTGAAGTCTGCCAATCCGGACTAGGCCAGCGTGGTGGACTAAGGCCTAAACCCTCTCAGTCGTAGAGGAGGTCCGTGCCTAGCAGTGGGCAGTATATAATATAGGGCTGGTATGGTATACAAAGAATCGTACACGAATTAAGATTAATGTACATATTTTTTTATTCATTTTAATTCAATGGATAAATTAATAATTACTTTTGATGTTCGGTGGGTGGTAAATATAAAATTGAGATAATCTTTAAGTCCATGTAAGACATTATAAATATTAAGCTTCTCCTGTAAACTTTACAATTAACACAATAATTTATATAACTTAACAAAACGAGTAAAACTGCTGATATCTACACATTTTGTTCGTATATAAGAAGTTAACCCACTTCAATTAAAGTGACATCCATAATTTTGTTTTTGAAAAGTAATTTTTATCGTACTTAATCTTACGTGTATTTTTATTTTACAAACATAAATAAGGCAGAAATTACACGATGTTTGATCTGAACAGAAGACAAATTATCTAGGCAGTACAATAAAATGGCGTAGCTTGTTAGGTTATATAATTAGGCCCGCGGCAAAAGACGCTGCATGCATGCTGTAAATACTCTCGCTTGGTTCAAGATAATAAATTATAGATAAAGACATGGTATAGATATTATCCATTTTTTTTAATACTTTTTACCCACTTTGGTAATCAACTTTATATAGGCGTGTATTTTTTTTTCTCTACCGTTTAGAGTAGGTATTCTACTTCCTACTAATATTATAAACGCGAAAGTTTTTAAGAATGTATGGATGTATGTTTGATACTCTTTCACGCAAAAACTACTAAACGGATTTCGATGAAATTTGCCAAACGGGTAGATCATGTCCTGGATTAACACATAGGCTACTTTTTATCCCGGAAAAATATAAAGCGGGACTTTTATCTCGAAAAAACTTTTTAACGCGGGTGGAGCCGCGAGCAAAAGCTAGTCTTTTATATAAAAGGTTAAATCAGAGAAAGTTTTTTTCATATACTTTTAACATTTAAAATGACTCATATTTTACGGTGCTTGATTAAATTATATTTACAGTAAGCTTGCAAAACCACAATATTGATAATTTTTTTTTATCATAAATGATGTCCTTTGCGATGAGAAAAAGCAATACGATATTTTGTAAAAACAGTTTCAATTATTAATGTGTGTAAATTATCGAATCATAAAAGATTAGTGATAATATAAGTATACAAAGTAGCAAAAGTTATGTTGAACACGAATTATTTCTATAATACATAAGACTTCTTTTTTTAAATTTAAGCTAATAATACTAAGGTAACACAATTTTTAAATTTCTAAAAGACTTGTAGGATATAAGATATAATCACTATTTTATCATCTGCCTCTTTTAGTCAAAACATTTCAGCCTAAAACAGACCAAAGACTGCTTACTGCAACCACCGCGCCATTTAAAAATTATATTCTTAAGATGTACCCAAAACTATACTACAATCCTGAACAGTAGGAAGGTCGGCGGAAATAAATGTTGGTATAGAAGGGTAGATAAGTAGGTGTGTAAATGTGGCGGTAGTCGACGAGCTCTCAATCGGATGCTGCGCTACATAAATAAGTACCCTTGCTTATCTCACTCAGTTGTTACCTTTGAATGTTCGAAACCGAATAAGAGTGTATAGTTGTACGCACTTGAATCTTATGTGCGTGATATTTTTTTTACCCTAACCTAGATTGTATTTCCGTAAAAATATTCCGGAACTGATTAAAAAGTCGACATTTTATTTCAACTATATTTTGTCTAAACGAAACCACGGTTTGTCTAAAGTTGCGCTGCATATAATTTTCTATGTAATTATGCACTTCAATTTTTTCATGCCTTGCAGAACTTAATAATTATTTTAATAACGTATGTAGAGCTGTTTTATGATATGCTTCTATAGCATAATAAACCAACGTATACACGAACTGGCATGAACATTGCGGTCAATCACCTTTTTATATAAAAATGTATGTATTTCAATAAATATTACAGGAATATCGACCCTTTTGTAACTAACAAACTTTCGTATTTAGTTAGGCAAAGAAAATTTAAAAGACGTTCAATTTAAAGAAACAGTTTTTGAATCCGAGAATGATACACTTAATCTTTGATAATATTGTGTTTGCCCTTTATATTCTGAGTAATTTCGACGTTATTATAATGTATAGTAAGCATATAATTAAGAAATATAAATTAAAAATGACTCGCCTGCCAGATCAGAAAGCACTTTTCTTTTGACAGGCTGAACAGGAAACCGTATGTTGTTCTTTTCAAGACCAGAATTCGGTGGCAATAATAATTTATTATTATTTAACACAATTCAATTTAATTTGAGTGAAATTAGCTCTTTCATTTCAAGCTTTATTTTTATACAAAAAGTACTTAGTCAATTATAGTGAACTTAACTGGCCAACTGACCCTTTTTTTAGTTTTCAATGCGTAGTTTTTTATAAGTTGCCATGATATATCTATAAATAAGCCACAATAAAAGATTAGCATTTAACTTATTATAATTTTGTTAAGGTATTCTGTTGTTTGTTGGAAGTGGATGCAGAAAATGTTGAAAGGATTTTGAAGAAAATTTTGGCTATTTTATCCAGAAAATGTACACAGTGAGACTTTTATACATCAGCTAGTTAAAAATAAACTAGAATTATACTACGAAACTTTTGTCGGCAACTTCGTAATTTAACTGTTAGACTAGGGAGTGGTATATTAATTGTTTTTAAACTACATACAACGGTCTATTTGTTCAATTGTCCTAATACAATGCATTAAACTAACAATAAGTTACATGCAATGTTAGTAGACTCCACAATCATATTATGTATTATGGGTATATTTATTATTCATATGATCGTGGTGTAGGTGTGTATAATATATGTATTTAACTTTAAAATTGCAAAGAATTACTTTCTTGATAAAAAGTCAAAAATTATTATTTAATTGTATTTACTTCACCGGTTCCTGATAAAGTCCCAGATAACTATCCAACATATAAGGCAATCTAACAAATAAACAATAACCCAAAAGCTGTAGTTTATATGGCGGATAAGTTCCGAATAAGCTATCAGGGACTTCATCAGCATGCAGTGAAATTGTCCCTTATTCAAATAATGAACAATTGCAAGAAAATATATCTTCGATAACTGGCCAGAAATTAAAAAATATTTTAAAATGCAACAATCCACAATCGAAGTAATTCGTCGAAATACTCTCGCTTTCGTTGGCTCGGGGCTCGTTTATTGAACCGCGAAGCATTTGTAATCGTTTAATACCCTCAATTCTTTATCAGCGGTGAGCTGTGGGGTACATCTTCCATTTGCCCGGATTCATTCGCCCTTAGAACGTTCACCTAACAATTTAGCGATCCTATTTTAGATTTCAAATATATTTATTTGTATTCGTTGGATTGTTAATGTTTAATTGGAAGCCTACGTTCAGCAGAGGACGTCATATGGCTGATGATGATGATGAATTGGAAGCTAGTAGTTACAATATTTTAGATTAGACAGTTCGTTGTAACATGTTCACTATTTAATATGGTATAAGGTACATACAATTATATAGTATACAATTTAAAAGCAATCGTGGATATCTTATAATAGCTCTGTGATGCCTACAGGCGACGATGAAAGCATATTTATACAATAAAAAAAGATTATGCTATATTGATGGTATGAAAGAGTCTCCTTGCCCTAAAGATTTCTCACACGGAACACTAATTATTTAAGTTCTTATTTTAAAAGATAAATAAATCCATGTCCAAAGTTATAAAATAAACCTTTAGAGTAACATCTCGCAAAAACGAAACGCAACGCAAACGATACAAACTAAGGCAAACTCGATAATGACATCATTTACTTATCAGCTGACCATTACTGAAAATCGAATGCTACATTAGGCACGCACAGTCCGAAAACTGTGCCCAAATCTAATAAAAAGTTCTTATCAATCGCGACGCCATTGTAAACTGCCATCGATTTCAATATTTACTTTTAAAAGCGAACATAAATTCGTTCCATTTATAAAAATAAAAACATTTCGGCCCTTATCGTGTTCGAATTTTAAATAACGTCGCTCCATTGGTAACTAAGTTAAGGACAAGGTTTTGTCCCCGGTTCCCCTTTTTTCCTCAGTAAGAATTTCTTTTCGGCAATTTAAAGGCGGGCAGATAATAAAAGGGCTCTAACTGCTCCGATCACCCCCGTAATGAAAACTCCTCATTTCTTTATCAATAACTTCTCTATTTACGTTGACACACGCAAACGTTCTATCGAACGGCGTAAAACCTAATAACTTTATTTCTTGAGCAAATAAAATCTGACGAGTAATAATTACGTTGTTAAAGTTGAAAGTAGTACAAAAGGTATTTAAGAATTAATCCATTTTGTATGATTAGTGTTTGCTCTAGGTATCAAAACCGTATTATGATTATGTTGTTTGCCCAGCCAACTATTTTAACGCTGGTAATAAATGGGGATACTTTACATCCCAAAATCCGATATTGAGCTTCTTCATGTCTCATTTGAAGTTTGAGCCTCAAAGGTAATAAATTCATAAGTTTTAATTATTTGTTAATAAAATTTATCTATTATATAAATTGTAAACATAAAATATGTCGTCGTATTCGTTTATGCAAGATGATCCCGGTTGGTTGACTAGCACTTGACCCATTTCAGCTGCACCGGGAACAAATCGAAAATCAATGTGCCAACGACCTTTATATTTGTGCTGGCAACTCCCGCGCTCACTACCTTTATGACTCTTTGTTAGGTTTATTAATGTAAGAATATTTTTATAACAACAAGGAAATTATTAAGATATAAACTTGATTGAACTTCCGTCATTATGTAAGACTTTACGTCGCTACAGGTTTAAAATAACGGGGTTTTGTGCACGATGTAGGTATAGTTTTAACAGAAAATTGCTGTTTTTTTTTATAAGAATTACTAGTTTTAACTCTTACAGATTGTTTAACTCTTGCAATCTGTATCAACCCTAAAGACTTTGATTGCATAGAACTAGATACAATGTGATACATAGTGCTCGACACTGAAAGACATTAGAATTCACATGGCCTCATAATTCCCAATAATTACACTAACTATTATGTACTGTCTGGCAGAAGACATAAAAGCAACAAAGTTCTTTATTTTTAATTCCTCATTCAGTCATCTTCTCGTATTTTAATTCTTTGCAAGTAAGTAAATTTTTAATAACTTTTAGGATCAGTAAAATAGGGACATTTGCTTTGACATTAAAACTGTTCATGGACGATGGTCACTCACTATCAGACCCACTTGCTCCTGCGATCTAAAAAAAAGTGATCAACTGCTCAAATAACTCTGCCCGGAATTCAAACACAATTCGTCACAATACACACACGAATTCATCCACTAGCAAAAAAGACAATTAATGTATTACTATCTACTATATTCATAGAACTGTATGTGTAGTTAGGTATACACAATTCGGTATGTTTTTGTGTTCGGTTATTCCCCCCGGTCACGTGGTCACTAATTGCTCAGCTGGGACAACCTGGGCTTACGAATGCTTACTAGTTTTGCACTCGAATTTAGTATAGTTAATTGATTTATTTTCGTATTTAACAGAAGGGTAGCGTAAGATAAATTCATATAAATAAAAAAATATGATAAATATGTCCAATAATTTTTATAATTTATCACATTTACGGTCCAACGTTTTTGCTGAAAATGTTAGACAAGGATATGCGAATGAGTTAAAATATAAACCATTTATATTCAAATTACATACAATGACTCGCCAAAAACAGGATACATACAAAAATATCAGCAACACATCTGTAACACAACACCGAGATGTAAAATTAACGCAACCGCCATATTGAGACTTCCAACTTGGGAATTATATACAACGCCACATGTCCTTTCTCGGAACCCGGGAACTTCTACGCGTATTCGAATTCCTGCATGGAGTAGAAATACGGCTTTATAGGAGTAAAATCATACTTTCTCCTCGAAGCGGGGTGCGGGGTACTAATGACCGCGCGGGGAGAGGCGCCTACCTACCTATACGTACATGCCACGACAACCACACTTTATATTGCGTTTAGCAGGCTACCCACACTCCTGTTTCACTCACACACACAAATTCTAGCAAGGTTTGTTTTTTTAGTTATTATTCCAGCGAACACTATTTTCTTTTTGAACGTTACACGTGCTTCGTGCAAAATCAAGTTACTTGAGTAACGCGTTCAGAGTAGAGTTTAAAGTGAAGCGTTTTACTTTATGCCAGCCATAAATTTATTCTTAACTATGAGTTTGAAGATAGGAATACATATGGGCTGTGATTTCAAGTTGTATTAATGTAGAGAAGGCTGAATTACACTAATGCGTAAACCCTATTTCAAGCAGTACGTATATGCAGGTAGACTTTTTGCGAGACCCTAAATTGCTATAGGTAAATTAGATAAGTATTTTCAGAGTAAATAATTACTCTTAATGATTACATTTTCACATTAAATTAAATGTTTTTATGTATTTTCATGTCTTTACATTAGTTACCGTGTCTACTATCTTAAAAGAAATACTACGCAAAATGTACAATACACTGAATACGTCCTAAGGACCTTAGATCCGCAGAACAGAATGACCTGACACGTTATTACTTTAAAAAGCATCCCCGCTCAAAACATTGTTATGAATTGACCCATCTACTGTATTGAATTGTCTAAGCTTACAAGCAATTAAAAAACGCCCGTCACATTTCCAGCAAGTCACGTTTCGGCATGCATGTGTTAGGGTCTGAGGGCAGAAATCGGCTAGAACTGCTGACTCACGGACCCTGTGTCAAATCTCTATGGACACAAGCCTGTTAACACATGTGTAGGATTTTTTAGATATCTGAAAAATATTTTACAATGTACAGTCAGCAGCATAAATATCTGTACAAAATCAAAATTTCAAATCGCCTAATGCGTGAAAAAGTTTTTCCGGGATAAAAATATTTTCCCGGGATAAAAAGTAGCCTATAGCACTCAGCAGTAATGTAGGTTCCTACAAGTGAAAGAATTTTCAGAATCTGTCCAGTAGTTTTTGAGTTTATGAATTACAAACAAACAATCAAATCTTTCCTCTTTATTATTAGTATATAGATCAGAAAATAACTACTCATTTCAGGTTTCGGTATACGCAATATTCGTTAAGTAACTAAATGACTACATAGTTTCATTGATCGTTCAATCTGTTTTTATTTAAATTAAATAAACAATAGCAGGCAAAAAATATTTTTAAATCCGCAAAGAATAAAGAAGCTTAGTAATCATTTTCTTAATATATAAACAAACATTGCATTTAGTTATTAAATAACTGTCCGTATATTTTAATACTACCGATACGAAATAATCTGCGACAGCCATAACGTATCCGCTCACACGTCGTGAGGTGATTACTGGATGTACTAATATGTTCTATAAGTGTTTTGATTACTTATTACGTATGTAGACAAATACATTAATGAACTATGGGTTTTTACAGCCGTTTTTAAAGTCAGAGTGCGTTTGAGTTCGATGTTGGGCCACTTCTTGCTTTGAAAAAAATAAGAAATTGTTTAGTGCGCAAAGTGCTTTATAGGCTAAAATAAACTAAATAACTTTTATGTAATAAAAACATTGATTACAGTAAAAAGAGAACATAATCAGTAAGTAACACCAAACGATTGTAGCTCTAGAAATAAAGTAAGTATTTTGTAAATTATTTCATAGACAAAAATATCTTCGAAATTTAAATAATTAAAACCTAAAGTCTATGCTTAAAGTAGAGTTCTATATATGAAGACACGGATAAAGTGGCACCATACATTTTTCCTGCAATCATATATAGCGAACAAATGTCAGTGTCTAAAATATTGAACATACGATATTCAAATTGTTATTGGAATAACGCATCATCCATCAGACGGCGCGGCAGAGGGTGAGCGGGACGTGTAGAGACAGACAGAGCCCGTTTCTTGCATGCAGGAAAGGGATGGAGGTAAATTTCAAGAATTTGCATAATCTGCTCGGGTACTTTATCATTGAACCACGTGGCAGTGACTAGTGCACTCGCGGATTACGCGACCCCGAATTAAATCGACACTTCACCGACGCGGCGAGGTCGTCTCACTCACGCTCGTATTACCGAGTTCCATTTAATATGACTGCATCAATATCGTCAATGTTCCAATTATTAACAGCCCATATCCCACCACGCACGACTTCAATAATAGTTTGATTCAGACACCACTGGCCGAAATCGAGATGAAAACACAATTGGATAGCCAACTTTTGTACGAAATGATAAATATCACACCGTCAGCCACGGTCGCCCAAAAAACGCTTAAGTTGTCCCGCTACAAAAGGAAAAAGCCAGCGTCTTCCGTTCGGCCAGATCCAAAGAAAAAATCTTCGCGAGGGATCCGAGCCTTCCATTTATCATATTCCATATTCATTTATTCGTCAAGTTCTGGATTCATTTATTCGTCATGTCTTGATTTCGTCTCATTTATTATTAAAAATGAACTGTCTAGAACAGAACGCGAACACGACATCGGCCCGGGGCCACTGTTTCAATCTTCGTATAATTTCATGCTGAATTAGGTCACTGTGAAACCGTGCAGTTTTAATGTCGAAGTGCGAGACAATAGGCTCGTGTGAAATATGGATTTACTTCGAGGTTTTTTACAAATTGCACGTTTAGGGGGCGATCATGGGGTCAGTGTGTTACGGGACTCGGGAAGATATCTCGGGATCGCGGTCGGTGCTGACCCGGGACTCCGTGATGATGGATAGCGGCACATGGGTGCTGCTATCAGGATCGCAGTCATTTATGTCAACGTCGGAACTTTGAAACTTTATTGGAATCAGAATTATCCTTCACAATAAAGCCATAATCTAGTCAATCAATATAATAGTGTTGGCGTAGGTTACGTCGTTGATTCATAACAATCGACAAGTCTATTAAAAAGCACACTTCATTTTAACCTTTCAAAAAACAAATTTATATTTTTTGCTGTATGTTAAGCTTGTTAAGTTTGTTAGGATATAAACAAAGAAAAAAGCAGCTGTAAATGAAAATGACCAAAGGCATGACCCATGAGGATTATCTCATCCACTGAGTGTGTCGCACTCCCCGAGTGATAAATGGATTGGCAGTGCGCGACCCTTCGTGCTTTCGTCCACTATTTAACACAGAACTTAATATGATTCTTGTAAAAACACCACCAGGTAATTTGTTAACGTACTTAATGATTATTTTTAAACACTACTCACTTACTGCAAATTATAAATTATTAATATTTGTGCAATATTGCAAATAACCAAAATTTTTGGTTCGCTCACTCTGCCAATAAAAATTTCGTTGTTATACAGAATAAAATCAATATTTGATCTAGTGCACGCCGTGTGAATTCAATTGCAAAGTATCCCGAATGCAGTAGAAACAAATTCAGGAGTTACCTCTCTCACTAGACTGTGCTACTATTTATTATTATTGATCAGATCAAAGTTTACAAACAGAAGGAGGTCGTAACTTTATGCTCTATTTGTACGCAATCTGTAGAATAAAATGATGTCAGCCTTTGTGAGGCTGTCGGCGGTCTACACTCTATGGCTATTTCGCAATCGTAACAAATGAGGACGCATTACTAGGCAGCTCCCGCTCAATGCTACACACAATATTGTTCACGAGATATCTTTGAAAAATTGTAATAATATTTTGTATACAATGTTAAATTATACTTCCGTTATTTTAATATGTATTGCTACTATAAATATGAATGTTAATAAAATGACGTGATTTATAAAAGTAAAAAGTCAACACAATAACACATTTAATTTTACAAATCCTTTAGAATCGCATGACAAGCTACCGTCTTAATGATCTGTCAAACAGACACAAGGTCAGGACTCAGGGCGTATTACTCGACTAAACCAGAACAAGTGCATCTCGCATCACTGCCGAAAAAACTGATATCGGTGTTCGGTTGATGGGCATCGGGCACTGGATGGCGCTGGGCCGGGACCCGCCCAGGGCGCCGCGCAGCGACAATAACAAATGACCTCAACGCATCATAATAAATAAAACAATTTGTTCTTAATTAGATTTCGTGAATTTAATTTTCATGCCAGTAATTGGTCGGTGGCCACAAAGAGCTGGCACTCTATCCGTGATGGATGATCAAACGGCGCCTTCTTACTATTTGCCTTGCTCCGTCCTACGGTAATTAGGGGGTTCGGAAGTTTACTTTCATTATTGCTTATGAACCTATTACTGTTTCTAATATAGATTTCATTTGGTGTTGTTTTGTTAGGCTCGGCAATGAGAACCCAAGCGTTTTGTATGTTTCATAAATTTGAACGATCGAAACAAAAAGCAACAAAACAAATGTTCAATACCACGCTTATAAGCAAAACGTTGATTTAATAGAATACCGGTAATTTTGTGCGTAACCTAGCATATCAAGATCTTTCACTACTCCATAGCGATATATACAAAATATGGCAAACTTACCAGTTTTCATATATTTTTAATCAACTAAAATAAACTCACATTTGGCGAAAACAACATATAATTATAATTAATTGATGTTACAATTAAGATTACTGAAGCTATTGCTCTAATTAATAGCATAACCAAGAAATACATGATACCAAATTGCACAGAAGTCGAGCTACATTTACAGCTATATCGCGTACGGCGTGGGAATAACGGGCAAAGCTCCGGTAACTGTTACGAAATGACATAACCCATCTCAGAGCAGATAAAAAACACAAGCAAACCAACGGTATCAATAATACAAAAACTCGCTGCTAACTTCAAACCAATCAGTTCAACGATTATAACATATGGATACGTCTTATAATATAAATACAGTAGATCTCACAAAGTAATAAGATAGCTTAAGGAGGTAATACCCCATTGTAATCTACGAGTTATCGTCTCGCAGCACGATAATTAAATGATCGCCAAATAAAAAACTAACGGCATTCTCCTCTGTTATAAAAAGAAAATTGTAAGGAATAAATAAAACGAGGAAAACAAAAGACAAATCGGAAAACGCTCTCTTTTATATACTCGCTACAGAATGGCGCGGCGCCGAGCGTAAAGTTTAAAAAATAAACGCCGAAAAAATCTTGAAAAGTCACGGACGCTTAACTTTCTTCCCCTGTTTTATTTTTCCCTCTTCTGCACTCTGTTATCTTTTTCTGGCACGGCCTGTGGAGTATCTCTGTCCCGCTCTGTTTAACTGATAAGTTACTTTTTAAACTGCAGGAAAATCGAAGTCGCTCACTGTGCGAAATTAAAAGCCGGCACTCGCAGACATAAGTCATAAAATGAAAATATGGTGAACGTTAATCAAATGATTTATTTTAATGGCGGGCTAATGTAGTAGTAACATGCTTGTATTCTTTTATTGAAAGCCAGAATGTTATTTGGGTTTATTTTTAACTGCGTTTCTTGCATTCCTTAATTTTTGTGGGAAATTCATTATGGTGATGGGAAAGTATCGATAATATTATATTTTTGACTAAATAGCGATAACGTCTGGTTCAATTATAACTATAATAATTCATTCCAACGAATTGCTTTTCAGGCTCAGTCAGTGTCAATCCAGCAAAAGAGCTCGGCACAATTCTAGCGTCCAACAAGAGACCCAATGTCGTTCATTAGTTGGTAAAAAATTTGGACTGCATAGTCAAGCCATGAAAAACTAAAAAAATAACACTTATAGTGTAACTTCATTTATATTAGATAGCATTGTCAATAAAAAAAAACTTCATGTACCAACCACGGCGGTTGTTTAGTTTCTACGTGGAATCAACGTCATTACTCCGTAAATATCGAGTTCGCGGTGAAAGTAGCTCCAACCTCTTTAGACAGTAAAATGTTGATGGCAAAGTGCGGAGACCTAGTGTAAAAACTTTGATGATTAGAAATCTAACATAGGTATTATTAGAAATTTCTCCTGGCTTGTTAATACACCTGTGTAGGTTGCAGTGCCTTGAGCGCCCATGAACGAGCTATGTGTTCCTAATGCATATGCCATATACTATTTACTTAATATTTTATGCTTATACTATCGTGCTTTATAAAATTAAAATAAACGCTTCTACAAGCACAAAAAACAGCTATAAACTGCGAGGTTCTCATAGTTTGTAGCGATAACTCTCGATTTGTACTAAAACTTTGGTTGCAAGTTGCGCAAAAACTGGTGAAACAAAACGTTGGCCCGGGGGCACGGGACGCGGCCTGATATTGATATGAGTGACTTGCACTTACCGCCCTACGGAATACGGTGTTATGGACAACTAGCGCCCTCACGCGCCGAATCTGCATACCAGACGTTACAGATTCCCGAGCAAATCGCGGAAATCTCTGGGACGTGTTTAGGATTTTTATTAGATTGAAAAATATCATTGAATTTGCCTATAATTTTTTTTAAATAATAAATCAAAAAATATTTTGTTTCTATCTTTATTTTTCAAAGCGGTTTATGACACATAATAAAGTTTTCATTAAGGGAATATTGTATGTGGACTCCGTGTGTACCGCACGATGTAACCTTACCCATGAGAGAAGACATTATAGTAATCCCCAAGCGCAATTTACATACCGTGCTTGAATTACGATGGAAAACACTCTGAGAAACATCATGTCGTGAGAATAAAATTTCTAATATATACTATTTGTGTCCGACATTGCTTTGCTTTCACTACAGTTCGTGTGTTACATCTTCAGTTAATGTTATACATTTACTATTAAGTCATTGTATTTAATAATTTTAATTGAACAATAAAAATTGTGTCGTAAAATAGAAAAAAGGGACATAGGTGGAAATTTAATTTTGTGATACCTGTGAAAAATATTTTAAAACATAACAGGGATTGTAATACCCACGTTAAGTTATACAAATTCCCAGTAAAAATACTAGAAAGTTATAATAATTCATACAAGTCAAACATAAGGATTTATCATTTTGTTCGTGGCAACCCCATTTCCGAATTCACCCTCGCGCCCGGGTGCTGTTTGCCCGGCAAATATTGTCGTTACAAACATTACACTCACATCGTAATCTTAGTTAAGTGTGAGAATAACGCGTTTATTAATCCCTCAAAGCGATGAATCATTTCATAATCAATTTCCCTTATCTCGGAGGAAATTGAATATATTTTAAGTCTCTATATGTTAGTTTACTTTTATATTTTTTGCTGACTCTACATAATGCCTAGAAGTGCATGCATTAAATTCATAG
This sequence comes from Sphinx pinastri, assembly GCA_947568825.1. Lineage (NCBI taxonomy): Eukaryota > Metazoa > Arthropoda > Insecta > Lepidoptera > Sphingidae > Sphinx > Sphinx pinastri. The sequence goes on along the minus strand of OX387627.1, from coordinate 5,918,037 downwards.
TATAATAAACGAAAAATATACGACTTATGTACAATCACAATGCAATATCCAAGGCTGCCAGACCTACGTCATTTCAACATATATTTTATATTAAATGTTTTCTTTTATATTTTTGTCGACTCTACCTAATGTTTAGTAGAACATGTATTAAATTGATTTTATAACAAAAAATTTACGACTTATTGCACAATGAGAAAGAGAAATGAGAATAAAGCTATATCCAAGGCTGCCAGACCTACGACATTTCAAAAAATCTAATATTATTTCTGCAGATGCACCTTGTGATAATATGGAAATTAAATGAATACCAATTATACGTTTTAGCTGCAATTGTATAAACGTCCTTCTTAAAAGTCCGCTTATACACCAAAACATAAGTATTTGGCCACGGTACTATGTAACGACGTAGAAAAGGAGTGCATACAAAGAGGTAGAGTGAGCCTCAGGCCCGCAACATACGATAAAGTAAGTACGAGTATACTGCATATTATGCTACTTCACCAAAGTTGTGTTTTACTATATTTACGTTCATAAAACTTTTTCTATGACAGTCATATAAAAACAGTAGTTCCCTCAGCATCTAAATCTTATCTGGTGACACTTAACTGTACATTTGCACGAAAGTTGCGAGACCGCACTGGGGGCGATATTGCCGCAGCATCGCCCATAAACAAGTGGGCGCTCCGCGTGCGGAATATTCAAGAGGAAAGTTGAGTTCGCCGAGTCCACTCAATGTTCAGAGTTGGAGACGACAGTTGCATGTAACGGGCTGAGTTCGGACGCGCGTCACGCCATGCATTGTCCCCTTAATGAAGCCTCATCCTTAACAAGTTTGCGATATAACTTATTGCAAACTAAGCGCGTTTTGATGGCCACTTAAATGTTGTGACCTTACTTAATAGTTTGCTAACTTTCACCATTATAAACTGGCAAGATTTTGTACAGCGATAGCTTGGAGTTATCTGGATATAATCAACCTTTTGTCCTGGGGACGCCTGTTATTAACAATCGTATCAATCACAATATTGAGACCCATTATTGCGTTATCGTATCGTCTACTTAAAAATACAATCAGAAAGAAGTAAAATATTTTATCTACAAAAAACAAATGTAAGAAAGACAAACGGAATATTCAGGGAGGTCGCAAGTTTTCTAGTCGTAACAAAATGTTCACGAAGTTTTGTGTACAGCGCGCGACACGACGCGAAGTTTCCGAAAACGATCCAACTGCGAATATGAATCCTATTATTTGCTGCAATAAAAAGTTTCTTTTTCCAACACATTCGGGGCAAGGCCTCTCACTAGGTGAATAGTGTATAATACTGTTACACAATTCGAGTTGAAAAGGTTTGATAAATTTTATTGTGTAATTGAATGATGCGTGATTTTTGTACGGCCTTTGTGTAATCGCTTTCCGTTAGTCTTTTGATAAAATATGTTACTGACATGATATTTGTTCATAATTGAATTAATTACACAACTTTCCTGGCTTTTACTTTCGATGACAAATAGTTTAATTTTTACTGAGAATATTGCCGCATTATCATTAGAGTTTCCTAATATACAAAGCGGTTGACAACATAATTTTACACGAAGACAACCAACCTTCTTAAGCGTCTCATAAACGGCCGAAGATTATTTAAAAATGGAATACAAAAAATGTACATGACATGTCATGCAGGAGTCCGTAGGAGTGGTGCCGCCCGCCGCCCGCGTCTTTCAACAAAACGTCCGACATGGCATACTGTGTTGGCGGACATGTCGCTAGCTTCCAACACCGCGACTAAACAAATAAAACTTGTCAACCCTATGTTGATAGCATTGATTGTCCATACACATGTGTTTGGGTACAAACTACAAAAAAAATACTAGTGTGAAATATCGTTAGAAATTCGATTGAAATTGTCAATCATCACTTAATGCTCATCGATACTCATTTATAATGAAATAAAATCCTTTATATATTTTCATTCGGACTGCCTCGGTGGCGTAGTTGTATTACGGTACGACTGCAATGCTGAGGTCTCAGGTTCGATGCCCGGATCGGGCACAGTGGTACCTATTGGATTTTTCTATTCAGTATCAGTCCGGAGTCTGGAATTTGTACCCGAAATGGCGACAGGCTCGCCCCCTATCACATAATGGGACGGAATACGCACGGCAAAAAGTGCACTAGTTGCGCCTCTGCCTTCCCCTTCGGGGATAAAAGGCGTGAATGCGTATGTATGTATGCCTCGGTGGCGTGGTTGTATTACGCCTGCAATGCTGAAGTCTCAGGTTCGATCCCTGGGTTGGGCAAAGTGATATTGTGTTTTTCTACTCAATATCAACCGGAGTCTGGAATTTGTGCCCGATATGGCGATAGGCTCGCCCCCTATCACATCATGGGACGGCATACGTAGGGCGAAAAGTGAGTGCAATAAGTTGCGCCTCTACCTACCATTTAAACCCCGTAAATGCCGGATATTTTAAATCTGAATCTTTAAGTAGATGGTGCTGGTGTCATGGGTACTGGGTTTTAGGGACTTTTGTAGCGGGAATGGGTTTTCACGCGGGCGGAGCCGCGAGTAACGCCAAGTAAAGAATAAAAAACAGTAATTTCCTGAAGATCATATTATTTAAAGTTGCTTATAAATTATTGCGTGTACAGAATGATGTTTGAAAAGACATAGTCGAATCGATGCATAATACATTTCCTAAACACAGCCCATTAATTTATCAATACTTATATATTAACCTATCTAATTATTCTCATTTGTTTTTCAACATTTCAACGAAATATCGTTAACACCCATTTTAAAATAACTAATCGTTCAAGCACGAACTATCAATCAAGTGCAAAACTTAAACCTCTCCAATCATGGATATTGATCTGTGTTCACGCTAATACGCACTAATTAACTCAGATATTAATTAACGTATTGTGGGAACATCATATACAAATTATAAGTACATAGACTATTAGAAATTAACATATTACTTGCATGTAGCTTGCATCTAGCTCTACATGCAACGACTTACATTAGTTCTGTTTATGTAATTTTGTATCACATAATGTTATACTATAATAGGGTAGTTTCTTTTGGTTTATTTTGTACATTGTTTTATATGTAACAGAAAATAATACGAAAAAGAAATTGTTCTGTGAAATCAGCATCAAAATTGGTTGACAAATAAAGCAGTTATTTACATTTAAAATATTGTTGTGAGCAAAAGTGCAGACGTGGTGGGGATATCGCGTCATCTCTTTCGAACGCACGCAACGTTATGGCCGGAGATACCCAGTGACGTCACAGTCTGATATTACTGTTATTTGACAACTAACCCTTCCACCAAATTTCAAAGCTTTATAACTCACTTATTATTGGGCCAATTTTGAAAATTATTTTGTCCGTTAGGTTTTGGATGACACACATTTTTGATAAAAGTATTTAAAAAAAAGTAGTCAACTGCCCTATTATTTATCGTTGGAATAATTAATTGATGAAAGTATAGTAATGAAGTAAAATTATTACGAACCGGTTTAACTAGTTTTCTGAAGATCAGCGTGGGCTGTATATACTAACTTATATGTTTCGAACAGTAACCTAAAATTGGCCCCATCAATCAAGAGGTAGATTACTGGTCAAATCACCCTAAAAATGTACCAAGGGTTGCTTTAATAGAAATAAATGGTAATAAAAAATAAGTTAAAAAAACTTAAATCCGACTACGGAAAGAATAACCGAAAAATATTAAACAAGAAAATATTCCTATTTGAAATCATAGTCTTAAATAAGTATGGTGATGTCTAGGGTATAACTTAACCCTAGTCGTATGCCGCTGTATTCGACAGTTGCAATTAAATACATAATTTATTGGATAAAGGCTATAGAATTTTCTAATTATTTATTAATATTTAATGTAACGGCATGCGACTACGGTTTAGTTATACCCTAGACATCACCATACTTATTTAAGATGGATATACATATGATTTCAAATAGGAATATTTTCTTGTTTAATATTTTTCGGTTATTCTTTCCATAGTCGGGTTTTAGTTTTTTTTTACTTATTTTTTATTTCACACGTCTTAGTATATAGTGAACAATAAAACATTTGTTATGTTAAGTGTTGTTCTATCAAATAATTTGGTACTTGAATTACTAAATTGAGCAAATTGTCTGAAATATTAGTATGTGCGCACTTCGAAAGAGGTTTATTCGGAAGTGAATACAAAAACTGAACCGGCTAGTGCCAATTTCTGTCTCTAAAATTCAGACATAAGATTCTAAATCGTGGCCCTTATGTAACCTACTTTTGTTTCGTTTGTTATTACCAATTCTCACTATCATATTAATAAGTATATTACTGTACTTTAAGTTGTAATTTATTTGTCATATCAAAAACGAAACATGTTGAGTCTTAAAGCATTTATTTTCATTTAAGTACTATGTATTTCATTAAGATTTCATGTGTCTGAATTGACTAAAACTGCACCGAGAAACTGATCAGCTAAAACTGTGTCAGAAGAAACTTAATGTGTTTTGGAAAAGGTAGAGTTTTCATCCAATCTGACAATACTCTTGATTTATTGCAATGGAGATACATATTACCTCAGAACAATCATATTACTGTAGTCTCAACATCTTTCGTTTGGTTATTGCTATGTATATTTCCGATTTAGCAAACCATTATGTTATTATGATTTTTTTATAAAATTAAGTAAAAAATAAATGTTTGGCTAAGGAAAAATGTGCAGATAAGATACTATTACTAATATATACTACTTTAATTGTTCTATAAAACGTATATGATTTCATTGAATCACACTTTCAATGTGTAGCTTAAATGCAAATACCATTCTTCTTTTACGTGTAATTGGAAAGCAAATAATTTTTTGGATAAATATATAGCCTATAACCATCGCACAATAAATACGAATCGATAGACACCTTGTTTGTCAAAATCGGTTCAATAGGAGCGACGCTAGAGTGAATTATAAAATGGATACATACATACATACATACATACATAGGGTGTTAAAATCATTACCCTTCCTGGCTTCGCCGTAGTCGGGTAAAAAAGCACTGCAAAATTGATAAGAATGCGTGTATACTAATTGGGCAAAGATTCATTGACTAGCACAGTTTACGTAGTCATAAATCATAATACACAGTGATCATACTCAATTCTAGTTATTGTACCAGTAGTGTGATATAATACAAACCTATTATAAATAGATACGTAGTTTTTATTTGTCCGGAAAGTCCTCACCGGGGCATCCGTCATCGCCTCTTCGACATTACAAAAATAATTCTCGTCTAAAAACAAAACATCGGATATTGTCCGTCCGTTTGCGAACAAATGTCAAACGTTTAGAATAAAATTAGTTTTACATTTCACACTATTTATAACGTTGGTATGAGCCAAGTGCTATTTTCCTTATTTTTCGATATTTATCACTATGTATACAAATAACCCTCGAAAATGCGTGTATTCTACGTGATTAACCTATTAAAAAGCAATTTCTGCAATAATTAGCAATTAAATAAACCCAAATAACTAACCAATTAAAATTTTGACCAATAGCCAAATGTTAAAGAAAACTTTGAAATACATAATATATCATACTTATAACTAATACAATTCACCTAGTTAGTTAAGGCGGAATACATATTATTATTATGTATAGTTACATCACGTCCCATTTAAACAAACTAACCTATCTAACCAATTTAATAGGATCTAAACTAGTCAGAAAACGCAAAAAAACATCCATAGACTTCCGCCACCGCTTCTGTAGGCATTGTTTCTTTTAATCTGCTGTTGTGAATGAAGCTAATGATGTCCGACTGGCCGACCGACGTCGGACCGACAAGAATCGCCGGTCGGAGCGGCGCGGCGCGATGGCGCGGCGCTCACCTAACGGACCCGCGCGCTCATTCATCACAACCGTCAGCGACATCTATTGACAGCTTGACTTCTGTGTCACGCTCGGCGAAATGAACACATTCTTATTGTTTATACTAAACAAAACGGAAGAGTCATGTGTTAAATAGAATTTCCATTACACAGTAACACACTTCGACTTGAATGATGAGTTGCTGTATTGAATGTGATAGAATGGCTGATGGTATCAACTACAGTATTGACTGATACGGAATATATAGTAGTGTTTGTATTCGATGACAACCGTAATAATTATCTGTGATTATAGTTATTACACAGTCATTCATTTTGTCTCTTCAAAACCCTAAATAATTAAACAGCCACTATTAAGAAACCTTAGCATTCAACACAGTACCTACTACGCAACAAAACTACTGATAACAATGTTAAAGAAAATAAACCATTAAAATATCATCAGTCATGAGCGACCCCCGCGGTGGGCAGGTCAGCGGTCGAAGGAAAAAATCTCACAATTCATACGAATTCAAATGACGAATGATTCATCTATGAAAATGAAATGACAGATTGAGTATGAGCCGCACAAAGAAGACGGCCGGCTACTGGCCGCTGCTTTGTGCTCTTTGTGACACGTGCTCTCACGAATCTCCGGGGAATTGTACTAGTGCGCGGCGGCTTGTACTAAATGTTCAAAAGATATTTTTGGCTATTTTAGTTGTGTTATGATATCTTATAGGACTAGATTTATAAGTAATTTTGGACAAATAATAACCACAAATAACTTATCATCGTGTGCTTCATTTAATCAATCAAAAAAAATCTATAAATCTCACAAAGTATTTTACCAGACTGCATACGTTATGAAAGTAAATTAGTACAAAACAACCCCAAATGCAACATAAAATATGTTTGACATTCAAAAGTTGTGACCTTATCTCGTAAAAATGGCAATTACTCGCTACCCTTGCAATCAGACCGGCAGCAGGAGTTAGTGAACTCCGACAAACACTAAGAAAGAAAGAATGGGCAATGAAATTAAAAATATGTCTTAAGGGCAATTAGCTTTAACTTTTACAGTAAGTGCCCTATCTGGGTAGCTCCCCCGCGCTTTTCAATTGTAGGGAAACCGGCCAGATTCGCTCCGAGTGAATTTTATGAACTCACAAAGAGTTCGGACTTTTGAACGAGTTCACTTACCCCGCCATTTTAACATCTGTTTAAAAGGAGTTGTGATTTATACGTTTATATCTTCCAATAATCCCGTGAATATTTGATTCGTTTATTCTCAGTAAACATCATTAAATAATTAAACTAAATTACCTCAAGAACAAAAGGTCAGATAAAATAGAACAAAAAGCTATGCAAACGAAGGACAATAGCGGTCTCTAGGTAGAAAATTGTACGCTACTTCAGCGCCTTGACGAAGTGTTTAACAATAAATTTCCATTTAAAAAGCCGCAAGCAGGCGGTCCGGGCGCGGGGCGGGGGCTGCAGCTTCCGCCGCTTTTTTCCGCCATTTCCTTGAGGCCAGGCTAGGGCGCGCCTCCCTAACTGCCAGCAGAATTAAAACGTTTGTTTGTTTTTTTATACAATATCGTAATTATAAACATGCAATATGGCCCTTAATAAATTGACCTTGCAATGCTGATAGAATTAGTTAATCAGTAGAGAATACGCTGTCTGTGTACTCAATTATTCAACTAATTTTATTATTGTTGATTTTTAACTGCCTCGGTGGCGTAGTTGTATTACGGTACGACTGCAAGGCTGAGGTCTCGGATTCGATCCCCGGGTCGGGTAAAGTGATATTGGATTTTTCTATTCAGTATCAGCCCGGAGTCTGGAATTTGTGCCCGATATGGCGATAGGCTCGCCCCCTATCACATCATGGGACGGAATACGCTTGGCGAAAAGTGGGTGCACTAATTGCGCCTCTGCCTACCCCTTCGGGGATAAAAGGCGTGAGCATGCATGCGTTTTTTAAACTTAAATCGTTTAATAAATTGGCGCAGCTTCAATAAAAAATATTAAATAACATGTATGAAAATATGTAGATTTGCTAATTGCTAACGGTAACATTATTAACCTACCAATTGTTTTAAGACAACTCAATTTAAATGTCAATTAAAATTCATTTTTAGTGGTCTCATTCATAGATAAATCTACGTACAAAAAAATACTTAAAACTAAATGCCACCAAACCCATGTAATTCAACTTTCAAACATGAATTTAAATATCGACCGCAATATACCTACGACGCCATTTTTAGGACAAAAATAAATTGTCCGCTTAGAAAATACAAGTAGAGGGTACTAGCAGGAGGCATAGTGAACGGAGCATAAAATATCGGCTGGATAATAATTAAAAGAAGCGATAATGTCCCTACAGCGGTGAAAAACGACCGCACCATCCTTTTTATTTGATAAATAAAATTTATTCGTCGACGCAACGCTTGACTTGTTTCTTCGTGGATTTTTATTTCCTACAAATTACTGTTTCAACCTGTCTTTGGAAACTTCGTGAATCTTATGAAGAATCCATTTATAAGTAAAAAGAATTATAGATAGATTGTAAATGTAAGTGCTGACTGAAGAAGTGACTGCCTCGGTGGCGTAATTGTATTAAGGTATGACTGCAATGCTGAGGTTTCGGGTTCGATTCCCGAGTCGGGCAACGTGATATTGGGTTTTAAATTCAGTATCAGCCCGGAGTCTGGAATTTGTGCCCGATATGGCGACAGGCTCGCCCCCTATGACATCATGGGACGGAATACGCACGGTGAAAAGTGGGTGCACTAGTTGCGCCTCTGCCTATCCCTTCGGGAATAAAAGGCATGAGTGTGTGTGTGTGTGTGTGTGTGTAAATATAAGTTAATTTATAAATGTGCTAAAATTACGCTATGCCGGTATGCCTATACCAAGAATTGCAAAACACGACTGGTCCTTAAAACTTAGCCAGATCCATTCTGCGACATATTTACAAAAAGCGTATACATCACACATTGATACGGACAGACTATGTTTTATATTTAAAGGCACTATCACCATCCTCCTGGCAATTTTCTGTTACGTAAAGCTAACACTGAAAACAAACAAACTCTGGAATTCTGCCATCAAGGATGAAATGAATACAGAACTTCAATTAATAAATAAGAATATTGGTACCTAACTGACACCTCTCAGTAGTAGAGAATGCCCGTACCCAGCAGTGGGACGGTAGAGTAGATAACTTTCGAAAGGTTCTGTGAACATGTAGCATATATTCAAACTAATCGACCCATATTCTAAACACAAACATAAAGAAACAATCAATTGACCAAATCTTGAGTGTACCCCTCAACTATTAACCTTCCCCGAACCCTCGGGATAGCAATCGGGACGTTTTTACTGCGCACTAAATATTCTCCCGGCGACAATTGCGATTATGAAAAGTGCACCGTTATTTATATCCCACCGCAGTTTATTTTTTGTCGCCCCTTTCAAGGGCAATTAAATACCGACAGTCTTAAGCGCTTTGCATATTTGGCGCGGTGTCGCTAATAAAGATACGAAAGGTCGAAACGTAAAGTTTAGGTACGAAGGTTGGTTTTATAATAAAGATTTCTACCACAGTATTATGTCTTAATTGACATCACGATATCCCAGTTGATTTCTCTATATTGAGTACTTGACTTCAAACAGAACATCTATTCTTAAATATACCTACATATATTTCATAAACTTATAAATAGTTAGGCTCTTTGCTACGCTTTCCAATTTAAAACCGTGCAAACTTTGCCGAACGATTACGCAAATAACTTCTTAACAAAGGGATTAACGTTTTCGCCGTTGGAATCGAACTGAAGTCCCCCCAGACGAGCTGTCAAACTGCTCAGAACTCCACGTCTACGGGACAAGTTTTAATAACACTCCGTGTCGTCTAAATGGATCTGGTAATATTAGTGTGATATATATTTGTGTTCGTAATTACAATAGCTTCCAACATCAGTCAAAACTTACAAGACTTTCTCAGTTGAACAGGGCTTGATGTTAAAAGTATTGAAAGTGTGATTTAAAACAAAAATAAAGTTATATGACAATTTTTTGAAATTGCAATTAGGCCCTAAGATTTTACAGGCAAAAGATTTAAACGAAATTAAAATTGAAAAGTGAAATACAATTCTGATTTTTACAATAGCTGCCGGATTCTATAACAAAATCAATTTTATTATATTAAATAAATCATTTTTTTTAATATTATTTTCTCTTTTTTTAAGTTAAACAAAGACAAATTTCTCTACAGCTTGAATGTGCTAGTTCGACTAGAGTAATCCTTCTGCCTCACAAAAAACTCAGATGAAGGGTTTGCTAGATATTGAGGAATTTCCAGCAATAGAGGAAAATCTCTACATACTCCCTAGCGGCGATGGCCTAGTTGGGAGTGGAACGGACTGCCGAGACGAATGTCCGCTGATTCAAAACCCTAGGGCACGCACCTCTGACCTCTAAAAAAGAGTTATGTGTGTATTCTTTGTAAATTATATTATCGCTCGCTTTAACGGTGAAGGAAAATTAGCGTGAGAAAATCTGCATACCTAAGAAGTTCTATATAAGTATTTCGAAGGCATGTCAAGTCTGCTAACCCGCACTAGGCCAATGTGGTGGACTAAGGCCTTAACCCTCTTAGTTGTAGAGGAGGCCTGTACTCAGCAGTGGCCAATATATAATACAGGGCTGGTATGGTAAGGTCTACCTAGTCCCTAATAGTTTACATTAAATATGACAGCAATTTATGAATTTTACTTATTGGCGTTTATGGACGGAAGACATGAGGATCACTTAACATGACGTCACCCAATTTCTTATTTGCAAAGTATGCTATAAAAATATTTTAAATTTCCAAATATTTTATCCAACGACGACGAACAAAACAAGACTTAAAACATCCCTCACTTACCATTAACAAAATGCAACGAAACATTTTAAACCGTAAAGGGGAGCCTTCATCAACTGCTGATAAGGCAATCTCGACTCACTTCCTGATACATCCCCCGCTGTACCCCGATGGAACGAAATTGAACCGTCTTAGATCTGTCTCGTGTAATCCACGCTTATAATTGATGCGAATGTCAAACAGGGCAAGATACAGCTAATCGGAAAAATACAAATCCGTATGATGGATTGTTTACCAGTTTCCAACTGCAACTCAATTGAAGCTACTTCAGAAAATGTAACTACAATTAAAGTTGGCTGGTTTGATTCTGAATATAATTATATTTTGTTTGATAAACTTTTCTTCTTGTTATATTTGAACAATGATGATAACGCCCTTGTATTATTTACTGTCCCCTGTATTTTTTACTTTGCATACCGGCGAATTTCGTACAATGTTGTGAGTTTCGAGCTGCTTTAATTATGCAAGTCATTAACAATAAATACATGTGTAACTTCAAAAGCCAAAGTTCAGGCACGTTCCATTGTCTGCTAAGCGAACACACCTTTCATATTCATACGAAGCATATATAGTTAAATCAACATACCATCTAAAACACAAATTAATCTTACATGCCATAAAATTCCCTAAACGATAATGCCTTGAGCACAAAATTTAGAAAAAAAGCATTTTTTATGTTAGAAATATTGAATTTTTACATTTATGTCCTTTACACCTCATAACGTAATATTTTTCGTGTAAGCACCCCTCCTAACTTTCTGTTGCAACGGCAACATTCAAAATAAATGTTAGGTGCTTTATCACAACTCAGTCGGCGTGTACTGACATGTAAATATGTTACTGTGTTAAAGAAATACTTATTAGTGTAATTTGTGTGTTAGTGTAATTACCTGATTACAGTGATAATTAAAAAAATATAGATACATTCCGCAATCATGATTAAGTGGAATCAGCTAGCGTCCAGCATAAATTTAATAAAAAAGTATTGTGTTTTTTATACTTTGCTAGAAGGTATTAAGCAACTATAGACAACAGGTTTATGACAATAATGAAAATTGTGATGGAAATATTTGGCTTATCAATGCAATTAAAGCAGTAGAGTTCTATATTTCAGATTTTGATCACTATACAAAACACCACGATAAACAGTTTGAGAACTTTTATTAATAATTTTAAACGAATTATTACCACGGTTAAACATGTGTCACTAACAAATCCTTATGCGTGAAAAGATTCTCAAAATGGACTCTACCATAAATCTATACAGTTCCGAAAAATTACTTTTGAATGAATTTTCTTCCAAATGTAACGAATTGAGAAAATCAATTAAATTTGTAAACATTCGCCATATGGCCACCCGGGGCCGACACAAATAATGTGACCACGGCATTTAGCGGGTGACTCGAGGGGCATCGAACGATCTCTAATGGCATCCAACCGCCAACTGGCCACCGCATTAATCCTTTACCGGCACTTGATTAATTATTTAAACTTGGAGGGTGCAACACATCCTCCAGGAAATGTTTACGTGTTCGTGAAGATATTTGTGTAGGAATCGTGTGCTATTCCCCTATATTTGATGTGAGATTTTTAAAGCCTATTTGCGTTACTGATGACTGAAAAGCTAAGTTGTTTACCAGTTGCCTATACTGATGTATAGCACAAGCGTTGGCTGTTGCCATGCATTATTTGACTGCTACGTTGCAAAAACACATATCATTTTAATAGATTGTATCATTATTCTTGAACGAAATTGTCATCACATCATCAACGCATGTAGACCAAACAACTAGTTGCTTATAGATTATCTTATACTATAAATACAACCCTGCAACGGTATCGTCAAAAGGAACTCTTTACAATTATATTTCACGTTATCTGGCCTATACAAAAATTCAATGAAAGCACAGCAAGTGATAATATCAAATTAAGTACGGACATAGCGACTCTTGACTTGAGCGATGTAAATGACCCCTAATCCGCAGTAAATCTTCTGTCCAACCGTCCCCGGGCTGTCCGCAGCCGGGGCATGGGAGGGTTAAACAACCTACTTTGCAAACATTTATTATATGTAGAACAAGATGTGTGGTTTGTTAAGCATGGTTTATTTTGGCAATATTTCAGTAGGAACAAAGGTATCACAATATGCATTTGTCTATGTTAAATTTAATAATACTATCTTATCAGTCTACAATGTGACCCCAATATGTTGAGTGGGGTGATGCCCAATTACAATGTCAGCATGGAAGAAATGTTGTATACCTTGATAATGTGCCCAATACCAGTCTGCAAGCTAAGCCGGATTCATAGTGAATCTCAGCTGCTTTTTTGTTACTTAATCTTACGAAATTCGGTAAATTATATGAACTATCTTTGAAAAGAATACGATCTATTGTAACTTCCATGAAATACTAAACAAAAAATATTCGTCACAAAGAAATCGTGGTCTTTCCTTTATGTTATTGTGTTGAATATGTAATATTACGGGTTGCAGCATAAGTTGCACTTTAATTTCAAAACCTTGTGTATAGAAATTGCTTATAATATCTTCATCCTTACCCAGTTTACAATTATTATATTTTCTTTCGTCATATAGGTAATATACGCGTCATTTATTATCTATACAAAATAAATTAAATATGTTAGTTTCATGAGTATAACAGTTCAATTGTTTTGTATAATATTGATTCAGACCATCACATTTTATTAGAATAACTTTTATCTTTTGATTAAAAAACGATTCTAAAGGCCGATTTCACCGCTTGCTGATAAATATTACTTGTCACATAAATGTAAAAGCCGACCAAATACAAAAGTCGCACTCCAATCTATGCTCAAAATCTAAAATGAGTACTATCTACATGGACTGTCTAATACGATAACTGTCAAATAAAATTTACTTGGAACCTCTGAAACTGGCTCTTAATAACATAACATTGATTGTATTTTCCCGAAGTTAAATAAGGGAATTGCAATATAGAATTCAGTTGGCGGTGTTCAGTGAGACGGAACGTGTACATCGTGATAATGCGAACATTATACGCGACGGCTCTCGAGTTCGCATAATCGTGTCTATTATGGCACGCAAAAACTTACCAACTTGCATCCTTCGAACATTCATCCTGTGTCTACTCGCGCACGAAAGTTGTTTTATTCAGATATTCTTGAAAATATTACGAACAATGAACATAATATTGGTTTACTTCATCACATATTTGACTATGATATCATTGCTTTCAATTGCTGCAAGTAATTCGAAAAACCAATCATATTTTGTTACTGAAATGTAAAATGTTACTTAAGAATTCGGATTTTATAAATATCAAGCAGAAAAATTATTATACATGAAGGATCCTAATTCCTAAGCTTGAGAATTCACAAGTGGGGCGTTTAGGCGGGGTAAGCCTGTAGTGTCAACGATTTAAAAACCCTTAAATATTGAGCCAGTGTTATATAGACCAAACAATTAATTTCACGGCAATATTTTTTATAGTAAATAAGTAAAACAATAGCAATGCATACTGCAAAATATAGGTACAGTAATTACACGCTAAATAAATGTAACATTCGCTTTTGCAAACATATTCAATTAAAATGCAAAGGTGAGAAACAATATCTTTATCGAAAAATCGAATATACTTTTGATATTTACTGTTGAAATAACACTTGTGTTGATTATTATACCTACTATACAAAGTCATAATAATTCTAGTGGCTGACCAAGGGCTATCGAGTTTCGGCTCCAATAAACTCATAATTTACTGTTGTTCAAGTGTCTACCGTATGCACATTAGTTAGATATAGAAACTGTAGGTGTAAATACAATTAAATATGATAGGAAACGATGTCAAGTAAAATAATAGAGGTAGAAAACCCTTACAGGTACCATTAATAACGATTTTCGTGTTTGCTGTACACGAAGTTTACACGGAGGAACCCCAAGCAAAATCTTATTTGATTTTTATTTTTAATTAAACTAGCTAAGAGTTTTTTATGCATTCGGTTTTTAAACTTGCTGCTTTCAATAAAGCAAGACAAGCGTCAATAGCCCTAACCCTAACTCACAACGTACAGAGCATTATTAAAACACCCAAACTAAGGACCGCATTGTTTGATTGACAACTGCCCTTATCCAATCGCAACGGCGCGTTGTGACGAGCACGTCAATCATACGTCACTGCAGAGCCCGCCATTCCGCTATGCGACGCGACGCAATATAATCTTTATTACAATATCAACAACAACTACAACCGGTGATATCGCAGGACTATGCCATCACGTGAACGCGATCGCCCCATTATTCGCCGCCCTTTTGTAATTTGAATTTCGAATTCCAATTCGTATTTTGTGGTAAAATAAAAAGACCAATGTTTCGACACAATGGCGTCAAGGGCGGTGCTCTGACATGCGATCAAGTTATTACATTAAAGGAAAGCGCACCCGCCGGCCCGCCTTCCAACCCCGTTATTGAAAGCTTCTAGGAATAACATTCTATAACGTTAATTTGAAATATGGTGTTTTATATTTTAAAGCGGAATAAACAGCACACGGAAACTAATAACTTTTCATAATTTTATACATAAACCTTATATTTACTTGTTACAGAAAATGGACTGCCTCGGCGGTTGCGGACAGCTTACACTAACACTCAACTTTTGGAGCTGGAAAAAGAATTTCACTTCAACAAGTACTTGTGCCGGCCAAGGCGAATTGAAATAGCCGCTTCACTTGACCTCACTGAGAGACAGGTAGGTAATAAAATCGAGGAACAAAGATTGACGTAACATAACTTTCACGTTTTAACAAAATTAATGAAACACAAATTGCTTACAGGTCAAGGTTTGGTTCCAAAACAGAAGAATGAAGCACAAGCGACAAACGTTAAGCAAAAGTGAAGACGGCGACGATAAAGACTCAACAACTTCTGAGGGCGGGAAAAGTTCCAAAACCAGACTTGATAAATTCCTTGACGATGAGGGCCCATTGTCAGGCAAAAAGAGCTGTCAAGGTTGCGAACTTCCCCCAGGAGCACTATGCTCACCTGCAGAGGACCTGCCAGAACTCACGTCACGTACTAGAAACAATAATACCCCCAGTGCTACAAACAATAATAGTTTCGCGAGTGATGGCGCATCCAGTGTTACATCATCGTCATCTCTCGACAAATTAGCGGAAGAAGATTCCCGAGATGGTCAACCTCCTGTAGCTACTGTGGGAACTGCACCAAGAAGCTTCGCAAAAAGGATCAAACAGGAATCAAGGAAGCGATCACCCTCGTTAGATGCAACAACGTCTAAAGTGTCTCCCTCCTCATCTAAAGATGGCTTAGGACCAGTTGCAGTTCTTTCTGATGGCACTAAATTCTCTTCAGTCAGTTTAACACCGTCATCCACACCGGGAACACCTTCGAGTATGCATCCAAGTCCACTGGGACACTATCCGCGTCCATCGCCACCTAACGTACCCCCGGGTCCCCCTCATCCTCAAGCCGTGCCCAACTCCATGCCACCCTACATCATAAGGGGTAACGCACCTCCCGGCCAGTTTGTTCCTCACCCTGATTTTCGCATGGATTCGAAGCAATTTGTCGGTAAATTGTCCCAATATCCACAAGGAAATAGGAGCTATGAGAGTTACGGCCCAGCAATACAGGGTGCTGATCAACACGGTTATAGCCGGACCCAACAACATGCAAGACAAGACGGTTCTCCAACTGCTAGACCGGCTAACGGTATAGGTTCAAGACAAGCTTATCCACACGAGATGTATCAGAATTACGGCTATCCCACATACGGCAAGGAACAAGCGGCATACGGTAATCCCGGGTACGATCAATCGCAGGCTTACGCGGGCGAGCATGTGGCGTACGCGAACAGCCACTACGGCTATCATTACCACGAAGGTGGACAGCACGAGCACGCTCACGCCTATTACGCGAACGATGGACAGAAGAATGCACATAGCAATGAATACGCAAAGAACGCTTATTATGATGCAAGTGCTTATGGGACACAGCACGCAGCGGCGGCGACGGCACCAGGGTACGGGCCCAACGGACCTCAAGGGAACACGTCGGGAGAGCCGTACGCGGGCGAGTGCGCCGACGGGTACAGCTCGTTCCAGCAGTTCTACGAGGCGACGCACGCCACGCCCGCCGGCGACAACTCCAACTCTTCATCCGATTTCCACTTCCTCAGCAACCTGGCTAACGACTTCGCACCTGAATACTATACCATTTGAGATAAGGACTTCGCCGAGCAGGCGAGTGATCTGTTCGTGTAACTGTATTGTTTCTTTTTATTATAGTGAATCAAAGATAATATGGGTTGCAGTGATGAAAATAAATTGAATGCGCCCAAGGCGATGAGGAATATTGCTAATATCTTTGTATCGATCTAAGTTAAATTTCTACTATAAGTACATCAACAATAGTATTAAATAAATATGTAATAAAATGTAAATAGATACTTTAGGTTTTATTTTGAATACGTAAATAAGTAATAATAATTAAACTTTAATACAGAAATAAAAATGTTAGGTGCTGATAATAAATTGAACAGTATGAAGACACGATACCTAAACTGTAAACTATTTTTAAATAATGCAGCGCAAGTTTGCATATGGTATAAAATATAAATTGTTGTTAATAAAATAAAAAAAAGATAAAATGTTTCAACCACACATATAAACTTCTTCCAAATTGCAAAAATCATTGCATGTTTTCACGGCTACACACCATTTAATTGTATGTATAATTTTGAAATCAAATTGGTATCATTGTAAATGTCTGAATGCATTAAACTTATGTAATGTTATACCTACTGTATCCAAAAAACTTTTCACGTGTTCATTGTAAGATATTGGATTGAATTAAAAATTTGATTTATGACTTATTATTAGAAAATCATTTACGTACTAAGGAATAGTCGTTGCCTTATTTAGTTAATACATAATTATTATTTTGTGACTATATGACATATTGTAGATACTTTATAAGATAGCTTACAATAAGTCATCGTTATTGTAGATATCAATGCTATCATTTTGGCCTATTAAAAAAATAAATCATTTGGTGTCACAATTGTTTCTTACAATTACCTACATCCTCGACTGCACACCTTGTCATGGTTTTTAAGAACCAAAGGTAGGTATCAGTTCTAGAAGCTTAGATAACGGTAGGAACACCTTTAAACAATTAAACATTACCTTATAAAAATTACACAATATATTATAATAAGTACATTAATTGTTTGACCCTATAGGTAATAATATTATAATAAATTATCGAATTCGATTTCCAAACCATCTACCTAAAAGTTGTTGAAAATTGTTTGATAAATTATTTTGCTACATTCAGCCAAATCTATGAAAGATTTAGGCACCTACTATAAATCTCTAACATCTATCAAACTGATTAAGTTTAAAGAAATGATCGTTTCTAAGAATCACAGTTTAGTTCACAAACCTGAACCTCTATTAATCAGTAAAATTTATAATTCACGACTTTTTAAAAGTCGATAAACGAATATATTGTGGTCGTCTAATCTTGAGTTACTGCCCAATATACTAATACCAAAAGAAAAATGGATGCGCTGCCGTCCTTAAAAAAAATAGGGAGTTTTTGGACCTCCTAAAATCTTACCGTACAAAACGCAGATATAGAATGAATGCAGTGGTCTCCAAAAATTTTAGCCTAGTAAAACGAAAGCATGTCTCAAAAACAAGGGAGTACAACTTCTTTACGTAGTTCTATTCAGTATACTGTAGTCATAGTCTATTTCACTCAAAATTCAACTTTTGAAAAGAAAACGCTTCCATTAATTGTAATAACGTTTTTAATAAATTAGGTCATTTGTGGTTAGAAGGTTCATGAAAAGTTATTCCGTTAAAAAATATCTAAGTATTGTAGCATTTTAGAATCTAGACGAAATGTGACAAATTTTGATAAAACTTACCAGACTAGTCCAGTTAATTTTTTATTGCAGTATAAAGTTTCAAAGTTGAGTCATAAATTGCGAAAAAGCAACTATCTGAGGAATTTCATTATTTTTCTTTAAAATTAAACTTATGATGTATTTTCTATCTGTAATTCTGTGGCTTGGACATCTATGATTTTGATACAGTAATTACAATTACAAACTATTGAAAACAGTGGTCACAATACCCTAACATTTCGGTCAGGTCAACAAGACACTCGAGAACTACGATAGGTAGGGCTCTAATTTTTGTTTATTATTCGTGCCATCATAGTAAGGTGTTCAATTTAATGCCGTTTTATCGCCACATTCTAGGACACCCTCTACAACGTGTCTAATATTATAAAAACGCTTGCTCACTAACGAACACTAAAGTGAAGATTTTAAAGTCCCCTATTTTTCTTTCATATTCGGGTAGGTATAGCAAACTGACACCATTGTACCTGATGCTAAGCGGAGGAGGGCTCAGCTAGAATTTCGACTGACGAGAGTTGATTCTCCCTCGCCAACCGACACAATTATGTCGGCCTCTTTTACAATTCACCAAACCATGTTCGAAATCAACTGCATTCTAGAACTCTTTTTTTATGGCATTGAATGACGAGACGAGCATGCCGTTCGCCTGATGGTAAGCGATACGACCGCCCATACACAGTAGTAACACCATATAGCACCTTGAGTTACCAAGTACTGTGTGGCATTCCATTGCGCTCGTCATCCTGCGACATAAGATGTTAAGTCACATTATGTCCAGTAGTTTCACTGGCTACAATGTCCTTCAAACCGAAATACAACAGTGCATGCACACTGCTGCTTGGCGGTAGAAATAGACACGAAATAATAATAACTCAAATGATTGCTGGCGTGTCTAAGTAAACCGCTAAGTCTTAGTAGAGCTGAATCAAGTCAATCGTATTTGTAGAACTGGTAACCATGGTTGGTTTTCTTTGAATCGGTCCAAGATAGACAATGGCCGAAAGACATAACAGATGGTTAGGTCGGTATGGTTTATACCATTCTTTTTCTAATACATCCCATAAAAAAAATGATATTTTAATGGAAATGGTTGTTTAGCTTGAACGTGTGTGTCCCGCCGATTTTACCCAGGACAACAATCGCAGGCCCGGGCTTTCTCGTCAAACTGCGGTGTAGAATATCATTTCATGGAAACCTGAAGAATTTGCTACAAATTTGGGGGCACGGCAGTGCCCCGTCAAGACGAGAGCCAAGCGAAGCGCAAGGGCACTACTTACCTTTTCTCGCAGCGCTTCGCCTTTTTTTAAAACCCTCATAACTTGGGTTTGGATTATACCAAATTCGTTGCTACAAGACCTATTGTATAACAGAAAAGTAATGAACAGTGAATGCATTTTTGAACTTACGCTAATGTGACGGTAGCGAAACTGCCAAGCCACATATTTTGACTAAAGTGTAGAGTTTGTGAAGCTGGGGCTTGTAGAGTTAGGGCGCATAGAGTTAGAAGCTTGACTCTACATTAGATCTGATATCTTTTTGACAGAGCGACCCATATGATCTCGTCTTGGCAACATTTTACATGAAAATGTTTTTGGTGGGATTAATTATTTCATAATAATATGATACGAACTCGCAATAATCTTATCTCACTCCACTTTCAGTTTTCTCTGACTCGAGCTTTTTGCTCAGATTAACCCTCCCTGAAACCCTCAGGGAAAAGATGGTTCAGTCTCCCCGTTGTTCCCCATGTACGAAAAATGGATCCCCTAACACTTTGTTCATTATTATAGAAGTATGGATTGCTGCCTGTTTTTGGAGAATGTTAATATCTATATATCTTACTAATATTACAAATGCGAAAGTTTGTGAAAATGTTTGGATGTGTGGATGTTTGTATATTTGATAGAAGTGAACGCAGATACAACTAATCGGATGTGAATGAAATTTGCTCCCATGGGAAATAATGGATATTTTTTTTTAAATTGCCGCCAGCAGCATTTCCGGACATATACGACCTGGCGACCTTAAAAAAAAGAGCGTATTCCCACCTAAAAGGCCGGCAACGCATCTCTGTGCTCCCTGGTATTGCAGATGTTCATGGGCGGCGGTGATCACTTACCATCAGGTGAACCGTATGCTCGTTTGCCCCCTATATCATAAAAAAAAAAGTAGATGGCGCTAACGTCGTAGGTACTGTGTTTTAGGGACTTTTGTAGCGGGAAAAACTATTCAGGGCGCAGCCGCGGGCAACACCTAGTAAAATATAATACTTAAATAATTTTTAAGACACATTTGTGAAAGTTTCCATGCGGGCGGAGCTGGGAGCGATTGCTAAAAGTGTAAAAATATGATGATCAAAACAAAATATATTAAATAATAATTTATTACTGTTAAACAAACACTACAGTGATTGCTCACAAGTTTCTTAGGGATTGTTAAAATATTCAAATGCATAATTATTGTAATAACAAAAAAGTAAAGCTCAATTAATAAAATATGTTAAGAATAGAACTTAAATAACTTTATAATAAGCGCTAGTCTGTTATTAAACTGACCTGTAATTGACATTACAATGTGATTACATAAATTCTTTATTGAGTTGTGAGTAATGTATAGTGGCACATCACCTACAGCTGATCATCAAAGGCAGGCTTATTTCTGTTTATCAGCATGTAATGGTAAGTACCATAGTCCGTAACACATTGTGTAGTACTCACTGTTGCAGTAACAATATTTTTTTCATTTAAATGAAGCAATGAGCATGTTATTCACGTAATGGTAAGTGATACAACCACGTGATAAACAGTTGCAACGCCACACATAACTTTGAATTACAAAGTAGTGCATGGCACTCTACTGCGCTCGTCACCCTGAGACATAAGATGTTAAGTCTCATAATGCCTAGTAATTACACTCGCTACAATGTCCTTCAAGCCGGAACACAACAGTGCATGCACTGTTGCACACTGCTCCTTGACGGTAGAATAGACACTGCGGTGGTACCTTACCAGATGACCCCTTGCATATGAGAGACTTACCACCAGTAATGCCAGTAATGCCTGTTCTGTTTCCAGTAACAGATTCTTTATGACTTAGCTAATCAAGATAATGTGATATGCTCTAAGGCTGTGATTATGGCTGAAAATATCTGCACACACCATTTACAAGTCAGGATACCCACAACATACTTTCAAATGGTCTGTTTTTAATTAGGTCACCTTTCATATCCTGTTTTCTAATGTACTGCAGTAGTAAATGCTACATAGTGTGAACATAATGTCATTCACTCATAGCAATACTATTGCTATAACAATTACATCCTTAAAAATATTGTTTATTCTGACAAGCCAACTAAAAATTAAAATAAACATACAATACTCAGTTTGAGAATATAGTGATGAGGAACTTTTGTTATGACGCAGATGCCTTCTGTGCTTGTAACTCTGATTGGAACTTCATTTCCATGATCATACCAACAGCCTGTCGGAGCTTGGACTTCTCCATACCCAATGTGTTAATCTTCTCTATTTGTTCAGCAACAAACTCTACTTTCCGCTTGAAGTAATCCTTACCACCTTCAATATCCTGGGGGAAAGAAAATAATAATAAATTATACTTTGTTGAAATGAAAGGCACGGTGGACAAAAACAAAAACACATTGCAAAAATAAGGATAACTCAAATTTAATGCTCAACAAACCCCTTTAACCCACAATTTTCCAAACTGAGTAAAGTAAGCTTTTTCAGCAACAACTTTAAATAGATTTTATCGTATAGCACCTACATTTACTGTCATGTACCCACTTCAAAAACTAATCTAAAGTAGTAAACCTGTCTGAAAGTTCATACTCACTTTCTGTGCATAATATCCAGTGCCGATGTCAATGACAACATTATCAACACCAGCCACAGTTCCCGGCACATACATAGATCCTGTGAGAGGTACCAGAATTGTCTTGCCTTTAATTGCGGGTGTTATTTTTTCAAGACTTTCTCCAGATTCCACAAATTTACTTTTCGCTATTTGCAATGTCTGTATTGAGTCTTGGAACACATTTAATTCCTGAAATATAAAACAATATATATATTAATTTCACTTTGATATAAGAAGCTGATAAAATGGTTACATCTACAATTGAATACCAGAATGGAAAGATTACCATAGTTATTTTCTGTTGTACTGGTGGTTCCCTTGTTTTGTTCCATGAGAGTAACTCATAATTGTTATTGGAAGATTGTGTGATCCTTTATTATGATAATACCAGCTTTGGCCCGCGGCTCCGCCCGCGTGAATGATTTTTCCCGGGCTAAAAGTCCCGCTTTATATTTTCACGGAATAAAAAGTAGCCTATGTGTTAATCCAGGACATAATCTACCCGTGTGCCAAATTTCATCTAAATCCGTTCAGTAGTATTTGCGTGAAAGAGTAACAAACATCCATACATCCAGACATCCAGACATCCATACATCCATACATCCATACTTATAAACTTTCGCGTTTATAATATTAGTAGGATTGATCACGATTCAATAATTATATTGTTGTTAACTATTGTATTATAATATCAATTTAAATGATTAATGAATTCGTGTATTGATCATTCTACAGTTTTATCTTATATTAATCATAGATAAATATGCGTAGGAATATATACTTTTCATGAATTATAACAAATTCATCAGTTCGATAAAAAAATCTAACCATAAAAATACTACAAAGTGAAAGGGAGAGTATAAAATTTTAAAGTATTTCATTAATAGAACTCTCTAATGACTTTGAACGTTTATTATGTAAAAACCATTAATGTATTTGTGAGGTATTACCTGATCTAATTGTTGCTTTAACTGAGCCAACTGCGGCAGACCCAGCTTAGTTAAGTCGATTTGCTGACTTGATGATGACGATGCCATTTTAATTCAGTAGCACTGCTGATAAAAAATATGTTTAAATATTTCTGTTAGGTTAGGAATACCAAGATATCTTAAATGAACTTTAATTTTTAGTTCTAAGTTCTAACCTCAAATCAAATAAAATGAAAGAAACAATTTCAAAAATCCTAAACTGACGTCTGACATTGATATTTCACACTTGACAGTAACCAGATTTTTTTAAATATGTTCCAAATAATCGGTTAAAATCAAAGACCATGCTGCCATGTAATCACGGTTTTAAAAAGAGCTATTTATTTTAACAATTATTAATCTTTTCAATTGAATTTTCAAGAAACGTCTAAATTAATTAATTAATTATTATGTTGGTTCGATACCCATTTTCAATATTAAAAAAGTATTTCAATATATTGATAACTCTCATTCGTATTTCTAAATTGTCAAATGAGACATTTTATTCTATTTATTATATTAGGGAAAATGGTTTCGTAAACGACGAAAGCAAAAAAGTACCAAGAATAATCTATGTAATGATTCTTTACAATAAATCACGATTTTTGTTATATGGAGTTTTATTTTTTTTTATTTATTTTTTTTTTAATTTTTTTATAATGGCATTTGTGTTCACATTTTGCCAATGTCAAGTTTGGTTTGTCTATTTTATTATCTGTAGTATGTCGAAGTAAAGCAGTGGCTACCTTACCAAGACTTTATCGAGGAGTTTTGGCGGCAACAAAAAAAACACTTGATTAGCACAATTATTTCAATTCACTTCATTTGAGCTCTTTAATAGAACTATATTGGATAATATACCACCATAGTTATGCAATATAACACTAAGTATCTCCAAAATAATGAATTAAAATAAGAGCACCTCATGACACTTCCAAGTTCCCGCCAAAACTCCTATATGGAGTTACGGAATATGAATAGTTCTATGTAGGGTTTGTCTCAGAGACATTAGAATAAGAGAGAGAATATACATCTATAATCTATGGTTTGTCTTTACTGATTTTTAAATGTAGAATTAACAATTTGATATAGACAGTTAAAATGGAAAGTTTAATGCATTTTAATTGCAATTACCAATGGATTTTTGTTTATAAAATTTCTAGTAATATATTAACACATTAAGAGATCATATAAAGATTTTTTCAAAAAAGGTAAAATACCCTATTTAATGTAAAATTTACTAATACGTAGAATGTGAGACAGATCTATGCTTCACAATGAAATGAAAATATACGATCGTTATTCGTTAAATACATACATACATAGTATCACGCCTCTATCACATAGGGATAAGCAGAGGCTATGGATTGCCACTTTGCTCGATTCTGGCATACTTCTCTCGCTTCCTCTACCTTAATCAATCTTTTCATGCATTCCCGCCGGTTCAGGGTACTTTTGACCTGGCCTTTACGAAGAATGTCAGATATCTGACATTCGAAGGTTCGGTGCGGTAGACCGCTACCGGCTCTTCAATCCACATTCTCATTACATATACCCGCTTTGTCAATTTCGTATAATAGGAATACCTTAGCATACCCTTCTCAATCTTGGTCACTACATCCTCTATCACCGTAGTATTCCGCACTCTCTCACTCATAGTCACTCGACACACTCCTCTTAAAGCTCTTATTTCCGCTACTATTTTACTTTCATGCTTTTTCTGCCATACCCAGCTTTCACTACCATACATCAGAGTGGGCAATAAGTGCAATAACACTCTTCTATAGACAGCCAGTCGTGCCTTTTTGGACACCTTACGGCTACCCATAAAGGTGTGCAACGCCCCATTCACCCTATTACCAGCAATCACTCGTCTATCAATGTCACCATAATATCTACCATCACTTGTGAAAACACATTCCAGATATACAAACTCACTTCCTTATTCTGTTGTTATTCGTAACATATTATGTAATATCCATTTAGGGTGTGACGTGAAAACTGAAAAATGATATGTCTAGTCGATTATTTTCCAAATTAAGTCGGTATCTATTTTCATAGTCTTTGGCAGCACTAGTCTCGAAAGTTCAGGCATTGAAAGTTGAACGATTTGTATTTTGTTTGGTTTCCGGGATTTTGATTTCTGCTGTGACCTGTGGTGTGAATTGTGCTTTTTATTCTAATGTGTCTCCGTTATAACCGAGAGTGTGAAAATAAAACTTCATTTAACATAGAATTCAATAACATTATTTCTACTGATTTTATTCAAAAAATAAATAGGACGACTTTATAACCTTGCTTAGAAATGTCGGTGAATAACTTATCGACGGTCCAAAGTTTCGAGGAATTTATCAGGTAAAAGCAAACGTATTTTCACCTGTCAATATTTGTCTAGAGATGTAGTATGTACTGTCCTATAAAACGACACAAGCCGGTGGTCCCCAATGACATTCTAAATTATTATGAAATCTTATTTATTTTTATATACTTACAAAGCAAACCTCAAGGTAAATTGTCTTTTTATATATTTACTTCCTATTCAGAAGTGATTGATTAATAGGATTGTCGTTAGCTATTTACCTATTAATTAACTAGCCAAGAAAGGCTATACATATATTTCTCTTTTTATAGAATGTAGACATCTGCCTTGACAAAAACAATTTCTCTAATAATTCTTGTTTTTAAACACAACTAAAGTTTACGACTGTGTCATTTCTATTTAACAATTTTCATCAGCCATAATATATCATTGACCTTACAACCTTTAATCTTATGTGAAGAATAAATAGTAACTAGACTTTTGCTTGTGACTCCACCCATGTGAATGAGTTATTCCAGGATAAAAGTCAGGTGAAAGATTTTTTTTAATCGGTTCAGTTGTATTTAGAGTTTATTCCTTTCAAAAATATGGAAATAAAAATGTTTCCTCTTTATAATAATAATGGAGTTGAATAGAATACAGTGTAAAAATAGATTTAGATAAGAATAAAAATACTAAAAAACACACTTATAGAAAATCCAACTAAAAAATAGATAAATTTGAATAAGTAAATTTATGTGTGTATTCTTTGTGAATTATCGCTCGTTGTAACGGTGAAGGAAAACAACATGAGGAAACCTGCATACCTGAGAAGTTCTCTGAATTTCGAAGGTATGTGAAGTCTGCCAACCCGCACTAGGCCTGAGTGGTGGACTAAGACCTTAACCCTCTCAGTTGTATCGGAGGCCCGTGCTCAGCAGTGGGCAGTATATAATACATATATTATGTATGACGCTAATAAAAGTGTGTTAAAAATAGTTGAATTCATTTTGACCAATACTGATACAAACCTATATTTATTTATAATTGAAATACCTATTAACATATAACGTACTAGCTTCTGCTCGCGGCTTCGCGCGCGTGAAGAAGTTCTTCCGTGATAAAAGTCCCGCCTTATATTTTCTCGGGTTAAAAAGTACCCTATGTGGTTATCCTGGACATGATCTACCCGTTTTTTTTTTTTTTTTTTTTTTTTTTTTTTTTTTTTTTTTAATCTGCAATCAGCTGTCTTAGCTATGATCAGATTTTATATGGGTTCTTTAATTTTTGTGAGAGGTATTCCATTGACTACTCTCTCTTTACTTATTAGAGTTTAATTTTTAGTCTCTTGTATCTAAATTTAATATTTGCCAGCGTTTCAGCCTTGAGATATTATCTTTATTTTCCAGTAGGTCCCTGGCTAGTATGTTAGTGTGATTTTTAAGCCTATCTTTATATTTTTTACTGTAATGTTTAACTTCCTCTTTGACAGTTGGTATTTCTAAATATTCATGTATCTCACTATTTCTTATGAACCATGATGCATTACAAATTGTTCTCAGTACATTATTCTGAAATCTCTGAAGTATTTCTAAGTTGGAGTTACTGGCAGATCCCCAGAGTTGTATTCCATATGTCCATATGGGCTTTATTATTGCTTTATAGATCAACAATTTGTTATCCATACTTAGTGGTGATTGTCTCCCTATAAGCCAATACAGGTTCTTGAACTGCAATGATGCCTCCTTCCTTTTTGCCTTGATGTGGGTGGCCCAGGTTAACCTTCTATCTAAACTAAGGCCCAAGTATCGTACACTATTTGCTGTTGGTAGTTGCTCGCCCCTGAGAGTTACAGGTGGACAGTCTCCTCTTCTCAATGTGAATGTGACTTGCACTGACTTAGTGACACTTGGCCTTATTCTCCACATTTCTAGCCATTGCTCTATTTTGTATAAATGTGCCTGCAACTTGTCTGCGGCTACCACAGGGTTTCTATCACTTGCAAGGCAAGCAGTATCATCAGCGTATGTTGCTGTTACAACATCTGCACTATTAGGCAAGTCCGCTGTGTATATTGAGTAGAGTATAGGGCCCAGAACAGAGCCTTGGGGTACTGACGCATGTATATCATATAATTTTGATATTTCTTCTCCAAATTTGACATGAAACTTTCTTTCTGATATGTAAGATTTTAATATCATATAGTATGAGTTAGGTAGTTTAGACTTTAGCTTGTATAGTAATCCTAAGTGCCATACCCTATCAAAGGCTTGCTGAATGTCCAAAAAGGCAGCAGCACAGTATTCTTTTCTCTCAAGAGATTGTCTAATCTTGTCAACCACACGATGTACCTGTTCGACGGTGGAATGTTGTTGTCGAAATCCAAATTGATGATCTGGGATTATGTTTTCTTGGTCCAAGATTGGTTTAAGACGACTTAGAAACATTTTCTCAAATAATTTCGATATCACTGGTAAGAGGCTTATAGGCCTATAGGATCCAGGTTCTGTAGGAGGCTTTCCTTGTTTAGGTAACATGCATATTTGTGATACTTTCCACATTTTCGGATAGTATTGTATTCTAAGAATAGCATTAAATAGCATGGTTAAGAAGACTACTGATTTTCTAGGTATGTGTTTCATAATTTCACCTGTGATAAGATCATAGCCCGGGGCTTTTTTTACACCTAGGTTTTTAATAAAATATTTTAGCTCCCGTGGGGTCACTGGTTTTATAGGTAAAGACATCTGTTGGTCACTATTGACCAATGCATGTATTTTATCTTCAAATTCTCTCAGTGTAGAATTATTTGGTGCAAAAACTTGAGAAAGATGTTCTGCAAAGAGTTCAGCCTTTTCTTGCGGTTTTTTTGCCCATGGTCCAGTTAGTGACTTTAAAGGTGGTATTGTCTGTTGTGGTCTTTTAAATTTTTTGGTCAGTTTCCAGAGTGAGTAGTTGTCACGTTTTTTTGCTGATAATGATGACAATTGTTGGTGAAATGTTTGATTTTCATTTTCTTTGATCATGAGTTTTAGTTCTCTAGCTGCTCTTTCAAATATTTTTTTGTCTGTGGTATATCTGCTTTGGTGGTAGATTCTTCGTAGTCTTCTCTTTTCCATGATTTTTTCGCGGATTTGCAACGGGATATTCCTAGTTTTATCGCTTGTCTTAATAAATGGCGTGCAGAGCCAAGAGGCCTCTTGTATTTTGTTTGTAATATAGAAGGTTGCTTGATCTATGTCTTCTGTGTTTTTTAACCTCATTTTTAAGTTAATTTCTGATTCTAGGTATTCTTCAAAGGCCTTCCAGTCCGTCTTGTAGTTACACAGTATTGTTTGTTGCTCTTTAAAGATTATTGTTGTGCTAAATGTTCCTATTATTGGTGAATGGTCAGAGGATGTATCATGACAGCTCTCTATATCATAATAGGTATTTGGAAATCCTTTTATGACAAAAAAATCTAATAGGTCAGGTAACTTATTTTGATCTGTTGGCCAATATGTAGGTTCTCCAGTCGAAAGTGTCTTTAATTTTAGAAGATCTAAACATTTTTTTAGTGCACGTCCTCTTGTGGTTATCAGTCGGGATCCCCAAAGTGTATGTTTACAGTTCCAGTCCCCACCGCATATGTACTTTTTTCCTAGGTTTTCAAAATAATTTTTAAGCATATCTTCATTGATAGCAAATCTTGGCGGAGCATAAACAGCGCTAACATTGAATGATCCACATTTGTCTTGGACTGTAACTGTTGTGGCTTGAAGATAGTCTTCTCTAAACTCCCCGTGTATATAGTGATTTATATTATTTTTGATTATCACTGCAGTTCCACCGTGTGAGGTGCCATCAGGGTGATTTGTGCAATAAGTACTATAATTTTCTAAGGTAAATGTTTTTCTATTATTTAGATGAGTTTCTGAGATAAGTATGATGTCAATTTTATTTATTTCTAATAGAAGTTTTAATTCATTTTTATTTGGAATTAATCCATTTATATTCCATGTTCCTATTCTTAGATTAGTCATTTTATTTTATTAATAACGGTGGTAATGAGATTTACTAGTATTCCCATTTGTTGAATTCAGAGATCTAGCTTTTCAGCTTGTTTATTAATTGTTTCTAGCAATATGTTTTGCATCTGGTTATAACATAAATTAGGTTCACCCTCATCACTTATAGGTAAGTTTTGATTCGATTGTATGTAGTCTTTATTATCATACAAATTAGTTTTCTTAATTTTAGGTTTTGTCTTTATTGCAATTTCACTGTAGGATTGTACATAGTTTTCCTTGTGCACTGTCTCTTTCAGTGTAGACATGGAGGAAGTTGCTTCAGGCTTACATGTGTTATTTTCTGGATCTGAATCCTTCTGTTTTCTTATATGGTGATCCATCTTCACTATCTTTTGTTGGTTTTTCCTTGTCTGTATTTCCTGATAGACCAGGCATCCTTTATAATTTGCTGGGTGACTGCCATGGCATAGTGCACATATGGCTGGTGTATTGTTATCTTTTGTACACATTGTAGTATTATGTGGACCAGCACATTTCACACACCTAAATGGTCTTAGACAGTTATTCTTTGTGTGGCCATATTGTTGGCACCGAGTGCATTGCACAATAGTTTTATTTTTCCGGGGATCCTCTATTTTTATTTTTTGATGGTATATGTATTCAATATTTTTTATATATTTATTGTTTTCATGTGGTTCTAAATTAACAAAAAATACGTTATATGGTTCTTTGGTACTTTTTTTGCGAGCATTAACTATTTCACCTCTAACTTTATTACCAGTATTTTCAATGGCTTCTACGATCATTTCTTTAGGTGTAGTATGGTGTAGGTTTTTTAACACTATTTTATAGCATCTTTCTTCTTTCCTGGTAAATGTGTGTCCTATCAATCCCTTACTTCTAATATGATCGATCAATTTCTTATAGCTTTCTACTGTTTTAGCAGAAATAATTAGTTGATCCCTTGACACTGTTTTATATGAATATTCCTCTTTTCCGATAGCTTCATTAATGAAGCTAGTTAACTGTTGTAAATCTGTAATGCCATATAGTATTATCGGTGGAGGTTTTGATTTTTGCTTGGGTTTGACCTGTATATTCTCGGTGGTTGTTTGATTATTCTCATTTTTATCATTATTCAGCAGGGAAAATCTATTGCTTAGTTCTAATTCCACAGTATGTTCAATATCTCTTCTGTTTCTATTGAAAGTTTGTTGCCGGGCTTCATTTCTTTTTGGTAGTTTATGCATGGATTGTACGTTATGTTCTGGTGAGCGGTTTCTTTTTAGATTCGCATCGGGAACCTTTTGCCAAGGAACCTGGTTTAAATCATCTTGTACACTGCAAGAAGGTTTTGCAAGGGCATGTACTGTCTGATGTTCTGTTTGCTGGTCTTGTGACATGTTAAATGGATTACATAGATCTGATTTGTGCTGGTTCATAATTGCTCCCTGGATGTCTCCAACAGAGTTGCTTCTTGGTCTATTTGATGTATCAAACAACCCTTTGTGAAGAACTTGCTGTACCAGTGGTTTTTTGACGTTGGATGTTGTAGGTTGTTGAACATGTTTTTCAGTATTTTGATTCATTTTTATTGATGTTTTATGTAAATTTTATTAATTTTTATCCGTTTTCGAAGATTATTTTGTCAATCATCGTAATATGTAGGATAAAGAACGTATATCAGAAAAAAAATATATTTGAATTTGAGGTTATGACGGTTACAAAGTTTTAATCACTGATTTCACTAATTTTAACACTATTTTAGTTGAAATAACAATTAGTCACTACTTTTAGGGGGTTTATAAGTCCAGTTATTATAGTTTTATGGGTATTTAAACGTTCAAATCTATTTTTAAAGTTATTTGTTTTCCGTGGACACTGACGCGCACGCGTTCCGTTTCACGTATGAATGATCTACCCGTGTGCTAAATTTCATCGAAAGCCGTTCAGTAATTTTGGAGATGTGCAGTAACAAACAAACAAACAGAAAGACAGACAGAAAAGAATCACAAAATCCGCCAATTTGTGTTCCATTAGTCTTCTTTAGTCACCCCCTTTCTTTTTATCACATTTCTTTAAAGGTACAGACACACTGGCTCTACTGCTTTATTATAGTATAGACTAGGCCTCCGCCCGCGTGAAATTGTTTTTCTGAAATAAAATTATTTTCCCGTGATAAAAAGTAGCATATAGCACTCAGGAGTAATGTAGCTTCCTATTAGTGAAAAAAATGTCAAAATCTTGATGATTTCTATAAATATTCCATTTTAAGTTGATTTAGGTTAAATAGGAACTTATCTATTGTATCACATAAGATTAAACTGATTGTCCAATTAGCTTCATGAACATTCTACAATTTATCTTTATATGTTAAAGATATGGAGGTTATCATTTTGCTTTTTGTGTATATGCAATACTAAACTTCTGCTCGCGGCTGCGCCTGCGTGAAAAAGTTTTTCCGGGATAAAAATATTTTCCCGTGGTAAAACGTAGCCTATAGCACTCAGGAGTAATGTAGCTTCCTATTAATGAATATAGAATAGGGGGCGAGCCTATCGCCATATCGGGCACAAATTCCAGACTCCGGGCTGATACTGAATAGAAAAATCCAATATAATATTAGTATAGATGAATATGCCCTATGTTTTAGCAAAACTATTATTTTGCAATAAGTTTTGTTCCAACTTTGTTCTAATGGCAACGTAATATGTAGACCGGGAGGTTTTAGGATTAAATCTCAGGTCACAACTCACAAAACACCTTGGTGGGTTTTTCTAACAAAGGTTCACAGTATTTAATGACAACATTCATAATTACTTACCTTAAAGAAACATTGCATTGAAAGTTTGTAATTATAAAACAACTTAGTACCTCCAACAATTTGAAATAGTAGATAAAAGCTAGTAATAATAAAATATTTTTTTTATTTCCAGAACTCCAATATTAACAGTAGTACACTTCTCAGCTGAATGGGCTGATCAATGCAAGCAGGTGACGGAGATACTCGAAGAGTTGGCCAAGCTTCCAGACATACAGGGAGTTCGCACTAAATTTGCCATCTGTAATGCTGAAGAACTCTCTGAAATCTCTTTGCAATATAAGGTAACTGACAACCACAGATTATCACTGATAAATATAAGGTTGTAAAATTTATATAAAAAATAATTCTTGGCTTATGCACTGAATATCAGTAATTGTCCACAAACATTCGTGAAATGCTTCATATGTTGGTATGAAATTGTCAGACAATGAGAGCTGAATAAATGTATTCATTAAGGTGACAAAGTAAGAAATAACCTTGAGTGAATAATCATTCTAAAAATCACAGTCTGGATGGTTTATAAATTGTTCATGTAAAGCAATCGATTTGTGGTGTCATTTCAATATAAACTTGATTATTTTATTAGGTTATTAATTATTAGTATACAACATATCATATAGTAATCTCCCCCAAAAAGAATTCAGATTTCACAACAGTCAGTTGGTCATAAAAAATTGAACATAATATGAATTGCCAACATCTTCACAAACTTTCACATTCATGAATGGACAAAATCAAGTGGAATTAATCAAAATTATATTCTATGATTTATAAGAAAGGTTCTGATAACACAATGCATGTAATAGATTTTTGTCAATTATTAGGTAATATAAAATTGACTTTTTGACTGTATTCCCTTTAATTATTGAGGATATAAAAACAGTTTTATTCAAATTTGCCAAATATACATCTGTTCAAACATTAATTGACGAGCTGGACATTCTATAAGGTGAAAACAGTCATTGAGTTCTCAGCATCGTTTTATATCCTCTCATTATAATTAATAATTTGTCAATACAATACATAAAAAAGTTTATCTTCTAAAATGGATAAAGGAATGGTGAGACAAGTAATCTTAATCCTTTCTTGATTTTTTATTCACTTATAAGCACTGTTTATTAATTTTGCAAGCACAGCCTTGATATTTAGTAACATACCTTAAACAGGAGTATCGCAAACAGACTTAATAAAAAATTATAGTTAATATTCTATTCATAGGTTTACAATGCGAATTTACTTTTTTGGTCTTGTAACTTAAGCAATTAGTACTTTCTTAACATCCAATACATTTACAAACTTTCTACAATGTCCTTCAAACTGAAACAATATAATTCTTTACACACTTGACACTTGTATTTGGAAAATACTTACAGATGTTAAACTTCGAGCTAAACTGGTGAACATTTTACAATTTATTTTTATATGTACATTTTTACAATATTAAATTATATTAAATTTGCCTTACAGGTAGATTCTGTACCAACAGTTATATTATTTAGGAATGGTGTACTAGTAGACAGAGTAGATGGAGCAGATGCAGCTCAAATCTCAGCAAAAGTCAAAACACTTAGTCTTGGCAAGTCTGGTGTCACGGAACCCAAGAGTTTGGAAGATAGACTGAAATCACTTATCAATAGACATAAAATAATGCTGTTTATGAAAGGAAACAGAGAAGTCCCCAGATGTGGTTTTAGCAGAACAATTGTTCAAATTCTTAATGGAACTGGGTAAGTGAACTCACTATAAGTGTGTTACATGAACTGTCACTTTAAAAAAAGGTCCAAAGTAATATTAATGTTAGTACAAAGCTGATTCATGGATAGACTTGAAATAAAATAAAATTATCTTGCTGTAAAATGTAGCATGCGTGGGTAGTCTAAAAACCAGCCCCATCATGACATTTTCACTTTCTATCTTTAACCTTTTATTAATTGAGTTTATGAATGTGCTGTCACTCATAACTCAATCAAATACACTGCAGAATGAGGGCATCCAGGAGTACAAAGCCTCGTCGACCTATGAAGTATTTGTTTTTTTTTTATACAGTCACATTACACTGACCCCGCTGCACCTGATAGTAATCAGAGAGAGGTCTAGATAGACTGTCGATACCGAAAATCTAGGCTTAATAGTGGTACAAAGTGACAGATAATATAAATACATGACGGATAACATCAGCCCTGTCCAATCAAATTACTTCTTGTAGGTTACATATAAATAATTAAAATTACCATTACAAACATGTAGGTATAAAAAAATTTACCTCCTACTACCTTATGGTATGAATTTTTGTTTCATTTCAGAGTTGATTATGATACATTCGATATTTTAACCGATGAAGAGGTACGCCAAGGACTAAAAGAGTTCTCCGATTGGCCTACATATCCGCAACTCTACGTCAAAGGGGAGCTAATTGGGGGATTGGATATAGTCAAGGAAATGATCACCAGTGGGGAGTTTGATTCTGTTCTCAAAGCTTAATTAAAGTAGCTTGTAGCTTTTTTAATGAATGAAATAGGAATAATTTATTGTAATTTAATGCAATAAACGCTTTTTATTATTTTTCATCGTATTTAATTTTATTAAGAGTTATGAGTTTCCAAAATCTTATAACAATATATCGGCTAGATTTGATTTTGAATCCGCTCGCCACAGATGATAAGCTATAAAACTACCAGAAGAGAATGTAATCACTGCATTAAGCTTACATCTATAAA
This sequence comes from Sphinx pinastri, assembly GCA_947568825.1. Lineage (NCBI taxonomy): Eukaryota > Metazoa > Arthropoda > Insecta > Lepidoptera > Sphingidae > Sphinx > Sphinx pinastri. Next base: position 5,882,572 of record OX387627.1, on the reverse strand, counting down.
TATAATAAAGCAGTAAAACTCGGTGTGTCTGTAGGTACACTGAAAGAAAGGGGGTGATTAAAGAAGAGAAAAGGAAAACAAATCACTGATTTTTATAATTCTTTTCTGTTTAGTTACTGCACATCCCCGATTTACAACATAGATGGAGTATTTAACAGTGAAGGAAAAACATCGTGAGTAAATCTGCATACCTGAGAAGTTCTCTATAAGAATTTCGAAGGTATGTGAAATCTGCCAACCCGCACTGGGCCAGCGTGGTGGACTAAGGCGTAAACCCTTTCAGTTGTAGAGGAGGCCCGTGCGCAGTAGTGGGCAGTATATAGTACAGGGCTAGTATGGTGGTGGTGGTGATGGGCGGAGTATAATTGGGAGCACAATATACTTAGACTTTGTATCATCAAAATCGGATATCGAGAAATAAAAATCGTAATTTTAATATATTTGAAATTTAATTAAAGCTTTGGTTATCAGCGATGTTAGAATTCTTTTTTATATTCTAATATATTTAAACGAGTAATTCTTGTATATACATATATATATTTATTTATAATCTGAATCTCGGAAACGGTTCCAACGATTTTCATGAAATTTTGTATGCAGGAGTTTTCGGGGGCGATAAATCGATCTAGCTAGTATTCATTTTTAGAAAATGTCGTTTTATCCGTGTTTTCAGTAATTCAACTTAAGTGAAAAATATGATACTAGATGGCGTGGTTAAGCACATAAACAGAAAACTCTTCCTGACATCTAATTGGGAGCAACTAACTGCTTTAACGACACAACAGTAGATGGCGTTGTTTTTTCTTTTCTTTGTGGTTTCGCAGTTCAGTTGCATTTAGCCAATGTCAGGTAGATGGCGTGGTTAAGCACATAAACAGAAAATTCTTCTTGACATCTAATTGGGAGCAACTAACTGCTTTAACGACATAACAGTAGATGGCTTCATTCTTTTTTCTTCTTTGTGGCTTCGCAGTTCAGTTGCATTTAGCCAATGTTAGGTAGATGGCGTTGTTAAGCAGCACTAAGCAATGAGGCACTCGCAACCCTTGATTTAAGTAACCATGCTGAGGGCAACTCACTAACTAAAAAAAAAGCAGAAGCAAAAAACTCTCCGAACTTTTGGTACCGCTTTATTCTGAGGTACCGCTTAAGTTTAACGTCTGGGCTAAGAGGGGGAGGGGGGGGGGGGGTCGTGAATCCTACTAGCTGCGTTTGAGGGCCATGGTTACGTCGTCAGGCGCACCCGCCTAGCCTGGACAGCGTAAACAAAAATCGCCGTCTACATGGGCCCTAATGATAGTCAGATTCAATCGTTCACGAAATTATAAAAACGAATAATTTGTCTTGCATAGGCGAATATAAAGCTTTGAAGTAGTAAGTAGTTTATATTAAATAATCTAAAATATTTCAATGAGACCAATATTTTTACCAAATCAGATTTTTACCGATTTTTAATCCTTTTTCTTTTATTGAATCTAAATCTATACTAATATATAAAGCTGAAGAGTTTGTTTGTTTGTTTGAACGCGCTAATCTCAGGAACTACTGGACCGATTTTGAAAATTCTTTCACTAATAGGAAGTTACATTACTCCTGAGTGCTATAGGCTACTTTTTTTTATCCCGGAAAAACTTTTCCACGCGGGCGGAGCCGCGCGCAATAATATATAAAAGCCCTGTTGCCAAATTAGCTTTTTCACAAATTTGTGGAGAGTTTTAACGTCTTGAGGGTACTTTTGGGAGCAATACAGTAAGTGATCCAAAGCGATACCAGATAAGTCTGCGCGCGACCAAAATCGGAACTAGTCGCCGTTCCACTGAGCGGTCAAGTGGCGCCACCATCTACGCGAAGAGTTATCTTGCGCACACTATAAGCACTCTCTCATAAGTCTCTTTTAAAAATCATACAAACACATGAACTGAAAACCTCCCTCTTTTTTTGAAGTTTGTTAGAAAAACGAGGTTTTTTTTTGCTCCCTTTTATTATTTTTGGGGCGGCTATTCTCGAAAACTCTTCTATTTTGGGGTTTCTTGCCTTAGTTTGGGGTATTATAAACCAGTAATTTGGCAGCACTGCCTGCAAGTCTGTCAGTGTCGGTTGAATGTCAACTGTCAAAATAAATGTCAACATTTGTAAATACTGCCTAGTCCTATCTTAAATCTTCATTCAATACATTAATTTGTAACAATTTATAGGATTCTCTTAATCTTGTAGATAAATAAAGTCATTGTAAAGTGATACCATACAGCTTTGAATTTATCGTGGCATTGAAAAATCCAATCATTATGAATGTTGATTGGCTATCATACAATCCGAGTGAGTGTTTCAATATTATTGTTTGTACTCGTGTACATTACGTACATCGTTCCGTTCCATTAGCTCTGTGCTATTTTAATTGTTACAGAAATCATGAGCAAGACGCGAACGGCCGGTGACGGCATGGAGTCGGAGGAATCTACCTCCGAATCTGCACAAAATAGAAGAAAAAGCAACGACCCCAAAGATACCGTGGTACCTGGGCGATTAATACAAATTTACCCTACTAACGTTATAACATCGCAGAAAACTAAATCTATTAATGTGAAATCACCAAAATTTGTTCCATATGAACCATATCCAGGAGCAGTGAAACCAATTGTGTCGCAAACGGTGAAAAGGTCCAAGAAATCTAAAAACAACATGGATATAAATACATTAATATCTCAAATGTCTCAAATGAACACTAATTTGAATGAGTATAAACCAAGACCGAAGCTGAATTCAGTTGGTAGCAAGTCTCTGATTGAAGGAGAACAGATAAGTCCAGAGAATGAAGAATTGCAGAAAAAAATAGCCACTTTGACACACGAGAATGACTCCTTGAAGGAACAACTAAAGCAACAAGTTCAGGTAAATTTTAAGTTCCTAACTACAATATTGCATAATGAATACTTTCATTTCAGACTAATATGATAGATTATATTTTTAAAGGATAGTGAAAAAATGTATTTTACCAATTTATATAGGTAATTGCATTAAACTTGCAGTTGTTTTGATGTTATCTTTCAACAATAGCATATCAATTGCTAAATCATTAAACATACTGCATGTGGTACACACTTTTCCATCTGCGACATTGCAGAGAAAGGGGTCACAGCTTAAAAAATGAAGTATAAAATACTTCATCCATAGAATGAGGTTAAAACTAGTTACCAATATAAGAGATACAGCGTATATAAACTACTCAGCTGTGTACATTCTTTTGTCGCCTTATTATCCTTGCCCGTAATAAAGTCGACTGTTGGCATCATGCATATCAAAGTTTCTAAGAAATTCTTTCTTTTATTTACAAAGTACTTCCTTTATCACCAAGATGCCTCAATATCGCAAAATATGAATAAAATAAGTAAAAAAATACAACAAAATTACTGGTGCAGCAAAAGATGTCAGACAAAAATAACACTATACGCAATAGCATTCAAATAAGATTGTTTTTTATGTAAATAACTACTACCACTAGTTTAAAATAAACTTTCTTTTTATAATTCTGATTTTACTTCTCTCCATTTAATGACAACTCTCTATAATGCCATAAAATGCACAGTCCCTTCAGTGCTGTTATATAGAGTTTACACTGTATATTACAAGTCAAAGTTTTGTGCATAAACTAATATTACTGTTTTAATGCTTTGACCTTGGGGCTCAAACAATGGATTACCATCTTTGCGGCACAAGGGTCATAGTGTCGTACAAAGGGGCTGGAACTTATGCATAGTGTGTTATAATGAATGCTACACCAGTGTGGCTCACGCAACTTTAATTTGCGCATTGGCTATGCAATACACAGTGTGTGTATTGTGCCACACTTCTGTAGCACCCACATACATTTTTTTTTTATTGCCATTGATTGACGAGACGAGCTTGCCGTTCGCCTGATGGTAAGCGATACGACAACCCATAAACAATAGCAACACCATCCAGCACCTTGAGTTACAACATACAAAGCATGGACTCCCACACCCTTTAGAAATATTTTCTCAATCATGTTAAACTGCACTGGTGTTGCAGTCTTAAAAATACAACAGTTGTGTGGGGTACAGTCAACAGTTGAATAGGAAAATTATTACTTTGAATTTTATTATTAGAATTTTTAGCATTGTTTATATTTTTAAGGTAAACAAAGAACTAAAGACAATGTTGGTTGCCTCCATGGGAGAGGACCTTGAAACTCAAGTCCAATCGTTAAATGAAGACAAAAAGCATTTAGCAAATGCTTTGCTTAACTCAGCTCAACATTTATCTACACATCAAGTATGTATACAGGGCATCTCCTATATTTTTTAAATGTTTCATCAATAACATTATTTTATTAGAAAGTGTACTGCAGTGTGATAATGTTTTTGTCCAGAACAATATTTTTTTGAGGCCCTGGTGCTCAACTGTGGCCCATAGTACGTACCTAAGCACGTGTCAGTAAACATGTGTCATAGTGTACTGTCAAGTTACAAAAGTGTGTGTATGATATTATATTGAATATTATCAGTACTAAATATGCATAGACATTTCAAAAATGCAAATGTGAGACTCAAAAGGGTTTGTTTTATAGGAGCAAACAGAGTGGTTAGCTGGTCAATGTGAAGTTTGGAGGAGCAAATTCCTTGCAAGCAGGTATGTGTTCTACAGTTGGACATTTTTCATGTTGATAAGAATGTAATTAACATAATATTTGATACTGTATCCGCAATTAAATTAATTGATTATCCTTTTATTATTATGGCATCAAATTTGATGAATGGAATGTGTTTAAAAGTTTCATGTTCCCACCTGGTCCCCGTCTTTATATGCCTATGGCCATATAATAAAAATGCATACATAATTTCAAAGCCTTTAATAAAATTATGTTACAACAAAGTTCTATAAAAAGCAACTTAAGCCATTTTTTTCCAGTTTGATGGTTGAAGAATTAGCAAATTGCAAGAAATTACTGAATGAAAAAACCGAAAATTTACAACAAGCTATCAAGCAGTTACTAGACGAAAAATGTAGAGTGAGAGACATGCTACTGTGTACTTACAAAAACTTATACAGCCTTCATGAGAAATGGTTGGAAAATATGACAATATCTGAATACTCTGGAAGTAGTATGTACAACCGTCCCATTGGAAACCTCAACTTTAACGCAACAATGCCGCACTCCACAAACATAATCGATATGTCATCTGTTAATTTAAAATTATCAGAAAATATAAGCAGTTCGGTTGAAAAACAAGATGTTAGCCATTTGAATAATCTCCCAACTATGACAGATGGAGAGGTGAATGCAGAAAATGTAAGTTTTTTTTATTGATAAACAAGTACCTACCTGATAGTAGCTGATTATTGTGAAATTGCAATTATTTAATTGAAATAATACAAAACAAAGTGAAAGGTTGATCAACAAACATATACAAGGACTTCCACTTTTCTATACTTAATGTAAATAAGTGAATATTTAAAAAAATCCTGTCTTGTGCCCTAACTCCATAAAGCATTTTTTTAACACTTGGGCAAACAATTATTAACCAATATCAAAATAAAAAGTAAAAACAATTGCTTTTAAATTAGAAACTACATCCTATATACCTTTCCATGTATTTTCCGTGTGGTATTGAAAATGTATTGACAAACGTTATTTCCCCAGGTAATGGCAATACCTTTAGAAGTACAAAGGGGCAATGAAGTGTCTGTGAATGCGTTGGTTCATCACGCTTACAGCAACACTGGGAACACAGTGCGTCCAGTAGCATCATGTGTACACTGCAACGGACGTGTGCAGTTATTATAACCACAGTTAGCAGAATAGTATAATACTGGTTGTGTATTTCCCAAATATCTTGGTTGTATCATTATTTGTGTTATAAAGAAATGTATTGTTTTTTTATATAAATTCTTATGATTATAATGTAACATTGCAATAATTACTTATATTGTCCGTGTAACATTCCAATTTGTCTGCTGAAGTAGTTCCAGCTTATTCAAGAGTAATAAAATGCTTTATTACTTTAGTTTATTTTCCTATTACTTATCTATTGAGGCATATTTATAAATGAGTGATGATCTACTATGAAGGGTTATGAAACTGTTACCCTTTTAAACTATTCAAAAAATCATGTCATATTACAATTAAAAAACTAAAATCAAGATTTTTTTCATAGCATAATTTGATTCTTCGCACCTTTACCATGAATAATACAATATTAAACCACAAAACATTGAAATTGCTTAAGGAAATTGAACGAGTTTAATTATTCTCATTTTGTAGGTATGTATAAGTTTTATAAATTATATTAAACCCAGTACAATAGACCCGCGGTAATCCGACAAACGGTGTCGGGTTGTCGAATTTGTCAGACTACAGAGTACTGCGTCAGACCCCTTGTAGTCCGGAACTTTTAGAAAAGGAGTAACATGTAATCCGACAAATTACGTAGGTACTTATAAAAACTTTAATTGTACCTTTGTGCATTGCCGTAATTGTCTGTCGTAGGGTTGTCGGAATATAAGGGGTGCCGGATTAGCCAGGGGCCGGATTAACGCAGGTCTACCGTATTCCTCTTAAATTGGCGACATATTTTCGTCGGCAGTAGATTTAATTTATTCAACAGTTGCAAATTATTCTGACCTATAATAATAGATCATCTCATGGTCGTCGAACGGATGGAGTACGGGATTCAACACAATTACCTACAAAAGTATGTACTTTTGTTGATTTATTGGGACTACCTATATGTTTCCGCTTTGTCCTCCCTCACCCTGGATTCGGTAACGTTATCTAACATTGCTGTCTACTGGATGAAAATTTGAGATTTGCCCCCCAATGAGTTGAATGTTGGCTACGCCGACAGATCATATCATAAATAATTTATCTATTATACTAGGGGCGATTGAAAAATTATTTGCGTAATCAGGAAATTCAATTCAAGATTATCAATTTTCTACAAAAATCGTCTCTACTTGATCGACGCTACTGTGTGAGAAATCGTGACTAACAATTGTATTTTTTTTACGAAGTTACTATTAAATAGTCGAGCTTTTTCAAATAAGGGCAGTTTTAAAAAAGCAAGACGATCCGATATTATTTTAGGCTATTAGGAACTTTTCAAACGGCGCTAGTAATTATAATTTAACGTAGGGACGTTCAATTTATAATAAAGACCATTGGTTAGCCGTTAGATAAAAACTGACTGCCTCGGTGGCGTAGTGTGCATGCACTGTTGTGTTTCGGTTTGAAGGACATTGTAGCCAGTGTAACTACTGGACATAATGAGACTTAACATCTTATGTCTCAGGATGACGAGCGCAGTGGAATGCCACACAGTACTCTGTAACTCTAGGTGCTGGATGGTGTTACTGTTTATGGGTGGTCGTATCGCTTACCATCAGGCGAAAGGCATGCTCGTCTCGTCATTCAATGAAAAAAAAAGTTGTATTAAGGTACGACTGCAATGCTCGGGTTCGATCCCCGGGACGGGCAAAGTGATATTGGGTTTTTCTACTCAGTATCAGCCCGGAGTCTGGAATTTGTGCCCGATATGGCGATGGGCTCGCCCCCTATCACATCATGGGACGGAATACGCACGGCTAAAAGTGGGTGCACTAGTTGCACCTGTGCCTACCCCAAAGGGGATACCGGGCCTGAGTGTGTGTGTGTGTGGTAGATAAAAAATGGTTGCAGGTAAATATTGTTTTATGCCTTGACGTAAACTCGCATAAAATTTATTTTTATTTGCAGTTCAATGCAATGAGTATGACATTGTAAAATCAACCTTTGTCGAGGGTCAAGACACGTTAGGCTGCGTACACAACTGGCGAATGCGCTTGGTTGCGATAAACTTTTGAATTGCGCGCATGGATTTAATCAAATTAGTGTGCTGTGTCGCGCTTCACTTCTGAGCTGTAAGCGCTACGCACGTACCGCGCGTAGGCATCCTCATGCGAAACATTATAAGAAACTTCACAACAAACACGAGACAAAAAATAACATTAGAAGAAGTTCTTTGTGAGCTGTAAATTACAATGCACACTACCAGTTTCTATGCATTCCCTAGATGTGTATTGTGTATCAGGCTTAGCCATTACTCACTCGCGGAAACTAAAACTTGTTTTTAAGGTAGATAATGCACAGGAAAGTAACAATTATTAATGAATTTGTGAGTTATCATATTGTTATATAAACATTTATGTTGTCTCAAAATATTTAAATAGTTAAGATTGGAGTAATAACGGCTGTTTGTATTAACAAATATGAAATATCCGTAATTATTCATAAATAACTGCGATATTGATTACATTAAACACTAGAAAAATATTTTAATTTTTAACTTAAATCTGGTGTTTATGTACGTGAGTGGACTTTGATTACTAATATGTCGTAGGTACTGAATAATTGTGAGATTTAGATCATCTATGTGGGCTTCCATAGTGGTAAAATATTAAGATGTGTCTCCACTAAAATAATTGTCTTGGAAACATCTGAGTTTTGGCATGTATCACACAATTATTATGTCTTTTATTACTACTTGATAAATAAATAAATAAATAAATAAAATCTTTCCACAGGAAGTGTGTAAAATATTATTTTGTACTCGTCTGGATATTGTAAGTCAAATTGGTATATGGTTATTTAGAAATGTAAACTTGGTGTGTATTTTGTTACAGACTTGCATTTTTACAACACAAAATGTTGTCTACTATTATCTGATGAAGACTCAGCTTAATAATAGAGAATTCTATAACTTACTTATTAAATTATTTATTTTAATTAACACTCGTGTTAAATGGTACTTGACTGCATTAAATGTCTTAATATCAACTGGAGACATAAATAAACTCATTTTCAAAGGATACCAATGTGTAAATATTTGGCGTTTTGACTATCCGGTTTGTTATAATATAAGTATTATTCAATAAATAAAACACGTTCGTTATGTTATATACAATTTATTAATTGAGTAAACAATTATTTTAAATAATTGTGTGCTTTTGGAGATGGTTGTGGTAGTCTAGCATCTCAGTGCCGGTATAGTTGTAGGCGAGATAGTCTCGGACCGACACGTACTTGGCGCCTCCGAACCAGTCCACCATTGCAATCTGGACTATTTTCAATTTACCGATGAACCAGTCGTGGTCTGAAAATGATAGAAGGCATTTTGATTATGAGCTTTATATTTATAAATTATAAATATCCCACTAATATTATAAACGCAAAAGTTTGTAAGAATGTTTGTTACTCTTTCACGCAAACACTACTGAACGGATTTCGATGAAATTAGGCACACGGGTAGATCACGTCCTGGATTAACACATAGGCTACTTTTATCCCGGGAAAATACAAAGCGGGACTTGTACCCCGGAAAAACTCATTCACGCGAGCGGAGCCGCGGGAAGAAGCTAGTACTTTATATTTATTGATTTCAATATTTTGCTTTCTAGATTCTGTTTGATAAGTTTAGCATTAAATTCTGTTTATTGGGAAAATTACATAGGTAGCTTACCTGTAACTGACAAGTACAGGTAAGCTATGTACTTACCTAAGTACTTATAAGTTCCAAATCAATATCTAGTTGTATAAAAATATTTCATACGCATACGCATGCTCACGCCTTTTATCCCCGAAGGGGTAGGCAGAGGCGCAACTAGTGCACCCACATTTCGCCAAGCGTATTATATCTAGTTGTATAAAAATATTTCTCAAGTGCTCCAAAGCAAAGCAAACTGTAGGTTACTACATTATTTAGTGATATAATATCCTTCAACATGGCGATAATATTGATGTAGGTATGTGACGATTATAGTGTAGTTACATACCTGTCGGCCACTGAGCCATCGCAGGGTGTCTCTCGAATAAAGCCGCCTTCGCAAATGTGTACTCTGGGGTGTTTTCCTTGAGCTGTAACAATATTTGCGGACTTTAAATATGCTGACTAATCATGAACGTATGACGATACTTGTCACACGCACACACTCACGCCATTTATCCCCGAAGGGGAAGGCAGAGGCGCAACTAATGCACCCACTTTTCGCCTAGCGTATTCCGTCGCATAACGTGACGATAATAATTGTCGTTCAAAAAAATACAAACTCGAATTGAGAACTTTCTTTTTGAAGTCGGTTAAAAAATACAAAAGCTCAGTTTAAATAATGGTATATTTAAAATATGTGACCTCACATTCCAAACTCATTTTGTGGTATTCGTTATGTACAGTCAGCAGCATAAATATCTGTACAGAATCAAAATTACAAATCGCCTATATACGCGTTAAGTTAAACTGAAACATTTTTTTTCTTCGTTTGAAGTATTGTAAATCTCTTGTATTTTATTTTTGTGAAGAGAAAAAAGGGATTAGTAAGAAAACAAAAGTGTGTAGGCAATTTGAAGTTTTTAATTTGTTCATCTACTTATGCTGCTGACTGTACTACCTACGTTCCACTACACTATGTATAGGTAGATATAAATTATAATATTATGTACCTCATACTTACATAATTTGTAAACCGTTATAATCTAGCAGGATTAGAACATTCTTGAGATTAGAACGGACTTTCGGATGCCACTTTACAGCACATTCATCTCTTTGAAGTTAGGTAGATACTTATTTATTACCTAATAATTGTTATTTAGAAGCCTTTCTTACAACACTCTGGTTTAATGTAGATTAATAAACCCACTTTTTTTAAATCAATCTAATATTATTCGCTGTTGCAAGCCCTGCTAAGATCATAAAATCTGAGGCCTGGTCGGTTTAATAAAATCTGTTATTCATTTCCGACAAAAGGCCAGTGAGTGCGTACATCTACACAGGTTTAATGTTAGAGACAAATACACAAGGAAAGTCTCTGTAGAACAAAGAAATAATTATCCTACTTATCATGCTTCCTGACCACTCAGCATATTCCATATTGTACACACAATTTTGACAATGCTTGACGTACAGTCGCGAAGAAAAGCACTCACAAGTCACGTTCATATTGTTCCGTATTAGATTTCCGTAAGGGATGCAAAAAATAGTCCTTAACGTGATAAATAAGTCCAGTATCATACTAATATATTTTTTAAATTTTTGGGAAATAAAAATCGAATTTTCACGTGACTCGTTTTTAAAATATAAAGTGTATCTATTTGGGCCTAAGTATAGACAACGCATTCTCTTAGTCAAATCATTAGATACATGATTTCTAAATGTTACATAACAAACAACAAAAAATCATATACGTAGGTACTGGTTCGAGATATCATACAGGTTTTTTCGTCCTTGAACACAACAAAAAAATGTATATCACTTACCTTTTTCATCTTTCCTGACAACATAAGCCTCGTGCAACGTGGGTCTTCTGGGTCATATTTCTGTTGCTCGCAGTATCTAGTCTCATCGAGTGATACTAAGACAGTAGCGCGGTTGTTTTTCTATAAAAACATAACAATGTAACATTATTATTTTAACTACATAAAGTAAACACGGTCATAAATTACCTTCAATGTTTTGAAAAACAAAGCATAAATTACAATAACCTTTATTGAACTCTAGAAAGCAGTCACAATGTTGTGTTCTAAACCTTGGTGGTGTGTACTTTTAATATCATAAGTACCGACTTTATTAATCAGAATAAATTAAATATATTCACAGTATTCTTTATTTAGATGCTATTTTATATACGGAACATCAGCGTAATCCAAATAATTATATTATAACAAAAACGAGAATAGTCCTATATAATACCATTAATACGCAAATACATACATTAATACTTATCAAGTATTAAGCATTCCAAGTTATTTACGGTAAAGTTACTGCACTGCCCTCTTCGTTGTGAGTACTGCACAGAGTTAGAAAAACATCGGCAAACTACATAAATTTGTGATCTAATAAGATAAAAGAAGTTCAATTCAATATTCTTACCGATAAGTCACGGGCACTGAAGTCCAAAGGAGACATGTAGAAGTAAGGAATTCCAGTAGAATTAGCCAAGGATCCATCCACCACCGATTTCACGTTAGAGAACGGAAAACCTTCAATAGCCGGAAGTACTGATATGGTCGCTAATGAAGCCCAATCTACAAAAAAATAAAGTTATAATCGCTACACTTCTGCAAAACAAATGAACAAACTATATTTAGGTACATAATTAATACAGTCTTCTTGAAACATTAGCAGTATTAATATAATGTGGTCTGGGAGGTCAAGGGTTCTGTTCCATGAACGGGCAAACACTGTACATGATTAGATGTTAATTATTACATTTCTTATTAATTTGTGAAGTCTTTATTGGCAATATACATATAACCATAAATAATGCCAATTTGAATACCTGTTTCTTTTTTGTATAATTTGGTAGCTATAAGCAACAGCAGTGATTATATATAAATTTATTCAAATATGCAAATCATCTGTATAGAATTTAGCAGGATAGTAACTAGTAATGAGAATTATTACCACGGAGAGTAAAAATAACATAAACATAAAGAAATTTTATCGTATGAAACGCTTAATTAACATGAATAAAACAAACATTGCATATGGCTAATAGTAAACACCGAGAACATAAATGGAATTGCAAACTGGGATTCCCTTTATGAAAATATGTAAATAAAATGAGGAATTCAATCAAGGATCATTTTTTTTCTGTAAGGCTTGTTGATAGTAATTTTGAGCATCTTGGCAACATATTGTAATTTCATTTTAAAGCAAGAGGTGTATTTTTGTGCTATTGTATTAAGATCCTTTACTTATTTATTCATTACTAGCTTTTGCCCGCGGCTCCGCCCGCGTGAATGAGATTTCCCGGGATAAAAGTCCCGCTTTATATTTCCCAGGATAAAACGTTGCCTATGTGTTAATCCGGGACATAATCTACCCGTCTGCTAAATTTCATCGAATTCTATTCAGTAGTTTTTGCGTGAAAGAGTAACAAACATCCATACATCCATACTTACAAACTTTCGCGTTTATAATATTAGTAGGATAGACTCTAAGCTTTTCAATACCCACATAAAAACTAATTACCGTCTACATGTTTACAAAAATATAAACCTTAATAATAAAAACAACACACATGACGTAGGTACATACATGTAAAATGTGAATATTTTGGCACGTACTTTGTGGATGGAATCCAAATGGCAAATTTACAATATTATTTTATATTTGTCATGCGAAGACGTACCTACTGAATTTAAGAAAACAATATTATAATCATGTTTGGAATAAAAAGTCTGTTACATAAACATATTATAAGCATGATATATCAATATCATCCGTCATAGAACATTCCAGGATATTACTGACTAAATGTAATTTTATTTACACCTCTGTAAAACTGGTATGTTGTTATTTGTCGACTTATATTTATTTAGATTTCCGACATTGAAAAAACAAATTTATTCAGATACTAGTCTAAATTTGCTCGGCCTGTTTAAAGTTAGCTATTGACAACCGGTTATTGGACCGCAATAATAAAAGTAAATGGAATCCGCCAAATACAAAGATATTAATTTTATCATTTATCTATCGGGAAAATTAAAAAGTTATCATGGGTTAACAATGGTTAACGGAATTATAAAGCAGGATAGACAGCATTTAAAAGGTCAACCACGTCTTAAGTGACCACGTTTAAGTTTTTTACACGCGCCTAAGTTTTTACCGAACATTGCTTTAGTATTATATAAAAAAAACTACAAAATTATTACAATTAATAGTTAATGAAAGACGAACATGTCGCGTATCATTCAAATATTAAACACTGGGTACCTATTTATGTTCTTATCAGCCGTAATGTGCAAAATAGACAATGATTAATGACCTCCATGTAATTGTAAGATAGTGGAAGCTAATACTGGGCGATCTTGGCGGATTATTGCATAAAGCACCAACTAATATGATCGTGGTGGATTGTCTATTTTTGACTAGGTCAGATTTTAATTGACTACTCCCAGTTTCTATAATTACAGGTAGATAAGGGTATTAGAAAGGTGCTTACATGGACTCCTCAGTCCAGCACTGGCAACGCTTAAGTTAACTAAACTTAACTCATTACGGACGAGTTTCAGCCAAAGTTCAACTTACCAGAGTTGTGAAGGACATACCGCGCCATCGCTACCAACTTCGTGTGGTCTGGTGGGTCCGCTCTATGCTTCTGGGATGTGCTTCTGGTTGTGATTTCGTTGGCCACATCATTGTGTGACCTGCGGTCTTGGTAATCCTTCCTCCATTTACCATCAGCGTAGATGTTCAAGAAACATAACGTTAAAATTAATATCGCCCACTTCATCTTTATACCTAAAAAATAAGATAATTTTGCGATGTACACACACACGTGCACATACACACATACAACACGCCTTTATCCCCGAAGGGATAAGCAGAGGTGTAATCAGGGGACCCATTTTCGTCAAGTGTGTTTCATGCCATGATGTGATAGGGGGCGAGTCTGTCGCCGTAGTGGCACAAATTTCCGACTACAGACTGAAACTGAACAGAAAAACCCAATATCACTTTGTCCGACCCCGGATTTGAATCTGGGACCTCAGTGGTGTGTTACCGCAATACAACTACGATACTGAAGTGGTCACATAAAATAATTTAGCCATGTCAATATAATAGAAACTGATTTTCTGTCAAATTTCATTCATATTCATTCTGGTAAGTATGCGTCTAACAAGCATTATATTTACAGAATTAAAAATAAATAAGAGAATGAGTAAGCACTTTTCTCGTTGCTTATACCAGGTCTAGTAACTATACGTACCTATGCAGGTGTACTACAATGAGCACATTTTTGACAAATTCCTGTACTTAACCATGTTTTAATGAAAACAACATAATAACGTTGATTTCACTTGAATATGAATAGGTAAAACAAAACAACAGGTAAGATTTTTGAATTATCATCACAGTTCGGCAAAATTTATATAGATTAAATCAAGTTAGGCATTTGAGCTCTATACACTTGCATAATTTATGTTAATGTTTAAGTAATTCACTATGTACGAAATAATCTTACCGGTATTTATTTGTAACACGCAAAACAATACCTTATTTACACAAGCGAGAACAACTCGTCCATGAACGAGCACGTCCGTTGACAGAATAAACCGCGCAAATTAAAACGCGATGTTGCACTTGAGATTTGCAAAGATTATACCGCGTCAAAACATTGCCAGCGTTAATTTAAAGTAAATCTAGGGTTTTATTGTATGTAGGTATTATATGTTCATGTCATACGAAAAATAGTTAGGTATATGGGTATACTATATATAATATATGCTTGGTTTTGTGATGTGTACATAAAAGACTTAGAGCATTTAGCATTTACTCAAAGATAAAAGACCATAAAATAATGCTATGATGGCCGTGTTAACAGATTACAACCGCGAGGGAAATCTCAATTCATTATCGAAAAAAAAAATATACTAGCCAGCGATCCTATAAGTGAATTTCGAAAAACAAATGCCAAGTTTTGTCGTAAAATTATAAATTCCAATAAATTGTACTGCACGTCACTATTGACAATAATGTACAGTGCAATTAGCTCCTGCAACGTAATTATGAATTAATACAAAACTTGATGAGCGGACAAACGTCAAAACGGCCATCATGGCGTGCCGGTAGCCGGTACTATAGTAAGCAATAGTGAAAAGGAATACACTGTTAATGAAATATAGACCCTTCAGCCTTGATTTTAAGATTGATATCTTGTTACATAATAGCATGGCACATATATTAATAACGTTTCACAGACGCAATATTATTGCACATTCTAGATTCTAATGATTATTTTTAACCGACTTCAATAGGAGTTGTATTTCTTTTCTACGCTCGACTCGTTCAATTGTAATTTCTTACCCCGTGGTCCAATTTAAATGATTCTCTTTGCGTTAGATTTCGTAGGTATAGTTTCGCAATGGTCTCATTTTTCATTAGTATGGGACCTTGGAATTAAAGGCTGCACAAGGGAATCAAATAGACTTTTGATGATTCTTTTTATGTTGGGTCTGGTATAGCTACAACATACCTACGACCATATTATGAATATTGTTGTTCGCCCTTGAACTTAGTTAACGCAGTAGGGAACTCCTTGCAGCGGGCGCTCTTTCTAGCCTGCTGCCCAACCTGGAAGGTCCTGGTATCCCTTGCCGAAGGTTATACCACGGAGTCGTGCGGTCCATGGCCCTTTACGGCAGTCCCGTTTGGGCTTACTCCCTGAGCGACCGCTGCGTCGCGCTCTTGCGCAACCCTCAACGTGTAGTTGCGCAGCGGGCGATCAGGGCGTACCGCACGGTCTCGTACGAGGCGGCTTGCATGTTGGCCGGATTCCTGCCCTGGGATCTGGACGCCGAATCCCTGTCCGATGCCTTTTATTGGCGGGAGGAGGCGTTCAGTCGCGGGCAGCGTCCGGCCCTGAAGGAGGTGGAGGCCATGAGGGCCTCCTTACGGCGAGCCGCCGTGGAGGAGTGGCGTCTCAGGCTGGAGGCCCCGTCAGCGGGGCTCAGGGCCGTAGCGGCAGTGCGCCCGGTCTTTGCCGAGTGGCTAGACAGGCGCCACGGCCCGGCTACGTTTCGATTGACACAGGTACTCACCGGGCATGGTAGCTTCGGTGAGTATCTGTGTCGTATCGTAGGCACAGAGGTGTCGGCCGTGTGTCACCATTGTGACAACTGCCCGCTGGATACGGCCCAGCACACACTAGAGTTTTGCCCAGCCTGGGACGAGGAGCGCAGCGCTCTCAGAGCAGTCGTCGGAGGAGACCTCTCGCTGCCGGCCGTGGTCGCTTCCATGGTCGGCAGTCGAGAGGCCTGGCGTGCGGTGGCCCACTTCTGCGAGGTGGTCCTCTCGCAGAAGGAGAGTGCCGAGAGGGATCGGGAGCGCGAGGATCCGTCCCGCCGCCAGAGGAGACGAAGGAGGCGCCGGGTGGACGACTGACCGGCGTCTCCCGCCCTGTGGATTGGGGGCGTTTGGAGAATTCCACCACGGTATCCCCTGCCTGTCGTAAAAGGCGACTAATAGGGGCCACCGGGGGTCGCGGGCGGGCGGCAGGGGGCCGTCCGTCGTTAGTTTTGTGTTTCTTTGAGCACATTGTAGCGACCCCCGTGATGGACGGCAGCGTGGAAGGTAGGCCTCACGCTGCCGTTGACGCTGAGAGCGTCCTTCGGTGCGCGGGGGCTTCTGAGCCCCCCCCCCCCCCCACAACAGGAGACGGGCCGCATCAGGTGGCACCGCGCAGGGGCGGTTGCGGACGACAACTTAGACATTAGTCAGAGGAAGCCCGCAGCCGTCCCTAATGCGCCGAAGATGGCCACCGCGGAGTTTTAGTTGGTATGCCGTGCGTTGTAAATAGGTTAGGGACTCGGCCCGGCGGTCGCCCGACGTTTTCCATCTCTCCGGGCGGCTCAACGCCGGGTCGTAAGGCACGGTGAACCCAACATAACCGCTCGGTCGCCCCCCACGAAGGCCGGGCGGTAGTGGTAACGCACTTTCTCCGCGAAACCAAAAAAAAAAAAAAAAGTAGGGAACTCCTCAAAATCAAATAGGGTGATAATGATTTTTAACCGACTTCAAAAAAAGGAGGTTCTGTATTCGACCCGTATGTATCATGTATGTATGTATATAAGTTTGTATGGCCGCGATTTTCTCAAAATCTACTGATCCTATTTTGATAGGGTTTTCGTTATTCCAATGTATATTTTACAGGGAAGATTTTAAAGTTTAATTTAATTTAAATTGCCAGCTAAGCTAAGCAAATATATACAAAGAAATATTCGAAAACAATGTTGAATTTAAATTAGGCACCGACTCCAAATATACGTATAGAAAGTTAAATAATTTTTTGATTTGTACTGATTTTGAAGTCGGTTTTATTTTTTGTTAAAAAGTTTTTATTGATTGCTTTTTGTTAGTTCATTATGGAATGGAGTAAACAATACATCATAGATATATGATTGCAGCATTCGTGGGTCATCTGCTGTTAGATATTGTCTATTGAATAGTTCCATTGTCTACCTCTGAAGATCTTCATCAGATCCTAATAAATTATATACTAAAACCTTTCCTGAAAAATTTACATTTGACTAACGAAAACCTCATCCAAATCGGTTAAGTAGTTTTTGAGAAAATTGTGGCCATACAAACTTACATACATTATACAGAACCTCCTTTTTTGAAGTCGGTTAAAAATAATTTAACTTTATATACGTATATTTGGAGTCGTTGCCTAATTTATTCACAAAAAAGTGAAATGAACACCTCAATGATTTAATTTCTCTCTTAAAACGAATAGGTACCTAGTACCTACCTACCTAGTAATACCTATCTACAACTGCTTTCATTTCTACACGTGATACGCAACTTTCAAACGATTTGTTCATACTTACCAAGTTCAAGAAAACAAAATAGGATTTGTTTATTGAACTACGCGCATTTTCAAACAAATAGACATAACTGAGAGATTGAATCAGAGTAAAATGACGTCATATTAAGTATAGATTACTTACCTTAACACAACAAAAACTGACTTCTTTCTACTACAAACTATTAAGTAAGGCTTAAATAAGAATTAAAGCCGGCAGAATAGGTAATCAAAGTAATCTTGAAGGTATTAACCTTCACGCCAAAAACAACAATTAAAAAGAACACAATATCTTAACTACACTTATATTGAGAGAACTAAAACACAAAATGGCGTAAATTATAAGTATTAATTAGTAGTAGTATTTCGCCAATTTTTTCACGTATACATAGGGGAGACTGGGGTCTTAGGGATCAGGCATACATTATCAATTTTTATAATAACATACAAAAGGAATCGCATTTTCAGTTCTTAAGACTGTAAATTTAAAGCCAATCTTATTACAATTCGAAAAGTATGTAAAAAAGTGCATTTAATTTTTAAATGTGAGTAAGTTCTTAATTCAGATTACTTTGAACCTGTCGAAAAAAAACAATAAAATATGTTTTATAGGTACGGCTCTTTCCGCGTACTTATACTTAAGTATTCTTTGATAGTAATAAATACCACTGTGCACTTTCCAGGGATAAAAAAATATTTCCTGGGTTTTAAAAAGTTGCATAATATAAAAATAAATTTGTTTTTATAAAAACCACATGAACTCCCTGAACTGTGAAATATGTATATGTATTATTTTATATACATAACAATGCTTATAATGTTATCGTCCTTTAAATTTCTTCTAAAAATACGATATAACCTTTGGTACCTATCATCTGTAAGTATCTGAATATTCGGTTGCTCAGGAGATAAAACTTCATACATCACAAGAAATTCCACATTTTCTCCAGTCTCCTCTACATGTTCCGATAAGGACATCACGTACGCGATAAAGAGTCAATTAAATTGACCTCTATATCTATACAGATAACGTTATCTTCTTACAACATAATAATCAATTACCAACCTATTGTTAGATAAATTCAGCTATCTATAGTTTGCAAAAATACTATTATCGTAGTTTCACACTTTTGTATAAGAATTATGGGTCTTGGGATTCCATGGTTTGGAGTCCAGGAAGCAAAACTACCATGAGACAGTAAATTTGAATGAAATAATTTATAATTGTATAAGAATTTAATATAAATGCGATATTCGTTTTTTTAGAAGCTTAGAAAAAGCACAAAACTGGAATAAAATTGGGTTTTATTTGTAGTATAATAATATTGTAAAATCATTTTTATTTCAACGCTGCTGAGTACTCTTTGCAATTTGTTCCTTCAGCATCAAAATGCTAGCGCGCTGCTCCGGAGGCAGTAATGCGATTTGTTCATCCGATAGCTGCAACACTTGCATGATCAACGCGGCCTAGGGATAAAATAAAATTGATTAGTCCAATTGTCTCTTCGAAACGTGATAAGTGATGATAGATTTTTCAAATTCATATGACATCAATTAACAATTCAGTTTCCAGTAACTAAATAACACAAATATTTTCAGTCGAAAACAATAAATATTAGGTAAATTTTATGACATCAATTTACGAACAAAACCTGACATACAATTCTTTAAGAAATATGAAATGTTTTTTTTGCGCATACGCATATTCACGCCTTTTATCTCCGAAGGGGTAGGCAAAGGCGCAACTAGTGCACCCACTTTTCGCCGTGCGCACTCTGTCCCATGATGTGATAGGAGGCGAGCTTATCGCCATATCGGGCACAAATTCCAGACTCCGGGGTGATACTGAATAGAAAAATCAAATATCACTTTGCCCGACCCGGGGATCGAACCCGAGACCTCAGCATTGCAGTCGTACCGTAATACAACTACGCCACCGAGGCAGTAGTTTTTTTTTGCTAAAAATAAATCTTACTTTTTCTTGATCCGAAGCGCCAGACGGTATACCTTGAATGTTTCGCGCTTGTGCCGCGCTCGGCATGCCAGGTGGCAATTGTGCTACAAATACATTCAAAAATATTAACGATATAGCAGTTCTCTTAGTTCTCAAAATCAGCTTTATCTTGTGTTATAAGGGGCATCGTGGCCAGTACTATAGTTAAAAAAAAGTTTCATACATGATAATACTAAGGCGAACATTTTTCTAGTTAAGAAGTATTTCCTGATGATAATTCCTTTTGCTCTATTAATTACATAATGTTCACATGGTATATTATGTCATATAATACAAACATCTCTGGGTTGTATGTAATTAACCTCAACGCCAAATAGTGCATCTGGGTAATTTACGAGGTACGCTCCAGTAACCCACCATATTATGTGCAGTACTAATGCGGTGGGTTTTAGTCCGACCTCCCCCGATCATGATAAATTGAAATGCCCTACCCTATCGTACATCTATATTTTGTGCTTAAAACGTAAACATTGATTTCATTAACATTTAGGTAGCCAACTTGCCACTAAAATATTTTGCTGAGTACACAAATAATGTTGCCCTTACTTCCAAAATATAAAATACTCGGAGACGCATATTTAGTCAGCGATTTTGCACGTTTATTGTTTACATGCTAATTCCATGTAGAAAATGAACTTACGCTGCGGTGGCGGTTTCGGCTGTGTGCGTGGGTCGTTGGGCCGCACCCTGGGGTCAGTGTTAAATGGTTGAGCGTTGGCCAAACGCGGGTCACGCGGGAACGATCTACATTATAAAATAGACTGCATTAATTCCCAATATTAAAATGAGGTACACGGCCACTGCAAAATGACCCTATTACACTTATAGTTACTGGTGGTAGGTCTCTCATATGTAAGAGACCGTCTGGGTGGGTACCACCGCAATGTCTTTTTCTACCGCCAAGCAGTAGTGTGCATGCACTGTAGTGTTTCGGTTTGAAGGACATTGTAGCCAGTAAAACTACAGGACATAGTGAGACTTAACATCTTATGTCTCAGGATGACGAGCGCAGTGGAATGCCACACAAAAGGCCACATAGTACATTGTAACTCAAGGCACTGGATGGTGTTGCTACTGTTTATGGGTGGTCGTATCGTTTACCATTAGGCGAACGGCATGCTCGTCTCGTCATTCAATGCCATAAAAAAAAATGTATTTGGAGTATGGTCCAGAATATTGAATTTCGAATGACAACAGATGATACACCCGCCCCAATCAACACAATTATGCCGGCCAGTTTCAAACCGGATCTACACAAAATCTGAATTAGGGAGATAATAATATCAAAATACGGCAGGATATGATTTTACATTAGCCAATATAACAAAGAAAAAAAATACATATTTTAGGTCAAAATTATTGATTGACTTCAAAATATGACATACTTAATACTAATAGTATCAGCCCTGTTACATTTTCTGTCCCTCTGCTAGACCTTGGCCTCTTCTGCTTATAATAATATAGGTCACTCTAGGGGTCTCTCAGGCGTGCATTTCATCAAGATATTTTCCTTAACATTAAAGGAGATACGTTTTTGATATTTTAAATAACAACAATTAACAAATAAGATTTCGCAGTAGAGTCTCCGTGTATTCTGTTTAGTACAACGCCTATATCTCGATTATTGAAATAACTTAGTTACATTCATTCTGAATTTTCTAAATGTCATGCACATGTATATAGTATAGAAAGAAATACATATAGGTATGTACATTAAAATAGATATTTTATTTTATGGATCATGTCACGGTGGTATCTTAATTCATATATTAGAAGTGATTGTACATAATATTTTAATTAGAACTAGACTAATATCCTATGAATGACAACAATAAATCATGGAGTGCATGCATAATAATATATTTATACAACTAAAACAATAACATATCAATGACTATCACTGCATTTCAGTGTATGTTTCAAAATAATTCAAATACCCAATCTGATAAGATAAGTTATGTGTGTATTCTTTGTGAATTATCGCTCGCTTTAACGGTGAAGGAAAACATCGTGAGGAAACCAGCATATCTGAGAAGTTCTCTATAGGAATTTCGAAGGTATGTTAAGTCTGCCAACCCGCACTAGGCCAGTGTGGTGGACTAAGGCCTAAACCCTCTCAGTAGTAGATGAGGCCCGTGCTCAGCAGTGGGCAGTATATAATACAGGGCTGGTATGGTGGTATGGTACCCAATCAGAATACTCCTAAATTGTCCCTGCGCCCGCGCCACTCGATTTAAATTTTGGTATGATCGATACTAAAACTTAAAATGCAACCTGATATCAGTAATCCGTATTTCACTCTCTTCTTCAATGTTCATAAAAAAGAAGCAGTTCATAGATCCATAAAAAAATAAGCAACATAAACATACACCGTGGTGTAAGATATACATATGTTAAATAATAATATGTATACAAAAATCCTAAATATAGCTATGTTATGCAACTTACATTTCTTGTGGTACCTCCACACTGACAGCGGGACTTGACAAAGAATGCAAATGTCAACTGAGTATTATTTAATGCACTCATTATTCAGCTTTATTTAATGACTAAAGCCTTAATAAATTATTCAGTCACTCAAGTCCTTGTTTTCGAAGGGTTAGGGAGAGACAAAACTAAGGCATCCATACTTCGCCGACCTTGTATCGTATCGCCAAATTGGGCAATGATTCAAACAAGCATTTCGTGTGTTTTCTAAGTCAAAAATTAACAAAATATATTATTCAGTCAGTTTGGGAATCGAACCCAGAATTATATGGTTCACAGTCCATACACTGCCTCTAGAGTAATGACTATTAGTATGCTTAGTGAGCATCCCTGATTCTCCTGATGTGCGTGTTCACGGGTAGCAAGACACACTTAACTCGAGGTGAATTACTTATCTGTTAGCAGGCCCATGCTGTCAGAAGTAAGTAAAAGGTTCATTTATTAGTATTGTTTGTGGTCCCCTTTTCCCGCACTTAGCTGTAACTCAAAAACTACTGGACCGATTTTAAAAATTCTTTCACCGATATAAAGATCCATTATCAGCGAGTAACATAGGCTACTTTTGCTAGTGTTAGTGTAATATATATTAAGTATAGGTGTTTACTCACGGGTCTGGCGCGTGGTGCGGCGGTGGTGGTACGGGGTGCGGCTGGTGCGGCTGCGGCGCGTGCACGGGCGGCAGGCTGCGCATGTCCTGGTCCAGCAGCGCGGGGGGCGCGCGAGTGCCGCGCAGGTCCACATCCATCGTCGGACGCGTCGCTAAAACACACATCATTATTATTAAAGCATCGAGGATCTAGCTTCTATGTGTATAACAGGCAATCAAATTTTGGAAACACCTCTGGCTAATAGATCAAGTGTTTACTGGTGGTAGGTCTCTCATATGTAAGAGTCCGTGGGTACCATCGCAATGTCTATTTCTACCGCCAAGCAGCAGTGTGCATGCACTGTTGTGTTTCGGTTTGAAGGACATTGTAGCCAGTGTAACTACTCGACATAATGAGACTTAACATCTTATGTCTCAGGATGACGAATGCAGTGGAATGCCACACAGTAGTTTGTAAGTTAAGGTGCTGGAGGGTGTCGCTACTGTTTATGGGTGGTCGTATCGCTTACCATCAGAAGAACGGCAAGCTCGTCTCATCATTCAATGCAATAAAAAAAATACCATTCAAACTTTTCAAGTCAGATTCAACCACATAGATGTTATGTAAGCAATAAACACTGCAACATTAGTGATTTAATAAATGTTATAATGGCCGCTTGCATAGAACACTGGTGTGGTAAAAATGTCATAGTTATGTTAATAGCTTGAGTTAATGATATTATATTAAATTATGTGTATTGGTAATTTTAGCATTAAGGTCCATTGCCGTCTTATTTATTTGCATATCTTCCTAACAGAAGTACCTTTTACACATGTCTAATTCTTAGTGGTTTAGCATTGCATGAGTAAGTGATGCACCAAGCATCTTGGCAGGGTCAATTGTTGTGCAGTTCCTCACATCCCCATACCTCAGTTTATTTACGTAATTAATTTGAAGAGAAATATTAGATATCAGGTATATATCGTCGATTACATAACTACACACTGTAAACATGTTATTTTTATACAATGGAAATCAGCTGATCCAGTCACCCATGCAGGGTAGAACCACTGACCCGTACAACATTGGAATTTCTGTATAACTAATTATGTATGTATTGACAGACGACTTGATAAAGGTTGCAGGAACGCTCTGGATGCAGGCCGCTTTTGACAGGTCATGTGGCTGATGATGATGATGTATGTATTGTTGTTTGTTTGTTTCTTCTTTTAAGCTTTTTCAGATTATAAACATCATGAACAATATGATATGAATTATTTTTCTACTGAATAATTATCCTGCACTTACGTGGGTACTGGCTCGGAGGAGGTACAGGATTAACAAGCAATGGAGGAGGTTGTGCTGAAAAAAAAACACTTTTCTTACATCTAAAATACAGACAGACTATATTGTTACATATACCGTTATTAATCTATTTTACATTTTACAATAAAAACATTCATACAAAAGTAAAACATACTTATTTAGGGTATTCTTTTTATGAGTTTTCATAGATCTAACAAATGTTGCTTATCATAGTATGTCATGTCTTAAAATCTGTTTTATATAAAACTACTAGGTTTTGCTTGAGGCTCTGCCTATGTAGTAAAAGTTTTTTCGGGATAATAGTCCCACTATATATTTTCCCAAGATAAAAGTTAGCCTATATGCTAACTATACCAGCCCATATTTAACCCGTCAACGCCTGCTTATATAGCTATAAGCTAATTTCCTTATATAAATGGACATTGGTGTCCACTGCGGATGTTCAGGGATTAAATTTGTGGTAAATTTCATCCAGCTCCATTCAGCCCTACTGGTGTGATTAGAGTAACAAACATACATCCAAAGTTTGGCATTTATCATATTAGTATAGATTTTGTTAAACTTACAAGGTGGAGGATTGTTTGGAACATAAGCACTAGGTGGTGGTGGTTTGTCTCCAGGCTGCAATACTGGTGGCACTGGGTTGGTTGGGTGCAGCATGCTCTATAAATATTATAGTTGTTAACAATTTTGTAAGCTTTGGAAATAGAGTACCAATTAGGAGTAGACAAATTATATATAGATATTGATACTATATATATTTATGCAATATCCTAAACAGGATATCAGCCTCATTCAAAAATCCGATATAAAAATCAGTGTATAGTTTCGATTAGATATGGAGAAAAAATGGTATTATCCACTCCTAGTATAATTGTTGGTTATAAATCGATATTTTTTGAGCCATGATTTTTAATTGAATAATATTGATGGTTGGCTGGATAACTGACATAAGCCTTATTATTTTTCTGAAAAATTGAGGAAAATGCTGTAATTCCAAATATGTATATAAATCAATGTCGCAAAAAAATGCCACTTACGTCAATTAGCCTGTCAACCATTGATAATTCATATATTATG
Source organism: Sphinx pinastri (assembly GCA_947568825.1). Classification (NCBI taxonomy): domain Eukaryota; kingdom Metazoa; phylum Arthropoda; class Insecta; order Lepidoptera; family Sphingidae; genus Sphinx; species Sphinx pinastri. The sequence goes on along the minus strand of OX387627.1, from coordinate 5,856,721 downwards.
TAACTTACAACAGCTGTAGCGGGGTCCACAATTCTCATGATCACTTGGGCTTGGAGTAGTGCATAAGCCAGTTGTGGATTCTGTAGAAGCATGTTTCTTGCTTCATTAGGATTGTTCTGTAAAATAGATTGACTAAAATGTTTTAGTGGTTTCTCTTACTAGATTGTATTGATGAATGTATTTCTTAATATTATCAGCCTACTTCTTAAATGTCGATTATGAAACCAACTCCATATTACTTTTAAATTTCATAAGCAAGTTGTTCTCACCTGTATACAAAGTTTCATCTGTTTCATCAGCTCAAACATTTGTTCCGGAGGCAATGTTGCCACAGCCTTGCTGATTGCTTCCGGAGCTTTCTCAGGCTCCACTGAGTCACCATATGGATTCTCCACCTGCAATTAATACAGAATTAAATGAATAACCCAAAGTAACTCAAATAACTATAGTTGATAATATAAAGTTGTCTTATATTGAGTTTGGTAGTTTATCTGTGTAGATTGAATTTTTATAAAAGCTGACACAGTTTATGCCATTGATTGTAAAGTATTTCGAATATTTAGTTAAAAAATACAGTAAACCTGAGGACCCTGCATCAAGGCTTGCATCTCCATCCTAGATTTTTCAGTACAAGCATTGTCCACACGGAGCGAGCGACCTCCAATCTCGTAGCCATTAAGATTCCTCATAGCACTAAGCGCTGTCTCCTGGTCTTTGTATTCGCAGAACCCATATCCTTTCGGCTTACCGGTCTCACGGTCAAATACAAGCTTGAACGATAATACTGGACCCACTTCACTGAAAATATCTTTTAACTTCTCCTCAGTGGCTTCATACGGTATATTACCGACTGAAAACAATAAGTTTTGCAAATTAAATTTGATGTTCGAAACCTTTACATGTCGTACGTAAATAAAATATCCGTTACCAAAGACAGATCTCATGGATTTATCCATGATACTCTGCTCTTCTTTTTCTTTACTTTTATCCATTTTTAATGAAAATTATTGCACTTTTTCACAGAAAATAAGGTCTTTTTTATTTATAACCTCAGAATGCCTAACAAAAAGAATAAACTACAACCAAAATGACATCACAACTAACAATGTCGCCAGATGTCTATTTGTTATACCCCAAAACTCAATTAAGAAACCCCCACAGATAGGGTATGCGTGAAAAAGATACACTTTATATTTGGAGTCAGTGCTTAATTTAAATTGCAAGCAATTTAAGCTTCGTACATATACAAATATACTATAAAAATGTATTTTTTTGGTTTGCAGTGGTTTTTTAGTTTTGTGAAAAAAAAAAACATTTAAAAATAAAGATAAAAGCATTTATTACTCATGTAGGCAATGATAAGGTAGAAGTGTAAATAATTTACAGAGGTTCAAATTCAATTAGATAATTTAGACTACCTACAATACAAAATAGAAAGACCAGCATAGGCTGGTAGGTACATAAGACACAGACATTCGGGAGGGGATTAGGGCTAGGGAAGAAGAAATGGAGCTGAGAAAGGGAAGGAATATTAATATTAACAAGATAAGAAACGCCCCGGTCCTCACGTGTTAGGACAAAAAAGTTCCTAGCCTAGCTAATCTACCAGCCTTTCAAAAGCTACTTAGGCGATGACGACCCTGAGAGGAAAGGCAGAAAGATACTCTTTGTCATGTCATGTTTTCTTTCTTTTTTTTCCAAATTTATTTTATAATTTGTATTTTATCTGCCTAATAAAGGCAGATTCTTACGTACATGGATGTAGACTGAATAAAGTAATACATAAAAGCATATATTCAATTAATATTGGCGTTCATGATGTATTAACTAACGTTTACAAATACAGTTTACATTATACATACACCTACACTATAGACAGGTCAGCCCCTATGTTATAAGGATCATAATAAGTATCTGTATCAGTGTTGCCATTTTAGCGCTTTTCGCGCTAGATCTAGTGCTGTTTAAGGGTCTTTAGAGCTTTTTATGTGATAAGTACGCGCTAAAAAAAATCTGGTGGAAACTGGCGCTTTTTTCGAGACGGATTTAGCGCTTTTTTAATATGGGTCTAGTGATTTACACTGCTCACGCTAGCACTCCCCCCCCCCCCCCCCCACGAAAAATAAAGTAAAAAATAGTTTAGCGCTATTTAGCCTGATTTTCACAAGATTTTGTGCGTTTTTGAACGAGTTTAGCGCTTTTTTTTTTTGTCAAACGGCAACACTGATCTGTATTCTGTAGTAATGAATCGGTCGTCACTACCAATACATTTACTTTTTATTTAAATGTCAATAAAAAGAGAAAATAATTATATATAATAAATAAATTAATAATAAATATCTTAAGGTAACTAGTAAGTTATACTTTGCTCTGAAGGAAGTTCATTTATTTCCCCCACAACTCCTAAGCATTAGGATAACCCAATTTTATTTATATTGTATCCCCACAAATTTCCCCCGTCGTGTTTTTAAATAATCAATTATATGTGGACTTTTTCTAATCTAACATCACTGACAAACTTTAATTTTTTTAAATTTGTTTTACTGAGAACTGGCTAAGATAAGAGAGAATATGCTGCCACGTCAAAAGTTCTTTATTATATAATAAAATAACGCATGCTCACGCCTTTTATCCCCGAAGGGGTAGGCAGAGGCGCAACTAGTGCACCCACTTTTCGCCAAGCGTATTCCGTCCCATGATGTGATAGGGGGCGAGCCTATCGCCATTGATCGCCATACCGGGCACAAATTCCAGACTCCGGGCTGATACTGAATAGAAAATAATAATATTAAAAAAAATATCTAGACATGCCAAACCTTTACAAATGAAACGAACAAGTCAAAGACAATTATTATATTATAAATTATAATAGGAACAAGTGTTCCTTAATTTGTTTCTAGGATTTATACAATTGTCAGTATCGTCAGTATCCCCCAAAAAGTAATAATTTTGCTCAATTTTAAAGAAAATAAATGCATGTAATTATCTTTCCTTTATTACTTGTATTGGAAGCAGTTTTAGGATATTTCGGTAATTTTAATTATATTCCACTTTTTGAACATCGTTGACTAATTTCGGTAGTGTTATTCATTTTTTTAACTGGTAACTCCAGTTCCGAATTCCATTCCATTTTCGTTTGGTAAAGAATTTCCATAATTTATTTTCATCGTTTTTGGGTGCGTAATCCCCTTTAATTGTGAATATATACGTTTTAATCCAAGCATTTATCGTTCGGCCAATATAGAATAGTACTCAATACTTGAAAACCAGCGTATACTTATAAGAATTCATCCTTCGAGACTGCTTTGAAATAAGTATCGATTTGTATTTTTGGTGTGATGAGATGACAAAACCATGTCAAGTGTGTTTTAACAAATAATCGACAAGAGAAAATTAGATAAGTTACGAAAAACTTTGGAGAAACCGGAATGAATCTCGATAATTCATCGAGAGAGAACTCTGAAGCTTTGGATTCAATAGGTACTGTCAGCCCGAGAGAGAAGTATCACAGCATGAGAGAAAAGAAGTTGTCGACAGCCTCTCTCAATACTGCTGAAGGGGCTCGTCCTAAGGTCGTTACTGTAAAACACCCAGAATCGAACAAACCGAAGCCGACTGCAAAGAAAAACAAACCGATACAAGCCGATTTAGACGTCATTAAAGAATTTATAAGATGCCGGGAAGATGGAGTCAAAAGGTTGGACCTCAGTAAATCATCTATTACCTCACTTCCACCAAATGTTAGAGATTTAACACATTTAGTGGAATTCTACCTTTATGGTAACAAATTGGTAGCACTGCCTCCAGAATTTGGGTGCCTGACTAATCTCCAGACGCTGGCTCTAAATGAGAACTCTTTGACAAGTTTACCAGACTCCTTGGCCAACTTGAGGTGCTTGAAAGTTTTAGATCTACGACACAACAAGCTCAGTGACATACCAGAAGTAGTATACAAATTAACATCTCTCACCACATTATTTCTGAGGTTCAATAGGATCAGGGTTGTGGGAGATGGTATAGCCAATCTTACTAATTTAACAATGTTGAGCCTCAGGGAGAATAAAATCAAGGAATTGTCATCTGGAATTGGAAAGTTGGTGAATTTGGTAACATTTGATGTTTCACACAATCATTTAGAGCATCTGCCACAGGAAATAGGCAACTGTGTTAATTTGTCCACTTTAGACTTGCAACATAATGAGTTACTGGATATACCAGAGACCATTGGCAATCTCCAGGCCTTGACTAGGTTGGGACTCAGGTACAACAGGCTTACTGCAATACCTTCAAGTCTAAGCAACTGCAAGCACATGGATGAATTCAATGTTGAAGGAAACTCCATATCTCAGCTTCCTGACGGTCTTCTTGCCAGCCTCAATGAGCTAACAAGTATTACCCTGTCACGCAATTCCTTCATGAGCTACCCATCAGGTGGGCCTGCTCAGTTCACCAATGTTTTCTCAATCAACCTTGAACATAACCAGATCGATAAAATCCCTTATGGCATATTCTCGAGGGCCAAAAATCTGACAAAATTAAACATGAAGGAGAACTTACTTACATCACTCCCACTGGATATTGGCACTTGGATAAACATGGTGGAGTTGAATTTGGGAACTAACCAATTGACAAAGTTGCCAGATGATATACAATGCTTGCAAAATCTTGAAGTTCTCATACTATCTAATAATCTTTTGAAGAGGGTTCCTCCAACTATTGGCAGTTTAAGGAAATTGAGGGTATTAGACTTGGAAGAAAATAAGCTTGAAGTTTTACCTAATGAAATAGGCTTCCTACATGATCTGCAGAAATTAATAGTGCAATCAAATCAACTGGCTACTCTACCAAGATCAATTGGACATTTGACTAATCTCACATTCCTGAGTGTGGGTGAGAACAATTTGCAATACCTACCAGAAGAAATAGGTACACTGGAGAATTTGGAGTCTCTATATTTAAATGATAATCCAAACTTGTGCAATCTGCCATTTGAGCTAGCCCTGTGTGTTAGTTTGCAGATAATGAGCATTGAAAATTGTCCTCTGACTGCTATTCCACCAGAAGTGGTTTCTTCGGGTCCGTCATTAGTAATTCAATATTTAAAATCCCAAGGCCCATACAGAGCTATGTGATATCAGGAAGATGACTACCGAGTAGGCAGTGATGGCACTTAAACATAAATGCTTTTAGAGCAAAGCTTTCTTATGAAGCATGTACTCAAAGGAATTCTGTTTTGAAATAATCAATATTATATCCATTTAATTGCTGTAATTCATGTATGATGTATTTTCCTGTGAATGGTAATTAAGTATCTATAAATATTTTATATGATGTATCATATTGTTTCACAATCGGCAAGTTTATTTCTGGCCTGTTTACTAGATAGGTATTTAAATTTTATAATTCTCTTGAATGTTTTTATTAATTAGATGTAAAAAGGGTCTTAGAGAAGTAAAAGACTTTGAATATTTGAGAACATGGCAAGTCTTTACTAGGACCCTAGGCATTTTATTTTATCTGAAATATCTTATTGTATGAAAAAATATATAAAAACCCAAAAATATATCTGTTAGTGTTAGCAGATAGATAGTAATTGTATAACGCTGTATATAATGTACATGCACAATAACTTTATTATGCCTAAGTTAGTAATTCTAAACCTGTGTTAAAATTGCATGAAGTTTACTATCAAGCAAAAAAGGGGCAACAAAATTATTTGTTTAGAAACTTATTATTTTTTAACATTTATTTCTATTTTGACATTTTTTATAGTGTTTTAATCTTGTAGTCAGAAAGCTCAAAGCTGACTGATGTAATAATTATGACTGTTAGGTGACTATGTTGTGTAAAACCATTATAGGCTTAAGTGTATATTGAAGATTATATTAACGGTTGTAAACGGTGTTGAAAATTTTGGTTATGCTGACTTTCAAAATAATTTAAAAAATTGAGTTCTTCAATTGACATAGCACCACATAGGAAATATTTAGAACTATGTAACCACATTAATTTTAATGATTTTGAAATTTTGATTGATCATGTTTTTATTTGTATCAGTATTTTTAAGATATCCAAAATATTTTTATTTGGTTTGCCATTACAAAATAACTCATCTGAAAGGTGTATATGTAGTAGTAGGTATATAACACCCAGTATTTTTCATGATGAATTTTGATCAGGAGTTATTAAGTCACAAGTTTTGAGTGAAATTTTTATAATTGGTTTTGAGTAAAATTTATTCACAGCAGAACATCATTATGCTGTTGTGCTTGTGTTCACTTTCCTATTGATTTGCATTTATAAATGATTATTGTAAGCTTGATTATCATTAAATCAAATTATGTTTATAGTTGTTAATGTAGTTATTTGTATTTAAGGACTGAAAATTAGATTCCAATTATTGATCTTTATTTGCATCACATCTCCCCAGAATTCAAAAAATCGGTACCAGCATATTAATGTAACTTAAATAGTGGGTACTTCATGTATGCATAGTTTTTTTGTTTATATTTGCATTTTGTAACTGACAAATCCTTGCCTGTATTCTCATACCTTACATAATTCCAATAAAAATGTGCTTGAAAGCAAATCCAATAGGAAATATACAGTAGACATTTTATTAAATGATTTTATGTGTGATTTATAAGAGAACATTAACTCAATCTGCATTCAGTCCATGGTTAGAAGTGCTCAACTTTATGTTAAGCTCTATGAAGTCCCAAGAACACAGGAAAATGATTTTACAATGTACTGCTATAAGTCTTAAGTATAGAAATCTGATTGTACCTGGACTTAATAAATCCAGTCAAGTAATTTAAGTAGTTTTACAAGCTTATGTTTATTTTCATTTCATGCACTTGAACATAGCTGCATTTAATGGGTTTAAATTAAAAATTGCTGTTAATAATTTACAGTATGACATTGTTTTCTAGTCACAATGACTATCTCAGGTTGAGATATAGATTAATTCAAATATCATGACATACAGATCCCTTTAGACCCCCTCACTCAAACTTTGTGTCTTTTGCAGTTACATGATTGGAGCTGTTATACGCCCAGGTCAAACCTATGTTAATTAAATGTTGATCCGTGTGTAGATATTATAAATGTTTCAATGACATGTAAACGTGTTATATGATATGAATCAATTATGTAATATAAATGTCTTTTATTTAAACCCTTCACTTATCGCTTATCGTTAAATAATGAAACAAAATAATTATAGTTCAATAATTTATGAAGTGCAGTAATACACGATTCTTAAATTGCGCATTTAGCTCTTATATAAATAGTTATATACATGAATTAATTTCAAAGCTTTACATACAAATCAAAGCAGTCTAAGAAATAATAGATTTCAGTACATTTCTAATATCCATCTGCCGTAGCAAGTACATCAGTAATAAACTTAGTAAATAAAAAAAATCTTGTAAACAATCAATATTGTTGGATCAAGAAAGAATCATACGACACTATGAAATGAATATAATAACACATTATAGTATGTAGCTGAAAATATATGGCTTTTATTATATATTTTCATATTCCAGGTATGATAAAATAAAATAAAAATTGGAAGTTCTCACAGAATGAATGTTACATTATACCAAAAGAATAAATACGCTTTTGATAATATAAAATATAATGAATAAGGGAATCTTCTAAATTTAATTTTCAACTAACAAAAATATGTAACTAAACGTCTCCCTATTACATTAACACATTTTTTTTATTTATTTAAGATATTGTATTTCTACAATTTTTTAAAAAAAAGTATTACTTTTTTAGAGGAGAAAATTATCAATGATTATGTAAATTGCCTGTATCAGGTAAGAAAAAGAGGAAATATGCGTATCTTTGGTTAAATTGAAAATATGGTGTAAGCTTTTGTATAACATAATAAGACCGATAGCTGTATGAGCTATAAAAACACGTGGGCGCACGTCAACTCTTACTCGCAATGCGATGACGCCCTTACACGATACAAACAATTTGTTCTGTATGGAGGTAGGTTTTATACACTTTGAGATCTTCTCAATGCTCGTTCTTGTGATGCGTAAGCAAATTATTAATTAATTTTGAGTATTTAATCCATAATATTTTTCCATATTTCTTCTATTAGGGAATATATCGCATAATTCGATGATATGTAGTACAGAAAACGGGTTGCACATTGAACATCATGTAATGCCAAAATGAGGGCACGACCCTATAATATGAGGGTCGTAAATTGTTAGTGCGTTTTGTTTAAAATACTAGTTAGAAAATAAACAAATAGGTGAAAGCTATAAAATAATGTTCCAGGTCCCAAATTTGAATCTTAATAAAATAATGCTGCATCTATATTAAATTAACTGATCTTGATTCCAAAATGTCAGGTATATCAAACATTTTTATTTTCTGGCCCATAATAGGAGCGCCCTAGGTTACGCCCCGTACTAATTCTGTGCCGAAAAAACAACGATCAAAAAGTTGTGCTTATTTTTCATTACAGTTTTAAATGTTTCATACTTATTCTAAGATTGTCACAATACAAAAATATCTCGCCCTAATGAATTATTATAAACACACGACTTAATCACATGCTAACCAAATAAGTCAGTATTATTAGTAAATGAACATAAAGTCAAATCATTTATGCTACCAATTTACTTCATTGTATAAAGCCTACAAAGTCATTGGAGCTGCCAATGCTAATTTTACATTGATTTTACATTATATTCAGTTAAAATACATCAATTATTGCCTTTAAGAATTGTCAGCTTAAATATAAACAATCTTCAGCTCCTATTAGTAGATTAATTTGTCTATCCAAAAAGGACAAGGCGCATCTATTCATTTCAATAGCGCGAATTCTATTTGATCATTAAAATAAAATACTAGTTATAAACATTATATCCCATAGTCACTTGTAAATGCTCATCGCTTGCAAATAATTCGAGATTAAAGAGTATGTCATTATACACTAGCTCCTACTTTCAGTCCTTACTCAAAATTACATAAGAATTCATTTGAAAACATTGAATATTGAGGTTCAGTTGCATATATAAAAATAACATTACAGTCATTTCACATAACAGTAACAATTTGTTTCTAACCATTCAAGTGTTTTATACAACAAAACTAAATATAATGAGACTTAAATCTATTCATAAAATCTTTGGCATTTTCACATGCTTAAATATAAGCAGAGTACAACTAAAAATATTTGTGTGATGCTCCAGATGGTCACAAATTGTTTGCGTCTGATTAGGATGATCAGTAACATATGGCACAAATTAGAATATTATAAGAAATTTAATAATTGAGGCAATGAAGCTATTGAGAAAATGCTAACTGTACAAAATGCACTGGTATAGAAACACATTATTACTGTTGTCAAGACATTCCTGCCTGTATAAATGTTAATTTGTCATGGAGTTTGTCACGATTACATAATTAAACACTTCCTCTGGTGTCTCTTCTGCGGCTCTGGTCGTAATACCGCGCGCACGGCTTCGTCAAATACCTGAAAATTAAACATTATACATGTAAAACATTGAAAGATATCAGATGTTAAAGTTACGCAAGCCAATGGTACTGTTTGACAATTCCGACCAAGTAAAATTCTAAACTGCTTACCCAATATTGTAGTTTATAAAATACCTATTATTGTATTTTACTTAAACTATTACATCTGATTATACAGGACACATATGCCACAGCATAGTGATAAGTAATATTAGTCTTTATGTAACAAAATTTGTACCTGCTTAAGACCACGCTGGGTTAAAGCGGAGCACTCCATATATTTGACAGCTCTGATTTTATTGGCCAGTTTCTGGCCCTGTTCCCTCTTCAATGGAGACATGCCTTGTTCAGAAAGTAGACTTAGTGTTTCGCGGTCATCTCTCAAGTCAATCTTTGTACCTAAAATAATATTGCACATGTAATTCCATTCCAATTTCAGTTTAAATGATGATTAATAGGGTAGTTTCCTGTTTTTGATTTTGTAAATTATTTTATATGTAACAGAAATTAATACGAAAAAGAAATTCTTCTGTGAAATCAGCATTAAAATTGGTTGGAAAATAAAGCAGTTATTCATATTTTAAATATTGTTGTGAGCATGTGGGGACGTTGTGGGGATATCGCGCTATATCTTTCGCACACATGCAGCGTTATGGCCGTTGGCTCTCGGTGCCGTCACAGTGTAATATTACTGTTATTTTACAACTACCCCTTCCACCAAATTTCAAAGCTTTATAACTTACTTATTATTGCCCCAATTTTGAAAATGATTTTTATGTTCGATTTTGGATGGCGTTCATTTTTGATAAATGTATTTAAAAAAATGTAATCAACTTTAAGGAAAATATAACAAGGTATGTATTTTGATGTTCAACTGATTGTTGGGATATTGCACTAGTATTATCAACAAAGACCATTAAGGATTTGATCAATATGCTTATGTATATAAATAGACAGTTTAAACAATCTAGAACTCAACATACATATTTTGTGGAGTTTTAGATAATTTATGCATTAGAAGTTAGGATCAGCATATCAGGCTTTGATACATACGCATGCTCACGCCTTTTATCCCCGAAGGGGTAGGCAGAGGCGCATCTAGTGCACCCACTTTTCGCCAAGCGTATTCCGTCCCATGTTGTGATAGGGGGCGAGCCTATCGCCATATCGGGCACAAATTCCAGACTCCGGGCTGATACTGTATAGAAAAATCCAATATCACTTTGCCCGACCCGGGGATCGAACCCGAGACCTCAGCCTTGCAGTCGTACCGTAATACAACTACGCCACCGAGGCAGTCACATATTAAAAAATTAAATGAAAATTATAAAAAAATCTCAACTCACCAACCAATATAATAGGGGCATCAGGACAGTGATGTTTGATTTCAGGATACCACTTGGAAGTGACATTCTCATATGATGATGGGCTGAAATGTTGTAATTAACTATTATGGTGTATTTGTCATAACTATTTAGCAAATTACTACAAGCAATTAAATAAGACTCAATTTATAAATAAGCTCAATTAACAACAATCCCATGAGTCATAATTCATAATATTCAACTCTACAAAATCATATTTCCTACTAAATTGCTTATAGTCAGAAGAATTATTAAATGGATTAGTAATTTAATAGGTGAATCAAAAACCTGAATCAGTATGTTTATTTAACAGTATGTTGAATTATTGATTTACTAATAAAATGGAATTGCTATGAAAAATTATATTTGAGCCCTCTTTAGAATAAATGTTTCTTGCAGTCCTATGGTTAAAAATACTGTACCAAAACATAATTATTACAGCTGAATAGAATACTAACAAAACATAAATTATGAAATGCAGATACATGTTTACACAGTCCTTTTGCTAATCCAGGTCCATAGACAAGATGCCTTCCTATGATTGCTTATCTATACATATAAATAAAATTAGAGTGTCTGTTTGTAATATTGAAATAACCGTTTTTTACTACATGTATATGAATATATGTATATATATTACATGATGTACCGTATGGTACATACACCAAAATAACATTTTTTTCAATTTTTGTCTGTCTGTTTGTTCCGGCTAATCTCTGAAATGGCTGGACCGATTTTGACGGGACTTTTATTGACAGGTAGCTGATGTAATAAGGAGTAATTTAGGCTACTTTTTATCCCGGGAAAATATAAAGCGAGACTTTCGTCCCGGGAAAACTCATTCACGCGGGCGGAGCCGCGGGCAACAGCTAGTCACTAGAATATAACATTCACATACATATTTTTTTCTATTAGTGTAAAAAAGTGTAAGGAAGCCATCTACATAGCCTAGCTTAGTAGTGTGACATTCGAAGTATTTACACCAAGATTATCAGCTATACTACTATAATATAAAGATTTTGTTATTTTTTTGTTTGATAATGCTAATCTCTGAAACAACTGCTTCAATTTAGGAATTTACATAACATGGGCAGGGCCACAAAAAAAACTTTATAATGAAATAAATAAAACATTAATAATAATTTTGCAAATTATCTTAGTTTAGCTTCCTCAAGTGAGTATCTTATTAGAATTGCATTCTGTATGCATTATACTTTTATAGAAATATTGTGATGTCACATACGAGTTACTCTTTTGTCAAGAAACATTTAGGCTTGGTAAATGAATTTATAACCAATCCTATAGTGTAAATAAATAACATACAAACAATTATATTCACTATAAATGAAAAGTATACACAAAGTTTATCACCAAAATAAGGGTTTTTGGACAATAATTTTACATCTGATCAATACTTTTCACCCTAAATTATTACTGTGCACAATTTAATCAACAAGCACTGATATATAAGTTTTAGTCCACAACCAATAAAATGGTGACCATGACTAGATTACATTTATTCCATAAATAATGAGATTTACAAGACTTCTTAAGCCACAGTTTATCTTTCACATTTAAATAGGGTAAGGCAACCTATACAAACTTTTTTCTATTATACCACATACAATTTATAAGCATGATAAATTAAAATAACTGGAAGTTATCACGTTTGGAACAAAATTATCAAATTTGTATAACAGAATTCATGGAATTTGGCTTCTTAATTCTAACTTAAACCACTTGCTTTAAAATTGTTAACTAATAATAACTGTATGAATATTAACTTACCTTGTAACACTGAAGCATATGAGAAACACATCCGTCTGAGGGTAACTTAGTGGTCTTAATCTGTCATAATCCTCTTGTCCGGCCGTATCCCACAAGCCCAAAGACACGGCCACACCATCCACTACCATGGGTGCAGAGTAATTGTCGAAACTGAAAATACACATTCATAATATCAGATAAGACTCCTTTTAAGAATAAAATAGATCACAACAAAATATATTAGAGATAGTGTAACATTACACTTTTATAATTAATTTTAAAAGGGAATGACCGCTATTAATTTTCCTCCATTTACGTATCTAAATACGAATCCCTTTTTCGGACAAAAATATTCAATTCACGTCGAAAAGCAAACAATGAAGGCATAACTTACACTGTAGGCACATATTCGCCAGGAAAACTGTCTGTAGTGTATGATATCAACATACAAGTTTTTCCCACGGTACCGTCGCCGACAACAACGCATTTGATAGGCCTTCCTGAAGACATCTTTAGAAAAAAATATTGATAAATAAAGACAAACTTATGACTCATTTATGGACCAGAACGTATGGTAAATATAATGTGTTAAAGTCACCTTTTAAACTGTAGTCCTGCTGCCTGTTAAGATATTCACAATATATTATTTATAAACAACTATTTCCACAGCAAATACCGAAATAAAGTAGCACTTTTTATTAGATTTCGAAGAAATAAAATTGGAATCCGAAATGCATTGAAAGATGGAAGATTTTTTTTTATGAAAGTCGTAAACAGATTAAAAATTTCCATTCAAGGACGCGTCCAGCTGCGTTCTCTCTTAGAAAATTTAGAATCTTGATGAATAGGGTTTATACGAAAAATATGAAATCAAAAATTAACATTAAAACTCGAAATCGATTTTGTTTTCTTTACGTTTTGTAAGCACTCCTAGCTTTGGGTTGAGTTGCTTTATGCTTATTGAATTCTATAGAAAATAATCAACACCAAAGGTCGAGCCTAGTGATGCGACTCGAGTAGTGTTTTTACTCGAGTGACTTGACTGAGTTTGTCAAACTCGTACTCGAGTGAAAAAAATATTGATTCGAGTCCATTTGTACTCGAGATGCCACTCGGCACACCGAGTAGCATCAGTGACCGCTAAAAATTACTAGAAGTCGCTAATTCACTAGTCGCTGTCTACGTTGTGAACGTTATTGCTACCAATTTAACATTTTTATGGCTAAGCATTTTTCATGTGATAGAGCACGCAGAAATTCAATTTAGCTAGGGAACAATACCTATTATCTTGTATATTATTTAATCTTCCGGCATATTATTAATTACATAAAGATATTCCAAAATATTTAAACAAATTTTACTCAAGTTACAGGGTGTGTAAATAGTCAACTCGAGTACAACTCGGGTGACGAACTGAAATTACTCGAGTGACTCGAGTCATAAAGTCTTACTCGTTTCGCATCACTAGCCGAGCCTGTTTAATAAGGGATGTAAAATTATCGATATATTATATATCGATATTTTTCTACGGTACAGTATGTTGATGTTTATACCTAATATAAAATTATGTCTCACATACTTCTTGATCGAAAGAATATTATAGCCGCCTGACGTTAAACCTCTCTAGGGATCTAATCCTAGGCAAATCATGTTAGAATTCCTACAAAAAGTAACATAATTTAGTAAATCGGAAACAGCATTACCTACTTCTTTTCCTACACCCGCAGCTAATAGAACAGCGATTTGCAAGAACAATAAGTGTTAGTTCTTAATGATGAATTAGGTGGGTTACACAATACAATGCCCTATAGAAGATTTAGAAATGCTACTGTTACTAATTATAATCTACATCAACGGTTTCCATGGCACTAAAATGGAAAGAACATGTCCAAAAAGCGCTTACTTAAACAATATGATATTTAAAGTGAACTTGCCCTCTACCAAAGTATAAGACAAATGCTCATGCACTTATAAAAACTGTTAATAGAATCAGATTTGTGAGCGTAAAGTGACAAATGTTGAGGATATATTTATGTGTGCGTTCATATCGTCATAAAAATGTGTGAATTCTGAGTAACTAGCTGACCCGGTGAAATCTGTTCAGATTTTAGATTTTATTAAGTTCATTTTTTTATTAGGAAATACAATTAAAAAGTGTGTGTGTACTTATGTGTGTACTTATATTATGATATGAGTGAGCTGTTCCAAAAACTTGAGGCAGAAAGTGCCAATATTGGTCTCGCAGTAAACAGAGCGAAAACTAAACTGATGATAGTAGACCGGGCCAAAAAGCTAACAAATGCCACGTGCAAAATTCCTGGCATTAATATTGTCGACTCCTACACGTACCTGGGCTCCCAAATCTGCAATGACGGCAGCTGTGTACCCGAGATAAAAAGGCGAATCGGGATCGCGAGAGATGCTATGACTCGCCTAAACAACATCTGGAAAAAAAGAGGAATTAGTCTCAAAACCAAGATCAGATTGGTACGAGCCTTGGTATTTCCTATCTTCCTGTATGGAGTTGAAACGTGGACAATCCTGACCCGCGAAAGACGTAGAATTGATGCATTCGAAATGTGGTGCTGGAGACGCATGCTTAGAATCTCCTGGACTGCGAAACGCACTAATGCATCGATCTTGACCCAGCTTCAAATAAAAACTCGCTTGTCCACTATATGCCAACAACGCATACTCTCATATTTCGGCCACACAATGCGCAGAAACGATGAAAATTTCATTCCGTCTTGAGCAGCCGACTCGGACGGACCTATTGTTTGTCATAGCGCCAGCTGTGACACACATTGTTCCCCCGAGTACCTGCTCGGTCGGATCGCAGCGACCGCGCTGCACGTCAAGGTCGAAAGGGAACAATAGGGCTATTGTCCTATTGTTACCTGGAAGCCGTTCGGGCCGAACCGCGTCCTTCTCAGGACAGGGTTTCGCTCAATTACAACGTCTAAAGTTTTAATTTTGCCCCTTCAGGGCTAGCTCGGTGGTTAACCTACCGGTGTAAACAAGCCGAGCTAGCGGTGACCCGGCCACGCGCTGCGCCCCTTCAGGGCTAAAGCAAAGCCGGACGGGTGCGGATTTGGAAGCTGTGGAGACACACCACAGTTTCCGCCGCATATCGCCTTCCCTACCTTACCCTTCCCTTAAATCCATCCCGTGTATCGGCTGAGCGTGCGGTCCTCGGACCAATATCGCTTACGGTACACGGACTGATAGGGACCCTTTGCACATTAAGATTGGCAAAGGGTATACAAGCTTAGGGCACACCTATTTTAAGTACATCCCCCCTCGCCTATACCCGGCGAGGAGGGCCACGCACTCAACTCACCCCCGGGCACACCCACCCGGGGACTTAGTCACCGCGTTATTCCGCGTTCCGCGACCCGCGACCGATATTTAGTGTGAGAGCCGCCTGGTTTCTTGTGTGTTCTTTCCCAGGCGGAACACACCCGGGGTAGTGAACACACACGCGGCCCCCAAATTAATTAACCAACCATGGACGTGGTCCCAGCCTCTAATGTGGCCGGTTCCGCGTCCATTGTACCCCAACATGACCCCATAGTCGCACCCGGCCTCACGCTTTCGCAAATGAAGTCGGCGCTGCGCAGTCTTGTAGTCCTAGACAAGGACTTTAGAGACTACATGTCCGGTTTGCTCCACAATGTGCGGGAGCAACTCTCCGAGTCGTGGAACCCGCTGGAGTCGGCAGGGGCCTCGGCCGCTAGCCAAGCGACCGAGACCGCTGTCGGTTCTGGCGTGTCCGATTCCGACAATGAGATGGAGACCACCATCTCGGGCTCTCTCAAACGCACCGTCTCTTCTTCCTCCTGCGAATCACAGGCGGAAGCCTCGTCGTCGGAACGCGACGACGAAGGCTTTACGACGGTGAAGCGTGGGAGGAAAAAGAAGAAGGCCGCATCCCAGCCTTCGGATGATCTCGTCCCTGCCCCCGCGCCTTCTGCGCCCATCGACACTAGTTCGGGTCCCGCGAATCCCGCGGGTTCGTCGCCACCTTCCGACTCCCAATCCCAGCCGCAACCCAAAGGGCCTAAAAAACCGCCACGGGTTAACATGCAGCTTCCCCCCGGCAAGACCATAGAGGTCCTATTTAAAGAGCTGGAAAACCAGCATATTTCCATTCCCACGAACTCGTGGAACGGGAGCCAGCAGCTCCTATCACTTCAGCCCGGCTCGATCTCCGACCATAGGGCTCTAACCAAGTTCCTCGATTCGAGGAACTACTATTACTATACCTTCTCCCTCCCGGATGAGCGTCGCTTCCGCTACGTCATCCGAGGTATCCCCGTCCAAATGTCAGCCCAAGAGGTAAAGGAAGGCCTCCAGGCCAAAGGCATTTCAGCCATTGAGGTGCACCGAATGCACCGCCAGTCCCGTGTTTCCCAACCGGGCTTAGAGTACGAGATGGTTCTAGCCATTCTCGAAACCCCCGCGGACGTGAAACATCTTTACGAGATCCGCGACATTTCCGGGTTAGGCGGCTTCACCGTCGAAACCCCACACAAGAAAGGCCAAATAGGGCAGTGTCATAACTGCCAAAAATACGGCCACAGCTCTCGTGGCTGCCGCCTCCCCGCCAGGTGCGTTAAGTGCCTCGGCGAGCACGGCACTTCGGCGTGCCCACGCCCAAAGGATAGGTCCCTGTGCACGGAGCCGCCTTCGTGCACCAACTGCCGGCAATCGGGTCACCCCGCAAATTACCGCGGATGCCCCAGAGCACCCAAAAAGACCTTCAGAGCTCCTAAAGCTCCAAAGGCACCAGCCCCTCAGGCCAATTTCAAACTGGCACCTGCGCCAGTGCGTAACCCGTGGTTCCCAACTACGGCACGCGCCGACCCACGCCTCCAGGCCCGCGGCGGAGTCACTCCCGCCACCCCGGCCTCACACACCACTCAACCTACTCCTGCACCCATTCCTTCGGCTTCCATGGCTCCTTCCAAGGCAGCCAAGGCGAAAACCTCTCCACAGGTGGCGGCGGCCTCGCACTCTACATCATCTTCTGCGCAAGGCGCAAAAGTCGAGTTCCTTCTGAACTCGCCGGAGTTAATGAATCTCCAAGCCCAAATGGCCGACCGCGTGGCCCAAATCTCCGCCCTAGGGCGTCCCGATAGCAATCTCGTCTCGGAAATTGTCCACATCCAGACGAGGATGTACCAGATCACCGTAGGTGCACTTTTTCCGTCATCTTAAATGGCGACGTCACCATTAAATCCCTCTAAGCGGACCAAACCTCGCTCCCTCAGAGTGGGGTTTTTCAACATTAACGGCATTAGCGGCCAACGAGCCGAACTTTCTGATTTTGTCCGCGAAAATAAATTAGACGTTTTCCTCATCCAGGAAACGTTTCTGAAACCAGCTCACCGCAATCCCAACATCCCTAACTTCAATCTGGTACGTAACGATCGCACTAGTAGCCCTTTAGGAGGCACTCTCATATATTACAAAAGGTCCCTGCATTGCATACCCTTAGACCCACCTGCTACTTTGAGGAACATTGAGGCTTCAGTCTGTAGGTTAGCTATGACAGGACACCCGCCGATCACCATCATATCGGCCTATCTCTCGCCCTCAAAGGAGCTTCACTCCAATGAGCTAACTACATTATTTGAAATGGGGGATTCCGTCATTCTGGCGGGCGACCTCAATGCCAAGAACACTCTCTGGGGCTGCAACTCGACCAACGGGAGAGGTACCGCTCTGGAGCGTTGTCTTGACATAGTAGATATGAGTATCCTGGTTCCTTCTGAACCAACTCACTATAGTTCTACTGTCGACCACCGACCCGACATACTCGACATAGCGCTAGTAAGGAACGTAAGCCTTCGCGTGCGTTCCTTGCAGGTGCTACAAGAGTTAGACTCTGACCACAGACCTGTGATCCTAGATCTAGTTCCCCAAAACGGCCCATCAAACACAGGTCCTAACGTTCCGATGAAGGTGAAAACGAATTGGCGCCTCCTAGGCACCAAGCTCGCGGACACCTCATCTACAGATCTTTCCGCGATTCCGACCAACATCGTGACTCCTGAAGAAACGACTGGCGCGATACGCTCCTTCACCAACCACCTTCAAAACGTCTTGAGCGAAAGCTCCGAGAAGGTGCCAGAGACTGTTCACAGTCAATGGCAAATTCCCGACGACGTGCGGTGGGTGGTGAGGAGGCGTAACGCTACGCTCAGAGCTTGCGCGACGAGCCCCACCCCGGAACGACGACGTCTTGCGCGCTTCCTTCAACGTGAGGTTAGACGTCGCATAAAAGAGGTCGTCGATTCGAGATGGGAAACTCGCTTAGCCGAACTCGACCCGACACACCAGGCCTTCTGGCAGCTGTGTCGTTCCTTCAGGAGAAACGATGTGACCTCTATGCCTCCGCTCAATCGTCCGAATCAACGCCCGGCGTTTGACGACGACGAGAAAGCGGAACTGTTGGCCGACAGTCTGGAGTCTCAATGTTCCCTCTCAACAATACCTATAGACCACGACCATCTTGTTGCGGTTAATTCACTCGTCGAAAGTAGGAACGCGGTCCGGCCACCGCCGAACTCGATTTCGCGACCGATAAACGATACCAATACCGCCAACGTCGTCGACCCGCCGCTCCCCGATCCCCTTGCACCGGTGACGATCGAAGAAGTCATCGCTCTGATCAAGGCGCTCAAAAGACGAAAAGCCCCCGGGGGCGACAGGATCCCTACCCGTATGATTAAGATGCTTCCGGAGCATCTGGTCCTAACGCTCACCGCGATATTCAATGCTGCTTTTCAAAACTGCCTCTTCCCAGAGGTCTGGAAGGAGGCAGTTGTGATAGGTATACATAAGCCGGGAAAACCCGCATCCGAACCGTCCTCTTATAGGCCAATCAGTCTGCTCAGTACTCTGGGCAAAATTTACGAGCGGATCG
Source organism: Sphinx pinastri (assembly GCA_947568825.1). Lineage (NCBI taxonomy): Eukaryota > Metazoa > Arthropoda > Insecta > Lepidoptera > Sphingidae > Sphinx > Sphinx pinastri. Next base: position 5,837,149 of record OX387627.1, on the reverse strand, counting down.
TCCTCGACCGCCTCAAAATAGTCGCTCACAACAACAATCTGATCCCTCCCGAACAGTTTGGTTTTCGTGCTAGGCACAGTTGCGTAAATCAGGTGCTCCGCATCACGGAGCACGTTTACGACAAATTCAAGATAGGCATGCCCACCGGTGCTCTCTTCTTCGATATTGAAAAAGCATTCGACAGGGTGTGGCACAACGGCTTGCTTTACAAGCTGTACACTCTCAACGTGCCCACTCAACTCGTGCACATCATACGAGATTTTTTGTCGAATCGCGGTTTCAAATATCGCGTGGAGGGTACTCTCTCTTCCCGTCACGCCATCACGGCTGGAGTCCCGCAAGGCTCCGCCCTCTCACCTTTTCTTTTCTCGCTGTACACCAGCGATATCCCTAAACCGAAAAACGCCCATTTGGCGCTCTTTGCCGATGACACCGCAATCTACGCCTCACGTAGAGACCCCGACAATGTGGTGCGCACTTTGCAGGCCGCCGCCGACAAGCTCAGTGAGTGGTTCCGCAAATGGCGAATCACCGTCAATCCCACAAAGAGCCAGGCTATCCTGTTCACTTTGAAAAGGAGAGTCCATGTGCCTCACAACTCAGTCCGCATGTCCAACCAGGTAATCCCCTGGACGGACAAAGCCAAATATTTAGGAGTGACCCTTGATCAGAAGTTGACCTTCATCCCACACGTAAATGCGGTACGTGCGCGAGCCGCATTCGCGATGAGCCAACTGCATTGGCTCATAAATAGGAAAAGCAAAATGTCCATCCGCAACAAGATTAGGATCTTTACCACGTGTATTAGACCGATCATGACATACGCGTCGCCCGTGTTCGCCCATATACCGCCTGCTCGTCTTAAGCGTATGCAGGTATTGCAAAACATTTTTCTTCGACACGCTCTTGGTGCCCCGTGGTACGTTCGCAATCGCAACCTCCACGTGGATACTAACATGCCGACCATCAGGCATTTCATGCAAATCACCAGCAAACGCTACTTCGACCGGGCGGTTAAACACCCAAATACGTTAGTCCGCAAAGCGTCAATATACACTCCATTCGACCGCGCCAAATGGAGACGGCCGCGTTCAGTCCTAACCGATCCAGAGGACGATATCACTCTGGCCATTCGCAGTAAGAACGAGTTCCTAAAACTCCTACACTCCACACGACCGCAGTTCCGTCCTCGCCGCCGAGGACCTCGCCGCGTTCCCCGTCGCCCTCCCGACCCTCCTAACAGTTCCGGCCCGCGTGCCGACGAAATAAATGGATAGGATTAGGTTAAACACCAACCTTCCCCACTAATCGTTGATGTCTCATCCTCTCCAGTGACCGTCCTGAGCCGAGGTTCGTAACCCGTTAGTGGGTTGCCCTCAGCATGGTTACTTAAATCAAGGGTTGCGAGCGCCTAAAGCGTTCACCCGAAAGTCCGGTGTGGCCAGAAAAGCCGACTCGCGTCAGGCTACTGGCCGGTAGGGCCAAACAAAAAAAAAAAAAAAAAAAAAAAAGATGAAAATTTGGAAAAACTGATTGTGGTGGGGAACACCGAAGGCAAGAGATCGCGCGGTCGTTCATCAACAAGATGGACTGACCAAGTAAAAGACTCATCGTCCTCTAAATTCTACACAGCCGTAAGAGACGCGCTGGACAGAAACCGGTGGAGGCAGATCATCCGCTCCAGATATAACCCTGATGCCGACCACGATCCTCAGACATGAGGGACCGACCAGAGAGAGAGTACTTATGTACACGCGTTAGAAGTTATACTTCTTTGGCGTAACAAGATCAAAATCTTTTTAAATAACGCGCTAAAAGAAGTATAACTTCAATATATTTCGCCTTATTCTACGTTCAAAATTCAAAACTAAAATGTTGACCATATCTAACTTCAGGGTGTCGGTTTTTCGTGACGGTGTGCACGCGCATCGTAAAAATTTACTCTCATCATTTTTCCCTAACGCGCCAAAAGAAGTATAACTTCAATAACTAAGTATTTTTAATGATTCTTTATTGTTCATGTATAAATTTGGTGCATAGGTTGCACTCTTCAGTTAAGTACCTTGTGATACACGACATTTTTTGTTTCATTATCAGGCGAAAGAACAAACAACGCAGATGGTCTTCCGACCCGTGAACATGCCACATATAATTGACCATGGGAAAAACATGGATATTCCAGATTCAAACCACAATCTTTTAAGGATTGGGACATAGGATACTTTTTATCCCGGGAAAATATAAACCGGGACTTTTATCCCGAAAAATCGTTTTCTGTGAATATTGTGTTTTATGATGTCCCGACCTCACTTTTGATTGTAAGTATTAGTAAATTATTATATTAGATTATATATTAATTTATTGAAATTAACCATCATTTAATAATATGACAGTCAATTTAGCAGACAATAATATTTAAATATATTTAAATAAATAAATAATAATAATTTGACCGTAATGGAATACAATAATTATTATAAGAACAGTGAAAAAATGAATTGATTGAAAAAGTTTCACTTCATACGTGTGTACATTAATACACATATACACTTCTTTTAATTAATAATATGCCGAAAGATGAAATAATATACAATATAATAGTTATTGTTCACTTATTAAATTGAACTTTTTCATGCTCTATCACATGAAAAATGCTCAATTAGCCATAAAAATGTGAAGTTGGTAGCAATAACGTTCGTGACGTAGAGAGCGACTAGTGAATTAGCAACTTCTAGTGATTTCTAGCGCTCACCGAAGCTAGTCGGTGCGTCGAGTTGACTCGGCAACTCAAGTGCAAATGGACTCGATTAAATATTTTTTTCACTCGAGTACGAGTTTGACAAATTCACTTGAGTCACTCGAGTAAAACACGACTCGTGGCGCATCACTAGTCTGGATGTCTGTCAGAGTTGCCAGATTAGGCGACTTTTCACCATTTAGGCTACGCGAATGGCACTCAGGCGCCAATTTAGGCTACTTTGGAAAATTTGCGTTATAAACCTTGTTTTAGTCGGATTTGAGGATATTTTTTTTTTTTAGCTCTTCGCGTCAGCGGCTGGGAGGTTTTTTTTTTTTTTTTTGCTCCTTCGCCTCTCCATATACGGTGCGGCGACTTTAGGCGACTTCATCCGTCAAACATCTGGCAACACTGATGTCTGTCATTGTCTGTCATTTTCATTTACACTAGTTATCTCTGGAGTTTTTGATATTAAACTTTACTTTATGCTTTGGGAACTGTATGTTCTTGTTTTTATTTATTTATTTTCTAGTGTACATACTTATATCAGATATTATCACCGGAGTGAAATAATCACCCAATATCAGTTTTCTCATCAATCAGTAAGGTAATTGTGTAGTGTTTTGTAACTATCAGGATTTTAAATGTAATCTGACTGCAGCTTTAACTTTGTGTACAGATGAGTGAGTCATGTGTAGAGACCCCGGAGGCGCCGGCTTGGTTATCAAAACTAGAAAGTCAACGGGAGAAACTAAGTAAAGCGCGGCTTGGACACGATAGCGGCGCCGGCGCTCCCTGCAATTCATGCGGTATGTACTTTATCATATTATAATACACATCTACGAATAATGTTTTTTATTGTTTAGCTGACGAATAAAAAATCTAGGTTTAATTAAGAAGTCACAAAGTGGACATGGAAAATTTTAAAGTATATCAATATTTTTATGGTATTTATGTAATATTTTTTAATTTTTTAACGTAATAAATTCGCAGTTTTGGATTTAGACGCATGCTTAATTTGCTACATAAAGTAGCAATGTTTGTGATATAATGGAACTTCAAATCAGGATATGATGTTCATGATCATGTGATGTCAGGAACACAGATAAAATAGTGAGTTTGGTAGTAACTAGTAATATTATAATGTACCTACCTATTATGCATGTTGAAATTAATAATATAATTAATGTATGTTGTGTAGCGGGGAATTGGGCTTTATCTTAGTATGTTTATAAGTGTTTTGTAATTGATATAAGATTTTACAATTTGATAAATATTATGAAGTATTTACCTATTCATAATTTTATAAAATATTAACATCAAATATATTGTAACACAGAAATAATTATTGGAATCTGGTAAGAAATCAACAAGCCTTTGAAATTGAGTAGAAGTGGTTATTGTCAAGAAACAGACTGGAGCGAAAAATAGACATGTGACGTCATAGGGAATTGCCATTTGTGCGAAAGAAAGAGATGGAGCGATGTCCCCACTACGTGTCCACTCCTGCACATGGCATATTTTAAATATGAATAACTACCTCATTTTTTATATACATACATACTCATGCCTAATTATCCTCGAAGAGATAGGCAGAGGCGCAACTAGTGTACCCACTTTTCACCGTGTGTATTCCCTCCCATGATGTGATAGGGGCTTATAGCCATATTGAGCAAAAATTACAGATTCCTGGCTGATACTGAATAGAAAAACCCAATATCATTTTGCCTTACCTGGGAACCGAACCCAAGATCTCAGCATTGCAGTTGTACCGTAATACAACTTCTCCATTGAGGCAATTCTTGAAAATATTAGATTAACTTGTTATTCAGTACACAAAGTTTCGCCAGGAAATATACACCTAAATATTGATAATGCTGATTTGTCATTTATACAACAATACTTATTATTGCAAGTCATCATTAAAGCTGATGACTCAGCAATATTTGTTTGTTACAGGCCCCACATGTCCGGGCTTGGATCTGCATTTTTGGCGCAAGGTGTGCAGGTCATGTCACTGCAGCAAAGATGTCCATGATGTACAAGATGATGATTTATCAGGATGGGCTCAGTTTGAACTTCTGGGTACCGCAAGACCTAAAAAGGCTTCTAGTAAGTAGACAATAAGTACTAGTGTTACAAGGAATGTACTTTATGATTAAGGCACAGGGTAAAATTTTAATTTGAATAAATCTTCATTTCACCTTCCCTTAATCCTGTTCCAATGAGGGGTTGGTGCATCACACTGTTGCAGCAAGTAATTATGAATATTAAACAAAGAATCAAAGTTGTTATTATTATGTTTGTTCTAAAGTGACAATGTTGGCTATGTGATAAAGATGTTTTCCACTTATATTTTACATTGTTGTACATGGAATACCATTGTTACATTTATGTATCCATCAATTAAGGTATGGATCCATTTATGTTGTCCTTAAGCCAACATTTGCGTCATCAGTAATCATCCACTTAAGACTCACCACATCCTTAATTATTGGCCAGACGTAGCTCATAATTACATGCATCTTCCATGAATGGTGGTACATACTCTTTTAAAGTGGGATATTATGGACTGGAAGAATTTGGTTTGAGTTGACAATCTATATAATGATTCATAAAGCATGACTTAGCTGATATGATGGTCTGAGATCAATCTCATGGTGGAAAATGTTAATGATAGTTAAATAGGAGAGCTATGTTTTCACTTCAAAAAATCATCATTATTGACGCTATGTTTGGCTTACCAAACATTAAATAGACTCACTTTGTTTGTTTGATTATAATATTGTCTTTCGATTGCCTCGGTGGCTTAGTTGTATTGCGTACGCGTTACGAGTACAATTTGCGCGCTGAGGTCCTGGGTTCGAATCCTGGGTCGGGCCAAAAACATTGTGACTGGGTTTTTCCATCTTAAAAATTACTCAGTCGCAGTTCGGAGTCAGGAAGTTGGCGGTGTGATACCCTCGTGCCTTGGAAAGCACGTAAAGCCGTTGGTCCTGCGCCTGATCTCTCTCCGGTCATGTCGGATTGCCGTCTCACCGGACTATGAGAGTAAAGGAATAGCGAGTGCACCCTGTGTATTGCGCACACACTTGTGCACTATAATATCTCCTGCGTATCAGGCTGATCTCTGTTGAGATTGGCCGCCGTGGCCGAAATCGGCTAGAAAGGGTATATATTGTCTTTATTTAGGATTGATTAGAGATGCAGTTATAAAGGCAAAATTTGGAGTCTGATAAAAAAAAAGTGTGTGTGTACTTATGTACACGCGTTAGAAGTTATACTTCTTTGGCTTAACTAGATAAAAATCTTTTTAAATAACGCGCCAAAAGAAGTATAACTTCAATATCTGGTGTTAGGTCTCTCATTATGTAAGAGGCCGTCTGGGTGGGTACCACGGCAATGTCTATTTCTACCGCCAAGCAACAGTGTGCATGCACTGTTGTGTTTCGGTTTGAAGGACATTGTAGCCAGTATAACTACTGGACATAATGAGACTTAACATCTTTGTCTCAGGATGACGAGCGCAGTGGAATGCCACGCAGTACTTTGTAAGTCAAGGTGCTGGATGGTGTTGCTACTGTTTATGGGTGGTCGTATCGCTTACCATCAGGCGAACAGCATGCTCGTCTCGTCATTCAATGCTACAGAAATATCTATCGCCTTATTCTACGTTCAAAATTCAAAACTAAAATGTTGAGGATAGCTAACTTCAGGGTGTCGGTTTTTCGTTACGGTATGCGCGCGCATCGTAAAAATTTACTCTCATCATTTTTCCCTAACGCGCCAAAAGAAGTATAACTTCAAAAATAGAATAAGTTAATATGAAACCTCGTTATTGTTCCAGTGCCCCCCATCAAAATCCGTGGCGTTACCGACAAACCTGTGGAACTCGACTGGGTACCACCGAACGCTTCCACTGAGTTGGTAAGTATAGAATAAAATAATATCAGTTTATTTTTCAATGTTATCGGTACCCTTATCATTTCAATATCAAAGCATGGATAATGATTGATAATATTATTTTAATACTAGATTTTATATTGGTGTTGATCAATTTATCTTTTGATAAACTATGTAAGCAGTACAGCTCTTCTTATTTCTAGCTTAATACACTACCTTTATAAAACCATATAGGTAGTAAAATACAGGTTTAGAATTATAGTTCAGATAATACAATGATAATAAATATAATAATAGATAGAATTTTATTTAATGCACAATATTTGTTGATGGAATGTGCAATTGCAATTGAATTTCTTAGTACTGACTCGTAGCCAATAACCTAGTAATGTGGGTATATCCTTTCAAGACACGATAATACAAAAGACTTATATTTAAAATCTATTACTGCCTCGGTGGCGTAGTTGTATTAAGGTACGACTGCAATGCTGGGGTCTCGGGTTCGATCCCTGGGTCGGGCAAACTGATATTGAATTTTTCTATTCAGTACCAGCACGGAGTGTGGAATTAGTGCCCGATATGGCGATAGGCTCGCCCCCTATTACATCATGGGACGGAATACGCACGGCGAAAAGTGGGTGCAACTAGTTGCGCCTCTGTCTATCCCTTCGGAGACAAAAGGCGTGAGTGTATGTATGTATGTAAAATCTATTATAACGATGTACTGCTTTATCTTTTACCCATATCTTAGGTATTAATCAATGAGTTTGTTCCAAGGTGTCGGAGTACATGTCATGTCTGGGCTCGTTGGCGCCTGTGTCAGGGTCTGAAGCTGCCAAGCGACGACGTGCTCAACTCCGCACGCAGCTGCCCCCGCACGACGTCGCCACCGCTGCGAGACACCATGCCACCGACCAAGAGAAGAGCGAACACACTGTACGTACAGCTGTTGGGTTGTTTATGATACTAATTATTAGTATCCCCTTCAATTCTTCATCAGATCAGAATCATCAGTTTTGAGCTTTTGCTTTTGAGTCAAATTCTTAGTTATAATATATTTTGATTTAGGAAAACTTAGGAATAATTAAAATTTAACAATTCTTAGTAGAATCCTAACAGGTTCCATACACTTTCAAGCTTTGTTTTTAACCAGTCAACTAACAGTTGGTTGAATAAAGAGCATCTTTAATACATTCATAATATAAAGAAAAAAATCGCATTTGTCAATAAACATAGGATACATTTTAAAGAAGCTAGACAGAAAAAAGATTATTAAGCATTACACGTAAATTTATTTGTTTGCAGGAATACATTGCGCGCATTAAGGATCACGTCGTGGGCATGGGTAACGTAGTCAGAGTTGGACCTCTCCAGAACGGAGATGTGTTTACTATAGAAAACAGCAAGTCACACTCTGTTCCGAAGTCGTATGCGTTACCGCTGAAGATCTCAAATATTTCCAGGGGTGTCAAGTACAATATAGTACCCAAAAACGCATCTGATAAGAAATTGGTGCTAGATTCCCAGGGCAATGTTGTAAGCAGTGCTGCCAACCTGCCAGATTACAAGTCCAGTCCTATTCTCAGTCGACTGGTGAAGGACAAACTTTACGTCATGCGTATAGAATCTGACAGAATCAAGAGCGCAGTCGAACATGGGCCAGTGTATGACAAGTTGTTTAAGAATCTTAATGACTTAAATGTACCGGTTGCTAATGATGTTTACCTTCAACCAATTAAGCTCTTCCGTGATGAGTACAACACTAATCCACAATTTAAAGATGAGACAAATGAGTTTTGCAAGGCTCTTGGTGCCCAAATCATGCCAGATTTGTGGTCAACAACTAATAATAATGTTATGGGTAATGCCAAGGTCATGGACAACAGGATTCAAAAAGGAACTATATTCGCACCCAATGGTGAGATCTGGAGCTGGAAGCATGAACCAACTACTCCAGAACATAGTGGCACAATTTGCTCCACGAAGATAAATCCTCAGTACTCAACAAGTACGAAACCAATCAACCAAGTGGAGCCCCAACAGACTGCGCCTCTGAGAGAATATCTGCGCAATCATTCCGAAGACGAACTTCCTCCGCCACCACTGCCGAACTACAGTACGTATCCTGGAGCAGTTCCGCCAAGCAACAACGATTGGAACAATCAGTCCATTGACAATGCTCAGCCACCTGATAATGCTGGTTATCCAGTAGAACATCAAGCCGTCACCTATGATGATCAAGTGTCTCCCCTCATTGATCAGCTTGCCGATTTCTCCCTATGTCCAGCAGAGCTGGAATTCAACAGGAAACTTTACAATGAAGGTGTGCCTTGCCAGCGCTGTAAGAAATCAATGTTCGCCGGCGAAGTTGCTGTGAAAGCCGATAGAGCTGGTCAAGAAGCCATCTGGCATCCTCAATGTTTCACTTGCAGCAAATGCGGGGAGCTTTTGGCTGACTTGGTTTACTTCTTTCATAAAGGCGAGATCTACTGCGCGAGAGATTTGGCTAATGTATTGGAAATACCTCGTTGTGCAGGCTGCGACGAGTTGATATTCACACGCCCTTACACAGCCGCGGAAGGTCGAGCTTTTCATGTACAGCACTTCTGCTGTTATCATTGCGATGCGCCTCTCGGAGGCAAGAAATACGTGCCTGATGATAAGACGGGTCTTCCCATTTGCTTGTCTTGCTATGATCAGTTTTACGCGGAGAGATGTCGAGCGTGCAGTGGTGTGATTGGACCAGAGCAGCAAGGTGTCTCTTGGGGTAATATGCATTGGCATGCCGATTGCTTCATATGCTCTGGCCGAATGTGTGGTAAAAGTTTGCTAAGTGGCCGCTTTGTTGTTAAACAAGAGATGCCATTTTGCAGTGTGCCATGTGTTCAGAGTAGAATCAAGTGAAGTATGCAGCTATGATTATTGTACTATAATTTATACATTTTTTTTCAGCTATTGAAATATGAATTTATATTTGTATTTTATATTTCAACTTATGATAAGTCAGTATCAGTTAACATACAGCCTTAGTCGCTGGTCATTATAGTATTTTTATATTGCAGTTGATTATGAAAAGTGATATGTAATTAGTGTTGACGATTTAAACTGCCTTTTACAATGGGACCATTTGAATGACAAAATATATTTTTTAGGAAAGGTATTTTTATATAAGAAAATATTATTCTTCAGTTAAGGAATTTTTAGAGTAAAATATGTATTGCATAAATATGATAATTCCTACGTGTCATTATTATATACATTTAATAAGAAGTGATAAGTGCGCTTTATACTATTCATAGAGACAAAAAGTGGACGATAGCCTAGTTGGGAATGGAACGGTCTGCCGAGACAATGTCCGGCGGTTCAAAACCCAAGGCACACACCTCTGATTTTTCGAAGTTATGTGTGTATTGTTTATCAATTATCGTTCGCTTTAACGGTGAAGGAAAACATCGTGAGGAAACCTACATACCTGAGAATTCTCGATAAGAATTTCGAGGGTATGTGAAGTCTGCCAACCCGCACTAGGCCAGCGTGGTGGACTAAGGCCTAACCCCTTTCAGTAGTAGAGGAGGCCCGTGCTCAGCAGTGGGCAGTATTTAATACAGGGCTGGTATTATTATTATTATATTATTATAGAGACAAAGCATTTATAATAGTTATAAGACTTATTTTTATGACATTGATAAAGAATTGACAGTGTATTGAGATATGTGATATTGGGCAGTCTCCATTTTCGGAATGATGGATATAACTTTATTCTCAAATGTTCCCCAAGGGCTGGGGGGTATTTAGGTCAGGCAGGCAACCATTTCAAAAAATTTTGCTAAATCATATCTTGCAATGTGCATATAGTGAATGTGTTATGCTGACTCCACATTTGACACAAGTTATATTATCATCTGGTTAAGTTTAATGAAGAATTTTCATAAATGCAACTGTATGGTGGTACTATTATAATGTTATAAATTAGAAGAGGAAATTTATTGATGGGAATTTTTACTTTGTCTACATTCCTAGTAAGTGCCATTAAAGTATTCTAAAATGATATTTTTGTATTTTATACACTAAATAAAAAAATATTTTGAAAATAATTCACATTGTTTTATTTAAACCCCAATTAAAACAATTTCTAATATAATTTATCAATATCAGTATATCATATACTTTCATGCAAGAAGTACCATAAATTGCAATAAAACAATTTGTAGAAATTTCTTTACTTTGAAACAGATTTAAGGTGTGCATTCCTAGTAAAAGATTAATGTTAACATCTATGTGTATTGGTAATAAATTACAAAGACTATGGTAATAATTCCTTAAATATTGTTTCAAATGATCATCTTTCATACCAAACCTAGTATTTTCTTTTAAAGCCTTGTTACAAATGCAAGAAAACATTAACTATGTATTCAAATAAATAAATAAACTTGCCAAAGAGGAAATACACTTTTTGAAACGGTATGGTCACATAGCAACGGGTAATTAATTATTTCCAAGATAGATCCTATTATAATAATATATGTATTAGTATTGTTTTTATTTATTTATTATCAGACAAGCAGTTATAAGAAACTGATAAGCGCCTGTATCCTGTAAATTTTTTTTTTTTTAATTTGAAATGTATCTGTCTAGTCTGTTCTTGAATGTCTGTGTTGGTATTCTGAGCTGACACTACATATTCAGATAGCTTGTTCCATGCTTCAACTACTCTATTACTTTGAAAATGTTTGTGAGGGTTGTTTCAAGATCTTGTAGTGGCCAATTTGAGGTGGTGACCCCTGTGGTGGATGTTTGTATTGTGTATGTTAACATTTTCATATTTGACTATGAGGTAATGTTTCACCTTGATACATGGACGCTGGCTCATGTAACAGTTATGTTTTTTGTGCACAAGGTATATGCAATTAGCACAAAACTGGCGTATTGTGTGAACACAGTCTCACCCACTCATGTCATGCAGCAAAACGCCAGTGCCGGATAACACACTTGGTGTGTAGCAGCCACAGTGGTGGGTAGTTCATTGTTTTGGCACCGTGGTCAACATCACAACATACATTTTCTTCTACTTTTTAATTTACTTTTTAGGGCAATGTGTGTACCTACTAAATGGTTTCGAATACTATAGTGTTCAACTTGGTTAGTCTTTACAGTGAATGTAAAACAAATGTTATAGTAAAAATTGGAATATTTCAATCCTAAAATTATTGTTTAGGTCTTGTCTTTTGTAATAAAGACATATCAACATGTTATAAGAATATAGTTGAAGGAGACACACTTGAATGTTACCAATAACTTGTTACTATAAACCATGTATTTCTGTCCCCATTTTATAGTAATTCTACATGGTTTTTAATTTCATGATCATATTTGAAACAGACCGAAAAAAAAACAAATATAGTTACAATATTTTATAATTAGGAAAATATTACACACATAATATGTTAATTTAAGGTGTTATAGCGTTAGGTTTACAATTTAGCAATAGATTATGTTTAATTTCAAGCTTTCAACTTCAGTTTCCCAAGATCATTCCTGAGCTTGTTAAGGTTTTCTTGCAGTGCCTCTTGTTTGTTCTCTAACGCAGATATGTGGTCATCTGTTCTTTTGATCTCTTTACTGATGTATTCCATACGCTTGCTGACATTGCTTCGCGCTTCATCTAAATCTTGTTTTACTAAGACGGGCCCGATCAGTTTGTATATTTCCGAGTCTTTCTTTAATAACACTAATTCTTCTTTTACAGCTTTGTTTTCATTTAACTGGCTGTCCAATTGCTGCTTCAGTGCTATCGCCTTTTTTATATCTTTCTGCACACCATTGTAAGATTCGAGTTCTCTTTGAAATTTCTTTTGGATTTCGTCAGTCATTTTCATAGAAATTTAATTAATTTCACGGTAACTGCTAAAATTAGTATCAGATGCTTCGATAAATCACTGCAGTAAAATATTAGATGTGAAAAGTATTTTTTTAGGTTATGTTATTGACAGCTGTTTTTTTTTAATATATTGTCGATGGATTGATTTTATTCATTCCTGTGGTACCCAATAAAATGATGTATTACCTTATTATTATAAAAATAATAAAATTCAAAACAAACTGTAACAAAACCAATAAATTCATGAAAGGTTCATTCATTCATTACACCATCAATTTTAAAGCTCTCCCCGAGCAAGCGGCCTTGAGCCTTGAGATTTGCAAAAGTTTAGAAATAATTTCTTAAAAAAAATTTGCAATGCAATCAGCCCTGTATTATATACTGCTCACTGCTGAGCACGGGCCTCCTCTACTACTGAGAGGGGTAAGGCCTAAGTCCGTCCACCACGCTGGCCTAGTGCGAGTTGGCAGACTTCACATACCTTCGAGATTCTTATGGAGAATTCTCAGGAATTTAGGTTTCCTCACGATGTTTTCATTCACCGTTAAAGATAACGATAATTAATAACAATACAGTATACACACGTAACTTCGAAAAGTCAGAGGTGTGTGCCTTGGGCAGTGTTGCCAGATGTATGACGGTTGAAGTCGCCGTTTTCCGAGGTAGCCTAAATTGGCGACCGTGTGCCATTCATAATTTTTGGTCACCCCGAGACCCATCCAAATAGCCTAAATGGCAAAAATGTCGCCTAATCTGGCACCACTGGCCTTGGGTTTTGAACCTCCGGACATTGTCTCGGCAGACCGTTCCATTCCCAACTAGGCTATCGTCGCTTAAAAAAATATTAAAATAAGTTTAAATGTTGTGTTTATACAAAATGTACACAATAATCATTGTCATAGACCGTTCTTTTTGTGGTTTAGCAACCGTGCTTATACGGACTACGTTAATAACCGTGTAACTGGTAACACTGATTCATTGTTGATTTTTCGATGGGCAAAAGATAAAGTCATACAGCCTTATTTTGAATTGAAACCATTTATTATAGGTACTACGTACTACGTAAAATTATCTTTTTTTATAACCTACTAGGTATTGCTTGCGGCTTCGCCCGCGCGAAAAGCTATTCCCGCTACAAAAGTCCCAAATAAATTATGACGCCAGCGCCATCTACTTAAAGAATCAGATAAAAAATATCCATTATTTCCCGTGGGAACAATTTACCGGGATAAAAAGTAGCACATGTGTTAAGCCAGGGCATGATTTACCTGTGTGCCAAATTACATCCAAATCCATGTAGTCGTGTAAGTTGTAGCGAGATAATTAATCTCATATTATGTACTTTTCCAGAATAAAAAGCAGCTTGTAATCTTTCTTATGGTTCAAGCATGTTTCATACTTAATTTCATCAAAATCGGTTTAATAGATTAGTCGTGAAAGCGTAACAGACAGATATACAGAGTTACTTTCACATTTATAATATTGTGTACTTAGTAGGTTTGTAATAATTCCATGCCTATCCTTATGCTGAGTTTAGACTAGCAAGTTCTCTCAACAATATGTTGCGCAATAACTTTCAGAAGCGTTTACACTAGCGGCAATATTTCTTTAGCAACACGCTTTTTCAAGTTATCCACCAAGTTAACTTGCGCAAGTTCTTGCAAAACTGTTTACATTACTCGAGGAATATTTATTGCTTGCCATGTTTTTCTTTCATAAAATTGAATGACAAGGCACGCAATCCTTTCGCCTAAATTTTATGAATTTAATATAATGTTGTTTGGATGATGATTGTAAATAAAATAATCGTCTTAAAAGTACCAACATGAAACAGAATTATGAATTATAAAGCACTGCGTGGCATTCCACTGTGCTTATCATCCTGAGTCATAAGATGTTCAGTGTTATGATACCCAGTAATTACGTTGGCTACAGTGTCCTTCAAACAGGAAGACAATAGTGCATGTATACTACTGCTGGGCGGCAAAAATAGACATATCGGTCAAACTACAAACTTATAACTTGGCAGTATAGTCTTTGAGACCTTAGCTGCTTCAGAATGGAACAATTAAAAAAAAACGTTAGCTACTAGCTCCGCAAGTTGAAACTTTTATCTGCACGCAGAATAAACTGCAAGTTCTCGCGCAAGTTGCACAAATGGTGTTTACACATGCGACTTGATAGAAGTCCTGCAAACTTCAAAATGTTGCAGAAGTCAGCTTGCCGTGACTGTTTACACGGTAAAAATAGCTTGCGCAACATAACTTCTGCAAGTTTTATTGCTAATCTACACCCCGCTTAACATAGGTAGTATAAAATAAAGTAGCTCGCCGCGTCTGTACGCGATAAACTCAAAAACCACGGAATAGATTTCGATGTTTGGTATGGACATAGTTTGAGACCCTGAAAAGATTTTAGGCTATACTCCATCGGTTTAGGTATTTAACTAAATGTAAAAAAAAACATAAAAAAGGTATTTTAACTGTCCATTTCTCAATACGATATAACCGAAATAAACGTCTTCATAACCTACACAACACTTGCACCACTTAGCACTCTTTTAGCACTGTTATTCCCGTTTATTAAAGTTGTTTGGTTATTATAAAGTTATAGTTATTAATAAGCGCGAACACAATTAATTATCATTAATCACAATACTTTTATAAAGGACCTCGATCTGTCACCTGTAAAAGAGCTAATACGACAGGCACGCTAAACATTTTTCCAATAAATCGTAATATACTTTTAGTGACTTAGGAAATAATTTGTTTTTTTTCATATTTTTTGACGCTGATCGTTAGATACTATTTACCCTTATAATATTCATTCTTAGTCATTTTTTGTTAAACCTTATAGTTCCGGCAAAAAAAAAAATCTTGTTTGTGATGTATGGAACGCACTATAAAATCCTAAATTTCTGCGAAATCCTGAAAGGTCTTGGTTTGAAACCTTTGTTTTCTTAATCTTGGTCTGTTCTAGTATACTTGTGCACTTCGAACGTCTGCATCGACCTGCCACTTTTTTTTTTTTTTTTTTTTTTTATAATGGCATTTGTGTTCACATTTTGCCAATGTCAAGTTTGGGACCTGCCACTTCTCCAGTTATGCGGGTCGAAAAAAGATAAAAATCAATATTTTTTTACAATTATCTTGAACTAATTTAAACATTAATAAAGAAAATTATGTAATAAATTGATAATTATTAAAGCTAACTAGTATATTTGGGAAAAAATCTAATAAATAATTGTAAATTTTCTAAACTACTCTCAACATTAGAGAAAAAACAAAAGACTATCTGCGGAGTAATGAATAGCAGCTACAGCTAATACTTCTAAATTTGCCAACAAAACTGGAAGAGCTAAAATGTATTAATGTGGAGAATAATTTAGAAAATTTACAAAATAGTAGTGATAGTGGGTACTTTTGGCATAAGCTTTATTTAAATAAATTATTTATTATATAAGTTTATTTTTATTTTTTTAGTTTGCACTTTTTTCTATATTCTACTCAGACTGCCTCGGTGGCGTAGTTGTATTGCGTACGCGTTACGAGTACGATTTGCGCTCCGAGGTCCTGGGTTCGAATCCTGGGTCGGGCCAAAAACATTGTGACTGGGTTTTTCCATCTTAAAAATTACTTAGTCGCAGCTCGGAGTCAGGAAGTTGGCGGTGTGACACCCCCGTGCCTCGGAAAGCAATTAAAGCCGTTGGTCCTGCGCCTGATCTCTCTCCGGTCATGTCGGATTGCCGTCTCACCGGATTATGAGAGTGAAGGAATAGTGAGTGCACTTATGTATTGCGCACACACTTGTGCACTATAATATCTCCTGCGCACCTGGCTGATCTCCGTTGAGATTGGCCGCCGTGGCCGAAATCGGCTAGGAAGGGATTATTATTATTATATTCTACTCAGAAAAATTACTAAAGCCAATTTTCTACGTATAAGTTTTATGAACGCATGAAAAACGTTAAAAATATAATTAAATTTCTTTATTTACAAAGCTTAAGTGAAACGAATTTTCTTACAAACAATTTAGATAAATGCAAATACTATTGTAATCATATTATTGCATAGCATATAGTATCATACAATTTTATTATTCAAGTACACTTATGCTAATCGTTATAAATTAACTACTATAAAAAATTTAAAAGCTACGCGTTTTCACCGTATTCTAAGGTCCACATGTAACCTGCTTTAGGATCACCACTTGTTTCTGCCTCTTTACGAACTTTTTCAGTTTTTTTGAGAATATTATTTATAGTTGCGTACAATTGTGGATTGTGTGGTTTACTGATATCTTGTAGTTTTTCGGACCGCTTTTGGAATGAACCACGTTTACCGAATCTTTCTCGAACAAACTTTTCATACAAGTCATCATCATCTTCGTCTTCATCCTCCTCTTCTTCAGAATCCTCTTCTTTCTTGTAAGCTTGCTTGTCATTTTTGTCATCATAATATCCATAGTAGACAGGCTCGTCGTCGCTGTCGTCGTTATTATTTTCTTTTTGATTTTGCTTTTTATCATCGTCATTATAATAGTTATAATCTGTTTGCTTTTCATTATTATTATCTGCCTTTGGTCCATATGAATAAGTTGGCTCCTGACGTGCGTAATCTAAAACATCTTCTGGTAATTTTATTTCTGGCAACTTAACTGTCACATCTGCGAATTTTATCTTCAGATTCTCATCAAAATTCTCGTCTTTTGGTGTGAATACATCAAGTGTGCCCTCGTCATTAGTTGGATTTGAACCTTTGTTTTCTATGGCATCAGCTTTTACGTTTTCGTTTTCTTCCCTTTGTTGTTTATCGTGTTTATAATTTGTAGGTATTCTTTCAAATTCTTGCTTTAAATCGCCATCTTTCTCTGGTTTATCTCCAACTTTTTTACTACTCTTTTCGTCATTTTCACTGTTATCAGGTATTTTTACCCCTAAAAGAGTTTCTAAGCTTTCATTTTCGTTGTTACTTTTTTCAGATCCTTCTGTATTTTTTCCCCTTAATTCTACACTATCCGTGTCACTATTTATCTCTACTACAGGTTTGACTTCACCATCATTGATATTTACTGGTTCACTGCTTTCGTCTTTTTCAATACTGTCTGAAGTTTCACTGCTTTCTATTGATGTTGTCTTTTCTTCACTGTAGTTCTTTAAATCTGCCGTAGGTTTTGTGGTAGTTTGTAAAACTATTGGATCACTACTTATATTTTGATGGATATCTTTGGCCGGTTCTACCTCTCCTTTTTCGTTAACTTGTATTCTTTCATAGCTAAAATCTTCTAGATCGACATCTTGAATGGCTTGTCCCGGGTTTTTATTTTCTTTTAATGTTTTTTTATATTCATCGGGCGAATTCGGTTTTTGTGTTTTTTCTTCTTCCAAACTTTCGTTACTATTTTCAATAGAAGTTCGTGGATTATTTT
Organism: Sphinx pinastri; assembly: GCA_947568825.1. Taxonomy (NCBI): domain Eukaryota; kingdom Metazoa; phylum Arthropoda; class Insecta; order Lepidoptera; family Sphingidae; genus Sphinx; species Sphinx pinastri. The sequence continues at coordinate 5,819,204 of OX387627.1, read as the reverse complement.
TATACTCTTCAATTTTGTGATCTTCGGTTGAATACTGTTGCTTATCTGTCGATTGTAAGTCTCTTTCATTGCTCTCTCCACTATGATCACGAGACTTTGAATATCTTGATATTTTCTCTTTGCTGTCTATTTGTTCAACACTTTCTTTACTTTCTGCAGATACTGCGTTATCTGTGTAATGACGTTTATTAGGGTTTTCCCTATTTTCCTTGCTTTCTACGGATTCGGCAGAGTATTCACTGTTCGTGTCACGATTTGTAGGAGGATCCTTATATAAAGCTTTATTTTTAATATGTTCGCTATCTTCTTCACTTGAAGCGCTATTTTCCCTGCTAACTTCTTCACTGCTTTTCTTGGGTATACTATTTTCTTGTTTGTTTTGATTTTCTCCAACATTTGATGGCGAAAGATTATAATTTCCTCTTGAATTTTTTTTGCCATTGCTTGGTGAATGGGGTCTTTTATTATTAGCATGTAAAGTTTCTATGTTGAAATCTGCTAGCGCGGATGTTTTAATATTTTTTTCAGCATTTCGAATTGGTAACGCCACTTCATGACGAAAGCCGTGAGATGTTTCATAGTTGACAATCAAAGGAGCTTTTTGTTCTAGATTAAGCAGTTCTTTATTAATTCCACTTGCTAACGATCGTTTTCGACGCTTTAAACTATTTTTTTCATGACCCGTTGATTTTTTATTACTTTTAACTTTGTCACTCTTTTTGTATACATATTTAAGTATAGTATCACTATTAGAAATTGCATTTTTAGTATTACTTTTACAATTTTCAACCACTTCTTGATCGTTATGCACGCAATCTTGTATTTCTGTATTGTTTTCAATGGTGTTGCCATGACTACATTCAATTTGTCCTTGTCCTTTAATCGTATCACAGTTTTGTACTTGCACATCGGCTTTTTGTTCTGTCGTCTCATTACAATCAATACTATTATTCTTATTTTCGACAATCATTAAATTATCGCAATCGTTATTAGAAGTATTGCTTGCATTGGTTTCATTGTTGTTCTGCACGATATTTTGATCAGTTTCATTTTTGGCAAGTATGGAGGCCTGTGTTATCTGTAAAACGATGTTTAAATTTTAATTTGGATGTACTTATAATTATCTGTAATAAATGGAATTACCAAATTATGTGATTGTTGCACTTACCATAAAGAGACAAATACTAGTTACACCCTCTTTTAGATTAAATAGTATGACTGTCAGACAAAATTTAGGCTCAATTTGAATTGAGGCCAATTTACTCAGCTCGTAGTTCGTACGCAATATTATGTTAATAAAATATGATTGTCAGTTATGGGAATACGATGTATAAATCTATTAGATTTTGTCTGACTATCATATCCTTTTTGCTGGAAACCAGTGCTATATTTCGTTTACGTGCGGGGTAATAAAACAAGTGCTATCAAACTAAAATTTATTCTTTAATGTAATTGTATTTACACAATAACTACAATGTCATGCATACTTACTACAAAGTACTCTGACTATAAATAAATAAACAGTAACAAGTACCTTTATTGAATACGATCTTGGAGCTAATTCATGACTTAAAATAATTTTGTTCATAAGAATAATTGCAAAATACAAGCCGGGTACTAATTGAGGCGTTGAATGTAGGATAATTTCTAATTCGGATTAATAAGCAGGTATTTACGAAAATGGTTAATGCCTTTTGCCTTATAAGAAGTTTTCTTATGATGATGTGACCCATTAAAAACTGTGACGTATATTCATGAAATTTGGTAATAACAGAAAAGTGACCAACTGATGGTTGAAATAGTTAAGTTCCTCTGAGAGGTTTTGAGTCAATGAAATGCCCTACAATATATTTGTACATAACACTGCGGAGCTCTTGACAGTCGGAGAGATAGCAAGAGAATACTCTCTGTCATGTATTTTTTAACGTTTAATCTATCTGCCAATAGCCTGGCCTGGGTCAGCTTTTTTGACCACACCGGACTTTCGGTTGAGTGTTTTAGGCGCTCGCAACCCTTTTGTGTATCTTTCATTGCTGGAGTTTTGGCGGGAACTTGGAAGTGTCATGAGGTGCTCTTGTTTTAATTCATTATTTTGGTAATACTTATTGTTATATTGCATAATTATGTTGGTATATTATCCAATATAGATCTATTAAAGGTCTCAAATGAAGTAAATTGAAATAACTGTGCTAATCAATTGTATTTTTTGGTGGCGCCAAAACTCCTCGGTAAAGTATTTGTAAGGTAGCTACTGCTTTACTTTGACATACTACTGATATCCTCAGTAAAAAGAAACAAGTATGCGTCTGAAGGACAATCCATGGAAAAGAATAAATTAACAAACTTTTATTGCTGCTTGTCGTATTTATATCGCCATTTTACTGGACTGACAGATCGTTTTGCTGAGCTTTTGCAACTACCTACATTTCGTTAATTAGTACTCTACATGTCTCAAATAGCGAGGTAGATAGTCGCTATTGTTGATTTATTGAAGAGATGATATCAGTTAGTGATGTCCATTGAAGAAAAAATAGAAGTAAGTAGGCCTACAATCCAGGACACCACAGCTGATGTTAAACAAATATGTTATGTAGAGGGATGGATTGAATGAATTCTTTCGGACAATAACTTGGTACTAGTAAAACTACTGGTCTATCAAGTGCAGTGGGGTATAGACGAGCTAGTTTTCGAGACTGCTATACACGATGCAACGGCTTATCGCACTATAACAAGATAATTTTAATTGTGTGCGGATGTTTCGTACAGCGGTGTATTCATATACGGCAATCCACATACAATCAAAATTGTCGTGATATAATTTGCATGGATTTTTAAAGAATTAGCAGTTTGTATCTGTATTATAACTAAAAAGCATGAGAAGTATACAATAAGCTTACAACTACTTGGTCAGTATATCTAGTAATGCAGGAGGCGAAACCTTTGTAAAACATAGTATACCATAACATTTTCAATTGATGACTAATACAATAAAAAACAGCGTTTTTAGGTGTCCCAAAAATTCGTTAGAGTGCCATAAAGATAAATTTTAATAATAATTTTAATTTAATAATGTCAACTGTAAAAAATTAACAGTTGCACTTTATTTTAGTTTATTGAAGGTACCATATTTTTATGCGCTTGCCTTTACTAGTTAAAAAAAAGAAAACAAATATTATTAGGGCGCAAATAGTTTCTTATCCAGAAAAAAAATATCTAGAAAATATGGCAATAAAGCATTACATGCGTTTTTTCGGTAATAACTAATTCCTACATTAATTTTGTACAAATTCCTTATTCTATTTATAAATAATTTTCTTAAATTATCATGCATTACGTTTACAATACGTATGTATATTGACTTGAAAATACACTTGATAACAGGAATAAAGTAGCTACGCTCTCTGTGTATAGTTTATTTTGATTAGTTACTAATTTTATTATAATCGTATAAGGTGTGGCAGCTCCTTTATAAAAGTTATCATAATTTACATTACGTAACACTACACTATTTTATGTAATCATTTATTTACACTACAGTATTTCTATAATAGACTGTCACTGGTATAACATCAATCTTTCACTTCTGTGCCGGCAAGCATTGTCGTTAACTAAAAGGTCCCTTACTTTGGCATTTAGAAATAAATAGTTATTAATGAGTACCTATCTTGAAAAGGTTACATGTAATAAAAATGGAAAAATGTTAATTGTGCAGTAAGAAAATGCCAAGATAAAGAACTTTTAATACAAATCGCCGAGGCTCTGACAACAAAACATTACTATCTTGAGTGGTGACTTAACTACGTAAATACTCGGTGCTGGTGCAACTACTTTTTGCTTATATACGGGTCGTATGTGAAACTACTCACGAAGTGCTTGGCGGGTCCGTGGAACGGCGTCGGTTCCGCCCATTTGCTAAAGTCCATACCGGGTATTATACCGCTTCGGCATGGTACTCGAGGGTTTCTGAAACAAAATACACGTTAGAGATGTACGGAACTAACCATATTAAACTTTGTTGTAAAGAATTTTAAATAGGTTGAGACAAAATTATACTAAATTAAGCAGATAATTGAAGCCTGCAAAACTGGCGGTTTAATGTAAAATTTCGAAAATAGTCTACTTTACCTTAATTTTTTGATCGTAATTAGGTATCCTAACTACGCATGCTCACGCCTTTTATCCCCGAAGGGGTAGGCAGAGGCGCAACTAGTGCACCCACTTTTCGCCAAGCGTATTCCGTCCCATGATGTGATATGGGGCGAGCCTATCGCCATATCGGGCACAAATTCCAGACTCCGGGCTGATACTGAATAGAAAAATCCAATATCACTTTGCCCGACCCGGGAATCGAACCGGAGACCTCAGCCTTGCAGTCGTACCGTAATACAACTACGCCACCCAGGCAGTCCTATCCTATCGAGGTATCCTAAGTAACACTTTAAAAGAATGCAGTTACTTACAGTTCGTGATCTGGCAACACCATAGGGTAAAGTTGTACTGTATCGATAATGTCGGTGTTGTCACAAATTACACGAGCAAGCCTTGCTTTCCTGATCTCTATCAATTGTTCTGGCGTAAACGATGACGGCTGGTTGGGCAGCTCGAACCTGGGTGTAAACATACATTAAAACCTGCACTTGACAAACTATAAATTATAGTTGCAATGTTTATGTATACACTTACGTATTTTTAGATATTAAAAATAACTTACCAAAATCTATCTCCTCTACGAGAGTATGAGAACTGTGTAGCAATGATGCAAGCGAAGGTAGGTCCCAACATAGATCCAGGTAACGGTCTCTCAGACACTCCACCAGACCAGAGATCTACGTCAATAGGATGTTCGAAGATTGTCTCGTACTTCCGGACGGTGTGGTTGCTCATAGACCCGAAAAGGTCTTGGAAGGTGTCTGCACCAGGAAGGCCGCAGAACTTTCTGAACTCCATGTATCCGGGAATACCGAACTCTCTACCTCTTTGCATGTTGAACGATACTAAGTCCATTCCGAATCGAGCTCCGACCTTCTTGAATAGATGGTTCGTGACTTCTTGTGTGATAGAGTCGTCCATAGCTTGAGCAACTTGATTCATTAATCCCATCACATATTCGTCAAACACTCCAGCTCTGTACAAGTCGTATGGTCTACGGATCAAGTCTGACAATCGTTTTGATGCTGGAAAAGGAAACGTTTATTATGTGAAGATGATTGCAATTTTCATGTTGATAATAATTTAATATGGAAATAAAATTTACTCTGATTAAAAATATCGTGAAAGATTATGTAGACACTGACTCCATATTCCATAGAGGCAGTTATTGTGAAGATATTTTGTTACAAACTTAACATAGTACAGGTACTTACCGATGAATTTGTGTGCTTTAGACCATCTTTCCACAGCGGTAGGTAGTAGAGAATGTCCGAAACGGTACGCAGCTGCGGCGAATGAGGCAATCACGTCAGGATTTACTTCAGGGTCATAACCATTCCAGAAACCCTAGAAAATACAAGTATATTGCATGATACTCTACGTTTACTTTACATTAATATTTTATTAATATTATTTCAGTAAATACCTCTTTTTCAAGCACCAAACCAAATTTCTCCATTACATCTTTTCCGAGCAGTATAGGCAAAAATTCGTTGTATGTTATGTGTTGAATCTCAGCAATATTGATACGTCTTGCTTCTTGGAAGAGGGTCTCGTCATCCCAGTGAGGGTTTACTTCAGCCAAACTTTTAGCTACTCTGTTGTGCTCACGAGCCATAAGTGTGTGCATCACTGTTAAGACTAGCTGCTCGTTTACACGAATCTCACCTTAAATCAAACAGAATTAATTATTTTGACTACAACAATTGGTACTCAAATTTTTGTTGCAACAATTGTGTATTCTACTAACCAGCTTCGAAACAGTACATGTTTTTGTTCGGTCTTGTGCATCCTTCATCAGGAATGTCCAGCTTAAGCGGTAACAAGTCTTTGAGTCCGTATTCTTTAAAGACTGGGTTCATACGTAATAGGCCTCCGAAGCCAGTACGCAGTTTTCTATAAAAAAAAGGAAAAAAATAAAATTGTTCTAAAATTAAAAACAGATTTTTAACAAAGGGCAATGTTTTGTTTGTTAACCTTACCTCGCAAACTTTTCCGTTACACCATAAACTGTGTTACCGTCAATGACTCCGGTTAATGTGTTGAAAGCAACCCTGGATCCTATGAAATAAGTATTATTTTTAATACAAATTATACAATTTAATGTAATACATTTTAATGTAAATATAACTTTATTAATAAATAAAAACATCACTGTTTAATCACGTAATTACACAGATAATTCTAAAGATGGTTAGAATCATTACTGTCAAGTGCGGATCCACCGTTGTGGGCACGATGGGCATGCCCACAGCCCTAATGGAACTATGACGTCATAATTTCACGGTCTATTGAAGTCGATAGGCTGCTGATATTATATCCATTGCATTAATAAAAACCAAAAAAAATTATCGTGCGTGATTCGGAATCTGGAAGGCCAAATGGAATTGATAATATTATCTATATCTGGAATGACTATAATATCACTATATTATCGATCATGAGCGAGATATACTCAACTCGCACTGGACCGCTTTTCGGATAGCTGTGTCCAATGACACAACCCTTTTTGAGGGCTGGATTCGCCCCTGATAACGGTATGTCTAAAATGGGCAAAAAAATCAGACAATCGGTTCCTAATGGAGAGTCCGAATTCCAACCACTCGTGATTATATCGCCAATAGCACTAGATTATATAATAATATATAGTGATTACGAAAAACAACAATGGCGAGGTACAGAATTAACAGCGTTCGGTAATACGACCTCTAAATCTTACAAATAGTTTTATTGACATTATCTAAAACGTTGTTAAATTTATTTCGTAAGCTTTAAGAACCATGTTCGTTTATTCATTATGGCCATTACAAAGTAACTAAGGCTTAAGGTGCGAGATAAAAAGCTGTTAACTTTCAAGATTAATAACATTATGCTTGGTCACAGATGACTGGCCAGCCTTCGAAGCTACAAAATCAGTGTTTCTAACGAACACTGTTTGTCGATTTCGATTTATAATCTGACAGAAAACACATGTTGTATATATTATTTGCTTCGATATTTCGATCAAATTTTAAACTCTATTAACACAGCATGTTGTGGTTACCTCATCTATTGGTTAAGATTAAATAATAAACATATTATGCACCCTGTTATCATCCATCTTCAGCTGTTATATAATGTGTATCTCGAAGCCGCTTCCTCGAGAAGTGCCGTACAGTCTAGACCATTAGACATGATGTGATCTATTATACGCTAAGCCATAACGTGATTATGCTGTAACTCTAGTTAAGATTAAATCATACATTTAGATTTTAATTTTCTGGGTTTATGACTTTCCGCATTAGGCTTTCAAAGGATTCATTATGGACTAGTACATCGCATGAGGTAGGCCTAGTAGCGATTATGTTATGCTTGGATATAATGTTGTACATACACTTTACCTAGAAACCTATGTATATAATTCTGTTGCATTTACCAGAATTATTACATTCTATGTATAGGTATATGATTTCTGTCGTACGCACTTGTCCGTATCTTTTATGGATTTAAATTTATTCATGATTTATAAGTCACTAGCTTTTGCGCACGGCTCCGCCAGCGTGAAAAAGTTTTTCCGGGATACAAAGTAGCCTAAAGCACTCAGGAGTAATGTAGCTTCCTATTAGTGAAAGAATTTTCAAAATCGGTCCAGTAGTTCCTGAGATTAGCGCGTTCAAACAAACAAACTCTTCAGCTTTATATATTAGTAAAGATTACATAATTTAAATTGTATTGTAATTTTTATACCGCGAAAAAAATATTATTTGTAATTTTGGTGTAAAAAATCTAAAAATGTTTATAGTTCATAGTTCATTGACACGTTGGTATTTTATCACACAACTCTATTTGGAAGTTTATTTTTCGAATACATTTTAAATAAAGAAAGTGATTGTTTGTTACCTAATCGTTTTAATAAACGTAAAAGGAAAGTGACAGTACCTCGTGATGGAGAATGTGAAGAGAGAGGGATTGTGGAGATGTTAACAAGTGCCCTCTGACAAAATATCGCACAATATTGCGCAATGTGGGAATCCGGTGGTAGACGTAACGATCGGACACACTTTCGCCTCTCACCCAGGTGTAGCGGATTCTCGCAAGATTATCTCAGCTAAGTAAACTGATGCTGAACAATAGTGGTTATGTGCCTGATGGCTTAGAACTTATTGCGGTTAAGGCATCTATTAAATTTAGGAGTTAAATTCTAAAAAAACGATTTAAACATTTTGTATAAATGGTCCGTTTATATTTTTTTTTATATAGGCGATCCTGCAGTCAACACCGGGGGAATCCTGCGAATGGGATACTGGAGTCCCCCGGCTTGACGACTGCAGGGGCCTGGGAAGGAAGCGGGAAAGGATGATGGAAGGAAAGGTGGGGAGTGGAGAAAGGTTCTCAGGATGGGCGGAAAGGAAAAGGGTGCCAGGAAATGTTCGCGGGCCCTTTTAGGCCTCAATGTGTTATGCAACCAAGAGGTATACACACTGACTGTGTGCCTCGGCCCGCGACTAATGTTCCCCCGCGCATGGGCGTGCATTGGGTGTGAAGACCCAAAGCACAAGAATTGCCTCGGGGGGCGGGTCCGTTTATATTAGGGTAAGTGATATCACCGCAAATTAACTTCAACGCACAGAAATCGTGTACTAGTTACCGATTTTAAATGACGATTGACAGGTTACTAACTCTGTTGTTTCTAATGAACATTCTAAAATAATCTCAGAACAATTTCGCATTTATTATAATTCTTGGAAGTTACTAGAATTTGTTTAGTCTCCGTGACATTAAAGTTATATTGAAAGTTGAATTTTGGTAAACACAAATCAATTGTATGAACATAAATAGTCATCGATATTCGAGCAGTGTGTTCTATGCATGTGCTTTTGTCTATGAAATTTAAAGTGACCGCAGAATGACCGAGTGCGCTTACTCAATCGATATGCTTGCGAGGCGTGTTATAATCTCTAATCGATTGACTGACCCTGTAAGTTTGATCTTGTATTAATGGACAACGAACCAAGTTAGCATGATACTATAACATTAAGTTTTTTGCTGGAGGTTTCACTGATACCTATAACACAGGTTCTCCTAGCATAGGTATCAGTAGATCATTTTTTATTGCGACAAATGTAATTAATTTAAATGTAACATTATAATGTATATTGGTTGTGACAATAATAAATAAATAAAGTTTATGTGAAGTTCTGATGATTACAGTCATTTTAATGTGACTGTCGATTATATTAAAACGCTTATTGGTACTTTAACTTTATTCCCTACTCTAGTTGTCTTACGCTTTTATCAGTGAATACTATAACGCTTAGGTACTAAGGTAACTTTAATTAAATTGTCATATACTAAATATTATTTGTTACTAGTTATTCCAAATAAAATCCTTACATATTATAAAACAAAGTCCCCTGCTGCGTCTGTCTGTTTGTTTGAACGCTATTAACTAAAAAACTACTATAAGTATTTCGATGACATTTGGTATGGAGATAGTGTAAGATCCTGGGAAGGATATACTTTTTATCCCGGGAAAATATATAGCGACACTTTCATCCCGGTAAAACTCTTTAACGCGGGCGTTGCCGCGAGAAAAATCTAGTAAAATAAATAATAATTTGGTTAATAACTAATATGCAATATTAAAATAGTGTAATGACATGCTAAACTGTATTAAGTAGTTGCTACTTTGAGATTTGCCACCGAATACATTTGCAATATCAGTGCCCTTTACCGTATGTAGTTCAACAACTTTGTGATCAGTCTATAGATGTAGTTTTAGGTGAGGCCAAACATGTTTAGGGCATGTTTAAGTTATCTAGATTTTGTGTGAATAGTAGGTTTCAAGATTATCATTTGCATTATTTTAAAAACTCAATACGAAAAGCCATTTTGTAACTCTACATTAGGCCCTAAAAATGGAATTGAAGAAATTAAGGACAGCGAAAAAATTTATCTAAGTACTAATGTTAAGTAATTCTATACTGTTATTAAATGATTTTGATTCTATATGACTTTCTTAATACATCATTCTAAATGGGCTAATTAGTCCATACGTTTTAAGTGTCCTGCTTCTTGTAAATACGTAATCTTGTCCAACAATTACGCGACCGTTCGCCCAGTCAATGTCAGTCATTAAAATGCTCCTTACCCAATCGGCAGCCAGGTCTTGGTGACGGGAAGGCACGTACAAAGTCGATACATTTCACTCCGAACAGGCGGTAGAAGTAATCGTCGTCGGGTATGCGGATCTCGTTGCAGTACGGATGCTTCAGATGCGGCGGCCGTTTGCAACATTCTTCAGGATCGTTACGGTTCATCGGGTCTGTGGAGAATGTTCTAGATTTAAATATTCCGTTGTATAAGATTGATTTTTTATAGTTTTTGAGCAGAGATATTAAGTTTGGATTGTACTGATTACGTCAGAACTAAATAAAACGTATATATTTATCCATTCTTATATACGAATAACTTAAGTATCTATATCAATTCTTTTTAGTTTTGTTATCATTACACATATTCAGTTAATTTTAGATGTAAGATTCGGCCATAGTAAAAAGTCTCTTATTTTTTTATTCTTTCACATTGATTCATTCCGTGTTAATGCATAAATAATTAAAATTTTAGAACCATGAAATTTAATTCTGTTACATATGAGTTATCAGTTTCTTCTCACTCTACATAATTGATTTATATCAAGATACCTAGGTGATAGTTTGGTGATAGTTTTTAAAAGCATTTTCCTGCTCAGTCTATCTAATTTTTTAGCTATGTTTAATAGGTATTTTACACCAACAATACTATCGTGAAAGTGATTCGGTGATTCGACACGGCCAGTGAAAGAATAATTAAATTCTTTAGTCGCTTGTCAATTGTTGATATATAAAAAAATAATTAAAATTTAAATAATCCCGACACAAAAAACCTCTAAAAAGTAAAATAATAAAAGTGTCCGGAGCTCGGTCCCCCGAAGCGAGTTCGCTTGGTTCAAAATATTACTACTATTACTTAAACGACAAAGACACTTTTATTATTTTATTTTTTAGAGATTTTTGTGTCAGGGATTATTTTAATTTTAATTAAATGTTTATTTCAAACTTTTTAAATTACTATATTCTCCATCATGGGTCCTTGATAATCAACCATCTAACACCTACTCGTTGAGACCATTTTTATGAGCATACATACGCCATATCTTCTTTAACTTGCTAAAGAGTTGGGCATCCCGCAGACTACTTGATGCTGCAGCATCAGCTCAAGGTTAACGTGTCTTAAAAATATTGCCGAAGTCACAGTACATCCAATTTAAAATCAATCAGACTTGTGAAAGTTGGAAATGAGCTGATAATCTTCAAACGCCATCTTCATAAATTATAGCTAAGAACCATGTCGATCACATCAGCTTTCAAACAAAAAAAAAACCGCGTCAAAATCGGTCCATTCGTTTGAGACCTACGATGCCAGAGACAGACATACAGATACACAGATACACACCCTAAACTTATAACACCTCTCTTTTTTTGTCGAGGATTAAAAAGAACTACATACTCTTCCCTCACATTTACAGTGTTACACTTTTTCTAAATTTAAAAATAGAATTGGGTACTGGGCATATGACATTTGCCTTACAAACAATTTTGGTTTACTTACCAAGAGGAGTGCCAGTGAGCGTGTAATCGTGGTCCATGAACTGTCCCCAGGCGATGACCATGACTGTGCCAGCGTGGTCGTGGAAACCGTCGTCAGGGTGCATGGTACGGGACACGACACGAGACAGTGGCAGTTCTTGGCCAGTGTGGGAGATTCTGGGAGCGTTGATGCCATCGGAGAATAGCGGGCCTATTAACCTAGGTAGAATAGACATAACATTAAAATTAACTATATGTTATTTTAGTGCGTTTTAGCAAACTATTCTACCTCTTGCAATGTGTTTACAGCTTATTCAGATAGATTTTTATATACCCAGTTTATGAATTTGAATAGGAATGCAACTTGTTCTAATTATATCTCGTTTATCTGTAAAGCATATTGAAAACTATACGGAGTCATCTGCACTGTATTGAACTAAATTAAAAATATTACCTCTGGAAGGGCGAGTTTGTTGCTCCCCAAGTGGGATGTCTCAGGTTGTTGCAGAGGCCGTCGAACCTGCGGTACTTGCCGGCGCGACACTCTACGTGCGAGAAGATTGGCGGGCAGACCTCTCGGATCAGTGTGCGTGACGTGTCGATGAGTGGCAGACCTTTCTCTACCTCCTCGTAAGTGAGACCATACCTGATGGATAATTGTCAATAGTTATGTACATAAACTAAAAATTATAAAGGTCAATACATATAATACAAATAGAGTTGTAATTATAACAACAAAATTATTTGACTTCCAAATAAACGGTATTTTCGATAGAATTCCGCTTACAAATTACTTAATTTATAATAAGGTTTGACGTCATCAACATTCGGATTTCGTTTATCAACTATTTATTGAAAAACAAAAGGCGAGCAAGTCCGAAATGTAGGTATTATAAATTATAATGTTAGTTACTACAAGCCAATTAAAACTATGTTTATTGTGAAATCTTTAAGTGCGAAGTTTCACCAATAGAAGTAATTAATATTACCCCATCATAATTGATTGATACACTTTACAACATCTCATTGCAATTCGGTAACGGATATTGTTAAATGCCAAGGTTTATTGCAATCATAAGTGTACTTTTGTACGTAGCCCATTAATGATAATTATAATATGGAGCTCCGAATGCTAATTTAAACCTTCTTTTTGTTAACCTAGATGGAGAAACGTGTGCAAATAATGAAGCAGCCTAACAAAGAGTTAAGCGGCTTTGTTTGGTTTGGGTTGTTTTTGTGCCGAAGGAATTAATTTGAGATAATGGGGCCAAGCTTTAATATTGGTATTATTATGATTCAAAAGCTCACGCCTTTTATCCCCGAAGGTAGAGGCGCAACTTAATGCACCCACTTTTCGCTATTCTTATTCCGTCCCACGATGTGATAGGGGGCGAGCCTATCGCCATATCAGGCACAAATTCCAGACTCCGGGCTGATACTGAATAGAAAATCCCAATATCACTTTGCCCGACCCGGGGATCGAACCCGAGACCTCGACATTGCAGTCGTACCGTAATACAACTACGCTACCGAGGCAGTCATGATTATAATGATTTACTTAGATAATTTATGAAGTAAGTCACTATTTAGTGTATCATGTTTGGGGCTTTGTTAATTATTAGCTTGCGTTACACAAAAGGCCATATAAGTCAGGATTAAGAAGAGAAGTCAATAAAATCTAAATAAACAATAGTACAAAGTACAATAAAAATAAAGCTACAATGGCAATTATCCAAGTTAATCATCATAAAACACCTTTTTTTTTTTTTTTTTTTTTTTTTATCGCGGGGAAAAAACGCTTTATCGCTACCACCACTGGGGGTGAGTGGAACGGTTATGTTGGTTTCACACAGTCTTACGGCCCAATGTCGATACTCGGGAGTATAGCATCATCCGAGCGAGCATTGGACCGAGTCCCTAACACTATGTACACCCTACACCGGCATACCAACCAAAACCCGCGGTGGCCTTCTTCGGCGCCTACGGGACGGCCCCGGGGTATCTTGTTGCACAAAGATAGCTGCACAGGACCGCCCCAGCGCGATGCCGCATTGCGGCCCCTCTCTAAATGAGGAGGCTGAGAAGCCTCCAAACTCTAAAGCACGCCTTCGGCGTTTACGACTGCGATCATAAAACACCTGTGTATTTTTATATAACTAGCGCTCTAGTTTAGATTTCTGTGGTGAGTCTAAATTATCGAGTCTAAAGACAGGTATGAAATCTAGTTCAAGATTGTGGATTGATTTATATACGAATTGTTTATGGCATCGTAAACGCTAAGGGCCGGTTGTTTTGTTTGTGCGTTATGTGTGGATAACTGATAAAAATGATTTTAAGTAATTTAAAAAAAAACAGTGTTTCAACTTAACGTACGTTAAAATACGATTATGTTAACCGGTGCTTTGAGGTGTCTAAAGAACGTCGTAAGTTCATAGAAAAATTACATTGACGTCCGCTTTTCATAGGTTGACATAGGGCTTCCAATCCCGCAGCCTATCTTCAATCTCGGTGTTTGCGGGACTGAAAATTTTCAATCCCGCGGGATCTCGGTATTTGCGGTATCCCGCATACAAGGTGAAAAACAACGAAATAATCAAGATAACTTCAGTTTTACTATTAGCATGTATCCTATCAATCGAGTAGCTCTTTAAAACCCCCAATAATATCCCAGGTAAATATGAGATGTTACGGGATCAGCCTGTGTATATCAGATTGCATACAGGACGGAATAATTGATCCAACTGGCGAGGTATAATTACATCTCTTGTCAGTCGATTGTCTCTAGTCGATAGTCTCTAGACGCTACTCCATTTACCACCAGGTGCAGTGAAGCCACTGCTGTGCCCGTATAAAAAAACATAGAGTTCGAATACTGAAAAAATAAACAATTAACATACAATAGAAACAAAAACCCATTTTCAACTGAATGTTTACAAAACTAATTAGGACTTTGATTACCAGGGTCAGCATTCAGTTTAAAATGCTTGCGAAGAAAACATAACATGTCCAATGTGTCATTTCCAATATGCTAAATCAGTCCCGCAATCCCGCGGGATCTCGCGCCGATGATCCCGCAACACGCGAGACTGGAAAATGACGAGGGATACCGGAATACCAGGATCTCGGTATTGCGGGATTGGAAGCCTTAGGATGACACAACCCGTCGTATCTGACGTCTGTTAAAAATCCTACGTAGTCCTTGATTATTAAGGGCCGGTTTCATCGCTTGCTCATAAACACTATTTGTCACATAAATGAATAAGCCGACCAAATACAAAAGTTACTCTCTAATGTATGCTCGCAGCTTAGAGTGTGACTTTTGTGTTTGGTTGGCTTACACTCGTACATTTATGTGACGAATAGCGTTTATCAGTAAGCGGTGAAATCGGCCCAACGTATGTATTTTACATTAACAGACTGTTTGAAAAAACCCGGGCAACTCATATGCGTCAGGTGCGTACAATCGCTATAGTTAATTCAACGACCGTGTAATTGTTGAAACTCCGTATACGGAGCAATGCTTGGAGACATTTTAATCTGTACCGGCCATTTATGGATACTATGTTAACATGAATTAACTACAATGAAATTTTACGACGGGCGTGGAACAACTTTGTTTAGTAATATAGTTTCTCCCTATTTGGGATAGCAAGTTACGACATTGATGTCGGTTTTATACATTTTGTGGTACCAGGGCAGCCCAAAAACCCAACTAAAAGATTTATTTCCTGTAGCTGGGCCATCTTTAAAACATGTCTGATTCTAGGAGGTCTTAATAAAGTTATGTAAGACTTATTTGTCTGACATAGGTTGACCTTAAATTAGGATTTAAGGTAAGCACATATCGGAGCGTGCTTGACCGCAACTTATTGTATTACTCCTGAATTATTTTTACCGAGGTGTGTTGCGTCTAGCCACAGGACTAGTAGATCGATTACATATTATTTCTGCACCTGAAGTTGCGTTAAAATACCTAATACTCATATTTTTCGTTTAATATATTGCATACTGAAAACGTTTCATTCAACGCAACCCATTACGAATTATACGTCGGCAGCGACTAGAGGCTATATGGTCGCTGTACGTCGTCGGTAATCTTATTGGATGATTTGAATTTAGAACTTGCATCGAAGCATCGAACCAAGCTGAAAGCAAGAGCTTTCGGCTTGGTTTCCGATAGTTCGCTACAAACTTACCTAACTCACTAACTTAAATCCTACTTAATATTATAAATGCGAAAGTTTGTAAGTATGGATGTCTGGATGTATGGATGTATGGATGTTTGTTACTCTTTCACGCAAAAATTACTGAACGGATTTCTATGAAATTTGGCACACGGGTAGATTATGTCCTGGGTTAACACATAGGCCACTTTTTACCCCGGGAAATTATAAAGCGAGACTTTTATCCTGGGAAAACTCATTCACGCAGGCGGAGCCGCGGGCAAAAGCTCGTCTCAAATATTTTTGTTTGTTATTAAAATTAAATTTCAGAATATATTAGAATAATTTTAAAATTAAGGTTGCAATCTGCTGGTCTAACTCTTTTTGGATTCTATGTGAAAATTTTGTATTTAGGCATTTACAAACTTTTAGAAAACTAAGACATAATATTTGTACAGGTGGATCAAAAAAATTGATCGTCATTCGTCACTCGAACATGTTCCAGGAATGTAAAGTTAACCTTGAACATGATACGCACAGATAACTCTTACAGAACATAATAAATGAACACTAAATTAATCTGATACACATTAAGATAGGTTGCAAAGTGACTCTAAATTAGTTTGACCTTGTATCGTACGAGTTACTACAGCGTGTGTTGTAATTGTGGTTGTAATATAACATAAGAACAAGTATGTGAAATGTAGTTAAAATAGTTACTATAGATAGTTACTAATTATTTTTTTTATTGTTTTCGCACGATATGCACCTACTTTTTAAATTTACTTTTATAATATATTTTTTGCTTTGAAAACACTTAAAACCAAGAAAAGTGTAAGCAATAATTATAATCGGTCTTTTTGACAACCATAATATATATCGACGGTTGGCGGGCTAATTGACTTAAGCGACATTTTTTTTCGAAAAAATTAAACTATCGTCAAAAAAACGGAGCAATATGTGGTGATTCCAAATATGTATAAAACTCAATGTCGCAAAAAAATGTCGCTTAAGTCAATTAGCCCGCGAACCGTCGATATAAGAGAAATAAGAAGAAAGGAGTGTAGCTTGGACCTATTTATAACTTCGTGAAGATTTATGGATAAATTCATATTGCAATTTCTATAGCATTGTCTAAAATGAGCTTTATGCATAAATAATTGTAACATGTCAAAATTAATTATCATAGATCTATTCATCTACGTCCTATGGACGTAGCAGCATTGTAAAGACCTCGACTAGGACATAACGTCATTAACTTAACTTCAAATCACTTCATCAATCTTCACTATTGTTCTTCAAGCACGTGTAGCGATCAAAAGATAAGGAAGCGTCATTGAAATTGACGTACAGACCAAGGGTTTTAAAGAGGACAAAGATATAATTTGAATCGATTTAAGTGTGAACAGGAACTTATTTGGATTAATGGATTGCACTTAAATTCACTAAAGGTCATCCTTTCAAGGTTTAAACTATTCTATCCCGGATACCAATAGTGTTCTGATTTTTCAAGTTTTGGGTCGTTTTATCTCCAGACATAGGTATGACCAACACAGCATGTTAATTAATTCTTTCCTTTCATGGTGATTTTTAATTTGTCGTCTGCTTAGTGAGTCCATCGTGTCACTTTGGTGAGTGCATGAAAATCTCTACATACATACATACAAACACACTCACGCTCTTTATCCCCGAAGGGGTAGGCAGAGGCGTAATTTGTGCACCCACTTTTCGCCACGGGTATTCCGTCCCATAATGTAAATAGGTGGCGAGCCTATCGCTATTTCGGGCACAAATTCCAGACTCCGGGCTGATACTGATGAAAATCTTTGGTGTTGTATATTTCGTTGTATTATATAAAAATACTAGCACTGCGCGCGGCTTCGCCCGCGTGGAAAAGTTTTTTACGCGATAAAAGTAGCCTATAGCACTCAGGAGTAATGTAGCTTCCTATTAGTGAAAGAATTATCAAAATCGGGCCCGTAGTTTCTGAGATTAGCGGGTTCAAACAAACAAACAAACTCTTCAGCTTTATATATTAGTATAGATTAAGTAAATTTTTTGGACTTGATAAAAAGCCAAATTAATTTAAAATCGAGGCCTTAATTTAAATTGTCTACGATTCGAGACCAAAGTTTATGGTCAAAATGTAGTAAACTAGTAAAGTTACGTGTAGTTTTTATGCCATACAGCATTTCGATCGGATGCCATCTGCTTAAGGAATTGGAATGTTTGAAGCAGATCACGAGAAACTTCTTGTATGTATGTAGCGTTGATACTGTTAACTCTATTTTAGTATTGCATAGAAAGTAATTTTATCAAGGACATGGTTATGTCATTATCAAAGAAGGTAAATGAATAATGATTCCTTACGTTTACGCGAATGTTAGACATTGAAATTAAACTATTATAACGGATTTTATAGCGGTTTTTTATTTTTTTTTCTTCCGTCGGTGTTTAACATCAGCTATATGTTCTTTTACGCGGGTCCTTATATGTCCTTTTGTTTGTTCAATATAAGAGAGGCCACAGTTGCAATCTATCTTATATACGCCCGGTTCTTGTAGAGGTATATGGCACTTGACAGGTGGTAAATCCTGATCAATCAAGATAGAGAGAGAGAAGATGGTTGGAAACATGCACAAGCCTGGGACCCGGTAATATATCTAATTAAATCGGGCCCCCAAAGAACTGCTACCAGGCCACAAGACATTTTTTTTTTTTTATAACGGTATTTGTGTTCACATTTTGCCAATGTCAAGTTTGGTTAGTCTATTTTATTATCTGTAGTATGTCGAAGTAAAGCAGTGGCTACCTTACCAAGACTTTATCGAGGAGTTTTGGCGGCAACAAAAAAACACTTGATTAGCACAATTATTTCAATTCACTTCATTTGCGCTCTTTAATAGAACTATATTGGATAATATACCACCATAATTATGCAATATAACACTAAATATCACCAAAATAATGAATTAAAACAAGAGCACCTCATGACACTTGACTGACTTGACTGACCAAGTTCCCGCCAAAACTCCCACAAGACATTGTGAGCTCTTACTGCGTAGACCGGATCGCAAACAATGACTAATACCTTATAATTGTATATTGAAGGTAGATTTGTAACACAAATTTTTCGGACCACCTACACCTCAGTCCGCTCAGTGACCACGAAGTGCTGCAAAGCCTTCGAAACGTAGGGAGAAAATAAAATAAAAACCGCGATAAAATCCGCTATAATAGTTTAATTTCAATGTTCAAGGTAAATGAACATGTAAGGTATAAGCAGAATAACATTTATCCAGGAAGGTAAATAATAATGCTATTCATAACAAATGGTATGCTATTAATGCTTATGTTATTAACAAAGCAGTGGACTCATTTATCGATTAATCATTGTTTTATTTATATTAACAAACATTTTAGTTTCACGTGAAATCTAAGATTTAACAATTATCGAAAAGGCCTATCGAATAAAATATGATACGTGGTGATCAATTTCCGATTTCTTTTGACGCACGCGGTGATTCATCAGTGCGTGTCCACGGTTACGGTAATGAGCAGCCGCGATGACATTTACAATGATCACCGTTCACTCCAAAGGCCGCCAGTAGGCGACAAGCAAAGATCAAGGACCGCTTAGACTTGACTTACGCTTGCTAGAAAGTGTCGTTTGCAGACAGGTTACATCTGGTCCAATTGACATAGGTTACTTGGGTAATTATGCGATCATGTTACGTTATGCGAAAGAAAATTTTAGAGAGCTTCTTTTAATGTTTTGATGTATACATGAAAATTTAGATTTTAAGTACAATGTTCAAATTATGTTACCAAAATAAATATTGTGTGTTTTTTAATATCAATACGGAGAAACATTTGTACTTAACAGAAGTTAGAAGTATCGTTTAAATTACACTTTAAACATAATTGGGTACGAAATAATTATCATAATTAACATTGCGAACGTGCCTCAATCTTATTTATAGTCTTAAGCCACGAAATTACAACATGGGTGATGTAAACAATACCATACTGCGTCAGGTAAACACTCACACAATTTCAGCATTCACTGCACTGAACAATACAGCATAATTGTTTAGTTTTTTTTTTTTATTTATTTATTTGTATAATTTACATAACCTAATATTTCTTATTCTAGATGATGCAATCATAAATTCAATTGAATTTTACCGTGCATCATTAGACAAGTAAATAACAGTGCCAGAGTCAGTTACTATTGTAATTTGTAAATCGTAGACGGATTCCATGCCTTTCTAATTATAGGTGTTAAAAGTAAAAGTGTACATCAGTTTCTATTTATCCATGACTTTGTTCGATAAAATGGGAGTTCTTTCATTGATAAAATTACAATCAAGCATTCAAGTAGACTAGATTAGACTTCGAAATAAAAGCGTACCATGTAAATTTTGTTACCGTTACTTGGGATTTTATAATAAACTTATACGTGGTGAAATACTAGGGCTTTTAAAGTATCATTGACTCTGAAATACTGAATACTGGTGGTAGGTCTCGCATATGTAAGAGTCCGTCTGGGGAGGTACCACCGCAATGTCTTTTTCTACCGCCAAGCAGCAGTGTGCATGCACTGTTGTCTTTCGGTTTGAAGGGCATTGTAGCCAGTGTAACTACTGGACATAATGAGACTTAACATCTTATGTCTCAGGATCACGAGCGCAGTGTAATGCCACACAGTACTTTGTAACTCAAGGTGCTGAATGGTGTTGCTACTGTTTATGGGTGGTCCTATTGCTTACCATCAGGTGAACGGCATGCTCGTCTCGTCATTCGATGCAATAAAAAAAATATTGAAACAAATAAGGACGCTAATGAGATACAACTAATAGTCCTATAAAAGAAACGCTATTATATATACTAATATAAAGAGGAAAGATTTGCTTGTTTGTTTTTAATGGATAAACTCAAAAACTACTGGACGGATTTTGCATATTCTTTCACTAATAGGAAGCTACATTACTCCTGAGTGCTATAGGCTACTTTTTATCCCGGGAAAATATTTGTATCCCGAAAAAACTTTATCACGCGGGCGGAGCTGCGAGGAGAAGTCTAGTTTCGTATAAAACTATCAAGGACATCAAATAGCATTGTAAATTAGCAACCCGCTACATATCTTCTCTCTCGTTTATTGATCAGTCGTGCCTTCGTGATCAAGTTATAGACATACAAACAACATCTGTATTATTTTTAATGTTAGCGAATAAAGACTTCAAACTTCATCTTGCTCGTTTTGCTTTTTAATTGTGCGTCAAATTACATTCAGTTTAATTGTATCGAATTTCGTGATTCGAATTCGACCATGAAGCTAAATGACAAAGACTAAGGATCATTACTCGGTATATTGTATGAGAAGATCGCCTTGTATTTTTTTATTGTACTTATTAATGTGTGTGGCAAAGTAACTAGGTCGTTGGGTAATTTTCGAATGAAAGTACACTTTAACCGTATCATTACCGACACGACCTTTGTTCGTCAACTTTTTGTCAAAGGTTCCTTGTAATGCCATAAAAAAGAAATTTGTTGTGCAACTTAAATTGTATAACTCGGCCCATTAATATTTTACTTACTTTAGTTTTGTCAACTTAATTGAGTTTCCATTTAAAAGTTCAGTTTTTGAAGGGCGAGTGTCTGCAAATGCCGACACAATTTGTAATTAAATATAAGTTTAAGTATGCAGAACAGAAAAATGTACCTTCGTGCCAGATTGATGGAAATGTCGAGGACAAGTTCCCCAACGCTAGCGTAATCTTCAGGTTTCCAATCTCCCTTCGGCTGTGACACAACTATAAAAAAAAACAAGATAATTAATTTATATAAGCACGTTTGCATTTCACACGGGTTAAACCATAGGATGTATAAATATTTCTTTATTTGGTTAATAGTATTATCAACTTATGGTATTTGTTATCAAGTGAGTATAGTTATGTATATTTTAAAAATCTGCCTTTCATGTTTTATAAAGTAATGCAGTAAATGCTCACAACAATTTTCCTAATGCCACTAGTTAAATATGGCAATAGGCTCCACACGACATGGAACGGAATGCACATGGCGAAAAGTGTGTACACTAATTGCGCCTCTGCCTACCCCTTCGGGGAAAGGAAGGCTTGAGTGTGTGCGAGTCATAATATATTAACAACCATATTATATAGATTACATAGATTTCTGTTGGTATTCATTTTGTGAATTAAATATACATTAAAATACTACAACATATTTTGGAGTTATGAATACAGAAGGCAAAAATGATAAGACATTGTTATATTTACATAAAACTCGAAATATGATGATTAATGATTGAATCAGATGACAAGACTTTTTCCATTTTACGCAAATGACACGGCAGAATCGTAATGACATCATATCATAGAGAGCTAATGGATGACGGAACACATCACAACAATCTATGTAATTTTTTACAGAAAAGCTTTGGAAATATTCAGTTTAAAATGCATTATTTTAACAAATAATTAGCATAACGCTTTTTGCTTTTTCAAGGGTAGGTAGAGGAGTTTATATTTCACCAACGATGTTACATGCAAGACGAGGTGAGTCTATCGCCATTCATCGGGCATCATTTCAAACTTTGGGCTGATACTGAGCAGCTAATATAATGTTATTCATTTCGCATTTTACATTTTATTAAATTAAAATGTTATACTTAGAACGCGTGGTTTATCTTATCAAAAAAATAATTTGTAAAATACTAATTTATTTTAAAAACCATTAAAGCACTTACGAATTCTGTTCCTGGCCTCCAAATACGCTTGATTGACCGCGTCATACGTGATGCAAGTTTGCTGGCCGTCATAACCGCTGTAACAAATGAAAGTCGCATTAGATATGCTGTAAGGGAATATTTATGATATTTTTTACCTTCATCCAAGGTCA
This sequence comes from Sphinx pinastri, assembly GCA_947568825.1. Lineage (NCBI taxonomy): Eukaryota > Metazoa > Arthropoda > Insecta > Lepidoptera > Sphingidae > Sphinx > Sphinx pinastri. Next base: position 5,796,361 of record OX387627.1, on the reverse strand, counting down.
CGGAGATAATGCTTAGAATTTCGTTCTATATCGTGCCAGAAGTAATAAATGAAACACTTATGAAACTGATAGATGCGTTATTTGGTAAAGTAAATTTGCTTTAGAAATTTGACGCGCTATAAGGCATATATAAGCCAACGCCTATTTCCCCGAAGAGCATAAGATGTAATCAATGCATCTACTGTTGTTGTAATAGTTATGCTTATCATTGTATCGAGCAATATTTCAAAAATGTAGTAACCGATTAATGTTTCTCAAATCAAAAAATCATAGAACACTTCATTTCCGATCACGTTGAACCTAACAGTTTTACAATCAAAACCAATTGGGCTGGCAAAACGTCATAAGCCTATTTACTTTAAGAAGTTACTAGACAAAAGAGAATAGCACTCAGGTATGGCGTACCTAGCGAAATTATTGTGAAACCGACAATGACTTGGCAAACTGATACTGATCAAAGTTGTTCTTGTCTTGTCACTGTTATTTCGAAGATCTACTATTAGGATTTAACAGGACATTAGCACTACTCATCTAATTAAGTGTTTTGAGCCCACTGGTGTGACTAAGGTTAAATTGTTAAGGAATATTTAATGTCAATAGTCGAATCACCATTGTTGGAGGGTACTAGAAATATCTTGTTTTAAACTGGACAGCGACTATCGTGCACACTGCTAAAAATTTACCATAACGACTTCCTCCAAACATTTTACGCAAATAGAATATATTTAATAGGATATTCTTATCTCCAAATATTACAGAAATGTGTACCATTTCGACATAAATACTACACCTAATAAAGTAATAAGCCTATTAAAGTACCCTATTGTTCGTCCAACTACATTTTTATAGCGGAAAAGTCTATCACCTGGAATCACCTAGTTCATATTTATCACCTATCATTGTGTTAGTCACAAATGTTAATTACATATTTTCGTTCGAAAGTGGCACGTATAATATTAATGTCAATGAACTTTACCGATTAATATGTGAAAACGGTTTCCAGTTTTGACGGTGTTCTAGTTTTTTGGGTTCCTTATGCGTTTTAATAAAACGGGTTTCTTTTTCGGAATGTTAAAGCATACCATATTCAGTTTGCACGATATATATTTGCTATAGGTTTTTGCACAAGTCGATGACGGGAAAAGTAAGGTGCTCGAATGATGGTAAGCCGTAAGCGACAGGACTCTACATTAACTTAACAGCTCTAGGTACCCGAACTTGGAACACAGCACTGCGTAGGCCTACACTGAGCTTACCACCCTTAGACATAAGATGGTAAGTCGCATAATGCCTAGTAATGTCGCTGGCTACAATGCCTTCAAAATGGAATACAACAGTGCGTCGGTAGGTGCCTTAGATAGCTCGTAAGAGGTACTTACTACCACCAGCTTTAGCTCCAATAAAATTAGTAAATAATGTATATAAGATTGCCTAAGATGTTGGCAGATTTGCGTAAACAGTTAATTTGCTAAAAAATCGTATCATATTGCGTCACCGATGAACGGAATCCAGTCACAAATTCACATTTCGCTACTTGGATAATACGTATTAATTATGCATTCTTTAAATATTACCATTCAGTTCCGGATTACCAGTCACATAACTATTTTTACATATATAAGCTATAAAGATGATTGTATCTCGCAAATTTAGTTTTGTGTGCCATTAGAAAACTTTCAATGTGTTGACTGATGATTTCATTGTTGCTTAAATTGTTAATGCATTATACTAATTTTTTATATGTTAATGATTTTGACTAGCGTAGTATGTCCCATAATACTCCTCCCTAATCGTTAAAGAAATTTATCTAAGAAACCTTTGCTCAGTGATAGGAGAAGAAGTTGTGTATATGCTAGTAAAATAATTCAAAATCGTACGAATAAATTCGCATGGCAACTATGCAACAATATTATCAAGTAGTTGATCATGATGCGTGTTGCGTATGTTATGTTTCACATGAAGATTGTATGTGATTTGATTTTATGTTGTAAGTCCAACAACTAGTGATGTTGTTGATTGTCGAAACATTTCGTTCCCACGAAAATAAACGATTGAGCATCTTCAAATCTCACGATTGTTCATGGACATAAACTACTTTGTCGTAAATCCCTAGTTTGACTAAATCACAAAATAAAAATGTGATTAGAATAGCTATAAGGTGCTATAAGGCGCTATAAGTTCGAATTTTGATCACCTTTTCACAACAACTACTAAAATAAAAGAACTATTTTTAACAATTAAAATACTGCTTTTTTAGATATCAAATAGTTTTACTCCATTACTAAAATCCCGAATATGACTACAAATATATTAACGTTTATTTTACGGTAATATTACTCTATTCTTAAATTTAATTAGAGATTCGTAAAATCGATTAACCGAAACGAATAGAAAGTAAATTCCTTAATAACCTAAAGCATAGAGAAACTGATCAACCAAACATAAGAATGCGTATTTACCTCAACATTTTGATAGCAAGAATATGGTAAGTGAGGTCTTTAATATGGTAAATATTGAGGTTTGATACGGTTTCGTGGGTGCATGTACCATTAACGTCGGTTAAGCAATTTGTTTTACGTCCGGTACTAATATGTAAATTGGGAAATGGGTGCGTCATCGACTCTGTTGACATAATAATATTGATAATCTTGGTTTGTTAAATGGTATGTTTTAGCCTTAGGAAGTGAAAAATAATATTAAATGGAAACTAGCAATTAAAAAAACCAGTGACCTAAAAATAATAAGTGCTAGTAGTAGAAAATCTAATAATAGATGTTTCTAGTCATACAAATATCGTGAATATATCAAATGGATCAAACAAACAAAACATGAGTCTAATTCTGTATAACAAAATGCACTTTATGCTAATATTAGTATTAATAATAATATTACTTAATATTAATATGCTATATAATTTATATTATACTTTATTACTTTTAATCGTTAGTATAAGTTTTATTGTAACCACTACTGGGTTCTTAAAATAAATAAATAAATAAATTAGTATTCATAGAGAAACAATATCTCATAAAAGCAGTTGCCCATTTCATTCCATCTTTAAATAACAATGCATATTTGATTTCATGTGTGATATGTGTTTGTCATAAGTAAAAGACATTAGAGGAAGCTGCTCGTGTCAATGGGTCTGCATTGTGGAAAATAGGCCCTACCGTTATAACTACTGACCTACTACAGTGCCGTCTCTTATTGCATTATGATGGCTGTCTATATTCTGATTACAGAAACATAAGAAATATGGACATTCATTTTTATGGTTTCATTATTTTTGTATTGGCGCATATATTGATAGTATATCGTACATTTTTAAAGTTTTCGTGCACTGTATATCTACATCGTTCCTATTACCACAGAGTAAAGATCTTTAAGCTGTAAATTCAACAGATACTGAATCAATAATGATACAATTTACATTCATAATCTCAACGATTATTATGTAACAAGAGAAATTGAAAAATTGTTTTTTTTGATAGAATTTTAAGCAGCAATATCATTCAATATATACACGACAAAAATATTGATAAAAGACTTTCACCAACAAAGTAAAGATCATTTTAAATATTTAAAGAAACTAAAAAATCTATTATTCGTTTAACTGAACTTATGAATAGAATCCGCCCACGATTCGTGCCATTTCTATTTTTTTATTTAGTATGTTGAATTTATAATGTTGGACAAAAATCGTGTACAGAAGTTTAAGGAAAAATATACTTTAGTATTACAACATTGATGGTATGCGAAGTTTATTACATCGTATTGATTAGCAATGCAATGAATGCAATGCAATCAGCCCTGTATTATATACTGCCCACTGCTGAGCACGGGCCTCCTCTACTACTGAGAGGGGTTAGGTCTTAGTCCACCACGCTGGCCTAGTGCGGGTTGGCAGACTTCACATACCCTCTAGATTCTTATGGAGAACTCTCAGGTATGTAGGTTTCCTCACGATGTTTTCCTTCACCGTTAAAGCGAACGAAAATTAAAAGAAAAAAATAATTAAAAGTGGACGATAGCCTAGTTGTCTGCCGCGACAATGTCCGGAGGTTCAAAACCTAAGGCACACACCTCTGACTTTTCGAAGCTACGTGTGTATTGTTTATTGATTAGCATTTAATTATAATTATCATGTTTGAATATTTTAAAAGGCGTTAAAAATACGTAACAGATGTCCAATTTTTTTTTAATTCTTCACAGATAGCTAAAAATGATCATGAAAATATAATCGATAATTTTTTATGTGTAAACAGGTTTTATTCTTAAAATTAATAAGAAGTAGGTATTGATTTTGTTCGGCTCATACTCTCTATACGTAACTTTCTAATCCTTACATATTTTAAAAATGTCATCTGCCGCGCCTATCTTTTTATCCAGGGAAAATATAAAGCGGGTCTTTCATTCTGGAAAAACTTTTTCATGCGAGCGAAGTCGCGAGTAAAAGCTCGTTCTTAGTAAAATAAAACTTTAGATGTTTATCAACGTGTAAAAAGTGAATGTATTGTTTGTTATACTGTAATGTATTTCGGGACGTACCTTTTATTGTTATGACACGGTAGTGTTCTTTACATTGACATCGGGGCCAGTAACGGTAAGTAATGCTCACAATGTGATAATTTTTGTCATTAGGATATGCGTGTGAATTGCGTTTTATTAGACACCTTTGCCTAATCTGTTTGATCAACTGCTGTTGAGTCGCTAACCTAAATACTTGATATTTTATCTGGGGGCACGGCAGTGCCCACGCCAAGTCGAGCAAAAAAGCGGCACGGCCGTACCATCCTTTTCTCGAAACAGTTCAGGCCATTTTCGACCGCCTATAACTTCGTTGTGAATAAAACTAGAAGCCTGAATTTTTAGTAACCAATCAGGCATTGTGTAAATATGGTACATTTCAAATTTCATTCAATTTGAACCTGTACTATAAGAATTATAGTCTATTTTATTTAAAACATAAAAGATTTTTAATATTGATATGGTCACTATAAGATATTGTTAGGTTAGCCAATTACGTAATAACTTAAGACAAAAAGGTCCCTTAAGTAGGGACTGAATATCTAAAACGACTTTGTATTACATGGATCTCACAACTTTTTACGGTAGAAGAACTGAGTTCCGCGACTTGTTTTTTTACAAGTTTTGTTTTGATGGAATTGTATTTGTACGTAAGATATAAGATTATATCTTTATTAGCTTTATTGTATATAACTCATAGCAGGTCGGTCATAATTAAATATTCAATTAATTTAATTTGTTTACTTTAAATGATTGCCACAGCTGCATATTTTTCATGCACCTATCTTACAATATAATAAGGGTTCCTTTTCTTCCTTTTGAGTTACGGAATCCTAAATATTGATTGTCTTAAAATTTATTTGAAAATGTCACACCGCATAAAGTCATGAACTCTCTCCAATTAAAGGGCAACATTAACATAGTAATTACGTATTACTGCAGTGATTGAACTCACGTTCTTATCAATACGATAAAAACGGAAGAATTACATCATCATTTTGAATTAATAAATGAAGAATAACCTCTGTATCACTTTTTTAAGCACATAACGCGATCGAAGGACAGACACACAGGACGGCCGTGGTTTAAATTCGACAGTCGAATTTCAACCACTGGACGACTACTAGTGCTTTTTAAACGTGCCTATGACAACGGCACGACTTTTAATGTCGATTTTAAACTAATTGTGTACCTATATTGTATAGTAGCTTTTGCCCGCAGCTCCGCCTGCGTGAATGAGTTTTCCCGGGATAAGAGTCCTGCTTTATATTTCCCCGGGATAAAAAGTAGCCTATGTATTAATCCAGGACATAATCTATTCGTGTGCCAAATTCCATACATCTATACATCCATACTTACAAACTTTCGCGTTTATAATATTAGTAGGATACTTATATCGACTTTCAAAAGCCTACAGTTACCCATTGGCCTAAAGTCACATAAAACACAGTTAATTGTTAATTATAATTGTTATCTTAACGCTTAGATCATCGATGTTCAGTGGTAACATGATCATCTAGCCTATTTCCCACCAATCTATGGGTGAAAGTTTGTAAATAACCTCTTAGAAGTTTAAACGTAAAACCATTAAATACATGTGACTGATATTTGGCACGCAGGTAAACCATGTTCTGGATATAACAAGCCGGCATAATTGTGTCCACTGGCGACGGATAATTATCTCTCGTCTAATTTTTATACTGAGAAAGGACTTTCACACGAAGAGATGTATTCAAAACATATTAATTTCTCATACTCATCCTTTAAATTTGGCACACAGTCGATATTTTCTGTAACCTACCTATTGTAACCATTCCTAAGCAATTTAAGCATCGCAAAGACGTAGTATTTTGACGCTACATATCTTAAAGCGAGTTGAAAGTGTCTGCGCGGAACCTAAATCACGTGTGAATTGTGTCGCAGTGTGTCAAGTTTGCGCCGCCGCGCCGTAGCTGTTGCGCCACGGTGAGTGTGAGATCTGTCTCTCCCGCGCATGCCAATGCCTGTTGACATTGGGCGTTGTTGTCTAATGCGTAGCGAATATGTAATAGACGCAATCTAAGATGGTGAAAGTATGAATAAGTGAACATTTTTCTGATTGTTTTGGATGATTATGGCAAACATTTAATTTTTTATTGGATTTTCTTTAAGGGCAATGTAAAAATTTGAAGACTACTTTGTACCTACTTCTCTTGAAACTGACGAAGAATACCATTTATTTACATGTTTGTGATTGTTAATTGATTACTAGACTTATGGACAAAATTAGACTTGGCATTTAATATTTAGCAATGACGAGAGCAGTTTCATAGCTTTAAGCTTTGTAGTCAAAGAGCTCTTGGTAGTAGGTATTGCTATTCCTTATGGACAGTAGTGGTGTTTAGTCTTCTCAAATATATGTAAAAGAAAAACAAAATATCTTGATAATAGTTTTCGCATAAAGTGATCCACAATATAATTGAAAAACATCGGAATTTAACATTGACATACAATCGGCCTTCACATCAAATCATAAGAAAGTAGTTCAATCGGGTCCACTTCAGTCGCACTTCATGAGGTCATCTGCTTCATTGACCTTAAGGTGCTATTACATAAGTGATCGGCATTTTTCAAATACTCACAAGTTCCCCTTGAGGAGGTTGATGCTGTAGTCGTAGGCGGAGCTGCGTCCTGGCCCAGAGAGGTAGAGTGCGCAGTCGCTATCATCGTTGGCCACCACGAGCGGCGACAATGCTGCGGCGCACGCGCATGTTAGCGCTAAGAATAGCGCCCTGTGGACAAAAAATATCAATGGTCAAACCAAGCTGTTCAAATATATCTACGGTATTTATTACGATTTTCGATATTCAGCCAACTCATTTATAATTCTGACTATTGTATTCGTAAGCTTTACGCCAACATCTATATAAAAATTGTTATCATTCTATGTAGCGCAAAAATGTACTAGGCATAAAAACCTGAGTATATTTTAAACGGGCTTAGTCACTGACCACCAATTTTGAACCATCTCCAGCTAATGACAATGTTAGACCTAAACAGTTGTACATACTATTTTTCTGTGACAAACCTTATGCAGTTCCTTTATGATATCAAGTTCTAGGTGATGTCGCTTGCTCATCTCGTCATTCGTTGCATAAAAATACTACTATAATCAATTTCGGTTACTCAACATCTTCATATAAGTATGGGTTAATGAACCTGTACTGAGTAGGTCGTAGGAAATTGGATATAATTCAAAATCGAAAGCCATCAACGAAGGATGTTTTACGCAACAACTTTATAAACTAGCTCCTATTGTTACTAAATTCTTAGTGTTTCGCAATGAATTTAAATATCAAGTATATGGGATGTTGTGGGAAATTAATATATTATTATTATATTCTTTATATGACGTTAAGTAGCAATAAAAATTATGTTAATGTCCGATCTTTAAGTTATGCTGTAATAAATTTCAGATTACCATTGATATTTATTTTCTCTATTAACTCATCACAGCTATCACTGCACACATTGTAACATATTATATAAAATTATATGTTAAGATGTGTACATTTGTTATTATTGATTTTTCTAGAGTTATATGCTGATAGTAAATAATAGTCCCCTGCCCCTTAAGAACACCCTAATGCCAAATAAATTGCCGAGCATTTTGGAAAGGATAGCATGTTTAATCATTGACCTCTGGAAATCTTATTACAAAAATCGTAACAGCAAAGCAATTTTACATGTCGGTTCTCTTTAATAACACTATTAATTCGGTCAAGCCAACTCGTTCGTACCATAAACCTACATAATTATATATGACTAAGGAACTTTGAAATATAATAAGACGTCACACAATTTTACTCTTATCATGAATCTATAAATTGTTTTTAAGACACTTGACATTTCAAAGTACCCTCAAGGTGTAATTGTAATAGCATTGTTCCAAGAGAAACCGGAATTATTTCGCAATTTGTATCAAACTAATCAGAGGTACAGAGCTACTGCTTTGAGTGCTCAATGATTATACGGAATTCGCACACTTTACCCCTGTCTATATTATCTAAGTTGGTTTATAATCCCATTTTAGGTGCACCATGATATCCATGCGATTTAATGAAGATGAATTATTTCAAATGCTATTTCTAATCTGAATTATTAACCACGGTTTAAGTTTTAACTAAACACTGATTTGCCATTGGACTATTTGTGAGTGAAAGAAACATAATACTAATTTGGTTAATCATTAACTAAAAATGTAATTAAAAAACTATTTTATTTGTATGCAGCTATTATTATTATGAAATGATGAACTAAAACGTATTTACAAAGATAATTGCAGTTGATTAAGGCTCTAGCATTATATTGTAGATAATTTATCACGAATAAAAAATATAATAAATTCCGTTTGACCATACGCGCCTCAAACGGAATTCACGCTCGTATCAAACCAAAACGAAATGCTAGTTAATTGCGACACTCTGTAGGGTTTAGTGTATAATGAAAACACCAGAGAAGGCAAGCAATTAATTTTACATTAATCCACATGTGTGCAAATGAAATATTTCTCAATCGACAAAAACCTATAGTTATTTATTGCGCAACTTCAAGTAGACTTTCAAATATTTGGTATAACTTCGGTAATAAGTACTGAACTGTATTGAGTATTGAATGCAATACATTGTCAATAATATTAATTTAGTAATGTTAAATATGTGATTGTAAATGAATAGAGTCTGTGGAGCCCATTTGTCTCAATAATGTCATTCATGATGTTTAATGACAATTTTGACAGGTCCGTCTAGAAATTTTTGGGGAGGCCTATGTTCAGCAGTGGATCATGATCATGTGGTTGATGAAGATGAATGAAATAATTAAATAAACGTATTTTATAAAAATGATTAACTGAGTTAATAGATATTTTACTTACTTTTGTAAATGGTAAGATTGTAGTGTAAAAATCACTTCATAAAGTTAATTAGTTTATGCAAAGTTTGAAGTTTTGAAAGTTAATATGCTGGGGAACAGTTGAGGTAATTTTTTTATTTCATAAGCGAAATCGGCATGTTTTAGGCCAAGTGTAGTTTGCTTTACCGGGTATGTGGATACAGTAGTCATTTTCATAGTAATTCTATGAAAACACTACTACTGATTTCAAGCAACTGTATAAACGTGTTTCGCGAAATAAAATTGCCACGTCTGCGATACTTCTTAATACATAGGAGTGCCAAATACGTTCATTTGGAACCCAGTTCAATGTACCTGGGTGTGGGGACCAAACCTGCGGGCAAATAAAGTGATGTGAAAGGCGGACTGCTTCCCGTCGTGTAAATAAACGAGGAAACTTCAATCAATGTCTGTTCGTGTTATGCAATACGTTATCAGTTTTCCGCATGTCCATACAGGTCTTTGAAGACGCCATGTTCTTAAATTATTTAAGGCCTTGTACTCATAGCCTGCCAATGGAACAGAGTTGTATTTGATTATGTAGAATCTAAACTGTATTATATTTAAAACTGTAGTGAGCTGAAATTTGCAATATATGTGCTATTCTGATCTTAGCATTTAAAAATAGTATTATCGAACTCTCGATGCTTTTATCATGTTGGTTTTTTATTTGCTGTACTAATTAATTTGCAGTGGATTTAGATTTAGACCTTCATGGGAACTTTAAATGTTATTTAATCGCTGCGTTGTAAGAATAACATTCCAAAGTGAGGTTGAGAAAAGTGGTGCAGAGTTTTTTGAAGCTTTGCGAAGAGAAGCCTTTGATATCAACGGTTTTTCTTAATCCCTAGTGATAACTTTTATTGCTTAATATCTAAATATAAGTACTGCTGATACTATTACTCTTAATAGTATCAGCCCGGAGTCTGGAATTTGTGCCCGATATGGCGATAGGCTCGCCCCTTATCACATCTTGGGACGGAATACGCACGGCGAAAAGTCGGTGCACTATTTGTGCATCTGCCTACCCCTTCGGGGATAATAGGCGCGTGTGTGTGTGTGTATGTGTGTGTAGATTTATACTAATTAATAACAATTAAGTAATTAATTAAGATAATCATCACTGGCGGATTCAGCTTTCTATCATTTACTTTCTGCCCTGTGGCTATTTACACTTGCTTTTAATTATCATAAAATAAATCGCTACCGTAATTCACGATGGCTCTAGCATACAAGCAGAGCAACTATTCTAGTTTATATAAATTTTTAAACGTATAAATAGTCTTAAAGTTTTATAAATAAATAATACACATGTATAACATTAGGCCTATAAAAAATTTAGAAAAATACAATTCATTTAGCATAAATTACCCACCCGTACCTAGGTCTTGCCGTAGTACTATTTAATAATCCACATTATACGTGTACGCAGCACGATCCATTACGTCGCTTAGCACGTAATTTATTACGGATAATGATGACATTATCAGCAATAAATTATTTAATGATAAAAACGATTAATAGGTTACCCAAGTCGTACTGTGATTTATTTGTCTACTTAACTGAGATGAAATTGATGAGTCAACGACCTTTAATGATTTTTGTGTGCTTCGCAAAAAAATGGTTAAATGGATTATAATATTAGCATAATCTATTAAAACCTAATGCCTATAATTTAATAACATTCTAGCTTGTCGAAATATAAGGAAACGTATATTAATAGCATTTAGTTTGGAAGAGTAATCACCATCAGCGTGCCATTAGAGGATCATTTGTATTACTGTAATACTTCAGTTTACTTGCCTAATCTGATGATCGATTGATGTTTCTTGTATGCACGCCCACGCAATGATTGAAGAAAAGCATCGTAATCTGACGCTAAAATGTAAAAAAAGAGACCCACTATAATTCTGATGTAATTTATTTATTTGCACATTCAGTTATCGAATAATTATTGTAAATATTTTTTGCTCGCGGCTTCCTCCGCGTGGGAGATCTGTCATAACAAAAATTTTACTTACTATTTGCTCTTCCGACATTTATACTAGCCTCTATATGTTAATCCAGGATATAATCTACCTGTTTGCCAAACATCCAAGTCCTTTCAGCAGTTTTGCGTTTATTCCTAACAAGTGAACATCCAATTCTGTATACTATTTAGTTATTTAATATAATAATATTCTTGTCACAGTTTTTCATTGAGTTAATTTCTAAACTTTGAAATAATAGCATTTATTATAATTATATGTAATGACCGAGGGCGCCCTGCCTCAATGTTAAAAGTTTGTACTTTTGATGTGTAGTTTTGCAAATGAAGTGACAGTGGTACAGATTATTCAAAAGGTAACCAATAGTCGCACGGATTAGATATCCTAGTTAAAAATTAATAGTTTCCGTTAGGGATTGGTTTATTGCAGACCAGCTGACCTCGCTTCTATATAGAATCATTCGAAGTGTTAATCCTCTCGCCGATTATAGAACACAAAAGATTTTGAGCTAATTTTGACCATACGTTTGGCTGTAGACTAAATGTAATTGCAATACGTTGCTCATTCATTAGGCACTAATATTACTCAACAATTATTTTTAGTGTTATAAAATCCAATCCGATTTTATTACGAGGTTTTGTTGTCTAAAAATAATATTTCTTTCTTCATAAACTTTGTTTGCAGTGGCACAATATTTTATTATATTCTTCCGTCGTCTGGTATTATTTATTTGTACGAAATAACACAATAATAGTTTCCCACACTTTTATGTAACTTTTTATTGTAAACAACATTAACGCTTTCCATTTTAATCTCAAAACTGGAAAAACACGTCCTGAATTGTGGTTTCTTGATTGCATAACCTTCGTATAAACAAATGCTCTTGTTTTAAGATTAAAATGTGAGCTTGTAATCCAATGTGTCAAGGTTGAAAATTACAATTGTAATGAATTATTGTCAATACGCATTACATAAATTAACATTAATTTTCTGGCACATACTTAACCTCGTGTAAGAGTGATTTTTTGTTGTAATTATCATTTAATGATGTTTAAATGTGCGCTACCTGATTACGTTACAAGTATGTATATTTGTGTTTTTGTCGTATACGCGTTAAATGTTTTAAATTGGAATGATTCCATTTCACAGGTATATTACAATATATAAAAAAGATTCAAAGAATAAAGCTTATTTTTTAAAATTCATATAGGTATTTTTTTATATGTAAAATCGTTTATACGGTTCATAAACAATACTTAAGAATGTGATGACAGAAATAATCGTCAATTCAAACCCAACCCTTATGGTATAAAGGCCGTATTAAATGGCAAAATAAATGCTTGTAAATGAATGTTTGTGAGCGTGTTATTACGTCACGATAATAGCAGTTGTATCATTTGGCCGAGTGACCGGAGCAACGCAGCATCCGAACGTTGCGTGCGTAGAGTTGCGTGATCGACATCACCCAAAACAATAATAGCGAACGTAAATTGTTATTTTTCAACCGACTTCAAAAAAGTAGGTTCTATATTCGACTCGTATGTATGTATGTATGAAAGTTTGTATGGCCGCGATTTTCTCAAAATTACTTATCCGATTTGAATGGGGTTTTCGTTATTCAAATGTATATTTTTCAGGGAAGGTTTTAGTATATCACTTATTAAGATTTGATGAAGATATTTGGAGATAGACAATGGAACTCTTTAACTAACAGCAGATGACCCGCTAATGCTGTAATCGTATATCTATGATGTATTTTTTACACCATTCCATAATTAAGTAACCAACAAAAAAGCAATAAGAAAAACTTTTTATCAAAAAATAAACCGACTTCAAAACCACTACAAACAAAACAAACAATGGTTTACGGGGTCCGGGAGTGCCGGCAGAAGTGAAAACTTGTACATTAACGTGGTGCATTTTTGAATATTTTGGAATGGTTAGGGAATAATTTCGCACGAAAAGTTCAAACCGGGACTTTTATCACGGATTTTTTTTCTCGCGAGTGGAGCTGTCACGGCCAAACCACTGAACCGATTTCAATGAAATTTGGTAGAGACATAGTTTAAGACTCTGGAAAGGACCTAGGGTACTTCTTATCCCGCGAAAATATAAATCGGGATTTTTATCACGGAAAATCGTTTTCTGCGAGTAGAACCGCAAGAAAATAAGTATGGAGATAGTTTGAGATCCAGAGGAGGACATAGGCTACTGCTTATCCCGAAAAATATAAATATAAATATCGTGTGTGGGTCTGGAACTATGAAAGCTTATTTTTAAACACAGTTTACGTCATAAATGGCTAGAAGTAACTACGTAATGCTAAGTCCTATTAATGGTTACGACAATAAACTGTTCCCGATTAAAGCACTAATTCATAAAGATAAGCCGTTGCCTTGCAAGTGTGGTAGCGTTTCGAACTGCATAGAATATATTTACGACTCAAGTATGCTAAGCACTCACATGTCAGTACATTAACTACATTTATTACGAACGGAAATTTTGGCAGTAGCCCAGCGATTAAAGAAACACTTTCTAAACACACGTGGTTTACAAAATGCACTCATGGTTGCATAATTTCATACTTAATAACATAATCATGTACGTTTTTCGTAAGTTTACGCAGTGAAAATATTTGCCAATGTGTGGTAAATATATCAAACTTGGTCATAGAGTACTTGTAGCTATTAGTATGAAGTCATACAAACGGTGAAATCCTTAATCAAACATTATAAGAGGCCAAAATAACATAACATTTACGAAAAACTTGAACATTTATTGATTTTTTTAAGGGCCGCGCAAACGCTCTTAGCCTAGTTGTAGTGTTATTGACAGCGTTCGACGTTACCACTTATTAATGCAATGACAGTTATACTCGATTTCACTTTGGATCCATAGATAGTGATGTATAGGCATCTTAGTTCTTTTGTCACTGAACTTTGTTTATGTCAAGTTCAGTATCCACGGTTTGTTAGGACATTATAGAGCTCAACGTTTTTGAAGATTTTTGGTACAGATTAATACTGGTTTTTAACAGTGATTTATGCTTATTTGAATAGAATGTTGTCGTTCTACTGGCACCAATATTTGTGGGAATAATCAACAACTTTATACATAAAATGGAAAAGACAGTAATATGCCATTGATTAAATCTTTTTGATTTTTTCAATAAATTAGAGCGGCGATAGCCTAGTTGGTAGTGGGACGGACTGCCGAGACGAATGTCTGCAGGTCCAAAACCCAAGGGCACGCATCTCTGACTTTCCTAAAGGTATGTTTGTATTCTTTGTGAATTATCGCTCGCTATAACGGTGAAGGAAAACACCGTGAGGAAACCTGCATACCTGAGAAGTTCTCTATATTAAGAATTTCGAAGGTATATGAAGTCTGCCAACCTGCACTAGGCCAGCGTGTTGGACTAAAGTCGAACCCCTCTCAGTTGTAGAGGAGTGCTCAGCAGTGGGCAGTATATAATATAGGGCTGGAATGGTATAGTAGAGTGATTGACGTAAATAACAATAATATACTTTTCTTATAGTAAATTCACTGAGATAAATAGAAACCAAGACAAAACAAGTTGAAACGTCGAATATATTTAAATATCGAACAAATGTATCCCGGATGTTTTGAACTGTGTAATATATCTTATCCGTCCGGAACGAGCGAGCTTTCGCTTTCAATCGACTAAGGCTTGCGTACACTGCTTGCGACGGACAACTTTATATGCTTTTAATGTTTATTTAAGTGCAAATTGTGTAGTTTTTACTGTAGTAATTAGTATCGGTATCATAAATTTCAGTGACATAAGGATATGACAATAGATTTCGGAAGTTTCCGGTTTTCTCCCGCTTTTTATATGTCACAAATTTTCATGCGGCACCGATTTCACTGAGTGACAGTCAGCGTGACATACAAGTCAGCCATTCATATTAGTATAAGGTTGACGATAAATAAAAGACGTTGGTGCTTCGACAGCCGCCACAATTGAGCTGGGTTTCCTTACTACGTCTATACTTGCGAACCTTGGAGCGAGTCCGTGTGGATTATTTACCATAGTAGAAATCCAGTTAAATACAAAATACCTCGAGAACCCTACCATGTCTTTTACTTGAAGACAAAAATAAATTTACTACAAATTATTTGGAAAATATATTTTAAGCGATATTTAGTCATCTGTGTACACTATCCGTAATATACAAACAGTACTATAAGGTTTATATATATCGTGCACGAGCGATGCACCAGTTTCTCTCGTTGCTATATTTGGTCGCGGTTTCGGTCTGGTTACACAACTCTGGTCACTTGCAATATTATAGACGTTATTGTGCTATAGAATTATGCTAATACTATTATCAAATAGACATTACGTTATTGTATTTCAATTATGTAAATTTATACGAACTATGAACTGTTTGCGAATGGATTGTTTTCTAATTAATGTTAGAAAATGAAATGTTTATTTATAACGGAATAAATTAGAGATTAGAAAATATATTTTAATGTTTTAGGCATATTTAAGGAAAGAACTTACATAAGTTCTTATGGAAATAGATACTGGCAATGAATATCCTTAAACCTAAAGCAATTGTGGGTACGAAGTCGCTTTTAAATATGAAGGTTTTGGGGGGGATGTTATTTACGCAAATCACGTTGATTAATGATTTAAAAATGCGACATCAAAGCTACCGACGACGTTGCTCTGGGAAACAGTTATATCACCCGATAGAGTCAACTCGACTTATTCTTCCTGAAGCCAAACCAGTAATAACACTGTCATAGTTATGATAAAAAATCATTTAGGTAAAAAAATAAAGAATATGATAAAAAATGAGCGAAAATATTATCCCGAATCACAGTGATTCGATCTGCACGAAATAGCAGCTAGGTCTGACTACATAATTTCAGAATTTCCATTTAAATCGGTCGTAGGCAGTCTTGTTCTGGACGGATAGCTGGTAATAAATACAACCCAACTGTTATAAACAACTATAAACTTATTAACAGTTTTGCCTTTTAACATTACCGTCTAGTTGAAACTCTTTTGGTCCTATGACATGTTATAATAATATACCAGCCCCGTATTATATACTGTTGAGCTGTTGACTCCACAGGCTACCTCTACTATTGAGAGGGACGGTTAGACCTTAGTCCACCACGCTGGCCTGGTGCGGGTTGGCAGACTTCACATAACTTCGAAATTCTAATAGAGAGCTCCTCAGGTATACAGGTTTCCTCACGATATAAGCCAAAAACTACAACTACATAAACATTTTTGGTTCGAAGTTCGAAATTGTGGCTTAATTGTAATTTGGCGACCGGCTTGTTATCACTATGTAAATTAATAAATTAACATAGGAGAACCTACTTTAAAACATCATCAATCAGTAATAAATTAAAGGGCAGCTTTTCAATATATATTAGTGGAAAATAGACGTAATGTAGCTTTTAAAACATTTGAACATTTTAAAACCGTGCTAATATTATAGAATTAAAATTCTAATATTATTTTTTACAGAATAGTGTAAGGTTTGCCATTAGCAAGATTGGATTAAAGTTAATGTATTAGTAGTTCAAAACAGACGTGAATATTTAAATTGGAGAAAGTTTATTAAAGGTAATATTTCAAATAAATCTATGCAGGTGGTAACTTAAGATGTGAGTCAACAATAAAAATATATGAATAACACAAATATAAATATTCAAAAGTTATCTTAATATTCTAATTTAAAAATTATGGATAAAATAATATAAATTGCACGTTTTGTGAAATGATAGATTTGAAAGTAGGCAAAATACCATCGTCTATGTATCTTCTCACGCGATTATGAACCCCATATTGGGTAATAATCTATTATGGATCTAACACTATAATATACAAGTAAAGATTACAATGGATAATAATAACTGACGCTACGAAAGCTACCGTAGCTAGCGCGTAGCATCTACGATAATAGTTCTCTACAAAAGACTTCAACGAGACCTTACGACAAAGTAATTATTGTGATTGTATTTCTTGCCTATTTTTTACAGAGCATATCATAAATATGTTTCGAGGTACTATATCAATATTATATTAAATATCCATGAAATTATTTTATATATTATTTTCCTTACCTATAGTATTAAAAAAATAAAAGCTCACTCACCTTATCATCATAGTACGTTACTCCTCACAACACAATTCTAGCGCGAGCACTTGAACACAGATATCATCGAACACAAAATCGATCACAGTTTATTTTTCAGTTCGAGCTTGTATACATAGTATAATGGTAGTGCGCGTGTTACCGGTGGTGCGATGTGGCCAGCACTGAAGGTGGAAAGCGATGCTGGCGCGTCGAAGCCTGCGCGATGAAAGTGCTGTTTGTTGCGAGACGCGCCCTCCGATCGCCGCCACCGCGCCGCGCCGTGGACGCAAGGACGCGACAGACACGCCAACGCCGCCTTTCCACCACTTCGACTATTACAACAACTATTGGATTCCAGCTGGGCATAGGATTTCCAATTGCAACTTAATTACAATGAAACTGAATTAAAATACAGAATACCGAAATCGAATTTCTAAAGGTTTTGAAAAACGCAACTACAACACAACACACAACACTGTGTAAGCTACTTATGCTTTTTAACTGAACTAAATTCAATTATTTTTATGTTATAACTTTTTATTTGTCACAAAGACACTTTTTTCTTGCTGATCTCATTATTTTTCAGCCATACCACTTGTAAAACCGCGACACTGATTACAACAATTGAAAGTCAACCACATGACATACAAACACATCTATAAAGTAATCACGTGCTTTGGCGAAGGTTGGGCGCTTATTGAGGTCTCTAACTCTATTAAGCACTCGCTTTATGAAACTGAATAATTTTCTGCACACACCTACATACACTAGAACGGCCTCACGGAAAACGTTTGCATTCAAGAAGGACTACGAAAGTTATTTATTTAGAAGTAATTATTGTAGACTATACTGCTACTATTAGAATAATTACGTATTAATTGCTTTATCACTTAGAATGTTCTGAAATAAAACAAATTTATAGAAATTACTGGACAGAAAACGAGCGACCAAGAAACACGTTAATATGAAGCAGATAAGACGGGAACTATTATCTTTTACATAAAAGTTTCTCTTGTAAAATCATTAAGTTGAACTATTCATAGTTTTCAAAACTGGTGGTAGGTCTCTCATTATGTAAGAGGCCGTCTGGGTGGGTACCACCGCAATGTCTATTTCTACCGCCAAGCAACAGTGTGCATGCACTGTTGTGTTTCGGTTTGAAGGACATTGTAGCCAGTATAACTACTGGACATAATGAGACTTAACATCTTATGTCTCAGGGTGACGAGCGCAGTGGAATGCCACACAGTACTTTGTTAGTCAAGGTGCTGGATGGTGTTGCTACTGTTTATGGGTGGTCGTATCGCTTACCATCAGGCGAACGGCATGCTCGTCTCGTCATTAAATGCAATAAAAAAAAAAAAAAAAAAAAAAAAAAAAAAAAAAAAAAACTACTAGGTGGTTCCTAATATGGTTTAAGGTTTAACTTACGAGTGTATGTAGCAATACGAGCTTTATACATTTATTACAGCTTTTTCTTCCCATCCTGTCATAAATGATCATAAATTATATCACCTTTGCAATGTCTACAACGTTTTTCACTAACAATGCCCAAAGAACCAATAAATGTTTTACTGCATTTTATTATTCAATTCACCGACAGTTCATAAATATTTACTTAACTCTCAAAGTTAATTTATATTGAACTCACGATTTCTATTTAAATTGAAAAATGATTTTCACAAATAACTTAGAATGACACGGTATAAATAATCATTCAGTTCTCTAATAAAAACACATTTCATAAATTTTAAATAACATCCCAAAATAATTTAATGTAAAGAGAATAATTTGAGAAACACCCACTTCACGGTTCATTAATAAAATACACAAGAACGGTCTCCTAATCTGGCGTTTGTTTCGGGGGAAATAATACCACTGCTTCATTCAAAAACTTAGTTACGTTTTAGTGGTAGATAATTTACTAAGTCCCTTATGAAGCCTTTAGAATATAATTGGTTTATTTTTCTAAATATAATAATTCCTATTCATAATTAGATATTATAGTAAAAATATTTTAAAATCTTTGTGATGCATGTAATTAATGAACTTCTATAAAATGTGGGTTAATTTCCCCCATTTACCTTAATACTTAACCTAAAGGAATTTGCCAAAGATGAGGTGGTCACGGGTGACCGAACACCTAGCACGCCTCATAACATCGCCGATAACCGCGCTTAGGGGAGCGAATCGAAACGTTATGAAACGACCGATTCATTTAGAACGAGATTCAAGCGCAACGATTGTCGCAAGCAGATGCAACTACAGTTTTTATTCAAACTGTATCCTGGGCAATAGATGCAATAAATCAGCTTAACTGTGTCAGTTGCGAAAAGTAAAACGGTCATGTCTCAGTTTATTACGTACGTGTATTAGTTAGCATCATCTTTGCGGATCTTTGTGAAATTTAGTTAATATATATTATAATTTATGGTACAAATGTATAGTGTATATATTGTCAAGATGGTGGTACTGACCCATATGTGATCTATGTCTACCATGTTATTGTATTATGATTTTTTATGGATATAATGGACTATTCTGTTGTACTAATATACCGATGTCCATATATAAAACTAAATTAATACTTTGCCTCTATGGAAGTGCAGAGAAGTTTAGAATTTTGGATTAGTACAACTACTGTTAGTGGTTATTCCTGATGTTTACCAGCAGACCACTTGTCTGCTCATTTCGGAATTTAATTGTATGATGCGTTTATTTTTTATACAAATGTAGGCAAGAATAAAAGCCAATGAGTGACTCATTTAATTGCGAACTAGAATATATTATTATTTTAATTAGTGTGTATGCATTAACTACATTCCAATGACCTTGCCGAGGCTTGCACAAATTTTCTTACAATGTTGGATCTCTTTATAACGTATGTGTATTGCGTACTAATAATCGGCTATTATTGAATTTATATATTACATCTGTAAAAAGGAAGTATTTAAACTTTATGTTAAGTTTACGACAATATTTCATCATAAGTATGTAATTTGCTATATATGTATGTTTGTAATATATTGACGAGTGGCAGTTATAACTGGATCTAATGCAAATGACGCATAAACAAATGGCAAATATATGACCAAGCATTTGTTTCTTGCATAGGGTAATGATCCTTAAGGGGGTCATTTCCTTCCGTGCTCGTACCCTGTTCAAGCAACACAATTTTAAATCATGTTGCTTAGCAAATTTGGTTGAGTTTTAACCAGCCGTCTATGTGGCGTCATTTTGAGCGTCTTAAAAACTTCACACAAAGTGATGCCCAGCTCGCGGTTCGAACCCAAGTCTTCCTGGTTGAAAGTCCATTTATACTGCTTAGATTAGATCACGGAGGTGACTAATAGTTTCAGAGAATATAATAATAAATATTCAATATCATTATGAGAAAATAAATAATTTTAAGGATTCCGTCCAGTCGCCGTGTGTTTTCCTTCTCTGAGTGATTTAACGTTGGGTCGTGAGACCGACGAGTCCAACATTACCGTTTAAATCGCCTCTGTGGCTGGGTGGTTACGATAAGTAATTTTTATCGCGAAAACAATTGTTAGGTATGGGCTCCGTAAATTTTGTATCATAACACTATCCTGTGATGACTACTAAACAGGCAAGTACCGAGATATAGTACTAGGTTTTGAGAAATAAATGCGACAATTTAGCAAAATGCCTCCACTAATCTATACTAATATTATAAAGAGGAAATATTTGTATCTAAGTATATTTGTAACGAATAAACTCAAAAACCACTGAACGGATTTGGCACATGGGTAGATCATGTCCTGGATTAACACTTAGGCTACTTTTTATCCCGGCAAAAAATATTATTATCCCGTAAAAACTATTTTACGCGGTCGAAGCGCAAGCACAAGTCTAGTATGAGTATATTTATATGACCCCATTCTAATGAAATACTCCTTATAATATTAGCAGAACGTCATGAGTAGTCAATTACCGTATAGCCACTCAGTATGACACACATAAAACATGTTTAAAGCGCTCTTCTGGGCATTATTTAAGAACTATAAAATATAAAAATACAGCTGTATAGTAATTGAAAATGTTAATGAAGGTATCATAAACTTCGGACTCCAATTTAAGTAATGCGCTATTAAATCATCTCAATCGATGATTTCACCGTTGTTATGCGATGCGCCTTTCACAGCAGATCACATGCTTTACACTCCTCTCTAATTTTATTTATGTAGGTTATTATATTATGTATATTTGTTTGCGTAAATACTTCTACAGGAAAGAAATAGACTAATAACGTAGCCAATGAATATGAGGTAGAGTCAAGATATTAAGACCGATGTATGCAACATAACCGTTCCACTCAACCCCCGGCGTGGTGGTGGTAGCTGTTATGTTATGAGGCGCGTGGTAAGTAAACACTTGGAGTTTTCTTATAGTTATTTATTATTTGATAAATGTACACTGGACAGACATTGCAGACATGTTACAGCGTGGGGAGCCGGAACAGGAAGAAGGAGGCACAGACAACGGATATTGAGATACAGTCTACAGATTATATATGATTACGTAACATCTCCCCTTTTTTAAGTTACAGACATAATTATTCTTAACTTAGTTATAATATTCTTAAGTAATAGATACATAGCGGGTAACATCACTATTTTAATGGTGCATCACTATTCTAGGATGACATGTCTGACACTATGAAATTAATATGACAATTGACAGTTGACACAACAAAATAAAAACATATTGGTTACATACATTAATGTTCTTTGATTACAAAATTTATAAGCGACTTACAATTTTTTACAGGCTTTCCAGAATATATTAACTATTTACAATTATTCAATCTTCACAGAATCTAATAGGTTTTCTAATTGCTCGACCAAAAGAAGAGTATTTTGTTGGTGTATGGTCTGATGGTTGTGGCTGTGACTGTGTAGTAACATCATTGTTATTTGCTACTGTTTGTAATTCACTAGAAGAATGTGTTGTAGTTGTGACTGGGTTGTGCGGGGGTGATGATGAGTACTTAGGCTTAAGAATATGTTGCCTGTTACGACGGAAAGTACCATCTGGTGTTTGTATATTATAAGAACGAGGTTCTGGACCAGACTGTACAATCTTACCTGGTATCCATATGCTATCTGGCATTTTTTTGAAATATACTTTATCTCCTTCTTGCAACTGAGATAAATCTTTTGTATTTTTATTATAATAAACTTGTGTGTGTGTATTGTATTTTTCATTAAATATCCTTAATTTTTTATAATTACAAACTTTAGGTTTGAGAGATTTTTCTAAAACTGGAATCTTAGTTCTTAAAGACCTAGACATTAGGAGTTGTGCAGGAGAGCATAAGCTATCCTTGGGTGTGTTTCTGTATAACAGAAGTGCAAGGTATGGGTCAGTATTATCTACTAAACATTTTTTTAATATGTTTTTTATAGTACCTATCGTCCTTTCAATCATACCATTGGAGCGACTGAGGTATGGACTAGACGTAGCATGTTCTATTTGCCATGAAGACATGAAATTTGAAAATTCTTTGGAATTAAAAGGGGGACCATTATCAGATACAAGTATCTTGGGAATGCCGTGCCTAGCAAACACTGATTTCAATTGTACAATTACATGGGTACCTGAAGTTCCATTGCTTAGCAAAGCTATCTCAACATACTTAGAAAAATAATCTACTATAATAAGATATTTCTGCGAATTAAATTCAAATAAGTCAACACCTACTTTATACCATGGAATCATTTTGTAGTCATGGGGTAGTAGGGTTTCTTTAGAGTTATTCCGCCTATAAGTAAGACAGTTGTGGCACATGTTTACATACTTTTCAATGTCAGTATTTATATTAGGCCAATATACAGAGTTTCTGGCTAGACGTTGACAACTTTGAATACCTTGGTGACCTTCATGTAGGAGTTGTAAGACGTCATTTCTTAAAGACTTAGGTACAATAATGCTAGAGTTTTTAAATATTACTCCATTCATGACATGAATTTCATTCTTAAGATGAAAATAGGATTTGACAGAATCTGGCACAGATTTCTTATGTTCTGGCCACCTGTTGCGACAATATTCAAGAATTATAGACAAATCATCATCTTTAGAAGTGTGTTTTTGAAATTCCTCAAATTTTTTGGGATTAACTGACAGTGAATTAATGATTAAATTTACATGTAAGTCAATGTCAGAATCTAAGTCTGTCAATGACTCATCAGGCAAAGCTGCTCTTGATAGAGTGTCTGCGACATAAAGGTATTTCCCTGGTTTATATGTGACATCAAGATCATATGGCTGGAGCCTTAGCATGATACGTTGGAGACGAGGAGGTATATTATAGACTGGCTTATTAAATAGAGAAACAATTGGTTTGTGATCTGTCTCAACAGTAATACGGCGTCCATAGACATACTGATGAAATTTTGTGCAACCAAATAGGATTGCAAGAAGCTCTTTTTCAATTTGTGAATATGATTGTTGACTTTGACTTAGGGATGCAGAGGCATAAGCTATAGGTTGTCTTTCATGACTAATGACTGCTCCCATAGCATTTTTAGAGGCATCTACCGACAGTGTTATGTCCTTGTTAGGATTATAATAAGTCAATATTGGGGCTTTAGTTACCATGTCTTTTAAATTATTGAACTCTTTTTCATGTAAATCATTCCATATCCATGTAGTATCTTTGGACAAAAGTGTTCTTAGATTAGACGTATTTTGTGACATATTAGGTATATAAGACCCTAGATAATTTATCATTCCTAAGAAACGTTGGAGTTCAGTAATGTTAGTAGGTACTGGCATATCACAAATAGCCTTGACTTTATTTTTGTCAACTTGCACACCATCTTTACTGAAAACATGACCTAAGTATGTGACTTCATCTTGACAAATGTGTGATTTTTCTATGTTGAATTTAAGGTTAATTTCCCTAGCTCTAGACAAAACTTTTTGTAGTCTTTCATCATGTTCATGTTTTGTGCTACCGTAAATTAGAAAATCATCCATCATGACTTTGACACCATCTATATCACTAAATCTTTTACACATTTCCGCATGAAAGATCTCTGGAGCTGCATTTATCCCAAATGGAAGTCTAAGGAATCTATATCGACCCTGTGGTGTAATGAAGGTACAAAGTTTTGACGAGCTCTCATCCAATTTTAGCATCCAGAAGCCTTTATTTGCGTCGAGTGTGGAGAAGTATCTAGCTCCTGACAGGCAAGACTTAATTTCATCTATTGTTGGAAATTGGTAATGTGGTCGCATTAGTGCTTTATTAAGTTTTCGGGGATCTATGCAAAGTCTGAGGGAACCATTTTTTTTAGACGTTATGACTATAGAGCTAACCCAATTGGTAGGCTCTTCTACTTTTGTTATTATTTCATTTTGTTCTAATGCTTTAAGTTCTTTTTTCAGGTCTTCGAGCAGACTGAATGGAATTCTACGGCAAGCATCTACAGATGGAACTGCATCAGGCTTAAGAGTTAAGCGACATTCAAAATCTTTTAGACATCCTATTCCTTTAAAAAGGTCTGAATTTTCCTTTATTATATCTTTTTCAGGTATACTAGGATCAAAGCTGACAGAATGAATTTGTCGGACTAAGTGCATTTCACTACAGCTGTCATGTCCAATTATATTTTGACAAGGTAAGTCAAGAATGTGAAAAATAATTTTATACACTTTGTTATTGTGTTTTACATTGAGACTACACTTACCAATACTAGGCAAAATTTCTCCACTGAATGTAGACAATTTATGAGTACTTTTACTTAAAATATCAGTTGAAAGACCAAGCTTCTTAAATGTGTTAAATGACATGATGTTTGTGTCGGCGCCAGTATCCAATAAAAAGGTAATGGATGTGTCATTCACTGATAATTGTGTATGGAATGGATTTTTTAAATTTAAGTTTTTTACATACAGGAGACCTAAAAAGTGTGACTCAAGATTACCATTACTTTGTTCTACATTTATATTGCTTACTTTTCTATAATGACACATAGATGAAAAATGATTTGATTTCTTACAGATATGGCATGTTGCTCCTTTGGCTGGGCATCTGAAGCGATGAATTTGACCACAGCGATGACATTTGGACTCTGTGCTGGACTGCTGTGTTCTGGACTTGCTGTTGGACCTAGACCGGCTACTTGGACTCTTGTTTCTTGAACTGGAATACTGATATTTTTGGCCATTTTCTTTGACACTAGAACGAATCTTCGCTAATAGGACGTGTTCGTGAGACAATTTCTTGGCGTCAACCTTTGTGTTACGAATGGTCTTCGCGAGAGTTACAGATTCCTCGAATGTTTTGGGCTTTTCTATAAGTATTTTTTCTCTTATGTAGGCACTACTGTCATTTAAATTCCAAGAAAATATATCCTTTAAAAGGTCGTCTGCTAGATTGTCGAAGTTACACTGTAGTGCAATGTTCTTGAGATCTGTAGCGTATGTCTCTATGTCTTCATCAGGTAATTGTTTTCTGTTAAACAATTTATGGCGTTGCATCGAAGTATTAGCTTTTGGCGTGAAATATTCTTTGAATTTTACTAGCAGGTCTTGAAACGATATTTTATCCATCTCAACATCAAACGAGTAGAAAATATCTAATGTATCGGAACCCATAGCATTCAGGAGTATTGCGACTTTACGTTGATCCGCCTCTTCATGGAGATTGTTAGCGGTCATATATATGTGCAGTGAAGTATTGAAGTCCTTCCATGCTTTTGCGAGGTTTTCGCTTGGCTTAAACCTTGGCATAAAGCCACATTGTAATAATTGCGTATAATGCGAGTCCGCCATTTTCTTGCTTGAATTTTCGCACTTTTGCGTTTTTTCTATGTCCATTTTGTGTAGACTTTTTCTTCGCGCACTTCTGACACCATGTTATGTTATGAGGCGCGTGGTAAGTAAACACTTGGAGTTTTCTTATAGTTATTTATTATTTGATAAATGTACACTGGACAGACATTGCAGACATGTTACAGCGTGGGGAGCCGGAACAGGAAGAAGGAGGCACAGACAACGGATATTGAGATACAGTCTACAGATTATATATGATTACGTAACAGTAGCCATAACGCGTTTTTAACCGGCGAGCAAAAGGAATGAAATAAAACGTCAAGATATAGCTTATTTTCTGATTGACCCCATAGTAGAATTCAATTGTTATATAATGGTTAAAGCGCTAGCGAGTAGCGACGCAAACACTTTTTGATAGAAATGTAGTTCTTTTTACGTATTTAAATATAGAATAGCGGAGTATAATAGGGAATAATTTGTATAATAGGCAATAATTTGTTACGGAAGAGTTTCTTAAGCAAATTTTAATTCACGTAGTTACCGGAAACCGATTCAGCGGTAATAAAAGTATGAGAGAAGTTTCAGCCCCGCAATCCCGAAACAAATATTGCAAACTATACAAACACTTGTCTTGGTGCGGGAATTGAACTGATGACATCTCGTTGCATAATTCATTGCCCACGATGATCGTTGAAATATGTAATTTGCATTCGTATTTGAATTTCAATTGTTTATCAGATTTAATAAACAACTTGAATATAAAATCTGTTACATACATAAAAAACATACAAACACGTGAATTGAGAACCTCCTCATTCTTTGAAAGTTGATTAATGAAATGTATACATAGTTCCGGAATTCACGAATTTTATAAATATATGAAAATTACCGATTTAATTTCACCGAGTGTGCTATTGTCGCTTTCAAGAAGAATATATTCACTGATTCACTTCACCATTTTTTTTTACATTTAGTTCCTCATATATGACTGTAATTTTGCAGACACAATTTATAATTTAAATTATATAATTATAATCAATACAATTTCAATATTATTATCGATTAAACGAATACATATCAATGTTAACTATTGGAAGGGGTACCCGTTAGGCCGCTAATATTCTAGAAAGGCGTGCGCGGTATAGACACGTGCATTGCATCGGGCGCTAGGCTGTTACGAAATACTAAAGCCATAAACTCGTTGAACTATTGGCTTTCGCTTCATCTCGTTGAAATTGGTCACGAGACAGTCATAATATGAATACACCATTGATATATAGAATTCACCCATGGGTATTCATGAGAAATATGATCGGAGATAACATACGGCTCTGATACTTTATTGGTTTTATTACTTTTACTAAGTATTCCAAAATATATCCATTGAATCGTCTTCTTATTTTACCTGATGACTAATCTATATATATTAAAAAATATATAAAATTTAATACGAGTCCGTATAGCCGTTCTTTCTAATCGATTTACAAAGTTTTTTTTATGAAAGTTATTGATGCACTTTATCCTCAAGCATTGGAAATCACCCAACTTGCCGCTTCTTAAGTTATACTCAATTGCGTTTTGTTCTTGTATATTTCTTATGTTTTTTCTTTCTCTGTCTATCCGTTTTGTTTTAACAACACTCGCCGGAACGAAATCTGTTATTTGAGCATTTACCCACTTAAAATGGTTGAGTTGGAGGGAAGGCAGGTGTGCATTCAACCTGACTTTCAAAATGCGTTTAATTCCATTCTCCTCTTATACCACTTAGCTTAGGTAAGGTTACAATAACTCATCATATAATTTATGATTTGGCTATATGGAAAGACCATCGAAACCGTTTATTCTATTATTAGGTACCTTTTACCTTTCCTTTTGTTTCGTTTGTTTGAAATGCTAAACACTGGGTTAAACTTGAGGATTATTCTATTAATGACGGCGGAGTAGCCAAAATGAAGATCATTAGAAAATCACTGATAGTAAATGATGAAATCAAATTTCTAAACATTACGTGGGCGCACAGAAATCTTAATTGTGTAATTTATTTTCGAAAATACTAAATGAAAGGATCTTTTCTGCTATTTTGTAATTTGTTTTGAAATTGATGTATTCAAATACAAGTTTGTTAGCTGGAGGCTTCAAAGAAATTAATATTCTCATGGCTTTATTACTGTAGTCAGTATTGCTTAAAGATTTACATTTTACAGTAACAGCAGACACACCCACAAATATTCTAAAAAGTGCATTTACTTTTTTATTAATCAATGATGATGAAACTTGAATTTAATGAATAGTTAACAAATACCCGAAAATTAGTAAAATGTTTAAGAATTAAATATACATCTTGTTCTACAGACATTCGTCTCGGCAGTCCGTTCCACTCCGAACTAGAACTATCGCCGCTTTAATTGTTATAAACACGTAAAATAAGGGACCAACCGGTCCAATCCTACGCTGCAACCACCAGAGTAACCGTAGTCAAGCGCAAGGGCTTACTGGATGCGATTTACTTGACCAATATTTACCCAATATTACCAGAGGAGCAGGAAGCTAACATCCTATCATAGGTCATTAATTACGCCAACCAAACAGGTTGGAAGTTTAAATTTCCCACGAATTGGCAATGTATGAAACTATCATGCACGAGTTACGTCAACGTGTGAACCAGACAATCAGATAGTAAGTCATGTGACTTAAGAACTTGGCCACATCCGCAGAATGTCATGTAATACAAAAACTTCACCCATTCATTCATTGTAGTCAACACTATTGCGATTGATGTAATCAACAATGAGTTAGTGCGGGTTCTTTTAATCCACCAGTAAACGATGAAGTGTTCGTAATTTTTTTATTATACGGCTAAGCCAAAGAGGAAAAATAAATATAGGTACAACAGAGAATAAGCTAAAGAAGAAGTAGAAAGGGCAGTCTTATCGCAATGTAATGTAATCAACCCTGTTATATACTTGCCCACTGCTGAGCACGGAACTCCTGTACTACTGAGAGGGGTTAGGCCTTAGTCCACCACGCTGGCCTAGTGCGGGTTGGCAGACTTCACACACCCTCGAAATTGTTATGGAGAATTTTCAGGTATGTAGGTTTCCTCACGATGTTTTCCTTCACTGTTAAAGCGAACGATAAATAATTGAAAAACAATGCACACGTAACTTCGAAAAGTCAGAGATGTGTGCCTTGGGTATTGAACCTCCGAATATTGTCTCGGCAGACCGATCCATTCCCAACTACGCTATCGTTCACGTAGCAGTACTGTTTTCCGACTTCAAAAACGTTGTAGCCAAAGTACCTAATTGGCATAAGTTCTAATGTCTCAGGATAACAAGTGCAGTTTCGGTTCCTGCATAGTTTGTTAATTTTGCGTATTGGTATAACTGATATATATTTTTAATGACAAATATAAAATCATAGGTTTTCTTTAAACAGTGTAGTACATTTAAACAGTAGCAACACCATTCAGCACTTTGGGTTATAAAGTACTGTGTGGCATTCCACTGCGCTCGTCATCCTGAGACATAAGATGTTAAATCTCATTATGTCCAGTAGTTACACTGGCTACAATGTCCTTCAAACCGAAACACAACAGTGCATGCACACTGCTTGCTTGCTGCTTGGCGGTAGAAATAGACATTGCGGTGGTACCCACCCAGACGGACTCTTCCATATCAGAGACCTACTACCAGGTGACAGTAAAGTATGTTGTTGCTTTCTTGTTATTGGTCATCATTATAGGGTTTTTTTACAACAAACTATCATAAATCTACACAATTTACATGCATTAAATGTTTAAACGTTTGAATTTGCCTCACTTTCGAATAGGTAAAGACAATTTAAATGTTTTAATAGCTCTTAATGTACGTCTGACATTTACCTGACATACCTACGCATGGATTGTAGTTCCATTGCACGTGCCAATTGTACGATACTGTTATATTATCAATACTTGCAAAATGAGAACAATTACGTCATTTGTGCATATTATGAGCTGTTTTTGTTCTAGGAAGTAATAATATATGTGCAATATTGCATTAATATTGAAAGTTAATTATTTTTATTCGGATAAATATGGCCAGTGTTAAAGTTAGATTTACTCTGGTATTATGTTAATGAGAATTTTTGGAATACAAAAGGGGGATAATAATTTTCTTACATTACGTATATACACAGTGAAAGTATTATGTAATACTATGATAAAATCCAGATAAAATATCAATTTTCACATTTAATAAATATTATTATTCATTTTTATAATAAAATAATATGGTTCTTTGGCATTTTTTCGTTTCTGGTGATAGGATACCTAATCGTATCCGCCCGGATAGCGACCATCGTATACAAGATGTAAAACTCGTCATAGTTGTCCACGTATGTGCATCTTGTTCCGGGATTATCCTGTTTTAAACAGTTCGGCATAGTTTGTCGACTGGCCAGAGACAATCTCTAATATCAAGTTAAGTACCTGATGCACCTACCTTATTTATCTCTGCACCACCCTGGCGTTGACTGAGAGAGACTGCCTTTGGCATTAAATCCGCTGATATACATTTGTATATAAAGTGCAAATAAATAAATAAACAATCGTCTCTCAGAGGTTAACACTCTATTTGGACCCCCGCTTACCATCAGGTGCAGTAGGGTCTCGGCGCTCGTATAAAAAATCATTCTTTTTTTAAATACGTCAATCTGTCAAAGCCACAGACATATTTTAAATTAACATTGTGTATTGGGCCGGCAGCGACTGGATGCATAAAGCAGCAGACCGGGCTCTGTGGCGTATCTTGGGAGAGGCCTATGTCCAGCAGTGGACTGCAGCGGGCTGATGATGATGATGATGATGATGATTGTGTATACAATCTTGAGTATGTAATATATTTGCATAGATTGTTATTTATTCATGAAGCGGCGGCTACAAAGATTTCAACGCAATAGCGTGTGGGTATTGTATGAAGGTGATCTTATTTAATAATGGCTAAGATTACTTTGTCCCAATTGTTGCTTTCTTTTGCATATAGTTTATAGATAATGTGACAAATTAATGTCATTTGAGTGTTGCAAATACATTTACTGGTTAAATAAAAGAGAGCTTATAATGATATTAAAGAACATTGCAGCACAGATATTTTTGAGATAAGTTTTATGCATAATAAAACGTGGTTTCTAAATAATGAATGATGTCTACTAAATTCAAATTAATGCGTGTTTTAGTTTGTAAAACATGTAACCAATTTTTAACTATCTATGAAGTTGAAAAATGTTTTCCTTGTTAGAAAATACTGTTATATTTATGGATACAACTTAAGTTATAGCTACGTCTTAACTTGCAAATGAAAGTACAGACTCAATGTAAGTTATAACCTCTCTCTTTTAGAGTGTCAATTTAACTTTTTTGATAAAAAAATAAGATGACGTAATGACGTATTTCTACATATACCTACTTAATTGCGAGCGGGTTTCACGATATTCGTGCACGAATTACGCAATACATTCTTTTATGTGGCTCATCTCTGAGACTTTTTGCCACAATAAGATGACAATCTATATTATAGTCAAAGAAGGATAATTCTTAATGTAAACCAAAAGCGGTCCATTTTACATTGGCTGTGTTATGGTAATTAACAAGTTCAAATAAAATCATTATTTGAAAAGGTGTAAACGAATTTCGTTTTATCCTTTCTCAGATATGCTACTTATAGCATAAAATCTTTAACATGAAATATAATCGATTTTCTCGAAAACACATTCGAAGCATATTTAGCGTTAAATAAATGTAAGGTAGTGGAACCATTGAAGGCCCAAATTCTTTATATCGTTTGTTAAAGGAATATAAAGAAAAACTTTTGCGTTAATTACAACATATCATTACTTTTAAATTATAATAATAAAAGAACTAACAAAACATCATAGTACACTTTTGCATTAAAATACAAAAAGAAACGAAAACATGAATGGTGGACCATATTAGGAACCGGGCTTTCTTCGGTCATACTACCTTATTCACTTTACGCATTCATTTATTTTCAGTGCATATTAGATACATTTTATAAATGATATCGCACTTGTCAGAATGTCATTTCACTTGAGCTCGGTTAGTAAGTACGAAGCACTGACATCTGTAGTTGTCAATTGGTACTTGCCAGTCAATCGCCTTGAGACAGTGACAACAAGAATGTGATGTCTTCATCTCATTGTGATCTGATGTGTATTGCATGATATCCGGTTTCAAACGTTGTATTCGTGTTACACTTTTTACCGATTGTTTATTTTTGAAATAGCAGTTATGCACGGTTTCATCTTATAAGATGATTTATATAGATATTTGTATAGCATACAGGAGTTCGTCATATTTTACACGTTGTTTTATGCCGGTTGCACACTAAGAATTATGCTAAGTTACTTTAGCTTAGTTTACATCGTTTGTGGTCTGCAGACAAGTATAAAAAAATATCGAGCTTTTATAATTAAGGTAAACTTAACTTTTTTAATCGGCATTGAAGGAGCTGCTTTAATTCTAATTTCAAACACAAAAATAAACAAATCAGAAAAATTAACACCATTCTCATTGCAATAACTCTAAACCCATTCATCACACTAATGACCTCAATATTAATTATTGACGTTAACAACAAACATCCAAGACACACCCCGTCACGTTCTATAATTGTAATACCTTTGAATCTTCCACATATTGAAACATGCGCATGATCAAACTCACACGAACCGAAACGGCAATCTAGTCCGAGGCCGGTATCGTAGATTTGTGTTATCGAATGTCGCAACCAGCCCCGGGACAACCACAGTTTAGCATTAATCACGGCTCAATGAGGCTGCTAAATCTAATGGACGGTAAATTATTTTGCTGTTGATTGAGCTCTTAAATTGTCGATTTGTTCGAAGTTTGAATGTTATTTTTTTCTATGTTATATACAAGCATTGGCAGTTTGAATGTTATAATGAAGTTCTTCAATTGTCTGTTCGAAGTTTGAATGGTTTTGATGTTTTATATTATATAACCATTTTCAAACATAGAATCTCATGCCGTTATCCTTGATGGGTTCGGCAGAGATAACGTATGATGGGTGTGGTGGAGATGCAACAAGTGCACCCGGTTTATATTCGCCTGTTCAGTTTATATATAGAGGACTTCCAGTTTTTATATAAACGGTTTTATTTTCTTAGTTATAAATGTAAAAGAAATCATCGATTTTGTACCCCGTATCTTAAAATGTCAAATATAATACACCAATGTTTAAAAAAGTATTACAAAAGCAAGAAGGTAATGCTTAAACAAACTTTTGCTGTGAACAAACCTCAATCGATCATACATTAGCGGAAGTGCGTGTGCGCAACTAACACTTATAATTGCGTTAAAATTTAAATGTAAGTACAACATGTACTTCATGACATTCCTCATATTTATCGTCACTTGAAAGGTACTATTTGTGTTTGAGATTGTGATGTTAACATTCTAATCAGTCAATGTTATTTACTGATTAACTGACGCAATACGGCTAACTAATGACGTACTTTAATTAATATAAACTCCTAAATAGGTATAATTTAGATGATTTATAAAGTACTGCTAATGTATAAAGGCTTTAAACATCACCTAAAATCTATTATTATTGGTCTTAAAATTGGCATTATGAGTACTTCCAGTAAAACAAAATGCGGAACAATTCTTTCATTCCACTCTAAATGTCGAGCATTTGATTTGACCCCAGTATCCAAGTCAGCTGCTTGTATCACGGATGTTACATTAATTTATTTTTAATTTAGATAATTGTACCGTCAGTACGTAATATTTTTTCTGACATTGGGTAATAAAACTGTATTTTCGACCTAATTGATAGTAAATTACATAAAGTATTTATTAAGACGCCCTTGACCAAGTACTAAGGTAACAGAAATGGGCGCAAATTCAATATCATTCGCTCAAGTTTTATCATACATATCTGTTTTCATATAGTAAAATATGCAAGGAAATCCGTATCAGAGGACAATGTTATAAAAGAGATGTCCGCTTTTTGTATGGGTGGTGGGCTTCAAAATTTAACCAGGCTCAAACTTTATGGATAATAAAGACGCAAAAATATGGATCTTGGATCCAATAAAAAAATTTTTTAGACCCCTACATTTATTATGAACTTTTTTAAAAACGTTCATAATAAGTGTACTTTTTAAGCAAAATAAAATTCCATAAATCTCAAAATCGGAGATCTTTAAAATCATACAATTTATTGCAAAGGCCTAGTTTTTGGGAGTACTATCCATATATACATAAAGTATCTTGGTTAGAATTTTAGGTCCGTTTTTGGACAAGTCCTTTGTTGTGTGTAATTTAGGCACCATATGAATTGTGATAGGTGTATCGTATGAATAGGACAGGTTTTCTCTGGATAGATAAGTCAACGAGAATTACGTCAATAAAGATATTTTAATGTACCTAAAATTTTTTTTATCGGGGCACGGCCACGTGAACCTACTGCACCTGATGGTAATTGGAATGAGATCGAGATAGCGACTGACGAGAGCTGATTAATAAGTGAGTCACTATGTCGGAGTTTAGACCTTCTTAGGGTGGTCGCTTTCCGTGCGGATACAAATATCCTATCAGCTAAATATGTTGTTTTTTTTTGGCATTGAATGACGAGACGAGTATGTCGTTCGCCTGGTGGTAAGCGATACGACCGCCCATAAACAGTAGCAACACCATCCAGCATCTTGACTTACAAAGTACCTACTGTGTGGCGTTCCACTGCGCTCGTCATCCTGAGACATATGTTAAGTCTAATTATGTCCAGTAGTTACACTGGCTACAATGTCCTTCAAACCGAAACACAACAGTGCATGCACACTGCTGCTTGGCGGTAGAAATAGACATTGCGGTGGTACCCACCCAGACGGACTCTTATATGTGAGAGACCTACCACCAGTAAATTGTTTTTCATCTATTAGCAAATGTTAAGATAATGTCATCCACGACGACGCGGTCTACTAGATTTCCTAATCGCTTACAGTCCAAGTGAGCAACCTAGCGCTTATTTTTAAATGCTATAAATATATAAAAATACCTATAAGTGCACAAACATACTATGTTGAATAATCCAACTCCCTTTAACCCGCGAAATTCCCGCTCGAATATTGGTAGCGCGCGTCATTGTGGATGAAATTATCTATAAAAATATACCGCTTGCTGATAAACGCTATTTGTCACATAAATATATAAGCCGACCAAAAAAAAAGTCACACTCTGATCTAGGAACATAGATTAGTCCGGCCCTTAGTCTTAAAATTATTATTTGTGGATGACATCAACATTTATCACATTGCGGGATCGAACGTGCACTACTATATTTCACCGTCGGCTCACTATCCGCTGCGCCCGCGGGTTTTTTAGTAAATATTTATAACAGTTATATAGGTGTAAGTATATTGAGATCAAGTGCGATGTTCAATGCTGCATATTTCGCCGTACTCTTTGGCAACGAAGGTCGTCTGGTGCATTGCAGAAGTGTAACATGCACTAAAATGTACATCGCTCTGTATAATTAAAGAAGCTATTCAATTGAAAGATAACTAGTACAGTCTGTATAACACTTTATTGTTTTATTTATTAGGGATGAAGAACTTATAAAATAAATTTTATAAAAGTAAGATTACAGGTACATCTAAGACATAATTATATAAATAACTAGATTATCCACAACTTATTTATATTTTACATAGTTCTGATCCCACATTAAGGGTTAGATTTTGGGTAGTTAGAAACTACTGGAGCAATGCGGGGTCGTAATACTAGAGCAGAAAGTGCCATTGGGATGAAATCGCACGCTTTCCTTTCGACCCATCACACGTTACTCGCTGAACCATTAGACCGTTAAAATAGTAATAATAAAAAAAACCATTGAGCTTTTTCCCTACTATCTGGAAGGGAAATCTACGTGGCTTTATTCATATTTTAAGAAAAACTTATCCAATTTAGAATAATGATAATCGGCTTATCAGAAAGAGAATGGTTGAATGTTTTTTTTTAAAAGAGATTTCAGTTATTTTTATTTGTTAGCATAAGGCAATTCACAAGCCAACAGGAGTCATTTAGACAGTTTAGTCTAAATAGAAAATGTCTAATCAGCATGTAGCTCATGTAAAGATCTTATCAGCTTACAATAATTCAAGGTTTTCCAACCGTTCTACTTGTGTGACCAAAATATTTATCTACGATGTGGTTCGCTAGTCGCTAGTCGGTCAACTTGCCACTTCGTTAAAGCACTCTCGACGAAGCGTCGCGACTGGGCGCGGCTGTACAAATATTTTTTGCTGTCAACGTGTAAGCCAGCAAAAGACACCATTTGGGGCTATACTCCGACAATGACCTTATTAGTAATGAATATCAATTTGAAGCCAATTAGCACTTTATTGAAATTAATTTATAGTATGAATGCGATTGATCTTAAATAGACATGTTACTTGTTTACACTTGAGTCAAGGACTGTCGTTACTTCTCAAATTAGTTGATTAAAAGTATACAATTTCGAAATTTTAAAACATTATCTTTGTAATGAAGCAATGTCCTTATTGATCAATGTTTGTTTTAAGATTGTTTCTTTAATTAACAAACTTTATGATAATGATAGCATATTTCTGCATTGAAAGTATTTAGCGCAGTAATATGCAATATGTAATTGGCTAATTTATAAGTAAGTATGAAATTGGCAATAATTATCCAACCATACCGACCGTTTAAGCGCCAAATCTGCTATTAATGTACTTAATAACACACATTATTTAAGATATAAATATATGGATATTAAATAAAATGAGATATTTTGCACAACAATGTACTATACTTACTGCGTAAGGCGAAATTAATGTTGTTCCAAATCCATGTTCACACATACATGTTCCACATCCATTTGGCTATTTTAACACACTTTTATAAGCTTCATACGTATGTTAGTATGTATGTATGTAACGGAAACTTTGAACATGATTTTGACCCCCTTCAAAACGTCGGACTAAATCGAAATTTTGGCATACTTATCAAGGGCCGATGAATATTCAATATTTTAAGCTAAAAACACGCTTTTATAGAAAATCCTACTAGAAAATGAAAAATAAATAATAGTTTAAAAATCTAAAAAACGCTATTGTAGAAAATCTAACTAAAAAATAGAAAATAAATTTTAATAAATTAGAATTAAGAATAGTGTAAAAAAGAAAAAAATAATTTAAATAAGCGTGGGGTGCTTTTTAAGATATTATCAAAATGATAATCCTACTCATATCTGTCAATAAATATTTATAGTTATTGACACCATGTACTGTAGGTAAGTAATGATTAATGTATAATTATTTATTTTTTTAAACTATTCTTAATTCAAATTTATTTTCTATTTTCTAGTTGGATTTTCTATAAAAGCGTGTTTTTTAGTTATTTTAAACTATTATTTTTATGTAGCATATATTTTACGACCTTTTATTTAATAAGAATAACAATAATGCATACTTTAATTAATATCTTGATAAACAGGAGATGGGATGTCATGAAACACAGTCAAAGAAATTAATCTTCCCTAATGGTAGATTATTATCAGCGTATCCTAGTAATATTATAAACGCGAAAGTTTGTAAGAATGTATGGATGTATGGATGTCACTCTTTCCCGCAAAAACCACTGAACGGATTTCGATGAAATTTGGCACACGGGTAGATCATGTCCTGGATTAACACATAGGCTACTTTTTATTCCGAGAAAATATAAAGCGAGACTTTTATACCGGAAAACCTTTTTAACGCGGGCGGAGCCGCGGGCAAATGATTGTTATTTCATAAATAGAATGACACTTGTGCAATAGAATAGATTTATTGATTTCTATGTTTAAAATTTAATAATAAATAGGGGACTATATTTTATAGACATCTGTATGTCTCTGTATTGAAGGACTCCTGTACTAAGCAAGTTGTACTCTAAACGAGTTTAATTTAGATTGCTTAATCAAATTAATAAAAATCTAATTTATATACGCACCCATAAACCAATTTATGATCACGGCATACATACTGGACACTTGGTATGCAATCTAAGGCCTCGTGATATACATTATACCGAATCATAAATATCTGGTTATCTACATTTTGTTTGCGTGAATTATATACTTCGGACCTTTATATAGTTTTGAATTACTATGATTAAAGGACTTTCCTTAAAGTTGACTTAGCGACAGTGTAGAGCTGATATTAGGAGTGGCTTATCATGGAAAAATTACTGAAAGTTAAACAAAAATGGTAGGAAACCTCTGTTTATTGAAATGAATAAGTGTTATGGAGAAGCCGGATTATATGCAACCTAAAAGCCCGAAACCTGCGTGATGATACGTAGGTACCATCGTATGATTTTAGATATTGTATAAAAAAACTGGCGAAAATAGCCATAATAGGCATATGCATATAATCCAGACTAGTGATAACCCTTATTGAAGGACTTGGTATTTCGTGAAATAATTGGGCATAATATATTGAGACATTTAACTTGATAGCTTTCAGAAGTGGTAGAGCCGTTCTAAGGCAGTACTAATGTCTAATAAAAACCCAAAGTAAAGTGAAATCAATCTGTGGGGTTTCGTATCTGAGTGTGATCCAGACAACCAATTATCCCTTCGAAATCTTGCTTATAAGCATAGAAGATGAACCTTGATGGTATTAGTGATTCACATGTATTAGCTCCGTGGACTTATATATAAAACCAGTTAATTTGTTACATCTCATCTTTATATATAAATATATCTGTTTTTAAAGAATACATCTGAATAAAATATATCTGTTTTTACTGGTGGTAGATCTCTCATATGTAAGAGTCCGTCTGGATGGGTACCACCGCAATGTCCATTTCTACCGCTAAGCAGCAGTGTGCATGCACTGTTGTGTTTCGGTTTGAAGGACATTGTAGCTAGTGTAACTACAGGACATAGTGAGACTTAACATCTTATGTCTCAGGATGACGAGCGCAGTGGAATGCCACACAGTACTTTATAACTATAGGTGCTGGATGGTGTTGCTACTGTTTATGGGTGGTCGTATCGTTTACCATTAGGCGAACGGCGTGCGCGTCTCGTCAATCAAAGCAATAAAAAAAATATCCCATATCAGCAATAATTTTGTTACTAAATAATATAAGGTCCGTTACTTCTCCTTGGTAATTTTAAAGTCGATTGCATATAGTTTAGTAACAATCAGGTGCCGTAAGTACTTTGCCGTGTAGGCTTGAAAGTTAAATTTAATTAATTGTAAATAAACTATATGTAATGTATTTTTACACACGACACTCAATAAACTTGGCGGTTTATACCTCCATTAACAATACCAGTATCAACTTAATTGTAAACGACTTGGTAAACAAAATTCAATTAACAATAACTTATGTAGTTATAGATTAAATTTCTAATATAGGCAAAAATAATGAATATTAATATCAAAGTGACATTATAAGTGAGACATTATAATCATATATTAGTTATTATAATCTATTTGCGTTCATAAACATTTTTTAACTATAAACTTTAGTAAAACAAACAAGTCTCAACACACAACCTGCAAGGTGGATAGACGACTTTATAAAGGGCCAAGGAACACGCTGGATGCAGGCCGCTTTTGACAGGTCCTTCTGGATTCTTTAGGGGAGGCCTATGTTCAGCAGTGGACGGCATGTGGCTGATGATGATGAATGACACACAATTAAAAATAGAGTTGTTTTTTTTATTACATGACAAGTTTTTGCCCGCGCCTCCGCCCGCGTGAATGAGTTTTCCCGGGATAAAAGTCCCGCTTTATATTTTCCCGAGATAAAAAGTAGCCTAAGTGTTAATCCAGGACATAATCTACCCGTGTGCCAAATTTCATCGAAATCCGTTCAGTAGTTTTTGCGTGAAAGAGTAACAAACATCCATACATCCATACATCCATACTTACAAACTTTCGCGTTTATAATATTAGTAGGATTACGAGCCATATTATCTTGACATTTAGTCAAAAAGTGGGAGGGCTGCTTTAAATACCAAACATTAGCACCACATTTAAATCACTTTTCAATTTTTGTTGAGGTGTAATTAATCATTATATTGACTGGAAATTAGTTATAAGACAATATTTGCATATGGCATTTATTAAAATCGATACGTGTGAGCTAATTGCAGTTTTAAAATACACCGCATAAATCAACGAATATGCCGCCTTCAGTATAGTAGGTATGTAAAATACTCTGGTGGCCTACGAAATGAACTAATCTACAAGTTGAAAATCTTGTGAAAACATTTGGCCTGACATAGATGCTATCAACTTGTTGCTGAGAAACATTATTCACGAGGTTCAAAACAATAACAATATCAGCCTTATAATATATATAGGCCTATCCCAGCACTGGGATAGGCCTATATATATTAGGCTTTAGTGCACCTGGCTGGCCGAGTGCCGGTTGGCAGACTTCACATTCCCTTAAAATTATTATACGGTATTCTCTGGTACGAAGGTTTCCTCACAATGTTTTCCTTCACTTTTAAAGCGAGCGATAATCGACATGTAACTTTGGAATGTCAGAAATTTGTGCCTTGTGTTTTGAACCCGCGGACCTTCGACTCAGCTAACCGTTCCATTCCCAACTAAGCTATCACGCATATAGTAGGTACACATGTATTAAACTGAGTATTGCTTGGAACGGCTTGACAGTGTCTGCGTGGTGCATTTTAAACGTTTGTTCTTATACAACGCCAGAATATTGCAGTGACTTGTAAATTAATGAAATTTAAGGCACGAAATTTTTTCAGGATATTTACTCAAAGTTCCAAAAAGATCTTTCCAGTAATATATCGCTCCAAACGCAGCAAAATTTGCAAATCTCTAATCCATTAGTCTACACATAAAATACATTCAAATTTACTTCCGACAACAAACGATTCATAGAAAGTAAACGTAAATCAAATACGACATCTTATTAATGGCGGGTAATTTCGTCCGGTTATCGTCTGTTTGGTTTATTCCCGCAATAGGTTTGAAACTTCAAATTGCGAAAGCACGGTTGGTTCACTGAGTTATGCAAGATAATTTGTCGACAGTTCTATCTTTATCCTGAGATCTCTTTGTCCGAAGCATAGCGTTTTGGTTACTTAAATGGAGCGTGAACACGTGTCAAATATGGAAAACTGTTACTTAAAGGTTACGCAAAAAGATGTGCATACTTATGCAATGTTAACACCATGAATAGCGTTACAGTCTATGCAGGGATTCTGGAGAGATAATTATATCCAAAGAGACTATTCGTTTCTTACGGCGAGAATAAGAATAAAGTCTCACTTAGCTTTCATATGCAACAATAACAATCGTAAATTGCTTAAGTTATTTTCTTTTTCG
Organism: Sphinx pinastri; assembly: GCA_947568825.1. Lineage (NCBI taxonomy): Eukaryota > Metazoa > Arthropoda > Insecta > Lepidoptera > Sphingidae > Sphinx > Sphinx pinastri. The sequence continues at coordinate 5,754,573 of OX387627.1, read as the reverse complement.
TTATCTATAAATACACAAAAAAACGTGTAAAAAAAATGTGTTTGTCCTTTAACTTTCTTACAAATAATAATTGGCTCAAGCGTCCTCGCGTCGCGCGTCGTGGAACCGAACATCGACCTGGGGAGATAAAAATTCTTTAACGGTCAAAAGGCACTTTTACTTGTGGATATTGGTGGTTACTTAAATGGTTAACTGTGTTATTGAATTTTATGTATTGAGCATGTTATACATGTTTTCGTAATGTTTTCTGCTGTTTATACTGTTACTGCTCAAATAGGTTTCTATATGTACTAAACATAATGTCATATAGTTTTTTAACTTTTCCTAGAGGTCAAATATTACAAGGATTTCTATTAAAACACCTAATTTCTACATGCTGTAGGGCTTTACTAAGAGTCACGATAATCAAAGATATCGACAAAGATTAATATAAAAAAAATTATAGTTTAATATAATGTTAAGAAAAAACGAACAATTTCACAGTAGTCTATTCTATTCCAATACAGCATTCCTCAAATACACGATCGTAATAAATAGTAATTACTCACAAAAACTGTCGCTTAATTTAATATCTACATCCGCTCCCGAGATAGGCTGGAATGCGACCTTCGTACTATCAGGTAAATTCAGATTGAGTTTTATCACAGCGTACCGCGGATGTTACGTAAGAACAACTCTTTACCGCTAACAACTAATTATTTGCCCCAGTTTCGACACGCTTGCATTGAACGATATCTGCCACAACTGCAGGGGTTGGCAACTTTTAAAGTTTAAACAGAAAGAGCCGATCATAATAGAGAACATAGACTATTTACTTTTAAGGAGAAACCTTTCAATTTCTGATAAGGGAGTTTGAGTATCAGTATTGTTCAAAGCCTTATATTAATCAGACGTGTTACGATCAATCGGTGTTTTTAACCCCCGACAGAAAAAGAGGGGTGTTATAAGTTTAGGGTGTGTATCTGTGTATCTGTTTGTCTGTCTGTGGCATCGTAGCTCTCAAACGAATAGACCAATTATGACGTGGATTTTTTTGTTTGAAAGCTAATGTAATCGAGATGGTTCTTAGGTATAATTTATAAAGATCTGTTCAGGCGTTTGAAGATTATCAGCGCATTTCCAACTTAAAAAGTCCGATTGGCTTTAAATTTGGTGTACTGTGACTTCGGCAATATTTTTAAACATGAGCTGATGCTGCAGCATCAAGTAGTCTGCGGGATACCTAACTCCTCAGCAACTTATAGCAGATATAGCGTGTTTGGGCTCATAAGTATGGTCGCAACGAGTAGGTGTTAGATAGTTGATTATCAAGGCCCTATGGTGGAGAATATAATAATTTAAAAAGTTTGAAATAAAGATTAAATTTAAATAACCTCCGACCGCCCCCGACGCGACGACGCTTGGGTCAAAATATTACTAGGTACTTAAACGACAAAGACACTTTTATTATTTTACTTTTTAGAGGTTTTTTGTGTCGGGGGTTATTTAAATTTTAATTTTTTTTTTACTACAATATTCATCAATAGACAACAAGCCCATACATATAGGGCACAGTGGTGACCCCGACGTGATCTAAACACGCAACCTTCTGATCTGGTATCAGAATGTCTGGAGTCTGGAGGCACAATTGAACATTGTCCAATACGGATTGATGGGGCACCAAAGTCATGTCGTATAGCAAGTAGGGTTTTTGGCAGGTATGAGGGAAGATTGGTTTCAGCACTGAACAGAGTATGGTTTATGATAGAATATTAAATGTGATGAAAAATAAAATACTTAACACAAAAACTCTATTAAAATTAATTGTAAGATATATTACTAAGATATAGTTCAAATTAAAAAAAATACATACTAGGACTGCATACTGGATCCATTGCCCGCCCATAGTTTTCCTTTGAGTAATTCAAAGAGTGGCCATTTTACCATAAAGATCCACATGCGATTTGCTAGCCAATGTTTGCTGACCTCTGCACTACTGCATTAATTTACCACTTAATTACATTCATTAGGATTTCAAACTTCACTTTGAAATGGAAAATAGCAAACATAGCATCGAATAACGTGGAGTATGCACTAATGAAATTAGTCTGTTATAACTAATATACACAGTTTACTACCAAAATAGATGAACAGTTTCAAAACTACAACATACCTATACGTGTTATATCCAATTATAACAATTTTTTTATCTAAAATAAGTCACACATCGTAATATGTTTCAATGAAAAAAAAGTTCACAATGACTCAGAAATAAACGGCGATAGCCTAGTTGGGAGTGGAACGGACTGACGAGACGAATGTTTGCAGGTTCAAAACCTAAGGGCATACACCTCTGACTTTTCTAAAAAAGTTATGTGTGTATTTTTTGTGAATTATCGCTCGCTTTAACGGTGAAGGAAAACATCGTGAGGAAACCTGCATACCTGAGAAGTTCTCTGAATTTCGAAGGTATGTGAAGTCTGCCAACCCGCACTAAGCCAGCGTGGTGGACTAAGGCCTTAACCCTCTTAGTTGTAGAGGAGGCCGGTTCTCGGTTCGGCAGTGGGCAGTATTTAATACAGGGCTGGTATTATTATTATTATATATAATGAATCAGAAGTTTAGAGGCGACTTGAAGTTTTGAATTTGTTCATTCATTTTTGCGGCTGACTCTACATTAAAAGGTGAAACCGACTGAATAAATGGTTCGGCCAAAATCATACATTTTGCATTTACATAACAATAGTTCCTAAAATAATAGTCTGGGGACGGAAACAATAAATTATTACCTTTCTATCCATAACCTATTACAACGTTGATGTAACAAGCTTTTTGAAATTCTAATGTGATTTTGTTTATCAGACAAACCTATACTTATAATAATGCAGTAGAACCGGTGTGACTGTACATTTAAAGAAATGTGATAAAAAAGAAAGGGGATGACTAAAGAAGAGTAATGGAACAAAAATCAGCGATTTATGTAATTCTTTTCTGTCTGTTTTTCTGTTGGTTTTTTACTGCACATCTCCAAAATTACTGAACGGATTTCGATGAAATTTGGCACACGGTTAGATCATATCATGAATTAACACATAGCCTACTTTTATCCAGAGAAAATTATAAAGCGGGAGTTTTGTCCCAGAAAAACTTTTTCACGGGGCCGGAGCCGCGAGCTAAAGCTAGTATGGTAATAGGAGAGGAGAAAATGACTATAGGTACTTTACACATCCATTTCGTTCAAAATTTCCCCCCTTACAAAATTCTAAAAATACCTCAAAACAAAGCTATTGAAACCATCCAAAATTAACAATATAATGGTAAGCGACACGATCGCCCATAAAGATTAGAAACACCTGTCAGAACTTTGAATTCGAAGCACTGCGTGGCACTGGCACCTTGGCACAAGGCACCTTGAGATACTTCCTAAGTTTCATAATACTCAATACTTATACTGGTTACCATGTTTCGAGACAGAACAAAACTGTGAATGCATCCTGCTGCTTGGCTACAGAAATAAATACAAGTGTAGCTTTAGTAAATGCGCTTCAAGGCCATTCTTATTACAAAACAGACAATATACGTTTTCATCGGTACATTAATTCTCAATACAAATGCGTGTGGGCAGTTCATACATTACGGACATTAACTACACTATGAGTGCCCGTAATTCAAGACACATTAAACGAGTAGGTATATTTTGTTCAATAAATGATTATCAAACGGTTACAGAATTTTGATTGTGTTGATTTATTTACCTCGTTGATCATTTTAATGACGCAATCTTTTGTACGAGATTCGGTGAGTTAAAAATACAAAGGAATGAGAAAGAAATCTAAGAAATAAATCATTCTTTATCACTTGCAGTGTGGCGCTCTATATAAGTACGAACTTATAATTATAAATACACTCTTACTAGATTGATAAACTATTAGTTTTGCAATGGCGATGCTTATAGTAGTAGTTACTACCCTTAACCGTACATACAGCACACTGATAATTTTATAGTTAATTTTCTTTAATGTTAAAAGACAAAGTCTGCGCCGCACTCAGTGTGTTGTGACCTTTAAGCTTACAGGCTCATAGTTTAATAACTAAAAAATGACTGCCTCGGTGGCGTAGTTGTATTGCGTACGCGTTACGAGTACGATTTGCGCGCTGAGGTCCTGGGTTCGAATCCCGGGTCGAGCCAAAGAACATTGTGACTGGGTTTTTCCATGTAAAAAAAATTACTCAGTCGCAGCTCGGAGTCAGGAAGTTGGGGGTGTGATACCCCCGTGCCTCGGAAAGCACGTAAAGCCGTTGGTCTTGCGCCTGAGCTCTCTCCAGTCATATCGGATTGCCGTCTCGCCGGATTATGAGAGTGAAGGAATAGCGAGTACACTTGAGTGTTGCGCACACACTTGTGCACTATAATATCTCCTGCGTACCTGGCTGATCTCCGTTAGATTGGCCGCCGTGGCCGAAACTGGCCAGGAGGATTACACATTACAACTTAAAAATGACATTAGATTGGCATGTACAGTCCAGCAATGACTATATAAAATAATTCATTTAATGCTTCTTTTACATGTTCATGTGATTTCTTCACGTCGATTCGACGGTTAAAAACGCACCTGGTCCATTGCGATCTACTTTTTATCATATTTATAGCTTAATTGGCAGTTAACTTCGTACTAGTAATTAAGCTGTCACGATTCTTCTAGTTAAAATATTTGAAAATACGCTTCTAGTTCGTACTACACTCATAGAGTATCAATATTTCATGACATATGGTCTAATCATACGTGTAATGTAGGCTGTAATTTAATATACTGCGAACGGGTGACACAATAAGGTAATTTAAACAGCAAACTCAACCACGTGGTGTTATGGTTGATATTGTTATATTCATTCTAAAGCTATTTATTAATAAGCCTTTATAAGAATAATGAAAGAGCAAAAAAAAATGATTTAAAACCTTATATAACCCTTTGCGATATACGTTTATATAATAATAATAACCTGCTGAGCACGGGCTTCCTCTATTGCGAGGGTTTAGGCCTTAGTCCACCACACTGCCTTTGTGCGGGTTGGCATACTTCACATACACCCGAAAGTCTTACAGAGAATTATCAGGTATGTAGGTTTCCTTACGACGTTTTCTATTCACCATTAAAGCCAACGATAATTGATAAACATTACGGTTTATTATATGTGTACACTATTAATTTGTCAAGGCAAGGAGTCATTAAATTATCAATAATGAACCAGACATTATTACTATAACAGGTTGATTGCTTAAAAGTTATCAGAGCGATACAATACCCCCCTTCTTAGTACAAAATCAAATAGCGATAATTATGACAATCACTCAAGTAAACAGGCGTAAAATGGAAAGCAAATTATTGAGCAAATCTGTTTAGGGTGACATAATATAGTTTGTTAGCACTCACGAAATATTGCAAGCTCCAATAGTTGGATATTTCAGAATAAAATGGTACTGAAATGGTAATGATACTTAATCCCTCATTGCTAAATTTTGAACAAAACGAAAAATCTTATTTTAGTTTTTTTATTGCTTTGAATGACGGGACGAGCATGCCGTTCTTACGATACGACCACCCATAAACAGTAGCAACACCATTCAGCTCTTTGTGTTACAAAGTACTGTGTGGCATTCCACTGCGCTCGTCATCCTGAGACATAAGATGTTAAGTCTCATTATGTCCAGTAGTTACACTGGCTACAATGTCCTTCAAACCGAAACACAACAGTGCATGCACACTGCTGCTTGGCGGTAGAAATAGACATTGCGGTGGTACCCATTCAGATGGACTCTTACATAAGAGAGACCTACCACCAGTAAATCTCATACATCGTAAAGCATTTTAAATTATTCATGATACATATTTTGAACTTGAACAAGCGCAGCGTTGGTCGTCCTCTTGCAGTGTGGGCAGACGACCCAACAAACCCTGTAGGAATTCGTTGGATACAGACTGCTTCCAACATAAATATCGTATAGTTGACGATGATGAGGAACTGTAGCCTACAAGACTTGAGTAACGTACTGTAAACATAATAAGATGAACAAACAAGGGGTAGGCAGAGGTGTAATCAGGGCACCTTTTCACGTGTGTCTTCCGTCCCATAACGTGATAGATGAGCGTATCACCATATTGGGCACAAATTCCAGGATCCGGGCTGATACTAAGTACAAAAACACAATACCATTTAGCCCAACCCAGACTTTGAACCCGGGACCTCGGAACGATGTCGTACCACGCACGCAATACAACTACGCCACCGAGGAAGTAATGATTATGAATAACAAATGATTATTTGAATTTTCCTTCAGACCAATATAGGCATAATATTATCTCTACGCGATTATGTATGTAAGTGATGTCAAGCTGTCACTATAATGACTGGAGGTAAGAATGTAAATAGTTACATCTTTTAATATGATACCTAGTTTGTATCTGTCAAAACTGAATAACAAATCATTGAAAAGGAGGACTTTTTCTTTGTATAAAAGTTATACATAATTGCTTATTATAATAAACGTTTAATTTTCAATCTGTTGTTGATATAATCCGAGTTAGATCGGACCTCCCTCATTGACGGCTCAATAGTCGAGATAGTAGGACAGGTCTTTTGAGTTCTGGCCTGGCCTAGATTATGAGGCACTGAGGTCTTAAAAAATTACTAATCACTAATTTCATAATTTTTGCCTCTATGCATAATCTAAGCGATCGGCAATTTATATTGATTATACAGAATATACACGGTGACCTACAGGCACCTGCAGCCCTCGAGGCGGGTAAAATTCTACGTATATTTTCTTTATAAAGTTTCGGAGACAAAAATTGTATTCATGCAATTTTATATCGATTTTTTGGAAAGCACGTGCGTATATATTATGTTTGAAATAAGGTATAGGTACATTATTTTTTTCCGTCCATAAAAACCTTAAAGATTACCGAGCTTATTTTTTGAGTCATATAAATTCATGATCAAGGCCAATTTTACCCCAAAATAAGTATAATAAATAAATTGTTATTATTGTAAATTGTTGCTATTCCTAATAGGTATTTATTTATTTATTTAATTTTTAAGAAAAGCTTACAGACAAATCTTAATATATATAAATCTCGTGTCACAATGTTTGTCCTCAATGGACTCCTAAACCACTTAACCGATTATAATAAAATTCGCACACCATGTGCAGTTCGATCCAACTTGAGAGATAGGATAGTTTAAATCTCAAATTATAGTCGCAATTTTAATTTATTGCTAATTATTTGTCTGTTATTATTTGACAGTCACAATTATCTTAACTCCAAATGATTCTAACAGATGTCGATACGGTCGGTCGGTCTAATTCCTTGCCAACGGATAAGTTGATGTCGATATAAGCGGTTTAATAAACAAAATAAATACGTCAAACATGCCAAGAAAATACCTTTCGACTGGGTTGAGTAAGTAATCAATAGATGGCGCTGCTATGAATGATTCTAACAGATGTCGATACCTTTCGACTGGGTTGAGTAAGTAATCAATAGATGGCGCTGCTATGGTAAATCTACGAACGTGTCATATAAGCTACGGGTAGATTATGTATACTTTTTATACCGGGAAAACTCATTCACGCGGGCGGAGCCGCGGGCAAAAGCTAGTAACAATATATGAATTATCTACAGTACGTAAGAAAGAGTTGCTAATTACAAGCTTTCACATATTAATGAAGAGTAATAACTAAATGACAATATTTGTTCAGTCAAAATCAAGCAAATATACCTTAAAATTATAATTTCAAAATATAATTATTAGCTGTAAGTTTTCCATGCTGTAAATAAATAAATAAATAATATTTTTTATAAAGTTTGAAGTCAATTATCAATTCCTAAAGAATTCATCAACAGCTTTCCAAACACGTTAACGCATAGATGCAATCTTCTTTCCAAGAGTGATTTTACTTTATATAGACAACGAAATGTACTTTAACCAGTCCGATCAATAGATGAGCAAGTACTTCCTAGTTTTGATTGAGCGGTTAACTTCAACATTACGTACTGGATTTCTCTTATCTAAATGCCAACACTGTGACCGACCGCAAAAACATGACTATTTGCTTCATCGTTGATCATTCTTTCATAACATAAAAGACAAAGACGACCGCAGTTAACAAACAAATTCCGGTTAGCATTCAAGTAATTACTTTCAAATGAGATAATATTTTGAAAATTCTTCGCAACAGAGATTCCACGTAGAGATTAGAACGTTGAAGGGCATTTTATACTTGCATTGCGTATGATCACGTCGGGCTTATGAAAAGTGGATCAGTAGACGTAGTCATGTGACTGCGAAGGTCGCCGCCCGCAGAGGGGATGCCATCGGGCTCGCTCTCGTAAATACCATTCGCAAATTAAATGTATCTCGCTATTCGTTACATTTAGACGTGCAACGTAATAATCAACTACCAATTTATTCGCGATCGTGGTTTAGCGACTGTTGCCAAACCTCGCCATTAATATCTATTGTCTATAGAATTACAACCTTATTACGTCACGATCGACTATTGTATCAGAGTCTAATGAAGGCGATTATTTTGAAGCGTTACGCATTAAAGATAATCGACACTTTTTGCAATAGATTGCGTGGTTGCGATGCGTTTACATTGAACCCTGTCGGAGATTAAGTCAACAATTAGTACTTTCATAAAAGTTTTATTGTGAACACTCCTCATTAGCAGGCTTGCAACTACGTTTATTATTTACTAGACTTCTGCTCGCGGCTGCGCCCGCGTGAAAATGTTTTACCGGGATAAAAAGTAGCCTACAGCACTCGGGAGTAATATAGCTTCCTATTAGTGAAAGAATTTTCAAAATCGGTCCAGATGTTTATGAGTTTATCCATTACAAACAAACAAATCTTTCCTCTTTATAATATTAGTATAGTATAGATATTTATTCATTAATGATAACTAAATTAAATGTTGATAGGATATTATACCATTATAATATTTTATCTAAAAAAAAATTAAGTTCGATACCTATTTACGAAAAATAATCCAGAATACTCCAATACTTCTTTGGTTATTTGGACAATGGATTCAATAAAATAGTGGAGCTTCATGGTGCCAAGGGACTAGAGTATTTTATGTTTGATTAAATATTTAAAAAGCATATAAATATAATATTGTTATAAGTATTGCGTTACGGGCAATTTGATTTATTACTTATTTGAAACATAATATGATTCGAATCCAGGTAAAATCAAGCCTATTTATCGGTATTAAAAAATATGTTTATTAGAATTTTGAATCGAACTGAAAATCTCGTGCAGAGAGCTGAACAACGAACATTCAGAAATTCTGCCACCATTGCGCATTAAATTCCTAAGAATCTAAAGCTTTTTAATTTCACTAGATTTATTGCAATGAATTAATATAATGCAAATATACCTTATCAACTAAATATTGAATTGAAAGATGCGTCTGACGTCTTATCTTCACTAAGAAATTGTACGAAAATTATTCCGTATTTCACCATGACTTATTTAGCATATTTCTCATATCTAGCTAAAGCTTAGTTCAAACTTGTGCATGCAAAACTTATGCACATTCAACACAAGTTGCACAACACGAGGGTGCGGTGGGCGGATTTAGTTTGTTTTGAAGTACGGGTCACGATGCAGTGGACGTGACAAGCCGAGTTGACTAATTGTCTCATACGGCACACAATTACGCATTATTAATGGTTTTAATGTGTATGAGAAATTGTCGTCATGTTTGACGTGCGTTGAAGGTGTCCATTATCTTTATTGGTCTAATCTAAATTGATATCAGCACTCACAGATTGCTCCACATGTTAAGTGGAGAGTGGTCTACATGGTAAGTAAAGTAAACAAATAGGCAAATAAAATTGAACATTAATTATTTCATTTTCTAAGAGATAGATCTGTCGTATGAGCTCGTATGCAAATTTGTCAGTGAGCAGAATGCATTTATTTTAAGAACATTATATATATAAACTTCTGTGCATTAGAAAAAATCAATGTCTTAGGGTGACGTGCACAGTACAGTGCTATCGGATGCCTTGTAAGTCGCAGCATTTGGTTTATAGGTACCGGATTTGAAAGTCTTCGACATCATAGTACGTACTTATATTAGACAGAACATTAATTTTTCAAGTTAATTCCATCCGACAGGAAATACAGAATACTTGCTATAGTTTTATAGAACATGAACATTAATTCGTTGCACTTTGCGGCGGCCTACTTTTTATTAAAACCCATTTAGATAGATTTCAGTTAGATTCAGTGTATAATTTGCAAATAAATTCTCTTTATCTATGCTAAGATCACGTTAATGCATGTAAGTCTTACATAGCATACTGTTTACGACTTTTTGTTGTACGTCTCATTACCAGTGTGTTCATTACAAAGTGTGTGTAATGATTAATGTTTTTTTACATTGAATTTAATTGACTAGGCTTTTTGCTGAATTGCGTTGCATGACTTGGTTAATATAGCAGTGGGGTTAGGATTCTATTAGATATTTAAAGCTATGGGGGTTCTTATTGATATTTGACATTATATTTATTACTGGTTCCGTGACTGCAAACTTTCTGAATTTTTTATTATGAAATAATGTAGGTATAGTCCCTAATTACCAAAAAGGTATATCTCTATGTACAGTTAGTCACACAAGTAGCTGAACGACTTCAAAATTTCAAATCGCCTATACCTATTACGTTTAGTTGAAAATTTTTGTTTCATTGTGTGAAGTACATCCCTTTGATTTAATAATTGTGAAGGGGAAAAAATATTGGTAAGAATACAAAAGTGTGTTGGCGATTTGAAGTTTTGAATCAATTTATGTGGCTGACTATACCTTCCATTAAAGAATTTTTAGTTTTTGTATTACAGTTCGGTATTCTAATTAATGAAAGTCCATTCCATCTATTTGAAGTATTTCACACCTCCAAGCTCGTTACTTTGCTGTCATGCGAATTATACGGATAAATTATAAGCCGCTTACCCCGACCTTGACAAATTAGTCACCAATTTCTTTATACTAGAATTTATATGGCATGTGATAAGGGGCATGTCTCAAGCATGTTGCAATTGTATTTATAATTTGCATTAATGAATGACATTATGTGACACGATTTATATGTATGTAGAGATTTTGTGAATCATTTTGGCTGGACTCATGTTAGTTCTGAGGGTCCAGTCATCGTTACAGTTTTCCTTATACCTAGGTACTAATTATGTATAGTCAAAGAAGTTTTCAAATACGAAAGATGTAGAAGGCAATGATGGAACTTACCTAAGAGTAGTGAAAAGTATTGACTTTAGCAGATATACTTATATCATACATACATAGCACACACTCATACACACATCACGCCTTTATCCCCGAAGGGGTAGGCAGAGGCGCAACCAGGGCAACCACTTTTCGCCAAGTGTGTTCTATCCCATCATGTAATAAGCGGCTAGTCTATCGCCATATCGGGCAAAAATTCCAGATTCCGTGCTGATACTGAGTAGAAAAACTCATTATTACTTTGCCCGACATAAGATTCGAACCCGGGACCTCAGAGCCGTGTCGTATCGTGCGCGGTTACAACTACGCCACTGAGACAGTCTCTCTCTATTTAAATATATAAATAGAGAAGATGGTAATTTTTTTGGCGCTGACGTGCTCTTCTACTAAAGATCGTGTTGTGACAATGCTCTTGAACAACAGATAATATTTTCTACAGTACCTACTTATTATGGACATATTTCACGTTCAACTTAACAACTCTAAATACGCTAAATCTAAGAATAATATTTAGGGTAAAGACAGAATCGTGCATTTAAATGGTAAAAATACCCGTCACAGTCGATTTCTTGCTGACAGCTGGTACCCGGTGTGTAAATAAAGAAGTTGGCCTCAGGGCGTTATCCAGTATAACTAAGTAAATCAAATTATTTCTGCATACCTGGAATTTTTTTGAGCCGACCACACACTGATATAGGATAGAGGTAGTTAAAAAAAGGTATTGAGTTCGAAGAATTGTACTTAACACTATGTGCAGTCTCGTATACCAGCTAAAAAGGAACATACTTATGGCGAATTCTTTGGTAACCCAAGTCATGTAGCTTAATTTATATTTTATTGTGTTGTGCATATCATGACAGAGATCAGCACGAGTTGGGACATAATCACATCTGTCAAAATTGTGGCCGCGCCATGGCCATGGTTAGCGATTCATTGATTCGATAAATTCTCTTTTCTGTAAGTAACACCAGGACAGGGCTGCAATTAGAAACAGTATTAGATTTACTTTGCAAAGCGAGCATTACGAAAAGACGTTGAGGAGGAACGCTGTAAAATTGGATTCAGAAAATGTCCTAAAGGTTAAAAAGATATTGTTGCAGTCTTAATAAAACCTTCTCAGTATTTGAGGAGGCCCGTGCTTAGCAGTGGGCAGTATATAATACAGGGCTGATTGCAGTCTTAATAATGTTATTTTTGGGTGTATGTAATAGTCTTTCAACCTACTTAATTTTTCTTGTATTGAAAAACTTCGTGGACCCCATATATTACATAATATGGTGGATAGTAAATAAGTAAGTTCAACTAACAAGGCCGGTTTTTTTCCTCTGGGTAACGCATGACAAGTAGAAAAAAAAGCCATTATTTCTCTGTGTACGTCTCTGATGTTTTTTACTAAAAGACTATTGTTTATCGTTCTGAACCATTAGCTTTGTTGTGTGTTACCTACTGAACTTACATAAATCATATTTTGTTACATAGATTAGTGAATAGTGGAAATACGTCACGTGACCCAAATTAAAAATGTGCCACCGTTAATAATGAATTAACGTCATAAACGGCCCAATTTTAAGACCTCCTGAAGACGTGTATTATATACTGCCCATTGCTGAGCACGCGCCTCCTCTACTACTGAGAGGGTTTTTAGGCCTTAGTCCATCTCGCTGGCCTAGTGCGGGTTGGCAGACTTCATTCTTTTAGAGAACTTCTCAGGTATGCAGGTTTCCTCACGATGTTTTTCCTCCACCGTTAAGTGAGCGAACCTTGAACATTACGTCGGTTCGAATTTCATGTCCCCGCTATGTTTTCTCTAAATGCGGTATGCTTAGGCATTGGGACATCAGAAACATCTTGAAATTAATTATACTGTTAGGTATAACTATCGACGTATTTTAGTCCGCATAAATTGAAGTTTACTAGGTCAAGTTTAGATACAATACATCGAGTATAAAGGTGTAATATCTAAATAAATAGTGGTCAACATGCAAACATGTTTTTAAATTATATGTTGACGGATTGGTAGCGATTAAAATCAATATTAATGGCTGAGCTCTAATTTCAAGCCGATTATCAATCGTTACTGATCAGTTGAATTTGGATGAAAATAAAACGTGATTTTTAGTTCTGGTCATATTTGTTTTTCATTTATTTAAATTAAATGTTAGTTTTTTAAGATGCATAATAATTATTCCCAAACTTCTATTTGCCACTATTTAAATATCAATATTTATGTAACTTGGGCTTTCACATTAAGATTTTTGGAACAGTAATACAATATTTTCCATATAGTAACTAAAATTATGACATCGTGGTTCACAACCAAAGACACTCTAATTAGAGCAGACACACAAACTCCAGCCCGAAGGGGTAGGCAGAGGCGCAACTAGTTATACCCACTTTTGACCGTGTGTATTCCGTCCCATGATGTGATAGGGGGCGAGCCCATCGCCATATTGGGCACAAATTCCAGATTCCGGGTTGATACTGAATAGAAAAACCCAATATCACTATGCCCGACCCGAGGATCGAACTCGAGACCTCAGCATTGTAGTCGTACCGTAATACAACTACGCCAACGGGACATTCACGAGATAATTAGAGCAGACAACAGATAGAAACCTTTAAATAAACTTTCCCTTCAATTTAAAGTAGATACCTATACCTAATGGATCTCACGGATCAGAGAAAGTGAATATCAATGAATTGCGTTTCTTTGTAAGGAAATTAGCAAATATGTTAATCTTTACTATACTAATATTTTAAAGCTGAAGAGTTTGTTTGTTTGTTTTTTTGAACGCGCTAATCTCAGGAACTACTGAAACGATTTTGAATTTTTTTCACTAATGGGAAGCTACATTACTCCTGAGTGCTATAGGTTAAAGTAACCTATATAGCGGAAAAACTTTTCCACGCGGGCGGAGCCGCGCGCAATGCTAGTCTTCTATAAAAATTGTGGGGGTACCTCACTCAGGATGTATTAAAATAAGAAGACACACACACGTGTTTAAAAGGCGGTCATCAGCGTCTGTTAACACATCTCAAGTCACGATCATACATTTCTCAAGAGTCTTGCAATGTTATTGCAATAATTAATCACGACTTCTGCATTTCTTCCTGACTCTACCTTTTTAAATAGGCCAACTATTATTTTAAAGATAGGTGTTTTCTGGGATATAAAGAAACGGTTTTCCATGCAATAACGTTGAAATTATAACAAAAGACAACACGATTTTGATTCTTAGTAATAATTGTTGTAACTTGTTGCTAGACGGTATATGTTTGCCAAAACTAGAGCAGCTCTATAACATGCTTAGAAATTATAGCAGCAGAGAATCAATCCGATCGAACCTTAGTAGGTTCTTCAATGATGATTTATACTGCATAAGTGCCCATTTTTTGCTAGACAACCTCTACATGATAAAATTATAGTCGCCCCTTTTATATCTTGCATCAAATACAAAACATTTATTCGCACAACACCATGACACAAACAAATTACTAGTAAACAAAATGAAATATATAAAAATTCATTAAAATTTAAAACTACGCAAACACCAGTACACTTAAGAAAGAAAAATATATATACATACATCACAATATACTACAACTTTATGCCGGTGACAATTTAAGAGATACCTACTCTCGGTTATTAATATTTATAATATTATGTTAATACAAAGAATACATTTCCCGCAACAGAATAATCGATATGTAAAAGATACTTTAAAGCCGGAACTAACACAACTACTACAAGATATAAATGCAAATTCGTACATATATTCACGTGACTCGGATGTATTCAGAGACGGGCTGATGTAATGTACTGTTAGATAACTCCTCATCATAACAATAATAAAAACAAGATTGGCCCAATTATTTTGTGCTTATATATATATCAACAGTTACGGGTATATTCAATTTGTAGTTCAGATGTATGTAATTTTTGCAAAATTTTATGGGTTGTGGTTATTTATCAATTTGTAATATTCATAAACTATAGTAGAAGCAACAAATTCATAGCACAAAAGAACTCTACATGTACAGTCAGCAGCATAAGTAGCTGAACAAATCAAAACTTCAAATTGCCTACATACTTTTGTATTCTTACTAATCTTTTTAATCTCTTCACAAAAATAAAATAAAATAAAAGAGATTTACTTTACTTCAAACGAAGAAAAAAAATGTTTCAGTTTAACTTAACGCGTATATAGGCCATTTAAGTTTTGATTTTGTTCAGATACTTGTACAGATGCTGCTGACTGTACAATATTTTTATTCTTATACTACGGATGTGATGAAGCCGGTCATTATCCGTATTTGCCATTTAAGTTACGCATCTATGCATGAAGCTTTGATTAATTATATACCTAGATAGACACTGAACGTTTCAAACGCGTCGAAAAAAATAGAGGCCAACAGTTGTCCACTAAATGAGTTCGAGTGAATTATTTTTTGTTGTTTTTCATGGATATAATTTTCTCCCCATTTTAATAGAAACCATGTAATAACTGGTATCATTATGCGCGCACACAAGGATACGCAAAATGATGCAGCGATAGCGTATGACAAAGCTGTCACGCATACTAGCTTAAGAAAAGTTGGCCTGTTTGTTTTAGTTTCATTGCAGCGCGTCACTCTATCTAGGTTTATAATTTATCAAAGGCATGAAGGTAAATGTGAAAAAAAAACCTAAATTACGCCTTGATGTGAGGCACTGAAATAGTTACAGTTTCAAAATAGCGTATACTTTTGTTGTTTAAAAAGTCTAAGGCTTGTCAGACGAGCAATTTTAATGTTTTTGGAAATCGCCTACCTACTAGTTACGAATATGGTACGGCCGATCGTACTGAAAGATAAATTAAAGCCGTGAATTGAATTATGCAATCCCTCGAGGCAGGCCACGACGTTGATTGATGTGCTTGCATACCATAGCTCAAATATAATGGCAGTTGTCTTGGACAAATTTACACTCGTAGACTTGTGCATTGTCCGAGATTGACCCAATATTGATTCGAGTATACAAAGCTTCAAATACCTAACTGTCTCGAAATATTGTAAGAATAGGTACCTTTTTATTACTTTGTATCTGAGAGTTGGCTCGCGCTTGGCCGATTCTATCACTTTCAAACATTGCTACTTTATAATTCTGAATGACATATTATACTGGAAAGTAGAAGGTGTATTTTCACCCACACCTGCGTATGTTATTTGCGTAGGTGTTTGTTGTTGGGTTAAGTAGTAGGCATTTAGTTTTAGCAAGATTTTATTGTTACATTTATTAAGTATATTTGAACTATTGAGATTCTGATTGCTAAATGTAATCAATTAAGCAAGTTTATTGGATTTAAGGTTGCATAATGTATTAAATCAACGTAAAACTAAAAAAATCAATCCCTTCACATGATGGAAATTGTCACTAGAAGTCACTATCCATAGTATTTTCTCTTGGCAAAATAAAAAGAAACATACATACATAGCATCACAACTTCCCTTTTCAGGGGTAGACAGAGGCGTAACACACCCACATTTTGCCAGCTATGTTAGGTCCCATGTAATAGGGAGCGGGCTTACTGACATTTACTAAGCAGAAAATCCCAATGTCACTGCCTGATCCGGGATTCGAACCCGAGACAGCGCGATAGTCGAACTACGCACACAATACTGCTACGCTGCCGAAGCCTAAATAGAAAAAAGGTAAGTAAAATAAGCATAAAATACAATCCATGTTATCCTACTAATATTATAAACGCGAAAGTTTGTAAGTATGAATGTATGGATGTATGGATGTTTGTTACTCTTTCACGAAAAAACTACTGAACGGATTTCGATGCAATTTGGCACACGGGTAGATTATGTCCTGGATTAACATATAGGCAACTTTTTATCCCGGTAAAATATAAAGCGGGACTTTTATCCCGGGAAAACTCATTCAAGCGGGCGGAGCCGCGGGCAAAAGCTCGTTTTATATAAAAACTAAACGAGCGCCACTGTTGTCACTCCACTCCATCATGTTCTGCACACGGACTCGCCCACACAGTTATTTTATAGCCGATAATCTAATCGATTATAAATTGGTGGTAGTAAAGCTTGGGACATAATGTGACCGGATGCGTGTCTAGCGCCTTGCAGCCGCTCGCTACTCGTGCGTTGTATCGATTTAAAATGGAAAGGAAACAAGTATCAAACGTAGGTTATAAAAGACGCGGTCATAAACAGGATCTACTGTTATATTTTTAAAGTATCGATAAAGATCGGAATTGTAATTGCCTCGGTAACGTAGTTGTATTGCGTACGTAGCTAGTACGAGTATACTGAGGTCTCAGGTTCAAATCCCGGGTCGGGCAAAGTGATATTGGATTTTTCAGCTCAGTTTCAGCCCTGAGTGTGGACTTGTACCCCGTTAATAGTAATAGGCTCGCCCATATTAACTTGGACCTCACATAGCTGACGACATATGGTTGTGCTTCACCACTGCCTACCCCTGAAAAAGGAAAAAGGTATGATGCTATTTATATATGTAAGTTCGGAATTGCTTCTCTGGCCTAGTAGCGTAAATGGAAGATAGATGGGAGTCATGGGTAAATACGATTCTCAAGGTATCACTTAGTACGTATTTTAACATATTTCACATTTAAAATTGATCTGTAATCTATACTTAATCCTGCAGTGGGCTGATGTCAAGCAAGCGACTGGTCGAAACACTAGGTCAAACTTTTCTATGGAAATAAAAAACGTAATCCTCCTAGTAGTTTCGGCCACAGCGGCCAATCTCGACGGAGATCAGCCAGGTACGCAGGAGATATTATAGTGCACAAGTGTGTGCGCAATACACAGGTACACTCGCTATTCCTTCACTCTCATAGTCCGGCGAGACGGAAATCCGACATGACTGAAGAGAGATCAGGCGCAAACTTTTCTACGATATTTGTGACAAAGTGTTCTGCGTTAATCAGAAGTATGATATGGGCATGGCATTTGGAATAGATTATCTGATTATTTCGCGAAAAATAATTATATCACTGCTTCTCCGAATATGATTACCGAAAGTTTTCCGACCATTCAATACAATTAGATACAAAATTATGAAAAAAGAATGAAGGCGAACCTAAAAATATTTCCGATATAATTTATCTTAAGCAATCTAAATGTAATAAGGTTAATTGCAAATCAAACCGAATTTAATTGATTGGATATTTGATTGAATCGTTAAACGTTCATGTTATTTTAAATACATCCTTCATTGAAACGTCTCGTAAAGTTTGGACTTGAGAAGTTAGATATAAATGAGATGGGAATTATGCTTCCGCGAATGCATTTGTCCCATTTATAGTATGGACTAGGCGTTGCTCGCGGTTTCGCGCGCGTGAAAAGCCTTTCCCGCTACAAAAGTTCCTAAAATTCCAGCGCCATCTATTTAAAATTTCAGATGAAAAATGACCATTATTTTTCATGTGAGCAAATTACTGGGATAAAAATTAGCCTATGTGTTAATCCAGGACATGGTCTACCTGTGTGCCAAATTTCATCATATTACATACAACACATCCAAACATTTTCACATACTTTCGCATTTATAATATTAGCAAGCAGTAAGATAAGATACTGATTCGGAGGTTTTATGTTTGATTTACGGCATTGTTTGCATAAACTTAGAATAATTAGGTATGAAATTGATCGATTAAATTAAAATCTATAAATAGTATACTAAAATTCTTCTTACGTATTTTTAATTTAAAATTATATTTTGTTACCTAAGAAATGCAGAAGATGATTAAAGAAAGTCGGTAATATAGACTTAAAAATAGATATTTTAGTATATTACTTTCGAATATTGTGAATAAATTCTGTAATTTACCCATATAAGGGCGCATATTTTGGAATGCAATCTAGTTTTAATGTAAGCGTGTATGTTATATAAAATTGTCATGATTGTACTCTGTTTTGCGTCTTAATTAAATAAATAAATAAATAATAAATAAATAAAATTAATTGATTCGGTAAGATGTTGCTCCAAGCTCAGCCAAGATTTAAAAACAGAGAGTAAAGGTCACTGATACTCCTCTAAACAGAGACTAGAGATTCGTTAATTACACGTTTTAGAACATTTATAATATTAAATTATTGTAAATTTTGATCTGGAATAATTTTATAAAAATAAATATGGAATATTTTAATATAAAACACAAGAAGGTGAAATCATTGACAAGAGAATCCACAGAAGTTTAAAAAATTGGTAAATTAATAAGAATGATAAAAGTATATGTACAGTTAGCCACATAAGTAACTGAACAAATTCAAAATTTCACATCGCCGCATTTCTCACCGGACTATGAGAGTGAAGGAATAGCGAGTGCACCTGTGTATTGCGAACACACTTGTGCACTATAATATCTCCTGCGTACATGGCTGACCTCCGTTGAGATTGGCCGCCGAAGCCGAAACTGGCTAGGAGGATTACGTTAATACTTGGTTTAATTAATTCTGTAACCGCAAAATTTTCATTACAAGTTATACTATTACTGCAAACGATGCCTTATGACTTAGATAATTCTGATAAGAGAAGGAAATCCGTAACAAAACCGATAAAGTGGAAAATCAATGACCGAGCAACTTTACAAGCCTTACAAAACTATTCACGCTTCATACATTGACTAAAGGCAACAAATGACAATCGATATCTCAAAATGTTAAAGCAACTTTTTAAATTAGGAACGAAATAAGATGGGAATTG
Source organism: Sphinx pinastri (assembly GCA_947568825.1). Taxonomy (NCBI): domain Eukaryota; kingdom Metazoa; phylum Arthropoda; class Insecta; order Lepidoptera; family Sphingidae; genus Sphinx; species Sphinx pinastri. The sequence goes on along the minus strand of OX387627.1, from coordinate 5,734,555 downwards.
TTAAGAAATATTTTACGTAACACTATTATGGTGATAATTTCGCACTCTGTTTATGCGAAACTAATGCGAATTATCCGCTGAAATGTAATGGAGAGTTGATTAGTCAGACATTTTACCCTCTGGCGTCTAACAAAAACCATATTTGGATTGTTTAAACTAGCCATTTAACGCTGTATAAAAGGAATAGGAACCTTTTCTGGTATTGATGCAAGGTATTTAATAGCAAGTTTTTAGTTTTTCGGGCTGAATAATTGTAGAAGGTGCCTTGGTTAATTGCATTCATTATCTAGGGCGAGTTATGATTGATTAATGTCTTAATTTATTTTAGTTAAATCGGTGTAATAAAAGATTCAAAAACATTTAAATACAATAAAAAAAATGAGTGTCTCATTGCAACAGAGAAATTATAGAAATAATTTAAATTAAATATTTACGTAGGATGGCAGTACAAAACGAAAAAAATATTTAGACTAGAAATTCAGGAGCTCTTTGATGAGAGTTGTATGTATAGTCCGGTCATAATAAACATACCAGTTTGCATTAATTCCTAACAAGCTGGATTTTTGTACAGACCTTAAATACGTCATTACAAATGCTATGTCAAAAGTCCCCATTGATCCCGCTTGTGCCTTGTTCTTTATCCGAGGTTAAAGGTTATAACATTTCGTTTTTTTCGTATATCTCTAAAATGGTGCGAGCTATAATCAATGTGCATTCTGACACTGATTATGATAGCGATCTTACGATGTTGCAACACTGACATACGTTCAGGGGTTTATCTGGATATAAATATCTCTTGATACGTTAATTTAAAATTATATGCGATATATAGCGTATATTAGAGCGGTGGAAATTTATGCATTCGGCGTGCATTTTCCACAGTCCAAGGAATGAAGTTGAAATATGGATTTCTGTGAAAATACTTAATATTTTGCAAGTAGGTTCCTATTATTTAACCAAAGGACATGTCCAAAACGGGCCTGAAATTGTAACCAAGACAGTTTATATATATATTTGGATAGAATTCCTGAAAACTAGCCTTTTGAGATTTATGTAATTTTGTTTAGCTTGAAAACTACACTTCAAATGAACGTTTTAAAAAAAGTTAGTTATGAATGTTCCATCTTTTGCCCCTTTAATATCCCTAAAGTTTGAGCCTGGTTAGATTTTGAGGCCCAGCACCCATACAAACAGCGGACATCTCCTTTAACGCTAACCTACTTAGGTATTATTCTTACGGTTGTAGGCTCCAATACTCAATTTTAATAACACGATTAAATGAAAACGTCGTAAATTTTTATTTTATTTCATCCTAGCAAAGTATAACTAGGTGTAAGCACCTACTGTAATTTAAATTCGTATACTAATTATAAGTAATTGGTACACGAATTTAAATTCCAATACAGACAGCCATTACCATATCTTATACTGAAATCAATAAACACAGCCATGATGTTTTGACGCATTAGTGCAAGGCGATAAATCCGCCCAGCCGAGCATGTAGCAAAAACCGTAAGATTTAAATTATACGGAGAATGATTTGCGAGGCCTTTATCTAATTTGCGATTTGGACCTGTGTGGAAACTTCCTCAGGAATTTAACTGGCTATGTTCACACCTCTTTACGGCTGCATTGCGGAAATTCTTTAGGTTTGACAAAGTGCGTTAGAAAAAAAATTTAAAAGGGAAATTGAAATATTTCATGTACTTTAAACTTTTAATTGATATCTTATAAAGCCTATCAATTTGTTTCACAGTATGGTGTTTTATACAATACATATGAGATTAATGAAAACCCACCCATAAGGGGATAATTATTCTTCGAAACGCTTCGTTAATATAATTTAAAGGACATGTCCGAAAACGGCCCTAAAAATCTAACCTAGATAGTTTATATATATTTGGATAGTACCTCCAAAAACTAGGCCTTTGCAATAAATCGTGTATCTAATTTTGAAGTCCTCCGATTATGAGATTTATGTAATTTTATTTTGCTTAAAAACTACACTTTAAATGAACGTTTTTAAAAATAGGGGGGTCTAAAAATACTTTGTAATAGATCCAAGATCCATATTTTAGCATTTCTAATATCCATAAAATTTGAGCCTGGTTAGATTTTGAGGCCCAGCGCCCAAACAAAAAGCGGAAATCTTCTTTTCCATTAAATTGGGACTTTTGAGTAAGAAAGTCGTAAGTAAACCTAATTCATTGCCTAATTGTGCAGTAGGAAACTATGCTAACGACCCATTGGTCACGAGTAGGTACGTAATAAATTGCAAGTTCGACCGTAGAGTTGTTACTAATCGTTTATCATCACTTACCTATCTATAAAATCAAATTATGGCGAAAAAAACTTATTTGGTAACACAGAAATGGGTTTGTAGGACAAATTAAGTAAGTTGTTAGGACATGGGCTTGTTAAGATATTTCCTTCGACCACAGATACCACAGGCATTTCTAAATGAATTGATACCTTATATACAAGTAGACAAGAGTTCGAATGTTGCATTCATCGAACATAAATTTAATAATATCCCTGGCACGTTCTGTTTTGTGATTATCACAACTTATTCGTAAATTCTCTTAAACTAGCAATAAAAAACAATAAAATCCTCACACGGAACTGTAATTTTTATTAAAATCCATAAAGCTCTACTACGTAGTAGTATTCAGTATTCTATGGCTCCACTTCAAACGTTTGTGTAGTAAATACAGAACACAAATATTCACCATGACCTGTATTATTATGTTTTGACATGCCTTTAGGGTTTTACCTTGTTATTAAAGGCGCGGTGCTTTGTTTATTAAAAATAACAACGCCATTGAATGTATGTACAAGATATAACCTTTAATATACATCAGCCTATTTCATTTTATTTCCATTTACGTGTAGATAACTTATAAAAAACCAGCGCATAGTAGAATTCGTGTCATTTTCTCAGAGCTATGACCGATTTTGCACCTGTGCGCAATACTAACTCCGGCTACGATATCACTTGTAATCAGTGTACATACATAAAAATAAAAATACAAACACACGAATTGATAACCTCCTCCTTTTGGAAGTCGGTTAAAAATAGCTGTGCTCTACCAGTAACCTAATGAAATCAATAATGTTATTAATTGTAACTTTATATATATTTCACCATAAAAACTTTGTTCAGGGCATTTCAGGCAGAATTACTTCGAATGCAACTGAAATAACGCAAAATAATACATGGACATGACGTTATTTATTAATTTCCTTTTTTCTAAATAACTATACCATATATTATATAATAATCTTAGGTATATCTCTCTATCATCCCTATTATTAAAGTGAAAATCTAAGTAAAATTTTAAAGCAATTATACGACTAAAATCTCTAATAAATGTTTATTCATTAATCATAAGTTCACCTATCTATACAGGAACGAGTTTAGGAGATACCAGATACCAACTCCGATTATGGAAGCAGTTTTCGTATTAGCTTCTAATTGGCATTTATAATATGGTATATTAAATCCTTAAGAATTCTAGTCTCGTCCCCTGTAGGCTTTTGCAAACATGTTGTAGATCAGTCATTAGCTAATATTTTTTACTGTATACAGTTCATAACGTATTGTGCTTACTGCTTACTAAGGAGGTTTTGTTCAGGCGGAAAGGAGTCCAACCATAAAAAAATAGGTCACTCGGTAAATGATCATTACGATCATCACAAGCCATGAACATCCTCGATGACAAATGTCCACCTTGCTATGGAAATGTAGCTTGCTGTTAATAAAATCGCAGCTGTAGTACCTATAAAAAATAACAAACAGGCCGGCATAAATAGGCCGACTGGAGGGGTTGATTATCTATCGTCAGTCGACTATCTATAACTTGAACTGATTTTGAAAAGAGCAACACTAGAGTTTCTTGCCCGTTCTTCTCTAGTGAGAACTGCTTTCCGAACTGGTGGTAGAGTTAATATTGACGGAATCTAAATAATGTATAACATTTTATGGGTTCGAATAAATTATTTCATTTCAAAGACATTAAACAGTATAATTATAGACCAGACATCAGGACCAAATTTTTCGTCCAAAAGTTATTACCAATTGGTAATAAGTCGCTGTCTTATCTGATATGTCCGTGTAAAAAGACGTCTCGGTATGCTTAAATTTTGTAAAAGAAGCAATATTTTGGAAGGAAATATGCCAATTTACGACCATGTCAAAGTATTTTCTAATGAATTTTAGATAGGTATTTTGTTATTTCACGGTAGATTGAGTTACTGACGAACAGGTTCAAAATTTTTGTATGACAATTTTCCCAATGTCCGTTTCATATAATCTTAGAACTCTTTGATCTACATTCTACTCCACTTACCATCAATTAGGTGGTGGTTAAATTGCCATGCCAGTGTAAATAAAATAGTCCACGTGATCAGCGCGGACAAATAAACAAAAGTAAGTTTTATAATATTAATGATCTCTATACTTTCAGAACAACACTACCTAAGTATGTCTTCCATTTTAAAACTAGTAAATAAACGCCTAACAGATCCGTTAAGCAACCCGCAAACGATCCGACACCGTGAAATTAGATATTTCACTAGTTCATTGTGGTTTCTACTTATTATTGAAAGTGATTACATTTTATCAACCGCTTCCAAAGAATATTGTTGTTCGTAACTAATGCGGATATCTCAAATAACACTTAACAATGCTGCTTAAATTAAATTTCTAATCAGCATCAGCTCGGAGTTTGGAATTTGTGCCAGATATGGCGACAGGCGCGCCCCCTATCACATCATGGGACGGAATACGCACAGCGTTTACTGGTGGTAGGTCTCTCATTATGTAAGAGGCCGTCTGGGTGGGTACCACCGCAATGTCTATTTCTACCGCCAAGCAACAGTGTGCATGCACTGTTGTGTTTCGGTTTGAAGGACATTGTAGCCAGTATAACTACTGGACATAATGGGACTTAACATCTTATGTCTCAGGATGACGAGCGCAGTGGAATGCCACACAGTACTTTGTAATTCAAGGTGCTGGATGGTGTTGCTACTGTTTATGGGTGGTCGTATCGCTTACCATCAGGCGAACGGCATGCTCGTCTCGTCATCCAATGCAATAAAAAAAAAAAAAAAAAAAAAAAAGCGAAAAGTGGGTGCACTAGCTGCGCCTCTGCCTATCCGTCTGGGATAAAAGATGTGACTATGCGTTAAAATTTATATCGTGTACTGCACTAACAAAATACAAGTAGTTAACGATTTCTAGTAAATATCATATCTTACTGTCGATTGAAAGTTGAGACGTTTTGTAAATAAGGTGCATTCGGCTAAGTTCGGATAACGCAGAAATAGTCAAACTATGGTTATTTTTTAGTTTGAGCCACATAGCCAGCGACGCTGTTTGTTTTTGCCCCGCCAAGAAACATGATAAAATTATCACAGAAGGTACTTTCAATAATAACAAGTTTTGTGTATAAAATGCCGGTATCACCTGAATATTTGAATATGAAAAAATATATACTATCGAGCCTCTTCTAAACTCATCGAAAAACCGTCCGAACTTAGCCGAATGCACCTGAAAAGCATTTTTTCATTTTATGGTGGTTTTTAGTTTTTTTTTTTCTCCCGACGTTCGTCCGCCCGTGACCATGAAGACTGCAGTCTTCGAAACATCGGGAGAATATAAACAAACTAAAAACCGCGTTAAAATACAAAAACTATTTATTTCGATGACTAAAATTACAACGCTAATGTGTACAAGTGAAACCGTCTTTACTGTCACGTGAGTTGTATTCAAAAATTGTTATGGACAGAATTTATTATTACTTTCATGTAGCTGAAATGCCAAAATACATTTCATTCAGGGAGGGAACCCAATATGTACATGTACATAATAACTCCATGGAACCGACGCATTTGCGACGCAAAGGCATGTGTCAATCAGAATATACAGAATGATAGTAAGGTTTCCTATCTTCAACGAACAAAAAGAGACAGCTGGTATCGGTTTTGGACGGGTTGAAGGTATGAAAACAAATCAAACAGCAATTAAAACACCAATATCCATGTAACGAAGTGGTTACAAATTTTATTATAACATACATTCATACAATAAGTATAATTTCAAAACATATAATTCGGGTCGAAAATGGTTTAAAATCTACTTCTAATTATAACTTAAATTCTACGTTTCTAAATATGCATAAATATTTTCATTACGAATGCATTCTTAGATGCTAAATAGTATATTATGTTTCACAAATAATACAACATTTATAACGAAAACAACATAGTTAAAATTAACTTTAACTTAACAAAAATAACGATAACGTATAGGAACAAAATTCATGCTATGATTCATAATAATAATGCTGCATTATTTTTATGGCCTTTAATAACACTCATATTTGAGATAAAATTAACTCTTGCGAGCCATAGAATACAAATGTGATTTTAACAGAAATAAAGTAATTCAAAAACGACGTGATGATTTTTTGCAGGGCAGATCTGGTACGCAGTCGGTCTTACTTAACTAGTTTAAAACTACAGTCTCAACATTATTTCAACTTGCTTGTTGGAGTGAAATTTAAAATATATCTACCAGTCCGAGATGTTCAGAATATTGCCAATCGGTCGGCAGTTTTACTCAACTCATGCATTTTTTTTGTAATAGCGACTCTGAACATAGAAATTCACCATAAAATAAATCAACCATTTTCAATGATATACACATGTTTAATAAAAACGAAAGCCTCTTGTTTATAATAAAATCGAAACGCATTTACTGGCCACTTACTAAACCTAACTTAAAGATCCACTAACGACCTTCATAACAATCGCTTCAGCAGCCACTGCATATCTAACTCAAAAACTCAAAAAACACAAAATTTAAACTGACCTTATCAATACTTACTATGATAATACAACTACATTAATAATCACATATATTGTGTTAACAATACTCGCCTAACATCTTTGCCGATATGTGTTCGGTTGTGTATCTAACAAGCGGATAAAATTGCGGTTAAAATCCACGCTAATTTAATTAGAATGTGGAATTACGACTATTGGTTACACAGGCTACTTGTAAATGTATTATATTTGATGCGGGCTAGTCCGTAAAGTGTACTATGGTGGGCTATTCATAGAATCTTAATATAATAATCATTGTAGTATATAACGAGAAGTACTTACCCTTAGGTTAGGTATGTCATAGAAATATTGTAGTATATGAAGCTATCACTAAGCTGACCTAAACAAATGGTTTTTGCTGTCCTATTGCCTATATTGAACATCGCTTTACATATAAGACGATTAAATTGAGAGACCGGTTCATCTACACCAGTTATCATACCATTATAGATTAAACAGACGAACTACTAACAAGGAAAGCGAGAGTAATCAAAGCATCTAACACTTTACAGACGCCCGTTAATATTGTATGAATAGTGCGTTGGGGTAAATTCGGTTCACGGGGTAAGATCGTTCATTCAAAATACTGTTAAACTCGACATTTCCTAACACAGTGTGATATACAATTTTTTAGAAACCACTGATTAGTGTTGGTTTATGTATATTGAATCGGTCTTACCCCGCGACCGATCTTACCCCAATTATGTTGTTGTTTATACGCGCGACACACCGGTAAATTTATTGTGCGAATATGTTATCGCCTGGTGTGATGAGCGCGTATCGGTACCGTCATACGTTGCAGATGGCCTGGTATGCTTCGAGATGGTCGCCAGCATCAGGAGTGAGCGTGAGCTGGCGACTTGCCTTCAGGAAGATTACCACTCCAGGCCGTACACGAATCTGTTCCGTGTCGCATGCAGATCCTGCTCCTGACGTGATCAAAATGAGGCTTGGGGAAGGCCGGATCTGAGTGTTGTACGGCTCTTCGTTCTCCACCTGTAAATAAGGTTTAATGTTATATGTTTCTCATTGTTTTGTTCATTTTAGCTTTCCGAGTACACATTTCTCAGCTTATGTATATCGGTAAAATGATGATTAGGACTCGAAAAGGGGACGAAAATTATTATCGCCGTCAAATTGACTTTATTATGCAACCATATTGGTTTTGATTTAGCACTAATTTCTTAACGAGAATAGGTTGGTTTTTTTCGACCAACCTACGTCAAACCTCACTGGGCGCAAAAATGAACACATTTATGACGTTATATGCCGACGCTTTTTATCTCCACGGGGTAGGCAGATGCGCAAATAGTGCACTAAGGGCCGAATTCACCACATGCTGATAAAGTACTTGACAGCCTATTCGTAACTTATTCGTCATATAAACTACAACTTTTAGTTACAACTTTTCCTTTTATCTGGAACCGATGAAACTGGCCCTTGGCATTTCGAGAAGCTTATATCCATCTTGTGATACGATAATGGCAAGCCTATCACCATATCAGACAAATTTTTACGAGATACGTTTTTAATATTGAATTATTTATCGCTATAAATCTATTGTTAAAATTTAAAAATAAAAAAAAACAATTTTGCTGTACAATATATGAAGCCGTTTTTTGCGGTGGACGTCGGCATAATTTTGAGGACCGCAGTGGCGTAGCGTGGTTTCTTACCGCCCGGGGCGGACCCAAAATTAGCCGCCCTAAGGCAACGGGCGAAATAAAAAAACACTCATGTAATGCTCATTATATCATTCAAATAAGAGTCATCACAATTCTAATTCTCGTTACAATTTTCGAACAGTGCTAAGAAACACATTTTACCACCCCACTCCTCCCAACTCAGAAAAAAGTGTGTGTACACGCGTTAGAAGTTGTACTTCTTTGGCGTAACAAGATAAAAATCTTTTTAAATAACGCGCCAGAAGAAGTATAACTTCAATATCATTCGCCTTATTCTACGTTCAAAATTCAAAACTAAAATGTTGACTATAGCTAACTTCAGGGTGTCGTTTTTTGGTGACGGTGTGCGCGCGCATCGTATAAATTTACTCTCATCATTTTTCCCTAACGCGCCAAAAGAAGTATAACTTCAATAAAAAAACATTGAAATTAAACTATTATAACGGATTTTATAGCGGTTTTTTATTTAATTTTTCTCCCGACGTTTCGAAGGCTTTGTAGCACTTCATGGTCACGGGGCGGATTGAGTTGTTGGTGGTCCGAAAAGTTAGTGTTACAAATCTACCTTCAATTTACAATTATACAATTTTAAGATGTTAGTCATTGTTTGCGGTCCGGTCTACGCAGAAAGAGCTCACAATGTCTTGAGGTCTGGCAGCAGGTCTTTTGGGGCCAGGTTTATAATAAAATCCGTTATAATAGTTTAATTTCAATGTCTAACATTCGCGTATACATAAGGAATCATTATTCAATAAAAAAAGTTTTCAATGCTCACCCTAATCTTGATAACAGCGAAATCAGGCACCGGCGGCCGCCAGATGCAGCTGTGCGAGTCCTCGAGCGTGGGGCTGAACATCAGCTGGGCCTTGGCGTAGCTGCTGTAGTCCAGCATCTCCACCAGGGTCGGCACGTCGATGTACTTGGGCGTGAGGCCCGCGCGGACGATGTTGTCCGAACACGCCATGCATTCGATGCAGTCTGACGATATATATTTTTTTTTATTGCATTGAGACGAGCATGCCGTGCGCCTGATGGTAAGCGATACGACCATCCATATACAGTACCAACACCATCCAGCACCTGAGTTACAAAGTACTGTGTGGCATTTCACTGCGCTCGTCATCCTGAGACATAAGATGTTTAAGTCTCATTATGTCCAGTAGTTACACTGGTTACAATGTCCTTCAAACCGAAACATAACAGTGCATGCACACTCCTGCTTGGCGGTAGAAATAGACATTGCGGTGGTTCCCACCCAGACGGACTCTTACATATGAGAGACCTACCACCAGTAACATAATACCACACACATACTCACGCCTTTTATCCCAGAAGGCAGAGGCGCAAATGCACCCACTTTTCGCCGTGCGTATTTTGTCCCACGATGTGATAGAGGGCGAGCCTATCGCCATATCGGGCACAAATTTCAGACTCCGGTTTGAGACTGATTAGAAACTCAATATCACGTTTCCCCCGGGTATCGAACCCGAGACCTCAGCATTGCAGTCGTACCGTAACACAACTACGCCACCGAGGCAGTCCAAGTATAATACCACGTTTTTATTATATATTCACCCACTGCTGGGCACGGCTCATCTATATCTAATATTCTTTTGTGTATGCGAGGGTTTGTTAGGTACCACTGCAATGTCTAATTTTGGCACTAAATATACAAGCATTGTTCCCTTACGGTTTGAAATATTTAGGAAGTTAAAACTTGGCATTATGAGACTAACATTTAATCACAGGGTGACAAACGCAGTTTAGCTACGCAGTGCTTTATAATTCAGTTCTATATGGTGTTGCTGTTGGGAGTGGAGACCGCGTCTTGGCAAACGTAGCGTGGGACGCCCTCTGGCGAGATGGCGGGACGACTTGCACAAGAGGGCCGGCAGCGACTGCATGCATAAAGCAGCAGACCGGGCTCTGTGGCGTATCTTGGGAGAGGCCTATGTCCAGCAGTGGACTGCAACGGGCTGATTACAACGGGCGCATTTACATTAGTCTGTTAGACCGTATTCGGCTGCAGGCCGTATTCGGTCACCGACTAATATAAACAGGTATTCGTTTGGCCGTATTCGGTTTGGCCGTATTCGGTCGAGCTAACACAAGACTGTTCATGACGATGCTTGCAACCCGACTGTTCAATATACAATCGCCGAATTCGGTTAACCGACCAATGTAAACAACTCAATTTAGGTAAGCGTTTCAGTTAAACCGAATGCGGCCGCCGCCTTCGGTGACCGACCCATTGTAAATGCGCCATGATGATGATGACGGTGTTGCTACTTCTTGTGATCGTGATGCTTACCATCAAGAGAGCGGTTCCTCGTTGCGTCATACAGTTGTATTTTTAACAAAAGTTTTATCTATTACTATAATGTGGTTGCGGTTCCGCCCGCGTGTAACAGTTTTTCCGAATAAAAGTACCGCTTTATATTTTCCCGGGATAAAAGGTAAAAAATAAAAAATTATACTCGCTGATAATGTAGCTTTATGCTGGTGAAAGAATTTTTATAATCGGTATAGTTTTTGAGATTCTCCATTACAAACAAATACAAAATTAAATGTTTCCTATAATATTAGTATAGATAACAATTACCTCCGCTGAGATAAGCGTGGGGCAGGTTCGGCTTGAGGAATATGGCCTGTCCAGGTTGCAGCTGCATGTGGTTCAGGAAGTACACCGCCCAGCAGCCCACGTCACCCGGGAAGTCCTCGTGAAGTTTCTTCAACAGCTGGTAGTGCAGAGCTGCCTGAGTCGATGAATCTGTGGAGTTCATAAAGGTGTTATTATGGTTGCCTTGACAACGCCAAAATGGCGGCCGGTGGAAAATTCTTGTACCTTTTGGGCTTTAAAACTTATTTTTTCATATTATTTTTTATAGTTAGGTATTTTTTCATAGTACAATCATTATATTATATTTACGGAGAAATAAAATTAAATATATGAACAACTTGCTTCTACTCGCGGCGTCAGCCACGTAGAAGAGATTTCCTGGATAAAAGTCCTGCTATTTATTTTCGGGAATAAAAAGTACCCTATGTCCTAACCAAGGTCTCGAACTATCTCCATATCTACATCGAAATCCGTTCGGTTGTTATCGAGTTTATCGCGTCCAGACAGACAGACGCGGCGGGGGACTATTTATAGTGTGTAAGGATGAATCAGCATTTTTTTCCTTCAATATGTATCACAAATAATATTATTATCATAATAGATATACGTAAGTAATTTTTAAAATTAAATTTAAAACGTCATGGTACTTATAATACACCTGGATAATTATAATTATAATAATTAATGGAAGCTATGTTTACGCAGCCGCGTATTACATATTATCTCTTTCACACACGGTTTTCTACACACGGTAAATTTTAAGATAAAAGGCTTTTTTTTATAAGTAAAAATGCTCGTCATTCAAAATCCAGCACAGAAAGTAATTACTACCCAAAGAACAATCCACAATGTTTTTTGTCGATTTAAACATAATCGACATATTGCTCCTAAAAGATCATAGAAAAAACAATACAATCATCTCACAATGAATCATAGGCGCTCATCAGATAAAAACTAAAAGAGGAAATTATACATAATCAAATAAAAAATGGCACTTAGCTTTCAACTTTAATTAATTAGTCCATATAACTTTAACAGCAGAAGAATTCAGCGAAAAAAAATCGGTTTCGTTAAAAAGGTACCAGTTGCTAAATGCGGTCAGTATTTTGAAAAAAAGATGGTTTTAGGCACATTACATTTTACCCTACCATTATATCAAAAGAGCAGTTACCTTCTAGGAATCTTAAAAAAACATGTAGTGTGCATGTTATAATAGTACCTTTCTTAGCAAGTTTTTTCAGAGTATTCAAGAGACCGTTGGCTACGACATCCTTCTCACAGGTCATCAACGCCTGAAACACCGGCTTCAGCACTTTGCCACTGTCCCCTTGCTCTTCATGAGATAGCAACGCATCCACAGTCTCCTTGGGTAGCATTTTATTAAGCTCCGGTAACTCTGCAAACAAAAATCTATCGATTAGCGGCTATCGAATAAATTATATACGGTTGCATAAAAAAAAATCAAGTCATTCCGTAATCCGTAACCGCATGTTGATTGTTGACAGAACAAGTTTCATCTCAAACCTCAATTGACGTGACATGCCCATTTTTACCGCGTCCGAATTTTCATCTTAGCCCGATCATTGACGTTTGAGGTAAAAAAAAATGCTGTTCAATGATCTCGATGAGTCATCTCTTATTCGTATCAATATCAATATTCGTATGTAAATTTACTGTCATGCAAATACATCTGGATTTTTTCCAAAATGACGAATCATCATGACACACGTATATATAAGTACGCAAGTCACGATGATAACTGACTGAAAAATGACTTTGCAAATTCTATGGTCCATGTTGGACCCATAAACTGATTATGGAATTGATATTTTTAACTCACGCAATTTGAAAACATATTACGCAATCAGAAACAATAAACATGCTGAAGCTGATGTATCATTTACGCATGATCGTTAGGATATGAACAAGATTCGGCACCTCTAGACCATTGTCTACACTTAGGACATGTCCTCTATTAACGATAGACTATTTTTATGCGATCCCGTGGGAATTTTATACTCAGGTACCGGTAAAAAACTTGCGCTCGAGTAAAACTTCAATTTAAAATCTAGTACTTATATCGACGGTTCGCGGGCTAATTGACTTAAGACATTGAGTTTTATGCATATATGGAATCAGCACATTTTCCTCCATTTTTTGGAAATGTCTTAAATTATTCGAAAAAAATGTCGCTTAAGTCAATTAGCCCGCGAACCGTCGCTATACGCTTTAATCCAAACCCTACATTTCATAGATATTTTTTTGTATGAAGATTAAAATTCCCTATACGTATTAAAATTTTTAGATGGAATAATACTCACTTTTAAGAAATTCTTTGATTTCAGGCAATGGTCTGAATCCGCATAGAGCTTCGAATGGTGTGAGAGCGATGGCAAGCTCCGGCTTATGGTTAGCATCCTTGTACAAGTCCGGATATTTTTTATGAAGCTCTTCAGCATGTTCCTAAAGCATTGTCAATTGTCATGTTAGTATAACATATCACACAGGGTGTTTTTCATTTCCTTATCGTCTTAGTCCATATAAATGCAATAAGTTGTTTGTGATGTTTGATACAAGCCACTTCCCATTTACGCACTCATCACTATTTACCCCTTTTGCCTTTACTGTTTTAATTAGGGCTGTTTTTATCGTGAGATATTAGTTATTAATAGAATATAAAACAAAACATATTTATATTCCGGCTAGTAATCATTTATGACATGGATAACTTTTATCTAAAGATAAAAATCACTCCTGAGATGACTAATATTTATTAGGTATTACCCAAAAGCAAATTATTTTTGTTTAATTTTTAATTAATCATTAGTCATTGCTTTATCTACCTGTGGTGGCTCGTGATTGACTAAGGCGATTCGCAAACTGCACCGCATACGCAGCGTAGCGCGGGAAGGCGTGTTCTTACGTTGCTTTTAAGTATCTTATTTGCATTGAAAAACGCGTAGTGCAACACACAGATAACGCATTCATGCGCAGTGTTACAGATCACGCGCCTAAGTACAGAGATGTGATTTATCTAGATACAAGTATCTGAAATACAGATACAAGATACAAAATACGTATTTAGTATCTTGTATCTAAGATACTTTTTCAATTTTTATTTTGTATCTTGTATTTAGATACAATTTTTTAGTATCTTAGTATTTTATAAATACTTAATTTGCTAAGATACTTTTACTAATTATCTATGCATTTTTTACATTAACGGCTCATTTAAGGCCCATATACACGTTGCAAGTTTCTTGCCTGTTGCATACAATTAAATTGAAGCAATATATGACTTGCATGGTTTCAATAATCAACACATAACATTCTTGATTTGTTTGTGTAAAAAGCACATGCTATAATTGGTTAACCAAACATTGTATTCAACTGGTTTCTGTCTTCTTTTGAAAACATGAGGGCATTGAGTCTTATAATTTTGATTTTCAGTGTGTCTCCTGATTCCGATAAATCTCAATGAACTTTATTAAATCAGCAGAACCTAATTTTAATACTTTTTACTCATATTTTTTAATAAACACAGTAGCTTCTAAAATCTAAAACGTTCAACATTCGAATTTTTTTATGGCATTGTATGACGGACCACCCAGAGTCCAGACGGACTTTTACATATGAGAGACCACCACCGCAATGTCTATTTCTACCGCCAAGTAGCAGTTTGTGTGTGTGTTTCGGTTTGAAGGACATTGTAGCCAGTGTAACTATGGGACATAATGAGACTTAACATCTTATGACTCAGGATGACGAGTGCAGTGGAATGCCACACAGTACTTCGTAACTCAAGGTGCTGGATGGTGTTGCTACGGTTTATGGGTGGTCGTATCGCTTACCATCAGGCGGACGGCACGCTCGGCGGCTCGTCTGGTCATTCAAGGCTATAAAAAAAATAATTTCAAAAGGTATCTTATTTGAAAAAAGTATTTAGAAGATACGTATTTTGTATCTAGTATTTAGATACCATTTTCAAAAGTATCTTGTATCTGGTATCTCAGATCCTTTATTTACAAGTATCTTGTAACTTGTATTTCAGATACTTTTATGAAGTATCTTGAACATCTCTGCCTAAGTAATGCAGAGAAATAAGCGATCCCCGCACGTGGGTGCGGCGCAAGACGCAAGGTATTGCGCACCGAGTTCTGCTGTATGGTGATTTCTGCATTAATAACCATTTTTATATAGAAAACAATGCTCTGCACTGTGTACTATCACCACCGCGAGCTGCTGTAAAATGAGGTCCCTGGGCCACCGCATACACTTCCGCAACCACGCGCGTGGCTATGTCGCCACGCACCCGCAGCGTGGAGCGGGGCAGTGTATGAATCGCCTTATTGTTTTTTTTTTTTTTTTTTTATTGTTATAGATAGTTGTGAGTCACCCAAATAAAATAAAATATAATAAGCGTTAGTAAAAGCAATCCAATATTGATAGACAATTTTTTTTTTAAGAAAATCAATGGACCCGACTGGCTTTCGTAGTCGGGTAATAAAGAATCTAATCTCAGTAATAAATATAGTATCATAAATTATTAACTTGAGATTGATAACTTTAAGCTATTACTCATCACATTTCTGCAAATAGTTTGTGAATACACTACCTATATTCCTGGTCGCAATCTAAAATACAATTATATTGTGTTGTAAGTATTAAACAGTGAAACTTGCGGCCTGACAATACTCTGGCTCTAAGACTAATGTATGCAAATCCTAGCAATAATCTCTCTGCAAGAATTCAACCCGCGACCACTTGCTTCACTGCCCACTAGATATAAGGTACTAGTTGCTCATTGGCTATAATATGTACCATAAACTATAATTAATTTATACACACATAGGCTCTTAGTAAAATTATTATCTAAGATTTTATCATTAATTATTACCCAATGACTATAAATATAGGTTAAGTTCATGAAACTCTATAATGGTTTTTAATCAGACAAACTACTGATAACTGAACAATATCAATAGGATGTTACGGTTTAATGTGCAATTACAAACACCCACGCTTATTATGCCATCAATTATAGACGGGGAAATATTTTTCAATATACAACTTAATATGTTTATTAACATCTATAAAAATATTGATTTTTGTATGATTTGATTTATATATATTTAAGTAATAAATGATAATAAAAACATTACCTTTTCAGGATGAGCCTGAATCGATAAAGCCTTCCTTATTGACAAGACTTTGAAGAGAAACGGCACTTCAACTCCAAACTTCTTCCTCACCGCTGGTCCAATGGCATCAAGGTTATCCTTAATATAATCTGACAGCAATACATTCCTCTCAGTGATGATGGATGGGCCATTGGGATGAGTGCCCATCCAGAGCTCCGCGTAAGGTTTCGCGGGGTCAATAGTGATGCTGGGATCAGCGCACTGCAGTAACTTAGCTATAGTGCTGTCATACCCCAACTTTCCCCATTCATAATGCTGCACTTTGCACTGCAACTCCATGGTGATCTGAAAAGTAGGTTATGTACCCTCACATATCAAGTAATTTATAATGAATGGTTGGTTGTCGCGATCTTTATTATTCTGGCCGAGTTTCTGTACTATTGCATGTTTTAAAATATTGTAAAGCATCATATAACACGGTTTTTTTTTTTTTTATGGAGCTATTAAGATGGAGCATCTCGTCGTTCGCACCATATAAGGCAGCTGGACCAGATGGGATTTTTCCCAAGATGCTACAACATGCACTTAAGTATATCAAGGACGACCTTCTAGCTATCTACAGGGGATGTCTGGCAATCGGATACATACCAGAAAGCTGGAGGAAAGTAAGAGCTGTCTTTTTACCCAAGCCAGGTAAGAAGACATATCAAGATCCCAAATCATTTAGATGCATTAGTCTCTCGTCGTTCCTACTAAAGGCACTAGAGAAACTAATAGATAGAAACATACGAGAAGAAATAGGAAAAGGTAGCAAGCCACTGCATGCAAATCAGCATGCATATATGGAGAACAAGTCCACGGAGACAGCTCTCCACAACTTGGTGGCAACAATCGAGAACACACTGGAGAGGAAAGAATCAGCAATTGGGTGTTTCTTCGACGTAGAAGGCGCCTTTGATAAGGCGACATCAAACGCGATAGAATCCTCATTAAATAGAGAAGGCATCAATCCGTTAATAAAAAAATGGATTATAAACATGCTGAATCAAAGACTAATAACAGCTGAATTAGGTGACATAACATACACGGTTAGGGCGAACAGGGGCTTTCCGCAAGGGGGCTGCCTGTCTCCCCTAATGTGGTGCCTGCTGCTGGATGACCTCATCAAGGAAATAAATCGCAGGCACATATACATGCAGGCGTATTCCGATGATGGGGTTATCCTAGTAGTGGGACAGGACCTCAATATGTTGTGCAGCAGATTAAATATGGCAATTAGGATAGCCTTACAGTGGTGTAGGGAGCGAGGACTTAACCTCAATCCAGACAAAACTAAGGTGGTTCTGTTTACCAAAAAGAGAAAGAACAAAGATCTGTCACCAATTGTAATAGATGGCAGAAATCTAGAAATAGTTAAAGAAATCAAATATTTAGGAGTAGTGCTGGATGACAAACTACTGTTCAATTCGCACATAAGCCAGCAATGCACAAAAGCTAAAATAGCGATGATGCAATGCAATAGAGCGATAGGCAAGACCTGGGGTATGAAGCCGAATATAACCTACTGGATATACAAGGCCATCATACTCCCAAGACTACTGTACGGAGCCTTGGTATGGTGGCATAGGGCGACCATAAAGGCAAATTACAAGAAACTAGCCCAGGTACAGAGACTCGCTGGGCTTATGACAACAGGTGCACTAAGAACTACTCCAACTGCGGCACTAGACATCATTCTAGGATTTACACCGCTGGATCTGGAGGCTAAAAAGAGAGCATTAGAACAATGTTACAGATTAAAGTCCTATGGACTATGGAAAACTACTTCCACAAACAAAGGACACAAAGATGTAATCAATACAATTCAAGGAAAAATGTCGATGATCTTGGGAAACAATGATCTAATTCAGAAACAAAAGATCTTCGACAAAAAATACAGAATACATATAGGACAAAGAGAAAACTGGGAGCTTCCACACAACCATGATAAGTCGGTGGAATGCTTCACAGATGGATCCAGGAAGGAATCAACAGGATTGTCGGGGGCAGGAATATTTATAACCACGCCACCCAACACAGAAGAAACCACAATAAAGCTAGGCAGATATGCGAGCGTATTCCAGGCGGAAATAATGGCCATTCTGGAATGCGCTGATCGCACTAAGCAAATAACCAATAAGGAAATCAGCACAATACTGATTTATAGTGATAGTCAAGCAGCCTTAAAGGCACTTGACAAACCAGAGACAACGTCGGCCCTAGTGAAAGAATGCAAAAGCAAACTGAACACACTAGCAGCCGACAAAGAGGTCATCGTCGCCTGGGTACCTGGCCATCAAGGAACCACAGGAAATGAGAAGGCCGATGAGCTAGCAAGAGAGGGAGCTGATGAAACATTCATAGGGCCGGAGCCGTACTTACCTATACCGGCAAAAATCACGAAGGGAGTAATCAGCAGGAAGATAGCTACAGAAACAAACGTCAGATGGAGAGACATGAAGGGCTGTCGCCAATCTAAAATCTTCATCAAGACGCTAGACCAGAAGAAAACAAGAAGCCTACTCCAATACAGGAAGGAGGACATAAGAACCATTATAGGAATCATGACTGGACACGGTACGCTGAACAGGCACTTAAAAATAATAGGTAAGACCGAAGACGCCTCGTGTCCAGAATGCGGAGAAGAGGAGACCAGCATCCACTTTCTGGCAGAGTGCTCAATGTACTCTCTGCCAAGATGGGAGATACTGGGAACAGACAGACTGGAAATAGCACAACTACAGGAGGTAAAGCTAGGAGACATAATCAGGTTCAGTAAGGTAACAAAAAGGTTTGTAAGAGTAGAAGGGGGCATACTGCAGGAGCACCAGTAAAACCAGTGCTTCAGGATGGAGACTGTCACGAATAGCCAAGGAAAGGGGAGCGACGCTATGTCAGACTGGGGGACGCCGCCTGGGGGGTGGGAGAGTATGTGGGCAGACTGGGCCTGGCAGCCTGTGTGGCCCTCACCGCATAGGCTGAGCGCTGCCCCCCTGTTGGCTCCTGCTGCAATGATCGTTCACGGTCAAAGTGGCGGGACCCTCAGTGGAAGACGGTGCTGGGCAGAGATCGGCAACCTGGAAGGTTCACACCTGGAAGGGAGCCACGATGCCTCCAAGGTCTAGCTGTGCCACAGCCGAAACTCCCTATGGTGAATGCGGCCCCTGGAAATGATACCTGCGAAGCGAACCGAACCAAAGCGAAAGTGGCAGCTCCACCCAAACTGGGACTAAGGGTGAAATGGTTCCCAAGGAAGTGAACTGATCACCCGTCTGTGCGACTGCATACGTCCCCATTAGTCATACCGTAGTATGACTGCAATGCTGAGGTCTTGGGTTCGATTCCCGGGTCGGGCAAAGTTATATTGGGTTTTAAATTCAGTATCAGACTGTTTTTTTTTTTATGGCATTGAATGACGAGACGAGCATGCCGTTCGCCTGATGGTAAGCGAAACGACCACCCATAAACAGTAGCAACACCATCCAGCACCGTGAGTTACAAAGTTCTGTGTGTCATTCCACTGCGCTCGTCATCCTGAGACATAAGATGTTAAGTCTCATTATGTCCTGTAGTTACACTGGCTACAATGGCCTTCAAACCGAAACACAACAGTGCATGTACACTGCTGCTTGGCGGTAGAAATAGACAATGCGGTGGTACCCACCCAGACAAACTCTTACATATGAGAGACATACCACCAGTAAGTCTGGAGTCTGGAATTTGTGCCCAATATGGCGATAGGCTCGCCCCTGTCACATCATGGGACGGAAAGTGGGTGCACTACTTGCGCCTCTGCCTATGCCCTAGGGGATAAAAGGCGTGAGGTGTGTGTATATTTTAGGAAAAGAAGTGCAAACGTTAAGTGTCCCTAATTAGATGACCAGACAGAAAAATAGTAATTATTCCTCTAAATGATTTGTTTTTATTTAAATTATTTTTACACTTGCCTTTTTCTAATTATTTTTTTATTAATGCACATATTAGTTAATAACTGACACCACAACATAAAAACGCCATCTAACAATAACATATATATGTATAAAAACTATATGACTATAATATATTTGAAAATTGTTGACTGTCCTTAATTAGGTGTTCACCAGTGTATGTGATAGCTTGTCAGAAATTACAAAGTCTGCAGTTTTTAAGCATCATTGCCTTTTGTGTATCATTAAGTTATAAAATTAGCAAGATGACTACTTTTAAAGATATATGATGCAAGTTTGGGGACAATTATGAAAATTTTCATGAATGTTCCAGATAAGTTATAGTCGATTTTGTAAATAGTTAGCAATAATAAAAATATGAAACTGCATGAATGGAAAAGGATATGAATATCTTACGTACCCAATATTTTTTGCAAAAAATCTCAATTAGCTTTTGCATCTGATTTATCTTAATATGCGTTTTATTGTCCTAAATTAGAATCTCTATGAACTATGTATACATACAACACATAGGTAGGAGATTTGAATGTTTAAACATTGTAAATAATTAATGCTTAAACCGTCAACACCTGCTTATATATATATATAAGCGTACTTTCCTATATCCTCGGACACCGGTATCCATCGCGGACGTTGACAGGTTAAAATAAAAAAGTAATAAAATTTTATTTTAGTGTGAACCAAAATTATTGCTGTTCAGAAGTTCCTGAGATTAGCACGTTCAAGCAACCAAACAAACAAACTCTTCAACTTTATAATATTAGTATAGATTATGATAATAAAGATGTATTATATTTGACAATAACGAATAGTGTATGCAATTGTCTCAATCAGTATTATTCTGAGTCTTTAGACTATGCATGCTAATATCAAATGTATAGTTTTGAATATTATTGTGTAATATTATTGGTGTACCCATAATACTATAAATTAATGAAATGCATTTGCCAACATATAATATTTATTAAAATCATAGATATTTAAAAGGTCTTAATAAGACAGTCTAAAACTATTTATACTGCTCTAAACCTACATACAGTTTACATTTACATGAATTGATTGTTGCTTGTCAATTTTCACTTAAATCCATAATAATTATGATTTTATTTTTATTTATATATATATGATAGATTTAAATTGTTATTAAGCAATTATAAATATGATATTTATAGTCATTGTACAAAAATGTATTAGAAAATAACTTCATACTAAAGGAACCCTCTCTTAACGCAACAGTTTCTCCCTTTTTAATTTATAAGATTTCTTTTACTTATAATAAGATGGCAAAGGCACAGTATGAAAATAAAACTAGTTCTTGAAATATTTCCAGCTACTGTGATGGTGTCCTATTTAGACATTTAAATAAAGCGACAACGAACAGAAAGTATTTATAGGTTCCATTTCACAAATTACAGAAAATATCGAGCGGCACCGGTGACCCGAATAAGCCCGATCGATCATCTACACAGTTTAGAGCACAAACTATACGACGTACTTACATCGTTTTTTGTAGTAATTAACAACAGATTAATTGTATCCTTGGCAATATTATAGAAGAAATAATTTCCTACTGCTATAATAACTCCTATACAAATCGCATAAAGCCAATAATTCTAAATTACATGCATTATATTGTAACTTCAATTACCTGTTAATTGCTGCACTTTCCACAGCAATGATAAATATAATCAAAAAATTGTGAAAATTACAAACATGAAGAAAGATGCTTCATCAAACAACTGATAACACCACAATAAACAGCTTGATGTAAAGTAATAAATTAAAACAAATGACAATGACAGTATTCAAATTACGAAACTGCACTGAATGAAATATGCAGCGAAGTACAATTTTACGGGATATTATTGTGACGAATCAATGCCCAATGTTGCCAGGTGTATTCTAAAAATATCAAACATTAAAAAGCAAAAACCTAAAAATTACATTTGTTTTTGGCTTTCTTATAGATTTTTAGGTTAATCTAAAAAAATATTTAGGATATTTTCGACTAATGAAGATTAAGTGAAGCTTTTGTAATTACATTTTAATTTATTAGGCTATGCTTGGGGCTTAAATCATAAGATTCTGTGTAAAACTTCTGAGTTGGCAATATCGAATGTGACACAAGCTAATAGAATTATTAGCACCGCCACCTAGGTATTACCTTTGAAACTAGTACTTACTAAATCATTGTCATCTTGTTCGCTTTGCTGCACTCCATACTTTGCGGTTAGATGTCGCTAAAAAATAATTTTGCATTTTCTATTAAAAATATTACGATTGCATAGAAATATTTTTCTTAATTCTCAACCTTAGTGCCTTTGCTCAGTAATGTTGCAGTTAGCGCCAAGCGGACGTCAGAATCAAATTATTAAGGTATCTATAGTGAGGGCCGTATTAGCCTAAAGGCTAATTAGGCAACTGCTTATGGGCCCGGCATTGGCCAGGGGCCCTTCGTCATAAGAAAAAAAATGAGAAAACTATATTTACCGATTCGTATTTAAAAAACCCGTTACCTGATGACAATATTATTGCTTTGATTATCTTTTACATTAAATTTCAATACATTTTCGAACATATTATAAGTCAAGTCATATTATAAATCAAGTCTATCTGTTGTAATAAGTGTCTAAAATATGTGTAGTGTTATAAAAAACGATATAACAATACAATAACAAACCGTGATAATCGGTGTTAAAAACAATTGAAAACAAAACATAGTAAATGTTAATAAAACGACATTTGTACCCGTGCTTCATACAAAAAAAAAATAGGGCATTGTAACGAACATTTTTTCTTTTCTGTAAAATAAAGAATACAGTCTTGAATTTTGTCAAATATACATACTTGCAAAATGGACTAACGCATTAAACGTTGTCTTCCAATAAGTTGCGGCGTCGTGGCGCCAGGTGTGTGTTCGAGTCCTACAGAGTGAAACTATTCCCCAATTTGTTTTTGTGAGATTACATTACACATTAAAAGGTTTGTAATTACCTACGATGAGTTTTGAAAATATTACACTCCGACACAACAAGAATCGTACTCGTACTAAATCAGCAGACTCGCAAAGTAATGTCAATAAATTCAATGACCTATTAAATCAAACAATGAATAACACTGGCACTAGCCTCCCTGATGTAAGCTATGATGATACATGCAACCAAGAAATAATCAGTGAACTTAAAAATAAAGTCGAGAAATTAACTATACAATTATGTAGTGCAGAGGAGGAAATAGAGTTACTTAGTTTAGAAAACAACACACTCAAACGGTCGAATAAAGAGTTAATGAAGAAAAATGAACTTTACAAAAACATTGTTTATACACCTACAAAAAAGTCTAATTATAAACAATCTTCTCCACGCTCTTGCTCAAAAACAAAAGAAGTCTCACAAAGCAAACAAACACAGACATTACCGTCAGATGCAAAGATACATAATAAAAGTACACAAACTGAATCAGATACCAAAACACAAAAGAAAATAAATTTTACAGAGAAATCAACAATTCATAGCTCGAATAATGAAATTGAAAGTCTAGAAAAAACAAAGAGAAAAATATGTATTTTAAGTGAAAATAAATATAATAAAATATATGCAATTGCAGACAAAAAGTTTCAACACTGTGAATTATGCCATTACTTAACACCAAACTCTGGCATAAATAATATGATGAGTAACTTGGAATCCAAGATTAAAAAATTTACTTTGAATGATTTTTGCATTATTTTAATTGGTGAAACCGACTTTAAAACAACAAAAGACTATTCTGATATAATTATTAAAATAAGGAAAATACTTGCAAAGGCTCAGCACACAAATGTCATTGTGTGTATGCCTACATACAAAAAATGTGTAAAAAATACAACAATGTATAACTGGAGAGTGGAACATTTCAACAAGTTACTTTACCACGATATTATAACCTACGAACATGCCTACTATATTGACTCTAACAAGAATCTAACATGGGATTACAAAATGTACAAAAAAAATATAGGATCTTTAAATAACCATGGCATGCAAATTATTTTTGAAGATGTGGATGAATTTGTAAAATATATTATCAAAAACCAAAAATGCCCAGAAGATACAGAATACCAACAAACTAAAAATATTAAAAAAACACAAATAACCGAGCAGCTTTTTCTATAATAGACATATATACATACTTCACCAAAACATCGCAGGCTTAATAAATAAAAGTAATGAGCTTACTATTAGTGTAGAAGAGATGTCAGATAAAGGAATAGAAATAGATGTAATTTGTCTATCAGAACACTTCATGATTGAGGGTAATGAACATTTATTGTTTCTTCCCAACTATACCCTGGCCGCATGTTATTCTAGAAAAACTAGTCGAAGAGGAGGAACATGTATTCTTACTAAAAAAGGACATCAATATAATGAACTTCGTGATATAGCTCAACTCTCTATTCATGGCATATTCGAATGTTGCGCCATTGACTTTATTCAATATAAAACGACTATTGTATGTATATATAGAGTACCTATAAATAATGCGTTAAGTGTGTTCTATGAACGACTCGAAAAAATATTGCAAATTATATGTAAAAACAAAATAAGTAGAAATATCGTGATTGCAGGTGACTTTAATATTGACTCTCTTAAACGTAATAATATTTTCTTAGAGTTAGAATCATTGCTCTTAAGTTTTAATTTAAAATTACAATTGAAGCAGCCAACACGACTCACAAGTGGGACATGCATTGACAACTTTGCACACAATCTAGGGATAAAAACCAAATCCCAGGTAATCGATTTTGGCTTATCAGACCACACAGCACAAATTTTAAAAGTACCAGTGGAAAAAAAAATCCTAATCAACAATTGGCAAATACAAAGACGTGACTATAGTGTAGAAAACATGAAAAAATTTAAAGACTATTTAAGAAGTATTGCCTTTTCTGAAATTTATAACACTGATAACTCAAATACTGCTTACAATACTTTCATAGATACTTTCATATTATTATATAATTTGTGCTTCCCTTTTAAAAGAATTACTATTAAATCCAAAGTAAAATCTCAGTGGTTATCGCGTGGAATAAAAATATGCAGTAAAAAAAAGAGGGAGCTTATGTGGAAATATAGGCTGTATAGAAATAATGTAAATAAAATTACCTTTAAAAATTATGAAAAGTTATTTAAAAAAATAATTCATTTAACGCAACGAGCACAAAATAATCATAAGATAATGTCAGCAACTAATAAATCCAAAGCTACTTGGGCAATCATAAATAAGTCTAAAAAGAATATGCCAAGAGACATGATTACTACCATATACGTTGGCAATAAAGCTATAACTAGGCAACAGCAAATTACTAACACCTTTAACAACTTTTTTATAGACAAAATACAACCAATTTTAGGCTCTGGTAGACAAGTTACTTCAAATATAACCAAACCAACTCAGTCAATGTTTATGGCACCAAGTACACCCTACGAAATACTAAAAATTATCAGATCCTTAAAAAATACGTCAAGCGTTGGATATGATGGTATCGCCACTAAAATTGTAAAATATGTAGCCTACCACATTTGTGATCATTTAAGTCATATCATTAATTTAAGCATAAGTAGCGGAACTTACCCGGAAAGTCTAAAAATGTCTATTGTAAAGCCATTATTCAAAAAAGACAATAAACAAAATATGAACTGTTATAGGCCTATCGCACTTATTCCTATATTCTCTAAAGTGTTTGAAAAGTATATTTATTCCCAAATATATGATTATTTAGAAAAAAATAACATTCTTACCGATTATCAAAAAGGTTTTCGCAAAACCAAATGTATAAATATGGCTATTTTCGATTTCTTACGTAACGTTATGGATAATGTAGATAAAAAGATACCAGTGTGCGCTATTTACTGCGATATGACCCAGGCATTTGATTATGTTGAGCATGATATTTTACTGAATAAATTAGCAGCTTATGGTATAAGAGGAAATATTCTAAAGCTATTAGAATCATATCTCAAGAATCGCAAACAATATACAGAAATTTCTAGTATAGACTTTAATATGAAAAAGGAACAAGTATTCAAATCTAATAAACGTATTGTTAAATATGGTGTCCCGCAAGGAAGTGTTTTGGGCCCGCTGTTGTTCATTTTGTATATAAATGATCTACCAAAAATAACAAATTATCCAATATCTCTTTTCGCTGATGATAGTACGGTTACCATACACTCCACCGATAATAACACCTATGAAAATGAAATTAATAATACTATCAAATCAATAATTAATTGGTTGAATAATAATAATTTAAAAATTAATTTAGAAAAAACAAAAATTATGTTCTTTAGTCAACGTTTAGCAGAACCGTCTATTAATGTTAATTACCAAGGTACAGTTATTAATAAAGTAGATACAACCAAATTTCTAGGTGTAATAATTGACAAAAATCTGAATTGGAAAGCGCAAACAGAAGAACTCAACAAAAACATTTGTTCTTCTGCTTATGCCCTGTATAAACTGGCACCTATAGTCAGTACTAATGCACTCATCACAGCATATCACGGTATTGTTGGCTCTGTCCTAAGATTTGGCATAGTTTTTTGGGGTAATTCTACCAATAAAGAGATGATTTTTAAATCACAGAAAAGGTGTATTAGAGCTATGTTCGGCCTGAAAACAACTGAAAGCTGCAAATCGTATTTCATTAATTATAACATTTTAAGTCTGCCTTCCCTTTTTATATATGAAGTAGCTACTTTCGTCCACAGCAATTCAAACTTATTTATGAAATTATCAGATGTCACAATAAGAAACCTCCGCGATAAAAACAGATTATGTATTGTAAAATCAAACACGGCATTAAAGCATAAAAGTATATTTTGTTTGGCACCAATAATTTATAATAAAGTCCCTAAATCTATTAAACAACTACCGACCATACAATATAAATTCGCCCTTAAAAAATACCTTCTACATAGATGTTACTACAGCTTATCAGAATTTTTAAATGATGAGAATTAACCCCATACACACAATTCTGTAGAAAATAATATTTTAATTAATTACAATCACGATGTTTCTCCTAATCATAATAATATCTACAAAATGTTTGTGAGAACTATGATAACTAGATTGTATTAACATTTTTTTTATTTTTTTATAGTAATCATAAGCGATGCGTCTATGCACTAAATATATAATTTTGTACGCCTAAAAGGCAAAACATGTAGCCACTTTTAAAAAACTGAAGATCTTATACAATTTTATTGTCATAACTACTCATGTTTTACAAAAATAAATATCTTTATCTTTATCTTTATCTTTATAAAAAGCCTTATTTTTTTGCAGGTTGTGGTAGAAAAAATATATTTTAGGAAGTCAGGAAAGGGAAAAGGAGCTCCAAGGGGCAATGCCTAGAGGCCCTGACATTCTTAATCCGGCCCTGCGTATAGTTAAGTGATTTTCACCCGCATCATGCGACTTGAATGCTTGCATTGCCGGCCCGAGAACGGTATTTAATATTCCAAAAATCTCACTTTGAAGTCTATAACAGCTGACACTTTATGTTGCATTGGTTTTCCATGACTCTTTACATACATAGACACACACACTCACGCCTATTATCCCCGAAGGGGTAGGCAGAGGTGCAACTTGTGCACCCACTTTTCACCGTGCGTATTCCGGTCCCATGATGTGATCTTTACACACTTGCTGTAGACAAATAGGTACGTTTACAGCGTGACTTTACCACTATTGACCTCACTTACGTTGGAGTGGAGTTTACTGGTGGTAGGTCTCTCAATTATGTAAGAGGCCGTCTGGGTGGGTACCACCGCAATGTCTATTTCTACCGCCAAGCAGCAGTGTGCATGCACTATTGTGTTACGGTTTGAAGGACATTGTAGCCAGTGTAATTACTAGACATAATGAGACTTAACATCTTATGTCTCAGGATGACGAGCGCAGTGGAATGCCACACAGTACTTTGTAACTCAGGTGCTGGATGGTGTTGCTACTGTTTATGGGTGGTCGTATCGCTTACCATCAGGCGAACGGCAAGCTCGTCTCGTTATTTTATACAATAAAAAAAAAAGTTGGAGTGTAGGTCCATAAGCGTAGCTTCTCTAACGGCGGTATTAATAAATCAATCTCAAGTTTGAGTTACATCTCAAGTATTGATAGTTCAATACATTATGTCTACTTGAGATGTAGGTAACTCCAACTTGAGATTGATTTATTAATACCGCCGTAAGTAATCCGTGATCCATTAACGTAGTAGTAACGTACGAGGAAATACTTTCGTACATTTTCCGACTTTTACAAAAATGTATATTGCTATCTTATGCTGCATTTCATCAGCTTATTTCAATTATTGTATTCATCTGGACAAATAACTATACCTATTAGGGTACCTAGGTATTTTTTTTTATCTCGGAATAGGGTACAGTGGAGCTTTTAATCCGAAAAGAACGTTTTTGCCAGCGAAGCCCGAAGCAGAAGCTTATATAAATACCTATCTATTAAATAATTAATTCAACTAAAGCAAAACAAAAAAAAATAGGTATTGATTTTTTTATTATCTACAAAATATATCTAAATACCACAAATTTATTATTTAATCAGATGTAAGTTTTCTATCTTCAAAATTACTAATATCATTGCGAAGACTTCGTAATCTATTATGATTTGGTATCAATCTCGATTCTGAATTGTCAATATTCCGTACGTTTGTATTTGATTTCAGTTTAAAATCTGTATTTTCACTTTTCGGTTTGCTGGGTATGGAAAATCCGGAAAGGCCTCTGTTGTATATCTCTACATTAGGACCCTCTTCCAGTTGTTCGCAAAGACTGGGTTCATTATCAAAATTGCTATGCAGTTCTAAATTCAAATGCCTCACGTTCTTACTGGACGAAGGACTATACTTCAAATCCAACTCTTTTATATCTAGATATGGATACTTTTTCATCATCACTAGTTGCTCGTATTGCCGTAAATTTTCATCGCTCAAAGCGTTCTTGTTATCGGAAACTTTGGCCGAATTGATGTGACCATAGATATTCTTACCGATATCTTGTGTTGAATCTTTAATTTTTTTCAATGCACTCTCGATATTTGAAGCCATTTTTTTGGTGCGCTCAAGAATCGCGCGATGGGCTATATTATGGCAAACCTTGGAATCTGAAAGAATGGTTTGAAATGATTCCTGTGCAATACCATAACAAAATTGAAGATAGGTAAATTATCTTTTAAAAATTAACATAATTTACCGAACTCAGCTGCTAGCTGCAATTAGGTCTAAATTGTAGTACACCTACATAATGAGTAGGTAAATTATGTTCCAAAACAACACTCTTACTTATGTTAAGCTATTAACACTTAGTTAATGGCATAGGATAAGTACCTAAATGAGCACAAGTCCGCTAAACTCTCTCAGTATTAACTTTTAACATTCAGGAAACAGCTCGAATTTTCTTAATGACGCGTGTCCTTAATGACTGATAGCTAAGTATACTACCTATAATAATACGGCTTACAATTCGCTATAGAGGTTCCCTTACGTCTAACAATATGCAATACTATATTAAGTACGGTAAGAATAATGCATCAGGTAAGAATAATCTGTGAGAGTAAAAGACAACGATCTCTACATAGAGGTAGAGTCAGATCCCAACAAGTTAAATTAGTAAGGTAATGGAACCATTAATAGCCTACCACTATACCATACCAGCCCTGTATTGTATACTGCTCACTGCTGAGCACGGGCCTCCTCTACAACTGAGAGGGTTTAGGCCTTAGTTCACCACGCTGGCCTAGTGCGGGTTGGCAGACTTCACACACCTTCAAAATTCCTATAGAGAACTTCTCAGATATGCAGGTCTCCTCACGATGTTTTCCTTCACCCTTAAAGCGAGCGATAATTCACAAAGAATACACACATAACTTTTTAGAAAATTCAGAGGTGCGTGCCCTTGGGTTTTGAACCTGCGGAAATTCGTCTCCGCAGATCGTTCCACTCCCAACTGGCTATCGCCGCATTAATGGTCTACTTACTTTGAAATGCTTTGGTAAAGTTTTACTAGGATTTTTGAAAACTGGGCTATGTTAGGAACCGAGCTGTCTTCGGTCACACTACCTTAGTAAGTGTCTACGGAATTAAATGTCTAGATCCATTACTCATATTATTAAGTGTTTTGTTAACACATGCAGTCACTCCAACATCTTTAGTTAGCATATAAGTTAATAAAGCTTGTCTTAACAGTAGGTGCCCGGGATATGAGGAGTTTCTCACTTCTATAAGTACGTATGCTTATTAGTAAAAACAAAAAATGTATATATATACAGAGAGTTATATGAGAAGATATATTAATAGAGGTACAGTAAGTATCACAATTGATACATAATATGGTTAATGAATAATTATACTAACTAAAACGTGTAAACCGACTGTAATTAGGTACTAACTAAG
Source organism: Sphinx pinastri (assembly GCA_947568825.1). Classification (NCBI taxonomy): domain Eukaryota; kingdom Metazoa; phylum Arthropoda; class Insecta; order Lepidoptera; family Sphingidae; genus Sphinx; species Sphinx pinastri. The sequence continues at coordinate 5,703,779 of OX387627.1, read as the reverse complement.
ACATTCAACGGTAGAACTCTTTTGGTACTAACGATTTGTATACGCATCGAATAGTGGCCAATCCACGCTCTGCCTATGCAAAGGGAATGTGTAGTTGAACGTAAGACACAACAATACACATGCAGCAATTAACATTGCTGTATTTTTCTGCATTATTACATCAATAAAAAAAATATTTACACATGTAAAGTAATTTACGTATTATTTACTTCCTTCAGTCATGGCTTTAATGACAAGTTAATTATGTCAATAGCAGTGTCATAAAAAGAAGAAAGTCAGTCGCAAAAAAGTTTCTAATATTTTACGCATCTAAAAAATCGCAACCAAGAATCAAAGGTCAAATCAAAGAATCAAATTCACAGCGTACTAACCTTAATCAACTACCCGTTTCATAGCAGTGAAGCTTATAAAAGACCAAATTAACATTTCAAACTACAAGGTATCAATTTATATTACTTTAATTTTTTTATATCAATTCCCAACTCCGCCTTCAGCCCGCCTAGCGAGTCCCTATTGGCCGCAAATCACCCTTTCCCTTATATTCTCGCTGGGATAAAACGGGAGCGAGAAATGTGGGCGGGGCGACATCCTCGCGTCAACTTGCACCTGACGGGATGGCATTACACGTGACCACTTAGTTCGGGGAGCACGCATTCAAGTTGTGAAAATGAGTGATGAATTAGAAGCTGATAAATCACAAACCGAATCTAATATAGTTCACGCGCCGCGTCCGTCTTCCCCGAGGAAGTTCTTCGCTCGGCTGTACGGGCACCTTGAGGAGCCTAAAACTAGTGTTGCTGTCGATAACGTTCAGTTTGAGAGTGAGTCGTCTTCGGACGTGGAGATAGAGCAGGAGATTGAGGAGAGAGAGAACAGATCGAACCCTTTGGTGCCGCGGAGCGTTCCGCTGTGGCATCCGCCTGCTATGCCGTTATGTCCAAGACCGATGTTGCTTCCTCATCAGCAGTTGGCTTTCGGCGCTGGGTTAGCAGCGTTCTGTAAGTAATAGTTCTAAGAAATAATTTTGAATCATCTCGGGATATAGACAATTTAACTTTATTTTGAACTAACTACCTTTTTGGCTTGCCTGGAACTTTAGACGATGTATTTTTAGCATTGATGTATTAAAATAATACATCAATGATTTTTAGTCACAAATAACAAATAACAAGAAAAATCATAGGCATAAAAATACGCATGCGTAAAGTTCTAGGTACCAATATTTAAATGGGCTAGGCATTAAAAGCAAGTTAAGGTTGCACAAAACTATACTAAGTTCCTATAGCAAATAGCTTTGTTTTGTGTAATAACTTCCTTCACATCAGCGCTACTAAATAAGTTATTAACTGTCAGTTAGAAAGACTTTTATATATGAAATGTTGCGAAGATACCACAGAAAGATTGTACCTACCTTACCTGTCGAGTTTAAACGTATAGATCTATGTCCAGTCCCTAGGGTCAATACTTCCTTTGCAAAAAAACACTTTGATGCTCTAGCTCCTAAAATTTACAACATATTGCATAAGAAATTTAAGGTAAAACAGTGCAATAACAATAGATTCAAAAAAATACTATTACAATGGCTTAACCAACACAGCTATGATGACATTGAAAACATGCTACTTTAAGTGACCAGTAAGAGAGGAATAAATATGCTGTACGTTCACACACACACACACACACACACACACACACACACACACACACACTCAAACACACACACACACACACACACACACTCACTCAAACACACACACACACACACATTTATCTAATAAAAGTACCAGCTGATGGAAGTTTATTAAATTGTGTTTGTTGTATATACATATATATATATATTATATTTGTTCTAGTATTAATATCTTCTGTATTTATAATTTATAATGCTGAAATTGCCTAAGGCGCGTTTATTTGTAATACCAATGATATGTGTATTGCTGGGGGAAGACACTGGTTCCTGAGATACAGCTAACGCTAGTTCAGGGGCTAGGGTAATAACCTTTCTATAATGTCATGTGTTTTATTGCGCAAATAAACAATTATTATTATTATTATTATTATTATAACCTATTTTATTTCACGTTTCATGTGTGGAAATACTAAATGAGTACCTCTCCATAACCTATGCCACCAGACTTCAGAGCAATAGTATAAAGTACTCTATGAATAGGACCCAGGACCGTCCTACCAGAGTCTGTCCAGTGTCCATACCCAGAAGCAGATAGCCGTCAGGTCTGTTTGTTGATTAGGGTGTTAAGAAAGCAGGACTTTTAAAAAAAGATACTTAATAAGGTGCTTATTTTCGCCGAGTAAAAATAACATCTTAAAAATAAATAAATTGTGCTCTCTGGTAGGAAATATTTTATATTCGCCCGGATAGCGACCACCGTACAATCACACAATTTTGTTCTAGTACACTTTCTCGAGATAAAACGCGCAATTTTCATATTTTATCAAGCAGGTGCGATCGTTTAGTTCAGCAGATAACTCTTATTGTCTACTTTAGTTGTATGTTGCATGTTGCTGACAGACGACGCGCAAGCGACTTATTTAGAACCTTAAGGTGGTCGAGCAAATACATTTCTGACTGTACATAAGGTGTAAAACCTGCCATAGTGGCCCAGGTAAGTGTGTGGCGTAAGGCGTTCCGGGATCAGCCTGTGTAGCATAATTGTGTCAACTGGTTAGGAATAATCATCTCTTGTTGATCACCACGCTGTCTGTACCCCACTCCACTTCCCAGCAGGTGCAGTGGAATCGCTTTGGAAATTATAAGGAGATGTGATTATAATAATTTAAACAAGCTCAGCTTCTTTTTGAAAATAATCCTACGTACAGACAATGGTACAGAAAATGTTTACTCTTATTTATTTTATTTTTTTGTAATTTATACACTAATGTGCAGGCGGACTTAATGCCGTAAGCATTCTCTACCAGTCAACCTTAAGGTGGTGCAGAGATAATATTGGTAGGTACATTAAAGGTATATATTAAAAAAAAGTGCATCTTATTGTAGTGTAAATATTTAAAAGATAAATACGTTTGTGAAAATACTTGGAGCGAAATTTAAATTATTCAGGTCAGTATCAGTATTTCAGTAGTATAGGAACTCGGGACAACACTAAAGCGTATTTCGCTCCTATTATGAATCTTAGAGCGATATTAATAAATCAATCTCAAGTTTGAGTTACATCTCAAGTAGACACAATGTATGGAACTATTAATACATTATGTCTACTTGAGATGTAACTCAAACTTGAGATTGATTTATTAATACCGACCTATAAGTTTAAAAAGTTTTAGCGCTAAATTTATGTAAAGCTCATAAATTAATATCTGTGACGCATATTACATATACCTACACCTATTGCTAGGATTATAGACTATATGACTCGAAATAATATGATCTAAGGTTCCTCGGGTTTATTGACAATCGCTTTATTAGGTTCTTTGAACAAGTTTGTGAACAACGTTAGTAAATTAACAATAATTATAGAAAGTGCAAGAACAGTCTAGCACAGCCTACCTCTAAATGAACTATACTCAACCTGCTATGAAAGATTTAACTATGGCACATGTTTATGGTGTTAGATTCTTTATTAGACTGACTGTTAAAATACATTACATTTATCTTATAGACTATACACGTACTACACACTAGACTGGTGCTCGTCGAGCTTTTATAGCCGCTATCGTCGGCCTGCTTAGCTTTTGCAAGTGACCTATCTGATTTGGAAAATTTCATTAAAACTAAAGAAACTTTTCTCAATGTTACTTGACCTGTATTGTGTATATTGTATACTAACCCTATAAGAATAGCATAATTTCGAAGTTACTTGTGTATAGTATAAGCGGCGAAAGCCTAGTTGGGAGTGAAACGGACTACCGAGATCAAATGTCCGCAGGTTCAAAACCCAAGGGCACGCACCTCTGACTTTTCTAAAGTTATGTGTGTATTCTTTGTGAATTATCGCTCGCATTAACGGTGAAGGAAAACATCGTGAGGAAACCTGCATACCTGAGAAGTTCTGAAATTCGAAGGTATGTGAAGTCCGCCAACCCGCGCTGGGCCAGCGTCGGTCAATATGGCCTAAAACCTTTCAGTAGTAGAGGAGGCCGGTAATAAATACAATGTTAAAGTTTAATTACGTTTTTATACCCAAGTACGTTATTAAAGTGACGTTGTTGCCTGTGGCACCATAACTAAGAAGTCTTTGTTGCCCTATAAAAAATGTATTTTAAATGATTTTAAAACAATGTTTTAATAATCATTTCTCATATTTACGCGAATGTTAGACATTGAAATAAAACAATTTTTCGGATTTTATCGCGGTTTTTTCTATTTATATTTTGTCCCGACGTTTCACATAGGTCATTTTTCACGATTTCGCGATGAATAAATATTGTTATAGTATTTTTTTTTCTTAGTTTTATTTATGAGATCCTTGTACTTATTATACATGTACTTAAAGACTAGACAGTGTACTATTATTAATAAAAAATAATGAGAATAATTCGTTAACATTTATATAAAAAATAATATATATTATTGTTCAAACTAAACGCGCATTGTATTGAAATATTGTATGCAAATAAATTCAGTGTCCTGTTGCTTTGTTTCCATATTTTAGCTACTTTACGGTTAAAAACGTTAATACTTTTTTTTATTAAATAATATTTAGGGTCCTCTATACTTGCGTCCGTACTTAATATTGAAGTCACGTAACTAAACACTGCTAAATTTTTAGTTCCCAAATTATTTTCTTTACGCCGAACTTCAAATAAATCACGCCTTTGAATAAACTTCACCCCTAAAAAAATTATAACTTAACACCTGGCAGATCTTGGCACGCAAATCTTATGTAAATTAATAATTACGTATAGAATCAAGTATTTAAAAAAAAATCAACCATAACGAACACGGACGAATATAGGCTTTGTAAGACCTTTTAATAAAAGCCTAAGTAAAAATTTTATGGTAAGCTTTTGTTTGCTCCGTATGATCAGTAAATACAAATTATATATCTATACTAATATATAAAGCTGAAGAGTTTGTTTGTTTGTTTGAACGCGCTAATCTCAGGAAATACTGGACGATTTTGAAAATTCTTTCACTAATAGGAAGCTACATTACTCCTGAGTGCTATAGGCTACTTTTTATCCCGGAAAAACTTATCCACGCGGGCGGAGCCGCGCGCAAGCTAGTAACTTTATAATTGAGAACATTAGTACGTACCTTCCATATCGTAAATCAAATCGTAAAATTTCACTGCAATCTAATTAATGTATTACACAAAACGAAAAACCTATGTACGAAATTTTCGTTGCAAATGAGTAAGTAACTCACAATGACTTTGATAATGAACAAAAAGTAAATTAGACAACTGGCAGTACTTATAACTATTATTTTTACTTAACTACATATTTAGTTTGACAAAAACTAACTATCATCGATATCAGATGAATGCGATAAAAGTATTTATTAATTCCTAAAAAAAATAAAATGACCTATGTGCGTTTCGAAGAACGTTCCGTGACCATGAAGGCTGTAAAGTCTTCGAAACGTCGCGTCGCGTCGGGAGAAAATATAAATTAAAAAACCGCGATAAAATCCGCAAAATAGTTTTATTATAATATTTCAATTACGATACACTTTATTATAATAGGTTGGTAGGTACAATCACACTTGATTATAAACTCGATCCTCCAGAGGGGTTAACGTCAATTGTAAGGCAGGCGACCAATTGTAAAAACTGAGCCAAATCTTATCCGGAAATATGCTTAAAAAAATGTCTTGGCCTGAACACACATTGGGGAATAATGCCTATACCTAGTTATGATGTGCCTGTGGAGTTCCCAAGCCCAAATACTAAAGGATTTACAGTTGGAAAAACCAGGACAATTCAGTTCACAAATTAATATGGTAAATTAAATGAAATTTTAAAATACATGACCTTAAGAGGGCGCTATAAAAACCCAGGATGCTGCTTAAAAACTATCCAGGACACTACAAATCATCAGGACATGCCCTTGAAAAATAGGTCGATTGAGAACCCTAGTAAAAGTCATGTACCTACTATTAAACTCAATAGTTTAAAAACGATTGTAAAATTAAAGTACCTCCTACAAAAAATCTAATTATCGTGTGATAAATGTAATGATAACTCGGCTTAAGGATGCAGATGATACTGTACATATGATAGAGACAGTTCTTAATAGAAGAATGTCACCCGCTGACCATTACCAAGAGCTCTGAATCTTTGAGCACTCAATGACACAGCACTGCGCCGTACAATTATCCACATACTTTGGATTTAAAGTATTAGTACCTAGTCTAGTTTACTTATTTCAATATAATTTGGCATAATGTGGTACCTATTATCATCATCATCATCAGCCTCATAAAGTCCACTGCTGAACATAGCCCTCCTCTAAAGATTTCTAGACAATAGACATACTTACATAGTGAAGGGCTAATTTTCTTGTTTAGTAGGTACTTCAACATTAATATTTCTAAAACCAAAATCTAGTAGCCACTGTTGCTATTTATTAATGTTAAATGATCAGTAAATTATCTATTTTATTTGTGTATTATAATAATTAATAAATATGGTGGTCTACTTTGTTTAACTATGATAATAGTATTATTTAGGAGCTGGGGACCCGATGGTTTCGAATCTCTTCTCATACAAGGCTCCAAGGGCGGATCCAGCTTTCAAGTCAGGGGGGGTCATATAGTCAGGACAGACTCCAAATCGATTGCAATAATGTATTTAAGTAATCACAAAATAAATAATAGCCGGGGGGGGGTATGATCCCAATTACCCCCCCCTCGCCCCTCCTCTGGATCAGCCCTTGCATGGCTCTGCGTTCGAATCTCGGGTCGGGCAATACTTTATAGTTTTCTGACAAGATTAATTTACACGGGACTGGGTGTGTCCAGAGGGGCTTCAGGTCAGGCAAGCGGCTTATCGTAAAAGTTAAGCCAAACCTTTTCCGCAACATGTGTTTAAAAAAAATGATTTGCACTGAGAAGACATTTCAATATTATAAAGATAGGTGTTTTTTTTTTCAATATTATGAAGAAGGTATAATTGTAGGTTCTATAATCCGCAAATGAAACCGCGAATTAAAAAACCGCGATAAAATCCGTAAAAATAGTTTTATTTCAATACAATCCGTAAGTTTGGATGTAAAGATATTTATAAATAAAATTAAGCCGGCTAATCTTGAAGCAAATAACTACAGAAAAATACTCCACTGTACTGAATAAGATTCTCCGTGATATGCTTTATCGAATCCTTCATAAACATTTTTATATTTATTTGATAAAAATAATGTGCAAACTCTTTTGAATACAAGCACAAAGATCAAAGATAACATGATACCTCCGAATGGTTACCTGGCTACACTTACAAATAAAATATCACTAGAAAAATATTTCAATATAATGGTAGGTATCGGTCCAGATAAGCCTTCTCAGAGTACAGACGGCCCTAATCCTTCCACTCATCTCTTTGCCGGACGTTTCTTTGTGAAATCAATGAAAATCTGCGTAAACATTTCATATTTATTAGCATTTTTATATTTTCTGTTTATAAAACTTATCTAATTATTTGATAATGATCGACAACACGTTTTTTTAACCGTCTCCAAAAAAAGGAGGAGGTTCTATTTTCGACTGTAGGTACATGTATTCTATTTTTAGGGTTCCGGACCTCAAAAGAAAAAAAGGAACCCTTATAGAATCACTCTGTTGTCTGTTGTCTGTCTGTCAAGACCCTTTTTCTCAGGAACACGTTAAGACATCAAGTTGAAATTTATAAAAAAAACAGCCGGGTCTACCGTCTCTTTCAGCTGTGAAAAAATCAAACCTATAAGTCAACGTGATCAAAATATATGACCGTTTATGTAACATATTATCGCATATTTTGCGATTTCGCAAGGGAATAAAAACCTATAGCGTAGGTACTTCGCGTTGACCAAGAATCATGAAATTTGCCAAGAAACAAGGTCTTACAGCACATGTAAAGGAAAACATTTGAAAACTGTAAATATGAACTTTAATAACAAAAAAAGGGAAATTACAAACTGTTTATATTTGATTGTTTTATTAATTAATTTTGGCGAACTGTTGAACTTATATACTTAGATACCTTACCTACAAGTTTGTCGGAACCCTCGGCACGCGAGTCCAACTCGCACTTGTCCGGTTTTTTATGTATGTTCACCGATTTCTCCGCTAATGTGGACCGATTTTAAAAATTCTTTTTTTATTTGAAAGCCTATACTATACTCCTGACGTGATCCCATTATTAGCCAGTCAGAATCTGATGATGGGATCCTAGGAAAATCGAGGGCAACCCCCAAATTTTTTACGCACTTTTCATATACTTACTTTTTAACGCAATTCAGACATTTGTATCTGGTAATCATCATCGCATGTTGCTGAGCTGATAATGGAAAGTATACGTCGGGATCTTCTACATCCCGGCAACTCGCACAAAGTACCAACCTTGGTCTTCAAAATCCTACATCGCGGATCTCTAAGGAGTATAACGAGATAAACATCAAAGTTACTGATATTGATATATTCAGCAACAATCTAATTTACTTTAAGAAGCAGATATTTTTACTATTACAAGCACATCCATAGAGCTAGCTAACGATCAAGTATCAGTTGTGTAATGTGTTATTGTTTTGGGTACTAATATTGTGATGAGTAATTTTGATTTTTTTATTTTGAAGTAGGTACTACGCTAACATTGTAATCATTTCCATTTTGTAAAGCACACAGTGAATTGTGAATGTTACGCACACCAAAATTGCCATGCATATCTGCATAATATATAATAAATGTTAGTTTAAATTTTGCAATAATATGTGGTGTAGTCATTGATGTAAAAGGTGTAGTAGTGCTATTTAAATAAATAAATAAATCAGATGATGGGATCCCATGAAAATCTAGGGCAACCCTCATATTTTATGGGCACTTACAATGTTTTTCATGTAGGTACTTTCCCGGTAGGCAACGGCTTGGCTGTGCCTCTGGCATTGCTTAAGTCCATGGGCGGCGGATGCTGCTTACCATCAGGCAGACCGCTTGCTGTTTTGCCTACTAAGGCAATTGAAAAAAAACTTTTTGACTGAGACAAAAAAGCGAAAAATAAATACTTTTAACAAAAAATTCAACCGCTTTCTAAAACCTAGCTAAAATTGCTAGCTAAGCTCGATAAATACATGGAAAAATATGCGGATATAATAAATAAGATAATTAGTCACCGACTGGTTTTAGTGGTCTCTGAAGGCACTTTATATTTTTTCTTAGTTACACTATGTTTTAAAGTTATAGTTATATAGGTAGGTATAGACGTAGACGTAAAAATCTATTCATTTCTTTAAGGTATTGAAGATTGATCAAATGTAGGTATATACCAAAGACTTCTTAACTTAACTAAAGTTGAACATCTTTGGCATTTGGCTAAATTGATCACTTTAATTGTCTAAAAGTAACGTTGGTACGTATTTCTTCTGAGTAGTCTGTGGCAGCTTACTAGAGTTGTCAACAGTGAGCTTCTAGATTCGACTCCCAATTCAGGCAATTAAAAATGTTTTGTGTGAGTTTGCATATTCGGAATATCACACGTCATTTGAATTGGAATTTGTGCCTGATAAAGCAATTGGCTGCGGGGATAAGGATGTGAGCTTTATTCACAGAGCGGGCCCAAGGTTAGAGCGACTAGAGAGTCCGCTCTAGGCCAGCGCCAAAATGTGAAATACGAGCGAATATTTTGAAAACACGCGCATTAGGTACTCAAATAACTGTGACCATAGCAAGAATTTACTGTCTCTACTTTGATCAAGGGCCGGTGCTTTTAATTTTCATAAATTACGGTTACGTATACCAAATTCTTTCAACTGTCGGAATCACGGAATCCAGACGTGGCATCGGCTAGAACTTTTTCACAGACAACATCGATTCAAAATAGCCTTACTATCAGAAATCAAACATTTCATAGTCACTCAAAGGTATATTGAAAGTTCAAAATGTTGACAACAGGGACCAGCATGGAGTTAGCAAAGACAAAAAATAAATTAATAAACATCTTGATCGATCGTTGATCGAAAAGTTTAAAAAGGGGTAGGGGCATCGGTAACACTGCTGACATATTTGCAAGAATTATACAAGTAGTATCACTAGGTCAAAGAAAACTACGGTGAAGTAATTACTTTCCGTTGCTTCACGAATTGTTAGTGGGTTGCCAGTGGTCCGAGCACTATGTCCCCTAATCTCTATTTCTTTCATTTAAGTCCGATGACGCATCCATGATACTTCTGATTATGATGTTTATGTATAGTGGAGAACACTCAACATTATGTGACCCACATGCTCATTTTCCGACGTCTTATAAAAAAAGTTTGCTTGTAACTCGCAACGCACATAATAATGTCTACCTATTACGTAGGTATTTACTTATTTTTGAAATCGACCTGGATGTGATAGTTATCGGGGTTGTTAGTAAAATTCAATCGTAAGTAATAATCAAAACCTCATAACGTCCTCTCCAGTTCGGTGTAAGCCGGCTTATGGAGCCGGCATACTACCACCCTTTTCTTTTATTGCAGTTGAATGACGAGACGAGCAGGGCACTCGTCTGATAGGAAGCAATAGGATCGTCCATACTCCATAAACAGTAGGTAGCAATGCCTTACAGAACTTTGAATTGTAAAGTACTGCGTGTCACTCCACTAGGTACGCTCGTAACCCCGAGATATGAGGTGTTGGCTATGAAACAATTAATGCTAAACCAGTAAATAATACTAATAATAAGAGGTTCATGTTGATAACCGTGTTAAGACCGAAAAGGACAAAATGTCTAAATATTTAGATTTGGCTCACGAGGTTACCGACATATGGGAGGTGGACTCCACAATTATTGTTCCGATTGTCGTTTCTGCTCATGGGTTGATACCAAAGAGTCTCGACCAACACCTCCAGAGGCTCTCAATTGGTCGTTGGGCCAAGAGCCAGATGCAGAAAGCAGTACTTCTGAACACGGCACGCATTGTGAGGAGATTCCTCACTTTGAATCCCTGACCACCGGTGGCTTGGGTCTTGAGCCTCGCTATTCCTCCAATATTGTATAATGTATTAATGTTTTTTTTAGTATATATATAAAAATTTAAAAAAAGAAAAATTTAAAATAAAGAGAAATAATAGAGGTTCATGTTATTCTTTTTTTATACTGTAGATACTGTTAAACCGTAAAACTTATCATAGATTAAGTAGATACTCTTTGATTACGTTTATAAACTCCACAAAGTTGGTAGAGATCACAAACGCTACCTAGGTAGCATTGAGGTACTGGTAGGTATATTTCAAAATCAGATACGAATGTGCTGCAACAAATCGGTATGGTTTTGTGCTATTTTGAACCGCATAAAATCAAGAGTATAAAACAAAAACTTTAAATCGTCCGTTCGCGTTAAAGTATCGGTGAATAATAATTCAAATTCTGCCAAAACAAATATTGTCAAACATTACTCGGTATCTAAACAATCAAGTTATGCTTACTAAACAAAGGAGACAATTTTCATTTAAAACTGTTTGTTGAATCGTTTTGCGTGGGTCCTTAACGCCATAAAAATAGAATCATAATGGTTTGTCGCGTCGGTGAAAAAGCTTTCAGGGGTGTTTGGAGGCGAGGCGTGGGCGGCGACAGCTCGCTTAGCGTCGGCGCTGATGCGATTACCGCGCCACGTCTCGTCGCCTCACAATTCAAACGAGCCAGCATCCATTCGGACTCGCTCTCATGTGAAAATTGCCGGCAGTGTTCCGCTACACCGCTATAAAATCTGCCCATTGTTCAAGTCTAATAACTATTACTAAATAACAGTCCATGAAAGTGATTATGACAATGCGTGTTTGTTTCAGTAATTTCGAGGATTGTTAATTACTCAGTTTAGTTTATCAGTATTTTCATATGTTTGTGCTAAGAGTAAACCTATTTATAATCCAAAAGAAGAATTTTAGGGATTCTTTTAATCGGAATGTACCTAAACGTTTCTTACTAACTGATGTCACATTTATTATTATTTTAATAGAATGACTGGTCCAAATATATTATTGTTATTTCTTTTCTATACTGACTGCTTCGGTGGTGTAGTTGTATTACGGTATTACTGCAGTGCTGAGGTTGCGGCTGTTGTTTCGATCCCCGGTCGGGCATTGATATTTGGTTTCTTCACTCAATATCAGCCCGGAGTCTGGAATTTATGCCCGATATGGCGATACGCTCGCCCCCTATCACATCATGGGACGGACTACCCACGGCGAAAAATGGGTGCACTAGTTGCGCCTCTTCCAACCCTTCTGGGACAAACTGTGAGTGTGCGTGGTGTATGCTTTCTATATGTTCGTAAGATCATCGGCTCCAATAGTGTCAATCGATTCCTTTTATAAAATGGTAATTTATTCAAGATAGTTTTCGACGTAGGTGTCTTTACCGATAGACTAAGTCCTCATAACCTACAATAGATTATATCTACATTATAGTGTACCTATTTATAAGCATTGTATAAGAGCCTAGTCTCTATTTGTTAACAAATAAAATCCATATCCTCTGTCAATTACTGTTCAAAACACATGCATTGCGAATTTTTGTATCGACGTCCGTGAGAGTGGACACGTGCGCGCAAATCCTTCGCAAGCATTCGTCTGGAAGCTTAACATTTAGATTTGTATTAGATCTGCAAATTGTAAGGCTCTCTTTAGCATAGCATTAATCTTATCCTATCTTACTTATATCATAAATGCGAAAGTTTGTGATGTTTGGAAGTAAACGCAGAAACAACTAAACGGATTTAGACGAAATTTAGGACAAGGTAGATCATGTCCTGGACTATCACATAGGTTTTTTATCCCGGTAATTTGCTCCCATGGTAAATAATGGATATTTTTAATCTCAATCTCTCCCTTTAAGTAAATGGCGCAGGCTTCGTACTGTGTTTACTGTTTTGGGACTTTTGTAGCGGGAAAAAAATTAACACAGGCGAAGCCGTGAGCAACACCCAGTTGTTTTATAATTATTGGAACGAAGTTCCTTATTGCGCGTTGTGAAAGGGGGCTGGACGGAAAGTTGTCACGACACTTTTTTCTATTATCTTACTAATATGAACCTTAAATACAATGCGTAGAAGCTATAATTCTTGAAACGAGTATATTTTTATTTATTTTATTTATTAAAGTCACTAAAACCATTTCTTACTAATCTAATATGAACCTTAAATACATTGCGTAGAAGCTATTTCCCCAGCGTTGGCACGGCACGAGTACAAAAGAATTGAACGTAACATTCTTTTTTCAAATTTTGTTGATTTATTCTACTTTACTACTACTGACATTTATCAATAACAAGACTAAACGTGCTTTGCTCGCGTTTAAAAATCTACTTTATGTGGTAAGCGTAAGATCGAATTTGTGTTTAGTCAATCAAAATTTGTGATAAAAATGCTATGCAATAGCTTTACCGCGGTAGTCTCCGAGTGCCACACGTATTTATTTGTTTTTTTCTCTAGAAACTTATGTATTGGAACGGAAATAGGAAAATATTTATATATTTATATATATACACACTCTGTAATATAAATAAAATTTTATTACAATTCCTTCACTAATTAATCGAAAGGAACTTCGTTCCATCCGGGTGTCCCTTGACACCTCTCAAGTTTTTGTTTGTTATTATTTCTTAATAATGAACTGGTCAGTAATTGTTTTTTATAAACTAACTTTTTGCCTCCGTTTAAATAGGTACCCTTATAAAAATCACACAAAACGCTTATAGACTATTTAGCATGATTTGTTATATTATACGGTTACTAGTATGGTGTAACATAATGTATATTCTTTGAATATATAATTTGTACATCTTCAGTTTAATTGTTCATTTAAGTCACCATTTCTTTGTATCTATCCCAACATTTAGTCAATAGTCAATTATAGATAATATCATTTATATTCTACTGATTAGATTACACCTAATAATCAACGAAGTGAATAACAACTTGACTGTCTCGGTAGCGTAGTTGTATTACGGTACGACTGCAATGCTGAGGTCTCGGGTTCGATCCCCGGGTCGGGCAAAGTGATATTAGATTTTTCTATTCAGTATCAGCCCGGAGTCTGGAATTTGTGCCCGATATGACGATAGGCTCGCCCCCTATCACATCATGGGACGGAATACGCCCGGCGAACAGTGAGTGCACTAGTTGCGCCTCTGCCTACCCCTTCGGGGATAAAAGGCGTGAATATGCGTATAACAACTATAATTTTCTATCGACAGTTTTTAATTACTGGCTAAGAGCATTGTTCCCGACAAATTCTACAATACAAGTAGCATAGACTTCAGAAAATAAACAAAAAGTAAATTATTTCTTCACAATTTTCCTGCGAGTCTATTGAGCTCAATTGGAATGCTGCGAAGCGTTTACTTTGCGATATTATTATTTGTATAAAGCTATTGAAAACAATAAAAAGATAGATATCGAACAAGTCAGGTGTGTTTTTTCATCTCGTTGTGTAAATGGTCGAGCGGAATCGTAATTAGGGGATCTGTAATGAATATTTAAGGGGCTGGCAACCCTAACCTCAGTGTATTGTTAGTATTGTTGATTAATCACTATCATCTTTGTAATCCTTAACAACAGGGATATTTTTTAGGGGAAATGACCGCTAGGGTGTGTTGGGATGTTATATTACAGATGTCATAGTGAAAGATTAATAATTCAATTAGAATTGTTGAATGACGACTACTGATTATAACGATGTCTGTTATAGGAAAGGGCATAGGTTCGATTCCGACCGCATGTTCACGCATTATGAATATTGGTGTAGGTATCTCTACTCTTTGGGAACACTAATCAATCTGTAACTAGATTAGTCATTAATATTTTTTAGGGGTTGGAAGTATCGAGCCAACTTATCCGTGCAATAAGTACTTTTTACTTAATCTATTTAAATAAATCACAAAGTTTTTGCCGCGTACATAATAGATAACTTCATAAGTACTTTCCTTGACCTTTTACTTATATAAATAAAAACTGGGTAGAATATTTACCCTATCAAAATTATTTTAAGACTTATTTAAATTACATTAATCCGTGCATTAATTCGAGTTGATTGAGCGCATGACAACTTAATGTGACAACACTCAGTCAGATAATATGGCCATTGTGGCCCAATTACATAAGTACTTATGCCTGTGGTCCGGACAAAAGGGACGCTCACAGCTGACGTCTCTCACGACAAGTGACAACCCCTTTCTGTTTTCGTTTCGAATTGATAAATTGGATACAAATTGTTATTTTACCGTGATTGTTGCACTCGATTTCAGTTATGAATAATTAAGTCGTAATTGATATATTTTCAAACGCGTGTGTTGATCTGTGTAGGTATTTTCATTTTTGGTTATTTCGATTAAAATACGAAAAGTTAGCTTAGTCCTCAAATCTAATTGAATGTGATTATCAAGCAGATTATCTGGAGCTAAATATATTCATGAAATACTTCGTCCTTTTTTATCTACACTTTCTGGTTCTAACTTATTATGTATACCTACAACACGTTAAATAATAATAATGTTATAAAACAAGAAAATCAACGTTGAAAACTATGTACTAATATACAGAACAATCGAGAACATTTTGCACGCATTCGTTTGCTAACGATACACAACATGCGAACCATTAGGACTCTATTATCTTCTTTATAAGTGTAATGCGTGATTGTTTAGCGAAAACAATTTGAAAGCGTTTTACTTGTGCGTAAGGTACTAATGATTGATGATTCTTTATTAGAAAAAAAGGGGGGAAATTACTTGCACTTAAACTCATAACTTCGGACGTAAATCTGTAGTGTAATTTAGCATATTAACAAGCCTTCTCAAAGAATTGAATGTGAACGGATTGAATGTGTTTAGGTAAGTAGGTAGATATTATAAACACATGGCTCGAGTTAGTTTATTTATTTGGAAAACCGAATTAACCACTAGTTTTAAACTTAATAAAAGAACTAATGACAGTTACCGCTAACAGGAACCAATTGGGGTATCATAAGTGACTATTGGACGCATTTATTAACAGCCGATAAATCTTTATTGTAACAAAATAAAAATCCAAACCCTGCGGACAGTGTGCAACGTATCGTGAATCAATCACTAATTGACCGGACGTCATTGTAATGGACACCAAGACGCCATATGACGCCTGCGTAGCGCTTCAATCTCCACCACGTACAATTAGGCTCGCTATTTATGAAGTAAAAAGAATGATGGCAAGTTTTTACCTGAGTTTCAGTAAGCGTCTAAGATTAAGATGTGTAAAAACAAATATTATTTAAATAGCTAATATTTTTCACAGTTTTAGTTTTACTGTTAAAGGCCACAAAGTAATGTTTATAATTAAAAGTTAATCAATTGTACTTCCGGTTTCGTTATTTGTGATTTGCAGTGATATATAAAAAGTGTTGCCACTTGAGAATAAAAGCGACTGAACGCGGTAGATATATTTATATACTATATTATAGTAAAGAAGTGGTAATAATATGTAATAATTATTTTTAAATACTAATATTGTAATAAAATTAACACCGATCGCTTTTTTGCGATTAAGTGACAAGTTCGCATGAAAGATTGTTCCATTACCCACCCTACTAAGGTAATTATAAAAAAAGTAATAGCAACCCAGCCGATGACAGGGAGCGTAACATTATGACGTTTGCTACTGTTTATTACTGTTTGTGTATTGCGAAACATCTTTGGAAATCGCAATGGCTGCAGTGAATCAAAATCTTCAGCAAATACTAATACTCTACAAGCTGGAACAAGCCAACTAGGCCATAGTAATGTTTGTTTTTTGTGTGGCTGTTCACTTGCACGACGGCAAAGTGATAAAGTATTGAAGGATAATCCCACTGACTTGCAGCAGACTCTTATTCAGATAATTCAAAGCCAGAAAGAACCACAACAGGTGTGTAGTTCCATTTAATTTAAAAGTCTAAAAGATTACTTTATGATATAATATTATGTGTGGTAGTTATTGGGCTTTTAGGATTTTCATTTCATTTAACCTGGTATGTTTTGTTCAATGGGTTACATTAAATAACTGTAATTGTGTTTATTACTATGGAAGCTTGTTTTAAAATATTTCCTTTATCTAGGACTGGATTTTGTACCAGAATTATACATCTTATTTCTGTCACACAGATAACATCTACAGACTAAGTATGCCATGCTTGTTGGTTGCATACCAAAAGGCTACCGAATTAAGATTACGCGATGGAGCAATAGATCAACATGAAGATGTTGACGATGAGGAACATACCTCCAGGCTGGATGCAGGGACTTCAATAAAATAGAACCAACCCAGTGAGGACTCTCATGTTGTTGATGATGCCAGGGCATCAGGATCACAGAATATGGAGTCCAGAACAATATTATTATCTAACTACAGGAGAGCGGCCAACACCGGTAACCACTGTCTATTTCCTGACTGCCCAACTGTTGGTACTTTACAGAGTGTGACTGATAAATATTATGTAATAATATTTTTTATGTGCCACAATTGGCCCGTGTCTGTGCATTTGTTTAGGAATTCAAGGGATGAATTATATTAATCAGAAAATAGCATTAATGTATTTATTGTTGATCAAGTGCAACACATTTTTTAATTTGTGAATGCATTCAACCCTACATTAGATTTCGAAAATGATGAGGAATAAATAAATTATCTATAAATCTAAAGCTTGTTTTATTTAACCCAAAGCCTATCTATCAATGGAATCCATTTTTTTTTTACCTGAGTTAGACAAATAAATATAATAAATACATAGATATTTATGATTTATTGTGATGTAGATCACTATTTCAGAAATGAAGGTCTGGGTGTAGTTTAACATTGTAGAACTCAGCTATTAAATATTATTAGTATTTTTTATGTCAAGTAACCATGATTCAAATAATTAGTACACATGAAAACTTATTCTATTTTAGTAACAATTAAAGCTGTGTTCAAATAAACATTTAATTTCCAATTAGTAACATAATCATAGTATGTTGGAGTGTTTAAAGTCAGTGACCTAGCAGTGGGAGTAGAGTAGCCCACCCTGAGTTACCAAAGAGCACTATACCTAATAGGACATCTGATGTAGCATGACATCCAATAAATAAAGTAGGCAAGTAAGTGCCTACTAGTATAAACATAAACCTTGAACTCGATAAATGTATTATAAATATACGAAAAGAAGTACTAAAAAGCACTCTTTCCATTGTTCTCATTTTTTCACATGACTCATGAGTGGACACCCTTTGATATCCTTTTGGGGCATAGATTTTTTATACTAAGCTATAGTTCCGGGTATTATCAGCGCTATGTGTAATGTGACTGCTCAAAATAGTTTAATAAAATATGCACCTACATATTGTTTTGATTAGCAAAAATCATTAAGTAGTTAAATATTAATTTTTAAGATATATTATATGGTATTAAATAATACAGTCTACATCTGCTGTCATATCTCATTGACAGATAACCTCTAACTATGAAAATGTTAAATAGGGAATAAGATTTTTTTGTGGCCTCCTAATAAAAAAAATCTTTTTGATTTGGTTCAGGTTAAGTATATTCTATAGTTCTTACATTTTTTCATTCCAAGACGCGTCAAATCGATATCAGGTAAAACGTTGTATGGAAACTTGCCATCATTCTTTATTCCTCTAGCTGAGAGGAATAGGCAAAGGCAATTTTTTAGCTTACGATTAGGCAAATAAATCTGTCATACGCGCGTTCTTAAAAATGAGGAGCGCCTTCTTGATATTTTTTTTAATAACATAAACGGTTTCTTGCTCTATCATAGATTTCAGTCAACTCTGACACCATCTAGATTCATACGAGGATATTCATTCGAAATATCAGAATCCATAGAAATCAATTTTAATGTGACGGGAATAATGCTTTTATTTCAATCCTTTAACTTAATAATATTATCTACTCGTTTCTGGCATTTTATAAAATGAAATAAAGTGATGCCTAATGATAATAATTGTGGCCAACTAGTAGGTAGGTATCCAAGTAATATTGGAACCTATCAACTACAGTATCTACCTTTATTTGATAATCTAATTATCTCTAACCTCGTCAAAAGGAGGGTTGAACAAAATATTAATCATAAAAAATACCTATTGTATCAAATAGCGCATAAACGATTATCGTGATTCACAAGGGCTGGCGCGGCAGGGTTTCACTTCCGGGACAATATGGTGCGGAATCACAGAGCTCTTACAAGCACACTTTTCTCATGGCTCAATCAGTTACCGACGCTTAGTGCGTGTAGGAATTACATTGAAACCTTAAAAAATCGTCTTAACGTAACATGTTACGAAAACGGTGTAAATTTCATTCTGCGTAATGTGAAACATCTTCCGTCGGATCTTTATCTATTTTATTTTGGGTGGCTAATTGATTATGAGAAAAACATGATAGGGATATTATGTAGGTATGAGGATATTTTATCCTATGCCTATTAAAAATTACAATATAATCTATACTAATATATAAAGCTGAAGAGTTTGTTTGTTTGTTTGAACGCGCTAATCTCAGGAACTACTGGACCGATGTTGAAAATTATTTCACTAATAGGAAGCTACATTACTCCTGAGTGCTATAGGCTAATTTTTATCCCGTAAAAACTTTTCCACGCGGGCGGAGCCGCGCGCAAAAGCTAGTATTGTATATATTTTACCTACAAAGGTAGATAGACCATTATGTCGCTATTCGCAATACATATTTCCATTCGACTCTTGATGCAAAGGAAGGCAAATTTAGTGCCTTATTGCGTGAAATGAATATTATAATAAAATTGTCTTAAAACTCTACCCTTCTCTATCTCATTTATGCTTCTTTTTATTTAGTGGCTCGCAGAAGACGCAAAGAGAGCCGGCCACGACGCCAGCGGACCACATTTTCTGCACATCAAACTCTACGACTCGAGCTTGAATACGCTAGAGGCGAATACGTTGCTAGAGCAAGGAGGTAAAAATGTTTCTACCACAGCATATAAAAGCTGGCCCTTACCACGCTAGAGCAAGGTAGAGTTCTTTGGCCCTTTGTTTTCTATTGGTTGATAAAGTCAAATGCCTATATAGAGTACGCTTATATAATAAATAACTACCAATTCACGAATAGTTAACGTACTCTCAGACTCGTAGTAAATATGAAAGGACATGTCCAAAAACGGGCATAAAATTCTTACCAAGACAGTTTACATATATTTGGATAGAACTCCTTTAAACTAGCATTTTGCAATAAATCGATTAATTTCTAAGACCTCCGATTTTTTAGATTTACCTAATTTTATTTTGCTTTAAAACTACACTTAATATGAACGTTTTTAAAGAACATCGTTTTAAATGGGGACAAACATTTTTTTTTAATGGATCCAAGATCTATATTTTGCCCCTTTAATATCCCTAAAATTTGAGATTGGTTCGATTTTTAGGCCCAGCACCCATACAAAAAGCGGACATCTCCTTTATTCATATCAGACAATTTTGTTTAATTTTTTTAAACTGGCTTGGCAAAGTGACCACACTGATGGTAAGTGAAGTGAGATCCAGATAGAGTGCCGACTGACTTCAAACACAGATAACAAGTCTATAATCAACCTTATGAATTCCACCAGTGGACAAAGATATTTGTAGATATCTTTTTAACGGTTTTTATCAAAAATGACTATTATTTAGTTACTTTATGAATTAAGTTAGGAGATGAGATTTTAAATGATATATTTTTTTACATACTATTAGGAAAATAATTGCTACCGTAAATCTAATGTTATCAACTGTCGTTATAGGTGTGAACTTGCATCAGCGTTATCCCTCAGCGAGACACAAGTAAAAATATGGTTTCAAAATCGAAGAGCAAAAGACAAAAGAATAGAAAAAGCCCATCTTGATCAACAATACAGGTAAATAGTTACCTCATAAAAGACCTACAACCTAAGACTAAGTTATCTTTTTCATATAGTTGCAGCGTAAATGGGCTTTGTATCGCGACCCTGGGTTCGAATCCCAGGTTGGCAACACTGTCGGTTTCTCAACACATTTTCCTTGGGGCTGGATCCAACCCAAAGAGCATTTATAATACTACGGAAAATCCAACCAAAGGAGCAACATCGAACAGGCGATCGGCCGTTTGACAGTTTTTATGCTTTACGAGTTTTTACCTGGGGCTCAGTCAACATTAAATACTTTTTTGGATTACAAATCCTACGATGTCATCAGGACTTTGCATACATCTTATTATTATTATAAATGCGATAGTTTGTGAAAATATTTCTATGTTTGTTAGAAGTATACGCAGAAACTACTAAACGGATTTGGATGAAATTTAGCACACGGGTAGATCATGTCCTGGATTAACACATATCTCGGTATTGTGCTTCCTTGGGATATAATTCCATTTGTTAGTTTGATTATTTAAATAGATTGCACTGGCGTCGTAGTGTTTTAGACACTTTTGTAGCGGGAAAGGCTTTTCACGCGGGCGAAGCCGCCAGCAACACCTAGTGAATAATAAATATCATACAAATCAATTCAGCAGTTTATCCGTGAACTGTCTTCATACGTAAGCACCTACCAAACTTTCACGAAAATATCGATAGAATTAGTAAACCGTTCAATACACACTTACACATACATTTAAAACCTTTTTTACAGGCACTTAGCAGCGGCATCAGGCTTGTTCCCGACGGTTTTAGGAAGTCCATACTGCCCGCCAGCCGCATGTCCTTGCTTACCACCGCAGCATCCACCTAGTCTTGATTAATAGAAATTGAAGAGAATCTCACAGCTCAGTAACACAAATTATTAAGCCTGAGATGCATGGTTTCGATTTATGGAAAATGGACGATTGGCCCGTGAGTCCCTCCATGCCTCTAGGACAAGTGGTCGAAAATGTTTGTTGTTAAATCTATACTAATATATAAAGCTGAAGAGTTTGTTTGAACGCGCTAATCTCAGGAACTACTGGACCGATTTTGAAAATTCTTTCACTAATAGGAAGCTACATTACTCCTGAGTGCTATAGGCTACTTTTTATTCCGAGCAAATATTCTTATCCCGGAAAAACTTTTTCACGCGGGGGGAGCCGCGGGCACATGCTAGTCAATTATAAAGACGGAGACATTATTAATAAAAGCGTACGATTGTTGTCATTGCGCATGTTCAGACGGGGTTTAATAATTGCGTACGATTATTGCAAGCAATAATTGCTCCGTCTAAATGATGTGGATGCATGCTACAAGGCAGACGACATTGCACAGCGCAGCGCAAGACAGAGCCAATTTTGCAACCTATGGTTATTGACAATGTAGCGAATATTTAAAGCGAATGTAAGAATGTAGTGTGCTTAGAATGTTGCTAAAAATGTAACTCGTAAGTCGATTTCGTTTAATTTTGATGCTTGTGATTGATCGAGAGACCAATACGCCAGTCACGAGTTAGTCTGTCAACCAATCCTAATAAAACGAAACGGAGTCGTGTCGTGTTTTTTTCCACATTCTAAACACAGAGCAATTTACCACACTGTGACACCAAGATGTCTCATGAGATCAAGGGCGTCACCAGCCGATGGCCCAGAGGGGGGCAAGTTCATATGGAGAATGAGAAAAGTATGAATAAAAACGACGTACGGGAATGATCGATCAAGCAAGTCAAGTCAGACTTAGGACTTTGGTTACTTTACATTTGACAACTTTTTTAGAATCTCTAGGGGGGCAGCTGCCCCTCCCTGCCCTCCATTGACAACGCCCTTGCATGAGATAGAATATACTAAAATAAAATATCGAGGTTTTTGCGGTATGCTGTGCTGCGTTGACCATGCCTAAGCAGATTGCTCTATTTGCCTGGAAAACAGTGCTACTAATTTGGCCACTTGTCACTTAATAAATGTAGGGACAAAATTGAAATTATAAAGAAGTACTAAATTGCGATAATATATATTTTAATTCTGTAATAGAGAAAATAAAACATATAATTTATAAATTCTCGATTATTTTTATGTAAGATGGTTTTCATACGTTATGGAGTTCGTACATTTTTTTAAGTATTTCAACTCAAATATTGATAATTTCATCGACGATGACGCGCGCTACCAATTTTTGAGCAGTGATTTCGCGAGTTAAGGGAACTTTGATTATTCATCGAAGTATGCGTGTGCACTTTTACGTATTTAGTGTGCATTTACAAAACTAAAATACAAGCGGAAGGTTGCCCACTTGGACTGTAAGCGATCAGGACAATTAGCGTGGCGCGTCATATTGGATCAAAGACATTCAACAGTATATTTAGTTTTAGACCGGACATCAGGCCCAAATTTTTCGTCCAAATGTTATTACCAATTGGTAATAAGTCGCTGTCTCATCTGACACATTCACGTGACAAGACGTCTCGGTATGCGCAAATTTTGTAAAGAAAGCCTGAGAAGAAAGCTATATTTTTGAAGGAAATATGCCATTTGCGCATTACGATCATGTCAAAGTATGTTCTAATGCATTTTACATAGGTGTTTTGCTATTTCACGGTAGATTGAATTACTGACGAACAGGCTCATTATTTTTGTATGAAATGTCCGCTCTATATAATAGAACTCTTGGTCGTAGATAAATTTATCTATACAGATAATTCATCGTACTTTTGACTAAAATTCGTATCAATAGTATTACAAAAAGGGCAGTTTAAACATACGAAGCTAAAACGTACTCAGAATGATAACTATCCCTGTAACTATATTTGTTTTCAATCATTTTTAACACTACATAAACATATTTATTTAATATATTTATTTATTTTACAGGTTTTATTGATCTACTTTTTAACATGTGAAAATCATCCTTTAACGAAATATAAATGTACCTAATATCATATTGTAAATATAGTTTAGCATGTTTACTCACGACATGAATAATATTTATTAATGTTAGATATAGTTGTAACGAAAATATGTTGAAATAAAACGACAATTGCTTCATGAAATAGTTTTATTTTGATAAAATCAACTTACCATGGCCTTTTCCACGGAGGAAAGCTCGCCACGTGTAGAAGAGTCCATGGAAAACAGTAGTTATACGATTTAATATACACACAACATACACGACAAGTTATATATGTTAACGCAGCACAAAGAGAAATAAACTTTATCTTCTTATAATAGTAATAACTAAATACATCACATATATATAGTAATATAATTTTGTAGATTACGTCTTTAATCCCTTCTTAATCGAACGATTTAAATATTAAAATATTTCACCTATTCTTTATAGTTTAGAGACGCAATTTCATGTATCCAATACATTAATTTTAACATCGAAATATGTATACTTTTATATAAGTTAGATATTGGTGTTTTCACCTATATAATTTACTGATATACGGTTAACTATTTGCAATATTTAAAAATGCCTGTACTTCCCACATATAATAAAAAACATAAAATTTGGAATGTCTTACCCATGCGTATCTAATAAACGACGAAATTGAAAAATAAAAATCCACCAACAATTAAATATAAACACAAACTATATCTCCACTTATTAACTAATAACGTAGAAACTTATGCCACAGCTTTTACAGTAGTTCAAATATTTAAAAAATTCAATACAAAATGCCTAACACACGGCTGTGCTGGAATTGTGTTTACACATGAAATGTAAAAACTGTGATAAGAGTGCCATAATAGCTAATGATTAGAAAAGTGTTTATCGGTACCTACAGTACCTTTGAACAAACCTGAGTCGATGAGAAATAATAAGAAAAGTCCAGTCCGCTTGATCTTAAATTGTAATTCGGTTATAATATTTCTGACAATAATTTCGGGGTTACACGAATATTTCATTTCCAAAAGCACCTTGTAAATACAGAATTATGGGCAGATCCATTAATTCTCGGTGAAAGTGTGCGCACTAGGGTCGACGATTTTGACGCTGATTTTTTCCTCGAAAGTACACCTAAAAAGGAGACGCTCCTGAAAATTTGAGCCCGATATGTGCAAATCCGGACGCTGGAGAATTTTATGAATTTTTAAAAAAGTCGATCTTTCATTAAGTTTCAAATATTTGTATCTCAGCTTCTATACAAAATATGATCTGTGAAAACCATCAAGGACACTCGAATTAACCATTCTTTTACACCTATCTATATATATAAAGTTTGATACCAATGGAAGTTCGGAGAAAAAAGTTCTAGCTATTTAAATACAGCTATTTCTTAAAGTTTGATTGCTTTTAAATAGCTATAACTTTACAAAATCGGGGCAATTAAGCGAAAGCTGGGTAGATTCCATTAAAATATACCTCGACAAAAGATATTAGCTGCTGGTCGACTCTCAACTTCAAATACGGTACATATAATAGAGTTTTATAAATAGGTAATATTTAACCAAAACAGCTGTTTAGTTGGAAGCTATTAGCTAAGCCCGATATAAGTTTAGACCTAATACCTATTTTTTTAATAAAAATAGAAGTCTTACTGCGAAAAATGGCGCTGGGCAGAAGTCTTTAAGTTATATAGAAGCTGAGATACAAATATTTGAAAATTAGTGAAACATCGACTTTTTTAAAAATTCAAATATATCTCCAGCAGCCGGATTTGCACATATCGGGCTCAAATTTTCAGAATCATCTCCTTTTTATGTGTACTTTCGAGGAAAAATTCAGCATCAAAATCGCGGACCCTTGTGCGCACACTTTGGTCGAGAATTAATGGATCTGCCCATATACATATAATCCATATACGCTACTCAAATATATTATGCTTAGCCATTCTATTTCCGAAATATATAATGTACGATATTCCTTACTCATTTAGAATTTAACGCCACTACAGTAAAAAGCTTGAAAATATCATCTAATCAATTCCTAACAAGTTTATTGGTCCCGCGATTTTACATTTCAATATAAAGTTACCTTGCAGTAACAATGGAACATGATAACTATGCAACACCGCCGCCATTATACAAAAGTCTAAACGCGTGTACAGGAACCGTACGAAAAACAAATTGATAGTATTCTAGTTTTATCGATATTATAATCGATATACCGAACTGCACGGTTAAGATCAATCGGACTGTAACTATTGAAGTAGCTTCACTAAGTCCGCTTGTCCCTCACTAGCTAGCTGTCGCGTGGCCTACCTTCCTTCACAGTTCACTACAATACCGTCAGCCTGCCTAGCTTCAACTAAGCGCAACTTGATACCTACGCATTGAAAAATACCTTCGTAAGTACACATTAAAATATTTCTTCAAACGTGTTCAAAACGTAACCAGTGTGAAATGAAATATTTATGAGTAATATCATGATCAAAATAATAAGTGGAATAGTTATTTGTATGAAAATGTTTTAAGCTTGATATAGATAGTCTTTAACACCAACGGATTTGTTTAGTATGTTAATTAATTAATGTATGAAGTTATATAATTTTTCTGTACACTGTAAATGTACTGGAAATAAAAAAAGTTGTGTATGTCATAGGAGTAATAAACAGGTAATACTTACAAGAGGTCTAGAATCTGCGTTGGTTGCCACCGGACGGTGTGTTGGCGCCGCTATCGAAGCCGGGGTTGTTTCCTGTACCAACTGGGGCGCTGTTGTTGCCATCGAAACCACCACCGCCACCTGTTTAAACAGAACAGCTAAACTACAACAATAATAAAAGAATGCCTTATTTAATAATAAATTAGATTGTCCACCAAAATGTTTAACCACCACTAAATATTTAGATTTGGCTCACGAGGTTACCGACATGTGGGAGGTAGACTCCACAATTATTGTTCCGATTGTCGTTTCTGCTCATGAGTTGATACCAAAGAGTCTGGACCAACACCTCCAGAGGCTCTCAATTGGTCGTTGGACCAAGAGCCGTATTCAGAAAGCAGTACTTCTGGACACGGCACGCATTGTGAGGAGATTCCTCACTTTGAATCCCTGACCACCGGTGGCTTGGGTCTTGAGCCTCACCATCGGAGGGTGATTCACTTTTTTATATTTTTATAATATGTATTAATGTTTTTTTAGTATATATATAAAAATGTAAAAAAAAGAAAATTGAAAACAAAAGAGAATATAATTAGATTGTCCACAATTGTTAAAAAGGTTTCAGTTACGTGTCCCAGCCAGATATCCTAGATATAAAATAACTCCGTTTCTTCCACCTTATCGTAGAACAGTTTTTGGATCAAACTCTCCTATTTCGAGATTCTGTAAGTTACTTAATGAATATAGTGACCTCTTGGACATTCACGACGATTCACCCAACAAGCTCCGCGAGATTGTAATCAAGTATTTTTTATCGAATTGTTAGTCATATCTGAAGTACCTAATGAAAATTGTAACCTTATTTTGATGCTTAGTATTTTATTTTATTATTTTCATTATTATAATTTGTATTTACTTATAATTGTTTTGTTACATTAGGATGCTATGTTTTTGCATGTTTCTTATTTAAGTATTAATGTATAAAAACGTTGGTAAACCAAGTAAACAAAAAAAATGCCTCATTCCATTTTAAGAACAAAATGATCGTACAAAAAGTACTTACAGGTGGTAGGTCTCACATATGTAAGAGTCCGTCTGGGTGGGTACCACCGCAATGTCTATTTCTACCGCCAAGCAGCAGTGTGCATGCACTGTTGTGTTGACATTGTAGCCAATGTAACTACTGGACATAATGGGACTTAACATCTTATGTCTCAGGATGACGAGCGCAGTGGAATGCAACACAGTACTTTGTAACTCAAGGAGCTGAATGGTGTTGCTGCTGTATATGGATGGTGCTATCGCTTACCATCAGGCGAACGGCACGCTCGTCACGTCATTCAATGCAATAAAAAAAAAAAACTTATTTGAAACAAAGTACTATTCACACGTACTACAAATACACCATATCACAGCGACAAAACGTAGTCCACGAGTGGTTATGTTGTAGTTGCGATTAGATAGAGTGACGCGCTGCAATGAAACTAAAACAAACAGGCCAACTTTTCTTAAGCTAGCATGCGTGATAGCTTTGTCATACGCTATCGCTGCATCATTCTGCGTATCCTTGTGTGCGCGCATAATGATACCAGTTATTACATGGTTTCTATTAAAATGGGGAGAAAATTATATCCATGAAAAACAACAAAAAATAATTCACTCGAACTCATTTAGTGGACAACTGTTGGCCTCAATTTTTTTCGACGCGTTTGAAACGTTCAGTGTCTATCTAGGTATATAATTAATCAAAGGTGGTCGATATGGCGAACACGTTTGAATTAGACGGAAAATGTGGTCCGTGTGAATGGTACTATTCATTTTCATACAAATTGTGTTATCGTAGATATCAACCATATCACAACCACAACATATTCACTGCTCGACCACTTTTTGTCGCTGTAATGTGCTGTAGTTGTGGTATATTGTCGGGGATAGTGCAGTATCGCGTAACTAGAACTGGTAAATACCGCGTAAGTAAAAAATATATTATAGTATTATCAATCATATGTTTAGTGACGTAAGTATCAATTTCCATTAATCTTTTTTCGTCACTTACGCGGTATTTACCAGTGTTAGTTACGCGCTTTTGCACTATCGCCCAAGATATGTGAATAGAACCTAAATAATGCCTCGTTTTGATTAATTCACGCTTTAGTTGAATGTAGAACAAATAAAGTTTCGTTTATGTTTACAGATCCACTGAAAAGGTATTCATTTGTGCCCGATATGGCGATAGGCTCGCCCCCTATCACATCATGGGACGGAATATGCACGGCGAAAATTGGGTGCACTAGTTGCGCCTCTGCTTACCCCTTAGGGGATAATAAGGCGTGAATATGTGTGTAGTTCCACGAAAAAAAAAAACAATTCCTTATATATCCAACATACCTGCATTATATGGCTGAGACCTTGTGGAATTAAAATTGGCGCGGATGGGCCCACCACCAAACCCCTGCTGGTATCCGCCTCCGAAGCTGTTGCCCGGTCCCCAGGCTGCCTGGTCTCCATATCCCTGGTTGCCCCAGTTGCCACCAGAGTTGCCTCCATCCCACGCGTTCTGGTTTCCCCATCCTTGAGAATAGCCCGAGTTGTAACCTTAAATAAAATACGGTTTCCGATAGGTTAAATTTGGAATATATTGTGAGTGCATAGTTATTACAATAAATATCAGATATTTGCATTCTTGTGTTTAAATGTTTGATACCAAAAAATCGTACTATATTATTGAGGATGAAATTAATAAAATACTGCTTCCTTTTATTATAATATCCTTTTCTGGACAGAGACTATTCTCTCATTTCTATAAATGGGCCGAGACATTATTTAGGTAAACCTAGATATGTAATACATATTTTGCTTCCCAGAATATAGTATCCAAAGAAATGCACAAAAGCTGCACAAAAGCTAAAATAGCTATGATGCAATGCAACAGAGCGATAGGTAAGACTTGGGGTATGAAACCGAATATAACCTACTGGATATATAAGGCCATCATACTCCCAAGACTACTCTACGGAGCCTTGGTATGGTGGCATAGGGCGACCATCAAAGCAAACTATAAGAAGCTAGCCCAGGTACAGAGACTCGCTGGGCTTATGACTACAGGTGCACTAAGAACTACTCCAACAGCGGCACTGGACACAATTTTAGGATTCATACCGCTGGATCTGGAGGCTAAAAAGAGAGCATTAGAACAATGCTACAGATTAAAGTCCTATGGACTGTGGAAAACTACTTCCACAAACAAAGGACACAAAGAAGTAATCAACACACTCCAAGGAAAAATGTCGATGATCTGGAGTAACAACGATTTAATTCAGAAACAAAAGATCTTCGACAAAAAATACAGAATACATATAGGACCTAGAGAAAACTGGGAACTTCCACATGACCATAAGTCGGTGGCATGTTTCACAGATGGCTCAAGGAAGGAATCAACAGGATTGTCGGGGGCTGGAATATTCATAACCACGCCACCCAACACAGAAGAAACCACAATAAAGCTAGGCAGATATGCGAGCGTATTCCAGGCGGAAATAATGGCCATTCTGGAATGCGCGGATCGCACTAAGCAAATAACCAATAAGGAAATCAGCACAATACTGATTTATAGTGATAGTCAAGCAGCCTTAAAGGCACTTGACAAACCAGAGACAACGTCGGCCCTAGTGAAAGAATGCAAAAGCAAACTGAACACACTAGCAGCCGACAAAGAGGTCATCGTCGCCTGGGTACCTGGCCATCAAGGAACCACAGGAAATGAGAAGGCCGATGAGCTAGCGAGAGAGGGAGCTGATGAAACATTCATAGGACCGGAGCCGTACTTACCTATACCGGCAAAAGTCACGAAGGGAGTAATCAGCAGGAAGATAACTACAGAAACAAACGTCAGATGGAGAGACATGAAGGGCTGTCGCCAATCCAAAATCTTCATCAAGACGCTGGACAAGAAGAAAACAAGAAGCCTACTCCAATTCAGGAAGGAGGACATAAGAACCATTATAGGAATCATGACTGGACACGGTACGCTGAACAGGCACTTAAAAATAATAGGTAAGACCGAAGACGCCTCGTGTCCAGAATGCGGAGAAGAGGAGACCAGCATCCACTTTCTGGCAGAGTGCTCAATGTACTCTCTGCCAAGATGGGAGATACTGGGAACAGACAGACTGGAAATAGCACAACTACAGGAGGTAAAGCTAGGAGACATAATAAGGTACAGTAAGGCAACAAAAAGGTTTGTAAGAGTAGAAGGGGGCATACTGCAGGAGCACCAGTAAAACCAGTGCTTCAGGATGGAGACTGTCACGAATAGCCAAGGAAAGGGGAGCGACGCTATGTCGGACTGGGGGACGCCGCCTGGGGGGTGGGAGAGAATGTGGGCAGACTGGGCCTGGCAGCCTGTGTGGCCCTCGCCGCATAGGCTGAGCGCTGCCCCCCTGTTGGCTCCTGCTGCAATGATCATTCAAGGTCAAAGTGG
Organism: Sphinx pinastri; assembly: GCA_947568825.1. Taxonomy (NCBI): domain Eukaryota; kingdom Metazoa; phylum Arthropoda; class Insecta; order Lepidoptera; family Sphingidae; genus Sphinx; species Sphinx pinastri. Next base: position 5,672,712 of record OX387627.1, on the reverse strand, counting down.
CGGGACCCTCAGTGGAAGGCGGTGCTGGGCAGAGATCGGTAACCTGGAAGGTTCACACCTGGAAGGGAGCCACGATGCCTCCAAGGTCTAGCTGTGCCACAGCCGAAACTCCCTATGGTGAATGCGGCCCCTGGGAATGATACCTGCGAAGCGAACCGAACCAAAGCGAAAGTGGCAGCTCCACCCAAACTGGGACTAAGGGTGAAATAGTTCCCAAGGAAGTGAACTGATCACCCGTCTGTGCGACTGCATACGTCCCCATTAGACATACATACATACATACATCCAAAGAAAAGTAGTACAATGGTAGATTTAAATTGTTTTACACTTGTATAATTTGGTGGTACCTGAGCCCCAGTCGTTGTTCCGGCCCCAGGCGTTGCCCCCGCCCCGGCCGCCGCGCCTGGCGCCTCCGCCCCCGCCGCCGCCCCCACCACCGCCGCCACCACCGCCGCCCCCTCCGCCCATCTCCGACTTGGACAATGCCTTCTTAACATCCACACGCTGCCCTTTTATCTTGTGGTTCATTTGCACTGCAATCAGTAAATACTTCCATGAGCATATCTTATTTTTGTGGATGTATTCTGAGATGTTACATGTTCTCAAGAAAATATAATCCTGTTCTGGGGTATTGATGCCACGACAAGAAAGAAGACATTTTACTATGTGTATATAAATAAATAATTACTATACATAGGTAACTACAAATTGCTGCCTTTATACAAAATTTGTTATGAATTTTGCAAATGATAGCAATTCTTGTTATTTCCCAGTACTAAAATAATAAATTCCTGAATGGAAAAATGCATTCATATGCAATTATGAACAATCAGATAAACATGTGCCGATAATGTGATATTCACAATTTTAATCAGTACCTATTACATATCACTGGGTATTGCTGTTATCTCAAATGATTAATGCTAAGTTTAGACTAGCAAGTTCTCTCAGCAATATATTGCGCAAGTCTAGCGGAAATATTTCTGTAGCAAAACGCTTTTGCAAGAGACCACCAAGTTAACCTGTGCAAGTTCTTCAAAGCTACATTACTCTAGGAATATTTATTGCTTGCCATGTTCTTTTTCATAAAACTGAAAGACAAGCACGTAATCCTTTTCGCTGATTTTTATGAATCTAATATAATGCTCTTTGGATGATGATTGGAAACAAAATAATCGCCTTAAGATGAACATGAAACAGAATTTTTAATTACAAAGCGCTGTGTGTTATTTCATTGCGCTCGTCATCCTGAGTCAATAGATTTTTAATCTTATAATGCCCAGTAATTACGTTGGCTACAATTTCCTTCAAACAGGAACACAATAGTGCATGTATACTACTGCTTGGCGGCAAAAAATAGACATATCGGTAATACTACAATCTTATAACTTGGCAGCATGATCTTTGACCATAGTCTGTTCCATATGGAACAAATAAAGAAAAAATGTAAACTACTAGCTCAGCAAGTTAAAACATTTATCTGCATGCAGAATAAACTGCAAGTTCTCATGCAAGTTGTCAAATAGTGTTTAAACATGTGACTTGCTAGAAGTCTTGCAAGCATCAAAATATTGCAGAAGTCAGCTTTCCGTGGCTGTTTACACGGCAGAAATAGCTTGCACAAGATAACTTCTGCAAGTTTTCTTGCTAGTCTAAGTCCCGCTTAATGATGAAAATAGTTTCAAGAAACCACCAAAACTTGTTATGCTAATTCTACATTAAATGTCATCAGCCAATACATATTTAATTTTTTATCATTAATTTCTTTTTCTACAACATTAAAGTGTCCCAATGGATAATTCAAGTTTTAGGAAAAAATGGCCATTCTTTCTTGTAAACATATTCCAAATAATAAATGTTTTATACTCACAACACACTCTATCTACAGGGTCATAATCATCAAATTCCACGAATCCAAATCCTCGTTTCTTTCCAGTCTCTTTTTCAGTCACTATGCTCACTGACACAATGTTGCCATATGTACCAAAATATTCCCTCAAATCCTCTTCCTCAACTTCTTGCTTCATTCCACCGACAAACAATTTCTTTACCGTTGCGCTAGCATCAGGTCTTTTGATTTCCTCCCTTGGAACAGCTCTTTTTGGCTCCACGATTCTGGATAAAAGATATGTTCAAACTAGTTAGTTACAAAGAACATATAAATAGTCATTTTAATTTGGAAAATACTTATGGAGAGAATTTTTTTTCTACATTATTAACTTTTTTAATATTGTAATATGCAAAAACATATGAAAATAGTCCAAACAGCATTTTATTTGAGTAATATTGATTTTCATTAAAAAAAACCTTACCTTCCATCTATTTTATGAGGTCTGTTATTCTGAGCTTCATCAACCATATGGGCTCGGGAATAAGTGATGAACCCAAAACCCCGGGACCTTTTAGTTTGAGGGTCTTTCATAACCACTACATCAACAATTTCACCCCATTGCTCATAGAATTCTTTTAGAGAGATGTCATTAGTCCGGTAATCCAAGCCACCGATAAACAGTTTCCGCAGGTGTTCTGGCTCATCCTGTGTGAAATATAAGGAATTTAACTGTCCCATTCCCAAGCTGTATATAGCCAGATGGATGCAATGTAATTAAATGTGCCACCTAAATTTACATTCAAAGAACATTTCCAAAAACGGGCTTAAAATTCTAACCAAGATACTTTATATATATTTGGATAGAACTCATAATAAATCATATAATTTTAAGGTCTTCCGGTTTTGAGATTTATGTAATTTCATTTTGCTTAAAACTACACTTAAAATTAATGTTTTTAAAATAGTTATAAATGGAGGAGTCTAAGATTTTTTTAATGGAATTTTCAATGCCCTCGGTAGACACCGGTGTCTATTTATATAAAGAAATTAGCTATATATAAGCAGGTGTTGACGGGTTAATATCCAAAAAGTTTGAGCCAGGTTAGATTTTGAGGCCCATCACACCCAAACAAAAAGCAGAAATCTCCTTTGAAGCTTGGAGATGGTAATTAGCATAAATATACTTTGAAATAAAAGTAATTTTGCATTTTATCATAGTTTTTTAGTTTTCATTTAACATTAAAGTTAACATTGGGACAAAATAAAAACTTAAAAAACTGCAATAAAATCCAATAAACTAGTTTTATTGTGACATTCACATATTAAATATACTTATTACATCTTAAAACATATTGAAATGTATTTATTTTAAATTGTTTAAATGTAATTGGCTCTTCGTTGTAACAAACAGTGTCTAGTTAACTAAGTCCATCCACGGGTTGTCTGGAAGAAATCGCCGGTTGCGATAAGACGGCCATTTGTACTTCTTGTTTAAGTGTAGTCTCTATTGCATATGTTTCTTTTATGCTTTGATGTACAATAATGAGTTTAAATAAGTAAATAAATAAACATTGCAAAATGACTTCACTGCACCTGGTTCTAAATGTTAAATACACACACACACATTCACGGCTTTTATCCCCGAAGGGGAAGGCAGAGGCACAACTAGTGCACCCACATCTCGCCGTACATATTCCGTCCTATGATGTGGTAGGAGGCGAGCCTATCGCCATATCGAGCACAAATTCCAGACTTCGGGCTGCTACTGAATTTAAAACCCAATATCACTTTGCCCAACCCTGGATTTGAACCCAAGACCTCTTATTTCTTATCAACAAACTGTAGTTTCTTGCTTCATTATTAAAGATATAATAAATTTATTCAGAAGGATGACTAAAGCTGAATAAAAGAAAATATGACGATAACTATCTTTCTTATATTTTATTGCTCTTTTTTGAGCGGTATGTGTGACTAGACTGCAGTTATAGTTTTAAGTATTATTAGAGTAATTTGAAAACGGATAATATATAACACGTTGTCAACCGTGGGTGCACCGTGCACTACTTGCGCCTACACAGTCTTCCTACAACTTTGGAGTACAATTATTATGCCTAGATCACCTTTGTATGAAATTGTTCAGTTTTAAAACCAATAAATCTTCATCAATCATTTTATACCTATCGTAATTTTCTTGGAATACTAAATATCAGGGATGCCTAAGTGCAAATGTATCACAAATGTAATATTTCTTTTTGGTGATAACGATTACAAAAAGGTACCCATTTCCTAAAAACAATACTACTGTCAATAGGTGTAATACATACATATTCGTCCCCACCTCCAGTAGGCTTCATGCTGATTATATGTTATTAAGTAAAGCTTTTATATGATTACTATTTGAAATGCAAAGTTGGTGACTCAATAAATATATAATACAATTTATTGCAAATTCCTAGTTTTTCGCCGACGCAAACAAACCGAAAGTCAAATTCAGAGACAAGCAAAGACTATTATAATCAGTGTGCCAACATTTCAAATTTGAAACCCCTAAAGGCAACTCATAAAATCCCTAAAACCCCCTAAACAAAGAAAATACGTGGCAGCAAAAAAAAACAACGGCTTAAAAAGCAAGCGTAGCTTCTCTAAAAGTGTCCACAGACGATCGGATTTGGTACGGCCGTACCATTTTTTTAACCATTTTTTTATGCGGTACGGTCTTCACGCCACACGAGCGTACCATACCACGCATTGTCCAGTTTTTTTGTGCTAGCAGCTAGGGATGGTGAGTATTTACGCGACCAGGTATTTACTTGCAAGTACGCCGACCAGGTGCTGACCCTAAATACTTGCAAGACTTGAAAGTATTTTACTTAGCTTAGCACACAGGAGTAATGTAGCTTCCTACTAGTGAAATAATTTCCTAAATCGGTTCATTAGTTCCTGAGATTAGCGCGTTCATAAATGCGCCCGTGGTACTTGATCATTATTTTGTTGCGGAGTTAATTTATAACTATGATATCTCCTAACATATTCATTGCATTCAAATGACGTTGAGGGCAATTTTGTTCAAAATAAAATACTTGTGATGAATAACATATTTAATTGGATAAGGATCAATGTCATGTTCATAAAAATACCTTCGCAAATAATGCATTATTTAAGAACAAATTTAATTACCACAAAAAAGGTTATACTGAGTCAAACTTAAAAGATAGACATATGCTGTAGCGGACTTTTTTTAGAACTTTTAAAGGGAAATAATTCCTTCATACATAATTTTTACGTACGACCGTATTCGGTACGGCCATACCATATTTTAAACCATTTTTTTATGTGGTACAGACTTCACGCCACACGATCGTTCACCACGCATTGTCCAGTATTTTTTGTGCTAGCAGCGCGTGAACACGTCCGCAATGCACAAAAAACTCGCAATAACGAGTAACGACAACAATACGTCATTAATAACTAATGACCTGGGTGACCGAACCTAGCTCGGGTGATTTTTGAATACCTACTATACATGTTATTTATTTCTTTAAAGTAGGTGCTAATAATATTTTCCATTTTAAGAAAATATTCACGACTGAAGTCAAAGGAGTCGATACCTACAGAAACACTAATTTCAAAAAAATCGGTTCATCAGCGGTTCAGATTTTATATTAAATATCAGGTTTCATATTTTTTTCATATTGAATTACATCACGAGCACATGGTTCAGTTCTCATCTCTCGTTTCACTTATTTACGAATTGATAAAAGACGAATGTCCTATGTTTATTTATATCCGCAACAAATTTGGTCTTAAAAATAGTTTTCCCAGTTTAGTTTCTCCCCTCTTTAGCTGCCCTAAGTTAGTAGTTAATAAATATGAATATCCCATATTTATACTCAAGGTACATCTATATCAAATTTCACCATAATCGTTTCAACGGTTTATTTTCTTTCCTCTTTTTTAACCTTCTTATTTAAGAGTTAATAAAAAACTGAATATATCATATTTATTTATAAGTTTCAAGAGATCCCCAAACCATATTTAAATAGAACTAGCTTTTGCCCTCGGCTCCGCCCGCGTGAATGAGTTTTCCCGGCATAAAAGTTTCGCTTTACATTTTCCTGGGATGAAAAGTAGCCTATGTGTTAATCCAAGCTATAATCTACCTGCGTGCCAAATTTCATCAAAATCGGTTTAGTAGTTTTTGCGTGAAAGAGTAACAAACCTCCATACATCCAGACATCCATACATCCATACTTACAAACTTTCGCGTTTATAATATTAGTAGGATTAGTTCAGTGGTTTAATTTCTTTCCTATTTTGCCCCTCTCAATTTGGGGTTAGTGAAAAATAATATCTCATATTAATTTTCAAGGTTTAAGATATCCCCAATCCCCATACAGTGCAATACAATCGGAGCAACAGTATTTTTTGCCCTCTTTTAACCCCCTTAGTTAAGGGTAAATAATATATGCCATAGTTATCTTTAAGGTTATATATATCCCCATACCAAATTTCATTACAATCGGTTCTACGGTTTAGTATCTCCCCCCTTCGAACCCCACAAGTTTGGGGTGGATAAAAAAAACTGAATACAACAATTTAATTTTTAGAGCTCATACTATCCAAATCCAAAATTTCATTCAAATCAGACTAGCCGTTTCCGAGAAATAAGTGATAAACAGTAATTACTAAGTTGGCAAAATTTGTAAAACTGCGGCGTGTACTTTCTTTTGTTTATTATTTTGTTACTTTATTACCTAGCCCGTAATTGACTCTACTATTGTTATCGCACGCGCCGAAAATTCAAATCAATTCGTTCTTTTGTTTTATTTTGAAATTACCTTACACGGGCAGACTGTTGTTAGGTAGTGATGGATTATAATCAATACGTTATCATATTATTAGTTTCTCAGACAACTATACGTAGTAAGCGTTATTTGGTTTAATATTAATGCTTGCTGTTTGTATATTTTATAGGAGATTCATAATAGTAAAATAATATTTTTTTATCTCCATTTAACGCCCCTCCGCTGTCGTTATACAGAGTTTACACTGTAATTTATAATTGTTTCATGTAAATTTATTGAAATATGACGATTATTGTCGAAGACGTCGGAAAAAATCAAGTCGACTGGGAGTTTTCATTGCTAACGCTGCCTATTCCTTTGAGATATAATAAAATAATGTATGGTAGAATTGTTCATCTTTTATAGGTCTACAAAAAAGTTCGCGATGGCATATATGTCAGCAAAATGGCGCAGTAACCGTATTGGAAGCTATCTATTCGAAATTTATAATACATACAGAAAAAAAATTAATCTCATATTTCTACAATTTGTTACTTTACTTTGGTAGTAAATTTTTTTATAATTCATAACTACTACTAATTGCTGTACATCATTGTCAATAGCGGCGTGCAGTAAAATTTATGGAATGTAAAATTTTATGACACAACTCGGCATTTGTTTATCTATAATATAAAAATGAATCGCTGAATGTGTAGCTAAGCGCAAATCTTGAGAGCAGCTGAACCGATTTCGCTAAATGTTTTTTTAGAATATTCCTTGAAGTACGAGGATGGTTCTTATGGAGAGAAAAATTTAAAGATTGCCTGAAAAAGTCTAAAAACAAAACTTTTCTATACTTCCATACAATCGATTCGTAATAATACTTGAAAGTCAATTTGAACTTTAATACCATACCATAAAGTTTGTGTTAATAGAGAGGTTCCGGGAAGGCAACACAATTGAGTGATGTTAGTATCGTATCCATATTAATGTTAATATTTGTCAATATTTATACGATGGTAACACCATGGTACAACCACAACCTAGAAATCAATTGTTCAAAAACAAAGTTAATAACATTCCACCCATCTCAAAAATTACCCTTAAATATAAATTTTAGTTACAACGGAACCAAGCTCGAGGTCGTGAAAAACGTAACCTTATTAGGCTTAGATATAGATACCCACTTAAACTGGAAACAGCACATACAAAAAATAAAAACAAAAATATCCAAATTTACATACGCCTTACGCGAAATAAAAAAGACTACTTATACACAGACTGCCATAACTACATACTATGCATATGCCTACGCATGGCTAAGCTATGGTGTAATATTGTGGGGTAATAGTACAGACATAAAAACTATATTCACTTTACAAAAAAAGCTAGTCAGAATAAATGTAAATATTAAAGAAACTGAAATTTGTAAGCCTCACTTTAACAAGCGTAAAATTCTCACTCTTCCTTGCATATACATTCTAAAGATAAGTAAATTTGTAAGAAAGTACCCAAATTTATTTTCCAAACGCGAAGACATCAACCCTTCAAGAAATCTACGACATAAAAACAGACTCAACCTACCGGCCTCTAGATTACACATGTTCTCTTCTAGCCGACTACTAGGCAAAAAATATATAATAATAATGAAAAATTAAATTTACAAAATAATATTAACTACTATAAACAACGAGTTTTATCTAAGAAAACAGTTTCTCCCTCCCTTCTATGTTGCCGTGCCCTGCAGGGTCCACGATTATGTACTTCTCTTAATTTGTAAACCTATTTAACAATTGTGGAGTGCAATAAATTGATTTCATTTGATTTGAATACTCAAAAAAAATGGTTTAGATTAATAATTAGATCCGGTAAGTGGCGCTGTACTCGGGTTCTGGGATTTTATTTCCTTTTTAGGGCAGGACAACATCTGTCGGGGCCGCTAGTTAAAATTAGAAATTTAGAACAATTAAATCTAATACTATCGTCACTTATAGGATCGCTGGCGCTGGCTAATCTAAAATTTATTTGTTACATAAATTATTCGTAAATCTTTGCATTTTCCCGCCCGTAAATCGTGCGTTGAAATGTATGGAATTAGGGCCATTTGCTCTTAAATATAGCTTACTATACTGATTTTAATGATAAAAAAAATAAAAATATCACATAATATATAGAAAGCTATTTAGACGGATACAGTATTAATCTATATCCGATTAAATACGTTAGCTATCTAAAGCATTTCATGCACATTAAAACTGCCTTTTATACCATATAATTTTAATTAATATCTTAGGACTTATCGCAAGTCTAAAAAGTAAATTTTCTTCCTAAGGTCGTTCATCGTAGCAAGTTGATAATGTTCTTTCCGTTTATCTAAAAGAATTTGCATCGCTTGATTTCGTGCGTCTTTATTGCAATATAGGCTGAGGGATGAATTCCATAAGCAGGTCAAATCTGTATACAATTCTAACTACTCTATTGTACTGTATTTTTCCGTTACAATATCGCGCTCAGAACCTATTACGACGACAGATAAGGTGCTACGTTTGCGAAGGTTGAATAGCGACTGAACCGCCGAACGGTACGATGCGTCGGCCAGACGACCAAATTTGGTACGGAGGATACCAAATCCGATGTGCAAGCGATCGAACTAACCATACCGTCAATAATAATAATAATGTACAGCATACCGTGCGCCACACGATCGGATATGTTACGGTGGCGTACCGTTATCGTGGGACGGCCGTTCCGAATACAATCGTACGTAAAAATTATGTATGAAGGAATTATTTCCCTTTAAAAGTTCTAAAAAAAGTCCGCTACAGCATATGTCTATCTTTTAAGTTTGACTCAGTATAACCTTTTTTGTGGTAATCAAATTTGTTCTTAAATAATGCATTATTTGCGAAGGTATTTTTATGAACATGACATTGATCCTTATCCAATTAAATATGTTATTCATCACAAGTATTTTATTTTGAACAAAATTGCCCTCAACGTCATTTGAATGCAATGAATATGTTAGGAGATATCATAGTTATAAATTAACTCCGCAACAAAATAATGATCAAGTACCACGGGCGCATTTATGAACGCGCTAATCTCAGGAACTAATGAACCGATTTAGGAAATTATTTCACTAGTAGGAAGCTACATTACTCCTGTGTGCTATAGGCCACTTTTTATATTTACCGTATGGTAAAGTTTTTCCCGCTATATATTTTTCCGGAATAAAAAGTGACCTATGTGCTATTCCAGAGTTGAGACTATAATCTATCTCTATGCTCTAATGAAAGCGCTCCATATTAGTTTTTCTTCAATAGGTATCTATAATGCAGCCTTTTTCGAGAGAACAGAGGCATACTGTGAGAGGTGTTCACGCGCTGCTAGTAGGCATAGGTCGTACTTGCAAAATCGTGAACCAGGGCTTACAAATACGTCCGCCTAAAAAAACCAGCGCCAAAAACCAAGGTTCGAAATACTTCCAAGTATTTTCTTTTTGCATAGGAAATTAATCAGTGTTACAATACAAATAAGGATCACAATCGCGCTCACAAATAAAAACTTCTAATACTTTGATTCTATAAATACTAAGTATTTTCTTTCTGTAGAGGAAATTGATCCGTGTTTCAGTATACATGAAGAGCACAATTGCGTTTATAAACAAAGTACTTATAGCACTTGGATAGTCGAAAATCGAAATACTTTCAAGTATTTTCTTACTTCATAGGATATTGACCCATGTTTCGGTACGAATAAGGAGCACATCCGCGTTAACAACTAAAATACTTTTAACACTTCAATACTTGAATAGGAAATTGTTCACTGGGTTTGTTGAAATAAGAACCATTAGTAAATTTTCGGACGACGACTCCTGAGCGCGGACGCGCGCGGCGGGCCGAGGCGAGGTCACGTGACTCCGTCGTGTCACGAGAGAGTAGCTAAGTAAAATACTTTCAAGTCTTGTAAGTATTTAGGGTCAGCACCTGGTCGGCGTACTTGCAAGTAAATACCTGGTCGCGTAAATACTCACCATCCCTAGCTGCTAGCACAAAAAAACTGGACAATGCGTGGTATGGTACGCTCGTGTGGCGTGAAGACCGTACCGCATAAAAAAATGGTTAAAAAAATGGTACGGCCGTACCAAATCCGTCTGTGGATACTATAAGTAATCTGTGGCATAGCTGAGCAGGTGCTCAGAAGAATAACAAGCACGCACAGCAGGTGTATAGTGCGTTTCAAATTATTTTACCGATGGCGTGAATTGGCACCCCTGTCTGACAAGATGGTGGACATTATGAAGAAAATTCTCGACATTTCAGTTAAAAAAAAAAAAATTTAAGAAAAACAAAAAACCCGACTCCGGCAATATCTGCCATCTTTATTAAATTAATTGAAGAACTGAAAAGATAGCAACAAGATTTTAATTTGAATATATTATTTTGGTTTTGAATAATCTTAGCTGATAGTGTTCTTAAAAATATAAAGCTACACTATAAGCGAGTATCATAGGCTACTTTTTATCCCGGGAAAATATAAAGCGGGACTTTTATCCCGGAAAAACTCATTCACGCGGGCGGAGCCGCGGGCAAAAGCTCGTATGGCATATGGAGACAGAATACAGATTATACCTTAGAGAGTATAGTGTAAACATTTATATATGCATTTTCCAATATCGACAGTCATAGGAAAATATAATACCTACTTCTTAGATATTATTTTATTGTCATTTAACGAAATTTTAAAACCCCTAAACTTCTTTCCCCCCAAAAACCCCCTAGACACTTTCCCCCCCTAAATTTAGGGGCATAAGCCCTAAGTTGGCTACACTGATCATAAAATCTCAATGGACGAGTATCCAGAGCCGTAATAATAAATTAAATGACTACGGAACAGTGTTGCCAGATTAGGCGACTTTTCGCCATTTAGGCTACCTCGGAGGGTGTCGGGGCGACCAAAAATCGTGAATGGCGACTGGTCGCCGTTTAGGCTACGCGAATGGCATTCAGGCGCCAATTTGGGCTACTTTGGAAAATTTGTGTTATAAACCTTGTTTTTGTCAGATTTGAGGATATTTTTAGCTATGAGAGTACAAAACATGACAGAAATTGGAATTGGGGACCTTTTTTTTTAGCTCTTCGCGTTGGCGGCTGGGAGGTTTTTTTTTTTGCTCCTTTGCCTCTCCATATACGGTGCGGCGACGACTTGAGGCGACTTCATAATGATTTTTCGGCGACTTCATCCGTCAAACATCTGGCAACACTGCTACGGAAATAGATAACCTACTTGTACCTTTTTTATGCCAATCATTAAATATCAATAAACAGCACTTTTACATGCATGCACAATAGATGTCACTGGCCATGTTTTAATTAACCCGTGTACAAATGAGATAGATATATTTTTGACATTAAATTTCATGTTTGCCTCATATTTGTATAAGAATAAATTATATATGCAATTTAAATTGCTTCCTCTATTTTCTTTATTCATTGAATACAATTTACCTAACTTGAAATTGGCAAAATGTTCATACAATTGCCAAAAAAAAAAAATTGTGTGACCACGTATGTCGTATTCAATTCTTTTTGCTCTTTGGTGACCACTGTTCAAAGGAGATACCCGCTTTTTGTATGGGTGCTGCACAAACTACTCAGTGGGGTGCTGGGCTTAGAGTATACATAAGCTGTAGAACGCGCGCATTGCCTATTTCCCATTGTGCCGATCGTAAGCAGAAGTACTATAGAATCTATATTAGGGATGGTGCGTATTTACGCGACCTGGTTTTTACACCAGGTATTTACTTGAAAGTACGCCGACCAAGTGCCGACCCGAAATACTTGCAAGACTTGAAAGTATTTTACTTGCGTCCGCGCTCAGGCGTCGTCGTCCGCAAATGCAATTATGGTTCTTATTTTAAAGTAGCAAGTGAACAATTTCCTATGCTAGTATTAAAGTGTCAAAAGTATTTTATTTGTTAACGCGATTGTGCTCCTTATTCGTACCACAACATAGGTCAATATCCTATGCAGTGAGAAAATACTTGAAAGTCTTTTGGTTTTCGACTATCCAAGTGCTATAAGTATTTGATTTATAAGCGCGATTGTGCTCTTTATTTATATTGAAACATGGATCAGTTTCCTGTACAGAAAGAAATACTTAGTACTTATAGAATCGAAGTATTAGAAGTTTTTATTTGTGAACGCGATTGTGTTCCTTATTTGTATGAAAACACGGATTAATTTCCTTTCCAGAAAGAAAAAACGGAATTATTTCTATCCCTGATTTTTGGCGCTGGTTTTTTTTAGGCGGACGTACTTGTAAGCCTTGGTTCACGATTTTGCAAGTACGACCCATGCCTAATCTATACTATAGAATACTTCTCTATACGTATATGGTATAGCGCAAGTCTATTCCATGCACCATCGTAAGATGCCTATAGGGAAAGGACTTGTCCAAAAACGGGCCTGAAATTTTAAACAAGACTGTTTATATATATTTGGATAAAACTCCTAAAAACTAGCCTTTTACAATAAATAGTTTAATTTTAAACACCTCCGATTTTAAGATTTATGTAATTTTGTTTTACCTATAATCACACTTAAAATTAGTTGTAATTAACGTTTTCAAAATAAAAAACTTCGTGCATTGGAACGCACACCCAAAAAAAGGAAAGTTGACAGTTGTCACGAAAAAAAAAAAGGCGGGAAACTGTGAATAAGGAAAGGCGCGCTTTTTGATTTATATATTTAAAAAAGTTTTTCTTGTACATTTTGTACATATTTGCACATATTTTATTATATTATAACTTAGTATTAGTGTGTACATAATTAATTAGCCCATTAAAATGGGCAGAAAGCGGCGGCGTAAAGATGAGTTACATCCTCCGGATCCGGAGCTATCCGTGATCGAATCCTCGGACACGGACTCATCGGATTCCCCTGTAGCGGCAGGTTCAAAATATAAAGATGCAAAAGATAACGACCCGAAAGAAAAATATATGATTTACAAGGTAAAAGGGTATACACGTAAGTATCCTGAGGACACAAAGAAGACCGATCTGATAGTCTTCTTGAGCCACCTTGTAGAAAACACTGTTTTTACCGATAGAGATCGTATGGCCCTTTCCAAAGGAATACGGGAGCATGGGGTTTCTGGCGTCATGCATTTGCGCTCCATCAACAGATATAAGGTCGGTATAACATTTGATTTGCCCAACAATGCAAATATGTTTCTTCAGAATAAAAAATTGCTTGACCAGCTATCTCTGACTGCAACGATACCCGCCGGAGATACGGAGGTCACCGGAGTCCTCACATCGGTTCCTATAGAAATGAGCAATAAGCAGGTCTTCTCGTTGATTGGTAGCTCTAAAAATGTCATTCAGGTCAGGCGCTTTATGCGCAGGACGAAAGGGAACGACGGATTTGTAAAATTTGTTCCGACTCAGGCAGTTGCTGTAACTTTCGCCTCCACCATCCTGCCCAACTACATTTATCTCGACTCGTGGCGACACGAGGTGAATAAATATATTCCTCCCGTTAAGCAATGCCTTAAATGTTTGAAATATGGACATATTGCTAAATTTTGCCGGAATGCAGAAGTGTGCTCAATTTGTACTTTAAATCACAGCTTTAAGAACTGCCAAATTGATCCTAAAGATGCCAAATGCGCCAACTGCAATGGCAATCACATTGCTATTTCCTCGTCATGTCCTATAAAAAAACAAAAGATTGAAGAGAACAGAATAAAATCTAGAAGTGCCACATATTCTGAACTTTTTGACTCCAATGCTTTTCCAGCTCTTTCGGCACGTACTTTAGACACCCAAATTAATAATTTAATGAAATCTGATATATTTCTAAGCACTTTGGTTGAAACAATTATCAAAATAGTTAGTAATAAAGATGCCCCTATTAATTCTACATCAATTAAAGAAGTTTTAAGAGCAACGTTAAGTAATAAGTTCCCTGCATCCTCATAATGGATTTATCAATCATTAATATCATACAATGGAATGCCCAAAGTCTCAATAGTAACAAACACATATTTATTAACTTCCTTTATTCACACAATATCCATATCGCTATTATTAGCGAAACATGGTTCAAACCTGAACAAAATTTTAGAATAAAAAATTACCACATTGAAAGGAATGATTGTGGTAACAAACACAATGGTGTTGCAATTATAATACATAAAAGTATTACTTACTCTAAAATAAATACATATTTCGATAATTCCTTACAAAATATTTGTGTTAAAATAACAGTCAACAATAAAGACATATGTATAGTCAGTTTCTATAGCCCTGTTACGGACGACGAGCCGGAGTAATACTTACGCCTCGGCGGACTGGCTAAAAATAATGTAAATAGATATTTTAGTTATATGGTTTGTTTTGCGCACATCTGTGCAACGAATTTAAAATTGTAATGTCTTTATGGCCGAACGATTCTTGGTATCGAGGATGTTTACTCGAACTCAGCGACCATAAAGCAATTTAGCCTATAATTAAGAAATAGTTTTATGACGGCCGACCATTGTCGGCAATTTCGAAAATGTTCCACGAAAACATTGTTAATTGTTTTATTGCCTTGTTTTCGTCGCTCGGGACCGTGCAGCTGTCGCACGGCATCCCAACAATTGTAACTTTATGATTTTATTGGTTGAGTGCCATTCTGAACAATGACACTCGGCGCTCTTAGTGATAAGTTAAATTGTATATAAAAGCTGCCCACATGTAGGACAGCACCCTTTCCTTTTCTCGCTGTACACCAGCGATATCCCTCAACCTAAGAACGCCCATCTGGCGCTCTTCGCGGATGACACCGCAATCTACGCCTCACGTAGAGATCCCGACGATGTGGTGCGCGATTTGCAGGCCGCCGCCGACAAGCTCGGTGAGTGGTTTCGCAAATGGCGAATCACCGTCAACCCCACAAAGAGCCAGGCTATCCTGTTCACTTTGAAAAGGAAAGTCCATGTGCCTCATCATTCAGTCCGCATGTCCAACCAGGTTATCCCCTGGACGGCCAAAGCCAAGTATTTAGGAGTGACCCTTGATCAGAGTTTGACCTTCATCCCACACGTAAATGCGGTACGCGCGCGAGCCGCATTCGCGATGAGTCAACTGCATTGGCTCATAAACAAAAATAGTAAGATGTCCATCCGCAACAAGATTAGGATCTTTACCACGTGTATTAGGCCGATTATGACATACGCGTCGCCCGTGTTCGCCCATATACCGCCTGCTCGTCTTAAGCGTATGCAGGTATTGCAAAATAAATTTCTCCGACATGCTCTTGGTGCCCCGTGGTACGTTCGCAATCGCAACCTCCACGTGGACACCAACATGCCGACCATCAGGCATTTTATGCAAACGACCAGCAGACGCTATTTTGATCGGGCGGTAAATCACCCTAGTTCGTTGATCCGCAAAGCGTCCGTTTACACTCCATTCGACCGCGCCAAATGGAGACGGCCGCGTTCAGTTTTAACCGATCCAGAGGACGATATCACTCTGGCCATCCGCAGTAAGAACGAGTTCTTGAAACTCATACACTCCACAAGACCGCAGTTCCGTCCTCGCCGTCGAGGACCTCGCCGCGTTCCCCGTCGCCCCCCCGACCCCCCTAACAGTTCCGGCCCGCGTGCCGACGTAAGCAACGGATAGGATTAGGTTAAAAACCAATCTTCCCCATTAATCGCTGATGTCTCATCCTCTCCCAGTGACCGTCCTGAGCCGAGGTCCGTAACCCGTTAGTGGGTTGCCCTCAGCATGGTCACCTAAATTAAAGGGTTGCGAGTGCCAAAAGCGCTCACCCTAAAGTCCGGTGTGGCCAGAAAAGCCGACTCTCGTCAGGCTACTGGCCGTTAGGTCCGCGTTAAAAAAAAAAAAAATAAAAAAAAAAAAAAAAAAAAAAATAGGACAGCACCCGCATTATTGTGTGTACTCTTGATCAGTGAACATCTTACGCTTGAAAATAAAAATATACAGTCCACTTTAAATGTAAGGCTGACGTTTCATTTACTCATCGGACCCCAACGGAATACCACATACCCACTGAGCTATCCGAAGCTGAACGTCGCCGCCAACAAGCCCTTTAAACTCTAATCCAGCGTTCAGCAAAAATAATTTTGATGCACTGGTTAAGTCTATTCCTAGTCCTTTCATATTTGCGGGAGATTTTAACGCTCACCACACTTCTTGGGGCTGTGGTTCTGACAGTCCACGTGGTCGAAACATTCTAGAGGTCATTGACGAAAATAATTTAGTTTTGCTTAATGATGGCCAAGCAACAACAGTTGGCTCTTTAACATGGCGACCCAATGCTTTGGATTTATCACTGGTATCTTCATCACTGGCTCTCAGTTGTGAATGGTCTGTACATGATTGTCCTCTTGGTACTAGTTATCATATTCCTACAATAATAAAATTAATGGTTAGTCAAACTAATATGCACACTCATGCAAAATGTTCTAATGCTAAACATTTGCCCATTTACCCAAACTATAAACTGGTGGATTGGCAAATGTATGGCAAATATGCTGATGAATTATTAGTTAATTTTGAAATAGATGATACAACTCCTCTTGACTCATATCTCCGTTTTTGTACAATTTTGCGCACAGCAGCTGCGAAATCTATTGCAAATTGTAATCGTCCAAATTCTTATCTCACATCAAATAACACTGGTCATTCCTGTCGCACAAATAATAGGAAAGCTCCTTCACATCCTTGGTGGAATCAAAAGTGTACAGAAGCTGTATCAAATTTCAAAACGGCATATATAATTTTCAAAAATAACCCAACACAAGAAACTTATTTACATTTTAAAAGGCTTAGAGCAGTTAAAAAACTGACGCTAAAAATAGAAAGGCAAAAAAGTTGGTTCTCTCTTTGTGAAACCTTCAATAGATGTACTCCATTGTCTGTCATTTGGAAATTTATGCGTAAATTTAATAAAAGCTATAACTTTAATAATCATGAAGATAATTCATGGGTATCTGATTTTCTAAAGAAGCACACTCCGGACTTTGTACAATTTTATCCAGATTTATTTATTGCCGATAACATAAATGACAACAATAGGTTTTTACTCAACGCCTTTACTATAAATGAACTCAAATCAGCCATATCATCTCGTAGAGATTCCGCTTATGGTCTTGACGGAATGCCCTACATTTTATTTAAAAAGCTCAATGTTACAAGTTTAGAAATATTTCTAAAGGTCTTGAATCTTCTTTGGGATAATAACATCATACCTCAAGACTGGAAAGTGGACTGCCTTGTACCAATTTTAAAACCAGACAAACCAAAGTTATGTCCTGATTCTTATCGTCCTGTAGCACTTACTTCTTGTGTTGGTAAATTATTTGAACAACTTCTTAAACATCGTTTAGAGAGTATGTAGAAAAACATAATATATTACCTTCCAATCAATTTGGTTTTCGTAGAAATCGTTCTGCTAGAGAAAGTCTCTGTCAATTACAGCTGGATATACACAACTCTATATCTGCAAATGAAAACTTGCTTGGTGTATTTTTTGATGTTGCAGGTGCTTTTAATAGCGTTAATATAGATATTTTATGCCTTGAGTTCTCACAAATAGGGATTCCTGTAAAGATTATAAATTGGATTAAAACATTTCTAACCAATAGAGAAGTATTTACTAAATTTAATAGACATCTTTATGGACCTCGACTTTCTTCAAAAGGAGTCTGTCAAGGGGGTATATTATCGCCCTTAATATTCATATTGTACATACGTAGATTAAATTTAATCTTAGGGCCTCGGGTTAAAAATTTACAGTTTGCAGATGATTTAGTTGTTTATACATCTGGGAGTAATGTTTCACAAGTACTTTTAATAATTAATGATGCATTAGCTAAACTGTATAAATATTTCTCTTACCTTGATCTCAGTGTCAATCCGTCCAAGTCTAAAGTTGTTGTGTTTGGTAAACAGTGTCCAAACATGTCTTCTGTGCAATATAATAATTGTACATTACCCATTTCGCTTGAGGTAAAATTTTTGGGTGTTCATTTTTCATATAATTTATCCTGGAATAATTATATAAAACATATAATTAGTAAAGCAAATAAAGCACATAACATATTAAAGTCCTTGTCTGGTTCATATTGGGGTTCAGACCCCAAAATTTTGTTGTTATTGTACAAATCATTAGTTCGTAGTCATTTTGAATATGGTTTCTACTGCTTTGCTGCAGATGCCAGAATTGTAAATAGTTTAGATGTCTTGCAAAACAAGTGTTTGCGTATAATTACAGGGGCATTCAGAAGCACTCCTATAAATGCAATGCAAATTGAATGTAATGTTCCACCTTTAAGTATTCGATTTAATTACTTGAAAGAAAGATTCATATTAAAACTTTTTAGTGTGTCTAATAATAGTCTTTTGGCCAACTTGTTGCATTCAGTCACTCAGTTACCCCGAAAACCGATTTTTATATTACAAGGTCTTCAAAACTTCTTTAATTTTATTAAAAACATGAAAATTTATCAATCAGACCACATTTTGCCTTGCTATGAAGGATCCTTTATTAGTAAATTTCCAGCTATTGATATAATTTTAAATGAAAAAAAGAACCTGTCTTCTAAAGAAGAAGTAAATGCCATGCTGTTAAGATGGTCAGATCACAAAATTATATATACTGATGGCTCTAAAAATGATAGGGCTGTGTCTTTTGCTATATATGAACCCTCCTCAAATATAGGCATTGGTCAAAAAATTCATAAAGCCGCTAGCATCTTCACAGCTGAAGCTGTTGCCATTTTGAGCGCATTAAAACACATAAAAAAGAAATATTCTGAGCATAGTAAATGGTTAGTAGTTAGTGATAGCAGGAGTGTGTTAGAAAATTTGGCAAATAACCGATTACATGCTAACACTAACTATGTAATCTATTTAATAAAACAGCTATGGGTTGAATTGTCTCAATTAAATATAGTAGTTCGTTTTGTTTGGGTGCCTTCACATATTGGCGTCATAGGGAATGAAAGGGTAGATTACCTAGCCAAAAAAATTGTTGAGTTAGAAGAACTAATTCCATATCCTAGTGTTGATATGAGTGTTTTCATACCATACACAGATGTTGTAAGTATTATAAGAGAACGTATGTGTCAAGCATGGGGGAGACATTCATATGAATACACACATATTTTAAATAAAGGAACCTGGTTTGCTAATATGGATGTTCAAGTAAACTCCACTCCTTGGTTTTGCAAGAATATTAATTTTATCAATAGAAAATTCTACTCAATAATTTGTCGTATGCGATTTGGGCATTATAGGTTAAACAGTCATCTTCATCGCCTTAAAATAGCGAATTCTCCTAATTGTGAATACTGTCAATCACAAAAAACTCAATCCTTACATCATATTTTTTTTGAGTGTTCATCTTTCAGCATTCAGCGCCTTGTGTTGTCGGATGAGCTTTTAAAAATCTATAAAAAGCCTGATAGGGTCCCGCAATGTTTAGAGGAGTTGCTTAGGAATGCCTCAACTTATTTATACTTGTATAAATTTATAACAGAGTCTGTTAATGATATTTAGTTGTTTTTCGTCTTCTTCCATTACATAGTAATAACACTGTAAATATTATTTAAATTATATACCAATGTTACTTGTATAGCTTTCAGAGATATGTGCACAGATTACTTTTAGATATTGAGAAGCTACGTTATATATAATTTAAATGTAAGCCAACAAGAAGTATAAATTATAATACATATAATGGAAAATGTAAGCAAATATGGAATGGAAAATGCAAAATGGTGTAGAAGTATTGAACATGAACTAGAGTATTGACAGATGACATCTGTCATGCCTGAAGCATGTCCAAAGAAAATTATTATATATAAGAGTATGCCCAAAAATGAGAATAAAAAACATAATGGACCTCGACGTCGCGTCGGTAAAACCACCGATCAACGAATATTATAATACCTACTATGGAAACCATTGATGAAATTAAAAGAATTACGTAAGACCAGGCAGTATGGTCGAAAGACTATAGCCTGTCCTCTGGACGAACAAAAAAAAAAAAAAAAAAAAATTGACAGTTGTCACTTGTCAACTGTCATCTCTGCTGTCATGAGTAGCCGTAGCCCTAGCCCGCGTAAACTTAAAAATTTTGAATTGTAGCCCGCGTAGGATTGTTTTGTTCCAGAGACTTTTCGATAGTATTAAAAATGTTTTTATCATGTTAATTACTGTGATATACCTTATAGTGAATTCGCAGAATAAATCAAAGAAAACATTATGGATTATTTTTGCATCAGGGACTTTAACGTCTTGTGACTGCGCCTTCAAGGATGTTCATGTGTACAAAACTCTAGATACCATATATATCGATGCTAGATACTAAGATACGTCTCCAAATGCAATCACGGATGTTTCAGCATTTTGACGACTCCGATCAATGAAACGATCGATAAACTCTCAATACACAAATAAATCATGAAAATTGAGAGGTGTGTCGCGCGAGGTCTGCATTTGGAACCTGTAACTTCGTCTTTGCAGTCTGGTCTTTTCCAATAAGCGATCGTCGCCGCTCACTATACCCATATATATAAAACAATAAAAGAGTTTAAAATATCATAAAAGTGTTTAATTCAATACATAGCTATTCCATTGTTATGATTTTAATGGGTATGTATTGTATGTTCATCTGTTTTGCACCTGATAATTGGGAATATTTTTTTGGTATATTACCTAGGTACACGTAAGACAATAAACCTACACATAAAAAATGAAATGGGGCTCAACCAATACTTTATCATGAAATTATAACCCCCAAATTATTTCAATAATAAGTGAGTTCAAAAATTAAAACCTGACTACTAATAATTATGCTTTAAAAACTATGAAACAAGCAAAATATTATCATTTAAAATTGTTATGCAAGTACAAACTATTTAATGTTTATCATCTATTAAATTAAAAAGATACAAATATTGTTATAATGTATTTAATACACAATATTCATATTAAGTAATGCTTGTATGCCACCTACAGAAACAAAACTATACATTCTAACAGTAAGAAGAAATCAATTAAGGGCAGTGGCATATTATGACCATGGCTATCATTATGAATATATATTAAATACATTTAAAACATATTATAATATGTTAGTTATTCATTTAATAGATGATACAATTCTGAATAGTTTGTACATAACAACTCCAGATGGGAATATTTTCTTGGTTCATATGTTTCAGAGCATAATTTTTTTTAATTGAAATAAAAGTCATTCTTATAGTTTATGTACAATTATCTATTCTATTTCAATGTCCTCTGGAATCATTATGCAATCTAAAACCTGCGCAGGTGGAATAATATTGCTTTGATGCAGAGCCAATCCAAGATACCAAATAATGGTCATAACATGAGCGCAGCTTCCGACTGTCCTCCTGCCAATTATGCAGCTACAATAGTGGCTTATCACGTCACTAGTCTAATCAAGTCAAATATCGAAATATCGCCGAGGAAATGCAAGTCGAAGTCGAGATGAAAAGGCGATGCTATCGTAATTCATAGCTCGTGTGTAATATCGAAGGATCTGTTGTTTGCCAAGTCAGTTTAAACAGAAATAGGTAACAGATAAATTCAACGAGACATGAATCGAACATCGAAGTAGAATAGCCGCGAATGCAAAGAGCGCGAATTTTTAGTATTATAGCAAAGAGTATGTAATCACTACGTTAATTATAGTCTCTTTGGCGCGAATTTTTTTTTTTTGTAATTGTGCACAGGCATCAATGAAGTTATTGTGAGTTACTCTGCCACGACATTTCTTTATTATTTTTCTAATAAATGGAGGGGTCTAAAAATATTTTTTTAATGGATTCAAGATCCATATTTTGCCCCTTTAATATCCCTAAAGTTTGAGCCTGTTTAAATTTTGAGGCCCAGCTCCCATACAAAAAGCGGACATCTCCTTTAAATAGTTGCCATATGTATAGGTTTATGGGGTTTAGAAATAAATATTCTATTCAATAAAACGAATAATTTAATAATACAACCATATTTTTATTTAGGTACTACCTAAATATCAAAAATCAAATAAAATTTAGTAGTTTAATTTTTATTGTATGTACAAAGTATAATTTTATTATAATTAAGTTTGTTTATGAACCCTTAAAATGTAAACCCTACAATATGGACGGCGAAAAGTCGGTGCACTAGTTGCGTCTCTGCCTACCCCTTCGGAGATAAAAGGCGTGAGTGTGTGTATGTGTGTGCAAAGGCCTAGTTTTTGGGATTAATATCCGAATATATTATATGTATTATCTTTAATCTTGGTTAGACTTGCCCGGTTTTGAACAAGTAATTTTTTTTTATTACTGCAAAAGAAACTCATTTTGAATTATTTTTTTTAAATAAAAAATAAAATAATATCCGATCAATACGAGACATTCATATTTCTCGAAGAAAATTTTAATTTTACGCTGGCAGCCCTTTATAATTCGCTGTATCACGACGAACACGGCTTAATTTTCTTGGGCCTTGGCGTTAGCTGTCTTTCTTTTAGGCGTGGCGTTGCTAGCGGGTGGTTGTGTGGTGTTTAAAAATTTAATTACTACGTCTAAAATCAATTTCTAAAAGTATTGTTGTAATCTTATATTAAACCCTCTTAGGATCCTTATTATATCTATTTAGTATAACTCGGATTTCATAATGAGGCCACAAAACGGAGACGACGGTTTCGTAAGTATCAAGTGCTAATTTTTTTTTAATACTTAACAATTTTCTTATTTATTTGTAATAATTGAAGTAGTGGTTTATAGTAGTAGTTGGATTTGATTATAATCTAAATAATTTTGTGTAAAATTCATGATGTTCTAACACGAGACAACAAGCCACGCTATCCGCCATTTTGTGTAACCAGCGTCCTACTTTTCAGGACGAGCCCGAGGTGCACCGCAAGATTTTCATTGGTGGTCTCAACTATAAGACTACTGACGAGTCGTTAAAAGCACATTTCGAGAAATGGGGCGAGATTGTGGATGTGGTTGTAATGAAGGATCCCAAGACGAAGCGGTCGCGTGGTTTCGGCTTTATTACTTACTCCAAAGCCCACATGGTGGATGATGCGCAGAACCACAGGCCGCACCGTATCGATGGACGGTGAGTTTTTACAATTATAGGTATTATTATACACCGCAGCCCAGCTATGTAAAAGTATTGATATTTCTTTTACATCGTTTTAAGTTGCGAATAGCAAAGATTCTGCTTGGTGAATGTCACGCGTCCTGTACATGTGGCATTTTCTGTGGGGTCGACATAAATAGATTCAACTTTTTTTTTCAGTTAATTTATTTTTCTATTTCACCTTTACAATTTGTTGAACGTTTCACGTATAATAACGTGGTACTTTCTTGGTTCCTTTAGTGTCGTCGAAACAAAGCGTGCCGTCGCAAGACAAGACATTAAAAACCCAGAGGCTGGTGCCACAGTAAAGAAACTGTTTATTGGTGGTATCAAGGATGACCATGATGAGGAGCAGCTCAGAGAATACTTCTCTAGCTATGGAACTGTACAGAATGTTAGCATCGTCACTGACAAGAGTACTGGCAAAAAGCGAGGATTCGGCTTTGTAGAGTTTGATGACTATGACCCAGTTGACAAAGTTTGCTGTAAGTGCCCTTACATTTTTTTTTTCTTCCCACAGCTTTGCCCCAGGTAGGAACTATGTGTCCTCATCTGGCTTCCTCTGACTGTGGATAGTAACTATTGCTTTTAGCTATACCTGACTAACTTTTTGTAGTAGATCTGGTACGCAAGGCAACATACATTATTTTTTACAAATGAAAACTAATTTTCTAATATTGGAAATAAAAAAGGAAAGTCAAGTCTTATATCATTTTATATTTTAACAGTGAATGGACCCCACAAGATCAATGGCAAACAACTGGATGTTAAAAAAGCACTTCCCAAAGATGGTTCTGACCAGCGGGGGGGAGGAAGACAGGGTGGACCCAGAGGAAATGACAGCTGGGGTAATTCAGGTACAGTGTTGTAAAATCAGTCAAGTCAAAATCATACCCCAACAACACCTCAACATTTACTTATTTTGTTTGATTATGATTTTTGCAGGTGGCTATGGTAGCAACCAGGGTGGATGGGGCAATTCCAATCCTTGGGACAACAACCAAGGTGGATGGGGTGGCAGCCAGGGAGGTGGATATGGGGGGGGTGGCAATGGTAGAGGGGGATGGGGTAACCAAGATTTCGGTAACTATACCCAGCAGAGTTATGGTGGGGGTCCCACTAGGAATCAGGCTTATGGCAACAACAGACCCGCGCCATACAATATGAATCAGGGTGGCGGCGGCAGCGGTGGTAGCGGTGGCGGCGGCGGCGGTGGCTACGGCGGTGGCAACTATGGGGGGGGCGGCCAGGGCCGAGGGGGCAGATTCTAATAACGTAAGTTAATTCACAAAACTCATTCATATCACTCATGCATTTTAAGGACTTTATGATATTACAATTTTTCATTCACAAAATATATTGGTTTAGTTACGGTAAGATATATTTACTTGTGACAGCACTACATAGCATTAATTGAGCTTAGGACAATGTAGTCAGTGGATATGTAACGAGACGTTGATAGTTCCCATGATTAATGCTATGCAGGTAGCCCACAGCCGTTAGTGTATTTATTTGTATATGACTGATGAAAGGTTTTTTTAATCTCTAGGTTTCGTGCTAAGTACACTAGTAAAGCAGTGTTAACCGTGCTAGTGTAGGCAGTACGCTCCGGAGCACTAGATACACACCTCATGGTCTACATGCGAGACCACCTAGAAGCCCTCAGGATTACCGATAGAACTGTAGCTGGAGCTCGTGGCTCATTAAGTTTTTAGAAGAAAGTATAGAATATATCTTTAATGTGAACTGAATTGTATGATGGTCTTCTATTTATTGTAGTACTTAGGTACTTATCGTGACATACTTTTAAGGTTCTAGATGTGTAAAATGAATTAGTTACTTTTTTACGAATAATTAAGTACAATTTAGGCTAATCTTGTATAACAAAATAATCCCGTTAAATAGACGCTAGGTGAACAGTAACAGAGTTTAGTTGACATAGGCAATTGAATCATGATTATTTGAATTTTCTGACTTTACTCAGTATTAAGTTCTCAAATAGCTCTTATGTCGAAACATAGGCATAGAATATATGGACTGTAGGATAATTAATGTAAAATAAATTTTAATAAAAATCAGTAGGGTTGTTTCTTTAGATCTGTAAATATTCCTTATATTTATTTTTTTGTCAGCATTCCAGAGTTGTATACTCTGATGCTTTACAAAGATGTTTCCTATGTAAAGCTATTTTGCTGACTTATTTATGTTGGTTTTGTAATGTAAAACTTAATTACATATATATGGATAGTTCCCATGAAGTAACTTGTCATTTTGGAAATTGTCTTTGTAGTTTCGTTTTACTTAGACCATTCTCAACTGACGGTGTAGTTTATGATTGCTATGATATAGGTGTTTACATGTAATTTGTGTACGTCTACGATAAGATATTAAAAGATTTTATTAGTCGTATGATGATTCAGTGTTTAGCCCCTAGAATGACCTTGTTTTTACCCCATAAAAGATTGCATCCGGCGAACGGCACTTCAAGCAGCCGTTAGGTTGTAACGGTACATCAAACTGTTTACGTAGGTATCTATTTGTGTAGTCATCACAGTAAATTTAATGAAACGTACGCAGATAGTATTGCCAGACCACATATGAGACATAAAAGTTACTGATAGATAATTTAATTCACGGGGTATGGCACAGTTTTCCAATATTAATCTCTTGCGCGGGCCTTTCTTGTGTATTTTTTTTGGAATTTCATATCTACCTGATAATACTACATTAATTATTTCGAATATTATCCGTCTGGTGCAGTATACCCTGACAAAGCCAAAAGAATGTGAGTCATCTGGCAATGCTAATTTGTAGGCAATACGAAATTGTACGCTCCGTGACGAATAGATTCTTTTGCTACACTGTTATGATGGCGCATTGATTCAAGGTGAAGTAGTGTTCAGGTAATACGTAAGTGAATGAGTTGAATAGAAAGATCGCAAGTCTAGCCTATAATTCTATTTGTTCAGTTTATTATTTCGATCTGTATTCTGTGTGATTCATTACAGAAGATTTCGTTTTATTTATTTGCCCGTATGACTATTTGGTGAGGGATAGAATTGGTACCTATGTCATTTTGCAAACCAGTTTGATATTTTTACTTCTACTACTTCGGTTTCTAGATCCTTTATAATTTTGTTCAAGCTTAGTTTTTCATTTTCTTTCAATACCTACCTACTTTCTACTGTAGATTGATTTTCTTTAAAAATACGATATTCTAAAATGATTCTGGGTTTCATTCCAATTAAATATTTTTTTGATTCTTTCATTTTTGATCTTTGTTTTGGTTGCCTGATTGAAGTCTAGTTTAGGTATTGGTTTATCGTTACTGCACGTTATTTTTCTTTACATACATAATCTTGTTACGGTAAAGGAAGAAAATATAAGCTTCCGTCCTCAGTTTGGCATGTGATCGAATATAGGAAGTCTCATTTTGATTCCAAGCTCTAAGCCTTCGATCGGTCCACTATACAATAGTGTAAAAGAGGAAATATGCACTACCAGTAGGAGCTGCCAGAGAAGCTCGAAAATAATCCTATATATGTACCTCCTTGCATCGAACTGAAGTTTATAAATGTATAAAAAACCACAATTAATCCTGATCATGACCAGTCCTTGTATCACGTTCTGGAATTGCCGTAAACCACATTTCATATTTGATTTATAATTACTAAAACGACAACTCTACAATTAATTAGATATAGCGCCAGATTACGAATTTATAATACAGCTAAAGTTTTTTAGGACCTAAATTTAAGTAGGTAGGTGGTACCAAACTAGATAATGTATTGATTAGTTGTAAAATCACTAAACTCGCGCATGTCTAGTGTATACGCTTGCGTCGGCCAAGATTGAACGCAAATTGGGAAACTAGATTGCTATAAAATTATTGCAACTAAAATTAAATGAACTTATTTACTCACCCTATATAGTCGACGAAGTTAAAATCTTAGACTACCAGTTTGCCGAAATAAAAGTAGGTACCCTATAATAAAATATAGCCTTGCGTGACAATCTCACAATAACTGTGGTAGTGAATAAGGTGGAATGTTTTCTAAATGTCACGAGCCCCCCCGGCTTCAGTGGGCTCCCGACCCAAGAGGCATGGAACAGATTTTGCACTGCCAAGAGGCCCCATTCCATAATTTGCTTAAGACCTTCACGGGTGTAGTTACGCCACTGCCGAATAATTACTATAGACCAATCTCTGTATGGACGACAACGCGGGTGGTTGCCTCCCGCTGTCGTAGATGCTAAGAGCAGTGGTCTCCGAGGACAAAATGTGAAATCGGTAGAGTTGCCAAGTAAAATCGGTATAGGTATTTGGATCAAAAATCACTATATTATACAAAAAAATAAGCAATATCCAATAAAATATCTATTTTAAACTCTAGGGAATATTATTCCACCATAGGAAACCAACATTACCTACCACTTATCCTGCCATCGCTGGTTGCTATAGCCTATAACGCTTATTTACCCTGCGAGAAAAAGTCTCCTTTCCACCATATCCCTCCGGTCATTCCCTACGATACCATAGGTCGACTCAGTGACCGACGGCCAGATGGTCTACTCGGGTAAGCGACATTTTCTTTTCTCCTATACGCTCAATAAGTCCAAGCCAGTGTAGACTAAGCTTTAACCCTAAACTCCATAACGCGACGTAACTCTTATTTCGATTGTGATAAAAACTTAAGTATTCTTTCGGCAAATGATTTAGACCAAAAATTATAACATAATTTAAGTACCGATCCAAAATAAATAAAGAATTATCTACATCCATAATTAATACGACAAAGTAAATGAATAGCAGCCTGTTCCAATTTCACGAGATATATTATTAAAATACATAGTAACAAATCTAAAGAAAATTGTGTAAACTGCATCAAAATAGTAATAAGCTTTGCAACTAACCAAGGCATATTTTTATGTCGGATGTAAACGTTATACGTAATTTGAGGATTAAGATCTTTATGAAAAGGAGGGTGAATAATTATTATTCATGATTCTCGTTCTAACTAATATATATATAGACACTAGCTGACCCGACAAACGTTGTTTTGCCATTATACATTCTTTTTAGAGATTATTTTAGTAGAAAACAATAAATAAATTATTGTAAGTACGTGAATCAAAATCGGTTCAGCCGTTTCGGAGGAGTATGGTAAAAAACACTGACACGAAATTTTTATATATATCTAGAAATATCGCTATTAAAAAATAGGGGATGATGGAAGAAGGTAGAAAATTTAGGGTTGTATGTATTTTTTAATGCCACATAATAAAAATAATTAAAAAAAATTGGGGTGGGCCACCCTTATCACTTAGGGGGATGAAAAAAAGATAGCAACTTATTCTCAGACCTACCAAGTGTGAACATAAAATTTCATCAGAATCAGCTCAGCCGTTTCGGAGGAGTATGGTAACAAACACTGTGACACGAAATTTTTATGTAATAGAGATAGATATAATTTGGGGCGGCATAAATTCTAGAATGCTTGGTCGCAGGTAACAACGAGTTTCAATTAACATCGATACGACACTCATTTATCGACCTTACTCAGTTTTACTTGCAATTTATTTTGAGTCCCCCTGAACTTCTTGCGTTTCAAAGTGTTCCATTATTCAGGAATTACAACCTTTAACATGAATAAATTAACAATATTGCCGTTGTATATAACTACTTAATTTTTAGCACCGAAAATAAATTATTCGAAGTATGTATTCTTGAATCCCATTATCATGTGTGGAGTTAGAAGTAAAACATTTCATAGAAACTATGAACATCCAAGCAAGTGCACACATTCGTCAATTATTTTGATCTTTAATTTCTAATATTTTATGTTTTATTTCCATGATAACAATCTTCGGAGTCGTCGGGCTCTAATCGTTCTGCAAAGTTCCTTTTCAGCTGCCAAGGTAAGTTATGCGATTTATTTTAACTGTTTACATCAATATTATTAAGGAACTTGAGGAAATAAATATTTTGAAATTACTCGTGTTTTCATTTTAATATCCCTTTCAAACTACACTTTTACAAACAGCTATGCTTTCTCTAGAGAAAGATTTCAGATTATGCTAGACTCTAGAGTCTGAAGAACAATTGGTTGCATAGTCTGTTTTTGTCGCGCCTATTGATCGAAAGCACAGGATCCATAAATTAGTATGACTACAATGTCTGTTGAACTGGGCTTACACAACATCATGCCTTTATCCCTGAAGGGGGTAGGCAGAGGTACAACTAGGGTAATCTTTTCCCTAAGTGGATTCCGTCACATTATGTGACGGAGTGAGTATTGTATTGAGCACAAATTCCAGCGCCCGGGCTGATAGCTGTTTATATTGACCCAATACCAACAGGAATTCAAACCTGGGACCTCAGCGGTGTCGTACCGCGTACCTACGTAATACGACTATTCCACCGAGGAAGTAGGCGAGAGGGTTTAGTTATAGACTTGTAGTACTGTCTTCCAGGTCTATTTATTCCATGGGTTTAATACTTACATTGATTGACTGCTAATTAAAAATAGACAGTACTGGATACAAATACCTAGTATGAAGTTTCACCTCGGTGGAAGTTTGAACCGTATACAGCTTTTGTGTGGGCTACAGGGTCGTAGCTCATGCAGACGTGAGTCGCACTAGTTAAGTGGGCCTGGCGTGTTGTGTGCCGCACCGAAGGTAAATCATTGTTTGGCGCTATACTCAGCGTACCAATAATTCATGCAAGCGCTGTTCGCTGGAGGTCGACATTCTGGAATATTATGTTGCTATTAGTCTGAGGAGGCGACTATAGCCCATAATTATTGAAATACCTACTAAGTAAATAGAGAAGAATAATAAAACTGATAAATGATGAAGCTGAAGAATATAAAGACAAACTCCGGGTATACATGTATTTTGAATCGCACTAGTGAATAAATAATCTAGCCTTTAATGGGTATTATTATACCCATATCCCTATATCCTATTAGATGAATAAACGAAAATTATCTAATTGTTACGTATGCGGACGTATTTATTGACAGTGTTATTTTTTGGGTAGTCCGTATTTGCTATTGTTTTTTCGTCAGGCGGTGCGCTTACCGTCATCTATCAGTGGACGTCCAGACCCTAGTCTTCTTATTACATGTTTGGATAAAGTAAGGTGTCAACCTTCTTTCATATTTATTTATTATTATCTACTATGATAAGATTTCGCCCTAGTGTGGTTTGATAGTGGGTAGATAGGTACTGGATATCCGCGTATGGCCGTATCTAACACCTGAAAACTGACAAATCTTTTATGCAATATTTCGGTGTAGGTTCTTATGTTGGATCAATCCCACATATACCTGGAAGTAGGATAAGAGAAGGTTCAAACATGATAATATAATAAATCATAGAGCTGAAAAGAAGCACAATATGCCATAAACATTAAACATTCTTAGGTCTCAAGAACATACAAATTACAATATCTAAAGCTAACTTTAGACAGGCGAGTTCTTCAATATATTGCGCAAGAACTTCTAGATGCGATTACTAAAGCGCTAATCTACACTGATATTATAAAGAGGAAAGATTTATATTTTTGTAACGAACAGATTTAAAAAATACTTTCACCAATATAAAGCTACATTATGAGCGAGTAACATAGGGTACTTTTTATGCCGGGAAAATATAAAGCGGGACTTTCATCCCGGAAAAACTAATTCACGCGGGCGGAGCCTCGAGCAAAAGTCTAGGACTCCAATAGTTTTATAGACATGTGACACGCCATGTCCTGCAAGACTTCAAATTTTGCAGAAGTCAGCGTGCCGTGATTATTTACACGGTAACAATCGCTCTCGGAAGTCAACTTCTGCAAGTTTTACTTCATAAGCACAGTGGATGCGGATGTGATTGACTTAAACGCACTTACCTCTAAACATTGCGGAAATTGAGCCGTTTGTATATACGGCTCACAGTAATTAGGTATATCTAAAGGTTGTTATGGTACACCATAACAACCAACAATATGTACCTAATATCATTTCTAGTCTTGAAGGCAATTACCTTGTAAAGGCATAGGCAGATATGTAGTAAAATAAAGATGTAGGAAACCGACGAGTGATAGATGCAAGATGGGAATCGCATCACGATTACGTGTCTGTCCGCAGTCACGTAGAATATACTGCGGAAACGACAATACGACGGCTGATTTCACTTTCGTTTGCGTGGTAAAGTGAAAAAACTCGTTATCAATCACGTTTCCTAAAGTAAATTGTGCCCTACTAAACCTAAACAGCTGGTGTGCCAAAGGTTTGTTTATAAAAATTGCGCATAATACCTATACCTATAATACTATAGCGTTTTGTACCCATGTCAGAAGTATTTTCTCCAATATATTGTTACAATGCGTCACGAGAGAATTTATTTATTAATTTTTATTAAATTTAAATTATTCTATACTTATAGATACTCGTAGGTTATTACAATACTTATAACACGTCTGTAAATATAGGAACAAGGAATGACGACACAGTGCGTATGAGTGCGGCGTCGCTGCACCATCGCTGGTGGCGTTGGTGGGGCGAGGCTGGATCTCGACATTAACTTTTTGGCACGAGGAGAAAGTACGCTTGGTGGTGGACGAAGACCCCTGCGAGTCGGCGGCACTCGGTGGACTCCGCGCGCCCGCGGCCGACATTCGGCCTGCATTTTATACACAGTTTGCGAAATAATGCCACTTAATTGCTGACGCCGAATTCGCTACTAAACGCGCCGTGCGCGGAGATGCCGCGCAAATAAATAGTGGTGCGCACAGATGCCATCGTGCTTTTGTTCCCACGACAATGTGCCAATGGAGAATTGTGATAATATACGTGGTTTACGCTTTTATTACTGACGCTAGGGAAATAAGTTCGCCGGACGCAGCTGTTTTCGACAACCATGTAAGTACACTAGAGGCCGTTGGCTTATCGGAAAACGCGCCATATCGATCATTGTTTGTATGTGCTTACGGCTTAGGAGCAATGCCTTGCAACGTGCACTTTTACTTTCATCGCGCGCATCCATCCGCACTTCTTGTACTTCGTGTTGTTATGTTACAATAAAGGAAATATAAAATTAATGTACTTTCGTTAAATGTAGGTACATATATATTTTTTTAATTTAATACCTAAACATGAATATATTTAACATTTTAAACGTTTATTTTTAAGAAATAAGTAGATAGATTATTTGGTGATATTTACATAGGTAAGTAAGGTACCTACATACCTATTAAGTTTCGTCTATTTTCAGGAAAAACATTTTAATCTTCTTAAAATTTAGATAAATTTGCACTGAAATGTTACAAATAGTAACATCTATTATTGTTAA
Source organism: Sphinx pinastri (assembly GCA_947568825.1). NCBI lineage: Eukaryota > Metazoa > Arthropoda > Insecta > Lepidoptera > Sphingidae > Sphinx > Sphinx pinastri. The sequence goes on along the minus strand of OX387627.1, from coordinate 5,639,573 downwards.
TTATTTATAATATTATAATGATTTATTATGAGATGATATTAATATAGCCTAGTTATGAACTAGGACCTAGGTCATCTCTGAATAAGTACCTAGTTACTTATTCTGAGATATAGCCGAAAGGCAGAAGACCATATTTTTATTATTCGTCGTGTTTAGGTAAGTAATAACTTAAACTGTAGGTAAGTAAATTAATTATGGCTAGGCGTGCTAAATACTTTACCTATCGCAATTCCTACGATCAAATACATGTAGAAACCTATTGAGATCCAGATATAGAGCTTCGCAATTCGCCAAATTTATTTAACACACAGCCACCTGAATTGAGAAAGATATTTTATTACCTACCCTTCTCGTTTACAAATGCAATTAATTAGCGCATATAATTGTATCTACGTAGTTACTATTCATTAGGATTTAGTTCTGAGAGTCGCAAATATCATGTAAATCAATGAAAATCAACGAATAAATTAGTCGTAAGACATAATTTACATATTCTTCGATTAGATTTGTTGCATGTAACATAGAGTTGTTGTTTTCATAATTCAAATGGATTGATTAGTACGACATAAGAATTTACGCATTATTCAAAACAGACAGTGAGAGTAAATAGAATTTCAACTGGTAGTAATTATTTTTTGTGTACAGAGTTAGTGTTCAGTGTGGTAGAAAATTATAATTTGATGGTTTATAACACCTTACAATGGGATTGAACTCTTTTTTAGATTGAATATGGACTATAAAATAAAAAGAGGATAAGTCGGTTCAAATTGGATTAACGGATGGAATTTTGCATAGGTTCAGGCAGACTTCGCCTTGATTAACAAATAAATGCAGGTTAAAAGCCTTTCCGGCTATATAAGTCCCTTAACCACTGCAGCGATTCATTAGATTCACAGCGTTATCCGCACGACACCATCTTCATCAATTTAAAACAATCTGATTAATGAAATCAAATACTCCCTTCAAGTGTAAATAACCGAGATAAAAATAGCTTAGGTATGTACTTTGAATAGTCTATCCGTGTGCCAAATTTCATACAAATCTGTTCAGCGGTTTCTGCATTTACTTAAATACATCCAAACATTCAAAAATGTTTCATATTTATATTAAGTATTAGTAAGAAGTAAGATTTATTTTTGAATTCAAATTGGCTGCCAACAGGTTTCTTATTTATTTACGTTTCTTTTGGCGCCAACGTTCTTGCACTTTCTTACATTTTGATAAACGACTGTACAAAAAACGAGAACACCACAACAATTACCTTGTGAAAGGCCCGCCACTTATACTTTTGAAAGTAGTTTACATGTTGACCTTACGGAGTCATGGATATAAACCAAAAACCAAAATGTGGGGAAAATAAACGCAATCAAGCGTAGGTACGTAAATTAAATTTGAGTCTGTGTATTTCGGGTGTTTCAAGCAAGGCACAAATATAGGCATACCTATAAGTGTGTGAGTACCATATCGAAATGGTCTAAAGAGGATGTTCCATGTCTACTTAGATAGATATAATAACATGTTACATTGCAACCAAGGAAAAATGTAAGAACCTTTTTTTAAATTCAGTTTTTGGTAAAGTAATTTGTTTTCATTTCGTACTTACTTACCTGTTTTATATTGCGCTATAATAAGTATATCTTATATTTTGAAGTTTTAGGGACACTTTTAATTTTTGTTCATTTTCATTGTATGTCTGTTCTCATTTTGCCAAAAACATTGTGTGTGTTTACCTCTTTATTTCTCAACTCTTTTAATCTAGACAGTCATGAAAGCGATTGGTGGGATTTACCAAATTAACATGTCATAAGATTTGTGGAAAGACCAACATCTTATATCGTCATTCATTGTGATAATTTACATACAAGTCCACGAAACAATTTTGTAACTCAAGGAAAAAGTTTTGGATAGGTACTTTTTGTTACAATAGTATGTTGAACCTAGTTTGAAATAAAACTTGGTTTAAAGTCTGTAATGTATTGATATACATTTGACGCTATTTAGCAATACTAATTAGCGTCAATTGTACACGCACGTATTAGGCAATTGAGTCTTATTGTTACCAGCGCGAACAATCAATGTCCAGCGTACTTGAACTTCACTTCGTCAGTTGATCATGATCCTATTCCGTCATGGCCGCTTGCGAAACCTATTCACTATTCGGGTCATGTCTTTCAGGTTCAAATGTGTTGTGATTTCTAGATTTTATCTATCTCTTTTAATACCTTGACACTTATAGCTGATTTCTTATGATCGTGGCACTAATTTTTGTGTTTTTAGAAGACGTTGCCCTTCATGCCTGCTTTTTAATTAAGAATTCAATATAATGCGTTTGTTACTTTTAGATTACTGAATTCGTAATTTACCTAGTGTAAAGCTTGTATATGTGCTCATTTTTGTACGGCTTACATAAACTTGAGTTCCAAATGAAAAGTGAATGTTAGATAATATCGCTACCTACTTTTATGCGAAAGGAGGACGACTGCCATTAATATTTGTAAGTTATATATAGGTGTACATTTTAATTAAAGATCATGTAAAGAAATCTATGAAGATAAATAACAAACTACTCAAAAAATTTACTCGAATCTACGAAGCGGAATTTTGCGATGTTTGTTTCATTCGAGTAGGTATTTACAAATTATTTAATTCAGGAACCTCCTTCACACGTATCGTGGCCTATCACTAATCCTGACTCTACATTGCTCTAATTGCGTCATAATTAACATACGCATCTCATTTGCCACTCACGTTTGACCTGTTGTACATAAACGACAACCTTAGCCCCAATAGGTTATGTCACAGCCCATAACAGTTAGCTAACACATACGAAAATGTTTAGTATCAGTTTCATCACGAAGTTACGTATGTCAGAGAAAGTAGAATCGTGAATACCGAGTGAGCGTTTGTTACATTTAAACTCGGATCTGTGACTACCTTATTTAGAAAGGGAATGGCGAAATATACTTCCTTTTGTGTTGGACGTATAAATTAGGAATGCGTTTCACTAAATAGTTGGGCGTTAATTAATTTCTATGTTTTTGTACCTAGGCAAGCTCCGGTAAACATGCTGGCATAATTATGTCAACTGGCGAGAGATATCCATCATTAATCAGTCGACTCTCTAGCTGGACTCCACTTAGCTTACCATCAGGAGCAGTGCAATGCAGCAAAAATATCTAATAAAAAGAAGTTGGAAAACATATTAATTGTCTGAACTACGGACCCATGTCTGTGGGTTTACAGTGTAAATAAATTGTAGTAGGTACCTACCCTAGATTAGTGCTAGCGCTCGTCATAATTTTATGGTACCATACAATACCAGGCCTGTATTATATACTGCCCACAGCTGAGCAAGGGCCTCCTCTACAACTGAGAGGGTTTAGGCATTAGTCCACCACGCCGGCCTAGTGCGGGTTGGCAGACTTCACATAACTTCGAATTTTTTATAGAGAACTTCTAAGGTATGCAGGTTTCCTCACGATGTTTTCCTTCACCGTTAAAGCGAGCGATAATTCACAAAGAATACAAACATAACTTTTTAGAAAAGTTAGAGATGCGTGCCCTTGGATTTTGAACCTGCGGACATTCGTCTCGGCGCGGCAGTCCGTTCCACTCCCACCTAGGCTATCGCCACTCATTTTGAGTGTTCACCAATTTTTATTCAGTTTTCGACCGTGTTTGTATTTGAATTCGGTTTAATTAATTCTCTTCATACGAGTTTTTCTAAAATTCATCCGCGAAAAGTGATTTCAAACAGTTGAGTCCCAACTCTCAATTTATTCTGATTAGCCATATCGCATGTGTTTGATTTACCAATGTCATTTATAATGCCACGAATTAGAAGAACAAGAAGATCAAGGCTTTTCCATAAGGTACATGGCGGAGAAACATTTGGTCAAATGAAAAAGTCTTGATAACTTGGAAAAGGCTTATGATCGTGTATAGAGGAATGAGCTGTGGTAAACGTTGTCATTAACGTATGGGTCTGAGGGCCGCCTGGTGGGTGCATTGAAGTCTCTGTAATAACAACTCCAAAGCCTATATCAGGGTAAAGGGAGCTGAATAGGCATTCGCAATACTGTGCTGTTGCCGACGCTTATGTATGGAACTGAATGCTGGTTTGGCAGAAGAAGCACGAAAGTCGAGTAAACGCAGTGCGAACGAGAAGCGACGACACTGCGTGTAAAAAATATTGAGGTCGTTGATTTCAAAAGTGCAAAGTTGGCTTTTATGCCAGCTTTAATCAAAATAGGAATGCGTCATGCTCTGCCGGATACCTCCCCAAGAAACACTCTATAAAATATATGATTCATATTATTTGCAAGTATCATTAAATAAGCAATTTCATGACTAACTGCTATTTAATGGTACTGACGTAACGAGAAAGTACTAAACTTGAAAATTAAGTCAAAGCAAAAAAATAATAGCAGGAACATGCTCTTTATTGTGAAAGCAACATTGACATTACTATCAAATTAACTGTTGCGCAACTGCGCCAAAGAGTCGCGTAGCGAGGTGCTGCGCGCGTGCGCATGCGCACATCGAAAGTGAACCGCATCCCGCGTTAACTCAAAGCGGTAAACAAAACTTATGTAAGATAAATTTCCGACGGAATCGTTAAATACCAGTTTTATTCACGTGTGACGTAACAAACCACCACATTCGTGATAAAAGTGATGTTATGTAAGTGTCGACGTAGTTTTAGCACGTTTACCCACTTTCGATGCAGACATGCGATCAGACGATTAGACATAATATAACTGCAATCATGATGATTGATCGCTTTACAGCAATTACAGTTATATAAGTTTCCCAGCTAGAGCATTCGGCGATGCAGCCACCTGCATTGGTTTTGTAATCCCGGTTCCGATTTCCGGCTAACGTATAATGAACATTTCCTTTGCACGTGCGTGCTATGACTTTACTGCACTAGCGCACGACCGTTCTGCTGTTAGTTTCATTATTTAAGTGGTGTTTAGTTTGTACGACATTAGTATTTAGTACGGTTCATGTTTTACAAAATAATTATAATATATTAAACATCTAGTTTGCATGTAAATGTGATTATAAAGTTATGATTTTATTATACAAACTTAACAAGTTTTATACCTACAGTAAAATAGCCATAAACATTAACAATCTCCGAACTTTAGTTTGAAAATAATAAGGGATTGTGTGTGTTTGTGGAAGATTATCAGGAATGTTTATTTTTCTCTATATATTTTATGTTCTTCATTATGTTATCACGGTGGTTTCCAGGTGTCAACAGGCAATAGATCTCAGCGGTTCCTGTTCGACGCTATATTCGGCCTAGAAGTGCCGATTCTCGAAGAGCAGAGCGTGGAAGACGATGAAGATGACACACTTATCAAAACATGTTCATGTGGTATGTTGTAAATATTCCTAGTCATTAGAGTTAAGCCGCATTTACTGAAACAAAGATATACTTGTGTAACGTTAGGACGATTTTTGGTTAATTAAGAAATCTTTAAAATAATATTGCGATAGACTAAATTTTTTTTTCTTTCTATGGCATTGGATGACGAGACGAGCATGCCGTTCGCCTGATGGTAAGCGATACGATCACCCATAAATAGTAGCAACACCATCCAGCACCTTGAGTTACAAAGTACTGTTTGGCATTCCACTACGCTCGTCATCCTGAGACATAAGATGTTAAGTCTCACTATGTCCTGTGGTTACACTGGCTACAATGTCCTTCAAACCGAAACACAACAGTGCATGCACATTGCTGCTTGGCGGTAGAAATAGACATTGCGGTGGTACCCATCCAGACGAACTCTTACATATGAGATACCTACCCCCAGTAAATCCTTCAGTATTCCATGTTTCATAAATATAACGGATTTTAGAAAAACTCGTATTCTTATACTATGTTACATGGAGCTGTTAAAATTCAAATTGAGTAGATATTAACGTTTATTTCTCTCTCCATTAAATTAAAAATACAATTAGAGCGAAACATTGAATCATTATCTATGCATAATTTGCATTTCTTCAAATTTTACTATTCATTTGTATAGTTCTATTTTATAGGTACCTAGACTAGTTTTCTATTATGTACTTGCAATACAATTTAGTTTGACATTCTTACTCGTAGTTGTCACAACTTTTACCACTTTAGATTTCTTTGCAATGTCAAAGTATTCAAGCCTATTATTTATTTCTGTAACATTCTTATAGGATATAGATAATATTTTCAAGGTTTTCATTTCCACGTTCACGTTTTAGAGTGCGGCAGGGCAAACCCACTTCCTAGAAAGATGGGTAAGTTAAAGTAGCGTGCACAAATAGATTTTTATGTTGCACTTTTTGTAATAATTTATAATTAATATAATTATAAATATAATTTATGTGTCATAATATACCACCTAACTGTAGATTGTTGCCCCTTAACTGTGTACTCCCTTAGGTACCTTTAGTATTTTAGATATTACATCATAATATTATGTATACTTAAAACAGAAGTAGCATGCTTTTGCGAATTGTTTCTGTATTTAGAAAAAAGTATTTATATATGTATGATAAGAGATTTATCCCAAGAGAGTAGTAAATTTGGACTTGTCATGAATAGCAGTAAAACTAAACTATTGACTAATAGCGCGGAGATAGAAATAACAGTAAACAAGAATTCATTAGAGTATGTCGAAGATTATAAAAATTTTGGCCAAATTATTTCATTTAAAGACCAGATGACAAAAGAATTAAATAAAAAGATAGCAAAGGGGTGGAAGACGTATTGGGCACTCAAGTACATAATGAAAAACAAAGACTTCAGTATATCGATTAAGCGTAAAACATTTAACTCGTGTATTCTTCCCTGTTTGACCTACGGATGTGAGACATGGGCCCTTACAGCATCACACACAGCCAAATTAGCCACACGCCAACACGCAATGGAAAGAAGCATCCTTGGCCTTAGAAAAAGTGACAGAATTAGAAACGCAGTTATAAGAGAGAAAACCCAGTTTACCGATATCCTCCAAAGAATAGACAAACTCAAATGGAAATGGACTGCCCACATGATGCGTTCTAAAGACGGAAAGTGGAGTGAAGAGGTTACAAATTGGTACCCCAGAGATTTAAAAAGAAATAGGGGTAGGCAAACTTACAGATGGGAGGACGAAATTAAGAGAACGGCGGGACCGTACTGGCGAAGAGTAACTGAAGACAGGACTCATTGGAGAGAGTTGGTGGAGGCCTTTGCCATGAGGCAAACTGAGCTACGTGACACCATATGATACACGAAGCTACATATAGCATATCTATAACTGAAGAATAGATCTAAAGTTTAAATTATTTGCTGTAAACACTTTTAAAAAAATACTCGGTTAATAAAGGCTATTTTATTATTTATATATGTCTTTAATGTAGTTTGGCAAATTAATATTTCAAATTATAATTATTACCATAATTGTAAATTGACAAAAACGTACAACAAGCTTTCATATAACGAGGAATATCATAAGGAAATTATCAGACTATTTGTATACATGATAGGTTAGAAAATAACCGGAAAGCTCATGAAACCTCCATTAGCAGTTCTTATAACACTGATGCAGTGCCGTTGACTGGCGACGTTGAGCGTTGAACCGTGGAAGTGACAGTGAAAGTGTAAATGAACTGGATACAAGCGCTCTGCTGACTTTACTACCTGATGTTAATCTGTACCTACGGCCATTATGAACGGCACAATCTCAATCGATTATTGCCAATTTCCCACTTTCCTTGTACTGGTACGGTCGGCAAAACGCGAATTGATTTCAATTAATGTTACGAAAGTGAAGATAAATGTAATTAATATCGTTGTTATTTTATCATTTTAAAGTTGCTACAACACATTCAATTTATATATAGGTACCTAATTGCATTTTGCTGTAATCTGTTAAATACCCTTTCCCATTTTTTCTTCCTGATCCTATATCTATGTTCTCTATTGTCTTAATCTCACTATATAAATATCATAGTTAACACGAAATTCTTATATTTTGTACAAAACGTATATTATTCTTCACTTGGTTAATGTCTGTTCGTTTAGCACCCTGTTTGTAGTTACCTTTCAGTAGAATTTTAGTCTAACCATACTTATGGCGGAAATCTAGCCGTGTTAGCTCAGGTCAATAAACTAACGTTCGCTTTCTCATCGGTAGAGTGCGGTGGGTCTAACCAGGAGAACCGCATCGTGGGCGGAATGCCCGCAGGCGCCAACAGATATCCGTGGATGGCTCGTATAGTATACGATGGCCAGTTCCACTGCGGAGCCTCTCTTCTCACCAAGGAGTATGTTCTCACAGCGGCACATTGCGTCAGGAAGTAAGTAGCAGGAAATATTCATGTATACACGTTTGTCGAGATACCATGTTGGGTGCCATTACTTCCTAGTTGAAGGAGGTAAAAATAGTTTTGCTGAATCAATTATTTTATCTACTTCAGAAGCGGTAAATGTATCCGATATCGATTAAAGTAATACAGAGTGTATAAACTGACAACCGATTTAAAACACGCTACATGAATCAAAGAAAAAGGTAATTTGATAATCACCTCCGATGCTCAGATATAGATCCTACTTTAGATAAAAATTAAGTGTAGAAATGTCACTATTTCCTGACGTGTGGTGTGATATTTCAGGTTTTAGAAAAAAGTACGCATTGAATTGAAATTTTGAACAATTATAGACGTCATAGTCTTAAGAGTTACCTACCTAATTATACACACCACTAGAAATTTTGAAAGTAAAATAAAAACTCATGCAAAAATAGTCTCTCAATATTTTTTAATTACATACAAACTGGTTAGTCACACAAAGTCTTTTACATAACATGAGTCTATAGTCACGCAATATTGCATTGCTTTAATTACGACCTGTTTATCATTCTGTACTTTTCCGGTTAATATTAGCGTATTCATTATTCTGATAAATCCAAATACTACTATTTATAGTCAGGAAGCTTATAATGCACCCAATTACCTAAGCCGGAAAATGGTTCACAAATCGCAAATTACACTTTTTTTTTATTAATACAGCTGGATTAGATGGAGATAGTTGACTAATAATGGCGGCCATCGAGGGCATTTCGCCCTATGTTAGACGCCAAACTATAACAGACTGCCTGACAACATATAAATCCAGTACATCGACTGATATCGGAATGAGACTCGACGGAATGAGCTGCCATAGCGGGTATTTCACCATGTGAATGGTGTTTATCCAGTCAAGTGTTCATGGTGCAGACAAAACTAGCTACAGCGCGAGTCTACCATGTATTTAAATTTATTAGCATACTAGCGGCCCGACAGACGCCTGTTTTAAAAAGGAAATAAAATCTTAGAACCTGAGTACAGCGCCACCTACCGGATCCAACTGTTAATCTAAACCATGGTCGAATCCACCTGAAGACACACAAAAATTTCATTAAAATCCGTCCAGCCGTTTAGGAGAAGTTCAGTGACATACACACGCACAGAAGAATTATATTTATATAAAGATGTTATCCATACATATAATTAAGCAGTAGAATCGGTGTGTCTGTATATATAAAGAAATGTGATAAAAAAGAAAGGGGGCGACTAAGGAAGAGTAATAGAAAACAAATCAGCCATTTTTATAATTCTTTTCTGCCTGTCTGTCTGTCTGTTTTTCTGTTTGTTTGTTACTGCATATCTCCGAAATTACTGAACGGATTTGATGAAATTTGGCACACGGGTAGATCATACCTTGAATTAACACATAGGCTACTTTTTATCCCGGGAATTTTCCCGGGATTTTATATTTATAAAAGCGGGACTTTTATCCCGGAAAAACTTTTTCACGCGGGCGGAGCCACGAGCAAAAGCTAGTTAAAACATAAATCACAAACATTATGGTAACATGAATTAAATTACTAATTTGAAATCAGAAAATAAATAATAATAATTTTGGTTTATGTTTCATTTTGCAACAAAACCTTCTCTTAATAAATCCTATTAAATTCCAGGCTGAAAAGGTCGAAAATTCGAGTGATATTAGGCGACCACGACCAGACCGTAACAACCGAAAGCGCGGCCATCATGCGTGCCGTGACGGCCATCGTGAGGCACAGGAACTTCGACGCCGACTCCTACAACAACGACATAGCCCTGCTCAAATTAAGAAAACCGGTTAACTTCTCCAGGATCATCAAACCCGTGTGCTTACCGCCGCCTAGTGAGTCCATTGTTTATTTTATACATACATACATAGTGTCACGCCTTGATCCCACAGGGGTAGGTAGAGACTATGGATTGCCCTTTTGGTGGATTCTGGCATTCCTTACTTCGCTTCCTCCAGCTTAATCAATCTTTGCATGCATTCCCGCCAGTTCAAGTTACTTATGATCAAGTCTTTACCAAGAATGTCAGATATCTAACACTCGCCGGTTCGGTGCGGTGGACCCCTACCGGCTCTTCCATCCACAATCGCTTTATATATCCTCTTTGTCAGTGTCCTATCATCCATCCCCTCCAAATATCCAAACCACCTTAGTATACCCTTCTCAATTTTGGACACTACATCCTATGTCACTCCACAGATGTCCACATGATCATAGTATCATATTCCGCATTTCCGCAGTTGTAAATTTTTTTGATTATAATAAACGCAACACCCCGAAATGACATGCATACATGCAGGCTGATTCTAACAGGTGGATCTGGAAATCAATAGGGGAGGCTTATGTTCAGCGGTACCTCATCAGCTGATGATGATGACTCTAGCTTCCCTGTTCATTGAAATTTGTGTATAATGTAAGTTGATGTATCTACCAGCTATAATAACTTAAAGCCCTATGTTTTCACCCATTTTAGCTATTGGCTACGATGATTTTTAATCACTCTGGTACTTACTGGTGGTAGGTCTCTCTCATTATGTATGAGGCCGTCTGGGTGGGTACCACCGCAATGTGTATTTCTACCGCCAAGCAACAGTGTGCATGCACTATTGTGTTACGGTTTGAAGGACATTGTAGCCAGTATAACTACTGGACATAATGAGACTTAACATCTCATGTCTCAGGATGACGAGCGCAGTGGAATGCCACACAGTACTTTGTAAGTCAAGGTGCTGGATGGTGTTGCTACTGTTTATGGGTGGTCGTATCGCTTACCATCAGGCGAACGGCATGCTTGTCTCGTCATTCTATGCTAAAAAAAAAAGAAACTCCATAACACATTAGAACAGGGCTTCCCAAACTATGCATCGCAGCATTGTCGCAGGGGCGTCTTGTGGTCGTCGCCCCGTCCGCGTCCGTAATTATATAAAACAAAAGCTTGACTAAACGCCATAAACACGGGAGGAATACAGAACGCGTGGGGGGAAGACGACAGCGGCACGCTGTCCATGTCGCGACTGGCGACAACAGAATGCGGTCTCAAACTATCGCCATACCAAATTTCATCGAAATCCGTGCAGTAGTTTCGGAGATGTGCCGTAACAAACAAACGGACAGACAGAAAAGAATAATAAAAATCACTAATTTGTGTTCCATTACTCTTCTTTAGTCACCCCCTTTCTTTTTATCAAATTTCTTCCAATGTACCGGCATAACGGGTTATACTGCTTTATTATAGTGTAAATAAAAATTATAAATGTCCAAACAGTGTTTTTCTGATAACCTGTTTTTAGGTTATTATTAAAACTGGTAGGTCGTAAAAAATGGCAAATTCTCAAGGGCGTCACAGTACAAATAAGTTTGGGAAGCCCTGCATTAGAATATTCCATAGGGTATAAAAATTAAAACCACTTGTATAGACCCACAAGTTTGAATCTATGTAAAAGATGGACAAATTCTAAAAAATATCAAGTACCGTACTTTTTTGTTATTTTGGATTTAGATATATTCAACAAAGACTAGCATATTATAAAGTTATAACGCGAAACCAGAGAACGTGAAATAATCAAAGTGCCTGCGAAAAATCTGCTGGTAGTTATGTCGCGGAGTGTCTTGGTGTTAATAATATTATAGGAGCTTATGAGAAGATAATCACTTCTTTAATCCCAAAACGTTGGCCTTTATGTCTAGCCTTGACTTGGTATACTTACTTTACAATAAACCACTAATCATTTATTATGTTTTATACAACTAGAACATAAATATAATATTAGTAAGTAGATCTCTGATATCTGCTCTACACATGCTCGCAAGTTAGAAAGTGTTATAATAATAAGGTACTTAAACGTTTAATCTTACAGGTACCGACCCTTCCGGCAAGGAGGGAGTGGTGGTAGGATGGGGGCGGACCTCGGAGGGAGGACAGCTGCCAGCCATCGTGCAAGAGGTCCGCGTACCAATCCTATCTCTCTCGCAGTGTAGGAACATGAAATATAGAGCCACACGAATCACTACTAATATGGTAATAACTTTCCCCTTATTGTTGCCATCGTTCAATTTAATAAAAAATACCACAAATATATTTTTTTTGCACTAGGAGGTTAAGGTGAATGTGATGTATAATGCTTGGAAAATAATGAGTTTGCTCTACATAAACATTTACTTATTTAAATTATGAATCGAGATAGCCTATTAATGAACAATGAACATAAGTGCTTACTATAATATACTAGCTGTTGCCCGCGGCTCCGCCCGCGTGAATGAGTTTTCCCGGTATAAAAGTCCCGCTTTATGTTAATCCAGGACATAATCTACCCGAGTGCCAAATTTCATCGAAATCGAAAAGTCATTAAATTACTAAAATGGCTATTAAAAAATAGGGGTTGATCGCAGAGGGTTGAAAATTTAGGGTTGTATGTATTTTTTAATGCCCTATTATAAAAAAATTAAAACAAAAAATTTTGTCCAAAAAGTAAAAAAAAAATTGTTAAGGGTGAACAACCCTTATCACTTAGGGGGATGAAAAATAGATAACAACCTATTCTCAGACCTACCAAGTGTGAATATAAAATTTCACCAAAATCGGTTCAGCCGTTTCGGAGAAGTACGGGAACGAACATTGTGACACGAGAATTTTATATATAAGATTTTAGTAATTACTAATAACTGATTTATAATGAATGTTTTTTTTTTTTTTTTTTTTTAATTTTTATAATGGCATTTGTGTTCACATTTTGCCAATGTCAAGTTTGATTTGTCTATTTTATTATCTGTAGTCTGTAGTATATCAAAGTAAAGCAGTGGCTACCTTACCAAGACTTTATCAAGGAGTTTTGGCGGCAACAAAAAAACACTTCATTAGCACAATTATTTCAATTCACTTCATTTGAGCTCTTTAATAGAACTATATTGGATAATATACCACCATAATTATGCAATATAACACTAAGTATCACCAAAATAATGAATTAAAACAAGAGCACCTCATGACACTTCCAAGATCCCGCCAAAACTCCTCAAATGAATGTTATAAATTCCAAGTATTTACAAAATAAGAATGATGCAGTTATAAAGCAGGATCAACAGTTATCACGCCAAGAAGTTTAACTTTATTGTAATGGCCAAAAAGATTTATTGGAAAATTAGTGTATATTTCTTATAGTTTTTTTTTATTGTTCGTTTGTTTCAGTTATGCGCGGGTCGAGCTTCCACAGATTCTTGTCAAGGCGACAGTGGAGGGCCATTACTCATACAAAAAGGGGATAAATTTCAAATTATAGGTATACTTAATAATTATTATTTCAGTTCATTGACTGGTGGTAGGTCTTTCTTATGTTAGATACTGTCTGGGTGGGTACCACCGCAATGTCTATTTCTACCGCCAAGCAGCAGTGTGACCTAAAACGTCATAGAATTAAGCTGTATTTAGCGAAAAATATGTGCTTTTGTTAGAATCAATCTATAGACTGTAGAAAATACTATCCATGTAGTATCAATATCCATAAAACATATGTTTAAATTTATATGAAGACGCATAATATAAATGAACACTTTTATTTATTATAACAAGCATAAAAAGATATTTACACATAAATATCTGTTAGTTTGTGATATAAAATCTAGCCTGTTCGTATTTTGTTTCTAATACAAAAGTGTTATGTATCAAGACCGTAAAATTTATTTCGTTATAGTCTTTATAATGTCATATTAAAATATTCTAGCAAATTCTTTCGATTTAATTCCGATGTATTAAAGTACAAAGTAGGGCTTAATGGATTTCAAGTAAATATTGTTAAAATATAGTTTCACTCTAACTTCTACATGAATGGGAAATACTAAAAATATATAACCCGTTCTATTTCGGGCGACAAACGTCCCAAGATCAGTTGGTGTATGTCTCATAGTCTTCTGCTGATCTTCCAGGGTCGTATGATCAAATATTGATGGACATATTATATATTATAGGATTATCATAGGATTGACGTACGTAGCTTCTTAATTCCTATTAAGTAGTCAAAGCAATTACCGAATCGGATCAGTAGTAAAGGAAATCTCAGATTTTGCCTAATATATTTGTGTACCTACTTATTTTTTTTCTCCAGGCATCGTTTCATGGGGTGTGGGATGTGGAAGACCCGGGTATCCAGGAGTTTACACGAGGATTACGCGCTATCTGCCTTGGTTAAAGGCTAACTTAAGAGATTCATGTCTGTGTGAAAATTAATACTTAAGATCGAAACTCGAAACAACTTCTAAGAGTTGTGGTTACTTTTCCATAAAGGAATAAATATTTATTTTTAAAGTATTTGTAAAAAAAGTATAGAATCGATTGTCAAACAATGTAAAATTATCTTAGATTATATAATATTATACAATTAGTAAAAGATTTAGCAAAGCTTAATTTTTAGATAACTGAAAATTTTTGTAAATGTTACTCATAATAGGTTGTATGTTGCATTATTTAATATATAATATTAGACAATAACTTACGCTACATTACGTTTTAGTGTATCAAATTACAAAGGACATGGTCAAAAACGGGCCTAAAATTCTAACCAAGACGGTTTATATATATTTGGATAGAACTCCTAAAAACTGGCCTTATACAATAAATTGTTTAATTTTAAAGATCTCCGATTTTAAGATTTATGTAATTTTAATTTGCTTAAAAACGACACTTAGTATGAACGTTTTTAATAAGTTAGTTATAAATGGAGGGGTGTAATTTTTTTTAATGGACCCAAGATCCATATTTTGCTCCTTTAATATTCCTACAGTTTGAGCCTGGTTAGATTTTGGGGCCCAGCACCCATACAAAAAGCGGACATCTCTTTTGAGCAACTGATATAATACTCTTTGTTATATTAGGTATGATATTTTATTAGTACGGTTCTAAGGTTGTTTTTTGTCTTTAGTATATATTTTTATTTTTAAATATCACACGCCCTCCCAAAATAAATCACTCGCTCTCAAAAATAATTGCTTGAGCTTTAAGGTTAAATGCAAGTATTGCCTTAGTGTATCATCAAAATAAAAAGCGTAAAACCGGCAGTAAAATCATCACGACAACAATTTGTTTAATCGTTGTGTTTATTTTATCTTTTGTTTTTGATTTCAAGTTTTAAACGAGATCTGTGTAAATGTTTGGATCACTTGCATCATGCATGTACTACGCAACACTCACAGATTTTATGCAAGGCGCGGGAAGTAAATGCATTGTGCTTTTTGGTAATGACAGATTTTATTCTAGGCGAAGGAAGTTAATTAATTATGCCTTAGTGCTTATGTGGTATCTTTAATTTAATATTTTAATGATTTCTAAGTTAGTTAATTGTTTTAGTCGTACCTCTATTTTATATTTTCGTAAGTGTTATGTAAACTGATCTAAGGACAGGCCGGTGGTGCAGATTACCATTAGATTTTAAGACGTATACTACTACCTAAGTGTTCAACGTGTTTGTAAATATTTGTTAATTTATTATTCATAATTTACCTAATTTATATTTAAATTGGTGTTGTAGGTGTAAATGTTGTTATCAGAATTGTAAACGGCTACAACGAAGTACCTTATTTTAATTGATTTGCTTCGTTAGTTTAGTTTTTAATCGCTTTATGCCTTCAAAACTGTTCAAAAAACTTCAAAATTGTTTAAATGTTAAATTTCAAAATCGTGTTTACTTCTTCAAAATTGTTAACTTGTCGTTTTATATTTGGGTAATATTACCAAGGTATTATACTTCATCTGTCAAAGTCACGATAAAATAAGGACGACAATTCTTTTTTAGTACCTACATAACTCGAATTATGTTTGACGACTGTGAATTTTGACATAAACGCGTTATTAAACTGAAAAATAAAGTCAATGTTGTTATTAGAGAATTAATAGTCAAGCTAAAGCTATCCTATACGTTTACTGTGTAATAGTTTAACTGTACTTATGCATATGTTGTAAACGGTATTCACTTTCAATCTTTTTGTAACTAATTATACTTTCTAATTGTTATACTTAGAATATATTGACGAAATAAATATAGTGTGCGTACCTCTAACAGCACAATTTCGAAGCTGTCTAACCCGATTAACACATACTTCCATTCACACGTCGCGTCGTGGCGATGTTTGATAGATACTAGATAACTACTTTTTTTTAAAGTCCAATGAAGCAAAGGAATAGTGAATGCGAACACCTACACGGCACTGTGTCCAGTAATGAACCTCTTTGGTTCTAGAGTGCGTGAAAGAGCGGTTACAACTTTAAAAACCTTTGTATGAACCCTTTTTAACTTAACACCACGACTCTACACGTGTTTGATCGGGTTACTCACAAACTTTCAGGAATCAACTAAGGACTCGCTTATTTAGGAACAACGGTAATCATTTTAGATCTAAGTAAATGCTCTTTAGGCTACGACTGTGATCTTAATCACGGTAAAATTGTTTTAATTCAATGTCGTTCGATTATCTCGATAGTCTCTAAGTTATTGTTTGATTTACGCTTTAAATTTTATTGTTTGTTAATTTTATTAATTACTGAGTAATTGATGTTAATAAATCTTTAATGTGTAAATAAATGAATTTGTGTTTTGTTTATATTTTTAAATGGAAGAGAAATCGATCGATCTGCATTTATTTTTAAAGTTTTCGACTTCATAAATGCGTCACCTGTGTTTACGTATAAGATTCCAAGAATTCTTTCCAATATTTTTCTCTTTTTTAAATAAGGAAAACCTCAAACTCTCCGTACCACTTTAGGAATAATGAGTATAATCTTATACATTTATTTTGTTCAAAACAAAAACAAACGGCTCTTTTGTTGAGTCATCTAATTGCTCCCAACAATCTGCGCGCAGGAATATTTTGTTACTGTATCTGACTCTACATGTAGAGTAGTGCAATTTGAAGCTTATTGAATAGAGCATACCTAAGACGAAGAAAACGTAGAGTATCTGGTGGATGAGCATAGTGCTTAATTTCCAAATCGATGTCTATTCCTATCGTCAAGTAGCAATGTGCATGCACTGTTATGTTTCGGTTTGAAGGACATTGTAGCCAGTGTAACTACAGGACATAGTGAGACTTAACATCTTATGTCTCAGGATAACGAGCGCAGTGGAATGCCACACAGTACTTTGTAACTCAAGGTGCTGGATGGTGTTTCTACTGTTTATGGGTGGTCGTATCGCTTACCATCAGGCGAACGGCATACTCGTCTCATCATTCAATGCAGTTAAAAAAAATCGTTCAGCCATTCTGGCATGATTGAGAAACACACATGCATCCAAACTTTCGCATTTATAATATTAGTATAGATATATTGTAATTAAAATACAGACTTGTCTTGGTGCCGTAGTTGCATAACGGCATGTCTGGCATGCTGAGGTCTTGAGTTCGATACTCGGGTTGATAAAGTGATATTGAGTATTTTTACGGAGTCTGGAATTTGTGTCCAGTGATAGGCTCGTTACATTATATCATGTTACAGAATACGCACATCGAAAAGTTTTTTTTTTTTTTATTGCCTTAGTAGGCAAACGAGCGAGGGGTCCGCCTGATGGTAAGCAGCATCCGCCGCCCATGGACTAAAGCAATGCCAGAGGCACAGCCAAGCCGTTGCCTACCGGCAAGTGAGTGCATAAGTTGCACATCTACCTACACCTTCGGGTGTAAAAGGTATGAGTGTGTGTGTGAGTGATAGGCTCATTCCGTATCATGTTATAGGACGGACTATATACGGCGAAAAGTGGTTGTACCTTATGTGCCTCTGCCTACCCCTTCAGAGATAAAAGGCGTGTGAGTGTTTTACAAATAAATAAGTACAGCCTAATTGTATTTAATGATGTTTTATGGTGTGTATGAGAATGTGTAAACAGAAGACATCCATTGTAGCTCGTCATGCGCATTGGAAAGTGATACTTTCGCTAACCGTTGAACCGGTTGTACCTACGCATCACATAACTACCGATTTTTCTTAAAACATCCATATTCGTGCAATGATATTTCTAAAACAAACATATTCGTGTTATTAGACGGTATAAGTCAGTTGTGAATCGTAAGATATTGTATTCGATTATTGGGCGGGGTAGGTAGTTTGTGAATTGTGGAATTGGAATATGGAAATTTGGATGCGCTTGATGCGTTTCTTTCTACCCTAGCGTATCTAGAAAAATAGGCGTGACCATACGGTACGTATGGCTGAGGAATAAAATTTACACCAATTGAAGTACCCGGAATATTTCAATTACAACATTTTATAATTACAGTTCTTAAATGATATCTGTTTCTAATAAATAGATAGATTACAAAATTATTTTAGAACAATAAAAGTATTAAATGTTTTCCTCAGAATTGTCCCATGTAATAAAGGTGAGTCTATTGCTATTTATCGCACAAGACTCCGGGCTGATATTGAGTAGAAAAATCTAACATTACTATATCCGACTCAGAAATACAAATACAACCGTAACGCGGACCTTCGCAATACTACTCTGCCACCGAGACAATAGAGGCGCGAATTTTCGAGTGTTGTTTCATCGAGGATTAACCCTCTACATGAGTATGTCTGTAAAGTGTAAGCGCATACATATTATAATTATCCAAATCATTTTTTTTTTATTGCCTTGAATGATGAGATGAGCAATTCCGTTCGCCTGATGGTAAGCGATACGGCCACCCATAAACAGTAGCAACACCATCCAGCACCTTGAGTTACAAAGTACTGTGTGGCACTCCACTGCGCTCGTCATCCTGAGACATAAGATGTTAAGTCTCACTATGTCCTGTAGTTGCACTGGTTACAATGTCCTTCAAACCGATACACAACAGTGCATGCACACTGCTGCTTGGCGGTAGAAATAGACATTGCAGTGGTACCCACCCAGACGGACTCTTACATATGAGAGACCTACCACCAATGACTCCCTCCTGATATTTGATCACACGCCCTGATAGATCAGCGTTAGAAACTCTTAAATTCCTTTTATCAGGGTTAAGTAGCCAATGAGGCTTCATTTACCGACACGGCAGTGAATTTTCATTGCTAATGTATATGTACCGTTAACACAGACTCCATTTATTTGTCACTGTTACTTTACATCAAGTGCGGAATATTAATTAGCATTCGATTTTGCCATTCTTATGGCACAGTGACATTAAACTGTATGTCGACGGCAGATTTATGTTGTATCGGAATCCAACAATGTTTTTAAGAATGTATTGAGAAACTTAGGAATGGCTTTGATGCCGTACGCTTCTTTTGAAAATTCTATGCCTTTTTACGATTTTGTCCAGGCTACTTTCAATTACTAAATAATTGTGTTTGCACTACCAGCCTTAATCTGGAGAAGTGAGTAGGTACTGAAGGAGGGTGGGGGTATTTGGGCATTTATTTTTTTCACTTAACAGAAGAAACGTAACGGCAAGCTGTCACTTCATCTCAGGTGCTGTGAGGAGTGGTGGTACACTCCGCCACACAGGCGCAATCATGCTGTCAAAAATATATCTAGAGCATGGTTACCTATACAGCTTCGATCTCAGAGTATTTACAAAAGTGGGTTTTTTGTTTCGGAAAATGACTCATGCGCATGAAGGTGCGAGCGAAACCTAATATTCATTATTCCCCAAGTTCTTGAAGATTCAAGTTTTTGTAGTTTTTACTTTACATAAAAACGTCAATATCTATAGGTGTTGACATAATATTTGTGAGCTTATCTCCTTAAATCCTTGCGTTGCAAGTATCGATCCATAGCAAAACCAGTACTAAGAATAAACATATTCAGTTTTTTTATTTAGTCACATAGGATTTAGAAAAAAAAACGACGCGAGAGTGATAAGTTTGTTACAAAGTTTTGTTACAATTTGATAGGTTTTTACATGATAAAAAAACGCAAGAATTTGAAATGATACTGCAAATTAAAAAACTCCTAAAACAAACCAGGACAAAATCATATTTATAGGTTTATTGTCCGTCCATAAAAGGCGAATAATAACTGTATCAAGCTTATTTACATGTCTATGGGTAAACCAGTGGGCGTCGGCCTACCACGTTCTCATCAATTACCCTGACACTGCACCTGATTTATTCTCTAACGGCCAAGAATACAGAATGGCACTTTGACTAGTGGGGTAACCTCACGAAAAGGCGCCAATCGGACAGTGAGCAACGCATCTCAGTGTGTGTCGGCGATCGCGCGCTACAAGTTCAGCAACTATGCGACAGACACCTGCCAAAATATAATTTATCAAATTTTCATTTGTTTATAATACACCAGCATGTGGAAGTGCGTCTTTATTTTGGTGCTTGTGGGTTTGACTTTCACTAGCTCCGAGGTTTGTACTTTCATTTTTTTTTACATTTTGATTATTTAATTTTATGATTTTTAATTACGGTATCGTATTCCAATTGAAAAGTATTTTCTTGAAAAAATGTACTTTTAGGTAAATAGCTTAGTTTTACTTAGTACAACTGACCATTACAATGTACCAAAAACTGTTATTGATAAAATAAGAAATTTGAAGAAAACCAAGAATAAATTAAATTATTATCAGAAATACATAAAACGGAAGTGGAAATTTCAAACTGCAACGCATCCTAATGTTGGACCGCACGCTGAATGCAAAACAAAGTTATCTCCTGAATCTTCCATGCGTATTCTAAACACGTCGTGTTTGTGTATTTTCTCCTGTTTTACTAAAATGAGCCGTATAGATAATTTACGTCGCGTTAAAAATTTCAAATGAACACCGTGACAAATTATACTATCTATACATTTATTATAGATTAATTTTAAATGCTTTCTAATTTTATTCCTTTGGCAATATTATAAGTAGATATTGATTACAAAACAAGATAGAAGACAAAAGCCATGTTTGGAAACCTAAAAGGTGTTATGCCTTTGCATATTTTAGCATAAATTTGAATTTTGTGTGTCGCAGGATAATGGAATCCGTGAGACTAGAGGCGTGTTTACGAAGAACTTCTTCGGTGGGGTGTGGGGGAACCGACCACCACTCCTAGAGCAGAACCATCCAAGATCCACTTGTACCTGCAGTTAGTAATTGTTTATTTTCTTGCCAAATGATTTCATCGATGCTACGCAGAATAGTTAGAAGTTAGGTAGATATTAGATAACGGAGTTGCGGATTTAGCGCATTTTTGGAGACACTTGTATCTACCAACAGACTAGTCATTAATATATCTTTTTATAACTAGTACCTAATTAAACACACAATGATTTCATCACCAGCCACATGATGTCCACTACCGTACATAAGCCTCACCTAAAGATTTCGAGACGGGCCTGTCAAAAGCGGCCGGCATCCAGCGTGTTCCTGCGACACGACATCTATTGAACCTTAAAAGTTATTTTTCTTCTCCGCACTTTTCAGAGAGTCTTATGTACACTTTTAACGTACGTGGTTTTTATTTATTTAACGTGGTAATTAAACCATTCATAATGATTAATTGCAAATTAGGCATACTAAATTTGTAAAATGATACTTCGCTATGGTAATCAATGAAATTAATTGTTACCAAATTTGCATTGATGTATTAAGGTTTTTTAATACATCAATGCAAATTTTACATATTTTATGGGCTCAAAACATTGCTGAATTTTAATACATTTAAATAGATTTAATGATTTATCTTGACGCGACGAGATTTTTTGCGAATAGGTATATACTATATATAGTATCGAACGAATATCTACATAATTGATAATGTGTTGTTGTTATTGGTATAAAAATCATTTTAGAAATATTATATTCAATTGCGTTAAGCCAAATGTTTAGCTAAACTTTTTTAAAGTCACAATTGATGGTTAAAAATGTTGTTCAAACATCCTGGCACTGTTTTAAAAGAAATAGGTTACACAAGGTCCGATTACCCTATTTTTACAATTAAAATATTATATTCTCTGGTTTCTGTTATTTGCTCTTAAATGTCATTGTTCCGCCTAACATTCTGGATGTTGAGTTAATTTATGTAAATAAATAATTTCTGCGTAAAGTGAGACGCAAATTTAGGCATACCTTTGTAGTGCGCACTTAAAAATTCATAACACACTGTAGGTTGTAAACACTCAAATCCAGTTTAAAATCCCTTTGTTTATCTGATGCCAATTTGTGCATACATGACGTTAGGTGCTTACGATGTTTTCCTTGTCATTTTAGGATTATTTTAAAATTTAAAGACTAATGTCATATAAATATTATATTTCAAAATATATTTTTTATGGAGGTATGAAATTACACAAAGCTGTTATTGTTCGCATTCGATATTATCATAATCATCATCAGCCACATGACGTCCACTACTGAACATAGGCCTCCCCCAAAGATTTCCAGACGGACCTGTCAAAAGCGGCCCGCACCCAGCGTGTTCCTGCGACCTTTATCAATATTATAATAATTTTATCATAATAATCATACTAATTTCCCATTAATCATATAATTATTATTATTATTTTAATCATTTAATTTAATTTTTAATTTTTTAATTACCCCGATTCCGTGGGGGCTAAATGAGACCCCCTGACCCTTGGCTTGCCTTAACTGGCTGGCTAGGGGTGGAAATCGCAAGAGCTAAAACCTGAAGCTCCAGGGTGGAAGTGCTCAAGCTGCGTAATAGCGAGGAAACCCGCTCCGGGACGCGTTAGCGACCCGCGATGGTGAAATCGGTGCACACCTCTCGACACCCTTTAGCCACCCTCACCGATGTTGCGTCCTTGGCATGCGCCGCTTTTGGGATGCCCATCTAGTGGGGGGCAAGTCACCGTCTGCCTTGAATACAAATGATTGAGACGTTTTACTTGGCAGGCGTCCCGTTGTCTCAATCAATAGCCCAGCAACCAGTCCAGCTAGATCCCATCCATAGACCCAATTAATTCCCATCTACTCTGCAATAGTCCTTACACCTTGCAGGCGCTGTCTTTGGTTGTATTTCTCCCATAATAGCAGACAGAGATAGTACCTGCATGGTGTACATATCCCAACTATATTAAAGTATCTTTAAGGGGCCTCTACGTGTTGGATCTGTATCCCCACGCAAGCCTTCCAAAAGGACCGGCCTTCGTGCCGTGATATTCCACAGGAAAGATACTAATTTCTTACTATTTGTGGCCAAATTTAATTTAATTTCAGGAACGTTGTGTAAAATATTTTATGTTTCTGGTCGTACTTTTTAACTTTCTACCTAGGCACACTAGACCTACTTATATTAAAATACGACGAAATAAAACAAACATCACGTTTGATAATCATATTTAGATTAGTCGTGAGGATAATCTGACAGTCAATTACATCGCCGATTCAAAATAATATGAAATATAACCGAAAATTATATGGGTATGTATTAAGTGAAAGTCCACTGAAAGTCTGAGCTTGCAGCAATAATTATATGAAAAAAAAGAACAATTTGGGGAACTTTTTTTATTGTTCCACTAAGAAGCTATTCTCAAATATTTTTTAATTAAATAAAATAAATTAATTGTTTATAATATTAAAGTATTTTTATAAACTCGACACAAATTGTAAACCGAAACTCCTGATGATAAATATTTTCATTTTATTTTAGCGATTTATAATTAGATGTTGTATCGATTCCAGAGTGTGGCGAGCGGAATGAAGCGTCTCGTATAGTGGGGGGACAATTGGCCGGGCTCAACGAGTTCCCTTGGATGGCGAAACTTATATACTTCAAGAGGTTCTATTGTGGCGGCATGCTTATCAACGATCGATACGTTCTAACTGCGGCACATTGTGTTAAAGGGTTGGTACCTTTTCAAAAAAACTTGACCTTTACTCGAGTATGGGTGTAAGGAACGAATATGATTATTTTTAAGGTGTAAGTTTGCTATCTCGGTTAGCCTACATAGTTAAACCGATTTCAAAAAGGAGGTATCAATAGTATTGTTTGCTCCTCAGAATATTTTAGGAATCCATGCTGTATAACATTAGAAAACTTACACCATGTTACGCATGTCCTGATGTTGTCTATTTTTAAAGCATATCAAGTAGAGGATACAAGTGAATTACGATTTCTAATTTAGTTTTAAACAAATTTCATCTTCTTTTATAAATTGTGAACGCTCGCCTCTCCCCGTTGACCTTTTTCTAATGATTTCACAAGGTATGTTTATACGGAATTAAATATACTGTGTTTTCCCGGTAATGTGTCGGAGAGGAACGGGGTTCCGCTATTGATACTTTGAAGGTGACTAGCGTTTGTGGGAAGCCTATAGTTTTTATAATATTTTGTACGCTTTAGCGAATTATGCTGTATGAATATCAAAATATAGACTGGACAATGTGAGGTATAATTTTGTTCTTTGACCTTCTTTCTTACTTTATTTTAAATCTACAAAATACCCATAAATTGTAATCGAAAACTATTAAGTCTAGCTTGATTGCAAGTATTTAATGTTCAAATTAGTGTTCATTTTGCCAATCATTTATGTGCAGAACCACTAATCAAAATTTACTATTTTAATATAATAGTCTCTAAATAGAAACATAATTACAAACAGATAGAATACTAATATTATAACCGCGAAAGTTTGTAAGAATGTATGGATGTATGTTTGTTACTCTTTCACGCAAAAACTACTGAACGGAATTCGATGAAATTTGGCACACGGGTAGATCATGTTCTGGATTAACACATAGGCTACTTTTTATCCTGAGAAAATATAAAGCGGGACTTTTATCCCGGAAAAACTTTTTAGTTGTGAATAAAAGAATGATACGGTAAGTGCATAAACCACCGTTAGATTAAGTTATGATTTTTTAAGTAACTACTACTAAATGTAGTAAAGAAGTACCTAGGTACATTCAAGGCGTCAACATAGTGTCAAATAGATACGAAGGGTGAGAATTTTCAAAAGGATGCCACAATAAAATATATTTTTTGATACGTATACGCATACTCACGCCTTTTATCCCAGGAGGGGTAGGCAGAGGCGCAACTAGTGCACCCACTTTTCGCCGTGTGTATTCCGTGGGACGGATCCCATGATGTGATAGGCGGCGAGCCTATCGCCATATCGGGCACAAATTCCAGTCTTCGAGTTGATACTGATTAGAAAAATCCAATATCACTTTGCCCGACACGGGGATCGAACCCGAGACCTCAGGATTGCAGTCGTACCTTAATACAACTGCGCCAATTATTTGATACTATTTATTTATACCATACCAGCCCTGTATTAAATACGACCCACTGCTGAGACACCAAGGGCCTCCTCTACTACTGAGAGGGTTTAGACCTTAGTCCACCACTCTAGCCTACTCCTGAGTTCTATAGGCTACTTTTAATCCCGAGAAAATATTTTTATCCCGGAAAAACTTTTTCATGCGGGCGGAGCCGCGAGAAAAAGTCTAGTATTATATATACAGTCAAACCTGTAATCTGCTTCTATAGCGTATTTGTGTTGCGGGTGCGATACGTCACTGGGGCTCGGACAAACCGATATTGGGGTTTTCTCTTCAGTATCAGCGTGGAGTCTGAAAGTGGCCAATATATGTTTGCCATACATGGTGAAAAGCCGGTGAAGATGCCTTGGTTGCAGCTTTGCCTACGCCTTTAAGGTTAAGGTGTGATGTGTTTTTTTTTACGGTCAAACTAAAATTGGAAATCTAATAGCGTGTTAATAAAATATAATTTCGCAATTTTTTTGCAATTGTTATTAAGGGGTTATACTATAGATAGGTAGGCCATGAAGTAAGCACACGAGCGTGAAGTCAAGAAACCAAGTATTTATTTAAGCTCTTTAAAGGATATTGACTCTACATGCCATGTAGGCACACAATATATTTTGCTTATCTCGAAAAATTGCGGCTGCCGACCTACGCTACTTCGTTTATGATTTTGTGATTTATTACTTTATTTTTTGGTATTTTTCTCTCCTGGAGTACCTATGCGAGATTATCGTTTGTGTATTCTGTATTTAAATTTTATTTATAACCTCCATTTAAGAACTTGTTATATTTATTTTATGTTTCGTCTTTATCTTGATTGTTACGAATATATCAGAAAAAAGTGCAACTTTAAATATAAAATTTTTGTAAAAGCAAATATTGAGTATCAAAAATATACTGGTCTCTCATATGTAAGAGTCCGTCTTGGTGGGTACCACCGCAATGTCTATTTCTACCGCCAAGCAGCAGTGTGCATGCACTGTTGTGTTTCGGTTTGAAGGACATTGTAGCCAGTGTAACTACAGGCCATAGTGAGACTTAACATCTTATGTCTCAGTGGAATGCCACACAGTACTTTGTAACTCAAGGTGCTGGATGGTGTTGCTACTGTTTATGGGTGGTCGTATCGCTTACCATCAGGCGAACGGCATGCTCGTCTCGTCATTAAATTCCATAAAAAAAACCAAGAATAATATTCATATACGTAGCATATACAAATTCTAAGAATATATAAGACATGTTATTGAAATTGTATACATCTAACAGCGTATCATTAAGGTTAATGGCACCAAGATGACGATTCAAAACAATTGAATTATTTACTGGTTATTGACACATTTCATTACTAGGTTAATGACAAAAAGGTGAGAAGTACATCGTTGGAAAATCAATATGTCAGATATTTGCTTTTCCGTAATATTTTTTAAATAATGATTTATGCCATTAAAATGTAATCGGAATTTTGATAAATAATTTCGGTGTATTGGGTTACTGCAGATGAAACCGTAAATCATTAGGATACGAGTCCGATAACCTATGATTTAGCAAACAAGTCCGAAATAAAATCGGTGTCCGAATTTGTGAATTCCAATCATTATCGATAAGTGCGTTCACCTTCAAACCGGACCAGGAGCGGGCTCCGAATTAAAGTTCGTTATCCTCGACAAATGACCATTTTGATCGCCTTTATATGCGTCGCTTTTTTGTTATGGATCATGGCTTAATATCAGAAGATTTGCGTCACGAATATAGTTCAGTATTGTGAATCCAATATTTTATTAGAATAATCAAGATACTATTTTGAAAACAAAATGCGCAGTAAGTAAGTGTAAATAAGTGAAAGCGTATGGGCGGACATAAATGGTACCCATGACCCTGGACTGCCAAAACACAGCGTCACTTTCGCTCAATGCCGACACAAATAGTTACTACCGCCGTACAATCAACAGAACTAATGATAGTTACACAATAGTTGCACAATAAATAGTCTCTTTGTATTTACAGCTTTCCAGTCATAATCTTTCTAAAGTGCCTTTGAAATCTAAGAAACAATTTATCTTTATCAATAAATTCGTCATACACGTATTTAACTATGGAATAAATTTGATTATTTTTTATTATTTTCAAACTACAGGTTAAACACATAACTTGAGTTAAAAATAACATAACTCGAATGTCTATTTTAAATTATAACCGTCACTCACGAAGACACAAAAACATAATGTAATACAATTTAGATCGTCAATATCGGCTTTAAAATGCTAATATTTATGTTATTGTTTTTACCGACGTTGAATCTAGTTTTGATGTTTTCTTGTTTTCCAGATTCATGTGGTTTATGATAAAGGTCACGTTTGGGGAGAATAATAAGTGCAACGCCACAACAAGGCCAGAAACGAGATTCGTCCTGAGAGCTATATCAAACAAATTCAGTCTTCAGAACTTTGACAACGATATTGCTATCCTTCGTCTAAATGAGAGGGTCCCTCTCTCTGAAGCAATCAAACCCATCTGTTTACCTAAGAATAATTGTGAGTATTGAATTTTATAACTTCATAAGTTTTACTCGCTGTGGCTGTGATCTTGTATGAAGGACTTATGCCAATATAAAATTTAATTTTTATACACTTTTCTGAATTAAAACGTAGATTATATTTCATGATTATGTGCCAATCCAACACATAATGAAACTGTCTATCAAATTTCATGCAAGTCCGTCCAGTGGTTGAACTATTTTTATTTTTAACAAGTCTTCTCAAAATTTCGCATTTAATTTCAATAAGATAATATGTAGAAGAAAGAGAGATAGGTAAATTATCTAATAAATAGTTAAGTAATCCAACAGTAAGTCAGAAATCAAAAGATATCTAATTCCAAATGCAAATGGAGTATCTAATGTAATTTATTCATAGATTATTTACTTTCGTGATATAAGATGTAAAACTCGTCACATAATAGGTCCAAAATGCTATGTTGGGTGAATAATTCATTATACTTTAGTTGTCTGGTATATGTAGAAGTTGAAACTAAGTTTATAAAAACACTAGTATTGCTCGCCGCTCCGCCCGCGTGAAAATGTTTTTCCGGGATAAAAATATTTTCTCGGAATAAACAGGAGCCATATAGCACTTAGGAGTAATGTAGGTTCCTATTTGTGAAAGAATTTCCAAAATCGGTTCAGTGGTTCCTGAGATTAGCGCGTTCAACCAAACAAACAAACTCTTCAGCTTTATAATATTAAGTATAGATAATAGTACAGATTTCGCAAATGAAAAAAAATACATACCTACACGTTGAATTGAGAACCTCCTCCTTCTTTTGAAGTCTGTTAAAAATGCCGATGATACGTCAATTGTCGCACATTTACTGGTGGTAGGTCTCTCATATGTAAGAGACCGTCTGGGTGGGTACCACCGCAATGTCTATTTCTACCGCCAAGCAGCAGTGTGCATGCATTGTTGTGTTTCGGTTTGAAGGACATTGTAGCCAGTGGAACTACAGGACATAGTGAGACTTAACATCTTATGTCTCAGGATGACGAGCGCAGTGGAGTGCCACACAGTGCTTTGTAACTCAAGGTGCTGGATGGTGTTGCTACTGTTTATGGGTGATCGTATCGCATACCATCAGGCGAACGGCATGCTCGTCTCGTCATTCAATGCCATAAAAAAAAAACATAGTTATGCCAATTATTCAAGGCAACGAAACTTTTATTGAGAACACAGAATAATAGAAGTTTTACTGTAATCTAAATTTTAATTTAGTGTTTTAATTAACTAGGTGTTGCTTGTGGTTTTCCCGCGTGAAAAGCCTTTCCCGTTACAAAAGTCCCTAAAACTTGGTTTTCTGGTAAAAACTAGCCAAACTCCTCTCCAACTCTCCAATCTCTTTATCTAAATATCGTGGGTGTCCATAGGCGGTGGTGGTTATTTAACCAACTTAGTCGTTTGCAGGCTAATCCCCATAAAATTACGAGTTTTACCCAAAGATCATTATTATGATACGCAATATTGTGCCTATTTAATAATAAGCAAATATAAAATAACCCAACTTAAAATTAAAAAAGGATTGCAGCAAAAAATAAATAAAACGTTGCTATTAAATATCCACAGGAGCTATGAATAAAATTTATGAAAAATGAATGTAATATACAGGTACTAAAATTTTTCCCCGAAATGGTAATATTACCGATGTAAGATACATGTTATAATTTACATTTCTCATTTAAGTTTACTGGTATAGAGGTAAGATCATAATATTATAGTCGAGAATCGAGATTAATTTGCTTTCAACGTATCCACGACTTAAAGGTTGTTTTTTTTTTTATATGAGAGTAGGTAATATAAAGTAAATTATATGTAGGTATCATGACAATAAAAATGGTTCTTATTAATATGTTGCTATTTCCAGATAATCTCTACGTCGGCGTCAAGGCCATTGCGGCTGGATGGGGAACGCTCAGCGAAGAAGGAAAGGTGTCCTGCACCTTACAAGAAGTGGAGGTGCCTGTGCTAAGCAACGAGGTGTGTCGAAAAACCAAATACACGCCGGCCATGATCACTAATAACATGCTTTGTGCTGGATACCCCGAGACCGGGCAGAAAGACTCTTGTCAGGTAAGTTATGGCTGGTTGAGACTTGATAGCAGTAGCAGACCAGTACCCTTAGCACGAGTTTACACGCTATCGTATAGTTAATAGCTATGGAAAATATATTTCTAATTCCTCCCTATTCTTCTATTTGATTAACTTCGTTGCGGGTTAAGACTAATTAGTGTTCCCAGAGACTCGCCGAGCTTCACCGGTCGGTGTCATAAAATGCGTGCCACTGCCGATTTTGCCTTACAAGAGTTGCAGTGGCGGGTGTGAGGGCGGGATAGTCTCGTATCGTAAAGCTAACGTAATGGTTTCGACTAAGTAAATTTTTGTATGGAAATTTGAACAGTGCACCGGTGGGCGTGTTTGGAACTAAAATACGGCAGCGTGAACTTTGCGCGCGTGTAAACTTCGAATAGTAAATCGATTAACCATAGACAAGCATGTATCATAATGTATGGAAAATGTCAGCACGTGTCTCTTTTTTAACCGACTTCTTGATGTATGGTATCGTCTAATGCGTCAACTTACTCGATACGAATGCTATAATGCGTAAACTCGTGCTGTTTACTTAGAAAGTGTATAGTGAATTGTATCGATCAGTTCTAGGATTACTGTGTATCCAATATGACTTGTCAAATTTTGTCGCGACGGTCTCGTTGGTCGATTGTATTTTGGCTATCAGCTCCAGTGGACATTGCCAGGATAAAAAAGTTTTTTATTATTTCATTTTTCATTCGGTAGTAGTATTAGGTTGGCTATAGGGTCGCGGCATAGATATTTGGTGATCCAGACGGCTTGATAAAACGTCTATCTACCCGCAGTGATGGAAGTTCCTTGGAAATACTTTTTGAAGAAATTAATATTTAATATTTATGAATGGCTGGCTGCTTAATTTCAACTTCCTCTAGGGTATACAGTTTCGGACAATTTGTGTTAGAAATTACACGTTGGCACTAAAACATGGAAGGGTAAAAAATCGCTTTTCTACTTTGACCAATGGCTATAATTGACAACATTTCAAAATCTAAACGTGCCTAAAACAAAAATACCGTTTCTTAATTTTTCAATTCTGAATACGATTATATTTTTATATATTTTTTTTAATACTTAATTTCGGAGAAAAATAAAAACCGAAAAATTATTGATGACGTCACACATACGTTCGACTGAAGTAGTTTCCTGGCTATTCGTACTATTTACGTAGATATGTAAGTACTGAGTACTGGGTATATCGTATATCGCCAACTGGATGACAGATTACAAAAGTAGTTGTTGTTGAGTTGGCACTTGGCAGTTTTTTGTATTGCAAATCAAAGGCTATTACGTCTTGAGCCGTATATATGACGTCATTTGGTGCTTACGACGCTTTAGAATAAGACAAAATTCAAAGTGAAAATCATGAATGAAAATATCTGAAGTATGAAAAAAGAAAAAATATGGGCCTCATAATTTTAGATCAAGTATCATATAGTATAAACATTTGAGTATATTGAAAAAATGAAATGTTGTCATGTAAGACAAATAAGGAAAGTAAAATCAGCCTGGAAGAGAAGAGTTCTTTTAGGACGGAAATAAATTCCTACTATTTTTAGCGTTATCTTAACATTTTATAAGCTCATTAAATAATATTATATTTTTTATTATTTTCCAGGGTGACAGCGGCGGCCCCCTCATCACAGAGAGGAAGAACGACAAGCGATACGAGCTAATAGGTAAAAACATCGTTATTCCTTTTCGCACGCGTGCTCACGCCTTTTATCCCCGAAGGGGTAGGCAGAGGCGCAACTAGTGCACCCACTTTTCGCCAAGCGTATTCCGTCCCATGATGTGATAGGGGGCGAGCTTATCGCCATATCGGGCACAGATTCCAGACTCCGGGCTGATACTGAATAGAAAAATTATTCCTTTTCAAAGCCCATAAATAACATTGGTGTTAATTCTAAATTACATCACACAAATAAGACCCAGAAGAAGTCAGTTTGATCTATCTCTATACTATGTTTTTTTTAGTTTTTGCGTTGAATGTGATTTTAACCCTACCGTTCAACCTCAGACGCGACCGGACAACTTTTTTCTGATCAACGGTTAAGGATTGTGGGGAGTGTTATTCATCATCATCATTATTATCAGTCGCATGAAGTCCACTGCTGAACATAGGCCTCCCCTAAAGATTTCCAGACGGACCTTTTTTTTTTTTTTTGTCCCGCAGGAAAAATCCGTCTTATGGATACTTATCTTGAGCCTGGGGAGGGGAAGAATAGTTATGTCGGACTCACCGGCGTTCCGACCCAGATGCCATCTAAATGACCTCTGGAACGGGTCCCTCAAATTATGCCGGCATACCGACTAAAACCCGCGGTGGCCCGCTTCTGCGCATGTGGGACGGTTCCGGGGGGTCGTGAATGCATCCGAATTCGCCGGACCCGTCACCGCGCTATACCGCTTCGCGGCTCGCCTCTTTGGACTCAGAGGTCCCCTTCTTTAATGGCAGCACGATGATTCCGTGCTGCCGTCAACTTGAGACTGCGCATTCCCCGCTGCGCAGCCGCAACTCCCACTAGCTCCCTTTTAGTCGCCTCTTACGACAGGCAGGGAATACCATGGTGGAATTCTTTAAATGCCCCCATACCACAGGGCGGGTTCCAGACGGACCTGTCAAAAGGTGCCTACTTCCAGTGTCTTCCTGTGACCTTTATTATAGTGTGATCTTTACAGGCCATCACAAGAAATGTTTGAATTACACTTATGCATGTAAGAGGTCGCAGGAACACTTTTTTGATGGAGGCTGATTTTGACAGGTCCTTCTGAAAATCTTTAGGGGAGGCCTATTTTAAGCAGTGGATTTCAAGTGGCTGATGATGATGGAAGAGGATGGGTAGGGTCGAGAATAGCTATGAATAGTCGGTATGTTAATACCGATGTGTTTCATGCACTATAATAACAAATATTTTTATGCATGTCAGCATTCTATTAAATTTTAGTGTAGTAGGTACTGTCCCGGACAATCTGGCCTATCCATGCCTTTTATAAAATTTCTCACACCGTGACTGTATTATGTACAAATTATTACAATACATTGTGACGTATTTTTGAAATAGGCTGCTAAAGGACCCGCATGTCAACATCATTAAGTAGGCGAACTAGCCCGCACGATTTACTTATAAAGTAATACCAGCATTACGGTATATTATGCTGGCAAGATCTATAAAAACAAAGTTGTTATGTCAGTTATTTCATCAAAGTTGATCTTTAGGCACCGCGTAGACGCGATCTGATGCCAAGAAACATTATTGACTCTACTAAAAAACTGACTTGCTAAATTTGCTGAAACAACTATCAGTTTTATAATATCTGGCTTAGTTTTGGAATAGTGTAGTGTTTTCCGTCAAATAGTTGTCAGCGTCAGCGCGGTGCCTTAATTTCGTTCTAATATTATTTTCCTTCCTTCAGGTGTGGTGTCTTGGGGTAACGGCTGCGCTCGAGTGGGGTACCCCGGAGTGTACACTAGGGTTACCAACTACTTAGACTGGATACGGGAGAACACACAGGATGGCTGTTACTGCAGTGATTAGGCAACATTATCAATGCACTGCACTGATTTGATTATTCGTAACAATTTAAAAATAAAATTCAGGTCATTGAAGCAATTTGTTAGGTTAGCGTGTAAATGCGATTCTATTTTCAATTTTAATCGAAGTTAAAAAAAAACTACATATGTGCAATTTTGCAAAAAAGCAAATGTGTCAAATAATAGAAATAACAAATTAAATTTATAGATAGTTTGGCGCTTAAATTAAGTGTTTTGATGTATTTTGAATTGAATAATCATTAAACGCAGTTACAAATGTTTGTGAGAAAGCATCCTCCAACCAAAAGTCGTTGGGTTTTTCAAAGCCACAGCAATAGCAGTTCGGAACTCTTCACTTTTTAAGAATTATGTTCGAATGCCAGAAATTGATCTTATTATAAATTTAATTACTGGTATTTAGCCAGAAAGTACAAATGACAGGAAATCTATTTGGTATATTAAGAAGATAATTCTAGTAATTTTATTATGATTATCCGTCTAGTAAAACATTATTGACGTCTGTTAAGTAGGTCACGCGCCGCGAGACGCCCCGCGTGTCAGAAAACGAGGCCTCACAGTTTTTCATTAACGTTGTATCTAAATATGTTGAAAGCAAGACAAAAACAATGATTGCCTATGACAGTCTTATGCTGTTTATTAAAGTGCCAATTGGTTAGAAATATCTGGCGATATACTTTGTACTTTAACGAAATGAAGATACATTTCTTGAATAAAATTATAATTACCAACTATTTTTCTTGCATTTAGGTAGATAGATAATATTATATTGTTTAGATAACCCCTCTCAGTAGTAGAGGAGGCCCGTGCTCAGCAGTGGGCAGTATATAATACAGGGCTGATTGCATTGCATTGCATTAGATATCAAAATACGTTTAAAGTTAGAAGACATATTGAGATAACTCTTGAGCATAAAATAACATTACATCACAAATTACATACTTAAGATTGACTATAGTTAAATGGGATGATGAGGACACATCGTGTAAAAGCTTACGAAATTTCTTATGTATCGAAGATTTTTATTTCCAATTAAAGCAAAATAACTGTAATCTGCCTCGGTGGCGTAGTTGTATTACGGTATGACTGCAATGTTGAGGTCTCGGGTTCGATTCCCGGGTCCCGACCCGCGCAAAGTGATATTGGGTTTTAAATTCAGTATCAGCCCGGAGTCTGGTATTTGTGCCCGAAATGGCGATAGGCTCGCCCCCTATCACATCATGGGACGGAATACGCAAGGCGAAAAGTTGGTGCACTAGTTGCGCCTCTGGCTGCCTCTGCTACCCTTTCGGGGATAAAGGGCGTGAGTGTGTGTGTGTAACTGTAATCTGTATAAAAATATTATAATCTGTAACGGATTTGTAGATATTCGGAGAATAAGACCGGATATTCTCTTGCACATTCTTAAAGAAAATTTAGATATGGATTACAATCCACTTCAATTCACCCCATTTAGCCGATATATAAAGAAATGTGTCAAATGAATTTAATTTTTTGGTCGATATTTATAATGTGCCAAAATATGTTTTAGATTTACTTATGTTTGTAATTTATTTTGGTTTAATAAGTATTTATCTAAATTATTTAATAATAATAATAATGTAAGTAATAATATACGTACTCTAAATGCCATACAAATTATAATTAAGATTTATTTAAGTACCCCACTTACTGGGTATTTTTTACTAAATTAAAATGTAAAGTGACTAATAAAGTACCTCGGAGGTTATTGTATTTTTATTTTTCTTTTCTAATAACTTACTCTTTAATTTATTTCTTAAAGCATTTTTCATAAAAAAGCTATAGATATGAAAACTAAAAGTTTTTAGAAGTTTGGGCTTCGTCTTTTGTCATCTTCGTTTAATTAATAAAAACTAGCTTTTGCCCGCGGCTCCGCCCTCGTTAGAAGTTTTTTCCGGAATAAAAGTCCCGCTTTATATTTTCCCGGGATAATAAGTAGCCTGTGTGTTAATCCAGGACATGATCTACACGTGTGCCAAATTTTATCGAAATCCGTTCAGTAGTTTTTGCGTGAAAGAGTAACAATGTCCATACATTCTTACAAACTTGCGTTTATAATATTAGTAGGATATATCACCTTACCATACCATACCAGCCTTTGAGTATTTACCAAAGGAGATGGCATGACCAGGCCCTTTATTATACACGGTGGCCTAGTGCGGGTTGGAAGACTTCACATACCCTCGAGATTCTTATGGAGAATTCTCATTTCTTAGGTATGTCGATTTCGTCATGATGTATTCCTTCACCGTTAAAGTGAACGATAATTGATAAACAATACACATGTTACTTCGAAAAGTCAGAGGTGTGCCTTGGATTTTGAACCTCTGGACATTTCCTGGCCAGACCGTTCCATTCCCGACTTGACTATCGTCTACTTCGAACTATATCAAAGATATTTTCATATGATCGATTATATATTAAAAACCCTTTTATAATTTGCGTTTTAGATTCAAATTAAGAATATTTCCATTAGAAAACGTGTTTGACCGAAGAATCGTTGACACATACCAAAGAAACTTAAAACCTGCCTATATTTTAAAATATCTAAATTACAGACTAGGTCTAAAGATAAAATTAGTATCTACCTACCTACTTTAGAGGAAATTTAAGAAATATACAAAAAATATTCATAAAGAAAGGAGAACAAGTATTGGAATAACAAACTACTGACGCCAGTAAATTATCTTCAGAGCCAATGTATTTCTTGTCTTGGAAATCCCTCAATCTGATCTCCTAAATTATCATCATGTCCTAACACCCTCGTAGTTTTTTATTAGATTACCGGGGTGTAGTCTAATTGACGTCATAATCAGTTAATTTTGTTCTAATTTAATAAACCAACGGATTATATCATGTCCTGAATTAACATAGTTAATATATGTTAGCTTATAGTTTATATAATATTTTGCTATATTAAAAAAATACACAGTGGCACTATTATAGAGGTTTTTCACGCAAGCAGAACCCCCATATTACTCCTAGGAAATTTATCTATACTAATACTATAAAGAGGCAAGATTTTTATTTTCTACCGACTTCAAAAAAAGAGGAGGTACTCAATTCATCTGGTTTTTTTTAGTTTGTTACCTCAGAACTCCGTCATTTATTGACCGATTTGAAAAAAATCGTTTTTCATTACATAGAATTGGTCCCATAGAATTTGTGTCAAAATCGGATGAGTAGTTTGCTTTTAAAACCAAAATAACTTGAAATTACGAATATTGCTTTTCAGTGACTTTTTCTTTAGTGTTTAGTGTGTTTCATCGAGGCGGTATATTTCTTACTAACAAAAAAAGCAAAAAATAAAAACTTTTTAACAAAAAATTAAACCACCTTCAAAAACGACTAAAAATAAAAACCAAAACATAATTTACATTATCTATATCATACTGCCTCGGTGGCGTAGTTGTATTACGGTATGACTGCAATGCTGAGGTCTTGGGTTCGATTCCCGGGTCGGGCAGTGATATTGGGTTTTTTAAAATTCAGTGTCAGCCCGGAGTCTGGAATTTGTGCCCGATATGGCGATAGGCTCGCCCCCTATCACATCATGGGACGGAATAACGGCGAAAAGTGGGTGCACTAGTTGCGCCTCTGCCTACCCCTTCGGGGATTAAAGGCGTGAGTGTATATGTATGTATGTATATGTATATATACTGGTAACCAATTTTGGAGTCTGTGCCTAATTAAAATTACTAGCTAAGCTAGATAGATACATTAATAAATATGCGAAAACAATGTTTGATTTCAATTAGGCACTGACTCCCAAATTGGTTACCAGTATATACCTATAGATAATATTTTTATTTTTTATTTTTTATAATGGCATTTGTGTTCACATTTTGCCAATGTCAAGTTTGGTTTGTCTATTTTATTATCTGTAGTATGTCGAAGTACAGCAGTGGCTACCTTACCAAGACTTTATCGAGGAGTATTGGCAGCAACAAAAAAAACACTTGATTAGCACAATTATTTCAATTCACTTCATTTGAGCTCTATAATAGAACTATATTGGATAATATACCACCATAATTATGCAATATAACACTAAATATCACCGAAATAATGAATTAAAACAAGAGCACCTCATGACACTTCCAAGTTCCCGCCAAAACTCCACCTATAGATAATGTTAAATTATTTTATGGTTTTTAGTTTTTTTTGTCGGTTTTGAAGGCGGTTTAATTTTTTGTTAAAAAGTTTTTATGTTTTTAACGAATAAACTCAAAAATTACTGGTCCATTTAATAAAAATCTTTCACCAATATAAAGCTACACTATCAGCGAGTAACATAGGCTACTTTTTATCCCGGGAAAATATAAAGCGGGACTTTTATCCCGGAAAAACTCATTGATGCGGGCGAAGACGCGAGCAAAAGTCTAGTCACTTCAGTCACTGGTTATTTGATTTGCTCCATCGAAATTGCAAATTTACGAATCTAATTACATCTTCATATCTCCTAACAAACTGCTAGTAACAAATAATTTGGAAAGGATCCTATGTATATTACTAGGTGGTAAAGTATTTCATCAGTTAGAATCTGGCTTAGTAAGTACTCGCGCAACGGCTATTTCTGCAGTCAAAAGATATTGTACAGAAATAAATTTCAAATAGCCTATTGATGGGTGCAAATCTTACAGAGTGATTTTACATTTATGAATCATTCATACTTACTATAGTTCAGATAACTATTAAGGAGGATTCGTCACAAATGGGCATCACTAGAACTTTTGTTCTAGTATACGTGTAAAGAGTGTGTGGTTACGCTAAATTTAATAGATGTATGCGTGTTATGAGTATGTATTGCGGGGAATGTCACAGTGTGCGTTCGTATGAACTATATTCAGCCTTACAGGTGTGGATTTTTGTTGTTAAATGTGTGCAATTCGTGTTTACCTCGCCCCCCTTCAGGATTGACAGAAAAATTTGTTTGCACATTATTGCCATATCCTCTCCATTGGTAAATACTCAAAGATACCAGCCTTGTTTTAACTGCCCACTACTGAGCATGGGCCTCCTCCACAGGGCCGCGCCGTCCCTATGTGCGAAGTGTGCGGTGCTCACAGGCGCCAAGGCAATAGGAGCGCCGGAATCAGGATGAAATACCAGCGGTAAGGATGAAGACTACTTGATGCCCTAAGCGAACTACTCCTGCGCACCACCCCCCCGCACCCCGCGGAATAAGTCCTTACCTGCAGCATCGTTGTACTTTTACGTACGTCGAAACAGGACGACAAAAATCAGAGGCGCTTTATACACAGGCGCTGTCTTGGGTCGGAGCGGCCCTGCTCCTCCACTACTAAGAAGGTTTAGGCCTTAGTCAAATATATATCAAAACTTCCTGAATTATAAATCTTATTTTATATAGGAAATATGAATATGGAATGGTTTTTTGTGACACTAATTTTAAATTAGGAACTTTGATGTCTCATTAGACGGCCATTATAAAAAGGGTAAAACATTTTAATGGCATTATGATGTTTCATTTTTTTAATTTATTGAGGGTATCTAATAATACTGACAAAGGTAGAGGGGCATTTTTCAATTTTTTCGATTGTTTGAGTCAGCCGCTATAATGAAATCTGGCAATCTAAAACCACAAGCCATAAATATCCTTGTCGAGCACATCCCTAAATTTATAATATTTTATTGCAACACTGCATATAGGCATTTGATGTCTAATTTTGCTCTTATGGTTTAAACTATAAGACTCAAAATAATTACGTGTTAACTGTCAGCCGATGTCGGGGTGAACGTTCTAAGAGGTCATTGCCAAATAACACGCCTGCTTTGGAGCTGCCTTCGCGGGCTGCTAAAATTGCGCTTCCCTCATACTACTGACTTATCTTACTAATATTATAAATGTGAGAGTTTGTGAAAATCATTGGATGTTTGTATGTTTGTTAGAAGTAAACGCAGAAACAACTAAAGGGATTTGGATGAAACTTGGCACACGGGTAGATTATGTCCTGGATTAATACATTATCTGATTCTTTAAGTAAATGGCGCTGGCATCGCACTGTGTTTAGGGACTTTTGTAGCGGGAAAGGCTTTTCACGCGGGTGAAGCCGCGAGGAACACCTAGTTAATAATATTAGGTACATTTTTTTTATAAATATTGAGCTATGAGGATATGACCAGCAATATGTATTACAGATGCCAGTAATATTAGAATTTAAAATTGTTTTGGTTTCTTTCTTATGGATCATTATATGTTTATAGTACAAAATATTTTTTTTACCAAGATACTTGCAAAAACATGTTGATTTATCTCTCTACGTTGTTACATATTTAGTTTTATTGAGTATAATGCTGCCAAAGTTTCAAGTGCATCAACTTTTTTGTAATGTATGATAAGGTTATGAATACATTATATTCCTTTTGGCTTCGACAGCGATGAATAATCATGCCTGGAACTTTAAACGAAAGGGAGCCAATTAATTGCGGATAGCATTGTCCCACATTTGCATATAAAGACCAGCCCAAAAACACTTGGCTTACTCTACCGCCCGTTATCGCGAAGGACAAACACGTTTCTTTTTCCGCCCGTTTTCTTACGAGAAGGACAATTAAAATAAAAACGAATGTTACATTTTAGTGTTCCTGTAACCATAAAGTGCGCGGAGATCGAAGACATGAGTTAGTGTATCAAAAACACTGGGACACAAGCGCATGAACTTTCTATAGGGAGACGGTTTCTCACATCGCACTGTGTAAATATGTTGTGGTATATTTTGTGTTTTTGTGTATGCACGGTGGCTGGATATGCACCACGCGAACTAAATAGGGTAAGTTTTTAAAAATAGAACATTTAATTCTTTTCATTAGGGTTTTTTTTAATATAAAGTATATTTGCAATTTGTAAAATATATATATAATGCAATTTGTAAAATATATATATATAATATGAAAAAAAAAATATTACAATTAAAGACCTACGCTGAGTTTCTTGGTGCTTCTTCCCAGGTCAGTGGGCTTTTCCGAAGCACTGGTAGAATCTTTAGATGATAAAAAATTGTAAAAATGACGTGTAAAAGTGCCCTTAGGGACCTAATTACTTAATAAATGATTTGAATTTGAATTTGTATATTTTTAATTCCAACTAATATATATTTTTTTTTTAAATTAGGCACTTGGTTTCATTTTTCAATAAAAGGACATGTCCAAAAACGGCCCTAAATTCTAACCAAGATAGTTAATATATCTTTGGATAGTACTCCTAATAATAGGCCTTTGTAATAAATCGTATAATTTTGAAGACCTTCTATTTTGAAATTTATGTAATTTTATTACACTTAAAATCAACGTTTTTGAAAAAGGCCATTATAAAAATGATTTTTTAATGGATCCAGGATCCATATTTTTGCCCCTTTAATATCCATAAAATTTGAGCCTGGTTAGATTTTGAGGCCCAGCACCCATACAAAAAGCGGACATCTCCTTTTGCGATAACCTTCCAATATCATTCCTATTTCTACATTAGTGTTTTATTATTTTTTAGGGTCCTTCTTTATCTTTTAATAGTGGATCTTATGGGGTAAAAACAGGACCTGGTCACTATGGGGCTCAGCATTTACCACCATGTCAAGACTGTAGTAAGTAAAATATGAGTATTAAGTGAACATTTCTGATAAAAATATCTTGTGAAGATTTATTATGAAAATAATCATCATATTGCCATATTTACACACATAGTAAGTTAAACATAAAAATAATAGACCTATCATATTAACTTTAGAATGAATTATATTTATTTCGATTTGCTCACTATAATTACTTCAGCAATATCATCTAAATCAAGTAATGAACGTGAAAATATTTTATATAGATATTCCATTTTCCTGCAAAAAATTATAAGGTTCGATGAACGACAGTGAATATAAAAAAATGTAGAGATGTCAATGAAATGCAAATATGCGCCTATTTTACTAAATCAAATTTGATGCGACAAATTATGGCATCGTATTTCTGGATTAGCTCTCAGTTATTACGTTCCGCGTTATCTAAGTAGAGCTAATTTTAAGTTTTTCGGAATATAAATGGTGTTGTTTGTAAAAATGGACCAACCATTTTTTTTCTAAATGGTAGATTCATTATTTTATTACATAGTCATAGTGTTCAATAATTTGGTGAGTAACAATTAAAATGCAGTAGTTTTATAAGATATGATTAGAATATTCCTGATTGTGCTCGTAGCATTTTTCACGCACGGGAGTCAAAATTCAAAACGCGGTTTCGCATTTTTGTGTCGATTGTAAACTTGCATTAACATGGGTATTGTACATCATCCTTGAAATCTCTTGATGTTTATTTTTTGTTAGAATTAATAATTTTCAATTAATTACGATTTTAATTATGAAGAAAATCCCAATATTCTTCACACTCTATGAAATTATATAACGTAATTTTTCTTATCTCTAGGCTCTATCTCGTTACCTCGTTATAGGAAATGAGCCATGACAATAACAGCTTTATTTATTGGTACATATTACTATAACCATTGCTCTCTTCGTATAAAATATATTGATTGGCATACTACGTTGGTTGCTTTTAATTCACAGGTAATTTAAATCAGATATCGTGTTTCTAATCTTCAACCGATTATTACATCTTTATAAAAACAGATGCATAAAATTTAAGCGTTTGGCTTCTGAATTTTGCATTTAAATAACTTGTTATAAAAAGGATTTTTGAAAAAGGTAGACTGTACATAAAGTTGTTTTGTAAATTATAAAATCAAAGAATGTAGAGTCATGAGTGGATTTAATAAAGGTGACAAACAATCAATATAAGAATCTAATACCTGTAAACTCATGCACACTGGCTAGCTACCGTAATCAATACAAAAGTTTATCGTAAAATTGTTTCGGTGCAATTTAACAAGACATTAACTTGCATAGATATAAACATAGATAACTTTTTACACAATGGGTAACCATAACACAGATTCTGAAATAAAGGATATTATGCAGAAACATGTTCACACAATTCGTCACCATTTATTAGTAATATCATACATAGTACATACAAAGCATCACGCCTTTTCCGTTTTTAGGGGTAGACAGACACGCGCATTTCACCAGCTATGTCTCCTGTAATAGAGGACGAGCCTATTGCCATTTATCGGGTAAAATTCTAGACTGCGTCGGTGGCGTAGTTGTATTACGGTACGACTGCAATGCTGAGGTCTCGGGTTCGATCCCCGGGTCGAGCAAAGTGATATTGGATTTTTCTATTCAGTATCAGCCTGGAGTCTGGAATTTGTGCCCGATATGGCGATAGGCTCGCCCCCTATCACATCATGGGACGGAATACGCTTGGCGAAAAGTGGGTGCACTAGTTGCGCCTCTGCCTACCACTTCGGGGATGAAAGGCGTGAGTATGCGTAATTCTAGACTATGGGCCGATACTTAGCAGAAACGTTGCCCGACCCGATTTGAACCCGAGGTCTCAGCACGATAGTCGTACCGCATGTGCAATACGACTACACCACCAAGGCAGTTAGTAAGAGGTTTTAATAAATTTCAGGCTGCGGCGAGCGCAATGAGGAGCCGCGTCTTGTGGGTGGCAGAGAGTCTGGTGTCAACGCGTACCCCTGGCTTGCTCGTCTCATATACCACAAATCCTTTGGATGTGGGGCCTCACTTATAAACGATAAGTTTGTTATCACCGCTGCGCATTGTATGAAAGGGTAAGTAGAATATCACGTTGTATTTATTGAAGCGTATAACTTATTAAAAACAATTTAAATATTTGACCATTGAAATATTTAATATTATTTACTACAAAACATGAACAATACTGAAGCTTCGAACACAGTCTATATCTGAAACAGAAAAGAAAACATTAATGGAATGAAATTTATCTTATAGCTAGAAATATAGGCTATTTGCTATCCCAGAAAAGTTTGCCAGTGGACTATGCTACATAGTGATGTATATCTATTTTGATTCATGAAAGACGCGGACTGTGCTACGAATACAAATAATAAATCCGATCGCAGTAATTATCGCTTTACAAA
Source organism: Sphinx pinastri (assembly GCA_947568825.1). Classification (NCBI taxonomy): domain Eukaryota; kingdom Metazoa; phylum Arthropoda; class Insecta; order Lepidoptera; family Sphingidae; genus Sphinx; species Sphinx pinastri. The sequence continues at coordinate 5,595,785 of OX387627.1, read as the reverse complement.
AAGTTCAATACTTTTAATTTGAATTAATAACACATAAATAAACAAATAAGAAAAGTATGTATCTCAGCTTGAGTTTACAGGCTAATAAATTCTCAATACTTGCATTGTCCATAATTTTAACGGTATACAGCCGTCAGCGGCGAGGTATGCTCGTCTTTCCGTTATTCATTCAATATATAAAGATAGTGACAAATGATATAGAATCACGATCACTTTTTCTTGAGTGGCTATAGAAACGGTAAAAGTTATTTGCATAAGTTATAGTTTAATATTCATTTGGTTCCATCTAGGTATAATATTAAGTTTTAAAAATAATAATATAATCTAATTCTTGCTCAGAGGATTTTGGTTGACTAATTTTGATAATATTTTGTATTTTTAACACGAATTTAGTTTTTTTTTTATTTCATTTCCCGTACATCTAAATTCCATCTTGACTTGACTTAAGGTCTGAGGAAAATCACGCCTCTGACAAGTTCAGCTTCGCCAAAAAGATTTGAAATACATACATTGATGTATGGTTTTTTAATACATCAATGTACATACAACTAATATATTAAAATACCTACCATAAATATTTATGTAGAATTAATAGTTTTTCCAGTTTCTAGTGAAATAATAGCAATATTTATAAATATATAATAAATAAATAATACCAACCCTGTATTAAATACCTACTGCCCACTGTTGAGCACGGGCCTCCTCTACTACTGAGAGGGGTTAGGCCTTAGTCCACCACGCTGGCCTAATGCGGGTTGGCAGACTTCACATACCCTCGAAACTCTTATGGAGAATTCTCAGGTATGCAGATTTCCTCACGATGTTTTCCTTCACCGTTAAAGCGGACGATAATTGATAAACAATACACACGTAACTTTGAAAAGTCAGAGGTGTATGCCTTGGTTCTTGAACCTACGGACATTGTCTCGGCAGACCATTGCATTCCCAACTAGGCTAACGTCCACTTTAAATAAATAAATTATGGATATATTCAAATGATTGCGCAAGCGTGTAACACAAACGTTTGCATCGATAGTAAATGTGCATTTTACTGTAAATAGCAACGTTACATTAATAGTAACTAGTTTCATTTAGGTACCTTATGCAATTATAGAATCACTAGTTTCTGTCAGTGGTTTCACCTGCTTGGTATCTATAGGTACTTTTAAGGTAAATAATTGAGATTATGGAACAGTGCAAAAGAATCCAAGACTAAGATTAATTACATGCATTTGAATGTTAATAAGATATACATACCCAATATGCGAATAACACGGTCAATAATGGCTGGCATTTCGATGCAGTCGAAGGCCTGAGACGTCAGACGTCACAAAATGTGAAGACATTTTATCATCATCTAATCAAAAGTTATATATGAAAAATAAATATTTGCATGTCTGTTTGTAGGGTGTTATCTTAAGAACTAGGATTTTTTATATATTTTTTTCTCTTATACCTATTAGACGCTAGTCTGTAACATATAACGATATGCCTCTAACAGATAGGATAACACAAAGTTTATTTTTCTCACACTAACGGTCAATTTCAACGCTTGCTGATAAATGCTAATCGTCCATAAATATATAAACCGAGCAAATACAAAATTCGCCCTCCATCTATTATCCAAATGTTAAATGAGTACTGTCTACGTCAGATGTTTAATACGATAACTCTCAAATAAACTTTAGTTGTAACTGAAACTGGCCCTTAAGATTCCAACAATGTTGTTTTCCAGATTCATGTGGTTCATGTTCCGAGTGACGTTTGGCGAGCACAACAGATGCAACCGCGAGCAGACCCGGGAGCAGCGGTATGTCGTGAAGGTGATAGCGCATAACTTCTCACTGACCGAGCTGAGCAACGACATCGCATTGATACAAATGAACAGGCCCGTCACGTATTCCCACAACGTTCGACCCGTGTGTTTGCCAACCAACCCAGGTTTGTTTGGAATTATGCAGTTTTGGTTTGTTATTGTACTTTGAGTTAAGGCGGTGTCCCCAGCAAACCAAGCTAGCCGTATTTATACAATCTATTTGAAATTTATGATTCATATAGAAAATAAATTAAATAACATATTTCTACAATATATAATCTTTACTTTGGTTGTTTATTTTTTTTATTATGTGGATATTGTTTCGTTAATTTGATAATTAAAATGCCACTAAAATTGTTAGTTCCACGCATCTGCTCTTAAAGTACATATCATTTTAATTTGCAACCACAATAAGATAGGTAATTTAATAGGGAACATTTAGGTACTTTAAAATTTTCAAAAGGACCCAAAAAATTATTTTTTTATGAAATTATTTGTATATTCCTGCCCGTGTCTCGTGTACCGAAATGCATGGAACGAATGCTCAAGGCTGTTTGCTGAGGGGAGGGCCTTAATGTTTAGCGACGTCTAGACTTATACTGAGGGCTAGGCAAGGAAACCACGGCACCTGATGTTAAGTAAAGCCCAAAGAAAATCGACAACAGACGAGTGTAATATAAGAAAGTATGACAAAGTGGATACCGGTGACCTGATTGTATGGTGCATCCAAAAATCATTAATGGTTCATGTTTTAGAGCCATTGATCACTCTATCAATCATTCAATTAGGCTGTCGCTGTCCACTGCTGCACATTGGTCACTCAGATTGAAAATTAAATTAATAAGGATTTCATTTATTATTCATCAAACGCAATGTCAGACCCTTAGGATATTTTAATATATTATCATTCCACTGCTGGGTACAAGCCTTTCCTCTTATAGGGACTGGTAAGTCTAATGAGCTGGCCTAATGCGGGCTCGCTGGCTTTACATACCTTCGAAATTACTGAGAATTCTCAGGTAGGTTTCGTTACGAAGTTTTCTTCCATTGCTAAAACATACACACACACACACACACACACTCACGCCCGCGAAAAGTGGGTGCAACTAGTGCACCCACTTTTCGCCGTGCGTATTCCGTCCCATGTTGTGATAGGGGGCGAGCCTATCGCCATATCGGGCACAAATTTCAGACTCCGGGCTGATACTAGGTAGAAAAACCCAATATCACTGCCCGACCCGGGGTCATCATTGCAGTCGTACCTTAATACGACTACGCCACCGAGGCAGTTGCTAAATCAAGCGATCATAATGAAAACACACTCATAACTTCGAGAAATCAGAGGTGCTTGTCCTAGGAAATCAGTTAGAATCATCGATATTCGAGTCGGTACACCATTCCACTACCCACTATGTCATCATTGCTTCAGAACATAATAGGTAATATCTTTATTAAATTGGTAACGTAAATATTCGTCATTTCTATACTCCGAAACTTTATTTGTATAAGACATCGGTCAAGTGTCTAATTTTTTGCTCAAGCGATAGTACGAATATGATTATCTATTACCGTCAATATTGTGAACACAAAAAACAGAGTTTGCATATTTTTTACTCGGACATATCTAACGGTACATTGAAACGTCATTACAATATACGACTAATTTATTTAGATTTGACGTCATCAAAATTAAAAAAGTACTTTGTATGCTTGTCCGTTTTGGCAGATTTATGTTACTAGTTATGGCTCATTGTTCTGCCCGCATTACAGGCTTTTTTTATGGCATTGAATGACAAGACGAGCATGCCGTTCGCCTGATGGTAAGCAATACGATCACCCATAAACAGTAGCAACACCATCCAGCAACTTGAGTTACAAAGTACTGTGTGGCATTCCACTGCGCTCGTCATCCTGAGACATAAGATGTTAACTCTCACTATGTCCTGTAGTTACACTGGCTACAATGTCCTTCAAACCGAAACACAACAGTGCATGCACACTGCTGCTTGGCGGTAGAAATGGACATTGCGGTGGTACCCACCCAGACGAACTCTTACATATGAGAGACCTACCACCAGTAAACCGGCTTTTCTCCGAATAAAATTCCTATTGTAATTATGTTCAAAGTGGCTTATAATAATTTCAGACTTGTTAATACTTGTCTTGAGCTTTAGTTATTGTTCTGAGGTCGTGATTGTCATACAAAACATTTAGCGGTTTTGCGTTAACTTCTAAAAAGCAGCCAAACATAAAACTATTCCCAAATGTAAAACTAAATTACGTATTTAGTCAGGTTTGCGAATATCGTGTTTTGTACTGTGTACCTAATTAAACAGGTAAATAGCGTTATTAAAGAAACTGCGCAATATTTTTAATTAACAGAGGCTATGCCGCTCTACCTAACATAATATTTTATGCATTTTGATTCAATTTTACGAATGATAAGTGGTTTTCCTCACTATCATATATTTTGCAAAGTTAAAAAAGCCATAAAAACAATCGTAATTTATACCCACAAAGACACATTTGAGTGGGTTGATGTGTGTCAATTTGGTTCTCTTAAATGTTTTTATAATCCCATGAGACTTGTATGCAAATGTTAGGGCCACGAGTTATATTTTTGAGATGTCTTTCCTCATGCCTTTACCGACTACTGGAGTTATCTTCAAACTTGTAGCAATACATGTATGTTTAACATCTATACTATAATCGAGATAACCAATACAGTTCTTTATCTTGCGCCTGCGCAGAACAAACCTTTGTTCATATCCTAATAAATCTCCTTCGGTCGATGTGAGGTTTTAAACAAGAATATTTATTGTGCATATTTTTTTGCCATGATGTTGGTCCTAAAATGTTTATCGTTTTATAATATCGTAAAGTTTGGAAACACTAAATTACTTTAATGACATAATTTCTAAGCCTTAGTTCTTTATGGCTTTTTTAACGAAGGCCTTTACGCTTATGTTGTTTCCTATGTTATGGGTTTGTCAGATATATTTCTTTATTTTGAATAAAAATTTTAAGCGCAGTTTTTTATTTGTTAGCACCTGTTATACAGATCCATGCTTTAATATTATGTGTAATATATTGAACCATTTTCCGTTCCTTCGAAAGTCAGTCTGGGTCATTGATCTATGGAGACGAATATTTTAATATGATAAAATATTGCTCTAAGATTTTTAGAAAAAATATATCAGAATTAATTGGAGTCTAATACCTAATCATAATCATCAGCATTACGTCTTTTTTTATTGCACTGAATAACGAAACGAGCATGCTGTTCGCCTGATGGTAAGCGATACGACCACCCATAAACAGTAGCAATACCATCCAGCACCTTGAATAACAAGGTACTGTGTGGCATTCCACTACGCTCGACATCCTGAGGCATAAGATGTTAAGTCTCTTTATGTCTAGTAGTTACACTGGCTACAATGTCCTTCAAACCGAAACACAACAGTGCATGCAAACTGCTGCTTGGCGATAGAAAATAGACAGTACGGTGGTACCCACCCAGACGGACTCTTACATATGAGAGACCTACCACCAGTAGAATAGCAAAAGAATAGCATTTATAAGTGATAACATAACCCATAATACATAGTATTAATTAAGTGTTACATTCGCTAAAAAATGATTATTTCTTCTAGGTAAAGTCTACACTGACACATTAGCGACAGTTGCCGGTTGGGGTGCGCAAAGTGAGACCGGGAATTGGTCCTGCATTCTCCTTGAAACAGAGTTACCTATTCTTAGTAATGAAGAGTGCAGGAGAACCAAGTACAATGCGTCGAAGATCACTGACGTGATGATGTGCGCGGGGTACCCCGCCACGGCTCATAAAGATGCGTGTACAGTGAGTGTTCCTTACTTGTTTACAGCCCATTGTCAATAGTACTTTTTATCAATGTTAGTGTTGTAGACTTTATAAATAAGAAAAATATATATTATTGTGTTATTTTAGGGAGACAGCGGGGGTCCTCTGATAGCAGAAAATAAGGATTACGCGTCTGAACTAATAGGTAAATAATACTATCTATTCACGTCCTTCATCATCATCATCGGTCACACGAAGTCCACTGCTGACCATAGGCCTCCCCTAAAGATTTCCAGACGGACCTGTTGAAAGTGGCCTGCATCCAGCGTATCCCTGCGACCTTTATCAAGTCGTCCGTCACGTCCTTACTGTAACATTGTTCTTTAAATCATTTTAAAATTGATATAAGTGTACCGTGTATCCTTACTAAGGAAGGTAGAAGTGGAACTAATTCGCCTACTGCAGTCATGAACTAAAGCTTATTAAGTTTATTTACTACTAGACTTCTGCTCGCGGCTCCGCCCGTGTGAATATTTTTTTCCGAGATAAAAGTCCCGCTTTATATTTCCCCGGCATAAAATTAGCCTATGTTACTTGCTGATAATGTATGAAATGTATTTATATTGGTGAAAGATTTTTTCAAATCGGTCTAGTAGTTTCGGAGCCTATTCAATGCAAACAAACAAACAATCAAATCTTTCGAGGATCGAAAAACTGATATTGCTCAGTCTGGCAATAGAGCCTAGGACCACACTTGTGCCAAAAGACCGAAAGCGCGATATTATAATAATATTTTACTTTTAAAATTACCGTTTTTTGGTTTTCATGAAACCATTGTGTTGTAGGGTTTATCCTTACTTAATAAATATTTTATAATATCCTTATTTTTAGGTATCGTGTCTTGGGGATACGGATGCGCAAGAAAAGGATACCCTGGAGTTTACACGCGAGTCACAAAATACTTGGATTGGATCCGAGATAACACACAAGAAGGCTGTTATTGTAAATTTTAATTGCACATACTAAAATACTTTTGTAAGCCTCGCTCTTTAATTTAAGTAATATTTTAATCGACAAAGTGCCGTTTCCATTCCAAATAAATTTACACCTACGAACGATTAAGATAAAATCTATAATGTGTTAATGAAGTTTCCGCGAATATAAGTAGATTTTATTTAAGATAGCTATTTGTATAGGTGATTAATTTAAATGGATTGAGTGGTGATTTAAATAAAATTATGTACCAATCTTGCCGCGTTTTTGTTTGTATCTTGAAATTTACCTGCAAATCACATACATTACTTACCTATATGCTTGGACGGTTGTTGAATTGGCTTTTTTCTTGGAATATTCTCGACCAAATATCAATGTTATACACCAAATATTCTGTAATCGCCTGTCTTTATATTATCAGCGTTAAGTTGGAAGGGTTGCGAAGTTTTAATTGGCTTTAATTGGTGCCATCGACCATGTAGTAATTCTGGTTTACGAAACTCAATATAATTTAAAAACAAAACAGACCAATGTCATATTTTACAATTTAGGTAAGTAATTAGAATTTTGATCGCAAAGTATGAATAGATTTACATGAAAAAACATGTACAAATTTGCATGCAGAAACATACATTTACGATGTTCTGCAAGCTATCTCTTTCTAGCGAATACAATGAAGAATACAGGATCAAAGGGTCTGGTGTAGGTTGGTTATAATGTAAAATAGTTATAGGCAGGTATTGAGATGCGATGCGAGTGCAACGTCCTCATTCCGAGCACAGCTTCCCGTTTTCTTGAAGCATTTAGTCGTCTGCAAACTCTTGATTCGCGTAAATCCCTATCTTCCGTGCATTATGTGGAAAATCATATTTGCAATACTAATTAGTGTGTTATTATGTATGGTGAGTTTTATTATTACTTATAATTGTTTTATTATTTATGTTAAGTTGACGAATTGTCTGTATCCTCATATTTAACGTTTGCTGCTAATTATGTAAATTTTGTTTTTCTGTAAGAGTCATTTTATCATCTGTAATTATACAAAATTTTAGTCTCTTTGACGTATAGGTTGTTGTAGGTATTGGTTATTCTGGTAATTATATTTGTTTTATAGGCAAGAGGGGAAGATATACCGGCACAGGTGGATGAAGGTGATTATGGACGTAGATGTCATTGCCGTAAGAATTTTTGAATGTTATTTTTAATCACAAATATTTTTTGTGCTATAATAATATACAAAATAATATTGCAAATAATTCGGTGAAGGTACTTAAAGCTACATTTGCATACGCACTTGTAATACATTAAAATGTAAATGCTGTTATATAGTGTTTACAAGTAGTCGAGTTCGTTCTACTTTTTGTCGATTACACGGTCAAGTATTAGCATTTTATGGAACGAGTTGGTCACTTGGGCTGATATGAGGAAAAAGTTTAAAAACACTCATGAGTCATGTATGTGACATTCGTTAAATTCTTAGCTGTGATTTAATATTATGACTTATGAGATATATTTTGAATCTTAATGCCTTCAATGCTTTCATATTTTAGTGATGTTACAAAAATAATAACTACTATAAACAACAATTTTTATTTAAGAAAAAGTTTCTCCCTCTCTTCTATGTTGCCGTGCCCTGCAGGGTCCACGAGTTCTTTTATGTACTTTTCTTAATTTGTAAAATCTATTTAACAAATGTGGAGTGCAATAAATTGATTTGATTTGATTTATGTTACACGACCCACGTGGGAAGAAGTCCCTTTACGGTAGCGCCATTATATTGTTGACCAGTATTAACCATTTAGGCCGCGTTGTTTCATCCGTGGTCACGAGGTCACGTGGTCACGTGGTCAAAGTTAAGGTTATTATCACAATGGTCAATTCGAAGTGAATTCACAACGTGGCGAAGGCGCTCCATACTCCTATGATAAGACCGTTATCTTTACTTGCCCACGGATGAAACAACACGGGCTTAATCGTGGATACGGTTGTCGCTATCCCCACCACACCACACCAGCATATTCGTTTATTTGAATCACCACTTCCATGGTTGTCTATCTATCCTCTGTGTATAGGTTGTGGAGAACGTAATGAGGCATCTCGCATCATCGGTGGCGTGGAGACTGCCGTCAACGAGTTCCCCTGGGTCACCCGGCTCTCCTACTCCAACAAGTTCTACTGCGGTGGCACTCTCGTCAACGATAGATATGTGCTCACGGCTGCTCATTGTGTCAAAGGGTTAGTATTCTTTACTTATTTCAAAATCAGTCAAAAAAAATGTGTCACGTGTGTATTTATCAGCTCCTATGAAAATTGAAAATGTGCTACAGAATAATGCTAAATGAAATTGGTAGGTATCTACTATTTAGACATGTGCATGGTCAGGTTACCTAGATTTCTATGCTAAGTCGGATCATAATTAATTTTATTGTATGAGCGTTATACGAAACACAGATCGTAATATTATTGTCTCTGATGCATTCAACAGGTTGGTTAAGACGACTCACTTGAGATAATGACGTTAATAATAATACAATAAAATATTTTTTTATACTGATTACTGGCTCTGCAAAGCCCCTCTGCCCCTGATGGTAAGTGAAGTGGGATCCAGGTAGAGTGCACACTGACGAGAGATGATTATCTCTCGCTAGTTGATACAAATATGCCGGCCTGTGTGAACCGGATATACAGGCTGATCCCGGAACGCGGCACACTCACGTGAGCTACTATGGCGGGCTTTAACACCTTATGTACGGTGGTCGGACGAGTGGACGACAGCCTAGTTGGGAATGGAACGGTCTGCCGAGACAATGTCCGGAGGTTCAAACACAAGGCACACACCTCTGAATTTTCGAAGTTACGTGTGTATTGTTTATCAATAATTATAGTTTACTTTAACGGTGAAGGAAAACATCGTGAGGAAACCTACATACCCGAGAATTCTCCATATGAATCTCGAGGGTATGTGAAGTCTGCCAACCCGCACTAGGCCAACGTGGTGGACTAAGGCCTGACCCCTCTCTGTAGTAGAGGAGGCCCGTGCTCAGCGGTGGGCAGTAGGTATATAATACAGGGCTGATTACGATTGCGATGGTGGTCGGTATCCGGGCGGATACAAAATATGTCCTACCACCAACAAACAGCACAACAAACATATTTGCTAGAAATCAAATTTTTATCGTTAATTTATACTTACTCGTATAGCATTGCAATTCTTGAAATCGAGATTCAGATGGAGCTTGCTATAAATAATCCCATGTAACTTACTAATAATTATGTTTTGAATTCGCCCATAGACTCTACGTCAACGCTGGCGAGAATCGTCTCGCCATTGTGTAGGTACGATCATAGTCGCATTAATTGATTTGTCTAAATGAGGCTTTAACTGTACCATCAAGATTACACAATCATGTAAAAAAAATGAGAAAATATTACTAAATAATTTAACGCCATCAATATTTCCTTTTCCAGTTTCATGTGGTTCATGATCAAGGTGACTCTCGGCGAGCACGACCGGTGTAACAAGACCCATCGCCCACTAACCCGCTACGTGGTTCAGTTAGTCGCCCACAACTTCACTTACACTAACTTCAGGGATGACATCGCGGCGCTCAGACTGCATGACCGCGTGGTGATCACTGATACTGTGAAGCCGGTGTGCTTGCCAGTGAACGATGGTAAGTAAGACGCCGCGCAGATGCTGTGTATTTGTTGAGGAACACTACTATTGAAATAGTCAGTTGCATTAGCAACATCAGTTATAGACAGTTTCATAAAAATATTTTTGGCAACAAGTTGACTGTGTGTGACGTATAAAAACATCAACAATTCTGGTCTATGTAATGAAAGTGTCATGTAAAAATCGCAAAAAGGCCGTCATTGTTGTTAATTTTCATTTATCATCACTTTAGATAGATAAAGAAATAGTAACTGTTGTATCTCCAGATAACAGCTACGAAGGAGTAAGAGCCATAGCCGCTGGTTGGGGCTCAACTGCAGAACAAAAGAACCACTCGTGCGTCTTACAGGATGTTGAACTGCCCGTACTCAGTAATGAACAGTGCAGAAAAACAAGATATGAACCTTCCATGATCGGTGAAGGTATGCTATGTGCTGGATACCCAGAAACAGGGCAAAAGGATACATGTCAGGTAAAGCCATTAACATACGAATTGGTTGGTAGGTAAGTTTATAGAAATATATAAATAATATCTAATAACCTAGGCAACTCGTAAAAGGGGTGAATAGACAAATCTTAGTAATATGCCATTTAATGACGAGGCAAGCCAGCCGTTTATCTGACGGTAAACATCACCATTGCTAATAAACAGAGCACTATGCTTGTCAGATATTAAAAGCTCATAGGGTCCAGCAATTGCTAACTACATTGGCTACAGTGTACTTCAAACCAATACAACAGTGCTTGCACACACTACTGCTCGGCAGAAATAGACATTGCGGTGGAACTATGTATACTCTAAGTTTGGAACCTACCCAGTCGGCCTCTTGTGCATAAGGGATATACAACCCAGTAAAATTTTGGTATTTTATCGTTATTATTTTGTAACTTAAAATGATGTACTATTTTATAGGGTGACAGTGGAGGGGCTCTATCAGCTGAACGAAAGGATAAGCGGTATGAATTGTTAGGTTTGTAGTCATGTTCTTACGAATACTATATTATTAAAACATAAAACAAAAATATGTAAAGACGGAATTAAATTTTAGTAGATTGTTTTGTTAGTTAGAATAAGATACTTAATGACCACTTTATTCTAAGATTTTTATGCGTTGTCGTATAGATTTGCCAACTAATTAAAAAAAAAATCTTATTGTTGTCAATGTAAAATGGTATAGTTCATGTCCAATTATTTAATCCATTAATATATTCACTTATAATACCACAAGAGCTTCAAAATTATCGGGTATTTTCCGATAGGTTCGTTGCAAACAAATGAAGGAGTTTTCAGTGCGACCTGTCCTTGGACAGTGGCTCGACAGGCGCCACGGTGCGCCCACTTTTCGACTGACGCAGATCCTGACCGATCATGGATGTTTCGGTTCGTTTCTGTGTCGGATCGGAAAAGAGGAGTCCGCCGTGTGCCACCATTGTGGCAACTGCCCAGAGGACACGGCCCAACATACGCTCGAGGAATGCCCAGCCTGGGAAGAAGAGCGCAGCGTTCTCAGACCAGTCATTGGTAGAGACCTCTCTCTGCCGACCGTAGTAGCTGCTATGATCGGTAGACGGAGGGCATGGCGTGCGGTAGAATCCTTCTGCGAGCGTGTCATGTCGCAGAAGGAAAGCGCAGATCGCGATCGGGAACGAACCGATCCTGCCCGCCGCCTAACGAGAAGGAGGAGGCGCCGGGCTGAAGATTGACCTACGCCCCCCCCCGCCCTGTGGTACGGGGGCATTTAAAGAATTCCACCATGGTATTCCCTGCCTGTCGTAAGAGGCGACTAAAAGGGAGCTAGTGGGAGTTGCGGCTGCGCAGCGGGGAATGCGCAGTCTCAAGTTGACGGCAGCACGGAATCATCGTGCTGCCATTAAAGAAGGGGACCTCTGAGTCCAAAGAGGCGAGCCGCGAAGCGGTATAGCGCGGTGACGGGTCCGGCGAATTCGGATGCATTCACGACCCCCCGGAACCGTCCCACATGCGCAGAAGCGGGCCACCGCGGGTTTTAGTCGGTATGCCGGCATAATTTGAGGGACCCGTTCCAGAGGTCATTTAGATGGCATCTGGGTCGGAACGCCGGTGAGTCCGACATAACTATTCTTCCCCTCCCCAGGCTCAAGATAAGTATCCATAAGACGGATTTTTCCTGCGGGACAAAAAAAAAAAAAAAAAAAAAAAAAAAGGTTAAAAAATCACGAGCGCGAAGCGCGAGTGATTTTTCCTGAAAAACTTGACGACTTTATTTGTTTGCAGGGAACCTTGAGGGAAATGCCAGATAATTTTGAAGCTCGTGTGGTATTCGGGGGATTATTTTTCCGTCCCAAATGTCGGCCAATAGAATTGCACCATGAGATGAAATGAACAGTCAACAAATAAGAATTTCATAATATATAGTAACTACCAGAGAAAATATTCAAAAAATTATCAGTATAATACCATGTAGGTTGTACCACGTGACGTCGAATGGTGCAATTCTATTGGTCGATATTTGGGTCGGAAAAATAATCACTTATAATACCACAAGAGCTTCAAAATTATCGGGTATTTCCCGATAGGTTCGTTGCAAACAAATGAAGGAGTTTTCAGGTTAAAAAATCACGAGCGCGAAGCGCGAGTGATTTTTCCTGAAAAACTTGACGACTTCATTTGTTTGCAGGGAACCTTGAGGGAAATGCCAGATAATTTTGAAGCTCGTGTGGTATTCGGGGGATTATTTTTCCGTCCCAAATGTCGGCCAATAGAATTGCACCATGAGATGAAATGAACAGTCAACAAATAAGAATTTCATAATATATAGTAACGACCAGAGAAAATATTCAAAAAAAATTGTTTCTTATTATATAGTAACGACCAGAGAAAATATTCAAAAAAAATTGTCAGTATAATACCATGTAGGTTGTACCACGTGACGTCGAATGGTGCAATTCTATTGGTCGATATTTGGCTCGGAAAAATAATCAATTTTATTATCCGATTGAGTCATAATTTTTTACATGTCAGTGTAAATAATATGAATATTTTTTTATTTTATTTTGCAGGAGTGGTGTCATGGGGAATAGGGTGCGGTAGAGCAGGATATCCAGGAGTTTATACTAGAGTCACAAAATATTTGCCTTGGATACAAAATAATACTGGACTCGGTTGCTTCTGTGCTAATAATTGATTTTATTGATACACACGTGACTGTTAATTTCTATATCTATTAAGTAAAAGTTATATTTTTTATGTTGAATATATTTTTTATAATTTTATTATTTTGTTGGTTACTCTATGTAGAGTGATAGAAAAATAGCTGAGAACTAGGAAATAGATTATCAGTAACATTCAGCTTTTATCCATGATCAATTAAAGTTAACGGTCTTTTTACACTGTGAATTCGCTTGCAATTCGCCAGTGTAATAGGGCCTTAAATTTATCTAACCACGGTTGAAACAATCCGGCCTAAGTATTTAACTATGAAATTTTAAAATGAATTAGAAAAACTGCTTTTATAAATTAATATAACATGTATAGTTATCTGTTTCTTCGTGTACTGTAAACATTAATAAATATAACTGAGATTTTTCTAGTTTTCCTTAGCGAAGAATACTACATTTTGGTTACAAACTACATAAATCAATAGTTATTTCTCATTTTACGCCCGTGACTTTTGTCACTTTACTAAAATATTTCAATTGTTAAAATATTATACCATTTTCGTAAAATATTACTTTGTATTTTTACTACTGATTATAATAGATGGTATTTTTATATGAACAAATTATACACAGCTTCATAAATAAATCGTTTATTTAAACTATTAATAAAATTAAAAGATATCACAAACATAAATAGAACATACACAAAAAACAATTTCTAAACTAAGCAGTAGCGACTTATCCCTTAAGAACATTATCAGCATTAAAGACGTCTTTCTCATGGAATAGCGGGAGTCCTTCCAGTTTGAGGCTTACGTGGGGTGCCTTCTGCGTGGTCGTGTATGACGGGTTCAGTGGATGTAGAGGTCCCAATGCGGTCACTGCGGTTCTGGCCTCATCGTTACCCAGTAGGTAATGAGTGCCGTCTCCCGTGCGAATAATTCTGTTTTTCACCTTAGAAGAAATAAGTTGAAATTATTATAAAAGGGTAAAGGTAAATAATCATTTAAATTATAAACCCCTTCCACCAATATGAGAGATGTGGCCATTTTTTGAGAAAATGTATTAAATAATTGAGTTGTTTTTAATTTGAATACTGATAGTATGGTTTGAAGTTTCGTTTGGCACGTGCTTTGCCACAACCGTTAATGAAATACGAATATAGGTAATATATACATATAAATAATATATACATATAAATAAAATTGGAGTGTCGGTTTCTAATATTGAAATAACCGTTTTTTACTACATGTATATGAATATATATACGGTACAAACACCAAAATAACATTTTGTAAAATTTTTGTCTGTCTGTCAGTTTGTTCCGGCTAATCTCTGAAATGGCTGGACCGATTTTGATGGGACTTTTATTGGCAGGTAGCTGATGTAATAAGGAGTAACTTAGGCTACTTTTTATCCCGGGAAAATATAAAGCAGGACTTTCATCCCGGGAAAACTCATTCACGCGGGCGGAGCCGCGGGCAACAGCTAGTCTTATTATATAAAAATTTCGTGTCACAGTGTTTGTTACCGTTCTCCTCCGAAACGGCTGAACCGAGTTTGATGAACTTTTATATTCACACTTGGTAGGTCTGAGAATAGGTTGTTATCTATTTTTCATCCCTCTAAGTGATAAGGGTGGCCCACCCCAATTTATTTTTTATATTTCGGACAGATTCTTTTTTACTTTTTTTATGATGTTGCATTGAAAACAACATACAACCCTAAATTTTCTACCTTCTTCCATCATCCCCTATTTTGAAATAGTTATATTAGTCATTTTAACTTTTAACCGCGGTCGGTAACTGATCAATTATCTCTGACCAGTTATTCCCGCTAGGCGTCTGCCGATGTCACTTCTCATTCCGTAAGCAGCTTGGAGTAGGGATGAGACCGAAGCGCCGGTCACCTGTCTCTTTTACACAATAAGCCTTCTCTCACTCCCTTTACTGTTTTCGGTCATTGTTATTGTTTGTGCATCGATCGTAGTAGTGACGTTTACAATAATCATTTTACTACTTCAGTCTACTTTTCAAGTAAATTTGTTATCAATTTGGAGGGCTGTAATTATGTCGTCACATTTTTTTGTATTTTTTTATACTTAGCTCGGCAAAGTGACTTCACTGCACCTGATGTTAAGCGAAGTGAAGTCCAAAAAAAAATCTCAACCGGCAAGGGACAAGATTATCTCTTAACGGTCGGCACAATTATGCCGGCCTGCTAATTGTTTCTTCACGCTCCGCTTGAAGGACCCCATGTTGTAAGACGGAGGGAACACGCGTGCCGGCAAACTGTTCCACAGCTTAATGGTACGGCAAAAGTATAAATTTCCGAACCTTTTGGTACGGGCCGGGATGGAGGAGACCACGAAGCTATGGTTCCGTAAGCCAGCAAGCGTGGTTCTGCTGAGGAAAGGTGAGGATGGGATAAGGTTAAGCAATTCTTCAGAGCACTCCCCATGATACAGACGATAGAATACACTGAGAGAGGCTATATCCCGACGCAACTTCAGTGGTTCCAGGTTTTTGGTCACGTCTGTATCATTTACAATGCGTTTAGCCCTTCGCTGCAATCCATCCAAGGCATCGAGTAGATATTTGGAGCATCCGTCCCAGAGATGCGAACAGTATTCCATACCCGGCCGCGCTTGCGCTTTATATAAACGGCTAAGCATATCGGGCGTGAAATACCTCCGTACCCTGTTCAGGATTCCGACGCTACGAGAAGTGGCAGATATTACGCCCTCGATGTGGTTCCTTGGATTCAGATCGCAGCGAATATCCATGCCCAGGATATTGAGGCCATTCCACATTGCAAATGGAGTACCCTGAAGATTGGGGAGGATCCATTTTATTAATAGTTATTAAATTACAACGGTCCATGCTTCTTCCACTCATACACTACATCCTCACGTACTTACAATAATTTTATGAAAAATAATTTATATGGCAAAACAACGTTTGCCGGATCAGCTAGTAATTTAATATAAATCAGCTGTAGTACCGTCTAGTAAACTAATTCGCGGGTTGTTTTTACTGAAATCGTCTATAATATTGCTCAGAAATTCCATTCCTACGCCATGCAGACCCGTTTATTTTAGTTTCCCAAACAATGTAAGATTTACATGATACCATTCGGTAGATTGGATCCAGGCGTGACGTGAAAAATTCTAAATAAATTTGAATTATCACTTGTCGATTAGTATTGTACAATTCTTCATCGATATTAGTTGCGCATTGTAAAAATAACCTTAGTAAAGTAGGTAAAATGTTATACGAAAACAATAGTATAATTAACAAAAAATAAAACCGACTTCAAACCCACTACAAACCAAAAAATAATTTAACTTTATATTCGCTTAGTATCTAAGTATATTTGGAGTCGATGCCTAATTTGAATTGAACATTGTTTTCGTATAAGTATTTGTTCGTGTATTTCCTTAGCTTAGCTGGCAATTTAAATTAAGCATCGACTCCAAATAAACAATACATCATTGATATACGATTGCAGCATTCGTTAGTTATCGAAGAGTTCCATTATGTATCTCCGAAGATCTTCATCAGATCTTAATAAATTATATACTAAAACGTTCCCTAAAAAATATACATTTAAATAACGAAAACCGATGGGTTTTCGTTATTTAAATCGAAATCGTATCAGTAGTTTTTGAGAAACTCACGGCCATACAAATTTATATACATACATACGGATCGAATACAGAACCTCCTTTTTTGAAGTCGGTTAACAAAATACTTTCTTCACATACCATTTCGGGAGAAGCAGTCTTTAAGTCGTATGCCAATCCAAGTTTCTCACAGAGTTGAATGATGAATGCTGATGAATTGAGATGCGTGGAGAGTTCTGCTGCTTTGTAGTCCCAGGGGAACGCGTGGTGGTAGTTGTGCCAGCCTTCGCCAAAGGTTATCATCGAGACAAACCAGGACTCCACTGGCTGCAAGTTCCTGGAGTGAAAGCGATGAACAAATAGAATAAAGTTGGTGGACAATTGGTCGTAGGAAGATTATTGTTTCTGAGTACACCTTGTGGTTTTAACAGTAGAATTCAATTTAGTTGCCAACGTAAGGGTGTTGTGATCCGGGATCGTCCACTAATTAGCATAATCCTTTAGATAATATAATGTGTTCATTATAACTTTTTAATAAATAGAATTACTCCTGTTAGTGGGACGAAGCAAACCTCTTTATCTGGGATTCGTTCTTTCGATTTATCACCATAGTTACCTCTATAACTGAGACAGTGAGTGAATTTTATATGCATAAACCTCTGTAACTGAGATAACATCGATTTGTTTCTTTACTTACTTATTCTTATTCTACCCGCAAAATCCGCACTTTACTACGTAAGTAATTTTGAGCCTCAATTACCTCCGGTTTTAGTTACGCTTTACTATCCATATGGATGTTTATTTGAAAAAAGTCAAAATGAAAGCTGCAATCTTTATCAGTACGTGAAAAACTGAAGTTAATATCCGTTTATGAAAGTGGGAAGACACGCGATGAAGTTTGTGTCGAATTTAATGTGCCAAAATCTACACTTTGTAGAATAATTCAGAGTAAAGATAAAATTCAATCACAATGTTCTGAAGGACAAGGAAAACTAATTATTTTGAAATGACATAAATTGGTGACCAAAGCATATTATTAATGGAACCCTCTGTAAATGAGACATATTTATTTATACCTGGATATCTGAGACACTGGGTAAGTGGAATACCTCTATAAGTGAAACAACATTGCAGGTCCTTTGATGTCTCACTTAACCAGGTTTCACTGTATTATGTTTATATATATAGAAAAAAAATATTGTAGAACCAAATAAACAAAATTATCCATAATCACAAATTATCGATATTGATGTTATGATCTGTAACGGTTATTATCGATAACTAGGGTGTCCACTGTCCATCATTGGTTCCACCACACTTACTTGTCATAAGGCCTTGTCCCGTAGATATGAGCAGCGCTGTTCACAAGCCATGTTCCGTTTAGCGAATATGTATAACGGAAGAAGTAAACCACGAGGAGTGACTTCCACCACAACTCGTTGAAATAGTATACAGGGACTAACATAGGCAACAGGATCGCAACAAGTACGTAGAGGAGGTAGAAGTACCTAAGGGGAAAAATTTAAGTGTTTATACAAAATGAAGTGAATGTCCGCAGGTTCAAAACACAAGGGCACGTACCTCTAACTTTTCTAAAAAAACGTTATGTGTGCGTTCTATGTGAATTAACGCTCAACAGTAGGCAGTATATAATACTAAAGGGCTGGTATAGTGGTGAATTGAATTATAAACATAATATATGTTAAATGAAAGGTTTAGAGAGCTAATGAATGGTGAAGATAGGGAGTTAGAAGAAATTTGGAAGGAAATTAAGAATGGTATAGTGGAATCTGCCATAGAAATATGTGGAGAAAAAAAAGAAGAAGAATGCAAGAGACCCAAGAAATGAATGGTGGGATGATGAAGTAAATTGCGTGGTAAATACTAAGCGACAAGCTTAGACTGATTTACTGGCTGCAAAAGCTACCAGTAGAATGAGAGGTTGTACGGGTGATGGTGAAAAGGTAGCAAAAAAGAAGTATGATAAATTGAAAAAGACTGTGAAAAAAGTGATAGAAAGGAAAAAAGAGGAACACAAGGAAAAGTATGATACGAGGTTCTCTGCTGATTTTGAGGCCAATGTTAAGTTATTTTGGCATATGGTCCGAAAAGCTAGAGGTAAAGTAGGAGAATCTCAAGTGATTGTAGTAAGAGATAAGAATGGTAGGGTGTTAAGAGGAAGGAGTGAAGTATTGAATGAATGGAAGGAATATTTTGGAAGCTTATTTGAACGTAGAGCAGAGACAGGAAGTCGTGATGGCACAAATGAAGATATGAGTGAAGAGATAAGTTACAAAGGTGATACCTACAGATATGGGTAGGTAAATGAGATACGAACGGCAATAAAGCATACGAGAAGAGGAAAGGCTGCAGGTTATGACAGGATTTCGGCTAAAATGCTCAAGGGAGGAGGAGACCTCATTGTGTGTCTGCTGTGCCTCCTCTTTGACAAATGTTGGCGGTCCGGTCGAGTTCCAAATGATTGGTACAAGACCGTCATTGTGCTCTTGTTTAAAGGGAAAGGATCACAGCAGGATGTAGGAACTATCGAGGTATCAGCCTCCTCAGTATAGTAGGCAAGTTATATGCTAAGATATTGATTGAAAGAGTGATGCGTGTAACTGAGACGAAAATTTGGGATGTACAAGCAGGTTTTAGAAAGGGGATGGGATGTATGGATCAAATCTTTTCCCTAAGGTGTATAGCTGAGAAGACTTTAGCGAAACACCAGAAGGTTTTCTGCGCCTTTATCCACCTGGAAAAGGCTTATGATCGAGTTGTGAGGAATGAACTGTGGGCAACTCTGTCCATGTATGGCGTGGAGAGCAATCTGATTCGGGCGCTCAAATCCTTATATGAGGGTTCGAGTGCCTGCGTAAGAGTAAATGGGGCCAGCACGGGCTGGTTTGACATCGAACACGGTGTCAGACAGGGTTGTGTAGCATCCCCACGGCTCTTCCATCTCTTCATGGACAGTTGTTTGACCAATTTGAGAGAATCTGTTTGTGGATTAAGAATGGGAGGGTCATTGTTTAAGTGTCTCTTGTACGCCGACAATCAAGTACTCCTTGCATCGTCGGCGTGCGAGTTACAACAGATGGTCACTATTAGGAATGAGGCATTTGAGAGAAAAGGTATGAAAGTAAACGTAAAAAAGACGAAAATAATGGCTCTGGAGAGGGATGAATCGAGTACCGAGTGCAACATGATAGGAGACGAAAGAGTGGAACAAGTGGACGAATTTGTATTTTTAGGATGTATGTTCACTCGAGGTGGAAAGTGTGACGGAGATATTGAAAGAAGAGTAAAAATGGGAAATAGTCTTAATGGCACCTTGTACTCGATTATGAATAACATAACCTCCTCCTTTTGGAAGTCGGTTAAAAAACATTTCGAATAACGCTCTGTTAGCTATTCACCAAGTAGTCCTGGCGCCAACACTAATGTATGGAAGTGAGTCGTGGGTGTGGCAGAATAAGCATATAAGTAAGGTAAATGCAGTGGAGATGAGAGCTTTGAAGTATGTGTGGGCTGAAAATAAGTGATAGAGTGAGGAATAGCGTGATAAGAAAAAAAAAAGTGGATTGAAAGAAGATTTAGTGACTAAGATGGAGAAAGGAATGCTTCGGTGGTTTGACCACATTGAAAGGATGGATGAAAGAAGAGGAACGAAAGAAATCTATGTCGCGAAAGTGAGTAGTAGTGTCAGTCGGGAACGTTCTAGGCGTTCATGGACCAAATTGGCGACCTCCTAAGGAAGGGCCAAATAAGGAGTTCTCGTTATTGACGAGCATGTATGAAGTGACTGATGTCTGTGGAAGAAGGGAAAGAAGTATGCTTGGATCGTAGCACTGGGCGCTCCATAGTCTCTGCCTACCCCAATGGGAGAAAGGCGTGAGTTTATGTATATATGTATAATATATTCTATACCAGTAGGGGAGAGTTGGATAATACCGCGCGTCTGATAATTCCGCGCATCAACATAATGCAAAAACTAAACGCTTGTACCACTATCTAGCGCTTATAAATCATAGCCCAAAACTCCTCCTACCCGCGGGCACCGCCTGTTTGCTCCGAGCAGCGACGAAGAACAGTGCGTCGTGCAAGTTTTTACTTGCGTTCCTTATAATTTTACGGATATGTTTGACAAGAGGTAAGCTATTCTGTATGTATATTGTAAAACATTGTTTCCTTTTATTCTTATGCCTATATATTGTAGAATTAATGCCCAAATTAATTTGAATACACAATTAACGTTACTATATTATTTTGAGGTAATAAGATGAAATGATCGAGTTTGTCAATGGGCGCGGTATTATCACACGGGGCGCGAAATTGTAGAGAAGAAACAAAATAAAGTATGGTAAAAAGAAAGTTTTGAACAGCAGCGAAAATAGTGAGGTTGAAGACTATCTGAAAAACAAAAAGACAGGTCGCTAAAGGAAAAATGAGACCTAAAGTTAGGTCAAAGAAATGTATCAGAAGCAGTGAAGATTGTGAGAATGGTATTCCCATCGCTCAGTTGTGCGATAACGATGAAGACGTTGATGTAGAGAATCATGAAATTTGCGCCGTATGTCACGAATTTGGTCGTGATGGAGAAATTTGGTTCAGTTGTTGCATTGCTCAAATTGGATACAAAAGGAATGCGGCATAAACTATCCCTAAAATGTTTTACTGGTGGTGGGTCTCTCATATGTAAGGGTCCGTCTGGGTGGGTACCACCGCAATGTCTATTTCTACCGCCAAGCAGCAGTTTGCATGCACGGTTGTGTTTCGGTTTGAAGGACATTGTAGCCTGTGTAACTACTGGACATAATGAGACTTAAAATCTTATGTCTCAGGATGAGGAGCGCAGTGGAATGCCACATACTTTGTAACTCAAGGTGCTGTATGGTGTTAATGCTGTTTATGGGCAGTCGTATCAGTTACCATCTGGCGAACGGCATGCTCGTCTAGTCATTCAATTTTGCGTTGATTGTAGATTGGCAACTTCTGATTGTAGGTATTGTTGAGACTGACTATAGTACCGGCAAGCTATGATGCCCCTTCTTTCAAAGATTTACTAATTTTAATACCTAGATATTAATAAAATAAAAGTTTTGTTGACTTAACGAATCTAAGTTTCTGTTATTATTTCGTTATATTTTTCATAATTGATTTAAGTATCTTGTTCTAAAATAATTTCTCATTAAAAATAAAATATTATCTCAAAATTGTTTATTGTATTATTTATTCTAAGGTTACTCATGGATATTCATGATATTATTATAGGCAAGGTTTTATCAAATGTGGGCACGATATTATCCAACCAGTCTGATAATACCACGCTTTCCTGTTTTTTTTAAATATCACAATAATTTTTATTACTTTCTGTTTATTTTTTTAAATATTTTGCCATGCTGTATGTGTAGCTAAATAAATTCTCTACTACTTAAAGGCATTTTTGAATCTATATATCAAACCCTGTCGGAATTATATGTCTAAGTTCTTAGGGGCTCGGTATTATCCAACTCTCCTCTAAGAGTCTAAAAGAATAAGTTAATTTGTAATCATTAAAATGCTTTCAGATCCTCTGGAGCTCTTACTTTTATGGTAATTAGAGCCCATTTAATCTTAAGTACTAAAGAGGGGTTACTTCGAAAATAGAATACACACTTCTTTTGATACATGACCATCCAGTCGGCTTGCAAGTCGCTCATGTCTATTTTCCTTCCCAGCTCGATAACGTATGGGTGTTTCTTCTTCATCAGCCAGCCGATGTGGCAGAAGAAGAAGCCTCGCTTCGAGTTGTGGGGGTCGGCGTCGGTATCGGAATATCTGTGGTGGAGTCGATGGTCCCGTACCCAGACGAACATTGAATTCTAAAATGTTAAATCAAGCCGTAAATAAATTTTAAAAGAACTAATTTATCAGATGACTATTAATCGAATTATACTGTTACATAGATAATGTCTTACTCATTAGGCTCTTTTATGTATAAAACCTGTAAAGTTTGTCTTACCTGACCCGCCATGGTTTGCATCAATATTAGTATTAATCTGAGAATAGGCTTCACTTTAAACGACTTGTGGGTGTAAAATCTATGAGCTGCAATTGTAATTCCTAGGCCACCAAGGTATATCAGAAATAAAACTAAAAATATATAAAAATACATCATCAAAGTCATGTTATCCGCTACGTTATATGTGTCTTAAAACACAACTGATTGAAAAAACTATAGGGAACGTGCACGTCGTAAGCACTGCCATCTAGTGGCGCAATCGATACTTGGCACTGGCACTTGACGACTCATTTTCAGCCCATCGATACTTGGCATTGACGTACAATATTCATTAAAAGGATGAAAAATAACATTTAATTTGTTGATAATGTATCGCTGTGTATCTCGATGCTCCAAAACATAAAAATAAACAAATCAAATAGTGTGAAATTATATAATGTTCCCAAGATTAGTACCTAAGTACTTACATTCCATGGTTATGTGAAGATCGACAAAAATAATAAAAGCTGTATAAAACATACATAATTATGAGTTCCAAAAGCATTTAGAAATGTTTCGTTACGTAATTTATAAAAATAAATATGTTTTGAAGGTAATATTTGATACAAAAAAAACTGTAATTAAGGGAAAATAACCACCTAATTTTGCTAAAATAACTAGCTCCCATCTAAAAATAAGCATATTCTGGACACGCTGGGTGTAAATAACATTCGGCCGGAACACATATTTTATCATTTTTGTCATATTAAAAGAATATATAAACAAATTATTGTGTTAGTTCTAGTTTCTTTTTTTATCCACCTGTGGCTCTTGTGTCGATTTTGTGCTGCCCCCTATAGCTCGTGCACGCTCCCTATAGTCCTTCATATTTCGTTCAAAGGATATTGGTAAACGCCTTTTAAAACTGACACTGAAAACCAATGTTGATCTAAGCGTGGTTACATCATTCGTAGTTTTAAACAAAATGATTCAATACTATCATGTTAAAATAATAATTAATTATGGTACTGATAGATTTGAAGCATTTGACCTTCTAATTGGGTCTGGTGAAATCACCATAGTACAACAAAATTTTCATGTTTTGATCTAATGAGTTTACCTATATTTTTTTCCGACTACCCTTATTCCATATCACTGTGAGTTGGGCGCAAGCCGCGCAACACACCTTTTCAAGCATGTTACAAGAATGATATGGCTTACTAGAAAAACGTAGACAAGTTTTTGCTCGACGTAGAAATCGGATCCTGAGTCCCTGAACCTCTCGTCTACTCCATCTACGTTGACTATTAAAGTCCAAGAAAGCGTTCGTATAAATTAAATTTAAATATAATAATATTAACAATACGTATAATATACACATTATTTATAGTACAAGTAGAAAACCAATGGTAACTTACGCCACAAAAATGTTTTAAAACCAGTTTGTCCCGTGATAACTAAAAAAAATCCGACTAGTCCCAATGTGTGCAATATTAGAAATCCAATCACATTCCTCCACACCCACGTGTGTTTATACGAATAATCTGTTCCAATTGTTTTTGGTATAGTATCTGTTTTAAGATACGCATTTTCCATTTCCGTATGTTTATATTTATGATTTTCGTCATTTTCAATTTGGGATTGTTTAATTATACCGGCCATTTTGGAGCCACTAGTTTTTGGAGTAGTCGCTTGCTTGATACTAATGTTTGAGATTAACGGCCAACCTTTATAGTAGGGAAATAGTCTATTGTTTCAAACGCTGAAACCTATTATATTCGATTGGAATGGTGCAAGGACTCAGGCCACGGCTAATTTCTGTAAGGTCTTCATTGTGATATGTTGCGCTAGGTAATATTTTTTTCACGAATACAACTGAGTAAATAAATATTAGTTCTAGTGTTATTTTGATTAAAGGGAAGCACTAAAAATACATCACAAAGTAGGTATCTGATTATTGAAGTGTAATCTTCTTTAGCGGTGTTGAGCACTTTTAGGATGGGTATAAAATGTTAAACTCGCGTCAGGATCACGTGACACCGATCGAATGCGTAGGAGGTTTTACCATCCCTTACTAATATGAACCTTAAATACAATACGTAGAAGCTATAATTCTTAAACGTGTACATTTTAATTTATTTACTTCATTAAAACCATCCCGTACTATTATGAACCTTAAATACAATGCGTAGAAGCTTTAATTCTTAAACTATTTTTTTTATTTATTTTCTTCATTAAAACCACCTCTTACAAAAAAGTACTTAATTAAGTAGTATTTACATCCTCTTAGTACCTACTTATTTTTCAGAATTTATGTTTTTTTTTTTTTATAGCATTGAATGACGAGACGAGCATGCCGTTCGCCTGATGGTAAGTGATACGACCACCCATAAACAGTAGCAACACCATCCAGCACCTTGACTTACAAAGTACTGTGTGGCATTCCACTGCGCTCGTCATCCTGAGACATAAGATGTTAAGTCTCACTATGTCTAGTAGTTATACTGGCTACAATGTCCTTCAAACCGAAACACAACAGTGCATGCACACTGTTGCTTGGCGGTAGAAATAGACATTGCGGTGGTACCCACCCAGACGGCCTCTTACATAATGAGAGACCTACCACCAGTAGGTATTTTCTTATTATTATGACGGCGCAGCGCGGCGTAACGTAATGGAGCAGCGCCGGCCGCGGTGGTGCATGGCACGTGGTCGTGGTAGGGATGTAAGTGAGACACATCTGATATTCAATTCAACATCTGTAAATTATTTTAATAGTCACCCGCGGATTGACATGATACCAACCGCGGATTATTTTGACATCACCCGCGAATTAAATTGATATCATCCGCGGATTCTATTTCATCTAACCCGCGAGATAAATATAAACCATGAATTTAAGTTGAATTTAATGACGTTTGCTCGTGGTATACGGTCCCCTCAAGCTTGTACGTTTTCCCTTTGTTTCGTTGTGCTTATGTATTTTTTTAATTTCAAGAATGCAAAGGTCTTTGTCCCGTCTTTGCAATTACTCCATACTCGCCTTTTATGCATTACGGGGATTGTTTATGATAGATATAGCATTTTTGTTACAAATTTACAATACAATACATACATTACTCCAATTCTAGGTAAAATCCTTTTGGTCCTCTCATTGTGAAGGGCAAAACAAAATGTGTGCTGCAGAGAAACGGTGAGATTCGTTACTGAGAACAGTTCTCAGTACGACTACCACTTACCGATGCTTTCCGGCTTCGCCAGCTCTTGCAGTTCGCGCAGCTTCAACAGCAACACTCTTGCACACAATTGAAGAACGTCTCAGACACTATAATGTAATGGTTAAATGCTACTAGTCCACAGCAGAGGTTTCACCCACGGTTTCTATTCGCACGATGGGAATAGAAGTCTCGTTTGGTATTTCTAAAAAAAAAACTATCGCCTACCGCGAGCGCATCGCATTGAAAGAAAAGAAAGAAAGAAAAAACATTTATTGGCCACTAGTTGGGTGGTGAGTGGTGAATAAAATAGTAGTACATTTTAACGTAAGTACTCAGATACTTACTGATTAAATGTGGATGGTATATGTCCCACCACAACAGTGTCAATAGGATCTAGATCAGCATATGCCAACCAGCAATGGTTGGCGCTGATTTTCACAGACCCTAGAGCAACGTCAACCAAAAACAAGTACATAAGAGAGCGTGCGTGCGCTCCTGCCTTTGCGAGTGTGTGAGTGTGTGTGTGTGTGTGTGTAAAAAGGGTTTTTTAATACATCAATGCGCTATACGCTTAAATTAAAATACCTACCAATAGCTATGATACAACGGAAAATTAATATTATAATAATAAGGACAAGTCAGCGTTTGTATTGCCTAGTTCTTGTTGGGATTCGAGAAGATATCTGCGAAGACGTGTCCTAAACGTGAAAAGGCTACCAGATTGTCTAATTGGCGGGGGTAAGTTGTTCCAAATTTTGGCAGCGGCATAACGAAAAGTACTCTTAAAAGCAGCAGTCTTGTGCTGCGGAATACTGATCTGCAGTGAGCATTGCCTACGTGAGCCATCTCTGTCTCCTGATATCCACCGGAGTTTATTGTATAAGTATGAGGGTTCCTTATATTTGACCACCCCAAAAAGAAGACATGCAAGATGTAATTTGCGACGCAACTTCATTTTTAGCAATGAGTGCTGGTTAATGTATTGTGTAACGTGAGATCTCGGAGGGATTGAGAAACAGAAACGAGCACAGGCATTCTGTACTCGCTATATAAGCCGATTCGTACGAGCCAGTAATCGTGGTCCATAGACAGTGTCTGCATAGTTAAGTCTAGACAATACCAACGTTTCGACGAGTTGCACGCGTAATTTGACGGATAAATATGGCCTTATTCTGTACAGGGTTTTCAAGCGATAAAAACAATTCTGAACCACATTAGCAATATGCCGTTCAAACCTCAATGCGCTGTCCACAAATAGTCCAAGATTCCGGGCTTCATGAACTCTTTCTATTGACTGGTTCAGCAATCTCACATCAAATGATACAGGTAATGCATCCAACTGTGCTGTTGTGCCAAATATCATGTACTTTGTCTTATTTGGATTTAGAACCAGGCAATTATTTTCTGACCAATCTACAATCCTTTTCAGATCCTCATTTAAGTCAGCCACAGCCTTTTGGAACATATTTGGCTTGAAGGAAATGTAGACTTGGATGTCATCTGCATATATATGGTAGCTGCATACATGTAAGCTGCTTACTATATCTGCACAGTACAGATTAAACAAAATAGGACCCAAGATGGAGCCTTGTGGTACACCTCGCTGTATTGTGGTGCGCTGAGATATTTGGGTAGATATTATTGCAATGTTTGTTGGCAATGTAAATGGTAGAGTTCATTTCCAATAATTTTATGCATTAATCTATCCAATTTTAACATCTAACTGACTCTTTTTACATGTCAGTCTAAATAATATTAATATTTTTTTATTTTATTCTGCAGGAGTGGTGTCATGGGGAATAGGTTGTGCTAGAGCAGGATATCCAGGAGTTTATACTAGAGTCACAAAATATTTGCCTTGGATACGAAATAATACTGGACTCGGTTGCTTCTGTGCTAATAATTGATTTTATTGATACATACGTGACTGTTAATTTCTATATTTATTTTTTATGGCAATATATGATGAGACGAGCATGCCCTTCGCCTGATGGTAAGCGATACGACCACCCGTAAACAGTAGTAACACCATCCAGCACCTTGACTTACAAAGTACTGCGTGGCATTTCACTGCGGTAGTCATCCTGAGACATAAATTGTTAAGTCCCATTATGTACAGTAGTTACACTGGATACAATGTCCTTCAAATCGAAACACAACAGTGCATGCACACTGCTACTTGGACCTAGAAATAGACATTGCGGTAGTACCCACCCAGACGGACTCTTACATATGAGAGACGTACCAATTTAGTAAGAGTTATACTTTTTTATGTTGAATATATTTTGTATAATTTTATTATTTTGTTGGTTACTCTATGTAGAGTAATAGAGAAATGGCTGAGAACTAGGGAATAGATTATGAGGCCCGTATTGTTTCAGTCGTGGTCAAGTAAAGTTAACAGTCTTTTTACACTGGACGAGTGGGCAGCGCCTTCGCCTTGCTGTGAATTGGCTTGCAATTCGCCAGTGTACTAAGGGCCTTAAATATATCTAACCACGTATGAAACACCCGGCCTCAGTATGTAACAATGAAATTTTAAAATTAATTATACAAACTGGAATTTAAAATTAATGTAACATGTATAGTACTATCTTCGAGTTATCATCATACGACGTCCACTGCTGAACATAGGCCTTCCTCAAAGATTTCCAGACGGACCTGTCAAAAGCGGCCCGCATCCAGCGCGCTCCTGCTTCGAGTAATATAATCTGCTTATTCTTGTACTGTAAAACATTATTAATACCTATGTGTGCGATTTTCCTAGTTTTCCTTAGCGAAGAATACAACATTTTGGCTACCAACTACTTAAATCAATATAACTAGTTATTCCTTATTTTACATCCGTGACTTTTGTCACTGTACCAAAATATTTCATTATTGTGATTTTGCCGTTAAATATAAATTATAGAAAGCTTCATTAACAAATCATTTATTTAAACTATTAATAAAACTAAAAGATATCACAAACATAAATAGAGCATACACAAAAAAACAATTTCTAAATTAAGCAGTAGCGACTTTTCTCTTAAGAACATTATCAGCATTAAAGATGTCTTTCTCATGGAACAGCGGGAGTCCTTCTAGTTTGAGGTTTGCGTGGGGTGCCTTCTGCGTGGTCGTGTACGACGGGTTCAGTGGATGTAGAGGTCCTAATGCGGTCACTGCGGTTCTGGCCTCATCGTTACCCAGTAGGTAATGAGTGCCGTCACCCGTACGAATGATTCTGTTTTTCACCTTAGAAGAAAGAAGTTGAAATTATTATAAAAGGGTAAAGGCCCCCTTCACCCCTTCCACCGACATGACAGATGTGGCCATTTTTTGTGAAGAAATATTAAAATAATTGAGTTGTTTTTAATATGAATACTGATAGTATTGGCACAATTTGGCACAACAGTCGCTGGGCACAACCGTTAATGAAATACGAATATAGGTAATGTAAGTATCAAAATGAATTAATATAAAACAGCTGCTGTGCCGTCTAGTCATTGATGTAAAAAAAAACCATTAATGCGTCTAGTAAACTAATTCGCGGTTATTTTTACTGCAATCGTCTATAATATTGCTCAGAAATTCCATTGCTAAGCCATGCAAACCCGTTTATTTTAGTTTCCCAAACAATGTAGAATTAACATTTAAGTATTCGATTGGAACCAGACCTGATATAAAAATTGGAAATATATTTGAGTTATCACTTCTCGGTTTGCATTGTAAAACTTTTCGTCAATTAGTCACGCATTATAAAAATAACCTTGTAGGTATAATTTTATACGAAAACAAAAGTAAAATTACATATTTCCTTCACATACCATTTCGGGAGAAGCAGTCTTTAAATCGTATGCCAATCCAAGTTTCTCCCAGAGTTGAATAATTAATGCTGATGAATTGAAATGAGTGGAGAGTTCAGCTGCTTTGTAGTCCCAGGGGAAAGTGTGGTGATAGTTGTGCCAGCCTTCACCGAAGGTTATCATTGAGACAAACCAGGAGTCTACTGGCTGCAAGTTCCTGGAGTGAAAGCGATGAGCAAATAGAATAAAGTTGGTGGACAATTGGTCGTAGGAAGATTATTGTTTCTGAGTACACCTTGTGGTTTTAACAGTAGAATTCAATTTAGTTGCCAACGTAAGTGTGTCGTGATCCGGGATCGTTCACTAATTAGCATAATCCTTTAGATAATATAATGTGTTCAATATAATGTTTTAACTTTTTAATATTATGTTTTTATATTTAGAAAAACATGAAAATTGTAGAACCAAATAAACAAAATTATCCATAATCACAAATTATACATCGATATTTTTATTATGATCTGTAACGGTTACTATCGATAACTGGGTTGTCCACTGTCCATCATTGGTTCCACCGTACTTACTTGTCATAAGGTCTTGTCCCGTAGATATGAGCCGCGCTGTTCACAAGCCAAGCTCCGTTTAGCGAGAATGAATAACGGAAGAAGTAAACCACCAGGAGCGACTTCCACCACACCTCGTTGAAATAGTATACAGGGAGTAACATAGGCAACAGTATCGCAACAGCTACGTAGAGGAGATAATAGTACCTAAGGGGAAAAAATGAAGTGTTTAAGTATACAGATGTTAGTGAAAAAGGTTTTTGTGAATTGAGTTATAAACATAAGATATATAGAAGTAGGAGCCTAAAAAATCATTAAAATTCTTATAGATCTTCTGGAGCTCTTGCTTTTATGGCACTTAGAGCCCATTTAATCTTATGTACTAAAGAGGGATCACTTTGAAAACTTAATACATACTTCTTTTGGTACATGACCATCCAATCGGCTTGCAAGTCGCTCATGTCTATTTTCCTTCCTAGCTCGATAACGTATGGGTGTTTCTTCTTCATCAGCCAGCCGATGTGGCAGAAGAAGAAGCCTCGTTTCGAGTTGTGGGGGTCGCCGTCGGTGTCGGAGTATCGGTGGTGGAGTCGATGGTCCCGTGCCCAAACGAACATTGAATTCTAAAATGTAAAATCAAGCCGTGAATATATTTTAAAAGAATTGATTTATACGCATGCTCACGCCCTTTATCCCCGAAGGGGTAGGCAGAGGCACAACTAGTGCACCCACTTTTCGCCAAGCGTATTCCGTCCCATGATGTGATAGGGGGCGAGCCTATCGCCATATCGGGCACAAATTCCAGACTCCGGGTTGATACTGAATAGAAAATTCCAATACCACTTTGCCCGACCCGGGGATCGAACCCGAGACCTCAGCCTTGCAGTCATACCGTAATGCAACTACGCCACCGAGACAGTGATTTATCGGATTATTATTAATCGGTGGTTATACTCTTACATAGATAATGTCTTACTCATTTATGTATGAAACCTGTAAAGTTCGTCTTACCTGACCCGCCATGGTTTGCATCAATATCAATATTAATCTGAGAATAGGCTTCGCTTTAAAAGACTTGTGTGTGTAAAATCTATGAGCTCCAATTGTAACTCCTTCGGCCGCCAGGTATGCCACGAATAATGCTAAAAATATGTATATCATCAACATCATGTTATCTGCTAATTAATATGTATTTTAAAATATAACTGATTGAAAAAACCATAGTCCCTCTGCTCTCATATTTTGATCAAAGCATGTTGGAAAACGACTTTTAAAACGGACACTGAAAACCAATGTCAATCTAAGCGTGGGTACATCAAGCACAGCTTCAAACAATGGGTTCAATACCATTATGTCAAAATAATAATTAATTAAGATTTGCAGCATTCGATCTTTTGGGTCTGGTGAAATCACCGTAAAACAAAATCTTTAAGTTCTGATCTAATGAAAAACCTCTACCTACATCTTCTTCTAACTACTATTATTCCATTCCACTGTGAGTTGGGTGCAATATACTTTATTAAGCATGTCCCATAAACGATTTAGCTTATTAGAAAAAAGTAGACAAGTTTTTGTCCGACCTAAAAATCGAGCTCCGGACCTCCAGTAGAATATCTTCCTACAAACGGTCGGAACGCGAGTGATGCCTACGTGACTCGATATTAGTACACATTAAGTACACAAACAGTCGCGAGTGCGCCGTAGTGACGAACGAACCGTGTGATTGTTTATCTCCCATTATTTTATTTAATATAAAAGTGATAAATCGTATTTTTCTTTCTTTTTTTATCTTCTCTTTCCTGCCAGCCCGAGCTTGGCTTCTTTATTTATTTTTTATTGATTTTACTCCCTCTAAATACTTAAAAATGTCTGTAGTTATATAAGTGACTTCTTATAATAACTATTATTATTAATTTAATGTATCTTGACTTATCATAAGTGCAACTATGTTCGCCTACGTGATGAATAAACGTTTTTTTTATTTTTTACTGAATAGAAACATCCAATATCACTTTGCCCGACCCTGGAATCGAACCCGAGACCTCAGCAATCACCTTAGCTACTTACATAATAATATATTATTGATTTAGACAAAATATCATCACGAAATAATTATGAGAATATCCTTGGAATGTCGGACTTATTTTTATAAAAAAAATGTTTCCTTATTAAAAGCTTTTATTTAACTTGCAATGTACCTATGCATGTTTGTTCGGGTGGAATCTTGCAAGTCAATTTTGAAGCAGTTACCCTGAACCGATTGTGTTGAATAATATCTTATAGATATAATATATATTTAATAAGAATTTAATTTTTTAAATAATATATTTTACTATTTTAAAACTAGAAAGATACTCAACTATCTTAGATTAAATTAAAACACTGAAGACGGGCAGCCCTATCACGTGTTTAGGTACCGCGCGGTTGTAGGTAATTATTTCAAGGAGAGGGCTGGAGTCATAATACTGCATAGATAATATTACCGTGTCCGAGTCTTATGTTTTTGCGTTGACTATTAAAGATCAAGGAAGCGTTCATGTCATCACTTAAATTCAAATATAATATAAAGATTAATGCATGTTATTATTATTATTTTGTTAACGCTTTACGGGTAAAACAACAATGGTAACTTACTCCACAAAAATGTTCTAAAACCAGTTTGTCCCGTGATAACTAAAAAAAATCCGACTAGTCCCAATGTGTGCAATATTAGAAATCCAATCACATTCCTCCACACCCACGTGTGTTTATACGAATAGTCTGTTCCAATTATTTTTGGTATAGTATCTGTTTTAGGATCCTTATCTTCCATTTCCGCATGTTTATATATTTGATTTTCTACAATTTCAGTTTGGGATTGTTTAATTATTCCGGCCATTTTGGAGCCACTAGTTTCTGGAGTAGCCACTTTCTTGATACTGATGTTTGAGATTAACGGCCAACCTTTATAGTAGGGAACTAGTCTATTGTTTCAAACGCTGAAACGTAATCTATTCGATTGGGATTGTGCAAGGACTCGGGTCACGGCTAATTTCTGTAAGGTCTTCATTCTGATATGTTGCGCTAATATTTTTTTCCACGAATACAACTGAGTAAATAAATATTCGTTATAGTTTCAATTTGATCAGAGGGAAGACGGCAGGCAGGTGGCTGATCATAAAAAATTGTATAAACGTTTCTGTAACATTGAAATATGTTGGAGATACCTTGTATGGAATGATGTAAGTAAAATTTAAATATAAAATATCCCTTTTCTACAAATTATCCTCGCGTTGTAAATTGTAACTGCATTATTACCTATTAGTCGCGGTCTCCTTGCGAATAATTATTGTACTAGAAGGATGTTTATCACCTTGGTTGAATATAGTATTGTTTTTTAATTTTAGAAACTGGGGAACATGATTGAATACAATATTGGGGGAATTAATTGACATCTGAAGAAGATAATAATCGTATTTGAAGATCTTATGCTACATGAATTATGCCTTTTGATGCATAATATGACATAACCCTAACGTAGGTAATAAGAGAATTTACGAGAACGATCGAGAGGACACAAACCAATTTCAATACAGTAATAAAATTCGATAAACAATCTACGCACAATCTAACTTTCATACAAACTTGGAATTTTAATTAAAAAATTTCTATGTATTTACATTTTGTGGGTATAGAAATCATTAAGAATGCCGTTGGAGATGAAAAATCTCTCTTCCATTTACGTGTCCCTAAGAACGCCCTTAATATGGGGCAGGCATGGTTTCTGCTTTTAGTGGCCAGTATATTAAGCGTGAGTACCTATTAATATTATATTATTTATACATGCAGACACACGTTGTGAATTGTGATATTATTCCCACAGGTACAAGGGCAAAGAATAAACGGTTCATGTGGTAAGTACGTTGATAACATTAACATATTTTCTTCAAAATGGAAAAGAACTTCTTTATTCAAAATATTTATATTGACCTGCTTAACGTCTTGGAGAGTCAAGAAGTGTACGAGATTTGACTGGCATCTGGATTGTTCTAGAATGCGGAATAGCAGGGAAAAATCGGCGCATTGTGGGGGGCACGTCAGTCCAGCCCC
Source organism: Sphinx pinastri (assembly GCA_947568825.1). NCBI lineage: Eukaryota > Metazoa > Arthropoda > Insecta > Lepidoptera > Sphingidae > Sphinx > Sphinx pinastri. The sequence continues at coordinate 5,561,076 of OX387627.1, read as the reverse complement.
ATCAGTACCCATGGCTGGTGGCGCTGATGCTTGGACCAAAGTTACATTGCGGCGGCGCAATCATCACAGATCTACATATTCTGACGGCTGGACATTGCATTACGTTCGGGTCAGTGCCTTTGTTTTGGACATTACTGATAATGACCTACTTACAAAACGTATTCAATTGTCTGTCTGCAGGAATGGGCAAACGCTGTTTAATATGCTTAATAGTTAATACATTTCAATAAATAGAGATTATTGTCGCAGAATATTGTTAATCTTACTTCTTACTAATATTATAAATGCGTAAGTTTGTGAAAATGTTTGTGTGTTTGTAAGAAGTAAACGCAGAACAAAACGGATTTAGATGAAATTTGGCACACAGGTAGATCATGTACTGGGTTAATATGGATATTTTAAATCTGATTCTGAGTAGATGGCGCTCGCGTCGTACTGTGTTTTAGGGACTTTTGTAGCGGGAAAGGCTTTTTACGCGGGCGAAGCCGCGAGCAACGCCTAATGTTCTACATAGTAAGTATTACTAGTACACATTTAAATGTAACTTAAAAGGAGATGTCCGATTTTTGTATGGGTGCTGGGCCTCAAAATGTAACCAGGCTCAAACTTTAGGGATATTAAAGGGGCAAAATATCATACAATCCATAAAAAAAATTAGACCCCTCCATTCATAACTAACTTTTATAAAAAAGTCGTTTTTGATCAGATAAAAATACATAAATCTGAAAATCGGAGGTCTTTAAAATTTTACGATTTATTGTAAAAGGCTATTTTTAGGAGTTCTATCCAAATATATATAAACTGTCTTGGTTAGTATTTTAACCCCGTTTTTGGATATGTCCTTTATTTCAGGGTTCATTATCGTGACCTTTCTGTCTACATTGGGATGCACGATCGCTTAGATGCATCGTATTCTGTGCTTCGCGTTAAAAATGGGATCAAACATCCAAAGTTTACTTCCAATGCTGTGAGGGACATAAATGACATTGCAATTCTGACGTTAGAAAACAAACTAACATTTTCCGATAACGTTCGGCCGCTATGCTTGCCACGGAAAGGTACGTTTATTGAATTATTATTTACACTATATCCTTGTTTTCATAGACCTTTGCGTATCTTAACACCTAAACCATATAAACCTAATCATTAAACGGTGAGATAATACAAATAATGACGCCAATCTATAGTACATATTATAATTAAGCAGTAGAACCGGTGTGCGTATACATTTAAAGAAATGTGATAAAAAAGAAAGGGGGTGACTAAAGAAGAGTAATGGAATGTAAATCAGCGATTGTTGTAATTCTTTTCTGTCTGTCTGTTTTTCTGTTTGTTTGTTACTGCACATCTCCAAAAGTACTAAACAGATTTCGATGAAATTTGGCACACGGGTAGATCATGTCCTGGATTAACACATAGGCTACTTTTTATCCCGGGAAAATATAAAGCGGGGCTTTTATCCCGGAAAAACTTTTCTATGCGGGTGGAGCCGCGAGGAGCAGATAGTAAAGAAATAAATGGTGTATGGTCTCATTATTTTTTTGATATGTAGCATATTGTATAACTTAGCAGGAAAGGATATAAAACTATTATTGATGGTATTAGCAAAACAAAAGTATTAGAAAACTATTAATGTACAGTCAGCTACATAAGTAGGGGAACAAATTCAAAACTTCAAATCACTCGTACACTTTTGTGTTCTTACCAATTTTCGTTTCCTCTTCGCAAAAATAAAATTAAAGGGATTTTCTTTACTAAACATAAAGTTTTTTTTTTAATTGAACTGAACGCTTATAGGTGATTTGAAATTTTGGATTTGTTCAACTACTTATGTGGTTAACTGTACATACTATAGAAGGCTCAATCATTTGACTAAGTTTTCTAGCAACAAACTAATTGCAGACATGCATTTCCACGCTATACCCCTAACTGTTGCCGGGTGGGGCAAAACAAGGCAGGGGGCTCTGGCCTCATCGAGATATTTACTAGAAACAAAAGTACAAATGGTGGACTCTGAAAAATGCCAGAAATCATCAATTTATAAGGACAATCTTGTTAGTGACACTATGATGTGCGCTTATAATCGCGGAAAGGATGCATGCCAGGTGTGTATGGAATATCTAGTGTTTTTTTTTTACATAGCATTCGACCCTTTTCCCTTTTTAGGGTAGGCAGAGGTGGAACATACTCACATATCACCATTCAGGGCGAGCCTATTGCTAATTTTCGGGCAAAATTCTAACTCCAGATGGATATTATTGAGAGGAAAAACCAAATAACATTTTGCTCGGTCGGGGCTCAGACCTGAGACCTCAGCGCGGTAGAAGTCACAAACGCAATAGAAGTTAGAATTAAGTCATCGCGACATTATATTTTTATAATTTGACGCAATAATAATATATTTTTTTCACAGGGTGATAGCGGTGGACCTTTATTTGCTACACATCCATTTACGAGGAATAAGAAATGGTATCATGTTGGTTAGTGATTTTTGTTTCTAAATACTTATAATTAATTTATACCTGTTACAGGTTTTAATGGACGTTTAAATTTTCGTATTATTATTCAAAGGTATCGTGTCATGGGGTATAGACTGCGCCAAGCCTGAATATCCAGGTAAGATATTGTATAATTATGTATGTTTTGTTGAAAATCAGTGCCGGATTAAGACTACTCGATGCCCTAAGCAATCCGCGACTGCGCCCCCCCCCCCCCCCCCCCATCCATAAGGAAACTAGTATCGGTCTTTATATTTTTTTTACGTATTTATTACAACGCGATAGATCATTACTCATTAAGTACCTTAGAATATTTTTGAAAGGTGAATGAGATACATGGAGTATGTATGACATACAATAAAAACCATTGCAGTTTTGTATTTTTTTTAAATGGGTCATGCGACCTTTACGGGCATTAAATACGCGGAAAATAGTTTTTAAGTCCAACGTTTTAAGCATTGACTCTATACATACTATTGATAAAGCATCGAGCCTTTTCTGCAGTATCGTTCTTTTTTATTTTTTTATTATTTTCATTTTTCAAAAAGAATATTTTAGCAAATATTTATTTTGGTGCTGTTTCTGGCGCCCCCCAAGACGTAGTGCCCTAAGCAATTGCTTAATTTGCTTATAGTCCAATCCGGCGCTGTTGAAAATGGGATAATATTAACTATTTTGTTTTGCAGGCGTTTATACAACGGTATCTAAATACACAGACTGGATAAAGCAACAGACTAGAGAAGGAGTATACTGTATCTAGATTGTACAGCGTATTATTTTTTTAACAAATAATAAAAGAAAATATTCTGTAGAGAAATTATAAATTGTATCATTTTATAGCTATTTGTATCGTAATCGTGAAAAAAGAGTAATTTTCAGAATAGTGCTGCATAGTATATGTACATATTATATTGGACGTATTTTGTTAACTCCTTAGTATTATGTTTTATTTGTGTTATATAGTAGGTACCTACCTAGTACATACTATGGCCAAAACATGAATAATATTTACTTCTACTTTATATATTTATATTTACGCAATGTCTATTTCTACCGCCAAGCAACAGTGTGCATGCGCTGTTGTGTTTCGGTTTGAAAGACATTGTAGCCAGTATAACTACTGGACATAATGAGACTTAACATCTTATGTCTCAGGATGACGAGCGCAGTGGAATGCCACACAGTACTTTGTAAGTCAAGGTGCTGGATGGTGTTGCTACTGTTTATGGGTGGTCGTTTTGCTTACCATCAGGCGAACGGCATGCTCGTCTCGTCATTCAATGCAATAAAATAAAAAAAAAACTTCGCAACTTACTTTCCACTTCTTCGCACCGTGGCAACATGCGACCTCTACCCTTGGGTATGGCGGAGTACAAAAACGAAAGTAAACATGGTAAGGGTGTTTGTCTTCCAAAGTCTATCGCAGCGGAAAAGGGGAATTTCCTATGATTATTTTAGTCAATAACTTTCCTCGTGAGATTTTTCTCTCTGTTTTGGCGAATAAGTCACCGTATCTACTATTAAGATTTGTTTGTTTGGTCAAATTTGATTGACTTGGCTCTACCATATATAAAATCGTCTTAGTACTTGCTAATTCATAGGTATTGCTATATTTTAAACGAAACATATGTCAACCCACATGGTATAGGTACTAATTACCATAAAATGCTATTATGTAATTTCATTATTATAGCTGCTAGCATTGGGAAATATAATTTTTGAAATTTAACTTCCAGTTCATTCAAATTTTTGGCAGCTTTATTTTCCAATATAAAACCTTCGCCCAATAGAAATCAAATAGACGTTGCGTCTTACCTACTTATCAAAAGACCGTGACCTTACGGAAGAATTTGCCTTTAAGCTAAACTCTGGATCTACGCCAGAAATTCTTGGAATACTTTACCGGATCAATAGCAATATTCTATGCATACATACATAGCATCACGCCTTTTTTCCTTTTCAGGGGTAGCTAGAGGTGTAGCACACCCAAATTTTGCCAGCTATGTTACGTACCATGTAATAGGAGCTGGACTATTGCCATTAACCGGGCACATTTCTGGACTCCAGGCTGATTAGAAAAATCCAAAATTAATTTAACCAAACATACAGGACTTAACACCCAGTTTGGGTCTCACTGCAATTCGCGTTTAGCACTATTAGGCAAATCTTAATATTGTATAAGATGAACTTATTGTAACAACTGTTTTATTTGGCAAATAAAAATGAATAAATATTTTTTTCCGATCTGAGATTCAAAACCGAGACCTCATTACCGATTTTATTTATTCACAATTACTTTTTCGGTGTATTAAAAGAGTATCAGGGCTGCAGTTTGTGAGGTTCTCGGCACGAATACGGGTTTTATACAATTGTATTTTGTGAATGAAAAATTAAATATGGTAACTATGCCATGAAAGGATGTCAAACGTAGGTATAGGTTTGAAGTGCCTGTTCTAGAACGTAAATAAACACGTCGAACCTTGGTTGCCTATAGACTCTACCCACACCTTCGGCAATACAGGCGTGAACCTACCTTATCTTACCTTCCACGCAAACGAAGCCGATAAGAAAATAAATACTTTAATTATAAATTCAATTTTAGTATCGGTAAATGCTTGTCGAATTTTTAACACCCTTCAGTTTGGATACATCTGGTTACGGCGAATTCGATAAATTTGATGGAAGTTGTTGTACGCAGAACGCACTAATGAGCATTAATTGTTTTCATGGCACCTTAGAATGACAGATAAGAATTATTGTTCTAATGTTTGTGATAAAATCGGCGTGGTGAATTTGCAAGGACATTATACCGTGAATAATTTCTCCGTTTTATATCCGTTTGGAACGTAAATAAGCGAGCTTCGCGGAAGAAAACAGTGCTGTGATTGTGCTATGAGTGTGTTTAGTGTACTTCATTAATTAAAATGTTTTATCGATATATCATTGCTTACTTGCTCGTTGGAGTTGATCAGGTTTGATAAATTTGTTTTCTTTTTTTGGAATTTCCGAACGGAGAGAATGCTTAAAGATCGATTGTTTTAGGTTTTCCCGAAAAAGGCATTGAATTGTGGTAAGTAAATTTATAAATTGTACGTATGAGATTCTTAGAAATCGACGTGGTTTTAGATTTTGAATCAATTCAATTATGAAAGAACTTATTTCCCTATAGCTACAAACACTACCTATTATTTATTAGAGCAACATTTTAGGTAAAATATGGCCTATTATAATTGTTTTCTTTACAAGTCTTAGCATTAGTAATTTGAGCCAGATGCTCAATCTTTTCTATTTATAAAACAATTTCTATTACAAACCAACTTAAAGCATAAACTTAGCATAAACTGATTTCGATTTCTAATAACAGAATGCGGGAAGCCATCGGATTCTGTAGTATCAATGAGGATAGTAGGTGGTCGGAGAGCAGAGCCCCATTCCTTTCCATGGACAGTAGCCATACTGAAAAATGACAGAATGCATTGCGGAGGCGCTGTAGTTACAACAAAACATGTTTTGAGCGCTGGACATTGTTTCAAGTGGTTTGTTTTACTTGCATTTATTATTATTAAGATATATTTAATAACTTTAATGCAGATATTGTAAAAGTTGTCTATAACCTTTTCAATGAAGAGGAAAAACTATTTGTAAATCGTGTGAGCATTATTGGATATATGTAGAGTCCTAACTATATGCGAAGATAAAATTAAACTCAGGATTTTTTCCTTAGGTAGAATATACGGTTGTTTGATTATTTATTTTATCTGTTAATTGAGAGGTATACAGTTCACCTCTATCAAAGGACACAACTAATTACCAAAGACTCTTTATGCCAGAGAACTCGAGATGCGAGGCGGACAGGCAAGGTATATAGATTGTCAGAAGTGATCTATTTTTAGGGTGATCTATTTATAAAAAAGTTTAAAAAATAACCATTGATTCTTGAAAAACGCCGTTGTAAACGCGGTGATAGCCTAGTTCGCAGTGGAACGGACTGACGAGACGAATGTCCGCAGGCTCAGACCCAAAGGCACACACCTCTTAATTTTCTAAACTTATGTGTTTTCTTGATTATCGCTTTCTTAATGGTGAAAGAAAACATCGTCAGGAAACCTACATACCTGAGAAGTTCAGTATAAGAATTTCGAAGGTACCTACTATGTCAAGTCTGCCAACGCGCACTAGGCCAGCATGGAGGACTAAGGCCTTGTCTCAGTAATAAAGGAGGCCCATGCCCACTAGTGGAACAGTAGATATATATTACAGGGATGGTAGTATTATTTATTTTATTAAATTAAATCCATTATTCCAGGGACGACTTCAAAACAATGAAAGTGCTAATAGGTCTGGATAATCTCGATGACTTGTCCAACGTTGAAAAGCGAACTATATCAAAAGTGGTTATTCACGAAGATTTTACATCGACAGCGGTTAGAGACGAGAACGATATAGCGATAGCCACGCTTAATCATCCGGTCACGTTTGGCGATACGATCTTACCAATATGTTTGCCGCTGCCAGGCGAGTATTATGGCCTTAAATACTATTGGCATAAGGTAGAAAGTGGTAAAAGAGTTGTAAGTTAGAATACTGAATAATTTGAACTAGGTACCGCGTAAAAAATTAAGGCCGTACCAAACTTCTACACTAATATCATCTAGTACCTATGTATGTACTACTAGTCTAGTCAAACGTTCCTAAATTTGGTCTTCTACAACAAATTGCTCAAGTGAGAACGCTACTTGATAGACAAGATTGAACTCTACCAAAACAATAAAAGCGAAGAGATAATTTCATATTATAAGTGTGGATTTATTAATTTCAATTTCTGAAACCGAAAAACCTTAATCTACTAAAAATATTATAAATACTTTTAAAATTACGGCACCTATTATTTTAGACGAGGAGTAGGTATGAATATTCTTGGAAAGCATTATTAAACATTTTAAATTTAGATTATATTCTCTAGGTGAAGACTTCGCAGACAGAGTAGGCACGATAGCTGGTTGGGGCCGGATGGGCGTGGAGAAATCATCCTCAAGGGTCCTCTTAAAAGCCTCCCTACGAATACTCTCAGACGAGAAGTGCATGCAATCTCAGCTGGCACAACATCTTAAGCCTACGATGATGTGCGCTTTCTCTAAAGGAAAGGACGGTTGCCAGGTAACCTGATAGGAATTTGAAGTAGGCAGTGACTAGACTATTCTATCGTTTGTAAGCATTTCATTGATTGTTGATAATTCGTTGCTTTTTCTAATTGTTGTTTTAATACTAGAATACGATCCCTTGAAATTAACTAATAGGTCTCCTAGTTCTGAACTGACTTTTTTAAGTTATTAGTTCGTTACTCAGTGATAATTATAGAAATTATCAGTCCTAAGTAATAAGTCCTAATTAAAGAATTATCAGTCTAAACTGACATCAAAATTAGGGATATTTAGAAAAAGATTTCTAAAATCGTCCTAATTTGGTATACCTACACATAAATTATGCTTTACTTAGCTATATACTTATTAGGTACTTACAAAGTCCAACTTCGAAGTTTTACATGTATGATTATAAAGTACCTAATATTAAATACAATTTTACTTTTTCTACAGGGTGACAGTGGAGGTCCTTTGATAGTCTTTCAACCTGCAGGAAAATATGTGCAAGCAGGTAAAATATGTGGTTGTAATAAAGTTTCAAATACTTATCTAAATGATTTTCTAATATCGGCACTTATCATCTGAAGTTCTTTCCCTTGCGGTTCTCCAATCGGGTCGGCGTAAAACACAATTTTCCTGTGTTGTTCAGAAATGATTTACTTTATTTTTTATGAGTTGCCGCCTACCTTTATAGGCTTTGTAATATAATATGTTATATACTAGATGTTGCACGCGGCTTCGCCCGCGTGAAAAGCCTTTGCCGCTACACAAGTCCCTAAAACACATTACGACGCCAGCGCCATCTACTGAAAGAATCAGAAAACAAATATCCATTATTTCCCATGGGATAAAATGAACAAGATAAAGTAGCCTATGTGTTAATCCAGGACATGATCTACCCGTGTGCCAAATTTCATCCAAATCCGTTCAGTAGTTTTTGCATTTACTTTATCAAAAAATATCCAAATATCCAAACACTTTCACAAACTATCGCATTTATATTATTAGTAGGATAGTGGGATTAATGTTGCTCATCTTAGAAATCGAATGCAGGTGTCTGGTTCCTCTCTGTCCTAAACCCATAGCTATAGCAAAAATAAAAGATTAAGGGATGATCATCAGAAATGAACTAACAATATGCAAAATAATAATATTTAACTAAAATTTACAATAACTACTTATCTATAATTTTTACAGGAATTGTATCCTGGGGTATTGGATGTGCAGATCCAAGATATCCAGGTACCTAAAGATTATTTCACAAATAGGTTAATTTAATTATAAAATTAAGTACTTAATTGATGCTCGCTATAATGCCTTGATGGCTTAAGTAGCACGGGCGTAGCTATAGCTTTCACATGGGGGGGGGGTCCTTTTTTTTTTATTGCATTGAATGACGAGACGAGCATGCCGTTCGCTTGATGGTAAGCGATACGACCACCCATAAACAGTAGCAACACCATCTAGCACCTTGACTTACAAAGTACTGAGTGGTATTCCACTGCGCTCGTCATCCTGAGACATAAGATGTTAAGTCTCATTATGTCCGGTAGTTATACTGGCTACAATGTCCTTCAAACCGAAACACAACAGTGCATGCACACTGTTGCTTGGCGGTAGAAATAGACATTGCGGTGGTACCCACCCAGACGGCCTCTTACATAATGAGAGACCTACCACCAGTACGATATAAAAAAATTAGTGGCGTGGGTTTTTGTCTTGTATGACGCCGTATACACCGCTCCCCCCCTCACGTAATATATTACAGTGTGGACATGTTTGGCAGCCCGATCATTTTAGAAGCTAAGGGGGGGCGGGGTCCGGATCCCCAAAATGCCAGCGGTCAGTGGCGTAGCGTGGTTTATCGTAAGCTAAGGGGGGGGGGGATAGCCTAGTTGGGAATGGAACGGTCTGCCGAGACAATGTCCGGAGGTTCGAAACCCAAGGCACACACCTCTGACTTTTCGAAGTTATGTGTGTATTGTTTATCAATTATCGTTCGCTATAACGGTGAAGGAAAACATCGTGAGGAAACCTACATACCTGAGAATTTACGATAAGAATTTCGAGGGTATGTGAAGTCTGCCAATACGCACTAGGCCAGCGTGGTGGACTAAGGCCTAAACCCTCTTAGTAGTAGAGGAGGCTCGTGCTCAGCAGTGGGCAGTATATAATATAGGGCTGGTATTATTATATATTATAAGGGGGGGGGGGGGGCTCCGGACCCCCTGAACCCTCCTCTGATATACGCCCATGTTTAGGAGTATTGCGTGCGCGATGCGATATCCGCTCTGAGGTCTCGGGTTCAAATCTCGGAATACACACAGAGTAGTTACTTGAGTTTAAAGTATGAATAATCCAGATTCCCACTGTGTGGTACCCATCGGCCCTACAACCTAAGTCGTCCCACTATCTCTTAGCAAAACAATGTGAAACAGTAGCTTTGCTGTTAAATTTTAGCAAGCCAAATAAACCGCACCAGCAAATTTATCCCTCCCCCAAGATCGTTACCGAACTCAAAATGATTTCATATTTTGAGCAGAACAACAAGATGAAAATATAAATAATAACTTAATTTATTTTTCTCTTTTCAGGAGTTTACACGAAAGTAAGCAATTACATCGAATGGATAATGCAAAATTTGAAAGCGGGCGAGATGTGTAATTGATAAAAGAATTTCGCAGGCGTTATTAGATCGATTTGTTATAATCTATTATTACTAAGTATTAAAATTTAAATAAATAAAGCAATTTTATTTTAATTTTTCTGTGTTATCCCTTTTATGTATATCCAGTTCAGACAAGCCGGCGTAATAGGCGACTGACGAGGAATAGTCATCGCTCATCATTCGACACTCTTTCTGGACCTCTCTCCTCTTACTATCAGGTGCAGTACTTTGCCGTGCCGGTATAAAAAAAAACCTACTGTAAACCTAAATACTTGTATCTCATTGACGAATGTAGCTTGAACTCTGGTTGTTCTATAATATAAATGCGACTTACCGTAAAAACGTGTAGGAGTCATCTTGCCGTGGCTGTTTACACTTACAAATCGCTTGCGAAAGATAACTTCTGCAAGATTTTTGCTAATCTAAATCCCGCTTATGAAAAAACAAGAAATATCTGAATTCCATTCTGATGAATTATTTTAAAAATTCATTTGTTTTTATTAAAAATAGACTAAAATATAGTTTATTTTTAATTTTTAATGACGTATCGCTTTAACCCATAGATACATTTCTGAACGTTGCAGGTATAATGCAACTAAATGAAAATGAACTATAAATTTGTGGTATATATTTTGTCTCTATCTAACTAAGGCCGTTTGGTGTAATGTTGACGAAAGAGCATGTTAATTGTTACATATCGTGAGACCTAGTGTGTCTTTAGTTTAGTTACATTTCGTTTTCCTTTCTTTTGTTTGACGGTCGTTCACTCGTCTGTTTTTCGTTGATTTGGCTGTTCCTGGCCTAGTTATGCTGAGTTTCATTCCCAATTTATCTTCAATGTAGTTATTTAATCCTTTATTTTTATAATTTATTGACATGATTAAGTGATCAATATAAAATGCCTGGAATAAGAAAGTATCGGCGTGATACCAGCGAAGTCAGCTGTTGTTTAAAATATGTTATATTTGGTGTTAATGTTTTGTTCTGGGTAAGGTCAATTTTTGTTGCTTTTATTGTGCTTGTCGGCGGCAATTTGAGTAGGAGAAACATTTATTAGTACTTAAATGTATAGCGAGCCTGAATATTTCATAAGACTGGCTTTATGTAAATAAAATAAAATGTCTCCACAACAGCTTTACTCCCACTGTAGATTATTATAATTTGTTTCATCTCATTGCATGTTCTGAATATAGTCAAACGTTGTTATTGTATCTACTTTCTATCGATTGGGGTCAGTGAATCCATCATTACTCATAATAATTGGGATAATATAACAGTAGTCTGTATGTGCCTTAAACCAATAAGATCGTGAACTTGTCATGCTAAACAGTTCAATTACGTTTAGACGGCCTACAGTATAGCAAAAAAAAAACGAATTTACGAGATTTCATTCTAAATTTGAAATCATAATAAACTTTTAAACTAGAGCTCTGATAAATATTTTAATTAATTTTATGCTGACTTTAATTATAACTCAACAGCCAAACAAAATCAGTTGGTAGCAATATTTTTGTTATATTAAAATTGCACACATTGCAAACACTGACTTACAATATTAGACTGTTCGTAGATTTGCTTATGTAGCTCAAATGGATTAATTGTGTAAATGAACTATGTCATGGCAATAAGATCAGGTGAAGGTTTTAACAGTATTTTCATGGATAGGCTAAATACAATCAAATGTGTCAAACAATTTAAATTTGCTGTACAAATATACGTATTATTTTACATACTGAGCGATCCCCATCATTACACTGAAGAATAAACCATATTTGCTTCTCAAAAAGTTATCTTTCCAATATTCCAAATCAAAAGTTTGTGAAGAATTTTTGTTTGAGGTAAACAGAGATACCACAAAACATAATAATAATGGATGAAATTGGGCACATAGTATATTTGAAGACCATAATATCCTTGATTAACATGTAGGATATTTTTAATCCTGGAAAGAAGATATTGGGTCTTTTATTCCTAGAAAGGTAACTAGTATTTTAAAAAGCTTCTTTATTGTCTTAATTTGTACAAATTAAAATAATTATGATTTTAGGTATGAATGCAAAAACAACAAGAGTAAAAAGGAATAACTGCTAGATTTATCCTTACCTATAATAATTATAATATTTTAGGTATTGAATTATTGATGACTAGCTTTTGCCCGTGGCTTCGCCCGCATTAAAGAGATATTCTTGTATAAAAGTCACTTTATATACAAACTATACTTTTTCCCAGATCAAATTGTAAACCATTTTCGAATCCATCTGAATACACAAAACATAAAGTGCTGTAGGGCGAAGCGCGGCGTTCAATCCGCTATTTACCTATAGGCACGCGCTGCCTGCCCCCCGGCCGGTACCACCGCAACTGCTATGTCCCTGCATCTTAAATCTGTAATATCTTCGAAAATATTTATTTAAATTACATGCTGTAAAGGGCCATATTGATCTATATAAAATGCACAATGTATTTAACCCATCAATGCCCGCTTATATATAGTTGTAAGCTATTTTCCTTATCTAAATGGACACCGGTGTCCACCACGTTACGATTTTGTAATTTTAAGTACCTACATCACATTTTTTATATTTAAATATTATGTGTTGTTTAATAACAAGACATTTTTGAGTTCTCTATTTTAGTACACACTACACAGTAAGAAAATACCCCTTTAACAAACTTACATAACTATTTTCATATCTGATGGGGTTAGTAGCAATTATTGCTCTTACTGTGTCTATGTACATTCATCAATGATTCTATAGATTACAATACAGAGGGTTAGCCTATTGCTACACAAATTATAAATGCCTAGCATGAATAATTCTAATGCTTCTCAAATAGAAAAACTCAAAACAATTTATTTTAGTGTCACAAAATGTGTACACTTTAGTCAAGAATGTATCTCTTGTTTGCTTGTATTAGATGATATAGTCTTAGATGTAGACTTAATCTTAGCATCTACAATCTGCCCTCTACAGATAGAATATAAGAACAAATTAAAATTATAGACAATTTTAATCAAATGATGCGCACATGTGTCATTGGTGAAAGGAATAATCTTCAAGGCTATATGATTTGATATTTACTTGTTCACAGTTTCTTGGTTTGATAATACTGGCTGTCGGTGTGTGGGCATGGACTGAGAAAGACACCTTCAACAATTTATCCAGACTAACCAGTATAGCCCTAGACCCTGCATTCTTATTAATATGCATTGGTGAGTTTAATATGACAACATTTACTGATGGTAGGTCTCTCATATGCGAGGGGCGGTATGGGTTGTTTTTTGTTTTTTTTTTTTTTTAAATAACTTTGAATGACGAGACGAGCATGCCGTTTGCCTGATGGTAAGCGATACGACCAGCCATAAACAGTAGCAACACCATCCAGCACCTTGGTTTACAAAGTACTGTGTGGCATTCCACTGCGCTTGTCATCCTGAGACATAAGATGTTAAGTCTCATTATGTCTAGTAAGTACACTGGCTACAATGTCCTTAAAAACCGAAACACAACAGTGCATGCACACTGCTGCTTGGCGGTAGAAATAGACATTTCGGTGGTAACCACCCAGATGGACTCTTACATATGAGAGACCTATCACCAGTAAAAGAAACAGAAACATATAATAACTTGATATATTCAATGACACATTAATTATTAGGTATAATTATCGAGTTCTTATACAATGTTACAGTTTCTGGTATATATATTTTCTGTTTTTCTAGTTCCGTTATCTTTGCAACATGTTCATTTACCTAGTATTACCTGTAATAAGTATATTACATATCACCCAATGTCCTTAATGTATTTATAAGTAATGATTTTGAATATTTATGAACTGCTTCACAAAACACTAGGTGACTAGACTATTAAATGGGACCTAATAGGTCTATAGGAGACTCATAGGACAGATAAAAACTTGATCAAAATTGTCTCCTGTGATCTATCATACTAAGGAGGACATGATGACTCTCAGTGTTGAACTTTTAATAGAAAAGAAAGTTATTCCATATCCTACTTAATAATATTATTGACGCGAAAGTTTGTAAGAATATATGAATGGCTGTTACTCTTTCACGCAAAAACGACTAAACGGATTTCGATGAAATTTGGCACACGGCTAGATCATGTCCATATGGGCTCTTACACAGAAACACGATACGAAGTAAAAATTGACGACATGACATCGATACGGTGCCGCAGTTAATCTCGAAAAATGGACCGTAATAGACGTATTCTCCTCCTGCTGCTATTAAGAACCGCACCGGCGAAGGAGTGCACTGTGAGTTTCTACGACGTCGTACCGTGCATCGTGGCGCGTTGCGAATATAGGTGCGATAATAGGTGTGCTCATACACATGTGTTTATGTGTATGAGCCCTTACACATAGGCTACTTTTTATCCCGAAAAAACAAAAGCGAGACTTTTACCCCTGAAAAACTCACTTACGCGGGCAGTCTTTTTTTTTTTTATTTTTTTTATTGCATTGAATGACGAGACGAGCATGCCGTTCGCCTGATGGTAAGCGATACGACCACCCATAAACAGTAGCAACACCATCCAGCAGCTTGACTTACAAAGTACTGTGTTGCATTCCACTGCGCTCGTCATCCTGATACATAAGATGTTAAGTCTCATTATGTCCAGTAGTTATACTGGCTACAATGTCCTTCGAACCGAAACACAACAGTGCATGCACACTGTTGCTTGGCGGTAGAAATAGACACTGCGGTGGTACCCACTCAGACGGTCTCTTACATAATGAGAGACCTACCACCAGTAATAAAGTCGCGGGCATTTTGGTATAATTTTCTTATAAAATAAAAAGAGGGAGTTACGACAAGCCTTATTTGAATCATAATAAGATACTATTCTCTATTTGACTAAGCATTTGATTTAATATTTACATTTTAAATCCTTAAACAAAAGAATATTATATCTAAGTCTTATTACCGAGTTGATGTAACAAAAGATTGTTTTGTTTTGCAGGCACGATAACGTTTATAATTGGTTTCACGGGCTGCGTGGGCGCACTGCGTGAGAACACGTGCTTATTGGCTTGCGTGAGTATTGTGTTATTTTTTAACTATTTCAGGGTGAACAGTTTAATGGCTCAACCTAACTATAGGGGAGACTGGGGTGTGATTGAACACTTAAATTTGATATCATAATTCATTATAAGTAGTGGGTTAGCATAAAAATATGTTGGGCTGTATAGTCGCATTGAAACACACTACATAAACTATTTTTTTTAAAGTTGTCTATTTCTCTAATTCAAGTCTTAGGATCACAGAAAATTTCTTTTGAACTACATCCTTCCCGACTTTAGATAATCAGATTTCCCTGATTCATGGGTTTTAGTGACTTGGATTCTAATAAGTCATTCACAGGTAATCCTTTGGAGATCTACTAAAGACAAACTAGGACAAGACAAAAGAAACAATGATGGCAGCCCTAAATATTGTATCCGTTTCAGACCAACTGTTAAGTTGTTCATACTCATTAATTAATAATGCATATTATGCATGTATTGAATAAATTAACATAACCGTGTATAATTTTAGGGCAGGTCTTCTGATGGATATCCATCCAATAATAGATGCAATTTTGATTGGTGTTGCGTCATTTTTGTCGCCTCAGTCCAGTGACAGATTATCCATTTCTTTATTTTTATATATTTTAAGCCAATAGAGCTGAAAACCAAATCTAAAAATTCTGCATTTTAAATAAATTTCTGTACACTCGTGTGGTTGCACAATTAAACTTTGAGGCAATAATTTGGCTTCATTTAGTTTTGCAGTTGGCTTTTATTAGAATTTATTATGTTTCAACCATATTGTTCCTGATATGGTGTAATAGATACAAGAAATAGAAACTTGAGTAACATAACAGCTTTATATTAGTGTTGTAAGACCATAAAATTGTCATTGTTTATCTACTAATGCGTATAGCCAGTCAGTATCTTACTAATATTATAAATGCAGAGGTTTACGAAGATGTTTTGATGTTTATTGAGATGCTTGTTGGAAATAACCTCAGAGTGTGGTGAACGGATTTGAATGAAGTTTATAATTACATGACCCATTGACACCATAAGGTACAATTAAAAATATCTAAAGTCCGGTCCGGTCCGGTTTTACTGGTGGTAGGTCTCTCATATGTAAGAGTCCGTCTGGGTGGGTACCACCGCAATGTCTATTTGTACCGTCAAGCAGCAGTGTGCATACACTGTTGTGTTTCGGTTTGAAGGACATTGTAGCCAGTGTAACTCCTGGCCATAATGAGACTTAACATCGTATGTCTCAGGATGACGAGCGCAGTGGAATGCCACACAGTACTTTGTAACTCAAGGTGCTGCATGGTGTTGCTACTGTTAATGGGTGGTCGTATCGCTTACCATCAGGCGAACGGCAAGACCGTCTCGTCAATCAATGCCATAAAAAAAAGAAGTCCTACAGAAGTTAAACTAAATTTAAATTTGCCTTTTTTGTACTGGCTCGACAGTGACTCCACTGCACCTGTTGGTAAGAGAAGGGAAATCCAGATAGAGTGCACACTGGCGAGAGATGACTATCCCTTGCCAGTCGAAAGCGTTACACTGGCCTGTGTGAACCGGATATACACAGGCTGATCCCGGAACGCGGCACACTCACGTGAGCCACTATGGCGGGCTTTAACACCTTATTTACGGTGGTCGCTATCCGGGCAGACACAATATATGTCCTAACATCAGCAAGCCCACTAAAATATGTAACAATGCATGCATACAATAGCGGCGATAGCCTAGTTGTGAGTGGAACGGACTGCCGAGACGAATGTCTGCAGGTTCAAAACCCAAGGGCACACCTCTGACTTTTCTAAAATGTTATGTGTGTATTTTTTGTGTATTATCGCTTGCTTTAACGGTGAAGGAAAAAATCGTGAGGAAACCTGCATACCTGAGAAGTTCTCTGAATTTCGAAGGTACGTGAAGTCTGCCAACCCGCACTAGGCCAGCGTGTTGGACTAAGGTCTTAACCCTCGCAGTTGTAGAGGAGGCCCGTGCTCAGCAGTGGGCAGTATATAAATACAGGGCTGGTATGGTATGGTAGGTATGCATGCTAAGCCGCAAAAAATGTGCAAGGTAAGGCCTTGCAAACGGTCAGTTTCCATCAGAGATAAGATACATTTTTTCTTATTCGTACTATCGCTATTGTTTGGCGTACACTGAGACTAAAATAGAATTTACTGAGATCCATAAAATACATTGAAAAATCTTTTGTCGTAGTATTATAAAATGTGAGGATCGCAATGCGTCCTTTCCGTTATTTTTATTAAAATTATATGTATTTATTTTTGTCTCCTCTTTCCTGGAAGCCCGACCTGGCTTATTTGGTTACTTTGAGCTGTTTTCATCTATTTTATGCCCAATATAAAATGCCTATAGTTACTAGTGATTTAATTGGACTAATAATTAAGTATCCTCAAATACATCTTGACTTTCATAAGTGCAACTATGTTCGCCTACGTGATGAATGAAGTATTTTATAATAGGTTCACCCTCTATTAGATGGGCTGTCACATAGTTGGCGAAATCCTAATCTTTAAAAGGAAAATGGTTGTGTTGCTATGTATGCAAAAATAAATATGTATTTTTCCTTTACAGTATGCAGTATTCTTGGCGTTATTGCTACTGGCCGAAATGACGACGGGAATTTTATTCTTCGTTTTCAAGGATTGGGTGGGTAAATTTAACATTGCTCTTGTAAAGAGTACCATTATGTTTAATTTTTACTAAAAAATAAATTGTATTATTATTTTCAGATAAAACTACATGTAACAACTGGATTCCAAACTTACATCACGCATTACAGAGAGGATCCCGACCAGCAAAACTTGATTGATTGGATTCAAGAAGATTGGGTGAGTGCTGTCATTTTTATCAAGCTACAATCTTTGATTAATTATATACCTAGATAGACACTAAACGTTTCAAACGTGTCGAAAAAAATAGAGGCGAACTGTTCCGCACTAAATGAGATCGAGTTAATTATTTTTTGTTGTTTTTCATGGATATAATTTTCTCCCCGTTTTAATAGAAACCATGTAATAACTGGTATCGTTATGCGCGCACGCAAGGATACGCAGAATGATGCAGCGATAGCGTATGAAACAACTGTCACGCATACTAGCTTAAGAAAATTTGGTCTATTTGTTTTAGTCTCATTGCTGCGCGTCACTCTATCTAGGTATATAATTAATCAAAGGCCACAATAATACAAGAATGGTCAATGCTGTATGCATAATTGGCGTAGTTGTACCGATGTCTGGGTCGGGTGAAGTGATATTGGGTTCTGATTAGTATCAAGATTCTAGAATGGTGCCTGGCAATCAACTCGTCCCCTATCACATGGGTTCTAACATAGCTGGCGAATTGCGGATATACCACCTTTGTATAATAATACCAGCCCTGTATTATACTGTCCACTGCTGATGGGCTTCCGCGTCTACTGAGAGGGTTTAGGCCTTAGTCCATCACGCTGGCCTAGTGCGGTTGGGCAGATTTCACATAGCTTCCAAATGTACACAACTTTGTATACCCCTGAAAAAAAAAAAAAAAAAACGTGATGTTATAATGCTACTAGCTGTTGCCCGCGACTCCGCCCGCGTGAATGAGTTTTCCCGGTATAAAAGTCCCGCTTTATGTTAATCCAGGACATAATCTACCCGTGTGCCAAATTTCATCGAAATCGAAAAGTTATTAAATTACTAAAATGGCTATTCAAAAATAGGGGTTGATCGCAGAGGGTTGAAAATTTAGGGTTGTATGTATTTTTTAATGCCCTATTATAGAAAAATAAAAACAAAAAATTTTGTCCAAAAATTAACAAAAATATCTTAAGGGTGAACAACCCTTATCACTTAGGAGGATGAAAAATAGATAACAACCTATTCTCAGACCTACCAAGTGTGAATATAAAATTTCACCAAAATCGGTTCAGCCGTTTCGGAGGAGTACGGGAACGAACATTGTGACACGAGAATTTTATATATAAGATATTGTATAATCATCAGTTCAAGTCATCATGGTCATGCCTCGGTGGCGCAGTTGTTTTACGCATTTGCCTTCCTCTTCGTGTATAAAGGGCGGCCGCGTGCGTATGTGTGTGTACGTGCGTACGTATGTGCTATATTACGTACATATTATACACTGTATTTTTCATACTACCTCGGTGGCGTAGTTGTATTACCGTATGACTGCAATGCTGAGCTCTCGGGTTCGATCCCCGGGTCAGGCAAAGTGATATTGGGTTTTAAATTCAGTATCAGCCCGGAGTCTGGAATTTGTGCCCCATATGGCGATAGGTTCGCCCCGTATCACATCATGGGACGGAATACGCACGGCGAAAAGTGGGTGCACTAGTTGTGCCTCTGCCTACACCTTCGGGGATGAAGGGCGTGTGCGTGTGTGTGTGTTTGTGTGTTCGCGTGTGTGTGTGTGTGTGTGTGTGTGTGTGTGTGTGTGTGTGTGTGTGTGTGTGTGTGTGTGTTTGTGTGTTCGTGTGTGTGTGTGTGTGTGTGTGTGTGTGTGTGTGTATTTTCCATTAAATAGAGTATTTTGCTGAGCTGTTCTGTTTAATTTCCAGCTGCAATGCTGCGGTGTGGAGGGTCCTCGCGACTGGGATCGTAATGCGTACTTCAACTGTTCGAGCGGCGCGGTGGGGTCGCGCGAGGCGTGCGGCGTGCCCTTCAGCTGCTGCCGGAACAAGCCGCAAGACATCATCAGGAACAAGCAGTGCGGGTACGACGTCAGGAAACCTACTTTTGTGAGTATTTTTAACCGACTTCAAAAAAATAAAGTTCTGTAATCGACCCGTATGTATGTAAGTTTGTATGGCCGCGAGATTCTCAAAAACTACTGTTAAGATTTGGATGGGGTTTTCGTTATTCAAATGTATATTTTTCAGGGAAGATTTTAGTATATAATTTTAATGTTATGTTGTAGTGGTATGGTTGGGTAGGACAAAAGGTAATTTTCATTATGTATACATTATTTAAAAGGAATTATATTATGTACAAATTACTATATAAAACATTAATAAATTGAAAATGTTCTTGGCCTACTAAAGTGATGGTGGTGTAAGGAAACTCTTTAAAAGTTGCATTATTGATTCGTATTATAATTATATTTAAACTGTATTTCTGGTTTCGCACTCTGTCTGCAAGCAATTTTTGAGTTGCTATTTAAATTTCTTGGTTAATATGGATGTATAAAGCACGGGTCATATGGGTGCGTCTAAACAATTTCGCAAGACACGACTGCGTTCTCTTCGCACTGTGCATTTCTCCAAGATAATGGAATTGTAGTAAAGATTAAGAGATATAAATATATCTCGTCTTTACTGGTGGTAGGTCTCTCATTATGTAAGAGGCCGTCTGGATGGGTACCACCGCAATGTCTATTTCTACCGCCAAGCAACAGTGTGCATGCACTGTCGTGTTTCGGTTTGAAGGACATTGTAGCCAGTATAACTACTGGACATAATGAGACTTAACATCTTATGTCTCAGGATGACGAGCGCAGTGGAATGCCACACAGTAGTTTGTAAGTCAAGGTGCTGGATGGTGTTGCTACTGTTTATGGGTGGTCGTATCGCTTACCATCAGGCGACCGGCATGCTCGTCTCGTCATTCAACGCAACATTCGCCTCTACAACTCCTATAAGCCAAGACCGATAGTGGCACGCATTTTAACACCTTAACTGTCTGGTCCGCAGCAAAATTAATCAAATATTAAAATGATATACTTATAATGATGAGTATTATGAGGTAAATTATTAAGATAAGCAACGCACTCCTGTGATGGTAAGCGTCACGTCTACTCAAACAGTAACAACATCTTCTATACATATAAATAAAATTGGAGTGTCTGTTTGTAATATTGAAATAACCGTTTTTTACTATATGTATATGAATATATATACGGTACATACAACAAAATATTTTTTTTACTATTTTTGTCTGTCTGTTTGTTCCGGCTAATCTCTGACATGGCTGGACCGATTTTGACGGGACTTTTATTGGCAGGTAGCTGATATAATAAGGAGTAACTTAGGCTACTTTTTATCCCGGGAAAATATAAAGCGGGACTTTTATCCCGGGAAAACTCATTCATGCGGGCGGAGCCGCGGGCAACAGCTAGTATAAAATATTACACTCGTTGTTCCGAGACGGCATAATGTCACTCTAAAATTTTGTCGCTCTACTGTGTCCGTATAAAAAAAATTTAGTCTCTAACGGCCGATCTCAATAACTTACTAACAGATAACAAACAGTTACAATGCCTACTTTTGGTGATTATCTGGGTTTATATAAAATAAGATAGATAAGAATACCTCATCTACCTTATCCTATCTATCGGAACGTCGAATATGATTACTGTCATTGGTGCGTTTCGTTTTTGCTAAAGAGAACATAGCGCTAGTAATCATTGTTATAATAATGTATGCAGTATGTTATTTAAATTGCTTTACATAAAATGGAATGTAAAATATTGAAAAGAATTATAGTTGAAAACATGATCAGCACATAACATTGTTTTTAAAAATAACATTACTAGTACTAAGTGCAAAAATAAAACGCCTCGGCGGGTGCACTCACTATATAGTTACGTCAAAGGTTTTGATATTGAAACAGCAGTAGCAGTTAGAGTAACTTTTACTGTCGAGGTACATAGCAACCTCCACTTAAATGTAAGTCATTGAGACCGGCACCAAGTGGGCAGTACACTGGGTACCTGGCACGGGCGTAGCTATAGCTTTCACGCTTTCACATAGGGTGGGGTCTGAGGATTTTTTGCGTTGCGTTTTATTGGGTCTATTTCATCTTATTGTAATCCTCCTAGCCAGTTTCGGCCACGGCGGCCAATCTCAACGGAGATCAGCCAGGAGAACGCAGGAGATATTATAGTGCACAAGTGTGTGCGCAATACACAGGTGCACTCGCTATTCCTTCACTCTCATAGTCTGGTGAGACGGCAATCCGACATGACCGGAGAGAGATCAGGCGCAGGACCAAGGGCTTTACGTGCTTTTCGAGGCACGGGGGTATCACACCGCCAACTTCCTGACTCGGAGCTGCTACTGAGTAATTTTTTTAAGATGGAAAAACCCAGTCACAATGTTTTTTGGCTCGACCCGGGATTCGAATCCAGGACCTCAGCGCGCAAATCGTACTCGTAACGCGCACGCAATACAAGTACGTCACCGAGGCAGTCATCTTATTATAATGTGTACATGTTATGTGGCCAGGATTATTTTTGTTGTAAGCCAATATACGGCCATGGTACATGGTACTTGGTAGTAAGTACATAGGTGTGTACTGTAGACGGGTGGCGCGGGCGTGATCCACTGGCGCGGGTGTGCGGCGGCGGGCGCGGAGTGGGCGCAGCGCCGCGCGCCGCTGCTCGCCGCCGCGCTACTCACGCCCGGAGCGGTCAAGGTCGCCGCACTACTGCGCATAATGCCTGCACTGTGTCCAGCCCCGGATCTACGATTTTCTCGAACCGGGGCAGAAACTATAGTGGCGCTCCTCCAGCGTTTGAGATAATTTACTTAAAAAAAGTATTCATGTACACATGTATGAAGTGAAACTTTTTCAATCAATTCATTTTTTTCACTGTTCTTATAATAATTATTGTATTCCATTAATACGGTCAAATTATTATTATTTATTTAAATATATTAAAATATTATTGTCTGCCAAATTGACAGTCATATTTTTAAATAATGGTTAATTTCAATAAATTACATTAAATTTACTAATACGTACAATCAAAAGTAAGGTTAACATAAAAATTGTAACTTTCGTGTCACGTATTTTTTTTAACATAGACTTCTCCTGTACGTCGATAAAGAAGTCTCACTTCATAAATTCTCAAATATATAATGGTGTGGGCCTGTGTGGTGCCTTTTTCTTACAAGTCGACGGTGAGCCAACCAGGCTTCCATATGCTAGGCGCTTTGTGGACCGAGTTTTTTATTTTTAATCATACTATGACTTTGGCGCCCCCTGAAAATGCCGCCCGGGTGCCCCGGTTTGCCCAACCCCCATAGATCCGGGGCTAACTGTGCCTTACATTAGGGTCAGCGCTCACGTACTGAGTTATACCGAAGATACTAATAAACCTCACTAATATTATAAATGCGAATATCTAGATAGAAGTAAATGCAGAAAACGCTGAAACTAGTTACGAGCATCTCCTGTTTTTGGTATACCAATAACAAAATCATGTTGAATTCCAATTCAAAGTATCTTCGCCAGCACTCCGTTGGTTGGCGCTGACTGTCCTTTTTCGTCGTGACGTAACTATTTTCACGAGAAAATATTATTTAAACAAGTCGTAATATTATAATTGGCACTACCTATTATCGCTTTCGTACATTAATTGATATAATTAATATATTTTCGTGAAAAAAGTTATCACAAACATAGAGCGAACGGTTCATTATTGCAACTTTGCCTTTGTGAATAACTTGTTTTATCAAATATGCTAGTAGAAAGCACTGTTTCTATTCCGTTTGATTCATTATTTTCCGTTTCTTTTTGTTCTAGAGTTTTGATGTTGCTAAGATAATATATGACAGGGGCTGTATAGAGGCGGCCGAGGAGTGGCTCGACCGAAACCTGTTGACTGTAGCTACATCCGCTGTTTGTATCGCTTTTGCACAAGTAAGTTTTCATTTGTAGTGGCACTTGTAGTGATGCAAATAAGTTATATTTTCCTTTGTTTCATTTTATATTGCATTAAGCTGGCTTGGTTTGTAAGAAAAAATAGTGTATACATGTGTAAATAGTTTTGATACTTATTATAAATATTAGTGAATCACTTTGGCTGTTAGTCCACGCTACATATTCCATTGTATTATATGAAATTGTTACTCAAATTGTTGCTATAGTTTGGACATACGTTTTTTGGATAAAATGTAAACAGAAAGATCCACAGATAAAAATAATGATTAGATAAAATAAAATGAATACCTTTTTAAAACCGCTATTAAGTACTATTTAATTGTCAGACCTGTGATTTATGACTAGGGCGATGGGCATTATGATTCGCCTTAAATTTGGTTTACATTTTATAGTATTAAGTTGGAATTTTGTGATTGTGAAAAGCTTTGTTTACATTTTATCCAAAATCCATTACCCCGAACTATAATACACATAATAAACTGTGTCTCTCCAAAATCAGATCCTGGGCATATGCTTCGCTCAGAACCTGCGCGCGGACATATTCGCGCAGAAAGCGAAGTGGCACTGACAATCAGCCTCTCCTGCCGCCGTGTGACGTCACTGTCGTGCCGCCGCCCTCTACACCGCGCTCTACTCTTAACTCAGCTCAGGCCGCGAAGCTAACCACTCCGGCCAACTAAGCTCAGTTCGGGAAACTAAGCCCAGTACGGGAAACTAAGCTCACTCCGGGGAATTAAGCTCAGTTTGGGAACCTAAGATGACTCCGGAATATTCCCTGCTGTCTACCAATTGTCCAGGATTCTACGTAGATGTCATCAAGACTAAGTAGCACTGAAAACGAAGTAGTGTTTCTATTAGTTTACCACAATTTCATAATACTGGGGCAGTAGTCTCAACATAAGGTAGGTTGGGAATGTGAAGTCCTACCGGTGCGATTTAACTGTCAATTCACTATAATTTTTTTGATAGTTAATTTCGAGATTACCGTCTCTAGTTAGTCACAGAAACGTCCGGGGTTGCAGCGAAGGTTTGATAGCAATTGGTAGGTCACAGGAACTTACGGTTTCCAGAATATTCCAACGGGCAGTATTTAAGAGTTAGATTAGATACAACAAGAATAAGCCTTTAAATGTAGACGTTGACTGATTGAAAAAACGCATTTAAGATGCTAATAATGGAGTTTTGAATGTGTTCTAGACAATGTCCATAGAAGCTTAAATCATTGTGTTTGGAAATTTTAACGCGTGTTATAACTGAATTGTTCGCTTCAATCTCGTCTCTTACTATTCCCCAGGCTATCTCTGATAACAAATTTCCTCCTATTTGGATAATTCTTCGATTTTTCTACCCTTACAACTGTCAAAGTGAAGTTTATAAAATGTTATTAAATTATTAAGATAGTCCAGTATCTAAATATGTATATAGGGACAGTCAGTTTTAAAGTTTAAATACGATATAAATCATCCTTTTCCATTGATTTATTAGGAAAAATCGCCAGATTGACTTGAACTTAAACTAGGATAAAATAAAGCGGATTTTTATATTAAATGATTTAAATGGAGCTATAATCATCATCATCATCAGCCACATGACGTCCACTGCTGAACATAAGCCTCCCCTAAAGATTTCCAGACGGACCTGTCAAAAGCGGCCTGCATCCAGCCATAATACATCTCAATTATTTAAAAAGACTGAATTTATACATAAATAGCATCATTTTGGAGTTTATGGTTTTTTAACATTATTTTTAAAACTGACTGGATTCTATAGTGACGTGTTCAAAAATTCGCCAATAATAGCCTTACCGGGAGCTGTGAGATGAATTTAGTGTTGGAATTAGTATTAAAACATACAGCCACGTAGTATGTAGGATTGTTACGCTGTGCAAAAGTAGTATTATTTCTTCAAATATAACAAAAACAAAGTTAAACACAATAAAATGATCGCAGATTACAGTTTTAACAATTTTGACATGTTTATGAAAAATACCCATACATTTGTCGTAATTTATAAACGACCATTATGTTCATTGTAATCGATACAATATTCAATATCGATAGCAACGCTATACGAGTGAAAACAGTCCAGGCTTTAAAGGAATTAATTACTAATTTAATAAAATTGTTACATATACTTTTATGTTGTAAAAATAGTTATTATCGATATCGATTAATAATTCGGAATCGATATATCGATTATAACTTATCATACGAATAGTGACAATCCTAATCTAGATTTACAATTAGTATTAACTGATGTAGATTACAACTGCCTGTTAAAGTAAGCGCATATAGAGGTCGAGTGTTGAGCTGCAGGAGAATAATGGTTGACAATATTTAAGTTACATCATAGTTTAATAAAATATATTTTAATATTATAATAGGTAATACTCATTTATCCGTTCAGATGTAAGTTAGAAGCCATAACGATTAACGAGTTATCAAAAATGCAGTGTAAATGGTTAATTGAATCTCATCTAAAAAAAATCTCCGTCACTAAAGCATTCATTGCAAATGGCTATCTAAGTATGTATTTTCTAACAGTATTATTCGTATAAAATACCATTATACACAACTGTTAAAAACAATTTGGAGATGACTCGTTTATCGATTTAGAATAGGAATTAATTTGGGGCGTATGTGTTATGCTAACTCTTTGCCCTGGAATTTACTGTCCGGTAAAGTACAGTCAGCGGCATAAGTAGATGAACAAATTCAAAACTTCAAATTGCCTACATACTTTTGTTTTCTTACTAATCTTGTTTTTCTCTTCACAAAAATAAAATAAATGGTATTTACTTTACTTCAAACGAAAAAAAAATATTTCAGTTTAACTTAATGTGTATATAGGCGATTTGAAATTTTGATTTTGTACAGATATTTATGCTGCTGACTGTACATTGCCAGATTTTACTTAATAAGTGACAAAGTATGCTGCATTAACTTGAAAACATGGATTATTCAAATTGCACAAGTTTATTTATTTATATATATATACAAACCATTACGGATCTACTAAACGGTGTTGTACAATGTTATTTGCTATTGACCTCAATACACCTGTAGGCCACTTCTGTGAATTCCCGGAGGTTGCAGATTTAGAGGTTAGATTTAGTATAGCTTGCAATCTTTTTTTTTCATATCTTTTTACCTTGAAATCTCTAATTAAATCATCAATATTAACATTCCTTAAAGTGTTCGTTTGTTTACTAATATAATTATATTTTTCTGTTCAATTTTAGTAGAAATATTATGTGTCTAATAAAGTCATTGTTTATGGCTTGTTTTAAAATCCTGTAAGTATTATGGTATTGACTTCTTATCGTCCCCTAGTATTTCAAAGACTTGATGCTTTATTGGCATATATTTATCCGCAATAAAATAATACAATTATATTTATGCACTATCATTTTATTTTACACTCGAATTTATTTTTGCTTAGGCTTATTATTAATTGAGACGTTGGATTTGTGCCAGGTTGTTAAAGAAGTAGGTAATTTTAGCGTTATTTTTTACTTGGACTTACATAGTGTTTCTACATAATATACTTACATACCTACATAAACTCACGCCTTTCTCCCATTGGGGTAGGCAGAGACTATGGATCGCCAAGTGCTACGATCCAAGCATACCTCATTCGCTTCTTCTACAGTCATCAGTCTCTTCATATATGCTCGTCGGTTACGAGAACTCCTTTGACCCTTCCTTAGGAGGTCGCCAATTTGGTCCATGAAGGTACGTCTAGGACGTCCGCGTCCGACACTACCACTATATGTATATATATGTTTCTACATAATATACTTTTCTTAACATATAAACGTATTTCATGGAATATTATTTTAATTTTAGCCCGTTGATCTCACTGGGCCGTCAGTCAAATCTAATCCACCATGTTGGTACAATCTTTATATTTCGTCCAAGGAATTATGTACCGCGTATTTAGTCATACTCTGGTGGATGTTATATGGATAAAGTACTAAAATTATTGCTAATTTTACCTACTTCTTATAAATAGATTGTTCGAAGGAATTAAGGAACGCGCAAACTTGTACTGGAATTTGTAAAATAATGTTGGCTTCAATAGACGCAACTTGTTAATGTTTTGCGAAATTTGCTGATTGTAAATTATTTAAAAATAATAAATTTATTATGGTATATTAATTTAAGAATTTCGCAGTATGTGATTTTTTATGTAGTCTCATTTTATTTTGAATTATTTTTAATGGTGACTTGATATATTGTGAATGGTTTTTAAAATAATTAATACAACATAATACAATGATGATGTTTTTGGGAAATAGAGCCTTAAAACTGAACATTAATGTTACTTTTCGAACATCAAAATATTTTGAGTTATATTTTTGAAAACAATCAGCAAGTTTTGCTACCGACGGTGCCTTTATTTGCTGTTGTAAAAATATACATAATAAATTATTATGAAACAATGAAATGATTATTTTTCTGATATTAAAAATATTTTGTAATTTTATAATGTTAGGTTTGCTTTTATTAGGCGTTAGACATTGTATACTAGTTAAACAGATTTGTATTAAAATGTAGTGTAGACGTTTATATTATTTCTTTATAAATGACTTAATATTTTACATACAATAAAAAGTGGTAACAAATACTTTTATATCATTTATCCTACTTCCTGCCTCTCCTATTTAATTAAGTACTAGCATTGCGCGCGGCTCCGCCCGCGTGGAAAAGTTTTTCCGGGAAAAAAGTAGCCTACAGCACTCAGGAGTAATGTAGCTTCCTATTAGTGAAAGAATTTTCAAAATCGGTCCAGTAGTTCCTGAGATTAGTTCAAACAAACAAACTCTTCAGCTTT
Source organism: Sphinx pinastri (assembly GCA_947568825.1). Taxonomy (NCBI): domain Eukaryota; kingdom Metazoa; phylum Arthropoda; class Insecta; order Lepidoptera; family Sphingidae; genus Sphinx; species Sphinx pinastri. The sequence continues at coordinate 5,532,203 of OX387627.1, read as the reverse complement.
ATAATATTAGTATAGATTTCGAGTTTCTATATTATTTTTAGTTACGACTTGCGTGTACCGATAATCTTGATAGAATGATAATACCGACCAACGATATACTTTTTTCGACTATTATATAAGTGTATAATATAATATAATACAGCTAAAGTTCTGACCAGCACAATGATTTTGAAAAAGGTTTTTTGTAGCTAATTAAATAGTCTCAGAGTTCAACTCAAAATATATATCGCACCTTTAGAACGAAAACGACACAGTTCAAAACAATCAAAAATTGAGTTATCGTCATAAAATGACTTAAAACTGGTCCGTTTTTTAGAAAAATATAATAAAAAAGGCCCGATGTAACAGTTTGGTCCTTTTTCCCGCTTGAATATGGCTGTGTTTGAACTATTGTTGTATTGAGAACTTCATTATAGTCATTTTATGAAGATAACTCAATTTTTTAAAATTGTGTCCTTTTCGTTCTAACGGTGCGATTTATACGATCTACCATACCATACCATACCAGCCCTGTATTATATACCCACTGCTGAGCAAGGGCCTCCTCTACAATTCAGAGGGTTTAGGCCTTAGTCCACCACGCTGGCCTAGTGCGGGGTGGCGGACTTCACATACCTTCGAAATTTCAATAGAAAACTTCTCAGGTATGCAGGTTTCCTCACGATGTTTTGCTTCACCGTTAAAGCGAGCGATAATTCACAAAGAATACACACATAACTTTTTAGAAAAGTCAGAGGTGCGTGCCCTTGGGTTTTGAACTTGCGGACATTTGATCTCGGCAGTCCGTTCCACTCCCAACTACGCTATCGCCACTAATACGATCTAAAGTAACGAGATTTCTTTACAAGCTTTTAAAATTAATTAGCAATCGTAGGTGCTCATTTTCCAAAGAGACTCAAAAAGATATTTGAGTAAGAAACACGCTTTTAAGGTGATTTGTAGAATGTTTAAATAGTACATACATACGTGCAGAGATGTGATTTATCTAGATACAAGTATCTGAAATACAGATACAAGATACAAAATACGTATTTAGTATCTTGTATCTAAGATACTTTTTCAATTTTTATTTTGTATCTTGTATTTAGATACAATTTTTTAGTATCTTAGTATTTTATAAATACTTAATTTGCTAAGATACTTTTACTAATTATCTATGCATTTTTTACATTAACGGCTCATTTAAGGCCCATATACACGTTGCAAGTTTCTTGCATGTTGCATACAATTAAATTGAAGACATAATATGACAATATATGACTTGCATGGTTTAAATAATCAACACGTAACATTCTTGATTTGTTTGTGTAAAAAGCACATGCTATAATTGGTTAACCAAACATTGTATTCAACTGGTCTTCTTTTGAAAACATGAGGGCATTGAGTCTTATAATTTTGATTTTCAGTGTGTCTCCTGATTCCGATAAATCTCAATGAACTTTATTAAATCAGTAGAACCTAATTTTAATACTTTTTACTCATATTTTTTAAAAATACAGTAGCTTCTAAAATCTAAAACGTTCAACATTTGGATTTTTAAGCTATTGCATAGCTTCTATCGCGGGCCTTGAGCGTGGAAACCGAATCCAGAAATTCCGTAACGAAAATAACCTGACATCTTTTTTATCTTACTAATATGAACCTTAAATACAATGCGTAGAAGCTATAATTCTTGAAACGAGTATATTTGTATTTATTTTATTTATTAAAGTCATTAAAACCATTTCTTACTAATCTAATATGAACCTTAAATACATTTCGTAGAAGCTATTTCCCCAGCGTTGGCACGGCACGAGTACAAAAGAATCGAACGTAACATTCTTTTTTCAAATTTTGATTTATTCTACTTTGGTTGTGATGACCATTGCATTTCTGAAATTTATCAATAACAAGACTAAACGTGCGTTGCTCGCGTTTAAAAATCTACTTTATGTGGTAAGCGTAAGATCGAATTTGTGTTTAGTCAATCAAAATTTGTGAAAAAAATGCTATGCAATAGCTTTACCGCGGCAGTCTCTGAGTGCCACACGTTTTTTTTTTTATGGCATTGTATGACGGACCACCCAGACGGACTCTTACATATGAGAGACCACCACCACAATGTCCATTTCTACCGCCAAGCAGCAGTTTGCATGCACTGTTGTGTTTCGGTTTAAAGGACATTGTAGCCAGTGTAACTACGGGACATAATGAGACTTAACATCTTATGTCTCAGGATGACGAGCGCAGTGGAATGCCACACAGTACTTTGTAACTCAAGGTGCTGGATGTTGTTGCTACTGTTTATGGGTGGTCGTATCGCTTACCATCAGGCGGACGGCACGCTCGTCTCGTCATTCAAGGCTATAAATAAATAATTTCAAAAGGTATCTTATTTGAAAAAAGTATTTAGAAGATACGTATTTTGTATCTAGTATTTAGATACCATTTTCAAAAGTATCTTGTATCTGGTATCTCAAATCCTTTATTTACAAGTATCTTGTAACTTGTATTTCAGATACTTTTATGAAGTATCTTGAACATCTCTGCATACGTGCACACCTTTATACCATAGGGGTAGGCAGAAACTTGTGCGCCGCAAACTACAATCATGTAAGTAGTATATATACATATACACTCACGCCTTTTAACCCCGACGGGGTAGGCAGCGGCGCAACGACTGCACCCACTTTTCGCCGTGTGTATTCCGTCCCATGATGTAATAGGGGGCGAGCCTATTTCCATTTACCGGCACATTTCTAGACTACGGGCTGATAAGCACCTGGACTGGACAAAATACGAGCTACAGACATTAAATATCTGGGTTATAAAATCACTAGTACCATAACAAGGCTAATCAACGTTAGTGTGATGCAAGGTAAATATCCTGTTGAACTTAAAAGTGGAATGGTGAGACCGGTGTATAAAAAAGGAGAAAAAGATCGGTATTCTAACTACCGTCCCATTACTATACTCCCAACTATAAATAAAATTGTAGAAAAATATATAGCAGCCGAAATATACCAGTACTATGAAAAGAATAACATCTTAACCAACACGCAATTTGGCTTTAGGCCAAATAAAAGTACCACCTTGCTACTTACTGATTTTACTGATCATATCAACTCACATCTTGATAAGAGAGAACACGTACTCCTTCTATTTATTGATTATAGTAAGGCCTTCGACACACTAAGACACGACCAGCTTATCGAAAGACTAGATGCTACGGGCATAAGAGGGCCTCTGCTGGAATGGTGCAAAAACTACCTCACGGATAGACGATATAGCGTTAAAGTGGGTGATGCAGTTAGTGACGTTGTAGGCGTGAAGATGGGTACTGCCCAAGGATCAGTAATTGGACCCTTACACTATCTAATATATGTAAACGATGCCAAGAATGTCATTAAACACTGCCAGATATACCAATTTGCAGATGACACGTGCCTAATCTCTGCGCATAGAAGTGTGGAATTGGCGGAAAAAAAGCTGCAAGAAGACTTTACAGCCCTGAGTATATGGTCGCATGATGCTGGCTTAGTACTAAATGCAGAAAAAACTCAGCTTATACACGTCAGATCTGCTCACAACATTCGAGGATCTCGTAATGTAAACCTAGTCGCCCATGATCATGCTTGTCTGCATAAATATAAAGGACTAAAATGTGATAGCAACTGTAAGTACATCGAGCAAGTCAGGGAAGCTAAATATCTGGGAGTAATTGTGGATGACCGTTTCAATTGGGCACCACATATTGATATGGTGTGCGATAAGTTACGAGCTTTGCTTGCGAAAATAAGCATACTTAAGCGTAAAGTCCCATTCAAAATCCTACATACCCTTTATGTTGCCCTTGCGGAGGCTGTTATTGAATATGGTATTACTAGCTACGGTCGTACCTACAAAACCTACCTCGACAAAATTTATGACCTGCAAATTAGATTGTTGAAATCAATAGTACCAGAAAAGATTAAGGATCAATTTAAAGATAACTACCGTGCATTATTCGATTACTGCGAAGTTCTGCTTGTTCATGAAAAGATGGAGTACAGGCTATATACGGAAAAGTTCTCTCGACCGCAGCAGTACCTACGCCCAATCACTCATAATCTTCTTACAAGAAAAGCCACGAGGAAAGATATGAATGTCTTCTCTATACCGAACATATCTAATTATTACGGAAGGAGAACTAGTGAATATCTCCTGCCTAGACTGCATAACCAACTTCCTGTAGATCTGCGAGATTCACTAAATGGCAAAAACGCAAAACTCAAATTAAAACAGTATTATTTACACACAATTAAAAATCAAATTATATAATTTCTTCATACTGCTTATTTATTTTACTATTATATTATTAATAATCAAACCTACATTATAAATTTATATATAGTAATAATATATACTTATATATGAATAATAGTAATGTATTCTAATACCTATATGTATACATAAATATAATGTTTATAACATACTTACCCCAATTATTAATAAACTTAAATCTTTATTTGGATCAGTCTGTATAAAACTTTTACGGTCTACCTTCACTCGCTCGGTCCACGCACAATAAGCGTGCATCGACCGAGAGCCGGTAGCTAGTGAGTACGAAAGGTGATAAGTACTACTTACTTTGTCTTTTGCGAACACTTGTTTACATTATTATGTTAAAAAATATCGTTGTTGTAGCTTCGAATATTAGGTGCCAAGACAAACCCTTTTAGGTTTACTGGTACCGATGAAATGAAATCCATTTATAATAAGAAAAACAAAAAAAAAAAAAAAAAAAAAAAAAAAATTAGTAGAAAAACCTAATATCATTGCCTGGCCCGGGGGTCGAACCCGATGCCTCAGCGTTGCAGTCGTACCGTAATACAACTACGTCATCGAGGCAGTCATGTATGTAGTGTAAGTATAAATACGTATTGTTAGAAACATAAGCCATTTTGATTTAAATAAAAACGATTTATTACTGTTTTTACATTAACACATTTATCACTGGTTTTACATAAACACATTTAATCGAAATACTTTTACAAAGATATCAGCAACTAACCGACCAGCATGAAAGTCAATGATCAACTTACTGAACTGTCACTAAGACTACGACTGAGATCGACTGCGAGCCTCATCACGAATGAGCAGAATGAGCCGGAATGAGGATGCACATCGATACGGCACCCTTTTTATACACCCAACTGACACTTCCACTATTAGTTTGTCATTTCGACTGATTTTCATATCTGGTTAGCACGCTACAAATACCGTTACAAAACTTTTATCCTAACCATTTATTATATCAATACCTAATTCAAATCGAGCATCTTACGTACACAAGACTATTAATAACATTATCCTGGGTAACCTGTAAGTCCAATACGGAGTATTATATGGGCGTAGTAACCTGCAATACACAATGTAGTTAGTTTGTTCGACACGTTGGACACGTAGCACGCGTAAACAGTAATAAGCGAAGACAGAAATGGTGCATTCCTTTTAGTTAGACTAAATGGACTCGGACGCACCGAATTGTGACTTAGCTACGAACCTCGGATCAGACTGATGTAAACTGTGGATGTTAGTTTGTTCACTTCATTACTTTGTGGGTAATGTGTGGTTTAGGGAGAATTGTTTTCCACGATAATTCCTGATTATTGTTTCCCAAGAAAATAATTTACTGCCCATTTTAAAAGTATGCGATTGAAGATTCTTTTCAAATACATATACTCTTTACCTTTGATATTTTTTGTAATAAAGTATTTACGCATACATGCTCACGCCTTTTATCCCCGAAGGGGTAGGCAGAGGCGCAACTAGTGCACCCACTTTTCGCCAAGCGTATTCCGTCCCATGATGTGATAGGGGGCGAGTCTATCGCCATATCGGGCACAAATTCCAGACTCCGGGCTGATATTAATAGAAAAATCCAATATCAATAAAGTATTTAATTTAACTTTAATTACGTTATTTAAAACTTTATTATTTAATTGGAATGCCTCTACCTACATTAGAAAAATAAGTACTTACCTACGGGTACCTATATTGAAAACGCCCACGACGCGACGTGGTATATAGTAGCTTGCACAAGTTGTAGAGCTAATAAAGGTAAAATTAATAAGTACTAACACTACCTTGATTATAATTATTGAAACATCTATATTTACTTATATCTATAACTAGGATTGCGCGTGGCTCCGCCCGCGTGTAAAAGTTTTTCCGGGATAAAAAGTAGCCTATAGCACTTAGGAGTAATGTAGCTTCCTATTAGTGAAAGAATTTTCAAAATCGGTTCAGTAGTTCCTGAGATTAGCGCGTTCAAACAAACAAACTCTTCAGCTTTATATATTAAGTATAGATGAGAGTACTCACTAATTAAATTTACTCTCTTTAGTAAATACTACTCGTGTAAATGCACGGGTCACAATTAAACAGATCTGATATTTCTTCAACATTTTAAATAGTTTGTCTATCTGTCGCAACTGCCCAGTAAAACTACATACACTGTCCTTCAAAATCAATTCAGAATAGGTACAACACTGCCTGTATACTTCTATTCTAGGGGGCGAGGTGGGAGTCAGGTCTCAGGGAGGACACCGAGGGCTAGGGAGGCGCTCCAGACTAGCGAGAATGTCATCAATGTTATTCTATTGCTTACAAATATACAGCTAAAAGAAGGTCACCAGAATACCTTAGACTGACCCTAGCGATACGATGGGACTTAACCTATCACAACCAGTAAACGACAATTTCCGATGACCTAATCAATAAATTAAGTTTGACCTTTAAAACTATATATTGTTAATCCTTACTAATATTATAAATGCGAAAGTAACTCTGTCTGTCTGTCTGTCTGTCTGTCGCGCTTTCACGCTAAAACTACTGAACCGGTTTAAATTAAATTTGGTACACAGATAGTCTAGAGCCTGAGAAAGAACATAGACTACTTTTTATCCCGGGAAAATATAAAGCGGGACTTTTATCCCGGAAAAACTTTTTCACGCGGGTGGAGCCGCAATCAAAAGCTAGTTTAATATAAAAACAACCAGCGTAAATAAAACCCATGTGTCACTGGATTCGATTAGCGGCTTGTCCCGTCGCATTGGCACGTGATGCAATATCAGCGTGTCGTGCACCGTGCACGCAGCGTGACGCCTGACGCACATGTCATTAGCCACACGGCTTATCGGTGACGTGATTTAATTCATGCAGCATTTTAGATGCTTTCAAATTGGGACTTAAATTGTTTGATAATAATGGTAGTTTTTAATATTTAACTATCTACGAATTGAGATACTCAGTTTCATTTTAACCGAGTTTTATGTTTAATAACTTAGGAATAATAGACGACTCCATGAGAAAAGTATAAGGGTAGGTATGTAGGTACTTACGGGGTGATGCTCGCGCGTTACCCGCGTGAAAAGTATTTCCCTCTATACCTAAGTCCTTAAAATTACTAGCGATCCATACCGCTAAAGGTCAGACGCTAGGCCCATTTATTAAAAAAAAAACTAATATTTCCTTCAAGAACAAATTACTGGGATAAAATAGATAATTCAAATGACTTCTAATTAATTAAAATAGCTAATTTGTAGAGTCACTTCTCACTCATAATTTTTATTGAACACATTTATCATAATATCTTTTTGTAACATGAAAAGTACCTAATTTAAACTAACTTATAAGTATAATTTACTTTGCACGTGTGTAGTTCAGTAGCTTTTATATCTGTAAATAACCTATATCAGATTGTATTAGCTCCTAATGGGATTCTCATGTTATTCGAATACAGGTACTTGTTGTACTGTATTTGTTATTACAAGGCTTTTAGTGATACGAGTTTACTAAGATATATGGGTTGGGAGATATACCTATACTGGGTAAGTATAGTGACCTAGAGAGTCACCTTTTTTATTGAGAGTTAACAATTGAATTCAATATTGTTAAATATATTTTTTGTAGAGTCTCTGTTGAATATTTTAATATCTTCGTTTATTACAAATTCGGAAATTAATTGAGAGCGTTTCTCAGTTTAAATACGAAATTTACCAATGCAAGTATGGGGTCCTTACAGCATTTACCGCGCTTGTCACCATGAGATATTGAATGATGATTCTTGAAATGCTAAGTTACCTAAGTCGGTAAATATAGTCCGGTAGTCCTTCATAACTATTACAAAAATATAAATATATATTATCCATATCTCAAAGATATCTTGCCTAATAGATACGTAATAATTTTATGCTAATTGTTTTGTTGACTGCCTCGGTGGCGTAGTTGTATTACGGTACGACTGCAAGGCTGAGGTCTCGGGTTCGATCCCCGGGTCGGGCAAAGTGATATTGGATTTTTCTATTCAGTATCAGCCCGGAGTTTGGAATTTGTGCCCGGTATGGCGATAGGCTCGCCCCCTATCACATCATGGGACGGAATACGCTTGGCGAAAAGTGGGTACACTAGTTGCGCCTCTGCCTACCCCTTCGGGGATAAAAGGCGTGAGCATGCGTAATTGTTTTGTTGTGCTATGAGTTGAGACTGTGACTAATCAATCGTTTTTCTTTTTTTCTTACTACCTTGACTAATACTTACCTGCAGTTAAGAACTATGTTCTTAATATGAGTGCAATCTGGGTGGTAGGTGCTTTATCCCTAACGTTTAGCCAGACTAGTTCAAAGTGTTTTTTTTACTAAAAAAGCGAATCCTGCATACGGTAAAGGGTACAAAGGGAGGAGAGGCGCCGATACGGACATAAATCATTCCGCTTGGACAGCCGACACCCACGACTAACGACCTATTAACGGGACAGATTGTGCGATACAATTAATTCGTTGTTCACGACAATTAACAAGTTTTGTGATGTTGGGGAATGTTGACGGATTATATAATTTCTCGGGTAATCTCATAATATCGTGTTCGAAATAAAATTAGGTGAAAAATTGTGCGGTTCATGTAGGACGTTGACTTCACATTTATAAGATGGACATGTCTTTTAATAATGGCAAAATGTAGGTATGTTACGGCTACTTCAATGTGAGCTCTTCTTTTCTATAAAGTCTATCTTAAATTAGAGTCTTGATACTTTTTGAATGTCAAAGTCAAATAATCTTTATTTAAATTTTCTTTTTCCAAAGCTCTTTTAGATCGTTATGAATCTACCACCGCTTTGGAACGTGTTATTGCTGTGAAGAAGAAGCGGCGAAAGAAACTATTGTTACCTACATAAAACAATTTTAATAATAACAATTTATTTATTTATAGAATATATTGGGATATATTTACAGATTTAGGGGCAATTTCACCGCTGGCTAATAAAGTCCCTGATAGCCTATTTGAATCTTTCACAGGTCTCGAATAGAAATATCTGGCAGAAAGTCGCTGCTCAAATGTCCGATTTATTTGTAGCGTTATATGTCAGATTATCTGGCATTTTATCAGGAACCGACGGAACTGGCCCTAAAGCTAGATTATTTTACGCATAAATTAAATCCGAGTAGCGAAAACAGTTCATAAATCCTTAAAAACGGCAACTGAGTCCTGTTTAGCTGCGAAAAAGTTAGGAGAAATTCAAGCAAAACAAAATACTAGTAGGTATGGACCAAAAAGCTAATTTTTCTTTTTAAGTGCAGCTTAACAGTTGCGCGGTTCACAAATAGTGGATGTTCACACCACTCCCCCCAACTTAGGACTCCAGTGTATTTTTTAATGTTACTTAATAGGTACTTTGCTGAAAAACGCTTTGCTTTACTTACTGCAATAGTTTTAGTGTTTGTAAGGGTGATTATGTGGGTTATGTATGTATTAGTACCTACTTACTAATACTTTAATGGTGTTTTTAGGGTTCCGTACCTCAAAAAGAAATAGGCACCCTTATAGAATCACTTCGTTGTCCGTCTGTCTGTCTGTCTGTCAAAATCCTTTTTCCCAGGAACGCGAATAGATATCAAGTTGAAATTTATATCAAATACTCAGATCTACGGTCTCTTTCATCTGTGAAAAATCAAACTAGTAAGTCAACGAGATCAAAAGATATGACCGTTTATTTCGCATTTGTCGCTTATTTTGCGATTTCGCAAGGGAATCAAAACCTATTAGGAACTTCCCGTTGACCTAGAAATAGTCAAGTCATAAAACTTGGTAAATCAAGGTTTACAACACATGTAAAGGAAAAAATCAGAAAACAGTAAATATGTATGTACTTTAATAATAAAAACAGTTTTGGCGAACTATTAAACTTAGATACCTTACCTACAAGTTTGTACGGAATCCTCGGTACGTGGGTTCTCGCACTTGTCCGGAGCTTTTTCTTCAGTGTGCCCTCTACATAGAGTTATTGAATCTATAGGACTGTATTGAAAATAGGTTCACTTAAATGACAGTAGGTTAACATTGTAATTTGTAGGATTACACTTACATTTTGATTAAAATAGGTACCATACCAGCCCTGTATTATATACTGCCCACTGCAGAGCACGGGCCTCCTCTACAACTGAGAGGGTCAAGGCCTTAGTCCACCACGCTGGCCTAGTGCGGGTTGGCAGCCTTCACATAGCTTCGAAATTCTTATAGAGAACTTCTCAGATATGCAGGTTTCCTCACGATGTTTTCCTTCACCGTTAAAGTGAGCAATAATTCACAAAGAATACACACATAACTTGTTAGAAAAGTCAGAGGTGCGTGCCCTTGGGTTTTGAAACTGCGGACATTCGCCTCGGCAGTCCGTTCCACTCCCAACTAGGCTACCGCCGCTAAATAGGTAAATTAGATAAATAAAATAGGTAAATTTAAAACAAACTCTGTTCTTGCTAAGTTTGCGAACGCGCATCCAGTCTAGGTAACTTTACAGTTGATCACATGATTTCACAAAGGCGAAGTTTATATTTTCGGTGCAACCCGAACATAAATAGGCACCTAAGATTACGAAACACAACTGCCTTTTGCAGAAAATGTGCAACGGAGCGCCGGGGATTTTACCGGCGGCTGACTAATTTAAATAGAACCGTGGCCTTACTTTTTACATTGTTGTTGGTTGGGGAATGTGCTAGGCTCCGGGGCTCTTGTTTACCTGGCCGGTGTGTAAGACCTGAGGACGCCAGAAGGGCCTCTTTGTCCGCGTCGCCAGGCACTGCGGAGGCCGTCGCTCATTTGCTGAAAGCCCCGCTTGAAGTGTCGTCAGAAATCCGGCCATTTTCGTTTCATTTTTGCATTTAAAAACGAGTCGTTTTAAAACTATTTGTCCTGCGTTCTCATTGCACTATTATGCTGTTATCTGTTCTGTCTCTTTCGGAATTTGCTCGATGTTATTTAAAAGGTTTTTATTGCTTTCCTATTTAGAGTTAGAAACAATATTGGCTTTTCATAGTGAAGTGAGTTGCAACCAACAGTATACTTATAATAGATATTTAGGGGGTAATGGGAGTCACTTAAGCAATAATTGAAATAAAAACAGGATTGTGTTTGTTTAGATAACAAACTATCAGTCCCAGATGATTTCATTATGTTTGAAAATACCGTTTAAAATTATAGCATAACAATGAAAAAGTAGCTTTGACCACCATTGTGTCCGCATATGCGGATAATTATGGTCACTCAGTGGGCAATGACAGTTAACAGTTGTCACACACGTATACTCGTGGTGTATCCCACTCAATGCAGTATTTGTGCACCCATAACTCATTGGAAGTGCACCAGTATCATAAATCGTTATTGAGGCCAAATTCTCCACAAATCAGGCAGATATTTACAGAATCATCATTATTTTCATTATCATCAGCTTAGTTGACATCACCTATTTACCATACCATAGCATATCAGCCCTGTGTTATATACTGCCCACTGCTGAGCACGGGCCTCCTCTACAACTGAGAGTGATTAGGCCTTAGTCCGACACGCTGGCCTAGTGCGGGTTGGCAGACTTCACATACCTTCGAAATTCCTATAGAGACATCACCTATTTGATAAGTCTAATGTATAATTCTGAAGAAGTGTGTTTTCTTGAAGCACATGCCTTTTGGCCTTAAGTTACACCATTTTTGGATGTTTGCGCTTCTTATATTTATTTACCTCTTCTACCTTTCTTTTTCCTTTCTATGCTTTTGCTGCTTTCTTATTTTATCTTTTAATAAGAGTGACATGGGTGTCGCTGTCAATATTTTAGCGAGGTGCTTCATTTGACTGCTTCTTACCTTTTAAGAAGGTATTTTACAGGTGGAGTTAGGTTTTGGCGAGGATTTCACTGACTCTCATTGTCCAATTACATCTGATTGCTAAGAAAAAAACACAATAAAATAGTTATCTTTTAAATCACCACAACATTTTCTTATAACTGTTATTTAGACTAAAAGTTTCACAATAAAGTAGTTTCATTAAGTAGTTATATTAAAAGAATCTATTTATCGCTTATTTTGGGCACACCATTGATGTATTAGGTTTTTTAATACATCAATGGTGCACACGTATAATTACATGACATACGCGCGAAAACGTGTAAAGGCCATGCATGCCTTCCAAACGATGGCCGTGTGCTGACCGCTCGATGCGGGGGCCATGGGAGGTGTATGTAAGGAATCTTTAAGGTTCATATTCGCTGATCTTATTTCTTTCGTTTGAATGTTATGAACGTGACTAACATTGCCCGCTGACTCTCATTACCACTTTCTCCCCTACACTAAATCGGAAAACTAATTTCATAACTCTTTAATTATATTTAAACCGAAAGACATTTCCTCGTAATTTATGAATTTCTTAAACTCTTAAATTGAACATTACCTATGAGTAATGTCACAATGGCAAAACGCAACTTAGCTGACTATGACATAAACAAACATTGTTTTGAAGATATTTACTGGTGGTAGGTTTCTCATATGTAAGAGTCCGTCTGGGTGGGTACCACCGTAATGTCTATTTCTACCGCCAAGCAGCAGTGTGCATGCACTGTTGTGTTTCGGTTTGAAGGACATTGTAGCCAGTGTAGTTACTGGACATAATGAGACTTAACATCTTATGTCTCAGGATGACGAGTGATGAGAATGCCACACAGTACTTTGTAACTCAAGATGCTGAATGGTGTTGCTACTGTTTATGGGTGGTTATATCGCTTACCATCAGGTGAACAGCATGGTCGTCTCGTCATACAATGCAATAAAAATAAAATATCGAAATTATATCAAAATACCCAACATAATCACCGCTTCATAATCACGGAAAATCCGGAACACGCACAATACAATATTCCTGTCATTCGCAGCAACTCACTTAGAATTGCAACAACAATCTCGGAAGTCCTGTAGAAATAAGGTTTGCCTTTCTCGTTATTTCCATAAGATTGCGTTGGGCCGCCCGCTGCGCTCTGTCGGATGCATGGCCGTCGGCAAGTGGATCTTTTTACGACACTCCAACGCCAGTTTTATACTTATCTGTTTCTTTATGAGCGGTAGCTTCACTCTAGTTTATTACTGTTTGACGACATCTATGAATATGTTCATGAGAACTGATTATTCAGATTTTTATAGCTAGAAGTTGGTCGCAATAATATAGGATTTTAATCTGATTTTTACTGGTATTGCCAAGTTAATTTAATTAAGTATAGCCAATATTAAAATTAAAGTTAATTTTATAATAATTGATTAGCGTTAAATATCTAAATTCGTATAATTAAACACAAATAATTTAATAATATTCAATGAAATAAAAAGGCAAAAGATTGAATATTTTTTTTATGATATCAAAACGTGGCAAAAAGGAATCGGATTTATAAAATCTTTGGGTAAAGTCTTGAGCAACACTGTTATCACAATGATGTGAAACCTCCAAAGTCCTATGAATATAAAGTAAATGAATTTTAAAAAGAAACGAACCTCAAACTATCCCAACCCTCATCCACCGAACCCTAAGCTGCTCATTTGTGATTATAAAAAGGCAGAGTTGTGAGAAACAGCTCAGTACTGTTCCTCCCGGCTCACCGGCAACAAATCCTGACCAATACCCGTGCCATGTCTGTTTTCTAGCTCATTACTCTTAATAAAGAAGCAAAAATGCGTGAGGCATTTATTTCAATTCTCATACTAGCTATCTTCGCACAGGCGAAATGCTCCGACATTGGCAAGGATGGATTCAACTATTATAAAGGTAATTCTATGTGTCGTTTGATATTTTGTGCTTTTTTTCTCCTACATGCGATGCCTTGCCAACCTTTAAGGCTTATATGGGAAACCATGGTAAATTGTTCTCATTACGGATGCGAATTCCCCCCAACCAAGTAATAATAGTATCATTTTAATATTTACATTCAAAAAACCAACATAATATCACTATTTTCGCAAACGACCGTGCGGTCGGAGTGAGATTCAAGACGGGAATAAAATAAAACGACGGTTCACGATGGCCCATCGGTTCGGTGATTTGGGGCGGCAAATATGCTATCTCCTCCAAATACCTCGATCAATGGCCCTCAATACTTTTTTATGCATAAAGGAATAGCTATAATATCGACTGTCGAATATGTAGTTACTGTAAATATTTATACTGTGCTGTTACTGACAATCATAATATCGGTATTTAGGTCAATATTTGAAGGTTATACTCAGGTGTTTTTCTTTTAACACCGTGTGTTTCCCTTTAATATTAATTACATTTATTAAAATGTATTAATGTAACTTTGATTATAATAACTTTTGATATTAGTATTTATTATTTGATATTAATATATATAGAATCACTTATGTGTTTAGTTGAAAATTTCGTATTTTAGTTGTACAAAAGGTTTTGGATAAATAACGCTGTAAAGAAAGAAATAATTGCAACTTCGTAAACTGAATTCCATAGATACTTTAGACGACTTATTATTAATATTTTTACTTTTATTTCAATGTTGTTTTGAGCATAATCACAGAAATTAACCCATCCTAACAAAATAACAGCCTCGGTGCCTCGGTGCCTCGGTGGCGTAGTTGTATTACGGTACGACTGCAAGGCTGAGGTCTCGGGTTCGATCCCCGGGTCGGGCAAAGTGATATTGGATTTTTCTATTCAGTATCAGCCCGGAGTCTGGAATTTGTGCCCGATATGGCGATAGGCTCGCCCCCTATCACATCATGGGACGGAATACGCTTGGCGAAAAGTGGGTGCACTAGTTGCGCCTCTGCCTACCCCTTCGGGGATAAAAGGCGTGAGCATGCGCGTAACAAAATAACAATTTGTATAAGGCGAACGATAAATACATGAAACGAACGGGGATGTTAATTAACATGTAGTGTTCATTCAAATGTACCTACTTGAATATATACAAGAATATTCCTTACCGTCAAAGGTATTGTTGGGCTTCAATATAGGTTAATTTTAATTAGAAAATCCACCTCGATGCTCTCTCTTAGCTATCATTTGCCGGCAAAAATAAAAGACGCCTTTATTATGTTTTCAAAGACAGCCTTTCAAGTTCCAACGCGCAATATGAAATGGAATCTGAAATAAAAATATTATATTTATGATTTGTAATATCCTAATTTCTTACGTCGGGTCAAAAGGATATTTATGTCATGATGCAATTAAATTCTTTGAAGATATAATGAGTTTTTCGGGGATCTGATTGGGATTGTTTTTATTTGGACACAAATTTAAAAAATCCTACTTTATATTAAAATGCATACGAGTCTACGAAAAATATTACAGATTTACGCATACGCATACTCATGGCTTTTATCCCCGAAGGGGTAGGCAGAGGCGCAACTAGTGCACGCACTTTCCGCCGTGCGTATTTCGTCCCTTGATGTTTTTTTTTATGGCATTGAATGACGAGACTGTCATGCCGTTCGCTTGATGCGCGATACGACCACCCATAAACAGTAGCAACACCATCCAGCACCTTGAGTAACAAAATACTGTGTGGGATTCCACTGCGCTCGTCATCCTGAGACATAAGATGTTAAGTCTCGTTATGTCCAGTAGTTACACTGGCTACAAAGATGGATAGGGGGCGAGCCTATTACTGATTTAGCTAAACCCTATTACACACACACAAGCTTTTATGCCTGAAGGGGTAGGTAGAGGTACAACTAAGGTACCCAATTTTCGCCATGTGTATTGCATCCCATGATATGATAGAGAGCGAGCCTATCGCCATATCGGGCCGGAGCCTTATTATTGATATTATTTCTTATTTCAGATTATTTACGAGCGCGTTCAGATTTGCCGGAAGAGCCTGTGTCAGGCGAGCGAATGCTTTGTAAGTACATATATATTTTCTATTGTATTTTGATCCAGTATTTGAAACAATTGTATATGGAGTGTAATTTTATCGAAGGACTAACTAAACCTGCTGCATTTAGTGTCTATTGAGATAGCTACTATTGTTTAAATTCGTTTCCAAATAATATATTATATAGAAACTCTGAAAGGCAACTTATAGAAATTGTTTGACGTTATAAGTAGGTACAGTCAGCCACATAAGAAGCTGAACAAATTCAAAATTTCAAATCGACCATATGGGCTAATTTTAATCTAAACATTTTTTTCTTTTGGGGTAGTAAAATAAATACATTTTATTTATTTGTGAAGAAAAAACAAAAATTGGTAGGAATACAAAAACGTATAGGTGATTTGAAGTTGTTAATTTGTTCAGTTACTTATGTGGCTGACTGTACATACACAATCTCCATATGTCTGAGTTTTAATTCCACAGGCAGTCAATTATCGGTAGATAAAATCAAAGCGTAAACTACAACATGAGCACATTAAAAGGTTCAGTTGTATGAATTAAATTTAAGTTTTAACTTTTATAATATTATCATTTTATTAGAAGGATTTTTACCATTAAAGATCACCCTAAATACATTTAGAGATATGGTTGATTATCCAAAACAATATTTACCATCAACTCAACCGGAATGTACAGTCGGCACACAAGGTAAGCACACTCGTGGCCCTATATGATTTATTAACACATTAAACATAATTACGTGGGTAATGAAATCCCACGTGTCTGACTGAATAAATACTTGATCTATTTTATGCCTGATTTAACTAATACACCTAATAAATGTGTACATTGTATTGGAGTGAGAAAGGTGCGGATTAACTGTTAACTTACTGTTTATTTTTTATAATGATTCCTTACGTTTACGCGAATGTTAGACATTGAAATTAAACTATTATAACGGATTTTATCGCGGTTTTTTATTTTATTTTCTCCCTATAAAATGAATCGGAGGGAATAAAATAAAAAACCGCGATAAAATCCGTTATAATAGTTTAATTTCAATGTTTATTTTTTTTCGGATTTTCAAAAGAAAATTTATTTCTTTACGTATATTTTTGTTGTGTTATATAGTTAAATAATGGAAATTAACGTATTTTCTAATATTTACAAAATTGCTGAGTACTAGAACACGAAATTTGGATAACGCCGGCTCTGCATTGTTTTTAAATGAAAATCATATTCTATGACACAATTGGCTCAAGTAATTATGGGATAAGTACCGAAAACCATAATTTAACACGTTTACGCCACAGCACAAATATCTAATTAGCTAAACCCGTAAAGCGACCCTTAAACACCTTTTTCAATTAGTTTTTTAGTATGGACCGTAGTTACAAGAGGTTCCTGGGACGAATAAAATAAGTTTATTACTTCGGCTACTTTATTATTATGCCTTTGGGCAATCCCGAAATGTAACTTCTAAAGATTTGTTTATTTACCTGAAGGAAAAAATTTATGATACTTATAAAAAGTAAGTAATTGAAGATTAATTTTAGATAACATAAAAGTTATTTTAGACGTTATAATTTAATTTGAATGGTATTTTTGTAAATCATTAAAATCATATCAGTCTGTACAGTTTTATATTACCTTCCCTAGCTCGGACTGGGTGTCATGGTGCATAGAAGTTTGCCTGTATCTTTAGATGAAGGTTTCACTTATCCAAAACCAGGATAGTGCTAGGGTTTTAGAAGGATTGTTTTGTTTTATCTACTTAGGGTCTGTTTCACAACTTGTGAGTAAATGCTACTCGTCACATAACTGGTGGTAGGTCTCTCATATGTAAGAGTCCCTCTGGGTGGGTACCACCGCCATGTCTATTCCTACCGCCAAGCAGCAGTGTGCATGCATTGTTGTGTTTCGGTTTGAAGGACATTGTAGCCAGTGTAACTACTGGACCTAATGAGACTTAACATCTTATGTCTCAGGACGATGAGCGCAGTGGAATGCCACACAGTACTTTGTAACTCAAAGTGTTGTATGGTGTTACTAATGTTTATGGGTGGTCATATCGCTAACCATCAGGCGAACGGCATGCTCGTCTCGTCATTCATTGCCATAAAAAAAACAGACATAAGTTACACTCTAATCTATGCTCCCAAATAAATGGTTATAATATGAGTACTATCAACATTGATTGTTTATTACAGTACAGTATTACAGTTAAATATTTTTTTCTTGAAACTTGTGAAACAGTTGGTCTCTTTAAGAGATCGGTCAACATATTATACACATTGATATTATATTTTTTTGCAGATTTTTACCGCACTCCGCTCCAACTGTATCCTAGTTTACTGCCAGCTCTCGAACAGGAATATAAGAAGAGAACTGGTAACGCATTTAAAAGTAAGTACAGTAATTGTATTGTTCAACCAAAATTAGACTTAGGGCAAAGGTTCCAGAGAGTATTGTTGAAGCGCTGCTAGATTTTTTACACAAACAGAAAATAAGCAAATGTCTTGTGAAACCTTTGTTGTGAATCATTCGAGTGATTTTTTTTTTGGTATTGAACTGTTAGCTTATTTATTAAATACTTATTTTTGTATAGCATAAATACTCTTTTCTTGTAATCTTCCATTTTAATAAAAAACGTGCCCCCAAATAATCAAAAATATATTGTAAATTAACAAATATTTGTATATTGCTAACGTCTCTACTCTATAAAAGTCGATTTTAGTCTTCTTTAAATTATTATTGCATTTATTTTCCATCCGCGGGATATTCGATTTTACGAAGCGGAACCACACTTCACGCATCACTGGTCCGCTTAATACGTTTATTTAAGAATTATTATGTCTAAAGGAAGGAAGTGAGTATGAAAGGTAGATAGAGTACGTGAGAAATAGCGGCAAGAATTTTAGTCACTTGAAAATACTCTATTAAAATCTACCTTTATATTTGATTTACGGCATGAAAAATAAAATGCAAACAAAGGAAGAGAAGGTAGGGAACCTTCTTTTTAAATGAATATTTTTTTCAGATCTATTACATCGAATAGAATAAACATAATTAAAAGTGGGTAGATATGCTTCTAATAGGTTTTATTGTTCACTGAATATGGTATTGCATTGGAATATGTGCCCGATATGGCGATAAGCTAGCCACCTATCACATCATGGGACGGAATACACACGGCGAAAAGTGGGTGCACTAGTTGCGCCTCTGCCTACCGCTCCGGGGATAACAGGCGTGAATATGCGTATGCGTAAATAGTTTTGACAAGTAGATATTTACATTTTACCTGCAACTGGAATATCACTACCTACATGTTACCTGGCTTGATGGCTTGATGATGATGTGTGATGGCGTAGGAACTTTCGAGTTGACTAACATGTATAAAAAAAATTTTTTCAGATCACATGTTAAATAAAGAGCTATGGACAGACGGAGAAATGCCAAGGAAGAGAAGTTCCAAAACCGGTCTGGCGCTATTGATGCAGAATAAACAACCCTATTACATGTAAGTTAATGAAGAAGACTGTCTAGACCAATTTCTAAGAATAAAGTTTGACTAAATTCTCAATGTAAAACCTTCATTACAACAAGCATCGATAAAGAAATATAAAATATTTTGCAGAAATATAATATTTAGTATTAGGTGTGGCTCGCGTCTTCGCTCGCGTGAAAAGCCTTTCCTATAAAAGTCCCGAAATCATTGTAACCATACATAGCAACATCTGCTAATTAGAGAGAGAAATGAGATTAATGAATTCAAATATTTCCCACGGGAGCAAATTACGTGGATAAAAAGTAGCCTTTATTTTGTTAATCCAGGACATGATCTATCAGTGTGCCAAATTTCATCCAAATCCGTTCAGCGGTTTCAACGTTCACGTCTAATAAATATCCACATATTAACACGAACATTCGCATTGAGTATATTAGTAAGATGAAAATTCTTTCCTCTTAAATTAAAATTTTATTATGGCCGTTATAAGTCATAGGAAAGCTGGAAAGTACATTTAAAAACTTAATATTAATCGCATTTGATAGTGTTGATATGTTATGATAATGTGATTACATCGAAATCACAGAGAATAAATAAAGGTTCGTATAATTATTTTTGACGAATCTCCGCCGTCCAATATTTTGTATAAGTATGAGATGATTATCCGCCTAATATTGTATAATAAGTCGTATCCATATATTTTATAAGATTTCGCGAGCCCGCCCGTAAAAGTTCTTACTATCTATTCTATATCATACCGAGTTAAAAAAAATCTACATTCATCTCTTAATACCTTAATAAAACCTTAAATCCTAAACTTAAAGTTTAAAATCTGCTCAATATTATTAATAAAATCAGTTTAGCCTATTGTGTCAAACAAACGGACATAAATATTTAGATTCTTGTAATTAACAATGTCACGTGCTTAGGAAATAAAAAAAATCACAGACAAAAATTCAAATAATTTATTCACATGAATACGAAATCCTACCGTTTTGTTTTCACAAATTACTGTATGCCTTATTCAATAAAAATCCAATCAGTCAAAATATTCATTGCTTTCAGGGACGTAAATCATTATTGCCTGTTCGGCAAATAAGGGACCCTGCTTTAGGTAATATTTAGATCCATTGGGGATGGCGGACCTTTTGTCTTTTCTCTGATTATTTCGATCTACATATATTGCATGCAGGATAAAAGGGGGTGAATTTAAGGTGCGAAAAGAAACTAAATTAAAATTGTAGTTGTACACAAACCGACTCAACTTTGATCTATTAAAACACTAATATTCTAATAATAAAAAAAAGATTTATTTATTTTACTACTTTGTATATATATGGATAAAATATTTTATTTTTATTTATATATTTTGCAAAGAGTTTTTTTGTCTTCCATGACATCCATACAAACGGCCCAACGGAAAACCAGCGCTGGCTGTACTGCCATAGAAACATAGTTTTAAGTGCGTATATCTGTTTTTATTTTTTGTTTTATGCTTGTGTATTTTGTGTTTGTTGCAAATAAATTTCTTTCTTTCTTTCTATTCTTTATATGTATTTATGTTGAATTTATAATCTCAATCTAAGTTTCGCATCTTTTCATCCCTTGAATGTTATTTGTTTTTGTTAACGTAAAAGGGGTGACCTTTTACGTAGATATTTGATTATAAATTACACAAAAACAAAGGAATAAATATCATTTAAATAACTTCTTTTCAATAAATACTTTTTAATAGAGTTCAACAAATAAACTCATAACTTTATTGGGCTAAAGGTTCGCTATTCCTGCATAATATCATTAAATTTGTACCGTATTCATAACAAATGTTTTTTTTGTTACAGTATTGAAAGATCTTCGGGAAATATTGAAGTATCTTAAGCATAAACCAGATGTACCTACTTATTTGTATAATATCTGTTGGTGTTGAACTTATTAATCTTATTTTATCAAAAATCATAAACACTTACCTCATATTAATTAAGTTAAAAATGTTGTTAAGCGACTGGCAATGGATTATATCATGTAAAACAATAAAATAATATAAAATACATGTTTTACATTTTTTTGTTACATAAATATACCTTTGTGTTTATTTCGTTTCCTAAAGTATAAATGTTCGCATATACAAATTCGAGGGATATTGATCACTAGCTTTTGCCCGCGGTTCCGCCCGCGTAAAAAAGTTTTTCCGGGTCAAAAGTCCCGCTTTATATTTTCCCGGGATAAAAAGTAGCCTATGTGTTAATCAAGAACATGATCTATTCGTGTTCCAAATTTCATCTAAATCCGTTAAGTAGTTTTTGCGTGAAAGAGTAACAATCATCCATATATCCATACTTACAAACTTTTGCGTTTATAATCCCTGGGATCGAACCCGAGACCTTGAAATTGCAATCGTACCGTAAGACAACTACGCCACCAAGGCAGTGTTTGAAATAAATGAATAATTTTCTTATAATCAGACGTACAAGTAAAGGTCTTTCCTTAAAGGCCCTTAAATCGTATCTGAAAATACATCAAGCGACATGGTACCACAGTGACGTCGCAGTAGTTCTCCTTTATCATCAATTGTTCCCAAACGGCGTAGACTTCCACACAACTATAAAAGAAAATTATGTTTAGTACACAGCAATTCGCCTGCTTACTTATGCATTCAGACTCTAAGACAATGTTGTAAAGTTTAGAGAGCGTTGAGTAGTTCCTTGGAGTTAAGCGGAATGAGCGCGAACACTATTTGATTTCAGTTGGATTGAAAATTTTCCTTGCATTACCTTGAACACTAGTTTGCATGCCAAGTGGCTAGCGACTATATGCATTGTATCGATTTTGAATACTTTACCTAATAAAGTGTGTGGAATTATGTCTGTATTTTATTTTGCTACACCTTTGCGCCAATAAACTCACTATTACGATTTTATGGGAAACTATTTGTGTTGCTCACGGTCTTACCCGCGTAAAAGACCTTTTTCGGAATAAAAGTCTTAATGACTATCTGTGTGCTAAATATGTAATAATAATACTAGCCTCGTATTAAGTACTGGCCACTGCTGAGCTCGGGCTTCCTCTACTACTGAGAGGGTTTAGAGCCTAAGTCTACCACGCTGGCCTAGTGCGGATTGGTAGACTTCACATAACTTCGAGATTCTTTTTTTAAAGAATTCTTGGGTATTTAGGCGTCCTCACGATGTTTTCCTTTACCGTTAAAGCAAACAATACACACATAACTTCGAAAAGTCAGAGTCCCGAGGTGTGTGCCGGTTTTGAACTGCGGACATGCGTCTCGGCAGACCGTTCCATTTTCAATTAGGATATCATGCACTGTGTGCTAAATTTCATACGAACACGAAGAGCGGTTTTTGCGTCCATACATTTAATCATCCTCACAAACTTTCACATTTATAAGTAGAATATTTTCCAGAATGTTTTCTAATGTAATTGTACATCAAAACAGAAAGGCATAATTTGCACCATCGAACAGTGAAACGTAACCAAGTTGTGAGGCGGCGCGCACCTAATCAGTTCAGATGGCGCAATATTATGAGTGCCCCGTTGCCAGTCAGATATCCGTAATTTCATCCCGGGAGATCTTTCCCAGGCCCCGTCAGGATACATTTGTTCGTAATTTACTTATATTTTTTGGTTTAGGGTCCGATAATTGTAATTAAAATCATGAATTTATATTTATGTTTGTATTTGAATGTTTACATAGTTTTTATTTACCATAAAGTATGCTGTGGTTGCCTGTAATCCAAATTGCAATTAGTTCAATATTCTTATGTTTTTTTCGTAATAATTGTATGTTATATTGTAAATTTCGTTGGCAATCCCAAATTTAATAAAATAAAAAAAAATACAAAATAAAGGAGAATTTAAAACAAACAATGTGTAATGGTGTTAAAAATATCTACATAGAGTTACAATATTATAATTTGTCTTGGCGAATTGCTTATATATACCTACTAATATTATAAAGAGGAAAGATTTGTATGTAAGTATGTTTGTAACGAATAAACTCAAAAACTACTCAACGAATTTAGATGAAATTTGGCACACGGGTAGATCATGTCCTGGATTAACACATAGGCTACTTTTTATCCCGGGAAAATATTTTTATCTCTGAAAAACATTTTCACGCGGGCGAAGCCGCGAGCAGAAGTCTAGTAATATTATAAAAGTAAAGAAAATTAATCTAATTCGTGTAAAAAATCTACAGAACCTCATTCCAAATATTAATAACTATCAGTGCCTTATTTTGAACAGAAAAAAAATGATATCCAAGATAATGTCTTGCAAAATGTTTGGGGTATGGTTTCTCTCGTTGGGCCAAGCTTTGCGTAACTAATACAAATGGTTGGTGAAATGTTTCACGATTATTGGCTGCCTACGAAAATAATATAATTGTTTATTGGTTTCTGCTTAGATAAGCCCAGTAACGGAATGAAATATTTATCGTTTCTATTTTACGTTTGTTATTTAGTGTCTACATAATATTTATGGGTATTATATATACATCGTAGATCCCCAAACGTTAGCACAGATATTTCTTTGCAATTTCTTATACTCAGGGTTTGTGAATTTGTGTGTAATCAAGACTGCGATTTTTGGCTTACATTATTAATTGTTATTGTAATTAATTATTACACTGAAACACAATAATTCTACTCCCATTATTATTGTTTAATAACGAGTGGCCTTTATTTTTTTTAATGAAAACCTGATAAAATATAAACTATTTCGTTTTTCATAAATTTTTCCTATATTCTTACAGTGGTGTATTAGGTATTATTTATTAGCATAATAAGTATGTACTTTATACTACATACGTAATTTAAAATGTAAATGTCAAATTTCGCTCATATTTAAATAAATTTCTAGGGAAATTAATAAAGTACGTGAGTGGCGTGGAAACTTCGCCGTCATGACGACTTCCCAAACCGGCCGGCTGTTCTCAAATTAATTATATCTAATTAATTATTGCGGTTAAATACAACGCAGATGGAACGCTGGAACTTGTTCCAAATTACTCGACTTTCTTTTCAACTCGAATGAAATAATTTTACTTCGATAACTTACGAATGGTATGGTGAGAGTTTTCCCAGACTTAAGTAAATATGGCTTGCGTTCAATGTCTTTATTAAGGAGAATAACGGAAAAGTGGCATTCGGGAACGCCACTCACGTTCCTGGTATTAATTTTGGGTTTATTGAATAATACGTGAGCCACATAGGGAATCTGTATACACTAGTCTTGACGGTGGATCCGAAAAATTGCGTCCACTCGAGTAAATTGGTTCACTTATTAGTAATCAAGGTGTGCTACAACCAGAACCTTCTGATAAGTCTGCAGGTATGATAATAGATTGTAATGTGTGGGATAGATTTGTGCATATTCTAACCCTGGACGCAAAAAGAGGGGTGTTATAATTTTAATGTGTCTGACTGTGGCATCGTAGCTCCAAAACGAATGAACAGATTGTGATGCGGTTTTCTTTGTTTTGAGGTGGCTTTATTAAGGACATTAGTTAGTCCCTCGCTTTATAGTAAGTGTCATAGCCGATGAATAGTAGCACCACATAGAAATAATAATTGAATTACTTACAATGTTTTCATGGCTCTGTATTGAGATGAACTATAGTGCCCGATAAACCGCTGGCACAATGACTATCACATAACAACACAAAAATTCTTGCACATCTAATAAAGCTACGCGAAGAAAACATAACCTAATTTAAACCTACTATATCGACTTGGGCTAATGCAGACCACTTCAGCTCCCAAATTTCTGTATGGTATGGCATCAATTCCTATTACTGTCTTAAAAGAATATAGGCCACAGGAAGAGGGTGCTTCAGCGGGAGTATCCCGGCCCCATTTTAGTTTACGTTTATATTTCGTACTACAAAGAAAACTGAATTTTAGCCTATTTATTTTATGAACTTGTTTGGGTTTAAAATTTGAATTTTGGCACCGTAGAGATAGACTAGAGTGACTTTACTGTTGCTAATAGTACACACAGTATAGCCCAAAACTGTGCCTTTATTTATTACATAGTCGACTAAAGAATGTCATCATGTCCTTTGACGGTCGCATAAAATATTAGCCTGTTTTTCTAGATGCACTCAGACCAACCCGATTAGCTAGAACAGTGAGTTTTTACCATATTGTCTACCTTTATTACGTAGTACTGTTTAGTATTCTGTGCTACCATCCAGTTAGGTAACTTTCAACGAGCTGATCTGCTTGTATGTATTGTGTATCCAAATGACTGCATAACTTAAATTTACACATCGACGTCGGTATGTTTCTCAAAAATCTTGTTAAACAGTTTGGAACACCCAATGAATGCAGTTTTCACTGCCCTTCGAAAATCAGGACGCCTCGATGGCGTAGCAAAGGGCGGGAAGTTCACGCCGGGTGACATCCAAGGCAGGCGATTAGGGTGACAGCCGAGGGAGTGACATTATTAATAATATTATTAAGTCTAGCATTTGCCTGCGGCTCCGCCTGCGTGTAACAGTATTTCCAGGATAAATATTTTCCCGGGATAAAAACTATAGAACTCTGGAGTAAAGCTGCTTCCCATTAGTGAAAGAGTAAAACCTACTATTAAAAGTATAGAAGTTTCATACAAACTTTGCCACCCCTTTTAACCCCTTGGGGTTGAATTTCACAAAAACCCGTCTTAGTGAGCACCTACGTCCTAAAAGAAAACCCCATGCAAAATTTTATACTCCTAGTACTTGTAGTTTCTGATATTTCGTGATAAGTGAGTGAATGGGTGACCTTTCGCTTTTATATATATGTAGATATAAGGTATTGCGTTTGATCTGATGCGCTCTAGATCAAACTCTCTTTCTAACATATCTAATGACAAAAAACAATAGCAAATAAATATCGGCAAACGGATAACAAAAGATAAAGAAGAAACAAGCAATAAAGAAACAAGAAAACACCAATCTCCCCCAAGCCGACTGGTCCTCGTGGGGGAAAATGACCAAGACCCTCTAAAAAAAAAAGAGCACGCAATACCTGCTGTACAAGCCTCCAATATATACATAGCCACTATTAATACAAGATCATTAAGAACCCCTGAAAATCTTATAGAATTAGAAACGGCCCTTGAACATATTAAATGGGATATTTTGGGTATGAGTGAAGTGAGAAGAGTTGGAGAGAGAATAATAGATTACGGAGATTATATTTTACATTACAAAGGGGAAACACCTGGATTATACGGAGTAGGATTTTTAGTTAAGAAGCAACTTAAAAAACAAATAGTCGAGATAAAAGGAATTTCGGAAAGAATAGCGGTTCTCAACATAATACTTCCCTTTAATAGAGAAAAAGACAAAATATGGTCCATTATTCAAGCATATGCACCAACTGAATCAAATAAAAAAGAAGATGTCACAAAAATAGAACAATTCTATAGAAAATTACAATCCACAATTCATAGCTCCCACAAAAATGTCATAGTTATGGGAGATTTCAATGCTCAGATAGGAATATGCCAGACAGGTGAAGAATACACTATAGGAAAATATGGCATAGGCAGCAAAAGCAGAAACGTATCAAGACTAGTAGACTTTGCACTAGAAAATAAACTGAGCATCTTAAATAGTTTCTACAAAAAGAATAAGAAAAGGAAATGGACATGGATATCACCAAGCGGAAAATATAAGAATGAAATCGACTTTATTATGTCAAATAATAGGAAATCCTTTAAAGATGTTTCAATTATAAATAATTTTAATTTTAATACGGATCATAGGATGGTTCGAGCTACATTAACAGTAGAAAGCAAGAAAATTAGCAGGACATTTCATAGTAAATGTATACCTGCATGGCCTAAGATGCCCGTTGTCAACACCAGTAGCAGTAATAAAAACCTTATTCAAAACCTAGAGACAGCAATAAAGAAATATGAAAAATGCAAAATGTCAATGCAAGAAAAATATGATACTCTTATAAATATTTTGAAAACTGAAACAAGAAAAACAATCACAGACATAAAAAAGTCTATTTCAATGGAAACAAAAAAACTACTAGAAGAAAGGAAAAATCTTATACAAGGAGGACAGAATAGTGAAATACGTAAAAAAATATCAGAGCTAAGTAAAAAGATAAATGCACAGCTGAGGAAGGATAGAAAAATAAAAAGAACAAATACTATGAAGAAGCATATAATCCGAACAGGAGGCGTAAGGAAGGCATCTAAAGAATTGGAGGAAGGGAAAGATTGGATGCCCAATGCAAAAATGAAGAACGGAAAGTATACTGCTGACAGGTTGAAGATATTAAAAATTGCCACGCACTACTACAGAAACTTGTATAAAAGTCAACACTCTATCTCAACAGTAACGGAAAGCAACATGATAAGAGAAGATGTAGAGCCAATACCCATCATACTAAAAGAAGAAACAATCAGAGCAATTAAAACACAAAAAGTAGAAAAAGCACCTGGATTGGATCAAATAACAAATGAAATTCTGAAAGCTACGATGCCAGCAATTGTTGATAAATTAACAGATATTTTTAATGAAATTATGATCACAGAAACAATACCCAAAGATTGGACTAAGTCAACTATCACACTTATACACAAGAAAGGAGATAAAGGGGACATCGGAAACTATAGACCGATAAGCTTAATGTCCAACATTTATAAAATCTTTTCAAAAATATTGCTGTCTCGAATAACTACAGTACTTGACGAAAACCAACCGAAAGAACAAGCTGGATTTCGCAGTCACTTCTCCACCATTGATCACATCCATGTACTAAGACAGATTCTACAAAAATACAAGGAATATAACAAAGTATATTTCTTAGGGTTTGTGGATTTTAAGAAGGCATTCGATTCTCTAGAACATCATTGTATATGGGAAGCACTAGAAAGTCAGGAAGTTTCTGCAAAATATATCAGAATCCTCAAGAATATCTACGCAAAAAGCACAGCACAAGTGAAAACGGAATCTGTGGGTGAAGAATTTCATATAGAAAGAGGAGTTCGGCAGGGCGATCCAATTTCGCCTAAATTGTTCTCAGCGGTATTAGAAATGATATTCAGAAATCTAGACTGGTCCAAATATGGAATAAATATAAATGGAGAGAACCTAAATCATTTACGCTTTGCAGACGACATAATATTATTCTCGGAATGTCCAAACACCTTAGAAAAAATGTTACAACAACTATCTGAGGAGAGCGCAAAAGCAGGTTTATCAATGAACCCAACAAAAACTAAGGTGATGAGTAATTCTCCAGAAAAATATGCTATTAAAGTAAACAACGAAGAAATTGAAAACGTAAACGATTATATATATTTAGGCCAGATGATATCAAATGAAAACTTAATGCAGAAAGAAATAGATCGGAGAGTTGCTAATACCTGGAAAAGATTTTGGTCACTCAGCGAAATTATGAAAAACAAGGATATGCCCATTACAGAAAAAAGGAAAATATTTAATATATGTATTCTACCATGTTTAACTTATGGCTGTCAAACATGGTCACTAACAGAATAACTAAAAAATAAAGTAATGGTATGTCAAAATGGTATAGAGCGAAGCGTGGTTGGCATTAAAAGAAGAGACAGAATAACATTAATAGAAATAAAAAACAAAACAAAATTTAAAAACTCTCTTAAAACATAATATAAAAGATTAAAATGGCGATGGACGGGACATATGTTGAGGGAGAAGCAAGAAAAATGGACAAATAAGGTCACAGAGTGGTACCCAAGAGACAGCAAAAGATGTAAAGGAAGGCAATTCAGACGTTGGGAGGATGATATTAAAAAAGTAGCAGGCCCTATATGGCCCCGCATAGCACGGGATAGAACATATTGGAAAAATTTAGAGGAGGCCTTTGTCGAAAGACAAGCTGTTTCACAAGCAGATACACCGATTGCCGATATTGTAGGTACATAATATGGTGATAATATTATAGATAGTTAAAATTAAAACTTAGATTAAGTAGGTATAATTATATAGCTTCATTAGAATATAAAAATCAATCAACTGTAACTTTAATTCAGAGAAAGCGAACAGCAATAAAGGCTTATTTTATTTTATTTTATTTATAAGGTATTGACATTCATAAATACCTCGATTCCAAATTAAAGTCACATAAATTATACAATATAGATATAATATTGTTAGAAACTGAAGCGATTTCAATCTAAATAAAAATATTTACCACTGATTTTACAGCAATACTTTCACAAAGATATAGGGCACTACGACTGAGCCAAGACTGAGGCCGAAAGAGAGCGCGAATGAGAATGCACATCTTTTTTTTTTTTTTTTTTTTTAACGCGGACCTAACGGCCAGTAGCCTGACGAGAGTCGGCTTTTCTGGCCACACCGGACTTTAGGGTGAGCGCTTTTGGCACTCGCAACCCTTTAATTTAGGTGACCATGCTGAGGGCAACCCACTAACGGGTTACGGACCTCGGCTCAGGACGGTCACTGGGAGAGGATGAGACATCAGCGATTAATGGGGAAGATTGGTTTTTAACCTAATCCTATCCGTTGCTTTCGTCGGCACGCGGGCCGGAACTGTTAGGGGGGTCGGGGGGGCGACGGGGAACGCGGCGAGGTCCTCGACGGCGAGGACGGAACTGCGATCTTGTGGAGTGTGTGAGTTTCAAGAACTCGTTCTTACGGCGGATGGCCAGAGTGATATCGTCCTCTGGATCGGTTAAAACTGAACGCGGCCGTCTCCATTTGGCGCGGTCGAATGGAGTGTAAACGGACGCTTTGCGGATTAACGAACTAGGGTGATTTACCGCCCGATCGAAATAGCGTCTGCTGGTCGTTTGCATAAAATGCCTGATGGTCGGCATGTTGGTGTCCACGTGGAGGTTGCGATTGCGAACGTACCACGGGGCACCAAGAGCGTGTCGGAGAAATTTATTTTGCAGTACCTGCATACGCTTGAGACGAGCAGGCGGTATATGGGCGAATACGGGCGACGCGTATGTCATAATCGGCCTAATACACGTGGTAAAGATCCTAATCTTGTTGCGGATGGACATTTTACTGTTCCTATTTATGAGCCAATGTAGTTGACTCATCGCGAATGCGGCTCGCGCGCGTACCGCATTTACGTGTGGGATGAAGGTCAAACTCTGATCAAGGGTCACTCCTAAATACTTGGCTTTGGCCGTCCAGGGGATAACCTGGTTGGACATGCGGACTGAATGATGAGGCACATGGACTTTCCTTTTCAAAGTGAACAGGATAGCCTGGCTCTTTGTGGGGTTGACGGTGATTCGCCATTTGCGAAACCACTCACCGAGCTTGTCGGCGGCGGCCTGCAAATCGCGCACCACATCGTCGGGGTCTCTACGTGAGGCGTAGATTGCGGTGTCATCCGCGAAGAGCGCCAGATGGGCGTTTTTAGGTTGCGGGATATCGCTGGTGTACAGCGAGAAAAGAAAAGGGGAAAGAGCGGAGCCTTGCGGGACTCCGGCCGTAATGGTGTGTCGGGAAGAGAGAGTTCCCTCCACGCGATATTTGAAGCCGCGATTCGACAAAAAGTCTCGTATGATGTGCACGAGCTGAGTGGGCACGTTGAGCGTGTACAGCTTGAAAAGCAAGCCGTTGTGCCACACCCTGTCGAATGCTTTTTCAATATCGAAGAAAAGAGCACCGGTAGGCATGCCGCGTTGAAATTTGTCGTAAACGTGCTCCGTGATGCGGAGCACCTGGTTTACGCAACTGTGCCTAGAACGAAAACCAAACTGCTCCGGAGGGATCAGATGGTTGTTGTGGGCGACTATTTTGAGGCGGTCGAGGACGATCCGCTCGTAAAGTTTGCCTAGCGTACTAAGCAGGCTGATTGGCCTATAAGAGGACGGCTCTGATGCGGGTTTTCCCGGCTTGTGGATACCTATCACAACTGCCTCCTTCCAGACCTCTGGGAAGAGGCAGTTTTGAAACGCGGCGTTATATATAGATGTGAGAATTTGGACTAGATGCTCCGGAAGCATCTTGATCATACGGGTAGGGAGCCCGTCGCCCCCGGGGGCTTTTCGTCTTTTGAGCGCCTTGATCAGAGCGATGACTTCTTCGATCGTCACCGGTGCAAGGGGATCGGGCGGCGGCGGGTCGACGTCCGGGTCGACATTGGCGTTTTGGTTTATCGGTCGCGAAATAGAGATCGGCGGTGGCCGTACCGCGTTCCTACTTTCGACGAATGAATTAACCGCAACAAGATCGTCGTGGTCTACTGGTATTGATGTGAGGGAACATTGAGACTCCAGGCTGTCGGCCAGCAGTTCCGCTTTCTCGTCGTCATCAAACGCCGGGCGTTGATTCGGACGATTGAGCGGAGGCATGGAGGCCACATCGTTTCTCCTGAAGGAACGACACAGCTGCCAGAAGGCCTGGTGTGTCGGCTCGATTTCGGCTAGGCGAGTTTCCCATCTCGAATCGACGACCTCTTTAATGCGACGTCTAACCTCACGTTGGAGGAAGCGCGCAAGACGTCGTCGTTCCGGGGTGGGGCTCGTCGCGCAGGCTCTGAGCGTAGCGTTACGCCTCCTCACCACCCACCGCACGTCGTCGGGAATTTGCCATTGACTGTGAACAGTCTCCGGCACCTTCTCGGAGCTTTCGCTCAAGACGTTTTGAAGGTGGTTGGTGAAGGAGCGTATCGCGCCAGTCGTTTCCTCAGGAGTCACGATGTTGGTCGGAATCGCGGAAAGATCTGTGGATGAGGTGTCCGCGAGCTTGGTGCCTAGGAGGCGCCAATTCGTTTTCACCTTCATCGGGACGTTAGGACCTGTGTCTGATGGACCGTTTTGGGGGACTAGATCTAGGATCACAGGTCTGTGGTCAGAGTCTAACTCTTGTAGCACTTGCAAGGAACGTACGCGAAGGCTTACGTTCCTTACGAGCGCTATGTCGAGTATGTCGGGTCGGTGATTGACAGTGGAACTATAGTGGGTTGGTTCAGAAGGAACCAAGATGCTCATTTCTACTATGTCAAGACAACTCTCCAGAGCGGCACCTCTTCCATTGGTCGAGTTGCAGCCCCAGAGAGTATTCTTGGCATTGAGGTCTCCCGCCAGGATGACGGAATCCCCCATTTCAAGTAGCGTGGTTAGCTCATTGGAGTGAAGCTCCTTTGAGGGCGAGAGGTAGGCCGATATGATGGTGATCGGCGGATGTCCTGTCATAGCTAGCCTGCAAACTGATGCCTCAATGTTCCTCAAGGTTACAGGTGGGTCTAAGGGTATGCAATGCAGGGACCTTTTGAAATAGATGAGAGTGCCTCCTAAAGGGCCACTGGTACGATCGTTACGTACCAGATTGAAGTTGGGGATGTTGGGATTGCGGTGAGCTGGTTTGAGAAACGTTTCCTGGATGAGGAAAACGTCTAATTTATTTTCGCGGACAAAATCAGAGAGTTCGGCTCGTTGGCCGTTAATTCCGTTAATGTTGAAAAACCCCACTCTGAGGGAGCGAGGTTTGGTCCGCTTAGAGGGATTTGCTAGTGCTTGCGCCATTTATGATGACGGAAAAAGTGCACCTACGGTGATCTGATACATCCTCGTCTGGATGTGGACAATTTCCGAGACGAGATTACTATCGGGGCGCCCTAGGGCGGAAACTTGGGCCACGCGGTCAGCCATTTGGGCTTGGAGATCCATCAACTCCGGCGAGTTCAGAAGGAACTCGACTTTTGCGGCGTGCGCAGAAGATGATGTAGGGCGTGAGGTCGCCGCCACCTGGGGTGAGGGTTTCGGCTTGGCTGCCTTGGAAGAGGGAGCCGTGGTAACCGAAGGGATGGGGGCAGGAGTGGGTTGGGTTGTGGTAGTAGTGGGTGAGGCCGGGGTGACGGGAGTGACTCCGTCGCGGGCCTGGAGGCGTGGGTCGGCGCGTGCCGTGGTTGGGAACCACGGGTTACGCACTGGCGCAGGTGCCAGTTTGAAATTGGCCTGAGGGGCTGGAGCCTTTGGAGCTTTAGGAGCTCGGAAGGTCTTCTTTGGGGCCCGAGGGCATCCGCGGTAATTCGCGGGATGGCCGGATTGGCGACAATTGGTGCACGAAGGCGGCTCCGTGCACTGGGACCTATCCTTAGGGCGCGGGCACGCAGATGTGCCGTGCTCGCCGAGGCACTTGACGCACCTGGCGGGAAGGCGGCAACCGCGAGAGCTATGGCCGTATTTCTGGCAGTTGTGACACTGCCCTATTTGGCCTTTTTTGTGAGGGGTTTCGACGGTGAAGCCGCCTAGCCCCGAGATGTCTCTAATTTCGTAGAGACGTTTGACGTCCGCGGGGGTTTCGAGTATGGCTAGAACCATCTCATATTCAGCGCGGGACTGGCGGTGCATACGGTGCACCTCTAAGGCTGAAATGCCTTTGGCCTGAAGGCCCTCTTTGACCTCTTGGGTCGACATTACGGTGGGGATACCGCGGATGACGTAGCGGAAGCGACGCTCATCCGGGAGGGCGAAAGTATAATAATAATAGTTCCTCGAATCGAGGAACTTGGTGAGGGCCCTATGGTCGGAGATCGATCCGGGCTGAAGAGATAGGAGCTGCTGGCTCCCGTTCCACGAGTTCGTGGGGATAGAAATGTGCTGGTTTCCAGCTCTTTGAATAAGACCGGCATGGTCTTGCCGGGGGGGAGTTGCATATTTACCCGCGGTGGTTTTTTAGGCCCCTTGGATTGCGACTGGGATTGGGATTGGGATGGTGGCGACGAACCTGCGGGATTCGCGGGACTCGAAACACTCGAGTCGGTGGGCGCTGAAGGCGCGGGGACAGGGACGACATTGTCCGGGACTTGGGATACGGCCTTTTTCTTCTTCCTCCCGCGCTTCACAGTCGTGAAACCTACGTCATCGGGTTCCGATGCCGAGGCTTCCGCTTGCGAATCGTCGGAGGAAGGAGAAACAGGACGTTTGAGAGATCCTGCAGTGGTCGTCTCCATGTCGACGACGGACTCTCCGGACTCAACGGAGCCCTCCGAGGTTTCGGTCGCTTCAGAGGCGATCGTGGCCCCGGACGGCTCCGCGGAGTTCGACAATAATACCAGCTCCTTGGCCAAGGAGATCATGTACTTTCGGAACTCTTGGTCCGATTGTATCATGCCCCTTATCATCGCCATCATCTCTGGTGGCGAGACGCCGACCACACTGTAGTCGGGGTCAGCCATGTCAGAGTCTGACGCCAAGCCTACTGACTTCATATTTTTGGGGGGGCCGCGTGTGTGTTCACGACCCGACCGGGTGCGTTCCGCCTGGGAAAGAACACACAAGAAACCAGGCGGAGTAACGTGCGCACTTACGTTCGATCGCGGATCGCGGAACGCGGTGATAGAACGCGATTGACTAAGTCCCCGGGTGGGTGTGCCCGGGGGTGAGTTCAGTGCGTGGCCCTCCTCGCCGGGTATAGGCGAGGGGGGATGTACTTAAAATTAGGTATGCCCTAAGCTTGTATACCCTTTGCCAATCTTAATGTGCAAAGGGTCCCTAACTGTCCGTGTACCGTAAGCGGTATTGGTCCGGGGACCGCACGCTCAACCGATACACGGGATGGATTTAGGGATGGGTAAGGTTGGGAAGGCGATATGCGGCGGAAACTGTGGTGTGTCTCCACAGCTTCCTATCCCGCACCCGTCCGGCTTTGCTTTAGCCCTGAAGGGGCGCAGCGCGTGGCCGGGTCACCGCTAGCTCGGCTTGTTAGCACCGTTAGGTTTACCACCGAGCTAGCCCTGAAGGGGCTAAATAAATCTTTGACGATGAGTTTGGGCGAAACCCTGTCCTAAAAAGGACGCGGTTAAGCCCGAGTAGGCTTTCAGGTAACAACAGGGCAGTAGCCCTATTGTTCCCTGTCGGCCTTGGCGTGCAGCGAGGTCGCTGCGAACCGTCCGAGCAGGTACTCGGAGGGAGCGTGTCGGAGCTTGCGCTACGACAACAACACGTCCGTCCGAGACGACTGCTCAGAGCGGAATGGTGAGAATGCACATCGATACGGCACCCTTTATATACACCCAACTGTTACTTCCACTACTAGTTCGATATCACAAATACCCTCACAAAACGTTTTATCCTAACAATATATTAAAAAGCTCACATTGATAATTCACAAATCACATGGGGTGACACTCATTTCTACACTACACAACCGAAAGCTCAACTGGAAAATTACGGTAATTAGAGGGCGAAATACTACGCATTGTTGACGAAGTATTCCAAATGTGTATAATGCTAATTAAACGATATTTGCTTGTCATTCGTTCAAGAGGGTTGAACTTTGTATTGCCTTATATTAATTAAGAAAATTGCTGGGGATTATGTAAACGATGTTATGATGCGGTGATGATTACTGAAGATTTTGTTTAAATATCAACGGTTTATATTTATGAAGGCGATTTGATATTGAGTAACTGTGATTTTTTGTACTTCTTTAAAAATAAATACGTAAAATACCTCTGTTTTTTTTTATTGCATAGAATGACGAGACGAACATGCCGTTCGCCTGATGGTAAACGATACGACCACCCATAAACAGTAGCAACACCATCCAGCACCTTGACTTACAAAGTACTGTGTGGCATTCCACTGTTGCTCGTCATCATGAGACATAAGATGTTAAGTTTCATTATGTCCAGTAGTTACACTGGCTACAATGTCCTTCAAACCGAAACACAACAGTGCATGCACACTGCTGCATGGCGGTAGAAATAGACTTGCGGTGGTACCCACCGAGACGGACTCTTAAATATGAGAGACCTACCACCATTTTTCAAGTTATCAACATCATATCTTTTTATTTTTTTGCGATTGAATAACGAGACGAGCATGCTGCTCCCCTGATGGTAAGCGATACGATCGCCCATAAACAGTAGCATGCAGTAGCTACTAAAGCTACTGCTAAACCACATTCATTCATAGTTAAATAAATACCTACAAACTAACAAAACCTAAATAGTAATTTATTCTGCATCTAAAGACGTTACTAGAAATAAACCAAGAATTTCATGATTAATTGATTGAATCACAGAAAACGATTCAGTATTTCGATAAAAACGTTAAGCAACATAATTAACTTTTATCGAAAAGTTACAAAACGATGTAAAAGAAGCAATCTCACAGTTGATTGGCTCCATTTTAGTCAAATTGCAAGGCCATAATCTTTGGATAATGCACGGCAATCAATTCAGCGAGCTATAGATTTTATGAATATGCATTTACTGAAAGCTGAGTGAAAGATTTTCAATTTGCGGTGATAAGTTTTTCAAGAATGATTTCGCAGGTTTGTCAAACTAATGAAAAAAGGTCACCTATTGATGACCTGTAATGTGTTTTTTTTGATCTTGTAAAATGACTCCACTGCACTTAATGGTCAGCGGAGTAGCGTCCAGATGTCCAGAGAGTGTCGACTGGCTACAGATGATCTAGATAGAGTGTCATCTGACCAGAGATTTTATTTATTTTATTTCATTTATTTATACATATATACAAAACCATTACAGATCTACTAAAGCGGTGTTGTACAAAGTTATTTGCTATTAACCTCAATACACCTGTAGGCCACTTCTGTGAATTCCTGCATTTTGCAGATAAATATATCAACGTTCTCGGAAATAGTATTGAGCAATCGTAGGGCCCGCGACAAAGGCGCAATCCTAAACATATTTGTTCGTGGTGTTCGGAGGTGGAACATGGGATGATTATCCCTTAGCAGTCGACACTGTTATGCCGCCCAGTTTGTAACGGATATACACAGGCTGATCCTGGAACGCGGCGCATATAAGTGGGCCACTATGGCGGGCCTTAAGACCTTATGTACGGTTGTCGCTATCGGGGTAGTCACAAAATATAGCCTACTACAAGCAAAAGCTGATCAAAAAAAAATCTCGGAGATACAAATTTACTTACATACACATACTCCTTTTTTGAAGTCGGTTAAAATGATTTAAATATAATATTTTGGCGTATGTAAAACGGTCTCTTTATTAAGTGGCTGCATGTATTTGGATTATGCTTCCTTCTGCAACAAACTAGAAAACGGAGGAAGAAATCAGAAACGAAAAATTACGTGGATGTACAAATCGAAATCACATAAAAAATTCAAATTGCGACTTTTGGCAGCGCCACAAAATTCATTCTGAATAACATCGAATATGGCTACAAACATCTTTAAATTCACATCATAAACTGCCATCAAGGAGAACGCAAGGTCAAAAGACAGCTTAAAATGACACCTTCTTTATCACTTTCCTCATACGACCCACTTTGGCGTTTGGTGTCGGGATCCGAAATGAGCGTCATCGGATTGAGTGGATCACGTACAGTGTATCAATTTGTTGGAACGTGCCCGAGGTGGTAATGATTTACTGTACACCAAATTAAGCCTTATTCTTATGCGGCGATGATCGCCTCTTAATTAAAACTAGTGTTTGTTTAGGGTTTATTGAATTTTGGAATAATTGAGTAGATACTAGATAGTAAACTTTGACTTGTAATTTCTAATTCAAGATCAATTTAGTTGTTAAAGGTTTATCAATAACTAGACTTCTGCTCGCGGCTTCGAACGCGTGAAAAAGTTTTTCCGGGATAAAAATATTTTCCCGGGATAAAAAGTAGCCTATGTGTTAATCCAGGACATGATCTATCCGTGTGCCAAATTTCATCGAAATCCGTTCAGTAGTTTTTGAGTTTATTCGTTACAAACATACTTACATATTAATCTTTCCTCTTTGTAATATTAGTATAGATTATGATGTTCATCGCATTTTTTTTGCCATATTTAGGAATTCTTACGTTTTTTTATTATTTAATGCAATTGGTACCCTTTTCCTGTCTTCGATATTGTTTTTAATTTATACTAAGCTCTTAAAACCATTTATGATAAGTCCAAGAGGAAATAGCCACACACGTGGTGAAAATAATAACATTTCTCAGAAATCAAAAGCTGGCAAGTTTTATTCTTATTAATGTGAGGGAATTTCGTTTGTACAGCGCAATCTGTAGCTGAGCAGCGCTTAGTCATGCATATTTGAATCCAAACATGTTTCATACAAAGCGGTAATTGCATTCGAGATCGCGTTGTGCAGGTTGAACCCTCTCCCATGAGGCGACGAGCCATGTTAATTTGCTTTTTTATGTCAATCACGGCTGATGGGAGGTGTTATTTTTGTTTCGTAAAATTATTTGTTTTTTCCTGAAGATAACCATTTCATTTAAATTAAACTGTGGTAATCGTAAAGCATGATATAGGGTCTATAGACTGTTATATTGATAAATAGATTATCTATACCAGCAATAAAAAAAAAATACAAACACATGAATTGATAACCTCCTCCTTTTGGAAGTCGGTTAAAAATACGTTCAGATTTACGTCGTCACAACCAGGTCACTTGTGTCACAGTATACTTAGATATAGCTATCTAAGTATACTGTGACATAAGCAAAGTATAGTTACTTTACGCAAACTCACGCCTTTTATCCCCGAAGGGTGAAGAAGAGGCGCTACTATAGCACCCACTTTTCGCCGTGCGTATTCTGTCCCAAGATGTGATAGGGGGCGAGCCTATCGCCATATCGGGCACAAATTCCAGACTCCGGGCTGATACTGATTAGAAAAACCCAATATCACTTTGCCCGACCCGGGGATCAAACCCGAGACCTCAGCATTGCAGTCGTACCGTAATACAACTACGCCACCGAGGCAGTATAGCTACTTTGCTTGTGTAAAATCGTATTTCTTAGCGCGATAAGCTGATACCCAAACCACTGCGTAAACCTTACATTAACTGTACTGCGTATCGACGCTTGAAAGGCAATAATATCTAAGCGACATTTAGCAAATTTTTCAGTAGAGCGTTTTAAAGTTTTGATTTTGACAAAAAAAATCATAACTAATTAACCATTTGCTGCATAAAAATAATTGTAACTGTTTTAGGAACCTCTTAATTTTTGACGTTTTTTGAGTTAAATTAACAGCCCTGAAGATTATAAATTAAAAAGTTAACGTCGCTTAGTTAAAAATTACCTAAATTTACAAACAGGTAAAATCATCTAAATGGATCATCTTATGAATACCGTAACAAGTAAATTTAATGAAATACAAATATTTGAAAATGCGCAGTTGGTAAAAATCATATAAGGATATCTAAACATATTAATAAAATCGAGTAAAAATATCTATAGCTAAATTATTGGGTCACACGATCGTGGAGAAACATAAATACGTGCATAATATTGTAAATCTTGTTATTCCTACAAACATTGAACTATTTAATAATCAGTCAATTTTAATAATAATCAACATTTTATTGTTAGATAAACATATTTACATCCAAAATATAGCATAATGATATAGAATTTGTTAATAGCCAACACTTATTTCTTTGGAGGGAGTTTCTCGCCTCAAATATACGATGAGCGGAAGGACATACAAAATTGTCTTATCTGAACATTTACAACGGCTTGCTAAAATATCTCTGTGTAAGCATAACTCGAAAGCAATAATATTATAATTTATTCATTGTGTTGGAAACTCATAATTTTCTCTCTAAATTTATTTTTGCTGAAAGCAAATACATACGTACACACCCACGCCCTTAACCCACAGGGGTAGAAAAATACTATTGAGCACCACATTCTACGATCTTGAAATACGTCTTCCACAAAGGTTTTTCATAGTACTTCGCAAAGACAAGTAAGTGTGTATAGTGTATACCAAAATGAAAAAGAGAGTTCAGGAAATAGTTGAGCAAAAGAAATTAAAACGAACTAGACCACAAACCTTCTCGTGAATCCAAAGCGAACCTTACACTATTCTGGAAACAAATATAGTTGATCAGGGGAGAGTCGGGGACTTCAAAGACAGGAGTCATCAGAAATGAAGATGGAAGGGTGTTTAGAGATAAAAGGGAAGTATTGCTTGGAAGTCCTACTTCAAAAGACTTTTTAAATGAGGCGATGGGGATGTAGCAGGTGGTTAAGAGGCTATAGACCTGGCTTACTCTCAAAACGAGGCTAATAATGAGATTACGGAAAATGGAATAGTGAATGCGATGAAAAGTATGAGGTTAGGCAAGGCTGCTGGGTGTAACCGTTAAAATGCTGAGATACGGCAAAGGCGTAGTAGCAAAATTGTTATGGCTACTTTTTAATATCTGGTGCAAAACCATTATTATATCCATTTTCAAGAAGAAATTTTCACAGCAAGAATATAAAAGCTACCGCAGAATAAGCCTTCCCTGTGCTGCCAGTAAATTGTATGCCAAGGTCCTCATTAAGAGAGTGATTAATGAGACTGAAAAAAAAGTGTGGAATGTCCAAGCAGGTTTTAGAAGAGGAAAGGGTTACACACATCAAGTCTTTTACATAAGGTGCATAGCGAAAGAACATTTGGCTAAGTCCAAAAAAGTCTTTTATACCTTCGTAAACTTGGAAAAGGCTTATGATCGTATGCTGAGGAATGAATTGTTGTTAACATTGTTATTTATTTAAGCACTTCATATACAAATGTATAAAGGCGGACTTAATGCCGTAGGCATTCTCTCCCAGTCAACCTTAGGGTGGTGCAGAGATTGTTAACATTGTCTTTAATATATCGGATTGAGAGTCACCTGGTGAGGACTTTGAAGTCTCTGTACGAGAACATCGACGGGAGAGCTGCAAGGCACGAAAAATTATGTGAATGATGTCTTTAAAAAGAAGGGAATGAAAATTAATGTGAGCAAGATAAAAGTGGTTGTGATAGAAAGAGGTCTGGGCACGTGGAGAGGATGGATTCAAGACAGGTCATGAAAGGTTAAATACCTTTCGTAAGCTTTCGAGCTAATGTGGATGGTACGGCTGGAAGAGGGCACCCAACGAGAGCGTGCATTTATCAAATAAATTATCTCCAAAAAGGGTAGGTCAGGATTAGCCTCAACCGGTAAAAAAGTATACGGAGATAATAGGTAAAATTGGAATTAAATTATTATTAACATATTGTAATACACAATAATGCAACATAAATATATTTATTACAAAAATAAATGTTATTAAAATTATAAAAGTCTATTTATTTGTAAAAAACTCACCATATCTACGTAAAATTGAGGCAAAATCATAAAAACGTCGGACGGCTGTCCTCTCTTAGCGACAACCAATACGCGCTGTACACGATCGCGCGCATATACAAATGACACTTTCAAAACACTAGGTGGTTCGCAAGCGGGTGTATTTACTTTATTATGAACAGGTAAATATCTCTTAGCAATAAGTATAACCACCTGAACATACCCGGTAAAATTATCTATGCGACATGACTGAAGTTAAAGGTTGTCAAGTAAAAATATCTAAGTATAAAAAATAGATCTTATATTATTCAGGTAAAATTATCTAACCGACTAATAATTATTTATTTTATTTTAGGTAAAATTGTATAAATGTACTATTAAAAAAATATTTTATTAAGCTGAAAATATCTAAGCACATAAATATGGAGAGTATGGATCCAGGTAAAATTATATCTATGCCAAAGTTATAATTTTTTGTGTAGGTAATAAACAACTAATTAAAGAGCGAGCAGTTTTTTATTTCAAGTAAACATATATTAATGCAAAACAGTAATATCATGATTTCATGTAAAACAAACTAAGTTCAAAATCAATTTCCTTAAGCGTACCAACTACTGTAAATCTAAAAAGTCGTAAAAATTTTGGCGGTAAGTGAGAAAAAAAAAGTGAAATTTACCGTAATCATCTAGTATCTAACCGCCAAAAAAGTTGTCCTAGAGCTACGAAACCCGGATCAATCGACGCAGAAAAATCTGGCGATTCCAAATATGTATATAACTCATTTTAGGTATTTTTGTCGCTTAGATATTATTGCCTTTCAAGCGTCGGTATACACATAAACGAGAGCGTACCTTCAAGATAACGTTATTTGTAGTTCACAGTACAATGGGTTTCCCACTCAGCGAGATATTTAAAAGCTGGCCATTAGGAGCGCACTTGGAATTTATTCATAAACTTTATGGAACATTGAACAAAGCGAAATTTACTACAGACGAGAGTAGAGGTGAGTCCTTGATCAAAATAATCTTGAACACTCGAACCAGGCACAAACGACTTCAAATCTTCTCTGTAGATAAGAAAGTTAGCCTGATATAAAGTTTAAAGGGCATGATTTAGACGGAGCTCAAAGGTGAACTAAACAGGAATCTAGTGATCATTAACGTCTTGAATTTTCTACAGGCGAGAGTAGGATTAATTATTTTGGAGGGTCTGGTTACGGCTCGGGTCTTGAACAAGATAGTGTTCTGTTGGATTTCCCTTTTATATTATGTCTGTTATTAATAGTCTTTTAATGTTGTTATGGTATGTCATTAATAAAGTAATATCCGAACCAATGATTAATCAAAATGTAAATAATATATAACATTATCATTGTCTGCCTCGGTGGCGTAGTTGTATTACGGTACGACTGCAATGCTGAGGTCTTGGGTTTGATCCCCGGGTTGGGCAAAGTGGTATTAGATTCTATTCAGTATCAGCTCGGAGTCTAGAATTTGTGTCCGATATTGCGATAGGCTATATCATAT
This sequence comes from Sphinx pinastri, assembly GCA_947568825.1. NCBI lineage: Eukaryota > Metazoa > Arthropoda > Insecta > Lepidoptera > Sphingidae > Sphinx > Sphinx pinastri. Next base: position 5,488,967 of record OX387627.1, on the reverse strand, counting down.
CACATCATGGGACGGAATACGCATGGCAAAAAGTGGGTGCCTACCCCTTTAGGGATAAAAAGAGTGAGTTTGTGTATGTATTAGCATTAATTATATTTACCGATGAATTGTTTTGTTATTGATTCACATTGTTTAACTTATGAAATATAATTTTTAACTTATCTATTTAATTTATTTAAAAACTAGCTGTTGCTCGCGGCTCCACCCGCGTAGAAAAGTTTTTTTAGGATAAAAGTCCCGCTTTATATTTTCCCGGAATAAAAAGTTGCCTATGTCCTTTCTAAGGTCTCAAACTATCTTCATACCAAATTTCATAGAAATCAGTTGAGTAGTTTTGGAGATATGCAGTAACAAACAAACAGAAAAACAGACAGAAAAGAATTATAAAAATCGCTTATTTGTTTTCCATTATTTTTCTTTAGTTACCCTCTTTCTTTTTTATCACATTTTTTTAATGTACTGACACACCTGTTCTACTATTTTATTATATGTATGGATAAATATCTAGAGACTCCCTTTTAAAAGTTCAAATGTACCTCTCCTAAATAGTTAATTCTTCATACTATAATAAGCGTTTAATGAAATGTTTTTCAATATTGTTATTAATTAATTATCCACAAAGTCAACACAATTAATGTTCTTCTACAAATGCATAGGTAACTAAACGTACCTATTTATACCTTTATTCGCATTCATTTAAGGTAATATTATATTAATCAAAGGCCAGTCACGGTGTGCAGAAGTTTTGAATATCAAACGTAGTAATTACCGGTAGGTGGCGCTGCAGCTGGCTCATAAACGTGGCCAAACGTTTCTCTATCTCGCAATTAATATAATTTTCTGACATTATTCGCATTCATTAATCTTAACAATACAGAACTGGCGTTTTGGCGAAATGGGGCGAGACGCTCCCAAATCCAGAATATAGGATGTGATTAATCGTCTCTTCATTCAGAACAATTGTTATTAAGTGTGCATTGTTTCCAATTTTATTACGACAGAATACTCGGTAATTAATAACATTTTTGCTAAGAATTTAAACTAACATAACTTCCGTTCGGTCTTTGCTGCGAGTACATTTATTTCAAAGTTTAACCGTTCTTACAAGTTTTAAGTGATCGCTTACTTTAAAGTCTCGAAACTAGCATTCAAGTTTACCGTCCATCATCATCAATTTTATAAGTTATCTTACCAGAGTTTTAGATGAATGTTTATTGAGTGATTTTATATAATATTTTTCATAATGTGGAACACAGTAGGCATTGATACATAAAAACCCAAGATGCACAGTTCCTTGCAAATGAGACATCAATAAGTGTCGTCGATAAATCAAACTAAAAAAGGAAACATAAAATTACAAGTTTTGATTGAGTAAACACAAATTTGATCTTACGCCTACCAGAAAGAACAAGTTTTATTATTGGCACAAAATGCATTTATAAAAATAAAGTATTTTTTTTACAAACAATTAACGTGCCAACAAGGTGCTACTCATTCAGCTTAATGCTGCTGCAATACAGCTGCAGCGCTGGTTTTCAATGCGAAGCCCAAGTGTTGCACGAATGTCCAGTCGGGAAATAAACTGGAAGCATAAATAAAACAAACAAATCAATAATAATTTAACACAAACCAGAAAATAATAAAAATAGACAAAAATAAAGTTTTATCACTTAAAGTGGTTATTTAAACGTATAATGTTTTACATTTTTTTTATTTTTTTATTGCATTGAATGACGAGACGAGCATGCCGTTCGCCTGATGGTAAGCGATATGACCACCTATAAACAGTAGCAACACCATGCAGCACCTTGAGTTACAAGTACTGTTTGGCATTTCACTGCGCTCGTCATGCTAAGACATAAGATGTTAAGTCTCATTATGTCCAGTAGTTACACTGGCTACAATGTCCTTCAAACTGAAACAAAACAGTGCATGCACACTGCTGCTTGGCGGTAGAAATAGACATTACATTAATATTACATATAAATTATTAGAAAGGAATTAATAAATCACTCTGGCAACGATATATATTTTTTTATCTGTATCTCGGACAATTTTGCCGCCATTTCTTTCATTGGCCATAGACATCTAGTTTAATCACAGTAATTTTATTGGAATCTGAACTTTATTGCCTACGTATTCGTTACGTTCTGTTAACTTTCATTTCGGTGTGTCCGAATTCGTAGCGATCGTTTTTTTTGCTAACGATTTCCAAATTACATTTTGTGCTGTATACGTATATTTATTGGATTGTGAGTTACCTTTGTATATACGGCACTCGTATCGTCGGTCGTCCATAGCGAACGAATTTAGTATGTACAAAGCTGTAAAACTGTTTTTGTGACACACTTAGGCTGGAATTTAGGGCTGTATGCCTACGATTTGTTTGTTGTGTACACTGTGAATGTTATCATGGATTTGTTTGGATTTGGATAGGAAACTCAGTGTATTGTCACAATGTTGAATTTGTCATAGTTTTTCATAAAATCGTTACCTATGTAAAATCATCAATATACAGGATAGAGTCCATAAATATTAATTATTTTATGAAGTTAAATACAATACTTCATAGGTAACTTGATTAAGCTGGAATTAATTATTAAATTCATGGGATCTTAAAACTTTATTAATTATTCAAGTTTACCGATTATCTGAACTAAAATTATTCGTAATTTTGAATACAAACAGATACCTCAGTCTGTGTTTGCATTCTGCCTATAGTTTGTTTGTTGTTTATTCTACCGAACTCCGGAGCAGGGAGATGAAAATACTTCTTTATCGGTCCCCCGACGTGACGACGCTTGGGTCAAAATATTACTAGGTACTTAAACGACAAAGACACTTTTATTATTTTACTTTTTAGATATTTTTTGTGTCGGGGGTTATTTTAATTTTAATTTAATTGTGCTATAGTTTTAAATCTGTAGGTACCTGTATTCTGGATTACCTCAATAGCCTAGTGGCAGCGTATTTGGGCTGTGAACCGTGAGAACTTCGTTCGATTCCCACATTGGACAACATTTTATGTGAGGTCTTATCGGTTTGTTAACAATACGCCGAGTTACTCGGGATTGGACTTTGTGCCTTGCTTGGCTTGCCCCGTTTTAATTCATTTAATTCATTGTCTAAGTGGCCATCTTGTGAATAAGTGGGACTGATATTTACTGGCAACTGCATTCTATTTTTAAATGATAACTGAAAAACTATTGCAGGTGCACATAGTTATGATGTAATAAAAGTTATTTAAAAACGCTTATGAACAGAGATTTTAATTTAAATCCAACAGCGTTTGCAACATCGATTGGCCTTTTTTAATTAGCCTAGCCGCTTGAGTCCTGTAACAGCAGTCAATGAAATTTTCAGAAAACCAGTAGTTTCCCTTAGCGGTACAAAGAGCGAACTCTGTTCGTGAACCGAGGCAAAATCAACGTTCCTATTTTAATGAGGCGAGGTTTGAGGGCAACCATTTTCGTGAAATAATTAAAAACAGCGGCTTTGATTTGCAGTTTTAGTATCGTTTCGATTGAGTTTGAATGGGATTTTGAATTTGGTTTTATTACGATTGGACGTATCAACTCCATTTTTTTTGTATCATAGTTAGGTGACTGCCTCGGTAGCGCAGGTGTATTACGGTACGACTGCAATGCTGAGGTCTTGGGTTCGATGATCGATCCCCAGGTCGGGCAAGTGATATTGGGTTTTTCTACTCACTATTAGCTCGGAGTCTGGAATTTGTGCCCGATATGGCTTGCCCCCTATCACATCATGGGACGGAATATGCAGGGCGAAAAGTGGGTGCATTAGTAGCGCCTCTGCCTACCCCTTTGGGTATAAAAGGCGTGAGTGTATGAATGTATGTAGGATTTTTTTTTATTTTTTATTATGAACTAGCGGCCCCGGCAGACGTTGTCCTGCCCTAAAAAGGAAATAAAATCCTAGAACCCGAGTACAGCGCTATATACCGGATCCAATTGTAAATCTAAACCGTTTTCGAATCCACCTGAAGACACAAAAAAATTAATTAAAATCGGTCCAGCCGTTTAGGAGTTCAGTGACATACACGCACAGAAGAAATATATAATATAGCTTTTGCCCGCGGCTCCGCCCGCGTGAATGAGTTTTCCCGGTATAAAAGTCCCGCTTAAAATGTAGCTTATATGACACGTTCGTAGATTTACCATAGCAGCGCCATCTATTGATTACTTACTCAACCCAGTCGAAAGGTATCGACAGGTTTTGGCGGGAACTTGGTAGTGTCATGAGGTGCTCTTGTTTTAATTCATTATTTTGGTGATACTTAGTGTTATATTGCATAATTATGGCGGTATATTATCCAATATAGTTCTATTAAAGGGCTCAAATGAAGTGAATTTAAATAACTGTGCTAGTCAAGTGTTTGTTTTGTTGCCGCCAAAACTCCTCGATAAAGTCTTGGTAAGGTAGCCACTGCTTTACTTCGACATAGTACTACTACTACTGAGGATAACCAAGAAACAATATTATATAGTATGTAACTTCTAAAAACTTTGACACTGGCAGATGCGCAAACCGCGCCTTGCCAAAGAGAAAAAAAAAAAAAAAAAAAAAAAGGTATCGACATCTGTTAGAATCATTTGGAGTTAAGATAATTGTGACTGTCAAATAATAACAGACAAATAATTAGCAATAAATTAAAATTACGACTATAATTTGAGATTTAAACTATCCTATCTCTCAAGTTGGATCGAACTGCACATGGTGTGCGAATTTTATTATAATCGGTTAAGTGGTTTAGGAGTCCATTGAGCTTAAACATTGTGACACGAGATTTATATATATTAAGATAGGTACAGTTAATTTAAGTTCTTATATGCTAATACAATGCCCCACAAAACTCCTTACGCAGTTTGTCTGCAGGAACATAACGAGCCTCTAACTTAACATAAAAATATTATGCTTTAGAATAATAGGTACCTAATAAACATTGTCCAAGGTATCAAACATATATTTTTTTAATAATTTAACAAACTTAGTTGGGTGTAGTACCGACATGGTAAGGTTTATAACGCTGTGTATAGCACGTAGTCGCTACCAAGCTTTTCTTACGAAGCCTATTAGTATAAACGCGAATGTTTGTGGACATGATTTTTGACAAACACACAAATATAACGTACATATATTTTATATAATTATCAGGGTAGTACGATTTAGTTATCCCTAGAGCCAGGAGTCTAATCTGTCCATTTAAAATGTACACAGCACGTGAATTTCCTTTGCCTCATGGAAATTGGTGTTGCGCCAATTTCATTCGTTAGTCGGCGGCTGTGTATGCATGTAGATGCGCTTTGAGCCACAGTTCTTTGAGTCGCATGATACTGCGTCAACGGTGGAAGATTTTATTTGATTTATATTCGGATTTTTGTATTTGCAGTTTAGTTTCTTTTTCCTGTATTGTTATGCAAGGATTATTGCTGTTTCCAATTTAGCTTGGATGGTATTTAGAATTTAACAAATCACTATTCGGTAGTTCGACAGCTGTCATTTTTTAAGCTATTGCATAGCTTCTATCGCTGGCCTTGAGCGTGGAGACCGAATCCAGAAATTCCGTAACGAAAATAACCTGACATATTTTTTATCTTACTAATATGAACCTTAAATACAATGCGTAGAAGCTATAATTCTTGAAACGAGTATATTTTATTTATTAAAGTCATTAAAACCATTTCTTACTAATCTAATATGAACCTTAAATACATTGCGTAGAAGCTATTTCCCCAGCGTTGGTACGGCACGAGTACAAAAGAATCGAACGTAACATTCTTTTTTCAAATTTTGATTATTCTACTTTGGTTGTGATGACCATTGCATTTCTGACATTTATCAATAACAAGTTAAGCGACGATAGCCAAGTTGGGAATGGAACGGTCTGCCGAGACAATGTCCGCAGGTTCAAAACCCAAGGCACACACCTCTGAATTTTCGAAGTTATGTGTGTATTGTTTATCAATTATCGTTCGCTTTAACGGTGAAGGAAAACATCGTGAGGAAACCTACATACCTGAGAATTCTCCATAAGAATCTCGAGGGTATGTGAAGTCTGCCAACCCGCACTAGGCCAGCGTGGTGGACTAAGGCCTAACCCCTCTCAGTAGTAGAGGAGGCCTGTGCTCAGCAGTGGGCAATATATAATACAGGGCTGATGATGATGATCAATAACAAGACTAAACGTGCCTTGCTCGCGTTTAAAAATCTACTTTATGTGGTAAGCGTAAGATCGAATTTGTGTTTAGTCAATCAAAATTTGTGATAAAAAATGCTATGCAATAGCTTTACCGCGGCAGTCTCCGAGTGCCACACGTATTATTTTTTACTACAACCTTATGCGCCGCTGCGTCAAAACGATGTCCGCTTAATTGACAGGTGACGCCATGGCCGAATCTGGCCAAGCGAATAATGACCGGTTAAAAAGTTATGATCTAACTTTGAATTTAGATATACATATTATTCAGGAATTAAAAAAGTTCTATTCCAATTTTGAATTTAGATATGCCAGTAACGAAAAAACAGCTAACGTGCCAGTTTCATGCATTTCCAATCGACGTGAAACAAAGCTAACGAATGCAAAATGTTCGGTCGCGTCTGTTCGACGAAGATATGTGGGTAAACAAATTTAGACTGCATTTACAGTGAGTGAAACCCTGGGGAAATTTGCACCGATACGATTACCTAACTGGTCGGCGTAGCTCTGCATACTCGCCCGAATTTGGCTAGTACTGTGCCCTCATTGTGGTTTATTACATTTGTTAACTTATTCTTTACTCAAGTCAATATACTTGTTATTTGATAGTGACTTATAAGAGTTATTAAATTGTCCACATGATTAATAAACAGTAATTTCATTACTTAGTAGATACTGCATAATATGCTTTTTGCTTGGCCTGTGTAAAAATCTTCTAATATAAAATCTCTAGTATAAAATGTAGCCTAGATTGTTTTCTGCCTACCAATAGGAGAATTGATATACTTGATCAGTTTTGAAAAGCCTGTTTAGGTTTTAATAGCCTGAGAGTTATTTTTTTCAGTGGTAGGTAGGTCTATGGAATTCAATTCATGAGTCATGTTTAGCAAGAAAAAGGTTAAAGAGGACTGTTAAAAAGATTCTTTGTTATTGCTTAATAAAAGGAAAATATGATGTAATCGTTGCTTATTTAAATATTAAATCCACCATTTATAGACACAATCAGCGGGAAAGTCATAGTCGTAAAATTGTTATATTAAGAAAGAAAATAAAGACATGAGGTTTATGGTCCTCACGTGTTTATTCGCATGACTTGCTTTAGACGGTGCGTAGCGCATCAAAATTAACATAAAATTGATGACTATCACATTTTTGTTTGACGACGTCTTGGTAATGTTGGGTACTGGGAAAACTGATCTGGCTGAGTATTTTATACAAATGTTTGTCGGAAAATATTTGTGTCGTGTGGTAATGTAGTGCCAAAATCTCGCCCATTTGGTCTAGCAGCAAAATACCTGAACTGCTCACTGGGAGGCCCTGGATTCGAATCCTAGATCTAGCAACATATTTTTTTGGGTTTTGGTTACATAATTTGTCTAGGATTGGCTCCGTCAGTGCAGATTGACGTCAGTTAGGCAGTTAGGTTTTAAAAACTAGCCCAAGTTTTGCAACATGCCGCTGGTGCCTTGGTCTCACATTGGAGAGCGTAATGGGCCAGTGGGAGAATGTCTTGCCAAAAAGTCTATAATCTCCAGATTTATTATAATTACTAGGTTTTGCCCGCGGCTCCGCCCGCGTGAATAAGTTTTCCCGGTATGAAAGTCCCGCTTTATACTTTCCCGGGATAAAAAGTAGCCTATGTGTTAATCCAAGATATTATCTACCCGTGTGCCAAATTTCATCGAAATCCGTTTAGTAGTTTTTTTTTTTTTTTTTTTTTTTATTGCATTGAATCACGATACGAGCATGCCGTTCGCCTGATGGTAAGCGATACGACCACCCATAAACAGTAGTAACACCATGCAGCACCTTGACTTACAAAGTACTGTGTGGCATTCCACTGCGCTCGTCATCCTGAGACATAAGATGTTAAGTCTCATTATGTCCAGTAGCTATACTGGCTACAATGTCCTTCAAACCGAAACACAACAGTGCATGCACACTGTTGCTTGGCGGTAGTTTTTGCGTGAAAGAGTAACAAACACCCATACATCCATACTTACAAACTTTCGCGTTTATAATATTAGTAGGATTAATTATTATGACTTTTTCTGGTAGGTATCCCATATAAAATTACCAATAAATACACTTTATCAAAATCCGCACGCATTCATCACGACAAATAGAAATTAATGAAAATACATCAACAAAACGAAAATGGATCACTTTTCGATAATATTTGTCACTGGACGCCAATATAAATTAATTCTCAATACGATACGGGGACGATTGATGATCAATGCTCCGTGTATCCATTTGGGTGATATAAAGTATATGACTTATGAGCGCAGTCAATACGAGTGTCATTTATAATTGTCGGCCTGGAATTAGGGACTAAGTAATGAGCTGTTTAATGCGCAATATCGGTAGAAGTTAGTGCAATGTGATTTTTCAGTGGGTGGTGTTAAGGTTTAAATTGGTGAGTATGGTAATTTGATGGGTAAGTTCTAAAACTATAATTCTACTTATTTAAAGATACATTAGAGTTGATATAGGCCCCATGATACTGTATGACTAACATACTGCTGTATAGGTACATTGTACATTTCATACATTGCCACCACCTTTGTCTACTAATCTGTTTTTAATCCGCAACGAAATAAATCAAATAAAAAGATAGGGAGGACTTGGAAATATTAATTGTCTACTTTTTTTATCAATAGCTCGACAAACTGGCTTCACTGCACCTGATGGCAAATGAAATGAAGTGAATACTCCATAGCAAAGAGAAAGACAAAATAATGAACTAGTGAGGTATTTTAACCTCAAGTATATGCACGATGTATAGGCACCCTGGCCTGCACTCTACTGGGCTGTGGAATGGTTCTAGGTTCAAAGCTCATTACGGGAAACTTTGTGTGGGTTTTCTAGCACAATCTGCCAGGGACAAACCTTTGTTTCTGGAGACTAGAAGTTGACAATATATGTTTTATTTTATACGAGTTCGGCAAAGTGACCCCACTGCACCAGATGGTAAACGGAGAGGGGTCCAGAAAGAGCGATGATTATCCTTTGTCAGTCGACACAATTATGCTGGCCTGTTTGAACGGATATACAGGCTGATCCCGGAACGCGGCACACTTACGTGGACCACTATGGCGGGCTTTAGCACCTCATGTCAAACATGTAGAGGGCGGGCGTCTTGTCTAATTTCAAATCAGCCACAGCTTAGCAGCCGCAATACTCACACACACACACTCACGCCTTTTATCCTTGAAGGGGTAGGCAGAGGCGCAACTAGTGTGCCAAATTTTAGCCGTGCGTATTCCGTCCGTATTATGTGAATGGGGTCGAGCCTATCACCGTATCGGGCACAAATTCCAGACTCCGGGCTGATACTGAATAGAAAAACCCAATATCCCATTGCCCGACCCAGGGATCGAACCCGAGACCTCAGCTTTGCAGTCGTACCGTAATACAACTACGCCACCGAGCCAGTCAGTTAATACTTTCTTATATGTAAATAAAACGTCAAGATGAACTGAATTACCAACTTGAAGCGCCGTTGCCAACATAATGGACTCCTATACGCGCATAAAGTTATTCCTTCACCTGCCTTCGCATATCTCTTTGAATGCCTCAGAATATTGCGAGACTTGAGGATTTTCGTACAATTTACACGTTGTTACAATTACAGCTTTTAATGAAGTGTAATTGCAAGGTAAGAGCTGGAACTTCGTGTATTAAATCGAAATAAGTGTCTTACAGAGCGTTAGGCTCAAGGACCCTTTAAAGTTGGTATAGTGCTTCTGTAATTTGTTTTTTGATTGCTTTGAAGAGTAATTTGGTAATTCTCTCTGATGTGGGATAAACAGCTTGTGGTTCATGGCTTTGAAAAGATAGCAATTAAGTTATATAATATATAAATACACATCACGCCTTTTATCCCCAAAGGGGTCGGCAGAGGTACAACAAGGGCACCCACTGTTCGCCGTGTGTGTTCTGTCCTATCATGTTATGTTCCTATCGCTATAACAGATACGAATTCAAGACTCCGAGCTGTTACTGAGCAGAAAACTCAATATCACTTTGCTCAACCTCGAATTAGAACCCTGGACTTCGGAGCGGTGGTTCTAAGTCATATTTGAAATCAATCCAGTTCAAGGCAATTAAGTTACACTTTTGACAATCAATTTGTTTAGCCTTAAGTAATTTCAGGAGTTGTATTATCAAAGGCCAAATTTCAAACTTCGAACGTTTTTTTGTTATTTTTTTTCTTTGCCGCTAAGTGATGTGACCCAAAAATGTAAGTTAAGTATCTAAATATTAAACACTTAATATTTTATTCGCATCTGGGTGTTGAGGGACCAAAAGTTTTAAGTTTAACATATCGAAGACTTGTGTCTCATGGTTTAAAAGACTTGTGTCTCAGTGCTGTGTCATTGCTATATGTATGTATTTTCATGTATATGTTATGTAGGTACGGCTTATACTTATAACAATCTTCATAGACTTTAAAATTGAACGTTAAGTTTTTTGTTTCTGACAAATCCCAACGATTCTTAATATAATCTTAATATACTTACCTAATTCTACTAAAAGGAATTCAGTCAACATCCTTTAGGATTACTTAATTCCGGCTGAAGTGCTTTTTATGGACATTTTAGTTCCACGTTTCGTTTAAAGGAAAGTGTTTAAAGAATGTAGAATGTTAAAAGCTTAATCAAGATATTAAAATGTTTTATATAGATAAATAAGATAGTATACATATGTCGGAGGGTCTGCATTCAATTTCAATGTGTTCATACATAATATTATGTACAAGGTACAGTCAGCCACATAAGTAGCTGAACAAATTCAAAATTTCAAACCGCCTATACGCGTTTAGTTCAATTAAAACCCTTTTTTTCTTTGTGTGAAGTAAAGTAAATATCTTTTATTTTATTTTTGTGAAGAGAAAATGAAAATTGGTAAGAACAGAAAAGTGTAGGGGCGATTTGAAGTTTTGATTTTTTTCAGATACTTATGTGGCTGACTGTACTTGTGTGAATATGTGCATAACAAAACAAAACAACAATAATTTTATCTAAACCAATCAACCTCGACTGCCTCGGTGGCGTAGTTGTATTACGGTACGACTACAATCTCGAGGTCTCGGGTTTGATCCCCGGGTCGGGCATAGTGATATTGGATTTTTCTTTTCAGTATCCGCCCGTAGTCTGGAATTTGTACCCGATATGGCGATAGGCTCGCCTTATCACATCATGGGACGGAATACGGACGGCGAAAAGTGGGTACACTTACGTGCACCTCTGCCTACCCCTTCGGGGATAAACAGGCGTGAGTGTGTGTGTGTCTGTCTAAACCAATCAATAATCAATTAATAAATTATGAACCCTATACCAAGATATATTGAAATGGAACCACTTCGCGACCCTTATTTACTAAACAAAGACGGAATCAAGTAAATACGCTCCCAATTTTCAGAGAAATCAGTGTACATACATATATAGTGTGGTGCTTAGGGTGGTCGCCTCGAGTCCCAGGCGTAGAACGGATATAAATGAGTGTACCACTTTACACACACCACTATATTTTATTATATAGAAGGAGTGAAGTACATAAGCTTAGAAGAATGAGCGTAGACAGTTCAAGCACAGAAGAGAAGATAAGTCTAGTTGCAAGAAGCACAGTAACAATATAGCGTAGAACAACACAAGCACAATAGTCACAGAAAGAAGATTGTAGAATAGCACTTAGAAACAGTTCAGAAGTACAGTCTAGAAGTAGCGAGAAAATAAGCACTAAACGCAAGTAGTTACAAATAGCGAGCGGTGAACGTCACGTTAGCGCACGGCACGGTTATCAATTCAAAACTGTTCGGGAGCCGAAGGCCCCGTAGTTTCTATACTGCGCGGGCGCACCGAACGCCCACTCCTACGTCATCTATTGTTTAAGAGACCGAGCGATTTGTGTTCTCGGTTCCATTGTACGGCGTTTACATTTAATCCGTTATTAATTAGTTTGTAATTACGTGTGGATAATCATATTCATATTATTGAGAATAATGTAAATAGATATGTAATATGTGATTGTGTGTGTGTGTGTGTGTGTGTGTGTGGGCATGTATATATTAATTTATTTGTTTTATTTAATTAGTTACTAAATAGTTTTGTACATTGGTATGTTATGTTTTATTGTGTACTTTATTGCTAATATATGAGTTGCCCACACATAAAAAAAAAATACAAACACGAATTGATAACCTCCTCCTCCTCCTTTTGGAAGTCGGTTAAAAAGAGCCTGTATTTATAATTACACCTTGTCGAGCGCTGTCACTGGTGGAGTGTAGACTCATACTTACCGCGTAAAGCTAGCGTCCTCGGCATAGTTTTTTTTTTTTTTTCTGCAACTCGAAATAACGTATCGAGAGGAGCTCATCCATCTCCCCAACCCTTTGGAGTGGTAACGTGTTTGCACTGTTTTTGCTGAAACGAATCCCATTTTTATTGGCATTTATTTTGAATTGGTATTTATTTTGAATACGGTGCACTTTTGCATTTTAATGTAGAAAGCTGGTAAGCATATTATTGTGTATCAATTGATTATAAGACTATCCGTATAATGATTTAACCTTGTAAGTTACCAAATTAACAATGGCAAAGGAATGGCTCTTTCTGAATTTTAAGGAATGGCTGATGAAGAAAGCTTTAAGAAGTAATGAGGGTAATCGTGTGGTTTTCCATCAATCTCAGTGACTACATGCAAGGGAAAGTTGCTTCTTTAGATTTTGACACTGATATACTATCGCGGTTCAATGGAAAATAAGGGGAAATGGAGTTCGATAGGATTCTTGTGTAAGTATTAATATATAAAAAAATCACTAATCTCGTATACGTATAATATCTCATTATATACCAATTTACGAACTAATAAAATTGTAAATGTTTCCCCATAGTTTCCTTATTTTACCCGAAAACATACTGCTTGTTCTCAGTCAGTTTAAGACCTCTTATTATTAATATAAAATGAATTCGGAATACAGGTATTTTTCATACATTTTTTTCTATTCATAAACATCTCTAGAGAGCTCATCTATAGTCATAATTTTCTTTTTTGCACGTACCATGGCGCACGGACACTTCACGCACGATCTTGCGAATGCTAATGAGGTACAATTCATGAAGAAAATTAATTAATTTAAAAAGGAATGTTACATTGTGGTATAAAAAACTAAAAGACATTAAAGATATTTCCATGGTAAAACAAGAGAGTCGTAGTATAGAGTGCTAATCGTGGGCTATGTTTGTGGGACGAAAATCGGAACAAATATCAAGCAATCGCTGAATAAGGACCAGAAAATGTACAAATACATACAGTGCGTACAAATTAAATACAATTTCATACAAATATTAAATAATAGATGCAACATTCTAGAAATTGGAAATAAAATTTATGTAAAACGGAACGTTTCAATATTTCGTCAAAAATATGCAACAAAAAGTGATGTAAAACACAACATAAATGTCATCTCCATTAATTCAGATATGAAGTGGGCTTTCAACAAATCAACCCACTATCATACAATTGGATTTTATTGCGGATTTACATATAAAATGGATAAAGAGATTATAGAAAATTTTTTAATACCGGCGAATCGCAAAAATATTCTTAAAGTATTTAATTCTGAGATAAACAAAATGAACTTATATTATAGAAATATTCGTTCATGCTTATTTTACAATTAATTTAAAATATAAACCTTTTAATCTTAGATTATGCTAAAGTTTATGACCATGTTTGGTGATTGGAATTTGGACAAAGATATACTGGGACACTTTTACTTACTTTTTCGGCATTAAAGTAAACTACACACTAATTTATAAAGTAGACGATAGCTTAGTTAGGAATGGAAAGGTCTGACGAGACAATGTCCGGAGGTCAAAACCCAAGGCACACACCTCTGACTTTTCGAAGTTACGTGTGTATTGTTTATCAATTATAGTTCGCTTTAACGGTGAAGAAAAACATCGTGAAGGAACCTACATGCCTGAGAATTTTCCATAAGAATCTCGAGGGTATGTGAAGTTTACCAACCCGCACTAGGCCTGCATGGTGGACTAAGTCCTAACCCCTCTCAGTAATAGAGGAGGCCCGTGCTCAGCAGTGGGCAGTATATAATACAGGGCTGATTGCATTGTATTGCATACACACTAATCCAGGACTCGTCTGCCTCGGTGGCGTAGTTGTAATGCGTACGCGTTACGAGTACGATTTGCGCGCTGAGGTCCTGGGATCGAATCCCGGGTCGGACCAAAAAAAAAATGTGACTGGGTTTTTTCATCTTAAAAATTACTCAGGAAGTTGGCGGTGTGATACCCCCGTGCCTCGGAAAGCACGTAAAGCCGTTGGTCTTGCGCCTGATCTCTCTCCGGTCATGTCGGATTGTCGTCTCACCGGACTATGAGAGTGAAGGAATAGCGAGTGCACCTGTGTATTGCGCACACACTTGTGCACTATAATATCTCCTGCGTACCTGGCTGATCTCTGTTGAGATTGGCCGTCGTGGCCGAAAGCACCTAGGAAGGGATCCAGGACTAGCATACAGATAGACTGAGCATGCTACATTCCATCCTACATTATGAAATTTTTCCAGCGTAGGGCCGCTGCAGACTCTGGAATAAGTCACAACAAAATAACCTCGACTGTTACGTACCACGTTTAATACAGAACTCACAATTGTCATCTAACATGTTCTGAGGTTCCGTGATTGTTACCCACATTTGACATATTATATACTACACACTCAATTGTCAAAACATTATTCGCTAACAAACATCCAAACTATTCACTTTAAATAAATGGAATAGAACGTACAAAGTAAGAAAATTAATTTAATTTCCGCGCTATGCGACTGTCACTGTACTTTCTCAAAAGCCTTACCTGGTGAAGTGCAGTCTTAAACAATTCTGTTTAGCTAGTAATTACATAAAAATACAAAGCGTACAGCAAACAGTCGAGCAACTTGTTTGCCCACTTGCCTTCCGGTTTAACGGAGTACTAAGAAAGTTAAGGCGGATTTATTCATTAACAACGCCATTCTTAGATCGTGGGGGGATTGTTGTCGACATACAGCCTCAAAGTTCAAAAATATTCTTAAATAATAAATTTATATTTTAAAGAAATGAGTTGTCACAATAATCATATTGAAAAAGTAAAACCATTTTGATTAAAGTAAGTATTAGCCTCTTTTCTCACAGACATTCAAAAGTGACCCGACTGAGACGCGACTTTTTCGGTGTTTCTTATTAAACGTTAAATGGATTTCTTTTTTGATACATGAATAGACTATATCCTGAAGAAACATAATTGAATAGGCTACTTCGGATCTCAGTAATGCGTTTCACGATTAATCTACGAAAAGATGTTAAAACGAGCGCAACTGCGAGTTAAAACTGTATTCCACATGTGCGTATTATAAATGTTAATTCTAATTCTAATATCCGATAGCCTCAAGTAGTCTTTCGAGCTACATCTTTTAAATAATCGATCTCAATTTTAATCTTCGATCTGAACCCGAGAATAAATCAATCAAAATATGTCGTTTGTACGCATGTCAAAAATTCTTTTTTCTAATCTGGTTCCTGTGAGCGATGGATTGAGAAAAGCGATTGGAATCATTTAAAAAAACGAAATATATATTTTTTGAAAATACAATTAAATTCTGTATATTTTTCTCAACATAATGGCATATGATAAAATGTCGCGCGTCGTATGTTGCGCGTGTGGAGGAGTGTTGCACGCTTCGGCCTCTGCATCGCGGAATCGTTTGGTAAACGTCGATAAGTGGGTGAAAATCGCGCCCAAAATAGTCGGAGTCGGAGAGTTACAAACATACATACAAACATAGAAGTGAAGCTAATATAAAGCGTGTAAAAAGGCGATAAGAGTTACTTACACTATAAAGAAACAGTTACTTTCGCATTCGAAAATCAAATTCAAACTATTCTTTCAAATGTAGCATTCCTTTGGTGATTCTAAAATTAAATTTTCTGGGCACATCTCGTTGAGTCATAAAAATCTCCGCGCGAGGATTTCGCGGGACTCACAGTTTCAGCGAGCTTTTCAGCTTCAAGCTTTTAAGATACCGCGGGGCAATGTTTGAGATATGAACGTTCATAG
Organism: Sphinx pinastri; assembly: GCA_947568825.1. Classification (NCBI taxonomy): domain Eukaryota; kingdom Metazoa; phylum Arthropoda; class Insecta; order Lepidoptera; family Sphingidae; genus Sphinx; species Sphinx pinastri. Next base: position 5,472,628 of record OX387627.1, on the reverse strand, counting down.
AAAGTATTATTAATGCTTTAAAGTGACACTGAATAAGAACTGTTTGAATCGTTTTATAAGATAGTTTATTCAACATTTCACATTTTAAAATTGTATTGTAGTTTTTAGGTATATTTATTATGTGCAGAGTACCTATAGATACTGTGTATTGTGGATTATTACAATTTTAATAATCCCTTCCTAGCCGATTTCGGCCACGGCGGCCAATCTCAACGGAGACCAGCCAGGTGCGCAGGAGATATTATAGTTCACAAGGTTCACAGGACCAACGGCTTTACGTGATTTCCGAGGCACGGGGGTATCACACCGCCAACTTCCTGACTCCGAGCTGCGACTGAGTAATTTTTAAGATGGAAAAACCCAGTCACAATGTTTTTGGCCCGACTCAGGATTCGAACCCAGGACCTCAGCGCGCCAATCGTATTCGTAACGCGTACGCAATACAACTACGCCACCGAGGCAGGCACAATTTTAATATAAGGATAACTACAAGTATCTAATTGTGAAAATAAAGATTTTAAAACTGTATTTATTAATTAATGATTATATATATTAGTATATTTTAATATTATTATATATGTATTGGGATTCATTTTATCTTTTTGTTTGTTTCTTTTTCTTGTTGTACACCGCTATCTATGTGTGATTTTAGATTCTTTCCATACAAAGGTTGCCTGGAAGAGATCGCTTGTAGCGATAAGGCCGCCCATTGTGCACCATAAATTTAAGGAAATTGTATAATTTTAATTGTTTTTCTATTTTAAAATGGTTACAATAAAGAATATTTGTATTGTATTGTATTAAAACGTTTCTAGATATAATATCATTAAATTAATGTAGGTGCGTTAATAGACACAGAATATTCTTTAGCTTAGCTTTAAAATATTACCTGCACCACTAACGTCGTGTAGGACGGCGAAGTTTTTCAACTTGTTTAATATTGCACGCAATGTATCATGAAAAGTTTGCATTATGCAATAATCAAAGCGCACGATATACAAACTTCCATAGCTTATATTTTTATCGTACATAACTCCGTAAAACTTCTCGTCGGGTTACTGTATCACAATGGTATTAAAACAACAACAACAAAAATGTGTGTGTCTACTGTCTGTGTGTACACAGTCAGCACAAAAAACACAAAACATATAAATTAGCATATAATACATAGTTTCATTACACTGGCTATTTATTTATTGTTATTTGAATCGAAGTTACACAATTATTGTTTATTATTTTTTATATGTTTTAAAGGACATGTCCAAAAACGGACCTAAAATTCTAACAAAGACAGTTTATATATATTTGGATAGAGCTCTTAAAAACTAGCTTTTTACAATCAATAGTTTTTCAAGACCTCCGATTTTAAGATTTATGTTTTTATTTAGCTTAAAAACTACACTTATTACGAACGTTTTTAAAAAAGTGAGTTATAAATGGAAGGATCTAAAAATATTTCTTTAATGGATTCAAGATCCATATTTTGCCCCTTTAATATCCGTAAAGTTTAAGTCCGGTTAGATTTTGAGGCCAAGCACCCATCCAAAAAGCGGACATATCCTTTATTCAAGGAAATACATTAATCCTCTGGTAACCCTATTTTTTTAAGCTTAACCCATCTCTATTCGCTACGTGTTCACGGGGGAACAAAACGTCACTTGCCAATTATAGTTCGGACAAACTAAGCTGGCCGGTATGACAATTCAATTTTTCATGACGTGATAACTCTGTGAGAACGTCTACCCAAAAAATTCAAAACCGTGTCATGTCATACCGGCCATATTAGTTTGTCCCTACTATAAGCGGAAATCGTTTTTACGCGCCTACCCATAGGATTCTAATAAAAAAAATTAAAAGACAGCTGTCAAACTGACATGGAATATTAAAATGTTAAATGGCGGCAATACGAGACTTAACATATTTTAAAGGTGTAAGTGGGTTTTCTTTACGTTTTTCACACTCCCACAGGTTCTTCACTATCAACGCCGGCCTTCTTTCACCATTTCTTAATGTTTCGGACACAATAATTAATAAAATTTAAAAAATCTACATATGTCCTCATAATGTCTACCATCTTGTCAGACAGGGGTGCCAACATCACGCCATCGGAACTATAAGTTGAAACGTACTACCACCAACACATACACAGGTAAGGAGAAAGCCACGAAATTTTAAACGTGAACGAAATTTTAAACGATGTTACTATCTATAAAATACAATTTATCACAAACAATCGATAAAAGAATATAAGCAGTCCAACTTAACTTTTTCGAAAACCTTCAAGAGATTTATCTCCAATTACGATAAAGGCACCAAATGTATCATACGAAAAGCTCCTTATTTTATAAGCGAATAAGTTTTACTATCGAAAGATATTCTCATTTATTTCATCCAGATTTCTCGAGGCATTAAATTGGGTTTTGCAGATGGCTTCAGATGTCTTCGCCGGAATATTTGAGTCGGTCTGCGGAAGCATACGTTCAACTTGAGATTTGAATGGGTCTATGTCCTCTCCTTTTCCTTGCCTGTACGGTGTAAAGGTGGTAATAAAAATATTGGTTTGCTTTTTAAGTAGTCTTAGTGCGGTTTTTATTTTTTCTAGATCATGTCCTTTATTCAGCATTTGTCTACCTATTCTACGAAAAATGGGATGTAATGGTATAATTATATTTCGAGTAACAATAACAGATTTTGTGTTTGTAATGTGGTTTAAATTTCGATCTGATGCTAAACGATAATATAAGAGGTTATAATTTTTTTTTTAATTACTCGCACCTATTAAAATGTTTTGAAAATAAACTAGCTCAAATAGAGTCCTGCTATATATTCTAGAATAAACCTTTTTACTAAAGCTATAAGAGCGTCGCAATCCCCACAGACTATATTTCCGACCGGCGATGCCTTACACAGAACTATATTGCTTGTTATAGTTCTGTGATGCCTTAGTACTCTTTTTATATTATAAAGGCAATTCTATGATATACGCCCGTTGATACCCACAAAGAAAAAGATACAGCGGCATTCGTTGACCCAGCGGGGAAGGGTTAATCGAATTCTCTTTGCTATTCCGTTATTGCTTGTGTTTGCAATTTATTTCGGGCTAGACATTCATTTTGTGGCCATATTTTTGGGCAGATTCCTCATGCGGCTATAGCCCGCTGTCATTGGAGTTATTTACAAAAAATAATATAATGTCATTCTCTTGAGGTTCTTTTGAATCTTTTGTGCTCTAAGAAATGTTTTTAGTACTAAATTGACTTTTAATGTCGTATTTATATGTAAGTAGGTACTAAGAATATTATTTGATTAAAAATATTAATTAGTTTTATTACTTTATAGAACTGTTTGCCTTGTTAAAGAATCAAAACATTATTTAGCCCTCAGAAATTAAGCTTATCGGTACCGCTTCAACAAGAAATCCTTTTTAAGCTGTGACAATAAAATATTATAGAACATCTTAAAAATTTCATATATTTTATACAGTATGCAGATTAGGCGGTTACAGCTTATCCGACGGCTAATTCTTCCATCTTCAGTTAATTGTTTGGTGTTATTAAGACAAATTACACCGACTTCCTGTTTTGTGTTCTTATAACATTGGTCTGATGTTTGTTCACGTAAAAACTTTGTGGAACATTTTTGCTGACCTAAAAATGTCGTGTTTAACAAAACTATTGAGGTTCTTTGTGGGTTGTACGGAAAAAATGCGAATAGACGTAAAAGAATTGTATTTATTTGCAATGCTTCAATATTACATTTCACGAAATTACTGTATCAAATAGTGATAATAAAATAAGAGAGGTAAATGCAATGGATGAGCTAATCAATTTACACTTTTTCCAAACTTTTTTGTCAACGATCAACATATTGTTTACAAATAAATCCGGTTAATAACGAACTTTCAACGACCATCAACATTAATAATATTTAATCCAAGCGCTTTCGAATTACTAAGTCAAAATATTCTTTCCAAACCATCAGTAAGTTTGAAATAAGAAGTAAGCATTCTTAGACTAGAGCGTACAAATACAACCAAACGGGACTACTCAGTGGAAACCATTTATAAATTATAGCAAAAAAATCTTAAACTACTGCATAACCAACTATTCTACTATAATCAAAGCATAGTTCTTCCAACATTGATTTGACTTTCGTGACAATACAGCAACTTGGTGGAAATGACGCGGTTGGCGGCATGACCGCTGCGAATAGTTGCTTCATAGAACGGAACATCAGCCGGCTTGAAGTTCGATATTACTTATGGACTTGATTTATCGAACTCGAAATAATCTGCTACTGATGATTGTGCAGTTTTAAAAAGTGTTTCGGTGTATGGTTAAATAGTTTGGGTACCAAGCATGTATATGTAATTACGTAAGGACACAAAATTAATGATTTTAATAATAATAATATAATGAGTTTTTAAATATGTTTGTTTTTGCCGCCATAACTAGTATATTACATAAATAAAATCCGGAATAGAATTAAAACAGTGGTCTGAATTTTTTTTAAATACTCAAGGGTCTGAAAACATGAAATCTCTCGGTAAACTCACCGCAAGTACGTGAAATCAAAGCAAATATTCTGCTAGCACTCGCAGGTATTCACACGCGTCTACTGGGACGTGCTTCACTTCAACAGACCAGAATGTTTCACCACAAGTTCCCGCGTTTAGTTTTGGCTATTATATTAGAATCAATGCGGAACCCGTGTTAAGGTAAGTACCTACGTGTAATCAAAGCAAATATTCCGGTCGCATTCGCCGCGCCTCTACCGGAACGTGAATAAGACCGGAATATTTTGACACTATCAACTATGTTAACTTGCGGTTCCACGTGACAACAGATGTAGACGTGATTTTGTAAGGAAAATCCTCAGAAGAATAACAAGCACTATTCTTCTGAGGGAAAATCATGTTTAGTTTATTGTCATTTTAATTGTCATTCACATATTATCTAATAGCATATTCCCGCGGCTCCGAACGCGTGTTAAAGTTTTTCCGGAATAAAAGTCCCGCTTTATATGCTCCCGGGATAAAAAGTAGCTTATGTTACTCGCTGATAATAAAGTTTAATATGGATGAAAGAATTTTTTGAAACCGTTCAGTGGTTTTTGAGCTTATCCATTACAAACAAACAAACAAAAAATCTAATCTTTCCTTTTTATAATATTAGTAGGGTCATTCGGCCTAAAAGTACGCACTTTTTTTTCTATCGTCTACACAGTCAAAAATATAGTGTCTTGAAAAACGTTTTAACACTCTATGTAAAGGAAATTTATTCTACTTTCATTATTTAATGAGTTTTTGTACATTGCTTCACTGTTTTTTTTGCAATACATGTTTAAGTGCATCGGGAGAAATTCGTACTATTGACCCGTTATGTGGGTAAAACAACGCAGAGTGTTTAATGAAAATATTTTTTTTTCTGTATAAGGTTTAAAAATCTTTACATATAATATTCGACTTAATTGCAGCTTAAAGAAGAAAAAACCGTGCGATCATTGTAATGAAGTTATAACAGGGTGCGTACTTTTAACGTCGTACTCTTACCCAAACAGGGAATATTTTAAACAATCATACGTTAGTTGAGACGCATTTATTTTCTAGGACAGAATTATTGACTAAAATAAATACTATAATAATCATGTAAACTTAATATAATTAACGGAATTTTATAAACTGATGCACCGTCTAGCCAGACACTTTTTTCCCAGCACAAAATGTTGGTAACTAATCAACAAAATCACGTTGATCACCGTTTTTCGCTAAACAAGTGAGGCTTGGTAAAATAGCTTGTGGCTCTGACATCGTCCCTGACGCGCCCCTGATTTAGCCGAAAAATTGTCTGAGGCCCCTCAATAGGTTCCGAGATATTGACCATGCGAACTTTTACCCACTGCGTGCTGTTGCCCCGAATGACCCTATAGATAGAAAATACTGCATTACGTCACCTAAAAATTAACTTTATTGATAATGCAGATATAGTCTGTAGGTAGTAGAGATTGGTATACCCATATTTCACAAAATATGTAATCTGGTATTAAAAATAAAACAGATATCTTGTTGATTTAATTACACAGAAGTTCACACAATATATCTCTGTATAAGATTGCAGCGTGATGGAACAACATCCATCAAAACCCATTTTCATACAAGCATTACTCAGCATTGTAAATGAATTGTGGTTAACTTAAGAAGATTAAATCACGAAACGTCTGTTCATTACTCGAAGACAACTAAAATAAGCGACATTTTACTATTTTACAACTACGAAACTCATGTCTTCGTATACAAACACGCTTACCATAATCAATACGAATTTCATACAAAATTTATTTAATATTACCACTGGCGAATATAAATTGGGCCCGCTATAGTGTAATTACGGTTAGTTTCTTTACGGCCTAAATCGTCGCGGTTTCGGGATCGACCCCCAGGCGCGTAACTTTAGCACTATAGCTTGAGAGAGCCATAACGCACACTGATATTGTTGTCTGGAGAACGCTGGGAATAGGCCATTCGCTAGCGGCTACGACGGCGTGACAATATGGCCAAGAATGTACCTCAATAATGGGAAATCACGCTGCCCGCGCTGAGTATTGATTCTGGTAAACGTGACCGTTCTATACGGATAGTGGAGTTAATTTCTATTTTGTGCGGCGCTTTGGGCGTGATACCTCTTATAGTTTTAGTATTGTAGAAATATATTCTAATGTAAAGATGTTATGAAATTCGTGTTAGCGTAACGAGAATTTTTACGTTCTTAGCTAAGTATTTATTTTTTTGTATTGCGAATATTAAAAACATCACCATTTCGAATTAACAACTAGTTTTATTTGTTTGTTTTTGTTTTTACAGACAATAAGATTGTACTTTAACTTAGTGTGTACTACGTAATAACAATAGTTTCGATCCGAAATTCGTAGTAGCTTTGAAGTCAAACACACGCCACGTTGAGGTTGGCACAAAAAGCCGGCACAGTCGTACAAAACATTACTAACCTACGAATTAGTCGCTGCGAAGTGAAAATTTTACGCTCATTGAATAAAAATTGCCAATTTATTCGTCAGGAATCATTCTCTAGACGACTTAAAAGGTCATAAGATTAGGTAAGAACGCGATTTGTTTGATGTCACGTCATTATGGATTTTATTACCCAAATTTTGCGACAGTTAAGATCCGAGGAGCTGAATTATGTTTGCTGTCACGCTTATAAAACCGGTGTCGTTAAATTAAACGTCTCGGTTGTAATGGTGCTATTTCATTTAGCCGGTTAATCGAACTTTGTGATTAACTGTCTCTGATTAATAAAGTGTGAACTTTTTGTAAGGGCTGTATGTTGATACATACGCGTTCTGGATACATTGTTGGTCCAAACGATAGTTTATTTATTAGCTTACCTACTTATTGACCTAATTAACTGTTTCTGCATTGCCGGCCAACTTTATCGTTCTAGAAAACCTATTCAAAAAAAAATCGATAAATCGTTGCTTGAAATTACTACACACACTCACGCCTTGTATCCCCGAAGGGGTAGGCAGAGGCGCAACTAGTGCACCCACTTTTCGCCGTGCGTATTCCGTCCCATGATGTGATAGGGGGCGAGCCTATCGCCATATTGGGCACAAATTCCAGACTCCGGGCTGATACTGAATTTAAAAACCAATATCGCTTTGCCCGCCCGGGAATCGAACTCAAGACCTCAGCATTGCAGTCATACCGTAAGACAACTACGCCACCGAGGCAGTCAAGTCAGTTGAAATTACTAGAAAACATTTAATAACTTAATCAACAATATCAAAACCAAATTCAGAAATGTACATTGTAAAATTAGACTGTATTTTGCCAACAATTCGGCGTGGGCACCGATCTCATCGAATAACGGAATTACATTGTAACCTTATCTGATTTTAAGGAGTGGTAAATTTTATTTAAACAATGAGTGAACCGCGATAGCTTTGTAAGGCACTATTGTGCATAATGCGGGCGCATTTTAATTGAGGTTTGAGAACGAATTATGTAGGGGCTTTGTGCTTTTGTTGAAGTCATAATGCAGAGAAGCGGTCTGGTGTGACGCGAATGAAATTTTCGATCTGGTCGCTATTTTTATGGTTTAATTGTCTTCTATGATTAGGTTTTATGCGCAATTAATTAATATAAAAAGAATTGATGATCTCTCATCTCTGTGGCATCTTCTTTAGATCTGTATTTGAGTAAACTGCGATTTTTTTTTTTTTTTTTTTTTATCGCATAGAATGACGAGACGAGCATGCCGTTCACCTGATGGTAAGCGATACGACCGCCCATAAACAGTAGTAGCACCATACAGCACCTTGAGTTACAAAGACTGTGTGGCATTCCACTGCGCTCGTCATCCTGAGACATAAGATGTTAAGTCTCATTATGTCCAGTAGTTACACTGGCTACAATGTCCTTCAAACCGAAACACAACAGTGCATGCACACTGCTGCTTGGCGGTAGAAATAGACATTGCGGTGGTACCCACCCAGACGGTCTCTTACATATGAGAGACCTACCACCAGTAAATTTTGTGCCATATTGTTGTCCTTCAATTTAAATAATTTAGGAAAATTTGTAAATAAATCTAATCTAATATTACCTTCCGGAAAGTGTTTGAGCATTTTCAGTGATCGACTCTCTTAGTAATACGTGTCGCTTTGCCTACTTTCACTGATGATCAGATTTAGCAAATTATTTTTTCATCCCTTTGAATCTATGGTAAGCCAAACTAAATGACCTAATGACTTCAAAGGGCCTCGACGTCGAAATCTTTAGAACTTTCTCGAGCTAAGTATTATATGAGTGATTGAAATCTATTAGTGTTTGCGAAGTCTGGAGGCGTTGACATATTGTCTCGGTTGGAACACTTTCTAAAAGGAATTAGATAAGTAGGTCGGCTTAAACTTCAATAAAATGACAGCTTATATGTCATTGTATGTGAATAATATAGTATGTAGTTAACGTATATAGTAATAGTTCAATATGTTCCGTATTTTTATAAAGACAGAGCCGCTCAATTCTAAGCACCACAATCGCCCATTAACAGGAACACCATCTAGAATTGAAGAATTATAGAATTTTTAATGTCCAGTAATTACAATATCCAAACCGGAATACAGCAATGCAGGTACACTGCTGCTTAGCGGTAGATATAGACAATGCACTACCTACTTAGACCGTTGCATACAAGAGACCTGCCAGAAATAAATGACTTACTACGATTTTATTTTGTTATTTACCGACTTCAATATTCAAGACAAATTTGTTGCCCCGAATATTTGCTACAACATAAACCGCTTAAGACTGTGAGGCCACATATGCCTTGTAATGTAACCTTCTAGTTAACATTCTCTACATTGTCACAGTTTATACACAAGAAATATCTTCTAAATTCGAAATGAATATTACGAGTCTCTTGCGATGTAATGTTGGTAAATTGTTTGAGAGTATAAGGATGGTGAAAACTAACCAAAGATTAAACAACAGTCTAGGAGTGGACAAAATCGATTTAATTGCCAACAAAATGTCTCATAAAAAAAGAGTGGAGTGAGAGTGGAGTCGAGTGGAGGCCACATACTGGCAAGGGCAGCGTCGGCCGTCCACCTGTAAGGTGGACAGACGATTTGATAAAGGTCGCAGGAGCACGCTGGATGCAGGCCTCTTTTGACAGGTTCGTCTGCAAATCTTTAGGGGAGTCCTATGTTCAGCTGTGGACGTCGTGTGGCTGATGATGAAAATTTATCAGTCATTTTCGATATCAATCAGAATTGTTTGTTAATCGTGGGTGTAAGTGACTATGGGACATTCAATCTGGCATCATTTCAATGCGTAAGGTTGGAGCAATTTTTTAGCAAATTGTTTCAGATGTCACTTGTCATTGTATCCAACTATACATTATGACAATTAATCTGACAATCTGATGTCAATCATACTTATCACTATTGAACCTGTCTGTGATTGAACTGATGCTTGATTAATTAATGTCCGTTAGCTGGCGTACAAACAAATATTTAGAAGGATAGTTTAAAATATTAAAAAAACAATCAATGGACACTAAATATTGTGCAGAATTGTACAATAGGGCATGTTCATAAACGTAAATTGACTATTGTTTCTTTGTACACTATAATATACTTTTCAATGGCTTTATATTATCAGCATAAAAAACAAAATCATTTCACTGCAACGAAAGAAAACCAACGCCTTCATAGCAAAATGACGAAATTGCGCTTTATTCTCATATATTTTTATATTTTTCACAAAATATCCGAGCCGAGGAGTGGGTAAGTACTTAGTTTCATTCCATTATCTCGCGGTTGCAGCGTGGTAACGACGTCTGCCGGTAAACTTCCGCATCCGGCCCACATTGTCTGCGTAGATTCTAGATAAAACATGTTACAGTACACATTGTTTGTTATACATCTTAGATACAAGGAGTTTTAAACTTCACGGACACTATTTTTATAAAACGACTCGATTTAAACGGGTTTAGTTCGTTCATTTTATTTCTTAACAAAATTAATGAGTTTGTCAAGAGATTTTTCAGATGTTTACGCTTAATGGATGGTTTTCGCACAAATAGAGACTAAGTCCTAGATTGTTATAAGCTACTTTTTCGCGAAAATGAATACCATCGTTTTATTTTAAGGAATAAACACGTGCTGCGCTATTGCTGGATAAAGAAATGAAACAAAAATAGCCGTAAATAGATTATGGATTTCCTAGAAATTGTGTAGGTAGCTATTATATCAGTAATATTAAGCATTTAACTTTTCGTTGCCAAATAAATAATGACTTAATAGATGTAGAAATTCGTATATACCAAAGCGATGTTTTCCTGGACCTAAGCTTCATGTTTATTATTTTATGAATGCTTTAATATACGTAATTACTTTTTAAATGTACAAAAGTGAATGGTACAAGGTTCCTTTTCAATAATTTATATTTGTCCGCAGTAAAACAACAACGGTGCTTAACGGTGCTACTGCCTCGGTGGCGTAGTTGTATTATGGTACGACTGCAATGCTGAGGTCTCGGGTTCAATCCCCAGGTCGGGCAAAGTGATATTGGATTTTTCTATTCAGTATCAGCCCGGAGTTTGGAATTTGTGCCCGATATGGCGATAGGCTCGTCCCCTATCACATCATGGGACGGAATACGCACGGTGAAAAGTGGGTGCATTTAATTGCGCCTCTGCCTACCCCTTCGGGGATAAATGGCGTGAGTTTGTATGTATGCATATAAAATAACAACAATGATAATTTCACTTATACTAACAATGATGATATTTTTAAGTACAGGGAAGCTCGTTTTCGGCACTTAAGGACTAACGGCCTTATTCACAAAGTATATAAACCTATTTTGGCTAACGAATGTTTTGTCTTCTTCGAACTAATTTTAGTTTGAACTTGAAGGAAGAAGACAAAACATTCTATAACTAATATAGGTTTTGTAAACTGTTTATGAATAAGGTCGTATATATATCATATTTTTAGAACGGAAATATGTCCTACGAGTCATCTTTTGTCTAAAATTATTTAATACATAAAGGCTTGAGTAACAAATATTTATTTCTACGGTATGTATTTTATCGCATTATTTATTCTTTGATTAATTATATACCTGGATAGACACTAAATGTTCCAAACGCAAATAGCTTCTACGCAATGTATTTAAGGTTATATTAGATTAGTAAGAAATGGTTTTAATGACTTTAATAAATAAAATAAATAAAAATATACTCGTTTCAAGAATTATAGCTTCTACGCATTGTATTTAAGGTTAATATTAGTAAGATAATAGCAAAAAGTGTCGTGACAACTTTTCATGAGAATTTTTTCCGTCCAGCCCCCTTTCACAACGCGCGATAAGGAACTTCGATCCAATTATTAATTAATCAAAGTATTTATTAAAGAAAACGGATCGAGACTTCACGAACAAGAATTACGTCTAGTGCTTTTTCTTTGTAAATATTTTCGTGAAATTTTATACGTTTCACAATGAGAAACACTCCGAAATCCGCCAATGGGATAGAGGTATAAATATTTTAATTTAGTTAAGCTTTCGGTTTAATTCGACTCTCTTTGACGTCGATAATAGATTAAATACCGACCTATTTTGTACTTTGCTTTATAATTGAAGCTGTAAAATCAGTTTGGTGGATGTGGTTGCGATAAATAATTATCATGATTATATTATGATTTACATAATTATTAGTAGGTAAGGAGTTAATAACATATGTTAATTTTTATATTTTGAATTAAGAAAATGAGATGTCTGCTCAATGTTACGAACAATCTTAAATATTTCCTAAGTGAGGTTTTAGAAAATATATAGGGTAATTTTAACATTGCGTTAGTAAATTAAACCTAATACTCGTCTTTGCCTCTGCTAATAGTATGCCAAAAATGACCCATGAGAAAAGAATATTTTCACCAAAAATCTCAATTTTACTTTCCTGATATTTTTTATAATTTTGTTCTTTAGTGCGAATATGGCGTGTGTGTGAGTGTATTTCAGACTGAAAGTGTTATGTTGCCGCAGCGGCGAACCTAGAGTAGTAGTAGTGGTATTAGGGCGTGTAAACTTAAAGTTAATTTTTATGAATACTTATTTTGTTCGAAATTTTTACTTTTATATTTTACATCTATGGCTAAAAAAACTCAATGGAAAGTGTTATTTTCAAAGAGATAAGTAATTGGTTTAAATTAGTAACGCAATGTCAAAATGACCCTGTCATCATCATCAGCTCGTTGCAGTCCACTGCTGTACATAGGCCTATCCCAAGGTACGCCACAGAGCCCGGTCTGCTGCTTTATGCATCCAGTCGCTGCCGGCCCTCTTGTGTAATTCGTCCCGCCATCTGGCCAGAGGGCGTCGCAAATGACCCTGTATTTACTTACAAATCATTCATCTAATACCTGTCCAATCCTACTAATATTATAAACGCGAAAGTTTGTAAGTATGGATGTTTGTTACTCTTTCACGCAAAAACTACTGAACGGATTTCGATGAAATGTGGCACACGGGTAGGTCATGTCCTAGATTAAAACGTAGGCTACTTTTTATCTCGGGAAAATATAAAGCGGGACTTTGATCCCGGAAAAACTTTTTGACGCGGGCGGAACCGCGGGCAAAAGCTAGTACTCAATAAAAAGACTTTGAATTTTGTCAATTAATCGACTCTTTATTATTGTTAAAATAGTCGTTTCTATATAGTGTAGTCACTATAATATCTAAAAAGTTGTACTAATTAAACATCAACGTTAAAAACAACTGACAAAACAGTTTATATTGTCCATTTCAAAACACGCGGAGTGTTGAGGAAAACTCATTAGCACTTTGTTCTTTATGCAATGCGTTCACAATGTAGCACTAACTTAGTACCGCGATTACTTATATGTTTGTTGTCATTTAAATTAAATGGTCATTTAGCTAGATCAAAGGGATTTGACGTGTAAAGCTGAGGACTGTTTTGTGAGAGTTTGGTTTGGAATTGGACTGAGATAATTGATCTAAACGGTATAATAATTTGTAAATGGTACTTTTGAATTAAGAAAATCGAATGAATAATTATAATTTTGGAATAATTAAAGTATCTTCATGCTCTTATAACTTTTATAAGGAACCGTTAAGATTTATTTTAAAGTTAACGAGTAGGTATGTAAACTATGTTCTTGAGTTTTAACAGCCAGATTCATCTTTGCAGGAAGTAATCTCTGGAACCACTGAACCAATATCGATGAAATTTGGTATGGACATTAGACATAGTTTGAGATCCTGGGAAGAACAAAGGCTACATACATTTTTATTCCAGAAAACCTTTCACACGGGCGGAGCCGCGAACAAAAGCTAGTATGAGATATAATAATTATCTTAAAGAGCCGTAGGTAATACGCCTGACAATGCAAGATGATTCAGTAGATAATGAAGGGACCTTGAAGTCACCCACGTTCTGAATAGGGGATCACTATCGCCGCCCACATTCTAATTAAACTTTTATTCAGACTTTTGCCATTCCTCGTTCTTTGTTCCTCAATTTTGAGTTCGTTTACGACATAAATAAAAGCATTTCCCTTTGTTCAGTTGGGTGCCGAATAAACGTTAATTTGGGTCTAGATTAACAGGCATTGTGCTGTCAAAATTGTCTTGCTAAAATAACGTGGCATACAAAAACTATTGTTAATGTTTGCCTCTGTAATGGAATTGTTGTTTGCTATAATTAATATTGAATAGAGATAACCTAAATGGATGCCCTAAAGGTTTTAAAGTTGATGAAAATGTGTGAAACGTCATCCGTAATTATAATGATTTATGGCTACACCTCAGAGTATGCTCATCGCCGGGTGAAGTGGAAACATCTAAGCAAGTAATCAGATTTTGGAACTGCACCTCGATGTCATCAGACAGAAAAATACTTACTCTAGTATCCTAAAATGCTTAGAATAGTTCGCTATGAGGTTCATGCATACATAAAAACACACACTCACGCCTTTTATCCCTAAGGCGTAGGCAGAGGCGCAACTAGTGCATCCACTTTTGTAGTGCGTATTCCGTCCCATGATGTGACAGGGGCCGAGCCTATCGCCATTTCGGACACAAATTCCAGACTCCGGGCTGATACTGAATAGAAAAATCCAACACCACTGTGCCCGACCCGGGGATCGAAACCGAGACCTCAGCATTGCTGTCGTACCGTAATACAACTACGCCACCGAGGCAGTCTCTCAACTATGTGGTTCAGTAGGCGATTATTTCAACTTTGATATAATTTGTGATTCTAAATCGGAAATAGAAAAATAATATTTCTAGCCTATTTATTTTGTCGTGAAATAAAGGCGTTAAACTGATTTATGTTGTTTCTGTCTTTATAAACAACAAATTTCAGAAATGTCTCAATTTCAATAAGTCGTAACAGTTAACTCCCTCCATGTAGACCTACCTTTTTACAGCTCATAAAACAATGATCTTAAAGCTTCCCGTGAGTTTACTGTAGATACTTAGTTTAGCTTATAGCTCTGTCCGTATTAAATCCCTTTCTTGGAAAAAAAATGCTTATATTAACCGGATAATGAAAGAGTTTTCAGAATCAATGTAAGTAGTAGTTTTAAAGATCAATGGCGTTTTAGCAAAAAAAAAACTCTGCTTTTATTATAAACTGATGTGTGCACGCACTATTTTTTTTTATATAATATTAAAAACATTTTCTGCTCAATTGGTCTTGTCAGTGTCGAATTGTAGGGTTAATTTCCTACGATTATAATGAATTAAGTCTCAAAGGAAAAATATACCTTAATTAACCGGGATCTATATTATACTAGACTTTTGCTCGCGGCTCTGCCCGCGTGAATGAGTTTTCCGGGATAAAAGTCCCGCTTTATATTATCCCGGGATAAAACATACCTATGTACTCCCTGATAATGTAGCTTTATATTGGTGAAAGAATTGTTAAAATCGGTCCAGTAGTTTTTGAGTTTATTCGTTATAAACATACAAAAATAAAAATCTTTCCTCTTTATAATATAGATTGATGTGCTTGACAAGCCGATAGGCTTACCGGCGAAATATGTACTTATCAAAGGGTTCTTAATCCCACATTTTAAAAACTAGTATTTGAAGTTGGAGATACTTACCAGGACAATTCGGAAGATAGATTATAGACTAGCAATAGTTAAATTAATAGTAATTAGTAAAAGTGAGTTAAATTAAATGAAGATTAAAAATTCATAACGTTATCAGGGCGCTTTAAAAACCCAGGACGTTACTTAAAAACCATGCAGGACATTCCAGGATACTACAAATACTAGGACATGTCCTGGGAAAACCGGACGATTGGCAACCCTAACTTGACTGACCTAACTGTGCTTCTGCTTAAACAGTCGCCTTTAGGGCTGAGCTTCTAACCAGTTTTATTAAATTTGTTTGGATAGAGATATTTACTTATTTTAAACTGTTTATTGTACATATAATATATGCTCATTGTTCATATTTTGAGGCTATCTTGACATTAATTTGTACTTTTGTTCTGTATTTTTGAAAGTATTAAAAACTCTAACAACGAGACACACCGTTTTATTGAATTTATTTCCAAGGATTTGAGATGATCCTACTTGTTTTATACATAAATATATTCAGCAATAAGTGTCTATCCTAAATACACAAAAGGCCTGTTGTCTAGACAGATATTCAAAGTTAGTGACAGTTTTAGTGACTTAAGCAATTTTGTTTTCTTATCAGACCAAGTTATCACATTATATCATCATCGTCTTACTTCTTACTAATGTTATTAATACGAATTATGTGAAATGTTTGTATATTTGTTAGCAGTTAACGCATAAATTGGAGAACAGATTTACATGAAATTAGGCAAAGCCACGGAAGCATGGTATTTTATTCTGTATGGTGTTGCTACTGCTTATGGGTGGTCGTATTGCTTACCATCAGGCGAGCAGTTTGCTATTCTCGTAGTTCAGAAGCCATAAAAAAAGATAAACAGTGCCCTAGATTAATACAGGCAATTTTTTACCATGAGAAAGTAGCACAGTAGTACTTTTTACCTGGCAGCCGCGAGCAAAGAGCCCATCATTTCTCATCGTTCTGTCTAGTTGGTCAGTCACGAGCAGTACCTAGTCCTTCATATCTGTCTACAATACATGCTACATCAATAAAAAGAAAAATAAGCATGATATTTTTATAACGTCTATAAGTTAGGTAAGTAGCATTTAATGTGTTCCCAGGGCGCCTCTCTGGTTGACGAGGGTCAGTATCGACAGGCTGTTTTGTAGTCCAAGCGAATATCAACTCGCGATCGTTAAGGTGAGACACGTTTTATATGAGTACGTCTTAATACTTCGTTACATGGGCTGTAAACAATGTTGGTGTAAGACAGACTAGGCATCGATGGTATAGAATTTAGATAAAAAAACATAATATTATGAATGTCGATACCCATAATTATGAATCAATTAAAATCAATGAACAGACCAGAATAGACGTCATCACACACACGCACACATACGCACACACACGCACACACACACACACACAATCACACTCACGCCTTTTATCGAAACGATTCAAATGGGCGTAAATGATTACCACCGGCCATAAATATTCAAAAGAATTGTGAGTGCGCAGCCCACTTATAAGGAGCAATTTAGTCGGGAAAGCAGAGCAGGGGATTTGGTCCTCCGACAAGCCTCGAGGGGATCGTTATGTCACGGGATTCACCAAATTTGTCGGTGGAGGCGGTGTGCGTCATGCCACGATGGGTTGATTGGAAATTTGAGATTAACTAATAAATCTATTGTGTTGAGCAACAAATTTATAAGTATAATTATTCTTCTCTCTTCTTTCTTTTATTAAGTTTTTTTAAATTTTACTTTGAATTATAATACTGTGTGGAAGTGGAACTATACTGCGTTCTTCTAAAAAGACGTAAGAAATTAGCTCCCATCATATAAATATCAAATAATAACACACATATTACGCTTTTATCCCGAAGGGGTAAGCAAATATGTAATCAGAGCACTTTTCGCCATGTTTGATCCGATCTATGATGTGGTAGGGGGTGAGCCTATCGCCGCATCGGGCCCAACACGGGATTTGAACCCGCGACCACAGAATAGTAGTCATACCGCGTACGAAATACAATAAACCATAAAACTTTAGTCGCACATAATTATGGCACACGTTCCATACCAACGGGTAAATTTGATGTACCAAGAGTTAATAGTTACTACGGAGACAGAACATTGGAAAAACGTATTCCTTTCCTTCTTAATAGCCTTCCTGTAAATATCAGAAATGAACAAAAATACACTAAGTTTGTAAAATTACTAAAGGAATATTTACTTGACAAAATGTAAGATATTAAAAGTATGAAATAAGAATTGTAACCCAATGCATAATGCATTATGTGTTTATGAGACTCATAGGTTCCCACAGACAAACTGCGCAAGCAGTTTCGTGGGGCAAACTATTATTAAGATATGCATGTACATATGATGTTGTTTAATAAAAAAAAACACGCTACCGAGACAGCCATAACACTGTCTACAATATCAGCCAAACGGGAACAAAACAGTACTTGAATACTGTTGCTAAGCAATGATACACAATGCAGAAAATTTAATAGAAAACCTACTCGATATAATATATACAATAACAGTCAATAGTTCACGTAACCATTCACTGCAGAAGACAAAAGATTCAGGTATTTGGTGTTTCCAAACGTGTGCCGTTACGTACTGCGGGTGAAATATATCTGAAGCTTTCAGATGCCGGAAGTAGCTTGATGTATCGACAGAATGCTGTAAATGTACAGCGATCGAACCTTTTGTAACATTTTGCGGAGCCAAGTGATGAATAGGTTTTTGACGTGGATATTTTTCATATTATTTTTAAAATTACTCACCTCTTTCGTCAAGTGTTTACTAGCAAAACAGTGCATTGCCAAGATTGCCAATGATCTAAGTCTGTTAAGCGGATTTAAATGCATTTACTACTACTTTAAAAAACAATACAAATATCTAAATAAGCTTTGAAATTTTTGTATTTGTAGCGTTATTTAAATTCCAATTTTGAAATATACATTTTTGTTTGTCCGACCCGGGACATCCCCTCACAGCGATATAACAGAAGAATGAGCGTCTATCCTCCATGGCGCACATGTTCGACAAGGTTAATTTGGTTTAATTCATAAAACATCGATGTTGAAAGCACATCGCATATTTAATAATATGGCATAAATAACTCGACTACACATATATATAATTATATTTTATTGCATTGAATGACGAGACGTGCATGCCTTTCGCCTGATGGTAAGCGATACGACCACCCATAAACACTAGCAACACCATCCAGCACTTTGAGTTACAAAGTACTGTGAGGTATTCCACTGCGCTCGTCATAATGAGACATAAGATGTTAAGTCTCATTATATCCAGTGTCACCGGCTACAATGTCCTTCAAACCGCAATACAACAGTGCATGCACACTGCTGCTTCGCGGTAGAAATAGACATTGCGGTGGTACCCACCCAGACAGACTCTTACATATTAGAGACTTACCAACAGTAAATAAAAAACACCACACATAAAATAACCCATCAATGCCCCTACCGGCATACAAACATGTAAAAAAGTCATTCGCTTTTCACAGGAACGTTACCCAATACGTTCAACAGAAAACGATGCAATAAAAAAACCACTAACAATAAATAACATTAGTAGCGATTTTATTTAGAATAGTTCCGTCCCATATGCAATTACCACTTCAGGCGGAGTCCCTTTATATGTTCCAAGTAAGAGCCTTGATGTTTTACGTGACGGCATCGAAAGTTTTATTTGTACAACTTTGGAAGACAGTGAATTTACTTATGTTCAATGACATATCAAGAAGTAATACACATTTACTCCGTTGTTACAGTAAAATGGGGTTTTTGAGATATTAAACGGTTTATCATCATCAAAATTTTAAATTTTCACCATCTTTATTACGGGCACTGCCTTGCTGGCGTAGTTGTATTACGGTACGACTGCAATGCTGAGGTCTCGGTTTCGATCCCCGAGTTGGGCAAAGCGGTATTGGATTTTTCTATTCACCATCAGCCCGGAGTCTGGAATTTGTACCCGATATGGCGATATCACATCATGGGACGGAATACAAACGTCGAAAGGTGGGTGCACTAGTTGCGCTTCTGCCTACCCCCTCGGGGATAAAAGGCGTGAGTGTAGTATGTAATATTATCATAATATTTTTTATTGAAAAGTATGTTATCTCGGTAAATATTGTAACGAGTTATGGTTACCCGGATCCCCTTTATGATATTTTATCCTCAGGCATTTCTCATTCCCCCGGGATAAAAACTACACGCATGCATAGATTGCTTACCCGCTGGGGAGTACTAAGGTAATAAAAAACAAACCCAATTCCGATTTATAATATACATGTTTAGGTATTTTGTTCGCTTTGAAAAACGTTTTGTGTAGTTCAGGAGTACCCTCGCGTTCATAATTTTAAACAACTTTATCGCTGAGAAGGAGTGTCCTCTCTTCTTAAATGACTTGGTTAAGAAGTGATTTAGGCAGACAAGTATTGTGGCAGTCCAACAATTGACAACGCAACGATGCACCTGTGACACTAAAGCTAAATGACATCTAAACATTTACTGCCAAAACCATTTCTAAGTCAAAATTCCTCGGAGTCGTCCTGTGGACAGTAAGTATTGCAGCTCTGCGCACTGTTTATGGCTGCAGTAAACCGACCATACATAAAACTTTAGGTTTACGCCATTTGCCGCGTAGCTTTACAAGTTGTACTAACGTAATGAGCTCTGTCTGTTGATATTCCCTTGCTATTTGTTTTTTACTCGAATAGTCTTGCTTTCTTTTAGGCGTCGATGACTTTTATGATCCCTTGAAATTTGTTGAAGGAAATTCTGGATGATTGGGTATTGAATATATGAATTGAAGTGAAGGTTTAGAATCGATGAAGAGTAGATAGATTATAATGATTAATTTGAATTCGAAGTTCACATGAAATTTGGTCGCGCTAATAAAATCTTCCCGTTCTAGTCTCTAGACGATGACTAATCACCATCGCTCCAAAACACCAAAGTTCTAGTGTTACAAGAGCAATTCGTCGTCAAATGCAAAAACTAAAATAAAAGTCTCACAAATAAAATCATATTATGCAAATAAATATTTTACGAAATCTAATAATCTGTGTACCTTAGCCAATATACCTTAACATCTGGAGTCTACGAGAGAATACAAAAAAGTCTGAAACAAATAAGCGAGTTATCGTAAGACGCAAAAAACAAATGTGCACATCCAATGAAATTGAATTTCATTGAAAAGATCCGGACAAAGATTTGGTGGAATCCCGGGGGTGGGATTTAGAGAAATACTTAAAGTGGCTTACAGTCCGCGATTGCGTGCGATAGGCAAATCCCACGTTCGTCTTTGGAGCAATATAAAATGGCCCTAATACGGACATTTTGGGCGCGGACATATTAGCCGCGCGTAGCGATCAGCGCCTTAATTATGTATATATCCTTCCCAGCCGATTTCAGTCACGGCGGCCAATCTCAACGGAGATCAGCCAGGTACGCAGCAGATATTAAAGTGCACAAATGAGTGCCCTGGATATTCCTTCACTCTCATAGGCCGGCAAGACGGCAATCCGAAATGACCGGAGAGATCAGGCGCAGAACTAACTACTTTAGGTGCTTTTAGAGGCACGGGGGTATCACACCGCCAACTTCCTGACTCCGAGCTACGACTGAGTAATTTTTAAGATGAAAAAACCTAGTGACGATGTTTTCGGCTCGACCCGGGATTAAAGCCCACGACCTCAGCATGCAAATCGTACTCGTAACACCAATACAACTACGCCACCGAGGCAGTCCTTAATTATGTAATATAACAATGAGTTAATATAAGAACCATTCCACATAGTAAATCTTAATATCATTAATAGGATTGTCTGTTTGACACAGAGAATAATCTCTTTTTTAGGCGACATCCAAAAAAGGAGAAGGTTCTCAATTCGTGTGTATGCATTTTTTTAAATGTATGTACACTGAATTCTCTGAAAATTGTGAGCCTATTTCCTTGATTCCTTTTTTATTTAGTAGATTAGGGTCTCAAATTGGTCCCATTTCAATATATCATGGTTTAGGGTTCATCATTTTATGGAACAGACCTAATAGACCTGAATCATTTATGTCTAAGGTTGTGTGTGCTCTATGGATACTATTAATCATGTGGGTAACAAATATTTTGATTTCTGCGTACTTAAATACTTTGTACCATTTGAATTATATAGTTTCATACTGTTTCATGTTGCTATTTAAAAGCCATCTCTTATCACTGCAACCAACCTTAATATTGACGTACGTGAAACTAATTTCCATATGCCTTATGTTTCGACAATACGCATTTTATTCAGTTTACGAAATTAGGTACTTATATTCTTTTTAAATCCATATTTATTACAGTTGTTTAGCAAATGAGAATATAAATTTAGTTACAATGGAAAGGAAATTTAGAAATGCTTCATCAACTAACACAATTGGTCTAAAAATTACGAAACGTAAGAAGTTAAAATTTGACACAAAGACTTCGTTAAGGTCTTTAAGAAATGAATTTGCGGCAAATTCAATTGTCTGTTGAATTCTTAGTTATTAAAAGTTGGCTACGTATTCATTTTATTACAAAATATTATGCCTTTTGATTCGTTCATTAGGTATTTCAAGATTATAGATTAACGGTACAACGTTTGGTATAGATTTTATCGTCGTTGATTCATTTTTGTATAGTTACCGTTTCCCAATATCTTTGTATGTTTTGCTTGCTATTTCCTTGAAGTTTTTTTTTATATTATTAATAAGTAATCAATTATAATTGTACTATGATTACGCAGTATATTATGGCCTTTTCTGCAATTGCTGACAAAATTTTATCCACGTAGATATATATGATGATTTCCAATATACGTAGGTATTTAATTATATCGACTTAATGCCTGAATATTCTTAGTAGAAGTGAATAAAGACAAATAAATTGTTAGGCATTTATGTTTCGAACAACATTAGACATTTATATCATAAGTAAGAGCTCCCCTAATTAAAATTGATTTAAAATGACTGGTATTTATTTAAATCTCCCACAATCATTATTAAAAAGACCGTCTTAATTGGACTTAAATTACTCTAGCCAAAAAAATTGCAAAAAGGCCAAGCGAGACAGAATTACAGAGCGGAATATTAAATTCGCCGCGCTACCTACAGCATTCTTTTCACATACGGGCGTGGAAATAACCGAAATTCCTTAAGTAAACGGCAGTTCAGTTAAATTAAACGAGTTATGAGAGCCATTAATCGTGTGGAGCGTCGTCGTGAAAACGTGTTATTGTTCTAAAGAAAATTGAGTGAAGTTTAAAAGTCGTTAGTTTTTGGTAAAAATTTTGGGTATTTTGTAGGTAACAGCTTAGTAGGCAGTGGTTTGGCTGTACTCCTGGAATAGCTAAAGACCATTCGTGGAGGCAGGAGCGTATCAGGCGGAACTCGTTCTAATATTTGTAAAAAAAAATGCTGGTCTCTGGTAACTGAACAAGCGAGAAGATCTGCCATGTATTCCATCACCTCGAATTCCATGGTCAACTTTTTAGGAAAGAAATCTGGGTTATCAAGGCGTTTCTTGAGCCTCTACCAATTTCGTTCGCCTCACGAACA
Organism: Sphinx pinastri; assembly: GCA_947568825.1. Lineage (NCBI taxonomy): Eukaryota > Metazoa > Arthropoda > Insecta > Lepidoptera > Sphingidae > Sphinx > Sphinx pinastri. The sequence goes on along the minus strand of OX387627.1, from coordinate 5,449,364 downwards.
GCAGCAATAACGCAGTTACTTCAGTTGTATTTCAAGATTATTTACTTTAGTAAATAGAGTATGATATTATGATATATAAGTTTTATATTTAAAGTCCTTGTAAAACTATAGGCTCGCCCCTATCACATCATGGGACGGTGTGCGCATGGTGAAAAGTGAGTGCATTAATTGCGCCTCTGCCTACCCCTTAGGGGATAAAAGACGTGAGTGTGTATGTATGTGTAAAAACCTTGGAAAATATATTAATAAATGTATACGGGACACGTTCTTGGCTGCCGTCATTACCTTCAACAAGTCCAAGCCTGGTGGTGACAAACTGAATAGTCAGCATCTTGGCTTTGACGGAGAAAAGGTCCCAGTTTACGTGGCCGAACATTTGAGTCCCTCAAACAAAGCGTTACATGCTGCTGTTCGACTAAGAGCAAAGGAAAAAGGATATCGACACGTCTGGGTGAGAGGAGGGCGGGTGTATGTCAGGAAGGCGGATGATTCTGAATTTAAACTAATTAAGGATATGGACGCTATAAGCAAAATTAATTAATTTAACAGCAATGAGTTATAATAAGTGCTTCTAATTAGACAAACATTAAATTCGCTACGTTCAATATGTATTACCAAAATACTCGTGGGTTGCGCTCTAAAACCCACGACTTTTATACGAATTTGATAAGTACAGATTATGATGCACTTGTTTTAACAGAAACATGGGCAAATAGTTGTATCCTTAGTAGTGAAATTTTTGATAATAGATTTAATGTTTTTAGGCGGGATAGGGAATCATCTGGATTCAGCAATGCCAAAGATGGGGGAGGTGTTTTAATTGCTGTGTCTAAAAAATTTACTGCCAACAGACAATCTGAATGGGAAAGTAAATGTGAGGATTTATGGGTAACTGTAGAACTCAGTCCCAATATTACACTGGCTATCTGTGTAATCTATCTACCACCCCCGGTACTGCCTTCCACTTTTAAACACTTTATGGATAGCTTTAACTCAGTAGCAGATAGAAATAATTACCATACAGTTTTAATTGGCGATTTCAATATGAGCAACATAGACTGGAACCTAGTTTGCAATGCAGCAGGGTCAATTTTATATTCATATCCAAAAATTAATATAGATTTAATTGATTTTGCGCACATAAATAACCTAAAACAATGTAATTGCATTACGAATATGAAGGGTAAAGTTTTGGATTTAGTCTTCGTTGACTCTATCCAGTGCAGTGTAACTAGGGCAGTCAATAATCTTTGTAAAGTTGACCCCTATCACCCACCCCTCGATATTGAATTAAAATTTTCAACTAAATTTAATTATCTAAAGTCGAACGACACTAATATGCTAAATTTTAGAAAAGCTAATTACACGATCATAAAAAAAGAGTTAAATAATATTAGTTGGTATAGCCTATTTTCGGATATTAGTGAGCCCAATGAAATGGTTAGTGTTTTTTATGATGTAATTAATAGATTAATAAAAAAAATTGTTCCTTTACGCAGAAGTAACAATAGGTGTAATAGGCAGTCTCCTTGGTTTAATGAGCGCTTGCGTAAAATGTTGTGTGAAAAAGATAAATATAGGCGTAAGTACAATGTTTACGGAAATCCATTGGATAAGATATCTTTTCAAATATGTAGCAAACGTTGTGACAGTTATGCAAGGCAGTGTTATAATTCATATATTAGTCTTGTGGAAGATAAAATATCCCAGAATTCGAAGTTCTTTTGGTCTTATATAAAAGCTAGAAGGCAAGGAACTAGCACATATCCGGCTAGTATGTCTAATGGGAGTATCGTTACTAGTAATGGCAATGATATATGCAATATGTTTGGATCGTATTTTTCGTCTGTGTACAACCCAGTCTTACAATCCAAAAATGTTGACGCGTTGTCTCCTTACTTAGTTAGTATACAGAACGATTCAGCTTGTTTTTCTTCTATGTACATAGAAAAAAAGGAAGTTTTAAATTTCCTTAAAAATCTTGATGTCACCAAGGGCTGTGGCGCGGATGGTATTCCGCCATATTTTATAGTAAACTGTGCTGAGGAGCTATCGACTCCACTTCAGATAATTTTTAACACCTCACTCACTAGCGGTATATTTCCTAAACAGTGGAAAATAGCGAAAGTTGTACCAATTCCTAAAGCTGATCCCAAAGATATGGTTAGTAGCTATAGACCAATATCTATTCTTCCAACCATAGGTAAAGTTTTCGAAGCAATATTATGTCCGAAATTGCAGGTTTACTTCAAGAAATATGTCTCGAATCAGCAACATGGTTTTATATCAGGAAGATCTACATGTACTAACTTGGTAACTTTTGTTGAATACATCTTGGAATCTTTAGATTCGAACAAGCAAGTTGATGTTGTATACATGGACTTCACTAAAGCGTTCGACAAAGTCTCCCATGATTTGTTGATACAAAAGTTATTGGTGTATGGAATTTGTGGCTCGTTATTAGAGTGGTTGAAGTCTTATTTAATTGATAGGTTCTTCTATGTTGTTGCGAACGGGTATAGATCTGACATCTTCAGTATCACTTCTGGTGTACCACAGGGCTCGCATTTGGGACCCTTGCTCTTTAATATTTTCATAAATGATGTCACACATTGTTTTGTTAATACCCAGTCCTTTCTTTTCGCTGATGATCTAAAGATCGCACGTGTTGTGGAATCTCAGCAGGATGTAGTGTTGCTTCAAGGTGATATTGACAGATTCCTGGATTGGTGCGCCCGCAATTGCATGGAATTAAATATTAAAAAATGTTCTCAAATAAGTTTTACGCGTAAATTAAATTCTTACGCCTTTGATTACAATTTTCATAATGTGCCACTGACTAGAGTCGATTCCATTCGCGATTTGGGTATTATACTCGACCAAAAATTGACATTCCTTCCCAACATAAATTATATCATAAATAAAGCCTCGAAGACCCTTGGCTTTGTAATGAGAAATGCAAGAATATTTCGTAAACTTAAAACTAAAGTGATTCTGTATGAAAGTCTGGTTCGTTCGTTGCTCGAGTACTGTGTGGTTGTATGGCGTCCTCACTATGCAACCCATAGCTTACGACTGGAACGCATTCAGAAACGCTTTTTGAATTATCTGGCTAATTGTTCACCTGACGCTAAAGGAACAAGTTACGTTAAGAAGTTAGAATTATTTGGGATTAACTCTTTAGAAAAGCGTCGAGATTTATTAGAACTCACGTTTTTATTCAAAATATTGCGTGGGAATGTGGATAGCTCGGAATTGCTGTCTAAAATTAATTTCAAAGTTTCACACCGTCTGCCTAGGCATCCTATAAAACTCCTAAGTCAACCATTTCGTAAAACTGTATTTGGGTCGAATTCACCTATTGCAAGATTATGTAAGGTCTATAATGAAAACTCCAGTAAGATTGACCTGTTTGGTACGAGTCTCTTTAAATTTAAAAGGCAATTAAAACATCTTGGAAGCGTTTAATCGTATCATAAGATTAGTTTTGAGTTGTATCTGTATTCTTACATAATACTTTATAGTCAGTGTTGCTTAGACGTTGTCCATAATTTTATAAGTTATTAAGTAGTGTATTTTTTCTTTTCTCTTTCGAGATACTATGTGCTCTCTATATTTTGTATGAAGTGTTCACTTTTTTATGTTGTGCACTTAGTTTAATTTAATTATGTACTGTATGTTTTTTGTATTAAAATTCGGTGTAGCAACTGTTTGTGAACCTATTAAAATAAAATAAAATAAAAATAAAAATAAAATATAGCCTTTGAAAATAATAAACTTATTATGCAGGCTGCTTTTGACAGATCCGTCTGGAAATCTTTAGGGGAGGCCTATGTTCAGAAGTGGACGCCGTGCGGCTGCTGATGATGATGATGATGATGAACGTCAATACAGTTGGCCACTAGAAGATAACATCAATACTATAATCTCTTAAAAGGTAAAACGTGCAATTATCTAAACTTAAGCTTAAAAAGATAAACAATTGAACGGCTGCTGTAGCGTTTAGTCACGTTTCTGCTCCGTTCTTCATTTATCCAATAAAACACCTGTTAACTATCTCTCGCTTAACTGTTCCGCGAATGCTCCGTTTAACTCCAGCCTTTTGTGAAGTTATACTTTTGTATTTATACCGTTCATTAAACGTTGACTTGATTTATGGTATTTTTGAGTTTTAGTATTCTTTCATTGGTCTGTTCGAGGTATATAGGACGAGGAAGTCTTGAGAGGTTTTGCAACAATTTTCTAGCATTCTTTTTTAGGGTATTAATGTTTTCCGTCATCAGCCACATGAACTAAACATAGGCCTCCCCTTAAGACAGTGGCGTAGAGTGGGTTCGTACCGCCCGGTGTGAACCTAAAATTTGTCACCCCAAGGCACCAAAAAAAGCTCATTTCAAAAATTAAAAGTCATGCTGTACTGTCTGTTGTGGGGCTCCTTTTTCCGCACTTAGCCCGTAGAAAGTCGGGCCGTTGTGCGTACTGTATGCTGTACTGTCACCAAAATTTTAAAATTGTAAAAGTTTTTATTTTACGCATCTTACCGCCCACTAAAAGTGCCGCCCCCTCCGCCCCGAACGCGCTACGCCACTGCCAAAAGATGCAAATGGGCAATCAAATGGGCGTAAATAATAATTAAGCCAAATCATTTCTATAAGAATAAGGCTTAATAGAATAAGGCTAGTTTCAAGCTAATAGCTAAAATCTTATAAAAATACGTTCCTATATTATAAATAATCTATCGATATAACCAAGAATAACAATATCAGGCTACTGGTGGTAGGTCTCTCATTATGTAAGAGGCCGTCTGGGTGGGTACCACCGCAATGTCTATTTCTACCGCCAAGCAACAGTGTGCATGCACTGTTGTGTTTCGGTTTGAAGGACATTGTAGCCAGTATAACTACTGGACATAATGAGACTTAACATCTTATGTCTCAGGGTGACGAGCGCAGTGGAATGCCACACAGTACTTTGTTAGTCAAGGTGCTGGATGGTGTTGCTACTGTTTATGGGTGGTCGTATCGCTTACCATCAGGCGAACGGCATGCTCGTCTCGTCATTAAATGCAATAAAAAAAAAAAAAAAAAAAAAAAAAAAAATCCTGGAATGGTTAACCGTTCCGGGATCAGCCTGTGTATACCCGGTTTCAAATAGCCCGGCATAATAGGCTAGTTGACTACGTTTTTTATTAAACATTTATCAAAAATGTATGCCATCCAAAAACTAACGGAAAAGAATTTTCAAAATTGGTGCAATAACAAGTAAGTTATAAGCTTTGAAATTTAGTAGAAGGGGTAATAAAGTAATATAATACTGTGACGTCACCGGGTTTCACCAGCCATAACTCTGCGTGTGTGCGAAAGAGATAGCGCGCTATCCCCACCACGCCCCCACTCACGACAATATTTTAAATGTGAATAACTGCTTTATTTTTCAACCAATTTTGATGCTGATTTCACAGAAGAATTTATTTTTTGTTTTATTTTCTGTTACATATAAAAGAATATACAAAATAAAACATAGGAAACTACCCTATTGTGTCAACTGACAAGGGGAAATCATCTCTTAGTTGACACTCTGTGTAGACACAGACTAGTACAGTGGGGTTACTATGCCGAGCTAATATAAATAAATTGTGTGTGTACTTATGTACACGCGTTAGAAGTTATACTTCTTTGGCGTAACAAGCTAAAAATCTTTCTAAATAACGCGCCAAAAGAAGTATAACTTCAATATCTTTCGCCTTATTCTACGTTCAAATTCAAAACTAAAATGTTGACTATAGCTAACTTCAGGGTGTCGGTTTCGTGACGGTGTGCGCGCGCGTCGTAAAAATTTACTCTCATCATTTTTCCATAACGCGCCACAAGAAGTATAACTTCAAAAGTAAGAATCTTTATAACTATCTGTATTTGATAAAACATTCTGTGTACCATAGCACTAAAAGTTTTTGCAAGATTCGCCACTCGCCACAAACTATGAATTTCATCACGAACGCAGCCAGAAATAGTTTCATACAAAAACACGTTAACTTCATGAAGTTTCATACTTTGACACAGTGCTAAACTACAGTAACAAGTTTCTTGTTAGCTGCGCTTGTTATTGAATACGTCTGAGGAGCTTCCAAATGAGTTCTCTATCTCAAAAGCCATTATTAAAATTTTGATGAATATCAACTGGCAAAAGCGAAACTCGACTCGACTTTGGAGAACTAAATTATTCACAACAATCGTGAATGGACCGTACCGTGTTTAATTATTATGCAATTACAAATCCAGGTCTTAAATCTAGACCTACACCTATGTAGGACGTTTAATTGAAAAGAGAGATCAAAAATACCAATGATGTACGAAAAAGTAAAAAAGCAATGATTCGGTTTTTGTATTTAAAATAGTAAAAAAAAGAAGTGTAGGTATAATTTATAATGATAATAATACCAGCTACACCTGTATTGTATATTGTATACAGTACAATTGCTGTACACGGGCCTCTTTCACTATTGAAGAGTGTAGACATTAATCCATCACATCACGGGTTGAACAGTCAGCCAGATAAGTAGATAAACAAATTGAAAATTTTAATTCACATTGACGTGTACAGTTGAATTGAAACGTTGTTTTTTTTAGTGTAAAGTAAAGTTAATCCTTTTTATTTTATTATTGTGAAGAGAAATCAAAAATTGGTAAGAACACAAAAGTATATAGGCGATTTTTAGTTTTGAATTCATACAGCTACTTATGTGGGTGACTGTACATTATCAGAATTCATTAGATAAACCTATATATTTATTACCTATACTAGTATGAAACTAAGTTTTATTGCTAACGTTACTATCTACACCGATTTTATTCTTTATTTTTTAAGCTATTGCATAGCTTCAATCGCGGGCCTAGAGCGTGGAGACCGAATCCAGAAATTCCGTAATGAAAATAACCTGACATATTTTTTATCTTACTAATATGAACCTTAAATACAATGCGTAGAAGCTATAATTCTTGAAACGAGTATATTTTTATTTATTTCATTTATTAAAGTGATTAAAACCATTTCTTACTGATCTAATATGAACCTTAAACACATTGTGTAGAAGCTATTTCCCCAGCGTTGGCACGGCACGAGTACAAAAGAATCGAACGTAACATTATTTTTTCAAATTTTGATTTATTCTACTTTGGTTGTGATGACCATTGCATTTCTGACATTTATCAATAACAAGACTAAACGTGCGTTGCTCGCGTTTAAAAATCTACTTTATGTGGTAAGCGTAAGATCGAAATTGTGTTTAGTCAATCAAAATTTGTGTTAAAAAATGCTATGCAATAGCTTTACCGCGGCAGTCTCCGAGTGCCACACGTATTTCTTTTATTCAACAGTTACCCACGTTGTAGTCTATACTGTCCACGTTACCATATAAAAGTACCCATCCAATTTAAAAATTTACCTCAAATTAGTAATTTAACAAGTGAGACATTTAAATAAAATTTAATATCTAACATTTTTGGTTGCGGCGAAATAATTAAAATGAAACGCTTCTAAGCATGCTCATTTATGTTAATTACAACTTAAAATAATTGTGAAATTACCTTTTGAACTAAGTATCTCTTGAGAACATAATTACGCTGTGTTATTTAAATGTTTTCGTTTCAACTTGACAACGTAAGGCCATTGCAATGCTAACTGAATTGTATTTTTAACCGACTTCCAAAAGGAGGAGGTTATCAATTCGTGTGTTTGTATTTTTTTTATGTATGTACACTGATTTCTCTGAAAATTGGGAGCGTATTTCCTTGATTCCTTCTTTATTAAGTAAATAAGGGTTGCGAAGTGGTCCCATTTCAATATATCTTGGTATAGGGTTCATCATTTTATGGAACAGACCGAGTAGACCTGAATCATATGAGTAATTTCATTCGACGACTAAAAAGTACCCTTACGAAATTATATTAGCAACGCATAAATTTGAGCTATTTTTTTATTGAATAAAAGCATAATAAAAGATAATACATATGCATGGTGACCCGTTATACGAATAACAGGGACTCCCACTAGATGGTAAGGGATAAATAGGTATATGAAACGATTTATTTTTAAAAAAAGTAATAAATAGCAAAAAACGTAGATTTGTCATATTGCTATAAAAAATGAGTAGGCGCTTTTCGACAGATTCGATAGAATGTGTTTAGTATCTATCTATAGACTTCTAATGGACCTTAAAATATGATAATAATAAGCTGTTTAGTCTTGAGAACGAATATATTATAATGACTTGCAGAATTCTTTTAATAGGTACGTATATTAGTGTAATATGTGTGTGACGCAAAACGCCCATGCAAGTTTCCGATTCTACTAAAGGAAAGGAATGTTTAACTCCTGATTTAATAAATCATTCATCATTGCTACATAATGGAGCATTAAGATTTTCACCTGATTTCAGGATCTACTAGAATCTATACCTACTTTGGTTTGCAAAGTCTAATCTAACTGCGTGTGATGTCCTAGAGATTAGATTAACAACTCAACAGTGAGCATCAGGCTGTTCTACCCAAATGATGGAGTCTTTTATATTATAATACAGACCTGAGCTGTTGTCCTAGCGTGACACTACCTTGACGATCCTTTAAGTTTACGTTCAGAGTTATAAGACCATTCTCAGCCTAATATGACTGTTACTGGTAGTAGGTCTCTCATATGTAAGAGGCTGTCTGGGTGGGTACCACCGCAATGTCTATTTCTACCGCCAAGCAGCAGTGTGCATGCACTATAGTTTCGGTTTGAACGACATTGTAGCCAGTGAACTACTTTGTAACTCAAGGTACTGGATGGATACTGTTTATGGGTGGTCGTATCGCTTACCATCAGGCGAATGGCAAGCTTGTCTCGTCATTCAATTCATTAAAAAAAATATGACCGCTCCGCTCATTCTCGCGGTATGCGGTAAGAATAAATAAAACACTTCTAACAAAAAATAATTTATTTCTCAATACAAATTCAAACAGTATACCTAGAATGACTTGGATTTTCGTAGTATATATTATACCTACTCTTTGGACTTGGATTATACAGATACAAACCATGAGTTTTTATAGCACCTTTTCTGTAAAATTCCGTGTTACATAATAATAAAATTTTCCTTCCTGGACTATTTTGGTTTTAAGCATAGATATAATTTTCTGAAATAAAAATGAAAACTATTATCATTTTTGAAAGGGGTCGGGTCAATTTTTTGAGAGAGCAACCTGTAGTTATTTGTCTTCATCATCGTCTGAGAAAGTCGTCATCTTCAGAGAAAGCTGTATGAATAATGTCCACTGCTGAATATAGGCCTCCCCTAAAGATTTCCAGACGAACCTGTCTTATACCTCCTTTAAACCATGAACACACTATAATCTAGATTTAATTTCAAATCAATTTATTGATATATGTAATTGCGTGCTGAAATAAATTTAAGCTATAATTAATCCGAAGAAATAATATCCCTATTGAATTCTGTCAATATAATTTGACAGCATTATTCGTTTTTAAAAATTTCCGTTGTCAGTTTTACTCAAAGAGTTTTATATGTCGATATAAATGATATAAAAACTCTTTCACTTTCAAAAGTCTTACTCATGACTCTTGAGCTAGTATTTCTAGGATTGTATCTATTGTTTGATCATCAAAATATCGAATCAAGACAGCTTTGGGAATTCCATCTATTATAATAAATTACAAGATTTGAATATATAATAGCAATAATTATAATATTTAACTCTATATTGCATTACCTATTTACTAAAAAGTGAAAAATAAAAACTTGTACACAACACTCTAATGTAAAAAATAACTCATACTTTGCTCATGGGTTATAAGGAAATTTAAATGCTACCAATATTATAAACACTGCCATTCGTGTGATTATATTTATGTGCAATGAATAAACCTTTGGAGTCGGTGCCGGTCATAAAAAAATCGAACTGCCTACATAAATATACCATACCATACCAGCCCTGTATTATATACTGCCCACTGCTGAGCATGGGCCTCCTCTACTACTGAGAGGGTTTAAGGCCTTAGTCCACCACGCTGGCCTAGTGCGGGTTGGCGGACTTCACATACCTACGAAATTCAGAGAACTTCTCAGATATGCAGGTTTCCTCACAATGTTTTCCTTCACTGTTAAAGCGAGCGATAATTCACAAAGAATACACACATAACTTTTTAGAAAAGTCAGAGTTGTGTGCCCTTGGGTTTTGAACCTGCGGACGTTCGTCTCGTCAGTCCGTTCCACTCCCAACTAGGCTATCGCCGCTTCACACAAATATGTTTATTAAAAAATACTCGTAGATAAATTGCACACATTAAATTGTAATATGAAATATATACTTTACAAAAGAATGAATTAAAAAATTCTAGTCGCATGACAAATAAGTACCAAAAATCAGGCACCGACTCCAAAGGTTTATTCATTGCACATAAATATAATCACACGAATGGCAGTGTTTATAATATTGGTAGTATTTAAATTTCCTTATAACCCATGAGCAAAGTATGAGTTATTTTTTACATTAGAGTGGTTTTAGAAGTCGGTGCTATTTTTTTTTAAAAAGTTTTTATGTAACATTACATAAAATAATTTCTACATTTTAATTCAGAAATATGTGTTGCCAATTTCTTAATTTGTATTTCTGTGTTGCTACCGCCTTTTGTCTAGTTTTAGGTTTTATTATAAGGACATCGTTTTGATCGTTGGCCATATTATGATTTAAAAACAGTAACGAGTTAAACAAAATAACGAGCGTCGTCATTCGTTAGAATAGAATAAAAAAACGATAAAACTGAAGTTATTCTAAAAGGTATAATAGTAATTGGTTTATGCCCTTCATTTTAAGTGGCTTTTTAAAAGTAAACGATCTACAAAAGATCTAAAATTTCTGGAATATTATTTACATTATCTTTTTAGTATCATTTTTAAGAAAAATGGTATGTAAACCTAACCAAACTGCCACAGAATGTATAAAATAAACTTGAAACTGTTGTGCAAGGTTTGGTCACAATTTTCTATACATAAACTAGGTGTTGCTAGCGGCTTCGCCTGCGTTAAAAGCCTTTCCTGGTACAAAAGTCCCTAAACCACTGTACAGATCCATAACGCCATCGCTACGATGACTGCGCTTTATAGTGAAAAAATTAGATAAAACAATGATTATTTGCCACAGAAGTAACTTACCGGGATAAAAGTAACCAATGAGTTAATCCAGGCTATGGTTTGTGTATGTGTGTATTGCACACATATTTTTCGCAAGATTAGGTTAGATAGTAAGATTAAAGTTGTGTCCACACTCGGGATCATTTCGACAGCGATTACTAATCCTAGAGCGCAAGAAATCTTACATACATCGTATCACGCCTATTTCAGGGTTAGGCAGAGGCCCCTTCGTTACTTAACCCCAATTTTTTAAAAACTTAATTGTATTGTGTTAACTTATTTTTCGTTTTACCCGCATGCAGGAAGCGATAAAAATGCCAACTGTGTTTATTTTAGTGAATTTACATTTATATTACCTGAGTTAACTTGGAAACTTACTGCATCATGTGAAATAACCATCTACAGGTTAGAATTTTCCGCTTCTCGCACTCTAATCGGAATTCTAGTTTTACTTGTAACAAACAATGTTTTAACTTGAAACATTCAGTTACAAGATAACGAGTTAGTATGGTCTTTTTGTTTAAGTGAAATATTGAAATTTCGGATATAGGTCTATATGGCCTATGTGATCTATGACTATATTTTAATTTCGAATTAAAGTTTGTGACCTAAAATTGTAACATTTGTAATTATCTTACATTATCTCTTCCAAGGAAATGATTCAGATTTGTATTGTACATACTAAGTATTACATAGTTTTAATTATAGTATCTATAATAATACCAGCTGTGATATATACTGTCCCACTTCTGGGCACAGGCCTCCTCTACTACTGAGATAGTTTAGGCCTTAGTCCACCACGCTGGCCTTGTGCGGGTTGACAGATTTCACATAGAACTTCTCAGATATGCAGGTTTCCTCACGATGTTTTCCTTCAATGTTAAAGCAAGCGATAATTCACAAAGAATATACACATAACTTTAGACAAGTCAGAGGTGTGTGCCCTTTGATTTTGAACCTGCGGACCTCCGTCTCGGCAGTCCACTCCCAACTAAGCTATCGCCTATCCTACCTATAATATCCAAGTTAGTTTTTTTTTTAATCTTATTTTATGGAGCTTTGTCGTATGTTACGACTAATGCCGGGTTTTGAAGTACTATTGACGGCAGTTTATCTATCCGTTAGCGCTATTGGTTCAATAACCCATGAAATATTTACTGGTGGTAGATCTCTCATATGTAAGAGTCCGTCTGGGTGGGTACCACCGCAATGTCTATTTCTACCGCCAAGCAGCAGTGTGCATGGACTGTTGTGTTTTGGTTTGAAGGACATTGTAGCCAGTGTAACTACTGGACATAATGAGACTTAACATCTTATGTCTCAGGATGACGAGTGCAGTGGAATGCCACACAGTACTTTGTAAGTCAAGGTGTTGGATGGTGTTGGTACTGTTTATGGGTGGTCGTATCGCTTACCATCAGGCGAACGGCATGCTCGTCTCGTCAATAAATGGAATAAAAAAAAAAAAAAAAAATGCGTTTCTTAACCACGCACTGCAAGATAAACTCAGCTTAAACTTCCTTTAACTTAACTGGCCAATTTTTGCCGTTTATGTGTTCCATAACTATTTGACGTGTCATTTTGTGACAAACGACGGCAACTTATTAGATATTATTTACAATAACGAGGAACATAATTGATACGGCTAATCACAACAGTTTCAGTAGTGTTATAAACAGGGGCGGCTGTACTTTAAGTGCACTCGTGCGCTGAACTATCAGATTTTAATACGTTTAGAAATAAAAAAACAAAAAATGATTAATAATATCTGATTAATGATCTATTCAATATTAACAAAATTATGATGCAACAAGTTAAGCTCTTTGCTAAAGCATTAAGACGTATTTTTCGAAAATCGCTGTAAGAAATATTCCCCGTGCGGTCAACAAAGCACACGGCGAGTGCTCATACAACTTCTACGAGCTAAGAGCGAAAACGCCTGGCGCGTGAGACAGAGATAGTTCAATAGAAAATGTACGGCGAAATAAGACTGCTCTCGTGCGCCGTACGGGTGAACCGAAGATTACCGAGAGCGGACGAGGTTTGACGAAATTCGCTATCATAGTGTCAATTTACAATTAGCGGACGCATTTGATTTGTTTTTTTATTTGTTTACATTCTGCAAGGATTGAGTTTGAGTGATTATTGAGTTATTAGACAGTTTGTGGGAGTAAATCGTTGTGAAAATGAGCGTGATTTAATTTAAAAAAAATAAAAATACCTTGTGTAGACAAAATGTTTTTTTATTACAATTTCGGATTCGAATACTTACTTAGTGAGCTGGTAAAGTGAACCACCACTTCTAAGATCCACCTGCCGCCACTGGTTATAAATTCTCAAATTCTAAATAAAACGACATAAAACCCAAATCAGCAAACTAGTGCTAGCATGACATAAGACATTTTGTTGAACTATTTGACTTTTTTTAAAATTCGGCAATGATGTCATTCATCAGCCACAGACAAATAACAAATTACCACAAAATAAAATTAAAATAATGTTTAGGCGTTGATCTATTTTAAAATAAGTTATTTTTGTATATTAAATAATGATTAGTTACGAATTTTAGTAATAAAATCCATTTTAAAGTCGATTGCTAAAAAAGAGCCATCTAGTAGCAAAACAAGGAGCTGGTTGTCGGCTTCATAGTTATCGAATGCTTCATTATATGTTCAAAAACACAGTGAAAGTCAACCGACGTTTATCTTAAGTTTAACTTTAATGGATCAATAGTTATTGAAAGTTTAACTGGGAGATTCAGAAATCGGGCATAAGTCGCTCCATATGTCCACTTAAATATACACAGACTAAACATTTGCCCCTCTGACATAGGAGCCGATAACATACTATTAAAGCCCCTATATTACTAACTAAAATATGAGGTCCACTCCGCACACATTCCGACATCTATGTTAGTTAGTATTGCGTCTTTCAAAATATTAATGTCGTTCGTATAATTTTTTTTAGTAGGATCGTAATTTGCATAGCTTACATAATATTATACATCTGTTGTTATAATTGTGTATTGCAATTATAGTTCGGACAAACTAAGCTGGCCGGTATGACAATTAAATTTTTTTCCCGACGCGATAACTCTGTGAGAGCGTCTACCCAAAAAATTCAAAACCGAGTCATGTCATATCGGCCAGATTAGTTTGTCCCTACTATAATAGTCCGGTAAAATTGAATTCAATTATATCAGAATCCAGAGAACTGAACAAAATTTGCAGTTTTACGAATGGAAATTTAATTCGAATATATTATTTAGTAACCTATAAAATGTTCATAATATTATCAGTTACATGACAAAATATTGTCCTTTAACGTGATCAAAGAACTTTATATAAATGGTTTTGATATAGTAAAATCAAAGCAGCTGCATTGAACTAAGATCACCTGGTGAATAATGCATACTTACCGCTAGTTTATATACTGGGTATGTCTAGTTTTTTTTGCAGATAGAGACATTTTAGCATCCGCGAACGTGGGTTCGTCGGTACGCTTGCATTATTCATCCACCTCTCTCATAACTTTGCTAACAATCGCGTACATTCTTACACAATGCTGGAAAAATACATTTCATCCAACGAACAATATAATTATTATTTCATTTGCTTCTTTTTATTCTATTATCTCGGTCCGGATGCGAAGTTACCGGCAGTTTATTTTTTGTTTTGATCAAACAATTTGTTTTTTACATGCGGGATTTCTGTCATAATGGCCGTTTCTCGTTGAATGGGAAATAAGGTTGTACTTTTTTCGAGAAATTTATATACTTTCGGCATGTATATTGCCTGCTTGCCGGAGTACGATATTTAAAGAATAATGTTTGAGTGGTGAAGCAGATGTTAAATGTTTGTATTACATAAAAAAATTGGCATGAAAACAATATTTGGGAATGAAAAGGAAATATATTAGAATAATATTAATGGAGACAGTACATTGTACCACTTATATGTTTTGTGATGTAGTCGAAAGTTGAAACATCAATATCGGTTGGTTTCAAGTGGCAACGGAGATTGTTTGGAAAGGCGTTGGAAAGAGAAAATATTCTTTGAAATATTCATATAATTTCTGAAGTGAAACGATCGCTCACAATACTTGATGCAAATACATGAAGTGTTAAACTTTTCACACGTCAGCATATAAGACATAATAAATTATGGTTTGAAGGAAAATTAACGAAAAAATATCATCTTACGAACTAATAGAACTCATTTTTGTTTTCAAAGTATTTTACTGTCTTTTTTATAGCTGGAGAAACAAGCTAATATAGTAAACATCTAAAAATCTACCAAAATAAATAAATAATAAAAACGGTATCGTCCTGTCAAAAACTAAAAGCCAACTCCGTGACGAGGTCGCTGGTAATTGAAAAAGGGATCGGTTTTCGAGACCGGCCTGTCGTCAGACTGAAGGTGCCGTTAGATTGACGTCCAGCCATCCATCATGACTGACAACGTCCTCTTGATACCCATCACCTACGCTACGGTTAATAGGTTCCACGTGGAATCGGTTAGCGTCGAATATCCTAACAGATTTAATGTGCCGTTTAGGTAAACAAGTTCGAGGAGACATCGAAATATTATTATAATATTATTTAGCGTATCAAATTAACTATAATAATTCATGATCATCAAAAGGTCAATAATTACTTAATTATTTTTTTATGAAACGTAGTAAAATTCTTGAAAGACAATCAAAACTCGTAAGTCTTTGGTGGAGTCTCTTTGGTAGAGCGGCGATAGCCTAGTTGGGAGTGGAACGGACTGCGGAAACGAATGTTCGCAGGTTCAAAACCCAAGGGCACACACCTCTGACTTTTCTAAAAAGTTATGTGTGTATTCTTTGAGAATTATCGCTCGCTTTAACGGTGAAGGAAAACATCGTGAGGAAACCAGCATACGTGAGAAGTTCTCTGAATTTCGAAGGTATGTGAAGTCTGCCAACCCGCACTAGGCCAGCGTCGTGGACTAAGGCCTAAAACCCTCTCAGTTGTTGAGGAGACTCAGCAGTGGGCAGTATATAATACAGGGCTGGTATGATGATGATGAAGTCTTTGGTGGTATCACTGGAATTTCAATGTTATAAGTATTAATTATTATAAATGTGAAGTATTCAAATCTTTTAATTACACCTCATTCATTAGAGAGTATTAATTAGAGAAATCTGATTTGAGATTCTAGCGAATGCCATCGAGTAAAGTTTTCGATTTGAATAAAGAACAAAAAAATGTTGCCAGGGTTTAAAAACTAACCCCGATATATCGATATACTTACTTATTATTGCGGGTATTAGTTAATCGAATGCACATACAAAGATAACGGCAGCTCGTCTATTTTAAATTTAGAATAAAGTATAACGCAGTCGTTCAGCATCAACGTCTCAGGTAAAATTGCATAAAATTGCCTCCACGTCATAACTATTTGCAGAGCGTATAATACACATGTATCAGCGTTAGCGTTGAATAGCTCACTTTTAGAATCAGACAGTTTCCTTTCAACAGTGACTTGAATCGAAGCTGCTGTGATTGAATAGGCATTCAGCCTTCTAGGCAACGTGTACCGCTATTTCAACTATGTTTACTGTTCTTGTAGCTGTCAATATGAAACGATACATATATTTGTAGGCTTACTCTTCCTAATACTATAAATGCAAAAGAATATGAAAATGTTTTATAGAAAAAAAATTTAAAAAAAAAAAACCCGACAGCGTCAATATCTGCCATCTTTATTAAATTCATTGAAGAACTGAAAAGATAGAAACAAGATGTTGATGATGTTACCGGCCTCTGAGAACAGCCGCTCAGTGTAAACAGAACTTGCGGGACAAAGATACATTTTAGCGATGCGTGGCATATCAGGATACCTAGAACTATTGCGGCTCCACCATTGAAATGGGTCATCATTGCGCTTTATCACCGGTAACGCACAGTAGGACTACAATTCATGAACTGCCGTTGACCTGTCATCTTGAATATATTAACAGTTATAAACGCAGCGTCACGGAAATTGCCGAGTAATCCCGAAACCGTGATTGGCTTGGCCGACTAGTCGGCCTCTTTACAACCGACTAATCGGCTAGTCGGCCAAATTCATAGTCGGCACATCTCTAATATTTTTCTTGTAAAGTTCTGATATGGGCGGAGCTGTGAAAGAGAGTAATATTATGATAAAAGAAAATTATATTTTCAAGAAATGATTAATATGTTATTCGGAAAAAACAAATCTGTATTTGTGGTTTATTTCTATTTGCTGAATTCAGGATAGCTAAGTTG
Organism: Sphinx pinastri; assembly: GCA_947568825.1. NCBI lineage: Eukaryota > Metazoa > Arthropoda > Insecta > Lepidoptera > Sphingidae > Sphinx > Sphinx pinastri. The sequence continues at coordinate 5,431,902 of OX387627.1, read as the reverse complement.
TGATGATGTTTGGCCGTTATTACTGACCTATTATCACACTGACCTCAGATCGCGTGCAATGTGCATACCAATTTGGCAATTTCGCTCACATTTATTACAAAAGCCCAAGAAACAATCATAAAATCCCGAGTCAAATTCAATCGAAATGATGCATGATAAAACATACGCACCATTTTTCAGTCCAACAATTTCATTATTTTGATTGTTGCTTTGTGAGGATTCGTAAATCCGATTCAATTTACATAAACACCGAAGCTTTACCACCACTAAGAGCACAAACATAAATGCAGAACGTTTATTTATCCATTCCAAACATAATGTCGCTTACGAACGGCAATAAAGTAAAAACGAAACATAAAATCACGTGTTAGCGTGAACTAATTCAATTGATTTATTTCGCTGCAAGTAATCCTTTTAAAGGCTTCGCGATTCGTTAGCTTAAAAGCAAATCGTACAAACAACATTGGAAGGCTATGAAGTGGTTATTTAGAAACAATTAGGACGGTGTAACGAGCGATTAGGGGACACCTCGACGAACAAAGGGTCCCTCGACGCTCAGCTTATATTATTATTGATCAGAGATTTGGAATTTTGCACTTTGGGATCCCTATTTTGCCGGCTATGTTGAACCACTTAGTCAATTTGGTAATACTTTTTTATTTATTGAGCACATAGACATAGAACAATAGGCAACGTAGGTAGGGTTTTTGGCGCATGCTCACGCCTTTTATCCCCGAAGGGGTAGGCAGAGGCGCAACTAGTGCACCCACTTTTCGCCAAGCGTATTCCGTCCCATGATGTGATAGGGGGCGAGCCTATCGCCATATCGGGCACAAATTCCAGGCTCCGGGCTGATACTGAATAGAAAAATCAAATATCACTTTGACCGGCCCGGGAATCGAACCCGAGACCTCAGCCTTGCAGTCGTACCGTAATACAACTACGCCACCGAGGCAGGGTTTTTGATATCCTTAAAATTCTATAGCCATTTCTGTGGATATTTATAAATATTAAACAATACAATTTTATTTATTAATATTAATATTTCCAACTCCTCCCAATCTTTCTATTTGACAAATTTCGTTTAGGGTTAAAGACAGATTAGTGTTCCCTGAGACTCACCGAGTTCACCGCTCGGTGTCATGAAATGCGTGCCACTGCTGATCCTGGCTTACAGGAGTTGCAGTGGCGGGTGTGAGGGCGGGATAGTCTCTAAAAATACAACTTGCTATTATTATGCTATTTGTATTTTAGAGATATTTGTTACACTATTGAGATGAGATTTTGCATTTTACATTTTTTACGCTCGGATCAGTAGGACGAATTTTCTAGAACTGCATGGCACGTAGTCTCTGTATTACTGCTATTTCATGTTTGATTTTTTCATTTCAGTTAAGGAAAACAATGTTCGATCATGAACTAGATTTTTTGTGTATATCAACTGCAATAATTGCCTTATATTTACACTTAACAAAAAAGACGAAGGAAGAAGGAAATTTTTATGGAAAGAAATATTTACGAATTTTGCAATTCCATGATATAAACGATGTAATTAAAAACAGGAATGATGGAATTAAGAGTCCACAAAACAAAGACAAATCCTGTCTACAACATATTTGAAAGTTCTGCTGCGCCAATCGCAGGTTGGAGTTGATAAGGACAGATGAAAGTGAAGGTATGACATGTAATGTTTCTACCTTTAACGTCTCCAATTTCTACTTTGTCTGTATTATTTATTCATCGTGTATTAATTCCTAAACCACTTCAGTTTTCAACAGTTGTTTTTTATAGCATAGGCCAGCAGAGGAGCAAGTAGTACCTGATGTTCAATTGGTTCTCTTCCACTTTATACACAATGGTATATAAATAAATATTTTTTTCACTCCCAATACTATGTGTCTAAATATGTTTACGATGATGCGTTGAAATTTATGGTTTTTATAAATTTTCATTCAACCATATTCCATATTTAGTTATTTTGTTGACGAACGGTTCCATAAAACACAACATTGTATCTTTAAAGCTTTGGATATAGCTTGCTTTAGGAATACGTGTTACGGTCGTAAAATAAAACCCTTAGATAAATTCGAAGAGCATAGCATTTTGTGCAGCGTCATAGAATTTTAAATATAAATCTTCTGATTAAAATATTAGCCGTAGATTGAAATCCTCAACAAAATATCGAGAAGTGAAATGAAAAGAAATGCAATAAAATGTTGTACATTATTTAGATCCAGTCACTATTAACTGTACCACCAGTTCGGAAAGCAGTTCTCACTGAAGAAGAACTGGCAAGAACTCTAGTGATTATCGTGTTGGTTACTACGTTTTTTGTAGACCGAAACTCTTTATTTCCTAATGTCTAGTGCTTTCTTTTAGGGTTGGTAGGATATCTACGATTTGTTTGGTAGGTATTGTGGTTATATAAAATATAATCCTCCTAGCCAGTTTCGGCCACGGCGGCCAATCTCACCGGAGATCAGCCGGGTATACAGGAGATATTATAGTGCACAAGTGTGTGCGCAATACACAGGTGCACTCGCCATTCCTTCACTCTCATAGTCCGGTGAGACGGCAATCCGACATGATCGGAGAGAGATCAGGCGCAGGACCAACGGCTTACCGTGTTTTCCGAGGCACGGGGGTATCACACCGCCAACTTCCTGACTCCGAACTGCGACTGAGTAATTTTTAAGATGGAAAACCCAGTCACAATGTTTTTGGCTCGACCCGGGATTCGAACCCAGGACCTCAGCGCGCAAATCGTACTTGTAACGCGTACACAATACAACTACGCCACCGAGGCAGTCAGGTTATATAAAATCCTTATATAAGTGGCCACTTTGATCCCCATTTAGAAATATTTACTGTATTTATTATTATCCTACTAAGATATATTTACTGTATTTAAAATTTTATATTAAATTGTTGGACATAATAGGAACTTTTTCAAGTTTCCATTAACATCTTTCGGATCCAAAGCTAGCAACAGACCCAAGCTGATAAATGTCTTGAAATTAAAGACTCAGATGAATGGTGGTAGAAACCAGAATGGTTTACTGCTCGTCCTAGCGTCGATGCTGGTCAAACAAAGTCGCAAAATATCGTTCCATAGTTCAATTATACAATAATACATACAATTGAAAACTATTTAGGTCTGATACTTATTGTATTTAATGTTGGAAAAGAGACTTTCTATAAAATTGATTAACATAATACGGAAAACCTGCAAAACGAATGCAAAAGAAACTGATACTAAAGTTTCTATTCATGATTTTCATAACAGCAAAGGAAACATTGTAGAGGTAGAATGGAAAAGCCTATGAAAAGCAGACCCACTTATTTGTATATGTAGTAGAGAAATTAGAAAATCGGAGAATTAGTGAAATTACTGGGAAGTAAGTACACGGATATAAAAAGATGGGAAAGAAATATAATAAGTACAGTCATAAGTCAAATTAAAATTCAAAACTTCAAATCACCTACACTTGTGTGCTCTTAACAATTGTTTTTTTTTTTTTTTTTTTTTTTTTTTTTTTTTTTTTTTTTTATTGCATTTAATGACGAGACGAGCATGCCGTTCGCCTGATGGTAAGCGATACGACCACCCATAAACAGTAGCAACACCATCCAGCACCTTGACTAACAAAGTACTGTGTGGCATTCCACTGCGCTCGTCACCCTGAGACATAAGATGTTAAGTCTCATTATGTCCAGTAGTTATACTGGCTACAATGTCCTTCAAACCGAAACACAACAGTGCATGCACACTGTTGCTTGGCGGTTTTCTTCATAATAATAAAATAAAAGGGATTTACTTTACTTCGCAAAAAGAAAAACTGAAGTTACCAATCGTTTCTTTCTGTATTATCTTTGGTGTTTGTTTTTGAAGTTTCTGCACAACTAAACCGATTTTCCATGTTTTCGTTGTCAACATTACCTACTCGCGAAGCCGATAATTTAATCAATTCGAAGAACCCACTTGCTCGCTACTGTCAGACCCAAATTCCATAACAATTAAGTTGAACGACGTACCCTTTACCATTCAATCGACCGACACTTCGTGCCAGAAGTCTAAAGTTTCAATGTATTTTTTAGTAAAAGAAACAGTTAACTCGATACTAATTCTATTATCCTAGAATTTTCTGACTGCCTCGGTGGCGTAGTTATATTACATGCGCTGTACGAATATCGCTCTGAGTTCTCGGGTTCTAATCTCGGTTGGGGTAAAGAGTTTAGTATCAGACACAAATTCCAGATTTTTTACTGAATATGGCGATATGCTTGCCCTTTATCATATCACAGGTCGTAATTCATATTATGGCGAAAAGTGAGTGCACTAGTTGCACTTAGAAATTTCACTAAATTCCTATATTCATGACTTTCCTGCAACATAAGGATTAAAAACTGAGATAGGAGAGCAGAGCAATTTGGGATGAGTAGTTGTTTGCTATGAAATATGACGCCCGGGAGCCTTGTATATACAGGTTAAATTAATAAGTTTGCTTGTACTGAGCTGCGCAGTATTAAGCAAAATACTATGTTCTATTTATAAATATGCGAGTTGTGTAGTTTTGTATTTGTCTTTGCGGAAAAACAGTTTTAACCGACTTCCAAAAAAGGAGGAGGTTCTCAATTCGTTTGATTGTATTTTTTTTATGTATGTACACTGATTTCTCCGAAAATTATGAGCCTATTTCTTGGATTCCTTCTTTATTTAGTAAACAAGGGTCTCGAAATGGTCCCATTTCAATATCTTGGTTTAGGGTTCATACTTTTATGGAACAGACTGAATAGATCTGAATCATACGAGTAATTATTACCTTTAGTCTCAACGCAGTTCACAGGAGTCGCCGCAGAGTTGTTACAAGTTCAAATAGTGAATTGAATATAAAAATCGTTTACTTCATTACGGGAAGAAACAGTTATTTAATGATAGCACAAAGAAACTTTATAACATTGGTTAAGTCATAGTAATTAGCTATAGGCTGTTCTTTGCTGAACATAAACCTTCCCTAACGATGTCCAGACAAACCCATTGAAAAATAGCTTGATGCTGAATCTTAATATTTGCCTAATTTTCTTACTTTTTTTTTTTTTTTTTTTTCTCTTTATTTAGGACAACAAACAATTGTGTAATAAAAAATAAAGTATACAAAACAGAAATCGAACAATGAAGTTTAACTAACTACACAACCAACACCGTTATCCACTAAGAATGTTATAAACATAACAATATTATATTACTACAGTGTCATCACAGAGTAGATAGGTACTTTTATATAAATGCAAACGTAATGGAAAATTACATAATAGTTTTTAATTTTAACAGTAATACTTATGATTTACATCCTATAAACATAATGATAAACATAATGATTTCTTACGCCCGAATATTCAAACCCTACTTATTATTTGAGATGGCCTTACGGATTTAAGCATTCGTTATGCTTGAAATTGGTATACTGAAACGTTACTTATCTTCTAACCTTAAATTTAAGGCGACTTAGTTTAAGGTCCGCTTATTGATGCCAACGGTATTAACAAAAACTGCTTAAAGTTTGACAGCTATGTAAGGCCTCCTTATATGGCTGTAAGGTAATAGAGATTATGGTCCATGGGCCAGTGACAGATTTCCATGACCAAGTTTCTCTCAAATGATACTTGGTGAGACGCATCAGAGAATAGTATTGTAAAGCCTCATGAACGTCAGCTGCGGTTTTGTGGGGGCGATGAGCGGCGGTAGGCTCAAAAACACGAAGAAAAAAAAATATATATTCAGTAATTTCCTCCCAACTAAAAACTTTTTTATCATTTTGGTGTCAAACCAAACATAAAATGAGGATGCAGGACGCCGTGTCAACACCATCATATTTTCCTCCACTTACCCGGAGTAGGGCAAAGTTAGGCCAGATTTAAAATAAATTATATTTTATTGTTTCGTTGGGTTAGATTGGGGTTGGTAGATTGGGTTTCGGTTGTGTTGTGTTTGGATTGGGTTTCGGTTGGATTGTGTTTGGATTGGGTTCGAATTGGGTTTAAGTTGGGTTTGGATTGGGTTTAGATTGGGTTTAGAGTGGGTTTGTGTGGGGTTTGTGTGGGGTTTCAGTTGGGTTGGGTCCGATTGGGTTTGCGTCGGGTTGGATTGGGTTTGGGTTAAGGATTAGGTTTGGATTTGTGTCACGAGGCTGCTCTGTTCGCCTCCTCTGGTACAGAACAGATGGTGAGCAGGATTCGGCGACTGGGCCTCAGAGTGGCCTTTAACAAAACCGAGGCCCTTTATTTTCTCGGGCCTCGAAAGAAGCCACCCTCAGAGGCCCATATCGTAGTGGAGGGGGTGCGGATTCCCATCGGCTCCACAATGAAATATCTGGGCTTGGTATTGCACAGCCGGTGGGACTTCCGTGCCCACTTTGAGATGTTGTCGCCGAAATTACTGCGGGCAGCAGGCGCGCTCGGACGCCTGCTGCCAAACTTAGAAGGTCCCGGTAACCCTTGCCGAAGTTTGTACGCTGGAGTTGTGCGGTCCATGGCGCAGCGACTCATAAGGGGCTACCGCACGATCTCCCACGAGGCGGCCTGCGTCTTGGCCGGTATTTTGCCATGGGAATTGGATGCCAAATACCTCTCATCAGTATTTTTCTGGCGAGAGGAGGCATCCCGTCTCGGGCGAAGACTGGCTCCAAGGGAGGTCACAGCCCAACTGGCCTCCATCCGTAGAGCCACCGTAGAGGAGTGGCATACCAGGCTGGTGAGCCCGAGTGCAGGCTTGAGGACCGTCGCGGCAGTGCGACCTGTCTTCTCAAGATGGCTTGACAGGCGCCACGGTGCGCCGACATTCCGTCTGAGACAGATGCTAACGGGCCACGGGTGTTTTGGCTCGTTTCTGTGTCGGATCGGAAAGGAGGAGTTCGCCGTGTGCCACCATTGTGGCGACGGCCGCGAGGACACGGTCCAACACACTCTTGAGGAGTGCCCAGCCTGGCATCTACAACGCAGCGCTCTTAGAGCAGTCGTCGGCGGAGACCTCTCGCTGCCGGCCGTGGTGTCCGCCATGGTCGGTGGCTGGAGGTCATGGCGAGCGATGTCCTCCTTCTGCGAGTGCGTCATCTCGCGGAAGGAGAGCGCCGAGCGGGATCGTGAGCAGAACGATCCCGCCCGCAGCCAGAGGTGACGACGGAGGTGCCGGGTGGACGACTGACCGGCGCCTCGTGCCCTGTGGTCCGGGGGCATCTAGAGAATTCCGCCACGGTATCCCCTGCCTGTTGTAAGAGGCGACTAAATGGGGCTGGAGAAAGTCACGGGGCGAGCAGTGGGGGGCTGCTCACTCCAATTTAAGTGACTTCAAGGTGGTCGACAATGCGAGTTGTCGGTTTTTCACTGTCGTAGACGCCATAGGCGTCCTTTAGAGTTCAGGGGCATCTTAACCCCCTCATTCAGAGAAGGGCCGCAATGCGGCATTACGCAGGGGCGGTCCCGTGCAGCTATCTTAGTGCAACAAGATACCCCGGGGCCGTCCCGTATGCGCCGAAGAAGGCCACCGCGGGTTTTGGTTGGTATGCCGGTGTAGGTTGTATATAGGGTTAGGGACTCGGTCTAATGCTCGCTCGGATGATGCTATACTCCCGAGTGTCGACATTGGACCGTAAGACCGGTGAAACCAACATAACCATTCCACTGACCCCCCGGTGGTGGTAGCGATAACGCGTTTTTACCCCGCGAAAAAAAAAAAAAAAAAAAAGGTTTGGATTTGTGTAGATAATACAATAATTATGTAACTTGATCTTGACAAAAGTAAATCGCGCGACAAGATTTTATCACTACATAGTATTAAAAAAGTTTGATTCAATTTAAGGTAATTTTGATTGAAAATATGATGGTGTTGGTTGACACGGCGTTCTGCATCCTCATTTTATGTTTGGTTTGACACCAAAATGATAAAAACGTTTTTAGTTGGGAGGAAATGACTGAATTTTTTTTTCTTCGTGTTTGGGTGGCTACCACCCCTCATCGCCCGCCAGGGAACCGCAGCTGACGTTCACGAGGCTTAATGATACTATTCTCTGATGCGTCTCACCAATTATCGTTTGAGAGGAAGTAACTGACGAAATTTTGACCTGGCCCAGGGTCTATTAATTTGAAAGTGCTGCAGACTAGTCTCAAATCTTTACGTTCACATGTTTAATAATTTTATTGTGTAATAACTTCTTATAATATTCTCTTTGGATTTAATAAAATGTCTTTTTCTTCACTATCATCATTGTCTGAGGAGAAATATAGTGTGAATCGAAGAAATCGAGAGAAATTAAATGCTTTCGAAGAATACAATGATAATTGTAGTATGAGTTATGAATTTAAAAGAAGATTCCGACTCTTCATTTATGTTCCCTAATTCAGAACAATATCCAGCTGGTCACAAAAAGAAACCAAGTAATCCACCCGGTATACCAGGTATTGATTACCCTTCGTTTTTTCGCCACAGGCACCTATCAAGGGGTCATCAGGGTTATTTTTCACGTGGAACAACCAACGGTACATCCTATTGTGCATCGTGTGGCGGTTGAGTAAGCGCAACTAAAAATCGGATTTATAAATATGCCTACTTCTGGTGATAAAAACGAAATAAGATTTATGAATATTATTGTTGAGTTGTTAAGTTTTTTCCAAAGTGGCTAATGTCAAATTTGACCATGCTGCCAAGTGGCAAATATAAATAAGTTAGAATCTACTGATCACATCAGTGTTAAGAATATAATAAACTATTTCTAATAATGAATATGCCATAGGTATTAAAAGCATTCTACGTACCATTTTTACTATGTAGCGACTGCCTCGGTGGCGTAGTTGTATTGCGTACGCGTCACGAGTACGATTTGCGCGGTGAGGTCTTGGGTTCGAATCCCGGGTCGAGCCAAAAACATTGTGACTGTGTTTTTCCAATTTAAAAATACTCAGTCGCAGCTTGGAGTCATGAAGTTGGCGGTGTGATACCCCCGTGCCTCGGAAAGCACGTAAAGCCGTTGGTCCTGCGCCTGATATCTCTCCGGTCATGTCGGATGGCCGTCTCATCGGACTATGAGAGTAAAGGAATAGCGAGTGCACAGGCCTGTGTATTGCGCACACACTTGTGCACTATAATATCCCCTGCGTACCTGCCTGGTCTCCGTTGAGATTGGACGCCGTGGCCGAAATTGGTTGGGAGAATTTCACTATGTAGCATCTGCACATAATATATAAAATACACACGAAAATGAAATAAAATAGTTTTATAATGTACATTTGATTTATTTATTTTTAATGATTAAAAATATATACTGCCTGAAACGATACACAAATACAGATTTATTAAAATGATGTAATCGAAAACAAACTATTTATAATCTATAGCATAATAACTGCTCCTCAACTGATTTTTCCGTCAATCCTTAAAAGTACGTTTGAGAATGCCATTTAAAATAAGAAGCCTGTTTTAAGTAGACCTTAGATAACTTAGTTGGTTGAGTAGCGTTTGAGTATTCGGGCGTTAGTGCCTAACATTTTAAGCACCAATGGTAAATACAAACCACAAACGCGTCCGCAATTATAATATTAAGGAGGGGTGGGATACAGTTGAGTGACGTGGGTTTAGGTGCCGGAAGAGGACTCACGCTTGACCGTCGAGTCCCTGCGCTCCGAAATCATATTAGACTGTCGGTTTCAGTTGTCAAATAAAGTACTTGTTAAACTTATTTAGTGCCGTCTGGCTTGTTATCATCATCATTATCAGCCCGTTGCAGTCCACTGCTGGACACAGGCCTCTCCCAAGATACGCCACAGAATCCGGTCTGCTGCTTTATAATTAAAAAAAAAAAAAACAGTATAGACAATCAGCTCAGTACATGGTAAGCAACATGCTTACCCATAAACAATAATTACCTTTATGCATCCAGTCACTGCCGGCCCTCTTGTGCAAGTTGTCTTGGTTTGTAATACCAGACTATGAACTAAACATTCTGTAACTACTGTCTAAACTATAAATAAATGTTGAAGAGAATAGTCTTTAGTTTAAATCGTGATTTATTAGAAAACAAAATGTTTTTGTTATGGAATAATTTCTTGTAACTCTATTACATATCTATTCTGTTATGTTACTTATCTTATGCAAACCAAACCAATGCCTATGATGTTAAATATATATATATCAAAAGTGTGATAGGTATAAACAATGATGCTGCAACGAAATTCTTATTTAAGTTAACGATGTACGCTAAGTTTGAAGACCCGCTCATAACTGAATATTTAAATAATGTATAAGATAACAAAACAGCGGATGAAACTGCGGATAGTACAACTCACATATTGAGTAGTTACAGCTTAACTCAAAATCTCTCAAATTACTTTGAAAGGCACTAAATCATATTAACTTGAAACTCATAGCCCGGCTAACTCCAATCCGAATAGTGACTTAAAAATCTTAATTAAGCCTTTCCGCACGAAGTTTTATATGCAAAATAGCTTCTAGATAAGCTTCATGTAATTTATGAATAGATTTACCGAGACCCGTTGCGCATTGAACATGCCATTTCAGACAGCACTGCTTTAGCAATTTACATTTTTATTATCCAAGCCGAGCTTGCTCTGTCACTGAAAACATTTGCGGCCGTGCTTGTAACTTCCATTTTCGATATTAACGTGGGATATGTGTATTATTTTCACTCCGTTTTGAGATATTTCATTGATGTGTAGCTGGTACCTAGGCTGTTCCTATGAAATTTAAAAGATTATAATTTGTGCTTGTTTTCTTATATATGAATGATAGAAAGCAAGTCTGCACCCACCAGCCAACTGTCAATATACTGTCTTATAGCTCTAATAGTAGAGCTATAAGACAGTATATTGACAGTTGGCTGAAGGTAGCAACTCACACTCACACACACACACACACACACACACACACTCACGCCTTTTATCCCCGAAGGTGCAGGTAGAGGCGCAACTAATGCACCCACCTTTCGCCGTGCATATTCTGTCCAATGATGTGGTAGGCGGCGAGCCTATCATACCTACCATATCGGGTACAAATTCCAGACTCCGGGCTGATACTGAATAGAAAAAATCCAATATTACTTTCCCCGACCCGGGGATCGAATCCGAGACCTCAACATTGCAATCGTACCGCAATACAATTACTCCACCGAGGCAGTCAGCCGAGGTAACAACATCATCATCATCATCATCATCAGCCACATAACGTCCACTGCTGAACATAGGCCTCCCCCAAAGGACTCAAGCAACTCCGCATACAAATTTAAATTACAATGCACTAATCTTCACAATATATTATGACGTAACGCTTCATAATACCTAGAATATGTTTCGAGAAGCATTCAGAAAACAGAAAAAGGAGTATCGCAGTAATTGGTCAAAATTGTGTAGAAAATTCAACCTTAATTAAACAAAATTTGGTGTTCGGAAGATAATTAGAAACCCGATTTAAAAGAAAAATCACAGTATAGTTTTTTTTATCTTGCATCTGGGACTGATTAACGAGCTCACGTCTCGCGCTCGTGGCGTTTAAAATGCCACACTCGTTTCACGTGGATACCTTCCAGAGCGTTTAGCTTTTATCTCATCTTATTGCCCGTTATTTACACTTATTACATTTTTTGCTAAAGGTGTAGAAAATTGATAAATTTTTTTACAGCAAAGGAGTTACGAGCGTGGTTGGTTGAGGTGTTTATTATCATTGCTAATTGACTTTCACTATTGTTAATCCTAGGACTTTCCAAAGAAATACTGTTTCTTTTTATTGCACTGAATGACGAGACGAACATGCCGTTCGCCTGATGGTAAGCGATACGACAACCCATAAACAGTAGATTCACCATCCAGCACCTTGTCTTACAAAATACTGTGTGGAATTCCACTGCGCTTGGCATCCTGAGACATAAGATATTTAAGTCTCATTATGTCCAGTAGTTACATTGGCTACAATGTTCTTCAAACCGAAACACAACAATGCATGCACTGCTGCTTGGCGGTAGAAATAGACATTGCTTTGAACCACTGGTATGTGTTCCATCTAGAGAACTACGCTAGAAAGTCAACAGTTTGGAAATCTGAAATATAATCGATAATGAAAAAACCCCCATCATGCATCAGATAATTTACTTGCGGTTGCGTATTAAAACAGGAAAAGTTAAGAAACATACAAATGAAGCCTAACTCTTTTCTTGATTATAATTATTTATCAATAAACAATGCCAAAAATAAATCGTCCGTAAGTTCATCTTCATCAAGCGGCAGAAAGTATTCGAGCATAAAATTGAAACGCACACAAATAAGCAATTAATATTAATGTCGTGCTTCATTGGACGCGACAAATGGCACAAAACCACGGCCGTATATAAAAAAAAATGGATATTCCAGCTCTTATAGCATTAACTGTTGGATTGCGGTTGGAATTGACTTTGATTTGATTGTCATGATGGTTGATGCTGATGGTGCTGATTGCTTGAATTTTTTGTTGGCTATATGGTCGTGCTCGTTAGTTATTATTTATTATATCTATTAGATTAAAATATGGTCAATTTTGAGATTCTATAACAAAAATTTAAAATGTAGGTACTTAGTTGAATCGATTTTCATTAAGTTATAAAAGAATATTATAATTTCAAAGTCGATAACGAAAATAAAAAAAAAATATTAAAATTTAAGTAACATTTTATATATTTTTTTATTACGAACTCAAGAGTCAGGACCAGGAAGATGAAAATACTTCTTTACTGGTCCCCCGACGCGACGACGCTTAGGTCAAAATATTACTAGGTACTTAAGGTTATTTAAATTTAATTTTTATTTCAAACTTTTTAAATTACTATATTCTATATCATGGCGCCTTGATAATCTACTGTCTAACACCTACTCTTTGAGACCATTCTTATGAGCCCACACACGCTATATCTGCTATAAGTTGCTAAAGAGTTGGGTATCCCGCAGACTACTTGATGCTGCAGCATCAGATCAAGGTTAACATGTCTTAATAATATTGCCGAAGTCACAGTACATCAAATTTTAAATCAATCGGAGTTGTGAAAGTTGGAAATGAGTAGTTTTGCGTGAAAGACTAACAAACATCCATACATCCAGACATCCATTCATCCATTCATCCATACATCCATACTTACAAACTTTCGGGTTATAATATTAAGTAAGATTAACATAGTTGGCGAAATTAGGGTGTGTTTCACCTCTGTCTTCCCTGAAAAGGGAAAAAGGCGTGATGTTCTATAATATAATTATTGCAATATGCTCGACAAAATTCTTACATAAATAAATACCTTGAAATTTTGAAATTTCATTTCAAAGCAATATAAAAGTAATTAACTAGATCTTAAAACTCAATTTATTTAATCGGATTCCGAACCGGAGGAAATGAACGTATCCGGGATCTGAGGAGTCAACTATCAGTAACTAGCCAGAGATAAGACTCTAGCAATTAAAATTATATTGGGTCGCAATGGCCAGATCGTTCTTATTTTCATTTCATCTGAATTTATTGCTTTTGCCCATTTACCTATAGACTGTAGGCAATTACATTTAAATTTTTGTGTATGCTCCAGTATTATTATCTTTACAAATATTCGAATTATGTAAGAAAGTGACTATAAGTTATATTAGTAGAATTTTTATTATTATGCCTCTAAGATTACGAGAAGTAACGCTTTCATCTACATTCTACTACAATTGACTACATAAACATTCCTTATTTTTATACAAATTACTTACAGAGACGAGGGAACTTTCAAGCATGCGGTTTCCTGTTTTTCTTCGCCGTTAAAGCGAGTCATATTAATTGGCAATTAAAGCACACATAACTTCGGAAAGTCAGAGGTGAGTGCACTGGGATCGAAGCAGTTGCAGTCTCATTATCGCTTGCAGAGCGGATTTTATTAACACCCATTTCACAATGTTTAAGTAATGTTATCCGTCTCTTAACCTTTGATTGATTATATACCTAGATAGAGAGACGCGCTGCAATGAAACTAAAACTACATAATGAGACTTAACATCTTATGTCTCAGGATGACGAGCGCAGTAGAATGGCACTCAGTATTTTGTCAGTCAAGGTGCTGGATGGTGTTGCTACTGTTTATGGGTGGTCGTATCGCTTACCATCAGGCGAACGGCATGCTCGTCTCGTCATTCAAAGCAATAAAAAAAAAAAAAAAAAAAAAAGACAGGCCAATTTTTCTTAAGCTAGTATGCGTGACAGCTGTGTCATACGCTATCGCTGCATCATTATGCGTATCCTTATGTGCGCGCATAATGATACCAGTTATTACATGGATTCTATTAAAATTGGGAGATTATTATATCTATGAAAAACAACAAAAATTAATTCACTCGAACTCATTTAGTGGGGAACAGTTCGCCTCTATTTTTTTCGACGCGTTTGTAACGTTCAGTGTCTATCTAGGTATATAATTAATCAAAGCTCTTAACGTAGGTATAAGTACAGTAAGCGCGTCTTCACAAGTTTCAAGTAAATTTTATTAGACAATATTAAACAGCTACTGTAGATAGTTCTCATTTTATTACTATTTCTTTGGGGGAATAGATCAGAGCCTGACTTTTTTATTTGGACCGCTTATACATAATTATGACGCGTACTCAGAAGTTCACAACATAATGTTACATACACTCTATCTGTTTACCATTTATTTCGGAGTTTGTCTTTTGTATTTGGTCGCATTATATTATATTCACGATAAGCGTTTATTTGGACATCGTGAAACAGGTGTTAATTGATATTCTCATGCGTTGAATAAATTTCGAAAATTATAAAAAAAAACACTAATTATTGATATTCAATTAATTACTAAATAAAATATAAATAATGATTATTTTTAATGTCCGTTTGCCAAAGGCTTTTGAACGGCTTAAAGCCTTCGTACTTTAACGTACTTTTACGTAAAAGATATTTGATCGCGTTCCTTTACGAGGCTTGATAGCCAAATTGGATTATTGGTATCCGAAAAAGATTATCGGATTAATTTTCTTTCTTAAAGAGTTTTTACGTAATTATTAGAGACCGTTCAATTCACAGTTTAGGAATGAATTCTGCGAAATATTTCCTTGTTAAGGGGTTTAATAACTAGGTTATGTTTTTAGAAATCGAGAAATTCTATATATTTTTAAACTTAAATAGGTCTATGTAAATGTAAATAGTCTATGGAAAGAATGAAAAATAAGGAAGATATCATATTATATGTATAAATAGAAATTCTTTTATTTAAGTAAAAAAAAAACAATCTGAAATGGCACCTTTAAAAATTATTATATTTTTGATATAAACAATAAGTAGGTATTGGACAATCGATTTAAGTTAATGGATATATTTTAAACATTTATTATGAAACTTTTGCAATATATTTAATGATAATAATTTCCTACTATATTAAACAAGCATCTACAATTAATAAATACTAAAATAAGATCAGAAATGGATTGTTTTAATTGACTTTCCGTGTATTTTGAGTTTACTAATTTTAACTTTTAAGATATTTATGCATGAAAATCTTTAAGTTTTCCGATTAAACATTATCTTTGATTCTTAGGTCGGATTTTGTTAAGATGATTACGGATAAAGTGTATAATAAAGTAATGAAAGACAAATTGTGGAACCAATTGCTGCCAGCAGCATTTCCGGACAGATACGACCTGGCGACCTTAAAAAAAATATCGTATTCCTGTCTAAAAGGCCGGCAACGCATCTCTACGCCCCCTGGTATTGCAGATGTTCATGGGCGGCGGTGATCACTTACCATCAGGTGAACCGCACGCTCGTTTCCCACCTATATGATAAAAAAAGATTTGGGATATAATATTATCCTTGATTGCGTTATTTTTAATTGCAGTGAAACTCATTTAAATGGTTAAGGGCCAATAATACATCTAGGACCATACATTAGACAGTAACTTTTGTATTTGGTCGGCTTATACATTTATATGACAAATAGCGCGGTGAAATCAGCTCGAATTTAATTTACAAAATGCATTTATATGTAACCCCAATATGTAATTAATTCGGAAATGTCAATATTTATGTCAAATACGTAATTGTTTTGTGAACGTTGATCATAATTTGTTTGATATGTGATTATTCTATGAGACTTTTGCATATAGGTAAATATTAGAAAAAAAACAGTATTCAATATTCCTTCTAAGTGGACCCTAGAAAATATGGCACTGTGTTATGTCTTCAGTGGCGTAACTATAGGGTGGCAGAGGTGGCAAAATGTCACGGGCCCCCGGACCGACAGGGCCCCCGGCCGGCTCAGATATAACATTTGCCGCGGGCCTCAGATAATATAGTTACGCCACTGTATGTCTTCAAGATTTTTATTATTATGGCCACGGCAAATAGACCCCACTGTACTGTTGCTAAGTGGAGTGGGGTCTAGGTTGAGTGTCGACTGAGGAGATTTTTTTATCCATCGCCAGTCGCCACAATTATGCCGGCCTGTTGAAATTGGATATACACAAGCTGATCCCGGAACGCGAGATTTACGCGGTCCACTTTAGCCATAGCGGGTTTTAGACCTTGTGTACGGTGGGCGCTATCCGAGCAGATACGAGTATCCTACCACCAGATTATTAGCATTGTAAACGTTAAAAATCATTCCATATTCAATATTTTCAACGCCTAGTGATATCTAGATCTAAATAAGCTTGATAGGTACTAGAAAATATACATGAAATACTTAGGATATTTGTGCACAGAGGAAATCTCCTACCCTAAGATAACCCTCAGATAATTCTCTCACTTTTCTATATAACAAAAAAAATATATGAGCTTTTGGGTCGAAGTAAATTGTGCTTCCGTTCTTGATGTATAAAGTAAAACTTTCTTACCTTTATCTTAAATTGAGATCGCTGTCGGAATATTTAATTTCTTCTAAGTACTTTGTTATCGGGGTATCTAACAATTGTAGGGTCCACCGGCAAAGTGGCTCCACTGCACCTGGTGTTAAGTTTGAAGATCAGTACAGGCGCCGTCTGGGTAGGTTTTTTATTTTTTTTTATTCGGGCACGACAAAGGGACTGCACCTCACCTGATGGTAAGCGCGATGCTGCCCAGATAGAGTATCGAATGGCAGCAGATGGTTATCTCATGCCATTCGATACAATTATGCCAGCCTACTGAGCTGCTTTTTCACGATACGGTGGAAGGACCCAGGAGTATAGGAAGAAGGGAACACGCGCGCCGGTAAACTATTCCAAAGCCTGATGGTGCGGCAAAGAAAAGATTTAGCGAACCTATTGGTTCGGGCCGAGATGGTTTTAACCATCGAGATGGTTTTAACCATCAAGCTGTGGCTTCACATGCCAGCACGCGTGGTTCTGCTGAGGAAAGGAGAGGAGGGGATCAAATTAAACAATTCCTCAGAGCATTCGCCATGATACAGACAGTAGAACACGCTTAGAGAAGCGATATCCGTCCGCAACTGTAGCGACTCCAAGTTGCTCGTCACGTCTGCATCATTCACAATGCGAATGGCCCGCCGCTGCAATCCATCCAAGGCATCGAGCAAGTATTGTTACCACCGTAACGTATATTTCTCCTGCAAAGCAGCAATGTGCATACACTGTTGCGTTCAGGTTTGAAGGACATTGAAGCAAGCGTAATTACTGGGCATTATGAAACTTAACATCTAATGCCTCAGGGTGAGGAGCGCGGTGGGGTTCATCGTAGTACTTTGTATTCCAAACTTATGTATAGTGTTGCTACTGGTTATGGGCGGTCGTATCGCTTATCATGAGGCGAACGGTATGCTCATATCATCATTCAGTAGCGATAAAAAACAGTTTATATCTAAGCGTAGCTCCACCAGAGAGCACTTTGCTAATCTCCTCGTTCAATTGTTTAAAAAACTCATAAATCGCATCTCAAGGACTGTTAAAGGTCGTCGCTCTACAAGGAATGGTCGTGACGTTTAAATAAAACTTCCACCATATTGTCAAGTATAGTCTCTCGCGAATGATAATTCAAGAGGGAGTAAATGGCGCGAGTTCACAACTTGCCCCGGGCTGTATTAAATAGGAAAAGTTTGTGTTAATATGAGATATTTTTATATGAAGTGTCGTTATCATGTTTGAATATTGCTGCTTGAGGAAGATCAACTAGTTTTAGTAATGTACCTACGTATTTATTTTTATTTTCCTTTATCATTACGGTAGGTTTATATTCTTAATGCGAGGTGTGTTTTCGAAAGGAGGTGTCGGAAGGGGGGGAGGCTATGTAAGTATTTAAAATACAGTAACGGATACGGAATACGGATTGAAATTAATGGGTAAATTTGGATCAAACTAGATATTAACCCTTCTTTGGTATCAAGTAAAAAGAGTAATCAAATACTTCAAAGACTAACCCCAGTAGACAATAAACAGATGAAAATTAACGTCCAACTATCTCGTAGCAAAACCGAATTCCACGGAGTTGGTACTCGAATTATGAGCCGCAGACTCCCCTTAGCCGTTTAAATAATCTCGGCGGGCAATAAAAGCTGGCCATGCTATATATTCGGAGCACACGAAGCCATTAGGGGGAGTAGTGCAAAAATCTCCGCAGATTAATGGCAACACCATGGATAACTTACCCGTTAACGCTTTAAAGAGGTTAGGTGATGTGTTAAGAGGGTAGACATGGCTCTAATATGGAGTTGTGTGGATGATATAGGAGTAAAATTTTTGAGGATTGTTTTTTGTCGAAAAAAACATTTAAGGATGACTATGGTTTCGACTTTATACATATAATAAGATACCAAGATTAATATTCGATTCTTAGGTAGTTTTTGCTGTCGGTTTACTACTTTCAGTCAGCTTATTTCCATTAAAATATACAAAAACATTTCTTGAATTGATTTTTTAAACCGTTCCTCCCACTTTTCCTTCTTCAATCCTATCTTCACTTGTTTTTTAAGATCTTCCTAAACAAGTCAGTCTCAGGACTGACTTGTTTAGCCAAGAGCACCATCACTTGTAGAGTTCATTGCCTCGAATAGGTAAGAAAATAATGCAAGTAAACTCGGGGGTAAATGTTTGTTTGGCCCATTCATTTGGCTCGGCAAACGCGTTTGCCCGTGCCACTTGGACTACGTATTTCTGGCTCAAATGGGCTGAAGTGGGCTTATCTGCCTGCACTAGGCACTGTGTTGTATCGCACTGTAAGTACCTACTTGGCATAAATAATTTGCTGTGTAGATATGCAGAGGTAATGAAAAAAGAACTCTAACTGCATTTTTATATAGAAAAGAATCATACAAACACATATGTAATTGGGTAAATCAAGTTTGCTTGACAATAAATTAAGTGCACTGCCAGTCCTGTTACATTTAAATAGTAAGTTCCTACAGGGTTACCTTGAAAAAATATTTTTGCGATGTAAATATTATGATGAATGAAGTTTTAATTAGAAAAGTAAGAGTTCGTAAGTAGTAACATTTTAATGTTTTAGGTTGGCTGTACGTCTGGGGCGAAAATACCTTGGATTAATACTCAAATTTTATTATATCTTTTAAATATTGGATAGAGCAGATAAGTAATGGTAGAATTTATAAAAAAGTTGAAGACAATATTTATTTTGTTTTTTATTTTTATTTTAACTAAACGTTTGGAAGTTGTTTTTGTCGTCTGATATATTTTTTTATAAATAAATGTGAAAATATTGAAATATCCGCCGTAGCTCATTATCCTTACATATTAAAAAACAAAGTCCCCCGGCCGCGTCTGTCTGTCTGAACGTGATTAACTCAAAAACTACCGGACGGATTTTGATGAAATTTGGTATTGAGATAGTTTGGGACCCATGTAAGGATATAGGTAACTTTTCTGGAAAAATGTAAACCGGGGCTTTTATCCCGGAGAATCTCCTTTTTCTGTTGAAACCGCGAGCAATTTATTATGAAGATCGTTTGGAGCCTTGAGAAGGACATAGGCTACTTTTTATCCCGGAAAATTAAACTCGCTAAAACATATACTAAGGCAGAAAAAAATGAAAGATTATGTTTTGCTACCGAGGCGAAGCTGGGACAGGTCGTTAGTCATGTATAAGATTGTATTGAATTTGGTATTAGCATGTGCACGTCATTATATTTTTAAATAATATTGTTATTTATAATTGAAACTGGATGCAGGCCGCTTTTGACAGGTCCGTCTGGAAATCTTTGAGGGAGGCCTATGTTCAGCAGTGGACGTCATGTGGCTGATGATGCTGAAGATAATTGAACCTATTTGAACAAACCCATCAGACACGATATAACTGTAATCCATTACATCCTTTTCGAACATAAATGATTAACATAATCCAACCCCATATTTTATGTAGTAGACAGACATTGGTCCATGGTATATATAAAAACCGTTCTATCCGAGTTGTAAAAATATTTGTAATACCACATTTTTGTTCTTTAAGTTTGCAACGGAATACGTAATTGTTTCATGGCTGACGTGGATCGCGGTGTGCGAACCAAGTGTATTTTTCTAGAAAATATTTTTTGTTGACATGTCTGGTGCATTCGTACGATGACGTTATGTATTATGGACGAGTTGCAGATGGAATACATGCATTCTGATGTGTTTTGTTTTAGTTTGTTAGTTACATTGGAAATAGTTTTAGGTAGACAGAATATTCGTGTATTTTTTTCAGAAGATCTAGCTGTTTTGTTTGATACTTCATTTCTATTGTATTGATTGCTCACGACGTTAATGGGTTTGTCGAAACTTTATTACTTGGGTACACAGTATACTTACATTATTTTCTTTTAAAACGGTGTAGAATTCAATAATTATTTTTAAAAGAAATCTACATCTAGAATAAGCTATTGACTAACGGTTGTCAGAAGATTATAAAAGCTTACATGGGAAATGTTGCTTCCAATTCGTCATCATCATCAATCACATGCTGATCATAGGTCTGTCTCCCCTAAAGATTTCCAGATTACAGGGACACGCTGGATGCAGGCCGCTTTCAACAGGTTCATCTGGATTGCTTATCTATACTAAAATTATAAAGCTGAAGAGGATGTTTGTTTGGTTGAACGCGCTAATCTCAGGGACTGCTTATCCGATTTTGAAAATTCTTTCACTCTTTCACTTTTTATCCCCGAAAAACTTTTTCACGCGGGCGGAGCTGCGAGCAAAAGCCTAGTAAGTTATAAGTATTTTCCGTACTACACCTAAGAATGATTAACAAAAATCATATTCATTTAATCTTTACATACAACCAACAATAAAAGGTAGCAAACGGAATACCACTTTTCTCACACAATCTCAGAGAACTCAAAGCAAACTGTGGATTCAGTGGCGCAGTGAATATTCTCGAATCTCATGCCTTCTTGTACGCTCGAACACGGTTTAAGTAGGTATCCGTGCCAGACAGGTTATTTGCTGTTAGTGGGTTCTGTACTATATACATATTTTTTCTTAAATACGGCCTGTTGTAAAGTAATGTCGTAATTTTGTACTGTACTGAAATTTTCTCCGCTAGAGTCTAAATTATACTTGTATTTTCGGAGCGGTTTCTAAGCTCAAATATTTAAGGAATAAAATATTATTCCAATTAAAACTAAGTACTCTATACTCCCTTCTTTCTATTATGATCTAATTTAAAAAAAATGATAGCTCCGAATTTATCAATATCCAAAAGTAAATTTTCAATTTGACGAAATTGTAGCAGCATAAATATCGATCTTATTTAGAACATCGTACTCATATGGACGATGTTTTGTTAATATACAATATTAACAAAACATCGTTCAGTTTTGTCAACTTAGCAAATATTTCATGGTGACGTGGGTTCTATTGCCCCACTGGGGCCAATATTTGTTTATCTATCTTCGAGAAGAGGAACGCTTTGCCACGTCTCGCCCCAAAGGTCTGATGTTCATTGCGATTTAGTTTTCGTATCTAATTTACTTTTAATTGATGGATGTGTTTGTGGAAGGTCGTGAGTGTTTGGGTAATTTACGGCAATTTTTACCGTCTTTTGCCAAGTACTGTTGTTCCGGTTAAGAATGTAGTCAGTGCATTTAGTTGGTATTATAAGACTTAACAAATAACAATGATTGTTATGAATGTATTGCAGTGCTGCAATATACTTCAAAGCTCAATATTTTGTTGCAACTGTTTGACAGTCATGTTATCATCAAGCAACTTGTCATCATTTAATCAGTTGTGAAAAGCATCAAGCATAAAAAATAACGATCTTTCTGATTTTTGTTTCGTATTACGTTGGAAAGTCTATGCTTGTAACACTATCGCAGATTTAATGATGTCGCAGCTTGTTTGCGTTGGAAGTAGTCGCTGGAGCTAAGCAGCTTTATTCCTGGTTTACACTTTCAAGCCTGCGCGATGGGCTTTCAAGCTTAAGACTCGCCGTGATTTTTTATTACTACTTAAAGTCTTTACGATTTTTACTTTTAAGCATGTAATTAGTTGCTCACATTAACTTCTCTATTTCTCCGTCTTAATTGTATATACAACCTCTTAATACACTAAATCCAAAGATAAATCGTTTAAATTCATACCACAAACATAGAATAGTGTTAGGATAATTGCAGAGTTGTCGTAGCGGCTATGATCTCAGATTACCAAGCCAATTTCCACAAAGACGGCAACATCCAGCGGATCAACTGGCTGCGTATAACCATGTGAATTGTTGCCGCCCTGTTAATCTGGTAAGCTGATCGTTGCTAGATTGAGATAATATTGGGCATCTTATGTTTAATGAGGAAAATAGGATGCGGGCAATGCCGATATCAGTATTTACCGAGATTGATCGCTATGGTTGCGATGGGGGATTTATGTTTCATTTTAGTGTTGTGCGTTTTGTTGCGTTGGTTTAGTGGGGTAATTTGTGGGAAATCGATGAGGTGTGAGTTCGATTCGTAAGTTGGGAAAACATGTGCAATAATTTCAAAACACTATGATAGCAGTAGGTATGCCTTTATTACAAAATAACATTGAAATAAGCTTAACGTGCAGTGGGTGCTGTAGTTATCAATCCTTTGGGGGCTCAAAAATAATAAAAATTACATTTCAAATAACAAAGACAAAGTTAATTTTCTTTTAACAATATTTAAAACTAGACAATTTCTTATGAAGCCTATTAAAATATTTTCATTGCTTTATCATTCAAATTCACAAGGGATGACCTAATCGACTTTTGTAATTTTATCTATTCGAGTAAATATAATTACGTCAACGACATTCGATTTGCGAATGTATTTTTTCCACGTCGGGGCATCTTTCACAAAGTCAGGAGTCGAATGAAATGTAAATATAATATGTGAACACTGGAAGAAACGTAACACAGAAAAATTCTCAAAGGATGTATCGATGTTCGGTATCGGTCTAGACGGGAAACAACATAATTTAAGTCAGGAATAGAAGCTAGACATCGGTGTTGAGTGTGGATATTTCTTTTGTATAAACGTTTTTATTTTATACCCATAATATTGTCAGAAATCATTTTAATTAAACAATCAAAATTTAAGGAATAATGAACCTAAAGAATATTGAAATTAAAGCACCTAGCACAGAAGCCAATAAAAGTTGTTCAATGAGAGCTGATGATGTCAGTGGTTTTTGATGCTACAATGCTCTTCGCAACTAAAAATATACATTTCATCATTCTCAACACAAATGTACCAGTTATTAGTTCCGCTGATAGGGAAATTCCTAACTAAATATTAAACAACAAAAGACTGCGCAAAGTTTAGATGATATTATCTAAGAGCGTTTAAAAATAACTGCTAAATGCATTAATGTATTAAAAAACCCGCTAAATGTTAAGTATTTTCCGCCTGCAACACCTTTTTAATGTCTGGTTTATTTTTTGTTATGTAACGTTATCTTTTTTTGTGACGTCAGATATATTATAATATCTTAAATTCTCGTTATAAATAGTTTGCTTTGTGTAGTCGAGAAAAAATTATAAACTAGATAATTTGGATTAATTTGATAACGAAAAAGTTTCTATCTATTTTCTTATGCTTTGTGAAGTAAGGAGTATGCACTTTTATAATATCTACTCTTTACTCTTTGCATGGTTGCTACTGGCAACTAAAGTAAGAGCTCGCGGCTCCACCCGCGTGAAAAAGTTTTCCTGGATAAAATTCCCGCTTTATATTTTCCCGGGATAAAGGTAGCCTATGTGTTAATCGAGGATATGATCTACTCGTGCGCCAAATTTCGTCGAAATCCATTAGGTAGTTTCGGAGATGTGCAGTAACAAACAAGCAGAAAAACAGCCAGACAGAAAAGAATTACAAAAATCGCTGATTTGTGTTCCATTACTTTTCTTTAGTCACCCTTTTTCTATTTTGTCACATTTCTTTAAATGTACAGACACACCGGTTCCACTGCTTTATCATAGACATGTATAGATTAGTGCAAATTTACGCAATGCCTTTCACAAAGTTGGTTGTCTTACGTCCCCAAGAAATCTCTTAAGACTTGTTTCTTATAAGATAACACTTTTTATTCGGTGTTAAACAGACAAATCGGATTTAGAACGGATTAGCGTGTCTCCATAAATCTTATTAAGGTCCTGGAAGCTTATTTGCATGCTTTAAATTTTGAATGAACAAACAAATGGATGTGAATTTCCTATATCTCACGATTTGATTAGTTTTACGTGTTCCAATTTGAAGGTGTATGAATGAAGTAAGTGCACGATTTCAGTTTGGTTGTGAATGTTGCGATTTCCTAATAATAAATCGTCATTCTGGACTGCCATACAACTAATACCTAACCCGAAATGTTGCACAATTTAATATTCGATTCATACCAGCCCTGTATTATATACTGCCCACTGCTGAGCACGGGCCTCCTCTACAACTGAAAGGGTTTAGGCCCTAGTCCACCACGATGGCCTAGTGCGGGTTGGCAGACTTCACATGCCTTCGAAATTCCTATAGAGAACTTCTCAGATATGCAGGTTTCCTCACGATGTTTTCCTTCACCGTTAAAACGAGTGATAATTCACAAAGAATACACACATAACTTTATAGAAAAGTCAGAGATGCGATGAATATTCGATTGTGGGAAGTTAATTAAACAGAAATCAAACAAATGTCTCAAAAAATTTAATTATGTGTAACAATTTAATTACAACAAATACTTATAACGGTGTCTTGGTGGTGAACTCTTAGGCGAGCGATCGTCGTGTGTGACGTCACAGCAATTTTTACAGCACTTCAGCCGTGGACCGCCGGGCCTGAAATGCAGATTAAACCCAGTTACGGAAATAAACACCTACCCTATAAAACTCTAAACACTGACAATGCTGGCTTCTAGTGGCTTTTAAGCATGAAGTTTTACACATTTGTTACACAAAAAGGAATTAATGTGCGAATTTTCATGGTAGGTGAATAAGGTATTTGACTCATTTTTGATCTTTACTTTTATTAAATATTTAAGTCATTTTATACTAACACAAAAAGAAAAATTTTATTCTTGACAAAAATCAACAAGTTATAAGCGTTTGAATTTCGGTAGAAGGGGTAAGTGTCAAAAAACAATAAAAGAGGCGCAATGTGCGATCGTGACGTAATCGGGTATACGATGCGTGCGAAAGAAAGAGATGAAGCTATAACCCCACTATACGCCCACTCTTGCACCCTGAAATATTTGAAATATGAATTATTGCCTCATTTCTTAACCAATTTTAATTCAGCTTTCACAGAAGTGCTACTTTTTCGGACTATTTGTTGTTACATATAAATTAGTGTACAAATCAAACATTAATATCACAACAAAATAGAATATTTAAAATTCATCTCATAAAGCGCTTAAATACCATCTGGCACACGCCTAACAAGGTTAATAATATACTGTAACGTAATAGAGTAGTTTCCTATGTTTGATTTTGTATAATATTATTTTAGATGTAACAGAAAATAATACGAAAAAGTAATTCTTCTGTGAAATCAGCATCAAAATCGTTTGAAAAATAAAGCAGTTATTCAATTATGAAATATTCTTGTGAGCAAAAGTGGGCGCGTGGCGGGGATATCGCGTTATCTCTTTCGCACGCAGGCAGCGTTATGGCCGACGGCGCTTGGTGACGTCACAGCATACTGCATAGTATTGCTGTTATTTGACAGCTACCCCCTATTGCACCAATTTTGAATTATTTTTTCCAGTAGATTTTGGATAGCATACATTTGTCATAATTGTATTTATCCAAATAAATATTAGTTTAAAATAGTAAAGTCGGCTGCAAACCAAAAGCTAAGCTAATATAGTTTAGCTTTGCTCGCATAGCCGAGATATTTTTTCATACAAATGTGTGCAGACCAAAAACTAGGTAAACTAAGATACGTACTGTGTGTAATATTCTCAAGTTAGTTTTCGATCTGCAGCTGTTAAATTACATTGGTAATATTGCAAGTTAGCAATTAATGATATTTAAATTTACAACGGAAATTTTCAACCTAATACAATGGTAAATTAATTAATCTTTAATATTATATTTCATATATAACTTGACTTTTATAGACCAAAAGCAATTTTTTAAATATCGAATATTACAGAATTCTATTTACATAGGATATACACACACACTCACACTCACGCCTTTTATCCCCGAAGGGGTAGGCAAAGGCGCAACTAGTGCACCCACTTCTCGCCGTGTGTATTCCGTCCCACGATGTGATAGGGGGCGACCCGGTAGCCATATTGGGCACAAATACCAGATGCCGGGCTGATATTGAGTAGAAAAATCCAATATCACTGCCTGACCCGGGGATAAAACCCGAGACCTCAGCACTGCAGTTTTACCGTAATACTATTACGCCACCAAGGATTATATATATCATATTTCTATAAAATAAATGTTACAGCAATATTGTATTCCAATTCACCAACTATAAAGTTACAGCAATGATGAAACGATTTTTTGAATATTACAAAAGCTGAAAGCGCTATACAAGTCAGCTTGTCTGTCAAACATTACTTTAAAAAGATATTTAAAATACTGAGTTTTAAAACATAATAGGTAGCGAAACGAGAACGAAGCATGAACAAAACAGCATGTAATTGACGGCGTCACGGCGATAAGCCCCGGCCTTATTATAGAGCCAACGATATCGAAAACATTTCGATGTTTTCGATAAACTACATTTATCGATATAATACTAGTTTTCCCACACAGTCCGGCTCTGACTATGAAGGCTGCAGCCTTTGAAATGTTGAAAAGTTAGAGAAGAAACCATTAAACGTTATTCATTACCAGGCTGGAGAGCCCGAGTGCGGGCTTGAGGACCGTCGCGGCAGTGCGACCTGTCTTCTTAAGCTGGCTTGACAGGCGCCACGGTGCGCCGACATTCCGTCTGACGCAGGTGCTGATGGGCCACGGGTGTTTCGGCTCATTTCTGTGTCGGATTGGAAAGAAGGAGTCCGCCGTGTGCCACCATTGTGGCAACGGCCGCGAGGACACGGTCCAACACACTCTCGAGGAGTGCCCAGCCTGGGATCTACAACGCAGCGCTCTTAGAGCAGCCGTCTGAGGAGACCTCTCGCTGCCGGCCGTGGTGTCTGCTATGGTCGGCGGCTGGAGGTCATGGCGAGCGATGGTCTCCTTCTGCGAGTGCGTCATCTCGCGGAAGGAAAGCGCCGAGCGGGATCGTGAGCAGAACGATCCCGCCCGCAGCCAGAGGAGACGAAGGAGGCGCCGGGTGGACGACTGACCGGCGCCTCATGCCCTGTGGTCCGGGGGGCATCTAGAGAATTCCGTCACGGCATCCCCTGCCTGTCGTAAGAGGCGACTAAATGGGGTTAGGGAGATTCGCGAGGCGAGCAGTGGGGGGCTGCTCGCCTGACTACTTCAATTTAAGCGAACCCGAGGTGGACAGCAATGCGGGTGGTCGGTCTCCTGCAGTCGTAGACGCCAAAAGCGTGCTTTAGAGTTCGGGGGCTTTTTAGCCTCCTCATTTAGAGAGGGGCCGCAATGCGGCATCGCGCAGGGGCGGTTTCGTGCAGCTATCTTCGTGCAACAAGATAACCCGGAGCCGTCCCGTAAGTGCCGACGAAGGCCACCGCGGGTTTTGGTTGGTATGCCGGTGTAGGGTGTATATAGTGTTAGGGACTCGGTTCAATGCTCGCTCGGATGGAGCTATACTCCCGAGTATCGACATTGGGCCGTAAGACCGTGTGAAACCAACATAACCGTTCCACTCACCCCCCGGTGGTGGTAGCGATAACGCGTTTTTTCCCCGCGATAAAAAAAAAGTTATTCATCATCATCACCCTCATCAGCTACAGAATGTCTATTGAACATAAGCCTCCTCCAAAAATTTCCAGAATTAACTGTTACTTCATTGATTATTTCATTTTAATTTCATTTTGAAAAAAGAACAATAAAAGCCGACCACGCTGGAATATAGAACGGAATTTTATAATTGGAGTTTGCAAATGGTTTATGATTGTTCGACACTGCTTTAATAAATCTACTTTTATTTTTCCATTATAAACATTTACTGCATTCATCCCATAATTAATATTTTTGCTTTTCTGAATTAGTATCTCTTGAGTTTAGCCTTTTGTTTGGAACTCTTATGCTTCTTTCAATTTAATGTATTATAATTTGTATTAATTAGGTATATTCTTCAATGATTATATTCATAATTTAATTTTCATTATCTGCATTCCGCACCGTTATTTCGTTTTTCCTATTTCCAATAACAACCCATCTGCAATGCTCACGAATTTTCTAAAAAAAAAATTTATCATCAATTCCAAATACAAACTGATATTTTTGTGATAGCTCCACATTTATATCGCTACAATTTCCAGTTATGTAAGCGAACGTTTACGACATAAATTCCAGAATAGGTCTGCAAGCGATCGGCGTTAGTCAGGGCGGACGGGCCGATTCATCCCCCCATGTCACGGTGAAATCCAGCTGGCGTCGGCGCGTCCGATGCTACTCATTCGCTATTTTTCATGAAACTCGTGCTATGAAATAGAACGATTTTATGTACTTTAAATTCGGAGTCAGTTTATAAGTTTATTGACAGTCTCGTTTGAAGTAGAACGGTGAGATTATATTTTAACATACGTAGGTATATGTTTTTCTGTATGGATTTCTTCATGTATGGACATATTGTCAGTCACGATTGCGTTTTGATCAGTCTCAGCGACTATATGGATACATCATCATCATCAGTCACATGAAGTGCACTGCTGAACATAGGCCTCCCCTAAATATTTCCAGACGGACTTGTTGAAAGGGGCCTGGATCAAGCGTGTCCCTGCGACCTTTATCATGTTTTATATCATTTATATTATCAGTCACGACTGTTTTGTTAATTGACTAGACATGTGTACGGTCCTTAACAAGCAAGTTCATGTTGATTTATCTATTTGTAGTGAATCCTGCAAACATCCTGTATCTGAATGTATCCTGTTTTACCTGACTGCGAAAGAAGGAGGGTTAGTATGTTTTTCGAGTGTATGTATTCTATGTTGTTGTTTGTACACACTTCATTTTTCCTTTTGAAAGCCACGGACAAACTACACAACAAAACGTACAGATAGTTATTAATTATTATCTTCATCTACAGTGGTGGCTATTATATCCGATTTCTATAGAATGAAACAATCTTCTGCTTAATAAAATATTTCTTAACACTAACTGACAAACAACGCTGTATATTGTTATAAAGATAGCGCATGTTGGACCATATAGAACGCACGAGTTCCATATTATTGGCGAAGAAAAAAGTAAAGTTAAATAAGACAACTCAAGTTGGTAACTTCACATTTTTGAAATTCGAATTGCAAATGGCCAGCAAAATGATAACTCACGGCAAATTAGCAGCAATCCACGAGCAATAGCAGCTCATCTTCATGCCGACGGCGACGTGGTCTCCGTCGCACTCGGCGCCGCCCACCGTTACCGCCACTAATTGCCCGTGCCGGATGGCCGGCGCTCCGGAGTCCTCCTGCAAGACCGGGTCTATTTTATTGTCTATCTATACTAATATTTTAAAGAAAAACTCAATCGCCCGGTAGAGCCGCGAGCAAAAGTCTTGTAGTTAAAAACTAAATCTATAATGATCCGATTTGAATTTTGAGCGATACATAATGTAAAATTAACGATCATAATTATTATTATATGCATGGCATATGTTTAAAGCTAACAAGGAAAATAATATAATATTTAAGGTGTTTTAGTATCGTAAAATTAGAATTAAATAAATAATTATATTAATCGATATGTGTTGGAATATGCAAGAATACCCATATCACTATGTAATTGATATGGGTAGTTGATAGTTGCGCATTTGAATTCAAATTTTTATGATATTTATAGCAAAGGAGATGTCCGCTTTTTGTATGTG
Source organism: Sphinx pinastri (assembly GCA_947568825.1). Lineage (NCBI taxonomy): Eukaryota > Metazoa > Arthropoda > Insecta > Lepidoptera > Sphingidae > Sphinx > Sphinx pinastri. The sequence continues at coordinate 5,401,513 of OX387627.1, read as the reverse complement.
TGCTGGGCCTCAAAATCTAACCAGACTCAAACTAAACTTTAGGGACATTAAAGGGATAAAATATGGTTCTTGGAACCATTAAAAATCCTTCTATTTATAAGTAACTTTTTTGCTTTGAATGACGAGACGAGCATGCCGTTCGCCTGATGGTAAGCGATACGATCGCCCCTAAACAATAGCAACACCATCCAGCACCTTGAGTTACAAAGTACTGTGTGGCATTCCACTGCGCTCGTCATCCTGAGACATAAGATGTTAAGTCTCATTATGTCCACTGACTGTATGTACACTGGCAACAATGTCCTTCAAACCGAAACACAACAGTGCATGCACACTGCTGCTTGGCGGTAGAAATAGACATTGCGGTGGTACATTACCTATAAGTGCCACTACTATTTTCAGTAAATTCTTTGTTTATATTATATTGTATTTTAAATATTTATAAGTATATAATGAGTTTGGGTGAATCTATTGAAACATCGGAACGTCTAACCCATAAGTACGTAGAAAGTAAAACCGTCTAGCACTGAATTTAAAACCTTCCTCTCATTCGAGACAATGATTTATTCATTAGCCTATTTAAGAAGAAATAGGAGGCGACGACGTAAAAAGAATAGTTTCTTTTTTAAATTGCAGTAAATTGAGTGTGCAGTAGGTATTTACAATTTCAAAAGAAATAGGAGATGTTAGATGTGTTTCAAAATATTTGCGAACGAAACTTTTTTTTTTAATTTTTCAAGTCCTGAATTGTCTTTGATAGATACAAGAGACCTATAATGTAATCGGCTTCTCAAATAGTGAATGTGTGCTGTTTTGAAATTCTGATGTTCATTGTTCATATCTATCAAATATATGTATACCTAATTTAGATATATATTTCTTCTTAATCCTTACTAGGATTACTTAGTACAAGGTACAATGTGTTCTAAATAAACGAAATTTTAGAACTAAGCATCAAATAAAAAGTAACATAAAGCTCACAATAATTTATTCCACAAATGGGGTTTTGAAGGCAGCAAAAAGCAAAGACGCGTTTTAACTTTGAAAGGAGTATTTAAAGAGTTATATTTCTTAAAAATATCTCACTCACAGCTGTTATTAAGTGCTCCTCGCTCGCGTAACAGACGATGTCGGTCACGCCCCCTGCAAACAACAGAAAACGTTCGCTATCAACAGTTTGAAATCGCCAACTAGAGATCTGGTTGAAACGTACTTATCTCGTAAATCTCTGGCATAGCATTTTCAACGACCTTCTTGCACGTCTGCATGTTAACGAAGCCAAAAACTTCAACGGTTAGTTTGTTTTGCTGGAAGTTGAACAAAGATTTGACGGTTGCATCGGATTCAGATTGTATGAAATAACTAAAATCCTCGCTTTAAATTACAAAGCAGCGTTAACGCTCCTCCGTTTAAAAGCTAAGATTTATTGTAGCTCGTGGTTTGGATTTTGCTTTCACACGATAGTATTGAGGGTATTTCGTATTAATAATTCTTTAAACTATAGTAAGAAAGGAATCAATTTTACTTTAGAGATCCTTTTCGAAGAGATAGTTACTGTTGCTGCTAAACTCTCTTCATTGTCTAAACAGAAACTAATTGCAGAATACTGTTTTGATGAATTCGTACACGGTCGAAATATCTCGTATACTCAATTCATATTGGAAAACTAACAGAAACATGTGTTTGTATTATGCCTTCCAAGATCGATTGTTGTCTTTGAACTATGGAAAATCTCATAGCTTCAATGAGAAGTCTTGTTTGAATGGCATGTGTTAGACTGCATAAAGATACCTGAGGCCCCATTTTACGTCGCCAGTCCTTATATTGTAACTTTATGTTTTGCGATTCTTCCTTTGTTTTTTCTTTTGTTCCCTGAAGATCAATTAATTTTGTTAAACGGGGTTGATTGAGAAGTTTCTATTGCTAATTCATTGAAAAATATAGCGAAATGATACAAACTAGTAATATTATGAAGATAAGCTTAAAGTTTAAACGTAAACAATTTCATAAGTAATAAGCAATTGTCATTATACGAATCAGTAACAATATCAAAGAGAATTTAATAAACGTGGATGGACAAGTTGGAAAATATCCATAGACATTTGAAATTTAAAAACACAAGGACTGCTCGAGGGTATGAAATAATTGCTGAAGTCATTCCTGAAGAATAAAAATTCTGTGTCCATATTTTTATGAAAAAAGAAACAAAATAACGACTAAAGGTTTGTTTTAACCACGTAACTGAAGAAAAGAATGATCCAATTAGTATTTTTTTTTTGGGAATGGGCATTTATCGCTTTGTAGCCAATAGCTAATATTTTTGTGCGATTGGAACGTGATTTTGCGATACCAATTCAAATTTGTGTGTTGAGATTGTTTTCCTTTATCTTTTTTTATTTTATGATGTTAAGTATAATTGTATGAATATGAAAGTGTGTAAAACGCTGCAGAATGTAGTTCGTAAATAATTTGTATATATTAAATATAATAAAAATACATACATTACGATCCAGATAATTTCCAGTATAATTTTGATATATAGTGCTGTTTTTGCGTTCTAGGGCTTCGTGAAGATGTTTATCATCATCATTTTTTTTAGTCTGAAATCATAACGGCAATTGCTTTTTGTATCAAAAACTAAGATTGACCACATTTACTTTCGTTCCTAATAGATTTTAATCTCATTATTTTAATTCATCATATTTTTTTCACCAAAATCATTTTGACAGGCTTTTAAAAGTGCTATCACACACATTCACTCACACCTTTTATCCCCGAAGGGGTAGGCAGAGGCGCAACTAATGCACCCACTTTTCACCGTGCGTATTCCGTCCCATGATGTGATAGGGGGCGAGCCCATCGCCATATCAGGCACAAATTCCAGACTCCGGGCTGATACTGAATAGAAAAATCCAATATCACTTTGCCCGGCGCGGGGATCTAACCCGAGACCTCAGCATTGCAGTCGTAGTGTAATACAACTACGCCACTGAGGCAGTCAAAAAGTGCTATGTTTTGCCATATTATAATACTCACTAAATTGGCTTGTTCCCTTTGCGTCAAGTACCGGCTACTTAGATAGCTAGATCTATGCGTGTATTCTTCTAGGTCAATCTGGTATTTTTGGATTAGACCCTGCCTTACAGTTTTAAATCTGGTTTTGTACGCTCGTGTTGTTGTTCGTACATTCCTTTTCTTCTTCGTAGTGTGTTTCTTTGGTCGTTGCTGGAAGTTTTACATATTTAGTTACAGACTATTTATTGCTATGATAGCGAAGTGGAAACAATAGAGTATTTAGGAATATTTCAACGTTTTATGTCATTTAAAATTAAAGATTAAAATTTAATAAATTACATGTGTGCGTGTCAATTCTTCACTGCTGCTGATGGGTTTTCCAGCGCGCAACGCATCTGGTATCGCCTGGGTGCCAGGGAAATTATTTTCCTGAACAAATTAAATAAAAATATTGGTTCATATAATCATTTTTAAAACACTATCACGTAGATGTGTCAAAAATAGATTTTACCATTATATCATCTCTTAGGCATTAAAGGGCTAGGTATTATATACACGAATATGCATTGTACGAATCGAAGAGCTTACTTTCGATGTATTTTTTTCGACCAAATAACTCATACAAAATTTGCTCGCCCTGGAAATTGAATCTTACACATCAAGAATCACTTGAGTTCGTTGGTACTGGACCAACGAGACGATCAAATACCAAAAAAATAAACTAAACTCACATGGAAGTGTTCCCCCGATTCAGAGGACGAGCAGAATTCAACTTCTTTTTTATTCTTTTTCTTTTTATGTTTCTGGCCGCTAAACTGCAGAAATAGAATACTAAATTAAGACACCTACAATTAATTAAATTACTAATAACCCCGACATTAAAGAGCTTAAAGTATCAACTAGTTTGAGCAAAAGTTACGTTCAGCGCAGAAATTACAATATCCACGGAATTAGTGGATTTGGCCCAAGTTAAACTTTTCTAAAAGTTCGTAAACACATACAATAATAACTAGCTATAATAGAGTTCATAGAGTTGCAGTCACAACCCATGGGTAAAATAGAGAGGTTTAATAAAAATCTTGCTATAATAATAAAAATTAAGAGTGATCACAATTTTTAAAAAGGCAATAGAGGTGATATGTGATAAAAATATCCTGATATTGAAAGTAATTAATCAAAAACTTGTTTTTACATCCTATTTGTAATGTATTTATTTACACATTTTTCATATCTGCAAGTATGTATAAAGGCGGACTTAATGCTGAAGACACTCTCTACCAGTCAACCTTTGCGTGCTGCAGAAAGGAAACAATGTAGGTGTAATATTTTTTAAAGTTTAAATAAACTCACTTGATCATCTTTCAAATGTCCCCAGCTTAGCACCGTGACATTAGAGTCTACGGGAGTAGAAGTCTTATCGCCTGCTAGAGGGATAACCGTTCCTGGTTTATCTGAAGTCATTCCCGCGAAAGTAAACACCAAGGATAGGTCAGCAGTCCATCCTTCGAATTTGGGATGCGTCACAACTCTTTCTATAGGCAAGTACTGTTCGTATCCAGTTTCGAACATCTTTTTGGTGCCGATGACAACGAAGGATGTGGTGAGCTCCGGTCTGGCTTTCTTGTTTCGGTCTGATACGCTAGAATGGAAATGAAAGAAAAAATGCTTTGAGATGAATGTACTTACTTGCTGTTAGAATGCATTTAATTGAATTAATTACGGAACAAAAGAAATGCAAAGTGAATCATAAATAATTTCACATTTGTTTCGGGAGAGGGAAGCAGATGGTATCATGGGACAGATCAGTTTTTGGAAATTTATGCGCTATGAATTGTTCACTTTACACGAGTATTGTAAGAATAATGAGTCTGTGAATTTAGTGCAACGAAAATTTTAAAAACCATCCATTTTTATGAATTAAATGAAGTCCCGAGTACCATGAGAAACCGTTGCATTCCCCTTATGTAATAACTTAGGCTGCAGTATCGAAGCGCAGTATTATCAACCCGTATTTTTTTTGCGATGATGGTAACCGCACATTAACTGTTAATTCGGAACGATGTGTTCGGAAATGTTCCAGATTTTTTTTATTTCTGCTCTACAAATTCTCGCTGGATATTTTTATTTATTTATTTATTTTAGGAAGATTTACAGACAAACATCATCAGTAGTGGTTATATACAGTAATATAGTCCTATGCTAATTACAAATCTTCACCAAAAAAGTGGTATAATCAAAGAACCTAGTTTCAGCATGATAGAGCGACATCATATCAAACACATCTTTGCCGGCCGTTCTTAATTTGTTTCCGAATAAATTAAAGAGACGAAATTCCGCGAAACCCAGAGTAAAATACTAATGGACTAATTCCTATGGGAGTAACGCCAAATAAGGATTTACATTCAACCTAGGCTGTTTTAAAAGACAATATCCGGCAAGAAACAGGAGCAATTACATAAAACACATTGCGCGCAGTCATCCTTAATTTTACCGCTCGTTTTGAGTAGTGCAGGGAGCGAGACGGATCGTATTTAGACTATAGTTTAATAAACAAGAAACAAGAATAGATTTTATGTTCTAACAATTTTAAAACAAATGGTTTTTGGGACACCCTGCATTATTGTTTCCAGATAAAAACCGAAAATATGTAGTTACTTAAATAACAAATAAAGCGAATTTACTATCACAAACTTTTTAAATTTGATTAATTTGTTAATTAATTTTGGCGACCTATTAAACTTACATACTTAGATACCTTCCTACAAGTTTGTACGGAAACCACGGTACGCGACTGCAACTCGCACTTGGCCGGTTTTTTTTGTGTTTAAATAAATAATATCCTATTTTACAAGAAACTGTTGAAAGGAAAATAATAATATGCATTCTGTATTGTATTTTATGAATAGGAATGTGGAAGTATTATAAGGCTCAATGTGAAAAAACATAAAGGGGGTAATAACCGTGACTAGTAAAATGAATATGAAGAAGCTTTAGATTATGTCTTTGACATTTAAAGCTGGGTAGGCGTATATACTCATCTTTGTCTCCATTACACCTACGACTTTTCCACACAATGTTCCATTAAAGATTTTTTGATATAGAAAATATTATAAATATGATACCATAATGGGAATTCTTTTTCTCAGGTTGTTGACTCATTTATGAAATGCTTGTTATTACTCGCAATTCTTCCGAGAAATCTGAGAAAATGTCTTGTCGAACTGGAATTCAACAGGACTCCTCTATTATTCCGTCAATAAAATATAACAAAAAATATATTTATACATTGCTGTGTGAAAAACATACTGATAATAAAAAGTTTAAAGTAAGTAAAATATTTAATATTTTAAGCCCCATCGCGCATTATTATTGCCAGGGTTATTGTAATTTTCCTGAGATTAATTAGAGCTAAATTGACTGAGCTATGCACAATGCACATTTTGAACATTTGGTAGTTGGTTGCAATACTAAGTTCATGCTTGCAACATTATGATCAGCTACAAATAGAAAGGGTTTCGAAGACTTAAATTTTAATATATACATTTATTTATTAATTTGCGCTTTATACAGTATACTAGCATTGCGCGCGGCTCCGACCGCGTGGAAATTTTTTCCGGGATAAAAAGTAGCCTATAGCACTCAGGAGTAATGTAGCTTCCTATTAGTGAAAGAATTTTCAAAATCGGTCCAGTAGTTCCTGAGATTAGCGTGTTCAAACAAACAAACAAACTCTTCAGCTTTATATAATAGTATAAATGTAAAGATAATCATGGTAGGTTTATTAAAATTATATTTAAATTAAGGAGTTTCTAGTACTAGAATACTAGAGTAATAGTAGTACTAGAGTTTCCTGCCCTTTCTTCTCTAGTGGGAACTGCTTTCCGAGCTTGTAAAGTTAATATTGAGAGAATCTAAATAATGTATAATTACATTACATTTTATAAGTAACTACAGGCATTTTGCCTCATTATTACTCTAGCGAAATTTGAAAGGCTAATTCTCCATGAATGCAGGCAGTTTTTAAAATAGGTTGTAGGAAAAAAACATCCGTGAACTTTTTATTCCAGAGCATTTTAAAGTATGGGGAAAATTATGAAGATCATTAACTTTCGTATTTCTAAATTTATTAAACACTGATTTTATTATGGGTATTCGAAAGACCAATTTTCTTATTTGAGTAAAAATATTATGACTTTGGACCTAATAGTTTTGCTGTTAAAAGGCTAACTCAACTTTCATAAAAAAATTACAAAAAAGTAAATGACTTTTAAACAATCCAATTTCGGGCAATATACATGGGGGTTGAATCGAAGCACATGAGATCCTGAATAGAACTGTTTCAGTTGAACACTCTATCGTGATACATCCTGTATATTATAAATTAGGGTGGTGACTTTTCCCCTTCATTCAAAAAGTAATTGCCGAACTCTCACTTTGAACGCTAGCCGTGTGATAGATATCCTGATGTCGAAGGAGCGAATTCCCTAGAAGAATAGATTAAATAACGAATGAAGAATGAGCGAAGTCTGAGCTATGAGGGGGACGTTTTTGAAGATTGCTAGATGAGCGAAGGTTTCTATTATGTAGGAAGATTGGAAGTTTGCAAATACTTACAAGCAGTGAGCAGCAGTAATGACGACATAGTCATGTATCAATGTACCCGTGCAAGTTTTTCTGGAGCCATCTGTAAATACGATGCTAAAAGAGATACATAATTTTATTATCAGGAGAGTACATAAAATGCGGAAGTTGGTGAAAAAATCTGGATGTTTGTAGGATAGTAAACTCAGAAATTACTCCATGGATTTGGATGAAATTTGACATATAACTAGATCATATCTTGAATTAACATAAAGGCTGCTTTTTATCCCGGAAAAGTACACAGACGAACTTTTATTCTGGGAAAAGTTATTTGGGAATCTTAGTAGTGACATAAAAAGTTCAATGTTTTACATAACGTCGGGGCAATATTGCGTAAACTAACATTGGCTAATACCGCGTAAGTGACATAAGAAATGTATTATCTATCAAAATTAAAGGCCAGCTTCACCGGTTTTTGATAAAGTTCCAGATAACTATCTGACATATTACGCCATCTTACAAATAAATCTGTCATAATAATAGCGAATTTTTTGACAGTTATTTCTATTCGATACCTGTGAAACCAAAAGTTGTAGTTTACATGGCGGATAAGTTTGGGATAGGCTATCGGGGACTTTAACAGTACGTGGTGAAATCGTCCCTTCGTCACTATTAGTTTCAATTTGGCTTTTTACGTCACTTACGCAGTATTTATCAGTGTTAGTTACGCGGTATTGTACTATTCCCGACGATATGTAATTGTACGTAAGTAAGTTATAAGTTACTCAATTAGAGCGACGAATGTGTGTTGATCCACCGGTGGTTCCGGGTCTTTTTTGTCGTCCTTGTCTTCTGAGCCTTGACCGAAATATAAATATTATTACTGTTATTTGCTAATGGAATTCAGAATATTCATTAAGAAAATTTTAATGTATAGTATGTTAGGGTAAGTTATAATGAGGTAAAATGAATAAGACTGTTGATTTACAATTATTGCAGAATCCTAATTATAAAACTAACCACGTAGCTAATGAATTTTGGCATTACAAAATGGCACTCCACGCTTTAATCGAATCAGAAATGAGGAGATCCGTAGAAGAACGAAAGTCACTGAATAGCCCAGAGGATTAGAAGGCTGAATTGGCAGTGGGCAGGGCACATAGTTAGAAGAACTGAAGACATATAGTTCGAAGAACTGACGGCAGATGGGGCAAAAAAGTTCTCGAGTGGAGACCACGTACTGGCAAGCGCAGCGTCGGACGTACGCCTGCAAGGTGCACAGACGACTTGATAAAGGTCGCAGAAACACGCTGGATGCAGGCCGCTTTTGACATGTCCGTCTGGAAATCTTTAGGGAAAGCCTATGCAGCAGTGGAAGTCATCTGGCTGACGATGTTGATGATGTTGACTCCACGCTTTTCTTGGTGGGAAATGATCTCGGGTTTAGAAGTAATTTGGAACCAACAGTCTCCTTAATATGAATGTGTGTTTGCCACTAAATTATAGCCAACTAAATCATGTTGAGCGACATACTCTTGTCTGTATCCTGACCACTGACGAAATTCTGCGCCATAAAACAAACCACAAGGAGAACTTTGATCACAAAACACATGGTGTTTTCAATTTCATTATGGCCGACTACAATGTAAATCGACGGAAGTAATTTATATTTTTAATTAAATCGATAAGGCGAACGAACGTAAACGAAATCAATAAGATGTCCACACAGTGCGTACTCATTATTCACATGATATTAATTATTTTTATAAATTCGGTTTTATACCCCATGATGGAATAAGCGAGTATCAATGGCAAAGAGAATTATAATACATATGGAAAGGGTTGTCCGACGTCCGTCTGTCTGTCTATTTATCTGTCGATTGTCTGTTTGGCATCTAAGGTTTGACATTAATTGTCTGCCTTTTTGACGAAATTACCTTGATCTACAATATCCATTTTGGGATCTAAAACCCTTGAAAATGGTAAAAAGTATGGCACATCACGACATATCGTCGGCGTAGAGCTAAATAACTCGGTTTTTGAGGATTTTGAGTTTTGTTCATTTTTATATAACCAATAATACAACGCATATGTTACCCTCACACCCATTTTTATATCACTTCTCATTGCGGAAATAAAGATTTGAAAATATAAATAAAATTAAGTTAAATGCATAATTCGTTCAGGAATAAATATAGAATTTAAACAAAGAAACCAATGTGTGTGCATTAGCTTATATAATTAATCTGACTTTGTATGCAAAAGACTTGGAAAAAATAATACAAAAGATTCAATGTCCAAATGATGACAAAAACATAAGCCTGGCTTTCTTTCTGCCTTTCTTATTTGGGTGGTCATCGCTTAGGTAGCTAGTGAAAGGCTGGCAGGTTAGTTAGGTTAGGGCCTGTATTTTCCTCACTGGTGTGGATCGCGACGCGTTCCTCCCATTATTTTTGATAAAAGTGATTTCATCTTTTTTTATCTCCTCTGTCCTGCTAGCCCGATCTTCTTTGTTTCTTTTTCATTGATTTTACTCCCTATAAAAATGTCTATAGTTATAATATATGTGACCCTTTGTAATAATAATGATTATTAATGTATCTTGACTTATCATAAGTGCAACTATGTGCACCTATGAATAAAGTATTTTATTTTAATAACTATGGTTTGTGATTACTTGAATTATTAAATGAATTAAATAAAAGTTGTTTAGTTTTTTAAATTGTCTCCCATTTTATTATTAATGCTCAAAATTCACCAAAAAATACCGTTAATCGTGATTTTCTCAAACCTATAAAATGTGAGTTTAGTAGTTCTTCTCTACGCCGACGATATATGACATTTTAGATCAAAACTAATTAATTTTCTAGAATGTTGTATTATTTTACTACTCTTAAATTAGTTTTAACATTATTTTATCTTTTAACCGGCTCACGATAAAAATATTATGCAATACCAACACTCAAACATGATATCGAGAGAGATCGCAGTTTCGCAGAACAAATTGTCTAACGAGACAAGTTCTGGAGTACAATTGAAAGTTTCCGATGACCTTCCAACAATGCGCTGAGTAGAAGCCATGTAAGAACATCTGAAGTGCTTGAAGAACATTCCAATATTATAGATTAAGTTAGTGTTTGTGTTACTATTAATGACTGCTTTATTGGTCTTTCAGTGGCATTATAAGGTAACATTATATTTAATATAAAGAAATACGAATTGCGTTTATGTTGTGTGCATACAACGAGTGATTCGGCTCAGCGAACTGCGGTGCGTTCCTATACCGTTATTTAGAGGGAGCAATTATTGTTTCAATAATCCTACGTATTAGTCGCAACATCGTCGTGTCGCGTCGTGTCACTTCTCTAAGAGTGTTCTACCGTCTGTATTATGGTAAATGCTCTGAGGAGTTGTTTAATTTGATCCCCCCCCTCTCCTTTCCTTGGCAGAACCACACGTGCTGGCGTGCGAAGCCACAGCTGTATGGTGAAAACCATTACGACCCGAACCATAGGTTCGATAATTCCATCTTCTGTCGCACCATCAGGCTGTGGAATAGTTTACCGGCACACGTGTTCCCTCCTTCCTACAATCCTGAGTCCTTCCGCCGTAGCGTGAAGAAATAGCTAGTCAGAAGAACTGACGGCAAATGGGGCAAAAAGGTTCTCGAGTGGAGACCACGTATTGGCAAGCGCAGCGTCGGCCGTCCACCTGCAAGGTGGACAGACGACTTGATAAAGGTCGCAGGAACACGCTGGATGCAGGCCGCTTTTGACAGGTCCGTCTGGAAATCTTTGGGGGAGGTCTATGTTCAGCAGTGGACGGCATGTGGCTGATGATGATGATTATGATACACACACTCACGCTTATTTTCCCTGAACGAGTAGGCAGAGGTGCATCTAATGCACCCACTTTTCGCCGTGCGTATTCCATCCCATGATGTGACAGGGGGCGAGCCTGTCGCCATATCAGGCACAACTCCCAGACTCCGGGCTGATACTGAATAGAAAAATCCAAAATCACTTTGCCCGACCCGGGGATCGAACCCAAGACCTCAGCATTCCAGTCGTACTGTAATACAACTACGCCACCGAGGCAGTTTTAAATATACTTGGTACAAAATACGTACATAAAATATAAGCCACTTTTGGTACCCATCTTTATTGTGTACGGTGGAATTGACAGAGATTTATGAAGAATTTACTTGAAAAGGAGTTTTCTTTGATTAAATTTATTTTCCTTTCTTATATGATATTATTTCGTATTTTATTTTCTTAGTAAGTACCTTACCTTAGTATTTTTGAAGTTATACTTCTTTTGGCGCGTTAGGGAAAAATTATGAGAGTAAATTTTTACGATGCGCGTGCACACCGTCTCGAAAAACCGACACCCGGAAGTTAGCTATAGTCAACATTTTAGTTTTGAATTTTGAACGTAGAATAAGGCGAAAGATATTGAAGTTATACTTCCTTAGGCGCGTTACTTAAAAAAGATTTTTATCTTGTTACGCCAAAGAAGTATAACTTCTAACGCGTGTACATAAGTACACACACACTTTTTTACCAACCTGGACAGTAAGTACTAAGGAAGTAAAGTTCTCGATTCGAATAAAGTTCTTCGATAAGTTTATCGAAGACGTCAATTACTGCATTACTTGTTTTAAAATTACTTTTACAGTATTGCATTTATTCTAAAAATATCTACATTTAAACATAGATGCTATAATAGAGTTTTATTTTAGAGATCAGAAGTTAATCTTATTTGTATTTTTTGCTTAAATACCGCAATAATTCTGTGTAGATTTTAAAAATCCTTAGCTTTGCGTATTTCAAACTAAATCCAAAAATAGTATTCCATTGAAACTGAGGCGTCCATTGTTTCCAACGTGATCGCCTTTAAAAGACATTTTATTTATGGGGTTGTTTTCGGTTTCAATAGTTTTCCATGCTACAGCGCACTCGGATGAAGTTAATTAACATCAGTTTTTATCTATTCTAGATAGGGTATTCCTATTTGAATCGGATCAGCAAAGAATAACAATTCACAGTAACAAGCTGACAAAATTGGTGACTTAAATAGACTATAATTACTAGGTGATGCTCGCGGCTCCACTCACGTGAAACAGTTTTTCCGGGATAAAAAGTAGCATATAGCACTCAGGAGTAATGAAGCTTCCTATTAGTGAAAGAATTTTCAAAGTCGGTTCAGTAGTTCCTGAGGTTAGCGCGTTCAACCAAACAAACAAACAAACTCTTCAGCTTAATAATATTAGCATAGATGTCGTAGTCTGTGAAGATGTTATTAAGTTTGTTAGAAGTAAACGTGAGTCGTTGATTGGGTTAAAATATTATTTGGCAAGCATAAAAAAAATATTTAAAACACAGGTAGAGCAATTACAAATAAATTATCATAACCCGGAAAAATTTAGAGGGCGTAATTTTAATAAGCTACCTCAATATCGACTGATAAGATACATAAGATGTTAAGTCTCACTATGTACTGTAGTTACACTGGCTACAATGTTCTTCAAACCGAAACACGACAGTGCATGCACTCTTCTGCTTGGCGGTAGAAATAGACATAGCGGTGGTACCCACCTAGACGGACTCTTACATATGAGAGACCTACCACCAGTAAAAGTAAACTTAGGTATACATCTCATTATAGATCCTATTAGCAATTCAACCACAAACATTTTAAACACAAAAGACCTTGTATAATATGATATCTATACAGCCAAAAGCCTCAGTAATGTACGTTTTTCTTCCCATTAACAAGACCTCTAGGAAAGAATTGGCTATAGAAACAACCATTACACAGTGGAAACGTTGTTTCCGTAATCCCACGGAAGATTTCTGCTTGGTGTACCTCTTAAATATGTATTACATTGTCCTTACCTGGCGTTTAAGTAGTTGAGTTAAAAGCCTTGGTAACCTTCATATCGCCTTTGGGTTTTCGAATGCATATGGACTAGTTTGGCTGCGCAAATTAGTGTTTTAGATTCGATAAGAACTTTGTCTAGAGTTTAGGGTTTAGGTTAAAATGACTATATATTGGCAAATTACTTATTAAGATAGCACTTTATGTAATCGCTGCTAGGAATGAAATATAACTGATTCTGTAAGCATAGGGCTTTATATGGAGTTTTTTACACGCATTTTGCTACCTTTATTGCAATTTTGAAATTCTCGCACGAATATTTTCGCTTACGCCTCAAAAATTTTAATAATCTTTTTTCAAGCGAATTTTTTAAATGTTTTATAAGCATTCCAAAAGCATATCACTTGACCGGTAATTAAAAATCGTAAAATACGATGTACTTACTAAATATCCAATGCTCCTTTGCTGGAGAATCACGGCGTTTAACTAAAATAATTTGTGGAAAATAAGCATAGAATTTATCACTCCAGGACTCTCTGGAATTAAATTTATTGTACGCAGCGCAATCGTGGAATTTTAAACAGCACCGTACGATGCAGAACGGAACTTTTGAAACCACGTTAGCGGAGTGAATTTTATACCAGCGTGTCGTAAATCTGATGTGCTTAGGGTTAAATTAGATTGGTATTGATCTAAGTATAGAAGAGTAGAAAAAATAATCAGGGGTAATTTAATTAAGATAAAACAGTTTTATTTCATAGAAGTGCAGTGTTTCTCGCATGGGTTTTTCGGCAAAAACTTAATAACGTCTGCGCGATGCCTTGTCTATTTTAAATAACTTCTTATACCACATTAGATACCGTACAAACTTATTTTATACAAAATAAGCCGGGTATGGCAGAATAAGCACGAAAGTAAGATTAAAATAGCGGAAATGAGAGCGTTAAGAAGCATGTGTAGGGTGACTGTGTGTGATAGAGTACGGAATACTATGGTGATGGACATGTGTGGAGTGACAGAGGATGTAGTGACCAAAATTGAGAAGGGCATGCTAAGGTGGTTTGGGCATTTAGAAAGGATGGATGATACGAGACTGACAAAGAGGATATATAAGGAGAGTGTGGATGGAAGGGCCAGCAGGGGTCGACAGCACCGAACCTTCGAATGTCAGATATCTGAAATTATAAGTAAAGGCCAAGTCAAAAGTACCCTGAACCGGCGGGAGTGCATGGAAAGATGATGAAGGTAGAGGAAGCGAAAGCAGTGTGCCAGAATCAAGTAAAGTGGCAAACCATAGTCTCTGTCTACCCCTATGGGACAGAGGCGTGATGGTATGTGTGTATGTATGTAATATTATAGGTATCTTGTTTTATAATGATACCTATGTACGGAACCTGCCAATTTCATAGAAAGCAATACAGATGATTGAAACGTAAGGAGATATTTGTTACATCTACTTTTCATGAATATGGTTCATGAGTTTTTTATACAAAGAATCAAGTGCTCGCCTGATGGTAGGCGTTCGAACGATTGCTCGTAAATACACTACGCTCATAAGCACTATGGCACTGCTCTGTGTGGGTGTTACTAGGGCTATATAGGCTTATATATTCTGTGATGCGGCTTATAAGAGCTGTCTTATTAGACTTTTGAGGCATTAAAGCCAAATTTTGACTATTATAAAATAATACAAAAAATGACAAGCTTCTTAAAGTCGTTTGCGGCTGAATTAATAAATTTTACCTTCTCAACTCATTCATACTAATAGGTCCATCAGTTTACACAAAGTAATTAAGTCTATAAATGTGACTTATCACCACGCAGTTCACGATGATATCATTAAATAAAGTGGTGTTTTTATCAGCGGTACATCCTGCAAGTTAGATAAAGATGTACATCGTATAGTCTTATTGCTTCAAAATATTTGAATTTACCGACAGGCGCCGTGCATCAGCGACGAGCTATTTTGTTATGAAAATGCATATGAAAATTGCATTTCCGTAAGTAAAATGTGGTTACCTTCACCATATTGGGTATATGAATTTTACATGTTTCCTTTCATAATGTTCTTTATATTAGGTTTTCAATATAACGTACAGTTATATGAACAAGTAGATCATCTGATAAGAAGTCATCATCGTCTATGTAAATTTGATCATCATCCACAATCGGCCATAGAACGTTGACTGTTTAACATAGGCGTCGCCTAATGATTTACTACTGACCAGATTACTTAGAAGCGGCCATCCATCGAGTTCCTGCGACCTTATCAGGTCATTAGTCCAACTTGTAAACTCGACCGCTGAGAGGATCTAGGCTTATTCCACCACGCTTGTCTACAACGTGTGGGTAGACTGTGAAATCTACCTACCCATACTAGGCTAGCGTGATATCTGAGAATACCCTCTAAATTCTCTGATATCTAGGTATCCTCAGGATGTTTTCAAATTTAATACCAGTAAATTTTAGATAACTCGCCAATTATCAAAAAGAACATGGCTGTGGCATTCTTTGGACACCACAAAATCTCATTGCATAAAAACCAACTGAAAGAGAAAGCATTTTCACCTGACGGTACACGTTGTGATTTCATTAGCCAGCGGTAATTAGTATTCAGTTTATATGGCTAACTAACTTGCTTTATTTGGTTATGCTATGACTGCACCGTTTGTCTGTCTAGTGTTTGTTTGGTATCACCTCTTCAAATTAGGTGAAGGTGTATATTCCTATCTTGCCTTGCGAATAATTTTAGAAATCCACGTTCAGTTTCTTCGTTGTGTAGTATTTTTTGCTAACAAGTTTTTTTCAGAAATTATAAGTTATTACATTGCGACCATCGAGATAGTTATCCTCTCTTGTGGTGCTTATTGTATTAATGTGGCTTATTTGCTTTGCTACAAGTTTGTAACTACCTTGTACCTACAAGAAACAAATAAATTATATTTTATTTATTAACATTTTTCGGCACACATCACAAAGTTTTATTGCAAAATATGTCTAAATTCTTTGTGGTTACAACCAAAATCTGGTTAATCTTTTCTTATACAGCCTTATATGTGCATAAACAATATAGCACTATAAACAACGAAACAATCGAACCAAATAGCATTATAACCACAATTTAAATGCATATAAATGCAACAAGAATCCTCAATTTCCCTTTTCAGATTGTGGTTATTCATTTAATTTATCGTGCCAACAAATAGTCCTTAACTTCATGTGCAGTGCTCCAGGAAGTAATATTGGGTTTCCGCTGGCTTATGTAAGAAGACCACAGTCGTAATAATATGGAAAATAATTCACCGCTTTACAAATGAGACGCCTGCTTATTGCTCTGGCTTTAATGTTTATTCTAAATGGAATTTTAGTGTGGGTTTATTTTATTGAGTGCTTGTAGTATTTTAGAGCGATTGTCATAAAGAGATTTGTTTTAGGAAAATGATTTCGCAATCAAAAATAAATTAAATGTATAAATCTATTTGTGTTGAAGGTATTGGAAATACTTCAGGGGTCAGTCATCATCATCCACATGCAGTACAACAACCACTGCTGAACATAGGAGTCCTCTAAAGATTTCCAGACGGACGTGTCAAAAACGGCCTGCATCCAACGTGTTCTTGCGACCTTTATCAATTCTTCTGTCCACCATGCAGGTACGTATTACACCATAATTATACAGTTACCAATTATATCTATACAAACGTGTTTATGTCTTCTAGAATGGAGATGAGATATGAAGAAGCAATATGCTGACCGACATATTGATTACGTCCATCCATAGATAACATACTGGACTTTAATCCATTCAACTCATGCTCGTCAATTCACAACAAAAATAATAATAATACAGCGTTTGCCTGAAAACCAAACATTGTATAACATAATACGGTATTCCTTTGTACCATCACCACAATCTGTTCCATAATATTTTACGTTCAGTACAGAATATAATGTCACCATTGTCTATGTTAGGTACAGATATCATAATTCTCTCCCCTCCACCGTAACGCCGTGCCCAATGTTTATAGCTAACAATTTATCTGTTATCTGCCTTATGGTGTCTGTTGAGAGTACTGATTTGTATGATACAGCAAAATAATTAATAGAAGGTTCACTTAACAGGTTTAGACATATTGTAGTGGGATGTTCGCAAGTAGAAGTAGAGAACAGCAGCACACCGATTGTATAATTGAAGGCCTTGTGGGAAAGAAATTGTGGCCTTTTAATACACGTCTTTTATTGATAACGTACAATGATTTCTTAAGGTGCTCCCACACAGCAGTTATATAACTTTAGAGATTGATGCGTAAGATTTGTTGTCTAACCTTTTTTAATAAATTGTAACAAAAGTTATAAATTGTTAGTTATGTTGTACAACTTACTTTAGCAAAATGTTATACAACTAATTACAACAAGATATAACAAATTATAAC
This sequence comes from Sphinx pinastri, assembly GCA_947568825.1. Classification (NCBI taxonomy): domain Eukaryota; kingdom Metazoa; phylum Arthropoda; class Insecta; order Lepidoptera; family Sphingidae; genus Sphinx; species Sphinx pinastri. The sequence continues at coordinate 5,383,604 of OX387627.1, read as the reverse complement.
TTTTGTTGTATGACATCATCCGATCGGAACAGGCGCGTGAGCGGAAGGGCGCTGGGAAGAGGTTTGCAGTGTGCCTACTCTGTCACGTACATAGCCCTAGTCAGTTCATTCGATGCAGTGGTGAAGCACTACCAGCACTACCAGCTTTCTCGAAAGGCAAACAACGCAAACTAATTGTTGCAAAATGTTATACAACGAGTTGAACCAGTGTGGGAGCGCTTATAACATATAACATTCTTAACATATTGTAGCAAAATGTTACACACTGTTATAACATGTTATCGTGCTACACAGTGTTTTATAACGTTCTATATCTTCTGTGTGGTAGCACCTTTATGTTTACGCGTATTTAAAACTAATTTTCGGTTTTTATGACGGTTTTAAAATTATATTTTCTCCTGACGTTCCATGAAGGCTGCACAGTCGGGAGAAAATATAATTTAAAAAACCGCGATAAACTTCAAAAAAATGTTTTATTTCAATGATAACGTACAGTTTGGACTTCTCAAATTGAAGTTGACTAGGTAACTTATTGGTATAGTTTGATATTTGTATATATCCAGATTGACACCAGCTTACTAAAACCGATGGCCGACATAAGCATCGCATTCAGATATCAGTGTATGTGTATATGTATATAGTTTCGAACAGGCATAACTGTATCGACTGTTGATGTTTCATCAGGAGCCGTAGCCAAGATGCCTTACTACAATCGTTAATGCTAGTAGAAAACAGAAAATAATATGGAATGACGTATGTTATCGATAAGATTTATCATTCTCATACAGAACGTTAGCGTTAACGATTGTAGTAAGGTATGTTATCTACGACCCCTAGCTGCAACTCCATTTACGATCAGGTGCAATGGAGAAACATTATTAAAAAAAATACTTAATATATGTAGTTACTTCATGCCCAAAAAGAAAAATTTTGCACAATAAAAAAATCAGATATTCTGTTCTGTTTTTTTTATGTACGCATTGTGACGGTAGGGTCTGAGCTTTGAGTTATGGTCTGTAATTAACAGCTAATGAGCCAGTCTTAGCCCTTGGACATTATCCAACGCAATAGCTTTTACAAAGAAAGATAAATGTTCCACAGACATACTCATACCAGTGTTGAGTTGATTTCTTGTTTGTTCTTGCGAATAAATTTATAATTTAACACCGTAAAGTATGATTCTGATTATTGTCACTAAGAAAAAAAATTAAACATGAAGTAAAAAAAAAGTCTCATTAACAAGAAATCGAATATAATAATATTTCGTCAAATTAAATACAATTCAGAAGTGTGATATCAGATCCACTCGAAAATCCAGACAGTAATGAAAAATATCATTAAATTAAAACAACTCCTTGCGTACGAAGAATCGAAAAACCGGTATAATTAAGAGCGCATTAATTATTTTAATTTATTCGAAATACGGTTAAATCAATATCCAATCAGACGGTAACAATGTTGTAATTCGATACCCATTAAGTTGCGATGCTGTGGAGTGAGCCTTAATTATCCGCACAATCGAATCGACAAAGGTGTTTTAAATGGATTCTGTAAGTGCGCGTCCACACCACGGGCCAACTGGAATTAAGTTGGAATTACGTTTGAATAGACGGTACCGTATCGCTCAGGCAAAGATAGGTTTTATTATGTATCGGTGAAGAAAGGTTTTAGTCTATAGATTAATGAACTGGATAAAGTTTATTTAATTCTTTTAGCACAGGAATAATCTTCATATTGACTGAAAATGTTTGCTCTCAAAACGGTGGGTTTAAGATGGAATTTTACAGACGAGTCTTTACACAACGTAGATAAGTACGTACCATTATGAAAGGTTTTTGTATATAGTTTAAATCCCATTAGGCACATGGCTAGTCAAATTATAAGTAGCTAATAATTAACATTGGGCTATAATAACGTATCTTTGAGTTCAAATAACATACTATATATGTCATAGGAATATAATATAACATAATATAATAATAATAATATTTTGCAAGGAAATATGCCAATTTGCTCCTTATGAACAGGCTCAAAATTTTTGTATGAAAATTTTCCCAATGTCCGCTCTATATAATCTTAGAACTCTTTGATGATACCATGTCTCAGAGCGACGAATGCAGTGGAGTGCCACGCAATACTTTTTAGTTGAAAATTATAGGCGGCGTTGCTACTGTTTATGGGCGGTCGTATCGCTTACCATCAGGCGAACAGCATGCTCGTAACTCGCTCGTCTTAAGTGCAATAAAAAAAACATATAATTATTTTGCAGGCACGCCAAACTGAATACATGCTATGTGCCCTCAACACAAAACAAACATTTCCAATTGCCTTTTTAACAAAAACTCAAACAATGATTGTCATCTTGCAAATGTAGACCATTTGCAAGATGGCAATCATAATATTAGAATATCACTCAACACAGAATTCTATTTAGGATGTAAGGTTTACTTGCTTGAAATTTACAGCATGGCTTGACACTGTTTACTGGCTTGTTCCATCATCTTAATGCACAGCAGCCTTAATTGCATGTCTGTGGACGCTCTTAGCGGTAACTTGTGAATATTCACGAGACGCCTTTGCAGCTGTTTAGTAAACTGAGAAGTGAGACACAGATGGGTATTGGTTCGATTATTTAATTCACTTATATTTCAAACTAGCTTTTGCCCGCGGCTCCGCCAGCGTTAAAAAAAACCGGGATAAAAGTCCCGCTTTATATTTTCCCGGTATAAAAAGTATAATATGTGTTAATCCTGGACATGATCTACCCGTTTGTTAAATTTCATGGAAATCCGTGTAGTAGTTTTTGCGTGAAAGAGTAACAAACATCCATACATCCATACATCCACACATCTACATATCCATACAACCATACTTACAAACTTTCGCGTTTATAATATTAGTAGGATAAAACACTTGTACTTAATTGTGGTCAGATATTTGTATCCACGCATAGCGACCATCGAACACAAGAAGTAAAACCAGCCACGTGTGTTCTGGAATCAGCCTGCGTATATCTGAATACCACTCTATTTGGACGTGACTTCGTTATCATCATCAGCCGCATGAAATCCACTGTTGAACATAGACCTCCTCTAAAGATTCCATCCTCTAAGATTCCAGACGGACCTGCCAAACTGTTACCCTTAACAACAAAGTATTCAATTATAAATCCTATCTTAAAAGCAAAACAAACACAAGCTTATAGTTATTAATATATTTAATAACGCAATATCAAAACAAAATGACACTTAAATAAACTTATCAACAATAGGAAAAGGAAACAGGGACATGAAGCAAATGGAAAATTATATTTCATTTATATTGCGGTCACTTTTTGTCAAAAGCTAGCTTCTGACACAAACGCTTTCAAATATAATTAAATGCATTATATTTTCATACTTACTAATAAAATTTGTATTGCATTTTGTAAAACTTTATTATTTTGTGTCACATATAACTTAGTAGTATTGTTATGTATTTTATGTTAATCTATACTAATATTATATAGAGGAAAGGCTATATTGTTGATATTTTGTTTATTTGTTTGTAATGGATAATCTAATAAACTAATGAACCGATTTTAAAAATCTTTAATCAATATAAAGCTACATTATCAGCGAGTAACAAAGGCTACTTTTATCCCGGGAAAATATTTATGTCGGAAAGACTTACACGCGGGCGGAGCCGCGGGTAATAGCTAGTACTCCAATAAAGTTTTAAGTTTTAAACAATTAAGTAACTTCAAACTTTGTTTACGGTCTAATTGGGCTGTGAACCGTGATCCGGGTTCGATTCCCAATTCGGGCAACAAATATATTATGTTATATTTTAAGTTTAAAAAGTAGGGCCTGCATATCCTGCAATTGGAACTTGTTTTTGATGTAGCCATACACTCGCCCTCTATGACATCGTGGATATGCGTTCAGTGATATATGAGTCCACTAGTTGAGCTTCTATCTAACCCTCTGGGGATAAAGGCGTGAGGATTATGTGGATGATGGATACGAGGTGTATATTTTCTATGACTATTTTTGTATACAATTCAATGAGAAATGTTGGCATAGTAAACGATCACTAAACCACATTTATTGTTTTCTCCAAAGGCAATCATAAATAAACACATATTTTTAAAATAAAAGCTTTATTACTATCACAATAAAAACTAATTCACGCCGAGATTGTTCACACGATTCAACACTCATTTCATATAAGATGAACAGTTTTGTTTTCTGAGGAAAACGTTTCCGGAAACGCTATCAGCATAAACCAAAATAAATAGTGAGGCGGATGAATTCGCTGAAAAGGTTTCAGAATATGAAAACTATGTCTTCACATATATCTACGGGCCGCAGTATTTACCTTACAGACAAAAGCTCGCTTCAGGCATATGTGATTTTAGACTTAGTGTTTCGTAAAAATATATTTTACATACTAGGTATTAGCGTTTTTATTGACGGTTTATATGCGATGAGAGATATGTTCTTATGTGTCATTTGCTATACAGGGTCATTTTTACATTGCATTACTAAATGAAACCATATATTCGTCTTTACCTCTTCGAACATCTTGCCAAAAATCATCCATGAATAACGAATATTATTGCCAAAACTCCCGGTTGAGTTTTCAGATTTTTTGATCATTTCGTAATTTAGTGCGAATATGGTGTGTGCGAAAGTGTATTTCTGAATGAAAGTATAATGTTGCCGCTGCGACGAATTATCTTAGAGCAGTAGAAGTGGCATAAGGTTGTGTAAACTTAATGTTACTTTTTATTGATATTTATTTTGTTAGAAACTTACACTTTTTTATTTTACATCTATGCTTAAAATAACTTAATGGAAAGCGTTATTTTCGACGAGATAAGTATGTTATTTCATTTATCAACGCAATGTCAAAATGACCCTGTATAATATAATATCTTTAACTTTATTGATGTAACATTACATTATGTTTATTTGATATTTGTAATTATAATATTTTTCTGAACTCGTTAAAATGTCATTTTGAGAAAAAATAAATTCGATTTGATATTAAAATTTGAAACTTTAAATAGTATTTTAATAGAAAATTATAAGTACCTAATGATAAATGTATTTCGTCTTATATTATTTATTCAACTTAGAATTGTTTGAGATGATAAAACTTTGCAATTTGGACATTCAAATTTTATATCCAATTTGAGATATAACTTATTATGGGCACAAACAGTCTTCGAATCATTTTAAAATTTAAACATGGTGATTTTGTATTTCGTCCTCATTCTATAGTAAATTTTGAATTAAAAAAAATACAAACATACGAATTTAGAACCTCCTCTTTTTTTGGAAGTCGGTTAAAAATAGCCAGCTCTAGCACACTTGCTAGAGCTGGCTATTTTTAACCGATCATTCACTAATGATAATTTTTTGAAAATTACTGGATCAGTAAAGCCTTAGTGGCGTAGTTGTATTACGGTACGACTGCAATGCTGAGGTCTCAGGTTCGATTCCCGGGTCGGGCAAAGTGATATTGGATTATTATATTAAGGAATATGTGCCCTATATGGCAATAGGCTTGCCCCCTATCAGATCATGGTACGGAATACGCACGACGAAAAGTGGTTGAATTAATTGCGCCTCTGCCTACCCCTTCGGGGATAAAAGGCGTGAGTATGGTGTGTGTGTATCAGTAAAGCCCATTTTTTTCCAATATGTATTGTCACATTAATTATCTAAGGTCTTCATTTGAATAACAGTTCTTTTCTTCGTAGATATATAATGATAATCTTGAGCTAGTACTAGGATTTGAAAGGAACAAGAATGTATTGACTAGTAGACAGCAGTAATTTTAAACCTAGTTGTTTATGTATTAACTAACAATTGCTATAAAAAAGAAAAAGAATGATATGAGTAAATAAATTTCAATTTATATGGAAATAAAGATTTATTTACATTCTAAGTAAGATGAAAGCAGTGGAAATGAGAGCGTTAAGAAGCATGTGTGGGGTGACTGTGTGTGATAGAGTGCGGAAAACTATGGTGATGGACATGTGTGGAGTGACAGAGGATGTAGTGACCAAAATTGAGAAGGGTATGCTAAAGTGGTTTGGGCATTTGGAAAGGATGGATGATAGGAGAATGACAAAGAGGATATATAAGGCGAGTGTGGATGGAAGGGCCGGCAGGGGTCGACCGCACCGAACTTTCGAATGTCAGATATCTGACATTCTAAGTAAGGGCCAGGTCAAAAGTACCCTGAACCGGCGGGAGTGCATGAAAAGATTGATGAAGGTAGAGGAAGCGAAAGTGGTGTGCCAGAATCGAGCAAAGTGGCAAGCCATGGTCTCTGCCTACCCCTATGGGATAGAGGCGTGATACTATGTATGTATGTATGTAAAGATTTAGTGGTTATGCAAGCGATGCTAATACACCATACTGGCAAAGATAGAATAAAATGTCATGTCAACAAACCGACTAAAATACAAGAAAATCCGCGACCCAATTCTGAAATTCATACATCTTCTGTTGATAAATTATGACGCAGATAAGGTCATTGAAAGTTTACCCAAGGAAAGTTTACAAAGGTAGTAGTTATTAAGAAACTCATACCAAAAGTTCAAAGGTTGGTAACCTAAATGTTAAATCAACTTCCTCAAGTCGGTCCTTTGAAAAGGTGCCGGCGATGGGATTTATATTTTAAGAATCTGTTCAATATTTAAAATATAATTAGATATGAGTTTTATTTGCGGTAAAGAATTCCGGCGTAGTCATATTTTTTAAGGTATTCTAAATCGTAGCATTCAAGACTGATTTCGGCAAGCGTGGAATTAAGCGCAGATTCTTTAGGTTGTAAGAGACATGTGCCCAGAAGTGAGGCACACATGGACTAGTAAAGAATAGAAACGTCGGTGGCACTCAATATATTTCACATCGAAGATTGACCAATGCAAACAAAGCCACGGGTCGCGATTAGTAATCATCATGAATATGTATTTTACTTATGATTGTACGACAGTTTGTTTTGTCACGTCAACCCTCCACCGTAATGAAACCAAACACTAACTTATTATGCGACCTATAAAAACTTTAGATTGAGTAAACAAAGTACTTTCATTAAAAGTCTTTTGTTTACTTACAATTTCATTTCAGATCCCATTTGAATTTTGAAGTAACAATATTTGAATTAAACAAAAAAGTACTTTAAACCCACGAAGTTTCAAAGCAAAAAAGTCTATTCCCACCAATAATTTGAATTTAGAACACATTAAAACACACTCACGAACATCAAAGTCGTTCCAAATTTGACTAAAGACAAACAATGCATCGAAAACCCATTTAATCCACGCTATTGGCGTAAAAAAGTTACAAGAAGGCAAAGGTGGTATTTGTCGGCAGTCACGTTGAGGTGAGCCACGCCCGCCCGCCTTCGAGTATTGCTTAAAACTCCAAGTAATATAAATGTAAATTCGGTGAAACAAAGCGCTGGGCTCTTCGGATCAACTTGCAACTCCTGTTATTAGGCACGCGAGACTTCGACAGACCTAAGAGTAAGCGTTTGTTTAAGGTGGGAGTTTTTTGTTACAGGTTAACGTTCTATAGGCAAATGCGGTATTTTGTTAATTTTATAGGACTGTCTTGTTTCTATTCTTGAATGTTGATTTTTAGTTGACTTACTATGCATACTTATTTGTTTTGTATACTTAAAAGAAAAATCTATTTATTGTACTAGATTATCAGTTAGATACATTTTGTGTTAGCGCACTGAAAGGACATGTCTAAAAACGGGATTAAAATTCTACTAAGATGCTTTATATACATTTTGATAGTACTCCCAAAAACTAGGCCTTTGCAATAAATAGATAATATAATTTTAAAGACCTCCGATTTTGAAATTTTTGTAATTTTATTTTGCTTAAAAACTAAGCTTTTTTTTTATCAATGTTTTTGAAAAAGTTCATTATAAATGGAGGGGTCTAAATTTTTTTTAATGGTACCAATATTTATATTTTTGCCCCTTTAATATCCATAAAGTTTGAGTCTGGTTAGATTTTGAGGGCCAGCACCCACATAAAAAGCGGACATCTCCTTTATTTAAATTTTTAAGATAAATACAACACTCTACTTGGTGGCATACCATACCAGCCCTGTACCAACTACCCACTGCTGAGCACGGGCCTCCTCTACAACTGAGAGGGTTAAGGCCTTAGTCCACCACGCTGGATACACGCCGATACATACATGCCACGTTGGTGGCATAAGTAGTACAGAAGTTTCGAGTATACTGTAGTCTGTAATAAATGTAATAGACTGAAAACTTCAGACATAAGTTTCAAGCACCATTCATACATAAGAGCACATTTAAGGTTTTATACGAATCTTCGGCGTATCAAACTTAAGTAGCAGTTTCTTAAAAGATGAACTCTTCCAATATCCCTTATTTTCATAATTCTAAAACTGGAGACAAAATAGCGACATTTCTAAGCTATTTATGAGTTTCATATGAACGCAGGTTAATACCTCGTCAATATCGTTCCTATAGCGACAACGCTCGCAGACTTTTCTCATTACGCGTCCTTACATTGTTTACATTTATTTATTAACCTAAACAAATAAATTTTTCACCTCACAAACAACCCGAGTTTTTTTGTAATTAACCTATATAAATAATTTGTGTATTTTGTAAATATGTAAAGAAGACCCGAATAAATATGGTAATGTTTGTGTATTTATATTTAAAAAATAAATACAAATCAAATTAGATGTTTTTGCTATCTACTGCCAGATAAGAATTTCTTTAAATCATACACGGTACATGTAGAGCTTAGGTTATAATAAATTATGAAATAATATATAATAAATCTTAATTATAACGCTATACCTATATTATAAAAACTTGATATTTTTCTAGGCAGGAGTAAAAGGAAATAAAAAGAATGCCATTATAATTAATGTAAGGTTATGGGTATATTATCTTATCATACTGGCATAAAAGTGAAACAAAAAAATATATATTGAAACTAAAATAAAAATAATACATATTTATTAAAGTAAGATGACGCCTCAGAATAGCGTAGGACCTTTTCATGCAGGCATAAAAGAGCAACAAAAATAAAAAAAACTAATAGCATTATAATTTACGTCTTCCAATTTTAAATACTGGCACATTTAAACTAGATTTTAAGCGCACAATTATTTAGCTCCAAAGTTGTTCAATGCGCTTAAATGAACGTAGAACGACGACTTAAACTATGAATTAAACAGTCATTATCTCTATTTTAATGAAGTCTCGTTACGAATTTGTAAGGCACGACGTGTCAATGAGGTGTGAATAAAAAGATTCATTATAATCATGTCTACTGGGAACAGTATGAAAAGATTTCATTCATGTTTAATATATTTTAATGCTTGACAAGTCTGCAATTAATTTTAAGTCAGGTTCATTATATTTCAATCGAGAGACCAGAAAATAATTATGTAGATTGTGCAATAAAATTGAAACACCCAAGAATTTTCTGTCGTATTTATGTGGTTGTGGTACCTCTATAATAAATATAAATTGAAAATGTTATTTGAATGATTTTTAGAAGTTTAGAAGGAAAATGATGATGATGAATGGAAATGATTTTTAGAAGGAAAAGTTCAAATTGGTGCCCGTAATCACAAGCTGCTATGTTTTAAGCAAATTCATACAAAGTAGATTGCTGTGAGCAAAAACAGTAATCTGTGACTTAAATGATTATGATTCTTTATTACGAGGTATCGCTCGCGGCTTCGTCCGCGTGTAAAGCCTTTTCCGCTCCTTTTTTTTTTGCTTTGTATAACGAGCGAGCATCCCGTTCACCGAATGGTAAGCGATACGACCACCCATAAGCAGTAGCAACACCATGCAGCACCTTGAGTTACAAAGTAGGTACTGTGTGGCATTCCACTGCGCTCGTCATCCTGAGGCGTAAGATGTTAAGTCTCATTATGTCCAGTAGTTACACTGGTTACAATGTCCTTCAAACCGAAACACAACAGTGCATGCACACTGCTGCTTGGCGGTAGAAATAGACATTGCGGTGGCACCCACCCAGACGGACTCTTACATATGAGATACCTACCACCAGTACTTACATATGAGAAGTACTATAGCGATCAATAGCGCCTTCTCTACTCTCTACGACTACTTATCTACTTAAAAAAGATTAAAAACTCAAATACTTCCCAAAGGAGAAAATTACCAGGATAAAAAGCCCATACCTTGATTCAAGACGTGGTCTATCCGTGGCAATTTTATTCAAGTGACTTACAAACATTCAAACATCCAAAAATTTTTGTTAGTGATTAAGATTCCAACAAATACATCTGATTACTAACATTACCCTTCTTTCATTCTGTAATCAAACACAAAACCCTACAAGGCGTTCATTCGCCTTAGTTTAATAAGACCAGATATTTGAGGTATTGGCGGAAAGAAAAATGTCTTAATACCCAAGGGGTCGTTTAAGCGGACCCCAAGGCGATGAGGTTTCGGCCTTGTCACTCAAATGTCCGTGGCACGATTGTTATATTAGCATGCAAATTGACAGCCACACGATTTATTGACTTAAGGCTTGTTTTTAATAGTTAATTTGAGGTCACCTTCCGTTGACGGTACCTTAATTAATCTGGAAAGGTTACAACGAAAAATGGTTGTAAAGAAAATTAATAGTCAATTTATATCTAGACATCGTTTAGGTTTGTAACGTCGTTTGTTTAAGAATTTACGCCTATATTGCGAGAAATACTGTCTTCATTATTACTATAATATTATTATTATATTCATCATCATCATCATCAGCCCATTGAAGTCCACTGCTGGACACAGGCCTCTCCCAAGGTACGCCACAGAGCCCGGTCTGCTGCTTTATGCATCCAGTCGCTGCCGGCCCTCTTGTGCAAGTCGTCCCGCCATCTGGCCAGAGGGCGTCCCACGCTACGTTTGCCAAGACGCCGTCTCCACTCCAGAACACGCTTACTCCAGCGGTTATCTGTTCTGGGCATTGATGTATTAGGGGTTTTTAATACATCAATGGTTCTGCGACATAATATATGGCCAGCCCATTGTCACATATTATATGCCACATATGCCACATTATATTGTATCATACACATTAAATTACCTAATAAATCGGTACGTAAAATAGGTAAGCTGTATTATGAGTAAATTATATAAGTGTACCTCTATTGACCTCCATTGATGGATAGCACTTTAAGTAGATTATTGCTAAGTACATTTTTTTATTTTCCTTCTACAAAGCTCAGCTTATAACAATACTAGCCATTTTCCCGGGATAAAAAGTAACCTATGTGTTATATATCCTACTAATATTATAAACGCGAAAGTTAGTAAGAATATATCGATGTCTGTTACTCTTTCACACAAAAACTACTAAACAGATTTCAATGAAATTTGGCACACGGGTAGATCATGTCTTGGATTAATACATAGGCTACTTTTGATCCCGGGAAAATATAAAGTGGGACTTTTATTCCGGGAAAACTCATTCACGCGGGCGGAGCCGCGGGCAAAAGCTAGTATACCTATAATTTTGTATTCAGGCTATGAATTTTTAATGTCATTCCTTTCTGTATCATTTTGAGAAGCAATTATGTTTTAAGGGTGAAAAGTCATAACTTCGTATTTCAAAGTTATTCAGCTTGACGTGAAAGTGATTGCGTTTATGTTTAATTATGTTTTTATTACTTTCGAAGGACTATCAGAACATATTATTCAGTAAAATATTTTGTTACGAGTATATTTTCTTAGTAAAATTTTGACTTTAGACTGCCTCGGTGGCGTAGTTGTATTACGGTACGACTGCAAGGCTGAGGTCTCGGGTTCGATCCCCAGGTCGGGCAAAGTGATATTGGATTTTTCTATTCAGTATCAGCCCGGAGTCTGGAATTTGTGCCCGGTATGGCGATAGGCTCGCCCCCTATCACATCATGGGACGGAATACGCTTGGCGAAAAGTGGGTGCACTAGTTGCGCCTCTGCCTACCCCTTCGGGGATAAAAGGGCGTGAGCATGCATGCGTAAAATTTTGCGTCACACGTTTATTCAATTAGACGTGTGTCTGATAAGATTTAACGCTTATAGAGGTGAACGAAGTTCCTACTGCAATAAAATCTTACTAAAGAAATTAAATAGATATGAATTATAGAAATAAATAAAAACTAAATGTAAACGGCAAACGTGTCTGTTTTCACTATGAAATATAAATGTATTAAATTGTAAAGTTCTGTAAGTGTCACTCCGTAGCCTGCCCTGGATCATCGCTAAAAGGGTCTAAATTTCCAAGGCATTTTGGCTTTCGGATGTGGGAAGTCCTCTACATAATGATGTTCATGAATTTCTTTGTAATGTCGATGACTTGGTCTGGGCCAGCGGTTTTGGAAGTAGGGCCTATTTATTTTATACTAGACTTCTGCTCGCGGCTCCGCCCGCGTGTAAAAGTTGTTCCGGGATAAAAATATTTTCCCGGGATAAAAAGTAGCCTATAGCACTTAAGGGTAATGTAATCTTCCTATTAGTGAAATAATTTTCAAAATCGGTCAAGTAGTTTTTGAGTTTATCCATTACAAACAAACAAACAATCAAATCTTTCCTCTTTATAATATTAGTATTGATAATTACATCTCTAAGTCGGAATATTATGATCGTTGGTCTCGTAGTACACTGGGCTGTGGACCGGGCAGTCTTGGATTCAAATCCAGGTCAGATAACACCTTGACGTGTGGGTCTATCTTCTACTACAATGGACCTGGGGTTTACGCTAGTCAGGCGGTTGGCGGTAAAAATTAAATGGATTTCTTACTACAATAACATAATAATAATACCTACAAGACTTGTATTATATACTGCCCACTGCTGAGCATGGGTCTCCTCTACTACTGAGAAGGTGTAAGCCTTAGTCCGTACTACAGCTCTCTTGGAAAATTTGGTTGCGTGGACCACACTTTGGAGTGGTATATCCGATACGGCCCTATGGGCTATGTGAAAGAATCTGCATCAATATTATAGTGTATGATGTATCACCAATAGTTAGTAGCCCTGTTTTAATAATGTTAATACAAATATAGAATCACAGTTAATCACCATAACAATATTGTAAATACACAAAAGACAGAATATTTATAAAGTAATTTACTGAAACACATTAAGCGGAAAATACAAGTGCGTAGGGAAATAAACAAAACGGTAGAGCCTGAAAATAAACCTGAATAAGTAATCTGCTTAAAATAATATCTTTTCTTTTGAACCCTTAGTAAATTGGACGTTTAGTTGTGATCCTTGTAGTACATTATTTAGTAATTTATGAAACATTAAGTTTGCTAAACGTTTTGCTAAAATATGGTATAGTTTATATATTTTCAATAAAGGTTTTATATAATAACTCGTCAAAGATATGAGATTGCACACTGCTGCTTTGCAGCGGAAATGGCCGATGTATTGTACCTACCCAGAAGAGCTCTCGTTTACAAGTGATTATTAACGCGCTAAACCACTTATTTCTCGTTTGTGGTCTCAATAATGAGAAATAGCGAGATAATAATATGGCATAAAGTATGTTAAATGTTTGTAATTTGCTTTGTTAATTTGTAAGGATGCGTGACACAGGATTGAAACTTAGTGCACATTCTTACTAAGTTGTTGTACATACATACATGCATACAGTCACGCCTTTTATCCCCGAAGCGGTAGGCAGAGACGCAACTAATGTACCCACTTTTCGCCGTGCGTATTCCGTCCCATGATGTGATAGGAGACGAGCCTATCGCCATATCGGACACAAATTCCAGACTCCGGGCTGATACTGAATAGAAAAATCCAATAACACTTTGCCCGACCCGGGGATCGAACCCAAGACCACAGCATTGCAGTCGTACCGTAATACAACTACGCCACCGAGGCAGTAACTAACTAAGTTATTGTAACTAATATTTAATTTTAAGTTAACAGATATCTAAAATTAAAAACAATAAAATAGAAATCGAAAACATACAAAATCATACGTGTGCCAGCCCTTATTAATCACAACACAAAAATCTTAAATCAACGGGTAAAATAACTTGTACTAAACGAAATTCACAACTGCCTTTAATCATAATACAAAGATAACGAAGTACAGTAAGTGAAGACTTTCATTAAGAAGCTAGGAACGGGTATAATTTAATAAAAACAAGTTTAACACCCATTACTTGAGCACGTATGAACAATTGTGACTCGCTCGTTAGCGGGTATGTTACCCGCCGGGCTAAGGCAGTGTACAGAAGGGCAAGTTCTAATAAATGCCAGTCTCATTTAGATAACAAGATGGGAAATCGAGGGTACAATTAACTTTATTGATTATGATAAACGTGGAAAAATATTACTGTAAAGATCACATCAGCTTTCATACGCGTAAATATTTGTCCATTCGTTTGAGAGCTACGAGGCCACAGACAGACATACAGACACACAGATACACACACTAAACTAATAACACCCCTCTTTTTCTATCAGGGGTTAAAAACCGAGTTCCAGTATTCTATTCATTAAGAAGCTAGGACCTAATATAATTATATAATAATTAGCTTAGGCCTGTATTCGAAACGTTACTTAGTATGTAGCAATGGTATGATAATAAGCCTGTTTCTCAGTGCTATCGGCTTGACAGCGTTCCTAGTGCGTAGGCTCAGGGGCGCTGTGATTGGCTAATATTTAGATGCAACTTTTCTTCTGTTGGCTGTCAGATAAACAATGCTACCAAACAAAAAAAAGTGTGTGTGTACTTATGTACACGCATTCGAAGTTATACTTCTTTGGTGCAACAAGATAAATTTTTTTTTAAATAATGCGCCGAAAGAAGTATACCTTCAATATCTTTCGCCTTATTCTGCGTTCAAAATTCATAACTAAAATGTTGACTATAGCTAAGTTCAGGGTGTCGGTTTTTCGTAATGGTGTGCGCGCGCATCGTAAAAATTTACTCATCATTTTTCCCTAACGCGCCAAAAGAAGTATAACTTCAAAAACTATGAAGCTCCCGACACTAGATATGTATTCATGAATACACGTTGGCACGCATTACTCGTACACGTAAACAATTGTGACGTTCTTTCGTTAGCGGGTATGTTACTTGCAGACATAAGAAATTGTACAGAAGGGCAAGTTCGTCCAATATCAATATAATATAACGTAAATAGAATGGCTGTTTGTTCGAAGTAAATGTAGAGATTGTTGAACGGATCAAAATATATTCTGGCACCAAAGAGTTTTAAGATTATATAGAGCGGACATTGGGAAAATTGTCGTACAAAAATTTTGAGCCTGTTCGTCAGTAACTCAATCTACCGTGAAATAGCAAAATACCTATGTAAAATTCATGAGAACATACTTTGACATGGTCGTAATGCGTAAATTGGCATATTTCCTTCCAAAATATTGTTTTCTTTACAAAATTTAACCTACCGAGACGTCTTGTTATATGGACATGTCAGAATAAGGCGGCGACTTATTACCAATTGATAATAACTTATGGACGAAAAATTTGGTCCTGATGTCCGGTCCATAACTATACTGTTAAATGTCTTTGTCTGGCACACAGATACATTATGTTTTAAATTAATTATAAGTCTAGTTATTTTTTACATAGTTGTCCAATATTTTTATACAGAGAAAAGTTTTATATTATAACTGCGGAGCCACGAGCAAGAGCCAGTACAAAATATTTGTTAAATCACGAGTTCTGAGGCTGAGATTATTTTTAAAATGAGTAGGACTGTGGGGCTTCTGTTTTAAAAGGGATTGTGCCGTTTCTGTGCACATTATATTCATTCATTTTTAATGATGATGTTGAAAAGTGAAAAGCTTGGGCGGCTGCTATTGTGAAGACAATTATAAAATTGCATTTTTTGCTGTACAAATTCGGAGAATTTTAAGTTGCTAAAATCATATTGGTGCTTTTCCTTTACAAAGAAAGCACCAATAAACTAGTGTAAAATGAAAATTCACTGACAAGTGTTCGTGTAGAATGGCTACTTATCTAATAAATTATATACAAACTAAAAAGATTGTTAGGTCGTATTTTATGCGCTACCGGTTTTTAATACATCAATGACGCTACCATATCTATTATAAGCATTACTATGCTATATTAACTTACGTAGTATCGTAGAATAAATCTTAGGTGATGTGCTTGTAACCATAAAATTTTGTAAATGTAGTTGGTTCACAGCTTGAAAGATAGGATAGTTTTGGACCCGGTGGGTGGCGCTGTTGTCGATATCTAGAAAGTTGAAACGAAGACCACATAAAAAGCGATATACGTTGGCGGTCTGAAGCAGGACAACGTCTCCCAGGCCCACTAGTCTATACTAATCTATATCTATAAAAAAATCGTGTCACAGTGTTTGTTACCATACTCCTCCGAAACGGCTGAACCGATTTTGATGAAATTTTATATTTACACTCGGTAGGTCTGAGAATAGGTTTTTATTTATTTTTCATCCCCCTAAATGATAAGGGTAGCCCACTCCAATTTTTGTTTTTATTTTTCTGACAGATTTGTTTATTTTTTTATTTATTCAGAGGCATTAAAAAATACATACAACCCTATATTTTCTACCTTCTGCCATCATCCCCTATATTTTAATAGCTATATTAGTAATTTAATAACTGTTAACCCCGGTCGGTAACTGATCAATTATTCATTTTTTTTCTACTAAAATAATCTCTAAAAAGAATGTATATTGCAAAACAACGTTTGCCAGATCAGCTAGTATTTGTATAAAGATGAAAGATTTGTATTGTTGTGTCTTTGTGTGTTTGTAATGAATAAACTCAAAAACTGCTGAACCGATTTAAAAAATCTTTCACCAATATAAAGCTACGTTATCAGCGAGTAACAAAGGCTACTTTTTATCTCGGGAAAATATAAAGCGGGACTTTTATCCCGGAAAAACTTATTCACGCGGGCGGACAAACGTCTAGTTAGGTATAAAAAGATGCAATATAATTATACTATTCAGTGTACATCAGTAACCACTGAAAAGGTTATGTACACAAACTCACTGCCTCGGTGGCGTAGTTGTATTACGGTACGACTGCAATGCTGAGGTCTCGGGTTCGATCCCCGGGTCGGGCAAAGTGATATTGGATTTTTCCATTCAGTATCAGCTCGGAGTCTGGAATTTGTGTTCGATATGGCGATGGGCTCGCCACCTATCACGTCATGGGACGGAATACGCACGGCGAAAAGTGGGTGCACTAGTTGCGCCTCTGCCTACCCCTTCGGGGATAAAAGGCGTGAGTTTGCGTTATGTATCACGACGTATATAAATAATACATACATGGTATTTATTCAAGTCTGATCAAAACACCTGCGACAAATAAATAAACGCTGATATATCTGGTCAACAAGCGTCCTCTTATAAATAAAACTGCTGACAACGGGATTACATTTCAGAAAACATTTTATTGTAGCAGTCGTCGAACTTTTAAATGATTGGCGACGGGACAGTCTGTATTCTGTAGAATAATCCCTTGCATTCGTTTAATTAATTTTATGGGTCCTTGGACGAAGCTCGTTACAGTACTAGTACAGTCATTGTCTTCGTCAGAGAAGGAGCCGGTGAGTGCATGCGGTACACTCGTACTAAAAATTATGTGAATTCGTCTTAATTCTGTAGAATAATTTACATACTTCTAGGGTAAAGTTAATTTCTTGAAGCAACACTTTTACCAACCTTTCCTTCGCGGTGTTTCTTTTTTATGCTACTGTCCATTTTCCATGCTGTCTATCTACTTTTTTCTTGTGTTATTAATTACTAGACTTCTGCTCGCGGCTTCGCCCGCTTGTAAAAGTTTTTTCGGGATAAAAATATTTTCCCGGGACAAAAAGTAGCCTATGTGTTAATCCAGGACATGATCTACCCGTGTACCAAATTTCATCGAAATCCGTTCAGTAATTTTTGAGTTTGTTCGTTACAAACATACTTACATACAAATCTTTCCTCTTTATAATATTATAGTATAGATAATTAAAGAAATATTTTGTATAGAGACTGTAAAGAAACATAAGAAAACATTGGTGACTACTTATAAGTATGTGTTATAAGATCTTCTCTAAAAAATGGATACATACATACATACATACATGAATAGGGTGTTAAAATCATTATTCATTACCCTTCCTGGCTTCCCCGTAGTCGGTAAAAAAAACTACGCGTCAGTGTAATATTATAAAATTTTGAGTCACTACTATGATTTGCATACCTATTCGTAATTAGAAGTGTTGCGAGTGTTGTGCACCCATGTAGGCATGTAATACTCTGACATGCGCGTGGAAGCGCGAGTGTACTCATTCTAGACTATTGAATTAAACGCCGCGCAGATGCTCCTTTTCCTTCAGCAACTAATAGTTTACGAAATTACTAATCCTTACTTATATTAACTATAACTAAATGCGGAAGTAACCGTCTTTCTGTCTGCTTGTTTATTTATCTAACTGTTACACTTTCACGGCTGAACCATTAAAGCAATTTCAATGAAAGTTGGTATGGAGATAGTTTGTGACCCTGGGAAAGACATATCTTACTCTTTATCCCGGGCATTATTGGCCGTGGTGTGTGCCGGCAGAGTAGGATCCCCCCCCCCCCCCGTCTGCTTACCGAAGTGTTGTAAGAGGCTACTGAGTTAATAGGCTGCACCGCAACATCATCTGCTCACAAAAAGTGCTTAGAGAAGGAAAATTTGACACAAACCCGGAACGGTATCTCCCAAAGGCACCGAGCCAGTTCCTGCAACCGACCCGGCACCACACGTATCGACTCGTCGTTCCTGTGGGTACTGCCGGTTAGGTCGAAGGGTGGCGTAGGTTCTGGGCATGCCTGCGTTACCTAAATCGCATCCCAGGCGATTCATCGTCCAACTGTGGAGAGGACACTTCACCCACCACAGCTTTTAAGATGGGTGGAAAAATAGCTTCCAACAGTTGACGCTGTTTAAATCATCTACAATAGATGTAATAGGCCAATGATGATGATCCCGAGAAAATATAACGGGGGACTTTTTTCCCGCAAATATCTTTTTACGCGGACGGAGCAGCGAGCAGACGCTATTACGTCTTAAAACGTAATTTAGTAAAGATTTAAACCTCAAAAATATCTGACAGATTAATAATAAAGGTAATTAAACGTATGAACCTCTAGCACTTCCATATCTCGTAATGAAGCAGCCATATTTCCCCCATTCGCTTACATTGCAATTCTCCGTTTATAGCGCAGTTAATAACTCAACTACAGCGATTGAGGCGAATGCTCTTACACATCGATCTACGTCGTCAATCGACAGCCATTTTCCTTTATATGGTCCGGACGTTTTAAATTTCATTTTGTTAATTGATAGTGTGATTTGTTCGCATCTTCACTCGCATGAAATAGCTTTCATAGAATAAAAGTTTATAGGGTATAAGTAGTCTATTAATGTTGTTCTAGAATATTATAATCTGTCTACCAAACGTCAATTCGCTCAGGAGTATCTGTGTGTACTTCTAAAAAAATGTAAACTTCGTCACAAACATTCACTTTTATAATATCAGTGTACTTACCAGTTCCACATTTATAATCAATATCAGTATCCGTTAATTCTTTCTAAGACAATTAATAGCTATAGTATTAGTTTTACTTATAGCATTACAATACCATGAAATAAAATAAGTAGTAATCTGTCTCATGTATTATATAGTACCAACGTTGGAATATAAGTAGCCATCGCGTTCCCAACGTCAATAAACTACCTCCAGTTAATGTATTCCCTTTTTTCCCTTCTTTGGGTCCTTAATTATGCGACTTTGTAATGGGCGGACCTCGGGTTGTACGGGTCACCGTACATTAGTTTTGATTCATTTTAGCATCGTAAGCAAATATCACTTAGCATTATACAAAATATATTATGTCAATTCAGTTGCAATTAAAGCGCTCACCAAAACGGTTGTTTTATCATTCATAAATCGTTCGCGTATCATTATCTCATATCATATGAATATTATGTATGTGCACGCACAGCACGCCACACGGGTCCTTGTTCCGAAGCCGGGAGCGAAAGGGCGTGAAGTGTTTATACTCGTCCGAAGCAGTTGGGCATTTAATGGTAAATGCATTGATGTCTTAAAAAAGGTAAATGTTGTAGATTTTGATGTTAATACAAATATTTTGAATGGTTTCATATTTTAATGGGATTTTCATCATTATTTGTGCTCATTAATATTGTTTTTAATAACAGATGTTTTACAGTGTAGATGAAGTTATATTAAATTATAACAAGTTTAACATTTATTAACAAATTTTATGTAATAATTTTATTTCCAAATTCTAGTGTAGTTTAAGAAAACAGTACTTGATCGCGTAGGTTTGTTGCCATATTCATTTTGTACAAATAGTTCGCCAATTACGTACCTAGACGTAAAAAGATTTAATACATTTAGTTTTGATACCTAAGCAATTTTAACAAGGTCGAAATTAATTTTCCCGCCCGCGCTCCTCCATGAATAGCTACGAGTTTTGGTTGTAAGAAATATGGTATTAACATACATAATATGAAATATCTAATAAATTACCCTTAATTGTTATGAGGGAATGGAGGTCTTAAATATGCTTTTGAGATGAGTTTCACTCTTATTTATGTTATTACTTTAGCAATTCAAATATTCAATTAAATATATTTGTATTCGCTTTATGATTCCAGCCTATAAATTTTAATTTTAGTCTTTTATCCCACGACTTTTGCTCGCTCTACGTCCGCTGTTTTCTTTTTCCGAGATATGTATATAGAAAGAAAGAAAGTTATTAAATAAAGAAAACGTATTAATGTTCTGACTGTGAAACTAACCCTGTTTGTATGCCCTTCTAAGGCTTTTACTGATTCGATCGTGATAAAATTTGGTTATAAGTAAGCTTGAACCTCAAATACTTGCTTGTTTTTACCCGACTACGGCGGACCAAGGAAGGTTAATGATTTTCACACCATGTTTTTAGATATTTTCCATAACCGAATTCCACGTGGACGAAAACGCGAGAAAAAAATGCTATTACATAAGTGATTGAAGTAGGTACAGCGTCGCTTTCTATTAGTAAAATAATTTTGGAATCGGTTCGTTAGTGCCATAGAAATACTTTTTTTATTGCATTGAATGACGAGACGAGCATGCCGTTCGCCTGATGGTAAGCGGTACGACCACCCATAAACAGTAGCAACACCATCCAGTACCTTGACTTACAAAGTACTGTGTGGCATTCCACTGCGCTCGTCATCCTGAGACATAAGATGTTAAGTCTCATATTGTCTAGTAGTTACACTGGCTACAATGGCATAAACACAGACAATATAAAATGTATTTCAACATAACTTTATTTCCACATTCATTCAGGTACATACGTTAAAAGCCGGTACAAATCCATTAAAACACAGACCTCGAAACGTTCTCCATTGAAATAATAATATTGTGCAGTTTTATTAAATTTATAACAAAAGCTCCGTAGCCCGTGCCCAATCAAATTAGTTGAAATTTCATTGTAGTTGAAAATATGAACAATAAGTCTTTATTGAAAAACGTTTTTTTCATAAAAGTCATTATGTGGTACGAACAAGAAGCTTATATATCTAATAAGCTTCTTGGGTACGAAGCTGTGGTTAAATGTATTCGACGTTGAAGTTTATTTTCGGAAAAGTAGAATAGCAAGACGGGAGTACCAGCATATTTCTATGGCTTACATGTCTTTAGAGATTAAATTGTTCTTGGTTTGGCATAGATTTAATAAAATATAGCGTAAGTGTCTTATTTACTTGGAACGTGTAACTTAAGAAAACTATAGGATCTTTGCAACACCGCGTAATCTATCCTAAATCAGGAAAGAATATTTGTAGTATTTCGAGACAAATATAATAATAATAATAATAAGCCCCCTAAAGTCCAGCCATACGTCCGAAGTCGAACACCTGACTCTCGTGGGGGGCGGACACGTGATTAATATTTACTGGCACGGCTAACATGGCTCTGGCAACCCATTCATCATGGAGACACGGTCAATGCGTAAACGTTTAGAGTCGCTTCCCGGGGGCGATCGCCGGGGCGCACCTGGAGCCGGTGCTGGGTGCTACAGCATGCGAACCATCGGCGGCGCGGAGCTGAACAGGCGGGCTCTCGCCGAGAAGATTGCTACAGCCGAAGAAAGGTCGATAAGGACGACCTCCACTAACTGTACTGTATCCGCAGAGCGTTCAAAGTCTAGGACGCCATCTATATCTTCCACAGAGAGCTTATTTGCAACACCATGCTCATCCCCACAATGGTTTGAAAAATCAACGTCCTCATCTAGTAGTTCTTCGTATGTTCCAGTGGATGTTGCGCAGGAGGCAAACGCCGAAATACCTGCTCCCATTACTGGCAATAAACGCGCGAGAATAAATTGGACCTCAGATATGAACACGTACATATGGCGCAACTATCTAATAATTACTGAACTAGAAAAACATAAAAGAGGATATCTGGATAAACTACTCAACATATTTACAGAAAAATTTTCCCATATACAAATTTCAAAACAAAGATTAGGAGACCAATGTAGGGCTATAGTCAGAAATTCACTAATTCCAGCAAATACCCGGTCAGCAATAAAAGAGGAAGTAAGGGATTTCCTACAACAAGCACCACCTTGCACAACACACACTCAAATTTCAATCTCACATACATCTAACACCCAAACATCAATCATACAAAATTCAAGATCAAGAATGAGTTGGACTGATTATTTAAATGAAACACTGATTAAGTGTTATTATGAGGTTACTGAAAATGAAAAGAACATGACAGCTTACAGACAAAAACTACACATAATGTTTATTGAGAAATGCCCAAATTTGGCCTATCTTTCTGAGCAAAGAGTTGCTGATCAGAGAAGATCTATAATTAAAAATAAACTTATTACAGACTGGAGACTTAAGGAGATACGAGACGAAATAGAAATTCAAATACGCGTATGTAACACACAGTTACCCAACTCTGTAAATGTTATTGATTGCTACCAGCCCTCTGAAACAACTATACAAACCCTTTTGCAACCCACTGGCCAAGTAGACTCACAACGACTTTATTCTATCCAGCTTAATACATTAGACAATCCGGAGCACAGCACCAACACAACGACGCATAACGCACACATCAATACTACTAACAACTCAAATAACTTCGATGAAACTAAAATAAGAGAAGAATTTCAAAGACTGTTGGAAAAATTCAAATTCAGCAATCCTACTCAAAGACCATACATTCCAAAACAAAAGTCATCCCGAAAACTTGCTCAAATAGTTCAAATTATTGATGATACGATTTTGCCACAACACTTACATCCCGACCAAGACTTTGACACTGTCCAAACGATCATCTATACTGCTGCATTTACAGCAGCGAAATGTAATGGTGCTAAAATTAAAGAAACTCACGACACTATACATCGCAATCAAAACCAAAAACCACCATGGCAAAGAAGGCTTGAAAGCAAAATAGGATCTCTTAGAAAATACATAGGTAGAATGACACAATATATAACTGGAAACAGAAGCCTTAGATTAATACAACATATCGAGTTTATTCGGAATAAATATAAAATTCACTCCCGCCACGAACAACCAAATTTGACAAACGAACATTTCTTAGACACCTTGAAACAAAAATTGAATGCAGCAAAGAGTAGGCTCAGTAGATACATTTCATGCACTTTAAGAAAATCTCAAAACAGTCAATTCACAAATAATGAAAAACAGTTTTACAGAAAATTAATTACAGATACGCAGCATACACAAATCCACACAAACAATCAAACATTTGCTAACCCTGAGGAGCTCCGACAGTTTTGGTCCACGATTTGGTCAAATCCAATACAGCACAACAAATCAGCAATTTGGATAAACAACGAGGCTTTAAATAATGCACACATACCGGAAATGGAATTTCAATACATACCACTCTCCACCTTTAATAAAGTCCTAAACAAAGCTCACAACTGGAAGGCTCCCGGATCTGATAACATCCATAACTACTGGTACAAGAAACTCACTAATATACACCCTTATATCTATAACCAAATTAATGATTTTATAAAAACACCAACACTAATGCCTGAATACATAACTGAAGGAGTAACTTACATGATACCAAAAGACAATGACACACAAAATCCAGCAAAATACAGACCAATCACCTGCTTACAGACTCTATACAAAATTCTTACTTCGTGCATAGCAGAACTAACCCATGAACATATTACAAAACACAAAATACTTACAGAAGAGCAGAAAGGATGCCGCAAAAACAGTCAAGGTTGTAAAGAGCAACTTGTGATTGATTCAGTTGCGATGAAACATGCCCTTAACGCTAAAGCGAACGTCTATACAATGTACATAGACTATAGGAAAGCGTTTGATTCAGTCCCCCATTCCTGGTTACTCTTTGTTTTAAGAAACTATAAAATTAGCTCTACAATAGTTCATTTCTTAGAAAGTATTATGCCCCACTGGAAAACTAGAATAAAAGTCACTAACAACAGCAACGCTTCACAGACGGAAGCCATAAGTATCCGGCGAGGAATATTTCAAGGGGATGCCCTCAGCCCTCTTTGGTTCTGTCTCGCCCTCAATCCTCTCTCTAAGATTTTAAACGCCTCACAGGAGAGTGGACTAGAACTCAAAATAAACTCCGAACAAACAACATTAACGCACTTAATGTATATGGACGACATTAAACTATATAGTAATTCACAAGATCACCTCTACTTACTTGCAGACAAAACACAAATATTCTCTCAAGATATAGGTATGGAGTTTGGTATAGACAAATGCAAGACACTCTCAATAGAACAAGGGACACTACAACAAAACAACTTGGCACTACCATCGGGAAGCATAGAAGCATTAAGAGAAGATGAACTATACAAATATTTAGGTTTTGAACAAGCACTCCAAATAGACCAAAAACAAACTAAAGCAGTGATCACCAAAAAGTATAAACATAGGCTTAATAGCATCCTCCGGTCTAAACTTAATTCACGCAATCTCATCAAGGCCATAAACACCTTTGCCGTCCCTATCCTGACCTATTCATTTGGAGTCATACGCTGGACTCAAACAGACCTACACAAACTACAAACAACAATAAATACTAAAATGACAGCCCACAGAAAGCACCACCCGAGATCTTGTGTTCAAAGACTTACATTAGCTAGAAACGACGGAGGCAGAGGAATTATTGATATTATGAACCTACATAACAAACAAATAACCACTCTTAGGAAATACTTTCACTCCCATGCAGAACATTCAACCTTACATAAATTAGTCACACTAGCAGATAAACGAATTACTCCCCTAAACCTACATGATCCTATTCCACAACGTAATGAAAAGATTAAAGACCCGAAACAGAAGCTAGACGAGTGGAAACAAAAAAGCCTCCACGGGAGACACTGGCTCGACCTCCACCAGCCACATGTCGACAAGGTAGCGTCGAACGCATGGCTGCAACGAGGCGAGCTGTTTCCTGAGACTGAAGGCTTTATGTTAGCTATACAAGACCAAACCATAGAAACCAGAAATTATCAAAAGCACATTATCCGTTTACCAAACTTACCTACAGATAGCTGCCGTCGTTGTCATAGTAGTCCGGAAACTATCCAACACATTACTAGTGCCTGTAAATCAATAGCCCAAACAGACTATAAACACCGTCACGACCAAGTAGCTGCCATAATTCATCAACACCTAGCACATAAATATAAGTTTATTTCTGAAAAAGTTCCCTATTACAAGTACTCTCCGAATAGCGTACTAGAAAACGACGAACACAGACTCTACTGGGACCGAACCATAATAACCGATAAAACTATTCATTTCAACCGCCCCGACATTACTATTTTTCATAAACCTAGCAAAACTGTATACCTAATCGACATAGCTATCTGCAACACACACAACTTACAATCCACCCACACTGAAAAAATTGCTAAATACACCGATTTATGTATAGAATTACAAACACAATGGAACGCAACTACAGTTAAAACCATACCTATTGTAATATCTTCAACAGGAGTAATTCCTAAAACCCTACACACTAGCCTTAGAACACTCGACCTTCATAAAAACGCTTACACGCTTCTACAAAAAGCAACAATATTAAACACTTGCCGTATTGTCCGGAAATTCTTATCATTACCAACACATTAATTTTTCTATTGCACTTGGCTTCGGCCCGTGCCCTCAATACCTCCAAAGAGGAGAGATACAAAATACACATAATAATAATAATTTATTTCAGAAAGTAAAGTAGTAATACATAAACTCTAACAGTCTGAGCTGGGTGTAAAAAAAAAAAAGTACTACATTTTATAATATATGGGAGTATCTGTAGCCGAACTAGGAAGAACCTGTATTTCGGTCTACAGCGCTAATCCCCTAGATATGATTTATCTAATAGTGCCTAATAAGTATTTTGTTACAATAAAATTCAAAAATAAAAAATAAAACTCAGTTGTGTAGAAGTCCTCTGTTTGTGTGTAATGTTAATGTACGTGTGTGTGTGTCAGAGGGTGTGTGAGTATAATAATTTATAGTAATATAACATGAACATAGTTAGGTAATATAAAAAGCACTTTTTATATTTATGTTTTAGTATATAAATATAAACATGTAAAGAAGGAAAATTCCAAATAATAAATAGTCATAATAAAAATTTCAAAAAAATACTCGTTAGAATTTATCCATACCGGTAGCCAAAAATAAAGCTTTATATCATAATATTAAGGATGTTCTCTGTTTCTTCATAAGTTAATTTCTGTAGATATTCAAAAAGTTTAAATTTACAATCATTTTTATTTAGTGGATAGATGTTAATTATTTTATTTATTTTATTATATGTATATGGTCCTAGAAAAGGGAAAAATCTGTGGAAAAATTTTGTATTATTAGGAGGAGTTTCACACACACAGTAATTCCTTCGTTTTTCCAATAATTTTGGGTCATAGTGTACTTGGCCATGTTGTTTGAGAATTATTTTCAGCAAAAATAGTTGTCGAACAGTTAGTACTTCAAATTGTTTATAAAGTAAAGAAGTTGAATAAAGTAATGGCTTGAATAAGATGACTTTAAGAATAGCTCTCTGGGCAAGTTCGAGGGCCTTGAGAGTAGATTTTGAGGTACCTCCCCACGCAGATATACAGTAATTTAGCAATGATTGACAGAGAGCAAAATATATTTGTTTCAGCAGAATATGGTCAGATACATGTCGAAGATTTTTGAAAACGACTATGAGTTTACGTACTCTCCCACACAAGATTTTAATATGTTCTTTAAAGTTTAAGTGTTTATCAATAGTAACGCCTAAGTACCTCATATGCATGACTTGCTGTAATGCTATACATTGACAGGAAGACTGTACATTGCAATTATGTGGCATTATGATTAAATTATTAGTAATTTCTTGTTTCTGGCCCATACTGTAACAAACATATTTGGTTTTATCTATATTCAGGGTAAGTAAATTCTTTTTTAGCCATACCCTAACTATATCAAGACCCTTTTGGGAAGCATAAAATACCTCTTCCCAAGTGTCAGCAGTAAATAGGAGAGCTGTATCGTCCGCATATGAGATGATTTCACCATTTGGTATTTTAAGAGAAGTTAAATCATTAATATAGGCAAGAAATAAAGTGGGTCCTAAGATGCTACCCTGTGGTACACCATATGTAAGTGGTAAGTCATCACTGACTAAGTTACCTATACGTACACATTGATACCTTTCAGCTAGATAATTTTTTAACAATTTTAACTGAATTCCTCTGATTCCGAGATTTTCTAGTTTTGATACTAGAATTGGTATAGCAATCGTGTCGAAAGCTTTTGATAAATCTAAAAATATAGATAAACATTTTTTCTTATTATCTAAGTGGGTAGTTATAGACTTGATTAGAGTATTTACAGCGTCTTCCGTTGATTTTCCGCCCCTAAAGCCAAATTGGTTATTTGATAATAAGTTAAATTTTTCCAAATAATTGACTAATCTATAATTAATGAGCTTTTCCAAAATTTTGGAAAGTGAGGGCAGTATCGAAATAGGTCTATAGTTGCTAATTTTAGTTTTGTCTCCATTTTTATGTATAGGATACACTTCAGATTTTTTTAAAGCTGTTGGGAAAATACCAGTAACAATACATAAATTAAAGATGTACGTTAGAGGGGCGACTAAATACTCCTTGTGTTCTTTGAGAAATTTGTTACTAATTTTATCCCATCCAACTGAACACTCTGTTTTCAAGCCCATAACAATACGTCCAATCTCATCCTCAGTAGTTTCTTCTAAAACGAAAGAGTTAAGTGTAGAGTTATGTGTACAGTGTTTATGTAAGTCATAGTCAGGGAGTTCTATTTTACTGATATTTTCAGCTAGTGACTTTCCAACATTTACAAAAAAATAGTTAATATCATTTAGTGCTAACTGCGGGGAGTGTCGTAACGAAAGCAGTTCTTTTGGATGAAGGTTAATTTTTGACATGCCTGTGATATCCTTTATAACTTTCCATAGTTTTTTGTTATCTCCTTTTGCTGTTTCTATTTTATTTTTTTCGTAAGATCTCTTCACTTTTTTTAATGTTGCATTACAAAAATTTCTATATCTTATGTATATTGTTTTTAGAGTCTGATTTGCCGGTTTAGACTTTGATTTTTTATGGAGTTTATCTCTGTTTTTTATACAACGTAGTAATCCAGGTGTTATCCAGGGTTTGATAATCTTGTGACGTTTAGATAATGTTATTTGCTTACTATTTTTATTTATTATAGAT
The DNA here is from genome assembly GCA_947568825.1 of Sphinx pinastri. Taxonomy (NCBI): domain Eukaryota; kingdom Metazoa; phylum Arthropoda; class Insecta; order Lepidoptera; family Sphingidae; genus Sphinx; species Sphinx pinastri. Next base: position 5,354,731 of record OX387627.1, on the reverse strand, counting down.
TTTAAATTTCCAATAAAATAATTACAAGCCTCGTTAGGATTTTGCATTTGATAAATCTGCATAAAGTTAGATTGTTCCAGATCTTTTTTTAAGTTCTCTTTATTTATTACAGTAATGTGAGTTGTTGCAAAAGTACGTGGTTTATAGTGTTTTATGTCAATTATTACTGGATAGTGGTCTGTTAAAGTATTACATGGCACTACCGTAGTAGTTGGGATTTTAGTTTTTAATAATACATGGTCAAGACAAGTTTCGCTTACCGGTCTAGTTACTAAAAAATGTGTTGGTAAAAGCCCATGTGACGCTGCGAGAGTCAAATAACGTTCTCCATGCAGATTGATTTTGTTGTCGTTTATAGGTATATTTATGTCCCCGATAACCATCACATTTAATATTTTATTATACTTATTTAGGACAGAGTCAAGTGATGATAAAAAGTGGTCAATATTTATGTACGATGGAGATCTATAAATTGCAATGATGGCAGTAGTATGATTGTCGAGAGTAGCTACTAGACAGTTGCCTTCTTGAAATGGGGGTTCTTCAAAAGATATGTTTAATAATTCTTTATGATACACGACCACTCCATCATTTTGTTTGTTTATATTTTTGGTAGCGTAGGAGCAATAACCATGCAATTTGGGAATTTGATCAGTATGACGGAGCCAACATTCCGTTAATACTAGGACATCAATGTTAAATACAAGCCTGGACAATTGGACTTCTAAACCTGCAAAATTGCAGTTTATGCTACGGATATTCTGTGTCATTACTAGCAGACTGCTTTTTAACGGTGTTAAAATTAGGTTACAGTTTTCAAAATCCGTAGCAGCAATTGACGTGGAAGTATTTATATCATCTAAATTAAGTGGCAAGTCTTTTAAGTTATCGAAAGTTAAATAGATAGAATAATATGACCGCTGATAAAGAAGATCTTAACTTTATAAAATTGTAGGATAAATCTGTAATACAATTTGTGGAAAGGCCTTTGAGGAAATATAGTGCTTTCAGTACAATAGTATGAGTATATTTAAAATTATTTATGTGATTGTGTAGAAATATGTGAGTAAGAATACCAAAAAATAAGACTAACAATAATGTATGTAGTATGTAATACTTGTGATAATAATATTTTGTGATAAGGTATGAGTGATAAAAACATATTATTTGTGTAGTAAGAGTTGTAAAAAACATTTCATAAAAATAATACTGAGCTATCATGAAAAAACTAAAATTAATCAAACTATTAAACATATAGAATGTAAAAATAAAATTATACTAAGATTACAAGGTGTTACAGTTTTAGCTGGACGATGACTATTCTTTCTTCCTTAAATTTTCTATGTCAGCTTCACTGGATATCCGTATTCTGGGAGTATTTTCTGCTTGCCGTAAAAACACAGTTCCATTTGCTGTCCAACAAAAATGATAACCATGACTTTTTTGAAACATTCTTGCCTGGTAGTACAATTTCTGAGAGCGGTCGGTAAGGGCTTCAGATACATATATTGGTTTCGGCGAAGCATTAGAAACTATGTGGGTAGTGTTTAGTTTTTCTAAATTTGTCTTCGATTTATTAAAGTTTTTTACGGCTTGTAACACTTTTTCCTTCATTAATATTGTACTAAAATCAACAATTACGCGGTTTGATTCTTTTGATGTTAGTCTATAAGTATCCTTTATGTCAGAGGTTACAATATTAATGTGTATAACTTTGCCTAGATTCATAATATTATTACATATTGATTCTTTCGACTCTCCACTGATTTTTGGCAAATTACGAATTTCTACGCCAGACGATCGTGCTTTACGCTCCATAAGTTCAATTTTTTCTTCTAAAAGGCTAATAGTCTTTTTATTTTCTTTTCTCTCTTTTTCAAGGTCCATTATTCTTGCCACGAAGTCGTCATATTTTTTAGACATATGCTCCACAAATTTTTGCAACTCAAAGTTTTGATCTTTTATGTTATCCATTGACATTTTAAGATCTTCAAATCTCTGATCCTGTTCCTTTGAGAAGTTTTGAAACATATCTTTCATAATAGACGTGATGTTAGAGCACTCTTCGATGGGCTTTTTAACTTTTCTGCGTTGCATGACAGAAGGCTCAATATCAGGCGCAACCAATTCGGTAGATTTCTCCGTCTCAGTAAGAATAGTTTGTTTCGGTGAGGACGGCGGTGTTCTCTTGATTCGCGGCATAATAGTTTTGTCCAGGTACCAGGATACTAGTAGATGAAGTAGTTAATTTTCTTGTAATTCAGTGCCTTTTAGCAGGGTCAAGCTAAAATGGTGGCTATCGAGCATTTAATACATTTTAACTTTCCGTCCAATTTTGAATGACCTGTGGTTATAAGGTCTATTTTGTATTAAGTGTGTAGTACTTCTTACTCACGTACTATGCAAATGGTGTAGTCGCTTCGCCGCATGAGCACAAAGGACAGCAGGCTTTTTCGTTCTATGTGTTCGCAAGAAGTAGCCGATAACTCTTGGGGATATTTGTTTTTAACGTACTAGGCGCACATACACTTTTAACACTGTACAGGAGTTAAAACCATTGCTTTAATGTTATGCACTCCTATTTAATTAATTGTGTTTTTTAGCAATGATTTAAAAACCAAATATAATTTATTAATTAATTTAGCACGAATCCAATACACGTCTGCTCGAAATCGAGGTCCGGGGGAGGAGATGCTTATGATAGGATTTTTGATTCCCAAGTCGGGCAGCGGTCAGAGATTTTTTTATTTGAACATATACGCCTAAGGTGACCGGGTTTGAATTCAACACCCGATATGGCGAGAGGTACCTTAGCTCATGACGAGATGGACATATGAGCCGGAGCATGTATTGCGATTTGGCTTATGAATATGGCAGAAAGGCGTTTGTGTCCGTAATTTTGTATGAATAATATTATTCCTCTAGCTATGAATATCTAACCAAATTCAAAAACCAAGCTGATAGTTTCTGAAATATATTTCTTGTCCAAACTCGCAGTATTCTTCATTTACGTACAGCCAGAATTTCACTTTCTTACCCATGCACATTTCTGTATAAATTTACCGGAGCTTGTGAACCGGCTAAATATACTTCCTCGGTTGACGACGCGAAACTACGTGACGCGAGTTAGCAACGGCACTCACGTTATTTGATTTGCTACAGTCGTTCGAAGTCGACATTTCTTTGAAGCTGATCGATCTAATGGTTAATTTACACATTTTGACGTAAGGATTGTGCATCATTCATTTTCGCTTACTGGAATCCTGGGGTTCAATTTTAGTTTCAACATAAATTATTGCATCACGGTTTTTTTCCTTTTCAGAGGTAGGCACTAGGCAGACGTAACAATTGCATCGGCAACGGGACTTTGTTTTATAATATGTCGGGATACAACTGCTGTCCAGCAAGAAACCACTTAATGGTGGTTTAGACATTTATTTCTCTAGGTAACTTTTCACAGTTAAAAATATACTGCTATTTAGAACTAAACAGTACACGAAGGTATACACCAAAAACTTACATAATCATAATTGTTAAGTACGATGAATAGATATTACTTTGGTAACTACACCGCACTTTATCCTCTGCCAGCAAAACGTTTTCAGATAATTCCGTATTGTGTACAGGTCTTAAATGCATATGGACCATTTACGCCATACCATTTGGCTACGTTCTCAAATGAGACACCGCAGTTAGCCAAATTGCTGCTCGTAATCATAATCATGCCCTCATAAGGGGAATTTAGTGATATTTGCTCATCAAAGTGAAAAATGCTGTGAATATTGAGCGAAAATTCAGTAACGAGCAATTTTGAATGTACTAAACGTAAATTATATTATACTTTAACGCATGTTTTGGGTGCTGGCAGGTAGAATGGCAAGAATAATAAAAAATAATCGGACAAAATACGATTCATAGCATATAAAATATTATTAAATAAATGAGCAACATTTCTATTCATACTTATTTGAGTTGAATTGGGGACGTAGCACTACAATAAATATAATCATGGAGCAGTTGGGAATGTCAAAATAAATTGGGAATGTACGACTAAAATGAGATGTTTTTGTGACAAGTATAACCAGATAAGTATATTATGTCTGGTATAATTATTATTATTTAATAACAGCATAATAATGTTACCATTATTAGAATACCTAGACGAAACTGAATATATGTATATTGGATCGTTTTTGTTTTTTTATTTTTGGTAGGATTCTCTGGACTATTTTTAGTGACGGAATCACGTATACGAGATAAGTGCCTATGTTTAACTCTGTATCATAATTTTGCGATTTAAAGGTTTGTATTAAAAAAACTAATTTATTTATTTGAATTTAGGCACGCCGCACACGCTGTTAATTTTTACACTACGAAACTAATAGTAGATTCAGCAACTATTATCATCATAATGGTATCCAATTAATAGCATTCATCTACGTGGTGCTTTACAGATAATGCCATCCACGATGATGTGCCCCACTAATTTCCCTAATCGCTTACCGTCCAAGTGTGCAAACTTTCACTTGTGTTTTAGTTCTGTTCATACACACTTACTACCACCTAGTGCACACGCACACTACGATGAATAACCAAAGTACCCTAAGGCGCGAATTATACAGAAACGGCGTAAGGTAAAGGCGCGAATAAGGCGCGGCGCAGGCATCTTCCTGCTTCAAACGCTTCAATACAAAATGTACGTAGGCGACACTTTGTGAATTATACTCAAGCGGCGTGGCGCAGGCAGGTCGTTTCGTCAATTGTCCCGTCTTTCGTCGCCTGCTCTGCGCCTTAGCCGCACCTTCACCTTAGATAAAGATAAAAGATAAAGATATTTATTTTGTAAAACATGAGTGACAATAAAATTGTACAAGATCTACAGTTTTTTTAAAAGTAGCTACATGTTTTGCCTTTTATGGCGTACAAAATATATACCTTACACCGTTTCTGTATAATTTGCGCCTAACGTCGCAAAACCTCCGCTGAAAAATTGGTGGGGCGCGTCGTCGTGGATGATATTATCTATAGCAATAAATAAGACTTAGGTAACATTCTGATGTCTTGCAGTGAATACGTCATTTTTTACATCATAAAGCGAATTTTTTTAATATTTGTCTTGAAATATGACGCCAATATCAACGTAGACATTAATGCATTTAAAAAAATAGGAATAGAAAACTGAAGCTTACTGTTGTTCTACCTTTTCAAACTAGTGACATTTCCGAACTAGAATAGGCTGCAAACAAAGGAATGCATGGCCGCAAAAAGGCAATAGGCATGTCAATAACAAAGGCCTGATGGGTTCTGAAGTACACGCTGGCTGTATGGTTATATCGGTTTTGACTGACCAATGAAAAAATCGATACAGCATTGATAAAATGGCGGTATTTTGTTTCCTTTTACAGTTGCAGTAAGTAATAAAAGCACACGCCTTTTATACCCGAAGGCCTAGACAGAGGCTGAACTTTTGCAGCAACTTTTGGTCATGGGCATTCCACTCCATGATGTGATACGGGGGTGAGCCTGTAGCCATTATCGGTCACAAAGTTTACTCTGGGTGATGTTAAGTACTAAAACTCAATATGACAAATAATCAAAATGAAATTGGTAAAAAAAACATGACGTCCAAATAAAATTTGCACCAGTAGGCTAGCTGAAGACAATTGCCCCCAAGTATGAACAGCTACCCACCGGTAATGAACCAGGGATGGTGTACATTGCCGTATTGTAATGGATGCAAATGAAGTTAAGAAGAGAGGTGCGGAGTTCAGTCATCGTGCAGTCTACTGGCCGAACGAAGATGTTTTGATCCTTATGAATTCATGCTGACTGTACAAAATTCACATTGGTTTTCTCTCATAGGTACTACACCGATCGAACCGTTAATTAGTTTTATAGACGTAATAGCTATAGTCATACTTCAACAATGTTATATGTAAGAGTCCGTCTGGGTGGGTACCACCGCAATCTCTATTTCTACCGCCAAGCAGCAGTGTGCATGCATTGTTGTGTTTCGGTTTGAAGGACATTGTAGCCAGTGTAACTACTGGACGTAATGAGACTTAACATCTTATGTCTCTGGATGACGAGCGCAGTGGAATGCCACACAGTACTTTGTAACTCAAGGTGCTGAATGGTGTTGCTACTGTTTATGGGTGGTCGAGTCGTATCGCTTACCATCAGGCGAAGGGCATGCTCATCTTGTCAGTCAATGCCATATAAAAGAAAATGTTTACCCTATAAAAAACCTCGTGAAGAAACAATATAACATAAGAACAAGCTAAGAGCTATCGTATTGATTGGTCTGAAACCTGTAAGATAAACACAGTAATTATACTATTATACTTTGATTCACGATACAATGTACAAATTAATTATTGATTATCAATACCTCAAATGTAATTACCCTATCATAATCGGATTACGTGTCAAATGTCAAGATATTGAAGCTAATTAATATGCTACGCATCTCCTCAAAGTAACTTTGTATTATATCCTTGTCTTTGTGCCAAAAGGAAATGCTGCATTACTTTAATTATAAATATTCTGGCTGTTTAATTCTGAGCGTCTGGAATTGTTTTGATAAACCTCTATTAATTGAATTTCAGAATTCATATTCTTTATGAAATATGTAAACCAATACTAAGGAATTCAAAATCATTATTACTGTAATTGCGATATAGTGTACCTTGATTTGGTTGCTAGATATGCTTTCATAATTCTATCCGCCTTTACAAAGTGACATAAATCCTTTATCACGTTGGTGATCAACATTATTGCACCAATTAGATGATGTCTTTGTACCTACGCATGCAAATCTCCATCCAAATTACACGTGCAATACCAAAGCAAACTATCGTAATCAAATTGCACATTGTATACTATTTAAACAATTCCGACAAGGTAAATGCAGGTAATATTAGTCGGAACACGAATTGCTTAAGTTTTGATAGTGCACCTCCCACAAGCGAATGTTTTAACAGAATTCTCAGATGTAAATTTAGTGTTTGTAAAACGCTGAGTAACTTCTGGATTTCAGCTTTTGTTAAGTCATTCTCTGTGTCCGTGGTGTGATGCATTTTGTTGTGAAACTTGTGTTACAAGCTCCGTGTAAAAGTTTTAAATCGCTGGCTGTACTCAATCTGTGGCGGTGCCACTTTTTGTCTCGAGGTAAGTTGTGCTCGGAAGATATAGTATCACTAATTCTATAGAGGTGGCAAGATTTGCGAATCTATTAGACAAAATTAACAGAATGCTCTAAGTGAAATCTCGATATTAGGTATATAATGATGGAAGGAAGAATTTAGAGTATGACTACTGAAACAACGACTTTTAACAACGACGGTTGTGGTATGAACCTGAGTCTTCGTAACTACCAATTACAGGAGAAAAACAAAATATGCTTACCAAATAATTACTAGCAAAAGTAGAATAGGAGCCTGGGGCTGTAGTATGTTTATATTTTGGTGTTGACTCCACACAAAAATGCTACGTTATAATTTTTCCAAACATGTTTAAACTATAAAACTAATAAAACCGAATACGTAACACCAAAAACTCAATATGCTGCAATATTTAAAGAAAAAAGGTAATAAATAAAACCTACACTTCAAAGCATTATTAAAAAAAATCTCAGTTGCGGCCGCGAGTACTAGACCCACCCTTGACCTACTAGCAGACCCTTTTGTTCCGGCTGAAGCAAAGCCCTAGACCAAGCGATGACCTTTAATGGCCAGTTCAATACTGATCAGTGCTATTTTATTTATAAAGTAGCTTTTGCTCACGGCTCCGCGTGCGTGAAAATATTTTTCCTGGATAATAGCCCCGCTTTATATTTTCCCGGGATAAAAAGTAGCCTATGTCCTTTTTAGGGTCTTAAACTATCTCCATACCAAATTTCATCTAAATCTGTTCAGTATTTTCGGAGATGTGTATTAACAAACAAACAGAAAAACAGACGACAGAAAATAATTATAAAAATCGCTAATTTGTTTTCCATTACTCTTCTTTAGTCACCCTCTTTCTTTTCTATCAAATTTCTTTCAATTTGATTCTTCCTTTTTTCGAAGACTGCCTCGGTGGCGTAGTTGTATTACGGTACCACTGCAATGCTGAGGTCTCGGTTTCGATCCCAGGGTCAGGTCAAAGTGATACTGGGTTTTTCTACTCAGTATCAGTCTAGAGGCTGGAATTTGTGCCCGATATAGCGATAGGTTCGCCCCCTATCACATCATGGGACGGAATACAGACGGCGAAAAATGGGTGCACTAGTTGCACCTCTGCCTACCCCTTTGGGGATAACGGGCGTTAGTGCGTGTGTGTGTGTGTGTGTTCTTTCAACGTACAGACACACAGGGATCTACTGCTTTATTATAGTATAGATGGTAACAGAAAGTAAATCACTAAGGCCATTTAAAATAGTAAAACTTTGATTTCGTTTGTTTGGTCTTCATCATCATCATCAGCTACATGAAGTTGTTTGGTCTTATCACAACCAAATACATACATTTCATACCAATCGTTTGAGAATAAGCTCGTCATCTAAATCTAAAATTGATTATAAACTTTTCCAGTACTAGTCATGAAAAAGCTTAACTGAGCGAGATATCGACAGGCAAGTTGCTCAGAAAGTATAAGTGTAATAAAATAAATCTCACTGCAAAAAAACACTGAATAATCCAGTGATGCAGGAAAACAAGTGAAACCCATGAAAATATATATTACAAATGTGGCCATTACTATCGAAGTTTTAATAGTTAGGACCTGGTCTACGTAAAGTTCGCAACAATTGTCCAATGCGTGTGTAAAATATTTTACTGATAGGTCCGCTAGCTGCTGGCATTCTCGATTTTATGCGAAAAGTTAATTTTATTGTTTTTCACTATCAGATCACGAGTTAGTTTTTATTGTTGTAAATGGGACGCGTCCTCGCATTAGTTTTGTGGGATTTATCTAGGTATTCTGGGATGGAAAAAATCTTATGTGACGATAGATATTGTTTTTAACGGCAATGAATTTACAGTTTAAGTTGAATGACCGTAATATTCAGAAAATATATGTTTACTAAACATAATAGAAAACAATTTGTCAATTATAATTAAATAAATTCTACGTGATTTCATACAAAACGCTCAATTAATAAACTGAAATACCATATAAATAAATTTGGGCATGTTAAGGTCTGGCGCCCATTGGCGGGAGTACACAACAGCAGGGGATTCATCATCATTTATACATGCAAACGCACCCCTACAACAATTATCTATTGTTTAGTGGTCATACATAAGAGTGCCTTGGATTACTAAAAAAATCTATTTGTGGCTACAAACATGTTAGTTACCACATAAGGGGGCGAGTCTCCCATTTTTGGGCACAAACTTTGCGCTGATACTGAATAGAAACACTCACTCACGCCTTTTTATACCAGAACGGGTCGACAGAGGTGCAGCTAGTGCTACTTTTCGCCGTGCGTATTCCGTCCCATGATGTGTTGGGGGCGAGACTATCGCCATATTTGACGCAAATTCCTCTAGTTAATACTGAGTAGAAAGACCCAATATCACTTTGCCTGACCCGGGGATCATACCTGACACCTCAGCACTGAATAGAAAAACCAATTTAACGACCTTCATCAATATTAAAGTATAATATAATATTATTAGTCTTTAGGGGAGGCCTATGTGCAGCAGTGGACGTCATGTGGCTGATGACGACGATGATAATATTTTTCAATAACTATTCGTAATCTTAAAATCTCCTGTTGATCTCGCCAGTGGGCGCCAGACCTTAATGTTTAAATATTTTAAAAGCCTGCACGCGCAATATCCCGAAAGATCCCATCCGTCTGACACAATGCCCACAGCGTCCTGCTACACACTTTATTTCATAACATTGTCTTTTATACTTATTTTATTTCGTATGTCTGTATTTTGTAATTTAGTGCGGACATTTTATGAGGGACACGTATTTCCTTTGAGTTACATCTGTGAAATGTTTTTTGGGTCTGTTTTAGAGTATTTAGGTGACTGGATTTTATTGTGTAATTCAAGTTTATACTTATGGGTTAAGATTTTAAGTACACAATGAAAAACGCACATTTCGCCTTTATCCCCGAAGGGGTAGGCAGAGGTGCTACTAGGGCACCCAGTTTTCGCCATGTTTTCCGAGGGGACGAGCCTATCACCATATCGGACACAAATTCCAGATTCCTGCTGATACTGAGCAGAAAACCTGATATAAATTTGCCCAACCTGGTATTCGAACCCTAGCCTATAGAGCAATTGTTGTACCACACACGTAATACAACTACGCCACCGAAGCAGTCGCGTAAACCTCTTCCTGGAATAAAATTGTGTATTTTTGGAGATAAAATGTTACAATATCCAGGATTTAATCCGCCGTCTTAATTAATTTAATCCTTTATTCAGCGGATTATGCTTAGCTTAAAAAATCATCCCAACATTTTCACACACTTTTCTACAATACGTAATTATAAGTTTAAAATTATATCCCCATTTTAAAAGTAATCACGTCGTTTCTGGACCAGGGAACAGTAACGGCCTTAGACAGGGCTACGGGGTCAACCGAACGTGGCCTCGCGCTATACCGGGGGCCTCGAGCTAAGACTTAGCTGGAGGACCTTTTTGAAATCGGGGAACTTATCTTGCTCTCGTCCGGAGCCTCACATCGGTTAAGGCCGCTACTGCAAGATGGTGTTTAGATATGCATATCTACATACTAGTTAATATTTTATACTGAGTTAGGACTTGGTTGCCACTTGCACCAGTCAGGCTCAAATATGCCATAAAGCTCATTGCCATTTAAACCATAAAGAAAAATATTATTTAAGGCTGGCTACATAATATGATTTATTATTTCATATCATTAGGCTATTTATATAGCGTAATATAATTTTGTATAGCGTATAGACGCTATGAACCCAGTGAGAGCAAAAATTACTCAGTTTAATTGTAAATTAATTTACATTAAATAGGTATTGCTTTGTAAAACTATCATTTCCTACACGAAGTAATTTTTGTTTGGCTACAATCATCATTAAAATGAAACACAGACACATACACATTATTTGGAATTCTAAAGGTTAAAAATAAAACATTATTTATCTCAACCGAAAATATTACTTACGAGTATATTAAACAAAATTGTATCTTGAATTTCTTCGTAGAATAAAATGGAAATAATTCTTTTTTGCTGAATTATACGTTGAGTTTATAATATTAGAATGTTAACAAAAAAATATATGTGAAATACGAATCATGCATTTTTGAAAAGAAATTAATAAACCACAATACATACTGTGGCTCGGATTGTGACAATATTTACTTGGCTAAGCATAATTTACCTAATGAAAATACATGTTTTTGAAACTAAACGCTTCTCCTCTCGTCTCTTCATCTTTCCCTAATAAATAAATATTTCTTGCAAGTCATTATAATTACAGTTGCTTTTGGTCGTGGCTATACGCGCGTGAAAACCTATTCTTGGGACAAAAATTCTCACTGAACACTTTTCCAGATAAAAAAGGCAAAAATGGTTATCCAGGTCTTTGACTGTAAAATTTAATCCAACTCACAAACTTTATATCTATAGCCATTACACGATTACAACAGTTTAATGTTTTAACTATGCTTCTAGAAAGAATAGTTACTAGAATCTTACTTTCTATAAGTTGTAGATCACAGTTTATCCAAGGAAATCAAATAGAACTGACAAATTCTAAACCAATATGTTCAACCAGCTGTTGTCGTTGACCGTCTACTCGATTTTTCCTTCACAAATAAAAGTGGATATACTGGAAACTCGATACACGGATCATTTCATGTCTCGTAACAAAACAGACGCGCTTTCCTTCGCGCGGTTGTTCACGTAATGGAAAATTATAGACGATATCTGAAATAGGCAATTCATCTTCGGCAGCACATGTCTTAGGAGGCTTAGGCATCACGCACACGACCAATGTTAATGGGAGCAATCAGGCGTTATCTGAAATAGAACTTAATTCCACGTACATAACGCATGCCTTTTAACTGATTCCTTCAGGCTCGATCCAATATGAGTCAACCAAATTGAGGAGAAACGATATGTTAGAACAACTAAAAAAATATCCTATAGTCAAGCTTCAATCATCAATATATATTATTAAATTATAAAAGTAGATTATCGTACGCTTTATTTAAATCACTAAGGGCCGATTTCAACACTTGCTGATAAACGTTATTTGTCACATAAATGTGTAGGCCGACTAAATACAAAAGTCACATTCTAATCTTTGCTCCTAGGTTAGGGTGTGACATTTGTGTTTGGTCTGTATAAATTTATGTGCCGAATAGCGTTTATCAGCCAACGGTGAAATCGGCCCTAAAAGACGCTATCAAAATCGATCAACAGCTTCACTTTATATACGTCAAGCACAAATGACAAGGCTAAATGGATCGTCTGCGTCACGCCTTCTTCCGAGCGGATATTGCGTGCACCACGAGGTGAGCCTCACGCGGCGGACATGGGCGTCGGGAAATTGCCTCGCCTTATACGGGACGTTCAGACATTGTTTCAGATTGCGATAGAGTTTTGTCAGCTTTTCTTTCAATATCTGTTATTGTGTTCTGTTTTTATGTAACAGGAGCTGCTCGATTGATGGGAGTCACTGCGTAATGATATCAACATCAGTTTTATTTGCATAGTACTCAGACATGTTTTCTCATAGGGCTCAATATTCAGTAGGAGGCGCCGGGTGGACGACTGACTGGCGTCTCCCGCCCTGTGGTTTGGAGGCGATTGGAGACTTCTACCACGGTATCCCTTGACTGTCGTAGGAGGCGACTAATAGGTGCCAGGGGGGGGTCGGGGCAGTCGTCACGGGTGCTGTCCGCTGCAAGATAATGTGTGCCCCCCCACAAGAGTAGACGGGCTGCATTTAGCAGCACCGCGCAGGGGCGGTTGCGGACAAAAACTTAGATACTTCAGTCAGAGGAAACCCGCAGCCGTCCCAGCTCAATGTTCACACTGGATACAAAATCCTCCAAGATATTATAGCGGTATTTGTTGCTTACTGGGAGGCAGAAATAGGTAATGACAGAACCTACCCAGAAGGATTCTCGCTCATGAGAGACGAACCTGATATAGGTCATATAGGTTACATACTATATACCTACTTTGATCGTTTAAATCAAATGCAATATTACTTTAACAACTGTTAAATTCATCTTATCTGTAAAGACATGTAAAGCAGAGTTCTTCAGAACAAATCTTGATGCATAAAATTTGATAACCCTTAAATTATTGAACGATATTTCATTTATTAAAGTGATGAATAATACCCAATATTTCTAAAAAACGTTCATAAATCAACAGCATGTATAAAGCCACGTCATGCTTCGTAAAAAACAAGGAATTTTCCTCATCGACGCTGCGGAAATTACGCGAATTTGCGCTGTTTGAAATTAGTTGCCATTTTAGTCTTCCATCCCCTAAATAACTATCTATAGTCTATACCATACATAGTATCACGCATTTTTCCCTTTTCAAGAGTAGGGTGGAGTATCACACCCACACTTCAGCGATTATAGGTCCCATGTAAAGGAGCTCACTTATCGGTCACAATTCTAGATTCCGGGCTGCCTATCAACTTTGTACTATATTGCTTTGTGTAAAAAAGTACTAGGTACCAAATTTTTACATTTGTGATTTTACTGTTCTTGATTACGTACTTATTCCTATGTATATTTTATTTTTTCTAAACCATCTAGATTCTAAGAGGTAATTCAAATATCAGTTGTTAATTAGCTTACTAACTTTTATCGCAGCTTCGTTCAACGTAAAGTCCGATCCCAGGGTAAAAAGTACCCTATAAAGCTCCGGGATAATATGCCATTAGTAAAAGAATTTTCAAAATCGGATCAGCAGTTTCAATGCAGTCAATTGGTAATAGTATTATGAATTTTACGCTTGAAGAGACTGTATGAAAGTCTAAGTATTATACAAAGAAAACCCTCCACAGCTTTAAACGCGATGACGTAGGGAGGGATGTAACTAGAAAAGCTACTTTTAGCTCAGTTTATTTTCCTCTAGTAGTATTTATCATAGTGGAGTGCCTTTAGAGTTTTACCTTGCATCCTAAGTACTCTATAGTATCTATACTTATTTAATATTATAAAGCTGAAGAGTTTGTTTGTTTGAATGAGCTAATCTCAAGAACTACTGAACCGAGTTTTAAAATTCTTCCATTAATAGGAATCATCAGCTATAAATCATATTTCTCCAAGCACTGAACCTACGACCTCACCGGTTTCAGAGGTACCTACGCCGCCTCTAGGTCAATGAAGTAAAAAGGGTACACGACCCTAAATACATAAGTAAACAAGTAAAATATTTAGGACAGATTCTCGACCTAAAAACCCAATTTTGTAAAACGAGAACTTTCCACAAAACGTAATGACGAAATCGTGATTGTTAAAAATGAAAACAAAATTGAATTTCACGAACATTCTACGTAGACGAGTTGGCTCACGCACTGCCAAGCTTTATTAACTTTACCTTGAAGAAAAATTTTTTTGATGTTATTGTAGAATAAAGAGTGGAAGAAAAGATGAAAACCCTACAAAAGTTTTTAATGATGTTAAACCACGTTTTAGAGAGGACATTTCATTTGATGGAGTCAACGAATTTTTTCACTATATCGAAAGTTAACTTATAAAAAGCCGAATAGATTAAAGGCGTGAATAAAATGACAGGAAAGATCTTTTTCAAACCGGTGCCGAGTCTTGCGAACCGTGGTTTCCGCCGGAAGTTCTGTTTAAACAGTCTTTTCGAAATTCATTTAGCATTCTGAAAAACTTTACGTGTCAATGTTTTGTATTGTGAATTTGTATGTCTGTCTTTTGATACTGATTTTAATAGTATTTTTTTTTAAATGAACACTTGCTTATATTGTCGGCCACGTACGCAATGAAAAATTATGGCCAGTATTATAATTTGTCAGAAGTTTTTAAGTAATACTTGACTATTGAAATTCTTAATATCGTAGTTCTGCGGAGGTCATTGGGTATCTCATTTCACATGCTACAGGTGCGCTATAAGACCAAGCGAAAAATGACTTCTACAACTTGTGGAGTTTTAGTGCAATCGCTAGGGATTGTGTTAACTGCAGTAGAGGAAACTGGTTCAATAATTCAGTTTCTTTATATTTTATTAGGTAAGTATATCGAGTGGAGGCCACGTACTGGCAAGCGCAGCGTCGGCCGTCCATCTGCAAGGTGGACAGACGACTTGATAAAGGTCGCAGGAACACGCTGGATGCGGGCCGCTTTTGACAGGTCCGCCTGGAAATCTTTGGGGGAGGCCTATGTTCAGCAGTGGACGTCGTGTGCCTGATGATGATGATGATGATGAAGTATATTAATGACATTCTCTTTTTAAGCACAGGTTCCACTCTGCAAGCAAACCGTAAAAAAAAATCGTGTGAAAGGGCGTGGTAAGTACTTGTATTCGTTAATGACTTTCTAGGGTATCTCTTGGAGAATGGTACCTATGTTTTGACGACACAAAAGCGTCGCACGCTTTTATATATGTAATTCTCCCATATGTGAGAGTCCGTCTAGGTGGGTACCGCCGCAATTTCTATTTCTACCGCCAAGCAACAGTGTGCATGCATGCATTCGGTTTGAAGGACATTGTAGCCAGTGTAACTACTGGATATAATGAGACTTGACGTCTTATGTCTCAGGATGACGAGCGCAGTGGAATGCCACATAGTATTTTGTAACTCAAGGTGCTGGATGGTGTTGCTACTGTTTATGGGTGGTCGTATCGCTTACCATCAGGCGAACGGCATGCTCGTCATGCAAAAAAAAACGATTTAAGATAATATTGTTGATATACATACATACATGGCATCACGCCTTTTTCCTTTTTCAGGGGTAGGCAGAGGTGTATCATACCCAAATTTCGTCAGCTATGTTAGGTCCCATGTAATTGGGGACAGGCCTATTGCTATTTACCGGGCACATTTCCAGACTCCGGGCTGATACTGAATAGAAAAATCCAATATCACTTTGCCCGACCCGGGGATCGAACCCAAGACCTCAGCCTTGCAGTCGTACCGTAATACAACTACGGCACCGAGCATAATCCATAAATATTAAAAAATCAAATTAACAAGATATCAACAACTTATTAGCTACTACATTAATTAATTGTTATGTCACATTTCCCAGAACTACTTTCATCCAATAATTTTGGAAAGGACAGTCAAACCGCTCAGCAATCACGTTTACCATGGCGTTACTACTGTTTCTTAAGCGCTGCAGCATGGAAGACGATTTTTTGCGAATTATGGCTTGAAAGCCATCCGTCCATCATTATATTGCAATATATTTTTTTGCCAACCCGCACTAGGCCAGCGAGGTGGACTAAGGCCTAACTTCTCTCAGTAGTAGAGGAGGCCTGTGCTCACCAGTGGGCAGTAATACAGGGCTGACTGCATTGCATAATTGTTTTTGGATTGTTCATCTACATCAGGAGTATATTTAAAAGAATATATTAACTTACTGGCTTTTGCCGGCGGCTCCGCCCGTGTGAATGAGTTTTTCCGTGGTAAAAGTCCCATTTTGTATTTTCCCAGGATAAAAAGTAGCCTATGTGTTATCCAGGATATGATCTACCCGTGTGCCAAATTTCTTCGAAATCCGTTCAGTAGTTTTTGCGTGAAAGAGTAACAGACATCCATACATTCTTAATAACTTTCGCATTTATAATATTGGTAGGATGAAATCAAGGTAGACTTTGATTTCATTAGTACAAGTGGAGGGGGGCGTAGTTTCGCTATTTGATACATATTAAGCCCCCCTCCCAGTGACAATCGATACAGACAAGTACTAAGTATTGTTATTTAAATCTTATCTTATTAATATTATAAATGCGAAAGTTTGAGAAAATATTCGGATATTTGTTAGAAGTAAATGCAAAAACAGCTGAACGGGTTTGGAATTTGGATGAAATTTGGCACATGGATAGACAATCTAGGAGGGATTAACACAGGCTACTAAAGTACTTTATATCCCAGTAATCTGCTCCCATGAAAAATAATGGTAATTTCACATCAAAATTTTTAAATCGTATCGAGAGGGTCATTTGCTTGTTTCGTCATTCAATTGCAGATAATAAAAAAAATACTCTATTTAAGCTTGTATAGCTTACCCTTTCTAGAACACAGTTTTAATTTTTGTTAAGAGAACATACAAAGGCAAAAGTATATATTTTCATTATAAAGTGAATTTTCGAAATCTCAAAGGAACCCTCGAGGGAATTTATTGTTATGACGTAGAGCAAACTGATGGGCCACTGCAGACCCTTATGACCCATTGATCCTAATATTAGTTATAGCTCTCCAGGGCTCGTCTTATCGCTAACAATCTCGTGCCTAAGGCAAGGTTGAACCCAGGAGATTTCCTTTAAGCGAGTACTATTTCGGATTTGGGGGTATATATCGATCAAAATTATATGCGAATTTAAATAATTATTACATATTTTGTGTACCTGTGAATGGATTGATTTGTCAACGAGGAGTGAACCAAAATTTATTTATTTATTTATTTATTTATCATTTGTACAATATCTTTACAGGTACATTAAACCTAATACAATATTGTCGCTATTAACTATTGTATTCAATAACACACTTTATACTATAACATTTAAATGTATAATATCAAGAATATATATATAATTTTTTTTTTTTTTTGTATACGCTTAACCTCCGTGAAATACGTAACATCTTATATAATATTATTATCCTGCATAACAAATCACACTTAAAAGAACTCTATCGATTTCACTCAAAGTAGCCGAGAATATATCCACCCTGTCATGAGTCACGTTAATTATTTTAATTATCCGCGTCACGGCTGTTTTCGCCAGTAGATTGGTTCTGGCTACTGGTACCGCGAGTAGTTGTGGGAGCCGTCGCTTACCTACGTATCGGTCTGGTACGCACAGGTTCAGATGCCGCAGCACTCCCGGGTTATGTGCTACACCTCGTAGTAGTTTTATTATATACGCCGCGAGTGTGAAGTCCCGGCGCACCCTAAGCTCATTGTATCCCACCATCCCCAATACAAATAATGTAGGGTACATTAAAGGGTAGAACGGGTATACTCCGTATAATTTAAAATACAAGTGTCTTGTAAATTTATTTTGGACCCGCTCCAACATGGCACTATACTTTGCTTCATAGGGAGCCCAAATAACGGCACTATGTTCAAGATGACTCCTGACTAGCGCGTCGTACAACACCTTGATTGTTGTAATGTTGGTGAACCCTTGAGATTGTCTCAATACAAACCCTAAATTCCTGTATGCTTTCTTGCATATCTTATTTATATGTTCCCGGAAGCTTAGCTCGGTACTGAGAAGTACCCCTAGGTCCCGTACCTGCGATACTCGTTGCATCGGCTCCTCTTCCACCTTGTACTCATAGCGCATAGGAATCCTCGCGCGTGTAAAGGTAATAACCGAGCATTTAGCTACATTGAAGCAGAGTTTATTTTTATGACTCCACTCCACCACCCAAATTAAAGGAATGTAAAGAATAAAGTAGCTTATGGACTAGATAAAGAAAAAAATTCCTTATGTATACGTCTGTGCGCATACATATTTTTGTCATTGCTATTTCACAACAGGCAAATATCAGCTAGTCTACCATGAAACATCCACCCGAAATTGCGGGCCCGAACGAAAATGTCACGTTACAAGTTGGGTACGTCGGATGTTTTTCTTTCGTTCGGGTTCATAGTGTTTGTTTCGTGAATGAACCAAAGATGATAGTGCGTTTTCGCATACTGCGTTGTGATAAATGTAGAGGTATAAACCAACTTATTATTAAGCACATTCTTTGTACTTTATACCAAAAGTAAAACGTGTACTACTAAAATAGTCAAATTATAATGTCAAATATTTATGTCGTTGTCACAACGTTATGTCATTTTTCTGCAAAATATAAACAATGTTATTATCTTATATTAAATACGTTTGTCTACAAGTTATTTATTATAATTGCTTGGAAAGTTATTTATTATAATTGCTTTGGATCGTTCTATATACACGTAAGTATTTTTTATTGAATATTCTTTAATTACTTCTATGTATAGTATGAGTATTATATTGTATACTCAATAAAGAACTTACTGTTTATGAAGTGTATACTTTATTAATTTAATCCCTACTATTAGGTATTTTTCTTTGAGCATATAGTTTTAGCGATTAATTGTATTTCTAGACTCGCTCTCAATCCTCATTGTTACTAATATCAACTTTTTATATTTTTGACTATATAGATGTTTTCCTAAAGTTCGATTATTATATTTATAGCTAATTAGTGGCAGCGTATCCACAGAAATAACTATAATGGATGAACTTGCATGTTTGGCGTAAGCAAGACGTGGATCAACATTTGTTCCTCATAAAGAGAGAAGAAATGGTCGCAGAAATATAATAAGACAAAGACCAAGAGAATAGTTTAATTTTTTATACATCCCATATGTATATGTATATATGTATAGCACATAGATATGTTTTACGCACTTATTGCTGTAGCTCTTGTAACTTAATATTATAATAAAAAATATATTTCAACATCTTTTACTCCATAATATTCTTCTAAAGTCTAGATCTCAAACAAAAATAAAACTATGTAAGCACCAAAAGTATCGAGTATTTTATTCAATAAAATGATGCCTGCCTCGGTAGCGTTGTTGCATGGCGTGTGCGGCACGAGTATCGATATTAAGGCACTTGCCCCACGGCCACGCCGCGCCGGCAAGGAAGCGACGTACTAAGTATAGACTATTATTTACCTTAAAACACGTAAAATAAATGTAGATTTCGTGTTAACGAAAGATACATTTTAGTAAGATGTATCTTTATTTTCCATATTTTATAAGCAAAATAAAGATACATAAGTAGGTAGATGTGCGCGGCGAATGCGGCGATAGCCTAGTTGGGAGTAGAATGGACTGCCAAGACGAATGTCCGCAGGTTCAAAACCCAAGGGCACACACCTCTGACTTTTCTAAAAAGAGTTATGTGTGTATTCTTTGTAAATTATCGCTCGCTTTAACGGTGAAGGAAAACATCGTGAGGAAACCTGCATACCTGAGAAGTTTTCTGTAAGAATTTCGAAGGTAGCTACGTGAAGTCTGCCAACCCGCACTAGACCAGCGTGGTGGACTAAGGCCTAAACCCTCTCAGTTGTAGAGGAGGCCCGTGCTCAGCAGTGGGCAGTATATAATACAGGGCTGGTATGGTGATGGTGGTGGTGGAAGTAGGTGTGTATTTGTAAAATGATTATGGATGGGGTTATGGGTAAACGTATCGCATACCATCCGACAAGCGGCTTGCTCTTGTCCGAACATATTTTATTTTAATTAAAAATTCGTAGGCACCCAGTGAATACATACTAAAAAAGATTTCGGTTATCTCACATACGTAGTCCCAACAATTTTAAGTGTTGAATCTATGAAAACTTCCATCCGAAATTACGGGCCGAACGACACACGTCCGCAATACGAAATTAATAGCTACCATGAAGTTACTTCGGATCTATTTCTTTCGTTCGGGTACCATAGAGTTTGTTTCGTGAATGAACCAAAGATGACAAGTGCGTTTTCGTACAATACCGCTTGGTTAATAAATGAAGTGGTATAAACCAACATATTATAAATTACTTTTTTTGTAGTTTAAGACTATAGTAAATCGTACACTATGACAATAAGTCGAATAAAAATGTCAAGTATTTATGACAATGTCGCAATGTTTCGTCAATTTTATACAAACAATAAGGCTGCGGCTAGACCATCGCGTCGGAGACGCGGGACCCCGGACGCGAAGCGCAAGATTAAATCGCTTTGCACACTTACGCAACCAACGCAGGGTCACAGCGTCCACTGAAGCAGCATACATGCACCTATACTTTGCAAAATATTGCTTTAACCAAATGACAATTGTCAATGAAATAACGCATATAAATAAGGGTCCTGCGACGCGCTGTAGTCGCGCCGGTCTGTACGACTAGTGTCGCGTCGTAGACTATCCCGCTGCGAGTCCCGTGTCCCTTGTCTTCAACACGACTTTCTGACCGCAGCCTTATTTTGTTATTACATATTAATTTTGTACAATGTTGTTCAATTTTCACGCAAAGTATTTTATTTTTGTAAGTATTATTGTTGATTAATTATTAATTTAATACTAATAGGCATTTTTCATTCAATAAAATTTTAATTTTTAACGATTTATTAATTTATTTTCTACACTAATTCTGATGCTATTGCCATTGTTAGTAAGAAATATCAACATATTTTATTATTTCCTTAGTAGAAATTATTCTAATGTTTGATTATTGTTATTTTTACAGCTCTTCAAGAGCAGCGAGTCCACATAGAAAACAATACGGAGGGATTTTCATGTTTTGTATTCCAACAAGATATCCGATAGCATATGTTTTTCCTCAGAGACAAGTGTGGCTGCAGAAGCTCGACGCAACTAAGGGTGGTATTAATAAATCAATCTCAAGTTTGAGTTACATCTCAAGTAGACATTATGTATTGAACTATTAATACTTGAGATGTAACTCAAACTTGAGATTGATTTATTAATACCGCCCTAAGAATAAACACTCCTAAGAGATTAGAGAAGTTGTTCCAAGACGTGCTAAGAAAATTAGGAGCATAACACGAATAGCTTATTGTACTTGTTGGGGGATATCGGATATAAATGTCTTGGTTTAATGCACTTATAGCTGTTGCTGATCTTCTTGCACCATCCATCATCTTGTGTTAAGTAATTAAATATAAGTAATAATAAAAATTGTATTTCAATAGCTCCTTTATCATAAGTGTTACTTTATTGGCTGCCTCGGTATGTAGTTATATTGCATGCGCTGTACGACTATCACTCTGAGTCTCGGGGTTGAATCCCGGGGCGGACAGTGATATCAAGTTTTCAGCTCAGTTTGAGCTCAAAGTTTACTCCTCCAAAATCGCACTCATCATGAGCGCGAAACACAACAACGAGGAGTCACGTCACGTTTATTCTCTGTGAGACTGTCGAACCGGCCTATTCAATTCGTATCCTTATAGAATAGAATAATCTTTATTTGGTACAAAACATACATAAAAAAGGTATAATAGATAGTTGCTAACTGCAGTAGTTATAATAATACTATGTACACATATTGCATATTCGATGAAATTATAAATGAAGTTTTTAAGTTTCACCTAAGTCAAAAGTAAAATATTGCGATAATACTGTAAGGATCGATGCTCTTGGAGATGCTCCTAGAATCAAGAGCAATATTGAATAAGTATAATATTGATGCCTGTTAGCACGTATGTTCGTTATAATTTGTGAAAAGTCATCGCATACGACCATAAAAGTACTTTTAACTATGATAATTTATATTTCCGAAAATAAAAAGTTACCTTTTGCACTTTCGCGTCATTTACGGAGAAAATCCGAAAGAAGTGTTGTCAAAATGCCGATATTTCGTTCGGACGGACCATTTCGTGGTAGCATTTAGCACGAAGAAAACGTCAAGTGCCCGTTTTCGGAATGAACGTCGATCATAATGCGAGTGAATTCATTCATTCAATCCGAAACTTAGCAAATGTGTTGTATAGTAGTTTGTATTATAATCTCTTATTTGGTTTAATCGTATTTGTTGCTGTGATACATCAACATAATTGCAATAAACCAACTTTTATGACCTTAGAAATACTTTTAAGCATACAAATTATTTTGAATTATTAGTTAAAGTCCGAAAGAAATGCTGTCAAAGTTACGTTATTTCGTTCGGACGGATCACTTTATGGTGCGAAGGAAATGTCACTTGCCCGTTTGCGGGACCGATTTCGGATAGAAAGTGTTTCATGGTAGGAATTGAACGAAACTTCGGTCCGAAATTTCGTAAAGTGGTTTCATGGTAGACACGCAGTTTTAGCCGCGGTCTAGAGCCAGAATCTACCTTTCTGCTTTAACTCATTTTTTGCTACATAAAACACAGTAACTTATCAAAAACAGCGTAACTAAGCAAATTTTGCCATAAAGACCGTTATTCCGACCTTTTCGTAACACTATATAAAACTATCATTAATTTTAAGCCGGGTTGTTAATAAAAACTTATCGTTTACTAACACACAACTGGGAAATTACTTGGCCGTGGCAGGAAGGGATTACAAAAACTGGCAAGTCGATTCATAAAGGCACATGTGCTTGAAGTTGTTGAACCATACATATTATGTTTTTGAAATAATTTCACGATATTATGTTTTTATGACAGTTGTTTTAATGTTCGTAGTTAGGAACAGACTTCGATATGTTATGTCCTGTAAAAGCTTAGAGAGGACATTATAAAGGGGGTGTCCGCTTTTTGTATGGCTGCTGGGCCTCAAAATCTAACCAGGCTCGAACTTTAGGGATATTAAAGAGGCAAAATATGGAAGTTTGATGCATTAAAAATATTTTATACCCCTCCATTCATAACTTAATTTTTTAAAAACGTTCATAATAAGTGTAGTTTTTAAGCAAAATAAAATTACATAAATATCACAATCGGAGGTCTTTTAAATTAAACGATTTATTGTAAAAGACTAGTTTTTAAGAGTTCTGTCCAAATATATATAAATTGTCTTTGTTAGAATTTAAGGCCCGTTTCTGGACGTGTCCTTTATTGACTAAAATGTGGCAGAAACGATTTTCCTTAGTTTTAATGATCATCCGCCTGACGTCAACTGCTTTTGTGTTATCAAAATTCTGGTTATATCACGTTAAAAACCACACACACACAAAGATTATCCAACCTGGGAAACAAACCCAAAGCCTCTCGGTCACTAGTTCTAAGAGTGCCATATACGCTACCACTGAACCAAGAGGCGACCATCAAACCTAACTAGATCTTATATATTTTTCTAAATGTTAAATTATTTACACAACAGTCGCATTGTTAGTCTCACTCAGTAAACTGCTCTTTGTTTCTTATTTATAAAAACTAAATTTAATTTCACGATAAAAAGCTTCAGCCAGCCATTCCGTCCGGGGAAGTCCCGGGCGTACGTTTTATTTTATAATTCAACTTCATGATGTATTGCGACGAAACGTGACTCAGTTTTTAAAATGGAGTGTAAGCAATAGAATAATGTGTAACGAATTTTGTTAAAATTTTTGCGTGATGGTAATACAGGACAATTTTGAAATTCGTGAGTTCATGCTTTGTTATTTATGTTATTTTTATTAAAATAGAGTGTTGTTTTTGACATGGGCGGTAAAGGCACGCTCACTTAAGCGCTGTAGCTACGAGAAAACTCTCTTAAAACACTATCATTTTTGGAGACATTAAGAATTTCGAACATTAAGGTAGCAGGTATCCCTTACTGCCCCGTCTCAAAATTCCACCCTGTACATGGCTGCAGGTTCTTGTTACCAGTGGAATCCAGAAAGAGTAGGAAAGCCTAAATTCAATGCGGGCATATGAAAGGGCAGACAGGAATTTATGGGCAAAGCTTATAGGACCTTATAGGATCACTGGTGGTAAGTCTCTCATATGTGAGAGTCCGTCTGGATGGGTACCACCGCAATGTCTATTTCTACCGCCAAACAGCAGTGTGCATGCACTGTTGTGTTTCGGTTTGAAGGACATTGTAGCCAGTGTAACTACAGGACATAGTGAGACTTAACACCTTATGTCTCAGGATGACGAGCGCAGTGGAATGCCACACAGTACTTTGTAACTCAAGGTACTGGATGGTGCTGCTGCTGTTTATGGGTTGTCGTATCGCTTACCATCAGGCGAACGGCATGCTCATCTCGTCATTTAATGCAATAAATAAAAAACAAAGGGACTCTGTCCAATGCTGGCTCGGATGAAGCTATACTCTCGAGTGTCGACATTGGGCTGTAAGACTGTGTGAAACCAACATAACCGTTGCACTCACCCCCCGGTGGTGGTAGCGATGGGGATTGCCATAAGACACTATCCCCTTTCTTACACAACAGCACTAACGTAACACACAGAAGAGCTTAGAAGAGAGCACAAAGGCCATCGTACAGCGAAAACGGAATAACGTCCTCAAAGTCAATAGTCAGACCTTCTTCCTGTAGTAATCTCAGGAAAACTCACTTATTGTAGTAATCTCAAAAACACTTGATAGCAAATACAGTCCTGGCTCTATGCTGATGATACCGACCAGTTACGCGAACAGTTTTAAATATTCCATTTGATTGACTTTATTCCCTTTGTACATGGTAGCGGAATCGTATTGTACGCGCATTTTTCTATGACTGGCAAAACGACAAATACAAGAAGCGACAATTCTAACGTGTTCTAAAACGACGCCACGTACCAACATGTGCAATGTATGTCCTTGTAACGTTCTCCTACAGCACTCGGAAACACGACACATGCGATTTGTTTCTACTACGCACCGTATGCGTAAAACCTTATGTGTGTAAAGGTTTGCTCGTAGTGCGTCAAAATTATCTAGACCAGTTCAGCAATTGCAAAAACACATTATTATGGTGTATTCTTCTAGCTTCTTTCTAATGTATTTAACAGTGTTATATCTTCGAAGTAGCTGCATCAATCTTTGATTAATTAGAGATAAAATAGAATTAATCAAAGGTATCTATATATTCGTAAAATTTCGATTATAATTAATTAAAAAAATCATCTTCGCAAGTGCATTAAAACAGTCTATCTTAATACCATTTTTTGCGTAACTTTAAAAAGTCAAATAAAAATTCTAATTTTTTAAAGTTTTAGTTGTCTGTCGATTAAACGTAGATTCGCGTTAAAACCTTAAGCGAGCCATTTACAATAATTATATTTTTTTTTAAGAAGGCAATAAAAGAAAGAGCAATGTACAGATTAAGGGACTTTGTCAACGATTTATTCATTAATGGTAATGTAGAGATATTTTTATTTTCGATTTAAAGTCTGGTTCGAAGCATTATTTTCATGTAGATTAGTCTCGATTTTTTTGAGCTTAAATGCTAGGCTGGCACCAGACCTATGTCTAGGTTTAAACGCGTGGAAAAATCGCAGAAATTAGCGAATGTTTAGAATCATAATGTATTACTTGTTAATTAAAAATAAGCCGTCGAACTTTGTGTGGAAGTAGATTGTAACTTCTTTTATTAAGTTTATAGCATTGCGCGCGGCTCCGCCCGCGTTGAAAAGTTTTTCCGGGATAAAAGTAGCCTATAGCACTCAGGAGTAATGTAGCTTCCTATTAGTGAAAGAATTTTCAAAATCGTTCCAGTAGTTCCTGAGATTAGCGGGTTCAAACAAACAAACAAACTCTTCAGCTTTATAATATAATAAGTATAGATTAGCGTGTATACGATGTGTTGGCCATAAAATCAAACAATTTGAGTTGCGGCTACGTTCTCGCAACCCAGCGAATTGTATCGACGCTACATTTATCGTAATTGTAATTGGTAATA
This sequence comes from Sphinx pinastri, assembly GCA_947568825.1. NCBI lineage: Eukaryota > Metazoa > Arthropoda > Insecta > Lepidoptera > Sphingidae > Sphinx > Sphinx pinastri. Next base: position 5,328,223 of record OX387627.1, on the reverse strand, counting down.
ATTTATCTGTATATATGTATAAAGTTTATTTTGAAAAGTTGAAGACTTCGGTAGCTTCGGGTAGTAATATTTTCACTTTTAGTATTGACGCATTTTTATGTTTTTCCTGGTATGGCATTGTTTCCACCTTTTAGGTAACGCAAAGTAATGTTCAAATTAAAAACAATTTATATAAGAATTGTATATTAAAATACAAAAGAAATAGACCGACTGGTAAACATATCAAACACAATTATAGGTCTATAAGGTAGCCCGTAGCAGTATTAAGCGCAGTTAGTCATGGTTTGCCGTTCACCAAGTTATCTTATAAAAAAAATAACATAATTTAAGTAAGGACGTGTGTGAATGCTTTCTTATAAAGTGTACATTTCGACGCGTCGCGGTCTTTTTGCATATTTCGAATCAGCACATTACCTCCGTTTTATTTACATAGTTAAAAAAATCGAAAAAAATGTGTGTGTATAATGTAACAGACGAGCAGCAAACGACAAACGGATTTTCTCGGCACAAACTTGTTTACAAAAATACGTTCTCATTTATATTAGTCACAATTCTAGGTATTAGTGTACCAATACCCTTATATTGAGAAGAAAATTAAATTATCTATGAAATATATTTTCCTCAGACTCCTCGAGCGTGTATTTTTCATCATCAAAGAAGGTTGAATAGCCTGTCCATTACAATGGAGATCGATACAAACTTTTTGTGTTACCTATAATTTATTTGCTGTAAGACTTGTTAGACTTTTTTTAACAAGAAGAAATCAGACGCTTAACTTTGTAAGCTGGGATAAAGATTTAATTAAGGGTATGTAGTCCCATACAGACTTTTAAAATTATTTTTAGGGCGTATTGAGAACTAAAACTGGTATTACTGTGCTATATAATCTGTGGGTCGGCAGTTTCTGTGGAATTCCCAGGTCGAAATATGCGTTGCAAGGTTTCCCCGGGATTGGCCCACAAAGCCCAAAGGAGGTTCACGTTAGGCAGGCCGTCGCACAGCAAAGCCAAATCATTTCTGCAACATACGTGAAATACTTATTGCGCCGACCCCACATTGGGGTGGGATAAAGGCAAACAAAAGAAGAGTTGAGGTAAAACAAGCTGTGAATGGTGATGAAGTTAAATAGATAATAACCTTAGGCAAGATCGTTAAATCTATTAAAATTGTCGTTCTCAATTGTTCGCATAGGAATAGCAATAAAATAATTTTATGGCCCATTTAGGCGATCAATTAATCATAAGCCTTTGTTAGTATTTGGTGTTAATGGTACCAAATCCTGATAAGGTGTAAGTATCTATGAATTGACTGCAAATTTAGTAACCGCTTTGTTAAATGCAATTTCGCTAGTATATTACAGTAATACCCAATAAACTGAAAATACTATGTTTCTCGTTTACTCTCCGTCTTGTGTACCAGGGCTTTATTAATAAGATCAGGTTTGCACTGAAATTACTAGGCATTAGGAGGCTTAATATCTTTTGTGTAAGGTTGACGAGCACAGTGAAGTGTCATGTAGCAATTTGTAATTGAATCTTGGTGGCGTTGCATGTTTCTGCTTAGCGGTTTCTATCAGAGCGAAGCAAGTGCTTGTGTGTGTTTTTCCGTAGTATAAAATTAGCATATTTTTTTAATCAAACTCGTCGTCATCAGGGTCATCTTTCAGAATTATATTATGCAGTACTGTTGTTTTGCATTATCAGTTTCACTGACGTGACCTAATGTCCTATCTTGCTATGGTATGGTACTGTTTGAACGTTGATATAACACACGGTCGTAGTTAGGCCTACGATTTATTTTAAATGACGCGCCTTTGACATCCTTTTGTGAATTACCATCGACACAACCGTGGCCACTCTGTCAAGGGTGTCCGACTAAGAAGTTTTCTTCTTCATAAATACTTTCTTTTTCTTAGAATACAATGACGAGAAAAGCATAACCATCGCTAGATAAGCTTTACGAGTGCATAATCTATAATGGCCGTTATTTTAACAACGAAATTGTTGAAACTATCATGCAATGCTATGCAATGCAATCAGCCCTGTATTATATACTGCCCACTGCTGAGCATGGGCCTCCTCTACTACTGAGAGGGGTTAGGCCTTAAGTCTACCACGCTGGCCTAGTGCAGGTTGGCAGACTTCACATACCCTCGAGATTCTTATGGAGAATTGGTATAATTTATCAGGTATGTAGGTTTCCTCACGATGTTTTCCTTCATCGTTAAAGCGAACGATAATTGATAAACAATACACACGTAACTTCGAAAAGTCAGAGGTGTGTGCCTTGGGTTTTGAACCTCCGGACATTGTCGCGGCAGACCGCTCCATTCCCAACTAGGCTATCGTCCACTTCAAACTATCATATCAGATTGTATTAGGATAATATTTTGCATAAAAGCCAAAAACCAATTATCTAAATTGTGAAAATTTTAGAGAAAATAGAATTGTTTTATACAATGACTCCCAAACTAGGCTAATCCTGTCCTATGGGAGTCAAAAGAAAAACATTGACGTAAAATTTAGTTTTGTTTTCAAATAAACAAAACAAGAATAGACGGCTTACAGTAACTCACTCAGTAGTTACTCACTGAATCATAACGAAATCTCAGAAACTACAAGTGCTAGGAGTCTCAAATTTTGCATGGGGGTTCCTTTTAGTATGTAGGTGCTCATTAAGACGGGATTTCTGCAAAATTCAACCCCTAAGAGGATAAAAGGGGTGGCAAAGATTTTTCAAAATCTGCCAAACGGATTTCGATGAAATTTGGTATGCAGATAGTTCGAGACCCTGGAAAGGTTTGAGGCTACTTTTTATCCCGGGAAAATTTATAGCGGGACTTTTATAAGGGAAAAACTGTTTCGTATGGGCGACGCTGCGGGCTAGAGCTAGTAATATAATAAATACCAGCCCTGTATAATATATTGCCCACTGCTGAGCACAGGATTTTTCTATCACGTGGTGGACTAAGGCCTAAACCCTGAGAGGGTTTAGGCCTTAATCCACCACGCTGACCGAGTACGGGTTGGCAGACTTCACATACCCTCGAAATTCTAATAAAGAATTCTTAGGTATGTAGGTTTCCTCACGATGTTTTCCTTCACCGTTAAAGCGATCGTTAATAAGCAATACGACAGCATATAAACTTGGAATTGTAAAGTACAGCGTAGCATTGCAATATGTCTTAAATTTGTGAACGCCGTGTAGTCAAAGCTTATTCACCTGAGAATCTCGTTAGTATTGAGTTTGTCGCAACAGGCTATGTCGGAGTTACGAATCCTACTTGACTAGCTTCAGACTCCGACCCAGAACCGCAATACAATATTTTTTTAGTTGGTTCAATTCAGACAGATTTAGATGATAAAGTAGTGCCAAATTACGACGTTGAATTCTTTTAACCGACCAAATACCCACATCCCTAATTCCCGATATTTCATATCAAAGCAAGGAACAACAGACATGAATTCACTTGTCATAACTTGTCGAAAATGTAAGTGAGTTGACAAAATGAAACGTGCCGAGTGATTTATATTTCGCCCAAATGTATTCAGTAGTTGGAGCGTGAAAACACGTAGAGGCCGCATGCCGGATATTTATCCTTATCAAACGACGGTCCCGTTCGTGTGTACTGTATAATAGGACCGAGTAAATGGCAATTTGAATTTCAAAAGTAGGTGGATAAGTTAAGCGCCGCGTGACTTGCGCATTTCACACCGTTCTTGCCGAGCTTGCTGGAGTTGACGTTGATGTGAATCAGTATCGCTCTGGACGCCGTGGGGGGTGGACGCATCGCCGTCGCGAATTCCCAAACCTGACGTGCTTACGAGTTGTTATTATATAACCGAGTGCTGTTTGTTTTGTGCCAGCCCTATCGGGAACGGATGTATTGAACTTTGCAGAGGTAACTTTTTTTTCAACGTTCGTAGTTTCTATTTTTTATGGGCACATTACGAATACTCAAAGGTTGTAAACTATTTCAAAGTAAATACTATGTTTGTTTTTTAGTTATTTTGAGTTAGTATTGAGTTTGTAGTTAATTATGCAGGGTTGTAACTATAGGTGACCGCGCTTAAAAGACTCGTTGGTGCAGTGGTTCTGCCTTTTCCACGTGACCGCTGACGCTCTTAACAAAATTAAAAAGAATATTTACTGAAGCAGCTAATTTGAACGCCGCGGGTGAACATCAGTTTTGAGTTTTGAAGCGCCTGGGTAGGTCAAATTGTTCGAGGAAAAATAATTGGATGTTTCTTCGCTCTGAAATTAAATTACATTCTGTGAATTAACTAAAGGAAATGTTTATTCCTTTGTTGCCTTGACCGTCTTCCCTTTGAGAAATATTTTCTGTTGCTTAGATTATAAGTCAATGGGGTGTTCTGATGTTTGTTTAGCACTTCTGTGTCGGGTTTACAACATAAACATCTTTATTTTCTTCAGTATTGGTTTCTCTTGTATAAAATAATATTTAAATATTTATTTCTGTACAACTGTATTTTAAAATACTGAAGTGAAAATAGCCAATTAAATTAGAAAATATGTTTTTTTTTATGGCATTGAATGACGAGACGAGCATGCCGTTTGCCTGGTGGTAAGCGAAGCCACCCATAAACAGTAGCAACACCATCCAGCACCTTGAGTTACAAAGTACTGTGTGTTTGATAAAATAGATAAAAATTTCCACTTTCCTTTCAAAAGGAATAGGAAAAAAGAAAATCTACCACTGTTTAAAAAAATTGGGTTATATTGAAATAATAGCAATACACAAATCCCAAATACAAATAAATCGAATCGAATAAATTCATTACTATTTACATCCCCCTAGATTCGTAAGTACAGTCACCATTGTTTTTCCGAACACATTTTATTTATTGATGGAAACTACAATCGGATCTAACCCACGGAAGGAACTACGCCAGATACATATTTCGAAACATGGCAATCGGCAAATCTTATTTATTCAGAAAAAGATTTTGTTTTACGAATCAAATAAGGAAAGTGAGATGTTTCTTTCGGTACAATACATGCAGCCTTGTTTGGTTAAATTCTTTTTAGGAATATCTGCTTGGATAGATATATGCATGTTGTCGTTTATTTCCCTTAAATTTAATTGGTTGTATTTGAAATTTGCTAGCATTATAAAGAGCAATCGATATTCTCAAGTTTTACATGTAAAGTCAGACACGGTGTATTGAATCTTCAGTTGTTACGCAAATTAATTTCACAACGGCCATATTTGATTTCTGCATAGCCAGACTTGGTCTAATTACTGGTACTCATTTACATTTCAGCTTTACAATTACCATGGCGTTTGCAGCATAAAAGCCTTTGTGCGGAAGACTAAAAAAAACTATTCTTAGCTATTCTAAAAAAATATTTCATTGAAATACTAACAGTACTTCTACAGATTTCAGAAGAACATAATATATGTTCAAACATAAGTAACTGCCTCGGTGGCGTAGTTGTATTACGGTATGACTGCAATGCTGAAGTCTTGGGTTCGATTCCTGGATGGGGAAAGTGATATTGGGTTTTTTAAATTCAGTATCAGCCCGGAGTCTGGTATTTGTGCCCGATATAGCGATAGGCTCGCCCTCTATCACATCTTGGGACGGAATACGCACGGCGAAAAGTGGGTACACTAGTTGCGCCTCTGCCTACCCCTTTGGGGATAAAAATGCGTGAGTGTGTATGTGTATAAGTAATTCAATACGTTCACATGAAATTACCTTCTTTTTTGCAATTTATGGAAGAAGAAATAACCAACTAGTTGCTACAACATTCAATAAACATTTCGAACTACTTTCTCTTTGTTATTTTGTAGTGAGAACTGTCAATTGTATCTCTGCTTTATTTTCTATCGGAGACTCCGATTTCTTCGAGCTAGGAAGAGTTCATTACCTACAATCTCTTGGACAGAAATGGATCGCGGTGAGGGAAGGTGATTGCAATTTTAGTTGCGCTCTGTCTTTTCAATTGGGACGTTTTGATTGGAAATATAAATTTTACGATTTCAATTGACTTCTCTTTACTACGAATCTTATTTAATTGATTCATTTAAATGTTTTGGAATGCCATCTGGTGAAATAGGTATTTAAAAAGGGGCTTAAAATTCATATATACAATTTACTATCTAGTTGTCTATAAAAATTGAGAGAAACACGATGCTGATGCAGAGGGACCAATTCAGAAGAATTGTTTGATGAGATTCAGCATCATATTTACTTACAAACCTTTTCTTGGAAATACACGAAAGCAACTTCGAATAAAATATTATAGTTAACGTGTTACACTCTTTCTTAGTAAACTACATCTAATTTTAGCCTTTGTGTACCTCTCAGTCCCAAAACTTCACTTTTTACTTAGATTCCACTTTTAAATTTGTTTGCTACAAGTTACTGGGGATACTTACATTTTAGTTTCGACGTGCGCTCCATTTTGATTAGCCGTTGCCGTAGGAACGATAACAAATGAAAAGTTATGCGATTCAAGTTACATTTCGGCCAATTTAAAGTTTTTGCCATAAATAATTGTCAAATTGAGATATATTTGAAAATCTATTTATGGAATGTGATTTCTTTTTGTGTAATGATTTCTTATGTTTACGCGAATGTTAGACAATGAAATATAACTATTTTTCGGATTTTATCGCGTTTTTTTTTAATTATACTATCTCACGTCGTTACGAATACTAAAGAACACATGGCTGACGTGAAATATCGACGCTCCACGAAGTCTGCAGTTGCTGAACATTTAGAAGAAAGCTCCGAACATTATCTCAGACTAGACAAGCCACAAATCATTGCCAAAAAATACCGATTCCTTCCCAGGATGATTCGCGAGGCTATTGAAATTAAAAAAAAACATTCAAATTTCATTAGGGAAGATGGTTGGAAGCTTGCACAAGCTTGGGGTCCTGTCATACATTTGCCAGACTTCAAGACATTGTGAGCTCATTCTGCGTAGATCGGACCGTCAACAACTAATAGTTTTAAAATCTTTTATAATTGTTAAATGTAGGTAGATATTGTAACTTTTACTTTTTGGACAACCAGCATCTCAGTCCACCCCGTAACCATGAAGGCTGCAAAGTCTTCGAAACGTCAGGAGAAAATATAATTTAAAAAATTCGCGGTAAAATCCGAAAAGTAGTTTTATTTCAATGTTCTTTTTGTGTTTTTGATTTGATCGAAAAACTAATTATTGCCGTCACCAACATCAACATCGGCTTAATTTCTAATTGGTGCTATAACAATTTACGATCTAATTTTCATTATTTTAATTTCATTATTAAAAATTGTTATATTAAATAAATTAATAATATATAACTGCTGAATGAATTATTTATTTTCCAAAATAATTAATATAAATATAGCCATCATAGTTACATATTGAATCGACATCGAACCTAATTTAAATTTTCGCATAATTAGAAAAAGTTAGCTTTTATACATTCAATATTAGCCTACCTGAAAAACAGTAAATCATAAAAGCATTTGCAGATTTGAAAGGTAATAATTCAATAGACCGCCTTTTAATATGTGGCTGCATTTGCACTGTCGGTCCAGGAAAAAGTTGGAACATGGTAATCCTCTGATTTGCATATTTTAATATTAACAAGGCTGGTTTGAATACGGTCGTTTCCATAGTTATCGGCTGTCGCCAATATAATGGCATTTGATTATAGAAAAATATTTTAGCTTATTTTGTGGAAAAGTATCATTCGTAATTCGTAGATTATTTAGATTTGAACCCGCTGTATCCTTATTTATTGATATAAAATTTTACAAATAAACATTTTGATATTCAAACAACTTGGTTTATAGAAGAAAGTGATAAAACTGATTACACAGAAGTGACAACCGAAACTATTGTATCCACGGTGTAAAAACACTCAGACATTAGTTACCTCTATTTTTTTTTTGTTTATAAGCCTATTTCGATAAATGACCTTTCTTAAAACAATACCAGCTAGTGATAGGATCATTGTGTCTACCTGGATAGCGAACACCATACATGAAGAGTAAAACCCGTAGTGGCTCAAGTATGTGTACCGCTTTCCGGGATCAGCCTGTTTACATCCGGTTTGAAACAGGCCGGCATAATTGCGTTGACTGGCGAGGGATCATAATCATCATAATCATTCATCAGTCGATACCATCTGGACCCCAGTCTGCTTACCGTCAGGTGCAGTTTAAGGACCTTCAAATAAAATATTATACAGTTGTAGTTAAGGTATAATTATCTTTCTTGTCACTACTGTAAGCTCCTAGCCAGTTTCGGCCACGGCGGCCAATCTGAACGGAGATCAGCCAGGAATGCAGGATATATTATAGTGCACAAGTATGTGCGCAATATACAGATGCACTCGCTATTCCTTCACTCTCATAGTCCGGTGAGACGGCAACCCGACATGACCGGAGAGAGATCAGGCGCAGGACCAACGGCTTTATGTGCTTTCCGAGGCACGGGGGTATCACACCGCTCACTTCGTGACTCCGAGCTGCGACTGAGTAATTTTTAAGATGGACAAACCCAGTCACAATGTTTTTGGCTCGACCCGGGATTCGAACCCAGGACCTCAGCGCGCAAATTGTACTCGTAACGCGTACGCAATACAACTACGTCACCGAGGCAGCCTCTACTATTCCGTGGACGTATAAAACACCAACTCGGGAGCGTGTAATCACACGCCAAAATGTTTAAATGACCCTTACTTTTATTGTCGTCTATTCCCGTTAACGTTTCGTAGCCACTTAACCAAAAGTAAGCTTTCATAAAAAGTCTAGGCAATTTGCTAAAGTCTGGGTTACCATAATAGGCTTTCGTACATAAGTTTTTGCGCCAGATGTTAGAAATGTTCGGTGTTTTGTGTTCTGCAATATAATCTAGATTTTTTGCTAAGCTTAATTAATGCTTGGTCTAGTTTAAATATTTACATAAAATGTCATTTTTAGTTAATTACAGCGTTGTCGAGTTTGAAGCTTGTAAAAACTTGACTCTAAAATGATGTCAGTTTGCACAGAAGGATAGCATTCGTTTTGATCGAATTATGATTTTTTTATAAATATTGTATCACAGAGTTATCTTATCACCACCTGATGTTTATTAACTGAAGACCAGTTATTATAGATACGCATACGCATGCTCACGCCTTTTATCCCCGAAGGGGTAGGCAGAGGCGCAACTAGTGCACCCACTTTTCGCCAAGCGTATTCCGTCCCATGATGTGATAGGGGGCGAGCCTATCGCCATACCGGGCACAAATTCCACACTCCGGGCTGATACTGAATAGAAAAATCCAATATCACTTTGCCCGACCCGGGGATCGAACCCGAGACCTCAGCCTTGCAGTTGTACCGTAATACAACTACGCCACCGAGGCAGTCATTATTATAGATATTATTATTTTATGTGTTGTAATGAAAATCGTATTAACTACTTGAACATCTAAAGTAAACACGAAATTGTTTGAAGTTGAAATTCCGCTAATGGTAAGCCTGCCCTTCTTAAAATGTTAAAAGGAATTTAAATGAATTCCTATACAAGCAATCAGGAGGTTTAATCAAAGAGATTAGATTAATTAAATATATGCGAGCCATGTTGATATACTTTAGTTTTCAGGACCTGTTCAACATTTACATTGCATCTCAGTGTTTAATTTTAAATATTTAACCAGTTACGAGGTCAAATAGTTGTTCACTTTTATCTTCATTTAAAAAAAATATGAGCATCTAGTTTTATGGAACACAGAATCTTTGACTGTGTGCCCGTTCATTGTATATTTTGTATTCTAGTTTCTTTACTAACACTATTTCTCTAATTCCTAAAAATATGGAAATTAGGAAAAGCAAAACAACAAATAATATTTTTGTAAATGTATGTAGCAGCGATAGCCTAGTTGGGAGTGGAACGGACTGCCGAGACGAATGTCCGCAGGTTCAAAACCCAAGGGCACGCACCTCTGACTTTTCTAAAAAGTTATGTGTGTATTCTTTGTGAATTATCGCTCGCTTTAACGGTGAAGGAAAACATCTTGAGGAAACCTACATACCTGAAAAGTTCTCCGAATTTCAAAGGTATGTGAAGTCTGCCAACCCGCACTAGGCCAGCGTGGTAGACTAAGGCCTAAACCCTCTCAGTAGTAGAGGAGGCCCGTGCTCAGCAGTGGGCAGAGTATATAATACAGGGCTGGTATGGTATGGTAAATGTAGTCGAATAGTTTGTACGTTGTACACCGTTATTTTTTTTTATTATATCCAGTGTTTAGTATTTGTACATGCCTGTCCAGGTATTAAATCCCTTCATTTGGATTTTATCCAATTTCAACGGTGATTTGCGAGCATTAGCTTATTTATATAACTAATCGGACTTTGTATACAACATAAAAGTAATGACACACACACTCACGCCTTTTTATCTCCGAAGGGGTAGACAGAGACGCAACTAAGTGCACCCACTTTTCGCCGTGCGTATTCCGTCCCATGATGTGATAGGGGCAAGCTTATCGCCATTTCGGGCACAAATTCTAGACTCCGGGCGGATACTGAATTCTAGAAAAATCCAGTATCACTACGCCCGACCCGGGGATCGAACCCGAGACCTCAGGATTGCATTCGTACCGTAATACAACTACGCCACCGAGGCAGTCTAAAAGACAAAAGCAATGAGAAAAATAAAAATGTTCAATGAACAATTGATGACAAAAAAGTAAGCCACGAGTTTCTTTCTGCATTTCTTTTTTGGGTGGTCATCGCTTAGGTAGCTAGTGGTGCTTAGGTAGCTGGTAGGCTAGCTAGGCTAGGGCCTGTAGTGTCCTCACCGTTGAGGATCGCGACGCGTTCCTCCCACTATATTTTTTATAAAAATGATTAAATCTCTTTTTTTATATCACCTTACCTGCCAGCCTCAGCTGGCTTCTTTTTTGTTTATTTTTCATAATTGATTTTACTCCCAATAATAATGTCTGTAGTTATATGAGTGATATTTTGTATTAATATTAATTATTATAATTAATTGAATGTATCTTAACTTATCATAAGTGCTACTATGTTCGCCTACGTGGTGAATAAATTATTTTATTTTAAAGTTCTTTACTTCTGTTTTCATTTTAATATGAGTATTTAGTGTATTGAACTCACCAAATTCTTGAATACTTTGTTTTCGTGACATCCATTTTGTATTCTAGATCACTTACTTTGCCTCTTGTTTCTTGTTGTTATTCACTTGTTTCTTTATTAATGTGAAATAGTTTCGGGGGAATTCACTGAATTTTTGATACTTATATGCCGGTGACTTATTTCTTTTGTTTTGACTAGACATGACTGATTTTTCTAGTGACATTGTAAAGTCCTTAAAGTCTTAAAGTCCGTCAAGTGATATAGCTCTAAGTAACTCACTGAAACCTTGAAGACTGTGTGCTCGTGACTTCTATAGTTTGTGTTCTATTTTTCTTTTGTAGTGTTATATTCTAATAGATTTTTAATTTAACTTCATTAAAGTAATCTTTAGTAGTGTTATATTCTAATAGATTTTTAATTTAACTTCATTAAAGTAATCTTTAGTAGTGTTATATTCTAATACTTTTAATTTAACTTCAATAAAGTAATCTTTAGTAGTGTTATATTCTAATAGATTTTTAATTTAACTGCATTAAAATAACAACATACGCATGCTCACGCCTTTTATCCCCGAAGGGGTAGGCAGAGGCGCAACTAGTGCACCCACTTTTCGCCAAGCGTATTCCGTCCCATGATGTGATAGGGGGCGAGCCTATCGCCATATCGGGCACAAATTCCAGACTCCGGGCTGATACTGAATAGAAAATTCCAATATCACTTTGCCCGACCCGGGGATCGAACCCGAGACCTCAGCCTTGCAGTCGTACCGTAATACAACTACGCCACCGAGGCAGTAATACAACAACAACATACTATATAATTTTCTGTTTAAACATAGCATCCAATGCACATTAATTCTTTCTGTGACGAAAATTACCTATATACATACATACATACATACCAACCCTGTATTATATACTGCCCACTGCTGAGCACGGGCCTCCTCTACAACTGAGAGGGTTTTAGGCCTTAGTCCACCACGCTGGCCTAGTGCGGGTTGGCAGACTTCACATACCTTCGAAATTCTTATAGAGAACTTATCAGATATGCAGGTTTCCTCACGATGTTTTCCTTCACCGTTAAAGCGAGCGATAATTCAGACAGACAATCCGTTCCACTTCCAACTAGGCTATCGCCGCTTCGTCGATAATTTAATTTAGTTCTGATTATTTCTGCCTACAATTTGTTTAAAGCTGTTGAGTTTACTGATGCTGCTATAGACATTTCAGGTTTCAAAGCCGCAGGCGTTCTACACGATAATCTACTATTAAGATAGTAATTAAAATAACCTCCCACAAAAATCTCTGAAAAGTAAAATAGTAAAAGTGTCTTTGTCGTTTAAGTACCAAGTAATATTTTGATCCAAGCGTCGTCCCGTCGGGGGACCGCTAAAGAAGTATTTTCGTCTCCCTGGTCCGGAATTCGGTGTATACGTGAAATTTTGGATCCGCCCCAGGCGGCAAGAACCGGAGCTACACCATGACATTTTGGTATCCTCGGACCCCCCCTATGTGAAAGCTATAGCTAGGCCCGTGCGACCTTGTAAAGTTATTCATATAAATTAAATTATTGAATATTATATCCTAATTTCGGTACAAGAATACAACTTTTTTATACCATACAATCACCTTCGCATCGATGAGAATTCCAGATTTCTAACTTATTAATAATTAAAATCAGTCACTCGTATGTGCTTAAAAGCCGTCCCTAGATGAGTAAAAGTTTAAGTCGATTTAAATTAATAATTATAAATATAATTTTCTTAACTAATTTCTGTAGATTTCAGATGACGTCTCCAAAGTCCACTTAACCTATAATTGACCGTAAGCTATCAACCTCCACTCACATTTCCCTTGCATATCTTCAAGCGTATGTAAATTTAGTCTAAAATTCCGGTCTCCGTTACTTATTTGGCAGCAGTGAAATATTCATTCGTGCGAACGTCAGTTACGTCCTCGCCACATTTTTAACCGCCTTTGAAACGAGAAGGTAATTTTTTTACGAGTTCATTTATTTTTTACACTCTGTATTGATCATATATGTATCATATGTGTGCTTTTGAGTAATTGTTATTTAATATTTATCAAAATGACCCTAGTTCTCGAAAGAAGGTGGAATGCCTAGATTATTCTATGGTATTTGAAAGAATTACTGTCAATTTTTTTCACCAAGCAGGGCTGTTGAATTCCGGTTTGAAGGACAAGAAAATTGGAATAAATTCACTAAGTAGGTATTATAAAACTTGGCAATGCGTTCAAGTTCAAAAAATCACTATCATTTACCATAAAGATCAGTCATCTCTCCTATGACAATGGCACATACTCACAAAATACATACAACATTGTTAGATTTCTCAAATACTCTTTTTTTCGAACACAATTAACCCCAAAAAAAACTCAATAGAAAATATACCTCTAATCATCAACCTAAGGAAAAAGTATCTTTCCTAACAAAACACTTCGACAATATGCCTCGTAACGAATGCGTATTGATTTCTGTACCGCAAAAAGAAACTTTTGATGGGTTATTATTATTCAGAATGTATTCGTCAAGGAGCGTGTTTCTAAGAATGTTAAGCTGGTGAAATGAGGCGGGTGCGGCTAATGATGTAAGGAGATAGGGGGTGTTTTTAAGTAAGAAAAATGCGTAATATAGTGTAATTAATTCAGGTATTATCATTACGTTTCTTTTCTGTCTTTATTGAATATCACCTTCTATTTTTATATCTATTCTGGAAGAAATTGCTTTTAGCTATAGGACCACTTATTGTAGAATCATGCCTTGCATTATGTTTTTTTATGGTTTGTTGGTTATACAATAAAGAGTTCTATCGTTGTTATGCATTCTGATTATCATAGGGTGAAACCTTTATCCCTAAGGACTAAGCAAATTAATTAATTCGAGTCTGTACCCGTCAAGTGAATTGCTTAAGGCTTGCCAAAAGCCGTAATATTAGAGACAAATTCCAATACCAAGAAACTGTATCATTTAAAATCGAAAATTTTACTAAGCATTACGTGAATAAACTCACAGGTTAGATGTAAATTATGCTACAACTAGGCTAATGGGATATATTAATATATATCAATTATCGTTCGCTTTAACAGTGAAGGAAAATATCGTGAAAAAATCTGCATACCTGAGAATTCTCCATAAGAATTTCGAGGGTATGTGAAGTCTACCAACCCGCACTAGGCCAGCGTGGTGAATTAAAGCCTAACCCCTCTCAGTAGTAGAGGAGCCCCTGCTCAGCAGTGGGCATTATATAATACAGGGCTGATTGCATTGCATTGCATGCAGGGTTTTCATAATAAATTAGTCACAGAACTTTCAAAGAATACAAATATATCTCAAACAGTACTGTTCGTTTAATTGCACAAAAGGTTATATAACCGGGAATCTAATCAATTACTGAATTCGAAATTAACCCGTCAAAAAGCGCTCACGATATCTACACTGCGTTATTTCGTACTTTACAAAAAGCGTCCAACGGAGACTGGTTAGAATTGCGCTTTATAGAGAGAATTCCAATCAACAGCGCACCTCGTCCGATGAAAGTTTAACGAACTCGAAATGTAATCTGATTTGTGTACAGCTTTATTTTGCCCCGTATAAAAAGGAAACACGCGAAATTAAACAAACGCATGCTGAATCTTATTCTGTTTTTTGTTGTATTTCTCATTGTGTACTCGTGTTTAACGCGGTGTATTTGACAATGCTTCTTTTATGATTAAACCCTGATTTTTTGCATAGATATTAAAGGTACGTTTTAGGTAACCGAGTAATAAAATTAAAGGATATGTTATTTTGGGTCTTTTTTATTGGCTACGGCAAAAATTATAAATGCTTCCTTTTTATTACATGAACATTTTGTTTCACGTTGTTAATTGTAGCCCCCAATTCGCTTATGAAACTTATTTGCTTAAAAACAGCCCGATTTATCACAGTCATATTATAAATACCTAGGGTTTTTATATTTAGTTACGCTTTATTTTATTTGCATTCACACGGAAAGTACGAAACATAGATAAATGTAGGTAAGGAATCCTGTAAAGAAAAAAGTCATACTCGTCGAGATAAGTTCAAGCATACTTCTAAATAATTGGAAATGCTGCTATCTTTGTCTAAACCAGGGTCTCCCAACCAGTGGTCCACAAGAGCTAGAAGGTGGTCAGCGAAGGAATTCCAAATTTTAAATAGACACATGCCGGTTTATGTTACTTATGATCTTTACTAATAATAAACATCTCGATCAAAGATTGATTCAGTTCATTTTTCACCTTGTGGTCCCTGTTAACAGTAATGAAATCAAAATGATCCCTGTACAAAAAAGGTTGAGAACCACTGGTCTAAACGATCCATCAATGTCCTCATATTTCATATGACAATGATAATATAAAATTCACTGTATAATAATAACTTTATCTTCATTATTCTGCAGTCATAGAAGATTATCATGTTACAAATGACTTCATTTGGGTCTATTCTCAGAACGCTTCGTTTGAACTGACCCACCGAAGCTCCATAAATCTTTTTCAACTTATCGGTACAGTGACATCCCGCAGCAAAATTGGTCATTTTTCTCTTCCATTAAAACCGTAATAAACTTTCATATCTACACTAGTTTTTACGATATTTTCTTATGATAAATGATTTTTATGAACGACAAAGAATTGTTTTCGTTTTCCTATATTAGATATACTATCTCTTCTCTTGTTACTAAACTACATATTATAATTATTATAAGTTCTAAGACAAAAGATCAGAAAAACTTAAAACAATTTTTCTCGGGGTCGGGCAAGGTGATGGGTTTGTCTGCTCAGTATCAGCACGGAGTCTGGAATTTGTGCCCGATATAGAATCACCATATTGAGGCGGAACACACATGGCGAAAAATGGGTGCCCTAGTTGCACCTCTGCCTACCCTTTTGGGCATAAAAGGCGTGATGATGAGTGTGTAATACAATTAAAGTAAAATAACGAAGAATATGAATGTAGATACATTTTAATGTTTATTTTTATATTGTTTGTGCATCTTCTATAATAAAATAAATAAATAACAGAAACTCATTTCAAAGTTCTATATTTTTAACTGTTAGTTAACTGCGCTATTGCTGAAAACTTTAATTATGTCAAGGACAGGCAGAATAGAGTAAGGGAAATACAAAACCAGAGAAATCATATTTTACGAACCGATAAAATAAAATAAACTGGACGTAAGGAAGCCTTGCTACTGGTGCAATGAGGCGTAACATACCCTCACAAGTTTTATGTGTAATACTACAATAAGGACTTACACACAACGATACAAAGTATAAAATTAAGTGAATAATTTAATTAGCCTATAAACTACACAACTTTTAGGCAGATTGTATCATTAACTATATAATATTTAAACATATTAAGATGTAATTTTGAAAATGCCAATAAATCAATTTAGTGCCTCAGTTAAAATGTAGTAGCCGGCGATTTTGGTGAAATTGATAGACTTTAGTCAACGTTCATATAAAGTACAATTTACCTTACATATTTTTTATTATTTGTAATTCAAAATTTTGTCTAGCACTGCTATTTTATATATGCAGTTGTACACAAAAGGTAATTTTAATGCTTCAATTTTCCAAAATGCTGAACCGAAGATGAGCAACTTTATATTAACTAATACAGCAATTTTTCAACCCAGTTGACCCTCGACGGGTCGCGACGACACGAGCATCGTGTTATGGACACCGCAAAACTTGCCAAACTCTATATTTACGAGAAAACTTTGAATAATATTTATTGAAATTGATTCTGAAGTGTTAACAATGTCTGAAAAGTTAACAACGCAATTTCAGCGAAGTAAAGGCTTTTTTATATTCGATTTAGGAATAAAAGGTTCAAATTGTGAGATTTTTGACTTAATTCGTAATGGATATAGGACCCTTACATACAAACGATTTGGGATATTAACAGTGATTAAACATGAGGTGTCCTTATGCGTTAAGATAAAAAACGTTTATCAAATTAAATTAGGAGTATGTAGACGCATACGCATACTCACGCCTTTCATCCCCGAAGGGGTAGGCAGAGGCGCAACTAGTGCACCCACTTTTCACTTTTTGCCCGACCCGGGGATCGAACCCGAGACCTCAGCATTAATACAACTATGCCACCGAGGCAGACCGAGAGTATGTAGACATCATTTTAATTAATGCTGAATTTACAAAAAAATGTTAAGTACATACAGCAAGCTTTGGTCTAATAATGTTTTTAAAGAGATTCAACATCTTCAGTCTTCCAGCAATTTGTCTCTCTCTCTCTTCCAAGCTTTAGATCTCACATGGCGGCATGGTCAGCTTTCCTTGCTTTTCCTAAATTTAAACTCAACTAAATTTTTCCTAGTGACCGTAAAATATAAAAATGTAAGGTCATTTTATCTTTGACAAAGGTTCAAAGATTTCTTCGTCAGAAGCAGGTTTAGGGTTTTAAAGTATGACTAGTTGAAAATTTAACAATGATGAAATATAAAAATCATAAATCTATCTGAAAAGCATTGCATTAATGGGATTGCGTTTGTAGCCGATATGGCAATTGGCTATCATGGCGCGGAAATAGCCTGGTAAATGTGGGTTCCACCCTACTGGGAATACAGCTGTGACTGTTTACATGAAGTAATTTTGAAATCAAAAATATTGAAATGATATCCCTTATCCTACTAATATTATAAACGCGAAAGTTTGTAAATATGGATGTATGGATGTCTGGATGTCTGGATGTATGGATGTTTGTTACTCTTTCACGCAAAAACTACTGAACGGATTTCGATGAAATTTGGCACATGGGTAGATTATGTCCTGGATTAACACATAGGTTAAACACTTTTTATCCCGGTAAAATATAAAGCGGGACTTTTATCCCGGGAAAATTCATTCACGCGGGTGGAGCCGCGGGCAAAAGCTCGTAATATAATATAGCTTCATTTGCCTAGTGGCATATTTGAGTTGAGACTGGAAAGTTCTTTGATTCCCAAGGGGCAACACTCTGACCTGTCCTTTAAACGGACTTAAAAAAATAAAACCTACTTCAAAACCACTACAAAACAAAAAATAATTTAACTATATATTCGTTTAGTATATATGTATATTTGGAGCCGATGCCCAATTTAAATTGCCAGTTAAGCTAAGGAAATACCCGAACAAATATACGAAAACAATATTCAATTTAAATAAAGTTAAAATATTTTTTAGTTTGTAGTGGTTATGAGGTCGGTTCTATTCTTTTTTAAAAAGTTTTTATTTATTGCTTTTTTGTTAGTTAATTATGAAATGGTGTAGAGAATACATCATCGATAAACAATTGCAGCATTCGCCGGTCATTTGCTGTTAGTTATTGAAGAGTTTCATTGTCTATCTCCGAAGATCTTCATCAGATCCTAATAAATTATATACATTTCCTAAAAAATATACAAATATTTGAATAACGAAAACCCCATCCAAATCGGATCAGTACTTTTTGAGAAACTCGCGGCCATACAAATTTACATACATACATTCATACGGATCCAATACAGAACCTCCTTTTTTTGAAGTCGGTTAAAAAGAGTGCTCACCTCGCTCCCGGTAGGCAACGATTTGGCTGCAATCTTGATATAGCTACAGTCTATGGCGGTGAATGCCATTACCATCCCAATTACTATCAGGTGGACCGCTCGCTTTTTTGCTACTAAGGCACTTTTTTGCTACTACTGCCTACTAAGGCAATAAAAAACATTGGGTTTCTCGGGGCCATAACCAAGATGCTTTTCTACAATTTGCGTTAATGGTAATTTAAAACAAAAAAATGTATGCGAATCACATGCTATCGATAAGTCTTTCGCACGGATATGTCCTTCCCATACATTTTGTTTTCTACTGGCGTTGACGTTTATAGAAAGGCGTCTTGGCCACGGCCCTTGATATGTTTTAGCTGAGACTGGATCCCTCAAAGAGCTTTGGAAACTGGCGACTTGCTGTAAGCTAAGCCAAACCGTTTCTGCAAAACGAGTAAGAATTCCTTACGCAGACCCTATATTGGTGTTCGGAGTCGGTTAACCCCTTGTCAATAAACTTCTGTAACTGTACTGGCAGCTGATATAGTTATATATTATACTAAAAACCGGATAAGGATGGAAACACCGGATAAGTAGAAAGAAAGAACCCTAGAAACAGAATTATTGCTCCCAAACATGAACCTTAATAAACAAGCTTCAATTCGTCCAATGACTTCGCTAAAATCGATCCAAAGCAAATGAATACGAACAAAGAGGGACCTATGATTCCGCAACAAAGATCATAAGGACCGTTAACGTATTACAGGATTCATCATTTAACCGCACGTATCAAACGAAAGTCACGGAGTAATGTTTTCAGCCGAGTCGATTAACTCGGTTGATTTATTATTAAGCCCTAACCGTCCCTTGGGCGTAGTCAGCGTTTTGTTTTATTTCTTAAATAATAGAAATTGTTTGAGCGACATTAAATTACACACACACTCACACCTTTTATCTCCAAAGGGGTAGGTAGAGGCGCAACTAATGCACCCACTTTTCGCCGTGCGTATTCCGTCCCATGATGTGATAGGGGGCGAGCCTACAGCCATATCGGGCACAAATTCCAGAATCTTGGCTGATACTGAGTAGAAAAATCCAATATCACTTTTTCCGACCCGGAGATCGAACCCGAGACCTCAGCACCGCAGTTATACATTAATACAATTTCGCCACCAAGGCAGTCGGTTAAATTATTTAAAAGCGTTATCCACCCTTCATACATGTTGTTAATGCGACCAAATGAGCAACATATTCTGCATTAGTATGTTTCTAATTTTGATCAAAGAGAATTGCTATTATAGCATTTCGCTTTGATCAGAGTTGCATGTTTGGAGGACCGTTACAATAGTCAAATGATTTTTATAAGCATCGTGCAAAAAGATTATGTAAAAGGAATTGTCCAAAAACGGGCCTAAAATTCTAACCAAGATAGTTTATATATATTTCGATAGAGCTCCTAAAAACTAGCCTTTTACAATAGATCGTTTGATTTTGAAGACCTCCGATTTTGAGATTTATGTAATTATATTTTGCTTAAACGCTACACTTATTATGAACGTTTTTAAAAAAGGAACTTATAAATTGAGGGGTCTAAAATTATTTTTTTAATGGATCCAAGATCCATATTTTGCCCCTTTAATATCCTAAAAGTTTGAGCCTGGTTTGATTTTGAGGCCCAGCACCCATAATAAAAGTGGACATCTCCTTTCAGACAGATATAAACATAGTTGTTGATATCAGAATAATTTAGCCTTAATACAATTCACGTTGAGAAGTTTAAAGGCCAAGTTCATTTATTATGCTATGTAGGTCCCTAAACCTGGAATTTTGAAGCGACTTACTCAGAGTAGTTACACGTTTCAAACGTTTTCAAGTACATGTATTATGTACGAATATGAAAGATCCGAACGCATGAACTGTAGATACGTGTTTTATTAAGGTTCAAAATAATGAATAATTTTATGATATTTTGAGACTTGTTTTAAAATTAATCTATACTTATCTATACTAATATTATAAAGCTGAAGAGTTTGTTTGTTTGTTTGAACGCGCTAATCCCAGGAACTACTGGACCGATTTTGAAAATTCTTTCACTAATAGGAAGCTACATTACTCCAGAGTGCTATAGGCTACTTTTTATCCCGGAAATCTTTTCCACGCGGGCGGAGCCGCGCGCTGAAGCTTATAGTATATACCGGGTCCGGACCCCCGATCCCCCCCATATATACGCCCATGGTTAGTAGTGGTCATGAAGTCGGTTTTTTTTTTATTAAAAAGTTTTTTAATGTTTACATATAATATTGAAGCAGCTGCGGCCTACAATATTGTGTACACTATTTTCCCCGAAGGTATACTTCTTCGCCCTTTTACTTTCCCTGGAGACTCCATAGTACTTCTAACTTATGTTGAAGTATCTTCGACCAGCTTATTATCGGTTTGAAAAGGATTTTTAATGTCTTTTTTAAATAGGTCTTCTAAATTGTATTTGACTATAGATATCATTTCTTATAGAGCTTATGTGTTTAATGTCCTCAAGACCATGTTTTAGTATTCTAATAATAACTAATATTATAAACGTATGACCATCATGATCATCATCAGCCTTACCAAGTTCACGACTGAACAAAGGCACCCCTCAAAAATTTTCTAACTGACGGTTGAAAGCAAACTGAGTGTGTATTTGAGATTTAGTCCTTCACCAAAACAGCCCAAGTAATCAATCGACCTCTGGCAAATAAGTCATATTGCCGTCGAAGTGATGTCCCCACCCCCATTTCTTTCCTAAAAGGTCGGCAGTGCACCCACAAAGCCGATGTTTTGTGGGTGTTAATGGGCGGCGGTCACCACTTAACAAATGATCCACTTGTTCCTTTGTTCGCTCCGGTATACAAAACATGGTTTATTATTAAAACATTCGCTATGTTAGTACCTAATATCGCACATTCACTCACTTGGTAACTTGGCTAACTTGCTAGCGTATTTTGGTAAATGTCATATAGGAGCTATAAACGCTAAAATTTATTAATTTAGCATTTTCTTATTTTGCCAACTCAAATTGATTACAAATTAAACTGGACTGTAGTCACAATATACCAAGACTTTTCAGAATTACACTGGCTTCTTTCTGGAAGTATACTTGGAACGCACTCGTCTATGCGTTAACAAGTGTCAAAGTGTTTTTTTTTTATGGCATTGAAAGACGAGACGAGCATGCCGTTCGCCTGATAGTAAGCGAAATGCCCACCCATAAACAGTAGCAATACCATCCAGCACCTTGAGTTAAAAAGTACTGTGTGGCATTCCACTTCGCTCGTCATCCTGAGACATAAGATGTTAAGTCTCACTATGTCCTGTAGTTACACTGGCTACAATGTCCTTCAAACCGAAACACAATAGTGCATGCACACTGCTGCTTAAATAGACATTGCAGTGGTACCCACCCAGACGGACTCTTACATATGAGAGACCTACCACCAGTAAAGTGTTCAATAATCTAAACTATATTTTGCGGCTTCAACTAGATTTGCCCGTATTGTGAATTACAATTATTATAATATCACCTCAGACAAATCTAAATAAACAAAATACGTGCCAAACATTATTACAACACCAACAAAAAGAATTACGAACAACACTCTATTATTGCTGAACATTATACTCAAAAATGCAGTCTATCGAAGCTACAAAAGTCAGCCACCGTTCGCTTCACTTTGGAGGAAAGCCAAACGGAAAGGGGGTTGGTGAACTGTATTTACAGGTAGAAAAACAGAAAAAATGTAGCTTCGTGCCTCTCAAAAAGCGTCCGAATTTGTTATTTTATTCTTTGTTTTAGTGAATTTTGATGTAAAAAAATATGTAACGGTAATATTTAAGTTTTTTTAGTTTTAATTTCGTGGAATTCGAGTGCTTTATTCCAGGTGGATGCAATGATAGCGTTTTGCTAACTCCTGGGTGTGTATGTCAGTTAATGTTGATATTTTTAACACAAATGGTTACCTATTGGGCACGCCGGTCATCTGATAGTCAGTAATCAGTAAGAAGGGAAGGGGATTTTAATAAAATATCCAGTATTGTCACTGACCGAATGAGGCAATAGTTAAGTAATTCCAAAACGATCTTCCGAGACAGTGGTTCTACCGGGTATGAAACAATATTATAGACTGCAGTCCCAATAAATAAAATGTTATATTCCTAGCTCCATATAATTTTATTTCCACAAATTACATAATCCGTAACCTCCAAGTTTCAAATTCTTGCCATACGAAAATAAGAGTATCAAAAATATTATTGTACACATAACTCATTAACGTAAGTGCACTATAATAAGCCGTTATTAAAGGCGTTAATTAGATTGCGGCTTCTTTTCTCCACCAGCGCGGCATCGGGATTATGATTTCGGTAATGTAACACTTGCATTTACTTTCGTTTTCTCTTTGTTTTCCACATTTGATGACATTAAAACGCTATTTAATCAATCAGTTTTATAATATTACTTGGCGTTACTCACAGCTTCGCCCACGTGAAATCATTTTCTATAAAAATCCGTTCAGAGGTTTCTGAGTTTACTTCTAATAAATGTCCAATTATCCAAACTACAATGCAACAAAAAATTTTGCATATCATAATCTTTGATTAATTATATACCTAGATAGAGTGACGCGCTACAATGAAACTAAAACAAACAGGGCAACTTTTCGTAAGCTAGTATGCGTGACAGCTGTGTCATACGCTATCGCTTCATCATTCTGCGTATCCTTGTGTGCGCGCATATGATACCAGTTATTACATGGTTTCTATTAAAACGGGGAGATAATTATATTCATGAAAAACAACAAAAAATAATTCACTCGAACTCGTTTAGTGGGCAACTGTTAGCCTCTATTTTTTTCGACGCTTTTGAAACGTTCAGTGTCTATCTAGGTATATAATTAATCAAAGCTTCTTAACATTATTATATCATAATAATGTTAAGAAGTAAGATTTTTTTAATCAGTGTCTGAATACCATTGTTATTTTTTGACATCAAATAAGAGACAACACTATTTAAAATGTTTACTAGTACTTAGTTAGTACCGCGGTGGCGTAGTTGTATTACGGTACGACTGTAATGTTTAGGTCTCGGGTTCGATCCCTGGGTCGGGCAAAGTGATATTGGGTTTTTCTAATTAGTATTAGCCCGGAGCCTGGAATTTGTGCCCGATATGGCAATAGGCTCGCCCCCTATCACATCATGGGAATACGCACGGCGAAAAGTGGGTGCATTAGTTGCGCCTCTACCTACCTCTTCTTGGATGAAAGGTGTGTGTGGGTATTTATATTTGAAAGAATAGATATATTTCGTAGTCTCTGAACGAAATATAAAATAACGTAAGCTTTTTAGGCAAGAAATACTGTTATTTTGAACGGAAAGAGAGACAAATTCAATATTAATGCGTGTGTAATATTCATACAGATGGGATAATGTTTTGACCTACTTTACTTCTTAAGTAGCATTTGCGGCAAGGCTAGAGTGATTTAAACTATTGATTACGATTATAGTATTCAGTAATATAGATTCGATACAATACAGTTGATGTTCTAATCAGCATGTACAATAACCATATTAGAATACGCATTGTTTGATAATGTTACTATACGAACATTGTATATTGACCTGTGATAGGATATTCATTATGCGTAAACTGAAATGAATTTTCATATTAGTAATTAATTGAAATAATATTATATACAAATATAATATTAATACAGACTAGACTCGATCGAAAGATCGACTTATCCTAGGGGCACTTTAGTTGGGTTATTAACTTAGATTTGATCGTACGCAGGGCGCACAACTATTTGTATTTTCGATGAAAAAAATACAGCTGATTTAACGATAACTTGGCTGCCTCGACCCACGGGCGTTGCTATAGTTTTCTCATGGAAGCCCGATCATTTTAGAAGCTAAGGGGGAGGTCCGGTTTCCCAAAATGTCAGCGGTCAGTGGCGTAGCGTGGTTTAATGTAATATTGTGTATTTGTTCCCCTTATATACGCCCATGCCTCGACCACGGTATGGAGATAGCTCATCGATCTGTGGGTGCCCTAGTTTCACCTTTACCCTCATTTAGTTACGTCAAAAAAGATAAAGAACGAGGCAAGCTATATTAAGGGAACTCCCAAGGAAAACAGCAAAATACCAAAACCGTAACAAAGTAATAATGAAGTTAAGTGCGATATAATTTAGTCTCATAGTCCATTGACGCAAAGTACCACTTCATAATCTTAATTATGAAATAGAGTCGACGTCGGAGATTGGGTCCTTTTACAACGATTTAGTACACAAGATACTTGTTAAAGGGGATGAAACCGAGCAAATCCTCACAGATTTCACATAACAAGCTCCGTTTACAACGCCTCAATATTATAAGTATGGAGGCTTGGAAATTCGGAGGACATTCTACTAATATTAATATTACGTAGTACTATTCAGTTTTCTGTGTTAGTAGTAAGATCTTTCGATATTAAAACTATTTTATGCCTACGCCTATGCGTATAAATCGATTACTGAAAGCTGGCATGTTCACAATACTTGCCCTGATACAATTTTACACAGTATGTTAAAAAAAAGTTTCAAATAATTAGAATTGGAGGGATAATATGTACTATGCACTGGACTCTGATCAAAAACGCGCAATATCTTGTGAAAATCTGGCTAAATAGCGCTAAACAATTTTGGAACGAAGTTCCTTATCGCGCGTTGTGAAAGGGGGCCGGACGGAAAAAAGAAACGAAAAGTTGTCACGACACTTTTTGCTATTATCTTACTAATATGAACCTTAAATACAATGCGTAGAAGCTATAATTCTTGAAACGAGTATATTTTTATTTATTTTATTTATTAAAGTCATTAAAACCATTTCTTACTAATCTAATATGAACCTTAAACACATTGCGTAGAATCTATTTCCCCAGCGTTGGCACGGCACGAGTACAAAAGAATCGAACGTAACATTCTTTTTTCAAATTTTGTTACTGACATTTATCAATAACAAGACTAAACGTGCTTTGCTCGCGTTTAAAAATCTACTTTATGTGGTAAGCGTAAGATCGAATTTGTGTTTAGTCAATCAAAATTTGTGATAAAAATGCTATGCAATAGCTTTACCGCGGCAGTCTCCGAGTGCCACACGTATTTATTTGTTTTTTTCTCTAGAAACTTATGTATTGGAACGGAAATAGGAAAATATTTATATACGCACTCTGTTATATAAATAAAATTTTATTACAATTCCTTCACTAATGAATCGAAAGGAACTTCGTTCCATCCGGGTGTCCCTTGACACCTCTCAAGGTTTTTTAACTTTATTTTTCCGTGGGGGGGGGGGGGGGGGGTGTTGCCACGAATTCTTACTGCGCTCCGCCCAACCGCCCGTCAAAAAAAGCGCCAGTTTCCACCAGTTTTTTTTTAACGCGTACTTATCACATAAAAAGCGCTAAAGACCCTTAAAAAGCACTAGATCTAGCGCGAAAAGTGCTAAAACGGCAACACTGTTAATGTAAGTAAACAATGCGTTGTTAAGACAAGTGACGTTTGTATATTCACGGTGACTACACACTCGTAACTTGTGCATGTGCTGTACGCGCCAGCTTTCGGTAATCGACCTTTACGCCTCTGAATAAATTAAGAGATAGATACAGATGTAGGTATCATCTACCGGCAGTGATCACCGACTGGTAAGAGGCACTCTGAATATTAATGTAAAAATGGAACGAGCCCGCATGATGAGGTCGACTCTCAGACCAACACTGCCCCAGATCGAGGCCAGCTGTGAAGCTTTCCAGCTGGAACTACAGAATCGATTCGCCGTGCTGGAAACTACGACAGATATTGATGACGCCACCAACAGTCTGGTGCGGACTATCCACGAAGTTGGCCATAAGTACTTTCGACCTAAGTACAATAGATCTAAATCGAAGCTAACCACTGAGACTTTGGAATTGTTGAGGAAACGACGAGAACTTTTAAATGCCACAACATCTGAGCGTCGGGAACTTAACAGAGAGGTGAAGAGGCTAATACGACGCGACATAAGGCGTTCGAATGCTTTAGCCATTGAAAATGCTATTGCGCAGAACAAGGGCTCCAAAGTATTCGCCAAGCGTCGCACCTCCAATTGTCACCTGACAAAGCTCAGAACATCACAGGGCACCACCGTCACCTCAATGCCAGAGATACTCGGTGAGGTCGAAATGTTCTACGGGGAACTCTATGCTCAGAGGGCTCCCCCGCCTGTGACCAATGAAATGGATGATCCGCGAGCCAGACTAACCCGCCACTATAGCGACGAGCTTCCTGACATCGACTTGGGCGAGATTAGAATGGCCCTCGGACAGCTAAAAAACAACAAAGCTCCGGGAGATGACGGAGTAACTACAGAGCTACTCAAGGCAGGAGGAACAACTGTCCTGACAGAGCTGGTTAAGCTCTTCAACTCCGTCATCCACACTGGCACAACACCGGAGACATGGAGCCGGAGTGTGGTGGTATTGTTCTTCAAGAAGGGAGATAAAACTTTATTGAAGAACTACCGCCCCATATCACTCTTGAGTCATGTGTATAAGTTGTTTTCGAGGGTTATTACGAATCGTCTCGCCCAAAAATTCGATGACTTCCAATCACCGGAGCAGGCCGGGTTTCGGAAACGCTTTAGTACCGTAGACCATATACATACACTAAGGCAGATAATACAGAAGACCGAGGAATACAATCAGCCTCTATGCCTAGCGTATGTGGACTACGAGAAAGCATTTGATTCGGTCGAGACCTGGGCTGTTTTGGAATCCATGCAGAGAGATGATCAAGCAACAGTGTGCATGCACTGTTGTGTTTCGGTTTGAAGGATATTGTAGCCAGTATAACTACTGGACATAATGAGACTTAACATCTTATGTCTCAGGATGACGAGCGCAGTGGAATGCCACTCAGTATTTTGTCAGTCAAGGTGCTGGATGGTGTTGCTACTGTTTATGGGTGGTCGTATCGCTTACCATCAGGCGAACGGCATGCTCGTCTCGTCATTCAAAGCAATAAAAAAAAAAAAAAAAAAAATGTCATATCGACTATCGATACGTCCAGGTTATTAGATGTCTGTATGAAGCCGCAACGATGACCGTCCAGGTACAAGAACAGAGCACAAGACCAATCCAACTGCGTCGAGGGGTAAGACAGGGAGACGTAATCTCTCCGAAACTGTTTACCAACGCGTTAGAGGACGCTTTCAAGACGCTCGATTGGAAAGGACGGGGCATCAATATCAACGGCCAATACATCTCCCATCTGCGATTTGCCGATGACATCGTCCTCATGGCGGAATCTCTGCAGGATTTGGAGGATATGCTAAACAGCCTAGACCGTTCTTCTAGACAAATAGGACTCGGGATGAACTTTGACAAAACGAAAGTTATGTACAATAGCCACGTTCTCCCGAGACCTGTAGTCGTTGGCGATGTCGCTCTCGAGGTTGTGCAAGAATACATCTACCTTGGCCAAATAATTCAACTGGGCCCGCACAACTTCGAGAAAGAGGCAGATAGGAGAATACGGCTAGGTTGGGCGGCATTCGGGCAGCTACGTAATATTTTCAAGTCGTCAATCCCTCAATGCTTAAAAACTAAGGTTTTTAACCAGTGCGTCCTACCTGTAATGACCTACGCAGCCGAGACGTGGACACTTACTAGGGGCCTGGTCCACAAGTTTAAAGTCGCTCAGCGTGCTATGGAACGAGCGATGCTCGGGGTCTCTCTGGTAGATAAAATCAGAAATGAAGTTATACGCCAGAGAACTAGAGTAACCGACGTCGCTCGCAAAATCAGCACACTGAAGTGGAAGTGGGCTGGCCATGTCTGCAGACGGACAGACGGTCGATGGAGCAGAGAAGTGCTGGAGTGGAGACCGCGTTTAGGTAAACGTAGTGTAGGACGCCCTGCTGCACGATGGACAGACGACTTGAAAAAGGCGGCGGGTAGCGGATGGATGCGGGCTGCTCAAGACCGGGATGGTTGGCGTTCACTTGGGGAGGCCTACGTTCAGCAGTGGACGGCGACAGGCTGATTGATTGATTGATTGATTGTAGGTATCATCTATACTACAATAACGCAGTAGAACCCGGTTTGTCTGTACATTGATAGAAATGTGATAAAAAGAAGGGGGATGACTAAACACACATCAGCGATTTTTAAATTTCTTCTCTGTCTGGCTGTCCGTTTGTTTTCAAAACAAAACAACTGTCAAAACTACTGAACGGATATCAGTGAAATTTGATATGGAGATAGTTTGAGAATCTAGAAAGTGCATAGGCTCTTAATCCCGCAAAACTCTTTTACGCGGGCGAAGCCGTGAGCAAAAGCTAGTTATACAATAAGTATACTTTTAACATCGAAAGTACATAGTGATACTTTTATTCCTCAAAAGGACGCAGTAGAACCAGTGGCGACATTGAACTAATTCGAGGCCCTAGGTGGCAGGTCGTTGCGAGTCCTTTTTACCGATTGCCTAAGGGTGATGTTTTTTTTTATGCAGTATGCCTCATCCTTTTGGAGTTTATGTAGGACTGGAACAAACAAACAAAAAAGAACTGCCTTAAAAACCACCATAATCTTAATCACTAAAATTCAACTCATTTAAATACGGAAAAACTCATTCTCCCTTCAACGCGAGTCAAGGGACTCAAAAAGATACTTTGGAGTATCCCAGTCGTTGTATCTAAGGTAAAATGACCCTGAGCGACGGGCGTCGTTAAAGATAATGACGGTCGAAAGAAAATAGGTGACGTCAAGAACTTTACACGAACCGAAACGTTACCCGCCTTAATTAATTACCAATGTTCTTTGAAATATAAAGTTTCATAATCCCGTAGAGCTTAGAAATGTCATTAAGTCTAAGAGCGTGATTATATAAATCTTTTTAATAGTATGAGGTGTCTGCTACGAAGATATTCTTTATTTTGTTATGCAATGCAATTTATGCAATCCGCCCTGTATTATATACTGCCCACTGCTGAGCACGGACCTCCTTTACTACTGAGGGGGGTTAGGCTTTAGTCTACCACGCTGGCCTAGTGTGGCTTGGCTGACTTCACATATCCTCCAAGTTCTTGTGGAGAATTCTCAGGTATGTAGGTTTCCTCTCAATGTTTTCTTTCACTGTTAAAGCGAACGATAATTGATAAACAATACACACATAACTTCGAAAAGTGAGAGGTCAGTGTCTTAGGATTTGAACCTACGGGCATTGTCTCGGCAGACCGTTCCATTCCCAACTAGGATATCGTCCACTTTATATAATATTTTGTTATACCAACTATGAACAATATGTACATAATTATTATTTTATTTTAAAAAATGTTATCGTTGTCTTCAAAACACAGCCTAAGCTGATAGCTTTTGAAGCATTACACTGTGAACACGAATTTCTTGCATAACGTAGGTGAGCATGAGAAAGATTATTTCAGATAATTATTCTCTAAAGTCTAACGGGATGCAAATTTGTATGCAACTTCAGTCATTTTTGAAGTTAGAAATGTTGAAATTGGAGTAAGTCGCCGAGATATTATATATGCGGCTAATACATTACAATATATTTATTGCACTCACTTGTACATTTTTAAAGTCAGAAATAAGAAACTCACGTGTTTTTAGAATCGTAAAATTCAACCCCAGATTATATTGCTAGAACGACTAATGAGTGATATTATCCAGAACCTCACTAATTTTCACATAATTCTACTAGATAAGGACATAAACACAAAAAAATCAAAACTAATGTATGCAACAACGGTTATCGACAACGTCGCCAAAACAGCTATTTCATAAAGACTGGGCCTCTGAGCCCCATGTTTTATGTCGCTAGTAAACAGATCGTTTAATTAAAATATCTAAACTAAGCCTCTGTAATAGTTGTTCTAAGAACTTTGGATGCTTGCGCGAAGAGGCAATTTTCGGATGGAAGCCTACTTAGCTTGATATCTATGTTAATATGATTTTAACGAGTTATAAGAGCTGTTATGTTGTTTGGGCTTTGTATTTCGTATATTTTCTGTAAAGTCTCTTCGGTTTATAGGGATTATCAACAGTTTCCGCCCAGAAGAGATGGTTCTAGAAATTTTTGATAAGCAGTTGATTACACTCTTTCTTGTTGATGTTATTAATAATTAATAACTTTTTTCTATTTCTGCCTTAAGTACAATATTTTATTGATTGTTTTAAATCTCTAATTGTGGAACTTTGAGAAAATGTTTGAATGTTTATTATTTGATTACACATAAGCCGAGGATTGCCTTTAGATGGAATTTAGTTCGTATCTATACTAATATTATAAAGCTGAAGAGTTTGTTTGGTTGTGAACGCTCTAATCTCAGGAACTACGGAACCGATTTTGAAAATTACTTCGGAGTGCTATAGGCTACTTTTTATCCCGGGAAAATATTGTTATCCCGGAAAAACTTTTAAACGTGGGCGGAGCCACGAGCGTTACGAGTGTAAAATAAGTAGGTATGTTTTCATTTAAGAAATAAAGTACGGTCGAAATGTTGTTCTGAAAAAGACTTTACTGGTGGTAGGTCTCTCATATGCGAGAGTCCGTCTGGGTGGGTACCACCGCAATGTCTATTTCTACCGCCAAGCAGCAGTGTGCATGCATTGTTGTGTTTCGGTTTGAAGGACATTGTAGCCAGTGTAACTACAGGACATAGTGAGACTTAACACCTTATGTCTCAGGATGACGAGCGCAGTGGAATGCCACACAGTACTTTGTAACTCAAGGTGCTGGATGGTGTTGCTACTGTTTATGGGTGGTCGTATCGCTTACCATCAGGCAAACGGCATGCTCGTCTCGTCATACAATGCAATAAAAAAAAAGACTTCCAAGTTAAATTTCGATAATATTAAAAGCATGAAAATTTGTCAATAATATGTAAGAATTAAATTAAAAAACTGATTAGGGATAAAAGTAGATATTTCTGCCAATTCCAGACTTCTATTCAATGACGATCCTTGTACTGTATTGTGATTCAAGCGGCAGAACAATAGAATATGTTCGCCCAATGCTGATAACAAGAGCCGAGCACCGTTCGAGGGTACCAGGTCGTTCGAGGAATTACTATCTAACAGGGCTTGCCCCGGATTATAATCGAGTTCCCCTCAAACGCGTTCAGATATTTGATGTATAGGCATCTAAATAATAATAATACCAGCCCTGTATATATATATATATATACTGTCCACTGCTGAGCACAGGCATCCTGTGCTACTGAGAGGATTTAGTCCTTAGTCCCGCTAGCTTATGGCAGACTTCACATATCCTCGAAATTCTTATGGATAATTCACATGTATATATGTTTCCTCATGATATTTTCAATAATTATTAAAGTGAACGATAATTGATAACCATAGCATAGCAGCCCTGTATTATATACTGCCCACTGCTGAGCACGGGCCTCCTCTACATCTGAGAGGGATAAGGCCTTAGTCCACCACGCTGGCCCAGTGCGGGTTGGCAGACTTCACATACCTTAGAAATTCAGAGAACTTCTCAGGTTTCCTCACGATGATTTCCTTCACCGTTAAAGCGTTATAATTGATAAATGCACACGTAATTTCGAAAAGTCAGAGGTGTGTGCCTTGGGATTTGATCCTGCGGTTATTCGTCTTGGCAGACCGTTCATTCCCAGATATAGTCACTTATCGTTATAGCTATCTCCTTAACTATAATTAACGAAGTTATGCAGTCGGAAGAGTTATGAGTTATGACTGTGGTAACAAATAAATTACTTGAGTTGTACATTTATTACGTGCCTGATAATTGTCTCAATTAACCGAAGGAATTGGGAGAAAAAATGTAAGGTCTCTGCCTGGGGGCCATATAATATGAAGCTTGATAAAATCACTTGAACTGACATGGCCATTCTTGTTTATATGAAAAAGAAAACGAGAACCACATATCGTGCGTGTGCCATAAATAGCTTAAGCAAACTAGTTTCTCTAAGTATGACATCGCCCGACGATAATTGGAAGAACTAGGCTGTCGCAAATAGAGTGTGCCGATAAGCCGCAGATACTGTTTTTAGATCACCGACTTGGTTCCTATCTTTTAAGTAGAAAGATGATAATAAAAAGCGGTGTAAAAACATTACTTTATGTTTTACTTTGCAGTTGAAGTCTTGAATATGATCATCTAATTTAATATTCCAACATATTCAAAGTTATTGCGCCATGAAATGAATACTTAAACAGATTGCCACTTTCTTTTAAAATCGGGAAGCATAAATACTGATTGTTATGCTATGAGCACAGTTACCAGATGGGTGTGCTCTCCCCAAATTTGGGGGGATTTTATCGCTATGGGGATAATTTGGGAGGGCAAAAAGTTTCAGGGGTCTTTTGGGGTAAAAAATTTAGCAATTCAGAGCAGAGACTATTAATTTACTAATACTTGGGTAAAGTACTCTTTCCATATGAAAAATCGGTAATTTTTTTGTCGCGCACAAAATTTTTGTAAAACCTATATTTTGTTGGTTTGAGGGTTATAACAAAGCAAACATCTGGAAAAAGTGACTATGAGGTACTTATTTATTCCTAATCCAAGGTATTAAAAAGGTACACAGATCTTCGTATGAACTGTTAAATTTATCCTGCATTTTATTTACTAGTAAAATACATTTTTGCAGGTGTATTCTAAAATATGACAAGCGCAGGTTATTTGTAATGCGACATGTAGCTCTATAATATTATTCTTGTATATGTCTAGATATAAATATACATATGTTTTAGTGACACGAGCTTTTGAAGAATGTACAGCCGTCGAGAGAGTTTCCTTTCATACACCTACTCGTTCTCCGTGTTCTATAAAAGGTTACACATGAAGAGTCTGATATATAAAAGAATATAAATGACCATGCATTTAGAAATATATAGATTGTCCAATATAATCATCAAAAATATGTATACTATATATAGGGACGGAATTTTTTTTAAAAATTTACCCCTGTTTCAGTCCTCTATTGTACACGGTGAAAGTAACAGTTCAGAAGTACCTATTGCATATTTACACATCAATATTTTATCACATTAGGTACTAGTTTTTTCTAAACTTTCCCTAAACATTTCAAAAACAGACAGACAAAGTTTTCGAGGATAAAAGTCCGGTTTATATTTTCCCGGGATAAAAAGTAGCCTATGTCCTTTCTAGGGTCTCAAACTATCTCCATATCAAATTTCATCGACATCCGCTTAGTAGTTTCGGTGATGTGCAGTAACAAACAGAAAAATAGAGAGACAGAATAGAATTATAAAAATCACTGATTTGTTTTCAATTACTCTTCTTTAGTCACCCCCTTTAGTTTTTATCACATTTCTTTCAATGTACAGACACACCGGGATCTACTGCTTTATTATAGTATAGATAATGGGCTTTATTTATTTTAGCTTTTGTCTTCTCTGTATGCAGTCTAGCGATATCTTGAATTGTATGATATCTATACATATAAATAAAATTGGAGTGTCTGTTTGTAATATTGAAATAACCGTTTTTTACTACATGTATATGAATACGGTACATACACCAAAATAACATTTGTTACAATTCTTGTCTGTCTGTCTGTCTGTTTGTTCTAGCTAATCTCTGAAATGGCTAGACCGATTTTGACGGGATTTTTATTGGCAGGTAGCTGATGTAATATTAAATATGTATGATGATGTTTGTATGATGTTTTAAAGTAATAAAGTTGTAAACATATTTTGGTGTAAATAAATTTAGACAAAGCGGAATAACATTTAAACTAATTTCGCTTCATTTTTTAGCATCTGAAGTTTAATGTTAACTTCCTCCATACATTAACAATGATAATTCAGTCCGCTTTACTTGTCCTACCTCCTTTTCTTATCGCACGGTCTCATGTCACAAGATTTTGGTCACTTACACAGGCTTTACGGCCTAAAAACGTCACCTTTAAAATCCAAGAAAATCTCCCGGTAACGAACAGGATTTATAATAAAAAATGTTTTCCTTCATTAAAAAGTTGAATTTTTAAAACGGATTTTGACTATGATGAATTTCATTTACTTCGCAATGCTGCATATTTTATATATGTGTATCATACACATATATAAAATATGCAGCATTGTCTAAAATTCGTTTCATCTTTCGTATAGACCAGAATATTCTATTAAAAAATGCTGTATAAAATCAAGAACGAGACAAAACGACTATAGAGGACCCTGTGAAATAAATTCTTGCTAATACAAACGCGAACAAAATGTAACTTACGATAAATCTATAAATATACTAGCTAACCCGGCAAACGTTGTTTTGCCGTATAAATTCTTTTCAGAGATTATTTTAGTAGAAAAAAATGAATAAATTATTGTAAGTACGTGACGATGTAGTGTATGAGTGGAAGAAGCATGGACCGCTGTAATTTAATAATTATTAATAAAATACTCCACTCCACTTGCAATGCGAAATGGCCTCAATATCCTGGGGATGGATATTCGCTGCGATCTGAAGCCAGGGAACCACATCGAGGGAGTAATATCTGCTACTTTTCGTAGGGTCGGAATCCTGAACAGGGTGTGGAGGTATTTCACGCCCGATATGCTTAGCCGTTTATATAAAGCGCAAGCGCGGCCGGGTATGGAATACTGATCGCACCTCTGCCTTGGATGGATTGCAGCGAAGGGCTATGCGCATTGTAAATGATACAGACGTGACCAAAGACCTGGAACCACTGCAGTTGCGTCGGGATATAGCCTCACTCAGTGTATTCTATCGTCTGTATCATGGGGAGTGCTCTGAAGAATTGTTTAACCTTATCCCATCCTCACCTTTCCTCAGCAGAACCACGCGTGCTGGCTTACACAACCACAGCTTCGTGGTCTCCTCCATCCCGGCCCTTACCAAAAGGTTCGGAAATTCATACTTTTGCCGTATCATTAAGCTGTGGAATAGTTTGCCGGCACGCGTGTTTCCTCCTTCTTACAACATGGGGTCCTTCAAGCGGAGCGTGAAGAAGCAATTAGCAGGCCGACATAATTGTGCCGACCGCTAAGGGATAATCTTGTCCCTTGCCGGTTGACATTTTTTTTTGGACTTCACTTCGCTTAACATCAGGTGCAGTGAAGTCACTTTGCCGAGCTAAGTACAAAAAAAGAAGGGGCGACATAACTAGACTACCCTTAACATTTAGGGGGATGAAAAATAGATGTTGTCCGATTCTCAGACCTACCCGATATGCACACAAAATTTCATGAGAATCGGTCGAGCCCTTTCGGAGGAGTTTAACTACAACACCGCGACACGAGAATTTTATATATTAGATTTTATTTTGCTATGAATCGCTGAAATAGAAAAAAGTATTACTTTTTTGAGTGACATAACATGCGTTTGAAAAACAATATTCAGACACAATTGTGTTCGACGCAGAACAAATTCTCCACGCGTTGACGATTAGATATTAAAAACGTTGACGATACGTGAGCATTTTGCATACATTGCTTTTGTTATTTGTTAATATTATATAATCGTAAAATATATCGAAATGTCTACTACGTATACAATATTATGTACTTTTTGCTTCTTAAAAATGGATATAGCAACAATCGGTATGCTATTTATAATGGTAGACCCACTGTGTAGACATACTTGTGTATAGCATAAATGGACTGGTTGAACTGGCGTACGTCAGTAGTACTGAAAACCAATAGTGACAGATTACTGTCATATTTCCTATTGTGAATAACAATT
Source organism: Sphinx pinastri (assembly GCA_947568825.1). NCBI lineage: Eukaryota > Metazoa > Arthropoda > Insecta > Lepidoptera > Sphingidae > Sphinx > Sphinx pinastri. The sequence goes on along the minus strand of OX387627.1, from coordinate 5,291,761 downwards.
CCGGAGCCCAAACACCTTTCCTCTTTTACTTACTTAATCCTCATTCCTTTCTTAATATGACAGTAGCACATTCACGGTTCTTCAGTTTGTTGGTGGTTAATGAGTGGTAGAGATCACTTAGGCCTGATTGTTTCATCACTGGTCAAGTAAAGTTACTTATATTACTGGCTTATTTCACACTGGCGTATAGCAAATACACGGCGAGGCGAAGGCGCTGCGCGCTCGTCCAGTGTAATAAGACCGTTAACTCTGCTTGATCACGAATTTGACAACACGGGCTTAACGTCAAGTGACCCACTTGTTTACTGTATGCTTTAATAAGAGTAAAAAGGTTCTTCAGAGATTTTACTTTATACTGGCTAGACGGCAGAACATGCTGGATGAAACAAGACAGAATTAAACAACAGACTTATCATAGTTTATTAATTTCAATCGCATTTCGCGACCGAGAAACAAGCTTATTTCGTAATTTAAACGACAGAAGTAATTAAGTACTAAAATTAAAAACTCCACAAAAAAATTATGAAAACAATTAAGCTATCAAACATCGAAGTTATCAAAAGTTTGCGATTTATGGGGGCCAGTTTGGGGGCGAATCACTCGCCCCTCAAGCAGAAGGGGGTAACAAATCGTCCCTATTTATTGTAGACCAAGTTTGCCTTTCAGTAATTTGTTGAAACCATTAGAGGGATAATAGAGACTGGTCGGTGCAGCTATATCGCACTTTAGATTAATCTCGCTCGATGAACCTAACGTAAAATGAGATGGTTTGTGCTTAATTTGACGTTTTATTGGGTTTATTGTGAATTAATTGGTAATTAGACTGCCTCGGTGGCGTAGTTGTATTACGGTACGACTGCAAGGCTGAGGTCTCGGGTTCGATCCCCGGGTCGGGCAAAGTGATATTGGATTTTTCTATTCAGTATCAGCCCGGAGTCTGGAATTTGTGCCCGGTATGGCGATAGGCTCGCCCCCTATCACATCATGGGACGGAATACGCTTGGCGAAAAGTGGGTGCACTAGTTGCGCCTCTGCCTACCCCTTCGGGGATAAAAGGCGTGAGCATGCGTAATTGGTTATCTTAATATATATAAATCTCGTGTCACAATGTTTGTCCTCAATGGACTCCTAAACCACTTAACCGATTATAATAAAATTCGCACACCATGTGCAGTTCGATCCAACTTGAGAGATAGGATAGTTTAAATCTCAAATTATAGTCGCAATTTTAATTTATTGCTAATTATTTGTCTGTTATTATTTGACAGTCACAATTATCTTAACTCCAAATGATTCTAACAGATGTCGATACCTTTCGACTGGGTTGAGTAAGTAATCAATAGATGGCGCTGCTATGAATGATTCTAACAGATGTTGATACCTTTCGACTGGGTTGAGTAAGTAATCAATAGATGGCGCTGCTATGGTAAATCTACGAACGTGTCATATAAGCTACATTTTAAGCGGGACTTTTATACCGGGAAAACTCATTCACGCGGGCGGAGCCGCGGGTAAAAGCTAGTATAGATATATAGATTTCATTGTTTGAATCGGTGAATAAACCGCGGTTGGTCAAATAATAAATTATTAAAAATCTTACAGCCTTGTACATTCGGGCGAGCCTAACGCCATATCGAGTACTCATAATAGAAAAACCCAATATCACTTTGCCTGAACCAGCATTCGAACCTTGGACCTCAGCAATGTCGTACCGCGCACACAATACCTACGCCACCAAGTCCATTTACACTCGATCTAAAAAAGTGACTAGGATAGTTAAATCGGCGGTAAATCAATAGAATCGCTAATTAAAACGCGCAAAACACATACCGATTGTATTTATTCCGTTAACAAGATATTTGGAACAAATTGAACAGTCGTACAATTGAATACAAAATTCAACTAAATGAAATTAAGATCGTCGGATTCCGCGCACAAAAGCCGGCTGTCACTAATTGAGCTTAGTCACTGAGTAACTATTCGTACCACGTCATAAGCCAATCAGAACAGTTACTGTATTTATTTAGTGCAGCGTTAACTCATTAGCAAGGAGCTCGCGGAATAAAGCAAGCTCACCTTCTAATTACAGCCTGTTTACTTACGTGCGTTGTTATGTCGTAAACACAGGGTTAACAAGTACGGTAAAGCGTGAATAAGGATGCGAAAGGGTTGAAACGGGTCTTGTATTTATACAGATCAATTGAACTTATTATAGCTTGATTTCGACATAGTGGACGATAGCCTAGTTGGGAATGGAACGGTCTGCCGAGGCCATGTCCGGAGGTTCAAAGCCCAAGGCATACACCTCTGACTTTTCGAAGTTACGTGTGTATTGTTTATCAATTCTCGTTCACTTTAAACGGTGAAGGAAAACATCGTGAGGAAACCTACATACCTGAGAATTCTCTATAAGAATTTCGAGGGTGTGTGAAGTCTGCAAACCCGCACTAGGCCAGCGTGGTGGACTAAGTCCTAACCCCTCTCAGTAGTAGAGGAGGCCCGTGCTCAGCAGTGGGCAGTATATAATACAGGGCTAATTGCATTGCATAGCTTGATTCTCTTACCATTACTTTTATAATGTCACTAATATTATAAATGCAAAACTTTGTGAAAATGTTTGGATGTTTGCAGCAAACGCAGAAACTGCTGAACGGATTTGGATGAAATTTAGCACACGGGTAGACCGTGTACTGGATTAACACATAGGTTACTTTTTATCCCGGTAATTACTCCCATGGTAAATAATGGTAATTTTTATCAGATTTTTTAAATAGATGGCGCTGCCGTTAAAGGGTCTTTTGTAACGGAAAAGACTTTTAAGGGGACCAAGCAGCGAGCAACACCTAGTTGTTTATAAGGCTTAGTGGTGTAGTTGTTTTGTGTGCGCGGTACGACACCGCAGTGATGCTTCGGGTTCGAATCCCGGGTTGGGTGGAGCTATTAGGTTTTTTAAGCATGGGCGCCGCACCGCCAACATTTCTTTTTGGAGGGAGCATATTGCACATTATGACTGCCTCGGTGGCGTAGTTGTATTGCGTACGCGTTACGAGTACGATTTGCGCGCTGAGGTCCTGAGTTTGAATCCTGGGTCGGGCCAAAAAACATTGTGACTGAGTTTTTTCCATCTTAAAAAATACTCAGTCGTAGCTCGGAGTCAGGAAGTTGGCGTTGTGATACCCCCGTGCCTCGGGAAGCACGTAACGCCGTTGGTCCTGCGCCCTGATCTCTCTCCGGTCATGTCAGATTGCCGTCTCACCGGACTATGAGAGTGAAGGAATAGTGAGTGCACTTGGGTATTGCGCACACACTTGTGCACTATAATATCTCCTGCGCACCTGGCTGATCTCCGTTGAGATTGGCCGCCGCGGCCGAAATCGGCTAGGAAGGGATTATTATTATTGCACATTATACCACAAAATATAATTAAGTAACGTATCAAATTCAAGAAGCGCGGGTATTTAATTATGCTTTACAATAATAAACCCTCTGTGCTCCATAGTTCATATTGTCGCAAACTTATTCAGTGAATCAATAAATAAATAAAAAAATATTTTATTTCTCGATGACAAGCAGGACAGACCAATTAGAGTAATGGCAAAAAATCTTCACCACTCGTATGTGCCTGAGAGAATTATTGAAGACCTTAAATATAAAGGCTACAAAATCATAGAAGCGGTGAACAAATTAAGCTGGAGGACTAAGGAACCCCTTAACATGTTTATGCTCTCGTTTCAAAAAGAAGAAGATGCAAGCAACATTTATAAAATCAGCTCAATACTGGGCTGCAAAGTGGAAATACAGCCTATAAAAACATCTAAACTGATTCCACAGTGTAAAAAGTGTCAAGCGTATGGCCACACCCAAAAATACTGCTGTAAGGACCCCAGATGTGTCAAATGTACGGGTAAGCACCTTACTCGTGACTGTCCAAAGCCAGCGGATGCAAAGCCAAAATGTGTTCATTGTGGTGAACCTCACCCCGCTAATTACCGAGGGTGCATAGTAGCCAAAGAACTACAAAATATCAAAAAGAAATCGATGAATAAAAGTACAAACGCTGTGCGAGCTCCTGCTACAAGCAGAAATAAAAAAATAGATACTCAAAGTGTCAAAAAAGATGTGACGTATTCACAAATGGCCAAAGCGGGGCAGTCGCAAGTACACCCACAAGTCCAGTCACAGCCACAGCCGCAGTCGCAACCACAACCTCAAACTAACAGTATGGAAGAGAAAATCAACAAAATTTTAAATTTTATGACCCTATTCGATAATCGATTGAAAAAACTGGAACATAGCACCAAGACCGCTATCTTACCACATACAAAACAATGATCCACAAAATCATGGCGTGGAATGCTAATGGGCTTCTTCAACATCTAAATGAAATAGAAGTTGTCCTAACTACAGAACAAATCGATGTCTGCCTCATATCAGAGTCACATTGTACCAGGGAAACAATTATTAAAATAAAAGGATACAAAGTTTACCATGCCTTGCATCCTGATAATACTCCCAGGGGTGGAAGTGCCCTCATAATAAAGGAGAACATCTGCCACTACGAGGAACTAAAGATAGAGGAGCAAGATATACAAGCTGTGGCCGTGTGTATACATACAAAACGCCATCCTGTTACTATATCAGCTATAATATACTCTCCGCCTAGATATTCGTTAAAGGCAGAGCGGTATAAAAATGTCTTTGAACAACTAGGAAATAGGTTCATACTCGGTGGTGACTTTAATGCAAAAAATACCTTTTGGGGATCTAGACTTACGACAGCCAAAGGTAGAGAGCTACTATCAGCTGCTAGGGAAGTCAAATGTGACGTAATATCTACAGGCAAGCCAACTTATTGGCCTACAGATACTCAGAAGATTCCAGATCTTATAGACTTTTCATATTGAAAAATATCTCCCTGGACTCTATTCATATTGAGGAGGGCTACGACATGAGTTCTGACCATTCACCAATCATTCTTATTATATCCGACCAAATCCTGCGGAAAGACAAATATCTCGCACTGACAAATAAATTAACAGACTGGGAAAGCTTCAAGCTTGATTTGGAATCCGTTATTGACCTCAAGGTTCCCCTGAAAAACTCGGAGCAACTGGAACACGACTTGAGACAGTTTATCGTGAACATTCAACAGTGTGCCTGGCGAAACACACCTGAGTTAAAAATAAGATTTAGAGGAACCTCTTACCCAATAGAAATCAGGAATCTTATAACAGAAAAAAGAAAACAAAGAAAACAGTGGCAAAGAAATAGGTCCCCACGAGCCAAACAAATTCTTAACACACTCACAAAAAAATTGAGAAGAGAAATAAAAAGTTTTAAAGATGAATCGATGAATACATACCTGCGTGGACTTACTAACAACCGTACGTCAGACTATTCGCTGTGGAAAACTACAAGAAATATTAAAAAACCAATTAAGCAGGTCCCTCCGATCAAAACACCTAATGGACGCTGGGCCATAAACAACGAACAAAAGGCAAATATATTTGCAAACCATCTGGAGCATATTTTCAAACCAAATGAAGCTACTATACTGAACTTCGACCTAGATAATATAATATCACAAGACAATCAAGCAATAAGACTTGTTACTCCTAAAGAAGTGATATGTGAAATAAAAAAAATTAAACAAAAGAAATCTCCTGGCTATGACCTGATTACAGGAGAAGTTCTGCTTAATTTACCTCGCAAAGCAGTCGTCAAACTAACTACTCTTATAAATGCCTCATTTAGACTAAAATATGTGCCTGACTTATGGAAATTTGCAGAAGTGATAATGATACTTAAGCCTGGTAAACCTCCTCATGAGGTAAAATCCTACCGACCAATCTCCTTGTTGCCAATAATGGCTAAACTATTTGAAAAACTTTTCTTGAAAAGGCTTAAACCTGTTATAGAAGAACGGAACTTAATCCCCGATTTCCAATTCGGCTTTAGGGAAAAACATTCTACAATAGACCAAGTACACCGGATAACTAATATTATAGAAAAGGCTTTAGAAGAGAAAAAAGTTTGCTCAACGGTGTTTCTAGACGTGGCACAAGCATTTGATAAAGTATGGCACCACGGCCTCACGTACAAACTAAGGAAAATGCTGCCAAAGCAATTTTCAGAAATTTTGGAATCTTATATTTCTGAAAGAATGTTTCGTATAAAACATGAAGATTCGTATTCAGAAATTAAGCATATAGAAGCTGGAGTACCACAGGGAAGTGTATTAGGTCCGGTCCTGTACTTATTATACACCAGTGATATTCCTAAAATGGAAAACCATACCATTGCAACCTTTGCAGACGACACAGCAATTATAGCTATAGGTTCGACTCACGAAGAAGCAGTGGATAAGGTCCAAACAGCCGTAAACACCATCTCCAACTGGACTGAAAAATGGCGTCTAAAGATTAATGAATCAAAATCAAGTCATATAGACTTCACCAACAAAAGGCCGAATTATCAGCCGGTGTACATAAACGGTAAAAACATACCATATGAAAATACAGCCAAATATTTAGGCATGACTCTTGACGCAAAGCTTCGCTGGAAGGCACATGTCAAAAAGAAACGCGATGAATTGGAAATCCGCTACAGAAAGATGTATTGGCTTCTTGGTAAACACTCTTCGTTGTCAGTACACAACAAAGTACTTTTGTATAAACAAGTCCTAATGCCAGTATGGACTTATGGTATACAGTTGTGGGGTTGTACCAAACAAAGCAATATACAAATAATACAGCGTTTCCAAAACAAAGTTCTTCGGGGTATTGCAAATGCCCCTTGGTACGTAAGAAATGAAGATCTTCATCGGGACCTTAAAGTGGACTTCGTTACGAATATTGTAAAGAAATATGCCGAAGCTCATGAATATAGACTTCATCATCATGTGAACGTCGAGGCAATCCAGCTCCTCGACAACACGGACCTAGTGAGAAGACTTAAGAGGACAAAAACCTTCGAGTTAGTGTAGTGAACATTTAATGCAATATAGTGCAGTGAGTGCTAGTTAAAAAGAACACGCGAACAATGTGTCTTCCCCTTAATAGAGACAATAAGAAAAGTGTTATTGGACATAATCTTAGTCATAGTCTCATTAGAAGTTTAGGTTAAATTCGAATAACTTATTAGTCATAAGGCTAGATTGTTATTGAAATGATGTATTGCACCATGTAGTACACCATAAAAAAAAAAAAAAAAAAAAAAAAAAAAAAAAAATTTCTCGATGAACGTATACTCCCTTAGTAGTAAGGGATTCACCGATACTGGAGCAGGTTCGACGGCCGGTCCGCGGCGCTCCGGCGGCTGGTGGCCGACGTTTTCGATTGCTCCAGATTCGGCCCGCGGCACTCGCGAATTAATCCGCGGATTACTTTAATACCTACCGCGAATTAATTTGATACCTACCGCGGATTAATTTGATACCTACCGCGGATTAATTTGATACCTACCGCGGATTAACTTGATACCTACCGCGGATTAATTTGATATCGACCGCGGATTACTTTGATAACACCCGCGAATAAAAATTATATCGTCCGCGGAATCCGTTTCATATCACCCGCGAGGTAGGTATGAACCACGAATTTGTTCATGGTCTACGGTTCCCTTAAGCTTGTACTTTTTCCCTGTTCGTTGTGCTTTTAACTTTCTACTTTCTATTGGCGATCCTTTTTTTTATTTGAAGGATGCAAAGGTCTTTGTCGCGTATTTCTATTAACTCGTGTTTCTACGCAAAAGCCGTTTAAAATTACTTAATAGTTACCCTTTACGCATTACGAGCATTGTTTATGATAGATAAAGCAACATTTTCCCTGTTTCGTTGTGTTATTGACTTTCTACTTTCTATCGGCGACCCTTTTTTATTTGAAGGATGCAAAGGTCTTTGTCGCGTATTTCTATTAACTCGTGTTTCTACGCAAAAGCCGTTTAAAATTACTTAATAGTTACCCTTTACGCATTACGAGCATTGTTTATGATAGATAAAGCAACATTTTCCCTGTTTCGTTGTGTTATTGACTTTCTACTTTCTATCGGCGACCCTTTTTTATTTGAAGGATGCAAAGGTCTTTGTCTCGTATTTCTATTAACTCGTGTTTCTACTTAAAAGCCGTTTAAAATTACTTAATAGTCGCCCTTTACGCATTACGGGCATTGTTTATTATAGATAAAGCAATCGTTACAATACACCATACCTTTCTCAAATTCTAGGTAAAACCCTTTGGGTCTTCTCATTGTCATAATAATTACGGTTCCCATTATTCACATTACCTGATATTACGTATTCAACGGAACATTTAAGGTGAAAGTCGAAACATGTTGGATCTTGTCTGCAAGGAAACAATACTCCCTCTCCATATAAAAGACCGACGCAAAATCACATGGTATCGTATTCCACTCTGTGCTCTGCTCGAAGTGTGATCTCCAGTTGTTTGTAACAGTGAAGTGATAGTAAAATTGTGAAATAGTTAAATAGTGAAAGTGTTATAAAAATGAATGTAAGTACCTTTATATACTTTGATCTAAAAGTGTTGTAACCAGATGTTTCATTAATTGTTTATGCCATGTGTTGTCCACCAGGTTAATACATTTTAGCTATCTTTGATGTCTTATTAATTTATCATTGTTACTAATGTGTACATGTATACTTCGCATACCTATAAGTATTTATCATACAGTACTTACTTAACCGATAATTAAAACAGTTTCATTTCATTTTGTTACAGTTTTCTGAAAATACTTTCAAAAACTACTATTATGCTGAAGAAATCGACGAACCTAGTGATGAAGAAGGTACACTCGCCTTTAAAGTCAAAAAAGCGATATTAGCAAATAAAAGACCGATCGAATGCAACAGCATTGATGAGTTCTTCGAAAAACCAAAAAAGAAGAAGACAACAACAAGAAAGTCATCCAGTGTTGGTCGATCGACGAGCGGTGGTGTTTCATACATCCGATCAAACAGTGATGACAACAGTTCTGCATCACATCTCATAAAAATTGAGGTGTATGAAGTGAATAAAATAAAAAACATCGCACCGACGGAACATTGGAAACACGCTGATGTGCGAGTTAAATATTACGCGGAAAACGACAGTGATAAGAACTTGCAAAGTGTCAAGGACACTATATACAATATAACCAAACAGTTGGCTAGTAAGGACGATTGTGTGAAATATTTTATAGACACAGACAAATGAACAAAAGTGCCAGTGCGTGTCAATGTTTTAATATCATAACTTTAATCATATGCTTTGTACTACTATTATTGAAATAAGAAACTATTATTGTATTAACTGTACTTAAGAATCTACCTGTTTAAATTTAACTTACATTGTATTTTATTTAAACTTTGTACTCTTTTAAGTTACATACTTAATAGATTAATTTGTTTTTGATTCTAGAACTCTTTGTGAATTGTGTTATTGCTAAGTATTATTGTAAATAGTTATAAGTCTTTTTAGTGTTTTTTCATGCTCATGCTTACGATTGTAAAGTTATTGGGAACATTCATAAATTGTTTGGAAAAAAGTGGATAGCTTAGAATGTAATTACATTGTTTTGGGTAGTATATAAGCGTTGAAATAACTTTTAAAAATACTGAGACATTCCTTACCATGGATACAAGCTGTGATTTATACAACATGGAACTCGTCGCACTTCTCGAAAATATCGAATCAATGGATCTGATGTCATCGCAATACGACAAAGAACTGTACGAGCTCTGTGATAAAATGGAACAAAGACAAGTTGAAACGTGAGTAAAACATTTTTTATTATTTTAAGACTAGTTGCAACATGTTTTGGGAATCCATGAAGAGGGGATACACTTAAAGTATTTATAATGGTTCGAACATCTTGCACAATCATTCAACTTGTTTCTTCCGTTTATATTTTTAACATTGAAGTGCAACCAAAATGTACCACTCACTTGATATTTCTAGTTTATCTCAGAGTGAGATTGCAAGTTTCGATAAAAAGATAATTTTACATAAATATCATCGTTTCATACGGTTTTGGTATATATTAAATGTTTTGCCAGAATCAATGTTGGGAGATCCTGATATTTCTCCTTATTATACACCATGTAGTGGACATAAAATCTCAAAACAAACTCATTCCGATGAGGATGATATTGATGGTGTATTATCAATGAAAGCATATTGTTTGCAGTGTAAATAACAAATAATGTTAGTATCTATTTAAATAATAGAAACATAGTAGCATATTTATTTCGTGAGATAACATTTTTTTAACAGTTTTCTTATCCATCAGATCTATGCAGAATGGAGAAGGCAGCAGGAAAAGATTAGCGCCAACTGAATTGTTTGAAGAGGATCCATTAAAGAGAAGAAAAAATATTAATCTTGAAGCTCCTTCGACATCTACATCGTCGCTGGATAACATTTTAAATGTAAGTACAGAACAGCATAATGATAAAATTGAATGTCCTGAGTGTCACATATATGTATCAAAAAAATATATGACCAGTCACTATAAGAGCAATAAACATAAAAATAATTTAATTAGAAGAGATAATAATCTACCTAATGTTCAATTCATTGATAGTGCTTTCGGTAATAGAATTATTACATATCGAGTGAAATCTAGTTTAGTTTCTGATACACAGCTTGAATCACCTGAATTATTTTTACAAAATATTAAAAAAATAATTTATACATTACTAGAACGATCTATCTTAGAATATTCTGTTGTAAAAGTTAATTTTATTCTCAATGCAGATTTCACACAAGAAACAAAAAATCTACACAATGTTTTTGATTTTCAAATTTCAAACTATCTTGTTTGTCAAGGTGATGACAAAGATATTATTTTCTCATCTATAATTACCGAAATAACAAACAAAATGACCAATTTCCAAAAAAAAGGTAGTGGATGGAGTTTAGTTAAAATAAATCACTTGGATATGAATGTCAACAAATTTAACCCATTGCGTGGATCTTCATACATAGACCTACCGTTAGATATAAAACATAAGAAAGCTGTAATCAATGTTCAAAATAACGATCACGCATGCTTTCGTTGGGCAGTTTTGTCAGGATTATTTCCAGCTACTCATAGTTCCAATAGGGTATCATCTTATGTAATACACAAAAACAAACTAAAATTTGATAACCTATCGTTTCCTATAAAAATTAATGACATCCATAAGTTTGAAAAATTAAATAGTATAAGTATTAATGTTTTTGGATTACAATATGATTCAATAAGCAAATCAAATAAAGTTGTGGGTCCATTACACTTTACGAAACACCGTAAAAATACTCACTTAAACTTATTGTATATATCTCAAGGTTCTAAAGGTCATTTCTGTTATATTAAAAACCTCTCGAGATTATTATCTAAACAGTTATCGACTTCTGAACATGCAGTTCATATTTGTGATGGGTGTTTATTAAATTTCACGTCATTAGATAATTTAAAACGACACCAAGAAAATGACTGTTTCAATGTGTGCACAAATTTACCATCGGAAAACGATAGAAAAAGAAACTGGTTTAATGAATTAATACCATCAAACCACATTTCATTTAACAACTATGAACGTAAATTAAGAGTTCCATTCGTTGTGTATGCTGACTTTGAAGCATTTTTAAAACCAATAGAGAGTTGTTCTAACAATCCAAATCAATCATCAACTGTTAATATTCAAAAACATGAAACGTATAGTTTTGGGTATTATGTTAAATGTTCTTATGATGATAATCTTTCAGTATATAGGTCTTATACAGGGCAAGATTGTGCGCTAAAATTTATGCAATTCATTTACGCAGATTTAGAAAATATTTGTAAAAAGAATTCTTTTGTCAAATCACCATTACCGTTAACTGAAGAAAATAAAATAAATATCAATCAAAGTGAGTCTTGTTACATTTGTGCTACTAAATTAAACGTGGATAGAACAATATCTTATAATTGGCATACTGGTGCATATGAAGGTGTAGCTCATAGAGTATGCTCTCAGAAATACAAAGCTCCTAATTTTGTGCCAGTGTTTTTACATAATTTAAGTAATTATGACGCTCATTTCATAGTGCATGGTCTTGATTTCGAGAAAGGTGACATTGAACTTATTCCTGAGAACAAGGAAAAATATATTTCTTTTTCTAAAGTTTTGCAAATCAATAACAGAGTTATAAAATTACGATTTCTTGATTCTTTTAAATTTATGTCAAGTAGCCTTAACAAATTAGCTCAGAACTTATTACTTGAACAATTTCGTGAACTCAAATTAAAATATCCATGTGAAGAAGATTTTAAACGTTTAATAAGAAAAGGTGTTTATCCATACGAATACATGATGACATTTGATTCTTTAAAAATAACTTCTCTTCCCACTCGCGATCAATTTTATAGTTCTTTAAATGATAGTCACATTACAGAAAGTGAATACCATCATGCTCAAGACGTGTGGAATCATTTTAATTGTAAAAACATGGGTGAATATTCAGACCTGTATTTAAAAACAGATGTATTGTTGTTAGCAGATATATTTGAAAACTTTAGGGATGTCTGTCTTAAAACATACGGTTTAGATCCTGCCCACTATTATACAGCACCTGGTTTAAGTTGGGATGCTATGTTAAATTTTACCAAAATAAATTTGGAACTTTTAACAGATATCGACAAGGTTACGTTTATAGCGAATAATATTCGGGGGGGTATATCACAATGCAGCAATAGACATGCAGTGGCAAATAACATGTTTATGTCGGAATACGATTCAGATAAACCATCTTCATTTTTGATGTACTTAGACGCAAATAACCTTTATGGTTGGGCTATGTCCCAATGTCTCCCAACAGGCAAATTTGAATGGGTCGATATAAATACAGATTTTAATATAGCCGATGATGCCAAACATGGTTTAATTTTGGAAGTAGATTTAGAATATTCAAAAAATTTACATGATTTTCATTCAGATTTTCCATTTTGTCCAGAAAACGTATGTTTAGGAAACAGCAAAGACAGGAAACTGATCCCAAATTTAAAAAATAAAAAAAATTACGTCATTCATTATAGAAACCTTAAGCAATGTTTAAAAAATGGTCTCCGATTGGTTAAAGTACATAGAATTTTAAAATTTGAACAATCCGCGTGGTTGAAAAGTTACATAGACTTGAATACTCATATGCGTTCATTAGCCACTTCAGATTTTGAGAAAGATTTTTTTAAACTTATGAATAATTCTGTTTTTGGTAAAACAATGGAAAATGTAAGAAAACGAGTTAATGTCAAATTAATTAATCATTGGTTAAATCGTGGCAAAACTCAAGGTGCTCAATCTTTGATAGCAAGACCAGAATTCCATAGTTTATCTATATTCTCAGAGAGCTTAGTTGCAATACAATTAAATAAAACTAACGTTTTATATAATAAACCAATTTACCTCGGTTTTTGTATTTTAGATATATCTAAAACATTACTATACGATTTCCATTACGATTATATGAAAATGAAATATCAAGATAATATTAAGTTACTATATACTGATACCGATAGCTTAATATATCAAATATTTACGCAAAATTATTATGCTGATATAAAACTTGATTTAGTCAACTACTTTGATACGTCCGACTATCCACCAAATAATCAATATGGTTTACCATTATTGAATAAAAAACGGTTAGGTTTTTTTAAAGACGAAAATAACGGTAAAATTCTTAAAGAGTTTGTAGGTCTTCGCTCTAAAATGTATGCAATGGATGTGCAGAATAAATGTATATGTAAAGCAAAAGGGATTAACAAAAGTGTAACAAAAAAATTTTGTCTTACCGATTATAAATCATGTTTATATGAAAAGAAAACGCAATACAGTGAAATGATAAGATTTAAATCAATTAAACATGCTATATATACACAAAAAATTAATAAAATATCTTTATCACACAATGACACAAAACGTTATTTAATAGAAAATTCAACAGATACTCTTGCATGGGGTCATTATAAAATAAAGGACATTTGATTTTATCAACGATTTCTGTACAACGAAAATATGTATGTTAATGTGTGTGTGTGTGTTTTAATTGTGGTTTTTAATAACTTAAAGTTCTGTCTTTATTATGTACTATCTTTTTTCTTTATTTTTTTACTATGACAACTGTTTTGTATAATATCATGAAAAATTAGATGTAAATTTTAATGTATGTAGTTAGTTATTTGTTATACCTGATTTAACTTTATTTTATAATAATTTTCTTACTGTAATATTTTTCAAAACAGCTATGAACTGTATGTGATCATTTTTCAAAGTATTTGTGTATGTAATCTTTGTATATAAAACAAAATCAAATATAATACATTCAATCGTAACTTCTAGTTTTATTCATTCCGAAACGCTTTTCGAGTTCACACGTGCATTTAAAAATGTTTCATTTTTATCATCCTTTTACTGCCATAGTTGCAGGTCCAAGTGGATGTGGAAAGTCTAATTTTGTAACAAACTTTATTAAACATATTAATGAGGTGTGCAACACAAATTTTCATCAAATTACTTGGTGTTTTGATGAAATGCAGCCCTTATATGATTTACCAAATGTAAACTATTATCAGGGTATACCAGATTTGAATATGTTTGATGGAAAGGAAGCTAACCTTATTATTATCGATGATCTCATGAGGGAATCTGATGGTCGCATTGTTGACATATTTACCAAAGGTAGTCATCATAGGAACTTGAGTGTATTTTACATTACTCAAAATTTATTTCATCAAGGTAAAGGACAAAGAGACATTTCTTTGAATTCAAACTACATAATTTATTTTAAAAACCCACGTGATAAAACTCAAATACGTTACTTAGCACGACAAGTATCACCAGAAAATAGCAAATTCATAGAAGATGCTTACAGAGATGCTACAAAAGAAGCACATGGCTATTTGATGATAGATCTAAAACAAGACACTTTTGACATGTGTCGAATTAAATCAAAGATATTTCCATCTGATGGTCATTCTACAGTGTACATTCCCACAAAAGAGTTTAAATATGTCAAGAACCAACCAATACCCGTCATTTACAAATGATGGATCGACGCTTAAAGACGCATGAACACTTATTAAATGCTCTTTATAAACTTAAACCAAAACATCAACAAGCTCTTTTAAAAGTCTGTAACGAAAACGAAATTAATTTTATATGTGAATGTATTCATAACGTTTTACAAGGAAATATAAAACTTGAAGAAAAATCAAAGAGTAAACTAAAAAAGTATAAAAATCTACTACGAAAATTGGTACGTAAAAGTACAAATAAAATAAGAAAGAATATTATAGTTCAAAAAGGTGGTGCATTTCTTCCGATTATATTGGGTTCTATTTTGAGTGGATTGATAAGTGGACTAGTTTAAAAATGGAACACGCCAAAAAAATGCTGTTAGTTGATCCAAGCTTAATAGATAAGTTAAATCAAAAAAGAAATGAAAATCCTACCTCTCGTTTAGATAGTGAAATGGAAAAAATACTCGACAGTAATATGGATGATCGAAAAAAGTGTAAATTATACTTACAAATTTTACAAAGATATCTTCACTTTATGGAAGAAGATCGTCGTCCCATTGAACTCCCTATAATATCTTCAAATGACGATAACATTAAACCCACATCTGAAAGCTGGAATTTTTTTAATATAAATAATGATATCAAGAATAAAGATGTAGTTGTCAGTCAGACACTGAGTGATGAAGAGAAGCAACAAGAAAGTTTTACACTCGAAAAAAAACCTTCCTACTCAACAAAACAAATTTTAAATTTAATACCAAAAACATATGTAAAAAAAGGTGAGTTGTTATTGAATTCGGTGTCACTAAATAAAAACAAAATTTATTGGAATGATGCTGGCACAGTGATTGTAGATAATGAAGTGATTCCTAACAGTAACATTATCGATTTAGTAAGCGATACACTGCGACCATTAAAAAACAACGACCCACCTGGTTGGGAAAAATTTGCTAAAGCGTTAAAGGATTTAAAAGTACCTTTAACATATATTGGCAATCCAAAAAGACGTGAGTACATAGCTCGACTTCAAAACGCCATCGAAGAACAACCGCCACAAAACACAGAGGTATATTTGACGCCAACGAGCGAAGATAAACACGCAAATAAAATTAAGAAAAAGATTGATTGGGAAAAATGGACCCCTTATTAGAATTAGATCAAATTTATTATGATGTATCACACCCAGCTGGATATAGCAATATCGACAAATTATCAAAAGCTATGAAAGGTAAAATGAAAAAGGAAGAAGTTAAAAACTGGTTGCAATCCCAATCTACGTATACACTCCACAAACCAGTACATAGAAAATTCCCTCGGAACAAATACGTTCTCTCTAATCTCAATGAACTTTGGCAAGCTGACTTAAGCGACATGCGGACTTATTCTAAAGATAATAAAGGTTTCAACTACATTCTTTGTGTTATTGATGTTTTTAGCAAATATGCATATGCTAGACCCTTGAAAAAGAAAAATTCAGAAACCGTAAAAAAGTGTTTCGACAGTATATTTAATGAAGCTAATACTACACCCACTCACATTCAATCTGATAAAGGCACTGAATTTGTATCGAAAGATGTTCAAAGATACTTTAAAACAAAAAACATAAATTACTATACGACAAATAATCCAGACATCAAAGCAAGCATTGTAGAAAGATTTCAAAGAACGCTAAAAATGAAGATGTGGCGCTATTTTACACACAAGAATACACATAAATATATTGATATTTTGCAGAATTTGATACACTCTTACAATCATAGTTTCCATTCTAGTATTAAAATGTGTCCTTCAGATGTTAATTCTAATAATATAATGACAGTTTGGAGTAATTTATATGAAAAATCTGAAAAATCATCAAAAACTATACTACCTATGTTTCATGTCGGTGACCATGTCAGAATAACTAAATATAAACATGTATTCCAAAAAGGTTATGAATCTAATTGGAGCGATGAAATATTTGTGATTTCTTCTATAATAGAACGTACTCCGTGGCCCGTTTATACTATAAAAGATTTAGATGGTGAGGAGATAGTAGGAACGTTTTATGAACGAGAATTACAAAAGGTCATTTATGACCCCACCATTGAACACAAGATTGATAAAATAATTCGCTCTCGTTATTCTGGCAGCAGACAACAAGTGTTAGTTAAGTGGAAAGGTTATCCAAACAAATTTAATAGTTGGATTTTAGCTTCCAGTTTAAAAAAAATATGATTAAAGATTTTTATTTAACTTTACTTAGCAATAGTTCAATGGAATATTTTCCTGAGAACAAAACATCAATTTTTTCAACAAAATTACCCAAACCCACAATATTGGAAGGAGAATGGTGTGTAGGAATCGTTGAATTCCAATATCCATGCACCATGTTTACTGTTCAAGATCATGAGAATGTTATTTACATAACAAAAATCATGAAAATGCCCAATGAAGACAAACTATCTACAGTTTATTATAAGACTCACATACCTGCCACAAACTATGATAATATTAACCATATTTTATCAGCATTAAATAATATAAGAGAAAAAATCAAATTCCGCTACGATAATATATCTAAATTTGTTTCTGTTTCTGTGTTAGACGAATCAATAAAATCTGTAACATTATCTCCTAAACTAGGCTTACAGTTGGGATTTGAACCAAACAGAAACCTTGTTGAAAAGAATTTAGCTAAATGTCCAGCTAATTTACATTTAGGGTTACCATCTCAACTATTCGTTTACTGTGATATAGTTGAACCTCAAATTGTAGGTGATGTAATGACACCTCTTCTGAGAGTAATACCATTAGATCCTTCAAAATACATCTATGGTGCCAATAAAATGCATGTATTTTCACCTCCTCATTACTTATCGGTAATGCGAAGAGAATTCGATACCATTGAAATAGATATAAGGTCAAGCACCGGGCAAAAGATACCATTTCAATTTGGAACGGTGTGTGTTAAACTACATTTTAAAAAATTATAATGCATTTTGAACGCTCCAACATGATATGTCCTTATCAACGCTATTATTCTCATCAGGCTGGTTCAGGTATAGGGGTGGTATATAAAGGGGCGCCTTATCAAAAAGGACATGGAATTGGTAGTTTTCTTGGGGGATTGTTTAGGTCAGTTTTACCATTATTATGTAGCGGTGTTCGATCTGTTGGTAAAGAGGCATTGAGCGCTGGTGTTGGTCTATTGACAGATATGGTTAGTGCGCGACCAATGGAAGATTCAATAAAAGCACGTCTTAAAGAAGTTGGTTCCAACTTAAAACGCAAGGCTGATGAAAAAATAGATAAAATCAATATGTCTGGATCCGGATATATAACAAAACGAAAACGTCTACCTGGAGTCAGTCCGTCGTTGACCGCGAAAGTGAAAGCTCTAAAAAAATCAAAAATTACTCAAAAACAAATCAAGGACATATTTTCTAACAATTAATCAAAATGTCTTTTTTACATAGTCATTCCTGTGAATGTATAAAGTCCGAATTGGATTTGTTTGCATTGCCGTCAACTCAAACTAGCATTGAAAGTGGAATTTGGATCCATTATAAACCAATTTCATCTCTTGCCGATGATGGTCCTATAGAATTTCAAATTCCTGGAGCAGGAGATGACTACATAGATTTATCTCATACGTTACTTCACTTGAAAGCGAAAATAGTAAATCAAGATAACACCAAACTAACCGCATCTACAGTCGTTGCTCCGGTGAATAATTGGTTGCACTCACTCTTCAGTCAACTTGATGTCTACTTAAATCAAAAACTTGTATCACCACCCAATAACACATATGCTTATCGTGCGTATATAGAAAACTTATTGAACTATGCTCCTGCAGCAAAAAAATCTCACCTCACCTGTGGTTTATGGTATGAAGATACAGCTGGAAAAATGGATTCCACCGATGATACTAATAAAGGATTTACTAAGAGGCAAGAATTATCTAGTGAAAGTAAAGAAATGGAAATGATTGGTCACTTACATGGTGATTTATTCAATCAAGAAAAATTTTTAATCAATGGTGTTGATATATGTGTTAAGTTAATTCGTTCTAGAGAAAATTTCAATCTCATGGCCTCTACAGGTGACCTTAAATTAAAGGTATCTATTACGGATGCATCTTTGATTATTCGTAGAGCACGAATCAATCCCAGCGTGTTACTTGCTCATCAAAAGGTCTTAGCTTCTACCACAGCTAAATACCCCATTACTCGAGCTGAAGTTAAAGTTTTAACAATACCATCAGGTGTTCAAGGAAAAACTCTAGATAACATTTTCTTAGGACAATTACCTAAAAGGTGTATAGTGGGATTTGTAAATAACGCTGCTTTCAATGGAAACCTCACTAAGAACCCATTTAACTTTCAAAATTACGACATCAATACTTTTAGTTTATATATAGACGGTCAACAAATACCATCAAAGGCTTTGCAACCCTCATTTGAGAACAAAATTTTTACTTCAGTATATCATACATTGTTTTCTGGAACAGGTATACACTTTCTCAATGAAGGTAATGGGATATCCCGAGAACAATACGCTGAAGGGTATTGTATGTTAGCGTTTGATTTGACACCTGATTTATCAGCAAACTCTGCAAGTCATTGGAATCTTGTAAAGCATGGTAGTGTGAGATTAGAAGTGCGTTTTGAAACAGCTTTATCACAAACTATTAATTGCATTGTTTATGCGGAGTTTGATAATGTTATTGAAATAGATAAAAACCGCAATATTTCAGTAGATTATAGTAGTTAAGAACACAAAATTAACTGTTTAAGATTAGATTAAGCGTGAATAATGTAATTCAGATTTGTTGTTAGATTTAAGTTACCAATAAAACGAATTCATAAAATATTAAGTTCTTTGTTTAACTATAATCCTTGCAACCCCACAACAAGAGTCAACTTGGCTGATAAGTACCATAATAGTGTCTTGTTAACCTTATATGAGACATTACCACTTTATCATTCGACCTGATAAGATTCTGCAGCGATACGGTGAATAAAAATGAATACAATAGAAATACAGAATTACTTAAATTTTTTTTTTTTTTTTTTTGTCCCTGACTATTCTGCCAGTAGCCTGACGAGGGTCGGCTTTTCTGGCCACACCGGACTTTAGGGTGAACGCTGGCGCGCTCGCAACCCTGAATTTAAGCAACCATGCTGAGGGCAACCCACTAACGGGTTACGAACCTCGGCTCAGGACGGTCGCTGAGGGGAGAATGAGACATTCAACGATTAGTGGGGGGGAAGGATTTTTACCTAATCCTATCAGTTCGGGTTGTTTACATCGGCACCCGGGCCGGAACTGTCATGGGGGTCGGGAGGGCGACGGGGAACGCGGCGAGGTCCTCGACGGCGAGGACGGAACTGCGGTCTTGTGGAGTGTAAGAGTTTTAAAAACTCGTTTTTCTCACGTATTGCCAGAGTGATTTCGTCCTCTGGATCTGTCAGTACTGAACGCGGCCGTCTCCATTTGGCGCGGTCAAATGGAGTATAAATTGACGCTTTGCGGATGAGCGTGTTGGTATGTTTTTCCGCCCGATCGAAGTAGCGCTTGCTGATGTTGTGCATGAAATGCCTGATGGTCGGCATGTTGGTGTCCACGTGGAGGTTGCGATTGCGAACGTACCACGGGGCACCAAGAGCGTATCTGAGAAATTTGTTTTGCAACACCTGCATACGCTTCAGCC
The DNA here is from genome assembly GCA_947568825.1 of Sphinx pinastri. Classification (NCBI taxonomy): domain Eukaryota; kingdom Metazoa; phylum Arthropoda; class Insecta; order Lepidoptera; family Sphingidae; genus Sphinx; species Sphinx pinastri. The sequence goes on along the minus strand of OX387627.1, from coordinate 5,271,027 downwards.
GAGCGGGCGGTATGTGAGCGAATACGGGTGACGCGTACGTCATTATGGGCCTAATGCACGCGGTATATATCCTAATCTTGTTGCGGATGGACATTTTACTTTTTTTGTTTGTGAGCCAATGCAATTGACTCATCGCGAATGCGGCTCGCGCGCGTACCGCGTTTACGTGTGGCAAGAAGGTCAACTTCTGATCAAGGATCACTCCTAGATATTTGGCTTTGTCCTTCCAGGGTATGACCTGGTCGGACATGCGGACTGAGGTGCGAGCCACTTGGGACCTCGTTTTCCGAGTGAAAAGGATGGCCTGGCTCTTGGTGGGGTTGACGGTGATTCGCCATTTGCGAAACCACTCACCGAGCTGGTCGGCGGCGGTCTGCAAAATGCGCACCACTTGGTCAGGGTCTCTACGTGAAGCGTAGATTGCTGTGTCGTCAGCGAAGAGCGCCAGATGGGCGTTCTTCGGTTTCGGGATGTCGCTGGTGTACAGCGAGAAAAGAAAGGGGGAGAGGGCGGAGCCTTGCGGGACTCCGGCCGTGATGGAGTGTCGGGAAGAAAGAGTTCCCTCCACGCGATATTTGAATCCACGATTCGACAGGAATTCTCGTATGATGTGCACGAGATGAGTGGGCACGTTGAGAGTGTACAGCTTGAAGAGCAAGCCGTTGTGCCACACCCTGTCGAATGCTTTTTCAATATCGAAAAAGATAGCGCCGGTTGGCATGCCGACGCGGAACCTATCATGAACGTGCTCCGTGATGCGGAGCACCTGGTTGACACAGCTGTGCCTGGTGCGAAAACCGAACTGTTCAGGAGGGATCAAATTATTATTGTGGGCTACGATTTTGAGGCGGTCGAGGACGATCCGCTCGTAAATTTTGCCCAAGGTGCTAAGCAGGCTGATAGGCCTGTATGAAGATGGCTCGAATGCGGGTTTTCCCGGCTTATGGATGCCTATCACAACTGCCTCCTTCCAGTCCTCTGGGAAGAGGCAGTTAAGAAACGCGGCGTTATAGATTGCGGTAAGGATTTTGACCAGATGCTCCGGGAGCATCTTGATCATGCGAGTGGGTATCCTATCGCCCCCGGGGGCCTTACGACGTTTGAGTGCCTTGATCAGATCGATGACTTCTTCGATTGTCACCGGTGCAAGGGGATCGGGCGGCGGCGGGTCGACGTCCGGGTCGACGTCGATGTATATTATTTCGTTTGAGTTAGAGATCGGCGGTGGCCGGACCGCGTTCCTACTTTCGACGAGTGAATTAACCGCAACAAGATGGTCGTGGTCTACGGGTATTGTTGAGAGAGAACATTGAGACTCCAGACTGCAGGCCAGAAGTTCCGCTTTCTCGTCGTCATCGAACGCCGGCCGTTGATTCGGACGATTGAGCGGAGGCATGGAGGTCACATCGTTTCTCCTGAAGGGAATTACTTAAAGAAAATTGATCCAAGTATTGAATATAATGTATATGCAGCCAATCGTCTACCAATATATGTGGTAACTCCTACATACGTAGTTAGCAACTTAGACTCTGATAACAAACCAGGTTCTCACTGGGTCGCCATACACATAGATAAGAATGGTTTTGGACAGTACTTTGATTCATACGGTCGACCACCTCAAGGATACCACCGAATGTTTTTAGCGAGAAATTCTAGAATGTGGAATTACAATACAAGTCGAATTCAAAATGACTTTACTATAGTTTGTGGAGAGTACTGTTTAATGTATCTGTATTATAAATACTATGGTAAGAGTCTCAAAGATTTTCAAGTATTATTTAGTGATAATACAATATGCAATGATGTGTTTTTAAATGGTTTATTTAAATCATGTTTTGAGGTGAATAAATGAAATATGAAAATGAATGAATGATTTTTCTTTATTGAAGATTAATAACCCCATACAATACTTATAATTCTTCCAAACAATTTATGAATGTTCCCAATAACTTTACAATCGTAAGCATGAGCATGAAAAAACACTAAAAAGACTTATAACTATTTACAATAATACTTAGCAATAACACAATTCACAAAGAGTTCTAGAATCAAAAACAAATTAATCTATTAAGTATGTAACTTAAAAGAGTACAAAGTTTAAATAAAATACAATGTAAGTTAAATTTAAACAGGTAGATTCTTAAGTACAGTTAATACAATAATAGTTTCTTATTTCAATAATAGTAGTACAAAGCATATGATTAAAGTTATGATATTAAAACATTGACACGCACTGGCACTTTTGTTCATTTGTCTGTGTCTATAAAATATTTCACACAATCGTCCTTACTAGCCAACTGTTTGGTTATATTGTATATAGTGTCCTTGACACTTTGCAAGTTCTTATCACTGTCGTTTTCCGCGTAATATTTAACTCGCACATCAGCGTGTTTCCAATGTTCCGTCGGTGCGATGTTTTTTATTTTATTCACTTCATACACCTCAATTTTTATGAGATGTGATGCAGAACTGTTGTCATCACTGTTTGATCGGATGTATGAAACACCACCGCTCGTCGATCGACCAACACTGGATGACTTTCTTGTTGTTGTCTTCTTCTTTTTTGGTTTTTCGAAGAACTCATCAATGCTGTTGCATTCGATCGGTCTTTTATTTGCTAATATCGCTTTTTTGACTTTAAAGGCGAGTGTACCTTCTTCATCACTAGGTTCGTCGATTTCTTCAGCATAATAGTAGTTTTTGAAAGTATTTTCAGAAAACTGTAACAAAATGAAATGAAACTGTTTTAATTATCGGTTAAGTAAGTACTGTATGATAAATACTTATAGGTATGCGAAGTATACATGTACACATTAGTAACAATGATAAATTAATAAGACATCAAAGATAGCTAAAATGTATTAACCTGGTGGACAACACATGGCATAAACAATTAATGAAACATCTGGTTACAACACTTTTAGATCAAAGTATATAAAGGTACTTACATTCATTTTTATAACACTTTCACTATTTAACTATTTCACAATTTTACTATCACTTCACTGTTACAAACAACTGGAGATCACACTTCGAGCAGAGCACAGAGTGGAATACGATACCATGTGATTTTGCGTCGGTCTTTTATATGGAGAGGGAGTATTGTTTCCTTGCAGACAAGATCCAACATGTTTCGACTTTCACCTTAAATGTTCCGTTGAATACGTAATATCAGGTAATGTGAATAATGGGAACCGTAATTATTATGACAATGAGAAGACCCAAAGGGTTTTACCTAGAATTTGAGAAAGGTATGGTGTATTGTAACGATTGCTTTATCTATAATAAACAATGCCCGTAATGCGTAAAGGGCGACTATTAAGTAATTTTAAACGGCTTTTAAGTAGAAACACGAGTTAATAGAAATACGAGACAAAGACCTTTGCATCCTTCAAATAAAAAAGGGTCGCCGATAGAAAGTAGAAAGTCAATAACACAACGAAACAGGGAAAATGTTGCTTTATCTATCATAAACAATGCTCGTAATGCGTAAAGGGTAACTATTAAGTAATTTTAAACGGCTTTTGCGTAGAAACACGAGTTAATAGAAATACGCGACAAAGACCTTTGCATCCTTCAAATAAAAAAGGGTCGCCGATAGAAAGTAGAAAGTCAATAACACAACGAAACAGGGAAAATGTTGCTTTATCTATCATAAACAATGCTCGTAATGCGTAAAGGGTAACTATTAAGTAATTTTAAACGGCTTTTGCGTAGAAACACGAGTTAATAGAAATACGCGACAAAGACCTTTGCATCCTTCAAATAAAAAAAAGGATCGCCAATAGAAAGTAGAAAGTTAAAAGCACAACGAACAGGGAAAAAGTACAAGCTTAAGGGAACCGTAGACCATGAACAAATTCGTGGTTCATACCTACCTCGCGGGTGATATGAAACGGATTCCGCGGACGATATAATTTTTATTCGCGGGTGTTATCAAAGTAATCCGCGGTCGATATCAAATTAATCCGCGGTAGGTATCAAGTTAATCCGCGGTAGGTATCAAATTAATCCGCGGTAGGTATCAAATTAATCCGCGGTAGGTATCAAATTAATTCGCGGTAGGTATTAAAGTAATCCGCGGATTAATTCGCGAGTGCCGCGGGCCGAATCTGGAGCAATCGAAAACGTCGGCCACCAGCCGCCGGAGCGCCGCGGACCGGCCGTCGAACCTGCTCCAGTATCGGTGAATCCCTTACTACTTCCCTTGCACCCCCCTCTCGGCACCAATGATTATAACCTAGAAATAGAATGAAATAGTTTTTTTTTGCGTAAATTATTGATTTTTGAATCTACCAGACGAACTGTGAATATACTTCAACTAATTTTAGAAACCCATAATTTAACAATATTAAACGGTAGGAACTTATTTGAGATTTTGCTGTGCGGCTCATTGCGGTAATCGCTGATTTGTAATGAAAGTTTGCACGCAACTAAACCGTTTTACAGTTACCGGGTAATTAATTTAAAGTTAGCAACTTGAGTTTGCTCCAAACTTGCTTGTCAGCTAGTCCTCCGTCGAGGAATAGCACCCTCTCATAAAATTTATTCTACATATAGGGTTTTTTTATAAATCAATGTACGTATATGAATATTTTGAGAGGTTTATTTTATTAGGTTAAAAGTTAGTGTTGTTTGCTCGATAACGAGTTTGGGAATTTTGTTCATTTTATACCAATTTAGCTATTTACAGGTTATTTGTGGGCCTTGGCCTTGCAGATTAGGTTTGTACATTGATGTTGCCAATTTAAGATATCATATGAGTACCATGTGTACAAATTATACTTCTACAGATAGGAGATATTAAATTTACAATGACGTGAAGATATTATAACGTTTATGGATATTTGCTTAAATTAAATATGTGTAAGGTGAAAAAGATAAAATATCATTAAACTATTCTCTATTATTTCTGCTATATATTTATTAATGTCTTTAAAAAAAATCTATCTAGCTATTATCCTTTATTATAAGAATTATACCAAAATTTCATTTTTCAAAAATAGAACATGAGACTACATGCCATTTAAACTTCCAATAATGTAGGTTTTAATTGATTTTTACTTGGCATTTTCATCAGACAAACTCCAAACTCACATCACGACACAGAATATTAACTACGGTAATCAAAGACTAAATTTTTTATCGAGATTCTAGAAATGTTCACAGATATAAGTTAAAACGATTACCAAACCGTATCAGGAAAAAAAAAGATACAAACACACAAATTGAGAACTCCTTCCTTTTGGAAGTCGGTTAATAAACTGAATTACTATGTGAAGTGTAGTGTGACTCGCGAATAGATAGCGACTAGCACACCTATCAATTACCGACATGACGCAGCTAGGAAGATGACAAAGGAATCGTATCGTATATGCTCGTGTAATGCGAAAAGGAATATGCTTTAACATAGGGGTAGAAATAATTAACACAAATAGGGCTGGTACAAATAAAATGATATTCATATTATAAAAAACAGACAAAATAAAATGTAATACGGATAATTTACTATTGGTTAATTATTATTAATGGTCTTCTCTATTCGACCGGGTAATATTTTGATAGGTAACTTATAGTGACGATTGAAAAATAGCCCTAAGCCCGTGATGTCTAAAGTGAACGGTCTTATTGCATTGGACAAGTGTGCAGCGTCTTCGCCTCCCTATAAAATCGCTTGCAATTCGCCAGTGTGATAAGAGCCTTAACTTTACCTGACCACTGATGAAACAACCCCGCCTAAGTGTATGAATTCGTTAAATAGTTTTTGCTGCAGGTGACACATTTTAGAGTTAAACGTCTTAGGTTCGATCCCCGCATTAAAATACGTGTGCGTGATAATCAAATATTGTAACCAATAATATCTCTACAAGATCTTGATATGCCCACAATATTTGCACATTAGCTTGGGTCACGATGTTGTATCTTCTTCTTCAGCCTTTAGAAGTCCACTGCTGAACATAGGCCTCCCCCAAATATTTCCAGACCAACCTGTCAGAAGCAGATGTTGTATGGGTCTATTAAATATTTCTAACCAATATTACCGCCCACACAAAATGCCACATCAAAGCTGTCACTCACGTGGACTCAGTGGAGTACCTACCAAATCTGTAAACCCTAACTCGATCCATGATTTGTGTAGGTAAATCTGCTAAAGTGTAACTCTACCTGCAAAAGTTAATGTAATTTACGCGACTTTTTTTTATGGCATTGAATGACGATAGGAGCATGTCGTTCGCCTGATGGAAAGCGATACTACCACCCATAAATAGTAGCAACACCATCCAGCACCTTAAGTTACAAAGTACTGTGTGGCATTCCACTGCGCTCGTCATCCTGAGACATAAGATGTTAAGTCTCACTATGTCCTGTAGTTACACTGGCTATAATGTCCTTCAAACCGAAACACAACAGTGCATGCACACTGCTGCTTGGCGGTAGAAATAGACATTGCGGTGGTACCCACCCAGACGGACTCTCACATATGAGAGACCTACCACCAGTAGACAGTAGACTTATCGTCACAGTCTTCCCACACAGTAAACACTACGCAAAGATGTTACGACTATCTTCGAAATTTGTCTCTGAAAAAAAAAGCATTACCTACTAGGTCATTCCGTAATTACTGCTCATAATAAAACACCTCACACAATCTATTATCCTTTTCTTTTCCTTTAATGAATAACGCCATAAAGATCACTGAGTGGGCCCGCGGGCGCAATATGTACATATTTTATGACGCGGAGTAGAAGGTCATTAGTCAGTGTTTCAGAGGGGGGTGGAAGAACGGGGGCTATTATCGGTCTGCCTCGAACCGCTCGCAAATTGGCCAGTTTAGCTTGGTAATTTTGTACTATCGATAACATATTCTATAAGTGAGAACTTGTTATTGGCTTTTTGACACCTAAATTGTTGCTATTCCTAATATAAGTTATAAGTTTTCCATACTGTAAATAAATAAATAAATAAATATGAATGTGGTTTCGATTCTGCTTTTATAGGTTCTGTGATTGGTATTGATACGATTTTATATTAAGAGCAGGTTTGAATGATTTACTTTTCGTAGATATATATTGTAAACTAATGCTTCATGTCGAAAAAGTCATTTTTAACCCCCGACAAAAAAGAGGGGTGTTATAAGTTTAGGGTGTGTATCTGTATGTCTGTCTGTGGCATCGTAGCTCTCAAACGAATAGACCTATTTTGACGCGGTTTTTTTTTGTTTGAAAGCTGATGTGATCGAGATGGTTCTTAGATATAATTTATGAAAATCTGTTCAGGCGTTAATTGTTTATGCTTATCAACTAATATGATGTACTGGGGTCGACTAGTTGTCATAAGACTGAAATATATGCGAAACCTTTCCTGTGAATTTTCTATTTAAATTATTTTTTACTCGTTATTGCGTCTCTCAACCTTTGCAGCTTGATTGCAACATTTTTTTTGTTTATCATGAATAAAATACACAACTAATTTTAAAATACAGTATTGTTATTTTATTTTTATTATTATTGGGAAACTTACTGCTAGTACAATTCATAGTAAAGATAATTACAAATACATTTTTTTTAAATAATATCTACACACAAACAAGCCAACACACCAACACAACACAAACATAATGATGAATATGTTGATTGCTCAATGCTAACTGCAACGTGACACAGAAGTGCACTGCACAATGAACTGAGCAACTGAACGCCTTGGAGCCATAATTTGTATTTGCAACTATAATACAGGCTGATTGTGAATCACGTCGCGCCTCGAGACTTGGAACGGTCGATGTTTCTAGAACTGGAATCACGCATATTTCGGTAATTTCACCCTAGCACGCAATGTCGGGCGTTGGAAATTATTATGTTTTGCTATGGAACACGTGATACTTATCCCCGAAAACGGTAGACATATTTTGTCTAATGTTGGTCAGGGTAGCAATCGCCAGTATAACGTCCATATTCATGGCTATTTTACATACATACATACACACTCACGCCCTTATCCCATAGGGGTAGGCAGAGACTATTGAGCGCCACATGCTACGATCGTGACACACCTCTTGCGCTTCTTCCACATTCATATGGCTACTTTATAATTACTTACACATTAATAGCCACATGGCTATTTTATAATTACTTAATATCTAAAGTATTGCTAATAATCAATGGGACTTTCACACAATAAGGTGAATCGAAAGCAAAGATGACAAGCGCATTGATGTGCCTTGAGTAATTCAAAGTTCTGGCTAGTGCTAACATTTATGGGTAATAAATATACATATATGCTTTTGACAAATCCGTCTGGGAATCTTTAGGGGAGGCCTATGTTCAGCAGTGGACGTCATGTGGCTGATGATGATAATTAAATATAAGGAAAGTGACGTCATCGTCTCGTCACGTAGTTTTATAAAAGAAATGTAGCTTATATTGTGTACCACCAAGTTTAAATATTGGTCTCCATGAAATTTGCCTTTTTCATTCTAAATAGTACAATATTTCGAAAGTTCTGTATTTTCAACAAATACAGTAAGTATTGAATTTGGGGCGTCTGACCTAAGACCTAAATGAATTGTTAATATGAAATATTTCCAGATTAAGTTTGTTATAGATGTAAAGCGGTATCCCTGGATTATATTTAATAGGGTCAGTTTGAATTAGTGGCCTCCAACGAACGGGTGATCCAGAACTAACAAGATAATGAATACCGATTTTACATGCTAGTGTTATTTATATTTAAATATTCTGTTATACTTCAAACAAAAAAAAACTACACACACTCACATATTTTATCTCCGAAGGGTTAAGCAGAGGTGTAACTAGTGCACCCACTTATTGCCATGCGTATTCCGTCCCATGATGTGATAGGGCGCGAGCCTATCGCCATATCGGGATCATATCCTGACTCCGGGCTAATACTGATTAGAAAAACCCAATATCACTTTGTCCTACCCGGGGATCGAACCAGAGACCTCAGCATTGCAGTCGTACCGTAACTACGCCAACGAAGCAGGCAAAAAGTACTATTTTATTACTAAATACCTACACACAAACCAGACAGAACAAAAACTTATAACACCACTTGCGATTTTACGACTATTCTTTTTATTAAAAGCAATTTTTTAGAGTGTTGTTTTTAACAGACATTAGGCAATTACTTACCATTCCATTGCTTTCATATTAATTTATGTACAAAAAAGGTAGACTACTTTATCTACTTCAGGCATTGATGACTTCAGGTGAAAAAAGGAAAAAATATCAACAAAGGAAAATATAGACACGGTATTTCGCAACAAAATATTCATCCAAGTTTCAAGTTTACGAACAGTTCAAATAGGCTGTATGCGGTATTGCTGAAGTCTTTAGCATATTGCGGCACTCTAGTGTCGGTAATTTAATCTAAAACTTGGATGTGCTTCGAAAACTGCGATATTTTGCGTTTTAACAATCCGACATTGCTTTAATAAATCTTGTTCTACGTAAAAAACAAAGATTGATTTACACGAATTATAATTTTAATCAATTAAACATTTCGCAAAAAATTTAAAAAGTATTTTCGAGATAAAACTCAAACATTTCATGATAATCAACATTGTATTGGCTCTGATATTCTCAGAATCCGTGATTTAAAACCCAAACCGGCCTCGTTTATAATGAAATGTTCTATATCTGTAGCAAAATATTCCCAATGGAAAATCAATCGTAGTCGAAACGTGGTGCCGTAAAATACAAAATTTTACTGCGAATTACGAAGACTACGTGGTTTTGGTTAGAGCATGTTTAAGTATTGTCAAGTCGTTTCTCAATAGCTGCTTAGCTCTAGCATAAGCATTGCCACGTATTATTATAGATAATTTAAAGCTTTGCAAGCATACTGCAGTTGAACATCCACGTCTAATTTAAAGTTTTCGACGTGTTTTCCAGCAAAATATATGGTGTCGCGTTGCAGTCCAATGAGTCGAAACAACCAAGTACTACGACAAATCTGGGTGTGGGTGTGGGTGTGACGCAATATGACAAAACCAAGTTTAGCGAATAAATACGTAACGAATATGCAGGCATAAACATAAAAGTATAGGGTAAGGTACTAAAATAAAAGATGTTTGGGTTAATGACGGCGTTCACTTCGATAAAGAGTCTTCTGTAAATAATGTCAAGTATTCGTGAAAAAAAAAATAGTCATATTGTAATTATGATACTGTACGCTAAAGTTATACGCATGATTCTGATGTTAAAAAAATAGTATAGAAACTAAAACAATATCCAAAAAAACATAATGTAACTAATATTTCGTTAAATTTAATTTAATCAGACAGTTTCAATGTGACAACCAGCAACATTGGTCCACATAAGCAAACATAAATATTTTACCTTCGTATTATTCAGAACGTTACTCGGAATTCTGTCGAGTATTACACCTTTGTCTACCGCTTTGTCTACTGCGCTTAAATAACCCGGCGTCCTGGAATTCACTAAATTAGATACGTACAATTTAATATTACTTAGTAAATTATTTGAATATAAGTATAATACCTCTGAAGATATCAAATTAATATCTAACGAAGTTGACGACATCAAAGTGAGTTAGAACCAAAGACATTAAACAGTATAGCTATAGACCGGACTTCAGGCCCAAATTTTTCGTCCAAAAGTAATAAGTCCCATTGGTAATAAGTCGCTGTCTTATCTGACACGTCCATGTGACAAGATGTCTCGGCATGCTTATATTTTGTAAAGAAAACAAAATTTTGGAAGAAATTATACCAATTTGCACATTACGATCATGTCAAAGTGTGTTTTAATGCATTTTACATAGGTTTTTTGCTATTTCACGGCACATTGAGTTACTGATAAACAAGCTCAAAATTTTTGTATGACAATTTTCCCAATGTCCGCTCTATATAATCTTAGAACTCTTTGGTTTGAACGAAACCACAAGAAACAATTTAAGTAAATATTCCAAGGCTCTAGGTTTCAAGTAAAGTTCTTAACAGATGTGTATCAAAGTTGTATTTCTAATTAAAACTGGGTAGTTTCAAACTAGTTGAGAGTAATACAACTCATTATTGTAATGGGGGTACAAAAGGTTAAAGCAACGGGTTAACCAGATACTTTCGTAGACTAACATCAGTCAAACGTTTCCAGCTTTTATGTAACAAAGTTTAGAGTTAATAATTTTACGCATGCTCACGCCTTTTATCCCCGAAGGGGTAGGCAGAGGCGCAACTAGTGCACACACTTTTCGCCAAGCGTATTCCGTCCCATGATGTGATAGGGGGCGAGCCTATCGCCATATCGGGCACAAATTCCAGACTTCGGGCTGATACTGAATAGAAAAATCCAATATCACTTTGCCCGACCCGGGGATCGAACCCAAGACCTCAGCAGTCGTACCGTAATATAACTACGCCACCGACGCAGTTAATAATTTTCGTACAAAATTTACGTCTCCTTTAACCTATTGGTCCTAAACATTCAATACAACGTCGGTATATACACGTGTTTCGGATCTCTAACCAATATAAAAGAGTCGAACCACGTTCACTATTTAACCAGACTATACATGTCAGAGTAGAATCAATTTTGACGTTATTCTTTTTATCAATTTGTTTGGTTCATCATACAAGCATGGACATTTAGACAAGTATGATCATTTATTAATTATAATGTTATTTATTTGTCGTTTAATCACCTATTTCATAAAAAAATTGTATCTTTTTTATAAATGCTAATTTTTTATTTAAGTTTTATAGCATCAAAAAAGGTTAATGAATCCGACTTATTCCTTCGGTAAACCATCTATACCTCTTTTGCTGTAATAAACTTTTGTATGAGTTTGCCTTGTTTAAACTTTATTTGTTCGACTTAACTATTGTAATCTACGTCGTTTCTTTAATACCGCTTTATTTATAGTTAAATCGTACCAACTTTCTTACTGGATGAAAAATGTATATAATTAAACCAGAGTTTCAGCGTCTGGAGTTATATCGTAATAGAACACTTTTACTTTAATCCAAGAGTTTTTACTTTTTATCTGGCATACTTTATTGTTATTTGGATTCGATCTTCTTTAGATCTACTGAGTACATTAATAGGCATTCTCAATTCCACTATTAACTTAAAGCCAAAAGAGATTTCTTTTCGACTTCCCTCTCTTTGTTTCTTTAGGTTTTTAATGCATCATCTGGAAGATTATTTCTTAAAGTTTTTAAAACGCAGTATGCGGTATCACAAATGATTTTCATTCAAGTTTGCTCTTGCTGCGGTTTGTAGTTATGGCACTCAAAGTGTGTAAAGTAAATTAAAATACGATTTAGCAAAACTCATTTTGGAATGGATTGTTCATCAAGTTCGATTTTTATTACCGCGCTCGATACCCTGCGGTTTTGCAAAAAGTCGATTCTTTCACCATTTTAATGAGCCATTTGACTCGACCTTTACATTTCTATAGGTTATTGTACTGATTTTGTAGAATCTAGAAATGTGTTCAAAATTTTTTAAGCAAATTATTACTGTTTTATGATTGCCTTATTTATTATAATTAGATTATCTAATTACTATCAAACTTAACATAATCTTTGTTGTTACAGAAAAGAAGCAATCATCTGAAACAGAATGTGCAAATGTAAGCCATGCAAGCCGTGCAGTGTGAAATAGTGTTGTGTTGTGTGATGTGAGTGACTATGAGTAGGTGGGTGGCGATGGTGGCGGTGCTGGTGTTGGCGGGGAGCGTGCGCGGGTGGGACTGTATATGCAACCCAAGGGAGTGTGAGGTACTGGAACCAAGCGGCTGTCCGGGACTCGGGATAGTCGTGTGGGACCCGTGTAGGTGAGTTCCTTTTCACACACACTCAAAGTTATGTGTGGCGTTGTTACTGTTTATGGGCGGTCGTCTTACCATCGAACGGCATGCTTGTATCATTTAAATGCAATAAAAAAAATCACGCGCCTCTTTTATCCCTGAAGGAGTAGATACAACTAATCACCCAGTTTTCGCCACGTGTATTCCGCCCCCAAGAAGTCATAGGGAGCGAGTGGTGATATCTTTTATTAAGATTAGTCCAAAATGGGCAAAGACCTCACTTATCGTGGGACGGAATGACCATGGCGAAAAGTGGGTGCACTAGTTGCGCCTCTGCCTTCGAGGTTAAAAGGCGTTAGTTTATTTGCCGTGATAGGTATGAGGATTTTGATAACATATTTTATATTCCTGACATGGACACGAGGATGAGACTTGGTGTAAATTAAAGTTGTATAAATATAAGGTCAGTCCGCTGAATTCATTGGCAGCAGACAGATATAAACCGGCCTAATATACCCCAATTAGAATATTGACTGAATAGATTTTTATTGTAAACAAAATATCATCAAACCATAATGATTGGTTAGATGTATTAGTATGACTTTATAAATAGAAAACAATTATATTTGGAATATTTTTGATCAATAACAAACATAAACTGCTCCCGCATTCATATTCGGATCTAGTGTTAACAAAATATAGCTCCTAAATCTATCATAATTACGTAAATTATATTGAATTGTTACTTATAAAATAAGCTAAGAAAGTGCTGTGGATACGATCGACTTAAGCCTTTATTTTATTTTATTTAGCACTTTACATAATGTATTATGTGAAGCAAGACATTTCTTAAATACCCTACGAGAAACTATAGTTACATTACGTTGAAAGTCTGTTGTTTACTTGTTAGGTCAAGCATCGTATAACCGATCATTAGCAAATTTTGCTTGAACAATTTGTGCGAGGTTTAACTGGATAGTTTTTACAAGAAATACGATATTTTAAGTGAATTATATCGTGTACAAAGCTTGTATGACTAACAATGGTTGATATTAATCCATGTAGAGTAAACGCGGTATATGTGGACCAGGCTTTTAATATAGACCTCCAGCGTTTCTTAAAGAGCGTTTTTCGTATAGAAAGAAAGAAAGAAATAAATTTATTGTTAAAATAGAAACGTTTTATACAATGACATTATTTTACAATGACTCCCAAACTAGGCTAAGCCTGTCCTATGGGAGTCAAAAGAAAAACATTGACGTAAAATTTTGTTTTGTTTTAAAATAAACAAACCAAGAATAGACGGCTTACAGTAACTTAAATTTTATACAATATTTCAAATTGCTTAAAATTAGAAAGAAAAACAAAAACAAAACAGGGTTTATTGTGTATGTGTGTGAGAGTGTGTGTGCGTGTGTGTGTGTGTGTGTGTGCGTGCGTGTGTGCGCGTGTCTGCATGTATCTCTCTTTCTGTCTCTCTATGTGTGTGTGTGCGTATGTAAGTGTTTAATACAAATTTTGTATGTATACATAGTTACAGTTAGGAAATAATTTTTAAAATATTTTCAGTATCATCGTATGTGAAACTTACTAACAGCTGTTTTAATTTGTGGGTGGTTTCGCGGACTGTGCATGAAGTAATATTACATAATCTGCTCACTTTATTGTAGATAAAAGGTATCATGAAATTTGGGGAACGTTGTGCAAAGGATGTTATCATTGTTGGAGTCGGTAGGTTATAGTTACGCTTGCTTATCATATTCAGATGATGTCGAGAGCTTAGGACAGCTTTGTGGCCGGCAAGGGCTATTCTTAAAATATATAATCTCCTAATGCTTAGGATTTGTGCGTCATGGTAAAGAGAGGTTGTGGGGTATCTAAAAGGTCTTTTATACATAACTTTCAAAATTGAGCGTTGTACTCTTTCCAATTTTATGAGTGTGGTCTTAGAGGTGGATCCCCATACTTGGATACAGTATGTTAAAATTGATTCGCAAAGTGCGAAATAAATAGTTTTGAGTAAAGTCGGATCCGTAACTTCTCGGAGTATTTTTATCACGGGAATTAATCTTCTGGCTCTTGTAAATACAGAAGCAATGTGATCTTTAAAATTGAGTTTCTCATCTATGGTTACTCCCAAATACTTGATAGACGTGGCTCTTTGAATCGTGTCGCAGGAGCACACCGAGGCGGTTGTGGCGTTAGAATTTAGATTTGGATTAGTACACATCCGGTGAATTTTTATATTTGGGAGTGTAGATGGAATAGACGCAGTGGTTTTATAGAACCAGAGATATTTAGTTTTGTTGGTGTTAAGGGTTAGTAGGTTGTTATCTAGCCACTTAATTACTTTTGATAAACCGTCCTCTACTATTTTATGGCACTCTTGCCATGACTTGCTGTGAAAAATAATAGCTGTATCGTCGGCGTAACATATGATGTTAGCGTTAGTAATTTGAATAGAGGGAAGGTCATTTATGTAGCAGAGAAACAGTGTTGGTCCCAGAATGCTTCCCTGAGGTACTCCAAAGGAGATATTTTCAAATTTGCTTGTGAAGGCTTCGACTTTAGTACATTGTTTACGACCTGTAAGATATGAATAAAACCAATTTTGGGCAATTCCTCTGATACCTAGATTTTCAAGTTTGCTTAATAAAATAGGGATTGAGACGGTATCAAAGGCCTTTGCCAGGTCAAGGAAAACGCTTACGCATTTCTCCCCCTTGTCAAGGTGTGAGCTAATGGTGTTTGTCAAAAAAGATACTGCGTCTTCAGTACATTTACCTTTACGAAAACCAAACTGCTTATCAGATATTAAGTAATTTGTTTCTATGTATTGGGTTAGCCTTTTGTTTACAAGTTTTTCAAGGAGTTTGGAAA
The DNA here is from genome assembly GCA_947568825.1 of Sphinx pinastri. Classification (NCBI taxonomy): domain Eukaryota; kingdom Metazoa; phylum Arthropoda; class Insecta; order Lepidoptera; family Sphingidae; genus Sphinx; species Sphinx pinastri. Next base: position 5,255,355 of record OX387627.1, on the reverse strand, counting down.
AGACGCTAAGAAGAGATATTGGGCGGTAATTATTTACAGAGTCTTTGTCTCCGCCTTTGTGGATTGGAGTAATTACAGCAATTTTCCACTGGTCCGGAAAAATTCCAGAGTCAAGACTCAGGTTGAAAATTGCAGAGAGGGGCTCAGCTATACATTGCTTTACAGATTTTATTAGCCTATTTGTAATACCGTCTAAACCGGGGGCACTGTTGCTTTTAAGTTGTGTTATTAGCGAGAGCACTTCAATGGGATCAGTAGGCTGGAGGAATAATGAGTGAAGTGATGAATTCGTCATTTTCACCTTAGCTGCAAGAGAACTTTGGCATTCGTTTTGTTGTGATAAAGTAGTTTGTGCCAGTTTATTCCCAATATTCGCAAAAAACGAATTACAGGCATCTAATGAGTCAATTGGATCACTTTTAGCTTTTAAAAGATCTGCAGCACTACTTTTTTTACACGATTTATGAATAATCTTGTTAATACTGTTCCATAACGGTCTAGGATAGTTTATGTTCTGTTTAATTTGGCCGCTTTCGTATTCTCTTTTAAGGCGTCTTAGTAGGTCTTGGTAGAAGTTTCTGTATCTTGTATACACCGTCCGGTTGGTATCAGTAGGACGTTTACGGTAATCAGCGTGCAGTTTATCCCTATGCTTTGAACATCTTATTAAACCTGGACTCATCCACGGTTCAATAGTAAACTTAGAATGGCTGACTGAATAATACCGCGTGTGTTTGTTTACAATGTAATAAAACTTTTCGGAGAATACTTTAACTGCTTTATCTACCGATGTGCTAAGAGGAATTTCAGACCAGTCCTCGTTAGCAAGATCATTTTCGATGGCGGCGATGTCGACTTTTTGCCACAATCTTCTGGAGCGAAGTGGTTTAGGTAAGGGGTTTGTTATTCCTAGCATGATCGGACTGTGGTCGGTAATATCAGCAGAACAAATAACGGATTCATAGAAAAAATTAGATCGAATAAAGAAGTGGTCTAAACAGGTTTTGGTATGGGTAGGCTTATCGATAGCGCTGGTAAATCCCAGTTCTGCCATCAGACACAAATATTCCGAAGTAAGTTCTTCAGTGCTACTTGATTCGGCTATGTCAATGTTTATGTCACCCGTAATAACAAAACTGGTATTTTTCGATACACTCTTCATAGTAGAGTCGAGGGATTTTAGGAATAATTTTGGGTTACTGAAAGTTTTAGAAGGAGAACGGTAGATTCCAATTAGAGACATATATTCAGAGATTTCAACTAAAAGACAGTTAGCTCCGTGAATATCCACTTCAACAACTCTTGGAGATAGATTATTATTTATGTAAATGACAACTCCGCCAGCTTTATTAATATATTTAGATGTCTTGTAGGCAGTATATCCTTTGAGTTCTTTAATAATAGAATTTTCATTAAGCCAGCACTCAGTTAGTACTACGATGTCACACTCAGTGTTTAACCGCTCAAAAAGGATGAGGAAACTTTCGAAATTTCGTTGGAGACTTCTGATATTCAGTGTAAGTAGTTTGGTACTGTGTTTTGATATGATAGTTGTACTTTCTTCTGGAGATTTAAGCATATGGCACTCATTGGTAAGGGTTTCATCGATATTTCGTATTATGTCAAGAGTTGCCATCTTTGTAAAGCGAGTAATATTTGTAAAAAGTTAGGTCTGATGATTTTGGAGCCATACGTATATTATAATAATTAGAAAATACATAACTTATACATATCAAGTAATTTTGTATGCGCTTATAGTTGTGTGTATTGTAGAGAGGTTTTTTTATACCTGGTGTTATGAGAGTTATGTGAGATAGTTTATTGTGTATATTATGTGTACGTGTGGTCTTTACAGACAAAATGCAACTAATGCTAATTGTAGACAAATTCAATTTAGAGTTCGAAAAAATATTTGCAAGTAAGGTGGTAATATAAATAGTTCCTTTGTAAACATTATAGCACTTTAAAGTTAATTGTGTATGAAGAAACATAGAATCAGACGTTCTTATTTTAATTAAGATAATGAGCATAATATTGTTAATATAATATTTAGATATACGATAATTTATAACAGTGAAAGGTAACAAATTATAATACTGATATTTAAGAATAATTGGTAGCATTAATGAGAAATACATTAAATAATAATTATCATTCTTTGGGCTTGCCGGCATCTTTGTGGAGAGGTTGGCTGTCAGTCTTGCAAAGTACGCGGAGCAGCTCGTCGCGTGAGATAATATGTATAGCGGGGTTACCTGTGCGTTTGCGGTTGTATATCGAACCATTTCTCGTCCAACAATACTTATAGTTCGCTTCTGCTGACAATTTGCGAGCCTCTCGAAATAACTGCCGGTTTTGTAGAGTGAGTCGTTCATTGACGTAGACTGTGCGCTCCGGCCCACCGTTCACAATATCTTTGCTGTTTAGGTTCCGCCGTACTTTTGCTCCTTTTAAGAAGTTATCTCGTACTAACTTTCGTGTGAAACGCACCACTAGCGGTCGCGATCTATTGGACTCGTTGCCTTTTTCGACGAGTGCATTTCGTGGTCCTATTCTGGAAACACTGTCTATTTCTTGCTCGTTAAGTTGGACCCCGATTTTCGAGGCCGTCACTAACGCGAGGTGAACGGGGTTTTCGTTATAAATTAATTATAGATAGATTTAAGTATAGATTTAAACATCAGCGGATGTGCCTCACCTTCCCCGTGGCCTGTCAATAGCTAGCCATGAAGCAACCCTTTTTTTCTTTTATCGCGGGTAAAAACGCGTTATCACTACCACCACTGTTGGGGTGAGTGGAATGGTTATGTTGGTTTCACCGATCTTACGGCCCAATTTCGACGCTCGGGAGTATAGTATCATCCGAACAAGCATTGGACCGAGTCGCTACACTATGTACACCCTACACCGGCATACCAACCAAAACCCGCGGTGGCCTCCTTCCGCGCATACGGGATGGCCCCGGGTTATCTTGTTGCACTAAGAATCTGTGTACTGTGACTAAGATAGCTGCACGAAACCACCCCTGTGCAATGCCGCATTGCGGCCCCTCTCTAAATGAGGGGGCTAAGAAGCCCCCGAACTCTATAGCATGCCTTTGGCGTCTACGACTACAGGAGACCGACCACCCGCTATGTCGTCCACGTCGGAGTCGCATAAACTGGAGTAGCAGCCCCCCACTGCTCGCCCCGTGACTCTCTCAATCCCCATTTAGTCGCCTCTTACGACAGGCAGGGGATGCCGTGGCGGAATTCTCTAGGTGCCCAGACCACAGGGCATGCCATGAAGCAACCCTCACGTACATATTCACGAAAAACTACTTTTACGAGAGTACATTTTGATTTCGTCAATCTACGATGTCATTTCTCAGCTAACTGTGTAAGCTCATCAATTCAATAAAGACTCGAGAGTAAATTAAGTGAAACCAGGAAAAAAGTGAGTTATATTAAATTTTACACAATTTTTCCAATATTACTATTTATACACTACCATACCCAGCCCTGTATTATATACTGCCCACTGCTGAGCACGGGCCTCCTCTACAACTGAGAGGGTTAGTCCACCACGCTGGCTTAGTGCGGGTTGGCAGACTTACTAAACTTACTTACTATTTACTACGTATAAAATTCACTATGGTTCCTATTTAAAATCTTGTGGTCTATGTTGTGTTTTGTTTTTGAATTTTCTTTAAAATTGGATGTTACATACAATGTAGATTAACTATTTTTAAGATAGTAGTTTTATTAAAGAATTTAACTAATCCTGTATGGTGTCTAATAACTACAGAACTGGTTATGTTCTTCTTCTTCCTTAATGGTTTTCTTCATCACTGAAGGTCGTGTCCGTCCTGAAATATTTTGATGGAGTCGATGACGAGCCGTCTCCATGCCCCCCTATCTTCGGCTTTTCTCAGGGCAGTGGCAATACGAAGTCCTGTTATGGCCTTTATTTGGTCAGACCAGCGAGTAGGTAATCGCCCACTTGGTCATTTACCTTCTACTTTCCCTACAACCAGCAGTTTGTCCAAGTTATCTGGTTGCCTTCGGGCAATGTGGCCATAATAACTCAACACTCGGTGGTAGCATATTGTAGAGAGCCTAGTCTTGATGTTCAGTTGGGCGAGAATAGACTTGTTGGTGCGTCTTGCTGTCCATGGTATGCGTAACATTTTCCTGTGGTTATGTTAAATAAGGCTAATATAAGGCAAAGCTTAAAAATCAGAATTTTATTTAAGAAAACCCTTATGGTGGGGTGGTCCATATATACCGCCTTTACCATACCATGTACAGTGTCATTTTCACATTGGGTGAATAAATGAAACCACATAGTCGTCGTTTGTACCTCTGCTAACCTTGTGCCAAAAATCATACATGAATATCGAACATTTTCACCAAAAATACTGTTTTTTTTTATTGTGTAGTTTAGTGCAAATATGGCGTATGCGTGAGTGTATCTCCGAATAAAAGTTTGATGTTGCCGCTGCCACGGTAATATTATCTATGCAGTATTATGACTCCAGCCCTCTCCTTGAAATAATAACCTACAGCCGCGCGGTACGTAATCACGCAATAGGGCTGCCCGTCTACAGTATTTTAATTTAATCGAAGATACTTGAGCTTCTTTCTAGTTTTGTTTTACTGGTGGCAGGTCTCTCATATGTAAGAGTCCGTCAGGGTGGGTACCATCGCAATGTCTATTTCTACCGCCAAGCAGCATTGTGCATGCACTGTTGTGTTTCGGTTTGAAGGACATTGTAGCCAGTGTAACTACAGTACATAGTGAGACTTAACATCTTAAGTCTAAGGATGACGAGCGCAGTGGAATGCCACACAGTACTTTGTAACCCAAGGTGCTGGATGGTACTGCTACTGTTTATGGGTGGTCGTACCGCTTACCATCAGGAGAACGCATGCTCGTCTCGTCATTCAATGCCATAAAAAAAAACTACAACTGAATCTCTACTTACAAATAGACACGTTGAAAGTAGCCAATCTAAACATCTACAATCAAGTAATTACCGCGGGCTTTTACGTAAAAACCCTCCGAAAGACTGATCTACTTAGTCGAAGTAGTCGGAAGTTCCAAATAAGACATTCGATCGAACGACTGATGCAATTACGTAACTTTGTCACGCAACTTTTCCGCAATTTCAAATAAATACATCGTACTCTTAATAAATCAATGACCTAATCCAAATTCGTTGACTTGTCGGAATCGTCACAAAAACTAACTGTATACGACATTTTTTTTTAAGTTGGGCGGGGTACGAACATAAATTCAAACGATTTTGACCTTGATGAAAAGAAAGACCTCCCAATGTTGAAAAGACGCTTTTTTTCTTAGACGATGTAGCTTGCCCTTTATGGTCCATATTTTGCTAAAACTCATCTAGCCAAAATTTTGGATTAGGTCATTGTTTTATTAAGAGTGCGAGTCATGCTGAAGTTTTAAAATGCCCCAGTGGCGTAGTTGCAGGATACAACTGCAATGCTGAGGTTTCGGGTTCGATCGCGGGTCGGGCATTGATATTGTGTTTTTCTACTCAATATGAAGCTGAGTGAAGTTTTAAAATTCGTTTTTATTTTGTATATGGTTATAATGTTACTTCGGTATTTAATTGAACGCGACCGGCATTGTAGTCGAAGCTGTCATAGCGACCTATTTCCGCGGCGTGTTCCAATATCATTCGGTCAGTTCTGTTCTTTGTAGAGAATATTGATTGCAACTGAGTAGCTTTAAATATATCGTTCATATCTTTACTGGAACATGGAATGAGGTTAGATTTCAATAGTGTTATCTGAATACCTACGGTAGCATTTTTCAATCTTGCAGAAAAGTTATGGATTTACAATATTTCTGCATAAGATGTAAATGAAAGCATTTTTTCCACACCACAAGCCTCACAAAAGATTCTTCTAAATTGAACACATCTCGGCCCACACTATGTAATCTCCAATGATGCGATGGCATATATGCGACCTTTTCACACAATACTATAAGATTCCTGTCTCTATTAGGCCCTTTCTCTTCAAACGTTTGAGCGCCCACGCTACCGCGGGATGCGGACGTTAAACTGCTGACCTGTAACATTTATAGACTTCCAAAGATTTTAACCTTAAGAACTGTCGCCATTATCGACTATGACAATGTAATTAGTTTATGCCTGGCAGTTTATCTGCGAGTGTTCTGGGAGTAATCTTGAAGATTTCAGATCAAATTATTACATGATTCCTGAGATAGTTATGCACTCGTGTTGGAATTTAAAATTTATTACCCATTTTGCGAGTATACAGGGTCATTTTGACAATGCGTTAATAAATGAAATCACATACTTATCTCGTCGAAAATAACGCTTTCCATTAAGTTATTTTAACCATAGACGTAAAATAAAATAGTGTAAGTTTCGAACAAAATAAATATCAATAAAAAGTAACTTTAAGTTTACACGTCCTACTGCCACTACTGCTGCTCTAATCTGATAAATCTGATAATTCGTCGAAGCGGCAACATTATACTTTCATTCAGAAATACACTTTCGCACACACCATAGTCGCACTAAACAACGAAATGATCAAATTTGAAAACTACAACCGGGTTTTTTTGGCAATAATGTTCGTTATTCATGGATGATTTTTGGAAAGATGTTAGAAGAGGCAAAGACGAATATGTGGTTTCATTTAGTAATGCAATGTAAAAATGTACTGTATAAATGAACTGCTCTAAACAAAAGTAAACTAATACTGAATTGTATATTTTTTTTCTCTACATAATGCATTGTATTCCACTAGAGTTTCTTGCCCGTTCTTCTCTAGTGAGAACTGCTTTCCGAACTGGTGGTAGAGTTAATATTGACGGAATCTAAATAATGTATAACATTTTATGGGTTCGAATAAATTATTTCATTTCATTTCAGTATTCGAAATAGACGATCTTATAGACCTATTTAGGAGATTGGGGAGTGATGGCTCACCGCTCACCTCACTTTAAGTAAAAGCTCTTTAAAAGGGGTCGATTATTGCAAGCAATAATCTGTAATTAATTATTGCATCATACTGTTCAGGCGCAGGTGACAATTAAAAACTCGCATGCCATTATGTCATACAAGAATCGCTTGGGCAACGAGTTTATAGTCTTAATAAAATCAATTTGGAACCGTAATCTACCTATACTATAATAAAGCAGTAGATCCCGGTGTGTCTGTACGTTGAAAGCAATGTGATAAAAAGAAAGGGGGTGACTAAAGAAGAGTAATGGAAAACAAATCAGTGATTTTTATAATTCTTTTCTGTCCGTTTTCCTGATTTTTTGGGACTGCACTCCGAAACTACTGAACGGATTTCGATGAAATTTGGTGAGGAGATAGTTTGAGAACCTAGAAAGGACATAGGCTTTTTATCCCAGGAAATATAAAGTAGGCCTTTTATCCCGGAAACACCTTTTCACGCGGGCGGAGCTGCGAGCAAAACCTAGTTATATTAATTAAATTCAACTATCTACGTACAAAAAGGGATCACAGAGAATTCTCTATTACAAAACTCGATTACGTGACACGTTTACCTTAGCGTATTTGTGTTAAATTTAGGAACAGGATGTAAACTAACAATTACTAGAACTAAATCATACAATTCTCTTTTAACTGGTATTGTGAATGTTATTTTTTTTTTTTCACTTTAAATCGATTAATATTTTAGGTAATTAAAAATTAATGTAAGGCATTATAATATTTTCATGCTTAAAAATAGCCTATAGGCAGGCTTACAAATGCTGTGCAACAATATACACTGGGGCAATCTCGTATGCGCCGAATAAAGCCACCGTGGGTTTTGGTTGGTATGACGGTGTAGGGTGTTCTTAGGGGTTAGAGACGCGTTCTAATGCTCGCTCGGATGATGCTATACTCCCGAGTGTCGATATTGGGCCGTAAGACTTGTGAGACCACCCCCACTGGTGTTAGCGATAACGCGTTTTTTGACCGCGAAAAAAAAGGCTTACAAATTCTAATTAAATTTTACCCATAAATCACACACTGAAACAGTCAGATAAGGACAGTATCAGGGTTATAACTTATGAAACGCTCAGAATTTTAAGTTTTATGATATATTTTTTTTATTGAAGGCAAATTGTCATCACTACACCTAATGTTAAGCGAATTGAAGCCCAAAAAATTTGGATCGGCAAAAGATAAATCATCCCCGGGCGTAATGTGACCAACAATTCTTTTTGCCAAAATAAAAGTGATGACTAATTTTTGTCACTTGTCATCTTTAATAATAAATAAATAATAACATAATAAAAAGTAGATGAGTTTCATATAAAGTCACCACATTGTACTAGATAGTACGCTGATTCGACTTTTACCTACAGAAGTAAAAATTCTATGATATATAGTTTTGGTCATTAATTTTTATAACAGATTATTTCTCCTTGCAGATGCTGCAAAGTATGCGCAAGAACATTAGGAGAAAACTGCGGTGGGTTCAGCGGAACATGCGAGCCGGGGCTCAAGTGTTACGAAGGGTCGTGTACGCCCATCACGTGAACTAGACCTACAAACAAACTGTATTATATGTGTATAGTGTTAAATAGAAAACATATCGCCGACAAACGAAAATGAGAGGACCAGCAAGACGCGAGGACATCACACCGGGTGACAATAATCTGTTTAGCATCCTGCGATGCTTATTGTAAGTGGAACGGTAATGGCTAGCGTCGACTAAGCCGGCCGAATCGATTCGCAATAATTCGTCTTCTTTACATTTTCTATGAAACATTCCCACAAAGTGCCACACTGCGCTTGGCCGATGCACACGGGACAAATGCGATTCGATTCTCTTCTACTATAGTCGACGTTAGTCTTAATTTTCCATCGGTGAAATTTCATTTTCATAGTGATAGAGCTGCCACGGCGTGGTGCAGGCAACTAATCAAATTAGCGACTTTTATCGAATATATTTTGTATAAAAATTGGATGTGTCGTCGTTTTTATCACCTGTACATGCATATTACTCTCTAATAATGTAACGATGTATATGTAATATTGTAAAAACTATGATACCGTCTTAAAATATCTTTGTTTTATGTCGTATGGGTGGAATTGTGTTCATATTTTTTATAATTTTCAATATTATGATAATCCTTATTTGTACAATCATTAAGCATTGTATCTTCTTTTGATAATCTATAATCTGTGTTATCATAACAAAAATATATTTTAACATTAGAAACATAGCCTATTATATATTTTCCTTGTAATTTGATTTATGGTTCCCAATCAACAACATTATTCAAATTATCAGAATTATTGGTATGATTTATATTATTTCTGAGCACAATATAAATAAGACTTAGGCCCCGTTTTTTCAACTGTAGTTATCTTTTTGTCAGGGTCTTATTAAGCTGGACGCGCTCGCAGCACCTGGAGCACTCGAAGCTCTGCAAGGGCGTCCTGCTTAGTAAGATCCTGACAAAAAGATAACTACAGTTGAAAAAACCCGGTCTTATCCTTCTATTTACAACCTTAAAACATTCCGTAAACCTCAATAGAACTGGCAGGTACATAGACAATGGCCATTACAGACTAAAACTTTCTCTTATACGGGAACTAAAGGGTTTTGTTAATCAAATAGTACCTTTAGAATGGACGTCGATGTGTAAATATTCAACATAATAGAACTAAGATACGGTACAATAATAACGGTCCCTGTTGGTGAAACAATAACCGGCTGTTTCATGAAGTGTCTAAAGTTTATTTTTGGGTAGTTAATTTTCAAAATATTATAATGTATTAAATAGTTTTTATTCTAATAAATTTTATTCGACAGTTATCGTATCAAACAGCCAATGTTGATAGCACTCATTTCATTACCATTTATTTGGGAGCATATATTAAAGTGTGACTTTTGTATTTGGTAGGATTATACATTTATGTCACAAGTAGCATTTACTCATAAGTCAGAAGTCGTGACTCAGGCCCTAAATGTAATAGGTGATGCTAATTAGTTTTCAAATCTTTTGGTTTATTATTTATTGTTGATCAAGTAGACTTAATTTCATTAATAATTTGTAAAAATAATACGATATAGTTGATTTTTTATTTCACAAAATAACGTCTATACCGTTTGGGCACTTAATGGAAGAACTGGTAAATTATTATCTCGCAACATCAATATTAAAATTACGCAGTACATATAAGATGTTAATTAATCATTGCTTAATAAGTTTACAGTTTCATTACGCTCTGAAAATTAACATGTAATTTTAAACTGTTGAAGTGCAATATAATGAATCGCATATTTGAAGAATGACGGGCGATATGCCAAACACATCTACTTAATTATAAACTATATTTCTAGTTTATTTCATTACATTACACCAGGTTCTCATAATTTTTTTCATAATTTATTAGTATAATTGTCCATGTTTAGTCTTTCGCTCTTTGATTAATTATATACCTAGATAGAGTGACGCGCTGCAATGAAACTAAAACAAACAGCCCAACTTTTCTTAAACTAGTATGCGTGACAGCTATGTCATACGCTATCGCTGCATCATTCTGCGTATCCTTGTGTGCGCGCATAATGATACCAGTTATTACATGGTTTCTATTAAAACGGGGAGATAATGATATCCACGAAAAACAACAAAAATTAATTCACTCGAACTCATTTAGTGGGGAACAATTCGCCTCTATTATTTTCGACGCGTTTGAAATGTTCAGTGTTTATCTAGGTATATAATTAATCAAAGCTTTCGCTCTCATTATTTGACAAAGGGAATAAAATTTGTTCATACAATGATTAACTGCCTCGGTGACGTAGTTGTATTACCGTACGATTGCAGTGCTGAGGTCTCTGGTTCCATCCCGGGTTGGGCAAAGTGATATTGGGTTTTATTAATCAGTATCAGCCCGGAGGCTGGAATTTGTGCCCAATATGGCGATTGGCTCGCCCCCTATCACATCATGGGACGGAATACGCATGATGAAAAGTGGGTGCACTAGTTGCACCTCTGCCTAACCCTTCAGGGATAAAAAGCGTATGCGTGTGTGTGTATGAAGTTTTAAATATCAACCTTTGGAAAGATCATTAACCTTTTGGGAAGGAGAATATGTTTAAAAGCCATAATGTTCTTAAGTCTAATATAACCTGTATTATTTGCGTGTAATACATTAATGTATCTTATAAAATATAACCTAACATAATATGCCAGTATTAAGGATCTTAGGCTTTATTCATGAACTCGCTGCCAGTAACATTGAGTACCTACATCGTCGCTCCAGCTAACCGGAGGGCATACTACATTAACAGAATATATAATATCCGGATACGAATCCATGTAAAACAGAAGATACATATAACCTGCTACAATCTCTCTAGTATGTCTTATCCGGCACGGCAGTAGCTGTACTGGAACTGATTCTGTGAACAGTGCAATAAAAATATAATGTGGATCAATAAGTCAAAATCGAAAGTTGCCAGAATAGGGTGGTTTCCAATGTTTGATTTTATAAATTATTTTATATGTAACAGAAAATAATACGAAAAAGAAATTCTGTGAAATCAGCATCAAAATTGGTTGCAAAATAAAGCAGTTATTGATATTTGAAATATTATCGTGAGCAAAAGTGGGGACGTGGAGGGGATATCGCGCTATCTCTTTCGCACGCACGCAACGTTATGGCCGGCAACTCTCGGTGACGTCACAGTGTAATATTACTGTTATTTGACAACTACCCCTTCCAGTAAATTTCAAAGCTTTATAACTTACTAATTATTGCCCCAATTTTGAAAATTATTTTTCCGTTAGATTTTGGATGGCATACATTTTTGATAATTGAATTTTAAAAAAGTAGCCCACTACCCTATGATACAAGGTACCTACCTAAGTCTCTTACTAGATGAACAAGAGTACAAGAGTACAAGTATAAAATCTATCCCGTATTCTTACACTAACAATGTACAGCTTAAGCAAATACGTTCTTTACATTTTAAAACTACAAACTGCCAAAGTTAAATCATCCACGAAGTTCCAGTATTGAATTAGAGCCGAATTGTAGTAAAATCTTGCGCGTATTTCCAATGATTGAATTACTAGCTCGTTGCTAACTTGTGACAAAATGTATCGTCGAATAGGCTAGCCCAGAATTATTCGGTAAACGTTGGCTTCGGCTTAATTTGATTTAGTCTTTCGGTTTCCTTGTTTTAGTTATTTAGTTGCATATTCAAATTTCGAACACATTCGATTTTCAAAATCATGGTTTGATTAGACAACAGTAGGCTATGCCCATCGTTCTTCACTATCGATAATATTGATTATTAAAATATTGTTTGTATCAAAATGTAATTAAAATGTATGTATTTCTGTGTGCTTCCAAGTTACACGTAGTGATAAGGTAATGTTTTGTCGTATGGTATTGTCTCTCTGTAAATATAATCTGATTAGCATTTTTAAACTTGTGTGTATAATATTAGTAACTATGATAATCAGTTGTAGATATCTCGGTATAATCGTAAGTAATTTAGGGAAAACTGGAACTTCTGCGTATATTTTGATTTTTTTTCTTTCAAATTATTTTGATAATTAACAAACTAAATGGTTGGAAAATATGACGTTAATGAAATTATATATTTGATAATGTATCATAATAACTCGTATCCTTTATACACATAATAATTTATATTTTCCAAAGTATAATTGTTCAGAAGTTATTGTGCAAAATTGAATTAAATATTTTAAATTGCATTCATTGCTTTGAAATTAAAATGTGATGAAATTAAAAAAGCTCTTTGATCACGATTTGATTTTTGTTTATTTAATTATTTTATACTTCGAGATCTATGTAAATTGCAATAAAATTAACTATCTTGAAAGGCTTAACGTTTCGTACTGTTTACAGTATGCGTAATTTGTTTAGTTTCCAAAGTAATTGATTGGTTTGAACTGATAAAATATTTATTTTTTATCTACCTTTATTACATTAATTAATCATCAAATAATTGTATTAGACTGTTATATTTGTACTATTACCATCAATAGATAAAAATCATGAACTTATATTACTTGTAACCAATTTTACGGACATAAAAAGTACATTTCTGTGTTATATAATAAAAAACGATTGCTTAACAGTATACTTTGTACACATCCTACAATCGTATCGTATGCGTAGTCGTATTCATGACTAATGTCGGAATGACACGTACGAGAAGCGACTATTTTGAAACTACGCCGCGTCGTACTAGTTAGTCGTAATGCTGTCGTACAGCCTTAGGGATACGCATACGATACGATTCTGTTACGACTCGTGTGCGGAGCCTTAGTCTAATATACCACATTGTATTTGTGAAGTTGTAAAAATGATCCAAAGCTACTTGTTAATTGTGCACACATTGAATAAATAAGATTATTGTATTGTATTGTCTTTATATTATCCCTTATCATTTTTTTTTCTCAAAGTAACAAAGGTCCTGAACAAAAATATTGCACCACCACCACCATATCAGCCCTATATTATATACTTCCCACTCCTGAGCACAGGGCTCCTCTACAACTGAGAGGGTTTTTTAAGTCTTAGTTCACCACGCTGGCTTAGTGCGGGTTGGCAGACTTCACATACCTTCGAAATTCTTATAGAGAACTTCTCAGATATGCAGGTTTCCTCACGATGTTTTCCTTCACCGTTAAAGCGAGAAAGAATACACACATAACTTTTTAGAAAAGTCAGAGGTGCGTGCCCTTGGGTTTTGAACCTGCGGTCATTAGTCTCGGCAGACCATTTCACTCCCAGCTAGGCTATCGCCGCTTCATATTGCAAAAAAGTAAAAAATATGAGATTTAGTCAAAGTTTCTTATTCTGAGATCTTATCTAAGGATAAAAAAATAAAAACGATACACACCTACAATTTACAAGGCCATAATCTCCAATCAAAAAGTGTAGTAAGAGATCTCGGGGTTCTATTCGATCAGAAACTTACATTTCGTGATCATTACGCATATGTTATGAGCAAAGGTTATCAATTACTCGGATTCATAACTAGGAGTACGAAGGGTTTCAAAACACCGAAAAGCTTTCTCACTTTATATTTTAGTCTCGTGCGTAGTATTCTGGAGTATGCCGCTGTTATTTGGTCCCCGTGTTACACTGTTCATTCTGAAAATATTGAAAGTGTCCAAAAGAAGTGTCTCAAGATTCTGAGTTACAGAAGTGGTATTGGTCGGGAACTCATTAATCACGATGACAGATTATTAAAATTTAATGTAACCCCACTCGAAATTCGTCGCAAGCAACAAGATCTATTACACTTATATAAATTACTCCATAACAAATTTGATTCGCCATACCTATTAAGCTTAGTAAATTTTAACACCAAGTATAATCCGCGTATACCCATGAGGACGTTTAACTTACAAGTATGCAAAAATAATACATCTTATTATAATCCTCTAACAAGAATGTCCCGCCTATATAATGAATTATCTATGAAACATTCCGCACTTGATATTCACACTCCAAAATATAGTACTTTCCGACGCTCAGTCAAAGACATATTCACAGCACCAAAGTCAGATACAACTCCCATATCGTTTGTCTTACATTAGTCAATAAAGTTTATTATTATTATTTTTCTTCTTTATATTCACGCACCTGCTGCTAAATGCTTAGCTGTTTAGATCTAAATAGTAAGTAACAATGATGTGTCAACATGGTTGGGATTGCAATCTGGAATAGTACCTTATGCTCATGTTACATCTTACAATGTATTTGATTGTTGTCTGTTTTGTTGTCCAAATAAATAAAATAAAATAAAAATAAAATAAGGCAATCGCAAAGTTTTTTTAGACACAATATTATGCGAATTACCCTAAAATTTTAGTGGAAATGTAAAATGTACATTATATAATTACACATAAAGTCTATAGATGAATAAAGGCCTTTACTGTTTACGAAAAAACATAGCATTGAAAGAATAAATAATGCCCTAGCGTGTTTTATAACTTAGGCCTTGGCCGGAATAAACTGTTGTTCCTTATTATTACAGTCTTTCAAAGGAATAATTTATGATTCAAGAACATAAATAATGATAAATAATGTAGATTCTGATGTATTAAGCGAATAATAGAATGCGAGAAGAAAAATATTGTTTTTTTAAAACAAAGGATGAAGTCAAATAGCCATGAAGATGTCTATCCAGGATAACACAGTAGACGTCATGTAAAACACAAACCTATACAAACCATGATATACTGAAAGAAAAAAATGGCAAAAAAATATCTTATATTTTGTGTAATTCAAACAATTCTTCGTAATTTTTTAGAAAGCTAAATTAAATTTTATAAAATTCCTTACATATTATAAAACGAAGTCCTCCGCCACGTCTGTTTGCCTGAACCCGATAAACTCAATCATTTCCAAACGGATTTCTATGGACATTTTGAGACACTGAGAAGGACATAGGCTAGTTTCATCCCGGTAAAACTCGTTCACGCGGGCGAAGTCGCGAGAAAGAGCTAGTATAAAATATAAAGAAATAATTACTTGTGCATTAAAACGGAAATTGGCCAAAAAGCGTAGTGTTATTTGCTGCTGTAGACATATTTTTATATTTTCAATGCAATGCAAACAGCCCTGTATTATATTATACTGCCCACTGCTGAGCACGGGCCTCCTCTACTACTGAGAAGGGTTAGGCCTTAGTCCACGACGCTGGCCTAGTGCGGGTTGGCAGTTTTTATATTGAATGTCATATAATAACTTTTAGTACTATAGGTACATAATGTGAGTTTCTGCAAAAATGTATCGACAAGCAATTACTACACTAGGTTACACTGATACATTGGTCTTCCAAAAATAATTATATTTTGTATAATTACCATGGACGATAGCCTAGTGTGGACGATAGCCCAGTTGGGAATGGAACGGTCTGCCGAGACAATGTGCGTAGGTTCAAAACCCAAGGCATACTCTGACTTTTCGAAGTTACATGTGTATTATTTATCAATTATCCTCCGCTTTAACGGTGAAGGAAAACATCGTGAGGAAACCTGCATACCTGAGAACTCTCCATAAGAGTTTCGAGGGTTTGTGAAGTCTGCCAACCCGCATTAGGCCAGCGTGGTGGACTAAGGCCCAACCCCTCTCAGTAGTAGAGGAGGCCCGTGCTCAGCAGTGGGCAGTACTTAATACAGGGATGGTATTATTATTATAATTACCATTGATAGGAATATCGTTACCTTCTACGATTCTTAAGAGGTAAGTAAATGGTAAAGAATTGTTGAGGTAAGTACATCTAACAATAAATCAAGATAGTGTAAAAACCAAGTGCAACTCGGAGTTGCGGTGCGAGGATACCGTATTCAATAAAGGACATGTCCAAAAACGAGCTTAAAATTCTAACCAAGATACTTTATATATATTTGGATATTACTCCCAAAAATTAGGCCTTTGCAATAAATCGTATAATTTTAAAGTCGTCCGATTTTGAGATTTATGTAATTTTATTTTGCTTAAAACTACACTTAAAATTATCGTTTTTATTTTTGAAGTGAAAACTCCTTTAGCGGCGTTGAGCACTTTTTGGGATGGGTATAAAATATTAAACTCGCGTCAGGATCACGTGACCCTGATCGAAAATGCGTAGGAGGTTTTACCATCCCTTACTAATATGGACCTTAAATACAATGCGTAGAAGCTATAATTCTTAAACGAGAACATTTTGATTTATTTACATCATTAAAACCATCCCATACTAATATGAACCTTAAATACAATGCGTCGAAGCTATAATTCTTAAACGAGTACATTTTTATTTATTTCTCCAGCGTTGGTATGGCACGAGTACAAAAGAGCGTAACATTCATTTTCAAATTATGATTTATAAGCAATGAATTGTGTATCGGTTAATGAAGTATCGATGTCGCAATAACAGCCGCTCATTCAGTTTTGTTTTTTCAAATGGGCAAAGGATTTTTTTTTTTTTTATGTTTTTTTTTTAAAGTGACGAATAAATAGTGAAATCGACATTTTTGTGTACGATAGCGCAATAAATAAATATTATATTTAACTACATAAATGCTAGTACTTTTATACTGATAAGTAAAGCAATTCGTGCGAAAGTATTCCCTAACCATTCCAAAATATTAAAAAATGCACAACGTTAATGTTCAAGTTTTCACTTCTGCCGGCACTCCCAGACTGCAACCCGTTTTTTTTGTTATCAAAACGGGTTGCACACTGGTGGTAGGTCTCTCATTATGTAAGAGGCCGTCTGGGTGGGTACCACCGCAATGTCTATTTCTACCGCCAAGCAACAGTGCATGCACTGTTGTGTTTCGGTTTGAATGACATTGTAGCCAGTATAACTACTGGACATAATGAGACTTAACATCTCATGTCTCAGGATGACGAGCGCAGTGGAATGCCACACAGGACTTTGTAAGACAAGTTGTTGGATGGTGTTGCTACTGTTTATGGGTGGTCGTATCGCTTACCATCAGGCGAACGGCATGCTCGTCTCGTCATTCTATGCTATAAAAAAAAAAAAATGGATGGTCCAAAAATATTTTTTGATGGATTCAAGATCCTTAATATTGCCCCTTTAATATCTATTAAGTTTGAGCCTGGTTAGATTTTGAGGCCCAGCACCCATACAAAAAGTGGACATCTCCTTTGTCTTTGTTAAATTAGATAAGATATATCTACCTTGGAAGACATAAAATTCAGTATTATTAGCTTGCTATCTATTATGGTTTAAAAGGTGGAGTCATCAGAACGAACGTCATAAGCTTAATAATAGTAAGTATGGAACCCCAAAAATAATTTATCATTGAATTTAATATTTATGTTACTAACCACATTATCGAAAGAGTTTTGAATGGCACAACCATTTTATTTTGTACCTCTAAATTTCAACGTCTATAAACACAAAATTAAATTAAAATAAACAAAAGGTAAAATACAAAATACCATCGCAAAACAAGTTTAATTGTCGCGGTCCAGCCTTAATTCCGAAGTACAAAATAACTATCCACTTAATTCAGAATTGTGTGGGCACTGGAATTATTAAATTAAATCCCTTACCAAACTTAGACACTTCCAACTATTCGAAAACATTTAGGCAGATATTTTCCTTTACCTAAATTACAAAACCGTTACTTTCCTCTTAGTTTTCCATCTAAAATCACGAGATGAAATTATAATTGCGTTCACGGGGTTATTTATCCAAGGGATATTTAGGACCTGTTATTAATTAAAGACAATTGTTTGAGTTACGGCCTTTAAATCTATACTAATATTATGAAAAGGAAAAGTTTGTGAGTTTGTTTGTAGAGGGTAATCTCTGAAACTTCTGCGCCGATTTAGAAAATTATTTCACTAATAGGATGTTTTTCTGAGAAATATAAAGCGGGCCTTCTATCCCGGAAAACCTTTATCACGAGAGCGAAGTCGCGGGCAAAAGCTAGTATATATAAACGAGGTATCACCAATCAGAAAACGATTCCTTGAATATTTGTTTATCCGATAAATCCGACAGTGAAATTATCTTTGAACTTCGCTTCGCAATATTTATAATTGGACCAGTATTGGAAAACCATTTTGGCGTAACAGTTAATGATTTCTTGCATGAGGAAACGGAATCATACAAAATATTTTTAACGATATGCCTGAAAGTAATATTTCCCAAGAAAATATTAAGGTACAGTCAGCATCAAAAGTAGCTAAACAACTATGGTGTTCATATGGTGCTACAAATTTAACGTGACCTTAATATTCTATGCAATTTAAGTAAGTACGCTAAAAGTTGTGAGCATCCAAAGTTGCAATTATATCTGAGCACACAGATTTCCAAAAATATTGAATGTGAATTTTAGCAGTACAGATGTTCATAATGAATTTAAAAAAAAATATATCCTGTGGCAATGCATTTACTCATAATTAATAGAATCCTTTCGACTATATCTTTCATTTCTTGCATGAGGTCAGTGACGTGTATTTGTTTCCAATTATATGACAACTATCCGAAATAGAATGTTATGATAATTGCGTTTTTCGTATCAAATATATGAAATATTCCGCGTACCCGTGTGGCTATAATTTTTAATCTTGATTTTTTACTTCTTCAATAACAATAATTAGCAATAACAAATAACACACAACAATAAAATATAACAATTGGTCAATAACTAGCTATTGACCGCGGCTCCGCCCGCGTGAATGAGTTTTCCCGGGATAAAAGTCCCGCTTTATATTTTCCCGGGATAAAAAGTAGCCTAAGTTACTCCTTATTACATCAGCTACCTGCCAATAAAAGTCCCGTCAAAATCGGTCCAGCCATATCAGAGATTAGCCGGAACAAACAGACAGACAGACAGACAGACAGAAAGACAGACAAAAATTGTAAAAAATGTTATTTTGGTGTATGTACCGTATATATATTCATATACATTTAGTAAAAAACGGTTATTTCAATATTACAAACAGACACTCCAATTTTATTTATATGTATGTATGTATGTATGTATGTATATGTATGTATATGTATGTATATGTATGTATATGTATGTATATGTATATAGATGTGTAAAATGATGAATTGTTTAGACGTTTGTTTTGTTAAAAGTACACATAAACATCGTTTAACTAATTTGGATGAAATTTTACTTTATAGACTAGTTTTATCCCAGTAATTTACTCCCGTATATCTGATTTTATAAACAGATGCGCTGGCGTCATAAATATTGCGCTATGGTTTGCTACAGTGCTTTAATTGAGCTAGCATATTATATAGATTTTGAAATTAATTGTTCCTAAAATAAAGAAATTCAAAATGGCGGCTACATTTTTCTAGTATATTATAATCAAAGCCACCTTTATCAACAGTTCTTGTATTAGTTCTTTAACAATTGTTGATCCATAAAATTAAAAGAAAACCGAACATAATTTGAAGGTGGTAAAAATTTTATGATCCTTATTATATCAATATTCGATGGTATAAGTCTCATTCATGCAAGTAGATGCTATGTGTTTATTTGAAAGACTACGCCCAAAAGCAAACGTACCGCCTATGGACTCGTGGCAGCGTATTTAGGCTGGAAATCCTGCGGCTTTGCGATTCAAAATATTATCGCAATTTGTGATTTCAATGCGAAAATCGTACAAAGTTGCCCAAGGTTGGAATTTGTACATGATGTGGCGAGACGATCGACATTTATCACATAAAGCTACCGACATCAGCTCTGCGAGATACGGGTTTACTAATTCTACCACTGCCTACACCTTTTCGGACACAGACGTGTGTGGTGGAATGATATTTTTACTCTACATACTATTATTTATTTATTTATTTAACACTTTATACAAGGTGTATAGGCGGACTTAATGCCGTAAGCATTCTCTACCAGTCAACCTGACAGGGTAGTGCAGAGATATCAGTAAGTAGGTGCGTAAAGAAAACCATTAAAGTGGAATAATAGAAGTGTCAGACTACAAAACTACAAAAAGGAATCAATTAAATACTTATATAAATATATATTAAAATATATAACTACAAGAAATAAATAATATTATGCATGTAAAGTAAAAATAGCTGCGAAATATTTATAATCTCAGTATAATCGATAACTTATTTTCAATGCTTAGTTACATTTGATTACCTCTGTTGATCAGTGAATTGTGAAGATGTTCAGAAGTATTTGACAAACGTGTGTTTAGATGATTTTAACACATAGGATGCCGACAATTTTTTGAATACTTTTTTAATGTTTTTGGTTTTCTTAGTAGAGTAGAATTATTTGGGTACATAGAACGCTCCTATAATATATCTGCTGCTTACTATACATGCCAATAAACAAATTTAACTAACCTTATGTGTTGCCTTTTAATTACCAAATTATTGAGAAAAGAGAAAGAAATAAATGTGTGGATGTTTTTTTAGATGGAAACGCATTAATCGATGAATGGTTTTGGATAAAATTGACTACACACTTGAATTAAGACCTAGATCAATATATTTTCCCATTTTATCCCTGAAAAGTGCGCAGTCATGCACCAGGAAAGTATCCAGACCCGCGGCGAAAAGCTATTAGCAACTGTTATTGGTTTCTAACAGCTAACTAATATCTAATGTCTAACAGCTACATTCGATAATTAATTCTCGTTTAATTATTCTTTTTTATTGATATATAATCTTCAAAATTTTAATAATCAAGTCGGTTAAAAAGGATTATAAAAGCATATAAATAATTTGTATGCAATAAAACTCCATTACAGTTGGTTTAAAAAGTTCGAATGGCCATAAAATTAAACTTTACCAAACTTCGGCAGCCGTAAAAAAAAATAGTTTATGCATACGATTTTTCCATTTTGCAATTCATTATTAACTGTAACAAATTTAAAGCCAATTTCCATTGCAGTTTTACAATTCGTTATTTACATTTTACAGTTTGTATAATATTGTATTTTGCAATTCTACTGTAACTGTAAATTTAAAAAAAAATCATATCTATAATAATACCAACGCTGTTTTATATTTTGCACACTGCTGAGCACCTCCTGTACTACGGAGAGGTTAATTAGGCCTAGGCCACCACACTGGCCTAGTGCAGATTGGCAGATGTCGCATACCCTCGAAGTTACCCCGGAAATTCTTCTCAACCTCAACTAGGATATCATGCACTCGTTTATATATTTCATGTATATGTTACTGTAAAACCAAAAACTGGGGTAAATCATAATATTTTGTAGTAAAACCGTAAAGTTACCATCTTTTAATGGCCAAAGTCCGAAATTTTTTGTAACGTAAGAACGTTTCAATCTTGTTTCAACGAACGTTTCAACCAAATGTATGGAGGTAAACTCCATACATTTGGTAAATCTTAAGTTTTACCCCAAAGACTCGGTAAACGTCAGCTTTAAACAATAAACACACAGTGTATCGTTAACGTTGACATCAATCCTACTAATATTATAAACGCGAAAGTTTGTAAGAATGTATGCTGAATGTAAAGAGTAACACTCTTTCACGCAAAAACTACTGAACGGATTTCGATGAAATTTGGCACACGGGTATATCATGTCCTGGATTAACACATAGGCTACTTATTATCTCGGGAAAATATAAAGCGGTACTTTTATCCGGGAAAACTTTTTAACGCGGGCGGAGCCGCGGGCAAAACTTGTGATTTATAATTTTGAAATACGTTGGTTGTCGTATTACAAATTATGTCAGTTATCCTGTGGTTAGGTTAGGTTAGGTTAGGTTGGAAGTGCGAAATAAATATTTAAAAATAAAACTTCTTTCCATACATTTTGAGGGTACAATTTTTTGTTTATGTTTGTTGAAAAAATATTTCGGTACTCCATAATAGCACGAAACGCTTTTGATTAGAAGGGGAACTTTTTATGATTTCATGGAATCAATCCATAGATTGGGTAAATAAAATTTTCCCGTGAATATAACTTTGGCTCTCTGGTTATAGGCAAAAACAGAACTAACAAGGCAAACTGAGCAGTAACCTATCTGCTTACCCCTTCGGGGAAACAAAAGAGTCCATTATAATAGACGCCATAAGACACAATACCGAACTTTTCGTTGACAACGCTTTCCGTATATTCCAAAAAAATACCGTAACGTAATGCTTAATATACTTGAGTGAAGCTTATTAAATACATTATTTTTCCCGCAGACGGTTTTCAGGAACGTTGCCGAGTCACACGTGCGTGAAAACAATCAAGTAGATTATTGATTTCTATGTATACGAGTCTATCGCGGTACGTACAACCTTTGTTTTCTGCTTTTATGCAGCACCGCAAGTAGTGCAATTTTCATTTGAAGGACATTGTATTATATTATTGTACCACGTATATCTGGATACGCATGTACAACCGCTTTGTTTCTGCCTCTAAGCGGTACTGAGCTAGTACTGTAGTGTATTGATTTGAACAGCATTGTACCATTTTTTTTTATTCACGGTAAGTGAACCCACTGCGCCTCATAGTGAACAGCGGTCTAGATAGAGTATCGAGTAACGAGCGACGATTATCCTTCATTAGTCGATACAATTATGCCGGCCTCTTTGAACCGGATATACACAGGCTGATCCCGGACCGTGGCACAGATACATGGGCCACTATGGCGGGTACGGTGGTCGGTTTTTTTTTTTATGACATTGAATGACGAGGTAAGCATGCCGTTCGCCTGATGGTAAGCGATACGACCACCCATAAACAGTAGCAACACCATCCACCTTGAGTTACAAAGTACTGTGTGGCATTCCACTGCGCTCGTCATCCTGAGACATAAGATGTTAAGTCTCACTATGTCCTGTAGTTACACTGGCTATAATGTCCTTCAAACCGAAACACAACAGTGCATGCACACTGCTGCTTGGCGGTAGAAATAGACATTGCGGTGGTACCAACCCAGACGGACTCTTACATATGAGAGACCTACCACCAGTCCGAGATACATAATATACCCTACTACCAGCAAATAATTACTGGGCATGATGAGACTCAGCATCTAATGCCTAAGAATGACGAACGCAGTATAGTCACATATATTGTATAGTATTATAATGCATCGAAGTAAAATAAAAAACTATATTAAAGGACATGTCCAAAAAGGACCTAAAATTCTAACCAAGACGGTATTTGGATAGAGGTCCTAAAAACTAGCCTATTACAATAAATCGTTTAATTATAAAGACCTCCGATTTTGTGATTTATGTTATTTTATTTTGCTTAAGAATTACACTTCATATGAACGTTTTAAAAAAGTTAGTTATAAATGGAGGGGTTTAAAAATATGTTTTTAATGGATCCTAGATCCATATTTTGGCCCTTTAATATCCCTAAAGTTTGAGCCTGGTTAGATTTTGAGGCCCGGCACCCATAAAAGAAGCGGACATCTCCTTTATCGTCGCATCTGTCGTCTTTCTGGTATCAAACTTGTAATGACGGCATTGTAGCGGAACGTCACTTTATTAAATAAAGATTATTTTCTGCTCCACATACTTTATATTCTTCTCCCAAAACCAACAAACCTCCTAACATTTTCACAAATATTCGAAATTAAAATATTATTCTACTTAGGTTGTGATGACCATTGCATTTCTGACATTTATCAATAACAAGACTAAACGTGCGTTGCTCGCGTTTAAAAATCTACTTTATGTGGTAAGCGTAAGATCGAATTTGTGATTAGTCAATCAAAATTTGTGATAAAAAGTGCTATGCAATAGCTTTACCGCGGCAGTCTCCGAGTGCCACACGTATTTTTATTTATTTATTTATGAACAACCAGTAGTAGTTACACTGTTTGTTTATACTATTTACTTAACCATAAAAACGATCAAAAACTGAGTGCGCTACTTTTTAAGGTTGTTACAGCATGCGCCAAAAAGAGGTAGCAGTAACAACTGTTAAAACAGTGCTATTAGACAAATATATGCACCTACTATAATAAATTATAAATTAAAATATTAGTAAAAAGTGTGAGATGAGATAATTCAAATTCACTTAATTAATCAAAGGATCTACACCCACTAAAAAAAATACACGAATCATATAACTTTAATACTCTACTTAGCGGTCAGACGAAGGACGTATACATTCTGATGAACCTTAATGATCCCATGAAAATCCAAATAGCAACAAATATTAGTTTTGCTAAGACCTTTTATTAATTTATGATTCGTCCCTCTGACCTGAGAGGGCGAAACAAGGACGCTACTCCAATCAATGAACAGTCAGATTCGGTTACAAAAATCGGGACCAATATAGAGGAAATATGATCTATCCGATTTATTCCATTTCGACGAACGTAAAGCTATGGTTACACTGGTGGGGTCAATTTGCGGTGTCTATATATAAAAAAAAATTACTTCTTATATTGTACTGTTCTATAATTGTGGAAAGTGAATGCTGGGAAATAGCTAGACGCATTACTAGAAATATTTCTAAACTAAAATCTTCAACAACCTTATGTTGGTGCCTTTAATTAATTATATACCTAGATAGAGTGACGCGCTGCAATGAAACTAAAACAAACAGGCCAACTTTTCTTAAGCTAGTATGCGTGATAGCTGTGTCATACGCTAGCGCTGCATCATTCTGCGTATCCTTGTGTGCGCGCATAATGATACCAGTTATTACATGGTTTCTATTAACACGGGGAGATAATTATATCCATGAAAAACAACAAAAAAATAATTCATTCGAACTCATTTAATGGGGAACAGTTCACCTCTATTGTTTTTGACGCGTTTGAAACGTTCAGTGACTATCTAGGTATATAATTAATCAAAGGTTGGTTGGTGCCTTTATATTCCAGTTTAAAGAACTTTGTAGCTGGTTTAAACACTAGAAATTATGGAATTAAACATAAAAATATTGTATTCTTTAAACTATTAGTATTACGGTCAGTTGTTGCATTGAGCATCAAACTAACGATTTACTTGTCGCGTCACTCAATGAAAAAAACAGCAATCAATGTAGACTTCCCTTAGCATCGTAATTCGTAACATTATCTTTCTGTTTTCAATGAGGAATATGTTGGGATGATGTTGAGTCATGTTGTTGACATGCTTTTTACGTCTAATGATATCGACGGTTAACGGCCAAAAGGGAATAACCGCCACTTTAGAAATTTTACAGGAGAGTGGTTTAAAGTTGAAAATAACCGAAAACAAATCATATAAATTTTTCCTTTGATTCCAAAAGTTTCAAAATTTAACCATATAGCTTTTAAATGGTTTTCTTCAAAACTGCATTGTTAAATTAATATAAATCACCGTTTTAACACTATTTACTGTCGCTTACCCTCAAATGTACCTGATTTTACCAACAGGAAGAACGTCGTAAATGAGACAACTCACTGATCCTCTTCCAGCCTAAATGATGTTACTGCCTTTTTTATTTTGTTTAAATGATGGAAAAAGAGCATACTGTGAGTTTTTTGTTTATCAAGTAGCACGAAATATCATATAACCGACTCTTGGCTAGTGACAAACAGACAGGGAAATTGTAATAAATGAACAGTTTATAAAACTTACATTCAGCTCCTTAAAAAAAAAAAAGCACTTTGTGTGATTTTCTTATAAAATAACCATAATTCCATAGGATCTGCACTCAGAGACCTGGGATATAAAAAAAATATTGTTTTTCTTAAATCAGTCTTTATTTTCTCTAGATTATCGAAATAAAGTTTTCTTCGAGTATGGAGGCATATGTTTGATTTATGTAATGCTTTGCCAATAATGTCCGATGCCCGATGTTTTTGAGACAAAATGGGCTGCCTGAAACGGAAAAATCTTGTCTTACTATAATACAATAATTATTATTAATATTAATGCGAAAGTTTGTATGAATTTGGATGTTTGTGAGAAATAAACACAAACTGCTGAATGGATTTGCATAATATTTGGCACAAACATAGACCATATCAGATTAGCGTATGTTATGCTACTTTTTATCATGGTTAATTGCACTCGTAGGCAATATTTGTTTTTTTTTTTATCTGAGTATAGTAATTGATGTTGATGGCATCGTACCGATAACGCTATGGATAGCTACAGTGAAAAGTACACAGTAGGATTTTTACACCGTGAAATGTCTTTCACGCGGTTGAAGTCGCGCAACACCTATACTCTATGGGTTTACGTACTAAATGGGTGTATGTAACTAAACTAATTAGGTATATACCTATATTAATACTACTACAGATAACTATCCAAAGCGATACATTATGATTTAAGTACTTCAATTTTTAACCCCCAACACAATAGCGGGTTGTTATAAGTTTAGGATGTGTATCTGTATGTCTGTCTGGCGCATCGTAGCTCTCAAACGAATAGACCAATCTTGACGCGGTTTTTTTTTTGTTTGAAAGCTGACATGATCACGATGGTTCTTAGCTATAATTTATGAAGATCTGTTCAGGCGTTTGAAGATTATCTGCTCGTTTCCAATTTAAAAAGCCCGATTAAATTTTAATTTGGTTTACTGTGACTTCGGCAATATTTTTAAACATGAGCTGATGCTGCAGCCTCAAGTATTCTGCGGGATACCCAACTCCTTAGCAACTTATAGCAGATATAGCGTGTTTGGTCTCATAAGGATGGTCTCATCGAGTAGGTGTTAGATAGTTGATTATCAAGGCCCCATGATGGAGAATAAAGTAATTTAAAAAGTTTGAAATAAAAATTAAAATAACCCCCGACACAAAAATCTCTAAAAAGTAAAATAATAAAAGTGTCTTTGTCGTTTAAGTACCTAGTAATAGTTTGAGCAAAGCGTCTTCACGTCGGGGGACCGAATTCAGGACTAGGGAGACGAAAACACTTCTTTAGCAGTCCCCCGACGCGACAATGCTTGGGTCAAAATATTACTAGGTACTTAACGACAAAGACACTTTTATTATTTTACTTTTTAGAGATTTTTGTGTCGGGGGTTATTTTGTCTATATAATATTGTATAGCATTATATAATAGGTACAATATCACAATCTAACAAGTGCTAAAACATCAAGGATACTCTCCAGGACTAGAAGATAAGGTGTCCTACCAATCTACCAATTACTAATCAAGTGTTTTTCAAGACGTCACTAATACTATGTAATTGCGAGGTATATAGGCACATATACAATAGTATACATACTTACTTACATTCGAAGGTAGGCAGAGGTGTTCTCACAGCAATTTTTCACCCAGCTATGTTAGGTCCCATGTAATAGGGGGCGATTCAATTGACATTTACCAGGCTGATACTGAGCATAAAATCAAAATATTATTTTACTCGACCCAGGAATCGAATCCGAGAGCTGAGCATGAGAGTTGTACCGCAATACAATAATGACATTACATCACCAATACACTAAAGCGTTCAAAATGAGTGAATCAGCTTCCTAGCAGAATGTTTTTTATCTCAATAAAATCGTTACAGTAACACAGGAAAATTGTATCTCCTCCTCCTCCTTGCATCGTTTTCCTCCTGAGGGTCGTGATCCCCTGAACATGGAGTAATCTTTGTCTTCATCAAGTTGCGCTACCTGTTACCACCTGTTCTAAAGATACAGTATACATACACTTATACTTCGTTTTCTAGCTAAAATAATGATGATCACAACCAAATCAAAGCATAGCAAAGCTACCTAACAAATAAAGCATTCAAAAACTAATATAGCGTATACGCATTTAACCACTCATATTGACATTATGTGTGATTTATATCTAAATAAATAAATGGCAATACTTACATACAATTATTATCAATAAGACAAACTATGAACTTACCTTTTTAACAGTTTACGTAGACACAAGACCGCGCGCCAAAATGACTCACGCGCACATGTGGTGCTTATGCCGTAGTCGTGTGAGCACTGGATGTTCGCTGTTCAACTATAACCCCATTTGATTCAAACGAGTGAAAGAGTTTCATTTTTGTTGGACAAGCCAATCGCCAAATTTTTCACGATTAGATTTATTCGAATTGGGTTAACTATTAATTTTCGTTTTACCTTTTTATCTAGCCACCATTCTGTTAAAATTTACCGGGGGGAAAAAAAAGGATAAGCGACAATATGTTACGTGAGGTTAGTTTGAGCGATTTATATTAAGCGTCATCGATAATTGACATAGGGACTCGAAAAAAAAGGACTAAACGCCAAATAAAGTCTTGAAAATTCGGTCTAAACGTATTAAATGAAAATTATTTTTTTCTAAGAATGAGACCTAATGTCCTAAGCAGAAATTTAGACCAAGAATATGTAAGCAAAATTGGAGTAATCTATTTATTTGTAAAAAATGTTTCCAGCCCAAACAGGTTAACGTGCAAGAAACAATACTTTACATAAAGCCTAAATAGCATAACTGTCAATTTTGAAGAACTGTTTTCGTCCAATTACCATAATAAAAAAAAACACAAATATGTCCGTCGTTTACGACGACAAATTTAATGGTATTGCCCTAAATTTGTGCCCGCTTAAGCGACAAAAAAATTCTTGTAGCGTCATGAAACTTAGACCAAACGACGGAGAAAAATAAGCCGATTCTAACTGTATATATAACTCTATTTCGTAAAAAATGTCGCTTACGACGTTTTGGCCGTTAACCGTCGATATATAATTCCATTGGTGTAAAAGAATAAATATAATATTATTTTCAATGCATATAAGGCCGTAGTGAATCGTTAAACCAAATAAAGCATATTTCTCTTCTATTCCATGTTAATTAAATTAATTGGCTTTTATACGGGTTCTTGGTATCACATGTTGAAGTTAAATGATGTTAATATGCTTATAATGTCAGTGAACTATGTTTCGAAGTAAATTTGTAAAACTATGTTTTCAAAAATATATTATAGTTTTGTTTAAATATAGTAATTACTACATAGCACTTACTTCTATCTTATATTAATATAAATGCGAATATTTGTACTTATATTTGGAAGGAACACTGAAATAGCTGAACGTGTTTGGATGAAATTTATCTTCCGCAAAGGCTCCCGTGGGAAATGTTATAATATATTAACAACTATTAAAAATACATGGTGAAGGCGACGCTAGGTCGTACAGATGTAGCTATGGATCGCTACATGATTTAGTGACAGTTGTAGCGAGAAAACCTTTTCAGAGACGAAGTCGCGAGCAGCTCTTAGTAACTATTATATCTCGATGTCTCCTGGTTTTGCAGATGTTCATAGGCATCAGCATCATTGACCTATTACATCTATTGTAGATGATTTAAACAGCGTCAACTGTTGTAAGTTATTTTGTCCTCTCCACAGTTGGACGCTGAATCGCCTGGGACACAGGCCACAGGAACGACGAGTCGATACGTGTGGTGCCGGGTCGGTTGCAGGAACTAGCTCGTGCCTTACGGAGATACCGTTCCGGGTTTGTGTCAAGTTTTCCTTTCTAAGCACTTTTTGTGAGCAGATGAAGTTGCGGTGCTGCCTATTACCTCAGTCGCCTCTTACGACACCTCGGTATGAAGAGGGGGCTATTCTACTCTGCCGGCACACACCACGGCTAAAGGCACTGGCGGTTCATAGGCAGCAACAGCATGAATTCTACAATGAAAGTGATCTTTCAAGATAGGTTGATACCTATCTTCATTATCACTCATGAACAAAAGAAAGCAATTATTTTGGTAGACCTACAAAGTGTATAATCAAAGCAACAATAACATTGGCGACCTTCAAAAAAAGAGCATATTCCCACCTAAAAGGCCGGCAACACATCTCTATTCCCCCTGGTATTGCAGATGTTCATTGGCGGCGATAATCACTTACCATCAGGTGAACTGTATGCTCGTTTGCCCCTATATCATAAAAAAATAAAGTATTAATAATTTGTATCCGACCGGATAGCGACCAATGTATATTAGGTGTTAAAACCATGCTGGCCCACTTAAGTGTGCCACTATGGCGTGTGATATTTTACAATAGTTTGTACTAATATTGAATAGCTTTTACCATATTGTTTGTTACTTTTAAAAACTAAATAAACAACGTAGCAGAACTATACCTTTATAATATTATCCCCACACGAATAATTTAGTCTTTTTCAAAAATGTGTTGTTAAAGGAGATGTCCGCTTTTTGTATGGTTGCTGGGCCTCAAAACCTCACTAGTCACTGGGCTCAAACTTTAGGGATATTAAAGGGGCAAAATATGGAACTTGCATCCATTAAAGATTTTTTTAGACCCCTCCATTCATAACTTACCTTTTTACAAACGTTCATATTGAGTGTAGTTGTTAAGCAAAATAAAATTACATAAATCTCAAAATCGGAGGTCTTTAAAATTAAACGATGTATTGTAAAAGGCTAGTTTTTAGTTCAATCCAAATATGTATAAACTGTCTTGATTAGAATTTTAGGCCCGTTTTTGGACATGTCCTTTGGTTAACTTTTAAGAACTTAAAACGATAACCTCAGGATTCTTACCATCTATATCTATAAGTTTGTTTGTTTGTTTGAACGCGCTAATCTCAGGAACTACTGGACTGATTTTGAAAATTCTTTCACTAATAGGAAGCTACATTACTCCTGAGTGCTATAGGCTACTTTTTATACCGGAAAAACTTTTTTACGCGGGCGGAGCCGCGCGCAATGCTAGTCACTTATAAACTTGAGGTTAATAAATAACATTCCTACTAATAATTAGCTTACGAAGTTTTAGTAAAGTAACCCCGCGATTTGAAAGTAAAGTCTGAAGTATTAACACTCGTCTTACATTAATTATTCATTCGGCTGCTAATCTTGACTTAGATGCTTATATCGAAATCTTACTATTTACAATTTATGGTAAAGTCAAAGTTACAATAAAGGAAGTGCTTAAGTATGAAAAAAGAGTTTTAAAATTGGATATAAAGGCGAGATCTAATCTAAGCTTATTATTCTAATTCTAACAATATTTAAATCTTGATGTTGCTCGGGACCATACCAGCTGTAATACCTTTCCAGGTTCATAATACAAATAATCACGGTGTCACGGTCTGACACTCACTAAGGTCCCAGCTGAAAATCAGCGCAGCGGGTTGCATCGCAGCTTAATGCTGAGCTCGGACCTTTTTTGATCCTTACTGTGCATGGCAGCGACCAGCTTGTCATTTATCTAGACTTTTTTGAAGTTATAGTTCTTTTGGCGCGTTAGGGAAAAATTATGAGAGTTAATTTTTACGATGCGCGCGCACACCGTCACGAAAAACCGACACCCTGAAGTTAGGTATAGTCAACATTTTACTTTTGAATTTTGAACGTAGAATAATGTGAAAGATATTGAAGTAATACTTCTTTTGGCGCGTTATTTAAAAAGATTTTTATCTTGTTACGCCAAAGAAGTATAACTTCTAACGCGTGTACATAAGTACACACACACTTTTTTTATGTAAATTTGTTGTACCTACTTTGCTCTGTTATTTTTAACCCCCGACAAAAAAGCGGGGTGTTGTAAGTTTAGGGTGTGTATCTGTATGTCTGTCTGTAGCATCGTAGCTCTCAAACGAATGGACCAATCTTGACGCGGTTTTTTTTTTTGTTTGAAAGCTGATATGATCGCGATGGTTCTTAGCCATAATTTATGAAGATCTGTTCAGGCGTTTGAAGATTATCAGCTCATTTCTAATTTAAAAAGCCCGATTGAATTTTAATTTGGTGTACTGTGACTTCGGCAATATTTTTAAACATGAGCTAATGCAGCAGCATCAAGTAGTCTGCGGGATACTCAACTCCTTAGCAACTTTAGCAATATAGCGTGTTTGGGCTCATAAGGATGGTCTTATCGAGTAGATGTTAGATAGTTGATCATCAAGGCCCCATGATGGAGAACAAAGTTATTTAAAAAGTTTGAAATAAAAATTAAATTAAAGTTAAAATAAACCCTGACACAAAAATATCTAAAAAGTAAAATAATAAAAGTGTCTTTGTCGTTTAAGTACCTAGTAATATTTTGAGCCAAGCGTCTTCAGGTCGGGGGACCGAATTCCGCACCAGGGAGACGAAAATACTTCTTTAGCGGTCCCCCGACGCGACGACGCTTGGGTCAAAATATTACTAGGTACTTAAACGACTTTTATTATTTCACTTTTTAGATATTTTTTGTGTCGGGGGTTATTTTTGTGTACAGTTTTCACGAAAATAAACGGTTTCTTTCTTCTTTTCTAATAAAGTATTACTAATAGGTACGTTAATCCCTCCCGCTGTCGTAGACGCCAAAGGCGTTCTTTAGAGTTCGGGGGCATCTTAGCCCCCTCGTTTAGAGGGGCCGCAATGCGGCATCGCGCAGGGACGGTTCCGAGTAGCTATCTTAGGACAACAAGATACCTCGGGGCCCCGTTCCGTATGCGCCGAAGATGGCCACCGCGGGTTTTGGTTGGTATGCCGGTGTAGGGTGTACATAGGGTTAGGGACTCGGTCCAATGCTCGCTCGGATGATGCTATACTCCCGAGTGTCGACATTGGGCCGTAAGACTGGTGAAACCAACATAACCGTTCACCTGATCCCCCGGTGGTGGTAGTGATAACGCGTTTTTTCTCGCGAAAAAAAAAGGTACGTTAATTCAGGATATGCTGTATCTGTCTGCCAATTTCTTCTAAATTCTTTCAGCGGTTTACTGCATTGATGTATACAATATATATGAACATTATACTTGCTATATACATAATATTAGAGTAAGTATTCATACTTACTATAGTAAATGACTGCCTCGGTTGCGTAATTGTATTGCTAGCGCGGTATGACTATCGCGCTGAGGTAATCGATTCGAGTCCCGGGCTGGGCAAAGTGATATTTGGTTTTTGTACGCATTATCAGCCCGGAGTCTAAAAATTATCCCGGTAAGTGGCAACAGTCCCATCCCCTATTACATGGGACCTAACATAGCTAGTGAAGTTTAGGTGTGATACACCTACCTACCCCTGAAAAGGGGAAAAGGCGTGATACTATGCACGTAGTATTTGTACAGTAAATTAAATTTTTACTGAACAAATTGTTTAAAAAATGACCAAAAAAGTACAGAATGGTAATCCCATTAGCATTGTATGCAACGTGACAAAAATACGTTTGTTAACATCACTATTCAATTTGCATTTGAGCGCTATTGTGACTGCAGTGCCGCGTAAACAGAAGTGGACTGGCTGATAAAAGAGCTCGGGTGTATCAATTTAGAGTCATGTTTTTGAATTTGGAATAATATTTACATACTTAACTCGACTTTATTCTCAAAGTTAAGGTGTTACTATAGTACCAGCACACTATGACGGCCGTTTTGACATTTGTCCGCCCATCCAGTTTCGTATTAATGAACAACGCATGACTACGTTGAAGGCGTTAATTGTTGTACATTATTGTCAATACTGACGTCTAGTAAAATTTATGGATTTATGGAATATATAATTTTACGACAGCCCACTGCTGAGCACGGGCCTCCTCTACAATTGAGAGGGTTTTTTTGGCCCTAGTCCACTACGCTGGCCATATTTATCATTTATTTTACATATCAATGATTAATTCGTAAAAAAAACAGGTAACTGAGGAGTTAATGAGTTTTGAATAGTCGACCGCATTCTCTTTGGTCTTAATTCTATCATAATATGTACAGGTTGGAGACGACAATACAATATTAATTTTATACATGCATAGCGCTGGAGATCAGTAATATAGATTATAGAGGTTAAACAGTGGTTGCAATCATAAAAATTATAATAACACACAGAGAGACACACATCGCCCTTTATCCCTGAAGGGGTAGGCAGAGGCGCAACCAGTGCACCCACTTTTCGCCGTGCATATTCCGTCCCATGATGTGATAGAGAGCGAGCCTATCGCAATATCGGGCAAAAATTCCAGACTCCGGGCTGATACTGAATAGAAAAACCCAATGTCAATTTTCCTTATAAAAAATAACTATTAAATAAAAAAAACTAACCAACTTAATATCGAACTCCTATATAATGCTTCCCGGACAATAACGTATCCGCTACCTCCTAACAAATTTAATATAAGCAAAACCACGCGAACCTCCATAAAATAAACATAAGCCGTATTTCACACTGCACTCGAAAAGTTTGCGCAAAATTTTCCGTTGTTGCAAAATGTAAGTTCAATACACAATCTGCTTACTCGCAGTTCATAGTGGTCTAAGTGTTGGTGCAATTACAGCCTGAAGCGTTTACTTAGCGAGCTCCCCTCGAGGTATCTTCTCGGCCTTCAGCGGCTCTGCTCATACAAATAACTACCTAGTAAATGGTAAGTCAGTAGTGCAATTACAAAAATTTTGCGTTCTAAATAAGTTACGAAAATGATTGAGTTAGGATTTGTTTGATGTATAATTTATTTAAGTGATAGCGAAAATGCTTGAGAAACGTGCTTTCGATAGTTTATTTTTGATATTCGTCTAATGGTTTGCCGGATGGTATCATCGTGATAACGTAACTTCCAAGATCTAAGAGGCGATTTAGATAGGAAAATCCCTTTTGTAAAGATGCCTAATTATAATGGTCACAAAATAACACAGCAAGACAAACTACACTGACGAAAACCTCCATCCATCCGTATCGTAGAGATGGATTATACTTGTTGTCCAATAAAACACATCTATCAATTGGAAAAAGTGATACAGATTATCATAGTATAGACTAGCCTTACCCGGAATCTCTTTCTAACCGTGTTCTTATAGTATATAGTATTTTTAATCATCGAATATACGTATTAAATAGTAAGGATCAAAGCAATATAAATACAGGGTCTAAAGGAAAGTCAAGTAATACTTATTATCGATAAAAAGTAATAAATATAAATAAAAGTATTTCTAAGAAACAAAGTATAAAGCGAAAAGAATAAGTATCGTTCCATTTGAGAGTTGCAATACTACTCTATCTACTCTGTATTTGACTCATTTGTATACTGTAACGCTGTGTTCACAGTGAAGATTATTTCAGTGTGACCGCGATAAACAAGATTAATTATATCATTTGCGTTTTAGATAACAGCTCCATCTGACTGATACTGTGAACGCTCCCTAAGGCTTAGACTATATTCAAAAGGTTGTGTTTCAAAGCATTTGTTATGTTTCTAATTATTTTCTTGGAAGATTTTTGTTGAGTTTTACATTTTGGAGTCGTAAAAAATTACAACACATTATTATTTAGCGCCTCTTTCACAATGAGTAAGTGTTACTCGTCAAATATAAGACGGATAAATAAAAAAGCCACGTTGTTAACTGAGCCTTAAAATAAATGGTACTTAATGATAAATGGAACGAATACCATACCCACTAGCCCTGTATAATATACTGCCCACTGCTGAGCACGGGCCTCCTCTACTACTGAGAGGGTTTAGGCCTTAGTCCACCACGCTGGCCTAGTGCGGGTTGGAAGACTTCACATACCTTCGAAATTCCTATAGAAAACTTTTCAGATATGCAGGAACAAATACGTTAAACGTTATTTATATTATAACTAGCTTTTGCCCGTGGCTCCGCCTGCGTGAATGAGTTTTCCCGGGATAAAAATCCCGCTTTATATTTTCCCGAAATAAAAAGTAGCTTATGTGTTAATACAGGACATAATCTACCCTTGTACCAAATTTCATCGAAATCCGTTCAGTAGTTTTTGCGTGAAAGAGTAACAAACATCCACACATCCATACATCCATACTTCCCAACTTTCGGGTTTATAATATTAGTAGGATAATACAGTAGATCCCGGTGTATCTGTACATTGAAAGTAATTTGATAAAAAGAAAGGGAGAGACTAAAGTGGAGTAATGGAACACAAATCACCGATTTTTAGAATTCTTTTCTGTCTGTCTGTTTGTTACTGCACATATCCGAAAATACTGAACGGATTTCGATGAATTTTTGTATGGAGATAGTTTGAGACCTTGGAAAGGACAAAGGCTAATTTTTACTTGGGAAAATATAAAGCGTTACTTTTATCCCAGAAAAACTATATCACGCAGGCAGAGCCGCGAGCAATAGCTAGTCTGCTATATTTGAACATTGTGAGACAGACCGTAATTATTCTAATCCATTGTTTACCAATAGTTAAAATTGTAGTGTCTGTCTGTTTGAAATAAAGGCTAGTTCACATACCTAGTTTTAGGATACCTGGGATGGCTATTGGTACGTTAGAAAAACTAAAACATTCATTATACTCTCTATATCTGTCTGTTTGTATATCCAGATCAATCTCAAAAGAACGAATTGATTTTAACAGGACTTTCGTAACATGCAGAGAACTTTTTCAAGAGAAACCACATACATACGCTGGCACAGTGATAAACAAAACTAGTGCATAATTTAGGCTAGATACTAGATTTTTAGTTCTATACAGTGTATCATATTTTATACTGTGACGGGTATGTATAATTTGGGTAAATCTTTATTATTAGGCTTAGGAACCACTTTCAAAGCTATCCCTATTTCTGCCGCTAAGCAGTAGTTGCCTGCATTCAGGGTATGCATGTATGTATTCATTGTAGGACGGTTAGATGGTCAATACGAGTGGAATAATGATCCTCAAGTGGCTGGCTAGTCTCGTCGGTCACTGGTAACATAATGATCATAAAATCTCTGACTCAGTCGCTAAACACGGCCCAACATGTAGATTTAAAAATTATAAGCGCAATAATCGCATATCAATAAAAAGTAAATAAAAAAAAAGAAAAACATATTTATTAGTCACAGCTTATGACGACGTACAAATGACATAAAAAATGTATGTCATATATGTAAAAAAAAAGATAATAAAGTTTGCACGTCGCGTCGTGGCTGTGACAAGTGGGTGACCACTCAGCTTAATGTTGTACTGCGGCATGAGCCACAGCACAACGCTCAGTACTACTTTAAAACTAATCAACTACATTACCGTAATCCTATATAGGACTATTCGCATCAAGACTAAACAACTTCACATTTCACTTGGATACGAGTTAACGAGGTCCGACATCCGCGCTATTACGAGTGCCAACCCTGACACTTAGATATTAACACCACCAACCATGCAGGCACAGTTTGGCCCGATGCGACGGCTAATACGGGAGGCAAATTTCATTTTAATGACCCCCGACCGACAGAGATAGCATCTACGCTCGATTTACTTCGCGTAGGGTTGCCAACTTTTATCTATGCTAATCTGCGTAATGTTTTGAGGTTATATTGGGGGAAGGCAAGTGTTTTATGTTTTGTTTTGTTACAGATAAGTATGTGTGGTGGGAATTAGGATTAGTGTATTCGTGATTGTGTAGGAGTGTAGGGTATCTTTGAACTTATTTTCGTTTAAAGGTAGGCAGATACGTACCGTGATTAGATACCATGGTTATTTTATTCCATGATGAGACTTTGAACTTTGAACATTGTGGCAAAAATAAAAGAAAACATGCTATTGTTTGTCAGTTTTGCCAATAATTTAATAAAAAAAACTAAAAAAACACGCTTTATAGAAAATCCAACTAAAAAATAGAAAATAAATTTGAATTAAGAATAGTGTAAATAAGAAAAAAATGTATTTTATTGTAAAAAAAGCGTGGGGTGCTTTTTAAGATATTATCAAAATGATATATAATACTTCTACTCATATTATCTGTCAATAAAATATTTATAACTATTGTTACCATGCACCCCACGCTTTTTTTACAATAAAATATTTTTTTTTCTTATTTACATTATTCTTAATTCAAATTTATTTTCTATTTTTTAGTTGGATTATCCAACTAGCGTGTTTTTTAGTTTTTTTTAAATTATTATTTAAATTTAATTTTTTAGTTCTGTTCTACTATTGTCCAACAAATGTCACTAAAAAATATATAAATTGACAAAAATCTCATTTTGCAAATTTAATAATGGCATAATCTTATCAAATTAGTGTATTGTTATCGGTCCTCGACAAACCTACAAAGTTTGAATAAAATCTGACCGTTTAAAGTGGGTCAAAATCGCGCCCAAAGGAGTCGGAGTCGGAGAGTTACAAACATACAAACATACAAGTGAAGCTAATATAAAGCGTGTAAAAATACACACTCACTCAATATTAACAAAAAATATATTTTAATTCACAAACCATTAACTAATTGATTGCAATTAATTTAACAGTTTTCAATTCATTTAATAGACTTCAAATATATTTTTAGTATGTGTACCATATCATCATATCATATCAGATTTAGCGAGAATAATTTTAGTCGGTTATTTAATAGTCCCGGGAGCGTCGTTATGAATTTTTATGACGAAATAGCGGCAGGTGGTGTAGAAAACGACTTGCCATAAAACAATTATCTGCTATTATCCATGTGAATGGTACGGTCTGCCGAGACGAAAGTCCACAGGTACAAAACTCAAGGCACGCATCTCTGACTTTCGAAGTTAAGTATGTATTGTTTATCAATCATCGTCCGCTTTAACGGTGAAGGGAAACATCGTGAGGAAACCTACATACCTGAGAATTCTTCATAAGAATTTCGAAGGTATATGAAGTCTGCTAACACCCACTAGGCCAGCGCGGTGGACTAAGACCTAAAGCCTCTCAGTAGTAGAGGAGGCCCGTGCTCAACATTAGTCAGTAATCAGTATATAATACAGGGGTGTTATTATTATTTATATGTTAATTCTTCATGTAAGCATAAATCCAGTCAAATCATATATTGTCCATAATAATGAACTTAAATATGATAATTTTCTTTACGCAAAATATAATATACTGGCCATTTTACATTCCAACTACAAACGTTGCCCCTTAAATACTTTGACAACGTCTACTTACGTCTTAATGTGTTTAGGCACATCACCGCCCACCATAATGTGATTGTTAACAACATGATAACAATTTTAAACAGATTTAGAAGTCGTTATATTGCTTAATGTTTCTTAGTGTATATCTAACTTTTACTAGATACTTCTTATCTTACTTCTTAATATAACGCATGCTCACGCCTTTTATCCCCGAAGGGGTAGGCAGAGGCGCAACTAGTGCACCCGCTTTTCGCCAAGCGTATTCCGTCCCATGATGTGATAGGGGGCGAGCCTATCGCCATATCAGGCACAAATTCCAGACTCCGGGCTGATACTGAATAGAAAAATCCAATATCACTTTGCCCGACCCGGGGATCGAACCCGAGACCTCAGCATTGCAGTCGTACTGTAATACAACTACGCCACCGAGGCAGTATATCTTACTAATATTATAAATGCGAAAGTTTTCAGTTTGAATATTTGTATGTATGTTAGAAGTTAATGCAGAAACTACTGAAAGGATTTGGTTGTCATTTGACACATAGATATATCATTGACTGGATTAACACATAGGCTACTATTTATCCTGGTTATTTCCCATAGGAAATAATACATATTTATTATCTGACTTTTTTTGTAGATAGCACTGGCGTCGTACTGTGTTTTAGGGACTTTTGTAGTGGGAAAGGCTTTTCACGCGGGCGCAGCCGCAAGCAACACCTAGTTTGTTATATAAGATCTATTTATATCAACGCTACTGTGGGTGCGTATTGCATGGTAAAAATCACAATCAAGTACTAAGGAATCGCGTTCTGAGGTCAGCCAGTTTACGTCCAAGGTATATTGGAATAATTCTGGCACCAACCTGGAAGTCCCCCTTTTATATTATTTATTTATTATTCCAGCAATTATTATTATTATAATCCGCGTGCGAAAAAACTTAAAAATAAATTGCTTACGTGGCAACCCTGATATCACCACATAGATGGTATGAGGGGCTTTGTCGTCACCGCATGACATTCGATCAGGATTTTACGAGAAGTGGATGATCAGTAATGGCCAATTAATTTTATGACGTGCCACAACCCCAGACTTTGACTCACGTATTGAATAGCTTTTCTGCCACGTGATGGGCCAGGGCAGATACTGAATGAATGCATAGGTGCAGTCATAAGGTCCTACCACCGTTACATCAGGTTCGACGTCTCCGCGTCTCCGAGTATCCAGCCCGGTGGTGAACCGAGTGCCCCGAATCAGGACGGCCCGCGGTGGGTAACTCGTCGCCTCAATAAAGAGGCCCTAGAGTTGGCCGCTCTGGTGATGTCGTGGCTCCCCGTGCCGGACGGGCCGGTACGGGTCGAACAAGAGGTGGAGTGGTTCGGGGTGGCAATGTCGGACGTTTGCGACGCCGCCATGCCCCGAGCCCTCCGACGCTCGCCGCGGCGACAAGTGTACTGGTGGTCGGCAGAGCTAGCGCAGTTGCGCGCGTCATGCGTCGCTGCGCGCCGCCGATACGCCAGGCTTCGTCGTCGCAGGCTTCGAGGTGGGGATCACGCAGACCAGGAGCGGCGGCTCTATGACCTCTACAAAGAGGCGAAGAGAGCGCTGCGGGTGGCCGTTCACAGGGCCAAGGTCGCGGCACGCAAAGAGTTCCTGGAGACTCTCGACGGTGACCCGTGGGGGCGCCCCTATCGTATGGTAATGAATAAGCTTCGTCCAGCGGCGCCCCCGCTTTCGCAGAGTCTCCGGCCAGAATTACTGGCCAACGTCGTCGCGGCCTTGTTCCCGGCCACCGTGGAGACCACTCCTCCACCGATGGCGCCACCGGATGTGGCGTCGTCGTCGATTGAGAATCCGGCAAGGGATATCCCAGAGGTTTCGCCCGCAGAATTGCGGGCGGTAGTGCTTCGGCTGCGGAGCAAAAAAACGGCCCCAGGGCTCGACGGCATCCCAGGAAGAGCCTGGGTGGTAGCCCTCAAGCACCTGGGCCCGAGGCTCCGCAGTTTATTCACCGCCTGTTTGGAGCAGGGCGTCTTCCCGGCGCGTTGGAAAACCGGGAAGCTCGTCCTGCTGAAGAAGGAAGGACGACCCGCAGAGTCGCCGTCGGCCTACCGGCCCATCGTGTTGCTCGACGAGGTCGCCAAACTCTTCGAGCGTATCGTCCATGCTCGCCTCGTCGAGCATCTCGAGAGGGTCGGACCGAACTTGGCCGACAGCCAATTTGGCTTCAGGAGGGGACGTTCCACCGTCCACGCGATTCTGCGGGTGAAGGCACGGGCGGAGGATGCAGTGGCCGGAGGCGGAGTAGTTGTCGCGGTGTCCTTGGACATCTCCAACGCGTTCAACACGCTGCCCTGGCCCTGCATTCACGAGGCACTGCGGTACCACGTGGTGCCGCCCTATCTTCGGCGTCTGGTGCACGCGTACCTGTCTGACAGGGACGTGGTGTATCCGGGCGCCGACGGCGGGTGGCACCGAAGAGCGATGTCGCGCGGTGTTCCACAGGGCTCGGTTTTGGGCCCTCTCCTGTGGAACATCGGGTACGACTGGGTGCTCCGTGGTGCAAATCTCTGGGACGTCGGCGTGACGTGCTACGCCGACGACACATTGGTCACAGCGACCGCCAGGACGTTCCGGGACGCCGCTACCTTGGCGGCGGTGGGCACCGGCCAAGTAGTAAGTCGGATTCGACGGTTGGGTTTAAAGGTGGCCCTCGAGAAAACCGAGGCCATTTGTTTCCATGGGCCTCGGAGAGGGCCACCGGCCGGTGCCCACATCGTGGTTGAGGGGGTGCGGATTCCCATCGGCAAAGAGATGAAATATCTAGGTTTAGTCTTGGATAGCCGATGGAAATTCCGCGCCCATTTCAAGAAATTGGGGACGAAACTGTCTCGGGCAGCGGGCGCTCTGTCCAGCCTGCTGCCCAACCTGGAAGGTCCTGGCATCCCTTGCCGGAGGTTATATCACGGAGTCGTGCGGTCCATGGCCCTCTATGGCAGCCCCGTTTGGGCTGACTCCCTGAACCGCCCCTGCGTCGCCCTCCTGCGCACTCCGCAGAGAGCTTTGGCGCAGCGGGCGATCAGGGCGTACCGCACGGTCTCTTTCGAGGCGGCTTGTTTGTTGGCCGGATTTCTGCCCTGGGATCTGGACGCCAAATCCCTCTCCGATGTCTTTCATTGGCGGGAGGAGGCGTCCAGTCGCGGGCAACATCCGGCCCTGAAGGAAGTGGAGGCCATGAGGGCCTCCCTACGGCGAGCCGCCGTGGAGGAGTGGCGTCTCAGGCTGGAGGCCCCGTCAGCGGGGCTCAGGGTCGTCGCGGCAGTGCGTCCTGTCTTTGCCGAATGGCTGAACAGGCGCCACGGTGCGGCAACGTTTCGCCTGACGCAGGTGCTCACCGGGCATGGCTGCTTCGGTGAGTTCTTGTGGCGAGTAGTGGGGAAGGAGGTGTCGGCCGTGTGTCACCACTGTGACAACTGCCCGCTGGATACGGCCCAGCATACGTTAGAGTCTTGCCCAGCCTGGGATGAGGAGCGCAGCGCTCTCAGAGCAGTCGTCGGAGGAGACCTCTCGCTGCCGGCCGTGGTCACTTCCATGGTCGACAGCCGGAGGTCCTGGCGTGCGGTGGCACACTTCTGTGAGGTGGTCCTCTCACGGAAGGAGAGTGCCGAGAGGGATCGGAGGCGCGGAGATCCCTCCCGCCGCCAGACAAGACGTAGGAGGCGCCGGGTGGACGACTGACCGGCGTCTTCCGCCCTGTGGATTGGGGGCGTTTGGAGAATTCCACCACGGTATCCCCTGCCTGTCGTAAAAGGCGACTAATAGGGGCCACCGGGGGTCGCAGGCGGGCGGCAGGGGGCTGTCCGTCTTTAATATTTGTGTTTTATTAGCACATTGTAGCGATCCCCGTGATGGACGGCAGCGTGGCTGGTAGGCCTCACGCTGCCGTTGACGCCGAGGGCGTCCTTCGGTGCCCGGGGGCTCCTGAGCCCCCCCACAACAGGAGACGGGCCGCACCAGGCGGCACCGCGCAGGGGCGGTTGCGGACGACAACTTAGACATTAGTCGGAGGAAGCCCGCAGCCGTCCCTAATGCGCCGAAGATGGCCACCGCGGAGTTTTGGTTGGTATGCCGTGCGTTGTACATAGGTTAGGGACTCGGCCCGGCGGTCGCCCGATGGTTACATCTCTCCGGGCGGCTCAACGCCGGGTCGTAAGGCACGGTGAACCCAACATAACCGCTCAGTCGCCCCCCTTGAAGGCTGGGCGGTAGTAATAAGACACTTTCTCCGCGAAAAAAAAAAAAAAAAAAAAAAGTCATAAGGTCCTGTTACTCAGATTGCCTTTACGATGCAGCCATTGATGGCTTTCAGTATCGAGAGTTAACAGAATTATTACGTGAAGTGAATGTTTCGTGTAGCCGGGAATCTTTGGATAGAAGTTTTGTCGTTTTATTGCGTTGATTCATTGTAAAAAATGGTTATTAACAAAGACATTTATCATCATCATCATCAGCCTGTTGCAGTCCACTGCTGGACATAGGCCTCTCCCAAGATACGCCACAGAACCCGGTCTGCTGCTTTATAATTAAAAAAAAAAACAGTATAATTATAGACCGGACATCAGGACCAAGTTTTTCGTCCAAAGTTACTACCAAAGTAGTATTTATTACCAATTGGTAAGTAATAAGTCGCTGTCTTATCTGACATGTCCGTATAACAAGACAGTAGGATAATATTGGGCATTCTAGACCACCTATCGCTCGGCGAAACAAGTTCGCCATCGCTCCGGACGGTGGTCTAGAATACCCAATATGGAATGATCGACTCAAAATATGAATTCACACCACAATTTTATACTCTGACAAGTTCGCCATCGCTCCGGGCGGTGGTCTAGAC
Source organism: Sphinx pinastri (assembly GCA_947568825.1). Lineage (NCBI taxonomy): Eukaryota > Metazoa > Arthropoda > Insecta > Lepidoptera > Sphingidae > Sphinx > Sphinx pinastri. Next base: position 5,211,237 of record OX387627.1, on the reverse strand, counting down.
TGACAATGTGGAATGATCGATAGATCGTAATGCTCTGCTGTTTGCAATGCGTTCAAGCCGAATATTATATTAATGAAACAAATACATACAAATAATTATTGTTGCTTTGACCGTATATATGACCGGACGTTTGTAAATAATGAAATTTGTTAAACAACCACATTCTCTTATTGTGGATCCAATTTGTGTTGAACCTCAAGGCGACACTCATCGACATGGCAAACTTTTACCAAATACTATAAGATGTATTATTTGTGGTCCGTCTAACTGCGGAAAAACAAATTTAGTAATCGGTCTACTTTTACATAAAGACGGATTAAAGTATCGTAATGTATATCTATACTCAAAAACTCTAAATCAACCGAAGTATTTGTTTTTAGAAAAAGTGTATGATATGGTTCCTGATGTATCATTTTCCAAGTTCAAGGACAATGAAGAAGTATTGTGCCCCCAAGAAGCTTGTAGTGATTCGATAATTATATTTGATGATGTGGCTTGTGAAAATCAAAATAATATGCGGGATTATTTCGCAATGGGTCGACATAAAAATATAGATTGCTTTTATTTGAATCAAACATATAGTAAAGTACCAAAACAACTTGTTAGGGATAATGCAAATCTCATTATTCTTTTTAAACAAGATGATATTAATATGAGACATGTCTATGATGAACATGTTAACACAGACATGAAATGGCATGAGTTTCGTGAAATGTGTTCACAAATATGGATAGAACCATATAGTTATTTGGTTATAAATAAAGATTGTCGAAAAAACGAAGGATGTTATCGAAATAAATTTGACAGATTTGTAGTTTTCGATTAAGAATTTCTATAAATATCGTCATTCTTACAATATTTTTTTATTCTATTTGAAACATTAACAGAAGAACGAAGTACTTCATAAATGGATCAATCATTCAAACGACAAATTATTAACGCTGCTGAAGTCGTAAAAAAGAAAGTTCGTAAAATGAGAAATATTGAAGTAGATAATGAAAAGACCTTGCAAACCGTATTTAAACCACTGATTACCCCTTTGAATCAAATAGCATCTAAAAATGATTTAAAACAAGAACCTTATTTAAAGTATGACTACAATGGGCGTCAAGATACTAGTTTACCTGAAGATGAGAATACGAAAATCGAAAATTATTGGGGTAATATTAAGGTTCATTCGGACTTTAATGATAATGATCACATTGAAGATGAAAAAGGAGAGGCTGAAGTTTCTGATAATGATTTCGAAAATAGTGGTGATTCATATAAAACATTAGATTCGAACCCTAGTGTAAATCAAAATACAATATCATGGTCACTATCACCCGGAATGTACGAAGATGTTACTTTCGGGGTAAGAATAGATAAAGGAAAATTAATGTTAGGTACGTCGAACATAATGGTTAACAATAAAACCATCAATGTTGGTGAAACGTCGTATAAAAATACACCAGGTTTAAGAGAACTCTTGTTAAAAAAAGATCCTAATTTAAACTTAGTAACGGAAGTAGACAAACAGAATTATAAATTAATGCTGTTAGAAACCAATGCTCATACACGAGATTTCGATCCTAAAAAGCCTATAAAGAGTAATAAAGGTAGAAAGTATATGTATATAATTAAACCACTATTTAAACTAACCGAGGATATAAGTTGTAAACAAATACCTAAAGGTAAGGGTTTGCCAATTTTAAAGAAGTGGAATAAGTTTGTTGATTATGTTTATTGGGATGATCCTAATGAGTTAGTTGATAGGTTAAAGTTATTAATTGCGTCTCGAGATGCTGGGAATACTGGTGTAGACAATGAAATTTTGTCGATTATAGAAGAACTACGAGAAAATGGAATCATAAATCAATAAATACTTTGACCTTCAGCAATTTATTTCATTTTAAATTTAACTTAAAACAATATCGGACGCAATGAATGTTGATAAGTTTGGTCATCACATCCACAAACGGATGCGAATATCTGATATTTTTGATATAGCTGACAAAACAATTACCAAATCAATAAATGGAGAATTTGATTTACAACAGAATCGAATTTCTGGTGTGATTGATCCTACGCAAGCTGATCATGTTTCAAATAAGCAGTACGTTGACAACAAAATTCAAAATTTGTGCAATAAAAATTACGTACAAACATTAATAGATAAATCTAAGCAAGAAATTATAAGCGAGGTACATAATTCTATAGAGCATTTAAAAGAAAATATATTTTCATTTATTAATCAGAATAATTCAAACTCTTCAACTAAAAAGACCAGTAAAGCCATTCAAAATGATAAAACATCAAGTCGTCAATGAATTGCATCGATCGGCTCGTAAGAATTTTATTCGTCGCTCAGTGATCCTTAAAGGCATAGATGACTTATGGCAAGCAGATCTAATTGATTTAAGAAACATAAAAAAATACAACAAGGGATTTAGTTATATATTAGTTATAATTGACTGTTTTACTAAGTATTCTTGGGCAGTCCCTTTAAAGTTAAAAACAAAAATAGAAGTATCACACGCTTTTGAAAAAGTACTTAAACAAAGCGGTCACACCCCAGTAAATTTGCAAACTGATTTAGGTACTGAATTTTACAATGAAACGTTTTCAAAATTAATTAAATCATTTAATATAAATCATTATTCCTCGTTTTCAACAAAAAAAGCATCAATAGTTGAACGATTAATAAAAACTTTTAAAAATAAACTTTTTAAATTATTCAACATAAATGGCAGCTATAAATGGATAGGAAAGTCATTGGATAGTATTGTAGCAGACTACAATAATACAAAACATAGAACGATTGGCCACAAACCGAATGAAGTGGATTTTAATAATGAACAAAAAATAAAACAACTTATTTTACAGTCACGAAAACCGTTAGCATTTAGACGGAATAAGTTCAGTATAGGTGACCCTGTTCGTATTAGTAAATATAAAAACTGTTTTCGAAAGGGTTACACTCCTAACTGGTCAACAGAAATTTTTAATATTGTTAAAGTAAACGACACAAATCCTGTTACATATAATATAGAAGATCAACGCAAACAACCGATTTTAGGATCTTTTTATGAACAAGAAATTCAGAAAACAAGCTACCCCGATGTTTACTTAATTGAAAAGGTTATAAAAAAGAAAGGTAATAAGTTATTTGTAAAATGGTTGGGTCTACAAGAAAGTGAAAACAGTTGGATTGATAAGTCTAAAGTTGTTAACTGATGAGATATCATATATTAATCTTTTTTCTTCATGACAACAGTACATTCAATTACAAACAATGAACGGAGGCGGACTGGTAAATAGTTTGATAAACAATTTACCGATCGAACTACACTTACCTGGTTATAACTATTGCGGTCCAGGAACAAAACTTGAAAGACGCTTGTTGCGCGGTGACAAAGGCATAAATAAGTTGGATGAAGCTTGTAAAGAACACGATATCGCATATTCAACATTCTCAGATTTACCCAATCGGCATAAAGCAGATTTACAGTTGATAAATATGGCTAAACGGCGTTTAAATGCTCAAGATGCGGGAAAAGGAGAAAAATTGGCTTCTTGGATTGTTAGCAAAGTTATGAAGGCGAAACTGAAAACCGGGTCAGGATTGAAATCATTCGGGTCCTTAGTATCAAAAATTCGCGCACATATTAAAAAGTCCAAGCCTAATAAAACAAATTTAATAAAGTATGCCTATCTGGCAGCGAAGAAATTATATCCATTAAATTCAAATAATAAGATTTGTTTGCCAAGAGTTATATCGTTACCAAAAACTGGTGGAGTTTTGCCTTTAATACCTATATTTGCTGGGTTGTCTGCGTTAGGTTCATTAGCCGGAGGTGCGGCTGGAATTGCAAAAACTGTTAATGATTATAAAAATGCTCAAAAAAATTTAAGGGAATCTGAACGCCATAATAAGGTTATGGAATCCATAGCAATCGGTAAAGGTTTGTATATCAAGCCTTACAAGAATGGTAAAGGATTGTTTGTAAAGCGTTCAAAAAACTAAATATGAGGTTACCTAATCATGCTCTAAGTAATATCGAAATCATGCGTTACGCACAAAATATACCATATTTTCGAGGAGTATTTATGAAAGACCAATTACCTAAGAAATCGAACCCCATCGAATGTGGTATTGTCAATTTGGATAACTCTGTCAACGAAGGAACTCATTGGGTAGCCTATGTTAAAATAGATAAATACTGTGAATATTTTGACAGCTTTGGTGATTTAAAACCACCTATAGAATTAGTAAATTATTTTAAACATTGTAATATACATTATAACTATACAAGGTATCAAACATATAATTCTGTAAACTGTGGTCAATTGTGTTTGAATTTTTTGTTTAAATTTTGGAATAAAAGTATAAAATAAATCAACTTGTTTTATTGTCAGCAATCGCAAGATGTCTTTCACGCTGTCTATAACAGGCACCTCGTCAATACTTTCCACATATTATTCACCAAATTTGCAACTTGAAGGAGAATATGAATGTGCATTATTACATTTGTCTACATTTAATTCGATTCCGAATATTGATGAAAAAAATAATAAATTGTATTATGGTGATTACAACGAATTTATTGAAATACCTGAAGGTGCATATGAACTGCAAGATATCAACGATTACATTAAATCACAAATAAAAAATACAAGATTTCAACTACAGTGCAACAACAATACTTTAAAGACAAATATATATTGCACGAAAAAGTTAAATTTTATAAAAGAAGATTCTATTGGTAGACTATTAGGATTCGACAAGAAAATTCTTGAAGCTAATATATTACACGTGTCACAGTTTCCAGTCGACATTTTATCAACGACCGTGGTGAGGGTTGAATGTGATATTATTAGCGGATCTTATGTGAATGGTAGACCTAGTCATATTATTCACGAGTTTGCTCCTAACGTGCCTCCAGGTTACAGAATTATTGAAATTCCGAAGAATATAATATACTTTCCGGTCAATCAAAATATTATAAATAGTGTTAATATAAGGTTATTAGATATTAACAACAATTTGCTTAATCTACGTGGCGAAGAAGTACAGTTATATTTACACCTAAAAAGAAAATGATTGATTATTACCCACTACATAAATATAGCAGTGCAGATACCAAAAACGTTAGTAAGGCACGAACCATCTCCAAAGCTGCATTGCATTCTAATAAGAGACAAAAGCTAAACAAAGAAAATCTCAATTTTCTTAAAACAATAGGTTTACTAAAATGAATATACTAGATCTTTTAACTACTCCATTATACGATAATACCATCGAAGGTATTGAATTTCATTCGTATAAACCCTACGTCACTAGTTTTAATAGAAATGATGAAATTCGTATACCTATTAATCAAAAAGATTTGTATGTTCTGCCATCAGCGAGTACTTTACATTTAGAAGGATTTGTGAATGTTACGAAAAGAGATACCAAAGAAAAAACAAGCGTAGAATTTACAAATAATCCGTTGATGTACCTTTTTCAAGATATCAGGTATGAATTGAACGGAGTGGAGATAGATAAAATAAAAAATGCGGGTGTAACTACTACCATCAAATCATTGATATCTATGAACGAAAGTGAATCTAAAACATCCCAAGCCTGGAGATGGGATATACATGGCACGAAAAGTGAGAATGGATTTTTTTCAGTATCAATACCGCTAAGTAATATCTTAGGATTTGGTGAAGATTACAAAAAAGTTATCATAAATTGTAAACACGAACTGATTTTGCTAAGAAGTAATACAGACTTGAATGCTTTGAAACTGAATAGTGGAGAAGTCATACAAAGTGTTGAAATTAATAAAATTGTATGGAGAATGCCACATGTGAAAGTGTCCGACAAAGAAAAATTGAACTTCATAAAAATTTTAGAAAAAGACCGTGCACTTCAATTAATTTTTAGAAACTGGGATTTATATGAATATCCTTTATTACCTAAATCAACAAAGCATACGTGGTCTATTAAAACCTCATCGCAAATCGAAAAACCACGATACGTTGTTATAGGACTGCAAACCAACAGGAAAAACAAATCTGGGGCTGACATGTCTAGATTTGATCACTGTAACCTACGTGAAGTAAAAGTTTACTTAAATTCAACTTATTATCCGTACGAAAATCTAAATACTGATTTTATAAACAATCAATATGCTTTATTATACGAACAGTACGCTCGATTTCAACAGTCTTATTACGGACGTAGACCAGAGCCTTTGTTGAGTGCTAAAGAATTTAAGGACATTGCTCCGTTATGTGTGATAGATTGTTTTCGACAAATAGATAATCTTATATCAGGTCCAGTAGTTGACGTGAGAGTAGAGTTGGAGAGTATTGTTGAAATACCTGATCAAACTTCTGCTTACTGTCTTATATTGAATGACTGTATAATTGAATATAAACCCCTAAGCAGTACTGTGAGAAAAATATCATGAATTCTAATAGTATAATATTGGACGTTCAAGGATTTAAAGACATACATAACAATTTTATATTAAAGGAATTATCTTTTGCAACTCGTAATTATACGCAAACGTTTTTAATAAAACCACCGTATCTTTTTAAGAACTTGTCAGATGAAGAAAAGAGACAGGTTAAATGGTTGGAGAAAAACAGAGGCATTTACTGGAACGAAGGATATATTGACTTTAGAGAATTTCAACGTATAATCGTTCCATATTTAGAAAATAAAGAAATCATTGTCAAAGGATTAGAGAAGGTGAAATGGGTCCAAGATCTTTGTGTAAATTGCAAAGTGTCGGACCTCGGTGAAGAAAAGTGTCCTAGTTTTACAGTGTTACATAAAAAATATTGCGATGAAAAAACAAATCTAAATTGTACTCATCATTTCAAACATTGTGCTCTAAAAAATGTATTATGTATTAAGAAATATCTGAAGTGGTAATAAATTGTATATTTTAAGTTTCATTAAATAAAAATCTTTTTAATATAAATATATTTTATTACATAATCCATAATAACATCTGATATATCTAATACAGACAAGTTAAAAGTTCATGTTTAAATAAAAACATCATTATACTCACAATTTTTAACATAAAGTTTCTTAAAAATCACTATCTATTAAGGACTTAGAAATTTTCTTGACCAATGATTCAGTATCGTCCATGACGCTATCAATAGCGTCTTTAACTATGTATTGTGCATTTAAAATTACATTTTCTCTATCACTATCACTGTCACTGGTTTGAGTACTGTTGTTACAAAGGTCTATAACGAAAATTTTTATCAATTTGATGCCGCGTCGCTGTAATCTGCTCATTACAAAAGACGTGTTCTCTTTCTGTTTCGTTATATTATTGTGTCTTGACTTTTCCCGACGTCGTTTGGATTTCTTTTCTTTCGTTTGTTAATTGCAAATTTCGGGCTCGTTGCGTAGAATCTCGGAGAATCCTTCGAAGGGATCTTGCGCATACTGGTTAAATATAATATCTGCATCAGAAATCTGTAACAAAACAAATTAAATCATTACTAACGGTATTATGGTAATACAATCTATTATAATTAATACAAAGTTAATAAAATATAATTTAAAAAAATACATACCAACGACATGCTGTTGATGTTTGATGATTTTGCAATGTAGTTTAAGTACCTATTCGAACCAGTAATATGTGACAAGTGACAAAAAATTATATATCTCCCCCGAAACAAACAACGGTATTATACATGTTAGAACACGTTTACTATAAAACGTTAAATAAGCATAATATTTTATTCATTAGAAACAAAACGATACGTCATATATTTAATGCTTATTTAACATTTTATAATACATTGAACTGAATGCTTCAGTAGCGTAGTGGTAAAGCGAGCGCGGTACGACTACCGCTTTGAGGTGTCGGGTTCGAATCCCGGGTCGGGCAAAGTGATATTGAGTTTTTCTACTCAGTATCAGTCCTGAGTGTTCGTTCGATATGGTAATGGTGTGGCCTACCCTTCATTAGTACAAGGTTTGATTGCGTGTGTGTATGTATGTTGAACTGGATAGAAGGCAATCTGAAGTATCATATTGTATATCAGCTAAGTACCTTCCTATAGTGTGATGGTTGAATTATATGTATTATAATCCATACTAATATTATTCCTGCGATGGTAAATATGTCAGTCAGGTTCGTAAATAAAACAAGTTATTACAATTCAACACATATTTATTTATATTATTCCAAAAAAAATAAAGAATAGACAATAAGCTGTTAAAAGTACTTAATACTACAGTTACAATTTTATAAGTTAATAGGTAGATAGTATTAAATTATCATTCTTTAAAAAAATGCGCATGACCCCAGGCTCGCGTAGATATTTTGTCTACAGATATTGCTCGTTTATCGTCATTGCTAGATAATGCAATTTTGTTAACACTTTGTGTAAATATTTCATGCTTAATTGATTTAAACATAATATTTTTGCTACGAATGACTCCACCCTGAAATAATACTTTTTCATAATCTGAGATACTTAATCCTCTTACCACGCATGATTTTACTCCCTTTGCTTTTTTAATAATGTTATTGGGAGTTTTTATAGAATAAAGTTTGGATCTCAAACCAACGAAATCCGTTATATAATTTCCTCCCATTTCATCTTTGAAAAGACCTGGAACTTTTTTATTTATTAATGGTAACTTATATACATTAACATCATCATAGTTACTTGTGTCAAAATATTGCAAAAACTGGCATTTTAAGTCACGATAAAAGTCATTCGTATATATTTCATACACAAGAGAATCAGTATCTGTATAACATAGTTTCACTCTATCTCCGTAAAAATTCTTTACAATATTGTAATGAAAGTTATACATATGTGACTTAGAAAGTTCTAATACCGTAAATCCTATATAAATAGGCTTGTCTAAAATAATTTGATTGGGTTTATTTTGTATTGCCACCAAATTATCAGATAAAATCGAAGCACTATGGAAATAGGGGTTGGCTATTAGCCTCTCAGCGGATATTGATTTTTTAGTTTTATTATTTTTATCACTCCATTGATTAACTAAATGAACAGTTACTCTTTTTTCAGTGTTTTCTAAAGTTTTCCCAAAAACACTGTTATTTAATAACTTAAAAAAGTCTTGCTCAAAACTACTTTTAGCCTTTTGTCTCAACAAAGTGTTCAATTCTATATATTTTTTTAAATATGGACACTGTTTAAAAGTTATAGCTTTATGAATTTTACGTAATATTAAACCGTGTTCTATGCATTTTTTCAAATAAATGTAGTGTATGATATAATTATATTTATTATATAAATTAGCAATAAGTTTATTTGTTTTACCTCCTGGAGGCACACATTTTTCTGGACAAAATGGTAAATCATTATGATATTCGTGCAAATGTTCGGGATACAAAAGATCAACTTCTAATATAAAGCCCCACTCGGCGTTGTCCTCAACATTTTCTACATGTAAATTAGCTAATTCACTTTCATTAAGAAATCTAAAACTAGAATAGGGTAAATACTGACACATACTAAAACCATAAAGATTATTACAATCGAGATATGCTATGAAACAGGAAGGGTTTGACGCATTATATTCAGACATGTACATGTGATTGGCTTTTGCATGCCGATGGGAACACATGCACAAACCTCCTCTTATACCTCTTTGAATCATTCTTACGATTGCCAAGTCCGACAAGAGTTCCAAATGAACGTCTGTTTTAAGCAACATGGCGTCAAAAGATAAACTAGGAGCGGTGATGTAAAAGGCAGGGTCCAGTTTATAATGTTGTTTACATGTTTTTCGAAATTTTTGGAATATGTCTGTCAATAAAAGTACATCCGTTTTCAAGTACAGATCCGTGTATTCGCCTAAATTTTTTATACTAAATTCGTTCCAAACCGTTTTGGCATGATTATAATCATCATCGCTTATATTTTCGTTGGTCAATGAATTATAAAACTCGCTCTTGAGTGGTAACGATTTCTGTTCGTATCGTTTCCAATCAGTCATGTAGTCATATGGATAAATACCTTTCCGTGTCAATAAATTAAACTTTCTTCTATCAGAAAAATGCGATTTCAGATTAACAAAATCTTCGGAATGCATTGTTTTGGCAAGTTTGTGTAAACTCGTTCCTAAAAAATTGAAAGAATCTAAAAACCTTATTTGTATGTACTCATTATCAGTAATATGTATAAATTTAGAAAATGATGTATATTTTTCTTTGGTCTTAGGTATAATCTTTATTTGCCCGGGAATTTCAGCCAATTTTTTTATAAATAAATGACAATCATAACCTGATAAATTATGAAAAAATACTGGAATAAATTTTGGAACTTTATGTTGTAGATTACAATGTCGATGAGCCGCGCCACGATATCGACCTGTAATATGGCAGTGATCTCTTACTTTATCGCACCATAATAAGTTTTCACATATGTAACACTTTATGGCATTGGTAAAATCAAAGACATCTTTTTCTGTGAATATCATAGGTTCATTTTTAGACAGAATTTTGTATATTACTTTAACATCATCTATCAAAAATTCAACAAATTTCAAAACACAGTCTTTACCGCGATAAGTTCTATAACCTTCAAATGAATCCTCGAAAGATGATACTATATTGTAGGCGAACGCAGCCGGCACGTGCCGTTGTGAGTATGACGTGTTAGCGGTGGTGTTCGATTCACCGTCACCAATCGGTTCAAGCAACGTTTCAAAATCCGCATATATCACAAATGGAATGTTTTGTTTCCTATCATAATTTTTGAATTTTAAAAATGATCCTTTTTCTGGCAAAACTGTAACTACCCCTCCACATAAATGTGTATTAATTTGACTGAGAGTCGAAAAAAATAACAAGCACGTTTCACAGAAATATAATTTACCATGGTGTTTGGTGATCTGATTTCTAACGAGACGTGGCAAGTCCTTGATAAGGCAATAGTGGGAATTTGTATTATTTTCTAAAAATAATAAGTGAATGCTTTAAGATTTATTGTTGTTCATAGATTTATACAAGGGGCCTATAATAATCTTATTATTTTTCAACCCATACACGAAAATATTCAGAAAAGGATTATTTTTCTCAAAAATCACTATATCAGAAAAAGTTATGGGAAACGACAAGTCATTAATATTTAAAATGTTCTGAAAGTGCGGATAAGACGAAACTCTGTCCGAATGTCGGGTTGCAGGGCACAAGGCTGCCACAACACACCACAAAAAGCAATATTTGTCTTTGTTTCGAATATTCAAACAAGCTTTTTTATTTTTTATGAATTTTGGTAAATCTATAAATCCGCTTCCGCCGAGAGGCTGATATTTATTAATGTTTATTTCTAAATGTGAATTATTCAAAAAGGTCCAACCGCTATCTCTCTCCTGAAATTCTTCTATTTTTTTTAAAAGTAATGCTATCGCAGATTTATAAATTGAATCGAACTCGTAATTAACATGAACTATATAATTTTTTGTACCGAATGATTTAATTTCCCTTTGATCACTTTTATATAAAAGAAAAACAGAAAAGAGTTCAAAATTAATTTTAACAGATGTATGTATGTGAAGTGATCGATCTATTAAATATTTTACTTGATCACTAATACTATTCAGAAACATCTCTGGGAAATTATTTACTTGCTCGTCAGTTGCGGTTATCCTATAACTTACGATACGTCCTTTAAACGAAGTATTGATAATTGAAACATTGCCGTAAAATGGGGTTGCGCTATTGTTTTTATGTGCATTGCTCCTTGAATGACCCGACCATCGACGACTATCTACGGACACTTTGCAAACCGAACAGTATGGCATTATTTATATTATAGTATCTATCTAATTATAATTTACAATGCTTTATACAATTTTAAATTACAAAAGCACCAAGCGTGCTTATAAACTAGAACAAAAGTTATAATTGTTAAATACTTACAAAATATACAGTAAGTATAAAATCCACATCTATAAATTTCAAGCCGGATTTTAAATTGAATGAAGTGGCTTATCCAATACCATAAGACAAATGCCTGTGCCCCGTTGAAATTCAGTTGTCGTTTGTGCTTCTCGTTCTTATTCACGAAAGTAACTTGTCTTTTAAAACATTTCTGAAAGAGTAATGCATAATATTAGTCGAATATTAAATGTATTTTTAAGGTACAATCAACAATATGTTAAGAATTTTTATGTTTATAGTTACCTGAATTTTTGCCGTTTTTCTATTATAGTTAATATTTCTATATTCTGTAGCTCCATATAAAACTCAGTTGTTGGTATATCAATTTGTATGTAATATACCGATTACTTCTTATAAAAATATATTTATCGATTATTTTTTTTATAAATGCTGCTATGTCACTTCAACATTTTGTGGTAATGAACTTTGAAAAAGAAAAAATCAGCTTTTATAGTAATTTCAAATTCAATATTAAAATAACTATTAATCATAAGAGTCATATTATGGTTACTGTTCATACGATCTTCTTCCATTAGAAGGATATACTCAAATATCAAGTAAATAACATAGTTCATATCGTGACACGTGCGCTCAACCTATGTATTAATTTCCAGTCAGCAAAATCAAATTTGCGTCATTCAAGTAAGGATGGCACGTATTCAATTTTAAGTTTTTTTGGTTACGATATTCATTCAAATGAAATAATTTCTTACAATAACTATAGTTACAATAACATTATAATATTATACACAATATATTGTAATCATTACGATAAAACAAAATGGAAAAAAATAGGAAATAAATGTTGGTCACTATCATCATAAATAAAGAAATTACTTGTAAAGTTTGATGTTATTAATATATTATTTGAAATAATCTGTGATAACATAATTTATGGTTACTTAAATATTTACAATGTAATGTACGTTTCCCAACCCTAAGCATTTTTGCTGCATCGACGTTTAATGTTACTCGAACTCTGAATGCGCATTTTACATGAGTATAATACGTACACGGAAAAAAGTAACGTAAAATACATTATACCATAGCACATGCAACATTTTTAATGTTGTCAATTATCACACGTTTTTCGCTTATAAACAACTGGTTTTGATGGAAACGACATAACAAAATCAACTCTACAAGACTGGAAGTACTCTTGAAGAAGTAATCTGCGAATAACCGAACCCGCTGCCGAGCTGCTGACACTTGCCGTGCCTGCTGCCACCGACTCACCAAGCTTATTGTGCAGGTATATTCAAACAGCTGTTTCAAACGGAAAAAATGTGAGTATAAATTATTTTAAAATCACTCTGACGTACTGATTTCTTAAATTTGTATATTTAAATTAATTGTTTTAAAATTTATATGATTTTCAGGTCTGAATCAGAATGCGAGTACTATCAACCAGCTCCAGTTTCTGAACAAAAAAAGAAACCCAACCGCAGCCTGTCGGCGGACAACGTCGGGAAGCGCAAGCCAGTCTCAACGACGAGTTCAACACGAACAAGGTAAGAAATTTAAATATTTTTACGGACTTCGTAGGAAGAATGTTTTCTGTACCTTGCGGTAGAATTTGTTTATAACAAGTAATATATTTAGAGAGGTGTGTTCAGTGTTCACAAACTACCGCATATATCTCCGAGGTAATAGGCATTGTTTCAAACCATATTTTCTGTTTAAAAGAGTACCTATAATTTCGAATATGATCCTTACAAATTTATAGAGATCTGCTCTTCGGAGAACGATACTAAAACACCTCAACAAAAGAAACTTCAATGTATCAAAATATTAGTTTGGGTGGTAGTTATAAATTTGTTTCTATATAATTTGTTACTAATACGACTGGTAGAGATAATGTATGTGTATCAATTTAAAAACGTTTTAGGAGAAACTTCAGTGACAATAAGTTGAAAATTAATATTTATGTTTCATATATTGTTTCAGTAAAAAAACAAAGAAAACTATTGATATATTTGGTATAAGTCGCAACTATGCAACGGACACAGAGCAAACTGAAAGTATTAGTCGGCTCTCGTCATATTTTGTGAACCGAGTGGCCAACGGCAGCGAGCGGCGAACAGCGAGCACCAGCGGTGAATACTACATCGACTGCAAGGTGTACAAGTCGAGCGACGCGCACGACACCGAACCATTGGACATGTGGAAGAAGGCGCTCATCCGTATCAAGTTCCAAACCGACACCGATTCCCCTCAGTGGCGAAAATTACAAGAGTTCGTGCGTTTATCCGATTTATTGTTCGAAGAACAACCGAAAACATATAATAATGTTAAATAAAAAATTAATAATTCGAAAACGTCACAGTTATTTTACTCAACCAAAGCTTTCACATTCATAATACACATAACATTTCATATGAGTTTCAATCATAATTTGATGAATTCGTATAAAACACATTACAAAAACTTTATTTTTCCTTCGACACTCATTGATTGCCCGTTGTCAGAGTATACAATTGTGGTGTGAATTCATATTCTGAGTCGATCATTCCATATTGGGCAGTCTAGACCACCGTCCGGAGCGATGGCGAACTTGTCAGAGTATAAAATTGTGGTGTGAATTCATATTTTGAGTCGATCATTCCATATTGGGTATTCTAGACCACCGTCCGGAGCGATGGCGAACTTGTTTCGCCGAGCGACAGGTGGTCTAGAATGCCCAATATTATCCTACTCAAGACGTCTCGGTATGCTTAAATTTTGTAAAAAAAACAATATTTTGGAAGGAAATATGCCAATTTACGCATTACGACCATGTCAAAGTATGTTGTAATGAATTTTAGATAGGTATTTTGTTATTTCACAGTAGATTGAGTTACTGACGAACAGGCTCAAAATTTTTAAATGACTATTTTCCCAATGTCCGCTCTATATAATTTTAGAACTCTTTGGTGATTAACAATGTATTTGTATTTATTAGGACCATTGATGTATTATTTTAATTTTGTCTACTTGATAATGTGTATTGTGTCAAGGTCGCATGGAAGTGGAATAAGGCAGAGAGAAAAAAAAAGAATCTGCCTCGTCTTCTGACAATCAGTTCAGTACATGGTAAGCAACATGCTTACCCATAAACAATAACTACATCAATATAATATTAAATCACAAAACAGCGTGTTTCTCTGTAACGCTTTCATGGCCAAACCATGGAGCCGATTTAATTCAAGTTTAATTTTAATTTAATTAAGGAAGGACAGAGACCTTTTTTTATCTCGGAAAAGTACATATGTAAGTGGACTTAAATCTATGAAAAAAAACCTGCGGCCGGAGCCGCGAGCATAAGCTAGTAAGTTATAAGTATCAAAATATTCGAACTTTACTTACCAAAAGACCCAATAAAATTGACACTTTATACTGCCAGCAAACTAAATTGTAAGTACCTATAGTCACTTTCCACGTCCAAAAAAAACTGATTTGTAGTGACATCCATCAATACCCATCATGAAAAAACAAGCGTCAAACCAATCGTACCCTTGTAAAGGGAATATTCAACAGAGTTTGTGCGTCACTGCTACGGTCCTAGTTCAGATAACATTTTCGATTAGCAATACCTATGGAGCCTCAAAGCGACATGTGCAATGTCTGAGTTGCCAGCGTGACAGCTTTCTGGCAATCAAATCCTTTGAGTATTTAACATCAAATCTGATGTAAGATAAAGTCGATAATTGTTTGTGTTTCTGCTATCTTATGCTCGGAATTTCGCCTGCGTAATAATATTCTTGTTATTGAATAAATTAACTACGGAAAGTTTTGTTGAACTAAACTACACCGATAATCCCGACTACTGCCCGCCGACTACGCGTACATCAGAATATCCCTATGATGAATGTATTATGAACACATTAATATTTTTCGAAGTAATTAAATGCAACGCATCGTTAAATGTTATAATTGATAGAGTCGTTGTTATCTTACTCAAACTAATATTATTAATGCTAAAATTTGTGAAAATATTTGGATGTGTGTTAGAAGTAAACGCAGATACTACTAAACGGATTTGGATGAAATTTGGCAGACGGATAGACCGTGTTCTGGATTAAGACGTAGCCATATCGGGCACAAATTCCAGACTCCGTTCTTATACAGATTAGAAAAACCCAATATCACATTGCCCGATCCGGGATCCAACTCAAGCCCTTAATATAGCAGTCGTACTGTAATACAACTATGCCACCGAGGCAGTCAGTTTTTATGAAGAATACACACATGAACGATTGAAACATAAAACTAGAATCGAGTTTGCAACCAGAATAGAAAACTATCCACAGTCAATGTTATCTGTGCTCCGATTGTAACTTAAAAATCGGAATTCCCTCGGATTCCAATATCTTCGGCGCTTGTTATCCCGACTAAAATGCTGGGGGAAACTTTCGCTTTTTGTACACGAAAGGGGTCGGTTAGGGTTGAGGGTGAAATTGAGTTTGAACCCTGTAATTAATGCCAAACAAATATAACTCACGTTAGTACAAACCTATGTTTAAAGTGTTTGATAGAGTTTTCCAATGAATAATTTGTTAGTTTGAAATGAATGGGTATATTTTATTTTGCATATTGAACTTTTGACCGCACCTTTTCTGAAATAGCAACAACATTTACATAGATTTATAGGATGTCTTCACACGTATACTTCAATTAAATATAATATAATGGACCTATATCGCACGAACTGTAGCTTGAGCAAAAGCAAGTTAAATGGGTGACTAAGTAGGACATAAAAAATGCAATATTTTATTCTTTATTTCTCTTGGGTTAGAAACTCTTCCAAGGAAACGGAATAGCGGCAGTAAGCGATAAGAATACATTAAGAATTATAATTCTGAACCGAGAAAGGATAGTATTAATTAAAAATGATTTAATGCTCTGAAGAAAAAATGAAAAAGAATTAGTTACAAATCTATTTACGCTCAAATAATGTAATTTAATGTGATTAAAATCAAGAAAACAAATACATCAGCGTAATAGACCTTTTCTAGCGAACTTGTAGCGCTTGTTGGGAATCCAATAAATGAAACTGGATGACCCATTTCCTTCTCATAGATACTGTATTATAGGTATACAGAAAGGTTTAGGCAAATGGTTTCATCAGAGTTTCCTTCGAAAAGCACGCTGTTAAATTCTGTAATAAATCGGACTAATTGTGATTTTAACCCAGATAGTAATGATCATTTGCTAGTTTTTCGAATTAGATTCTTTTTCCAAAAGGTCAGTGAGTTGACATTTTTTCCAGTCACTATTTTAATTACATTTTCCCTGTATTTAGTAATTATTTGGCGTTCATTCGCTCTGTATATAAAAATAACCGAATTAAAAACTGTCTAATGATCATTGAAGTTACATCTAAGTGCGGTGGTTAGGTACTAAATTTACGCAACATAGGTCGGTCCAATACATTTAATTTAGGTCAAGTTTTTCTTAACTTCGTAAAGGCCGGCATAAGCTTATCGAGAAAAATATTTTTTGCTGACTTTTTCGACTACCCGCTGCGGTGGTTCTGATAAGGCATTTTCTTTTTGTGAGATCAAACTAATAGTTTCTCTTAGAGAACATAATAAATATTATTTCATCCTGACATATCCGTTTTTTCTATTAACTGCACATCGAGTTTATAAGGGATCAATTTATACAGAAATTAATCTCGTTTCCGGTATATTTATGTTGTTTTGTAGCTTTTATACACAGATTATTAATATTATACACTATTTATAATTTATTATTCAGCATTTGCGAAATTGAGCATGTGTGTTGCGAATCTGAAACGTATTTGGTCTGAAAAACGTAGTCTTAAGTGCTTTTAATTAAAGGTTTATTTAATTTGCAAAATTGTGTTGCAAAAAGCTGTTGCAGGAAGTAGGTATTTTAGAATAGAATATGATATTTATTTCAAAAAGGAACAACCGATTTTGATTAAAAAATCTATGATACCAATCTGGAATTCTTTGTAATTAAAAAATATTTCTCAAAATCGGTCAATAAACGACGGGGTTAACATACAAAAATACACGTCGAATTGAGATCCTCCTCTTTTTTTGGAGTCGATTAAAATACAAAGTAACGTAATCCGCTTAACAATCTCGTTTATTGCCGTTGTTACTGTGCTTCAGTTAGTTTTTACTTAAAATTTATTTGGTTACTAGCTGACCCGGCAAACGTTGCTTTGCCATATAAATTCTTTTTAGAGATTATTTTAGTAGAAAAAAACGAATGATTGATCAGTTACCGACCGGGGTTAAAAGTTATTAAATTACTAATATCGCTATTAAAAAATAGGGAATGATGGAAGAAGGTAGAAAATTTAGGGTTGTACGTATTTTTTACTGTCACATCAAAAAAACTGTCAGAAAAATAAAACAAAAAATTGGGTGGGCCACCCTTATCACTTAAGGGTATGAAAAATAGATAACAACCTATTCTCAGACCTACCAAGTGTGAATGTAAAATTCCATCAAAATCGGTTCAGCCGTTTCGGAGGAGTATGGTAACAATCGCTGTGACACGATTTTTTTATAGATATAGATAGGGCATGTAAGGTAGATCAAGTAAATATAGAACTCAGACGAGCCTAAAAAAGTCAAATTTTTAGCAACATTAAAACAAAATAATTTTTCACATATATTTTACACCCGCAACACACGTACCTACCTCATAAAGGCATTTAATTTATATCAATTCAAATTACTCAATGTTCAAACAACCAAATTAATTTGAGCAGCGCTGCATTTTATGCAGGGTTTGGCCGTAATAATGAAATCGGAACACCGTGAAGCTATTGTTCTTGTGTTCATTAAGCTTTGGGATTATACCGTTTTAATTTACCAGAGAAACAATAAGTAAAGCGGGACGTTGTTTTAAAAATCCATTGTGAGGGCAACGTACAAGATCTGCACGCTTCGGTTTGTTTGTATCCCATCTTTGGTATTATAATTATAGAGATCTGAACATGATTTTCTTCATAAATATTTTTTTAGATGTTGCGGCTTTTTTTTCAAATATTTTTGCCATACAATATGATCCTTATTGGGACTTCCAAAGCAATAATAAAATTAAATTACATCAACCCTCTCATTTACACTTCAACTACTGAACAAGGCGAACAATTACTGAACAATATACTAATCCTAGACCTTTCGTCCACCACGTTGACTTTAGTAATTTTTTTTTTTTACCGAATATTGTCTACATTATTTGTATTTTTTACTGTCGATTCTTTTTGTACTGTTGTATGGGCGTCGGTTAAGTATTGCAATGTTTTATGCAAAAACGCTTTTGACCGGCCATATCCCGAGCAAATCCGCACATGAGTAAAACAATAACCTTAAATTGTAAATCTGATTTAGAAAAACATTCAACATGTTTTAACCACTAAGTATTCCTCGCGGCTTCGCCCGCGTGAAAAACCGTTCCCTCTACAAAAGTCCCTAAAACACAGTACGACGCCAGCGCAATCTACTCAAACAATCAAATTAAAAATATCCATTAATTCCCATGACAGGAAATTACCGGGATAAAAATTCTGTGTTACCTAATCCAGGAGTCAGAACATAATCTACCCGTATGCCTCATCCAAATCCGTTTAGTTGTTTCAGCGTTCACTTCTAACAAACAAATAATCAAAACATTTTCACATTTATAATATTAGTAAGACAGTAAAACGAGGGACAATTAACCTAAACAAAAACCCATTTGTCAACATGTGTCCGCACAATCGTAAGTCATTACCCATGCTGTAACTATGGGACAAGTGGTTACATGGGCCTGACAACGCAAGATTAAGCCTACATACAAAGTTTCAAATTAAACGGGCCCCTCGGGATAAAATAGTATGCCACGTAGACTCGCTCATTTTATCTTTGTGTTTACGTAATTATTTTAAAGCCTTTTGTGCGAAAGGCGTCTGTGGGCGTGTCTGGAATCTGTAGCTTAATTTATACAACGTGTTTAAAAGTTACAAGAAATAATTGGGCAACTTTTATAATTGTACTATGTTTCGAAATTCGTTAGTACTTTCCCTAATAAACTCTAGGAAACCTACTTTCAGAAGTGTTGATTAAATTGTACCCATTTTCTAATTAATAGCAAATATAAATATTAATTTTCAACGCCTACAATGCTTTATTGTAATGTGGATAATTAGACGATTAAATGGCAAAGCGTTGGCCCCGTTTTTTCAACTGTAGTTATCTTTTTGTCAGGGTCTTATTAAGATGGACGCGCTCGCATCACCTGGAGCACTCGAAGCTCTGTGAGCTGTGCCCAGCTTAATCACACCGAGGATTACCCTAACTACAGTTGAAAAAACCCGGTCTTAGTCGCAACATTGTTCGTGTTAACTACACAATATCTAAACATAACACAAAAAACGACGAAGCTGTTCGAGAAAATGAAAGTAGTGCCCTTGCGCTTCGTTTGGCTCGTCTTGGCGGGGCACCGTGCCTCCAGACATTTTATATTCAATATTAGTATCTAGAAATTCGTAAGATCAAATAACTCAAAGTTCTAAATTAAAACCACTGAAGCTTTCATAGAAAAATGTATGAATATATTAAAGCCCACGTACGAAGCGGTTATACCAGAAACTTTGAGTAATTTTATAGAAACCCGCACCTAAGAAAGTTGAACTATCGACGTGAACCGACTGTCGTGGCAGGCCGCGTCTTACACGAGTTTCAGGGCTTATAACAGTTTATGCTGTTTCGTACATAATTAATAGTTAAATTATTAGTTAACGTAAAGGTTAACAGTTATACAAAACGAACACACACCACGCCTTTATATTGTCTTCGAATGGGTAGACAGAGACGCGACTAGGGAACTCAATTTTGGCATATCTCATGATGTGATATCAAAACTCGCGAGTCTATCGCCATATCGGGTGTAAATTTCAGACTCCGGGGTGAAATTGAGCAAAAAGCCCCATAAGGCTTTGCTCGACCCGGAATTCGAACCCAGGACTTCAGAGCGAGGTCGTACCGAGCACGCATCTCGCGAAAAAAATAAAGCTACGCCGCCGAGAATCTTCAGTCGGCACTGAAGAAGAGCTATAAAAAAACAATGCTTATGATCAGCAAGCGAGTTTCAGGATTGAATATAGCTGTTCTGATAGTGGTACAGTGGCTGATGTAATAAAGAGCCAAAATTCCAATTCTGAGCAACTGTCCCCAAGCAATAATTGACATCAACTTTTGATTCCTAACCTGGGAAACCCAGAACCCCACATTCCAGACCATACTACATAAGTCTATACATAAAAAAAAACAATTCTACGTCCACACTCAACTTAAAACCAGCACCAAGCTGCCTACACAAGTTCTACGTCAAACTTCTAGTAAAATAAACGAGAAACCACGCATGTTACCTTTAAGTTGGTACTTCCAAACACGGACCTCTGCAAACAAACCCACTTTGGTCAGAGTAATTGGCGGACTGGTCTACGTGGAGACAGACTAATGACGGTAGCAATTATCAGTCTTACTTATAAACTTGTTTTAGCATTAATAGGTGGTGGTATTGCTTAAATAACTGTCAAAATTAAACATCGCGGCACCCTAGTTTAAACCTAGTTAAAAGGCAAGATGGCGGGTTTTACCTTGCAGCTGATCGTGTGTGTCAAATGTAAAGCATTGCTTAAGAGCAGACTAGTTATTTTATAAGTAAGACTACGTGTTTATTTAATCAGGACAGATCTTTAAATAGAAGTTATTTTTCAAAATGTCTTTAAAAATATTGATAACTTGATCGAGCAGTTGTGAATATTATGTCAATAGCGTATTTATATAACTTAAAAGTTCTTACAGCTCTCTATTAGTTACTAGTGAAATAAGCAATAAGGCCTACCTAACAAATATACGCCGAATTCAAAATAAGGCATTATGCAAACTCTCAACTTTTTTCGAGAAACACTACACTATTCCTAAACTAGCAGTTCAATTTCAGCAACTGTCAGTTTCTTAGTAGCATTGTTTTAGTTACAAATTTGGCATCGTCTACGCTACGTTAATCAATCGCTTTGAACTAAGTGTAAAGAAAACCACAATATTATTCAACTCGCAAAACTCCTAGCCTGTGGATGAGTCGCTCATTCGCGTCATTCGGTGCAGTGACCTAAAACACGCCCACAGCTAATTTTGCGCCGTAAAAGGTCACTATAGAAAATCAATAAAGCAGTTCTTAATTATTTCATATGACAAAATACATCGAAATATATTTTATGGCTATGTATGATTAATTGAATACACACTAGTTCCTTGCTAAATAGAAGAGCCTGAACCAGCGACCGGGGCTATACATATAGTCGCTGACCCGCACATGACATTTTTAGACAAGAAAAATCTTGGTAACTATGCCACTTATTTGCAGCAAGCATGAATACCACATTCACACCTGCTAAAACAACTGCTAAAAGGCAAAAGGTAACAATGTACGCATTTGACGATATTATGGTTCAGAAAATCTCTTGCATCGCCGAACAGAATGAGCTCTTCAGCAGTCACTGAATTATTTTTAGTGAGGATTAAGCACTGACTGCAATGCTTGAGGTCTCGGGTTCGATCCCTAGGTCGGGCAAAGTGATATTGGGTTTTTCTTGGGTTATTGGGTTATCCAGTATCAGCCCGGAGTCTGGAATTTGTGCCCGATATGGCAATAGGCTCGCCCACATCACGTGATGGGGTGTAATTCGCACAGCAAAAAGTGGGTGCACTAGTAGCACCTCTGCCTAATCCTTCGGGGATAAAAGGCATGAGTGTGTGTGTGAGGAGTAAGCAGTTTTGAATCAACGATCTTCTCCTTGATTCAAATATTGGTATAAATTTGTAACGTATGTATGTATTTATCACATTGGTATGAATATGTAAAATCACGGCCTAAATGAAACTCACATTCAATTTTAAACAGCAATTTGAACAAAAAAAAATAAACATAAATATTTGAATGAAACAATCAAATAAAACAGTCTCAATTTTCAACGAAGGAATCTTTTTATACGAATGCTTCCAATTACGGTAGATATTCCAAATTGGATTTATTTTTTTATTATAACGCCTTCAATCAGGCGAAATTGCTTAAGGAGATCAGCTCGAAATTGAAAGAAAATAAGGGTGATATTTTATATGAGCATGAAAAACTACTCACGCTAAGTAAGCTTATCTTCTAGAATTTTCCAGTAGAAATTACTTTATTCTTTCGTACTAATTAATGAAATGGTGACGTATTTTTGATATGACAGTACCGTTGGTTCACGCGATTAAAAATTCTTAGCGAACCTGGGTTCCACTGAATACTTATTTCCTTTTTTTATGATATAGGTGGCAAAAGAGCATACGGTTGACCTGATGGTAAGTGATCACCGCCACCCATGAACATCTGCAACTGCAATACCAGGGGGCATAGAGATGCGTTGCCGGCCTTTTAGGTGGTTTTTTTCCTTTCGCCAAGCATAGTATAAAACCTTATAACATTGTGTTTGAAAGTCACTGTAGTATTATAACAATCTATATACTAATATATACCTAAAGCTGAAGAGTTTGTTTGTTTGTTTGTTTGAACGCGCTAATCTCAGGAACTACTGGACCGATTTTGAAAATTCTTTCACTAATAGGAAGCTACATTACTCCTGAGTGCTATAGGCTACTTTTTATTCCGGAAAAATTTTTCCACGCGGGCGGAGCCGCGCGCAATGCTAGTCTTAAAATATAAATGTGAATGTTTGTGTAGGTGTAGGTGTATGGGGATTATTAGGTTTTTTTTTTTTGGGTAGGCGACCCTGCAGTTAACACCGGGGGAAACCTGCGAATGGGATACTGGAGTCCCCCGGCTTAGCGACTGCAGGGGCCTGGGAGGGGAGTGGAGGAGGAATATGGAAGGGAAGGTGGGGGAACGGAGGAAGGTTCCCAGGATGGGCGGAAAGAGAGGGTGCCAGGAAATGTTCGCGGGCCCCTCTAGGCCTCAATGTGATTTACAACCAAGAGGTATACACACTGACTGTGTGCCTCGGCCCGCAACTTATGTCCCCCCGTGCAAGGTCGTGCATTGGGCGTGAAGACCCAGCGCACAAGAATTGCCTCGGGGGGCGAGGATTATCAGGTTAGAAGCAAACGCAGAAAATGCTGAAGGTGTTTGTACAAAAATGGTACCAATTTGGAACATGTCCTGGATATTACTACAAGGGTTTAGGCCTTGGTCCACCACGCTAGCTTTAAGCGAGCCAGCAGACTTACCCTCGGAATTCTAATGGAGTATTCTCAGGTATATAGGTTCCCTCACGATATTTTCCATCACCTTAAAGCGAACGATAAATTTATAAACAATACACATATAATTTCCAAATGTCTGCCTTTGGTTTTGAACTTGTAGACATGCACTGATTCTTAACATAATTTATTTTATTTTTATTTTATTACTTTTTGTACACACGGTATACAGGCGGACTTAATGCCATGGGCATTCTCTCCCAGTCAACCTTAGGGTGGTGTAGAGAGGGACGGAGGCAGGTGCAAAAAAATAATAATAATAATGATAAACATATAAAGTAAGGGTAATAATAAAACAAATGTAAGACATAAATAGATAACATACTAAGTTCAAAACTATATACTCACATATATAAATATATATATAAACAATTTTATATATATATATATATATATATAAGTATACATAAATATATAAATACACTAATAAGCTAACATAATATAATCTCTCACTCTGAATTAACACATAAGCCATTTTAATTTTTTTATCCTTGACAGTACACAGTCAGACATTTTTACCAGGAAAGGTCTGCTACACAAGCGGAGCCGTAAGCAACCTGTAAGATAAAGTTAATACAAACGTTGCAAAAATAGAAAAATAACAATACACATGTCCATCCTTTGTGCGCAGTAAGTAGATATAACTCGATTATATCTTGGCTTCCTTATCGTACCTACCACGAAAGGAAAGCATATACGTAATATTATATTTTGGCTATTATTGTCCTCGGCTTTGTGGAAAATGCGTATAGTTTATATCCGTCTATTCACCAGGGACCTATCTATGTCTTTTATAGTGAATCAAATCTTATATAGACAGTGAGGAGCATTTGGAAAAATATTAATGTCTATTAAAAGGCAATAAAGGACGATAGCCTAGTTGGGAATGGAACGGTCTGCCGAGACAATGTCCGCAGGTTCAAAACCCAAGGCACACACCTCTGACTTATCGAAATTACGTGTGTATTGTTTATCAATTATCGTTCGCTTTAACGGTGAAGGAAAACATCGTGAGGAAACCTACATACTTGAGAATTCTCCATAAGAATTTCGAGGGTATGTGAAGTCTGCCAACCCGCACTAGGCCAGCGTGGTGGACTAAGGCCTAACCCCACTCAGTAGTAGAGCAGGCCCGTGCTCAGCAGTGAGCAGTATCTAATACAGGGCTGATTGCAAAGGACACTAAAGGGGACTCTGTCTGGTTGTAGACTACAAAGACCTGAGTTAAGTTGGTTAAATATCGGTGACCTCTTGAGCACTTTAATGTTTATCTCTGGCCGGTCGACATTATTTTGGGCTTCACTTTACTTACCATCAGGTGCAGTGGAGCCACTTTGTCTAGCCAACGATAAAAAAAAGGTGATTCGCTTTGATTAATTATATACCTAGATAGACACTGAACGTTTCAAACGTGTCGAAAAAAATAGAGGCCAACTGTTGCCCGCTAAATGAGTTCGAGTGAAATATTTTTTGTTGTTTTTCATGGATATAATTATCTCCCTGTTTTAATAGAAGCCCTGTAATAACTGGTATCATTATGCGCGCACACAAAGATACGCAGAATGATGCAGCGATAGCGTATGACACAGCTGTCACGCATACTAGCTTAAGAAAAGTTGGCCTGTTTGTTTTAGTTTCATTGTAGCGCGTCACTCTATCTAGGTATATAATTAATCAAAGGTGATTCGCATCAGGAGCTGGAAAATGAAACATCAGTTCTTTTCGGTCAGTTTCAGGTAAACCAACTGCTGTAAAGAGACTATGTTAAAAAATTGTTTTTCAAATCTCATTTCAATAGCTTGCGAAGCATTTTATAAGTTTACTAGTTTTTGTTTGCTGCTTATCCTGCGTGATAGAGTTTTTCGGGATAAAACACGCTATATATTTTCCCGGGATAAAAGTAGGCTATGTGCTTCATAGGGTCACAAACTATCTCCGTACTGAATTTCATTGAAATCTGTTTGGTATTTTTTGAGTTTAGCGAGTTCAGACAGACAGACAGATGCGGCTGGGTGACTCTGATTTACTATATGTAGTGATATTTAGGAACTATTGTACCGACATACTATAATGGCAGTTTTGACAGATTACAATATTACACCATACTAGCCACACACTGCACACTGCACACTGCTGAGCACGGGCCTCTTCTACTACTGAGAGGGTTTCGATTACAATAGTGAGGTGAAATCTCAATTAATTATCGAAATAAATATACTAGCCAGCGATCCTATAAGTGACGATCGCATTAGATTTAATTTTTAAAAAATTCGAAAAACATGCCGTGTTGTGTCCTAAAATTATATATTCCAAAAAATCTTTTTAACATAAAATTGTGTTGTAACACAAGCTGCTATTAATACAATAAAAAGTATTTCCGTGATGTACGATGTTATATGGTCAGACCATTTTCCACTTATTATAAATTGTAATTTATGTATGTTATCTATGTCATAATAAATTAAGTTTTATAGACTTTCCACCTGAGCTTAATAATTGCTGTGACAAAACTTGTGACAATACGTCACATGGACCTATTATAGATAAACTGTATAGTAGCATTGTGCGAGCCCTAACTGAGGCGGCCGTGGTGGGTCGAGGAAGCGGTAAGCGTATGAAGAAAAAAGCGATAGTCGGGTGGAACAAACATATAGCGGAAGCTCATGCGCAGGCCAGGAATAAGTTTATACTTTGGATGTGGTGTGGTAAGCCTTCAAATGGCATCGTTTATAAAGAAATGCATGAGGCTAAGAAAATATTTAAATCTCGGTTAAAATGGTGTCAAGACCATGAATCTCAAATAAAAATGGATATATTAGCATCTCACCATTCCAGAAACGACTTCCGTGGTTTCTGGAAACAAACCAATAAACTTAATAATAAGCCTGGACTGCCCGTGAGCGTTGAGGGAGTGTCGGAGCCAAAAGAGATTGCGAATGTATTTATGGAACATTTCTATGTAAAATCACCATTAGGTCCATCAAGGGCGATGCTTAATGTTGAGTCCGGCAAGGATCCGGGTATTGAGTTTAGCGTCAATGATATTGCCCTTTTTATAAAAAGTATGACCAAGGGTAAATCCCCGGGTCATGATGGTCTGAGCATTGAGCATCTCCAATATGCAGGCCCGCACTTGCCCAGGGTGTTATCTATGTTGTTTGGGTTTTGTATTAATCATAGTTACATGCCTAAGGAGATGTTAAGTACAGTTGTAGTGCCTGTTGTAAAAAATAAAACAGGTAACTTATCTGACAAAAATAATTATAGACCCATTTCCTCGGGCACTGTGATTGCGAAAGTACTTGACGGCATGCTTAACGCTCAATTAAATAAGGTTATTAAAATCCATGATAATCAATTTGGATTTCGCCCCGGATTATCAACGGAGAGTGCTATTCTGTGTCTTAAGCATGCTGTCAATTATTATGCGAAGCGCAACACCTCAGTCTATTGCTGCTTTCTGGACCTGTCTAAAGCGTTTGACTTGGTTTCGTACGATATTTTATGGAATAAGTTGGTAAAGTCACAAGTACCAAGTTTAATTATCAACATATTGAAATATTGGTACGGGCACCAGGTCAATAGCGTACGTTGGGCAGGCTCCGTATCGTGCTCATATGGCTTGGAATGCGGGGTGAGACAGGGAGGATTGACATCTCCTACGCTTTTCAATTTATATGTCAATGATTTGATCGAGGAGCTCAGCAAAGCCAGAGTTGGGTGTCATATTGATGGTGTAGGCGACACATTTTATATTTTAGATTTTTGATTATTTAATTTTTGGCGAATATCTTAAAACCGAAATATTCAATTGGTTTAGCATTATAATAATTTAAAATACATGTAACGCCATCTGTTATAATTTGAATTATTTATGTTTTGTTAGTTCAATAAAAATAAATAGAGGGTATCAGTGTTCGCCCGAGCCGTGGCTGTGTTCACGTTCAGTGCTCCATAAGAAACCGTAAAAGAAGCAAATTTAAAACGCCAACTCGATACAATTGTACACTAATATACTGAAAAAAGTAATAAAATCTTTGGTGTGTGGACTTGCGGACTATTATTAGTTTTCCATCGTTAATAATGGACCTTCGAGCGGATTTGTGAACCGTGCAAGTGATATGTATCGCACGCCGCCATCAAAGATTTTGACACGTCGCATGCGTAAGGACTTGATGGACAATTTAGAGAGTGCATCAATGAAGCCCAACAAGCATAATATTCCGCCCCATGGCAACGATCGTGCTACAACGTCACGGGACCAGGAACAATATGTTGCGACGCCAATGCCGGTTAAATTATCACCACGTGATGCGGTACATAAGTCGAGTTGTGCATCGAGTAAAACTATTTGCTCCAAGAAATCAACAGCATCTTCAATTGCACGCCGTAAACAACTGGAATTACAAGCGGCTGAAGCAAAGGCCAAGATAAAATTGGATCTAATTGATAAAAAATTGGAGGCTGACCTTGCCAAGGTCGAAGCGGAGGACAACGCCAAATGCAGTGCAGTGTCTCACGATGATGACCATGGCTCCGAGTACATTGAGCCTTTACCACACGATCAGCACAATGTTGAAAGATGGCTGGACCAACAATGTACGACCTCTGATCAGCCACGAATCAGCAACCATAATAATGACAACGTACAACAGCTCGCACATACGCTGAACGATCTGGTGAAGCAGTCGAGCATAAAACACGGGGATCGTCTTCTTAGCCGTCTCGCTACGCCACGCGAACTGCCAGTATTTAGTGGTGACTGCATCGAGTGGCTACATTTTAAAAATGCATATGAAGACTCATCTCGTGTGTGTGGATTTAGTGATTTTGAAAATCTCTGGAGGTTGCGCCGAGCTTTGCGAGGTGAGGCAAAAGAAGCTGTGACAGATTTGTTGATCGGTAATACTACACCATCAGTGGTTATGGAAACTCTTGAGTTGAGATTTGGTCGAGCCGATATTATTATATACAATATAACGGCACAGTTAAAAAAATTACCGAATATGTCTAACTATTATCAACAAGATTTAATTAATTTCGCCGTCAAAGTCAGTAATTGCGTGGCAACGATACGTGCACTCAAACAGTATGACTATTTACGAAGTCCCGAGCTCGCTGCAGCTGTTATGTCAAAATTGCCGAGCACATTAATGCCTAAATGGACAGACTTCGCTTATAGTCGTCAAAACGAAGACAAATCAAAGTTGGAGTTGTTAGCCGCGTTCCTGAAATGTGAAGCTGAAATGTTGGCGACCGTTGGATGTATTCAGCCCCGAGAATTTAATTTCAAGAAGCCGACCGTCATAGAAGCCAAGCGAACAGACGATAAGCTTCGACATCGTCCAGTTTATTCGATTGCGACCAATAAGAGTGATGACAAGTGTTTATTTTGTCATAAAAGCAAGCACGCGTTACCCGACTGTCGCTTATTTAAACGTGCACTACGCAAAGACAAGTGGATATTTGTAAAAAAACACCGATTGTGTTATTGCTGTTTAACCGCACGACACAGTAACAAAGCATGCCCCGAGCCGGTATGTGACGTCGACGGCTGTGGTATGACACATCACCCTCTGCTGCATTGGACGAGACCAACAGCTACATCACAATCAGCGGAGAACGCAACTTCGGAATCGAACCTGCACGTGCCCGACACTTACACCACAAATACGCAATATGGTGCGCAAGATAATGAAGCCGTCGTAAATACAACGAGTTTTACGGGCACGAAAGAATTCGCCTTACTTAAAGTGATTGCTGTGCAAATTCGCGGACCCAAAGGTGTTTTTAATACTTACGCCCTATTGGATGATGGAGCTGCAGTGTCAATGATAGACTCGGACTTGGCTGATAGTTTAGGGTTACAGTGTGAAAATCCATGTGCTATAAAGTTTACTGACGCGTTTGGCTTAGAAGTGTATCAGTCGGAAGTACCTAGTGTGAAAGTGCAAATGTCGGGACAGTATGATTTTAATAACTATTATGATATTAAGTTGCGAAAGTGTTGTAAACTTAAATTAAGTGCGCAAAATATGTCACTTGTACATAAAGTGAATTGTCCGCATTTGGCGCACATAAAGCCATTAATTTGTACACATAATGTAACGCCTCGAATATTACTAGGGCAAGATAATTATTTTCTTATAGCTCCGCTTGAGATTGTACATGGAGACAGAGGTACATTATACGCATCCCGCTGTCGATTGGGGTGGACCGTGCATGGTTGGCACAGTGCTGGCACTCACTCCTCCAGGGTAAGTGAACACAATGTATTCCATCTCGCACACTCTCAGTCTAGTGATACAAACGAAATCAACGCGCTAAATGATTTAATAAAGAATTCATTCGATTTAGAGTCAGTGGGAATATCGTTCTTATGTCGTACGAATAAGGAACATAATCGAGCGATTGATATTTTAGATAATACTACTCGTCAAGTAGGACATCATTGGGAAGTTGGTTTACCATTTAAGAAGGATAATTTTATAATGCCTGACTCGTATTTTAATGCCTTGAACCGTCAACATACATTACTCCGTAAATTTCATAAAGATGTGAAATATAAAGATAGGTACATAACGGAAATAAATAAATTGTTTGAAAATGGTTACGCTCGAATGATCAGCGATAGTGATAAGGAGCGCCCGCCTGAGCACGTTTGGTACATTCCTCACTTTGGCGTTCAAAATCCTAATAAACCTAATAAGTTGCGATTAGTGTTCGATGCCGCCGCCAAAGTGAACGGTGTCTGTTTAAATGATTTTTTACTAACAGGACCCGACTTGTACAACTCGCTTTTAGGAATAATGTTTCGTTTTCGCGAGAATCCGATAGTCATAATAGGTGATATTCGTGATATGTTTTTACGTATAAAAATAAGGCCAGAGGATCAAAATTTACTTAGATTTTTGTGGCAGGAATCTACAGACAGCCCAATAAATGTTTGCGTGATGCAAAGTTTAATTTTCGGAGCTACATGCTCACCTTTTATTGCGCAGTACATAAAAAATAAAAATGCATTAAAATACGCGGATATAAATCCGGAAGCGTGTGACGTCATCATAGGAAGTCATTATATGGACGATTGTTTATATTCGACAAATGACGTAAATAAAGCAATTAAATTAGTGCATGATATTACTGCGATACATAAGAAAGGTGGGTTTGAGATAAGAGGTTGGTCGAGTAATAACAAACAGGTTTTGAGCTCGATACCTACGGACGCGTTAGCGGACAGTGCTATACTGTTTAAAGATGGTTACAATAATACAGCGGAGCGCACGTTAGGTTTGATTTGGCATCCAGCTGATGATACATTTTCCTTTCAAATAAATTTAAATCGTATACATAAAGATGTTTTGAACGGAACCGTGGCGCCGACTAAGGCAAAAATGTTAAGCGTGATTATGTCTGTATATGATATCCACGGATTTTTATCGCCATTTATTATTAAAAGTAAAATAATACTTCAGGATGTCCATAGGTCTACAGTTGACTGGAATAGCCAGATTAGGCCTGCCGAGCATAGTAAATGGATTAAATGGCTAGATGAATTAAAGCAACTACCCTCACTGCGGATACCACGATGGTATTTTAAAGCGGATATTTACGCTCAGCGCTACTCGCCAACTATAGATAATAATATTAACCGTAGAGTAATAAATACCCAGCTGCATATTTTCTGCGACGCTTCCATTAAAGCGTATGCTGCTGTAGTCTATTTCCGTTTTACTCTATTTGATCAGAGTATTCGTGTATGCTTTGTAGCCGCGAAGAGCAGGGTGACTCCACTTCGTCCCGTATCAATCCCTAGATTGGAATTACAAGGAGCATTAATAGCTTCCCGTCTTGCTGATACAGTCCAGCGAGAACACAAGGATGTGAAGCCTGATGCACGCTATTTTTGGACTGATTCGAATACGGTCCTTCAATGGATTCGTAGTGACCCGAGGAATTACAAGCCCTTTGTTGCACACCGTCTAGGCGAGATTGACGAACTCACAAAAATACCTGAATGGCGTTACGTCCCGTCCAAATTAAATGTAGCGGACTTGGCCACTAAGGGAGAATCGCCACCATTGCAATATGAGGATGTTTGGTTTCAAGGCCCCATATATTTACGACAACCTGAGCATGGGTGGCCTAAGGACCTAAGGACCACCAAGTTGTCAGAAGATGTTATTTGTGAGCAACGGAATATTAATGTAGTGATGACATCACAATTCACCAGGTATTCGTTGCCAGATGAGAATAATTTTTCATCTTGGGTTAGACTCGTAAGAGTGACGTCACAAGTTTTATTATTTATAAAACGATGTCAGCGAACTGATACAGGGTTAAACGTTGAGCTGATGAACAGAGCCGAACGATTACTGATCATTAAGTCTCAGCACGATTCGTTTGCTGAAGATATTAAGTATATCCAACAAAACAAGCCCTTACCATCTACTAGTCGCTTGTTAGTGCTCACGCCTTACGTCGACAATGAAGGAGTATTGCGAGTTGGAGGTCGTATCAACAAAACCATCGGTGTTGATCAGTCGATGCTGAGACCTGCCATACTCGATGGTCACCATCGGATATCTCGATTGTTAGTCGAATATTATCACCGAAAAGCCCTACACGGTGCTAACGAACTGGTCGTAAATGAGTTACGACAACGCTATTGGATATTAAAACTAAGGCCAACGGTGCGCACTGTTGCCTCACGCTGCTTATTTTGCCGGTACCGCCGTGCAGCACCACGACCGCAGCGTATGGCGGACTTACCCGCTGCTCGCTTACAACATAACCGTCGACC
The DNA here is from genome assembly GCA_947568825.1 of Sphinx pinastri. Taxonomy (NCBI): domain Eukaryota; kingdom Metazoa; phylum Arthropoda; class Insecta; order Lepidoptera; family Sphingidae; genus Sphinx; species Sphinx pinastri. Next base: position 5,178,232 of record OX387627.1, on the reverse strand, counting down.
TTTTAGCTTTACAGGAATTGACTTTTTTGGTCCTATGGAGGTAACTATTGGCCGAAGAAGGCAAAAAAGGTACGGCGTTATGTTTACGTGTTTAACCATACGTGCAATACATCTGGAAGTGACTGAGAGCCTTACCACTGATGCAACCATAATGGCTCTGAGACGTATGATAGCGCGACGTGGGACCCCCAGCGTTGTCTATTCTGATAATGGTACAAACCTACGGGGGGCGGACAATGAGTTGAAACGCAGTCTGCAAGAACTCAACCAGAGTAAATTGCAAGAAGACGGTACTGTAAGGGGTATTGAGTGGAGGTTTATACCCCCGGGTGCCCCCGAAATGGGCGGCGCTTGGGAACGTATGATACGCACCGTAAAAACGTCTATCAAAGTTATTCTTAGGGAACGCGCCCCACACCCAGAAACGTTGTCCACTTTACTTGCCGAGATCGAAGCACTTGTAAATAGTCGCCCTATAACATACGTTTCTAACGACCCTAATTTTCCGGAAGCGCTAACGCCTAATCATTTTTTGATAGGTACGTCATCTAATGGTCCCGCGTTTGGTAAATATGACAATAACGATTTGTGCTTACGTAAACAGTGGCGCATAGCGCAAAGGTTAACCGACATGTTTTGGGGGCGGTGGGTACGAGAGTATTTGCCTACTCTGCTACCTAGGTACAAGTGGAATAAAGAGCAGAGAGCGTTGCGAGATGGAGATTTTGTGTTGTTAATTGAGCCAAATCTAGATCGTGGATTGTGGCGCCATGGAGTGGTGAGTGCGACGCATGCCGGTGATGATGGTCGCATCCGAATAGTGGATGTGCGCACGCGAACTGGTGTTGTGCGGCGCCCTGTCACGCGTGTCGCCTTACTTACACCTGTGGAATGTTAGTGCTGATCTGAATAGATGTACTTACTTTATTTAATCTTTGAAATTTGTAGAAGTAAAGTTTATTGCGAAGATTGGTATTTAACTTGGTAAAATTTTATGTGTTTTCAGCTCAGCACTATGGGGGCGGATTGTAGGCGACACATTTTATATTTTAGATTTTTGATTATTTAATTTTTGGCGAATATCTTAAAACCGAAATATTCAATTGGTTTAGCATTATAATAATTTAAAATACATGTAACGCCATCTGTTATAATTTGAATTATTTATGTTTTGTTAGTTCAATAAAAATAAATAGAGGGTATCAGTGTTCGCCCGAGCCGTGGCTGTGTTCACGTTCAGTGCTCCATAAGAAACCGTAAAAGAAGCAAATTTAAAACGCCAACTCGATACAATTGTACACTAATATACTGAAAAAAGTAATAAAATCTTTGGTGTGTGGACTTGCGGACTATTATTAGTTTTCCATCGTTAATAGATGGTATCTGTATAAATAACATTTCTTACGCGGACGATATGGCATTGATGAGCGCGTCTCCTTGTGGTCTCCGCAAACTTCTGGCCATATGCGAAAGGTATGCAGGAAGCCATGGACTTATTTATAATGCTAAAAAAAGTGAGATTATGGTCTTTGAGTCTAGGGGTAAAAGTCCTAATATTATGCCATCGGTGTATCTCAATGGTTCACCGTTAAGGAGAGTACAGACCTTTAAATACTTAGGACATGTGCTAACTCCTGGCCTCAAAGATGATGACGACATAGAAAGGGAACGAAGGGCGTTGTCGATTAGAGCAAACATGCTGGCTCGCAAGTTTGCTTGTTGTTCAAGAGGAGTAAAAATAACACTTTTTAGAGCGTACTGCTGCTCATTTTATACATGTAGCTTGTGGGCCAGATACACTCAAAAATCGTACAACGCCCTTCGCATAATGTATAATAATGCCTTCAGGGTGATGTTGGGGCTGCCACGTTTCTGTAGCGCTTCTGGTATGTTTGCCGAAGCTAGAGTAGACTGCTTCTTTGCCACTATGCGCAAACGATGTGCATCCCTAGTGCGCAGGATCAGGGCTAGTCCCAATAGCATTCTGGCCATGATAGCAGACAGATTTGACTGTTTATATATAAGTCACTGTTGCGCTGTCTCACATGGACTAAGGTGTTCGCCATTTTCAAAATTGTAATTGTTACTAACATAGCTTAAGTTTTCATGTGTACCTACTAACAATTTGAGTCATAGTTACTTGAAAATAAATGAATAATAATAATAAAATAAAACCGACTTCAAAACCACTACAAAACAAAAAATAATTGAACTTTATATACGAATACTTGGAGTCGGTGCCTAATTTAAATTGAACATTGTTTTCGTATAATTGTTCGTGTATTTGCTTAGCTTAGCTGGTAATTTAAATTAGGCACCGACTCCAAGTATACGTATATAAAGTTAAATAATTATTTGGTCTGTAGTGGTTTTGAAGTCGGTTTTTTTTTTGTTGACTCGTCAACGCCCGCGGCGGACACCGGCGTCCGGGTATATAGGGTAACCACGTATATATCTATATATAAGCGGGCGTTGAAGGGTAAAAAAGTTTTTATTTATTGCTTTTTTGTTAATTAATTATAGATTGGTGTAAACGATACATCATAGATATACGATTGCAGTATTAGCGGGTCATCTGCTGTTAGTTATTGAAGAGTTCCATTGTCTATCTCCGAGGATCTTCATCATAATCAGGATCAGATCCTAATAAAAACAAACTCGACTACAAAAATATTCGTATTCGCTTATGTGTCTTGAGTCTTCGATCCCCTTTGCCCAGAGGTCATGACTATATCACTCCGTCATAATAAATTCATAGTTATCTTCGCACTGGTAAAGTGCTTTATAAAATATTTAAACATGTTCGTATAATTTAATATACTCTATAAAGATATAAATCATAAAAACTGCTTTGATAGTATGTTTTATTATACAGACTGACTGCCTCGGTGGCGTAGTTGTATTAGGTACGGTACGACTGCAATTCTGAGGTCTCGGGTTCGGTCCCCGGGTCGGGCAAAGTCATATTGGATTTTTCTATTCAATATCAGCCTGGAGTCTGGAATTTGTGCCCGATATGGCGATAGGCTCGCCCCCTATCACATCAGGGGACGGATTACGCACGGCGAAAAGTGGGTGCATTAGTTGCGCCTCTACCTACCTCTTCGGGGATAAAACGCGTGAGTGTGTGTGTGTATTATACAAACAGGTTTTCATAATCAGGCACCTAACGCATTGATTAATAAAAAAAACCCTATTAATCAATGACCTAACTATACTTATTTCTTTTTGGAACGGCAGTCACCATTAAATCTGTTTTTATACTAGGATGGCCATGTGACCTTACCGCGCCTGATGTAAGTGAAGTAGGGTCTAGGTAGAGTGTCAACGTAGCCATGCCGGACTGTTTGAAACCAGACATATACAGGGTGATCCCAGAACGCGACATACTTAGGCGGGCCACAATGGCGGGTGTTACAACGTGTGTACCGTGTTGGCTATCCGGATACAAATATCCTACCATACCAGCCCTGTATTATATACTGCCCACTGCTGAGCACGGGCCTCCTCTACAACTGAGAGGGTTAAGACCTTGGTCCACCACGCTGGCCTAGTGCTGGTTGGCAGACTTCATATACCTTCGAAATTCAGAGGACTTCTCAGGTATGTAGGTTTCCTCTCGATGTTTTCCTTCACCGTTAAGCGAGCGATAATTCATAAAGAATACACACATAACATTTTAGAAAAGTCAGAGGTGCGTGCCCTTGGTTTTTAAACCTGCAGACATTCGTCTCGGCAGTCCGTTCCACTCCCAACTAGGCTATCGTCGCTTTTAAATATCCTACAACTAATAAAATTAATGGTAACTCACACGCGAAATTCTGTTATAATACGAAAAGTAACGGTTTTCTCAGATTTAAAAGACACTAGACTTCTGCTCGTGGCTCCGCGTGAATGGGTTTTTCCGGGATAAAAGTCCCGCTTTATATTTCCCCAGGATAAAAAGTAGCCTATGTTATTTGCTGATAATGTAGCTTTATATTGGTGAAAGAATTTTTTAAATCGGTTCAGTAGTTTCCGAGCTTATTTAATGCAAACAAACAATCAAATCTTTACGCTTTATAATATTAGTATAGGTGACAAAAACACATAAGTCCATACTTTTTCCCCCAGAAATATAACTAATGTCATATTTCCCCATATATCCGTCCTATAACGTAATAGACAAGTCTATCGTCATACCGAGCACAAATTCCAAAACAGGAAACTCATGTTTTTACAAAACGAGATACTCATGTAATTTCTATTCTCAAGACCACCAAGCTTTACATACATAATCTTGAGTACACACACGTATATTATCTTGTGAAGTACCTAGTTACTCACAGAAAAGTATGGTTGTCCCAACAAATGGGGTCAAGCGCGGGACAATTCCAGAAAGTCGAGGGTTAAAGTTTCCACATACACAACTAGAAACTCCAAACTCACATTGAAATAAAGGATGCACCACACCCATTACGCTGGATTTTGAATAGATGTCCTAAGCAAGTCTGCAAGGAGTTTACCACCCAAAACTTTGTTCGTAAGTCAAGAAATATCAAACATGATTTTGTACTGACTCGGAATTTTTATTGATTCACTTATGTTCATTTTCTAAGGTTATTTATGTATTTGGTATCATTTCGTCCGAAATTAATAAAAAAACATTGTACTTAAGTTTCCCATCAATTTGTTTATGAACTCGTAATATGTGAATACTTTTTTAATATTGTTGAATCAATTCGTAATGACAAAATAACTAGTACGACCAAAAATAACTCCTTAATTACTTAAACGTAGAATACCCATTAAAACAAAATATAAATCTAGAATTATTCCAGACGTCTAGAAAATAAAACAAAGTAGATATTATTGTGTGCATATTGTGATATCATTGAATATCCTTGTAGCGACATGATTGTAAACATAATTTTCTACTGAGAGATAAGGATACTAAAAGCAAACAAAAACAAACACGTATCTCGCCTTTATTCCCGAAGAGGTAGGCAGAAGTGCAACTAGGGCACCCACTTTTCGCTAAGTGTATTCCGTCCCATGATGTGATAGGGGCGAGCCTATCGCCATATCAGATACAAATTTTAGACTCCATGCTGATACTGACGCTACCCAAATCAAATTAATTGTAAGACTATAATTAATAAAAAAAAAACTGAATGTGCCTACACTATAATTTGACGTTTTGACTTGTTTTAAACTCCTTTTATGTGTTTTATAATGTATTTTGATGAATACAAACGAATAAAAACTCATCTACCAAGTGCATATAGATGTCATATGTCCTCATATTCCGCAAATCATGGTCTCCCTACACTGTAGGAAACGTAGTATTTAGAACAATCGTACACAACCCTTAAGACGAGGTACGATATATGTTTACGAATAATTAAATTGTGGCATGTACTCCATTTGGGTCCAACCTCCCCCGACTAAGTACATGTCGTGTAGAATTAAAGGTATTAGAAGTACAACGTGTAAATATTGTTTCTGTATAGTTCTTGAGGTAGTGTTTTATGTTAGGATTACAAATTAATTAAAATAAGAACTACGCCGTAGCCTTTTGTTTGGCGAGTATCTCACAGAAATAGTTACTTAGCTCTCATAGGAATACATTCTAAAAACTTTCAAATATTTATTATATTATGTTAATAAACTTTGCTCACGGCTCCACCCGCGGTGAAATGAGCTTCCAAAGTAATAAATAGCTTATGGAACTCGGGAAGGTCTTCTCATTATTGATAGAATTTCAGAATATTCAGGTTAGCGAGGTCAAATAAAAAAAAATGTGATCAAATTTATTTATTTTATTTTTATTTTTTTTTATCATCAGCCACATGCGTCCACTGGTAACCATAGGCCTTCCCTAAGGATTTCCAGACGGACCTGTCAAAAGGGATCTGGATTCAGCGTGTTCCTACGACCTTTATCAAGTCGTCTGTCCACCTTGCAGGTGGATGGCCGACGCTGCTGTTCGAGTATAAGGGTATTAAAATAACCATACCTACTACCAAATACTCAGAAAGTATATTTGCAGCGACAGACTATAACAAAGGACGTGTCCAAAAACGGGCCTGAAATTCTAAACAACACAATTTATATCTATTTGGATAGAACTCATGAAAACTAACCTTTTGCAATAAATCGTTTAATTTTAAAGACCCCCGATTTTGAGATTTATGTAATTTTGTTTGGCTTGAAAACTACACTTAATATGAAAGTTTTCAAAAAAGCCCATATCTTTATCCAGATTGCGTCCACTACGCTATCGTAAGTTATCGCCCTCGTGTGCATATGGTTCCATCAACCCTTGTACTTACACACTCACGTCCTTTATCCCCGAAGGTACTGGTACTGCGGAGAAAAACTCAATATCACTTTACCCGACCCGGGGATCGAACCAGAGACCTCAACACTGCAGTAAACAACATTTAGGCAATTGTAAAAAACTTTACAGTAAGTTCCAAATTAATATTGACAGAATACGTGTTGTAAGTTGCTCTATATAAAAAAATTGCACGTTGACAAGAGGAAGATCCTAACTTTTAAAGAAAAAAAATAGTCAATATTCCATTTCTAATTTTACCAATACCTAAGCTACAAAGTATTATCGACCTTACTAGAGTTATTATTGTTACCCTATTTCTGCATCACACTGTATGTAGTAAAGATAAAACAACCCAGCGATAGTATAGATATATTAAAATTAACGGGAAAAACGAGTTTCAAGGAAAGAGTGAAAGCAATTTAGAAAACATGACACAAGGTCGACAGATTTTTATCATAAAATTGGATTGGTAATATTACATGGAACGTATTTTTTTTTTTTATAGCATTCAATGGCGAGACGAGCATGCCGTTCGCCTGATGGTAAGCGATACGACCACCCATAAACAGTAGCAACACCATCCAGCACCTTGACTTACAAAGTGCTGTGTGGCATTCCACTGCGCTCGTCATCCTGAGACACAAGATGTTAAGTCTCATTATGTCCAGTAGTTATATTGGCTACAATGTCCTTCAAACCGAAACACAACAGTGCATGCACACTGTTGCTTGGCGGTAGAAATAGACATTGCGGTGGTACCCACCCAGACGGCCTCTTACATAATGAGAGACCTACCAACAGTAATATTGAGTGTATTTAATCTGATTTTATAGTTTACTAATTGTACGGCGATGGAAAACTACACCGCTTAAAATCCTGATTTATTCCATAGATAACTTCTTCAGGACATTTGGGTATGCGCATAGTTTTAAATTTCGTAATTTTTTTTAATTTCAATGGAATTCTGACCTTTATGATCATGACGTCACTTTAATTTCTACGCTTGAATAGGCACATCAATTAATAAATGAATTTGCCTTTTGTCTCGAGTAAAAGCAAAGGAAATTTATATTTCTATTTGTTTGCACCCACTATTTGTTGTTTAATTTATTAGTTAATTAAAGTAATTGTGAAAGTGATGAAAATGTTTGTGCCCAGACATATATTTAAGAAATCACTTATGTTGCTATGGAGAGTTTTATGATTTTTACTAGCTTTTGTTCACGACTCTGGTCGCGTAGTCCTTTACGCAAACAAGAACTTTGTTAAGAAGAAAAAAAATCTTTCCTAGAAAATATTTTTAAAATAAACTTCCAAGTTATATTTGGTCTGGAAATGTTTGGGGGAGGCCTATGTTCAGCAGTGGACTTCTAAAGGCTGAAGAAGAAGTTATATTTTTAGCTCGTATAATCTCATAACTATGGACAATTTTAATCAACTTTTTCCAAAGTCTTAAGACCATAACTGTTGCTAATTATGGATAGAAGTGAAAAAAACCTAAAAATAAATGGGGCATGATCACTAGTTATTGATAATTTAGCACTTTTGAAAAACGAATAATAAATGACTTAAAATATATTGTAACCGCCGAAAAAATCACGCTGTATATTTCCCCAGAATAAAAATTCTATGTCCTTCCCAGTGATTAAAACTATCTCCATTCCAAACTTCATCGAATCCGTTCATTGGTTTCTTGAAAGCGTAACAGACACACAGAGATTTCGCATTTGTAAGTATGGAAGTATGCTTTCAAAATTATAATTCTAATCAGTATAGTTTTTAATATGACTTTTCACTGGTGGTAGGTCTTTCATTATGTAAGAGGCCGTCTGGGTGGGTACCACCGCAATGTCTATTTCTACCGCCAAGCAACAGTGTGCATGCACTGTTGCGTTTCGGTTTGAAGGACATTGTAGCCAGTATAACTACTGGACATAATGAGACTTAACATCTTATGTCTCAGGATGACGAGCGCAGTGGAATGCCACACAGTACTTTGTAAAACAAGTTGCTGGATGGTGTTGCTACTGTTTATGGGTGGTCGTATCGCTTACCATCAGGCGAACGGCATGCTCGTCTCGTCATTCTACGCTATTAAAAAAACAAAAAAAAAAAAACAAAAAAATATATGAATTAGACTTTATTTCTATGAGATGTCTGAGATGTAACATCTTTCGGTAGTAATTTACTTGGATTGCATTTACCATCAATTGCGCTGTATTCACATAACATACACGCATAGACACACGCCTTTATTCCTTTTGAGGGATAGGCAGAGGTGTAATAGGTACAGTCAACTACATAAGTAGCTGAACAAATTGAAAACTTCAAATTGTATTTACACTTTTGTTTTTAACCAATATTTGTTTTCTCTTCATAAACATAAAATGAAAGGGAATTTTACTTCACACAAAGAAAAAAAATGTTTCTATTAAAATTAACGCTTAAGAGCGATTTGAAATTATGAATTTGTTCAGCGACTTATATGGCTGACTGTACATTATCAAAACATATAATATTAAAAAAATAGTAAATACTCAGAAAATGTTCACAATGAATCTTTTAATCGCTTTGAAATGTAACTAAAAAATATTCTTATAGCCTTACTAGAGCCAACTGAGCCACACACGCCGCTTATCCCCAAAGGAGTAAGCAGAGGCGCGACTTTTCGCGCTGTGTGTTTTCCCTTCCATGATGTGACGGAGGGGAACAATCACCATAACGGACACAACCTCTAGGCTCCTAGCTGATGCTGAGAAGAAAAACGCAATATCACTTATCAACTGAGACAAGAACTTGTAAAGCCCGATTTTAAACACTATTTATAACATCAAATAAACTAAATTAATCATAAATGTATGAGATTGGAGAACAAACACTCGAGCCGTCAAATGCAGTTACTTGAATACAAATTGTTGAAAGTCGTTTCATGACTTGTAGCTGCAGTTAGTCGGTAAACTATTCATAATTCGTGACAGCTTGGAATTATTGGATTGGATCACGGGCGTAGCTATAGCTTTCACATGGGGGGGGGGGGACCTACGCTAGCTAACCAATGCTACTAAAAAAAATTAGTTTAAAAATTAGTAATTAAAGGGCTGGTATGGATGATATGGAATACATAGTCTAATTATTCACCAACTTATTCAGCGAATTATTCGTCAAAAGTCTAAAAGAGGCATAAGTAAGTCACATTCCTTAGCGTAGAACTTACTAAGTAGGTACTGTGTGGCATTCCACTGCGCTCGTCATCCTGAGACATAAGATGTTAAGTCTCATTATGTCCAGTAGTTACACTGGTTACAATGTCCTTCAAACCGAAACACAACAGTGCATGCACACTGCTGGTTGGCGGTAGAAATATTGTTATATTGCGGTGGTACCCACCCAGACGGACTCTTACATATGAGAGTCCTACCATCACTACCGTCTACCACCAGGCATTTTAATGTTACAATGCGAATGTTACACGCTGGATGCAGGCCGCTTTCAACAGGTCCGTCTGGAAATCTTTAGGGGAGGCAGCTGAGCTGAGCAGTACAGTTCAGCAATGTACTCACTGTAGTTCATGTGGCTGTTGATCATGATGAATGCGAATGTTTGCGAAGGTGTTTCGATGTTTGTTAGAAGTGGAAAAGTAAAGAACTGGATGAAATTTTACATATTCGGAATTAACAATAATTATCCAACTATTTGTTCCAAAAAAATTGTACCGTGGGTTACGTAACCCGAAAAAGACTATTACGAGGATGAAAGCGAACTCGCTAGCAAAAATACCATTTACTCGTAATTTCAAAATATACCTTTTTCACAGCTTATAATTGTAATATCAAAATACTATTTCTCATTATTTTCGTTTGTTACCCGCTACGTTTTGTTAATGTTAGGTGGCCAGAATGTACTAAGTTTAACATTTAGTTTGAGCCCGCGGCTAGGTTAGAAAACACATCCAATATTCCACGAATGTCATGAAAGGTGAGTAAAAGGCTCATTAGAGTTTCGGGCAGTTGTGATACATCGTGAGAACTCGGAGACATGTGCTGATATTCTCGTGATGGATAGAAACAAAACATTTTTTATTGCATTTGAATTGTGTGACGAGCGTGGCACTATGATGGTAAGCGATACGAACGCCCATAAACAGTAGCAATTCCATACATAACTTTGAATTTCAAAGTACTGCCTGGCACTCCACTGCTCGTCACCCTGAGACCAAGATTAAGTCTCGTAATGCACAATAATTACGGCACAATTTTACATAAGTTATATTCGTATTAACAGTAAATAATAAACAGCAAAATAAAGACGCAACTCATTACCATACGCCCGTATCTAAACCGTGTATCTCTTTAATCAGTAGGATATAAATAAGCTCCCGCCTTACTCCCACGGGATTCCTGGATTCGCATCGCCCTGCTTAGTGTGTGGTATAAATAAATGGTAATTTTAAGTGGTTTATTGCTTTTTATTATAGTGATTTGTGTTTCTAAATCTGGAATTTATCTAAGGCTGGTATAGTTTTAAATGTATAAGGGTCACGTTATTAAGAATGCTGATAAAAGTAACTTTTGTATTTGGTCGGCTTATACATTGATATGACGAATAGCAGTGAAATCGGCCCTTAGTCTATTTGTGAAAGTTATTGTGTATAAGTTTTAAAGTTCGTGTTATAGGAAATGACTGATAAACAACACGTGGCTTCATACACGCGCGTGAAGAACTTTTCCTAAAATTCCTACTTCATACTTTTGAGAGGCAAATACCCATTAACCTGGAAATCGACTATTTTAATGCCCAATTCCATCCAAATCCTATCAGCACTTTGTGTTTACTTTCCACAATCTAAACATCATTTTGCATTCGCTAATAAATATCCTATCCATTCATTTTTCAACACATATGTAAAAAACACACACACACTTACGCCTTTTATCCTCGAAGGGGTAGGCAGAGGCGCAACTAGTGCACCCACATTTCGCCGTGCGTATTCCGTCCCATGATGTGATAGGGGGCGAGCCTATCGCCATATCGGGCACAAATTCCAGACTCCGGGCTGATACTGAATTTAAAATCCAATATCACTTTGCCCGACCCGGGAATTGAACCCAAGACATTGCAGTCAAGCATTGCAGTCATACCGTAATACAACCACGCCACTGAGGCAGTCTAAAAAACATTCCATAAGACTTCCACTCACTTTTCATTATACAATTTTACCATAATAAAAACTTAAGTGGCCTACATAGAGTTTTCTAAAATATAGGTCAGTGTAAAAAGGCAAAAGATCCTACTCATTGCGGCAGACTACTTAGGGTTTCGTGAAAGGCATCAAGGCTCAGCCCAATAAACATTTGACGGAGGTGGTGTCTGACAGCGGGATGGGTCTGCCGATACCTTGGCGAGGAAATTATAGCTCTGGAACTAAGAGATATTAGGATAAATGGAACCATTACAGGAAGAACATCGTAGCCGACATTTCGTCCATTTTACTAAAGCGGCTTCTTTCCTCATTCATTCTAAAATATTAATGGTGTATTTGCAGTAGGTACTTAGTTACGAAAATAACCATTCTCCAAATACTATAAATATATACTATGGTATTGTTATTGCAGATGTTCATGGGCAGCAGTGATCACTTACCATCAGGTGACCCGTATGCTCGATTGCACCCTATATCATAAAAAAAAATTATAAAGCTGAAGAGTTTGTTTGTTTGGTTGAACGCGTTAATCTCAGGAACTACTGAACCGATTTTAAAAATGATTTCACTACTAGGAATCTACATTACTCACGAGTGCTATAATAGGCTACTTTTTATCCCGGAAAAACTTGTTCACGCAAGCGGAGTCGCGAACATCACCTAGTATACCATGAATATTTAAAAAAATAGTACAGAATGAAGCAGTTTTAATAAAAAGTCCTGAATGGCAATTAGGATTACTTACGTGATTACGTTAAGATGTTCTTTCTGAAAGGCCCGAATTGCTCTTTACGAATAGCTATGGCTTATTTACGGCTGAAATCGATAAACACAATCGCTATATCTGGACCTAAGCCGTCGGCATCAAACTTATTCTGATTGTTCAACTTTTGCGATATTACTAAAACGATAGATTTCCCATATTTTGCCTTATCATAATTAAACTAATGAACACGAAAGAAGTTAGGTGTTCACTAGTATAAGATATATTAATGAAGTAGAGTCAATAAGTTTAACAATCAATTGCAAATTCTGTGCTGGAATTTCTAATTCTTTTGGTTAGCTCGTTTACCACATCTTGTACTTGCCAATAGCCCTACTAGACAGGTCCAGTGGATTAGAGTCCAGTAAGAATGTCGAATGACGAGAAATTACCCCCGGCAGTCGACACAATTATGCCGGCCTCTTTGAAATCGTGTACAGTCAGTAGCATAAGTAAATGAACAAATTCAAAACTTCAAATTGCCTACATACTTTTGTGTTCTTACTAATCTTTTTTTTCTCTTCACAAAAATAAAATAATAAAGATTTACTTTACTTCAAACGAAGAAAAAAATGTTTCATATTTACTTAACGCGTATATGGGCGATTTGAAATTTTGATTTTGTACAGATACTTATGCTGCTGACTGTACACAGTCTGATCCCGGGACGCGAAACTTACTTGGGCCACTATGGCGGTTTCTACACCTTACCTATGTCCGATGGTCGCTTTCCGGGTGGATATAAATATCTGGCACACACACATACTCACGCCTTTTATCCCTAAAGAGGTAGGCACAGGCGCAACTAATGCACCCACATTTCGCCGTGCGTATTCCGTCCCATGATGTGATAGGGGGCGAGCCTATCGCCATATCGGGCACAAAATCCAGACTCCGGGCTGATACCGAATAGAAAAATCCAATATCATTTTTCCGACCCGGGGATCGAACCAGAGACCTCAGCATTGCAGTCGTACTGTAATACTCGTACGCCACAGAGGCAGCATAAATATCGCACCTTTAGAACGAAAACGACACAATTCAGAATAATCGAAAATAGAGTTATCTTCATAAAATGACTTAAAACGAAGTTCTCAATACAACAATAGTTCAAACACAGCCATATTCAAGCGGGAAAAGGACCAAACTGTTATATCGGCCTTTTTTATTATATTTAAAAAAAAGGGACCAGTTTTAAGTCATGTTATGACGATAACTCAATTTTCGATTGTTTTGAATTGTGTCGTTTTCGTTCTAAAGGTGCGATATATTGCCACAAGCAAATAAACCATATTGCAAAGGAATTATTTAACTATTTCCAATTGAAATCAGTATTTATATATTCTGAGTAGTTAATTATAATCTACTGGGTGTTTATTAATAGCCATAATAGACAGTAAGATATTCCAAGCTTACCCGCATATTATGTATGCAGATGTGTATGCGGTCAGGTAACGACTAACATCCGTCATTTGGTGTAAATTGGAGCTTGCGTAAATTGATATAACTAAGATACATACTAGAACTGAAAATGCCAAATTGATAAACAGCGGCGTAAGTACCCTTGAAGGCCCGCGGCAAATTCATGGAATGGAGTCCTTCGCTAGTGCACCCCAGTCACTTCTTGTTTTTTTTTATGATTCTCTCTGAACAGTCTTCCTCTCGGGCTGGGGCCCCGTGGCATTTTGCCGTCATACCACTTTATAGAACTGTTTATATACTTGTGAAAAATATTAATTGAAAAAGCGGAATTGTAAAATAACGTATTTTTTAAAATTAATATGCATATTTAATAACTATTAAATATATTTATAATTATTAAAATATAAAAATAAGATATTTTAAATGTCTCTGCTGCATTCTATTTTCAAATGAGACTTTTTCTATAAGAGTTGACCACAGAAATGAAATGCATCCATCCTGAAATATAAACGGTAGATTAACTTTAAAATCTGAAATTAAAATGAACACAAGCAGACCTTTGGTCTCATCTAATCTTGCATATGTGTTAATACCAAACGAAAATAATAATATTAAGCTGGATAATCCTCGGGCTTTAAATGTTTTAGAATAACATTTTCTCCTACAATATGCAAGACTAAATTAGTTTTTTTTTATTGAGTACGTAACCCGAATTTCATATTATTGCGTATGAAAATATATTTTGCCCCTTATTGGATTATAGAATCTAATTTAAAAGGAATTTGCTCTTCGATGTTGTTGATTTAATATAAGAACGTTTTGATACCCTTAAGGGCTTATATGAAAGCTAGCAAAAAGCCTTTTAGACAAGGTAATTTAGTATATCAAGATGGTAAAGTATCAATTTTTATACTATAAATATTTGATATCAAAATTGATTACGCCGAATATGAGATCTTAGTTTTGCTTTTGAGTAGTCAAACACTAGGTCATTACGTTGAATGTTCCCGTACTTACACTGTAGAGCAAATAAGTCTATTTCTTCGTACTACTAAAGATCTTTTTCAATAAATGATTTCAATTTCAAATTCTTGATCCGATCCCGAGAATAAACCAATGAAAATACGTCATTTGTAAGCATGTCAAAATAAACTTTTCTGATTGGTCCATTTTCACGATGCATCGAAAAAAGCGAATTTGACCGTTTATCGAAATCTTCAGTAATGGAGGTGCTTGAGGAGCAGTAGGATATTTATACTGCGTGTCAAATAACATAGCAAAAGAGTACATTCAGCCCTCCCTACCAATATACCCGACGACCCGATAACGACACTAATTTCTTCCCAAAATGAATGAAAGTAGTTACTCTTGCTATCTCTTTCGCTACTCTTTCGTAACGCGGTACCGGTCAGCTAGATTTTTTTATTTAAATTCCCCTTTACCACCATACGTTGCGACATCGGTTTGCGACATATATAAATGAATTAGCGATAAGGTTTACGAATTGTGATATCTGGGTAAGGTTCGGGCAATGAACGGTTTTGCTATGTTATTTAGATAGTATAATCAGTTTTAAAACTCACCTAAAACGACAATCATTACTGTGACCACCCATATTAAAGCTATAGCGATGTGAAACTGGCCCTCAACGATCAGTACTATTGGAATTATGATGGCCAGTATAAGTTGAATAGACAGGTACACCACTGTTAGCCATATGTAGTACGACATTAAATCTGGATTCTCCTATAAAACGTAGTAAAGTACCTATAAAGGTTATTTTTTTAATTGAATGGGACGAGTAAGCACACCTGATAGTATGCGATCGTTCATTTGAATGATCGCAGTAGCAACAATACTAACTATAAATTACTTCGTGACAATGAACTGTTGTAACCCCGAGTCAAGAGAATGTCATAAAATGTTCAGTAATTATATTGGTTAATATCCTCTGATATCCTCTGACTTCCACGATGGCGTAGTTGTACTGTGTGCGGTACCTACGATACCGCTCTTAGTTCCGCTTTCGAATCCCGGGTCGGGGAGTGATGTTGGATTTAACTGCTCAGATATATAAACACAAATTCCAATCCCAAACAATACACGTTTATAGAAATCCAAACCAATTTCGATTACCTCTGGGATTAGAACTTAGTCATCATCAGTTTAGGTTGTGCTAAGTGCACTGCCACCATTGGTATTGCCTATGACTTATTAACTAGACATATCAATTAGTATAACTATACCATACCATATACATACATACACACTCCCGCCCTCTATCCCCAAAGGGGTAGGTAGAGGCGCAACTAGTGCACCCAGTTTTCGGCGTGAGTCAATACTCACAACATGGGATCAATATCCCATGATGTAATAGGGGGCGAGCGTATTCCCATATCGGGCACAAATTCCAGACTCCGGGCTGAGTAGAAAATCTCAATATAACTTGGTCCGACCCGGGGATCGAACCCGAGACCTCAGAATTGCAATCGTACCTTAATAAAACTACGCCTCTGAGGCAGTCCTGTATTATATACTGCCCATTGCTGAGCACGAACCTCCTTTACAATTGAGAGGTTTTAGGCCTTAGTCCTGGTGGACTAAACCTCTGCCTACCCGCACTAGGTCAGCGTGGTCGCTGACCTAGTGCGGGTAGGCAGACTTCACATAAATGCGAAATTCTTATAGAGAACTTCTCAGGTATGCAGGTTTCCTCACTATGTATTCCTTCACCGTTAAAGCGACCGATAATTCCCAAAGAATACACATATAACTATGAAATACTTTACTGGTGGTAAGTCTCTCATATTTAAGAGTCCGTCTGGGTGGGTACCACCGCAATGTCTATTTCTACCGCCAAGCAGCAGTGTGCATACACTGTTGTGTTTCGGTTTGAAGAACATTGTAGCCAGTGGAACTACTGGACATAATGAGACTTAACATCTTACGTCTCAGGATGACGAGCGCAGTGGAATGCCACACAGTACTTTGTAACTCAAGGTACTGGATGGTGTTGCTAGTATTTATGAGTGGTCGTATCGGTTACCATCAGGCGAACGGCATGCTCATCTCGTCATTCAATGCAATAAAAAAATAGTATTATTTATCGGTATGGACCACTAAGGTGCTTATCACAAATATTTCATCTATTTAAAATAGAATTGGTCCCTTCAACTTCAATTGACGCCATGCAGCAGTGTGCATGTACTGTTACGTTTCGGGTTGAAAGGCATTGTAGCCAGTGTTATTACTGAGCATTATGAGACAAGACTCAGGGTGACGAGCGCAGTGCAACGCCATGCAGTGCTTTGTAAGCCAAAATTAGATACCATATAGTATCTATCTATTGTTTGTGGTCGTTTATGTAAGAAGTTAAGCGATTTCCTCGTCTCGTGTTTAAAAATCGATATCACATATATTATTGCACTAGCATTTGCCCGCGGCTCGCATGTAGAAGTTTTTCTAGGATCAATATTTTTGGGATAAAACTATACTCTGGAGTAATGTAGCTTTCTATTAGAGAAAGAATGAAACCTACTATTAAAACTATAGAAGTTTCATACAATCTTTGCCACCCCTTTTTACCCCCTTAGGGGTTGAATTTCCCAAAATTCCGTGTTAGTGAGCACCTACGTCCTAAAAGAAACCCCCATGCAAAATTTGAGACTCCTAGCACTTGTAGTTTCTGAAATTTCGTGATGAGTGAGTGAGTGAGTGACCTTTCGCTTTTATATATATAGACATATAGATTAAAATATAAATACTTACGTCAAAAGCAGCTATCAACAGCATAAAGGAGACAATAACAAACATAACAGTAATAATAATAAATATTGATAGTAAAGCTATCAATATAGCAGTGCTGAATGTAAGATACTTTCTGTCTTTCAATAGAACCAGGCTGGCCATCGTGAGGGCGAATAACTGCAAAGAATTGCATTAATAGGCTAGTTGACTACTTTTTTTTAAACATGTATCAAAAATGTATGCCATCTAAGCTATATCGAAAGATTTTTCAAAATTGGCTCAATAATAAGTAAGTTATAAAGCTTTGAAGTTTGGTAGAAGGGGGTAATTGTCAAATAACAGTCATATCTAACTGTGACGTCACCGAGTGTAACTGGCCATAACGCTGAGTGCGTGCGAAAGTGATAGCGCGATATCCCCACCACGTCCCAATTTTTTCTCAACAAAATATTTCAAATGTGAATAACTGCTTTATTTTTCAACCAATTTTGATACTGATTTCACATAAGAATTCCTTTTTGTATTATTTTCTGTTACATATAAAATAATGTACAAATTAGAACACAGGAAACTACCCTATTGCAATGACAAACATAGGGGATATTGGAGAAATAATTTACGAATATTGTATATTCATAAAAGTAATATGGTTTGTAAGTAACTTTTTATGACATCGAAAAGTAATTTATGCGCTAATACTGGTGCATATCAATATCTATTGAGCATTATCTAAATATTTCCCAACGTACCTAATCTACAGGCTCCTGAAATCTACACCGTAAGCCTAAGCAAAAAATTTTCCGCTTTGATTTAGAACCACGAAATTTACTAAGAGAAGAATATTCTACCTGCATTAAAATATTTTGGCGAATTTATAAAACGAATTAAGTAACAAAATTCGATTACATATCTGAATATATTCAAAAATATAAACTTATTTAATATAATTATAATATGGTTCAGTAATTTTCTTTCAATGAATTCCTATGGTGGGAACAAATGTAAGAACACGCTAAAAGTACTCACGATTCCCACTATAGCTATAATTTTTGTACCACATTTTGCACCAACACAAAAACAGCAATATTTCGATGACGGTATTAATTCGAGCAGCGAAACATCCTCTTCCCTGTCCATTTGCGATTAATAAAAATACAAAAATAAATATGACTAAATGTGACAGATTAAATTATTACATCTCCAAATCAATTCATAAAGAAACTTCAAATTAGCAATAGTAATAAAGAGTTTTGTGAGTTTTGTTAGATTACGCAGTTATCAAAGAGGATTAATTTATATCGTAGATAACTATGATTGGCTTAGAGCATTTATTGGTAAATACTCAACGATGATAGGATATATAAATTGCTTATTATAATATACTATCGTAAGTAAACACCATAATATTATGGCAATACATTTGCTTAATTACAAAAATTAAAATAACCCCTGACACAAAAAGCTCTAAAAAGTAAAATAATAAAAGTGTCTTTGTCGTTTAAGTACCTAGGAATATTTTGACCCAAGCGTCGTCGCGTCGGGGAACCGCTAAAGAAGTATTTTCGTCTCCCTGGTCCGGAATTCGGTCCAGGTTATTTTAATTTTAATTTCAAACTTTTTAAATTACTTTATTCTCCATCGTGGGGCCTTGATAGTACACTATCTAACACCTACTCGATGAGACCATACTTATGAGCCCAAACACGCTATATCTGCTATAAGTTGCTAAGGAGTTAGGTATCCCGCATACTACTTGATGCTGCAGCATCAGCTCATGTTTAAAAATATTGCCGAAGTCACAGTACACCAAATTTAATTTCACCGGGTTTTTTAAATTGGAAATGAGCTGATAATCTTCAAATGCCTGAACAGATCTTCATAAATTATAGCTAAGAACCATCGCGATCATATCAGCTTTCAAACAAAAAAAACCGCGTCAAGATTGGTCCATTCGTTTGAGAGCTACGATGCCACAGACAGACATACAGATACACACCCTAAACTTATATCACTCCGCTTTTTTGTCGGGGGTTAAAAATAAATATTGGTTATGAAAAAATTCGAGTAGGTAGCTACTAGTATTTAATGCAAAGCAATACATCAGAATTGGTAGGTACATAAAAAACTTTTAAGAAATACATCTCTTTATGTTCCCTGCGTTAATTTTAGCGACAATATAGAAGAAAGAAAGAAAGAAATATATTTATTTGTAACAAGCAAGAATACAAGATAATAATTACACACTTAAAATTAAATTTACTCGTTACAAAAACGACCCCAACTCAGCATAAGCTTATAAAAAACCAGGGCTGGTCTTCCGTTGGGCCGTTTTGTATTTATAGAAATAGCCGGCTATTGTTACAAGCCAAAGTAACCAAAAATTATAAGTCAAACATACTATTTACATTTGAAAAGGGTCGAATGTCTAGTGGCTTAACGAAAAGCCTCAGAGTAAAGAAGTGAGAACCGCTTTCACCCCCACCTGTGTCACAAAACATGAAGACATTTACAAGGTCAGTTGGAGCTATGGGCGGTAAATCAAAGGGGACGTTGCGGCTTACCGAAAATTCATCGTACAATTGTTAGAATGTGTAACGTACTGAATCAAGTATGGGAATAGTTAATGCTGTGAGTTAATGAACAGTCGTGTTGCTGAGAATATCAAAAATATGACCATTGGTGATGAATTTCAGAAATCGCTTAAACCTAGTTCGGTCTACGCTAGTATTTTAGACGAGTGAGTAATTTAGTAACTAAACGTGTCTGTGCTGATCTACTAGTCTAAACTTTCGGTGTTCAGACACGTTTAGTTACTAAATACACGCTGCTCGACTACAATACTAGTCTGCTCCGAACTAACCTTTAGTGCTCACCTATGATGCTGATTATGGCAGTCGTGTAATAAAGTTTTGCTTTCTATTTTACCTAATTAAAAAGCAACCTATCTATGAAAACCTTGCCATAATGCCTCGTCCCGAGTAAAGAACTATCTTATAGCTCGCCAAAATAACCCGTTTTTCAATTCTATCCAGTAAATATAATTTAAACTCAGCAAAGAAACAAATATTTAGTTATTTTATAAAATCGCTAATATATCTGCTTACGAATACACATATAACCTTAGAAGAAAGGGTGATCCCAAAGCGAAATAGGGAAAGGACGAAATAATAACAGGAAAATAATAGAAATACAAGGACAGGAACATTCTATTTACAAAAGTAAAACTTAGGGATCCTTGAAATTGAATCGTACCTTCGTTGCCCCGAAAGTGTTGGGTTGAAGTTTCCAATCAATTTGCAAAAAACTTTTCTCTTTTTTCTTAAAATATTTCATCCTTATTATCATATATCCGAATATTTTATGTGACTGTATTATTAAAAGCGGCGATAGCATAGTTGGGAGTGGAACGGACTGCCGAGACGAATGTCTGCAGGTTCAAAACCCAAGGGCACGTACCTCTGATTTTTCTAAAGTTATGTGTGTATTTTTTGTGAATTATCGCTCGCTTTAACGATGAAAGAAAACATCGTGAGGAAACCTGCATATCTGAGAAGTTCTCTATAAGAATTTCGAAGGTATATGAAGTCTGCCAACCCGTACTAGGCCAGCATGGTGGGCTAAGGCCTAAAAGCCTCTCAGTTGTAGAGGAGGCCCGTGCTCAGCAGTGGGCAGTATATAATACAGGGCTGGTATGGTAGGATATTTGTATCCGGATAGAGAACACGGTACATACGTTGTAACACCCACCCTTGTGGCCCGCCTAAGTATGTCGCGTTCTGGGATCATTCTGTATATGTCCGGTTTTAAACAGTCCGGCATGGCTACGTTGACACTCTATCTAGACCCTACTTCACTTACCAGCTGCTGAGTCAGCAGTAGGCAGTATATAATACAGGGCTGATTATGGTATGGTTATGGTATGATTAATATAATGTCTGCCTGGATAGTTGTGTTTCAAAGCTTGCAGTACAAGGCAGTAATCAGTTAATAAATATTACACATCGAGTTATAGTAAAGAGCATCGACAAGTTCTCATAATGTCACATAGGGTTGGGTTATAAAAGGACAGAAACGACTCTTTGAAACCAAAGCTACCTATTTCTAAAGCCAATATGTGCTTTTCACTGCCTAGTTGTTCTTCTTTCTATAGCTCACATTGAGGTATATTAGTTGACGAGTTATCTGGCACTAAGTGTTGCTCGCGGCTTCGTCAGCGTGAAAGCCTTTTCTGCTACAAAAGTCCCTAAAACATAATACGTCGCCAATCAGATTAAAAATATCCATTATTTCCCATGGGAGCAATTTACCGGAATAAAAAGTAGCCTATGTGTTAATCCAGGACATGATCTACCCCTGCCGTTGACGCTGAGAGCGTCCTTCGGTGCGCGGGGGCTTCTGAGCCCCCCCCACAACAGGAGACGGGCCGCACCAGGCGGCACCGCGCAGGGGCGGTTGCGGACGAAAACTTAGACATTAGTCCGAGGAAGCCCGCAGCCGTCCCTAATGCGCCGAAGATGGCCACCGCGGAGTTTTAGTTGGTATGCCGTGCGGTGTACATAGGTTAGGGACTCGGCCCGGCGGTCGCCCGACGTTTTCCATCTCTCCGGGCGGCTCAACGCCGGGTCGTAAGGCACGGTGAACCCAACATAACCGCTCGGTCGCCCCCCACGAAGGCCGGGCGGTAGTGGTAAAGCACTTTCTCCGCGAAAACAAAAAAAAAAAAAAAAAAAAAAGGACATGATCTACCCGTGTGCCAAATTTCAACCATATCTGTTTAGTTGTTTCTGCGTTTACTACTAACAAACATAGAGACATTTCACCAACTTTCGCATTTGTAATAAAATGACTAGAACCGACGATAGGCTATAGGATAGGAAAATAGACCGCCGAGAAGAATTTCTAAGTTCAAAACTCCTATACACCATATTGCAACAAGTCTATATATCGTACATATAAGTTAAATCAGTATAAAATATCATGACTCCATTTATCACACAATTAAGTCACAGCAACGCGTTCCGTGTCTCCTTTAGTATATCATTGTAAATAGCCCGTGAAACCTTCCCGAGACCGCGCCCGTAAGCGCAGCGTTTTCTTGATTGAATTTCTGAAATATACCTTTCATATCGTAAGGGCTTGTTCATATTGTGATGATATTTGAATATATTATATTGATAATGATTTTTTATATTTACGCGAATGTTAGACATTGAAATAAAACTATTTTGCAGATTTTATCGCGGTTTTTTAATTAATATTTTCTCCCTACGTTTCGAAGGCTTTGCAGCACTTGTCACTTGTTGTGGTCACGGGGCGGACTGAGGTGTTGGTGGTCCGAAAAGTTAATGTTGCAATATCTACCTTCATTTTTTAATTATACATTTTAAAAAAAAGCCTGTGCTGCAAAGCCTTCGAAACGTCGGGAGAAAATATTAATTAAAAACCGCGATAAAATAGAAACAAGATTTTAATTTGAATATTTTGTTTTGGTTTTGAATAATCTTAGTTGACAGTGTTCACAAACGCAGTCGGAGGAATCTGCTCACTCCGAGATTTTGTTGTTCTACCTATATCACCAACTAAATTATGAGAAGTGAGCGTGTTATGCCTCCGACAGCGTTTTTTCAATATTATAGACTTAGACTCGGGAGAGATATAAATTCAAGCTTCTTTCTTATCCTGATAATATTATTATATAGTAAAGACTATTGTCCTGATATGGTAAGGACTATTGAGCTTTTTTGGGCAGTGTGTAATATGATGCTCTTTGACAGCTTCTCTCTCAATTATTACCCACAATTTGCATGCTCATCTGTTGAAATAATGGAACAAACCATGAAATTATTATGTACCACTTACAAGACTAACCCGCTTATATGGCATCGAAAATATTGTCATCACAACAAAAAGCCCAGGGGAGGTGGATTAATCTAAAGGTTTGTTAGTTCTTTGGTTTTTTCGTTTTTTCTCCAATTTTATATTTTGTCTCAGTAAGTAATATTAAGTTTTTTTTTTAAAGAAACAAACTATACGCGGATGTGGCCGCGTGCAAATCTAGTTCTAAATATGTCTACACTTTTTCCACCTTTCAGAAATTTACTGCGATTGTGACAAGGGTACGACATAATTGTGACTCGTCATAACGAATAATGGTGACTTGTGTAATATAATCTGTATCAAGGCACTAATGTTGCAAGCCGAAAACGCTTCTCTGGCGAAAGGAATTCCTTAATGTGATGGGGCTGCACGTTAAATCTTCAGAAGAGACAAATTGATGCGGAGTAATAGCTTCCATCTGTGAGCGCGCTTCAGGGTGTACGTGCCTTGTAATATGGGAACATTTGGGTATGTTGATATCAAAGACTATCTAAAACAATAAAATCGTATAAAAAAAACTTATAACAAAGATAATATAAAAAAGATAGAATCTAAAGCTACACTATCAGCGACTGAAGTTACATTTTGTTTTATTTTGATAAATTGTAGTTCAGGATATTCACGACGGCAAAGTTGCCAGCAAAAAAGGTTAGGAAAGTAGATAATAATAGAAGTCGATCGGAGAGTTGTTGTAATACTTACATACGAGAAAATAACAATTTTAAGACCAGTCAACCAATTGATCTACCAATAAAATCGGTAATTTTAATCAAAATATATTTGATTTTAAATATCCCATAGCCGTAACAAAAAAATAAACACTTGTTTTTGATTGAAGTTTGAAAGCGGTTTTTCTAAAGTCGTATAATACAATATTACGATAATTCATTCGTTCGTGTTTTGAATACGTCCAACACAAACAACGCTTAAACTTTAGTTGTTTTTAATTAATTACTCCCGAGGGCTGGGAGGGTTCACGAAGATTTTCGGGTCAAGGCGATGGGCGCTTTGTTACGAAGCGCGAACTAACCTAGTTGAAAACAATTGCTGGGGACCTCTTGAAAAAATACCAATTGAATTCTTTAGCAATATTGTAGTATCCACTTGAAGCGTTAAAATTAATTGTTTAATAACTGCCAGAATACACAAACGAGCTAGTGGCTTGTCTGATGATAAGCGATTACCTCTCATACACTTTATCAATACCAAGATCTCAGTTTTGACCATTTGACCCAGCCTACGAATGAGCGCTCTCTTTAAGCATGCTACGTATAAAGAAACAACCAAAGTTTTACTAAATATTGCTGCGTTTTATCCTACATTGGCCTTATGGTAAGCACAAAGACTATCCCGCCCTCACCCGCCACTGCAACTCCTGTAAGCCAGGATCAGCAGTGGCACGCATTTTATGACACCGAGCGGTGGAGCTCGGCGAGTCCAGGACACTAATCTGTATTTAACCCGCAACGAAATTAATTAAATAGAAAGATAGGGAGGAGTTGAAAATATTAATTGTCCACTTTCCTCTATAGCAAAGTGGTAAGTACAGTGAAATAACACAAAATAATGGTGGGATTTCCAAAAAAAATATTGTCCACGAAACTTAAACTGAAAGATATCGACCCAAGAATACGATAATATTGACTGGTAGAGAATGCTTACGGCATTAAGTCCGCCTGAATATTAGTTGTATAAAGTGCAAATAAATAAATAAATAAATAATACCCTTCCTAATGAGGGACCCAAATGGGTTACTTAACTTTGTTCACACTCAAATAGGTCAGGCCAAATACATCACTATCAAAGTATTTTCGTTTATACGATGCCTAATAAATATTTGATAATGGTGAGGCACTGTCCATTACACCGGCAAGTTTATCTTGGAAACTAAATTTGCCGCAGGGGAAAATTCCCTTTTTATTTTTCTTATAGTAAGATATATTTTTTTAGATAAAAGAGGTCCGTTTGATTTATGACGTGTGGCCATAAAAAATGACCTTGATAAGGACGTGAACTTTATATTTACGATATTTAGTATTGGCCATTTGTCTTGGAATGATAAATGCTCTACAAGATTTTCTACTGATTTGTAATTTAAGACTAAATTCCTTGAGGTATCGTAAAGTAAATTAATCCCACTCTCACTAAAGCTTTTTGGTGAATTTTAGTCATTTACATAAGTAGTTTTAAATTGAGCGTCATTTAAATGTAAATTCTCACAAAATTTCGATTTACGATCATATTATATTATTCATAATAATAAAAAAAATATCTTGAGAATATACTACTTATATTGCAGTTTATATTTCTACATATTAGTACATTCCAATTTACAATACAACACCTAACTGGCCCATGCAATATCATACATACTAATCCAACAATACACCGACGCAAGTCATATTTATCTTTCCTATCTGCAAATTATACCCTGTTACAGTATTACAAGGAAACCCTTTCTTACTCGCAGAAATGAATGTGAAAAACCAATTTAATTAAAGGAGCTATGTGTTTATACTGTGGGCGTATTTAAGCTACCTTTTCAAAGGAATTACCAAGAATCTCCACTTAAATCTGAGCTCTGTGTTCTGCGTTAATATGGAAATGCAGGATAATGCGCGGATGAGATTGGCTTACTTGACAGCGTCCATTGTTTAATGCGGAATGAGGAAAAATCTTAGTGTTATGTCTATTAAACGCAGATTTTAAGGACTTATTGATCAGCTGTTTTAAGCAGTTTTGACTAAAAGCGGTAGGTTTTATGGGACTTCAAAGGTTGACTCTATTCGTCGTACGTTTTTAAGTTAGGTCAACGATATTATTTTACACCTTGGACCGATTTAAAAAAAAACCTTTAGATTTCGTAGCTTGTGATGAAATAAATTAACGATAGTAAAGTCATAACGAGGCGATTTTACCGATATTAACTGTCATAATTTTCATCGAATATTTCGCAACAACGTGTCACACGGCGCGGGCACCTCCACGGGTGCCACTCTTCACGCCCCGCATCTTTATAAACAACATCATACATTGTATATGTCTGTGTTTACGCGTCGCGAGACTCCACGCTTCACGCGCCGTGCGACGCCCCGCGTCTCCGAAAACGAGACCTTGGTAGGAATTCACGATCGTTAACTTATATCGGAACTACCAACCCATTTTACCCCATTTTATCTAATAAATGTTCATATTTATAACTTAAACGCAAAGTAGCTGTATCGAATGAGCTATACGGGACCGGTAATTGGCTTTCTGTTGACTGCGTGGGGTCGGCCCTATTACCGACAGCGAGGGACGTGGAATGATATTAACGACTGGCAAAATAGCAAAAACCTTGTATGTGTTATCCACGGGTATTATTCGAATATGGAAGGTGTTAACAAAATTAAAATAGTTATTTTATACTTTCTCAGAAGTACTCATGTTATAGCTTAACTAAAATTGCATAACGCTATACAAAATTTTATAACCTGCCTATTGTATGTTTTATGTAGATGCATGGCAAGACGAGCATGCGACTTGCCTGATGGTATAATTATGATATGTTTGCACTAAACCACTACAAATTGTTACACGTATGACCCGATGGTGTGTATGGTGTAGCAGTAGGGGGTTGAATAAAACGGTACACAGACTTTAAATTCATATATTGTATTAACTTAATTGCTACTTAAGTGTACTTAATGTAAATCACAAAGAACCGGGTTCCGGCTAACAAAGTAAGGTCGGAGAGCGGGACGTGAGCCTACTGGAGAGCTGTTCTTTTATCACTTTGTTACTCGTATCATATTAAAAACTACAATTAAATTATGATAAGGGCGCCACTGACATAAGTAGGGTGTCAGACCCAAAATAATAAATTTACATACTTTTGCTGTCTAATTTCCAAAAATAATAATGAGAGGGTGTCCTTGGTCCTCCAATATAGGGTCAGGAATCACTGAGGCTTCATCCAACTAGGGAAGTTAGCCTCCTCTCTGGTGATGCAGGCAGTTTTGAGTCGGGAAGGAATAGAGAACCCGCAAGGTCGGCAGGCCGGCGAGTGTTCTCCTGGCAACTTCCGCGGAGGATTCCTGATATGTTCACCGTGCACTAGAACAAAAAACTCCTTACTGTCATCGGGTCATCGACACGTATAGGATGGCAAAGCGGCTCCAGCTGATCACGGCGAACACTCCGCGGGGTCCTTGGCCAAGCCTTCGTAATTTATGGGCACATATTAGCCGACATCGAAATTACGTGCTCACACACTTGGTGATCCCGCGCAAGAGGTCGAGGGGAGGTCGTTCATCGGTAGGGTTGCAATCCGAGCCAGAGATGAACACAAGTTTATATAACCGAAATTAGGATACGACCACTCACATTTCTCCAATGAACGCAACAATTACAACAAATTTTACTACAAATACTGCACACGCAAACATAATTGTATTACGGGTGTAGCATTTATTATTGCATAAAAACAAAACGAGCGGTTAGAAAACTGGCAACACTACGCGCACTCGTCTAACACACGATTTGTAGGCCACGGTACAAAAACACACAGCCTTCAATCGGTTAATGTTTTACTAAAATAGTTAGGGTATGGGGTTTAAAATTTTTATGTTACTAAATGATTAGGTATGACGCACTTCAAATTACACGTAACGTGTTGTCCCTTACTATAATTATAAATCTATATTAATATTATATAGAGAAAAGATTTTATTTTTCGTTTGACGTTTGTAATGGATAAACTCAAAAACTGGACCGATTTTGAAATTCTTTCACCAATATGAAGCTACATTATCAGTGACTTCAGCGAGTAATAGGCTTTTTATCGCGGAAAAATATAAAGCGGGATTGTTATCACAGAAAAACTTTTCCACACAGTCCGAGAGCATAATCTAGTTTAAGATAAATTAATTATTTCACACAGTCCAGACACCCTAACGAGTAACCGACAAACTATTAGCATAATTAACCAATTAAGAAAACACGAAATGAAAAAAAGAAAATATATCCAAAGTGAATGCCGGCGAAACAATGCCAACCGCGGTTAATGAGACCTCGTTTAGATAATAATTTCCTCGTAAAAGGAAATTTTGGTCTAACAAATCAGTTTTGTTTCCACGATTTTCTTTTACGCGTTTTGAAGATGGTGTGTGATCTTGTTTTAGATATTTTTGTGTGTATGTTAATTTAAAAAAAAGTCGTGTGCATGAAAATAATAGGCAAGTAATTATTATGACTTTTTAATTATGTTATGTATAATATCTATACCTACCCAAATTCACAATATAAGCCTATAATACCTACTAGAGTATAATTTTCTATAAACAGCTAGTACTGCTTACTAGAGCACACACACACACTCATGCCTTTTATCCCCGAAGGCGTAGACAGAGGCGCGACTAGTGCACCCACTTTTCGCCGTGCGTGTTCCGTCCCATGATGTGATAGGGGGCGAGCCTATCGCCATATCGGGCACAAATTTCAGACCCCGGGCTAATACTGAATTTAAAAAACCCAATATCACTTTGCCCGACCCGGGAATCAAATCCAAGACCTCAGCATTGCAGACATACCGTAATACAAATACGCCACCGAGGCAGTCTTACTAGAGCCTTTTTCATTAAAAATGACAGCAAAATATTATATATAATCCCATGCTGAATATTTTTCTATTATTGCATTATAATACAACATTAATAACATTTTCTTAATCAAAATATATATATAATCTTAGAAAACTATACAAAAAAATTAACACTACCTACAGTTAACTGCATTGGAATAAATTGTAATTTTAAAATACACGACCAATATTTTTTCCTTTACAATAATTTTGCGTTGATGAGCTTGGCGAAAAGTGGGTGCACTAGTTGCGCCTCTGCCTACCCCTTCGGGGATAAAAGGCGTGAGTATGCGTTAATTTTGCGTTGATCATAATTAATTATGTTGAAATTTAAAGTGCCAACGTCAAGCCAAAGATATATCCCTTTCATATAAATTTAATAATTGTATTTGACTGATTACTTATAAGTTATAACATATTATTATAGTCTCAGGAAAGCAAGTAGGTACGTATACATTACATACAACGTTATTCGAGGTCCATGAATGGGAGCACCCTCTTGTTTAAGGGACTTGGAGTTAATCAAACGAGCAAAATGCACGTCTAGCTTTTTAGTTTTAATGAAAAAAAAACCCAAGTAGATAGTCCAATCCCTTAGGGTATTTAATATTCAAAATGGGTCAAATAAAAATCATTCGAAATACAAGAAACTCATAAAATTTTCAATGTAACGAAATACAACGTGCGTGAAATCATTTCGCAATGGACAGATCATTAAATTTGAAACTGAAATCCATCACCAATCAGGAAAACTCGACGAAACTTACGCCTGGTATACTTTGCCTCCTTATTTTATTGATGGCGGTGCAGTGGTGGCGTGAACCATGAGGATCAAAATTCGAATAAGTCAGGTAACTAAAACGTTTGCGAAAAAAACGATTGATTTGGAATGCACGTGTCTCATTTGGTACTAGCTATGCCCACAGCACCGTTATATAATAATATAATAATACCAGCACCGTTAGTGTTGACTTATATCTATATTATCATAAACCTATTCAGCAACTGCCCGGAGTCTAGAATTTGTGCCCGATATGGCGATAGGCTCGCCCCCTATCTCATCATGGGACGGAATATGCACGTCGAAAAGTGGGTGTATTACTTGCGCCTCTGCCCACCCTTCAGGGATAAAGGGCATGAGTGTGTATGTATGTATAAACCTCTCTATACATCTCCCCGTAACCCAGAACACGCCTGTCGCGTGTGGCCCGTCTGCATCTGTCCCCGACCTACCCTATATGTTACCTAAAATAAAACTTATTATTTCCCAATTGCTATATTTTAAATCAAATGATTGGTTTTAGCGTGATACGCCAATGAACACTTGAGCAAACAAACAGATGTACGACGGTCAAAAATTTCAAGTTAGTAAAATGCGTCATCGCGTCTTGCGAGGTTAATGTTACTTTACAAATATAAAATAAACGTAAAATCTACGATTTTATTATATGTAGGTATACATTTTAACTTGTGCGCGATATAGGAATAAGTTAACCCTGAGCGAACTCAGAAAGCCCGTGTTGTTCCATCCATGGTCAAGTAAGTTTAACGGTCTTATGACACTGGACGAGCGCGCAGCGCCTTCGCCTCGCTGTCAATATGCTTGCAATTCGCCAGTGTGCTTATATATGACGTAACAATAAGTATCTGAATCATGAGAATCGTTAATTATTGTTAATGCGCTGCTTTCCGAACCCTGAGCGGTTCGAATTCTGGTTCCAGAAGAAAATACGCTTTTTCATTTATTTTCGCAAAAGACGCTTTTCAGTTATGTGCCAAAATGTGTCCTATCTCAAAGCTATACGGACCACGTGAAACTCAAAGATCAAAACATCCTTTGCTTATTAATTGTCAATTCTTCGTAAAACGTACATTCATATTTAAATACAGCATTTTATTATTCACCTAACGAAGCCTTTCCGCAACAGGGATTCGCTTTTTCCTGTCCATTATTGCGTTCTCGAATGCGCTCGAAAGATAAATCTTTTTCAAGTTTAATGTAAAAATTGTGTTTCAAGCAAAAGGAAAGTTGAGATCGGTTATAAATGTAGTCATTTACTACCCTAAAGTTTTAACTGAGAATGATGTATCATGAGCAAAGCAAAGTTGGAGCTACGAACTACTTCATTGACCTCTGACCGCTGTTTGCATATTTTCTTAGTATTTTAATCAATTATCTTTACTTCAGTGAGCTGAGTTACTACAGTACCTGGGAAATTTAAGAATATTCGCATTTTTTGTCTTTGTACGCTCGTATATTATGAAGTAAATATTGTGGGTGTGTTTTGGAAATCTATACTTTTCTATACTATTATTATATAAAGCTGAAGAGTTTGTTTGTTTGAACGCGCTAATCTCAGGAACTACTGGACCGATTTTGAAAATTCTTTCACTAATAGGAAGCTACATTACTCCTAAGTGCTATAGGCTACTTTTTATCCCGGAAAAACTTTTCCACGCGGGCGGAGCCGCGCGCTTTGCTAGTGTAATTATATGCCAAGCGAATGTGAGGTAAGTGACAAATGCAAAAACAAATTTTGTGAAAACTGTTTTGCTACTAGAATAATAAAGGATTCATGATCAGTCCCTACTTGGGAATGGAACGGTCTGCCGCGACAATGTCCGGAGGTTCAAAACCCAAGGCACACACCTCTGACTTTTCGAAGCTACGTGTGTATTGTTTATCAATTATCTTTAACGGTGAAGGAAAATATCGTGAGGTAACCTACATACCTGAGAATTCTCCATAAGAATCTCGAGGGTGTGACTCGTGTGGTGGACTAAGGCCTAACCCCTCTCAGTAGTAGAGGAGGGCCCGTGCTCAGCAGTGGGCAGTATATAATACGGGGCTGATTGCATTGCATTGCATGATCAGTGATTAGATGAATGAGGGATTTTGACCACTTGCCATAGACCTTATACATGTAATGGTTTATCTACCTCGGTGGCGTAGTTGTATTACGGTACAACTGCAATGCTGAGGTCTCGATCGATCCCCGGGTCGGGCAAAGTGATATTTGATTTTTTCAGTCTGGAATTTGTGCCTGATATGGCGATAGGCTCGCCCCCTATCACATTATGGGACGGAATACGCACGGCAAAAAGTGGATGCATTAGTTGCGCCTCTGCCTACCCCTTCGAGGATAAAAGGCGTGAGTGTGTGGGTTTGTGTGTGTGTGTGGTTTGTCTACCTTCTGCTAAAATGGAGATATTACTCATCCTTTACTGCTCCACACAGGGGGATAAATACTAGATGTATTATTAACGCGAAGCATTCCGCGTATCGCATAAAGAATTAACACATAGTTTCTTGAAACTTCTTGGCAACGTTCCAAAACAAATTCAGACTTATAAATCCAGCAGGGTAATATACATAAAAACGAAATACCTTTAAAGATACAAAGTACCCGAAACATAATAGGGTGTTTATGTGCTTTGTCAGGTTTCCCTGGCACATACGCCATCAATCACGTTGTTTGACGTAATAGGTGCCAAGGTTAACACCCGCACACTGCTTTATAAATCTTCGGATATGCTAACCCACGTGATCCATCAATCATCCTTTTTTTTGCCAGTTGAATATTAGAAAGGTATTAAGGTTATTAAAAGTAGAGCCGTAGTACTTTTATCTACAGTATGGTTCGATCAGGGTAGTACAAATGTCGGTAAAGTAGATTTGAAATTCTTTGATTTGAAAGATATTAGATTTTTCTATTCAGTATCAGCCCGGAGTCTAAAACTTGTGCCCCATATGGCGATAGGTTCGCCCCCTATCACATCATGGGACGGAATACACACGGCGAAAAGTGGCGTGAAAGCGCGTAAAAGGAGTGAGTATGTGTGTATTTGAAATACTTTACTGGTTTTAGGTCTCTCGTATGCGAGAGGCCGTCTGGGTAGGTACCACCGGAATATTTATTTCTACCGCCAAACAGCAGTGTGCATGCACTGTTGTACCCAGTACTTTGTACCCATAGTAATAACTGGGCATTATGAGACTTAACATCTTATGATTCAGGATGACAAGCGCAATGGAGAACCACGCAGTACTTTGTTATTTGAAGTTTTGTATGGTGTTGCTACTGTTTATGGGCGGTCGTCTCGCTTACCATAAGGCGAGCGGCATGCACGTCTCGCCATTCAATTGCAAAAAATGTTTTATCGTCACACTGGATATTTTTCTATAGTGTGCTTGGGCCAGCCCAAGTTTTTGGTTTAGTACCACTCATAGAAAACCAACGAGAAGTTTATGGGCGGTCGTATCGCTTACCATAAGGCGAGCGGCATGCACGTCTCGCCATTCAACTGCAAAAAATATTTTATCGTCACGCTGGATATTTTTCTATAGTGTGCTTGGGCCAGCTCAAGTTTTCAGTTTAGTACCACTCATAGAAAACCAACGTGAAGTGAGTGCTGTTACGTTTCTTATAATAAGCGGGATAAAGAAGCATAAACAACACCCGGCCCTCATCCATTCCTATCCTTTAAAAGCCAGCAACGCAATCCTTTGGAATTATCGGTGTTTGTGGATGGTAAGGATCAGCGGTCTGATGACCCATCTGCTGCTTTGCTACTTAAAGCTAGAAAAACATCGGTTGGCAATTAAATAGATGCGATTCAGTCTTATAATAACTAGGCGCGTGTTCAAAAGGACTTAACGCCAGGGTCAAACTTTTCTAAAGCACTTTAGCATTTAAGGAAGACCTTATACAGAAGGAAATAGGATGCAAAATTTCAGTCCACTGAAATCTTAATTCTTCTTCTTCTTCAGCCTTTAGAAGTCTACTGCTGATCATAGGCCTCCCCTGAAGATTTCCAGACCAACCTGTCAAAAGCGGCCTGCATCCAGCGGGTTCCGGCGAAGTTCTTAATTCTTACTAATATTATAAATGCCAAAGTTTGTGAAAATATTTTGATTTTTTTGATGTTTGATAGAAGTAAACGGAGAAAAAGCTCAACGGATTTGGATGAAATTTGGCGCACAGATAGACCATATCCTGAATCCTGTGTTTTAGAGACTTTTGTAGCGGAAAAACTTTTCACGAGGGCGAAGCCACATGCAACACCTAGTAGAATAATAAATGAGTTAGTCAGTCATTAAGGCGGTCGTGTCGCTTTGCCATCAGGCGAGCGGTTTTTTCGACCGTTCGTTCATTTGAATAATAATCTCTAATGAGAACTTTGATCTTATATATTTGATGTACTTATAAATATTATTGTATTTTTCATTCCTAATAAACGTTAGTCCTTCTAATCGTGATTAATCAAACGCCACCACATCATTCTAATCTACGAGTTAAAAATTGTTTGTCATCAATTTGTACATTAAAGATCTTTATCGAAACCATTAAGCATAGCAATTTGTTAAATTGGAAATTTATTAAATTGCCTTTACGATGAACAGTCTTTACCCGACCGTCGTGAAAATGAAAAGCATTAGCACGATATCTAAAGTGGTTCCTCTAGAGCGTCAAGTGAAACACAATAATTTTCTCAACAAAAGCCTTACTATCATAAAACAGATAAAATATTTGATTTATGTGGAATGTATTTTGGGAATAAACAGGTTGTATTTGCTTCAGTGCAAGAAGATATTTCTTTATACGAGTTATCTATATGCGTTGTTCATAATCTTCTCGACATTATATTATATATCAGCGATAGCCGTATCCCTGAACCCACCCACATACATACTAGTCGAGGGTGTGATGTGTTTGGAATATATATTTTTAATCATAAATTCCTTGTTGACTAAAAATAAGAAGATGGACCATTACTTCAAAAATCTCAGTAAATTTGACCAAACACTGAAAGTTACTTCTGATCATGACGCTTTAAATGCTACAAAAAGAAGTTTAATTTGGATTTTGGTTACTTTTACGTACAATGCTGGGGAATTATGTATATTTCTTTTGCAAGTTTTCACTTATAATGAAGTATATGAATATCTAAACATAGTTTTTTACTACGCCGTATCGTTGGCCCATGATATGGAACAGATCTTTTTCGTAACGTTGCTTAGAACTATTTTCACGAGGCTGCAACTGCTCAAAGCTCATGTCCGTAAGGCATTTCGCATTAACGACGGCGGAACAAGTAATAATAATATGAAGGCTGATAAAATTGAAACATTATCGAACAATGCCCAACTTGATATTGGTTCCTTGCACAAAGTATATGAGTTGCTGCACAAGTGCTCCTATCAGCTGAACTCGATTATGAGCTTTCCGGTAAAGAATATATTAAAACTAATGCCTTAATGATAAAAATTAAATTCTATTTTGTAATAATTAAAGTCGACTTTCAGATGCTGATGATATTGTTCTCGTCAGGATTCGCAACAACGATGCTTTTGAAAGGATTAGTGAGGCTTATACAGATACTTGAAACTTTGGACCCAAAAGTGAGTAACAGATTGTTTAGTACAATTCCTTAAACTTAATGCAATTTGTTGTAGTCTGTAGTAAAAAAAAAAACAAATAACTTGTCTTATATAAAATATAATATTCTCGGAAATTAAAGTAACCACGCCTGTTCAACATATCAATCTAACCATGAAATTCTGGTTATGTTCTGTTCATAAACCTATGATGCTTATATGCCAAAATTTCGCTGTATAATAAATCACATAAAGTAATGTAAAGAAAATTGCGTGGAATAGCAATTTCACGAAAAATATAAGGACATTTCACTTAAAATATAAAATTGATAAGTTGTTTTATATTTTGCAGCATGCGACGGTTGCGGTGATATATCTTGCGGTGCGGTGCCTCAAATACACACTATACGTGATCATGCCTTGCTACTACGCCAGTATCACTTCTTCCCAAGTGGCTTCCATACGAACAACACTCTACGATTCTCTGAACACTATGCCACTAGGTACTATATCTATGAAATTATTTAGTTAGACATCATTTTCATAACTTTTTATTTGGAATGTTCCTTTTTTTACCATTTAAATATATACTAAAAAAATAACACATTAATACATATAAAAATATAAAAAAGTGAATCACCCTCCAATGGCGAGGCTCAAGACCCAAGCCACCGGTGGTCAGGGATTCAAAGTGAGGAATCTCCTCACAATGCGTGCTGTGTCCAGAAGTACTGCTTTCTGCATCTGGCTCTTGACCCAATGACCAATTGAGAGCCTCTGGAGGTGTTGGTCGAGACTCTTTGGTATCAACCCATGAGCAGAAACGACAATCGGAACTATAATTGTGGAGTCCACATCCCACATGTCAGTAACCTCGTGTGCCAAATATTTAGAGATTTTGTCTTTTCGGCCTTAACAAGGTTATCGTCATGCGGAATGGTGACATCATCAAGTATTGCCCGGTGCGCCAATCAATCTACTATTACAATATCAGGCTTATTGGCAACAATAGTCCTGTCCGTGATAATAGATCGATCCCAGTACAGCGTTGCATGATTATTTTCGAGAACTGGTTGAGGCACATACTGGTAATATGGGACTTTAGGAGACACAAAACCATACCGAAGAGCATTACCAAATTTTCCTCCTTCCAACCTCCCGACATGCTGCGACGGCCGCGCAATAAAGGATTGAATGCGAACCAACAAGGTCCCGACTGGACTCCATGTATGTAGCCAACATAGACTTTAACGCTCCCATCAGTGCCTTTTTTATGCGTTCGCAAAGTGGCACATTTTATATTATTATTGTTACATTAATAATGATGGTTAAGTGGATTTTTTTCATAATGTTCGTATTATACAATTCAAATTAGTTTATCATTCTAACGCGTATTACCAAATAAAAAGATGGTATTGGAACTTTGTCAGACGTTCCAACAATCGGTTGCCAAGCAATGGCCAAAAAGCACCACGTTCCTACAGCCCTTTACCTTTAAGATCAATTGAATACAATGGAGCAATCAATTTCAAGAGAAAAATAGCAACTAAGTTCATCGCTTCTACTAATTATACGATAGTTTGAGCTCCAAAAACATCATTAGGGATTATCACGACTAAGCTTTGTTTTGTTTTCATACCTATGTGGCAAAGGCAATGCAATTTTGCGAAGTTAAAAACATATTAGCAAAACCCATTAGTGCAGGCTGTTTGCAAATTAACTTATGGCATAGTTAGCATATTGCTTTTTAAACCTACATCCTTTTGTTATAATATCAAAATTAGTTTTTAGAAAACAGGAATTACACAATACGAGGTAAAAGGTGATATAAAATGAAAAATTCTTTTTAAAACAAAAATATTTTTAAGTTTGGAATAGATTTTTCTAGGCAAAGTATCTTGGAACTAATTTCGCTTATGAAGTCTCGCACCAATAGTTTATTTTTGAGTCCAGCATACTCTTGGTAGGTACAGTTCAACTCATTTTTTTAAAACAAAGGCATACATCACAAATTCTTAAAAATTCAATAGAATTATTCGTTAAACGTTTGGAAAACGTTTACGATTGTCACCATATTTGAAGGGCGTCAAAACGTGTCACATTTTATGGATCTAATAAATCTATCACACATTCTTTTATGATCTATAAGCGTAACGCGCCAGTTTAAACGACAAGGACGTGTTGTAGGTCATGCTACGAATCGGAGATTTAGGGTTAACGACCGACTTACTCAAATATGTGGATGCCTTCGAAGTATATAACTTAGGTATAATATTTGTCTTTGAAAAATATATGAACCGCTTAGACAATGATTAAAGCCTTGACGCAACGAAACAAAGCAATGTGTGACGCAATAAATACATGTATTCTTATTAAAAAGTGCAAAAGAAATTAAAAAAATGACAAATTTGTTTATTATACTAAGACTTCGACAAGTTGTTTATTATATGAATATATTACTTGGAAACTAAATATTTTTAATCAGTTTGCATGAAAGAAAAAGTTAAAAATTACTTTGTTAAAAAAATATACGTGTACGGCATAGTGACCTCACAGGACCGTATGTAAGCGAAGTGGGGTCCAATGTTCATATAATGTCGACTGATGTTCTTTTTTATCTTTAGCTTTGCAAACAACTGGCAAAGTTTGTGACCCGGTCAATTGATCTGTCTTTCTAATAACTCTTTAAATTCGTAATTCTAAGATATGAAAATTTCAAAATAAGATTTTTTTTGTAAATTTAATTTTCATATTTTTAGAGCCGCTTAACGCCAGCAACACTTCAGCATTCGAAGGTCTGCATTCGTATTCAGGTGTTACTAGAAAAGTATTTAAACTTGTTTATATTGCCTCAAACACCTTACCATAAATGTCCAACAACTCTTAGACTATATTACGAATAAAATTAAAAATAAATATCACAGTTCAAGATTTCTGTTATTTTTTCAGACAAACTGGAACGTCGTCGAGTTAAAGCGTTTTTCCTTTTGACCAAAGAGAGCGAATTTGTTTACGCTCTCGCGGGTCTCATCAGGCTTAACATGACACTGCCTTTGAGCTACACAAGCCTCTGCACCACGTATTTGGTTATCATAATACAGTTCTCAAAATTCCTCGACTAAGCAACGAAAATATTTTGAATTACATTTAAAATGGGAATCAGGTACTAGATAGTCTGAAGTATTCTTATTTTATTTACAGTGTTCAAATTCCTAGACTTAGCAACGAATGAATTTAAAAATGATTTGAATATAATATATTGTATGCTTGTAAATTATCAGCATAATATATCATCTTTTGCGCCACGTATTTGATTATTGATTTGAGATTATTTACGGTTCTCAACATCTGTAGACTAAGTATTAAGTAATTTAGGAAAACTGTTCTCAACGTTCCTCGAGTACGCATAGAAGAAAATACTTAGAAATAGTTTTAGAGTAGAAATCTCAAATTATAGTTGGGACAAACTGAGCTGGCCGGTATGACAATTTATTGACACTTCACGGAATACTATGTGTAGGGAAGAGAATAAAAAATCGGTTGCTCCATTTAACCGATTCTTGAATGCTATCGATTTTTACAGTAGTTAGTTATTGTTACTCGTTCATTTTGATTTTCCGATAAAATTTCAAAATTATCCTTTCATAAACTTTAAAATGGTTATTAGTAATTACAACGAAATAATTACGAGTGTGTAGTGAAAATAAAATAACAAATATGATGCTACGTTTTAAATTATTTGATTTGAAGATCTTCGTTTTCTTTATTCGAGTATGAAATGTGTAATTTAAGAAAATATCTAACGCATTGTTCAAAACTGGTTGCAAAATGTACTTTAAACATATTATTTTAATTAAAAGCAGTGTTTTATTTTACACCCAAAGTTTTTTTTTTTTAGGAATCGGTTAATTTTGGTTGCCAATCGATTTAAAACTATTCCAACACTACGCTCATAAACTGCAGTAGGAATACAACATTTTACAAGCGTCGCGTTGATATAAGAGTCAAGATTATATTCTTCATTTCAGTATTTTTTTACAATATTAATTCAAATATGTGACATAAGTATGATACTCTTTGTTATAATTTACGGAGAACACAATAAGTATTTGTAATTATGTAGTTAACTTTGGAGTTTTTGGGTAGACGTTCTCACAGCTTAGTTTGTCCGAACTATAGGTATTTTTGTCATCATAATTAATTGAGTAAATATTTGAATTCAAATATTGTTATTTTAAAACACTTAACCCTCTTGAGATTTTGTAAATGATACTTTTTGTGTATAGATGTAGAATTGATAAATGTTATTAATTAAAAAAATGTACATAACTGCAATTTTTGTAATTATTTAGCGTAAAAATATCTTACACAAAAAAATATGTGTTTGCATTCATTCATTCTCATTTGTTATTGTCCTTAGGAAATTCAAAAGGAATTTCATTAGTAATATAATGATCGGTTTTACTTATTTAATATGTTTATATTCAACATAATAAATGCATTTAACAAACTATTTCCTTTGTGTCTTCCAGGTTCCAGGTATGTTTTTATTTATGCTGACAACATAAAGACAAGGATCATGCCTTCTTATCATTGTTAAACTACTGAGCTTAATTAAAAAAACAGCCAGTCTGATAACTTCTTGAAGAATTATTTCTTTCTTTAAAATACGACTTATATCGCTAGATCCACTTCTCTAAGGAAATCCGATAAAAAAATAATACTTAATTTTTTTTTGACCTGGCTAATCCGGCCAGTATCCTGATGCGAGTTGGCTTTTCTGGTCACATCACACCGGACTTTCGGGTGAGCGCTTTAGACGCTCGCAACCCTTGAATTATGTGACCACTACACTTAGCTGACTTAGTACTTATAATTCCATAATCTAGTAAAACTATGTAACGGAAACACTTCCATATTTTTTTAATTAGTGACCAAAATTAACTTGCAGTATTTATAACCCAAATTCTTTGCCCAAAGGCATTACCCCGAATTCATGACACGAGCAAATGGCACTTTAGGCCCGTTTAAAAAACGAATCATTAAGACCCCTGTTGACTGTTATGAAAGGCTAAATAGTCGCACAAATTACACGAAACACGTTCAACGTTGATTAACTTTGGAAAGGGGAAGTAGGGGATACTTCGGATACTAATAAAATCAAATTGGGTTTCATGAAAAGTAGCGACAGTGAACAAGAATTGGATATACCTATAGAGTTTGTAGTATATTTTTACACACACACACACACACACTCACGCCTTTAATCCCCGAAGGGGTAGGCAGAGGCGCAACTAGTGCACCCACTTTTCGCCGTTATTCCGTCCCATGATGTGATAGGGGGCGAGCCTACCGCCATATCGGGCACAAATTCGAGACTCCGAGCTGATACTGAATAGAAAAACTCAATATCACTTTGCCCTACCCGGGGATCGAACCCGAGACCTCGGCATTGCAGTCGTACCGTAATACAACTACGCCACCGAGGCAGTCAGTATATTTTTTAACGTAGAAAAATATAATTATTCAAATATATTTATTTTCTTCCGCTTTTTCATTTATTACTCACAACTAGTTGATGTTTTTTTTAACATTGACTGAAAAAAAACACGGCTCAAATAGCTCAAATATTGAATAAGAGATCCCCGAGAAATATTTTTTGGATACGAGTCCTAAAACTTTTATTCACTTTGATGTTAAGACAGTCGACCATAATATTTCTATTGACTATCAAGTGTCACTGCGTCTCTCGTTTGTAAAAAAATATTTGAATCAACAACTTTTAACATAATCTGCCGTGGCAGGATGATGTGCTATATAAAAAAAACAACTTCCCCTAATTTTAGCCAACCAATATAATCAAGTCCACATTTAGTTCAGTTAGGGAAGCTGACCTAGAGACCTCCTTCGTCCATCCCGGAAGGTCCACTGGGTTATTAGGTCAGTGACTCCGGGAACCCTTCCTTCTCCCTCGGGAATAAGGCATCTTAAGTAGATGTAAATGAAGGGTATACCGAAATTGCTTAATGAATAAATAACATTACACCCACGCTTATAATGCAGTCTACTTTTAATGCCTTGGTGGCGTAGTTGTATTACGGTACGGCTGCAAAGTCGAGGTAGGTCTCAGGTTTGATCCCCGGGTCGGGCAAAGTGATATTGGGTTTTTCTTCTCTGTATCCGCCCGGAGTCTGGAATTTGTGCTCGATATGGCGATAGGCTCGCCCCCTATCACATCATGGGACGGAATATGCATGGCGAAAAGTGGTGCGGCAGTCTTATATACTCATTAATTGAAAGAAAGAAAGAAAACATATTTATTGGTCACAGCTTATGACGACGTACAAATGACATAAAAAAAATATATATAAAATGTTACAAAAAAAAAAAGTAAATAAAGATTGCACGTCGCGTCGTGGCTGTGACAAGTAGGTGACCACTCAGCATAATGTTGTACTGCGGCGTGAGCCACAGCACAACGCTGGTTTTCAGTGGTCACCTTGGGTGACGTGCGTAATTCTAAATGTAGTTTCTTGAAAGTTTCTTAATTGTATACCTAATGTTAACGATCCCTAGACATATAATACGACGTAGCTTACCATGTCCTTTTATCTAACAAAATTTAAATAAATTTGATTACAAATAGCTTTTAAAACTAGATAAATTTACGAATCCGAAAGTCCCAAGATAATGAAATCGTTAGTATATTTTCTTATTCTATATTTCCATGTAGGCAAAGAGTTCTAAGATTATATACTGATTAATGTCTTTGCATGTAGGTATAGTACATAATAATGCCATGACCTTTTAGACTCATGTTCACGTTTCCATGGAAACTGCGAAATAAATAGTCACTTTGTCTTTAGAATTTTCCCTTTGTATCGAAAATTATAGAGTGCGAAACTCCAGCGTCGCAATTTACCTGCGACAAAATATAAATGGCCAATCAGCGTTTGCGAATAACCATTTTCTGTTCTTGGTCTGATGAAATTGTGATTCGGCGAATTTCGATTTCAGACGGATGAATTCGTCGTCCTAAATTCAATACTAAATAACTGTCAATAAATAAATGGATTTAGATTTAAAAATAACATGCAATGTAAATCTCGATCGAGATGTACAGTCAGCAGCATAAATATCTGTGCAAAATCAAAATTTTAAATCGCCTATATATGCGTTAAGTTAATTTGAATCATTTTTTTCTTTGATCGTAGTAAAGTAAATCTATTTTATTTTATTTTTGTGAAGAAAAATAAAAGTTTAGTAAGAACACAAAAGTATGTAGGCAATTTGAAATTTTGAATTTGTTCAGCTACTTATGCTGCTGATTGTACCTATTCTCTTTTTATAACCAAAAATGTTTTAAAATTCATATTATTCGTGTTCAATACGTCATGTATAAATCATTTCATCTCGTTTAGATTAACAAGTTTGTCAGATCTTATAGATATTTAAGAGGAAATGTATCTCGCTCACATATCTACTGCACCTATTTACATAACAAATATGATACATCAAAGAACATATTTTGTCATTTAATATCAATAATATAATAAAGGACAAGTCCAAAAACAAACCTAAAATTCTAACCAAGATACTTTATGTATATATATTTGGATACTACTCCCAAAAACTAGGCCGTTGCAATAAATCGCATAATTTTAAAGTCCTTCGATTGTGAGATTAGTTATTTTATTTAGCTTCAATACTATGCTTAAAATTAAATACATTAAACAGTATGGTTACTTAAAATGGACGTTTTAAAAAGTTACTTATAAATGGAGGGGTCTAAAAATATTTTTTTAACGGATATAAGATCCATATTTTGCTCCTTTAATATACATAAAGTTTGTCCTGGTTAGATGTTGAAGTCCAGCACCCATACAAAAAGCGGATATCTCCTTTATGTGAATATAATTAAAAGCAAATGAAGTTAAAATTAACTTTTACGC
This sequence comes from Sphinx pinastri, assembly GCA_947568825.1. Taxonomy (NCBI): domain Eukaryota; kingdom Metazoa; phylum Arthropoda; class Insecta; order Lepidoptera; family Sphingidae; genus Sphinx; species Sphinx pinastri. The sequence goes on along the minus strand of OX387627.1, from coordinate 5,134,950 downwards.
TTACGTTTTTACAATTTATCTTCGTTACCTTGCGTCATAAACACCGGGAGTTCTCCAAGATTTTGGCTATGACCGCTGGTTTCTCAAGGAAAAAATTAGCCAGATAACATTGAACTTTATTGCCAGCCGTCCGTCCACGCAGAATTCAAGAGGCGAGGGCACCACTCCCTTTTTATCTCTGGGAAATTCAACGCCGAAGGGTTTTGGCGACAACAAAATATTATAATCCTTTGTATTTTTCGGCGTACCTTTTACCTGGTTGTTTTTATTAAAAATACTCCGTGTTTAGGGTACCACTTAGCTTATAACCAGGTGAAATATTTTCTTTATATTTATGAATTAAATTACGTAGGGATCTAAATCTGCAAATTTTTCGCTAGCTATATTTAAATGACCCGTGTATTTTTAAAATATGGGGTAACGGGTAGGCAAGCGCTTAATTTGCGGCAGAGGTGTTCCACACATATGGTTTTAATAAAACAGTTATAAGACTTTATTATACTCGTGAATGACGTAACGGAAAAATCATTCGCCAGATTGTAAACCGCACAAAACCATTTAACCCGCACTAGGCCAGCGTGGTGGACTAAGGCCTAAACCCTCTCAGTTGTAGAGGAGGCCCGTGCTCAGCAGTGGGCAGTATATAATACTGGGCTGGTATGGTATTGTAAAAGTCTGTCATCAGTAGCAAAACCATCCAGAAATAGTTATTATGACCAGTTATTTCACTGACTGTAATGTCTTGCACACCAACAGAGTATATTGGTATTAGTATAATTATTATATTGAATCTACAACAGTAAAACATGCACATTTATGCTTCAGCAGAAATTGACAATGTATCTACACGAACCGTTGGGTCGTATTAGAAATGGTTACCACCTTGTTGAGTTTACATATTTATAGAACGAGACGCTAATCAAATAACATGAAAAGCCATTCAAAAAATAAACATTCCTTCGAGAATATTTGCCGATCTGAATAAAAAATCCAGCTACCACCAAAAAATATTCATACAACCTGTAACGAGATAAACGATCTCTTAAAACCCACGGCCACATTAATGCTTTATATTCCAACTAAATAGGGATTAAAGAAATAAAAATGTTTATGACGTCATAAAACGGCATCTGAGGGCCTCTGGGAAGGGGCGTTCAACCGTTAATGTAAAATGAAATCAGAATTCACCACAAAGGATTGTGCTTTGAGTCCTTATTTGCATACAAATCAATGCTTCTTTGTTTATCAGAACTATTATTGATATTATTTATTTATATTTGTTATTTTGTAATGTACTAGGTAAATTTAATGGTAGCGTATCTGGGCTGTGAACGGAGACGTCGTGAATGCAAATATGACGTTTGTATTTCTAAATTATAGTACTTTCGAAGGTATGTGAAGTCTGCCAACCCCCACTAGGCCAGCGTGGTGGACTATAGGCTTTAGTGACTATGGCCAGTTGTAGAGGAGGTCCGAGCACAGCAGTGTGTAGTATATAATACAGGGCTGGTATGGTACGGCATTCACTAAAATAGGAACCTTCATGGAACCTAGTATTGGGACTACGCTAGACAAAAACTAGTCCTTATATACGACACACAAATCCTTACTAATATTATAAATGCGAAAGTAACTGTGTCTGTATGTCACGCTTTCACGCTAAAACTATTAAAACGAAATTTGGTACACAGATAGTCTAGAGCCTGAGAAAGGACATAGGCTACGTTTTATCCCGGGAAAATATAAAGCGGGACTTTTACCCCGAAAAATTTTTTTCACGCGGGCGGAGTTGCGGGCAAAAGCTAGTCTTATTATCATTGACCTATTCACATGTCGTTGCCTATTAGGTTGAAATAATGTAGTATCTAGACATACCTTCGCCATTGTATCACAAAACGAAGATGTCAATAAAGGTCACTTCCCTCGTGTATACAAGTGACAATGTGTATTCATGGAAATGGAAAAATGCAAAACTAGACAATCAATTACCTATAAAAATTCAGTACATTGTTAAATATAAATATTCTATATTCTTACTAGCCTTTCACGGCGTCACGTGAAAACCCTTTTAAAAGCTTTCGCAGAGTAAGTCACTATCAGAATAAAAATAACACATATAATATCAATCCACTTGTTTTCTTGTCAAATTTCTTATGCTTGCAGTAGTAATTGAGTTTCTAACAAAGTATATATATGACTCTACGATTATCTGCCAATTTAGGCTAATATGAATTTGTAGCATACATATTTTGAGTTCTACAATTTTGATAAAAGGCTAATTGTACATTTACGTATAATTAACTACGATCTTAGTAAAATTTGAGTCAAAGGTATATATGATACATTCATTAAGGCTCGAAAACGTAATAAAAGCTGTCTAGGTATCAAAATATCTTTGAAATAGAGTTAAAATGCTCGCACAATTTTGGCTTCAGTTTTACTTTCATAATGAGTTAAATATCGTTTTTGTTTAAATTATATTTAAAGTGGCACGTTTAAGCGATAGCAGCTCATTCGTATGTAAAGTTCATATCGATTTGCATTTTGTGGAGTTCAAATAAGTACCTACATGTGATAAATGTGAACCTTAATGAGAATGTATCATTTATCAACGTAAAGAAACGTTTGTCTTAGTCAGTTTAGGACTTAGTATAAATGCACATTCTCAATTCATTTTGTCTTATTGACTCAGTCTTATTAAGTCAGATTTAATATTCACTATTCGAATAAGATATTTAGATCATAGGACAAGCCTATTTAACTAAATTTTTTGGTACGACCTCTAATCGTAACACAGTCACTACTCAAATGCAACCAGCCCTGTATTATATACTGCCCGCTGCTAAGCACGGGCCTCCTCTACTACTGGGAGTGGTCAGGCCTTAGTCCACCACGCTGGCCTAGTGTAAGGAGAATTCTCAGATATGTAGGTTTCCTCACTATAAATAATACACACGTGATTTCCATTAATTGTACTCTAAAAATTTAATTCTCTATCATTGCCATGAAAGGAAAACAAGCATTGCCCAACTTTACAATGAAAACAACATATTGTTTCAAAATGTTAAATAAATCCACGAAACATCACATAAATTCAGTTTGAATGCGAAGACAAAATATAAACGTTCTGAACGCGTGTCGACATGTCCCGGCTAGGACACTTGCAATGAAATATGCAGAAGAGATTCGTGACTACCCAGATGTCGCCCCGGGCCTGGGTAGCCACCGTGAAACGAGCTAAAACCGCGTCCAGATTTGCGTTATTGTATTGTGGATTTATATTACACGGCTTACTGATGTTTGGGGCTTTTGCGACAGTGGCGTGAAGCCGTGTTTGAACGAATAATTTTAATAAACAATTTGCATTTATGTTGTGCTAATGATTCCTGTTATATATTACGTAACATTTAGGCACCAATATTTATAATTAGCGATAGGCTCGCCCCCTATCACATCATGGGACGGAATACGCTTGGCGAAAAGTGGGTGCACTAGTTGCGCTTCTGCCTAACCCTTCGGGGATAAAAGGCGTGAGCATGCGTATTTATAATTAGGGAAGAGTTTGTAGATAATTTAATTATTTTTAAATGAGGATAGAATCTTGCATTAAAATTCCAAGTCAAGTCAAGCAAGTCTTTCAATGAATTATAGGAAACCTAAAAATTATATATATACACACTCACGCCCTTTATTCCCGAAGGTGTAGGCAGAGGCGCAGCTAGTGCAACCACTCTTCGCCGTGCGTATTCCGTCCTATGATGTGATAGGGCGCGAGCCTATTGCCATATTGGGCACAAATTCAAGACTCTGGACTGATACTGAGTAGAAAAACTCAATATCACTTTGCCTGACCCGGGGATCGAACCCGAGACCGCATTGCAGACGTACAGTAATATAACTACACCACATAAACGTACTTAAACGTAAAAGTGTTGTTGATATCAAACCTAGATTTGATTGGCTAAGCCCACGGCAAGCAGCATGGTGAGAGAAGCCTATACCCAGGAGTAGTGGTAATTCCAACAAGGAAGAACCTATACAAAAAATTGCAATTACCAATTATTTACAAAAATTACAATCTTGCAACGCTGCTCGGTTGGCAAGCAATTATCGTCACTAGGCCATATCACCTTATAATCCAACTGATAATACATCTACGCCAAGTACGAGCACTAATCGTTTAGCAACATTGAGTGGCAGCTTAACATGCCCTGTGGGAGAGAAGGGTTCGCGAGAATCCTGCCAATAAATGTTATTGCTCTCCACTCGGTGTTATAGTTCACTGCACGGATGTACAATTATTTATTATTTATTTTACACATAATAGAACAATACCATTGGATTCCAAAATAGACAATCTAATTATGATCATAGTCTGTAATAAACATACGCCTTAAAGGGCAGGCAGTGGCGCAACTAGTGCAAACACAACGCATATTCTGATGTGGAATGCTGACGAGTTCCTCCAAACCCATACTTCAAGTAATAAGAATTCTCCTAGCCTAGGAAACAATGGCTTACATACATTTTATCTATCTATACTAATATTATAAAGCTGAAGAGTTTGTTTGTTTGTTTGTTTGAACGCGCTAATCTCAGGAAGTACTGTACCGATTTTGAAAATTCTTTCACTAATAGGAAGCTACATTACTCTTGAGCGCTATAGGCTACTTTTTATCCCAGAAAAACTTTTCCACGCGGGCGGAGCCGCACGCAATGCTAGTACTGCATAAGGATGAAACAATACCTCAACTGTAGCCGCTGGTTTATACACACATTTAAGCTGAGCGGTATCTACGTGTGCAGATTATTCTATGCCATATTCTTATTCAAATAGCATAGTCTAGGAATGGGATTGACTTTGGCGGTTACAAGCCTACGTTACCTTTTGCAGCTCACTTCACGCATCTGAGGTTTTATTACGGCAGTAGTTGTTAAGACTTTCGGTTTATAGGCAAGGATACGACTTTTTTATGTTGACATCGTATTATGACATTTATAGCTATGATAATACGGATAAACTAAATAGCATTTTATTTTATAGAACTTTAGTTATATCAATGTAATTTAAATACAACACATATATATTTTAAGTAATTTCAATGTTAAAAATCCTTTGGTTTCTAAGTTAGTCACGGGGTAATAAATGTTGGAAATAAATTTTCCTAAAACAAACTTTAATTTTATTTAATAATATTATCAAGGTTTCCAAAAACTAACATAAAAGCTACAAGGATGTTAACTACGTATTAACAGTTATGTTAAAAGTGGACTTGACCTGAGTATAACATTCGTAGAAAACCAACGTGAAGTGGTTTTGGCACTACAAATCATGCGGTAAATGCGAAGGGTCAATGAGGCCTGTAAGAAAATGCAACTAGAAACAAACAAAAATGATACTAATTTATTAGTAGATTATAATTATTTCCTATCATTGATTTTAGTGACCGTCTGGAAATCTTTAGGGGCAACTATGTCCAGCAGTGGACTTCATGGGACTCATGATGATGATTGACTTACTTGTTATTACTCATTATTGTATATACATTACTCCTGAGGCTATATAGGCTACTTTTTATCGCGGAAAAACTTTTTCACTGGGTCGGAGCCGCGAGCAATATACTAGTTATATATATAACACTACCCACTCGCCATCGACATAAAACACTTTAAATCTTGGTTGTATAACACAAAGACCCAAAACTGATGTCAAAGGAAACTTCTACCAAGCAATATATTCCAAATAGAAGACGATGTTCGGTAATACGGAACCAATAAATCATGTGCAATACGTTCACTTATTGAACAGAATTGCCATCGCGTTTGTGGACAATGGACAATGTTTCGTGCAAGAACCATCCTTGTTGAATATTTGGAGTAATTACAGTTAGAGCATAGCATAGTTTGTATGCGTTGCAGATTTGGATGTTCGTGTAATTGAATTGCATTTAGTATTGCTGGTATCTGATTTATATTGTCTGGTCTTTATTTATAGGTTTCGCTCGTCTCCGCTTCCATGGAAGTCTTGACAATGAATGTAGGAATAACCACATTTCTGGTATAAAAAGTGATTGCCTCGGTGGCATAGTTGTATTGCGTAAATTTGCGCGCTGAGGTCATAGGTTCGAATCCCGGGTCGGGCCAAAAACATTGTCAGTGGGTTTTTCTATCTTAAAAACAATACTCAGTCACAGCTCGGAGTCAGGAAGTTGGCGGTGTGATACAACCCCCCCCCCCCCCTGCCTCGGAAAGCACGTAAGGCAGTTGGTCCTGCGCCTAATCTCTCTCCGGCCATGTCGGATTGTTACACCGAACTATGAGAGTGAAGGAATAGCGAGTGCACCTGTGTATTGCGCACACACTTGTGCACTATAATATCTCTCGCGTACCTGGTGATCTCCGTTGAGATTGGCCGCCGAGGACGAAATCGGTTAGGAAAGGATTTGTTTTATAAAAGGTTGCCTTTATATTTTATGTTTGGTTTATCCTTGTTCCAATATTTAATGTTATGAGCACAATATAAAAATACACAAAAGGTATTGGTGCCATAATATTATCGTCTGTGATTATTATAAACAAAACAATTTCATATTGCATATTTTTATTCTCAAAATATTTAAAGCAAAATCCGTAGCTGATATTTACCAGCACTTAGGTAAAGTTTTCTTGCAACAAACTTGTGGGAAACGGGACGTCTCCTCAGTCATGCGGGAGATTTAACTTGATTAATAGAAGCTGGGAACACCTCAGGGAAACTTTATTGCCCATATTTCCGTAAATATGTCTCAAGTGTAGTTTAGCGAGAATGCTGTGATTAGCAAAGATACAAGGCTACGATCTAATTTCACCATGCACTGTATATTATGATCCTAGAAATTTTAATAAAGTGGCCCTAAGAAAGTCACACTTGTTCCAAGTTTAAACTAGAACACTAGTGCCTTGGTGATGCAGAAAGACAACGGAGATTTCAAAAAGATAGAAAAATATCTGGTTTACTGTTAATGCCAATTGACACTCAAGGCAATGCAATGTAATCAGCCCTATATTATAATTATACTGCCCACTGCTGAACACGGGCCTGCTCTACTACTGAGAGGAGCTAGGCCTTAGTCCACACGCTGGCCTAGTGCGGGTTGGCAGACTTCACATACCCTCGAGATTCTTATGGAGAATTCTCATGTACGAAGGTTTCCTCACGATGTTTTTCTTCACCGTTTTCGTTCACTTGACACTCATAATGCGAAATTCAAAAGCTACCAGCCCATCACTTCTTGCGAATGTCAGAAAAAAATAATAGACTGCTAGATAATGCTTATAGCATTAAGTCCGCCTATACACCATGTACGAATCTAAATTAAATGACCATCTTAAATTCACACAACACATGAACGTAAAATATTTTTCCATATAACATATTGCCCTACCCTGCCGTACCCTGAACCGGCGGGAGTGCATGAAGAGATTGATGAAGGTAGAGGAAGCGAAAGTGGTGTGCCAGAATCGAGCAAAGTGGCAATCCATGGTCTCTGCCTACCCCTATGGGATAGAGGCGTGATACTATGTAACATATTGCCACAAAAAATCCAGAGTTCTTTGTTATTGGAACAGATAAAGGCGAAAATGTTTATTCACGTGAAGCAAGAAATATTACTAGAAGTTAGTTTCTACATACGCCCAATCACATTCATAGTTTTAAATTTACATATAGAATACTTTTTATCGCGATATATCGAGCAGTTTCCCTGGTGCAAGATATCTCGTGCACTTAAATTGACAGATACAAATTATGTGCCGCAACTGGTAAGGCGAACCAATTTTGATGATTCGATAAGAGAAATAGATTTGAATCTTATCTTACTGATACTATAATGGTAAAGTTTTTGAAGATGTTTTAATGTTAGAAGTCAACGCAGGTAACTGAACAAATATGGGTGAAATTTCGCATTTTACTTTTTTCTACATTGTACAAATATGTCATAACCTATTATGTGTTAGTAGTAATGATGGACACAGTTTTGTTTGTGTTTCTACGCAAAATGAAAGCTGGCCACAAGTAGGCGTCAATTGACAATAGCGTGTGCATAACGTGCGGTTAACGTGGACAGTAGGCCTTACAAGATAATACACCGGCTGGTGCAGAACGCGATTCTGAACGGACGAGCATGAAGTTTTTTCACCCTTTGCGTGTATAAAAAAATATATATTAGATTCCCTTCCCGTATTACTGGAATAATAGTTTGCATAATAAATGCATATTGAATTGGTGACACTTTTATCGATAAAAAGGTTACGCTATTTTTAGATTAACTTAAAATTGTAAATAACCATTTCTAAGAGAAGAACCGAAATCCTATGAATACTTCCAAAAAAGGTTCCATGAAAATGGCATAACATAGCGTAGCATAAACTCTAAAGTGTAAAAACCGTGTTAGATCAAACTGACTCAAGAAGAAAAGCAATATGATTAATGACTAAAAATAACACTACGGTAAATGGACAATGGAGTAAATGGACATTTCAAAATACGAATAACGCTCACATTTGTATCAGAAAATGAGGATACGCCATATACAATACAAGTATAGATTCCAGTCAAATTTATAAATCGAGTGCATTTTTCGTTCCCGAATGGATATTTGATTGCAAGAGCCGAATGCGAAGCAAAAAAACAAACTTTGCATTTACTTTCTCTAGTGTTTCCACGGCAGCATATACACAGTATTCTTGGAGAATACGTATTCGAATAAACTCTTTAAAGTACAATTTAGATTGATCGATCAGGAGAACTGCATGAACTGGGATCTATTTCTAACTCAGACTTTTTCTGCTGATATTTCATACATTATTGGTCAGGAATTAGATATTTTAAAAGTGGTTGACGTCAAACGGATAGGTGGGAGTGAAGAGAAAGTGTGTCGCGTCAATCCTGCATCGGAGTAGAATAAGGTCTTATAGTAGATTGGTAAGAGCGTTGTTGGTTTTTTTAAATAGAGTAGGTACTAGGTGATGCTCGCGGCTTTGCCCGGGTGAAAAACCTTTCCCCATACCAAAGTTCCTAAAAACACAGGACACCAGCGCCAACTACATAAAGAATAAGATTAAAAATATCCACTATTTCCCATGGGAGCAAATTACCAGGATTAAAAGTAAATCCAGGATACGATCTACCCGTGTGGCAACGTCCATTTAAATTCTTTTAGTTGTTTCTGCGTTTACTTCTAACAAACATACAAACATCCAACATCCAAACATTTGCACGAAATTTCGCATTTTTAATATTAGTAAGATATTTAGTAAGCATTGACTGCCTCGGTGGCGTAATTGTATTGCTATTCGATCTACGCTCGATGGTGGTTCGAATGCCGTTTCGGCCAAAGTGTTATGGGGTTTTTCTACTCAGTATCAGCTCGGAGTCTAGAATTTGTGCCCGATATGGCCATAGGCTCGCTCCCCAGACAACGGAACACACATGGCGAAAAGTGGATGCCCTGGACCTCTGCCTACTCCTTTGGGGATAAGGGCGTGAGGTACGTTTTTGAGGTTGGGTTTTTTTAAAGGCTAGTTATAAATTTAACGTGTTAATTCACAATGTGAATTAATGTGTTTGTGTGAAGTAGCCTATAATTAATATATTTTCAATCAACACGATGGTACGTAGGTACATATTTTATGCGTTGGATTATTAATTAGCAAACAGGCATTTAATTATTTGAATAAATAATTGAATATTGGATGACTGAATAGAGTATTTGTTCAAATTAGAGTAGACAAATAAACCGCATAATTTTGGACATTACTTGTGGCATGTGCGAGATTCCATATTTTGTTGATTTCTGCCACCAAACAGGCCTTATTTATACCGGACAAATACATACTGGCCTACATATTTAATGCTTGTTGTTATCTAAACTAATATTATAAAGAGGTGTTGTGAGTTTGTTTGTAGGAAGTATTCTCTGGAACTAAGAAACCGATTTCCGTGAAATTTGGTATGGAGATAGTTTGCGATCCTGGGAAGGTCATATGCAACTTTTTGTCCCGGGAAAATATAAAATGAGGCTTTTACCCCGGGAAATATTTTTCACGCAGGCGCAGCAACGAGCAAAATCTAAAATAATTTGAAAAATAAGTGAAGCGATCTTACCAATTCAGAGGATACGAGAAAACTGTTGTCTGATAACTTTCGATTGATTCACCAGCTTGATAGACATCATCATCATCAACAGCTACACGACGTCCACTGCTGAACATAGGCCTCCCGCAAAGATTTCCAGACGGACCTGTCAAAATCGGCCCGCATCCAGCGCGCTCCTGCGACCCTTATCAAGTCGTCTGTGAACGGCCGACGCTGCGCTTGCCAATACGTGGCCTCCACTCGAGAACTTTTTTGCCCCATCTACCGTCAGTTCTTCGAACTATGTGCCGTGCCCATTGATAGACATATATGTAATAAATTAGACGATCCATTCGAAAGTCATGACATAGTTATCTAAACATCAACAAAGACTTAAGTATAATTATATACCCCTGTTCAACTTAAAACGAAATATAAATAAACAACGCGTCATAAGTCAAACATTGAACTTATTCACGAGAGATTTACCACATCATATTTTCATTTCGCAAAAATAACGCCACTCGTCCTCGCTGGCTGCTGTAATGGAAAATAGCTTGCATGAATTGTTCCTTTATGCGATTGTGCCCCAAAAATTTCCACTGCACTCTGGATAATATGGTATATATTAGAATAAAATATTTTATTTCACAGCCGCTGTGGATGCAACAATGTTTTCTATTTCGAAACGTGTAATGAAATTGTTGTGTACTTATGATATACAGCAATATTGAGACTGAAAAGTTAAAAGCATTCCGTTGCGGATTTCATGTTATTTTATTACAATTGTCTGACTTTTGTGGCTTAATAAAAGTGGTATTGACATTGGGTTCGGACTCTGCAGTATGTTGAAAATGTGATCTTATTACTGTGTAATAAGATGCAATGAGGTTTTGAGTTGGATTCATTTTGGTGATCGAAGCAATCATTCACCTTATCCCCCTTTCTACTCAGAAGTATTTCGGGAAATATCTGAATAAATTTGATTTTTATTATCAGCTTAACTTGGTAGAATGGGGCAGTCTATTTACCTGAATATTTTTTAGCAAACACAAGCTATTTAGTTTAGTAGATAAGTACCTATAAAAAATATAATTTACCAGTCTAAAATTAACGTATGTATTATAAAATCGACAGTTTCATCTAGGTTAGTAAGTACCCTGAACCGGCGGGAGTGCATGAAAAGATTAATGAAGGTAGAGGAAGCGAAAGTGGTGTGCCAGAATCGAGCAAAGTGGTAATCCATGGTCTCTGTCTACCCCTATGGGATAGAGGCGTGATACTATGTATGTATGTATGTAGTAAGTACATCTGATATCATAATCAGATTCAGTACAGAGGTATCAAATAAATTACTATTTACATTATGTAAACAAAATATAACTTAATCAACTCGCACAAACGTAACACAAGTTACGACATTGTAGCAAACAGACGCTGTAAACATATTATCCAAGGGTCTCTCGTGAAATCTAATATGAAATATGCAAAAAGTGTTTCAGCCTCACACTGGATACTTTTACGCAACCGTGTTGAGGTACAGCGGGCATTTTATTCAATTTTAGTTGCTCAGCAAAAGCGGATTTCTATTAAAAACTTTAACGCAAATGTTTGTGCAACTTTCGTTAATAAAAGCTGTACTTGAATCGAATGCTCAGAACGATTTACTGTAATACTCGGATCAAACAAAAATCAACGCTGCTTTGGGGATTTGAGATTGGATTTTTACATTAACGTTACACAAAAAACTTAGTTTGTTGGGCGTATAACTTAACGAAGAATCGCAGTGACGAAATATAAGTTTGAAAATTATAAAGTAGGCTGATAATGTTCCACGTGGATCTATTACTGAAAGACCTCAAAAAACAGCCAGGTGTACTTAATGCTTCACCGTTCAAATTGGAAAAAAAATCAATAACATATCAACTAGACATTACTTCAAGCAGATCCAAAACCAGATAAACCACTTATTTCACTTAAAAGAATTACTTGCCTATTACGAGTCGAGGCACGGGTGTATCTAGGTATGCATTATTAGATCTGGAGGCACCTGCACGATCGGCTGTTTGTTATGCATGCTGTGTCCTAGCAGGGTTGGCGGGCTGATTGCGAACGGCACGCAATGTTAACTTTACTGATATGAAAATAGTGTAAGGAAAAAAATGGCATGCTTTCTTGTTTTAAACAGTCATCTGGTGTTGGTTTGGTGGTGATTTTTTAATATAAAATTTATATAATTTAATGTTTATAAAGAAATAAATTTATTACATAGGCAAAATTTATAGTCAATAAAGTAAATATTAAAAAAACTCCACGTGTAAAAAAGCGTATTAGAAATTATTTTGTCACAAATATAATGACAATTATGTATTTTTAAGATTAACCTTCAGACTGTTGGTTGTCCTAGTGAAGGTTGCGAGGAGCCATTGGTTGCAGGTGGTACATAATTTTATATCGAAAATCTTTGCGTCTAAAATACAGAATTCATCAAGTAAATAAAGGTACCTGTCTACTAATTCCAAGCGGTCTGGAGAGTGCCTTAGAGCGCTGACTAGGTGAATAATTAATCTAATGCATTATTTTTAAATTCTTAATGAATTACTTAGACTCCTGTGTAAATAGGGACAGAAGCCAAAGATGCAAAGGCAAACGGTTTGTGATCACACCGAAAAAGCTCCACAAAAATTGGACAGATTAAGCGAACTGACGCTAACCGGAACAAAGAGACGAGTCGTGATGGAAGATAAAGCTGTGACAGACTTGGAAGAATGATCCTGGAACAGTGCATATTAAAAAATATTATCGTAGAAAATTTGCAGCTCAGTTTGTACCATTATCTTAATTTTGGAAATCGAACGTTCATTCTTTTCGTCAATTGTATTATCGTGAATTATAAGCATTTGACACAAATTATATATTTTATACAATAATTTATTTTACTTTTGAAGATATAGGAACTGCAGTATGATAGGTTGTAAAATTAATAAAGAATAAATGAAAGATTTAGCTATTCATGTGATTGCTGCATGATAAAAAAAATAATTAAATATCATAGGAATAAGTACAGATTTTTTTGTTTAAAAAATATATCCAGAATTAGAAAATGCGAATCCTGAAATACTTAAAAAGAAACTTAAAATGTTCACGTCACAGACGCGGTTGCGACGCAAAGCTTTTCTCACACTAACCTATTTAAAAGTAGCCTAAGAAGCTTACTGCAAAAGAGGTTAAGTGCACCACCATATACAGCCGTGTTATAACAGCTCATGAGTCGAGCCGTCAATTTATAAAATCATAAAACTGACCTAGTACATGAAAATGATTTTATCACATTTAGTTCCTTCTTTTTAAGTCTTTTTATTAGAATGCAAAATTGGAGTACCATATTCAGCCGTATCATAACAGCTCATGAGTGGAGCCGTCAATTCATAAAATCATAAGACTGAACTAGTGCATTAAAATAGTTCGATTACATTTAGTTCTTTTATTTTTAAGTTGTATTATTAGATTGCAGAATTGGACTACCATATCCAGCGGCGCAATAATAACTCATTAGCCGAGCCGTCAATAGAACAGACCCGTTACATAAGTTCACTGATTAGATCCATTTAGTTTTTTCATTTTAATGGTTCGTTTTTATATTGCAGAACTGGTATTATGAACAAACAAAGATTATGAAAATAGTAGTTACATAGTTAGTCCTTCATTAGTTAGTAAAAGTTCAAGTCAAACTACAGCCAGAAACAAAATACTACTGAGACAGACTTAAAAAATGTTGTTATATAACAACTATATAAATTAATACTAATAAATACCATAGTTTCGTAACAAAAAAAAACAGATAGGTACTACAAATATGATATATTTGAAAGAATCAATATCCCAACCGATACGAACTAGTTCTTTAGATACTTACATAGTTCACGAAACGTTCACCGAACTATAACCCACGCGTGTCACAAAGCGGCTTCAAGCTTTTGAACGGAACGAGACCGTAGGGAGTGCTGGCGACGTCGTTACCAGCTAATTATTAAACTAGCCGAGCAAATATTTCCCTTTTGCCTTTATAAATAAGTTTTGCGTCTCAAAAGAACATTGGATAGTTCACTCGAATCTTTAAAATTGTAGAGTATTTCACTTTACAAGTGCTTGAAAGTAACACTCTTGTGTATTGGAGGTACTTTGGAGTAAATTACTCATTCATATATTGGATTCTGGACCGATTTCAAAACACAAAAGATGCACTCTAATCTAGGAGCATAGATTAGAGGGTGACTTTTGTATTTGGTTGGCTTATACATTTATGTGACGTAAAACAAAATTATCTCACGAACATATGTTAATTGTAAACTAACCTATTCTACTAAAATTATATATGAAACAAAATAAAATATAAATAAAATACTTTATTCATCCATTAGGCGAACATAGTTGCACTTATGATTAAGTCATGACACATTAAATTGATTATAATAATAATTATTGATACAAAAGGTCACTTATATAACTACCGACATTTTCATTGAGATTAAAATCAATGATGAAAACTAAAAGGTCATCTCGCGCTGGCAGGAAAGGGGATATAAAAAAAAGAGATAATTATTATTAAAAAGTTATCGGAGGAACGCGTCGTGATCTTCACCGGTGAGGACACTACAGGCCCTAGCCTAGCCAACCTACCATGAGATATGATATTTCTTAAACATTTAAGAGTGCAGTTTCATGAAACTTAAAACGATACAAGGTTTTATGTCACAAGCATGAAGGCGTAATTTATTATCTATAGGTAAGAACACCATGACATCGATAACATCGTAATTAAAGCTGTGGAACTGACAAGTCTTCCCTCTACAAAATCTTTAGTGAAGATAATATAGTAGACCATTCTATAGCATTGAAATGGAACTAATTACATTTAAGTTCAAGATAGACTTATCTATAGGTAGAATACATGCTTCACGCCATGTCCTTTTTGAAGGGTAGGTAGAGGTATTTCTTACCCCCATTTCATCAGTTATGTTAGGTGCCATATAAACGGTGGAGGGCTGTTGACATTTTTTAGTATCTGAGGGAAAGATATTAGAAAAGATGATTTTTGGTTGTAGTCTTATATAACATGACTATACGTAAAGCAAAAATGTATGTAATAAAGGTGCTATTACAAGACATTTTCTAAAACAGTAGTACCCCAGTCGAGCCGGTCCATCCAGGCTGAATACAAAGTTGTCCAAATCATAGCTCTCATTTACAATAGCTATTTATAAAATCATACTAACGTGAGGAAGATGGGATGATAAAGAAGATTCTCTGATCCTGTCATTTATAATGCCATGTGTTCTCACACACTACATCACAAACCATTAGGCTTCGTAAAAATACTTTATATGTATGAAGGTTCGTTCATACATGCACTGTTTTTCATTTATTGGTAAATGCTTGCCCTTCATCCGGTCTACTTTCTTTCCTGGAATAAAATATCTTCTGCTCGGATTACACTTTGAAAAGTCTTATCAGCTATCTCAATGAAGGTGTCATCAAAATATTTTTAGCCATTATGGAGCCTGAAACAAAAACATGTTTTGCTTTAAGTTATACTTAGGAAGTAAGAGCCCAGAAAGATCTATGTAGATTAGCGCATTTCAAATAGGTAAAGGTTAACTTTCTTAATATTCGTCTTCTTTAAAATATTGATTCACACAGTATGTGTAGAAATAAAGCATGCTTGCATAATTGTGTCAACTGATGACCTTCTATTAATCTAAAACATTCCTTTTCCACGGTTCACGGTAGCCATTTTTCTTGGACTCCGCTGCACTTGTCATGCAAAGCATCAATTCTCCTTACTAAGATAAAACGTCACGATATCCGACTTGCGTCGTGACATACGCACGAACCGCATGAATGATTACAACACATTCTTTACACATTCATAACCAGCCTCACAGTACATAATATACGTGCCTATTCATTTCTGTATTCACCGTTAGGCATTTGCGTATAAACGACAGGTTTTTGGTAGGGTATCAAACAAAGGAGATGTCCGCTTTTTGTATGGGTGCTGGGCCTCAAAATCTAACCAGGCTCAAACTTAAGGGATATTAAAGGGGCAAAATACGGATCTTGGATCTATTAAAAAATATTTTTAGACCCCTCCATTCATAACTGACTTTTATAAAAACGTTCATATTAAGTGTATTTTTTAAGAAAAAAATATTTACTTTAATCTCAAAATCGGAGGTTTTTAAAATTAGGCGATTTGTTGTAAAAGACTAGTTTTTAGGAGTTCTATCCAAATATATAAACTGTCTTGGTTAGAATTTTAGGCCCGTATTTGGACATGTACTTTACATTGTGGCTGGGGTGAATCGCATGATGACTTGTTCCGAAGCTGCCAGTATTTTTATATTCATACTAGGTGTTGCTCGCGGCTTCGCCCGCGTGAAAAGCCTTTCCCGCTACAAAAGTCCCTAAAACCCAGTACGACGCATGCGCCATCTACTTAAAGAATCAGATTAAAAATATGCATTACTTCTCATGGGAGCAAATTACCAGGATAGCCTATAAACATATATGTTAATGCAGGACATGATTTACCCGTGTGCCAAATTTCATCCAAATCCGTTAAATAGTTTGAGCTTTTACTTCTAAAAAACATACAAAAATCCAAACATTTTCACACTTTTGCATTTATAATATTAGTAATAAATAAGATAAGAAGTAAAATTTAATGAAAAAAAAATGAAATACGTCCCCTAAGTATATTACCGAGTTCCCGATGGTACATTTCTTTAAACACACGACCAATTAAACAATAAGTTAAAACTCTACGTATCATTTATTTGTTTCAATCACGTATTCAACATTTCTGAGCTAATTCTGAACAAATGTGGGATCCCTCCACCCCAAACACTTTCCGCCGTGCATATGTAAGTAGTGGGCCATTCGATTACGCGAATAGCCCCCGAGGTATGCGCCACAACACACCAACAATAAAACGAAATGAATCTCGGACTGCTTGTACGATAAACATCTTGATGTTAATTCTGCATGTATTCGCTTCGTTGCGTCATAAGTTTGGGACGGGAACGAATACAAGGGTATCAAAGATAAAAATTTAAGCACTTAAATAATTTTACGTTTTGTTCTGTAATTACTACCAATGTTGTAGCACTCGGTAAAAGTCGTATAATATTTTTAACCTTATCTTTAAGATCAGTTTTTGTGTTATACCAGATGAGAAACTAACCTTACAGTACACGCGTATCAAATAGCGAAACCTCGCCTCTCCGCCGACAACTTCCTTTGAAACACACCTACTATTATAAATAACCATATTATTATTATCACCATCTTAATAACCATCGAGGCGAGCGATAGCCTAGTTGGGAGTGGAACGGACTGCCGAGACCACAGATTCAAAACCCAAGGGCATGTGGCTCTAACTTTTCTAATAAGTTATAAGTCTATTCTTTGTGAATTATCGCTCGCTTTAAAGGTGAAGAAAAACATCGTGAGGAAACCTGCATACCTGAGAAATTCTCTAAAAAGAATCTCGAAGATATGTGTAGTCTGCCAATCCGCACTAGGCCAGCGATCACGCTGCGGGTTGGCAGACTACCTACATACAACTGAGAGGGTTAAGGCCTTAGTCCATCAGGACTAAGGCCTTAACCCTCTCAGTTGTAGAGGAGGCATGACTGCTCAGCAGTGGGCAGTAGGTATATAATACAGGTCTGGTATGGTAATAACCATCAGCCACAGAAACTCCACTGTTGAACTATAAGAATATACCGCGAAAAATTCCAGACCGACCTATCAATAGGCATTCAGTGAATTACTGCGACCTTAGACTATATTACCACTACTATAAATTTAAACTTCTTTGCAACTCAGTATATTATCCAAGGGACATAATAGGTTAAAGCCTGGAGAGCTCAACACTTTAGCCCGCATTAACACAGCATTGAATTTCACGCTATCAATGTATGTATTAACAAATGGTGGATATGTCGCAAGTGTGGCCGACAATCCTCTTATTTCCCGTACGTCGGCCACACGGCCACCACTCACACTTATACTGTACAAAGTGGAATCGTGCACTCAAATGCATCGCCTATCAGGGCTACCACTCATCTAATCCTTAAAACAAGTCTAAGATAAAGGAGGAATAAGTAGGATTTTGTTTGTAGCAGATCATGCTACATTCTATAATTAAAGACTTACTTGGTACTTGAGTATACTTGGTAGGGATCAGCCTGTGTAATGTGTATATCCGGTTCCAACTGGTTCAAACAGGTTCCAACAGGCTGGCATGATATCTTGACTAGCGAGGTGTATTCATCTCTCGTTAGTCGATACCACCTGGACCCTACTCAACTTATCAGGTTTTTTTTTATGGCATTGAATGACGAGACGAGCAACACCATCCATCACGTTGAGTTACAAAGTACTGTGTGGCATTCCACTGCGCTCGTCATAAGAGACATAAGATGTTAAGTCTCACTATGTCCTGTAGTTACACTGGCTACAATGTCCTTCAAACCGAAACACAATAGTGCATGCACACTGCTGCTTGGCGGTAGAAATAGACATTGCGGTGGTACTCACCCAGACGGACTCTTACATATACACCAGTAAAATGGGGTCAAATTTCCACGCCTGTAAATAATAAAAAATATAATTAGATACGTTAATAATTCTCGCGAAAATTTAAATGTTATATTTGTTGATGCTCAGTCATTACACACAATGTCTTCTAATATTTCGCAATTCAAAGTTAGGCATGCTCGTCTCGTCATTAAATGCAATAAAAAAAAAAAAAAAAAAAAAAAAAAAAAAAAAAAAAAAAAAAAAAAAGTTAGGAGTAGTTTGTACTATGGGCAATTATAACGCTTACCAAGCGAATGACTTGGTCCTCACGGCATTAAGAAAATAACATAAAAAGTCCTTCAAGCGGAGCGTGAAGAAGCAATTATGCAGGCCGGTATAACTGTGCCGACCGATCAGGGATATTTATCTCTTGCCGGTCGACATTATTTTGGGCTTCACTTAATTTACCATCAGGTACAGTGAAGCCACTTTGTCGAGCCGTCGATAAAAAAAAAATAATAAATAATTAATCGTTCCATTGATAAATAACAGTTTATACTGGTAGCAACCCTATTTTTGCTAGCACTCTTTCCGCAGCGACCGCGTGAAATCGACCGAAACGCATTAGTATCTATAAAACCGGTACATTGATGCATGTACCGCTGTATTCAACATTAGAGCCGCGACTATCCTGATTTCCGATGGCTAAAGGACAGCCACAGATTATAAAATATCTTTTTTTTCATATTCACACCATTTGTATAAATCTTTTTAAAGAAAATTGTTTTCAAGAAACAAAATTTTCAATCTTCAAGATGTTTATCACTTATTCAATACCAGAGTTGAAGAAGTTGGTACCCATAACAGTTTGCCGATTTTTTTAAATATTTATATCAAATACACATAAGTGAAATCTCATGTACTAGGAGAGCATATTCCGATAGCAGTTACGACTGACCTTGCCATAATGTCGCGGTCAACGGAAACCCTAAAGGACTAAATGCGCAATTTCGGACGTAATGGACGTAATATATCTTTATAACCCAAGTTGGCTCTAGTATTTTTATATTACGAAATGTTATGCCATTCATCACTACTGTGAAATTTATTGGTTGATATTTCTGAGATTACTTTGGCGATAAGTCGAATTTATTTTGTTTTCTAAAGTTAAAGCCTCTGAAGACTGCGTATTTACTATACTCACGCCTTTTATCCCCGAAGGGGTAGGCAAAGGCGCAACTAGTGCACCCAGTTTTTGCCGTGCGAATTCCATCCCATGATGTGTCGAGCTTATCGCCATATCGGGCACAAATTACAGACTCCGGACTATACTGTGTAGAAAAACCCAATATCACTTTGCTCAACCCGGGATCGAACCCGAGACGTAAGCAATGCAGTCGTACCTTAATACAACTACGCCATCGAGGCAGTCACCCGGATTAGATTGAAAGAAGAAAGAAAACACATTTATTTGTCACAGGTTACATGCGGCGGACTAATAGACTGCGAATTTCATTCCTGACAGCGCGCGTCAAACGCAAATAAGACGCGATGCAGCTACTATGGCCTTTTACAAATATGCTCGGTGAAAACGCTCAAAGGGCACGTATAAAACACGGTATTTGTAAAAAAACTTATTAATTATAGAAAGTCAGTAAAATTCAAGTAGGTTATATGAAGGTAAATGACCACCATATGATATAATATGTAATAATAATAAAATTTATTTGGCACAAACATTACAATAAATTTACACGAAAAACATAGGTTTTAAAGATTTAACATGAATACCCAAAATGCAAGATTCCTCGAGTGGTTTCAATCTCACAAGAAATAGGCAAGGTGGGAAGATAAAATCTCAGGTGGTGCAACTCTTTCATAGAAAACCGACTGAGCCCATTGATACTTAATATTGGCTCCAGCGTGCTCTCAACTCAACAAAATATTTGAAAACGACCTTTTTACTAAGATTTATCCTTAGTAGGTAGATATTAAGAGTCAAGTCATTGTTAAATCACATAAAAAACTGATTCTTCGAAAAATATCCTCAGTCTTTAACGACCAGTTTTAGAATAAGGAGTTGATAATGCATAGACTCATAATTAAATAAAGCATTTTAATGCGTGCTCCAATAATGTAATTAATTCGAAAATAACCGTGATTGATAATTAAAAGAAAGGATTAGGTATCAGGCAAGGATAGAGAGTTTCTCTTCCGATATTTCACTTATCAAAAGTTAAGCTATCAATCCAAACCCGATAATTGTAATCATCGAATATCTCAGATTTGGAAACCGCAAATCCCTAAATCTGTACAAATTGGCAAAATGACAGCGATATGGGGAAGTTTTTCTAAAGTCATTAATAACGTAGACCCTAATAAAAGATTGATCCTCTAATATTTTACACTGCAATGTATCCAAGTTCACCGGTGCCTCGTATATAAAACATTTCAACCCGGATTAGTTGTAAGCCCAGTTTTAGCACACTTTCTGCCGCAGATTTTTCTCATAAAGCTTTATAGATTAATGGTCTTTCATATTTGGTGTGATTAAAATGATTTTATATGTATTTTGTGTTGACAATTAAAGCGTTAAGGTAAGGTTAATAAAAGTACTGAAATGAGGTTTGTAAGCACATGCTATACAACTATATATATATATGCTTTTACAAACAAAAACTTTAAGGAACTAACTTAACTTTAAGCCTACAAGGATTTAATACGAAACGCTCAGAAAAAAGTTACTACATTATCAACTTAACACTACATAAAAATCCGATCACTAAATAAAACCCAAACTTTTATTTCTGAAATGAAACTTTGGACAAAATACATAAAATATTACTAAAATAAAACCATAAAATAATATTATTACCCATTCAAACCTTTGAGTATTTAACCAATCAAAGATTCAAACTAATAATTTCTAAAAAGCCCGGACCACTTACTGGCCGCATAAAAAAGAATGAATATTTAAAACGCTGCACAGATTAAAAACGCTTCTAAAGAAAAAAACAAAAGCGGTGGCAATTCAACGTTCGTCGACCACTCATCAAGTGACGCTACAAGCGGACATAACCACTCCTTTCAACAATGATTTGCACTGAGAATGGACAGTGACATTTTTATTTTTTCTTCTCTGATATGTTTAATATATTTTTTATCTTTCGCATTACTGTAATTGTGTAAACTCACTGCAGTTTCTTTGTAGAGCTCTTGGAGATAATTTGCATTTTAGTTTCGTAATTCTTTTTACTTTTCTTAAATTTGCATTCTTTCTCATTTATTTTTGATTTATAAATCACCATTTGCTTGAAACTGTTCTAAAATTGCAATAACCTTGTCCAGGTGCAACCGTATAAAATTTGTTCATAAAAAACATAAAAAGAGATTAATCTATAGTCACGATGATAGGCGCAGTCACCCGTAAATCACGACCTTTTTTATTTTCCCCTTTCAGAAATTACCTTCGGTGTTGTTTAATTATGCTAGCTGAATTATTGCCGGTTGTTTTTTTATCAAGGCTCGAGAAAATTAACATAACAAGACTCATAATTTCTTCATGCCTTCAACCTTGAAGGGTTATGCTGAAAAGCCTAATGAACTCACATTTTACTGATCTTATATCCCACCATTTGATCATAGATAAGACTATTGCTTTTTCAACGCAAATTAGACGTTATTTAGATGCATACAGAATTGAAAAATTCCCACACAACGAGGGATTCGCTTCAGAATCGACCCCATAATATTAAATTAACAGCCAAAATTGATGAAGTCATATGTCTTGCATAAAAGAAAATTTGCAATAAGTAATCTAGTAATTCTTTAAGGTTTTTTAAATAATATAACATCATCATCAGCCACATGACGTCCACTGCTGAACATAGGCTCCCCTAAAGATTTCCAGACGGACCTGACAAATAATATACCATATTATGTTACTCGAGCGAATTATTAGCAATGCGTTAATTACTTATTCAAATTTATTATCTATTGACTAACATCAGTGTGTTAATGATCTTGGATATTGTATTAGCGTGAACACGATATTACCTTGTAATTGAGTAGATCATTTTGTTGCTTGCGCCGTAGTTACATTGAACCTTTGATCAATTATATACCTAGATAGACACTGAACGTTTCAAACGCGTCGAAAAAAATTGAGGCGAACTGTTTCCCACTAAATGAGTTCGAGTTAATTAATTTTTGTTGTTTTTCATGGATATAATTTTCTCCCCGTTTTAATAGAAACCATGTAATAATTGGTATCATTATACGCGCACACAAGGATGCGTAGAATGATGCAGCGATAGCGTATGACACAGCTGTAACGCATACTAGCTTAAGAAAAGTTGGCCTGTTTGTTTTAGTTTCACTGCAGCGCGTCACTCTATCTAGGTATATAATTAATCAAAGCATTGAACATATTTCTTAACGAATTACTACTTTTTTTATTTATCTACTCGCTGTAATTGCCAAGAAAAATATTAATACTAAAATTGTCATTGTGTTTATACAGTTTTATTTTTAAACAAATTTAAATAATAAAAACAAAGATTTAATAAAATCCCAGACTTTAAATTGAACTTCAATCTCTGCTCTTATTATTTTAAAAGTCAACAAAAGATGTTTTGAGATAATTAAAAAGAAAATTCAATAGATAACTTCAATCCTGGGTTGCGAAATGAATTTCTATTCGCCTGCAGTTGAGTAGCAATTTGTTGCTTTCAAAGTTTTTATCCAATCTCATCGTCTGTCATTGAAGATCCTAATAATTAATATTTTGTTATAGAATTGAGAAATTTAGAAAACGTAAGTCCAGCGTCATATTTGTAAGTTTTACTCGCGGAAGTTAGTTACGAATAAATTACTAATGTAAACTTCACAAGCTGGTTACAATATCATACGTGCTTATTTTATGAAACATAAAGTTAATACAATTTACGCAAGTAACTTATGTAAATAAAACTTACGAACGTAAACCCTAACAAACTGCATTAATACTAAAATTATTTTTAATCTAAATACAAGTATAATATTACACAAATTTCAAAACGCCAACGCCAGATAGTGGCCTAAGAATGCTAGCAACAAGACAATTTTAAAACGCAGATCTAAGTCCGCGTCATGGGAATGGCTAACTTGCTACTCGGAGCAGGTATGATGCAACCTGTTATACACATCTCGGGCTTGTGTAGTGATCCCGCGGGATAATACATACTCAAACACTTTGAGATCACGAGTTTAAGTTATGTAGAACTATAACTTCTGTTATTGCTAGAATTATAACTAACCTCAAATGGAAATACTGCTAGAGATAATAGCTAGAGACTAGAGTTAATCTTGTAATAAAATACTTTGTTTCATTTCTATGCGTTTGCGCTATATTAATGAAATTATTTGGTTAAGAGTGGATGAGTGATAACGTGCTTTACTTGCGTTTGCTACCTAACCCTATAAGTAAAAATTAGGCTAAGTGTACTATAAAAAGTAGGTATGTATTCATTCATTCATTCATATGTATGTAACTAGCATACATTTTCAGACATTAGGTAAAAGAACTTATCAAAAGTCTTAAAGAACTAACAACGCTTTGATTAATAATATACCTAGATAAAGTGACGCGCTGCAATGAAACTAAAACAAACAGGCCAACTTTTCTTAAGCTAGTATGCGTGACAGCTGTGTCATACGTTATCGCTGCATCATTCTGCGTATCCTTGTGTGCGCGCATAATGATACCGGTTATTACATGGTTTCTATTAAAACGGGGAGAAAATTATATCCATGAAAAACAACAAAAATTACGAACTCTTTTAGTGGGGAACAGTTCGCCTCTATTTTTTTCGACGCGTTTGAAACGTGCAGTGTCTATCTAGGTATATAATTAATCAAAGTAACCACGTTATCATTACTGTACAACTCTGTTAGTAAAATTACGCTACACTCATGCATAACATTCCTCCCTTCCCTACCCTTGTTCGCTCATACAGGACATTCATGCAATTCTCCCCGCTCCCATCGCCCACTGTCCTTATGCCCCCTCATTACCCGCCATACCTGCACTCGTAGCAAAAGAAACTCATTAAAACTTTTTTTCTGGAAGACACGAGACCGCAGTCGAGTTCGTAACATCATGGTGAATAAAACTTTATCAATTTCAAACTTAACGAATTTATATTTTATTTTTTAACGAGATGTGGACTATTACAAATACAATGAGATAATAATGCTACAGTTTTAAACATAAAACACACATGTAGTGCCAATTTAGGAGCTAGTTACTATGTCGATAATAATGATAAATTATTAATATTAATTTACTATATTTTAAATCGATTACTTACCACATTTTAATATGAGTTTGTATTCAATAAATTCTGTTTTTATATGTAACATAGACAGACTGTTATGAATTAACTGTGGCCAACCTTTATCGCAAAAAAACGAATAGTGAAACTTTTATTTCCGCGAAAAATTATAAAGCAGTTATCTGCGCCACGGTAAAACATTAGTATCCACGAAAAGATTAATTCAAACGCGAATATAACCTGCATTATTTCTAATCCATTAGTTAACTAAGCATTCATTCTTCTTCTTCTTCCGCCAAGCAACAGTGCATGCACTGTTGTGTTTCGGTTTGAAGGACATTGTAGCCAGTATAACTACTGGACATAATGAGACTTAACATCTTATGTCTCAGGATGACGAGCGCAGTGGAATGCCACACAGTATTTTGTAAGTCAAGGTGCTGGATGGTGTTGCTACTGTTTATGGGTGGTCGTATCGCTTACCATCAGGCGAACGGCATGCTCGTCTCGTCATTCTATGCTATAAAAAAAAAATCTCCCGATAAAAATGCAGAGTAATAAATGGTATTAAAATGTTAAACTTTTTTCTCCATTAATGTTCTTACGCTAAGAAAACTGAATGCAAATTCATACCTGCAAACTTAATAAATTCAGTCATTAAGAAAATTATGCTACTGCACCACTAATTACATGAAATCATTTCATTTAATATTTAACTGGGCTATTTAACTGCTGTGCTACTTCCCGTGAAATAATAGCTCGCCATTTTTTTCAATGTTTCAATTTAATCTTAATAACCTGAGTATAATATAATTGTTTTAATTTAGAACGGATTATTGTGAAATTATTACCTTTTTGCTTTGTTTTGGCTTGTTCTTTACTAGACAATCTACAAGAAATCGGCGTCTAGCGTGATCTTTATTTCATTTTGCTATTCTTTATCTTTCACGTATCAATTGAGAAAGTATGTATTCGTGACATCAATAATCTCGAAACCTTCAATCATCCAATTTCCAGGCAGTTCCGAAACTCGACTATTTTTGTCACAACATTTCTACAATGCAATCATATTTGCAAATCCGGCTTGGAAACGCACATTCATTTATGCCAGTAGAGTTGACCAGAGCACGCCATCCCCGCGCTTCTGGGTTCGTAATCCTACGGACTTTATGCGACACGGCACATAATTATCCGCCGAGTCTTTGTCCTATTACGTTTTCACTTTTACTGTAATAAAATAATCTATGTATATAACTTTTTTTTTATCAAATATAGTTTTGTCGAAGACTAATTTATATTCGTATTTAAAAACGGATTAGGTATAATATTGTACCACGATACAGCCATAATAATAAAAGGATAATAAAGCCAATAAATCATTAATTCCACTATATTTCATAATCGGACGTAAATTGATGCACAAAAGAGGAATAATCAATTACATTTCATAACATCCAATAACATAAACGGATATTTATGAAATGTTGGTTTTATTTCAAAACGCGAACGTCCTTTATGTGTGGTTAACTGTATCAAAGCACTTCCAGACGGAGTCATAAATGCACGAACATGTATTTGCTTGAAGTTTTGTTATTTGTTTTAATAATTTCCTGGAGCAACGGAGAAGACTTTGATAGGTTCAGTGGTAAAAAAGTCGAAGTCGCGCAGTCAAAGGAATTTCGATCAAAGAACGCCACAGAGTGAGTTTTATTCCTACCAATGACCGGGAGCTATTGATATTTTTATTTTACAAGTACTTTAACGGACTTCCAATGGACTAAGCTGATGTTCTTATTAAAAGTGATTTGTAATTAAATGTCTGTGAAGTAAACGTTCGGATTTTCCCGGTGATTTTTCTATCTCACATATTTAACATTTTTGATACCGAATCTTTAGTCAACTACTTTCAAAACTAGGATAATTTGGACGATTATACAATGCTAGCTTTAGCCCGCGGTACCACCGGCTTTAAAATGGTGATAAAAATATGACTGCATGTTTCTAGGGTAAAAAATTGCCGGTATGTATCCCGTTTTTGATATATCTGTACCAAATTCCAGCCAAATCCAGTAATTGGTTTGTGGGGATATAGTAAATGTGTTTGGATGGTTTGTAAAAAAACATCCAAACACCTTTACTATAAAGATATGAAACCACCAACGAGAAACTGTTGAATTAAATGCAGTTTTCTCGACTAAAGTAAGCATAAAACCGTCCACAGGCGATGTTCCTTTGACGTAAAGCCATGTACGCCACACGGAGGCAGCAGGATAGATGGGACGTGTAACAATTACAAAGAGCCCGCAAAAGGAGCGGCTAAAGGACCATATCTGAGGCTGCTCAAACCAGACTACGCTAACAGTAAGACAAAATGCAAAACGTTTTCTCTATTTGTAATTACTGGATTATATGAGAGCATTCTGACTAAGACTCGGCATTAAATGAAATTGTATTTTGCAACTTGCTATATAATTTATTTTGATAAAGTGCATATTTTGCACTTAATTATTTAAATCGCCTAACCTTTTATATCAACTGTCATTTATTAGTAGTATCTTAATATTACGGCAAGTGATGCTGAAATACAAAACACAGTTTAATGAATAAGACACATAATCAAAATATATTTACAGAACGCCATATTCGCAAAAATAAAAATGGCGAGGAGCTACCATCAGCCAGAAAGATTAGGACGGAATTGCAGACCACGGGACGTGTCGAAGACCGCTACATGTTCAACATAGCAACATATCATATGCTGGAGTTTATCCAAAGAGATATTAGCCTGCTAAATGGACCACGTAAGTAATAGCATTCTAATAACTCAGGCACGTCACGAATCACGCCGCTAAGAATTATTTTGCAAAAAGAAAAGATATCCCATTATTTATTAATAACTAAAAATTATTTGATTGACCATCAGTTCTTCCCACGCTATAAATTCAAAAATGGAACCCCGTCGCTAATTTAGATTTTACAGATTTTTTCACATTGTTTTAATAGCTTGGTTAATTACAGTATTTCATAGACTGTTCTTTCTTTATTTATTTAATATGCTTAATTTCAGTGGATTACCTACGCAAGAGACAGTACTGCTGCGAGCCGGCAGGTGAGGCGGACCCCCGCTGCATCCCCATCCGTGTGCCAGACAACGACCCGTATCTCAAAGTGACAGATATACGCTGTCTAAATTTCTCACGCGCGGAAACTTTCCAAGACATAGGCTGTACACCAGACACGATACATCCAGAACAGGTGAGACAGCTTTTAACTTTATAAGTATTTCTAACATTAAAGTAACTTTCTTATTGTTAAATTAAACAAGACGAGACACCTTGCGAGTAAATTAAATTCGAAATTATGTAATACTAGCTTTTGCCCGTGGCTCCGCCCGCGTGAATGAGTTTTCCCGGGGTAAAAGTCCCGCGTTGTATTTTCCCGGGATAAAAAGTAGCCTATGTGTTATCCAGGACCAGATCTACTCCTGCGCCAAATTTTATCGAAATCAGTTCAACAGTTTTTGCGTGAAAGACTAACAAACATCCATACATACATTCTTACAAACTTTCGTGTTTATAATATTATTATAGTAGCACTAACTGTTTGAGTTTTCTATATTCGACTCTCACATTATTAATTTGTATTTATATTCATGTCTAGATAATATACAGTGATTTTAAATAGCTAGTCTTACTTGAAATACTGATTAAATAATGTAATTTCTTACTCATTAATTCTTCTTGTAGTGCCTCTCCAACTAATGAAGGTTGGCAGTCAGCTCAGCATATATTATCTTCTTTTGTCCTTTGCAAGGCGAATTATTTCTGAAGCGCTTGCAAACTCCGTCCACTCGCAGATGTTCCGCAACCATGATTTTTTCCTTCGATCGGTTTTTCTTTTGCCCGCTACTTTTCCCATCATTATGAGTTGAAGGAGCTCGTACCTGTCATGTCGTAGTACGTGTCCCAAATACGCAACTTTCAACAAAAGCTTGCGGTTTTGACCAACTTGCCTTAGGACTTCCTCGTTAGTAACCTTTTGAGTCCAAGATATCGACATCAGACGTCTATAAGTCCACATCTCGAAGGTTTCTTATCGTTTTCTGAGATTTTCCTTGATGGTCCAGGCCTCATATCCGTATGGAAGCGTTGGCCAGATGTAACACTGGAGCATGCGTATGCGTAGTGGGATTTTGAGACTACTCATTAATTATCAAGGCTTAAAATTTTACTAGTGTGCTAATTCAATATTTTAAATAGTGGTCCTAATATGGACAGGCGTACCACTTTCTAAACCGTGTCACTTACATCATCATCATCATCATCAGCCATACGACGTCCACTGCTGAACATAGGCCTCCCCTTAAGATTCTAGACGGACCTGTCAAAAGCGGCCTGCATCCAGCGTGTTCCTGCGACCTTTATCAAGTCGTTTGTCACTTACTATCAGCTCAAAATTTAAAAAATCTTACTAGTGTACGCATTATTTACCTCGCATCTTCGTAATTCAATGTTTCATAAAGAGTTCTTAATATGGACGACCGGAGCATTTCCAAACAGTGTCGCTACAACGACTTGTTCGTCTAGCCAATTCAAAAATAAAAATCTTTTCATACATAAGTCATGTGCACACCCGTTCGAACTTCAACGTCTCGTTTAACACGCGTGTTCTGATATTAAAATATTCAGAGGGAGTCAAATCGTGACTTTATCCCCATACAGACGTCGGCGGAATACTAATCCTTATCGAAAAGCATACCGGGAGACAAGAGACCTTGTCCGGAATATTTTCTCGAAGAAAAGAAAGTACGTCAAAGAATCATAATCCATAACTTCTTTGTTGGGTCATTATTGACATTTCATTGTTTGAGAAAATCTTGATATTAGATAAATATAGAAATAGATAGGTCTATTCGACAATATTTATTTTCGATAGGTACGTAAAACGCATCCGAGGTCAATGGGATTCGAATTTGAACTTGAATTTCGATGGGCCGGCTAGTATTACTACTTTTTGGATTTTTTGTTTTTGTTTATTTCTCATCATTGATTTTACTCGCAATAAAAATGTCGGTAGTTATAGTATAAGTGACCATTGGTATTAATAATCTATACTAATATTTTTGGGCGGTAGGTGTAAATAAATATAGACGTACCTTTTTGCTGTCCCAAAATTTAATTAAATAATCCAGTTATTTGTTGGTTTTACTGTTTAATTTTTCAACACAGTGATACAGTACTTGGTCATTAACAACACTGGATGTAAATTAATTACTTCACCAACACCACCTGCTAGCACCATACTTATTTACAATGGCACACCTTGCTGAGATCCAAGCGACCCAACATAGACTCGAAGAAAGTTTTTCATTGAAAATGGCTGAACTTGAGTCGCAGCTGCAATCTGGAGGCTCTTCTAAAGATACAGTGGCACGTGTAGCTGAAGAATTCCGCACCTTCCGCGAGCTCGTATTTAGCATGCTCCGACTACTACGACAACAAGTAACCGAGTGCTCCCGTATGGTGGACGTCATTGAGACTAGACATCGTAGAAAAGCACTACTGTTTCTAGGTGTCCCGGAGTCCGACAAGGAAGACTGCGCCACTACGGTTCTTGGTATCATCAACGGAACGATGGCGTTAAATAATGTTGCTCCCAGCTCATTCAGCGTGTGTCATCGAATCGGGACTCCTTCTAAGGATCGCGTTCGGCCTATCCTCGTCAGGTTCTCGGAGGTCAACCACAGGTCTGCTGTTTGGAGGACAAAGTCGAAACTGAAGGGTTCCTCCATATCGGTCAGGGAATTCCTGACAAGAGCCCGACAGGCCGTTTTCACTAAGGCTCGACAACACTTTGGGATGCGATCGTGCTGGACTCAGGACGGCTCAATTATGATCAAAGTCTCGGATGGTAGTCGCATGAAGATCTCCTCAATCGGCGAGCTGGATGAATTAATTTCTAAATATCCGAAAGCAGCTGAACAATCTACATATTCTGCACATAGAAGGGCTCCAGGGAATGCGAAGCCACGTAAGAACTGATGCCCATCATCCGTGAAAGTATTAGTGTTCTTTGTTTATGCCTCAATAATATTTAAAGTTCAGATTAACTAGTTGATAGTTCCAATAATAAAAGCTAATTTCATAATTTGAGCAATCTGACATTGACAATTGACATTGACAATAAGTTATCTGTCATTTCTCTGTTGTCAGTGTTGTCAGTCGCAATATTATAATATGTGTCGCAGGCAGGTAGCGTGACACACTTTTATTTCTTTATAACATTTTTCAGTTATGATGTGATGCCATCTATTTGTTTTCGACACATATATTTATATTTTATTTTTAAGTTTCAGCGCATTTATTTCTGTCTGTTAGTAATTTAGTTTATTGAATATTGTATTTAAGTTATCAGCTGGCGGGTGGTGTAGAGACCGAAAATTCCAAACAGTAAGGTACGTTTTTGTTTTGTTTTATTTGTTTAGGTAATTTTTAATTGTATTATATTTATATATATTGTATTTATATATCTATTTATATTATGCTTTCAGAAGATGATCCATACCTTTCTGCACTTGACTCTTCCACTGTATCCACCAATGATAGTTTCTGTTCTGCTGACGATGGGCTTGGCGATTTGTTATGTGAAACTTTTAATAAACCTCCTCACAATCTACTTAATATTTGCCACATAAACGCGCAAAGCATACCTAGCCACTTCAGCGATCTGTCCGATACTTTCAGCAACGCTAATGTTCATGCCGTCCTAATATCTGAGAGCTGGCTCAAACCTAATCTTCCCTCTGCTGCTTACCCTCTCCCTGGCTTTATTTTAATTCGTAACGATCGAACGGACAGGAGAGGTGGCGGCGTCGCCATCTATCTTCGAAGCGTATTTCCCTTTAAAATTCTATCGTCTTCCTCCTCTACCTATTCTGCTTCTGCAGAACATCTTTTCCTTGAGGTTTGGGCCCAAGGAGTGAAATTCCTATTAGGAGTGGTTTACTGTCCTCCCTCTGTTGACTATTTCTCCAGTCTCGAGTCGATTCTGGACTCTTTAGGGTCACTATACGCACATCATATCATCATGGGCGATTTCAATACCAATCTCCTTGTCCCATCTTCCTATCGCTCCCGTAAACTCCTAGATGTCATCGAGTCTGCCAGTTTGCATATCCTGCCTCTACAACCGACTCATCACAACTTAGACGGAGAGGACACCTGGTTAGACCTGATCCTCTCATCCACCCCTTCCTATGTTTCCCATCATGGTCAATATCCTGCTCCTGGCTTCTCTCACCACGACCTCATTTTCCTTCGTTATGCCCTCAAACCCCCTAAATCCTCGCCTAAGGTTTTGCACGTCCGTTGTTTTGGACGCATGGATGTCGATAAATTAAGGAAGGACGCCTCCAATCTCAATTGGGAACAATTTTTCGCAGGCTCCTCAGTTGATGAAAAAGTGAATATCTTCAACACGGTCATCCTTGGTTTATATGATATCCATGCACCTGTTAGAAGAACGAAAATTAAGCGTCCCCCTGCACCCTGGATGACGAAGGGAGTTCGGATGGCAATGAGACGCAGGGACCGAGCCTTCCGCAGATACAAGAGAGATCGTTCTGAGGACAACTGGGCCCTATTTAAAATTGCCAGAAATCGGTGTAACCAAATGATACGCAATGCTAAACGCCACTATATCCTTAACAACATATCCTCCTCGTCGCCATTTGCTACCTGGAAGTTTCTCAGGACCATAGGTATTGGCAAAACTAAGCAGCAAGAGTTCCAGAGTGCAATCAGTTTGGACGATATCAACTCTCATTTCACAACCACCTCTCTGTTGGATCCCCAAACCAAATCCCTCACTCAGCGTTATATCGCTGACCTTCCCCGTGCCAATATCAGTCCCTTTCACTTTTCTCCAGTGGCATCGTGTGAGATCAAGAAGATAATCCTCTCCATTAAATCCAATGCAGTAGGCTGCGACAACATCAGTCGCCGTATGATCATACCCATCTTGGATTTCCTTCTCCCTGCCATTTCCCATATCATCAATCGTTCCTTGACCACTGGCATCTTTCCATCTTTATGGCGGAAAGCTCACGTCATACCTCTCCCCAAAATTCCTAACCCGTCCCTTCCTAGTCATTTTCGTCCAATATCCATTCTTCCCTTTCTATCTAAGGTGTTAGAGGCATGTGCTCATAAACAAATGTCCGCCTTTGTTTCACAGAACGGGCTATTAAGTCCGCTACAGTCTGGTTTCAGACCTGGACATAGCACTGTTTCCGCGCTCCTCAAAGTGACTGGCGATATTAGGGAGGGTATGGAGGGCACCATGATCACTGTGTCGGCTCTGGTTGACTTTTCCAACGCCTTCAATACCGTCAGTCACGACATCCTTCTTTCCATCCTCTCCCATCTAATGATCTCTCACGAAGCACTGAAATGGTTCTCGAGCTATCTTCGAGGGCGCCAGCAGTCGGTGCGTCTAGATGAATCTTCGTCGAATTGGCGCGACATTGATTCTGGTGTCCCTCAAGGCGGTATACTCTCTCCCCTTCTATTCTCTGTCTTCATTAATCTCATTTCCAAGAATCTTCAATGTGCGTATCATTTGTACGCCGATGACTTACAATTATATGCTCAAGCCAGTGTTGAGAGTATTTGTACGGCTATCGCGAAAGTCAATAGTGACTTAGAAAGCATACAGACTTGGTCTCACAACTTTGGCCTAGCTGTAAACCCGTCTAAATGCCAGGCGATTTTTGTGGGCAGCCAACGGTTGATGAGCAGAGTTGTCGATTTGTCACTTCCTCCTGTTGTTTTTAATGGCTCAATCATCGCCGTGAGCTCCACAGTCAAAGATCTCGGACTTCATATTGACACCACTCTCAACTGGCGAGAGCAAGTAACTAATGTTTGTCGAAAGGTCACGGGTACGCTTCGTGCTCTCTATCGGTTAAAGAACTTCCTTTCAACTAAGACCAAGAAGTTGCTCGTGCAAACCCTAGTGTTCCCGGTAATCGACTATGGTGATGTGTGCTATTTTGACCTGAATGCAGACCTCCTCAACAAACTTGACCGTCTTCTAAATAACTGCATTCGATTTATTTTTAATCTTCGTAAGTACGACCATGTTTCTTCCTATCGTTTCCAACTTAAGTGGCTACCCATACGAGAACGTCGTAATTTGCGTGCACTTACTACTCTGTTTGCTCTACTTCATTCTCCCACTCCACCTTCCTATTTAACTCCCTTCTTCCAAATTTTAGGTTCGGACCACGTCAAAAACTTACGCTCTTCAAATAATCTTCTTCTTCAATGTCCCCCCCACCGCTCTGATTTTGTCCATTCTTCTTTCCCGGTTCAATCGATCCTATTATGGAATTCGCTCCCTCCTGAAATTAGGAAGGCTACGAACCGTTGCGCATTTAAAATGAAAGTTCGCGAGCTGTTTCTTCGAAAGGTATCTGAAACTCCACACTAGCATCTTCCTCCTCTTATTTCTCTTGCAAAGCATAAATATGTATATGTATGTATTTATATATAATATTATTGCATATATATTATAGTATTATTGTATTATATATTATGTTTTATATAATTTAGATTGTAAATATTTCACGTATTCAAAGTTTATTCATATTTAATAATCATATTTTTTTGTTATTTCTTCTAATATATATTTATATCTACGTATTTTTATATACACCTGCTTCTTCTCATCTCTACATCACCCAAAGGTAGACTGGTAGATAATGCCTAAGGCATTAAGTCCGCCTATGTACATGATTGTATATAAAGTTAAATAAATAAATAAATAAATAATATTATAAAGCTGAAGAGTTTGTTTGTTTGAACGCGCTAATCTCAGGAACTACTGGACCGATTTTGAAAATTCTTTCACTAATAGGAAGCTACATTACTCCTGAGTGCTATAGGCTACTTTTTATCCCGGAAAATCTTTTCCACGCGGGCGGAGCCGCGCGCAAAAGCTAGTAATTATTATAATCAATTTAATGTATCTTGACTTATCATAAGTGCAACTATGTTCGCCTACGTGATGAATAAAGTATATTTATTTTTACTTAGCATAACAAAGATGGAGCACAATTTTAGTGTGGTTTTATTTTCAAAATAAATTAACATTAAAAATACCAATACGCTTCTTATGAACGTACACAACTTTGAAAAGAACCCGCTCGTAATATGTCGCATTTGATTACGTAATTCCAATTCTAAATAGCGAATAAATCAATACTAATGTTTATTCATCCCTATACAGATCTCTCAAACTTACACCTGCACATCGCTTCAATGCATATGTTGCAGAGACTTATAGATCAGACCATTTCAGTATTTATGATAACCAGAATTTATATATTAACTCTCAATTTCTATCGTAGTAAAAGGAAATGAAAATTTATTAATTTCGATCCCATCGACAAGTGTTTTCCAGCTATATCTAATAACGTAACTATTGATCTTGTATTTTATTGAGCCGCTATACTATCTTAACTTTCATTTTTTATTGGTTTTATTTAAATTTGAACTGCTATTTTAATACTCTATTAACAATTACTGTAAATAATAAAGAAACAACTGTAAATGTAAACAAATATCTAGCCACTTTTTAATTATTGTATACTAACATAGGCACTATTCCAAGTGATACTATACATAATATATTTGCACTTTATCCTTCCTAAAATAGGATAGTTACCAATATCCGAAGATTTTCGCGCCCATTAGTGTGTAAAGTTACGTCGACAATAACTACAAACATGTCTAGGAAAGTCGTTAAAATCCAGATTCGGAAAGTTTCTAGCGACACACACGCTTGATTAAAGTTAAGCCGAGCGAATAAAGTAGATACGTCTGAAGCATATTTATGTTGTTACACGTTTTATATCATACTTGCCTTCCTAGTCTTGCTTTAGTGTGCACATTAAATATTCGAGCTACAATTTAGTTTTGCACTTATTTGTGAGATTATGAAAAGTGGGACCTCCTTACAGACTCGCTGTATATATATTTCTGTATATAGAATCAATAGGCCGTCTCGATTAGGGTAGCACTCGGGTTGAGGGTATTGATGCTTCCGAATACCTTACTTAGGCACCATATATGAAACAAGCTGACACTACGTCAGTTACCTATGACATAGTAATACTACAACTCATTCGTACATTCGTGCTGAAGACAAAATGTCTATAGCATGGCTCTACTGTTAATAGTACCAGCCTTGTATTACTGCACACTGTTGAGCACGGACTTCTTCTACTACTGAGAGGGTTTAAGTTTTAGACCGCCATTCCCTCGAAATTCTTATTAAAGAATTCTCAGGTATATAGATTTCCTCACGATGTTTTCACCGTCGAATTTAGGGATAATTGATAAACATTACTGGTCAAACTTCAAAAAGTCAGAGGTGTGTGCTTTGGGTATTTATTTATTTATATTTGTTTATTCGGGTAACCAAAGACCCATAATGTTAGTAGAAAATACAAAAAGAAATATAATATTATGTTAGTAAATACCTAATTAAAATATAACAAATTAATATGTGGTGCACCGCTGCCCCATTCCATGTGAAAGCCTACTGGCAATCATTTGGAGAATGCTGCTATTGAACCTTCGGAAATTCGTCTCGGCAGACCATTCCCAACGAGACTATCTCGCGTTTCCGCTCTATTATTTCTTAATATTTATGCAGCACAGATTACACCCGCTAACAGCGTGAACATCATTTTCTTCTAGATTAACTATCAAACTCCTCTAATTGACTTGTCAACTATATACGGAGTGGATAACAGAACTGCAGCATTAATTCGTAAAGGAAAGCTCGGACCTATTACATTGGAGAGGAGAGGAGAGCGTTACGTACCTCCAGCTAATATGACAAGGATTAACATAACTATAAGCGAAATACCTATAGCCATAAATATGTCACAAGATGTATGTATGCAAAATATGAGAAATGAATCGCGGTGCTACGAGTTTGGTGAGTTTACTATATGATTTTTCTTGGTCTATATAATATGTTTGGAATCGTTGGTTCATAGAGAAAGTTTCCCTTGTCTACATTTAGTTAACCACATAAGTAGCCACGAATTCAAAATTTAAAATTTACTTGCTTTATATACAAGCAAGTAAAACCCACGCGAAACCAACCGGAAAATAAAACAGCTGTCACTAAGTGTCACATAATTAGATGATAATAATAATAATAATAATGAACTCTTTATTGTATAACCAATAAACATACAGAAATAACGTTTCAACAACAACATCAAATAAAAAACAGAATGCGAGACATGGTTCTACAATGGGCGGTCTTATCGCTAAAAGCGATTTCTTCCAGACAACCTTTGGATGGACAGAAACAGATGTAAAATGTAGATGGCGGTGTACAATAAAGAGAAAAAGGGAGAGAATAAACAAAAAAAAACACTTAAATTATTCAATGTAAAATACATATATATTACGAACACACATATATACAATATATATATATTAATGCTAATACATATTAAGAAAGTACAAGGTATCTATAATAGATAAACATACATATTAAACAAGTTCATGTTACAGTGAAAGAAAGTGATGCTTTATCATATGATGATGATGATACTTAAATTATTCTTAGAATTATATTATATACTTGCATACAGACTCACACATAAACACACACGCAAAAATACACACACATAGGTTAAATTATGTTAATCTAATTTTAAACATTTGGCAAATATATTGATAATTGTAGAACCACGTCACAATAAGCCGATTATTTGTGTTTATTTTATAAATATCTAAAAGTTTACTCATGAACCCCATAGCACAGGCTTAGTCTAGTGTGTGAGTCATTGTAAAACAATTTCACTGTGTTGTGTTCTTCAAATTTCATTCCTTCTTTCTTTTAAGCTATTGCATAGCTTCTATCGCGGGCCTTGAGCGTGGAGACCGAATCAAGAAATTCCGTAACGAAAATAACCTCACATCTTTTTTATCTTACTAATATGAACCTTAAATACAATGCGTAGAAGCTAGTATTCTTGAAACGAGTATATTTTTATTTATTTTATTAATTATTAAAGTCATTAAAACCATTTATTACTAATCTAATATGAACCTTAAAT
This sequence comes from Sphinx pinastri, assembly GCA_947568825.1. Lineage (NCBI taxonomy): Eukaryota > Metazoa > Arthropoda > Insecta > Lepidoptera > Sphingidae > Sphinx > Sphinx pinastri. The sequence goes on along the minus strand of OX387627.1, from coordinate 5,096,786 downwards.
ACATTGCGTAGAAGCTATTTCCCCAGCGTTGGCACGGCACGAGAACAAAAGAACCGAACGTAACATTCTTTTTTAAATTTTTCATTTATTCTACTTTGGTTGTGATGACCATTGCATTTCTGACATTTATCAATAACAAGACTAAACGTGCGTTGCTCGCGTTTAAAAATCTACTTTATGTAGTAAGCTTAAGATCGAATTTGTGATAAAAAATGCTATGCAATAGCTTTACCGCGGCAGTCTTTTTTTAATTTATTTTTACACAATTTATATACAACACCATTACAGCTATACTAAAGTGGTGTTGTAAAGACAAAGTGTTTGATGTTAAAGGCTTTCCCGAAGCTGGCAACTTCAACTTGCGTACAACGAGCCTTGCAATATTCTTTATAAGAGAACACAACCGACTGGCGAAGATACTCCATGAGATCAATCCGTGTTGGAAAGATGACAGGCTATTTAAAATTGCGCGGCAGATCAATATAGCTACAGCTTCCAATATATTCATGTATGAACTTCTACCCGCGTTATTGGGTAAGTAAAATGTCACATTGAACTGATATTACAAATGGTTCGTTGTGTTGTAACTGCTATTGTATTTGATATGTACTATATTAGATACTATATTTCAGACATCCAGATTTGACATAAAGTCAAAATACTACAGTAAATACTACTATTTGAGATGCTTATACCATTTCAAAAGTCAATAGACTGCCTCGGTGGCGTAAGTTGTATTACGGTACGACTGCAATGCCGAAGTCTTGGGTTCGATCCCCGGGTCGGGCAAAGTGATATTGGGTTTTTCTACGCACTATCAGCCCGGAGTCTGGAATTTGTGCCGGATATTGCGATAGGCTCGCTCCCTATCACATCATGGGACGGAATATGTACGGCTAAAAGAGTGTGCACTAGGCGCGCCTCTGTCTACCCTTTCGGGGACAAAAGGAGTGAGTGTATGTATGTATTTAAAATTCAACAGAATCTGACGGGCCTTCGGCTGTAGTTTGAGGATCGCGACGCGTTCCTCCCATTATTTTTAATATAAATTATTCATCTTTTTTATCTCCTCTTTCCTGTCAGCCCGAGCTTGGCTTCTTTATTTATTTTTCATTGATTTTGCTCTTTTCGATTATTTTTCTCCATTCCGTCTATATGAACTTTAATTATACCAAATCTCACACTGCTCCGTGCACGCAATGTGCTTAAAAACAGGTATAAAGTTATAGTAACCGCAGTGGCGTAGCGTGTTTGGGGCGTGGGTGTGGGACACTTTGAAGGGGGCGGAAAAATACATAAAATACAAACTTTTAAGTTTTGGTGACGAGGAGGGGAGGGTTGTGGTGCACCTGTGACTCTTATTTGTTGAAATGACCTTTTTGGTGCCACGGCACATTTTAGGTCTACCCCGGACGACAAAATCCCATTCCACGCCACTGTAGTCACGTCTTAATATAATATAGATTATGTATATTGTTATAGGCTACAAGAACATGGTGAACTATGGCCTCATATCAGAGCATGTGGAACACGTGTCTGCATACGATGACGATGCAGTGCCCCTGGTATACGCGGAGTATGAGATTGCCGTCAGATTCTTCCATACTATGCTGGATGGCAGGATTAAGTAAGTTTTTTTTTTGCGAATTTTGATGTTAAAAGTGCTAATACCTCAGATAGGCTGCTGATTTTTGTAGAGAAACTGATAGATTGGCAACATTTTTTTTGTAAATTGTCAATTTTCTTGCTAAAAATTTTTCTATATAAATGGAAGTCAAAATATTTTCAAAAATTACGGACAGTCTCATAAGAAGTTTTCCTGTACCTATTGCGGCTATATGATACAGCTGCACTTATTACTTTATTACAAAACTAGACTTCGGCTCGCGGCTCCGCCCGCGTGAAAAAGTTTTTCCGAGACATAAATATTTTCCCCGGATAAAAAGTAGGCTATAGCACTCAGAAGTTATGTAGCTTCCTATTAGTGAAAGAATTATCAAAACCGGACCAGTATTTTTTGAGTTTATCCATTACAAACAAATAAACAAACAATCAAATCTTTCCTCTTTGTAATATTAGTATAGATAAACTCTATATATTGATAATAGCAATTGATGTTGAATAAAAAGTCTTTAAACTCTAAGGACTATAATAATAAATTTATTTAAATCTTAGAAGATACAACGAACAACATCACTACATAGGAGAGTTTTCTGTGAGTGAAACTCTATATAGACAAGATCTAATTGAACAAAGCAAGAATTTCGAAGAAATCAATCGTGGAACATTCGACCAGAGTGCTGCTAAAATTGATGATATTTTAGACCCCGAGGCAAGTTGTTTGTTGAGATTGTCTTAATTTGAAACAGATCTTTATTAATTGTAGAATACGATTGTAAAAGTTATATCAGTTACTATTGTGACGAAAGTAATCAAATAGTTTTAATGGACTTTACAATAAGAAACAGTCTAAGGTAGCCTTGATTGATGAAGTATGAATTTTATTTTCAATGATTGGATCACTGAGCTGTGACCTTTTTCAACATAATAACCTATGATGTATTTAATGTTAGCTTTTAAGGAACTAATAGGAGCAAAGGTTTAAGTTAGATTTCTAACATTTACGTGACTTAGCCCAAGTTAAAATAATAAAATAAAATACTTTATTCATCACGTAGGCGAACATAGTTGCACTTATCATAAGCCACAATACATTAAATTAATAATAATTATTATTACTAAAGATCACATATATAACTATAGACATTTTTAATGGGAGTGAAATCAATGAAAAATAAGCAAATGAGGCAGCTCGGGCTGGCAGGAAAGGGGAGGTTTAAAAAAGATGTAATCATTTTCATTAAAAATAATGGGAGGAACGCGTCGCGATCCTTACCAGTGAGGACAGTACATACCCTAACCTAGCTAACCTACCTACTTGCCTGTTGTCTCATCCGTGGTCAAGTAAAGTTATGCTCTTATTACACTGGACGATTGCGCAGCGCTTTCGCCTAATTCGCTTGCAATTCGCCAGTCTGATAAGAGCCGTAACTTTACCTGATCATGGATGAAACAGTGCGACATTAGAGCCATTTGGCAACAATTGCGATGATTTACGCAAACCCAAACTTATTTCTCCAAACTCTGTAATATTAATGTCGATTATAGACACAAACAAACTATAATTCCATATAGATTACCAGTTTGACTTGTCAAAACAGGTTTCGGAAAACTTCTACGGCAATCTACAACGAGCTCACGACATAAGTGCTATTGATATCCAAAGAGGGAGAGATTTGGGTATCCGCGGGTACAACGATTATAGACATTTATGTGGTTTGAACCCTGCTAAAAAATTCAAAGATTTCCTAGGTGTAATGGATTTCGAGGTACCGTTTTTTATTATTGTTATACTAGCACAACAAAGTAATAACATTGAGCCTGATGTTAACAACGTAGCTAAGAAATAAAATAGACATACACTCTTTCAAATATCGCGGGAATAATGCTAGTAAATCATAATTTGTAGCGAAATATAGTAAACTAGCTTTTGCTGGCGGCTCAGCCCGCGTGATAAAGTTTTTCCGGGATAAAAGTCCCGCTGTATTTTTTCCAGGGATAAAAAGTAGCCTATGTGCTTTCTCAGGCTCTAGACTATATGCGTGCCAAATTTCATTTAAATCGGTTCAGTAGTTTTGGCGTGTAAGCGCGACAGACAGATAGAGTTACTTTCGCATTTATAATATTAGTAAGGATTGATACCAAACCTCTTCCAATATATTTTTTATAGACATTTGCCAGACAAGGCTATAAGGATACCTAATCTTTTAAAAAATCCAACCCTACCTCCTGACCCGCCGAAAATATTTAAAACATCGTATCTCCTAATAGGTATTGTTATTTCAGAAAGTGGAAGCTCTTAAGAAGTTATACAACGACACAGATGACGTAGATCTGTTAGCTGGTATTGCAAGTGAAAACAGTATGCAGGGAACCTTCGTGGGACCAACGTTGTTCTGCATCATGGCGAAGCAATTGCAGTTATTCAGATTCTCAGATAGATTCTGGTACGAGCGAGGCGATCAGATGCACAGTCTGACATTATGTAAGTTTATTGCGTTAAGGTTCATTTTTCAATGACTTGTGTTAAAGTCATATGGATTTCACAGGCTTCAAGAAAATTTGATAGTTATCGTATTAAACAGCTAATATAGATAGTCATTATATTACTATTTATTTGGAAAAGATTAGAGTGTGACTTTTTTATTTGGTCGGCTTATACATTTTTGTAACAAATAGCGTTTATCAGCAAGCAATGAAATCGGCCCAAATGTTGGTGAACGAACTAGTATTTTGATAGTTAATCCAACATTACTACAGCGCTTTTATGAACTACAATATTATAAATATTTTTTTACGAAACCATTTCGTTGGTATTTATCAGGTATTGCTTTTAAATATTTCTATTTTTAAATAGTTCAAACCGAAAAAAATATTGTGAACCAATACACGTAAAAAATGCAAGAGCAATGTAGGAAAAATACAAACAACCTAAAAGACCCTTTCCGAGAACGATATGTAGTAATCAATATTCGATGTTCGCTGACAGTCACTATAAATCACTAGAACCTAGCCTATAGATATATATAAAAAATAAAAATACTTTAGCCGTTAAGTTATCTAAATTGTATTTCCAAATTTACGTTTTATATACATTAAACAATGTTTATAGCTGCAATAGTAGGTTTTTTTTTTATGGCATTGAATGACGAGACGAGCATGCCGTTCGCTTGATAGTAAGCGATACGACCGCCCATAAACAGTAGTAACACCATACAGCACCTTGAGTTACAAAGTACTGTGTGGCATTCCACTGCGCACGTCATCCTGAGACATAAGATGTTAAGTCTTATTATGTCCAGTAGTTACACTGGCTACAATGTCCTTCAAACCGAAACACAACAGTGCATGCACACTGCTGCTTGACGGTAGAAATAGACACTTACATATGAGAGGCCTACCACCAGTAGGTAAAACGTAAAACGTACGCCCGTTGGACATAATAACTATATTTATTGAAATAATATATTTCCAAAAAGTTATATTTATCTCCAATACTGTTCCAATTATAAAACATTGGAATCCGAAAAACATCATATTTGATTTTACGAAGATCAAGTGACTCACAGTAAAACGGTAAAATTTAAATGTTCCAGAACTTTCCGTAACAATATCCATTCGTAAGCAATTATTGAAGTTGTAACTGATCAGTCGTTCGTTTGTAAAAACAAATTGTTTCCAGCCCAACTGAACGAGATCAGAAAAACTAACATGGCGCGATTCGCTTGCGACAACGCTGAGGGCATCAAGTTTATTCAACCGTATGCTTTCCTCAATGTAAAACCTGGGTGAGCTTGCTTTATATACGAAATGTGTAAAAAACGATTTATTGGTGAAACATAACTTCAATAGGTAGGGCTCTCGTACAAGTTTTGAGAATTGCGAGATATCTATAGGTACTAATATTATAAAGTGGAAAGATTTGTATGTAAGTATGTTCGTAACGAATAAACTCTAAAACTAATAAACGGATTTCGATGAAATTTGGCACACGGGTAGATCATGTCTTGGATTAACACATAGGCTTTTTACCCCGGGAAAATATTTTTATCCCGTTAAAACTTTTTCACGCGGGCGAATCCGCGAGCAGAAGTCTAGTTCCTAATATAATTGCAATATTTTTTTCTATGCCGTAGTTGTATTACGGTACGACTGCAATGCTGAGGTCTCGGGTTCGATCCCCAGGTCGGGCAAAGTGATATTGGGTTTTGCTATGCAGTATCAGCTCGGAGTCTGGAATTTGTGCCTGATATGACCATAGTCGCCCCTATCACATCATGGGACGGAATACGCAGGCGAAATGTGGATGCACTAGTTGCGCCTCTGCCTACCCCTTCTAGGATAAAAGGTGTGAGTCTGTGTGTTTTTCTGGACGTTTTCATTAAAAGTGATGAAAATAAAACTAATAATGGTATATATACATCAATGAGTATATTCCATCGGATTAACTAGAGAAAATTATTTGAACTCACTTTACTTGTGTGTTCAAACCAAAGAGTATTTTTTACTACGTCTATTACGGATCACAGATATAATAAAAAATATTCGGGTCATATTTATTCGTGGAGTATTTATCACATTTTTAAGTGCTGTACTCGGGTCCAATAAAGAGTCGATAAATAAATAAATGTTTTATCCGACGAATAACTTTTATATTATTGAAACATCAGCCCTTAAATATCTAAAATCCTTTGAAGTAATTAAAATTGTAACCTATTATGCACATCTATTTCAGAAACATGCCAGTACCATGCACACACATTCACGGCCCGGATTTCTCAAAATGGCGCGACGACACTTGCTTCAAACACAAATACAGTCATGAAGCAACTCACATGCCCATCGGTTATAAAAACCCTAAAGAGCCATCGGTAGACTTCTCGATCTTTTTCGATGATTTCTTGTCCAACAAACCTGATTTAATGTAAGAATGAAAATGGGTGAGATTGGGTGGTAATTAATGTACCTAAGTCGTAATTTTGTGTAATTTTGTAATCAATGATTTGAGATACAGCAGAACTCAAACGATTCCAATCGCTATCTTTAGATCGATCCCGAAAGTCCAATCAAAATCCAAATAAATCTGTCACGATGTCATTCAAACTTTATTTTGATTAATCCATTTACGCTAAGATCTGGTGATAGCGTTCGGAATCCTTTACTAAAATTGACTATTAATGTATTATAGATTTTTTTAATAAAATTGTATTACTAAAGCATATTTCTTTATCACTAACCAGATCAAACACAAGGTACGTAACACTAACCTTTACAATGTTTTTTTTTATGATATAGGGGGCAAACGAGCATACGGTTCACCTGATGGTAAGTGATCACCGCCGCCCATGAACATCTGCAATACCAGGGGGCACAGAGATGCGTTGCCGGCCTTTTAGGTGGGAATACGCTCTTTTTTTGAAGGTCGCCAGGTCGTATATGTCCGGAATATCAAAATGACGAATGAATCCGAAAATCACGAGTAAACAATACTAATGGACAATAGTGTAATTTCATTGCAGATGTTTAAAGCAAAAACAATCTGTTGTGCCAAGCTCATTGCGCCAAGCAGATTTGCCGAGAATTTCCCTCGCTATAACGTTTTTTCTCCATAAACTTAGAACAGTTAATCAAACCTTGCACTAAAACCTCACTGGAATTTTATCCGGATAACTTTTGCTCTAATGTTGCGGTTGTGCAATTCCGTACAATATTACCGATTATGTATTTTATTTCCTAGAAGTTTTAAAATAAATTAAGTCCTGACATGTAAGCTAAGTGTTACACAAGCAGAAATATAATTATATAATGACCAAAATCTTACATAAAAAACTAGTTCAAATTTATACATGAAATGCAATGCAAACAGTCCTGTATTATATACTGCCCACTGCTGAGCACGACATGAGACGACGGTTGGCCGACTTCACATATCCTCGAAATTTTTATGGAGAATTCTGAGATATGTAGGTTTCCTCACGATGTTTTCCTTCACCATCAAAGCGAACAATAATTGATTAACAATGCACACGTAACTTCGAAAAGTCAGAGGTGTGTACTTTGGGTATCGAACCTGCGGACATTGTTTCGGCAGACCGTTCTTTTCCCAACTAGGCTATCATCCACGTATACATGAAAACACCTTTCAAACAAAGAAATACTATACTATGGGTAAGTATTTATTTATTTAATGACACACCAACAGTTAATAGACTGAGTAAGCTTAATTTAAATTACATGCTTATGGACTAGTCTACTCACTAATTACAGGTGTGAGACAGCATTTATGTAAAAATAATAAATTTAAAGAAATGCAACAAGATCAAATCAAAATTTACAATACAATTAAATTAAAAGAATCTGACATAACAAACATAAACTATAGAACAATTACATCATTACAGAGTGATACCAAAAGAACTGCTCAGAACACAGGTTAAAAGTCACAAATCAAATCATTTGTCCGACAAGCATGATTGCAGCATTTGTCTTCTGAAATATGCAGTGGAATTCGAAAAGACATCAACAGAAATATATCCGTAAGGTAATAACAATGCTTCAGACATCTGAGATTATCTGTGCCATCGTATATATATAACACCCTTCTGGTTGCGTCATCCTTATATACTATTAGAAAGGCTATTAATTTGTATTTGTATTTGCGATACCTTCCTACACAACAGAATCACACTCAATACAAGTTCAAAAGACATCTCGTCACGACGTTAAACTTTGCGTAGCATCCGGCACCAGTCATTGAACACGCAACCCTAAAAAACTAGAGGTAGTGCAATCCTCATTTATTCAACGGGGAATTGAAGTAATTTCCAGAAGGAAAATTAAAAAGAAACGAGCTTATCTTGGCGAGCCCTCGGCGCAATTACAGCTGGGCTAAACAAGTTAGTTTTTTGCTCTCATTCGGAGATGGTTTTTTCGACTTGTACGAACTTAGTTAATCTGCAACGTTGTGGTACTTATGTTGCTAGGTATCAGGACAGTACCGGTTTCAATTAGTGTTAACGAAGTAACTACGTATGTAATTTGCTACGGGTCAGTTTATTCGAGCCGTTTTTACACGCTTTATTAATATAAAGCGTGTAAAAACGGCTTCACTTGTATGTTTGTATGTATGTTTGTAACTCTCCGACTCCGACTCCTTTGGGCGCGATTTTGACCCACTTTAAACGGTCACATTTTATTCAAACTTTGTAGGTTTGTCGAGGACCGATAACAATACACTAATTTGATAAGATTATGCCATTATTCAATTTGCAAAATGAGATTTTTGTCAATTTATATATTTTTTTATATAGTAGAACAGAACTAAAAAATTAAAAATAAATAATGGTTTTAAAAAAACTAAAAAACACGCTTTATAGAAAATCCAACTAAAAAATAGAAAATAAATTTGAATTAAGAATAGTGTAAATAAGAAAAAAATGTATGTAAAGCGTGTTTTTTAGTTTTTTTAAACTATTAATTATTCGTTGTCAAAATGTTGTGTATGTTTTGATTTATAAAGGATTGCGAATCAATTGTTTCAATGGATTCAGAAATGTTAATAGATCGCAATTCATTTAATTAATTCGGAGTGGAAAATGATGATCATTCAATCTAAAATTAAACCTAAAGAAAGCCTACAAAATAATTATGTACACATAATTATTATTTTTTATTAACACTGATTCGCTAATAGGTCGAAAATTTATGCCATCTATTAAAATCTTATATACAGATTACAGATGATACTACCTACGTATTCGTAAAGAAATATGGGAGAGGCATGTTTTTTAAAGCTATATACGCGACACACTACTGAAAACATTTACATAATATAAATATTAAGCCCAAGCAACAGATGTAGAGAATGTCGGGTCGCTACACGGAAAATAATATTCATAAAGGCCACAACAGCAAACCTTTGAAAACTAAACAAATTTTAATATACACCTACTTATAAGTAGAACAGGTTTTAAAAGTCTCCCGATGTAAGCAGCAATGGATCATTTAATATTACAAATAGAAAATATAATAGAGGAAGGAGTTCATAGGTAAGTAACAGTGACAGGCTTTTAGTATCAACCGGTAACCACAGCTCTCACAAGTGTTATTACGCAATTTTGATATTAATTTCCAATGTAATACAAACCGTGTTCTATAATTTACATAATGTTTCCATTCATGTATGGAACTACTATCGCTATTTCGTGAAATTGTATTTCGAAGAACATCTTAGAAAAGATTTAATATATCCAAAGGTATTTCGGATCTGAAAATGTGAAAATGTGAATTTGTGCCCGATATGGCGATAGGCTCTCCCCCTATCACATCATGGAAAAGTGGGTGCACTAGTTGCGCCTCTGCCTACCCCTTCGGGAATAAAGGGCGTGAGTGTATACATACTTCATAACTGCGTAATGAATATCGCAAGAGCCACGTACCTGTAAAAAAAGGAACGTGACCCATTTCATTTAAAAATAACGGGAGTCTTCCGGGATACTGAAGTTCGAATAGCCTCTTACCTGAAGTTACTCGGAGGCTAGTGGAAGGGTAAATTGGATCATTCTGAGAGCACTTTTTGACCTGTCCATTTTGATCTTGAACCTTGGCTGGGAGTGTATTTGCTGTTTCGCTCACTGAAATACTACTTTATTTGAGATCATGGTATTTATCCTTGAATGTAATTTTGTATGGAGATAGTTTGAGACCCTGGGAAGAAACCTACTTTCTATTCCGGGAAATTATATATCGAGACTTTTATCCTGGAAAAACTCTTTCACACGGGCTAAGCCGCGAGAAACAACTAGTTATTTATAAATGTAAAATTTCTGAAGACGACTGCCGTTAGTTATATTCTGAATTCACATAATACGAGTTACTTTTGTGCTACAAAAGTACACTGTAGGACTTTGATTATGGAAATGATATTTCTTACAGGCGGGGTTGCGAACACGTAGTAGAAAATAAATGGATATTTCGGCGAATTAGAACAATAATTCCATTTAGTAATTGGCCTTGTGATTATACTGTTATAATGCTTGTACATATATTATTGCCTTATCTAAACTTAGTGCGTGCGAGTATATCCTAATTAACATTGATTTATATCATATCAATTAAATGCGAACTTTAAACTACATTTAAGATACCTAAAGTTATGATCATGAGAAATGAAATCACTTTATTTAAATTAATGTTTTGATCAATCATTAAAAACAAATAAATAGGGTATGTTTTTAGAATATAATTAGCTTAACTAGATAACAGTTTTTCGGTAAAAATATATTACAAAATCTCAGATTACGTAAGATTACGATTACGCATGTGAAGTCTGCCAACCCGCGCGAGGCCACCGTGGTGGACTAAAGCCTCTAACCCCTCAGTAGTAGAGGAGGCCCTTGCTCAGCAGTGGGCAGTATATAATACAGGGCTGGTATGGTATGGTATACAATAGTATTTATATATACATAATATATTATATCATTCACACCGATACCTCTCTAGCACTATTGTGTAGTTCTGTATTAAAAGAAAACACAGACACGATAAAAATGGAATTGTGAAAAATACAGCGAAATACAAGTGTTTTCACGGCTTGATTCATTTCTAAACAATGTATGGAAAATGCTGACATAAATATACGTGACTTTGGTTTTTGTATTCTACCACAGATGTCTCTGATGTAAATTAAAAATATCGATATCAAAGCGATGTTACGTTTTTCCGTTTTATTCTTAACTGAACATTTATTTACATTTTGAAATGAGGAAAAGATGTACTTATTGAAATTAGAAATGCCGATATTTCTTATAATAACTTCTCCAGTTGAGGAAAATAAATTTGACGAATTAGAATTTATGTCACATTACATAAAGTATATTTTTATTCCAATTTTCATACCATACCAGCCCTGTATTATATACTGCCTACTGCTGAGCACGGGCCTCCTCTAGAAATAAGAGGGTTAAGGCCTTAGTCCACCACGCTGGCCTAGTGCGGGTTGGCAGACTTCACATACCTTCGAAATTCAGAGAACTTTTCAGGTATGCAGGTTTCCTCACGATGTTTTCCTTCACCGTTAAAGCGAGTGATAATTTACAAAGAATACACACATAACTTTAGAAAAGAAGTGTGTACCCTTGGGTTTTTTTTTGCGGACATTCGTCTCGGCAGAACATTCCACTCCCAACTAGGCTATCGCCGCTCTCCGCTTCAATTTTAATACTTACCTATATAATTAGTAATCGGTAAAAGCATTATCGATATTTACAAATAATATTTTGCTTATTTTAGGCCTGCTGTACACGTAAACCGCACGTCGTGCACACGCTACGCCGCACGCTTGTTTGCTTCTACGCAAAATGCAAGCAAGCCACAAGCTAGCGTCATTTGACGATAGTGTGCGTATGACGTGCGGTTTACATGGACTGTAGGCCTCAATATCGATGCAAGGAATTATGCTTTAATTTGTAAGTTACATGAACCAATGCTTTTCACGACGATTTTAACGCTTAAATATTTCGATGCAATTTTCCCTAAGAGCACTTTCTCATAAAACTCCTTGGACATTCGAGGAGCTGGTTATCGTCCATAAATTACGAATAAGGTTGCAATCATGTTACGTTATTCAATAGTAATGGTAATTTATGAACAATTTATTGCTCAATTTCATACCTGTATTCTGTGGTATTTATTGAATCTGGTTTCATGATATTTACTTTAATACCAAGATCAACAAAAATATACCATAAAAATACGAAGAACAATCCAAAAACTACAAATAAAAACCCCTTGACGCAAAACCGATCGTTTATCCAGAATAAAACAAGCGGGTACGACGTAAAAAATACAGTTTTTGAAAGCCATGATGGCAGCTGTCTGCCACAAACGCAGATGTCGGTTTTGAGGGAGCGGCTGGTTATCTTTTTGTTACGTGTTCTGAATGTAATCGGTTCGTATAAATATCTACAAAGTCAGAAATTCATAATTCAGAAAATGTGTATTTTGACTATTTCGGTGGTGTAGTGCGTGAGCGGTACGACTATCGCGTTGAGGTATCGGGTTCGAGCCCTGGTCGGGTAGCGATATTGGGTTTTTCTGCTTGGTATCAGCCCGGAGTCTGGAATTTGTACCCTATGTAATCCTCCTAGCCAGTTTCGGCCACGGCGGCCAATCTCAACGGAGATAAGCCCGGTACGCAGGAGATATTATAGTGCACAAGTGTGTGCGCAAAACACAGGTGCACTCGCTATTCCTTCACTCTCATAGTCCGGTGAGACGGCAATCCAACATGACCGGAGAGAGATGAGGCGCAGGACCAACGGCTTTACGTGCTTTCCGAGGCACGGGGATATCACACCGCCAACTTCCTGACCCGAGCTGCGACTGAGTAATTTTTTTTAAGATGGAAAAACCCAGTCACAATGTTTTTGGCTCGACCCGGGATTGGAACCCAGGACCTCAGCGCACAAATCGTACTCATAACGCGTACGCAATACAACTACGCCACCGAGGCAGTCAAAGCCCTATACCCTATATAGCGATAAACTCGCCCTCTTTAACATCATGACATGGAAAACACGACCATAGGTGGTTGTGCCAATTGCTCCTTTGCCTACATCTGCGGGGATAATAGGCGTGAATGTATGTTTCATTTTAATTTGGGTATATTTTGGAGGCATAATATTGATTGAGTGCATCGTAAATAACAAACACAATTTACAGCTATGCTATGAACTTTCCAAGAATCAAAATATGTATTATGAAAATAGTTTCGCATATTTTAATTAATAGTAATAGTTTTATAATATGAATACATACTATATATTAATATTATAAAATTATTACATATGGTATGTATAAATATGTATCACATAGCTCAGAGATAAAATTCAGAGTAAAATAATTTCCCTTATTTTTTATGGGCACGCAGTCGAGATTTCTCTTAGATTCGAAAAATAATTTATATTGCATCAACATAACTTATAATTTGCATAATATATGTATATTAGTAACCAAATCTTTCGGACGCCCTACAATATCATTATAAAATCAAGACTTTATATAAAGAGATTTAACAAAAAGCTAGAGTAGTTAAATGTTTATTACACATTAAACAAAACAGTCAAAACTACAAGACTTTATGACCATATTAAATAGTCGTTAACAACGTCAACTTTACACTGAAACATCACACAATGTCTGTGTTATTGTCATAAATCTAATTTTATACAGCCTTGTCATATGCCTAAGTACATAATTTGTCAGTGAGATTTATTAAGATAATAGCTTTAGGAGGCAGATTAATGTCAAGGATGATATGAAAGGACAAAATAATATGTCTTTTTCGTTAAAACGCGTCAATGTGAACAGAGTAGGTAAGTAATCTCGTGGATTACTCAAATGAATTAAGAAAATTATGTTTTACCTAATTAGCTTTGTTAAGGGATGATTTTTATCAGAAAATAGTTTATTTTGGCGAATTATCTAGAGATCCAAAAATAGTCATTGTTTCAATAGATGTTACGTGTCGACTTTCGCTTACGTTCGCTCTTACCTATCTAATCCTTACTAATATTATAAATGCGAAAGTAACTCTGTCTGTTTGTCGCGCTTTCACGCCAAAACTACTGAACCGATTTAAATGAAATTTGGTACACATATAGTCTAGAGCCTAAGAAAGATTAAAGACTACTTTTTATCCCGAGAAAATATAAAGCGGGACTTTTATCCCGTAAAATCTTTTCTCTGAAAGCAGTCAAAACCTTTACCGATTTTATTTTATTTTATTTAACTGTTTAGATAAAACCCTTAGCGAACTACAGAACAAACCCCATTTAGCAATTGCAGGCGACATAAATATAGATATCATGCCCTCAAATAAACACGGTATAGACCCTACCGAATACCTTAGCCTAGCTAGTGTTCATGGACTTATTCCAGCAATCACTATTCCTACCAGATTAAATAGCTGTATTGACCACATATTTGTAAGATCCAAAAAATCTGTAACTAGCGCAGTATGCGAAACGGACATCACAGACCACTATGCTGCTTTGATTGGTATCAAATCTAACATTAATAAAAAATCTCATAATAGGCTTGTAAGTAAAATTGATTACGAGGCAATTTTAAATGAATTACAGACTTGTGACTGGAATAACATTTACTGTGAAACAAATGTAGATTGCGCTGCTTCAGCTCTAACCACTACTATAGCTGCAGTAGTTGAAAGCTCCACACAAACAGTACGTATAAGTAGAAGTAAAATAACACTCTCCCCCTGGATTACACCTGGTCTTCTTCGATGTATGCGCCACCGCGATCACCTTTACCGCATGACAAAACAATTCCCAAAAGATGAAATTCTGGAAAAAATATACAAAAGATATAAAAAATTCTGTAATGATCTCTTATGTAGAGTTAAGTATAAATATGACAAAGAGTCGCTAGTTGAAAATAAACATAATCCAAAAAAACTATGGACCAACATTAAATCAATTTGCCATTTTAAAACTCAAGGCAGTAACGTAAAAGACTTACTTACCTGTGCAGACAGTGCATCCCAATCTCTCGACACGTGCAATAGCTTCTTCTCTACCGTAGGCGAAAACCTAGCCAATACTACTCTTTCACAAACTAACGAAACCGTTGACAGTCTAGTCTCGAAAATAAAATTAAGTAATAACCTATCCAACTCTCTATATCTACACCCGACCGATGAAACTGAAGTTTATAACTTAATAAAACAACTTAAACCCGATAGTGCTCCAGGTATCGACAATATCAACAATAGGTTAGTCAAATTTATCAGTAACTGTATTGTATCTCCCCTTACATTTATCTTCAACTTGAGTCTCTCTACCGGTTGCTTCCCCGCGAGCTGGAAAATAGCTTCTGTAACCCCGATTCACAAGGACGGACCAAAAGACATACCCAGTAATTACAGACCTATTTCTCTCCTTACCGTTTTCTCAAAACTTTTAGAAAAAATCATAAATAAACGTTTAGTTTCATTTCTTGAAAAGCAACAAATACTTTCCGATAGACAATTTGGCTTCCGTCAACGCAAATGCACTCAAGATGCTGGAACACTTTTATGTAATTTAACATCATCCTACCTAGACAATAGCTTTACCTGTATTGGAGTTTTCCTGGACCTTGCCAAAGCCTTCGATACTGTTTCCACTCAAATTCTTTTACGCAAAATGGAACTTCTGGGCATTCGCGGTATGGCTTTGGAATGGTTCAGAAGCTACCTTACTAGTCGTAAACAGATCGTTAAAATAAACGGCCTTAGCAGCAACAAAATGTCTGTGAAGTACGGAGTCCCTCAAGGTAGCATTCTCGGCCCTACTCTCTTTCTCATCTATATGAATGATATTCATGCTCTTAACCTTAACTCTTCAGAGACTATCTGCTATGCAGATGACACTGCAATTCTATTTCATGGCACTGATTAGGCTAGCACACTATCTATAGCTGAAAAAGGAATGAATACTATATTTGAGTGGCTTCAACAAAATTTACTTACGTTAAATACAAAAAAAACTAAGTTTGTATGTTTTCACAAGACATCCGCCTCCAAACCAAAATTCCTCCTGAACTGTATGAAAATCTGTACATGTCCGCGCATTTACCACACGCCCCTCTGCCGTTGTGATGCTATCCAACGCACTGACGCAGTCAAGTATCTGGGTATCCAACTCGACGAACGCTTAACGTTCGAGTCACACATCACTACCTTATCCAACAGGGTTCGTAAACTATCGGGTGTTATAAAAATACTACGCAGTTGTGCCGATACGGATACTCTAAAACAAGTATATTTTGCCATTTGTCAGTCTATCATAACATACTGCATCAACGTTTGGGGTTGCTCGACTAAAAGCATTTTTCTTAATCTAGAAAGAACTCAACGTGCTTTTCTGAAGAGAATGCTTAATAAACCATTCAGATTCCCCACAGACACTTTGTACAAGGAAGCTAACGTATTACGGGTTCGCCAGCTCTACATTTTATCTGCATCTTTAGAAGCACATAAAAATACTCTAAAATCTGAATTTCTCTCCGATTTACGGGAAAAGCGCGTATTCCGGCTGCCTATTCTCACCACTAAATCGAACTTCGCGAAAAGATTCCCCCGAATTAGTCACTACACAATTTATAACTCTATGGTTAAAATCTGCAATATTAAAGAATGTACCCTTAAAGAAGCAAAGAATAAGATTAGGAATGTGCTCCTTAATCTCGACTATGAAGAGACTGAAAATATTATCGGCTCTCACTGCTATGCTGTAAAATCTCGTGTTCATCGCAAATGAAGAATTAGGTAACTCCGTGAGATAACTCAATATTGTGTATATTAACCGTTACCACAAGCACACACTTGGACTTCTCATCTCCTTCACTCACACATACACACACACACACACACACACACACACACACACACTCACACACAACTTCCAAACATAGACGCTCTCTAACTCGCGCTTAACAAATTATAGCACATTATATTAACTGGTTTCTCAAGGCACAGGCTCAGCCTAATTTGAGAACCTCTGGCAATGTTTTTTTTTGTACCTTTCTTTTATTTCAATAAAGATTTTTTCATATTTTTTTTTTTCATTTATTCTTCAAATTGGGGAATAATACAATGAATATGTTCTAGTACAGCTGACATGACAATATAATCTTGATTTTTGAAGTGAAAACTTCTTTAGCAGCGTTGAGCACTTTTCTTGGGATGGGTATAAAATGTTAAACTCGCGTACTAGCGTCAAGATCACGTGACCGAATCTGACGAAAATGCATACGGAGGTTTTACTAATATGAATCTTAAATACAATGCGTAGAAGCTATAATTCTTGAAACGAGTGCATTTTTATTTATTAACGTCATTAAAACCATCCCTTACTAATATGAACCTTAAATACAATGCGTAGAAGCTATTTCCCCTGCGTCGGCACGGCACGAGTACAAAAGAATCGAACGTTACATTCTTTTTTCAAATTTTGATTTATTCTACTTTGGTTGTAATGACCACTGCATTTCTGACATTTATCTGTGGCGGCATAATTAACAATACCACCACCTATCAATATTGGCTGGGAACTACTACATTAAGTAGTCAACTAGATGACCCGACACTCATCCATCGGACATCGAAGTGCAGAGGTATCGACAATTAACAGATGACGCTCAATAATACTGCTAGATGGCGACACTCAATCCTGGACGATAGCGCAATAAATAAATATTGTATTTAACCACATAAATGCTAGTACTTTTATACTGATAAATAAAGCAATTCGTGCGTAATTATTCCCTAATCATTCCAAAATATTCAAAAATGCACAACGTTAATTTTCAAGTTTTGTTCAAATTGCGAATTGCGACGTAGTTCAGTCGTATGTTTACTTGGGTGCTTTGATATCAAACAATGGCGGAAGCGTGGACGAAGTGAAACGACGCATGGCGATGGCTAGAGGGGCAATGGACAAACTAAAGAAAATATGGAGGAATCGTAACATAACAAAGGCCACTAAGATCAGGCTCGTTAGGGCACTTATATTCCCCATATTTCTGTACGCAGCTGAAACATGGACGTTACGCGAACTGGAAAAGAAAAAGGTGGATGCTCTAGAGATGTGGTGCTGGAGAAGAATGCTTGGGATATCATGGACTGAATTCCGCACAAACCTTTCCATTCTCCAAGAACTCGGCATCAAGCAGCGTCTATCCGAGTTAGTACAGTCCCGTATACTAAAATTTTTCGGTCATATCTCGCGGCGAAATAATGACTCCATAGAGCGTCTAGTCGTTCAGGGCAGAGTGGAAGGAAATAGACCTCGTGGTAGGTCACCAATGAGGTGGACCGACCAAATTAAATCAGCAGTAGGAGGCCCTGTATACGAATGTACCCGATTGTCGTTTAATAGAGACAGATGGAGAGATATCGTGCGGCGAGCTACATCATCGTTTGAACACAAATAATAATGACCACGACCGTTCTGTCAAGAGCGAAGCGAAGAAGAAGAATGTTCAAGTTTTCACTTCTGCCAGCACTCCCGGAGTGCAGTCCGTTCTTTTTTTTTAAATGAAGTGACAGATACCCCTTTTAATCTACTGACGATGTCTCATAGCAAAGACTTATAATACCCCTCTTTTTCCGTCGGAGCTTAAAAATGATTTATGATCGACAATATCAAAATAACAATATAGTACCTATATGGAAAGAAAGAAGAAGAATGAAAGAAGTCAATTATTGGAACAATATTGCATACGGGAAACATAAACACATATCTTACATTATTTTGAACATCTGAGAACATAATTCCGCAAAGCTCTAAACAAACTCAATGCACAGTTGAACGCTATTGCGCTTACCTATAGATCATTGTCTAGGGACATATGTTGAATAGCAATTCTAGCTATTGTAATCGGTGAAGCGAGGTACAATACTGCACTCCGAGATCTAAGCTTACCAACCATCTTATATCAAGCTTAGGTGTTTGTATAATTATTGGTATATGTAATACTAGCTTAAGCTTGCAGCTTCGCCCGCGTGAAAAAGTTTTTCCGGGATAAAAATATTTTCCCGGGATAAAAAGTAGCCGATGTGTTAATCCAGGACATGATCTACCCGTGTGCCAAATTTCATCGAAATCCGTTCAGTAGTTTTTGAGTTTATTCGTTACAAACATACTTACATACAAATCTTTCCTCTTTATAATATTAGTATAGACTAGCTTTTCCTTGCGGCTCCGCCCGCATGATAAAGTTTTTTCGGGATAAAAGTCCCGCTATATATTTTCACGGGATAAAGCCTATGTGCTTCCCAGGGTCACAGACTATCTCCATACCAAATTTCATCGAAATCGGTTCAGTGGTTCAGCTGTGAAATCGTAAAAAAAGACAGACAGAGTTACTTTCTCAGTTATAATATTAGTATGGATTGTCAATTAAATCTGCTTTGTATGTCTTTAGCAAGGAGTTCTAAGGTTATATAGAGCGGACATTGGGAAAATTGTCATACAAAAATTTTGAGCCTGTTCGTCAGTAACTCAATGTACCGTGAAATAACAAAATACCTATATAAAACACGTTAGAACATACTTTGACATGGTCGTAATGCGTAAATTAAAATGTTTCCTTCCAAAATATTGTTTTCATTACAAAATTTTTAAGAATACCGAGACATCTTGTTACACGGACGTGTCAGATAAGACAGCGACTTACTACCAATTGGTAATAACTTTTGGACGAAAAATTTGGTCCTGATGTCCGGTCTATAACTATACTGTTTAATGTCTTTGATCTTTAGTATGCAAATTAATTCGGCCATTTTTTTATAGCAGTTTAAATACTTGTTTTTGAATTGAACATCGCTCTTTCGGCTTTCTAATACTTTACAAGCCACGAGTTCTTGTAAAAAAACTCAGGTGACCTGATGTCTACTGTCAAATGAGCAATAAATTAATCCCTTCAGGAACCAGATATTTTTATAATACTTTACGAGCCACGAGTTCTTGTAAAAAACTCAGGTGTCCTGATGTCCACTGTAGCTACCGAGCAATAAATTAATATATTTAGGAATAATAATATATATTTATTTCAGGAACCACATTGTGATGCCCCTCTACATAATATTGTACTCTTTGAATTATATAACTTGTATTTAAGCATTTGACTATAATAAAATATTCAGTATATACTCTGCATTCGTATCGTTTTATTCATCTTATCAGCCATCCTCACATGGCGACCCTGCCTAAAGAATCTGATACCCGCGCGCGAATTTGACGCCACGCGGCGCCGGACAGATCTGTAGGTTCCAAATATGGCCTAGGAATTTTAAACAACTTGGGTGGTATTAAAGCAGCTATTATAACAAGATGGAAAAAAATAATATAAGCTCTACGCCTGTACTACACACAACTGTTAAACAATATATTCAAGAAAAATGGGAAAGTCTCAGTCGCGAGAAGAAATTGTAATTGCACAAAATGCGAGTGGCGCGTCTAACCAGGCAAATGCCGAGGACATCAAATTACACCTCAGCACGACCAACATAATTTTAACATTTATTGCCTTAGTTATTGGCATTGGCCTCTTGTGGCTAATATTGCGCTTATATAAAAAATGCCATGGAAATTGGATACAACAAGAACTAAATCGGAGTGATTTGCGGAATTCAATATTACGGCGCTATCGAGATTTAAAGGGTGATCGCTGCGTTGGAGACCAAGTCTAGATGGGGTGCAGCGACTACATACAGTGCATTAATATAGTAAAAAGTGAGTGTTAGAAATGTGGAAAAAGTTTAATTATAATTAACAGTGCTCAGTATTCAGTGCTTCTTCATCATAAATCACTAAGGAACATAATTATGGACATTAGATTGGATAAAAATAATATGTATTATTGAAATGTCCATTGACGCGTGTGATATTTTAAATACAGTAATATCTATTATACAGTTATAAATGTGTCTAGAAAAATAATTTTGAAATATTTTATACTTTAACTAATTGTGCGAATATATTATTATGAAGGATATTACTTTAACGTTATAATTTTATTTTAAATGAATTAAAATGGTAAGTTATGAGTGAAACTTTATCAGAGCTATATCATGGTTTAAAGGTTATTAGAAATTATTTAATTAAGATAGGTCCTAAGAGACGACAAGGGAAGATAATTATCCAAAAGCTAAACGAGGCTAAAGATTTATATAGTAAATTTATTATAACGACAAATGATCTATCACTAAAAATTAAAAAAGGAAAACTATCTTCCGCTGACAGTGACCTAATAAAAAAAATATCAAGTAATTTCTTAATCTTGTACGATGAAATTATGAGTTTATGTACTTCTGAGACTAAATCAGAGCAAAGTGAAAAAACTGAAGAAAACATAACAATGGATAGCTCCTTATATTTACTACCTGAAATGACCGATGAAGATTCCAATACTAAACAGCTAATAGATAAGATAGAATATTATTCTTCTATACTAAAAAAAGAAGAGTGTAAAAATGAATTAATAAAATTTGTGTTGAAAGGTAGATTGTCTCAAAGTGCAAAATTAAAACTGAACGATAACTATACAGCTGTTTCTGATTTATTAGCAGATATGCGGAAAGAACTTTTACCGCAAAAATCAGCTCCAGCTATCCAGGATAGGTTACAAAAAATTAGACAAAATGATGCTAGCATACAAGATTATGGTAAAGAAATAAATGATTTATTTGTTGAATTGACAATTGCGCAATCTAACGGTAAATCAGCTTGTTACAATATGTTGAAACCCATCAACGAAAAGTTCGCGATAAAAAAATTTGCTGATGGACTGCGTAATCGTAGACTTAGTACTGTAATAACAGCAAGGAATTTTACGTCGTTGAAGGATGCAATACAGACTGCCAAGGAGGAGGATACCACAACGACTAACATGACAGGCGATGTTATGGGTATGTACCGTAATCATAATAATTTTTCAACATCTTTCAGGGGAAGACAAAATTATAATTATCGAGGTCGTTCACGCGGTAATTATAGTGGCAGAGTTTTTTTAAATCGGGGATATAATTCTCATAAAATGACAAGTAGAGGTTTTCAACATCCCTCTCAGAATTATGTTCGTCCAACCAATCAGGTAGGCCAGCAGTATAGAGGTAGATATAATAAAAATAGGAATGGAAATCATGGGCAACGTAACGGACGTGTGCGCATGTTAAACGAAGCTGAAAATGATAATACGACAAATTTTTATTCTAATGAAAATAAGTTTTTTCGTGAATAAATATAAAAACGGCATTTTAGCGGCCAACAACAACAATTGTCGTGTCGAGTTATTATTGAATAATGTATCACATTCTTGGTTACTTGATACAGGTGCTACCATATCGGCTCTAAAGTATAAACATGCGTTAGAACAAAATCTTCCTATCCATAAAGAAAAGATGTATATAAATGGAATTGGTGGAAAAGTAAATACGATCGGGTATACATACTTACAATTGCACAATAATGAGCATAGATTTTATCATAAGTTTTTTGTATTTGATACATTGCCATGTAAATGTGCTGGTATTATAGGACAAGATTTTTTAGACAAATATGGTGCGATTTTAGATTTTAAAAGAGATAAGCTAACGTTATATTCAGAAAATAATATTACATGTGAATTGTCAATTATTACAAGAAACAAAACTTTTTGGGAAATACCAGCTAGATGTGAATCAGTTCACTATATACCAACAGAATTATCGGTAGAGTGCGTAATATGTTCTAAAGAATTAAGTGATGGAGTTTTTCTAGCAAGTTCAATAGCTACTCCTATTAATGGGTTAGTGCCGGTCAGAATATTGAATACAAAAGAAAACATAGTTTCATTAACCAATATCGAACCTATTATACACAGTTTAAGTGATTATGCCATGTGCTCATTTGATAGGACAATAAAAAATACCGACAGGGTTAAATTACTATTTTCAGAGTTAAATTTGAAGCATTTAAATTCAGAAGAGCAAATATCTATAGAAAACTTATGTGCCAAGTATCCGGACATTTTTTACTTACCGGGGGATACACTACGGACAACTAGTGTCTATAAACACACGATTACATTGAAAAATAATGTTAACCCTATATTTACGAAACCTTACCGATTACCCCATGCACAACAAAAGGAAATTAAAGATCAAATAGATAAACTATTACAGGAAAAAATTATAGAAAAATGTAATAGTAGTTGGTCAAGCCCTATTTTATTAGTTCCAAAAAAGATAGATAATTCAGGTGAAAAGAAAATGAGATTAGTAATAGATTATCGAAAACTAAATAACATAATTGAAGATGATAAATACCCGCTCCCAAATATATCTGAAATATTAGACGCATTATCAGGAAGTATTTATTTTACGCATTTAGATTTATACAACAGTTTTTATAGCATTAAATTAGATGAAGACAGTAAAAAATATACTGCATTTTGCTCAGGACAATATCAGATGACACGCATGCCTATGGGTTTGAAAACAAGTCCAGGATCTTTCTCACGTATGATGAATATGGCCATGGCTGGTCTCACATACGAGAAATGTTTTATTTACATGGATGATTTAATAATATTCGGAAATTCATTAAATACACATAACAAAAATTTACAAGATGTCTTTGAAAGATTAAGAAAGGTCAATTTAAAACTAAACCCAAAGAAATGCGATTTTCTAAAAAAACAGATATTGTATTTGGGACATGTTGTTTCCGGTGATGGTATTCAGCCTGATCCATGCAAAATTGACGTAGTTCGAAATTACCCCATACCAAAAACTCTTGATGATGTAAAAAGATTTATCGCATTTGTTAACTATTATAGAAAATTTATTCCAAATTTTGCGGAAAAAGCAAATCCATTGATTCATTTATGTAGAAAAAATGTTCCGTACGTATGGGATACAAGCTGTCAGGAAGCATTCGAAATTCTTAAGAACTCTATTATTTCACCGCCCATATTACAGTATCCAGACATTTCCGATCAAAATCAATTTATAGTACAAACAGATGCATCTAATTTTGCTATCGGTGCAATTTTGTGTAATAAAGATCATAGACCAGTAGCTTATGCTAGCAGGACATTAAATAAAAGTGAGAAAAACTATCCAACGATAGAAAAAGAATTATTGGCTATCGTTTGGGCAATAAAACATTTTAGACCTTATTTATATGGCAAGACATTCAAAATTCAAACAGATCATAGGCCTTTAGTGTATTTATTTTCGATGAAAGACCCTTCAAGTAGATTGATGAAGTTTAGGCTTTTACTGGAAGAATATAATTTTATTATCGAGTATGTAAAAGGTTCAGACAACGCAGCTGCAGATGCCTTGTCAAGAATCAATTTAACTTCTAATGATTTAAAAGAGATGTGTGAAAATGTAATAAATGTTATGACAAGGGCACAAAAGAGGAAGCAAAATACAATTTCAAACGAATCTTTGACTGATATCGGATCTAAGAACGCTTGGCCTGATCAACCAAGGGTTGTAGAGACGCATATTATGCCCAAGGATCGTATTGAATTATCATTTATTGAAAAAGAACAATTGGATTTGATACGTAAATCTAATGGCATAAAGAATGAAGGGAGAACATTATGCTATGTGCCTGATAATGAAGCGATATATATTAAATACAAAGGTTCTTCATCACAAATTACGCCAGCCGAATTTGTGAGAGACCTTGATAGCTTATGTAAAGAAATAAAAATTAATGAGTTGTATTTTGTAATAACGAAATCAAATGATATATTTTTTAAAAAGTTATCAAATGAGATACAAAAGTGTAGCAGTATTACTATTCCTAGAATATGTGCATTTAAAGACGTAATAAGAATATATAATAGTGACGATAAAAAAGTAATATTAAATGATTTCCATCTCCTCCCCACTAGTGGCCACGCGGGATGAGACGGATGTTGAGTAATATAAAGAAATATTACTTTTGGCCTAGTTTAGAAAAGGATATAATTAAATTTGTAAGGCGATGCGATAAATGCCAAAGATATAAACATTCGATACCGATAAAGGAACCAATGGTTATAACGTCAACCGCGAATACTGCTTTTGAAAAGATATATTTAGATATTGTTGGACCCTTAGAACGAGACAATAACAATCACTCATATATATTAACGTTACAATGCGAGCTTTCAAAATATGTTGAAGCATATCCACTAACTTCCAAAAGCACAATCGAGGTAGCTAGTTCGTTTGTAAATAATTTTATTTTACGTTATGGAATACCAAATTGTATTGTAACAGACAGGGGTACTGAATTCATGTCTTCAACAATGAACGAAGTATGTAGACTACTTCATATAGACAAGTTACATTCCACTGCTTATCACCATCAAACTATGGGATCATTAGAAAATTCACACAAACACCTTGGTTCGTTTCTACGAATACAATGTGATAATCATCCCGAAACCTGGAGCCAATGGGTTCCATTTTGGAGTTTTTCGTACAATACTTCAGTGCATAGTGGAACAAAATTTACACCATATGAGCTAGTTTTTGGCAAAAAATGCTCTCTACCAAGTAACTTATCAAATAATGTTGTAGATCCGTTATATACTTTCGATAATTACCCACTGGAGTTAAAATATCGTTTACAGCTATCACAAAAGGAAGCTAGACAGAATTTACTTCATATTAAAAATCAAAGAAAACAAAAGTACGACGAAACTATGAAACCTATTGTATATAAACCTAATGATTTAATTTTAGTAAAAAATGAAACTGGTAATAAATTAACAAGCATTTATTCAGGACCATATGTAGTTATCAGAGATGTATCACCTAACGTAGAAATTATGAAGAATAATAAAGTGGATATTGTACATAAAAATCGTACCAAATTGTATTATCCTGACTAATTGTTAATCTACATTAATGTACTGTACTGTAAAGAATATTGTAGCAATTTATTAAAAAGTATATTAAAAAAAAAAATGGTAAAAAAAAAAAAATGTAATCCAATGTTATTTTTTTTTATTTTTAGGGGAAAGGTGTGATGCCCCTCTACATAATATTGTACTCTTTGAATTATATAACTTGTATTTAAGCATTTGACTATAATAAAATATTCAGTATATACTCTGCATTCGTATCGTTTTATTCATCTTATCAGCCATCCTCACAACATATTTTTATAACTTAAAAAACCGCACAAAATTATATTTACATACAGTAAAATTTCTATTGAGCTAGGTGTTGCTAACGGCTTCGCCCGCGTGAATAGCCTTCCCCGCTACGAAAGAACCTAAAACACTGTAGCGATTCATAGCGACACGTGTAAGACGCCAGCGCCATCTATTTCAAAAAAAAATCTCATGGGAGCAAATTAATCACATGACATGGTCTACCCGTGTGCCAAATTTCATTAAAATTCGTTCTTCTGTTTCTGCGTTAACTTCTTACAAACACCCAAACATTTTCACAAACTTTCGCATTTATAATATTAGAAAGAAAGTAACATTGTCCTGGATCATGGATAGCACTGGAAAATGCACGCGATCGTATCCGAGAATAAAGCTATGTCCATAACAAGAAATGGGTCGCGGCTATCCACAATCGAAAATATTGTTTGTAAAATGGACTCCTAACGTTGTCTATTCGAGAAAACGCGTTACCATTATGGACTCCTCGGTCATTTGATCGGAAACTCTGTCGCGTTCAATAAGATACTTATGCTTTCATTATATTTATTGTAAATTGTGATAAATTTCATAACATGTGTTTTGTTTTTATTAAAATAATATTTTGCTTTTAACTGAATGATTTTGTCTTTAAAATAATGCTGTATCTGTCATTTGTTACTCTGGTTTGATTCACTAAAGCTAAACAACATTAAAGCTAAAATCATTGTTTAAGCAGCCTTTACGACGAATAATAATCTAATTCACTGGTGGTAGGTCTACCACCCCAATGTCTATTTCTACCGCCAAGCAGCAGTGTGCATGCACTGTTGTATTTCGGTTTGAAAGACATTGTAGCCAGTGTAACTACTGGATATAATGAGTCCTAACATCATATATCTCAGGATGACGAGCGCAGTGGAATGCCACAGAGTAATTTTTAAGTCAAAGTGCTGAATGGTGTTGTGACTGTTTATGGGTGGTCGTATCGCTTACCATCAGGCGAACGGCATGCTCGTCTCGTCATTCAAAACAACAAAAATAAAAAATATCTTGCTCTTAAAGAAAAAAATGGAATCTCTACAAAGCTTTTCAATTAATATAAATGTATCTAGTCTTAAACGTTCAGCAAAAAACTATAATTCATCGCGTAAGAAGATAAATAGTTTAATCTAAGTCAATTAGACCTAATGCGCTGTTTTCTATGACCTAGGACATAAAAAGCTGATAGACCGGTCGATGTTAAATGAGAGCTCTAATGACCTATTGTCGGCAGTCTTAAAGTATAAGCGATGTAGTATTTTCTTCTCATCAGCATATTTTAGAAGAAAAATAACAAAGACATTAAACGGTATTGTTAGTTATAGACCGGACATCACTCCCAAATTTTTCGGCAAAAAGTTATTACCCATTGGTAATTAGTTGCTGTCTTATCTGACACATCCATGTGACAAGATGTCTCAGTATGCGCAAATTTTGTAAATAAAGCAAAATTTTGGAAGGAAATATGCCAATTTGCGCATTACGATCATGTAATGTTCTAATGCATTTTACATAGGTGTTTTGCTATTTCACGGTAGATTAAGTTACTGAGGAACAGGCTCAAATTTGTTATATGAACATTGCCCCAATGTCCGCTCTATATAATCTTGGAACTCTTTGAAAAATAATGTTTCAATTTCCATATATGCAGGCATAACTGTGCCGACCGACCAGGGATGTTTATCTCTTGCCGGTCGACATTATTTTGGGCTTCACTTCCACCATCAGGTGCAGTGGAGCCACTTTGTCGAGCCATCGATAAAAAAAATCTTTTGTCCTACAACATTCTGCGATTATAAATATTTTTCAAAAGATGTTTAATGTTTAGACGGATCATATTATGGATGCACACAGTATACTAATTTTTAGCCTGTAAAACGGAGTTGGACCTTTGTTCAGAAAAGGACTCACGCGGGCGGAATTGCGAGCAACAGTTAAGATAATTATCACAAGATGTATAATATTATCTGTACCTAAAATAATTTGTTTTGTCTGTGTGTTCATTATAATAATAGTTACTTGTTTTCTCGTTTATAGCCTTTATTTTGATGTTTTTTCTCAAAGTGGCAGACAGTGTTATCTAAAATTTAGCTAAATTATATATAAATTCATTCTAATTTGACGTGTGATATCGCCCTTAGCGACTGTACTGAATAAATAATTTTATTTTCCTGTTCAAATGTTTTTGCTTTAGTTCCCTGGCATTTACAATTCAATATTTCGGAGCTGTAATTTTTTACTTTTTAGGCTAGTTAAGTTTATGTCACTCAAGGCCAAAGTATAATTCTAATTCCACCATATAACGCATTGAGTATAATGGGTGGACCAAAAAACAAACATCACGCCCTTATCCCGAAGGGGTGGGCAGAGATGTAGCCAGGGCGCTCACTTTATGTCGTGTGTAATACGTCCCATAATGTGATAGAGAGCTTTACGCCACATCGTGCACAAATTCCAAAATTCGAACTGATACTGAGCAGAAAAAACCCATTAGCCCTAATGCCAAAAGAGTCTGACGCCTCATTCCAATCGCTCATAACTTGCACTAGTATTAAATTATGCTTACAATAATTCCTGTCCGCCTTCCAAGACATTGACATTGATTGATAATCCAAAACCTAACTGTACATTATTGCCGGCTATTTGCTTAGAGAAATCAGTTAGTGATTTGGCTATTAGTGTTGAAAACATGTGTATGTTACTTGGTGATTGATTAGGGGTCAGACTTGCTTAGTAAACGGGTTGCTTGTAAATAATTAATATATCATGCACTAGACTTCTGCTCGCGGCTCCGCCCGCGTGAATGAGTTTTTCCGGGATAAAAGTCCCGATTTATATTTCCCCGGGATAAAAAGTAGCCTATATTACTCGTTGATAATGTAGCTTTACATTGGTGAAAGAATTTTTCAAATCGGTCCAGTTGTTTCGGATCCAATTCAATACAAACAAACAAATCTTTTCTCTTTATAATATTAGTATAGATAAACTCACGTATTCTAAGAGGAAATGTTAGATATAAGTAGTGTGCTAGCGTTTCACTCAATATTTTAGACCCGTGACAGGACGTTATCAATTGTCAACCCAATCTTGGTTCCACTTAAGTTTCTTTTCCCGTAAAGTAAAGTTTTGTACAGGTTTCGAATTAAACCCAGCATATATGGCTATCCTTGGTTTATTAGTTATGGTTCTCCTGGGAGTGGAATATTTAATGAATATTAAAATTCTTATGAGAGTCTTACGATCGATTTTTTGTACTGAAAATATACTATAGCAGTATTACCCAAAGTATGAGTCGCGACCCACTAATGGGAAATATTAGGTGGGCCCTCAAAAATAGGACAATACTCGATGTATTGTGACCAACAGCCGAACAGTCACTGATTGACGAGTATAGTAACTAAATTTCATTGAAACAGCACTCCTTATGTAACTAAATATGAATTATGACTTCATAACAGCCGAGAGGTGAGTCCAAAATTTAGAAGATTTTGTCAGGTGGGTCGCGGCCCAGTCAACTTTAGCAACCGCTGTACTATAGAATTAAAATGTTTTGAAACCGTAAACGTGTCCCTTTCATTCGCATAGATTTGGTACTTTCGTTGGCAAATTGTCAATCGTTTCGATTCGGTTGTGCGGTTTTGCATGAGAATCGAAACAAACACTGAAACCATTACTTTTTTAAACGAATGTGGTCATCGCTTTTTCACAATTTGAAATTTAACCAAACATCGTTTTTTCAATCGAATGTGGGAAAAATCCCCGGGTCGGGCAAAGTGATGTTGGATTTTTCTATTCAGTATCAGCCCGGAGTCTGGAATTTGTGCCTGATATGGCGAGAGGCTCGCCCCCTATTACATCATGGCATGGAATACGCACAGCGAAAAGTGGGTGCACTAGTTGCGCCTCTGCCTATCCCTTCGGGGATAATAGGCGTGATGCGTATGCGTATTTGAAACTGATGTAGTACACGCGCTTATAGGAACGCGACATACTTACGTGGACCACAATGGTTTTCACACCTTATGATGGTGGTCGCTATCCGGGCGGATATAAGATATAATTTATCTTTCCACCAGAAAAGTCTGTCAATTCTATTCTTATGGAGTTCTGTACGTTTATGGGCAGTGGACAGATAGTTATTTTTTTTATTTTTATATGGCATTGAATGACGAGACGACCATGCCGTTCGCCTGATGGTAAGCGATACGACCACCCATAAACAGTAACAACACCATCCAGCAACTTGAATTACAATGTACTGTGTGGCATTCCACTGCGCTCGTCATCCTGAGACCTAAGATGTTAAGTCTCATTATGTCCAGAAGTTACACTGGCTACAATGTCCTTCAAACCGAAACACAACAGTGCATGCACACTGCTGCTTGTCGGTAGAAATAGACATGGCGGTGGTATCCACCCAGACGGACTCATACATATGAGAGACCTACCACCAGTAATCATTTTCATCACGGGATTAGTTCTCAGGAAGAAGACATTTATATCAGATCTATATGTTTGAAATGTAACTCATTAGACCACAGAATATCTACGTTTTGCTAGCCTATAAACAAAACCAAGTGTAAACCCACCTTTGCCGTAGATACCTCAAGGAACATCGACCGCAACCACAACGTGACGTTAATTTACATCACCTTTACTTAACCGTCCGTACCCAATAATTGTTACTGTCAAAGGGTAATCAATTAATACGTTAATTAATAAGAAACGGGATCAGACAATTGGCGTTTGGCCAGATAATTCCGTTGGGTTCATTAATCGGATGTCTAAGCCGCGTCGGTATTGAAACGGTTTAGTTCAAAGGAGACAGGATAGTAAATCTAATAGTGGGTGAGATAAATGTCACTATGTGATTAGGTTTGAATAGATTAGATTCGTTTGAGATGATAGACAGTTCATGTAGAGCGGATAGCAGTCTATTGTACTCAGGAATAATATTTTAACTTGCTCGTCATCCAGACTGCGTAGATTTTTTTCTGGGATAAAATGTAGCTTAGGTTCGTCTAAACTGTAAAGTCCTATCAATTAAAGTTAATTTCGTAGATAAATAGCCATTACTAATAGAAGTGGTCACTAAAATTAAAAAGCTAAACTTTAAAACTTTGCTAACGTGTCTAATATTTTAAGCATATAAAAAGTCTATTACTAAACATTTTTTTGTTTTCAATTCTATTTATTACTAGCTTTTACTTTAAACTATATTCATAACGACCTACACGTGTGAAAATCTTATTAGAATAAAATTCCAAGCGTACACTTTGGGAATAACAACAAATCCAAAATCTAAAACTATAACACCTCAATAACGTACACAAAAGCACGTGGTAACCCAATTATGGGTCGGTTAAGGAACACAACCCAATGTACCCTTCGAGTCACGCGAGAAAGCCATCAAGCGATTCGTTCAGACCGGTGAGAACCATAACGTGCTGTCGGGTACACATTCTAAGCCTCAATCTGTCGAAAGAATTATGCCACATTCTCAACGTATGCTGTGTCGAGACTCGGGCGATACAATGTTTACAATACTAATATTTCATCTTTATAGATATCAGCCGTGTCACTCCTCGATTTTTTTTTTGGTATGAATGTCCAGGTGAGCTATACAACACACAAATATACGAAAGCATTATTTAACAAATCACTATTCGGTAGTAGTAGTAAGGGATTCACCGATACTGGAGCAGGTTCGACGGCCGGTCCGCTCGCTCAGCTCGCGGCGCTCCGGCGGCTGATGGTCGACGTTTTCGATTGCTCCAGATTCGGCCCGCGGAACCCGCGAATAAATCCGCGGATTACTTTAATACCTACCGCGAATTAATTTGATACCTACCGCGGATTAATTTGATACCTACCGCGGATTAACTTGATACCTACCGCGGATTACTTTGATACCTACCGCGGATTAATTTGATATCGACCGCGGATTACTTTGATAACACCCGCGAATAAAAATTATATCGTCCGCGGAATCCGTTTCATATCACCCGCGAGGTAGGTATGAACCACGAATTTGTTCATGGTCTACGGTTCCCTTAAGCTTGTACCTTTTCCCTGTTCGTTGTGCTTTTAACTTTCTACTTTCTATCGGCGATCCTTTTTTTTATTTGAAGGATGCAGAGGTCTTTGTCGCGTATTTCTATTAACTCGTGTTTCTACGCAAAAGCCGTTTAAAATTACTTAATAGTTACCCTTTACGCATTACGAGCATTGTTTATGATAGATAAAGCAACATTTTCCCTGTTTCGTTGTGTTATTGACTTTCTACTTTCTATCGGCGACCCTTTTTTATTTGAAGGATGCAAAGGTCTTTGTCTCGTATTTCTATTAACTCGTGTTTCTACTTAAAAGCCGTTTAAAATTACTTAATAGTCGCCCTTTACGCATTACGGGCATTGTTTATTATAGATAAAGCAATCGTTACAATACACCATACCTTTCTCAAATTCTAGGTAAAACCCTTTGGGTCTTCTCATTGTCATAATAATTACGGTTCCCATTATTCACATTACCTGATATTACGTATTCAACGGAACATTTAAGGTGAAAGTCGAAACATGTTGGATCTTGTCTGCAAGGAAACAATACTCCCTCTCCATATAAAAGACCGACTCAAAATCACATGGTATCGTATTCCACTCTGTGCTCTGCTCGAAGTGTGATCTCCAGTTGTTTGTAACAGTGAAGTGATAGTAAAATTGTGAAATAGTTAATTAGTGAAAGTGTTATAAAAATGAATGTAAGTACCTTTATATACTTTGATCTAAAAGTGTTGTAACCAGATGTTTCATTAATTGTTTATGCCATGTGTTGTCCACCAGGTTAATACAATTTAGCTATCTTTGATGTCTTATTAATTTATCATTGTTACTAATGTCTACATGTATACTTCGCATACCTATAAGTATTTATCATACAGTACTTACTTAACCGATAATTAAAACAGTTTCATTTCATTTTGTTACAGTTTTCTGAAAATACTTACAAAAACTACTATTATGCTGAAGAAATCGACGAACCTAGTGATGAAGAAGGTACACTCGCTTTTAAAGTAAAAAAAGCGATAATAGCAAATAAAAGACCGATCGAAAGCAACAGCATTGATGAGTTCTTCGAAAAACCAAAAAAGAAGAAGACAACAACAAGAAAGTCATCCAGTGTTGGTCGATCGACGAGCGGGGGTGTTTCATACATCCGATCAAACAGCGATGACAACAGTTCTGCATCACATCTCATAAAAATTGAGGTGTATGAAGTGAATAAAATAAAAAACATCGCACCGACGGAACATTGGAAACACGCTGATGTGCGAGTCAAATATTACGCGGAAACCGACAGTGATAAGAACTTGCAAAGTGTTAAGGACACTATATACAATATAACTAAACAGTTGGCTAGTAAGGACGATTGTGTGAAATATTTTATAGACACAGACAAATGAACAAAAGTGCCAGTGCGTGTTAATGTTTTAATATCATAACTTTAATCATATGCTTTGTACTACTATTATTGAAATAAGAAACTATTATTGTAATAACTGTACTTAAGAATCTACCTGTTTAAATTTAACTTACATTGTATTGTATTTAAACTTTGTACTCTTTTAAGTTACATACTTAATAGATTAATTTGTACATTGTGGTACCGTAACGTTAGGTAACATTTGTGGTACATTGTTTTGGGTAGTATATAAGCGTTGAAATAACTTAAAATATACTGAGACATTCCTTACCATGGATACAAGCTGTGATTTATACAACATGGAACTCGTCGCACTTCTCGAAAACATCGAATCAATGGATCTGATGTCATCGCAATACGACAAAGAACTGTACGAGCTCTGTGATAAAATGGAACAAAGACAAGTCGAAACGTGAGTAAAACATTTTTTATTATGTTAAGACTAGTTGCAACATGTTTTGGGAATCCATGAAGAGGGGATACACTTAAAGTATTTATAATGGTTCGAACATCTTGCACAATCATTCAACTTGTTTCTTCCGTTTATATTTTTAACATTGAAGTGCAACCAAAATGTACCACTCACTTGATATTTCTAGTTTATCTCAGAGTGAGATTGCGAGTTTCGATAAAAAGATAATTTTACATAAATATCATCGTTTCATACGGTTTTGGTATATATTAAATGTTTTGCCAGAATCAATGTTGGGAGATCCTGATATTTCTCCTTATTATACACCATGTAGTGGACATAAAATCTCAAAACAAACTCATTCCGATGAGGATGATATTGATGGTGTATTATCAATGAAAGCATATTGTTTGCAGTGTAAATAACAAATAATGTTAGTATCTATTTAAATAATAGAAATATAGCATATTTATTTCGTGAGATAACATTTTTTTAACAGTTTTCTTATCCATCAGATCTATGCAGAATGGAGAAGGCAGCAGGAAAAGATTAGCGCCAACTGAATTGTATGAAGAGGATCCATTAAAGAGAAGAAAAAATATTCGTCTTGAAGCTCCTTCGACATCTACATCGTCGCTGGATAACATTTTAAATGTAAGTACAGAACAGCATAATGATAAAATTGAATGTCCTGAGTGTCACATATATGTGTCAAAAAAATATATGACCAGTCACTATAAGAGCAATAAACATAAAAATAATTTAATTAGACGAGATAATAATCTACCTAATGTTCAATTCATTGATAGTGCTTTCGGTAATAGAATTATTACATATCGAGTGCAATCTAGTTTAGTTTCTGATACACAGCTTGAATCACCTGAATTATTTTTACAAAATATTAAAAAAATAATTTATACATTACTAGAACGATCTATCTTAGAATATTCTGTTGTAAAAGTTAATTTTATTCTCAATGCGGATTACACACAAGAAACAAAAAATCTACACAATATTTTTGATTTTCAAATTTCAAACTATCTTGTTTGTCAAGGTGATGACAAAGATATTATTTTCTCATCTATAATTACCGAAATAACAAACAAAATGACCAATTTCCAAAAAAAAGGTAGTGGATGGAGTTTAGTTAAAATAAATCACTTGGATATGAATGTCAACAAATTTAACCCATTGCGTGGATCTTCATACATAGACCTACCGTTAGATATAAAACATAAGAAAGCTGTAATCAATGTTCAAAATAACGATCATGAATGCTTTCGTTGGGCAGTTTTGTCAGGATTATTTCCAGCTACTCATAGTTCCAATAGGGTATCATCTTATATAATACACAAAAACAAACTAAAATTTGATAACCTATCGTTTCCTATAAAAATTAATGACATCCATAAGTTTGAAAAATTAAATAGTATAAGTATTAATGTTTTTGGATTACAATATGATTCAATAAGCAAATCAAATAAAGTTGTGGGTCCATTACACTTTACGAAACACCGTAAAATTACTCACTTAAACTTATTGTATATATCTCAAGGTTCCAAAGGTCATTTCTGTTATATTAAAAACCTCTCGAGATTATTATCTAAACAGTTATCGACTTCTGAACATGCAGTTCATATTTGTGATGGGTGTTTATTAAATTTCACGTCATTAGATAATTTAAAACGACACCAAGAAAATGACTGTTTCAATGTGTGTACAAATTTACCATCGGAAAACGATAGAAAAAGAAACTGGTTTAATGAATTAATACCATCAAACCAAATTTCATTTAACAACTATGAACGTAAATTAAGAGTTCCATTCGTTGTGTATGCTGACTTTGAAGCATTTTTAAAACCAATAGAGAGTTGTTCTAACAATCCAAATCAATCATCAACTGTTAATATCCAAAAACATGAAACGTATAGTTTTGGGTATTATGTTAAATGTTCTTATGATGATAATCTTTCAGTATATAGGTCTTATACAGGGCAAGATTGTGCGCTAAAATTTATGCAATTCATTTACGCAGATTTAGAAAATATTTGTAAAAAGAATTCTTTTGTCAAATCACCATTACCGTTAACTGAAGAAAATAAAATAAATATCAATCAAAGTGAGTCTTGTTACATTTGTGCTACTAAATTAAACGTGGATAGAACAATATCATATAATTGGCATACTGGTGCATATGAAGGTGTAGCTCATAGAGTATGCTCTCAGAAATACAAAGCTCCTAATTTTGTGCCAGTGTTTTTACATAATTTAAGTAATTATGACGCTCATTTCATAGTGCATGGTCTTGATTTCGAGAAAGGTGACATTGAACTTATTCCTGAGAACAAGGAAAAATATATTTCTTTTTCTAAAGTTTTACAAATCAATAACAGAGTTATAAAATTACGATTTCTTGATTCTTTTAAATTTATGTCAAGTAGCCTTAACAAATTAGCTCAGAACTTATTACTTGAACAATTTCGTGAACTCAAATTAAAATATCCATGTGAAGAAGATTTTAAACGTTTAATAAGAAAAGGTGTTTATCCATACGAATACATGACGACATTTGATTCTTTAAAAATAACTTCTCTTCCCACTCGCGATCAATTTTATAGTTCTTTAAATGATAGTCACATTACAGAAAGTGAATACCATCATGCTCAAGACGTGTGGAATCATTTTAATTGTAAAAACATGGGTGAATATTCAGACCTGTATTTAAAAACAGATGTATTGTTGTTAGCAGATATATTTGAAAACTTTAGGGATGTCTGTCTTAAAACATACGGTTTAGATCCTGCCCACTATTATACAGCACCTGGTTTAAGTTGGGATGCTATGTTAAATTTTACCAAAATAAATTTGGAACTTTTAACAGATATCGACAAGGTTACGTTTATAGCGAATAATATTCGGGGGGGTATATCACAATGCAGCAATAGACATGCAGTGGCAAATAACATGTTTATGTCGGAATACGATTCAGATAAACCATCTTCATTTTTGATGTACTTAGACGCAAATAACCTTTATGGTTGGGCTATGTCCCAATGTCTCCCAACAGCCAAATTTGAATGGGTCGATATAAATACAGATTTTAATATAGCCGATGATGCCAGACATGGTTTAATATTGGAAGTAGATTTAGAATATTCAAAAAATTTACATGATTTTCATTCAGATTTTCCATTTTGTCCAGAAAACGTATGTTTAGGAAACAGCAAAGACAGGAAACTGATCCCAAATTTAAAAAATAAAAAAAATTACGTCATTCATTATAGAAACCTTAAACAATGTTTAAAAAATGGTCTCCGATTGGTTAAAGTACATAGAATTTTAAAATTTGAACAATCCGCGTGGTTGAAAAGTTACATAGACTTGAATACTCATATGCGTTCATTAGCCACTTCAGATTTTGAGAAAGATTTTTTTAAACTTATGAATAATTCTGTTTTTGGTAAAACAATGGAAAATGTAAGAAAACGAGTTAATGTCAAATTAATTAATCATTGGTTAAATCGTGGCAAAACTCAAGGTGCTCAATCTTTGATAGCAAGACCAGAATTCCATAGTTTATCTATATTCTCAGAGAGCTTAGTTGCAATACAATTAAATAAAACTAACGTTTTATATAATAAACCAATTTACCTCGGTTTTTGTATTTTAGATATATCTAAAACATTACTATACGATTTCCATTACGATTATATGAAAATAAAATATCAAGATAATATTAAGTTACTATATACTGATACCGATAGCTTAATATATCAAATATTTACGCAAAATTATTATGCTGATATAAAACTTGATTTAGTCAACTACTTTGATACGTCCGACTATCCACCAAATAATCAATATGGTTTACCATTATTGAATAAAAAACGGTTAGGTTTTTTTAAAGACGAAAATAACGGTAAAATTCTTAAAGAGTTTGTAGGTCTTCGCTCTAAAATGTATGCAATGGATGTGCAGAATAAATGTATATGTAAAGCAAAAGGGATTAACAAAAGTGTAACAAAAAAATTTTGTCTTACCGATTATAAATCATGTTTATATGAAAAGAAAACGCAATACAGCGAAATGATAAGATTTAAATCAATTAAACATGCTATATATACACAAAAAATTAATAAAATATCTTTATCACACAATGACACTAAACGTTATTTAATAGAAAATTCAACAGATACTCTTGCATGGGGTCATTATAAAATAAAGGACATTTGATTTTATCAACGATTTCTGTACAACGAAAATATGTATGTTAATGTGTGTGTGTGTGTGTGTTTCTGTCTTTATTATGTACTATCTTTTTTTTTTTTTATTGTTTTACTATGACAACTGTTTTGTATAATATCATGAAAAATTAGATGTAAATTTTAATGTATGTAGTTAGTTATTTGTTATACCTGATTTAACTTTATTTTATAATAATTTTCTTACTGTAATATTTTTCAAAACAGCTATGAACTGTATGTGATCATTTTTCAAAGTATTTGTATATGTAATCTTTGTATGTAAAACAAAATCAAATATAATACATTCAATCGTAACTTCTAGTTTTATTCATTCCGAAACGCTTTTCGAGTTCACACGTGTATTTAAAAATGTTTCATTTTTATCATCCTTTTACTGCCATAGTTGCAGGTCCAAGTGGATGTGGAAAGTCTAATTTTGTAACAAACTTTATTAAACATATTAATGAGGTGTGCAACACCAATTTTCATCAAATTACTTGGTGTTTTGATGAAATGCAGCCCTTATATAATTTACCAAATGTAAACTATTATCAGGGTATACCAGATTTGAATATGTTTGATGGAAAGGAAGCTAACCTTATTATTATCGACGATCTCATGAGGGAATCTGATGGTCGCATTGTTGACATATTTACCAAAGGTAGTCATCATAGGAACTTGAGTGTATTTTACATTACTCAAAATTTATTTCATCAAGGTAAAGGACAAAGAGACATTTCTTTGAATTCAAACTACATAATTTATTTTAAAAACCCACGTGATAAAACTCAAATACGTTACTTAGCACGGCAAGTATCACCAGAAAATAGCAAATTCATAGAAGATGCTTACAGAGATGCTACAAAAGAAGCACATGGCTATTTGATGATAGATCTAAAACAAGACACTTTTGACATGTGTCGAATTAAATCAAAGATATTTCCATCTGATGGTCATTCTACAGTGTACATTCCCACAAAAGAGTTTAAATATGTCAAGAACCAACCAATACCCGTCATTTACAAATGATGGATCGACGCTTAAAGACGCATGAACACTTATTAAATGCTCTTTATAAACTTAAACCAAAACATCAACAAGCTCTTTTAAAAGTCTGTAACGAAAACGAAATTAATTTTATATGTGAATGTATTCATAACGTTTTACAAGGAAATATAAAACTTGAAGAAAAATCAAAGAGTAAACTAAAAAAGTACAAAAATCTACTACGAAAATTGGTACGTAAAAGTACAAATAAAATAAGAAAGAATATTATAGTTCAAAAAGGTGGTGCATTTCTTCCGATTATATTGGGTTCTATTTTGAGTGGATTGATAAGTGGACTAGTTTAAAAATGGAACACGCCAAAAAAATGCTGTTAGTTGATCCAAGCTTAATAGATAAGTTAAATCAAAAAAGAAATGAAAATCCTACCTCTCGTTTAGATAGTGAAATGGAAAAAATACTCGACAGTAATATGGATGATCGAAAAAAGTGTAAATTATACTTACAAATTTTACAAAGATATCTTCACTTTATGGAAGAAGATCGTCGTCCCATTGAACTCCCTATAATAACTTCAAATGACGATAACATTAAACCCACATCTGAAAGCTGGAAATTTTTTAATATAAATAATGATATCAAGAATAAAGATGTAGTTGTCAGTCAGACACTGAGTGATGAAGAGAAGCAACAAGAAAGTTTTACACTCGAAAAAAAACCTTCCTACTCAACAAAACAAATTTTAAATTTAATACCAAAAACATATGTAAAAAAAGGTGAGTTGTTGTTGAATTCGGTGTCACTAAATAAAAACAAAATTTATTGGAATGATGCTGGCACAGTGATTGTAGATAATGAAGTGATTCCTAACAGTAACATTATCGATTTAGTAAGCGATACACTGCGACCATTAAAAAACAACGACCCACCTGGTTGGGAAAAATTTGCTAAAGCGTTAAACGATTTAAAAGTACCTTTAACATATATTGGCAATCCAAAAAGACGTGAGTACATAGCTCGACTTCAAAAAGCCATCGAAGAACAACCGCCACAAAACACAGAGGTATATTTGACGCCAACGAGCGAAGATAAACACGCAAATAAAATTAAGAAAAAGATTGATTGGGAAAAATGGACCCCTTATTAGAAATAGATCAAATTTATTATGATGTATCACACCCAGCTGGATATAGCAATATCGACAAATTATCAAAAGCTATGAAAGGTAAAATGAAAAAGGAAGAAGTTAAAAACTGGTTGCAATCCCAATCTACGTATACACTCCACAAACCAGTACATAGAAAATTCGCTCGGAACAAATACGTTCTCTCTAATCTCAATGAACTTTGGCAAGCTGACTTAAGCGACATGCGGACTTATTCTAAAGATAATAAAGGTTTCAACTACATTCTTTGTGTTATTGATGTTTTTAGCAAATATGCATATGCTAGACCCTTGAAAAAGAAAAATTCAGAAACCGTAAAAAAGTGTTTCGACAGTATATTTAATGAAGCTAATACTACACCCACTCACATTCAATCTGATAAAGGCACTGAATTTGTATCGAAAGATGTTCAAAGATACTTTAAAACAAAAAACATAAATTACTATACGACAAATAATCCAGACATCAAAGCAAGCATTGTAGAAAGATTTCAAAGAACGCTAAAAATGAAGATGTGGCGCTATTTTACACACAAGAATACACATAAATATATTGATATTTTGCAGAATTTGATACACTCTTACAATCATAGTTTCCATTCTAGTATTAAAATGTGTCCTTCAGATGTTAATTCTAATAATATAATGACAGTTTGGAGTAATTTATATGAAAAATCTGAAAAATCATCAAAAACTATACTACCTATGTTTCATGTCGGTGACCATGTCAGAATAACTAAATATAAACACGTATTCCAAAAAGGTTATGAATCTAATTGGAGCGATGAAATATTTGTGATTTCTTCTATAATAGAACGTACTCCGTGGCCCGTTTATACTATAAAAGATTTAGATGGTGAGGAGATAGTAGGAACGTTTTATGAACGAGAATTACAAAAGGTCATTTATGACCCCACCATTGAACACAAGATTGATAAAATAATTCGCTCTCGTTATTCTGGCAGCAGACAACAAGTGTTAGTTAAGTGGAAAGGTTATCCAAACAAATTTAATAGTTGGATTTTAGCTTCCAGTTTAAAAAAAATATGATTAAAGATTTTTATTTAACTTTACTTAGCAATAGTTCAATGGAATATTTTCCTGAGAACAAAACATCAATTTTTTCAACAAAATTACCCAAACCCATAATATTGGAAGGAGAATGGTGTGTAGGAATCGTTGAATTCCAATATCCATGCACCATGTTTACTGTTCAAGATCATGAGAATGTTATTTACATAACAAAAATCATGAAAATGCCCAATGAAGACAAACTATCTACAGTTTATTATAAGACTCACATACCTGCCACAAACTATGATAATATTAACCATATTTTATCAGCATTAAATAATATAAGAGAAAAAATCAAATTCCGCTACGATAATATATCTAAATTTGTTTCTGTTTCTGTGTTAGACGAATCAATAAAATCTGTAACATTATCTCCTAAACTAGGCTTACAGTTGGGATTTGAACCAAACAGAAACCTTGTTGAAAAGAATTTAGCTAAATGTCCAGCTAATTTACATTTAGGGTTACCATCTCAACTATTCGTTTACTGTGATATAGTTGAACCTCAAATTGTAGGTGATGTAATGACACCTCTTCTGAGAGTAATACCATTAGATCCTTCAAAATACATCTATGGTGCCAATAAA
This sequence comes from Sphinx pinastri, assembly GCA_947568825.1. Classification (NCBI taxonomy): domain Eukaryota; kingdom Metazoa; phylum Arthropoda; class Insecta; order Lepidoptera; family Sphingidae; genus Sphinx; species Sphinx pinastri. Next base: position 5,054,454 of record OX387627.1, on the reverse strand, counting down.
ATGCATGTATTTTCACCTCCTCATTACTTATCGGTAATGCGAAGAGAATTCGATACCATTGAAATAGATATAAGGTCAAGCACCGGACAAAAGATACCATTTCAATTTGGAACGGTGTGTGTTAAACTACATTTTAAAAAATTATAATGCATTTTGAACGCTCCAACATGATATGTCCTTATCAACGCTATTATTCTCATCAGGCTGGTTCAGGTATAGGGGTGGTATATAAAGGGGCGCCTTATCAAAAAGGACATGGAATTGGTAGTTTTCTTGGGGGATTGTTTAGGTCAGTTTTACCATTATTATGTAGCGGTGTTCGATCTGTTGGTAAAGAGGCATTGAGCGCTGGTGTTGGTCTATTGACAGATATGGTTAGTGCGCGACCAATGGAAGATTCAATAAAAGCACGTCTTAAAGAAGTTGGTTCCAACTTAAAACGCAAGGCTGATGAAAAAATAGATAAAATCAATATGTCTGGATCCGGATATATAACAAAACGAAAACGTCTACCTGGAGTCAGTACGTCGTTGACCGCGAAAGTGAAAGCTCTAAAAAAATCAAAAATTACTCAAAAGCAAATCAAGGACATATTTTCTAGCAATTAATCAAAATGTCTTTTTTACATAGTCATTCCTGTGAATGTATAAAGTCCGAATTGGATTTGTTTGCATTGCCGTCAACTCAAACTAGCATTGAAAGTGGAATTTGGATCCATTATAAACCAATTTCATCTCTTGCCGATGATGGTCCTATAGAATTTCAAATTCCTGGAGCAGGAGATGACTACATAGATTTATCTCATACGTTACTTCACTTGAAAGCGAAAATAGTAAATCAAGATAACACCAAACTAACCGCATCTACAGTCGTTGCTCCGGTGAATAATTGGTTGCACTCACTCTTCAGTCAACTTGATGTCTACTTAAATCAAAAACTTGTATCACCACCCAATAACACATATGCTTATCGTGCGTATATAGAAAACTTATTGAACTATGCTCCTGCAGCAAAAAAATCTCACCTCACCTGTGGTTTATGGTATGAAGATACAGCTGGAAAAATGGATTCCACCGATGATACTAATAAAGGATTTACTAAGAGGCAAGAATTATCTAGTGAAAGTAAAGAAATGGAAATGATTGGTCACTTACATGGTGATTTATTCAATCAAGAAAAATTTTTAATCAATGGTGTTGATATATGTGTTAAGTTAATTCGTTCTAGAGAAAATTTCAATCTCATGGCCTCTACAGGTGACCTTAAATTAAAGGTATCTATTACGGATGCATCTTTGATTATTCGTAGAGCACGAATCAATCCCAGCGTGTTACTTGCTCATCAAAAGGTCTTAGCTTCTACCACAGCTAAATACCCCATTACTCGAGCTGAAGTTAAAGTTTTAACAATACCATCAGGTGTTCAAGGAAAAACTCTAGATAACATTTTCTTAGGACAATTACCTAAAAGGTGTATAGTGGGATTTGTAAATAACGCTGCTTTCAATGGAAACCTCACTAAGAACCCATTTAACTTTCAAAATTACGACATCAATACTTTTAGTTTATATATAGACGGTCAACAAATACCATCAAAGGCTTTACAACCCTCATTTGAGAACAAAATTTTTACTTCAGTATATCATACATTGTTTTCTGGAACAGGTATACACTTTCTCAATGAAGGTAATGGGATATCCCGAGAACAATACGCTGAAGGGTATTGTATGTTAGCGTTTGATTTGACACCTGATTTATCAGCAAACTCTGCAAGTCATTGGAATCTTGTAAAGCATGGTAGTGTGAGATTAGAAGTGCGTTTTGAAACAGCTTTATCACAAACTATTAATTGCATTGTTTATGCGGAGTTTGATAATGTTATTGAAATAGATAAAAACCGCAATATTTCAGTAGATTATAGTAGTTAAGAACACAAAATTAACTGTTTAAGATTAGATTAAGCGTGAATAATTTAATTCAGATTTGTTGTTAGATTTAAGTTACCAATAAAACGAATTCACAAAATATTAAGTTCTTTGTTTTACTATAATCCTTGCAACCCCACAACAAGAGTCAACTTGGCTTATAAGTACCATAATAGTGTCTTGTTAACCTTATATAAGACATTACCACTTTATCATTCGACCTGATAAGATTCTGCAGCGATACGGTGAATAAAAATGAATACAATAGAAATACAGAATTACTTAAAGAAAATTGATCCAAGTATTGAATATAATGTATATGCAGCCAATCGTCTACCAATATATGTGGTAACTCCTACATACGTAGTTAGCAACTTAGACTCTGATAACAAACCAGGTTCTCACTGGGTCGCCATACACATAGATAAGAATGGTTTTGGACAGTACTTTGATTCATACGGTCGACCACCTCAAGGATACCACCGAATGTTTTTAGCGAGAAATTCTAGAATGTGGAATTACAATACAAGTCGAATTCAAAATGACTTTACTATAGTTTGTGGAGAGTACTGTTTAATGTATCTGTATTATAAATACTATGGTAAGAGTCTCAAAGATTTTCAAGTATTATTTAGTGATAATACAATATACAATGATGTGTTTTTAAATGGTTTATTTAAATCATGTTTTGAGGTGAATAAATGAAATATGAAAATGAATGAATGATTTTTCTTTATTGAAGATTAATAACCCCATACAATACTTATAATTCTTCCAAACAATTTATGAATGTTCCCAATAACTTTACAATCGTAAGCATGAGCATGAAAAAACACTAAAAAGACTTATAACTATTTACAATAATACTTAGCAATAACACAATTCACAAAGAGTTCTAGAATCAAAAACAAATTAATCTATTAAGTATGTAACTTAAAAGAGTACAAAGTTTAAATACAATACAATGTAAGTTAAATTTAAACAGGTAGATTCTTAAGTACAGTTATTACAATAATAGTTTCTTATTTCAATAATAGTAGTACAAAGCATATGATTAAAGTTATGATATTAAAACATTAACACGCACTGGCACTTTTGTTCATTTGTCTGTGTCTATAAAATATTTCACACAATCGTCCTTACTAGCCAACTGTTTAGTTATATTGTATATAGTGTCCTTAACACTTTGCAAGTTCTTATCACTGTCGGTTTCCGCGTAATATTTGACTCGCACATCAGCGTGTTTCCAATGTTCCGTCGGTGCGATGTTTTTTATTTTATTCACTTCATACACCTCAATTTTTATGAGATGTGATGCAGAACTGTTGTCATCGCTGTTTGATCGGATGTATGAAACACCCCCGCTCGTCGATCGACCAACACTGGATGACTTTCTTGTTGTTGTCTTCTTCTTTTTTGGTTTTTCGAAGAACTCATCAATGCTGTTGCTTTCGATCGGTCTTTTATTTGCTATTATCGCTTTTTTTACTTTAAAAGCGAGTGTACCTTCTTCATCACTAGGTTCGTCGATTTCTTCAGCATAATAGTAGTTTTTGTAAGTATTTTCAGAAAACTGTAACAAAATGAAATGAAACTGTTTTAATTATCGGTTAAGTAAGTACTGTATGATAAATACTTATAGGTATGCGAAGTATACATGTAGACATTAGTAACAATGATAAATTAATAAGACATCAAAGATAGCTAAATTGTATTAACCTGGTGGACAACACATGGCATAAACAATTAATGAAACATCTGGTTACAACACTTTTAGATCAAAGTATATAAAGGTACTTACATTCATTTTTATAACACTTTCACTATTTAACTATTTCACAATTTTACTATCACTTCACTGTTACAAACAACTGGAGATCACACTTCGAGCAGAGCACAGAGTGGAATACGATACCATGTGATTTTGAGTCGGTCTTTTATATGGAGAGGGAGTATTGTTTCCTTGCAGACAAGATCCAACATGTTTCGACTTTCACCTTAAATGTTCCGTTGAATACGTAATATCAGGTAATGTGAATAATGGGAACCGTAATTATTATGACAATGAGAAGACCCAAAGGGTTTTACCTAGAATTTGAGAAAGGTATGGTGTATTGTAACGATTGCTTTATCTATAATAAACAATGCCCGTAATGCGTAAAGGGCGACTATTAAGTAATTTTAAACGGCTTTTAAGTAGAAACACGAGTTAATAGAAATACGAGACAAAGACCTTTGCATCCTTCAAATAAAAAAGGGTCGCCGATAGAAAGTAGAAAGTCAATAACACAACGAAACAGGGAAAATGTTGCTTTATCTATCATAAACAATGCTCGTAATGCGTAAAGGGTAACTATTAAGTAATTTTAAACGGCTTTTGCGTAGAAACACGAGTTAATAGAAATACGCGACAAAGACCTCTGCATCCTTCAAATAAAAAAAAGGATCGCCGATAGAAAGTAGAAAGTTAAAAGCACAACGAACAGGGAAAAGGTACAAGCTTAAGGGAACCGTAGACCATGAACAAATTCGTGGTTCATACCTACCTCGCGGGTGATATGAAACGGATTCCGCGGACGATATAATTTTTATTCGCGGGTGTTATCAAAGTAATCCGCGGTCGATATCAAATTAATCCGCGGTAGGTATCAAAGTAATCCGCGGTAGGTATCAAGTTAATCCGCGGTAGGTATCAAATTAATCCGCGGTAGGTATCAAATTAATTCGCGGTAGGTATTAAAGTAATCCGCGGATTTATTCGCGGGTTCCGCGGGCCGAATCTGGAGCAATCGAAAACGTCGACCATCAGCCGCCGGAGCGCCGCGAGCTGAGCGAGCGGACCGGCCGTCGAACCTGCTCCAGTATCGGTGAATCCCTTACTACTGGTAGTTCGACAGCTGTCATTTTTTTTTTACTAGCACCTTATGCGCCGCTGCGTAAAAACGATGTCCACTTAATTGACAGGTGACGTCATGGCCGAATCTGACCAAGCGAATAATGACCGGTTAATTTAGACACATACTACAAAAACTATTTAATGTGGGTATAAACATAAAAAAACAACGTTTTGATAATTTTTATTAACCCATATAAGTAATATGAAGTCTAATTATATTTGGTTTGTTTTGAAGTCGTTTTTTATAATAATGGGGATGTTATCCACCATTGAATGACATCGGACTAAACCCACCTTCCCGTCAGTTGAGATACCTCATCCAAATTCTTCCTTCCTTCCTTATCCTTCCTTACATATTAAGTGTACAACAAAGTCGCCCACCGTGTCTGTACGCGATAGACTCAAAAACTAAGGGACGAATTTCGATGAAATTTAGTATGGAGATGTATTGAGACCCTGAGAAGGTTTTCAGCTACTTTTTATCTCGGAAAAACTCTTACACGTGGGCAAAGCCACGAACAAAAGCTAGTATAAAAATAAATCGGCTTTAATTTATAAGTACTCCATCAGACTAAAATTAAGATATTCCTTGATAATATTACAGAAAAATTATAGGATACTTACACATGTAATAAACAAGCTACTAACAACTTTGCAATAACCATTCGCTGATACAAGTATTAATTAATCATTTCCACGCTCACAAAACAGTTTTAATGTGTAACCTATTTTAGTTTCCTATAATTTGCATACACTATAATTTGAGAGTGAAATTTAATTTGTATTTACGTCGACAGCAATTCTTGGATCCATCAAAATCATGCTATTTCGGTTGAAACTACAAAAAAAAATACTTTGGCACTCGGAGACTGCCGCGGTAAAGCTATTGCATAGCATTTTTTATCACAAATTTTGATTGACTAAACACAAATTCGATCTTACGCTTACCACATAAAGTAGATTTTTAAACGCGAGCAACGCACGTTTAGTCTTGTTATAGATAAATGTCAGAAATGCAATGGTCATCACAACCAAAGTAGAATAAATCAAAATTTTAAAAAATAATGTTACGTTCGATTCTTTTGTACTCGTGCCAACGCTGGGGAAATAGCTTCTACGCAATGTATTTAAGGTTCATATTAAATTAGTAAGAAATGGTTTTAATGACTTTAATAAATAAAATAAATAAAAATATACTCGTTTCAAGAATTATAGCTTCTACGCATTGTATTTAAGGTTCATATTAGTAAGACAAAAAAGATGTCAGGTTATTTTCGTTACAGAATTTATGGATTCGGTCTCCACGCTCAAGGCCCGCGATAGAAGCTATGCAATAGCTTAAAACAAACACTAAAACCATGTAATAAAAATTTAAAATTTTACTTTTTATTGATACGAATGTAAAATTTTGTGAATATGTATATTCGAATTTTTAGACGTATTTAAATCACCGAATGATTTTAAATGGCATCTGACACACAAGTTCTGGCATAAAAGCGTTACTGGCGGTCCATATAATTTATTTTATTTTTATTTATTAAGGAAACAAACAGAACAATATTACATATATAAACTACATAAAATAGGTTACACACAATCCAAAAAAGTTACCACAGAAATATAACACAAAAGGAAGACAGCGGATACAAAAACAGGAATTAAAATAGATACTAAACACTAAAATACACTATTATATACACTAAACAATTAACATACAAAATTTAATGAGAAAAAAAAACAATATAATCGCATCAAGTAAATTATAAGTCTATTACATATTACAAATCTAAGACATTGATAAAATATTATAATAAGATTCCTACCGGCTTACTTTTACAAATTTTCACTCTTCGCCACTCTACGGTACCATTTCGCTGAAATAAGACTCAAGCAAGCAGACACGTGATAAAAACTAGTTTGATACAATATTCATAAAGTTACATAAACACATGCGTGGCTATGTAAGTGCACGCACTTAGATGTGCGTGAACGCTGTGTGACATGTCTCTCATGTAAAAGGGATGTACGCCTTTATTAATTCAGTTCGTCTACTAATTTGTTACTATTATTATCTAACTCAGCTCTATATTACGTACTCTTGAAGCTTTCAAATACAAACTTATTAAGTGTCGTCTTTCGGGCCATTTTCGCAGGTTGCAAGTAAATTCACATTTATTTTATATTTTATTTTAATAGGTTCACAAACAGTTGCTACACCGAATTACAATACAAAATACATACAGTACATAATTAAATTAAACTAAGTGCACAACATAAAAAAGTGAACACTTCATACAAAATATATAGAGCACATAGTATCTCGAAAGAGAAAAGAAAAAATACAGTACTTAATAACTTATAAAATGATGGACAGCGTCTAAGCAACACTGACTATTAAAGCTTTATGTAAGAATACAGATACAACTCAAAATGAATCTTATGATATGATTAAACGTTTCCAAGATGTTTTAATTGCCTTTTAAATTTAAATTTAACTATAATTTAAATTTACTTGACAGTTATCGTATTAAACCTTTGAGTATCTAAGTATGAAACAGATAATATAGGTAGAACTAACTTGATTACCATATATTTGGGAACATTAGAGTGCGAGTTTTGTATTTGGTCGGCTTATATATTTATGTGTCGAGTAGCATTTATCAACAAATGGTGAAATTTGACCTTAGTTTATTTTTTAATCAAGAAGGCTCAAGTTAGAGCTCTGCCTCCCATATCAAGCCCAACAATTACAAAACATTCCTTATTGATAATGACGAATCTGTTAACGTTTAATAACCGCCTAACCACTGACCACCACAGGTCAATTGAACAATTCCGCCTAATTTGCCACGACCGCGTAGTGCGATACAAAGCCTATTTCGTGTTAATTATCAAATGAAATCGTTGTTTCCACCGCAAAGCGTCTCCATAAATGCTAATGGAATGTTTGTAGCAATCAAGAGATTGAAATCTATATCTTGTATGTTTGCGTTGGAGCTGAGTTTAGTGTAGAAATAGTTAATTATATAGAGTTGATTATCCGTATTTATATTATTAATGCGAAAATAACTTTCTGTCTCTTACGCTTTAATGGCTTAACCACTAAACTTAAGATTTATTGAAATTAAATGCGAAGTATCGTAAACTATAAGGAAGGATATAGCGTAAATGTATTACATAGAAAGCCGGAAAAGTATATAGCGTGACTTTTATCCCGGAAATCTTTTTCACGTGGGCGAGGTCGCGGGCAAAACCTAGTAGTTATATAATAATTAATGCTTAAATCAAATGTCATATATAACAAAGCATCACTTGAGAACGGCTCGTCTGATTGATATCTTTTTGTGGTGTTTGTAATTATTTGGATAAGGTTTTTTAAAATTCAACCGAAAATGTTGGATAGAATTTTTATACAACAATATGTTTTCGTACTTGCGAATCTCCGAAACCACTATTTTGATTTCAATGAAATGAAATGAAATGAAATAATTTATTCGAACCCATAAAATGTTATACATTATTTAGATTCCGTCAATATTAACTCTACCACCAGTTCGGAAAGCAGTTCTCACTAGAGAAGAACGGGCAAGAAACTCTAGTGTTGCTCTTTTCAAAATCAGTTCAAGGTATAAAATACAATGCATTATGTAGAGAAAAAAAAAATACAATTCAGTATTTGTTAAGTTTTGTTTAGAGCAGTTCATTTATATACTCGCAAAATAGGTAATAAATTTTTAAATTCCAACACTAGTGCATAACTATCTCAGGAATCATGTATATAATAATAATTTGATCTGAAATGTTCAAGATGTCGCTATTAATCTAAGTTCAAGATATACCCCTAATACTTAGATATAGATATAATGATATATTATGAATATGTTTGGTTGGTTCTTGCTTGAAAGATAGGATCTGATAGATGGCGTTGGTGTAGTAATCTAAGAAAAATGACAACAAGTCTACAGAATATACGGTCTCCGAGAAGGCGGTCTGTAGCAGGACAAACGACTGCCTGACCTACTAGTTATTATATGACTTGCTGCTTTAAAAAATGGAATTTTAGGTTTAAGGTAATATAAGGTATAATACGTATGCAATTAGCCCTGTCAATACTGCCCACTGCTGAGCACGGACCTCCTCTACTGCAGAGAGGGGTTAGGCCTCGGTCCACCACGCTGGCCTAGTGCGGGTTGGCTGACTTCACATACCCTCGAGATTCTTATGGACAATTCTCAGGTATGTAGGTTTCCTCATGATGTTTTCCTTCAGCGTTAAAGCGAACGATAATTGATAAACAATACACACGTAACTTCGAAAAGTCAGAGGTGTGTGCCTTGGGTTTTGAACCTCCGGACATTGTCTCGGCAGACCGTTCCATTCCCAACTAGGCTATCGTCCACAACTATGTATTTTTGAAAAAAAATCAATACCTATACATTATATTATCTCCTTTTTTAGTTTAAATTGAAATGGCAACATAAAATAATATTACACATTTGAAATTAGTTTAAAGAAGAGATCTAGTCATAGTTAAAAGTTGCTTGTAACAACTCTATACAGGTAAATTAGTAACAAACCCAGTATTGCAATCAAGATATGTTAATAGCCCTCTTTGATATTCAAAGTTGTGTGCAGATGGTCTTCAGATATAGCCTGTGTCTTGACCACTAGGCCTCGGTCACTGTAATTAAACACATTGTCTTATGGATACATATTATTGTTACCTATGTATAATATAGTTATAAGTGATAAACCGATGTAGATTTGATTATATCAATAGCTAGAGTTTTGATCGCGGCTCCGCTCGCGTGAATGAGTTTTTCCAGGATAAAAGTCCCGCTTTATATTTTCCCGGGATAAAAAAATTTCGGTGTTACTAGCTGATAACGTAGCTTTATTAGTTTATTCGTTACAAACCCAACAAAAATACAAATCTTTCCTCTTTATAATGTTAGTGTAGATATAAATGCAATACTTACTAAGAAAGATTGTACACATATAAGAGTTGTACAAGAATAGTTCAAGAGTCGAAGTGGGTAATTCTTACCCCGTAAGAATGAAATTCCTGCGAGGCTTCTTGGAAAAGTTATCTTGAGGACAAAGCCGAGATGCAACATTGTGAGCGAGATATAATATAGTTCTTGAATGACAGAATAATATACTAAAAGACAAGATGCCTTGATGAGTTTAGTTATCACTTTTTCCCTATTGAATATTGCAATCATAATTGCTTTAAAGTTGATAATAATTAACATAAAGCATACCTTGGACCATTCGGCAAGTTATCAATAAAATTAAATAAATTTAAACATTATACTGCATCTGTAGTCATCACAGTCTTCGGTAAAAACCTGTGAAAATCAATAAAATTTCTTTACGAAGCACAAAACCAACTATTTACCATTTACTAGGTTTCAGACATCTCCACACTGCTACAACTAAATAACCATTAAACAGTACCAGATACCATCCTGGTAAGGCTGTTCAGCTATTTTATGGCCAGTACAGATGTCAGCTCGGCCGAAGCTCCCCAAGTTCTCCGTGGAAGGCCGTTAAAAGCACACGCGTCAAACTTGATTGCACGCCAGAGTTCTTTACGACTTTGGTTTTATTCAAGAAATATCGGCTTTAAAATATAACCGGTTTAATTACGTAGGCTTCATAAAGATTTGCTACAAAAGGTGTCTTCTTGTTGTATTAAATCAAAATAAATCTTGGTTAAATGTTGAAACTAAAATACATTTAGTATTTACTTCTAGTTTCGTAGCAACCTTTTTAGTATTTTAACTATAAATTAGTTACTTGGTATAATATTTCAGTAATAAAAATAAAAAAGGAATCAAAAAATCATCGATAAACATAAAGATGTTATGTTTTATACCAAATTCAGAATCTGACTAAAGAAATTGCGAGCACAATTAAAATATTAGAACAATAGAATATATAGGGAAAAGATTTCAAGAATTGCGTATTAAAATGCTCCTGAACGGAGCGCAGGTGAGTCTTAAAGTTAAGTGACAGGCTTAGTTCTATACATCTTGCTAAAATGACGCTCAATACGTATCCCAGGCAGCATGAGATGTATTCTTCCACGCTATATTCTCAGTTTTCAATTTATAACGTGCTCCTTTGTAAGAGAGAAGAGATCGCTTTCTGTAGCGTCAATTTAAAACGCCCATACGTGTCAGTTCACACGTTCGTATTGGAAATCGCACTGTCTCCTGATCTGCAAATAGAGTTTTATAAAGCTATTACGTCAGTTGGAAATGATTTGCATTCAATAGAAATGAATCCATGTCAAAGAATGGAAGGGTTTTATGTTATTATCGATTTCTAAAGCACTTGGAAGTACCAATAGAGACTATGAAAGACATTTATTGCAATAATTATTGGTGTAGGTATTTGGCATGTTTATTTATTTAATTAAGACCCAATCAAAAGTTTACACAATTTTATATAACATACAGACTTACATTAAATAGATTGTATTCCAAAATATGCGCACTTATATGGGTTAATTATAGAAAGTGCGGACTAAGATCAATTAAAACTATTGAGTTGTAAACAATAAACAATAAAAACAAAACAAAAAGCAACAGTATCTGGGTAACTTAATAAATAACTATTGCCAGTAACTATTATGTTGGAACACTTTAATCGAGCGAGAAGCCTATCACTTGACTAATGCTCACAATACATATTGCAAACATAACAACTACCATAACAAGCTGAATTCAACTCGAGAAGTTGAATTTATTGTATGATGCAATAAAATTGACAATGATTCATATTGATAAGCGGCGATAGCCTAGTTGGGAGTGGAACGGACTGCCGAGACGAATGTGCGCAGGTTCAAAACCCAAGGGCACACACCTCTGACTTTTCTAAAATGTTATGTGTGTATTCTTTGTGAATTATCGCTCGCTTTAACGATGAAGGAAAAGATCGTGAGGAAACCTGCATACCTGAGAAGTTCTCTGAATTTCGAAGGTATGTGAAGTCGGCCAACCCGCACTAGGCCAGCGTGGTGGACTTAAGGCCTTAATCCTCTTAGTTGTAGAGGAGGCCCGTGCTCAGCAGTGGGCAGTATATAATATAGGGCTGGTATGGTATGGTCATATTGAGATTTGATCAAATTCTTGTACATTAGAACTTAGCGGCAAAATTAAATAATGTTGCGGTACAGTCTTTACCTAGAATACTAGTGTCAGAGACACACCACCTCGTGAAACTTCATAAATCTGTGAAAAGAATCTCATGAACAATAAAAATATACAAAATATGAGCACATATAGGCCCGCCCCCTATTACATGGGACCTAAAATAGCTCGCGAAATGTGAGTGTGATACACCTCCACCTACCCCTGAAAAGGGAAAAAGCGTGATGCTATATGTATGAAGAGAGGAGGCCCGTGCTCACCAGTGGGCAGTATATAATACAGGGCTGATTGCATTGCATTGCATGTATGTATGAAAAAGACTGCCTCGGTGGCGTAGTTGCATTACGGTACAACTGCAATCCCGAGGTCTCGGGTTCGATCCCTGGATTGGGTATAGTGATATTGGATTTTTCTATTCAGTATCCGCCCGGAGTCTGAAATTTGTGCCCGATATGGCGATAGGCTCGCCCCCTATCACATCATGGGACGGAATACGCACGCCGAAAAGTGGGTGCACTTAGGTGCGTCTGCCTACCCCTTCGGGAATAAAACAGCGTGAGTGTGTGTGTGTATGAACAAAGGTTCTTATGGATGACCAAGGGGTCATCAATGTAACCAACATGTATACTTGATTACAATATAATGAGTTGGTGTGAAACTCGTGACAACGACCGAGCCACAGTATACATATCTATAACTATACTTTGACCCAGCGAACACCAGCTATGTGATTAGTACGGGCAAAGTTCAGCCAACTTTAACTCACGAACTTGATATTAATACACTCCAATTAAGTTTGAAACTTCGTTATCTAAGCCTCGAACGAGCAGACATTAGATAAATACACATGTGAAATCGAATATGCGTAATGAATACGCGGAACTGATATGTGGAGGTAAGTTTTGTTAGTAAAGGTAACGTAGTTTGGAAACAAATTTATGTTTACGCGAATGTTAGACATTGAAATAAACTACTTTATGAGATTTGTTGAATATTATTTTTTCGGCCGATCAACACCTCAATCCCCGTGATCATGAAATCTGCAGCCTTCAAAGGTAATAAAAATTGAACAAAAAGAACGTTATGTAGTTTTATTTCAATAACAGTCCCAATAAATATAGTTTCCATCTAACCAATCCAGTTAATATTTCTTAGAGTAGAATCGCTAAACCTCTTTCCGATTTGAGAGTTTTGTTATTCTACTTATCTCATGCATTCAAAGAAAAACCACAAGTCACCTGTGCGTGTCAAAAACATTCTACGAAAAACCTTCATATTTCCATAAAACAAATATTAACATGGATGTTACATATCGTCCTACGTCAGTGAAGTTTTTTACGACCCCGGCAGAGATACAGGAGAAAGAACACACTTTATTTATTCCGAAACAAGGGTCCAGTCACGTAGAGCGGTACGAAACTTACAAAGGTAACGTTGTAAAAAATAAAATAGACTGGAATATTTACAATCATAGCGACAGGGACATTATTTAAATGCAAAAAGCTAAGGAATATTGCGGCTTCTTGCGCATTGTAGACTTTGTGCTGTTAAGTATACTTGCTTTTAGTCTGTTATATAATACCAACTCTATAGTGTATACTGACGTACAAATGAGAACAGGTCTGGCCTAGTTAGGGTTGGTGTTTTGTTTGTAATTTCAGTTGAATGACTAGACGAGCTTGAAGCTCGCCTGATGGTAAGCGATACCAACGCCCATAAACAGCAGCAACACCATTCACAACTTTTAATTACAAAGTACTGCGCTGCACTCTACTGCCCTCCTCATAATGCCCAGTATTACGCAGGTTACAATATCCTTGAAATCGAAACACAACCCTGCATGCACACTGTCGCTTGGCAGTAGAAACAGATGATGCGGTAGTACCTACCCAACGCCCCTTCGCATACCAGAGACCTACCACAAGTCACATCTCTCAATTCATAAATCTCAAAAACGAATTTTACAAATCTTTAATATTCTATTGGTGAATTCTCAGATATGAAGATCCTATTCTGTTTTCCCTCACTGTTAAAGCGAACAATAATTGACAAAGAATACACACAACTTCGAAACGTCAAGTTTGTGCGGTCAGCCTTGGGTCTTCAACACGTGGACTTTCATCTCGGCAGTCCATTCCATTTCTCCGCCCTGTGGATTGGGGGCGTCTAGAGAATTCCACCACGGTATCCCCTGCCTGCCGTAAAAGGCGACTAATAGGGGCCACCGGGGGTCGCAGGCGGCCGGCAGGGGGCTGTCCGTCTTTAATTTTTTGTGTTTTATTAGCACATTGTAGCGATCCCTGTGATGGATGGCAGCGTGGCTGGTAGGCCTCACGCTGCTGTTGACGCCGAGGGCGTCCTTCGGTGCGCGGGGGCTCCTGAGCCCCCCCACAACAGGAGATGGGCCGCACTAGGCGGCACCGCGCAGGGGCGGCTGCGGACGACAACTTAGACACTCCCGTCAGAGGAAGCCCGCAGCCGTCCCTAATGGGCCGAAGATGGCCACCGCAGAGTTTTGGTTGGTATGCCGTGCGTTGTACATAGGTTAGGGACTCGGCCCGGCGGTCGCCCGATGGTTACATTTCTCCGGGCGGCTCAACGCCGGGTCGTAAGGCACGGTGAACCCAACATAACCGCTCAGTCGCCCCCCTTGAAGGCTGGGCGGTAGTAATAAGTCACTTTCTCGGCGAAAAAAAAAAAAAAAAAGGTCATTCCATTTCTGAATAGGCTATCGCCGCTCTGCAATATTTATGAGCTCTTAATTACATAGTATTCTCCAGCTGAGATTTTACTGTCATAATATAGGTCACCGTGCAGAGATTTTTAAAATTGCCGCATCTAAGCATTTCTCACGTCCGAAATATGTTATGGGGATGCGCATGATGCTAACAGCCATAACGAAAGCCGCAATGCTGTTGTTTGGTTCCGACCGCAACTGCAAGTGCTAACATGCGATGAGAACACTGAAGTTACAAATTTTCAGTTATTCTGTATTAACCATGATAGATTAAAGTTTTCTTAGATTTACATTCAAAAGGTTGGATCTTAGGAGCGCTTTAGAAGTAAAAGCATTATAAACAGCTGAAAGCTTGAATGAAAATTTGACACATAGTTTTAAAACCAAATCCTGGATTAACTACAGGTTATGTGTTATTCTAGAAAAGAAAGGCGCAGGTAGAAATGCAAGCAAAAGGTTAGTGTTTTTTTTTAGAAATTAAGCGCTTTAAAGCTTTTTTTTAATGTTCCGTTATCTAAGTCATGTCCAAGAAGCTTATAGATAAAAGTGGAGGCAACACTCTAAATAGCTAAGTGAAGACGAAGGTGGTCGAACGCTGTCTTTCTAAGTACGCACATAAAAACGAGACAGTGATATGTGTTTTCTCTATCGTACCTGTGTATTCAGAAAGAGAGTGTCCGATCACAGTCGTCTTTACTTAGATACTTAGATTTCTCACATTTAACATTTCGCGACTGTGTGTATTACAGGGGTCTCCGAGGATCGAATCGATTACTATTCAATGAAATAATGCCCTTCAAACTATTATTGATGATTACTATCATTCGGTTTTCTTTATAATGTTCAAAATAATAATGTGCAAAAAACAGTTTACAATATTAAGAGACGACTTCTCACCTCACCTTAAGCAATAACCTTTTCACTAGTCATTGTGCTCAAATATTTTATTTACATTTATGGACTACTTGAATTAAAATTAAGGTCGAATCAGCATCAATAATTTTGGGTTGCTTATCCAAAGCGAAATAGAATATAAAGGGCTCTTCTTTTTTAATAGACACATGCTCAAACTTTCACAGACTATGTATCCTAATTAATATTAAAGACAAATAAATTAAAGGTACAGAACCCTCTGAGCGCAAGTCGGACTCGCACTTGGACTGTTTTTTAGATGTACATAACATTTGGCGCGCGTGGTCCATACATCAAATTTAACTACGGGCTTGTTTATCAACAATGTATCCATGTAGTGGACTATCTTTATGAGAATGGTGCCATCAAAACGCAGTAATGTACCCGTGGGGACAATTCATCCTCTGCCGCCAGTTTATGTTAAAAACTCATATGTATCACAGCTTTTAGGTATATTGTTTTATTAGAACATCAAAAGATAAAACGTGCTGAATTTTGGATGTTTGAATACTGGTGCGATTACACTCTATCTTAAATATTATAAAGGTATACGAAGTTTGTATGCAGGGATTAATTTTAAATTTTACTGGTGGTAGGTTTCTCATATGTAAGAGTCCGTCTGGGTGGGTACCACTGCAATGTCTGTTTCTACCGCCAAGCAGCAGTGTGCATGCACTGTTGTGTCTCGGTTTGAAGGACATTGTAGCCAGTGTAGCTACAGGACATAGTGAGACTTAACATCTAATGTCTCAGGATGTCGAGCGCAGTGGAATGCCACATAGTACTTTGTAACTTAAGGTGCTGGATGGTGTTGCTACTGTTTATGGGTGGTCGTATCGTTTACCATCAGGTGAACGGCATGCTCGTCTCGTCATTCAATGCCATAAAAAAAACTACCGCCTTGATTCATATTATTTTTTTTCTTTAACGACATGCTGCATATCTTTGACTGACCAAAACATTACCACATAATATCTAAAATCAATTTGTGCCAATCTGTTTCATATACACCATGGATCACATGTATTACAGAAAAATTTAACATACGTAGTGCATTTTTATCATAGGTAAAACTATATTTAGGAAATTCAAAATTGTTTCGCGCCTCTGCCTTGTCACAATATCCTAAACATTGTTACGTCATAGTATATGTATACCAAACATTTACAAGACGAGGCTGATGTATGTAATTAGTGAATAGGCCCCGCTCTCCGTATTTTACTTTGACATCGGGTTTCATGTGATTTATGTGATTAACTTACATTGTGAGCGAAATTCCTTGTGTAATTAAACTCATTTGAAACAACCTACATTACAAATTAGAAGTATACGGAGTGACTGTCACAATGGAACATTAAAATGATATTTAAGTCTCAATGTAATGATTAATGTTATACTATATAATGTATGTATTTGTGTTACATGTTTGCATGGATCCTTTCATAGGTTTGTTTAAAATAATGTTTTCATAGTGTCAGTAAAACTCATAACGGACATGTCCAAAAACTGGCTTAAAATTCTAACCAAGATACACTATATATATATTTGGATAGTACTTCCAAAAACTAGGCCTTTGCAATAAATTGTATAATTTTAAAGACCTCCGATTTTGCGATTCACGTAATTTTATTTTGCTTAAAACCTACACTTCAAATGATCGTTTATAAAAAAATGTCATAAATGGAGGGGTCTAACAATATTTTTAAATGGATCAAAGATCCATACTTTTGCCTCTTTAACATCCATAAAGTTTGGGCCTGGTTAAATTTTGAGGCCCAGCACACGTAAAAAAGCGGACAAATTTTGGAAATTGTTTTTTTTTCTTTTGATTTTGCGCGGTTTCCCCATTTGCCAGTACCTATCAACTAATTATTTCATAGAAATCAAGCATTGGATACAATACAATACAATACAAAACTCTTTATTGTATAACCAAGTTACATGAAAAGTAAATATAAGTTAACAACTACGGTACGGTTTTACAATGGGCGGTCTTATCGCTAAGAGCGATCTCTGCCAGACAACCTTAGGATGGACAGAAATGAAAGTAAAGAAGTAAACGGTGGTGTACAATAAAGATATATACATATGATCGATGTATACATATATAAATTAGAAAAATATATATATTTCAAAAGAATTTCGAGTCAAATACTAATACTTAAATAAATAATAAGAATATATTAATACATACCAATGCTTATGATAACATAAATACATTAAATTAAAAGATATAATACAGCAGTAGAGTCACAAATTTGAGAGGTAAAATGATTTTAACTTACTTTTAAAAGTTAAAAGCGATTTGGCGAGTCTGATATCGACTGGCAATGCATTCCAAAGTCTGACAGCTTGCACAGTGAAGGACAGATGATAGAATTGTGATGTATGAGAAGGAGTTTTAAGTAGGAGAGATTGTGAGGAGCGAAGGGATCGAGAGTGAGAATGGTGTAGGAATTCAAATCGATCTTTGAGATATAAAGGAGTAGCGGGATTAAAAAGAATATTGTGCAAGAGAGATAAAATGTGCACATTCCGGCGAAATCGGATTGGTAACCATTTCAGCTTCTTTCGGTATTCAGTAACGTGATCATATTTACGAAGACCAAAAATGAATCTTATACAGAAATTTTGGAGACGTTCAAGTTTATTAAGCTGTTCTTCGGTTAAATCTGTATATGAGGCGTCAGCATAATCTAAAATTGGCAGTAAGAGGGACTGTGCGAGCGCAATTTTGGTAGTTGTTGGCAGAAAATAATATATTTAACTTTTAAGCCTTCATGAATTTGCCGAGTCCCGATTCTGCCAAATACCAGATTCGTCAAATAAAGGTACGCAGTGCTACCATAATTATTTATTAAAATATTTAAAATTCGTGTAAGTAAAACCTTATAATAATTCCATGGTAGAATCAGTGTTATCCTTTCAAAATGCACAATGGGGAACAAAACAGACCAACCGATTTAAATCATTCCTGCCCCACGTTCCAAATTCAAATCGAAGCAAATTTTTCATATTCCAAAAATATTCTTGTTTGCTGTTGAAAATTACGTTTCATCTCACGTCCAACTATTCTACTTAAAGTTTGACAGTTAAAATGTTGAATCTTCGGATAACAAGAGATCGGAACTCTAGAGCTAACGTAAACAACTCGACATCGGATATCGCAATCATCAACTTGTTTACCTGAGAGCCCTTCGTTGGGATTTGTTCGACGCCTTATTTTGAATTTGAGTGGTTTAACGTAAATATTTTGACATTAATTTTTGGAGTGTTCAAGGAAAATATTGAATTAAGGAAACATAGTACCAATTCATCTTTTTTTTTTCCTAGAGGTCAGTCATTAAAAGAATATTGTGTATACGATTGTTGATAAAACAAACAGACAAATCAAACCTTTAAAATCCTTACAGTACCTATCTTTGATACTCACTAGAAACATAATAGAAAATCATTCTAAAAGGTCACATAAATCTAACAAGGAGGAACATAACAGGGGTCAAAATCATTCGTATAAAACCAACGTCCAGGAAATAAGAAAAGCCCTGACTGAACCTACAGAAGTTTATTGGCCGTTTGAAGAGCTCACTGCGACTAGAACTCTCGTAACCTATGCGCCAATTGATGGCTGAATAAGCGAAAAAGGCATTTCAGTACGAACAGTTCGGCTTTTGTTGGAGTCTAAAAAGTTACTGATGTTTATGCCTTATAGTAAGTTTTTGTAAGGTTTCAAGAAAAGAGTATTGGTGTGTCTTTATGAAAGGATTTATCAAAAAATATTTTTAAATTAGTGATTAACATAAGCGGTACAAATACCATACCATACCAGCCCTGTATTATATACTGCCCACTGCTAAGCACGGGCCTCCTCTACAACTGAGAGGGTTAAGGCCTTAGTCCACCACGCTGGCCTAGGGCGGGTTGGCAGACTTCACATACCTTCGAAATTCAGAGAACTTCCCAGGTATGCAGGTTTCCTCACGATGTTTTTCTTCACCGTTAAAGCGAGCGATACTTCACAAAGAAGCGGTACAAATAATACAGTTCAAATGTAACAATACTGATAGAGTTAAAACAAACCTGAGAGTTTAAAGTAGTGTGAAAGATTTACAATATAAATCAACACCACTAATACCTATATAATTATACCTTTTTTTTTATAGCATTGAATGACGAGACGAGCATGCCGTTCGCCTGATGGTAAGCGATACGACCTTCCATAAACAGTAGCAACACCATCCAGCACCTTGACTTACAAAGTACTGTGTGGCATTCCACTGCGCTCGTCATCCTGAGACATAAGATGTTAAGTCTCATTATATCCAGTAGTTATACTGGCTGCAATGTCCTTCAAACCGAAACACAACAGTGCATGCACACTATTGCTTGGCGGTAGAAATAGACATTGCGGTGGTACCCACCCAGACGGCCTCTTACATAATGAGAGACCTGCCACCAGTAAAAACCTAACCTGGTATACTGCTGTCCATTTGTACTAAGGCTTGTTGTTATTATATTAACCAACTGCTAATTTATAGTAGATACCTATTACAAGTGTTTCAATATTACCTAATATTAGAATTAAGTTATTAACACACATTAAATTAAGTACGTTATTAATTTATTAGAGTTAGTTGTAAATACTTTTAAGATGTAAATACAATGCTCTATAACCTAAAACTTTATTTGTGATAGTTGTTCTGTGTATGTGACTGCCTCGGTGGCGTAGTTGTATTACGGTACGACTGCAATGCTGAGGTTTCGGGTTCGATCCCCGGGTCGGGCAGTGATATTGGATTTTTCTATTCAGTCTCAGCCCGAAGTTTGGAATTTGTGCCCGATATGACGATAGGCCACCACATCATGGGACGGAATACGCATGGCGAAAAGTGGGTGCACTAGTTGCGCCTCTGCCTACCCCTTCGGGGATAAAAGGCGTGAGTATGCGTATGCGTTCTGTGTATTACCTAATATTGTTTCAAAATAAAACAGTAATTAATAACCTAGGACGGCAATTAGGTCGGCATTACAAAAAGGATACATCCCCGCCAACACTGATTAAATTAAAAACTGAAACTTCACTTTAGTTGGAAACCATTTGTAAGTCTTTTGCACTTGATCAAGAAAAATCGTCTCAGGATCAAGTTTTGCAACTAATCTGATTAATTAATGAAAAGTATTTTCTTTTCACTGTGGAATGAAAGATAGCAAGAGCGTACACTTGTATCATTATCAGTTCAAGATAATATTGTACAGTTATTGACTTTGTAGGGATTACAGGCTAGTAATTATTTGCAAACGAACAAATGAATAGATTTTAAATATCGTGACATAATTATAAGTAATTTTTAGGAAAAAAATAACTTATGGTTATTTTTATGGGATATTTTATATTCATTTACGGTCTGTGAGATAAATATTATTTTAGACTACTTACATTTCACCACACCATTAACTGGGTAATTAATTTTTTATCTTAAATGACGAGACGAGCGTGCCGTTCACCTGACGGTAAGCGATACGACCACCCATAAACAGTAGCAACACCATCCAGCACCTTGAGTTACAAAGTACTGTGTGGCATTCCACTGCGCTCGTCATCCTGAGACATAAGATGTTAAGTCTCATTATGTCCAGTAGTTACACTGGCTACAATGTCCTTCAAACCGAAACACAACAGTGCATGCACACTGCTGCTTGGCGGTAGAAATAGACATTACGGTGGTATCCACCCCGACGGACTCTTACATATGAGAGACCTACCACCAGTAAAGTGGTGGTACTTCTGTACGATATCATTACATATTCGACGTCTTCGTCTCGTCTGCCATAAAAAGGAAAATCCTCAAGCTACTCACACAAAAGTAGTTCATAAACTATCATGAATAACCAAATCAGCAGAAACTGTGTGGGTAAAGTCATCGCTGCATTTTCACATCGCTTTTACGAGCCACTCCGAATAAAAAGATCGTGTTACACAACTTTTCCGTGTGATCGTCTTCATGTCTAGGGAGCTCTCGAACATATGACAGTAGTTCGCAACTTTTGGTTCATAAATAAAAATCAGCTAGTCATAATATCCACAATTTAGTTCCAAGCATTAAAGATTACTCATATTCATTGTGGTTTGAAAAATTGAATAAAGAATCGTTCATTTTCGAATGCTGACAAAAATGTTGAGCACATCTGGTAAACAGGACTGTGACGCGCAACCGAAGCGATTCAATCGGTTTCCCCAAGGGTGGGCCATTAGGTTCTCTCGAAGTTTAACTGTAGCCCATTTGAAATTATTAGCCCCAGGATGTTGGCCCCGATCGGTGCTTACCCGGATGGTTAACCCTATAGACGATCTACGTGTCAATAATAAGTTATGTGAAACAATACGGCTTCGATATACGTTTAATATTGGAATAGTAATGGAGACGTAATTTATCGTGAAGGTTTAGAATGAACTATGCTGGCTTATTTGAATTTCGAATTTCGAATTGAGATTTGAATAAGATCCTACCATTTTTGTCACCCTTATAAATATTTCTCTCTTGAATATAACAGAGGTTATTGTTTAGTATTTTTATGCAGCATACGGCTACTTTTACCATCCTCGAAACATCCACAACCATAAATTGATTTTTCAATATAACAAGAGTTTTATAATAAAATGTTTACTAATCAAAACAAGTTCGACACAAACAAGATTTTCATATCGTAAACTCAAAACATCGGCCGAAGGAACACTGGGTCAACAACATTTTTCTTCATTTTTCCCTTCTGATAAATCCAAGTCGACAATCTGCGGTCGTGACGATCGAATTGAAATTTAATATCTTGGCCAATTAATAATTAATTAAACGTGAAGAAAAAACTTAGTAACCCTTTTTAAGCACATTGCGTGCACGGAGAGTGAGATTTGGCATAATTAAAGTTCATATAGAAAAGGAGTACAGAAAAATAAATTATACGTATAATATGTGTTAAAAATAAACGTTCGACGGTCAAATTTCGACCTCTGGACGTCCATTAGTTTTCTTACCACAGTAAACTACGGAAGTAACAAGAATCGAATTAACTTCTAAACTAAACTTCTAAATAGATGATCCGAAAATATTACAGTAATATAAACTATTTACAGATCCTAAATCTTAGACAATACCCTCATTCCATTAAGCCCGTTCTAAATTTATCACATTTGAAACGTTTCCATCATTACATTTGACCCGGCCAATATTCGCTTTGGCCCGCGTGGGCCATAACGTCACCTGTCAATTAAGCGGACATAGTTTTAAAGGTTCTAGTTAAAAAAAAATGATAGCTGTCAAACTAGTAGTCAAGGATTAATAAGAATTATTTTGAAGATATTTAAGGACGCTATTACATTTTTGACATCTTCGATTTTAGATATTTGAATGACAAGAACGCGCTTTGCTACACGCGCACACATCGAAACCGATTTAAACTAGATTTTCCATTTGAACGAGCTAATCTTAATACTTGAACATATTATTTTACTCATCCATATTTATTTTTTTGGAATTGTCGAATGTGTCTCGAGTGTTTAATAATAATAATTATTATAATTTCATCATGTAATAGACATTTTTTTTATTGCATTGAATGACGAGACGAGCATGCCGTTCGCCTGATGGTAAGCGATACGACCACCCATAAACAGTAGCAACACCATCCAGCACCTTGACTTACAAAGTACTGTGTTGAATTCCACTGCGCTCGTCATCCTGAGACATAACATGTTAAGTCTCATTATGTCCAGTAGTTATACTGGCTACAATGTCCTTCAAACCGAAACACAACAGTGCATGCACACTGTTGCTTGGCGGTAGAAATAGACATTGCGGTGGTACCCACCCTGACGGCCTCTTACATAATGAGAGACCTACCACCATTTTAATATATAAAAAAAAAAATTAGGTTATACATATAAAAATATAAAAAAAGTGTATCACCCTCCGATGGCGAGGCTCAAGACCCAAGCTACCGATAGTCAGGGATACAAAGTGAGGAATCTCCTCACAATGCGTGTGGTATGCGATACGACCACCCATAAACAGTAGCAACACCATCCAGCACGTTGAGTTACAAAATACTGTGTGGCATTTCACTGCGCACGTCATCCTGATACATAAGATGTTAACTCTCATTATGTCCAGTAGTTAGACTGGTTACAATGTCCTTCAAACCGAAATACTACAGTGCATGCACACTGCTGCTTGGCGATAGAAAAAGACATTGACATTGCGGTGTCCAGAAGTACTACTTTCTGCATCTGGCTCTTGACCCAACTACCAACTGAGAGCTTCAGCAGGTGTTGGTCGAGACTCTGGTATCAACCCATGAGCAGAAACGACAAGGCCCCGATAGAACCGACCGTATAGTTCTTTGATCTTCCATATCATATCGCGTTCCCTAATGCCCATCGCCATAGGTTTTCGCCAGTTCTCATTCGCCAAGGAAAGTGGGATAAATCCCTTATCCACCATGACTAAAATCTTATACATGCCTACTTCGCTGTGGAGGAAATAATTCCTGAGATTGCATACCTCGCGGTTATGCAAGTCCATTAAGTAAGCCTCAGCCCCGCATCTTCGCGGGGTGTACAACCTCATCACTGACCACCGTGGGTGATGCATACGATATGCAGTCAGTAGGGTCCGGAACTTTCGATCCAGGGCGTCCAATTCAGTCTGAGTCTTTCTTTCTGAGTATACCAAAAGAGTACATGAGTACAGGCATAACCCAACCGTTGAAAGCACAAATCTTGTTACCACCTGACAAAAAACTGTTAAATACTTTTGCCAGGCGGCCGAAGAAACGGTCATTCAGCGATTGTTTTACGTCGGCACTCATAATCCCCAGTGCCTCAGGCATACCCAGATATTTGTAAGTTTCCGTCTCAGAAAGGGATCTAAGTCTTACAGTCTCTAAGACTTGTATGTCACCAGAGACCACGACCTCTTCTCGCTTCATATGGATAGCCGCACATTTATCTACACAAAACTCCATGTTGAGTTATTTGCTACATCTTTCAGTAATTTTTAACGACTCAATCAATTCTGTTTGTTTTGATGCAAACAACTTGAGATCATCCATGTAAAGCAAGTGAGATATAGGCTCAGGAGCCCCCGTGCATCTCGGCGCTCTCGGCGTCAACGGCAGCGTGAGGCCTACCTGCCACACTGCTGTCCATCAGGGGGGTCGCAACAATGTGCTAAAAAGACAAAGCTAGAGACGGCACCCACCCGCGACGCCCGGGTGACCACTGTTAGTTGCCTTTTACGACAGGCAGGGGATACCGTGGTGGAATTCTCCAAACACCTTCAATCCACAGGGTGGGAGACGCCGGTCAGTCGTCCACCCGGCGCCTCCTACGTCTCCTCTGACGGCGGGAGGAATCCTCGCGTTCCAGAACTCTCTCAGCACTCTCCTTCTACGAGAGGACTATCTCGCAGAAGTGAGCCAACACACGCCAGACCTCCTGACTGCCTACCATGGGAGCGACCACGGCCGGCAACGAGAGGCCGCCTCTGACGACTGCTTTGAGAGCGCTGCGCTCCTCATTCCAGGCTGGGCAAAACTCAAACGTATATTAAGCCGTATCCAGCGGGCAACTGTCACAATGGCACACACAGCCGACACCTCGGTACCTACGATACGACACAGCTACTCACCGAAGCAGCCATGCCTAGTGAGTAGTTGTGGCTGAACTGTAGTACTGTAGTACTGTAGTATTGAGTGTTTAGATATTTTTGTACCGGGAAAGGCTTTGAACGCGGGCAAAAACGCGAACTAAATCTAGTAAAATTTAAAAATAAATAATCACCGATACTAAAAATTATAAATAGATAAATAGTAAATACCATATACTGCAAAACTTGTCGATTTTGTAAATATAAAAATACTATGCCATTTTAATAATGAAATTTAAATATTTGCATTAAAATAAATGAATGTTTCATTAATTAAATCAAATTTGTATTGACTTATTGTAATATTAAATTTTCATACTTGCTTTTTGAAAAATAATAATTTGAAATAGTATCAACTATTTTATTCGTAGTATAATGACATCGCGATCAATTTATTACGTATTTATTTTTTGAAAAAAAGTTGTACACCCGTGCTTCCTCGGCCGCGTCTCAGCGCGGAATGACAGCCCGAAATTGGAAAATGTATGAAGAAATTCAATTCAGGTTATATTTTTTCTCTTTACTGGAAAAGTATTTAATTTGACTTGAAAATAATTAGTCATAAAGCGAGAAGACTATATAAGCCATCATATTGTTTCGGTTTTATATTAAAATATTCATTAGTTTAAGGTATAATGGTTCCGATTCAGACCCTATTTTTCGTCATTTTCAGCGATTATTGCGCCAGAATAAACGTATTTACGTGATAATGTTGTATGGAAGCATACAATTTCTATTTGCTATAAGCAAAGAGGAATGTTTAATCTTTATTTATATACCAAGATCTCCTCATAAGCGTAACTCCTGATTCAATAAATGGTACCTCAAAACTACGGAAATTTGTAAATGCGCCCTTAATTACAATATCTTTCGAAGTATCTTTCCCAAATCCCAGATCTATTCAGTAAACAAAAGAATGTGTATAAAAAATTTCACCAGAAACGTTTATCAAAACATTGAACAATCAAAAAAGCCGAACGTTTAACTTTTTCATTACCAAGAAAATCTTTTTAAAAGCAACGAGCATTGTTTGCCAAAAAGGAGTTTTAAGAGCGAATCCGGCTATCTTGGAGAAAACGAGTTTATCCAAAGTATTATGCAAAAATATACTCGCTTTAATGAATTTTACCACGTTAATATTATGTTTGTTTAATTTTATGTCTTATGGTGTTGAAGGGAGAGAAGGAAAAATACCCTTATTGGGCTTTACATTGAAATTAATGTTCACCTTCGGACCAAAGATTTTATTTTATTTTGAATCAAGGTAGTTTGTTCATTATGATCATCATCAACCACATGACGTCCAGTGCTGAACATAGGCCTCCCCTAAAGATTTACAAGTAATTTGTTTGTGGTATGATATTTGTTTACGCCCGGATAGGGACCACCGTACATAAGGTGTTAAAACCAGCCAGTTGCCCACGTAAGTGTGCCGCGTTCCGGGATCAGTCTGTGTGTATCCGGTTCAAACAGGCCGGAATAATTATGTCGACTGACGAGGGATAATCATCGCTCGTCAGTCGACAGTCATCTGGACCCCTCTCCACTTATCATCAGGTTCAGTGGCGTCACTTTGCTGTGCCAGTACCAAAAAAAATATCTTAATAGTCCACAATTACAATACTTAAAGTTCTTTTGCTGCAGTCGGTAATATGAGCAAATTCTATTTCGAACACTTCCATACATAAAAAATATTACGATGAAATAAATACATCAACGCCTGTCACTTGATATTTCCATCATTCAAATATGTCATATCGATCCATCACCGGCAACACTTTCATAAAAACGAAGTGAGAAATCACGTTACTGCGATATCACGGATCCAACTCGATATTCGCTTCAATAATTTCATTCTTCGTGGAATAAGAAATAACACTTAGACAGTGCACTGAGAACCAGCATCCTTCATATTTTGAACTATTTACCCACATTCATTAAAGAAAGTTACTTTACTGAGAAATATGAACGCTTTCGCAACTTCCAAGTTTATTAAAAGTGGAATATTAATTTCGAGTGAATTTACGATACGATTGTACGATAATATTAATATCAGTCGTTAATTACTTTTAAATGTTTTAAGTTTTTTTATTAGGTAAATTCAATATTATGTTTACTATTGCCTTCATATGCCCAAAATGTTTAACATTCAAATCTTTATGTTTTATTTGTATAATTTCTTAAAACTCCGAATTTTCTTCAACTCAAGTGACCAACTTAAATATACTTGTTTTCACATCGCCTATTTCGAAACTTGTAGACGCATTAGCGTATTCGGCAAGTAAACAAACTCTCGGAGTGCTACAGCTAAGACAAAATGGTAACTAGTTGAAGGACACCTTTAGTGAAAAGCTCTCAAACTTGAGCGTAGTCGAGATAGTTCTGAGATATTCTCGAAGTATGTTAATGCCTAACACCCGGATTTGAATGGATTATATAGTGTCTTAAATGCCATAATGACAAGCGTAAATATATTATATTAAGTAGAATGTCTTGTTGGCGTAGCTATATTAGTAATATTGGAAGATATTGGGTTATACTTTGGAGTCACACTGGTGGTAGGTCTCTCATTATGTAAGAGGCCGTCTGGGTGGGTACCACCGCAATGTCAATGTCTATTTCTACCGCCAAGCAACAGTGCATGCACTGTTGTGTTTCGGTTTGAAGGACATTGTAGCCAGTATAACTACTGGACATAATGAGACTTAACATCTTATGTCTCAGGATGACGAGCGCAGTGGAATGCCACACAGTACTTTGTAAGTCAAGGTGCTGGATGGTTTTGCTACTGTTTATGGGTGGTCGTATCGCTTACCAGCTCACAGCATGCTCGTCTCGTCATTCAGTGAAATAAAAAAAAAAAAAAAATGTCAGGAATCATATCTTGGACCTAACATAGCTGGCGAAAATAAAGTGGTAAAACGGAAAAGGCGACATGCTATGTATGTATGTTAGACTTACTTGCATAGCATATAAAACTATTTTTAAAATGTCGAGGACTAGCTTTGTCGATAGACATAGAATAAAAATAAACCAAACAACTTGTCCAGCATAAAATGGTCTAGCATGTTTCTAATCTCCAATCAACTTATTTTAAATAAACGGTATGCTGTAACAACCCGTAATTGGATACGAAATAAAACCAGTCTACATTTAAAACATCTGATGACTTTAAAGCCGTGACACTGAACCGATGCTGCAGCAAAGTCGACGTTTGAAAGATTGTTTCCTAGGGTGATTAAAACAGTTTACGTTGGAGTTCAGGCGACCGAGCTTCTTGCAATTTTTATTTGATACTAAGATTTTTTAATTGTAAAGTGTGTTACATTTTTATGTTTACTGTAAAGGTCGTTTTCCTGCAAGGTGGACATACGACTTGATAAAGGTAGCAGGAACACGCTGGATGCGGGCCGCTTTTGACAGGTCCGTCTGGAAATCTTTGGGGGAGGCCTATGTTCAGCAGTGGACGTCATGTGGCTGATGATGATGATGATGAAAGGTCGTTTTTAGCGATAAGAAGACAAAGATTGTCAAACCTGAAGTTACAATTAATTTGGAACTATATTAATAAATAATATGGTGATTTTTTGTTTGAAAGGTCATGTTCTAGCGAGTCCGGTCCAAGTATCAATTGGTATAGGTACAGTTTATGAATCACCTACAAATTTTTCATTATTAGATACACTAAAGAGAGTAATCCCGGCCTCTCTAAGAATGGTAACTACGTTTCACGCTTAGTTCGTAGTCCCATGCAGTAGTACGTACGTACGTATGTACAATTTTTTTTTTTTATTGCTAATGAATGACGAGACAAGCATTCAAGTCGCCTGATGGTAAGCTATACGACCGACCATAAACAGTAGCAACAGAAAGTACCATACAGATTATAATTACAATATACCGCGTGGCACTCCACTGCGCTCGTCATCCTGAGACATTAGATGTTAAGTCTCATACCATACCATACCAGCCCTGTATTATATACTGCCCACTGCTGAGCACGGGCATCCTCTACAACTGAGACGGTTTAGGCAGACTTCCCATACCTTCGAAATTCTTATAGAAAACTTCTCAGGTATGCAGGTATCCTCACGATGTTTTTCGTTCACCGTTAAAGTGAGCGATAATTCTCAAATAATACACACATAACTTTTTAAAAAATTCAGAGGTGCATGGGTTTTGAACCTGCGGACATTCGTCTCGGCAATCCGTTCCACTCCCAACTAAGCTACCGCCGCTTCATTCGTCTCGGCAGTTTAGTCTCATAATGCCCAGTAATTACACCTGGCTACAATTTGCTTCATACTGGAACGCTACAGTGAATATACACTACTGCTTCCGGCATTACGGCGGTATCTACCCAGACAGCTCCTCCAATACGAGAGATCAACCGCCAGCGAAGGTTACAAAGTCACCAATTGTCTTAAAATCCTATCAGATCCATCAATCTTCAAAGAAATTATTCCCAGAATCTTTTAAATAGATTATTACGTTATGACTACACGGCAAAGTAAGACGTAATTGAAAATAGCTCGCTTTTTATCATTTCGCATTGGGGATTGCTTTTACGACCCAATTTTTCACGACCCCCATCCCCTCGTTCCGCGCCTTCCTTCGATTTAATATCCCTCCTTTATAGTGAAAAATGATTTATTAGTGAAGCAGAGCGATGTTTGATATGGGAGTTGTGTCAATTGGACGCTGTGGTGTTTTGTTTAAGATTGTAAGGCTTCTTAGAATTTCAGAATCCATAAGGAAAATTGGGATAAAATGAAGGTTGGGGATGAAAGGCTTCGATGCCTATATTTTTGGTATGAACTTATAGACATTAGACGTTAATTAAAGAGTTCTATGATTATATAGAGCGGACATTGGGAAAATGTTCATACAAAAATTTTGGGCCTGTTTGTTCGTGAAATAGCAAAACAAATTATTGCTTTCTTTACAAAATTTGCGCATACCGAGATATCTTGTCACATGGATGTGTCAAATAAGACAGCGACTTATTACCAATTGGTAATAACTTTTGGACGAAAAATTTGGGCCTGATGTCCGGTCTATAACTAACTATACTGTTTAATGTCTTTAACGTTTATACATATCTCCAGTTTTTCTGTATTGCGAGGTCATGTGGTAGACTATTAGGGTCATTCGGCCTAAAAGTACGCACTTTTTTTTCTATCGTCTACACAGTCAAAAATATAGTGTCTTGAAAAACGTTTTAACACTCTATGTAAAGGAAGTTTATTCTACTTTCATTATTTAATGAGTTTTTGTACATTGCTTCACTGTTTTTTTTGCAATACATGTTTAAGTGCATCGGGAGAAATTCGTACTATTGACCCGTTAAGTGGGTAAAACTACGCAGAGTGTTTAATGAAAATATTTTTTATCTGTATAAGGTCTAAAGATCTTTACAAATAATATTCGACTTAATTGCAACTTAAAGAAGAAAAAACCGTGCGATCATTGTAATGAAGTTATAACAGGGTGCGTACTTTTAACGTCGTACTCTTATCCAAACGGGAAATATTTTAAACAATCATGCGTTAGTTGAGACGCATTTATTTTCTAGGACAGAATTAATGACTAAAATAAATACTATAATAATCATGTAAACTTAACATAATTAACGGACTTTTATAAACTGATGCACCGTCTAGCCATACACTTTTTTCCCAGCATAAAATGTTGGTAACTAATCAACAAAGTCACGTTGATCACCGTTTTTCGCTAAACAAGTGAGGCTTGGTAAAATAGCTTGTGGCTCTTACATCGTCCCTGACGCGCCCCTGATCTAGCCGAAAAAGTGTCTGAGCCCCCTCAATGGGTTCCGAGATATTGACCATGCGAACTTTTACCCACTGCGTGCTGTTGTCCCGAATGACCCTATAATAAATAATAATCTATTCACAAATGATTTACAACCTTATTCATGAACAGTTTATAAACCTATTTTGGTTATAGAATGTTTTGTCTTCTTCCTTCAAACTCAATTCAAAATTCGTTCGAAGAAGACAAAGCATTCGATAACTAAAATAGGTTTATAAACAGTTTATGAATAGGGCCGTTGGTATCTAATCCAGTTTATTAATTTTATGCAATACTATTTTTTTTTATTGCTTTGAATGACGAGACGAGCATGTGGTTCGCCTGATGATAAGTGATACGACCACCCATAAACAGTAGCAACACCATCCAGCACCTTGAGTTACAAAGTACTGAGTGGCATTCCACTGCGCTCGTCATCCTGAGACATAAGATGTTAAGTCTCATTATGGCCTGTAATTACACTGGCTACAATGTCCTTCAAACCGAAACACAACAGTGCATGCACACTGCTGCTTGGCGGTAGAAATAGACATTGCGGTGGTACCCACCCAGACGGACTCTTACATATGAGAGACCTACCACCAGTACTAGCTTTTGCTCGCGGCTCCGCCCGCGTGGAGCTTTATCATATTAGTATAGATGAATTTGATTGAAAGTGGACGATAGCCTAGTTGGGAATGGAACGGTCTACCGAGACAATGTCCGGAGGTTCAAAACCCAAGGCACACACCTCTGACTTTTCGAAGTTACGTGTGTATTGTTGATCAATTATCGTTCGCTATAACGGTGAAGGAAAACATCGTGAGGAAACCTACATACCTGAGAATTCTCCATAAGAATTTTGAGGGTATGTGAAGTCTGCCAACCCGCACTAGGCCAGCGTGGTGGACTAAGGCCTAAACCCTCTCAGTAGTAGAGGAGGCTTGTGCTCAGCAGTGGGCAGTATATAATACAGGGCTGGTATGATGATGATAGATGAATTTGAAAGTGATCATCATTTCATTCAATATTGTTGCATAGAAATAATTCGTGACCCAGGAAAAACATTAAACCGAGAAATGCCCTATTCCAGAGATTACCCGGCAACACACGGGCAAAAGCTATATACAATAGAGCCCAAAGATAATTCATACACAACGTCCATACGTAATGAGCGGGAGTATATTCCATTTGATGTATCGTGGGCTATAGAACCGCTGCATATGTTGCCAAATTAATGGCGACGACGTGACCCCACACACCTAGGCCTGTTTGTTCATGTAGATTAGGATAAATTATGTCTGGTAAACGTTTAAATTATAAAATCTTTAATAAATGAAGGTGTTTTTTTCTGTAATCTATACTAATATATAAAGCTGAAGAGTTTGTTTGTTTGTTTGTTTGAACGCGCTAATCTCTGGAATTACTGGACCAATTTTGAAAATTCTTTCACTAATAGGAAGCTACATTACTCCTGAGTTACTTTTTACCCGGAAAAACTTTTCCACGCGGGCGGAGCCGCTAGCAGAAGTTTAGTAATTTATAAACATAGCTTCATGGCAGTGCTAGGCTAAAACAGCTGCTGCCCCTGCCTGCCCTCCCTCCCGAAATCCCTCCCGAGATTTCTACCAATCTTAGGGCAGTCACGTCCTGTATAAACTCAAATTCATAGGCTTATTTAAATCGAGGACAGTTTTAGTGGTTAGACGGGAAAGTTTTATGTCAATTATGAGGACAGTCGCCAGATGGCGCCAGCGGCTAAGCAACCGCTGAAGTAACTGCCTACAGAGACGGAGTTAGGAGAGGATTGCAAAGTGATATTAAGAAATACTTAAACTTCTCGGCATTTACTACAATCTATATTTTATGAAGAAAAAGTTGCATTTAGTTATTATTTTAGTTGCCGTTCAATGAAGGATTTTTTAAATATTCTACGGTACAAACTTATCAGTTATCAGATGAAAAGGAAATTATTAAGCACAACTGCAAATGACCTTTGCCCCAGGAGTGAAGTTTTTAAGCTAGTTTAGTGTGACCTTGCTGTATGTCGTAATTAATTTTATATAGACATCACATTCACATTGAGATTGCATTGCATTGCACTAATCACATAAGTCGATACATAAGCCGATCGCAGTATATAAGCCTATCAAAGTATATAAGCCGAAAGAAGTATATAAGCCGACCGAAGTATATAAGCTGACCGAAATAAATAAGCCGAACGAAGTACATAAGCCGAGCAAAGTATATGAACCGGCCGAAGTATATAAGCCGACCGAAGTATACAAGCCGGTCTAAGTATATATGACATACTCAGAATGAAGGCTCGTCAGGATATGCATATGGCGTGCCTTTTATTCAATCTTATTAAATACCGCACTCCTCCATATCTCGCCGACAAGCTGCACTGGCTGCAAGACGTGAGCGCGCGCCACACTCGCACATTCAGCTGGGCGCTGGTGGTGCCGAGAGCTCGTACAGTTGCATTCCGGGGTAGCTTTAAATTTGCCGCATCCAGCTGCTGGAACGACTTGCCACCGCCTCTTCGTAGTCTGCAAACATTGCACACTTTTAGAACTCGATATAAAAAAATATTGCTTAAAATACAAAAAGATATCGAGTAATAATTTAAATTTATTATTTACATACCTCTTCTTTGCAGACTTATGGCGCGGCGGTGTCTCGGGAGTGCACAGCGCGCTTAAGTTTACCCACGCATTAATGGGCTAAAATGCCATGATAATTTTTTTTATATATACAGCGTGTAAAAGACAGCCTACCGAAAATTTTAAAGTAAAATAGCATTATATGCCTATATTAAAATAAAGATGTCCGCGGGTACCGGACATGTGTGCATAACAATTTCGTAATTCTTGGGCCAGAAATGTATGTGATCCATTGCGCAGTTATCGAAATCTACCTACACTCTACAGTAGCCGGCGCGGGGTACCGCGCGAATACGTTTATAGGATAAAGCACCGCGGCGTGATACGAGGATTAACACAATTCAACTCGACAAAATAATATCGACGGCACTGTCCACTCTACAATTAAAATAGCACAATTTCATTGGGCTTACCTACATCAAGTCCTCTCGCTTCTAAAGAGATAAGGTTCTAAGTGGCCCCCACCAACTCGTTCGCATAGACGAGCCCGTCGTAGTGTCTCGGCATGAAGCCGGGACATAAAGCTAGGGTCACGAACACACTACTCAAAAACTCCTAAAATACGTTCTCGCATTTCTTCTGCGGTATTGCACTCACTAGTAAATACACTTTCTTTTATGTAAATACTGGCCCACACATTTACACTCCACCGAGTCTGAAATCCTCTTTCTTGGATGGCAAAAGGATTTTCGTGTGCCCGTATGTGGGAATTACGTCTGTTCCACATCCCACATCTTGTGAATGTGGACTCATCAGTCCATATCACGTTCGCAGCGAAGTTAGGAATTGCGCGCCGCTGGTCTTGGAACCAACGGCAGTACGACACACGTAGACTTCTGTCAGCGTAGAGCATTGCTTGTACCTTGCGAATGTAATACGCTCGCTGCTGGTCTTTCCGTAACACTTTATGCATATTCGTATGTGACAATCTACATTCATAACGGATACGTATCACACGAGCAGCCGTGCGTGTTCCCAACCGTGGGGTTGCGCGTATTACAGCCAGAATGTGGTTTTCCGTACGACTTCACAAGCGTCTTCCAGACCCTTGTCTGGGTACTACCGGCTGGTTATCCAAAGTACGTTGATACGCCCGAGTTATTACACGCTTATCAATTGGGTGCCGATTATAAGGATACTTTTTTTCATAAAGTCGAAGAGCTTGTTGCTCTTTGCCTCGAGCTTCACCGTAACACATTATCATTTGTCCATATTCACGTGCACTGAAACTGTTAAGGTATTTCACTATTCCGCTCGCGAGACATTAAAAAAACACTTGTTCTTACTGGAAATCCTGAGAAAAGAACAAACCCAAAAACCACAAATCCTCATTAATAAGAACGTCAGGAAAAAATACGATCCGCACAAGACGAAAGGTGCGTCGGAACTAACAAACAAACCGCCGGGCGCCGCGCCACCTGCCAGGGGCCAAAAGTAGGTACTTGCGAGTCGCACGCGTCGCTCAAAGAAATTACCTAGACCTATAACATTTGGATCGGTCATTTTCATTAAATTTATTTGCGTCTTGAAGTACCTAATAACAAATAATTTGCTGGTTCCATATTTGGGCATTTACTAAAGAGGATTCCCTGTTTCGTCACAAATGAAAAGATTTTATTGCTTAGTGCACCCAAGTTTTGTAATGATGTGGTAAGTATCGTAGTTCATCACATTTACGAGTTTTGGAAAATTGTGATATTCCTTTACAGTTAATACTAGCTAACAAAGCAATTTTTTTTAAACTCCTAGAACTGATATTGTAAATACTTTAAATGTTTAATAAAAAATGTAAAAAATACTTTGTACTCATAAAAATCGTTATTTCATTATTCTTTCGTAAAAAACACAACTGCGCGTTCATAGTTAATGAATTGACGAGTGGAATTAAATAAGTCCAATCCACATTTTCTATAATCCGAAATTCGCAACGCTCGTCGCTCGTAGTCAAAGGACGCCGCGCGCGTCGGCGCGCCTTTGGGCCGGCGCGGCGGCCGGGCGCCCGGCGCGGCGCAGCGAGGCCATTGCACGCGGCGCGCGTGGCGCTGTATACCTATTTCAAAACAGCTGATTGGGGGCGCGTGCGTACATTTTATCTTTTCTACATACATTTCTGTTATTATGAAAATAATTTACTTCTTGTTATTTTAATGAAAGTGGGGTTGTGTTAGTGAATAGTATCGATTTTATTGCGTTATCATTGAAAAAAAATATCAACAATTCATGAAAAGACCGACGAAAAATTCAAACGCAGGGGGTATCAGAATCATGTACTGAACACCTGGTATCAGTTTTCGGTAGGCTGTCTTTTACACCCTTTATATATGGTTTTTTTTTTTACTATTAATATTATTTTGATCTGACTCAACTACTTTCTCAATCATTTTGCACTGTGTTTTCTGTTTATTGCTGTTTTAATTATGATTATTTTTTTATATCACTTAAGTAATTGAGTTGCAACTTGCAACACGTCCGTGCGCTCACAATTTCACAACGCGTCGGGCCCATGGAAGACCAGCGCCGCGGCTCGCCCGCGGCTTGAGCTGAATGTGCTGATGAAAACAATGGATAGATTGGTGTATTACACCGCTAAAATCCCCTAATCGCTGATGTCTCAATCATCTTCCAACGACTGCCCTGAGCCGAGGCTCGTACCCCACTTAGGGGGTGCCCTCAGCGTGGTCGTTTAAATGTAAAGGGTTGGAGCGTCTAAAGCGTTCGCCCGAAAGTCCGGTGTGGTCAGAAAAGCCGACTCGCGTCAGGCTACTGACCGTAATGTCCATAACAAAAAAAAAAAAAAAAAAAAAAGGGACCCGTTTTGCACTCACACCATGACGTTCGGCACGACACACGCGCTTCTTTTGTATTTTTTTTTATTGTTTTTTTTATTAAATTTATATTATTATTACATTTTTGCATTTATTTTTTTTTGTATTGTTGTGTTTTTTTTTTCCTATGTTCATTTCTTTGTTGATATGGTGTTTGTGCAAATAAATGTATTGTTGTTGTTGCTGTTGTATATAAGCCAACCGAAGTGTATAAGCCAACCTAAGCATATAAGCCGGCCTAAGTATATAACGCGGCCTTAGTATATAAGCCGACCGAAATATATAAGCCGACCGAAATATATAAGCCGACCGAAGTATATAAGCCCGAAGACAGCAACGTCAAGCTAGAGTAGGTAGTTATGGGTACTAGGTCTATTACGTAATGTACGTAAGCGTCCGTATGGACATCAATAATTTTTCAGTTACGACTGCATTTTTTAATCGCTTCGAATTAACCTCTATTCCAAATTCCGAATACAGCCCCATCAACTCAAATAGAACAAAAGTGAGTGCAATATCAGCGGAAAGCTTTAGAAATGTCTAAACTGAGAACAGTTTTATTAAGGCGACTCGGTGATACTTTCCCCGGGCGAGTCTTAAATATAACTATGTACAATTATACGGCTGGACTCATTTGAAAATAACGAGTTGAAGTTAAATAAAGGAACAGATCAAGTTACTTAGGAAGAAAGGTATTGGTGTAATATTTCCTGCTAAAATTTCTGAAATTTGTGCCTCATATGGCGATAGGCTTGAGCGATCACATCATGGAACAGAATACGCACGGCGAACAGTGGTACACTAGTTGCGCCCCTGCCTACCCCTTATAATACTTGTAAACTGCCTCGGTGACGTAATTATATTGGGTACGCGTTACGAGTACGATTTGCGCGCTGAGGTCTTGGGTTAGAACTCGTCTGGATTTTTCCA
The DNA here is from genome assembly GCA_947568825.1 of Sphinx pinastri. Classification (NCBI taxonomy): domain Eukaryota; kingdom Metazoa; phylum Arthropoda; class Insecta; order Lepidoptera; family Sphingidae; genus Sphinx; species Sphinx pinastri. The sequence goes on along the minus strand of OX387627.1, from coordinate 5,016,892 downwards.
TCTTTAAAATTACTCAGTCGCAGCTCGGAGTGAGGCAGTTGGCGGTGTGATACCCCCGTACCTCAGAAAGCACGTAAAGCCGTTGGTCCTGCGCCTGATCTCTCTCCGGTCATGTGGGGTTGCCGTCTCACCGGATTATGAGAGTGAAGGAATAGCGAGTGCACCTGTGTATTACACACACACTTGTGCGATATAATACCTCATGCGTACCGGGCTGATCTCCGCTGAGATTGGCCGCCGTGGCCGAAATCGGCTAGGAAGGGATATATATATATATAAACTAAGATAAGATTATTTATCTTAGTTTACTAGTATTATAAATGCTAACGGATTATGGCTACAATGTATAACTACTACCAGCTACTACCGTATAACTACTTTTACTGGTGGTAGGTCTCTCATATGTAAGAGTCCGTCTGGGTAGGTACCACCGCAATGTCTATTTCTACCGCCAAGCAACAGTGTGCATGCACTGTTGGGTTTCGGTTTGAAGGACATTGTAGCCAGTATAACTACTGGACATAATGAGACTTAACATCTTATGTCTCAGGATGACGAGCGCAGTGGAATGCCACACAGTACTTTGTAAGTCAAGGTGCTGGATGGTGTTGCTACTGTTTATGGGTGGTCGTATCGGTTACCATCAGGCGAACGGCATGCTCGTCTCGTCATTCAATGCAATAAAAAAAAATGTTACAAATTAAAGCAGTTGACAGTTGCTTCCACTTAATTACTTTAGCAGTTGAGGAAACACCTTCATAATATGAAAACAAAATATTGACAGCTCTTCGCTGCAGTTTTCTATTGTGTATCTTTGCAACAGCGTCTAAATGTAAACAAAAAAAATTGAATACAATTATTTCGCTCAGCTACCTTAAGAGCAATTATATTCTAACGAATACTAAAAGAATACTAAAATCATAATCAAGAAAACATAAGAACCAATAAATAAGTAAGTACGTAGATAAGAAATTTCCAGGGCCTTCATTGCCGAAGTTGAAACTTAACATAATTATCCCAAAAAAATCTCATTTGAAAGCATAAATCCTCTTCAAACAGATTGTTACTTTAATCTTTTATTTCCATTCTTAAGGATTCCAATGTTCATTAGTCATTCTTTGGAAGAGATAAAATGATTTATTATAGCCGAGGGAAACTCTTTTCACGGCTGTGTAGGATTGATGCGCCTTTTATACAAACTACTGGATTCTTGTGTTTGTCACCGATTCATAAGTGAATAATCTGTCTTCAACCTTGGTTTTGTTATATTTCCACAAATGACCTAGATACTCAAGACATTATAGGTCGCTATAAAAAATATTTTCCTAGGTTTCGGTATTATAAGTAAATAAACATATATAAATTAGTGAATAAGTGGAAGATGGCCTAGTTGGAAATGGAACGGTCTGCCGAGCCAATGTCCGGAGGTTCAAAACCCCAAGGCACACAACTCTGAGTTTTCAAAGTTACGTGTGTATTGCTTATCAATATAAATTAGTGAGTGCCTCATATCAAGCTTGTAATCTAGTTCTATAGAATGTTAAACAACTATTGTGATATAATATATAATTCATTATTTGCGTGTTAAACAAAAGAACTCGAATATTGTTTCTCGAGCAAAAATCTCAAGAATTTCCAACCAACAAAGGCAATAACTGCTATCTGAAATATTAGTCTAGACGTTAGCTACGTGGGATGTAAACGATTATTGTACTAATCGAAACTGCTATCAGGCTGTCTGCTGAATCCACGACGAGCTTTATTTACTGTTTATGGCAGACGGCCGATAAACGAGAAGCTAGCCGACTAAGAACAATCACCAAGAGAGCTACCAGTCTTCTCAACGTATAAAGGTCACCCAGTAGGCAATGAATCCATGTGAAGGAACGTATTCGATGCAAAAGGTATCGAGGATAAATTATAATAATTAAAGGTATAATAATTTTTGGTTCGACTGCCTCGGTGGCGTAGTTGTTTTACAGTACGACTGCAATGCTGAAGTCTCGGTTTCGATCCCCGTATCGGTCCCAGAGGTATTGGATTTTTCTATTTAGTATCAATCAGCCCGGAGTCTGTAACTTGTGCCCGATATGGCGATAAGCCCGCCCTCTATCACATTCTGGGACGGAATACGCACAGCGAAAAGTGGGTGCACCAGTTGCGCCTCTGCCTACCCCTTTGGGGATAAAAGGCGTGAGTGTTTGTACGTATGTATGTATGTAAATGAATAGTTGTGTAAATTACTGACCATTAAACTTATAGGGATTATAAGCGCGGTGTTCTAAAGAGCTCTATGATACGCGTGTTTAATGATCGTATTCGGCGTGCATATCATTTTTGTAGGTATGTACGCAGTGCAGACTGCATCGGGCTTAGTCCGCGTTTTAGGTTCATTCGGAACAAATCATTTCATTTAAAAATTTAGATCTCCATACACAACTATAATATAGCTCAACTGTATCGTAACACAAAATTAAACAAAGATTAATTCATGCCCGTGAACATATTCGATGGTTCTCTAGCAAACATATTTAATCGAAAAAGTTTTAATTAAAAGCTAAACAAACCGGGATTCCTGTTTACTATCACACCTAATGTTAATTTAATACAAAGTTCCAAATTGAATGTTTATCGTGATTGGAATCCATTGAAACCCGAAAACTAAATTTATTAATTTATGTGTGGATTAACTCAGTAGAGCGAAAAGTTACCAAACCGTAGCTTAAAGTTTATGTTTAAGATCTGGATTGATCAGATCATAACGCCATACATAACCACTAAGTCGCCCCCCCTCCACGAAGGCTGAACGGTAGTAGGAGCAAGGAACTTAAACCGCGAAACACTGGACACTGGTCCAAGAAAATTGCGATACAAAGCAGCTTATCATAAAGTTAGTTAAAAGCCTTTTAAGACGAGTACGACCATCAAAAATAAAATTAAAATAAGCAGTTCCGTGCAATCCGAACAGTTCCAATCCCAATTTTATATATATGTATATATACCCTTTCTAGCCGATTTCGGCCACGGCGGCCGATCTCAACAGAGATCAGCCAGATACGCAGGAGATAATATTGTATTGATAATATTATTACAAATTTTAAACTTAATTATAAAGAATTATTAGCCGGGGTTCGCTCAGACCACACCTGTCAAATGGTCAAACTTAATTGTGAAGAAAATAAAAATAAAAAAAACATTATTAAATTTAGACCCCTATCTCAACATCATTTGCAGAAATTTAGCACTAGACTTAACTCTGTGTTACCTATGCTGACTTGCGACTCAGACCACCCAAACAATATGTTTGAAACATTATTAAACAGTATTACACATGTGTTTAATAAAACATGTGGTGTAAAATCAGTACCACTAAAAAATAAAATATCATTCAGTGCTTGGGCAACAAAAGGTATAAGGCGTAGTAGAGATGTTCTTTACGAATTATATGACAGAAGGTCCTTTACACCTGATGTCAAATTTACTAATTACGTAAGATCATACTCTAATATTTTTAAAAGTGTATGTAAGTATGCTAAGGCTGCTTATATTAGTAGTAATATTAAAAACTCTGACAATAAAATTAAAACAACTTGGAAAATTATTAATACTGAAACTGGCAAAACTAAGTCTTATGACAAGATTGTATTGAACATTAATGACGAACTAGTTTCAGATAAAAATATTACAGCTAATTACTTTGAACATTTTTTTACTAACATACCGTTTGAAACGACAAAATGTCTGCCATCCTCACCAGGAGCAGCTGAGTCATTTTTAAAACACAATGTAGATTTATCAATACCGAATATCAGATTTGATTTTGTTACACAATATGATATAATAAAAGTGTTTAAGAGCCTACACATGAAAAGCACTGAAGATCTTTGGGGTTTGTCTGTTAAAGCGTTGCAGTCAGTAATAGTTAGCATCGCCCCAATCCTTGCTAATATCTTTAATTCCTGCATTAGGGACGGCATATTTCCTGATCTTATGAAGATAAGTAAAGTAGTGCCAATTTTTAAAGCAGGTTGCTCAAACACTCCTTCAAATTATAGGCCTATTTCTATTTTACCAGCTTTAAGTAAAGTATTCGAGAAAATATTGCTTAATCAAATGCTGGTATTCTTTAATAAAAATAGAATATTACACGATAGGCAATTTGGATTTACAAAAGGCAGGTCTACACAAGATGCTGGACGTGCTTTAGTTAAAGCAGTGTTGGATGCCTGGGAGGGATCACAGGATGCTCTAGGGGTGTTTTGTGATCTTTCCAAGGCATTCGATTGCGTCGATCACAGCACCCTAATTTTAAAACTTCGTTATTATGGTATTAGGGGAAACGCGCTAAACCTAATATCTTCATATTTATCAGATCGGAAACAACAAGTATTTATCGACAACGTCTTCTCCGCAGGCTCCTTAGTTAGGATTGGGGTTCCCCAAGGATCCATTTTGGGTCCTTTTTTATTTTTAGTCTATATAAATGACCTTCCCTACATGGTTAACAATATGGCTGAAGTTGTGTTATTCGCTGACGACACTTCGATAATATTTAAGATAAATAGAAGGGAAGAGAATCTTACAGAGCCAAATAAAGTACTTAGATTGATTTCCGACTGGTTTTCTGCTAATAATTTACTTCTAAATGCGGCAAAAACTAAGTGTGTCCGTTTCTCGTTACTTAACAATAAAAATGAAGTAAACATTGATTTAGACGGGAATAAACTAGAATTAGTACCCTCAACGGTCTTCCTGGGGGTTTCAGTCGATAATAAATTGCAATGGGGACCCCATATTCAAAGAATTGCAAGCAAATTGAGTTCTGCCGTCTTTGCTATTAGGAAAATTAGACATCTAACTGATGTGGCTACGGCGAGGTTGGTATATTTTGCTTACTTCCACAGCATTATGTCATACTGCAGTCTTCTGTGGGGTTCTGCTGCAGATCTGCAGACCATTTTTATCTTACAGAAGCGAGCGATTCGTGCTATTTATAACCTTCGCTCTCGCGATTCTCTTAGACAACTGTTTAAAGAGGTCAATATACTGACTTTGCCGGCCGAATACATTTTTCAGAATATTATGTATGTTCGCAAAAACCTTAGTACTTTTATGAAAAACAGTGACTTGCACTGTCTGAACACTAGAAATAAGAATAAACTAGTTGTTCCAAATTTTAGGCTCTGTAAAACAAGTAAATCATATTTAGCAAATGGAATAAAATTTTATAATAAACTTCCCTCCGAAATAACTAATCTACCCGGACACAAATTCAAGTGTTACGTTAAGCGCGAGTTAATGTCTAAGGGGTATTATAATGTATCGGATTACCTTGATGATCAGACAGTTTGGAAAATTGGTCCTGCACACCATGGCCAACCATGTTAACACATATTAGAAGATAATTGCATAAAATGTCATGTCTACTCATCTACAATATTGACATTATAATTAATATTAAATCTTTATTTGACATTCATATATATACCTCAATTATAATTATCCTCGCGTTAATATATAATCATTTAATGTTAATGACGACCGACCGATGATTGTGTTGCGCTTGCCTTTAAAATTATAAATTATTTAAATTGTGCGTATTGCTCGAAAACCAAATAAAATTCAAAAATTATGTTTGTAAATGTAGGCGTATGCACTCTGTACACCGTTTAATTATAATTATTTATTTGTGTTCTCTTCTCTAATTATGTTTTTTTTTTTTTTTTTTAGGTGTAGAGTTTAGTGTTTTTTAAATTCCTTCAATTGGATTTTATCTCAATTTAACGGTGATGTGTGTGCATTAGCTTATATAACTAATCTGACTTTGTATGCAAAAGACTTGAAAAAAAAGAATATTATAAAGATTCAATGGACAAATGATGACAAAAAAGTAAGCCCGGAGTTTCTTTCTGCCTTTCTTCTTCGGGTAGTCATCGCTTAGGTAGCTAGTGAAAGGCTGGTAGGTTAGCTAGGTTAGGGCCTGTAGTGTCCTCACCGGTGAGGATCGCGACGCGTTCCTTCCATTATTTTATTATTATAAAAATGATTTTCTTTTTTTTATTTTATTTTTATCTTCTCTTTCCTGCCAGCCCGAGCTTGGCTTCATTATTTATTTTTCATTGATTTTACTCCCTATAAAAATGTCTGTAGTTATATAAGTGACTTTTTGTAATAATTATTATTATAAATTGAATGTATCTTGACTTATCATAAGTGCAATTATGTTCGCCTACGTGATGAATAAACTATTTTATTTTATTTATTTTATTTTTATGATATTATAGTGCACAAGTGTGTGCGCAATACACAGGGTGCACTCGCTATTCCTTTACTCTCATAGTCCGGTGAGACGGCAATCCGACATGACCGGAGAGAGATCAGGCGCAGGACCAACGGCTTTACGTGCTTTCCGAGGCACGGGGGGTATCACACCGCCAACTTCCTGACTCTGAGCTGCGACTGAGTAATTTTAAAGATGGAAAAACCCAGTCACAAAATTTTTTGGCCCAACCCAGGATTCGAACCCAGGACCTCAGCGCGCAAATTGTACTCGTAACGCGTACGCAATACAACTACGCCACCGAGGCAGTCAATTTTAATAACCCAATTTTATATTAGTATTGTAAATATCGTACAATACTGCCTCGGTGGCGTAGTTGTATTACGGTACGACTGCAAGGCTGAGGTCTCGGGTTCGATCCCCGGGTCGGGCAAAGTGATATTGGATTTTTCTATTCAGTATCAGCCCGGAGTCTGGAATTTGTGCCCGGTATGGCGATAGGCTCGCCCCCTATCACATCATGGGACGGAATACGCTTGGCGAAAAGTGGGTGCACTAGTTGCGCCTCTGCCTACCCCTTCGGGGATAAAAGGCGTGAGCATGCGCGTAAATATCGTGTAATCGTTCGATATCGTTCGGCCGTACAAAAAAAACTGTAAAAAGTGCAGTGGCACGAAAACGTATTTTTAACGGTTTCTAAGAGTCCACAGCTATTGACGAGCAAAAGCGATCCGTACAAAGGCAATTTGCATTATCATAAAGTACTAAAATACACTCGCAACGAACAGTTTTATAAAATCCATACTTAGTACCTAACAAAAACCAACCCCAGTAAAACACAAAGCGTGAGTCAATATGAACTGGTCTCCAACTGATACATAACGTTAGTTAACTATAACTTTCAACCGAGAGTTCGTTTGCTTAGGACTGTTCTAATGGAAAGATAACATTCGCCCAATGATTTTGTCTTACAGTCATCTGCCAACTTTGAATGAAACTAACTAAATAAATACTATGGACATGATTTTCAAAGTTTGTGTTTATTCATACAAATTTCTTGTTAGAATTAAGGCTTTTGCTGTTTATGCACGCAAAGAAGATATCTCGTTTTGTCACAGCCCTTAGCAGGTTTGGCCTTTGGTTTCAATTACAGACGTTAATTTCTGTTTTTTTTTAATTTATTTCTGTGATGACCAATCAAGTTTTCCGACCCACCTGCTCCCCTGCTTGACCCCAAGGAGAATATTCCATAGCTATTCATAATTATTTTTGTGTATGAAATTAGACTAACCGCGAAGAAGATACAGTTCGTATCACTTGAGCTCTAGTGCGAGTCCGGCCATAGTCGGGACTATAGGACCGAGGTGAATAACCGAGGTATGTAAGCCAGCCCGGTATATAAGCCGGCCTACTCGCGTGACGCTTCTCACATATTTTTACAAAAATAACTAATATACTTACCGACAGAGTCGGTGATATTATCCTACTAATATTATAAACGCGAAAGTTTGTAAGTATGGATGTATGGATGTTTGTTACTCTTTCACGCAAAAACTACTGAACGGATTTCGATGAAATTTGGCACACGTGTAGATTATGTCCTGGATTAACACATAGGCTACTTTTTATCCCGGGAAAATATAAAGCGGGACTTTTATCCCGGGAAAACTCATTCAAGCGGGCGGAGCCGCGGGCAAAAGCTCGTTAGAAATAAATATTCACTAATAAATAATAAAAGACATGAAAATAGCTACATCTCATTATCAACTGTACGAAAGTAAATACGCAGTCGACCATTAGTTTGTGTCCACAAAATTATTAACTTATTTATTCAGAGGGCCATACACTACGTTTGGGAATACGTAAGCCAACTAGACGGTTGTCGCCCACCTCAGCTATTTAAAATTAACCTTTATGTGCAAAGTTCATGAAGTGGTTGAGCACCGTCTGGTTATATTAATTTAGGTGGATGTAAAAATAGAAGCTTATTAGCTGATTGGTTTGGTTAGTCCGATATATACAGGGTCATTTTTACATTGCGTTACTAAATGAAACCACATATTCGTCTTTACCTCTGCTAACATTGCCCCAAAAATCATCCATGATTAACTAATATTTTTGGCAAAAATCCGTAAAAAATATGCTGTTTTCCGATTTTTTTTCATTTTCTAGTTTAGTGCGAATATGGTGTCTGTGTAAGTATATTTCTGACTGAAAGTGCGATATTACCGCTTCGACAAATTCTCTTAGAGCTGTAGTAGCGGCATTAATGTAAAATTAAATTGACTTTTTATTGATATTTATTTTGTTTGAATCTTACACATTTTTATTTTACACCTATGGTTAGAATAACATATTGTTAAAAACTGAAGCCATTTTGATTTAAATAAAAAATAATATCTTATTATCTTCATCATCATCAGCCCGTTGCAGTCCACTGCTGGACATAGGCCTCTCCCAAGATACGCCACAGAGTCCGGTCTGCTGCTTTATGCATCCAGTCGCTGCCGGCCCTCTTGTGCAAGTCGTCCCGCCCTCTGGCCAGAGGGCGTCGCATCTTATCTTATTTTACGTTAGACTGAGACCGAAAGTGCGTGCATTTCGATACAGCACTCTTTTTATACACCCAACTATCACTTCCACTACTAGTTTGATAGCTCGATTGGTTTTTAAATCACAAATACCCTAACAAAAATATTTAAGTGCTAACGATATTATAAAGTGGTATTTTCAAGGAGACAAGCATGTAGTGTCAAAATTACATGTATAGAGAATATATTAAAAAACCCTGGTTTTGAAATTTCGGCAATACATTGTATTCCGCCGTTACTTTACAATTTTAAAACCTGTATCTACTCGTGAGGTATGACGGGATTTCATAATAAAAATACTTCACGTAAATAATACCATAGCCACAAGTTACTACAAAATATTAACTTTTCTGAAAACTACATAATTAGATCACTCAATTTGAGAAGTTTCGCGGAATCATGTTAATAAACTGCAGAGGTTTCAATGTAACCAATTAGTATTAAATATAAAAACATGTTTTCTTTTAATACGGTTATAAAATGATTTAAAAAGGTAGGTATTTATTACAAAAAAATACTATTACATTTAGAAAACTATTTTTTTTAAATATATTATTAGTTGCGCAAAATATGTATCAAAAATCTAATAACTTGATTTTTATAAATAACAACTCCTTTATACATTAGACAGACGAAATATCGCATAAGAAAATAACCTTACAAAGAGATTATAAAAGAAAACAAAATGAAAAGAAAAACATAAAATCTACTCGAAGATTTACATTACATTGGAACTTTGATAATTATGATAAAAGTTAGAACCCATCGAGACAAAGTTTTGCCAATTATTTTTGTTTCTATTCAAATGTATTGTAAAAATATGTATATTATTGAATAAATGTTTTTCATAAATCCGTTTATGAAAAATGGCGGCTAAACAAACTTACATACATACATACGGGTCTAATACAGAACCTCCTTTTTTGAAGTTGGCTAAAATAGGAGCCACCCCAAATGCATATAGGGTTGATTTTACCAAGGTTCTAAACCACTAAAGTTTAATAGGATTTTTATCTTGGAATAGCAAAATAATGGCAGAATAATAGTAGGTGGTTACTATTTCAGGATGTTTCGTCTTTAACTGGTCACATGCGAAACTGGCTTACTGGCGTTTCTCTCTCTTCTGTCGGCCCCTCATTACTGAGGATCGTGATCCTGTCCAAAGTCATTCAGCAGTCTTCTCCACGAGGCGCGATTTTCGGCTTGGTGCATCGCTACGCTCATTGGCATATTTAGGCATTTGGCGACTTGGTCGGATCAGCGCGTCGGTCTACGCCCCCTTGGTCGCTTGCGTTCGAGCTTACCGGTGAGCACCAACTTCTCCAAGTTGTCTGGTTTACTGGCGTTTGCTTTCATGTAAAATTATGCTATCGTACTTCTTACTAATATAATAAATGCGATTTTTTTGTGAATATGTTTGGAGGTTTCTGTGTTTGTTGGAAGTACACTCAGTAACAACTAAACGGATATGGATAAAATTTAGCACACAAGTAAATCATATTCTGGATTAACACATATTCTATTTTTTATCCCAGTAATTTGCAGCCATGCAAATTACAAGCATGGTGGTCACGACCCTCAGTAATGAGGAAACGACTAGGAAGAAGAAGAAGAATTTGCAGCCATGGCCAATAATGGATACCTTTAACCAGATTTTTAAGTAGATGGCGCTGGCATCGTACCGTGTGTTAGGGCAATTTGTAGCAGGAAAGGCTTTTCATCTACCATAAGTTGCTTCAAATCGGTAAATATATTTACAATCTGTAAGTCGTTGGGTTCATTGCATGCCTTAATCATATCCAATCATATTAAGCAAAAAAAAAAGAAAAATTTGGCAAAATATGACTATTTAAAATTATGATTTGTGATGATCTCGTGTCGGTCAATGTTGACCGGCATGGCGTTGAACGTGTTAGGTATACTTAAGACAAGTTTCCAATACAGTTCGTTTAAACTTAAACGTTCATCATACCAGCCCTGTATTATATACTGTCCCGCAGCTGGACACGGGCCTCGTCTGCCAATGAGAGGGTTTAAGCCTTAGTCCACCACGCTGACCTAGTGCGGTTTGGCAGACTTCACATACGTACTTTCGAAATTCTTATAGATAACTTCTTAGGTATGCAGGCTTCCTCACCATGTTTTTTATTCATCGTTATAGCCAGCAATAATTTACAAAGAATACATACATAACTTCTTAGAAAAGTCAGAGGTGTGTGCCCTTGGCTTTGGAACCTACAGATAGTCGTCTCGGCAGTCCGTTCCACTTCCAACTACGCTATCGCTTCTCAAACTTAAACATTACTTAATAAAAACCATCTCAACTATTTTACCGTAAAATAATTAATAAAAAATAATCAACTTACAAAAAAGAATGAACGCTGAACTATAAAATGCTCTTGGGGCATAAAATCTACCTATTGAATTCCAATTCTATCACGTGCCAACGAATTGTTCTCATAATAGACTCAATAACTGCTGAAATTGTCCATTTGCTTTAACATCTATCTTTTATAGATTTGTAGTATCATAATATTGCACGATTAAATTATTCTCAAGGTTTTATTTTTTATTGTTTAATACTATTATTCTATACTTTTTGTACATTATATGTTGAGTAGGTATACTATACAAAATCTATAAATGGAAATATTGAAGTTATATTTTGATATATACATCTATATCTATACTTATATTATAAAGAGAAAAGACTTGTATTTTTGTAACGAATAAACTCAAAAGTACCGGGCCGGTTTAAAAAATTCTTTCACCAATATAAAGCTACATTATCAGCGAGTAGTCTAGGCTACATTACATTTTTATCGCACGATAATAAAAGCGGGACTTCTATATATCATAAAATCTTAGATTTCCCGAACCTGTAAATTAAATAATTTTGGACAGATACATAAAGTTTAATACTGCAGCCACTAAAACGTGACAAATTCGTCCCTGGGCATATGCTTACGCCATTAAATAATCTTAAGATATTCCCCTATCGGCAATTTAACGGCTTGTGGACGCATTAACTACCATTTAATTAAGGTACATCGAGAGTATTCTTATACTTATTTTTATACTAAAGCTCAGTATATTGATAGACGGTCTCAGTCCTTTATTTTTATATTCTGATGTAAAAGAAATAGTTTTATTATACAAATTATGGATAGGATTGGAATTTGTGTTCAATATGGCGATAGGCTCGCCCCCTATCACATCACGGGACGGAATATACACGGTGAAAAGTGGGTGCACTAGTTGCACGTCTGACTGTCACCCTCAGGGATAGGAGTGAGTGTGTATGTATGCTTGTGTGTTAAGGATATCTTTAGATTCTATACATTTGACTAATTCTATTTTCATTAAGGGCTGATTTTGTAATCACCTGGTATAAGTTATCAAGTAACTAGATAATTGTAATAATACAACAATTGAGCTAGTTTTTTTATTCATACATAAATTATGTACATACCTAGCAACACAGCTTTTTTCTTTTCAAGGGTAGGCAAAGGTGTATCACACGCACATTTGGCAAGCTATATAATATGTAATAGGGGGTGGACAGTGGGCATATTACCATTTACCGGGCATATTACCAGACTCCGAATTTACCCTACCAGAAATTCGAACTAGATACCTCTAGTGTAATAGTTGTATCGCGCATGTTATACAACTACGCCAACGAGGCAGTTTTATTCATGAATTTCTAGTTGCAATTTTTGCCCTAAAATGTTTAAATTACTGGTTTAACGAGTTCAAATTACCGCTTTATATTTTCCCGGGATGAAAAGTATAGGACTCAGGAGTAATATAGCTTCCTATTAGTGAAACAATTTTATAAATCGGTTCAGTAGTTCCAGAGATTACCCCTTACAAACATACAAACAAAATCACAAACCTTTCCGCTTTATATTATAGTTTAGATACCATTTAAGAACTGTAGATTTGACGTACTTAGATGGTGAAATAGCATTTTTCCAATAATGACCTAAATAAAAATACGAAAATTTAATCCCAATTTAAGTAAACATGTTGCTTTATACTTGCAATTGGATCCGAATCGCATTCACAATGACCATCGTTAATGGCGGCCGGTAATGGACAATATCCCGGCTCATTTTAACGTAATCCAAAGTAAATTAATGTTTTTGCGATAGTTAAAATAGTAAATAAAGTGCGGTTGGCATCGCCGAAATTCGAATCGAAATAATTATTTAATGGCCTACAAGTGCATGAAGAATGAACTACTTTTACTAGAGTACATGTCTAGTACCATCTATCTAACATTTACACCGTAGGCCAATTCATTTTTGTCAAAGTGACAAAGCCTATGAGGCTCTTGCAAATGATCCAAACGCTTTTGCTTCTACCTAAACTCACCAGCCAAAAATCTCCACCAGATTAGCAATCTTAAACCTAAACAAATGAATATCCCATTGAAAATCAATTCAACGAGCGTAATGACAACAACGGTCCGAAAGCTGGCTGATCCCAGCGATTGCAAGCGACGGCTATGCGGCCAATTTCATTATGCAAATTCGCATAAAATGTACGTGAACACCGACCGCTCCGAAACTTAATTGATGATCAAATTTACATGCTAATAATATACATATGTACGGGCAGATTGCGCGTAATTGCAACGAAAACCTGATAATGGATGTTGATAAGTACGCGCATCAATAATAATGGCTTGGACGGTTAAATACAATACGTTTCATTGATATTTAATGTATTGATGAGACGCAAAAATATACATTGATAAGAATATCCCTAAGCCCACTGCCTAGCGATATAGATACTAGGATACTAGGCTGTGATTCATTTCACCATGCACGATGACGCGCCCAACTTATCTCCCTAATCGCTTAAGCTGCTATTTTGCAGGACGCGGCAGACGGCAGACGGCAGCGGCAGTCACGGACGGCAGTTTTATTGTATAGATTAATACATGAACTGTCGTACGGCATTTGCAGTCTTACGGAATCGGTCTCATACAAATTAATACAGCATAGTAGTGCCGTCTGCCGTCGCGGCACATGCTATTGCCGGCTGCCGTGTTCTGCGGAATTTCAGCTTTACAGTCCAAGTGTTTTAACTTCCTTGTGTACCCTTCGCTTGTGTTTTAACTTTGTAAATACTCACTGAATACCTATAAGTGCTCACGCATACTTCGATGAATAAGCAGAGTCCTCTTAACTCGAGGAATCCCCGCACAAAAATTGGTAGCACGCGTCATCGTGGATGACATTATGGACATTACGATCCGATAATATAGCAACGTTGTACTACATTGATTTATTGAATTATATTTATTGGTTTTATGGCGGCGTTACACATAACCGTTAAAGCGAGATATAATTATAATTAATCGTCAATTACTCGCAACTTCGAGAAGTCAGTTGTGCCTTTGTTTTTGAACACGAACCCTCGGCAGTCCATTCCCAACTAGACAAGATACTAGACTAGATTCTTCAAATCAAATCATTTATTTGTAAATGTAGGTACATATTTACAATAGATGGTATAGTTAAATTTAGTCCGCTACATTTTACTTAATATACAAGTATACAAATTTAGGGTTTTAAATTAAATAAAGGATACTAAACCATATTCTAAACCTGGTTCTAATATTTATAATTTATGACTCCAAGAATTCATCAATAGAGTAAGCATTTATGGATGAGGATTTTTTTTAGTTTCTTCTTGAATAAAATTACATTATCTATATCTCTAATGTCCGGACTAAGTTTATTGTACATAGTTGGTCCCATGCGATAAATGCTTTTCCGTAAAAGCGCTGTCTTACTCCTTCCTAAAGATAAAGTATTAGAGTCCCTTATTCGTAACCTTGGATCCACTGGAGGTCTCACTTCAAATAAATGGGCGTGGGTTTTAACAAACACTGCTACCTCATAAATATACAAAGACGGAAATGTAAGAATTTTTAGTGTTTTGAAAAAGGGTTCGCAACTATCTCTAGGAGGTAAGTTACATATAGCACGTATACACTTCTTTTGAGCAATAAATACATCCTTCTTATCTGTTTAGTTACCCCAGAAGATTATACCATATCTTAAAAATGACTCTACGTAACCATGATATGCTGTAAGAACCGCATCACGATCCACAACTCTAGACAATTTATATAAAGCGTAAGCAAAACTTTTAATTTTTTTACATAATGCTTCAATTTGCTGCTTCCATTTTAAGTTACTGTCTATTATTAACCCTAAAAATGTTGTATTATTTGTTTCAATTAATGATGCCCCATTATAGTTTATGTTTAATTGTTGATGTATTTGCCTCTGACTAAATTGCATAAATTGAGTTTTCTCTAAATTTATACGTAAAGTGTTGTGTTCTAACCATTTAATTGATTGTTTTAAGGTATTATTTATTTCGTCTTCATAATTGTATGATTTATCAGATTTTATAACTATTGTGCTGTCGTCGGCAAACAGTACGGTTGGGTGATTAATATTATTTGGTAGATCATTAATGTACACCAAGAACAATAGTGGACCCAAGACACTGCCCTGAGGAACTCCATATTTTACATTCCTTAATTTTGACCGGTATTTTATTTCTATTTTATGAACAATATCAATGTTGGTAATTTCTGTACATTGTTGTCGGTTACTTAAATAAGAAGAGATTAATTCTAGTCCTTTGCCACGTATACCATATCTTTCTAGTTTATGAAGCAATATTTCATGATCAACGTAGTCGAAGGCCTTAGTCACATCCATGTAAAGGACACAAATAGGCACTATGTTATCTACACTATTCATAATGTTCTTAAGAAAATCAAATATTGCGACATTAATAGATTTACTCCTTCTGAATCCTTTTTGTTCCTCAAACAATACATTTTCATTCACAAGATACTAAGTACAAAAAAGTCTTTCAAATATATTTTCGCAATATTTTTTCTTATTAACTCTTAATCCCAAAAACAAAGTAACCGTTCCCGACAATTTCGAAACATAAATTACAAATGAAGATCTTTCGTCAAAGAGTTAACTAAATCTGTTCATTCTCGCTCTCACTAACCGAGTTTCGAGTTGTAGAGCGAAGTGCAAATTGTCGAAATGTCTTTCGAGTCTTAATCAGGATCAGGCACAAATGAATGAATGTATTCAATGGCCAGAAGTATCTTCCTTGCATTAGTTTTCGAGGTGCTCTTATTTCGTGATGACTTATATTGTACAGTCAGCAGCATAAGTATCTGAACAAAATCAAAATTTCAAAACTGCTGCTGACTGTACACTGCTTTGAATGCAAAATAAATAAGGTTCTTGACAGTTTCATCATATCCGGTTCAATGGACAGTTCCCAACATTATTTGGAGGCAGGAATGCACTTTTAATTTGTAGTTCCGAATAATTGCAGATTTTTGTCAATACAAAGGCAGCTACAAACCTTATTCTAAGAAACATTGCATCATTTCATAAAAGTGTATTTAACGTCTTAATTCCTGAAATGTATCATAAATTGTCAAAATCTATTAGAGATTTATATGAACTTAATGATTATAAAAATTAAGTGTTTCGATTTTTGCATGATAAAAGTTAGTACACTTTAATTAATTTTCTTAATGATGTTAAAATGTAGAATGTACTTAGTCTCACTTTAAAACCTTTAAGTAATTATTGTATGCTATTATGGCGGGTCATACCTATACTGCAATTAAAAATGTCTAATTCTACCTGCGTAACACAATAAATTTATTATTACTGGTGGTAGGTCTATGTCTACCGCCAAGCAGCAGGGTGCAGGCACTGTTATGTTTCGGTTTGAAGGATATTGTAGCCAGTGTAACTACAGGACATAGTGAGACTTAACATCTTATGTCTCACGATGACGAGCGCAGTGGATTGCCACACAGTACTTTGTAACTCAAGGTGCTGGATGGTGCTGCTACTGTTTATGGGTGGTCGTATAGTTTACCATCAGGCGAACGGCATGCTCGTCTCGTCATTCAATGCCATAAAAAAAAAACAATACTTTTTTTAATTTGTAACAATGCCATAAACTTGCATTATAGCTTGTCTAGCGATGTGAAAACTCGACGACGGTTATTAAAACGTAATAAGCTAGAATGAAGGGGCTCCATCGTGTAATATAGCAGCTGGCGACCGGCCAAACGGCCAGGAACCCAGTGCCGACACTCTAATACCGACCGAACTTATGAAAATGGTACAAAGATCTATTTTTATGAGCTATGAATACACGTATTGGGGCATTTTATGGAACACTAAAGTTTCTAAGGAATATTTCCAGTGTAGTTTGGATTAGATAGACATTTAATGCCTTTTAAGATTGGAGCGGTTGTTACCTTATCGGTACGATATATTGTTAAAATTCAAATCGCAATCAAAATAACAAAAATAGAACACCCAAGAAGGGAAGTTTTAAAGAGTATAGACTGATGACATTAACCTGGATTTAGCACATAGATATTATAATAATAATATCAGCCCTGTATTATATACTCTCCCACAGCTGGGAACGGGTCACTACTACTGACCTAGTGCGGGTTGAAAGACTTCACATACTTTCGAAATTCTTATGGAGAACTTCTCAGGTATGCAGGTTTCCTCACGATGTTTGCCTTCGCCGTTAAATCAAGCGATAATTCAATTCGGCTTTGCTTTGGCATACACACATGACTTTTTTATTCAAGTCAGAGGTGCATGCTCGGTTGTTTTGAACCCTTCGGACCTTTGTCTCGGCAATCCGTTCCATTCCCAACTAGGCTATCGCCGCTTCCGCCCACAATGGAATCTGTGTGACAAGTTTCTTGAAAATTCAATCCCAACTTTTCAATGGTTTATTGAATGGTCAAATCTTTATTTAAAATTTCATATTAATTTTCCTTCCTAACGGTATTGTAACAATAAAAACGACGGATAATATAAAATTAAATTAAAATTCTCAGTAGAATAAATATCATATACAAATTATCTTGCATAATACAGCAATAAAAACAAAATTGTATACAGGATACGTTAAACACAATTCACAAACTTATATCATAAATAAAACTACATTGCATCGAGTCTCCACGGGGTACGATCCAAGTTTTGTTCAAAAATATTCATACTTATTTATTTACTTTATGCGCCAAACTTACGGTAAAATTAATTAGTTTCGGCATCTTTATCAGACATGAGAAGACTTCCTTTGCAATAAATGTTGCTGTTTGAATTTCATTTTGTTACTAACTGATACTAAACCATAAAATTCTGAAAGCTTTTACACAATTCTACAAAAAGACTGTAAATATTTTACGGTAATCCATTTTCAAAGACGCTAACGACACAAGCGGATGCATAACAAAAGTTATTTCACAATTCAACTTATAAAATAATAATATAATTTACGGTTTTCATGTAACACAGTTATTTAATATTGGAAATATTCTATAAAATACCTTATTTCCGTAATAATTATTCCTACGCGAAAAATAAACTTGCGAATATGTAAAAAAAATATTCTAGTAACTACGAAGCAAACAAATAAATGATAATGCCAGAGGAAAAACATACTTCATTACATATTCCTTAAAATAGCTAGGTCCATTTTTCTTATAGGAACGGTCGAATTAAAAGTATTCATGAGCCTAAAGATGCGGTCACACCAGAACCTAATGCTATAAAAAAAAATTATATTAAAATAACCCCCGACACAAAAATCTCTAAAAAGTAAAATAATAAAAGTGTATTTGTCGTTTAAGTACCTAGTAATATTTTGACCCAAGCGTCGTCGCGTCGGGGGACAGCTAAAGAAGTATTTTCGTCTCCCTGGTCCGGAATTCGGTACCCCGACATGAGGACGCTTGGCTCAAAATATTCCTAGGTACTTAAACGACAAAGACACTTTTATTAATTTACTTTTTAGAGATTTTTGTGTCGAGGGTTATTTTAATTTTTATTTCAAACTTTTTAAATTATTTTGTTCTCCATCATAGGGCCTTGATAATCCACTATCTAACACCTACTCGATGAGACCATCCTTATGAGCCCAAACACGCTATATCTGCTATAAGTTGCTAAGGAGTTGGGTATCCCGCAGATTACTTGATGCTGCAGCATCAGCTCATGTTTAAAAATATTGCCGAAGTCACAGTACACCAAACTTTAATTCCATCGGGCTTTTTAAATTGGAAATGAGTTGATAATCTTCAAACGCCTGAACAGATCTTCATAAATTATAGCTAAGAACCATCGCGATCATATCAGCTTTCAAACAAAAAAAAAACCGCGTCAAGATTTGTCCATTCGTTAGAGAGCTACGATGCCACAGACAGACATACAGATACACAGATACACACCCTAAACTTATAACACCCCGCTTTTTTGTCGGGGGTTAATGATAGCAAAAATCTTATAAAATAAATAATGAATACCTGGTGGAAACCACTGAAATACGCGATCTTGGTGTTATCCTCGATAGCAAATTAAAATTCACTTGTCATATCTCTGAGGTCGTTAGAGCTGCGTCACGGATGTTAGCGTTTGTAAAGAGAAATGCAAAAATATTTCAACCTTCAACAAAGATTTTATTGTTTAATTGCTTGGTTCGTAGCCATCTAGAATTTGCAAGTGTCGTGTGGAATCCATTTTATTCAGTGCATTCGCAGCGCATAGAATCAGTACAACGTGCTTTCACGAAGCACTTGGCGTTTACCTCACAAGGTATCTCACACCGATGTCCTTATGAAACTCGTCTTTCTTTTTTTAACATGTATTCGTTACGCAATCGACGGAAACAGCACGACCTTATGTTTTTATACACATGTGTTAATGGGTTTTCTCAGTGCGAGCATTTGCTAGACCGCTTTGGGTTGTCGATACCATACCGGCTGCCTAGACAGCCGCGAACTGAACTCTTCCACCTACCACAAAGCCGAACAAATGTTGGGTATAACTCGCCCATACGTAGAATATCCACTACCTACAATGAAATCTGTGCCAAAGTGCCAGATATTGACATATTTTTTGATTCCATAAATATTTTCAAAAACAAATGTAGACGTTCCTTTTGATCAACATGTGTAATATTATACTGTTTACCCGTACCTCCTGCGGTTAAGCTCGGTACTATCATAATTTATATATTTTTTAAGTAATGTTGTGTACATCTGTAATTGGTGCATGTATTAGTTTTAAGCCTAAGTAAATTGTATTAGAGTATTGAATATACATGTACTGTTGATGTACCTTTTTTAAATAAATAAATAAATAGCAGATAAGTAACAAGGTACAGGCAGCAATTTCTGATTGGAGGGTATTCTCACTAAGAGTTCATGGCTCGCTAAAGCAGGAAAGTGGCGAAACGATGCATGAATAACTATATGGCTCACTAGTTCAATTGTAAAATGTAAACTAAAAATATTTTTGTTTTACAACTAGTTGGTTGATATAAAATGATTGGCATTTGATAAAGTAACAACTGAGGTATTTGGACAATTAACTCTATATGAAAATAATAATTCTGCTATTAATTGTGTCAATTTTTTATGACCAAGTAAAATTTTATAGACTTGTGGGTTGGTTCCCGTTTGCGCAAGTAGATCCAATTATTATTCACAATTCTGTGTACCATATAGTAGGTAGCCGTAGAAGGCAGAATATTTTATTTTACCTATCTACTAGCTATTACGTGGGGTTTGTCAATGCAAAAAGTTTTCGTACTTGTCTCAATTCTAGTTGCATGTGTTTTTTTTTAATATTTTCACCGTGCAAGTAATTGGAAGACAGACTGGGTCACCATGTCCTTTGACATTACTTCACCACTTTCTACTACTTGTAAGTGAAACCACAGCTTTGTGAAATGACAAAATGCATAGAAAATATAATTGAATGCGGTTAGCTCTATATCGGAATAAAGAAGAAATTTTAATAAAAATCTAAAAGCTTTTCAACATCGGGCATGTTCAAAAGCAAAAAGGATAAGTTATAATTTCATAGAACTACTAAAGATATTTCCATATAATTTGCAGGATTTAAACACTTGAAAATCTCATTTACTCACCTTACATTATAATACTCTATTCAAGTTTAAAACTATCTTCACAAATATGCAAATTTTCTGTTTAATTCAGTCCCGGTTACTCCGTTAATACTTAGCCACCTTTATCTAGGTCTGTATTCGCTTTGTTTCAGTGGGTTCATAACACCATAAGCTTTTTAAAGCCAGATATACGAGCTGTGAATTTTTACCACATAGCGAAGTGTTTGTTATGAATTTCAAGAAGTTACAACGCCAAATGAATACGAAATTAAATAGGGTTCCAATTAAGAATCTCAGTCGAAACGTTGTTCAAATTTAAATCGTTGTTTAATTTAATTCCAAGGCCCCTTGGCGGCCAAATCTCAAAATCATCTCGATGGAAATGATTCTCATTAAGTTACCAAAACAACGGACGAAAATGTTTATCGAGGAATGAAATTTGAAATCGGCGAACATTCGCAGGGGCGTTGTTTATTTGATTCCAATTTCGTCCACAATATTTGCTACGATAATACGATATTTTCGCTGATTCCAGAATATTGCAATACAAACTCCTTTAGTATACTGCCTTGAGAAGGAATGTAATAACAGAGATAACGTTTTCACGAACATTATGCCTACAATTTGAAATCGCGAAATGCCTCCGTGAGCAATCTGCCAGACATTTTTCACCCCTGTGGAAAAGGAAAAATCTTTTTATGTTGCTACATTTAATGGCGGAAAGCTAGTGGATTCTTGGAACACCTTCGTTGTTTAAATATTATAAATATCTTCCTATTTGCGTCTCAAAGAATGTATTTTATATTCCGAGATCATTTCGGAGATAACATTTGGACGAAGTCTATTAAATTCTATTAAAATTCAATCAGACAGTTGATCTTCACAGTCGGAGCGCTCCAAATTTTGCAACTTTGTGTACTTATCAACGCGACACCTGGTTGAATTGTATCTTGAATAGACACCTGTTAGGATGCCTTTCCACCAGAGATGCCCTATGCTACGTTGCTATGGATGCGTACTATGAATGGTCGCGATTGGTGTATGCACAGCTATGTACCTTGCAGCGGCGCATCTTCATAGCACATCTTACTCGCTCTGCTACATATCTTAGCATCAATGGAAACGGTCACATAGTTTCGTAGCATAGCTTTTACATCCCCGTATCATCGCTGCATAGCGCATCTCTGGTAGAAAGGTATTTATTATTCAGGCGTTTAATATTCGTGTAACTATGTCACTTTCCACATCCCTCACATTAAATCATTGTGATAATACAAAAACAAAACAAATAAACACACATCACTTTATCCGCGGAGGGGTAGGCAGAAGTGCAACAAGAGCACTCAATATTCGTCATAGCTGTTCCGTTCCATGATGTGACAGGGGGCCAGCCTATCGTCATATGGAGCGCAAATTCCAGATTCCGAGCCGATACCGCGCAAAAACCCAATACCACTGCCTGGCTCGGGATTCGAACCTGAGACCTCAGAGCGGTGTCTTACCGCGCACGCAATAAATAATAATAAAATTAATTTGCCGCAATTTTATACATGTCGTAAAGCTAGTAAATTCATACAAAAATATTCTGCCATCCAAACGATATCAGAACATACAGCACACTTGGCCTAGACTCGTCAGGTTTATTAAACCAGCGAAGTATCTTCAATACTTCGAAAAAAACTGCATCAAAATCGGTCCATTCTTTTCTGAGCTACGATGACACAGACAGACATAGAGATACACAGATACATACCTTAATAGTACCTATCCCTCTTTTTCTGTCGTCTGTTAAAAAAAAGGAACTATTCAGTGTCACGCAGAGCCTATCAACTTATTTCTGGGAAACGTTACACTACTAGGAAACGACAACTTCAGCAACCCCTAAAACCTACATCTGAACATTGATATAGTGTTTTCTCTCTTGCTCATTCCAGATTTACATGCTAATCCAATTTAAACATAATCTAAAGTTTTAATTCTAGTTGCATAAATCTTAATTTAACAGCCAACAAATAACCAGAGGTTTTATTCACTTTTCAAGTACATGTTCACAGTATTATAAACGAGGACGACATTACTCTTTCATGACGTCATCGCTCCACAATTTTTCATAATATCCGGCACTGGAGTCTCGGAATTCAGCACAAAAATATCATTGAATTCGACATCTACGTTGAATAGATTTTCCAAGAATCTCAATGCGTAACGAGACACCAACTTCATTCATTGCTGGCTCGTTCTGCAAGGCATATAGACTGAGTATTTGCCTCGGAACTTATTAGACTACATTTTGAAAACCTGAGGCAAAAATGGCAGGTAAATTACGATTTCTTCTCAGATAGATAGATATAATGAATCTGTCCTTTGTCTCAAAAAACAAGTGCTGCAGCCATATTTGTCAAATAAGTAATTAAGTCCAAAATTTTATACGTATTGTTGTTATTTTATTTTCATTTTTTATTTTGTATTACTTTGTTATTGTTAGATATAATCTTCAGCTATGCTATTTTTAATTAAGTTTATGTTTGTCATGTGAGAGTCTTTAATTTGATATGCAACCAATTTAATTATTTTATCTCTACAAATGCTGTTTCACACCTGTAATTGGTGAGTAGACTAGTCCTTAATATTGTATAATCTCAATTAAGAATGTTTAGTCTATAAACTGTTGGTGTGCCATTAAGTAAATAAATAAATAAATAAATAATGAGTTGGTGAAACTAGTTTGCAATTTTTTGTTAAGTGTTTAGTACCTAAACCATCATAAT
Organism: Sphinx pinastri; assembly: GCA_947568825.1. NCBI lineage: Eukaryota > Metazoa > Arthropoda > Insecta > Lepidoptera > Sphingidae > Sphinx > Sphinx pinastri. The sequence continues at coordinate 4,993,232 of OX387627.1, read as the reverse complement.
TTTAATAGCAGAAACTAGGCATCAAGTTTTATAAAATAAATAGGCTTTTTTACATTGAGCTAACATAATTTCCATGCAATGTGTAGTCCAGAACATGTTTTTGGTCAGTAAAAATGCAGCATATGCCATACTTTGCTTAAGGAAGCCAAGGACTCAAGAGGAAGGTTATGAAAAAGCAGGTTGGCAATAAAGTGGTTATGCGGAAACAACATCCAAACTTTGTTACAACCATATTCACCGCTGTTATTACCGATCCTATGACCTAGTAGTTAATAACAAAGCATAATTACTTACGAAAATAGCTAATTAGAAAGCCCCATTTAAAGTTTTTTAAACCCACTGTAACGTCTAACTAATTAGCCTAAAGTCCAATAAACGACGCTTGTCGCTTGAAACAAATTATCGCCCTAAAACTATAATTGTTATCTTGAAAAGACAACCTAAAAATCTGGCAAATGAATGTGACCTCCAGACTATTCGTTCTTCTTTGGCCCATTCCATATTTTCCCAGAATTATTTTAATGAGGTTGGCTTGCAAGACTGCTTTTAATTACAGCCATCCGAATGCCTGAAAACTAATCGTGAAATTTTATTTGAAGTCATGATAATATTTACGACATGTCGTCGTTAATGTATTAATTTTGGGCTTTTATGTCCTATTGAGTGCCTCGGTGGCGTAGTTGTATTACGGTACGACTGCAAGGCTGAGGTCTCGGGTTCGATCCCCGGGTCGGGCAAAGTGATATTGGATTTTTCTATTCAGTATCTGCCCGGAGTCTGGAATTTGTGCCCGATATGGCGATAGGCACGCCCCCTATCACATCATGGGACGGAATACGCTTGGCGAAATGTGGGTGCACTAGTTGCGCCTCTGCCTACCCCTTCGGGGATAAAAGGCGTGAGCATGCGTATGCGTATGTCTTATTGAGCAGGCTAACCATCTGGATAGGCTAAAAGTTCCATACTTTACTTGATTAAATTGGATATTCTGCTTCTAGGTCTAAAATTCTTAACACTAAACAACGTACACAGCTTAAGCCTGTGGCTGTGAAATCATGAAACTTTGCATACTAGTTCCTTATTAAGTAAGGAAGCACTAAGAAACTATTTTTCGATATCTTTGCTTTCTTTAGGTCTAATTTCACCAATTTCTTATTTATTTTTTTATGATATAGGGGGCAAACGAGCATACGGTACACCTGATGGTAAGTGATCACCGCCGCCCAAGAACATATGCAATACCAGGGGGCATAGAGATGCGTTGCCGACTTTTTAGGTGGGAATACGCTCTTTTTTTTAAGTATCCAGGTCGTATCTGTCCGGAAATGTAATATTTAACGGGCGTTACTTAATCGGGAATTAAAATTAACCCGAATGTAAAAGTATCGCGCTTCCTATAAAAGAACGCCTAGTTAAGGAAAATAATCACCCGTTAAGTCATGGTGGGACACTCGGAAACCTTAACAGTCCGTTAAGACAGTTAACAGGCTGTTAAAGTAACTATCAGAGCATGGTTAAATTAGGCCTTAAGGTGGTAAAAATATTGCCGTTCGCAAATTCTGTCAGACAATCAACTAATAGTGCATAAGCTACATCGTTCTTAAGTACCTATCTAGAGCCATATTTTATATATAACTATAATTATAATACACTAGCTTTTGCCTGCGGCTCCGCCCGCGTAAATGAGTTTTCTCGGGATAAAAGTCCCGCTTTATATTTTCCCGAGATAAAAAATAGTCTATGTGTTAATCCAGGATATAATCTACCAGTGTGCCAAATTTCATCGAAATCCGTTCAGTAGTTTTTGCGTGAAAGAGTAACAAACATCCATATATCCAGAGATGCATACTTACAAACTTTCGCGTTTATAATATTAAAGTAGGATAATCATACATTTTCGTATTGATCATTTTTATTTAGAAAAACCACTTCCACACGGACGATGTTACGGTCGGAGGCAAATTTATTTACTAGTAACATTACTTCCAAACAAAAAGCAATTTAATTACGATGTCTACTAATCGATCTTTGATGTAATGAACCGAAACATGAAAGGAAAAAACAACATTGTAAAACTTCTTTCTCGCCAAAACTGCGTAATAAAATCTTATTTACGTGTCCATTTTGACGTAAACAAACAATTAGATGCCTCCCACGCATTAGGTCGTAATTCAAAAGTATAAGTATTATTTAGTAAATATTTAAAAAAAAACAACTATCTATGTTGTTAAAAAATATCAATAATTGAAAAACATAGTTAAAAAATGTTTTAAATATTTACCAAAAGAATAATAATCATTTAAACGGCGATAGCCTAGTTGGGAGTGGAACGGACTGCCGAGACGAATGTCCGCAGGTTCCAAACCCAAGGGCACCTCTGACTTTTCTAAAAAGTTATGTGTGTATTCACTATTTTTTGTGAATTAGTGTAATTCCGCAATAGGCCAGCGTGGTGGACTAAGGTCTAAACCCTCTCAGTTGTAGAGGAGGCCCGTGCTCGGCAGTAGGCAGTATATAATACAGGGCTGTTATGGTGGTGGTGCTCAAACAAAATGAACACCATAATAAATAACAGCAAATTCATAAAGTCATGTAAACATAGCAATGTTGCCAACAAATAAAAATAATGTATCGTCGAGTTTATGGCAATTGCGGGGAACAAGGGGCAAGTTCGCGCATAAATCTTTGTGTGGGCATGCTGCCTCGTGTCCGTTCGACGCATCTGTTAGGAAACTTGTAGCTAAAAATAAGATGATTTTTAGCTACTATAGCGTCATCATGGTGATCACTATATTACAAAATGTCTAACCGTACGCCTGTCTGCATGCGATACATTAAAAAAAATACCTATCGGATTTCGATGAAAGGACTTGTCCAAAAACGGGCCTGAAAATTTAAACAAGAAAGTTTATATATATTTGGATAGAACTCCTAAAAACTAGCCTTTTACAATAAATAGTTTAATTTTAAACACCTCCGATTTTAAGATTTATGTAATTTTGTTTTACCTATAATCACACTTAAAATTAGTTGTAATTAACGTTTTCAAAATAAAAAAACTTCGTATATTGGAACGCACACCCAAAAAAAGTAAAGTTGACAGTTGTCACTTGTCAATGGATCAACTGTCATGTCTGATGTCATGAGTAGCCGTAGCCCGCGTAGGATTGTTTTGTTCCAGAGACTTTTCGATAGTATTAAAAATATTTTTATCATGTAAATTACTGTGATATACCTAAAAGTGAATTCGCAGAATAAATCAAAGAAAACATTATGGATTATTTTTGCATCAGGGACTTTAACGTCTTGTGACTGCGCCTTCAAGGATATTCATGTGTACAAAACTCTAGATACCATATATATCGATGCTAGATACTAAGATACGTCTCCAAATGCAATCACGGATGTTTCAGCATTTTGACGACTCCGATCCGTGAAACGATCGATAAATTCTCAATACACAAATAAATTATGAAAATTGAGAGGTGTGTCGCGCGAGGTCTGCATTTGGAACCTGTAACTTCGTCTTTGCAGTCTGGTCTTTTCCAATAAGCGATCGTCGCCGCTCACTATACCCATATATAATATAAAACAATAAAAGAGTTTAAAATATCATAAAAGTGTTTAATTCAATACATAGCTATTCCATTGTTATGATTTTAATGGGTATGTATTGTATGTTCATCTGTTTTGCACCTGATAATTGGGAATATTTTTTGGTATATTACCTAGGTACACGTTAAACAATAAACCTACACATAAAAAATGAAATGGGGCTCAACCAATACTTTATCATGAAATTATAACCCCCAAATTATTTCAATAATAAGTGAGTTCAAAAATTAAAACCTGACTACTAATAATTATGCTTTAAAAACTATGAAACAAGCAAAATATTATCATTTAAAATTGTTATGCAAGTACAAACTATTTAATGTTTATCATCTATTAAATTAAAAAAATACAAATAATATTGTTATAATGTATTTAATACACAATATTCATATTTAGTAATGTTTAGGTAATATCTGTGGTTGTATGCCACCTACAGAAACAAAACTATACATTCTAACAGTAAGAAGAAATCAATTAAGGGCAGTGGCATATTATGACCATGGCTATCATTATGAATATATATTAAATACATTTAAAACATATTATAATATGTTAGTTATTCATTTAATAGATGATACAATTCTGAAAAGTTTGTACATAACAACTCCAGATGGGAATATCTTCTTGGTTCATATGTTTCAGAGCATAATTTTTTAAATTGAAATGAAAGTCATTTTTATGGTTTATGTACAATTATCTATTCTATTTCAATGTCCTCTGGAATCATTATGCAATCTAAAACCTGCGCAGGTGGAATAATATTGCTTTGATGCCGAGCCCATCCAAGATACCAAATAATGGTCATAACATGAGCGCAGCTTCCGACTGTCCTCCTGCCAATTATGCAGCTACAATAGTGGCTTATCAAATCACTAGTCTACTAGTCTAATCAAGTCAAATATCAAAATATCGCCGAGGAAATGCAAGTCGAAGTCGAGATGAAAAGGCGATGCTATCGTAATTCATAGCTCGTGTGTAATATCGAAGGATCTGTTGTTTGCCAAGGCAGTTTAAACAGAAATAGGTAACAGATAAATTCAACGAGACATGAATCGAACATCGAAGCAGATAAACCGCGAATGCAAAGAGCGCGAATTTTTAGTATTATAGTCTCTTTGGCGCGAATGTTTTTTTTTTTTTGTAATTGTGCACAGACATCAATGAAGTTATTGTAAGTTACTCTGCCACGACATTTCTTTATTATATTTCTTATAAATGGAGGGGTCTAAAAATATTTTTTTAATGGATTCAAGATCCATATTTTGCCCCTTTAATATCCCTAAAGTTTGAGCCTGTTTAAATTTTGAGGCCCAGCTCCCATACAAAAAGCGGACATCTCCTTTGGTATGGAGATAGTTTGAGACCCAAGGAAGAATATAAGCTATATATCCGGGGGATTTCCCACGGATATATAGCGTGACTTTTATCGCGGTAAAACCTTTCACGTGGGTGGAGCCGGGAGCAAAAGCTAGTGTTAGTATATAAGTTTATTAAAAGTAGAATTAGAGTACCATAGAGCTACTTTAAATTATGATTCTTCCCGTTTCAAGTTATACTACTATTTTAAGAGCGTGTCGTGTCACTCTATAAGTTAACTTATCTATTAATGAATTACTAACTACTAATCCGATTCTGAAAAACATCCATCACACATCACATTTAATAATTACAATCTGTTTGAACTTCGCCTTAGCCCTTAACGAAACACAAACCTACATTTCATTACTTTCTAAACCGCTCAACTATTCCCATCTCGTTCTAACATTGTGTCATAATACTGCCCTAAACAGGAAAATGTCGTGTAAAATTTTAACAGACATCATAAAATTCTATGTAAATTTGATACTGCTAAATTCTAAATTTGCTTCCAAGAATCAAGGACGGATTGATCTGCCTAAGGTGTAATGGGCGGGAACTCATCAATTTTTCCTCACCGTATATTTTATCTAACATTTCTAAGGATAGGCGCTTTTAGTGCAAATTGAGTTGGGTAGAAGATTGTCGAATCACTTTTGTAATGCCGTGCAAGCCGTAACCCACATTAGATTTCCCCGCTCCACGGCGAAACTTTTGGGTTGCTAACAAAAAACTCGAATGAAGCTATTGAGAATTTCTGCTGTTTGTTTAAAAGTGGGAGAAAAATCTCTTGGGTTAAGCTTATTAAAATGTCGAACATTGGACTTTTAAACATTTTCATGAGTAATTTCCTTGCAGTTACATAATTTTCAAGATAGCCTGCAATATCTATTGAATGTCTTTTAACATCTATTAATTTATTTATCCACATATTTTTCTTGTTTTCTTTAATATCGTCTATCATTTGATTGAAAGTTCAATGAACGAAAATCGTTTTGAAACAAGAATAAAATTCTGGTGATTATTTTTCCGACCCAAATATCGACCAATAGAATTGCACCATTCGACGTCACGTGGTACAACCTACATGGTATTATACTGATTATTTTTCCGAGCCAAATATCGACCAATAGAATTGCACCATTCGACGTCACGTGGTACAACCTACATGGTATTATACTGACAATTTTTTTTGAATATTTTCTCTGGTCGTTACTATATAATAAAAAACAATTTTTTTTTGAATATTTTCTCTGGTCGTTACTATATATTATGAAATTCTTATTTGTTGACTGTTCATTTCATCTCATGGTGCAATTCTATTGGCCGACATTTGGGACGGAAAAATAATCCCCCGAATACCACACGAGCTTCAAAATTATCTGGCATTTCCCTCAAGGTTCCCTGCAAACAAATGAAGTCGTCAAGTTTTTCAGGAAAAATCACTCGCGCTTCGCGCTCGTGATTTTTTAACCTGAAAACTCCTTCATTTGTTTGCAACGAACCTATCGGAAAATACCCGATAATTTTGAAGCTCTTGTGGTATTATATGTGATAATTTTTTGAATATTTTCTCTGGTAGTTACTATATATTATGAAATTCTTATTTGTTGACTGTTCATTTCATCTCATGGTGCAATTCTATTGGCCGACATTTGGGACGGAAAAATAATCCCCCGAATACCACACGAGCTTCAAAATTATCTGGCATTTCCCTCAAGGTTCCCTGCAAACAAATAAAGTCGTCAAGTTTTTCAGGAAAAATCACTCGCGCTTCGCGCTCGTGATTTTTTAACCTGAAAACTCCTTCATTTGTTTGCAACGAACCTATCGGAAAATACCCGATAATTTTGAAGCTCTTGTGGTATTATAAGTGAAAATTCAATTCCACAAAATAGCTTAAGAAAATGAATTTTACATAGTGGTTGTTGAAGTAAAGTTCAATATTGTGATTAATGACAACCAACGTCAACGTTGAAGAAGCGGCGATAGCCTAGTTGGGAGTGGAACGGACTGCCGAGAAGAAAGTCCGCAGGTTCAAAACCCAAGGGCACGCACCTCTGACTTTTCTAAAAATGTTATGAGTATATTCTTTGTGAATATCGCTCGCTTTAACGGTGAAGGAAAACATCGTGAGGAAACTTGAATACCTGAGAAGTTCTCTATAAGAATTTTGAAGGTATGTGAAGTCTGCCAACCCGCACTAGGCCAGCGTGGTGGACTAAGGCCTAAACCCTCTCAGTGGTAGAGGAGGCCCGTGCTCAGCAGTGAGTAGTATATAATACAGGGCTGGTATCGTATGGTAACGTCAACGTCGTCTTCATGCCGTGATTCTGCCCATTCATACTGATGAAGTTCGACCAAGAGCAGCGAATACATTTGCCTATATTTTGGGACTGTCAGTCTATTAAGTGCCTCGGACAATAGTATTGACTCTTACTCAGGAGTTCTACGATTATTAACGTCAGAAATGAGTTTTAATTTAAACTGATTCTCGTTTAAGAGTTCTTGTTTAACAAGATCCCGCTGCTCTTTTGTAGCCGTTTTTAACTTTAGCTTGTTCCACGCGAACCAATTTCAACTTGTTTAATTTGAAAAGAATCGTCTTGAGTTGCAAATCAGTTGTTTATTTGTGGTCGTGTTGAGAATGCATCTTAGTTGTAAAACTGTCTGTATTGTAGAAATTAAGATGAAGTAGCAAAGCTTTTGCTTTATACTAACCATTTTAAAACAAGATTTTTTTTTTATTGTGTTCTATCCTACTAATATTATAAATGCGAAAGTTTGTAAGTATGGATGTATGGATGTTTGTTATTCTTTCACGCAAAACCTCCTAAACGGATTTCGATGAAATTTAGCACAAGGGTAGATTATGTCCTGGATTAACACATAGGCTACTTTTTATCCCGGGAAAATATAAAGCGGGACTTTTATCCCGGGAAAACTCATTCACACGGGCGGAGCTGCGGGCAAAAGCTAGTATTCAATACAAACAAATTTGTAATTAAGGGAACATAAACTCCAGATTTTGCTTCAATAACATCAAAATACCTGACCACGCTGGGTATCAGTAATATTAGGCCGGAACCCATTTTTTAGCATTTTTGTCATATTAAAATAATATATAAATAAATTATTGTTCTAAAATGTTTTTTTTATCCACATGTGACTCTTGTGTCGATTTTGTGCTGCCACCTATAGTTCGTGCACGTTCCCTATAATTAGCTTTTTACTAGTAGCTAAAACTTTGAGCGATGATTATGGACAAAGCCGCGGGCAAAAGCTTGTTTAAATATATACTCCTCCATATTTTCAGTCCTCATAATAACAAGCTACGCACATTGCTAATTAAATCCAAATGACAAAATATATCAATATATATATAATTTTCTGTCATCTTTTACCAACAGTTATAATAACAGTTTATAATTACAGCTATATACCTAGAAAATAGACAAGAAACACCGAACATTAAAAGCATACCTTCAAATGCCTGCCTAGAAACATCTAAATACATAAAAAAATTGCCGTGCCTAAACTCTATAGGAACATTAAATATAACGTCTTCGTATAAAATTATATTGGCACGGTGAACGTTTGTTGTCATTTCCCAGCAGTTCAAACGCGATCAAATATTATTTTTAATGTTTATTGAAAAATGAAAATGAGAGCTCCATGAAGCGTAATTTCCTACAAACGGTATGGCCATTACCAACGGACACCGACGGCTGGCCGTAGCGTCAAGTAAATAAATTATCAAACAGCATTAAAACTTCGTAGTTTTTCTTCGTGGGGCAAAGGTTCTTCTTCTTTAAATGGAAACTAATCTTGGTGGTATTAAATAATAATAACAATAATAATAAAGCCTTTTTTATTTCCTTAACTTATAAAAAGAAAATTTACATGCACAAAATTAAAAAATACATATTTTGATTTAGTTAAGGCCCCTGGCGGGTATAGGCCTCCTCCAACAGTTTCCAGTTTGCTCTAGACTCTGCTTTTTTTGTCCAGTCGTCTCCAGCATTCGATTTTATTTCGTCCACCCAACGTTCTCTAGGACGCCCTCTGTTTCGCTTGCCTCTTGGACCCGACCAATTTGTAACCAATTGTGTCCATCTTCCATCTGTTAATCTGGCCACGTGGCCAGCCCACTTCCATTTCAGACGTTTCATATGTTGGAGAGCGTCTATAATTTTAGTTTTTTCTCTAATGCTAACTGATGTTTTCTTATCTATCAATTTAATATCCAGAATACTCCTTTCCATGGCACGCTGGGTCTTTTGTATTTTGTCTCTAGCATAATTGTTGAATATCCAGGTTTGTGATCCATATGACATACAAGGGAGCAGGCACCCATCCACTACTTTCCTTTTCAGTCTTAAGGGTAGTTTTGATTTCAAGATTTCCTTCAAACTCCAGAACTTATTCCATGTTAAGTTTAATCTTCTATCAATCTCATCTTTATTTCTGGTATTTTTAAATGATATGCATTTTCCTAAGTATATGTAGTTCTCTACATATCCTAAGCTCTGTAAGTTTTCGACTAGTATAGGGGTTTGAAGAGCGTTAGTCATTAATTTTGTTTTGGACGTGTTTATTTGTAATCCTATACAGTTGCTTATTTCGTAGAGTTCTGATATCATATCTTGTAATTGTTTAGATGATCTTGAGAAGAGGACTATGTCATCTGCGAATCTAAGATGGCTAAGGTTTTTCCCATTTATGTTAATACCCTTCTGTTTCCAGTTTAGGTCTTTCATTATGTGTTGTAGAACTGCTATAAATAAAGTAGATGATAACGGGTCTCCCTGCTTCACACCCCTGCATATTTAGATTGTTGGCCCTATTCTGTCGAGTTTAACGCGGCTTATGCTTTTGCTGTAGATCTCTTTTAAAATGTTTATATAAGTTTTTGGAATATCTTGATTGTCTAGCGCTTGCCATATGCTATCGTGGGATATAGTGTCGAAAGCCTTTGCGTAATCAATAAAAGCCAAGTATAAGGGCTGTTGATACTCCTGGTGTTTTTCAATTACTTGCTCTAGAGAATGAATGTGATCAATTGTGCAGAATCCTTTTCGAAATCCTGCCTGCTCTAAGGGTTGGTGCGTCTCTACCTCTGGTTGTATTATTTATATTATTTATATCATCTTTATCTTGTAGTTGGATTCGATGACTGCTGAATTTTGCTCTAGATTTTTTTTGTTTTCCTAAGATAAATGTACCTCGTACCAATTTATGGTCGCTTGTAAAAAAGTTATTATTTAATATTTCTATGTTTGAAAATTTTTTGGGGTTATTACTTAGAATATAATCAATTTGGTTTTTAGTATTTCCATTTGGACTAGTCCAAGTCCATAGACATTTATATTTTTTCTTAAATAGTGTATTTATTATTGTGAGTTTGTTTTCTAATGCGTACTGTATTAAGCGGTCGCCTCTCTCGTTTCTATTGCCATAACAGTACGGGCCCATGATTATATTTTCTCCCTGTTTTCTTTGTCCAATTTTTGCGTTCATGTCCCCCATTATAATCAGTATTCCATTAGCGAGATTTTGAGCTTTTTGCAATTGATCGTAAAAGGATTTTATTTCGTCTTCAGGTGCTTCATGAGTGGGTGCATATACTTGTATTAATGATAATTTTGTTGTTTTAAATGTAAGGTTCAGTATACAAACTCTTTCTGATAGTCCTATATAGTTCTCGATATTCGACTTATATTCCTTTTTAATTAAGAAGCCGACACCGTACAGACCTTTTGTTTCTCCTGTATAGAAGAAAATATGTTCTTCAAGTTCTACTATTTGGTTCCCAAATTTTCTAACTTCTGCCATTCCAATAATATCGTATTTTATTTTATTTAATGAATCTTTAAGTAATATCATTCTTTGAGGTGATAAGAGTGATCTCACATTGTATGTACATATATATAGTTGTTGCTGTGTTGGAGGGTTGTAGTCGTTCACTCCCGCGGTGACTGGCCGTATTGGGAGATGAGGAGGAGCCGGCGATGATTGCTATTGTGTGGTTCTTGGATTTTGGGGGTGTACAGTGTTTTTTTCGGAAGAGTATTGCAATATGGGTTTTTTTAACTGGTAGTTAGCCATGTTATTTGTTTTGTTTACCTTCGTGGGTTGTTTTTCTTTTCTATCTTCATAGACGGATGTCGATGTTTCAGGTGATGTTGACATAGTTCTTTTCTTTTTATCCGAAGCCTGTTTCTCAGGTTGTTGGTTTGTATTTTTTAGAATTACGATTTTATCGTATTTAATAATAGCCAACCTGCCTCTTTCTCTTTCTTTTTTGACTTCTTCTTGAAGTTCCTTGCGCTTGCTTAGAATTTCGGGGGGAAAGTCTTCTTTAATATATTGGTGGTATTAAAAGGATTATGGAATTCATGATTTTTTATACCTACCTTTATAAAAAAGCGTTATTGGCTTCTTTATCTCCCAATGTCCGCCAAATAACGCTACATAGCGCGAAGAAGTAGCTGAGTAGGCATGATTGTGTCGAATGGCATGTGGTAACCGTCTGATGCCCCCCCGAGGCAATTCTTGTGCGCTGGGTCTTCACACCCAATGCACGCCCATGCGCGGGGGGACATTGGTCGCGGGCCGAGGCACACAGTTCAGTGTGTATACCTCTTGGTCGGATAACACATTGAGGCCTATAAGGGCCCGTGAAAATTTCCTGGCACCCTCTCTTTCCGCCCATCCTGGGAACCTTCCTCCCTTCCCCCTACCTTCCCTTCCATATTCCTCCTCCACTCCCCTCCCAGGCCCCTGCAGTCGTTAAGCCGGAGGACTCCAGTATCCCATTCGCAGGTTTCCCCCGGTGTTGACTGCAGGACCGCCTATCTAAAAAAAACCGTCTGATGCCATTCGATAGTCCATCAGGACCGCTTTGCGCTTACGATTAAGTGCAGTGCAGTGACTATGTCATGCCACAAATAAAAAAGAACATGTCATATAAGCATTTTTTTATATTTCTCAGACACTTATTTCAGTTTATTAGAGCGATGTATGTCGTTCTAGAAATAGTTTAATGACCTAGCACAAAACACATAATATGTATGCACTATATTTAAAGAAGTAAAAGTCACATTTACTCACAATCCAATTATCTCTAATGTATTGTATTTAATTGACAGGTCCTAACAAGGGACAATAATAAAGAAATGAGTATGGTTTATGTTCGGTTTCCTTTTTAATGGTAGAGTGATGGGTGGAGGCGGCTTCTAACAAATCGATCTGAAAATCTTTAGCTTAGGCCTATGTTCAGCAGTGGACTCTGTGACAGATGTAGGGTGGCATGATGGGTCAGCTTGACCGACTACTGTCTTATAAAAAACCAACGTAACTCAGCTTGCTGTTGTTTTTAACGGACTTTGTGTATGATGACTATTAATGACAGAGGCCGAAACCTCCCTCTCCCCCCCTCCCTTTCAAGGTGGCAGCACATCCACAATTCTTTTAATATCGTAGTTTTAAGCAGGGAGATCAATAAAATATATGCGTATACTACCTGTGCCATATAATGGTATGGATACAAAGTCTGATAGACTGCTAATCATTTTGGCAGCCAATGTGTAACGTACAAAGCACGACCGACAGATGGCGTTAACAAAATGGCCGTGTAATATGTAAATACGGCCGCACAGAACATTTTTCACACACCATACGTTTTAACAAGTGTACCGGTAGCCGATAACGGTTCGCTTTCTGGGCATTTGTGGATCGTCCTTTTTTTGTGTCTGGTGATCTCGGTCATCGATTTTATGTAGTATTGTTAAATAATACTGCGAGTTGTATTTATTCTTAAAAAATCAAACAAACGCTATCTATGTAGAAAACATAGTTAATGCTGAGATTGATTGAAGGTTAATATACTGTACTGTATGTACTGCTATAATTTTGACTGCCTCAGTGGCGTAGTTGTATTACCTCAGCACTGCAGTATTGGGTTTTTCTATCGTAATCGTATCGTATTCGTCGAAAAGTGAGTGCACTAGTTGCGCCTCTGCCTACCGCTTCAAGGATATAAAGTGAGTGAGTGTGCTATAATTTCAAAAAATATTTCAATAATTATAGGAAGCTACATTATTTCTGAGTGTTTAAGACTTTTTTCTTTAAATCCATTTCCAGCAACATTATAAAACCGAAAAGTTAAGTTATAAGTTTTTTTTTTATGGCATAGACTGACTAGACGAGCATGCCGTTCGCCTGATTTTAAGCGATACGACCGCCCATAAACAGTAGTAGCACCATACAGGACCTTGAGTTACAAAGTACTGTGTGGCATTCCACTGCGCTCGTCATCCTGAGACATAAGATGTTAAGTCTCATTATGTCCAGTAGTTACACTGGCTACAATGTCCTTCAAACCGAAACACAACAGTGCATGCACACTGCTGCTTGGCGGTGGAAAGGTAGTTACCTTCACATTGAGCTAAAACACAAATAGAAGGGGATACAAAGTTTTAATGTTAAAAAAAATTAAATACCTTCCATGTATCCGCTGGGATTAATTTATTAAAATGCGATTTCTTTGGTACTTAATATACTAGGAAGAAGTTTATCGCTCAAACGCTTCTGTTATAATACTCTCCTGGGCTACATTTCTATCTCTGAGCATATTATAAATATAAAATAAAGCCTTTTGTTTATCTCTGAGAGGATAATATTAAATAGAATTTTTAATCAATAAAAATCTTAGTTGAGTACATAAAACTTTAAAATGACAGTCAATGAATGACAGTCTCGTTTCTCCAAATTTTGAAACACTTTTTAAAGAGACTTTATATACAGGGTGGGTAGAGTTGGCTTTTAGCAAAGAGACCGCCTTACGCAATTTTTATGAAATTGTTGCTAGTGGCGGCAACAAAAATTCCCATCGCTTAGGTCTTAAATTGCAGGCAATTTACAGCCGTGTTTTGGTGTTAACAAAAAGTTTGTCCCCATTCTCAAAGGACGCTATCACACGCAATGGAGTGCATCGACGCGTGATATTGCTGAAAAATTGCTCCATAAAACCTCTTTCTAATAAATCGCCAAGTTATGTTCGCTTTTATTATGTAGTTTCAAATAGCTTATACAAACGCGATAAATAGTTGTTCGAAGGCTTCATTTTCAACACGCCTTTACTTCAGAATAAGATCAGAAAGTATTATTAACAAAAAAAGAAACTTGTTCTACAAAGACTTCAAAGTAATAATTCAATATAAACTAAACATATTCTATGAAAAAATGAACTATAAGACTCACGCATATTACATCCCCAAGGGGCCGCAGCGTGCCGAATTTAAAAATTGCACCAAAACGCATTGGAGTCGCGTTGCAAAGCAATAACTGAATCAGTCAGCTGTTAGCGGTTGAAAGCGATAGATTATGAAATGAACATTATTGTGTTAATGATAAAAATATTCAGGTATTTATCGAACGAATGTGGATGGTACGGCTGGAAGGGGCGCCCGAGGAGAACGTACTCTGATCAAATCAATGATCGCCGAAAAAGGAGGTCAAGAGTACCTACCCTTAACCGGCGAAAATGTATGAGAAGAACTATGAATGTGGATGAGGCGAAAGAGATGTGTCAAGATCGTAGCATGTGGCGCTCAATAATCTCTGCCTACCCCTAAAAGATAAGGGCGTGAGAAGGTATGTATGTATGTATGATAAAAATAAAAACTTTTTCAGTAAGAGGGTATGTCTTCCATTGGGTGCTGACCATACACGGTTTTATATTAAATGCTTGATATCAACGTAAGTTCAATTTGTTTTAACCTATTGTTATCTTTTAAAAAGGTCAGTTTTTGTATTTATTCAACGCATAGTCAGACGGGCCCCATCGCAATGCCTAACATTGCCGCAAAAATACGCCTAGCAAGCGATCCGCCAATGCGTTGCGATGCGGTCCGTCTATCGTGTGCAATAGTTCATATAAAATATTGACGATTTTTGTTATGTGATGCATTGCGATGCGGCCCGCCCTAATGTGCGCTAGTCTGAAACATACATTCCAAATGATTAAAACAGTAAAAGCAAAAACAAAGTAAATATAAACTCCTTCAAACAACGAAAACGAACACGAAGCAATATTTACAACTAATTAGGTACGAGATCTTTGATACATGTGCCTAAATAAACACAACAGAGCACTTACACAAACTGGCATATATCCGCTGTGTTTATGAAAACATTTTACAATGCACGTTGAATACTCGTTTATGGAACTAATTTCGAGCGCATCAGCGTGTTTACAGAATCTGTTTCTATTGACTGCTAACATTAAATCATGTTTGAATTCGGAATTTCAAATTCGCTGGAATTGAGAATTGACTTGGTAGTATGCCAACCCGCACTAAGCCAGCGTGGTGGTCTAAGGCCTAAATTCTCTTATTTTATAGAGGAAGCCCATGCTCAGAAGTGGGCAGTATATAATTCAGGGCTGGTATGGTGGAAATTGACTTACCCTGGCTCAACTCTCTCAGTCGCAGAGTAGGCCTGTGTCCTGCAATGGTCAGTGTGGGGGCTGGTGTTATCGTTTTTACTTGACATGCCATATAGATAAATGAAATTTTAGGCACTAGACGCATCCTCTCTGGGTTTTCTGTGTGCACTCTTGTACGTAAGTGTAGAGTTCCTGACTGCCTCTCGTTCACTTCGTTTTTTTTTTAAGTTAAAACGTGCCGTATATAAATTACAAAGCATAATATTGGCAACAAAAATGGACTCTCCCAAAATCTTCATATAAAGAATATTTTCAGAAAGCACTCGAAATGATGAAATTCATTGCCTTTGTTGTATAAATCTGGTCTCACATTTAACCTATCACGGTACGTTTCAAAAGTAAAACTCGGATAACCCAAATAACTCACCTAAAAATAAAAGTGGCTATAACGTTTTTGTTTATCAAATAACAGTAACTCATAACGCAATTTTGCCTCGATATTGTTATCAAATCTTCCAATTAAAAAAAATATATATTCTAAATACGTTGCTAAGCACAATGCGTACTCAAAATCTTTTTGATTTACACTTTATAAAATAAAATAACGTTCGAAATGAACAACGCAATAAACCAATAAATTCTATGCGAGAACATATCAAAACATATAGGTCATAGGTCATGGAGCGGATCATTAACGCTCAACTGACCCGCTACCTGGAGGATCACTCGTTGATCAGTGACAGACAATACGGATTTCGTCGGAACCGATCAACAGGTGACCTTTTTGCGTATGTCGCATGGCGAGGCTCTAGCCGTGAGCCTCGACATAGCCAAGGCATTTGACAGGGTCTGGCACCGTGGTCTCCTTTCTAAGCTCCCGGCATACGGTCTGCCTAACAACTTGTGTACGTGGATCTCTAGCTTTCTGCATGGGCGCAGAATCCGTGTCGTCGTAGACGGGCACGCTTCGGAGCTCATGGCAGTAAATGCCGGAGTTCCACAGGGCTCGGTCTTGTCGCCCACCCTGTTTCTTCTGCATATCAATGATATGCTGTCACTCGGCAACATTAATTGCTGCATAGCAATATTATCATTATATCATATATCCGCATGGATGACAGCACGGTTCATGGG
The DNA here is from genome assembly GCA_947568825.1 of Sphinx pinastri. Taxonomy (NCBI): domain Eukaryota; kingdom Metazoa; phylum Arthropoda; class Insecta; order Lepidoptera; family Sphingidae; genus Sphinx; species Sphinx pinastri. The sequence continues at coordinate 4,976,677 of OX387627.1, read as the reverse complement.
CGATACTTCTACGGGCCCTCAAGTTCGCGGGCGGACACTAAGATGGGACGTGAGGACCTTGTCACTGAGCTTAACCGGACTCTTCACTTCATTTCTTTATGGGGTTCCAGCAACCTGGTTGAGTTCAGTGCCAAGAAAACGCAGGCCTGTGTCTTTTCGTGCAAAAAGTCCCCGTTTGCTCCCCTCCCCATTCTTCAGGGCGTTCCCTTCTCATTGCAGAATGACCTGTGTATCCTTGGTATGGACATCCGCTGTGATCTGGATCCAAGGAATCACATCGAAGGCGTAATATCTGCCACATCTCGCAGGGTTGGAATCTTGAACAAGGTGCGTCGCTTTTTCACGCCCGGTCAGCTTTACCGCTTGTACAAAGCGCAGGTTCGGCCGGGAATGGAATATTGCTCGCACCTATGGGACGGTTCCGCCCAATACTTGGTTGATGCCTTGGATGGATTACAGCGGCGGGCCATCCGCATTGTAAATGATGCAGACGTGACGGGCAACTTGGAGTCGCTACAGTTGCGGAGAGATGTCGCTTCTCTAAGCGTGTTTTACCGTCTGTATCATCGTGAATGCTCTGAGGAGTTGTTTAATTTGATCCCCCCCTCTCCTTTACTTAGCAGAACCACGCGTGCTGGCGTGCGAAACCACAGCTTGATGGTGAAAACCATTACGACCCATATAGGTTCGATAATTCCTTCTTCTGTCGCACCATCAGGCTGTGGAATAGTTTGCCGGCACACATGTTCCCTCCTTCCTACAATCCTGGGTCCTTCCGCCGTAGCTTCAGGCCGGCATGATTGTGTCGAATGGCATGGGATAATCGTCCATTGCCATTCGATTCTCTATTTGGACTGCTCCGTGCTTACCATCAGGTGCGATGCAGTCACGATGCTGAGCATTTATAAAAAAAAAAAAAAACACTTCTGTGAAAAACTAAAACGTAGCTTTTATCGTAATACGTATTTCTAGTTAATCCTTCATCGTTTCTGCAGATGTTAGGTTCAATTGGAATTCCATGTTGTGATGCGATCCGTACTGCGAGCTTTTAATAAAAAAAACGCTTAGATTTTTTAACAGCACGAGGATTTGCTGCAGGGATTTTTAAAGAATGAAAATTTATTTAGATTTTATAACTAGACTTAGCTTTACGAAACCGTTTCAGTTTTCTAAATTGATTACTTAATAGCACCTTGAGTTACAAAGTACTGTGTGGCATTCCACTGCACTCGTCATCCTGAGACATAACATGTTAACTCTCATTATGTCCAGTAGTTACACTGGCTACAATGTCCTTCAAACCGGAACACAACAGAGCACGCACACTGCTGCTTGGCGGTAGAAATAGACTTCTCGGTGGTACCCAACCAGACGGACTCTTACATATGAGGGACCTGCCATCAGTAAATTCGAAAAATGTAATCTTCCATCTTCGATCAAATATGTTCTTCTATTCATACTTTATGACTGCCTCGGTGGCGTAGTTGTATTACGTTACGACTGCAATCCAAAGGTCTTGGGTTCGATCCACGGGTCGAGCAAATGATATTGTGTTTATCTAATCAGTATCAGCCCGGAGTCTGAAATTTGTGCCCGATATGGCGATAGGCTCACCCCCTATCACATCATGGGGCGGAATACGCACGGCGAAAAGTGGGTACACTAGTTGCGCCTCTGTCTATCCCTTCGGGGATAAAAGGCGTCAGTGTGTATGTATGTATTCATACTTCATGTTAGTCTACATGTGAAAAGGATTCATCCATTAGATTTTTAGGTTAGAAAACACCAGACCAGTGCAAGTGATGAAAATAGTTGACAGGATTTTAAAATACGATCACAAAAGTATGTTTGGAATTTAAACAATTACGAACTGATATCGTAACTTCCTATATCTAAACAAAAGTGTCAAATATAGTATTCAGTACAAAGTATTTGAAATATTTGCATCATGTTTTGCGGCGATATCACGGCTTGCTGATAAACGCTATTTGTCACTTAAATGTCTAATGCCTGGTTTCTGAAGTACTATTGACGGCAGTTTATCTATCCGTTAGCGCTATTGGTTCGATAACCCATGAAATTGCGTTTCTGAACCACGCACTGCAAGATAAACTCAGTTTAAACTTACTTTAACTTAACTGGCCAATTTTTGCCGTTTATCTGTTCCATAACTATTTGACGTGTCATTTTGTGACAAACGATGGCAACTTGTTAGATATTATTTACAATATAGAGGAACATAATTGATACGGCCAATCACAACAGTTTCAGTAGTGTTATAAATTCTTAAATTCTAAATAAAACGACATAAAACACAAATTAGCAAACTAGTGCTAGCATGACATAAGACATTTTGTTGAACTGTTTGACTTTTTTTTTAATTCGGCAATGATGTAATTCATCAGCAAGAGACAAATAACAAATTATCACAAAATAAAATTAAAATAATGTTTAGGCGTTGATCTATGTTAAAATAAGTTATTTTTGTATATAAAATAATTATTAGTTACGAATTTTAGTAATATAATCCATTTTAAAGTCGACTGCTAAAAAAGAGCCATCTAGTAGCAAAATAAGGAACTGGTTGTCGGCTTCATAGTTATCGAATGCTTCATTATATGTTCAGAAACACAGTGGAAGTCAACCGACGTTTATCTTAAGTTTAACTTTAATGGATCAATAGTTATTAAAAGTTTAACTGGGAGATTCAGAAATTGGGCATATGCCGACCAAACACAAAAGTCACACTCTAATCTATGCTGCTAGATAGCGTTTAACAGCAAGCGGTTAAATCGGCCCTTACGGCTCATACACAAACACGACACGGCGTCGCGCCGTCCCACGACGCGACGCCGTGTCGTGGAAATCCACGACGACAATAGACGTATATTGCGGTCCATTTTCGAGATTAACCGTCGTCGTGGACTTCCACGACACGGCGTCGCGTCGTGTTTATGTGTATGAGCCCTTAGCGTGTGTTTTTAGTAGAGACTGTATGTGATATTGTAATGTTTTCATACATTCCGCCAACATTCCGCAATAAAGGTATCAATGAAAAACAAATTATTTTTTTTGTTCCCGAATATTTTTGTTAAGTATGACTATTTTTGTTCTCTTTACTGAGGTCTACTTGCGATATTTGAATTTTTTGTTAGCCTTTTGTTTTGTTCTAGTTTTTAAGCATAGTTTTCTGTTTTATAGCTTAGTTAGGGTATTAAAAGATAAATGTTGTGACTGCCTTATATAAGTGGTACATTTATATGATTTATCAAATGTTTCATAATCGTTAGTATAAGTTAAATGTAACCACTACCGGCTGTCCTAAAAAGAAATAAATAAATACCAAATTGATAATAATAAAATTGAAAATAACTTTGCATAAAAAACTGCTTTACTATCCTAACTCAAAAGTCAGCGTTAGGCCGAAGCTAGTATTCAATGTAAATATTGATCAAATTATATAACATTTTGACTTTGCTTTTAACTTAATAATATGATAAATTATAATAAAGTTCAAAGATGTCCCTAAGTTAAGTACATGTGGGTTTGAGAATACGAAATAAAAAAACAGTAAGTTCTTAAATATTTTATTGCTAAAGTAAATAATAATCAGTAGAATATTTAACATAAATATTTTATACAGAAGTGAGAAAAATTAATCAATCATTAAACCAAACCACGATTTGGACTTGCTTTGTCTGTCACTGGTGACTTATAAACTATTAAGTCAGAAAAATAGCACTTAAAGCATTACATCGTAATTGTTTACAAAAGTAAAGAAGAGTGCCCATGCTTCAAAGAATTTCGGTATCAGTATAAGTTTATTCAGCAACTAACAGTTTCATAGTAGAGTTTCTCGGAAATAACTTGTCAGTGTTGCGCGTCGCCCAATAGTTTCTATGGATATAACGTACTAAAAATATACGCGATATTTCTACCGATACACGAATGGACATTCTTCTTTCCCGTCCTACTTAACAAGCCACATCGATATCTACAACGATATAACCTACTTAAGGCAAACTTTGATAAAATTATCGAAGTTTCAACACGAATATTTACACCACATTAATCTAATTTAAGGGTCCCTACCGGTATATTTTATCGTCTTGAGGTGGCATGCTTATGAAATACGGTGCTGGTGGCGGTGGCGCTAGATATCTCACAGAACCAGGTCCTGGTTGCATTTTATGGGGCAAGGTGGCATTTGATAAGGAGGCTGGTGGCATGGTTGCAGCGTAACCAGGCCAAGCTCCTCCCCACATAGCAGGCGTTCCTCCTGCTGGACTGCTAGCTAGAGGACCACCCCTGTATGACGTCGTGGTCATCCTTAATCTGACGATACATATGGCTACTATTAATATAGCTATAAAGGCCACTACGCCTCCAACTATGCCTATTATGAGGTTATCATCATTACTTGTAGCTGCAACGCCGATAACAGGAGCTCCTTTAGGTTCACCGGCTTTTGGTCTATCGTGTGACGGAGCAACTGACCAGATAATATCTGGTTCAGAAGATGTCCGATGGACAAGCCGCGGTTGTGGCGTAGTTGACATGCTGGTAGAAGTTGTTGTTGTTCGCCGTTTGGCATCACAAGTGAGTTCATCATCACCTATTTCGACCAATAAAAATCCTGATAAATGTTCTGGTGAGTCGCATCGAACGTCATCAATACCAACGTTAGGTAACCATCTTCTTAAAGCTCGAGCGTTACAGTCACAGCGAATAGGATTACTGTGCAGGCCGAACATTGATAAATCTGCCCTGCGATCATCAAGTGCCACGAGCAATTGTGGTTGCAAAGTAGTCAGTTGACTTCCAGATACATCAATAGTAATTTGCGATGATCTGGGTAGTGGAAACAGAAGTGCTGGAGGTAATGAAGTTACTGATGTATTTCTAAATCGCACCGTGATAGCTGGAGCCTTCAGTCCAGCAAGCACACCAGAAGACACGGTTTTCAAGCGAGATCCTCTGATGCCAAGTTCTTCAAGCCTCGGATGTAATGTGGTGTGCAATTGATCAGCACCAATATTAGTGTCTTTTACTTCTACATCCAACTTCTCTAAAGCTAGCACATATTGTAAAGCACCTTGTATGTCAATATATCCTAATCTTGGATATCCATATGCCCGTAACTCGACTAGATTAGCGAGCGTCCTAAACGCATTTTTCTCTATTCTGGTACATTTTTCTAAATGCGTTATGTCTAAAATACGAAGAGATGAGAGGCCTTCGAAATTACCATCCATAATCATCACCATTGGATTACTGGAAATGTTCAAGCGTTGGAGATTTCTTAGTTTAGACCAAGAAACTGCCAGCGATCCCGTTACATCAGCGATCTGATTATGAGATAAATCCAAAGATTCCAACAGCGTTGTTCGTGTAAATGTCTTTTCCGATAATTTTGTGATATTGTTAAGCGACAGATTTAACTTGTAAAGAAAGGGTGTTTCTAACTGTCCTATATCCGTAATTCCAGTACCAGCTAAATTTAGATCTCTCACTGTTTTCGGTTCTGTCAGTACATTGCTGATTGTTTTTACTGATAAGGGATTAAAGGATAGGTCTAATTTCTTAATATTCACCATAACACTATCCTCGCCGGGTATATCAACAATCTGATTGCGAGATAAATCGACCGTAGATACAAAGAAGTATTGCTTTTGTAAGGCCTTCAGCGGAGCGTGTTCAAATGAATTTCTGCTGAGAATAATTTTCTCTAACATATGCAGCCTATTTCTCTCGAAAATATTGTCAGGCAATTCGGTTAGTAAATTGCCGCCCAAGTCCAAAACTTCTAGTCGTATAAGCCCTTCAAATAGCCTATCTCCCAACCGATCGATCTTGTTGTTCGACAAATCCAAATATTGTATTTGAGTCGAATTATGGAAAGCCATTTCGCTTATTGTTTCAAGTTCGTTCCTTGCCAACAAAATTGTCCTCAATTTCGGCAGGCGAGCAAAGTCGAGTTCGTCTACATTTTTCAATTCGTTTCCAGACAAATCTACCAATTCTAAGTACTGCAAAGTACTTATAAGTTCCGAAGGGAAGAAGTTAAACTTGTTGTTGGTAAGTATGATTTCTCTTAAACGAGGATGGATTTTGAACGATGACGGGAACAAATAACTAAGTTGATTATCTGACAGATCCATGACTTCTAGACTTGTTCCTGTATTGAAGAATTCGCCTTTGAAAGCACTCAATTGATTACCTTTCAAAGATAAGTACTGAATCGACATAACGTTAACAAATGACGGAGTTCTTATGTTGACTATATTATTGTACGACAAATCTAAGTAAGTCAGATTTCGTAGATTCTTAAATGAGTTTTCGGATATTTCTTGTAGTAAATTATAAGACAAATCGATGTGTTCTAGATTAAGATTTTTCGAAAATAGATTTACAGGTAACGCCTTCAAACCGTTGCGACTTAAATCCACTGATAATAAAGCCTGATTTTGCTGAAACACATTCTGCGGTAACACATTTATGTGCCAATTTCGGCTCATATTTAAATGAGTTAAACTAGGAATTGATTCAAACGCTTCCACAGGTACATTCGAAATTTGATTATCGGATATGTCCAAGAACCAAAGATTAACGAACTTCAGTTGCTGACCAGTAAATCCGAGAATTCTGTTCTGACTCAAAGACAAGAAGTCGAGCGATTGTTCCAATCCTTCAAAAACTTCCGCAGCGATAGAGTTGAGTAAATTTCCTGATAGATCCAAATGTTTCAACATTTTGAAGTGTTCGAAGGCAGCCACCGGTAATTCTCTTATAACGTTTCTAGATAAAACCAAAGAAGTGACTCTGTCTGACACAGATCGGAGAATGTCGTTCGATAATGCGGTTACCCTGTTGAAACCCAAATGAACGGAAACTAGATTTGGTAATCGGGAAAGTGCTGTTGCCGGAATCAATAGTATGTTGTTGTCGCGCAAGAGAAGTGTCTTGAGCCCTGTCAGTCCGTCGAAAGCGTCGTCCTCCACCTGCAAAATAGGTAAACACTTTTTTTTACAAAGGAGATCATAATAATCATATTTGTTCATCATATGGATTCAATAATATTTTTCTTTCCAATAAATGTGATCTACTTCAATCATAACCATTTATTTATTTGAGAAACCTCGAAACACAATGGAACAAAATAATTCAATCACTCACCGTGCGTAGTGAATTGACGCCAATATCCAAATAATTTATTTCTGTGAGACCAACAAATGTGCCCGGGGCGAGTTTAACTAAATTATTTCTGCTCAGGTCTAATACTTGTAATGAAGTCAGCGTACTCAGATGGTTGTTTCCAATATTCTGGAATAATCGATTTCAAATAGTTTAGTTTTATTAGTTATAAAAGTGCATTTGGTTTTGAGTAAATTAATTACGTCGTCACTGAAGTTTTAATAAAATGTATATATTAAACATTGTACCCCTTTTTTCGCACATTGCGCACACGGAGGAGAGATGAGATTTGGCATAGTTAAATTTCATAATGAATGCAAAAAAATACAATTTATGAATTATGGTCGAATTTTGACCAGTGCACCACCACTAGTATAAATAAAAATGTAATAATACTCAAACACAGAGTACAATAAGGTCACCCCGCTTATTTAAAATAATATAACTAAAAGTTGCGTCTGTACTCATCACACAACAGTCTTTATCGAGGGTATATAGAGGAGCTGTCGGTTTCACAAAAGCCAGACTCAAAAGAAATATTGACAGAACACGGAAAACATGACTTGATGCGGGACCCAAACTCAAGACTCATATTTAAGTCAAATTATTGCCTACTATGTAGAAAAAGCTATACATATATACCTTTATCTCTCAATTTGATATAAATCTATATTCCTAAATAACAAAAGCAATTTAAACCAACTATTAAACACCACAATCCATATACAACGCGTACCAAAAATTAAACAAACGCTCACCGTAATCATGTTGCTAGACAGATTCAAATGCCTGAGAGCGACAAAAGATTTAATGGCAACTGTCGGGAAGTCGTTTATGAAGTTCTCCGAGATGTCCAACTTCTCCAAATTCTCGGCCCCTTGAAATACGTCACTGTTAAACTTGGAGAGCCTATTCCGGCCTAAATCCAGTGACTGCAAGTCGCTCAGGCCTATGAAAGCCCCTCCTTCAATGGAAGATATCATGTTTCCGTGTAGATCTATCTCTTCTAACGTCTTCTGGGCTACGAACGATGCTTGCCGTATCAGTGCTGAAATGTAAGTATTTTAATTAGATTTTTAGATCTATAAATATATCTAATGTATGAACATGTTTTAAAATTTGCCATCAAAATAATTTTAAAAGGTGTACTCATTTAGCGTCACTTCATTCTGTAAGAAAGTTCATAACAGAAATTACGTGGCCAATTTAAAGACACTAAAATAAAAAACAACCTATTTGTCCCACTTTCATAGAAATAGAATAACTAAAAATTAAATATAATAAAATATTTTTTCCTCAACTTCATACGAAATATTATCAAAACGTACTAAGTCGCAAAAATATAATATCAAGTACTTAACAAAATCCAGACATGCTCCACATCTCGGACTAATATAAGATAGGTAATAAAAAAAAACTAGACCCATTTACTGAATTTCACAATTCTCCGAAAAAAGGCGAAGGAACCTAATAAACTTACCTATCCTATTTTCCCTCAGTGAGAGAACTTTCAATGATTGCGGCCCGTTCAGAGACGAGGAGGGTACAGAATTCATGTTATTACGCTCCAAACGGAAGACCTGCAAGAAATAATTTACAGTTGTACAAAACACTTTTTATCTAGTGGGATAAAATGGGATATAAAATATGTTTTAGATTTATATTATAAATCTTACGAATTCGTCATAAATGAAGACTGAAGTAAAGTAGTGGTTCGTGTACTCATTAAATGTGTATTAGTTTGTAAATTGTGTAAAAAAATAGATAGGTAATGATGGTTTTTTTTCTGACTCGGCAAAATGACCCAACTGTACATATTGGTAAGTGGAGTGGCATCTCGAGTATCGATTAACAAAAGATCATTCCTTGCCAGTCATCAAAATTGCCAGTCATCAAAATTGCCAGCCCGATCGATTTTAACTATGCCCCGTGTTTGCTACAATAGATTTATAAAATAAAATGTACAACAAACTCAAATTCCGTACACCATCACACCCATTCGAAAGAGGGAGATCGGGCAAAACCGTCAGACCAAGTTATTTCCGCCCTATGACGTTGCAGGAAGGGAGCCTATCACCATAGCGGGTAATCCAATTCCGATCAAATCACGAGTATAAAATACACAGAAGTCTATATAGGATTTTAATAAGATTTGCAGACATCAACGCCGCAAATCAAGCGAAAAAAAATAGTGCAAACACAAACAAAATGTATATATTTTTCCAGAAAATGATTTCCATTCGGCCGCTGAAAATAACATCGTCAAACTAAACGGAGCATTCCCTTTGTTTTTCCACGTTCCTTAGCTTCCACCCAATTTACCTGAGAAAATATTCTAGACTGAAAAATTACTATTGTGCAAAAAGGGTAGGGAAACAACACTGAATAACTGGCCTCCGCTGTAGGTAACTGTAGCACTACTGCTCTTTATAAAAGGAGATGGTAAAAGCATACTTATTCCTTAAAGCCTTAATTAAGCATTTTAGTGTGATTAAAGTAATGAGCGTTTTGTCTTTGATCCTCGTATTATTTGAAGAAAAATAAATGGGATACGGGAAAACACTGATTTGTAACGTTAGTAGTAAGGTGTATTCAATTTGATGAGCTACATCGATCAGATTGCTATTAGGTATATAAGGCTGATTACATTTAGTGTATTTAGGATATAATTTACTCCTCATTTTATTGAGTTTATTCAGTTACGCCTTTAAAAACCCATATAAAAATATGGATGTAGTCTTCTTTCAAGACTTTATAGTAACCGCATGTTAGCCATGTCGTATTATTATCATGTTATATGATCCTCCTAGCCAGTTTCAGCCACGGCGGCCAATCTCAACGGAGATCAGCCAGGTACGTAGGAGATATGCAGGTGCACAAGTGTGTGCGCAATACAGAGGTCCACTCGCTATTCCTTCACTCGTATAGTCCGGTGAGGCAGCAATCCGACATGACCGGAGAGAAATCAGGCGCAGGACCAACGGCTTTACGTGCTTTCCGAGGCACGGGGGTATCACACCGCCAACTTCCTGACTCCGAGATGCGACTGAGTATTTTTTTAAGATGGAAAAACTCAGTCACAATGTTTTTGGCTCGACCCGGGATTCGAACCCAGGACCTCAGCGCGCAAATCGTACTCGTAACGCGTACGTACGTATTACCATGTTAGCCAATACAAATCTACTATTATCACCTTAAGAACATCACATCCAATGAGTAGTCCTTCTTCCAACCCCCTAATATTGTTTCCACTTAAATCCAATTCTTCTAGAGCTGGCAAATTATGGAGCTCGGCAGTAGAAAATATTGGGTTCAAATTATCACCCAGTAGGTTGTCAGCTAATGCTAGTTTTGTAAGATTTCCTCGAACTCCAGCCAGAAGACGATCAGGTAGTCGTCGCAGACTATTGTGGGAGAAGTCTAATTCTCTCAGCGGTAGACCGTAGGAAGAGAATATCTGGAAAAAATAAGAGTAACATTATCATCAGCTACATAAAATTGTCTGGTAGAGAATGCCTGTACACCATGTATAAAGTGTTAAATAAATAAAGTCTGAACATAGGTTCAGGCTTGGACTTAATATTATGTCTGGAAATCTATGGGAGAGGCATAGAGATCTATCCCTTTTTTATATTTCCAGACAGACCTGTCAAAAGTGGCCTGCATCCAACGTGTTCCTGAAGTAACATTATAAAAAATAAATATGTGGAAGAAATAATTCATACCGGAATTGTGGTCTATGACAATTTTGTACCGTTGTACAAACATCAGGAGTGTGGTAACTTATCCTTAGGAACATTTATCTATTGTTTGTCTGAAAGATATACCAAGTTCCAGTTGAACTTATAAGTCATTTTTATGTAGGAAAAATATAACAAGGAACTTATTTTGCCTCGACTAAATCGTGCAGTCACGTGCAAAAGCGAGTTAGCATTAAAAATAGACAGATATAAAGAAAAGAAAGAAAGAAAGAAAGAAATGTTTTATTGTTGGGACAAAAACTTACATGTGTATAAAATAAAATGCAACAAAAAATAATAATATTAAATATTGTGCCAACAATGGGAACCCTCATTCAGCTCCATGCTGCAGTACTGCCAAACCAATACTGCAGCGCTGATTTTCAATGAGGGACCCAGGAGACATACGGGCACTAAGTCGGTGGAGTGCCAATTAAATAATTGTCGACCTAATAGGTATTTTTATGTAAATAACATAATTATATTAAAATTAACAAAACATACAACTTAAACAATTACAACTAAACAAGATAAAACTAAATAACGCACCTCAGCTCCGTAAGCAATAGAGGTGATATGACAAAACTATACCTAAAGAATGATAAACATGGGCGTATATAAGGGGGGGGGAGGGATCAGGGGGTCCGGACCCCCCCTTAGCTTACAATAAACCACGCTACGCCACTGACCGCTGACATTTTGGGGAACCGGACGCCCCCCTTAGCTTCTAAAATGATTGGGCTACCAAACATGTCCACACACTAATATATTACGTGACGGGGGGGACGGGTCCGGTTCCCCAAAATGTCAGCGGTGTATGTACGGTGGTAATGTATGGTGTCATGCCAAGGCAAAAATTCACGCCACAATTTTTTTTATATCATAGGACCCCATGTGAAAGCTGTAGCTACGCCCGTTATGATAAATAACGGGAAAATAAATTAATAACTTCTAATTAAATAGACGTACGTATTTCATAAATGGATACTTCAAAATATTTGAAATTCAAATACTCTGCAATTCTAATTACCGTAACGGTAAACTATTATAGAACATAACTCAATCTCTCATTTATTGCGAATATTGGAAAAAATATGGGAACGAGGTTATTCAAATATTGTATATTCATGAAATGTACGGCAGTCTTTTATTAATTGAATTGTCAGCTTCAGAAATTTAATATTCATGATTGCTCTTTATCTCAAACTATATTTCTGCTCGCGGCTTCGACCGCGTGAAAGAGTTTTTCCGGGATAATAGTCACGTTATATATTTACCTGGGATAGCCTATGGGATGGCCTTTCCCAGGGCCCAAACTATCTCCTTAGCCAAATTTCATCTTAATCCATTCGATATTTTTTGAGTTCATCGCGTTCAGACAGACAAACAGACGTGACTGGGGGACTTTGTTTTATAATATACTAGGTTTTGCCCGTGGCTACGCCCGCGTGAATGAGTTTTTCCAGTATAAAAGTCCCGCTTTATATTTTCCTGGGATAAAAAGTAGCCTATGTGTTAATCCAGGATATGATCTACACGTGTGCCAAATTTCATCGAAATTCATTCAGTAGTTTTTGCGTGAAAGAGTAACAAACATCCATACATCCATACTTACAAACTTTCGCATTTATAATATTAGTAGGATAAGGATTACAGAGTATTTTACCAACGTTTACTTAACACTACACGAATTTCTACTAAAATTTCAGTGACTGCTCTAATAAAACTAGAAACCATAATGAACCATACTATAAGAGCCATTACTTAGAATTTCAATAGAACCAGAACACGACACGTAAATCCCTCATAACGACGTACAAGCACACAGATATTTGGCAATAAATTCGGCACTAATGCGGCATGGCAACACAATAAGACCGGCAATAGTCAGATACAGCAAATGAGGCGGTAAATACCGAGTACACGAAATGAAATAGGGAATACCACAAGTTCCTGTTAAGATTCCATTGAAATGGTTAAACTATAACGTCTTTAATTTAGTTAATGTTTTGTTGGTGACGAAGGTTAGTTTTGATGGTATTCAGTTTGTGTTTTTAATTACCGATTAGATTTATATGTTATAGATTCTCCTTATAAATATAGGTAAATATTTCCAAAATATTCCGTAAATGATAATTATTAGTTTCAATGTATTCAAAAAGGGAACGAAGAAATTAATTAAAAAAAATAATAATAATTAAATAGCCCCCGACACAAAAACCTCTAAAAAGTAAAGTAATAAAAGTGACGCGACGAAGCTTGGGTCAAAATATTATTAGGTACTTCAACGACAGAGACACTTTTATTATTTTACTTTTTAGAGGTTTTTGTGTTGGCGGTTATTTAAATATTAATTTAAGTTTTATTTCAAACTCATGGGTCCTTTATAATCAAGTATCTAACACCTACTCTTTGAGACCATTCTTATGAGCCCACACACGCTATATCTGCTATAAGTTGCTAAAGAGTTGGGTATCCCGCAAACTACTTGATGCTGCAGCATCAGCTCAAGGTTAACATGTTCTAAAAATATTGCCGAAGTCACAGTACACCAAATTTTAAATGAATCGGAGTTGTGAAAGTTGTAAATAAACTGATGATCTTCAAACGCCTGAACAGATCTTCATTAATTATAGCTAAGAACCATCTCGATCACATCAGCTTTCAAACAAAAAAAACCGTGTCAAAATCGGTCCATTCGTTTGAGAGCTACAATACCACATACAGATACACAGATACACGCCCTAAACTTATAACACCTCTCTTTTTTGTCGGGGGTTAATCATGGAATCAGGAACGTTAAACAATATGACAATTAACAGTAGTATAAGCTAAAAAGGAGTGTACGTGTATTCAAATACCGCGTTCGATCGATTCAAATACGTTTTCAAACAAACTTTTTCTATTTGGCTTTCGAATATTGATATTTGTTCTAAACCGCACCGAATACAGAATTCTGCCCGATTGAGCCGCATACGGAAATTACATGTTCGGAGTACGGACTGCTGACACTTATATTTGGAAATACATTCCGAGCATGCTTATGCTGTTTCGAATTTTGATTCCATGACTTGGTCCAACGTGAAAACCAGCTTTTATAAATAAAAACTTTTGATACAACAGACTAATATTTAAAGGATTAAGAACATGTTCGATACAGTATTTCACAAGCATAGGCGGTCATTACTCTGCATACAATGTCCTTCAAGCTGCTATACTGCTTAGCGGTGGAAATAGACAATATGGTGATACCTACGCAGTCCGACCCTCGCGACGTACGAGAGACCTAAAACCGTGTATTCAACCGCATATCAAAATACTTTTCTTCAGTCTCGAGATGTGTGCTAGGAGAGCACCCGTTCCACTGCGGTTATTAGATCATGAAGCATTGCGTGCCGGCAAAAAGAAATCCACCGTTGCTCCCACCGCGTGAATCAGCGATCGCGGCATTCCATTCAGATAATGTCATATTTGTGGTTTGTTAATTAGAAACGGTGTATTAATACAAAGCAGTTCAAACTGTTTTAATTATAATATGAGATTAGAATTTAAAGCGAATATGAATATTAACAAAGTAGCCATAATTGTTTTGATGAATCCATGGTAACGTTATATATAAGAAAGTAACTGTCTATGTATGCTACACGTTTATAACTAAACCAATATTTTAAATACTAAAACTAAAACATAATATAGACTAGGTACTTTTTAATATTTTTGTTACAAACCGAATTCCATGTGAACAAACTCGCGAGGCTAGTATCTATATTATTTATTTGTGATGTTTTTCCGTATATTTAAAGTAGGTACAATGTCAGTAAAATAACTGCTTCGTATGTCCATATATCGCAAGATAAATTAGTTCTAACTAAACCGCCTATATAACCATAACAAGGTTAACAACTGTTATCTCCTAAACTACTGGTTTGAAATGGCAAACACCATATTTGAATCAGATATTCTAACAGTCGCTGTAACTCGAGTTCTGAGTTAAGTGTGCTTCTGAAACTTAAAATTTAATGTATTTATTTATGGAGGTAAATGGGACCTTGAAAATATTTTAATTAATTAATTTAAAGACCTTCAACGTATTGTTTGTTTAAGACCTTCAGAGAAAGTTTTGTCTATTAATCTAATACAACAAAGTCCCCCCGCCGCGTCTGTCTGTCTGAACGCAATAAGCTCAAATAATACCTAACGGATTTCAATGAAAATTCGCATAGAGATAGTTTGAGAACCTGGGAAGGACATCGGCTACTTTTTTACTTTTTATCCCGGGAAAACTCAAATCTATCAGGCAACTGTATAGTTGATAACTATCTAGTAGGTTTTTGATATATATATTATAGGTATCATACTACATAGTTTCGGATATCAATGAAGGGACAAAGGGGATTGAAATCAGTTGATACCTAGTGAATTTTCGTAATAAAATTAAAACTCCTATATAATATTAAAATAAAACGATAAGAAGATTAATTCTACCTTATCTCACTTGGACGTGTGGTCGATGAAATTTAATAATTAAGCAAGTTGCAGAAAGAATGATGGCAAGTTTCCATACAACGTTTTACCTGATATCGATTTGACGCGTCTTGGAATGAAAAAATGTAAGAACCATAGAATATACTTATCCTGAACCAAATCAAAAAGAATTTTTCTATTAGGAGGCCACAAAAAAAACTTATTCGTTATTTAACATTTTCATACTTAGAGGTTATCTGTCAATGAGATATGACAGCAGATATAGACTGTATTTAATTAATACCATATAATATATCTTAAAAATGAATACTTAACTACTTAATGATTTTTCTAATCAAAACAATATGTAGGTGTATATTTTATTAAACTATTTTGAGGGTGTGCTACTCTACTCCCACTGCTAGGTCACTGACTTTGAACACTCAAACATACTATGATTCTGTTACTAATTAGAAATTGGATGTTTATTAGAACACAGCTTTAATTGTTACTAAAATAGAATAAGTTTTCATGTGTACTAATTATTTGAATCATGGTTACTTGACAAACAAATACTAATAATATTTAATAGCTGAGTTCTACAATGTTAAACTACACCCAGACCTTAATTTCTGAAATAGTGATCTACATCACAATAAATATCTATGTATGTATTATATGTCATATATGTCATGGTCCATCTCAGGTAAAAAAAATGGAATTCCATTGATAGATAGGCTTTCGGTTAAAAAAAACAAGCTTTAGATTTATTGACAATTTATTTATTCCTCATCATTTTCGAAATCTAATGTAGGGTTGAATGCATTCACAAATTAAAAAATGTGTTGCACTTGATCAACAATAAATACATTAATGCTATTTTCTGATTAATATAATTCATCCCATGAACTCCTAAACAAATGGACTCCACAGACACGGGCCAAATGTGGCACATAAAACATATTATTACATTATTTGATGGCTCATAGTTTATCAGTCACACTCTGTAAAGTACTAACAGTTGAGATATGTTCCTCATCGTCAACATCTTCATGTTGATCTCTTGCTCCATCGCGTAATCTTAATTCGGTAGCCTGAACATTACGGACAGCGTCACTTTTGGTATGCAACCAACAACATGGCATACTTAGTCTGTAGATGTATTGTTATCTGTGTGACAGAAATAAGATGTATAATTCTGATACAAAATCCAGTCCTAGATAAAGAAATATTTTAAAACAAACGTCCATAGTAATAAACAAAATTACAGTTATGTAATGTAACCCATTGAACAAAACATACCAGGTTAAATAAAAATGGAAATCCTAAAAGCCCAATAACTACTACATATAATATTATATCATAAAGTAATCTTTTAGACTTTTAAATTAAATGGAACTACACACCTGTTGTGGTTCTTTCTGGCTTTGAATTATCAGAATAATAGTCTGCTGCAAGTCAGTGGGATTATCCTTCAATACTTTATCACTTTGCCGTCGTGCAAGTGAACAGCCACACAAAATACAAACATTAGTATAGCCTAGTTGGCCTGTTCCAGCTTGTGGAGTATTAGTATTTGCTGAAGATTTTGATTAACTGCAGCCATTGCGATTTCCAAACATGTTTCGCGAACACAAACAGAAATAAACAGTATAAACGTCATAATGTTACGCTCGCTGTCATCGGCTGGGTTGCTATTACTTTTTTAATAATTACCTTAGTAGGTTGGGTAATGGAACAATCTTTTATGCGAACTTGACACTTAATAGCAAAAAGGCGATTGGTGTTTATTTTATTACATTATTAGTATTTAAAAATAATTATTACATATTATTACCACTTCTTTACTATTAAAATAAAACATAAATATATCTACCGCGTTCAGCCGCTTTTATTCTCAAGTGGCAACATTTTTTATATATCACTACAAATCACAAATAACGTAACCGGAAGTACAATTGATTAACTTTTAATTATAAACATTACTTTGTGGCCTTTAACAGTAAAACTAAAACTGTGATAAATATTAGCTATTTAAATTATATTTGTTTTTACATATCTTAATCTTAGACGCTTACTGAAACAATCAGGTATAAACTTGCCATCATTCTTTCGTCTTAGGTTTTACATACCACTGGCTGTCTGACGTCAACACCCTTAAGGAATAAAATTGGTAAACTTAGGCCGGTTTGTCTCATGTGTGGTCAGGTAAAGCTAAGGCTCTTAACGCATACGCATACTCACGCCTTTTATCCCCGAAGTGGTAGGCAGAGGCGCAACTAGTGCACCCACTTTTCGCCGTGCGTATTCCGTCCCATGATGTGATAAGGGGCGAGCCTATCGCCATATCAACACAAAAGTATTGAAAAAAAAAAGAAACAATGAACAATTGATGACAAAAAGTAAGCCCGGAGTTACTTCCTGCCTTTCTTCTTCGGGTCGTCATCGCTTAGGTAGCTAGTGAAAGGCTGGTAGGTCAGCTAGGCTAGGGCCTGTAGTGTCCTCACCGGTGAGGATCGCGACGCGTTCCTCCCATTATTTTTAATTAAAACGATCTCTTTTTTATATTACCTTTCCTGCCAGCCCGAGCTGGGTTTTTATTTTATTTTCATCATTGATTTTACTCCTAATAGTTTACAAAACCACGGTTTTACTCACGTATTCTTGGTCAGAATCGCCGACCAGTTTCGACCTATTAAGTAGGTCATCTTCATAGGCGAGTGCTGAGAGGACGTCGCGTCGCGGAGGCCTCTCGATCACTGTCAGCCGCCCGCGCCCGCGCCGCCGCCCGCCTAGCGGAACGTAAAGCACGGCTCGAAGGGTGGAGTGGGGGTGGTTCGGTGGGTTTCAAAGATGTCGCAGCTGCTAGATCATCATCGTCAGACACTACCGGTGCATGCAGAACACTTGTGTGAACTGAACTGACTGTGTCGACTCCTCGTATAGGGCTGTTCATGGACTTATGTACGGTTTGAAGAATCGGTTTCCAAGTAGTCGGCAACGTCCAGCCTACGTCGCGGTTGAAATTCTGACCAAGAATACGTGAGTAAAACCGTGGTTTTGTAAACTATTAATGTGATATGGCTCGCGTAAGTTTTAATGATTTTACTCCTCATAAAAATGTCAGTAGTTATATAAGTGACCTTAGCCTTGGTACTAATAATTATTATTATAATCAATTTTAATGTATCTTGACTTATCATAAGTGCAACTATGTTCGCCTACGTGATGAATAAAGTATTTTATTTTATTTTTATTTTTATCGGGCACAAATTCCAGACTACGGGCTGATACTGAATAGAAAAATCCAATATCACTTTGCCCGACTCGGGGATCGAACTCGAGACCTCAGCATTGCAGTCGTACCATAATACAGCTACGCCACCGAGGCAGGCAGGCTCTTAACACCCTCGTGAATTGCAAGAGAATTCACAGCGAGGCGAAGGCGCTGCGTGCTTGCCCAGTCTAACAAGACCGTTAGCTTTACTTGACCACTGATGCAAAAACAAGAGCTAATCAAAACTAACCTGATTAGGAAGCATCTGCTGTCCAGCCCATCGCTGGCTGAAGGATATGATGGGAGCACCATACGGCAACGTCGGGAAGTCCCCAGCAAACACCACTCTATCGCAGTTCATCAGGATCCTCAGCTGGAGAGCTCTGTCCACCTGGACTTTACACCTGCACGGGTACCTCAGGTCGTCGTTTAGCTCGGAGCATGGTACCCATTGCGCCTGGGCCGCGATGTGTGGTATTATCGTAAGGAGGAGTAGCAGCCACATCTTAACCTGGAAGAAAGAGAAAGTATTTAATATTTGTTCATTACAATATAAATATTACAAACGTATGCAATGATTATTAGTAAGACCCTTAGTATTTAATACTATACATATGACATACACATCACTGAAGGGGTGGGCAGAGGTGCAACTAGGGCACTCACTTTTTACAATGTGTGTTCAGTCCATTGATGTCATAGGAGACGAACCTGTCGCCAATTAGGCACAAATTCCAGACTCCGGAGTGACACTGACCAAAAAATCCCAATATCACTTTACCCATCCCGGGATTTGAACCCAGGACCTCAGAGCGATGGTCGTACTGCATACACAATATTACCATGTCACCAAGACAAAGCCAATTCTATATTTTTAAAATAATATGTCTGTGCCATCATAAATATCGTTCTTATTTAGTATTTAATACCTACAAAACAGGTTACTACATATTTCTAAAGTATAAAATCTTCAGACATGAGATACGTCCCCGAGGTCGAACACGTTTAGTGACCATTTTCTTCCTTATAAAGCACTAAAGTGTCCTTCCTTTCGTCTTATCAACAGCAGTCGATGTCCTTCTGCTATCCTTGTGCTAGATACTCGTATTTTAATCCAAATGAATAATGTTAAACATGTAAGAGATAACCTTATACGAATATTATATAGACTAGGAACCTAACAAATGTTTTCACCTCTAGTATAGTAATATAGCATGTTTTATAGCAAATAGACCGATTAACTAGTTATAGCGGATCACCTGATCTTAAGTGATCTTCACTGCTTTAAATAACACCAGAGAAATCTGGAGATAAAGATGCGCTGTCCGGTTTAAAGACCTCGCCGTGACAAACTTAAATACATATCTTCACGCGTTTTTCTATTTTCAGCAATAGGTGGAGTTGCACTAAAATTAAATTTCAGCTGTGCTAGGTCTCATGCTAGAGAAGAATGTTCTTTTATAAAATACGAACTTTTGCTCACGGCTCCGCTCACGTGTAAGTTTTTCTGGAATAAAAGTCCCGATTTATATTTTCCTGGGATATAAAGTAGCCTATGTTACTCGCTGACAATGTAGTTTTATATTGTAGAAAGATGTTTTTAAAACGTTTCTGAGTTTATTCGTTACAAACTTTGATTAATTATACCTGGATAGACACTGATCTGTTTCCCACTAAATGAGTTCGAGTGAATTCATTTTTGTTGTTTTTCATGGATATAATTATATCTATCTCTTCGTTTTAATAGAAACCATGTAATAACTGGTATCATTATACGCGCACACAAGGATACGCAGAATGATCCAGCGATACTGTATGACACAGCAGTCACAAATACTAGCTTAAGAAAAGTTGGCCTGTTTGTTTTAGTTTCATTGCAGCGCATCACTCTATCTAGGTATATAATTAATCAAAGGTTACAAACATACAAAAATACAAATCTTTCCTCTTTATAATATTACTGTAGAAAGCAGCAAAACATGTAGTTGAATCTACGAGTGAATCTATAAAAAAATACTTCGATTCAAATGCTCTATTTAAGCTATTACAAAAGACCTAAATACTGTTACCCCACCCCACTCACCCTAAATGTAGTCCGAAAGGGTCCTGAACGTAACCAGCCCTTTGTTATAAAACAAGTATACCTTTGTAAGTTTGTACTTAGGTTAACATGTCGACCTCGTGGTAAGTATGAAATTTACGATCGACCCTTTATTTTATTCATGTCTCTTAAGTTTGGTACTTATTCTTATTTAAACTTGATTGATGGCATCTTATTAAGCATCGCCGTATTTGTTTATGTCGTCTTTTATAAAATCTTTATTAATCAAAAGCATAATTCTAGCCTCAAAACCTTTCTAAACCCAAAGTCAACAATAGACTTTTTATTATGCCCATAAATATTGATAACACAATTTATTGCAACACTTGGTGAAGTTATGAAAAACAGTTGAAAATAGAATGAAGATTTATTTTCTTTTGAAATTTTGTATAGATTATGTACAAAAGTATTATAATATTTATGTTGTTATGATAACGGAGTCACGCGAGAGAATTTAAGCTATTATAAGTAGTATTGTATTATTACATCCTTATTCATAAACAGTTTATAAATCTATTTTAGTTATAGAATGTTTTGTCTTCTTCGAACGAATTTTGAATTGAGTTTGAAGGAAGAAGACAAAGCCTTCTAAAACTAAAATTGGTTTATAAACTGATTATGAATAAGGTCGTTAAAGTTTATGTTCTCTTGGAAGTGATCTTAAATATGTATTCCAGTACACATGCATACTCACGCCTTTTATCCCCGGAGGGGTAGGCAGAGGCGCAACCAGTGCACCCACTTTTCGCCGTGCGTATTCCGTCCCATGATGTGATAGGGGCGAGCCTATCTCCATATCGGGCACAAATTCCAGACTCCAAGCTGATACTGATTAGAAAAATCCAATATCACTTCGCCCGACCCGGGGATCGAACCCGAGACCTCAGCATTTCAGTCGTACCGTAATACAACTACGCCACCGAGGCAGCCGGTATTTCAGTACAAGTACTAATACAATACTATTGCCAACCGAAACATATTTTATAATCGAAATAATTTGTACCTATAATTGTTACCATTTTTTTTAAAATACATAATTATAAACTTCGCATAACTAACGATGATACTATGTAGTATGTACCAACTAAATATTACATAATATTCTGATATGTTTACGGATTGTAAATCAGATCCTCAAAACCGGTTTGATGATTTTATAAAATACATCTAAATATTTCTTCCCAGTAATAAATTACGCCACCGTAAAATTTTCACATTTCACCCCATCTATTCGCTCATTGATAGCGTTCCGAAGTTGCCACACAAAAACACAGTGCATACACAAGATAGTTTTTGTACAATTGCGGTCACGGCAGCAACGTTCAAATTTGCCTCGGTGTCGCCCAGTTGGAAATCGTGCGGTGTGCGAATTCCGAATGGGTAAATTATTTACGAAGCTCGATTTATGTGGAAAGTTTGCCGGGTCGCGTTCGAAACTAGCTTAGTTTGTTTTCAACTTTGCCATCCCGTCATCGAACTCATCTTTGTAAAACCTATAAACATTTCAATGTTTTCCAACTTTGAATTTTTCCGAATGAACAATATGTTGTACGTATCACAGGCACGTATAAATAATTTTGATATTCTTTCTTTATAATTATTTTAAAAAAAGAACAAATATTTCTGGCACAATTTAAAAATATAAGTTAAAAAAAGAAACAAGCTATCTTCAATATTATATCGCATTGTGCAGTATATTACAGGCTTCCTATCTGTTTAATAGGAGTTTCATTGTCACTAGGGACAAGGGCCTTGATATTAATATGTTTTGAAGATATAAACTTTACAAAAATGCCTTAAAAATGACAAAGGCCTATTATTCCATTATTTGAAATTCACAAACAAATAAGATTTTAAAATAAAAAAATGAATATATCATAAGCACAATAGAATCGCAACAAACCTTTCGTCAACTTCAATATTCGAGATATGTCAGAGCTGAACAATAGAAATAGCAATTAACTCGAGCTACATGCCATGTGTTTTACAATTGCAAAAATTCATTCGCAATGCCATGTCATAGCATTGTTTTTTTAATCACACAACATGTGATTATTTGAGAATTTGTTGGAGTTTTTTTTATGTTATTGGAATAAATTACTGTTGAATGTTTAAACAACACATGGTCCTTGTCAGCAAAAATATAACTACATAATATTTTTACGTCGTTGGAATTTAAGGCTGAATGCTTAAAGATATCTAGTTAACAAAATTTCCGAATTTAAAAAAAAATTGAAATTGGAACATAATTATAGGTCGCATTCAATTTAGCCGCTTAGAGCTCTGAAGGCGCTCATGGTGTGAATTGTGCAAATAAAATAATAAGGTGAAATGATAGTACCTATTTCATGCTATACTTATATACGATACGAGCTTTTTATACAATTTCCTCCAAATTAATAGACAAAGTAAACCAACTTATTCATTGATTATTGAAAAAGAAAGCACCTAACTATTATTTCTTATTAAATATTAGGAAATTATAGACGCTGACAAATATCATTTAAACATTGTTCATTCGACTCATTGAGGTGTAAATTAAATTAATTTTCTTCATTCATATTCAATATTCTTACCTATCTAGTAATCTTATTTTAAAAGAACATAATAGCAGCCATCACGAATGAAGTGAATCATAATTAAGATGCTATCGCCTAAATTGGTCAAGTTTATCAGCATAATAATCACATAGATTTTGACGATGGTATATCGTTGAGGCGTGACGAAAAATGTGCAAATCACCATTATAACAACAATAAACCTAAAAGCAGTTATACTATAATTTGATGGATTCAATACAAAAACTCGAATCAAGAACACTTCTTAAATGTATGATAGTATAGGGTGAGCTTATTGGTATATCACAAATTTTCACAAAAAAATTACTTTACCGGACCCGTGGATCGAACCCGAGACAGCACAGCAGTCGTGTCGCTAGACTACGCCACAGAGGCATAATTTAGCTTGGCCGCAACAAATCTTGTCTGCTACGTCGCCGATTCTCGCAACATTGCCGCTAGCGCCATAAACAACGCCGCACGCCGCGCGACAACGGTTCAGAGCCAAATCTACTGGACGCGCGCCAAATTGCAACATTAGACTAATATTTTGACAATTAATGCGCGCATATCCGGTTAGCTAGCCTATAGCCTAGTTGGGAGAAGAACGGACTGCCGAGACGAATGTCCGCAGGTTCGAAACCCAAGGGCACGCCCTTCTGGCTTTTCGAAAAAAAGTTATGTGTGTATGTATTCTTTGTGAATTATCGCTTGCTTTAACTGTGAAGCAAAATATCGTGAGAAAACCTGCATCTTTGAGAAGTTCTCTGAATTTTGAAGGTATGTGAAGTCTGCCAACCCGCACTAGGCCAGCGTGGTGGACTAAGGCCTAAACTCTCTTAGTTAGACTTAGTGTAGAGGAGGCCCGTGCTCAGCAGAGGGCAGCATATAATACAGGGCTGGTAGGTATCCGGTTAACTACAGGTATTAAAAGCATAGTATGTTATGAAATATTCGTCATATTTTTACTTTAGTTAGGGAGGTACGATTAAAACCGTAGTATGTTAACAAATTCATATTTTTCCTTTGAATGGCGTATCATAAATTTTGAATAACATTTTCGTCAGATTTATAATAAATAATAAATAAAATAATAAAATGATTTTTATTTCAGGCAATAAACCCATAATACGTACGTACAAAATATATATAATTAACCTTAAATTAACCTTAAGATATGCAATAATACATTATATTATACAACCATAATTGTATAATAGCGTCACATTATTATAAAGGTGTACAATAATAATAGAACTAGTAAATATACTACTTCCTGTTCCCGTCCCTGTGCATCGAGAGCCAGAATCTATATATGGGGCTGTACAGGTTGTCAGACATACATCGGAGAATGCAATTGTTAGTGTTCCTCAGCCCATTCCAGAAAGACGCCGTCCGCAATCTTATGATGGCGAAGAAATCCGGAACCCCTGCATCAGCAAACATACTTGATGCGCTACAAAAACGAAACTTTTTCATAAGGATACGATAAGCATCATTGTATTGTATCCTTATAGTACTGAACGACTTTTGCTTGTACTTAAACCATAGCTGACAGGTATACATACAAAGACAGTATGCTTTAAACAAAGTTATTTTAACCTCGTCGCTACATCTCGCGAATCTTCTCGCGAGCATATTACATCTAATAGAGAGGTTCCGTCTTTCTCGCTCGATATCATCGTCATCACTTAGATCTTCCGTGACAATATGACCAAGATATTTAAATTTCCTCACAACCCTTACCACTTGACCATTTAAGTATACATCTGGGACATTCTCCGGACCCCTTCCTGCTCTAAAGATTAAGGCTTCCGTTTTTAAAACATTATATTTTAATCCATGCGCTACCGCATATTTTTCACAGACAGCTAAGAGCTTTCTAAGTCCATTGATTGAGGGACTGAGGATCACCATATCGTCGGCGTAGCTTAAGTTATTGACACAAACATCGCCAATGTGACAGCCGATTCTGGTACTCCTCAGCTCCTCAATTAAGCCATTTATATATATATTGAACAGGTCCGGAGAAGTCAACCCTCCTTGGCGAACCCCGCAGTCCAACTTGTACTCGCTGGATGTCGTGTCACCCCATTTCACCGCATTCCTCTGGTTACCGTACCAGTACCTCAGCAGCTCAACAATCTTCTGCGGTACCTTTGAGTCGCGCAATTTGCTCCAGAGAATATTATAGTTCACGAGATCAAATGCCCGACTCAGGTCCAGAAAACAAGCATAGACTGAAGTGTCTCGAGTTGTGTAATAATTTACAGTATACTTTAGACCGAAGATTGCAGCATCCGTTGAGAGACCGGGGCGGAAACCAAACTGTGCGTCATCAATCTTTACATTTTTCATTAGCAAAGGCTGTAAAAGCCGTTCGAATATCTTGCCAACAACTGTCCCTAAGGAAATAGGCCGATAGTTAGCGGAACTTGAAATGTCTCCCGTCTTGTTTTTAACGATTGGAAATACAATAGTTCGCATCATTTCGTCCGGTATATATGAGTATTTTATACATAAATTAAACAAATCACGCAGTTTCTCCGTTATAAATTCCCCTGAGTGCTGAATGTGTTCTATACTTAACCCATCACATCCAGGAGACTTACCCTTTTTCATATTGCGAACGGCATTTAAGACATCTATGGAACAGAAAGAAATACATGCTTGCTCTGTATTTTCGGCCGTATTTGTGGATATTATATCCAACTTCCCCGACACAGATTCTGGCTCCACCTTAAATCGTTTTGCAAATAATTCTGAAATGTCCCTATGGTCTTGTACGCCCTCAACCGACATCGGCAAATTTTTATTTTTATAGCTTAACTTTTTTGTAGCTTCCCAAAATTTTATAAAGTTTTTATTCCTTCTTTGCATGACTATTATATCAGTTTTAATGTTTTCTTCATTCATTTGACACCATTTAATTTTATTCTTAAAGTGTTTACGAGATTTACGCATGGCCTCGTAAATTTGTCCGGATGTCGGTCGGCCGGCGCAAACCCAATTTTTAAAAAACAAACGAGCTTCATTGTGACTTTCTTTAACATGAAAGTTCCATCCAGTAATCTGTCTTTTCTTTTTATTATAACTAACGCAGGAACGTGAACTCAATATAGCACCTTTTTGTAAAATATTTATTATTTCTTTGTATATACTCTCTATAAATAAACAGTGTTCTTTTTTAAGATTACAGGTTATATTATTATCACAGTTTGAACAGTTAAGTTCTGTATTTACGGTATCTAAGTTTTTATCACAATATTTATTATAAATCTTTATTTGTTCTACTTTCCTTATACCCCACAATACACCCTTCCGTGTATTATTATTATTATTGAGACTATGACTAGAAATATTTACAATATCTGGTACGTCACCTATATCACAAACCATACATAACGGGAAGTGGTCGGACCACGTAACATCATACATAACTCTAATAGATTTTATAGAATCTTTAGCAGCCATGGTTGTTAGACAATGGTCCAACCACCTACAGCTACCGTTCATGTCACTAACGTATGTGTATGTGTCAGAAGGCATCAATTCTAAATCAATACAAGACCAAGCTTCCTCCGCGCAAAAATCACTTAATTCGTTACCAAAGATTGTCCCCGGATGAGCGTTGAAGTCACCCATTATATAAGCAACTGGCACTTGAGTTTCTTCAACAGCAGAACATAGCTTTGCAAGGTAATTTGTAAAATCCGGTAATTTGTCAGGGTTATTACATGGCATGTACACGTTAAAAATAACAAAAGATTTCAAATTAATTGAAAACTGCACGCCCTGCAACCTATCGTCACCAGAACAATCTATCACTGACACTTTGGTAAACTTCGATTTATTCCACAAAACCGTTAAACCACCATATGGTCGTCCTCTTATAATACCTACTGACGTATCAATGGATGATTTCGCAGTAGCACCAAAGTTTTTGTTGATTTGATTCACAAAATCCAAGTCATGTGGCCAGAGCCATGTCTCCTGCAGGGCAATAATGTCAGCAATTTCGCAAAGCTTTCGTATCTGATCAACTGCCCTGATAATACCTTGACAGTTATAGGATATAACCTTTATATTCGAGCTATTTACATCCATTATATTAGTTTGAGTTACTACGTCCCAATACTACCCGTGAGTTAGACTCGCGAAACATTCGAAACCGTACGCCTTCGGGCCAAAAATCGCTACTCATACTCAGATTTGTAGCTGAATTTACCTTGATGGCTTACATTCGCGATTCGCTATTTATCTTTTTTAATTTACACGGTGAGACGAACAAGCATCTCGCCTAGTAACGCCGACACTTAACCGTATGGCATGACTGAATAATTTAGACGATTATCACGATGTAATGCATGTTTTTATAGTCTATTTATGCTCTATGACTGCCTCGGTGGCTTCGAATCCCGGGTTGAGCCAAAAACATTGTGACTGGGTTTTTCGATCTAAACAATTACTCAGTCGCAGCTCGGAGTCAGGAAGTTGGCGGTGTGATACCCCCATGCCTCGGAAAGCACGTAAAGGCGTTGGTCCTGTGCCTGATCTCTCTCCGGTCATGTCGGATTGCCGTCTCACCGGACTATTAGAGTAATAGCGAGTGCACCTGTGTATTTCGCACACACTTGTGCACTATAATATCTCCTGCGTACCTGGCTGATCTCCGTTGAGATTGGCCGCCGTGGCCGAAACTGGCTAGGAGGATTACATACTATGCTCTATGATGTGTATCCAAAAACCATTTTTTTTTCAAGCAATAATACACTTTAAAACTATTTGCAACTTACCTACGTCAATACACACATATAAACAATAACTTTATAACACAATAATGACACAAATCACATTCACAACAATAATATTCATATTACAAAGTACTGTTACAAAGTGTTACGTGAACTGCATTGTTTTACCGCCAATGCAAAATGTAAAAAAACATAATTGAGGCAAATGCAGTTTTTGTAATGAACGCTTTGGATAATCTTCTGGTTACATGACTATTTCGTAATCAATGATATTAAAGGGCAATTTTAAGACTAGGGTGACCATGTCCGATAACATTTACGAATTATTTTGCATTTTTGGCGGATTGTGACGGAAATTACATTTGAAATAACATTTTTTCTAACAATAATACTCCAGAAAAATAATCATTGGCTAATTATGACTTGAATTTAATTATGATATAAACTCTAAAAACAGATTTAAACATTGAAAACATTTTTGAAAAAGGTACCTTCAAAAATATTTTTTCTCAAATTACAGAAATTCTTGCTTATGTTTAAACATAGCCATCACAATCAGATTGTAAGAAACACTGATTTGACCAGCAGCAAGCAACTAGATTATGCAAATACGTTACTCCAAAATCAAAAACTAGTGCAAGTGTTGAAAGTGCCTTAAACGTGTGGCGGTGTCATAAGTACCATTTTGTTTTAAATAATTACTTTTTATACAAAAAATAACCATCGCGTTGATAACATTAATATCTGCAGCGACATAATAAGTCAACCTTGAAAAAAATACCTATCTGACAAATCATAGTAAATTATTTTTTAAGAAAAAGACTTCGAGTACTTTACTACAAAATTAGTCCTTTTGTTTCCCATATGCATTATTGTTCCAATAATAAACAACATCTTATTTTCTCTCTCTTATTTCTCTTTACTTATAATAAGTAATGTTTAAGAATAATAATCTCCAAAAGTACTTATCATTACTTAATTTACACTAGTAATGACAAAAACATCTGTCTATCTGTATACATTTCGATTTATAGTAAGAAATAATAATAAACCCTTCGAAGATAAAATCCTCAGCTTATGTATGTATGTATGTTGCAATCGTGAGGTACCTGAACTCACTAAAACCCGTAATGACTTGCTCTCGCCATTTAAGCTAGGTCAATCGATGCGTATCTAGTACTAAACGGACGTATTCTATGAAAGTTTCTTACATGGATATGATTCTCGTGGTTATTGGACTTCGTTGAACTTACATGTACTACGTCTAATGTAGTAGTTCCTCCATATTACAGAATATGAAAGATAAAATATGAATTGAAAAACTTAACGAAGACTTACATTAATTTACTCGATAACTTATTAATAAAACAACTTTTTAATATAACATCGGGAAATATCTTGCAATTTTGAAAACATTTGGTCACCACAGTCATTCTGGTTCTTTATAATTAACCAAGTATTACAACACTAATGACGCACAAATATTTGTTTTTCTACAACATTCTTTGTTAACAACTATTTATTTTGAAATATTCATAATCGATACTTAGACAATATTTCTCGATAAAAAGAAAAAAGTACTTATTATTCGATTCGAATTCATAATTTATTATCGTAAATAACCAGATAATAATTTTGTATAACTTTATAAATTAGCATTTTTATGACACATAAACTATTAAAACTCTGCTATTGAATATTTAAATTAATGAAAATTTTATTTTTACAATTATTTCTATGAACTTTAAAAATAATACGTTATTCAGAAACGACGATATTTGCAATAACCAGTTTTAGTTAAATGCAATAAAAAAACTGGCATAAAATACAATGCCATCGAAAAGTGGGTGCACTAGTTGTGCCTCTGCCTACACCTTCGGGGATTAAAGGCGTGAGTGTGTGTGTGTATATAAAATATAATAACAAATTAAAAACTTAATTACAAAAAACTCAAACGTGGAATACACGTTTAATATTTAAAAAGTAAACTCTGTGGTTATAAAGTAACATAGGATATGGGGTTGTAAAAATGTTATTATGATAGCGTCGCGCCGCTCAAATGTTATGGCCGCTTGTAGATATTAGATTGTGGCTTGAAAAGCATGATAGCGAGCAAAACACGTCTATATACTAGATTATTCTACAGATAGTTTTGAGGTTTTATTATTGGTGTCCACGACTGCATCGGTGGCGTAGTTGTATTACGGTACGTCTGCAAGGCTGAGGTCTCGGGTTCGATCCCCGGGTCGGGCAAAGTGATATTGGATTTTTTCTATTCAGTATCAGCCCGGAGTCTGGAATTTGTGCCCGGTATGGCGATAGGCTCGCCCCCTATCACATCATGGGACGGAATACGCTTGGCGAAAAGTGGGTGCACTAGTTGCGCCTCTGCCTACCCCTTCGGGGATAAAAGGCGTGAGCATGCATGCGCGTGTCCACAATCCAATAGATAGCTTGTGAAAGTAGGTAGGTAGATCCCAGGTTCCATATATTTGCTTCGGGTTGGATAGTGTAGGAATGAAAGTTTCTCATAGTGTTTAATTCAACACAATGTATGTTAAAACAATAAGCAGTATAAAAATACAGCACAATAAAATTAATTAGTAACTAACTGATGTTCACGCACCGCCGCGCCCCCCGTGTGAAAGTGGTTTTTGAATAAAGTTCCAATTTGTACAGATTATAAGTATATATAAAACGAGGACTTGCTCCATCAGTATAGTACTAAATTTCATAAAAATCCATTGAGTTTTTGCATTGTTGTGGTAGGCAGCGGCTTGGCTGTGCCTCAGGCATTGCTTAAGTCCATGGGAAGCGGGTGCCGCTTACCAATTACCATCAGGCGGACTGCTTGCTCGTTTGCCTATTTAGGTAAAAAAAAAATGCTTCTGACAAACATATAAACATTTTCACAAACTTTATTACAATATTAATAAGATTGACTTACCACAGTGACAGATCAACAACCTCTATCGGAATCTAACATTTTTTATTATAAAAACGGGTATTTCAGCCTAGCGCTTGACCCTGAATCTATATCTAGGTTATACCAGTTTGGGCTTATTGACCTAATTTGCAACCTGACTCTTACATACCTAATATTCAGATGAATAGTTTATTGTGTAAAATCTTTATTTGGTTCGTAATAATCAAAGAGTTCTCAGATTATATGGACCAGACATAGGGAAAATTGACATACAAAATTTGGAGCCTGTTCGTCAGTAACTCAGTCTACCGTGAAATAACAAAATACCTATGTAAAATTCATTAGAACATAGTACTTTGAAATGGTCGTAATGCTTAAATTGGCATATTTTCTTCCAAAATATTATTTTCTTTACAAAACTTACTTTTCAAGCATACCGAGACGTCTTGTTACACGGACATGTCAGATAAGACAGGGACTTATTACCAATTGGTAATAACTTTTGGACGAAAAATTTGGTCCTGATGTCCGGTCTATAACTATACTGTTTAATGTCTTTGGTAATAATATTGTTCACATTCACTAACTTTTTTTTATTTATTCGAGTAACTAAAGACATAACTATATATCATGTATACATCAGCGTATTTATTTATTCTTCTCTCATTTCTTTTCTAAAGTCAAATATTTTAGAGTCAAACATTCAAAAACTCAGACTAGGTATTCAGAGATCAAAAATAATTATATTGTTCCTAATAAAATACCATTTCATGATATTAATTGACTATAATATGAAGTTTTTATTTGTAACTTGCGTTCTTGACGACTGAAGATTAAAGATAAGTCATGTTTCTTTGTGTTTAAAAAATAGACATAAAAATAATACAAACCTTGCCTTCTTGGAATTCCATATTCCCCTATACAAAGACTTGGATTTCTAAAATGGCAATATCTTTTGTGATTTATATCCAAAACTCAAATAACCACCAGAAAGGACGTTCCAATCCACGCTTTAATTTATATTCATTGTGGTTTTGAAATGAAATATACAATACCTTTTCATAGATTCAATTGATGTATTGAATACAGCTTTAAAAGCAATATTCAGCACAAATAAAGAAAAATAAAAGTAATATATAAATTCATAATTAGCACACACACATGATATGATATAAAATGGCTCGCAAGCCATCCTCGCAATGACGATACTCAGCTTATATGCTTTGAAAAGAAAGGGTACTAGTCAAATTACATTAATAAAAGACTGTGACGTCATCGAGTGTCACCGGCAATAACGCTGAGTGCGTGCGAAAGAGATAGCGCGATATCCATACCACGCCCCCACTTCTGCTTACGACAATATTTCAAATATGAATAACTGCTATACTTTTCAACCAATTTCGATGCTGATTTTACAAAAGAATTTCTTTTTCGTTTTACTTTCTGTTATATATAAAATAGCATTGCGCGCGGCTCCGCCCGCGTGGAAAAGTTTTTCCGGGATAAAAATCACTCAGGAGTAATGTAGCTTCCTATTAGTGAAAGAATTTTCAAAACCGGTCCAGTAGTTCCTGAGATTAGCGCGTTCAAACATACAAACAAACAAACAAACTCTTCAGCTTTATAATATTAGTATAGATATAAAATAATTTACAAAATAGAACACAGGAAACTACCATAATATTACTGGAATAAGAAGTAGTCTATAATATTATGTTAATCACATCATGGGACGGATTACGCATTGCGAAAAGCGGGTGCGCCTCTGCCGACCCCTTCGGGGATAAAAAGGCGTGAGTTGTTTATATACTTGGATATCCTGAGATTCTAAGGGCGAACTATTATAAAACGTTTGCATACAAAAGAACATATTGTTTACAGCGAATTTCCAATAAATTAATTTCCAAGTGACAATAAGTGACTTGATAGCAGCATGGATGATTCCGGGGATGATAAAAAACTACAATACGTAGGAACTATTTCAAAAGTTTCAAATAAATTTTGTTTGGCTGCTATCGAATTAAACAGCTAATGTACATAATTCTCATTTTTATACCATTTACTTAGGAACGTAGACTTTTGTTTCTAATCGGCTTATACATCTATGTGGCGAGCTTTATCAGCAAGCGGTGAAATCGGCCCTAAAAGAGATGGCTAATCTTACTAAGTGTCCGATACACTAAAGTAATTTACCACTAATACTCAGCTTACTTCTACTTCGACTGCCTCGGTGACGTAGTTGTATTGCGTACGCGTTACGAGTACGAATTGCGCGCTGAGGAGGGCCTCGGTGAGGAGGACCCGTGGGTTCGAATCCCGGGTCAGGCCAAAAACATTGTGACTGGATTTTTTCATCTTAAAAATTACTCAGTCGCACTTCGGAGTCAGGAAGTTGGCGGTGTGACACCCCAGTGCCTCGGAAAGCACGTAAAGCCGTTGGTCCTGCACCTGATCTCTCTCCGGTCATGTCGGATTGCCGTCTCACCGGACTATGAGAGTAAAGGAATAGCGAGTGCACTTGTGTATTGCGCACACACTTTTGCACTATAATATCTCCTGCGTACCTGGCTGATCTCCGTTGAAATTGGCCACCGTGGCTGAAATCAGCTAGGAAGCGTTTATTTTTACTCAGCTTAATAGAGCGTCGTCCTACCAAACACTAACTACATTCGTTTTATTTATTTCAGAAACAACACAATTCCAAGACCTAAAATACGATTAAAGAAAACTCTTTTATTCCACACAAATCCACATAGTTACTGATACAATTTCAAAGTATTGCTCTTTCAGTTAAAGTGAGGTACATTACATCACAATACAAAATGACACTAGAAAACTGAGTTATAAGAAGCCGTCACTTATGCTCAGTGATGTCGAATAGTATAGATGATATTACGAAGACGATTCTTTTAGTTTGCTTTGATAAATTCGAGAGAAACGTGACATAGTTCATAAAAATACAAACCGCTTATGTGGCGTAGTTGTATTCTGCGGTACGACCACGTCTAAAGGTCCAGGGTTCGAATTCCAGGTCGGCAAAGTGATATTGTTACTGCTTAGTATAAGCCTGAATTTAAACGGTGATATCCTTGTTGGTAGTGGAACGGACTTCTACGCCGAGACGAATGTCCGCAAGTTCAAAACCCAAAGGCACGCACCTATGACTATTCTAAAGGAAAACATAGTGAGGAAACCTGCATACCTGAGAAGTTCTCTATAAGGATTTCGAGGGTATGTGAAGTCTGCGAAGCCACACTAGCCCAGCGTGGTGGTCTAAGATATAAACCCTCTTCGCAGTAGAGGAGACCCGTGGTTTACAGTGGGCAATATATAATACAGAGCTGGTATTACTATATTATAATAAACAAAAATCTCTAAAAAGTAATATAATAAAAGTGTCTTTGTCATTTAAGTACCTAGTAATAGTTTTAGCCAAGCGTCCTCACGTCGGGGGACCAAATTCCGGACCAGGGAGACGAAAATACTTCTTTAGCGATCCCCCGACGCGACTACGGTCTTTAAACTGGTCGGCGATTCTGACCAAGAATACGTGAGTAAAACTGTGTAAACTAGTAGTCTGCTATAAGTTGCTAAGGAGTTGGGTATCCCACAGACTACATGATGCTGCAGCATCAGCTAATGTTTAAATACATTGCTGATGTCACAGTACACCAAATTTAAGTTCAATCGGGTTCAATTTAAATTGGAAATGGGCTGATAATCTTCAAACGCCTGAACAGATCTTCATAAATTATAGCTAAGAACTATCGCGATCATATCAGCTTTCAAATCAAAAAACCGCGTCAAGATTGGTCGATTCTTTTGAGAGCTACGATGCCACAGACAGACATACAGATACACATCCTAAACTTATAACACCTCGCTTTTTTGTCGGGGGTTAAAAATAGAACTTAGAACGATACAAAAATATATTGAATGGAAATGCAAAGTACATTTATCATTTAAAAAGTAAATCGCTAAGAATTTGTAGACTATGTTAGTATACAGTCTAACTATTTAACTAAACTATTCTTGTTACAAACGGATGCAAAGTTATCTCAGCAATGTTTTGTTGTTTATAACGTTACTTGTTTGTCTTCAGCCTAGGTTAGCTGGTTTAGTACTTAAATTGTGTACTGGGACTTGCGTCAAACCAACCAATAAATACTAATCAATGATTAAACTTTTAATTAAACATTGTATTTCTAATTTCTTCTTTAGGTTGAAAAATTTAAGAGTCAAAGTAATAAAATAGTGATTCAAAATGTTTTCAATAAAGACACAAAATGACTAGTTGGTGGATCAAGCTTCCGAAAAGTGAC
Organism: Sphinx pinastri; assembly: GCA_947568825.1. Lineage (NCBI taxonomy): Eukaryota > Metazoa > Arthropoda > Insecta > Lepidoptera > Sphingidae > Sphinx > Sphinx pinastri. The sequence goes on along the minus strand of OX387627.1, from coordinate 4,941,341 downwards.
CAAATCTATTGTTAAAGTTTTGTATGTTGCGGCCTAGAAATATCTATGACTGGCTACACATGTTACTGTTTATAAATTATAATAAATATTGACCACCACTACTACAGGATTATTATTTATTTTTAGGAATGAACTAATAGATAAATTTAATAGAATCTAAAATCGACAAAAGTATTATACAGGGTCATTTTGACATTGCGTTAATAAATGAAATCACATACTTATCTCATCGAAAATAACGCTTTCCATTAAGTTATTTTAACCATAGACGTAACATAAAAAAATGTAAGTTTCGAACGAAATAAATATCAATAAAAAGTAACTTTAAGTTTACACGCCTTAAAGCCACTACTACTGCTTTAAGATAATACGTCATAGCGGCAAAATTATACTTTCATTCAGAAATACACTTTCGCACACACCACATTCACACTTAACAACGAAATGATCAAAAAATATGAAAACTACAACCGGGATTTTTGACAATAATATTCGTTATTCATGGATGATTTTTGGCAAGATTTTAGACGAGGTAAAGACGAATTTGTGGTTTCATTTAGTAATGCAATGTAAAAATTACCCTGTATATACTTTTAGTGTAAACCATTTTTGCTTACTTTAAGCCGCACCCAATGATTTAGAGCAGTCTAAATTTAAAACAATTCATGGGTCTTATAATAGAATTTCTGGGACAACGAATAAAGTACACAATTACGTGAACAAAAACAATTTTATTTTGCTAATTTGTTGTAAATTGATTCATTCAACTCCACTGGACCTTGGAGAGTAATCTCGTTAAAAACTTCGCCGTAGCGGCGGTCCATTATTTCTCCTTAAGATAAATAGCTCTTGTTGATTCTTACAAATGGTGACTGCTACTTACTTTTGCTTGTTTCTGTGGACGTGTGTGCTTTGATTATTTGCCTTAACAATAGATATAAGTACATGGGCAAGCTTGGATTAGGGCACTTGTTTGCCTAGGTAACATACAAGCAATTTTTTTCTAGGAATTTTGTGTTATCGAGTATTTCCTGATAGATTACATCATATTTCACTTCAAAACATGATTTCGCGCTTAAATATTCTGGTTCGTACAGATCACTTTTGCGCAATGTTTTTTTTTTGTTATTTTACGTACTAGATGACTTGTTTCACTTGACACGATGATTTACGTTCCAAACTGCAACGTGGATTCTCTTTGACAGAATACCTAAAATGTTTTTACAGAACTGCTAACCACAAAAAATCACAGACTGACAGGATGACAACGGTGATGGAAAGAATCTAGGAAAACTGGTTTTTATACAATATTAAAAAAAAAACCTGTCCGACCCGATACGGGCATACAGGTATTCCAACAGTATATCCAAAAATATACAAACAAAATGATGAATGTGAAAATCACAATACTAATACAATTTATAATTATACGTCGCTGTTACTAAATTAACTTAGTTTTCCATAGTAGTATGCATTTTTTTTTAAATGTGACAACATTCTCGTAAGTGCTGCCGCTTGACGCCTCATATGTCACGACTCTCACAGCTGGGCGTGCCGATCGCCGTGCGCGACCCACGGTATTGCCTGTAGTGTCATGTGAGTTTCCTCATTTTATTTAATACTTTTTGGGTACTTTTTATTTTACTTCTTTTCCCAATTGGATAACATAAACAGAACTCAATATCGACACTAAATAATATTATCGCCGACCGACACGGTTTTCCTTACATACTGTATATTAATGGGGAAAACTATAACAAATTACGTTACATTCTAGTTACAACTTATATAGTACGAGGCTTACTAGTAGTATCCTATATTATATCTATACTTTTATAAAGCTGGCGAGTTTATTTGACCACGCGAATTTGTTTTTTGACTCATAGGAATGTACAGTTTCCCTGAGTGCTTTAGGTTACCTACTTATATCTTGGAAACATATATTAAGGGGCTGGCGATCAAAAGCTAGTTGGATTTCAAAATGATTTTTAAAAAAATATTTATTAAATTTTACCGAACGTCACCTAGCAAATGATTACGATAGATTTCATTATTTTTTTATTATCCCTAACAATAAATCGTGGGTTTTGTGTGCGCATACACCTTGTTTGTTAACGTACTCAGCGTGTTAAATTTATGTGTATGGACAAAACGTTGAATAAACGTTTTTATAAATGTTTTATATTCCTTGTTTGTTTGCGACCTATTTTTGTCTTGTTGTGATTTACAGTCATACTGGGAACGGTTCGTTCTAGATTATTCATATGAGGTTATAAAACAAAAAACGTTATAGGTCTTTTACATTAAAAAAAATACTATAACCATACATCTCTTTTAAAATATTATCTATGTATTACTATCAACTTATCACTGCTATTACTGGTCATGATTCCATAGCAGCGTACATTTAATAGTGGTATTATAGGTTATGTCAAATAATAAAAGTGACATAATATGTGTACGGAAAATAGAAAGAAAAATCGCAAAAAAATCTCTATTGAAACACGCCACAGATATTACGAGAACTATCAAGGAACGCTTAATCATTGACTACAATTACTCACACCACGCACACACACACACACTCACGCCTTTTATCCCCGAAGTGCTAGGCAAAGGCGCCACTAATGCACCCACTTTTCGCCGTGCGTATTCCGTCCCATGATGTGATAGGGGACGAGCCTATCGGCATATCGGGCACAAATTATAGACTCCGGGCTGATACTGAATATAAAAATCCAATATCACTTTTCCTGTCCCGGGGAACGAACCCGAGACCTCAGCATTGCAGTCGCACCGTAATAAAACTACGCCACCGAGGCAGTCAATTACTCAACATATATAAAACAACTTGACATATCTAATAACGTTTATTCCGAGGTACTGAAACATGTTCAAGAATATGACGTATTATATTGGCAATAAACAAAAGCATAGCGTTAGTTTCCAGAATGATCGATTTGGCGCACTCTCGGCTTGATGGATGTCCCGAGAGCTGCGATTGAACTGCCACTGTCAGCCGGCCTCCTGATTTAAACACATGAAATCTTTTGTTGCCACCACCGGAAATAGTTGCTGGCGAGTTTGTATATTTAACCAAAAAATTGCAAGCAAAAAGTAATCTCAATGAAATATGTTAGATTCCTATGTAATAAGACTCCATAATAATGCGAAAGTAACGCTGTCTGGAACATTCCATCAAGAAGTGGCATCTTTGTTGCCGCTACTGGGAACGGTTGCTGGTGATTTTTATGTACCGTAATGGAAGTTGTTATTTATTTATGCACTTAATATACAAACTAGCAATTGGTCGCGGCTCCGCCCGCGTGAAAAAGTTTTTCCGGGATTAATGTCTCTCTTTATATTTTCCCGTCATAACAAGTAGCCTATGTTACTCGCTGATAACGTAGCTTTATATTGGTCAAAGAATTTTTAAAATCGGTTCTGGAGTTTTTGAGTTTGTTCGTTACAAACATACAAAAACACAAAAATACAAATATTTTCTCTTTATAATATTAGTATAGATAATGTACAGTCAGCAGCATAAGTTGATACTTATGCTGCTGATTGTGTGACTTTGTGCTGATGCACAAAATCAAAATTTTATGTGGCCTATATGCGTTAAGTTAAACTGATACATTTTTTCTTCGTTTGAAGTAAAGGAAATCTCTTTTATTTTATTTTTGTGAAGAGAAAAAAGATTAGTAAGAACATAAAAGTATGTAGGCAATTTGAAATTTGGATTTGTTCAGCTACTTATGCTGCTGACTGTACATAAGCGGTTGTTAGGTCCCAAAAGTCATCAATCCACACAGATGAATGCGAAAGTCATACTATCTGTTACATTTTCACAGCTAATCCACGGAATTGATTTTGATGAATTTTGGTAAGTACGGATTTAGGTTGAAACCCAAGATATGGCATAGGTTAGGTGCTTTTTTAAAGCAAAATACACGGGAACGAAGCTGCCAGCAAAAGCTAGAAGGCAAGATTAAATTATAAGAGGCTCAATGCTTACTGGTGGTAGGTCTTTCATATGTGAGAGTCCGTCTGGGTGGGTACCACCGCAATGTCTATTTCTACATCTTATGTCTCAGGATGACAAGCGCAGTGAAATGCCACTCAGTATTTTGTAAGTCAAGGTGCTGGATGGTGTTGCTACTGTTTATGGGTGGTCGTATCGCTTACCATCAGGCGAACGGCATGCTCGTCTCGTCATTCAATGCAATAACAAATAAAATAAAAAAAAACATGTTTTTTTTAACAATATTTAAACCGCAAAAGAGTATAGTGGAAATGGGAGAGTCGCTTTTGATAAATGACCGCTCAATTTGATACCAATGTATTTTATGCGGTCGAGTTCAATTGTGTGATTATATACTACGAGTATTGCTCGCGGCTCCGTCCGCGTGAAAAGGTTTTTCCGGGATAAAAAGTAGCCTATAGCACTCAAGAGTAATGTAGCTTCCTATTCGTGAAAGAATTTTCAAAATCGGTTCAGCAGTTCCTGAGCTTAGCGCGTTCAACCAAAAAAGCAAAGAAACAAACAAACTCTTCAGCTTTATAATATTAAGTATAGGTAATCACAAAGTTTAACACAATTTCAAACTTTCACACCATAACAAAGCCCACACAGTGGCGTAACGTGGGTTAATGACAACAGGGGCGTATTCGAAATTTTCCGCACCAAAAATGCCATTTAAAAACCATTAAAGGAGATTGACAGCCTACCTTTGCAATGGTATTATGCCTAAATACAAATCATACTCTAGTATTTAGTACAGTTGCAGTTGTCAAATATAATCTGTTATTAATTCAAAAATAAACATGAAATATAATTCCAGCACTAAACCAATTAACTTCGCGGATTACAATTAATAATGTCAATTAGTAATTGTGGTCTACAATGTCATAATACTAATAAATTATGACAATTGTTGATGTTTGTTAAACTCTCATTAAATTGTTTTCGAATAATTTATAAGTTTGAAAACAATTAATATGAGACCAGTGAAATTAATAACATAAAAGTTGGATGGAAGAAGATATACAGGGTAATAAACATCTATTTCGACGTTGGTAAAATCACTGATGAAACGGTGGAGCGATTTCTTCTTTCTTTTCTTTCTTTATGGTTGTGCGAGCAAACCTTCGAAATGTATAAAAAAATGACAAAGCTCTTGAGCAGCTCTAGCAGGTGGACGACTATATAGAAAGCTAAGCAATTTAATAATTTAAAAAAGGTTTCCCCCATTTTTTATTGCATTTGAATGACGAGACGAGCATGCCGCTTACCTGATATTAAGCTATACGACCGCCCATAAACAGTAACGATACTATAGCTTGGAATTACAAAGTACTGCGTGCCACTCCATTGCTCCTCACCCTGAGCAATTTTTTTTTTATAGCATCGAATGGCGGGACGAGCATGCCGTTCGCCTGATGGTAAGCGGTACGACCACCCATAAACAGTAGCAACACCATCCAGCACCTTGAGTTACAAAGTACTGTGTGGTGTTCCCCTGCGCTCGTCATCCTGAGACATAAGATGTTAAGTCTTATTATGTCCAGTAGTTACAGTTACAGTAGGTATACTGGGTACAATGTCCTTCAAACCGAAACAAAACAGTGCATGCACGGCGGTAGAAATAGACATTGCGGTGGTACCTACCCAGACGGACTCCTACATATGAGAGACCTACCACCAGTAAAATAGATGCTAGGTCTCATAATGCCCAGTAATTACGCTAGCTAAAATTTCCTTCAAACAAAATACATGCACACTGCTGCTTAGCGGTAGAAATAAATATTGCGGTGGTACCCACCCCGTACCCAGAGTCCAGACGGCAACTTGTATGTGTCAATCATAAATAGCTGTAATTTTCTTTTGTAATAAACTTAACAAACCTCAGCAATCCAACATTCAACTCACCACGCTTACACCATACACTCCCCAAGGGGGGCCGTGGAGGGGCGAACTAAAGCATTGCCATGCCGTAGTCCTGCCTCTCCGGAAGATCCCCCCTACATTTACACATACAACCAGCAAAGGGGACAGCTGTCGTGTCAAATGGCGAGGCCCTATCCTTTGCCGGTTTACCTCACCCCACTTGGACAAACACAACACACCCCAGCGACTTATCACACATAACCCATAATAAAAAACAGGAGAAAAAAAATAACCCAGACGGCCTCTCCCATACGAGAGACCTATCAGCAGCACCCATCTTTTTAACCGACGAAAAAAAACAGAGGAAGGTTCTCAAGTCGACGTGTATATTTTTATTATGTACGACCACATATCGAACTTAGTTATTAAGGTTAAATAAAAAAATGTTTATTATTTTTTGCTTATCAGTAGTTTTGGCAGTTAATTTTTTTTGTTAAAAAGTTTTTATCTATACTAATATTATAAAGAGGAAAGATTTGTATGTAAGCATGTTTGTAACGAATAAACTCAAAAACTACTGAACGGATTTCGATGAAATTTGGCACACGGGTAGATCATGTCCTGGATTAACACATAGGCTACTTTTTATCCCGGGAAAATATTTTTATCCCGTATAAACATTTTTTCACGCGGGCGAAGCCTCGAGCAGAAGTCTAGTATCTAATAAATTCATAGTTCCTTCAACAACTTCAGTAACTGTCAAGTAGTATATTGTTCTGCAATAAATTGACAACGTCTGCGAAACACCAACACACTTTTTTAATTGCCGTCCAGTTTAATATCTTACATACACAAACCACGCACCAAACTTGATTGTTTTTACTAGATGCAAGATAAAACACGTTGGTCTGACTCGCCGTGTTGTTTACAGTTATTAAGATGAGGATCTATTGATTTCCAAATTAGTTACGTATGATAAACATTATACCCTCATATTTTGGAAGAAAATATTATGGAGCGTAATTGTTTGCTATGAAGCTAATAAAAAGATAAGAGATGGGTATAAGAGTCACAATGAAGACAATTTTAATAATATAATGACCCGGCTTGTTTTGTATTATGCCTCTGTTTTACTGACCAAGCTAAAGTAGCTTTACTTGGCAAGGTTATACTAGATGTCTGTGGTAGAGGTCAGAGATTCAGTTTCTTTCCCTTTCCCAAAATCCCATTCCACCTATTTTTTTGTTGCTACTGATTGACGAGACGAGCATGCTGCTCGGCTAATGGTAAGTGATACGACCGCCCATAAACAGTAGCAAAACCATATAGAACTTTTAAGCACATAGTCCTTAAAAGTGTATTACCCGAACACAATACCTCTACAAATCAGGGTGCTCTTGAAAGGCAGTCGTTACTCACGATCAATCTAACAACTTGATATTTTTTCTAACTAGAAAAAATAATGCCAAATATAATGATATGCATAATTTATTCGATAGATTTTAATAACTGGTTTGTAAATTTCTAAGAAAGAAATTTCAATTATCTACTAAGTGCAGTGTCGGAATTACGTCCGGTACACACAAGCTTAATTGGATAACTGTTAATAACTGTATGTCATAGAAAAAACTGTTTTAAATACTGATTTAAATTTTGTAGTAGAATTCTTACTTTGCATTTGAGTAATAAATATTTTTAATCACTTAACCAGTGATTAAAAATATCCTAGTTAGTACTATGTATATTTCCAAGGATATTGGTCTTAAACACAAGTTTTAATTCATTTAAATCTGATGAAAAATTTGGTAAAGACAAAATTGATAAAAATATCCTTATTTCCTTCACAAAAAGTCGTGTTTTGTTTTTCGATATGGCGACAACTTTTTATTTCTAAGAATTTATATTTATTGTTTTGCATCTGCTATTATTGACATTGGCGAAATCACCGATAGATATATAATCGGTGGAAGCCATAATTTAAAAGAAGAAGAATAATAAGAAGGTAATTCCACGGTGAGCTTAATCCCTACGAAACTACGCGGAGTCACTTGATTCGTCATTCAATTTTAAAAAAGGCACCAACACACTGGTGGTAGGTCCCTTGTGCACGAGGGTCCGCCTGGGTAGGTACCACCGTAAAGTCTATTTCTACCACCAAGCAACAGTGTGCATGCACTGTTGTGTTCCGGTTTGAAGAATATTGTAGCCAGCGTAATTACTGGGCATTATGAGACTTAACATCTTATGTCTCAGAGTGACAAGCGCAGTGGAGTGCCACGCAGTACTTTGTAATTCCAAGTCTGTATAGTATCGCTACTATTTATGGGCGGTCATATCGCTTCCATCCGTCGAAGGGCATGCCCGTCTTAACTGCAGTGTATCATATAGCGATTAAGCAACTCTCCTGATGGTTAGCCACATCACGGCACATTACCAATAGACACACTCAGTGCCGTAACTAGGGCGATGCCAGCAGTGCCCAAGCACAGGAGGCAGACCCTGGAGGAGCATAGAAATGATCAGACCAGGCGCAATTTAGAAACCCGCACCGAGCGCATAACGAACTAGTTACGGCACCATACCACCTAAACTATGAATTACAAATGACTGCGTGGTATTACACCCTGAGAAATTAGGTGTCAAGTCTCACACACACTGTATTACTTTGGCTACAAAGTCCTTTAAACCGGTACACAGCAGTGCTATCAGAATATTAGTAGACATTCTCTGTAACTATCGACAAAAAACCAACCGAAACAAAGACAACGTGCAATTTGAATTTAATTTATGCAAATTAACGACCTCTCGTAACACTGAGATTACAGGCGGCGCATCTACATTGTGTAAGAGATTAATTAACCGAATGGAATGCAAAACCAAATATTAACTTCCTTTACGCCACACTAAATCACGGGCTGACCGAAAAAAACTGTTTTTAGTAATAAATTAGTTTTTTATGAATATACTCTTAATTAATCTTCATTTGTGAAGTAAACTTAGCACTTAAATAATCTATAAAATTACATTTTTTAAGACCCAAGGCTAAGAGCCAAGTGCTTACAAAAAACGCAACAAAAACACAATCAATAGAACCTTATTTTGAACCTGCAGTTCCTAAATTATTATTGACTGCTAAAGGCTGCACAACAGACTTATAAACTATAGCCCGAATAATATTACTAGTCACAACAGGAAGACAGCTGAATCCAGCCAAGCACTAATAAAGTTACGAACTATTCATTCGAAGACAATGCCGATAAAGGAAACGCAAGAATCGAGCCAGATCTGACTTTATTGAGCTCCGCGCCGCCGGCAAATTGCATACTGTGTCTAAGAACTTTACAAATATAGTTGCGCAATTTAGAATACATTTATAGGAAGATAAAGATGCTGCAAAAGGAATACATTTAACGACTCGTCATAAAAGCAGGGGACTAGAGCGAAGCGAATTTGGTAAATCCATAGTTCTTTTTACATTAAATATATTTAATTTTGGTCTACTCACAGAATACTTAAACAATGAAAGCCGGTTTCTAAAATCAATTCCTAAATCGGACAATTATGAAGTGTAGCATTATATTATACAAACTCCTTGCATCTTCGGAGAGAAACGCATACGAATATTCCGTAATGACTTATCCACACCTCATCTCACTACATTCTTCATTCATATTCGTGGATCCCTAGATCCCTAACTTTACGAGGGTGCAAGGTGCGTCGTTTTTCCACATTTCTAATTTACGGATCCATGAGCGGTTGGAATGCTCGTCCACTTCGCGGCCCATAACCTTTTATGAGACGCGCTATAGCCAATTTATTCCTTGCGACTGACATATGCCCTCAGCTTTATTCCGGGACCGTTGCATATTTCAGTTGGCAAAGAAATCCCACGATTTGTATACATGTCTATATATTCTGGGTTAGCGAGATATTTTTATTGGTTTTCTGTTATGTTGAATGGGTTTATTTATAATAGTTGAAATTTGTACTTATGTCACGTATGCAAAAGCTGAAATAGAGTCATAAAATCCGTATTCCTTCCGGATAGCCCTTTGTAGCTACCAATTTAATCACATAGGGAATAAGGTTCAACATAGTTCCTTGTTCTGCCAATTTTTATTGTGCATAATTATTATTTCTCATTGATTTTGCTTTCAATAAAAATGTCGGTAGTTATATAAGTGACCTTTAGTATCAATAATAATTATTATAATCAATTTAATGTATCTTGACTTATCATAAGTGCAACTATGTTCGCCTACGTGATGAATAAAGTATTTTATTTATTTATTCCATTTTTAAATGGTAAATTTTTTAAATTCACCATTTACGCGCCAATTTAAATATCGTCAGATTAAAAATAACCGTATTCAAAATATCTCTGTAATAAACTATAAGTAGAACTATTAAAAACACATTGCGCTATCTCCACTGGGCAAACGTACGTCGCTGTAATGGCAGCAAGATAAACAAAGTTCGCAGGACACACCATTTCAAAGTCAATTTTAAAGCAATTTGCATATTTCGCGTTTTCCCGACGAGATTGGCTCCGAATATTAGCTCCGATATTCCAATTTTCATGAAATAACGACATTAGCGGGGCAAATCACATTATTATATTATACTATTATGTTTGGAGGTAAGTAGAAATATTTATTTTACTCATTATTTTTGTCTGTATTTTTTTGGAGCTTCGAATTCTTTTAATTTATTATCTTTTTTATTAGAATGGTAAATTCGTTTTAAATTTATTTTTAATGTAAACATATTACTTATTGGTTTCACAAAAAATATTCATTGAAATTAAGCTTATTTTTCGCTACAATACCTAATTTAATACTATATTAACAACACAACTGCAATCTGCATTGTATCCAGACCAGAGAACTGTATTTCGCAACAATTGAAGTCAGCTCTGGCTAGATAAGATTTCCATTCCAGCACATCGTACGGCGTTACCATTGTTAACTACAAAGCTATAGGTGAGTTCGCGCATGACCAGCAGAATCATGACAAACCAACTGTAAAGCTCCTGGATTGTCGATTAATGCCGCTTGGATAAATATAACAACCTTGCTTTTGAAGGCTATTTAAATACAAATACAAAACATTTATTCGCACAACACCATGACAAACAAATTAAAAGCACACAAAATGAAATAAAAAAAAAATAAAAAAAAAAACAAAACATTAAAAATCTAAGCAAACACCAGTAGGTTACCACATATAAAATAAGATAGCATTTAATAACATAAAAATAAAAAAAAAGAAACGCAGTACTGTGGACTTAGAATGTGACACGAAGACGCAACTCGTAAAACGATGTCGTCTAATTTTGATGTTTGTGCTTGATCGAGAGACCAATACGTCAGTCTCGTGTTATTCTCTCAACCAATCCCAATAAAACGAAACGTGACGTGTTTTTTTGTCACATTCTAAGCCCACTGGTGTATCGTCGCGAACGTCATGGTGTGAGTGCGAAGCGGGTCCCATTCAGCACAAGCCGCGAGTGAGACACGGCGCTGAATCTCTCAATTATGGTCCAGAATTCTCAGGCTACAATAGTCTGGGTATATATTTCTGAGGCAAAATATGTCTACGGTTTATTAGCAGATTGTTTTGTTTATAATTAATGTCCCGATAGTTGTTAAGGTGGTGTCTCTAGTGACCACTGTGATACAAAAAAGCATCTAAAGATGTGCAATGCAATCAGCCCTGTATTATATACTGCCCACTGCTGAGCACGGGCCTCCTCTACTACTGAGAGGGGTTAGGCCTTAGTCCACCACGCTGGCCTAGTGCGGGTTGGCAGACTTCACATACCCTCGAAATTCTTATGGAGAATTCTCAAGTATGCAGGTTTCCTCACGATGTTTTCCTTCACCGTTAAAGCGAACGATAATTGATAAACAATACACACGTAACTTCGAAAAGTCAGAGGTGTATGCCTTGGGTTTTGCACCTCCGGACATTGTCTCGGCAGACCGTTTCATTCCCAACTAGGCTATCGTCCACTCCAGCTTTACAATAATCTAAAAGGTTACTGAAGGATATGTAAATTCCGCCTCCATTTTATTTTAAAAAATCTACAATAAATTCAGATAAAGTTTACCAGTCTAAACAGGTTACAAACCTAGACAAAAACCTCGTCTACCCACTTATTAAGAATCAATGTTTTACGTGGCATTGTTGCGTTGGGAGGCCATGACGCACCTGCGTGTAAACAGACGACTTGCTCATGTTTTCTATTAAATAAAAGTAAAGAAAACGGGCTCAAAGATAGTCTATCAAGTTGTATCGACGCACGTCATTTTGGAAAACAACATGTAATACTTCAAGACGCCATAAACATAATGGTAGACTATAACCGCATGATTATACTGACCCGACCACAAAATGCCTGCGAAGTAGGTTTCATACAAATTTTAAAGGCTCTTTGATCGCTTCTAGTAGAACTAATTTACAAATTTCCCTAACAAGGGTTGGTAAACCTCTGATTTAACGCTAGTTTCTGTGTTGATTTTGAATGCATTTTTGGTGTTTCTATAGCAATAATGCATCCGATGATGAGTGCATAGCTTCCCGCATACGCATCTTCAGGTGTAGGCAGCGGTGTAATCACCACATTTCGCTAGAAATGTTAAGGCCCAGGTAATAGAGAACGAGTCTAGTAACTTTTACCGGGCGCTATAGGCTACAAACTAATGATACAGAAAAATATAATTTTATACGAACCGAGAATCGATCCCCGGACTTCAGCATGTATACCGCGTACGCAAAATTCGTCCACCGAAAGTCTAAGTACATTAAAAAAATAAAATCGAGTATGAAGAATTATTGATGATTTTCAGAGTTATGCCGACGTGCTATAGGTACGGCTGTCTCAGGAACTAGTGAAACAAAGACCTTTTACCAAGCTTTTCAACGTGACAGCAGTGGTCGCTATCCAGTCACGGACAAAACATCTCTTTGCCCTTGTCACTTAGAGATAAAACAACCCTGGGTCATCAACCCCAGTCCCCAGTGGCAAGCGAACAATAAAAAGTATTTTAAAGTGAAAAAATAAAAACCCGTGGCTGACTGCGAAGCTGGCAAGAATCAAGTATGATCGAGTTATGAATAAATCATACTATCCTCTGAGTTCCATTATTGTTTCGGATTTCAATTTCTATTCAAGGAATATGAAAATGCTGATGCAAGACACATCAAGTTCCGACACGAAGAGAATAAAACGTAAATAGGTGCACTTAAACTTTACTGCGAAAAGTATAAATTCATATTTTATTGTAAACAATATTTACTAACGACTGTATCTCGTACATACAATAGAGGCAAGTGCTGTTGTTTCTTACATACAGTATTGTTCTTGTAACATAATTTGCCTAAAAGTGTATGTATCCCCCACAAGGAATGTAACGTCAGAGCCGCCAGTCGTACAAATAAGCCAAATCGTACCGCACGTATGTAAGAAAGTGTGTCGCGCTGACCCTTCATTAGTGTCGGACGAGGACAGGAGTACCATGACAATAAGAGACTGGTTATATGGATATTTATGCTTATAAATATAATGATAATACAAGCCCTGTATCATATACTGCCCACTACTAAGCACTGGCCTCCTCTACTGCTGAGAGGGTTTAAGCCTTAGTCAGTGCCGGATTAAGCAAGCGCGGGGCCCGTAGCAAATTCTTTCAAAAAGCCCTTGATCTGCAATGGGTTCTTAAGTATAGAGTGATAAAAAAAAATTGCAGTGCTGTCAAAAAAACGAACTGTCAGGAATATCGACAGGTTAATAACACAGAACTAAAACGAACCTCTTTCATAAATGGCTCACATCATGTTTACACATAAAAAGATTAAAACTTACAAAATACAATATTCATCAATTTCTTATTGGTTGGTACTTGGTAGCTAAAAAAACTCTATTATTAGCGGATTGTTTGTTACGAATCTCAATGGCAATGTCAGGGAATCCCCGGTTAATTTTTCAGTGTTACCAATTTCGATCACAAATAATTTGCATTGGCCGGGTGCCCATTGTACCGACAAGGGGTAGGAGGATACCTATCATTACTTTAAAAAAAACACGTGTGAGACTCTCGCGTCTAGAATTTAAACTTCTTTTGTTCTGGAAATATTTTAATTTAATGCATTGCTTTTTATGCATTTGGTAATGATCCTACTATATCAGGATTACGAAATGTTTATGAAAAATTAAATTGGAGGAAATCTCTCTTGAAGTAATAAAAATTTTTTTTTAGTCATAACTTCTATAACTCAATATACTTATATTCTAGAAAATAGATTTTTGGTATATAGTTACTAAATTATACTAAAAATAATGTAGACTGTTAACTTTACAAATCAATAGATAATTTTCACAATTTAAATCGAGCCATTTCAATTCTGCTACACACTAAGTGTCGGGTAAGAGTGCTTGCATATGCGGCAGACTTTTTGTAGAGCTGATTATCAGGCCGACTGAAATTCTTCACGTTTATACAAGCAACTTTTTGTAGAACTTGTGCGTTTACTGTATGATATTATTTAAATTATTTACGCCAAAGAAATAATCGGGTACCGCGTGTCTTGTTTTGTGACATCAAAAAAATTTTACGTACCACATCTTAACAAGTTTCACTCAAAAAATTACGCTCAGGCAGAGATGAGTGGGTTTAAACATGTGGGGCCCCCTTTCGCGCGGGGCCCGTAGCAATTGCTACTCTTGCTACGTAGTTAATCCGGCACTGGCCTTAGTCCCCCACGCCGGCCTAGTGTGGATTGACTTCGCATACCTTCGAAATTCTTTTTGGAAAATTCTCGATTCTCGGTTATGTAGGGATCCTTTATTGATTAAAATGTGTTCCTTTTTTCAAGCACTCATAGTATCATTTCATAATATTTTGGTAATTTAAGTTACAATAGAAAATTATTATTGTATACTTACATCATTATTATAATTTATAAGAAAGCGTTCACACAAAACTCGTTGGGCGCTGAGACCTAATGCTTGACACCATAGAATATTATTAAACATATTTAATTATTAACGCCGACTGGCACGGTGGCTTAGTTGTATTGCGAGGACGGTACGACACGGCTCTGAGGTTCCGTGTTCGAATCCCGGTTCCGGCAAAATGATATTCGGTTTTTCTGCTTAGTATCAACCCGGAATCTGGTATTTGTCCCCGATATAGCGATAGGCTCACCCCCTATCACATAATGGGACAGAACACACTTGCCAAAAAGTATGCTACCCCTTTGGAAATAAGGCGTGATGTGTCTGTGTATGGTATAATTATTAATATAATATACTACTAGCTTTTGCCCGCGGCTCCGCCCGCGTGAATGAGTTTTCCCGGTATAAAAGTCCCGCTTAAAATGTAGCTTATATGACACGTTCGTAGATTTACCATAGCAGCGCCATCTATTGATTACTTACTCAACCCAGTCGAAAGGTATCGACATCTGTTAGAATCATTTGGAGTTAAGATAATTGTGACTGTCAAATAATAACAGACAAATAATTAGCAATAAATTAAAATTGCGACTATAATTTGAGATTTAAACTATCCTATCTCTCAAGTTGGACCGAACTGCACATGGTGTGCGAATTTTATTATAATCGGTTAAGTGGTTTAGGAGTCCATTGAGGACAAACATTGTGACACGAGATTTATATATATTAAGATGTACAACATTACTACTCAGTATCATGCATCCTCACAACGCACTGCTTTTCTAGGAGTATGTGAGATCCGACCAGAACATTCCAAGCAATAAAAAGAACACTATTTAAAAGTAAAAGAAGTTTTATAAATTTGCAGTCTTGCCTCATGGTACCAAAGGCAACCAGTTATTTGCACTGCTCCCTTTTACAGAAACACGTTGGAAATGTTTACTAATGCAACCATCGGTATGCTATAAAACAAGATGGCTGCACCTTAAATCCGGTACTTACAGAAATTCAATATTGCTCTCTATATAACTGGAAACTGAGTGGAAAGTGACAGTGCGGAAGGAAAGTGAACAAGACATCTATTACTAGGAAATGATATAGTTAGCTATCAACTGGAATAAGTGTAGATTGGCATACGATCCTATGTTCAAATCCACTGTAAAAAATTATCAATCAGAAATAAGTTTGTTAGACATAAATTATAACCTGGCGATACAAAAGTAAACGATTCAGCTATTTCATTAATACAGCTGCATTTTTTTATTTTTGTGTTGTATTTTCTACTATTAATAACCTTGGTGTTATTCCCGCGAAGTAAAAATAGAAACAAAATTTAGAATAATAATATATCATGAACTATTGAAAACCATGAATAAATCCATTTTTTCCCCGCCCATAGAGAGAACTAACATCAAAGTAAGCAATCCAGATGCCATCAGAAAAGCTATGAATCTAAATCAAGTGTAAGCTCATCAAAGTTTGGTGATGCTGCCCGTAGGCACTTTCAAACTCATTTTCATATTACGAAAGCTTGTGGCGCGGCTGGCGTTAGATTAAAACACAAGTTTAATGTATTTTTTGTGTCGCCAATGTCTGTTTTCGTTTAAATACCGCGTCAAAATTTAGGTTTATGACTTATTGAGGTCAGAACATGTATAAATGACTTTATTTAAAGAGCTACCGAACTATTTATGTGAAACGTAATTGTGTTAATCTTAAAAATGCCCTAATATTTTTTATTAAAGCACTCTTTCGAGTAATTTCGTAATTTATAAATGTAAATAGTATTAGTCAGCCGTCCACCTGCGCAAGGTCGACAGATGACTTGATGAAGGTCGCAGGAACACGCTGCATGCAGGCCGCTTTTGACAGGTGCGTCTGGAAATCTTTAGGAGAAGCCAATGTTCAGCAGTGGACGTCATGTGGCTGATGATGATGATGAAATAGTATTATTAGCACAGATATTCTACTTATTATTATAAAATTTTGTCTTTCCATACTTATATTTATTTAATAAGATGAGACCCTAGTTATACAACCACTATAAAATCTTGGATAATAAAACTACCAAATATCATCGACACTAATAAAATTCACGCACCAGATTAATTTCAAAGCTAAAAATCAAAGCTATCACCGAAGAGTGCAAACACGGTACAAAAGAGAAAATAGTTGCGAATTTCAATTTCTTGGCAAATTTTCAGTGGTACGGTAACTACAATGCGGTGCTGGAGCAAAACTACGGCGAACCCGTGTGTATACTGAATATATTACTGGCTCCCTTAACGAGAATTCTGCAGTCCATAAGCTCTTTGCTATACTTATTGGAAAACAAGTTTGCGTTGCTATTATTTTCAAATTATTAAATGAAAACTTCGAGAAATTACAGCTACTCCAAGTTGCATGTTTGAAAATAAGATTTCTGTTATGATTTGTGTTTTATTCTGAGTAATATTTTGTAGCATGAAAAACGTATCATTTTAACGTATAAATTTACTAATAATACTAATACACAAGGTAAATTACAAATCTTAGTAGCCCTGTCTTCTAAACTAAGAATAACTTGTGTATTAGGAGAACAGTTCCTTCCCATACAATATGCAAAATTATGTGCCTAGTGCTAAAAAGAAAGATAAAAACATTTAAATATTACAAAAAGGAATAAAAAGACTAATAACAACATTAGAAGATTATACTATACACGTGTGTGTTTGTTTGTGTGTGTGTGTGTGTGTGTGTGTTTGTGTGTGCGTGAGTGAGTGAGCGAGTGAGTATGTGTGAGTGAGTGAGATAATGTTTATGAAAGTGTGTTAATCTATATACCTACTCGTTAAGATTGCCAGTGAATTATAGAATGGATTTACGTGACGATTAGGTTTTATAAATAACTATAGATATATCTAATGTAGATATTATTATAATATTAGGCAGATATTTACTATTTACAGACATTTATCTTCCATAAGTCCCATTGAAAAACACATTCAATTTGTTTAACTACTCAATTCCACAATCCACATGTATATACATAGAGTATACAGTTTAAAAACGCAATTTTGGGTGATGTTTTCTTTCTATATCATTAATTTGTTAATAGATTCTTACCTCTATCTACTTAGTAGTACGGGTATATTTTTCTCTCCAAGCACCTGTATGCTGTGCTCCGGTTTGAAATTGAAATACATAAGCCAGTATATTTACCAGACTTTACGAGATATCATCATCATCAGCATAGGCTGATAATAGTGGAGATATAGCATAGGAGCTGATAAGAGTGATAATGGTGGACTAAAATATAGATTTTAGTCCACTGCTGGACATAGGCATCCTCCAATACCTACGCTATTTTACCCGGTCTTCGGCCTGTCGCATCCAGTTTCTGCCAGCGAGATATATCATCTTAAATTATGTTACGAAACAGGTAAACAAGGGCAGGGACGTCGGCCGGGTCCTCGCAATTGCTGGAGTTCGAAATTTTCTTGGGCCATAGCTGTCTGTCTACGCCACTGACTGCAGTGTCATACAGTACTTTTTGATTCAAAGTTCTGGATAGATTTGCTATTGTTTATGGACTTGCCGCTCACCATCAGCCGAGCAGCTTGCTCGTCTCATCATTTAGTTGTGTAAAAAATTACAAAGGGAGTAATTCTATGTACGGAACGCAATATACATAAGATTATTATTCAAAGATAGATCTATAGCTGTCATTGGCAAGGAGACCTTGAAACATAGGGTCCACCATTGTGAACGTTAGCTCTGTTTTTGCATTAAAATTTGTGACGCAACCTGTATGTTACAGACTACACAAGATTAAGATTTCGTTGATACCATGTATAATGGTTTGATTCTAATGTGAACGTAAAGAATAATCAGGTTGAGCATTGTAGGACAGTTTAAATACAGCTTCAATCCTCGTAAGGGGCAGTACACCTGATGGTCTCCACTCTCTATCAAGAATTCCAAAAACCAGAGAGACCAGCTTCTCATTTGAACATTTTGATCAAGATTTCTGTACCCATTATTTGAAAACTATAGATCAGAGTATTTTATAAATTGAAAAAATTGTGTTATTGAATTTTTTATTGCTTTTTTAAGTTTGTTTTGAAATTTTTTACCTTCAAAGAAACTCTAAATTCGTCTAAAGCTTTGACTTTAAAAGGTTTAAGTGTGAAAAATCCAATTTATACATTTAGGTAAAAAAAATAATTTCATCATTCGATTGAAATACACATTATTTATTATTTGACTGCCTCGATGTCGTAGTTGTATTGCGTACGCGTTACGAGTACGATTTGCGCGCTGAGGTCCTGGGTCGAGCCAAAAACATTGTGACTGGGTTTTCCATCTTAAAAATCACTCATTCGCAGCTCGGAGTCAGGAAGTTGGCGGTGTGAGATACCCCCGCACCTCGGAAATCATTTAAAGCCGTTGGTCCTGCGCCTGATCTCTCTCCGGTCATGTCAGATTGCCGTCTCACCGGACTATGAGAGTGAAGGAATAGCGAGGGCACCTGTGTATTACGCACACACTTGTGCACTAAAATATCTTCTGGGTACCTGGCTCTCTGTTGAGATTGGCCGCCGTGGCCAGACCGGCTAGGAAGATTAGGTTTTTTTTATTTATTATTTAAACTTTAAAGTTTATTTAAAATATAATTGTGTTAGTATTTACACGTATCATACAATACGATACAAATCACAATAAAACACTACACTTCACTACTATTCAAACACAGCTATAAAACAATTCCGTCTCTAAATCTTTTACTATAAATTCACCCGATTTATAATAATTATTGTAGGCAATTTTTCGCAGCATCTCCCTTATCGCTAGTACTAAATTACCGCAATTTCATAGAATTACCTTCGAGAGGCTCTAAACTGTTATCTAGCCTGTTAAGACGTTCGTATTGATTTACAGTCTGTTTCGGCAGAGATCCCGCGAGACTACGACTACCTAACTTGGAATTACTTTCGAGATTGTGCGTAATGTGTCCTTTCGTATATGTTGACAGTGCAATTATAATGATACGTATGTCTCAAGAGAATAGGCAGAAGAATGCATCTATGGTGTGATGTTCTCCGTCTTGTAATGTTATGGTAAGCCTGTCACCGCATTGGACTGTGTACTGATTTCGACAATACTATTTGATGGAAATAAAACACTTGAAATCATACTAAATATCATACTAATATCACAATGACTTGGTTTACCATTTCTTTGGGGCCTTGACTTTCGTATATAGTCGCCTTATATTCGACGATTAGCCTTTACTCCAATATCATGAACCGGGCGCTAGGCAGGTGTAATTTTCGAAACATCAACTCACAAGTCTCAATTTACTGATTTAGTGATTGTATCTCAGACATATTTTCGCAGCCAAAATAGACCACCAATACATTAATGACACCAATAAAAAATAACGTTATCCTCATGTAACGTCCAAGGCAATCAATAAATAATATGCCAAATATACAAAATATACACTTAGAAAATAATGGATGAAACTTAAAACCATTTCTAGGAATAAAAACAATTGTCATTGAGCTCCTAAATCAATCCACGTACGTATTCATACATAAGCCTAACTAGCCCAAACGTGTAAGTAAACACTGCATCGTATTGTTAGGAAATTTTTAACTTTACACAAGCCTCGAATCTTGAGCCAAGCTGATCGAAATTCAACGTGCGTGGCCGAGTATCCTCGCTGCGTGCAATCGTCCTTCATTACTAGTATAAAGCCTCGAGGTAGAATCGAATTGGTATCACTTGCAACTGTGACAATCAACCAACAATGTTCAAACTTGTGAGTATAGTGTTTAAAAAATACAATATGTACATTCACCCCATCAGTTAATATTTCACTATTTTCTTTGGATAGTGATAATTTATCTTCTTTATTTGTGTTAGTAATATGTTAATGAAATAATCAATTTTGTAATTTGGCACTTAAAAAGTCAATTAATCGCCAGCAACGCATCTAAAATGTACACTTAAGCTGTTAAAAGAATTATTAATAATGACAATATTATTAGTAACGCGCAATAATATTCATAACCCTCTTCTAGGTCTATACTGTGGGTTATTGCTGGGCAATCAATTTAACGAAGAGCTGGTATTATTATCATACTATCTATAACTTAATCTATTTTGTTCCAGTTCATCTTCGCTTGCTTCCTCGCCCTTGCCGCGGCTGCGCCTAAGCCCGGCGTGCTGGTCGGAGGATACGCGGCGCCCATAGCCGCTGCCTACACCGCACCCGTGGCCGCCGCCTACACCGCACCCGTAGCCGCCGCCTACACTGCTCCCATCGCCTACTCTGCCTACAGCGCGCCTCTCGCTGCCTACTCTGCCTACGGCTACGCTGCTCCTTACTCTTACTTCCTCCGCCGTTGATTCTAATTATATCGGAACATTATGCAAAAATAAATTAGAGTGAATCCACAAAAAATATTTTTTTATTTTTTATTTTCATACGTAATTCGTTTAAACAAGCCAGTAATCTCGAAAACAGCTTTTTGAAAATAGATATTTCAACTTCCAATCATTGATGTATTAAAAAACCCCAAAGTATAAATTAAAGTAAAAAAAGTACAACTAAAACGTATCACATTCAAATTCAATTCGTTTATTAAGTAATTACGCCCCTAAGGGCACTTTTACACGTCATATTGTACAATGTTATTTATCAACAAAGATTCTACCAGTGCTTCGGAAAAGTCCACTGACCTGAGAAGAAGCACCAAGAAACTCAGCGTAGGTCTTATATTGTTATATTATTTTTATATATTAAGCTATTGCATAGCTTCTATCGCGGGCCTTGAGCATGGAGACCGAATCCAGAAATTCCGTAACGAAAATAACCTCACATCGTTTTATCTTACTAATATGAACCTTAAATACAATGCGTAGAAGCTATAATTCTTGAAACGAGTATATTTTTATTTATTTTATTTATTAAAGTCATTAAAACCATTTCTTACTTATCTAATATGAACCTTAAATACATTGCGTAGAAGCTATTTCCCCAGCGTTGGCACGGCACGAGTACAAAAGAATCGAACGTAACATTATCTTTTCAAATTATGATTTATTCTACTTTGGTTGTGATGACCATTGCATTTCTGACATTTATCAATAACAAGACTAAACGTGCGTTGCTCGCGTTTAAAAATCTACTTTATGTGGTAAGCGTAAGAGCGAATTTGTGTTTAGTCAATCAAAATTTGTGATAAAAAATGCTATGCAATAGCTTTACCGCGGCAGTCTCCGAGTGCCACACGTATTTTTTTTATGTATATTATATATATTTTTCAAATTGCAAGTAACCATATAAATTCAATTTCGAAGATGGATATTAAATGCGAAAATTAACGGAGAGTAGGTACTCTCCGTTAATTTTCGCAACTCTTTCCTAATTCAAACAACTTCTTCCAAAGTATTCTTCTTTTACTGCATACTAAGCCTAAAAAATAATGTTACAATTATTTACTTAATATATTCCAATCATTTATATACACCAAAACATTCAAGCACCAAAATCCACTGAACATTTTCAAAAAGTAACCTCTTTCGATCAAAAACCCATTTCGGCGAATGCCAATAAAACAACTGCGAACATATCGCGGGTTCGATTCGGGGCTACGTCAACGCAATAGCCGCCGTATCGCAGGCAATATCCGGAACAAGTCGGCCCCATACATCCGACAGCACCAACTGCGATAGCTCGATACTTTACTTGTGTAGTATATGCAGATAGTATATGAATAAATTCAAAAATTCTTGATATTTGGATGTTTGGACATAAATCCAGAAACCGCTAAACTGATTTGGATGTAATTTGGCATATAGATCAATACATCTTAGAACAAATGTCACTTTTCAGGAAGAATATCGTAACCGATATTTCGCACTTTGTACTACAGAGATTTTTTCTTTAATAATTCTAAAATATCTGTGGTATATGCAGTATTTAGTTACAAAAATAACCATTCCATAAACATACCATGAACATATTTTTAAAATAAAAAAAACTGCTACTTTATAGGTACGAACTTACGAACTTCCTAAAAGGCTCAATGTCGTTTTCTTTTATCCTAACAAAGTACACTGTGGGACTTTTATACCGGAGGAGTCTCACCCGGGTGAAACCGCAAACCAAAACCTAGTTTACTACTAAATATAAGCTCACGCCTTTCTTTTATGTACACTAAAGTTAATTAAGTTAATTAAATATCTTAAAAACTAGAAATGAACACGCAACCCTAACATATTATAAAACAAAGTCCTCCGCCGAGTCCGTTTGATATGTCTGTCTGTCTGTTTGAACGCAATAAACTCAAAACGACTGAACGGATTTTGATGAAATTTGGTATGAAGATAGTTTGAAACTCGGAAAAGAACATAGCTTACTTTTTATCCCAGTAAAATACAACGCGGTACTTTTATCCCAGAAAAACTCTAGCACGCAGGCACAGCGGCGAACAAAAGCTGGTATAAATAATCGATAGATGTTCTGTATGTCCTTTGATATTTTTCTTAATTGAAGTTTTCCGTTGCAATTACGCCATTAATTACACTAACTCCAGCACAAGACCATCCCTCCCTCCCTCCCTCCCTTCCTTCCTTCCTAGCCGATTTCGGCCACGGCGGCCAATCTCAACGGAGATCAGCCAGGTACGCAGGAGATATTATAGTGCACAAGTGTGTGCGCAATACACAAGTTACACTCACTATTCCTTCACTCTCATAGTCCGGTGAGACGGCAATCCGACATGACCGGAGAGAGATCAGGCGCAGGACCAACGGCTTTACGTGCTTTCCGAGGCACGGGGGTATCACACCGCCAACTTCCTGACTCCGAGCTGCGACTGAGTAATTTTTAAGATGGAAAAACCCAGTCACAATGTTTTTGGCCCGACCCAGGATTCGAACCCAGGACCTCAGAGCGCAAATCGTACTCTTAACGCGTACGCAATACAACTACGCCACCGAGGCAGTCACGAGACCATAGGGAGATAGGGGTGACTGCAAACCAGCGCTGATCTAAACTCTAGTTTCGGTCAGCTCAGGCTGAGTCATTTCCTTTTGTCCTTCACTAATCATCATCATCATCAGCCCTGTATTATATATTGCTCACTGCTGAGCACAGGCCTCCTCTACTACTGAGAGGGGTTAGGCCTTAGTCCACCACGCTGGCCTAGTGCGGGTTGGCAGACTTCACATACCCTCGAGATTCTTATGGAGAATTCTCAGGTATGTAGGTTTCCTCACGATGTTTTCCTTCACCGTTAAAGCGAACGATAATTCATAAATAATACACACGTAACTTCGAAAATTCAGAGGTGTGTGCCTTGGGTTATGAACCTGCGGACATTGTCTCGGCAGACCGTTCCATTCCCAACTTGGCTATCGTCGCTTTTCACTAATATTGTTTCCTTATTTTTTTATGTAGTATTTGTTAATTTGAAGGCAATAAATTACTTTTATTATTTATTATAATAAATTTAAAATAATAATCTAACAAAGAATACTGAATCTATTCGCATAATTATGTCATATCAGGTTGCTAGGTACCGCGTTGTAAACGATACAAATTGCCAATTACACATATTGATATTTTCTTATATTAGCCACGCCGTCTCCATAAATGTTCAGTAATTCAGGTATAGCTTTACTATTCAATATATACTATTTATTGTAAATATAATTTTACTACTATTTTTGTTTTAATACTATTTCTTTGATAAAGGTCGTAAGACACGCTGGATGCAAACCGCTTTTGACATGTCCGTCTGGAAATCTTTAAGGGAGGCATATGTCCAGCATTTCAGCAATGGTCTTCATGTAGCTGATTGTGATGATTAATTGTAAAAATAAAAATCAACAACGCCGTAAACAATTTTTTTTAAACATAGTTCGAAGTATGTTTGTACTTACTATTACCACATAGAAAGTCAACGAAAAGTGACAGCTTATGATAGCGGGTAGTCATTTGCAAGGGGGAAAATATTATAGGGAAAAAGTGAAAAGAACCTCCTCCATTTTATTAATGGTGTATAAAAGCAATGCGAATAAAAGCCCTCTCTTTCATTCAATAAGGATGTTTAAGATGGAGATCATTTTATATCGGGTGACCCACTTGTCCATTTATTTCGATCGTTGAATTTAAGGTAATTTAAAAACGTTGGTAACACGTATTATATTTTATTTTTCTACACTGCTTCTCTTTATGAACTTTAATTATGCCAAATCTCAAATTCCTCCGTGCACGCAATAAGTTAAAAAAGGGGCACAAAGTTTTCCTTCACGTATTAGGTAATATATCGCACCTTTAGAACGAAAACCACGAATTGTGTAGTTTTCGTTCTAAAGGTGCGATATAGATATGCTAAAACTCAACCACGACACGCGTAGTGTTAAACCCAGATCAAAATACAAACCAATGCTTTTTACAAATATCTTTAAGTTTATAAACAGTATAAAACACGCTACACTAAGACTTGTATAGTAAAATAAAATTCTGCGAAATGTAAATTATTAAAGGATAGTGAACTTCAAAGAATTCTTCAAACTACTTGATCAACGTAATTACTTCTGCGTACGATCGATAAACATTCGAATAATCTCAGAACTCTCGCAAATCGAAACTCGAAAAACTCGTACGTGTTATCTCAATCACAACAATCGCATGTCTAACTCGAATTAGACCTCTACGGCTTCGCGCCCTCCTTACGCCTACTCGGCAAAATCTAACCGTGACCTTCTTTAATGCAATATGTTCTGTTTCCTTTGACCGACAAAATCACCAATCAACTGCTACGTAATTTTAAACCATGTTATCTTGGCAGCAAGTCTCAATGTTGAATACATACAGCTGAAAGTTTGCGCAGACCCACGCTTATATTTACGCTCTTACAGATGGCAATATTATTTGAAGAGAAGCAAAAATAATCTATTGCTTTTATACGAGTTCATTTCGCTGTTCAGTTTCCTTATTTATAAAGGAATTAAATTGATACTATCGATTCATTATTTAACCAATCCTTAATGATAGCAATAAGGGTGAATGTGGATTGGAAAATATCTAGACAAAAGACTACAGCTTATGGCGTCTTCCTTCCAATAACAGACAGGACGTTCATATGGCCTCTGTGCCAGTGAATCCCGCCAAATACCAACTTCTACTGAGACACATAGTAAATTTAATTACTAGCCGTATAATAATATCCAGAAGAACAACAGTTCAGTACACAGAACAGAAGTTCCATAGTCTTAAACCGGAACACTAAATCGATATTTCAATGTAATTTACCTATTATTTTAATTGACCTACCGGAAATTCAAAAAATTGGGGGAATCTATTAGTTTTTGTATTAATATACCTAAATAAACGCTGTACCTAATAATAGTTTTATACGAATCTATACTTATATACTTCTAAACTAATATTATAAAGCTGAAGAGTTTGTTTGGTTGAACGCGCTAATCTCAGGAACTATTGAACAGATTTTGAAAATTCTTTCCCTAATAGGAAGCTACATTACTCCTGAGTGCTATAGGCTATATTAAGTACATTAATAAACTATTACATACACATAATATTATGTAGTAGGTACACATACCATCTCGGGTAATCACTCTAGAGCAGGACTGGGCAAAATACGGCCCGTGAGCCAACTCTAGTCCGCGACGAGCTTAAAGTAGAGTATTACCAGTATGTATGTCATCGGAAATAAAGGAGTTGTCCGCTTTTTGATGGGTGCTGGGCCTCAAAATCTAACCAGGCTCAAACTTTAGGGATAATAGAGGGGCCAAATATATATCTTGGATCCATTAAAAAAATATTTTTAGACCTCTCCATTAGTAACATACTTTTTTAAAAACGCTCATATTAAGTGTCGTTTGTCGTTCGTCGCAAAATAAAATGACTTAAATCTCAAAATCAAAATAATTTTATAGGCCCCTCGTTGAAAAAGTTTGCCCACCACTACTCTAGAGTCAAAATAGCACTCTAGCCGCATTTAAAACCCGCAAATTCGAAAACTGTAGCAAAGGCTTCCATTAGGCAGCCGTCATTTTTCTGAACTGGTGTACCATAGGATTTTAGAGGCAGACAGGCTTCCCGGGTAAAATGAATTCAACACTTCGTCAAAGC
Source organism: Sphinx pinastri (assembly GCA_947568825.1). NCBI lineage: Eukaryota > Metazoa > Arthropoda > Insecta > Lepidoptera > Sphingidae > Sphinx > Sphinx pinastri. The sequence continues at coordinate 4,914,335 of OX387627.1, read as the reverse complement.
GCGGCTTGCCAGTAACCCAAATTTGCGAAAGAACGATTTAAAATTGGTTGCACAGTTATTTTTCGCCTTTTTGTCGCTGTCCAAATTTCGTGGATTGCGAACATTTTTGTACTTTGACCGTATAAAATGAAACACTTTAAAGACTGCCTCTTTGCATGCCGCTTTTAATGAGAATATAAATAGTAAATGTAGATTGAATGAGGATTAACGAGTATTCTTTAGTGTTTTTTAAATTTAACTGACTATAGACAGCATACTACGCAATATTATAAGCTAATATAAGCATGTTTAAGAATTTAAAAACGTTATACTTTTTTTATTAGGGCACGGTTATTATCTCCACTACATCATTTTATAGCTAGCTTCCAGGTCTCTATGTGTACTCTTATCAACTGACGAAAATGTTTAGTCCTCCGCATTAGAATTAATTATACCTGTTAGAAAATTATTTCCACCTTAAACTATTACAGACTACGAAATCAACCAAAATTATAGAATCTTTATACCAATATCTGTACATTTTATCGGTAACGGGAGTAAGTCGTTCAATGTTCAATTTGCCGCATCCCTACGGCATTGTATTGCTGACATGTAAGAAACCCCACTGACTGCATCGACAAAGGTCCCCAGTGATCCGTAATGCCAACGCTTCTAGTTTCCAATTTTCCATACACGATGTTGTTACGATATTCTGTTTCGTAAGTGTTGTTTCGCGTTTGTGCAATGGTAGCTTGGAGATAGGTGTTTTACAATAAGCAAAAAGGAATAAAGAAATGAAAATAATACATTGGCCTGACGAATAAATTAACTTCTCGTGACTTAATATGGAAAAGAAAAAAAAGCACAATGATACAATAGAAATTACAAATCGAAACCTGATTATAATTATCGAACTCAAAACTCCATTACTATATTACGTTGGGTGTGATTAAATTTTAATTATGTATTTGCTTAGTAGATAACCAAAGCGAATGATGATAAATAAGAAATCCTACGGTGGAGCAGTATCAAATTAAAAAGTGGTGTGATTGATTGATCGCTTTAACAAATCCAATAGGTACATTCGATAACAAGTATTACCTCAAAATCAGTAACAACACAAGTTGAAAATTCATTTATCACTTAAATCCTAAGGACTTTTAGGTATTTTGGTGTATTTTGAGTATCAAACGTTTACCAGTATCGTCGTATATACTGACCCACTGCTGAGTACGGGCTTCTTCTAAAAGTTTTCGGATAAAACCTTCAATTGTCCATTAAACACCGACACCACATTTTGACCATTCCAAAAGCATCTCACGAAAACAATCATTATTCCCAATAAACATAAACTGTATTTCATCTAAGCTATATAAAATAAATCTGGAATACTGACTTTATTCGGTCCCATATAGTTCATAAGGGATAGATACTTTGCCGGTTCGTTGCCTCGTCCGAGAGAACGGATTGCACTTCAAATCTACCGTAAAGAGATTTATCTACAAGATGTGCGCTTCGTCGCAAAACACTCCATACGAATGACGTTCAGTTTGATTAAATTGTTCTTTGTGTTTATTTTAGCTCTATTACTTCTGAAGTGGACAATAGCCCAGTTGGGGATGGAACGGTCTGCCGAGACAATGTCCGGAGGTTCAAAACCCAATACACATGCCTCTGACTTTTCGAAGTTACGTGTGTATTGTTTATCAATTAATTATCGTTCACTTTAATGGTGAAGGAAAACATCGTGAGGAAACCTACATACCTGAGAATTCTCCATAAGAATTTCGAGGGTAAGTATGTGAAGTCTGCCAACCCACACTAGGCCAGCGTGGTGGACTAAGACCTGAACCCTCTCAGTAGTAGAGGAGGCCCGTGCTCAGCAGTGGGCAAGTATATAATAAAGGGCTGATTGCATTGCACGTCTGAATGATGAAAATTAATTAACGTCAAATATTTCAAGTGAAAATTGAGTCGTGTAAATGCATGTTGAAATAAAGCTGATAGTTGGACTAGACTTTTAGGTGTGAATAAGTTACGACACCGTTTGTCTAATAGTAAGTCTTATAGATGGTAATATAATAGTTTAGTTGGATAAAAAGGGTTGGATCCAAACACATTAATTTTATAGTTTTTAAATCGACAAAACTTCATATGTCATGTGTTTAAATTAACTGTGTTTAATTTTTTAGTTTATTTGACTGCCTCGGTGGCGTAGTTGTATTGCGTACGCGTTATGAGTACGATTTTGCGCGCTGAGGTCCCGGGTCGAGCCAAAAAACATTGTGACTGGGTTTTTCCATCTTAAAAATTACTCAGTCGCAGCTCGGAGTCAGGAAGTTGGCGATGTGATACCCCCGTGCCTCGGAAAGCACATAAAGCCGTTGGTCCTGCACCTCATCTCTCTCCGGTCATGTCGGATTGCCGTCTCACCAGACTATGAGAGCGAAGGAATACTGTACTTGTGTATTGCGCACACACTTGTGCACTATAATATCTCCTGCGTAGCTGGCTGATCTCCGCTGAGATTGGCCGCCGTGGCCGAAACTGGTTAGGAGGATTACGTTACGTTTTTTTACGTTTAAATTTACATTCTATAGTTATCAAAATAATACTTAACAGTAACTGATATAATATTATGCTTAATAACTATTTTAAATACCCAACAAAAAATATGTATGTTCTTACTTGTTATTGAAATACAAAAATATGGATAGCGTAGATCACTTACTATCAACCACTACATATAAACGAGTGTTATATTGTATTATTGACCAAAATGTTCAAACATGACCCGCGTCCTAACATAATATTAGACTCAAACAAGTTTGAGTACTTGCGTAGGACCTTTACTACACTTACACTCTGTAGTAACAATCAAAGAATATGGCCACGATGGAGTCTCAAAAATATCAATAGTATTTTTGTGATTGATGGCCCACTTTAATTTAAATCTTTATAAAATCGGTTCATGAAGATATATAAAGAAAAACCTTTTATTAAATTGTACCAAATCACTACATATTATAAAATGTAATAATAAATAACTAACAAACTGCCTCGGTGGCGTAATTGTATTACGGTAGGACTGCAATGCTGATGCCTCAGGTTTGATCCCCGGATCAGGCAGTGATATTGGGTTTTTCTACTCAATATCAGCCCGGAGTCTGGAATTTGTGCCCGATATGGCAGAGCCCCTGTCACATTGTGGGACGGAATACGCCCCTATACGGAATATACCCCTTCGGGGATAAAGGGCGTGAGTTTATGTATGTAAAGAACTAAGAAAATTCGTAGTATGTTTTTGCATTACTACACAAAAAAATATTAGCCCGGAGCTGAGTCTGGAAATGTGCCCGCCCGGTAAATGGCAATAGGCCCGCTCACCCAGTACATGGGACCTAACGTAGCTGGCGAAATGTGGGTGTTTCACACCTCTGCCTACCCCTACAAAGGGAAAAAGGTGTGATGCTATGTAAGTATGTAGTTACAAAAAATATTTCGAAAACATGGATAGTGGGCCATGTTAGGAACCGGCACACGTAACTTGGCGTGATAGTTCAATATGCCCGCGATCAACAAACGACGTGATTGATAATCACGTCGTTCGTTCTCTGTCTGGTCAATCCTTTACCGGGCACAATTTCTAACTGCTGGTTGATACTGAGCAGAAAAGTTGATAAAAAGATGGTTATGCTGTTCGGAGAGGTGTAGACTAATTGACTTCCGAATGTATCTCTTTCGCCATAGGAATGAATGTTCAGCAAACGATCAACATCGGTTTTCTGCAATATAGTGCCCAGCCCTACCCAGCTGAGCTTGACCTCCATGTTGCAGAAAAATATCTGTATAACATGGCTCTACCATTCATTTGTTACTAATATAGATTATTGCAAGGCTTTACCTAGAGTCGAGGAATCTGCAAAATCAATACAAAGCGTATATCCTTACAAATAGTTGTTAAATTCCCTTAAACCCAACTGCGAGTAATTGTAGAATAGAACGGTACTCCTAGACATATATATATATATATCCAGATTCTGCAAGTATTTCAAATCCCCCGAAGTTGTTCAATACAAGAGTGGAATGTTACATATGATTTAAAGAAAACAATACTGTTTTGAACGAATGTCCTAAATACCCTAAATAAAATAAAATTATAACATTAATTTGATATATTTAATCTCAGAATCTCACGTTTTTATTGTATTTATATAGTTTTCGACAAATCCATATTTAGAATCCAATGGCTAATAATTTTAAAATTCATCTAAAAGTAAAAAGGAGATGTCTGCTTTTTGTATGGATGTTGGGCCTCAGAATCTTACCAGTCTCAAACTTTATGGATATAAAAGGGGTAAAAATATGGATCTAGGATCCATTAGAAAATATTTTTAGACGCCTCCATTTATGAATATCTTTTTTAAAAACGCCCATTCAAAGTGTAGTGTTTAAGTAAAATAAAATTACATAAATCTCAAAATTGGAGGAGTTTAAAATTATACGATTTATTCCAAAGACCTAACCCCTCTCAGTAATACAGGAGGCCCGTGCCCAGCAGTGGGCAGTATTTAATACAGGGCTGGTATTATTATTTTATTATTCCAAAGACCTAGTTTTTGCCAGTACTATCTAAATATATATAAAGTATCTTGGTTAAAATTTTTTGGACATGTCCTTTCTAACACTGACACATAAATAAAAATTCGAATGCCATAGTTTAGGTAAAGATCTTCGGTTTCAGTTCCGCTGATTGTAAGGATTTCCGGTTCCATGGAACCTGTACAAATAACCTTCTTATACACTCGGTAAATCAATTTACGCTAGATTTGTGAGAGCAGATCCGTGTAGACGGAGAGCTGTACGCGAAATATTATTTTTTATTTTTCCTCTGACCTGGCACAAAGGTTACATTTTAATCGCTTTATCTACATAGAAGCAGTAAATATAATGTTGATTAACATGACTCATTGCATAAAACATCCCCCATCAGTCGCCAAAGTTATACCGGAATTACACCATCTTCTCGATCTCATCGCCATTCCATTCTAATCCCGGGCCAAGCGAGTATGGGGGCACAGCATTGCATGCGTTGTATTATACCTATTATAAAAGTATTGTGGTAATGTAATAAATGAGTCAGTCGACACCTGAAGCTTGTTCGTATCGTTTCTCCTCCACACACACACCTCTACACGAGTTTCAAGTTATTAGGAAGTGGAAGGCGTTAGGGTCTCTGAATACCATACCATGACATTATTGCCATATAAAACCCTACAATATAATATCAATACAGATTACTTTTGCCTCTGATAGTAGTACTACCCTGATGAAACTAACCCATTTATGTACAGTCAGCAGCATAAGTACCTGTACAAAATCAAAATTTCAAATCGCCTATATATGCGTTAAGTTAAACTGAAACATTTTTTTCTTAGTTTGAAGTAAAGTTAATCTCTTTTACTTTATTTTTGTGAAGAGAAAAAAAGATTAGTAAAAACACAAAAGTGTGTAGGCAATTTGAAATTTTGAATTTGTTCAGCTACTTATGCTGCTGACTGTACATAAATATACCTCGCGCGTGTATCTAAAATGTTGGACTCTAGGTTTCAAAAAATCGAACGTTAAACTAGCTCCTGTTCTCTCCGATAACACACACTGCTGAGCCCGTTGTCTACGGATCATACTGTATCACAACACTTCACACTGTAACACTTCACGCTCCGCGCTGTTATTGAGAGGATTTAGTATCAAGCTCATTTCGTACATTCTTTCATTTTCTACGGTAAGCTTGCGAGATAGCTAATTTAAAACGTATTTGTCTGTTCCGACAAGTTGCCGGTGATTTTAAAGTGTATTTTAGTTTAGCTTGTGAGTGTATAAAATAGTATAAATAACTGTTACATCCTTTAATTTAGCTAATTTTAGTTATTTATTTCTCTATCATTGTTAGCACAATTAAATGGTCTAAAATAATATTTTTAAATTGTAATTTGCCTTCGAAATTTAATAAGTGGTTGCGATGTAAAACTATGTAATTTGTAAATTGACGAATCATAAAATACAATTTAGCAAATTATATACTTATTTAACAATACAGACGAATATGCAGACGAATCAATTCCGCCATTGTATTTACAGTCCTAAATCCCCAAATTGTATATCAATTTAACATTTGACAAACGTTAAATTTAATTGAACGCCCGCAATATTTCCCGAATTATAATTAATGAAACGTATAATTAAAATTTCTCCTCAAATTAACATCAGCGACATCATTCACGAGACAAAGCCCCGAGGTAATGGACCGGACCAACGATGTCATTTAATGAACTTAACAAAATGAGTGAAAGCATTGTAATTCATTTATGGCAATTTTAGTACAATTATTTTTTTAAAGAGCCCTTAAGTGTCGGAAATTCATCACCATTGTTATTTGTTGCTGGCTATATACTTTGTCTTTTTATTTATACTGGGCGGATATATATTATTTAAAAAAATGGCGGCAATTTTCAAATTTAGAATGTACTTCGTTTATTAAACAAAACAATAACTGCGTGAAATTAAACGTCTGTAAATTTAAAATAGTACAACTTTTTCCTTCCAAGTAAATATAACTTTGCAGAGCTGCTTATTGCACACATTGACATATTATGACGGTAAACAGCTCAAAATGCGTTGATTTTTTTCAAATGTTTTTTTTTTGTATGAAACAAAGAATGCGCAAATCCCACGATGCTCAAATAAGTGTGTCACATTCCGGGATCAGCCTGTATATATGCGGTTCCAAACAGGCCGGCATAATTATCTCGACTAGCTAGGGATAATAATTAATACTCTCTCGTCTCCATCTGCTTATACTCAGATGCAATGGGATCACTTTGCCGTCCCCTTATTAAAATCAATATCCAGGAACGGTAGACAGAGTAATTACTCCGTTAGTCCAATAGACTTTGTTCTCAAAGCTACTTACCAAATCGACAGAATTCTATTCCGGTAACTCACGAGATCTTTAGTCTATAGTTATACTATTCCGCGGTAACTGTTAATTGGGAAACTTTTTAATCTACTCCTAATTAACATCGAGTTCTGTTTCTAGGAATCTCTAGATTATTATTGGCAAACTTTTTCTTGTATTTAAGTGCCTTGTGAATCAATATATACCTAGTTTTATTTCAAGGCCGAAAAATGGATTACAAAATACTAACATTTAATATATTATAGCGTGCTCAGAAGACTGCCTCGGTAGCGTAGTTGTATTACGGTACGACTGCAATGTTGAGGTCTCGGGTTCGATCCCCGGGTCGGGCGAAGTGATATTGGATTTTTCTATTCAGTATCAGCCTGGAGTCTAAAATTTGTGTCCGATACTGCGATAGGCTCGCCCCCTATCACATCATGGGACGGAGTATGCTCGGCGAAAAGTGGGTGCACTAGTTTCGCCTCTGCCTATCCCTTCGGGGATAAAAGGCGTGAGTATGCGTATGCGTGATCAGAAGAAGTTGAGATTAATCAATGGCCAGTTATAGCTAAATCAAATCCTTTTTGCATCATGCGTACTAGCCAGGGTTTTTATATATCAATGATTACCCACGTAAGTACCTAGCATCCTACTAATATTATAAATGCGAAAGTTTGTAAGTATGGATGTATGGATGTTTGTTACTCTTTCACGCAAAAACTACTGAACGGATTTCGATGAAATTTGGCACACGGGTTGATTAAGTCCTGGATTAACACATAAGCTAACTCAAACTTATTAAACATTTGTTTAATTTTTCATCACTCCGATCAAATAACGTTTCGGCTTGTGTCACCAAACTAAAAGAATTTATCAAGCCATAAAGCCTTCACATTTAAACAGAATAAAGTTGATCAATAATCAACCAATTAGAATAATATACCTACAACCAATCCTATAATAGAGTTCAAAAACCTCTATTCTTGAAGATATTAGAAATAACAGGTTATTAGTAAGACGATGTTCACTTTCCCCTGAAAGGCATAGTAACTGTGCCATATTATATTTTTCTATTTTTGAGAATAACCAACTAATGTCCTAGTAACAAACTCTGTACCAAACCATGTACTGAGTAATATTATGTTAAATTGAATTGGTCTTTGAGTAGCGCGTCATGAAGAGAAAAACTTCTGTTTTTGGAGCATCTGTTACAGCTATCATAACTGCTAAAGAGAAAAAAGCAATATTTCTACGATACTAAAAAGCAGATCATTATAATAAAAGGAGCATAACAAGAAATTACTATCCTTATGATGTAACCAAGAACTGTAGAGTTCTATTCTGAAACTTTAGCAGTGGTTTCAACTAGCCGGACAATCTAGTTAGGCATCGAACTTGTAAAATCAAATGCAAGTTAGGCAGACAACGTTCAGAAACTTTCAGAAATGGTCACGTCTGTGGGATTTACCTTAAGAATGACTCATCGAAGTAGGTTTGCTAAGTTTAAATATGACCGCCATTCGAAGAAATGCAATCAATGAACAATGTTTAAAAATTTTGTAACGCTGTTTTATTCTAAAATTATTTTTATCAGTAATGGATGTTATTAATATGATAATCGAATTAGAGATGTTTAAATGTACTTAAATGATTACTGTAACAGTTTTAATTCAATTACTATCGGTAGAGTTGTTAAAAAATCTAATGAATTAAAAAAAACTAATTAAAAATCCTGAGGTCAATAAATACCTATCAAATGTTTCCAGAAGTTTATTTAAAAATAACTACATAACACACATCATAATTAGGTTGAATATGTCATGATATGTTATATCCATAGTCCATACAATTGTGGCGCTGGTCACTTTCTATTTATAACTTACTCATAACCGCTGCTTTGATTTCCTTATATGTATTACAAAAAACTGATTGTGGAAATTACGTTTGAGTTGCTTCTCATTATGCGACCTTAGTATTTGACATAATATTATTTTCTATTATGAGTCTAAGAAAAGAAATGAATATAGCTCTTAAGTTATTGTCTAGAACCCCAAAAAATACTTTTCTATAACAGTTACCTATATAGGAATACCAGCTACCTACCTATGTACGGTACAAATTAAACTTTAAAAGAGATTGAGAGTTACTTCAACAAAAATGTTATGCAATTAATTAGGCAAATTATTTCCCGCGTAAAATGCTCTTGTACAAGTATAGTCTATGAAAATGTGCAATTATATTAATTAGTAAATCATTATAATGACAGGTTACGTGTTATTTTACTTACGTAACTTGATTACCCGGAGTGTTTATACTTTATATCAATAATTATAATTGAATAATCAAGTTATGTCAATTATACAATAATAATTTTAACCCAAAATATGCATGTTCATAGAGTTACGTATTCATTTGCAAATTACAGTAAACTTGCCAAATTAATTTTAGGCATAACAAAAAACGTAAATAAAATAAATATGCCGATTTATTTGAAATATAAAATATAGTTCGTCTCACAACCATAGATTTTGCATTTAAAAATAGCGTTTTTAAGTAATTAACAGGAAATCATTTTTCCTCAAAGCCTATAATTTAAGAGGGATCAGAGGCTTGATAATTCACTGACCTTTAGGAAGGGACCCGCGTATAAATCTGTAACAAAATTACATAATCATTACAAATAATTCAAGAAATTGGCATTTAAGGAGCTTACAAGAGGGTCTACGAAAGGTCGAAAGGCTCCAAAAAAATATTTTAATTTCACAGAATGTTTTGCTTCTTTTTGTATTTCTAAGAGTTTTTTTTCCTGATTTACCGATAGCCCCACACAATAGTTCTTAACACCCACGGTATAAGACATATATCTCAGTGTAGAGTCAGAATCATCTCTCTTGTCAATGCGTATTTAAAATTATCACAATAGCGCAAAACCCGTAAAATATTATTCCTAACTTTGCTTTTGTCGTAAAGATACTGCGTTTTTATACTTATTCCAATTAAATGGCAAGAAGAGCATGCAACTTTCCTTATGGTAAGCGATATAACTGCCCATAAACTACAACAACACCATAAAGAACTTTGGATTACAAAATACTGCATGGCACTTCACTGCGCTCGACACTCTGAAACAGAAGATGATATTCTCATAATGCCCAGTAATTACGCTGGCTACAATGTCCCTCAAACTTCCGGTTTGCGGATAGTGCATTCACAGCTCTGTTTGGTGGTATAATTATGAGAGAGCTAACCAGAGTTTCTTTGTACCAATACTATAGTAGGGGCCGATATCACTGCTTGCTGATAACCCAACCAAATAAAAGAGCCATACTCTAATCTATGCGAAGCATCTAAATTCAGTACTATCTTCATTAACTATTTAATATCATAACTGTGAAATAAAATTTATTTGAAACCTAGGTAATTTGCCCTTACTGTATTAAAAAAAAAGGTAAACGTTGTTGTGTTCTTTTTAAAATTGTTTACATTAATTAACTAACGACTTATGTTGCTTTCTTACATTCTAAGTATAACCCTATGTGATTGGCGGGAATATTTATTGTTACATAATTAACTAACAAAAAAGCGATAAATAAAAACTTTTTCCCAAAAAATAAAACCGACTTCAAAACCAATACAAACCAAAAAATAATATAACTTTATATACGTATATTTAGAGTCGGTACCTAATTTAAATTGAACATTGTTTTTGTATTTGTTCGTATATTTGCTTAGCTTACCTGGCAATTACAATACATACATAAATACCTACATACGGGGCGATTACAGGACCACCTTTTTTGAAGTCATTTAAAAATTATAAACAAAGTCAACGATTAATAAAGCGCAACTAGGTTACCTAGTGCTCGAACCGTTTGTACAATGAGTGTAATGCGCGGAATTTTACGAACCTTTTGTCACCTTTGTTTTTGCTATTACTGTTCCACAGTTTTTGTTTCAACTATTTTTGTTAAAGAATGGAATTATGTAAAGTGTTTTGATAGTAAGTTTGCTTAAATTGTGCGGTTACGATGTATTTGGAGAATAATTGACTTTTATGGCGCAAATAAAAGCACATCTAAGACTTATTTGTGGACTAATGCTGTACATGCCTGTTATAGTTTGTCTCCCTTTCTCCGATGGTAAGTACAATTCAACACGAACAGACAAAACACTCAATAACTATCACAGAGGTATAACAATGTTTATTAGTACGGTGGTAAATAAAAATGTCGTGTGGTATCATTTGTTTACGTTGCAACGCCTCAATTAATCTAGTTGGCGAATACTTAGGCCAACAATAGAGTCCTGTTAATAGATTCTATACTCGGCTGGCTTTTGCGATTGTTAGCAGGTTGTTGCTATAAAACAAAATATTATACAGCTTCTTCATTTCATTTCATTTCATTACGAAATATTTCAATATCTCAGGTAAATGTTATCCACCAATTAAAGTATAATACAGTTAATGCATACAGGATTCCTTTGATTACCCTTTCCACCATATTAGCGTTTAACCACATGTTGCGAAACAGGCCCTTAATGTAAAAACAAAACACACTCACTTTGTTAACTCATTACATCTTAACATTGATTGATATTATAACTTTAAAGTTTTGCCATATTAGATTATGTTTTTTATTTATTTATTTATTTAGAAATACCATTAGGTAATACACAGCACATACATTTGTTTAAATTACAGGTATAAACTATATACAATTGTGTTTACCTCTTAAAGGTATTTACAACTTAACTAAAACAAAAATGCTTAGCTACTTAATTTGATATACAGGCGTATGATAGGAACAATTTAAAGTTCTTAAGCATTAACAACATTTCTTTATGACAGAAATGAAAACGTAATCTGGCTATGAACCTGGAATTACCACTTTCAATATCACAGAGAGAGAACGCGACGCACCGCACGGCAAGTTCGCTGCTCAGTGTTTTGAAGTCGGCTCAATAACTTTCTGAGCAGGTGTTGCGAACTTTGAGAGGAACAGTTACAATACTCGACTAAATATCTAAACTTACTGATTGTATGGAAATTACGGTACAAGTGTGTTGTTTTCTAACATCAACGTCTGCATTACAATTTGTTATAACAGTAAAAGTTCACGCGTAGTGTTGGGTAGAACATGACATGAAAAAGAGTTTGTAAGAGTAGCCTCTTTTTTGCACTAAGCCAGTACAATGTCCTACTTCAAATGAGGCGAGGCATACTGAAGCTCGGCGTTTGAAGTTATGAGTACAAATATGACCTACGTTCATTATATAATGACGTACTATGTACAATTTGTATCATGCGATGTGCTCCTTCTCTATCCACGTCCTATAGTTTTACAGACCTTTTGTATTTGGTCGGCTTATACATTTATGTGACGAGTAGCACTTACTCTAGAGTTGTGAAGCAGGTCCTTAATGTTTAACCTACGCAGTTTGCCGTAATATGTTGTCATAATGTCTGTGTTATTAAAAACGACGACGATCAATAAAGTTATAAGCGCCATTGAAAGCAATGCATAGTCTTTGCTTTCAAGAGCCAAAGAGCAACCGTGGCCCAGTTTTAACCAAACATGATTTGTCCAAATTAGATTTGTGCTCGCAATTGCGAAAGGCACTATCGTATTTAGGGAGGTAATAACATTATCGCAGTGAACGTATATCTGTCTACCTTCTTCGATATACCCCTTACTTTTAGAAGCACTTTTAATCCTAACAAATCTAAATCTATCGCGTAACATGATCACTAATAGATTAAAAGTACTAAAATCTGTACCATGGCCTAAATATCCTTCCGATAATTTAAGTCTTTGATTCTTAAATAAAAATACGAACACGGCACTTTTAAAAGTAAGAACACCGTCTTTATTAAGTTTAATTTAAAATTCTTTTAGCGTCCTTATCAAAAATGAAAAAGGTCTTACGGTGAATTTCAATTTTAACAATCGCCTTTATAACCTTAAGTTGTAGCTCTATTTCGGCAGTCAAGGAAATAATTAAATTTATGTTATCCTATTTATCAATCTAGTTGTCCAACTTATTACTGTATTAGTTTTCATATTTTTTAGTTGACAAATCACTTTACTTTCCTTAATGGATGATAGCACTTACTAGTGCTATCGTCCATTAAGGATACTTGTTACTCTTAAGTAATAATTTTATAATCCGTTTATATTATTATTGCCCAGTTATTTTATAAAAATGTAAATGAATGTGTGAATGTCATGAAGTGTGTGTATGTATTTAACAGATTCTAAAAAATCTTTCGCTAATAAAAACCTACCATTTTCGAATACTTAACATTTTTAAGCAATGTTGTGTACATCTGTAATTGGTACATGTATTGGTTTTAATCCTAAGTAAAGTATATTAAAGTATTGAATACACATATACTGTTGATGTGCTTTTTAAAATAAATAAACCTGAGTCATATTTCATTTTATTTCTATCCCGAAAACAATTTACCCTGAAAAAGCAAGGAGGCAAAATAATCCTAACTTTAGATACAAATTAGACGGAACTTAATTCCACATGCTACGGGTGGCGTGTAGCGAGAAACTGATAATGGCTGCTGAATGTTAGTGCGATTCGCGAGTGCCTTATGAATTATAGTATAATGGGTCGTAAATAAAACATTACACGAGTAACAGCCTTTCGTAGGAAAGTCTTATCATACATACATACATAAACTCACGCCTTTTATCCCCAAAGGGGTGGGCAGAGGCGCAACTAATGCACCCACTTTTCGTCGTGCGTATTCCGTGCCATGATGTGATAGTGGGTGAGCCTATCGCTATATCGGCCACAAATTCCAGACTCCGGTCTGATACTGAATAGAAAAAACCAATATCACTGCCCGACCCGGGGATAGTACCCGAGACCTCAGCATTGCAGTCGTACCGTAATACAACTACGCCACCGAAGCAGTCTTATCAAACGTTACTTATTACAGAGATGTTATATTTTACCCAAATATATGCCGTTATATTTAAAAATAAATAAATTGTGATTATAATTGATGCACAATTTTTTAAGTGGATTACCCTAGTGAATATCTCTATATATTATGACGATAATTTAAATAAATATTATGATTAAGTATATCCAGTATAAAATTAAATTCGTGCGTATTGATTTGTCATTACACTATTTAATATCAATGACAATTTCGATATATTTTGACTAGTCATTCTCTTAAGGCTTTTAAATTATTTAAATATGATTTCGCCTCATCAAGATAAGGTCGTGAGCACGGGATTGTTGTTCATGTGCTCTGTGAATTTGAGTTAGTATTTCGCTTTGAAAATACATGGCCAAATAGGCGATAGTTACGCCCCATTATATCATAAGACCCAAACAAACTCAGCAGACCGTAAGCGGATGTCATATTTCTGTCTACCCTTTAAACTCCGAATTACCTATATCTAAGTAAAATCAGTCTATTCAATTTCAATACCGATCAATAAGCGGCCGCGACACGTCCCAATCACTTACCATCCCTTTAACAACTAAACGCTCTCTAGACGTAGACGGTTCTAGAATACCAACGAGTTGGGGCCTCAACATCAATAATACATAAAACGGGGCATTATTCATGATCGAAATCAAATGAGATCTGAACACTTTCGTTCGGAACGGACCGTTTACTGCATTCTGCTGTTGTGTTCTGTAGTTCGATGGTGGTTAGGGTTGACAGTACCAGTTAATAGATGTTAATATTAAACTTTGTGTCATTAATCATGCAGTATTCATTTTAAATAAAAAAATATATAAGCAAACTTCAGACACCTGCTACAGTCAGAAAGAAGCAATATTATACTAATAAAACAATCTTTGATCATTATAAACAGAGAAAATATGAACGCTGAAGAAAATACTTGAAATCTTACCCACAGGCGTTTGATATCATTTTTGCTAAAATTAATTTCGAACTCTAAAACTAAAACCAGTGCTAAGACCCAAACAATAAAATAGTAAATACGTCGTATAATAATGTAGGCAAAACCTCCCACCGACCTTATCTGCGCAATCATTTTATTGTGATGTTTGATTAATACTTAAGCCTCGTCTAACGAGTAATGTTCTTTTTTAATTAAAACTCAATATTGACTCAAGGCTGAGCATAACCTTCAAGATTTTAATTTGATAATAGAGTAACCTTTAATGGACTCGGATCTTTAAAGTAAAACTAAGTGAAATTTTTGGCACTAAAAGTAATTACTTCTGCCTTTGACTGTTATACTGGTATATTTTAATTTTATGAGAAACTGTGTCTTTGAACATTATAGCTTCATTAATCGTACTAAAAGACTAATATAACTACGATCAATGATATTTCAAAAACATAAATATGATATTAGCAATCACAATCTGACGACTCGAAAGTAACCCAATTGGGACAGTTTTATACACTACACTTAAATGACAAATACTAGCTGTCTTTATTGTTCATACTGGTTTAAATACGTCAACCTTTCACGTAAGTAATATCAAGAATTTGCGTGCGGAACAATTTTAAGGTTTATTTGGTTAGGGTATGGTGTATCTATACTGGAAAATCATTATGATACAAAAGCGAAGATAGGCTAGTTGGGAGTGAAACGAACTGCCGAGACTAATGTCTGCAGGTTCAAAACCCAAGGGCACACACCTCTGACTTTTCTAAAAATGTATGTGTGCATTCTCTGCGAATTATCGCTCGCTTTAACGGTGAAGGAAAACATCGTGAGGAAACCTGCATACCTGAAAAGATCTCTGAATTTCGAAGGTATGTGAAGTCTGCCAACCCGCACTAGGCCAGCGTGGTGAACTAAGGCCTTAACCCTCTCAGTTGTAGAAGAGGCCCGTGCTCAGCAGTGGGCAGTATATAATACAGGGCTGGTATAGTATGGTATGGTAAATATGGTTTAAGCACGACATAGTACAATGTTTCATCATAGTTTCTTGGAAATCCTCAAAACCATACAAAACAGAACATCCACTTACCAATCCTAGGGATGAGCGAAAGCACGGCCAGACAACTGTATTGCAAACAGAACGTATTGTGCCGATGCACTCGGTAATGCGCTTTGTGCAAATACTTGTCGAACGTCGTGCACAGATAATTGGATAATGGTCCAGTTTAATTTTTTTTTTTTTTTTTTTTAATCTAAATTTATTTCGGGGTTTTTATCCATATGGACATGTCAACCCCATCGGAGCTTATATTAAGACGAGCACAATAGATGTAAACATATTATCTATATACAATAATGTACCTAAGTGCTATGGTTACACAAGTAAATACAAAAACTAATCAATATCAGTTGCCAGGAGGCACAATTTTTTTGCCAATTCAGTATGTGGTTTTGATAAAATAGTTTGTACTATTCCAACATCTAATTTATTTATTTTAAATTCCCTAATCAATAGATCTCTTTCAGATTTCTTTTTCACACAATCCATCAGCAAATGTTGAACGTCTTCAATTTTGTTACAAGAACTACAATTAGGTGTATCTGACTTCCCCATTAAATGCCGAAACTTTGCCGATGGATAGTGACCAGAGCGCAGTCTAAAAGCCAACTTAATATAGCCGCTTTTAAGTCCAATACCACTAAACCAAGGTAAACGAGGAGGCTCACATTGTATCGATTTGTACCATACTCCTTTTTCTTTAGACTTTCCTTCAAAATAATCTTTCCAAGTGTCGAAACATTTTGATTTAAATTTTGATATGTACTCTGTATAATCCGGCAAAAAATTTAACTCAGCTCCCTCCTTTGCAGCTAGTTTAGAAATTCGATCAGCCTCCTCATTTCCCTTTAGTCCAATATGGGCAGGAACCCATTGCAACTTCACCTCTATACCACTTTTAGTCAAAGAAATTATGAGTTTTAAAATGTCGTAGGCTATCGAATGTCCTCTGAAACCAGAGGCGCATCGAGCCACATGTTGCAAAGCACTTTTGCTATCAGTGAAAACAACTAATTTATTACATTTTAATGATACTACGTAAGAAAGGGATTGTAAAATTGCAATGAGTTCCAACGTCATAATGGATATATTACCTAAATTTACTTTAAAGCCAGCTCTATAAGAAAAGCTTTGATCATAAAAACCAGCGCCTAATCCATCAACACTTTTTGACCCATCGGTAAAAATCTTATGCCAGCCATCATAATAACTATTTAGTTCAGTTATTATATCATTTAACAGTATATTAGGCTCAAAAATGTTTAGCTAATGTAATACTTTCTAAATTAATATTAATTATACCTCCAAAATCTATAGCTGACAACCATTCTTCAAAACTAAACATGTGTAGTAAATCTGAGGAAGATATATCAAGATGTTTCACATCTTCATATATTTGTGCAAGTAAAGGTTTTTTTTTCCTTTGCCAGTATCTGATATGGCATAAGGCATTTAATTCGGAAATTAAGCTGATAGTGATATTATTTGACCAAGAAAATATCTTTAAAGTATATTTATAGGCTAGATATTGTCTCCTTATGAATAACGGTGCTATGTGTAACTCACTCTCCATTACATGTATAGGAGAACTTTTAATGAAGCCACCTAGTATTCTAAGAGCCTGATTTTGAATTTTGTCGAGTTTATAAACATGAGTTTTCGCACTACAGTCATATAAAAAACATCCAAAATCAATACGACTTCTAATCAAAGAAATATACAAACGCCTTAAATGCTCCACATGGACTCCCCATGAACTTCCAGTTAAAACTTTTAGTATATTCAAGAATTTGGAACATTTCAAAGAAACTTCGTTAATGTGTCTTCTCCAAGTCAAACTTCTGTCCAACCACATACCCAAATATTTAACACAGGTGGAATATACAAGGTGCGTATCTAGTAATTTTAGATTTGGAATATTTCTCCTATGTCCTCTACTAAATAAAGAAAAAGTCGTCTTCTTAACAGAGAGTGTCAAACCTATTTCATCTAATATTGTGACCATTGTATTTAATGCATGTTGGGTATATTGTTCGCTTTTTTTAATGTCTATATTACTGACAAATATTACAAAATCATCCGCGTATTGCGAAACGATAACATTCTGAAGTTGATGGCATATTTTAGCAGTAATTAAATTAAATAGCAATGGAGAAAGCGGATCTCCCTGCACCAGGCCTACACTCGTACGTCTGATAGCTATATTATTATCATTTAATCTTATGTTTAAATATCTTTCGCCTAAAAATCGCCATAGATAAGTACAAAATTTTGAACCAATATTAAGGTCATCTAGTATTTTTATTGCAGGGTCAATAGACACGTTATTGTATGCGTTTTCTATATCTACAAAACACGCTAAGGTTGGTACATTTTTTGAAAACCCAATTTGGATATAAGTTATTAAGCGCGTCAAACATTCTAAACATGATAGTGATTTTCTAAAACCAACTGCAGCCGGCGATAGAAGGTTTGTCTTTTCTGTATACCATTCTAAACGCTTAAAAATCATTAGATGAAAAGTTTTACATATGCACGACATTAGGGAAATAGGTCTCAATTTTAAATCATTATTATTATTACTGTTGCTATTTTTCGGTATGGGAATTATTTGAATGTTTCTCCATTCATGTGGAATGACGCTAAATTTTAGAATATTATTATATATAGAAAGAAGAAATTGTTTTGCTATGTCAGGTAAATTATAAAGCATTGTATATGATATATTATCGTTGCCCGGCGCTGAATCCTTTTTTTTTAAACAACTTTTAAATTCTTGGAATGTAAATTTTCGTTCAAGAATGTCATTGACAGATTTG
Source organism: Sphinx pinastri (assembly GCA_947568825.1). Classification (NCBI taxonomy): domain Eukaryota; kingdom Metazoa; phylum Arthropoda; class Insecta; order Lepidoptera; family Sphingidae; genus Sphinx; species Sphinx pinastri. Next base: position 4,895,618 of record OX387627.1, on the reverse strand, counting down.
AAGGACGGTTCCATATTTATAGCAAAATCCGGAGTGAGAGAGTGTAGCAACTCTTTAGCTTTTTCATTAGAGGCGTATATTATTGGTTGCCTGTAGCCTTTAACCCATTTCATATGTCGCCAAATATGAGCGGCTGAAACTTTTTCATTGAAGGAATCACAAACTTTATGCCAGCTGTCGGATTTTGCTTTTCGTATTATTTTTTTTGAACTTTGGGTTATGTTTTCCAATTTTGTAAAATTATCCGGAGTGGGGTTCCGCCTGAAGGTAGACAAGGCCAACCTACGCTGTGCAACTATTTTTGATAACTCCGGACACCAATATTGTTTTGGCTTAAATTTCTGTGTAGGTTTGTTACAAATTTTAATAAAAGGAATGTGTTTATCAGCCGCTAAGTTAATTATTTTAACAAAATAATTGTACATACCCTGAAAGCCTTCATCGCCACTGTTAGTAAAATTAAAATTCTCCATAATATGCTGCCGATATTTACTCCAATTAGCAAGTTTAAAATTACGTTTACTTATGCAACTCGAGTCATTCGAAATACTTATTGTAATCTTAATCATTAAGTGATCACTTCCTAGGTTTTCATTATATACTCGCCAATCAAATTTAATTGCCGCATCATGAGATGCAAAAGTCACATCCGGGGACGTTTGTTGTAACTGTCCGCTTACTAATTTCACCCGAGTGTGGCTGCCGTCATTAAGTGAAATAAAACCGTTTTCTAAGGCTGAGTCCATGATTGCAACGCCTCTTACATCTGTCTTCACAGACCAATTATTATGGTGACCATTAAAATCACCGGCTATTAAAGATTTGCTAGAAAAGTGAGAAAAAACATCATCCCAATCAGAAGCCTGAGTATGTACGCTTGAAGGACAGTATATAGATATCACATATTCTAAATCCTTACAATTCATTAATTTAACACATACCACCTCAATGCCTGAATTTTTCACACAAAAGTTTTCCAAGTGAGAGCGAATCGACTTATGGACTATCACTGCGACACCCCCGTAAGCATCATTCCTATCTTTTCTATAGATATTATAACCACTTATATTCAAATCGGATTCAATATCTAGCCAAGTTTCACTTATTATTGCTATGTGTAGGGTCATTCGGGGCAACAGCACGCAGTGGGTAAAAGTTCGCATGGTCAATATCTCGGAACCTATTGAGGGGGCTCAGACACTTTTTCGACTAGATCAGGGGCGCATCAGTGACGATGTCAGAGCCACAAGCTATTTTACCAAGTCTCGCTTGTTTAGCGAAAAACGGTGATCAACGTGATTTTGTTGATTAGTTACCAATATTTTGTGCTGGGAAAAAAGTGTATGGCTAGACGGTGCATCAGTTTACAAAAGTCCGTTAATTATGTTAAGTTTACATGATTATTATAGTATTTATTTTAGTCATTAATTCTCTCCTAGAAAATAAATGCGTCTTAAGTAACGTGTGATTGTTTAAAATATTCCCTGTTTGGGTAAGAGTACGAGGTTAAAAGTACGCACCCTGTTATAACTTCATTACAATGATCGCATGGCTTTTTCTTCTTTGAGCTGCAATTAAGTCGAATATTATTTGTAAGAAATTTTAAGACCTTATACAGAAAAAAAATATTCTCATTAAACACTCTGCGTAGTTTTACCCACATAACGGGTCAATAGTACGAATTTCTCCCGATGCACTTAAACATGAATTGCAAAAAAAACAATGAAGCTATGTACAAAAACTCATTAAATAATGAAAGTAGAATAAATTTCCTTTACATAGAATGTTATAACGTTTTTCAAGACACTATATTTTTGACTGTGTAGACGATAGAAAAAAAAGTGCGTACTTTTAGGCCGAATGACCCTATAGTTTCGCGTGCTATAAGATCTGAGAACATTGCTAATTTCGGCCGGAGGCTTTGAGAATTCCATTGCAATATGTTTAATCTAATATAGTTGACTGAATTATCCATTAACAAAGTTAATAATGTGCTGCAGTAAACCTACATCTAATATATTATTCAGTACAAATTTCTTTAACTCTTCACATATCATTTTTAAAATAGCCATTACTTTATCCTGAAAATTATCTTCTGACCAAATAATACGCTTAATTTTAATCCAAATTTTCTTAAAATCGAACTTTTCTTTCAATTGCTCATCTTGCTTTCTATTTTCTTCTGGATACTGTATTTTTTCTTCATCTTTCCCTATATCTTCGTCCCAATAAGTGTGAGGTTTTTCAAGTCCGCAAGCTACTCTCTTTATTTTTCTTGTCAGTTGACGTTTAGGTTTTATAATATTTTCGTCAGAATTATCGTTGCATATTTCCTCTGAATGTTCAATTGGTTCTGGTGGATGATGGATCAAGGCTTTCGTGACTACTCTACTATATGATTCCTTCCTATTTGCTTGACTTATAGAGTCATTATGTATATAACAAGTTGAAAGTTCCGCTTTATCTCTATTTTCCTTCTTTTCCATGTATAACTGTAGGGCTTTTCGATAGGTAACTTGTTCAGAACTCATAATATTTCTTAACTCTTTTTCTCTTATAAAAAAAGGGCAAGTTTTATCTAAGACAAAGTGATTGCCTTTGCAATTTAAGCATTGTAGTTCTTTTATAGGACAGTTCTTATGATCAGTAGCTCCGCATTTCGGACAAAGCATTTTTTTTGAAGGGCAAAACTTTCTGACATGGCCAAAGTGCCAACATCCGGTACATTGAGTTACGGGAAATACATATGCAATCACCTTAAAGCGGCATCCATATGCAAAAACGTACTGTGGCAAAGTATGGCTATTAAAGCATATTTTGATAGCTTCACTATCCACCCAACTGCCTTCAGAATCTAAGCGTTTTAATCTTTTCACAGAAGTAATTTGCACATCGCACTCTAGAATTTTCATAAGTTCCTCCTCGCTCAACTCTAAATCAATACCTCTGATAACTCCGTGAGACATATTTAATTCATGTGTGAGTTGACAGCGAATACCCATGTCCTTAAGTTTTTCACATTCCAATAATTTCATAGCGTCCTCTTTTGTAATGAATTTTATTAATGCTTTATTCACACCTTTGTATTTGATACGTTCAATATTTGTTATATTATGAAATCTTAGTAATTTAGCGAAAGCAATATGTTTTGGCAGGCTTTCCAGGGCTGTGATGCAAACTTGATAGTCTTCACCGAACTCCGATGTTTTATCATTTTTATTTAAGTCTACCCTCACATTTGATTGTGTCTCCGACGATTCACTTCTGATCAGCCTTTTAGGTTTTCTTCGAGTAACAATAGAAAATCCCTCTTCATCGCTATTATCATCTCTCTCTTTCCTTTTTTCGGCGCTTTTCTCTCTAACCTCCATGATATTTAACGATACACTTTCGTCTTCCAAACCTTTAAGATTACGTTCACAGTTTTCTAAAAACTCCGAGTCACTCATATCATCTTCACTTTTACTTTCTTCCATCTTAAACTATCCAAGCACTGTAATAGGTATCTACTAAATATATTAAAAATTTCCGTCACTCGCTAACAAAATGCGCGTGCGCACTGTCTGACAACTCGCGGCGGACTCGTCCAGTTTAATTAAACTTCTAAAGAATATCTTGCGGCTAACTGTGCCTCTGGTTTGTAAAAAAAGAAAGTGGACTATCCACTTGAAGGAATTAGTAAATTCAGTGTCACTTAATTATTCTTGTTGTCTCTCTTTTTAGTTTATTATTTAATAGTTACTTTATTCATGATACGTTTGACAATGAGATTAGATATAGGTTTTAATATACTTTGGATAGTGGTTTATGATATAATTTTAGATTAGTGATGCTTCCAACTTCCTACAAGTAATTATGAGACAACATCTAAGTTATCTGGGAGACAAGCGGAGCAGTGCCTTGCAATGTTTTGTAATTCAAAGCCCTGGATGGTGTTACCATTGTTTATGGGTCGTGTTGCTTACCATACCATCAGACACGTTTCTTGCTCGTCTCGTCAATCTTATGTAAAAACGATTGGGGTTTTCATATAGGGTATAGTCACTATATGGATTTTTTTCATTACAAGTTATGTCTCTATAAGAGACTTAGGTATTAATTATACTTAATTATAAATTAATATTTCATATAAACAACTAAATAACTACACCACATGTTAAACTTATCGTAATTCTAGTTAACAAACGAATTACTTCATATTATCTTTAGTACATTCTATAAAAGTGAACTAGCAAAGTTTATATTAATTTTCTTTTTAATTTTACTTAGTTAACTAAAACCTTATCAGAGCCAACGTACGCTTACACGCGGTTTAACCTCACAGCCGAGGTTAAACTCTCATGCTTATCTCAGTTTTAATTTAAGATGTCAAAAAAATCTGTTGTCTTTACGAGTTGTTACGCTTGAGTTTTTCCCGAGTTATCCTCGGGGAAGACTGGAGTCCGTCTGTTTTATGTTGTATTCTAGAAATTTTATGCACAAACATTTATCTCCAACTGGTGCCCGTTAGAAATTTATTCTGACGTTTAATTCTATATTATATCGTTATACTACACCTGCATATACTGTATACTGAATGTATAATCTGCTAGAGAAGTTAAAAATAAATATTTTTCCATTAAATCTCCCTGTACATGTACTCACCTTCAGTTCATAAATTTTGTGTGTTTCATACTTCTATAACCATCGCGCTTGAGCAATGTTTTATCAGTCAGTCGGCGACCATTTCTATATACAAGTTAATATATTTCTTTACTTGGGAATTCCTATAAGATTTCTTACTTTAAGATAATGGACGGATTAATAATCTTTGACTCTCAAACTGTGTCGCACTTTGTTTTTCTTTTTTTTACATAAAGTATATCCTATAAGTATGCTGAGACGTGGACACTAACAGTAGATACGACTGATGCACCGGTTAAAAGTTGCTCAGCGAGCTATGGAACGTGCTATGCTCGAAGTTTCTTTGAAGGATAAATTTCGTAACGAGGTTATCCGATAGAGAACCAAAGTCACCGACATAGCACACATGATTAGTAAGCTGAAGTGGCAGTGGGCTGGTCATATCTGTCGAAGAACTGATAAGCGCTGGGGTAAACGAGTTCTTGATTGGAGACCGCGAGTCGGCAAGCCTAGTGTAGGACGCCCTCCAGCTAGGTGGTACTTGACGATTTGCGATCAGAAACTGGATGCGACAGGCCGAAGACCTTGTAAAATGGCGCGTATTGGAGGACGCCTATGGCCAGCAGTGGACCAAACTATAGGGTGATGATGAATGAATGAATGAAAAAAAAATATCCTGTATTTTTTGTATATAGTCTAAGGTTAGTGCACATATAAAATATAAGTAACATTAGTCTACGATTTCTTTAAAATTATATTCCATATAATAAAGAGGTAGATATATCATTATCACGCGCAATCTGAAGACTCAAAACTGGCCCAATTGAGACACTTTAAACACTACACGTAAATGAAAAAAACTTGCTGTCTTTTTTGTTTCTACTAGTTTTAACGTGTCTATTTTTTAAAAATCATTGTTTCTTTACAGATCAATCACAACGAAAACAATTAAGCGGATGAAATAAATTCAAAATGTAAAGCCATGGACGCATCGTGCTCGGCACAAAACTCACCTTTGACACGATTAGCCATTCAGATTCGCAGTTTTAATCGGATAGTCTGCGGATTATGTGGGTTGAAGCGATAGGCGCCCCTCATTTAGCTTATTGCGGTGAAGCGGAAAACGGGAAATTCTACGGACCCCCCGTGAATGCTTTATGAACGCCGGATATTCTAATTTATACGTATTATAATGCCTTTAATTCGGGATTCTGTACCTGCCTTTAATTCACGCAGGTTCCGGGTCTAAATCTACGACAAAATCATTATTTATTTATTGTTAAGGAAGTGGATAAAACAAACTTTCTAGGTACTTGCCATGATGGTATATTCTGGCATTCTAAGATAATAAGGGTAATTCTGAGTTCGAATCCACAAATGTCTGGGTTGATTATAAGGAAAGTCAGTGTACATACAACAGCCGTAATTTTATTTCAGCATGTGTTAGACATAAATGTCAAGTTTGTGAAAATAGTTAACCCCAGGCTGATATATCTAGGGAAGCAAGCCAGCATAATTCTGGCGACCGTCGCCACACGCAATAACTTATTATATTTGACTCTTATTGAATCTAAATACCTACCAAGTTCACTGTACCGTAAAATGGTGATGCAGGAATGAGCGAAAACAGCATTGATCATGTTGAATAAATCACCCAAAGATTCTCACAAAAGTTATCTGATTGATAATTTTTTTGATGAATATCAATAGTCAAGCTTTGAATAAATATACGGTTGATCTATCTGTGTACACCATAAGACAAGTTTCATCCCTATTTACCCCATTTTACCGTCGTCTGTGCAAGGAATAATAAACCTTATCTACTTATGTTAAAACATTAATGACATTCATTAGAGCAGAAACCTCGTAGTACCTGACGTGAAGCGTGACAACTCGATGTGCATTGATGAATGATGTTAGCCTAGATCGGAAATACGAGCACAGGGCTTCATTATCGATATCTACTTGTATACTGTTACAGCCTTGGCATAGGACAAAGGTCTTATATACGCGCGTGGCAGTGATTGATATTTATTTCTGAATGAAACTATGATATTAGGTTTTCTGGAAGGAGTCTGGAATTTGAGCCCGATATGGCGATAGGCTTGCCCCCTATCACATCATGGGACGGAATACGCACGGCAAAAAGTAGGCGCACTAGTTGCGCCTCTGCCTACCCCTTCGGAGATAAAAGGCGTGAGTGTGAGTGTGTGTGAAACTAAGATTTCTTAAAAACTTGGTTTTTATATCGAGCACTACAAATAAAACTGCCTCGGTGCCGTAGTTGTATTGCGTGTGCGGTGCGATTATCGCGAGAGATCTCGGGTTCGAATCTCGGGTCGGGTGAAGTGATATTGGGTTTTTCTACTCAGTAGGTATCAGCACGGAATCTGGAAAGGTGCATTAAATGATAATAGGCCCGCCCCCTATTACATGGCTGACGAAATTTGCGTCTGTTACACCTCCGCCTATCCCTGAAAAGGAAATATGGTGTGATGCTTTGTATGTACAAGTAAGCACTTTAGGGAAAATGACGAGCTAAGGCCCTTTCTACAAATCCAATGTAATCTACAATCGGCATAGTCTTCAGGTTTTCAAAACTGCTATAATGCACCTACCTTCACATAGCTAAAATTCAAAATAATACAACCATTTATTTAACTCCTTGAGCTTAATTTTTGGCCATAATGTACACACCTACATTATCTTTGTTACTCCCCATCGTTGGTATGACCACTCGAATAAGTTGCACCCCCTTGCACCCTAAAATAATTGAAAAATCTTACGCCTATATCATAACTTGTACGCTATGAAATACCGGTATTACAGTATCATTCCAAGCAGAAACAATGTGGTAATTTGGGCCCAAAATAATTTAATAATCTTATGTCTTTATAGCTATAAGTATAGTCACAAAAGTATGTGCTCGACCACCTTAAGGTTCTAAATAAGTCGCTTGCCCGTTTTTTATACATCAATGCTTGCGCGTTGTCTGTCAGCAACATGCAACCTATATCTAACTAAAGTAGAAAAAAAGATTTATCTGCTGTTTCCTTTACTAACCGACTTCAAAAAAGGACGCGACTTTCTCAAAAACTACTGATCCGATTTGGATGGGGTTTTCGTTATTCATTTGTATATTTTCAGGGAAGGTTTTACATCTCCGAATCGAATGTACCTGGTAAAATGTGAAAAATGGGCGTTTTATCTTGAGAAAGTGTACTAGCACCAAATTGGGTGATTGTACCTACACTATGAATGAACGTCGATTAGTATTACGGTATTATGCACCAACACTTGTAAAGCCGGTCGTGTTAGTGGGCAGCCGGCATTGAGATGAAATGCCTGAGTACCGTTACATGACCTTGATCCGATACGAGTACTCTGCGTACTAAGCTCACTGTCATTCCGTGAACGTGTATAGCTTAGCTCTTTTGTATGTAACTGCGACTCATCCAATTTTTATAACTGAACGTTGTTAAAGATAATTTTTATATGATTTTTAAGAAAGAATGGTTGAAAAACCGCAAATATACTATAAAGCAGAATAATTTTCTTAATTTATCTACATGTAGCTTAGGTTTTCGGCCGCACCTTCCGTGTTTCTATTTAGTCCATTCTTCTACATTAAAATGTTTGGAAAATTAATAAGCTAATGACTGACCTTAAATATTCAAACCTGGGCCAGTTCTGCTTTTCCTGCAGACTATATTTATTTTCCAGTATCTGAACGCAATTCTTATTGTTTTGAAAAATAAAAGGCTCCTATAAAAATAATTGCCACTGCTGTTCACTACCACATCTGAAAATCCTGTAGATTAAAATACATGTGATTTTTTTTTTTTTTTTTATTATTAATGGGCTCACGTTTGTCCGCTATCCGCCTGATGTAAAGCGATGATGCGGCCTAAGGTGAAGCACGCTTGCCCAGAAGAAACCGATTCACTCGCGACTTGAAGAGTCCCAAATTATATCTATGCGGAAATAGACAAGATGGTAGTGAATTCCACAATTTGGCTGTCCGCACAATAAAGGTGGAAGCAAAGCGCTTAGTGCGAGCTCTTCTAATTCTTAATTACGGTTCGCTTTTAATTTAATAAAAGAATTAGCTACCCACTGAGATTACCTACTTGACAAGATTAATATGTTAACTCATAAAAAAATTATTACCATTCTAATGAAATTAAATGTACTAAAGGGTTTTGCTACAAAAATATACTTTGATATATATTATTTAAAACGGCTCCAGACGTATGATAGTGTAATATAATTTGGTCGTTAGTCTGATAACATGCATCATTACATATTCCAAAACCTACGCATGCACGACAAAATTATTTTTTTGCCGTTATTTTCTAAAACAAATTGCTTTAAAATTTTGAAATTGTCTCAACGTTTTTATGCAATTCTGTCTGTATGAAATTCCACTCGCTTGTTTTTAGCAGAAAAAATAAGAATTCGTTTAACTAAATAAAATATTTTACAGAACCTAATGTCTTTAAAATATGAAATCTTTTCACATCAAATTAATATTTTAAGGTATTCGTGACAAAATATTTAAGGAATCTACATATATTGTAACGTACATAGAGACTCCATTATAATCGCGAGTAATATAGTCAGACCAAAGACATTAAACAATATAGTTATAGACGGGATCATCATCATCATCAGGACCAAAGTTTTAGTCCAAAAGTTATTACCAATTGGTAATAAGTCGCTGTCTTATCTGACATATCCGTGTAACAAGAGTCAAGCCTTCTCGGTATGCTTAAATTTTGTAAAGAAAACAATATTTTGGAAGGTAATATGCCAAAATACGCATTACGACCATGTCAAAGTATGTTGTAATGAATTTTACATAGGTATTTTGTTATTTTACGGTAGACTTAGTTACTGACAAACAGGCTCAAATTTTTTGTATGACATTTTTCCCAATGTCCGCTTTATATACTCTTAGAACTCTTTGAGTCAGACAAAACAAATAAATATCATAGACTTAGCGTGATATATTTGTCTGCATAGCACGTGACAGAAAAACTTTAGGAAAAATACGAGAAGCAGACGAGTAAGGATCAACGCTCGACGATAGCTATTTTAAACTTTATACACATTGCAATTATCGTTACATTAATTAATTGGGCCTTTACGATATTGATGAACTCGTTAAATATAATTTATTGGAGCCGTAGGTGCAGTTATAAAAAGGATTTTAACATAACACGTATGCCTTGGCTGAATTTATTTGAAATCTTTACTGAACATTCACATGTCTATAAAAAGTAGATTAACACATCAATTAATAACAAGTTAATAGGAATCATTAGTGGAATAAATGAAGATACTCCACATATCTACTGTCAAAGCAACCCTCTTTGTCATTATTCACTGAGGTAGGGAGTTAATAGTGATATTCAAAAAACTTTTAACAAAACATTAAACCGCCTTCAAAAACCACTGTAAATTAAATGAAAAGGGAAAAGGCTCGATATATGTATATATGAAATAGACCCAACAAAATCCCAATGCAAAATCACCACTGAAGCAGTCACAGGAAAGCAAAATTCGCAATTTCGTTTACTTGGACGACATACTTATTCCAGTTATTTTGATTTAACCACCAAACTACTAAACCGATTTTGATATTATATTTGTAGGACCAATCTGGAAGTATATTCTTTCAAACAAAAAAAAAATTCCCAATCTGTTTAGAAATGACCGAGTTCTTAGATAATTAACATAAAAAAAAAACATACACGACGAACGGACAACCTCCTCATTTTTTTGAACTTGGTTAAAAATTAAATACTAAGATTTGTTTTTGACAATATTGAATCTTTAATACTAAATTATTGCTTGGATAACTAAAAATACTTTTTGCACCCACTAAAAATGCTTTTTGCAATGCAAGAAATATCAGCATATCAAAAGCGTCCAACGTGTTTTTTTAATCATTGTTCACTATATTTATCAATCCATCACGCTATGTCAAAAATAAATTAAATTTTACACAACCAAATATTTTCGATGAAAGCAAAGCAATTCCGATGCTAACTGCAAATATAGTCATACAAATGCCTAGTCAATTCATGTAGAATAACAGAATAAAGAATATAATATATTTCAAAGCATTTTTTAAAATGGTGTTGGCATCTGACCAAAAAAAAATACCTAAACTATTTTGGAACATCATATCAATGACGTTTAAAGCTTATATACTTATAATTGCTTCTCTTACAATAATTCAATCTGTGAAAATGTATCTCGTAATGAATATTTTATTGTCAAAACATCGTACGAAACGTTGTAAAAACTTGTTATGAACCGTATAAATGACGTTCTACAAACGATAGTACCATAACGAGCCCCTTACATTAAACAGCTGCAAAACGCTTTATGCATGTAAGTGCTTAACAGTTGTTACGTCACAATATTTGACGCCAGTCGTCGTGCTCAAAATAAAATAACTCTGAAACACGCCCTCATTTCACGCTTACACTATTCCGCACCAACTATTCCGTGTTAACATCAAAATTATTCCACTCCCACCTCATTCATTTCCATGAAACGCATTTACTTCGCGTCCCGCATTTTCGCCTTAGCAGTCAACAATTTAGTGAACATTCAAGAAGTCTGTTTGAAATTCAATAAATCTGCATAAAAGAGAGCTCTGCATTCAGAGGAATCCATTCCGCGAAGTAAACAATTGGTATAAGAGAACTAGTGGCAAATATTAAACGATCCTCGTAAATAAGACTGTTCTTTTGTTCGAAGTTTATACTGCTAAATATTACACAACCCTGTTAATTTTTATTATAAAATAATATAATATGTAAAATAATAGTGTTTACCTCAAAACAAAACGAAAACTTGATTACCCAAAATAATTTAAACATCAAGATTGAAAATATAACACAGTAAACTCCTAAACCTGACCAAAACATAGTCACAATATGTCCCAACAGTAAAGACGTCACTATAACTCGGGCACAAAGAGCTAAGCTAAATAAGGCACGAAGACAAGTCAGCAGCAGTCATCCAAATAGGACAGCTATGTCTTAGCTCACGAGTGGCCACTGAGCCGCCGAGGCTTAAGTCAGACGTCTGTTCACTGGCTTTGAGATCCCTCTATCGAGATTATAGGAAGCTATATATGTGGGTCTATTTATACAGGTTTGTATTTTGAAATATTTTTAAAATGTGGTTTCTAAATAAAAGTTTTAGCGTTATAATTGTTTTAGTTGATAATTTACAGAAAAATAACTGAATCAACCAACAATTACAAACACATATACTAGCCCGTAGAAATCTAAATGATTAAAGGCCGATTTCACCGTTTGCTGATAAATGCTACTCGTCACATAAAGGTATAAACCGACCAAATACTATCACACTCTACATACATACATAAACTCACGCCTTTCTCCCATTGCAGAGACTACGGAACGCCGAGTGCTACGATCCAAGGATACCTCTTCCGCTTCTTCCACAGGCATCAGTCTCTTCATACATGCTCGTCGGTTACGAGAACTCCTTCACACTCTAATCTATGCTCCCAAATAAATGATAATAATATGAGTACTATCTACATTAGCTATTTAATACACCATCTGTAAAATAAAACGTTCTTGAAACCTGTGGAACCATAATTATATAACCATCATTTTGAAATAAATACATATTTTGTTCAAAGCTTTTTGTCTGTAACAGCTAAATCAAAGCATAATAGCAGATTTTAACAGTGATGTCGCTATCTTGTACCTAATTAAATTTTAGTTTATGAATATACAGAATTAAATTAAACAGATACGATGGGAGCCTGTTACGCCTCAGATGTAATTTTATTATACATTAACTATTGAGGTAAATAGTTATTCAGTTAATTGAATGACCACTCTCCATCCCTCGTGCTTACATTAAGTCGGTTTAGTTTAATTTCTACCTTGTGTTATTGAAATTAATATTCATATTCAAATAAATGTTAGCGATAAGATACATTTGCTTTTAAACAAATACGTGGAGAATTAAATAATTATATAGAGAATAATTTTATTTAGTTTGCAAACTGAATCTGAAGTCTGAGCGCTTTTCTGTTTTATATATGCAAACTATGTATTACATTTATTTACACAGGTGTTCACTTTATTGCTGCCGATGTAGTTATCACATAATTTGGTGCAAATAATAACTGAAGAAGCTTACGATACGGCCGATTTCAAAAATATTAAGTTAAATCCAATACATATAAAGAAACAAAACTCAATAATATCAATCATACCAAAGTATAACTAACTAAGAAATAAACTTCAATCGACACGTTATCGATCAATATGAATTAATTTAATAACTAAAAGATGTTTCGGGTTCGCCAGACGATCTCCCGAGTCCGCAGTGCACATTAGGCAATAACCACAGAGTACAGACTAGCTGTATGTACAGTTACACAAACATGCCTCGGTTACCAGGTTTGCGTTTCCGGCTAGGCCCAAAAGCGGTAATTGGCGCGTCCACTGTGAGACAAGTCTACGGTGCAGATTATCTGCCGCTTGAGTTGCACTTTTGATTTCGTTGTACTGTTACAGTACTAAAATTAAAACCACACACATATTCACGCCTTTTATCCCCAAAAGGGTAGGCAAAGGCGCAACTAGTGCACCTACTTTTCGCTCTGGGTATTCCGTCCCATGACGTGATGGGGGCGAGCCTGTCGCCATATCGGACACAATTCTATACTCCGGGCTTATACAGAGTAGATAAACCCAATGCCACTTTGCCCGACCCGGAGATCGAACCCGAGACCACAGCATTGCAGTCGTACCGTAATACAACTACGCCACCGAGGCCGTACCTCTGTATAAATTAATTTTAATTATGTACTTATTATTGCAGTTAAGGGTTCTCCATTTTTGTAAAGGTATTATAAAGACGACCCGACTTAACTGCCACTGAAGGTTTTAGTAGATAGTCCTATTCAGTATTCTGCGGTATTAGTAAGAACCAATCGAAGATAAATTATCACACGTTTTTACCATACTAATGTCAGAAAATAAAATTGAATTACGTATATACGTAAAACAATCATAATTAGTTTCAATGAGAATTTGTCTTCATTCCTGTTTAAATTGTAGTCCGAACTGTATGCTATATCACGAAGACATTATAAAGTGATTTGCGAGTTATGCAGTTGTGAATAGTTTGATAATAGTAGTCAATGGATGTAGTGCAAGAAGCTTCTTCATGTAGTGTATCTATGTTGATAAGTCAATTTGTCGTCAAAGGCAGACGACGTCTGCATATCAATTAAAAGATGCGCTACGAGACATACAGCCTTCTTGGATTAATTATAGTATAATATTTCAGTTGTATGTATAAATTCATATTGAAAAATAGACAATAGCATCGTTGACGTGAATGCACCGCACCTTTTGCGCAAAAATATATATTTATTTGCTAAAAATATAATCTAAAACTCATTGGAAAATACTCGAAGTATTTCTATGAATACTTGGCAATTCATCAGAACTTCTTATTCTCTTTTACGTCTACATTTATTATTTTTAATACCCTTATAGTACCAAAAAAATGCGTAGCACCAAAATAGTCCTTTTACCGCAATTTTCATTTAGTTAACCTTCAACTACAAATGACACTTTAAAACATACATCACATCACACAAAACCAAAACACACTTCTTGATTTCTAAAGAGTAAGGAACGGTTAGCTTCGTCAGTTTGCAGTCAGAACAAACATTCACAGGAATGAGCCAACATTTGCACAAGTATTTGTACCAATGTTGAGACACCTGAACATGTAGGATGTGTGTTAGTAGCACGATTTTGGCCATTGATTTTGGTCATTGTTATATGTTGCTTTGTTTACGTAATCAATTGATTGGATATGGCTTAGATTTTCGAATATAGAGTTGAGTAGCGCTTCGTCGATTGGGGCAGCGTATTTCAACTACAATTGAGAGTTATTAAGTTCCAGTGGCAAAGGGTCAATATAATATTTGAATTCCAGATGTAATTTATTTTTTATTTTTTTATTATTGCATAGAATGACGAGGCGAGCATGCCGTTCGTTTGATGGTAAGCGATACGACCAACCATAAACAGTAGCAACACAATCCAGCACCTTGAGTTACAAAGTACTGTGTGGCATTCCACTGCGCTCGTCATCCTGAGACATAAGATGTTAAGGGCGGTATTAATAAATCAATCTCAAGTTTGAGTTACATCTCAAGTAGACATAATGTATTAATAGTTCCATACATTATGTCTACTTGAGATGTAACTCAAACTTGAGATTGATTTATTAATACCGCTCTAAGTCTCATTATATCCAGTAGTTACACTGGCTCCAATGTCCTTCAAACCGAAACACAACAGTGCATGCACACTGCTGCTTGGCGGTAGAAATAGAAATTGCGGTGGTACCCACCCAGACGGACTCTTACATATGAGAGCCCTACCACCAGTACAAGTTAGCAAGTTCATGATATAATTTAAAACTATAGCTCTTACCTCAGCTTACCTTTGCAAACTAGTCAAATTTATGCTATGAATACTTCAATAAGAAATAAAATAGGAAACGTTTTTAGTTCCTGATAACAAATGTTCAACCATCACCATAGCTGCTTAGTTCGATTGTCAAGTCGGCCAATCAAAGTTACACATAAATTAAATCAATTCCTAAATAATAAAAATCTTGATATTCATTCACATTAACATAACGTTTCTTTATATTAATTCATATTTTTAATAACACCAACCCGGTATACTGCCAACTGCTGAGCACGGGCCTCCTCTACTGTGAGGGTTTAGGATTTAGTCCGCCACGCTGGCCTAATGCTGGTTGGCAGACTTCACATACCCTCGAAATTCTTAGGAATAATTCTCATGTACGTAGGGGTTCTCACGATGGTTTACTTCACTGTTAAAGCAAAAAATACACACGTAACTTCGAAAAGTCTGAGCTTTGCCTTGGGTTTTGACTCTGACATTGTCTCAGCAGACCATTCCATTCATACACACGTAACTTCGAAAAGTCTGAGCTTTGCCTTGGGTTTTGACTCTGACATTGTCTCAGCAGACCATTCCATTCCCAATTAGGCTATCGTGCGAATCTATACTACTACTAATCTACACTAATATTATAAAGAGGAAAGATTTGTATGTATGTAACAAATAAACTACAATATCAGCGAGTAACATAGGCTACTTTTTATCCCGGGAAAATATAAAGCGGGGTTTTTATCTCGGAAAAACTTATTCACGTGGGCGGAGCTGCGAGCAGAAGATATCATATTTTTATTTTTACAACTAATTATAATGCTGCCACGCACGAAACATTGCCGAGAAAGTATAGCCTATCAGTAGTCAGTACCGTTTTCAATGGTATACGTACCATCGCCAGCGGCAAAAAAATCCGGTCAGTCTCAATGCCCGCATACCAGCCGCAAGACCTTGCTCTGCCTTAATAGTCGTTTTGCAACGGGGAATGATTTGTATAGTACTAACTTTTGTTCGTGACTTCTTCCGCGTGAATGTTTTTCCTGATTAAAAGTCCCGCTATATATAGCGGGACTTTTAATCAACATAGGACATAGGATTTTTATCCTGGGAATATATTCCCAGGATAAAAATCCTATGTCAATCCTAAGGTCTCGAACTATCCTCATACATGATTTCATCGAAATCCGATACGTAGGTTATGAGTTTAGACAGACAGCGGCGTCGCGGAAATTTATGATATGATATGTAAGGAAGTAATACTAGATTTCATTTTCAACTCTCCCTACGTAAAATTCCATTTTCTGTATAAAATGTAGATAATTGGTCTCTAGCAATGTATAATGTGGCTTTCTAGTAGTGAAAGTAATTCAGAATTGAAGTAGTTGTTCTAGAAGTAAAATAGGGAATAACACATTCTAAACAACGGAGCTTCAGTTTTGATACACTACAATGTATTAAAGCTGTATGTATGTTTCCGTGTGAACGCGCTAATCTCTACCTTAAACCAACTTTGAAAATTCTTACAGTAGTAGTAGGCTAAATTTTTCAAACTGTTATATAGGTTACTTGTTACTTTCCAGGAACGAAATTAAACACGGAGCAAGACTAGTTCTTTATAATGCAATTGCTTAAGAACAATCAATATATTTGAGAACTAAGTATCAAACTAACATCCTCAACATACACAGCCTGCTTCACTATCACGAATACAGTGGTTTATACCTCGGAATTCCTGACTATAGATTTACCTAAGACCTTTGCAGCAGAAAACTGGCCGCAGCAGTAAACCACAACAAATATAGGGAATGAACGTCCTGCATATTATTAGACAGCTGAAAATCCGAAATATGCCCACTGCACCTTATGCCGGCACAATCTGTCTCTAACTGTATTACACAGCTTTCGATATTTTCCCCGGGATTTATTGCCAGAGCACCGGGATTTACAGCTTTGACCGGAATGCTTACCCACAGCATTTTGTTAGCTTTTTATTGGCAATTTGTTACCTTGTGTATCTTTTTGGGATTCATTTTGACCAACGAATTGAACTCTTGACGTTGTCTTTAATTTATTATTATTAACTCAACGCACTGTATTAAGTTGTAGTGATAAGTTGAAAAAACAATACCTACGATTAGAACTTTATATTTGTTTTTCCTCTGCAGAAAAAATCAATAACCATAATAAGTAAATATTTCGTAACCAAAACAAAAGGTTCAAAAGCAAAATCGTTATATGATTTATGGTTCGTACCACGTTTTGTTTTTTTTTATATTTTATGAGAGAATTAAATATTATCTTACCATTCTACAACTTACAATAACCAACCTTGATACACGTATACTGCTATTGAACATTCCTGACATATCAAAATAAAACATTTTTACCTTGAACTCTGTAGTACGAGAAACATCTGCAAAATCCTTAGCAAAATCCAATAAACAAAAAGGCGTATTTAAAATTTGCTATGTCAGAATCCTGCATGCATAAACGTTGCATATGCATGAGATTGCGTTCCGAACATTGGCGGATATGTATTCACAAAAAATAAAGCGAAGGCCAACCGGTTGTACAGCCAACAAAACTCTTTAATGATTAAAAGATTTTTATCTTACTTAAAGCAGACAACGTGAGGTCTTAACTTAATTTAACTATCGTTTATATATTTTTATCATGATAAATTATATGTAGGTAGTATTTTTCATACGTAGTATTTTTACCATAAAATTGACTTTTGAAAATAACTCCTTAAAATCTTAAGTTTATTTTGTCCCTCTTGCGGTTAAAAATTATGTTATTGAATTTTGTGTTTCGCACAGAGATAAATTTATGTAAAAATGTCCACTACATAATGCGTATAGCCGCAAATATGCACACCATTTATAATGTGAGCATAAAATAAATCGGTCACCTTTAATCCGAAGTGTTTCCATGGTACTATGCCATCAAGCAAGAAGGAGGTTAATTTTAAACGGTTATTGTTTAAAATATCCCACGCAACTGTAATGTTTATATGAAAATATGTACGGTTGAAACAAGCATACAATGCAGTATGTACATATAATAACTTAAAAAGAATGAACGTCAGAAATAAAAAAAAAAATTATAAGCACTCTACGGACGCTGTACTCCCAATTCCCGAAGGACTCCTACAATAAGAACGATATGAAAACTTTACTTTCGTAAATATATCCGAGAAAAATATAAAAACCCAAACTCTTGTCTCGTTAACGCGATAACACACTCGTATTTTTTACCGATAGATATTATTTTGGTGAACGAGGCTGTATTGGGACACAGAATCGATTTATTTACGTCATCAAACAGCAATTTTAAATTAGATAATAGAATAAGAGCTTCTTAACTCATATATTTGTTACTTGTGGAAAAGAAATACTGATATCAATAACTTAATGAACAACCACACAGGCGCATAAATTATTGTCTTCTGGTAGCCTCTAAGAATTGTGAAACATTTGCAAATCTCCAAATTATGCTTACACAGTCATAGCTATACATAAGTATCTATATTTTTATCGCAGTAAGTAGCTAACTATAAATTAATATTCGGCCTCGGTGGTGTAGTTGTATTGCGGTATGACTGCAGTGCTGAGGTCTCGGGTTCGATCCCCGGGTCGGGCAAAGTGATATTGGGTTTTAAATTCAGTATCAGCCCGGAGTATGGAATTTGTGCCCGATATGGCGATAGGCTCGCCCTCTATCACATAATGGGACGGAATACGCAGGGCGAAAAGTGGGTGCACTGGTTATGCCTCTGCCTACCCTTTCGAGGATAAAGGGCGTGAGTGTGTGTGTGTGTGTCAATTAATATTCCGAAATAAAGTTTAGAACCTTCACGCAAGAAAAGTCGCTGGATTAACTTAGTTTGCATATTATTACCATCGTAACCTTGCTTTTTTAGTTCAAATACCTTTTCTTTAACAAAAATGCAAACATTACTATTAAGTATAAGTAACAGATCGATACAGTCTCGTGTTTTGTGTATTTGATTGATGAGTCTTCCCAGCTAACGGATTATACTCGGAGGAATTGGCGCATATTAGGCACCTCCATTACACTATGTAAAATGTCAAAGCATTATACTTTAGGTTAAGTGGGTCGGAGCACCGTTTCCATAAATATATTTAATAAAAAATGGAGGAAATTGTAATTGTATTTACTGGATATGATGACACTTAACATCTAATAACTAAGGGTGACGAGCGCAATGCTACGCTACGCAGTGCTATCTAATTTAAAAAAAAAATAGGCAAACATCTACAAACTACCATAAAGGCGCAATCTCAAAATCTATATAGAAAGCGCGCCATTTCTATTATCTTTTTCTAACGTCATTCCAAATTTAAATTTATTTTGCTTGCCAAGTGCAATGCGAAAAAAAAACAAAACAATGCAGTTAAGAATAATGCATGTACTACACGAGCAGTTTATATCACATTTCAAAATGAAAGCTTCAGAGTTCAGACAGATTCCTTAATGCCGTGTCCTGTCTAGTGTGAATGCCCGCATGATGATCGTATGTAGGGGCCACACCTACTCTCTGCAGGAATGCTGATGTTTTATTCTTGTTCTTTTGTGTCAACCCTGTCTAGTAAAAGGAGGATTTATGTCATTCTGCAGTAGTTTTATATTTGCAAAATTGTTTTGTAAGGATAATATCAGAGTTCTTTGAAAAATACTAAAATGCTCATCTTTTAGAAAAGGAGTTGAATGTAGTAACAATGTAACAACAATAATACGTTGAAGGTAGTAAGATGCCGAAGACATAAATCATATCTCAGGCGAGACAGTATTTGTGGGAAAGTCGCTGTATCGACACTGACACCTAACACAGTTTTGACCAACTTCATAGAGAACAAGGTTTATGATAAAAGAAAAAGTGTATTTTAATAAGTATATTAAATATTTATTAATCAAACTACTATAATATTGTGTCCTCAATTTTCAAATCGTAGATTCATCTTCAACTTTAATTACTTGTACTTTTTTTTCTATTTTTATGGCTACAGGCACTGTGTTGCTGTGCTACGCCAAATTCATTTTACTTACACATTTCACATAAGTACGTTAAGTCTTTGAGACGCTCATTCAGACTCGTTTCTACATATAAACCAAATCCTTTTAAAAAAAATGATCAAAATTACCAGACGTTCTTAATTATAAATTATTATTTCCAAGGTATTTACGATGTGCATTAAAGAATAAGTAATATAAGTCTGCCAACCCGCACTAGGCCAGCGTGGTGGACTAAGGCCTAACCCCTCTCAGTAGTAGAGGAGGCCCGTGCTCAGCAGTGGGCAGTATATAATACAGGGCTGGTATGATGATATGATGATGATGATTAAAGAATTGCCAATTCAATAACAGATGGAATGCAAAAAATCTTGCTAGACAAGAAAATTACTAATGCCAGTCATTGATGCAATGATGTAGATACACGTTTTACAATAAAATGTATAAAATGAATGTAGAAATGATAGAAATAACCTGTAAGAGTGCGAGTCTTGCGGTTAGATTAATTTATGAAAAGTAGATTATGTTTTTTTTTAGTTTATAGTACTTATCTGTAATTATAAAAAATATAAAATGAGTGGTAATGGACTTTGCCTTATTTATGAATTGGCAGCATGGTATCTAACCTTAGCCGGTTTTTTATGGAACGAATAAGTAATAAAATATGGTTTTTCGGTTAATATAGGAAAAATATTAAACAAAAAAATATTCCTATTAGAAATCATAGTCTAACATATTTATGGTGATGTCTAGGATATAAATTAACCGTAGTCGCATGCCGCTGTAGCGACTTTTATAATTCTTACCTGTCTGTCTGTTCTTATATTTGTTTGTTATTGCACATCTCCGAAACTATTAAACGGATTTTGATTAAATTTGGTATGGAGATGGTTTGAGAGCCTAGAAAGGATATATGCTACTTTTTATCCCGGGAAAATATAAAGCGGGACTTTTATCCCGGAAAAACTTTTTCCCGCGGACGGAACCGCGACCAAAAGCTAGTCCTACTAATATTATAAACGCGAATGTTTGTAAGTATGGATGTATGGATGTTTGTTACTCTTTCACGCAAAAACTACTGAACGGATTTCGATCAAATTTGGCACACGGGTAGATTATGTCCTGGATTAACACATAGGCTAATTTTTATCGCGGGAAAACATAAAGCGGGACTTTTATCCCGGTAAAACGCATTCACGCGGGCGGAGCCACGGGCAAAAACTTGTATTACATAAATTAAAATATCGAAATGACTTCAAACATTACGAAAATCATTTAAGTTACGTCAAACCATATATCAAAGCACCTAAACTTACCATAATGAAATTATCAAATAACATCATCATCATCATCAGCCCGTTGCAGTCCACAGCTGGACATAGGCCGTTCCCAAGATACGCCACAGAGCCCGGTCTACTGCTTTATGATCCAGTCGCTGCCGGCCCTCTTGCGCAAGTCGTCCCGCCATCTGGCCAGAGGGCGTCCCACGCTACGTTTGCCAAGAACATCAACATAATTAAAACATTAACACTTGACTAGATCATTTTCCCCTAATCTCAACCGTAATCGCATACATTGCGAACCATAAACCTTTATGCTATCATATTACGATATAATGACGAAAGCGAAACACTTTCAATTTAGAAAAGTGCCTTACAATTGTGTAGTAACGTGTTACAGAGGTAAAGTAACAGTTTTGAGGTTATGTGAAAATAAAGCAACTGCCGCGCCGTGGAACTTTCTTGAAAACGGTACGAACATTTTATGAAACTGTTATGAGTCGATGTTAAATAAAATGAACGTAAATCTTTAGGTTAAATTCTTTTGTTGAAAATGATTTTCAATTTATTATGTTAATACAGTACACGATATAAAAGCAAGCTCTAGCCTTGCTCTAGCATATAGAACAAACTACGATCAGAGATTTGAAGTAAGGAACTGTCTTATAATGACAGCGATTCAAGGAAAATTGTTTTCTCTTAGTAAAGTAATAACTATGTTAGTAAATTCAGAGATAGAATTCGGCAGTTAGCTAGTGCGGCGCAACTAGTGCACCCACTTTTCGCCGTGCGTATTCCGTCCCATGACGTGATAGGGGGTGAGCCTATCGCCATATCGGGCATAAATTCCAGATTTCGGGCTGATACTGAGTAGAAAAACCCAATATCACTCTGCCCGACCCTGGGATCGAACCCGAGACCTCAGCATTGCAGTCGTACCGAAATACAACTACGCCACAGAGGCAGATTGATTGGCATGTGGCCTATTATTTAAATTTGAAAGCAAAAGAATAAGGTCTACTATTGAATGACGTCATGGTTTGACCTTTTCCGGAATTAATCCTACAATGATTGGGCTATGGACTAAGGCATTCCATTAAACGGTTTTCCATTCCTAAATTGTAAAGCTCTTTTACAATTTAGGGATAGTTGACCTCACTTGACAGTGTAATTACTTGACATAATGAGACTTAACATCTTATGTCTCAGGATGACGAGCGCAGTGGAATGCCACACAGTACTTTGTAACTCAAGGTGCTGGATGGTGTTGCTACTGTTTTTGGCTGCTCGTATCGCTTACCATCAGGCGAACGGCATGCTCGTCTCCTCATTCAATGCAATAATAAAAAAAAAACTAAAGTAGCAGCGAATATGAGAATCTTAAAAACAATTAGAAGTGTCTTAGTGTAGGTCTTTTTATTTAAATACGTATGTAGCAGTCGTGGCCGAGCGGTTAAGGCGTCTGACTAGAAATCAGATTCCCTCTGGGAGCGTAGGTTCGAATCCTACCGACTGCGATTTTTTTTATCTCATAGCGAAGGGACGCAATTATGGAGGCATAGGAAGAGGACAGACCAGCTCCATTTAGAGTCCCCCCCGTATCCCCCTGAACATCTCTACCTCTGTTTTAGAAGCCCGGAGCGGTCAAATCTGATCAAACTGAAAAATTATCACCTTTTTCAAATTGATCCCATCCCGAAAAAAATTAGTACCTACTACACCCTATTTTCACCATGATTATAATATCCATAATACCTTGCTAAAATGCTTTGAAATTATTCATACTATACAAACAAAATATAAAACATACATATAGACTATGAGATCACTCGGCAAGGCAAATAAACCCCAGGAATGTGGCTTGAGATGGTTTAGTCACGTTTAAAGGAAAACACGTGAGCCCTGGGCTTGATACCATAGGCAATGACCCCAGACGACCTAAAACCGATGATATTATGACTTCACAAATTGACAATTCATTACAATGACCTTATTTCCTAGCTTCATAATGTTCTTGTTACATATTTGTTATGGTTGGCTTGTCAAATTAGTATTGTTAATATGAAATAATGTTACAATGAACGCCTATTACAATTAAATATTATAATTTAGCCCTATATATACAAATTAAATTAAACAGTATCGATCATTGAAATGGCTTTAAAAAAAATTACAATAAAAAAAATCACTTTACACTTTCATTGGTCTCGTTCAAGAGAGAGGACATCAGCCGTCCGTCTGTATTTACCGAGTAGAGATTGGGCGCGGGACCGCTGTCTTATTTACACTGTCAACACCATTGTGCATAATAGACTTTCTTACTTTTTCCAAGTGTTTGCTTACGAGCCAAATGACTTTCCATCTTATATTTATTTGCAGAACCGGTTTGAGGTTTTGTGCAAGGAATTCAACATGGGTAAAATATTTTAGTTCGATCGTCCTTTTATTAGCAACTCAGCAAGCGAGCTCGTTAAATGGTAAGGCATACACGTTGCGATGGTCGCATGGACCGTTTATAATGCGACTAATTTAATGACGTAGGCAAGTCACTACTGACCATGAACATCAATAATACTAGAGATAACTTTTGAGGCAAAAAGGGAGGTTGGAAGAAGTGGGAGCTTATGAACTTTTGTGTATCGCATTTGTGAAACGTAATAGCACAGCTAATCCCATAATTTCACTGACACTGTCTTCGCAGTCTTTAGTGTGTTCTTCAGACGAGCCGGCGCGATCATATTTTCATCAAAATTAATTTTAGCGTACCACATAGAGGTTTCCCATTTAATTTTAGTTACTTTCTAGTTCTGTGTAACACTGGTTTTGATTAAACAATAATCAAATACAAATACGTGACTCAAATTGGGAATCACGAATGAAATAGTATTAGTTTGTGTATCATTACTGTCCTCGATACCAATATAATTTCAATTCTGCAGATCTAATGTGTAACATGCAAATATAACTAAATAACTCACAAATAAAAAAGGTTGTCCTGCTTTCCCTGCAAAAAACAATATAATTTTAATATATTGCATTTGTATAATCCATTTGGGTTTAACTGAAAAAAAGTTTTTTTCATCTGTCTTTATCGCAACAGACTCCATAATATTGAAGTTCTACGCAACGCAGTTTTTGTTGAAACATGTTTTACAGAAAGGATTTGGCTTAGTTTTACGACCAGCCGATTTATACCTACAATAATATTATACATACACACACACACACACTCACGCCTTTTATCCCCGAAGGGGTAGGCAGAGGCGCAACTAGTGCACCCACTTTTCGGTCCCATGACGTGATAGGGCGAGCCTATCGGCATATCGGACACAAATTCCAGACTCCGGGCTGATACTCAATTTAAATAAATAGGTCTGATACTGAATAGAAAAATCCAATATCAATTTGCCCGACCCGGGAATTGAACCCGAGACCTCAGCATTTCAGTCATATCGTAATACAACTACGCCACCGAGTCAGTCAATATTATATATGTTGACAGAAATTCCCTAAAAATAACAACTACTAGGTATTGTTCGCGGCTTCCCCTGCGTCAAAGACCGTTCCTAGTCCCACTTTGTGATTATCAGAGAGAAAACGTAGTCTATTTGTTAATACAAATTATTATATTTAATTATATGTTCCAAATTGTATGCCATTTCGTTTAGCGATTTCTACATTAAAAAAACACAAATATGTTGAGAAACATTCATACTAAGAATATTGTTTTGGTCGATGTGTTATCGAAACCAGTGACTATTACGTTTACAGTCGCCTAGCCTACTGGCCTTGTGTTCGACGGAAACCGTGTAGTAATATTTTAGTAAAATGTCACCGTCAATAGTAAATTTGTACTTACTACTATACTAGAAACAAGAACCTACTTTAAGATGTAAGTACAGGTGATTTAACACAATTTATTACTTCGTAAAAATTGTGCTGGAATGGACTGCTGTATTCGAGCGAAGTAATTTTATAGCGACGTAGAAATGGTAAATGATGGAATAGAATAAATTCCTTATTGCAATTGCAACATACATTGACGATGTTATTTGTTTCAATAAGTTCTCAGAAACCTATAAATATATTGAGTATCATAAGAAGAAAGGTAACCGTGCAGAAACACTATATTACTACAAAACTGATAGTTCCTTTAGTGGTGTAGTGTTTCTCGCTAACAAGTGGTCAACGTACGCGCACCTAAGTTGGAAAATCTCTCTTCAGCAGTAAAGTTTTATCCATAAAAATACAACGACAACAGTATTTCAAAAGTTATAAAAATAATATTAATGTTAGAGCTCGATAAAAAAAGTTATTCATACCTTATGTACGACTAAACAGATTATATCAACCTTTATCCAAAGCCTTAAGTGCCTTTTAGACTGTCAATACAGTTTACTTTTGTTCAACAATTTTATTATAATTCATAAGGGGCAGTTAAAACTAATGTTTAACGCAACATTAAAGTATTTTATACATCGTTTTTAAATTGCCTATTCATGCCCTTATCTAAAATATTAATCATTGTGTTAATTTAATTTTGTTATCTCGTCTTTACGCGAAAAAAGTAAAGTATCAAAAAGTCAAAACACTCATCAAATAATCAGTGATGGAAGATAATTATACAATATGTATTTTAGTCGAGGGACTTATTTAAACACACGACAATTCAACTAAAATGTAAGTTAATCAAAATATACGCAATAAGAAATAATGATAAATGACAAAGTAAAGCCTAAAAAAATCCAGAAGGTCTCCCAACGTGTGCTACCCTTGTGCTAGCAATTTTTTTGACCTATCTTATTCTTTCACTAGCCTTTGACCGCGGCGCCGCTCACGTGAAAAAGATTTTTCGGTTTAAAAGTCCCGCTATATATGTTCCCGGGATAAAAGTAGCACTCTAGCAAATAGCACTCAGAAGTAATATAGCTTCCTTATAAGAGAAAGAATTTTTAAAATCGGTTAGTAGTTCCATAGATTAACCCCTACAAACCTAAAAACAAACTTATCCTCTTTATAATGTTAGTATAGATTATTATAACGTTTAAATATGATCCGTTTCCCTTCATACTGCAAACCTGGCTTAGAAAGGCAAAAATACTTAGGTGCAAAAATTTCCGTAAAAATAACGTCATATATTTAATATGTATTTGGAACGAGTATCAAACACTGAATACCCTTCTTAAACAGTTCCCTCAACTAACTTTACACACTTTATAACCTCCTTAATCATTTACGTCCAAACAATGTCGCCGAAAATATATCAAATAATTTTTCATTACAAAAGCATTCTTACAATCTTTATTTACAGCAGATAAGCCGAGGCCATAGTTCCCGGGAACTTGTAAAGAATGTCGTCTCGTTAACTCAACAACTTGTGACTGATCTCCCGGCCGACGTTCATGGATGGTTCCAGAAGGCATCGCCGAAACTTTTCCAATAACACTAAGCAAACAGCCAAGAGATTCTTCAATAAGCGATTTTAAATCATTGCCGCACCAGCGTTCTTCTCTTGAATTAAAATTTAATCTATCGAACAGAGCACAAATTGCAATTTTAGCGGCCTATTTCACAGGTTTCAAGTAAATTTAATTTGACAGTTCAGGAGGTAATTATCAATAATAGTCAAATCCATTTTATGCCAAATTGAGAAAAGAGAACTTTTCTATGCCGTCTTGATGACCACTATTGTGACGGCTTGGATGGTATTATTTTTAAGAGCTTTAGGCTAGATTTGGCTAGTTTTGAATGTTATAAGGCAATAAAGAAGTCGGTAAAGAAAAATGTCATGTACTTACTTTATAGTCCATGAATTTAGATTTGACTACCATTGAAAATTACCTCCTGAGTTATCGTATTAAATAGTTAATATAGATAGGACTCATTTTATTAGCATTTATTTGGGAGCATAGATTAGAGTGTAACTTTTGTATTAGATCGGCTTATTATTTGTGACGAGTAGCATTTATCAGCAAGCGATGAATTTGGCCCTAAGTGGCGGCAACTTCTTGTGCACTATCGATTAATGAGATAACAGTAGAGTCCGGAATTGATTTAGACAATGATCATACATTCATTGATCTTTTTGGTTGACTGTACTCAAAACCTTGGTTTTGCTAAGAAAAGATTATGATAATGACATCGTACATTTCATTTTTTTTTTATTTTTATTTTTTTTATTTTTTATAATGGCATTTGTGTTCGCATTTTGCCAATGTCAAGTTTGGTTTGTATATTTTATTATCTGTAGTATGTCGAAGTAAAGCAGTGGCTACCTTACCTGACTTTATCGAGGAGTTTTGGCGGCAACCGAAAAAACACTTGATTAGCACAATTATTTCAATTCACTTCGTTTGTGCTCTTTAATAGAACTATATTGGATAATATACCACCATAATTATGCAATATAACACTAAATATCACCAAAATAATGAATTAAAACAAGAGCACCTCATGACACTTCCAAGTTCCCGCCAAAACTCCCATTTCATTCTTATCTAGATAATTACAAATCT
This sequence comes from Sphinx pinastri, assembly GCA_947568825.1. Classification (NCBI taxonomy): domain Eukaryota; kingdom Metazoa; phylum Arthropoda; class Insecta; order Lepidoptera; family Sphingidae; genus Sphinx; species Sphinx pinastri. The sequence goes on along the minus strand of OX387627.1, from coordinate 4,867,652 downwards.
ATAAACATGTCATAACCAATTATCATCACAAAAATATAACAAAGTAAAGCCGTATATACATCCGCTAACCGTTACGAATTACGAAATCTGATGAAAACCTGTTATCCTCATTTTTTTCTCCCTGTCATACTTTATCAATTATAGCAAACAACATCGAAATATCTAAAGATGTACAGAATAAACTCAGAAATAATTCCGAACCTGTCCGAAAAACCTAAAGTAACATTTATTACAGCTCAGCCTTTTTTCTCATTAGGAAATGGGCACGAACACAAATATAATACATTTTCGCAGTTTAATAAATTTTAATTAGCGGTCACGCCTTAGTAAGGTGAGGCGCCCTTTACTTCAAAAGGCTTTAAGCAGACTCATTCTCCATAAATCTTTTTGGGTACGCAGACTTCTTGCTTAGATATAGTGAAATATTAATTGGATGGATGATTTATTAATCGTACGATTAATGAAAATGCTCTGAATTATCCTGTAAAGTAGGCACGGGAAATTTTATATACTTATGTTAATTATAATTATAAAAAACTGATAACCGTTGTAACGTTTTAGAATACCAATACCTGTGCATTTTAAAATATCCAACGTATACTGTTCTAATTTTAAATTTACGTAAGAACTGCAAATTATAACAGTTTAATACAATAAACTATTAACTAATACAATGTATATATCCGCATTGCTGTAACTTCTCACGATATGAGAAATGTCAAGTTTTTAACGTCGAGGCCGACCGCTCCTACGCCTAGCCATGTACTAAACGGTCCAAGCGACAGTTACAACGGACCACCACCTTAGCGAGTGTTCACATGTAATTACTGGGAATTTTGCGTCTGATGTGTGTCAATAATCATAGAGCGACCGGGCGGAACAGTACGGTTTTAAACTAGTTCTAGTGATACCAACTTATGACATGTTTCTTCAAAATTGTCGATGAGTTAGTTTTGTATCATAGTTTATGTGCAATTTATAAATTGAAATGCCAAGCATATGCAGGTAATACAAATACTTCATTAAGCTTATAAGTAGGTACTAGAATTCTATGTTTGGAATAATTATTGAGATTTATCATTTACCTGACGCGGACGATAGCCTAGTTGGGAATGGGACGGTCTGCCGAGACAAAGTTCGCAAGTTCAAAACCCAAGGCACACACCTCTGACTTTTCGAAGTTATGTGTGTATTGTTTATCAATTATCGTTCCCTTTAACGGTGAAGGAAAATATCGTGAGGAAACCTATATATACCTGAAAATTCTTCATAAGAAGTTTTGAGGGTATGTGAAGTCTACCAACCCGCACTAGGCCAGCGTGGTGGACTAAGGCCTAACCCCTCTCAGTAGTAGAGGAGGCCCGTGTTCAGCAGTGGGCAGTATATAATACAGAGCTGATTGCATCACATTGCATTGCATCATTTACCTACGAGATCTAAGATAATAACATTATCCTATATATTATATACTAGCTTTTGCGCGCGGCTCCGGCTGCGTGGAAAAGTTTTTCCGGAATAAAAAGTAGCCTATAGCACTCAGGAGTAATGTAGCTTCCTGTTAGTGAAAGAATTTTCAAAATCGGTCCAGTAGTTCCTAAGATTAGCGCGTTCAAACAAACAAACAAACTTTTCAGCTTTATATAATAGTTTAGATTAGATATAGTAGCATGTAGTTCATTATTAATTGATTAAATATTATATATATAGTAGCGTGTAGTTCATTATTAATTGATTAAACTCTCTCATTCAAATATATCTATAAAAAATCACTGCACTAAATAAATTCCAGTCAAACAGATAAATAAGCACTCCCTCACGCAAGTGTTCGAACATTGCATTTCGAAAGCAAGCTCACAAGTACTTAAACATATCAGTTCAGTCAAGTGAGGCATGAAACGCGTATCTACTTCCTGCGTTAGACCGCCATTAGCATGTATACGTAAACAGTAATTTTGCAGTTCGCGTGTCCACTTGACAAGTCGGACGCGCGTGTCGCTCGCAACCATGCATCAGTGTGTACATACCTTTGTTCAAACTGGGCCTATAATTGTAAATTGGTGTAATATGTCAGCTTGGTTATAAAGGTGTATAAATACCATAACTAATCAGCAATTATTTTTATGCAGGTATTAATATAATTTAAACGAAACATTTTTTTTTATTACATAGAATGACGAGACGAGCATGCCGTTCGCCTGATGGTAAGCGATACGATCACCCATAAACAGTTGCAACACCATCCAGCACTGACTTACAAAGTACTGTGTGGCATTCCATTGCGCTCGTCATCCTGAGACATAAGATGTTAAGCCTCATTATGTCCAGTAGTTACACTGGCTACAATGTCCTTCAAACCGAAACACAACAATGCATGCACACTGCTGCTTGGCGGTAGAAATAGACATTGCGGTGGTACCCTCCCAGACGGACTCTTACATATGAGAGCCCTACCACCAGTTAATATATTAATATTATACATACAATTTACAATATTATCTATGTTTTGTATGGTTTTCTCAAAATAAAGTTATGTGGGGTGTCAAACTATTCGAAACGGACTTACCCATTCCATTTCAGTAGTATTATAATTCTCTTTGCCATTCCATTTCCTTCGTAATTAACTTATTTAATTAAGCGAAATGAAACTAAAATGCCGAATAATAATTTCTGTAGTAAACAGCGATTGTATTACGGTATGAAATTTATACCGAACGTGATACCAAAATTGTTTGCAACCAAAATACCAAATTATTAAAACTTTATGAGGCTATCTTCATTACTATATAATTTTTCGTGAAATTCAATATTTTCCAACGGAAGGGGAAAACAATAATTAAACAGACAATGAAGCCAAAAAGGTTTGAGTCGAAACTTCGGACAGGAATAAATTTGATGAAATCCAAGTACGAATTCTTACTAATTGATAATATCTTGGAAGTTAAATGGCTGCCAATTAGTTTGTGAGAATATCGTGCAGTAAAGTAACTGGGTTTGTCCAACAATTGTAAATATGTCCTTTAAAATACATCACAAAGGATATATCTAAGTAGTGTAGATGGATCTCAGGGATTTCATCGAATGCATTTTTTTCTACAAAAACTAAATGATGCTAGGAGTTAATGATAAGTAAGCGCTCGTAAATTACGCTGGAATCTCGTCACATTGAGACATTAAATTTTATGTCCTATGCCCAATAATTACTTTGGCCACAATATAATTCAAACCAAGAACAGCACACCACTAACCCTCAGCAACAATAGATACAGCGGTGGTACCCTAATAGAGTGTCTTAAATGAAGACCTACAATAAAAACCGATAGACACAACACAACAGGGGAGTTAGCGACTTTTAGGGGCAAAGGACTTACTTACTGAAGTCCTCTCTTCGTCATACGTAACGTCAGTGAGCTATTTATATAGGTCTTAGGTTTCCTTGTAGGGTGTCTACATATTATAAAACATAATAGACGGCTGCAAAGTGAATCATTGCTCTATACATTTCCTTTCTATTATCTACATAATACGGTTAGAATACGCAAGTTCACAAGTCACGACACTACAAGGATATTGAAGTCATGTTTTATTTCTTCGTCATATTTATTCTGGTAATGAACTGAAAGATTTATTTCTTCATTTAATTGAATACCAAGTATCGATATCATGATTTTAGAATTAAAAAAATATTTTTTTACGAGCGGCTCCGCCCGCGTGAATGAGTTTTCCCGGGATAAAAGTCCCGCTTTATATTTTCCCGGGATTAAAAGTAGCCTATGTGTTAATCCAGGACATAATCTACCCGTGTGCCAAATTTCATCGAAATCCGTTCAGTAGTTTTTGCGTGAAAGAGTAACAAACATCCATATATCCAGACATCCAGACATCCATACATCCATACATCCATAGTTACAAACTTTCGCGTTTATAATATTAGTAGGATTTCAATAATTACTAAGAGACGTCTGTAAGATATTTTTCATTTCTTTGTGATAAACTGCTAAATAAGTATCGAAAACTTTTCGCGTATACAAGTATAAAACATTAGAAAAAACATTAACAACGTAATAAATCGAACAAGAAATAGACAAGCAACTCAAATTAAATGAATCCCACAATACCAAGTAATGACTGAAGCGAAGATTTCGCGCCATTGTCTCTCACAAAGCGTCTGTTCGCGTTATTGTTTGGTTTGTATAACCAAGAAAAAGATTCACTATAAAATAATATAACCGACAAAACTCGGCCGCAGAAAAATCCGCCGTTTATATGAAAGTTGGCTCTTAATTTGATGAAAGAAAAATAAAAGCGACATTGAGTTATTTGGAGGGCGGTGTGGTAGGATGGAGGGCCGACGGGGGCGCAGGGGGCGAGCCCACCACGATTTATACTGCTACAGATGAGATTATGGCATGGATCAGTCGTAAAACATTAGAATATAAAGACTCTTTAGTCTACCAAACAAAAAATACCTTTTGATGTTCAAAAATGATTCAGTTGAATAGTTATTAATCTAAGCTTTACAGTAGTGTTATCTGGATTTGTCATTATTATGTTCTTCGTTTTTAAAGATAGCTTGTATTTTACAATAAAGTTATAAAATAATATAAATATTCGTATTTGGACACTTGTATTGAAGATATAATCACATTTTTTCTTATAATATCCTTTTTATTACACTCATTTACACTTAAAGATGTAACAATTCCATCGTTTTATGAACACTTTAATTCTCCTCTAAGAGTACCCAAACATAAATTGATATAACTAAAATGTACTATTAAATTTCAAAGTACCTAGTACGGTACATATACCTAATCGAAAACACTAGCCCCCCGAGGCAATTCTTGTGCTTTGGGTCTTCACACCCAATGCACGCCCATGCGCGGGGGAACATTAGTCGCGGGCCGAGGCACACAGTCAGTGTGTATACCTCTTGGTTGCATAACACATTGAGGCCTAAAAGGGCCCGCGAACATTTCCTGGCACCCTTTTCCTTTCCGCCCATCCTGAGAACCTTTCTCCACTCCCCACCTTTCCTTCCATCATCCTTTTCCGCTTCCTTCCCAGGCCCCTGCAGTCGTCAAGCCGGGGGACTCCAGTATCCCATTCGCAGGTTTCCCCCGGTGTTGACTGCAGGATCGCCTACCGAAAAAAAAAAAAAAATCGAAAACACTAAACGAGAGTCGAGAAGACTTTGATTAAACCATCAATTGAAATTTAAATAACAAGAATTACTCACAATGGCACTCCTCGATTATTTCCGGAAAATTGCTTTAGCATCGTTTAAACACCCATGACCCAACGTACTTGCAATCGTGCCGTCAATTTGCACTTAGATAAACGCGTCAGTCACAATGCGGCTTCCACAAAACTTGATAATACGCAACTTTGAATCTATTTATAAACTGTAGCTCCAGGCCTACAGTCCATAATTTGAACAAAATCTTATTATGGTTCATATTTCAAACCAAATTCTACTTATATTATAAACCAGCTGTTACTCGCGTCTTCGCCCGCGTAGAAGTTTTCCCGGGATAAAAGTCCTGCTATATATTTTCGCAGGTTAAAAGTAGTCTAAAACCTTCCCAGGGTCTCAAAATGTCATCAAAATCCGTTGGTAGTTTTTGATTTTATCGCGTACAGACGTGGCGGGCGACTTTGTTTTGATGTGATTGTGATAGTTTGACAGCTTGGATTTTTTATAACGATTAACTCATCATTTATCATAGATGAATTTGGTTGAAAGGCAGACAGTTTCCTAATAAATTTCTAACATTTATCGACATATTCATCTTCACCTGTATCAATTTTTAGTAGAATAAAACCGTAAAGGAAATGCCGCTATAGATAAAGTTAAAGAAAAAGCAATGGAGTTAACGGAAGGCGAACAGGAAATATATACAAACAAAATCTCATTCCATTTACGTTCTTTCTCCCCATAAAAGTTTTAGGTGGGCGAAACTTCAAAGAATATCATACAAAGTAATCAGGTAATACTCAAAATAATACAGATGGATTATATGAATTCATTTTTAAAATATATTGAAAAAGTAGTTCGGAGGCTATTATTTGATAAATGATAATTATCATGAAAACCGTTGGTGGGCTTAAAACATAAATAATTTATTACTATTCTAGAAAGATAATGATTCCTTATGTTTACGCGAATGTTAGACATTGAAATTAAACTATTATAACGGATTTTATCGCGGTTTTTTATTTTATTTTCTCCATTAACAATTGCTTACTCGGACCTTTTTTTCTACAACACTGATTGAGAAAACACTGCAATTCTTGCCTTAAATACCCTTAAAATAAGTCACGTATTTTCCGATTAGAAATACTTCAGCAATAAATTCTGGAACAACGATGTGTTAAAACCCAACCGCCCACATTATCGACTTATCGAATATGGAGCTTGAATATTAATTGATTTCTTATACATTATGCAGATCTCGAATGTAAGCGAGGCCACAAATGGAAATTCAATATAACAAGTTTAACTCCCATTTAGCAAGTCAAGAAGTTGAACGGGAGCTCAGTGACCTTCACTTTATCCGGACAGTTATCAAATTATTTATAAATAGCAATTGTATTACATTATTTGCATATAAATACATAAGTAGCTAAAATTAGTAAATTTATTATAAATTTTAAATAATTCGTTTTAAAAAAGTATTAAGGCGATGACACCAATCTTTCAAAAAATCCAACAATTTCACGTATTAGCCACGTTCCTTACGTAATAAGCTTGGAAGTAACAACTAACAAACCAACTATTGAAAGCAGAACCTACGGTGAACAATCGCAAATCAATTGCTTCGGGTCACAAATTCCGCTGTTGCAAAACAGTCCTATTGTTATAGTAAACAAACACCTTCAGTGTAACGTAAACATTGTACTCGATTGTAAGTTTAGGTTATCACTAATAAGCTAGTTTTGTGGGTTTGTTAATTAGTTACTGTTATTACTTTTCTTACTAAGATATATGCTCACGCCTGTATGCCTGGAGGTAGGCAGGTATAGCAGTGCTCCATAAATCTCTGAGAATATTTTCATCACATGATGAGATAGAGAGGCCATGCTCATCGCAGTTTCGGGCACCTTTCAAATCTTGAGCAAACATTTAAAAGCTAATTTTGTTACTCGGCTTCGAAATCGATCTCCAAACCTCACGGGCTTGAGAAGCACGCAGCAGCGTTTTTATCATTTGTGGCAACTAATCCATGAAAATACTAGAATAAAACAATGCTTCAATACTTTAATGGGACAAATGTCAAACCCTTTTGGAAGTGGCATACAAATAACAAGCACATACTTTGAACTCTATAAAAACTATAAGTCCTTACACCAACATTTATACCATCTGTAAATAGATATATTTTATTATTAAACTGAGAAATCTTGGCCAAGGAAAACATACTGCCACCAAACGATATAAGAGCGAAATATGTTTACGATCTAATCGAAGTAGTGCAAACCAGTCGACGACTGTGGGACGTTATAATACTTAGGACCTTTATGCCAATCTTTCATAACGAAAAGAACTGATTTAGCAGGACTGACTGGGGTAATTTTATTTTTAATTTAACTAAACGATCGTGCAAATCGTTTGATTAGCTGTTGTCATGACAAATTGTAAATAATAGCAACATCACTGAACAAATGTATACGAACATCGTACGCATAACATTCGTGTTTGAACACCACTGCTTAGTGGTAGAAATAGACACATTGCTAGGTACATTCCCAGCCGGATCCTTACATTTGACAGAACTGTCACCTGGTACCGTGTATAATAGCACAATATAATGAAACATTAAAAATGTTTCTTTCATAAATTAATTATTATAAGAGTTATTAAGTACTCAAACACAATTACTTACGAGAAAACTCAATAAAATATCTTAGAGCAAGAGAAAATGACGCATTCGATGGAAAAAGTGATTTAAGAAAATGAGAATCCATTCGACGAAATTGAAGCACTTAAGCGCGCATTTTTGGCAATCGCTGTAAGCTGCTTCGATCCTGTTTCAGATCAGCTGAGTCGACATCTCGGGGACTGTTAACTTATTAAACTTGACTTGTGGCTGATTTAGTTTGTGAGGCAACGATAACTTCAACGGTAGTTTCTCTTGATACGAAAAATCGAAGTCGATAAATTCAATCTCGAATAAATGACTGCCAACCCGTATCTAATACCATTTGCTTTTAATTTAAAAAGTAAGAAAGCCGAAAAGGATACCGTAATATTTTCAAGAAATGACTAGGTACAAATAGATTGTTTTGAAACGAAAATGCTACAAACTTCACAACGATCGTCAAATGTCAATGTCATAGACCTTGGTTTGCCTTAATCTGTTTGGTACTATCGAAGAATTTTTACGAAATAAAATAATGGTACTTAAATGTTGTCCATGTGCGGTTTGTGCTACGTTGGCACTTGGCGCCAACAACGCATAAAATATATTTTGATAGGAGAATACTTTAGGTTTCTGCTGAATATATCAGATATCATAAAATTTGTGCAAAATCTTTAAAGCATTAACTCAAATTGTATATCTTTTATTGTAGTTGAATTTCGAGACAAGCATGCCGCTCGCTTGATGGCTTTATGGATAAGCGATACGGTCGCCCATAAACAGTAGCAAGACCATACAGATTTGTGAATTGCTAGGTGTTGCTCGCGGTTTTGCCCGCGTGAAAAGCCTATCCCGCTATAAAAGTCATTACATTCGTACATCTACCTAGTAAACATCAAAACTCAAACAGCAAATGATGTGTCCTATCTGTATATAAATCCTAGATTCATAAAACAAATTGTTCCTTGCAGGTATAGAGGTCTGCATCGGAAGCTGAAAAGGCTAGTTTTGTTAACCACAAAGTACATCTACATTCTACATATAAGATAGGCAATGATGCTCAAAGAGAATTACAAGTCAACGAGATCAGCGAATACCCGATAACCGCAACGAATTGCGTTACCATTGCGTAGTAACTGAGTTAAAGGTACGATCTATAGATGACACGCGAGGATAAGACATTAGAACACAGTTATTCATTCAAGTATACTAATTTCGTAAATGTGAAAGGGTGTTTGATGATTTACTATTTCTTATAACATATCACGGATTGACGATCCTCGACGTAGATAGTTTATGAGCCGAAATGTGACTTAGTCTGGTCAACAAGTGTCTTTCAGGTCAACTTTTTTGTCCACCTCCGAAAAATTCGATCGGGAATAGCGTGCAGATGATTTTTGAAAAAATTCAAGAACCGCTTGAAAAAAATGCAAAAGTAATAAACAATTAAAAGAAAAATAATGTGATTTGGGTTTTTTGCAAATATATCAAAAACTATTTGTCATTTTTCAAATTTGGAAAAAGTTTCAAAAAGAAGTGGAAATTTGCCAAAAACCTAAGCCCACAAGTCCTACCTTCTGGAACTATAGGACTAGTATTTATATTATTCCCAAAGGGTTGAAAATACGTCCTAAAACGGTTACCTTGTTACCCTAATCCTCCGAAACGGCTGAACAGATTTCGATTAAATTTTATATTCACACTTGGTAGGTCTTAGAATAGGTTGTTATCTATTGTTCGTCCCCCTAAGTAATAAGGGTGGCCCACCCCGAAAATTCTTTTTTTATTATTCGGACAGAATTTTTTTAAGATGTGGCGTCAAAAAATACATACCTACTACTCTAATTTTTCTACCTCCTTCCATCATCCCCTATTTTTGAATAGCGATATTAATAATTTAATAACTTTTGACGCAAGAACGACTGGACGGATTTCGATGAAATTTGGCACACGGGTAGATTATGTTCTGGATTAACACATAGGCTACTTTTTATCCCGGGAAACTATAAACCGGGACTTTTATCGCGGGAAAATTCATTCACGTGGGCGGAGCCGCGGGTAAAAGCTAGTAAGAATATGTCATTCCACTAGTATTGAACGTATTGATTCGGCACCTGCAGGTATTATTCGGGAATATCCAAAATACTAAAATAAGACTTATAGTTCAGGGCCATTGTAATACATAAATAAATAATTATTCAAAAATCATGACTTCATATCAGCAAGTCCATTATTACATAATATTATCAGTAAAAAACCGACTCAAGAAAAAGGTTCTTCATAAGGACGTGACGTAAGCTAACATTATTAGTAATATAACTCTCTCATCAGACATTCGATCGCGGAATCCAATAATCACCGAATACCCATTGAAGGGCGGGAAAAAGCGTCGAATTATCGAGAACGCTCAACTTGCTGCCATGTAAAAACGCATTAACCGGAGTTATGCGGCGAGGAACACGTGACACGAAATGGAATGTGGCAAAAGAAACGTTTATTGTGCCTGCACTTTTTACTGAATGATTTTAAAGCGCGTTGCAATAATACTGTTTTTAGTACACATAAATGACGTTGGTTTGTTAATAATGATCGAATACTAAAGACTATTTTTAAAACCCCTGCATAAACTTTTGTGAAAATACTTGTAAAACAAGCCTAAGTAGTAATATAGATTGAACATTTTATCGTTAAAGAATTATTACATATTTTTACAATTTATTTTGACCTGACCTTTGCCTATTTATGTAATATATTTTTTTATGGCTTTGAATGACGAGACGAGTATGGCGTTCGCCTGTTGGTAAGCGATACGACCCCCCATAAACAGTAGCAACACCATCCAGTACCGTGAGTTACAAAGTACTGTGTGACATTCCACTGCGCTCGTCATCCTGAGACATAAGATGTTAAGTCTTACTATGTCCTGTAGTTACACTGGCTACAATGTCCTTCAAACCGAAACACAACAGTGCATGCATACTGCTGCTTGGCGGTAGAAATAGACATTGCAGTAGTACCCACCCAGACGGACTCTTACATATGAGAGAACTACCACCATTATTTTTATAAAACACGCATAGGCGTATATAAAGGCACGGCTGGGTGGCCCTTGCCCACTCCAGAATAACCTGGTGCCTACCCACAGGGTTCTGAAGCATCCTACTACTACTATACATTTTTAAAGCGACCAAAATTTTCAAAACTATATGTACACAGAAGTCATTATTTTTTAGTCTAGGACACTGGACGCCCTGGAAAATAAATCTAGATACGCCCATGCAAACATGTAGCATAATTTCTTAGCGAGGTCACATTTATTTTACATTCCGATTGCGCGAAATGCAACATTTTAAAAGTAAACAATCATATGTTCTTTTTATTTATTTTACCTTAACAAGATGTCAATGCTTCAAGTAATAGTCGCTTTTATTCCATGTCAAGGCACCTGTTAGCACATAAGGTGTGGACTGAACATTCTTTTGTCAGGCAATTATAGGTCTATTGATTTGTCTCATCGTTGTTCTTACTTTTTTATATAACAACCACACGATAACTACATGTTTATAAGTGTCAAATTCGAATGTAGCAATGGATTTGCAATAAGGTGGTTGATGATAAAATACATTTTGAAATGGAGTTACCAACCAGCGCTTCTAATATTAACAATAAATAGAATTGAGATTTTGATGCAATCGTAGTTCACTAATTTATTCCCCGATTACGTTTCGACAGCTGCACAAATCTTTTGTTATGTATTATGTATTTTTTACAGCTACAGGAAATCAGTTAAGTTAAAGCGAAATAAAATGACTAGATATAACTTAAACATTATGCTGTCGGTGGCATAAGTTTTCCATGAAAATTATTACATTCACCCTTGTATTTTTTTTATTCCATTTGTTCCTTTCCTGTTTGTTGCATTCAGTCTTTGTTGATTATTTTTTTTCCTCGCATATCTAAAGGGTACGAAGGGAATTTTATAACTAAGCCCTGCAGGTCTGTCGGCTCTCTGTCTAATCTTTAAAGTGCTATTTCTTAAACTATTATAAATAGTACCAAGCTGCATAAGATTTAATACGAAAATACATTCTGAGCGTATAGAACTGGCAAAGCCAACACATTTACAGAATTAACTTTTCATAAAATAAAGTATTTGGTCTTTACCTATGAAATTGCCGTTTGGTATACAAAAAGTTAGTCACTTTTTACCCGACTGCGAAAGAAGGAGGGTTATGTTTTTCGAGTGTGTGTATGTATGTATGTATAGTTGTATATTTCTTTGGCACGCCCTACAGCCTATGCGGCTTGTCGTATTTATATGTGAGTGGTGTCAATAGATTCGTCTTAGTCGTGAGAGTGACACTGGGTACATCAAAATAATAAAAAAAACAAAATTAAAGATTTTGGCAACAAAGTAATCTCAAAAAAAAAATGTTTTCAAAATATATCGAGTGTGGTATCAAAATAAAGATTTTTTTACGGTGATTACGAATATATATATAACTTATATGTTTTATTGGAGTTTGGGATAGGAAAAGCTAATAAAGGTGCTTGAGAACTAAAAGGATGGAAATAAAAAAAAATATTTAAGGAAAACAAAAAACCCGACTGCGTCAGTATCTGCCATCTTTATTAAATTCATTGAAGAACTGAAAAGATAGAAACAAGATTTTAATTTGAATATTTTGTTTTGGTTTTGAATAATCTTAGTTGACAGTGTTCACAAACGCTGTCGGAGGCATAACACGCTCACTTCTCATAATTTCGTTGGTGATATAGGTAGAGCAACAAAATCTCGGAGTGAGCAGATTCTAGTTCGATTTAGATAGTTAGATTCTATAGTTATTCAATGAATTTAATAAAGATGGCAGATACTGACGCAGTCGGGTTTTTTGTTTTTCTTATTTATACATATTTTTTATTTCTATCAATCAAAATATGCACCCATGCTATCGATGCATCTCTGCCAGCGCAATGGTAATTTTTCAATGCCTTTCTTGAAGAAGTCGTGTGTACAGGAGCTTACAAGCTCTTCAAAGGCATTTTGTACTGTCTCTCAGATATTAGACAGAAATCCTACAACAGACGGTCTCTAAGCTGCAAGAGTTAGGGTTGGAAGTTTTTTTTTTATGTTGCGCCGACAGACTTCTACTTTTTCCAAAATTTAAACAACTTTTTGGCAGGAATAAATTGAATACCCGAAAGACAGTACAATATGCCTTTGAAGAGTTTGTTGGCTCCCGTACAACTGACTTCTTCAAGAAGGGCATTGAAAAATTACCACTGTGCTGGTAGAGATGAATCGAAAGCATGGGTGCATATGTTGATTGACAGAAATAAATAACATTTATAAAAAGATTACTTTAACTTTCTGTATAGGTACTAAACGGCAATTCCATAAATAAGGATCTAATATTTGCAAGAAAAAACTAAAAACAGCCAGTAGATGGCGTCAACATGTACTTAGCTATATTATTCATTTTCGCACAACTTAAGGCAATGTTCGGCATTAAGAAGAATATTATTCTAATCCAGTCGTTCAGATGCTACAAGTGTGTATAAAATGTTACGTACGAATACAGATATGTGCAAAAACATAGACTGCTATTTCCGCCGCGCATTCAAGTGGAAAAAGCCGTGTGTAAACTAATATTCATATAAATATCACATTTTATACAAATTCAAGCAATATGTATGAAAATAAATAAGCAAATAATGTCTCAGAACTTTTGTGTGTTCCTGGTTTTCAGAAGACACACGTGTCTATACTAATATTATAAAGAGGTAGGATTTGATTGTTTGTTTGTTTGTAATGGATAAACCCAAAAACTACTGGACCTATTTTGACAATTATTTCACTAATAGGAAGCTACATTACTCCTGAGTGCTATACTTTCTATCCCGGGAAAATATTTTTATCCCGGAAAAACTTTTCCACGCGGGCGCAGCCGCGAGCAGAAGTCTAGTAATATATAATTATTATAAAATAAAATAAAATAAAATAAAATACTTTATTCATCACGTAGGCGAACATAGTTGCACTTATGATAAGTCAAGATACATTAAATTGATTATATTAATAATTATTATAAATACCAATGGTCACTTATATAACTACCGACATTTTTATTGGGAGTAAATCTATGATAAGAAATAAACAAAAACAAAAAAAAAACAGCTCGGGCTGGCAGGAAAGGGGATATAAAAAGGACATCATTTTATTAAAATAATGGGAGGAACGCGTCGCGATCCTCACCGGTGAGGACACTACAGGCCCTAGCCTAGCTAACCTACCAGCCTTTCACTAGCTACCTAAGCGATGACGACCCGAAGAAGAAAGGCAGAAAGAAACTCCGGGCTTACTTTTTTTGTCATCAATTGTTCATTGTTTCTTTCTCTTTTTTTTTTTTTTTCAATTCTTTTGTGCTGTGTACAAAGTCAGATTAGTTATATAAGCTAATGCACGCACATCACCGTTGAAATAAGATAAAATCCAAATGAAGGGATTTAGGGAATACCTGGACAGGCATGTACAAATACGTAAAACTGGACATAACACAAAAAAATAATAAAATAACGGTGTACAATGTGCATTCGCCTACATTTACAAAATTATTTTTGTTGTATTGCTCTTCCTACTTTCTTAATAAAATGAAACTTATAAAGGCAAGCGCAACAAAATGATCGGTCGGTCGTCTTCCCTAAATTTAAATTATATGAATGAATATTTATAATTGTAGTAATTAGGTTATATACCTAATAGTCACAGTAGATTTAAAAGTTAAAATTATTGTAATGTCAATATTAAAGATAGATACAGATGAGACACTTTATGCAGTCAATCACTAGTAAGTGTTAACAGGGTTGGCCATGGTGTGCAGGACCACTTCTCCAAACCGTCTTATCATCGAGGTAATCCGCTACATTATAATACGCTCTAGACATTAACTCGCGCCTAACATAACACTTGAACTGGTGTCCGGGCAAATCGGCTACTTCGGAGGGAAGTTTATTGTAAAATTTAATGCTATTCGCTAAGTATGATTTACTCGTTTTACAGAGCCTAAAATTTGGAACAACTAGTTTATTCTTATTTCTAGTGTTCAGACAGTGCAAGTCACTGTTTTTAATAAAAGTACTAAGGTTTTTGCGGACATACATAATATTCCGGAAAATGTATTCGGCCGGCAAAGTCAGTATATTAGCCTCCTTAAACAGTTCCCTAAGGGAATCACGAGATCGAAGGTTGTAAATAGCACGAATCGCTCGTTTCTGTAAGACAAAAATGGTCTGCAGATCTGCGGCAGAACCCCACAGAAGAATGCAATATGACATAATGCTGTGGAAGTAAGCAAAATATACTAACCTTGCCGTAGCCACGTCAGTTAAATGTCTGATCTTTCTAATAGCGAAGATGGCAGAACTCAATTTACTCGAAATTTTCTGAATGTGGGGTCCCCATTGCAATTTATTATCTACTGAAACCCCGAGGAAAACCGTTGACGGAACTAATGCTAGTTTATTTCCATCCAAATCAATATTTGGTTCGTTTTTATTACTCAGTAGCGAGAATCGGACACATTTAGTTTTTGCCGCATTTAACAGCAAATTGTTAGCTGAAAACCAGTTAGAAATCAAACTAAGTACTTTATTGGGCTCCACAAAATTTTGTTCCCTTCTATTTATCTTAAAAATTAACGAGGTGTCATCTGCGAATAATACTACATCTGCCATATTGTTAATCATATAAGGCAGGTCATTAATGTATACTAAAAATAAGAACGGACCCAAAATTGATCCTTGAGGAACCCCAATCCTAACTGCGGACCCTACAGAGGAGACATTATCAATAAATACTTTTTGTTTGCGGCCTGATAAATATGAGGATATTAGTTTAAGCCCTACTCCCCTAATACCATAATGGTGTAGCTTTAGGATGAGGGTACTGTGATCGACGCAATCGAACGCCTTGGAAAGATCACAAAATACCCCTAAAGCATCCTGTGATCCCTCCCAGGCATCCAACACAGCTTTTACCAATGCACATCCAGCATCTTGCGTGGACCTACCCTTTGTAAAACCGAATTGCCTATCATGTAAGATCTCATTTTTATTAAAAAACACCAGCAATATATATTACTTCTGCTCCGTTTATATTATGGCTTCCACTGTTCATCTATCGGTACCTTCGCCAATGTTCGCGAATTTCTAGAAGGCAATATAAATGTCGCCATAACAAAAAGAAACATTATGTATTTAATACTGTCTGTCTCAGGTTTCCCTATCACACGTGTTGTATTCAATAATAGGAATTCGCCACTCAGGTTTAAAATCCATCGTAAAATGGAATAACTCAGCTTTAAGCGTTACATCTTCAACTCGGTATCTACCGGCACAAATCTTAATAAAGCAGCCGGAGTCAGCTGTCCCAACTTATTTCGCAAACAATACAACCTAATTTGGCACCACTTTATATAAAGTTACACAATCCAAGAAGTCTTTGTATCAAGCCTTTGTCTCCTTTGTGTTAAACTCGTAAATTCGGCCAAATCACCGAGCCATCAAACGGAATGAATCGAAAGGACACCTAGCTTTGTGAAGGTGTCTTATCGTATTTCTCTGATCAAAGCAAAGGAAAAAACCGGTCTGTAATAGGAGATCGTCTGAGCCCTAAAATGAATTATTGTTAAGAAACGCAATACCTACCTTTATTTCGATACTTTTTTGTCTTTGGATTAAATAGAAATTCCGAATCGTAAAAGCCATTATCATGAACATTACTTTAGTCAACAATGGTGTCATTGACTTTTGTAAAAGAGTGATCTTGTTCTTTATAATTATGGTACCCAACAAAGGTTAACCCCGAAACATTTACAACCATCCTAAATGCTCAACTTTGACACTCCAAAACGATTAATTAAAATCAGACATAGATATAAATGTTTTAACAACACGTTCATTTTTATTCTGTGCCACACTGTTAGTAAATTGGATTTTATTGAAAAAATTCACGTACAGTCAGAATTTAAGCAAACAATACTGTCAGGGTGTCAAAAACTTAACTTTGTGTATATTGTAAAACATGATTTACACGAGAATATCTCACGAACGAATAAGTACATTTTGGTGGTAAGTACATTTAAATGTAAAATTCCATCATCCTTATGCATAAAAGAAAACCGTAAATTGCCGGTGTAATCAATGGTCTTTTCATTAAAGTAAACACACACACTCCCGCCTTTTTATCCCCGAAGGGCTAGGCAGAGGTGCAACTAAGTGCACCCACTTTTCGCCGTGCGTATTCCGTCCCATGATGTAGGGGGCGAGCCTATCGCCATATCGGTCACAAATTCCAGACTCCGGTCGGATACTGAATTCCAGAAAAATCCAATATCACTATGCCCGACCCGGGGATCGAACCCGAGACCTCGGGATTAAAGTAAATTCTGAAGTTAATACGCCTTTCTCCCAAAACAATAGTAATAACCACACTAATATACCTGATCGATAGTTCACACAAGCCACGATCTTGTACAAAGAGTTTATCAATCTGTATGGGTCACGATCACAATTCATAGAACGTTGTGTAATGTACGTTTGGCACACCGCGCAGTCAAAGTCTTACGGTGGACCGAGTTGGATTTACCTTATTTATCACAGCCTCTCACTAGTAATTCCAAGAAACTGTTTCATTTTTGTTTTAATGTTAATATTAAACCTTTGACGCAAAATAAACCTTAAGTTTGATCCTTTATGTTCCTATGCGTAAAGTTTCCCGATTTGAAAAATTATGATGCTTTTCGTTATTTACTAGTTCGACAAAATACCTATTAATCTATTTTTAAATCGATCCGATTATATTCATTAATTTAGTGCTGCGTGAACTTTAGATACTCTACGTATGATAGATTACGTTATCCTTACATCCTTAAATATTATAAAACACAATGCCCCAGCCGCATCTGTCTGTCTGAACGCAATAAACTCAAAAAATACCGAACGGATTTCGATGAAATTTTATATGGACATATTTTGAGACTCTGAGGAGGCCAAAGGCAACTTTTCAACAGAATAGGATTTTTATCCTGGAAATTCTCTTCCCGCGGGCGAAGCCTACAGCAAAAGCTAGTAATGGAATAAATAGTCTGTAAATATATTCTTAACGTACTAAGTAATTGAAATCCCGGTCCGACGGTTCAATGGAGTGGATTTTTGTAATGTATTGACTGCCTTTAACGACCCAGTTACCATTGAAATAATAGCACGAACTCTGAAAAGTTCCGGCATGAATTCGGGTCAAGATTCAAGCAAACATAAAACGTAAGATATTATATATTTGTTCTTCGATATTATTGTTTGATGTTCTATGTTCTGGCCACTTATGAGGCTGATTATTGTCAAAGTTTTATCATCATCAGCCACATGACGTCAACTGCTGAACATAGGCCTCCTCCAAAGATTTCCAGACGGACCTGACAAAAGCGGCCTGCATCCAGCGTGTTCCTGCGACCTTTATTAAAACTTTTATACGTGCCTATTATAAAGAACATGATTCAAAGACCCACTATAAGATATTTTTCTTATAGTGGGTCTTTGAATGATTGAATGTTAGTGATAGTGACTTTAAGATAAGAAAAGAAATTGAGATTGCAGAATCAAAAGAGCGAGGGGTGTCTTTTGTGGTTAAAGAATCTACAATAATCTCAGTGACCATATGAAACGCATAAACAAAGATAACGTCACGTAAGTTTGTTGTCAAAGTTCAGGCAACCCTTCAATAGAAGAATAGAACAAAGCGCTATCTAAATTGCGTAAAAATATTCGCACAGCTTTCTCATCTATTAAAGATAGTTTAAGTCAAGTTACACAACTGCTCCACGCACGTTATCAAGCATTCGTGCGTAGATAACGCGAAAAACGTGATAAATCAACTGTATCTGTAAAGCATACTGTCACAGACATAACGGCGTTTATGGGTTTAACTGCTTTTATAGTTAAAGTTACAGAATTAGTTTACTAGTGAAAGGCTTTTACGCAACTAAAGAGCAACCATACATTTATAGCTGGTTCCATTGAAATAAAACTACTTAAAGTTCTTTCGCGGTAAAGTTTAATTTTTACTCCCGACGTTTCGAATACTTAACAGCCTTCAAGTTCACGGGGCGGAATGAGGTTTTGGTCTTTCGAAAAGTTGTAGCAGGTTCCAATTAATGATTCCAATATACTACATTTTAATGGTCAGAATTAAATAAAATAACTTATTTGTAAACATGTTAGACTTTACTCTGAAAACTGACTGACTAACTGATTTATTCTGAAATTCATTGCATCTTCCAAAGCCTTATTTCCGAGGTAATTTCCATTGTGATGAATGAACGCCGCACCAATGCACAAATCTTTCTAGGATTGTTCATTTGGATGGACCGCAAACACTAATTGATGGGTGAACTGTGATTTTAGAATTCACAGCATTCACAGTAATCATTATGTTAAGAATTACCTAAGACATGACCTCAAAAATATTGCATAAATTACCAATAAAAATGCTATAAAAATATTACGAAAGGATATCCTTTTCCTTTCTTTTATTAACTAAAATGTTTTGTTCAGTTTCTCTACTGATTACTATTTTTCTAAACTAATGTATTTACCAAGTTAAAAGTTAATTTGACTAAAGAACTATGCAATTAAATATATTAGCGTAAATGTAAACCATAAACATAGTTGTGATACATAGCTATAACTATAAATAATCTCATGTCTCCGAATTTTCATAAATATTTAATTCACTCAAGTTCATATCGCGCCAGATTAGTCGTTAAACAAAATTGCATAGAAAATTAGCACTGAAAGCGAATTGCATAAAGTTAACTAAGCAGTAAATTTTAAACTATATAACCAGATTTCAGTGCCAAAGTTTCTGTTAATCTCGTGCCAGCTTAGTGTATCTTACCCTTGTTAAGAACGTAAAGTAAATTAACAATGTCTTCAATAAACTGCGAAAACAAATTAATTTACTTTAAACTCACTAAGTAATTTAATAAAGAGCCGTCGTTGACTTATAAAACTACGCTTCACCCTTTGATGTGTTTATAAGGGTTAATTTCTTAATTTCAATTATTAACACAAACTTTATGGACATTGATTTTAAGTACGTCAAAGAATTTAACATCTTTAATACTTATTTTACAGGTGAAGAAATTCTTTGCTTTGATTTCTTTGAAATGCTAATGACATTCAATTGTTGCTGTTAGAACTGTTTTTGACAACACGAAATTGATCGATAATATAGTTATAGAATAAGCGTAAGAGAAAAAATTTACTATATAAATACTACGAAAACAAAAAGAAAACCATTAATCTCCTATACTCCATCGGTTTAGGTATTTAACTAAATGTAAACAAATCATAGAAAAGGTATTTTACTTGTTCATTTCCCTTTACAAAAAAAAGTAATTCCAAAATAAACGTCTTTAAACCTACACAACACTTAGCACTGTTATTCCCGTTTATTAAAGTTATTTGGTTATTATAAAGTTATAGTTATTAATTAATAAGCACGAATTAATTAATAATTAAGTGGACGATAGCCTAGTTGGGAATGGAACGGTCTGCCGAGACAATGTCCGGAGGTTCAAACCCAAGGCACACACCTCTGACTTTTCGAAGTTACGTGTGTATTGTTTATCAATTATCGTTCGCTATAACGGTGAAGGAAAACATCGTGAGGAAACCTACATACCTGAGAATTCTCCATAAGAATTTCGAGGGTATGTGAAGTCTGCCAACCCGCACTAGGCCAGCGTGGTGGACTAAGGCCTAAACCCTCTCACTAGTAGAGGAGGCCCGTGCTCAGCAGTGGGCAGTATAGCATACAGGGCTGGTGTAATGATGATGATGATGAAGCACGAACACAATTATCATCAATTACAATACTTTTATAAATGATCCCTATCTGTCAACTGTAAAAGAGCTAATATGACAGCTACGCAAAACATTTTTCAAATGGATCGTAATAGATAACCCTACAAAATTTGAGAGTACGACTGTCACGTAGCACGCCATTTAAACTGACCGCCATTCAATTTCATCGGTTAACTAGACACCAATAATTATTGATACATTTCCGCATTATAGAAATTTATTTATTTATCATATTTTTTGCTTTGTTTCTGATAATTTGTTGTTTTTAGTTATGCGTTTTGTTTCTAAAGTGAATTTAATAACTTTAAGTGTTTGTTGTACGCCGTAGCTTCATTGATACAACAGTCTTCGTAAACACTTATGTAAGAAAATGTTGACTACTCGGGAATCATATGTATTTTTTTGTTTACATTTAGTTAAATACCTAAAGGGAGTTTTGGCGGGAACTTGGAAGTGTCATGAGGTGCTCTTGTTTTTATTCATTATTTTGGTGATACTTAGTGTTATATTGCATAATTATGGTGGTATATTATCCAATATAGTTCTATTGAAATAATTGAATTGAAATAATTGTGCTAATCAAGTGTTTTTTTTGTTGCCGCCAAAACTCCTTGATAAAATCTTGGTAAGGTAGCCACTGCTTTACTTCGACATACTACAGATAATAAAATAGACAAACCAAACTTGACATTGGCAAAATGTGAACACAAATGCCATTATAAAAAAAAAAATACCTAATGCGATGGAGTATAGGTTTTAAATAATCAAGACAGCCAAACGGTGTTCAATATACAAAACGTTACCATGCAAATTGGCTACAATTATTTATATGTAAATAGTAGTTTTTAAATAATTACAAAGGAAGTGCAAACTTTTATAAATTACGTAACTTTATACGCAAAACGTAATCTCTCTTTCACAAAATGTTATTAATTAACTTAACTTAATTGCCTGACTGTTTTTTTTTCTTCACTTGAAATAGTAGAAAGTATGAGTTTTATTGGTTTCTAGTTTCTACGTTATAACAATAGCGCAAAAAGGAACTAACATCAAGGGGGACAACTTCGATAATCGTCACCACCAAAAATAGTAGCAACGTCACTCATGACTGAATTCCGAAGCACCTCCTTCACGGCATGGGATACTTTTTTTTATTGCATTGAATGACGAGACGAGCATGCCGTTCGCCTGATGGTAAGCGATACGACCCACTCATTTACTTCTCATAATACATCAGATTTCCAATCTCACGCTACCCAATGATTTCATTAACCTTCAAATCTTCAGGACACAAGAGTTTCTACATAATGCTTGACAGCATTTATAGGTAAATTAATTAGAATAGTTGCAAATAGCAAGATGTTGCTTTATATAGTTTGAGGTTGCGGTATAGTATAGTGTGCATGCGGTTACGTGCAGTGCAGTCACCTGTTGGATGACTGTTAGTAGACTAAGGTATAGGATATGCAATGCATGGGCAGCGGAGCTCAGACTTGTGATAGAAATACGATCAGTCGATCACATGATGTTCGAACAGGAATTTGGATAATTTGTCTAAATTTATTAGGCAAATTATAGTACCGGCACGCTATGATGGCCATTTTGACGTTTGTCCGCTCATAAAGTTTTGTATTAATTCATAACTACGTTGAAGGAGCTAATTGCTATACATTTTTGTCAATAGTAAGGTGCAGTAAAATTTATTGGAATGTATAATTTTACGACACAACACGGCATTTGTTTTTCGAAATTCAATACATAAAAAAATGAAATTTAATACGATCGTCACTTATAGGATCGCTGGCTAGTATATTTTTCCGATAAAGAATTGAGATTTCACCTCACTATTGTAATCTGTCAAAACGGCCATCATAGCGTGCCGGTACAATAATCTGATACTCAAAACATGAGTATTAAGTAGTCAGGGGAACAATAATTTCAAAACAATGTAACCATTGGTGGACATTGATCACGTGTTCAAATTAGTTGCTACAGGTAAAAATATATAAATTCTAAATTTAAAACTCTGAGATTCTACATTCAAAAGAAACAGATTCAAAAGATTTTACGGACCACCAAGCATTTTACGACATGCGGTTTCCGACCGTACTCAATAAGAATTCTTTAATATTATCGTGTATCATGTCTTCACAAAGTAGAAATGAATTGAACCAAATGATTCGTGAAAAAATTACATTCAGAAATATTATATGTTACTAGTTATCTACCTGACGTTTAATTAACCATAATATCTCTCTCTCCATCGGTATTCTACGGTTACCTACTGGAGTGAAATCAGAAATATCTAAAACTATAAGAGTGTCCGTTTTACTTAATATTTTTGTGCTCTTTTTGTTTTCCCTTTAATGTCTGTGCTGTAGCCTGTAAACTATTTTTATTATAAACATATTGTTATCGAAAGAACTCACATTGAACTACAAAGAATGCTCTACTAGCAAAATATGTAGAGCGGCGCTCGAAACCTCTTACATACTTCTGTCCCGATGAAGACACCGGGCGCATAAAACGCTTCTTACCGCACCAGATGATCCATACACTTATTTGCCTACCTTCTTCAATGAAAGCAATAATATAACAGTTTATTTTTATGCTACGAACTCTAAAATAAAAGGAAACGCCAATTACATATAAATCACAATCAGAAGATCGATCGTGATCTGTTTGCAATTGGTAACGATTAAAAAGCGGAACTGGGGGAATGCTTCATGAATTTTTATACCAGATTCCTTAACAAAGTGCACGAAGCGTGGCGCTGCCGACACGTGCCTCATACACCCGTATGTTTGATAATAATGTTAGAAAGTTGCGGTTTTACTAAAATAACGGATTCATATTGCACGTTTTTAAAAATGGAACGCGATAATCAAATAGATTTTTCATTGGTATATTCATACTGTCTCGGGTTCGATCCCCGGCTCGGGCAAAGTGATATTGGGTTTTTCTAATCAGTATCAGCCCGGAGTCTAGAATTTGTGCCCAAAATGGCGATAGACTCGCACACATATCACATCATGGGAAGGAATACGCACGGCGAAAAGTGGGTGCACTAGTTGCGCCTCTGCCTACCCCTTCGGGGATAAAAGCCGTGAGTATGCGTGGTATATAAACAGCTTATGCTGACTTTGACACAAGGCCTTTGGTTGAATAAATTGATGATTACTTAATAATGTGATACATTATACATAACATTACAAGAATCATGCTATAATATTATGGTCCCGTCATATTTGAACAGAAAGATGATGAATAGTGAATACCCAATCATACAATAGATACAATGTGGTCTATCATTTAAAAAAATCTATGAACTATTCCATTGTATTTGTCTTTCAAAGTACATATTTACTAATAATCCCATGAAATCAAATGTAGTAAGTAGAAAGCTAAAACTAACAACAAAAACTAAGTTTGACAAAATACATATAAGGCCTCTTGGTCTAGGGGTATGATTCCTGCTTTGGGTGCAGGAGGTCCCGGGTTCAAATCCCGGAGGGGCCCTTTTATTTTAAATACAAGTGGGATGCATACATACATGCATGCAATTAATGGGAAAGAAGACCTCAACAGTGTCTGCAACATATGTAAATATATACCCAAATAAAATAACAGTTCATATTACCAATTTTAAATCTGTAATATTCATTTCTATAGAAATATCAATTCATTGAAACTACAACGTACGACAACCACGTACAGTTAAAAAAAGAACGGACAAGGAATGATACTTTGAAATTCCTTTTTTTAAATTTGATCATAAAACCTAGCCAGTCAAGCGCCTGCGTACAGGGTACGAGTTAGAAGGAAATATATCGCAGAGACCGGCATCGCGAATCGTAGATTATTCCATTTATAAACGTATTAACTCATATCCGTCACTTCATCCCTATATGTATATACTCTTAATATGCTGACATTGAATTCCATACTGTCAGCTATCGTTTGGCCCAATTGGGCCTTGACGTCTCCTGTCAAACACGCGGAAATAGTTTTTATTACCTACCAATAAGGTTCTAATTGAAAAAACTAAAAAATGCAGTGTTGGCAGGAATCGATAGGTGACAGGTTAACCGACTTCAAAAAAGGAGGTTCTGTATTCGACTCGTATGTATGTATGTAAGTTTGTATGGCCGCTATTTTCTCAAATACTACTGATCCGATTTGGATGTGGTTTTCGTTATTCAAATATATATTTTCAAGGAAGGTTTTAGTATATAATTTATTCTAAAACATTTAACGAATAAATCCAAAAAACAAAAATGTCGCGCTAGTATTTTAGTCGCTAGTTTTTTTTTTTTTTTTTTTTTATTGCTTTGAATGACGAGACGAGCATGCCGTTCGCCTGATGGTAAGCGATACGACCACCCATAAACAGTAGCAACACCATCCAGCACCTTGAGTTATAAAGTACTATGTGGCATTCCACTGCGCTCGTCATCCTGAGACATAAGATGTTAAGTCTCATTATGTCCAGTAGTTATACTGGCTACAATGTCCTTCAAACCGAAACACAACAGTGCATGCACACTGTTGCTTGGCGGTAGAAATAGACATTGCGGTGGTACCCACCCAGACGGCCTCTTACATAATGAGAGACCTACCACCAGTCCACAATACACATCAACAAACGTAACTAAAGTTTTATATATAGATTAAAGTCCCCGTACATTAACTTAGATTTAGACATCCGTTCCAACTAGTTCTAATTACATATAAATAATCAAACATTTCAACACAGCCTTTGATCGTTTCTATACGTCCCACGAATATTTCACAAGAGCAATGCTTGTATTGAAATGTCTTTGAGTGCGTTCCGCATATCAAAGTACATTCAATGATATATTGCACTCTATTATTACCAATAAGATTCCATAATATACTGCATTGATATAAAGAAAAACGCAGTTAGAAGGATCACTCAGTACGAAAAACATATTCAATAAATATATACCTATTTGTTAGCCCTTAATTCTTATACCCGTGTTCATGGAGTTAATTTCACTCTAAAGTCAGGTTCTGCACGGTATGAGTAAATTCCAGAATATCCGCATATTCAATGCTGCATGCGAAAAAATCAGCGACAAAATTCAGAGGAAATAATATTTTAGCTAAATATACCTACTGTTCAGTGATGAATTAACAAATTTGGACGATAAGTTACTTGAGAAAACAGTATTATTTTTAGCTCAT
This sequence comes from Sphinx pinastri, assembly GCA_947568825.1. NCBI lineage: Eukaryota > Metazoa > Arthropoda > Insecta > Lepidoptera > Sphingidae > Sphinx > Sphinx pinastri. The sequence continues at coordinate 4,841,661 of OX387627.1, read as the reverse complement.
TGTTTTATCCTTACCTAACTGTACAAATAAATACCACACTTAATAGCATATCCTTCGAAACACACTACACCTAAACACAGTAAACAATTTAAAAGCAGTTGTAACTTTCATACGGCTTAATAAATACAATATACATATACATAAAAACTCCCACCTTTTATCCCAAAGGGGTAGGCAGAGGCGCAACTAGTGAACTCACTTTTCGCTGTGCGTATTCCGTCCCATGGTGTGATAGGAGACGAGCCTATTACCATATCGGACACAAATTTAAGACTCCGAGCTGATAAGGAGTAAGAAAATCCAATATGACTTTGCCCAACCCAGATATCGACCCCGAGACCTCAGCACTGCAGTCGTACCGTAATGAGCTAGTAATTATTTTCAAACGGCACCGGACTTTGGAATGTGGGCGCAACTATCTCTATAATCACGTTAATAATCGCTTCGTAACCTTTTCCAGCGTAATTACGGCTATCGGTAATAGAAAAGTATTATTATCCACCATTACAAATCGGTAACAAGCCTGGTTTCACTACAAAAGTACTGTAATTGTTATTGAGGTGACATTTGTAGTTTTTTTGTGGGCCCATTGACTATTGAGACTGGTGGTTTCTAGTTTCACTACGTTGGCAAGTGCATTTATAGCAGTATTATTTTTTACAATTAGCTGGTTTATATCAAGAACTTGTGTTTTGAAGTACACAGCATATTCAAAATTGGAATTCCAGCTAACAATTTTACTAAGTAGTCACATATTTTAAAAAAAATTACATAGCGTTATATGAATGATTAACTCTATGTGTTAACACATTTTGTATGCAATGTTGTTCGCCATACATAGATCTAAAAAAAAAATTGAAACTAGACTTCTGCTCGCGGCTTCACCCGCATGAAAATGTTTTTCCGGGATAAAAATATTTCCCGGGATAAAAAGTAGCCTATGTGTTAATCCAGGACACGATCTACCCGTGTGCCAAATTTCATCGAAATCCGTTCAGTGGTTTTTGAGTTTATTCGTTACAAACATACAAATCTTTCCTCTTTATAATATTAGTATAGATAAAGCATACATTCCATAAACCAAAACTAATAAAAAAGACGGTTAGTATTTGTTATTTACACGTGGTGTTAGGTGTATATAGTCTTCAGATTGCACGCATACACATACTCACGCCTTTTATCCCCGGAGGGGTAGGCAGAGGCGCAACTAGTAAACCCACTTTTCGCCGTATTCCGTCCTATGGTGTGATAGGGGGCGAGCCTATTCAGATTGCACATTCTATGGCATATCTACCTCTTTATATAATACTTGAGGAAACGGCTTTTGTTTTTTTATTATGGTACCTATGGCCTAAAAGAGAAAAAAAATCAGGCCTAAAGCAAAACAAATCGGTACAATTAATTTTAAATAAACTTTAAAGCTCCACCTTAAACTGGTGAGATGAGATTAGTCGATGTCAAATTATTTTTTACCATTTTCAGTTTCTAGCAGTAAATTTGATTTAAATGAATCCTTATCACACCCTCGGGAGTTAATTTAAGAATAAATAACTCGTAGCCATTCAGGATTTAAGCTAGCTAGATATCAAATTTCATCAAAAAAGTGAATTGAGAATAATAATGAGTTTTCTGGCTCATTCTTATTGTTCACTTTATTTTCATACGAAGTGTTGCTGGCGGCTTCGCCCGCGTGAAAAACCTTTCCCGCTACAAAAGACCCTAAAACACAATACGATGCCAGCGCCATCTACTTAAAGAATCGGATTAAAAATATATATTTTTTTCCCATGGGAGCAAATTACCGGGATAAAAAGTCCATTATCTTTTTTTCCTTTTTCTAAGACAGATTTCCTGAATCTTCTATAGTTTCAATTTTCCCCATACTGTCCCAGTTAAAAAACATAGTGTATAAACACTGCCTTATATTTGTATTTTGTCACAATGTTAAATTTAAAACTTTTACTTTGTTAATGGAATTCTAAGTCATTTGTTTTTGGCATTTTGTATGAATGTATGTAATTTGAATGGCACGGTCATTGGCTTTAGGGGGTTCTAACTAGAATGATGCACTGCTAGAATACAAAGCAGTCGCCAAAACTATACGATTTTGTTTAAAATCCTGACGCAAAGGCGTCCTATTATTTCAATAAAAACAGGAATACATACATTACACTGAACAAATAATAGTTTTTTGACTAATGAGTACGTATTGTTAGTTATTTTTGTTAGTAAAACCTTAATTTTATGCTCTTTGGATTTAAAATATCTGGCAAGATAAGAAAAAAATATATGAATAAGTTTACTTCGAAATTTAAATGAAGTATAAAAAAGTCGTACAAAAGTTTTATCATACCTACATAGTCTATATTGTAGTCTATGGTTTGTATTTAAATAAACTGGAACTTTGCCATTTTATCGAGAACTTGACCTATTATTTTTCGTGCATCATTTTGTCTTTTTGTTGCAATCAATTTCCATTGTTTTATTGTTAAGCCAGACATTAACAATATGTGCAGTTATTATGATAAAATCTATTCATCATTGTTTTATGCATCTTCTATAAAATTCCCATATATTTTATTAAATAATATCAAGGTAAAGAGTTCGAAAATGCAAGAATACGCTTAAAATTCATAAAAGGCATACACCCAGTATGTACTAAAGTACACTAAACAACTAAACGTAACCAAAACCCGTTGAAGCAAACACGCCATATGCATACAAATAGATGCATAGAATTAGCTTATTTGCCCAATGACAATGCATGTTGTGCATGAGAGTGCATTTGTTTTTGTATTAAACATAAATATAATGCCTTTGACGTTATCTGTAATGAAAGCAAAAAGTTAGTTTCCAATCAATCTAGAGTTACATCTATCGATTAATGACAAGACAATTGAATTCATAATATGTAAGAGTCCGTCTGGGTGGGTACCACCGCAATGTCTATTTCTACCGCCAAGCAGCAGTGTGCATGAACTGTTGTGTTTCGGTTTGAAGGACATTGGAGCCAGTGTAACTACTGGACATAATAAGACTTAACATCTTATGTCTCAGGATGACGAGTGCAGTGGAATGCCATACAGTACTTTTTAACTCAATGTGCTGAATGGTGTTGCTACTGTTTATGGGTAGTTGTATAGCTTACCATCTGGCGAATGACACGCTCGTCTCGTCATTCAAAGCCATAAAAAAAATGCACAACCTAGCTTTCATTCTCATTATCAACTCAACATAGCTCTTCTTCTCATCTATCTCTGATTCCATGCGAAGTGCTCTCAGAGACTGTTCATCATCGCAATGCAATCACAATAATGCATCACGAAGAAGAAACTATATTTATCACCAGGAAGCAATCAAATAACTTTCATTTCCAGTCTAGTTCACACAATATTTATATTTCTCAAGCGCTATAAACGGTCCTTATTAAATTCTCCGTATGATCTGATGTTTCAGATATGCTTTAAACGTGCTTCGATAGTTACAAGCAGCGGTAGCGGTTGTCTGCCGAGGAAGATAGAAAATTCCCTTGAATCCTTCAAGCTGGTTAAGATAATAGTATAAAATGTAAGCATACATTATAGCCCGTAATTCAAGTGCGTTCGCATTAGATTTTTGATGCTAGATTTAGAGTAACTTATTTGAGTTGTCAAGTGCCAAGTTCACGATGTGAAAGTCATTTATATTTAATTAGCATTTGCGCGCTGCTCCGCCGGCGTGGAAAAGCTTTTCCGGGATAAAAAGTAGCCTATAGCACTCAGGAGTAATGTAGCTTCCTATTAGTGAAAGAATTTTTCAAAATCGGTCCAGTAGTTCCTGAGATTAGCTCGTTCAAACAAACAAACAAACAAACAAACTCTTCAGCTTTATATATTAGTATAGATTTGAAAATAGCCTTTTGTATTGTCACTATTCATACAACTTTCGAAAACGTTCATTATTTTAGCGTGGACAATAAATCTATACACATAACTGGACTTCTTATAAGAAAGTGACTGCAAAAAGTAAATAAATCTCTATTACTAGCTCTTTCCCCCGTCTTCGTTTACCGTGTAATATTTCAACTCTCGCTGGAAGCTTAACACTTTTACTTGGTTACATGTGAATGCGTTAACTTTGTCTAAGTTATTGCCCTTTTCTCTAGAAAGATGTGACGTTATAGCTTTTTGTCTGACCTTTGAACCGGGCCTCCTTGGTACAATGATGTTACTTAATATATTGTGAAAAACTTGCCGTCTATGTACCAAACATCTAGATGCATTCAGAGATCCACATATACTTCTAACAAACATCCAAAATTCACGAAATTTTCGAATTTATATAAAATTGGAGCGTCGATTATCGGAACGTCGATCAACCGAACGACCGCTTATCCGAACTACTTTGCCCACCCGATTCGCACGTGTCCACCTCTTTCCGCGCGCAAGATTGAAGATTTTTTAAGCGTTAATCGTAGTTTGTGTGTATATTTTAAGACTGTCTGCATTTTTTTTTCAATTATTATTCGTCATTAAAGATATAAAATATGTAAATATGGTTTTCATTCACCTGTACATATTTAAATATGGCTGAATCGATACAGTTAGATTATCCGAAAAAAAAGGTTTTCCAAACACTCATGTCCCCCAGTTAATTCGGATAATCGACGCTCTACTGTATTGGTAAAATAGACTAAACTACTACACGAAAACTCTATTGCTACTTTCAACACAAAGCAGCTGCTTAGAAGTATGACTTCTATATTTATTCTTTGCAATAACACTTTTAGATAGCAATAACAGAGTAAAAGGACCTTCTTAGTACTGCATTATTCATGAGTTTAAATGCTGCTGCACGACAATGTCGAAATAAATGATTCATTTGTCGTGTACACATAAGTAATTGCACTTGAAATTAAAACTTCTACAAAACTAGCAAACACATAAAAGCAAACAAACATGCCTACGCCTTTACCCCCGAAGAGGTAAGCAGAGGTGCAACTAGGGCACATTTATTTCGCCATTATTGTGTTCCGTCCCATGATGTGATAGGGGGGAAGCCTATCGCCACATCGGGCACAAATTCCAGACTCCGGGCTGATACAGCTATCACTCATCATATAATTATAGTCATCGAAAATCATATATTTTTATACTGTTTATAAGTGTAGTATTCTTACTAATCATCCGTTTAGCGTCAGTACCTATTGGAATGTCTATGTGTTAAAAAGAATCCTTCATTACATGGGTGTAGCTAGAGTCATTTTGCAGGGGGGGCCAGTGTCCTAGACTAAAATAATAAAATGACTTCTGTTTACTTAGGTTCAGATTTGAAAAAATTTATCGTTAAAAAATTATAGTAGTAATAGGCTGCCCCAAAATCCTTGGGGTGGGCACCACGCAATTCTGTGGTGGGCACGGCCCCCCTCTATAAGCCTATGTCCGTCAACCTCATTTATAGTTTGATGAAAAGGTTCATAATTACCAACGAATAGCAACGGGACCAGACTTTTAGGAACCGTTATATTATTATGGTGTTTGACCTACGAAAGCCTTTACCGTTTTAGTCGATATTTTTTGAGACTGAATTTACAACGCATTTTTCATATTGGCTTTGAGTTCGTTTTTGGTGGCATACATTTACTTTTATTTATGTATTTGCACTTCATACAAATCATGTAAAGGCGTACTTAAAGCCGAAGGCATTCTCTATCAGTCAACATAGGGTGGTGTAGAGACAAAAACATAGTAAGTGAAACATACATGAGGGGTCTAGGAAATAACTGACCAGATAAAACCACTTATCCAAAAAACCCAGCTACTTTGAAATCCGACATCACCGTGACTATCTACTGCGCATAAACAACAGCATAATTTATTTCTTTTGTTTTAAACATGCGCTCATTAACTTTCTTCGTGTGTTCCCAACAGCGACTATTATGGTGGCTGGTTCCCAACGTTCAAGTGCACTACGATATTATCCAAACAATTAGTACTGAATGAAGTAGAAAAACATAAATGTATGCGTTGAACCGACTGTATCAAATTGTATATGCTTTAAAAAGACTAAGCACAGAAACCGCTGAAATGTTTTGGCTAAAATTTTGCGCAAAAATAGACCATATACTGGATTAAGATAAAGGCTATTTTTATACCGTAAAAGTACACAGTGGGAACTGGGATATTTATTTCTACGGATATGAGGGTGATATAACCTCTATCCTTTTAGATTGATCATATAATATGCTAATAAACTCATCAAGAATTCAAGCAGTTAAATAACAACATAACAGTATTTTAACAGCTACATCTCAAAACTAGTAGTTCGTTAGTGTAATAACACTAGAGTTGTCAAATATATCACGTCTAACGGCAAAAAAAACGTGAGATGTTGCTAACTAATAAGAATTGTTTTTATGAAGATAGCTTAATTTATGACCAGGAGCTCGGACACACTAAAAAAGTAGTCAAATTTTAATACTTTAAGTTATTAGCCAAGTCTGAATGAATACTTACTACACTAGTACTATGTACCAACAAATAAAAAATATAAACTTTAGATAAAAGTAAAATTACATGGGACATTCGCTACGGGATAATTACTAAAGTCACTTATCAATCCTACACATTAAATAAAACAAAATAGTTTATTCATCACGTAGGCGAACATAGTTGCACTTATGATACATTTACATAAATATAACCGTGAAAATATGAAAGACAAAACACATACTATTTAACCTTATTATTTAAATATACAGTTTCATGTTTTGCATGAATAATTTACGAACACTTGCATACATAGATGCAAATTTTAAGAACAAAAACAAGTTTATTTACGAACATTTAATTATGTGTACATAAATTAGATTATTGACTGACTCGGTGGATGGGTGTATTGATATACGCCTGACGTGCAGTGGTCTCGGGTTCGAAGCCCGGGTCGGGCAGATTTATTGTTTTTTTTCTGCTCAGTATCAACCCGGAATCTGGAATAGTTTTTTTTTATGGCATTGCATGACGAGACTAGTATACCGTTCGCCTGATGGTAAGCGATAAGACCACCCATAAACAGTAGCAACACCATCCAGCACCTTGAGTATCAAATTACTGTGTGGCATTGCACTGCGCTCATCATCCTGAGACATAACATGTTAAGTTTAATTATGTCCTGTAGTTCCACTGGCTACAATGTCCTTCAAACCGAAACACAACAGTGCATGCACACTGCTGCTTGGCGGTAGAAATAGACATTGTGCCCGATAAACGGCAATAAGCTCGCTCCCTATTACAAAGGACCTAAAATAACTGGCGAAATGTGTGTGTGATAGGTGTATCTCTTCTTAACCCAAAAATGGAAAACGCGATACTATGATCGTGTTTTTATATTTAGATTGTTGATAAAACCATTGTAAGAACATTATCCGCTTGAATTTGAGCCTGATCGTAGCAAATTAGCCGAGAATAATTATCTCTTTATACCATTTTTCCGGTTACACGTTAAAGTTGAATAAGCTTGATGCGCAAATTACTTTTGAATGCAAAGAAGTAACACTGAAATGCTTTCGCGGTTGGGTACATGCGGAAATTATGACGAAACCGGAGCAAATACTGTTTCATAACATGCAATAGTCAAACGATTACCCTGTACATTCTGTGTTTTAATTGAGTAAAACGGGAGTAAGTATTGAGTATTTGTGTTTTAGCCGATGTATACAAGACTTGTGAATGATATGGAACTATATGAATGTGCAACCATATACCTGAATTAGTACATGTGTAATTTGTACTTGATTTTTATATTTCAGTCAAATAGAAAATCAAAAAAAATCCTAGACTGTTTTTAGTAGAGTTTTTATAATTTATAAAATATTTGGCTTTAACCACACTACAGTGGATCTTACTCCAAACATACTTAATTATAACTAAGCCATAAACAATAACCCACACAGTTATTAAAACTAAAGCTCCGGTACCGAATGAAATAAATCTGCAAGTTACAATTTATGCTATAATTTTACTATTATCATCATAACACTTAATTAGGACAGAGCTACTTCTATGATTTATAACACAATAAACTAATTACTATACAAGAGCTATGAATTCTTTAAGACGTAGATAAAAAAGATAGTGGCTGGTCTGTGGCTATTGCCAAAATAATTGCAATGCTATGACACAATGAAGAGTTTTTATTATAATATTGCATAATAAATAAATGTTCATGAGACCACTGGAAGATAAACTCCTTAAAAAACAAAACCAGTTCACAATTGTAAGAGACATAATTGTAAATACCGTAAAAGTAAAATAACCAAAAACTGTACTCAAAAAAAGAATCTCCGCCTTTTACAGCAGTTTAAAAATATTCTTTAAGAAAAATCGTAATAATAGCGAAATTTTGTAATTGAATAAAATCCTTTAATCAGTGACTTGCGTTTGTTCTAATGCCACAAGGTCTAGTTCAAGTAATGGTGAATAAAAAGTGATTGTAGCTAAAACCCAAATAAGAGGTAATCTGGTCAGACTCAGCGGTCACTGCAATTTAGCACTTTAAAAAGTTTACGTAGGCAAATTAAGTACACTTATTGTTAGGAGCAGTTTGGACTCTATTAAACAAATCAAATACCCACACAATCCCAGTAACTTGATTGCTTATAAATAATATAAATACAAATAATACAGCAGTTGCTCATACGAAAACTTACAAAAAAAAATTCTCACCTTAGCTTTATTGAAAACACTTGCACAAAGCACAAATCACATTAATATGGACCTTATCAACAACATTTCACTCACAAACACGCGTAATATTCTAAGACTGCACTTTATAACTTAAAAGAAGTGTTCGAAATCGGTGATGCGTGACCAGTTCGGGGGCAGGGACCTCGCGTTAGCCGCCGAGCTGCGCCGGCGCAGACTGTCGATACGCCGGTACCGTTGCTCTGAGTGGGAGCGAGGTCGGCCACGAACAGGCTTTGACATTTCCAAGTTATTTGTTACCTCAGGCTCTTTGTTGACGGCACAGTTTTGGCAATTGCCTTGATCGGTGTTGATAACGTTTAAGATATGGTTCTTGGTAATTGAATTTTAGATGGCTGTTGCAGCGAATATCGCTTTTTAGTTGAGTACGAGCAAATAATTATAGCTTGTATTTTTAATGTAACGGTCTTAAGTTCTAAACCGGTATCCTTAAGGTTTAAGGTTACATTATTGATGGAAAGTAGGTACTTTCTTTTTATGAACCTACTTCATGTGTTACTCCAACTCAGCCTACGTCATTCCAAGTTAAGATTGTGTTTTACAACACCTTCAAGTGAAGTGTTGTTACAATGTTTGGACAACATTCGCAATAAAATACCAAATAAAAAACTTTGAAATTTCTGTAAGCATCCACTGTTTTCAGTCTCAATTTTGAGGCTAAATAGAAATAACGTGATTACTGCTGCGAAATTTCATTCACTTCATTTATTTTTAACGAAGCATTCATAGAAAGTTCCATCGGGCCCGTCGCGGTTTTTTACATAATAAAAACATTCAGAAGAAATAAGTCACAAAGCCTTCAAGAAGATTCGCGAACTCGAAAGAAATCATTCAGTTTCGCCGAAGTTGAATCCGTTTATCAGATTCTTAGAGCATTAGTGTCGATTTGGGTCTACGAGCTTCTAAATCTTCGCAATTTCGGGAACTTCCTGAGCGTTATTTGATTGAAACAAACAACTTGATCTCAATATCAGTACATGAGTAAATAATATGATTTGCATAATATTTTTGAATTATCATGCACATCTCCTAACTATGTAGCCGCTATAAAGTATTTCTGATTTAGGTAGATAATTACTTTTCGGAGTTTCGTAATCAAAGGCTGTCAACGAAGTGCTAATACTGTCTAAGCAGAAACTATCTTCCAGTTTTTATGTGCCTCACACACAACCATGGGCGTATATAAGGGGGGGTTTCGGGGGACCGGACCCCCCCCTTAGCTTCCAAAATAATATACGGGCCACAAAACATGTATACATTATAATGCCTATGTGTACTCCTAATAAAACTTTCGCATTTATAATAAGATGGAATAGACCGGTAACATAAAACTTTGTAATTTTGATGACAGGAGGAGTGGGGTGTATACGTGACTTAACCCACACTACGCCACTGACATTTTGGTGTCCTAGGACCCCCCCTATGTGAAAGCTATAGCTACGCCCGTGCACACAGATTACCTATAAAAAATCTCTTTAAATATTTCCATAGAGGTTCTAAATATAATAAATAGTACCTATTGTAATGGGGAACACTTGATGCACAAATCGTACTTGTACAGTCAAAGACATTAAACAGTATAGTTAGTTATAGACCGGACATCAGGCCAAAATTTTTCGTCCAAAAGTTATTACCAATTCGTAATAAGTCGCTTTCTTGTGGCAAGGCGTCTCGGTATGTGCAAATTTTGTAAAGAAAGCAACTGACGAACAGGCTCAAAATTTTGGAAGGAAAATTTTCCCAATGTCCGTTTATATAATCTTAGAACTCGTGCACCGTGTACTTAACCTGTTTTTAAAACATTTCTTAATTTTTACTTATCAATTTTCTACATCACGTTCCTATACCAAAATTCTTACGATAATAAAAACTTTCCACTAAATGATGAAACTTAAATACATAACAGCATAAAACAATGATCACATGTTATCCCATATTAAGCTGTAATTTGCCAAAACCGGGTAACTATTTTTTGTTGTGAAAACATCTAAAAATTTAAGTACTATTTTATTTATTAACCTTATGTAAACTATAAGTGAACAGTAATGTTTTCGAAATAAAATGAAATATAGAGCTAGCTATGCCATATGTCAGAATTCAGATAGTAAATCCGACGTCGTTTTGTTATGGGAAATAAAATATAACCCCATAAGAGAAAGCAATAAAAACGAGGTTTGGCTATAAGAAAATTATGCCGCGTTAGTAGGGTCTGCACATGATTCCAGATGGTGTTTTAGCGCATCGACGACACAATTTTAATTAGTCACCGACTCTAAAATTGGTAATCATATAGGTAATGGTAATTATTTTTCGGTTATTAGTGATTTTTACATACAATTAATGTGCGCGCTAAAAACAAAGGACGCCATTATCATAGACACGCGTCATTGGAGCGTTTAAAATACACCGTCTGAATAAGAACAATAATTATAATCTACTAACCATGACAAACTATACTTCTAAAAAGACACGTGAGAAAACATATTTATAACGCGTATCTCTATGATACATAAATTCCCATAACGTATTATACAACGAACCATGGAATCGATAAAAACTTAAAATAGTTTAAAAACATATAAAAATGTTATCAATTCATTCTATCGGCATGCAATATCATAAAATACAAACCGTTAGTCAGAGTTCAATAACAACATTAATCAATCGATTTAACATAAACCAGTTTCGAGATTTTCGTTATGGTACCAAAGTATCAAACGTCCAGTGATCCAATCTAAGTATGGCCAAAATAATCATCATGATTAAATAAGTTATTTTCTAACTCATTCCTATTAGTTACAAACATACAAATGGCTTTACAGTAAGGTTAATTACCTATATCATGTTATTTTATACTCACAATACGACGTACTCAAATAAAAACATTAGACAAAGCTAAATTGAACAAAAGAAAAGCTACAAAGAAAACACAAGTACGTCAAAAGATTTCTAAAAGTTTATTGTAGATGGTTAACTTTTAACTCCGGTAAAAACACACACTTGGGAAGTCTGATTGATGTGAAAACTTCTCACCTGGTGCTGAGTATTATCTACATAAAGACTTATCGATCTTCGTTGAACGCGCCAGAAAACTCTTGGCCACTATTAAAAAATAAATAATAAAATTGTCAAGAGCACATGCGCGGGTTATCAATCACTTAACAATAAATCCCGCGGGAGCCGTCCTGGCGTCATTTTAATAAAATTGGTGGGTCTTATTTGTTTTTGGTAAGAATATTTAAGTGTGATTCTCAACAAAATGCAGAGTGATAATTTGAGAGTCTAAAAAATAAAAATATTATGTTTGAATTATAATGCAACTGCAATGTCAAACCGAACCTACTGAGTTAATAAAAAAATATTAATAATATAAGAAGTCTGTGACTAACTTATTAAATCAAAGTTAATAATTAATGCGCCATTGCAATTTGGGGTAAAAAAACATCAAAGCTTGTTAGGTACCGGTATAACAAACGGACAGCTTGAAATGAAGCTACGCTTTCGCGATTTTTTAAATATTTCTTTCACGCATGTCTTACCGTGTGACAGAGAGGGCACTATTGTCATTATGGATGTAAATTCTTTCCACTACTTAATAATCTACGGGCGAGACCAGTCGTGAGAAAATAGAGGCCAGCACTCAACCGTGCGAAAATGCAAGTGGGCTGATAAATATTAGAAGAATTTACGGCAGCTGGTTGATTCGAGCATATACGATCCTGTTCTATTTTTAATTCTAAAATCTAAATAAGGTATTGAATAATAATATTAGTAACAGCATATCGAAGAACCATGATCGGTACCTACTGACTTATAACAATCACAGAGGAAAACCTGTTAGACTAATATCGTGAATTGCGAGCAAATTCAAAGCAAGGCGAAGGCTCAGTGAGTTCGCCGTGAATTTGCTCGTAATTTTCCAGTTACATAATAGTTACATAATTTCGAAGATCTTCGTAATGTTTATTTTATAATATTAAGTACCTACCTATTACTTAAAGTAAAATGACACTACACACTCACTACAACAAAAATAACGATTTTAATCTACTAACCTCTCATAATATCAAGTGTCTCTCCAAGTGTCTCTATCTTCGGTAGAGCCCCTAAAGTATAAAATCTGAAGCCGCGAATGATGTTTTTGGCAGAAACAAGAAGAAAAATTGAACGGGATAATACTACATCTACACTTAGGGTGCTCCTAGTTCGCTAACTATAATATTGGCTGGCATACAAGCCTCAACAGATTATAAGCTATCGCCACCGTAGTCGAAAGCTAATACAAATCTAAAATGAAACCGATATTTGTAACCTGTACGTAACTTATATAATTACCTATTTGTCAATTATTTTATAAAGGTAAACTGGTAGAAATCGTATTAAATAGACTTTTTCAACGTGATTAGTGACAATACAAATCCAAATAGCAATTATAACTCAAAAATAGACATTGGTATGTAGCAGGCAAAGAGTTCTAAGATTATATAGAGCAGACATTGGAAAAAATTGTCATACAAAAATTTTGAGCCTGTTCGTCAGTAACTCAATCTACCATGAAATAACAAAATACCCATGTTAAATTCATTAGAACATATTTTGACATGATCGTAATGCATATTGGCATATTTCTTTCCAAAATATTGTTTTCTTTACAAAATTTAAGCATACCGAGATGTCTTGATACACGGACATGTTAGATAAAACAGCGACTTATTACCAACTTGTAATAACTTTTGGATGAAAAATTTAGTCCTGATGACCGGTCTATAACTATACTGTTTAATGTTTGGTAGCAGGTAACACAAGTAAGTAAATCAAATAAACTTCACGAAGCTAGAAGAGCTCTGAGTAATAGCAGTAGGTACTTAATTACTATACCTAAGTCTAATTATGAAGTTGTTAAGTGTATGTAATTCTACAGGCGGTGAATGATACTATCCAGGATGTAAATTATTATACCTATTAGAAGCTCCTTAAATCTAGTTTAGATCCAAAGCAATAATTATAGTTCAACGGCAACTTATTTCCTGTAATCAGCGAAAGTGAAATAGAAGAGGGAGATTTGTTATAACATGCATTGGCGAAGCTAGAATCATTTTCCAGGGTTGGCCAGTGTCGTAGACTTAAAAAATAATATGGACTATGTGTGCTTAACACATAATCCGCAAAATACCTCAGTGCCTGAAGACAAAAGTCTTCAATCAATGTGTGTTACCAGTGATGACATACGGCACTGAGACGTGGCCTCTGACTATCGGCCGCCTAAGACGGCTCACGGCCACTCACCGAGCTATGGAGAGGGCTACGCGATCGAATCAGAAATGAGGAGATCCGTAGAAGAACGAAAGTCACTGACATAGCCCAGCGGATTAGCAAGCTGAAGTGGCAGTGGGCAGGGCACATAGTTTGAAGAACTGACGGCAGATGGGGCAAAAATGGTCTCGAGTGGAGACCACGTACTGGCAAGCGCAGCGTCGGCCGTCCGCCTGCAGGGTGGGCAGACGACTTGATAAATGTCGCAGGAACACGCTGGATGCATGCCGCTCTTGACAGGTTCGTTTGGAAATATTTGGGAGAGGCCTATGTTCAGCAGTGAACGTCATATGGCTGATGATGATGATGATGATGATGTGCTGGACAATATTAATTTTTATTTCGTTTAAAACAAATATAGTAGTAGTAGTAGGTACTAGGCTGCCTCGAAATCCCTTGGGATGGGCACCAAGCAATTCTGGGATGGGCATGGGCTACCCGGCGCCCCTTCTATATACGACTATGATTAAGAAAGAATAACGATTTATTTGTCACAGTCGCGACACAAACAGATACAATTGACACAAAATAACAATAATAACAGTGGCTAGTCGTGGCTGTGACAGGTAGGTGACCACTCAGATTATTCACTGATTACATGTGAATACTTCCCAGTTTTCTGCTAGTTAAAAGAATACATACATCAAAAGACGGATAAAATATCAGCAAAGTGACATAGTGGATGTGCCAATTGCGCTTTTACTAAGCCTACCCTAAAATCCAGGGAATCCAGAGATCTCAGAGAACTAAAAAGCTTGAGCAAGTATTTTTAATACATAGTAATATGTGTTACTTATTCGTCGGTTGAATTTCAGGCGAGCCGACCCCGATTCCGTGGGGCTAAATGAGACACCCTGACCCTTTTTAAGGCAAGGTTAACTGGCCAGCACGGGGTAGAAATTACAAGAGTTAAGAACCTGAGCTCCAGGGTGGAAGTGCTCAATCTGCGTAATAGGGGGAAACCCATTCCGGGACGCATCAGCGACCCGCGATGGTAAAATCGGTGCACACCTCTCTACATCCTTTAGACACCAGCACCGATTTGCGTCCTTGGCATACGCCGCGCGCTTTTGGGATGCCCATCTAGTGAAATAACTAAAATTAATAATTCAAAACCATTATAATTTGCGATTATAATCTCGTTTCAGAACGTGAAAGTCTTGTCATGTTCCTATAGACATGTCAACGTCAAACACCAACACAGATTACTTAGAGAAGCTACGCTTAACACCAACGATACAAATGAGTTTTCATAGGTTTTATAGCATCAAAAAACTAATATTTTATCCTGGCGATTGAATTAACGTGTGAAAAAGAAAGCAATAATCATCATGCTAAAAATTCTGATGCAGATGACAGAACATTTGAAAACTGAGTACAAATACCAGTGTCGCCAGCTTAGGGGTTTTGCCCCCAAATTTAGGGGGAAAAACTTGTCTAGGGGGTTTTTTAAGGGGGGGAAAAGTTTAGGGGTTTTAAAATTTCGTTAAATTACAAAAAAAATATCTAATTATAATATTTTCCTATGATTTCGATATTGGAAAATGCATATATAAATGTTTAAATATTAACACTATACTCTACGCTTGCTATTTACGCCCGTTTTTGGATAATATGTCTTAAAGAAGTATGTAATTGGTAGATCCCGTAGGGTTTCATCCGTAAAAAATAAATCAACAAGACACGTAACGAACGTTGAAGCAAGTTAACTGGCAAAAAAGAAGTTGACAACACCGATTTTTTTTTTTTAGGATATTTTAGAAGTTTTTTGAGTTGCCCTTAGGGGGTTCAAATTTGAAATGTTGACGACACTGGTACTGAGTACAGTGTTGCCAACTTAACGGATTTGGATACGTTGAAAACGGAAAAAATCTTTCTAACGGCTGACGGGATATTTAACGGGGCAAAAACTACCTTCGGTAGCTAAATATCCGTCTACATATCCCAAATTTATTAGTTTTTTTTCATGTGGCAGCAAGGACACTCGCAACGCAAATGTAAAAAAAAATTGAGGATTTTTTAAAATCTTGTTGGCAACACTGGACGTATGACAACTGACGAGTGATTTTACTGGACATTGGGTAGTAGCACGGCTGGTAATCTTCATACAAAAATTTTTTGCCTTACAGCTACGGTTTGTCTATGGTTCGTGCTAAGAAAATGACAGTTACCCTACCTCCCTCACCTCTTACTTCTTTCTTGGTTGGCCTATGACTAACGTCATATTTGTTTATGATACTTCAAATTAAAGTGACAGGTACAACCGTTGTCAAACAAGATTCCCGCGGACAGTTCATTACAGTTTTGAAGTTTTGCGTTGATTAAATTCCGTAACTTATCCTCTCAGCTTCGAAGCCTGTAATATTTATTTGTGCAACATGTACAACCAGTGCTGTGTTGTGGGTTGTGGAAGTAGACGAAAGGACGTCAATTTATATAGATTCCCGGGAAGTGAGACAGGACTCCAAAAGTGGTTACAGTGCATTAATTGTGAAAGACTGCGAAATATGGAAACAGAAGAACTTAGTAAACAACACGTGTGCGAAAAACACTTTGAGAAAATATTTATAGGGTCGTGCCCTTCGAGGCGGCGTCTCCGTGTTGGTGCCTATCCGACGTTATTTTCTTCAAGTGAAATTAACAGTGGCATTCCTCGAAACATTCGCACTGACACCACAAGTAAGTGTTTTGGAACCGGATATGTAATATGGACTAATTTACAATCTTAGCAATTGTAATAATTATAATAATATCAGCCCTGTAATATGGATGTACTATGCCACTACTGTATTATAATATAATAGTAAGATATTATATTAAATTCTTAGGTATGTAGATTTCCTCACAATATTTTCTTTAACCATCAAAATGAACGATAATAAGTAATAATATACATCTAAATTAGAAAAGACAGATGTGTGTGCCTTGGGTTTTGAACCTGAAAACATTTGTTCAAATTTTTTAGAACCCCAACGAGACTATCAAGCACCGATTCACATTATCATAATTATTACTTAACCCTAATTAATTTTCAATAATACAATATTTTTCAGGGTATATGCAAGAACATGGTTATTCTAGAAAAAGAAAGCACAATGACCATTCATATTGTAAGATTGGAGTTGCTGCTCAGAAACATATTAGGATGGCTGTCGGTAAGTGTATTTCTCTCTTAAATATTTTAATGTACTTACTGATAACAATACCTAGTGAAATCTGTATTGAAAATACAGTATGTATATGATAAGTATTTATATATACTTTATATATTTCATTTCAGAAACTGTTATTGAGAATGAAGAAGCAGTATTACCTTCTACTGCCCAACCATTTATTAGAAGAGGTAAATTAATTCAATTTTTACTTTTTATTAGCCTTTTCAATGATAACAAGATCAATTTGACTTATGAAATAAAACTTTATCTTTAGTATATTAATTAGGGTTTATTTTGATACATTCCTTTTTATGATTTCAGATGCAGATATTCACTTCAGGACTCTAACATCAGTGAGAAGAAGGCGTGTTGTTGCTAAAAAAAAACTACTTTCACCAATATGTGCTAAACTGTATACTGAATATATCAAATCTCAGAAGCAGTTAGCGTATCGTATAAGGGCACAGAGGGCCAATACATTTTCAAAAGAAAAATCTTTTGAAAAACTAACTGAAAAATTGAACCCATTTGCCAAAAAAATATTATGGATGCAAATTAAACAATGTACGAAAAAAGCTAAAGGGAGACGATAAGAAAATGAAGAAAAGCTCATCGCATTATCAATTATAAAACAAAGCCCAAGATGCTACAGGTTCCTGCAAAGAATATTTATTTTGCCTACAAAGTGAACCCTTAATAAACTAGTATCAGGTTTAGATATAGAGACTGGGATCAATACTCATATATTTGAAGCAATTGAACAGGAGGTAAAATCCATTCACTTAGATTGATTTACATTTAGTTCCTTTAATAAAACTTAAGATATTTGTAAAATTTGCAAAAGATAATGATAATGATAAGATTATTAGGTGTTGAAATAAATAATGGTAATAATATCTATAAAAATCATTTTCAGGTTAAAACATGGACAGAAAAAAAAAGATATTGTTCGATAATTTTTGATGAAGTAGCCCTTGACGCAGCCTTAACGTATGAAAAAAATATGATACAATTATAGCGCTTGTCGATCTTTTACAAAAAAAAATGAACTTGCAGATCATGCATTGGTATTTTTATTGAGAGGAGCAATTTTTAAATGGCAGCAGCCTCTGGCATATTACTTCTGCAAGGGTGCAGCATCTGGCGCCGAATTGAAGACAGTAATAATAATAAAAATGATTACTGCTATTAGCAACATAGGTCTGTTGCCAATTGCCGTTGTCTGTGATCAGGGTACAGCGTTTCAATCAGCCCTTAAAAGTCTCCAAGAAGACACACGAAGGGAACAATTAATTAAAGGCCAAAAAATTGGTAAGTCAAATTAGTATTTCTCTGACAGTTTATAGTTTAATATTATTTTTTCAATTAGCAATAAAATGCACAATGCAATTAAATTAACTACTAACTATAATATTATTTTCAGACAATATTATTTCCCTGAATGGACAGGCAGTCAGTGTTATTTACGATCCACCACATCTTATAAAGGGGCTAAGAAATAATTTTTTGTCAAAAAATATAAAGTATGAAAATAAAATTTCAAAATGGGGTGATATTGTCGATGTATATAAAACCGACTGCAACCATGCTCAGATGAGGCTCTTGCACAAATTAAATGACGAATATGTGATTCCAGACAAAATAAAAAAGATGAAGGTATAATAGTTTATCATAACATATAATTAATTTATAAATACATATTATATGGATATGTCAGTTCTATATAATGCAATGTATATTTATATAAGTTTATTTTTATTTCAGGTAAAAAATTGTGTAAGAGTCTTAAGTAAAACAATGGCGGCTACTTTATCTTACTCTGCGCAATTTTGTAAGTATATAAAACATTGCCATCTATTATAAATCATATTATAATGTAAAGATAATTATTCATAATATACGTTTTATTACAGCGCAATATGCTGATGGAACAAAAGTAAGCCCAACTTTAAGTAACACAGCCGAAATGGTCTCATTTTTCGACGATCTCTTCGACTCGGCAAATGGGGCAAGTCTGTCAAATAAAAATAATAAGGGTAAACCTTTAAGGCAGTCGGTAACACCCAATTCAGAACATCATAAATTTTGGGACGGAGCAATAAAAAAACTTAAGAATATAAGATTTGTGGATTTTCACTTAAAAATTGGATTACAACTATTGAGAGTTATAAGAGATTGTGGAGTTTTTTTAAAGACAAAGTAATTAAAATTATGAGGCCCAGATTTTTTAATTCGGACCCTATTGAAAATTTTTTCGGTCAAGTTCGTGCTTATAATAGTTGGAATATCAACCCTAACTGCTACACTTTCAGAAACACTTTTAAATCACTGTTAATCACAAGGTTTATAAAATTCCATTCAGAAAGTTACAATTGTAAGGAAGATTCAGGTGAGCAATTGATTATTTTAAAAACTCTGTTTAAGAAAAAAACCCATAGTGAAGATATAAGCTCACCTGAATCCTCTAACATAGGAGATGTAAATCTTGAAAGTATTCCTCTTAACACAGCGAGTGAAGAACGTCTTCATGTCCACTCACGGGCATACACAGCTGGGTGGGCTGTACGACAACTTATAAGCAAAAATAATTGCAATGAATGTAAAAATGATTTTACTTCCACGGCAGGAGAAGAATCAATTCAAAAATATATATCATTAAGAGAATATAAATGTATAAAGAAAAGAAAGTTGGTCTACCCATCAGAGTGTGCTGTGAGATATTTTGGTTATATCATCAAGGAAGCAAATGAATACTTGGAAAAGCATCCTCAGACAAAAAATATATTAAAAATAATTAAAAACATAATCTTTTCCAAGTATTCATTTGACTTCCTTACTTGCGAATCACATAAAAATAGTGTATTGGATTGCTTTCTCGATATAACTTTGCGATTAACAGTATTTAATTGGTGTAACACAATTAATAAAATATTAAAGGGCACAGATGTTCTTAGGTTAAAAAATAAAAGTTTGCCTCCCATGCAATTAAAAGCCTATAATAGATATATAAAAAGAGTGAAAAATAAAATAAAAAAATTATAATAACAAATTTGTTTTCATTTCAAATATTTCTACTTAGTTTGCAACAATAAAAAAAATAAAAATAAAGAGAAACGAAAACGACGTGGCTTAAAAGGCAGGTATTGCGAGCCTGAAATTTTAGGCATAACAAGAAAAAATTAAAAAATAAAAAGCTGTCATATTCTTTAGTCGGACTGAATGGTGAGCAAAATTGAATGTATGGAAGATATCCATCTGAAGCGTAGCTTCTCTAAGTAATCTGTGGGTAGTAGATTTCCGTAGTATTATAATGCTCTTTGGTAGTAGAAGTGTATTTATCAATTTTTGCTTTTGTATTAGTATACTAAAGGGTATCATTTATTTAATCTGAAATACTAGTTTTTTTTTTATTATATTCGCATATATTTACATAATAAGGGCAGCACACGCACGAGTAATGACCAAATTAATTGCAATGGAACACTGAATTTTGATGTTTCGGGTCGCGATTATTTGTTGATAAGCGAGGAGGAAACTCTAATACTAATTTATTCAGTACGAAATATATAAATAAATAAAAAATGTCGGTGCTTTTAACTGCAGATTGGTTCCAGTTGGACTCCTACTATAGGCAAGTAACATTACCTATATTTTTAGGTGCTTATTCTTACTTTCTATTGATATTATTACAATGGTGAACTGTAATAATTCTTATGGAACATAAGCTTTGGGGAATAAGCTATAAATCCCATTTATTTATGGCATTGAATGACGAGACGAGCATGTTGTTTGCCTGATGGTAAGCGATACGACCAGCCATAAACAAAAGCAACAGCATTCAGCACCGTAACAAAGAACCGTGTGGCATTCCAATGCACTCATCATCCTGAGACATAAGATGGTTAAGTCTCATTATGTCCAGTAGTTACATTGGCTACAATGTCCTTCAAACCGAAACACAACAGTGCATGCACAGTGCTGCTTGACGGTAGAAATAGACATTGCGGTGGTATCCACCCAGACAGATTCTTACATATGAGAGACCTACCACCACTCAATATTAAAACTTAGAACAATATTAATCAAATTAAATGAAATAATTTATTCAAACCCTCAAGAAATTATACATTATTTAGATTCTTATTAGGATTGTCTCTAAGATTCTAATACAATGTAATTGAATATGCTGTTGTAATAATTTTCAGAAAGTTCGACCTATACATGATGAACTGGAAAATGGACGAAGGCCTTGGCAATATGATTGTATGTGGAGCTCCTTACGGTGGTCCCATGGCAGTGATGAGAGACAAGAAACAGTTTGTGCAAATCAAAACCACAACAAAACCTGTTATCACAATATACAACTGTGCTGGCAACATTATATCAAAAATATTGGTAAGTTATTCTTTTAAGGTCTATTAAGTTCATGGTTTCCCTTATTACATTACCAATACGATTGTGGGTCTGTGTAAAAAAAAATTTAATAATAAATGATTACCTGTTTATTATATAAGTTAGTTTGTGTTGTTAGTGACTCAACTGCTGTTAATTTTAACTCGTCAACGCCTGCTTATATATAGTTATAAGCTAATTTCCTTATCTAAATGGACACCGGTGTCCACTGCGGGTGTTAAAGGATTAATATGTAGCCCTTCCAATCTTCTATTCTATTACCCTACTCTTGGAACCCATGTTTTAGCCCTAAATCTAATTTACTAATATCTGTAAATCACAAAAATTTTTCTTTGTCATGATGATTCCACTTTTTGAGATTTTTTATATTTTTTACTTTGTTCCAGTGGAACAGTGGTGTATTGGTACACATGGGATGGTCAGATTCAGAACAGCTGCTGTGCATTCAAGAGAGTGGTGATGTCCTCATTTACGACATGTTTGGAGCGTATCAGAAAACATTCAACTTGGGCCAAGAAGTTAGAGACACTAAGGTAGCTATAAAAAAACATTTGTGAATGAAATGTATTTGGAAGAAATAAAATATACTAGTTATTGGTTGCACATATTCGAGGGGCCGTCTGGGAAGGTATCACCACAATTTCTATTTCTACCGCCAAGCTACAGTGTGCATGCACTATTGTCTTCTGGTTTGAAGGAAATTATAGCCAGCATAATTACTGGGCATTATGATACTTACACCTTATGTCTCGGGATGACGAGTGCAACAAGGTGCCACACAGTACATTGTTTTTGCTACTGTTTATGGGCAGTTGTATCACTTACCATCAGGCTAGCACCATGCTCGTCTCTTCATTCAACTGCAATAAAAACAATAAGAAGTAGTGCTTCCTTCTAAATTTTCCATTTGTGTTACAACAGTAACACAGGACAGGACAGGACCACAGAACACACCTGATGAAATTTGGCACACAGATAAACCAAATTTTGGATTGAAAATTATAGGGTACTTTTTATCCTGAAAAATTCACAGTGGGGAATTTATTCCGGTAAAAGTCTCACATGAGTTGAGCCATATGCATCAACTAAAAAAAATATGTTGCAACAGTTTGGAAAAATCCTCAATCCAACCGTTTTAAATGATACCTAATTTAGTCCCTTTTATTTTTATTCATGTAATTTGTTCCAGGTATGCAAAGCCCAAGTATTCCAGAACACGCATGGGGTCGGTATAGCGGTAATCACAACTACAAACAGGATGTTCATGTTGAATAATGTCTCCGAGCCGAAAGTTAGACCACTCCCTGATCTTCCAAGTAAGCAATTCTTATCTACTACTGTATATTATAGGCTTATGTTCTGAGTATTCAAGAATATATATTTTAATTACGGCTTTATCTCTTTCTGCCACCAGAGTGCAATTCAGTTATAAATCTAAAATGTGTGCCTGTGGCAATCAAGGTTGGAACGGATGAAGTAATGACATACAATACAATACAATACAAAACTCTTTATTGTATAACCAAGTTACATGAAAAGTAAATATAATGAGACTTAACATCTTATGTCTCAGCATGTCGAGTGCAGTTGAATGCCACACAGTACTTTGTAACTCAAGGTGTTGAATGGTGTTACTACTGTTTATGGGTGGTCGTATCGCTTACCATCAGGCGAACGGCATGCTCGTCTCGTCATTCTAAGCTATAAAAAAAAAAGAATTTTGCTTTGCGTCGATCTAGTTTTTTGTTTCAAGGGTGTCTTGGTTGAGAGTGTTCTTAGCTGTGATTAAAGAAAACTTTTATAATTCAGGGCCTAACGAACCTATATCGAGTTGGTGCGCAATGAACTCTGGTTTCCTTGTATGTAGAGACAAAGAAATTTACAAATGCCAGCTTGGTGAATCCAGAGCTGTCCTTTTAGTAAGTAGCTCAATTTATAGCTATAATATTGAAATCTATGACATTGATATAAAGGATATTTTTGTTAGTTAATGTTTTATTTGAATGTTCCCAAACCACCACATGTGTTTTATTACATTGCATTGACTTTTTTTTTTGTTGACGAAACTCTTGAGTATAGTTTATTCTTATATTTCCAGAGACCAGATATAAGGAACGCTTACACTCAAGTACTGTCAATAGTAGCATCACAAAACGGAAAGCATATTGCCCTATTCACTGACTCTGGTTGTCTATGGATCGGCTCATCAGATCTTAAGACTAAATACTCTGAAATAGACACGGGGCATATCAAACAACCTAAAGAGTTGTTGTGGTAAGTTTTCAACACATTGTTAAGCAATTATTTAATATTTTAAAATGCATGGAATTACTATGAATCTTATAAAATTAAAGTGGACGATAGCCTAGTTGGGAATGGAACGGTCTGCCGAGACAATGTCCGCAGGTTCAAAACCCAAGGCACACACCTCTGACTTTTCGAAGTTACGTGTGTATTGTTTATCAATTATCGTTGGCTTTAACAGTGAAGAAAAACATCGTGAGGAAACCTACTTACTTGAGAATTGTCCATAAAAATTTCGAGGGTATGTGAAGTCTGCCAACCTGCACTAGGCCAGCGTCGTGGATCAAGGCCTAAACCCTCTCAGTAGTAGAGGAGGCCCGTGCTCAGCAGTGGGCAGTATATAATACAGGGCTGATTGCATTGCATTGCATTATAAAATTAGGCTATTGCCTACTTTTGTTCAATTTCATATGTGGTTATAGAGTTAAATTCCCACAAGCAGGCTTACATATTCCATTTGGCACAGTATTTACCTACTAAAAAAAAAAATACTTAGTCTTTAATAATAAATGCGACCATCAACAAACAACTCTATTGCACTACACTTTGCATAGTGTATAATGACGTCATTAGCAACTTTATATAAATATTTCAGGTGCGGTTCCCAAGCGATAGTAGTACACTGGGACGACTTACTATGCATGTACGGGACCAAAGGCAACTCTGTGTCTTACCCCTACGACGGACCGTTCCACCTCATACAAGAGATGGACTGTGTTCGAGTTGTTTCTGAGATGACGCACGAGCTCATACAGAAAGTGCCATTCGTCGTCGAGAAAATATTCAGGATCAATAGTACTGCGCCCGGATCATACTTGGTCGAAGCTTCTCGACAGTTTCAGGTATTTTATTGTCAATTCTTATTACCTAGGCTACCTCTGAGTTCATCATCTGCCACGTGACGTCCACTGCTGAACATGGGCTTCCCCTAAAGATTTCCAGACGGACTGGTCAAAAGAGGTCTGCATCCAGCGTGTTCCTGCGACCTTTATCAAGTCTGAGTTGCATGGCGACAAAATGTTAAATTTGTGACCATACTAATTTATCTTATTTTTTATCTTTGGGACACAGGCCCCCTTTTGAAATTCCTACTTCGCCCATGCTTATACTTTAGTGGAGTTAAAAAGACTCCAGAATTGAAAAAGAACAGCATGCCCATTGAATTTTTTAACATTGGAATATCACCAATATTTTAACACTAGTGTTTGTTTCCCACTGACTGCCTCGGTGGCGTATTTGTATTACGATAAGACTGCAATGCTGAGGTCTTGGGTTCGAATCGCGAATCGGGCATAGTGATATTGGATTTTTCTTTTCTATATCAGCCCGGAGTCTGGAATTTGTGCCCGATACTGTTGTGGGGCTCCTTTTTCCGCACTTAGCCCGTAGAAAGTCTGGTTGTTGTGAGTATTTGTGCCCGATATGGCGATAGGCTCGTCCCCTATTATATGATGGGACGGAATACGCACTGCGAAAGGTGGGTGCATTAGGTGCCTCTGCCTACCCCTTCGGGGATGAAAGGCGTGAGTGTGTGCGTGTGTATGTGTTTGTTTCCCAATGTTCATGGAAATATTACCTGCCAGATTACGTATTACACAGGTAATGCAGTACGCATTTCATTACTATTTATTACCCGACTGCGAAAGAAGGAGGGTTATTGAGGAATATTACAGTGTGACATTCGTTTTCGGTCATCGTTCGGTGACTGTCATCGTAAAACAAACCCTTCATCTAATAAGTAATGTAAATGTAAAACATGTTTTATTAAACAAAATGACTTCAGAAACGCAGCCACAGAGCGGACGAGTATATACGACTAGTGAAGCCCGACCTACCCGTCGCCGTCCAGGATTGTATAGAGGCGGCGGCGTTTGAGTTCAACACTGAGGTTTGTAACGTTATAATTTTTTTTTATCGATAATATTGATAATCGATTGATAATCGATTTTGAAGCGCCATCTGACCGAGTTGTGGCCAGATACTTTTAATGAAATGAAACAAAAGAACATAGGTTATCCCATTGGGTTGTTTTTATCCCTTGAAAATATAAAGCGGGACTTTAATCCCGGAAAAATTTCAATGGTGGCAAATCCGTGCTAAAGTTACCTATAGTTTTAAGTTTTGTAGCATGATATATGTGAATGTGTAATGTTATTCTCTTACATCTTTAATGTGACAGGTTCAGAAGATGCTCATCAGGGCGGCGCAGTTCGGCAAGTGTTTCCTGATGGACCAGGAGTTGACGGAGCTTTATGTGAAGACCTGCAGATCACTGCGGGTCCTCAACGCCATCAGAGACCCTAAAGTGGCAATACCGCTTACAT
Organism: Sphinx pinastri; assembly: GCA_947568825.1. Lineage (NCBI taxonomy): Eukaryota > Metazoa > Arthropoda > Insecta > Lepidoptera > Sphingidae > Sphinx > Sphinx pinastri. The sequence goes on along the minus strand of OX387627.1, from coordinate 4,815,411 downwards.
CGGTCCAGTATCCTTTTAGAAATGACAATTTGTGAAAAAAAAGTTGTTATGAAGAACCAAATTTTTATTATATTAATAGCTGAGTCTGCTAGGTGTCCACGTATATTTAAATCTCTATTCGCTCAGTCATGTTAGGTAGTTATTTTTTTACAAGAATTGAAGGAATTATGCGTGGTGCAATTATATACAGGGTCGTTTTGACATTGCGTTACTAAATGAAACCACATACTTATCTCCTTGAAAATAACACTTTCCATTCAGTTATTTTAACCATAGGCGTAAAATAAAAAAGTGTAAGTTTCGAACAAAATAAATATCAATAAAAAGTGACTTTAAGTTTACACGCCCTAATGCCACTACTACTACTCTAAGAGGATTCGTCGCAGCGGCAACATCACACTTTCTGTCAGAAAAACACTCACGCACACGTCATATTCGCAATAAACTACAAAATGATTAAAAAATCAGGGAAGTAATAATGAGATTTTTGGTGAAAATATTCGTTATTCATAGATGATATTTGGCACGATGTTAGCAGAGGTAAAGAAGAGTAGGTGGTTTCATTTAGTAACGCAATGTCAAAATGACCCTGTATATAAAGAAACAAACTCTGTACATAAACGAAAACTATATTGCAAAATTACACGCTAACCGTTACACATCACAGACAAGAAGGAAGAGCAGCGCTCTCCGTGGCAAAAATGAACACTATAGTTAGGCTGCGTTCCATAAATACTGTGAACAGACAGGAATGTCTTCAATTTTATTATAAAGATATACAGATTCATTTGTTTAATTTATTTACGTTTGCAACTGGTACGTGCATAAATCATTCGGTCATTGGTTTGTGAAGACGTTTAGATATTTGTTAGAAGTAAACACAGAAAATGTTAATGCTTCGACTCTCCTTTTATCGTAGTTGTATTGCGTGTACTATACGATGTATGCGTGTAAGTGCCTGCAAAGGTCTATTTATTGAATAAATAATTGATTGACTGTGTGTGTGTGTGTGTGTTTGTATGTGCAACCGTTGAATAAATAGTGATAAAGTTTGGTACTTTGATTAATTATATACCTAGATAGAGTGACGCGCTACAATGAAACTAAAATAAACAGGCCAACTTTTCTTAAGCTAGTATGCGTGACAGCTGTGTCATACGCTATAGCTGCATCATTCTGCGTATCCTTGTGTGCGCGCATGATGATACCAATTATTGCATGGTTTCTATTAAAACTGGGAGAAAATGATATCCATGTAAAACAACAAAAAATAATTCACTGGAACTCATTTAGTGGACAACTGTTGGCCTCTATTTTTTTCGACGCGTTTGAAACGTTCAGTGTCTATCTAGGTATATAATTAATCAAAGGTTTGGTATTGAGTGGGAGTAGATATTCCTTATCGCGACGCAGACTGTGTACACTGGGCGCGCGCGTGTGCGTGGACCGGCTCGTGTGGCGCCGCCTGCACTGCCTCGCCGCGCACGTCGCCGCCGCCACGCACACGCGCGGGGGGCGCACGCGCGTGCTCTCGCACTGGGCCTGCTACAAGGTACCGGGGGAGCGGGGGCGGGGGGGGGGGGGGCTGATCATTCACATGAGTGTAGGGTCTTAGGGGGGGCGGTACCAGCTGTAAGGGGGGGAGTGTTTATTCACATTGGGTGTAATGTCTTAGGGGGGGCGGTACCGGCTGTAGGGGGGGCCTGATCATTCACATGGGACTAGTGTGTTAGGAGGGGCGGTACCGGCTGTATGGGGGGGGGCTGATCATGAATTCATGAAGAGGAATATCCTCGGCCACTATAAATAAAAGATTGCCATTTATTATTGACTTGTGACCAAAGCGTCGAATGAAGGATGACTAAAAAAATACTCGGTACACCCAGATAGTCGGGCCTGACTGTACTTATGACATATTACGATCAGACTCTGGAATTATGCCCGGTAAATTGCAATACGTTCACCACCTGGGACATAACATAGCTGGTGCGCGTGCGATACACTTCTTCCTACCGTGAGAGAATAAAGCATGATGCTTTAAATTAACATGATATACAACCCCTTGCCAGGTATCTCAGACGCATGTGGACAACGAAAGCGCCGCTCGGGAGATAGGCGAGAAACTACGCAACGTGCCGGGCATATCGTACACAACCATAGCCATGAAAGCAGCTGAGAAGGGGAGGAAAGCACTTGCTATTAAGGTACAATTTGGCATGGCAAGTCATTTTTTTATAATTGTCATTGTTTATTGCTTCTATTTATATTTTTGATTGTGAGTGACGAGACGAGTATGCCGCTCTCCAGATGGTAAGCGATACGACCGCCCATAAACAAAGTACTGCATGGCATTCCACTGCTCTCGTCACCCTGACACATTAGATGTTAAATCTCATATTGCCCAGTAACTACGCTGGCTACAATGTCAATGGCAATTTTCTCGTCCACGTAGCGTAGTGGTAATATATAAGGATAGGATCGGTAGGTCCTGGACTCGACTTCCATGTGGGGCAAAACTTTGTGTAGGTTTTCTGACACGATTTGCCTCAGAGATCTAGCTGATTATGTCCATTATTATCACGAAGTCTGGAATTGTACGTCATCATCATCAGCTTATAGTTTAGTCCACTGCTCGACATGGGTCTCCAATTCGCGCTATTTCCCCCAGTGCTTGATAAATCGAAACTAGCTAGCTATTATATCGGCCTAACTTAGCTGGCAAAATGCCGCTGGGATGGACCTCTAACTTTCCCTGCAATGAGAAAACCATGTCCGTAATAAAAACCAAACTACTGAATCGATTTTGAAATAATTTCTATGGAACTAATATGGAAGTATATTTCTTTCAAATAAAACAAGAATTTTTCAAATCGGTTTAAAAATGACTGAGTTCTGATGTAACATTAAAAAAAATACACGACGAATTGATAACTTCCTCCTTTTTTCGGAAGCCGGTTAAAAATGTATTTTTCTATTCTCAGATTCTAGAATACGAAACACATAGTAAGCTGCAAGTCCCTCTCTTACTTTCTCTTGAGGAGGGTCACACGGCACTCCTCAAAGCGACCTTGAGCGGAGACACAGACTTAGTTTACTCCGTGCTACTGCATCTCAAGGAGAAAATGAGCAAGAATGAATTTGAAGTAAGTACTTATTATAAGCGGTTGTGTCCTAGTAAGTACAATGGTCAGTGGGCTAAGAATGTTGCAATTTTGACACGACTCCGTTTCGTTCCATTAGGATTGGTTGAGAGACAAACACGTGACTACTAAGGAAAAAAAAAACAAAAAAAAACGTGACTGACGTATTGGTCTCATGGTAATCACAAATATCAAAACTAAACGACATCGACTTACGAATTGCGTTTTTTGGAGAAATTCTAAGCACTCTGATGATTTCATTTCACAAATATATGTGCACATGAATTGTAAACCAAATCGAATTGGTATATAAATTCTTATTATTACAGCGATTATTATGAATCGTCAAAACTCAAAACGTGTCGTCATCGTCAAATGGGATTCGTAGTTTTTGGAAGTACATATTAATCTTTGATTAATTATATACCTATAGACATAGAATAATAACGCCAAGAATGATAGTTTCATATCAAAAAACTGTCAAGTGTGAAGCATAAAACTCATTGATGTAGGCGTAGGCCACACGTATTGACGTTCTGCCACACGCACACAAGGGTGCAAATAATGTTGCTAGTGGTATCGGATGTTCCCCAAAACCTTAAGTCATTATTTAATTAGGATTATTTAATTATGGAATTATTATTATTGTTCACAGTAAGGGATTACTTTATCCTTAATTATAATGATAAAAATCTGAAATAAAAAATAATAAAATAAATCCCTTAGAATGACCAAAACAGTACCAAATTAAAAACAAATTACGTTGATGACGTGAATTAAACGGTTGAATGCGGTATTTACCTTTGCCTCCATTCTAGTTTTATGATGATGATATGAATGAATGCCTTTATTTATGTCAATAATATCAAATGTATCTGGTTCTATTTTATTACGGTTTTTTTGCGAATCATAGTAAAAAAGGCAGCGTCACCATTCACCATTCAACCGTATAATTGACGTCATTTGAAGCTTAGTGCTTACGTCTGCTGAAAAAAAGAAAAAAAAAGTTAAAATTATAAATGATAACTTCATAATTTCTAAAAAAGAAAAGATACAGGTGTCCTTATTTTAGAACTATTTTCGTTTAAAATAATAATATAAGCTTGTTAAAATTTGAAATGTCAATTTAAATCAACTCAACAGAAAAATATTATTTTCATAATACTGGCAACACAATTCCAAAGCATGCAAAGGTACCAATTAAATAAGTAAATTTTAGAAATATATTAATTTTAGAATATGAACATCAACATTTGGGGTATCAATTTTCTTTTTTTTTTGGCAACATTTTGATATAATGGCGTCTATAAAATTTTTGAATTATTGTTTTTGCTTTAGCTATTATTTTATGTCAAAATATTAGATTAATCGTAATAATTGCATGTGAAATGTTATGTTACAATGTTTCTTAAAATTATCCGAGATACTGTGACATCAGTTTATTGCACAAACCATCATTTTAAAATATAATATCGAGAGCTGATAGCGCTACGATTCGGCCTTGAGCACTGACGCGGGATGTTTGGTTACTAGGCTAATTTAGCCTAGTTTTACTTGCCTCACTAAGCGTGTATGTTCACGGTTTCTATGTGTTATTATTCTAAGCCTATAGAGTAACGCGCTGCAATGAAACTAAAACAAACAGGCCAACTTTTCTTAAGCTAGTATGTGTGACAGCTGTGTCATACGCTATCGCTGCATCATTCTGAGTATCCTTGTGTGCGCGCATAATACCAGTTATTACATGGTTTCTATTAAAACGGGGAGAAAATTATATCCATGAAAAACAACAAAAAATAATTCACTCGAACTCATTTAGTGGGGAACAGTTCGCCTCCATTTTTTTCGACGCGTTTGAAACGATCAGTGTCTATCTAGGTATATAATTAATCAAATATATTAATATTAATTATTTTGTACGATTCATGAGCATGGGAATTTATTGCAAAAAAAACGAATCGCATATATCACGTACCAGAAATAAACTATTCGTCATTGTGTGTACGAACTATAACTTGCTTTAATTTATGTGGAATCTCACCATAACTGTCCACATAAGTATGTCGCATTCCGGGATCATTCTGATCATTCTCTATATATCTAGTTACAAATAAGCCGGCATAACTGTGTCGACTGGCGAGAATCATCTCTCGTGGACACTGTCTGGACCCCACCCCCTACCATCAGGTGCAGTTAAGTCACTTTGACGGATAAAAATTCAAATTGATTAATAATAATAATAATAAACCCGCAGGGGCGGCTTTGTGGCGAGCCGTCGGTGAGTGGCGACACCGCGTACCCCGATTCCGTGGGGGCTAAATGAGACCCCCTGACCCTTGGCTTGCCTTAACTGGCTGGCTAGGGGTGGAAATCGCAAGAGCTAAAATCTCAAGCTCCAGGGTAGAAGTGCTCAAGCTGCGTAATAGCGAGGAAACCCGCTCCGGGACGCGTTAGCGACCCGCGATGGTGAAATCGGTGCACACCTCTCGACACCCTTTAGCCACCCACACCGATGTTGCGTCCTTGGCATGCGCCGCTTTTGGGATGCCCATCTAGTGGGGGGCAAGTCACCGTCTGCCTTGAATACAAATGATTGAGACATTTTACTTGGCAGGCGTCCCGTTGTCTCAATCAATAGCCCAGCAACCAGTCCAGCTAGATCCCATCCATAGACCCAATTAATTCCCATCTACTCTGCAATAGTCCTTACACCTTGCAGGCGCTGTCTTTGGTTGTATTTCTTCCATAAATGCAGACAGAGATAGTACCTGCATGGTGTACATATCCCAACTATATTAAAGTATCTTTAAGGGGCCTCTACGTGTTGGATCTGTATCCCCACGCAAGCCTTCCAAAAGGACCGGCCTTCGTGCCGTGATATTCCACAGGAAAGATACAATAATAATAATAAAATTTATTTGGCACAAAAATTACAATAAATTTACACCAAAAACATAGGCTTTAAAGATTTGCGACATTAAGCAAAGTTAAGCCTCCATATGCCGAACTAGGTTAAATACCTGTATCTCAGCACATAGCGCCGTTCCCCACAGTTTTACAATAGCCTCTAGAATTCATTTAATAACTATTATAATAAGACTCAAAAATGATGCTACAAGTATAGTGAACCTCTCTGAACGTGTGTGTGTGTGTGTGTGTGTATGTGTGTGTGAGTGTGTATATGTGTGATAGAGAGAGGGTGTGTGCATGGTTTGTAACTTGCCCAGATAGGCATGAATTTGTAAATAACAAAATTGATTGATTTATTTATGATTGATTTGATTGATTTATTTACATGCTCCTACTTGAAGCGTAAAAAAAATATATCAGACCGTATTTAGCTTTAATTAACAATAAGTTGCTAATCATAATGTCAATTTTTTTTTTGTTTTAATGTTACTTTTTATTTATCCTCTATACTTATTTTGCTCTTGCTGTGATATTACGGTTTTTGTAACATTTATTTGTGGACACTTTACTGGGCAATGTATTCGTTTTACTATACTAATTTTATATGTATACTTGTACATTTTGTTTTCCTAATGAAATAAAATAAAAAATCGTTTCTCAGATGGCGATCCGTGGCTTCCCTCTTGCCCACGCGTTATACATAAAGTACTGCGCGACCCACAACCGCGAGGCGTTACGGCAAGTGTACGTACAAGAGGACAACTTCCACGGACAAGTCGCAACACACATCCGAGACGCGATCGACGAGACCAACCCGGGGAGTATCGAGGCGTCGCTCATATCCGCAAGGGAGTGTTATAAGAAGGGCAAGAATGATTTTGGTAAGGACAAACGTTAAAGTTATAGAGAACTAGGCGTGCCCTAGTTATGTCAGTATAACTACTGGACATAATGAGACTTAACATCTTATGTCTCAGGATGACGAGCGCAGTGGAATGCCACACAGTACTTTGTAAGTCTAGGTGCTGGATGGTGTTGCTACTGTTTATGGGTGGTCGTATCGCTTACCATCAGGCGAACGGCATGCTCGTCTCGTCATTCTAGCCTATAAAAAAAAAAAAAAGGTTTTTGCTTTGCGTGGACTTAGATGCAGCTGAGTCTGGAAAGTTTTAAATTGTAGATATCTTAAAATGTCGATAACTTTTTCAATGTCCCATTTTGTTGATATAAGTCTATATACTGCTCCCAATAGGGTATTTTCATATGTTTGATTTTGCACATTATTCTATACTAGCTTTTGCCCGCGGCTCCGCCCGCGTGTAAAAGTTGTCCCGGGATAAAAGTCCGCTTTATATTTTCCCGGGATAAAAAGTAGCCTATGTGTTAATCCAGGACATGATCTACCCGTGTGCCAAATTTCATCGAAATCCGTTCAGTTTTTGCGTTAAAGAGTAACAAACATCCATACATTCTTACAAACTTTCGCGTTTATAATATTAGTAGGATGCTCCTACGAATAGTATGGAATACATTTGAATAACGAAAACCGCATCCAAATCGGATCAGTAGTTTTTGAGAAATTCACGGCCATACAAACTTACATACATACATACGGATCGAATACAGAACCTCCTTTTTTGAAGTCGGCTAACAAGAAGGCCTGTGACAACTGCATTAAAATTGATTAAGGAATGAGGCAGTAATTAATATTTCAAATATTGCAATGTGCAGGAGTGGGTGCGTAGTGGGGATATCGCACCATCTTTATCTTTCGCACGCATCTTAATTCCCGATGACGTCACTTGCGTGTATTGCGCCTCTTTTTTTCTCGTTGAATGTCAAGAACATTTACCCCTTCTACCGAATATCAAGGCTTATAACTTGTTGAGCTTTTTACCGGATTTTAATCAATCTTTCTGTGTTAGAATTTATGTGAGATAAATCTATACTATATTATATAAAGTTGAAGAGTTTGTTTGTTTGAACGCGCTAATCTCAGGAACTACTGGACTGATTTTGATAATTCTTTCACTAATAGGAAGCTACATTACTCCTGAGTGCTATAAAATAAAATAAAATAAAAAAAAAATAAAAATAAAATAAAAAAAAATAAAGGCTTTTTTATTTTTTTATTTTTATTTACTCTGTCCACCTGCGGATACTACATGAAAATACATTTAGTAGTTACGGAGTTGTGAGTTAGTTAACACACAGAGAAACAGGAGAATTACCGACCTGATATAGTTGAAATAGTATTTTATTGAAGGCCGTCCCAAATTTTATATTCCAGGTGCAGCGATATGCGAAGACGCAAGGAAGCTTTGCAAAAATCAGTCGAGTTTACAAGAAACGTACGGAACGAGCTTCGTCGGTCTCTCGCTTCACGACTCCGTGAAAAAACTCCTCGATCAAGGCGAAGTGAAATTAGCTGAGAAACTCCGCTCAGAATACAAGATGCCTGACAGAAGGTATGGAATACTAGATTTTTCTCGTGGCTGCGATTGCGACACTCTTTCAGGGATGAAATCGGATTTTGCTCTTTTCTGTGATACTTGCAACCAGCCCTGTATTATAGACTGCCCACTGCTGAGCACGGGCCTCCTCTACTATTGAGACGGGTTAGGCCTTAGTCCACCACGCTGGCCTAGTGCGGGTTGACAGACTTCACATACCCTCGAAATTTTTATGGAGAATTTTCATGTATGTAGGTTTTCCCACTGGTTTCCTTCGCCTTTAAAGCGAACGATAATTGATAAACAATACACACGTAATTTCGAAAAGTCAGAGGTGTGTGCCTTGGGTTTTGCACCTGCGGACATTGTATCGGCAGACCGTTCCATTCCCAACTAGGCTATAGTCCATTTCTGTGATAAAAAGTATCAAATTAATTAATTCAGGATTTGGTCTATCCGTGTGTCAAATTACATCCAAATTCGTTCACTGATTTCCAATTCTAAGAAAAATCCAAACATACTAGATTTTGCTAGCTTGATCTATCCCGGGATAAAAAATAGCCTTGAGTTATGATCTTCTTATCGTCTTATTTTATAGGTACTGGTGGCTTAGAATCCTAACACTAGCAGAGAAGGGTGACTGGCAGGAGCTGGATCGCTTCTCGAGGGCCAAGAAGTCTCCCGTCGGATACGAACCGTTCGTAGACGCCTGCCTTCAGTACAACGAGCGTGATGAGGCTCTGAAATATTTACCGCGGTGCAAGGATGAGATTAAAGTCAAATATTATGTGAAAGCTGGGTGAGTTGGTACTTAATCGTATTATTGTCTATGGGTGTACTTACGGAGAGGTAGAGGATGTCAGCTGCTACAATCCGTGGATTTTATATGCCTACACAATAATTATTTATTTATTTGCTCTTCATACATAGTGGTAGGTCTATCATATGTCAGAGTCCGTCTGGGTGGGTACCACCGCAATGTCTATTTCTACCGCCAAGCAGCAGTGTGCATGCACTGTTGTGTTTCGGTTTGAAGGACATTGTAGCCAGTGTAACTACAGAACATAATGAGACTTAACATCTTATGTCGCAGGGTGACGAGCGCAGTGGAATGCCACACAGTACTTTGTAGTTCAAGGTGCTGGATGGTGTTGCTACTGTTTATGGGTGATCGTATTGCTTACCATCAGGTGAACAGGATGCTCGTCTCGTCATTCAAAGTAATAAAAAAAATGCATATTATGTAAAGACGGAATTAATGCCAAAGGCATTCTCTACCAGTCTACCCGAAAAACATTAAAACATTGTATTTTTGTCTGTTATAATTGGAACTACCTACTAGAAATTTCTGCACTGTGTCAGAGTCCACTGCGCCCGTGACCCTGAGACATGAGATGTTAAGTCTCATAATGCACAGTGATTACGCTGCCTACAATGATCTCCAAACCAGAATACAACAGTGCATGCTGGGTGGCAGAAATAGACATTGGGTAGTACCTACCCAAATCCTCGCACACGAGAATGACCCACTAAACATTGGTTCTTACTCGCAACATATTAATAACTTTTATTTTCACAGGTTCTACGAAAAAGCAGCGGAAGTCGCCTTCGAACAGAAAGACGAAGGCGCCCTATTATACGTTCAAAATAAATGTCCACTACAGGACACAGTGACACGCTCTAAAATATCAGCCCTTTTAGAACTATTAGTTACTAAAAAGTGAAAATATGTAATCAGTATTTAATCGCTATAGTCAATGATCGGATTCTTCATGCAATATTTAATTGGTAAACCCGCTTAATATACAAATAATTGAATTGAAGTGTCTGTGATTTAATAAAGGCTTTTCGACAAGCTTGTAAAAATAAAACGAGAGAAGTGGTCTGTTATAATGAAAGGAAACCGTTACTTTCATAATAACGATGTAACTGCTCTAGACTGAAAACAAGAAATCTGGCTCATGTTAAAGCTAACAAAAAAATATTTAGATATTTTAAGTAATCAATAAATATAACCAAGTCTAGTAATTAAGTTAGCTTTCTTGAAATATATTATTGTATGACGGGTCCGTGTTTATTTTTATCCCTAAACTTCATTTTATAGATCAGATCATAAAAATACTGAACCTTAAAAGCATCCAGGCCCGTCACGTAACTGGATAAAATGTTTAATTGTATATCTTGTAAAACGTGTAAATATATGGAATAAATATATAAAAACGTATTTTTTTCTACATTTCCCCTTTTACGCCATTTGTGGGTGGACTTTATCAAATAAAACAACATCATTACGGTTGCCATTTATTATACTGATGGTAATTAATGAATTAAACAATCATCGCGTGGGTTGCACATTTAGTCTCTTACAAACTGCTCCTGCGGGACATTGGAGACACTTAGAAACACAGAAACAGTACATGATAGATACAGTATCCACACTACACCATACATCGAACATGTCCGTATTTTTGAAATTTAATTACCAAAAAGTATTTCTCTATGTACATTTATTCAGAATTTATCATCGATTAATTTGATTATATTTAAATTCTAAAATAAAGTCTTGAGTTTATAACAGAAATTATTTTATTCATTACTCACAACCGTTTGCGGACAGTAATCGACACTAAATAGAATTTGTAATGTTCAACAAAAAATAATGAAATTAATCGATTCTGGAATACGTTAAAGGAGCTCCCATGGAGTATTTTTGTTATATAGTATAGAAAGAAACATATAAGTGTATTAACATTTATATATTACATGTAATATATCGTAGAAAAATTCACAATATGTATGGGAGCACCTAAGTTCTCATAAGTTTGACAAATATCATTTTCTTTAATAATCATCCAAACCTACCAATCTCTATCAACAACTTTCAAAATTGGTCATGTTAATTGACGCTCACAAACAATTCTGAGAATATTTACCCTTGGCCAATAATTTACATTAGATAAAGGTATTTCTATACATGTAATTCGCGCCACAAACAGGCCATTCCCTTGATATTCTCTCAATATTTGATAAATAAAATTATAATTTATATGGACAGTTTGAGACTTCGAAGGAAATACATTAAAAGCGCATATTTTTTTGTATTTCATTTTTTTTTTACGTTTCGCGAAGCATAATTTAAGTAACTTTTATTGACCGTGTGTGACGCTTACTTTTGTAACCAATTAAATTCAAAATTTTTATTCTTTTGTTGTTGAGTGCTCTGAATAAAAAATATCAACTCTACGGCGTAAGAATATTCATTAAAATCTAAATGACCTTTGAAAAAAATACCCACATTTCTAAACGTAACATCATAAGGTATTATTTAAAAAATAAATACACATCGTCATACCATTACACAAGTAGCTTTAATAAAGCTTACAAGCTTATTAAAGCTACACATTACAATCTGTGAAGGTATCTTCCTATGTCTTTTGGTAGGTACCTATTCAAATAATAAATAAATATACGAACATCAATATTCCAACTATCAGTCTTAAATCAAACAATTATTAAAAATGTTCAATATGAAATTAAATATAACAATGAGCAGTCCCACAAATAATTAACATTTTCCACGTACGAACATTCGTTAAATAAATTAGAACACATCCATAACACATGCGAATTCTATGACACATATCATTCTGTCCCTACGAACTTTGGCAATAAATATCTGTTTTACAAAAGTTAAATTAATTCAGCATATCAAAATGAGATGTGTCGACTAGGTACAGTCGAACGCATAACGTAATATCAAATTTGCAATCTTCGTTATTACAGTAATTTATTTTCAATTTCGAACAAAATCCTGCAGTTAGGTTGTATCTAAATATTATTGTCATGCATTATCAAATAATATCGTATAAAATTGTGGATTAATTATATTTCGATTATAAAAGATTGCCAATCCGCAAAGTGATATGCGTTCAACTATATAAAAGTAGAGAATCGAACTCCACAATTCGTCTTTTACAAAACTTTACATTTAAAGTCGCAAAGACATCGTTTACAATTCGTAAATTCAAAAATCAAATTTGCCATCACAAGACATTTTTTCGAGAGTAATAAATATTTTCAATTGTTTTTGACCAATAATTTTAGCGTTCAGAACAGCTCTGTCTTTGGTAATCATACTATACATACTTTTAATCCAAATATCACACGTTTTACCCGTTAAGCACCAACGCCAAATAGCCTTAAGACACGTACTCTCACCCACAAAACTGTTATACTTTATTGGCACTACGCAGTTTACTTCAAATTAGAAATGTACTAAAATACATTCCTTTCTTTTGTTTATTTTAGAGGGTGATTGTATACATCTTATTATATAAGTGTGTGAGTGAAGTTTTCAAAAAAAACATATTTTCAAATATTATTACCCTAGCCACGAAGGTTCGGTGTTATCACTTATAACGATGTCTACTAGGATGCATTTTATATTTTAGCAACAAAGCTTGTATCCTAAAGTAGTGCATTTTTAATACCTTAACGCCTTCCATAATTCAAAAATTAAGTAAAGACTATTTTTGGAATTAAATACGACCACTAACACACATTAATAGTATTAAAAATATATATAATACTATAATATTATCTTATACAGATATAAATCATAAACACCTTCAAGTTAATAAGAAAGTATCTACAGTTTTTTTTATTGGTAAAGCATATTATTGAGTGCTTTACAAACTTACAGTTTTTTTTCAAAAGTGCTTCATTCATACTAACTAGTAATAACGCCTTCAACAACTAAATCAAGTCTTCTTTGAGATAAACTCAGATTTTTTTACGATGGTTAAGTAAATTTGAATGAATCGTTAACTCTAGATTCAATCTTAATTCGTGTTATTGTAAGGTTTCATCGCCATGGGCAATAAAGGCACGTGTATATTATACGTTTACACTATACATTCGACTTAACACGCTCACCCACACACTCATATCAAGACCACTTCGGATCCTTTATTCACAATTTCTTAACATTTTAAAACATCCCGAACTATATTTATTACATTCACATCCAATGCTACACCATTTGATTTAGCACCTTACCAATTTTATGTCAAACTTTAAATTTCAAGTCATTCGTTAAATTAATTGTCGTTGAATTGTTTTGCTACATTTAAAACTCAAACCATATTATAATGCTCTGGTTAAAAAGAAAACATAATATCGAAAAACAGTGCGGTAATATATAATGTAAAACCTTATTGTCAATTTAATAAGCAAAAACTATTAATTCGTTTCCTTATTTTTAATTTAACTCTATTAGTAACGCGGTTCTTCCAAAACCACAAAAATCAACGCAAGTTACATTGCAAATAATATGATTTTCCTACGAAATACGGAATAAATATTGTGTATTTCGTAAGATGTTAAGCTTATTAAGAAGTCGTTTTTTTATTAGTGACGAATGAGACTATACCATAATATCTGTTCGATGTGAAACGCTTTCGTAACAGATACTCAGTATAAAAATCAAAACGAAGGCACCAAAACATACACACATTCTAACAACATTCCAAACTTCAACCTAAAAACTAAATACGTGTACGCTTATAAGCATTTTTTTTTGTTTTTTTTTTCTATATTATATTATATCACATGTATTGAGTATATTTTATTCTAGCTTAAAATGACAGAATGCAATTTTTTTTTATTTTCCACTTAATTATAAAAATCTAACATTGTGAGAAGTTAAATAGTTATAAATAATTTAAAGAAAAGCAATGTCCGTGTGACATACATTAAGTACGCACACATTAGGAAATGATGGCACGAAGGGGAACACTACAATTACGACACAGATTCACTGACGACGCTATGGAAACATAATGACATATCCAATGATGAAGTATTTACACAACGTCAATATTGAAACTGTTCCAGTTGATCGTTGTTAATTATATATATATATATTATATTATAAAACAAATGTAAAATAAAGAGACTTATTCCATCGAGTAATACTAAGCATTGATATCAAGTATCTGTGCGAAGTCTTGTGGCGCAAAATTTTTAACAATAACATTTTTATTATACGGACCTGGATTTCAAATAAAAAACATCGATGACCTTCACAAGTTGGTGTCACGCGCATTAAAATATCAATATTGGTCTTATGTGAATGATCTATAATATGGAGACGCAATAGGAAGACCGTATTTGCTTAGTGATACAAAGAAAGCAAAGAAATAATCATTCTTTTTCATATTAATTATAAATAAATTGTGTTTCATAAATCTACGGTGGACACAGCCTTTTAAACAAATTATTTTACAACGGGGATAGATATTCTTTATCGAAAAATGGACAAGATAATCAAAAAATTAAGTACAGTTCATTCGTAAGATGCACACCTACATCGCATTATGTACTTAAATAAAATAATAAATTAAACATTAATATGCCCCCACTGCATATAAAAATGTGAAAACAAAGCAATCGAATAAATTACAAATAAATACTAATTAACAAAATCTCAAACTCAAATCATTAAAATAAATTAACTTTTACTAAAACTGTGAGAATTATCTATATTAGGTGAACGTGCGGAGGGAATGATTTGTGCAACAAAACGCAAGCGTGAAGCGTATGAAACCACTTCTACGCCTTCAAAATGACATCACATGATAATGATCATTTTTTTTTATTTTTTTACAATAGGAACTGTACGTTCGTGACTAATAACTAATGACTTTTAAATTCGTTACGTCGCATTCTAGTCCTCTTAGTGGCAATCAGTTGGTTCCGCCGGAGTACGGCGGCGCGAGCTGGTAAGACTGGGCATTCTGCATGGTCACCTTGGGCGACCGCTCGAATTTCTTATCTACTGGGCTGGACTCGGGCGTGGAGCTCGGGGTGAGCAGGCCGTGACGCATCTGCGCCTGATTAGCGCTGATTATGTTAAGACTAGTGAGATTGTGCTTGGGTATTGTGAACGAGGGCATCTCCTTTGTTTTGATAGTGTCGTATATGCGGACTAACTTGTTACCGTCGAGGCCGTCGATGACGTTGAGCGGGCGTGTGGCTGGCGAGGCGGTTACCACGAGGCCCGTCATTTTCGGAGCGTGCACCCGCACTGACTCTGCTGAAGGTGTAGGTACGCTCGAGGTGGATGGCTGACTGCTGGCAATGTGCTGAGATATGGAATGGCTCTTAAGCCCGTGTGCCGTTTTGTAGCTTTTGCCGCATTGGCATTTGTAGGCCTTTTTTACCCTGAAACATACATTTAATATACCCACCTATTAAATATTTGAATATTAAAATATTTACACTTTTGTACCTGGTTGTACTAAATACCCAATTGATACAACAATCTGCGCAAACTTAGTTTCTGATAACTATGACTAGATTACAGGTATTCTACGAAATCAAAATAGTATAATATCAAATAGCACAGAATACCCATTTCTTCCAAAAGTACTCTTGTGCAGTCAGACGTTTCTTAGGACCAGGCATATATTTTTTGTTGTAATGGTCCGCAGCCGACAGTATTGGATATTTTCTAGAGATAATATAATTTGATAAATTAAAGATTATGTAATTAAAACGGACCTTAATTATAAAACACTTGTAGGAACAAGGCAAATACTATAACTTTTTATATTACTCACTTGCCATCTTTCTTGTGTCCGTTCTTAGAATGGTATTTAATACCGTTGACATTCTTGTATCTCTTCTTGCAACCCGGAACCGGACAGGCGAAGGGTTTCTCTTGAGCGGCGGGGCCTAGGGCACCCGAGGAGGCACTGGCGTTCATCCTGAATGAATACAGAACACCCTGTATAGCAGTAAAGAACTGACTACATTAATTATTCAAAATTATTTTGGACGACCGTCGTGTCTTCGACGTGCATTTTATTTTATGTAGAATACTATGTCTATTAATTACTCTCATGATCTCATCTGCAGAAAGTTTCATTAGGAAGCAAACAGCTGTTGTCGCTTTTAGGGGCAATTTTGAAATCTTCTGATTTTTTTTATCCTACACTCGTCTAACAAATACCGAATAATGCCTTAAGATGACTTGAGCTGTTCAGCCATAGGCACGCATCTTGTTATACGAAATACTGGGTGGCTATGGTTTTTGGTCCGGTTTTTATGTTACACGGTCACAGCAAAGTGCCCCCACTGCACCTGATGGTGAGTGGAGTAGGGTCCAAATAGAATGTATACTGACGAGAGGTTATGACCCCTCGCTAGTCGATACTATTATACCGGCCTGTTTGATACCTATACACAGAATGATCCCAGTACGTGCGGGGCCGCACCGACCCAAGATAGCGCCTGTGTGCGAAATCTATGAAGCGCCTCTGATTTTTGTCGCCCTTTTTTTTATTATTAACCTTTCTTGGCTCATTGTGGAGCGCAGATAATTTTTTTATAAGTTTTAGTTAAGAAAATGACCTTTTGTAAATCGTTTGTAATAAGATATGTAGTTGGCTATTGTAGCAACTGCGGCGGTTTTTTTTATTTTAACACATAGCTCATAAACATTGGGGTCAAAATTCAAGTAGTTTAAAATGTAAACCACAGGGGCGAGTAAATTGTCTTCGAAGACTTGTACCTACTCTCTTACCTACTCAACTATAAAGAACGAGCGTTTGCCCGCGGCTTCGCCCGCGTGAATGAGTTTTCCCGGGATAAAAGTCCCGCGTTATATTTTCCCGGGATAAAAAGTTGTTTATGTGTTAATCCAGGACATGATCTACCCGTGTCCCAAATTTCATAGAAATCCGTTCAGTAGTTCTTGCGTGAAAGAGTAACAAACATCCAGACATCCATACTTACAAACTTTCGCGTTTATAATATTAGTAGGATGTGTTGTAGTATAACAAATACATATCATTTCAATAATTAACGTTGGCATGTCATCATGATTCCGGCGCCCCTATTGCCTTGGCGCTCTCTTCTCTAGTCACTTCACACATAGGGACGGCGCGGCCCTGAGTACGTGGCACTTACGTAGACCACTATGGCGGATTTTACACCTTGTGTGCGATGGCCGCTATCCAGGCGGTTACAAATATCCACCAGCATACTAACTGATTTACTGTCATTTAAGCAACTCGCTCGGTAACTAAGTTGTATATAAATATTATTAGTAACGGTATGTAATACATACTTGACGCCATACCGTAGTATAAACTCGGAGCTGTACTCCTCGACGGTGGTCCAAGAGTCATTGCTGTCCTCTGATGGACTCATCATTTCGTCTTCGTCCATCTCGCTACCTGAGAAGACAATGAAAATTCTTTATTTTTAATACATTAATAAGACAAACATCAAGCCTTTATTTCTGATGGGGTAGGCAAAGGCGTAACAACACCCAATTTCCGCCAAATGTGTTCAGACCCATTATGTGATCACAACACACGCGCACAAATTCCAAACTCCGGGCTGATAATGTGCAGAAAAACCCTTATCACTTTACCCAACCCCGGATTAGAACCCGGGACCTCAGAGCGGTGTCGTGTCGTGCTCTCAATAGTACTACTATGACAACTATTTTTTTAAATTCACAAATTATGAAAACAGCAATACACATACAATGTTTTGGAGGAAAAGACGGCTTTGAAATATGACTAGCTAGCTCATCCATCAAGATCCATCATCATCATCTACTTTTATAGGAAAATTAACAAAGTAATACTTATAGTATGAATCAGAGCCTTGAATAACAAGAAAACCCCATCATATTATATACTTCTGCAGGAGTATTTTCGGCCACATTTTATGTACATAATTTATTTTATATAGCTCAAATTAAATCACAATTGTATTAAAAAAACATTGCAGCAATGTGTTACAATTTATTCATAATCTTGATATTACTAATTTTTTACAACATTGTTAATTCATTATTTGCCATACGAAACGATGTCGGAAACGCCCTTTCCGTGACAAAAACTATCAAACATGAGTAAAATTACGCAACAAACGGGGCGGCTGTATGAAACTCGATGCCTTTGCCAAAAGTACCAACTCTCTTGGACATGAGGATCAATACCTACTGTTAATATGCGAAACATCCGGTTTCCAGTTCATTTTCAATTTTTACTAATTATCTCAATAAATTATACAAAACCAAGTACAACAGATGCATAAAATTGATTTTAGAAATAATGTTTTTTTATCTTCATCTGTAATAATAATAATATAATAAACAAAGGTATTAGTACCTACTATAACATTTTCGTTGCGACCGATTCGCCATCTATTATCCTTATTCGACTTTACAACTGAACTCTCGACTTGTACTATTTATTTCATTTATATGCCAAATTCATTAATAAATAAAATGTATTTTTACCTGTAGGAGTGTTGCTCCGCACTGAAGGTGTTTTAGGTGCCGATAA
Source organism: Sphinx pinastri (assembly GCA_947568825.1). Lineage (NCBI taxonomy): Eukaryota > Metazoa > Arthropoda > Insecta > Lepidoptera > Sphingidae > Sphinx > Sphinx pinastri. The sequence continues at coordinate 4,796,541 of OX387627.1, read as the reverse complement.
AAGACGGCGTCGAACATCGGCTACCGGAGCATTTTGAAGTTCGCGCCTTGATGCCTCCGTGAAAAACTTTAAAACATAACTGAGCGGAATACATGCCGGCTGAGAAGCTTCTTTTTGTTCGACAACAGCGGGATCGTAATCTGAAAAATATATAAACAGAACCTGAATTATTTTCAGTAATGAGACTACCAATTAAATTAATATATTCAATAACTACATTTCAAATTGTTGACGCTAAACTTTAACACTAAAGAAACAAAACATAAACACGACTATAAAACTAATTATAAATAAAACGAACACATACACAAGTAATAATATTAAATTTTGCCAATGCTAAATTAAAATTGACGCAAATACACATCAATGCTGACAACATAGAAACATTGATAAGACGTATATAGGGAGGGTCACGGATTACATTACAAGCTACAAATACAAAATATTGGTGAACATAAAGATGAACATTTAATATTTACCTATATGAACATCCTCGATGTGTTCAATCAAATCCGAAAGTCTAGGAAATGTTATGCCACAGCCATTAAATTTACAGATGTTTATCATAAAGACGGCCATGTCGTCCAAAGGTAACTCACTAGTCAATGACAGTTCCGTACTCACGTATGTTTTAGTTATTATCAATGATTAAAACTAATATTAAATAATAATTCAGGTATCATTGTTGAATTAAAAAAATTTAAAACTTATTTTCATGAACTCATAAGTGCTTATAATTAGCTATTATATAAAAAATTCAAATAAAAGTATCTAAAGAAGCTGTCATCTGCGCATGTTGATCAATAGTTGGCTGCGCCGAACGGAACTTAGCAACATTTTGACCAATGGTGTTTGCGTGTTAGTACTCCGTTTCATTTGACCACTCAGAAATTGAACATTCCAAAGGCCGGTCTCCTCCTTCTCGGTGTTCTTTGGTAAGTGCGGTAAAATTTTGTGGATAAGCTAATCGTGAAAAAGTGTTAAAATTACAAGCCATCGTCGAATATAAAGTGATAAAATCACTAAATACGGGCTTAAAGTGTGTGCTAGTGCAGATATTTATTTGTGACTTTGTAAGTTGTCATAAAGATTAAATTATTACTCTACTTCGGAGTAGAATCGGTGTATCGGCCATTTTCCGGGGACATTCATAAAATTATCATAGACTGGTAGTATAATAGAATAGATCTCGTTAAATCATCCCCATACAGATATCGGTATCGGTATTTTTATATAATAATATTGTTTCCATGGCCTCTGTCTCTGTTACGTAGACTCCAAATTACGTAACTGTATGCCGTTCGTCGGTCAAACTGTCAAATCTAGACTTAATTTCCCACATTCGATACCGAGACCTCAAAGGGACTAGTACTTAACTCATCTAGTTGTTGAATTATTCCAGTTGTCGCTCACCGCACCTCATAAACCAAAAATGCTGTCCGCCGCCAGATTGATCGCCCCTGCAGCCAGGTCTGCCGTAAGTAGACTTTACTTCTTGTAATTTAATTTTCATTATTTTCAGCATGACATTCACTTTATCGTCTTCGATCTAAGTGATTATGAAGTGACATCAAGTGTATGACCTTGTTTATTCAACTGCAAAGTGCATTACCGGCTTTATTATAGAGATGCAGACTCGAACTAATCTTCCCATTTATTGGAATTTGGTTTCTGAAGTTCAATTTATTGATTTTAACCTTCACTTTGAGACTTATGTCATTACATAATCAGCTGCGAAACAGTGTTTTGTGTGATAACAATTAGCGGAATTTTTAAGGTTATATCGAATTTGTGACTATGGATACATCCAGATTATGCAAGTACATATATTCCAGTTTTACTGCAATGCAGTATTGATTTTCAGGGTGTAGCCCTAATTGACTTCTTTGAGAGGTTAGTCAAGTGAATCTTTTATAAAGCAACGAAGCTACTGCGCCCAACTATATCGTTCGTTAGAAGGGCCGGTTTATACCACTGACTACCGAGTTATTAACAAGGAGTTTTAATTGATAGATCTTCAGCAACGCAGCCGTGGTGCGACCACTCGCAGCAGTCTCCACACAGACACAGCTGGTCCCCGCTGCCCCTGCCCAGCTGTCTGCGGTGCGCTCCTTCCAGACCACATCGGTCACCAAGGACATTGACTCTGCTGCCAAATTCATTGGTGCTGGTGCTGCGACAGTCGGTGTAGCTGGCTCTGGTCAGTTCTCTCTCCCTTTCATGCATATATTATTGCGTGTTTGCTTGTTTGTCATGCTCATGGTTTTTTGGACTAACACTGCTAGAGTAACAGTTTTTACTCATTTGGAAATATACCAACTATCAAAAACCCATAACTACCAACAGAATATTCCCTTAAAAACTATAATTTTCTATAACAATGCCCATAAACTCACATGGGAGTTTTCTGATTGCATAACATAGTACTTGCATTGCTTTTTTTTTATCAGTGGTGAAATTTCAAATGAGTAAAACTAAGCAGATTTAATTATCATTACCTTTATCAATAAATCACAAATCCAACATTTTCGAGCTTTAGCGCGTTTTCAAAATTTTTATTTTATTTTTATTTATTTATTTATAAAATGACTTCATGCTAATTTGAAGGCTTGTAAGAATGTATTCAAATATAAAAAAAATCACACTTTAAATGTAAATTTAAAAAGTGATTCTTTTGAGCTATCAAGTTTTTGATTTCCATTGTAGGTAACTAATTTCACTAAACTGCACATGCTTGAATCAATAATTACTCTGCAGTCTTTGTAAAATTTTTATGTCTGGAAATTACCTAATGTGTTGAGTCGATTTTATTTGCACAAGATTTCTCAACAAAAACCTTAAATACCTTAATTATCTCCATAACTTTAATTTTAAATATTGGCAAGGAACTTACTGTTCTCAGGACAGAATTTCACATAGACTGCAGAAATGTCAATGTCTAACCAGCACTTATTCATTCATTGTTACCTGCAGGTATTGGTATCGGTGTGGTGTTTGGTTGCTTAATAATTGGCTATGCACGCAACCCTTCTCTCAAGCAACAAATATTCTCATATGCCATCTTGGGATTTGCATTATCTGAAGCCATGGGCTTGTTCTGTTTAATGATTGCATTCCTAATGCTGTTTGCATTTTAGATATAATTTTATAATGTTTATGTACAGTGTATATTGTGTAAAATGGAAATAACATTAGTTTTTGTATGTGGCATGTTTTGTGAATAGAGATATATTGACTACTGCAAGTTTTTTTGCTATGGAGATTTTAATAGGTGAGCGGGCTTCTATTGGTTTGTAGTTAGAATGATCTGATAATTTAGTTAGTTGTGGTTGTCTTTTGTCATAAAGTGCATAGGATGTGTTACTAATAGTGGGTTTATATTTCAGGTGCTGGTATTGGAACAGTGTTCGGTTCCCTCATCATTGGTTATGCCAGGAACCCCTCCCTGAAGCAGCAGCTGTTCTCATACGCCATCTTGGGTTTCGCCTTGTCTGAGGCTATGGGTCTCTTCTGTCTTATGATGGCGTTCCTGTTGCTGTTTGCTTTCTAAGCTGTTTATTTTTAAGAACACTACTACTGCCATCCTACATAATGAGGTTTCAGTGTATACAATCTGGAGTGGACGGCCGTGGAATCAAAAGTGCGAAACCTCACCCTCATAGTGATGCAAGGACTGTGTGTAAATGTGTTACACTCAAGTGCGTGTCATCAGGAATGCAATTTATTTAATTATGTAGTATAAATGAAAATCTGCAAATAAAACGTTGTACGTAAACATTATGCTGAAGCCACTGTTATTTCTATTCCTGATTATTGTAGATTGTTGTCGAAACATGTTACACAAATAGCTCACAAATAATATACGGCAAAGGCAGTGATGATTTAATTGAGCCAGTGAACGCGTATTGCGCGAACATTGTCATTGCCTTTGCGGTGAATCTGTTATGACGGGAGTGTCGGTATCTGTATTGTACATTTTTAGGGCGATTAAATGATACAAACTTAAAGGCATGTGTTGTCAATCACCTGCACATTTTACCTTGTTTAAAAACAAAAATTACGAATAAGAATATACGTAACCCATAAACTAGAGAAACACTTCCATTACCTACCCTAATAAAACCTATGTTTGGAAATGAATGCAAGGCTGAATCTAAATGACTAGATTTTCCATAACAAATAAATCTACAAGAATGCAGGAAAAACTGAAACAACACTTTCATAAGAATAATAATATACAACTATACCAGCACGTATACACTATACAAAATCGGACCTCCCATGATCAATAACTAAACGGAGATGCGCCACAGCGCCTGGTGTAAGACACTCATTTCGAGACATTTGCTCTACTTTCATCAAAAATCAATTCGATTGACCTAAGTTCATACTTCCAAAGCCGACCAGTATCGATCAATGATTTATACGAGCTATTTATACATTTTACATCTATACAAGCTTATGACCGTCGTCATAGTACGGCAATCTATTTATGTCTACTACTGGCGCCGTGCCGTTAAGCCAATGTTCACACCCTTCCCTTTCATAAAGGTGCCATCTAAGACCACGTGATTTTAATACATATGTGCGATAAAGAATTTCATCTAAAATAGATCCGCCTACTTAATTGGGATTGTATGATTGTTAACGTACAACTACCCTGTTACGTAACACGGACATGTACCTACGTAACTTCGTAGGGGTGAGTGAACCTACATTTCCCGGTTCGTGACGTAATTGGGAGCGAGCTTGTGTTACATAACTGGAAAATTGTATCTTCCGAATCAATAACTTTCAGACTACCTAACCTAGAAAATGAACCTAAGTTCTTGTCTTTTGAAGTGCCATGTATGCTAATTATTATGAAGCATCAATAATGATTATCGTAAGACTAATTGGATTAGCTTTCATAACGTCGGAGGAAAATATCGAATCGTCTAATTAAAAACCGCCATAAAATCCGTAAAATATTTTTATTTAAATGTCTAATATTTGCGTAAACATAAGAAATCATTGACTTTCGTAATTTTGGAAGTACATAAGTAATTATAATATTAATAAAGCGCCTGTGTGTTATTTTGCGGCAATATTTACAGTAGACTATATTGATATGAATTTCTACTCGTAAAAAGATCGCATTACATTAACAAAATGCTTGATCTACTTTCCTTCTATAAAAACCCTCCCAATAAATGTGAACATATGCCAGTGCTAGAGAAAATAAATAAAAAAACTGATACTGCCAATTTTCCTATACAGAGTGGGATCTGGTCAAAGCCGAAACTATGGGGAATGAACGGGAAATGTGCAACGTGGCTTGGAATATATACACACACACTCACGCCTTTTTATCCCCGAAGAGTAGGCAGGGCCGCAACTAGTGCCCCACTATTCGCCGCGCTTATTCTGTCCCAAAATGTGATAGAGACTATCCCGCCCTCACACCCGCCACTACAACTCCTGTAAACCAGGATCAATAATAGCACGCATTTCACACCAAGCGGTGAAGCTCGGCGAGTCTCAGGGAACACTAGTCTGTCTTTATCCCGCAACGAAATTAATCAAATAGAAAGATATGGAGGAGTTGGAAATATTGTCTACTTCCCTCCATAACAAAGCAGGAGACAAAATAATGAACTAAGGAGGCATTTTAACCTCAAGTATAGGTACGTTTACAACTAGAGAAGCCAGTTGGAAAGCACCACGGATAAAAATTAAATTAAAGGGTTCTATTATTTGAGCTGTCAATTTTGATTCCAATAAAAGGCATGGCAAAAACGCCGGAAAGCACGGAAATTTCGTCTAGTCTCTACAAGGTCCATGTAGTATACAGTGAAAAATGTGATAGGGGGCGAGGCATTGCCATATCGAGCATAAATTCCAGACTTCGGGCTGATACTGCGTAGAAAAACCCAATAACACTTTGCCCGACCCGGGGATCGAACCCGAGACCTTAGCACTGCAGTCGTACCGTAATACCACTAGCCACCGAGACAGTCAAAATATATCATTATTCATAGTATTTTTTTTTTTTTTAGTTTTGATAGACACAGAAACCAGTTTGAAAAAGAAAACTACGACAGCTGTATTACCACATTTCACTGATAGAGGGTCGTTAATAAGAATCTTTTTTTCGATTTATTAATATACACCAAACTATTGATAAGTTTTAGTTCTTCTCTAAATCTTTCCCTTATATTTTTAGTTATTTTTCGCTATTTCTTATACATAATAGCCGATTGAAAATTCAGCCTATATATATTTTACTAGCTTTTGCCCGCGGCTTCGCCCGCACGAAAGGTATTTTCCAAGACAAAAGTCCCGCTATACATTTTCCCGGACCGAATGGTAAATCTAAAGCATTCTCGAATCCACCTGAAGACACAAAAAATAAGTATAAAAGTCACTTTATATTGTACAAGGCGACTATAAACGGATACAGATCGAGAGATCTTGCAATATGGTCGGTCGCCTTTCCGTCCAGTATAAGTAGATCCCCGACTTCTCAGAAAGGCACTCGCAGTCACAATAGAACATATCGACGGTTAACGGCCAAAACGTCGTAAGCGACATTTTTTACGAAATAGAGTTATATATACCGTTAGAATCGGCTTTTTTTTCTCCGTCGTTTGGTCTAAGTTTCATGACGCTACAAGAATTTTTTTGTCGCTTAAGCGGGCACAAATTTAGGGCAATACCATTAAATTTGTCGTCGTAAACGACGGACTTATTTGTGTTTTTTTTTATTATGGTAGTTGGACGAAAACAGTTCTTCAAAATTGACAGTTATGCTATTTAGGCTTTATGTAAAATATTGTTTCTTGCACGTTAACCTGTTTGGGCTGGAAACATTTTTTACAAATAAATAGATTACTCCAATTTTGCTTACATATTCTTGGTCTAAATTTCTGCTTAGGACATTAGGTCTCATTCTTAGAAAAAAATAATTTTCATTTAATACGTTTAGACCGAATTTTCAAGACTTTATTTGGCGTTTAGTCCTTTTTTTTCGAGTCCCTATGTCAATTATCCATGACGCTTAATATAAATCGCTCAAACAAACCTCACCTAAAATATTGTCGCTTATCCTTTTTTTTCCCCCCGATAAATTTTAACAGAATGGTGGTTAGATAAAAAGGTAAAACGAAAATTAATAGTTAACCCAATTTGAATAAATCTAATAGTGAAGAATTTGGCGATTGGCTTGTCCAACAAAAATGAAACTCTTTCACTCGTTTGAATCAAATGGGGTTATAGTTGAACAGCGAACATCCAGTGCTCACACGACTACGGCATAAGCACCACATGTGCGCGTGAGTCATTTTGCCACGCGGTCTTGTGTCTACGTAAACTGTTAAAAAGGTAAGTTCATAGTTTGTCTTATTGATAATAATTGTATGTAAGTATTGCCATTTATTTATTTAGATATAAATCACACATAATGTCAATATGAGTGGTTAAATGCGTATACGCTATATTAGTTTTTGAATGCTTTATTTGTTAGGTAGCTTTGCTATGCTTTGATTTGGTTGTGATCATCATTATTTTAGCTAGAAAACGAAATATAAGTGTATGTATACTGTATCTTTAGAACAGGTGGTAACAGGTAGCGCAACTTGATGAAGACTAAGATTACTCCATGTTCAGGGGATCACGACCCTCAGCACTGAGGAAAACGATGCAAGGAGGAGGAGATACAATTTTCCTGTGTTACTGTAACGATTTTATTGAGATAAAAAACATTCTGCTAGGAAGCTTATTCACTCATTTTGAATGCTTTAGTGTATTGGTGATGTAATGTCATTATTGTATTGCGGTACAACTCTCATGCTCAGCTCTCGGATTCGATTCCTGGGTCGAGTAAAATAATATTTTGATTTTATGCTCAGTATCAGCCTGGTAAATGGCAATTGACTCGCCCCCTATTACATGGGACCTAACATAGCTGGGTGAAAAATTGCTGTGAGAACACCTCTGCCTACCTTCGAATGTAATTAAGTATGTATACTATTGTATATGTGCCTATATACCTCGCTATTACATAGTATTAGTGACGTCTTGAAAAACACTTGATTAGTAATTGGTAGATTGTTAGGACACCTTATCTTCTAGTCCTGGAGAGCATCCTTGATGTTTCAGCACTTGTTAGATTGTGCTATTGTACCTATTATATAATACTATACAATATTATATAGACAAAATAACCCCCGACACAAAAATCTCTAAAAAGTAAAATAATAAAAGTGTCTTTGTCGTTAAGTACCTAGTAATATTTTGACCCAAGCATTGTCGCGTCGGGGGACTGCTAAAGAAGTATTTTCGTCTCCCTAGTCCTGAATTCGGTCCCCCGACGTGAAGACGCTTAGCTCAAACTATTACTAGGTACTTAAACGACAAAGACACTTTTATTATTTTACTTTTTAAAGATTTTTGTGTCGGGGGTTATTTTAATTTTTATTTCAAACTTTTTAAATTACTTTATTCTCCATTATGGGGCCTTGATAATCAACTATCTTACACTTACTCGATGAGACCATCCTTATGAGACCAAACACGCTATATCTGCTATAAGTTGCTAAGGAGTTGGGTATCCCGCAGAATACTTGATGCTGCAGCATCAGCTCATGTTTAAAAATATTGCCGAGGTCACAGTACACCAAATTTAAATTTAATCGGGCTTTTTAAATTGGAAACGAGCAGATAATCTTCAAACGCCTGAACAGATCTTCATAAATTATAGCTAATAACCATCGTGATCATATCAGCTTTCAAACAAAAAAAAAGCGCGTCAAGATTGGTCTATTCGTTTGAGAGCTACGATGCGCCAGACAGACATACAGACACACATCCTAAACTTATAACAACCCGCTATTGTGTCGGGGGTTAAAAATTTAAGTACTTAAATCATAATGTATCGCTTTGGATAGTTATCTGTAGTAGTATTAATATAGGTATATACCTAATTAGTTTAGTTACATACACCCATTTAGTACGTAAACCCATAGAGTATCGATGTTGCGCGACTTCATCCGCGTGAAAGACATTTCACGGTGTAAAAATCCTACTGTGTACTTTTCACTGTAGCTATCCATAGCGTTATCGGTACGACGCCATCAACATCACTGCCTCGGTGGCGTAGTTGTATTACGGTACGACTGCAATGCTGAGGTCTCGTTCGATCCCCGGGTCGGGAAAAGTGATATCGGACTTTTCTATTTAGTATCAGCCCGGAGTCTGGAATTTGTGCCCGATATGGCGATAGGCTCGCCCCCTATCACATCATGGGACGGAATACGCTCGGCGAAAAGTGGGTGCACTAGTTGCGCCTCTGCCTACCCCTTCCGGGCGTGAGTATGCGTATGCCATCAACATCAATTACTATACTCAGATAAAAAAAAAAAACAAATATTGCCTACGAGTGCAATTAACCATGATTAAAAGTAGCATAACATACGCTAATCTGATATGGTCTATGTCTGTGCCATATATTATGCAAATCCATTCAGCAGTTTGTGTTTATTTCTCACAAACATCCAAATTCATACAAACTTTCGCATTAATATTAATAATTATTATTACATTATAGTAAGACAAGATTTTTCCGTTTCAGGCAGCCCATTTTGTCTCAAAAACATCGTGCATCGGACATTATCGGCAAAGCATTACATAAATCAAACATATGCCTCCATACTCGAAGAAAACTTTATTTCGATAATCTAGAGAAAATAAAGACTGATTTAAGAAAAACAATATTTTTTTTATATCCCAGGTCTCTGGGTGTAGATCCTATGGAATTATGGTTATTTTATAAGAAAATCACACAAAGTGCTTTCTTGTTTTTTAAGGAGCTGAATGTAAGTTTTATAAACTGTTCATTTATTACAATTTCCCTGTCTGTTTGTCACTACCCAAGAGTCGGTTATATGATATTTCGTGCTACTTGATAAACAAAAAAACTCACAGTATGCTCTTTTTCCATCATTTAAACAAAATGAAAAGGCAGTAACATCATTTAGGCTGGAAGAGGATCAGTGAGTTGTTTCATTTACGACGTTCTTCCTGTTAGTAAAATCACGTACATTTGAGGGTAAGCGACAGTAAATAGTGTTAAAACGGTGATTTATATTAATTTAACAATGCAGTTTTGAAGAAAACCATTTAAAAGCTATATGGTTAAAATTTGAAACTTTTGGAATCAAAGGAAAAATTTATATGATTTTTTTTCGGTTATTTTCAACTTTAAACCACTCTCCTGTAAAATTTGTAAAGTGGCGGTTATCCCCTTTTGGCCGTTAACCGTCGATATAAATTATTTCTCTACTATATTATGCATGTATTATACATATAATAGTACAGGATCCCTGGTCCATTTTTGCAGTTGATTACTATCAAGCCAATTTTCCGTGAGTAGCTTCATTTTGATGAGACGCCCAACAATTTCCTGTACCAAAACTGGATTGTGGTAGGTAATAGGGGTAGCAGGGATAAAATATGTTGATTTGATGATTCTCAAAAAATGATTACTAACTGGGTTTTTTTGTTACATCTGATGATAATTATCTAAATTATTCGAAAAAATATTTGTCCTACAAAATGTATGGTTTGATCAGAGTCCGCTCCTTCCAACATGTATCGATAACGAGGTCATCAAAAATACTAACCAGCTGATTTTTTTTTTATTACTTAATTAATATTTATATAATTTAATACTCAGTTTAGATAGTAATCAAGTGTAAAAATGGACCAGGGATCCTGTACTATAAACCTTCCTCTTGAATCACTATCTATTAAATAAACCGCATCATAATCCGTTGCGTAGTTTTAAAGATCTAAGCAAACATAGTAGATAGAAACATAGGGACAGACAGCGGGAAGGGACTTTGTTTTATACTATTTTATAAGATATCAGATTGTACAGAAAGAGGGGGTTGGCTGATGGTAAGTGATTGTTACCCTTAAATACAAACTGGCATGGAAATTGTGCATTAAGCCCACTTTTGGTCCGTAAAGGGTGTATTGACAATGAAACAATAAATCGTATCACATCAAAAAGAAATATACATGGTCGAGGGTAGAATAAAAAAATTGAAATTATTTTCAACAATTTATTGCAAAGGTTTTATATTAAAAGCATCTAAGTGGATACCTCCGAAAAAAGTCGAATAAACCGCGGAGGTAAACACTTAAATATTCTCAGGAGAAGGTTGCTAAACAGGTTCATGCATTCAAAATGCTGTTTTTATATAATATTTTGTCCATGTCAATGTGTGGTCAAAATGAATGCAATCCAATAGCTATCAGAATGTATTCACCTTGTTAACAAAACAATATCTCAAAGAAATTTAAAAACCAAATTCAACACACACTGCACAAATGAATACATAATAATCATACCTCTATTGTTTGCTAATAACATCTGCTTATTTTGGTGTTATTAGATTTATCACTAATATAATAATTAACCTTAACATAATTTCTCAGTCAACCCTTCAGCTAACTAAAATTTAGTGTCCATGGCTAATATCGAATATTAAAATACAATAGTAAATATAAAAATAATTAATTTCGTGTCTACACTTTCTTGAGAAACACACAATTTAAATAAACGTATAAGCACAACATAATTTCAAAGTTAATAGGCACATTACGAGCTTCATCAAGTTAGGCTGAGAAATTGTATAAAAATATGCCACACCATACCAAAATGCAAATACTAGACGCGAACCTTATTTAGTTGGTGCAAAAGCGTCTTTACCGACCTAAACCGAGGGAGCTCGAACATTACAAAACACACTTGCATACTCGGGATTCGAAATAAGTTCAACAATATAGCAGTACTATTTCTCTATCGTAAACAATGATTGTAAACTTTTTACAATAATTTTACTTAGCCTACAGCAAAACAAAATAAGGCATTTCTCTACACTTGTCTATTTTAAAACATAATATCCCATTTGAAACTGTTCATCACTCGTGATTCGAGTTCTTGAAGGTGTAACTAGATCTGTTATAATGCAATCTGAATTTTTGAGATCAACATTTGTAACAATATTTGGTCCAAAGTTTGTTTATAATATAATTGCCTTCATGAACTCGAGCCAAAAGCCAACTTACACGTTATATTTGGCTCAACATACAACCCCGTGAAGTCTATAAACTTTACATCACCACTTCGCCTTTTATATAACTCTTTTACAATCTATTCATGATATTCCTTTATATTACAACTATTTTTATAAATTATGTATTAGTTTAGTATTTAAATTGCTTCTGTTTCAAACTGGTTGCCCTTTGAAATGATGATAGATCCATATGTTTCGCTTTGTTCTAATTTCAATACTTGATGTTTCTTGAGGACAAGTAGACTGTAAAACTTCTGTGCGACCTAAAAACCGTAACAACAATATGAGACATTTTATCTTACATCTCCACCCAGAACATTGTTGCAAACCATAACTTATATTTGTCGAAATGGCTTCAAGGTTTTAAGTGCAAGCTATAAATCTTACCTGTTTTCTGATATTATGTCTAGGCGCCAAATCTGTGAATGATAACTCGAGACCGGCGGCTAACTTCGGTCTCATGACTGCGAATAGCTGCGCTGCACGGCGATTCAACACACGCTCCTCGAATTGTTCGTCTGTTTCACCCGCCTCGCGTTCACCCTCTTCCGCCTATCACATAAAAAATATCCTATTATTTAATTGAAGATAAAGAATTAACAATTTTAATTTATCTTTCCGATAAATAATATTTTTTGATAGTAATTGAATGTTAGAAACGCAGGAACCGTCAACGTATTTAGATGAAATTTGGCATATTGATAAAAAATATCCTGGATTATTAACATTCCGGGAGAGGTCTATGTATTAAATGCATTGGCTAAAAGATTGTATTGTGTATAATTCCAGCTGCAAGGGCTTTCGTATGAATCCCTTACATAACTTTTCAGTACGCCCGCGCCATAGAGATATACTCACGTTTTCAGGTGTAGGCGGTAAATCGTAGTCGTGCTGCGGACTGTGATGACCATGCTGGTCTTCGTAGCCTAAGTTTGTCATTTGCATGCCACTCTTTAAAAAAAAAAAGACATGTCAGTCACATTTTATTAATTTGAATGAAAGTATTTCATGAATGTAAAAGATTCAAGTATTCGAAACGATATAAGGTATAAAATGTAATGTAGGAAAATTTACGTTAATACTACACAATATAAACACACTTGGTTCTTGTTCAGGGTATCTAACCTGATATATCCTCAAAAATTCTAACACACATTCATTCAAATTTGTCAGACTGGCTTACAATAAATCTGCCATATTTGATGTCTCGTTGAAAATAGTACCTGATAGTCCGTATGTTCGTCGAGGCCGTGCAGCAGCGGTTCTAGCTGCGGCTCTTGGTGATGCATGTGCGGCGCGGCGCCGGGCAGCAGCGCCGACACGTCGCCGCCCAGCTGCGGCATCATCGGCATCTGCTCCATGCTGTGCTGCAGCAACGCCGCGTGCTGCACACCTGTATATAACCAACATATTTTTAATACGAGTTAATGCAATGGGTGTTCAGAGTGTGGCGCGGATGGGTGCACCAGCCGGAGGTGCTGTCCGCGCTGCAGCTGGGCGTGCCCACTGCCCAGCGGCCGCGTCACCACCCGGCGTCTGTCGCCGCTGTTCCACCTCCGAACACCACGGACAAATACGCTTAGGATTGCGCCTTTGTCGCGGGCCATACGATTGCTCAATACTATTTCCGAGAACGTGAATATATTTATCTGCAACCTGCAGGAATTCACAGAAGTGGCCTATTGAGGTCAATAGCAAATAACTTTGTACAACTCCTCTTTACTAGATGTGTAATGGTTTTGTATATGTGTATAAATAAATAAATTTAAACAAAAATATTTTTTCAGTGTCAGCCTGCATAAAAGTTTACTATAAGTAATTTTGCTTAACTTTTTCAAAACGAATTTCTTCGGGCTCAAGATTATTATGCCACCGGGAGTTTAAAAATCCCTTGAATTCCAGTCACTTTGTTAAACCCATTAGAGCCATGCTGATGGCTTTGTAAGGCCATTAATGTAACAGGGAAAAAACTCACTTGGCGTCATGCCTCCATGTTGTAATCCAGCAGGCGTCATGCCTCCATGTTGTAGTCCAACAGGCGTCAATCCTCCGTGGCCGAGACCAGCCGGCGTCATACCGCCGTGTTGAAGACCTGTGGGAATCGTTCCATTTGTTAGACCCGCCGTGACCATCATTCATCACATTGACATAAAACCACTAATGTCAACGCTCAATTTATTTTACTTCCCTCGAAGCTTTGATTAAAAATATGTCTAGACTGACACTGAACGCTTCAATAAAAATAAAGGCGAACATTTCGCCTCTATATCATTTTCCCGCTTCGAGCTGTCATGGTGTTCGCTCACGTTGTTACGCAGATTTACATTGTTCGTAAATGTCAGTTCTTGCAAAATAAGCCCGTTGTCATATTTTGTTAAAAACAAGTTTAAGAGTTCGCAATTTTTATGGGTTGCTAGTTTATGGAATCAACTTGTCCTAAAAAATTGGAACAATGAATCCAAAGTAAATGTTTTTTCTGACTAAACTGTCAATATTTTCTACGTTTAAAGGCACAAGTTTAAATATTTTTTTGATTGGAATTTAAATGAACCAAATAAAAAGGTTGAAATGATATAAATTGGTTTTATTTGAGATAACTTATCGTTCTACTGCAGCAACTATACAATAGCCCCTAGAAACCTTATGCCCAATATTTTTCTTCAAATGAATTTCAGTCAACTACCCGAGGTTTGAGGAAGCGGGGGGAAGCATTACGATTGGCCGTGCCAACATCATTACGTTTTACGTAGCCATAGAAACACTATTTTTATTGGGTGGTAAATTACTCACCTGGCGTCATTCCACCGTGTTGTAAACCAGCAGGAGTCATTCCACCGTGGCCCAGTCCAGCTGGTGTCATACCGCCGTGTTGAAGTCCCGCAGGTGTCATTCCTCCATGTGTAAGACCAGCTGGAGTCATGCCACCGTGATCAAGACCACCTGAAACGAATAATCACCATTCATGATTTAATTCGATCTGAATATTTATAATGAAATATGATTTGGTGACTAAATTCACTTTACCTGGTGTCATTCCACCGTGATGCAGACCAGCGGGCGTGAGTCCTCCATGAACGAGCCCGCCGGGCGTCATACCACTGTCTAATCCTAAGCCAGGTGTCATACCTAAAATGAAGATAAACCATAATAAAGAATGATTTATTACACACTGTACTTTTTGGAAAAACGGCCATATTCCGTTTTAATATGTGGTATAGGGGGCCCAGATGGAGGGTGGAAATAAATATTATGATAGTTACCACCATGTTGAAGTCCCGCAGGCGTCATACCACTCGACGACAATCCCAGGTCTACCGCGTGGCTGTCGCCGTGCTGGAGACCTACTGGTGTCATGCCACCTGCAACATAATTAAAATTAAAGTTTCCAACAGAACGTAAAGTAAGTGCTATTTTATGGTACATCGAAGCTCGTCATATTTTTTTCTGCTTTTAATTGCCCCTCCAGGTTGAATTCTGGTAACATTACTTCACATCAGCGTCTATATAGCCCCTAGACACCTAATGCCCAATATTTTTCTTCAAACGAATTCAGTCAACTACCTGAGGTTTGAGGAAGCGGGGGGAAGCATTACGATTGGCTGTGCCAACATCATTACGTTTTACGTAGCCATAGAAGCACTATTTTTATTGGGTGCATCACTTGTCATGTAATGCTATTGAATTACATGTGTAGCATTACATGACAAATGACTTCTCTACTGAGATAGCGCAAAATGCACTTAAGTCAGAAAGAAATGCAAATATTGTTTGACAGTAACGGGCCTCAATCCTAAAATTTTAAATACATAATGGCCAGTAAAATATGAAAACGAATGCTATTTTTCTGAAAACCCGAAGTCTGTTTGGATAACACCACTGTTTTGTGGAAGAGGCGATTATAATATTTATTAAATCGATAATGTGGAAGTGTTTACGGCTCACAGTTATGGTCGCAACTGACTTGAAGATATTTAACGACAAGCTACATCTGATCTATTAATCAGATGTATTTCCCGGAACTGATCGCCTGTTATTCGACGTCTAGAGGCTATATGGTCGCTGCTTCATATGCTAATCATTTTCAGTTCACAATAATGTAGGGTAGGTTTTACATGACATAATGTCCCTATCCCATTACCAATCATCGGCTGCTTTCAATAAACGATTTCAATATCTATCTTCGGGTCTACCCTGAGACAAAACTAATCAAAACGAGATATCTATAGGCATGTCCAACAAACTGTATTCTGATTGGCAATTTTTTATTAAAATCGACCGCAAATTAATACATCTAGAGTATTTTATTATACCTGGTGTCATAGCACCGTGCTGTAGCCCGCCAGGTGTGAGCCCTCCTTGTAGTAACGTTCCAGGCGTCAGCGAGCCGAGGACACCTGGCGTCAAAGGCGGCCCTAGTGAACTTAGCATCGTACCTGGTAGATAAACAATTTGTTAACATCCTGTATAGAGATCATATTCTAGAATAAAACTAGATGAGCAAAATATTTACATGAGAAATATGTGAAACAAAATTAGATTCCAAAGTGTAAAAAATACCTCATGTAGATTGGCTGCATCTGTTTTGATGAAAGTGACCTTTTATCTATAATCAAAGTGACTATAAATACTATTAAATATGTATTTTATCTGCAGTTTCCGTGTAAATATAGTATTCAAACATAGGCAATGAACTTAAAAAAAAGGGTTCGTTTTTATCTAATCATTTGATATGTTATATTTTAATGACTCCATTTCCAATGTCTGAATGATTAAAGCCCACGACAATGTAAAGATTCACATATGTATGATCTTCATAACATATTAGTTTTATTATACAAGCTTCCAAAATAATTTAAGCATGAGTGGCGAGTACAGAAAAAGCACTCGATTATAAAGATGCAGCTGCTTGCGATTAGATATTAATATAAGTGCATAGACGTGCGACAAGCAGTCATGTAATCTATGCATCAAAGGTTATGACTAACGCCGACTAGGCTGACCGATTCGAATCGAGTCTCATAACATTAATTCCGAAACTCTCAATTAGGAACACGCCGTACCGAACCACCTTCAAACAGGTCGACATAATTGTGTCATTTCATTTCACTAAACATCAGGTGGAGTGCAGTTACTCTGCCGTACCCGTCTAAAAAAGAAGAATGAAAATCGATTCGATGTGGTGCACTCTAGTCGACGCCAGCCTTCATAGACCATGTGAACGTACCGGGCGTCTGAGGCGGTTCGACGTCGACGTCGGAGCGCGGCGTCTGCGGGTACGCGACGTCAGCCACTCGCTCCGACTCTAGCCGTGCACCATGTTATTGTTAATCGCATGTGCGGTTAGGATAGCGTATGTACAATAGGATAGACTTCACCACAATAATGTACAAGTCTGCTCATAATTATTTTAAATTGGACACATGGTTTATTCAGTAAAGTAAGTTAGTAAGTAAGTAAGTTCAGTAAACAAGTACTTGTTTAATTTGTTTTTGCAATTAAATAATTTAGATACGAGAAACATTAACTTTCATATAAATATATGTAATTAAATAATACATTAGTACAACATTGAAATTTACTGAACAAACCAATAATGCCTAGGCAGAATGTTTTTTAGACAATACCAATGACGAGGAAACATTATGTAGTGGAACTTTGCATGAAAGTTAATAAGGACCCTTAACCAATAAATGCTTATGTAGTGGACATTAATATGAAATGAGTAAAAGTGTAGTAAAGCCATGATTGTTAGTTTGGGCGGTGTACTTACCGACAGAAGGTTCATAATCTTGAGGTATTGGTGTGGGAGGTTCCAAGTCAGGAATGGGCGCCTGCGCTGGCGTTGCTGCTGGCGTCTCCGGAGGCTGAAGGGTCTGAAAACATACTTTAAGTTATAATAACGGCACATTACATCCATAATGATTTTTAAAACAAATGTTTTTACGGCCTCTTAGACTTATACTAAGGACTAAAGCCTAAACCCTCTCAGTAGTAGAGGTGGCCTGTGCTCAGAAATTGGAAGTATATAATACAGTGCAGGTATTATTATTATTATAACTTCCCATAGCAGGCATACTATTTTTAATCTCGAGATCCCATAAGCTGATGAACGAAAACGAACAAACCTCTTCGTGCTTTCGCTTCCTGCCACCGCGCCGCGCGACACTCGGCTCGGGATCCGGTGACCTCGCTTCCCCTTCTTCCGCTTCACTCCTTAGCGTCATGTTGCGCTGATATTTCTGCTCGCCATAATAATTATGAGAATTAAATATATTAAATGGCATTTTATTTACATTAGCATTGACTCTATTGCAGAATGCTATTGAGATATGAATGCAATGTACTTATTGTGTCTTTAATAGTTTCGCATGTTTCAATTATTACCATAGAATACCAAAATCAGTTTTCGATTATTTCATTTTTTTCATACTATTCTAGCTCAACAACTTCCAGAGATCCCTGGGGTCTAACACAGACACCTAAAATTAGCAAATCTTAAAAAAAAAAGATATCATTATTTTTTTATCATTCCTTCACATTTCTAATTAAACCGCCAACTCATACAACTTGTTTTACATACCTTGAACAACACCCTGGAGGGTATCGGCCTGGCGGGCAGCGTGAACAGTTTCTCCACGCCGCCGGTCTCCTTCCAGTGCATGAGCCGTCGCGTCGGCGGCGCCAGGTCCAGCGTCGTCACGATGTCCGACGTGTTGCTCAACTGGTTCTTCATCTCCTCGCCTGATATGTTCTTGACTTCGTCTACTATCAGTTTCCGTTTGCGCTTCGTTTTTGTTATACCTGTAATGGATGTTAGCAAGTGACATGTTGGTGGTAGTTTATTGGTTCTGTCACTTCTGTGTTTGGTGTTAGTTATTTGATTGTTTTTTTTAGTGATAGTAAATACATGTTAAGATCTTGTAACAGAGCCTGCGATTCTCAGTTCAGCAGGCTTTATTATGTAACAAGTCAATCCATATTTGCTAGTATAATTTGGTCTTAAGGCTCCCCACTACCTCCTACATCTTTGGAGGAGGTGTATATTTAGGTGGTATCACACACACTCACAATTCACTCAATTGTGGAATTCACTACCATCGTGTCTATTTCCGCATAGATATAATTTGGGACTCTTCAAGTCGCGAGTGAATCGGTTTCTTCTGGGCAAGCGTGCTTCACCTTAGGCCGCATCATCGCTTTACATCAGGCGGATAGCGAACAAACGTGAGCCCATTGAGAAATAAAAAAAAAAAAAAAAAACACTCACGCCTTTTATTCCCGAAGGGGTAGGCAGAGGCACAACTAGTGCACCCACTTTTCGCCGTGCGTATTCTGTCCCATCATGTGATAGGGGGCGAGCCTATCGCCACGTCGGGCACAAATTCCAGACACCGGGCTGATACTGATTAGAAAACCCAATATCATTCTGCCCGACCCAGGGATCGAACCCGAGACCTCAGCACTGCAGTCGTACCGTAATACAACTACGCCACCGAGGCAGTATAGCAGGTGGATATGATATGATTAAGTGGTCTCGCGAGGAGTCCGTTAGCCGTTACCCTTGAGCACGGTGGCGTCGACGGGCGCGAGCGCGAAGGACTCCTCGTCGTTTTGCAGCAGCGTGGTGTGGTCGGCGGGCGGCAGCGGCGTGTGCGGCGCGTGCGGCGGCGTGCGCGCGGCGGGCGGCGCGTGCGGCGGCGACAGCGCCGGCGTGGCCGCGCGCGCGCTCTCCGCCGCGCCGCGTCCCGGCTCCTCCACCTCCTGCGCACAACACACACATCGAGGTGTTTTATTCGGGCACGACAAACTTGGACTTGGATTACAATCTAGACTAACACTATATAATGTTTACGTATATTCTGTAGCAATTGTAATCTGTTTTGTGTATAATAAAATAAATAGTGTCCCCACTGCTCCTATTGTACCGGCACGCTACGATGGCCGTTTTGACAGATTACAATAGTGAGGTGAAATCTCAATTCATTAGCCAACCATCCTGTAAGTGACGATCGCATTCGTTTTTTGTTTTCATTTCGAAAAGCAATTGCCGAGTTTTATCGTGAAATTATACATTCCAATAATTTTTACTGCACGTCACTATTGAGCAAGAATGTACAGCAATTGGCGTCTTCAACGTGGTTATAAATTAATACTAAACTTGATGAGCGGACAAACGTCAAAACGGCCATCATAGCGTGCCGGTACTATAATGATAAGTGGAGTAGGGTCCGGATAATAACCACTGACGAGAGATCAATACCCCTCGTCAGTTAACACGATTATGCCGAGCTCTTTGGAACCGGATATATACAGGCTGATCCCAGAACGCGACACACTTGAGCGGGCCTCTGGCAGGTTTTACACCTTGTTTACGGTAGCTATCCGGGCAGATACAAATATCCTACCACCATACTAGTTCAGCGTTATATTAATTTACGAATTAGGTCGATCAATGGAGTTACTTGGACATGGTCTCATTTTACCAAAAAAAAATAATTATACCATTGTCTGTCTCAACATTCTGCAGCATTATGATTATGAAAACATCAGTAAAATTATAGCTGCTGTATATGTCAAAAATATTTGTTTATAACTATGAACTAGGTTGTCTGGAAGAGATCGCTCTTAGCGATAAGACGCCTATTGTTACACTAGCTATATCTAGCTAATAAGTATGCTGATTTCTTTGTATGTTAGTGGTGTAAAACAAAGTGTTGTCTATCTATCTATCTAAATGCTACTTAATATATATTTTTTTGTTTATATCTAGATATAAAACATATGCGAAATTCTTACCATGGGTCTCACCGATGGCGGCCTAGGCACTGCAGGTGGTGGCATGAGGTCGGGCGCTTCATCCATAGCGCGCGCCTCTTCGTGTGGGGGGGAACCTCCCCAGCTAGTGCAATAGGACATACATGAGATTGAATCATTTATTTGACAAATAAAATAATACTCAACAGGAATCAGAAATTACATAATTTAACATGAATAAAAGATCAAGTGCCCATCAAGTCCTTTTTGCTCTTGGTAGTAAAACCAGTGATTTGGAACATAACTAAGGATCGGAACCAGGCATACCTAACCATATCTTTGTTTTTTTCTTTACCTCACCATGCCGGCCTGTTTGAACCAGATATACAAAGGCTGATCCCAAAACGCGACACACTTACGTGGGCCACTACGGCGGGTTTTCCGCCATTTGTTTTTTCACCATGTGTTCGGTACCGTACCTATGTTGTGGCGAGGTGCCGGCATCGTAGTGGTCGCCCATGTCGTCGTCGCTGTCCACACCGGCGTCGCCCGCACCGTCGCCCGGACCGCCCGCGCCGTCCGCGCCGTCTGCGCCCGACACACCCGCCGCTTCGATCTCCGCCTGGATTGCATGGAAGAGATTGATCTGATGGTAGTGTTGTAGACTGTAGTTGTAGTGTCCTTTAAGATTTTGAGTTCTATCAAAATAATATGAAAATAATTTCTAGTCGTATCAGTAGTATAATATACTTAATATAATAAAATAAGATAACGTAGAGTCAAAAAATGAGACAAACAAAACATTTGATAAGACACATTAATGAGGCCTGTATGATACACTGTTGCAGTCAGGTATCAGTGCAACAGCAATCATATCAGAGGGCTCATTCGCTGGGAGGAACTCTGAACGGACATTAGACTGCGCGTACGCACCTGCAGCGACTGCGGCTGCGCGTCGGCGCCGGGCATGCCGGCGGCGGACGTGGCAGAGGTTCCGCCCGCCGTCACGTCGCCGAACAGGTCGCCCTCGAACAAACCACCCGCGTCACCATCTGTTTATATAATTAAATTAATATTTAGTAGTATGCTGTTAATAAAATTAATGCGAAAAACGGGAGGTACGATCAGATATTTCAAATTCCAACACTGATCTTCATACATACAACATGGAATGGATATATCATTGTTTTTCGCCAGACAGAAAATAATCTGAATTAACACACACTTCTACTTTGTATCCCTGGAATGTGAGCAATGTGACTTCCAGAAATAGTCTTTCTTGCGGGTGCTAAGCATTTTGCGAGCATAAATTACTAGTAGGAGAGTAAACGCTATATTTTAATTATTTCCGATGTAACACATACCCCTCTAACATAGCGAAAAATAGTCAACTCACGACCAAAGTCATCCACGTCGCCGATGGTGCCTCCGAAGCCATCATCAATGGGTCCGTGAGGCGCCGCCTCCATCCTCCGCTCGTGGGAGGGAGCCGTCAACGTCGGCACTCCCGCTGCACTGGTGCTTGGCACTCCGGCGTCTTTGCCGGCCAGTTCCAGCGACGAACCATCCGCGAAAATTAAATTACTCTGCAAACAATTCGTAGTAATTAAAAATAACTCATCTTAGCAATATTCAATTGCATCTTTAATGTATCGATAAAATACTACCTATCATGATATGAAATTATTATTGCTCTCATAAAAATTACTGTGAATATTAAATTCTCAGACTGAGATATGATAAAAACACATGATATAAAATATTTACGACTCCAGGTGCACATTTCGCAGATAAAACATTTTCATGTACAAAATGCAAATGTAAGAATTATTCCTAATAAATATTATGTCAGCCAATTATTAATAGTTACAACTTACCATAAAAATCTAGTTTATCAGAAAACACGTTGAAACTTCTTGTACTTTGACCAATGTTTCAAATTTATTAGATATTCCTTCAGTGATATTAAGAAATGCTAAAACTTCGACATCGTCACAATAAACCGTGTGTGGTAATCTAACAAAATTGACAATATATACCTGTTCCAATCCTCCCTCCGTGCCAATAGCCTCTCTCATGATATCTGGGTTGTCAGTATCGAAACCCATATCACCAAACCCGTCATCATGAGTGACCAGGTTCAAAGAGCCGTAGTCCTCACGCATCGTGATCTCTTCAGCTCTTGATTGATTAAGGGAGAACTGGGCTTCAATGTCCACTTCACTAAAATGTCATAAAATCATTAAGGTTTATTGAAATAACATTTTGGAAAATATTAAAATTATTGTCTTCTTTGCTATGGAAGCTTCCTCGTAATGTTTACTTATATAACACATACAACATATCCTCTAAAAAAACTGTGTTTACATCTGAAAACCTGACTTTTTATGATAGGTATGATGATATTATAAGTGGACGATAGCCTAGTTGGGAATGGAACGGTCTGCCGAGACAATGTCCGCAGGTTCAAAACCCAAGGCACACACCTCTGACTTTTCGAAGTTACGTGTGTATTGTTTATCAATTATCGTTCACTTTAACGGTGAAGGAAAACATCGTGAGATTGCATTGTATTGCATGATGATATTTTGTAGAGGGTGCAATATTATAGTAGTTGAATATTAATAAATTTTAAAAGCCCTGTAACATAAAAAAATCGTAATGTCTATTTTGTACTACGTTTTTTATATGACTCTTTACAAATATCATAGTAAATGCAGAAAAGCCGTTAGTGTCTTCAAATCTGTCAACAATATAAGAGAATGGGAACATAACTTACTTTAACTCTGGCATGGCGGTGTCAAAGTCATGAAAAACCTCGGGCAGGGTGATGGCATTCATGGCTGCCTCCCTGTGTTCCTCAGGCAGATCCACCATGCCTGGCCTGAAGGCCATCTAAAACAATCACATTTTATAATTGAGTATGTTTTGTCTGAGGTTTCATCATGTGAATTTTTTCATGGCATAGAGTCCGAATAAACACTTTTCCAGGATAAAAATAGCCTATTCAGAAAGTTTTGTTAAAAACCATGCAGTAGTTTCTACATTTACATTTAACAAAAATCCAAAGGTCTTCACGAACTTTAATATTTCTCTGTAAAAATATAATTGCATTATTAAGCAGTTGACATTTCTGCTGTTTTAATTTTTATTATTTTGCTAAAATTCTGTAGTTTTTATACCTCTGATGTGGTAGATAATTTGTATAAATTTCTAATGGTATATAAATTTAGCATTAAGGTACAATACAAGGCCCTTGAATAATATTCCTTCAACAAGTTAATGTATAAGATTCTAATGCCAAATGCACTCTTTTGTTTACTTTTAGTATTTGTTAAACCTGTATTACTATATTAAACAATCAACATTTACTTTGACATTGTGAAACAGACCCTAATATAAAAAACACAATATAAGACTGCCTCAGTGGAATTGTTTTATTACGGTATGACTGCAATGCTGAGGTTTTGGGTTCGATCCCCGGTAGGGCATAGTGATATTGGATCTTTCTATTCAGTATCAGCCTAGAGTTTGGAATTTGTGGCCAATATGGCGATAGGCTAGCCCATATCATGGGACGGAATATGCAGGCCGAAAAGTGGGTGGAATAGTTGTGCCTCTGCCTACCCCTTCGGGGATAAAAGGTGTGGGTGTGTATATATGTACACAATATAAAAGCCTTGCTCCTTAGTTGCAAATCTTATTAGTCACTCAAGGAAAATGTTATAAAACTTGTCATTAGCAATATTTTTTATATAAACATAACCTTAAAGACACTGTAAAAGTATAAAATATTATATTCCAATAAAGTAATATATGAAAATCATACATCTTCAAATGCAATGATATGCAGTTATAACCTAGTATTATTATAATGTTTGTGTAAATAAACAATCATTTATAAACATTAACCATATAAAAATAGGTATTGAAGTGCCATTCTATCTGATATTAAAGGTTCTATACGCTAATGGTAATAAAAGGCTATCAAATTAAAGTGGGGCTAAGTTATTTGTTGGTGTTGTGCAAAACTAAACTCAAAGACTGTAAAATAAATTACAACTTACTTTGATCTTGACAAAAGCCTCATTACAATCTTGAAGTAGATATTTAGCTTTCCTTGAATAAATCCTTACAACACCAAGCAGCAGATGGCCAGATGTTCGTAAGGCCATCTTCACTTTTGGTTTTAGGATGCCATCTACTGACTTCTCGATATTCGTCTCGAACACATGAGCCTTCGTCAACTTCTTATCCCAATGGGCCGCCAGCCAAATCTTGGCCAGCGGGCCCTTCTTGGCAAGCACAAAGTGTGCATAGAACATGTTGGCAATTCACACTTCCTCACCAAGTTACATTAAACTTATTCTGAAATAAAGTGCTCGGAATACATATTTACAATATCACTATGATGCGCATTAAACAAAACAATGATAAACAAAAATGCTATCACACAAAACGTTGGTAATCGTAACGACCAACAGTAATTTGGCGCCTAATTTTTACACTGTTTTTTGACCAATTCCCAATGTGTGTTGCATTTAAAAATTATTTATTATGCCACATAATTAACTGTAAACGTTCTTATACTCCGAAAAGAGGCTTTTTACCGGATTATTTAGTCACAAATTAAAAATTTCACCTTTCACACACAACGTAAACATGACAACAATTACGATTCCAAGATGGCGGTCGAAACTCGTCGAACAGACGGATGAACGGCTAAATGTTACTACTCTACAAAAAAGTAAAAACAAAAGTTTTTAATAATAATATAATTTTTAGAATTATTACACTGCGTCGTTTATTGACTATAGTTTAATTTCAAAGAGATATATAATTAATCTGGAAATATCGCTTTTACATATTCGCCGACAAAGAGAATATATAACCACTACGTTACTGGCTGATAGTAGCGTCTCGCTGTTTATCTCCCAGAGATTTTTTTGTGTCTTTTGTACTATAGTATAATATACATATACAATTTCATTGTGATACGGGTGAAGATAGCTAAACTTATTTGTAGAATTTAAATAATTTAACACATTCATGGTCCCAGAGAAAATTCCATAACAGTGTACATTAAATTACATTAAAACGAAGCACGCGGAAACATAAATTCTTATTCCTTAGTAGCTTTTGCTTGCAGCACCGCCTGTGTGAAAAAAAAATCTGTGATAAAAGTCCCGCAATACACTTTTCCGGGATGAAAAATAGTTTAGGTCTTCCTTCTTCTTCTAAATCCTTATGGTTGAAGTTTACTCTGCACTAAACAATTAAATCGGTTTAGCAGTTAGGCCATGAAACCGTAAAACACAGTCAGACAGGGTTAGTTTCGCATTTATATTTTATAATATA
Organism: Sphinx pinastri; assembly: GCA_947568825.1. Taxonomy (NCBI): domain Eukaryota; kingdom Metazoa; phylum Arthropoda; class Insecta; order Lepidoptera; family Sphingidae; genus Sphinx; species Sphinx pinastri. Next base: position 4,770,307 of record OX387627.1, on the reverse strand, counting down.
AAGTATTAGCTTTTGCTCGCAGCTAGCCCACGTGAAAATGCTTTTCTATCCCGGAAAAATATAAAATGGGACTTTTAGCCCGCAAAAATTTTATCACGCGAGTGGAGTCGCGAGCAAAAGCTAGTCTATTATATTTGTCTTTGGTTATTTGGCAAAACTACTGGTTTTAGTAGTGTTCTTTTTTCCTCCTTCCTATTCCGCCCGTGGTGCCAGATTAGGCGACTTTTCGCCATTTAGGCTATCTCGAAGGGTGTCGGGGCGACCAAAAATTGCGAATGGCGATCAGTCGCCAATTTAGGCTACCTGAGAAAGTTCGTGTTATAAACTAGGGTTGTAACGGAGCTTCGCTTCCGCCTCCGTTACTGCGGAAGTTCCGCAAGAAATCGTTCCTCCGCCTCCGCCTCCGCATCCGTGTAATTTTTGCGTAGTCATAACGGAGGTTTATTTACTAATCATATGCAAGCAGCGACGCTCGCGACGACTCAGCCGTCCGGTCGCGCGCGGCAAATGAACACAGACTACTTAGAGATACTACGTATTGTTAGACGTACGTACGAAGTTTTACCGACGCGATGTAATGTAATTCTAATTGAACCGTGATTGTTTTTTTATTTTGTACTATTGATAGTTTTAATAAACCATAAACTACTATTTTTTCTACATCCACTTTCGCTTCCGCCTCCGCCTCCGTTAACCTCCGCGTCCGCGGAGGTGAAACCCGTCGCCTCCGCATCCGCCTCCGCATCCGCCTCCGCCTCCGCTAAGGAGGCCTCCGTTACAACCCTATTATAAACCTTGTTTTTGTCGAATTTGAGGATATTTTTAGCTTTGAGCGTACAAAACATGTACTCGTATCACCGTACACACGATAATTGGAAAATTGGGGAGCTTTCTTTTTTTCACAAAACAACACCGTCGCCACACACACACAGACTTTAGACTACTTCGAGTTTTTGGCGAGTTGGACCCACAGACATATAATATATTATATGTCTGTGGTTGGACCAGTAAATTGGAAATTAGGGACATTCGTTTTGCTCCTTCGTCTCTCCGTATACGATGAGGTGACTTTAAGCGGGGTTTACATTAGCAAGAAAACTTGCAGAAAATATGTTGCGCAAGCTATTTTTACCATGTAAACAGTCACGGCAAGCTGACTTTTGCAACATTTTGAAGCTTGCAGGACTTCTGCCAAGTCGCATGTGTAAACACCATTTGTGCAACTTGCAGTTTATTATGCGTGCAGATAAAAGTTTTAACTTGCTGAGCTAGTTGATTACTTTTCTTTTTAATTTGTTTCATACAGAAAGGGCTAATGTCAAAGACCTTGCTGCCAAGTTGTAACTTTTTAGTTTGGCCAATATGTCTATTTTTGCCGCCCACCGGTAGTATACATGCACTATTGTCTTCCTGTTTGAAGGACTTGTAGCCAACGTAATTATTGGGCATCATAACACTTAACATCTTATGACTCAGGATGATAAGCGCAGTGGAATGCCACGCAGTGCTTTATAATTCATAATTCTGTTTCATGTTGGTACTTTTTATGCGATTATTTTATTTACAATCATCATCGAAAAACATTATATTAGATTCATAACATTCAGGCGAAATGATTGCATGCCTTGTCTTTCAATTTTATGAAAAAAAAACAGCATGCAATAAATATTCCTCGAGTAATGTAAACAGTTTTGCGAGAAGTTGCGCAAGTTAACTTGGTGGATCACTTTTTTTTTTTTTTTTTTTTTATTTATTTATCAATTTACTAAGAGATCAATTTTACATATCAAATATCTTAGCATTGAAAAAACCACAAAGATTTGTCTACAATGCTATGTTCTGCATCGGTTATCGTCGAGCATCGGTTAACGCAAGGCGTACTTACAACCAATAAGTACACCCTACGTGTCCATAGGTGACAAGAGCTAGGTAAGCGTGTTGCTAAATAAATATTTCCGCTAGTGTAAACGCATCTGTAAGTTATTGCGCAATATATTGCTGAGAGCACTTACTAGTCTAAACATAAGCGGGGTTTAGACTAGTAAGAAAACTTGCAGAAGTTATCTTGCGCAAGCTATTTCTGCCGTGTAAACAGTCATGGAAAGCTGACTTCTGCAACATTTTGAAGCTTGCAGGACTTCTGGCAAGTAGCATGTGTAAACACCATTTATACAACTTGCGCGAGAACTTGCAGTTTATTGTGCGTGCAGATAATTTTTTTAACTTGCTGAGATAGTAGATTACGTTTTTTTTTATTTTATCCGTACGGAACGAGTTAAGGTCAAACACCATGCTACCAAGTTATAAGTTTGTAGTATTACCGATATGCTTTGATTAATGTCTACTTTTGCTGCCAAGCAGTAGTATACTTGCACTATTGTGTTCCTGTTTTAAGGACATTGTATCCAACGTAATTAACGGGAGTTATAAGACTTAAAATTGTATGACTCAGGATGACGAGCGCAGTTAAATGCCGCGCAGTATATTTTAATTAAAAATTCTGTTTCGTGTTGGCAATTTTAAGGCGACTATTTTGTTTACAATCATCATCGAAACAGCATTATATTAGATTCATAAAATTTTGGCAAAAGGATTGCGTGCCTTGTCATTCAGATTTGTGAAAAAAGAACATGGCAAGCAATAAATATTCCTCGAGTAATGTAAACAGCTTTGCAAGAACTTGTGCAAGTTAAGTTGGTGGATCACTTGCAAAAGCGTGTTGCTAAAGAAATATTGCCGTTAGTGTAAATGCATCTGAAAGTTATTGCGCCACATATTGCTGAGAGAACTTGCTTGTCTTAGCTCAGCATAGCTTTAGGCTACTTCACAATGAATTTTCTGCGACTTTAACCATCATACATCTGGCAACACTTTATTCCGCGGAGTTCGATTTTTGCTACGGATTTTAGACTTGTCAACTAGGCTGTCAGTTATCAGTTTTCTTTTCCGGTTTATCTGTGGGACACGCGAGACGTACGTTCGACTTTTATTTCTAAAAATCTTGATTATCCTTTTATATATTTCATCTTTCTTTGTGAAATAAGTGAAAGTGTACCGCAATAGTTTGTTATATCCATATATTTTATAATACAACTGTCTATTTCAGCGTTATCGCCATGTCACACTTAACGCGTATCCATCGTTTTATTTGTGGGCAGACCGATGATGTGACTTCTGATCAATGTACATTGATTTTGTTGCTAGGTCTACCACAGGCTCTCCAAGATGGGCGCGTACAGATATATACAGGAGTTGTATAGGAAAAAGTTGAGCGATGTTATGCGTTTTCTTTTGCGCGTGAGGGTATGGCAATACCGTCAATTGACTCGTATGCACCGCGCCCCCAGGCCCACGAGGCCCGACAAGGCGAGGAGGCTTGGATTCCGCGCTAAGCAAGGTAAGATAAAATATTACCATGCGTTTACTCACGTGGCTTTCAGTTAAATTATTTGGCTTTTTGATTTGTTTACCCATATAAATAACTCCTTTTATTAAGATTCCTAATGATGCACAGGTGTAGCTCCTAAACCCTTGTGCAGTAAGCTCCCTGGTGAAACGGGCTTACCGATTCCAGAGAGACCATATTAATGACCCTTTACCACGTGGGTAGCCCAAAGTTACGCAAATATTCAACCATGCAAAATAAGTCTTGTTTCTAGTTGAATTTGTTTCTCGTTTTCCACAGGCTACGTGATCTTCAGAATCCGCGTTCGCCGAGGTGGCCGCAAGCGCCCAGTTCCCAAGGGTGCTACCTATGGCAAGCCCAAGAGCCACGGTGTCAACCAGCTGAAGCCCACACGCAACTTGCAGTCCATTGCTGAGGTAAATATAAAATAACCATACAGAACATAAGGAATCATTATAACCATACAGCTAAAAGTACTCTCATCTAAGAAGGTATTTTGTTTCTGGAAATTGCAGATTACTAATAACTGAAAAATAGTTTTCTAGTTCTGTCTTATATATTTAATATAGTTTGGAAATACAATGTTGTAAACTAATATATAATTTTACTAAAAATTTTAAAATGCTGCTTGCTGCATAGATTTTTTACCACTTTGCAGACTTCTTGAAGATTTGTAACTTTAAACAATGTGTTACTACATACACAGGAACGTGTCGGTCGCCGCTGCGGTGGTCTCCGTGTCCTCAACTCCTACTGGGTTGCTCAGGACTCTTCATACAAATACTTTGAGGTCATCTTGATCGACCCCTCACACAAGGTGAGCTTTAATACAAAACACATTATAGAGGATATTGTTATTTTATATCCAATATATATAAATTACTTTCTTTTGATCAAATGATGAACTTTTATGTCATGCACCAATCTGAAAGGTTTTGCTGAAACTTCACCTACCTTTTAATCTGATTACTTAACAATACTTATAAGTAATAAACTCACAGAGGCCAGAGTTTTAATATCATACCTTATTCCAGGCTATCCGCCGCGATCCTAAGATCAACTGGATTGTGAATGCTGTTCACAAGCACCGTGAGATGCGCGGTCTTACTTCCGCTGGCCGCAGCTCTCGTGGCCTTGGAAAGGGTCACCGCTACTCGCAGACCAAGGGTGGCTCGCGCCGCGCTTGCTGGATCCGTCGCAACACACTCCAGCTGCGGCGCAAGCGATAAACACATCCACGCACCAGTCATTGACTTTCTATTTGATTTTGTCTATACTCATATGGAAAGCCAGTGGTTGATTAAATTTTAATTCCAAAATTATATTTTTATTTGTATCGAGACCTTAATATTTGTACAGGGCAGTGGATTGGGTAAGTTGTACAAATATTTATCATTATTGTTTTATGTTTATTTGGATTAAATAATAATTGTTTTTTTTACCAGGTTTCATTCTGGACGTAAGCTGTATCCTGAATGAAAAGGTAAATATTGGTCATTTAGCTCAATAACATTGGTAAGATTTTACAATGTCCCTTCTAAAGCCATAATTTTTTAGACAAATTTTATCCAATAAATAATAGTTAAGGTTGGGTGAATTCCAAATGTTTTTATTTTCATGATGATACAATGCTTTATGAATGCGCAAACCATGATTACCATTTACCACGCATTTTAAACTTCCTTGGATGGCTGAACTTTATTCAGCATCCCATTAAATAGCCTTAACATTACAGACTTTACAATATTTTTGTTTTATACTTGCAGGTAACTATCGCAAGCAGTTCCAGATTTTTTTAGGTATGTATCTAACATTTTATTATGTATCTACTCTGATAGTCCAAATTCATTCCATAATACTTGTTAAAGATTTGTTAATAAGGTAAACGAATTTGGAAATAGAAAATTGTTGCCTTGGTGAGGTTATTGATAAATTCATTTTCAATAAACCTCAATCCGGCCACAAACAATATTTTAAACCTCAGGAAATCACAATATTTATGGATAGAATAAAAATTAATTAGAATTTATCTTTTCAGGTAAAATATACCAGCATGGAAGAAAAGTGAAGTACAAGTGAAGAATAAGTGGCAAAAAAAAGTGTAAAGTTGCATTTCAATATAAGTTTTTTTATCACATCAATTTGTATTATTTCTCTTCTTGAACTTTCGATATGTAATACCTACATACACAAAGATCTAGAGTAGTCCTAAAATTACACCTTCCCACTTCACTATGGGGTTGGTGCAACATGAGAATGTTGGCTTAGTTTTGCGACATGCGACAACCCCTTTACGAGGATCGAGACTAGAGGCCGTAGCCAAGTTGCCTTTCGACAACCGCTAATGCAATAGAAAACAATATGGAAATGACATATATGACACATGGACCTATAAAAAAAGGCGGACGGACTCTCGCTAAACAATAACTGAAGCACAGCAATGGCGGCGGTGTAACTATGTGTGCGTAAATGAGTGATTGCCATAAAAAACAAAATTTCCCTATTTTTTAACACTAGTTTACACTACACTATATATTCGATTGTGGTGAATTTGATTGAGAGTAGTTTTAATAATTTTATTGTTTGCAGTATGCAATTATAAATATAATTGATTAATGTATATCTTATTTAGCTTTTTTTAAATGACTGTGATAAATCATAGCAAAAAATATGTGATTAGTAGGTGTGTAGAAATTACTAAAAATTAATGTGTTTTACCGAGACACAAAAATTATGTTTCCTAACTAATGCTAAATCAAACAACGTAAATAATTAAACTTTCTTTAATTTGCATTTCTTTTTTTAAAACCCTCTATGTTGCGTCAACTTTTTGTAAATCTGCCTCTTACTTGTGTAGGTCTTTGAGATGCCTTCTAATTTTGATATGTGGTGAAATCTAATTGTTAAATATTTTTCTGCAATATATTTAATAAGGTTTATTTTATGATCCAGTCCTGCGAATGTGTGCTCTAACTCTAAATTTAGAAAAATCCTGTCATTGCCAATATACATTTTTAGTATTTTCATCAATATAGACTTGTGTTGTTTTTCGTTGTGTATAGATATATTTTCTTTTAAAATCTTTCTGACCACCATCTCGCATACACAACAAATGTCATATAAATCTTTTGAGCAGAAATGCAAGCCTCCTCTTGATTTCAAATTAATTAATTTATGAAAAAAATGCCTTTCTTCAGTCAACATTCGTGCTGTACATTTTTGACATTTTATTTTTTTTTGTTGCATAATGAGCAATGCTACCTGCCAGATAGCCGATTATCAATTGCCGATACTCATTATGTTCTTCTACCCCCAGTCGTCTAGCTAAGTCGTCATCTTCTTCCGTTATTTCGTTAAGAAATGTAAGCGAATCGTCATAATCGTCATCCTCTTCGTGGCGGTATGATGGAGTTGTGGTATTTATTATTTGTGTAGCTGAAGTGCAATTAAGCACAGCTATTTGTTCCAAAGGAACACAATTGCCTGTTGTTAAGCATCGTACTTCTAGGTGAGCTAATAGTTTTCTGTAACTCCCTTTAAACTGTCTGACATTAGGATTGTCATTAAATCCGCCTTGCATTCGGATACACGAGAAAAAGATTTCTAAGTGATCCTGACTTAGCTTATATGTTGGTAGGTATACTAATTTTTTTTCATCATGAATGTATTTTTCGTAAATATGTTTTAAACTTTCTATATTTATTAAGGTACCAAGGAAACCGGTTTTACACTTAGCTTTTAGTACAGGTCTATAATATCGAGTTATAACATATATATATCTTCCATCTTGCTTGACTTTTCTTTTAGTTGCGTACTTAATTTTTAACATTGTAATGTATTTTTTTAAATCTTCTAAAAACTGAAATATCATTTGTTGGTTTTCAACACAAAGCGGCTTTTTATAATCAAATTGTGTCATTGCTCTTGAATTAAAAATATCAAACATATCATTTATTTTTGTTATAAATGTTTCCGTTGCCTCCGATTCTTGAAATGATTCTTCGTTTAATTCCTCTCTACAAATTTTTATTGCAGTTGCAACACTTGTACTAAAAATCTGGGTGGCTAGCTTCACCTTCATTATATTATTTTTGAAATTAATATGTTTTTTTGTTAATTTGTTGGCTAAGTGCAAACCTTCTTCTTCCTGTAATTTACTAAGTTGTTCTATGATGTTCCATTTAATTTTCTTTTCATCATTGCTTACAAATTCTCGTTTTGATTCAAACTGATTTCTTAATAACTTAATGACATGACTGGGATCGAGAAAACATGCTATTTCAGAATTATTGGAGGGATGTGTAAATGTGGTTTTTAATGACTCTGGCTTTAAGTTGCATCCAAGTAGTTCTAATGCGGTGAAATTTGTGGCATGTCCATCACATGTTAATGAAACGATATCAATGTTGGATTCAAAACATTTGATTAGACATATTTTAATCAAATTTGATTTTTGTTCCCCGGTAAAGCTATTACTTAAAAAATATCCCAAAGGCAGTTTAAAGCTATGGTTAATTCCTACTACAAGGAAAACTAATGCTTGTGAAGCTAAAGGCGCACCCTCTTGAACACCGGTTCCCATGTCTTCTAAACCGATATATTTTTTTCCATCCCAAATTCTCTGAGGCCTAATAGCAACCTCGTCAAAGAGCATAGAGCACAATGGACGATGCTGGCTCACTTGAGCCTTTGCTTTCAGCGCTTGGAAAGATTCTTCTGTAAATCCTGGTTCTCCTTTTAAATGTGCATACCACTTCGACAGTGTTTTACGGTGAGGAAGACACGTATTAAAAGTTTGTCTTACGTAATCATACGCCTTTGGAGAGTAGTAATTCAAGGTGAGACAAAATTTTTTTATAGCTGGAGAGTATTTTATACGCTTTTTTAGTTTTTTTCTGTTATAATTATTAAACAAATCTGCAGCAACAATGTTTTCATTTAATCTGTTAAATAAATCTGTATCTAAGTAATTACTATTTTTTAATGTTTTTAAAATATTTTTAAGGGATTTATTCCGATCTTGTAGACGTCTTACTTTTTGACTTAAGGATTTTATTGTCTTTTTTTGCTCTTGCACAAATTTTTGTGTCATCATTATATTTTTCTTCAAACGCCGCTTCCTAGGAGTGTATAGTACAGTTAATGGCTCTAAATCAGCTTCAGATATTCCAGTTACAATCTCAGGCGAACTCTAAAACAGAAACAAAATTGACACTTCAATAAAAACAATATAAGACAACAAACACGGATTAAGTTCAAAAGATTTTATTTGTTTCATTTATATAATTATATATTGTACAAATAAAAGTTATATTTAGTTGTTGTGTCACCTTTATAGGCAACAATTAGAATGTTAATAATGTTATTATAATTTGCGCACCTCTTTAAAAGCATTGGATACACTTGTTTCAGCAGGTTGTATCTCTTCCTTGTTTGGTGGTACAAATAAACACTAAAAAGACATCAGATGCTATTATAAAAAAAAATTGATAAAAAAGTAATATTTTGCTATTGTGTTACCTTTATAGGTAAAAAATAACAATGTTAATAATGTTATTATAATTTACGCACCTCTTTAAAAGCATTGGATACACTTGTTTCAGCAGGTTGTATCTCTTCCCTGTTTGGTGGTACAAATAAACACTAAAAAGACACCAGATGCTATTATAAAAAATATTTAATAAAAAAGTAATATTTTGCTATTGTGTTACCTTTATAGGCAAAAAATAACAATGTTAATAATGTTATTATAATTTACGCACCTCTTTAAAAGCATTGGATACACTTGTTTCAGCAGGTTGTATATTTTCCCTGTTTGGTGGTACAAATAAACACTAAAAAGACATCAGATGCTATTATAAAAAATGTTTGATAAAAAAGTAATATTTTGCTATTGTGTTACCTTTATAGGTAAAAAATGACAATGTTAATAATGTTATTATAATTTACGCACCTCTTTAAAAGCATTGGATACACTTGTTTCAGCAGGTTGTATCTCTTCCCTGTTTGGTGGTACAAATAAACACTAAAAAGACACCAGATGCTATTATAAAAAATATTTAATAAAAAAGTAATATTTTGCTATTGTGTTACCTTTATAGGCAAAAAATAACAATGTTAATAATGTTATTATAATTTACGCACCTCTTTAAAAGCATTGGATACACTTGTTGCAGCAGGTTGTATATTTTCCCTGTTTGGTGGTACAAATAAACACTAAAAAGACATCAGATGCTATTATAAAAAATGTTTGATAAAAAAGTAATATTTTGCTATTGTGTTACCTTTATAGGCAAAATTAACAATGTTAATCTTCTTCTTCTTCTTAGTCGTGCACTCTTGACAGAGTGGTCGTGGTCATGTTAAGGTCGATTGATGAACTGCCGTTTTCACGATGCGTCGCCATATGTCTCGAACAATGTTAATAATGTTATTATAATTTACGCACCTCTTTAAAAGCATTGGATACACTTGTTTCAGCAGGTTGTATCTCGTCCATGTTTGGTGGTACAAATAAAAACTAAAAATAATGTCAAACTACTTAATATAAAAATATATTTAAAAAATAACAATATTGTTTTGCTGTATCATCTCATGTTAATATGGTACCAACTTGTAAAGTAGATAGGTACTAACAATTTTATTTTTTGTGAAATTGAGGTTGTAATATGTAGGAAGTCATTCAGCAAGTGATGTACAAGCGAATAAAACATAATGAAGCCCAGTTTATATTTTAAACTATACATTTTCTTTCACGACTACCTTTAATACTTGATTAGTTATTAACCTTTTTAGGAACTGCATATGTAACAACACGAAGTGTTCCTCCCTTAGTTTTATACAAATCATTTGCATTAAAATGCATACTGCAAATTACGCTGGATTTAGATGGAACCCAATCATTTTCGCCTCTACACTCTCTTATTATAGTAGTTAAGTCATTCTTCCATACTTCATTTCCTGTAGGAAACCTAAAAAAAGACAAACCTAATAACAACCTATACCTATTTACTTAAGAAAAAATGAATTCGTGTTTGAAACAAAAAAAATCACGTCTCCTATACTTCGGGGTAATTTACCCGTCAAATAGTTGACAACACTGGAGTTGTAGGCTGAGGTTTTGTGTTACAAAAATAAATAATTTTAAATATCAATTAATGTTGATTAAATAAGTGATACATGACTAGTTTACCTATGAAATGTGATCCCGTGACATTTGTTCTTGGAACCACTGTGATTTCGACAGCATCTAACCACACAAGACGGCATATTTTAATTATTTATTTTTATTCCTACAACGACTTCATTCAATTGAGGTTTGTTGCGTAATGGCGGCCGATCGACATACTTTGGTGTGAATGTGTGCGCGATACTCGTGCGTACAGGCAAGCTGACATACTTTGGGTGCTTCAGTTTTTTGTTTAGCGAGAGTCCGTCCGCCTTTTTTTATAGGTCCATGATATGACACATATCAATATCACTAAGATTTATCATTCTCATACAGAACGTTAGCGTTAACGATCGTAGAAAGTAATCTTTGCTCCGGCCTCAGGGCAGTGTTTGCAAAACCAGCTCAAAATATTTTGTAATAAGTAAGGCTATCCTCAAAGAGCATTATAATACTACGGAAAGCTATCCTTACTTATCATTAATGGAACCCAGGACTTCAATCCACAAAACTTATCTATACACCACCACTCTACAGATTCAAAATATAACACATAAACCTTTTATCTAAGGGCGTAGGCGGAGGCGTAACTAGTGCACCCACATTTGTGTATTTTGACTGCCTCGGTGGTATTACGTACGCGTTACGAGATTGCGCGCTGAAGTCTTGGGTTCGAATCCCGGGTCGGGCCAAAAACATCGTGACTGGGTTTTTCTATCTTAAAAATTACTCTGTTGCAGTTCGGTGTCAGGAAGTTGGCGGTGTGATACCCCCGTGCCTCGGAAGCACAAAGCCGTTGGTCCTGCGCCTTATTTCTCTCCGGTCATGTCGGATTGCCGTCTCACCGGACTGTGAGAGTGAAGGAATAGCGAGTGCACCCTGTGTATTGCGTACACACTTCTGCACTATATCTCCTGCGTACCTGACTGATCTCCGTTGAGATTGGCCGCCGTGGCCGAAATCAGCTAGGTAGGGATATTTTGTGTATACTGTCTTATGTCATAGGGGTGCGCCTATCGTCATATTATACCCCAATTCCATATTCTAGGCTGATACTGAAAAGAAAACCCAATATTATTTTGGCCGCTCCGGGATTCGAACTCAAAACCTCTGAGCGGAAGTCGTGCCGCGCACGCAATAACTACGACATTCTAAATATCACATTTGCATGGAGCTGAAAAAAATATTTGTTAGTGGTCCAGCATGAAAATCATCACGCTACTGCAGGAGGCTAAAGAATTTTATATTTATTGAGCCAGGGATCAGGGTACAAAAAGTATGTAAATAGCCGGGGTAATCATCATAGCTTAGGCGTATAAACAGGGAGGGCCGGGTGGCCACTGACCATCGCAGAATTGCTTGGTGGACCAGACCAAGCATTTTAAGGCAGTTTACTATTATATATTTCAAACGAACAAAATTTTCAAATTTGTAAGCACACAGGAGTCATTATATAGTAACGGAAGCACTTATAGCTGTGATATCGACCAATAACAAGCTGGCAGGAGTGTGATGCCGGGGCGAGGCGGTCATGCAGTGAAGAGGAGAGGGGACAATATTATAAAACACTAGCGGCCCCGGCAGACGTTGCCCTGCCCTAAAAAGGAAATAAAATCCTAGAACCCGAGTACAGCGCTATATACCGGATCCAATTGTAAATCTAAACCGTTTTCGAATCCACCTGAAGACACAAAAAAATTAATTAAAATCGGTCCAGCCGTTTAGGAGTTCAGTGACATACACACGCACAGAAGAAATATATAATATAGCTTTTGCCCGCGGCTCCGCCCGCGTGAATGAGTTTTCCCGGTATAAAAGTCCCGCTTAAAATGTAGCTTATATGACACGTTCGTAGTTTTACCATAGCAGCGCCATCTATTGATTACTTACTCAACCCAGTCGAAAGGTATCGACATCTGTTAGAATCATTCATAGCAGCGCCATCTATTGATTACTTACTCAACCCAGTCGAAAGGTATCGACAGGTTTTGGCGGGAACTTGGTAGTGTCATGAGGTGCTCTTGTTTTAATTCATTATTTTGGTGATACTTAGTGTTATATTGCATAATTATGGCGGTATATTATCCAATATAGTTCTATTAAAGGGCTCAAATGAAGTGAATTGAAATAACTGTGCTAGTCAAGTGTTTGTTTTGTTGCCGCCAAAACTCCTCGATAAAGTCTTGGTAAGGTAGCCACTGCTTTACTTCGACATAGTACTACTACTACTGAGGATAACAAAGAAACAATATTATATAGTATGTAACTTCTAAAAACTTTCGACACTGGCAGATGCGCAAACCGCGCCTTGCCAAAGAGAAAAAAAAAAAAAAAAAAAAGGTATCGACATCTGTTAGAATTATTTGGAGTTAAGATAATTGTGACTGTCAAATAATAACAGACAAATAATTAGCAATAAATTAAAATTGCGACTATAATTTGAGATTTAAACTATCCTATCTCTCAAGTTGGATCGAACTGCACATGGTGTGCGAATTTTATTATAATCGGTTAAGTGGTTTAGGAGTACATTGAGCTTAAACATTGTGACACGAGATTTATACATATTAAGATGGTGTGGTTCGACAAGTAGGGTATTTGTGCATTATTTTTTAGACAAGTAAAGTCTACTTATTGATGATTTTGTTTTACTGTTATATTTTAAGTGTAGGACACTGCCCATCCAGCCCCCCCCCCCCCCCCCCGTCTGGAACATGACTAGCTATGCCAATGGTAATAATTAGCTACAAATTTATTTTTGTTTGTCGATTGAGTGTACATATACCACCCAATTTGGTGTTATATAGTATACTTTCTCAAGATAAAACGCCCATTTTTAATTTTTTTGCAAGCAGGTGCAATCGTTTCGGAGACGTACTAAGGAAATATCAGATAACTCTTATTGTCTACTTTAGTTGTAAGTTGCATGTTGCTGAAACACGATACATAACAAGTTAGGATATAAAACGTTCTAAAACTTGTTTTTCTTATGTATCATACCGATAGCCGTTAAAGTCCCAAAAGTTTTGTTACAATGAACGCAAACAATATCCATTCCACGGTTATGTGAAAATCGACAAAAATTAATAAAAGCTATATATAACATACATAAGTATGAGTTCCAAAAGCATTTAGAAATGACTAAATTCATAAAAATAAAGAAGTTTTGAATATACTATTCAATACAAACAAATCTGTAATTAAGGGAACATAACCTCCCTAATTTTGCTTCAATAACATCAAAATAACTAGCTCCGATTTAAAAAAAAACGTATGCTGGATATCAATAATAATCGACCGGAACCCATATTTGATAGTTTTTGTCATATTTAAAAAAATATATACCTAAATAAATTATAGATCTGAAAAGATTATTTTTTACTGAGATTTTTTATCCACATGTGGCTCTTGTATCAATTTTGTGCTGCCACCTATAGTTCGTGCATGTTCCCTATAAACGGAAAAATCTCCACACGCGCCGCGTCTCAGAAAATAAAACACGCAGTTGATTAAATTTATTATAATAAATTTATATGACTTTTAAAAGTAAATAACAATAAAAATGTTAATCATAGGACTTACATTTGCTACAATTTTCGACACAAAACCGAATATCTAACAAACAGTGTAAAAACGTGTTAAAATAACAATGACTCATGATGTTACCGATGAAATGTGTAACGTGAAACGAACGCGAGCTTACCACTAAATAAATACACAAAAAAACATAAATCTAATACCATTATGTACAATTTAAGATCAGCGATTATTTCAACAAATTAACAAATTAGTTACATGAAACCTTTAAGTCATTTTAGTTTCATGTCTTTTCTCATCGATTTTTAGTAAAATAGTTATAATTTACATATTTAACAATAAATTACGCTGCAGATCCTAACGTATTAAAAGTAATGTGTAGTGAATAAAGTGAAAAATAATTGCAGTTTAATTAAAACTATGAATAACAAGCGCTGGTCTAAGAGCTCTTCCTGGAAGGGAAAAGACTATTGCCGTCCACTGCACGCCTTATCGAATATAACCCCCTCAACGAGATCCTAGATCCGAGCCTGGGAAAATTTTCTCTTTAGAATCTACAGTGTAGACCGTTATAACATTATCCTTATTATTCAGTCTACGCCCAAATATATTCACCTCTCCTTAATTCAACCAAATCGCAAATAATTTAAAACAAATAAAAGCTAAGATTTGTGTAAGCAAATTTTTGATTTTACTTCAGACTTTCGAATCACACAAAAGGAATAATATTTAATATACGCCCCTAAAGATTACATTATTTACAGTCGCCTGCTAATGTGCATGTTGCAGGCGAAAACTAAAATCAGTATTTATAAAAACCCTATATATTTATTGTATAGACATATAATATAGACCACATGGTAAACTAAGTTATACCCAGCTCCATCAATCCTTTATCCTAGACCGGTTGTAAGCAATATAACATTTCCAGATACATTAAAAAACTACTTTTAATGTTTTGAGTGACAGCAGGTACAATGGATGATTTATAATAACATCTTTATAACACACAAAAGATGAGACGTATTTTTGAATGTTGATGTTATTTTTATATCTAATACAATAGGGTAGTTGAATTCTTTTTTTTAAATACAATAATGAAAAATGTATGCTATCCAAAATCTAATGGAAAAAGAATTTTCAAAATTGGCGCTATAATAAATTATAAAGCTTTAAAATTTGCTGGAAGGGGTAGCTGTCAAATAACAGCAATAGGCTGTGACGCCACCAAGCACCGTCAGCCATAACGCTGCCTGTGTGCGAAAGAGATAGCTTTTTTTTGAATGAATGAACCTACCGGCCAGTAGCCTGACGCGAGTTGGCTTTTCAGGCCAAACCGGACTTTCGGGTGAACGCTTTAGGCGCTCGCAACCCTTGATTTATTTAAGTAACCATGCTGAGGGCAACCCACTAACGGGTTACGAACCTCGGCTCAGGACGGTCACTGGGAGAGGATGAGACATCAACGCGATATCCCCGCCACGCCCCCACTTTTGCTCACAAGAATATTTCAAAATTGAATAACTGCTTTATTTTTCAATCGATTTTGTTGCTGATTTCACAGAAGAATTTCTTTTTCGTATTATTTTCTGTTACATATAAAATAATGTACAAAATCAAACATAGGAAACTACCCTATTGATTACTCTTTAAGAAGTTAAACACTTTTATTTCTGCTTCTACTCTATTGAACAGTCACTTAACATTGAACATTAAGAACCCCTTTATTGTACAATATTAGAATCTACATTTGGCGAATGGTAGCTATGAACACCGACTATGTACAGACAGAAGTATTTCAATACAAGGGGATAGTAAGAACGGGTTACATCGAACGAGTTACTGCGCTATCAGATGACAATTACTGCCCTTGTAAATATCCGTGTTAGTAGTCTCGCCTCGGCCACCCATTCCATAGTAGTTGACGAGCAGTCACAAACCTGGCGACTTCGTGTGGAAATTTTGCCATAATTTCGATACGCCTGTAAAGCTCGGACTACGCTACTATTTTACTCGAGTAATTTAGTAACTCAACATGTCTGAACACTGAAATTTTTGGCCAGTAGATCAACATCATCATCATCAGCCCGTTGCAGTCCACTGCTGGACATAGGCCTCTCCCAAGATACGCCACAGGGCCCGGTCTGCTGCTTTATGCATGCAGTCGCTGCCGGCCCTCTTGTGCAAGTCGTCCCGCCATCTGGCCAGAAGGCGAGATCATTACAGGCAAATTTAGGAAGTAAATTACTCACTTCTCAGCCAAAATACTAGCATAGTCCGCACTAGACCTTACGTTCTGAGCGTCTTGACAGTGCAACACGCATGTCGGCATATCCAAACCATATCTGCTATAACATTGTTACTAATTATTTTGTTAAACGATATTATATCGACACTTCTCAATAATAGCATCACTAGTTCTAACTTCATTGTTCCGTGGTTATTCTCAGAGCAAAAAATAGAGGAACACGAGAGATTTTGATATAACCATTTTTCAAAACTATCGATAAAATACGCTATATATGAAACAAATAACTAACGTTCAATCACGTCCTCCAAACATAGCAGACATCTATAGAGTACATCAATTACAAATTAATCCCTATACAAATTTGGAATACTTTGCCATTATTTTAAACATCCATGGTGAAATTACATATTAAATTTAGTAATCTAATCTACACGTTTATGCATTTCTATTAGATGTCTACTGTAATTTGTAATCAATTTAATTCCCTTTTATAATCAGATAACAGTGAAATATGCATAAATCTGTATCACAAAATAGACCATATTTTGTCACTCATATTCAAAATGCTTTGATATAGACCTGAAGACCAACAAAATTATCATGATCCGATATAGCGTTGTGCACAAATGATCCAATCTACAAACTCTTTAAAATTCAAATGATTTCAAATTAAACTATTGAAAAAGATGCATTCTTATGGAACAAAAACAATTCTATGGCTTGATAGAATAAAATGACACATTGTTACGTACGAATACAGATCATTTTCGATTGTTTACACTTTTGGATCAATCCAATTTTAAAAATGGATTAAATCATCGCACAACCCCCGCAAGTGAATCCGTTTAGCTTTTGTCACTGGTTGTGTTTATCCGTCTAGTTGTTGGGCACCGGTTGCGGTTGCGGTTGCTGTTGCTGTTGCTGTTGCGCCGGCCGCCGGTCGATCTGGAATGTGTCGGACAGGTAGAGCGCGAATATCGCGACGCTGTAGAACACGGTCAGCCCGAACAGCGCCACGCTCGCGCTCGCCGTGAACATGTTCGAGTACTCGCACCTGCAACAGAATGCTTATTCGTACACTTTCAAATTGCTCTTTGTCATTTTGTGGATGGAGTGGTAAAGTTTTTTGGCCAACAATGTATTCGGGTGGGGTTGATGTCAGAATTTCTAGTAGGGATATGAAATTCCACTAATCCTACTGCAAAATTAGATGCTTCTAAAGCAACCGGTAGTAGGTATATACTTTCGGTCAATCTGTCTGTGTTAAGAACTTAAGTAGAATTTGGATAAGAAAAAAACAGCAGCAACAACCGTGTCGGTCGTTTTCGACACGTTGACCATATGAAACACAACAACCGACAAGTATGAAACAATAACCTCAACCACAACTTTAAGATTTAAACCCCAAAGCGTCGATTCCACTGCCCTTGTCGTCTTGAGACATTAGATGTTGTCTTATAATGACCAGGAATTACGCTGGTCACGATGACCTTCAAACAGGAACACAATAGTGCATGCATACTGCTGTTTGGTAGCAAAATAGATATAGCGGTAATACATACTACCAACTTATGATTTGGCAGTATGGTCTTTGACTTTAGCCGGTTCCTTATGGGACGAATTAAAATAAAGGTAAAATAAACAATATCAACTATCATATTTACTTGCTCAGCAAGTAAAAAAAATATTTGCATGCAAAATATACTGTAAGTTCTAGTCACATGTTAATTGGAACCTTTAAAATTTTTAGAAGTCGGCTTCCCGTGATTTTTACACGGTAAAAACTACTTGCTGAAGTCGACTTCTGCAAATTTTCTTACTAATCAAAGCCTCGCTATAAAAAAATCAGCAAGCATTTGTTTAGACAAAAAGATAGATTTAAATTTCTTTAGAAAGACCTTTGTAGTACCTCCAATTAAAATTATTATATCTGCACAGTTTAAGTACCTACTGATTAGTGGCAACTGGCAAAAAGCTTTGTTGTATGTAAAAGGTTTTATGAAAATATCATAAAAGACTAAGAAATCCTCTAAAAGCTATTAACGATATTTTACCTTCACCGCAATACCATTTACATTGTTTATCGTAATTCGTATACCCATTGAAACAAATGCGATACGATTACGATACGATATATCGACAAAGGGATACAATATCGCGTATCGATACAAAGTCATTCGATATGGTTACGATGTGATATATCAATGATATTATATGATTATTTTAACAAAGAAGTAGATATGCCATTAGAACGCACAATCTAAAGACTCGAAATTGGGTACTGTCAATTTTCGAAAAAGTATTTTACAAATTACAATATTTTATTCTTACATATTTCGAAAAAACGTAATATAATATAAAACGTTTTATTTCATTGATCAGAAATATCGCGCGGAAACGGTGGGTCACGTGACATTTGAGTTGTGACGTCATATTTAATAAAAATATCTGATGTGACTTACAATAGAACGAAAATTTTACGTAAAATGAAAAATGTCACGCGTGCCTCAGGTATGGCCACAAAAGAATATATGTGCAAATTACATTCATGTAAAAAAAACTGTATAATAATTGTCAAGTAAGCAATTAGGACGACTGCATACTCTACGCATAAATGCCAAATACAAGTTTGTCTTTGGTTCGTATTGGTTGAAAGACGCCAACTATTTCACATTACCTACACATGTGTATGACATATCTATACTTTTTGTTGAATCAATGGATACAATAGACTTTTTTGGGAAACCCTACTTCACACTTACGGTAGCAAACGCGACAGCACGGTGTCACATGGTGTGTGGTGCTATCCTCGTTGAGTTGATCTAAACATTTGGTTGTCAAATAATAATGACGGCTTAGCTTCAGCACTTTACATACATCGTATGCATGATGAAAATAGCATTTCCTATATTACGTTATCACTTACATTATCTTAAGTATCGAGCATGAGTGATAAGCATGTGATGTCACCCTGTACCATTGAATCATAATATGGAAGTATGGATCGTATAGAATCTACTATCTACTACACTCAAGGTCAAACTTAGAGGAACGCAATAAAAATGCTCATTTTTTTTTTAAATTACCGAAGTATTTGTTACCTATCTCATTGTATGGAATTGGAAAATATAAGAATTTTGACCCTTTTTAATTATCGAGTTTTATTTGTTTTTTCGGATACGTACTAATTTAATGAATTTATATATTAGAAAGTTTGCTGACTTGGTACTTTTGGAAATTTCAGTCCAGTTTTAAATTTTAATTGCCCTACATAATTTATTTAGTTAGCAGTATGCATAACAAAACTAAAAAAACTAAGCCTCAAAAAGTTCCTATAGTGGCAATTAGCACCAAAACTAACAAAACAAGACTTAATGTGCCTGTACAAGAAGCATTCTTACCTGCCAGAGTACCGATATTTACCGTAGAGTATCAAGAGGCGCGGTCAAATTTTGCTCACTCCCATCGAAATTGAAATGATGATTCTTAACATAGTCTTTTTCACTGAAAAGTTCTCCTGTTGTTTGAAGACAGGTGTCAGAAATGACAAAGCGAGAAGATACAGAAAAATATACACTTAATGTAACATTGTTCGAAGAGAGTCTTACATTTGAAGGCTAAGATGGTTTGTAGATACATTTTCGTGAGCGTTCATGGAGCAACACATACACACTCACGCCTTTTACCCCGAAGGGGTAGGCAGAGGTGCAAATAGTGCACCCACTTTTCGCCGTGCGTATTCCGTCCCATGATGTGATTCCAGACTCCGGGCTGAAAATACCATTTTACCTGAACCGGGGATCGAACCTTAGACCTCAACATTGCAGTCGTACCGTAATACTACTACGCCACCGAGGCAGTCCATGGAGCAACACATCATGAAAAACGGTTTCTGTCTGCAACTTGATATGTAATGGACATCTTACAATAGACCTTTTACCCTTTATTTTAGAAATATTTTTTACGCATGGAAATGCTCGCCTCTACAGCGCAGCAACAGTTTTGGAATATCTTAGATATTTAATTTTTTCTGTGGCCAACATGCCTCCCGAAACTTAGCTTGAAAATAAACTTGGAAGACAAATTAAAAAGGAAATCCACCACCAGATAACACGAGAGACCTCAAAAGCACTTAGGTTAAGAAAATGTCACCTACCCTAATCTATGCTCCTATATTAGTGTGCTTTCATACGACCCCTCATTAAACTTGAAAATCTGGCTTTGAGCTAATTTCCTTTTTGCTTTGCGTTCCTCTAAATTTGACGATTACTGAATTTATTCATAACACAAAATCTCAATTACATCGATTCACTGTAATTTCCTTCACAAATAAATATTGCAGCATCATTTATACTACAAAATTATATTATTGCATATACAGGTTGTTGTAGAAATGAGGCATAAGTATTTATTTATTTGCGACAATGAAACTCATGTTTATGTTGTATAGCTTTTTCATTATCTTATTATGCGATGGGTATTATTAAACAGTAATATTAGAATTGTAATTATTGGTCATTTGGACCATGGATGACATGAATTTTTTTATGAAATATATAATTGCCGATTGAAACTTTTTGTCTGTATGAAAAGCGAAATATCTTGCATTCGTTTACAATATCTCAGTAACTAAAATATATAGCAGGCCATTCATTGGGTCAAAGTAACCGATAAATCCGTCACTTTTTCATTTATTTGGGATTATTCGGCAGGTATAGGCGCGAGCCATTTATAAATGTATACAACATACCTGAAGAACCACACGATGGTGAGAGCGACGGAGACCAGTGTCATGAGTATGTTCTCGAGGTCCCACGCTCGCTCGGGCTGCTGTCTCTCGGTGATCAGCTCGTGTGTCGCCGCACTCATCTCTTCAGGCATACCGTGTTGCTGAGGAATAAGTGTAATTGTAAATTACGATAGCCTATATAGTTGGAAATGAAACATTATTCATGTAGAAAATTTAGGTATTTAGGTCTCAATTCACCCTGAAAGCGAGCGATAATAGATAAACGCACATAACTCCGTATAGTCAGTGGTACCTTGGTCTTGATCCAGCGGATCTTGTTTTATCAATTTTAATCAATTTTAATTTTTTTTCATAGATTTTACTATTGGTTTTTATTCACACAATAGGTGTGTTTTCGAAAGGTGTCGGAGGCGAGGTTTCGCTATTTGACACGTATGTTAGGTGTAATGAAAATAGAAGTTAAAACTGTAGCAATATGAAGTGCACAGGCAAATAACAGGGAATGTACTAATTAATGAATTTTGAGAAAAAATAATATGAAAGTTTAAAAGCATATTAATTTTATTGAGACAAGAGAGAGAGAGAGACTATTATTTTTTTGGACATTCCCAGTTCTTTTCGTTTTGGCGATAAACAAAACTGTATTTATAGCGCCATCTGTTAACTTTTTTAAATTCTAATGATTGGAATTCAAAATACCATAGACAAAGATATGATTCTATAAAAAATTAAAAAATATTAAAGGACTTGTCCAAAAACGGGCCTGAAAATTTAAACAAGAAAGTTTATATATATTTGGATAGAACTCCTAAAAACTAGCCTTTTACAATAAATAGTTTAATTTTAAACACCTCCGATTTTAAGATTTATGTAATTTTGTTTTACCTATAATCACACTTAAAATTAGTTGTAATTAACGTTTTCAAAATAAAAAACTTCGTATATTGGAACGCACACCCAAAAAAAGTAAAGTTGACAGTTGTCACTTGTCAATGGATCAACTGTCATGTCTGATGTCATGAGTAGCCGTAGCCCGCGTAGGATTGTTTTGTTCCAGAGACTTTTCGATAGTATTAAAAATATTTTTATCATGTAAATTACTGTGATATACCTAAAAGTGAATTCGCAGAATAAATCAAAGAAAACATTATGGATTATTTTTGCATCAGGGACTTTAACGTCTTGTGACTGCGCCTTCAAGGATGTTCATGTGTACAAAACTCTAGATACCATATATATCGATGCTAGATACTAAGATACGTCTCCAAATGCAATCACGGATGTTTCAGCATTTTGACGACTCCGATCCATGAAACGATCGATAAATTCTCAATACACAAATAAATTATGAAAATTGAGAGGTGTGTCGCGCGAGGTCTGCATTTGGAACCTGTAACTTCGTCTTTGCAGTCTGGTCTTTTCCAATAAGCGATCGTCGCCGCTCACTATACCCATATATATAAAACAATAAAAGAGTTTAAAATATCATAAAAGTGTTTAATTCAATACATAGCTATTCCATTGTTATGATTTTAATGGGTATGTATTGTATGTTCATCTGTTTTGCACCTGATAATTGGGAATATTTTTTTGGTATATTACCTAGGTACACGTAAAACAATAAACCTACACATAGAAAATGAAATGGGGCTCAACCAATACTTTATCATGAAATTATAATCCCCAAATTATTTCAATAATAAGTGAGTTCAAAAATTAAAACCTGACTACTAATAATTATGCTTTAAAAACTATGAAACAAGCAAAATATTATCATTTAAAATTGTTATGCAAGTACAAACTATTTAATGTTTATCATCTATTAAATTAAAAAAATAGAAATAATATTGTTATAATGTAATTAATACACAATATTCATATTTAGTAATGTTTAGGTAATATCTGTGGTTGTATGCCACCTACAGAAACAAAACTATACATTCTAACAGTAAGAAGAAATCAATTAGGGGCAGTGGCATATTATGACCATGGCTATCATTATGAATATATATTAAATACATTTAAAACATATTATAATATGTTAGTTACTCATTTAATAGATGATACAATTCTGAAAAGTTTGTACATAACAACTCCAGATGGGAATATTTTCTTGGTTCATATGTTTCAGAGCATAATTTTTTTAATTGAAATGAAAGTCATTCTTATAGTTTATGTACAATTATCTATTCTATTTCAATGTCCTCTGGAATCATTATGCAATCTAAAACCTGCGCAGGTGGAATAATATTGCTTTGATGCCGAGCCCATCCAAGATACCAAATAATGGTCATAACATGAGCGCAGCTTCCGACTGTCCTCCTGCCAATTAAGCAGCTACAATAGTGGCTTATCAAATCAGTAGTCTACTAGTCTAATCAAGTCAAATATCGAAATATCGCCGAGGAAATGCAAGTCGAAGTCGAGATGAAAAGGCGATGCTATCGTAATTCATAGCTCGTGTGTAATATCGAAGGATCTGTTGTTTGCCAAGTCAGTTTAAACAGAAATAGGTAACAGATAAATTCAACGAGACATGAATCGAACATCGAAGCAGAATAACCGCGAATGCAAATAGCGCGAATTTTTAGTATTATAGTCTCTTTGGCGCGAATGTTTTTTTTTTTTGTAATTGTGCACAGACATCAATGAAGTTATTGTAAGTTACTCTGCCACGACATTTCTTTATTATATTTCTAATAAATGGAGGGGTCTAAAAATATTTTTTTAATGGATTCAAGATCCATATTTTGCCCCTTTAATATCCCTAAAGTTTGAGCCTGTTTAAATTTTGAGGCCCAGCTCCCATACAAAAAGCGGACATCTCCTTTGTGACATTCCCTGTTATTTGCCTGTGCCCTTCACATGAGGTGTACCTGTGGGTCAGCGCCTGGGTGTGGGTGTGGGTGTGGGCCGGCGCGCTTGGGATGCACGAGGCAGTGCACGACGGCGCGGTGGTGCAGCCCGCAGGCGCGCAGCGTGGCGCCCTCGTCGCACAGCACGCGCCCGTTGAAGATCAGCCGCACGCGCGACTCCGACGACAACTCCGTCGAGAAATGACGTCTGCGCATATTACAATACAAATACTCTTTATTGTAACCATTTTTAAGCAGAAAATAGAAATTAAGGTTGATACAATTTCCTTTACACAAAACGCGTTTACAAGGGCGTCGCCCAGGGGGGGCAGGGAGGGGCAGCTGCACCCTCTAGAATTTCTAAAAACCGTCGCCAAATGCCAATTATTTATAAGTTTTATTTATTGTACAGTCAAGAACTCGTGAAGCTTTACACGTTGGACTCTGTACCGTTATTATTACAATAGCTATAGATGTAAGGCTCGTACTACAAGTGAAAAGCTTCATGTGCTTTCGACTTTACCAACAATTCATACTTTTCTCATTCTCCATATCAACTTGCCCCCCACCCCCTCCCCCCTGGGTTATCAGCTGGGGACGATCTTGCGCGTTTATACTACTCACTCATTATGACACTTAACATACAATGTCTCAGTGTAAAGAGCGCAATGGAGTGCCCCGCAGTACTTTGTAACTGAAAGTTCTGTATAGTGTTGCTCGTGTTTATGGGCGGTCCTACCATACATCACCTACCATCAGAGTGGCATGCTTGCCTTGTTATTCAGAAACAATATAAAAAATACATTGACTACTTTTAAACCTTCTACTACTAACTAAACGTTTTTTATATTTATCAAAAAATGAATTCTGCACGCGTACCTTCGAGCAGAAGCTAGAATATCAATAAATCAACTTACAATTTGAAATCCTTCAGAAGTTCATCAAGACTACCCTCCACTTCTTTCAGTGTATCATTCAGATACTTCAGTTTGATCAGAATCTTCCTTCGGTTGGCTTCCTGCGATGTAGTAGCACTGTCCCCACTGGGGTTTCCATTAGGTGCATCTTCATTGTTTTTAGCATTTGTAGAGAGGTCTTCTTTCTTCTCAGGTCTATTTTCTGTCGTCGTTTCATTTGATGCAGTTGCGTTAGATGCTGCAAATAATGTTTTTATGTCAGAATAATAATAGAAAAAAGTAGGTATAAAAATAATTACAAATTATCATCACTGGTTTTTTTCACTCACCTTCTCATGATTTATTTACTTATTTGTTATGGTATACCAACAGCATATATATTAAAAAATCATAAAAAAGAACATTCTATCAGGTATACGCATCTATTGTATAAAAATTACATGTTTCAGTGAAAAAGATAACAAAAATAAATTAAACTTCTAATACAAACTATAATAAATTATGTAAGAGGACTGAGAAAATCATTAATTTTTCTTTAAAATTTTGATATTTATTGCCAAAAATATCCAGTACCTCAATTTTGCTACTGAAGTCGTTGTATTCGATACACATGCGTGTAATTGGATTTTGCAATCCAAGGTTAGTATGTGATCATAGGAATTTGGACTAGATAGATTTAGATTGATTGTTTGCCAAAGCAGGTCATCATGTACAAGTTATATATGCTTCGATCTTATTTTTGGGCCACTTTGTGCGACAATTTAAAACCGACTTTGCAATAAGGGTATTTACCCAAGTTACACTCTAAGCATCACGAATAGTTACCAATGACGTACCGTTACCCCTGGTGAAGAAGTCGCACCCGGCAGTGACGTCAGCCTCCATGGCGTTGACGATGCTGTCCATCTCGCGGATCTGTGCGTTGCTGGCGGGCTCAACATCCTCGGGCGCCTCGCTCTCACTGGCCGAGTCAGATGCACTCTGTGAACTGGTCGGAGCTGCAAGTAAAATATACACACTCGTCAAAAACTTAATCTTGTCCAAAAATAATATGGATGTGAAAAGCGTAAGCCAAAGATACAAAAAAAATTAATGGCGTGGGTTCTTGCCTTGCATGACACCGTATACCCCCCCCCCCCCCCCCCCCGTCACTTAATATATTAGAGTGTGGACATGTTTGGTAGCCTGATCATTTTAGAACCTAAGGGGGGGGTCCAGATCCCAAAAAGCCAGCGGTCAGTGGCGTACCCTAGTTTATTGTAAGGGACCGGACCACCTAAACCCTATACGCCCATGACGGTAACTGCCTCAAAATTGACTATATATATAGGTACCTACATACATACATACATTGCAAGTTATATAAAAGCTTGTAAAAATAAAATGACTTGTGTACAGTCAGCAGCATAAGTAGATGAACAAATTCAAAAATTCAAATTGCCTACATACTTTTGTGTTCTTACTAATCTTGTTTTTCTCTTCATAAAAATAAAATAAAAGGTATTTACTTTACTTCAAACGAAGAAAAAATATTTCAGTGTAACTTAATGCTTATATAGGCGATTTGAAATTTTGATTTTGTACAGATATTTATGCTGCTGACTGTACTTGACGATATAAAAATTATATTAGTTTTGAAAAATTCTAGTATTAGTAGGCTGCTCCAAAATCCTTGGGGTGGGAACGGCCCCCCCACTATATACGAATATGCCAGACGGACATGCATATGAGAGACTAACCAGTAAACAATAAACTTACAATCAATCCGTCTATAGAAATGCAGGCGGTTGTTATCAAGCATCGCCATGTCTGCATCAACAATGCTGTCCATCTCTTGCAGCGGTATCACCCTTGCGTTTTCCCTTGGAGATTCTTCAATTTGCTCAGATGTACTTGCACCTATAATAAGTAAAATGCAGGACGTAGGAAATCCTTACTATCCTTACTAATATTATAAATGCGAAAGTAACTCTGTCTGTCTGTCTGTCTGTCACGCCAAAACTACTGAGCCGATTTAAACTAAACTTGGTACTCAGATAGTCTAGAGCCTGAGGAAGGATATAGGCTACTTTTTATCTCGGGAAAATGTTAAGCGGGACTTTTATCCCGGAAAAACCTTTTCAAGCGGGCGGAGCCGCGAGCACAAGCTATAAGTCACACTCAAGACTTATTAAAATTTATTGTCCTAACACAAATGTGAAATTTTAGTATCACAGTGTATAATCATATTAGATAGTATGATAATAAAAAAAATATTACGACTATTTTTACGCAACTGAATGATGAGACAAGCAAATTGCTCGCGTGATACTTTATAGTAAACGTCACACCTGCGTACAAACATCACTGATCACAGACAACTTTTATCCTTCCTTATCCTTACAACCCAAAAACTACCTAACTGATTTCGATGACATTTGATGTAGTTTGAGACCCTGGGAAGGTTTCAGGCTACTCATTATGCCGGGGAAATGATATAGCTAGTCTTTTATACCGGAAAAACATGGGCGAATCCACTAGCAGAAACTAGTTTACTATATAAATATTACATGGCGCCATATCAGGCTCTCATTAGCCGATAATACCAAATCTTATAATGCACTCACTGATGTCTCTCAAACCGAAACACAAGATACACATACAAATTGCATACTATCTTTTTATTTTAGGGTATTATTTATTTCGTGAATGTACCATGTTTAAGCAGGTGTACAGTCAGCAGCATAAGTAGGTGAACAAATTCAAAATTTCAAATTGCCTACATACTTTTGTTTTCTTACTTATCTTTTTTTTCTCTTAACAAAAATAAAATAAAAGTTATTTACTTTACTTCAAACGAAGAAAAAATATTTCAGTTTAACTTAACGCGTATATAGGCGATTTGCAATTTTGATTTTGTACAGATATTTATGCTGCTGACTGTACATTCAAAATTGTTTGTATCCACGGATACGTAGCTGTAACATCAAATTAAATAAAATATAATTTACCGATGTTCAAGAAATATCATGTACATAATTCAAGATTGCAATAATAACATTATTTCAATATATGAACGCCCATAGGTACCCGTACATTGCTACAGAGCCCGGCGTAGCAGCTTTTCCTGTTTAGCGATATATTTCCCACAGTTAACGCACAGTTAAACCGCCAAGCAGCAGTGTGCTGCATGCACTGTTGTGTTTCGGTTCGAAGGACATTGTAGCCAGTGTAACTACTGGACATAATGAGACTTAACATCTTATGTCTCAGGATGATGAGCGCAGTGGAATGCCACACAGTACTTAATTTGTAAGTCAAGGTCCTGTATGGTGTTGCTACTGTTTATGGGTGGTCGTATATTTACCATCAGGCGAACGGCATGCTCGTCTGGTCATTCATACGCATACTCACGCCTTTTATCCCCGAAGGGGTAGGCAGAGGCGCAACTAATGCACCCACTTTTCGCCATTTTTATTCCGTCCCATGATGTGATAGGGGGCGAGCCTATCGCCATATCGGGCACAAATTCCAGACTCCGGGCTGATACTGAATAGAAAAACCCAATATCACTTTGCCCGACCCGGGGATCGAACCCGAGACCTCAGCATTGCAGTCGTACCGTAATACAACTACGCCACCGAGGTCATTCAATGCAATAAAAAACGCCTCCAAATAAAAGTAATTAGCATACAGTAGTTTATTAAAATTTTAACTACAAAGGTCCATACAACGTCCTAAAAACAATGACCCTCTAATGCGACATTAACCCGTTTACCTTTACCTGACATAATTTACACACAATAATTATACAGTGAAAACCGGTTGTAACGACATTAAGTGGCCGTATACGAAATTTCAACTATTTCAGTCAACTTTTCATCCTAATTATTCAAAAAATTAAGAAAGATATAAAAAATGTGGCGCGTTTATTTTATTAGTGTTGAAATAGTCTTTCCGATGATGTATTAGAAATTAATCAGATCAGTTTATTTTTTGAATAATCACGATTAAAAGTTGACTGAAATAGTTGAAATTTCGTATACGGCCTCTTAAAGGGACCACCTAATTTTGACGATATCCCATAGTCGTTATAAAGGATACTCTTTTTCTATATATTATGTATTTGCCTGCACCTTGCCATTCAGTCGATATAATCGATGCGTCGTTATCTCCGGTGTTTACTGTACTCACATATTTTTTCGTTAATTTTGTTTGTAACTCGCTTTTATTAGCTTCATATGTATGTTAGTATGTATGTATGTCACGGAAACTTTGAACATGATTTTGACCCCCTTCAAAACGTCGGATTAAATCAAATTTGGCATACTTATCAAGGACCGATGACAATTCAATATTGTAACAAAAAATGAAAAATAAATAATAGCTTAAAAAAACTAAAAACACACGCTTAAAATATATTTTTTATTTTCATCAATATTTTTTTAGAAAATTTGAATTAAGAATAGTGTAAATAAGAAAATAAATGTATTTTATTGTAAAAAAAACTATTTTGATTACATATTAATTTACCTATTACTATGTGATTACTGAGACCGGTTTGTGAAATGAATTGTCCTGGTTTTCCACTTCAAATCCTAGTTATTGAAATTTGGGGTTAGGAACCCTAGTCTACGTGGTTTTTATTTTCTCGTTATTCACTGCGCATTGCACGTAGCAAATTAAAAAAAGAAAATAATATTAGTCTTACTTGGTCCCTCAGGAACTATTGGTTGTCCTGGACTATTAGCCTGCGCATTCGACAACGTTAGGTGCGATATTCGGTTCGATCCTGCGAACATAATTTACATCATTATTTTAGGTTTAAGACCGTACTAACGCGCGCGGTAAAAACCACACAACGTACACATTGTTTTGTAGTTAAAAACTTTTGTTTTCGTCTAAATCAGGCGAATGCCAATGTTTGCAAAAGGCTCACAAACTGCGCGAGCGCACGCCCCCCATCTACGCTCATGTCATCGTGACATAATAATATTATTAAACGCAAGCTCATAACAAGGTATTCAACGAGCAAACTGAATAGAGTGCGCGCGAACTGCACGCGGCTTCCGTGACCTACTATCAGATAAAAAAACACTGAACAGTTGCAATAATAATACGCCAGCACCGCGAGTGCTGCAGATTTGCCATACTTGGACCTATTTAAATGCTAACGCTGTCTACCTACATTTATTTCTTTTACACACCTGAAGGACGGAACGGACAAGCTGCTTTCCTAATAGTAAACGACATGACTATCATGAAGTATAAACAGAAACCAGTGGCGGCTTTAGGAGGTGGCGAACGGGGCAACCGCCCAGGGCCCCGCGGTTAAGAGAAGCGTTAGGAAAAATCATCACTCTCCCGGCAAGCGCCCAGAGCCTCGCATCAGTTAAGGCCGTCACTGACAAACATCACTCAACAATTTCATTTACAATTTCACTGTACTTGTCACCTTGAGACATTATATGTTAAGTCTCATAATGCATAGTAATTACTAATTGCCCTGGCTATAATGTCTTGATGCCGGAATACAATAAGTAGGTAGAGGTAAATGTCTCCACCGTTTGACGAACTTCTTAATATGTTCCAAGATGTGATGGGTCATAGGTGGCGGGCCTATTTACATATTTCGAACAAATTTCATGATCATACACAAAGCATCATTTCCCAACCTATAGTTCTAAACTCAAAGTAATCTCTCAAACTCTGACCTAACCCTCAACATATTTCTTTGCCAATGGTGATGATTAATTGACGTCTATATGAAAGACCAATAATATAAAAATAAAATTGTTTCAACTCACTTGTTAGTATGCTGACGGTTATAGGATGAGAGCGAGATCTCATCACCAACACAGTGCGGTACCGATCTGGGCGTGCGTTGGTCGACCACCACGCTAGCACGGCTACAACTACCACCAAAACTGCAGCCGCGAATTGTATAACTTCATCCCCCACGCCCTCTATCAGAGGCATCATGCGCTGTAAATTAATTGGTCAGTTAATTATATATTCAGTAAAAGCAGGAAGTCTAAAGGGCTGATTGAAGACTACACTAATCTACTTTGTACTAACCAGTAGCAGTGGCATGACTAAAGCTGGAATCAACTGTCTGCCAGCTCACATGTTCCCTTCTTCTTACTATTATGGGATGGGGGACCTTTAAACAATTTATAATGTAAGAAGTGATTAAGAAGACTTATATAATACTTGTTTCTACTGTCCACAGTAACATTTAAGATTTTTATGTTATTCGAAATATCATGATAAGTTCTATTGAGTAAATTATAGTACTACTGCTGATCAAAGGCCTGATTCCCATATAGTAACATTTCTTTATATGTGCAAAGAAAGAGGGCAAATGATAATTTTTTGCCAATATGGCAAAGCCATAAAAACTGATAAATTTGTACTTCACTGTTTTTACTTTGAATAGTAGCCCAGACCCTTGTTGTAATGCTAATATAGACTCTTGCCATTTAGACCTAGATCACTGATTCCATCCAACTAATTATAAATATTATTGATTTTCTCCTGTTTTCATTATCTGTCCTTAGATTAAATACAAATATGATTTCTTTTGCACAAGAATCAAAACTAATTATCTATGTGATGTGGCATTGAAAATATTTTATTATTATATTAATGTACTTTTTTTCAATTTTAAGTTATAATATGGGCCCAACTTATAAAGTTACAGATGTTTCATCCACGATGATGCACGCTACCAATTTTTGAGCAAAGATTTCGCCAGTTAAGATCACATTGATTATTAATCATGCACTCTTCATCAAACTTAAGTGTGTATTTAAAGAACTAAAACACCTGTCTTACTGAATATTTGCATTTCTTTCACCTATGTATGCTGATTATCATCAAGCTGGGTGCAAAATATATTTGGTAGCCTCTAGTGAAGTGTGAAATTTTTAACAATTTCTTAATAATTTGTGCATGCAGACAAGTAGGAATAATAATTATAAAATAGAGCCTTTGTCTCAAGTCATGTTGGACTAGCAAAATATGGTCATGTGATTAGGGACATACAATTGATCTACTTGGGATTGATTTCTGCCGCATATCTACCACATAGCAAGCTAGGCAAGTTGGTGACATTTACCACATAGATATAAGACTGTATGTCTTTCTTTATTGACATACTAGCTTTTGCCCGCAGCTCCGCCCAGGTTAAATAGTTTTTCCGGGATAAACGTCCCGCATTATATTTTCCCGGGTTAAAACGTAGCCTATGTGTTAATTCAGGACATGATCTACCTGTGTGCCAAATTTAATTGAAATCCGTTCGAGTAACAAACATAAATCCATACATTCTCACAATCTTTCACATTTATAATATTAGTAGGATATATTAATTAGGTATTACCATGACCCAAGTCTGAAATTCACTTTTGTTATTCACTAACGAGTGTGTTTCTCTTAACCCCAGTAATTTTATTTGTATAGGTCAATTAAAATAAAAAAAATTATATGAATCATTACTGATGTAATGTTGAAACATATTATTTTCATATACAGACATTTAGGGTTTGGGTATGCATTGCTCTGTTTGCTTAAAGACAATAAGCTCTATACTCATATTTAGCAGTGATCATTATAGTCAAAGTTAAACTATTACAGCTTCTAGCCATGTGAGTACCTAATAGCATATAATATCAAAAATTTAGTTTTAAAAGCAGATTTTCTTTAATGTCAGTAAAATTGGTAATGCTTACGGCCGAAACGTCTTTATTTATCTAAAAATTACGTATATTTATGAGGTAAGCAAGGTGCGGTTATGAAAATAAACAAATTTCAGTGACTCAATTGCATTTCATTATACAAACAAAAATATTCAATGCTGCTGTGTTAGTTATTTACAGGTCATTAAAAACTGATATGTTATCAATAATGGCAACTAAAGGGTTGACGAGCGATCACAACCGTAATGCAAGGACTATTAGTAACTACTATGTACGTCAGAGAAAACTCAGCCAAGACAATAATACATCGCCTTTCTAGATCCTACGAGATTCAAGGTCATATTTGAAAACAATATATCATTACCTTGATTTAGTTTATGGCTAATCCTCGTCAAACACTGAAACTAACAAATATTTACAACAGAACAGATCGAACTATACCTATGGTAAACCATCTCGTCAACACCACAGATTGATGTGAAAACTTGATGAAGTATTAAATATGTAACTAATTCTGGTAATTATAAAGTTAATTTCGTTTATTTAGCAATAATTCACATTTATTCGTTTTTATCACGACGAAACGTAAAAGAAAATTTTATTTTCTCAATTCTCAGGGTTGCCCGAACGCGTAGTTTTTTTTTTAGTTTATTCTTGTCCATGAATACAATTCCTTCAAACGCATACTTGTTTCTTTTTTTATCCTCAGTAGTATGTCGAAGTAAAGCAGTGGCTACCTTACCAAGACTTTATCGAGGAGTTTTGGTGGCAACAAAAAAACACTTGATTAGCACAGTTATTTCGCTTCTTTTTTTTATTTTTTTTTATTTCCTGTATAGGCAGACGAGCTAGCGGCCCGCCTGATGGTAAGCGGCCACCGCTGCTCATGGACTCGGCGATTTAAGGGACACTGACAAGCCGCTGCCTACCGTTGGGACAATACTCTTTTGCCTCGTTTGAAGAAGGACAGGTCATAGCGCTCAGGGAACGGCGATACAGGTAGTTCATTCCAGAACTTACACGTACGTGGTAGAAAAGAACGCTGGAACCGTTCCGTTCGGGAACGGTATGTCTCCAGGTGACCATCACCATAATGATGTAAAATAACACAAAAATCACCAAAATAATGAGTTAAAACAAGAGCACCTCCATCGACACTTCCAAGTTTCCGCCAAAACTACTCGCACGCGAAGAAGTCAACTGTGTTTCAACTCTAAAATTTTAATTTACCCTCTTAAGTCTTCTTTTTAATTTCAACCCTATAATATCTAACGAAAATTAGATGGACGCAGAACGGACATTTTGTCAATGTTGTATGTGTTGTACGATAGTGGTCCAATTCGCCGATTTATCACGAAGTAGCCTAAAGTCACAGACATATAATATAGGGTAGATATTATATGTCTGTAAAAAAAAAAAAAAAAAGATATTATATGTCTGTGCCTAAAGTCGCCCAATCTTTCAGGATGCCAGGAGAAAAAAGAAGTCCTTATTCTACCCTTTATAAATGTCTTAATTTGATCCTAAGGTGTTAATATTCCATTGGAAATTTTAAAGAAAAAAATAACGATAAGTTATTTTAAAATGCAAAATTTTCGCGCGTAAATCTTTTTTTTTATGATATAGGGGGCAAACGAGCATACGGTTCACCTGATGGTAAGTGATCACCGCCGCCCATGAACATCTGCAATACCAGGGGGAACACAGATGCGTTGGCCGCCTTTTAGGTGGGAATACGCTCTTTTTTTGAAGGTCGCCAGGTCGTATCTGTCCGGAAATGCTGCTGGCGGCAATTGGTTCCATAGTTTAGTAGTACGTGGCAAAAAATTACGGCTAAAACGTACAGTGGTAGATTGCCAACCTCCGAGGTGATGTGGATGAATTTGGAGTTCTGCCGCGAAGTACGATGAAATCGATGAAAACGATAGACGCCATGCAGCTCACGTCACAGTGGCGTAGCATGGTTGGGCACTTTTCAATTAATCTCGAAAATGGACCGTAATATACGTCTATTGCGGTTCATTTTCAAGATTAACCGTCGTCGTGGATTTTTTTTGTGTATGAGCCCTTAGTGACTCTCAAGGAGTGCCCAGCTTGGGACCTACAACGCAGCAGTCGTCGGAGGAGACCTCTCGCTGCCAGCCGTGGTTTCCGCCATGGTCAGCGGCTGGAGGTCATGGCGAGCGATGGCTTCATTCTGCGAGTGCGTCATCTCGAGGAAGGAAAGCGCTGAGCGGGATCGTGAGCAGAACGATCCCACCCGCAGCTAGACGAGACGAAGGAGGCGCCGGGTGGACGACTGATCGGCGCCTTGTGCCCTGTGGACCGGGGGCATCTAGAGAATTCCGCCACGGCATCCCCTGGCTGTCATAAGAGGCGACTAAATGGGGTTTGAGAGAGTCGCGGAGCGAACAGTGGGAGGCTGCTACTCCAATTTATGCGACTCCAAGGTGGACGACATTGCGGGTGGTCGGTCTCCTGCAGTCGTAGGCGCCAAAGGCGTGCTTTGGAGATATGGGACTTCTTAGCCCCCTCATTTAGAGAGGGGCCTTAATGCGGCATTGCGCAGGGGTGGTTCCGTGCAGCTAGCTTCGTGCAACAAGATATCCCGGGGCCGTCCCGTATGCGCTGAAGAAGTCCACCGCAGGTTTTGGTTGGTACGCTGATGTAGGGTGTACAGTCAGCAGCATAAGTAGATGAACAAATTCAAAATTTCAAATTGCCTACATACGTTTGTGGTCTTACTAATCTTTTTTTTCTCTTCGCAAAAATAAAATAAAAGTTATTTTCTTTATTTCAAACGAAGAAAAAAATATTTCAGTTTAACTTAACGCGTATATAGGCGATTTGAAATTTTGTTTTTGTACAGATATTTATGCTGCTGACTGTACATAGTGTTAGGGACTCGGTCCAATGCTCGCTCGGATGATGTTATACTCCCGAGTGTCGACATTGGGCTGTAAGATCGGTGAAACCAACATAACCATTCCACTTACCTCTCAGCGGTGGTAGCGATAACGCGTTTTTCCTCGCGATAATAAAAAATAGAGTTAAAAGAGTTGTTAGTGACAGAACAGTATACAAATCTTCAACAATTTACCTAGTCCAAATCATTTTGTAAATATAACCTAAAATAACTTTCTTTAAAAACGCTGCTGCTATTGTAAGTCACCCTAATGAGTTGCGTTTAAATGCGTTAAGCATTTCGACGGACACTTTTCAACAGAGCTTTTCATACACAGAGACGGTGTTCCTTAGCTTTAACCAATAACCTCGATATAACAAACGAACCTATGGATTATTAAGTAATTTCAACACAATTTCATAAATAGAATACCTACATGTAAAAATGTTTATAAGTAACGACAAACCCTACGTGGATTTTTGAAATTCCGTAACTCTAGAAAATAAGAATCGGGATTTATTGCAAAGATATTTTCCATCACTAAAGAGATCATTTTTGGTACGTCTTTTATTTATTTAAACAGCCATGAGTTCCCTCACACGCTGGTAATGGATTATCCACTCTGTATTCCACACCCTGTATATCTATAACTTTTCCCCCTTAAAGCTTAGGCACCAATTTGATGAGATAATATTAAAGGAATAAGTAATTATAGACTTTTCGTGCTATAAAAATATAACTGTGAATGGTGATAAAAGATATACAGAAAATATTAGGTTGCTGACATCATACCCCGCATTAGGTACATACCTAATGCGGGGTATAGACTAGCAAGAAAACTCGCAGAAGCTACTTTTCCCGTGTAAACAGTCACGGAACTCACGTAAAGCTGAGTGCTGCAATATTTTGAAGCTTGCAGGACTTCTGGCAAGTCGCATGTGTAAACACCATTTGACAACTTGCGAGAGAACTTGGAGTTTATTCTGCGTGCAGATAAAAGTTTTAATTTGCTGAGCTAGTAGATTACGTTATTTTTTAATTGTTTCATACGGAACGGGGTAAAGTCAAAGACCCTGCTGCCAAGTTATAAGTTTGTAGTATGATCGATACTACAAACACAACAAGGCACACACCTCTGACTTTTCGAAGTTACGTGTGTATTGTTTATCAATTATCGTTCGTAACGGTGAAGGGAAACATCGTAAGGAAACCTACATACTTGAGAATTTTCCATAAGAATTTCGAGGGTATGTGAAGTCTGCCAACCCGCACTAGGCCAGCGTGGTGGACTAAGGCCTAACCCCTCTCAGTAGTAGAGGAGGCCCATGCTCTGCAGTGGGCAGTATATAATACAGGGTTGATTGCATTGCATAGCATTGCATGATCGATATGTCTATTTTTGCCACCTAGCAGTAGTATAAATGCACTATTATTATTTTATGTTTATACATTCACCTTAGTTTGATGTACAATAAAGTGTTTAATAAATAATATTGTCTTCCTGTTTAAAGGACATCGTAGCCAACGTAATTACTGGGCATTATAAGACTTAAAATCTTATGACTCAGGATAACGAATGCAGTGAAATGACACGCAGTGCTTTGTAATTCAAAATTCTGTTTCGTGTTGGTAATTTTAAGGCGATTATATTGCTTAAAATCATCACCCAAAGAGCATTATATTAGATTCATAATAATTAGGCAAAAGGATTGCGTGCCTTGTCATTCAGTTTTATGCAAAAAGAAAATGGCAAGTAATAAATATTCCTCGAGTAATGTAAACAGGTTTGCAAAAACTTGCGCAAGTTTATTTGGCGGTCACTTGCAATAGCTTGTTGCTAAAGAAATATTGCCGCTAGTGTAAACGCATCTGGAAGGTCTTGCGCAATAAATTGCTGAGAGAACTTGCTAGTTACATAAACATTTTCAAGGAAGATATTTCTTTTTACGTAGAAACTGTTCTTATTAATATGAGTCTATATATTAAAAATCATCGTCTTAGTTCAGATTATATTGTTTTGATTTTAATGTATTTATAACAGAGTTATTTCTGTTATTCACTTGATTTTTATACATATTTTTTAAATGGAATGTTTTCCTAAACTTTACAAATTGTTATGTTGCCACGTCAAAAATGATTACGCATTTTTTGTTTATCTGTCAAGTGCGTAATGGAACGACATTATTGCATCAGCTAGCTAGTTAATTCTCACTGTACTCTGCGTAGATATACTTTGTTCGCAGATTTAATTATCCATTCATATCCAAGCTTTTAAAGTGTTAGTTTGCTCCAAATCTCTTCGTCTTAAACATCATATATCATCGCGTGTATTTCTAACTAAAGAATATTAACCCGTAAAGGTTTAAATGATAATTTATTCATATTATTGGTAGTGTTGAGGATCTTTTTAGTTCAGTGTTTTTGGTCTTGGTAACCTGGTTATTAAGGCCGTTAATTAGATAATTTATTGCCTTTTGAAACAAAATCTAAGTAACGGAACTGGAAAAGGCTGGTGAAATATCTATCATGAGCTGTGTGTACGATCAACAAAACAAGATTTATCTCATTATTAATCATCACGAGAAGAATTACAAAATTAATAAGCATCAGACAAATAAGCAGGACTTACGTGGAATTAATATTTGTACACTGCAGAGAAAAGATAAAGTTAGAAAGTTTATGAGAAGGACTTTTACAACACACGTCAAGATGTAAGTATAAGTTTTTTCATAATTTACGATTACAGACTATTTTGAATTTGCCGCTTTTTAACTACGTGCGGAAGTATATTATATTATTCTGATTCAAACGTTAGTTCGAAGTTCGAATCTATAGTGTAGTCAAAGAGTATATTATTCTGTCCCCTTATTCTCTATGACAGTGTTTACTCGTAACGCGGCCGCATTTCGTTAACTTCGTGTAATTAGCATTAAATAGTATTTGTGTAATTCGTGTAATTGCCAATTTTCATAGCGATAAAGGCGATGAGTTACGTTAAGCTTCCAACCATCTTCGCTAGAGCTCGTAGAGCGTCGGCGTCGATGCTCTACGAAGTCTGCAGTTGCTGAACATTCAGAACAAGGCTCCAAGAATTACCTTAGATTTAACAAACCACAAATCCTTGCTAAAGAACACCGATTCCTACCTAGGATGATTCGCGAGGCTATTGAAATTAAAAAACATCCAAATTTCAATAGAGAAGATGGTTGGAAGCTTGCACAAGCCTGGGATCCAGTTATACATCTTATTAAATCGGACCCCAAAAGACCAACTGCCAGACCTCAA
This sequence comes from Sphinx pinastri, assembly GCA_947568825.1. NCBI lineage: Eukaryota > Metazoa > Arthropoda > Insecta > Lepidoptera > Sphingidae > Sphinx > Sphinx pinastri. Next base: position 4,731,554 of record OX387627.1, on the reverse strand, counting down.
GACACTGTGAGCTCTTTCTGCGTAGATCGGACCGTCATTAACAACTAATTTTTTAAAATTTATAATTAAACAATGAAGGTAGATATTGTAACATTAACTTTTCGGACCACCAACACCTCAGTCCGCCCCGTGACCACGAAGTGCTGCAAAGCCTTCGAAACGTCGGGAGAAAATATTTATTAAAAAACCGCGATAAAATCTGCAAAATAGTTTTATTTCAATGTTCATCATCAGTCTCTTCCTATATGCTCGTCGGTTAAGATGCGTTGGGTTAAAATCGGACGCTTTTTTAAGGTGTTAAACAGTGTTTGTGAATATATTTTTATAATAACGGTTAATATTCTACGAGGCTTTGAAAGGCTACTATACTTTTATAAATGTGCGGGAAAGATAGGACCTTCACAGGTATAGTTATGACTATCTTCTAAAACCTTAATTCTTGAAGGGATTCTAAAATCAATGGAAGGAGTACATTCCGAGCGTTGACGTAATTGACCAAATTAGAAATATTAAATAAATACCTTAAAATATTATTGGTAGCAAAGTTTGTTCTTTTAAAAAGTTCTAGGCATCCGATCTTACCCCTCACAAGTAAAATTGCGTATAATGTGGTTCTCAACTTTGTGTCTATGAGGTGTAGGTATAGTCCGTTCTTTAACGGTAAATAATTTAATGGGTTAAAGTATGCACAGGCGATCGGATTCGGTATGGTCGTACCAATTTTTTATACGGTGCAGTCTTCACGCCACACGACCGTACCGTACCCAGTGTTGCCGTTTTAGCGCTTTTCGCGCTAGATCTAGTGCTTTTTAAGGGTCTTTAGCGCTTTTTATGTGATAAGTACGTGCTAAAAAAGAATCTGGTGGAAACTGGCGCTTTTTTCGAGACGGATTTAGCGCTTTTTCAATATGTGTCTAGTGATTTATACTGCTCACGCTAGCACCCGACGAAAAATAAAGTTAAATATTGCAAAATAATAATACATTATTTAAGAACAAATTTGATTACTACAAAAAAGGTTATACCGAGTCAAACTTAAAAGATAGACAATATGCTGTCGCGGACTTTTTATTAGAACTTTTAAAGGGGAATAATTCCTGCATACATCATTTTTGCGTAACTTTAACCGTTTAGGTAGCGCACGCAACGGCAGCATTCAAAATAAATATTTTTCCTGTTTTTGCAACATTTCACATTAATGCTACACTCCTATTGGTCGTAGCGTGATGTTATATAGCCTATAATATCTTTACTCGATAAATGGCCTATCCAACACAAAAATATTTTTTCAATTAAAACCAGTAGTTCGTGAGATTAGCGCGTTCAATCAAACAAATAAACAAACTCTTCAGCCTTACGTATAGATACAGACAACAGTACAGTCATATGTGACTCATTCGACCTAATTATAATTTTCTTCTCGCTAACAATGTTGTGCTCGGAACCCATTATGACGACAGGTAACATGCTGCGCGTGCGAAGGTTGAATAGCGACTGAACCGCCGACCGGTACGGTGCGTCGGCCAGACGACCGGATTCGGTACGGAGCGTACCAAATCCGATGTAGAAGCGACCGAAACAACCGTACCGTCAATAATAATAATAATGTACAGCGTACCGTGTGCCACACGATCGGATATGGTACGGTGGCGTACCGTTTTCGTGGTACGGCCGTACCGAATCCGATCGTCTGTGCATACTTTTAAGATAGGATCTCAGCACACAGACGTGTTACGCTGACGACAAGTTTTAATAAATAAACCCCAAGTTTATTTACTGTATAGTACCGCATAGTTCGAAAATCTATTAAAAACAGTAAATACTCATTTAAAATTAAACAAATTCTTGCTTGGGGATTGTTCGGATCTTCACGGGAACGACGAATTATAGTTATTCTTCTTGCTGGCACATAAAATACGTCCTTCTTGTCGGAATCACTCGCGCAAACTAGCAGGACGTGAGACCGTGACGAACAAGATGGCGCCGCAGGCAATGTGGCCAGAAAACAAAAATCATAACATAATAGCAAGTTATTCGATTTATACGATGTTATCCCTCCTACGATCATACCCCAACGCACGAGAACTCCTTATTTGGCCCTTCCTTAGGAGGTCGCCAATTTGGTCCATGAAGATACGTCTAGGACGTCCCCGTCCGACACTACCACTGACTTTCGTGACATAGATTTCTTTTGTTCCTCTTCTTGCATCCATCCTTTCAATGTGGCCAAACCGTTCCTTTCTCAATCTTAGTAACTACATCTTCTTTCAATCCACATTTTTCTCTTATCACGCTCTTATTAATAATATAATATAGCGTATAGCTGTGGGACCTACTTATGTTGTTATCAAGATGTTTTTATACTTTAATTTGTGGCCTTATACTACGTAGTACTCAGTGTTTCGTGGTTTTACTTCTCCTAAACTCTAGCATATAACTACAAAACCCGTTTAAAATTAAATAAGTTACTTTGAAATCAATCTGATGAAAAGGGTAAATGTGAAGACTGCACACGGTACCTTTATAGCGCAGCTTCATTACTCTCCGAATGTAAAAAGAGATAACGAGATAATCACTTAACCCTATAGATTACATGCTACAGCTTACAGGTGGTACAGTCTACTACGCAATATTTGAATCTAGCTCAGTGCTACATATCATAATGTGAATAATTGAATTTTCTAACCAATTTTAATGGTATTTTAACGGAATAAGGTGCGTTGGGGTACGATCGTGGGGGAGATAACATCGTATAAATCGAATAACTTGCTATTATGTTATGATTTTTGTTTTCTGGCAATATTGCCTGCAGCGCCATCTTGATCGTCACGTCCTGCCAGTTTGCGCGAGTGACTCCGACAAGAAGGACGTGTTTTAGGTGCCAACAAGAAGAATAACTATAATTCGCCGTTCCTGTGAAGATCCGAACTATCCCCATGCAAGAATTTGTTTAATTTTAAATTAGTATTTACTGTTTTTAATAGATTTTCGAACTATGTGGTACTATACAGAAAATAAACTTGGGGTTTGTTTATTAAAACTTGTCGTAACACGCCTGTGTGCTGAGATCCTATCTTAACCCGTTAAATTATTTACCGTTAAAGAACGGACTATACACCTCATAGACACCAAGTTGGTACCAAAACGTATGCAATTTGACCTTTGAGGGGTAAGATCGAATGCCTAGAACTTTTTAAAAATCTCACTTTGCTACCAATAATATTTTAAGGTATTTATTTAATATTTCGAATTTGTATCAATTACGTCAAAGCTCGGAATGTACTCCTTCCATTGATTTTAGAATCCCTTCAAGAATTAAGGTTTTAGAAGATAGTCCGAACTATACCTGTGAAGGTCCTATCTTTCCCGTACATTTATAAAAGTATGGTAGCCTTTCAAAGCCTCGTAGAACATTAACCGTTACTATTTAAAAAAGTAAATATATAAATCGTTTAGTACGTTTAACAATACATAAACAAGACAAAGATTTATTATGATATTGTCTGTAGAATTCGTGTAAAAAATATAATCACAAACACTGTTTAACTAACACCTTAAAAAGCGTCCGATTTTACCCCAACGCACCTTACTTAGTCAATGTCGTAATATTTACTACTTCGCGTCGCGGTTATTTTGTTAACATCGTATGAGTGCGTTGCTGAGCTCTGGGGCTCGATACCTGGGTCGGGTAAACAGATTGGGTTACTCTGCTTAGTACCAGCAGGTAGTAGTATCAGCCCGGAGTCTTGAATTGCTCTCGGTAAATTTTAATAGATTCGCCCCTTACTACATGGGATCTAACATAGCTAAGGAAATGTGGGTTTATCCCTCCATTTAACCCAGAAAGGGGAAAACTATATTAAAAAAAATCATCTAAATGATAATTAATCCCAGTATTCCTCAGATTCGGTAATCACTTAATCAGATACCACGCGTGCTGGCTTACGGAACCACAGCTTCGTGGTCTCCTCCATCCCGGCCCGTACCAAAAGGTTCGGAAATTCGTACTTTTGCCGTACCATTAAGCTATGCAACAATTTGCCGGCACACAATATGTTCCCAGTGTCTTACGACATGGGGTCCGTCAAGCGGAGCGTGAAGAAGCGATTAGCAAGCCGACATAATTGTGCCGACGCGACGGTTAGGGGATAATTTTGTCCCATGCCGGTTGACATTTTTTCTTGCGCTTCACTTCGCTTAATATCGGGTGCAGTGAGGTCACGTTACCGAGCTAATGATAAAATAAATTTGAATTAAGAATAGTGTAAATAAGAAAAAGTGTATTTTATTGTAAAAAAAGCGTGGGGTGCTTTTTAAGATATTATCAAAATGATATATAATACTTCTACTCATATTTATCTGTCAATAAAATATTTATAACTATTGACACCATGCACCCCACGCTTTTTTGTACAATAAAATACACTTTTTCTTATTTACACTATTCTTAATTCAAATTTATTTTCTATTTTATAGTTGGATTTTCTATAAAGCGTGTTTTTTAGTTGTTTTAAACTATTATTTATTTTTAATTTTTTAGTTCTGTTCTACTATTATCCAACAGATGTGACTAAAAACGAAAGCGCCATCTTGTGACAAGTAGGATTCTTTTACGCATAAGAGTAGCCAGTTTAGTTGTAATTCTAGTATGGTCCAACAGATGTCACTAAAAATAAATATAAATTGACAAAAATCTTATTTTGCAACTTGAATAATGGCATAATCTTATCAAATTAGTGTATTGTCATCGGTCCTCGAATAATCTACAAAGTTTGAATAAAATCTGTCCGTTTAAAGTGGGTCAAAATCGCGCCCAAACTGGTCGGTTACCAACATACAAACATACATACAAGTGAAGCTAATATAAAGCGTGTAAAAAGATAACTTTGTGCCAATGTTTTTTATGATATCTATGCAATTTCGCGTTTCTGATAAAATAAATACGATAGGTATTAGTTATATACATAATTAATACAGTTTTTGTGTTTGTAGATATATGAGGTTAAATCGTGTCATTCCGCTGGTAACCATAATTATTTTTTCGCAAAGTTTTTCCAAGAATAATAATATGATTATTATAGACATGACTTCTTTTATGACCAAATCGGGGTTAACTACTGTAGTAATAAAACATTATGTAGCATTGAAGAGTGGCTGATTATTCTGCTAATATTTATTTATTTATCATAGCACAACCACGTCAAGTACATGAAAATTACATAACATACAGATTTAAGCGGTATCCTGTCCGATGTACATGACAACAACGGTGTACATAACATTTTAATTATTGATTGGCTCAATGCAATCCGAATTTAAGAAGCGCAATAAGATACATTAAAGTCTCATCCAACAAAATCTAAACTAAAACTTAAAACTTAAACTTAAACTAACACTTTATGTTACAAGGATAGTACAAATATTATGACAAGTATAATATCTAGGTAAGTCAAGTCGAGCCTTGAAGTTGCGAGGATATAATTTTCTTTTTGAAGCGATGAATATTATCGTGGAATACATCCAGATCCGGTATGAGTGAAGAAAAACTATGGTATTCATATATAATATTAGCATATTAATATAAGTGGAGTCGCTAACTTTAATAGAGTATAGCGGGTGTTAAGGTTCGAAGATTTACGCGGGCGATAAAACTGTGAAAAAGAGAATATAAAAGAAAAGATAAATTGCAGACGGCTTTTGTTTATCGTATATGCAAATTGTCTTATGCAATCATTGTAAATAATATAACATGGCTCGGCTTCTCATAATACATAATATATAGGTATCAGTTATCATTAGAGTGAAGATAATACGATGCTAAATGTAAATCCATCACAATTCACAACGCGCATTTATTGTACTTATTGTCGCTCCATCGGTCCAGTGGTTGTGTACTTTAGTTGTGAACTGTGGGGGTCTCGAATTAGATTCCCATGCCGGGTAACTAAACTTTATATATTTATTTATTTTTTCGGCCATAGCAAAGTGCTTTGGTAGCGTAATTGTATTACGATACGACTGCAATTTTGAGGTCTCTGGTTCGCTCCCCGAGTCGGGCAAAGTGATATTGAGTTATTCTATTCAGTATCAGCCCGGAGTGTGGAATTTGTGCCCGATATGGCGAAAAGCTCGCCCCCTATCAAATCATGGGACGGAATGACGGCGAAAGGGTGTGTGGGTGTGTGAGCGGTTGTCCCTCACCAGTGGACACTATTATGCCGGCCTGTTTGAACGGGATATACACAGGCTGACCCCAAAACGCGATGCACTCCGTGAGCCTCTATGACGGGTTTTAACCGTTGTTTTTTGTACGGTGGTCGCTATCCAGGCTAATCTATATATATAACTAGCTTTTGCGCGCGGCTTTGCCCGCGTGAAACGTTTTCCCGGGATTAAAAGTATCCTATAGCACTCAGGAGTAATGTAGCTTCCTGTTAGTGAAAGAATTTTCAAAATCGGTCCAGTAGTGGTTGAGATTAGCGCGTTCAAACAAACAAACTCTTCAGCTTTATATATATTCTGTATAATATTAGTATAGATTCTTCTGTATGTCACTGAACTCCTCCTAAACGGCCGGACCGATTTTAATGATTTTTTTTGTGTGTCTTTAGGTGGATTCGAGAATGGTTTAGATAAAAAATTGGATCCGGTAGGTGGCGCTGTACTCGAGTTCTAGGATTTTATTTCCTTTTTAGGGCAGGACAACGTCTGTCGGGGCTGCTAGTAAAAAATAAAAACTTATATCTTTACACCAGCAGATTAGATAAAACAACTTCTTTTATTGTCGGAAGGTGTAACTTCCTGTTAATTTAAACAAATATAAAAAACGGACATAATCTCGTTATAGCGTGTGCGCAATGTACCTCTGCCTACCCCTTCGGGAAAAAGGTGTGAGCGTATGAATGCATGTAAGGAATAACTAAATAAGGAAAACGTGTGTATTAATTATTATATTCTACGAAATAGTTAGGTGTGACGTGATCATGTTGGTCTTGATGAGATCTCGTAATTTGGAAGACATCGTTAATAGCCTTGATGACAGTTGTAATCAGCGACTATTGGTCGCTGGTTACATTATGTATATACTTCATCTTTGTTTAATGTATGTAAGAAGATTGCTTTATGAGGTTCATGGCATAATGGTTTTAAAATAAAGTTTTGAGTCGCATTAAATTGAAAACACGTATGTGTAACTAGTATTGCGCGCGGCTCCGCCCGCGTGGATAAGTTTTTCCGGGTTAAAAAGTAGCCTTTAGCACTCAGGAGTAATGTAGCTTCCTATTAGTGTAAGAATTTTCAAAATCGGTCCAGTAGTTCCTGAGTTTCGCGCGTTCAAACAAACAAACAACAAATTCTTCAGCTTTATAATATTAGTATAGATTAGTTATGAGCTATTAAAAGTCTAAGTTTCAATATTTTCATGAGAAAGAATCTATACAACAATTATTTAAACACACACATACAGAGTCTCGCCTTTTATCCAAGGCACAATTTATGCACCCACTTTTCAGCATGTGTATTCCGATTTCTGTCCCATTATGTGATAGAATGCTGATACTGAATGATGAACCTGAGTAGATAAACCCAATATCAGGTTACCCGTAGATCGAACCCGAACCCTCAGTACGACAGGCCTACCACAATAGAACTACGCCACCGAGGTAGACATTACAATTAGAAGATTTAAAATTAAGTTGGTATCAGACGGTTTTGTGAAAGAATTTTCAAAATCGGTCCAGTAGTTCCTGAGATTAGCGCGTTCAAACAAACAAACTCTTCAGCTTTATAATATTAGTATAGATGCTTCTGTATGTCACTAAACTCCTCCTAAACGGCTGGACCGATTTTAATGAAATTATCTGTCTAGAAAGCATCTTAATAGGAAAGTGGTGTAATTCACTGGTGGTAGGTCTCTCATATCTGAGAGTCCGTCTGGGTGGGTACTACCGCAATGTCTATTTCTACCGCCAAGCATCAATGTGCATGCACTGTTGTGTTTCGGTTTGAAGGACATTGTAGCCGGTGTAACTACTGGACATAATGAGACTTAACATCTTATGCCTCAGGATGTAGAGCGCAGTGTAATGCCACATAGTACTTTGTAAGTCAAGGTGCTGGTTGGTGTTGCTACTGTTTATGGATGGTCGTATCGCTTACCATCAGGCGAACGGCATGCTCGTCTTGTTATTCAATGCCATAACAAAAACATGAAAATTTTTTGAGATGTAAAATTTAGTATTTTTCTCTTCTGTAAAGTCAATATTCGTCCCTTAGGACATTTGTCACCGTCAATAAGTATAACTATCGAATTACTATTACATGAAATGTATCTTATGTCGCCAACATGACTGCTAAAATCCCTTGCCATCAGATTCAGGAAAAGAAAATGATATACAGTCCTAGGAAAGTAGAAGTCACTGCAAATAAACTTCCTTGGATAAGATATTTAATTTTTCCCTATCAAGAATGCATTAGTACTAAAACCGAGCAAATCTAATTTACAAAACATTGTAAAAAAATATTTTAAAATGTTTATTTTAACGTTCGCACTGCGATTCTAATCATATTACTATTGTTTCAACTAATATGTGCTAATACAATAACTCGTTAGATCTTCAATAACTTGCACCTGAACGAATTATGTACTTTGGTCCCTACTCCCTACTTATAAAATACTAAACCTAAAACTAAATATAAATCACTAGAATTGCGTGCGGCTCCGCCCGCGTGGAAAAGTTTTTCCGGGATAAAAAGTAGCCTATAGCACTCAGGAGTAATGTAGCTTCCTATTAGTGAAAGAATTTTCAAAATCGGTCCAGTAGTTCGTGATATTAGCGCGTTCAAACAAACAAACAAACTCTTCAGCTTTATATAATAGTATAGATATATGTTTATAAAGAAAAAGGTGTAGATTAAAAACGCTATGCAAGTGGCACGCTAAAATTGAGCTAATTAGCACAATCGATTGACAATCGCGTCGGTATTAGTTTCGTGTCAGAATCTTTTCGTTACTACAAGAACTATTGAATAGAAAAGTAATGAACAGTGAATACATTTTTCACCTTACTCCATTGATGTATTAAAAAACCCTACTCCCGTGTGACGGTAGCGAAACGGCAAAGCCACATATGTAATATTTTGACTAAGGTGTAGAGTTTGTAAAGTTTTTTTTTTTTTTGAATAGGCGATCCTGCAATCAACACCGGGGGAAACCTGCGAATGGGATACTGGAGTCCCCCGGCTTGACGACTGCAGGGGCCTGGGAAGGAAGTGGAATAGGATGATGGAAGGAAAGGTGGGGAATGGAGTAAGGTTCTCAGGATGGGCGGAAAGGAAAAGGGTGCCAGGAAATGTTCGCGGGCCCTTTTAGGCCTCAATGTGTTATACAACCAAGAGGTATACACACTGACTGTGTGCCTCGGCCCGCGACTAATGTTCCCCCGCGCATGGGCGTGCATTGGGTGTGAAGACCCAAAGCACAAGAATTGCCTCGGGGGGCTGAGTTTGTAAAGTTAGGGCTTGTAGAGTTAGAAGCTTGGCTCTACATGAGTTCTGATAAGTTTTTGACAGTGCGAGCCATATAATCTAGTCTTGGCAACATTTTACATGAAAATGTTTTTGGTGGGATTAACTATGTGTGCCATAGTGCGCCGTTTTCGAAAGCCGAGTGTAGTTTAGGTGCCGTAATTATTTAAATATCATTGAAGTCGGATTATAATTTTAATCTCATATTATTCTAATCAAACGTGTTTATAAAAAATAATACATTTATGTATAACATTTCCTTATAACCGTGATTAGTAAAATAGTTAATAATAGTTATTAACCTGTTTATATAAAAAAAATCATTGAATTTTTCAAAGTATTTATTATGAGCGACACAGTAAAACACATTCCTAAACCAGGAACTTATCTGTCCGTAGGATAAAATATAATTTGGCGTTTTATTTTGATTGAACCTTTTTTACATTTTTTATTTACTTACAAAATAAAACATCAATACATATCTCTACTAATATTATAAAGCTGAAGAGTTTGTTTGTTTGTTTGAAAGCGCTAATCTCAGGAACTACTGGACCGATTTTGAAAATTCTTTCACTAATAGGAAGCTACATTACTCCTAAGTGCTATAAACTATTCCACGCGGGCGGAGCCGCGCGCAATGCTAGTAAAGATATAAAAAAGTGAATCACCCTCCGATGGCGAGGCTCAAGGCCCAAGTCACCAGTAGTCCGGGATTCAAGGTGAGAAATCTCCTCACAATGCGTGCTGTGTTCGCAGTACTGCTTTCTGCATCTGGCTCCTGACCAAACGGCCAATTGAGAGCCTCTGGAGGTGTTGGTCGAGGTTCTTTGGTATCAACCCATGAGCAGAAACGACGATCGGAACAATAATTGTGAAGTCCACATCCCACATGTCAGTAACCTCGTATGCCAAATCTAAATATTTAGATATTTTGTCTTTTTCGGCTTTAACAAGGTTATCGTCATGCGGAATGGTGACGTCAAAAAGTAATGCCCAGCGCGCCAATCGATCTACTATTACAATATCATGCTTATTGGCAACAATAGTCCTGTCCGTGATAATAGATCGATCCCAGTACAGCGTTGCATGATCATTTTCGAGGACTGGTTGAGGCACATACTGGGGATATGGCATTTCAGGAGTTACAAGACCATACCGAAGAGCAACTTGATAATGTATGATTTTGGTTATTGAGTTGTGTCTATGCAAGGACTCGCCTTTACCAAGATAGTAACAACCGGAAATCACATGCTGATTGATTCACTGGGACGATGGCATGCCCAACAAATGTCACCGTACCATCCTTCAGAATATATTTCGTATAATTGTTTGTCTTCATAACTTCGTTCATAATTGCAAAGACAAAACCCTTCGTTTTCCCAAAGAAGTTACCAAAACGTAGCCGGGACACGGACGCAAGCTAGTCCACATCAGGCCCATGAAGGGCCCGGTAAAGCCGACCGTGTAGTTCTTTGCTCTTCCATATCTCCTCGCGTTCCGTAATGCCTATTGCCATAGGTTTTCGCCAGTTTTCATTCGCTCACGAAAGTGGTGTAAATTTCTTATCCACCATGACTACAACCTTATGCATGCCCACTTCGCTTTCAAGGAAATAGTCCTTGAGATTGCATACCTCACAGTTATGCAAGTCCTTAGCATTAAGAGACTGCCTAAGGCGAATAACCTCGCGAGTTGGGCTCCAACTTACCCCTTTGGACTACACAAGTTAAGAATGAATTATTTTTCAATCTCGAAGACGTGTCGTTGACATGATCGCGTGATGACGTCACGCGCTACGTCATTAAAAGCCTCATCAACCACAAAACATGCCGCATAGCGGGTTATTTATTTGAACTTTGTACTGTATCTTATCAGTTCCGTCACAGAAAATTGTTCCAGAGGTTTTGCATTAATTTCTTTTTTGGTTTCATACTATAATAGTTAGTAGAGACAATTTATTAAAGAGTTCTAACTATGAGTAGGTACCGCACAGGTGCGAGACCTAGTCTTATTTTGCAAAAAATAACAACCAACATTATATGACCTCCCACTAAATACAGTCTTTGTGGCGTTGATGATTAGAAAAAATAACGAGGGACTTTATGTGCAACAACATAACCTTGAAATATTTATGGCTTATATCGTCTCTACGCGGGAATGAAAATTTTAACCCACGATCTTCCGTTACAAATCGGCCTTTCAAAGAAAATACAATATTTACAACAAGTTTTAGGTGTCGGATGAAATAATAATATACCTATAGGTAATACATGCAGTGTTTATCCACATAAGCATGACGTAATATGACAATTTTAAATGTGGCGTTATAACATAATGTACGTATGACTGTACATTGCCAATATGGCATTATCTGTCGCCCTCATTGATGTATAAAAAACCGTCGCCCTAGCTCGCTATAGGCATGTAAGGCGATTGCAAAATTGCAAATCATCGTTACCTACATGCTAAATCGCGATACTTACCGAACAGACATCCGTGACGTAGATGGCGCGGCGGCACGCAAAGGAGGCCCCATTGGGTGGTGAACGGCGTAGTTTGGGCAAAATCTATTCTGCGATTTTTGTGGTAGGCATCAATTTAGTGTCCATGAACCGGGGTCAATATGTATATAGTTAGTTATGCTCTATATAGCGCTCGCTGTTTGTTCGTCATTCAATATAATTGCAATGGATGTTTACCTTCCTATGGTCATTTAATTATTTGGGTGGATATTTACCTACTACCAATTAGGAAATATAAGTATCGATCAGCAATCATTTTGGATAAGTAATTTGAATTCTGGGTTTACGAAACAAGCAATTTGGTTTGTTTTTTCCTCAAGTAAACAACGAATTCTGCTCAGGAGTCTTGCTTGACTGGGGGATATTGTGAAAGTTGCGACTCAAGGCGATGTTGTAAACATAGTAATTAAGTACTAAATTACATTTCTTATGAATATATAAATAAACAAGTTATAAAATGTCTTTATTCTATTGCTTAGAATATTTGATCCAGTTCATATTTTTCTTACGTAGAAATAAGTCTTATGATCTTTTTTTTAGTTTTTACACATCTGTGCTACGAGTTGCCGGGTTTGCCTGACCTTGTGATTAGCTATTCGGATACATGTTGCACAGTATTTACTATCTAATTACACAAGTAGGTACAATTACAAATGGTCCCGCATCTGGGAACCTCCGTACGTCACTTTGCCTCGTGATAAGATTATACTCAATTGATTGATTGTGAGACAATAGAACATCAATGTTATCTAATGCATAATGAGTAATCTCCAGATTATGGTATTTGTTTGATATAGCATTTGAGTTTTCACTTTATTTTGTTGCCATAATTGCAGTATGGGATTTCCCGATGCCGGTTAGCGGAAGTTACTGTTATGCAAGCTTTAGGTCAAACTTCCAAATGAACGGAATGTAAATACACAAGTGTAGTCACATTTTGAATGTGACTACACTTGTGTATAACACAATACCTAAAGACTTTAGATAGACGATTTGATTCTAGAGATGCATCATGATCAGTAGTTACATGTAATCGTTGGAAATACAAGAACCTCGGGTAATAATTTCATAGCCTTGAAAATTCTACTTAGCAAATTGACCAGATTTTAGTAGACTAAAAACAGTACGGTTCCTTTTGATCATTACATTCGTGGTACAAACTTGTTACATGTATCATTGTTGTGGCAAGTATAAGTTATTCTTGGATGATTACCCAAATGCATTTTGAAGTGAATGTAAGAAATGGACCACAGCTAGAATATAGATATTAGAACAACGTGAGCATCATCGAAGATCATTAGGTATTCCTAATTTTTAGTCTCTTTTTCATATGCGTATGGAAAAGTGACGTCGCTACACCTGATGGTGAGAGGTGGCGTTCATATAGACTGACGAGAGATGCTTATTTCTCGCCAATCGACAGAATTATGCCGGCCTGTTCCAGACTGCCTCGGTGGCGTAGTTGTATTACGGTATGACTGCAATGCTGAGGTCTTGGGTTCGATTCCCGGGACGGGCAAAGTGACATTACGTTTTAAATCCAGTATCAGCCCGGAGTCTGGAATTTTGTGCCCGATATGGCGATAGGCCCACCCCCTATCACATCATGGGATCCGTCCGTATTTCGATACGCACGGCGAAAAGTGGGTGCACTAGTTGCGCCTCTGCCTACTTCTTCGGGGATGAAAGGCGTGAGTGTGTGTGTGTTCCAGTAAAAACTAACGAATTTTCACATCGCAGTAAAAATAATTATTTGGCAGATGCACGAAGTGTTTACGTTTTAAAACACGTCTCGCCATTCGCCAGACTAATGCAATTCAGCTTAGAGATATTTCTCGGAATTGTTTGTGCGTTTCCACATTGGTAATCCAGGAATGTCATGTTTGCTTAGATATATTTTTCTGCAGCGATTTTGAAATTTGAAGCTAAGGATACCGAGTATCTTACAAGTTACATACTTACGCTTACCGCCTCTCCGATAACAGCTAATTATTATTTTCATTAAATATTGTCGTGTAATTTTCGTTTACGACAAATAAAATATTAATTCGGTTAGGTAATCACAGATAAGAATGTTTATTGGTCAGACTCCTAGTGGCATTTGGTTGCTAAAATCATGAATTTGGCCATGTAAGTGAGTAGGTCATATTGTATTAAAGTATTCATTAAGCATACATTGGTACAATTTGTATTGAAAACTTGCAAATCTTATTATATGTTTCTTATTAACAGTTTTTTTATATAAAGTTCTTTGTTTTCAAACAAAAGTGTGTCCTATGTTGTTTTATGTGTCAATCAATCAAGCATACTTATTTATAATAATATAGACATAGAGCTACAGTTCATTTATTGTAGAGCTCAGCCCTGAACTCCTATGTCTGTCAGCCCAACGAACCTTGTAAGTACTTAAAATCAATACGTACGTAGAGACAGTATTTTTGTACAGCTCAGACATAATAGTATTCTTTTGTTCATGGCTAAAAGTCTAACAGAAAGATATGTCCTAAACATCAATACTTGTCAAGTAGACAAACATAAGTACTTAAAACAATACTTAAAGATTTTGTATATTATAGAGTTTAGTCTTAAGGGTGGTTATAATATGTAGGAAAATATATTTGACCTATATTTATAAAATATCTCTTATATTTTTTTAATCAATATACAAGTACTGTTTATGGTAAAGCTCAGGGTATATGACATCGTTAAATACATTAACCCCATCATAAGGTACTAAGTACTAACAAATTACGTATTTAATCACAAGGAGGTTGTTCAACCTAATCCAATGTCAGCGATAGTGAGTCATTCCGCATCGTCGACCTAAAAACAATACGGCATGCAGCGCTCCGCGCGAACTTGTCTCTACATGTTCGCGAAGAGTACAATGTACATGTTCCGACAGCAGACGGTATATTTAACACTGCAGATTACAGAAGTCGTTCAGTGAATAACAACGATTGGCGGATTAATGACGTCTTCACTTGGCCAGATTTACCAAAGGGAAAGTGATAAAGAAAGTAAATGTTTAAAAAAGACTATATTACTAATAAGAAAGTGTTTTATATTATGGATGCATCAAGTGAGTAGGCTTATGAGATACGTTTAGTAGTATAATACGGTTTCGGACTCTGTTATCGTTCGGTAGGACTTCAAAATTTAAGACACCTATATGCAAAATAATTATGATATTCTGGAATATACCGTTTCTTACAGCCCTTAAAACACTTTATATCAAATTCTAATTTAATAAACGTTTACCCAGTAGGAATATTTTAAATACTACTATTACCAGGAAGTTTTTTGATTCATTCAAACTTACTCAAGAATAAAAAAGGCTACCTATATTAAAAGTAGGTCAAGTTTTGGTACTAACAAGGTTATTGAATTGTAATCGAAGCCTTGTGCAGCGGCTTCGACGGGATTATAAATAAAGCCAATTAGAGAGACAGTTAATTCATATTATTTTATCACCTTGTAGCATTTGTCGGACTCTACCTCAGGGATGCCAGATAATTTCTCACTAATACTGGTACAGATGTCACTGAAAGTTGGTATTTGACGAAAAAAAAATAGGAAATAAAAAAAAAATCCGGCGACCTTTTTCTAGGTCCCTAAACTACAATTTGTAACCAGTACTACCTATCCAGTTTCTTCGGTGACCTTTTATTTTTTTAGGTCTCCGTACTAATATTTTCGTTTTCAAAGCATGAAATCATGAATTAAGAATTGACATATTCTTAGATAAGTACAGAAAAAACAAACAATTTAGTGATTGATGTTGAATGTTGGTATTATTGCGTACCAACACAACTTTTACTTGGTACATGGTACAAGACCCTGAAAAATGGTAAGGATACCAGGAAATTGGTATGTCTTGCATCCCTGCTCTACCTTACAAAATTACACTTTCCATAGAAAAAACGATAAAAACTGAATTTATTGAGAAGAGATTCGATAAAAACTTTCTATAAATATTTATGAACGATTATTATGGAGCAGCCTATGGTCACAAAAGTAATAACTACGAGTATAGTTCAGAACTTAATGTGTGCTTATAATTTATAAATTGCTCTCATATTAAAGATATCGATTTATTGCAGTCATTAAATATTTCACATAACTCTATAATTAATAATAGTGATCAAAAATAGATATTTACATAACAAAATCGTAGAACATCAATGCAATTCACTCATTAAATTCGCCCAAACCTGGTCCTGTTCATCTAAAACAGGTGTTTTGAATATTCAAATAAGTCGATCATTTTATTGAACTATACAGACATTATAATGTAGACAATGGACTAGGCTTGTTATTTGTGCCACGTGTTATCTTTGATACGCGTAGTTTTACAAGTTTTTATTTCGTTACTAGCTTTTGCTCGCAGCTCCGGCCGCCTGTAAAAGTTTTTCCGGGATAAAAAAAAGCCTGTGTTAATCAAGGACATGATCTACCCGTGTGCCAAATTTCACCGAAATCCGTTCAGTAATTTGGGAGATGTGCAGTAACAAACAGACAGAAAAACAGAGAAAAGAATTACAAAAATCGCTGATTTGTGTTCCATTACTCTTCTTTAGTCACCCCCTTTTCTTTTTTATCACATTTCTTTAAATGTACAGACACACCAGCCCTTCTGCTTTATTATATGTATAGATATAGATGTTTGTATTGGTTTCAGATATGATAGATATCGATAAGTAGAATTATAAGTCAAACACGTGAAGATATACCTACGTCTTTTTGCCAATTTAATTATTTGTTGCGCTTCCGTCTACGCTCTAACCCTTATTTGATCTAATTACGTACTTATTTTGAACAAATTAGTTTCTAAAATCAATGTTGAAAAGTGGTTTTGTTTGCTTGAAAATACTTATGCGGTTTTGAAAAGAATTCAGGTAAACACGGCATTTCAGAATCATCTTGTTTTCCTTTCGAAGCATGACTCATTGAGAAAAACGGCGCTCGTTCTGAAATCTGTGATTCCCCAGAACTCTGCCTGTGTGCGGGCAAAGCACTAAAGCTACGCTAGCAGCTAGCTAAGTAGCTATAGGCACTGTGAAAACTTGATCTCGTGACACACGACGTCGGCTCGCTCTCATTGGCCGTTCGAGTTGACGTCATTTGTAACAGCCAATAGCGAAGCGGGAAAGTTATTTTTAGAACTCTACCGTCGAGTGGTGGGGAACAAGAAAACCGACGGCTCGGCTTCGGCCGAAAGTTGCACAACAATTTCTGTGGTTTTACGGAGTGACCGTGTCCCGCGCATTGTACTGCCTAAACAATAATAAGTTACTCTCGTAACAGGCAAAGTTGCCGCGTTTACATAGCTATTATTTTATTGTGATTTATTTCCTGCGAGGAAAGAAAATTATTGTCTAAACGACTGGAGGCGTTACATTATTTGTTCGTAACAGGGTGAGCGATTAACTAATTATTATTTAATTTTATTATGGTGCAATATGTTGTGGCGTTTTCTGTCAAAATAATGGAATTTCCAATGGGAATCGTAATGAAAATTACCATATTAAAATGAGAAAGTGTATATTTGAGTAATTACGTGGAATTTGTGTTGAAATACATTTCGCACGCACATGTCGAAACTTGTTCGTAGAGTGGTCACGTTGCTTTGACAGATACAATGTGCGCCGTAACTTTCTGGAAAATGCGCGCTTATTTGAGTAAAGATAATGTTCCATTCTGCTTACTTAGATAAATCCACATCATATCAATGATAAGATTTCTCTGCTACTGTATTTTAAATGTTATTTCAATGTGCTCTACGATTCTATTTAGCATAAAACTTGGTAGAGTCTAACGAGTCTATACCGTCAGTGAAAACATAAAAAATGGCTTTTCATGTATTAAGTACATATAGTTTAAACAGTTGAATGACGTATTTATTCGATAGTAAAAAGCAAATAATTCTGTCAATATTTTTTTTAATTGAATCAAAATGCACTTATTAGGCACATACAAAATGGCGGCTAGACCAATTAACAAGATATATAGATGTATAATTTACTTATCATGTATATTACAATAGGACTTTGATAATCTTTGTTATATTTTTAAGTGGGTCCTTGAAAATTCGCTAGACAATTATTTTTTAAAACTATTTATTCCCAAATGACGCATGTACGGATGTGGCATCGGGAAGCGAATCATCGGGAAATACCCACGATTAGCTTTCCGCTACCCATTATTGCTTCTATGATTCTTGTATTATTTTCTAACAAGTTCATACTTGTTTTCATATTTTAAAATAGAGAGTTTAGTTTCATATCAGTTTTGGAATCCTGCCAGCTCTAGAATCGTACCAGAAGTTCTCGCAACATTCTCTTTTGTAAATTTTTATATCACGTGTCATCTTATTAACGATATTAGCTCCAACGTGTTCGTCTTGGGCACATTTACATACATAACTGGAAAAAAGTCGATTAACATGGGTGGGCGTCTGTGACGATCGCGTTCGAGGTCGCGGGTATGTCATAGCGATAACCACGCCGAGTGTTCGATATTACCGCATAGATATAGCATATATGTATATAAAGGGTGTGAAAGTCAAGCACGGCAGTTATCGCACAGTTGCGGTTGGCGCATCATTCCTTATTGCCACGTCAATATTTTTTCGCATCTTAACAAAGGCGTTTCTTGTTACAGGCCTACTGTCGCGACAATTACTTGGCTGGGTGCCTAAAGAGCTAAGATTTCATTAGGAGCTCAAGAAGAGTTCAAAGTAAGTAATAGCGTTCATCCTCCTCCCTTTCGATTAGAATTATTTGTTCACAGGAGCCGTGGTATCGAAGAAGTTTGGGGAAGACTTAAAACCGACAAAATCTCTACCTCATATAAATTTTAATTTGATACATTTGCAATTCTTCTCGAAGAGATAATCTAAAACAAAATACTATTTTGAAGAATTTCTTATTAAAGTTTCAAGTCAATAATATAGATAGTTTGTTCAGAGCAAAAACTAGAAGTTCACAATTAAAGCGTTTTAACTTTTAATAAATAATATCTTTTCAAGGTTTCGAACTAATGTTGTCTTCGATCATGAGCATTATTTGGCTTCTCATATCATGCTTTTATACACAATATAACTTCCAAAAGTTCATGACATCATTCATAAAATCATTCGCTTCCCGAAGGTACATTTCTCGAAGTAACATGTCGCATTTGCAATTCCATTTGTCTCCGAGGTTATATTACACAACTTAATGATTGCTTGCGGTTTCAATAATCTCAAGCAAATATCAGTAATGGAATATTTGGCCCTCGAAACGCGATATAACACGGTAGAGATAAAACTGAATCGTACAAGTAGGAGCGTCAGATAACTGAGATATACATAAAGACGTAACTATTTAACGTTAAAATTAATGACTTAATGTTTTATAAAATTGATGGCAATTTAAAAAACGTTTACATTTCCTGTTGTTTTAAGTATGACACCAAAAAATAATTTAAAACCGGTATAATTAGGGACTGAATGCAGCATTTTTACAATTAAGTTTAATATAGTTATTTGTTAATGTAGTATTATTAGTATTAAGTAAGAATGCTTTTACTAATTGTACTTGTAAGTTATATATAGTTACATTTAACTAACACGCTAGATATAAATGAAATTTAGGTAGATTTGCCGGCTTTGGAGACGCTCTATGAGAGCCATCGAGGGGCATTTGTTTTTCATTGAACAAATAGTTATAATTGCTTTGGCATTGAATGGTGACATGAACGAACAATCTATAGGGCAGGCATTGATGTAAAAAAACCCTTTACATATGAATGAGGGCAGGTGATATATTATGTTGATTGCATAATATATAGCGACTTGTCTTTGTTTTAACAGAAACTATTTCCTTCATATAATAAAATATATATTTTAGAATCACATTATTTTAATATTTATGCAATCATCATTATTTCATTTATTCATTCTCGTATTTGTTCTATTTATCTAAACGTGAATTTGCATATACATTCGTCTATCCTCGGTAGTTGACCTTGCGCGTTTCATTTTCATAAAGGTCAAGCTACGACTTCCACTGTTAACATGTTCTAAACTTATTCGTGTATATATCATTCATTTTATTATGAGTATCTTGGTTATAACGGTGAAGCGTTGGCATGTAGAGCCACGTTTACCGAGAAAGATGACCGCGTGTAGTAGCCATGAACATCTATCACGGCACCACATCTATTTGTTTCCCTACCAACATCCCACCTTGCTTCATATAATATGCACATTATGTTACGTCGTATCATTTCTGTTTGTAGTTCTATTCAAAATGGTTGCTCAAAAGATCACCTGTCCGAGTCGGAGCGACGATATCGGAAATCAATACACCAATTCAAACACCAAAAGATATGGTTTTTTCGCAAACGAGTCACAAGACTCACAGTCTTTTGAAAGTGGTAGAACTAGATCGTTTAAAGCCCGAAAAGAGTCTTCAGGCAAACGGGTTAACCGGAGTGGTTACCGACGGAAACACAGGAGCGATGCCGACTTCACCGGTGCCCACCACCAGCTATTCCGAGGTAAGGGCGGCTAGCGGCGTACGTGAGTACTAATATTTAGTTACATTTATTTATTAATATTAAGTTAATTTAATTTTCTCCTTTTACGGCTGAGCGTAATTTAACATGAGCACCGTCTATTTTCAGGAATATTTGAAACCGGAGCCGCTGTTCAACGACACAATGTTTCAGAACGAACAGGACTGCGAGTTCTTCCAAGATCTGGTTCAGTGGTGCTCCGCTCCCGCCAAGGAAGAACAAGTACAGACCATTGGTAAGTAGTTTTAACACCTAAATTGTTGCTATTTCAAACATAATTAAGTTCAATTATTTTAATACATTAATATTCCCTTTTTTGTTTTTATGAAGATTTTTGTTCAGTGTTACAGTTAGAATAACCTAATGCAGTTAAGATAATGTCTAGACTCTAGATTATTCATTCCACTCGTCAGAGTTTTCTAGTGAATGTTTATTTAAGAATTAACCTATATTATTTCCTTCTCAGATCCCCACAAAAACACTGAAGAAAGGGCATATAACATCGACACACCACAAACACCATTCTCCCCGCAAGGGTGGGATGCATTCGACGTTAACTCTCCATACTACCAGGCAGGCTTTTACAACACAACACCTGTTGAACAGTTCTCCCCGAATATTGAAGCGTTTGGCCAATACACCAAACCTTTACCATTCCCAGAAGAACAAGCTAAAGTACCAATTCAGGAACAATTCCTAGATATCGTCAACCTGCCGGTCGTTATTGGAGACTTGACGTCCAGTGCTGTCCCCGACAGGAGCACCTGGCCAGCGCCGGAGCCCGTCGAGTGGACACACACACACGACACTCATTATACAAATGTATATAACACAAACACACACAACACGATGCCCTTCATCGATCAAGAAGACTCCCTCGACTCGAAATTTGTTTCTGTGATTCCGCGGGAGGTGGAGAGTAACAACGTATTTATTTCTGAGTTTATTATCAACGATGACCAGGGCAAAGAGGGGCTGTTGCAAGTTGCAGGGGTTCCGAAGCGTAATGACGGGCTGACGGTGGACGTCCGGACGCGTGCCCCCAACTGGCCTGGCGACATCATCAGCACGCCAGAGGTCCTCAGCTATGTAGAGCAGATGGAGAAAGAAAAATATACTCACCCATCCCTCATGGTAAGTTGGTTTTCATAAATCTGTTCCATTGTTGGTTGTGTATTAACTGTTGCTTAATCTGTTCATGTGTATTGTTACAGAAGTTGGCGAAGTCACGGCCAGTCCAAGAACCAGCGCCCAACATCGAAAGTTCGCGCACGCAAATGGATACTCCACCGCGGGTCGACTACGATCCCATCACCCCCAAAAGCGAATCTCACGTTGAGTCGGACAATGAAGACATTAAGTCACATTCAAGCCGAAAACGACATCAAGATAGTGAAGATTCGGACGAGACATATACGCCTTACACAGAACAGCCCTCCAGAAAATATAAAAGAAGAAAACCTAGTGTACCAATCAAAGACATGATCATCGCGCTTGAAGGGTCACAGCAGCTGACGAGAGCGCGACGAGGCCGTCCTCCCAAGAGAAGGGAGAGCACGGTGTCCTCTGTGTGCAGCATCGACGAAACCTCGTCGTCTGTCTCCACACAGGAAACTAAATATAGAGAATTAAGAGATAAGAATAACGAAGCGTCCAAAAGATCTAGGATGAACAGGAAACTCAAGGAACTACAGATGGAACAGTTAGTTATCGATTTAGAACAAAGAAATAAAAAATTACAAGTCAAAGCCGATGTTTTAGAAGAAATGACGAAAAAATTGAAAGATGCGTTAATGACAGCAATTTTGCAGAAATGAAGGCAAACAGTTGAACCTGCTTGTGTCCCACTGTAGAGCGCCTTGCGTTTCTTGTGTTATAATAACTCGTGGGTATAGCCGAAGCGCGGCAAACATACTTGCCTCTTGTCAGTTAATGGAATGGATCAGTAGTAATGGTAGATTAGACATTTAGATTTATTTGTTGCTAATATATTGAATTTACGTTTACTTACAATGTTGGGGAAATATGTTAGTAGATTAGGTTTAGAGTGATCGAATTTAGTGGATAATGAGCGCTGGCTATGCCCACAAAGTTAAACATTACTTCTATAACTGTGTTATAGTTAATGTGAGTGTTATGATAAATAAATACGTTTTTATGTAGGTCCCTTGATTGTTCTTGAAGCGTCCTAGTGTCAAGAGGGAGGTCATTATAATAGGGTAATTGGTGAAGAATAGTAATGTATCCCATAACACGAACCGGGTGCAGTTGGGATGCATACTATCAGCATGTATTTACTTTTTGAAGAATTCTGAAGTGATACAAGAATTTTATATTAATTGTTTTAGAGATAAAATGACTTTAAGATAAGCCATAATAATGTAATGTGTACCCACGGTTGTGTGTCTACTGTTTTGCATACTCAAACGAGGGCAAATATGCACCAGCTTGCTTGTGGTTACTTTGTATGAGAAATGATTACTTTTTAACATTTGTATCCGCTTATCGAGTATATTTTATTTTCTATCGTTAAGCGGACATATTTTATAACAATATAAATGTAGTACAATTGGTTTAGTTAATGCATGGTATGGATTTAAATATTTTCTCTAAATGTAATTGAAATAAAGAATCTAAGTGTTTGTTACATCTTGTTGTTTTCTTTTAGATCCCCAATAATTAGTGACTTTAGTAAAGTTTAGTATACATAGATATCAGCTAAGCATTGGTTTAAATAAAGACAACATTGTCATTAGCGTGTAGTTAGGTATTAACTTGACATAATATAAGCTCGGCGAAATGTGGCACGCTCTAGTTGCGTCTTCGCCTAAACCGTGGGGTATAAAAGCGTGAGCTTATAAGTGGGTTAAATACATGTAGCATTCTGCTATGTTAGTGGATTTGTAAGAAAGTAGAATTTAGCCTTCGCTCATTCTTCAATCTTGAGAATCCAAGAACAATCATGGAAGAAGGGCTCTTAGAGATGATATTTTCACTTACAGTACGGAGCAGTTTTCATATGTCTGAGACAATCCATAAACCACAGTGATGCAAATCCATGGTGGATCTATCATCAATTCGCATAATTTTCACTCCACTAACCGCCTACTTAATCCATGGATGGGGAACCATAGCACGCGACAAAATAATTCGGGTACGCCCATAGTACTTAAGAATGTATGCTAAATAAGCAACAGCTAAGGCCGGCTCTGAGTGGCAGGATACAGGCACAGTATTTATTTAATAAATACTTTAACTAATAAAGGTTAGCCATCGCCCATGTCTGGACTAGTCTTTTTACAATATCTCGAGACCATTTGAAAACTTACTGTTTGTTGTACTGCTACCTACGCCAAGGTTTGGCCCAGGTCTTCTTCGTTAAAACCTAAGCTAACCTGCTTCTGAAGATTTTAAGTTTAATACTCGTAAGCGGTTCACTAGTGACAGTTCTCGTATGCGAGGTGCCGTCTGGGTAGGTACCACCGCAATGTCTATTTCTACCACAAAGCAGCAGTGTGCAGACACTGTTGTGTTCCGGTTTGAAGAACATTGTAGCCTGCGTCATTACTGGGTATTATGAGACTTAGGCGCGACGCCCACACGATCAAAAGTCGAGGCGTCGTCGAGGCACGGTCGCAAAGTGGCGTGCTGCATCTACGTTTTCTTTGGAACTGATGTTCGTGCGCTCACAAACTAGTCATGGCACGGGCAAGGTGGCAAGGCGCGGTGGATTCGGAGGCGCTAGTTGTGCCGGCGCCGTGTCTCCGCCGCCATTTTATATGAGCGCAAGTAAGTACGTCTTCATCTTCAGACATGTTGAATGAATTGATACGTAAAGGAAGCATAGCCGGCCGCGCCTCGACTTGCCAGTGTATCTCAGGGTGAGCGCAGTAGAGTGCCGCGCAGTACTTTGTAATTAAATATTGTGTGGGATGTTGCTACTGTTTATGGGCGGTCGTATCGCTTACCATCAGGCAAGCGGCATGCTCGTCTCGTAAAACATAATGCGCCGGTGAGTGACGGTATTACGACTAAAGCTAAGACAGTGGCGAAGGGGTCGGCAGGGGTTGCGTGGCGGTGAAACCAGAGATGGGCGCCACGCAGTGATAATAATGTGGGGGTGCTGTTGGGCAGCGCCGCAACTAGTGCACTCACTTTTCGCCGTGCGTATTCCGTCCCATGATGTGATAGGGGGCGAGCCTATCGCCATATTGGGCACAATTTCCAGACTACAGGCTGATAATAAATAGAAAAATCCAATATTAATTTGCCCGACTCTGGGATCGAACCCGAGACCTCAGCATTGCAGTCGTAGCGTAATACTACACCACCAAGGCAGTCATAAAGTAGTTTAATAATTACCCGTTTCATGTATACAATACGGGTATCCCTTACATATTCGACAAAAAAATATTTTCCTGCGTGCACTTACATAGATTAAAAAAAAACCTGGAATACGTAAGGAATAGGTAACAGAATGTAAAGAAAAAAAAATGGAAATTTCTTACCATTTATGTGTGCTCTCAACGGTTTTTTTTTAATTATTGAATTATGAAGCTTTATTCTGTGTAACATAGGTTGAATAGGGGAAGGTGCCCACTGCCCCCACTGGGGAAACGGGCCACAAGCATCGCATGTGTTGTGTTTAGAGCTGAATCGGGAGAGGTCTGAGTTTGATCTTCCACACAACCGACGTGAGCACAGTTAGTCACACAATAAATCGCTGCTTTGCACGAATAACCGCACAATCCAAAATTTTTGCATTTGCATTTTATAACACCATACAATCCATAGAAGTCCAAATTTTATGGTAGATAAAACTCAGTCATATCGGCAAAAATGGCGCAGTGGTATGACAAAATGTCTATGTCATCGGTTGATTTTTGGAGAAATATCGACAAACCGATTAAAAGCCGAGCACATAATCAGGATTTCAGCAAAACATTGATGAATGCTCGTTTGGTTAATACATTCTTTAATTATATGTCTTCAATAAGTACAGTTACAAAGTTATTATTATTTTTTATTTTCAAATGGCTGTCCTGTAAAATTTGCTTTCTTGGGATTGTGTTCGGGATTGTATTCATGCAAAGCAGCGAAATGTAGTTTCAAGGACTAGATTGTTGCATTATACATCGATTTTTACCTGTATGATGTTCGAAGAAATTCGTCGCTAAAAAACAATTTCGGTTCACTTGCAAAAGTATGATCTCATATCATCATGATGCCCATCTTTTAGACGTTTACATTTATCTCCCACACAAGCAACTAGCGGGTCTTAAATACCAATAAGCAAAAAAAAGATTTCATTGTGGTTGAAAAACGTATTTTATTTATAGTTCAAAATTAATGTACCCAAAGAATTTCGACATTACAAATTATTTATTTAGCACGCATATTGCGCGTATTCAGACAATAAATTGAGACCGGGCCTTAGTCCAATATTTAGGTACTCATAATTTCAATATAGCATAATTCACACACCCTTGGCTGGTACAAACTTAGCGTGTAGCAAACAACTGTTACTTTACATGCATCGTGTACAAGGTACCGCCTGATTAATTCGAAAATTTTGAGTGTAAAGATAAATAATACAAATTATATACTAAAAATAACCTAAATCGACTATATATTTATGTAGGATCGGAATGCAGTATGATTTATGGCAGATGAGTGGAATGGAATGTAAGACTGATAGAATATATGGAACAGAGGTGAGTGAAAGGGATAAAGAAGTGTAATAAGCAGGGAGGAAAGAGAGAGAGAATGAATGTTAAGAATGAGTGAGTGTGGAAGGAAGGAACGAGAGAGTAAGACGACACACGATTAAGACGGCAAGACGTAAAGAAAATATAACGCATTATTATTCAAGAAATCTTTTATTATTTTGGCCCACATTGAACTAAATCCCACATAATTTTGGGGGCTCGTCCGGGATAGTTCAATATTTTCTATCTTCAGGCCAAAATAAAAGACAGAAAATCAAGACACCAGCCAACAACGAGGAGTTGCCGGCATTTATACTAAGACTAATTTATAAAGAAGAAATATGGGTGGACATGGCAAGGATCGCCGACAAAGCCGCCAGGGCAACTACGAAGAGGACGACGCCGCGCCAGCTTCATCGGTGAAAATCAGGGATCAAGCAATATGGTACGCGGAGAACCTGATTTCGAAATTTAATGGCCACGACAAGACGTCGTCAGTGGCTAGATGGGCCCAAGATATCGACGATAACGCCGAAATATTTCAATGGACGCCCCTACAGACTCTAATTGTAGCGAGAAGGTCTTTAACGGGAACCGCAGGTTTGTGGTTAAAATCGGAAAAACCATTTAAAAGTTGGGATGACCTGAAAGCGGCGTTGCTGAGAGAATTTCCCGATGCAATCGACAGCAAAACTATACATGAGATGATGGCCGCTAGGAAAAAGAAGAAAGACGAAAGGTGCCTAGATTATATGCTAGTCATGAAAGAAATGGGAAAACGCGGCAAAATTCCTGACTATGTCGCCATAAAATACGTCATAGACGGCATAGTCGACTCTGAAGTAAATAAGATGGTGTTATACGGCGCTACGACATATTCGGAACTCAAGGAAAAATTTAAAATTTATGAAACAATAAAAGAAAAGATGGCTGCTAACTATAAAAGAGCTACGAAGTCAGAGTGTAGTGAACATGTTACTATGAGTAAAATAAGGTGTTATAGCTGTGGAGAAATGAATCATCACTCATCGCAGTGTCCTAATAAAGATAAAGGCTTAAAATGTTTCAAATGTAACGAGTTTGGGCATATTTCTACGCAATGCGGTGATAACGGAAACATTCGGTCAAGAACGTATGGAAAAACCAATAAGGAGCGAGAACATCGGAGTGCTATAGAAAAGCCGAACTCTCACGAAGTTAAACGAACGATGTGCGTAGCTGACTTCACTCCGAGCGCAGGCAGTGCCAACCACGACGACTACGACAGCCATGACAGCTCATCTGACAGTTGTACCAACATCAGCGGCAACAGTGATGACAAGATGGCGAACGCGGTGGAGTACGACGCCAACTTCACGGATGTTTACGAGGAAAAGTCAACTACTCAATCTCAAATGCGTTTCGAAAACGCCTGTAAAAGTGTTTGTGTCAATAAGTGTAAAGCGATCGCGTTAATAGACTCTGGAAGTGAACTTAACCTAATGTGTGACGAACTTTACGTCAATATCGGGTCGCCGAAGTGTCTAAATACTGCCACGAATCTTGTAGGATTAGGAGGCAGTATAGTTTCGACGAAAAAATGTACTACTGTAGTATCGGTAGATGGAAACGATTATAGTGTTACCTTTTTTGTTGTTCCTAGCCAGGCTATGCCATGTAGCGTTATATTGGGCCAAGACTTCCTTAAAGATGTATTTACGCTCATTTCTAATGGGTCCATATTGATTGCGCCAAATATAAACAATTGGATGTCGAAATTTGCCGGTGTAGTTAGACAGGACCAATTTGTTCTAGGTAGCATTAGGGATAAGCAGGTGCAGCGAGAAATCATTGACTGCGTGAAGAGTTATAAACCTGTGCAATTAAAGGAAGCGCCGATAAAGTTACGCATTGTCCTCAAGGATGACATACCAGTGGCTCAACGTTCAAGACGAATATCTCTAGCTGAGCAACAAATAGTTGAAAAACAGGTAGACGAATGGCTCAAAGATGATATCATTAGGGTAAGTTATTCGGAATATTCCTCTCCTATAGTGTTAGTGAGAAAAAAAGATGGTAGTACAAGGGTCTGCATAGACTACAGGCCAATTAATAAAAAAATAGTTAAGGATGAATTTCCTTTGCCCATTATAGACGATTTAATTGATAAGCTAAAAGATGCAGTTGTATTCAGCGTATTAGATTTAAAAAATGGTTTTTTTCACCTGCGTGTCAGTGAGGAAAGTATAAAATATACTGCGTTTGTTACACACAATGGGCAGTATGAATTCCTAAGGGCTCCTTTTGGATTGTCAGTGTGTCCAAAATATTTCATGCGATTTGTAACTATGGTATTTCAGGACCTTATAGCAAAAGGGATTATAGTCATATTCATGGATGATTTGTTGATACCTGCTGTTGACGAGTACCAAGCATTGCAACGATTAAAGGAAGTATTATCTGTTGCGTCAGAGTATGGCCTACAAATCAATTGGAAAAAAGCTCAACTACTATGCCGACGGATAGAATATCTAGGACACATTATAGATGGTGGACGAGTTCAACCATCACAGGAGAAAACAGATGCCGTAACCAGGTACCCTGAACCAAAGACTTTAAAGCAACTTCACAGTTTCATAGGCTTAACATCATATTTCAGAAAATACATCAAAGATTTTGCATTAATAGCTAAACCCTTAACAGATTTATTAAGAAAAGATGTACACTTTGAATTTAATGATATCCATAAAAATGCATTTAATGTGTTGAAGAATGCCTTAGGTAATGGCCCCGTGCTAAGAATTTATGATCCTCAGTTGTTAACTGAATTGCACACGGATGCCTCTGCCATAGCATACAGCGCTATATTGCTTCAAAGAGACTGTGCGGGTGAGTTACATCCTGTACACTACTACAGCAGAAAAACCAGCGAGGCTGAGAAAAAATATAGCAGCTATGAATTGGAAGCGCTAGCTATTATTGAAGGAGTAAAGAAGTTCAGACATTACTTGTTTGGTAAGCATTTTAAAATTGTAACAGACTGTCAAGCTTTCCAAAAAACCTTAAACAAGAAAGACTTATCAACCAGAGTTGCCAGATGGGTATTGTTGTTAGAAGAATACGATTATGTTATTGAACATCGACCAGGGGGTAAGATGCAACATGTTGATGCTTTGAGCAGGAACCCGTTTGTTGGAGCTATTGAGCTTAGCTTACATGAACAGATCAAGCAAGCACAGTTATTGGATGACAGTGTAAAGGCGGTTATCGAAATCCTTAAACTTCAACCATATGGAGATTATTCCTACAGCGATGGTTTGTTATTTAAGGGTCAGGAAAGAAGGTTGGTGATACCAAAAAATTTAGAGTTAGAGCTATTAAGAAGAATACATAAAAGAGGACACTTTGGGAAAAGGAAGATGAAAGAATTGATAGAACAAGATTATTACATAAGAAATGTTGACAAGAAAATTGAAGAACTTTTATCATCATGTATACCATGTTTACTAGCAACGAAAAAAGAAGGCAAGCAGGAAGGATTTCTAAATTGTATTGATAAAGAAGGCATTCCATTGCATACTATACATTGCGATCACATAGGACCTCTTTCAGAGACAAGGAAAATGTATAATTATATTCTAACCGTTGTAGATGCATTCACAAAGTTTGTATGGTTATTCCCGGTAAAGGGGACTACGAGTAAAGAGACCATAGCTAAATTAATAATCCATCAACAAACATTTGGTAATCCAGTAAGATTAATTTCAGATCGTGGTACTGCATTTACAAGTAACGAATTCAAAGATTATTGTGAGACTGAGAATATTCAGCACATAACCATAACAACAGGAGTACCCAGAGGAAATGGACAGGTGGAGCGCATACATAGAACCATCATAGCAGTATTGACCAAGCTGTGTATCGAAGAACCATCTCAATGGTACAAACAGATAAGCCGTGTACAAAGAGCCCTAAATAGCACATATCAAAGAAGCATTGATACCACTCCATTTGAACTCGTGTTGGGTACTAAGATGAACACAAAAGAAGACGTTATAATTTTTGATTTGTTGCAGCAAGAGCATAAGAGTAATTTTGTTCAAAACAGAGAAAACTTAAAGATACAGGCGAAAGAGCAAATAAAAAAAATTCAAGATGAAAATATTAAGACTTATAACAGGAAAAGAAAAGTAAGTCGAAAATATGTTGTAGGAGATATTGTAGCCATCAAGCGGACACAGTTTGGCAGTGGGTTGAAGCTCAAGCCTAAATATTTAGGACCATATAGGATTACTAAAGTTAAAGGGAATGATCGATATGATCTTGAGAAGATAGATCATATGACAGAGGGGTCTCGATTGACATCTTCCTCTGCAGACAATATGAAGCCATGGCCATTGTATACTGATGCTCTTGAGCTAGGTGAGTAGCTTTATCTTATGGTAAATCTTTGGTTAACCTTTAAATATATCTTTGGTTAATCTTGGCCTAATATTCCGTTATGATGTATTTTATTGTTTTGAGTGTGTTAGGTTAAAACATGTCTAATAAATAAAATGTTTGTACTAGTACTAAGGTATAGAAATTGAATCTAATGAGTTTTTGTTAACCGATACACACGTAATTCTGTATAAGTTGCATAAAATAAGATGTTTAGAAAAAAAAAAGTGTATTTAAAATTTTATCTAAGCTATTGTTAATTAAATAGTTAAGCATGTTAGAAAGAATGAAAGGTCTAAATTTTAGTAGTATTGTATTAGATTAGAATGAAAATTGTGCCTGAGTTTAGATTTGACTGCGGACAGTCAAATATCAGAATGGCCGAGTTGTAGGATCGGAATGCAGTATGATTTATGGCAGATGAGTGGAATGGAATGTAAGACTGATAGAATATATGGAACAGAGGTGAGTGAAAGGGATAAAGAAGTGTAATAAGCAGGGAGGAAAGAGAGAGAGAATGAATGTTAAGAATGAGTGAGTGTGGAAGGAAGGAACGAGAGAGTAAGACGACACACGATTAAGACGGCAAGACGTAAAGAAAATATAACGCATTATTATTCAAGAAATCTTTTATTATTTTGGCCCACATTGAACTAAATCCCACATTTATTTAACATAAAGGTATATTCTAAAATAACAAAATAAGATTTCCTATATAAAAATGGTGGCATTGCAATGAACTGAGCTGAATTATAATGATTATGTTTATATTCTGTAACATAACACATTGGACAAATACAATACATATTATTCACAATAAGATAACATTGAAGAAGCACCTGTGCCAAAACCAGTATATCTCCTTCTGATTGGAACGTAAGCTTAACGTGATTTTGGACAGTTATATTTTGCAAACGTTCATATTACATTATGTAACAAACCCATAGAAAAATTTACACCAATCAGTACAATATGGTCACAAACATAAGCCCCAGCCTTTATCGCGACGCCCGCGAGCTCGGGAATATCTGTTCGGATCATGTCATTGGGGAGATTATAATAAAAAGCAATCAGGGGTGTCACAACAAAGACTGGGGCCGGCTTCGAAGCAACGTGAGCATATAGCAACCCTAATACACGTGTATCCACACCGCACTAAAGACTAATCCAGTTTTATTACATAGCACAATGGTAAGATCGTCCCAGTGCTTATATAGTGTTCCGTACCGCGTCAGCCACTTGATACTCGTTAATTTACACTTTACACTCGAATCAACTGTAAGATGAACACTCAACTATATCGCGCACCGAGGTTCCGAACGTGTTAATCGGATCCGACGTTGTCGTCGGCGTCCAGGAAGCTGAATTTGTTTGACGCAACAAAAACCTGGAACAAAATAAAATAAACTTAACATTAATGCACCTTAAGTTCTGGACCATTAGGCACAATAGACATAATTACACATTGTTATTTTTTAAATACGTAGCTTTGTTCAAATGGAGCGGAGCTATGAACATGGTGGGCTGGTACTGCCAGAAATTAGGAAATATCATATGCCAGGGAGAGAAGTCTAAATAAAATAAATTGCTACAGTAATGCCCACTGGATGTGAACTATTGTCATATTTACAAAAGGTACTGTTATAAGGGAATATCCAAAAATCTCATTAGCTCTAGTAATTGATCAGTGGCACTTCATAATTCAGACTTAAGTGATAGTTTCTGTATACATACAGGTTTCTCTTGTTCCTTCAACTTGGGCAGCGTCACATCGTCGTCGTCATCGTCGCGTCGGTCTCGCGAGCGGCTCGGGCGAGCGCGCCCGTTGCGTTCGTCGCGAGTGTCGTGCGAGTCACGCGTGTCGCGCTCATCTCCATGGCGCGAGCCGGAGCGACGCTCACGAGAGTCGTCCCTGACCTCGCGTGTATCACGGGAGTCACGTGTTTCACGAACGTCGCGTGATTCACGGGAGTCACGTGTTTCACGAACGTCGCGTGATTCACGCGTGTCGCGCGAGTCACGCGAGTCACGGGTGTCGCGGGAGTCACGCGTGTCCCGGTCGCGTGAGCCGCGCCGCTCGCCGGAGTAGTCGCGGCGCTCTTCCCTGTCATCCTTGTTGTCCTGCCTGTTTGATGAGTAGTCGCGGCGGTCGCGGTCGTCCCTGTAGTCGCGACGGTCGCGATCGTCGCGGTAGTCGCGGCGGTCCCGCTCGTCGCGATAGTCGCGGCGGTCGCGGTCATCTCGGTAGTCGCGCCGGTCGCGGTCGTCCCTGTCGCGTCGATCCCGGTCATCTCTGAACTCTCGCCTGTCGTCTCTGTTCTCGCGCCCATCCTTGTTATCCTTCGAGTAATCTCTTCTGTCTGTATTGAAACTGCGTGAGTCACGGCCGCGATCATCTGTGTAAATAGAAAAATAAGCATTTAATAATTTAGCTTGTGAATGTTAATTATTTTATGAGTTATGGACAAATGTACAGTTTTGTAACTAACCAATATAAATAAATATCACTTACCACGTCTGGCTCCCGCCCGACGATCACCGGAATGGTCATTCTGGAAAAAAATACATAATAAGTCAATAGAACTTACTTAATACAATATACAATAATATAATATACAATTTAACACATTTAAATTTGTAAGTCCACATGAAAGACATTCGACGCCTGTTGATTGCCAATATTGGCATAAACACGCGTTAACCGTCTGTCTAGGCGCGTGTACTTACTCTCCGTCCCCATCGCTCCTTGTCGTCGCCTCCGCGACGCGCCTCTTCTTCTTGTTTGCGGAGACGCTCCTCGATTTCTCTCTCCCTATTACATAAATATTCTACCATGAGTATAAAATATTCATAAAAACCATGGTGGTACATCATACGTGTAATTATAAAGATGTCGGCATAAAGCGATCGAGTCACACATGAGATGATTGAATCGATGTCTAGTTAGCCCTTTTAATCTAGCACATTATTTTAATACAGATAAAACCATGATATTCCATTATGGCTTTATTTCCATGTGCCATTTACGCGATTAACAGGACAATAATCTATAATATGTATAGCCTGGCCAGGAAAATAAAGAAACATTGCCATGTTATCCATACTATAATAAAGCAGTAGATCCGGTGTGTCTGTACATTGAAAGAAATGTGATAAAAAGAAAGGGGGTGACTAAAGAAGAGTAATGAAACACAAATCAGCGATTTTTATTATTCTTTCCTGTCTGTTTGTTAGTTACTGCACATCTCCGAAAGTACTGAACAGATTTCGATGAAATTTGGCACATGGCTAAATTATGTCCTGGATTAACACATAGGCTACTTTTTATCCCGGGAAAATAAAAAGCGGGACTTTTATCCCGGAAAAACCCTTTCACGCGTGCGAAGCCGCGAGCAAAATAATTATGGAACTAATTTCTCGTACTGACAATGTGAACTTTGAAACGAAAAAACAAAAGTGGCGCCTCCAAAGTAGGCTTTTATTTTTCTCGTCATGTTATCCATATTTTTCTAATAAGCCTTTAGGTTTTTGATTTTTTTTAATGGCCTAGTAGTGATAATAACTATAGGTCATACTCACTTAGCGGCTGTGTCTACAGGTTTGGCAGCTCCGAACACCTTCTCAGCGGAAACCGGCTTGGGAGCGGCCTTATCTGGCTGTTTGTCTTCAAGCGGCGCTCCGTCCGCCGGCTTGGTGGGAGTCTCAGTGTCACGAGGAATGGTACGCGGCAATAGATTCAACTTCGGACGCTCCCGAGGCTTGCCATCCATGCCACCTTTGACATAGAAGTTTTGTTACAGTTGTTTCACATAACCGTCGATTTCAAGAAACTACCCCATAATTTTATTCGATCTATCGCAAAAACGGACTGCTCAGAATAAACATGTTTTGACATGATTACAAATAACTTATTTTGATTGGTATATTCTCGGGATTGGATCGATGATTAAGATTTGTATTGTTATTGAAATCGGCCGTAAGAGTGGTAAAACATAATTTGAATTTACAATGTATCTGAATTGGGTAAGATTCAAGACTTGTCGCAGTGCTATAAACTAGCACAGATTTCGTCGTATGTTTGTGGTTTTAAATATTAGTGTCATTGATAAAAAAAGTAATACTGAGCGATATTTTAAATCTATAAAAGACTTATAATGCGGAAATTTATGAGATACAAAGTTTATAAAATCACATATCAAAAGAAAAAAAACATTGTTCACAAGTCTAAGGTCAATATTAGTAAATAGCTATCCATGAAATATTTAAAAATATCTTATAATGAACTCATTACGATGCAAATGTCAAGGTCAGATAATTATATTTGCATACCTTCTCTGGGCGGCATATCGCGTTCACGATCGCCAAAGCCCCTCCCGCCAAATCCTCTGCTGCCGTCTCTGTTGCTGTAATAAAAATGTTCAAATGAGATGGGCTTCTTAAAATTAATACAAGTACTTTTTAGAATTTCGAAGCTAAAATTATAATCCTTGTTTTATAAACATGATACATACCCAAATCCATCGCGTTCGGCGGTGCGGAAACCGTCGCGGCCACCGTAACCACGATCCCTACCTCTGAAACAATACAAATAAATAGTTCTTTACATCAAAGTTTTGTTTGTGTTCTTAGAGGTCATTATGTAATTAGAGGTAATTATTTAACTTATTAAGGCATTATTTCTAGATAGCATTAGGATTTGGTTGCACTATCCATATAAGGCTTACCACGAAGTTATCTATTATAATCACTAAGTTCTTTTACCAATAAGGCTGTTTTAATATCAAGGTTGCAGAGTAATATTATGTACTATGAATAGATGATTTATACAGGGTAGATTTTTGAGATGGGGCAACAAGGGCAGGTACCTTAACTGCTGTAGCTACAAGATTTTTTTCTAAGAAGACTGTTCATAGTTTTTGAAGACATTAAGATCGGCATTAACAGATTTTGAAAGATAATGTACAGTCAGTAAGAAAAGTGACAAATTATGTGAAACCTTTTTTTGATGCCTGTCGATCTTGTTTGACTATTTTTGAAGTCAGTAATTGCAAAAAAATCATGTATTTTGTAAGAAATGCGACTCCAATAATTTTTAAACATAACAGCTAAAGTAGCTGCCCTTCCTGGCCCATCTCAAAAATCCACCTTTATAAGGCATAGCTTTTGCTCGCGGCGCCAGCGTGAAAAAGTTTTTCAGAGATAAAAGTTCCGCTGTATATTTTCCCGTGGTAAAAAGTAGCCTATGTTACTCGCTGATAATGTAAGTTTATATTGGTGAAAGAGCTTTTAAAATCGTCCAGTAGTGTACGAGTTTATCCATTACAAACAAACAAAAACTCAAATCTTTCCTCTTTATAATATACTAGACATCTGCTCGCGGTACCGCCCGCGTGAATTTTTTTCCGGGATAAAAGTAGCCTACAGCACTCAGGAGTAATGTAGCTTCCTACTAGTGAAAGAATTTTCAAAATCGGTCCAGTAGTTTTTGAGTTCATCCATTACAAACAAACAAAAACTCAAATCTCTCCTCTTTATAATAAAAGTATAGATCAGTATAGAAGTAGCAATGTGCGTGTGCGTACCTGTCCTCCCTGTCGTACCGGTCGCGTCCGAAGGAGTCGCGGCCGCCGTAGGGCGCGCGCGCGGGCTCGGCGCGCTCCCCGCGCTCCCCACGCTCCCCTCGCTCGCCGCCGTCGCGCCACGCGCCCGGGCGGGTCTCCGCGCTCGCTACGGGGGAGACATGTTATAGTACGCTCTATATTATAAGTTTAATGAATATGAAGGATCTGAACACATTTGAGAACCCACGGAAGATACACGTATAGGTCGGTTATATAAAGCTGGCACCAACACGTTCACATATTAATTATCATGACAACGCATTGCGTCGCAATGCTCACTTATCTACCTACATACATACACTCACGCCCTCTATCACATCATGAGACGGAATACGCACAGCGAAGGGTGGGTGCATTAATTGCGCCTCTACCTACCCCTTCGAGGATGGAAATCGTGCTTGTGTGTGTGTTATGTGTATGTTTTGTTTACATCTATGTATCTGTCTATCAACTATAATATGCAACATTTTTCTAAAATTGTGTTTTGTGTTGTGCGAACGTGACAACTATAGTTAACTGACCTAAAAACTGGACGACAATAATTACTGAAGTGTTTCCTACCCAATGTTCAAGACAATAAAATCACTCAGGACTGAGCATCAATGGTAGTGGGAGCGAGCCGAAGACTAGTCTGAATTGAGTTGCGGCTAAGCACCGTGTCACAGATTAATAATAATAATAATAATAATAATAAATCTTTATTGACAAAAAGTTAGATACAAAATGGTTGGTGGCGCTGGCTCCTGTGCTAGTATAAACTGTATTACAGGAGCCAGTGTCTTCTTAAAAGTAGTACATTCACATAAAATTTTGTCAACCGAGTAGCTAAATTACATGCTTTTCAAGCAAATTTAAAATAAACAAAAACTATTACAATTTAATATGTGTGTGTGTGTGTAGGTTTGTGAGTGTGTGTGTGTGTGTGTGTAGATGTGTGCGGGTGCGTGGGTGTGGGTGTGTGTGTGTGTGTGTGTGTGTGTGTGTGTGTGAATGTGAGTGTGCAATGGTTTTACTTTAATAGGTCCTCTGTATCCTGATAAGATAGATTCTGAAGCCAAGTTTTGAGTAATTTTTTTACATTGATTTCGTGTCTGTGAGTAGATAAACTTTAATTTATTTACTTTATTGTAAACTCGAGAAGCATTAATAAAATATTGTCGCCGTGCTATTGTAGTGCGATGTATGTCGATGTTACAAACGGCGGCAGCCCTTCTGTTCGAGGTAAGTTTTTTAAAGTGTAGAGATGAATGTTTCTTAAGTATAATCTGTAGGATATAAATTTGTCTCACTGTCAATACCTTGCATTCCTGATACAGTGGAGCCGTAGAATATCTTGGAGGCTTTTTGAGCATAACTTTTAATACCGCTCTTTGCGCTCGTTCTAAACGAATCATGGACGATGTACCGGCCCCTCCCCATGCCGCTATGCAATATTGGAGAAGTGATTGAGCCAAAGCAAAATATATAGTGGTTAGGGTTTTTATATCTGCACAATGACGTAGTTTTTTAAAGATTGGCATTAGTTTTCTAACTCGTGCGCGTAAGTTATTAATATGCGTATGCCACGTAAAAGTACTGTCAATAACCACTCCCAAGTATGTAGTCTCATTGGTACGGCTCAGATGTAGACAATTACATTCGCGTGTTTGTGAGTAACAGTTGTGCGCTATAATTTCGAATGCGTTATCACTTGGTTGTGTGTGGATTCTGGGTGAAAAGGTTATATATTTGGTTTTTTCAACATTTAACGTAAGAAGGTTGCGCTTAAGCCAGTATGTTACCTCTCTCAACGCAGTCTCAGCATTTTGGCGGGCTAAATTCCAGTTTTTGCCTTGGACTATGAGTACTGTGTCATCTGCATATGAAATTATATTGCAGTGAGCTATTTGTTTTAGGCATAAATTATTGATATATATAAGGAAAAGTGTTGGGCCTAGTACACTCCCTTGAGGCACTCCAAAAGTGGGAGTCGCGCTACCGCTAGTGACGTCACCTATTTTTACAGATTGAGTTCGGTTTGTCATGTAGCTGCGGAACAAATCCAACACGACACCTCTGATACCTAAATATTCCATCTTATTGAGCAAACGGGAGACAGATACAGTGTCAAATGCCTTAGTAAGATCTAGGAATATACCTATTACACTAGCCTTGTTATCCATGGGTTTAACTATTCTCTCAGTTAGCTCAAGAACTGCATCCTCTGTTGACTTAGATTTTCTAAACCCATATTGATTTTTTGCAATAAAATTATTATTTTCTAAATACTGCATTAGTCTACAGTTCATAATTTTTTCAAGGATTTTTGAAAGTGCTGTTAGGATAGATATTGGTCTATAGTTGTTGACACTGTATCTGTCACCATTTTTTTAAACGGGAACTATTAAGGCTCTTTTAAAGATATCAGGAAATACGCCTGTACTCAAACAAAGATTACACAGAACAGTTATTGGGGGCCCCAGAATATGCCGTGCTTTTTTTATGAGCTCAGCTGGTATGTTGTCAGCACCAGTAGCACAGTCATCTCTGAGGTTTAGGATAATATTTTCTACCTCTGTTTCATCTGTATACAGTAGGCCCATAGAGTGAATAGGCGGGTCTGTGTTATTTTCCAAAATACAGTTTGTGTCCTCTGTAACTATGTTGGATGCAAGATTGGCTCCAATACTAGCGAAATAACTGTTTACTTGGTCAATAGAATCTGATTCATTTTCATGTAATTGCAAGAGTTCTTTCGGAGTTGACGAATTATTACTTGAATTTATTATATGTTTTACTGTTTTCCACATGCGTTTTGTGTTATTTTTATTTTTTGAGATTTCGCTCGTATCGTATTCTGCTTTGAGTTTTTTTAATAAATTATTGCAAAAGTTCCTATATCTAGAGTAGATCACTTGTGCAACGTCGTCATTATCCGACAACTTAGCTTTTTTGTGCAACTTATCTCTGTGCTTTATGCACCTAAGAAGACCATGTGTGATCCATGGCTTTATACATCGCTTTCGGCTAGGGATTCTCTTTATTTTAGTGTGTGTCAATATCACTGCAGTGATGTCATATACAAATTTAGAAGCCGCAATGTTAGCATCAGAAATGTTAAGAATATAAGTGAAGTCAGATTTGTAAAGCTCATTGATTACAGCTGGGATATCAATTCGGGTAATAAACTGTTTGACATTATTGTATTTGGTTTTAAAATTTGAGCAAAACAATGTTGGGACGTGATCTGTTATAGGCGAATCTAAGACTATACTTGTTGAGCTTTTATTTGTTCTTACCATCACATGGTCCAGACAAGCGCGGTGATGGGTAGGAAAATTATAGGCTGCTAATAACCCATGGGATGCTAGAACATCCTGATAGGTTTCTGCATTTAAGTTAAAATTGTTATTAGCAATATCAATATTTACATCACCAATCAGAACAACGGTCTTGTACGCGGAGAGGGTATTTAAAGCTGTGTCCATACTATCAAGAAAATTATCAATATTTTTATAGGATGGCGAGCGATATACTGCTAACAATGCAAATTCTGATTGTGATTTAAAAAGTAAGCAGTTAGCATCTTTAATAGAAGGTTCTATCACTGCATGTTGAATATCCGATTTGACGTACATAATAACCCCATCATTTTGATTTGTATATTTAGATGAATACGATGTATACCCATCCATGGCAGGGATCGCGACTAACTTACTGAGCCAACATTCAGTTAGAATTATAACTTCACATTGTATATTCACTCGTGACAGAAGAGTTATTAGCGAATCGTAATTACAGTTGACACTTCGAATATTAGTGTGAAGCACTTTGAGCATGTTACTAGTTAAATATTGGCTTACATTTTCAGGTGAGCATGTTACTGTTTTGCATGTAGTGCTAGTATCCAAATCATTAATTAAGGTTGTTAAATTAGCCATCGATAGTAGTAAAGTGATAAGAATGCAATATAATGTACGGGTAAGGAGTAATTATTGCGATCAACATGCGGACAGAAAAGTAATAGGTAACAAATCTCTGTAATATAAATATATCTTTAAATATATAATAGCTATAATCAATAATGTTAGCTTTGTAAATCGTAAAATATGGGAATGATATCAGAGAGCCTATATTCGTTGTTAGATGTGTGGAGTGTGTAATATGTGGATGTATATCTAATTTTATATTTTTTATATTGTTATGAATTGTGTGAAGGAATGTGTGACATGTTACCAGATGTTTTTGTGAGCCATGTAGTCATTTATTCTTCCTCATTGTATTCAACTGCTCTTCATTTTTAACCCAGGTATGCGGTAAGCCTTCTTTTTGCCGTAAGTATACACGTCCATTTGTAGTCCAGCAAAATTGAAAATTTTCAGTGTGTGCAAAATCTCTCGCCAAGAATAAAAGACGTCTTCCTAATTAAACTAAAAACGCCGGCCGCGAGAAACTTTCATGGGATTGAGCGGCGAAGTCTCGTCCGAACAGACGGAGTCCTAGACGAAGCCCCATAACCCGCGTTTCTGGTGTTCCCGCCGTCGCTATCGGCGACGCTCCCGGCTAGAGAGTGTCGTGCCACCGACGCACGCTGGCCTTACTCAGACCTTCCCGGGACAGAGGGAGTAACAAGACCATCCACTCACAGGTCAAAATAAATATCTGAGTAAAATAAGTTACTTTGGATGAGTGAAATGATCTTGTACTCTGCAAGTGTGTCCCAAGTGCGACATTACAGCTCGCTCCGTACCGCATGAACCCAGTCAATTCATCATCGTGACACGTGGTAAAAAGTATAAAACGCGATTTATATGTCTTACTGGTGGTAGGACTCTCATACGTCTGGGTGGGTACCACCGCAATGTCTATTTCTACCGCCAAGCAGCAGTGTGCATGGACTGTTGTGTTTCGGTTTGAAGGACATTGTAGCCAGTGTAACTACAGGACATAATGAGACTTAACATCTTATGTCTCAGGATGACGAGCGCAGTGGGATGCCACACAGTACTTTGTAACTCAAGGTGCTGGATGGTGTTGCTACTGTTTATGAGTGGTCGTATAGCTTACCATCAGGCGAACGGCATGCTCGCCTCGTCATTCAATACCATAAAAAAAAACATCCGTTTCATTTCGAATTATTGTGTTCTAAAACAATAACTCAATGAATTAACAACTCATTGCAATACTTAGCTACATGTTGAATTACTCTCGTTTCATTTAAAGCTCAATTTATTCTGAATCTAAACGCCTACAATATACGCATGTATTTCCATGTAAGTCAACCTTCCCATCAGCCTTCACTATGTTGCAATACCGTAAGCGTACCAAGTGGCATATCCGGAATACAGTTTAATCTAAACGGAAGTGAAGGGATACTGTGATGGTTAACTACACCATGGTCCGTGACCCCTGCGCCCATGAAACATGTCGGATTTAAATTTTACAATCTCGTCGATTTTATTTAGTGATAGCACATATTGATTATATGCAAATGTAATATTATACTTATTATTTTTGTATTACTGGAAAACATATCTTATACGATGTAGATGCGCGTCCAGTCTGGGCGATAGGTCAAAGACGAAACAATCTTCGAATTATTATGTGCATTATTGCTTTTATTTTATGAACGATAAAATAAACAGTGACGGAAAAAGCTCCAAATTTCGTCATTTTATTTTTCACAAAGAGATCAATCACACTTTGAGGATGAGTTCAGTCATCGGTTGTGTGCTAAGTTGTTGGCAAGCTATTATATCAAACATGTATACTCACAATCCCTCTCCCGGTCTCGCTCCCGGTCCCGGTCGCGGTCGCGGTCCATGTTGCGGGCGCGGGCCTGCGGCTCGGGCACGGCGCGCGGACCCGAGCGCCAGTCACCCATCGTGCGCTCCGGGTCGTAATCCCTAGGGACCATACACACTTTTACATACTACTCACCCTACAAAGAAGAAGAAAGAAGCTGAATGGGGGTTCCCGTTGTTGGCACAATGCATGTAATTGTTTTATATTTGTTTTTATTTAGTATTTTCTCACTTTTTTATCAAAGATACATGTTGTACCGATTGTGCTAATAATATATATTTTCTTTCTTTCTTACAAAATAGTCTGGCAACATTGGATAGATGATCTAGGAAATCAATATAATGATTGCATAAACCATGGTGTTAGGATATTTGTATTCCGCCCTGATAGCAATCATCGTACATTATCATCATCATCAGCCACAAGATGTCTACTGTTGAACATAGGCCTGCATCCATCGTACACAAGGTGTAAAACCGGCATTAGCCTGTGTATATGAAGAACTAAGGCTCCGTTTTTTCGACTGTAGTTATCTTTTTGTCAGGATCTTATTAAGCTGGACGCGCACGCAGCACCTGGGGCACTCGAAGCGCGTTCAACTTAATAAGACCCTAAGACCAAAAGGTCAAAAAGATAACTACAGTTAAAAAAACCCGGTCTTAGTAATTTAAAGTTCTGGTTGGTATTGGTTCTGGATATAAGGAATTTTAGCACTTTTTTTTCAGATAAATGGATAGTTCTAATCTTGTAAGACATAATGAGACTTAAAACTCATGTCTCAGGATGACGAGCGCAGTGGAATGCCACACGGTACTTTGTAACTCAATGTGCTGGATGGTGTTTCTGCTGTTATGGGTGGTCGTATCGCTTACCATCAGGCGACCGGCATACTCGTCTCGTCATTCAATGCAAAAAAAAAGTTCGAGATGTTAATTAGTAAAAAAAAAAACAAAAAACAACAGGTTGCACTCCGGGAGTGCCGGCAGAAGTGAATACTTGAACATTAACGTTGTGCATTTTTGAATATTTTGGAATGGTTCGGGAATAATTTCGCACGAATTGCTTTATTTATCAGTATAAAAGTACTAGCATTTATGTGGTTAAATACAATATTTATTTATTGCGCTATCGTACACAAAAATTACAATTTATATTACATAAATTACTTCCTCTCCTACGCCGCGCCGGCGCTCCCTCAGTCTTACGAATTTTCGAACAGGTCACGTGTCCTGACGCGAGTTTAACATTTTATACCCATCCCAAGAAAAGTGCTCAACGCCACTAAAGTTTTCACTTCAAAAAAAATTGTAGCTTCACGAGGCAATAATCGATCGATCGAACAAAATATTATGCTAAGGGCAATGCTTCCCTAACTTAAAGTCAGTCTCACAATCCATCAAGATACCATTGGGGAGATGTATTTAAATGACTAATCAGTTTTTAAACATATTTACGACATGGAAATTCCAAAGTAAAGTACAATATGTTGTACCATAACTTGCAAAACCCTTACAACTGCAGTTATACTTTATGTCCCTTCATATTCCGTAGATAATATCCCTTTATGTATACAAGTTTACTACCCCAATAAAAACTCGTGGGCCCCTCAAACGAACTCAGAACCCCCGGCGGGCTAACAATAAGCTCTTCATAATAAAAACCAGTTGCCGTTACCTCTCCCTATCCGACCTGCCGCCGCCGCGTCCCATCCGTCTGTCATTGTCCTGCGTGGACACCTCTATCCTGATTCTCCTGCCGCTAACTGTCTGGAAAACAAACAGGATTTCATTGTCGCCCCCAGACATATTTAATTATATCAATGAACATGTATGTAATATAATATGTGCACTTTCACTGCGGTCAACAGCTGATTGTCCTTCAAAACGTGTTTGCGGTTACCGGTTTTCGTTACTTTTGGTCGACGTACGTTAATGAGATTGACCAGGTATTGAGTTTAATGCTAAGGTGTAATGAGTATATTTGAGAATGCTCGTCGAAAATGGAAAGTTGCAAATAAAGCTAATTCGTTGTTTTATTTTTTATTATACCTTTGAAAGTTGGCTTACTTTCACAACCTTGAATGAATATGAACAATTAACTCAGTACATGTTTTATAATCACACAAAAGAAAAAAGAATTCAGCTTCAACTTGCAACATTCGTGACCCTTCATAAATTCAATTGCCATATATTCTATGCTAATAAGTAGCAATTATTGTTATAATATAAACTTACCAGATCTGGCAAGTTCATGGCATCAATAAGACTCTCCCTGTCTTCAAAATCTACATATCCGTATCCTTTGAGGCGGTCGCCTTCCCTCGGGAGTCTCAAGTTGAGAATCTGTTGGCAAAAAATTATGATTGCAAAACTTTTCAATAATGACCTATCTATAAATATTTCGCGTATTTTGGGCCTGTTGTTTTTTAAACATATTTTAAATAACAACTAATATAGAAAAATATATTTTATGAAAGTCAATTGCTTTTCTTTACGAAAAGGCCTGTGCCTCGGGCTAAAATTACTGAATTTTTC
Source organism: Sphinx pinastri (assembly GCA_947568825.1). NCBI lineage: Eukaryota > Metazoa > Arthropoda > Insecta > Lepidoptera > Sphingidae > Sphinx > Sphinx pinastri. Next base: position 4,686,879 of record OX387627.1, on the reverse strand, counting down.
CATATGCATGGTTCATTACTACAACGTACTATTCATCAGATGTATTTTATGTGTTCTCTTAAAAACAGTTCATGGTCAATGATAAATTATGTATTGAAAAAAGAATTTATAACAAAGTAGGCGTTTTCCTGGTTGGGAGAGATTTTTACAAAATTACGCATGCTCACGCCTTTTATCCTCGAAGGGGTAGGCAGAGGCGCAACTAGTGCACCCACTTTTCGCCAAGCGGATTCCGTCCCATGATGTGATAGGGGGCGAGTGTATCGCCATATCGGGCACAAATTCCAGACTCCGGGCTGATACTGAATAGAAAAATCCAATATCACCTTTGCCCGACCCGGGGATTGAACCCGCGACCTCAGCCTTGCAGTCGTACCGTACTACAACTACGCCACCGAGGCAGTTTTTACAAAATTACAAGTAAATATATAAAAAAACTAGCTTTTGCGCGCGGCTCCGCCCGCGTGAAAAAGTTTTTCCGGGATAAAAAGTAGCCTATAGCACTCAGGAGAAATGTAGCTTCCTATTAGTGAAAGAATTTTCAAAATCGGTCCAGTAGTTCCTGAGATTAGAACGTTCAAACAAACAAACTCTTCAGCTTTACAATATTAGTATAGATTAGTGACATGCTTAGCGGAATTCTAGTGTGGAGTTTATGCACCCAATTTTTACGCCCCTTTGTCAACTTTTTGTGATAGGGCAGTTTAAATGCGTTCAAGTCAATACAAGTGGATAGGTGAAAATTTTGTCGCATTAAAATTTTGCCTTGTAGAAAAACGTGCGTTAATCGTTTATAATCTGAACAGAATGCTACGCTAGGTCAGAGAGTGGAACGCCGTTAAACGAAGAATAAGTTCAGCTAATTAGATATTATAGTCATGTTTTGTAAACGTAGAAAAAATATCAAGTAACTAACGACACGAATAAATTACGTCTAGCATTTCATTACGTAACATAAATTCGCAATTAACAATGGAATAATCAAGATAACGTAGATATATGGATTGCAGTAAAATTTCATATTACATTTATAATAACCATTGATAAATATTAGAGACCGTAGATCTTAATCGCGAAAAAAGATGGCCGAAAAAACATGAAGGTTTATTTTATGACCACTCTAGGATTAGTTTCTTCAATGGACAATAGAAGTTATTACGTCTATTGTAGTTATTACTTTTGTATTTTAGCCGTCTACATAATACTTTAACCAGACGGCTAAAACACAACAGTCCATATATCTACGATAGATGTTCCTGTAAACATTTCCTATGAAGGCAGGAAGACGTCAGACGATTGAAATCACAAATTAACTGTGAACTCATTGGACAGGGCGTGACGGTTAAATGGGGTCACGGATTCGATTCACGCAGCGAAACAAGAGATATACTTCGAAATTTAACTATTGTGAGACCAAGGGATTTATTTAAAATACTCCATCAGTTTGCGTACATTTATCGTATTGGGGGACAATGTTATTCAAGTTGTATATTCGCCATACCCTAACCCGATTTAGAAACTTGCCGAGTACAGACCAATAGTCACAAATACGAGTGTGTTAACAGCTTATTAATTTATTCATTTAACATTTGGGAAACAAAAAATAATATCAAATATAAATAACAAAAGAATGGGTTACAAAATCCAGTGTATGTGTGGTATTCGGGTGTATTCGTTACTCATAGTTTATAGTCATATATTCGTGGACGAATTATTCGCTAATAGTCTAAATGACGCACAACAAATCAGACGAAAAAAGTGTTGCGCACTCATAAAAATTCTTTTACGTTTCACTATATTGACGTGTCATGTAAAATTAGGGCGGCCATCCGTCCGGAATTCCCCGGATTTGTCCTAAATTGAAGGGACTCTTTTGCTGTCAGGGGAAATCCATTTTTTTATAGATAAGCGAAATATTAAAAAATTATAACGATGTTTTTTTTTGTTGCAAAAAAAAATTTCAGAGGTGTCCGGGGAAAAACCATATTTCGCCCAAATGTCCAGGATTTTTGCAGTGTTTATCCGGCGTCGGCAATTTAGGTGATGGCAGCCCTATGTGAAATGGATGTGAAAAACATGAGATATTTAAACTACTATGAGCAAGAAAGATAGCTAATATATTATGAGGTAGGTAATTTACGCGTCGTATATCCAAAGTACCAATTGGGACAATTTCAACTCTATAGATTGCGCGTAGTACTAATGTTACATAAAATGTTATATGAAAATCAGTCGAAGATTTCGCATCTTTAGGACGAAAACGACACAATCCGAAAAAATAAAAATTGAGTTATCGTTAAAAAAATTACTTAAAACGAAATTTTCAATACAACACCAATTCAAACACCGCCATATTCAAGCGGGAAAAGGACAAAACTATTACATCGGTCCATTTTTTATTATATTTTCATAAAAAAGAGCCCAGTTTTAAGTCATTTTATAAAAATTAACCATTTTATTATTTTTTTGAATTGCGTCGTTTTCTTCCTAAAGGTGCGATTTGTCGACATCACGTGCAAATACACTATGTTCAATTAGCAAAAAAGAGGTTGCAAACTGCAAAGCCTTCATAGGTACTTTATGGAGAAAAATATACAGACACAGAGATCTAAATAAATTTCTATAACATGGTAATAAAACACGAGAGGAAAAGAGTACATAGAGTAAAATTGTTTGGGAGTATTGAAGAGATCTTAATTTGTCCTTGGTTCAATTCCTTATGCATGCAAAGATAACCTTGGCACGATTGGAAATGTCATATCATTCAAATATGCATTCTCGCGATAACAATACAGTACGATTAATAATGTTATTGTTTGCTATTTTTTTTAAATAATCAACGGATCAGCATTCAGCCGTCTCAATACGATTAGTTAAAAAAAAGGTATTTAACAAGAGGTTTTCTACTCGAATTGTAATAAATTCTTGGTTTCATAAATTGACGACCATTAAACCTGGCAGAATTCCATTGTAATTTTAAAGTCTCAAGGCTCGATCGCATTCCTTTGTCGTCATACAATACCATCGTTTTATTTAGTCCATTTGTGACTCAACCTGGTATTTCCCTTGTAGTCAACAAAATATTTCAATAACAGCCACAATATATTTACAAGTATTTTTATAGTAGGCCTGCAATTCACATAATTGTAAATGATTACCATACTATGAAAAACTTCAAAACCACAAGGAACCGTGTTTGCGGTGACAACTTTTAATATAAAGAATGGGAGTATGAGGTGACACAGGGACATTACTTCAAGTCTCTTTATCACTTTAATATCTTAGAAGTCATTAATTTTGTAATATGTCCATAAATTTTGCTATATTTCTAGATATAGATAACCTGCTTCAATGTGGTTATATTGGAATTCCTTTAATAAAAAATTGCTAATTTTGAAATTCAGACAAACCCTAAACCATGAAAATTATCCATAAAATTTTATGTGTTATTTCCTAATTTACTTACCTTTATAGTAAACTAATGGTGATCATTATACAATATAATTATTTTCTGTCTTTTAAAGGCACTTTAAAATCGAAAAAAAAAAAATGCTGTGTAATCAATCTTTGTGTGTAATAATGATTTCAAACAAGCTGGCGTAATTGTGCTGACTGGCAAGGCATAAACACCTCTCTACAGGTAACACTCTATCTAGACCTCACTCTGTAATCAGCCCTGTATTATATACTGTCCACTGCTGAGCATGAGCCTCCTCTACTACTGAGAGGGGTTAGGTCTAAGTCTACCACGCTGGCCTAGTGCAGGTTGGCAGACTTCACATACCCTTGAAATTCTTATCGAGAACTCTCAGGTATGTAAGTTTCCTCACGATGTTTTCCTTCACCGTTAAAGCGAACGATAATTGATAAACAATACACACATAACATCGAAAAGTCAAAGGTGTGTGCGTTGGGGTCTTGAACCTCCAGACATTGTCTCGGCAGACCAGTCCATTCCCACCTAGGCTATCGTCAACACTCGGCCTCACTCTACTTACCATCAATTTCAGTGGGGTCACATTGACAGCACATTTAAACAAAAATTGCAATTCAATCAAAATGTTACCTTAAGTCCAGTGAACAGTTCCGAGATGGCAATCTCGTCGACATCGTAGGGCAGGTTGGAGATGTGCGCAATGTATGGTGGACGACGCGGGATGGACTCGTCGTCGACCGCCATGCCGCCGCGCGCCGCTCGAGACGCAGACGGCAGCACCACGGGCGCGCGCGACCGCGACGCATAACCAAAGGTTTCGGCTGTAACAAATTACATACTGCAGTATGTTGACATAAAAATACCTTGCCTACAGTCAGGACTAACTTGTCTCACAACCTAACACGGTCATTTTGACTTCTAAATATCACTAGATATTGATATGTGTATTTTATATGCGTAATTTACTGAAGCAGCCTAAAATGTGTAGAACGAAGATAAAATTAAGAATCTAATAATATTAAGAACCTACTTCTGTACTATAATGTATTAGTTATAACATTGTGTTGGTTGTAAACTATAATTAGTGTTATAATTCAGTGTATTTAATAAATCTATACTATTGTATAAAGCTGAAGAGTTTGTTTGTTTGAACGTGCTAGTCTCAGGAACTACTGGATCGATTTTGAAAATTCTTTCAAACTCCTGAGTGCTATAGGCTATTTTTTATCCCAGAAAAACTTTTCCACGTGGGCGGAGCCGCGCGCAAAAGCTAATAAAGTAATAAGAATAGAGGAGTAATACGAGGAGGTCCGTGGTCAGCAGTGGGCAATATATAATACAGGGCTGATTGCATTGCAATAAATAAAGTACATTGTGCTGTAGTAGGTATTTCCTCTTTTACTGCTATAGTAAATGGGAAACTGCTGCATATCTACACTAATAATATAAAGAGGAAAGATTTTTATTTTTGTATCTATCTATTATATATTTGTAATGAATAAACGCAAAAACGACTGGATCAATTTCAATTTTTTTTCATCATTTGAATGCTACATTATTCCTGAGTAACATGGTCTACTTTAAAACCCACGCAAATATAATGCGGGACTTTTATCCAGGAAAACCTTTATCACGTGGGCGGAGCCGAACAAAATCTGGTGCACAATAAAAGTGTACACTTAAATGTAATACATTTTATTTATCAGGCATTATTTATTGTATGTAAATGTGGACGGTGAACATAAATGTTTCAAGATAACAAAAAAAATAGTGTAATGTTTTTAGACTTACTTTTAACAGTTTTACTTCATTATAAAAAATCAGCCAATTAAGTTTTTAGTTGCATACTTGTATGTAATTAAATAACATGCAGTACAAGCCAAATAGAAATGCAATCTGAAAATCTCTAGGGTATAATCAATCCTGATATTTCCTTATTATAATTTTTTCCTGTTGCATCATTGAAAGTAATAAATTAATGACTTGTTAATGATATTATGGCCTCTAATCTCTCTCTTAAGTAATTGCTTAAAGAAACAATTTAAGAGACTATCAAAATGTCATTATGTGTAAATCAACATTTTTAATGATTATAATTAACAATAACAAGTGTTAATAAAGCACTGAATCGTCAACGCCCACGGCGGACACCGGTGTCCAGGTATATAGGGCAACAACATATATCTATATACATAAAAACTTCGTGTCACAGTGTTTGTTACCATACTCCTCCGAAACGGATGCTGATTTTGATGAAATTTTATATTCACACTTGGTAGGTCAGAGAATAGGTTGTTATCTATTTTTCATCCCTCTAAGCGATAAGGGTGGCCCATCCCAAATTTTTTTATTTATTTTTCTAGCTAGTATCTATATATAATCGGGTGTTGAAGGGTTAAACAATACCATGCATGCATCAATATGTAAAAATATTTTACAAAGGGCATAAAATGCATAAGTAACTAGCACACTTCATATTGAGAATTAGAGAAAAATACCATGTGCTACAATATTTTAGACATACAAATTTGATCTTTAGATAACCTTTAGCTTTTGCCTGTTTTAAATATTGAATCATACAAATATAATTGAGATATACATGCAATGTAGGTTAGAAATTTAATATAGAATGTATTTCTATACATCAGATGCAATATGTACTATTGTACGGTGATATGACATTTGTGTATGTTAATATTGATTACCCTCAGAACAGTTGGGCACAGGCCAATAAAAGACTAGTCTGAATTGAGTTATGGCCTTAGCCACCTCGTAGATTATGCTAAAACGGCTGGTCATGGGGGTTTCCAACAGCAGCAACATCCACACCTCTTCACAACCACCAAGGCTGTGTGTCCCAGGTTAGAAGTCACACTGGATTTTCTGGTTCCCCCATGTTCCTTGTTAAGGAACCATCCTGCTAGAATGTAGTTAAAGCACATGTGACCTTTCCTCAGACCTTCCCGGGGTGAAGGGAGTGATGAACACCCTGTAGGTGCACCCCATGTACGAGATTAATATTGGCCTGCCTTAGCCCTTTGTAACATCATAGGGTCAATTTGCATACTATGTAAGTATGTATTTCATTAAGTAGACACACCTTTACTGTATCTATGTGGGCAACATGTTAAATTTCAATTAAAATCGCGTAATTTGTCGCCATTTGCACGCGTACAACTAGAATGATGAAATGTCATGGTATTTTTTTATTGAAGCATTTTAATAATAATGAACCACTTACGCTCATCTTCTGCGGCTTCTGCCCAGTTGTTTGTAGTGGCGATAGCGGTCGGCTCTGCAATGATACTTGTGATGCTGGTTTTGATCCATTTTGCCTTCTTTGATTTCTTGCCTGTAAAATTACCAACCTTACATTATTGTATGAAACCAGAGGATGTGACATTGAAGACCTTGTGAAACGCCATTATATAGAGGATAGCGTAAAGAATAATGATGACGCATAGTAAGTGAACGACCTACTCCAATTTGGGAAAGCGGTTATTCGCGGACACATTGTAAGGACAATTACCATACGGCCGAGATAGCCAGAGAACCAACTTATAAGAACGCCCCTGTAAATCGATAACTTACAATAAGTATAGTAAACTGCGATATACCCAATATAAAGTGTTGGAAAAGTTGAGAAATGTGGCCACGCGGTAAATCCAAACGTCCGCAGAGGTGAAATTATGACACGTTAGCATTATTAGATAATATGCTACGGCTTCCAAAACAAATCTATCGTATGTCTACACCACGTGTTAACACTTTAATGTATATGAATTTATAAATAAATGAGAGTTTATAGCAAAATCTGGGAATTTTTCACGTGACAAAATTAATAGAACTAACCTGCAGCGGCCATATTACAAGGCTGGGGGCTGTGTTGCCAATGATTGAAACGAGTTGATCAGTCAGTGTTACCATGTTCAGAAATTACTAATAATTGAAGTGTTGTATGTTACATATCTAAAGAGGGAACATTTTTTTATGCATTATAATCAGCAACTATATAGCCCCGGTCGCTGATTATAATTAACCAAACTACATAAAAATAATTGCCTATTGAGTTAACAAAGTTAAAATATTTTATGGGTATATATTACGATTTTATTAATCTATGAATGTGCAGTTAGGATAAAGCTTATTTTAATTTTCATGCATTTCTATTGCATTGCTATAAAATGGCACATGAATAAAAATGTGTTTACCTTTCAATATAATTGAACAAATCAGTTTGAAAAAATATTATGTGACATAGAAAGATCGTATCCAAAATTATAGAATTTAAGTGACAATGGTATTCTCCGATCAATCAACTAATTGTGATTATAAATAATGGCTATGAAATAATAATATTATAATTTTTAAATGACTCATGTATATACAGAAGAGGTCCCGAATTGGTAACACTTTGTATTCTTCTCTTGCTTACACAATATCGGGCGAGAAAGAGACGGAAATAAAAATGTTGCTATTTTGGCTTCCATTTTTTTTTGCGCCATGGTTATACATAAATAAGACCTAATCTACACAATCGGTAAGCCTATAAACTTTCAAACAATCTTAATTCGATATGATTACGTAGTTATATAGGCGTGAGTAGGTTAAATTACGTCTTGGTCTTGCATTGTCTAAATAATAAAACTGAATCCGGAAATCGTTTTATTGTCGCCTAGATATTTACCTAGGATTTATTCATTTTTTTTATAGCTCAAGCCGAAATCAAGCAAGTGCATCATCCGTGGAGTTATTTTTGTACTACGATTTTTTACCAATAACAGGCACCACCTATTGTTCAATTACCGCCTTTATATCGAAAACGTAATTTTATGGATGTTTGTATAAAAAAATCATCAATCTTTTCGACAATCGTTAAAGCTAACATTATCTATACTATTATATAATCTATACTATTATATAATCTATACTATTATATAATCTATACTATTATATAAAGCTGAAGAGTTTGTTTGTTTGAACGCGCTAATCTCAGGAACTACTGGACCGATTTTGAAAATTCTTTCACTACTAGGAAGCTACATTACTCCTGAGTGCTATAGGCTACTTTTTATCCCGGAAAAACTTTTCCACGTGGGCGGAGCCGCGCGCAAGCTAGTGTATGATAATGATAAATCCTAGCCTTATTACTTATTGATAGGATATAATATAATTTTCATGTTTTTTCTGTTTCCTATTAGCGTTGACGATTGTAGTCAAATTGTAGTTATTTAAATCTATCTATGGTAATCTATAGTAAAAAGGCATATCGGCTTCTGGCCCTGAATTTTCCTACGTTTCTCTATTAGAGTAGCATATACGATATGGCGACAGGCTCGCTGCCTATCACATCATGGGACGGAATACGCACGGCGAAAAGTGGGTGTACTAGTTGTGCCTCTGCCTACCCCCTCGGGGATAAAAGGCGTGAGTATGCGTATGCGTGTATAATATTTTTTTAAAACTAAATACCCAAAAAAATACTATCTTGGGAGGTCTTACAACTTTATTTCTATTAAATAAGTACTAGGTGATACTCGCGGCTTTGCATGTACGTAAAGCCTTTCCTGTAACAAAATCTCTAAATAACTGTAGCGATCCATATTGCGTTCAGTATGTCAGCGCCATCGACTTAAAATACCAAATTATTACAATTTAAAAGTGTTGAAAAAAATGTACTATTGTGTGAATTAAAAGGAGTAATTTATATTGTTTATAATACGGTTCCAAGGAAATTTATAATACTACTGAAAATACTGTTTCTCATTGGCAACATTTGCCTTTACGATTGTTCATTGCGGCGCGCCCGCACTGCGCCGCGGCACTCCATCTATTGGACTTGCGCGTGAACTTGAGTGGTGGCGCGAATTTTTGGAACTTGGGATACGAGGAATGGTAAAATAAATAGTCATGATTTACTCAATATTTGGAGGGATTACTATAATATTATAATACAGTCACTCAGTGATGGTCAGTAAGAATAGTAAGAAAGAATAATATAAGATGTAGCGGTTCAAATATCTTTTATTGATAATCTTATGTAACTTACCTAATTTTATTATTAAATAGACAAATTTAAAATATTTTTAAGCAGATACAGGGTTGCACTTGGGGTTGCAAGGGGTTCGTGGTACCCGGGCGCAAGGCCCAAGGGGTCCGGGCGCAAGCAGATACTAGATAGCCCGCAAAAGTCGCTGGGGAAAGGAGAGTATTTTTTTCTGCCAGGCCCTCACAAATCTTCTAAAAAGAAAATATATGTTTTTTGGCTGGGAGGCAGATTGATTTTCTCGTAAAAGCACTTAAAACGACAACCCTGTGTAGACATACCATTGAATACTTAAGTAAGTTCACATAGAACAATCAAATGATTAAAATGTGCTAGTGGTTGCATAATTTGGAGAGCAGTCGCAGTCAGGTTTACGCACACCTAACAAGCGTGATCAGATGATTTGGTACTAGCGGCTGAGGGGCGAGGGCACCAGCACCCGCGCAGCGCCCGAGAGTGGGCCAGCCGCCGTGTCGCAGCCGTTAGACCTGCCGCCGTGATGAGTCCGCGATACATGGCATTCAGGTCAGCCACTGTCGCTGTGCGGACGCGCGGATTGTTGTGCGAGCGCGAGCGCGCCTACCTCGGTCGTCACTAACACTTCCACAGATTTTTTGTTACGTTTTTGTTTAGCCTTTACCGTCTGCGGGCTGAGTGCTAATACTTAAAAAATAAGTGCACAGTTTCTAAACCAATTTAAGCTCCTTTCTTTATGATTGCTAATACATTTTGTTACAAGGTGACGTAGAACCACGGTGCCGGTGTGATAACAGAAAATGGTGTGATTTTGTGCTGTGTTTATGTTTGCAATGTGCAGTTCAGTGTAGACGTGGGTAGTGAACGATGGGGTACGCATCTAATGGCGCGGGCCGGGCGGCCAATGAGGCCTTACTGGCCCGACAGGATGCCGAGCTTAGGCTTATGGAGGCTATGAAAAGAAGTCTTCAAGCTAAAATGAAAAGCGATAGAGAATATGCTTTAGCTCTGTCTGCGGCTGCCGCTCAGGGCCAGAAGATGGATAAATGCGAAGAACTTAATGGTAATTTATTTAAACTGAATCTGCGTGACTTCACATATAGACAAAGGAAAAATGATAGAAACAAAACTAATTGCCAAAATTGATTAAAAAGTTGGGTACCTGTCGACCGTTATTTTTAAATATTACTTATCTGAATAATGATATTGCAATCATGATATACCTCTTATGAAACATGAGGTTATATATTTTTTCAGAATATCGGTTGGTGCTGTAAGTAGGTATTCATTTTACAATTAGGAAGTGGTTAATAAACTTCGTATAAATTATTAGTGACATTTAATTAGTTTAAATATTAAATAGAAGTTACTTGATGTTGTGCCAACATTAAATTTACTTTTGTTTGAACTGTTAAAGAATCTTTTAATTGAAATTATAAATTTCTAGATCTAAATTATAACTTTAATTTAAAATGCATTATTTCTTCTTCGATTCTATATTTTTCTTACCTAATGAAACTAGAGTAGGCATGGGCGTAGCTACAGTCATTTTCCAGGCGGGCCAGTGCCGTAGACTAAAATAATAAAGTGACTTCTGTCAACTTACTTACAGATTTTAAAACTTTGTTCGTTAAAAAATTATAGTAGGAAGCCTCAAAATCCTTGGGGTGGGCACCAAGCGATTCTGGAGTATAACATTTACAATATACGCCTCTATATACGCCAATGAGAGTAGGTAATGACTGCCATCTATAAAATATTTACATTTGGACTCATGAATCGAATTAATTAGGTACTTTCTAACATATTTCGATATCTTGAATTGCAGTGTCAATCTGGATCGGAGTAATATTACATTTACTTCTTTACTGTAAATTGACTTAGTTAAAGTATTCTAAATACAATTTGTGGTGCGTCAATGCATTTTGATGGAATATAGATCCAGGTTCAATGATATTCAAAAGGCATCCAGATTTACCAGTTAAACTAATCCCAGATTGAACGTGATTACTTAATATTATCATCATTTAACAACAATCGACCGTCATGTAACAAGTTGAAAACAATATGTATCTATTTTATTGCTTCAGAATTAACTAGTACTTAGGTACTTCTAAAATTTTTAGGGTGATTCATGGGCATAGAGAGGGGGGCAGTTGCCCCCCCCCCCCGCATTAACAAATTTGTATGTAAGTACTTGTGTTGAATTATTGGGACTACCTATATGAAATTTCCACTTTATTCCTGGATCAAAATTTGAAATTGACGCCCCCCGAGCATAGGCCTGGATTGCTTAGGGCATCAAGTAGCCTTAATCCGGCACTGGACAAAGTACATTGTATATGGTACATTCAGTGCATAAGTTTTAATGACAAGCAGAAACAAAACGTTGATTGTCTCGATCATCGTCAGAAATAAGCCAGGTTAATACCGGAAATAGCCAATATGGCGGGGTTTTATAATAATTTATGAGGGATCCCTAGAAGGTCCTACAAAATAAAGAACAACCTTACACCAAGGAGACACCAATGCCAACATCGAATACATACATAAACTAGTTGCCTACCTATTATTAAAAGTTAGTACTTCAGAAACCGGCTATTATGCGCAAATCCAAAATAGCATTTATGTCGAACAAAATATTATGTTTGTTCGATTTTAGGTAACTTATATTTCTCACATGATGTTGATAACGATCACGACAATTTCACTTTAATCACAAAATTTATTACTTCGAAGCTTTCATCCGATACTACAAGTAGTTACTTAGATACCTACCTATAATTATTTTTGAATTAGTTAATTTCTTCATTCATATATGTCTGTTCTTTGTTTTTCAAACATATTTAATGTATAAGGTGGATAATCTACGGTTTTATGAAATGTATAGATAGATTCATAGATAGGGTAGATTAATGTTAAGATCAAGTTTCTTCATTTAACGCAGACATGTAATCTCGAATATGAAAAATGCATAAAAGTACTTGTATAAATTCAATGTATATAAAAAATAATGTTAATTTGAAAAAAAATACTTAAGTATTTGCAAAAAAAAAAACAACAGCTGTATAGGAAATATAATTGAACAATTATGACTACACCTACATAACTATATTATGTTCACTGCTTAAATCGTTACATTGATGTAATTTTACCGAACAAAAAAATATGTGAAAATACATCCCTAAACGTTAACTCGTTAACTAAGATTAAGTTTTAAAAACACCGCTCTGAAAATGTTAATGTACGAGGAAATAAGTGCAACAGAGTGTACAATTGTTTTTTTTAACGTTTTGTAATCCCAAGTGCCTACCTGTTCGGGTGTATCGTGAAATCAGTGCAAAAAGTATAAATAAAAACTCGTCAATCCCGTTGGTTCAGTTAACAGAGTCTTTCTTAGTAAAATGCTGATGTATTTGTGTTCAGGGTTAGTTTGTGGCCGTATGTACACTCCCTGTATCATTGTTTCCAATTATAAATGTTTTCATTTTTCTGACTGGTCGGTACTTTGTCCGGAAATTCGGTTTGTTTCCAATCAACATTCAGAGGCAAATTTTTTTTAATGATCTTGTTAGAAATATTTCGAAATTAATCTACTCCTTTAATGTAGATAAATACGATCGATACGGGTCTTGATTAACGAAAAATCCTCCTGATGATTTATCGTAACTATCAAAATCATACCTATTTTTGTTTTCTTAGAGGCCAATCAGGAGATCAAGCACCTCAATTATTATTTTTTGTATTTCTAATTAAGGACAATTTAGTAACTTTATATTGTTTTTTTCTTAAAACACTTAGAAATCCTAAATTGGTTACACATAATTAATGACCGTCATCATTCATCTAGCCACATTTGTTGTATGTTTTCACATAAATTGCTACGTTTGAGTATGTTTTTTATGCCTTGCCAAAATGAATACGCTGAACGTGATGGTAAACTCACTGTAATAAAAAACTATTCACGGAAATAGATTTTCATTGGAATCAAATCGCCTAAAAGTAAATGATCGGCTCGTTCATTCTTCAACAAGTTCACGAACTCCTATCATCTTATAAGTCATTTATATAAGAGTTGTTAATTTGTTTGTTTTTGGTGATGTAAAAACTATACTACCTACTGGATTAAAATAAAAGTTCCGTGCCAACATACCTATAATTTGCACAAGTTGACTAAAGAGACGATAGGGTTGGAGGATGGTACTATTGACCATATTTTCTTTAATTGCCCAAATTTATCTGTTTCCTTGTATGATTTAATCCCCCCTTATATTCCACGGCCTACAAACTCTATCTGTTTGTTTTCTCGAGTTCCCTCCCCATTTATTGAAATTTTATCAAAATTCATCCTTATTAATAACATAAAATTATAGTATTTTATACTTTTATTTCATAAACCCCACCCACTTTCCCTTTTTCTCTCACTCTCTCTTTTTCTTATTCTCTCGATCTTTTTGGAATTTTAGTTGTTCGTCTACAAAGACATTATTCACAGTGTTGTTTGTTTCGGTTTCGTCTGGTCATCTGGCGCAGTCTTTTTATTTCTTCTGTACGTGTATCCGCCTCACTTAACATTGGCAAAATTATCCTGAAGGACAGAGCCAGATATAATATAAAAAAGGAGACGTTAGAATTTAATCCTTGCGTGCTTAATATGCCAATAATATTTCTATATCCATATTCCCATACTTATTAACATCATATCGTTTGTCCCAGGCTCAGTGATCGCATCTGCCTGGCGCACGATGACTGAAGAATGGGAGAACACGAGCCGGCTCATCAGGGCCAACGCGGAGGCTCTGGAGTCGCGGGCCCTAGACCGCCTGGCCGCTCTCATGACAGAGCGACGGAAATCACGCAAGGCGTACCAGGAAGATCATACTAAAATATCCTCGCAGTTTACTCAGGTATGTTTAGTTAAAATTAATAGAATAAGAAAACTTTAGACAACCAACACCTCAGCCCGCTCCCAAGAAGGCTACAAAGTCTTCGAAACGTCGGGAGAAAATAAAAATTTAGAAAATCACGATAAGATCCGATAACTAGTTCTATTTCGATGTTCGTTTAACTGATTTTATGTGACCAACGCGGAAGAACAGAGGTTTTTCACCGTCGTTACTTATGTATATTAAACTTATTGTAACGTCATAAAGCGGCGATAGCCTTGTTGGTAGTGGAACGGACCGCCGAGACGAATGTCCGCAGTTTCAAAACCCAAAGGCACACACCTCTGACTTTTCTAAAAAAGTTATGTGTGTATTCGTTGTGAATTATCGCTCGCTTTAACGGTGAAGGAAAACATCGTGAGGAAACCTGCCTATCTGAGAAGTTCTCTATAGGAATTTCGAAGGTATGTGAAGTCTGCCAACCCGCACTAGGCCAGCGTGGTGGACTAAGGCCTAAAACCCTCTCAATTGTAGAGGAGGCCCGTGCTCAGCAGTGGGCAGTATATAATACAGGGCTGGTGGTGGTGGTGACGGCATATGACTGTTATCGAAAGGAAATAGACCTTGACGTGTCGCCAATATGACGGGTGGTCCCGCAAACCTTTATCGGTAGCAAACACAAATATTACTTGTATTCTTATCACACAGGCTGTCACATATCGTTTATCATTAACCCTGTTTATCAATAAAATGGAATTCTTTACTTTGCCTGTCAGAAACATTGAGTTATTACTTATTACCTACTATAATAAAGCTAGTAATTGTGTTTTTATATAAAACCTTTCTGATGATAATTTTACATATAATTTACTAAACTTTTGCTCTCGGCTACGCCCGCTTGAATGTTTTTTTCCGGGATAAAAATCACGCTTTATGTTTTCCCGGGATAAAAAGTAGCCTATGCTACTATTTGATAATGTAGCTTTATATTCGTGAAATAATTTTTAAAATTGATCCAGTAGTTTTTGAGTATATTCGTTTCAAACATACAAACATACAAAAATACAAATCTTTCCTCTTTATATTAGTATAGATTAAAAAACTAGGTACGTCTTTTTCCGCCCTTTTTTTAATCGTCAAATATTTTGCACAGATAGGAAAATTTACCCTTAAATTAGTTAAAAGCGTCAAACATTGTGTACACAAGCATATTTTAGTTGCTTATCAACAGAAGCACTGTATCCAATCACGTCCTACGCCGATAACAGTGAATGACTCATTGATTATTCCTTCCATATTTTCACTTCACTTCCTCGGTGAAGTTTTTAGTTTTAGCTCTTAGTAGTCACGTATCATGTCTATACAAATATTCTAATTTTATTTATAGGTTCATTACCTTTACCACAAGCTTTGTTTGAGAATAAAACGTAAATTGAAATGGGGACTATGCTATATAATATTAGGCTGGGGAAATAGTTTCTTTGCATTTTATATGAAAACTCAAGACTTCTTTTTTCAAAGTTTATTACAGTATATAGGCGCCATTTTGTTCGATGACTTTCTCCCAAGTTGTAGGTAGGTAGTGCCATAATCCCGTTGCTGTAGAAATTTTTGAACGTCTGATCAAAAAAACGCAACAAGCAGTTCTGGCAGTCCTCTCTTGATGTTAATCTGACACTGCCTAAAGAATTCTGAAGAGACCAAAACAGGTGGAAATCTGAAGGTACAAGGTCAGGGCTATATGGTGGATGTATAAACACCTCCAAACCAAACTCTCTCAATTTTTGTTGAGTGGCTAAATCGTGACGAAAGACCACACCCTTTCTATTGATCAATTCCGGCCTCTTTCTCTCAACTTCTTGCTTTAATCTTTCAATATTTACCAATGTTTACTTACCCAGATACATTACTATTTGGATTTGTTTTATTTCATACATAGAAGAGGAAGAGGAGGTGTTCAAGGTAAAGAAGTCATCGCAGAGCATAGCTACATGTCAGATTGACAGCTGTCTTTTAAAATTTCTTATTAGAATCCTATGGGTAGGCGCGTAAAAACGATTTCCGCTTAGTTGGCAAGTGACGTTTTGTTCTCCCTTGAACATCGTAATACAGATGGTTAATCTCATTAGTTGTTGGCAGTAGTGATCCGAATCGATGGTTCTGCCCGGTGGTAAAAGCTCATAATTAACAATTCCCTTCTAATCCCACTATACACACAGTATCACCTTACCGTACCATACCAGCCGTGTATTATATATTGCCCACTGCTGAGCACGGGCCTCCTTTACAACTGAGGGGGTTTAGGCCTTATTCCACCACGCTGGCCTAGTGCGGGTTGGCAGACTTCACATACCTTCGAAATTCCTATAGAGAATTTCTCAGATATGCAGGTTCCCTAACCGTTAAAGCGGCCCCCCGAGGCAATTCTTGTGCTTTGGGTCTTCACACCCAATGCACGCCCATGCGCGGGGGAACATTAGTCGCGGGCCGAGGCACACAGTCAGTGTGTATACCTCTTGGTTGCATAACACATTGAGGCCTAAAAGGGCCCGCGAACATTTCCTGGCACCCTTTTCCTTTCCGCCTATCCTGAGAACCTTTCTCCACTCCCCACCTTTCCTTCCATCATCCTTTTCCGCTTCCTTCCCAGGCCCCTGCAGTCGTCAAGCCGGGGGACTCCAGTATCCCATTCGCAGGTTTCCCCCGGTGTTGACTGCAGGATCGCCTACCCAAAAAAAAAAAACCGTTAAAGCGAGCGATAATTCACAAAGAATACACATATAACTTTTTTTTAGAAAGGTCAGAAGAGCGTGGCCTTGGGTTTTGAACCTGCGGACATTGGTCTCGGCAGTCCGTTCCACTCCCAACTAGGCTATCGCCGCTTAGCATCACCTTATTGCGAATTAACCCAGGTTTTTGTCGTACGTGATCGACTATTCATCACCAGTTATTAATCTCTCCAAAAACGATTCGGTTTCATTATGTCTCAATAAAGAATCGCAAATGGTTCGTTAGCTCTCTTTCATTGAGCTCGTGTGGGCACCCAAATCTCGAGCTTTTTGGGTACCCAGCTATTTTCAAATGGGGCAAAACTGTTTTGTGGTCAATTCTCATTTCTTTAGCTATGTCGTAACTACTGATATGTCGATCTTGTTCCACTTTTTCAAAAATGGCGTCCAATTTTTTTATTTTTTTTTAATGGCACTTGTGTTTTCACATTTTGCCAATGTCAAGTTTGTGTTGTCTTTGTTTATTATCTGTAGTATGTCGAAGTAAAGCAGTGGCTACATTACCAAGACTTTATCGAGGAGTTTTGGCGGCAACAAAAAAACACTTGATTAGCACGATTATTTCAATTCACTTCATTTGAGCTCTTTAATAGAACTATATTGCATAATATACCACCATAATTATGCAAAATAACACTAAGTATCACCAAAATAATGAATTAAAATAAGAGCACCTCATGACATTTCCAAGTTCCCGCTAAAACTCCTCGGCGTCCAGTTTATCCGTAACAGGGGACCAGAGCGAGGTGCATCTTTGACATCAAAATTTCCGAATTGAAAACGCTTAAACCCACTTTGTGCTACTCTTACTGACATATCATTAGGTCCATAAACGTCACAAATTTTTTTTTCGCGGTTCAGTGTGCATAAATTTTTCCTTTTTTATAATAAAATTGTAAAAATTATCTAATTTCTTCATTAGATTCACTCATTTTGACCGAAAGAAAAATAAATAAAAAATAGCTGAAAACAATTTTTTTTTTGAATCGTAAACTTTTTAATGTCGTCAAAACCAGCCAGATACAAATAGTACAGCCAAAGAGATTTTATTACAAGTTTATGCATACATATGCGAAAAGACTTTTTCCCCAACCTATTATTTATTATGACTATTAAGTTCATTGTAGTGTTTTCTAAATGTGATATGTTCAAGAACTATGATCATGCAGGACTTTGTCAGAATATCGAAATTTAAGAGATGAATAGTCTCTACCTCCATGTGTCTTTTTCGATAAAGCTCAAAGTCACAGCATAACACAATCTTTACATGGATGTTTGTTTTCCATTTTTACAGCTGACTGAATATCTATACCATAAGTGTATTTAATGTTTTACTTGCATCATCATAAATAACTAACTACCTAGAGGTTCTTATTAAATAATTCAACGTAGTCCACAAGTTTATTGATAATAATTTTTCATCATAATATCGGAGTTTTTTTTTTGCTTAATAAAACCCTCTAGTATAGCGTGTTAGCTTATTATTAGTGCGACGTAATTCTTAGGTAGGTACCTACATTATGAGTTTGCAGTTTATACATAATTTTTTTTTTTTTTTTTATAGCATAGAATGACGAGACGAGCATGCCGTTCGCCTGATGGTAAGCGATACGACCACCCATAAACAGTAGCAACACCATCCAGCAACTTGTCTCACAAAGTACTGTGTGGCATTCCACTGCGCTCGTCATCCTGAGACATAAGATGTTAAGTCTCATTATGTCCAGTAGTTATACTGGCTACAATGTCCTTCAAACCGAAACACAACAGTGCATGCACTGTTGCTTGGCGGTAGAAATAGACATTGCGGTGGTACCCACCCAGACGGCCTCTTACATAATGAGAGACCTACCACCAGTTATTATCACGCTATTAACCTAATTCAAACACCACAATACGCAGCATTTAATTTATCCTTAATTTAGATTTACGTTTTTATAACTGCCATCTTTGATCCGTCAAAGACTAGATCTGGCATAGACCGGTGACGACCGGTTCTACAGCTCCATGTCTCGTCCGCTTCCTATCGCCGATCTAACACTAGGACATAATTAGGTCTGAGAGAACGGCAAATGAAACTGTGTCGAGGTCGCACAACAGATGTGTTTCCAATATTCCGGTACAGCTACGTTTCTATGTAGGCTAATCGATTTTATCCGAGTTGCGGTGACTCCAATGAATGACAACACAAGTTGCTTGCAGTCGTGCGGACCGTTCGGCCAATTGTGTCTACACTAATTAGTATAGGTTTTGATGGTCAAGTCCGATGCTGGACACGACTGATTTCTGCTGAGACAAGTTTTAAATTACGGATTTTGGACGGTGTACTATAATCATTTGAACGAAGACGAAACACTGGCAATTGAACCGTGCGCACATTAGAGGATAAAAGAGGTATTTTTTTATTACAACATCAGAAGAAAATATTATGAATCAAACCTTGATTTACATTTGAAAGATTCTATTGGATTCGATAACCGATGATGTAATTCGTAGGTAACATAATTTTACACACTGATAAAGCCAGTAAATAACTCTTATTGTAGATAAAAAGTATTAAAGGAAAATATAAAACCTACAAAACACTCAGCAACGGAACTCCGATTAGCAATTTTATACTTTTTATATCTGCACCAACTTCTGGTTAACTCAAAACCAGTTTGTCGACATTAGGATCTCAAAACGTTCACATAACGTTATGGACGTTCGTTCAAAGTCGGGCGAGTTGCCAATTTTTTCCTTGCGATGTAAATAAAACGTGGTATTGGCGCCGTTTGGAAGTACGAACAAACCCGCTCACTGTCTGGAGAGTTAAATTAGGCTGTGCCCTATTTCTGCCTACTTCATTATTGTTCATCTATGATTTATGTTTACCAAGGATTTTTTATTTGTTTTCGATATCTCTTCTGAGCTGCTTCGTTTAAAAGGTTATGACGACGCGATATAGAATTATTGCCAGCCCATGGGATGAAAATAGCGAGCAATTTTGACTACTGTGGACATGTTGATACGTACCTTCGCGTATCACGTTATACTTACGTATGAATTCAATTATGTATCCGTCCATGGCCCATATCCTGGCCCATAAGAGAAATGTTAATGTATTTACCATCACGCTGTAAAACACCCAAGTTAGCAAATTTCGAAAACCAATTAACAGATAGGCATCCCATCCATAGGTATGTTGAAATTGTTGAACCAGTCTGTTTACTAGGAAGTTTTACCGTATTCATTGGCAATACAAGAGTGGTATTAATGTTAGAAAGTCGTGAGTTCTTCTAGAGCACGTAACAGGGGCACATTTGTACGCTACGAAACGTATTAACTTAATGAATTTCCGACATTAGGACAAATAAGAACCTACAGAAATGTGTTTTTATGGTTAGTGGTGTTTTTTTAATGTAAGAAACAATGTATTGTTGGCATTTTACTATTTGGCTAAATAATTATTTACGCAAACTAAGCGCCCTAATGTTTGAAGCGCTTCTGAAAAGAATATCTTCATGATCTCCTCAATGTAAACAAAATTTGTAGTTATAATTAGTGACAAAACATAAGTGACATAAACAGAAACACAATCCTTTTATTTTTCAAAAGTAAAGCAAATTATTCAGATTGATCGGTAAACAAAGGCCGTCCAAGATTGACACTATTCGGGCCAGTTGAGTAGACGTTACTGTATCTTTTGTCTCGCTTACGTGCAATATTGTATTAGTGATAAAGAAAAGGATGTGGAACATAATTTAGTGATTTGAAATCAAGTCGCGTAATGTGAAGCTCTGGCACAGGATTGGCTGCAAGGCACCTGTCAACGTTCATTGGCCCTGCGCTCGCACTCCTCACACTGTCTCGGCGCATGCGCAACTGATTTCTTATTTTAAACTTCTCATTGTCACTGATATATTTTTTTGTTTAGCTAACAGTGAAATGTAATAAGCTGTATTTAAAAAAAAAAACCGTAATTCATTTGGAGTAAAATATCAGACAAGTCTACTTGAAGACCTCTACAGTCTACTTACAAGTTCCTTTAGGTAAAAATACAGCTCTAGTATCATGTAAAATAATATCATAGCTTTAATTAATAAACCAATCTCACGTTTGAGTAAAGTCTCAAGTAGACATTTAATGTATTGAACTATTTAATAAACCAAGCTTAAGCTGTCATTTAAGAGCTTATTCTCAGCTAAGTCGGCGTTGTTTCAAAAACAGGACTCAGGTGTCAAAATTCATCACAAATTGTCATTTGAGCTGCTGTTAATGTGGGTTTATTATATAGCGACTATCTTAAGATGTCGACCTTAATTTGAGAGCGTCTCAGCTGATATCGCACTTTGGAGCGAAACTAAGTTGTGCATCTATTAATACTGCCCTATTTAGTCTAAATAGCTATACTACAGAAAGGTCTAAAAAATTTACTAAAGTTTCAACCAATAATAATTAATAAGCAGTAGTTATTACGCAATTAAAAATTATTGAGAAAATATGTATAGAAAATGGACGAAAGCGTGAAATTGAGTGCGCAGCGTTAGGTCACAAGTATGCGTCGTAAAACACATTTTTGGCAAGTTCCGTAACAAAATTGAAAATTTTTGTGATCATCAGACACTTTAAGGCAATGAATCAATGACTGGTTTACCTTCAAAGTTTAATTACGTCATGTGTTCAGATGATTTTAAAACAATTCCGGTTTATTTAAATTATGTATTTCTTGATGTTTTAAATTGAATTTATAATGTTTATGATATAATAACTATATAAAATTTATTTTATTGGGAATCCGAATGCATGAAATAAATCACCAAGTATCGTTGATACTGCTTTGGATCGCCCTTATTAAAACAAAAGTAACGAAGAGAGCTTTTTAGAGCTTTAATTTCAAAATTATACAAACAATGATGTACCAAATCGTATAATGTATATTTTGCAATCCCCGATGTCATCTAAAACATACACTTTTGTATTATAACCAACAATAGGTATAGTTTTAAATATTACAATTGGGAAAACAGTAAATAAGGTATAATTGGTGTTGGGCTACGGGTTTCCAATAAACAATGTTTGAGTAAGATTTCTTTATTTTATCAGTGGAGCAAAAGGAATACGTTACGTTACATTACAAATCACCGAGAGAACCAAATCAGACTACTGACACGAGTCAAGAACACTATTTCCTTTTTCTAAATATAAACGAATATTAAGGCCAGTACGAACATTAAAACCTCTATTATACAATTTACTTTTTAACAATTGGGATGTTCAATTATTCATAATAATGTAATTCATAGATTAAAACATTAAATATCAGAATTATTTTCATGG
Organism: Sphinx pinastri; assembly: GCA_947568825.1. Lineage (NCBI taxonomy): Eukaryota > Metazoa > Arthropoda > Insecta > Lepidoptera > Sphingidae > Sphinx > Sphinx pinastri. The sequence continues at coordinate 4,664,427 of OX387627.1, read as the reverse complement.
TAAAATATTTGTAAACTGTGCTAACTATACAAAGATGAATAAAACTGTTTGGTTCAAAGAATCACGTAATAAAAAATAATATGTAATATTCCTAAGATTTTTATTTATGTCGGTTACCTCATTTAGAACACGCGCCATTCTAATTGGGTCGTATAGAACGGTTTTCATATGTGTAAACAAAAAGCAGTGCAAAATTTATTTTATGTTACGAGAATATGTCACGCTCTGAAATATTGGTGTAGGCATCGACGTTTTTACGTATTGAATTTTTGGTTTATTGCCAATAAGAGAAGGAAGAGGCGTGACGTCTGCGATCATGAAATTCCTTGGGCCGTTACACTGTAGGGCATAACGTCATCCATTTGAGTAATATTCAGTAGTCTTTCCTTTAATATTTTCATGAAAATACAGCTTAGAGGTCGTCCATTAATCAAGTGATGCTTTTTAATAAATTTTTAACCCCCCTCCCTGGTGATATGTGGTGAGGTTTTACTACCTCCCCTTACCCAAGATCACGTGTATTTTTGTAGTACAAAGTATCTTAAATTTAGTGTATTATGTTCAAAAACAGGTAAGTATAATCAAATTTAATATGAATCATGAGTTCATTAAAAAAAAATACACGTGATATATCACTACAACCCCCTCTCCCCCTTGTGATATTTCGTGATTTTTGCTGAACCCACCCCCGCCCACCCTTTCGAACCTCACGTGATTAATGGACGACCACTTATTAAAAACGTAAAAAACGTAATCCTTCTAGGCAGTTTCGGCCACAGCGGCCAATATCAACGGGGATCAGCCAGGTACGCAGGAGATATTATAGTGCAGAAGTGTGTGCGCAATACACAGGTGCACTCTTTAATCCTTCACTCTCATAGTCCGGTGAGACGGCAATCTGACATGACCGGAGAGAGATCAGGCGCAGGACCAACGGCTTTACGTGCTTTCAGAGGCACGGGGGTATCACACTGCCAACTTCCTGACTCTGAGCTGCGACTGAGTAATTTTTATGATGGAAAAACCCAGTCACAATGTTTTTGGCTCGACCCGGGATTCGAACCCAGGACCTCAGCGCGCAAATCGTATTGGTAACTCGTACGCAATACAACTACGTAATCGAGGCAGTCAAAGTACTACTTATTACAGCGCTACTAACTATTCGATCTCTACATTCATCCAAAAGTTCAATATAAAATGAAATTAGGCAGTATTTTATGGCGTCTTAATAAACTGACCTCAATTCCTCGTTCTCATAGACTACAATAACTTTTACTAATTTACTGATAGCCAGTAATTGTAACAAATGTGTATGAAATCGCTAATAACACCGTACAGGTTGCATTTAGACGCAGGTTTATAATAATTTCATACCCTTCTAGGCTTATCATTAGCACGAGCATATAAATCGACCTTTTGCTGAGCACAATAACTAGTAATTATACTTGTGAAATATTATAATAAGTATGGTATTCGTATCAGTAAGATCTTTTCGGAAAATACGACATATTTATAAGGTTAGCAATTAGCATAAAATAGCATTGTGTTAAAGTTAGTATCAATGGGTTCTTGTTATTAGGTAAATTCGTTCAGACGGATCTACGTTTGAATATTAATTTTTTGAAGTGAATGTTGCATCTTTAAGTTTTGAATGTAAATTGTATCATTTCGATTAAGATCTTTAGACGTGCTGCTTTTTACAAGTAAAAAGTATTTCTGCATTCATTTATGTCTGCATTCTGCAATCCTGTTAGCAGTCAATTGGAATTAATCACTCGTAATGACATTAAACTTAAGTTAGTGACTCATAGTTATTAGAAACATTATAGATGACATAATTTTATGACGTCCCCTATAACGTAGTGAGAGTAAAGAAGTATTAGGCAAACTTTAATAATTTGCAAATTGCAACCGTTGATTGGTTTTTGATTGATATAAATTAATTAGTAATTATAAGTTTAATGCATATTATACCACTAAATAGAAATCTTGTTTGCGAGTCCGCCCTCGTAGGTAGATACCCATTAGTCTACTTCTATAACCAAGCATTTAGCAAGCAATGTTGTGTTCCAATTTAACGGACTTGTTGCCAATGTGGTTACTAAGAATCACGGATTTAAAATTTAATCCGCCTTATTCCAAAATGAAGTCTTATTACAGTACCAAGTTTAGTACCAGGTTTAATCTACAGACTAAAATAAACGTTATTACAATACCGATTTTATCGCTAGTCTGAGGATTATCTATGGTACTAAAGTTAAACCGCCCGAACCCCTAGTTTAATCCCAGTACTAACCTCATCATCATCATCATCATACCAGCCCTGTATTATATACTGCCCACTGCTGAGCACGGGCCTCCTCTACAACTGAGAGGGTTTTAAGCCTGAGACCACCACGCTGGCCTAGTGCGGGTTGGCAGACTTCACATACCTTCGAAATTCAGAGAACTCAGGTATGCAGGTTTCCTCACGATGTTTTCCTTCACCGTTAAAGCGAGCGATAATTCACAAAGAATACACACATAACTTTTTAGAAAAGTCAGAGGTGTGTGCCCTTGGGTTTTGAACCTGCGGACATTCGTTTCCGCAGTCCGTTCCACTCCCAACTAGGCTATCGCCGCTATTACTAACCGTACTAACCTCAGAACATCAAATATCTAGTCGCAATTGTTAGCATCATCATCATCAAAATCACATTTTATTAAACATTTTGCCTTTCTCGTCACTCAAGCTTATGTTAAAAGGAATGGTGCATCAATCAATCGTCGAGTGAAGGAATAAATGTATCACTGTAATTTTTGGCTTATAATCTGTTGATACTAATTGAATCAGGGACTTTCTTCGGTACTAGATAATGCTCGGTTGGTCTTGAATTTGTAATAAGAATGAATTTTAATCCGAGAACTAAATTTAATACCGCATCAAACCTAGACTTATTAGTCTTGGTTTAAACTCAGTACTAAGCTGTCTTTTTGTAATCACGCGGAATATGTCAAGGTGGCGTGCGTAAGGCAGTCTGTGCCGTTCTTAGTAATTCAACGTTTTAGGACTGCTTGTATGAGTTGCAAGTGTTGGTGTTGTTGTATTTTGTTATAATTACACAATTTATTGTAATACGATAACTACGGACATATTATAATCAATTCACTTTATCTTGTTCCTTGAATTTCGTCCTTTGCTAATCTATTATAATTACTGACACAAGGTTTAGAAAATATCCGGAGAGCAAAGTCTGCTAGACCGGTTCTGGATGTTGGTACATGGGCCATTATTGCGCAAGAATCGGTTCGTTTCATTAGTGGGGCAGGCAGCGAAAGTAAAATCAAACTGCGATGAGTGAAAGCACGACAGTATCTAATTTTGATAGCGCGCCAACAGGTTGGGCGGAGTTTAGGAAAGTATTGTGAGTCTTGAGCGCCCTTCGCGACCAATTGAGAGATTAACTGCCAGATTCTTTATGTAGGTACAGTAAAAGTAATACACACACATCATCATCCCAGAAGGCGAGTTGCAAACCATGATGACCACGATGACGCAACCCATGATGTAATAGGGGGCGAGCCTATCGCCATATCGAGCACAAATTCCAGACTCCGGTCTGATACTTAGCAGAAAACCTCAATATCAAAAGTAAAAGTAAAAGCTAAGGGAGTTGCTACAACAAATAAGACCTAATGTAAAATCCATAAGAGTTTGTCACAACACACACACACACATATATAGTAATGTTACATAATCCTAAGCGAGGTTAACGATCGCCAAAATAGTTATATTAAGTAAAAATTCGAGAAAGTCAAGATGTGTTTTTGGTTTGTGAACTAAAAAGTACGACAATCTTATCTAGTAGCAGAGAGATTGTTTGAATAGTATAACTATCTAAGCGACAATCTGATAGTACACAATATCATGGCTTTAATCACTCTATTATCTGCGTAATTTACTGGTAACAATAAAAACTACATTGTTGTAGTACTAGGGATTAGCATTATCTAGTTTATTGTATTTATTGATTGTAGTTGCATTTCTATTTGTGCAAATATGAAATAAAACATGTACTATAAATATTAATTCCATATTGTACTCTCCGATTAATTTGTAGACATGTCTGTGTGTCAAATGAAAAAAAATACTAACTTGCAACATTCATAAAAAATATCAATAGCTTTTTTACTGATATGTAAACGAATGACGTACGAAAACGTTTATTGTAACTGCATTCCAATAGTGAGTCAATATGTCTTTGTCCTTCTCAAATTCCTATAGATAACGTACTGAATTGGAATTTCCTTTTAGCCGCGATAACCTTATCTATGTGTGACATTAGCCATGCCAATATCAAGGTTATGCCGTGACTTTGTGCGCATTCAAGGGCTAAACTGAAGATTATTGATATAAACGCGTCTACATTCATTGATACAGTAATGTAAATCATTAATTTGGATGCATTTCTTTTCCTTCTTTGTTTGTTTTTTTTTATGATATAGGGGGCAAACGAGCATACGGTTCACCTGATGGTAAGTGATCACCGCCGCCCATTAACATCTGCAATACCAGGGGGCACAGAGATGCGTTGCCGGCCTTAAATTGTTGATACGTTATTCTGACAATAGGTATTTATTGAGAGCAAGCTTTAGAATATTTAGTGGCAATAAATTCTGGAGAATAGAACGAATTGCTAAGTGCCAAAATCGAGCCCCGCCTCCAATAAACGCACTTCTGACTTCGCGGCTATCTGTGTATTAAAAAATAATGACTGAATGAAACTGTGTGAAAAGCTATGTTATAATCTTTATTTGTGGATACTTGTATCCGTCCGTTGCTACCCTGCTACCCCGCTGTTGCTACAAGAAAACTTTCTAAGGAGACTGTCCATCATTATTGTGGACATTGATATCTGCATTCTTAGACTTTGGCAAGAAGATGGGCAATTTATGCAAAAACTTTTTTCATGCCAATCGATCCTGTTGCTCATAAGGATCAAAGACTCTATGGGACCATTAAAGGGTTCAGTACTTTTAAGGTCAGAAATTATAAAAATCTTTCTACATATATTTTGTAGGAAATGCGGCTCCAATTCGCTTTTAAACGACAAACAACAAAACGCTGTATCCAAAGTCCATTAAACAAAAAAATACATGCGAAAATTTTAATCTAGGTAAAAAAGTAGTACGTAAATATTGTGCAAAGACTACGGACTCCCAAGTCTGTAGTCTGTGCTCATCCTTATGGGATACAGGCGTAATATTATGTGTAATTCTGAACAAACATTTGTGTTGTGGGTGTTACTTTAAACTTAACGACACTGAACGGTTTTATGAAAAAAAATATGACGTACTTAGTTTTAGGTAGGTTAGGTAGGTTAGGTCCTTACCTAAGGCTGCAAAGTCTTCGAAACGTCGGGAGAAAATAAAAATCCACAAAACGGCTACAAAATCAGAAAACTAGTTTTATTTCCATGTCTAACATGCATAAACACAATAAAATATGTATCTCTAAAGCTGTTAATTATTTTTCATTTTTCTCCTAATAAGTATTTAATTGCGCAATTAAATTTTGTTGTAACTTGTAGGTACTTTTTACAAGGGTATTTATTTTATCTAAAGATTTGGGTTGATATTTTCTCGACTCTATACCTACGCGCAATATTAATAGTATTCATATTTGAATGATAATATCAACCAAAATATGGATAATCTTAAATGAACGTAAATAAACAGTCAAGTTCTGCCAATAGATTTTACATTGTCTGCATTTTACGCAAAGAGTTCTAAACTATACTGTTTAATGTGTTTGATTTTACGATTCTAAGGGTCTGGTTCACAAGTTGAAATTAAAGTTTATTTGACAGTTATCGTATTAAAAAACTAATGTAGATAGTGCTTATTTTATTTACATTTATTTGGGAGCACAGATTAGTGTGATTTTTATTTATTTATTAACACTTTGTACAAATGTAAAGTAGATTAGTGTGATTTTTGTATTTGGTCGACTAATACACAATGACGTATAGCATCTACTCAGAAGTTGTGAAACAGGCCCTTAGTAATATTTACTCACTTTAGAAAGATCTCAGGGACCGCCCCGCGTGAGATGAATAAGATACAAAAATGTTATCATCAAGAAATGTTTTATTTTTAAATACAAACACGATAACATGACACGATAAAATAATATAATGCGTGTAAATAAATACCACAATGAGTTAATTAATATTCATGAAATCATATTATAAACAATTGAATGTACACGATTACAATTATTGGAAAAATATTTTCAACATAATGGTATTTATATATTTTTATATTTCTTTTAAAAATCTACCCGTCAAAAGAATACAAATATATAACTACGAAAAAAAAACAATTACCATGATACACATAACATAACAAGATTATTTAGATCATAGAGGGCAAATATAAGGTTAAATGCATTAAATATTTTATAATTAATATTGATATTTCTAATATGAAAGTTACACACCAGGATTCAATGTACGCTTAATTCTGGAGTATAATGTGGCACGCAGTATTTTGTAGAACATTAATTTAAAGGATCTCTTTTTGCGGTCTTTCTGCACAACTTTATTACTAAGATCTTTATCACAAACTTTTTTCAATTCACTGGCACCAGTAGCACTTTCTCCAACAGAACTTCCAACAGCATATCTTCCACCAGTATCCATTTTTGCTGCACTGCATCCCATCATCTGAACCATCCCGTTGTTCACAGAAACGTCTATACCACAATTGTCGCCTATCATAATGACACTGCCATCGTTCCTATGTATATGAATGTAGTTGTTGTCTCCAATTATTTTCAGCCTGTATTTATTTTCGGCCATTTCCATCACCAAATTATTCCCTAAGAGCGTGTACTTCTTCATTTTGGGATGTTGCCGCTGCGGGCCTTTCGAGATAAATGGAGTTCCGAACAGGTTACATGACTTATGTAGTTCTGTTGATGCAAGCGCGGACAACGTGCCCTGTGGTTATTCCCCTGATGTTGTGTGCTAATTATTCTCTAATGAATATTACATGCTTGATTGTTCACGTGTTCGATGTTTGTTACTTGACAAGTGAACAGGAATAATGTAGACACTAGACAGATATAATCTGTGTTTTTCATTGACCTGACGAACAAGTCTATCTCGCTTAGTTATCACATCAAGAATGCGAGGCGCGCTTTTAATAAATAGGACATTCCGAATGGTAATAAGGATAAAACTAGAAATACCAGTGGCTATTTTTCTTATAGGAGGTAGATGATTTATGACTCAATAATTTACACGTGTTAAGATAGGTACAACATGGCTTACTACTTGAGCGTTATAGATTATCTTAGTATTAAATATCTTCCTAAAATTTAGTTTCTTACCTACAACACTAAATAATTTAGACACCATGCCAAACTCTTACAGACTGATGGCTGATGCCTCATGGACCCCCCACTTGTTAGCTATGACTTAAACGGGAAGAAATAATTAGCTGCAATAAATATTACAAGAAGAGACGACTACTTCTGAATCTTACGTCACTCCATTTTTATATTATAGGCACTAGATTTTTCATAGCCTTCGTCAGCACAAAAATCCGTTTGCAGGATAAAACGTGTAGGTATCCCTATCGTATTTAATGCGGGGATCAGGGAATTACAGCACTAGTTACGAAAAGACAATAAAAAGGTTTTATATGTGAGTAGATATGTGTTTATATTTATGGAACTGGCTGGTTGATAAACACTGTACTACGGAGAGTCCAAAACTTTTGATGAGTGCAGTGCGATCCAAATTTGTACACTTAAACTGCGTTCATATACAAAAGTAGTAGGTACTTATTTAAACATCCCTTTGGAAATTATAATGATAAAAGAATCTCACTATTTCAATTCTGAACCCCAAATCAGCGCGGCTGCACTTCGTAGGTACTTCGTAAACCACAATGAGCAATTTAGGTACAATTTCTCGTAAATTTTGCCACAGGACAAATCCAATCATGCTTAATAGACATTACTCTTAGCGCTTGAATCTATAATACTTGGAATAACTTTTATTATAATAAAATTCACAAATAATTAATCCTCTTGTATCCTGCGGTTAGATCTTCCCTGTTCACTGTAATTGCGGTATGAATAATTGTCAAAGAGCCGATTTCACCGCTTGCTGATAAATGCTACTCTTCCCATAAATGGATAAGCCAGCTAAATACAAAAGTCACACTCTAATTTATGCACCCAAGTAAATGATCATAAAATGAGTACTGCATATATATCAACATTAGCTGTTTAATACGATAACTGTCATATAAAATTTACTTGTAACCTGTGACACTGGCCCTTATTTAATATCTCAATTCCAAAGTTCAGTTTAACTTTATTAGGCGAAAGGCATAAATCCTTGCCTCGAATGACGTCAGCAGTATTCTATACTCCGTCGTCTCGCCTTTATTTTGTGAGCGGAGGCAAACTTTGAATGGTATGGTATTCAAGACCTGTTATTTTGGGTCGCCACTCGGTTGCAGGTAACTTTAAACGCTTCTTTCATCCCGAGAAGTTACGCTTTGATGGTATACTCTAATTTATGTCTAGCTAAACATAACATCGATCCTCTGGTTCTCATTTGATTTCAGTTTGTTATCAGTTTGCCATTGCTTTACTTATGTGTGGTTTAGAAGTATTTTTAAGGTAAAATACTATGTGAAAATACTTATTTGGCAATTAAAATATTGTGTGTCGTTTGGATGGCTTTTTCTTTTAGAATATATTAACTAAGTACTCAAATATAGGCAGAGATGTGATTTATCTAGATACAAGTATCTGAAATACAGATACAAGATACAAAATACGTATTTAGTATCTTGTATCTAAGATACTTTTTCAATTTTTATTTTGTATCTTGTATTTAGATACAATTTTTTAGTATCTTAGTATTTTATAAATACTTAATTTGCTAAGATACTTTTACTAATTATCTATGCATTTTTTACAATAACGGCTCATTTAAGGCCCATATACACGTTGCAAGTTTCTTGCCTGTTGCATACAATTAAATTGAAGCAATATATGACTTGCATGGTTTAAATAATCAACACGTAACATTCTTGATTTGTTTGTGTAAAAAGCACATGCTATAATTGGTTAACCAAACATTGTATTCAACTGGTTTCTGTCTTTTGAAAACATGAGGGCATTGAGTCTTATAATTTTGATTTTAAGTCTGTCTCCTGATTCCGATAAATCTCAATGAACTTTATTAAATCAGCAGAACCTAATTTTAATACTTTTTACTCATATTTTTTAATAAACACAGTAGCTTCTAAAATCTAAAACGTTCAACATTTGAATTTTTTATGGCGTTGTATGACGGACCACCCAGACGGACTCTTACATATGAGATACCACCACCGCAATGTCTATTTCTACCGCCAAGCAGCAGTTTGCATGCACTGTTGTGTTTCGGTTTGAAGGACATTGTAGCCAGTGTAACTACGGGACATAATGAGACTTAACATCTTATGTCTCAGGATGACGAGCGCAGTGGAATGCCACACAGTACTTTGTAACTTAAGGTGCTGGATGTTGTTGCTACTGTTTATGGGTGGTCGTATCGCTTACCATCAGGCGGACGGCACGCTCGTGTCGTCATTCAAGGCTATAAATAAATAATTTCAAAAGGTATCTTATTTGAAAAAAGTATTTAGAAGATACGTATTTTGTATCTAGTATTTAGATACCATTTTCAAAAGTATCTTGTATCTGGTATCTCAAATCCTTTATTTACAAGTATCTTGTAACTTGTATTTCAGATACTTTTATGAAGTATCTTGAACATCTCTGAATATAGGTAGGTCTTGGTTTACTGGCTGTAGTAATGGCTTCCGAGCAAGTTTCCAAACATGTTAAATTTATTTTAGTTATACAGATTTATGTAACAACAAAAAACAACCGTAAAATTCAAGTTGATTTCCTTAGTGTGTAAGAAATCCAGCTGTCAGTAATTTGTCTGCAACAATTTTATAATTTTGTCTTGATTCGTGCTAAAAACGGTTACCTAACTTGTCTGGCTTTACCAGTTCTGCGTGATCTCTTCCGTGCCTAATTTCTCCGGTTTAGTCATTATAATATAAACAATGTTCGTATTTTTTGGAACGAATGATTCACCATAACAACTGTGTACCTACCTTCTTTCTTTAGTAACTTTATTTTTGTTGCTTCTTCATTTTATTGTATAACAGTTAAAAAGGTTTGTGTTTAGTGTTTTCCAGTAGATTTACGCAGTCGAAGTTTTTTCTTTGTTCCAATGTTTTGTCCCGCAATCGAAATATTGTGTAATTCTTAATACTTTAACCTTTTTATGGTACAGTACATACACGAATGAATTGTGTTTAAGAAATGTTTAATATTATATTTTTTTGATTTTATTTTCTATGCCCTTATTTACCTTTATATACCTTTGCTGTGTTTTTTTGATACTCAGCTTAACCATAACACTCATCATCATCATCATCAGCCCGTTGCAGTCCACTGCTGGACATAGGCCTCTCCCAAGATACGCCACAGAGCCCGGTCTGCTGCTTTATGCATCCAGTCGCTACATAAAGCATCCATAACACTACCTCTATCAAAATCATCGCGATCCGTTGCTGTGCGAAATATAAACCAACAAACACATTCATACCCATTAGCAAGGATAAAAACACGATCAAATATCGTGTAACAAAACGAGAACACACGGCTGATACGTAATTGGTGTAATTTTTATTGGCTGCATCGAGATCACACATCGTATTAATTTAGGATCGCTTCACGCGTTTGGCGTCGTGCACAGAGAGAGGCAGTTCTCATTAACTATACCACTATATTAATTTGAGACATTGGACCCGAAATATCCTATACACATGACGCTTGCCAGTATGCCGTGTTCCCTTTGATCAGTTCATGGTTATTGCGTTTTATTATGACGTACAGACAGTAAATTTTGCACATGTTTTACTAAATTTAAGTACCTGCTTATAGTTTTTGAATGTATTTTCTATTTGTTTTGAGATATCCGATTGATGCGTATTTACGATTAAAATGATAACCAAAAAGGCACGTGTGTTATCCAAGATTGAGATTAGTGCTTACTCTTTTTCTAAGATAATATGTAATGTTACTTTATGAAAATGGGACCATTAAAACCGATCTAAAACATTCGGCCACTTCTTTATGTAGAGACTAGAGTTCATAGAACAAAGTGCTCACTGATCAAGATGTAACAGCTCAAACATTGCAATTTGCAACCCATAATCATTTTAGTCCATTTGCGAAACAATTAATCACACACATTCCCGCTTTAAGTTGACAATTTATCGATAAGATTGCTATAAAAATTGTCCGAAAATGGATTGTTTTGTTTTATCACAATCGTACACACGTTATCGCTAACAAGTGATTTCATCTGGACTTGCGTCACTCCTCAAACTCTGAGACTGGTCGTTTGAACGCGCGTAGCGAAAACAATTAATAAAAGTATTTTATTGTTTCGTGCCTGATTGGTTCTTTTTTTTAGGTTTTATGTAATAAACCTTTATGGTTTCAACAAAAAGATTGAATTTACGATGTAGCGTGGATTTTAGTAGTAGGACTTTACGTATTATTACATAAAACTTGGCTAAACCACAAACAATTTAGGATAGAAATCGGGCCATTAAAAATATATCAATTTGTACAAATAATAAGTTATTTTGTTATTCAATTATTGATAAGCTACAGGTACAATGGGAATTGAAAATAAGTAATTTGAAACGTGATTGACCTGTAATTACTTCATCTGTACCAAATGCGAAAGAATTCTATGACTCGCTAAATGTGATTTAATCTCAAAATTAACGCAAACAGCTATAAAAACATTTCGTCGGTATTTGTGTTGTATCATTGACATTCTAGTACTTTCAGTATATTTAAATATCATTGTGTCCTTGTAAGATCAGAAATACAGAATAATTTAAAAAAAACTGGATTACAAGCTATCTAAAAATCAGGTGTAGAATAAAACGGCAACTTTTGTAACGTATCTTAGTTTCATATCTATTTTTTGGTTAGGTAGGTACATTTCATTAACTAAGTATATTAATATCATTATGTCTAATCACACGAATTACAAAATTTTACGAAACTGTTTTACATTCGCTATTAGGTATTCGTATAAACTAGTCGTCAGTTCCACTGTTCCAATAATAACTGTTAAGTGCAATAAAATTTCCGTAGTTTAGTGTTTCTGGGTGAATGTGTAATGTTGCCAGGTTATGTTAAATAGGAGTTAATAAAATACTTATTTCGAAGGATATTGCCTATTTCAAATATTGTTTTACGTTTTATAAAATGTTTTGCAAGACATGTCATCTATAATAAAACAGTGTTTTATAGGTCACGCACGAGTATTTAAACATCATGTACTACAGGCGGTACATTCCCTTGCTCTGATTACAAAAAACAGATAACAATTTAATAGTTATATTTTAAAACATGTCTGAAAAATATGAGACCGCTCGTTGATAATATTTGTCATAACAAATTCGTATCATTTGAAGTCATAAAGAATTCTAAAGAACATGTCCAAAAACGGGCCTAAAATTCTAACCAAGACAATTTATATATAATTGGATAGAATTGCTAAAAACTAGCCTTTTACAATAATTCGTTTAATTTTAAAGACATCCGATTACGAGATTTATGTAATTTTATTTTGCTTAAAAACTACACTTAATATGAACCTTTTTTAAAAAAATAGTTTTGAATGGAGGGTCTAAAACATTTCTAAAACATTTTAATGGAATTAAGTCCCATATTTTGCCCTTTTAACATCCCTAAAGTTTGAGCCTGGTTAAATTTTGAGGCCCAGCACCCGTACAAAAAGCGGACATCTCCTTTAAACTAATACCTGACTTCTTAAGCAAAGCATTTTTTACTATTTTTAATTAAAACTGTTTGGCCTATTAAGCCATTGCCATGAGTTTACTTGCAAATCAAGGATAGTTATTGGCAACTCCGGTATTCGGCTGGCTCTTGGCCGAGCAGCGGTTCGGCGAATTAGATGTCGCACCGCTCTAAATAGTTCGTTGCACTGTCCTGAGTTCCACTGTACTCACATTCAGATCACACACGATCTTTAATAGCATCTAGAACAACCGTGCATAATAAATATTTACATTTTTAGATCTGGGTTTTCCTATTTAAATATCCAGAATAAGTCCATTTTAGTTTCGAGATTTGTTTCGGATGATTACAAGGTTAGTAGACATTAGACAAACATTAAAAAATACTAAGATTAATGAACTCATTGTTGGTCGGTTTTTACTGTTGTTAAGGAAAAAGCAGGCTACATACACCAAACCACAAGTTTGAAATAACTAATACATTATAATATCTATTCAAATTGCTGTCATATATTGCTTTAAACTTAACTAGCAAACGTAGTTTTGTATCGTTCGTATATTTGTTATAGATTTCTTAAACCACCTTTAATAGAGAAATCATACGCATATTCACGCTTTTTATCCAGATATGTAAGCAGAGGCGCAACTAGTGCACCCACTTTTCGCCGTGCGTATTCCTCCCCATGATGTGATAAGGGCCGAGCCTATCGCCATAACGGGCACAAATTCCAGACTCCGGGCTGAATAGAACAATCCAATATCACTTTGCCCGACCCGGTGACCGAACCCGAGACCCTCAGCATTGCAGTCGTACCGTAATACAACTACGCCACAGAGGCAGAAATCATTATGATGATTAATTTTATAATGAAATTACCAGACTAACGTCTACACCTGCCGAAGGTATTCTTAATTCCTGTGATATATTTCATATTAAATAAATTAGCAATTACATATTAAAATTGATAAAGATAATTCATATTGAAATCGTTTCTTCATTTTTTATATGAAGTTCAAAATAATAGATATTGATTTTTGTGCTCTCTTCATTCCATTATGTTATTGGAAAAAGAGCGTTACTTATTTGTACAACATTTTTCCGCTTGCTTTTTGCCCGCAAATAAAACGCAGTCTAAGGAATCAACAACCATGGAATTTACATTTTCAACGTAAGAAGTAGAGTAGAAAAGCGATTTAGTGTAGAAACTGTGATAGCCTTGATTTTTAAAATAGCATGACTTACTTACGTAAAGTACTGTCCTTAGTAATGTAAACAATCAATAAGGTATTTGCTATTAGCATATGAATTAGAAAGTTAAATGAAAATTAACGCACTATTACGCGCAATAAAATAACAATATTATAGAATCTATATTTGAATGTCTTTGTAGATGTATTGTAGCATATCCAAAAAATATCAATAATACCTATTCATCATAGATGTAACTGAAATGGCCCATACATTTCTGATTTTGAATTTATTATGTAAAAAGCAGTTTGCCTCCACCACAATTGAAAACATAACAAAAGGAATGATAAATGTATACGTAGCACTGCTAAAAGCGTACTGGATCCAGTTTATTTGCAGTGAACGTATTGATAATAACCTTTCAATAATAACGTTCAATATTTATAACATACGCCCGGTTTATGAACGTTATTGAAGCGAATAATTACTTCCATCGCTTCATTGAACTTGAATCGGCTTGTAAAATGTACATTATAATTTCATAAATGACGTCATTGATGTTTGATGGGGCTTTGATATTAATATAATATTGCAGTCAGTAACAAATCAATAGAAAAATATTGATTCTTGTATTTGCAAAATTTGTAAGCTGGATAGCTTACAAATGCTTACATCTTCAGTCTTTTTTTTTTTTTTTTTTTTTTTTTTTGGTAGGCGATCCTGCAGTCAACACCGGGGGAAACCTGCGAATGGGATACTGGAGTCCCCCGGCTTGACGACTGCAGGGGCCTGGGAAGGAAGCGGAAAAGGATGATGGAAGGAAAGGTGGGGAGTGGAGAAAGGTTCTCAGGATGGGCGGAAAGGAAAAGGGTGCCAGGAGATGTTCGCGGGCCCTTTTAGGCCTCAATGTGTTATGCAACCAAGAGGTATACACACTGACTGTGTGCCTCGGCCCGCGACTAATGTTCCCCCGCGCATGGGCGTGCATTGGGTGTGAAGACCCAAAGCACAAGAATTGCCTCGGGGGGGCATCTTCAGTCTTGGATAATTGCAGACTGAAGATGTCTATAAGGGAAACCGAGGCTATTATTCTGTTACTATCATCAATGGTTACTATCGATATATGCATAGAAATTGTTAGTAGGTAATTGACACGTTAGCAAAGTTAAGGAAGGAATCGTGTTATACGGACTTTTCGCACAGATGCTTTCTGAATCTTTATAGAAGCTAAAGCAGGTTTGTTTACAACCAATGGTCGTTCTGACGTCACATTCCATTAGTAACTAGAATGTTAGTCGGTAAAACGCAATGGGGATGGTGGGTAGTGGGTAGAATTCAAGATTAGGAGGATCAGCACGCCATTTAACTGTCTACTCATGTTTTACATTACAATAATATATGCGAGCTCTTGGCATCATATCAAACCCATTAATGCCACAATACAATGAATATTTGTATACCGGAAAGATGAATATCGTAGATACGTTAATAATTTCATCAAACTCTTAGAGGATACTTTGTTTTGGAATTTAAGGTGTACTGTTTGGCCATCGGGCAAAATAATTTTATTTGCTTATCAGATACTTACTTATAGATTTTTTTAGCGTTGTGGTATTTAATTAACATACAAATTGTTTATTTATAAATATTTTTATGAGAGGCATAGATTACACACGAAATTGATTTTCCACTTGGGAATTTAAACTGAAAGTATGGTTTTTGATAATAAACAAAAAAAATGTTTTGTTCTTAATATTTTTTAAATTTTAGTCTGTTTATTCTAATTTAACACAATATGGTTGGTATTGTTAGTCATTCAGTAATAATGTAGAGTACGCACTGAATCTTTATCTCCCATAATAAAAGTGATATAGGCATCTCAACAATCATCATCATCATTATCATCAGCCATATGACGTCCACTGCTGAACATAGGCCTCCCCCAAAGATTTCCAGACGGACCTGTCAAAAGCGGCCCGCATCCAGCGTGTTCCTGCTACCTTTATCAAGTCGTCTGTCCACCTTGCAACAATGGAATTCTTCTAATGTTTTGTATGTAAACAGTAAAAGTTTGAAGATGTCCATAATATGCCTCTGAATAGATTTGGTACACAGATTATTTGGAGTTACATGTAGACTACTTTTTATGCCACAAAAGTGAACAGTGGATCGTTTAATCTGGAAAAAGATTTCAATAGTCTAGTCGCAGCGGTGTGAAAGCTAAAATTTTCAGTAGGGTGTGTTGGGTTAATATCGGATCATGGGGTAATTAGGTTGTTTCAAGGTTACGGCAAAATTTCCTAATACGGACAACACAGCCTGAAGTGCTATTCATAAGGTACCGCAATGGTTTGCCCACTTTATTAGTTTTAGTTATAGTTTTGCAGTAATCTTAAAACAACGGGATTACTCCGTAGTTCGGTATTACCCTTACTAACTACAAATACTATCTATTTCAAAGACTTATTTTTAGTTTCATTGTCATTTTGTATGAGACCTTAAAAATACCGGATTAATTTTTTTTATACAAAGATCCTTCATTGAACTCCAGCTCTGCAACACAGAAGCCTACTAAGTACGTGTTTTGTTTAATGTTCCTTTATCGCTCTTAATAGTAATGCATTAATATGTACTTTTAATTATTAATTTGACTACTTGGCAGTTTGCCGCTCTCGTGTATTTTTCACCTGAGTAGGTATTATCATTTTATGGAGATAAAAGTCTGTTTTTTTTTTCAATTAATTGAGTCACGTTTTGTTCTAAGTCATATTATGTTTTAGTAAGATTATAGATATATAGATTAACCTTATTATTATCATCATTGGCGTGTTATAGTTCACTTATTGACACAGTAATTTTAGTGGATGCGGAGATTTTACGTTCGATCATCGATGTAGAGTCTCTTGACATTTCCTTTGTAAGACCACTCCTGTTCCGTGGAGTGGAACATATTGTTCTAATATGCAAGCTAACGAATAAGTAAGTACCCTAATATTGAGTTATCTCCACCACCCATAAACACCCATAATATCAAAAGGATTATGGAAGAGTTGCTGGTCATAAAGGAATGGATTAGGGATTAGGGAAGCGGCGGGTCTCTTTGATTTCACTCACTATAGGAAACCACACCACGGCACGCTGTAATTTCACGTTGGTTTCTATGCAATTGTGGTAAAATCCAGGTAGAGTTGGCCTATTGATGCTATAGATCAATATATTTACAGCATGACTCTACCACTGTTCACTTCATTACAGTAGATACATATTTATTTTTATAAGTTCCAAATATTTCACGAAGCAGGTTTTTGTCAAGTTCTTTTTAATCTACGTAGTTTTTGTAACGTTTTATAACCATAATTATAAAATATATTCTTAGTTATTTTCCCGTACTTAGTTGAGGCTCATACATCTAACATGAGATATAGGTTGTCAGTATATTAATAACAGCTATACGGTTGTCCGTTGTGCATGATAATGTTATTGATGACTAAATAGTGATATTTATGCAGTGATTGCATCAAGTAGTTGTGAAACTTGTCACTCGTAACGTGTGTAGGCAACATTGTGAGGCGTATGGCCGGGTAAGATTCTTGTCTTGAGCTTCGCTACTTAATAGGTCGAATTCTGATTAGCCAAGAGGATTGAGGAGTGAGGACTAGCGTCGTCGTTTTTTGATTATGAACTGATCTTGTATATGATAAATAGGTGTTGCTCGCTGCTTCGCCATGAAGTTTTTCCCGCTACTAAAGTCCCCAAACCAAAGTACGACACCAGCGCCATCTACTAAAAAATCATATGAAAGCATCCATTATTTCCCAAGGCAGCAAATTACCGGGATAAAAAATAGCATATGTGTTATTCCAGGGATGATATACTCGTGTGCCAAATTTCATCCAAATGTGTTCAGTAGTTTCTGTGTTTACTTCTAACACATACAAACATCCAAACATCCAAACATTATCACAAACTTTCGCATTTATGATATTAGGTAAGTAAGAGTAAGTAGTAAGCGACAATAGCCTAGTTGGGAATGGAACGGTCTGCCGAGACAATGTCCGGGGGTTCAAAACCCAAGGCACACCTGTGACTTTTCGAAGTTACGTGTATATTGTTATCAATTATTGTTCGCTTTAACGATGAAGGAAAACATCGTGAGGAAAGCTGCATACCTGAGAAGTTCTCTGAATTTCGAAGGTATGTGAAGTCCGCCAACCCGAACTAGGCCAGCGTGGTGGACTAAGGCCTAACCCCTCTCAGTAGTAGAGGAGGCCCGTGCTCAGCAGTGGGCAGTATAATACAGGGCTGATGGCATTGCAAGAGTAAGTAGTAAGATTAAAAAATCTACATTATCAACCTGAACTGCCCTGAGTCTCCAATTTCCTGAGTGTAATAACTAGATTTTGAGAAACATCTATCCTAGAAATCCAATAAAATAGGCGTAAGTATGTAGGTACTTACGGTCAGTACAGTACTTCTATACATAAAGTACTACTCGTTTCACTTGTACAGTCAGCCACAAAAGTAGTAGAACAAATTCAAAATTTCAAATCACCTTTAAACTTTTGTGTCCGTACTAACAATCGTTTTTTCTTCACTAAAATAAACTTCACGTGGTTTAATTTATTTTACATAAAGAAAAACAGAATATTTCTATTGAAATTAATGTGTAGAAGCGTTTTGAATTTTTTAATTTGTTCAGCTACTTTTGTGGCTGACTATACATTATGGTTCAGTTTGCTTCACACATTATAATCTTAACATTCAGCCTACTTACGCTGTAGTAACACAAACACACTTTCTGTTATAATAGCGACGCATTCTTTATTGAATAACCAATGCTTAGTTTCAACGCAATCACTTATGTCATATTTTAATTGTTTCGAGATGTTACGTGGGGCCGTGAGAGGAAATATTTGAAAACGGAATTATGAATAGCTATTGTTGCGTAATTTTATAGCCGAAGAATTTAGGAATGTAGGTTAGCTGGTTAGTTGGTATCTGATATTTGACAGTGATCATATGTTTAGGCATTGTTTTTCCTGGCTTCCGGACATAGTTTGAGAAACAGGGAGTTGTTTCATGGCTGCCTCTATTTCTGCCGCTAAGCAGCAGTGTACAGCGTTGTGTTTCGGTTTGAAAGAGGTTGTAAACTTATAGCCAGTGCAATTACATTACGATTTAATATATCATATGGGGTTGCTATTATTTTATAGCAGTTGTATCGCTTACCAGATAGTAAGTTCATTGGAAAAGTAGCTTAAAATTGCATGAACATGCTATAAGTACAAAGTCAAGGAGAAGGACTATGAATGTGAATGTAGTATACATGAATAGGAAGCGCCAAAATAATAAGTACATGGATATAATTAAATTGGGTGTAAAATAGCACGACGAAATAGAGTCATAATATAATCATGATAGTGAAGCGGCGATAGCCTAGTTGGGAGTGGAACGGACTGCCTAGACGAATGTCCGCAGGTTCAAAACCCAAGGGCATATACCTCTGACTTTTCTAAAAAGTTATGTGTGTATTCTTTGTGAATTATCGCTCGCTTTAACGGTGGAGGAAAACATCGTGAGGAAACCTGCATATCTGAGAAGTTCTCTATAGGAATTTCGAAGGTATGTGAAGTCTGCCAACCCGCACTAGGCCAGCGTGGTGGACTAAGGCCTAAAACCCTCAGTAGGAGAGGAGGCCCGTGCTCAGCAGTGGGCAGTATATAATACAGGGCTGGTATGGTATGGTATGGTATAATATTTAAGTAATGAAAAGACGACCAACAGGATGCCGTCAGGGAGATAATGATCATAAGTTTCAGAAAAAATACAACTTTAGGTTTATTAAAACAAAATGCCATCTAGGAATAAATTATCAAAACGTCCTTCTCACATTCTATTTTACTTTATCTAATATTTATGCGAATGTTCTTGTATAGAGACTCGCTGGATTCAAATACCAGCCAGCCGTCTTCAATTTAAAGTTCAAACAAAAGGTCAATTGGCAATTTCCTTTGAGATTGTCATTGTCTAATTGCTTAGTTGAACATATCTGTGTCGTCAGACTTGCTGTAATCATTCTTAGTTCAGTGCGAAGGCGTCACGGGCTGATTGAAATGTTATAATTTTGGACAAAGCGCCATCCGGTAAACAACTCTTTTATAAGGTTTTTTTTCCATCTGTTTTTAAGCACCCATTTTTTGTTTACTCAAGCTCAGCATCAAACTTGAGAACTTATTTGTGGATCATTGTGATTTGTGACATATCGAGATAATTTTTTCTGTACCTATTTGGCGTATATAAAGTTAACATTGTCATTCAGCTTGATTGAAACACTCAATTGGGTACTCAACCTGTCGTTAACATACGTTAAGTAACTGATCACACTTGGTGGTCAGCTTCAAAGCACCGAGACGGGAGACCATCGTATTTTTATAGACAAATTATTCAGAATTAATTGTCAAACACCGAAGCAACCAATTTATTTATATTTTACGGTGTTTCACACGACGCGACGGTAACACAATAAGCTCCAACCGTAAAATTATACACATCACTCCGGCCAGGTATAGTCCGAACGCGATAAAAAACGACATTGACAGCGAGCCTCCAACGTAATATATTAATGAAAAGATGGGGTACAAAAAAAGATATTAGAAATTCGAATTTTAAAAGGCGGTGCGTTCAAGCAACTGTGCTTTAGTTTATTTTGTTTGAGTGTTCGAAAAAGAAAACAAAAGTGTAGATGTTCTTTTCTCCTATTTGCCTCTGACCTCGGCCGTATTGACAATGGCTGCCAGAATGAAATATGGCGCGCCGGTAAAGAAAAAGAGATTAGGTGGACGATATTATTTCTCCTCTATTGTGAACTATCGTGCAGCGGCGCTGTTTGCCGTTTCCAATGCTTTTTACCGTGTCATTTTTTTGATCACCTGTTAAGCTGTGACGAAGGTTAAATGTTTTCTTAGGATATCGCATCGACTATCGAAACATAAAAGTTGTGTTTTGTAAATTACTAAGTGGGCTACGCATCCAGCATGAAAGATTATTTTGATTTATTTATAGTATGTACGTCATATCCAGTGCATGTTGAAATTATGTATTCTGATGACATGCTTAATGTAGTACATATTAGGTGATGTTTGTTTTACAAAGATAACGCCAGCATGCTTTTATTAACAGTAAACATTCCTAAGGCTTTATTGTATGTATAGAAGTAATCTATCTGCAATAAAAGACAAATTCCAAGTAAAAATACATACAGTGCCATTCTAAGAATTTTTACAAAGAATAAAATCCCGAGACAAAGTAATTCCAAACACAACGCAAGTCTCGCAGTCTTAATCATGTAAATCGGAACGTAAACATCAAAGTCGATAAAGTTGGCGCCTCAGTTCATAAACGCAGGATGGAGAGGTGCGGTGGACAGGCTGGAGTTGGTGTGGGGGGAGGGGGGCAGGTCTAGAACGTTGGTAATGAAACGGCGCGTGTGGCAGAGGGCAGACACAATGAGCTGCCGCGCCGGGCCTTCTCGGAACCGGTCCAGGGCAGCGCTCCGCCGAATTTCGCGCCGACCACCCATCAGCGACTGGGCGATACTTATCGCGCCTGCGTTTACCACTAGACACCACTGCCGATACTGTTTCACGGGATTTAATCGCAGGACCACCCCATGTTCCATTTGCCTGTGATATATCTGCGACAACATATAGCTAAGTGGACAAGTGGATATCAGCAATATAATTTGGAACTTTCATTGTTTTGCCAGATTTATTGTTTTTAAACAAAAGGCATGAACGTGCGAGAGAGAAGGAAGACTGCACCGATAGTCGGTGTAACATTTCCACCTATTTTAACGCAGTGCACGGGCACCAATGCTGTACTGTTGCACAATATCGACAATTAGTTTTGAATATGTTTTTGTTTAGTAATTTTATTATGTTTATTTTATTGTTGTTTATTGCTACTTTATTATGTTGTAAACTAGGTGATGCTCGCGGCTCCGCCCCCGTGAAAAGATTTTCCCGGATAAAAAATATTTTTCCGGGATAAAAACTAACCTATAGCACTCAGGAGTAATGTAACTAATAGGAATTAGTGAAAGAATTTTCAAAATCAGTTCAGTGATTCCTGAGATTAGCGCGTTCAACCAAACAAACAAAATCTTCAGCTTTATAATATTACATGGATCTCACAACTTTTTACGGTAGAAGAACTGAGTTGCGAGACTTGGTTTTCTTACAAGTTTTGTTTTTGATATTATTTTCTATATCTATACAGACGAAATAATTAATACTTATTTTGTAATACTTAAATTATACCTTAGCTAAGGCAAATTGTTTTTGCAAGATCCTCCAAAAAGTGCGAATTGCACGTTGATATTGGAACTAAGATAAAGAGTGGTGGAAGAAGAAGAAAGAAAAAATATGACTAAAGCAATGTCTTTGTGTAGTTACTATTTTTAGGACCTTATAAAACGTGTTTTAATGTCTTATACTATTTAGAATGACATCCAATGGCTTAAAATTTATAGGCATTTTTACATTATCATTTATGTACTCCTATGTTATATTGGAATCTGAATGACTATTTACAAATGGTACGGAGAAACTTGAGTATTTTCTATTGTCCTTGAAATTCACTTAGCAACTATGTAAAAAATGAGCGACATTCCAATGATCGTAAACTAACAAGTCCGTTACCTTGTCGCTGCTACATTGTACATAGGCTGACGCATCTACAGAAATAAATGTATTAGTGTATGTATTTTATAGAATATTTATTTTTAGAGATGTAAAATGTATGTATGCATACAATATGGAAGAGCCAAAATAAAAACGCTTTTGTCATGATTGAACCAGCTCGGTTGGGCTAGTTTCTCGTGATTCCCAAGAAAGTTTAAAAAACTAACTTGAAGCTTTTCTGTTACATTTCTTTTGGGCGGCGAGTTTGCCTTAAGGACAATCTCTTCGTTTCTGACAACAAATAATATTTATCGAAAAATCCTGGCAGCGTGTCACATCCCTGCATGCACAGTTCATTGAGTAAACCTGTGTCCCAGGCTGCGCGGGCACGTCGCTCCGGGCGAGCACGATTCTTCTGTGTGCGCGTGCGCATGCCTGTGTGCGGGCGCGCTTGTGTGTCTGCGTCCGACACTTATTTGTTGTAACCACTCGTGAGTTTAGAAGCTCGCCGGCGCCGTTCCCCGACGTGTTTCGTTAACTTTAACAGTTGTATATTTATTGATGTACAATTCTGTATTATGGGTCGGATCTTTATGAAATAAAACATTTCCCACCGGATTTTTATTTGTTTTATGACATTTCTATATCTCCGATATACGTGTTTTCAAGTCGCTTTGATGATCGTGTTCGATAGATTTCCGCGTCTAGACCGAGCCGTGAGGGAAAGTTCGACTTTCTGAATACTGATCGATTAAAAGTAAAAGTTTTGTATTTGTAACATTTACATATTTTACATAATGTTATGTTACATGCATTACGTGGCCATGTTAGCATTGCGTTCTGAATTCTAAATATAATTACACGTCGTCTGTAATATGAATTTGAAATTAGCAGAGACAATCACCCGCCATGCGCAGGTATTTTAACGTGATCTGGTTTAATTGGTGCTACTCCAACACGATATGACTTTAAATCTTTATTGTGCAATTCGTGGACCTTTGCGTACTTAATTAATGCCATATTTGAATCTTCATGCGACTAGCGGACAGTGGCTACACTGTACGTTATTAAATTTCTTTCGAAAAATACCAATTACAAATAATGTTTTTTACTGTGTACTTAATTTTTGCAAAAGGGTATCAATAAATTATAAGAATTTAATCTCTAGGTACTCTAGTACTCTTTATACATTATCCACGATTGGTGTTAGGATCTGCCTTCTCATCCAAACACCTAAGTGTATTTTGTTGATAATTATTATTGTGTTTATTTTTGTTTCTATTTAATTTATAATTGTCGTAAATTGAAAACAACAATAAAGGATTTGTTCAATAAAGAATAACATTAATATTTCATTTACGTCATAACATAAATTTAATTAGTTATTCAAACGCCATGTAAAAACATAATATTGTCACACGGAATCGCAAACATTCAATCAACCACGTCAGAATATTCAACGTGAATATTTTTGTATTGACTTCACTTGTACTTGCTTCAACTCTATGACATGAATCAACCTTTCTTTCTGGACGTGGACCTTCTGCAATTCAAACTATAGAATCTTGACCAAAGTCGTACCACAAAAGACCAAAAACTTGTCGAAATACTCATGAAGAGATATTAGTCGCGTTGAGATAAAAAGAACATAAAGCCAGTAATAGAATCAGCCGCCATGAGACTTATCTGAAATTTTAGGATAACAATTGCAGTTTGTGCTATACCTTGCTTTATCTAACTGGTGTTATTTTTGCCCATGTTTGGTTTGCAGATACGTTAAATTACAGGCGCTTGGCAAATCTCTCATTGATAAATAGGTATAAAAAATTTAGTTTACAAGAAATGGATCGCAGATGCATTACGGTTAGCACAAGTGTAAATTATAAGGTAAACAGCCCGACCTAGTTGAGAACATCGTCGTCTCCAACGACGCTATTATTTTACTGTTTTCCGTCGACTATAACGTCATCACGCTTTGATAACCCAACCATCTTGCTAAGAGCTGTTACAACACGTTAATGTGTACTAAAAACAGTGTTTGTTTTGTAACCCAAAGTTCTAGTTAGGTTGGTAATACGACAACAAGCCCCGAGTTTGCTTAGCTGTGCAAATAATGTTGGTTTGGTAGCGCTCGATACCAAGAACTTTCTCGTTGCCTTACATGTAGGTACTTATTGTTATAAATGTTAAGCCTCGGATGTGAGTGTGATAATATTATTTACATTCTTATCAATAATATCCCTTAATGTGTGTGTAGTGATATTTGATTTGTGCCACAACCTCTAACATGCGTTCTAAGAACACTAATAAAGTATGTGTTCAAGAACGTTGTAATCAATGGAAAATGTAATGCTTATTATTAAAAATAAATATATACTATCCTGTCATATGATTTTATAATGGTGTTACTTAGCTCGGAAGACAGAGCGAACTATGTTTACCATTTTTTCGAAATCTCTTAAACGTATAATCATCCTTATTCTTATGTATTGACAAGGCTACTTTATATTTTTATGCGTAGTTACGATGAACGTGTCGGTATGTTTTAAAAGTCAATGTCCGTATTCAATTTTATTTACAATATCACTGGAACAAAGATTAAAACATATGCGTATTGTAATATTTTCATATAAAAAGGTTTTGGAATGTACAATATTTATGTGAAGTTTTAATAAGTAATTAATTTGTTATATTTCCTGTTGAATAATGAATGCTTTGATATGATGCATTAAGTAGGTAGAAATAAATTAAGCGTTAATAGCTGACTTCACAATTCGGGGTAAAGTTTTGCGGCTTGAGATGTTCGACTATTAGGAATATTGAGGCTAAACTATTTACGGAGTAAAGGTTACTTGGATTTGTCCATAAAAATATGCGGAATTATGTCTTGTGTCACATAATTAATATATCAACGCCTTTAAAAAGACTACAATTTCAAACCAACATTAAAATTCGAATTTTTCAATACTATCATTAAAAAAAAATAAAGTAAAAAAAAATAATACTATAAGGATTTTTATGGAATATTGATCAGGTTACTGGCAAATACCTTTATGCGTATAATTATAGTGCATCTAATTGGCATAGCAGTTTGGTTATGGGAAAGCCTTGCGGCCGAGTCGGTCCCGACTCCCGCCCGACCGTAAATGATTGCCATGAACCTGTAGAAGCATGGCTTGTACCCTGATACAAAATACAGTGAATAAAAATAGGAAAAATTTTCGAGTTAGCACTAAGATGTACTGATTATTATAGTATCATAGGTAAAGTTTACGAGAAGATTTGAACTGTATGATTAAATATTGTTATAAGAATTTCTGCGTCTAATACGTTTTTTATACTAAGTTCTAGTCTTGAAATTTAATTGTAAGTACTAAAATCTTGCTTTCATGACATAAGCAAATAACTGCGCATTAGGTAATGATGATTACCTCTTGAAAACAAAAATAAGATTAACATTTGCAACTACAACTTGTATCAACCATTATTAGACTCTATATTTAACTCGTATTGCTAAATGATTTGGCTATTGTCCTATACAAATTGTTTACTCATTACCGATCATATATAATTTAGAACAAATTACACAGTTGTCAAGGCAATGAGTAGGCAGTGTGGACCAACAGACCCGCTGACTGGAGAAAGCCGACGGTGATCGCCGCGCCTTTTCATATTATAACGTCGATTTTCCTGTTCACACTGATTTATGGCCTTTGTTCTTTCCCTAATCGAGTGGGACTTGAGTGCAAACCATTGACGTCAAGAATATATTATAATATACCTAATATTTGTAATAACATTGTGTTTTAACTAGAGTGAACAACGAACTTTAAAATTTCTCTATTATTGCTTGATAATGATAGTAATTTCTAATTGTCTTGTTACTATTTCGCAAGATTACAAACTAATTATTAATCTAATAAAGCATTTCATTCCATCAAATGTGCTTTTCCAACGTTTAATATAATGTGGTGAGTCCGACGTATGTGGAATGCGTAATACGACCACGCTGCCAGCCCCACGGCCATTCCAGAGCGTATCCCCGCTTACGGCGCAGGCAAAAAATGCTGGCTGCATTCGAAATTACCATCGGTTCCCACTGACTCATAGCCGAGATATCAATTAAAAATGTTACTTGCTCTACGCCTTGGAGCACATAACCGACATTCTGCTCCGAAGTGTAGTCACCGATCATATTTTTCCTGTATTACGCATCATTGACATTTAATTTTTACCTGTAAATGATTTATATAATGTGCCTATGTGTCATATCTGGATGTGTTTATTTCTTCTTTATGTGCCCATTTGGTATTATACAACGCAAATGTGTTGAATTAATAAATGCTCGAAATTCTTTGGCGACGATCGTAGGCGTCATAATTGTGCAAAGCTTTCATATTTTTCGTCGTTAATGATTTATTTCGACGATTGCTATGCTCTTTATACATGTACATATTACATTTATAGAATATAATATAACGTAGGTTGTTTTACTAAATTTTGTAAGGCAAGCATTCAGGTAGGTCTTGCTAAGGTAATTTGATATTGATTTAGTGATCTCATTACGTGCTGTTTCATGTTTGCAATTTTTAATGGATTTATGCGTTCATTACGTTTGTCATAAAATATATTTTTGGGTAAAATACTATATGCATGTTATCAAGTAACGTCAGTACCTATATTGTTTTCACATAACTTAAATAAGACGTGCATTAGAATTAGAACGTATGATTAATTAATATAACTGTTTTTTATAAAAAAAAAAAAATGAATGAAACACTTTATTGCACACACCGTATACAGCAAAACGAATACAATTATTGTTTAGAGAAAATAGAAAATACAAAAAAAATACGTGCGACAATAGGCGGTCTTATCGCTAAAAAGCGATCTCTTCCAGACAACCCGAATCACCGAAAAAAAGTCACCCTGAATTATGAAAGCCAAGTCAACATAGACGGTATTAGCTATTGTTAAGGTCTTTCCTTAGAGAGATCTATATAAAAAGGTAATAATGGACCATCAAGTATAACTTACGCTGCCGATAAATACAAGTGATACGATGTCAAAGGTATAATTTTGGTCACGAGTGTACGAATATGCAATTGTTTTCAAATCAACCGCAAACATTCATGGTCTGTTTACTAAACATAATTTGATTCCATATACCATTGTATCCCATGTCGGTGTCGATCAAAGAAATATGATCGCTATCCCTCGCTGTCAAGGTTATGATTGATAAATAATCCAAATGAGTTAGAATTAATTAAGGCCAGTCCTTTGTGTTAACTAAGATAGTAGCGACCTTTGTTAGTAAATAGGTCAGTAGGTAAAGAATTGAAGGAAGTATGTTTGTTGAGGATGTAATTTTAGCACCGCTATAATGTGTATGAAACGAAACTGCTGTTTATTTCTTATCATTTTTTTAATGTAAGTTGGTTATTTTTGTTTATACACTTTTACAAACATCATATAGTTAGGTTTTCAACACGTCTAATGTCTGATACGCCAATCCCCAAATGTTTGATAACTTTTAGTTTTTGTCTAATTATTATTTCGTTTTAAGTAAATATTATTTTAAACTTTTGTAATCAAAGACAAATGAGCACTAGGCTCGCGTTTGTGAACATTACAAACATCGTAGACTTCAAATTTCAATCACTACAAACTACCGTCCGGATTGAATCTGATGTAATTCCAGTTTAGTTAAATAATTCATGTTTTACCAACTGTGCCTATGTTCCTGATCTATAAAATTGTTTCACGATCGTTCCAAACACTACATTATTTATAAAGCGTATAAAGTAGTCTTACGATGAACATTGAGCATCATTGCAATTTTAATCGGAATACTTCATGGAATATTGATAAAAAATCAGTTTAAAGCTACATGTGATGGAATGAATTTATATTTCATAAAAAAAATGACAAATGGCTAATCATTGCGTTTCTATCTTGAAATTTAAATGAAACAGTTCTAAATCATGAAAGTAACACACGCTTTATATTTTACTAATTCAATTGAAATGAAGATTAGTTGAAAAGCATATTGCCTATTTTTAGACACGAATGGATTCATTCACTGTGAGAAAACAACTAATTACTTGCAACATTGATCCAACATCCACACGTAATTTACAAATAGTCGTAAACAGAACCAAATATTGTACGGTGTTCCAGGAAAACGCTTTCTCTACCTCGGTCGGCGTTGCTCAAAGCTTGCTTAATGTCACCTCGGCTTTGTTTGTTCTCGTTTCTTTATTTTATACACAACGGTACTGAACAGGTACAATTTGATTGATGATGCCTGACGGAGCTGTAACTTCTTTATAATTTGCTGGCAGTTTGCAATTTCGACGAGCGTAAATCAAATTTTGGATGAGGGTTTATTGTTTTTGTTCGATATTAGAAAAAGTATGAGAATTAATTTTGTTTTTATTATTTATGTAGTTATGTGCATTCGAATATTCTGATTCGATATTTTGCACGTCTGTTAGATTTTAGCATTTTTGTTTCTTATTTAAATTCTGCCTCTCCTTTAGAAACTCTTTATTGTGGAATTTTACGCTAATAGAAACTTAG
Organism: Sphinx pinastri; assembly: GCA_947568825.1. Classification (NCBI taxonomy): domain Eukaryota; kingdom Metazoa; phylum Arthropoda; class Insecta; order Lepidoptera; family Sphingidae; genus Sphinx; species Sphinx pinastri. The sequence goes on along the minus strand of OX387627.1, from coordinate 4,635,063 downwards.
AAAGTGTATGCTTGCCATCCGCAACCACTATAGTGACGGTTAAGCAGGTTATTGGTAATTTTCTCACGGCGTATGTCTTTCGTTTACGTATTTTTCCCGGTAAACCATGGACGGAGTGCCAGTGTTTCGATATCCGATGAAAATACGTTTAATTGTTGGAACTAATCATAGATTGGAAGTCGAAGAGTTAAATTATTGTCGTCGGACACTGAAAAAAGAGAACGGTAAAGATTACGAAAGTGAAACAGCTTCTTGGTGCAATCTAGCCTCGAATGCACACCACACCTCTTGCTGCACACTTCGGAATATATTTGTGTTTTGTTGGAACTCATATACTCAAATTTGTCTATATTGGCGCACAAAGTAGTTTGCAATTGAGGATTATATACTCTACAATAACTGACCATTTCACTTCAAATGCATTAACACACGGTTTATTGGTTTCGAATGGCTCAAGTATTGCGTCTTATCACACCGGCTATAGATAAATAAGCCGTAACCTTTACGTATTTATTAAAGTCAAAGAAACAGTTTTATAGCCGTAAAACGTTTCCTCTGCGATGGCCATAAAACTGCATTTAGTTCAATATTTTCATAATTATTAAAACATCCTGATTGTAGATAAACTTGTTTACCATGGCTTTATTATTGTTTATAGCCGCGTGTTCAGGATAAACTGGGTTTTTTCTTGTAAATTGTATTCAAAGATTTCATATTCGTTTATTTAGAAAACAACTTGTCCTACTTTACACAAATGTTCTGCAGATGACACCTTTAGCATTTTCAAATGACTAATTAGCAACAACACGTGTGCAATGCTTTAAAATGTGCATATAGCAAAAACAAATTTCAACACATTATTAGGTATATTTGTGTATCAATTTACAATTCAGTCGATGACGCGTGTCTATGTATATAACGCAAGTATTCTCGAAAACTCAACTTAGGGCTGTTACGTGACATTATTCCTCAAATTATTGACAACACGATCTTTAGTAATGAATGGAAACCGACACGCAATCCTCTCCATTTCTAGAATCTGGACTAATGCCTGTTGTTTCTGGGAACTGACTATAGTCTGATTCAGGATTTAATCTGCGGCTTCCTTTATTAAAGGTGCATTCCGATAAACAATACTTGTTTCCTGAAACTAGTCTAGTAATCAAAAAGTTTCGAAGGAGCTTTGCCAGTTGCGACACAATAAAAATATATTTTGAGCAATGACAGCACCTATAAACAATAATGCCAAATGTTAATGCCATGCTTATCGCTATTATGTTAATAAATTAATTGTGTTGGTAACCCTGTAACGTCTAGCCGAGATGGATACGTTGCCAAGTCACAACCGAGCAATCATGGCATCTCCGCTATGTGGGTCACGAGTGACAATAAATACAAACAATCCATCGATTCTTCAAAACTACAATGAAGATAAAAAAGCAAAAATGGCTACAAACTGCTTTATCAAAATGATACGTTCTTTGATAAATGTGTTAATTGTTTTACTTAAATTGCGAGATTGAATACAAGTATGTCGTAACGTTTGAAATGAAAGTTGAAATGTCGAAATAACTGCGCAAATGTCGAGCGATGTAGGTGGTGTTTTAACAGAATCCTTCGACATGTTGTCAATTAGGTTAGATGGCGGTATGGCATGGAGCCAAATTGTATAATTCTTTGTTCCAGATTTTGCTAAATGCATTTTTGTATTTATGAAGTTTGGACTCCGTTAGCGAAACTACATTCCGTTTATATGTTTCATGTCTAGTTTTGTAAATAACTTAATTTTTATAAACATGGTTTACAAAATGAAATGATGCAGTTTATAATAGTGTAAATCGCATCAGTGTTCATCAAAAATATTATAATTAAATTTATCACTAACTAACGCTTACAGGCGTAAGAGAAATGCAACTCTTCCACATAAATTCTAGTATTAATTTACGTTGTAGAGCCCATATTGTCACAAGCGCTTATTTGCTGTTCATAAATGTTTAAGATTCAGTTTGTTATCTAACCGTCGTCCCACATAAAATGAGGCTCAAACATAGTAAACACCGTTCTTGGAAACCGTTAGCCGTCTCCTGCACCTCTCGTCACGTTACTTTCTGCTTTTGTTACCTCAGCGAATTTAAATACTGTATTTTATGGAACATACTTGTTAAGTCTGCTAATTTTATTTATTATTAAAAATTTGCTTTATTATAAAGGTTCAAGGGCTGACTCTACGTGCATTGGGATATAGATAAGTGGAAGGAAGGATTTAAAGATGGTTCTTACTCGTGGCTCAGCCCATCTGAAGGACATTTCCCAAAATTAGTCTTATGATCCTTCGGGCACATAAATAGATTATAAAGATACCAACATACTTATTATTCCTACTTCACGTACTACTAAAGTGACATCTCTTTCTACTTTACTGACGTGCTTTACAATTTTTTTAAAACCATTTATACCTCACACAATGCCTCAGTATTTATAATATAAAGTTTTCTCTTTTAATGTAATTATAGGCAATTATTTATAGAAATACGTGTGTCATTCTAAGTAAGAATATATATAGATTTTTGAATAAAAAATTGGTGTTTTGTTACTACCTACCTACGTATGTAGTAACAAATTATTAAAAGTGTCGTTGCCGCAATCTTAAATGTTAAGTTGCATTATAATATTATTTAGTAATTCATGTATTGAAAGTCATCTAGGGAACTGGGAACTTAAAATAATTTTAATTGGTCTTACAAAATTTGAAATTGTAAAACTTACACGTATAGAAATTATTTTTGATTTTCACAGATTTATACCTAAATGGACTGTAATGTAATATAAGGCTTTAAAATAGTATTAAGTATATAAGTAAATCGATTCAACCGAAAATTTAAACTAATCAATAAAATTTTGTGATAACACGGGGATCAAATTTCGAGAATGAAAATGGTGACGGCTTAAAATATTACATTTTTATATTTTCGACAACTGATTGCATAAAATTGTGATAATAAAGAAATCACTTTCTTAAACTTAATCAATTTGGCAAGTTTTGCAAATGTATATCATATAAAGTACAGCGGAGATATGGTCATCAATACAATAACAGCGAGAGTTGGAGTCAATGAACCCATGGTAGTTAGCGGTTCACCGCAGGGCCCTGTTCTAGGGCCATCGACATGCGGACCCTTTGTTTACCAACTTTTTGCACAGCAACAATACAATGGTTTTGTCATGGTGATGAATAAATTATATTTGGAATTTACATACATTCTAAACTAAGTATTAAATTTTGACACCTTGTAAAAAGTTTCGTTGATATAATTATTAAACGATATGAAATATGAAAAGACATGTCAATGTTACCATAGTTGACAATAAAATCTTCTCGCTGAAATCTAATTTCAACCATGCCAAAACGTGAAAGCTTATTAGAAAATATAGTGATCAACGAAATAATTAATGAGATTATGATTAAAATGATGTTGATGACTTCATTGTGGTATTGAGACTTACTTAAATTAACATGACAGTCATGTTTTCATTGGTACGGCATTCAAAGTCATAAACTAACGGTGACTATGCGACGCAAGTATCAGGAGGGGCTAAATTTCATCAACCACGTCTATTAAATTTGCATCGTTATATTAGGGTATTTTTGGCAGCCATTTTTTGATGGTTTTTGAATCGTAGTGAATTGAAAAAAGCGTCTAGTTTTCCTTATTGGTTTATCATTGACTTTAAGTATTCAAGAATATGTTGAGTTTAGTTTGGAGTTTAGTCGTAATATTTTTTTTTGGGTTGTTCTTTTTTTTAATCGAAGGGCAATACTACTTAAATCTTCTAATTGTCTTATTTTACAAGCAGTCTATAGACAATCTAAAACTTATTCTAAATCTTTACTGAAACACTACATTGCAATGATAATATTAATTAACACGATCCGAGTGATTAATTAAAATCCTCTTACTAATCGCATCTCATATTATAAATAATTAATAAAAAATTATCAATTATTAAATTAAATGATATAAAACGATGATAGTTATTAGCAATAATGTCATTTTAATTTACTTTGAATTGATAGTGTGATCTGCATGTCTTTTTATTAATTCAAATCGTTATAAAATTGTTAAACGCATCTAGTTGACTCATCTAATGGATTTTAAATTGACGTGAGTAACATCTGTGAATGTTCCTCTTAGTGAAATGCTAATATATTATTCTTTGTTATTTTTAACATGTATACAAGTACTGAAAACACTCGACTAAAAAATATTTCCAGTTACCGTTCTGTGTTTATTCTTTATATTTACCAACTGATCGTCTGTGTTTTGCTATATTATATATTGCCTGTGATATAGCAAAAAGAAGATCTACTTAATGTCTTAGTTTCTCTTTTTTATTTAAACCTCTATGTTTAATGTTTTTTTCCTTTAGACCTTAGAGTTTTAGGCTTCAATAGATGCAACAAATTAAGTTATTTATTGGCATCGATAAACGTATGCTATTATTGAATACGGAGAATAATTTAAACCGCTCGATTCGTCCCGCCATCGATGAAGCAATATCCCGAAAATAATTCTGAGTCTAACTTCAGAAATAGAGTTCAATCATTGATGCCATGGGACTTATTAATTTTGATAAAACTGTATCTGAGAGCACAACCTATATTATTAGTATAAAATTGTCCTGGGTAGGTGTCATTGCAATGTCTATTTCTGCCGTTAAGCAGCAGTGTGCATATGGTGTTCTTGTTTAAAGATATTGTAGCCAATGTAATTACCGGTCGTTATGAGACTTAATAAAAGTATAGCAAGTATTAACACTAACATAGGTATCTACTACAGAGTACAGAAAAAATTATATTGCCCGAATTAATATCGTGCTGAATAATATTAGTCTTGGTTCATAAGAGGTGTAATTGAACTTTTTGTCCATTTAAGTACGTCATCGCTTGCCGAGCTATTCGGAACATTTCCGGTTGAAGGCTAAAGTGGATGCGCGCACTCTACATAATCGCTCATGCTAAGTATGTTACATAGGTGCTAAGTGTTTTATTGCGTTAATGTTTACCTTGTTTATGGTTTGAGGGACAACTATTACCCTTTTGTAGTTATGTTTTGTAAAAACCTTTGTTTCGATTGTTTAGTTTTAGGAGTCTTCGAAAATTAATTTGCTTTTTATCGAATGTGTTGTGTAATTTGGTGGCTATAATAAAATAAGACAACAAAAACTGAATTACGATGTAGACATGAATAAAATATACGTTTCAATTGAGTTTTTGATTCGAGAGTTCTTTCTTAGTATTTTTGATGGCGTCATATAGATGTTAAGGAAAATTGTTCGTAAACTTTTTTTTGAATCCAAAGCTGTAACATTATCCCAGCTGTAATGAGTGGTTTATAGTAAAAAACACTTAATACTCATCTTTTGTTGCAATAAAGTATTCAATATGTTCATCGAAGACAAAGGTTTTTGTGAAATTGTTTTGTGAAACTGCTAAATGAAGAATAGGTGTCGTCATTTTCATTCTCAAGTGTTATTTCCTTATAATATTGACGTATATTGTTATCAGTTCATCACAAGGTGTAGCTTCCTGTACATCTGTTTCAATGTCAATTAGCATTTAGTTTGAATATAGCAAATTTTATTTCTCGTGTTATCAGCAATTCATTATTTAATAGAAGAAATATCAAAATCAATCAGTTTTGTTTTGGTTATTACTCTTTCATGACCTGCTAAGTGCTTAGAAATCGAGATTTCTTCATATTTATTTGGGAACTATCGAAATCCGCTGTTAGTCTTAAATAAAATATGCATAAATATTCAATGAATACTTTATATACTTATGATTTGACAACTTTGATGAATATTTCTTTCGTAGTAACGCTGTAATATAATACAATTATTCTAAACTTTTCGAGACGACGAAAGTAAAACAATCATAATGAAAACAATTGAAAGTGGTCACACGAGCGTCTATAAAACCACGACAACCATTTAGATGCTCTTAGTAAAACAGTAATTTGTCATTACCAATTATTATTCTTCGTCCATTATTTCAAAAAATCAACCGTGTAGGAGTTTTGTATTGGAGACGTGTTTTTTATAACCCGACTGCGAAATAAGGAGGGTTATTGCCACATATACCTAATGATTCAATAATTGAAGTCAATTATTCATCTGTATATTTTATTACGTCACTTACTTGCGATGCATTTTGGGAATCTTCAAAACCTTCGAGTAGTTTGGTCCAAAATTATTGGCCTCTTTTTTACCTAGATAAAGTTTTCAAGAGGAACATAGATTCAGAAATACATTACATAAAAAAGTATTTAATGAAGGAAGAAGCACAAAATTTTGTAAAAGACGTAATATTTCATTTTTTTTTTACATATTTTAGTCTAAGCTATTTATGCGGTAGAAGTATTTTATGAAAGTCGTGCTCGAATAGCTAAGAAAGACGTTATAGCGTTTAATTGACTATTTAATTAGTATCTCAAGTGCTTGATATATGATCGTGGGAGCAATTGCGTTCTAGTCTTCGGTAAAATTAATAGTGTGAATGCACCACTTTCTGCTTTTCATGTCTTAAAACGATTTGGTCGCAGCGAGAGAAATTTATAAAATCTGTGTAAAATAATAAAAGGATATAACTAAAGGAAGATTAATTGTATATTTCCTTGGTTTCAGTTATCGGAGGAAGTGACGAGGAAGCAGAGCGAGTACCAGAAGTGTTTAGAGTCGTACAAGCAAATGAGGACCAAGTTCGAGGAGAATTACCTAAAGTGTAAGCACTTAGCATTAGTATGTAAACTGTACTTAGCATGTAGACTAAGATAGAATTCACGAAACACATAACATATTTAAGGTAAATATATAGCTTATTCATAAAGTAGTGAACTACAACGGCATAAATGGCAACACAGATTCAATTAAGAGAACAGTCTTGATGCTTAAGAATCATAAAGAATACGTTAGCAATGAAAACCACTATAGTCGTGTATAATATGAATTATGATGTATGTGTTAGTAATCAGTAATCATAGAACTTGTCATTTATCCCACGGTAAAACTTACAATGTTAAATAAATCCAACGTTGAGTGATTGGATAATTGCAGTACCTTGTAAGCAGTGGTGACATTTAGACAAATATAGTTCTATAATAGTAGTTGTATGTTGTAGTAGTTGTATTACGGTACGACTGCAAGGCTGAGGTCTCGGGTTCGATCCCCGGGTCGGGCAAAGTGATATTGGATTTTACTATTCAGTATCAGCCCGGAGTCTGGAATTTGTGCCCGGTATGGCGATAGGCTCGCCCCCTATCACATCATGGGACGGAATACGCTTGGCGAAAAGTGGGTGCACTAGTTGCGCCTCTGCCTACCCCTTCGGGGATAAAAGGCGTGAGTATGCGTTAGTTCTATAATAGCTACGCATAAATTATACTTAGTGAATATAGCTAAGTGCGTGTTAAATATTGCACAATATATTATTGTTATAATTGTTGTTAAAGTTAAAGACCGAACTCTGGCGCTCAAAGATTTAAGTAAGCAATCCTCAGGTCCGATAAGATATCGTACATAATTGCCGATTTCAACAAACGATCCCAATTGTTTATTGTAGATGGAAGAAAAAAAAACAATATTGTGGACATGTCAAACGATTGTTTAAACTATTCTGATTGATTCATTTTCGCTGTTGATGTACAGGTAACGGTAGATCGTTTCTTGATTTCGACAGTTAATAAAATTTCAAAACTAATGCTATGATGACCTAACTTTTATTTTGTACCTACTGTTTCTAGGTCCAACAAGTCGAGGCGGTCGCAAGCTGGACGAGACGAGAGACAAGTACGGCAAGGCGTGCAGGAGGCTGCACAGGGCCCACAATGAGTACGTGCTGCTTTTGGCGGAGGCGACGGAGTGTGAGCGAGCGTTGAGGACCGCAGCGCTGCCAGCGTTGTTGGACCAGCAGCGGCGGCAAGGAGAAGCTACTGCTACTTCGTGGTAAGACATTGATAGAGTTCAAATTGATTGCCACAGACTTAATTCTCTTGGATAATTCCAGTAGTACGAGGCGGTACGCCGGTGTAGGAAAGTTGGCCGGTAAATTTTACATATCTGATTTCCAGGTTGCTACGTGATCTCAAAGCAATTTTCCCTTAAAATATGTCTCGTACACCTTCGTTTTCTCCCAACCCTTTTGCTTATGCTTAAATGTCGGGGATGCAAATATTTTTGGAACAATGCGCGTTCCTGGACCTTAGTGATCAATGGAACATTTGTTTGATTGTATGATGCAGTTATAATATAAGAGTTGGTGATTGCTATCATCTATGCATTCTACAATGTGCCACAATCTCTATTAAAACCCGGATCACTAAAACATTACTAAAATAATTCATGAGTAACCTTGTAAGTAGGTCAAACGGTCCGGTAGAGCTCGTAGAGACGGTAAATATTCAAGTAAAGGTTAGAGTCTGAAAACAAATACCTAATTGGTTTTCTGTACCCAATTATTTGCTTATTTTATTTGAAGTATTTTGTACAATTTTGGGAATCCCAATATGAGACATTACTGTACCATAAACTAGATTTTTACATTTAAAATGGGTTTAAAAACATTTTCCTTTTAAACTCATAGTGGATTTTCATTATTCCTAATTATCACATTACATAACCGGTTTGAACGGTAAGTGCTAATGATGTCAATAAATTACGCGTTATTAAATTGGTGTTAATCTCTTGATATATGCATAAAGATGGAACACTTCCTACGTTAACTAAAGATATAAAAAGAATTATATAACGTATATTTTTTGAGGATATGAAACATAAATTGAATGTTTTTTTACCCGACTGCGAAAGAAGAAGGGTTATGTTTTTCGAGTGTATGTATGTATGTATGTATGTATATATGTATGTATGTATGTATGTATGTTTGTATATTTCTTTGGCACGCCCTACAGCCTAAACGGCTTGTCGTATTTTTATGTGAGTGGTATCAATAGATTCGTCTAAGTCGTGAGAGTGACACTGGGTACAACAAAATAAAATATAAACAAAATTAAGGATTTTTGGCGACAAAATGTAATATCGAAAAAATCTGCTCACTCCGAGATTTTGTTGTTCTACCTATATCACCAACCAAATTATGAGAAGTGAGCGTGTTATGCCTCTGACAGCGTTTGTGAACACTGTCAACTAAGATTATTCAAAACCAAAACAAAATATTCAAATTAAAATCTTGTTTCTATCTTTTCAGTTCTTCAATGAATTTAATAAAGATGGCAGATATTGGCGCAGTCGGGTTTTTTGTTTTTCTTAAATATATATATTTTTTTTACATCTGAGCACGTTGTAGTCCTCTTTTATATTGTATTATATATTAATACCTTTGTACTTACAAATAGTTTGAAAAAATACTAAAACACCATCAGAATATTATGTTAATTTGCAATCTTGTTTAATTTGTTCAGAAAAAAATCGTTAGATTAATTGAATAACATCGAAACCTATAAAGTATAATCATAATGTCATAATATATTCATTTCAAATGTGAAATAAAATATTACTAAAAGTTACTATTGCTTTGTCAACAGGAAAGGAATTCTTTTAGAAGTGGTCCAGCGGTCGGACTTCAGCACGGAAAAGTTTAGGGAGATCCAGACAAAAGTCGAGACCACCATACAAAACCTAAGACCCCAGGACGAGTACAAGGAATTTATAGAGAAGTACAAGTACGTGTCAATTTTTAAACAACAAACTATTTATTCAACACTTCCTAGAAAAATATTTTTATCAGCTTTAATGTCCTGCTTTTATTTTCCTCCAATGTAGAGGCGGCGCAACACTTTGTTACGTATATTATTACAGAAGCACTTTGGTTTTGTGTTAGAATAATTCACATAATATTGTTATGCTACGTGGGAAAAATACGTAGGTCTTCGAAGTCTACTATATTATTTATATACTGCCAATGAATCAATGAATCTAAAAATATCACATGATAAAAAAACCAATAGGATATAAGTAGCATTCTTACTACAAACACAACAAAACCTCAGTTCAAAAGCTATAGCGCATCAATTGATGATTCACTTGGAATAAAAGTGAATGAAGTATTATTTCTCTAAGATCCGGGTGAAAATTACTACGTGTAACAGTCAAACACTAGTAAACATCGGCATCAATGTCTGGATCTGATTCACGTGGTTTTATTTATAATTTTTTTACCTTTGATTCTGCAGATAATAAATAGTAGTTGTAAAGACTAATTTTATGATTCCACTTCACATTCCACATGCAAAATGCACAGAGGATAATATTATTATCAATCATGATTAACTTACAAGTACCAGGATAACAGAAATTGTTAAGCATTTCCAGTGCCTGTACACAAGTGTATGATGTGTACATGTTTTTCGTACTTATAAGAAGTATATTTAACGAAGTAGAAGTCCATTCTCGGCAATATAAAAACATATTATTGCTGATATTAGACTGCCTCGGTGGCGTAGTTGTATTACGGTACGACTGCAATGCTGAGGTCTCGGGTTCGATTCCCGGATCGGGCAAAGTGATATTGGGTTTTTCTATTCAGTATCAGCCCGGAGTCTGGAATTTGTGCCCGATATGGCGGTAGGCTCGCCACCTATCACATCATGGGATGGAATACGCACGGCGAAAAGTGGGTGTACTAGTTGCGCCTCTGCCTACCCCTTCGGGGATAAAAGGCGTGAATATGCGTATGGCAGCAAGCCCATGAGTAACAGAAAAACACAATGTTGTAAACGATAAACATCCTGGTGGCCGCACGTAAACGCAAGATGGATGCGTTTTAATGAACGCAGTTTATTTTTTCTTAGAACGTGAATGGAGTGGCTGCATAATTTCTACATGTTCATTGCTAGACTCTGCATCACTTTAAGGCCATAAACATTCCGAAACTGCACTAAATCTATTTCAAGTTTTTTTTACACATCTTCTTCTTCAGGCTTTGGAAGTCCACTGCTAAACGTAGGCCTCCCACAAATATTTCCAGACCAACCTGTTAGAAACCGCCTGCAGATACTTACAAAGAAATAATGATACAATTAGTATCTTACTAAATAGCTACCTAATACTTACGTAATAGTAACTACGCGATGCTTCTATACAAAACTAAATAAATAAGTTAACAACCATTTATTTTTTATGCATGAATAAGGACTTGGCATTCTTGGAATTTTATTGGTTTTGCAATGACCAAAATATAAAAATATTCCTTAATATTCAGTAACACAACTATCATCAATTACCTTCTTCCATCTTTTTCATAACAAAATATTGTTGCCAGAACTCCTCCATCGACGCCAGTGTTATTTATATTCGACGAGAGCCTTGTAGAAGACACAAGCGGCAAGTTACAACCGAACCAGTTGACAGTTGACAACCTCACCGTGGAATGGTTGAAGGAGAAGTTAACGGAACTGGAGTCCACACTGCAGGACAACAGGGAGAAGCAAACAGCACTCCAGGGGCCTGAGATTATCGGGAATGGAGTGTGCAAAAACAATAACACTGGACTTACAAATGGAGTTAATGGAATCGACAGGTATGATAAACGATTATTACAATGCCCTTGCAATTTTTTTTTTAATTAATCTGATACTATATTTTCATTTTAAGTTTTAACCTAAGTTTGTACAATAATGGCGAATATATACCAAATCTATAGAATTTATGTCGACTTTGATAATATCAATAGTACCTATAGTCTTTTTTATTATTTTTAGAATTGATACATTACATATTTTATAATTGACTGCCTCGGTGGCGTAGTTGTATTGCGTACGCGTTACGAGTACAATTTGCGCGTTGAGGTCCTGGGTTCGAATCCTGGGTCGGGCCAAAAACATTTTGACTGGGTTTTTCCATCTTAAAAATTACTCAGTCACAGCTCGGAGTCAGGAAGTTGGCGGTGTGATACCCCCGTGCCTCGGAAAGCACGTAAAGCCGTTGGTCCTGCGCCTGATCCTCTCCGGTCATGTCGGATTGCCGTCTCACCGGACTATGAGAGTAAAGGAATAGCGAGTGCACCTGTGTATTGCGCACACACTTGTGCACTATAATATCTCCTGCGTATCTGGCTGATCTCCGTTGAGATTGGCCGCCGTGGCCGAAACCGGCTAGAAAGGGATTTTTATTTTATTTTATAATGTATTAAAGGTTTTCATAATACTTTATAATTGTTTAATTCTCAGGCATTCGCCACCACCAATACCAGTGACGACATCAGAACCCGTCAAACTGCTAGAACTGCATGTGGCGGAGCGTAAATGTGCCAAACAAGCTGAGATGATCCGCTCCGCGCTCGCCGAGCTCGGCTGCGAGGAGGCGCCCAGTGGCTGTCCCGACCTGTCTGCCGAGACCGTCGGGGTCGACAGCTTGGATGGTAGCTCGCCTGATCATCAGGTAATTGTATCACTTTCTTTTAATAAGCACGTGTTACTAAACATTGGGAAGGGGTATAATTTAATACTCATTAAAGAATCTTAAAAAAGTATAAGATTTAGAATTGGTATTTTAGGAGAGTTGGTAATATTTCATATGTTTTAACCACTGTTCAACCGTCAGGATCGCACATCATTCGATTCGAAAGTATCAGTGGACGCGTTACGATTGCACCTCCACTCGATCATACCGCCGAAGCCGTTCTTCAGAATATTCACGCGACCATTCCGACGTAAATCTGCACCCTCCAGTCCAGCTTTACCGCCCAAGACGTACAGAAGTAGCAGTGAGGGCCCCGCAGACACGGTAAAAGTGCCGACTCTCCGCAAGAAACGGATCAGAGTCTTAAAACGTCGTCTGCGAAAGCGTGTGGATGTTTATGTGCATTGTCGTGTTCATTCTGGCCTTCTCAAGAAGCGAAGGAAGAGTCGCATTGTAGTCGATAGCTTTAACAGTGTGGTGAGTGGCCACTAACCAGAAGATACGAGCGCACGCATGGCATGGATGTACAGGATGCATGACACCTTCCCCCACAGCGGCACGTTGGAGCTCGCCAGCTTCCGACTGTTCCGCACTCGAAGCGAGTCAATGCTAATTTTAGTTCAAGTTTCGGCGTCACCGTGCACCGCACGAACTTCTCAGGAGTTCGCTTCCGAATAAAATTAAAATAGCACCGGCTCACACTAAAACTCAGTTTCAAAATCAAGGTGAAGTCGCTTGCGGCGTTCTGGAAATGTTTCTTTGCTTACGCGACGTCTGTGTACGCTTCAGTCTCGGGGTTTACGCCAAGTTCATCCTGTTTTGTCCCACATTTCCTTCACGTGGTGGAATAAATAGGTGAAAAAAGTATAGGTCATGTGTCTGCAACTGTGAGGGTTTTGTGGTGGAACGATGGATCCGTTTGCGATGTACATAACAAATTCGGAGTTGCCGCCGCCGTTGGTGGTGCCGCGGAGGAAGAAACGTTTGAAACAACTGCAACTTGAACTTGAGAGGGAACTCGAAGAAGTACGTTGTGCTGTTTTGTGTCTAGTGACGTGGAATTATGTAACAATTTTGCATGGAGATTTTTGTGTGTTTGTGTTGTCGTAGGTTAGTTTAAACTAATACACTTGCATCTTCCGATGTTAAATAACAATGTGCGTTTGTTGATCCATTTACAAATACTTAGTATTACGTGTTTAAGGATATTACATCAATTTGCGTTCAATACATAAAATACTATATTCATTTTGCTAAAGTGTGACTTAAAATATGTTATAAAATATCGTAAAAAAAATTACTACCTAATTATTAATATAAATTAGCATTTGGCCCATTTTAAAACCCTCACGCAACAAGAGTTGGATTTTAATTGATTAAAAAAGCTATGCATTACATACATATCAGCTTATATTTTCAGTGAGTTTTTATTATATTTCTTGTTACACCATCATGTACAATATTATTTGCAGAAAAGACTTAAAATTTTTTTTTCAAAGCAATTTGCCGAAATCATCCATATTTTCAAAATATTTTAACAACATTTGGTCCAGTTTTAATTCCGATCCGCGATTTCATGAGACTCATAATTTTCAGGTGAGCGTAAGCGAGGCCGAGCGTTCTCTGGTAGAACAAGAGTGGTTCCACGGAGTACTCCCTCGGGAAGAGGTAGTCAGGCTGCTGAGATCTGATGGGGACTACCTGGTGCGGGAGACCACGAGGAACCATGCCAGGCAGCTGGTTCTATCCGTGTGTTGGGGACAGCATAAACACTTCATAGTGCAGACTACACCTGAGGTACTTTCACTTTGTTTGCATGGGATTTAGGTTATGTTGGATCCAAAGTATTTACGACTGGAAGGATTCGTTGAGACTGAAGCTTAATTAAAATATACTAATTGATAACCATATTTGTTAAATCTTTATACCGGCATACCAACCAAAACCCGCGGTGGCCTTCGTCGGCGCTTACGGGACGGCCCCGGGTTATCTTGTTGCACGAAGATAGCTGCACGGAACCGCCACTGCGCGATGCTGCATTGCGGCCCATCTCTAAATGAGGGGGCTAAGAAACCTTTGTTAAGCAAATTTTGCCGGCCCCTAAATTTTACCGCCCTAGGCCCGGGCCTACTCGGCCTTTAGGGATATCCGCCCCTGAAGAGCAATATAAAAATTAAACGGGTGCGGCAAAATAACCATTACGCACGTGATGGTCAATGAAGTAGGCTCTAGATAGAGTGCCCACTGACGAGAGCTGATTACATCCCTTCAATCTACACAATTATGCCGACCTTTATGAATTACTAGATTTCTGCTCGCGGCTTCGCCCGCGTGAAATTCTTTTTCCGGGTTAAAAATATTTGCCCGGGATAAAAAGTAGCCTATAGCACTCAGGAGTAATGTAGCTTCCTATTAGTAAAAGAATTTTCAAAAGGTCCAGTAGTTCCTGAGATTAGCGCGTTCGACCAAACAAACAAACTATTCGTATAGTTTTCTTCAATTCAATTCAATAGCTTTATAATATTAGTATAGATATGTTTGCTTGATCATACTTTTTAGAACTTTTACTTTTACTTTTTTATATTGTATTTCTCTAAGTGAATGTAATTCTTGTGGAGAAATAAATGTCTTAAACCATAATAGTTTTAAAAAGTATGACGTACCCTTTGATTAATTATATACCTAGATAGAGTGACGCGGTACAATGAAACTAAAACAAACAGGCCAACTTTTCTTAAGCTAGTATGCGTGACAGTTGTGTCATACGCTATCGCTGCATCATTCTGCGTATCCGCGCATAATGATACCAGTTATTACATGGTTTCTATTAAAACGGGGAGATAATTATATCCATGAAAAACAACAAAAAATAATTCACTCGAACTCATTTAGCGGGCAACAGTTGGCCTTCAATTTTTTCGACGCGTTTGAAACGTTCACTGTGTATCTAGGTATATAATTAATCAAAGGTATTTGTGTCCCTGTTCCCTCCCAGGGTCACTACCGGTTCGAGGGCGCGGCGTTCCCCTCGGTGGCGGAGCTGATCGCGTGGCAGCGCGCGAGCGGCGTGCCCGTCACCGCGCGCTCCGGCGCCCTGCTGCGGAGAGCCGTGCCGAGGGAGAACTGGGAGCTCAACAACGACGATGTGCAGCTGCTTGATAAGATTGGAAGGGTATGGAAATAATAATAATGTAGCGTAATGACGAGATGAGAACGTTGTTTAGCCTGTTGGTAAGTTCCACGACTGCCTGAACTGAAACCATCTGGAACTTTGAATCACGAACATATGGTACTGATTTCTTTTTATTGTATTGAATTACGAGACGAGCATGCCGTTCGCATGATGGTAAGCGATACGACTACCCATAAACAGTAGCAACACTGCGCTCGTCATCCTGAGACATAAGGTGTTAAGTCTCATTATGTCCAGTAGTTACACTGGCTACATTGTCCTTCAAACCGAAACACAACAGTGTATGCACACTGCTGCTTGACGGTAGAAATAGACATTGCGGTGGTACCCACCCAGACGGACCCTTACAGTTACCCAGTAAAAAAGTCTGTTGGTAAGTTCCATGACTTCCATGATAGAAACGGTGAAACCACCTGGAACTTTGAATCACGAACATATGATACTGAAACTGATATTGAATAAAAAATGTACCGTATTTGGTGCTTGATGATATAATTGGTGATTCTTTGATAAATTTCAAAATGAGGGTAAAAAATTGATTTGAAATGGTATAATCACAGTAGTCACTGTACTGTTACTGGTGGTAGGTCTATCATTATGTAAGAGCCCGTCTGGGTGGGTACCACCGCAATGTCTATTTCTACCGCCAAGCAACAGTGTGCATGCACTGTTGTGTTTCGGTTTGAAGGACATTGTAGCCAGTATAACTACTGGACATAATGGGACTTAACATCTTACGTCTCAGGGTGACGAGCGCAGTGGAATGCCACACAGTACTTTGTAAGTCAAGGTGCTGGATGGTGTTGCTACTGTTTATGGGTGGTCGTATCGCTTACCATCAGGCGAACGGCATGCTCGTCTCGTCATTCAATGCAATAAAAAAAAAAAAAAAAAATTCACGTTTTGTAAATATGTATCTAAGTAATATCGTACTTCTGACTTGGAACAGTTTTGATGTTACTCAGATGTAATTTAAAGTAGGTACAGGTACATTTACTTATTTGACATCATGCAGGGTAACTTTGGTGACGTATACAAAGCAAGACTCAAGACTACTAGTCAGGAAGTAGCAGTGAAGACATGCAGGGTGGCTCTGCCGGAAGAACAGAAGCGCACCTTCCTGCAAGAAGGACGGATCCTGAAGCAGTACCAGCACCCAAACATTGTACGGCTCATCGGCATTGCGGTGCAAAAACAACCCATCATGATTGTTATGGAACTTGTGTCTGGTGAGTGTTGGTTTTATTATAGTAGAAAAAAATAATCAAGAGCCTGTTGGTCAGAAACTACCAATGCGTTGCTTCAGCAATTGCGCTGTTATTTGAGCGTCTGTTGTCAGCTGGGTTGAAGTTTAAGCAGTGTCGTAGCGTGTGTTCTTGCCGTTTGGGGCGGACTCCAAATTTGCCGGCCCAAAACACCAAAAAGGTAATTTCAACAAATAAGTCACAAGTGCAACCTCCCCCAAAAAGTGTCAAAATTTAAATGGTTTTATTTAACGAATTTGCCGCCCCCTTATCTCAGCTCTCAAAATCCATCTTGGACTCTGACTTAAGATAACATTGAGATGTTGATATGTGTTACTATTTATTAAATAACGACGACCTTAAGATGCTGACTTTAACTTGACGGCGTCTCAACGGATATCGCACTCTGAGATGCATCAACTAATAAGGCCCATGGTAGGGTATTTCTTCCGATTTCTCCCCATTAACTTCACAGCTTCGGCGCGAAGCTTATAGGGTTCCTCCATTAATCACGTGATTTTTTTAGCAATTTTTGTACCCCCTACCTCAGCCATGGTGATATGTAGTGAGGTTTTAGACTACCCCCCCCCCCCCATACCAAAGATCACGTGTATTTTTTTTGGTACAAATAATTTTAAAAATTTTATATATGAAATGAAATAGTTTATTCGAACCCATAAAATGTTATACATTATTTAGATTCCGTCAATATTAACTCTACCACCAGTTCGGAAAGCAGTTCTCACTAGAGAAGAACGGGCAAGAAACTCTAGTGTTGCTCTTTTCAAAATCAGTTCAAGGTATAAAATACAATGCATTATGTAGAGAAAAAATATACAATTCAGTATTTGTTAGCTTTTGTTTAGAGCAGTTCATTTATATACTCACAAAATAGGTAATAAATTTTTAAATTCCAACACTAGTGCATAACTATCTCAGGAATCATGTAATAATTATCTTCAAATACAGGTAGTATACCTAATCTAATTTGAATCGCACGCGAAAAAAAATACACGTGGTATATCACTACCCCCGCCCCCATTGTGATATTTCGTGATTTTTTCCTCCCCCCCTTTTCAGCCTCACGTGATTAATGGACGACCCCATACATGACATCGCGTCAGAGTCAAAAAGTAGTCACGTAGAAAGTAACCTATAAGTAGATAATATTATAATATAATCTTATTATTTTTATATTCGTCTCCGTGTCATAAAACCTACATACAAGTATGTATTTATAACCATCTCTGTGGGTGTTTTCCAGTTCAAACTGTGATATATTTAGGTATAGTGCATGTTAGGTATTTAGGTGGGCAGACTCTATTAACGAAAACTGAGTAAGATGCACGTCTGTCTAATTTCATTTCTGTTACTGTTATTTACTGAAGTGAAAAATACGTTATGACGTAAAACATTCACTCAAAAATCACATCTATACTAATTATTAATGCAAAAATTGTTGCAGACACGGAAATTCTTTGATTATATCTTATTATGCATATAGATAGTATTAACGTCTGTAGGTAGGTTTACTATGTTAGGTATAAGTCGGTAATATGTTGTGACTTGTCAGGAACTGGCTTCTAAATTACACACCTATATGCAGGCTACTTTTCCATACTCCTACGATGACTTCGGTATAACGACATCAAAATTTCCACACCATTTTCTTATAAGTTATATCTGAATGTATCTGTATATGGATTATATTAATATTATCTATATACATACATAGCAACACGCCTTTTCCCTATGGAGTAGAAAGATTCAATATCACTTCGCCCAACCCGGGGATCGAACCTAAGACCTCAGCACTGCAGTCGTACTGTACAACAACATACAACTACGCCACCGAAGCAGTCATATCGATCGATTAATATTAACATAAATAATGCTATTCCAGGCGGCTCCCTCCTAACATTCCTCCGGACTAGGGCATCGAACCTGAACTCTAGGACGCTCATGGCCATGTGTCGTGACGCGGCGGCGGGCATGCGCTACCTGGAGTCCAAGAACTGCATCCACCGAGACTTGGCTGCGAGGAACTGTCTCGTCGGTGATGACAATATTGTCAAGATATCAGACTTCGGCATGTCGCGTGAAGAGGAGGAGTACATCGTATCTGGAGGGATGAAGCAGATACCGATCAAATGGACGGCGCCTGAGGCACTCAACTTTGGTAAGTTTAGGGAAATACAGTTTTTAAAACAGAATTTTTAAGGACTTAAGATTCCTTCCGATTTTGAAACAAATATAACGCACACACATACTCACGCCTTTTATCCCAGAAGGGGTGGGCAGAGGCGTAACTAGTATAAGCACAAATTCCAGACACTTTGCCCAACCCGGTAATCGAACCCCCTCCGTATTGCTGTCATACCGTAATACAACTTCGCCACCGAAACAGTCACATCATACACAAATATAACATCCACGTATTATAGCCCATATATCGGCTCCAACAAATCAAGTTTGATGTGGGTTTAACTCTATATTATTACACTGGTGATAGGTCTCTCATATATAAGAGTCCGTCTGGGTGGGTACCACCGCAATGTCTATTTCTACCGCCAAGCAGCAGTGTGCATGCACTGTTGTGTTTCGGTTTGAAGGACATTGTAGCCAGTGTAACTACAGGACATAATGAGACTTAACATCTTATGTCTCAGGATGACGAAGCGCAGTGGAATGCCACACAGTACTTTGTAACTCAAGGTGCTGGATGGTGTTGCTACTGTTTATGGGTGATCGTATCGCTTACCATCAGGCGAACGACATGCTCGTCTCGTCATTCAAAGCAATAAAAAAAAAATATCATCAAATTAAATCATTTATTTAATAAAACATTTGATTCACCAGTCGTCACAGGACTACGAAAAGTTCAGGTGTACCTATGAATGTAATGTATTTTTCGGCATGGGTTTTTATCATGAATAATAATTGTATTTGTCGTTGCAGGCAAGTACACGTCGTTATGCGACGTGTGGAGCTACGGCGTGCTGATGTGGGAGATATTCTCCAAGGGCGACACTCCGTACGCGGGCATGAGCAACTCACGCGCCAGGGAGAAGATCGATACAGGTACGATAACACACATATCTTGGCAGAATTTGGGTCAGTTAGGGCGTTAGGCTTTGTCAGACATTAAAAAAAAAATGATGATTTTGGTACACATGGTGAGTGCTCTGAAGAATTGTTTAATCTTATCACCTCCTCTCCTTTCCTAAGCAGAACCACGCGTGCTGGCTTGCGGAACCACAGCTTAATGGTCTCTTCCATCCCGGCACGAACCAAAAGGTTCGGTAATTCATATTTCTGCCGCACCATTAAGCTGTGGAACAGTTTACCATCAGGTGCAGTGAAGCCACTTTGTCGAGCCATCGATAAAAAAAAACATTGCTAAGCAATTTTTTTAAGTAGTTGGTACCTGATGATAAGTACAATGCTAAGGCTGTTCCTTTCTTAGCGATGCGGTGACCAGAATTATACTGAACTGTGTAACTGGATTTAGATGGCTGACTCTAAATTTCAACTTATAGGAGCCTCTAAGCAGTATATAAATAAATGAATTTGATATGCTCGCAGGATATCGCATGCCGGCTCCAGAAAGTTGTCCTGAAGATGTGTATGGGCTGATGCTGCGGTGTTGGGAGTATGAGCCCGAGAAACGACCACATTTCCATCAGATATACACTATCATAGACAACATATACAATAGATAACATTCAACTATAATATTACGTAAGAAAAATTGGACGCTGCAGTGCAGACGCGGATTCGGAAATGATGGGGGGTCATAATGTCAGTTATTCCAAGTTTTAAGCTTTGGAACCATATGCATGCGGAACGAAGTCCATTTATTAATTCTGTAATAAAAATTCCAGATAATATTTATTGGTCTAATTATTTGTGTCATAGATTGCAAAATATTTTATTACGAAAATTGAATACCTTTTTTAAGATCTTAAAAATATATATTACGTTTTTTATAACATTGTTTGGCATAAAATCACGTGTTATATGTAATATTTGAATTTTCTTTGTATGGTCGACTGAAAATTGTGTTACGAATATTACGAGATAAGCTTTATATGTATTATATTTGATATTTACTCATTTTCCATTAATTCAATAACTCGTATATTGTATTATACGTAGTGTTAAGTTTTATATTTAGTATATACTTATGTACGGTAGCTAATAGATATAAGAAGACAGTAAATTAAAAAGCTGTTTAAAATGATATTTTTTAGTAGCTTCACATCGGTTTGTATTTGTTTAGTGAGTACATACTAGACTGTAGTTTAGTCTATCTATTGGCAATGTATTTAGTATTGTGGAGATGTTTCACGTAAAAGCGTTGATCTCTTTCGAATGTTACTTTTGTAAGCGAATGTATTGTAGTTATAAGTACATTACCATACCACATGATTATGTAATATTGTGTTGTTATGTTAGATAAGGACATAGCTTTCATACCAATAGGGTAATTACTTGATTCTGTGCCTGAAACTAACGATGATTTATAAAATACTGTTAGAACAATGAAAATAAGGGCAATGATTTATGTATTCATGAAAGTACAACGTACATATTATAGTATGAAATATAATATTATTTTAAGACATTTAATGTAGTCTCTATAAATGAAGACAATATCCTACATCAAATTGTAGTATTGTGATGACAAATCTGTATTAAAATATAAGAACTTATTAATTGAAATACTGCAGTAAAACCTTGCATTTATCTCTCATAAACGTATTGGTTAAGAATGTTTTCAACATAATCGAAACGTGTTTTGTATATTAATAATAGTCGATGTATTTGTGATGCGTCTGTGCTTCCAATAACATTATAATGTTACGTTAGTTTTGTAATTCTTGCCTAGAATAAGTATATAATAAAGATCATGTAACACAAAGTGAGATATAAACCTTATCAGTAAGCAAATAGATGTCAATTCCAAAAATACTACTTTATGAATATACCCACCAGTGTAATAATAAAACAAATTCAATAGACGGTTGATAAAATAAAATTTATCGCTTGTTACATTTTGTTTATAAATGAATTTTATTGGAGGGAATAGTTATGAAGCAATCACATTAATATAATGTGTGCAAGTAAAGTGTAATCAAGGGTAGCTTACATATCTTTAAAGGGAGCTGTTAAAGGCAGCTTTAAAAATATTTACAGTGTAAAGTATTTTTGGAATTGACTTCCTAATAATTCTTTAGTATTTTCTATAAATCTATGACAAAATATTGTATTGTATATATTTTTTCATACATATTAAAGTGCCAGACATTTTGGGTTCAATCCATGTATTATTCATTTATCCTCGAATAATAAGTAACGAATAAATAGTGCTGTAAAAGGGCAGGATAATCGAGCGGGCAAATTGCATGATGGATAATTTGTTTCAATGACAGGTCAAATTACTATGTGTACACTTTTATTGACAGGACATAGTATAGCAAATTCGAATTGTCATAAATTATGGGCGTCAGGGCCCTTACTCCCATCTCATATCCTTAATCCGCCCCTGATGATATAACCAGTAAATAAAACTTTCAAAGTTACGTATAAATATCTTTATTCCAAATTTTATTTACAAATACAATTTAATTAATTCGTCACTAACTGCCGACGGGGTGAGGATTCCTAAGTCCGTGAAAAGTAACGTTATATACGCGGGCGGCGTGTAGTCTACCAACGGATGTTCTTTCGACAGATCTTTGCCAGACTTTAACGTACTAGATAGGTATTTGAACTCCTTGGGGACATCTTGCTGGTTCAGTGGATATATTCGTGCGAATTTAAAACTTTCTGTCAACACATATACTGGCTTTTTGAGCTCCAATGCTGAAATTCCTAACGAGTAGGTTCCGACCTGGAATTGATTATAAAACTTTAAACAAAAGGTAGACGAGATAATTTGTAATGTGGAATTGCGTGTGATATCCCCTTATTGACTGAGCAAGAACTTCCAGATGAGTTTACACTAGCTGCAATATTTCAATAGCTCTATACACATACGACTTGCCACAAGTCCTGCAGATTGTAAAACTTGCAGAAGGTAAAAATGGCTTGGGGAAGTCGACTTTGCAAGTTTTCTTCCTAGTGTAAACCTTATTTTGCAGCATATACGGCCGTTTTCAATAAATGATCCCAATTCAAATTTTCGATCCATTCCCGAAAGAAAACAATCAAAATAAGTAATATTAAAGCATGTCAAAGATGTCATGTCCTGTCATGATGTTGGAATGGAGACTGTGATTAGGAAAACGTAGTATAAGACGACCTCGACCGATGCTGCACGATGGACCGACGACTTGAAAAAGGCGGGTAGGGGATGGATGTGAACTGCTCAAGACCGGGATGGTTGGTGCTCAATTGGGGAGGCCTACGTTCAGCAGTGGACGGCGACACATTAATTGATTGATTGAAACCTTTGATTAATTATATACCTAGATGGAGTGACGCGCTGCAATGAAACTAAAACGAACAGGCCAACTTTTCTTAAGCTAGTATGCGTGACATCTGTGTCATACGCTATCGCTTCATCATTCTGCGTATCCTTGTATGCGCGCATAATGATACCAGTTATTACATGGTTTCTATTGAAACGGGGAGAAAATTATATCCACGAAAAACAACAAACAGCTCGCCTCTATTTTTTCGACGCGTTTAAAACGTTCAGTGTCTATCTAGGTATATAATTAATCAAAGATTGAAACTTGTCCAAAATACTTTGTTCTGATTGGCCCATTTTCGCGATGGATCGAAAAAGTCTATTGCGATCGTTTATTGAAATTGGCGGACAGTATTGTGGACTGTGGACTGTAGGATCCTGAGTTCGATTTCTAGGCCGCGAAACAGATTATAATAATAATAATCTTTATTGCTTCAACAAAAATATACTACTAACAGAACTAAACAAAATAACACAATATTGGACTTAACTATAATATTTTTTATAAAAGTGCAGGTAGAACTCAAATTTACGACAATAACAATGAGTTATTACACTAAAACTGCGAACTTCTCGACTTAGTTAAATACTCATAACATGTTTCATGACGTTTTTTTTTTTTTTTTTTTTGTAGAATTTTCATGGGACTGTTCACTACAGAGGGTTGACAGGCGGGCATCTGATCGATGAAACTAAAAGTGTACGAATATTAAGGTAGTACTATATTACCTTATTAATAATTATTTATTTATTACCTTATTAATAATTCCACCGCTTTCAGTGACTCCCTCGGCACCAATCATGACTATATCAATCTGTTCCATAATGTATCCTATGGCCGAGTCGAGAATCAGCGTGGCGTCGATACCAGCTTCAACCAGCTGTTTGTGCATTATTTCACTGAAATCATTACAGTAGATATTATATTACAGTAATTGCTACTAGGCATCATTATTATTAGACTATAAATTGTATTATGACAATGACTATAACCTCTCTCAGTTGTAGAGGAGGCCTGAGCTCAGCAGTGGGCAGTATTTGATAAAGGGCTAGTATGGTATGGTATGGTATAAATTGTATTCTGGCAGTAGGTCTATGACAATGGTAAGGTCTCGCTTATGGTCTAGGATATGCTACAATCCACAGCCTCGATAATCCACTGTTTGTTTTACTAAAAACCCAGGCTTAATTTGGTTGGGATAGGATTGGTGGTAACAATGCAAATTCATTAATTAATCGAAGGACGTAAGTATTTAGATGCACAATACATGGACATCAAAGATACAATTTAAAAAGTTAAAGCACTGTTCTTAAGAGAGTCACAGTAACCTATTCAGATTGTTATAGGTTAGATGCTTTGATTAATTATATACCTAGATAGACACTGAACGTTTCAAACGCGTCGAAAAAAATAGAGGCGAACTGTTCCCCAGTAAATGAGTTCGGGTGAATATTTTTTTGATGTTTTTCATGGATATAATTTTCTCCACGTTTTATTAGAAACCATGTAATAACTGGTATCATTATGCGCGCACACAAGGATACGCAGAATGATGCAGCGATAGCGTATGAAACAGCTGTCGAGCATACTAGCTTAAGAAAAGCTGGCCTGTTTGTTTTAGTTTCATTACAGCTCGCCACTCTATCTAGGCATATAATTAATCAAGGGTTAGGTGCATTAACCCGTCAACGCCCGCTTATATATAGCTATAAGCTAATTTCCTTATATAAATGGACACCGGTGTCCACAGCGGGCGTCTAAGGACTACTACCGAAAACATTTATAAATAAAATATTATTCCAGCATACCCAGTATTGTCAGGAGCGGAGACGGTGACGAACACTTGAAACCGTTTGTTCGCTTTTGCAGCTTCTAACATGGCTTGCAGAACTACACGAGATCGGGAATGAGTCAGAATTTTCTGTGGATTATAAAAAATCAATCGTGTTTCATTTCATTGTTATGGTGGTATGTTTATCATATTGATTTAAATCTTACAATACTTTTAAGCAAATGGGGCTGAAATTTTAGCAGCATCAGTTGTAACTGCAGAATGTATTCAAAAGTTTTTCATAAATTATAATCGTAAAATTATATCAAATAATAGTAAAATTATGTAGACATGTGTGTATAATATGTACAAGTCACTGTGCTAAGAATGTCTCCAAAAAACGCCACTCGTAAGTCGATGTGGTTTAATTTTGAAATGTCTATTTCTACCGCCAAGCAGTAGTGTGCATGCACTGTTGTGTTTCGGTTTGAACGACATTGCAGCCAGTGTAACTACTGGACATAATGAGATTTAACATCGTATGTCTCAGGATGACGAGCGCAGTGGAATGCCACACAGTACTTTGTAACTCAAGGTGCTGGATGGTGTTGCTACTGTTTATGGGTGGTCGTATCGCTTAGCATCAGCCGAACGGCAAGCTGGTCTCGTCATTCAATTCAACAAAAAAAAAAAAAAAAAAATGATGTTTGTGATTGATCAAGGGGCGAATATGTCAGTCATGTGTTTGTCTGTCAACCAACCCCAATAAAACGAAACGGAGTCGTGTCGAGTTTTTTTGCCACATTCTAAGCACACCGTACAGAGCAAGCTCAAAAACATGGTAACAAATTTGTGAATAAACTCAAATGGGAGCTAATATTACTTACACATCCATCTGTAATAAAAGTGATTGCTTGCTTAGTGACCTTCCCTCTTGCCTCAAGCAGCGTGTCCAAGAATATGTGCCCACGTTGCAACATTATTTGTTCACACTCCTCGAATGACTGCAACAATATGCAAATGACATATGATTATTTAATTACAATATAAATTAAAAAAATCTTTAAGACATTCCCATCTTCAAAAATTCTTATGAAACTCGTTAATAGTTGTACAAACAATTGTATCAACTGTTTTATATAATAAGATAATCTCAGTCTAGCATTATTCAGATGATTATATTGGCAATCTATCTTAATACACATAATATTATTATCAAAATATATCAAGTATATTATTCAATACTTTGACGAATGTATGCCGCCAGTGACAATAAATGAATTAGTTTAGAAATACACAATTATCAAAGGAACATTTTATAAAACACTAGCTTTTGCACGCGGCTCCGCCCGCGTGGAAAAGTTTTTCCCGGATAAAAAGTAGTTCAAACAAACAAACAAACTCTTCAGCTTTATACATTAGTATAGATATCAACACCAAAACATACTTAGGTAATTGATATAGGAAGCTCACCTTAACATCAAGCCTAGCGAATGTGATGAACCTCATGAATAGTTCACATCCAGATGATATAGCTGTGACGGGCTGGTCACAGTGGCGCATCGCGTCCACTGCCAGCTGCAGGTTCAAGTCTAACTCTCTCACTGTGGCCACTGTAAGGTGTTAAGTAAATAACTTCTTATAAAAATATTGCTTGGGTCTGCTCAGTCCCGTAAATAGGACTGCCAGCAGGGCCCAGGCACAGGGCAGACCCTGTGGGGCTGCAGAAATGACGAGACTAGGATCAAGTTTTGGGTCATGCATGGGTGCAGTTATATTTTGAGCCTGTTCTTCAGTAACTGAATCTACAATGAAATAGCAAAACACCTATGTAAAATGCATTAGAACATACTTTGAGAGGATTGTAATGCGCAAATTGGCATATTTCCTTCCAAAATATTTTCTTTACAAAATTTAAGCATACCGAGATGTCTTGTCACAGTGACGTGTCAGATAAGACTGTGACTTATTACCAATCAGTAATGACTTTTGGATGAAAAATTTGGTTGTGATGTCCGGTTTGTTAGTAACTATACTGTTTAATGTCGTTCACTAGCAACATAAAAAGTAATAGGTAACAGACTTATTCTATAATATGTATTAATCAATTGGGCGTCTCATAATCTCACTGACAACAAATGCAACAGCAAAGAAACTTCTATATAATATTAATAAATCTAATCTTAATGTTGACACAAAAGTTTCAATTTTTTAATATATACAATATTATAGTAGAGACAAACTAAGCTGGCCGATATGACAATTTATTGACACTTCTCAGAAAGCTATGTTTAGGGAAGAGAACAAAAAAGTGGTTGCTCCAAATAACCGATTCTTGAATGCTATGGAATTTTTATTCAAGGATTTATTATCGTATGTAAAAAGAGTTACATTATTATTAAATTTTACACATTACAATCAGGAGTTTTTTCTTACAGTAGTTAGTTATTGTTAGTCGTTTATTTTGATTTTCTGATAAAATTTCACGATTTTCCTTTAATAACTTTGAAATTGGTTATTAGTCAAAGAGCAATAGAACGGAAACATTAAAAAAACTACACAAAATAATGTAGGTCAATGACGAAAGCAATTGATGCTCTAAGTCATGCATAAAAATTAGAAATGGGCGGGCCATGTAGCGCGCCTAAACGACCACAGGTGGACAAAACGAGTAACAACATGGAAAGGCCCACCAGGCAAACGCCACAGAGGAAGACCTTACACACAATAGATAGACGCCATTGAAAAAATAGCATGTCCAAAATGGCACCAAATAGCTCAGATAGAGAATGGTGGCAATCTTTGGAGGGAATCCCCTTTCACCTGAGAGGGGTTCCTGATATATTTAGTATTAAGTACAATAAGTTAACACCAATTTATGTGATTTGTATCAGGAAATAAAAGCCTTTTTTATTTTTATTTTCTTTTATCATTAGTCATGACAAAGAAATAATTACGAGTGTGTACTGACAATAGAAAAAAAAGTATAGTGCTTCGTTTTGAATTATTTACTTTGGAGATCTTCATTTTCGTTCTTTGAGTATGAAATGTGTAATTTTTTTTAAATATCTGGCGCATTGTTGATAGGTTGGTGGTAGGTCTCTCATATGTAAGAGACCGTCTGGGTGGGTACCACCACAATGTCTATTTCTACCGCCAAACAGCAGTGTGCATGCATTGTTGTGTTTCGGTTTGAAGGACATTGTAGCCAGTGGAACTACAGGACATAGTGAAACTTAACATCTTATGTCTCAGGATGACGAGCGCAGTGGAATGCCACACAGTACTTTGTAACTCAAGGTGCTGGATGGTGTTGCTACTGTTTATGGGTGGTCGTATCGCTTACCATCAGGCGAACGGCATGCTTGGCTCGTCATTCAATGCCATAAAAAAAAAAACTGTTTGTAAAATTTACTTTAAACAGTACTTTAAGCAGTGTTTTTATTTACATCCATAGTTTCGATTTTTTACACTAATTGGTTACGTTTGGTTGCCAATCGATTTAAAACGCCCAACACTATGCTCATGAACTGTAGTATACAACATTGTTAAAGCGTCGCATTGATATTATATTCTTTATTTCAGTATATTTTTACAATATTAATTCAAATATGTTACATACGCATGATACTCTTTGATATAATATATGGAGAACATGATAAGTATTTGTAATTATGTAGTAGACTTTAAAATTTTTTGGGTAGACATTCTCACAAAGCTATCGCGTCACTAAAATGTTGAATTGTATTACCGGCCAGTTCAGTTTGTCTCAACTATAGATATTTTTATTCTATAATTGGAATGACGTAAAATTAAAGGTATATTTTACTGACTAAGAAAAAAAAATACATCATTCTCTGTAATAACTTTAAATAGCCAGGCGTTTTGAATGATGTAAGGAATCCTTTAAATTGTGTAATGTAAATAGACATTTTAAATTAAAATCTTTATACAGACCTTTATAATTTTCTATTACAGTTAACAGGGTTTTTATAGCAGCCACGCCTGCAGATACATCTTCTTCGTCCTTCAGGATTTTAAGAAAAATATTTTGGACTTCTGTAAAATGTAATGGTGTGAATCAATCTATAACCTCTCCAAAATTAAATAATACATAATTAACACAAGAGAAAAACAAGATTAGGTACCTTCTTTTTTCATTGTTTCAAATTTTAAATATAATGAATAGTACGACAGAATTTATTTAAAAGTTATCATATGTTTACGTGCCACACACAACATAACCTTAAAAAATATACGTCAAACTACAAACTTCAAAGTCAAAAATTATCAGCAAATCGTTTTGTTACTGCTTTTAAAATGGCAAGTCAATTAAATGTTTGAATTTTTTATTTCACCAAATAAGTTTAATCAAATAAATATTTTTCGAGGATAATGAGATATAAAATCCTTATTGTATTTTTAATCTTGTCGCAGCATAGGTGTATGGGTTATGGACCTGGATGTCCTGGGTTCGTATTCTGGTCGGTTGAAATACTTTGTTAACGTTTTTTCTAACATAATTTGCCTGGAACTGGAATCTGAATTTTCCCAGGGGTTGACCTTGGCAGGCGGTCGGAAGTAAAAACTAAACCAAATCAAATTGAAGTGGAAAAACGGTAGGTGGAGGAAGAACATTCTTAAACCTTATTTTTTTTATGTTGTGTAGAGGATCATTGAGGATGGTCATTAAAAGTGCTAAATGCTCCTATGTATCAGTTGAGCATCGTTAAAATATAAATTAAGGTAGGAACTTTCACCTAGTAAAAAATAATGAAAACAGGCATTACGCTGATTTTCTGCGGTGTAGGTATATTACCTCTGAAACACTTTTTGCGTTCAACCGATTGATCTTTTCAATGTTTCTAAAGTTACCTATCGTAGGCACTAGCCACTAGGTACCAACCTAGTGAATTGGACTTCACTAGGTTGATAGAGACGATGACAATGCGGCTACATTATTATCCAGACACTATCTTAAATAGGTAGTAGGTACCTATGTACCTATTAGGTTCATTTTAAATAAAGTAAGTGCCTACTGCAGAGAAACATGCAAAAAGTACCTAGCGTCAACTTCGGGTAAAACGCGTCAAGTGGTTCTGTAGGCACTAGCGGGTGGATATAGTACAGACTCTACAAAATATAGACTCGAAGTTATAAGAAACTATTTTATAAAACTAATCAATAATGAACAATGGTAAACGTGATTTTTTTTTATTATATTGTGTTTGGAATCATAGTAATCACATTTGTGGGAAAATTGTAAATTGTAGCGCCTCTATATTGCTGCTGAAGTGATAGAGCCGCACTACATGAGTTTACAATATGAGTAAGCTTGGATAATACCACATTCTATAATATAAATCTGAGAAATGAGAGGTTTATGGACTTGGATATCCCAGCAGGTTTATCCTTTTTTTCTTGAGTTGTCGGCGTGGTTATCGGCAATGTGCGTATGATTGACAATCCCTACTTATGTTGGTCATGTGAGATGATGAAAATTTGCTATCATGTGACTCATTTACTCGATTGCTTAACTTTACTTTAACCGTATCATATTATAGAGCCATTATACCTACATTTACGAAATAAATGAACATAGAGTTCCTTTACAGTGGTGCAAAAACACAAAAGTGAATAAATTACAATATAACAGTGACTTTATTTTTTTATTCATTAAACTACCAATGCGAATATAGAGAAGTTCCAAAAATATTTTCAAAAACATTTTCCTTGACCTCTAACGCCATCTAGTACCAAAAGGATAAACTACTAATTTTCAGATTCCCTATGAAATAATTTACTATCAAGAGGTTTTCAATGGTGTAAATCCAAGGAAAATCTATAGCTGCAATTGTCTGTAACTATAACTGACGAGGGAAAGTCACGGTCACTCGTCGAATCTCGCTGCTAAAGTGGTAGACGCTACAGTCTTACGGTTAGTCGAATGGGCTGCACGCGTCCTAGTGTTCACTTTTAAATATTACATAGAAGAGTGCTTGTAGGAAGTGCAGGCGCACACGACGGTCATGGGAAACTCAGCATCTATCAAACTAAACGACAAACGCCGGTGGAAGTGAGTAGCTAATTAATATCCAACCATTGATGTATTAAAAAACCCTAATACATAATGTATCCAACGTATATTTTTTGACGTTTATTTAATGTTTCCTTAAATATTGTTCAATCAAATAGTTGTTCCTTTAATGGAGACTGAAGATTGTACACAGTGTTAACTATAGATGACTTTAGATTGCTCATTGCATTATCGAAATCGTTAATCTTAATGATCTCATTACAAAGTTGTCTCTAATAATATTTCAATGGTATTTATCACAAAGTACCTATAGCAATAAAGTTATAGTTTTAAGTACTTTTGTAACACGACAAACGTCTCTATGTAAAGGATCTTTGTAAATACGAGTTCAACGGATTCAAATAAATAGTATTTACTAATTAGGTAATAAAAATAGCCGCTGACCAAATTCCTGAAAGTGGAAGTAGACAACTGATATTCCAGTAATCAAACATGTAATGGGTAACAATGTCATTCTGGGAAGTATCGGTATTGTTTACATAAACAAATAGGTATAAGTGTATCTACACTGTGTACGAAGGTTTACGGGAAAATTCTCGATATTTCTAGAGTTTCTGGTTGGAAGATTGTTGTCTATGACATCGTTAAACCATGGGACATCTTTGGCTTAAACGTAGCAAGTGACGGGTTAAGCATTTAATTTTTGTACCTGTTTTAATTCATTCTTCGTAACTCTTTTATCATCACCAAACAGCGTCGGCCTTGGCCCTTAATCAAAGTACAGTGAGATCGTCTGTTGGCACCCTACTG
Source organism: Sphinx pinastri (assembly GCA_947568825.1). NCBI lineage: Eukaryota > Metazoa > Arthropoda > Insecta > Lepidoptera > Sphingidae > Sphinx > Sphinx pinastri. The sequence goes on along the minus strand of OX387627.1, from coordinate 4,603,058 downwards.
GACATAATGAATCATAACATCTTATGTCCCAGGATGACGAGCGCAGTGGAATGCCACAAAGTACTTTGTAACTCAAGGTGCTGGATGGTGTTACTACTGTTTATGGGTGGTGGTACCGCTTACCATCAGGCGAACGGCATGCTTGTCTAGACATTCAATGCAATAATAAAAAAACCTTTGGTTAGCGCTTCCGGTAATTTTTTGCTCTATTTTTATCGCATTTAGCTCTTTGGCGCCCTCTCCTACCAGGCGCCTAGAGCGACCGCATCTCTCACTCTACCCTAAGGCTGCCGCTGTTACGAAACAATCACGTTAGTCACCTGATATTGATCATTACTGCCCATAATATCAGAGGAATCGTTAGCACATAGCCGATCTTTGACAAGAGGAAAGAACGGTTGCAGAAGTAGGACTCCCCGTAGGTACCTGCAAAGCTGCATGATAATCGATTTTATAAAGTAAAAATGCTTCTAGGCCTTATGAATCATAATGAATTGTCCTATTTACGATTCCTTATTTAGGCCACACTTTACTTACCTCTATAAAACAATGTTGGAACTATGTTGACCCAGGACGGAACGGTAAAAAGGTAAATAGTTTGTGATGATTTATTTTTAGATTATGCGTAAATTTGCATCGTATACCTCAGGCTTATACACACGGTAGATACGATGCACTTTATTTTAAGATGTTGTTTTAACAGTTTCATTATTTAATTAGCAATTATCTCTTGCAGTGTAAATATTTTCATCGTATTATCATGATAACGTTGAACACGTCGCGACTGGCATGTCAAAAAGGAATACGTGTATTTTGATAGTGAAAACTTGTCTTTTATTGCGAAACTTTGTCGTTCTAAATTACGTACATAGCTCGCAATGCCTGAATAAAAGTAAAAGCAAGTAAAATCGGATGAAGTAATTTTATCGCCTTGGAAAAACTCGCAGTACGGTTATTCATACGACAAAATAGTTGCGTTTGTTATTTGATGTTTAAAGAACATGTCCAAAAACGGGCCTAAAATTCTAACCAAGACAGTTTATATATATTTGGATAGAACTCGTAAAAACTAGCCTTTTACAATAAATCGTTTAATTTTAAAGACCTCTGAATTTGAGATTTATGTAATTTTATTTTGCTTAAAAACTACACTTAAAAAGTTAGTTATGGATGGAGGGGTATTTTTTTATTTTTTTTATTGGATCTAAGTTCCATATTTTACCCCTTTAATATCCCTAAAGTTTGAGCCCGGTTAGATTTTGAGTCCCAGCACCCATACAAAAAAAAGCGGATATCTCCTTTACACAATTTGGTATCTAATCAAGATATCGAAGAGTTTGGTATAAGTATGTAATTAAAAACCTTCGTATTTTTTAGTCTTTTCTTAAGTGTAAATATAATTTTTAGATTGTTTTGATTTAATGGCAGACGAATAATGCTGGATCTATGTCGGAACTCAGGAAGTTGTGAGTTCGAGTCTTAGGGAACACTTTATGGTTCCTGTAACAAATTTTAGGAAGGATAGGATGTTCTAGAAACTAAATAGAGGATACCAAGCTTGGGGCCTGGGGGTCATAAGTCTAAGCTATATGATGCTTAGGTTGAAGTAGGGTGATGATTGATGGTAGGAAAATGACCTTTAATAGAAGAAGGAATAGCTACCTATATGTAATATCCAAGAGGTGCCCCCCGAGGCAATTCTTGTGCGCTGGGTCATCACACCCAACGCACGCCCATGCGCGGGGGGACATTGGTCGCGGGCCGAGGCACACAGTTCAGTGTGTATACCTCTTGGTTGAAAAACACATTGAGGCCTGAAAGGGCCCGCGAACATTTCCTGGCACCCTCTATTTCCGTCCATCCTGGGAACCTTCCTCCCTTCCCCCCACCTTCCCTTCCATATTCCTCCTCCACTCCCCTCCTAGGCCCCTGCGGCTGTCAGGGAACTCCAGTATCCAATTCGCAGGTTTCCCCCGGTGTTGACTGCAGGATCGCCAACCTAAAAAAAATATATCCAAAAGGTATAATTTACACATATTATATCGTTTTGAATATCAAGATAGAGTCGTGTCTATACCTAAGTCGATAAGATGATAGAAACTATTGTTCGATAATAATATTTTTACTTTATTCATAAAATGTATAAAGTTTAACATACATGAATATTCTAGAATCTCGATATCTATCAATAGAACGAGAATGAAGTATCAAGAATCCTAGGTTTCTGTTAGGTACCAATACTGATTCATCTCAGAAAATCTACAAGGAAATAAAACCTTAATAATTATTATTACCTTTCTTGAACTTAAAGTTCTTGAGATACCCACATACAAACCTTCAAAGAGTATATAAAATTTCCTTATTTTATTTCGTAATCATTTTTATGTCTTCTTTGCCTTTCATAAGGTAAAAAAAAGAAGTATTTTTAACCTCAATGCAGCCAGTTGACCGCATAGAATACCTTGGCCTAAAATAAGATGACGTAACAGTTAATTAGGCTTAAAGTATTTATCTTTAAACTAAGAGGGCTTTGTTGTCGATGTAAAATTACAGGTAAGAGCAACATATAACACTTAATGAAATGACACGATTCGATTTACGTTTTTATTACTTTTTACTTGAGTAGTTAGGGGTCGTCCATTAATCTATTTATTTATTTTGCACTATATATACAAATGTATATCGGTGGACTTAATGCCAAAGGCATTCTCTCCTATTCAACCTTAGGGTGGTGCAGAGATACATAACTTAGGTGTATCAGGTACTTAACTTGATATTAGAGATTCGAATAAACGTACATAAAAGTACCTAAACAAAGCGATCAATAATAAATATGTAAATTAAATACAAGACATAATTAGTCACGTAATGTTTTTAGCAACTTTTTGACCCCCTCTACCCAAGATCACGTGTATTTTTTAGTACAAAGTATCTTAAAATTTTTAGTGTATTATTTTCGAATACAGGCAAGTATTATCCAATTTAATTTGAATCGCGCGTTCAACGAAAACATAAATACACGTGATATATCACTACACCCCCTCCCATTCCCTCTTGTGATATTTCGTGAATTTGCCGAACCTCCCTTCCCCCTTCCTTTCGAGCGCACATGATTAATGGACGACCCCTTATGTGTAAAGATGATAAAACCATACGGCCGTTTATACAATTGGGTGTATTCAGATGAATACACCCAATTACACCCGTACGTTCAGTACATTAGGTGACCACTGAAAATCAGTGCTGTGTTTTGGTTTGTCAAAGCACAGCTTATGCTGAGATGACCACCTAGTTGTCACGGTGAATATTATATTGTACTTTGTTTGCTTTTTTTTATGTATAACGTGTACCGCGACAGTAAATTATTCTTTCTTTCTTTAATTGTATAAACACACACAAATTGTTTAAAACACTTAGATAAGTGTTTTAAATTAGTTTATGTAAAATATTTATCAATCTAGCATGTGCTGTTAGTGGAACTATAATGCGATGTCACAGCTTGCTGATAAATGCTACTCGTCACATAAATGTATAACAAATCTATCCAATCTCTGTCGTACAATGTTGTTTTGTCGAATTCAGGCATAGAATTGTTAAGTATAAAAGTACAAAATTGTAATGAAATCAAGTATGTCGTTGTTGTGTACTGTGCACCTGCAGTACGCACTACGCGACAAGATTGGGATACGATATTTTCCTTATTTAAAAAAAACACTTTAATTTTAGGGGATTTTAATGGTCACCACACAAATTGGTCGTGTAAAACGGATAGCAGAGGCTACCAATTGTTAGATGCTTCTTTGGATAGTCAAATAGTAACTTTAAACGACGGCCAACCAACTCGTATGCGACTCGTTAACGGTGTCCTCCAGCAGTCATCTCCAGACATATCAATGGTCTCATCCGATATAGCTTTGAATTTTAAGTGGAATGTACTCAACGAAACATTAGGAAGCGATCACCTAGTCATTAAAATATCAACGAACTTTAATGCAACATCGGACCACTTTTATAGAAGAAACTATAAGCAAGCAGATTGGGACGGTTACAAAAAGTTATTACAAAACCTATTTCCTAAATTCCCTATAAAATATGATGACGATATACAAGTACAATATGATAAATTTATTGATTATCTAAATATAGCCGCTGATATTCATATTCCGTTTATTAAATTTAATACTAATCCTGACAAAACTTTTAGGCCTAAACCGTATTGGAGTTCTGAAATTTCTAAATCGGTGGCTAAACGTAGGCTAGCTCTTTCAAAATTCAGACGCAACCCAACACCAAGAAATTTTGACGCTCTTCATAATAAAATAACGGACACACAAAAATTAATACAAAAAAATAAAACTTCTAGTTGGAAAAAATTTTGTTCGTCTATAGATCAAATTACCTCACAAACTGAAATGTGGCACAAAATGAGATGGTACAAAGGTCACAGAATTCCCAAAAAATACATAGACAATCAAAACATCAATAATCTTTTACTTAGCCTAACTCCCGATTACGCGTGTCCTGGTGATCCGAACATTACGTCGATCAACTTACAGCTTGAGGTACCAATTACTGAGCAAGAACTTCATTGCAGTATCCGCAATAGAGATACTTCGCCTGGTTGTGATCACATATCATATTCAATGATAAAATATCTTCCTGATAATGCTAAATCGTTTCTGCTAATATTGTATAACAAAATATACATAACCGGTAAAATTCCAATACAATGGCGCGATATTGCCATTTTTCCCCTACCAAAACCAGGACGTGATCCGCAAATGCCTTCTTCTTTGAGGCCTATCTCAATGATTTCGTGTTTATGTAAAGTTTTTCACAATATATTGGGTAAACGTTTAGAGTGGTATATAGAAAATAAAAACATTTTGACGCCGTATACTACAGGTTTTCGAAAAAAAAGATCGACTTTAGATAATCTAGTAAATTTAGTTTCCCGAATTCAAAAAGGCTTTGCTGATAAGTGTATTACAATCGGATGCTTTCTTGATATAGAAAATGCCTACAACAATGTTAATATTAATGCAATAATTGAAACGATGGACCATATAGGTGTAGGATCACAAATATGTCGTTATTTTTGGAACTTTTTAAAAGAAAGAAATTTAAAAGTAATGGTTAATAATGCTTTTATATGTAGACGTACTGGCCAGGGTCTTGCTCAGGGAGATCCTATCTCACCATTACTTTTTAATATTGCAACTTTTAATATTTGTAGACAAGCTATGATGGTTCATCCAGAAATCCTAATCTCCCAATATGCTGATGATTTTGTTTTGTATACAGTAAATAGTAAAATAAATAAAAGTGTAGAAAAAGTACAAGCCGTGCTTAATGTCATTGTTCAACTACTTCTGGAAATAGGTTTAGAAATCTCAGCAACAAAAAGTAAGGTATGTGTATTTAAAAGAGGCTACAAACAAATTCCAATTGATCTTTCTATCGGGAACGTACAGTTACAGGTTGTAGAAAACATTAAATTTTTGGGTGTCTGGCTTGACCGTCCTTTGAAATGGTCAAAACAAATTACAGAGTTATCAATTAAATGCTCTAAATTCTTAAATTTGTTTAAAACTTTAGCAGGACCGGGCTGGGGAATCCATCCCTCACATTTAAGACAATTATACATTTCTTTAGTACGAAGTCGATTAGATTATGCCAGTTTTCTTTATGATAATGGTAATAAGGGTAGTTTAATAAAATTAGATAGGTTACAAAATCAATGCTTACGAGTTATAGGGGGTTTTATAAAGAGTACTGCAATTCATGTAATGGAATGTGAATTGTGTCTTCCACCTTTGCATTTAAGGCGGCGATATTTAGCAGGGAAGTACTGGCTCCAAGCAAGATCATTTACGGATACTGGAACAATTAATATTATTGATAATTTGGCAAATTCGTGTCAAGGTCTATATTGGAGATCCAAGGCAAAGCCTTTACCTGTTTTAGTTCACAATTCTCTTAAATCAAATAACATACATTCAACTTCTCAATTGGAACAATTTTCGCTTGATACTTGGGTTAGCTATATAGATATAAATAAGGTAGTTAAACCTCATATTACATTTCTTACAAAATCCAAACATCAATATAACCATAGTAATTTAAAATTTTCATGTGATAGTTATCTCCGTATAAACTACTCAAATTTTTATTCAATTTACACGGATGGTTCGAAAGAGGGTGAAAATTCCGGTTTGGCTGTATTCGACCCTCAAAGTAATATAGCAATAAAATTCAAATTAAATGTTAATGTGTCAATAATGTACGTTGAATTAATGGCAATTGCTGAGGCTATTTCATATGTTACATCCTTTGGTAGCGGTAACTTTGTTATACTGACAGATTCTAAGAGTGCATTACAACACTTGGCTCGATGCACCTCGAATTTTCGAGGAGCCCCGATAGCCTATTCTATATTAGACTCTGTATGGAAACTTCAGAGCAAAGACATAAGGTTAGTCTTACAGTGGGTACCTTCCCATATAGGTTTGTCAGGAAACGAAAAGGTAGACCGTCTTGCAAGGGAAGCGATCACAGATGGAGTATTAATTAATTGTCTCCCTTGTTATACTGATTGTATTTATTTAATCCGAAATGAATGTCTAGATTTGTGGAAAGAATCTTTTGATGAGAGATCTGTACGTAAAGGAATTTGGTATAAAACCATCCAGCCTAATCTCAACCGTAAACCGTGGTTTATAAACTGTAGATTGAGTAGAAATAAAGTAGTCACTGCTTTCAGACTTCGTTCTGGACACATTCCCCTAAATAGTTTTGGTTATCTAATGAAAAAGACAGCCTCACCAAATTGCGCTGAATGTGGTAGGGTAGAGGATGTAATACATGTCTTAGCGGAATGCGTCCGTAATGAGCCTGAAAGAGTTGCGTTCAACCTAAAATATAAGCTGAATTTGTGTGAAACAGGCATATGTAACCGTATTTTAACAACCCCTTTAGCCGAAGAGGCCATTACGTTATACAACATCACAGATATTTGCATTAAACGTCGTTGATTTTTAAGTGTACCAATGAGGGTGACATGTTTTGATTGTAAACAAAACCCTCTATAAACATAATAAAGAGAAAAAAAAAAAAATAAATAAATAAATGTATAAGCCGACAAAATACAAAACACAGACTCTAATCTATGCTAAAAATCTAAAATTAGTACAATCTAAATTAGTTGTTCAATACGATAACTGACAAATAAAATTTACTTGGAACATGTGAAACCGACCGTAAATAATTATATTCTCTACTTTTATAATAAAAATTTTAATGCATATAAAACCTAAGATTTTGAATAAAAACTTGATTCGAGATCTTTTAACATATCCCATAAAACATGTAACGTATTACATGTTATGCTGTTAGAATTAACGTGAATAAAAATCGATGTTGATAAGTTTCTAGAGCTGAAAGGGACAATGATAGGTTTTTTAAAGGAATAAATTATTTCCAATAAACAGACACTTAATATGTTTGAATTCTTAGAACATAATACATATACATACATATACACTCACGCCTTTAATCCCCGAAGGGGTAGGCAGAGGCGCAACTAGTGCACCCACTTTTCGCCGTTATTCCGTCCCATGATGTGATAGGGGGCGAGCCTATCGCCATATCGGGCACAAATTCCAGACTCCGGGCTGACACTGAATTTTTAAAAAACCCAATATCACTGCCCGACCCGGGAATCGAACCCAAGACCTCAGCATTGCAGTCATACCGTAATACAACTACGCCACCGAGGTAGTCTTAGAACATAATATTACTTAAAAATGTTCAAGTCTTAAAAATAAAGCCAAAGACTGATTACATTGTTGAATGCGTATAAAAACAGGTTACATTGACTAATGCGTAATGCTGTGGCCTCCAAACCCGCCGCGAGGAAGTGACGAATGGCATAGTTCTGCACAACAATTATTTTTAAAAGAATAAGTAGGTACCTAGATAACATGGAGGTGGAATAATTGTATGGCACCTTCTCAGTATTAGCATGCAAAGAAGCCCAAAATACCGACACTACACTTTATTTACATTTAAAAGAATGTGATGCCTTTAATATTGTGAAGGTTCTCAGGCGGTGTTGATCATGATGACACATTTGACTTACTTACCTACTTATTCGTTTACTGTCCTGATACAAAAAAAAACATATCTATTAACATATTATTAAGGAAAAAAGAATAAAAAAAAACGATTAAAGGACATGTCCAAAAACGGGCTCAAAATTCTAACCATGATACCACCACTACCACCACAGAACCACTTTATAGTTTATACCTATACTAGCTTTTGCCCGCGGCTCCGCCCGCGTGAATGAGTTTTCCCGGTATAAAAGTCCCGCTTAAAATGTAGCTTATATGACACGTTCGTAGATTTACCATAGCAGCGCCATCTATTGATTACTTACTCAACCCAGTCGAAAGGTATCGACATCTGTTAGAATCATTCATAGCAGCGCCATCTATTGATTACTTACTCAACCCAGTCGAAAGGTATCGACATCTGTTAGAATCATTTGGAGTTAAGATAATTGTGACTGTCAAATAATAACAGACAAATAATTAGCAATAAATTAAAATTGCGACTATAATTTGAGATTTAAACTATCCTATCTCTCAAGTTGGATCGAACTGCACATGGTGTGCGAATTTTATTATAATCGGTTAAGTGGTTTAGGAGTCCATTGAGGACAAACATTGTGACACGAGATTTATATATATTAAGATATTTCGATAGTACTCCCAAAAACTAGTGCAATAAATCGTATAATTTTAAAGTCTTTCGATTTTGTTTTTTTTTTTAATTTTCCCTTTATTTTGGGAAGGCAAAGGGTTCAAGCCCATACAGCCTCCTTTCGATTTTGAATAATGACACTTAATATGGACGTTTTTAAAAAAGTTAGTTATAAATGGCGGATGGGAGTTTTGGCGGGAACTTGGAAGTGTCATGAGGTGCTCTTGTTTTAATTCATTATTTTGGTGATATTTAGTGTTATATTGCATAATTATGGTGGTATATTATCCAATCTAGTTCTATTAAAGAGCTCAAATGAAGTGAATTGAAATAATTGTGCTAATCAAGTGTTTTTTTGTTGCCGCCAAAACTCCTCGATAAAGTCTTGGTAAGGTAGCCACTGCTTTACCAACTCTGCTATTATACTGTCAGCTATTTGTTTATATACTGTCCCACTGCTGGGTACGGGCCTACTTTTCTACTGAGAGGGTTTAGGCCTTAGTCCACTACATTGACCTAGTGCGAGTTGGCAGACTTCACATCTTCGAAATTCTTATAGAGAATTCTTAGCTCTCTAGATTTTCTAACGATGTTTTCCTTCACATAAGCCTGGACTTTCTATGTGCGTTTTCATACTTTCGCCACAATATGCGTATGATTGCCTTGGAGATGTATTTTGTCATAGCCGGTAACGACACTGCATTTGCAAAACACAGGATGATGTGCATCATTTCGTTTGGCGCATTGTGCAATCAATCGTCGTCAGTTCGAGTTTTAAAAACCGATCTTTTCGCAATATTAATAGTTATGGAGAAATTTGATTGCTTTAATCCCAAATTCATAATATTGAAAAGTAGATATTGCAATTCATTACAATTTTAGAAGATATTTATGATTGTTTACACAACGTTTATTTAACTCGAAATGTATCATCCAATATAATAATAATAAAGACACACACATGATGATACCACGCAGAGGTGAAACCAGGGCATCCACTATTCGCCTGAGTGTTCTGTCCCATGATGTGATAGGGGGCGAGCATATCACCATATCGCACACAAATTTCAGACTCTCGGCTGATATTGGGAAGAAAAACCCAATATCACTTTGCCCGACCCAGGATTCGGACCCGAGATCTCAGAGCGATGTCGTACTACGCACTAATACGTTACCCGGGCAATAATAATACAGCCATAAATATAAAGCGTGCCAGTTTGTGATGTATTGGAAACTACCAGAGGCTCGTCCCCTATAACATTGCGACCAGAAACAAATAAAACAATATTTAAATATACATTTCGCGGGGTCTCTAATCATAATGATTTCGCCTTGATAACCCTAACAAAATATCGTGAGGAAAGCTGCATACCTGAGAAGTTCTCCATAAGAATTTCGAAGGTATGTGAAGTCTGCCAGCCCGCACTAGGCCAGCGTGGTAGACTAAGGCCTAAACCCTCGCAGTAGTAGAAGCGGCCCATGATCAGCAGTGGGCAGTGGGCATAATACGGGGCTGGTATGGTACCCCCAAACAAAGCGAAAATTTACTTATGATCATATTTTACCGCACGTTGTCTATTTCTCTAAATAAGTCAGCGATTATGTTCTCCACGAGGATGCACTCATACCGCTTATTCTATAATTCACGTGTTTCAACGTAAATTTCCTACATAGGTGGTTATCTCGAGTTTCTGAGCAATTAGTAGCCAGGCATAATCATAGAAACACACGAGAGATGCCCATGCTCTGTGTTTATCATAAACAGCAGTATCATCATTTTACGCTATAATTTTATAGGCAAAATACATTAATTTATTATTCAAAGCATCACCTTCTGGAATTACAGCCAACAGGATCCAGATAGTCGTTAATCGTAATATGTTTGATATCTATGACGTGCTATATTTTTAGAGCCCTGTCGACACAATATGATCATTGATTTAAATAGAACAAATTTAACAGATACAAGAAATACAATACTATCTAAAACAGATATATAAATTGATAGCAGTTAAAAGATGTGCAGTTATTGGTTTTAAACTAAACAATAAATTAAAATTCAGCTTTCATTAAATTTGTTTTGATTTGCATTATCTGACATTTATAATGGGTTGAATCCTTTGAGTATTGGTAAATACTCAAAGGTTGAATCTTTTCGTTCTCATTATCATATTCAAGATAATATTACAAATTAAAACAAATGTATTAAAAATTTCCGCGGCATAAGTTCCACTGTGCACTGGAAAAACTTGTTTTTGCATTAAAAACTAGTCTATACGTTAGTCCCAGGTATGTGGTTTGTCTATCTGTGTCCCAAAATTCATCTAAACCCATTCAGTGGTTTATGCAAGCTTCTAGCAAACACCTAAAGTTTTTTACAAACTTCTATCTTCACACAATTAAATAACCCACTATATGTTTCTCGCGGATTCGCCCCCAGGAAAAGTCTTTCTCGCTATAAAAGTCCTTAAAAACTTGTACCGATTTATAGCGCCAGCGCAATCTATTTGTGTGAAGTGAAGTCTGCTAACCCGTACTCGGCCAGCGTGGCGGACTAAGGCCTTAACCCACTCAGTTGTAGAGGAGGCCCGTGCTCAACAGTGGGCAGTATATAATACAGGGCTGGTATGGTATGGTATGGTAATACAACATGGGCCAATAATATCTCAAAAAAACCAAATGGAAATTAATTATAATTCATAATGAATTCAACCCTGCGATTAAACTAAGTCTTGATCATACACAAGTATGTATCACATCACCAAGATTTATTACATTGTGTGATAAAATAAATCTCGGTGATGCCCTTGCTGTAATCTAGCTGTGACCTATACATGCACCCGTCGTGTCCACTATGATTGCGTCCCATATACTAACCACGATGTTACGATTTGCAACGCGACCTTACTTTTACATGTGCAAAAAGTTCTATGTGATCGTGACTTGATCGTGCAAGATGCTCAGCTTTGTGCGTAACCTTATATTTTCAGTATTTCCAAAGATAATGTTTCAAAGCTTGTGACTGATAGAATTATAATCTTTGTCAAAGTATACTCGTAATATGCAATTACTGGAAGTGTTTGGTAGAGCTACGATTTTGATATATGTATTTGTCTACATCTCAACTGAGCCAGTTGGACCAGGGTAGTATCAACATTTTAGTAAGTAACTGAGATTTATGGAGTTTCAAACGGCCTCTTCCCTGCTTAATCTCAATTATTTCCTATAAAACTGTATCCGTGTTTCGTCTAGAGTATATCATCGATAAAAAGGTGACCCTCATGGTGCTATGTTACAATAAATTTTTGCACTGCAATTGAATGACGAGACGAGCATAATATAGATCCACTATAATATTATAGATTTATTCTCTAAAAAAATAGATAAATCCAGAACTCGTTAGCGTAAGTGGTCCATTTTCCAGACAATAACTAGACCATTTGGAATAAAATATATAGAGGCACTAAGTGTTATTTGCCTGTATAAATAAACACAATAGGTTAAAAAAAAATATGTTCAATAGTTTCTACTATATATTCTTATTCAAGCTTAGAGCAATGCTTTAAGTATTCAAGTACTTAATAGTGTAAAATAAGGAATTCTGACATAACAAAGATAATTATTATGGCATATATAGATTTTTCTACACAATATTTTATGAGACAACAAATAAATATAATTATGTAGAAGTAGACATAATAAACTATGCGTAAATTAACTTGTCCGGGCTGAACTTAGTCACGTTTGTAGGTATTTAGTTACCGTTTCTAGGAACTAATCTCTAGAAACAGCCGTAGAGGGCGGGTGAAGAACTTGCGATTGCCTAAAAGAAAGTGCGTGTAAGTACTTACCTATATTATGAATTTTCAAACGTAAGGGACATAAGTTTGAATCAATAAAAATGTGATAACGAGTTTTAAAATCAACATTATTGAATGTTGACAATTAAGATAACAAAGATTTATAGACAGCCTCGGTGCCGTAGCTATATTACGGTACGACTGCAATGCTGAGGTTTCGGGTTCGATCCCCAGGTCGGCCAAAGTGATATGGCGATAAGCTCGCCCCTATCACATCATGGGACAGAATACGCACAGCGGAAAGTGGGTGCACTAGCTGCACCTCTTATAAAAATATTGGCCGTTATTTTGGCACAGCACGCTTTAACAATTTCAAAGTCAAAGTTAATAATTGGTTTTGATGAATAATACATCCGATCAGCAGTCAATGATATATTATGTAAGTACTGTGCTGTTTCTGTAAATGTTGCAAGTTTCGATCACTGCTCTGTAGAGATAGGGCTCGCATCCTAGAGAAGATAGAATCACTTTAGCTATAGTCGCTTGAAATTTATTATTTTTATTTACTTTTATGGCTCGATTTATATGTACCTGGCAGCTTTCTTTATCGATTTATAATACGATATTTGGGGATGCAATAATTGTTATAGCATCATCATCATCATCTTCATCGTTCATCATATGAAGTCCACTGAGAAACATACGCTTTGTAGCTAGTATGAAATAATTAAAGTAGTTTCTAATTACCGCAAATTGTAATATAACTTTGGGATCAATCGTTAAGACAGATAAATCTTCCATATCAATTCCCCTCGTCACGCGTGTTCCGTTTATTTATTTTTGCGCCGCGTGATTACTTTAGGTACGTTCTTGTTTTATTGATTCAGATAAGTGCAATATTAACGTGACCACCAGATATTCAACCTTTAGTTGTCATCTAGAGTCCGAACGGGCCTGAGTAAGAAAAGTTAGCAGGGAATATTCCACAGCACATTTCTTGAAATGATTTAATTAGTCGCTCGCTTTAAATTATTAATTTGTAAATTATATGGAATATAAACTGCTTTTATTGATATTGAATCTGTGATACATTTTGATCTCTTTTTAATTTTTTCTAAAATGGAATTTTTGTCGCGCAAAGTAAAGTCAAACGGACATATTGAGGGACGTCAAGTGAATGGCGCGGGTGTCGACTCTAGGAAAACTAAACGGTAAGTTTCCGCATTATTTGTGTATTGTCTACTTACTTTCTGACAATTATATTTAATAATGTATAAATAAGGAAGTATATAACGCTGGTAGCAAAGTATACTCTGCTTTTAAAGGATAATAAAATATTTTTACAAACCTATTAACTAGCTAATTCTTTATTTATGTACCAAAACTCTATCAGAAAGTCTGGATTTTGCTGCATTTGATGATGCAACTAGGATTTAGGATATTTTTATCAATATAACATAGAGGTGAATTGTATAATACAAATATTTAAAATCGTTTTACTTGTAGGTACCCTTTTCTAAATGAACAATACCAATTACCTTGTATTTTCTAAAACTAAAATAACGCCCCAATAACTTTAGGTATGTATTGTTACTTTTACATTAATGTATAATCCCTTAGTAACGTAAATGTTCTCGTGATATTGAATAAAATTTATTTTCCTTAAACATAGTCAGAAATATTATACAGCTAGAACTTCTCTTTGTTCTACGTATGGAACTTATTTTACATTTATGGCAGAAGTTAAGACACAAATAATGTTACTTAAAACATGCATTGGTATATTTTTTCACTTTTTGGGCCGTTATTTTCATGCTCCATTTGTAAATGTATATGATAGTCACTAGTCACAAATTTGAAATATTGAATTTAATGTCTTGATTATAATCTAAACCTATTATTCGTTTTTTAATGAAAATGCGAACTATTAATATTGCAATCGTCGCTGTTTTTAATTATATTGTACGTTTTATAGCTGTTATCCAAGCTATAAAAGCCGCTGTCGTCATCGGGAAAAGTAGGTAAAATGATCTTGTTTCATTGTTTATACTGTAGACAGTCGTAGCATTGTTAGCGTGAACTATATGTGTCGCATGATTGTTATCATATCGCATGATATTTTTCATCGAAATAGTGTTTTAGAATACCTATAGTGTAGACAGTAGCTTTTTCTTTACAGCAATGGTTATTTACAAGTATGAAGTTAAATAATGGAGCGTATATTTTATTATATAAACGACTTAAATACCGTATCTATCTATATAACTAGCGAAATAAAAATTAGAGTTTGGTGGGAACTCTATTCAACACGTGTGTGTTCACGCCTTTTATATCCGAAGAGGTAGGCAGAGGCGCAACTAGTGCACCCACTTTTCGCCGTGCGTACTGCCCAAAGTCTAGAATTTGTGCCCGATATGGCGATAGGCTCGCCCTCTATCACATCATGGGACGGAATATGCACAGCGAAAAGTGGTTGCACTAGTTGCGCCTCTGCCTACCCCTTCGGGGATAAACGTCGTGAATGTGTGTTATTTTTAGACATGTGCTACTGGTAAACAATGTACTTAAATCTGTAAATACCACACCCAATTGCATCATTCAATCCATTCAATGATTATTTTGAATGTCAGTTATGCTGATAGACGAGTTCGAAATTTAAATCGAACTACAACTCATTTAAAAAAAAGATTAAACGCGTATTTTTTTCCAGCAAGCGTTGTTGCACATGAGCTGCCAGTGTATACGTGTATGACGTGTCCCTGCCAGCGAGGAGGCAAGAAGTGCCCTGCTATACCGTACCCTGGGTAGGCACTAGGCGGAGTAGGGTAAACAATGTAGTAATTTGCTCTAGATAGAGTAGCTGTTGTGACCACTATAGTTATTTATAAGCATATTATTAGGTAGTGTCTTTTTACTTGCTAATTTGCCTTCTTATCCCTCTTATGCCCGATTTCTGAATCTCCCAGTTAAACTTTTAATAGCTATTGATCCATTAAAGTTAAACTTATGATAAACGTCGGTTAACTTCCACTGTGTTTCTGAACCACTGACCTCTATTATACTAGTACGCGTACTAGTATAATAGAGGTCAGTGTTCTGAACATATAATGAAGCATTCGATGACTATGAAACCGTTAACTACTTCCTTATTTTGCAACTAGATGGCTCTTTTTAGCAGTCGACTTTAAAATGGATTTCATTACTTAAATTCGTAACTAATAATAATTTTTATATACAAATATAACTTATTTTAACGTAGATGTACGTCTACACATTATTTTAATTTTATTTTGTGGTAATTTGTTATTTATGACTAGCTGATGAATAATATCATTGTCGAATTAAAAAAAAAACGTCACACAGTTCAACAAAATGTCTTATTTCATACTAGCACTAGTTTGCGAATTTGTGTTTTACGTCGTTTTATTTAGAATTTGAGAATTTATAACACTACTGAAACTGTTGTGATTTGCTGTATCAATTATATTCCTCTATATTGTAAATAATATCTAACAAATTGCCGTCGTTTGTCACAAAATGACACTTCAAATTGTTATGGAACAGATAAACGGCAAAAATTGACTAGTTAAGTTAAAGTACGTTTAAACTGAGTTTATCTTGCAGTGCGCGGTTCAGAAACACAGTATCATGGGCAGAGATGTTCAAGATACCTCATAAAAGTATCTGAAATACAAGTTACAAGATACTTGTAAATAAAAGATTTGAGATACCAGATACAAGATACTTTTGAAAATAGTATCTAAATACTAGATACAAAATACGTATTTTCTAAATACTTTTTTCAAATATGATACCTTTTGAAATGAAACATGTTTTTATTAATTTTGTCAACTTTTAACTTTTCAAACGGTTTTAAAATTGCGGCAATGAAAACGTATAACGGTCAGTTTTTTATTAGTTTACGTGCAATGTTCATACTACCATATTTTAGTTCCAAATACGCTCACCGGGGTGCTGTTCCATACAAAAAGTTACTTAAACTGCAGTGCTGAGGTCTCGGGTTCGTTCCGCGGGTCGGGCAAAATGATATTGGGTTTTTCTATTCAGTGTCAGCCTGGAGTTTGGAATGTGTCGTATCGCTTACCATCAGGCGAACGGCTTGCTCGTCTCGTCATTCAATGCCATAAAAAATTTCTAATGTTGAACGTTTTAGATTTTAGAAGCTACTGTGTTCATTAAAAAATATGAGTAAAAAGTATTAGCATTAGGTTCTGCTGACTTAATAAAGTCTATTGAGATTTAAAGCAATCAGGAGAATCACTGAAAATCAAAATTAAAATACTCACTGCCTTCATGTTTTCAAAAGAAGAGAGAAACCAGTTGAATACAATGTTTGGTTAACCAATTATAGCATGTGCCTTTTACACAAACAAATCAAGAATGTTACGTGTTGATTATTTAAACCATGCAAGTCATATATTGCTTCAATTTAATTGTATGCAACAGGCAAGAAACTTGCAACGTGTATATTGGCCTTAAATGGGACGGTAATGTAAAAAAATGTATAGGTAATTAGTAAAAGTATTTTAGCAAATTAAGTATTTATGAAATACTAAGATACTAAAAAATTGTATCTAAATACATGATACAAAATAAAAATTTAAAAAGTATCTTAGATACAAGATACTAAATACGTATTTTGTATCTTATATCTGTATTTCAGATACTTGTATCTAGATAAATCACATCTCTGATCATGGGTTATCGAACCAATAGCGCTAACCAATAGATAAATATAATAGATAAACTGCCGTCAATAGTACTTCAAAAATCGAGCATAAATCTTTAAAATAATAGTTATAATGCCGCTTGTCACTACTATTAGGTTGGTTCTGTTAAATTTAAATTACACGTAGGTACTGTAAAACATGTTGTAAAAGATAATTAAGTTTTGTTTTATCAATGGTATAATTCAGAGAATGGAATATACCGAGTTACACAGTTATGTTTATTTTCAATTACGTGTAAATTACAGATAAACTTTGCCGTGGGAGTTTTGGCGGGAACTTGGAAGTGTCATGGGGTGCTCTTGTTTTAATTCATTATTTCGGTGATATTTAGTGTTATATTGCATAATTACGGTGGTATATTATCCAATATAGTTCTATTAAAGAGCTCAAATGAAGTGAATTGAAATAATTGTGCTAATCAAGTGTTTTTTTTGTTGCTGCCAATACTCCTCGATAAAGTCTTCGTAAGGTAGCCACTGCTTTACTTCGACATACTACAGATAATAAAATAGACAAACCAAACTTGACATTGGCAAAATGTGAACACAAATGCCATTATAAAAAAAAAAAAAACTTTGCCATGTTAGAATCTCTAGATACATTATGTAATTTGATGTATTTTGCCCTTTTGATTTTATTGTATTATTTAAATAATTAACACGGTTATGGTTATGCACACGCCAAAAAGGTGATGGAAAATTTTCCATCCGCAATAGGTAGATCTGCAAGCACTGTAAACAAGCGGTCCGGGAACGTACTTAGTCTGCACAGTCACAGGAATCATTGTATTTAGGTCCTACTAGTTTTTACATAGTTGCAATTTGAACAAGCTCAGTAGTGAGGTAGTACTAACTAGTAGTAGTAACTCAGGTAGTGAGTGTATTCTAGGGCTGTAAACTGCAAAGTATTGGTTATATTCTCCGCATTGAATCCGGGGTTCGAGACTGGAATTTCTGTTACATTACGTGACGAATATTCGGCTAGAGTGGGCGTAGATATACGTAAAATAGTTGGATATAAACGAATTTAGTAAAAGGCAGCAGATTTCATCTAAATGGGTACCTACCACGAACAAAAGTAGCATATTTCTCTCTGACTTTTTCATAAAGAGGGGGCCAAAAAATCCGATATTGTGTAGATGGAGGTGCGAACCCTGTCATGGCTATCTTCGCGCTACCGCATTTTTCACAACAATGTCATTGACATTTGCAATTATCATCACACCACATGCGGTTATTTGATAACAAACATACTCGATTGTTTATAAACAGGATGCCCTATTATTCACGAAGATATTGCAAACTATTTACTATCAATAATTTTCGAGATATGAAAATTTTGAATTTACTTTGAATTATCGATTTACATGTGTGAAGACTTAGATTTTAAATTACGGTTTTAAATTAATTTATCATTATACTAGACTTCTGCGAGCGGTTTCGCCCGCGTGAAAAGTTTTTCCGGGTTAAAAATATTTTCCCGGGATAAAAAGCAGCATATGTGTTAATCCAGGACATGATCTACCCGTTTGCCAAATTTCATCGAAATCCGTTGAGTAGTTTTTGAGTTTATTCGTTACAAACATACTTACATACAAATCTTTCCTCTTTATAATATTAGGATACATAAAAGAAGACTCTATCAAGGCATTAACATTTTTTATAATAATTAAACGTAGTATACGCCTCGTGAATTACTATCGCTAGCTAACTAGCTCTACATTTTTATTTACATAAATAAAACCTCTTTATAACGTGTATCAATAAAAAATAAAAAAGGGGTCAGTGGCCGAGCGCCATCTGTTATCGGGTTGCCACAGCCGCAGTGTAGTTCGCACGGCTGTTATCGCTGAAAAGTTTTCCCGCTTTCCCAGGAGCGAGACCGCGATGAGTCCGGCGCCCCCCTCGCACCGAGACAAAAGCAGCGCTGCGATAGGTACCGGCAAGCAGTCGCAATACGCCAGCGGAGGGAAGTGTACGCACGACGCCATGGAACGTGATCGCATCGGAATATGGGGCTCTGGCGACGGACAGGCCACCAGCCGCGTCTCTGGCCTCGACCGGCTTAAACACCCGGGACTTAACAAGGTAAGTGCAGGCTTAAGTCATGTATCGACAGTGACAGATCGATGACCGCTTAATTCGGTTAGGTCATGTTTGCACTAGTGCGGAAGTTTATGCTCGAATTGTAGTTAGATGTGCATCCCAATCAGATTAGTGTGGCCATCGATAGTGTCGTGTCTGCGCCAGTGGCAGTCGCCAACGGCCGCGTATAATGTTTGTTTTGAACTTTACACCGCACGTCAAAGTTCACGTGCACGTTTCAGCATTTTGTCAACAAAAGTTTATTTGAGCTCACCCGCGTTGTTGCAACTTATCTTTTAAAATTTCCACTAGGCAATGTTGGAAAACAGTCGTTCCGAAAATGATTTCACGATTTTCAGTAACGCAGCTACGTAGGCAAGTCTTAAATTTTTAATTTAAACATTATTGAAGATTAACGTTGAATATATTAACATAATTACTTTCAGCATTAGGTAATAAGGATTTTATTTTCTGAGTACTTACTCTTTTAATGTGCATTGTCCAATATACTGTACTAACTACCTACCCACTTTCTACAGGTTATGTTAACTACGCTATTTAATCCCGAATAAATAATATTGTGTCAATCTACATAGACATAAAATAGGAAAATGAAATACACACATAAAATTATTAACAGCATAAAACGAATTTTACTCGTACCATTATGACGTCATTGTCATATTCTGTGCTACTAATAATAATTATATTTATGTGCAATGTAAATTAACATACGTAGTAGTAAACTGATAACTAAATATTTTTAAATTATTGTTCGAACAACTCTACACTTATAATTGCAAGGTATTTAAAATAGATTCTTATTTTCCATTAGGACTACAAGAAATCAACGTCATCTTTGAAGGCAGAATATCTCTCGAAGCGTTAATTCATTGCTAAAATACGGAAATGACATTTCATTTCCGTATTTTAGCAATGAATTGGTTACTCATTAGTAACCAATTTGAATTTTGTCAGTCATGTTACATCACAGTGGGTAACTCCTCTAAGTAGAAGAATGGTAGTGGAAAATGCGCATATGCATTGTACACACAAGGTTATTTGGAAATCTATTATCGTTAAACTTGAAGGATGCAAGGAATATCGACTTTATATTATGTGTTTGTATGTTAAGGCGTAAATTTGATGGCATGTCATTATAATGCCTAAAAAATCCAGTTTTACCGGTAGATTTCGTATTGGGTATTTTGTAGACATACATTAAAAAATAATTTTACGTAAATCAAGTTTTAAGGTACCTAAACGTTGAGTTGACACAAAATTTTATTCCGGCACCATATATTTCTGACAAATTAACCAATTGTACGGGTATTTGTTACTGGTTCCATCGTCGATTCCGTACATATTATTATAAATAGTCGATATTACTATGTTTCATGGACTTAGTAACCAGAGGTTTGGTTCAGAGATTTGTAATTATATACATTAGTTAAGTAAGTAAGATATCAATATTTCGGAAATATGCAAATGATTTGACTTTCATGAAATATAATTAAGCAACTAAGCCAGTGTAATTACTGGGTGTTATGAGACTTAAACATTTGATGTCTCAGTCCGTGTTCTCATCAGGCGAAAAAAATGCTTATTTCGTTATTCTGATGTATAAAATAAATTCGTCTCAAGATTTATTCAGTTTCGGACATCTTATTTTTCAATGAAAATTATTTCGAGTAGATAACATTTTCAAAACTAGATAAAGCCCGTTGACATGATATATGCGCGATAGAGTCTAACAATTTTTTTTAAAACACGTAGTTGACGCCAATAGTAGCTACATAGCTATATAATATTGTATTCATAAAGTACACAACCACAACAGCCTAGTCAAGGTACACTAGAATTATAATATCTCCTTTCACATTAGCCGACGGGGTTTCGGGCATTTTATACATGACGATCTAATAATTTCGTTCAATTTCGGTCCTCTGCCTAGTCTGCAATGTACGATGCAAGCATTGATTAAAATCCAATGAAACAAAAATATCAATTTCTTCGTCTTCTTGTTTTTTCAAATACGCCAATATTATTGTAGTCATTTTTATGTATGAGTACGTTATAATAGAAATAAATCTTAATGGACTGTAGCTGCAAATAACTAGGTGTTAGTTGTTAAGATTTCCAAAGTCGAAACAAACACTTGGAAATTATTTATCTTTAATGAAAAACAAAACATTGTTTCTGGTTATTATATAGTGTATTTATTTACATTGTTCATTACGATGGCATATACAATATCCATGTATTGGTAATATTTTTTCAACACTTTTGTTTTTTGTCATATTTATACTAAAGTCATAGTCCATCATAATAGTGATTAGCAATAACTAACGTTCGATTAACATGCGAAGGTGATATTACCTTCGCATGCCATAACACTTTAGTTTTTATGGCTGTAAAATATTAAACATAGCCCTGAGTTTTGGCGGGAACTTGGAAGTGTCATGAGGTGCTCTTGTTTTAATTCATTATTTTGGTGATACTTAGTGTTATATTGCATAATTATGGTGGTATATTACCCAATATAGTTCTATTAAAGAGCTTAAATGAAGTGAATTGAAATAATCTTGCTAATCAAGTGTTTTTTGTTGCCGCCAAAACTCTTCGGTAAAGTCTTGATAAGGTAGCCACTGCTTTACTTCGACATACTACAGATAATAAAAAAAAAAGACAACCCAAACTTGACATTGGCAAAATGTGAACACAAGTGCCATAATATAAAAAAAAAAAAAAAAACAGCCCTTAATATAAGGAAGAAAAAACAAAAGAAGATATACAAGGTCACAGACTATTAATCGATCGTCAGTTAATCCTAATCAGCATTAAATACTATTAACAAGAAAGGCGCAAATAATTCGCTATTATTAAAAAAATATCTTTAAAACATGAAATTTAAAATATAATATATTTCATTATTACAAACTATTTGAACTATGAATCTCTCTAAGTATACCTACCTACAAGTCCTGATAAGTCTATTGAAATGCTAGACTCCCCTACAGGTCGGTTGAATAGGGGGCGGCACGTTGGAGTGGGGTGGCTCGCACACACCGGGGGTATTGAATGAGCAATGACCCCTACGACGGGAATGTTAAATTGTTAGCAATTTCACAACGTTCTCACAATAATCAATTATTGCCAGACACATTATGTACATTTAAGTACATAATACCGTGGTTGTGTAGTAGATTTTCTTTAAACCAGACTCATCAGATTGTCTTATCATTAGCGTGAGTTAATCTCAGAGTGTCGTGGAAATTTTACATTTACTCGTTGTGTGTAATGATCACTGTAACTAAGTTAAAAATATTATTACCTCGTATCCTCGCTTCATTACCGACAAGACATCACGATACGGCTGTTGACCTATAACGTTATTTACGAAAATTGGGTTTGTTCTTTCATAAAATATGTATATCGACCAAACATTCGGTCGTTCTATTATAACTCACAAGCCCATACTCATAGACTACGAAAATGAAATTACTTATGACGTCATGACTATTTTTCCTGCATACGAACGGAAGAGAGGCGTTTCGGCGTGGGACTTATAATAGGAAAAGTTTTCATAACAAATAAGTCAGTAGATTTGTTAACTAAAGCATTAATAAATATAAATTAAACAAACTTACACACACACATATACTGACGCCTTTTATCCCCGAAGGGGTAGGCAGAGGCGCCACTAGTGCACCCACTTTTCGCTGTTATTCCGTCCCATGATGTGATAGGGGCGAGCCTATCGCCATATCGGGCACAAATTCCAGACTCCGGGCTAATACTGAATAGAAAAACTCAATATCACTTTGCCCGACCCGGGGATCTAACCCCTCAGCATTGCAGTCGTACCGTAATAAAACTACGCCACCGAGGCAGTCGATAATAATATTTGATTTAAACAAACTTAGTATAATAAAAATATTATTATTTATTTTGAATTGGGCTATTTAGGTATTTCATGCCACAAATTAATGAAAACCACACAATTAAAGTATTGATTAGATTGTAGCGACATAACAGAGGCGACACGGTTAACTTAGGAACAATCCAATTCATGTCTTATGAATTTTATTAAATGACTGAAGGGTTTGTAAACAATCTTGTTTTACTTCTAGTTTTGGATCGGGAATGTCCCAAAAGTTATTCGTTTCTTAATTCGTTATAATCTCTTTCGAGAGTCGTAAAGCTAAACAACTGTTAGGCCGGAGTGTCGCATCCGTGGTCAGGTAAAGTTAAAGCTCTCCTTACACTGGCGAATTGTAAGCGAATTCACAGCGAAGGCCCTGCGCGATCGTCCGGAGTAATAAGACCGTGACCGCGGATGATACAACACGGGCTTAATTATTCAATACGTGTGCATGGTAAAGTACAGTCAGAAGCATAAATATCTGTACAAAATCAAAATTTCAAATCGCCTATATACGCGTTAAGTTACACTGAAACATTTTTGTTCTTCGTTTGAAGTAAAGTAAATCTCTTTTATTTTAGTTTTGTGAAAAGAAAAAAATGATTAGTAAGAACACAAAATTAGGTAGGCAATTTGAAATTTTGAATTTGTTCAGCTACTTATGCTGCTGACTGTACAGTGCATGTGCTGACATTTAAATTTGAAGAACCTAATTTGAATAAGTCAGGTTTATCTGAAATATCTCATACGCCAAGGCGTAATATATGCGAAGTACTTTTCAAAAGAGTCTTTTGTAACATATAAACCTGGGGTGGTTTCTGGCGTAATTTAACGACACGACGTTTTCTTTCATGAAATCTTTTGAATAGAAGGAGAATTTACATAATACATAGTAAATTAATGTTTCTCTCCCTTTTCTGTTTATAATCTAAAGTGTTCATCATTTTAACATTTTGTTGGTGCAAGTTGTAAACTCTATGGATTCATTGCATGATTGATAGAATATGTTTGAAGAGAAATTTCAAGCAAATGCATTTTAAGTAGGTAGGTACATTAGCATTACAATTAAATTAAATACCACAAATGTATATAACAGACAATTATACCAAAATATGCATGCTTTTCATGGAATTCACTTTTGGTTTGCCTAATGATACGCATTGTAATCTTTTTAATTAAGGACATTTTAATTGCACATAAAACAGTCTCTCGTAGCGATTGGAACTGCATGATATTAATATTTTCTAAATGGACTTTGACATGAAATGCGCAACAAACTAACTAGGAAATTGCACGCAAAATTTTATATTTGCGGTTTTAGCTTCCGACGTTCAATAGTGGTCATTTGAATGGGAGATAGCGGAATAACCACACCGATAGGCGTTTGTGGCTTTTTCAAATATAAGTTTTATCAGCCACATACTCGCTTTTTCTGATAAATAATAATTAATTAGTAAAATAGGTACTTATTATTATGATTTGTTAACAAAATAAAATTGGTGTGTTGTTCAAATTCGGAAAATATAACGTAGTATTATTTGTCAATTAGAATTTTATGGTTTAAAAACATGATAATATATATTTTTAACAGCTGTTCAGTCTTACCTAGAGTATTCATGCATACCTACGCGTATGACGTATGATTACTATTCTGTATACTGTGTTACGATGTCTACTGCGGTCTTCAAATTCAAATACGTCTGCAATGTGACTAATTCATTCATGTGATTTTTATGCAGACAAAATCGTAATGTTTATTATGTTTCATAATGTTATATTATTGTTATTCTTTATCAGATAAAATTTTATATTTAGATTATCATTTAGAACATTGTCATAGCCCAAAATATTAAAAAAAACTGAAAAGTGTTATGTGTTATAATGATAATTTTGTTATCGTAACAAACAATATTTAATTTGATACTTAACAACAGCAATTGTATGTCAGTCCTCTAAACTACAATAGACAATACACGTTTTAAATTAGCTATACTAGATTAAATATCATAATAGAATGATTATTTAATGACAAACGATAAGTTTAAATACTTGAAAATATTAATGGACAAGAAGAATATGCTTGTAGTTATTTGATGGCACGTTTGAAGTTCTATTATACGACTTCGTTTAACAAGCATGACTGGCACACAAACAAACGGGACAATAAAGAACATACTGATTTTTCTGTTGACACGTGAACTATTTCGAAACATGTCGAAAATAGGCAATAATGGAGTAGGCAATACGTTCTTATTCCTATCTTAGAGGTACATGTTTTTTTTATTTTTTATTTATTGCCTTAGTAGGCAAACG
The DNA here is from genome assembly GCA_947568825.1 of Sphinx pinastri. Taxonomy (NCBI): domain Eukaryota; kingdom Metazoa; phylum Arthropoda; class Insecta; order Lepidoptera; family Sphingidae; genus Sphinx; species Sphinx pinastri. The sequence continues at coordinate 4,577,419 of OX387627.1, read as the reverse complement.
AGCAAGCGGCCCGCCTGATGGTAAGCAGCAATCGCCGCCCATGGACTAAAGCAATGCCAGAGGCACAGCCAAGCCGTTGCCTACCAGACAAATGTCATGAACTAATGGAATCTCATTGCTAATTCAATGCGTATAAATTGCTTTATGAGTATTAAAGTTAAGGTGATTTTATTCTGTCGTAACCAGCGACTTGAAGCTATATGTATGCTGGTCGTAACACATACTCTATTTTTAATAGTACTAAACAAACTGAGCTGTATTTTACGTAAATAATTAAAGTAAATAAGCAGTTCATAATAAAAAAGAGCGAATGGTATCATATTCATTCATTCACAACATGACAATAGATACTCTGTACAGCGTTGCAAGTGTTTATCATTCGTATTAGGCTTGTTAGTCTCATTATACCAAAATATTCCAATATATTCCAATATCTTCCCTTACATAGATCACAACCACGCTGGTAGCGTATTATGTCTCAGGGTGATGAGCGCAGTGGAGTGCCACGCAGTACTTTGTAATTTAAAGTTCTGTAGGGTGTTACCACTATTTGTGGGTTAAAGTATCACTTACTCTACATTTATCTCTGTCTATACATTTAAATGCAATAAAAACCCGTCATTAGTGTATTATAAATGTTCCATTATGACTATCGTCCTTCAGACACTATCGATCAGGCACTCTCCTTTATTACCATCGTTAAAAAACGTAGCCAGTGCCTAAATATCGATCATATTATAGTTGTGGTAGCAAATCGTGACTTCGTGTTTAAACACGCACGTCGAAAATCACTTTACGTCACCATCTTTTTGTTTGTTGTAGTAGATGAGGTAAATTATTAAGTGGTAATGATGATAAGTGCTGACCACTGGGTTGATGATGGTAATGAATGTGTTGATAATATTTAATTATAATCCAATATTTAATATTAGACAGGCCGTAGACAAGATGCCTCTACACGGTCGTTACCGCTAATAGAAAAGAAAAATGTAGGGGAATGACGTATCTTATCGAAAGCTTATTGCAAGGATATTATGACAATCCAATAAAAAAACAATGTTAACGATTGCAGAAAGACATCTTGCCTACAGACCGAGGAGTCGTGTATGTTAGGTTTTGAATGACTTCATAGCAACATATTTTTAATGACACATCAAAATGGCCGTAGTCATTAAATATTTTTATATAGAGGTAGGCAAACAAGCAAGTATGATGACTGATCACCACTGTCCATATACAGGGTCATTTTGACATTGCGTTAATAAATGAAATCACATACTTATCTCGTCGAAAATAACGCTTTCCATTAATTTATTTTAACCATAGACGTAAAATAAAAAAATGTAAGTTTCGAACAAAATAAATATCAATAAAAAGTGACTTTAAGTTTACTCGCCCTCATGCCACGACTACTGCTCTAAGATAATTCTTCGCGGCAACATTATACTTTCGTTCAGAAATATACTTTCACACACACCATATTCGCACTAAACTACGAAATGATCAAAAAATTTGAAAACTACAACCGGGATTTTGGCAATAATATTCGTTATTCATGGATGATTTTTGGCAAGATGTTGATGTATGAAAAGCGACGAATATTGTTTACATCGGATATTATCAATTATTATTAAATTATTCTTTTCTGTAAAATAGTCAACTAAAATGTAGTCTGTGCGCCCAGCCTCGGTGGTTGTTTTACATCTAGTCCAATAGATACCAAACATAAATCAAATTCATTAATTTGCATAGGATTCGAAAACAGGACGAGTACACAGGCCGGCTAATATTTAAATTTCAGTTTTGCGAATTAGAACCGGGAGTAAATAAACATTGAGAATAATTCTGGTTCTATTTGTTTGAGTACCAGTTGGGTTCTTATTTAAGTTTCAGAGCACTTTTGCTAATATTCTTTGAAATAAAATGCCATTGAATACTTTATATAGTAAATGTAAAATGGGTTGAAATTCTCTGCTATAAACAGACTTGTAATCTCTTATAAATATATTATATGTAGACATAGGACTTGTTGCATCAGCATAATGAAATGAATCTACAAGAAATGAAATTCCTGTCAATGTGTACATTGACTGATGGTAGGTCGCTCGTATGCGGGGTAGGTACCACCCCGCGCAATGTCTATTTCTACGGCCAAACAGCAGTGTATATGCACTGATGTGTTCCAGTTTGAAAGAAATTGTAGCCAGCGTAATTACTGGGCATTATGCGACTTAACATCTTACGTCTCAGGATGATGAGCGCAGTGGAGTGTCAGGCAGTAGATTGTTATTCAAAGTTGTGCTGCGTTGCTACTGTTTATGGTCGTATCGCTTATCAGGTGAACGGCATGCTCGTCTCGTCATTTAATTGCAAGAAAAAAATACTTTTAGCTCCGTAGAGATTAATTTGAAACAAATTATTTAATTGAATGTATTAAGTATATTTTGGTACAAAGGTTAAAAAACCTGACTAACATGTGCCTATCATAGTCCAAATTGCAACACAAGCAGACCCCATTAGCGTAATTAAGGTCAAGTGTGCGTTAAATCAGTTTTATAAATCGTAATGTCACCTTAATGCTTCATCGACTCGCGCGCAGGAATTATCGTTCAAGTCTCCCTCGCTGAACTAAAATAATTTTGCAACGCATCAGCTTGCGTAATTTTAGATTAACTACTGCCGTATATTACCCGATATCTGTCGGGTTAGACGAGAAATGCAATGCCCAGAGCGGTCAGGTGGCGAAATACTGTGCCTATCTACGCGTTAATTGGATTTATTATATTACAGGTTAGTATGTTGCTGTTTCATAAGGGAATAGGTAATAAATATCAGTGTCCGATGGATTGTATAATTTATGGTGAATTGAACATCTTCCCGAGCGAAATAGCTAACACCGGAGAATATTTTCAATAAATGATCAGAATATTATTTTTGCTTTGAAATGAAAAATTTCAAGTTCAAGCATTTACTTACTGCAAGTTTTCCAATACGAGATAGTCATTGAATATCAATAATATTCACCCAACCTGGTTACAGCAAAACAAGATCCCTCTGCAGCAGAATCATAAAGTTTAGTTTGCTCCGTGTAATAAATTACAGAAGTGACCAAGTTATAGTCAGCTGGTGGCTGCAAGATACCAATTTTCATTTGTAATGTCTGAGTATTAAGGTGTATTTTGCTTCGTACTCTACTAAGAGCTTGGTGGTCGAAGTGGATCGGTACGGTGGGTGTGTCACTGCGGTACACGTCACTCGGCACGCAATCGCCCGCGCAAGGTCGTTCATACAATGTCACGCATTCGCTCGTACCATCGTCCATCGCGCCAATTACCTATACAGTATCACGACAGTATACTCGATATGTAACAGTAAATTTAAAATTGCCCGAAATCTCTCAAATCGATAGGTACAAAGAACTTGTTAAAATATTTTATGAGCAAAAATTTCTGCAATTTTTTTATTAGCGATACAAAGAAAAACTACTTAAATTCTGCGAGTCGTGACTCGTGACCCTGATTTCTACGGAAAATTTTTCATATTTATTAAATTTTCCAGTATCAATTGGTACTTAAATATGTTTATTGAACTTGCGCTTAACGTAAATTGAAATCTTATCGAATTCCACTTATCCGTTTTTACGTGATGCGCAGACAAGTTAGCAGACTGTTCATTTTATCTAAGTACAAATAAGAAAATGCAATGTTTATTTTAGCAGCGAGCTATGGATACCTACGACAGCATGTCAGCAAATGAATGTAGACACTAGGAACAAATTACAGAGATTATATTTGAACCTTTGTTAACTTATCATCCACTATTTTTTACTTCCTATAGTCATTTTCACATTTCATCATTAACAAAACATCGCAAGGATTCATTCTTTTGTCGTAGCTGTATAGAATCTCTACGGCATTGTAGGTATTTCATAGTCAAATCATATTGCAAACAATGGCGTCACTAGGGAGTTGTCAGATGGCCTAGTCTAGGAAGTGACCTAGTCATGTACTCCCGCTATACCTGGCAGATATCACCATTCAAAATGTAATGCATTTTTTTTGTGCTTCTAAATAACTGCTTCGGTGGCGTAGTTGTATTACGGTACGACTGCAATGCTGAGGTCTCGGGTTCGATCCCCGGGTCGGGCAAAGTGATATTGAGTTTTTCTATTCAGTATCAGTCCGGAGTGTGGAATTTGTGCCCCTATCACATCATGGGACGGAATAACGGCGAAAAGTGGGTGCACTAGTGGCGCCTCTGCGTACCCCTTCGAGGGTAAAAGGCATGAGTGTGTATGTGTGTGTCTAAATAATGACTCGAGCAAATTGCTCTCTTGATGCCAAGCGGCAGGAGACTGCCCAGTGCCCAATGCCCATATTATACAGCACCTACTTCATCAGTAACAAAACAATAATATCCGTTGGTACCTACCCAGACGGCTTGTCTTATACGAATACCACTCAGTGTATATGCCTCAATATGATTTAACTGGCATTCAAATGTAACTCATGCCTATATTATCGACGAGTTTATTTCTGTAATATGTCTGGGAACGGATACCAGTCAACAACTCACGCGTCTTTTCAATTAATATTGGCTGTATATAACACAAACCTGCGCATAGATAACCTACTTATGTAAGAAAAACCCTTTCATTGGTAGTAGCTTTGAATCTTTAAAGGCGTCATGGGAGTTTCAAAACGTTATTTACGCTCGGAAGGAAAATTTCTTATGAGACTCTACGTAAAATGAGAATTCCAATATGCATAATTTTATTTACCTTATATATTTTAGACGTTACGTATTTTGTTATTGTTACTTTTACCAGTTTAAAAAATAAGAACAATTATAAGACTGACTAATGATGTTTCCTTATCTATTGTTTTTTTACGATATTTTCTCTTTTAATATTTATTACGAATTAGATGTTACCTTTAATTAATTTATCTGGGTCTCTATTAACCTTGAATAATGTACATCTCAGAATAAATGTAAGTTTTTCTTTATGAAATTTAAACAATATACATAAGTAAGTATAATAACATGGCATTACTTTTTTGTATAAAATTCCAGTCCACTATGAGAAATATTCTGCGAAGAAACCGTTTCATTATGGTAAAGTTAATTACAAATTAAATCGTCTGAGCTCCAGGCATCGCCAAATTGCAAAGAAACTTTCTAATATATTTAGAAGTTATGATTAAGCATTATGTCGAAGTTAGTAGACAAACTAAGAACGAAAATATACATAAATTGACCATAATGTACCCACACGGTGAAACCAACGTTTTAAAAACTTTCGCTGGTTGTATCGATAGCTATTTGGTCCTTGTTATTCTGATCATGCTATAATAAATTCATACTTTCAAGTGTCATACGGATAAAAGGTAAGTACCCACTAGTATTATGTGCACTAAAAGACTTTTAATACGGCCCTTAGAGCGTTTTACGCTCTAAGGGCCGTATTAATATGTGCAACTCAATATCGCTCTGAAGTGCGATATCAGCTGAGACGCTCTTAAATTAGGGTCGGCATCTTAAGATAGTCGCTATTTAATAAATCCAAATTAACAGCAGCCCAAGTGACACCTTAAGCGACAATATGTGACGGATTTTGACCACAAAGTTTTGTTTAGCTGAGAAAAATCTCTCAAACGCCAGCTTAAGTTCGGTTTATTAAATAGTTCAATACATTAAATGTCTACTTGAGATTTTACTCAAATGTAAGATTGATTTATTAATATCGCCCTAATTGTACTAAGTTGACTATCGGCTCTCAAGAGCGCTTTTGCCCGCGGCTTCGCCCGCAAGAAAGTTTTTTTTATTTATTTATTTACAGCATGGAAAACTTACAGCTAATAATTATACTAGGAATAGCAACAATTTAGTTGTCAAAAAGCCAATAACAAGTTCTCACTTATAGAATTTTCCTGGATAAAAGTCCCGCTATACATATTCACGGGATAAAAAGTAGTTTAGAACTTTCCCAGGGTCTCGAACTATCACCATGCCAAATTTCATCGAAATCCGTTCGGTAATTTTTGATTTTATCGCGTACAAACTTTGCCACCCCTTTTTACCCCCTTAGGGATTGAATTTCGCAAAATACTGTCATAGTCAGCACTTACGTCTTAAAAGGAACTTCCATGCAAAATTTGAGTCTCCTAGCACTTGTAATTTCTGAGATTTTGTGATGAGTGAGTGAGTGACCTTTCGCTTTTATGTATATAGATCATTGATGTATTGAAAAACCCTAATACATCAATGATATAGATGGATTAAGTATGCCTTAAACCAAACTAATGTTACTGTATGTATTTATCTATTAGGGTTGGGAGAGCTCTCTATTTTTTTTAGTTTATTCCCTTGACTGCCTCGGTGGCGTAGTTGTAATACGCTACGACTGCAATGCTGAGGTCTCGGGTTCGATCCCCGGGTCGGGCAAAGTGATATTGGGTTTTTCTAATCAGTATCAGCCCGGCGTCTGAAATTTGTGCCCGATATGGCGATAGGCTCGCCCCCTATAACACCATGGTACGGAATAACGGCGAAAAGTGGGTGCACTAGTGGCGCCTCTGCCTACCCCTTCGAGGATAAAAGGCGTGAGTATGCCTATGCGTATTCCCTTTTTTTTAGGTTGTGTCCGATACAGAGTGTAATTTGTTTCTGACTAGATATTTCCACCATCCACAACAGTGGGTACTCGGTCAACAATGAAATAGCTCACAAGTGGAGATAGTAAGGATTTGCCCAACTAGGTCAAGTAGGTACTATAAGCATGTGTTTGTGTGAATATCGAGGCAGTTTCTGGGATAGTGTTTGCAACCTAAATACCGCCAAAAGAATTATATGAATTATATATGAATCGGACAACTTAATTTTGCTCATAGTTTCATAAGGAGTTAAGGTGACTAATTATAAGCAAAATTACGTTTTGTACGAAAGACACTAAAACAATAGGGTAGAGAATCACATGAACTGAGAATACCTACTCAATTATTATTTTATTGACTATCGTTTAACTTTTATTGTGAATTAATATGAAATAGGCCCCAATAAGCGGCTAACCTTCCTGAAGAATTCTTTAAAATAGCCTGAAAATGATGTACAAAAGTAAAAAAACAACGGGTTGCACTCCGGGAGTGCCGGCACGAGTGAAAACTTGAACATTACCGTTGTGCATTTCTGAATATTTTGGAATGGTTAGGGAATAATTTCGCACGAATTGCTTTATTTATCAGTACAAAAAGTACTAGCATTTATGTGGTTAAATACAATATTTATTTATTGCGCTATCGTACACAAAAATGACAACCTCCCTCTTACGAATTTTCGATCAAGTCACGTGTCCTGACGCGAGTTTAACATTTTATACCCATCCCAAGAAAAGTGCTCAACGCCACTAAAGTTTTCACTTCAATAAAAAATCTCCGAAGGTAAAGAGACGCAAAAAAGTAAAAATGTTTTTTAACCGTTAAATTGGAGCAAACGTTCATCTCCGGTGGACGTCCGTGATCCACTTGGCTGATGTTAATTGGAGAAAAATAAACGTAAAGTGCTTTACGCAGAGCTTTAAGCACCGTTTCATAGCTTTGTAGGCGCCTTGAAAGCAAATTGTCCTGTTCCGCGAATGAATTTAATTGTACGGGTATTTGGGACGCGTCAAGGAATTTCTTTGTGTTTGTGTAGACATTTTGCTTTACAAAAAATGGAGAAATGTCAATATAGAGACGACTTGCTTCTTTGTGTCAAAGTATTCTTTTTGTTAGTATGTTTTTTGATTTATATATTACTTATATTGTTCAATGGAATTCCATTTTTCCATCTATAAAACATGCTTCTTTGAACGGAAAACATGAATAGAATTTTCCAATGAATAAATTGAATGCGAAGCCCGTGTTTACAAAGAGAATTGTGTCAATCTTTCAGAGGAATACGGATGTTATTGATACGCATGTTTGTTCAAAACATTACTTTCCATTGCATAATTTTTGCGTCATCTGGCTACATGATAGATTGTGACTTATTGTTTTGTCTGTGTATAGATACTAATTAATTTAATTTTAAACTCTTTATTGTACATCAAGGTATAAAAGACAATAAATATACAATAGAGACTACTAATACTAAGTGGACGATAGCCTAGTTGGAAATGGAATGGTCTGCCAATACAATGTTCGGAGGCTCAAAACCCAAGGCACACACCTCTGACTTTTCGAAGTTACGCGTGTATTGTTTATCAATTATCGTTCGCTTTAACGGTGAAGAAAAACATAGTGAGGAAACCTACATATCTGAGAATTCTCCATAATTATGATTTTTGAGGTTATGTGAAGTCTGTCAACCCGCACTAGGCCAGCGTGGTGGACTTAGGCCTAACCCCTCTCAGTAGTAGAGGAGGCCCGTGCTCAGCAGTGGGCAGTATATAATACAGGGCTGATAGCATTGGATTGCAGAGACTACGCTTAAACAAGAAGTACGAATGGTGGTTTTATTACTTATCACAATCCGCGATTTCTTCCAGACAACCTTTGGGTGGACTTAGTTAATTTCACTTAGTTTACCGTGCATTATAATTTGGAACTCTTACGTGCTAAAACGATCTCAAAAGGTTAATTCGGCTCTGAATCAATACTTCGAAATATCTTTTGACTTGGTTGTAGTAAAGCTACATTGTTCACCAAATTCGATATACTTAAGTTGGTTCGTCGATTGTCACTTGAAAGTGGATTGATTTATCTTCCTACAACTTTATCTATTATATTACGTTATACTAGTTCTTTGTGGTATATAATTCTTTCTATTTATAGCTACACTGTATTTGTATTACTCACTTATTTAATATCGGGTTGAAAAAGAATCATGGTCTTTTAATTATTTTTGTTTAAATTACCCAAGTAAATCAATTGATTTACTTTAAAAAAAAATGTTAATCGTAAGATTCATGAATTATTGTGCTCAGACTCAATGATTACAATATAATGATTATGTACGAAACAGTCTTCGAAAAATTAATATCGACCTACGTGACCTTTCAACGAGGTAAAGCATACAAATAATACAGGGGTCAAAGGGTTTGGTTTTCCATTATAATGTGTACATATTTTTTATTAAATTTACGGGTTTACTTATATTATAATTCTTTAAATATGCAAAGGATTTTCATGTTAAATTACAGGAGATTTTATTTATAAGCGTTTCAATTATTTTGAGATTCTGAATTATATACTTACTCATTAATGCTTCCCCGTAATAAGCCAAACATAAGTAAATTAATTTGAATGTAAATACACTCACCAACTAATCGTACCTATAAAGCTTTGTTTTGACAACACGTTGCCATACACGACGTAAAATATTTGCTGCTGAAACAGGTCACGAGTCAAAAGATTACATTTACATAATACTTGTCAGCGTATTTATTATATTATATCATAAAGTAAATACGTGTATTGTTTTTGATTATTTATAACGTTGCTGATAAAACTAGTTTACTATTTCATACAAAAATAGTCATTTCGTAAAACCAAGCTTTAGCAGTAATATGAAATACTAAACAATAAATATCACTGGGATCCAGTTTCTTTGATACAAATGATTACCCTAATGGAAATTTCTTTATGGCGCCACTCCCACTTTGGCTGTTGAACTTTACATATTGTATATTTTAAATACAGACAACGATTGAAACGATCATTAAGTAGGTATTTTTAAACAAGGTGTGTATAGGAAATTTTGCAACCATATTCATATTTACTTTTGAACTTCAAACAAAATACTACACTCACCTTTACTTTGAGGGAAAATTCCGTCAAACTTTGCGTTGAATTTATAATTACAGATACGGCGTTACGGCCACGGTACTTTTCCTCGACGGTTTTTTCTTTTTTTTTGCATTGAATGACGAGACGAGCATGCCGTTCGCCTGATGGTAAGCGATACGACCACCCATAAACAGTAGCAACACCATCCAGTCCCTTGACTTACAAAGTACTGTGTGGCATTCCACTGCGCTCGTCAGCCTGAGACATAAGATGTTAAGTCTCATTATGTCCAGTAGTTATACTGGCTATAATGTCCTTCAAACCGAAACACAACAGTGCATGCACACTGTTGCTTGGCGGTAGAAATAGACATTGCGGTGGTACCCACCCAGACGGCCTCTTACATAATGAGAGACCTACCACCAGTAAAATGGTAATGGTAAAATGGTAATCAAAGTTAACTCGTGTTGTACAAGATAAGAGCAAAGTTCTCACCTTAGAGGTTTATAAAGATAATATATATTTCGATGTTTTTTAGAAGTAAACGCAGAAATCGTTGAATGTTTTTGAATGAAATTGGCATGCATGTCCTAGATAAGCATATAGGCTAATTTTTATTCTGGAAAACTAATAATGGCACTTTAATAAGTACGACATATATATTTCACGCCAGACCAGTCGCGGTAACCAAGTAAATATAGTTTTCTGTATTAAAACAGTTTGAAGATAAAAGATAAGAGGAAAAGCGTCTATTACGGTTGCATGGAAATTTGTTAAAGTAGACTTAGCGTTACCATAACAATGTGACAGTTGGCACCTCCTATTTAAGGGGAGCGTGGATGTGACCTGTCCCATAAAGTGGATCGTTTTGTGGCGATAAAGTGTTTCGGTTTCCGACAGCTGTGTTTAAATAGTCGTTTTAATTTCGGAATATTTTAGTCAAACGGTTGTTGCTTTATACATGGCAATTATCGAAATATTTGTTTTATGTGTTTGCAATACAAAGTTGTGATATTCTTTATCTCTGTAGTGTTATAGAAATTAACAGTCTACTATGTTATAGGAGAACATAGACGCGTGCAATTATTCCGCACAATAAATACATGATATGTAATATACATCTAATACAAACATTTATATTAGCAAAAATAATGTGACTTTGTAACGAGTTGGCCTAACATTGATAGCGTACTTTCGAAGTTGACAAGGGTATGACAAAGCTTTGATGCCGCGCCCCTACGTAACCTAGCGCGCTACCGGACGCACCGACTAACGAGGCCGTTTCCGATACTTACGCGACAACCTTACTAACTCGACTAATCATGTATCTCCGGTCTTGTGAACATATTTATTATATGTAATAGATATCGATTGTCTTAAAAATACCGGAATCAATCGTTATGAGTTATCATATAGATAGCCTTTTGTATTAATGGATACTACAAGTACATTTGGAATGTATTAGCGCTATAAACCTCTGCGTACCGCGGCAATATATGTGTAAGGTTAAATTTATATACAACTTCAATATTGGTGTATATTTTACAATAATGCCCAATCTTATACTAACATAGCTGATGGAGATGATTGTAGATAAGTTTGTGTTACAGAATATTATAAAATATTTAACGACGTTTTCGTTTCAATAGTTACGAAACATACATCAATTAACTTTAAATAAGAGAAGGTAAAGCACCCGTTCGTATAATTTATATCCATTAAATCTCTGAGTTAATCCCATTTTACAATTTTATGGTTAATTTGGTGCCCTTCACAGTACACAACGAAGTAAATTACTCTAACTAAATAGATTTATTTCAATCGCTTTTCCGCGATGCGAACTTTACTGAAATTCTCATTTTGCGAGAATGTAAGCTATTAACTGCAGATTATCCTTCGTTTGAAAAGTGATTACAAATTGTTTTTGATGGTCAAAAAAGGATTTTATTTATGGTATGTTTACTACATATTACACAAAATATTTATAAATCATTACAAATGCAAATGAAAGTTATGAATTCTAAGAAACATGCTACTGAACTAAAAAGTATTTTAAAATTAACATAGTTTTCTTCATATACCAACAATTTCACAAAACCAAATATACACTGTCATTCGGGCGTTCGTTTGCAGTAAGACTAACAATGTAAAAGATTTGTTGTGAAAAAGTCGGGGAGTTTTTGTCCAATGGGTCAATGATAATGTAATTGGGTTTCATGCTATATTCATTTACAACAAAAACTTAGGTCATTATCACTATATTTGATGTTCAAATGTGAAGCATTGATGTCAGCCTTTTGTTTTATATTTGATGCTCTTCTCATAAAAATTTAGAAGCTTAAGAGCTAAGCTAAAGTAGATAATTCATTTCTTATGTTTTTTTTTAGGGATGGAAACGTAACGATACTTTTGTTTTTGTTATAAGTATATTGTAATATACATGTGTGGAATTTTTAATAAGTGATCTTGAAAACAAACGCAATATAATTTTATTCGAGCGCATAATAGCACCTTGCTCTAAGTTTGGGCATTATTACGTTAGACTAATACGTAGAAATTTAGCACCTGGAGTCCCCAATTATCTGAAGTTTAGACGAGGAAAGTTTTCTAATTACTGTACCTACATTATTCAGTAATCCGAGCACTCATTGCGCTATTATGGTTATTAACTTTTCTCCTTACGCCTAATAATTACAAATGAGCAGAAAATGAAACACAGGATATTATTTAGACGTTAATATTTGTTTACTAATATGGGTATATTTTCATATTAGTAAGGAGTTTTTTTTTTATCTTGTACGCCATTCCATACATGACATTCTTAACATCCTTCTCAGCATTGGTAACTATATGGATTCATCATCTATACTAATATTATAAAGAGGAAAGATTTGTTTGTTTGTAATGGATAAACTCTAAAACTACTGGACCGATTTTGAAAATTCTTTCACTAATAGGAAGCTACATTACTCCTGAGTGCTATAGGCTACTTTTGATCCCAGGAAAATATTTTATTCCGGAAAATCTTTTTCACGCGATCAGAAGTCTTGTTTATGATAAAATAAAACGTAAAGACAATATTATACGCAAACTAATTGCTTATTCCTTAAGGATTGTAAAAACAACTGCGTGTAATTTAACGGTTATCCTCTGTTTAATGTTCCACGAAGAATTCTTAGTGACCTTTTACGGTTAATTGGAAACAGAAATATTTGACTGCCTCGCTGGCGTAGTTGTATTAAGGTACGACTGCAATGCTCGGGTTCGATCCCTGGGTCGGGAAAAGTGATATTGGATTTTTCTATTCAGTATCAGCCCGGAGTCTGGAATTTGTGCCCGATATAGCGGTAGGCTCGACCCCTATCACATCATGGGACGGAATATGCACGGCGAAAAGTGGGTGCACTAGTTGCGCCTCTGCCTACCCCTTCGGAGACAAAAGGCGTGAATGTATGTATGTATGTAAGAAATATTTTAATTGAATTTAGTATAAATGATTCATGTCCCTATTATGTGTGATTTTAAATTTTCACCAGTTAAAATAATGTTATCGCTTCTAATAATAACACCACAGTTATTTTTATTATTTACCCTGACATAGAGTAAGCACATAAATATTATAAAGGATTATATTGCACAGACAGAGGTCACTCGATTTCATAGACTTTGAACCGAGGTAGGCATAACATTGGCGATCAACGATGTTGTACTTGATATTATAATACACCTTAACGTTTTATTCAGAGCTAGGAGTTGCTCGCGGCTTTACCCGCGTGTAAAACCTTTCCCGCGACAAAAGTCCCTAAAACACAATACGACGGCAGCGCCATCTTAAAGAATCTGATTGAAAATACCCATTATTTCCAATGGGAGCAAATTAACGTAATAAAGTAGCTTATGTGTTAATCCAGGACATGACCTACCCGTGTGCCAAATTTCATCCAAACCCGTTTAGTTGTTTACTTCTAACAAACATCCAAACACTTTCGCATTTATAATATTAGTAAGAAGTTACAGAACATGCTTACCTAGATTTAGTATATTTATGTATAATATATCCGATTTTAACAACATTATTAATTACCTTGTGATACTACACACATACACATAAATAATAGTAAGGGGGAATAAATACCCTTTTTCCTGTGAGTTACGGGACGGGGTATTTATTAATACCGACCTATGTCGAGATGTTCGAAAATAAATAAGTGAGAAGTAAGATAAGATATTATGATACACTATGTATTGTATTGTATGTGAATATCATAAGGTACTTGCACTATATCGATTTAAAACAGTAGCTGTGTCAGGTTTGAATGGTATTTAATAATAGTCGCTATTTCCTACTTCAACCTGTCATATACTATCACAAAATATAATCTATATCAATAAGATATACTTGGATATATCTAAAACTCAATTTCAAATCAAGTCGTCCGCGTCGCCGTCGGCGGTGCCGTCTAGTCTATCAAGTTGAAGGTTACTTTTACACATGTATTACACGATCTTTATTGTGAGGTCAATTTGTATCCTATCAGCACTGACAACCATAACGTTAAATAATTGAATCTTTGAATCTTGATATCTAAGACTAAAACTTTAATGTTTAATTTTAAAGTGTGTCCACGGCATAGAATAGAAATTTAATGTTAAAATACATTGAAGCGAAAAGAGAGGAAGTATGTAATGCTGTTAATGGTCTAAATAAATACGAATGGCGCACAGGGCGGGATAGCTTCGGGCGTTGCCCCATCTTAAAGAGCAACATTAATAAAAATATGTTGTTTTATTGAAAAAAAATTTAGCTTTTCGCTGCTTGAATTTTTAATACTTACACATTAAAAAATGTCCTAGATAATTATATGAATAACGTTTTATCGAAAAAAGCTACTCACCGACTTTTTAAAGGATCAAGAAAACGCCGATTTTTACTGACTATCCATCAGTAAATCTAAAGGACCTCAGTATCACCGAGGTAAACACCATTATGGTGTTTCAGTGCGTGGGTATCAAGTATCAACTATGAATGCGCGTCTTCACAAAGTAAAATTTACTCTTCGGTCAGTTGCATATTCCCAACATGTCTCAACTCTAAAATGGTACGTGCGGATAAATACATAGCAAGTATCGATCCATGTTCCACCACAATTTCTCATAAAATAATAAAACACTTGCTTGCTATCGTCTTGTAGTTGCTTTTCAGTCACTCAGTAACAGCTAATGGAGGTGAAATTTTATACTCATATTGTGTTGAGTAGTGTGGTGCAAATGAATACAACAGATGATTATGACAATTATTATAGGCAAGCCAGTGAAGGTTGTGGGAGTTTATGCGACTGACATGTTTTACCTAACCGTCTATGTGTAGGACTGTGGATAATGAGTTGTGTATTATGTATTCAGTAACAAATCGATTACAGGCAAATAAATTGATCAAGAAATGAATGAATACTGAGACTAATTTAATATTATAAAGAATTCAGCACGTCAAATATAATTATACATTGTAATTTTAATAGACTATCACAATTTTGTTGTTTGCAAACGTCCTAATCATATTACCGAAATCGATAAAATTTCTTTAACAATTTCATGTATAATTAATTACATTTCATTAGAATCTTTTCCCTCTGACGTCATAGAAGTAAATTAAAACAAAGTGATTAGCGAACAAGATAAATTGTTGCTAATTGCTGCAATAATGTAACATGATTATCCGTCTGTAAGCCATGACGTCACGTTTTAAGCAATTACGTTTTCTGCCAGCAGATACAAATAGATTAAAATCGGGTTAATAAAGAAGTCAAAATGGATTGGTGGCAATTGACTCCTCGAAGGGAGATGTATGCAGTGTCTGAATGTTTGGCAGCTATCGACTCGCGGGTGGGTTTATTAAAGTCGGTTATATTTTCTTCTTAACGTGTATAATTTAGACGTTATTAGACAACCTGAAAATGTAATTACGTAGGCATTTTACTAGGTCTTGTCCCTAAATATTATAATTTGTCTATCGTCTCTACCACTCTACCCCATCAAATATTATTGGGTTAATGTATATCTTATACGAAATATTTTCGCTGCATGGAAATCGAAGACTTTATTTTTAGGTAAAGCGGGCAAAATGTTTCAATATGCAATCCAAATGTCACCGAAATGTATTACGATTTGGTAGAATTGGCATCGTTTCATACACGAAAGTTCGGTTGTTGCATTACAATATCGAAACATTCGCTGCAAGAATTGCAACAAAATTTACATTTTAATTTAGTTGTTTCAATCGTTTATGATAAATTGGAATAATCATTTATAAAACCTATCAATTATTATGTACAAAGAACACTCGTTAGTGCTTAAAACATGTTCAGTTTTTGTCTACATAATTATTTTAACGTGTGTTCTCACTAAAATATTACTATTTGCACAACATGACGAGCAAGTGTTATTATCGTCTACTACACCTCATACATAATTTTTACACCTTGTTACCACATTTGTGACCGCTCATCGTGACGCACCCAATTCGTATGTGTGCCGTGACGAAAATTTTGCCCATATTGAGCAATTGAATGCTATGAAAACCCATAACTAGGCCATCATAGTTGAAAGTGATATTAATCACGCAAAATCAAACATTAACATTAACAATGAAGTATAGACTTTATGGAATCATTTTACGAGTTAGAATCATTTGGTGTAGAGGCAAGGTCGTGTCAGGTCACCTTGACAGCGTCGCTGCACAGCTGAGTGTCAGCCGGCAGGCGCTATGGAATACGGATCACTTCCGGAACTTGATCATTGATCTCGGCTGTTCGCGTAATGAACTTTCCGCATATTTCTTTGTCGTATTAATCCAAATCCATGTAGTTATTAGTTCGGAATATAATTGAAGAACGCATGATGAATTGTCAAAATGTTGTAGTATTAAGCCATGGAGGTAATTTATAAAGCTATCACAAAAATCAAAGATAATAATTATATTAGTCATTCTGTGTTCTGATACAATAAAGGTCTTAAATGTGAAATTTAATGTAGCGGTGTCGTTTGAACATTTACTTTAAACATAAATACTACCATACTTACGCTCTATGACGTTGATTTTTTCGCAAAATATCTTTAAGTAAATAACCGTTTCAAATATTGTATTCCACGAAATTTACCTTTCTTTGGCCTTCACACTACATTCATAAATAATTCAAAGGCTGGGTTTATTATTGTGGTGATTAATTGGCTGTTTTTTGACATCCTTCACTAAGTTTAATATCTAAATAATGCCGATATTTATTCGAGGCCAGACTTTTAGATTACCATGAGATCGCGTTATCTATTGTTCAATGAATAATTTTTTAGAAGCTTATTTTAATATAACAAGATAATACATTTTTGCTGATGGCTAAAATAATAGCAGATTATTAGATTAGATTAGATATCATATTATATATGATTAAATATTAGGTATACTGTAAAATCATATCTAATACCAAATATTAAAATATAAACATCACCGACAGACAAATCGATTAGGTACAATATTTAATGATTAGGCGTCCCCATTATTATAGTGACTGTGTTCTTTGGTTATTAAACCCATTAGATTATGGGTACAATCCCCATGATTCCTTCAAAATTTAATACGAATACCTAATTTAAGGGCATTAGTTGCACCTCAAACATTAAATTTCAGTCAGTCACGAACAAAAAAGTAAACTATCCTCGTTTTAATAATAACTCGATAATTCTTATTCAATGGAAGAATATCAAGACATATTTGTGTATTTGTTTTTTCTTATTTGCAGGGCATGGCATTCACGATCGAAGAGCGCCAGACTCTGGGCATCCACGGTCTGCTGCCAGCCCGAGTGAAGTCCCAGGAGGAGCAGGTCCAGCTGTGCAAACTCTCCATCGAGCGATACGAGAACCCGCTCAACAAATACATTTATTTGATGGGACTTTTGGTAAGTCAAACGAAAGTCAATTAAGTTTGCTTTGAAACGAAATTATAATTGAATCATGAATTAACGTTTATTGGAGATACTTGAAGGTTATTTTTAAGATTAAATTATCTAGGTACTAAAGATGGTTTTGATGGACACTGTACATACAAATGTTGCATAGGGCACGCATAAAAACTAAGTATTTATTATTCGGGTGCCGCAATAGGTATTAAAAAGTGCAGGCGCCGGACAATAATGTAAATACTTAACACGTGGAATTTTCCTAAGCGAATTACTTTTAAAATAATGTAAATAAAATCAACTCACTCTTCAGCCTTTGTGAGAGTCTCGTTAAATGCTAAACGTTTTTCACGGTTGGACGCTTCGGCAAGGCTGCGTGCGCCGATGCGATCCACTCTCCGCAAAGCTGAAATCCTGCACTCAAGTCTCAACATACCCGACAAGGACGTTCCAGAAACTATATTTAGCCGCTGAATGCGTTTACGAATAATTCTAAATTAGGATTGATTTGTGGCTGTTGATGTTTTGTTTGCTTTCGTTCTGACGTAAGATCAGTAATGAGATCACACTTTTATTTTTGTATAAGTTTATTTGTTGTTATTTTAAACCAAAATTATGGTATTTAGAGCTATATTGTGGCCTTTTATAAATGTGTTTAATCAAATTACCAATCGAATTATTGGTAAAAATGATAAAATTTATCAACTACTCAGGTTTAGTTATTTTATGACGCACCGGGTCTAACCTGGTGGGAATACTACGAATAAACAATTTCGGAAGAGACTGTAAGGCCTATGCAGGCGGCACATTTTAGACGCGCCTACGACACGCATGTTGTAGGTATTTTTGTTCTCAAATGCGTTTACTGTGCGTTTTTGTTGCATTTAAAGCGTGTCGTTGGCTCGTATGAAACGTCGTGTCCAACGCTCTTATCTCAGCATGGTGTAAATGAGTTTCATTACGGCTTCACGCTAGATCATAAGAGCGGTGATCGTAACATTACTCCTGAGTGTGGACGGTAGTGATAATAGCACTTAAAAAAATGTTTACATGAGTTATTACTTGTAGGACCGTAACGAGCACCTGTTCTACCGCTTCGTGGGCGAGAACGTGGCTGAGATGATGCCGATCGTGTACACCCCGACGGTGGGCCTCGCGTGCCAGAAGTTTGGATTGGTGTACCGACGCCCGCGCGGGCTCTTCATCACCATTCACGATAAGGGACACGTCTACGATGTATTGAAGAACTGGTGAGTTGAATATATTTTAATGTAAGAACTTTGTATGTGTCATTCCGCAGAGGTTAAATACGTAATGATTTTTGACTATAATGCCTCTATATACATAAAAATTTATAACTTCTTTATATCAAGTAATCTATTCTGCCCTTAAAATTAGAAAGGTGGGCAGTAAGCCACTTTATATGCGATCATTTGGTGGTTAATTTGAGTCGAATTACCATTGATTTCTAGATGATTATGTTCCGAATGCTGTAAATTATTTTGTTTGTATATATTAAATGTTATGTCCGTATTTGCAGGCCCGAAGCAGACGTGCGCGCCATTGTGGTGACAGACGGTGAGCGTATCCTGGGTTTGGGCGACCTCGGCGCTTGCGGCATGGGCATCCCTGTGGGCAAGCTGTCGCTCTACACCGCGCTCGCCGGCATCAAGCCGCACCAATGTCTGCCTATCACGCTCGGTGAGTTTACAGAATTGATTTTACCAGAATATTTAAGTAATCGAATAATATGAGACGTAGGTGCTTACCGGTATTAGTTTCTTGAGTGGTAATTCATATTGCATTCTTGCGAAGTATGGAAATTGACATCCAATTACATAATATATTATCCACGGTAATTTTACAAATTAACCTTTATTCTAGGTTTCGTGGAAATATTTCAAGCAGACAGCAGCTTGATTGTCTATTATTATAATTGACAATAAATAAATTATTTTAGTAATAAATTATATACCGTTCCTTGCTTGCCTTATTATATTATAGATTTACATAGTAATGTTATGACAGATAGTAATCTATACTAATATTATAAAGCTAAAGAGTTTGTTTGTTTGGTTGAACGCGCTAATTTCAGGAACTACTGAACCGATTTTGAAAGTTCTTTCACTAATAGGAAGCTACATTACTCCTGAGTGCTAAAGGCTACTTTTTATCCCGGAAAAACTTTTACACGCGGGCGGGCCCGCGAGCAATACTAGTGTTAGATATTCGGAATGAACACGGCATATTTTTTTTTCTCTTTATTTAATTTGGGGACTTTTCTCCAACATGGGTATGCCAGTCCCATCATAACTTAACCTTAAAATACAAAATAAACTTAGTTATCTAATTATATTGGCTCATATTTTGAACATATCACTTTATTTTTTTATCCTTTCACAGACGTCGGCACCAACACCCAGTCGATGCTCGATGACCCGCTCTACATCGGACTGCGTCAGAAGCGCGTGCGCGGCGCCGAGTACGACGAGTTCGTCGAGGAGTTCATGCAGGCGGTGGTGCGACGCTTCGGACAGAACTGCCTCATACAGTTCGAGGACTTCGGCAATGCTAACGCGTTCAGATTGTTGGAGAGGTACCGCGGCAAGTGAGTGTTGTATAATTGATAAAAATATTATAAAGTACTAGTCGTAGTATACTGCCTCGGTGGATAGGTTGTATTACGGTACGACTGCAATGCTGAGGTCTCGGGTTTAATCCCCGGGTCGGGCAAAGTGATATTGGATTTTTCTATTCAGTATCAGCCCGGAGTCAGGAATTTGTGCCCGATAGGCTCGCCCCCTATCACACCATGGGATGGAATACGCACGGCGAAAAGTGGGTGCATTTAATTGCACCTCTGCCTACCCTTTCGGGGATAAAAGGCGTGAGTGTGTATGTATGTAAAATAAAACCATAAGTGAAAAATTATAATTCCAATAAACAGTTTTATAAACCTCATATTTCTCTGCCCAGGTACTGCACGTTTAACGACGACATCCAAGGAACGGCATCAGTGGCTGTTGCGGGACTGCTCGCCAGCTTGCGACTCACCGGCAAGAGGCTCTCGGAGAACGTAATCGTGTTCCAAGGGGCTGGCGAGGTAACGATTATTCTATTATCTCATCTCGGTCTCGTCAAATAATCGGTATCAAATATTGTGAATTGATTTTTATATTTATCTAACTTACCTACATTACATGTGGTCGAAGATGTTTGTCGTTATGGAAAAATTTTATACATATATTGATTGAAATTAAACTATTATAACGGATTTTATCGCGGTTTTTTATTTAATTTTATAAATAAATAAATAAATCGATAAAATCCGTTATAATAGTTTAATTTCAATGTCTAACATTCGCGTAAACATAAGGAATCATTACATATATTGATCTTTCCTCTGTCATAGTTTTATAAAATCATTTTCTAGGATATATATTTTTCCTTGTGCCTTTATAAACTAACATATATTACAGGCGTCACTAGGTATCGCTGAGTTGTGTGTGATGGCTATGAAGGCTGAGGGCACTCCCGAACCAGAGGCTCGCTCGCGTGTCTGGATGGTGGACTCAAAGGGACTCATCGTCAAGAACAGGCCCGAAGGAGGTCTCAACGAGCATAAGGAAAAGTTCGCAAAAGACCACCCACCAGTGCGCACACTCGCCGAGGTTGTCGACGTGGCTAAACCTTCTGTTCTTATTGGTAAGGATTAATTTTGAATGTTTTCAAATTAACGAGTTGATAGTGTTTGGAAAAAGAGTATCTATAAGTGGAAGAGTCTTAGAGAGGCGATGCACTTCATACAGCTTACTGTAGTGTGTATGAAAACTTTACAGAAGTTATATTTTTACATTTAAATGTCTCATTTATGTGAACTTGGCAAGCGCCTTGCCGTGTTATCGTTAATTCATATTAAAAAACGCACCGTGAAAATATGTAAAAAGCTTTTAAGTTAAATCATCATTAATTAACTGCGTAGTGAATGTATAGGTAGGGTAAGTGTGATGGAAGTACGCAAGATAAACGAGGTATAAAAGTCAAAGTTTATTCACGTCACACAGAAGAAATAGTTCACACACAGTACAGTACCATAGAAACAGAAGGAGTAAGGAAGAAGAGTAACCGAAACAGAATAGCGATAGTTTAGCAAACACAGAACAGCTGGTAGTCGATAGCAAACGTTAGCGGTGCGGTAGCGGGCGATACGGGCTTCGCGGGCGATCGTGTGTACCGACTGAGCGCGGTGTTCGGGTGACGGCCGCTGCCCGCTGGCAGTCATCGCTCGGCGCGGTCGGTTGCGTTCGGGCACACTCGGATGCGTGCCGAAGCTACACGGACTCGGGCGTACCGTTATGTCGCAGTGCGTAACATGTTTTAGTGCGATCTCGGAAACGACCGGATATGTCACTCGTGTCATTGACAGATGAAAGATGTGATTGTATGAATTATGTGTGTATGTAAGAATTTATATTATATGTGTGTGTATCTATATATTATATGTATGTACGTATTATGTGTGTGTGTATAAGTATATCTGTATGTGTGCGTGGATGTGTATATGTAATGTAGGGGTAGCCTACATCACTCCCCCCCTGAGACCGTGCCTACGGTCGATAAAAATCTGGGAACCTAACAGTACGTCCTGAACGTGTCTTCCTAATCCCTTGAGCTGGGGAATCTGGCGTGGAATTGGAAGTAGGATTGGATGTTGGTTCGGAAATAAGGGGTGGGGTTGGATTAGGAGTTGGGGTAGGGATGTCCGAGGAAGCCCGCAGCCGTCCCTAATGCGCCGAAGATGGCCACCGCGGAGTTTTAGTTGGTATGCCGTGCGTTGTACATAAGTTAGGGACTCGGCCCGGCGGTCGCCCGACGTTTTCCATCTCTCCGGGCGGCTCAACGCCGGGTCGTAAGGCACGGTGAACCCAACATAACCGCTCGGTCGCCCCCAATGAAGGCCGGGCGGTAGTGGTAACGCACTTTCTCCGCGAAACCAAAAAAAAAAAAAAAAGGAGTTGGGGTAGGGATAGGAGAATTATTGGGGTCAGCAAGTATGTAGGCCGGCTTGAGGCGGTCAATTGATACCGTGACTTCCTTTCCCCTTACCAAAATTTTAAAGAATTTACTGTCCCTTTGCAGTACTTTAAAAGGACCGGTGTAAGGGCACTGTAGTGCTCCCCGAACCGAGTCATCCCGCAGGAATACGTGGTCAGAGGAGTTTAGGTCCTTGTAAATAAAAACTTTGTCCTTATTATGCCTGGAAGTAGGCGTGGGACGCAGTTTGAAAATAATCTTGTGTAGGCGAGCACTGAAATCTGATACGTCGGTAGTATCAGGAGTAGTGGAATTAAGAAATTCTCCTGGCAGACGCAGTGGCTCGCCATACACAAGCTCGGCTGATGAAGCCTGTAGGTCCTCCTTGAAAGAGCTCCGGATGCCAAGTAGCACAAGGGGCAGAGCGTCAACCCAGTTTGGGCCTGTGTGACACATGATGGCAGCCTTTAACTGTCGGTGAAAACGTTCCACCAAGCCGTTACACGCTGGATGATAGGCGGTTGTTCGGCGATGCTTGAAACCAATCGCCTTCCCAAGATATTGGAAGAGCGATGATTCGAACTGTCGACCGCGATCCGTGACAATGTCTGTGGGGCATCCAAACCTGGATATCCACGACAGCAAGGTTTTCCCAACGGTTTCGGCTGTGATGTCTACCATCGGTGTCACTTCAGGCCATCGGGTAAACCGGTCAACGGCGGTAAGACAATACCTGTAACCCTGTGAAGGAGGAAGAGGGCCTACTATGTCCACATGGACGAAGGCGAATCTCGCACGGGGCAAGTCGAAGGTGCCGAGTGGAGACGAGACGTGGCGATGTACCTTGGCACGTTGGCACGCGAGGCATTTTCGAGACCACTCACGGCAGTCCTTGCGCACACCAGGCCAAACAAAACGCATTGCAATTAGCTTTGCAGTAGCATTGGCACCTGGGTGGCTAAGACCATGAATGTTCTCGAAAATTTGCCTGCGGAATGCTGGAGTAACAAACGGCCTTGGTGATGGAGTGCTCACGTCACAGTACACCTCGACGCTAGCGCCCGGGACTTTGAGCTTCTCTAGGCGCAGAGAAGATTCCCCACGCAGAAGATGCGCGAGCTCTTGGTCACTTTCCTGCGACGAGGCAAGTAAGGCGAAGTCGACAGGCATCTGCAGTTCTTCAACACGCGAAAGTGTGTCGGCGACGACGTTGTTTTTGCCGGAAATATGGCGAATGTCGGTTGTGAACTGCGAGATGTAGTCGAGGTGGCGATATTGGCGAGGGCTGCAGTTATTTTTCCGCTCGTGGAAAGCGAAGGTCAAGGGTTTATGGTCGGTGTATACCACGAAATGCCTTGCCTCGAGCATGTAGCGGAAATGTTTAATTCCCTCATAAATGGCCAAGAGTTCGCGATCATACGGTGAGTACTTCTGCTGCGAGGAACTGAATTTCCTCGAGAAGAAACCAAGGGGCTGCCAGGCAGAGTCTTTAAACTGCTGCAGCACCGCTCCCATGGCTACGTCAGACGCGTCGGTGACCAGGGAAAGCTTGGCATCGCAGTCTGGGTGGGCAAGCAGAGCAGCTTTGGACAAATCTGTCTTGCAGCTCTCAAATGCTTGAAGAGCCTCACCGGTGATATCCACTGGTTGAGAGGCTTTAAGGGAACCAGTGAGGAGGGCATTTAAGGGGGCTTGTGTTTGGGCGGCTTGGGGAAGGAATCGACGGTAAAAATTGACCATCCCAAGAAATCGGCGGAGTTGCCTAACTGTTGTTGGGACGGGGAAGTCGTTGATGGCTTGGACTTTTGACTCGAGAGGCTTCGTGCCAGTGCTGGAAATATGGTAACCAAGGAAGGTAACTTCCTTAACGCCAAAGACGCATTTGGAGGTGTTTATGAGCATGCCATAATCCTTCATCCGACTAAAGAGTTGTTCTAAATGCAACTCATGCTCCTCTTCGTCTCTGGAGAATACCAAAAAGTCGTCCAGGTAGCAATAGCAGAAGTCGAGCCCTCGAGTCATTTCGTCGACAAATCTCTGGAAGGTTTGGCCTGCATTCCTTAGCCCAAAGGTCATGTAAGGAAACTCGTACAGACCAAAGGGGGTGGTGATAGCGGTTTTAGGGATGTCGGCTTCGTTCACAGGGATCTGATTGTATGCCTTCACCAAGTCGATAGTACTGAATACATTACAACCAGATATACTGTGAGCGAAGTCGTGGATGTGGCGGATGGGGTAACGATCGGGTATGGTACGGGAGTTGAGTAACCTGTAATCCCCACAAGGTCGCCAACCGTTGTCCTTCTTAGGAGCCAGGTGTAACGGGGATGCCCAAGGGCTCTCGGAAGGACGTGCTGTCCCATTCGCCAGCATGAGCTCGAACTCATGACGGGCGATCTTGAGCTTGTCAGGCGCTAGTCTCCGGGGAGTACATGATATAGGCGGCCCCGGTGTAGTCTTTATGTAGTGCACCGTGTTGTGTTTGGGAAAAGTGTAAGTGCCTGATGGGCGTGTAATTTGAGGGTACTTACTCAACGGTGTATGGTACCGTGATTCGCCAGTCGCTACCTTAATAGATGCCACGTTATCGTCCGCTGCGCGACCACTAGAACATAAGGTGGTAATATTGTCTATTAAGCGATGGTTTCGACAATCTACCATCAAATCGAAATAACTTAAAAAATCTACGCCAATTATAGCTTTGGTGACGTTGGCAACAATAAAACGCCACCGAAAATTACGCCTTAAACCTAGGTTAATATCTAGATCGAGGTAACCAAAAGTCTCTATAACGGTGCCGTTGGCTGCACAAAGCTCGTAATTGGTTTTGGTGCGTCGTTCTCGAAGCGCAGAGTGAGGGTAGACACACAAATCACTTCCGGTGTCGACCAGAAACTGCGTCTGAGAATTGCGGTCGGTGACAAACAGGCGACCAGATGAGGCGGGGCATTCGTCTGCCGCCATTAGCGAATGCCCGCGGCGTTTCCCGCCTTCCCGTAGTCACACGGCTCCTCGCAGTATCGCGCCCTTGCACCAAACTTCGTATGGTACCGGCAGACTGGATACCTCTTGTAACTGGATTGGGATCTGGAGCGTTGCCTCTCTCGGGAACGGGAACGTTGACGCTGTTGTCGCGAACGAGGATAGCTTGTGTACTCGTCCAGCTTCAAAGCCAGGTGCTCCACCATCTTCCTAAGCTCCGCAATCTCACTGGATGTACCTGGGCTTGGTCCGGTGTTCGCGCTCGCTGCTGCAACGCACGGTGAGGTGACCTCCTGAATCCGGTCAGCGAGCTCCGACAGCTGCTCTAGCGTCTGCTGAGGTTGCGACGCGACGACGGTCTGGATGCTCTGCAGAAGGCGGCTGCACCAAACGGACTTGATGAAGTCATCGGGAACGGAAGGTCCGGCAAGGTCTTGAAGGTGCCTCAAGAATTGTGAAGGCCTCCGGTCCCCAAGCTCTTCATGCGTCAGGAGCAGCTTCACCTTTTTCTCCCGAGAAGCACAAAGTCGCCGGATCAGCTCCGCCTTCAACTTTGGATACCGGTTTATAGCCGGAGGGTTCACCACAATGTCCTTCACGGCTTTGGCGTGCTGGATGTCGAGGTTACGGAGAACTTCATCAAACATTGTGTAGTCATCCGTAATTCCGCAGCTGTTAAATTGGCTTTCCAAAAGTGCGAACCATATTTCGGAATCATCGGCAGAAAATGGGGGTACCTTTATTTTTCGTCTGCACGATGTCGACGGTTCGTGTGACCTTTGTTTGACCGCGTCCGATGAAGGTCGCATTTTCTGGCCACGACGTCGTGTCACGTTGTCTCCGACTGAACGGGTGGTCTTCACCGAATCACTGCTGTCACTCATCTTCAGGTCCAGTATCGGGGGTCACCAGTTATAGGTAGGGTAAGTGTGATGGAAGTACGCAAGATAAACGAGGTATAAAAGTCAAAGTTTATTCACGTCACACAGAAGAAATAGTTCACACACAGTACAGTACCATAGAAACAGAAGGAGTAAGGAAGAAGAGTAACCGAAACAGAATAGCGATAGTTTAGCAAACACAGAACAGCTGGTAGTCGATAGCAAACGTTAGCGGTGCGGTAGCGGGCGATACGGGCTTCGCGGGCGATCGTGTGTACCGACTGAGCGCGGTGTTCGGGTGACGGCCGCTGCCCGCTGGCAGTCATCGCTCGGCGCGGTCGGTTGCGTTCGGGCACACTCGGATGCGTGCCGAAGCTACACGGACTCGGGCGTACCGTTATGTCGCAGTGCGTAACATGTTTTAGTGCGATCTCGGAAACGACCGGATATGTCACTCGTGTCATTGACAGATGAAAGATGTGATTGTATGAATTATGTGTGTATGTAAGAATTTATATTATATGTGTGTGTATCTATATATTATATGTATGTACGTATTATGTGTGTGTGTATAAGTATATCTGTATGTGTGCGTGGATGTGTATATGTAATGTAGGGGTAGCCTACAAATGCATCATACACACGTTTAATTTTTTTTCTTATGTTAGGTGCTGCTGCGATTGGTGGCGCGTTCACACCCGAAATTCTACGCAAAATGGGTGCTCTGAACGCGAGGCCAGTCATCTTCGCGCTGTCCAACCCCACCAGCAAGGCTGAGTGCACCGCCGAGGAGGCTTACAGCAATACAGAAGTACGTTTCACTAAATTACTTAAATTTCCTTAGGACTGCTTTCACCGCATGCTGATAATGTGACTGATAGTGTATTCGGAACACATCCGCCATATAATGTACAACTTTTGATTTCACAGGTCTTTCAAGGTCAGAAATATCCGGCAGAAAATGTCGAAACGTTTAAACTGAAAGTGCCAGAGTTTATATGGTGGATACGCTCCGAACAGGCTATCAGGGAATTTATTAGCTTGTGGTGAAATCGGCTTTAAATAACGTCAAATTAGCAGATATTGATCAATTATACATTACTAGACTTCTGCTCGCGGATCCGCCCGCGTGAATGAGTTTTCCGAGATAAAAGTCTCACTTTATATTTCCCCGGGATAAAAAGTAGCCTATGTTACTTGCTGATAATGTAGCTTTATATTGGGGAAAGAATTTTTCAAATCGGCCCAGTAGTTTTGGAGCCTTTTCAACGCAAACAAACAATCAATTCCTCTTTATAATGTTAGTATAGATTTATATTTAAAAAACAGACCGTTTTTACACGCTTTATATTAGCTTCACTTGTATGTTTGTATGTTTAAAACTCCTTTGGGCGCGATTTATTTTTAGTGACATCTGTTGGACCATAGTAGAATTACAACTAAACTGGCTACTCTTATGCGTAAAAAAATCCTACTTGTCACAAGATGGCGCTTTCGTTTTTAGTGACATCTGTTGGACAATAGTAGAACAGAACTAAAAAATTAAAAATAAATAATAGTTTAAAACAACTAAAAAACACGCTTTATAGAAAATCCAACTAAAAAATAGAAAATAAATTTGAATTGAGAATAGTGTAAATAAGAAAAAGTGTATTTTATTGTACAAAAAAGCGTGGGGTGCATGGTGTCAATCAGTGCCGGATTAAGTAAGCGCGGGGCCCGTAGCAAATTCTTTCAAAAAGCCCTTGATCTGCTATGGGTTCTTAAGTATAGAGTGGTAAAAATACAATTCAATACTCAATACATTTATTTACTATCTATAGGTTACAATTTTGTGGGTAATGAATAGTGTAGTAAATTACTATAGGCGCTGTTAGGCTCGGACAAATACAAAAAGCCTTCTCAATGGCAATGTCAGGGAATCCCCGGTTAATTTTTCAGTGTTACCAACTTCGATCACAAATAATTTGCATTGGCCGGGTGCCCATTGTATCGACAAGGTATAGGATACCTATCATTAGTTTAAAAAAACACGCGTGAGACTCTCGCGTCTAGAATTTAAACTTCTTTTGTACTGGAAATAGTTTATTGAATGCATTGCTTTTTATGCATTTGGTAATGATCCTACTATATCAGGATTACGAAATGTTTATGAAAAATTAAATTGGAGGAAATCTCTCTTGAAGTAATAAAATTTTTTTTTTAGTCATAACTTCTATAACTCAATATATTTATATTCTAGAAAATAGATTTTTGGTATATGGTTACTAAATTATACTAAAAATAATGTAGACTGTTAACTTTACAAATCAATAGATAATTTTAACAATTTAAATCGAGCCATTTCAATTCTGCTACACATCCACACTAAGTGTCGGGTAAGAGTGCTTGCATATGCGGCAGACTTTTTGTAGAGCTGATTATCAGGCCGACTGAAATTCTTCACGTTTATACAAGTAAGTTTTTGTAGAACTTGTGCGTTTACTGTATGATATTATTTAAATTATTTACGCCAAGGAAATAATCGGGTACCGAGTGTCTTGTTTTGTGACATCAAAAAAATTCAACGTACCACATCTTAACAAGTTTCACTCAAAAAATTACGCTCAGGCAGAGATGAGTGGGTTTAAACATGCGGGGCCCCCTTTCGCGCGGGGCCCGTAGCAATTGCTACTCTTGCTACGTAGTTAATCCGGCACTGGTGTCAATAGTTATAAATATTTTATTGACATATAATATGAGTAGAAGTATTATATATCATTTTGATAATATATTAAAAAGCACCCTACGCTTTTTTTTACACGCTTTATATTAGCTTCACTTGTATGTATGTTTGTAACCGACCGCTTTGGGCACGATTTTGACCCACTTTAAAAGGTCAGATTTTATTTAGTTGAATTTTCTATAAAGCTTGTGTTTTAGTTGTTTTATACTATTATTTATTTTAAGTATTCATCTGTCTTTGAATCTGTCATTCTATCATATTGTCCCAAGCATTTCCCCCCATTTGTTTTTTAGGTGTTGCGTCATGTATCCGAATATTTATATAGCTTTGTTATAATAGGAGCGCGCGATCTTCGCATCGGGCTCTCCGTTCCCGGATTACCGCACGAAGGACGGGCGCGTGCTGCGGCCGGGACAGGGCAACAACTCTTACATCTTCCCGGGACTCGCACTCGGCATCATCTGCGCCGGCATTGTCGACATCTCCGATGACTTCATGCTGCTCGCCGCTGAGGTAATCTTGGCAATCATCATCCACATGAAGGACATTCAGCCACATAAGTAGCTGAACATATTCAAAATTTCAAATCGCCTATACGCGTAAAGATTAATTGTTTTTTTTTTTTGTGTGTAGTAAAGTAAATTCAGTTAATTTTATTTTTGTTAAGAGAATACTAAAATTGGTAAGAACACAAAACTGTAAAGGCATTTTAAAGTTTTAAATTTGTTCAGCTACTCATGTGGTTAACTGTACACTGCTGAACATAGATCTCCCCTAAAGATTTCCTGACAGACCTGTCAAAAGCGGCCTGCATCTAGCGTGTTCTATTTGACCAATAGAATGCATTATTTGGGTCCAAAAATATATAAAAACCCAATATTTGCCAGAATAACACTGCATATATGTGTAAGGTGGTAATCATTTACTTAAACCCGCTAATTTTCTGGTTAGCGTAACAGCTGGTATAAAAAAAATTAAGAAGAATTCTTGTTCATTATTCAACTATATTAAACGAAATTCTGTTTTCTATAATATTTTCCTTAACAATCGGTACACTTTATGACATAACACTACAATGTCGTTGTGCATTCACTTAGACTTTGGCTGAAATCGTCTCCCAAGAAGACTTGGATCATGGCAGTCTGTATCCACCTCTCGAAGAGATTCAGAATTGTTCAGTCAAGATTGCTAAGAAGATCGTTGAACATGCGTATGTCACCTGTAAGTATTTACAAAAAATATACATGAACTGAAATGAAAAAACTGAAATGGACTAAGGCCTGAACTATCTCATTAGTAGAGGAGGCCCGTGCTCAGCAGTGGGCAAGTATATAATACAGGGCTGATTGCATTGATTGCATACATGAAATAAACACCATACCTTCTATATAAATTCAGGATGATTGAGGCGAGAGGTGGCCTGTAGTTTAAAAAAATAAGCAATATGAAAAATATGTGGCCCAAGTTATGGTATGTTTTTTTTATGGCATTGAATGACGAGACGATCATGCCGTTCCTCTGATGGTAAGCGATAGGACCGCCCATAAACAATAGAACACCATATAACACCTTGAGTTACAAAGTACTGTGTGGCATTCCACTGCGCTCGTCATCCTGAGACATAAGATGTTAAGTCTCATTATGTCCAGTAGTTACACTGGCTACAATGTCCTTCAAACCGAAACACAACAGTGCATGCACACTGCTGCTTGGCGGTAGAAATAGACATTGCGGTGGTACCCACCCGGACGGACTCACATATGAGGACAGAATAATCTCAATAATTACTAAACATAACCTATTCTTTCCGCTGTTTTATATTAAACTTCATATAGTATATAATGGTTATGTGTTATGTAATACTGTCCCATACTAAGAATATTTATTTTTCTCAGGCAAGGCCTCAGTACAGCCGCAGCCACTAGACACCGAGGCGTTCATCCGCGCGCAGATGTACGACTACCACTACAGCCCCGCCGTGCCGCCCGTGTACGCCTGGCCTGACCAGCACCCGCGCATCGATATGATCTAGCCCTAATGTGTCACGGCATTATTCGAACTTGGCTGACGCACTGCCGTGTTATGTAATTCTAGGGATGTTTAAAAGGACATGTCCAAAACGGGCCTAAAATTCTAACTAAGACAGTTTATATATTTAGATAGACCTCCTAAAAACTTGCCTTTTACAATAAATCGTTAAATTTTAAAGACCTCCGATTTTGAGATTTTGTTTGTTTTATTTTGCTTAAAAAATACACTTATAATTATGAACGGTTTAAAAAAGTTAGGTATTAATGGCGGTGTCTAAAAATATTTTTTAATGGATCCGAGATCCATATTTTGCCCCTTTAATATCCCTAAAGTTTGAGCCTGGTTAGATTTTGAGGCCCAGCACTCATACAAAAAGCGGGCATCTCCTTTACGTTTATTTTGCTAATGGGAAGTCATTTGATCGTTAAAGAAAGTTCAGTTTGCGCAAGTCGCGTTCGATGTAATGCCATATTTTATTGTACATCCTGTTCGGAATCTATAAAGTATCCATCGCAACTTATAAAGCTGTGACGTCACTGAATAGATGCTTATTGATTTTGACCAGTTTGTACTAGTGTATAACGCTTATATATCTTGGTTCCTGTAAATTTGTTCTTGTGTGTTACATATTCTTGTATACTATATAAAAGGAATATTTAAAAATAATATAAAAAGTTTAGACTAGCATATGAAGACGCTTGAAAATATTATTGTTGGATTTGTTTAGTTATTTTAAAAAGGCAATAAAACAATCTCAAATGATTTAAGGTCGGTAACGGTATTATTTTTAAAGTGACTTAGATATCCACAGAAGCTAACATTTTATGTTATGTAACTACTTAAACCTGCTTAAAATAACTTAATTTATTTTAGTGTTATAAAAGTTTTCGCCTTTGTGTAATATTTAATATTTTTAATGGATGAGCATTTAATGACTTGCCAACGAATTTTATCATTATTTATTTATCATCATTCCAAATCCTAGTTAGTTTATATTGTACTTAAGTTTTTAGTTTTGATATTTCAAAATGTATCGAATATGTAGTGACGTACGATGTGATTACATGCAATAAAGAACACATTTATTCTAAAATAAAGTTTATTAATTCTGCTTAAGTTTTTTGAGACACCTAATAACAATTAAATTACATCTTGAATATCTAAGGTACAATTACTTCCTGACAATGTGGAAGTTTATAACATCGACTGTGTCTACTAGCGCGTCGAATGTAAAAACTACCAACTAAAATTAGAACGTACATGACCTTGGGTTTGTTACAGTAAATTATATAAACATTTCACGACTCCTAGTGATAATAGTCAAAATAAATGTACGTGGAACTAAAATTATAACGTAAGTGAAACATTAACTGAATACTTACGCCACAAAATGGCGCACAAGGTTGTCTCGGTTGAGATCATTTGTTTCAATTTACTATAGTTCCAGTGGTCAACTGGTTGCCTTGTTGTAGCCACAAACTTAACGTTATTACATTGGAGGGCTACGTATCTCCGCATTACACTAATTGTGCCATATAAAATATATCCGCATGCATCAAACATCATAACTTTGATAAGTACACATCCCTTTGTACTCTCGTATGCACAGAATTTACATAATTCACTATCTCGACCACATCACGGGAACGCGTACTTGAACGAGAACAATGAAAAATAAACAAACTTTAGACTGACAGTCTTTATTTCGATAATAATTATTTATAAATACAAATTGAGAAGTACCGATTCACAACAAAAGTATTACCTAGATTACAGCGTTCGACAAAATAATCACTTATCACTTTATTAGAACTGTACAAGTTTACACCTAAGGGGACGTCCATAAATTACGTGACACGATTTCGTCGAATTTTGACACCCTGTGTCCCTCTATTGAGAAGTCGTGAGAATTGGTTCGACCCTCTCCCTCTCGGTAAGGCCTCACGTAATTAATGGGCGCAACCTAACGAGCGCGCGCACGCGTGACGCGCGCGGCTCGAGCGAGGGGCGCGGCGGGGGGCGCAGGGGGCGGCACCGGCGCGAGGGGCGCGGCGGGGGGCGCAGGGGGCGCGGCGACACGCGCGGAGCGGCGCGGTGCGCGAGCTAGTAGCTGGCGCTGAGAGAAAGCGATCGCTCTCGGGACCCCGAGCTCTCCCCGTTGCACCGCGCGCGGTCATTGCCTGTAACATCACGCAGTTCCATAGACTCGTCCAAATTCGATACAAATACAAATCAAAACAGCGAGTAGAATCAAACGACAGCGCAGCAGGCCACGTATAAACAAAACGCTGACCGCAATAAAATTGTTTCTCAGCATACATTAAAATAACACGTTTAGTGTTTTTGTGGGGCTTCAGTATTTATCAGCCGCTGAAGAGGTCAAATAGCGCACGGTTCAGCCGCACTATGGATCCGCCAGACATCACGAATTATATTATTAGAAGGAGTCCACTCGCCATTTTATGTAGAATTAATATATTGAAAAAAAAAGTAAAATTAAAATAATAACGAAAAGTACGTAAAGAAGCGAAACGAAAATGCACATTAACAATCAAATACGCATCACGGAAAATTATAAAAGTAGAAATGAGTTCCATGTCTCAACATGTGTTTGGTAGTAAAAACAAAGCTATCAGTTACGTACGCACCGGTTAGTTATTAAAACCTAGATACACTAACGTGTTCCAGGTTGATGACTATATAGTGAATGAAATGAACACATAATTATAGTCGCCTGCCGGACTGCACGCTAAGCTATTGCCAAGTGCGCAGTGGCCACATCTTTCACAAAATTTATTTTTAATGAATTTTCTGTTGAATATCACTAGACTACGTATTATGACTCGTATGAGTTTAAAAGACTCTTCCGTGCGCACGTAACCTCAGAGAAGCATCTAACGGCTATAAACGGGCCTGACCTAAGGAATGATGGTCTTGTAAACTGGTGTCCTATAACAAAAGATGACTTTCGTTACGACACGGATAATTGCATGTCACCATGGAAGACGACCAATCATGTAGCTTTTACAAGCAGGTCGCCTTGTGTAAACATAACAAAATAACAATATCAATCAAATATGTCACAATCTTTATATTTTTAATTCCTGCGAAAATCGACGGCTAAACAACTCTCTCAATCTTAACATAGTAAACAAAATCTGTACACTGAGTCAATTTTCGTATATCCAGAGTTTTAAATAGTTTCCCAAAATACAAATGGGAGCGACAGTTTTTTATTGGCGTGGAAATGCGCAGACTGATTTCCGACGATGGCTAAGCTATAATTATTAAACTTTATTTCCAAGTATATATGACGAAGTTTTGCTTGCAATGGATTCACAATTAGCACATACACGCCCTTTTGTACAGGTCTGTATGTAACAACACCATTCTTTAATACATCGTCCAATATTTTAACGAAATTAAAAACAAACTTCACCAAATTTTATCGCATTACTTCGTTTTTAATGCTACTTTATTGACTAAACAATGTGTACGTTAGGCGGCTGATGAGCGCGTGGTGGTGCGTGGTGGTGTGTGGTGGTGGTGGTGGTACTGACCGAGCCGGTGGTGCGGCGGCAGTTTGTTAAAGAAGGGGTGTCGCAGCGCGTCGCGCAGGGTAATGCGCTGCGTGGGTTCGTAGTCCAGCATGCGCGCGATCAGCTCGAACAGCTGCCGCGCCTCCTCGCTGTTGCTCTGCATATACCTCTGCACACGCACAGACAACATTACATTACACATACGTATCAGCAATACCCGAAGGGGTAGGCAGAGGTGCAACCAGAGCACCTACTTTTCGTCATGAATGTTCCGCCCCATGATATGATAGGGGGCGAGCCTATCCCTATATCAGGTACAAATTCCAAACTGTACTGAGTAGAAAAACTCAACATGACTGGCCGACCCGGGACCTGAGGGCGTTTGCTGTACCGCCCACGCAATACAACTACGCCACCGAGGCAGTTATTAATTACTGTATTCAGGAAACGTGACATGATAGTTCTACGTGCTACCATGTGTAAATAAATAAACGATGTCATGTATGACTATGACCCCAGAATACTTTTATGACTAAAATAATAGTTTTTATGAAGAAGAAACTAATATACACAGTAATCGAAAATGGCAAAAATGGGATTTATTATAATGCAGTAACATTACTACTTATAAAAAATTTGCTTCAGCTTTATTATCTCCTCAAACAATAAACACAGTGACAACATTGTGTGAATAATCAATAATGAACGTCGCGTTAATAATATTCTGCATTTACGAGTTCGAATAGTAGATAAAGTAGGCGATAAAAGACATGTGTAGAGAGTAAATACACAGTAAAATTATAGTTGGAGTGAGTCATTAGTGCTACATTTGTATTTTTTTTTATTCTTGTTGGAAAGTACAATTTATCACGACGAGGAATATTATTTTGACAGTCAAATTGGCATCAAACAAGTTGCCACTAATGACTCACTAACATTTCACACACATTTCTAGAATCATCTGAACAAAAATACTCACTAGTAGAGGTTTGCAGTTTTCTCTGACGTATCTGCCTGCGGAGGACTTTTCGTCCCAGTCTAATTTGCCGTGGTAGAAATATTTTGTTCTAGTTTTACGCGCCATTCTGAAACGAAACAAAACTTAATGTTAATGCGAAAAAGAACACGGTGACTCAGTTCCTAGAACCGAACACAATGATAATGTAACGCCCTAGTTCCCAAACGTAACACTGTTATTTTCCATTGTTTATTTTCGGCGGTCGAATGAGTAGACATCGCAAAATATCGACTAAATAACAGTGTTCGGTTACACGGTGAGATGAGTAATGAGTGGATATGAAATTTAATACAATATGTCGAGTCAATTTCGTGTAAGAGATAAAAAATGAAAAGAGATAAAAATATTTACAATCAGCAACTATTTTTACATTATTAAGTTTTTTTCTATTTGATAATTTTGCAACACTGCCAGTGTTTAACATGATAGAATAATGGGAAAATCCATTAAGTTACACGTTAATTTAAACATTGCCTTTTGGCAATAGAGACGAGAAGTTTGTATATAGGTAGTTTATTTGTACCAAAATAGTCTCTATTATGGTAACTAGCGTGTGATACCACCACGATAATATTGTATTTGGCGCGAAATCTTCTGAACAGAAATAGATTTTTCCGTTTCTTAACGCAAAGTTTCTTGACTCGTGACAATACACTAAGACTATGCCAAATGTGTGTTATTACGCCGCGTGCCAGACGACGTGCTTTAGTACCGACGAAATAGTGGCAATCAGTATTAACTGTTTAAAAAATTTACTACATTATTTGTGAAATGGACAATGTTTTTTATTATTTATTTATGTTTAATACAAACAACTGATAAGTACCCGTATCACATTAATTATAATTATTGCCTGTACCCCACTAATCTTCACCTGTATTTTTATTTGTTAATTTTATGACCCTTATTTACATGTCAGTCTCCATTGGCAAACCGCATTCCGTGCACTGGAATGACTTCAAAATCAATAAAATATTCACCTATAAGGTATGGGTCCTAAAATCCTCTCCATCATGGCGAGGTGTTCCCTGTTATCATGTGTCTGGAAGAGTGTAATGCCGAGGTACAACTCGAACATTATGCAGCCGATAGACCACACGTCGCACGGTTGTGACCAACCGAGCTCTGAAAGAAAACAATCATTATTTACCAAATACGTGCATTATTAATAACTACATTTTTTCCATTCGCGCCCAGAGAAAATATAACACATGTATAGTTTCTAATTAGGGAAAGAATTTTTGGAATCTTACCAGTAAGCTAAAGTCGAAAAAACAATAATATGAAGAAATAAAATGAATGTTAATTATTAACGAAACTGGAAAACATTAAACGCCGGTTAAATATTTATAAGATAAATAATTCATTACCTAATATGACTTCGGGTGCTCTGTAATGTCTCGTGGAGACGATAGTACTGTGGTGTTCATGGTCAAACGTTGCGCTTCCGAAGTCTATAAGTCTCACGTCGCTCCGTTTCACGCGTCGTAAGTCATGTGTCTGGAAATAGGACATAACACTTTTATGACACTCCGTTATAGCAAAATGTATATTATTACTACATAAAAACAAAGTTAAACATAGTCTCGTCTTCGAGTATCGTAATTAATTTGAAATATCAAAATAGAAGCACAAATTCTGTGTTGTAAGAATCGTTTCGGAGAATATATTCACTCACAGATTACACAAACTGAGCAATTTCTGGAAGTCCGTAATTCGTAAACGATGCTATCATTCTGATGAACGGAACAATGGGCCGTTTCAGACATCGTGTTAACATAATTTTACGATTACAATCACTACAACAAGAAGCAATAGGGTTGTCACATGCTTACTAAAAAGTTAAATAAATATTTTACAATGTTTTTGTAAGTTTACACAAATACTAGACAATTGAATAAAAGTAATTTAGCCGATATGTTTCGATTTGTGTTTAACTTTTACTTCTGAGGTTTCCAAGAGTTTTAGAGCGTTTCTGCTCACGGGGCGGACATAATTATTTTTACGTTGCCACGGCAAAATTACTTCACTGCACGTTTTATTAAACGTTAAATTGGCGTTACTCACTTTCTTAGAACTAGTGTAAACGCTGACGACCTCGTAGTCGCTGTCGACGAACAGTATGTTCTCCGGCTTGAGGTCCGTGTGCGTCAGCTTGTTGTCGTGTAGGAACAGTACGCTGTATATCAACTGGTACGATATGTGCCGCACCTGCTCCAGCGGGTACGGTTGGTAGTTGTTGTCTTTCTGTAATGCCCGAACGTTCATACAATAAATGTTATGTTCAGAAGGTACAGGGAGACGCGTGTGTTGGGGATATAATTAGGAATTACGAAGGACTAAAAGCCAGTAAAAGCCATCAAAGCCGATAAATATATTATCTCATTCCGCTAAAATTTCGAGCGCGGGCATCGATCCTGCGGTCTAACGTTCCACGACTGGCTACTCGCCGTATTTAGCAGACTGCGTTACCGGAACTAGACAATATTCTATGGCTCACTTTTGTACCTTAGCAAAGACAACGAAAGGGGGAGATAAGGTCGTGAAAAAATTAAGACATTCTTATTCTAAAACATACCTACATATTACGGATATTATAACATACTGACTAACATTACGAATTTCAGTTTATTTACATAGAAATGACCTCCGCGGCGAGGCTGACGTGTCGCTAGCTGTGGAAAGAGAGGTCGCGGATTTGATTTTCGCAACATGACAAATATTTACACGCGGCGCAATTTGCCAGACTTGGTTGTTATTAGGCCAAGTCCTTGGTAATTTTATATCTTTCTAACGGGATATCCTATTTTATAAAAGTTATTTATATGATTTCACAGTTCATTATATCAAACCGCGACGTCTCATAAGCACTATTCCAACCGACATAATGACGTCTTTATTATTTGGCAAAATATTTGCAACGAAAACTTGCAGACAGTTCACAATGCATAAACAATACGACAATTGGCATGTTTATTGTTTGATATTATTTATAGTAACATATACATGCGCGCGCATTGTTGTTTATGTGTAAATAGACTACAAAAATCATTCACAGCCAAATAGGTCGCGAGGTATAAATTAAAAACCAGTTATGCATTAGTAAATAAATTACATGAAGAACAGACTAAAAACTATGACTGGCACACCAGTCACGTGTATTTAAATATACCTAAGTAAAAAACAAACAAACTCCGTGATTCGTGAATAGGCCGGTCTATTTCAATATTTTATGTCGTCTGGGGTACGGTAATGAGTATCATTGGCTATAAAGGGAGTCCGCGTGTTTATTTATATGGGCATCATTAAACCAACATTGAAACGGTTACTCACCAGGAAGTCGAACACACTCTGTCCGAGCATTTCAAACGCGATGCACATGTGACCGTGGTACTCGAACCAGTCCAGCATCTTCACGCACAGGCTGGAAATCAAACGGACATAATATTGTTGTAATATCGACCAACGGTAACATTATATGAACTTAAATATGGCATTTCAAAATCAAGGGCGGCGTGGTGCGGCGCGGCGCTGGGAAAACGAGATAATCTGGAAAGTTTGGAGCGAGCGAGAGAGAGGGGGTATTTTTGTGTGCACACAGTTGACATCGAGCCGCTCACTGGCTCGCCGCCAGCCAGCAGCTATAACGTCGCATATAAACGTGCAAGGTCAAATATTGCCGCAGTCGGCGTCCACGGTCCGGCTGAACCGCGCCGACATCAACAAGTGACGCTTCCCGCCGCCGGACCGACTCACCGACTCACCGCCACAACGCATCAAGCCGCTACAATAACACTGACTGACAATCATCGATATTTACTCACTTTTTGCAGTCGGGGTCGACGTCGGCCAATTTTTCTAAAACGTTAATCTCGAGTTTTGCAGCCTCTCTGTACTT
The DNA here is from genome assembly GCA_947568825.1 of Sphinx pinastri. Classification (NCBI taxonomy): domain Eukaryota; kingdom Metazoa; phylum Arthropoda; class Insecta; order Lepidoptera; family Sphingidae; genus Sphinx; species Sphinx pinastri. The sequence continues at coordinate 4,537,595 of OX387627.1, read as the reverse complement.
CTCAACGTTCTTAATAATCTTTAGAGCCATTCTGTGCTCCCTGAAAATAAACACAGTCGCGTTACGTTAAAACAACATACACGTATAGTTCTTTTTATTTTAACTATCGCGAGTTGACGTGTTCATGTAAACAGGTGAAAATAGATGCGATGAATAATTAGCGTGAAGCGTGGATGGAACTGCCAAACGCTCTGTGTATCGCTAGTAATAACCACACCATTCATACTCCATATAGCCCGGAAATCGTATAAACATGCGCATAAATTTCTAAAGATATATCTTGTGACAAATACCAATGTAGAAAATTATTTCGAGCAACTCGGCAATGACAATGGTAGGGGAATATATAACGTCACGTCCATTAGTTCTACGGGATAAATACAAAGTAGCCGACGGACGTCATTAAAGCAATATCGCGAGTATTTTAATAATTCTATGTATTAATAAATGAGTGCTATCCGCGATACTTACAATTCCAAATCTTTCACCTCGACCACCTTGCCGAACGTGCCCTCACCGAGCGTGTCGATGATTTTGTCTGCAATGAAACCAACACATTCATAATTAATCACCGGCCCATTTCGACAACTAAAAAAAATGTCTGAACCCACTAATCACAGCGGGAACCGAAAATTTTAAGAAAACAAAAGCATGAGTTACATTATCCGGACTTTAGTTATTCAGACAAAATATAAAAAAGGAAAACAAAGCTGCAAAAACGATATCGTTCATAACGAAGACAATATTCAACGTTGCCATTGTTACATTACAAAGAATTGAAGTTTATTTATTTGTATTAATCTTCATTTAACACAGATCTCTGAACTGCAATAGCTCTTGTTGATCTTGTGCAGAGCAATGTATGCGACAGTCGTGTTTTCTGTACAGTAATTCATTTGGTATTTGTATGTATGCTATGTTTAGTTAGATAAAAATGGATGATTTATAATGTGAGTTATGTTGTTTAATGTATGTATTTTCGTGTTTGGTGTGTGTGTGTGTGTGTTGTGTGTACATGTGGTGTGTAAATGTACTGTGTGTATGTGTGTGTAGGTGGTATAATGCAATCGGTTTAGTTATGTTGTGGACACGAACATCTCGCTCCCATGACATATCCGGGCCAGTAGACCAGATGTCCGTCCTTGTCGTCCTTGACGGAGGAGCGTGCGCGGGAGCTCTGCAGGCGGCGGCACAGGCGGCACAGTCAGCACAGTCAGCACGTCAGCCCGTCAGCACATCAGCGCGTCGCAGTCGCCGCACAGGAGCCGCACGCGCACCACACGCACCGGCCACATGCCACGGAGATGCGCCACACGATCGCCACGACCCGAGTAGTGTTGTACCCAACAATCAAACAATGGAACGGTTGCCCGTCAGACAAGCGACAATTGGTATGGTGTGTCGGGGGTGCATGCTGTTAAAGGGCGGACGGGTGGAGCCCACTGGACCGGGCGGGATGGGGACCGGTACCGAGCATTCCTCACACTTTCGTAGCCACACATCACACGGGAAGTCAGGAAAGTGTCCACCCGAATTATCTCTTTACACTACAAATATAACAAATACTAACGGCACGGTTGGGACTTTTCTTCTTATTATTATTCAAATTTGTTGTTTTACGTTTAAAGCTCGACAATATTTCGAAACAGAAAAGGGCCATATTATCCGTAAATATTCCTATAAAAATGTTAAATACATGCACTAACATTATTACACTGCTTTATATTTTCTCGAACTATAACTGTCAAGTAATGTAAAATTTTTAATTACCTACCCACAAGCAAGAATTGAATATACCTTTATAAATTATAACTGACACTTCGTAGTGAAAACACATGCAGCAAAAAAAGCAAAGCTTAAATGGTCACGTGAACGTTTGAAGGTATATGAGAGCATATGAATAAAATATCAACCATCAGGTTTATCGTGTACGATATCATAGGATGTTATTATTATCGCAAGCCGAATACGATGGAGCCGCCATAATATTCGTGAATCGCTAAGTTCTACAAACTTGTTCATTAAACGGATACGTCATATTAGCACTTTGATACGAACTATAACGCCACGAGCCATCTACTTAATTATTGCAATTGACTAAAACAACCTATATATATATATATAATATATACAGAACGAAAGATTGTGTTGTGGCAGCCTATAAAAAAGTGCACAGATACAATTTTATAGTTAACAATAATTTATAACGAAGTAAGTTAGCATATCGTAGGTATAGCAAGTGAGTGACCACAGCGCATAATACTAGTCTATCCATAGGGCAAACCACAATATAGCAACGTATTTATTCATTTGGGATTCTTTTCAGTTACGGGTTAATTGGACAGCTATATGTATAACTATTTCATAGTATATACTACGTACATAATACTAGGCTGTTTTATCCTTATACCTCGGGGAATTTTAAAATAATTAAATCACTTATAGGAAAACATATAACGTGTGTAAGTAAATCAATTTCAAACTTTTCCTGTCAGTAAAAGTAAGTTCATGTACTATTGTATTGGTGTCGATTAAAACCTGTTAGGTACGTAATCATTATGTACTCGTATACGTAGATACATTGGATATAGTTAGAATGTATATAAATACAACGGACCAGGTGTATGTTAGCGGCACACAGAGGCGCAGGCGGTTAGCTTGTGCTTACAGGCGGCGTGGCCGCGCGGCGCATGAGGTGGCGCGGCCGCTGCGGCCGGTGGCGGCTGCGCAGCTCCGGCGGCAGCACCACCACGTCGCCCACCGACAGGGGCTCCGGCTTCTTGCCCGCGCCCGGGTTCTTGTTACACACGTCCTCCAACTCTTTATTGCCGATGCGACCGTATACTTCGTCCAGATGCGCATACTTCATTATGAGACCCTGAATTTCCATGCGCCTGGCTTCCCTCTCATTTAGCACAGGGTCTCCGACTGGCGTCTTGTCGTCATCTTCGTCGCTCGACGGGAAATAAATCTGTTTTTGTCTACCTATTTCCCTCACCGGCGATGAGGCGGGCGTTTTTGCTATCTTTAATTTCGACTTCGTTTCGTGACCGCCTTGCGGTGGTGAAATCAGATCGCGAACGCCAGGTTGAATGTTTATATCCACCGGTCGTAAAGATAATTTTCCACTTTTACTATCACTGTTTTCACTTCTTTGAGCTCTGAGCGACCTTCGTTGATGCCTTCTGTAGACACTATCCCTATCTTTGCCATAGTTTAAACGCTCTTTGGGAATAGATTCAAGTCCATTTTTGTATTCATCCTTATCTTTATGTTTGTGACTAGACAGCCTGCGATCAGCAGTATTTCTATAAGGGGTTTTGTCTCTGGTCTTGTCTCTAGTATAAAGGCTGTTTTTGAACGAATTTTCACCAAACACGGCTGTAGTTAAACTTCTCATTAATCCGCGCGACACAGAATGTTCTGGAGGTTCTAAAGTTTTGTCTCGATCTTCTTTTTCTTTCCTAGCCCTCTCTTTTTTCTGGCTCGCGATTCGGTCCAGCACAGAAGAATATTTGTCTTCTAAGCGACTACGAGTGCTTCCCAACAAAATAGTATTCTCGATGTTATTATTGGCTTCCTTCAGAGGATATCGCTTAGTGAACGGCGATGATTTATTATCTTTCGTGTGAGCTTTACGAAATGAGTCACTGCGGCCGAGAGCGCTAATACCCGAGACAGTACGCAAAGGTGAAGTTTCGATCCGGGGCTTTGGGCCGCTCAGGTAGCTGGAATACAGCCTATCGTCATTTAACTTCCTCGAGGTCGGGCCGGTCACCACGGACGTCAGCGACGTGTACGGCGATATATGTCCATTGTTCTCGTAACGGCGTATATTCGCCAATGCCGAATTTTTGCTAGAAAGTAACTTTTCATCAAACCGAGAGCGGCTTGCTGACAGTTTCGTGTCAGTGACATCACTTTTCTCCGAGGGTCCCCTGCGAGTCAGTCGATTTATAATGCTAGAGTAGCCATCTGAAAGCATCTGAGTCACACTAGTGGTGGACGAACGATTGTAGCGCTGACGACGCGGGCTCGTCGTGCCGCTTCCACTTGTCACGCTGGTCATATTGTTGTTAGTTTATCCTGATTAGGAACAATTTAACCTGGATATATCACATAATGTTCAATAAGCACCATAATTGCACGTTTATAACTATATTCCGAAACATTGGTATATTACAACAAGCGGCTCTTCCTGCTACGCGGCGTATTGTTCGCTACCACACATTAGACTGGGTCTATCTCGAGATTGGGAACGTACCTAAGCGCGAACCGAACGAATTTCAAAAAGATCACTAGCACAGGCGAGTGCGGCCGCCGGTGCCAAGTAATGGTCGTGGACTAAAAATATCGCCAACCCGTGGGAGCGCCCTCCCGCGCACTCCGAGGTGCCCGCGCCGCGCGAGCTTTACACACTCTTCCATTACATGTCTATTTTTTTTCTATTACGATAACAATTTTTATGCGACGACAGGATATGCACTTTTATTGTAACTCATATTTTTCTTTGTTTCCCAAAATTTCTCAAGATGTCAATGACCCATCATTGGTGTCTATGATTCCCAAAAAAAGATATCTGTTCGGCCCACACGAGGATGCTATTAATTTATTTTCCAATCATAATTAATAGCTACGTTACTATGTATGTTTTTCCTAATCGGCGCAATATTGCCGTGGTCATCGCGCCATATATAAATGGTGTATTATTATTTATCGCATGATGTTTGTAATGGATATTTAACGACACCTTTCTCTGCACGTCGAGGTGTGGAGCCAAGACAGTTCTGTCAATAAGAGGTCGGTAATTGGGTTAGTGGAGCGCGTGAGTAGTGAACAATGCCACCAGTGCCCGCGACCGACACGGCCGCGGCGGACACTCATCGGCCGCCGCCTGCGCACGCACACTACACTGCAGATAATCATCTTAACCACGCACTACTATCGCCGCCGCCGCACTTGCGCACATAGGTCAAGCATAATCTTAGCTAAGCATCGCTTGATTACAGTAAATAAGTTAGGAGGAGACGCGTGTTATCTGTCGAGAGAGCGAAACGAGCGGACGCGCGCGTTTTAACCCATGACGGGACGCGTTGATAAAACATTACATGAAACAAATGTTGTACGTCAGTCTTCTCGTGTTGTGAAACGATATTTGTTATGATAAGCAATATGTTTGTTAGTTACTAATGGAACACCATTTTATTCATATCATAGGGTCATATATTATGACATTCACAGCGACATACTTTTATCACTTAGGATGTTACTCATTGTCTAGACGGGTGTTTAAATATGTAAAGTATGACGTCCGTAACGACTCATAAATTTACCTACGAGGGTTGAGCATTGAATAACAAAACAGCACAATGTTTACGAAGAAAGTTTTACTGCTTTCATTGCAACGGAAACATCAAGAAAATATTAAACATTCTTCGCACTCTGCGGACCTGAACACGTACATTTTTGTTACTAGAATATTTTATAATTACCCTCAGAAACCTGCGCTATTTTAATTGTACCATTACTAAAGAATTTTACGCATGAATTGTCACGAACACTCGGTTTTAACACTGGTTTGCTATGTTTCTAAATGTTACGTACCTTCCAATAAACATAATCATCAGATATCAAAGGATAATTGTATTGTACAAAGTTTTCAATGAAATTCAACAACTTGGGCACAGTAGTTTTAGAGATTGTTAGATACAGAGAAACCACCAATGCCAGTAGTGACATACACAAAACTTCCGCACTAATTATCGTATTATAATCGTTACTTAATGCCAGCACGCAGGAGCCGTTTGGTCGCATCTTGCGCAACGTACAATGAACCACGAATAAGCATAAGGAGACATCGCTCAACAGCTGTTCCATAAAGGTGTGCTCGGGAGCATTGTGTAAAAAAATAAGAGTGGGGACCGGGAACAGGTAAAAATGACCCTAACGGGATATTGGCCGCTTACAGAGTTGTTGGGGCCTAACTATTAAACACCATAAGCGTTTCAAGAATCAAGGGATAAATTCTGGAAAATATTTACTATGTGCCGTCAGTATTTTCATTCCGGCAATCATGCCGCAAAAGACAATGAACTTGATAATAATGTCTATAAATCAAGGCGATACACACTATTTACAAGTGGTCTAGGAATGGATGTAAATAATTTTCTATTTATGAGTCTCGATATTAATTTACTGACCTTGCCAACGAGTCGACTACAAGCACCGTCTATATCGAAAAGGATCTCCGCCACGACGGAAAGCAATTTTGCCACATCGTGCCACTTACAGCCGTGTTCCTTAAGAAACCTCTTATAAAGATCATAGAAGGAGCTCAGCCTGAGGGGCAACCGTGCGCGATCGCTTTTTATTGTCAATTCGGCCATTATGCACACAACAACATAACACTGCACTGCGATACACGAGTTGTTTAGACCGCGCGAGTGACAGCCGCCGGCGGCGTGGTGCGGCCGGGCTGCCGGCCGGTTATTACACAACTGCGCCGAGCGATACCGCCTGCTAGTACACACTTCGTCCTCACTAAGCGGCCCCCACACAACCGTCCAAATAAAAAAAATTGATAACAGGGATCACAATACTACAAAAGCACGTGCAACGCTTAAAGGCACCTCGTCTCGTTCGGAGGCTAACAATCAACTGCGGACCACTTTCTGTGTGGCATTTTAATTACGGAAGACGAGCACCAATGGAGCAAATAAATTTGTTACAGAACCTCGCGGTTGAAACAGGATTTATCCGCACTGAATGACACATCTGATAATTGTCTTGAATGTTCCTTCAAGCAATAAGCGCATCAACGGATCGTTTGTGCGGAAGAACAATCATGTCACACAATCACTTTACGTATATATTTATTCAATTGTCATTATGACGAAATGTAACCTGTCCGGGTCATCGCCCTTGTCTCATTTTTGTTTATTAATATTTAGTGTGTAGATATTAAGTAAAATTATCTATATCATAAAATGAATGAGCATACGGTTGTTAAATAATTGCGATTGTATACTTTTGATAAGCGCGCTAAGCTTCGGCTAGACGACGCTTATTCACTATTATAAGTATTTTTAAGAAATAAAACTCATGTCTTTCCTATAGCAATTTTTAAAATTAGCCCCGGAAATTAAAAATCTACAAACTAGGTATGAATGAGGTGTTCGCTCGTGAGACCAAACAATTCTTCGTTAAGTTATTCGGAATCAATGTTTTAACTGTAATGGAAATAAATCAAAAATAACGGTATGATTATGAAAATTTTAAGTGAGTTTGACTCATACGAGCGTCGAGGTCGGCGCGGCATAAACGATATCGGCGCGCGAGGTCCACCGGAAGGAACTGGGCATTTCTAAATAGATGGACCGGTGCTGCATTTATCAGACCGTATCTTGGCCAACCCTCGACCACTGAACGCCACACTTATTAATGTTACATGATAACATTACCATCCACTAGTGAACTTGACCTCCTAAAATAAGTTTAAGATTAGTGTGAAATCAATTCCTCTTGAAACAGTGGGTGTAAATATTTAGTCACTGTTTCATACTTGGCTAATAACAGATTTGTGATATTATGTTTATATTTATAAAGACATAATATAATCTACTTCCATACAAACAAAAACAAGTTTACCAATTAGGAAAGGTTATAAAATAACAATAAACAGCTCAGAATAAGGTTCACAATAGGTTTAAGCATTGAGAATACTAGGCGTAGTGATATTGTATACGTAACACTGAAATTACCTTACCAAGGTATAATGAGGCTCAGCTCACACACGGCAGTCAAATGTTCGCATGTTTTTTAACCGACTTCCAAAAAAGGAGGAGGTTCTCAATTCGTGTGTTTGTAAGTAATATTAATACAATACAAAAACCCAATGGATAGTTGCAGCTAACATATTACAATCAATGAGACCCTGCGTTCTGTTCCCGGGTTGGTCAACAAAAGTATGAACATTTATCGATTCGGAAAACGCGCGTGTATCATTCTACATTCAAAAATGCCCGATACGGCGATAGTATTGCCTTCTATGGTATGGATATAAGCTTGACGTTTTACGTACGCCATCAATAATGCAATGACAGTGATTAGTTATATTTTGTTAATCACGAAATAGCAGACTGTTTGTTTCTGTAGGATGACAGCGCATTTTATTGATTTCTTGAATAGTTTTTGATATATTCATCTCTATTGTAATCATCACCCGTAATAATTATACACACGTCAATATCTCACTGCAAAGTCTGCTTTGACCCTTATGAAAGAAATAGTTGGCTTTGAGTTAAACAATTTTTAATGCAATTAAAACACAATGGAATTTCAAGGAAAATCAGGTGGCCGCTGCAGGTTTCATTACAATTCTAGGTTACTCACGATTGGATTTACTATTGTCTGATATTTTTTAATACTTTACGACACCAATTTATTAAGAATAAGGCATGACGATGGTCTCGTTGTAAATAAGGCATATTATTTTAACTTATCTAGTTAATTACTGCCATATAAATTATAAATTTCGCTTAATTGAAAGGAAATCAGAGCCATTTATTAGTAGAATTTGAAATGATTTCCGCCTTAACGTCCGTCTCAAAGTATAAATATCAAACCCGCTTTCATTCGAATTAAGGAAACGTTCATAATCATGTATATTATGACGTAAATTTTAATGATTAAATGATGGCTTTACATAGCCACAACAAATGTTGTTTTCGAATGTCGCGAGTTTATAGGAGAAACTCAACAATATACCTAATACCTATATAGCAGTCTGTCTAAGTGTTACAGTTTCTTCAACATTCGTGACATGTTTAGTAAAAAAATTTTTTTTTAACTAAGTTCCGTTTTTGATGTTTAGCATAATCCTATAAATAATTGAAATAAAAAAAATATGGTTACTCGAATTTACTAAACTGATTTCAATATCGTAGAGGTGATGTGATGTCTAATTTTAAGCTAAAATCAATAAAATATTAAAGGATTTTATAATTATTATAAGGATTAAAGACTGCTTCGGCGGTGTAGTTGTATTACGGTACGACTGTAATGCTGAGGTCGAGCAGTGATATTGGATTTTTCTATTCAGTATCAGCCCGGAATCTGGAATTTCTGCTCGATATGGAGATAGGCTCGCCCCTTTTATATAAAGGGACGGACAACACACGGCGAAAAGTGGGTTAGCATTGCATTAGTTGCGCCTCTGTCTACCCCTTCGGGGATTTATCCCCTCACATACACGTATGTATGTATGTATTAAAGGATTTTAACTGTAGTAAGTTCGTTCAATACCACACCATTTCCTTGAGACTCACTAGCACGCATTTATCACTTAAAATTGGTTTTCATTATACGTGATATACATTCATATAAAATTCAGAAAAATTAACAACTTAAAAACTGTTTTATAAATTATCTTCAGATATTTATGATGTAAACTTCGCTACCCAATAGCATTTATTAAAGATCTCATAATAGAGCCTATATTATTCTTATTATTGAACAATATTCTTAGTATCAAGTAATTTCTGCAATCAATCCTTTAATCACATTGTTAGCGGTTGGACGGATATAGTGCGTTTAAGTCTTTTGCTCCACACGGGGGTGGAACTTGCAAGTGGCAAGGCCCTAGGAATATTCCTAATCCACATTATTTTTGCTTTAGTAAATAATTCCAGATAAAACTCTAGTGCATCGAAATAGCTCTACCGCATGTTATTACGTAGAATTCTCTAGGCGGACAAAACCTCCGTAATAGCTTATACTCAATTGCTGATACATGCGATTTAATGAAAACAATAGTTTTGCTTCGTCTCCGCAACCGACTCGCGCCGGTTTCAACGAGTTACAATTATTAAGAGTTTTGTTTCATATAGTTCAAAACAATTGAAATGTGCGTACGCTTCTCTCGGAATTCTAAATAGATATCAGCTGTGAGCTTCATTACTATAGCGTATTTTCCCTTTGAACACAATTTAATGGCATCTGAAGCATTTCATTACCACGGTACAGATGTATTTGAAACATGCGTCTCGACACTGGTATTTAGGATAGTATTGAAACAAACGAAATTTTATTATAAGCGGCCTAAAATAAATAGGTATGCAGTCGTATAAACATTTTCGAAACAAAGAGCGCGCGGAAAAAGCAATGATCCCAAATAATTGCTATAAATTACGTGTTTGTTTTCTATTTCCTTAATCAAGTGGGCGGCGCGTGAACCGTTGCTAGTTGTTATCATAACACAGTCGGTATGCCGGCAGTTTTGCCTAGGTGAAGGTGATCGTCGCACTCCTATTTTCGTGCGCATGCGTAGTCTCTGTTTTAACACTGGAATAAACCATGTGGCGCCATCTAGCGATCGACATCGGTATCACATACTTTATGCCAGCTGCAGATACTATTTTGGTCTATTAATCACACGAATGTTTAGGTGTTGGAAACGTAAAAAAATCACTATTGCGGAATGGAATCGAAACTAACATTACATTTATTAGTACGGATAATTCGATAAATTCTTCGGTTAGCGTAGTATGACGCTCCCTAAAAACTCTTATCCATATTATTATATGACGATTATAGTAACTTTATGAATTTGGTTTTTCTGTACGACGTCCGTCTGAGGAGACCTTTTCTTGGGAAAAATTGACACCTAGGTTTTAATTGTTGATTATTAAATTATAAGCCATGCTGTATTATAATTACAACGACACCATATAGAAACCATGCAACAGAGAAAAATTAGATAGTTGAAACTTAATATTTATACGAGTTACAATTTTATAGATAAATAATATCCTTCCAAAAATGGCCTATAATTGTTTTTGGTTGTTAAACAGGATGACGATAAATTAAATCCTTGACCTAATAATACATGCTAAAATAGATACGCAACGTTCTCAATACAAACTCTGTGCCAGCGAGTTGCGCGTTACTTCTAATATAAGTACGTATCATACTTCGTTAAATTTGTTTTAAGTTAAACAGTTGCACTTCGTGGTTGCCTAATAGAATTGAACAAATAAAAAATAATATCACCTCAATTTTTCAGCTGTTCCGAATTCTATGGCGGTCCATAAACACACGAACATCATGTACATTTCAACTGTAGTTAAATTCGTTAGTGTCTTCGGTGTGGAGTGAAATGTGTTAATAAAGAGAATGTGCTTTGGCTGACCTCTACTTCTTTTGGTTGTTTTTCAGGTTTAAGTTGAGACGCGTGAGAAGGCAAAGGCACATGAGTTTGTGTAAATGAGCAAGAGGGCTGAGGCTGACATTCCACCGCTGGCGGCTCAGCTTGCTTCACTTGCGGCTGCGGTACAGGATTCGGGCTCTCAAAGTTTGTAGACACCCCTTCGGTGTTTTGAACGCAAATCTGTGGCAACAACGCGGCATTTGTCTGATTGCTAGTAACAGGTGGTTTTGCAGGTAACCAAGAGGGGGGCACAGCAGGGGGGTGAGGGGGTTGGCGCGTTATCTTCACCGGGTTGGCACCGTACTTTACGCCGTTATCACGGTTTGACTCATTTGTTTTACATGTCACCACGTTACTTTTTTTTATTACTTCTGGTACAGATACACTAACTACTTGCTTATTTGTAGATTGACTAGACGACTTAGGCACAACATTTTCATTTAAATTATCCTTAGTAGGCAGTTCATTAGATAATGGAGGTGGAGGTAAGTTCACCGGTGCTTTATCGTTAATTGGAATGACCGGTAACTCATTGACAGGTAGACTTTTAGGCACATCATTAGGAACCTGGTTACTGTTTGCACTTTGGTTTAGATCAGCATCACTATGTTTAACTACGTTTGACTTATTAGTTTCGGATACAATTGGAGACACTTCGTCCCTGCTTTGAGAAAAATCCCCACTATCACAGCAAGACAGTTCGTCTAAACTTTGCACTAGGTCCAACGCAGAAGCTTCGTGATAATCAGTGGAGCACGGTGAAGTATCGTCACTAGTGTCGTCAGCACCGTCAGGTCTTTGAGAACTCTTACTACTAGGCACAAAAGCTAAACTAGATGTCACATCATTTGAAATGTCAGCATTGAAGGAGGCTTCGCTCTGTGTCGATGACTCTCTATTAGTTAATGAATCGACGGCATTACCTTTTTCATCTTCACTAACTGTATCAGCGATAACGTTGCACACAACCGACGTATTTTGAGGTAAGTTTTCTTCAACATTCTCATGAGATTGATCAAAATTTTCATTGTTCTCGTCAATATTAGAGGTATTATGATCTGATTGATGATTAACATCCGAATAGGTTCCAACATTTGGTTCTTCAACTGTAGGTAAACTCATGTATTGTGGTATATAATCGAAATCCGGTAAGGGCATGTAATGTACACCATCCTGATCGCTTAATGGTATTTCCAAATGCGGAGTATAGTACTCAAAGCCTGCATTATCATTACAATATACGGACCATGGGTCATTTGACGGAATTAATGGTATGCCATCATAATATAATTCTGGAGGTAATTCTCTGTTAACTAATAATTCTGGTTTATAGTCCCAGGATGGAACGAAGGAATCCTCAAAAGCCAAATAATTATCTGGTAAAGATATTAAATTTTGATTTAACTGTGTTGGGTCTAGAGCATACGAGCCATCGTAGAACGGGTTATTAAGCACTAACGACGTTGGTGGTTGAGTTTCATATTCTATCGTCACTGTAGGTTCAACAAACAGTCCATATTTTGATAAATCTGGTTCCGACCGCCTATGTCGGAATGCGCGATAATCGATTTCGCTTTCAATATTAGCACTATAGATGTCAGCAATATCGAAACTGTGCGTTCTTCTCAAATAATTTTCCGGAGGCATTTGATAATATACATCGTGGTTTTTGTCATACTCGCTGTTTTCAGTGTCATCGTTGAACGACTTTTGACAATGTGGCACACCCACGTTGTTTATTTCTTGTAAAGAATCCACATCATTTGTTTGGTTAACGGTATCAGGTACAGCATCCACGGTTCCGAAATTGCAAACAACATTGCTTGGCAGCAGAACTACACGTGGTAAAATCGGCGGGGGTCCACAGAAAAGTAAATTATTGGGGGGTGGACGCGGCGGCTGGGCAGCCATGGCTCCGGCGCTGGCCGCCGCGGCCTGCGCGGCGGATTAGTATTTCGTAGCGCGACGGCGGACACACGCCGGGCGGCCGGCTGAGCTTCGGTACTGACTAAAGGCGCATCGAGTGACGAAGGCGAACACAAATAGAACGGACGCAAGCGCGAGGAGGTCGCCGTCTCTCGCGCACATCTTCACGGGCGAAGGCGCACGCGCACGCGCACTCGCCAGCCAAACACGTCCCGCATATTATTCCAAACAGGCACAGTGACGTTTACGCTTTATTCTGGTTCCGGACATTGCCTACAACGTGTACCTAAGGAGTCGACGAAGTGACGGACAGGTTTCGGGTGGACACTTGTATGTGATTGTTGCGGAGGCTGGATTTTAATAGTCGCATCATTCTTTCGCGCATCTTCTTAATAGAAAAAAGAAAACGGTAAGACTCACCTGTTCAGGGGGTGAACGCGGGGAAGAGTCTTCGCGATGATGTCTCCTCCGCCTGTGTGATGTAGGCGAACGCCGGTGATGTGACCGTTTGGAACGTTCATTTCTCCGCCTCCACGAATGCTCGGAGCTGTGAAATCATCGATCACCAGGCTGTAGGGTTAGTGAGCAGGCGGTGCAACGTATACTAAAAACGTCTAGGTGAGGTCTCAAAATATTGCTAAGGAACATATTGCATCTGAAGTTTACTAACGTTGGCGAACGTTCACCGCAACCGGTATGAGGATCAACAAGCTGAACAAGATAGTCTGAGGAAGGCGAGCAGCAGGCGCTTAGTAGCGCCCGTACGGCTGACCAGCGCGGTAGACCCGTCCTTTCCGTTATAACGTTCTATTAGTTTAACTGTTTTGGATGAAGTGCATATATGCACGACATCAACACAACATTGTGGCAAGTATTAAACAAATTTCCAAAAAATGTTATGGGAAATAAAAGTATGCCGTGCCTAAATGTTATATTATGTAGTGAAAATCAGCTTTATATTGAATCAATTGAATAAGATTTAGAATTATAAACGTAATTAATAATTATATGTAGCGCGTACTATTACGTGTTGTGAACACGTTGAACGTATGCAAACTGGCAGATAAGATACGGTTGTCGAATACTAAATCTGTATTACAACAGAAAGCAAGAAAGACGTAACGTAGAGCGCCGAGCGTCGATCGGCGGTTATGTCACAAGTTGACCACTCAGCGGGGACCCGGCGCGGGCTGCGGTCGCGAACGCACTGCCAACGCCGACTCGCCGCTTGCGCACCAGATACTTACAGTAAAACAGCGTACAATCAAATGATCGTTTCAGAGCCTCTACCGTCGCAGCCTACCAAACGAACGATCAAAAATCTCCACGTCACCCATTGCAAAATCTTCATTCGTACGGTAACAAGTCTGTTGTGCGAATACGTATTAATGCAACACGACTAACCATAATGAGCCGGTTCTCTAAAACGGTTCAGTTTTAAATTGGCATAATTTGAAATCGCGTGGAAGCTCACCAACAAACTCGAAATCCTTGAGGACTCAATGTAAGGCTGCTATCAATTCTGGTCAAGTTATTAAACTCTTCCATGGTCAAAAAACATGTTCGTTTAAATGTTACACTTGAGTAATTATGATCACATGTGCGTGTTGCTTACAACAAACCGTAAACAGTTGTAGTTCAACAAGAATGCCAACACGAGACACAGTCGCCTCTAATACAATTAAGGAAACGTAATTGGTTTACCTAGACGCAGTAGAGATAAGTCTGTGACAGTTATGATACCGTGTTAAATATGGAACGTTTACTTTATACAGTAATAAATCATATTATTCAACATTTGCGTATTTTATAACTGTTAAGTGACTGTGTCAATACTTTGTGAAGTATTAAGTCTGATTAAGAATATTATTACTGTTTTTCTTATAGGGAACTTCGCGTCGTGTGGTATTGGAGACACATCTAAGACAAACACCTAGTTTAATATCTTAAAACAATGCTCTACAACTATCAAAAATATGATCGGAACATGTTAGAATTGATTTTCAGCACCGCGTAAATGTTTACTCGATGTGAATATAGGATACAGGAAATTTCCATTATTCCAATTAAATAACATTACAAAACTGCACAAAAAGGTGACTAGAGCTTCTATTCGGCGTATTATTCAAGATCAGGGATCACTAAATTTGTACTGTTGGGAAATTATTTTACTTTCAATGCGGTCATTGTTTAAGTGGTTATTGTGTGAAAAAGTGCTAATTATAACATCACCATTATTTCAGTCGGTAAAATTGTACTGCATGAAATGTCTTGAAAGTAAAAAATGTGTCATTTCTCATGTCAGTGTCCATTTGGGCAATGGAAATTTACATTAGTTTTATGGTTTGGTTCCTAATGTAGAGCTCTAAACAAAACACGAGCCGCGGGGACATGCGCGGGCGTCGTTGATATATGTCAAGCTTAATGTCACATTGTTTAGCGCCAACAGGCTGAACTTGAATATACTTGTCTCTTAGTGGCAACCTTTTAATTATGTCCGCGTCAGGCTGTTAGCTTTATGTACAGCAGGCTAAAGTACAGTCAGCCATATAAGTTGCTGTACAATTTCAAAATTTCAAATCGCCTATATGTGTTAAGTTTAATTGAAACATTTTTTTCTTTGTGTGGAGTAAAGTAAATCCCTTTCATTTTATTTTTTTGTAGAGAAAAAAAATGTACGTAAGAACAAAAAGTGTAAAAGCGATTTGAAGTTTTGAATTTGTCCAGCTACTAACGGCATAATACTGTTTTGATAACTGCATAAACGTAGCAATTGACTGCCTCGGTGGCGTAGTTGTATTGCGTACGAGTACGATTTGCGCGCTGAGGTCCTGGGTTCGAATCCCGGGTCGAACCAAAAACATTGTGACTGGGTTTTTCCATATTAAAAATTACTCAGTCGCAGCTCGGAGTCAGGAAGTTGGCGGTGTGATATCCCCGTGCCTCGGAAAAGCACGTAAAGCCGTTGGTCCTGCGCCTGATCTCTCTCTGGTCATGTCGGATTGCCGTCTCACCGGACTATGAGAGTGAAGGAATAGCGAGTGCACCTGTGTATTGCGCACACACTTGTGCACTATAATATCTCCTGCGTACCTGGCTGATCTCCGTTGAGATTGGCCGCCGCGGCCGAAACTGGCTAGGAGGACGTTTTTCCAACGTAGCAATATCTCGGTTATATACGAATATACATAACCACAAAGTCCCAAGCAAAGTCACATACAAACATAATATACTATCGTTATATAACGTACCAGTCTATTATCCGTTGAATGGTGGTAGATTTAAATTGATTGCTCGTGTCAATATGATTTTAAATAAGCCTGTTGCGGTTGTGGCGATGTTCAACAAAGCTCGGCACGTCACACGACACGTCCGTCGCCGTCGCGAATAACAAACACCGGAAGATTCACTTTCAACGGCTGACGACATCGGAATTATCAAATCCGAGCTTCTTATAGGCCTGTGAATGTGTCGCTACAAACCGGCTGTTTCATAAAAATCTTAGACTAGTGTGACCGGTCGTCCCACCGCGAATAACGCGGTCTCCTAGCTTTAATTATTTCCTTAACTATATTTAGGACTCTCTGTTAAATTTCGATTATTTATTTGCAAATTGTAAGTGTTATAAAATAAACTGCTTCAGCGTGTTGTTGTTTACGGTGAAAGCAACCTTGTACCTTATACGTTCACGTACGTTATTACAACTTGACGGTCGGTCCAAAAATATCTTGTATTAATAACGGCTGTCAATATTGGTAGAAATGTATAAGAAAGTCGGTTTGTATAAGCTTTCTATGCAACCGTAAGAATAATCAAATCAGTATATTTGCAAAGCTTGATCAAAAAATTTGCACTAATGTGCAATACCATTAAGGAAATGACACAAATAAGGTTAATGAAAAAAGTATGAAGGAAATATCAATTCGCAACGCAGTCAACGTTTCAAGCAACAAACGGTATTCACACAACGGTTCTTTATATTTAGAAATACCCAACACGTGTACTGGATTGAATCATCTCTTCTGTTTACTGTTTCGCTGGTATTTCCTCATCATATTTCGTAATATTACTTTCTTTAACCTATTTCTTTAGATGCAGTTCACAGATCTCTGTTAATAATGTTTAACGGAACGACCTTTAATGGATAAAAATAATATCACTTTACAAGACCTGTGAGACAAGTAAGGAAATCAACAGAAATAAGGTGCCCAAAGGCCAGATAGGTAACGTGGCCTGAAATCACAGCGAGAGTGGAACGCCTGTGGCACAATGACCATAATCGATCGGTCGGGTGGTGCACACTGCGTGTTCGATTACGAAATCGAAAGCCGAAGTTTGCAACGTGACACGATCAGCGCCCGGTCAAGGATTCGCTGGACACCAACTCCGTCGCGGCTGAATTTTTTGTATCCGAGACCTACATGATCCAAATAATAATTCGTTGCAAGGTTCTTGTTCGTATCGTAGACCGACCAACACAAAAGATAGATACCACGAAAGGCCGTTCGTGACTCGTTTAATTCTTATTGATACTAGCGATGTAGTTTTTGTACCGATCATCGGGCCGAATCCCTTTTTTGTGATGATCAGGTTACAACAACAGCATAGCGGTCAAAGGGGCGTTAACGAATATGCGGCCATTCGGCTGGGTGAGAGACAAGGCCGCGCCGGATGAGCGATTACTGTGAGCCATGTCAACGCTGCAGCCCGCTACTAATCGCTGTCCGCGTAGTTTCGTCAGGTCAATGACAAGCACCGCACCGCACGACGCGCTTTCGATCAGAATAAATCGTTTTTACCTACTGTGCCTAATCGAGCCAGACATTATCGTCGGAATTTTCCTTATCATAATCATCCTAATCACGAGATAGTACGAGAAGTAATACCTAAAGCTTGTCGTTTACCTGGCTAACGTTATTCAAGCTTTTTGCTTCATGAAACTAAACATTTTCTAAAGGCGCATATTCTAACGAAATCTACTATAGTAGGGACAAACTAATCTGGCCGGTATGACATGACACGGTTTTGAATTTTTTGGGTAAACGGTCTCACAGAGTTATCGCGTAGGGAAAAAAATTGCATTGTCATACCGGCCAGCTTAGTTTGTACGAACTATAGGCTTGTTAGCTAAAAAAAACACTTTAAATTAATCATGAAAATGTTGGAAGAGGTTGAAATTTTGGTGCCTCAACAAAAATTACACTTCAAACGAAACTGTAACATTAGTACCTACGGCCCCAGTAGAGTATGCCCCTTTTGTAGGAAATATGTCTACAGCTTGGATCTACAATTTTTACTTTCGTTTTTTTTTAAAACACGCATAGGCTAAAAATTGCGGTTCCCACAAACTTCAGTGCCAATGCGGGGGTTGAGCCCGCGGCTACTTGTCTCAGTCATAGCTGGCTACCCACTCGCTGAGTTTTAGGAGGCTGTTGTCTCGGAAAATAGCGTCGAGCGGAAGTCCAGAGGCGGAGAAGCCTTAGAGCTGATGCAGTCAAATGTCGATGTATGTTATTTTTTGTAGTTTTCAAATTAAGTTTAAGTTTTTAAATATAAGGTACAAGTTACCTGGCCAGTAAAACAAAATATATATATGAGAACTTGTCTGATCATAATAATTTATTATAGCGTTACAAAAATTCAATATAGAATTCTAGTGCAATGTAAAAAAAAAAGGTACGGCAATTTTAAGCGTCACTTACTGACCGATCATCGGAATTTATATTTCTTGATCTTTCCTGGTGATTTAGTATTACGATTTACCATGAATTTCTTACCATATCATACCAGCCCTGTATTATATACTGCCCATTGCTGAGCACGGGCCTCCTCTACAACTGATAGGGTTAAGGCCTTAGTCCACCACACTGGCCTAGTGCGGGTTGGCCGACTTCACATACCTTCGAAATTCAGAGAACTTCTCAGGTATGCAGGTTTCCTCACGATGTTTTCCTTCACCGTTAAAGCGAGCGATAATTCACAAAGAATACACACATATTTTTTTAGAAAAGTCAGAGGTGCGTGCCCCTTGGGTTTTGCATTTGAACCTGCGGACATACGTCCCGGCAATCCGTTCCACTCCCAACTAGACTATCGCCGACAATTTGAATTTCTTATGTATAATTAAATTCTAAGTGCCTCGAAATTTAAGTTCGTGACTACAATTATAAATTTCTTATTTTATTGTTAAAATTCTGGTAAATCTGTTAAGCGTATAAAATAAGTCAATTATATGCAGTGTCAATACAACAGAACTTATTGAATTAATCGTAAAAAAGAAACGAAGCTTCCTGTGAAGCTTAAAGGTCACCACTGGAGATAATATAATAAAATTAAAGAGTTTTGTTTCGTGTTGAAATGCTGCAGACTGAAATTATGCAAATAAGCTTAGTTATTACTTGGATACGTGTTTCTAACGTCAAACAAATTTTGCTACTGAATATTTGTTGCACAAAATACTGCATTTGCCTATCGTTGACCAATCATCTTTGATTATAATTCTTCTTCCAATTGCCAATAACCTACTGCAATATATCTTCGGCAGGACATACTTTTCGATTAAGCTATAATTTTTACGGTTTTTTTTCTGCTTTGAATATAAAGCCAAACCTCGCTTATTTTACTTAATATAGGTATAATGTCAATCATCATAATATATCATCAAAGTATTATTTATCACAGTTCATTTTGAATGAACATACAAAAATTAAGTTTTTTTGTGGAAAACGTATTGATTTCCTCGTTTAGGAGGAAAGGTACTCTGCTGTTTTTTTACATTAAAGCAAGCAAACGAACTTATTTTATTGATATAGTTATTATTGTAACATAATGAGCTCGCTGTGCAAAACCGTTATTCGTTGTGTGAAAGCAAAAATCATATTTTCTCTCGTAACTGTATCACGGATTGCATCTGCACTAATGTGATAAAACAATTTCAGGAGATTAACGATTATTTTCTCTTTGGCGAAGAGAAAGTTTCAATAAAACTGTTGTTTAAGATTAACAATTTATTTGTTTTTAAGTTATCGACATAAGATATTTGTTCAAGTAAGAAGCCGGTAATGTTTCGAGAGGTAAGAACGACGAGTCGGCCGCCGCCAGTCGCCAGTGAAAGTTGATCGTTCGACGTGTGTTTTTAAATATTCGCCACATAAACGTGAACTGCGTGCTAAGATTACCAACTCATTAGTATTGCGAATATGACACGAACAAATGAATCGTATTTCTTACCTACGCGGAAACCTGTTGCCGTGGGGACTAGAAATCAATAATGTTTTCATAGACTAATATACAAACATTACCACGTTAATAGCCCATCGTAAAAGTTTTGTATTTTGGTGAAAATATAATAAAAAATCAAATTACGTCATAAACGCCTACAAAGTTGACAAATCCTTTGCGAGCGCACTAACCAGGACAGGACCTTGAAACATTCACTATGAACACTATCGAGACGAATCTTTTGAGCTGCGGCTGTGCGCCCACGAATTTTCGTCGATTGTGTCTTGGGTAAATCACAGCAAACACGTTGAATTCACGTGAGATAACGACACTTTACAATGTATTTGCTGTGATAACGGCGCGTGGCTATCCCGATAACTGAACGAACGTCATAAAGTCTCCGTGTGCGTTATACACTTCATAAGCCAAAAACAACTTTTCCACTCAAGAATCTACCACCTAGAAAATCCTATCACAAACTTTTTTGCTAAGTCGCGCAAGTGGCGACAATAAACAAAGCTATTTAGCAACCGGCCCGGCAGGATAGAATAAAGCGCAACGGCTGTGACTCACCGAGACTTGTGCAATGGTTTTACACAACCATACTTCAAGCACTCGACAACACTGTCATACCGCATAATAAATAATGTTTCAGACAAATAGCGACCTAATACCAGACAACGGTACAGGCAACGTTAGGGTCACGGACGGTTTTTTTTTTCAATTTAAATAAAGCAAGTAGATCATGACGTTCATTGTATTGTTTAGGATTAATTCATCCGACATGTTTATTAACTCGGAACGCAAAAAAAAATAACGGTGCAAAGCATATTTACGATCTAATTGGTCTATTACTACCGTATATGGTACAACCAAGATAAAAATACTGAATTATATAACTTAATCTGTGTAAACATTTACAATACAAAGCCTGTTCAAATTGCACTCGAACCGGGCTAAATTGCAAGTCGATGCACTCCAAGTGGCCGGTGAAAACTAGCTTTTTTCTATTTATACACGCTCTAGACGAGTTTAACTTCAACGTATTTAGCAAACTTCAGTGCTTATGCTATTTGTTAAAAACCGCCTAAACAGTACAGCTGAAATGTTGCAATATCTGATCGCAATATAAATATGTACAATGTGTAAAAGCGCAGCGCGAACAGAGGAGGGTTGTTTGTTGTTAATAGGTAAAGCGAGTGTGTTTGTCGGGGGTACATACGATACACTCCACTCATGGTCGCGCATGTTCTTCTGGAAGGCAGCCGACTTGGGCGTCCAGGAGTCGACGCCGCGGTACAGCGCCGGCAGCTCGGCCACCTTCACCTCGAGCCGCTCGGCGAGCCGCTGCTCCACGATCGCCTTTGGCCCGCTCGTCAGAGGCCGCCCCTGCTCCTTGCCGTTGCGTCGCTCCGAGCACCCGTACCCGTTCAATTTCTCTTCGTTGCAAGACGTCACGCTTTTGGGGCTATCTGTGCTAAGCAATTTGCTTTTAACGGTGTCCGCCTTACCGTAACATTTATACTGCACTGATTCTGTTACGTTCGCTGTTCGCGAATACTTCAAAGAATCGTACGTATCGCCGTTGAGGCTACTGTATTCGATGTTGTTCAAGTTGATATCTCTGTCGACTCGTTTAGACACAGCATCGTACCCGTTTCGCTTACTGTATCGTTCCTCGTGGCTCTGTTTGAGGAAACTAGTTTCGAAATTAGCTTTACATTTAGGAACATTGTTAAGGTAGTCGCTATAACTTAAGTCTTTGTGTAACCCTTTATCACAGCCTTTTTTTAGAGTCTCTTGTATGTCGATACCGTCCCCGTTCATTCGACTGTAATTAAAGCTTGCAGGATGGCCGCTGTCCGCTCTGTTGTTCCCATCTGTCCGTTCAGCATCCTTGCTTTCAAATTCGTGTTTTGCTAGCGCGACACGCGATACGTCGCCGTTTTTATAATGGGTTTTGGAAGTGAAGTCGGCAGCGGTTATACCAGCCCTGTTGTGCTCTGACGGTACAGTCCACGTATCGTGTTTCTTTTTCTCACTACTTTTGGAAGACCAGGCCTTAGCGAGCGCAGCCTTGAGCGCTTCCCGCCGTTCGTGCACGCTGACCCGCGGGTACTCATGTATCGGGACGATGGCGGGCGCGTACAGGGTCGATCTGGGCGTGGCTCGCGTTATGCGGAAACTTCTAAATTCCCTATTAAACTCCGAACTCAGAGAATAAGCCGGTATCCTCGAAGTCACCATTTTGAGATCAATATTTCCTTGTAATAGTAATATTAAACTTAATTCACAAAGTTTTTACACAGGGCACACTGAACACATATCGACTCTACCTGTAATTAATAACGTTTTGAATTGGGAAATGTGTGGAACTAAATATTTCTAATTTGTCAGCGCATTGTCGGAAAGTATGTTTTCGTGTGTGATAAATAAAAGGTGCACGGAATGGATGTGTCGGCGGGCTGTGGGCCGCGACCTTCGCGGTGGGCGGCGGAGCGGCTGAGCGGCGGGACAACGCACTGGTCAACGAACCGCCCCGTGCGCCGGCCACAGGCCACCAACTTGCATAACGCATTCGCAAACTACTGCCAGCCAGCTTGTCTTACTTCTCGACTCGGCAACAATGACCACCGACTGTTAATCACTGTGTCAAAATCGACAGACCATAATGGTCCAACAGTTCTCAATTTATTACTGCGAACACTTAAAATGAATCTATTAATTTGTAGACAGTGATAAGATGTCACTTAAGCGTTAGCTCGCATTGTAGAGCAGTTATGCCGTATATGTGCAACAAGTATCGCCTTGATGGCGTCCCTAATATGGCCAGTGGCAGTGCTGCCATATGGTCCGCGACCGACACATCCTCGCCTGTCTGCTCTCCAGCTGCACCGAATCTAATATATTGTTATATGTACAGAAGGTTCCCTTATTACATTAACTTTACGATAGCTTTGAATCAATTAAAATTACTTTCATGTGGTGTTTATGACTGACTCGTACATTGACGATGCCAGTGAAGTTTAAGGTATGTTTAACGAAAAATATTAATCAAATTTTCTGTACAGTAAACACTCGGTCCATGTATACATGATTGTATAATGTATTGTTTAAATACACCACATGAGATAAAACACAAGAGCTTCATTTATAAACGAATTAAGACGAGTTATTGTTTTGACATCGTTGAAAAACAAAGGGGGAACACAATGATTTAGTTCAACACATTTCCACTATGTAATTTACGCGTGACACTTTTAAAGAGAAATCGGCCGTTTAAGATAGAGCACTCGAACGCGGATCACTATCAACACACGGGCGCAAGCGGTGGCTGCACTCTACACCACTCGAGCGGTCGTTGCAACAAAGGGGAAACACGACGTATGTCATAATCATAGCACAGCGCATGCATCGGGCCGTGTACGAGCGTACGAATTGGAAAGAGAGCAGCCACCGGAAGCCAGTGCGTGTGTATGTATGAGTGCGGTCGGCGGGTGTCGGCGTCCGCTACGTGCATACCTTCTCGTTGCGCGCGCGAGAACTGCGTGCGGTGTGCGTGCACCGCTGCGACTATACTGACTAAAGGGAGGCAGCGCGCGCGGGCCGCGAGTGCCGCGAGGACCCCACCGCGGCCGGTGCCGCCGCCTCTCTCCTGCGGTCCACCACTTGTGACTCTAACTCGAGAGCACTACGGGCCGAATCGCAGGAGCACTGACCTTCGGTGCGACGCTTAAAAGCTGATATTGCTGGTACCGGCGACCGGCGAGTTCGAGTGCCAGCTTGCGTCCGCGCTCCCACCGAGTGCATTACTTGTACAAGTTTTAAACTACTCACCAATTGAATGCAGTTATGTTGCATATACCAAAAGACAGCTAAATAACGTGTCACTAATTAATTATTATTGCTACACGTTTAACTATTGCCTTTACTAATTTAATGATGTTTATTAGTTCAGTAGTTTTTATCAGTAGGTAATAAGCATTTAATAGTTACGATGAAAGAAAAATACTGAATAAAACATTAAGGTAAAACATTTGCTTTGCACCGATTAAATTCCTTCTACATTATGTTCCTTAGCAATCTTATTCTATTAAATACCTCACCGAAACGAAATAATTTTTCATTATTACTTGAATGTGTTTTACCTGAAACAAAGAAAGGCAACATCAGTATAACGCTACAGGCATTCTAAAAATTGTATATAACTACATAATATAAAATAATAATAAAAACATATTATTGAATGTAAAGTAATCATCAACCAGCCGAGGCACAGAAGGTCAATTCAGTTGCGAAACAACTCTGCATTAATCGAATATTATTATGTATGCATTTGGGCCACTGACAAAAAATTACAAGCCAGTATATTTATATTCGAAACTTCAATATTATTATTTATAATATTATGTTACTCGCACATAAAAGAGAAACTTACGTTAAAGTTTATTTGTAAATATTTAAAGTAACATTATCAGTATAATATGTCTATTGTGGGAAAATAGTATAACAGAAGTAGGTCCTCAAAAGCTCAATTCATAAAAAATGGCAAACAAATTTTCACTTCGTACACAAACCGTGAGAAAGTTTAATAATTTAATTAATAGCTTGTCGAGGCTGCAACGATTTATTGCCGCGCCTATATTTTGAAAGTGGTTAAAAAAACTACACAGGACGACGAGAAAAGGACTCTACAAGAACGTGAAACAATAAATATATGCATCCTGTTCGTAATACAGAAATACACTTAACAATTATACGCACTAGCATTAAAGTAATACGAGCAAATGGTAATTATGTAGTTACTTGCCTTCGGTTCGGCGTTCTCATCGTTTGTTTACCCCAAAAGCACCGATACTATACTTTCGATGGATGTATTGTGTGTTTTACGTACGTGTACAATATTATTATGCCATGGTTCATTTAATATTTATTTATGTGTGAAACAAACATGGCCTAGACTGGAACATTATTGCTTATTCAGTGGTGATGTGTGTCACTGCCAACGATTATACGCCCGTATGATTTTATTCCCCTTAGGGCTTTAAGCTGCGCAACATTAGCTTGACCTACAAAAACGTTAATATGATAAAAATAATGCGCTCTGTAAGTAACTTTAACTATGTTGTGGGTGTAATTTTCTGTGTAAATCTACATCGTTAGAGATAAACAAGATCGCATCAAAGTGCATGTCATTTAGTTAGTTTCCAGATATCAGTTATCTTTATGTGAATGTCACTTAAAGATATCATATCATCTCGTATAAACCGTTTAATTGACTATCTAAAGGGTTTATTCAATTTATCAACATGATCAAATCAATCAATTAAAATAGTTCTAGATGAATTCTATAATTTATATGTCGTATAAGCACATATTTCACTCCAATTAAAACAAGTCTACAAGGAAAAATGTGCCTTCAACATAATGTATCCCTTCGCCACACATTTATGTTGACGTACAAACGCATCAGTATTTGCTCGTACTCATGATAACGTAATTAATTATTTACTTCGGTATATTTGTACAGGCCCTGTGTACAATACAACAACCAATTATAATACTTTGAACAATAAAATTATACACTAAACTGGCTAGAACTATCGGCGTTACTTTATTCGGAATTGGAAATTCAATAACTACTATTTTAAATTTAAAAATATACATTCATAAAGCTATCATCAAACTGGAACTATTAATGTATCAAAAATAAGAAGGCTTCTCCTTTCATAGTCGGCTGGTCACCGAAGTTCACGGAGCTTTTGGAATGTAATGAAATATGCATAATATAGGCAAATACGCTTTCATTACAAGTAAATACGTTATATGAAACTAGTGAAGATTAAGAGAAATTCCTAATAAATTTGCACACCATTAACATTAATGTGCAATAAAAAAAAGTTTATTGACTCAATTGACTCATTGACAGTTTCCAAATAAAACATTAACAAGTTAACGTCCCACGAACTTTTTCTGCGAACCCTAATTGCGAACAATCCGTTATGTATGTACGAGTACATTTACGACATAGCAAATAGATAGAAAATAAATACATATACAAAAAGAGTTCTCGATCTGCGACCGTAGGCGACTGCGTCAGTCTATACAATTGGTGGCGCGTAAATGACGGCAAAAAATAATGGCACCGGAGGCGGTGAGTAACCGACAAACGGCGAGGTCCAATGACCCAAATGGTTCATTACTAGGCCGCACAGACTAACTAACGAAAGAAAAATCGGTCGCCGTCTAGTGCACTCTATAACCAGTCGCCGATTCCTCTAGAGGCTCGGCGGCAAAATACACTGAGATAGTTATCTATGTACGGTATCGATTCAATTTGTAAACCGACAATAAGGATGTAACAATTAGGAACGGATAATTCCATAGCATTAGGCGAGGTATAAAACCATGAATATATAAATTGGTTATATTGAGTAGCATGAATTCAATCCGACCGGGCGGAATTTTGAAACAAAAAACTAGGAACATAATTTGTATGGTTCGAGCTCTTTAAGCGTTGCCGCTGAACTAGCTATGAGCGCGGTGAATTAATTCCACGCCATAAATGGTACTTCGGCAACAACCTGATCCGGCAGGCTGGAGTCCAACACAATCTAAACTATTTATCAAAATCTCTTCCGTAAATAGACTTCCTAAAGCTTTGGGATTCATCATCACCATATACATTAGGAACACGTTCAAACGAGCACAATGAACACTTGAAAAAAACATTTTCATTCGTCAGACATCCGTACTCACATGTTATAACAAACATTATGAATGATGGTGTTAGGTTTATAAACATGGATCAAATTCTTAATGATTAATATCTGTAATTGCAGTGAATTTGCAAAAGACGATCATCTTCGGTATTTCAAAAAGTAACGCAATAATAACTGAGTCAAGTGTAACGGTACTTGTTAATTATCGAGGTCAAAATCGGTCATACAACCGAACACGTACCCAGGTAACACAAAATTGTTTGATTCGTCATCGTTTGATTGTACCAAATATACGGCGTCATTAAGTTTGAATCACTCATTACTTACTGTGAAAATTTAAAACGTGACATTTAAAGTTATTAGATAAAATTTTTAAACAATATCGATATACTGTTGAGCAACATTATATTACACACCCTACTGCCTCGATAAAAAAAACTAAAACGTGAACTTCTAAATGATGCGTCATAGTCTCGGACCTATATCTAAAAGATGATTCGTGTATCCTGTATAATCATCAATATTCACACGAACAACGATAACGTTGCAATTGTTATCTAATGCAGTAAATACTAATTTATTATTTATCTTGTTGTCCAGTTAGCAGGAGACAAGAGAAATCAGTGCGTCGACCTGCATTAAAATACCTTTCCCACAAAGAATTACCCGCAGAGGTTCTCGGAAGCACAACAAAGATCCTTTACGTTTTAGTGACTCATCCTTGGCTGGTACAGCCTTCGATCCAGACAACAAATAAAACGTGCACAAGCAGTCAAGACTCGGACGAAAATCTATATACTCGGCCACTGTCAAAACAAATCCTTACAGCATGACAAACAAACCTTGTAAAGTTTATTTATGCATATAAAATGCGATAGGCTCGCTCTTACAAGACAGTAGAAAAGCCAACCATATATCTCGTACATTACAAGGATACTGTCAGAGTGTAACGAACAGTGTCAGTCGCCGATATAACCAATATGAAAGTTTTGTGCCCACAGGCTGTACTGGTAACCCGTGCAATCAGAGCACAAAGTAGTCTTCCGCTGGCATACAGTTGGATTCGGCGAAGACGCGCGTGGGTGTTACCAACCACATTACCGCAACTCTTCATCCTTCGTACAAGAAATTACTTGTTCCCATAATTTATATTCGGGGTCGCCGTCACACTTATGAAGCGAAATTAGAAAGGAAACGGTAATGCCACACTTGCTCGTACGAAAACATTTTGATTTGCGATCATAACATATGATTATATATAAATTAATCATCAATAATCATGATGAACTCATTACCTGATTGGCAATTAATTCTTTATGGATTATTTATACTGTTTGACGAGTGTTATCTTCGTTTAAAAAGGAAATGTTATTTGCAAGTGTAAAGCACGATACAGTTGTACAACATTGCCCTAGGTGTTGCACTTAATTGTGCATTAATTATGTCAACCGTAATTAGCACCAGGTGGTGAATCAACGTAGAAAAAAGATATATTACTTTGTCGTACTCGAAACACGGAAGCATGTATTTTGTCGAGGAGAAGGTTAAACGATTGAAGTTACTTTCCGACACGTCATTTACGATAAAATACAAGAAATAAATCTTCGCGGTGGCTTCGGGCTCTCAAGAGAACTTTCGCTTATTAATATTTCTTTTGATAAAAGGGAAATCATGTCGCGTCAGGTGACAGATGATTGCAGACACAATATGCTACGGCGCGGGTGGATAACAATCGCGGACTCAACAGCGAGTCTCACCACATCTCGGAATATGTTTGAAAACAAAAGTGATCAACATGTATTCCACACACTTGTGAATACTTGATTGCAAGAAATCGATGCGTACACAAGAAATTACTCCAGTGGCTAACAAAAAGCTAATTACTTAATGTCTTTGTAACTGCAAATAACATAGCCTTCAAACAAATCATTTAGATCACAAAAACATTAAAGACACTCATTATAATAGTACATCGTTGATGGTTATCATAAACTTAGTCTTTTTCTTTGGTGCATCTAAAAAACTTAATAAAATGCAAAAGCTCTAATTTCATTATAAATAAACACGTATTATACAGCTATTAAAACCCACACATTCGGCTAGCGATGAAATTATATCTATAACGTTCCCACATAAGTTATGACTTAAAAGTAAATCGATTTACAACGAATGACCGCCTTGTTAAACACTTCCGTGAACGAACGAATTACAGAGTGGTCGTCGGCAGTGTTTTAGTGCGACGCCTTCGCCGATATCCGAACAATACGTGGGCGGCCGATGCATTGACGATCCTTAAACGGAAACCTCGTTTACCTACTTGGCTTCCCTTTAGCATAGCCGATATCGATGCAGTCAAGGCCTCCTGTCATTACATTGTCTTGTAGCGAAGAATCTTATCTGGAACTTAACAAGTACGTACACAGTGCGTCCTTCACAAAATCATTCAAATATGTATTGAACTTCCGCAGTCGTGACCCGAGAGTGTCCGAGCTCCTTGTTCATAAACACCACGATGAGTACATCGACGTTTCTTATATTTCCTATTTTTTTATTTTTCTTACAAAAAAGGAACCTTTGATTTGCATAACTATGACGCGTCACGGATTGTCTTTATTTAGCGAACCAGCCGATAAAACAATCTCCCCACGTATAAGAGTAACCGCATAGCTTTGAATAAATTATCAATAAAGCTTAATCCGATGCAAAACATTCGCATGGGTTGAATGTGTTCCGAGATGTGTGCGGCGACGTTTTGTTTTAATCATACGCCGACCACTATAAAATGCGACGGTCAATGTCATTGTGTTCAACTAGCAAACGTAGAGAAACAAAGAGCCGTGTACGAAACGCAACAGTATGGCTATGATTTAGCAAGTGATTTCCTCACTAGCATATTATATCACGTTAACTCGCGGCCGATGACATGTTCTAAAACACGCGCGCCGAAGACATCATGGCGATAGGTCACATACTGTGCACACGATTGTCACGTCTTCGAGAATTGCCCATAATTATGTCAACATACAAAGAGTCAATTTCAGTGGAAGCAAATAAAGACATTAAAGTGCTCTTGACAAATTTGGGTTAACGTAATCATTCGATGAAGATGAGTCACGTAAAGTAAAACTAACTGTTCTCGGGTCTAAGTTCACGCTTGCTCCAATTTCCTATATCTTTCAGATCGAGTTACATTCAAACGCCAGTTGTGTTCTCATATTTTTTTGTCGTCTCTGAATGGAACACATGTGTAATATTTGTGTCACATTTCCATTTCAATAGTCTAGGTGTCGTTAATAAGACTAAATTAATTACGTGTTTAATATGTGTACATGACCCATATACCGTTGTACCAAACCACGCACCCACACGGCCCGATCAAACAATACAACATTATGTACGATTTCCATGAAACGCACACAGCTAACGGACTTAGACACTATTTAACCAACATGTGCATATATTATTCTCTCTGTTCGACAATCGTTAATATGAATACAATAGAGATGTTTTATCGGTCGCTCTTCCATACATTCAACCACATTGGCTTAAGCGGTTAACACTTCATCAATTGAAATTTACACGTTATTATAAAGCAGGGTATTATTTAACATCACAAACATAATGCAGTATTGACTGATATATTGATATTATTACTTCTATATCCTTCTATACATATAAAACTTATAACGGAAACGAATATCATCGTGCGAAACCGAATTTAGCTAAATTTTTTGAAGCATAATGCGGGTACTCCCGACATTATCTGTTAATTCCGTATCTATGTAATACCCGTTTAATGCCTATATAACCCTTTAAGAGGAAATATTAAAAATCTATGTGACTAATGAACGCAACACATAAAACTAAAATAATTTATGCAACAGTACCACCGCCGACATCATTAGATACATAAATGGTGTGCTTGATGTAAATTTATAGATAATATATTATGGCAGTCCAATTTACATTCGATGGCAACAGCTGACTGCAACAAACTAATAAAATCATAACGATTCCGTGAAATGGACACTATAATTAAGTGAATTTAATAAGCAACAGTAAACAAGTTCCAAGTAAGAAGCTTTCACTAAACGCCTACCACTGCTGGCGGGGTAAAATCCCACAAAATACAGGTTTTATAGTTTAGAGAAGTCGGAACGTGACGCGCACTGTTACCACCCACACTTTGCTTTAAAATCAAGTTAATTAGTGTCCGCTAATTATGAATTGTTCCAAAATTTGATTGGCATAGTAATAGTGAAAGTGAAAAGATGTCACGGTTTATAATTTCGAGAGAGAAAGGCTACGAGAATTTTTAACATATCTCCGTTCTTCAGATGGATTTAAAATCTTCAATGCTATGGTTTAGGCATCGCTGAATTACATATTAATTTTCTTTTAATGTTTGATATACCTAAGTATGTAATAATGACTTCTTATATTTACGCGAATGTTAGAAATTGAAATAAAACTATTTTGCGAATTTCATCGCGGTTTTTTAATTAAGTAATTAACAATTTTACCACCTGATAAAGTAACTGCATTTTTAAATCACCTTAACTCCATTCACAACAAAATCCAATTTACTATGGAGTTAGAACACAATAAATCTCTTGCTTTCTTAGACGTTTTAGTCATCCGTAATCCCGATCAGTCTTTAAGCGACACTGTGTATCGTAAAAATACCCATATAGATAAATACCTGAACGGTGAATCTCGTCACCATCCAAAACAGTTAGCTACCGTGGGTAAATCTTTGTTTCAGAGAGCACAAGGAATCTGTGACGAGAAACACCTAGGCGCTGAGCTGCAACATGTCAACCAAGTACTGCGCGACAACAAGCTCCAAATTCCACGCCGCCGTCACAGAAACCGAGTGAAACCAGCCACAGTCGAACGTGTCCCGGTTGTATTACCATATGTAAGAGGAGTCACCGACAAGATTGGCTACATCCTGAAGCGTGCTTCAATCAAAACTTATTTCAAGCCGCCTAAAAAGATTAGTCAATTTTTACCACCTGTCAAGTGCCATATACCTCCACAAGAACCAGGCGTAGGGACCCGCGCAAAAGAACATATAGCTGACGTGAAACACCGACGCTCTACGAAGTCTGCAGATGCTGAACATTTAGAACAAGGCTCCAAGCATTACCTTAGATTTGACAAACCACAAATCCTTGCCAAACACCGATTACTACCTAGGATGATTCGCGAGGCTATTGAAATTAAAAAACATCCAAATTTCAATAGAGAAGATGGTTGGAAGCTTGCAGAAGCCTGGGATCCAGTTATACATCTTCTTAAAACGGACCCCAAAAGACCAACTGCCAGACCTGAAGACACTGTGAGCTCTTTCTGCGTAGATCGGACCGTCATTAACAACTAATAAAAAAAATGTATATTTAATAAAAACAAAAAACCCGACTGCGTCAATATCTGCCATGTTTATTAAATTCATTGAAGAACTGAAAAGATAGAAACAAGATTTTAATTTGAATATTTTATTTTGGTTTTGAATAATCTTAGTTGACAGTGTTCACAAACGCTTTCGGAGGCATAACAGGCTCACTTCTCATAATTTGTTTGCTGATATAGGTAGAGCAACAAAATCTCGGAGTGAGCAGATACCTCCGACTGCGTTTGTGAACACTGTCAAGTAAGATTATTCAAAACCAAAATAAATATTCAAATTAAAATCTTGTTTCTATCTTTTCAGTTCTTCTATGAATTTAATAAAGATGGCAGATATTGACAGTCGGGTTTTTTGTTTTTCTTAAATATTTTATTTTATTTCCACCTTTTTAGTTTTCAAGCACCTTTATTAGCATTTCCTATTCCAAACTCCAATATAACATACAAGTTACATATATATTCGTAATCACCGTTAAAATATCTTTATTTTGATACCATACTCGATGTATTTTGAAAACTTTTATTTTTTTGAGATTACTTTTTGCCGCCAAAAATCCTTAATTTTGTTTTTTTTTAAATTTTGATGTATCCAGTGTCGCTAAAGAAATATACATACATACCTACACTCGAAAAACATAACCTTCCTTCTTTCGCAGTCGGGTAAAAAAGGGAAGCATTAATTGAAAAGTAAAAACCTAAAGTGATTTAGTTAACCTAGAGAGCGAGAAAATAAATCTGAATACACCAACTATTGTCTCGCAACAGGAATAAATAAATCGGTAGCTTGTAGCAATTGATCACGACTCTTCCACAAGTTTTAATTGGAATAAACTGCAGTGGAACTGGCCCGGTATTGTAATTACTGCTCTCGCATGCGTCGCCTCGGTAGTCGGTACTCTACTATCGGTACTTTCTACAAGGCTCGTCTGTCTACAATGAACAATCACATTATCACACTTTTTTGTTTCCATTAGTAAAAGTAAACGCACATAGCATTTTCCTCTTTCGACGTTTTCTATTTCATATATTACCACATTGATACGCTAGTGTAAAGCAGATGCAAACGTGACCTGACTCCAATTACAATAGATAACATAACTACATGAGACATTTGGATATTCACATCGTTACTTTTACGTTTAATATAACCACAAGGTCATTTATTTTTACAGGCCCGAGGTGTTTAATGCGCTCGATCATTTGCATCAGCAGGTACATTACGGTCAGATAAGCGCTTAACCGGCGTGGAATCGATTTATGAAAATATCACTCACGGTTGACGGTTATAGGTAAATTAAATTTAAATGTCTACGAAAATAATAATTAGGCTCTATAACAAGAAGTCTGTTTAACAAACCTACACTCACTTTCGTCTCCCGAAATGGTGATAGCAATAACGATGAGTAATGAATAGAGAGCTGCTTTAATTCGCGCCGCTGCCTGCGCTGCACCCACGCACTTAGTACAACGCGCATCCACTCGGAACAATACTTACTGGTTTACTTTCTCGATTGACTCATACTAATTCATTTCATATGTCTAGCATTTCGAATTAGATTAATGGCAGTTATCTGGATCGATCCGAGAGGACAGAAAATTGCCACACAAAGAAATGTCAACAATGAATATTATACTTTCACTCGGCACTAATACACGGCGCAAGTTGTAATGGCGCACGGATAACAGTTCTGGTTTATGTTCAACACAAGTTTTGGGGACACCGACAAACATTGAACGTTTCTCAAATTAAACATAACATGATAATTTAACTAGACTATTATGGTAAAAGTTCTTCGTGTTTGGGCAATCAAAAACATTTATTAGGTATTTTTTGCATCAAGTCTGTGAAGAAATGCTTCATTCCGCATTCGATATAACATTGACAATACGATTTATAATAAACTCCGCAGAATATTTCAAATTATGCAATAACAATATGCAACAATGATGAAAATAGGGAACATGCAAGTTTTACATATACATATTCTGTATTGTAATAATGATGTTCAAAGCTAATATTCAATACATGAGAGGCTATGCATGTTATCAATTAACTTTTAATGCCTAAGCTCCGCATATTAATGTTCAATTAAAATGAATTAACCGGTTAACAAACCACTATTGCAACGTAATATCCTAACGTATAAAGATGCACCAAAATATTGAGCCTGCAAACGATCGACAACTGACCGAACAGGAAGTAGTTTTAGTTATGCTACTGCTTGGTTAAACTATTTATTTTGTTTGTGATTTTGAAATTTATTTGAAGAGAGCAATAAAAAAAATGCGCAGTAAGTATGCGCCGAGTGTATATCACGGATGCACTATGGGCTGCGCAGGCGCATGAATGCGCTAATGAACGTTTGTCGCGCCGCTGACCCCCGACCCACGCGGGTTCGACGCCCGCGCTCCCTCGCCCCGGACCCCGTCCTGCAACTCCCCGGACTCCGGAGCCGGGCCCTTGCAAGACTTGCAACCGCACGACGCGGCGGTTCCAGACAGCTTTATCATATTTAATCAGCACCTTCACTGCTCCTTGTTTACATTTTACATCGTAAACATTAATCATCATTATCAATGGTGCCACATGCGAGTCGAAGTCCCTTTTGATATTTCATTATCACAGGCAAACTACTCAAAAGCAGTTTGAATGTTTGCATTTAGTGCGAGTACTTTCATAAAGATTCGAGCAGTAACTTTGTATTAGAAACATGACAGAATTATTACATTATTATGATGAATAGAAATTAAAGGTAGGCCACGTCAATATATCAGTTTTAGTATATTGCTTTCGGGACCAAAATCATAATTATTTGATTTCATTTACATCAAATTCTATTTATGTAAATATTCTATTTGATTCAATTGACAGTAGGTACAAAGATTTCAGACGTACGTATCTGTAAAATTAATTGCGGTAAAATTTTGTTTAATATTCATATTTTGTTCCATATCAAAATATACGTTCATCTAACTAGACTCTGAAAAAGAATATAGCATATACATTTCAAGATCATAGTAGGTAAATACCCAAGTGGCAGGCAGTCCACTCCATAGATGGCGAGACACCTAATGGCTCGTGGTGAACACCAGATGTTAATGATAACATTACACGCGTCCCTTATTGAGCAACGAGCGGAAATGTCAATTTATTAACTTGTAACCTCAACGATGAAATAAATGATACACCACAATATCAAAAAATAGTGTGTGAAGAAAGTTACGATGAAAACTGGCTGTCATCAAGCTTTCTCAGTATTGCGGTCTTATCCGTGTATAGACACTGGTTATTGGTTTAAAACCTGTCTCAAGTGTAAAAACTAAGAGTTTTCCTATAATTGTGACGATGCACAGAGCTCGTCTGGCGCGCCTGCTGCCAATTACTAGCGAGCAGGCTTATGTGAATAAAAAGTATGAAACACGAGCACCGCTCGTCATTCGCGAAGAGAAACTTGACGAGATATTACGACAGCCACTTTAAACGTAGCAATTTCAAACAGCTAGCATGCCGAAGTACACTATCTATTTTGTTCATTAAGAGATTTAAACAATATAATTACTTGTTTTACCCACATTCTATACATATTTTTTTTTCTATACCAAAAACAAAGCTATTCTCGCAAAAACTTATTACTAAAACTATGTTAGTATGTTCAATTTTCATGGGTAAATTAGCGACAACAATGTACCGGAATAGTAAGTTCAAAATTTAAATATGACCTCAAAAAGACGATTTATTTACTTGAGCAAATATCTAGCAATTCAGTAGACACATAGGGGTCAAAACATCAAGATGCCGTAGTTGGTAGCAAAACCTACTAAACCGCGGGGGGGATGTCAGGGGAAGAGCGGGGCGCGCGGGCGCGGTGCAATGGCGAGAGGTGTACACTGTACACTGCAGAATTCGCGTCCGTAGGCGCAGCCACTGGCCCTCAGGAGTCAACGTACTGCGAGGACCGGTCCGCTAATCGATCCCGCACCGGCTTACTCGCGCTCCTGTCCGCACCTAAACGCGACTAACGGTTCCTTCGCAGCAGCCACCATCAGATGACTCGCTGCACCTTTGCATTTTTGCTCAAATGATAAGAGTTTAAGCAACTCATCATACGGAACGTAAACATAACACGGTTTAAAAAATGTACATAGATGTACTTTGGCAAGAAATAGAAGCTCTTATACTTGTATTATCCTCAATGTGCCTTAAATGCAGTATTTAATTTAATGTGAGCTTGTAAGCTCGCATACAAAATCACAGTATATCTATTACTGTAATAGGTATACTGTGATTTTGTATGCGAGCTAATAGTATGACATACTACAGCCAATAGTCAAGCCGATGTATATTAGTTTACCGTGAACTACAGTAACGCATATTATTTCTGTGAATTCATTAACGTGCGTTACACTTTACGTCATTGAGTCCGATACCTCCATGGACGTGACAATAATGCAATTGTCCGTAGACTAATGCGTGTGCCCGACAAACTCTCAAATGTTTTGTTTCTGCGCTCTCATTTTTTCTTATTAACAAAACAACCACACACCGTCGCTATTGTTGCAATATAACTGGAACAGACATAATGTTATATGCATAATGTAGTCCACATAACGTTATGTTACAGCCAACAGTCCCAGTTAAAGTAGCTGTTATAGGCCGAATGATTTACAAACTGACCATGTAGGGACCGAGAAGAGTGATTTATAGGAATTAATGTCTCGTAAAATACATTACACTTTATCAAATGTTGTTTTATATATTGTCCATTTACGATCAAAATACAGACACTTTTTCCGTTTAATTTATGGTTTTATAACTCCATCAATCGGACGCATTAGAAATTCCGCTTCGAACAATATCAGAGAAATATATGCTCCATCGACATGTAATTTGGCACCGAATTACAATCTAAAATTAGAAAAGTATTCCAAGTGGCTCGTTTAATTTTGCGCAGTCAATGATACATTTTAGTGTCGTGATAAATCGTGGAGCTCTCACTAAACGGTCGTTGATTTCGTCACATACCTCGTTCCACGTACAATAGCGCAGAGTACAGAGCCAGTCGGAATAAATAGCACTCGTCATAAATACGTAGACAACTGGTTGCGAATTCTCTAACAGGACCTGCGAGGGCCGCGGCGTAAATCTGTTGCAATGCCTTCCCAACATGACAGAAAGGAACTGATTTTATATATATTCTTGTATGTTCGTGATTGTTATCTATTTCTCGTCAGTCAAGTCATTTACGATTCGATCCGTTTAACCTTATAGAAATAATTCCAGTATTACGTAACCAATTTTAAACACGACAAAACTATCGAATCAATTTTGGAGTGTACAGTGGAGGAAACAAAATCGCCACTGTAAAAATATAAGAACCGGTCGCACAGATGCAAACGAAACTTGAATTACATTCGTAGGAACTTTAAAACATATCCGATCTGTGTGTGGGTATCAAAAGCTCGACTTTAAACTATTACATATTTCAGGCTTATGCGTAATCCAAGGGTCATAAACTAAAAATCTTCAATAACTTGTGTTTATTTCATGATTAGAGCACATGAAGTTAAGTCATCACTATAATTAAGTACCTAAAGAGGTTTTTTAGTATATTTTGTGCAAACTGTTCTTGTCAAGCCTGAATCGCAAGGTCTGTGCATTCGGTTATTGTTGATACAGGATATGATGAGTCGTGACCTCGCGCCATCATAAACTAATAGGAAACACTCGTTCCCGACGTACATTGCCTCCATCTAAATACTAAACAGTGTGACAACGTACGTTTAACACCTTGAAAGTATCATTAAGTTTTTTGCCCTTATGATTGTAAAAAATGATGATTAGAATATCGTGAATCGTGATGTTATTGTCTAAACGTGCTAAACGTGTTTTTTGTAATAATAAAAAGGAAGTGTTCTGTTGTAAAACTAACGAACAAGAGCAAATTTCATAAATCACCGAATGGATAATATCTGACGCCGCGATACAAAGCATAAATCGGCAGTGCAGCTGCGGCGTTCCGCCTCGCAACATGGAAAGCGTTTCTTGGCCGAGATCGACATAGATCACGCCTGATAATTCTCGTGCACCGCATGCCACACGGGGCTGAGAACGCGGTGAAATAAAAAAATCTGTAAATCGAATAATATATATTGTAAAATATACTTTATGATACATATTTATAGTCCCTTTGTTCCGACACATATTTCGAATAACATAAATCAAGTGCGATAATGGTATTTATTAAACTGTACAATACAATAATATATCTGTACATTGAAACATTGATATGTTCAGTGTATGCAAAGCTCAAAAACGTTCCGTTCAGACGTATTAGCAGTTCGCAAAAAGCTCAGCGTGGGTCGCAGCTGCACCTACCTACTGCACTTCTAGTTTTACTGTGTCAAGAACAACGTCTGTCGCCCCCAACCCGCGCCGCTCGCGGTGCCGCGCCACCATTTGTCACCTAAATAATACAAGAACCACCGGCTATTGCGACAATTCGAGCGCGCCCGCCCGTGCCGGCGACGCAATCACCGCCACGCCGCGACGTCCCAAAAGATGTTGCACTTTTTACTTAACAACAATGAAATTTGACGTTTCCTTATTTGGCAACTTGTACCACTGTTATAAAACAATCACAATTTCAGAACACCATTTTATGGGTCCGCGAGACCGCAATTTTATTCAAACGCCATGTACATGGAACAAGGAATTCCCAATTGTTTTCGAATGGTGACGCGTACACGGTTAGATACAAGTTAAAATCATGAACTGTTTGCTTACAGATAATATAAAGATTACCGTTTTAGTAAGTGGCCTTTCGGAGGTCCTTGGCATACAATCGTTGCGAAAGACAAGAAAATTAAAACATATGCACACGCACAGTATTATCATATAGGTACGAATAAAAAAATCATTGTAAGTTCACTCAGAGCTAACGACCACCTTTGGATGGCATGAGCATCGATTGTTATAAATTAATGTTCGGCATTAGCGGCGGCATCCTTGAGTCACACTCACGCATACGATTAAAGAAATCATTTTCACAACTCGGTACATGTACAATTTGTCGACGACTCAGTAATTACATGCGAAGGCCCTTTGTGCAAAATATTATTATTTTACTCCGTGTGTTCAATCGTATTTATTTTGTATTTTTATAAGATGTTTTAAAAACGTATCGAGTTAAGACGCCGTACCGCGCCGGTTTGTTTTTCTGACAAATCTATTGCAGTCATAATGCTTTTTACCGTTTCGTAACACACAAAGGCTTCATTTCTACTCAAGGTAACAATGCACATTCATTTTCTGTATCGCCAGTTTGAAAAACAATGAAGATGTGTGGATATAGTTATGAATCGCAACTAATGTAATAGATTTAAGTCAAAAAGCCAATTAGCTTCAACGGATTGAAACAGCAAAGCTGGTTCTTGCAAAAGCTATTATTATAGGTACCTAAAAACTTAGTTAAGCATTCCATCAGTTTGCTATCTGATTAAGGGCAAAATGGCCTAAACTGTTTCCAATTATTGTCATGCAAATGCTTTTTAACTAGCATGGCTTAGTTTATTTTTGAAATTACAAAGGCCCGCTCGCTACAGGATGTCATTATATAGAAAACGAGCAAACGAAAACTTGTTTTCAATTAGTTTCATCCACTTGCACAGTCTCCAGCAATAGCATATTGTATTTTCACGGTTTACCTGTGCAATTATGAGTAATCGATGTTCTTCTACATTTATTTTTTTGTTACCATTCTGTGTATATTTTATGTACGACAAAATACATTCAGGGTTGTCATTCCGTCTTAAATACGAAAACAATCTAGGTTAAAAAGCCGAGAAGATAAACATTATTTGACACGAATGTCAATGTTAGCGACGCCAAATGGAGAAAAAAGTCAAGTGCGTTCCCACGGAGCGACACGATGCGAAGGTCGGTGCGTTAATCAGACATTGTGACCACGGTGAGTGCCGACATCAGAATCACCGCTTTTGCTGTCAATTTGCAGGACAGCCACCTACATAATCATCCAGTAATTGATCGACAACTCATGACGATCTACAAAAAAAATAATTATGCTCAATACTCTTGAACTGTGTATACGTGATCAATCGTAAAGGCGAATCGACTTATTTATCGTCATTAATTTTCACGTCGAAATAAATTTCCCTGCGAATTCTTGCGTCAGACGTGTCAGTCGATGTTCGACATTCACATAAAGAATAAGATTGCATCTATACATTATTGTTACCCGACTGCGAAAGAAGGAAGGTTATGTTTTTCGAGTGTATGTATGTATATTTCTTTGGAACGCCCTAGAGCCTAAACGGCTTGTCGTATTTTTATGTGAGTGGTGTCAATAGATTCGTCTTAGTCGTGAGAGTAAAACTGGGTACATCAAAATTAAAAAAGAAAAAAAACAAAATTAAGGCTTTTTGGGGGCAAAAAGTAATCTCAAAAAAAAAATGTGTTCAAACTACATAGAGTGTGGTATCAAAATAAAGAATTTTTAACAATAATTACGAATATATATATATAACTTATGTTTCATTGAAGTTTGGAATAGGAAATGCTAATAAATCACACCACACTTCACCCTTATAATATAAATGCGAAGTTTGTGTTAGTTTGTTACTTCTTCACGGTAAAACAGCTTGTTGGGTTTGGCTGAAATTTGGCACATAGGTAGTTTATAATCTGGATTAACACATAAGATCCTTTTATCCCGGTATTCCCGCGGGAACGGGTAAAACAGGATTAAAACTATTTCCTAAAGGTGCTTGAAAACTAAAAATATGGAAATAAACAAAAATTTTAAAAAAAAAACATAAAACCCGACTGCGTCAATATCTGCCATCTTTATAAAATTAATTGAAGAACTCACAATATAGAAACAAGGTTGTATATTAATATTTTATTATAGGTTTGATGATCAGGCAGAGTCACTGGATTTTAAAGGAAAAATTATATACCTTTGCAATAATAGCTAATGGAATTCCAATAATTACTATAAACGATTTTTATGTGTTCATATAGCAAATGCCTGTGTAATGTTGAATTCAGTGGAATTTTCCGTAAATCGTGCTGTACAACCACAATAATTCCTAATGTTTCCTGTTCAGAATATAAAACTTATATAGCAAAATACTACTAAATATACGTCCATTTAAATAAATCATGACAAATATCCACCGACAAATATTTGAATACTGGTCGCTATGTACTATGTACCCAAATATATACTTAATAAGTAGATAGCACTTCCCTACTGGGGAATTAAACATGTAAATGGAGCAGGAAAATTCTAGGAAATCATTACGAAATATTAATGTGCATCATACTACGAATTCATTTACTGGGGCTGATAACAGCTGAGTCATAACGTAAACTTATCTAAAATTGGGTGGTAATGTTAAATGGTGCGCCATCTTGCGGATAGCTTATTGAAAAGTTGTAAAATAAAGAAGTCCTTACGCTAGATGTCGCTACAACTTCTGTAACAAATGCTCGTGACGTTGTTAACTGGAAAACTAGATGTCGCTGGCTATCATTTTATTGGAAACTCACAATCTGGGCACTACTTTAGGAAACACGATTTTTAAAACTACGTCATTGGATTTTTAAAACAATCGAATTTATTGCTACCCTGCAATCGTACCCGTTGATTAGTAAAAAAACATACGATGTCATTACACCATTCGATAGTGCCGCTATACTCCGGTTACTATACGAAGAGCTCTGACAGGTGACAATTCAAATATTAATAGACATGGGAAATTATAATCGATCGCAAATTAAACCGATTTTTATGCAGAATCGATAGAAAATATGACTATAATTAAATCGATTAGATGTTTTAAAAGTGGGTGATATACGCTCAATACATTGATTTAACCATGTTACATTTATCCATAATTTATTTTATATTTGAAATAACATAATTTAAAATGAACACACTATATTAATATGGTATCTTCATAATCAAAACGATTAATCGGAAGTATTTGCTTAATAATGATCTAGCTCTAAGACATTTACGTTCCGTTCTCATATCACCCATAGTTTTTCAATATATTTAAGAATATTATTTCATTACTCTAAACCAAAATAGACTTTTTAATTTTAAGTGTATAGTATTGTAATTAACAAAGACGATTACTATTGTTTTTTTTTTTTAAGTTGGTTACCTCATAGAATATAATTTATTGCATTGTAACATAAAAATTTTCAAACCCCATACCCTAATTATTTTAGTAAAACTTTAACTGATTGAAGGCTGTATGTTTTTGTACCGTGGCCTACAAATCGTGTGTTAAGACGAGTGCGCGTAGTGTTGCCAGTTTTCTAACCGCTCGTTTTGTTTTTATGCAATAATAAATGCTACACCCGTAATAAAATTATGTCTGCATGTGCAGTATTTGTAATAAAATTCGTTTTATTTGATGCGTAATTTTGAGAATTGTGAGTGGTCGTATTCTAATTTCGGTTATATAAATTTTTGTTCATCTTTGACTCGGATTGCAACCCTACCGGTGCACGACCTCCCCTCGACCTCTTGCGTGGGAGCACCAAGCGTGTGAGCACGTAATTTCGTCGTCGGCTCGTATGTGCCCATAAATTACGAAGGCTTGGTCAAGGACCCCGCGGAGTGTTCGCCGTGATCAGCTGGAGCCGCTTTGCCGTCCTATACGTTTCGATGACCCGATGACGGCGAGGAGCGTTTTGTTCTAGTGCACGTGAGTAGTGGTTGTCATTTCAATTCGCCGGTTTGAACCGTTAGTCCACGTTTTTATCCATTCACGTTCTTCGTTATAGGGTGAACATATCGGGAATCCTCCGCGGAAGTTGACAGGAGAACACTCGCCGGCCTGCCGACCTTGCGGGTTCTCTATTCCTTCCCGGTATGTTTTTTATTACTAGCTTAGCGCGACCACTATAACTGTTGTTAATATTAAA
Source organism: Sphinx pinastri (assembly GCA_947568825.1). Taxonomy (NCBI): domain Eukaryota; kingdom Metazoa; phylum Arthropoda; class Insecta; order Lepidoptera; family Sphingidae; genus Sphinx; species Sphinx pinastri. The sequence continues at coordinate 4,494,148 of OX387627.1, read as the reverse complement.
GTATTGTGTACTAATCTGGAGCACTGTCCTTGTTCCAGGGGGTTTTTCCTCAGGGGTTCTTTTTCTTACATTTTCATTCTTCATTTCGTCTGTCGCGGGTAGACTCAAAACTGCCTGCATCACCAGAGAGGAGGCTATCTTCCCTAGTTGGTGGAAGCCTCAGTGATTCCTGACCCTGTATTGGAGGACCGAGGACACACTCTCAATGTTATTTTTGGGAAATTAGACAACTAAAGTATGTAAATTTATTATTTTGGGTCTGACACCCTATTTGTCAGTGGCGCCCTTATCTTAATTTAATTGGTGTTTTTTGAATATATTACGAGTAACAAAGTGATAAAAGAACAGCTCTCCAGTAGGCTCACGTCCCGCTCTCCGACCTTAATTTATAAGCCGGAACCCGGTACTTTGTGATTGGTATTAAGTATACTTAAATAGCAAGTAAGTGAACACAATATATGAATTTAAAGTCTGTGTACCGTTTTATTCCACCCACTTCTGCTACCCCATACACACCATCGGGTCATACATGTAACAGCATATTGATGAATAAAAAACAGTTTTTGCGAAGAATGGACTGTTTCGCAGCTATCGGAGCTCTTCGTAAAATAACCGAACTATAATAGGGAACGTGCACGTCGTAAGCTCTGCCATCTGGTGGCGCAATACGACTCTATTTTAGCCCATCGATACTTGGTATTGACGTATAATATTCATATTAAAAGGATGAAAAATAACATTTAATTTGTTGATAATGTATTGCTGTGTATCTGGATGCTCTAAAACATAAAAATAAACAAATCAAATGGTGTGAAATTCTATTATATTCCCAAGAATAGTACCTAAGTTACGTGAAAATCGTCAAAAATAATAAAAGCTGTATAAAACATACATAATTATGGGTTTCAAAGCATTTAGAAATCTCTCATTACGTAATCTATACTAGTCTTATAAAGAGGAAAGATTTGTATTTTTGTGTTTGACGCGAATAAACTCAAAAACTACTGGACCGATTTCAAAAATTCTTTCACCATTAGAATACTACTGTATCCGTGAGTAACATAGGATACTTTATATCCCGGAAAAGTTCAGTTTATCCCGGATTTTTTTTCTCGCGAGCTGTCACGGCCAGACCTATGAACCGATTTCGATTAAATTTGGTAGGAAGATAGTTTCACACCCTGGGAAGGACCTAGGCTACTTCTTATCCCGGGAAAATATATACCAGGACTTTTATCCTGGAAAATCGTTTTCTGCGAGTGGAACCGCAAGAAAATAAGTATGGAGATAGTTTGAGATCCAGAGGAGGACATACGACTACTTTTATCCCGGAAAAACATAAACCGGGAATTTAATCCCGGATTTTTTTCTGACGAGTGGTGCCGTCCCGGCCAAACCACTGAATTGATTTCGATGAAATTTGGAAGGGACATAGTTTAAAATCCTGGGAAGGACCTAGACTACTTCTTATCCCGGGAAAAAACAATCCGGGACTTTAATCCCGGTAAATATTTTCTTGCGGGTGGAACCGCAAAGAAATAAGTTTTGGGATAGTTTGAGACCGAGGGAAGGACAGGCTACTGCTTATCCCGGAAAAATATAAACCGGAACTTTAAATCCCGGTTTTATTTCACGCGAGTGGGCGGCAAACCACTGAGCCGATTTGAATGAAATTTGGTTGGGAGATAGTTTAAACCCTGTGAAGGACCTAGGCTACTTCTGATCCCGAGAAAAAATAAACCGGGACTTTAATACCAGTAAATATTTTCTTGCAGGTGGAACCGCAAAACATAAGTATGGAGATAGTTTGAGACCCAGGGAAGGACATAGGCTACTGATTATGCCGGAAAAATATAAACCGGGACTTTTATCCCGGATTTTTTTTCTCGCGAGTGGAGCCGTCACACGGAACCGATTTCGATGAAATTTGGTATGGAGATAGTTTCACACCCTGGGAAGGACCTAGGCTACTTCTTATCCCGGGAAAAAATAAACCGAGACTTTTATCCCGGAAAATATTTTCTTGCGGGTGGAACCGCAAACAAATAAGTATGGAGATAGTTTGAGACCGAGGGAAGGACAGGCTACTTTTTATCTTCTTATTTTTAAGGATATGTCCTTACACCCCACCCCTACATATTATAAAACAAAGGCACTCCATCGCATCTGTTTGTCTGAACGCGATAAACTCAAAAACTACCGAACGGATTTTCGTTTTTCACCAATGGCGGGGTGATTCAAGAGGATAGGTGGATAGTTCATAAACATTTTGTATAACAGAAAAATAAATGTAGGTATATAATATTATGCTTTGCTACCTGTGCGAAGCCAGGGCGGGCCGCTAGTTTATAAAAATAAAGATGTTTTGAAGATAATATTCAATACAAACAAATCTGTAATTAAGGGAACATATCCTCCTAATGTTGCTTCAATGTCATCAAAATAACTAGCTTCCAACTAAAAAAAAGCATATTCTGGCCACGCTGGGTATCAATAATATTCGACCGGAACTCATATTTTATAATTTTTGTCATATTAAAAGAATATATAAATAAATTATTGTTCTAAAAAGATTCTTTTTTTATCCACATGTGGCTCTTGTGTCGATTTTGTGCTGCCATCTACAGTTCGTGCAAGTTCCCTATAAGGAGGAAATTCTGGGAAGAAGTAATGACATACAGCAAAATAAAGGAGTGTTTAATCTTTTCGTTTTTTTTTTTAATATAACTTTGCAAACACCTGGCAGAGGTTGCGACCCGGTTAAATAATCTGGCATTTTCATTTTTAAACTCTTTAAATACTGAATTCTAAGATATTAAAAATATCTAAACGCCTTAAGAACATTTAAAATCCTTTCTTAAAAATGTTTGTGTCGCTTAAGACCTGCAAACCCTTCAGTTAGATCTGCATTATCAGGTATAGTTTGAAAACCTTCTTAAAAATGTAAATCCTTGACTTAAATACCCACTTTCCCCAAAATCTCATAATATCGTATCTCCGTCTAAATAATATACTAATCTTCCAATGCACAGAAAACATATTTTTGGACGGAATTTACCTATACTCGGTTTAGGTATTTAACTAAATGTAAACAACAAATGACATATGATTCCCGGGTAGTCAACATTTTCTTACGCAAGTATTTACGAAGACTGTTGTGTCAATGAAACTACGGCGTACAACAATCACTTAAAATTATTAAATTTACTTTAGAAACAAAATAAATATCTAACACGAACTAATTATAAAAAAACAATGTGAAAACTATGATAAATGAATAAATTTCTACAATGCGGAAATTTATAGATAATTGGTGTCTAGTTGACCGATAAAATTAAACGGCGCGGCGGTCAGTTTTAATGATGTGCTACGTGACAGTCGTGTACTCTTAAATTATGTAGGGTTATCTACTACGATCCATTGGAAAAATGTTTAGTGTGCCTGTTATATTAGCTCTTTTACAGTTGACAGATCGAAATCCTTTATAAGAGCATTGTAATTTATGATAATTAATTGTGTTCTCGCTTAATAACTATAACTTTATAATAACCAAACAACTTTAATAAACGGGAATAACAGTGCTAAGTGTTGTGAAGATTATGAAGAAGTTTGTTTTGGAAGGACGTATTTTGTAAAGAGAAATGGACTGGTATAAGACCTTTATTATGATTTGTTTACATTTAAATACCTAAACCGATGGAGTATAGGTATGTATGTCATCATGTAATCTTGCACGGAAGCTTACGATACTGATAATAAAATCATATACCAGAACAAAACCCTGTATCCAAGATGCTTTTCTTCAAGCGTCAACGCCAATAGAATTGAAACAGATTTATGGGAATGACGTATCCTTGCGCTAGACTTGTCAATAAGATATGTCATTCGCATACATTATTTTCTATTCAATTAACGCTGGTAGAAAAGCATTTTGACTACAGGCCCGGCAGTTGCTGAGCCGTAACAGTCGTACGGTGCGCAAAACTCGTGTAAAATAATGTAAAAAAAAAATAGTATACCAGGATTTTATACAAGTAAATACATTATTTATCATACATACGTATTATCCATTTCAAATAAGACGTTGCACCTGGCAATTGCGTACAATGGAAGGACATTTACAACATTCTACATATAAATAACTAAATATGAGTTAATATTAACATTTATTTTTCCTTCCCTATACATGGTACAGAATACAGACTTCAGATGGAAAAATAGCCCATTTATAATACCTCTGATTTTTAAGTAAATTCGTTCTTCTTACGTGTAAACCTAAGCTAGAAATGGCAAATATTTGACTAAAGAAATTGAAAAAACATTGGATGGGGTCTGAAGCTCTTCTAACCTCCCTCCGCCTTCTATCAATATCAGGGATCGAAAATAATATATAAAATGTTTTATTTATTTAGGTACGTAAAATCAGATAAATGAAACCAAACCATAAAACCTATTAGATAAGGCAAAATCAACTAAACTACAAAATCTTTTAGATCAGGCAAAATACACTAAAAAACATAAAATCTTATATATCAAAAAATCAACTCAAAACATAAAACCTTTTTTTATAAATTCTAATCAGTCAATACCTACACTTAGGTAACAAAACAATAACCATTAGGGAGTATGTTTTAACTTTACTCCCATGCCATCGACATTTAGGAAGTAGAAATACAGTAACAAATACTAAAAAAATCTTAAAATATTCATTTTTTAAGCCATTTTTGTATTGCAATATATTATTTAAAAAAACATTTGATATATGTCGTCGAACCCAGTTTGATTTATATCGGATATATATCCATTGATATATTATATCCTCGAACCTCGATCAATATAATCCACGAAATATTTAAAAAGAGCAATTAAGGAAACGATGAAATGAAATAATATGTAGTAGAGTTATTTGTCGAGCGAAATCAACATTTCTCATGGAGAGGGAAGGAAAGCTAGCACGTCGGCTATGATAAATCAAGTGAAAGTAAAACACAAGAAAAATGCTGTGATTATACTGCACTAAGTAAATCATTAGTAACGCAATATACATCGCTACCATTACTTGGTTACTACTACGGATATTTGTAATAATATAAAAACTGTAATCAATAATCATAATATTATTGTAGATTGCAAGGATAATGCAGCGAAATATACCAAAATGAACATCGTCAAACCCACCAGCATCAGTTAGCCTATGAGTTAATACGAAAAGACGTTTTAACTCACTTTTATAGATAACTAGGCGTTGCTCGCGGCTTCGCCTGCGTGAAAAGCCTTTCGCGCTACCAAAACCCCTAAAAGTCAGTACGAAGCCAGCGGCATCTACTTAAGGAATCAGATTAAAATGTTCATTATTTCCCATGAGAGCAAATTACCCGAATAAAAATAGCCTATGTGTTAATTCAGGACATAATCTGCCTGTGTGCCAAATTTCATCCAAAGAAGGCTCACCTACGCCTTAAAGAAACCCCCAAAATTTGAGACTCTTAGCACTTGTAGTTTCTGAGATTTCGTGATGAGTGACCTTTCGCTTTTATATATATAGATATTCATTTCAGCATGAAGTTTCGAATCAGCATTCAAGGCCCCATTACACAACCATCTGAATGTAAAAGATTGTGAGATATACTTATTTGATTACTGATCAATGAGTTTTAATGAGATTAATTTTCGTGCCCTGCATTTTGTTAAAAATATTAACGATTATTTTGTTACATTTTCTTGTGTAGAAACTTTACGCATATGCCTACAGCATCTACGCCCTTCTGTTGTAAATATTAAAAGAAACATTCAAACAAATTGTACGGATTTTTATGACATATATTTTATTTCTCTTTACCAAAGTATCCTGAGACAGCCCACCACCACGGACCCTGTAAAGGTTTCGAAACGTCGAGAATGAAATATAAATATAATACATATTACATACTTATAAAAATCCGTAAAATTTGTATGTATAATATTATAGTTTAAACAGCAACATGAGTAAAACTATACTTCAATTATTTCTATCATAACTGTTTGACAGGAATCATCAATTTAATCAAGTCTCTAGTCTTACAGTAATTACCATAACTGCCCATTATCATCATCATCAGCCTGTTGCAATCCAATGCTGTACATAGGCCTCTACCAAGGTACGCCACAGAGCCCGATCTGCTGCTTTACGCATCCAGTCGCTGCCGGCCCTCTTGTGCAAGTTGCCCCGCCATCTCACCAGAGGGCGTCCCACGCTACGTTTGCCAATACGCGGTACATTTACTGTACGTTTGACTGCCCATATTACAATATAATCTAGTTTGAATTCATTGGTGATTGTTACCTATTTTAAGTATTTATTAAAAATAACAGAGAGAGCCTACCTGTCACGATCTCTGCTGCGGCTTCTCTTCCTGTAGGACCCCTCAGCAGAGCCGTCATCGAGGCGACGGCGCTTCGCCTCGTATGACCTTGACCTCGACCTCGAGTGAGACGAGTAATGCTTCCTCCGGGTACGTGGCATCTGTAACCATATAACACCATATTTATGCACGCTCTCACAGGAAATAACCACCCAGCGTTCCACAAAGCAGTAATGTTAGCATTTCTAGCTCAGCAGTATACATTATACAATTGTATGTATTTTGAGTGTAATATCTGCAGAACTAATACCAAGAAACAAGTTGAATGAAAGCAATATTGTAATTATGTGCAGTTGAATAATATTTTCGCATTTGCCAATTTGACAAATTGTGAAAAAGTGTTTTACTTTATTTACATAAATGCAGAAGCTGTATATTGTTAAGACTTCTTCATAATAGCTAGGTACAAGTTGTGGCACTTGATAGATTTGAAAGTATTTATTCAAAGCTTATTCACAAAGTAAGCCAACGGGCAAAGCTATTCTACAGCTAAGCTGGAAATGTCAACATTTCATAAGTTGGAACATGGTATGACAGTGATATGCTATGGTTTGTAGGCCTTGAATGAAGTTAGATAACAGTTGTTAATAAATGTATAAGTAACCACTGAAGATTATAAATCATCAACCCTACATGTCTAGACCTATTATATACTACAAGACACAATTGAATGAATTGAAGCATACTGTAAGCATTTGAAGTATGTAATTAAATTATTTTAGAAAAGCTTCATTTTAACTTTAAAGTTTATTAAATCTCTTCATTTCCATTAACTCAATTGTGCAGAATATTTATAAAATACTAACATATCAATGTAAAGTTGATGATAGAAACAATATGTAAATACGTCATGTTTTCTAGTTATTTACGAATTTAGATATTAATCAGATTCACTTTTATGTGAGTTTAGACAGGAAATAGTGTCACCATTATGAATTTGTTATAGAGTGTAAACAATGTATGTAGATCTCTTTTATTTCTTTATGCATTCAAATTAGGGAGAATAATGCATTGGAAACTGGCCTAAATGCTGTAGACCTTGAAAATATTTAACAATATAATCATAACATGAATATATAAAGCTGTATCTATTGTAGATATTAAATATTTATGAATTTCAATCTTGCATTAAAAGCCATTCCTTGTTAAACCAGTCATGCTAAACTTGTGTCTGTCAAAAATAAAATAAATTTTGATAATGTTTTACAAATTTTAATGCTTTAATTTATTTATGCAATGCTCAGGACTTCACTGTTTTTTATTGATGACAATCCTGCTCACAAATAACATTTTTGTTTTAACTTCAAGTTTATAGATATTTTCCAAAGTTAATCTGTTACGTAATAGTTAGTTATGATAATTCGAAATTTTACCAACGTAAAGAATGATCTAGAAGCATGTTAATTCATCCATTTTATTTTTCTAATATAAGAATTCTGATTAATTTTGAATAAGCATCATTACATAGCCAACACAAAAATCATTGAAGAAATAATGAAACCAAACATGACGTCAGGTTTCCATCGATCTAAACATATCAAAATATTATTTTTGACAGCCACATATCAAGGAAAGTACACCAAGTACTTCCACTTACCATAAAAAAAGATATCAAACTCGTATCCGAGCAGTTTAAGCTGAAAAACATAAATAATTTAGACCATTGACAACAAGTCAAAGGTGCATAGTGATAGAAACTACAAACCAACATGCACATCTTTGAAGCTTTTTGCATCATTTTTTTTGTAATTTAGACATGGTAGTGGTGAAAGCTAATGAAAAAATTAACCATCAATTTAGCACTGATAAAGCTCATTTTTCATTAAAGTTTCTATGGGCCATGCTGTCCCCTTGCAACAGGCCATCCAAAATAATTTTGTTAAAATATTTAGAGGTAATCAAAAATGAAAAATAATAGTAGTTTTGAGCATGATACCAATAACTTAATATTTCAAGGTAATTAGAATTTATTGACAAGATAGACTTAACCAAGCCTGCAGAGTACAAGCTACTAAAAACAAACCTAGTTTGAGAACTAGTAAAAACAAACTGTTGTGTAGATAAGATTATTATTGTGTCTCGAACTGAACGATTTTAGTTTACTGATTTATGCCTAAGATCACATTCGACAATTTAGAACAGCTGAAATGCTCGCATGTTACTGCTTACATACTTGATTAACGAAATACGCTGCAAATGTAGTGGTATTCAGAATTCCAAAATATAAAAGAATATTAGGTTATTAATATTACACTGTACTCAAAATTAATTAACTGAAAATAACTTATATTCGTATAGCCAATACAAGAAATGTCACAGTTATTTACATTATACATGCTGACGCCATGTTGGTTTTTCTAATACACCAATGGAGCCCTACAATAAACATTTCACTAGTAAAATCGTAGTTATTGTAACTTACCCTCAAGTCACGTAAATATTTCAATTTACACCAAAGTAGTTGAGTGAAATTAGTAAGACAATTCCAAGTTCGCGATGCTGAACCTTGAAGAATGCTTCTTCGCAGTAAAGGCCCGAACATCGATCCGAATCAAGACAGAAGTTTGTTGGTTGGTTGACGCAGAGCAATGGCGTACAGTCGTAACATGGCGTTTCTTTTCCTTGTCAAACAATATAAAGTAAATCTAAATAGAAAGAACACTACATAAAACTTCAGTTTACTGGTTTAAAAAAATATATATTATTTTATAAATAATTAAAAGTACAACTGTAGGTTAAAATACGAATAAATATTAAAAAAGTACGTCAAACGACAAACAAGCATAAAATCCAAAGTGTCCCCATCTGCACAGACTACTTAGAGATACTACGTATCAGACGGCCAACTGTAGAACAAAAAATATGAGTGTTAGTTTTAATGTCGTATGACATTTTTTTTTTTTTTTTGATGAGTACTCCACAGACTAAATTTTTTTTATGAATACTGCACAGATTATATTAACTTTGTTTGCTTACTAAATGCAAATGACAAAGGAATTAATAGTATACAGCCTGAAATGCTAGGCCTATACACCAGTATATAATATATTATTGATTTAATTAATCTGTTCTATTAGAGGAAAATGTAATAAAACTACTCATAATTTATTAAAAGATTTATTTTTTAATTTCTTTTTATAATTTTCGTCAGTTTTTTTTTGCATCGCAGGCAAAACTTTATTGGCTAAGCGAAAAACGTCGATGCCCTTTAAAATTCTATTTATAATACTGCACCAATTCATTATTGTGAACCTAACAGTTAAAGCAATGAAATGATTAAAGAGCATTGTTTTATGTTTGGTACAGTCGATGTAATCAAATGAATACGTGGATAAAATCATTGTTATAATATTAGAAAAAATATTATAAGAATGAGCATTGGTTTCCAAGTATTCATTTGTTTCAGCAACAACTGTACCAAAACACTTCACTGCGCCTTCGGATGGGTAGTTTAGACGCTTTATAGCTTCACTATATTCTCTGTGACTTATCCAGTCATGGATGTTGCCTTGTTGTTGGGCTTTTATTACATAAATTACAATTTAGTCGCAAATTATTTACAGTCTATCGCACTACCCATCCAGCAGGGTAGGCACGCGAATGAACATTGATACGTTCTTGTCGTGCCTGCTCAACGATCATTTCAATGTTTTGTTCCTTGGGATGACCTGGCTCAAGTGTCTTTTATTTTTTCATTAAACAATTACTGTAAATTTATTACTTAATCTGCAGGTTCGTCCTCACAATTAAATGTTTCATTATGGAACTTGATAATTCTACTTATGAATAATGACTTAAAGGTACATTTGAAGCTGGGACAGTTTGGGTCATTATTGCGGTAATTGTATGCCCTAATTTGACCAAAAAATATTTCAATTGGATCAGAATTAAAATAAATAGGTCGCATTATTTTAATATCAAGGCTTTTAAAAAGCTGCCACAGCCTCATATGACTTTTTAATGTTATAATAAAATTGTTTAATGAAGGCACCAACTTTTCCTTTTCTGTTGAATATGATTTCATTTTTTCTAATTTTTTAACGGCTTCATTCCAAAATGTGTGGTGATGTGATTTTTCCGTCACTGCTGTACGTAACAGTTTTCCTTTACTCCTTTTTGAAAACGTTGTAGCTCCATTGACACTATCAAGTAGTTTGTCAAAAAACATAACAGTTTCTGCTGTATTTTTTATTGTTTTGCTTACAGGTCTAACATCTGTAGTGTGCTGAAAAAAAAAATAGCTTTCATTAATACATGTACATCATCATGTTTCGGGAAAGGCCTATGATCAAAAGTGGGCTCATGTGGCTGATGATGATGAATACATGTACACACCATCACAAGTATATATAATATGTAGATAGAGGTGCAACTAGTGTCGCATATTATAAAATAAAACTTGTTTTCTTGTTATAATGTTATGGCTGAGAGCATGTCATTTCACATAATTTTTCTAACTGACCTGAGATTGAACTCAGGGCCTCAACAGTAATCAGCCAAGTACCAGTGTAATAATTAAACTGTGACTGAGCTGAATCTACTAGCCATCACATGACCAATGAGGCAATTGGTAAGAAGATCCTAAGGTCTAGGTCAATAAGGGATGCTAGGTCATGCCAAATAACTAAGATCAAGATGGTGCTGTATTGACACAACATTTAAAATCATTCAAATTCACCACATGCAGGTCCATAGGAAAACGAGGCATAGTAATCAAAAACATTACTCATGTTAGATACTTACAAAACTTTGCTGTATATGATAAAGCTGCAGATATCATTGCACTAAAAACTTTTGTACAAATTTTCACCTGGAAACAAAATGCACAACTGTTAGCAGAAGCATTCATACTTATTCCTAACTTAAATATTTTAAACTTTAATGTTTGTGAAGATGATTGTTACATAATGACTCATTATGAGACAGTTCACTTCGACAGACTACCACATTATACTAATACTTATCTAATAAAACGAAATAATATATTTCAATGTTTACTATACAAATTTAAAACTGCCTCGGTGGCGTAGTTGTATTACGGTACGACTGCAAGCCTGAGGTCTCGGGTTCGATTCCCGGGTCGGGCAAAGTGATATTGGATTTTCTATTCAGTGTCAGCCCGGAGTCTGGAATTTGTGCCCGATATGGCGATAGGCTCGCCCCCTATCACATCATGGGCCTGGAATACGCTTGGCGAAAAGTGGGTGCACTAGTTGCGCATCTGCCTACCACTTCGGGGATAAAAGGCGTGAGCATGCATGCATGCATACAATACAAATTTATAAAAGTTGGCCTGCAATGCCATCTGCCAGTGGCACACAGATATACCTTATCTTAGATTAAATCATGGCATACATTTTAAAAGGTGCATAAACATGCACAATAAATAAACGAATAAAATCTTGAGAATAAGCTATTGCTATATTATGAAAGCAAAGCCGGAGGAATAGTTATTGCAGTACAAAAATGCTATTGAACCCACCTTCATCGTTTTATATTTTCAGGAATGACATGATGGTCATTCAATTTGTGGAGCAGTCTAGCTTCTGTGTGATTGCAATCCATTTCATAGACATCTACAATACAAGACACGGAATGTAGTGATCCATTCCGTGTCTTTTATGTGAGTAACAATGGTCAGTATTAGGATCCATATTTTCTGAAATGAACAAGAAAAACAAATCTCAATATCTAAGAAATATAATATTTAGTCTTTAGTGTCAATGTGAATTTTATCTGTTACTAGCTATTGCCCACGGCTCCAACCGCAATAAAAAGTTTTTCCAGCATAAAAGTCCCACTTTATATTGATCTATCTCATAGGGTTTAGCCAGCAGTTGCAATGTAAGTGCAAAAAAATGCATTTATTTATGACATCACATTAGAAACCTCTAAAATTATCAGTGTTTCTCTACTATATTATGCATGTATTATACATATAAACCTTCCTCTTGAATCACTAATCTATTTAAAAAAACCGCATAATAATCCGTTGCATAGTTTTAAAGATCTAAACATACATAGGAACAGATAGATGGGAAGCTACTTTGTTTTATACTATGTGATGTTAGGACTCATCACTACACTCATAACTTAAGAGCCTCCAGTGTGATGAATTGTATCTATTTAGCATCACTTGATTGGTTAAAAAATACTTTGGCAAGGTAAAGCCATAATAAGTGACAACATCTACAATGTGGTGTAGGATAACCAATAGAATATCAGTCAATAAAAAAAGGGAAATTACGATATATTTAGTTGTTAAAATACTGTCTTACCTGTAAAATCCTGGGACGGAATTCCACTCGCAATCTCGTCTTCAGTAAACAAAGGATATGATTTGCCTATGAGACGAAATTTGCAGATAATGAACTTCTTTTCAAAGTGTTTTTGACAAACAAAAAGCTTCGATAGTAGTTTTGGTGATAATTTCTTCAGATCATCACGTTTTAAACACTCTAACCACTTATTTTATTGAGTCTTTTCTCAGTGCACGGAAAATGATGTAAATAGCGTCCTGTCGCGAACTTTTACAAACACTGCACGTGTAATACATTTTACAAGATGCAAAATTACCGTAGGTAAAATACGGAGGGTTGTATTATAGAAAAGTGGAGAGGATTTTCCGTAGTATTATAAATTGTAATGCTCTTTGATGCCGGACCACGGATGCCGGTCATGTCAATGTCAATTGACAGCAACTGTCAAAAGAAAATGTCTGCCATGTTTATCTAAACGTCAGACAACACTAAAAACAATATGGCGCTACGTCCAGCAATTTGTTGTACGCAGATAAACAGCCGTGCCCATCTGGCGAACAAAGTGAAAGATATCAGTGTCGTCAGTGTCGTAGTTTGTACAGGCTGCCAACCGAACAAAATTTTATTGCTGCGTTCGTATTTAAGAAAAGGAGATGTCCGCTTTTTGTATGGTGCTGTCACAGAATAGATGCTGTGCCTCAAAATCTAACCAGGCTCAACCTTTATGGATATTAAAGGGGCAAAAGTATGGATCTTGAATCCATAAAAAATATTTTTAGACCCTTCCATTTATAAGAATAATAAAAAAGAAATATGGGTGGTGCTTTGGTGATGGCCACATAAAAAAAATTATCATTGATTTATCGAAAATGGTGGAATTTAAATCTTTAAGATTAAGGGGGAGTTTTGGCGGAAACTTGGAAGTGTCATGAGGTGCTCTTGTTTTAATTCATTATTTTGGTGATACTTAGTGTTATATTGCATAATTATGGTGGTATATTATCAGCTCAATTGAAGTGAATTGAAATAATCGTGCTAATCAAGTGTTTTTTTGTTGCCGCCAAAACTCCTCGATAAAATCTTGGTAAGTTACTTTGACATTATTGTTTATCAATTATCGTTCGCTTTAACGGTGAAGGAAAACATCGTGAGGAAACCTACATACCTGAGAATTCTTGATAAGAATTTCGAGGGTATGTGAAGTCTGCCAATCCGCACTAGGCCAGCGTGGTGGACTAAGGCCTAAACCCTCTCAGTAGTAGAGGAGGCCCGTGCTCAGCAGTGGGCAGTATTTAATACAGGGCTGGTATTATTATTGGTATTTACTTCGACATACTACAGATAATAAAAAAAGACAACCCAAACTTGACATTGGCAAAATGTGAGCACAAGTGCCATAAAAAAAAATTATTAAGGGGTGTGCAAATGAAAAAAAAATAATATTTACGGACAAAATAAAAAAAAACGTTATTACGATAGGTATTTTTACTCAGAGCCTTTAGTTACATACATAGTATAAAATATAACTAATAGTAAAATCACTTTTTTTAAACTTAAAGGTTTGAAAAAGTTCATGTGTCCCTCTAAAATAATAATTTAATAATACATAAAAATATGAAATTGGATACCTATTGACTACATACGGAACTTGCATGAACTAAAGGGGGCAGCACAAAATCGACACAAGTGCCACATGTGGATAAAAAAGGAACTTTTTAAAGCTATAATTTATTTTTATTACTTATGTCAATAACCCCCGACAAAAAAGCGGGGTGTTATAAGTTTAGGGTGTGTATTTGTATGTCTGTCTGTGGCATCGTAGCTCTCAAACGAATGGACCAATCTTGACGCGGTTTTTTTTGTTTGAAAGCTGATATGATCGCGATGGTTCTTAGCTGTAATTTATAAAGATCTGTTCAGGCATTTGAAGATTATTAGCTCATTTCCAATTTAAAAAGCCCGAATGAATTTAAATTTGGTGTACTGTGACTTCGGTTAAATATGAGCTGATGCTGCAGCATTAAGTAGTCTGCAGGATTCCCAACTCCTTAGCAACTTATAGCAGATATAGCGTGTTTGGGCTCATAAGGATGGTCTCATCGAGTAGGTGTTAGATAGTTGATTATCAAGGCCCCATGATGGAGAATAAAGTAATGTAAAAGTTTGAAATAAAAATTTAATTAAAATCAAAATAACCCCTGACAAAACATTTCTAAAAAGTCAAAAAATAAATTGTCTTTGTTGTTTAAGTACCTAGTAATATTTTGAGCCAAGCGTCCTCACGTCGGGGGACCGAGTTCCGGACCAGGGAGACTAAAATACTTCTTTAGCGGTTTCAAACAAAAAAAAACCGCGTCAAGATTGGTCCATTCGTTTGAGAGCTACGATGCCACAGACAGACATACAGATACACACCCTAAACTTACAACACCCCGCTTTTTTGTCAGGGGTTAAAAATGATAAAATAGTGGTGTAGTCATAGGGTGTAACTTGATATATCACGTGTATTTATTTTTTCGCGTGCGATTATGACGTGCACGTTCCCTATAGTAGGCAGTTTAGTATTATTAAAATACACTGGAATTGATACTCGTATTAACAAAATATGGATGGATTTATACATCGACATACTTTTACAAAGCCCTATCATATTTTGAGTTTTGACGTAGGTGTCAAACAGTGTTGCCAGATTAGGCGATTTTTCGCCATTTAGGCTATTTCGGAGGGTTTCGGGGCGGCCAAAAATTGAGAACTTCGACCAGTCGCCATTTAGGCTACTGCGGTTGGCAAACCGTCGCCATTTAGGCTAAACCTCTTTTTTCGATGAATTTGGGGTCATTTTTAGCTTTTGTGATCCAAAATGACACGAAAGGACATGTCCAAAAACGGGCTTAAAATTATAACCAAGTTACTTTATATATATTCGGATAGTACTCCCAAAAACTACTTATGTAATTTTATTTTATTTAAAAACTACACTTAAAGTGAACGTTGTTAAAAAAGATAGTTCTAAATGGAGGGGTTTAAAAATATTTTTTTAATGGATCCAAGATCCATATTTTTGTCGTTTTAATACAGATAAAGTTTTAATCTGGTTAGATTTTGAGGCCCAGCACCCACACAAAAAGCGGACATCTCCTTTGAACGGAAATCACCGTCCGCACCGATAAATCAGACTGGGGAGTTAGTTTTTGCTCCTGAACTTTACTCAAGATTGGGCGACTTAAAAAAAAGCATATTTTATATTATTTTTGTTTATTTTACTATAAACATGGAACATAAGTACTTGGGTACTATTCTTGGGAACTTAATAGAATTTTACACCGTTTGATGTGTTTATTTATATGTTTTGGAGCTTCCAGAATCTAGATACACCGCAATACATTATCAACCAATAAAATGTTATGTTTTATTTTTCATCCTTTTAATGAATATGTTACGTCAGTGTCAATGCACGTTCCCTCAATTTATACTCACCTGCTCATAAACTAATAGAAATATACGAACAAATCAACATACCTACACATTTGCGTGTTTAAATAATTAGTAGAGATAATTGAATACATACTAAATTATTAATTTATGAAGTAACCAAGAGAGGGCGCTCTGTTCGATCTTCTTGTATGTGCAATGAATGAGAACATCGAAATAGAAAGAATCACACTTTAAATAAAATGTGACATCGCGTAACGATAATATTATGTACACTGACCACAATATTTTTTTTTTATTGTAAAATATATTCCTAAAGATTTACTGTTCCTGATCCTTATTTTTATTTGCTACGTATTGCTTAAAAAAAGTTTTAAAAAGTTTCTGTCATAGTTAAATAATAATTATTATAGCTAAGGCGTTTTTATTTATAAATCAAAATCAAAATGAATAAACATGCCTGGCCTAAATAATGTGGCACGGAATGCGCTCTTAGGATCAGTGAAAGTGTAATCTTGGAAATAGGGAGCGGGTCGACCTTCTGGCGGGAATCAGCTGATCGGGTTTGCGCAGTGCGCAAATCTGCGCGGGGCGGGGGTGCGAGATACGCGGCCGGGGCGTGCGGCGGCGCCAGGCCAGTCGCGTGCTTCCGCGGCCGCCCGCCTAGCCGGCGCTGTCCCCGGCCGCAACCGCACCACAGCCCACGCCACTCACTCAGCCGTCTCGCACCACCAACGCTGACGATCGCTGACAGAACACCGGCCTGACAATACTCCTTGTCACATATGCGCTCCTCCCTGACACCATTACTGTGATATTATTTATAAAAACTTGTCAAAAATCTGCATTCGGTCGGTCATGCGGACACGCGGCTCGGTCGGTACTACGGCATCGCAGCATCCCGATCTTCCGCACCGCCTGTGTGCCGAGGGCGCGAAGTTATGAGGGAAGCAGGGAGCGTTCCCGATACGTGTACAAATATGTTCGACGCGTCAATTCAAGAGGTTAACGGCAAGGGACCTAAAAAGCGGAAGAAGTCATTAGAACGTAGCTGTGATAATGAGTGTCGAGAGCGTTCTGAGTTAAATGCGAATGAGTCGAGTGAGAGCGATGGCAAGTCGAAGGCAGTGGGCGAGAAGCCCGCGGGCAGCAGCAGCGGCGGCGTGGAGTTGCTTCACTGGCGGGACATGCCGCAGCACTTGCAGTTCAACCCGTACGTGCTGACCGGCTACCGGCCGCTGCAGGGCTGGGGAGACTGTGTGCGCAGCCTCTTCTATTTCCACAACGAGACCATCAATATTCTGACACACGGTATAGTAATATGTTATATATTGTTTCATTTCATTTTACATTCTAAATTAGACAATTTTTTCAATGAGGGATCTGACGTTGCGAGTATTTAGGTTACAACTGCAAAATACCGCGCTCAGAACTCGTAGAGTACGCTACGCATCCCGTAGCTGCATTACTACAGGTGCTACGCAACGCAACCCACAGTATATAGTATGCCAACTCAAAAGTGTAAAATATTATATTTTATAAATATAAGCTGACCCGGCAAACGTTGTTTAGCCATATAAATTGTTTTTAGAGGTTATTTTAGTAGAAAAAAACTGAATAAATTATTGTAAGTACGTGAGAATGTAGTGTATGAGTGGAAGAAACACAGGTGACCGGCGCTTCGGTCTCATCCCATATACTCCTAGCTGTTTACTGAATGAGAAGTGACACCGGCAGCCGCCTAGCGGGAATAACTGATCAGTTACCGACCGGGGTTAAAAGTTATTAAATGACTAATATCGCTATTAAAAAATAGGGGATGATGGAAGAAGTTAGATAATTTAGGGTTGTATGTATTTTTTAATGCCACATCATAAAAAAAAACTGACCGAAATATAAAAATAAAAATTTTGGGGTGGGCCACCGTCATCACTTTGGGGGATGAAAAATAGATAACAGCCTATTCTCAGACCTACCAAATGCGAATATAAAATTTTATCTAAATCAGTTCAGCCGTTTCGGAGGAGTATGTTAACAAACAATGTGACACGAAATTTTTATATATATAGATTTTAAGAGGACACTATTGAGAAAACGATTTTATAAAATCTTTATTTAGTGTATTATTTTACGATAAAAAAAATGTTGTGCTTCATTGATTCTTAAATATGTACCTAAGTGTTGAAGTAATTATATAGCTCCTTACTGCTTAATACGATTATATTATAATTTATACAATACATTCCAAAGCATTGTACCGTTTGTATTAATAATTTATATACAAATTCACCACATTTCCGTTTCAGTTCCAGAAATATATTCGACAATGCAATATACATAAAATATATCTAAATAAAGTCAACATTACCCTACCTTGCATTGTGTAAGAAATCCGCAGGACGAGGGTTTGTTAGATCGAACTATTACTGCCTCGATAGGCTGTTGGTAACTTTCATTACGTTTTAGTTTTTAACCTAAAGCTAACGGCATTCATGAATGTCTGCCAAATACGTTTGTACAGTTTTGAACGCTTATCGAGTTACCCTTGGCGTTTTATCCACGAAATAGTGAATAGTAGAGATTCCAACGAGCTCTAGCTCTTTGAATTAAAATATAAAACAATGTAAGATTAGCTTTTTATATTTCCGCATAATACTGGCTCGGGTAATTGAATATATAAGTATTTAAAATCATGATAATAAATTTTACTTATACTTTTCATGTAGTGATTAAACTTTTGTTTAATAAACAAGTTTCTTCTTATACTCTGTGGAAGGGATTGTACTATAAAATACTTTTAATTTTCTTCTTTAATCAACAGTGTTATTGTACATGAATGCCCACATTTCTATAATATATGTTACTTTTATTCACGGTCCATCGTCACTTTGAAGACATACCTAAATTTCAAATCAACTAAATTTTAAGTTTCGCCTCTCTACCAGAATTTTAATAAATGTTCATAAAATACACATCTCATTTGCGTATAAAATCTGTAACAAAATACCAACAGAACAATATTAAGAAGTGTGACATATAGTTGGTGTTCAGAAGTTGTGGTTAAAACTAAACGGGTGCAGTTCGCATATATATACTTTGAATACTACATTAGTTTCAGGACCGGCTCCCTAACAAGGAGTGAAAAGCGGCCGGAGGGCTTAGACATATTTTATTTGTAAACTTTTACTACCTATAAACGCACGTTTAAGTATCTTCGTGGATGGTAAATCAACAAAGTTGCGAAATTCATGCAGATGGAATGCAATCATTGGGTTTTTATTCCTCTCTTTATACAAATAAATAATAAAAGATCAAATTGCCTGATGGAAAAAACTGCCAATAAACAGTAGCAATTGCAAGAATGTTAAATTGTAAAGCGCTTTACGCCCTTCACCTTTAGGTATTAAATTGAAAATAAAACTCACAATTCCCTGATTTTACAAGAACATGGTATTTGTGCATCTAAGGATGCGTAAATCATGTCGTGCACTCAACAAAAAGTCAGATGCTAGATACCTACAAACTAGGACTGCAACCATGGTTAACTCTACGAGTGGCCATTATGAGAATAGGCCACCGCTTTCTTTAATACAGATAAATATTATCTTGCTATATTTATGTTGACAAGAGTCATATATAGCGGGTATTAAGACTGAAATTTAATACAATTGGGAGTCCTCACAAATTCCTTATCGCACTAAACAGCCTTTCGTTTCGAATCGATGTACTAACAACAAAGCTAGAGTCTAATAATTTTAATTGTGAATATCCTATCGTGATTTATCGATACCCCTTTTAAGGTCGCTAATGTGAAGTTTTTTTTCATATTTATTAATTTATTTAACACTTTGTACACAGGCGGACTTAATGCCTAAGGGCATGGCATATTATCGCATAGCACCAAGTTTTATTTTGTCTGGTGCGTTTATGGTGCCCTTTACTCCGATTAATTTAAATAAAAATCAAACAATTAACAGAATACTAATAAAACTCGGGAATTTAAAATATTCCTAATTCAATATAAATATATTACTTTTACGAAATGCGTCACAGTGTCGACATCAAACAAACTATTTTTATAAAATATATAGTAAAACATCAATCGTATTGACTTTATAATTATGAAACGAACGCAAACACATTATAGAATAAATACTGAAGCATAATAGAAAAAAACGCCTTTGCTAGGCGGCCTTCAATACGGCTACAATAAATAAAGTATTTTGAAGGCCACATAGCTTATACGCAAATCAATTTCCTGGTGGCAGGTCTCTCATATGTAAGAGTCCTTCTGGGTGGGTAGCACCGCAATGTCTATTTCTACCGCCAAGCAGCAGTGTGCATGCACTGTTGTGTTTCGGTTTGAAGGACATTCTAGCCAGTGTAACTACAGGACATATTGAAACTTAACATCTTATGTCTCAGGATGACGAGCGCAGTGGAATGCCATACAGTACTTTGTAACTCAAGGTGCTGGATGGTGTTGCTATTGTTTATGGGTGGTCGTATTGCTTACCATCAGGCGAACGACATGCTCGTCTCGTCATTCAAAGCAATAAAAAAAAAATATATATATTTTTAACAATCATATAACCTATAATTACCAACATAGGCTATTGGACTTATATTATTGGCATCGTCAGCTGTGCAGCAGCATCATCAGCAACTGTGATCAGGTCCTTTTGTTTCCAAGAAATATATAAGATATCCGGGCCAAGTACCGGGCAATGAATTTGTAGCATATAATATGTTTATAGGCGTACTTCCTGTCATATTGCGGCAGAGAAACATAAAAAAAAATACATTGTAGTAATATATTATGATCTTGGTACATTTATATTTTGAAGCCATGTGAGAGCACAGAGATTACCTGAAACACGCGGTTAGACAATGATAATATTCACATATAATACCACAAGAGCTTCAAAATTATCGGGTATTTTCCGATAGGTTCGTTGCAAACAAATGAAGGAGTCAAGTTTTTCAGGTTAAAAAATCACGAGCGCGCGCGAAGCGCGAGTGATTTTTCCTGAAAAACTTGACGACTTCATTTGTTTGCAGGGAACCTTGAGGGAAATGCCAGATAATTTTGAAGCTCGTGTGGTATTCGGGGGATTATTTTTCCGTCCCAAATGTCGGCCAATAGAATTGCACCATGAGATGAAATGAACAGTCAACAAATAAGAATTTCATAATATATAGTAACGACCAGAGAAAATATTCAAAAAAAATTGTTTCTTATTATATAGTAACGACCAGAGAAAATATTCAAAAAAAATTGTCAGTATAATACCATGTAGGTTGTACCATGTGACGTCGAATGGTGCAATTCTATTGGTCGATATTTGGGTCGGAAAAATAATCAAAAATATTTTTGGTGTTAGAGAAAAAGTACAAACTCAAACAGAAAATGACAATTTGTATATTTTGTGGCGCGCTATTAAAACAGCTAGTTAGTTATATACTATGCTAAATTTAGGTTAATTACTTCAAGAAGGAGTAATAAGAACACTCTAAGTAAACACACCAAACTACAATGTAAATGTAACGCTATAATTAAGAGAGGATAGTCCCAAACTTAATAGGAATTTTCCTAATATTTCTCTAAATTGTAATAATATTATTCTATTATTAGTCAGATAAATATTAAAATTTCTGAGATATTATTCCTTTATAATCAGCTTCAAAAAGGAAGTTTTCAATAAGGCAGATTTTTTGCTTTACTAAATAAAATATGCTATTGGGTAATATGAGTAAAGAGTAAGATAGAAAAATAGTGAGATAAATACTATGTTAGGAAGTAAGACAGAATTTTTATTGATGTCTACATCTATACATCGTTGCTTAACCAATTGAAAGCTGGTATGCATTCAATGCTTATTGTAATTTAAATAAAAATAAATAAAAAGAAAGAGAGATCTTGATTCAAGAATCTATTGGGGCAATATGTGGCATGCCAAAGAACCCATTGAATGGCTTTACTCGTGATATAGGAACGCAATAATGGTGCTAAGCCAAGTACTACACTGCGAATCGATGCTGGTCTCTCGGGACAAAGTAAACACGCGGTGATCTTTTCTGTAATGGCTTCACAGAATACAATGAAAGTGAATCCAGGTACTCTTGAGATGTGATAGAATGTTAATTGAAGGACTAGCTATAATTTGCTTTTGATTTATTTATAATTTGGCAACAGTTGATGAAGAACAGTGGGACTTTAGGCAATGTGTTTGGAATATTTTCTAGGATTGAAATCTTAATAGTACCAAGTGTTATTTTTATTCAAAAAGTGTGGCAAACGAGAGACGATCATCCGGGAAAACTTTAAGAAAATTATATTTTTGAGGGCTATGGCTCTAATCTAGTGTTAGTTTCCTGTGAGACATTTGTAAGACCCCGGTCGAGCTGGATTATTATGCTATAAACAACAACAGGCCACAGCACGTATCTACCACACAGAACATAACTTTATTCTTTTGCTCTGTGGTCTTCTATGTATTACGTTAAATGGTGTTTGGTGAACAATCTACTTTGGTAGCATTATAAAAACACCTAAATTTCTATAAACAAACGTAATTCCAGCCTCTGAAGACAACCTAATCATATATGTCAAATTAGGAGATCAGAGCAAATCCCGCGCCAGACTGTCAATAAACTCGCCTTGAGGTGACTTCCAATGCACAAACTTTAGCTTTCTTTATCTCCGATTGTAGGCTTACGAATTACAACAGGGACACATTTAACAAATTGGCTGTCTTATCTCAAGCAAAAATACATTTGTTTTATAATATGATAAATATAGGTCATATGTATTTTTCATGTGACTGCAATTATGAGCACATGTGCAAAAAACTTTTCTCGCTTTGTCCTGTAATTAAAATATATATGATGAAGTTTCAACAAACACAGTACACCGAGATAGTCGCTACTCGCTACATCTGTGCTGTTCTGTCTAGGGCCTCCTCTTTCCGCACTTATTCGTGCTAATCGCTACATTGCCAGATATATTATCTTCTAGTAAATACGTAAAATTCATACTACTATAAACCATTAGATTATTCACAAAATACGACACAATATTATTTTTTATGTCAGCAGTGGACCACGTATTATGGCTGATGATGATGATAATAATTTTTAATGGTATGGGGTCTACACTGCTGGAAGTGAAGATACGAGGACCTAGTGAAAGAATAAACTATGGACATCTACTGAGCCAATTGCGTCTATATCACGTACAAAACACATCCAATCTTCAAACCTTTTTTCTGTATTTTAACAAAGGGTTGCTCGAAATATATATAAGATATTTATCGAACGAAGCTAACTTATACGCAATATGAATACATACTTAGATAAGTACTACCTTCTTACCTTACTTGCTTCTTATTTTGAAAGTAATTGTCTCGAAACTACCCCGTTATCAGTAACTTATATCGAAATTGACCATTGTAGAGGAGGGTAAACACCTGGCTTCCGACTGTATCTGGCTTCAGAAGCCACTAGCTATAATGTTACCTTTTAAATTATGGGTATAACCAAAATATAATAAAAGTTGTGCCCACTGGAAGACCTAGTGGAAATGGAATGAAAAAAATACAGATTATAATTGTCAGCAAATTGTAGAATGGTTTTATTTTATGAGTTTGAGTATTTTGACCTATGTCTGCCTCGGTGGCGTTGTTGTATTGCGTGCGCGGTACGACTTCCGCTTCGAGGTCTCGGGTTCGAATCATGGGTCGGGCAAAGTGATATTGGGATTTTCTTCTCAGTATTAACCTGGAGTCTGGAATATGTGCTCGATATTGCGGTTATCTCGCCCGCTATCACACCATGGGCCGGAATACACAGTGAAAAGTGTGTGCACTAGTTACGCCTCTGCTTGCCGCTTTGGAAATAAAACGCGTGTGTGTGTGAGTGTGTATGTGTATTTTGTTACAATTCAAAAACAAAGGTACATATGTGTGTATCTAAGTAGAAAACGTCAAAAATATATGCAACATTTTAATTACTACGAATGCGCCATTTACTTTTTCATGCCGTCGTGAGGGTGGCATAATCAACCAAAACTTCTATAAATAAACAAAAATATCATAAAAAAGTCTCATTATACTTAAGAACTGTGTCACCTTACAAGAAAGTGCGGCTCGTGTAACCCAATATTTAAATCAACGGTTCTCAATATTTGGTTGTGAGCCAATAAACTTTAACGAGTTGTATTGTATCGAGGGAGTGTGCGGTCGTTCAAGCTCTATTACTCCTGTTGACACAACAGCTAGATACCGTCTTATGCTCAATCCTGTTACGTCCATTCAATAGGGTTTACTTGAAAATGACCATTTGCTTTTCTACATCCTAATAATGCCAGCGGCCTTAGCCAAGATGCTTTTCTGCAAGCGTTAACGCCAATAGAATAGAAAAAAAAATTGCGAATGACATATCTTATCAATAAGTATAGCACATGGATACGTCATACCCACACATTTTTCGTTTGTAGAAAAGTATCTTGGCTATGGCCTCTGCCTACGTGTAAAATAATGTTTTATCAACCTATAGAAGATGGACAATTGTTTTTTTACACCTTTTTGACTGAAGCAGAAGATTGTAATTCGACAAAAAAACATCATTCGCAGAAATACACATTTATCTCAAAACTTTAATAGCACTTTCGGAAGATATATTCTAATAAATCTAGACGATTTTCGAAGAATCTTATCTATGTTTAGATGTGGAAATTGTAATTAAGATCTATAAAGTACCTATTAAATTTATTATATCTACTTATTCTGAAAAGCATGTTTAGGCTCCGAGTAAAATATCGATTAGCCATACTACTTATTGAGAACTATTGGCACTATTGCTTTTGCCCTAAAATTGCAAAAATACATCTGAAAATCTATCCTATATTCTAATGTGTGTCTTTTATATCATATCATTAGACAAAAGAAGATCTAAGTATTAGATCCATTAACAAAACTTACAATAAAAACACATAAATACTATTTACAAAGCGTATTTTGTTACCTAGTCAAAACAAGTTAGCAGTCCGCTCCCTATCAATCCAGTTGCAAATTTATAAAAACGGTTAACAATTAAAAATATACCAATAAGCGGTACTAATGCATGATGAACGTTGGAACAAAATGCGATAGTTTTTGTGGCCTTGCTAACTGCCAATCAAGATCGCAATACTGATACTTACCTACTCCACCGAATCGCAATTGTTTTTAATTCATGACGCTGGCACACCTACCCATGAATCCGAGGGAGACATTAACGATCTATTTAGTAATTCATTCTGTTATTTCTAGAAACAGGTGACCAGCAATTTTGCACGGAAGGTCGCTTGGCGCCCGGTCAGATATTACACAATCACTACCTTTGGGCTGAGGCTCTATTCATGTTTACGCCTTAGTAACAGTAATTGAAAGTACTTTTTACGTACATTAGTGCCGCTGGGAGGCTTTCTCAACGGCTTCCTTCTTTCTCTTTCGTGCAGACTTAATGGAACAACCCATATTAAAGGTGGTAAGTGAAAAGTGAAGTGTAAAAGTATTCGTGAACGGGTGCTGCTTGCGTGGACTGGTCTGCTCTGTTTGATGGTTGACTCTATTGTTTACTTAATAAACATGTAGCTGGTTATTTGACTTAGGTACTCTCCGTTAATTTTCGCATTTCATATCCATCTTTGAAATTGAATATTTATTGTTACTAGCAATTTGTAAAATACATATATAAAAAAAAAAATATGAACATTAAAAGACCTACGCTGAGTTTCTTGGTGCTTCTTCTCAGGTCAGTGGGCTTTTCCGAAGCACTGGTAGAATCTTTTAGATGATAATAACATTGTAAAAAATGACGTGTAAAAGTGCCCTTAGGGGCCTAATTACTTAATAAATGATTTGATTTGATTTTGATTTGATTAAGTAGGTGAACAGGATGCGGAAAGCACCGACTTAAAAATCGTTTATTAGTTGAAAGCCAATCTTATCCTGAGATGGTTTTTACGGTTTTTTAGTTATACTTTTTGTAGGCAACGAAATGATGAGGCAAAAAGATCTTTCGCTTGATAGTTTTTTCCTGCCCGTGACTAGTAACCACAACTTTGGGAATTATAATTGCAAAATTCCTAATGTTACTATACTGGAAATGCAGCATGAAATGGAAATGAAGCGGAAGCATCTGCTCAAAGTCTCTCATACTAGATACTTTTATTAACCTATTCTATTATTTAAAATATTTAAAACTAAAACAATACCCAATCTCTATTGAAAATCAACGTTAAACGTAACTTACCGTTCCACCTAAACACGTTAAAATAAAATAACGTTGTTAACGTCACTGAACAGAACTTCCTGGTGCGGGTTAACGTGATACGCTCTCCGCCGCTCGCAGCCGCAGCCACTTAATATGTACAGCCGGTATTAACTTATTAATCTGGCCATCGCTCGATCCCTTGCATTATTCAGTGTAGGTCACAGACGGCAGCAGATTTTGAAAATACGCTGAAACGCCTTTCAACACAGCAGACGTGATAGCTGCTTTGCCCCTTGCTATATTATTATTTTGATTCAGATTAAAGGTATTTGAACAGGCTGGGTGCAAGCCGCTTTTGACAGGTCCGTCTGGAGATCTTTAGGAGAGCCCTATGCTCAGCAGTGGACTTCATGTGGCTGATGATGATGATGATGATAAAAGTCATTTGAATAATTTATATATAATAAACTAAAAGAATTTCACGTCTTTACAAATGTAAGGTGTAAAGTTAGTATGATTAATTTAAATTTATTTTGTACATAAAAACTAAAACAAAAATTTCATAAGATAGCAGAATCGAGTCAAAAGACAACATAAAATCGTTATAACTAACTATTGTTGTTTCATACAACATTCATAAATGAGCAATCTGTGCACGAGCAGCACCGTCCAAATGTAATAACGAAAGCTGTTTCGAAATTAAAAAGTTCGTCAACTGCGTTGCAATCGTCAGCGACGGGAAATTTCGTTAAATCCATCTGAATGGAGTTTCATTTCGTTACACGGAAGATCGACAGAGCTGGTAGAGCGAATATGTATAAATTGTACAATGCACATCCCTATGCAGCGTTGTCAGAACTATCAATAATTCAATAGTGCGGACTTGTTACTCCGGGGAAGGGAGTGCATTACTCCGTAGGCGCAAACTTGGCTGGCCGCACGTGTAATATTCAGAAGATCCTTAACTGCAGGTCGATAGAATTTCTACATTTACACTTGCTGGACATTAGGTTATTTAACTATAGTGGGCTAATTGCAGTTTAATTGTTTGTTTATTGTTACATTTTACCGATTAAGGACTAATGACGGCACGTACCGGCAAGCGTAGTGTAGGACGTCCACATGCAAAATGGACAGACGATTGATAAAGGTCGCAGGAAGACGCTCTTGACAGGTCCGTCTGGAAATATTCAGGGAACGTCTATGTGATCCAGTAGACTTTATGTGGCGCATGATGACGATGAAAGACTAATAGTGAGAATTATATAATTTTAACTGTCAATGGGTATTTATAATTTCTAAGACTTTAGCCGGAAGCAGGTCTTTTTATTTTAATTTCTTATACGCAGTCGGGCGCTGGCGTCGTACTGTATTTTAGGGACTTATGTAGCGGTTTGGCTTTTAACACGGGCAAAGCCGTGAGCAACACCTAGTAAATAAATAATTATATAGCAAATCTGTTATTACTTTTTTAATCACACTTAAGAAAATCATTATTAAAAATTTCACACGTAATAAGCCCACAAATCATATTTAGCTAGAGATCACGTCACGAATTTCCTTTTCAGAAAAAATATCCTTGATAGAATATTATTCCCCTTTGCAATTATAAAATCGGCGCACGGTGTTCAATTAGTCGCAGTCAATCAGCGCAAAGAAAATAATTAGAAGGCTGTAGATTTGTTTTATTTCAATCTTAACCGAAATGAAATATTGACTCTAATAACCTCGTGTTAATCTTTGAATCGTATTTAATACACGCCATATTTTATGTTCATACATTAAATATTTCGACTAAAATAGTTTTTCTAGGAAATTTAAAGTCTATTTGATTATTAAGTCGCCTAAAACAATGGAAGACTTAAAACAGTTTACTTAAAATCATAAGCTGGCATCACCCTCCTTCTGTGACGCAATATATACTTACAATACATATAAAATTACTCATTTCCTTATTTCCATAAAGAGTCGATGCACGCAACTTTACAATTTAACCCTGTATATCGATTTGTCACAAAAAATATGGACATAATAAAAAAATACACTTAATTTGGGTGTGTTAACAGGCAAGCTGCCCGGCTCACCGTTATATTGACAATTCGGAGCGTAGGTTTCCATTAAATATTGTATATTTATTTATGACTAGCTTTAGCTCGCGGCTCCGCCCGCGTGAAAAAGTTTTTCCGGGCTAAAAGTCCCGTTTTATATTTTCCCGGGATAAAAAGTAGTCTATGTCCTTTCCAAGTTCTCAAACTATCTCCATACCAAATTTCATCGAAATCCGTTCAGTAATTTCGGAGAAGTGCAGTAACAAACAATCAAAAAAACAGACAGACAGACAGAATTCAATTACAAAAATCTCTGATTTGTGTTCCATTACTCTTCTTTAGTCACCCCCTTTCTTTTTTATCACATTGTTTTAAATGTACAGACACACCGGTTCTACTGATTTATTATATGTATAGACTAGCTGTTGCCCGTGGCTCCGCCCGCGTGAATGAGCGTTCCCGGGATAAAAGTCCCGCTTTATATTTTCCCGGGATAAAAAGTAGCCTAAGTTACTCCTTATTACATCAGCTACCTGCCAATAAAAGTCCCGTCAAAATCGGTCCAGTCATTTCAGAGATTAGCCGGAACAAACAGACAGACAGATAGACAGACAAAAATTTAAAAAATGATATTTTGGTGTATGTACCGTATATATATTCATATACATGTAGTAAATAACGGTTATTTCAATATTACAAATAGACACTCCAATTTTATTTATATGTATAGATTATATGTATAGACTATAGATACTAAAAGGCTAGAATTACAGAAAGGATTTTATTATTTAGGTTTGAAAACATAATTCATATAACATGTTACGATAAGTATGTTGTATGAACTATTTGTTTCCGAGTGCTTGCATGATAGGAAGCTTGTAATAATGACTAACGATAATGAGTCACATGATAATAGGCATAAGCCATGCAAATTAACCGGCAACTCTAATGTACACAAAGCGAACGACAAGCACATTTGTACTGTCAGGTTTCCGAGGGTTGATGAATTTTTTACGGATTGTTCGTCACGAATCACAATAATTCATTCACGTTTTTCTATTCCGTGTTTTAAAGGTAAAATCACGTTTGAATGATTAAGTAAAATAAACATTACATTATAAAATACATTTTATAGTATAATGTATTTAAGAAATTGGGCAAAGATTATATAACTTCAAAAGCAATTTACTGGTAATAAATTATCATGTTTATCTTTATCTCAATATACTTCGGTTGCCATAGCCCAGCAATAAAGCATGAAATTAAAATTAAGAATGTTTTCTAAGTATAACATAAAATCGTTTATTCGTGTATAAGTGCGATATTTTTTTTGAGAACACTAGGTTTTGTCCGCGGCGTCACACGCGTGTAAAACCTTCCCCCTATAATGTGTCAAAATCACTGTAGCGTAGACAACAGCGCCGTCTGCTTAAAATCAGACAAAAAAATCATAGTATACAAGTTTTTGCCCGCGGCTCCGCCCACGTGAATAAGTTTTCCCGGGATAAAAGTCCCGCTTTATATTTTCCCGAGGTAAAAAGTAGCCTATGTGTTAATCCAGAACATAATCTACCCGTGTGCTAAATTTCATCGAAATCCGGTCAGTGGTTTTTGCGTGAAAGAGTAACAAACATCCATACATCCAGACATCCATACTTACAAACTTTCGCGTTAATAATATTATAGTAGGATTTACTCCAGAAGCACATTACCGGCATAAACGTACTCTACATGCTAATCCAGGACATAGTCTATCTCTGTACCAAATTTCATCCAAACCGGTTCAGCGGTTTCTGCGTTTACTCCTTACAAACATACGAACACACAAACATTCAATCATTTTCACATACTTTCCCATTTATTTTATTAGTAAGATAAGATCAAATTGTTACAAATACTGAGTAAAAACTTCCTTCTGCATAGTACAACGTTATAGTCGTTTGTAAGTTTTATAATAATGTAGGGCTTGCAGACGTATTAAGTACTGGTTGTAGGCTGCAGCAGTTTAATATACACCTATTATGACGGGCACCACGTACGTGTAAAATCGATATATTTGCGAACAAATTATTTATACCAGCAGGCAATTACGAGTCCGCGTTGTTTTATTAGTTGCATTGTATACATAAGAGGAGAAAGTTCTAGAAATATTTATCATAGCGTTTTCTATAGAACGAAAACATGTACAATATGCTTAAATAAGCAGTAATCAAGACAAACATCTGAAAATATTATGAAAACGTAAGATACAATTATAAATACTTTGTTTTTAAGTAATTAAAATAATAATGCCTGGGTTATTTTGCTAAGATCAAAACCAATAAATTGGTTTAACACATAGGTAATAAGTAGACATACGTAATATTATGTTTTTCAGTATATTTATTTACTTGAATATTTTATAAATAGGTACATTTAACACACTCGTGTTGATTTTAAAACCGATTTGAGCTTACGCTGCCATAACATTGTTTGTGTTACGAAGCATGTTATAATTTTAAAACATGTTCTAAGGGGACTGGCTCGGTAGTGTAGTTGTATTACTGAGGTCTCGGGTTCGATCCCCGGGTCGAGAAAAGTGATATTGGATTTTTCTAATCAGTATCAGCTCGGAGTCTGGAATTTGTGCCCGATATGTCGATAGGCTCGCCGCTTATCACATCATGGGAGGGAATACGCACATCGAGAGGTGGGTGAACTAGCTGCGCGTCTGCCTACCCCTCCGGGGATAAAAGGCGTGAGTATGCGTATGCGTTCTAAGGGAAAACAAGATATTGTTGCACATTGGTTCTAACAGCCAATACTACTTTTATAACCGATTTCTTTTTAGTGGACAATGATCTGTAGACAATCTCTAGTCCATATTTTCTTTAAAAAGCTGCATAGTCAAATGTTTATGATTTGAAAATATAAAAGCAATTTGTAAATAGCATTAAAACACTACACTTTTCGCGATAAAATATGAAATAAAAATAATTCATTCAACTGTAAAAACCATCGAAGCCTTACACACCAAATTGCAAAAGCCCATTCAGCATAAAATATTCATAAAAATAATTCTCAGTTCGCTTACTCGATAGCAATGCTAACTATCTTTACGGTAAATATATTTTTACGTTCATTACACCAGTAATACATTTTATCTCAAAATAATTGTGTAAATTTTCGCCATTAAAACTCAAATTAAGAAAGTTTTCGACGTTATACTTATCTTGGCAGCAATTTGTTTTTCAACAATGTTTGAAAGACTATAAAAAACATAAATAGGTATTGTTCATTAAAATATTATATTTTCAGACGCGAAAAATAAAAAAGTAGACCTAATAAAAACAACGAAACTTAAACAAAATTACGCTAGTAAACACAAAAATAAAAAGTTTTGAGAGGTCGCAATTAGGGATAATGTAGGCAACACGGCCTTATCAGACCTGTATCACCTATCGTGGCACGTACAAATAAAACAAAACCACCCCAACTTTACATTTCACTCGTATTTACCTTTCAAAATAATTTGGCAGGGATGCTTTTGCTTGAAAGGTCGTACACCTCGACCGTGTCTGTAACATTTTAAGTCCTGTGCTCTAAAGGTCAAATAGAGATGTTTTATGTCACCGATTTCAATTTCAATGCTTAATCAGTCAAAGTAACTATATTATGCTTATCATATAAAACAAGACTGCCTCGGTGGCGTAGTTGTATTACGGTACGACTGCAGTGCTGAGGTTTCGGGTTCGATCCCTGGGTCGGGCAAAGTGATATTGGATTTTTCTAATCAGTATCAGCTCGGAGTCTGGAATTTGTTCCTGATATGTCGATAGGCTCACCCCCTGTCACATTATGGGACGGAATACGCACAGCGAAAAGTAAGTGCACTAGCTGCGCCTCTGCCTACCCCTTAAAAGGCGTGAGTATGCGTATATAAAACAAAATAAGTTTTAAAAGATGTTAGTAATTATTGAACAAAGTAAACGCTCCGCTAAACATCTTTGGGTGGAATTTAACGCACAAATGGATAATGTCCTGAATTAATACCATATAGTCATTTCAATCCCGGAGAAGTATCTACGCAGTGATTATATTATTCCGAGGACTTCAGTTTCTCACCTAGAATACCCGCGAGCAAAAGCCAATATAGAATAGTAGGTCACTCTTCATGTTTTAGTGCAATAAAAAGAACAACTTGCCAACAACACGTGTCTCATAATTATGCAACATGTCGCAATTCCATAATAATCAGTAAGCAGTAACCTGACGCGCAGTTGAATATTGAATTTGTTGATATGGTTGACGGACGCGCACGTTCATCGGTGATGAGGGGTCGGCTAAACGAATTAATTCGTTCGGTCACTCGAGAGCGAGTATATTGTCACGAATGCCTATACCGACGGTAGTACTTCGCAACGGTATTACAACCGCTTCTGAAAAGTGTACGCATCATACTAATGTTATAAATATTGTATTTAGTATAGATGCGAATGTTTGTTTCGATGTTCCTCATCACGATTGAACCGCTCGCGTTAATGCGCAATGGATTTAACACAGATACTAAAAGTCCTGAATTCACGTTATTGTCGGATTTGTATCCATGAAAAATGTTTTGAGACTGTTTTCCAGGAAAAGGCGAAGTGATACTTCATAGATTTTATATTCTTTATGTTTAAAAACTGGTCAATATTATAAAAATCGTAAAGCATTGGCTCATCATAAGTAAAATCAAGTAAATTAAACATAGTAATTGCAAATTAGCCCAACCATCTGTGCGTGATTCACGCAGTTACTTGCTAAACTTTTGAAAAGGGACATTTAACAACTCATAAACCGCAGAAAACCTCTCTAAAGTCCACATTATCGTGCCCGACGATGAGTAGCAATAATGAGGAAGAATAGGGCGGGAAACGACCCCAAAAAATGAACGGCAAATAAGTTTAGAGAACAGTCCACACCCGGCGGATTGTTCGAAATCTGTTCGAAAATGTTACTAATCATAATATTGTTGATATTATAATTGTCTTGAAGGAAGTTGTTGTTTAAATTATGAAATTTTATATTATTGTGGAAGTAATAAGTATAACCAGACCTGTAGTCCAGCTTACAAACAAATGTACTGTGTTTCTTTTACCGCAAAAGTTAAACACCTACCTCAAACTAACGATAGCAACTTTAACGAAACTCATAGGGTCATTCGGGGCAACAGCACGCAGTGGGTAAAAATTCGCATGGTCAATATCTCGGAACCTATTGAAGGGGCTCAGACACTTTTTCGGCTAGATCAGGGGCGCGTCAGGCACGATGTCAGAGCCACAAGCTATTTTACCAAGCCTCACTTGTTTAGTGAAAAACGGTGATCAACGTGATTTTGTTGATTAGTTACCAATATTTTGTGCTGGGAAAAAAGTGTATGCCTAGACGGTGCATCAGTTTACAAAAGTCCGTTAATTATGTTAAGTTTACATGATTATATAGTATTTATTTTAGTTATTAATTCTGTCCTAGAAAATAAATCCGTCTCAACCAACGTGTGATTGTTTAAAATATTCCCTGTTTGGGTAAGAGTACGAGGATAGAAGTACGCACCCTGTTATAACTTCATTACAATGAACGCACAGTTTTTTCTTCTTTAAGCTGCAATTAAGTCGAATATTATTTGTAAAGATTTTTAGACCTTGTACAGAAAAAAAATATTCTCATTAAACACTCTGCGTAGTTTTACCCACATAACGGGTCAATAGTACGAATTTCTCCCGATGCACTTAAACGTGTATTGCACAAAAAACAATGAAGCAATGTACAAAAACTCATTAAATAATGAAAATAGAATAAATTTCCTTTACATAGAGTGTTAAAACTTTTTTCAATACACAATATTTTTGACTGTGTAGACGAACGAAAAAAAAGTGCGTACTTTTAGGCCGAATGACCTAATCTTTATTTGACCACAGACAAACTAAATACGCCACAGCCACTCGATAATGATATTTCAATAGAATCGCACACAAAACAAGTTCCAGTAACCCATAATCAGATTATCTGTATGAAAGTATGATAACAAAGCGTATTGTGCGGCGATGGTTCTTTCACAATACTCGGCGCGATCGGCAAACAGCTCACGTCCACCTACGCTACAGGTTTTTTTTTTGGATACATCAAAACGTACCCACTGCAATTCAGTTCAACTTTGTTTCTTTTAAAAAAACTTTATAATAAAATTACAATTGTAAACAATTTCTTGAAGAAAATTATATGAGCTGCTATTGGAAATAGTTTAGTATGTTTCATATAATTTTTTTAATGCTGTAAACGCTTTAGTCGGTTTATTTCTAGTTATTATTTCGTAAAGTAATTTAAATTTATTTTACGTGATGCAAAGAACTCTGTAATAAAAAAATCAACAAATCTAGGTTTATACATATTACGTATACAGTGAGGAGCATTTTTTTCCTACCTTTTTTTAAACATCGTATTATTATAAGCTATGGTTGCCTCGAGATTTGTGTGAACACTTTACTTTATATATTTGTTTTTCATAACGTTTTACGCGCTGACAACCCTATATAATAACTGCCTCGGTGGCGTAGTTGCATTACGGTACGACTGCCATGCTGAGGTCTCAGGTTCGATGCTCGGGTCAGGCAATGTGATATTGGATTTTTCTATTCAGTATCAGCCCGGAGTCTGGAATTTGTGCCCGATATGGCGATAGGCTCGCCCCCATCACATCATGAGACGGAGAATACGCACGGCGAAAATTGGGTGCTTTAGTGCGCCTCTGCCTACCCCTTCGGGGATAAAAGGCGTTAGTGTTTATGTATCTATGTGCAACTCTAATAGAACAAATAAATGGCCAAGTGAATGTTTTACTTTCAGAATAATAACTAAAGCAAGTTTTACTGCTCACGTAGTTTTATATGTTCGTATGTCATTGTTATTGTCTGCAGAAATGTCAACCTTTGCGTAGACTGCTTTGAACGCACATCAGCAAACCATTATTAGATTACTTGTGTATCCACAGGGGCTCTATCGTATAACAACACTAATAGCTAATTAGATTTTATTATTGTGTTTTAGTTTGTATACTTCAAAGCACAAAAAAACAACAATATTAGCTTCAGTATAAGTTGCTGCTAAAATGTATTTTTAACGGACTGTATACCGACCACTGAATACAACCAGTTAACCAGCATATCTTTCTGGTGACGTGACCATCGGAAACTTTATACGGAAATTTGATGTAGAATCAACGAGGTTGCATACCTGTTTGACGTTTTTGAAACTAGGAAACATTTTTATAGTTATTTACAATCGTAATACCTACTGGTGGTAGGTCTCTCATATTTAAGAGTCCGTCTGGGTGGGTACCACCGCAATGTCTATTTCTACCGCGAAGCAGCAGTGTGCATGCACTATTGTGTTTCGGTTTGAAGAACATTGTAGCCAGTGTAACTACTGGACATAATGAGACTTAACATCTTACGTCTCAGGATGACGAGTGGTACGCAGTGGAATACTACACAGTACTTTGTAACTCAAGGTGCCATATGGTGTTGCTACTGTTTATGGGTGGTCGTATCGCTTACCATCAGGAGAATGGCATGTTCGTCTCGTCATCCAATGCAATAAAAAAAAATAGTAATAATGTGCTCGTACGCATACCAGGCTATACCCATTACTTATTATGTATTAAATTTATAGCAACCGTACACATCCAATGACTTGAGAATGCAAAGTTTTTAGACATGAAATTTGTTACAGGTGTCTCCTTACTGTACATCCTGGTCGTGCTCCCATGGCTGCTGCCGTGGGGTGGCGGTGGCGCGTGGTTCCTCTCGCTGTGCCACCTGCTCGGCGCGCTAGCGCCCTGGTGTGGCTCCTTTCTCTACCACCTATTCATGAATCACGCGCGCGGCGAGAGCCTCTACCATCGGCTGCTGCAGCTCGACATGCTCGGCATCTGGGTCAGCCAGAGTATAGGTAAGTATTAAAAGTGTTGAAGTTGAAAGTGTTGCAGTTTTGGATTTGATATTAATATCTGAAGACGTCGCTAAAGTATTTGGTAACACTCACACACACTCACT
The DNA here is from genome assembly GCA_947568825.1 of Sphinx pinastri. Taxonomy (NCBI): domain Eukaryota; kingdom Metazoa; phylum Arthropoda; class Insecta; order Lepidoptera; family Sphingidae; genus Sphinx; species Sphinx pinastri. Next base: position 4,457,678 of record OX387627.1, on the reverse strand, counting down.
CTCTTACGCCTTTTATCTCGAAGAAGTAGAGCTGAAGCGTAACTATTGCACCCACTTTTCACCGTGCGTATTCCGTCCCATGATGTGATAGGGGGCTAGCCTATCGCCATATCGAGCACGAATTCCAGACTCCGGGCTGATACTGAATAGAAAAACCCAATATCACTTTGCCCTTTAAACCGAACCCGAGACCTCAGCATTGCAGTCGTACCGTAATACAACTATGCCACCGAGGCAGTGATCCGTAATTAAGATAAAAAAATTGTTTGCTGAAATGATGTCCAACTAATAGAAAGATACAGTTCAGCGCTAGTTTCAAAAATATGGTACTTAATCAAAGGTTAACGTAGCAATTATTATTTTAACTAAAACCTAAACGTGTCTGTCCTACATAACATAACTGGAGACAGATCACAGGGCATCCAAGAATAGAACTATCACGCTTTCGCACAATCGTGTTTTCCACTGAGTTATCTGAATGGACGTTTAACACCCCGGGCGACTTTATAAAAACCTCTCAGTTTTAAGCATATCATTTAGAATAATACAATTCTTATCCTGTCACGAAACATTTGTCTTCGTTAAGCCTATATTTAAGCCGGCGGGCTCGCCGCGTCTTATCATGAATTCATTTTTTTACTTTCATCATCAGCCTATATTTTAGTCCACTGCTGTACATAGGCAATTCCTCCAATACGCGCCATTTTACCCGGTCTTCGGCCTGTCACATCCAGTTTCTGCCAGCGATCTTTCGCAAATCGTCACTCCACCTGGCTGGAGGGCGTCCCACACTACGCTTGCCGACTCGCGGTCTCCACTCAACGTAAACAAATGTAATAAAATTGTATGAAGATCGGACGAGGGTCGAAATAAGGGTTATATAAGTTAAATGCGCCACGTTGTCATAATCACAAGAGGTTTTAAGCGACGCAGAGACCAAAGCTATGAATATTTTGATGCGGCGCGTGACTGTTAAACATGTTTTTACCTTAGTTTTTACCCTAAATATTTCTTTTATTTTGGCCAGTACACCGGAAATTATTTGGATATCGCTGGGTGTAAAAATTCATTTTTAAACTAGTATTACTAGACTTGGGTAAGTGATTACGTCATATATTCACAATAATAGTACAGCTTGTATATAATATGTTTCAAGTATATCACACGAATATGTACATTCAGAAAATTATTAATAAAATTATATAATAGCAGGATAATAAAACAAAACATTGTACATGTATGACCTACTTATGCCCTATTCATATTTCTAGAACATAATTAGATCTGCCAAGAGCACGATATCGGGTTTTTGGTTATTCTATTACGCACATCAGACGCATAATCTCGCGCCCACGCAGCCTCAAACTGGCAGACATCGCCAAATTAACCTTTTTAGGGTTCCGAACCTCGACAGGAAAAAAGGAACCCTTATAGGAGGATCACTTTGTTGTCCGTCTGTCTGTCTGTCAAGACCCTTTTTATCAGGAACAAAACCTAATCAACTGTCCGTTGACCTAGTCATAAAATTTGTGCAAGAATTAAGGTCTTACAGCACATGTTAAGGATGAAATCTGAAAACTGTAAATATTTACTTAAGTAAAAAAAAGCGAATTTACTACTACAAACTTATTTTTTGCGGTTGGTGCAATAACCGTGTCTATGGATCGAACGGCAAAGTTAAGTTAAACATTTAACCTAGTTTGTCTTTTAATTAGTGCAGTAATGTTAGATGCTTTCTTAATGTACAGTCAGTCACAAAAGTAGCTGAACTCAAATCGCCTTTAAACTTTTGTGTCCATATCAACAATTGTTTTTTCTTCAATAAAATAAACTTCACAGGGTTTCCTTTACTTTAGATAAATAAAATATAATATTTCTATTAAAATGAATGTGTAGAAGCGTCTTGAAGTTTTGTTCAACTAATTATGTGGCTGCCTAGTGCCTTCGTGCCCTCTGTGCTTTGAGCACTCGGTGCGCAAGTTCAATTCGCACTTGTCCGCTTTTTTTTTAATCCAAACACAATGACGATCGGCCAGAAATGTTGTATGTGATGGTCGCTCCAATTATCCCGCCATGAAAATTGCCCGAGTAATTTACGCCGTTTACAAACCAATATTGACAGCGATGGATCACGAACTTAAACTTTGTGTACTTTAAACAAGTAAATAGCGGACAAAGGTGGAGGATAAGCAAAATAATAGATGCGAGCCTATGGTAGATGGTCGCTGTCCGCATAAGTAATTCACATGAACCAAATTGTTACAGCTTGAATTCATTAAATAATCTATCGGACTTTTATATTCAGCATCACTACATTATTTTCAAATAACAAAGTTATTTTATTAGCAAAGTACATACCTGCAACAAGGTTAGGAAATATAGAAGAAAATTGTATTAAAGCTGAAATAGACATTGTTATCTTTGAGAACATGTTTGACTAAATAATGACTTAAATTGCTACTGATAACGTTACATGCATGCTACTCCTATCATAAACTGTTGGATGTGTATATGTAACTAGTTCTTACTTACGCTTCTATGTGAAAAATAAACAGCCATGTTATATTATAATATCTGTGGCTAAATAATACTTTGCACTCTAAACAATAAGTTAAATAACAATCCGCAAGCTTTTATGTACCCTCTAGGATAAATAGAAAAGTTTACAACGGAAATGTTAGACGGATCGTGACTCTACCAAAAAGGGAAACCTTAAGTGATTACGTATGCACACACACCCCACTCAGGTCGGAGGCGTGACGGGAGCGACGTAAAGACCCAGGATCCAGGGAAGGATGACCACCGCAAATCGCTCTGACCTTTTTAAAACGTTTGTACGTTGCACGCATTGATGTATTAAAAAACCCTAATACATCAATGGTTGCACGTGTGTTTCCTTTACTAAATCGTTGAGTCAAATTGACTGATGATGTATAAGTGCTGAGAATTTCTTTAACAATTGGTTACTCAACGCTCCTTAGTAACAGAAATAAACATTATGTTAATTGGTTGTACCTAACTGTCTTCCCAGCAAAACTCTAGTAAAGACCTCCTAACGAGTAAATATTGGGATAAAAAAGGCGCCTGCACTAAAACACCTTCTGAAAATTATAAAAATATTATCCAGTTCCATTACCCAAGAAAAAATAAATTCCCAATAATTTACACTGGAACAATAGGCGATCGTCTGTAATTTTAAAACAAAGTTACGTAATAAAATATGACAACGCTTGAAGAAAAGTAGGTAAAAGAAAATAACTTAAATATCCGAGAGGCACTTAAAAAATCTGGAAGCGTTTTGAACGCTATATTCGCTATATTTTTATCACATGGTTTTTTTACAATATCCGGCTTCTCAATTTCTTTCGAACGCTCAGCTTTCGTTCTTTTACTAAAATGTGATAACGTAAAGATTTGACTTTTCATATTACGCCGTTGATATTACTTGCCAAATTCTTACTTAACTTTTCTTTGTGTTTTGTTTTACAGAGGCAATATAAATACTGTCAGTCGATAGTTACTAGTGAATCTTCTATTACCACGATGTAAGTTTACTGTGACACAGGTGATACATTGCAGTTATTGACATGTAACCCAACTATCCCTATTTCTTTCCTTATATTATAAATTTCCAGCAACTTCATGACTTCTTGCATATTAATCAACTATTTTCCTGCCTCTTCAGTTACCTTCTACTATAAACAAACTAAAACTGTGTTACTTTATCAATCTGTCTGCCTGTTACGCTTTCACGGATGAAATACTTTCCATAAAATGTTATATGAAAATAGTATGACATTGGGAAGGACATAGGCCACTTTTAATCCCAGTTAAATATATACCGGGCGTAGCAGCAAGCAAAAGCTAGTTACGGATTAAACTACTTGCAACAATGAATGTTTTTCGCAAATTCGAGATTATGCTCCACAATACTTGCAAATCAGGTCAACATTTTATGGTATGTCAATACACCGCGACGGTTACAAGCTGATAAATACGGATGGGTTTAAATCTTGCATGTTGAGTTAAAAGCTGGAATAAATCGTGTCAGCGCTGCCACTCGGAAACTCGGATTTTGCATATAAAACACAGCTATATATAAAGTAAACGAGTACCTTGCGCAATCGTATTCACTTTTTAATATTTCGATGATAAAAATGTAGGCCTTTTTTGAAAACCCACTTTAATGACTTATATGCGCGTATGTTTTTCACAGACGGGTTAAGGTCAAAACGCTTGCACGTTTTACTCTTTGACGCTGATGTGATTTCTAGAATATTCTAAACGATGCGATGAGTCACTTTAACGAAACATTTCAATGTTAGGGAAATCCCAAGACTGTGTATTATTTACTGAAATAAAAATAGCGAACGAAAATATGTTAATATTATTTTAAGTAGATTCATACATACATCTAATAACCCTCGCAATAAAAGAGGGCCGTGCCCAGCCGTAGGACTGTATATGTATAGATGATACAATTCAGAGCCGGGCTTAAAGTACATCTATTAGGCCGTATGTTATTGGTTGATCATATATTAAATTTTCAAATAAATAGCTTTAAATTTCCAATGTTCAAATTCAAATAAAAACATCGAAAAATTGGCTAATACATACCACGCGTTTTCTTTTTTCCACTGCGAGTTCTGCCGTCGCTACCCCACGTCATGCTCCTACTACGAACAGCATGATTGATTTATGAACTAATACGGGGTTTAGTTCCCCTTCACGTGCGAAGAGCGACTTCGCGTTAATCCTGCACGCCAGTTTAGGTGTGAAAATGGATTTTTCAATAGCCGGTATAGATATTTTTTTTGTTGATCGCGTTTTTATATATGTTTTTTCATTTATTTATTATTAGAGTTGAATGTTTATACGAACACTAAGAAACAGTAGCCACACCCTCCATATCTTCTAATTAGAAAGAGCTATATGTCATTTCACTGGGCGGATTTATCCGGAGACATAAGATGTATTTTATTCTTTATTTAACACTAGCTTTTGCTCGCGGCTCCACACGCGTGGATAAAAAGGTAATTTTCCTGGGATAAAAAGTATGTGTTAATCCAGGATATGATCTACCCGTGTGCCAAATTTCATCGAAATCCGTTCAGTAGTTTCGGAGATGTGAACAGAAAAGAAATATAAAAATCGTTGATTTGATTTCCATTACTCTTATTTGATCACCCCCTTTCTTTTTTATCACATTTATTTAAATGTACGGACACACCAGCTCGACTGCTTTATTATACGTATAGATGTTAAGTCTTATCGGTACAAATAGATATTTACAGGTTACACAAACGGTCCATAGTATACAAGAGACCTACCACCCGTGGAATGTGGCTGATAGATGCGGCTTAATGACTTCATTAGATAACATTGGGTTTCTAAAGGTTAAAATACTCTTGAAGTATGTTTAATCTAAACATAGGTAACATTAGGACGTCTGTCACAAGGATATATGTGATGCCGCAGATATTCTCAAAACATAGACTTAAATTACATAGACGCGATAGAGATGCATCGATCTAATGCCGCGTTGTTTTGATCTATAATGACAAGAGACGAAATAAACTAGTGTTAGGATTTTAGTTAAATTTACTTTAAAAAAATAATCAAAATTAGTTAATAGATACTAAATTGTTAACAATAACCATAAACTGCACTTGATAGAAATAACTTCCAAAGAGTAAGTCACAAAATATTACCAGTACACTAAATTCCCATGATGATGTTCACGCGTGCACGTCTGCCAACTGAATGCTCTGACTGACAGATCTCCACTCCTTTTATAGGGATTTGGTCGGTGCTTTCATTGATTACCTTCAATAAATAAATTGACAGCTAACACTAGTTATTTCTTACAGACCAACTACATAGAATCGTTTTAGACCTGTCTCATAGTGCAACAAGAGAAGAATAAACCAGGACCATTTCTTACTGAGAAACTTCAAAAAAGTCCTGGCCTAATAAAGAAATCTGAGATATAATTATAGTGACCTGAGTACATATGCTGATTATACCTACATCATATACAGGGCCATTTTGACGTTGCGTTAATAAATGAAATCACATACTTATCTCGTCGAAACTAACGCTTTCCATTAAGTTATTTTAACCATAGATATAAAATAAAAAAGTGTAAGTTTCGAACAAAATAAATATTAATAAAAAGTAACTTTAAGTTTACACGACCTTATGCCACTACTACTGCTCTAAGATAATTCGTCGCAGCAGCAACATTATACTTTCATTCAGAAATACACTTTCGCACAAACCATATTCGCACTAAACTACGAAATGTTCAAAAAATTTGAAAACTACTACCGGCATTTTTGGCAATAATATTCGTTATTCATGGATGATTTTTGGCAAGATGTTAGAAGAGGTAAAGACGAATATGTGGTTTCATTTAGTAATGCAATGTAAAAATGACGCTGTATACGACAAAATTAAAATGGTGGTCCATTTTCTTTGTGATACGCACAGAAATTTTCGATAAGTTGAGAAAACTGATAGTCGCGTGATTGACCTGGTTCGGTGAGGTGCGTGTCTAAAAATGATTGATTACTTCTGTGATAACAGACTCCACGCCTACATGTCGTTGCCGCACTATACGGATAGATCGATTTACGTCTCCGGCCTAATATCAACGTCAACTAAACAAACAGTCACTAAAATACTTATTGCCTCGATGAAGCAGATTTATTGCCCGCATTGCAACTGCAGCTGTGATTTTGCGGATTCGAATCCCGGGTCGGGCAAAGCATTATTAGGTTTTCTGCTCAATGTCAGCTCTGAGTCTGGAATTTGTGCCAGATATGGCGATAGGCTCACCCCTGTGACATCATAGGAAGGAAAGCTTAAACCTTTAGAGATAAAAGGCGTGTGTAAAATACTCATTATATATTTCTGTCATAAATTCAATAAATATTTTTTTCGGATATAATCAATAAATCAACCTTTATTATAGTCGTAGACGTGATAATATTTATAATTGTCGTGCGTTACGATCCATCTGCCTCATTAATCTTTTCATTAGTGGCACTGGGCTGTAAACCGTGGGACAGTGTGTTTAATTCCTTGGTCAGTAAACTAAAATGCGTGAATTTTTTTAAAATCACACTTAAGTTTCTTTTGATTTGAATTGTGTCCGATATGGTGATAAGCTCGCCTACACCTAAGCTAAACAAAGTTTCAAATCACTTATTGTGCCTAGAGGCTACTTCTTCTAGGATAAAAGGATGAGTGTGTTTAACGAATACATCAATAAACATCCAATATTCTTGGTACACCTATAAAATAAAAGCTATCATGAAATACTCCAATATAAACATATCTGCGGACGCTGATTTAAAATTCAAACCGACCAAGCAATGAATACTGATGTGTGACGCTGGACAAACAGCTTGTGTCAGATACGTACCGCTGGAACATAGAATATTTGAGAATATTATCATAATTCTATTACCTAATGTTGCTGATGTGAGTCAATTTGGCAATAAGCGTACGAGGCCCTTTACATCTGAAAACTTTTAGCTACTAATAAATAATGGTGAGGTTTAATCACTGCACGTACTACTAAGTACTATTCAGTATTCTGTGGTAATACATTTTCTTAGTCAATCATTGAATAATCATACACAAACACACGACCTTTATCCCCGAAGGGGTAGGCAGAGCCGCAACTTCTCCTCTTTTCGCCGTGCTTATTCCGTCCCATGATGTGATAGGGGGCGAGCCTATCGCCATATCGAGCACAAATTCCAGACTCCGGGCTGATACTAAATAGAAAAACCCACTATCCCGAGCCCTCAGCTTTGGAGTCGTACTGGTGGTAGGTCTCTCATTATGTAAGAGACCGTCTGGGTGGGTACCACCGCAATGTCTATTTCTACCGCCAAGCAACAGTGTTCATGCACTGTTGTGTTTCGGTTTGAAGGACATTGTAGCCAGTATAACTACTGGACATAATGAGACTTAACATCTTATGTCTCAGGATGACGAGTGCAGTGGAATGCCACACAGTATTTTGTAAGTCAAGGTGCTGGATGGTGTTGCTACTGTTTATGGGTGGTCGTATCGCTTACCATCAGGCGAACGGCATGCTCGTCTCGTCAGTCTATGCTCTAAAAAAAAATCCCCTAATACAACTACGCCACCGAGGCAGTTGAATAATCATCTTACAAATTATTTTAGTAATACAAAATACTTAGTTCTAATTTTAAAACAATTAAAGGAAATCGAGTGCAATCATAACGTACTTTACACTTTTTATCAGTTAGAGGAGAAAGCGCCAGTCATATTTACGGTATTTTTTCATATTATTAAAAAGCTTGTCACAGTACTAAAAGCGATTTCTAACGCCTGCTCGAAAATAAACTTAAAAGGCTCTGCTAAATATAGGTACTTTAGTTTATCATCGATTTTGTTTTACGTGGTATACTCTCATAAAACAGTAGACAAAGAGATCTACTTCCACTAGAATAAGAAGCATAATTTGTGTTCAATAAAGTTGAACATCCGGGATGAACGCGTGGGTTGCCGCACACTTGAGACATGCTTCTTGCATCGATGGGGTGTACAATCCTCAAAGGACCTCCCCTCGTCGGCACTCGCTTTAAAGCCTGGTTTAGACACTCGGTATATACATTGAGTGTACGGTGTAGAGTGTCTTAGTCTAACCCAAGCTTAACATCTAGCATTCCCTCGCGGTTTGAATCGAACCTTATCATATAAGAGTAGCTGTTTGATGTTGCTTTGAGACTGGCTGATATAGAATTCATTTCAAGTTCCTTTAATAGTAATATGGCATACATAAGTTCGTGATTTTAACTGGGAAAAGCAGAGAGGTGCTAAGTTATATACATAAGAACTGTTTGCGTAATTAATAACTGATGATAAATAATAGAGGTGATGTGATATCATAGATTATTTCTTTGTAGAAATTGATTTAAAATAAAGGGACAAGTTATTCCTTTTCTAATAGCCTAGCTATTTAGACCGTAGCTATCTCTAGTTTACAATGCTATAGATTTAATGAATGTTAATATTTAGTTAAATTGCAAATAACATCTTATTTCACTACAAAAAAATATAAAAGATCTCTATGAAATATGATCTCTATCCACTTTCCTTAAAACAATTTGTGGCACATTACGAACAATTGCCAGGTCACCCTTATATTCGAGGCCATCAGACCATAGGCTACCTAAATATATATTTTTTATGATTTACTTGTAAAGCGTCGTACTATTAATTACGAGGTCATTTATTACGTAGCTTTCTCTGTGTTATACGGGCCGTAACATTGCACCTGTGTTGACGTCAACTTGCAAAATGTGGATTCGCGATACACGGCAAAGATAGGGCTCATACACATAAACACGATACGACGTCGCGCCGTCCCACGACGCGACGCCGCTTCACGACGCGTCGCCGTGTCGTGGAAATCCACGTGATATTGCTACAATTTTACAAATAACAAATTGCACACCGGCAAAAAAACGTCGCAACATAAAAAATGGATTTTTAAAACAGCTATATCTACACAAAAGCGGCATTTCACTGCGTACATATATAAAAACCCGATTTTGTATGTGTTGTGAATCTTTTTGCCGATGTGCGAAATGAAAACATTTTTTGCCATTGTAAAATGATGCTGTGGATCGTCACTAAGTTCTTTTTGGGGTTTAACTATCGCTTTTATTTATGTTGAATAACACTGATGAAAAGTATCGACTGTAATAACTATTAATCAACTAATAATATTTATATAATAATTGCCTTAAAAAATATTTATGTCTGAATTTACGATGCCCATTGATAATAGCTTCAGAGCTCAGACCTGCCATCATAATATAATCTTAGAAATTTGATATTATGATAACTCTTGTGAACAAATGTAAGAAGTTATTACCCATTGTTATTATGGAACAATATAGTCTTGATTATCTTTGCGTCATTACTTTTTTAATTATTTCTTTCTTCCATACCATACCATACCAGCCCTGTATTATATACTGCCCACTGCTGAGCACGGGCCTCCTCTACTACTGAGAGGGTTTTAGGCCTTAGTCCACCACGCTGGCCAAGTGCGGGTTGGCGGACTTCACATACCTTCGAAATTCAGAGAAATTCTCAGGTATGTAGGTTTCCTCACGATGTTTTCCTTCACCGTTAAAGCGAGCGATAATTCACAAAGAATACACACATAACTTTTTAGAAAAGTCAGAGGTGTGTGCCCTTGGGTTTTGAACCTGCGGACATTTGTCTCGGCAGTCCGTTCCACTCCCAACTAGGCTATCGCCGCTTCCATCCTTTCTTTCTTCGTCTCAAATTAAACAAATCAATATCTACGTCACCTGGGTCCCTCGTTGAAATTCAGCGCTGCAGTATCAGTCAGGCTGGTATTACAGCAAGGAACTGAATGAGGGTTGCCCAGTTGTTGGTACAATATGTACTTTTTTCATATATATTTTATACTGTTGTACCAATAATATTTCTTTCTTCCTTTGTTTCTTTCATCTACGTACATAATTCTCACATATAATACCACAAGAGCTTCAAAATTATCGGGTATTTTCCGATAGGTTCGTTGCAAACAAATGAAGGAGTTTTCAGGTTAAAAAATCACGAGCGCGAAGCGCGAGTGATTTTTCCTGAAAAACTTGACGACTTCATTTGTTTGCAGGGAACCTTGAGGGAAATGCCAGATAATTTTGAAGCTCGTGTGGTATTCGGGGGATTATTTTTCCGTCCCAAATGTCGGCCAATAGAATTGCACCATGAGATGAAATGAACAGTCAACAAATAAGAATTTCATAATATATAGTAACGACCAGAGAAAATATTCAAAAAAAATTGTCAGTATAATACCATGTAGGTTGTACCACGTGACGTCGAATGGTGCAATTCTATTGGTCGATATTTGGGTCGGAAAAATAATCACTGTAATGTAAATAAACAAATAAATAAAGAAGAAATAACTGTAACGAACACATTCCTAAATATTCGCGAATAAAAAATTCTTCGCAGACAGTCCGTTTGTTGTATTAACATATATAGTGCATTTTTTCTGAGTCGGCCGCGCCTCCGTACGGAAAATTATGCATTGGCAGGGGAGGCTAACATCTGCGCCACAGAATGTTTGCCTAGATATATTTATTTATGTCACTGCTTAGTTATTTCGCATTTATTTAGGATAATATTTTTTATTCATTTTTCCATGTTCGCTCATGATATTTAAGCAAATAAATATATGTATGTTTCAAAATTGAATGGTTTTTAAGAGTTTCACATTATGTTATTTCCTAGCTTTTATAGATATGAATATGTATACAGGCGTTAGCCTACCAAAAAGTCTACAAAAGATTTAAGGTCGGCTGGTTTATGCTGTGGCATTTTCTTTTATAACAAAAGATAGCTTAATGAATAGATAGGTCATGTGGTAAGTTATCAGTAAAGTCTATAAACACAAAAAATAGCATAAAAAGAGAGAACGTGGATGCATTAGGTACCTTGAAAAAGAGATAATAGGGTTAGGCAAGAAGAACGGGACTAATTGAGCCTGTAACAATCTCTTTGTATGAAACGAAATAGCAAAGCTTCAGTTCACGTCATTTTCTACGAGGCAGTGGTAGCGCCCCGGTGGAGCCGGGCTATTCGTCGATTAAACTTTCTATGGCGTGTCTGCATCCCATAAATACCGCGTTTTCAATGCAACTCACAGAATTTATGACATGGTTTAGACTATCCCCACAACAAAAATATTAACATGCAACACTGACAGATTATCCCGCTCGCGATTTATACTTATGTAATCGAAGTAACTATTTTAAGTTAATATACACACAAAAAATGATATTTACATTCAATTATCCGGATTATAAATGATCCCGATGCCTTTCCACAACAATTAGTCCAGTTAATATAGTCTCCACTGTATTTGATACTAGAAATTGTTTGCGTCTCCGACTTCGTGAATGAACTTTCTCGGAATGACAGTCCGACTGTGTACTTTTTCGGGATAAAAAGTAGCATATATGTTAATTAGGGGAATAGTCTACCTGTGGGCCAAATTTACCCAAATCCTTTCGCGGCTTCTGCGTTTACTTCTACCAAAATTCCTTACAAATATCTTCACAATCGCAATTATAATATTAGTGGGATAAATTGGACCATCCAGCCAAAACCATTATAAAGTTAAATCATGTGTTAAATCTCTCGAAGTACAAATGTTCCTCATATATATTGGCGCGAATAAATAAATTGAATAAAGCAAATTTTATGGTTCAGAGTGCACACCGAATTTATATTCGTACTAAACCAGCGTATTATAAAAATGAGTTTATTTTTATGTTTATATATGAATGGATATGACACTAGCTCTGAAATTTGCCATAGAAAAATTAAAACGTACGAGTATAAACATAAGGTTAGTTTTAATCTGTTGAGTCGTATGAGAAACAGCGTGATTGCACTGGGTTAGAGCCTAGAGGGGATAGAGGCCATTAAAGTTGAGGAATATAATAGTTTTATAGAATAAAATTAATCCTTCTACCCCCTCTTTGAAAACACAGCTAGGGAGATAATTTTTAAACGACTGAGAACTTATAGAAAGCTTACCACAGTGTTTTGCGGAACTAGATATCCTGTAGCAATTGTTCACGAGGAAGGTATTTTAGTTTCAACCACGTGAACGTTGATTAGATCCTCTTATTTACCATTTTCGTTAATGAATTGATCTTTAACCACATAACACAGACAGCAAAGATATACTGAATAGGCTGATACTCAGCAGTTCTAAGTGACACGTGATTTCCAAAAGAAATGATCAATGACAAGTCAAATCAACGTCGCTGCTCAAAGAAATAAAAACCCGCAAGTAAGGTAAAGCGAAACGAGAGAAAGAAATCAACTTGCAAGTGAAGTTATATCGACGTAAAAGAAGAAATTGTGCGCTATTCACAGTCGTAATTAAAGCCATGTCAGAAAAGTCAGAAACGATTAAATGTTTTTTATGTGGGCTTTGTGGCCAACTGTTACTTTTTATAGGCACAAGCTATTAAAATAATGCAACAGTTACAATCGCAGACAAGGCACCACTTTAATTTGTGCGCACTTTTATTACACTATCTTTCAACCGTATATTCTGTCAGATATCGGTCACAGCGACACGGGTTTTTCTTTTTTACACGAGCCACGGTATTTGAAACCATACACGTCACGGGCCACACTGACATTTACCGGCATTAATTAAGGCGATAAATTAACAGCTATATTTCTTTAGGACAATAATTTCGATTTATAGCAGTATTATTTAAATAATCGAAGTAACCTATCGCTATATTTGCTGCATTCCAGACTCCTAGCTGATACTGAGTAGAAAAGCCCAATATCATATTGCCCGACCCGGGATTTTAAGCCGGGACCTCAGTGCGGTGTCTAACCCCGCACTGAGGTCAATGCAACAAGGCCGCGCCGCCCCGAGACAGTCATACGTTTAACAGCTATGTAATAGAATTTCATTCGTTATTTATAGTATCCCTTATCAATAATCTGGTCAATAATGCCGATGCACGGTCCAAACCACAATTTATTGTACATTACCGACTAATTAATCTTGTGTATGAGTAGGTACTCGTGTTCATGTAAACATAAACTTTATCACCAATAAATTACAAGTAAAGTGAATGACGCCGCAAAATAATTTGTTTTCGTTTAAGCATTCAATATGGTTTCATTTAATGGTGGGTTAATTTCACATTAAAATTACGCATACGGCTGCACATTATCTATTTACGGTTAATAAAATATATCAGCTATTAAGTTTTACTTTATATTAATATAAGAAAATCAACAACAAATCCATTTATTACCTTTTGACAAAATAACAATGTATTCCAATATTTTGTATCCATAGTCGCCACTTCCTCTCGAATGCCGTGAGTTTGAAGACACTTAGCGAACAACTCACAAACGTATAACAATGGAAATCTATGTACAGTCTACTTGCACATAATAATATTCGGATACCTAAGTATAAAACCTATTCCCGCAAAGTATGCTGGATATTATATAGGTATATTGTATACCAGTTTCGTTTATGATAATGTACCTTTCCATTTGAATTCATTCGGTTGGAAATATCTGACGTACTGACACACAAGATAAATTATTCTCTGATACACATTACCAAACATTCGCTACGTACAGATTTTTTTCTTTTTATAAAAATAATTCGTTGAGTGACATCGTGATGCTGTGATATATATTATTTCAGGCATAAAATAAAAAAGAAAAATAGACGTTGCTTTATCAAAATGTGGGCTAATTAGCAGCTGATGGACTGTATTCGTAAAAACATACATTTATGTCTGTTACGTGAAAAATCAAGCTTTTTTAATGTTGTCTTTATTTGTATGTGAGTGCCTCGGTGGCGTAGTTGTATTACGGTACGACTGCAATGCTGGGGTCTCGGGTTCGATCCCCGGGTCGGGCAAAGTGATATTGGATTTCTCTATTCAGTATCAGCCCGGAGTCTGGAATTTTTGCCCGATATGGCGATAAGCTCACCTCCTATCACATCATGGGGCGGAATACGCACGGCGAAAAGTGGGTAAACTAGTTGCGCCTCTGCCTACCCCTTCGGGGATAAAAGGCGTGAATATGCGTAGCCGTCTTTATTTGTATGAATAGAGCGGCTAGATCGCGGTTTTGTCATCAACACTTCAAAATGAGGACCCAGCTTTGTTGTTACGTACATTTCATCAGTTAGTGAGTTTGTCGGAAGCTCCAAAATGTCACACACCAATTCAAACGCTCAATGCTTTCTTCACTCGACGGTAACTCTCCTACAATTCTTCTACATGGAGAATTTTCACGGGTGTTAGAGATTCGCATTAGCTGATGAGCCAGTAGATCATTTGCTCATAACATTTACATTAAGAAAATATCTAAACAAAATTGTTTAATTTTAAAATTATGTTAGCAAAACCAACGAGAATTTAGCCTTATAGTCAATAGTACGAATTAATTAAATCTTACAATATGCCGAGGCGTAATGCCTAAACAAATATATATTTTGTTGGCGAGAAAAGTTCCGTTTTATTTTCCTTCGGCGCCCATAGGGAGAGTTTATATCTCATAGTAATTTGTATTTTGAGACGCTTACGTTTCCACAGTATATTGTTTTTCAACTTATTAATTCCAAACATACAAGCGTCTGTGCCATTTTGAAGATTAAAATCGTGGGTATATTGCTTAATATTTGATATAAATGTTAAGAAAATATTGCAGGAAGCTTTGATAAGTCATGCATTTACAAGTATTTATTTACTATATGGACAGACGACTTGATAAAGGTCGCAGGAACACGCTGGATGTAGGCCGCTCTTGACAGGTCCGTCTGGAAATCTTTGGGGGAGGCCTATGTTCAGCAGTGGACGTCATGTAGCTGATGATGATGATTTACCTATATTAAAACTCTGGACATACTTTCTGTTATACCTAATATATTTACGAGGGCATCCAAGAAACGTCTAAGTATCTAGGTCAAAGATGTTCCGCTGTTAAATTTAGCGCTAAAAAGTTACATGTATTTATATCCAGTCTAGACTACCGCTCTAACTCGTGGACCTAGGTCAAGTGCAATGTCGAACCTCCATAATACGAGCGCTAATTTAATTAAACCAAATATTTCTGGAAATATTCAAGGGAATACGAAATGAACTTATTTAGTTGGTCGTTGTATAAAAATCGAGGCAAACCGAGTGACCGTCTGTTCTCTGCAGTTTTAAAATATCCGCCTCCTCAGTGACTATACCTGAGGACACCTCATAAAATCCAGTTAATTTGAAAGCCCACCACATGCTGTTTTATCAAAAGTCAACAATCATTATGTCACGTATCGCAGAAGCTAAAATATATGTGGCTTAACATGCACGAGCTTTTTGTCATATTGTTTGTTACAGATTCGGTATTATCAGGGCATACAGCCATAGTCTTGCCAAGGATAGAACTAGGAGTAAACAAAACAATCAAATTATTCGTCCTCGAGAAGTTTTTAATTGAGTTGACATGAAAGTTAGCTACATTAATGTAATGTACAGCCTTGATGTATTTTATGCTAAACGGTTGGTTAAACGCCACAACTAACGCTAAATGTAGTATCTATTATGCTATTAAAGCGAATATTTAATGTTTATACGACACCTTTAGTTGTGGTTAATACTTCTGCAATCAGGAGTTGTTGATTTTGACTTGTGTTTCATTACTCGATTATTATTCTTTTCATTCCTTTAATTCTGTAATGACGGACATTATTTTACCATCTGTTAGATAATAGAAAACAAACTAAAATTTAAAATAATTTTACCAGTTCCTCCTAAAAGTGGATTCGACTCCACATTACCTTTGCTCTATTCTACTTAAGTAACCCAAATACGAAACCAATTGCATCAAATCTCGTGCCAAAAGTTACACATCTAAAACTTACAACAATTTATCATCTCGCGTATTCAGATCACATGTTCCTAAATGATGGGCTTTGTCTGAGAGCATGCAGATGACTGTGAAAATGTAAGAACGTATTTTTCAAGCAAAATCTCGCGAAACTGAAGCAAATTGGGTCACACTACCTGCGACGTGACAGCGTCTTTCCTTTGAATTCGGCGCAACACGTAAAGATGTTGGGCTTACTACCTACTTTATACGAAACATAGAACTATTTTCCACTGGAACTACTGATCTACTTCTATCCATGTTATGAAATGTCATTAAAATTGTAGAGAGATATTTTTCTTTCTTCTGTAACATAACGATCGTATTTTAATAAGTGATGACGTGGTCTTTTGTTTTAAGAGATGTTAATGCTTTACGCTTGTAAAAATATTGATAAAATGAAGGTCTATTAAGTTTTACTGTATGATTCATACTAATCAGTAATTATATCGAGTGTAACCATAAAATTGACATCGAATATCCATTTGTACTATTAGCTAGGGCACTCTATCAAACAATAGAAACATTTTACATCTTTTATGGTCAACTCAGCGTATGATACGATTAACTATACCAACCAAGGCAAATATTATTTTTATTGCGTTTTAAATTTGCTCGTAAATGCTTAAAACGCAATTATATGAATAATTAAAAAGATTTTCCTCGCGCCGTAGCCCATATGAAATCTGTTTCCAGGTTAAAAAGTGTTATGTATAATACCACTCAGAAACAATTTATCTTTCTATTTGTAAAATAATGTTCAAAATCTGATTATTACTCTTTATAATAACAGTATGGAATAACTTACTAATAAGAAAGAAGACGAATAATTCCTACTTTTCTATTGATTGCAATTTATATGTTACAAGAGAAGGAAATAGGCGAACTGCTCAAAATCTTTTTCTAACTGAAACGTTCAAATATTTATCACTTTTAGAAACACAAAGAGATTTTTCTTAGAAATAACTATTATACTTCCTAACAAGGACGGTGCCAGTGACGGCTTCGTATCAAACTACAGAATGCCTACTGCCTATAGAATTCCCCTCGCTTGATTGACAGCCTATAGGAGCCTGAGAGAAAGTTCGGCTGTGTCCAAAATTATCATAAACTGTATTGATTTTTAGCTGAATAAAATTTATTTTCATTCCTGCTATTAATGAAAAAGCGAACTTTATTGACTGTTTTGGAATATTTAAAAGTTTTAAAATATTTATTTCTAGGTATTACAGAGATGACTTCAACACACAATAGGTGTTCTTGCTAAAGTAGAAACGTTTGCTTTTTGTTGCAGAAAATCTATCTTTTTGTTTGTTTCTTTTTCTTGTTGTACACCGCTATCTATGTGTGATTTTGGATTCTTTCCATACAAAAGTTGCCTGGAAGAGATCGCTTGTAGCGATAAGGCCGCCCATTGTACACCATAAATTTAAGGAAATTGTATAATTTTTAATTGTTTTACTATTTTAAAATGGTTACAATAAAGAATATTTATAAACTTGGTAGATAGGTATGTACAGTCAGCCACATAAGTGGCTGAACAAATTCAAAATTTCAAATCGCCTCTACGCGTTAAGTTTAATTACAATATTTGTTTTCTTTGCGTGAATTAAAGTTAATCCCTTTTATTTTATTTTTGTGAAGAGAAAACTAAAATTGGTAAGAACACAAAAGTGTAGAGGCGTTTTGAAGTTTTGAATTTGTTCAACTACTTATGTGGCTGACTGTACCTACTACATACCCACTTGATAACACCGCGTACTTTACTTGGAAGGTGAATATAAAATATTGACTGATATGAGAATATATCAGTCTCGTAGTTTCACTACACTGCTTTAAAATTTAAAATACACACACACACACACACTCACGCCTTTTGTCCCCGAAGTGGTAGGCAGAGGCGCAACTAGTGCACCCACTTTTCGCCGTGCATAATCCGTCCCATGATGTGAGAGGGGGCGAGCCTATCATCATATCGGGCACAAATTCCAGACTCCGGGCTGTTACTGAATACAAAAACCCAATATCACTTTGCCCGATCCGGAGATCGAACCCGAGAGCACGCCACCGAGGCAGTCGAAAAATAATCAAGTCAAAATTTAAAATAATATTTGAAAATATCACATACTATTTTAAAATAACCTTTGCGTTATCTAGGTATGCTTGAATCTGGCTTGAATACATATTAGGAATCTTGAATAACACTTATCACACTTTTTAATCATTTTTCCAAGTCGTCAATTTCCATTAGATTATCTACAAATATTAATTCTTACTTCATAAATTCTTATACCTAAATTACCTTTCTGCAACGTTTTGAATAATAAATTCCATTAAATATAAACTTTATCGAAGAAAGCCGAAGTCAAAGAATTCATTATTAAAATACGACACCGAAACAGCTTCTTGAATAAATAATGGTGTCGCCAAAATACTAAGTAAATATCTAATGCAGGGGAAAGTGCCAGGTCACGCCCTTTCGTCCTGTGAGTAACAAAAGATGGGCAAACCCGCGGCGCGCACTAGTGCTCCCCGCAAGTTCCCACTAACTTGGATAATTTATTGCGTGGAATATAATTAATGGGTGTTTCGGAACAGAGCGAACTAGGCTTCAAGTTCTAACGCTATTTATTTATTTAGCTTCTGCCTAAGTTAGAACTGCAATTATTTAATGGAATTTTCAAATACAGCAACATTCACACAACTTAATAATTAATACTTCTCTCTGACGTCTATTTTAAGTAACATCACCCCATTCATTAGCATGAAACAATAATGAAACAAACTTTTTGTACTGGTCACCCCATTAGCTGTGATTCCAGTGGGCGACGGGCTGGCTACAGTCCACAAATGTCAGTAGGCCGGCACCACTAACTGGGTCACCTTATTAACGGGGTGCATGCTTCACTTTCATAGCTTTGAGCCATGTGCTACTGTTGCAAATAAACGTTTTGACTGTATTAATGAACGCTTCGGAACTAACGACCACAATGAAATCTTGAATTTGATTAACATATTATGTTACTTTTGTAAGATTGCCTCGGTGGCGTAGTTGTATTACGATGACTGCAATGCTGTGGTCTCGGGTTCCATCTCCGGGTCGGGCAAAGCGATATTGGATTTTTCTATTCAGTATCAACCCGTAGTCTGGAATTTGTGCCCGATATGGCGATAGGTTCGCCCCCTATCAAATCATGGGACGGAATACGCGCGGCGAAAATTGGGTGCATTTAATTGCGCCTCTGCCTACCCCTTCGAGGATCAAAGTCATGAGTGTGTATGTATGTATATATATGTTACTTTTGTGTAGGATTTATAAACTCTATCACTATTGAACTGGTATTTACCAGATTTTGTTGTAGAGTTATAATTGTATTGAGTATATTCTCATTGACAACTATATTGGACGGTAATGTATATTTTCTATTTAAACTACATATCTATAAAACTTAAATGTCATAAGTGCAAACTGCCTCTTAAGATTTGAGAATTATCCTACTTTCTACAAACAGTATAATTGCGTCTACTGGTGGTAGGTCTCTCATATGTAAGAGTCCGTCTGGG
Organism: Sphinx pinastri; assembly: GCA_947568825.1. Lineage (NCBI taxonomy): Eukaryota > Metazoa > Arthropoda > Insecta > Lepidoptera > Sphingidae > Sphinx > Sphinx pinastri. The sequence continues at coordinate 4,437,608 of OX387627.1, read as the reverse complement.
TGGGTACCACCGCAATGTCTATTTCTACCGCCAAGCAGCAGTGTGCATGCACTGTTGTGTTTCGGTTTGAAGGACATTGTAGCCAATGTAACTACTGGACATAATGAGAACTTAACATCTTATGTCTCAGGATGACGAGCGCAGTGGAATGCCACACAGTACTTAGTAACTCAAGATGCTGGATGATGTTGCTACTGTTACTGGGTGGTCGTATCGCTTAACATCAGGCGAACGGCAAGCTCGTCTCATAATTCAATGCAATAAAAAAAAAGATGTGAACAATACGCAATAGTTTATTGAGTAGTTAGGTAGTTATTTAGAATTGAGTATTTTAGAACTACTCGTAGAATTATTATAATTTCATGAATTCTTAAACAATGCATTTTTACTAACTTAGACAAAAATTATGTACGTTTTATGTTCGCCATGTTTTTCCAGAAGATAAGTTATCTCTATCCATTTAACAAAGTAAATCGAACAACCCTTTAAATATATTAACGTGATCGCAATGAAGGAAACGCTGAATTTAATTCAATTAACGTAACTTCCCCAGTCCAGTATATTCCCGGTAATATCTCAAGTCAACTCGACTCTAGATCAATTATAACTTCATTTTCTCTATTACTCTCTGAACATTTTCCGATATATTTTAGATTTCTGCAGTACTTTACTAAATATTTTTTTTTAAATTGATATTGTTTGGTATTTAAGACAATGACAATAAATTATGTTCAAAGGATTTATGAAATCAACATTTACCCACAGAAGCAGAATTACTAAAATAATGGTAGACATACGGTAACCACTTCTAATTTTTCATACAAGTATATTTATTACTGGTGGTAGGTCTCTCATATGTAAGAGACCGTCTGGGTGGGTACCACCGCAATGTCTATTTCTACCGCCAAGCAGCAGTGTGCATGCACTTGTTGTGTTTCGGTTTGAAGGACATTGTAGCCAGTGTAACTACAGGACATAGTGAGATTTAACATCTTATGTCTCAGGATGACGAGCGCAGTGGAATTTCACACAGTACTTTGTAACTCAAGGTGCTGGATGGTGTTGCTACTGTTTGTGGGTGGTCGTATCGCTTACTATCAGGCGAACGGCATGCTCGTCTAATCATTCAATGCCATAAAAAAAAAAAAAAAAAAAAATATTAGATATGAATATAAGTACTTATTCATATTTTAACAAATATTCCCTAAATCAAATGGGTTCTTGGGGAAAAGTGCTTAATTCACTCAAACGTTCAAAATGGCACCGCAGCGCTCGATTATTGTATCGAGCTAAGAGATTTAAAATAGACTTCGAATCATAGCTTCAAGCTACAGACATACATCAGTGTCGTCGCTCAGCCGAGTGTTAATTCATACTATCAATATAGAACGCGCATTCAATAGTATGAACTGTCATTCATACTTAGTAGTACAACTATGAGGGACCAGACGCTGTAGAGGCCTTTCTACAATCGTTAACGCTAATATATGGGAATGACATATCCTTTGGGTTCGGGGGATTCGGTAAAAATCACGAAATATCACCCCCCTTGTGCGTTGTGCGTGCTAGGGGCGTTGTGTAATGATATATCCCGTGTATTTATTCTTCGTTGAATGTGCAATTCAAATTAGATTATACTAGCCTGTATTATAAGATAATACACTAAAACTTTTAAGATACTTTGTACAAAAAATACACGTGATTCTGGGTAGTAGGCGGGGGTAGTCTAAAATCTCAGGGGGGTTAATCTAAAACCTCACCACATATCACCAAGGAGAGGGGAGGGGTTTCAACAAGCTACTAAAAAATATCACGTGATTAATGGACGACTAATGATAAGTCTATCGCTAAGATATGTCATTCCCGTACATAGCGTTTGCGTTAACGATTGTAGAAGGGCATCATGGCTAAGGCCCCATTACGGCTAGCGCTACTAGCGCCCACGTCACTGTTTTTTTTAGTCGGATGGTGATAGATACTGACGCGCCATTGACTCAATCAGTCAAATCAGATTTCTAAGGTCCTTATTTAGCAACAAATATGTAAGTTTACTTATTTATGCTAAAAATCTCATCGTATCTCAGGAGTTTTATTAACGTGGATTGAATTATAGAAACGGGAAACTTTATTACCAATATATCACTAATAAACAAGATCTTTTTCCAATACTAAGTGCGAGAAACTTTACGAAAGGGCTAAACTCACCCCTCGATACGAAAGTTTGTTGCTTTCCAAAGAACTGTACGGTTTTGCGTACAGCTTATAAACCACTTCTAAATGTCTGCGGAGATTACAGATAGAGACATTTTCTATAAGAGATATGGATCTATAATGGAAAGTTACATTAATACCCGCCATCAAATTTATACGACAGAAATAATATTGCCAATAAAACAGCGATATTTTATTTAGGTCAGTTTTTGTTAGGTTCTAATACCATTTGCTTCCACTCCGCCAAACATCGAGATATATGGCGACGCATCGCGAAAACGACAGTTGATCAATCAGCCCAAACATGACCACGGCCACTCTGTCAAGAGGGCACGACTACGAAGAAGAAGAATACCATTTACGTCATTTTAAGCTGTGATTGTTTTACATGTCATAATGTAATCAATATTCATATTAAAAATTAAGCTAAATAAACCAGTAATATTGATTATTACATGTATATTGTCATTTAAATATTTTACCAGCAATCCGTGTCCTAACCTGAGTTATTACTCTATTTGTTCATCGTTGTGTAGAATAGCATTCGGCCTAGTTCAATTGTTATGTAGTCTATACAATAATTGGTCTAAATATCACAGCACAAGTTGATTCTGATTGTCCGTTACACGCACATCACAAATCAAAGCAAATTAGTTTAAACGATTTTACGATAAATTCATCCATTTTTTATAGATAGTTTTGCGCAAATCATTGAAATGAATGAAATTAGTGCAGCAACTGCATAGAGGGACGTGCTATAAACAATTCAAAAGGATGCACCATGATTACGTTTTTGAGCTGTAGAGTTCTTACATTTCTTAAACAACGATGTTCAATGATTACGTGGAAACATTGATATATAAAAAACTCAATATTAAAACGTGGAAAGCATTTAAATCATAGCAACGCTTAACGTTAAAGATTCAGTACCTTTTTGGTATTTTGTCGAATTCCCGCGTCAGCAAACACAAGGGGTCGCTAACAAGAACCCGTACGAATAACGCAGAACAAAATCACTCAGAACATAAATTATGTAAAGTTAATTTCAACAAGTTTTCCTAATTACCTCCATCAAAAGGCATAGAAAACGAGTTAAACTGAAGACAGGGATAGACCGTAGCATAATTTATGACGACAGCCGAGGGATTCACGATTTAGTGGCTTATTTCAGATTAAGTTCATTATCAGCTCTATTTAATGAGATTGTTATGTTTCGTTGCACCTCTATCTAATTAACTCGTACTTTAGCGTCTGTGTATAATAATGACCCTGTTTGAAATGAAGCATCGTTATATTAAATGGTTCCATTATTTAAATCCATATTTGGAAAATGACAACGGTTTTAATACCGACCTCGCGTCCCGTTGTTTGTTTGATAAAACGTTCCATACTATAGGAATACGTCTCAAGGACGTTGTCTCCTGAACAACAACGTCACTTCAGCTATTTATAAAATTCATGAAGAATCAATATATCTCGTATTTGAATAAATTGGTCATGCTTAGTGGGACAAATGTACAATTTATAAATATATTACCTAATCTTATCTGTTAGAGTATAATCAGGTATATTATGAAGGCAGTGCTGCGATATGGAACCAATTAAATATATTTTATTAATATTTTGTTAGTCCGGCAGCCAGCAGACATGCTAACGATGAATGGCCACTGAATAGATATCCAGTTTGCATGTAAAGTACGCAAGCTATTGTTAAACCGCCTTCAATTACGTACCGATATCTCCCCCGGGACCTTAATTACTATATCTTAATTATAAAAGCTAACTCTATCACACAAATTGGACATTACATACATTATTAAATGGAAACATGAACGCTTATTTTTTATCAAAAATAATATCACATTTAATAGCTTCGAGCCTTCAGTCTCAGATGCGGAAACTAGAACACACCCGTTTCTACACGAGTAACATCATAATCGCGGCCGTCTGTACGCATTAATGTTACTGTGGTTCACCGCACAACGCGAAACTACCATCTAAACAACTTTGTACAACGGCCGGGGCACAAAGCACGCGTCCGTGAATCTTAAATTAACATGCTTCTGTAACTGGCTCCTTCAGCTCACGTCCATTGTGCATCGTAATGGAATGGCTGTGTCGCATCGATAGCTCAAAATTGGGTAATTAAAGCCTTTGCTCTTAATGGTATCGAAGGCAATGAATATGCATCGATATTCGATAGTTCAAAGTTGCCTGATTAAACATCTGTCTGTATCGCATCGAATATGCATATAAAATGTTTGCAGATTATGTGTATAGACTGCATCGGTGGCATAGTTGTATTACGGTACGACTGCAATGCTGAGGTCTTGGGTTCGATCCCCGGGTCGGGCAAAGTGGTATTGGATTTTTCTATTCAGTAAAAGCCAGGAGTCTGTAATTTGTGCCCGATATGGCGATAGGTTCGCCTCCTACGACCTATCACATCATGGGACGGAATACGCATGGCGAAAAGTGGTTGCATTAGTTGCGCCTCTGCCTACCCCTTCCGGGATAAAAGGTGCCAGTATGTGTACTTATTACGCAATTTTAGGACAAAAATTAAAACAAACCAATGTAATTTAAAGCTATTAAATGCAAATATCACTTCAATATAAATTGGATTAAAATGTGTAAGTTTCAAAGCTAATATTGGAAGTGTATCTCATAAAACGAGCTGATTGAGTGAATCTCATTGGCAGCCACTGGACATCAGAGCCTACGCAAACAAACATCTGACCGTGGAAAGCCAATCGGTTCAAACTAGATAACTTTTCTCATACAACTCGTATTATGGTTTCGTTTGTGGTATTGTAATCATAATGTTTGGCGTTCAGGGTCGGTCGCGTCTGATCCGATTATCTGCATCGTGACCACAAGTCAGGTAATCTGACAAAACAATGTTGGAAATGTTAACTTTGCGAATGTTTGATCAAAATTGTGGTCTTGCAAAAACTGTTTTGGTGCACGAAACGTTGAATTATGAAGATTTCGCTTTTAGCTGACATTTCATTTTTTATAAGATCGTCTGACGCTGCCATTGCAACCTATCTGTATCGTTGTTTTCACAAAATAAACTAGTCCTACATAAAACAAATACGATTTCGTTCTTTCACTCGAAACAAATTGTTTTCCCCAAACCGATAAAATCGGCTACATAATTGTACAATCACGCATTTTCCCAAGATAAAAAATCCTGACCTACACTCGATTGCCGCTTCCATAATTACCATATTCCAGAAAATGACGGCAGACTAGTTTGTATAGGTAAATCAGTGAAAAGAGACGTTAGAATGCGTATATTTATTTGTTAGGTAAAATTAGGCACGAATAAATATTTGTATTTCAGTCATCAATCTAAGCAAATTATAGATAGCCTAAACCCTCTCAGTAGTAGAGGAGGCCCGTGCACAGCAGTGGGCAGTATATAATACAGGGCTGGTATGATGATGATGATGATAGGTAGTCATAATTTATAATATATTTGAACGCATGACATTATGGATTCCTTAAAGTGTACTCAATGAATAATTTTGCTATTATTACACATACTTTCGGGCTATCTAATAGCGCCCATACCAAAAAGCGATGCGACGATGTAAGAAATAAACCGTTGTACACTTTAACGTAGGCATGCTATTAGAAGGTCGTTCACGCTATGATATGTAAAAATGGAAAACAGAAAATAATCAATACATATATTATTATATAATATTACAACCATTCACGCTGGAGTCGCGGTGCCAAGTTGTCTGCATTTTACAGAATCAATATGTTACGTAATCACAACCCTTCTCTAACGTTGTACCTTATCAATAAGAAGAAAAAAAACTTTCTTGATTCTTTGATATTCATTGTTAAAAGTGTGTATGAGTGTATGAAGACAGTAAATGTCAGAACATAGCTCGTTATGTTGATGTATATATTGTTTGTAAATATCAGTTAATTGCATATTTTTTTTTAAGTGAACGTAACCATTAGTACACTATACTTTACGTTTTACGTGTTGTTGTACCAACAATATTTAAGTATTTATATGTAATGTTATTCCATCAACATAAAATATTTCTTGAAATAGATTTCAACTTGGTTGACAAATTACGAGATGATCTAGCGCTTGGGATAAGTAATTATTATCATCATTTATCAAACTGCTTTATCCTTCCACTCGGGTTGACCCAGCCTTTTTTGTATGGTTGAAAATTTCGTTAAATAATTATAATGTCACTCAACCTTCCATGGGAACTCTATTGTTGGTTGTTCTGGAGCGTCTGATATTCTGTATTTTGGCTTTAAATATACATATAAAGGCAGAACCCGGTGTGTCTGTACATTGAAAGAAAAGTGAAGGGAATGACTAAAGACGAGTGATAGAACACAAATCAGCGATTTTTAGAATTCTTTTCTGTTTGTTTGTAAGCGCATATCTCCGAAACCACTGAACGGATTTGATGTAGTTTTCATAGATGGTCAGAGTATAATTGGGCAATTTGTCTTATTAAAATCAGACATCATAAATAGTTATCGTAATTTTAACATATTTGTGAATTTATTTCAAAACTTAGCTTAAAATTCCGTAACGCGTTGAGCTGTGTAGAATCTTTTAGACGATAAAAAACATTGTAAAAAAAATGACGTGTAAAAGTGCCCTTAGGGGCCTAATTACTTAATAAATGATTTGAATTTTAATTTGTGGACCGAAAGCTATAATTTGTCTTAGTAATCTGTTTTGTATCTGTGATAATGTATTTTTTCTATTATTTAACTTTTCTCTGAGTGAATTCATAAAGATAGCGGCTATGATAATTTCATATAGGTACCTAAAATGTGATGATTCTTCGTCAACAAACTACTCATTTATATTATGCCACACTAATGTATCAGGTTATCCTCTAATAGTAGATGTAAGAGAGGAAAATAAATAAATTATTGTGAAGAGAAAAAAAATTGGTAAAAACGCTTAGACTATTTGAAGTTTTGAATTTTTTTAGCTATTCATGTAGCTGCCTGCACATATAAATACTACGCCAAGGGGTCCCAAAGATGTACGAATGTCATAAGCTGATGAAATTTTCACTCAAACCAGTTTTAATACATCGTTTCGAACAATACAATCTTTGCAGTACTTGCGATTCCTACTCGCTCGGCAACACGGCGCGCGGCATTCCCCCTACTTTGAGAACTGCAGCTTTACATAGAGTTATACAATTGTATTACATAAATGGTAATCATTCTTCTAAGAAAATAAACTTCCACGGCATGTTTTATAAAAACAACCTGTTATGTGACAGAAGGAATTATTTATTTAACTATTTGAATATTGTCGTACAGCAAAATGTAGAATTGTGTTTATCGACAAAACTCGGCTGCAACTCGACCCACTTTCCACAATGCCTCCGAATTGAACCTAAATAGCAGAGGTTCCATTGTAAAACCGAACATGTTTTAATCGGCACGGAATTGTTCAAAAATGTCTCTACTAGTCATTATGGGAGTATTTCGTCGTTGACATTCTATGAGTTAAGCACAGATTATATCGACGGAATACCATCACGAAAAGGGTATTTTTTTAGAGAATACATAAATAAAATATGAATTAATTCTTTGAAGAAATTTTAATGCCCTGAAACATAACGTACATAACCTTAGATCTGATATTTTAAAGGGGAGGGCAGGTTCAGCTGCTACACGTGTTATAAGTTGTTAGTTATTACCCTATCGTATACAATACTATGAAGGGGCAACTTACGTATTATTGAACTGAAAGCTCCTACTTTATATTATCTAACCTGAGAGTCGAACCCTAGATCTCATTGGTCTCAGCTTAAGTACTACTGATCCCAAGAAGCAATTTCTCTTATTTTTATAAATGAAAGTATGAATCTCGTGATTAACAAAAAAATCCATGATAATGAAGCCTTATAATATAAATAAGTATTCGCACTACTCGCAGCGTCTCCGCGTCACAAATAAGCCGCCGCGCCGTGCGGGGTCCTACAGAAACTTTACCTTACTTCGAAACCGTAAAATCGAAAACTTAAGGGGAATCTGGAATACAAATGGCCCAGTCGTGGAGAAGTTTGACAACCAGATCAAGTTTACGTCCCGGTTTTATGGTTGAAACGTGAGTTGTTCAACTTTTCATTACTAACCCATCTGACCCAGCACAATTACAACAAACTTACATTATTTATATGAGCATAGGTTTTGTCAAATCATACTATTACATTAAATTATTCATTATTCAAAACTTATGTTACCTAATAAAAGATTTGTTGTTCATAAATATTCTGCATTATGCTGCAAAAAATTTAACTGCAGTAGGTAATAAAAAGCTTTTTAGCACAAACCCCTATTCTATTTCCATATAAACATTATCCAGTTCAAGGCTTCCATCACATTTTTCATCAAAAAAGCTGTGATCAATATCGGTGAGCGAAGCAATCAAGCTGTCGTCAGTGTGGCATATAAGGCACAATAGGCTGGAAGCAGGGCGCGGTGGCAGGGCCAAGGTCGCCCGCCATGAGCCAGCATATTGCCCTGAGTTGAGACTGTGGAAATGCGAAAAATGTACCAAATAACGACAGCGGAAGACGCTACCGCCAACCGGGTAGTGTGATATTGTTAAGCTTTATAAGATTTAATTTAACTATGTCTCTGACTAAAATATGGAATTGGACGAAATAGTATTCAGACAAATAGATAAATCAGAATCAAAATGTTTTTGCCTAAATAAAAACCATTATTTATTTTTATGTTAAATATATTCTTTAAATTCTTGTTTTTTTTTATTTTAATAGATCGGTATCTATTTCAGCGAGATACTTTTAAATAACAACAATATAAAATTTTAATATTATTCTAATAGACACACACACACACTCACGCCTTCCATCCCCGAAGGGGAAAGCAGAGACACAACTAGTGCACCCACTTTTCGCCTTGCTTATTCCGTTACATGATGTGATAGGGGGCGAGCCTATCGCCATATTGGGCACAAATTTCTAATATCAATATTCTAGAAGAACTAAAGAAAAATTGTACTTATAATAATTTTGTATTCTTTTAAGCCTAACAGAAACTGACATTTGGTTGATATATTAAATATTAAGGTTAACTTATTACTGGATTTTAAGTATTCTGTATGCACATTCGTAAGTAAGATACAATAAAAAAAGCCAAGATTGTAAATTAGCAGCTTTGTCAAATAACTACTAATGATGCGTCATAATTCAAACTCGTCCACATAATTATGACGTCACTTATTTCCGACGTAGATTCAAATTCCATCATACGGTTATTATTCAACTTCAATCGTTCAGATCGGACCGCCATCCTGCATGACCTGCCGGCCATGGTGGCGGTTGTGGTAATAAATTACTTTTGGACTAATGGGGAAAAAACATCGTGTGGTAACGACGTCGGAAGTTATTTTTGGTCTAATTTCCAGCATTATTCGCTCTTCGTGAACTATTTATTGCCCCATACTGAGTGCACTTTCTTTCTTTTGGCATTCTATAATCTACAAATGAATCTTTTAAAAAAAAACTACTCTCCGATGACTTATTGATATCAAAATTAAATGCCTGATACGTTTTTTTTAATCCATGCTTGCTGACGCTAATGAATCGGAATTCTAAACTGGCTGAAAGTTCGTCGGTAAGCCATTAAAACTGAATTGCGGATTCGTGATATGTCGAGGTATCAAGGCCTTACCAATATTAGTTTTCAACAACGACTATTAATACACAATGTATGCTGTACAGTAAGCCACACAAATAGTTACACAAATGCAAAACTTCAAATCGTCTATACATCTATATACTTTTACGTCCGCATATTTTTTTTTCTTGACTGGTATGAATTAAAAGGTCATTTATGTTAGATAAATAAAAGCTTTAGTTAAATTAACCTGTATCAGTGATTTAAAGTTTTGAAACTGTGCAGCTTTTACTTTGCCAAATAATACATTGTGTTTACGACTATACCGACTCTACCATTTTATTTCAATCTCACATAAATCGATCTTAAGGTCAATAAAAACAATATATTATTATATTGTATTTAAACGGGAATACGAAGCAATACATGATATCAAGCTCTCCAGATATTCATGAATACAAATCGAATCTGACATAGCTGTTCCAAACAAAAGACATCAACGGTCACTTTAATTTACGGCGGCGTCCGGAAAATATTACAAATATCTGATAAAAATATCCTTTGTCTTAAGAGCATAGCAAGTGTTCATTTTCAGCCGGCGATTTCAATACAATAGTACAAGTCGGTGAGCCCGTAATTTGTTGCGAGGGTGCCTGTGATGCGCAACACCGCGTGCGCGCTACGACCGAACAGCGTGGCGTATTGTGAATCAAGATGCGGTGTAACTTACAAGAGATAGCTGTTTTTTTATCCCGGGAATATATAATGCGGGACTTTTAGCCCGCAAAAAGTTTTTAACGCGGGCGGAGCCACGGGCAAAAGCTAGTAATAGACATTTTTTATCTGATTCTTTAAATAGATGGCGCTGGCGTCGTACTGTGTTTAAGGGACTTTTGTAGCGGGAAAGGCTTTTCTCATAGGCGAAGCCGCGAGCAACACCTAGTACTAAATAAAATATCCACGTGGGTAAATTCGAGGACAAATAGCCTTTAATAACATCACGCATTAAATAAGAAATGCATTCGCTATAATGTACCGAAGCTTATGCATACTCTGCTAATTAAAATTTTATTTGCGCTACTTTCTCGGAGTATCGTTTATTTGGCGTGAAGCAACTTCGATACAAAATACAAACAGTTCTTTTGTTTTCACTGAACTAGGGCGCTCCCCAATAAGCTTTTTATGTGAGGGGAATTTGTCGATGAATCAGTCACTATTCAACACCATTAAAGCAATCGATTCTAAGTAACAAATTTATGGGTTAAAACTATACCGATACGATGGATGCTAAAATAATAAACCACTTTTTTGTACATTTATTCATATATAATTATTGACCAATTACCAATATTGTATATTGTTTTTTTTTCTTGTATTAAAAAATAATTGCTTTTAGAACTTGAGTGGTCCGCTGCATAAAAACCATTGCAGTGACCAATATTTTGTCATGATAATTTTATATAATTCTCGGAACGTGATTGCCGGCCAGCTTGTCAAAGCCATTTAATATTCACTGCCTGCACAGTTTACTTTCACACAAAGGGCCCAGTGTAATACACCTTTGCTCGTTATATTTTCACTTTCAACACATTCGTGAGTTAACACATGTTTAAAGTTATTTGCATGCAGATCCAATGGTCACATGTCCGCATAGATTATAATAAAATGTTATGTAATGGGTACGAACTAGTGGGCCAACCCTTTAGTATATATATAGTATAGTATAGTTAGGAATTATTTTTTAATTTCTTTCGTTGTTTCGTTGCGTCGTAATAATATTTATTGTATACAAAAAAAAAAAAAAAAAAAAAAAAAAAAAAAAAAAATCCTGTTATTTTAAATAATTTTAAACAGTTAATTAATAATATTAAATTTGCCATGGCTTGCGTATTTTAAACCGTATTACATTATAATACTGCACTGACTGCCTCGGTGACGTAGTTGTATTACGGTACGACTGCAATGCTGAGGTCTCGGGTTCGATCCCCGGGTCGGGCAAAGTGATATTGGATTTTTCTATTCAGTATCAGCCCGGAGTCTGGAATTTGTGCCCGATATGGCGATAGGCTCGTCCCCTATCACATCATGTGACGGAGTGCGCACGGCGAAAAGTGGGTGTACTAGTTGCGCCTCTGCCTACCCCCTCGGGGATAAAAGGTGTGAGTATGCGTATTATAATACTGTGTTTTACACAACTACACCTTATCTTACTACTATCCTGACTCTTCTTGGGCTCCCACTATTTGTTAAATGCAAAGACATCGATCGATTTTGCAATCGATTTACGGATTGCATTTAAAATTCTAGCACATGGTACGAAATAACACATAGAATTGCTTATATAAAAAATTAACCAATTTATGAAATTAGAAGGCTGAACACAGTCTATTTTCATTGAAATCGATTTTTTGTACGTGATGAAGGAATAATAGGACGATTTTGAACAAAAGCGTCCGAAGTGTGCCATTGCGCTCCGGCTAGCCACATTCAATTTCTGCCGAAAGCTTTCTGTTGACCGTCACTCCATTCAATAGGGTAGTTTCCTATGTTTGATTTTGTAAAATATTTTATATGTAACAGAAAATAATACGAAAAAGATATTCTTCTGTGAAATCAGCATCAAAATTAGTTGAAAAATAAAGCATTTGAAATATTGTTGTGAGCAAAAGTGGGGACGTGGAGGGGATGTCGCGTTATCTCTTTCGCGCGCACGCAGCGTTATGACCGGCGACTCTCGGTGACGTCACAGTGTAATATTACTGTTATTTGATAGCTTCCACCAAGTTTCTAAGCTTTATAACTTACTAATTATTGACCCAAATTGGAAAAATATTTTTCCTTTAGATTTTGGATGGGCATACATTTTTGATAAATGAATTAAAAAAAATAGTTAACTACCCTATCACCGACGACTAGAGACACGACGAGAGACATTTGACTTAATATGTGGAGGTGGCCATCAATTTCTGTACATTCTCGTGTTGTTGTATTCATTGGCTCTAGAATTGGCGCCTCGTGGCATATACAGTTTGTGTTTTTTTTTCAATCGTCGTGTTAACAGCTATATTTATACTAAACATTTAATGAATATTGCTTTATTAAACGGTGATTTATATGTCGATATTGCTCAACGCAAATTATACTCCACTAACAGTAGCTTTTTAATACATACAAGCCAACTTAGTTTTTTTTTTATTTAAAGAAAACAAATAATTAATATTGTATTTATCTAAAAGACGTTGATTTCTTATAACTTAAATAGGGCACGCGCGGATGTCGCTGCCGCGCAGCGCTGCACTAAATTACTGTGCTCGCGCTCGTCCCCATCTTCACGCTTTAATATTCCACTACATCACACCAAGACTTGTATTTTGTTATTTTCACTTTGTTTCGTACCTACATCTCACTGTAAACATTGAAAAGCTCTGCTAATTAGAGTTTTCTGAATGAATTCACTCAAATTAGTCTTTTTGTTAGCACTGTTTTAAAGTTTTATATTATTTAGGAGAATATCATCTTTCAACGGTAGAAAAAAGAGAGATTAAATGCCAAATCAAAATTTTAGATTACTTTGCTTGTGTCTTGGTATAATACATACACGCCCGCCCTCTATCCCCGAAGGGTTAGGCACAAGCGCAACTAGTACTCCTACTTTTCGGCGAGCATTCCGTCCCATGATGTGATAGGGTGCAAGCCTACCGCCATACCGGGCACAAGTTCCAGGCAAATACCTCGAAGCAAAACCCAACATACTTTACCCGACCCGGGATTCTAACTCAAGACCGCAGAGTGGAAATCATACCGCACAATACAACTATGCTACCGAGGCAGTCGTAGTCGTAGTCGTGTATGGTAATTAGTAAGCCTAAATTCCTTTCATGCAAGCTAATGAAGCTTTTACACTTCTGAACTAACTTATTTCCATTCTAATACGTTATTCCTATTTATTCACGAGAACCTCAAGAGTAAATATTTACCTTGCGCTAAGCAAACATTCATCAGTAAACCTGATTTTGATCATGCAATCAATATATTCGATTGTAATGAAATGCACCTGTCTTTGAAAATTACACAATAGGGATCTGAGCACAAAGCAAGTAACCTGTACTCGTCGGAATCTGCGAGTGACAGCATTACTGACGCTCTGTTTGTGATAACATCTCTAAATAAGTTTATCAGTATCGCCTTTAATGTCTGAATGATGTACAAGTGATTATCGTGTAATTTACAAACATGTCGCAACGATTACGGGTTTCCCAGGTATTCATATTCTATACCTTTACGGAGTTACGTTTGTAATAGCTATTTGTGGTAGGAAAGAATGACAAAGCGTGTACCGCAATACCTCCATAATCGATTGTTTTTTTTAGGATAGTAGCTAGTGAATAATTCAATAAAAATAGAACTACCATTCAGAATGAATATTATAGCGTCATTCGGTTTTAATAATAATATAATAATAATACCAGCCCCACATTATATACTGCCCACTGCTGAGCACGGGCCTCCTCTACTACTGAGAGGATTTAGGCCTTATTCAACCACGCTGGCCTAGTGCGGATTGGCAGACTTCACATACCCTCGAAATTCTTATCGAGAATTCTCAGGTATGTAGGTTTCCTCACGATGTTTTCCTTCACCGTTAAAGCGAACGATAATTAATTGATAAACAATACACACGTGACTTTGAAAAGTCAGAGGTGAGTGCCTTGGGTTTTGAACCTCCGGACATTGTCTCGGTAGACCGTTCCATTCCCAACTAGGCTATCGTCCACTTTTCATGCGGTTTTATTACCTACTAATTCACGTATACTCGCAATAAAGTTTTTTTTATATACAAAAAAAATTACAATTACATTTTACAAAAAATGATTTTCTCTACAAGAAATATAAGACAAATTTTAAGCAATCTGAGCATGGTACAGTCAGCAGTAAGCTGCACGGGCCAATAGATATCGGACGGGCTCTAATACGATTACTTCACCGCATTCACACTTCACCCTAATTCTACTAAAGAGATTAACTATTGATGAAATTTCCATTTAATTTCGGTATAAATTTAGGTCTATTAGAAAGCCTAAGTACGATTTCGAAGAAGGAATAATAGTCTACAAGCCAGCCGTCACCGCAGGGGCAAGGTGACTTCCCTACATCTCTACTCCATAATTCATACTAGTAAAGAAAAACCACAAGGGGCCAATACAAGCCAATTATGTTTCATAGTAACTCTGGGTAACGTTTATTTAGATTTGGACATTAGAGAAAATAATAAACTCTGTTGTGGACAAAACAGCATCGAGTCCCAGACGAGAGCCTTTGTTATTCGCGATAACACTCCCGGGGGCTGTAACTGGAAAAGTGGAACGCATTTGTCGATTGAAAAAGTCGGTATTTCATATATCACATCTTGGATTGTTTTTGCCGCGGCCCGTGATCTACGCGCTGTCTCTTCCATTAAAATATGCTACAGCTATCGTATAATATTTAAATTAGCTTTAACACATATTGGTTTGAATTAATCAATTAAAAAAATATGAGAATATAAATAAATATTTGCATTAAATGTTAAAACATAAATTATCATCTACCTTTGAATTCTTTATACCTAACAAATTATCGTCTTCGAATAAAAGCTGAAGGAAAACAAAGCGCAGATCTGAATATACCAGTGGTACGCGCAATGGATATAAAAGACAGATTACACTTCTGAATGGATTGTGGGTGGACTTCGCACGTCACGCAAAAACGAATTACGAAAGATTTAGTACCGCACGGCTAACACCACATTTCTTCTCTTTGTGTTGCGAAAAGGATAAATGCGAGGCAATGCGGATTCAACACGATTGGTATTGGTCTAATAAAGTCATTTTATCAATCTGGTCGCAATATACGTACACAAAAAATGATAATCAAACCAAAGTGGATCAGTAAACGCAATCTGGGCAGTGTAAGGTCTGTCGTTAAAAACGTATTCATCATGCCGACAACATGTATTTTATTGACAGCTGGCTGTTACTAATGATTCAAGACCTGGGGGGGAAATCACGAGTACACCGGACGATTAACCTTGATCATTTGTTGGTTACGAGCGCTCTGATTCTGTGTATAAAATTCTGACGGTAGGGTGTTGCTACATAAGGATGTATTACTACCGTCAGTATTATTTACTACTTACTTTTACTATCACTATGACTTTACTGTAACAAGAAATCAATACCTACTTTAAAAAATGTATTAGCTCTAAAATAATATATTTTCTGCATATTCTATACCTAGTTAAGATTTTTAAATACGTTACCCATATAAAAGATATTATGTAAAAAAATAAACATAATATATATACGAAGATTATAAATTGTACCGACGAAAATAAAAACAAAATTAGCATTTTTTTATAAAAGTGTTGGAAGGGAAAGTAAACAGATGCGGAGAAAACCATGATGGATTTATGCAAATAACAAAATTAGGCGACCGCTTTGCTAATAGGAATAATTTATGAACGCCATTTTAAGCCGTACTTAAATCTCTTGGAATCAAACATAACGGTTACTGAATATATTTTTCATTTTGTTTAGCACTCACTTTACGAATAGATCCTTTGCATTCGGTATAATGTAGTGCATAAAATGAACGTAGAGTGCTTGTTGTAAATGAAAACAAGAGAAACGTTACTTCAGACAAGTTCGTTTTATAGTTTACTTCAATTTGCGGAGATAGTCAAAACTTTCGTTTTAACTGTATGCCGCGTGGGGATCCACTTGCAGTTAGCGAACTCCGTGGGATTATTTATTAAGGTTCGTACTGTTTAAACTTGGCTTTATTTATGTAGCATAACTCTTCACCTTTACAACTTTACTTTTGGATGTTCTTTATACAGCGTGGGCGGTATCTAAGCTGTTTCATTTTTTATAGCTCTGTTTTTAAAAAGGAACTAGTTACTTTAGTAGTTTTTCTATGTTGATCTTTCATTTCTTCAAGAATTTCCTTTGCTAGGGTTTTTAAGGTAAAAAGAATTTAACTTAATTATTAAGGTTCGAGATTTGTGTAGTATTTTGCCATAAAAACAGTGCGACGCTGAAACAGCAAGGGATAACTGGTAACTGGTACCTATTCTAAATATAAAACATAGCATGCACGACTTACCGTATCACATACACACACACACACACAAACTCACGCCCTTTATCCCCGAAGGGGTAGGCAAAGGCGCAACTAGTGCACCCACTTTTCGACGTGCGTATTCCGTCCCATGATGTGATAGGGGGCGAGCCTATCGCCATATCGGGCACAAATACCAGACTTCGGGCTGATACTGAGTAGAAAAACGAACCCGAGACCTCAGCATTGCAGTCGTACCGTAATACAACTATGCCGCCGAGGCAGTCGATCTTACTTACCGTTTCAGCTTATTAATATACAATCCTCAACAAATTACTGTAACCGTTCCCTATACAATATGTTATGTTTACAACAGCCAGCCTGTCTGACGGTTGATCTAACAGCATCACCGGTGTGCGTTACGCCACCCGGCGCCGCCCGCCCTCCGGTAACAGATTCGTTTATAACGTCTGTTACTGCTTTGATATCTTCCGCTTCGTCGATATCACTTGTTACTGTTTCAACTGTGGCAGATCATTTGCTGGCGTCGATTTCTATTAGGAAATACCTGTTGTTGTATTAATAGGTTAGCTTAATAGGTACTTATTAATTCATCTTTTGTGTCTTAGGTGCAATCCCGATGGTGACAGCGACCGTGTACTGCGCGCCGACGCCGCTGCGGTACGCCGCGCTCACCGTCTACAGCCTCGGCTGCTTGTTAGGTCTATATAAGGTAAAAAAAATCTCACTACACTATATAATCACGTCTCCTACGTACCAGATATGAAAAGCCACAAAAACAGGGACGAACTCGATGAACTAGGGGTATACTGGTTGTGTGCCTACTTATTTTTAGGCCTTCTTAGGGAATGGAGGCGGACCGTATCTATGTGTCTAGTGCTCAACATCATCGGACTAATAACTAACTTATGAATAAAATATTGTTACAAATTATAAGGTCCTGATCACAGTACTCTCCATTAACCTAACTAATACAAGGGCGTGTTTCCAGGCGATGCGAGCGTGGTCTCCATGGGAGCGGAGGCTGTGCTTCGCCGCGCCCTTCTGCATGCGACTGCTGCTAGCAGGAGCGCGGGCCGCCCGTCTCGGAGGGGGCGACCCTCATGCCATCCTGCATGTGTTTTTGCAAGTACGTGGCTTTTCAAAGGCTATAGTGAGGTGTCCATTGGATGAACGGTGTTTGGAAGCTGTTAGAAGGACAAAAGCATAGATAGAGTTCAGTAATGTACTAGAAGACAGAGGTTATGTCCATTAGTGGACCAATGACGATTGATGTTGATTTAAGAATTTATGATGATGTAGTGGTAAAAAAATTACATCCTCTTGATGGAATTATTAACCTCATGGCTATGTAGCCATTATATGACAAATGTATCTCGAAATTAGTTTTCCGAATAATTATTATACCTAACAATAAATAAACGGGTGCCAATGTTAAAAATAAACTGATAAGACTCTCAGAAATATTACGTCTTACCCGCTGACCTACCGATACCAGTGACAGTAAGTCCAACGCCTGCAATCGGAATGGTCCATACCCGATAAACGGACTTATTGCTAACTGACACATGCTTTAGGTATATATTTAGATTGTCAGCTTCGCCATTTCTTTGAAAGTAACTACACCCGACTTGGAATTAGACCTTTCATCGGAATTGTTATTAAATAACTTTTTCAATTATAAATTAGACAGTATACGGCGTTCATGACGCAGCGCACGTACAGTGAGAAACAAGACGACGCGCATTCGACTCGGACAAAGACATTAAACAGTATAATTATAGACCGGACATCAGGACCAAATTTTTCATCCAAAAGTTATTACCAATTGGTAGTAAGTCGCTGTCTTATCTGACACTTCCGTGTAACAAGACGTCTCGGTATGATTAAATTTTGTAAAGAAAACAATATTTTCGAAGGAAATATGCTAATTTACGTATTACGACCATGTAAAAGTGTGTTCCAATGAATTTTACACAGGTATTTATTATTTCACGGTAGATTGAGTTACTGACGAACAGGCGCAAAATTTTTGTATGACAATTTTCTCAATGCCCTCTCTATATAATCTTAGAACACTTTGGGCTCGGACCTGTGACAAATATTTGGATCATCCGCGTGGAAGCGACTAAGGGAGTTCCGTTACGTATAATCATTACAAGTTACGTCGACATTATATTTTTTGAATAAAACAAGTTTTATCTGTACTGAGCTTGATAAATAGTGTTCAATGTCTGTACACAGCGGGACGGTACGAATGTTTAATCACTTATAATACCACAAGAGCTTCAAAATTATCGGGTATTTTCCGATAGGTTCGTTGCAAACAAATGAAGGAGTTTTCAGGTTAAAAAATCACGAGCGCGAAGCGCGAGTGATTTTTCCTGAAAAACTTGACGACTTTATTTGTTTGCAGGGAACCTTGAGGGAAATACCAGATAATTTTGAAGCTCGTGTGGTATTCGGGGGATTATTTTTCCGTCCCAAATGTCGGCCAATAGAATTGCACCATGAGATGAAATGAACAGTCAACAAATAAGAATTTCATAATATATAGTAACTACCAGAGAAAATATTCAAAAAATTATCAGTGTAATACCATGTAGGTTGTACCACGTGACGTCGAATGGTGCAATTCTATTGGTCGATATTTGGGTCGGAAAAATAATCAACGGAATTAAATAAGTCAACTTGGCAACTGGCAAGCACCCGACTAAGATGAGCCTTATTTATCGCACCAATGAAAGTGATGCCACAAAAACACTAACACTACTCTAATACTATGGGAGTAAGAACTAGAATAAACAAAGCGTGGTCTATTTATATTGGCGTTGAGCGTCCACGATGTTGGTTTTATATTAACGTACGTGTCAGGGGTAATTCAGTATTTCATAATGAAACATAACCAGTAGATTGGTTTAACCTAAGGTAGCTGGGTATAATTACTTAACAAAATTGCTTACCGTTTCTTGCAATGCAATGCTATCAGCCCTGTATTATATACTGCCCACTGCTGAGCTCGGGCCTCCTCTACTACTGAGAGGGATTAGGTCTTAGTCCACCACGCTGGCTTAGAGCGGGTTGGCAGACTTCACATACCCTCAAAATTCTTATGGAGAATTCTCAGGTTTGTAGGTTTCCTCGCGATGTTTTCCTTCGCCGTTAAAGCGAAAGATACTATTGATAAACAATACCACACGTAACTTCGAAAAGTCAGAGGTGTGTGCCTTGGGTTTTGAACCTACGGATATTGTCTCGGCAAACCGTTCCATTACCACTAGTCTATCATCTACCGTTTCTTAAATCGATTGAAATTTTCTACTTACAACGTATTAAACTTTACTGTAAGGTAAGGCAAAAAACTTAAATCAAGCTTCGTATTTTACGTTGACTATTTTTTAATCCATATAACATTTTTGTTTATCCCACCTACTAGAAAGCCTACTGAATATTATAAATACGTAAGTTTACATAGACATTAATTGTTTGAATTAAAGACGTACACTTAAAATGGATTACAAAAATGGGCACACAGATGGACCAAGCGCTGTATTTACATATACTTTAAACCGGTAAAATTGTCAATGGGACTTTCATATCAGAAAAGGACATTCACGCATTCAATATCTAATAAGGTGACACTCTAACTCCTTTAGCGACTTAAGCCATATAAAAAGTAGATACAGAGTAAATTACATAAACAAACTACTTATACAAGAGAATAGTGGCGGGTATTGTAATAAACTATAGAACTATAGGCAATAATCGATCGTTAAACCTTCATAGGTATAATTGATACTGAGGCTGAAGCTCATGCCTAAACTTTACTTAATGTCTAAAATGTTTTTGCCTCATAGTGGGATTAGGTAGAAACTACAATACATTTTATCAAATTTCTCATACGGAGAATAATTTATTTTCAACTGCGGTAAAGTAGATGCTATTGTGGTTCAAAACACAGCTCGTTACGAAAACAAGAGCATTTAAACGGAGCGCAATAAAGGTCATATTTCGTACAACATGCACGTATAAAACAACAATTAAAACATATCATCCCTGAGAGTAGGTATTGTGTAAACGTAAATTAATCCTCGTCCCTTTCAGAGATACAATAGGGCGTTGGCTGGAGGCCAAATGACGCCAGGCTACAGGGCTGCCGACTCCGCCCCGGGCACCAAGGAGCCGCTAGGACGCATAATAAATTGATCTGAGGCCACCGCTCGCAGTAATCATTCTTGAAAAGCCCTTACGTTGCTGCTCTATCACAAGCTAAATTTCATCGATACTATTCGGGAATAGCTCGTGAATAGCTCTCTTGGGAGATTTAAACGACATTTTATAAGAATAAATCAAACGCAGAAAAAGCAACGTCGGTATAGTTTACTACATTTGATTAATAATTGTAATTAGAAAAACTATCAAGCCACAAAAAATATTGCCCATTAACTTCTTTATTCAATAAAATAGTCAATTGTTTCACTGTGAAGCTTAATTGAATTTTTCACGTGTTCCTACCACGTGATGGTGTAGTGTAGTTATCAACCGTAGTAAGATGTATGTAATTAACAATACATTTTATCCTTATTTACGCAGAACATGGACTATTTTAATAAATTCTAAGAATTACGATTATTACGTTGGATAATAAAATAATAAGCATATTCCATAGCGAGTATTTTCCAGTGGGACCGGACCGTTAATTTGGGAGACTGCTTGTCTTCAAATATATCCCTACGGTGGTTCATCAGCGTTGAAAAGATGAATCCAAGTAATGGAATTGCTTTGAATAAAGATACATAAATGTGAAATATTGTAGGCTTTAGAATTACTTAGATATCGGTACGTACTAGAATATTATGTTTGTATAATACCGTCTAAGTAGGTAACACCGTTGTAGTTCTAGCGACGAAAACTAATGTGAAAGCTTTATTATCCTGTAGTCTTTATAATCTTATAAGACTTATCTAATATCTCATATGACGAACATAGTTTAGTGCTATGTGTGCCATTCAATAAATAAAAAATGTGGAATAGGTACTTTATTTAAAAACTAATTTTGAGGTATACGTACTACATAACTGTTACAATCACAGACTGCCTCGGTGGCATAGTTGTATTGCGTACGCGTTACGAGTACGATTTGCGCGCTGAGGTCCTGGGTTCGAATCCTGGGTCGGGCCAAAAACATTGAGACTGAGTTTTTCCATCTTAAAAATTACTCAGTCGCAGCTCGGAGTCAGGAAGTTGGCGGTGTGATACCCCCGTACCTCGGAAAGCACGTAAAGCCGTTGGTCCTGCGCCTGATCTCTCTCTAGTCATGTCGGATTGCCGTCTCAGCGGACAATGAGAGTGAAGGAACAATGAGTGCAATTGTGTATTGCGCACACACTTGTGCACTATAATATCTCTTGCGCACCTGGCTGATCTCCGCTGAGATTGGCCACCGTGGCCGAAATCGGCTAGGAAGGGATTATATATTATTATTATAATACAATCACAGGACTTGTATATTATATAGTATACAAAGAACGTGAAATATATGTCATGTAGGACAATGCTCTTCAGTCATTTGATACAATAGATCGCACAAGTACTGTCTTATGATTGTGTATTTAGTATGCCGAAGTTCTACTACCTATTGTAGTTTGTGATGATCCAATTCACGCGGTACCTACGTTATGACTTTATGAATTGCCGATCAAATGAAATTAATATTTAAAAATAGCTTTTGCTTCTAGCTCTGCCAAATTGTAATTTCATTCTGGAAATAAAAATGTCCCTATACATTTTACGGACACAAAAGGAACCACGCCTTTATGAAACCATAAATCTGGGACATGGTAATTAAGTATGTGATTGTATTTAACTTCCGAATCTATAAGACAGTATCAACACGCAGCGGTTCAATCAATTACAAAAGCCGTAACCATCGTTTCATAGATTATAGTATTAACAGGATATTAGGATAACCGCTATTAGTTTCACAGTGTACATATTAAATAGGATTGGGTTGAAGCCAGATTGTATTGGCATAGCGGATTGCCGTGTAAGTAAAACATAGAAATGAGTCCATAATTATAAGGCTTCAGTTGTCTGCGTAAATGTATAATTACTACACTCCACATGTTTACAATGAATAAAGCAGTTTTAAACAGTCCAATTATAAACTTTCCAACGTACTTTTTTAATTTTAGTACTCAATATCAATATTTTCAGTTTTGCTTTAACTAAATCTTAAGTAGGTGTAAACTTTTCTCTTTGAAGCCCATTTCAAGTCTTGTTTTACAATAAAATTTAAAAAGCGAACTTATGATTCGTCTGTGGTCTTAATGTTTTTTTTTTATGGAATTTAATGACGAGACGAGCATGCCGTTCGCCTGATGGTAAGCGATACGACCACCCATAAACAGTAGCAACACCATCCAGCACCTTGAGTTACAAAGTACTGTGTGGCATTCCACTGCGCTCGTCATCCTGAGACATAAGATGTTAAGTCTCACTATGTCCTGTAGTTACACTGGCTACAATGTCCTTCAAACCGAAACACAACAGTGCATGCACACTGCTGCTTGGCGATAGAAATAGACATTGCGGTGGTACCCACCCAGACGGACTCTTACCTATATACATATATATTTCTATATCTATCTTCGGGTTAGCCCAGCTGGTGATCCTGTGAAGCTTGGTAGTGATCGGACCACCAAAAGTCATCTGCTATAGATAATTAGAGCTACCTGAGTAGCACTTGTATCTTATCGGTGATTCCAGGACGCGGTGTCACTGGGTGGCGGCGTGATTGGTGCGATGCACATCCCGGAGAAGTGGTTCCCGGGCGCGGTGGACCGCTGCCTCAACTCACACAACATCATGCACGTGTTGGTCGTGCTCGCCGTCTACTCCATGCACCAGGTCTATGATCAACTCTTTTTTTCGTGGGAAAAGGCGTTATCGCTACCACCACTGGAAGGGTGAACGATTATGTTGGTTTCGCTAGTCTTACGGTCCAATGTCAGTTCGCTCCAGAGTATAGCATCATCCGAGCGAGCATTGGACCGAGTTCCTTATATACATACATCTACTCTCCCTCTCTCTCTCTCTCTAACGCTACTATAACCAGTGGCATCCTAACGGTGTGGCGAATGAGGTTACCGCCCAGGGCCTCGCTCTTGCAAGGAGCACAAAAGAAAAATGCATTATTCTTCTTCGGCAATCGGGTAAAAAGGCTTCTTAAAGCCCAACCGCTCAGAGTCTCGCATTAGTTAGGGCCGCTACTGACTGTAACTGTCTAACTCTACTCCACCTTTTGACTGCAGCTCTGAATGCGAAAGTCTTTTTCTTGAATAACAGTCACAAGGTATCGGGTTTTTATCTAAAATAAAAAGTCGCGTAGTTGCTTCCCGGCACATTAAAAATTCGTATCAATGCATAAAATTATGTAGATCTGTTACTTAATACCTAATAGAACCTGTATCATATAATACGGTAACCGCTCAGACTCTGCGCGACTATTTGTGATGAAAGCCCAATGTTTCTTATGTGCCGTGACAATTGTTGATGTATAGTATCATCGGTTGATTTTAGTAGTTATTCATTGTTATATGATATCAAACACGATGTAAGTCTTTAAAAATATCAATTTTTACAAATCGCAGCATTCCCTGTAAATTTATTAAGTACAAAAGTATTACTAACTGTAAACAAGCCCAATTTAAAGTTCTGAGAGTATGAACAATGTAATAGATAAATCCTTCAAATACATATAGGTTGTAGGTATACATAATATACATAATATCTTTCTATGTGTATTACTTTAGGGGTAAGATAAAGAGTTTTCTGTCTATATATCTATTTGATGGTTATGTGCAGGTGACAACCCGCGACCTGGCGTGGATGTCTCGCGTGGACTGCCGCGCGCCGCTGCGCCACCTCTGACGGCCGCCGCGCGACACTCCACTCGTCTCCACGCCGATGCTGCGTCTCATCTCACGCCTCTAACCACATCAGCTTCTAGACCAACGAGCCCATCTGGCCCACACTGTTCTCTACAAACAGCTCCGTCATACCATGACATTGTTTGCAACACAACCTGAACACAACGGTTTACATGAAATATAGGAAACTATATAGTCACAAACTAAACTAAACAAAAAACATAACACTATAAGGCATAGGATTTCAATTAACACTTACACGCTACGGTCGGTAAATTATGGTAATAATAATATGTAACATATTATACTCACATATCCAACCCCACAAAGAAATCACAGAAACTTAAATTTGAACTCACTAATAACTCGGGTACAAAAAATCAGAGTGAACAACATGTTAAAGTAGAAAAATGCAATGCTATACCTACTCTCTTTTAAGATATCGTTGTATAATAAACTCTATCGAAATGGTCGAGAAGAATGAGAATCCTGGTATTTTTTTGGGTGAAATATACGTGACTAAGTTTATCTATCACAGAGAGAAATCAATGCTAACAGATTCTGTACGACCTGGCTTATTTCAATCGATTACTGTAGCAACGTACCATTTTTCATTCAAAGTAATTAGATACATTTTGTTTATTTGTTACGTGACGATATACAAAAGCTGTTTTCATAATTACTTTGTCATTCCTTAAAAAGTGAGCATTCCACGGTTACCAGATCAAATACTATTGCGATAGCAATCGTAATCAGATTGTGATAGCAATCGATTGTATCAACAATCGCAATCACAAACCAACTGTTACTTCAACACCAGAGAAAATTGGCTTTGGTACTAAGCAATGCAATTGTTCGGTCACAGTAGGTTGTGACTAAATAGTGTTGGTCGCATTTATAAAGTTGTCATTTGTGTAAGTTCTGTGTCAAGGCCAAAAACGTCAATTAATATTTCAGTTTGGTCTTACGGATAAATGGCGATAGTAAAGTGTGGCAAACTTATCGACAAACATATCCTAATTTACAACATGAGGGGGATATTTTGAGCGTGTTTCGAAAAGTGTGAAGTATGTCTCATTATAATAAACATTGACTTCAACACAATCACAGGTTTAATAACGAACATTAATTTACATAATTATTATAATAACTAAAATTACTTCAACGCTTATACAGTTTACAGTTATAATTTTACAATACATTAGTATTCAGTTATCACTTATTTAAATGCATTAACTGGTAAACTTAGTACAAATAATGGTCTACGTACAGCTGGGCCACATTCCTATAAGATTTATACTTAATTCTCTCAACTTCCCATAAATACTTGACATAACTAGCAAAATACACTCAATTTTTTTAGGGAGAATTGGCACACATCAATTGGGTCTATATTGTAACAAAACAATTGAACAATTTATTAATGGTAGGCAGCAAAACTGCTGCACTAACAATAAAACTATTGTTATCGTTATAAAACCATAACAGAATGGACAATGTTTCCGATATAATATTTGATCTACGGAGATCCATGTGTTGCTCATTTTATTTGTTGCGTCCAAAAGTAATAAATATGATAGTAAAAACACACGAGATATGCGTTTTGGAGGCACTAATCTAAGATAATATAAGTAAAATATAGCAATATGCACAGAACGCGCCACGTTCCTGTTAACTGATTAAATTTTTAAGTTGTTCTTGAGGAATTTGTCCTGTCATCGACTAACGGCCGGTCTCAATAACTTACTACAATTTTATTGGAGTTTGCTATCTAACTTGTCAGTAAAAGTTATGTTACTGCAGTTTCAATATCAAAAACTTTGACGTAGCTTTATTGAGTGCACCCTTTTTTTATCGTGGGGAAAACCGCGTTATCGCTACCACCACTGGGGGGTGAGTGGAACGGTTATGTTGGTTTCACACAGTCTTACGGCCCAATGTCGACATTCGGGAGTATAGCATCATCCGAGCAAGCATTGGACCGAGTCTCTAACACTATGTACACCTTACACCGGTATTTTTTTATTTTATTTTATTTATTAGGAAAAACAATCAGTTATACAATATATAAGTGCATAAAGACTTATATCTAATAGGAAAATATAAATGTATAACCCACAGCGTTCTTCACAGAATACATGCTGATTACATTTCAAATGCGAGTGAAATTATGCTAGGATAAGAGTATTAACAGTAAAGAGTGAATTTTCTACTTGTATTCCCTATTATCTAATTCTAAAAGCGTTAGAGACAGGTTTTTGCGAAAACTATTTTGTGATGAAGCAAAGAAGTCCAAGTCCGAGAATAGGTCATTATAGGTTTTAGTGAGACGTCTAAGAGGTGCACGCACCCCTGCATTAGTACGACAACCAGCAACGCTGAAAAGGGGTTTAGTGCGTATTTCATTTAGGTATACCGACCAAAACCCGCGGTGGCCTCCTTCGACGCCTACGGGACGGCCCCGGGGTATCTTGTTGCACGAACATAGCTGCACGGAACCGCCCCTGCGCGATGCCGCATTGTGGCCCCTCTCTAAATGAAGAGGCTGAAAAGCCTCCAAACTCTAAAGCACGCCTTTGGCGTCTACGACTGCGGAAGACCGACCACCCGCATTGTCCTCCACCTCGAAGTCGCTTACATTGGAGTAGTTGAGCGAGCAGACTAGTGAGTGCAGTGTGCACCCGCCGAAGCGTTTTATTTTTGCACCAAGTAGGTACTAGTAATGTTATGTTTTAATAAAAATGTTATTGAGTACTTTTTACTTTGTGAACTATAATTCTTTTTAATATTTTACATTCGATTTTACGTAAAGCAATTTAAATAACATACTGCATAGACTATTATAACAATGATTAATAGCGTTATGCTTATATTTGACAAAAACGAAAGGCACCAATGACAGTAATCATATTCGACCCTCCGATGGATAGAATAAGGTATTCTTATCAATCTTAATTTATAGGAGCACAGCTGATAACCACCAAAAGTAAGCATTTTAACTGTTTGTTAAATGTAGTAAGTTATTGAAAACGGCCGTTAAATGTGCGCATACACATCATATAATGGGTGGAGAAGAAAAACCCGCACGAAGCATGAAATTATGATTAATCATTCGTTATATCGTGAGGTATTATAATCAATATGCAAATGTGCATGAAGAATAAATAATCCATTTTAAATTATACATGTCCCAGAAATATAGTTAGCAAAAGTTTAAAACACGACAGGATACCTACCTAAATTAGTGCTGTTAAAATCGAAATCCTAATAAAACTATTACTTGACAATATCACGGCCTAGACATTACAATAACGTAAATTAAGTAATATCATAACGAATCATAATTTGTGTGACGAATACAGCACTGTAATACTCCGGGCGATTAGTAGCCATTCTCAAACAATAACTAGTTCGTTAAATATTAGATAGAATTCAGTTATTTAATAGGTATAATAATTAGTGCGATAAGCTTATCGATACGTCATTACTTTAATTTAAACGAATCTTTAAACATTATTAGAGTTAGTTGAGATAATAGCATAAAGCAATTTACGCCGCAATCTTTGAAAATTAGATAAATCGCGCGTATTCACTCAATTAAGTATTATTTTAGTTGTTAGGTGTTTTTGTTGGATATAAGGTAAACTAAATAATATTCTAAAGGCTTGTGATTAGCAGTCATATCGATACAATGGTCGATAAACGAACAGAAACTCAATTGATCACATTTTGTGTCTGTACTTAACCTTAAAAAGCAGTTGGTAACTAATCAAATTTAAAATATTACCAATCACAAAGATTAGTTATTTTGTAATACGGTTAAAGTTGTGAAATATTCCACATCAAAATTATGTTATTATGAGACGGCTAGAATGATTGCCGTTAACAAATTCGAATTGTACCTAATGATAATGAATGGAAGCGTTCAATGACCAATCGGTTGAATATTTTTATATTCTCGGTGTTGTGTGCTTTGCAGCTTTTATACAAAGACGGCGTCGCGAGTTAAACTAATTTCTCTTGTACACGTCCTCTCCTCTACTGTTCGTAGTTAGATTTAGAGATCGATTTAATCGCAGCCGTAGTTCCAATAGTTAGGTAGTTTAAAAGCAATAATACACGACAATTGTTGAGAAATTTGACAAAAGTAGGCGCGTAAACGTTAGTGCAAACGGTGAAATGCATTTTTGCTATGTGAGTTATTAAACATTTTTTATCGCATCTTTTTGATGTATTTAAATATCTACTTTTGTCAAAGTTCGATCGTTTTAATGATTTTGTATGAAAGGCGTAGTGTTTTAGATAAAGCGAAGTGTATTTCGTATTTTTACTACACATGATGATAGTAGGGCTGCAGGCTGCTTGCGGTGTGTCATGTGTGATGCTGACGCACTCGCTGTGGGTCCGCTGCGCTGCGCTCCTTAGGTACCCCCGCACAGTGGCTTCTACGATGAACTTGTTCACAAAACTTAATCATTTCATTTATATTTTTGGAACGCAATATATCAAACGATAACAAATAATGAACATATTTTACGATTGTTTTTCTGTGTATCGCGGCTAATATTTCGGAGAATATTTCGGAGTTGATCAAGTACACACACAGATGTTATTTTACCTTAGCGACCAGATTATTTTGTTGACAGACATGACATAGTAAATTATTTGTAACTGTTTACTTGCGTGAATGTAAATTATAATTTACACGGAAAAATTTAATTACCAAAGTAAAATTTTACAAATAGTTGTAGGACAGCGAGTCAAGTTCGTAGATCTATAATTTAGATATCGATGTAAGGTTAATTATAATATACAAATAAACAACTTCACTATAAGCGAAGATAGCCAGACATAGCTACTTCAGTAGCGATTGCACATAGCATTTATTGAGGTCGGTAGATAATAAGTACATTGCTTCACGTCAAATGTTTTCGATGGACAAAGGACGACAGCCCTTGCGCGGTTCGCGAGTACCGATGCACACTTGTGAATTGGTATACAACTTGACTGTGTTGAGACTAAAGGTCCAAATCACATTTTTAACCTAAATATTTTCATAATCAAGAATTCACATGGCCAGGGCTGCCAGAAACCACGAAGGCGACCGTCTGGATTTTTAAGTATTAATCTATATACAACAAGGGAAGCACCCTATCTCTGTTATGGAATAGGACAACAAACAAATAAGTTTTATTACAAGAATGAAACTTGTATTTACCAAACACAAAACAAACATTGCGAATAAATGCTAAATAAAGTAAGTTATTGATGCCAGCATAAAAAAATACACCGAAGCCACAATAGTATTCGCGGTCATGTTACCTGCCTTTACTCTAACGAACAAATATACCTAAATAAAAATTCAATTGTTAAAATTACGTAACATAACGTGATTAATCGAGAGCAATATGTCAGTATTTAGAAACGTTTAAATTGTAAGTACCTTATTTTTTTTCTTTGGGTGTCAATAAAAAGACAATAATTTTACGAATGAAGTCCGTTAACTATAATTACAAATACTACTAGGTAAGTCCAAATGAACATATATTTCCCCAATCCTTGATTATTGTATTACCTATAGAATGTTTTGTTTTTATTTATTTTCTATCTTTATAATTGGTACCAATATATTTCGTGATTGATACATAATAATGTAAATTATATTTCCAAATGCTAATCAATACGTTAAGTAAGCCAATTGTTTATCGGTTGGTGTACAAGAACAAAAAGGAGTTGCCAAGCCGCCACATTCCACATAGCTCATAGAAAAAGGGATAATTTCTTACAAATGAGATTAATCAAATACATCTTTTTGTTGACAGCCGAAGGAACATAGCGACATTTTACGCAATATTGCACTTTATCTTAATATTGTCGATCATTGATCAAGATTTCTTGAACTGTAGAACGTTAATGAGAGTATTAAAGTTTATTTAAAATCATTTGTTGCTGTTTTATTTGATTGATTCATGAACCTTGGTTATTAACTTTATTCTGAAATCCTTATCTTTTCATAGACAATAGCTATTAGCTACATGTGATATCTTCAAGTTATTAGTACAGTCAGCCACGTGTGTAGCTAAACAAATTCAAAACTTCAAAACGACCAATTCTTACCAATTTTTATTTTCTCTTCACAAAAAAAATAAAAACGTTTTACTTTAGATCACACAAAGAAAAAAATTAACGCGTACAGGCGATTTGAAATTTTTGATTTGTTCCGCTACTTACGTGGCCGACTGTACTTACCTACTTGTAAGTATATTTTCCTTTCGTGGCAGTCTAAAACTCTAAACAAAGCTTTAGTATGAAAAAAATAACCCTATCATGTTTGAATGAACTTTGGAAAAATACGTAATAAGGACAAAGCGAACACAAATATTTGTAAACATGTTAACTTTAAGATATGAAAATTAATCTTTTTAAACCGAATCATAACAAAAGTATCTCAATTTATCTAGGTAATTTGACCTGAAAGTTGTCCTTACGATACGTGTCTCAAAGGAGAATCGCATACTCACGCCTTTTATCCCCGAAGGGGTAGGCAGAGGCGCAACTAGTGCACCCACTTTTCGCCGTGCGTATTCCGTCCCATGATGTGATAGGTGGCGAGCCTATTGCCATATCGGGCACAAATTCCAGACTCCGGGCTGATACTGAATGGAAAAATCCAATATCACTTTGCCCGACCCGGGGATCGAACCCGAAACCTCAGAATTGCAGTCGTACCGTAATACAACTACGCCACCGAGGCAGTCAGGAGAATCCTTAAGTTGTTTTCACCGTATGGTATATTATTCAACTTACAGGTACAGTTGTCTTCCAGGTAAATTAGATTGACCAATATAATTGCTGGGCAACCGCAGTACAGAGGCACGCAAAGCTTAGTAATGCAATGTTATACGTGGTGGTTAAGAGCAGTCGTGAAACTTTGAATTACATTTAAAAGCGGATTACCTCTTTCGTGATAAAAAAAATGTAAGTACTTTACAATACCTGCTTTTGACGACAAAATCGAGTCCGTTGTCCTGTCATGAGTACTGTTTCTTTATTTTTTGCAAGCATGTGTACGTGATACCAGAAAACCAATTCATAATAACCCGCAGTTTTCAACGTCAAAGGTTTTTACACAGAACAAAGAAGCTCAATCAGCAGAACTCATAGGGAAAATTTTAACCCAAATGCATGACGTACTGATTCAATAAAAACTGTTGTGGCACGATATGCGGCTTTTTTATGAAATGCAGTTGTAATAAAAATCTATATGGCTTTATCAATTTTGAACGGTAATTAACCTTATCCGAGTTTTTTATTGACCTTCAAAGTATTGTAATATGAAAGAGTGCAACTAAATATTGATTAGTATAACGCTGATTAAATATGATAAAATAAGAGCGGTTCTTGTCTTCAAGACATGGGGCCACGCAGGTGAGGTTCACCCACGTCAGGCGTCAATTACAATAGTATACGCAGAAAATATAAGAAAATAGTCAAGTTTTTTAGTGCAATCAAAATATCCCAAGACAAAATATCCTAGAGCGACCATGAGTTACGTCTTTATACTCCGGGAGTATCAAGACGTAAGGGAGTATTACTCCCCACCTCGGATCCGCTCTAGCAGCGTAGAGTATTGCAAACGGATAGGACGGGAATTCCAATGCAACCCACGGATAAACTTACGTAAATCTTAAAAAACTTGCTTATCTTGAAGTTGCTGTTTCTCAAACTTTTTGGACATATAAGTCACCTGGCTATAAATGATAATACCTACCAATTTACCAATAATAAAAAGACAGACCATTACTAAAATCAGAGATATCTATTATCATCTGCACACATTTAAAAAAACAGCAGAACCCACTGTGTCCGTACATTGAAAAAAAAGGAATAATTTAAATATTAAAACCGCAAGAATCGGTGTGTCTATACATTGGAAGAAAAGTAATAAAAAACGGGGGTACCAAAAATGAGTAATAGAAAGAAATTAAATAAGAAAGAAACAAACAAATTTATTTTGAAAATAGGAATCTGTAATAGAATACAAATCGGCAATTTTTAGAATAGTTTTGTGTCTGTTTTTCGGTTTGTTAGCTCAAATCTGCAAGATTACTGAACGGATTTTCATGTAGTTTTCATAGGTGGACAGAATACCATTATGAGCAGAATATAAGGTTTGTTCTATTGGAATCGGATATCGTAAAAGTTATCGTCAGTTCTAAGTTCAAGCAGAAGAAGTTGTGGGCACAGCTAGTAACAAAACATGATTGATGTTTATGGAGGACGGTGATCACCTACCATCAAGTAACACACTTGCTCAATTGCTTTATCTATAAAGAAAAAAAACAGGCTGAATCTCAAAAAGTAGTAACAAGCAAATAATCATTATTTTCCATGGAACAGCACAAATACGTAGTATGCGTATCATTTTCTATATATTTTGGATGGTGGAAGTGAAACGGAGAATCAGCCAACGAACATAACAGGACAACAAATGGACTTATTCATTTCGGTTTAATATAAGGCAACTTCCGGACCAATCCATCCATGCTGTAAATAATAGTGGCTACAGCTTGACTACCATAGATGAAATTATTCCGCTCTATGTTTTTAGCACGAACGAGAAAAATATGAAAAAATAGATGAACGATAATTATAAAAGTAGATTTTATAATAATCATTCTGTATTCTCGTCCCTTATCTTATTTTACTTATTTTATAAATGCGAATGTTTGTGAAAATGTTAGGATGTTTGTATGAATCTGATCGAATGGGGAATAATGATAAGAAAATGAAGTTGGAGCATGATGTGGTTACTAAGATTAAAAGAAGTATGCTGAGATAGTTTGGTCACGTGGAAAGAGGAGCACAAATAAATGATCTTCGAAACGGGCAGGTCAAGAATAACCTTAACCGGCGAAAATGTACGAGAACTATGAATATGGAAGAGGCGAAAGAGGTGTATCAAAATGTATGGGATAAAAGCGTGAGTGTACGATTTTTTTCATTTTGATTTTTGTACATATTTAATGAACTTAAATTCATTTTGAGTATTCATTTTATCGTAAATAATAAAAAAAATTGAATTCAACTAATAAGTTAACACAACGATGTGTAAGGTGGTGTGACGGAAAATAGCCCAGTTTTCAAAAATCCCAGTAAAACTAAAGCCAAACCATTTCACATTATATGGGTTTATGCGCTTCCAACTACAAAATAAATTACATCTGCATCTGGTTCCAAAGATAACTGCAGATTCCAACAATATACTTAATCTGTCAGACGTATTATTATAATTATAAAATTTAACCGAATTTTGGTTGGTATTTCCTTTATGTTATATTATCGCAAGATTTTACTGAACTAGGATGATGTGTTCCAATCAAGGCCCAATACATGTTTCCTCATCAAAAAATCAGTAGCGGAATATTCATCCGATTTGTTGTTATTGCTGCCAAATGTTAAGCCAGATCATTTATCAAATATCTTTCATTTTTAAATGACTTAATTTCATTTCCATACAATTTTAAGTAATATTTTTTGATACTCTTATTATAGGACATGGCCGAGATATTAAATTGTTCTATTTTTTTTCGAAGTTATACTTCTTTTGGCGCGTTAGGGAAAAATGATGAGGGTACATTTTTTGTTATTTTTATGAAATGTAACTGTCTTACAATACGCTACAAGAAGAAAGTAATATAATGTCGATATAAAATGTCGATAGCATAAATACTAATGTTAATCCGTTCAGTACGGGCCATGTCGAGCAGCTACGTTCCTAATATAGCCCACCACCCATGTTTTCACAAACTTATTTTTTTTTTGTTGTTGTAATGCAAGAACACACTACGATTTTATGTATGTAGCAACTTAATCTAAGCATTTTCTGAATATTCCTCTATAAAACGATTATATGAAGATTTTAAAATTAGGCGTCATCAATGGTTCCATTACCTTACACAATCCAAATATAAAAGAATACATTTACTTCATCGAGGGAAATATTGAAAATATAAGAAGGTACTACACGTGGTACTACATAATACATACCTATGTCTGTAGGAAAAGCGATTCATTTTTTTTTTTTTTGTTATTCAGTAAGTTCTTAGAATTAACGTTTTATGTAATTGAACACGTTTAAAAAATACATTTCCTTAAAAGTAGAATAATATAATAAATTCCATGAAAAACCTCTAATAAAGCGGTAGGTACCAGTAATATTATCTTATGTTACTCAATATTATAAATGCGAAAGTTTGGTTGTTTGTATGTTTGTTAGAAGTAAACTCAGACCGTTACAGCTGAGCGGATTTGAATGACATTTCTAACACACTACACCTGTGACCATGTCCTAGATTAACACTTTTTATCTTGGTACCTTGCTCCCGTAGAAAATATATTTTTGAAGTGAAAATTTCATTAGCGGTGTTGAGCACTTTTTGGGATGAGTATAAAAAGTTAAACTCACGTCAGGATCATGTGACCCTGATCGAAAATGCGTAGGTTTTACCATCCCTTACTAATATGAACCTTAAATCCAATGCATAGAAGCTATAATTCTTAAACGAGTACATTTTTATTTATTTCCCCAGCGTTGGTACGGCACGAGTACAAAAGAGCGTAACATTCTTTTTTCAAATTTTGATTTGTAAGCAATGAATTGTGTATCGGTTAATGAAGTATCGATGTCGCATTAACAGCCGCTCATTCAGATTTGTTTTTTCAAATGGGCAAAGGAAATCTTTTTTTTTGTGAAATTGTCATTTTTAGGCTATAGCGGCGATAGCCTAGTATAGCGGCGATAGCCTAGTTGGGAGTGGATCGGACTGCCGAGACGAATGTCCGCAGGTTCAAAACCCAAGGGCACACACCTCTGACTTTTCTAAAAAGTAATGTGTGTATTCTTTGTGAATTATCGCTCGCTTTAACGGTGAAGGAAAAACGTTGTGAGGAAACCTGCATACCTGAGAAGTTTTCTGAATTTCGAAGGTATGTGAAGTCTGCCAACCCGCACTAGGCCAGCGTGATGGACTAAGGCCTTAACCCTCTCAGTTGTAGAGGAGGCCCGTGCTCAGCAGTGGGCAGTATATAATACAGGGCTGGTATGGTATGGTATGGTCATTTTTGTGTACGAGAGCGCAATAAATAAATATTGTATTTAACCACATAAATGCTAGTA
Organism: Sphinx pinastri; assembly: GCA_947568825.1. NCBI lineage: Eukaryota > Metazoa > Arthropoda > Insecta > Lepidoptera > Sphingidae > Sphinx > Sphinx pinastri. The sequence goes on along the minus strand of OX387627.1, from coordinate 4,401,506 downwards.
CTTTTATACTGATAAATAAAGCAATTTGTGCGAAATTATTCTCAACCATTCCAAATTATTCAAAAATGCACAACGTTAATGTTCAAGTTTTCACTTCTGCCGGCACTCCCGGAGAGCAACCCGTTTTTATCTGATTCCTTAAATAGATGGCGCTTGTGTCGTACTGGTAACAATAACAGTAATATACTTTTTATCATCACAAAACTTATCTCTGCTGTTGTATAAGAGAAAAGATTTTTGAATACTCTAAAATTGTAGTCAAAAAGATTTGGAATTTATTAGTGTATAACTCGCTTGTGTTTTCTAGATGGAATTAAAAATCCTTCAAAAACATTATTACGTATATGTGACCTAATCTTATCTTTGAACATACATCCCTTTTATATCAGTTTGTTTAGCGAATGATAAACTATAAAGTAACATTCTTGATTGCAGATTTAACAGAATTATTTTCAAATGTGCCGTATATAATAAATAGTTGTAATGTATAATAAATAGTATATGATTAGAATATTGCTATTAAATAATTAAGAATAGATGGTAATAATACCCGGTTTTGGGCTCATGTTACCTTTGTATCCAGGAGCGTCTAAGCAATACCTATTACAAATTTTACCGAGAAAAGCTAGTTAGTACATTTTAGGAAAGGAAAACTTAATCTTTATAAAAATGAAAGATTTTTTTTTCATTTTGGCATTTTCACCCAAACGCCGTGGAGACCTTTGCTTAACGTGAACAAATCAAATGACTATTGGCCCTTCCATGGTAAAATAATAGAACTAAAATGAAGTATCTACTACCTATACCTAAAAGGTAACCCTCCTAGCCAGTTTCGGCCACGGCGGCCAATCTCAACGGAGATCAGCCAGGTACGCAGGATATATTATAGTGCACAATTGTGTGCGCAATACACAGGTGCACTCCCTATTCCTTCACTCTTATAGTCCGATGAGACGGCAATCCGACATGACCGGAAAGAGATCAGGCGCAGAGCCAACGGCTTTACGTGTTTTCCGAGGCATGGGGGTATCACACCGCCAACTTCCTGACGCCGAGCTGCGACTGAGTAATTTTTAAGATGGGAAAACCCCAGTCACAATGTAACACTACCATAACACCAACAATGTATAACCACCACCTATAACATAACTAAGTAAAGAGTTCCTATTGTATTGCGGAAATATGAATGTGCATTGAAACTCAAACTCAAAAGGAGATGTGCGCTTTTTGTATGGGTGCTGGGCCTCAAAATCTAACCAGGCTCAAACTTTATGGATATTAAAGGGGTAAAAATGAATCTTGGATCGATTTAAAAAATATTTTAGGCCCCTCCATTTACACCTAACTTTTTAAAAACGTTCACTTTAATAAAGTGTAGTTTTTGAGCAAAATAAATTACATAAATCTCAAAATCGGAACTTTAAAATTATACGATTTATTGCAAAGGCATAGTTTTTCGGAGTATTATCCAAATATATATAAAGTATCTTACTTAGAACTTTAAACCCATTTTTGGTCATTTCCTTTTCTTTGTTCAAATAGTCTATCACAATCTCTTTTGAATCGTCTTGAATTATCACCGCTTCGGAACGTATTACCGCTGTAAAGAAGAACTTTAGTACTATATACTTATTAGTTTACTGGTCTATGAATAGTATATGACAAACAACTATTTTTCCATAAGGTATTGTAAAAAGATCGTAAAACAAGAAATTATCTGTAAGCACATAATTTTTTTCAAGTTCACTATTTTGAGGGAAACAGTTGACGCAATACTATGCCCGCATGTAAAGTATTATCTTTTATTTATACGGCACATTACCGCAGTACCAGTAAACTCTAAAAATATATTAGTTATCTCAATTTATCCCTCACTTGCGCAAATGTAAGTTATTCTACTTGTCGGAAAACGAAAACAAAATGACAGGTTCTACTTATAATAAGTATATGCAGAATTCCTGACGTCAATCTCCGATAGAATGAGTTAATTCAAAAAGGCAACACAAAACATTATCCGATTTGGGAACTGAACCTCAGGGTTTCCCAGACAACCACTCATATACCATACTGCCTCAAGTTCAGGGAGGTGAAAAAGATAAATTACATATTACTTAGGCACATAATGACAGTCTATTGATATGAATCTTTTGCTAGGCACCGATGCAAAAAAGTTATGTGCATATAAACCTAAAAACACGAATTAAAAAGCCAGTTTCATTGCAATGCAATGCAATGTAATCAGCCCTGTATTATATACTGCCCACTGCTGAGCACGGACCTCCTCTACTACTGAGATGGGTTAGGCCTTAGTCCACCACGCTGGCCTAGTGCGGGTTGGCAGACTTCACATACCTTCGAAATTCACAGAACTTCTCAGGTATGCAGTGTTTTCCTTCACCGCTAAAGCGAGCGATAATTCACAAAGAATACACACGTAACTTTTTAGAAAAGTCAGAGCTGCGTGCCCCTGGGTTTAATACAAAAAGGAATCATCAAAATTCTATTTGATTTTTTTAAGACTGCCTCTATGCACCTTCGAAGTCCCAGGTCCTAAGAATAGGTCAATTCCAAAGTTATACGAAATTCTGCATAAAGAGAATCATGTAAATCGAACCACGTGGTAAGAAAATTATCGTAGTTTTTTATGGAAGTGAACGTTGACGCTCAACTAAACGAAAATTGTAATACTCTATTTCCAGTCGGCCACAAATTAAGACATAGAACAACGCGAACATTCAGTACACCGTTCATTTCGAGAACTCCCACGCTATTCATTACGAGAATTTTCACGCTGTTTATTACGTGAACTTTCGCACTGTGCATTACGAGAACTCTCACGCTATTCATTATGTGAACTTTTACACTGTTCATTACGTGAACTTTTACGCTGTTCATTACGTAAACTTTCGCACTATTTATTATGAGACCTTTCACATTATTCATTACGAGAACTTTCGTACTGTTTATGACAAGAATTCCCACATTATTCATTACGTGAACTTTCACACTGTGCATTACGAGAACTCTCACACTGTTCATTATGAGAACTTTCACGCTGTTCATTACGTGAAAACTATTGCACTGTTCTTTACGAGATCTCTCGCGCTGTTCATTACGAGATCTCACACTTTGTCGTTACATGAACTATTACATTTTTATATTACGATTTACGAATAAACATCAATATTTTAAGAAGTGCATATTACGGAAAAGTAACGCTTAATAACCAGCTGTATTTTTTTATAAACATAAAAGCAATTTGTTGGAAGACAATAACAAATAATTATTTGTTGAAGATCTACCATATGATGCTAGTTAACCTTCACAGACTGGACAACATTTAGGCTCCTTTTTATCCCGGAAAATACTGGAAAATATCTTTCACGCTGACGGAACCAAAGCGACACATACTGATTTTTAAATTGTCATGCTTCTTATAAGCTAATTAGAAACGGTCTTAAATTTACGCAATTCGGAATCGGTTGGCTGATAAAATTGGAGAGAAGATTTCGACCTTGCTACATTGACCTGTATATCGCATGCGACTTATTAGATAGAACTTAGAATGGTCCTTATTGAACATAATTATCAGTTTCTTAAATAAGCAAAGCGTTTGCATAATAATTGTCTCTGATATTCCATCTTAATTGTAAAGATACACACCAACCACATACTAACTAACAATACTGTTGAAAGTCTTTGTAATATACAAACACTTTTCTCTAATGATTAAAAATAATATTATATTGTTATATGTACTAACACATTAGAGAAATGCACTGGTAGATATCCAACTCCGTAACGGTCCAACGTTCTTCATTATAATGACAATAGGATGTAAAAGTTACCACACCAGTTCCAATCACTATCTATTTAGAACGTGTCTCGTAAAATTTGTACTCATTCCTTAAAATTATCTTCGACAAACATTGTGATAAACATTGCCACTACACAAATTAGATACTGAGTAATTATCTAGTGAGGGGTATTAATAACCGGGTATTAATGTAGGTATGTATGTATAATCTGCGGATAGTACTCACTCAAAGGCTGCGATTAACAATTATAGGAAAGAGGTGATAAGAAAATTGACGAAAACATTACATCCTTATAGTATAGTACGGGCGCATCATCAATTTGTGGTTCATATATAGTGCAGTGGAGTGGTTCGTTGCGGTACTACAATGTTCAGCTCGAAGCAGTCGGTTGTGTTGGCGGTGGCGGCGGCGCTCGTCGCGTGCGCGTGCGCAGCGCCCGACCCCGGCGCTAACGATATACAACTTAATCAAAAATTATGTGAGTGGATATAAACTTGTTACATTACTATTTTTATATATTATGTTTCACATAATTGATCTAGTGCTTGTCTTTGAAAACCAATAAACTCCGTAAGTACGTAAATAGTTTTTATAAATTGTTAAAACTTCGGATGTACTTATTTGGTAGACGTCGTGGAAGTCAAAGGTAAGTTTAATATCAAAATTCGTAATATCCTTTATACCTGTCAAAATGACATTACTTACTTATGTCATATCCTTAAAGGACTTGATCAAAACCGGACCTAAAATTCTAACCAAGACAGCCTCCGATTTTTAGATGTATGTAATTTTATTTTGCTTAAAAATTACACTCATTATGAACGTTTTAAAAAAGTTAGTTATAAATGGGGGGTCTAAAATTATTTTTTAATGGATCCAAGATCCATATTTTGCCCTTTCAATATCCCTAAAGTTTGAGCCTGGTTAGATTTTGAGGCCAAGCACCCATACAAAAAGCGGTCATCTCCTTTAATAAAACGACGTCTCCCGCCGCGTCTGTCTGTCTGAAAATGTCGCAATAAACTCAAAACTACCGAAGGGATTTCGACGCAATTGGTATTGAGATAGTTTGAGACCCTGGGAAGGACATAGGCTAATTTTTTTTTGCGGTAAAACTATTTAACGCGGAGCCGCGAACAAATGCTAGTTTTACCAATAAATTCTATAAATGGATTTAAAAACATTTATCTTTCAACAGGACTAGCCATGGCATATTAATAAGACATACATAGTTCACAAAAACTGTAAGCGTTGTCATCGTCTTGTCGACTTGTTTACCTGCTATTCAGTCGGCGAACTTAACCCTGAACTCAGGAAAAAACAATAGTATCATGATTAACAAAATTGCCTTATATCTATTGTGTATAAATCATACACCGTCAATCATTTGAAATTACATACATTACCCAAAAAAGATTTTTGCTTCTTATTTATTTATAAAATTGTGATAGTTCTAATTCGTTCGAAAAAATTAAAATCACGTTGAGGAAAAATACCATTTTGTGAATGTAAGTCTTACTTGTTACTACTTAAATACGAAGAATAAACAGTAATTACTACTAATTACTAATTTATTAATAAATCTCTACTTAAAATAATTTTTCACTTAGGCTTTGTGTATTTTACAACGCAAGATGAGTAACGTTTGAATCAATAAAAAAAATGAATCATAAGGCTCATTGCGGTACTTAATTCCCTTTTTCATTAACGATAAAGAGTCATCATACATCGTGTAATGTTAAATTAGACTAAAAACGTAAAATTTATTTGATGAAATTAATAACGATATACAAAAGAAAATGCCATCGATTCAATCATTTAGGGTCGATTTGACCGCTTGCTAATAAACGCTATTAGTCACATAAATGTATAAGCAGACCAAACACAAAAGGCACACTATGATCTAGGGAAAACCGGAAGAATTATCATTTTGATTCCTGGTTTTGAAAAAAGCTCAGCTCAGGAGCCGGTCCCGAATTTCGTTTGAAAGGGGATCTTTTTCCATTTTCAAAAAGATGAAAACTTAGAAAAGAAAATAAATAATAGTTTAAAACAACTAAAAAACACGCTTTATAGAAAATCCAACTAAAAAATAGAAAATAAATTTGAATTAAGAATAGTGTAAATAAGAAATAAATAAGAAAAAAATGTTTTATTGTAAAAAAAAGCGTGGAGGAGGTAGTAGCACCCGAAGGCCTTCATTCTACTTTTAGTCAACATTAAGTACTTTATTCGTTTTTGTTCAGTAAGCAGAATATTTCAAAAAGAGTTAGCTATTTTAATGTCACCTTAGTTGCTTAATAAGAGTTGTTTTAAATTTCCATAACATTTAAATTATTTGAAAACCTTTCATTTGAATGTACGAATTATTGCATGAAATTAATACAGACATGAATATTAACGTGCAATTGTGTTTGTGATTGTTGAATAGCAACAAGGTGTTTAGGGTCGTAGTCCATTGTATAAGGTCAATACCTAACACATTCATATTCAAGATTAAGTAATACCTATATTATTTTGGGGAATTGTGTTGTTTCTTAATTAGTTACAGATATTATTGCACCCACCCGGCCACTGCACCTTTTGTGCGATACAATTTATTGTAGCACAATTTTTACAACATCGAACGCCAATGCGTGAGAAATCTTTGAGCAAGCAAAGCTGTCTTTTAGTTTTCATTTGAATTAAATCGAATATTATGGATATATCTCTATATAAAGTCGTAATTGGTCCACTAAAATTAAAAAAAAATTAAAAGTAACATTGTGACATTAGAAATTCAATGTAAAATCAATACACACATGCACACACTCACGCCTTTTATCCTCGAAGGGGTAGGCAGAGACGCAACTAATGCACCCAATTTTCGCCGTATGTATTCCGTCCCATGATGTGATAAGTGGCGAACCTATCGCCATATCGGGCACAAATTCCAGACTCCGGAAAATCAACGAAGTGAACATCAATAAACATTACAATTTTAAAGTTTTATTTCAATACGGGTATGTAACTCGTGATTCACCTTGTGCCTTACGATAAACACATGTATTGGGCAATATTACACCTTAACTGGGCGTTAAATTAGATAGCATTTCAATTAATATAAAAATAATATTTAAGAGACGAATTTTCTGTTTATTCTTTAGGAAACCATTTAGAGCTGACAGTACCAAACCTATTTATTAACGGTTAGGCTTTGCAAAATATATTCGATTGTAAGTGTAGGCACATGTGGATGCCAAATGTGTTATCATTCATTACAAAACTTATTGCTGCCAAGATTATTGCGTGCATAAACACCGATATATCTGAGGTCAACTGCTTTTCGCTTCAAAAAAGAAATATACATAGCCATCACCGACCAACACGTCCTTAAAAAGCAGGAAATAATAACGAAGGGTGCAATTCAGCGACTATATAACCCCTAGACTCCTAATGTTCAATATTTCTCTTCAAATTAATTCTGTCAACTACCTGAGGTATGAGGAAGCGGGGTACTGCATTACGATTGGTTGGAAACATAGCTTAGGGATGGAACAAGTTAAATTAAAACACGATTTTTTATCGATATTACTTTTATTTAATAAGATTTTATAGTAATATAATTATTTATTAAACGTCTTTTTACTCAAAGTAAGTAACATATTATAATCTAAAAATAATTCTGTTAAAGCACAAAAGAAATAAAAAATCTGTCAAGGTACCTATTTAATTAAAATAAATACTGATGGCATTCTTCTTCTTATTTTTTATTTATTCTATGATGTATGCCAATATCAAGTATAATAAAGTTAATCTAATATATAAAAATCTCGTGTCACGGTGTTATTTTTTTATTTTATTTATGGCACTTGTGTTCACATTTTGCCAATGTCAAGTATGGGTTGTCTTTTTTTATTATCTGTAGTATGTCGAAGTAAAGCAGTGGCTACCTTACCAAGACTTTATCGAGGAGTTTTGGCGGCAACAAAAAAAACACTTGATTAGCACGATTATTTCAATTCACTTCATTTGAGCTCTTTGATAGAACTATATTGGATAAAATAACACCATAATTATGCAATATAACACTAAGTATCACCAAAATAATGAATTAAAACAAGAGCACCTCATGACACTTCCAAGTTCCCGCCAAAACTCCCTGACACGGTGTTTGTCGCACGCCTCCGACTCGATCGATATTTATGATGTTTTTTATATAAATTTTGTAGGTATGGGAATTGGTCATTGGTCGCTAGGTGATTAGGGTATCCCTATCTAGTGTTTTTTTTTAATATTTTAATACCTATTTCCCAAATTTTCACCCTCCTACCCCCACCCTCCCATTTTTTAATCGCGATTTTAGTATTTTTATATGAACAATATCCAAATAATTTAACTGTCGTTCGTATTTCAAAAGGTACGAAGTTATTTATGTTGACGAATGACAGATGGCGCTAAGTAAGCCTCATCGATATTAACAAGAATATTTGGGCTGGCTTGTAGGAATAACACAAATAATAATTCAAAACAATCGGTACAATCAACAAACAATAAAATAAAAAATAATCCTAATATTAATTTTATCGATATAACTATCGACAAATCCTTTTGGTGCATCACTTACTTATAATGTTCAACAACAAAACGAAATAGACAATTTAAAAGTACTTTCGTCGGAAAGAGATGCAAATATAATAAGATGGCGCGGGCCTCAATGCTTGGCCGGTATAAGATGAACTCCGTAAAATTTTAAATAAAATATGATTATGTGTCATTATTGACATACCTGTGAAATGTAATGCCATTTTTTTGAAAATTTGAATTATGGCTATTTTTACCACACCATCGTATTGTGCATGGGGCCATTGCAATATTTATTCATTCGCCAACACGGAAGTATTTACGGCTCACAGTTGTGGGCGCAACTGACTTGAAGATTTTGAACGGTAAGCTACATTGGATCTTCTTGTCAGATGTGTTGCCCGAAGCGGATCGTCTGTTATTAGGAGTCTAGAGGTTATATAGTCGCTGGTGCAATTACTCTAGTGGAACCAGGTAAACTGCATATGGACACGAGTAGGCATACCTGAAAAAAATCCGGAAGGGATGTGTCAATGAGAATGTCGTGACTGTAAATTACAATAATAGTCTCATGACAATGGTAATTTCTATAATTATGTGGAAAACTGACTCTGTTTTTACTGGGATAAGTTGATAACCAACAGTTTTCCCCATGGTCGTAAAGCAATTAGTGTGTCATTAACTATCCATTACGCAGCTGGTTACATTCTTTGGAATCAGCCACTTATACATACAATAATTATTAGATACCTACAAGTATGCACAGCTAAAATTATTATATTTACCTATTTATAACAGCACACTGAAGAAAAATAATAAAAGTCATTCTTCACTTTTATGCTAGTGCCAACATACTATGTAAACTCACATTCTACTATACAAAACCTAATCTTTTACTGTTATATTGCCATTTGCAACATGAAATGTTAACATATTTGGTTTTCTACAGCGTATTTCTAGCATACAGTCGTATCTTACTTATACTTTAGACTCCTATTTAGGAACAAGTAGTTTTTATTATAATAAATGCTTTTTTCTTTCAATGTTTTAAGACTTTTATTGAAAAGGTCTTGCACCCGGGTAAAACCTAGTAAGTACTTATTTATTATTTCCAAACGTATTAAGTATAATATTTTATAGACCAGTAAGGTGGATTGTACAATTACTTACAAGTCCATCCACCCGTCTATCTATAGTGTCATAAAATGAATCAACGCAAACAGTCCACCTTACTTACACCTCCACCTTACTGCCTGTTGCTACTAGGTACTCGTGTGATCTCATCGTTCAATCTAGTGGCTGTAGTATAAGCAAATATTAGCCAAGTTAAAGATCCCGGAAACACAGGATTATAAGCATTACTCATGTTATGATCTTTTGAAACCTGTCACGTTGCCTGTTTTTCAGTCATATATTTAATACAGACAAGTGGTTGTCCAGTGGTCGAAATTTGACAGTCGAATTTAATATATTTAATTTTCTGCCTCCTTCTCTATATATACTTTAATTATGTCAAATCTCACACTACCCCGTGCGCCCAATGTGCTTAAACATGGGTATGAAGTTTTTTTATCACGTATTAATATATAGATATTATTATGCAATAAAACCTGGTCACGTGATTTTTCACAATGTGCAGGCCACAGTTCTACAGCAAGACTGTTTTTGGTGGAATATAAAATCTATATCTAAACTAATATTTAGAGAAAAGATATTTGCTTTGTATGTTTGTTTGTGTTGGATAAACTCAACAACGGCTTAATATAGGGTCACATATTTTATCCCGGAAAATACACAGTGGGACTTTATCGCAGGAAAGCTTTTTCACGCAAGCGAAGCCGCGAGGAACACCTAGTCAAAGATAATCTGAGGCAGTTTTAACTATTAAATAATAAATTTAATTAAAATATTCTACCCAACAACATAGGAACATATCCGGAACATGCAATCACAAAATATTTTGGCGAACAATAACGTTCTGAAGTCACGTAACTTTTTATATCTTTGATTTGCATTCTTCCGCTTTTAGGAATCGTTATAGCACTGATTTTATGTAAGACGTGTTATTTGCAGCTGTTGAAGCCAAGGGGGAAAAGCAGACAATTGACACGAGAGCAGTGAACGAGCGGTATCCACATGCAGTTCTGTTTGGCGGGACCTGCGGAGGGACCATCATCAGTCCCACCTGGATCCTGACCGCTGGCCACTGGTACGTAACTTTCCTAATTGAAGCACACATTAGTCTTTGTACTTACTCCATGCAGTTCTAAGAAGGATATGGGCGTAATCTCTGTCAGATTATACCTACACGCAATTAACCGACATCGTGACATTAGTAGTTCACTCTTGTAGGTACACATACCTACTTTATATGATATTATAGATGTTGACCGCGGCTCCGTCCACGTTAAAAAGTTTTCCCGGGATTAAAGCAGCATATAGCATTTAGGAATAATGTAGCTTCCTCATAGTGAAAGAATTTTCAAAATCGGTTCAGTAGTTCGAGAGATTAGTCCCTACAAATTCACAAACTTTTCCTCTTTGTAATATTAGTGTAGATGTGCTCCATAAGAACCATTAATAATTTATACTTATAACAAAGTACACAATATTTAAAGTTGAAAAACCCCAAGGATTACCAGACAGTCAGAATTGTAATTTGCATTTAATTTGCGAGGTTGCAAGACCTTAAATTCTACACCGTGGTTTCACAAGAACTTGTCGACAGCGGGCTTGTTTTACGCCATTTGACAAGAATTTCCATCTTAGCCAAAGTAAATACTTAATCATCTATACTATCTACAATAATATTATAAAGAGGAAATATTTGTATTTTTGTATGTTTGTAATGAATAAACTCAAAAACTACTGGATCGATTTAATAGTTCTTTCACCAATATAAACATTATCAGGGAGTAATATAGTCTACTTTTTATACCGTGAAAATATAAAGCAGGACTTTTATACCGGAAAACTCATTCACGCGGGCGGAGCAGCGAGCTAAAGTCTAGTTGATTATAAAAAGCATTATTTTGGTATTTATTTTTAACTATTTAAAGGTTGAATACAATAATGTGTTTTCGATAACCTTGTAAAACATGTTAGTAGCTCGCTAACCGGTAACTTGCATGCCTTTATGACAGCTACAGGCATGTGAATCATATGTTGCATTGGGAGAAAGAACAAAAACAAATTGACGGCATGGTCGTAAACATTTGGAAACGGACTCAGAAGTGACATCTTTGTAATTCTCAAGATCCATGGAATTAACGCAAAAAAAATCCCTCCTGCTAAACATAGCATTGTTCCTATTTAAAGTCGAATACGCAACCCCCAGCTGCATTAAAATACTGAGAAAATGTTAAAATCCTTGCAAACATATTTCCCTTCGTAGCTCTGGTGCTATCAGTATGTTTTTAGTCACTACTCCTATGACACGACAATATGTGTCTCTTAGAACAATAACTTGGTGTAGCAAAATTTTACTCAAATGAGAGGTAGAAACTATCCTACTATAGTACAAGTCATCCTTGACATTCAATCAAATTATTAGCACACATCTCGGAATGCAAATGGGAATACCTTTTATCTAGATACGTTCCGCTAGAGCCATACACGAACAATGTCAGAGAAAGCTTGTTTACATCTAGGCTCCTTGGAAACAATTGTACCGGTACGTGATTTGACACAGGTAATCTATGTGTACTGCGAGTCATTGACTTCACCCATATGGGTCACTGGTATGTGGCGACAACGGACACAGTTGGGCCGCGTACTCCGGCTAAAGACAATGCGTTCTTTGTCGCAACAAAAAGCTCCGTCCGCTGTGAGTCACAAGGAAACATCACAGTTGTTATAATATATCACCAATACGACCGGTTCCATACAAATGCGTAGTTGCGATAAGGAAACAAGGAACTGGACGCAGTTTTCCTTCTTGGTCCGCGCTTTACACCTTCCAATTAATATTATGTTTAGGTACGTACAAATTGTACAAGGTCTAAATCTCGGCTGGAAACCTTTAGGGGAGGCATATGTTCAGCAGTGACAGACTTCATGTGGCTGATGATAAAATCTCGGCTATTTACATTTTGCATTTCTTGTACTGACAAAAGTATTGTTCCGTCTTATATTTTCTTGTTCAATTATGAATTTCAATGTAATCACCATTATTGATAATCTGAATTTTGAGATACCTATATAGTTACGAACAATAAGGACATATCTAATTATACCATAATTAGTGTTGTTTTACCTCATAGGATAACAAATCCACAATACAAAGACAAATCTATCTACAAATATTAAGTATAATATTTCCTATAAACACGAACTTGGCACGTAGTTAAAACCACAAACCACAATAAACACGCGACTTATATAAATTAAGTCCTATTAACAAAGGATACTTATGACTTCATCACTTGTGCTACTATTGCATTATTTAGTAAATCATCTCAAATTCAAATGAACCGAAAAGCAACAATAAATGCCTAAGTAGGTTTTCTTTTATATTTAAAATGGTCACAAGTGAGTCGATGGGTTTATGACCTTTTAAGAAATGCAGCATCTTCAGGGACGGCGACTTTCTTAATGCAGGTGGCGTAATCGTACGTAGCAAGAATCTATGCTACCATCTCTGCTAAAGCCTTCGGGAAAAACAAGTCGACATGAATTGCATCAATCAATAGCAAGACCTAATACTTGCCCAGTCACAATATTCAAATATATGTAGGTACCTAAATCTTGTTCTTGAAAGTGAAAACAACAAAATAATCAAGGGCCATCTTCGTTAACACCCTAACACCACATCAATGAGGTAGTTATCTTGTAATCTATCTGCTCTATTTAGTAGCGCAAACTACTTGTCTTAACATTATCAGACAGCCTACGAAGTAAGGGCAAGACTCAGGAATTTTCATATAGGTAATTGGTGCTGGTAGGTGTAAATGCCATTATGTGCATATTCTGTTTAATTTTCAATTAAATTGTCTGTTTTTTTCAAAATCCTGTTTACGAATTTTGTACTCAATGCTAAAAAGTCAACTCAGGTGTTTACAATCATTATCTCATGTTGGTACCGTGACTACGTCAGTGCATGCATAATTCCATCTTGTGGTATTTTCCTCGATTATGTTGATGTGTACCAAACGCATTTTAATAGCCGTAAACTGTTGTATATGTACGCATTCAATATTCTAGGCGGTGGACATTACAAATTGTAAAACCCACTTTTTACTTCGTCATAATCGTAAAAATCAGTTCCATTGATTTCAATGGGTATGATAAACCGTTTCAATGACAAAAATATAAGACGGTTCTATACGAATGTTAATTACGTACGCGAAAAGTTAATTCCTTGATGACTCACGAGCCCCAGCATTGGGGAATCGACGCAAGGAGGAGGATACGAATGTTACTTACTAGTATTTATCTCAGGTATTTATTAGCAACTAGTTTTTGCCCACGACTTCGGCATTAAAGAGATTTTCCTGTATAAAAGTCACTTTATATACGAACTATACATTTTTAACAGTATCCATTTTAATTGCAAGTACCAGGCAACAATAAACTGATACAGATCGAGAGATCTTGCAATATGGTCGGTCAGCGACACTATGATGCGCAACGCCTTTCCATCCAGTATAAGTAGATCCCCGACTTTTGTCAGAAAGGCACTCGCAGTCACAATAGAACATATAAATTATTTCTCTACTATATTATGCATGTATTATACATGTAAACCTTCCTCTTGAATCACTCCCACCTAAAAGGCCGGCAACGCATCTCTGTGCCCCCTAATATTGCAGATGTTCATGGGCGGCGGTGATCACTTACCATCAGGTGAATCGTATGCTCGTTTGGCCCCTATATCTTAAAAAAAATCTCTATCTATTAAAAAAACCGCATCAAAATCCCTTGCGTAGTTATAAAGATCTAAGCATACATAGTAGGAACTAGGGCTTTCATCCCGAGACTCTTGGTCTCGAAAATTTCGAGTCTCGACGATTTTTTTTGTATTTTCGAGACTCGAGACTGCTGCCTCCAGTCTCGGGAATAACGAGACTTTTGAGACTTAAGTTAAATAATAATTATTATTGAAAAATTTACTAAATCACCAGGTTTTTTTTATCCGGTTAACTGGCGTCCACACAAAAAGGAAATTTTAGATAATCTATCGGAAATCGCAACCCAACCATGTTGAAATATAACCAAATCTTGATAATTGACGCATACGCATACTCACGCCTTTTATCCCCGATGGGGTAGGCAGAGGCACAACTAGTGCACCCACTTTTCGCCATGCATATTCCGTCCCATGATATGATAGGGGGTGAGCCTATCGCAATATCGGGCACAAATTCCAGACTCCGGGCTGATACAGAGTAGAAAAACCCAATATCACTTTATCCGACCTGGGGATCGAACCCGAGACCTTGACATTGCAGCCGTATCGTAATACAACTACGCCACCAAGGCAGTCCATTTGTAAATATCTAACCTAAATGCAAGGTCATGATTACTTATCAGTAGGTATCATTTATCGGTTACCCGTGACCGCGAATAGATAACCTATAATAAGTCATTAATAGTTACACTGCTGGAGTTCAGCTTATAAACTTAAGCAATTGCTGTTCGGTGTTATGACTACTACTATGCAAATTACGTTTATTTTTTTATTTCAAGTAAAGTACTTACATAATTTATATACATTAGTTGCCAGTGGCACCCAAACTAAGCTGCGCTTGTATCTTGGGCTGCCATAATACAGATAGATCGTAAGATTTTATATAATGATGAAAACTAAATAAATCTATATCCACGTGCTCTCGTAAGTATCTAATATAAATTATTTTGTAATAATTTTTATTTTCGTGATAAATATTTTGTCCGTTCTAATTTAAATTCCTCTTAAAGAGGTAGGATAAGTATTCATTCTTATAACAGCAAGCATCTTATTTAACTCAGTTAATTGTATAACAATGAATACCTACTTAACAATAAAAAGCTTCAAATCGTCGATCCTACTAAAAAATCCACATCGATGGAGTGATGTCATCAGACTGACCTCGATCATAAAACAGAATCAAAATGCCGATCAGTCGACCCGCAACCGCAACCCGAAAACTCACAATAAAGCAATCTTTACTCTTCGGCAAACATACAGTTATACCCATTGTCCGGCTGATTAAATATTGATTGTGCTGCTGGATTATAACTGGCTTTAGCCTTTAGTGCCCAGGAACTACAAAGTTAATGACCAACGTAAAACGTAAAAATCTATCAGATATAATTATGTAGGCATAATGTAGATAAGTGATAGGAAAAATTAATGCTATCTACATAATATTATGTCAATAACCATGGTTCAACAACGGATGGATTTAATCAAGATATTAAATGACTGTTATGGCTTAATCATTATTTACTTTATTTTATTGATAATAACTTGTATATCATACAAGGTGAAATCATAACGCACAAGGATAGTTGCTAGTAAACATGCAATGCAATGCAATGCAATCAGCCCTGCATTATATACTGCCCACTGCTGAGCACGAGCCTCCTCTACTACTGAGTGGGGTTAGGCCTTAGTCCACCACGCTGGCCTAGTGCGGGTTGGCAGACTTCACATACCCTCGAAATTCTGATGAGAAATTCTTATGTATGTAGGTTTCCTCACGATGTTTTCCTTCACCGTTAAAGTGAACGATAATTGATAAACAATACACACATAACTTCGAAAAGTCAGAGGTGTGTGCCTTGGGTTTTGAACCTGCGAACTTTGTCTCGGCAGACCGTTCCATTCCCAACTAGGCTATCGTCCACTTTTGGCTAGTAAACATGTTGTTCCAATATTATTCAAATCAATACTATGTTAACAATAATTATAGGTAATTTAGCATGTTTTTTTTTCGAAACCCTCTTGCATCGAATACATACCGTGTAGAAGTTTTTGGACAATCTGAAGTCATATTGATGCGCCTACGAATCCTACGATAACCTTCCTTACATTATGGGGATTGAAGTATAATATAACCTATAGCCTATGTTACTCGCTGACAATGTACCTTTATATTGGTGAAAGAATTTTTCAAATCGGTCCAGTATCTTCGGAGCCTATTCAATGAAAATACACAAACAAACAATCAAATCTTTCCTCTTTATAATATTAATTAGTAGGTATAGATATACCGTATATACGTATACGTGAGGCGTGAGTGTGTGTGAGTGTGTGTGTGTGTGTGTGTGTGTGTGTGTGTGTGTGTGTGTGTGTGTGTGTGTGTGTGTGTGTGTGTGTGTGTGTGTGTGTGAAATATATACCTATTACCACATTTAATACATCAATGTATTACCTACTTACTTTTAAAAGGTAGTTCATCTAGGCTGAAAAATTGTGGAATTCTTTGATGAAAACATGTGAACTCTCTTAATATAAATGTGGCTTATTTAGTGACTTGCTTGCTATCAACAAAGTTCGACTAACCGTGGTAGCATTTGTCAGCTTTATTTGGCAGTACGGACCATGGCTATGAACTCATATTACTAGAATAGTAATTATAATTCAATTGCAGCACGCTATTCAACGACGGGCGCGGCGTCCTGGCCGGTACCAACAACAGCGACGTGTATGGCGTATACCGCAACACAAAGCGGCTAGTCATACACCCGCTCTTCTCAGTCGGACCCTACTGGCTCAACGTGGAGGAGTTCAACCTCAAACAGGTATGATAAATCAATATAAATGGTATTTACTTACCTGCTGTAAGGCATTGGTAGGTAGATAGTTGGCAGAAATTAAGAATAATCACGGATCAAGTCATTACGCTCCTGTTATTGTTAATAGATTTAGTACTTTAACACGTTGTAGAGCCTCACGCAACAGTTCTTTTGTGCGTGCGGCTAGCACACAACCGGTGTGCGGTGTGTACCGATCTAAGATTATCTCACCCACCCGCACCGTGGAGCCAGAGGCCAGTGCTGAACAAAACACTGCGTACGTGGTGTGCCGCACTGGTGTATACATCATTGTTTTGGCGGCGCAGTTAATGTGTTAAAAACCCGGAGTTCATTTATCCGTTCTTCGTCGAGCTGTCGCTTACATAGCAAGTGATAGACGGAAAACGGTATTAAGCGAGAGCCCTCAGCTTCCAAGTCAATATTTCGATCAAATAGATAAGATTTATGTTAAATATTACTTTAAAATACCTATCCCACCAAAAGTACCTCTGATTATAATTTATAGATTAATTAATACCTACACTAGAATCGACAGAGAGAGAGAGTAGCTAAGGAACATGACCTTCAAATTCTAGGTGGCTGCGCGATGGGACTTCCTATTGGCGGAACTGGACGAACCGCTGCCGTTGGACGGCAAGATCATGGCAGCTGCCAAGCTTGATGACCAGCCCGACCTCCCCGCCGGCCTCGACGTGGGTTATGCGGGCTACGGCACCGACCACCACGGGGTCAGTAAATACGGCATACAATTTTATACTGTATCCTATATTTGTAAATGTAGTCACTCGTGTTTAGTTGAATGCGAGAATTCTTTAATCATGGACTTTAGTAAAGTTATCTTAGCCTCCACATGTTGGCTACGAAATTAACATTTGTAGGGGGACCCACCTTTCAGTTTAGAATCAGCATATCTGTTTAATAACCAAACTCCACCAATTAGCCCCCCCGAGGCAATTCTTGTGTGCTGGGTCTTCACACCCAATGCACGCCCATGCGCGGGGGGACACAGGCACACAGTCAGTGTGTATACCTGTGTGTTTGGTTGTAAATCACATTGAGGCCTAAAAATTTGGGCCGCAAACATTTCCTGGCACTCTCTCTTTTCGCCCATTCTGGGAACCTTCCTCCCTTCCCTCCACCTTCCCTTCCATATTTCTCCTCCACTCCCCTCCCAGGCCCCTTCAGTCGTCAAGCCGGGGGACTCCAGTATCCCATTCGCAGGTTTCCCCCGATGTTGACTGCAGGATCGCTTACCTATAAAAAAAACTCCACCAATTATAAAAATTAGGGCAGGTTTTTATATAGCAGAGACACATTTATGCTCAGTAAAAATGTATTCATTATCATCATCAGCCACATGAAGTCCACTTCTGACCTCACCCAGACTCTAACATGTGAGAGACCTACCACCTATAAGAGTATATTTTGTATTTGCAGGGCACGATGCGAAATGAGATGCACGTTATGGAGCTATCAGTTCAATCGAACGAGGTGTGCTCGAAGCTAGAGCAGTTCAAGCCCAAAGACATGTTGTGCGCCAAAGGACGTCCGCCGCGGTACGACTCCGCTTGCAACGTGAGTACAGACGATACCTTGTCTTATTCGAGCCACGGCACTCAATACGACTTTGATATTGACGGAAAAACTGTCTTTAAATACACATCACACAATACATTGATAGTCCCGTTCTCTATACAAGAACTGCATCATGATTGTGTATCGGTAATGAAATGTAGGTCCCTCAAAACAGAAATTATTTACGTACTAATTTGTTCTAGTGCGAGGATCTGGGCTTTATAGCAGATTTAACGACATTTGTTACAAAGCCACTGTGATGTGTATTATGTACCACTACAGGCTCACACGGCACTCTTGCCTAATTTTTAAGCTTTGATTTTGCCGATTGTCTAGTAATCTTAAGCCACACATTTATGGTATCAAGCGGAAATTCGTTAAATTTAAGACTATTAATAATATAATAATAAATAATATATTAATATTTTAATTTATTTAATATAAACGTACTTGTTAAATAGGCTTAATGTAAATTTTCTTTTCCCGAAGAAAGTCCATCATTCCACAATAAGTTTTAACTTCGATGTAATTTGTGATGGAAATAATTTCAATTTGCAGGGCGACAGTGGCAGTGGTCTAGTGGACAACAATGGCCGCCTGGTGGGTGTGGCGTCGTGGGTAGAGAATGATGCTATCGAGTGCCGTAACGGCAACCTGGTGGTCTTCTCGCGAGTGTCCAGCGTACGCGACTGGATTCGAAAAGTCACCAACGTATAATAGACCATACTGTTGTCACTTTGGACGATTGATGTTAATGAGTGGGCGAAAACGAGATACCAAGAACTATTTATTGTTATAGCACTAAATAAGTTGTTCCCTCTCGCCCACGTCGTTTGCCATTACTAGTCATCTCATCACTTCACAAGCAATACTTTTCTCTCTAAGTTTAGTAACATTTATTGATTTCTCGTCAGTTACGTAGGTACTTAACAATGTAAGTAATTTATAGACAATTTGTATTAAAGTACAAATATATTTTTAGTGTTAATACGGTTGTGATAAAAATGTGTAGTATCCAGATTTTTGTATCAATTCCATTGTTTGTATCATCAACCATTCATGTCGTCAAAAACTTGAGTGTTGTTAAAATTACATACAAATTAATAAAAAATAAAATAAACAAAAGTATTGTTTTTTATTAAATAATAGGTATAATAATTAAAGGATAATAATGTAAAACAAAACAATGTGTATGTTTCTGAAAATTTAATGACTTTAATAGAAGAATAACTAAATTAAAACAGCAAGATAGAAGAAAAATCATTCATTATTAACATCATCTTTATCTGATTATGTTCAAGCAAAAGACCAAAATTAATCAATGACCTAACAAAATATACAACAAAAGTCATTAAATAATTAAGTCCAAACCAATCAGTTAGTCTAAGGTGACAACGTGGACAACGACTGACGACCGAAGCGAAACATTACACACTAGTACAGTACATACCACAGTAGTACCAGATAGTACGGCTGCTGTCGCGCCTCAACTCACCGCTAAATGAACAACGTTACATAATACAACTTACAATTTTGAATAATATTGTGATTAAAAGAAAAAAGCTAAATAATTCTTTTCTACTTATATAAGGTGTAATAATATAAAGTGTCGGCTACTTATAATATGTATAACTATCCATACGATTACTTAAAATTTTCACACGTGGAGTGGAGCAGGGCCGGAGCGGGTGGCGGGAGGGGCAGGGCTGTGACGACCCCGGTCCCCCCGCTCCCGCCTCCGTTCCTCTCGCCACTTGCCGATACACCACAATCTCGCTAACACTATGCCACTTACGCCGAATGTTAGACAGAATAAAGCGACGACGTCCCAAACCGTAATTACACTAACATTTGAAGATGATGTCGATCGCGGAGATCTGCTATGTACATCACGAATGTTCGCTCGAACACGAGTCCCGGCGCGTGGCGGCGCCTCCTCGCCCGCACACGCCTCCGCAGCTAACGATTGTTATTTCAGTAGTGTTAAGCACGCTATGCTCTTCGTCAGAATCATAACAATGTAGCTTTTTTTGGAGTTTTAATTTTTTACAATATATAGGATTTGTTTCTATATTTAATTACATCTAATATTTACAATGGAGGTGAACGGACATCATTCAAACTCTACTCATTACCTCAAAAATATTCCCGTACTCCTACCCGAAACGAACGTTATCTACAATTTTTGATAAAAATTTAAAGTAAAACTTTCGCCACAAATAAATCTAATTACACGACGGATCGAGTCTGCATTTCCGAAACTACAATAAGTCACTATTCACAAAATAAATCTAAGTCAAGATGGAAAACGGACGAGGCCGTAGATCGGCGCCGTCACCAGTCCGCGCGACACCAAACGCAAATAAGAAACACAAACTCGATCGAATATTTATTTATAGTAAACATAAACGGTATGGTGTGGTGGTGGCGGTAGGGCTCGGCTCATATCTTGTGGATCTTCTGCGAGACGACGACGGGGTTGTTGCGGCGGATCTCCTGCGCGCCCAGCTCCCGGTAGTCGAACGAACACTCGTGCTTGTCGCTATACCGGTGCACGGCGCAGAACAGCCCGCCGCAGCGACACTCGAACCCTGCGGACACCACACAACACATGTCACCAGGCACCACACGCAGCCCCACGCAACAAAACCTACCAAACAACGAAAGGGTATCCAGGCACAGGGGCAAAAATGACCAGACCAGAACCACATGTTGGGTCATGCATGGGCGTAGTTATAGAACCTAGCGCCAGATACATACAAGACTAGTTACGGCACTGGTAGTGTGTCTCTTAGCACCGTGTCCCTTTACCACTTTGCTGCAAGTTTTCGTACCCCGCTCCACTCAATAACGATAATTTATTTCCGTCCATGCCCGGTTATGGAGCAGTCAGCAACGAATACTCGTTGACAAAGTGACATAGTATATTTTGTGCAACCCCACTTGTTATTTAACGTCTACTACCCGGGATACCGCACGTGTAAAATGCTCAAAGGAATGATACAGGCGCGGTGCCAGTAAACAGATAGGAACCGCCCACTTTAAAATAAGGTATTGAAAAAAACTTATCGGCATACGATACATTTTATACGAATTGTCCCGAATAAGGATGCTTTGCGTTACACTAATACATCGCCAAATCTACGCAAAATACCTACGGTGTTCATAACGTGGAAGACAAAATATACCAAATTACAATAAAACAAATAGCAATATACATTTAGCTGAGCGTCGCGACGTTACGTATTGCAGCAAAAATTCCTCATATTAATAACGGTTAACTAACCGTCACCACGCACCTGTGTTCTCTGTCGACTCTAGTCAATCAATGTTAAGATTTAAAAAAAATGATATTTTACACATTATAAATATGACGAAACGTGGCTACATAACATTCATATTCAGGCGTCAATTTATAGCCAAGTATTAAATCCCATTTATTTATGTTATTTCTAACATGAAGACTATGAAACCTCTAAGAGACTGCCAAAAGATTAAGTTGACACGGTGATTTTTGCACATATATGTTATCGCCCGCTGTGAAGAGTTCATTTATAGTTCTGATATAATTCAGTTACGGCCGATTTCAATAAACCATCCCAATCTTAGGATCTGATCCAATCCAGAGTGTAAACCAATCAAATAAGCCATTTGTAAGCGTGATAACAAAATCTATATTCTAATTGGTCCATTTTGAAATCGATCGAAAATGAGCTACTGGGATAGTTTAGTAAAATTGGCGCTTAGGGGGTTCTACTATATGATAAGCTATGTATTTGGATAGTTACCTGTAAGTCCAACCTTCTTGCGGCAAACAGCACATCTGTTCTTTTTCTTTTTGTCCTTGCTGGGATCTTTGTCGTCGGCGTCGTTGTCTGAGGCGCCGGTACTCGCACCACTCGTGCCCGCTCCGTTTTCATCCTCCAATTTCTGGAAAAAACCACCAATATCATAAGAATATAATATAGAACTTTTAGTGGCAATGGAGTAAAGGTATAGCAGAATATAGTATAGAATAATAGCGACTTGATCACCCGTAATCAATGTGATATTTTGCTATACCCATGTTTCGAAATGTGCTTATACAAATATTTTGGAAATATTGGGACAACTATTGAATTCTCTACATTTAATGGCAACGTTATCATCGTCAACGGATGTCGTCATTATGCTATAGGAAGTTTCCTAACCTAACGGACTTGAGACGTGTGAACAATTTACACCAATTCTTAATGAATACGATTCGAATCAAATTAAGATTACGATACAAAGTTAGGTGAGGCTAAATTGATTAGTTGTTCTGGAACCAAGACATGACAACCGACCCGTTTAAGGTTTTTCCTCCTTTCTGTTTCGGAGGATCGCTCGGCAATCGAGACCGTGGGCGTGTTCAATTTGACGGTCTTTTTAGAAAAAACGGGCGGTTCGGCGAACGGCTGGTCGCGATTTTTTTGTATTTGCGCGGCGCGTTTCACTTTCACTTGATCAGCGCGGCCCGGGGCCGGCGAGTCGCGCTCTTGAGTTTTGTCATCTAATTTTATCTTCTGCTCGGTGGCACCATGGTCAATTTTCTCCTTCGTTCCGTCGGGCGTCGGCAGCGGCGCGCTATCGTTAATGTCGACTGACATGTGTTTATTTTCGAAGCTCTTTGATCGCGACACACTGATGCCTTGCTCCAGGGAAGAATTTTGGCCGGAATTATTATTAGATTTACTATTTCGCCTTATCGCCTTTTTGAATATCCTCTTCCCCTTCGACTCTTTTTTGCTGGGGTCATTTTCCATTATGCGGTTTTTTAAATTGAGTTAGGTGGGACATTTTGACTGCAACGTAAATTACGTATTCAATTATTTGAATTAACTGAACTAAATATTACAAAAGCAAAACTACACAAAACTTAAATATACCAGTTACGATGTAAAGGTGCCCCCCATGACAAGTCGTTGACTTGAGGGTTTAAAATGCATATAAAATTACATGTTAAATGATACCGTAGATAAAGACAACGATAAAAACAGCTTTATATAAAATTATAATGAACAACAAAAATCGACGTGTATGTTTTTAATATTTTCTTCACTGTATCCACACCCGTCAAGTTGACATGTATTTAAAAATATTTTTGTTTAGCGCCAGTAACTATGAAGTCCGTAATAGGATAAATTACTTGTAATAATGTAATTCTGATTTCAATGACCCACATTCACGTTGCCAATCATATTGAAATAAGCCATTACTTGCTATCCAGATAATGGCGTTTATTTTTAAAAGGATTTTCCATGTAAGTACCATGAGACATGCGACACGTGTGTGCAGTGTGCATGTAATGTTATACTATTTATTAGCGCGCGTCCTTCAGCGGTCGGGTCGCGGCGTGTTGTTTTGCTATTATAGTTCGGACAAACTAAGCTGGCCGGTATGACAATTCAATTTTTTTCCCGACGCGATAACTCTGTGAGAGCATCTACCCAAAAAATTCAAAGCCGAGCCATGTCATACCGGCCAGATTAGTTTATCCCTACTATAGTGGCATTAGTTAGGTGTTCCCTCGACGGAGTACATAGCGTATGGTGCAAGTGGACAGGTTGTCACTAGATTGCTTTGTATGAAGCACCCCGCGTGCGCTATTTGTGTTGCATCTTATTAATCCCTCCAGCGGATGTCGCAGCTGTTTTCACGCGTCATTCTTAAGTGAATCACTTTATTATTCTTTGTATTTTGTATGTTCTTTCTTCATTCTCGACATAAACAATTTCTTAAATACACTTTCATTATGCCTCGGTGGCGTAATTGTATTAAGGTACGACTGCAATGCCGAGGTCTCGGGTTCGATCCCCGGGTCGTGTACAGTGGTATTGTATTTTTCTATTCAGTATCAGCCCGGAGTCTGCAATTTGTGGCCGAAATGGCGACAGGCTCGCCCTCTATCACATCATGGGACGGAATACGCACCAGCGAAAAGTGGGTGCACTAGTTGCGCCTCTGCCTACCCCTTCGGGATAAAAGGCGTGAGTGTGTATGTACACTTTCACTATATTACCATACCAGCCCTGTATTATATACTGCCCACTGCTGAGCACGGGCCTCCTCTACTGAGAGGGTTAAGGCCTTAGTCCACCACGCTGGCCTAGTGCGGGTTGGCAGACTTCACATACCTTCGAAATTCAGAGAACTTCTCAGATATGCAGGTTTCCTCACGATGTTTTCCTTCACCGTTAAAGCGAGCGATAATTCACAAAGAATACACACATAACTTTTTAGAAAAGTCAGAGGTGTGTGCCCTTGGGTTTTGAACCTGCGGACATTCGTCTCGGCAGTCTGTTCCACTCCCAATTAGGCTATAGCCGCATAATATTGGTAATATTCATTTTCCTGAATGATTCGATCTTCAAATCAGATTCAGAAGGAAGCAATAATAACGCTGTGAAGAACTGAACTGAAGAAAATAACTGCTACAATATTTTATGACCAAGCTTACCTGTGACGCATTTGTATCCGAAACAACGCCACCTTTACGATGGGGATGTTATTAGTTTATGTCTACAATAAAATCAAGCACATGATATTATTGTTAGTCTAAATTACTGAATGCGTTCTAAATGGTGGAATTCTAGGAATCACGTTATACAAAAACTAGTACACACAACACCCAAGTAAAATACGACAGATATAAAAAAGTATTTTATAAACAATGGAACTATAATATTTATTATACATATTACTTGGAATTGTGGCACTTACAAACAAAAATGTATGATACTTCGTCGGTAGATATGGAAACGTAGAAATAAAATAATATCTCTTAAGCCGCGCATTTAGATACAAATGATAACAAAACATTAATTAAAGGCGAGTAAACATCTTTTTCTGCAAATTTACGCCGCAGCGGTTCCGCTATGGGCGAAAGCATGCCGCATGAGTCAGTGTCACGGCAACTGAGGAAGCTCATTGCGCGCGTTGTTTCAAATATTCTACGTGTCACCTAGTTGTGACAATGGATGAATAACAGCTATCGGACCCAACGTCCTCGGCCATAACTATACAATATCAAATGTGCGTGACTGTGTACAAAATTGAGCAAAGCTGTGCGCGAAGATGGCGTCATGGGTTACCAGATGTCTAACTGGGAAATCCTGATAAAAAGAGTTATTTCTATACAAATGTTTTGACATTATTGCCGCTAACGCACGCGTTTTTATGTAATAATAAAGCAGACGGGCGAAACTTCATAGAACCTTGGGCTTAGTGTTACAGAGATAATTTATGCATTATTTTATAGGTATAATAGAACCATTTCCAAAAGAGATAAAATGTCTGTCTGAACAATGGGAGTAAAGAAATAATCGCTATAGAGTTTGCGTCAAAAACATTTTTCTGTGAATAGCTTTTTACATAGCTTTTGACATGAAATGTTCACAGCACCTAATCATTGCCCTTGGATTGCCGTATTGACAAGTGAGCAGCCGGCTTAGATAATAACCACAATTGAACTTTTCACATGGGATCGACGAGGACTAATATAACTATATAATGGCTCATTTACACTCTCGCGCGAGCGGTGAGACGAGTCGTGAGGCGAACCCCGAGAAGAGACTAAATATATATTAAATATATTGCGCTCGCGACTCGCCACGCGCCTCGCTGCCCTCGCCTGTAACAAATGAACCCACCGCGAGAATATAAACAAAACTCGAATCACGCGAGTTGCGAAGCGAACACGATACGACAGACGAGGCGAGGTGCGAAGCGAGAGTCTAAAGCAGCCATAATAATATGTATTTCAATTTGACATTACATCGGGAGCGCTGTACAGTTGGCAGTAAAATAAAATAATATCAACCAGTATCGAATATCCTAAAAAGTGAAATGTATTTTTAGTTCAATGGTTTAATTTCTAAAATATTGTCATTAATTTTTCTTTCTTTCAGCCTTTATAAGTGCACTGCTGAACAAAAACCTCCCCCAAAGATTATATAATTAAATAGCTGTTGCCCGCGGCTCCGTCCGCGTGAATGAGTTTTCCCGGGATAAAAAGTAGCCTAAGTTACTCCTTATTACATCAGCTACCTGCCAATAAAAGTCCCGTCAAAATCGGTCCAGCCATTTCAGAGATTAGCCGGAACAAACAGACAGACAGAAAGACAGACAAAAATTTAAAAAAATGTTATTTTGGTGTATGTACCGTATATATATTCATATACATGTAGTAAAAAACGGCTATTTCAATATTACAAACAGACACTCCAATTTTATTTATATGTATAGATGTATAGATGTATAGATAATATGTCAATATTATTCTTGTTATACATGCTTGGTATATACATAATAACTGATGATAAAATTAATATTAATGCGATAAAAATTCCGAGACGATATAAATTTTAAATCGATACCACTAAATTCGTGTTAATATAACTAGAACATTGTAGAGGACAGTCTGATGATCCTAATACTGGGAGTCAGTTACTTATTCATAAAATAATTGATTTTCTTTTCCCCATTGTAATACAATCTAATATTTTAAAATTGGAGACATAAAAATAGAAGAAGAATATTGATACATGTTTCATAAATTTACGGTCAAGCCCAATTTCGCCCGTCTCCTTTAATGTTTATTTCGAGGGTCACGTAGCGCGGCCTTCGCGATAGTAGGTATTTCGTTAATTCATAAAAAAATACTGACTTTTTCTATAAAATAGGTTTATATTATTTTTCTCATTATGTAAGAGGCCGTCTGGGTGGGTACCACCGCAATGTCTATTTTTACCGCCAAGCAACAGTGTGCATGCACTGTTGTGTTTCGGTTTGAAGGACATTGTAGCCAGTATAACTACTGGACATAATGGGACTTAACATCTTATATCTCAGGATGACGAGCGCAGTGGAATGCCACACAGTACTTTGTAGTTCAAGGTGCTGGATGGTGTTGCTACTGTTTATGGGTGGTCGTATCGCTTACCATCAGGCGAACGGCATGCTCGTCTCGTCATCCAATGCAATAAAAAAAAATAAAAAAAATGTCACCTGTCACCTGACCAACGCTTAAAAATCCTGAACATTCAGGACAAATCCTGAAGTTGGGTATCCCTAGTCATGGGTGAACGGCGACGGGTAAAAGAAATGTAGCCTCACGTCTGTGTGCGCGTGTGGCGAGGCGGGGAGGCTGGGGACGGTGGGCGCGGCAGCCGCCAGCGGCGTGGGAGCGGCCGGCACGAACGGCGCAGACACCGGCGACGGCGTCGTCGCGGGCGGCTGCTGCTTCTTCTTCAAAGCCTCCTGGAAACAACCGCTACACATTATGCGAGGTTTAAAATAGCCAGAAAACTTGCACAAGTTATCACCCGCAAGTCCTGCAAGCTTCAAAATATCCGGATGGCGTCAGATTGCCGTGATTGATTACACGGTAAAATTTACTTGCGAAAGACGAATTCTGCAAGTTTTCTTGTATATCTAAACATCGCTTTACACACTCCACGCTGTCGCACCGAGCCGCCAATGGCGCCGGCGACTGAGCGGGGCGCGACCATCTTTAATCAACTTCATATAGACGCTCGCACGGTCAAATGCGTCGGCGATACTAATCATACCAATTCATCGCACACACATGCGTCACCTTCATTTAAATGTGTTTGTTGAAAAGCTGATTCGAAAACTGCGCAACACGTTAAACAATGCGTGCGCCGCTTATGAATATACAAACTGCAAAATTAACGAAGCGAACAGCAAGCCTCGATTTTAAAGTAATAGAATTCTACATGAATTTATCCACGCTATATTTATTTTTAATCGATTATCGAACAACGAATATATGAAAACTACGTAATGCAGCGCCAGCGAAGCTTGAACGGCGAGCAAATGAAGTCTCGTTTGTTTTCTACAAAGCGGCGTTTCGTAATTTTCTAATAACAAACGTGACTTATACCAATACATGACAAAGATATTGTGTTATCGATGTGAACGGTAGAGTGAGTAACACACATAGGCACTGTGGCGTTACCTTAAAACACACTGAGCACAGTCCGTCTGTGGAAGGGTTCCCGTAGAACCCGCAACCGGAGCGGCACAGCGCCTCCATAGGGTTCGATTCACGCTCCATTGTTCCACTATAATTTCACTTGTACAGTAATTGTCAACACTTCACTATAGTACAGTCAAACGTGATTGCACTGAGAGTACGTATTGCACATATAGTTATACTCTAACACAATGTTCCACGGTGATCACAGTGTGTGCACTTGTTAACGTTGCAATTTAGACGTGGTTCAACTCTGGCGTACGCTCGCGGATGGTGGCTTTCTTTGCCAACGGCTTTACACTGTTCCTTCTATGTCAGGATCGCAGGGGCCCCTGGAACAAACAAATAATTCATATTTAGTACACTGGCATAATAACCCAAAACACAGGTATAAGGGTCACTCAAGGAATATAAATCTGCTTGCACACATCCACAAACAAACTGATCATTTAAAGACACAAACATACCTACCTACCAGTTCATACATTATTTATATGACTACTTGAAACCGTTATTATCCAGGGTCAAATAGCATCATGTACATAACATTCTAACTGTATAGAAATGCTTATAAACGAGTCAAATCTGTAACAGAATTGGCACCGAGACAAGCACGAAAGTGGTAACGCGAGCGATTAAAACAATTTAATGATAATTTAGTTAGAAAGTGGTATTAGGCGTGGAATATGTTTTGGTATACGTTGAGCATAATATGCATAACGGCCGGTTTGCGTAACAAGAGAGAGCTAGAAGTGGCGGTAAAGTAGAACGGAGCCGCGGATCGGGCGCGCGCCCCTGCTCCTGCGCAAGGTCGCGTGCTCTTGCCGCACCACCGCGCCGCAACACACCGGCTTGCACATCCATCCACTTCCAGTGATTTATGGTCACCTTTCTTGTATTTATAGATACGCGAGGTGCATACGAGTTGCATAATTACTCATCAAGAAAACACTAATTACAATGTGATATAATATTATAACTTTATTATAATATATTGTGATGAAAAACAACCTCACTTTCACCCGTAACTTTGTTATCGCTTTAAAAATGTTCCGCAGCTCGGATCAACATCTGTCGCAGGTCGGATCAACAGCTGTTGTGGGCAGGGAGTTGCCCATAATATGTGCACTACACTTTGTACGTGGCCATAGTGTCTATTATACACACTATTGCCGCATTACTAACATCTCAAATGTAGGGAAACGGTTACGACAGTCTATGGCTACATATCACAGTGAAACTGTCTACAAAAATATAAACCATTATTTAAGTACGATTCATAATTTCAATATGCATATTTCAATTTCACAAAATTCTTAAAATAATGATAATAACATCCCGTTAGTAATCAGGCAAAATAAATTAGTCATTTGCGGTTATACTATTCCACTCCAGTTACACGTGCATATTTATACGCATCTAATTTAGAAACGATCAGTCAGGACTGATCGTTATTTATATCAGGATATAAATAACGAAGAAAATAACAATCATACGATCGTTACAAATAAACAAACAATCGAGATCAAACCAATATGGAACCGCATGACATTCTAGACTTTTCAGCCCGTAATTTATAATGCGCCTTTTATTTGAACTATCAATGAACGAGGCAAATGTACAAGAGGAACGTACCAATTGAAAAGATACTGATCTTTCTTCAAACAACAAACTTTCGAAAAGATAAAATCTATCCACTATTGTCACGCACGTAGGTATATATTTACGAGATGGAGGTCGTCAATGAGGTTTTAACTAGTTAACGTAATCAAAATCAATATACATCGAATATTTTATATTGGACTAAACTGGTATCGATAAAGGTCACGTTTATACATTTCTCGACAAGTATACTGCACAAACACATTCAACGTTTTGTAGTGCGGCAAACAAATTCATATAATAGTGCGATATAAAGGTGACGGGCGGTTTTCCCAACACTATTTTCCTCCATTGATAGCCGCGTACTCCTAAATAATAAACGTGTTACAACTTAAAATCAATGTACGCCGCACTATCTGGGCAATGTCACCCAATGCTAATGACCTACGACTGCGCAGTTCTAAATAACAAAGCGTTAATTTTCCAAAAAGTTTACTTTCATAATTTTCATACGTATCACGTAGAACGTGGAATGTAAATGGTTGCGATTAATGTTGTTGTTAAAGAGAGCGCAGTGGGGTCGTTGACATCGGGCTCTTGGGGGAGTCATCGACCGGGCTGCACGCAGGGGTGCAAAGCATCGGCCGGCGCCCGCGCACGCTGCCATTATTTTCATGCTCTTACTACGCATGAGAAAATTGTATTTTTATATAGACTCTGAGCTGCATGACCACTTCACATCGATGCACTCCGATCGTAACAAATAACCCGATACTCTAGCCGCCCTCGAAATAAACGCGCAATCCACGCGGAACCTGAACAGTCAACACAAACTTGCTGAGAGGGATAGTTGGTAGATCAGTGTCCCGACACTTACACCATTAAGCCTTTTCCCCGACATTGCTAATGTTAAATTGAACACTAAAGTTACGTGGGTCAAACAAAAATTACGACTAAAAGATATAACATGTATAATGTATGCCAGAAATTTCAAATCATCTCATTATTATTTTGTAACAAATTTAATACGTAATGGATCTTTATACACTACATGTATGCGGTTTCGAACTTACATAAATAAATAACCATGATATACATTTTATTCAAATATGTAAATCTTGTTGAGCATCAACTTTCCATTACAGAACATAGTAAGTCGCTCGTTTTAAGGGTCATTTACTTAGAATCCATCACGAAAGACCAAAACCCGACGTGGACCCATTTCCCGGGAATGCGGGCGCAGTCAATTCAGCGGTGGGCAATGAAGATCGGCCGCTGCGACCGTTCCGCGGAGCTCGTCGCTTGTTACGCTCCAAAGTCCAGTTACGTACGTGCCGACTGCCGGCGAGTGGCTGCCGCCGTCGAAACGCTGACTAGAGACTAGTGACATGAGTGGCGAGCACTCCACGTTCACTGGAATTCGCTGCGTTTGCTCCTATCACGAGTCACGACTTGTGTTACTGCAACGTGTGGAGTCAGGCGTGCCGCGTGTGCACACTGCACTGTATAAACTCACAAACATTTTAACGATATTGGCGATTTCGTGCAAATTTGTTGCTACGAACATATTGCATTTCTAGGATTTTTTCAGTCCCGCACATGTGTATGAGTAAAACGCACCAAGTTTTACTATACTAGAATAAATCGTGTATACACAGAAATTATAAAATTATGTGGGTTTATGATATATAGAGCACTGTCTTATTCGGTAACGCACATATTTCCGACCAATGTTAATATACCTAGAGGTAAAAACCATAAAATTTTATGCATTCCTGGGTTTGTCCTTATCGTTATGATAATGAAGTATACCATATGTTTCTCCTTAAGGAAAATAAAGTCATTGCAATAATATAATAAAATGAACAATTACTCTACTAAGTTGTACTTGACCGTTGGCAGTTAACGTGCACATTTAAAAATTATGCAATATTAAATTTAAATGACCAAATGACCATAACATATTCTCAATGTTCCTTTTCGCAGTTAGCCTTAACTTACTCGTTAATTTCTGTGTGGTTGGGGAGCGTAATTAATTTTTGTCGTCCCCTGTGACACGAGCTAACTTAATTTTGTCACAGGAAATTGTTAGTTAATGTACCTAGGTAATAGGTATACCTCGATGTATCTTGTACTGGATAGGCACAATATCTTTAATAGAAAATGAAGACTATGAAAATGTTTCACAGGGAACTATCCTGCAGGGTCAAACACTGCAGTATCCCTTGATTCCAATTGTACAATCATATTATAGGGAAACAGACATCTAAATTTATAAATACTTGCACAACCAGCAAAAGTTGTTACTTGCGATAACAATTTTACTTTAGATAAGCCTCAAATCTACAATGCACCTTATGATTAATACACATATATCACAAATTAAAAATACCAGTCCGTGAAAAACAATTAAAGTACTTATTGCAAGCGTTCAGTGCGACTAAATAATTTTAACATCAAGAAATATTGATACCAAATAAGTATGCCAAGGCAACTATCAGTTTATACAGCGGTCGGAAACGTGATGTTCAATTATAGTATTACAATAACGCTGGTGCCTACTCAGTTGCCAAATTAACTGAGTTACCTGTAAACGTTAACTTTAAAGCGACGTAATCTGGTGGAAAATTAATTTGATAACGCAACTGTCATCCAAAGGATGGATGATTGAATTGGACGAATAATAATAAGAGTGACGGGATTATTTTATCAGTAAGACAATGTTTTCGCATCGAGCAGGGCATAATAGATAAGCAGTGTGATATAAGGCGATGTATGTGCGGTGTCGGCGGTGTCGACGGCGACGTCGCGCGCCCCTTGCGCGAGCCGTGCCCCGCTGACCCAGTTGCCGAGTGTTCGCTACGCAATTCGAGCGCGACCCGCTTAGCGGTGCACACTGCACAGGCCACAGAAAGACCTCATGTCACCGCAACTGCATCCCGCCGCCTCACAAGTGAAAAACACCTCCCAAACCCGCCATTTACTATGCCTCCCGATTCCCAACGAGGACAAAAACAATACACAAATAGCGATTCTTAACAACACAACCTATATTCAAAACAACACAAATTATCCAATGTAATGTTCAAAACGATGCAAGTCTATCAATATTTACCGGAATCATTACAGTAATTAAAACAAAATACACCAGTTTGACATTATGACAAACTATTCATGGCCTTTAGATAGTTGAAAAAAACCTGTGCCTTCAATAATATTAATAGGAAACGTAACATATGCTCATATTGTGGCTGCCACGCACGGGCGATGAATTTAGGTCGCCGCTGCTTCCACAGCAGCACGCGTCAAACTTAAAAACCATTCAGTTCTATACTTAGGTACAGTGCTCGAATTTTCGTTTCGCCAAGACAAAATACAGGTCTGACCACTCGATCAACGGTAACGGTTAACGGTACGAGATACGAAAATCGTGCAATGTACAGAAAAATCCTCCGGAATCATGCACTGCTGGCCAAATGGCGAAGTACGTGGCGCGCCTGATGCAACTTACATGGACAGCTTGCGTTAAGACATGCTCTATGTGGTAAAACAACAAAGTTTTCATTCACAGAAGCATAAAAATAGGAAACTATGTAACATGTCCGATGGATGACCGCAAGCAACTGTTGTAGAGGTACAACTAGTGGCTCTGTTTTAAACATGAATAAAATATGGCGAAACAGGGAGTTGAAATTTCAAGACGGTTATTACTTTGTTCAAGATAATTTCCCACCATAAATGTTTAGAGCGGAAACATAAAAATCAGAATATGTCGATGAATTCCTGAAATTTAGTTCCATCCACTCTATGCTAAAAGCATTCACTATGATCACAAGTACAATTATTCATTACAAAAATTTACAAAGGGAAAGACAAACATAGCGAGCAGATCAAGCATTTTCTTTGTTATCAAACAAAAACATTCGACGCAAATTTACGGAAACTACGACATCAAGACGCAAAACGAGGTCAAAGTTTTCTTCGCTGGCAAGAGTTCTGGAGCGATTTAGAATGGCAATAAAGACTATCCGTGGACAAACACATTGTGCGTGACTCTCTCGGCGGAAACGTCACACGCCAAAAATAGAATAGCCAGGGTCTCGCGGACATTCTTCCGCGTGGTTTTGCAACGAGGAAGCGAGTCCATGCACCCATCACAAAGCAAACGGCCGGTGCGAACTGTGCGCAGTACGGATACAAGAGGGAAGGACAATGACATTAGCATTTGAAGGAAAAATTTACGTCACCAACTGCACAATGACGCGGCGACAATCGAACACGCACGGCAAGATGGCCGACGCAGCGTCAGCTGATCGCACACACTATACAGTGTATGTACGCAGCTGTAACTATAAGCGAACCACTCTCGCGTACTTGAGCGCGTATCGCTCTCTCTTTCTACCACACAGATTATACACAATGGACGGGCTCACTCATTGTTTAGAACACAATACTAGTCAGCTACTAGCTCAGCTAAGAGGAACACACTATAAACATGTACGTCTAAATAGATGCTGTTTCAATTGAACAGGTAGGTCATCTAAATCGAGATGGCAAACGAAGACTCATTTAACTGCGCCAAAACAGACACAATATGCACGAATGATAACATAATATTGTTTTTCGTGGACCTATCATGTTGTTTACCCAAACAGTATTTTTACCTGTGTTGCAACTCAAAAATTTAATTTGCGTCAGCATGATTTAATATTTTCTAATTGATAACGTCTCCTAATGACAAAAGTATTTAAAAATTGTAGTGAACATACTAACGTGATTCATAAAGGAATAACTCCAATAAAAAAATGTCAATAAGAAAATATAAGTATGAATAAGACTTCAATTCTTATACTGAATGCAACCCACACGAATCGGAATGTGTACCTGAGAATCATCTCTATAACCCCATATCACATAGCTCAGCAGATACAATACTAGTAACATGTTGTTAAGGCACTAATTGATTTTGTATAAGAATGCACTCCAACTCCTCACTGAATATGTAAAGCATGATATGCATATTTTCATATGCATTATTTTATTTAAATGTATCTTCCTTGTTTAGTGGTTTTTATTTGAATATTTAACTATAAAATTTGATTTGCTATTAAGCAGAATTAAACAAAACTGCTTTGTATAATTTGTGCTACTTCCGTATCACCACACGGAAAATTTCATCGTAATTACACAACTTTACAAATTTTTTAATACAATCGTCATACAAGTTTGTAGACTCGTTAGTGTGTGGTTTTTGCCAAACATCCCGCCTAAAGTAGACACACAGCTGCATGACCAACACGTCCCAGAACTTCACACAGTTCCGACCCGACTGATACTACACATCATCACACTGTATTCGGATCACTTAGCTGATACTAATTACTTTTAGGTTGCACGTGAGGACGTTGACCTTCTGACACGAAGGTCGGGGCGGCGGCCTTCAAACAGCCCCGTCTAGGTGTCACAGCCTCCTCACAGACGCATCTCGAAACGCACACAAAAACATCACACACTTAACCACATTACCTTCATGCGGGAATACGAGCCCATGGCCACGTAGAAACTATGCCGTAAAGTACCTCAAAGCCACAAAAACGATATCACTGTTGGTTTTGTTCGGACCGGAGTAACACGCGCACTAATTCGCACTATTATCTGAATAGATAAGGTACATTAGTCGCATCTGACGATGGAAACGGTACTTCAATTAATTGAACGAGTGTATCGGCCTCGTGGCGCGACGAGCTCCGAGGCACTCGGTGTGCTGGCGAGAACTGAGCCGCCGAGTGACCGAGCGAGAGCGCGGCGCGCCGCCCGCCGCCGCGGCCGCCGTCCGTCGCCTGCAACTATTCGCGTCATGCCATTCTACTCGCGCACGCACTCACCAATACAAACAACGCCACTGGTCGCTAGCTGATAAACACATGTGCGACGCCACTGGCCATCTCCAACGCAACACACACACAACGCGCACACACAATACACTTTAAACCATATCAGAACACGAGCTCTGCCACCAGTGACCACTCACTAGCGGCCGTTGGTCGCCGCTGTCTTCTGTGCTCAGGATTTTCTGTATCCCACGAATCAACTGTACAACATACGTGATATACGTCCGGGTTAAACCAACGTTTATAGGGCATATGTGTGCATGACTCATTCTTATTCAAATGTGAATCACACTTTTCCTAAAAGCTATAGCAGATCAATGACGTCATTTATTCGAGGTAAACTACTGGAATTACACGTTAATTAACAATAATATAATTAAATGTAAGTTTGTCGTGAATATAACATACCTATGCCGATTATACGAATAACAGCAACAGGTTGAAGTTGTTTTTATTTCTATTTTTGCTACCATCAATCCAAAATGTCACATTTTTTTAAGTTTAGCACAGCAATGCACAACAACTTTACTGCACCGGGTGTTAAATGAAGTGCAGCCCAAAAAATCTTCGTCCGGCAAGTAATGATAATTATTTTTAACAATATTTAGATGTTATATCCTGGATAGCTCTTCTTTCAACCATGATTTTACCTATTACGTACAATAGAGCACCGATCATCGATATGGTAATAATTGGTATTGCATGGAATAAAGATTTTTCAGATTTATGGCAATAGTGGCTACAGCATAGAGCCACTACTCAACACATATAATTATGATTCTACGAAAACATGACTCGCAAAGACTGCTAAAGTTACTGCCAATATCCTACTGCTATTATGTTTACTATGTCTCTAGAATATAAAAAGCTATCGCCAAATTTACAGGCCAACGCCCTCTATCGTGTGGATAGATGCAGCTAGTGAAACTAACGCGCACAAACCACTGAAGCTAATATTTACAGGTTGTGAAGTTTATTGCTGTATAGAGCACAAAATATAACGATCTTGGGAAGTTTGAGTAATATGTCATTAAGAATAGAAAAAACACGGATGTCCAATGAGTGATTCGAATTTAGGACCTCACTCAAGCACCTCTATCGCGAGACTATCATTTGCAATCTATAAATGTATGCATATGGGACCATGCACCGCGAGCCGAAAGCGAAAACACTAATTAAGTTCAATATTTGAATGTCAGCGGCCATTCAACCTCGAAGTATTAAACATATAGATATATCAATCTAGGAAGAAAAAGATAAAGTGAAACTTCGAATACAATGAATTTAAAATTACACTCAATGCACTATTTTCCTTTAAGATGTTGCGCATTTGCTCGCGTTATATATATCAAGAAGTTTTATTATAATGTGGAAAACGTCGTGACGTTTTGGTACACAAACAAAGCCATGTGATGTGTGCGAGAGTGGCCGGCGCGAAGCGGCGACGAACGCAGACAAAGCCGCGACGGTGCGAGTCGTCGATCTCCCCCGAATTAGTCCTGGGCCGGGGCGGTGACCTCCGCGCTCGCCGCACGCGCTCGCGCCCGCCGGCACCGCACTGACACCACGCCGACACCACGCACCACCGACAACCCTCCACCGAGTACCCCATAGTGCCATTGTAATTAATTTTACTGCTAACGACCTGTCACATATTCATGTGTGCAACTGAGGTGTCGCGCAAGGTGTTATGTTTGTCCGTACGTTCTTTACAACACGCAAAAAAAAATCAAAATAGTTAAACCCATTATGGGCTGGTAAATGTACAAAAACTTCAGATTAGTGCTAACTCATATTCTCAAAACTGTATCAGAATTCAAAAGCGAAATATACTCGCCAGACATTAAACTTAAGGTAACGTTCCTAAAATGAACACATATCACGCCTTTATCCCCGAAGAGGTAGGCAGAGGTGCAACAAACAAAAGCAAACAGATTTTACACAGGGACCAAAAGAGCTGTTCGTTTATTTAAGTAAACGTGTAGCGTGGTTAACCACGCTTAAATGGTAATACATTCATTTGGTACTAGGTAGCCCTTTCAGATAGTTGCCCATAGAAAGGATCACTATATCACTATATAGGATCACTATATAGATTAGGCTATTTTTTTCTGGAGGATAATCGGTAATCCTAACTTTATTTTAAAGTAACCACTATTAATCCAGTCAAGGGGTTACCCAGTTAATAAGATTTTCCGTAAGAGTAAGTGTTTTTTCGATGAAAGGAATAAGTACTCAAAAAAGTCGGCCATGTGCAAGTCGGACCACGCATAATGCTAAGGGTTCGTTCCAACTGTTTTTTATTTTACTTTCCGGAAAACCGAAATAACCCCATTGAAAGAGAAACCCTAGCAATGGATAAGCAAAGTGAATGGGTAAGTCTTATTAAAACGGCATAGAAACCCCTTCAAATGATTACCAACGCCGGTCCCTGACGTTGATCTATACTCGACGGCCATATCAATATGAGACAGCGGTGTAACTTAGCCGAAGTTCGATTACAATCCCTCTCATAAGCTGTTATTGTGTTTCGACTTTCAGACATCGTTTATGCCGTATGTACAGGACAAAATAGAATCAAAATGGAAAGTTTT
This sequence comes from Sphinx pinastri, assembly GCA_947568825.1. Classification (NCBI taxonomy): domain Eukaryota; kingdom Metazoa; phylum Arthropoda; class Insecta; order Lepidoptera; family Sphingidae; genus Sphinx; species Sphinx pinastri. The sequence goes on along the minus strand of OX387627.1, from coordinate 4,362,703 downwards.
ATTCGTATTTACCATGCAACTTTTCTAACTGTCCTTGCAAAATCATATATATATATATATATAAATAACCAGCTTTTGCGCGCAGCTCCGCCCGCGTGGATAAGTTTTTCCGGGATAAAAAGTATAAAGCCTATAGCACTCAGGAGTAATGTAGCTTCCTATTAGTGAAAGAATTTTCAAAATCGGTCCAGTAGTTCCTGAGATTCGCGCGTTCATTTCAGCATTAGTATAGATACCAGCCCTGTATTAAATACTGCCCACTACAGAGCACGGGCCTCCACTACTACTGAGAGGGGTTACGCCTTAGTCCACCACGCTGCGCTGGCCTAGTGCGGGTTGGCCGACTTCACATACCCTCGAAACTCTTATGGAGAATTCTCAGGTATGTAGGTTTCCTCACGATGTTTTCCTTCACCGTTAAAGCGGACGATAATTGATAAACAATACACACGTAACTTCGAAAAGTCAGAGGTTGGGTTTTTAACCTACGGACATTGTTACATTCCCAACTAGGCTATCGTCCACCATCCATCGTGCATAATCGTACATGATAGAAATAGGAAAAAGTAACTCTTCGCGACAAACGTTAAGCTTACTCCAGTAAAACAAAACCGTTGAAATTGCTAATCGCCATAGCCATTAACTTTTTAAGTTATAACTACATGACACATAGTTACAAAAAGAAACAAAAAACAAATTTAAGCACAACAAAGTGTCGAACATCTATCAGCGTGATAGGGTTCCTGGAAGGGCAGTTTAGTCGACTAGACACAAACAAGTTAATGTGTCTGCGACGCTCGTTTACTTTTTGTTCGCGGAGGTCGCGCATCAACGCGCGTGAGTAACTTGTCGACAGACAGCTTCAGAACACTGAGCAGTGTATGCACAACATTAGCGTGTAGCCCTTTTGAACCATCTACTTACCACAGACATAACGGCAGAATGATACTAGCCAGCTAAAGCAGTTCTTTATCTTCAAAATATCATTGGTAACAGATAAACAATTCAAAATGTGATGCAATAAAAGCTAGAACACGGGGCTCTATGCTTGCATAGTGTATTCATTCCTCATAATTTTATCCATACAATAGTTCCATAAGGTTCAGTAGAATGGGAAATACGGTTGTAATCAAGTTAATGGTAATCCCAGAAAATGTACTTGTCAATGCCTTGCGCCCTGCGTTATACCAAATATAATGATCAACGTACGGTTGATATCCGTTAAGCTCCTTAACCTTAATAATGAATCAGATATAAGATATTGCAAAGAGACCAAGGAAACTGGATTATCACCTTCACGAAACAAAAGTAATTGAGGACACAAAGAAAATATTTTCACTTCCCTTTGTCCTGCAGGAAAACAAACAAATTTAAACTGAGTCATTATTTTTGAGATTTATTTAACAAGTACGCAATCAAACCTTTGATTGTGGCAAAATATGTAGTACCAGAATGCCTGCCAGATTGACTGCCTCGGTGGCGTAGTTGTATTGCGTACGCGTTACGAGTACGATTTGCGCTCCGAGGTCCTGGGTTCGAATCCTGGGTCGGGCCAAAAAAACATTGTGACTGGGTTTTTCCATCTTAAAAATTACTCAGTCGCAGCTCGGAGTCAGGAAGTTGGCGGTGTGATACCCCCGTGCCTCGGAAAGCACGTAAAGCCGTTGGTCCTGCGCCTGATCTCTCTCCGGTCATGTCGGATTGCCGTCTCACCGGACTATGAGAGTGAAGGAATAGTGAGTGCACTTATGTATTGCGCACACGCTTGTGCACTATAATATCTCCTGCGCACCTGGCTGATCTCCGTTGAGATTGGCCGCCGTGGCCGAAATCGGCTAGGAAGGGATTAGTACCAGAATTTAGCTAAAAGCTTAAAGAATCCGACCTTGCTATCACAATGATTGAACAACATATTTGCACATATGTATGAAGAATGAAGATCCTTGTAATATAGTAACTTAAGCCCATGCAGTGGTTAACCGTGTGGCTGATCACTTAACGAATGGCGGAATGGCCATGTCTGAGGCGCGACCGCAATTCCTACTACAACAAAGTTGGTTGTTTACGAGTGATGCAGCCACGAGAAATAGGCTACAAGTTAAGTTTTCTGCATCTCAGAATTACAATATAGAAAAGGCCGCATTACAGCAACTGATATTATTAGTCCTACACGCTTCCATTCCTAATGAGAAAGATTAGACTTTGCGTTTACCAAACTGGCATAATGCGGCTTAATAGGCTTTAAAACATTATGTAAAGTCTGTTGTGCTAGGTATTTTTTCGCCATTAAGGTGAAAATATATATTATAATAAGCAAGACGGGTTTTTGGAAAAGGTAGCGTGCTCTAAAATTAAACCATAACATCTATTTTGCAGCCTGTTTCATATCGGCGAAGTCTTCGTTGACCCCATTACATAACTAGGCTCATTGAATACACTAACTACTACGTAGCCTTAAGATTATTCGTTCTGAAAATCGCAATTATTGCACAACAACCAACACAGAACCAATTTTTTACAACTATATTTTCGTGACATACTCTTCGAAATGAGTTTCCTGAAAATTTTCTTACCGTAACGGAACCACAGGGCGGTTGTTGTGAGACAAAACGGTAAGAGCGTAAGCAATAAAAACGCGGCGCACAGTGGGCGGAAAAACGGGTCTCCATTTCGTAAGAAATTCGAAACAAAAAAATTGCAAGGTTTCTCAAATCTCAGTATGCAATATTGTTAATATCATTGGAACATTAAATATTATAGCAATTTTGAACAGTTTTTTATCTAAAAAAATTAAGAAAATGGACTTTGAAGGTTTTCAATGTACGAAAACGACTTATGTTTGCCTCATAACTTTTTTCCATATAAAGATGTAAAGCTGAAACTTTCAGTTATTGTAATTTAGGCCCTACTCAAGCCATGTGACATTTGACCTTGACCCCGACCGTGCCCGTTTAGATGATTTAAGGTAAGTAAAATTCATGTTTAGCCCATACTTTGACACAAGATTACTATACCTTAAATTAATTAATTTCTTAATTTTTTCTATGTAGCATTATTATATGATGGTTAAAGATGACATACTACATTTCACCTTGACCTTGAAGAACTTTGTTCCAAATATAATAATTAATTAAATGTGCATATTTTGACCATATTGACATAATTCCGTGTGGTATCATCGAAGAAATAAGCATTTCTAATTCAATCATATCTTTTAAACGGGCTTCTTCAAGGTCAAGGTTAAAAGTCATATGAGGTCTTTAGCTAACGTATAACAATACCATGATAGCAAATTTAATACAGAGAGTTGCTAGATGTATTTATGCCCATGTGTCAATATGGTAAAAATACTCACTTTTAATTAATTTATATCTTTGGAACGGAGTCCTTCCAGGTCAAGGTAAAAAGTAGTGTGAGATCTTCAACTAACATATAATAATGCGGCATAGAAAAATTTAAGAAATTAATTTATTAAAGGTATATTAGTCTGTGTCAAAGTATGGGCTAAAAATGCATTTTTACTTACCTTAGATCTTCTAAACGGGCACGTCGGGGTCAAGGACAAATGTCATATGGCATGGCTAGGGCCTAAGTTCTAATACCTGAAAGTTTCAGCTTTACAACTTAATATGGAAAAAAGTTATGAGGCAAACGAAAGTCGTTTTCATACATTGAAAATCTTCAAAGTCCATTTTTTTTATTTTTTTGAGGTAAAAAACTGTCCAAAATTGCAATAATATTTAATGTTCCAATGATATTAACAATACTGCATAATCAGATTTGAGGAACCGCGCAATTGTTTTTTCGAAATTCCTATGAAAGGGAGACCAGTTTTTCCTCCCACTGTGCGGCGTCTGCACGGGGTGGGCAAATTAAACCCATCATCATTATGCGTTAGGAAAGCGCAATGTGTGAAGGTGATAACCTGGTTTCCAAGTTTCACTCTCGGCAAAATATTTAACTAATTAGGATCATTATAATTGTGCCAATTACCACACAAGCGACGCAACAGTTATTCGACGATCTAGAAGTGCTCTAATGAATCTAGATTGCTTTTATAGTGATAAAATGTACCTCGGATCCGTGAATCCTAGTTACTACGCTGCCAATTCCTGTATTATTATTACGGACGGGTTGTTGGTGTGTAAAAGTAGATTTGTAATATAAAAACGGCAATACTCACAATCACCTGGTGTTGGAAGAGCGAATTTCGTACCAAACAAATATCTATCCAAGTGCGTAGTCCCTTCAGCTCACAGGCAGGCGACTCCACGTCTGTGCGATTAAGGTCAGCATCCACCGGCATCACAATGAATGGTTACACCACCTGACATCACACCACTATTTTAAAACATATAATGGTATTATGCGACCATCACAGGTTAATTTTAAGAGCATTTAAATACAATGTACTATTAAAATTTCTATTGTATTTTTCGTTTGTGTTATTTACTTAATGTTATATCAGCCAACAGAATATGGACAGATGAGAAACAAAATATAAGGCTTAATCAATAAAAAAATATATATAATAAAACCCATAATTTACAATACAATTAAATATTAATATAGCTGATGGAAATTGCTTTTTATATTAATAGGTACCCTAACTTTGTCTATATGATACATTTTTATCAAAATGTATAATCCAATTATGCCACAATTACTGGCACTGCATAAATGCAGGTCTTCTTTGGAGAAAAATAACATTGTAACCTTTAGGGGCATAAACGAAGTATTATGAATTTGAATAGAAAATTTGACAGTTTTAAAAACTATAATATGTATGTGTACAGTCAGCAGCATAAATATGCGACAAAATCATATTTTCAAATAACTCATATATGCATTTAGTTATACTGAAACATTGTTTTTCTTCGTTTGAAGTAAAGTAAATCTCTTTTCTTTTATTTTTGTGAAGAGCAAGAAAAGAATAGTAAGAACAAAAAAGTATGTAGGCAATTTGAAATTTTGAATTTGTTCAGCTACTTATGCTGCTGACTGTACATCATATTATAAATGATTTTAATGATGTATCAAATCTTACTAAGATTTGGTAAAAAGACTCCCATCATTTGGTATATTGTATTTACCTCTCTTATTTTGAAGGAAAAAATAAAGTATGTAAAGAATTGTGATCAATAACACTGTGTCACAATAACTATTATAATATTTACATTATAAAGGCAATGTAGAATCAAAACCATTGTGCTTGATATATTTAAACATGTCAACATTATAAGAAACCTTGGTAAGATAAAATTTTATAAGGAACAATCAAATTACACTAATTTTGCTTCACATGCTACACAGTACACAGTAACAAGAAGTCCTGGTTTAAGGACAACTCCTTATGTCAGTGTTTATCTAGTTAACCTAACTATTATTATAGATGTGTTTGTGTATTTAGTTGTAGGGTAAATAGTAACTACTGATCAGATTTTAAGAATTCTTTCATTAAAATACTTCACTATCCTTTAATTTCCATTCCAATCCACTAAATTAGCCTTTAGCACTCATGAGTGCTAAAGGCTAATTTATATCTCAGGCATAGACTAACCATGGAACTAACTAATACCATAGTCAAAAACTATATATGCCATATGGGCATCCAAAAACATTTTCTCAGATCTACATTTATCAACTGTATCTATTACAAACAAACAAACAGTCAAATATTTCCTCTTTATAATATTAGTATAGATTAAACACAAAAGAAAAATAGATAGTTAAAAGTTGTACCCTTAAATTATTTATTAGTAGAGTAGATGCTTTGTGACAAAATAACAGCAGTTAACAACGATAAAGGGCAACATAGTAAGCATTGTGCATATAGTGGTAATTGTTATTTTATGACAAATGGAAATGTTCCAGAGTAACTTTCCGTCTCCAAAATCCTTTTGGATGGCTGGCTTTAATAGTTTAAGAAAAATGAAATTCTTATTTTCTTAAAATAAGTATTAAAATATTATGAATATAAGTATTTTTCATACCATGTCAAGTGAGTGTGACAAAAGAATTGGCAAGTAAAGAATACAAGATAAGAGATTTGTTTCCATCTTTCAGATAAATGTTTGACAACTGTGAAATAGAAAGTTTGAGTAACATCCAACCAGAGATTCTTTTTTACCTAAAGGTGTAGATAATTTCACAACTATGTTCACTTTTATACCATAAATAAAATCCTATAGAACATGATGTTGAAATGTATAATTTATTAAAATTAGGGAAAAGATCACTCTAAGCGATAAGACTGCCTATTGTTACACTAGCTATATTTAGTTAATAAGTATGTGTAATTTTCATTCCTTTGAACATAAGTGGTGTAAAATAAAAAGTTGGTAGGTCTCTCATATGCAAGAGTCTGTCTGGGTGGGTACCACCGCCATGTCTATTTCTACCACCAAGCAGCAGTGTGCATGCACTGTTGTTTTTCAGGTTGAAGGACATTGTAGCCAGTGTAACTACTGGACATAATGAGACTTTCTCAGGATGACGAGTGCAGTGGAATGCCACACAGTACTTTGTAACTCAAGATGCGGGATGGTGTTGCTACTGTTTATGGGTGGTTGTATTGCTTACCATCAGGCAAACAGCAAGCTCATCTAGTCATTCAATGCCATAAAAAAAAATAAAAAATAGTTTGTCTATTTTATGATTCAACAAGTGTTCCAGAATCAAAATGAATGTATAGTGTTTTAGTTTGCTGTAAGTTGTATGCACATGTATTCAATGCTTGGTTAGTAAGATCTGACATATAAATAGATTGCTATCTACTTGTGACGTATCACACTTTTAACAACCACCAACTGATAATAATTGTTATCATTGAAACAACATTTCCAACCAAACTCACAGAGCAGCATTTACATTTTAGTGTTTGTGGTTAGATAATATAGTATGCTTTTGTTCAAAATTATAAGTTATAGACTTCTGCTCGTGGATCCACCCGTGTGAATGCAGTTTTATGGGATAAAAGTACAGCTTTATATTTCCGCAGAATAAAAAGTAGCCTATGTTACTCGCTGATAATGTAGCTTTATATTGGTGAAAGAATTTTTCAAACTGGTCCAGCTGTTTCGGAGCCTATTCAATGCAAACAAAGAAACAATCAAATCTTTCCTCTTTATATTAGTTTACTCATTTAAGTTATTATTATTATGTTTGTTTCATTAGTTTATACCATCCTGTCTTATGAATTAATTTGAAACTGTTTAATTGACATATTTATGATATGTTTAAATAAGATTATTAAACCTACAATAACCAATAGAGTAAATATTATTAATAAAAAAATAGTTAAAGTCAAAATCTGCAAATCATTTATTCACCTTATCAAATGTTTAAGGATAAAACATTAATAAATTACACAAAAAATAAATAATGATATTTAAACAACTTATTGTACCTTGCAACATATTGGCACAAAAGCTTATTACACAACTACTTATAATTTAAACTGGATTTATTGTTAGATATTGAGCAAGTGATTAAACACCTCCCTTATGAGCATTGTGGTGCTTGCAATTACATTATAACCAATTTAAACACATTAGTAGGTTCTTTGTTCGCTCTAAAATCAATAACAAAGACCATTGTTTCATTTCTTGTCAAAATTTACATTAGAGAACACACAAAATATACTGGAGATTAAAAATTATTGTTTTCTCTACCGTATTTGCGCCACTTGCACAACTTTTTCATAAAATTACATACATAAACAGCTATTACCCAACCCTGAATAAATAAGCTTATAATAATTAATTAGTAATGTAAACGATAAATAAGGCAAATTATAATCAAATACGAACATAATGGGATTGAAACAAGAAAAAAAATTGAAATCCCCAGAACCTACCTACACTTGTTATGAAAACAACATGTTTTGATAAATAATTAAGTACTATCTACATTTAAATTCAAGATTCAACACAATTTGTCTGTACTACCACTGGATAAACACGTGCTACTGCCAACAATAGTGAGTTCTAGTCTCCCAACACTTTTTACACAAGTTTTTTCGTTCTACCCATATCAATTAGTAATTCAATAATGGCGTGTCGAAATTACCAGAGGAAATTCGTATTTTCATAATGTGGTATTATTTTCATAACATTGCACAACGAAAACTAGGAAAACTAAGGTTACTTGATGGTCTTCTCATAATGGACAGTTATTACAAAAAGGAGGTGGTGAGACGAGTGTTTCAATAAAAAGATAAATATCTGATTGAAGATTGCGTAGCAAACTTATGTGTTAATGGGCATGTAAATTTGATCAACAGTCTAATGATATAAAGAAAGGAAGAAACTGTGTGAGAACGACTCCCAAGGTGGTGGTGTCATACAAAAAATGCGTACTTATTAAACAAGCGCACCTGCAGTATAGTTAATGTACAGTCCCGAAAGTTTATATATTAACATGCAGCAACACTTGAAATTCATTTTGTTTTTATTATACAGCTCCAAGTCAGGCCAGGAACAAAGAAAATATTGAAGAATTTAGTAATTGGCATTCACGAAGAAAATGGCGTCATATCACTAGTCACGGAACAAGGTACAATTTCGTCATACGAATCCACGGTTCACAATCACATCAAAACACCAGAACAAATTAAAAGCATGCTATATTGATGATTTTGTTCGTAAAATTACTCACTTTGAATAAAAATTCCAAAGAAAATCATCCAAAAACTCAAAGGACTGATGACAAGGCACTCCACTCACCGTTTGCAAAACCAGACTGATGTCACGTGACCACAAAGGGTTACCAATTTGTAAAATCTATTCAATGTTTGGTAGTTATTTCGTAATTTATTATTTTTCAATTAAGGTAAAAACACGAAACTGCGTTTTAGATTGCTTGCTCCTTTTATGAAAGAAACTATAAATGCATGAACATTAACGTATTTTGCTCTACATAGACAGCATTAAGAATAAAAGTATAACAAATAAAAATATTGTATTCAGAATTATGTACAGTAAAAAAATAAATAAAAAAATTCAATATCCCCAAACACAAAAAGTCTGCTAAAAAGTTAAAAATAAAATGTGCTTGTTTGACTTTTAGGCACCGAATCCCGGACCAGAGCGATAAAATACTTCTTTATTGGTCTCCCGATACACACACCACGGGCCTCGATCATCATCTATCTAACACCTAATCATTGAAACCATTCTTATGAGCCAGCCAAAACACGCTATATCTGCTGTAAGCTAATGAGGAGTTGGGTATTCTGCAGACTATTTGATGCTACAGCATCAGCTTAAGGTTGTCATGACTTTAAAATACCACCGAAGTAACAGTACACCAAATTTTAAATCAATCGGAATGGTGGAAGTAAGAAATGGGCTGATTATCTTCAAACCCTTGAATTGATCTTTCCAAATGATAGCTAAAAACCATCTCGATTACATCAACTTTCAAAAAAATCTCATCGAAATCGGTCCATTCATATCGGAGCTACGATGCCACAGACCAGTGTTGCCAGATGTATGACGGTTGAAGTCGCCGAAAAATCATTATGAAGTCGCCGCACCGCATATGGAGAGGCGAAGGAGCAAAAAAAAACCTCCCAGCCCCCGACGCGAAAAGCTAAAAAAAAAAAGGTCCCCGATTCCAATTTCTGTCATGTTATGTACTCTCAAAGCTAAAAATATCCTCAAATCCGACAAAAACAAGGTTTGTAACTCAAATTTTCCAAAGTAGCCCAAATTGGCGACTGAGTGCCATTCGCATAGCCTTAACGGCGTCCAGTCGCCATTCACAATTTTTGGTCGCCCCGACCACAGAATAAATAACTTCATAGAAGTAATGCTATGACATTTGAGCGTACACTCTCATAGACATCAAGAAATTTAGTTGTGCTGTGACCCCTTGTGACAGTTTATCGATATCGATAGATACTGTTTGTTTATGGGCTATGATAAATTTACAGACGTGCTAAAATCAACACTTTTCGATTAATCAACTGCAAATACCTATCTATACAAATTGCTATTTTATATAAAGGGATAAAAAAAATAAAAGATATGAAATCCTTAATTTGGTATTAAAATACCAAATGAGGTCTGGGTGCATACAAGCTCTCGTTAAGAGGCTGTTACTTTATAAGAAACTTGGGGCATACCGGATTTCTCCAAAATGAAATTACGTCCGATTTTCGCTTGCTATTTACAGCGGTTTTCATACCTTTCTAAATTTCATTCACACTAAAATGGTTTGGCATTTATAATATTATTATTTTTTAGAAAATTGTTAGAAATTATGGAGCGAATGGAAACCACTGTAATTAGCAAATGAAAATCGACCGAAATTTCGTTTCGGAGAAAGCCAGTAATTCTCTGTTCTTTTCTGACTTCCTTAGCATTAAAGTAGATACCCAAGAGGTCTGGGTCTGACAGAGAGCTACTTAAAATGGGACATTAAAAATAAAACACGGCGGTATCATTCATGTTACATAAGTATGATCATTTAGCCACTATGGGGTTAATGGCAAAGCCCTTGAATTATTTAAATCATATTTAAGCAATAGGGTACAAAGTGTTGATGTGAATGGAAAACGATCTCCTGGTTCTATAGTTTTCCGTGTTAGTAAAACATTCAATATTGAAGTGTTTCGAGCAAACACGGTGCTGTTTTTTCCATTGCCAATTAGTACGAGCAAGAGCACCGATCCATTTTTGCCTCACGGTATCATCTGTGGGGAATCTGCAATATAACATATTGTATGAAACACACTATGAAAATATATACTAGTATTCCCGACTTAAGCCCTCGCGCACGTTAACTGAATGCCTTTTACTACTACAATACCATATTTTGAAAGTACAAGCCATTTTATGCAAAACAGTATACTACGTAATACTAACATTTATGTTATCGATAAAATATGCAGCACAACACCATTGAAAATTACTATGAAAATTGGTAATAATGAAAAATACTGAAAAATAACTGAATCGAATGGCCCACAGCCGATTATAATATGACTACAGCATAATAATAAGTATAATTACTTAGGCTTTTTGCACTTCTGTATAGGTTTTTAGCAAATATTATTGGTTTGTTGTCTACTCACCGATGGAAACTGATGGTTTCATCTTGATTTTCTTTTCGGGAAGAATGGGATTTGCATCCTACAATAGCGCAGGACATAGTTGGTTTGCTGGGCTTTAACTCACTCACAATAGCAACTCGAAATTATTAAATTAATTCACAAAAAAATTACAAAATCGGCAAACAAATTTGACAAGCCCACAAGGAAGTATAATGTAACCTAATTGTGTGGGCGCGTTGGCAAATTGTAACATTTGACATTCATTCGCTTTCTAATTCGGCATCGTAAAGGTAGCCAAAGGTAGCCAATTTGATGTTTGTATAGTGTACGCAAACCGTCCTTAACAACATAATATTTGTCTCTGTCTCTTCCATGCTTTTGCCCTATTTAAAAAAAAAGGATCAGTATATGAGTGTAATTTACACTCCTTCTATGAAGTTATTTATTCTGTGGCCCCGACACCCTCCGAGGTAGCCTAAATGGCGAAAAGTCGCCTAATCTGGCACCACTGCCACAGACAGATATACAGATACACAGATACACACCTTAAACTTAAAATTTCTGTGTAAGCACTAACAATTTTATGTCACTTACTGTGTAGAATTTTTGTTGTTAGTTTAATGTTGTGCCAAATAAAGAAAGATTATTATTATTATTTCTCTTTATTTTCAATTCTCCTTTTTTTACATTTTTATATACATACTAAAAAAAAACATTAATACATATTATAAAAATATAAAAAAGTGAATCACCCTCCGATGGCGAGGCTCAAGACCCAAGCCACCGGTGGTCAGGGATTCAAAGTGAGGAATCTCCTCACAATGCGTGCCGTGTCCAGAAGTACTGCTTTCTGCATCTGGCTCTTGGCCCAACGACCAATTGAGAGCCTCTGGAGGTGTTGGTCGAGACTCTTTGGTATCAACCCATGAGCAGAAACGACAATCGGAACAATAATTGTGGAGTCTACCTCCCACATGTCGGTAACCTCGTGAGCCAAATCTAAATATTTAGACATTTTGTCCTTTTCGGCCTTAACAAGGTTATCGTCATGCGGAATAGTGACGTCAACAAGTATTGCCCGGCGCGCCAATCGATCTACTATTACAATATCAGGCTTATTGGCAACAATAGTCCTGTCCGTGATAATAGATCGATCCCAGTACAGCGTTGCATGATCATTTTCGAGAACTGGTTGAGGCACATACTGGTAATATGGCACTTCAAGAGTCACAAGACCATACCGAAGAGCAACTTGCTGGTGTATGATCTTGGCTACTAGGTTGTGTCTATGCAAGTACTCGCCGTTAGCAAGATACGAACAACCGGAAATCACATGCCTGATTGATTCACCGGGACGGTGGCATGCCCGACAGATATCGACCGTACCGTCCTTCATGATGTATTTCCTATAATTGTTCGTTTTCATAACTTCGTCCATAATTGCAAAGACAAAACCCTCAGTTTCCCCAAATAGGTTACCAAAACGTAGCCAAGATACGGATGCAAGCTGGTCTACATCAGGCCCGTGAAGGGCCCGATAAAACCGACCATGTAGTTCCTTGCTCTTCCATATCTCCTCACGTTCCCGAATGCCCATCACCTTAGGTTTTCGCCAGTTCTCATTCGCCAAGGAAATATTATATATAATTTATATTAATATTATTATTATTATTATTATTATTAAACTCATAATACCCCTCTTTTTCCGTCGGGGATTAAAAAGGTCTAAATTACCGTCGTACAAAAAAACAATCTGTTTAATAATGTACCAAACATTCTGGGTAATTTAAGTTCAAATTTTTAATAGGGCCCTGACTTTGCATACTTAAAACTTTCAAAAATACGCTTAGGACACTAATAAATTAATAAACTACTTTTGTAAAAAAGCAATTTTGCAACCAATTTTGACTTCTACTTTGAACATTAACAATAAAACTGAATTAGTTAAATATTATGACAATCAGCATTGGAATTACACCAATAGATTAACGTAGATACTAGATACGGTATCTGAGATACCAAATGGATATATATACTATCTATCCTAATAGTAAAAAGAGAAAAGATTCGATTTTTTGTTTGTAATGGATAAACTCAAAAACTAATGGAACGATTTTAAAAATTGTTTCACCAATATAAAGCTACATTATTAGTAACTTAGGCTACTTTTTATACTGAAAAAAATCACGCGGGTGGAGCTGAGCCGCGAGCAAAATCTATAATATTGTAAATATGAATGTTTAAATGTTTATTAGAAGTAAACGCCAGAAACTGTTTCACGGATTTGGATGAAATGTGGCACACGGATAGACCATGTCCAGTAATTATCATACCTATAGACTACTTTTTATTCCATAATTTGCTTCCGTAGGTAATATTATGATTGTTTGTCTGATTTTGGAAGTAAATGACACTATGGATTGCCACAGTAATTAAGGGGCTATTGTATTAGAAAATTCTATTCACGTGGGTGAAGCCGCGAGCAACATCTTCATGAATATAAAATAAAATTTCTTAATTGTAAAACCGCTCCAGCATTAGGTTCACAGACCATACTATACCATACCAGCCCTGTATTGTATATGTTTTTCTTAAACTCCAAACTCAAAATTTTCTTTATTCAAATAAACTTTAAAAAGCTCTTTTAAACCGTCATGAATCTACTACCGCTTCGGAACGTGTTATCGCTGTGAAGAAGAAGCGGCGCAAGAAACTCCCTCAGTAGAACACGATCTGTCAATATGATGTATATTAAGCTATTGCATAGCTTCTATCGCGGGCCTTGAGCGTGGAGACCGAATCCAGAAATTCCGTAACGAAAATAACCTGACATATTTTTATCTTACTAATATGAACCTTAAATACAATGCGTAGAAGCTATAATTCTTGAAACGAGTATATTTTTATTTATTAAGGTATTGCATAGCTTCTATCGCGGGCCTTGAGCGTGGAGACCGAATCCAGAAATTCCGTAACGAAAATAACCTGACATCTTTTTATCTTACTAATATGAACCTTAAATACAATGCGTAGATGCTATAATTCTTGAAACGAGTATATTTTTATTTATCAAAGTCATTAAAACCATTTCTTACTAATCTAATATGAACCAGTATTCCAGTATTCGTATTTTCTGGCAACACTGCACACATCATTTTTTGTCTATAACCTTAATGGTAGGGACGACAGAGATGACAGGTGACGTCATGGTCGATTTCGACCACGCCGATACTGAAAGGTTAAATACATTATACAATGCGTAGAAGCTATTTCCCCAGCATTGGCACGGCACGAGTACAAAAGAATCGAACGTAACATTCTTTTTTCAAAATTAGATTTATTCTACTTTGGTTGTGATGACCATTGCATTTCTGACATTTATCAATAACAAGACTAAACGTGCGTTGCTCGCGTTTAAAAATCTACTTTATGTGGTAAGCGTAAGATCGAATTTGTGTTTAGTCAATCAAAATTTGTGATAAAAATGCAATGCAATAGCTTTACCGCGGCAGTCTCCGAGTGCCATACGTATTTTTTTTCCAACAATGTCATAGTAATTCATTTTTTTTTAACATGAAACAAATATAAAGCGGGACTTTTATCCCGGAAAAACTCATTCACGCGGGTGGAGTCGCGAGCAAAAGCCTAGTCACTTATGTACCGAGGCTAGATTCCTTGTGGTTATTTGATTTGTTCCATCGAAATTTACATTACATTTTGATATCCCCTAACAAAATGCTAGTAATAAATAGTTTGGAAAGGATCCTAATTTATGTATATTACTAGGTGGGTAGGTATTTCATCGGCTTGAATCTGGCTTAGTAAGTACTCGCGCAACGGCTATTTCTGCAGTTAAGCGATATTGTGTAGAAATAAATCTAAATAGTCTATCGATGGGTGCAAATATTACAGAGTGATTTTGCAGATATGAATCATTCATACTAACTATAGTTCAAATAACTAGTAAGGAGGATTCGTCACAAATGGTCACCACTAGAACTTTTGCTTTAGTGTACGTCTAAAGAATGTGTAGTCAGTAGTTACGCTAAATATAGATATATGCATGTTATGAGTTGGTGTTGCGGGGAATGTCACAATGTGCGTTCGTATGCATTATATTCTGCCTTGCACGCATGGACTTTTTTGTTAAATGTGTGTTATTCATGTTTACCTCACCCCCGTCAGGATTGACAGAAAAAAATGTTTGCACATTATTGCCTTACCATCTCCATAAGTTAAATAATCCATGATTTTCTAGGAAGAAAATATTTATTTAGAAGTAATTAGTAAAATAAGGTTGGTATTCCACGAATAATGACAGGCACAATAATGCCATGTTAATAATCCTTCTCTTTCTGATGTACAAAAAGAGTATTTTGTTGTCACCCTCAGGCATGTGTTCCAAATCAAAAATCACAATTTCAAACATGGTGTATCATTCCATATGGCATAGTTTAAAGCAAAAGTTTGAACTTTGATAAGTGTCAGCAGTGTTGCCAACTTAAGGGCTTTCCCGTCATATCTAACGGATTTGGATACGTTGAAAACGGGATAAAATATTCTTCGATAAAAAACCACCTTCAGTTAGCTAAATATCCTTCAAAATTTCTCAAATTTATTTTACTGGCGGACGGGGGGGGGGGTGTATACGTAATTTATGAGATTTTTCTTTTTGAGCATGTGGCAGCAATAACACACGCTACGTACCCCCCCCCCCCCCCGCGACGAAAAAAAATATTTAAAAGGATTTTTTAAAATCTTGTTGGCAGCACTGAGTGTCAGGAGTCAGAGCTGCAGAGCAACGTGGATATTGGAGTCTGGATCAAAGAGTATTATATACATTGGGAATAGAGAGACAACTCGTCGAGTTTTCGTGCCAATCGACAAATGTCAAAATTACGGCTGCTTCAACTATTACTACATAGAGGGCGCTCACGATCTCTGTTGCCATTAAAATCCTATAGATGGTAGTGTTTCTGTTTAAATTCAAATTTACTGTAGTGGTTATTAATACTGTAAATGTTAAATGGTTTTAAAAGCAAAGCATTGCACGACGAAAGTGCAATTCTAGTAAAATGCTATTTACAGTTATATTATTTATAAGCTGGATAGATTATATCCGCCACGCCGTCATAATACAATGCGTTTAATACCTTATTTACAGTATGTCTTTGCCACTTACAATACATATTATGGTTGTGTTAGCTTTAACACGTTAAATCAGACAAACTTATTAATCAAAATGTTTTATTACTTTTTTGTTACGGAATAATAATTAATTTCGTAAATGTAACTTAAAAGAACATATTTAGGTACTGATAATGTATAAAATTACTTATAAAGAGAAACAATTTGTTTGTTTTTAATCGATAATCTCCGATATCCAATAATTTACTGCATCAATTTCAATAATTATTTTAATAGAAAGGATCCAACAAATGCAAACAAAAATCTTTTCAAATCTAAGCAAAGAGATACAAAGCCGTATTGAATGTCCCACAAAAGTCACAAAATAGCCATTACATACAAAAATCTATTAATAAATGTAAGGCCGCCGTGGCAAATAATAAATAGAAATCAAAATGCTACAATTAAAGAAAATATTAACTGTATACAAAGAAATGGTCAAACAGTATAAGATCCTAATAGCATTGCCCAATTGCTTAATGTTTTTTTTATTAACGTAGTAAAATGTAACAGCAGTCAGTATAAACCACATTCCTAATGTAAAAAGTCAATCGAATTCTATTTTTGGAAAACCTGAATTTTTTTTAAATAATTTGTTCTCTGAAAAACGTATCCAGTACTGGCTACGACGAGATTGCAGTTAGGATCGTAAAAGATGTACCTATCACATATACTTGCTCCAATTTTAAGCTATAGGCACCATTAACTTAAGCATAGAATACGGCATTTTTCCAGTTAAACTGAAATTCACGATAATAAAACGAATGTTCAAGAAGGGCGATACTGGAGTATTTATTGTTACAGACCAATAGCATTAATTCCTATCTTCTCAAAAATTTACGAAAATAATATAAATTCTTTCTACTCCTTTCTTGAAACTAACAATCTTTTTGCACCCGAACAGTATGGATTTCACAAAACAAAATCAATAAACTCAGCAGTTCATAACTTTGTCAATACTGTAATCACTTATATGGATGATTGCAAACCTTCCCCCTATCACAGCATCGGACGGAATACGCACGGCAAGAGGTGGGTGCACTAGTTTTGTCTCTGCCTAACCCTTCGGGGATAAAAGGCGTGAGAGTGTGTGTGTGTGTGTGTGTGTGTGTGTGTGTGTGTGTGTGTGTGTGTGCAAACCTGCAGTAGCGATATATTTAGACACGACAAAAGCTTTCGATCACGCCCACCATGATATTTTGCTTAAAAAATTGCACCGCTATGGTATTCGAGCTAACATGAATAACCTTATAAAATCCTATTTAGCTGGTAGATAACAAGCCACAAAAATTAGTAGAATATGTTCAATATTCAAAAAGGAGATAATTTATCAATCGTAATACAATAATACATATTTTGGGGTACCACAGGGTAGCGTTTTGGGCCCACTGCTCTTACTTGTATATAAAAATGATTTACCTCATATAACTGATCACCAAATGACTCTTTTTGCCGATGATAGCACGGTTTTATTTACTGGTAAGAATCTGTATGCAGATCTTAATTGCGAAATTAATACTATCCGGACTAACATTACAGAATGGCTTCCTTGTAATAATTTGAAACTATAGGAGATGTCCGCTTTTTGTATGGGTGCTGGGCCTCTAAATCTAACCAGAATCAAAATTTAAGAATATTAAAGGGGCAAAATATAGATCTTGGATCCATTAAAAAACATTTTTATACCCCTCCATTTACAACTAACTTTTTTTAAATCGTTCATAATAAATGTAGTTTTTAAGCAAAATAAAATTACATAAATCTCAAAATCGGAGGTCTTTAAAATTAAACGATTTATTGTAAAAGGCTAGTTGTTAGGAGCTCTATGCAAATATATATAAACTGTCTTGGTTAGAATATTAGGGCCGTTTTTGGACATTTCCTTTAGCAAAAACAAAAATTATGAATTTTAGACAGAAACATCAATCAAAAGTAAATTTACATATAACATTCTAAAATATTAAAATTGCTGAAATAGAACAAATTAAGTTTTCAGGAATATATATTGATAGAAAATTACATTGGAAAAATCACATAGACAATGTCTGTAAACACTTCAATCAACAGTCATGTGCTCTTTATAAATTAAGCAAATATTAGAGAGATCTGCCATTATTACTGCATATCATGGCCACGTATCTTCTATCTTGAGATATGGCTTGATATTTTGGGGAAACTCGGTAAACAAAGATCTAACTTATAGGGCTCAGAAACGTTGTATTCGATCAATGGTCAACATTGAATCAACTGTTTCTTGCATACCATATTTCAAGGAACTAAAAATATTACCACTTTCCTGCATGTATATTTTCAAGTGTGCCATTTTCGCCAAAATAAATGCTCCCTTTTTTAAATTTAGTAACCGTATTAGACGTAATGATAAAATGACATTTAAACCCGATAAAACTGCATTATTTCATAAAAATATATTTAACTGAATTCCCGAGACATATAATAAATTGCCAAAATTTACTATAGGTTTAAATGAACTTAATGAGTACAAAAATAAATAGTTTCGATTTTTGCATGAAAAATGTTATTACACATTAAATAATGATCTTAATGACGTTAAGATGTAGAATGATTTAAGTCTTTCTCTAAAATCTTAAATTATTGAATGCTATTATGGCGGGTCATAGCCGTATTGCAATTATAAATGTGTAACACCACTATTCTACCCATGTATCACAATAAATCCTATTTGAAAAATTTGAACAATAGGAAGCCATGTTAGACTGGTTATTATCCCAGAAATGGACTTACTTGGGCGTATCCAATAATACTAATCTATTACAATTCAAAAATATGAATAAAATATCGCTAATCTCACTGTTACTGTAAGTTTTATATCTTATATTAAATAAGAATGAAATAATTAACCAATATGCTTATAGTAAGTAATAATATTATACATATTTAATATTACATGCACAAAGTTCGTTCAAATAACTCTGTTACGCTATTGCGTGATAGAGTGATGATTGACGATCCAAGTATCAGCCCTTATATTTAAGGGAAAGAGAAGTCAGGAAAGTTCACAATTATTAAATTATAGTCAATACAAAAGTGAGTAATACAACTCTATTCATGAAACTGGCATTTTTTTATTTATGACTAATAGTTTATCTGACGACTTTAAATATATTCTGAGAACTAAAAAAATGTACTGAAACGTTTGTCTGTTAAGCCGTCAACGCCCGCTCATATGTAGATATATATATATATATACGTGGTTGCCCTATATACCCGGACGCTGGCGTCTGCCGCAGGCGTTGACGAGTCAATAAATGAGATCACCCTTGTAACTTCTAAAATAATCCACTAGCTTTGACTGTCGTCCCTGTTACCACAAGTATTATTTCATTTAGTTAAAGAAAAAATCACACAAATCCAAATATTATAGTAAGATATTTTGCCTATTAATTATTACGAATTCGTGAGATTAAATTGAAAATCTTCAATAGCCTAGGTGGATTTGTTTCAGTTTGAAGGACATTGTAGCCAGCGTAATTTATTTATTTTTTAGGCTTACCAGCGTTTTGTCAAACCATCACTTATAAACTAAGATAAAATTAATAACAAAGCAAGTATGATTCACAATGATGGGTAAATACCTTATACAAATCAAAATATTGGAAAGACTTCAGTAAATTCAATAATGTTGCTGAAAAGAAAGGAGATGTCCGCTTTTTGTATGGGTGCTGGGCCTCAAAATTTTACGAGGCTCAAACTTTATGTATATTAAAGGGGTATAAATATGAATCTTAGATCCATTAAAAAAATATTTTAAGACCCCTCCAAATAACTTACTTTTTAAAAACCGTTCATATTGAATGTAGTTTTTAAGAAAATTAAAATTACATAAATCTCAATATCAAAGGAGTTTAAAATTATACGATTTATTGTAAAGGCCTAGTTTTTGGGAGTACTATACAAATATAAATAAAGTATTTTGGTAAGTATTTTAAGCTCGTTTTTGGACATGTCCTTTATTATGTTATGTAATTACTGAGCAATATGAAACGAACATCTTATGTCTCAAGTTGATAAGTAAAATGGAGTGCCACAAAGTTCTTTGCAATCCAAAGTTCTTCATAGTGTTGATATGAAATATCTGAAAAATAAAAGATTTGAGATTGATTTATTGGAGCCAGTATAACAACCGGGCAAATTAAGACTTAACATCTTATGTCTAGGGATAACAAGCGCAGTGGAATGCCACACAGTACGTTTTAATTCAAGGTGCTGGACGGTTTTGGTACTGTTTATGGGCGGTCGTATCATCAAGTGAACGGCATTCTCGTCTCGTCACTCAATGCAATAAAACAATCGTTTCAACTGTTTCTGAGTTTAGTCTTATATATAGCATTACCTGATGGAGACGGGCTTGATTCCAGCACCACGTCCTCTGTTTTATGGAATTTCGTTTTCAAATGTTCTGTAACATAATTCAATGTGTGTCATTAACGGCCAGCTAAGGGACAGATAGGATTATTATAGATTTACGAAACTATAACTTCAAGCTGGTTTGGAGTCCATAGGGAACATACATACAAACATGTATTTTTATATAATATAAGCAGGCTCGATAGACATTGGCTTGCACTAAAATGAAATAAAAGCCTAGAACCCAATTACAGCACCGCCAACCTGACCTATTATGAATCTTAATCATCCAAGGACCTATTTTACTATACACAAAAAAAAATCCCCGAAATCGATTCAGGAGGAGTTCAGCGACATAAACAAATACAGAATGCATCTAGTGACAAGGTATTTTGTAATTAAAAGTTCTATATTAGGTTGCTACTGTTTATGGGTGGTCGTATAGCTTACCATGAGGCAAACAGCATTCTTAGCTCGCCCTACAAATGCATAAAAAACAGGGTGAATTGATGTCAGTCGTTAAAACAAACATAATTCTTTCATATACCATGTTTGAAAAAGGGTGTTCCAACACAACATTGTAGCGTGACGACAGCTGGTTGAAGAAGATTTAATATAAAAATATTAATTATATCAGGATACAACATATAGAATAAATATTTTTAAGTAGGTATAGGTGCATGTAATATATATCTACATGAATCATGTTAACCTACAAAGTATTTTGTGCGTCGTATGGTAATAATTCTTACCCAAATTCAACGTTGGAACTGCGATTCTATATAATACACGCCTTGAAAGTTTCAAACTCTCTTCGAAATGCCCATATCATAGACTCATGTTTATTTTAATATACTCATCTCCTTTATCAAGTGTGTTCTTGTCCAAAACTTTGATCCACTCCTGGTACTTATTATCTTGCCATGTTTCCCATTTGTTGCTACTGCTTTGCGAAAAAGTATAGTGGGTCTGAAAATAAATAAAACATTTGATACGAATAAATAAAAAGGTATGGGTTAAATTTATAATAGTAGTTATTAAGTATGTATATTAACTGAAAACACATTAGAATACTTATGTTTGATTTAAGAATAATAAGCTTTTTGTTGGAAGTTATAATTTAAGTTCATAAATATGATTGGTACTATGTTATAAATTAAAAATATAACTGCTGATAGGATGTTTTAAGTATAGGAAAATGTCTATTTTTGAACAGTTCATGTTTTTTTTTACTGTGTCTCTTTCTTGTGGTTATGCCGATCAAGGCAATAAGTTCTTGTTGTAAATTATAAAAATAAAATAACTATAAACGCAACAGGCAACTCAGTTTTATTCGACACACAAATGACCTTATTTTTTTTAACACAATGCAGATGAAAACAATTAGTCAATGAGTAATGCAGCTGAAGTTTATGTATACGATCGTTAAATCAAAATTAATAACACTATGTTGTAATAACGGTTCCTACTCCTTTTTCATATGTAACTTTAAAAGTATTAGCCCATAACTTTTGGGTATGCAGATTTCCACGTGGTATTTTAAAAACAGAGTTAGGACTTGATTGAAACATTATGTATGACTGCAATGGGTATAAACGATACTATTTATTTATGAAAAATATAAATATTTACTTACCATCAACGGTAGATCCAAAATAGTATTTGGGCAAAGGATTACACATGGTGAAAAGTGATCTTTTCGGTGATCCAACAAATCCAAATCCCGAGCAAATGGTGATAACAAATAACAAACCACGGGCCGAATATAAGGAGATAGGTATCAATAGTCCGTTAAAATTAGCAGATTCGTTTTATAAGGAAATCTTAATCTCACATAAACCGCATATTTGGAAAATAAAAATGAAAATTTAGAACCGAGAATCAGAATGCGAAAACAAAGCGATGTTACCACTTAAAAAATATTTTACATATATCGTTCGGAAATTATGGTCATCCATGAATTTCTGAAATTACTCACAAAAAAGCTCTGATTTTCAATTTCATGTATGGAAATGTCCAATTAAATTATCCTGTATAAATCTTTTAAAAATATGGATTTATATTTATTTATCCATATTTATTAAACTTTTTTAATATCGTTGGCAGTGCCATCTAGATGTCCTACAACCAATCAAATTTCATAGACAATGTAGAGTTTTATGTAGTGACACCCCCCTGGTCTGGATAGTGCTGAACAAATAGTGTTCTGTGGTGCTGAATAGATAATAGAAAATAGACTCTTTACTCAATTTAGGAAAATTTGTATGGAATATTAAATTATAAAATACTTTTGTAGCTGTTCAATTACTTACAATGCCGACAATATCAGTAAAACGTGACGCACTGTTTGCTGCTCTCGGCAAAACTTACAGTAAGTTCAATTCAAAAAACCTAAAAGCACCCGGCAGAAGAACCTATTATTACCCTTGCATTTTCAATTTTCAGCTGATGAGGAATTCCAAGACTTATGCTTCGAGTTTGGCTTAGAACTTGACGAAGTAGTAAGTAAATTAAAAACATTTGGCTCTTGAAGTCAATAATTTGTAACCAAATATTGTAGTCTTTAAAGCTGTAGTTTTACTGACTAAGAACACCCTATAATTTTATGATTACATAGTCACCAGTCTATTTTCAATATAATGGCAACCGTGATTTGATAAGACAACTTTAAAATGCTTTAATCTGTAGTGGTGTAGTATAGTTACTTATTACTGTGAATAATATCTTCCTTCTAACTACAAATGTATGTGTATTCTTCTGTTAATAATTA
The DNA here is from genome assembly GCA_947568825.1 of Sphinx pinastri. NCBI lineage: Eukaryota > Metazoa > Arthropoda > Insecta > Lepidoptera > Sphingidae > Sphinx > Sphinx pinastri. Next base: position 4,339,301 of record OX387627.1, on the reverse strand, counting down.
TTTGACAGACAACTGAGAAGCAAATGTTGATTAAAGAGCAAGGAGATAATGCTGGTGCTGGTGTTTCTGAAGAGATCCTCTACAGGATAGACATCCCTGCCAACAGATATGACCTGCTTTGTTTGGAAGGCCTTGTTGATGGGTTGCTGGTTTTCCAGGGCAAGTAGGTTATATTTTAATTGTAATGTTATGCTCAAACTCAAAATTTTCTTTATTCAAATAGACTTTAAAAAGCTCTTTTGAATCGTCATGAATCTACTACCGCTTCGGAATGTGTTATCGCTGTGAAGAAGCGGCGCAAAGAAACGTCCTCAGCAGAACACAATCTGTCAATATGATATATATATATATATTTTCCAACAATGTCATAGTAATTCATTTTTTTTAACATGTAACAATAAATTCTATCAATAAATAACATAATAGACAAAATTTAATTATAGAATGTATGTATGTAATGTGTGAATCTGAGCAACCTAATCCCAAGCATTTGTATCTTCAAGATAGTCTCTTATACTGTAATAACCTTTTTTGCAAAGATATTCTTTGACAGTAGTTTTATTTTTTTTTATTGGAAGATTAACAATATGCATAGGAAGTTTATGGAAGAAGCGTACGCATAGATCAACGTGCTTGCTGCATTGTGCTTTAATCAAGAAGTAACCTATATCTATACAACTCAAGATATCCTAATATTATGTAAAGTGTCATAATCAGTTCAGTCAAAAATTTGTATGTGTTTTACACCCATATTATTATACTTGTATTTATGACTACATTTAATAAAAGTTATGTAAGGGTCTAGTTTAATTAAAATTCATATTATAACAAAATAACCAATTGATTCTTGCACATATTTAGTAACATACACATAATATCAATCAATTACACACAATGTTAAGGTATTGCAAAACCTCAATTAAAATATACATCACATAACATTTACAGGAAGTCTCCACCTAAGTTCCAGCTGAAGAAGAATGAAGACAGTCATTCCTTGCACCTGACCCCAGCGACAGCACAGATAAGGCCATATGCTGTCGCAGCAGTTCTCAAAGGAGTCAGCTTCACCAAGGAGTCATATGATAGCTTCATTGATCTACAGGTTAACTATTTCTTCATATAAAATTGTCTCTAAAAATATAAGGAATTTAAATAAATACACTCAAAAGCCCTTCACATACTTTATGCTTTTTATCTCAAACTAGCATTTGCGCGCGGCTCTGCCCGCGTGGAAAAGTTTTTCCGGGATAAAAAGTAGCCTATAGCACTCAGGAGTAATGTAGCTTTATATTAGTGAAAGAATTTTCAAAATCGGTCCAGTAGTTCCTGAGATTAGCGCGTTCAAACAAACTCTTCAGCTTTATATATTAGTATAGATTAAGATCCATGTACTAGATCTTGAAGATCAGATTGTGGTTAGAGTTAAAGATCTATATGTGATTATTGTATAAATAAAAAAGCTACATAATAATAATATATAAAATTTCCAACACATACAGAACATAATTTGAAATTGAGATTATACTTGAAGGAAGATCTGACTATAAACATATAAACTATTTTTACAAATTATTGTTACAGGACAAACTGCACCAGAATATTTGCAGGAAAAGGACATTAGTGGCCATTGGTACACATGACTTGGACACAATACATGGCCCATTCATCTATGATGCGCTACCACCTAGTGAAATCAAATTCAAAGCACTGAACCAGCAGAAAGACATGACAGCGTCTGAACTTATGGAGCTGTACTCTGTATGGTTATAATGCTATTTAAGGATCAGTTTAATCATACATGTTATCATGTATAAGTAAATGCCTTATTGCTTCCGTTTAAAGTGAAGTAATGATATTTTATATTGAGTCAGTCTTCTCATCAAATATATTTTTTGCATTTTACCTAGTTTATTGGCATCTATAATATAAACAGTATAGAAATCCTATAATTTTTCAGAGCCACCCTCAACTAAAGCAATACCTAGGGATAATCAGAGACAGTCCAGTGTATCCTGTGATTAAGGATAAAAATGGTGTTGTGTTGTCAATGCCGCCGATAATCAACGGAGACCACTCCAAAATAACACTAGACACAAAGAATGTATTCATTGAATGTACAGCAACAGATTTGACAAAGGTATAATTATATACATACATACTATTACGCCTCTGTCCCATAGGGGTAGGCAGAGACTATGGATTGCCACTTTGCTCGATTCTGGCACACTACTTTCATACAACTGATATACAATTACACCTATAGAAACCAATTCAATAAAACAAGAAGTCAGGTCAAAAACAAACATTATATATTATAGTAAATGTTATAGTTTTTTTTTATTGTATTAACATTATCTTGTGTCATTATAATATTGTATCAATATGCAAGGAAACAAAATACAAAATAACTTGTTCTCCAGCAAACTATAGATTTTCTATATTGAAACCTATTTTAGTACCTAATTATACTGTTTTACCATACAGTAATGTCTCAAAAAAGAGCATAATTACCTCAACATACAACAACTCAAAACATTATATTATTTTCAGGCGATAGTAGTCCTAGACACAGTAGTGAGTATGTTCTCAAAATACTGCTCCAATCCTTACGAAGTGGAACAATGCAAGGTGTTCAGTACTGACGGCACATATGAGCTGTACCCCAAAATGCAGTACCGGGAGGAGATTATTAATGTTGAAAAGGCGAATAAATACATTGGAATAAGGTGAAAATCTTCATTGTAGAGTTAGGGAGACAGTAGCAATAAATACATATAATTTAAAGCTGACTGTATTAACATTCAGCAACCATCAAAATATAAAGTGGTGGTAGGTCTCTCGTATGCGAGGGGCCATCTGGGTAGGTACCGACGCAATGACTATTTTTACCGCCAAGCAGCAGTGTACATGCACTGTTGTGTTCCGGCTTGAAGGACATTGTTGTCAGCGTAATTATTCGGCATTATGAGACTTCATATCTAATGTCTTAGGGTGAAGAGCGCAGTGGAGTGCCACACAGAACTTTGTAATTAATAGTTCTGTATGGTGTTGCTACTGGTTATTGGCGGTTGTATCGTTTACTATCAGGTGAGCGGTATGCTCGTCTGATCATTCAAAAGCAATTAAAAATACACATGGTAAAAATCTTATCATGGTGGATGATTGCAGCGAGTCGCATGTTGGTGTCAGTATGTATGCACAAAGTGAAATAAACCAGCATAATTGGCGAATGATGTGAATTCGATCATAAATCGATTCGTATTCAGTGAAATAGTTTTCAGTTTTAACTTGCCAACCACTTTCGGCAAATATAAATAAATACTTAGTATGGCCACAATCATTTATTGATCTAATTTAAATGACAACCTCTATGGCATACGTATTTACTTATTCTTACGCGAACACAAATCCAATGTAAAGTATAAAGTAGGATGAAAAAATTACACATTCCTGCCTATCCGTATAAGAAAATTAGAAAACATTTATTCATACAATGTACCCAGATGTAAATAAACAGTTATAAAAAAGGTACAAAAATAAAGAAAAAAAAACATACAGGATTCTGCCGAAAAGGTGTCAGTTCAGCATAAGCTGGTGGTAGGATATTTTTTGTATCCGCCCGGATAGCGACCACCGTACGTGAGGTGTTAAAACCCGCCATAGTGGGTCATGTAAGTGTGCCGCGTTCCGGGAGTAGCCTGTGTATATCCGGTACAAACAGGCTGGCAAAATTGTGTCGACTGACGCGGGATAATCATCGCTCGTCACTCGACACTCTATCTGGACCCCTGTCCGCTTGCCATCCGGTGCAGTACGTCTTTACAAATATGACCGTCTTTGTCGTGCCCGTATAAAGAAAAGTAATATTTTGATTGTAATTCCAGCGAAGATGGCGACAAGCTGGCGACGTTGCTGTCCCGCATGTGCCTCACGGCCACGCGCGAGGAGTCGCTGTTGCGCGTGCGCGTGCCGCCCACCCGCCACGACGTCATACATGCTTGCGACATATACGAGGACATAGCCATCGCTTACGGGTGAGGTGTAGAAGAATACTCAATTTCTTGGCTAATGCTTATGATAACCGTGATGCTCAAATCAGTGCCACGAGTATGCTTGGTTAAGCTAAAATAGTGAATTAGTTGAATTAGCCCAGTGGAATGCCACACAGTACTTTGTAACTCAAGGTGCTGGATGGTGTTCGTACTGTTTATGGGTGGTCGTATTGCTTACCATCAGGCGAACGGCTTGCTCGTCTCGTCATTCAATTGAATAAAAAAAAAAGTTGATAAGAAAATGTTTGTTGTCAGTTACAACCGTATCGCGCGTGTACCGTCGCGCGTGGTGTCGGCGGGCGGGCAGGTGCCGCTCAACAAGCTCACTGAGCAGCTGCGGCAGGAGTGTGCTCACGCCGGGTACACCGAGGCACTCACCTTCACACTGGTACGCACACACACATTCTTACAACAACAAACACATCGCACCTTTATCCCTGATGGGTTAGGCAGAGGAGCAATCAGGGCACCAACGTTTTGCCATGTGTTCCGTCCCAGGATGTGATAGAGGGCGAGCCAATCCCCATATTGAGCACAAATTCAAGTCTCGGCGCAGATAATGAGCTGAAAAATCCATTCTTCATATATAATAATTAATTAGTGTTATATTGCTGTTACTTCTACAATACTATATACTGTTGGTGTAGGTACCTTATAAAAATAAATAAATGAATACATTCCGTATTGTACTCTTTCCACTATGTTCCAGTTGAAAATCTGAACTTGAACTGATAACTTGTCGGGATTGTCATAAGACACAAGCTGGTGTTCATAACCTCGAGGTATATAATGTCTATAGAAAGAATATAATGTATAATATCGATATTTATTTCAGTGTTCAAGAGAAGATGTAGCAACTAAGTTAGGAGTAAAAATTGAAGATGTACCCGCCGCGCATATTTCTAATCCGAAAACTCTTGAGTTCCAAGTGGTGCGGACACTCCTTCTGCCTGGACTGCTGAAAACAATAGCCGCCAACAAAAAAATGCCACTGCCTCTGAAGTTGTTTGAAATCAGCGATGTAGTTTTAAAGGATGACAAAGCTGGTAAGTTCTTAATATTATATTTAGTTTAGTCCATTTGCATAGTATTAATTAATTTGAAATTGAAATTTGAAGACCCTACCAATGTATGTGTAATCTTTATAGTTCATATAGCATCTATAGATAATAGAAGGTAGTTTATAAGTTATACCTTATAGTATAATTTGTCAAAAACTGAAGTATTAATTTAAAAGTATAAATTATAGAAAATGATCATAATTTTTTTAGAACAAACTACAAAGGTTAATTTTATTCTAATTATTTTTAGTTTTAACAACTTGTAAGGATAAAATATTTTGTGTTACATCACATGTTATTGATAGTTTGGTTTGAATACTTGTGATCAGTTCGTGGGTTACTGGTTGGCATTGGCGTAGCTAGAGTCATTTTCCAGGGGGGTCAGTGTCCTAGATTTCAAAAATAAAATGACTTCTGTGTGCTTGCCGATATGAAAAATTTGTTTGTTTAAAAAAAGTCTAGTAGTAGTAGGCTGCCTCAAATCCTTGGGGTGGGCTATGCTGGTTAGATGATAGCCCGAGCTTGTTCAATGTGTGTGGTGTCCCCTGCACGGGCGTAGCTATAGCTTTCACAAAGGGGGGTCCTAGGATACCAAAATGACAGTGGCGTAGTGTGGGTTCTTGCTGCCCCATGAAACCAAAAAACCTTTCAACGAATAACTCACGTATACATCCCCCCCTCCCCTACCCTCCAACAAAATTAAAAAGTTTTATTTCACGGATCTATTTCATGTAATTATAAATGCGAAAGTTTGTGAAAATGTTTCTTAAAAGAGCACGTAGGCATTATAATGTGTATGTGTTTTGTGGTGGTGATTATTAAGCCAAGCCCCCTTATATACGTCCATGGTCCCCCGCGTGCAGAGAGCGGCGCGCGTAACGTGCGGCGCGTGTGCGGCGCGCACTGCGGGCGCGCGGCGGGCTTCCAGCTCGTGCACGGGCTGCTCGACCGGCTCATGGCGCTGCTCGCCGTGCGCTGCCGCCCGACCCACGGGGGCGGGGACGGGTACACGCTGCGCCAGTGCGAAGGTCAGGGACGATAATATATTTTAGAAGTAATACTTTACGCACGCTTGACTTGGGGAGTAAGCTGGTGATTGTGACGAGAACGTTACGAAAAGTGTGATCGGGCGAGGCGAACGGAAGTTGAGAGGGAGATATAAGTTAGGGAAGATAGACACAGAGTTACGAGTGTATATATGTTGTACGAGAGTGTGTGTATATGTTTATACATGTATATATTATACATATCTTATATATAAAATTCTCGTGTCACAATGTTCGTTCCCATACTCCTCCGAAACGGCTGAACCGATTCTCATGAAATTTTATATTCACACTTGGTAGGTCTGAGAATAGGTTGTTATCTATTTTTCATCCTAAGTGATAAGGGTTGTTCACCCTTAACATTTTTTTTTAATTTTTGGAAAAATTTTTTTGTTTTTATTTTTCTATAATGTGGCATTAAAAAATACATACAAACCTAAATTTTCAACCCTCTACGATCAACCCCTATTTTTTAATAGCCATTTCAGTAATTTAATAACTTTTCGATTTCGATGAAATTTGGCACACGGGTAGATCATGTATACTTTTTATACCGGGAAAATATAAAGCGGGACTTTTATACCGGGAAAGCTCATTCACGCGGGCGGAGCCGCGGGCAACAGCTAGTGTATACATAATATAAATTGAGCTAAAGAAGTTTTACTTCAGTCGTGTGGTCTACAGCACGCTCGTTTTTTTATGCGGCTGCATGCTGGTAGCATGATGCAAGTCGGCTTACTCAGAAAAAGTCTTTTGATTAAACGACCACGCTGAGGGCGCCCCAGGCTCAGGACGATCGCTGATACAATATTCGTGGACGTACACAGCTTTTGGCAAAATCTCGAATTATGTTCCCGGGAGGACATTTCTGTTGGTTTGAGAATAATTCAACAAAACTACCTATAACCTTACGTTGATAAACAAAATCCAAAGGATCGTTTGCCCTTCGCTGTCTCCGTCGTTTGTCCCCTGGTTACCCCCAGCAAAACATAATACTATGCTCACTCAGTTGAAATAGGAGTGTATCATTAACGATTTTCAATTACCCATTCTGACATATAATATGTATATGGTTTACATAATATACGCAACAATTGTCTCCCAAAGGAGAATAACTGCCGGTTCGAATTTAATAAACAGGTGACTTATTCATAAATAAATATTATATTCAGCAGTTTTAAAGTATTTCACAAAGACACCCTGAATAAATTAAGAATTATAATTAGTAAGTACATATATATATCTAAACTATAAATAAATTATTAATAACCAACTCACTTCGTAAAATGTTAAACGCCTATGTATAATAAAGTCTGGCGTCGATTAGAGCTTGGCTAGTACGCCGAATCGAATCTTATTTCATTTGCATGTGCGGAAATGATACTTGACTCGTGGCGATACAAATGGACGTAGTTCCATGATAAAAGAAGAATGAATAAGAAAAACGCGTGAAAAATCAATTAGGCAGGCTGGTATTTCTGTTCCGACCATCCGGTCGACATGTTGTTGGGCTTCTCCTCACTTACCATCAGGTGCACTAAGGCAACTTTGCCATGCCGTCGAAAAAAAATATTGCAGGTGAATAATGCGACTCGATCGGATTCGGGCGGCCAGCCTAGTCGATGCTAATCACTACATAGTTAATTTGCATTTGTATCTTCTTATATTATTTCAGATCCTGCTTACTTCCCTGGCCGATGCGCTGAGGTGCTATTTCGCCAACAAGTGATTGGCAAGATTGGAGTGATCCATCCAAATGTGCTTGCAGCCTTCGAACTGACAAACCCGTGCTCTGTTGTCGAATTCGACATAGAACCATTTGTTTGAAAATAGAAAATATGGTTATTAATAAATAAATGAAATGTTACACTAAATTGTTTCGTTTTTTTATCAATCTAGTTGGTTTTACAGTATGTATTTGCAACATTAATTTATTGAGTTTGTTAAGCGGTATCAAAAGTAGTTTACGCGTTATATGCAATAAATTATGTTCTTAAATAAATGTTTCTTTACTATGCAATATTACACGTTCGCTTTTGAATTTTCACAACATACTTGGCAATTGAAAATTTGAATTAAATGTGAAACCACACTAGCCGAAATTGTACTCATCAACTCCGGCAGAATGGTCGGTGATTATACTACAGCAGAATGGCGTGACATGCCATGCAGTGGGCTCGTGTTTCAATTGCTATCTATATTTATTACAGTAATGATTAATAAGTCTATACCGTTTACCTTATCAAGTAATCTACAATCACTGCTCTTTATGATTTTGCTATTGGGTTTTATTATTATCCCGCGATAAATTGATTCACTGGGAATATATTTTCTTTATTATAAAAATAGGATTTCGTGTGACCTTTTTTATCCATCTTTATATATATAATTCTTCTGTGCGAGTGTATGTCACTGAACTCCTCCAAAACGGCTGGACCGATTTTAATGTATTTTTTGTGTCTTCAGGTAGATTCGACAATGGTTTAGATTTACGGTAAGTGGCAATAGCCTAGTTGGGAGTGGAACGAACTCCCGAGACGAATGTCCGCAGGTTCAAAACCCAAGGGCACGCACCTCTGACTTTTCTAAAAAGTTATGTGTGTATTATTTGTGAATTATCGCTCGCTTTAACGGTGAAGGAAAAACATCGTGAGGAAACCTGCATATCTGAGATGTTCTCTAAAGGCATTTCGAAGGTATGTGAAGTCTGCCAACCCGCACTAGGCCAGCGTGGTGGACTAAGGCCTAAACCCTCTCAGTTGTAGAGAAGGCCCGTGCTTAGCAGTGGGCAGTATATGATACAAGGCTGGTATGGTTAGATTTACAATTCGGTACGGGAAAATATATAACGGGACTTTTATCCAGGAAAAAACCTTTTGTACGGGCGAAGCCGCGGGCAAAAGCTAGTTTTAATATAAAACCATATTGAGATAATTTGTGAACAAACTTCTTTAGTTACTTTAATAAGCGGTATTTATCTTTATACCTCTTATTAGTGATACTGTGGGCGTAGCTTGATCTATTTTATAGAGGGAAACTCTACTACAAATATAAAAAAAACTTCTGTCATTATAACTGCAGACAATTGATAATCTACGTTTTAAAAAATGTGGTAGGGGCCTGCCTCAACATCCAGTCCAGGATGTCCGGACCACTCCCTTCACACAATGTTACTTAATTGACTGAATTGATCTGACTGCCTCGGTGACGAAGTTGTATTACGGTACGACTGCAGTGCTGAGGTCTCGGGTTCGATCCCCGGGTCGGGCAAAGTGATATTGGGTGTTTCCACTCAATATCAACCCGGAGTCAGGAATTTGTGCCCGACATGGCGATAGGCTCGCCCCCTATCACAACATAGGACGGAATACACACAACGGAAAGTGGGTGACATAGTGCGCCTCTGTATACCCCTTCGGGGATAAAAGGGGTGAGTGTATGTGTTACTAAATTTATAAAAAATTCTTGCTGAAGGGATTTCTTGAGTATTTTTTCGCAACTATATGTTGGCCTTTCTTTACATTGCAACTTTTTTATCATTTCATATAAATCCAGCTTTCAGTAATAACAAGTAGAATAAATAAAAGCTAAAACCTGTTCAAAATATTTTATTTTATGTACAATAATAGCACAAACAATAATTAATCCACAGTTTAAAAACATTTTTATAAATATTTATTACACATAATTTTTTTAAACATAATACAGTTCAATGTAAATATACTGGTAGGCAAATTCGTCTTACCATTTAAGTTTTACATACATTTTGTCATGTTACACAATGTGAAATCAATTAACAAATAAATATTTAATTTTAACAAAGTGAGATTTTTGTGATGCTGCGCTATATTAATGAAAAATAAAGTTTTAAAACATAAATTGAAATCACAATTATTTATCATTTGTGTGTTAGATAGATTAATCAACATAAATGTAGGAAGTCAAATGGATAGATAAGATTCATGGGTTTGATAATAAACACTAGAAATAGGTTTAACTTATTTCGCCAGTTTAGGAGGAACATTAGTTTTAGTAAAAAGAGTAATAATAATTTATGTATTAATATGCTGCAGCATCACATAGCTTATTCTATAACACTGACTTCTGTACCAAAATTTTATTAAGGCACTCGCTAATTGACAGTATTCCCAAAAACGTGAGGCGGAAATGAATAGTGACATAATATGTGATAGACAAACAACTGCATTCCACTATGTAGGTGCAGTGTTCAACATCTAATACTTATTTTTAAATACTGTAGTATTAAAGTTTCTAATTCAGTAAATTTACACATTAACCACAACACAACTTACATCCTAAAACCAATTTGGAATTGTTGCTAAGATCACAATAAATACAAAATTTCGTTTAGCTATACTTTAAAAATGTATAATCATTAAAAATTAAACATTCTGTCATACAATAAGAAATTGCATTTACTGCAATAATACAATAGCTTTGTGTGTAAAATTTTTAAATGTTTACAAATATTTATGTATTTAAGTAGGTCAAAAATAGATCAAATCTTAGTGAAATTTAACTAAACTTACTATGTATTTACTGTAGTCCCTATAACAATCAGTTAGCAGTAAACAGTGAACTTACTAATTCGTAACTTTAATGGGTTATGGGACACACTTAACATGTTGTCATGACAATATAATAATGTATAGTTAACTTTTTAAATTAGGTACAGATTTATATATAGCATTGACTCTCTATCTATCATAGTAGAGAAGTTACACAATTTTATCTATCTGATGCATTTTTTGATCTTACTACTACAACCTGGTAATGTGGACGGATATGAAGCAAGCAGCCAGCAGTTATTTGTTATCATTAATCTAATAGTAATTGTATTTTAAACATTTTCTCTAATTCTGACCTATTAAAATCTGGTGCAATTATAAAAGGGCACAGATAAAATGACAATTCCTTGAGATTAGGTGCACTTGTTTTGATAGCTTTTGCTACATGCATAGTGACATGGAGACATCTTGACAAGCTCAGGTATGTGAGGTGCTGAAATGAGTTGTTGGCAAAATACGATAGCAAAGCTGTCCTAGAGAAATAACCGTGACGTAATTTCAGAGACTGTAAATTCTTTAGCCTGTACAGATGTAGCAGACTTGAATCAAACAATGTCTTACATGTCATTATATGTAGAACTTGCAGTGCCTTACAATTAGATATGTGCCACATTATGTCATCATTTAATGTGTCCCCATAGATATGTAAAGCTCTTAGTGTAGATTGTTTTGTTCTCAAAAGAGATTCTAGAAATTCTGCAGGTATATTCTTCATTTTCTCCATACTAATACTGACTAAATTGGTGCACTGCAACATACTGTATAAACTATTGTGAGTCAAAGCAAAGTTAGACAGAATCAGGGTTTCCAGATACTTCAGTTTATCAAATGGTAGGTGGTAAACAAAATTACCATTTGCATTTTCAGTATTTTGTACTATAAGAGAGTTGCGAAAGCTCAGAAATTTCAAATTGGGCCAGTGACCAAGATCATCGAATATACAACTATCAACCTGAGATATGCTTATTTCTAAGTGAGTCAGGTTGGGACAATAACTTATCAAGGAAGCCCTCACTTGAGAATACAACTTGAAATACTGTAATTTGACATTTTTCAGGTATTTAGCCACAAACGGCACAATACTCTCACTGATCCTCACATAGTTTTTCATGCATACTATGAGTCGTGTGTTGTCCCAAACGCAGGGAGTCAAGCACAGTTGTTGCCACCTCATGCACACTTTGGCCACCGCCAACAGTGACTCAAAATCTATCATGGAAAATATGTAAATGAGTAGCTCATTTGGCAGGTCATTTATGGTTAATGCATTGGTACAATGTTGAACACCTGTCATTTCGAGGTGCACCATCCTTGATGTCACTGGCCAGCACTTTTGAACTCCTGGAAGTATGGTATTTTTGTTACACTCATAGCCATATGCATACAAAAATATGTCAGTTTTACGGAAGAAAGAATACGATAAATTGAATATACAGACTGTGATTGTATTTATTTTTAATATAATGGGACAAAGCTTTACTATTAATCCAGTAAGGTCATGAACCTTGAACAATCGTAAAAAGACTGAGCTCATGTTTAAAATATAAACACTAACAACAAGCTAATATCAGAATATATAAATTTACCTGTGTAGTACCTTGCTTCCTATTCGAGAAAATTGTAATGTTTGCTTTAGTAGAATCATAATTTATGTAAAGTTATCCCTCTACGCTACGACACTATGCTCACACGTTATAATGCACTTCTCTATGTTACGTTCTTCATTTGTAATTTTATGATTCATCCTAAAATGTGGAATACTGTTTCAAATATATTTTTTTAAAGTAATATTAAAAATAACTTTCATCTTTGATGCTATTTTTGTATGACGTTATGACGTTTTACTTCAGGCACCTCGCGAGTCGAACCTATGACATTTGAATAGAGATGTGCGATATTTTTCGATACATTGGTACTATCGACATTTTATTATAAATCTGATTAGTTGTTGCTTTTTTGCCTTCGCAGTGTTTCTACTTCACAATTTTTTTACGTAAACAAAATTTTATGAATCATATTTTAAATTAAAATACATACTCTCCTAAACCTTTTATAATTATAATCTTGAACAAGGCGAAATTTTGAAGCTATTTGTTTCTAGTATCATATTTGTCTCTTCAGTGACATTTTTTTACTAGTTCAGGATCTTTGTGAAGAATGTCATAGAAGTTTCAATATAAAATTTCGCCAAAAGCATAATATGTAGCACTTAGGGCTTCTACTTTTAGTAACGTTTTCTAGGACCTCCACAGTGCATTCCTCAACGAATGTATTAGAAAAATAGGTATGCGTGACTCGTGTAACCTTTTGCGGGACTATAGATTGGCTGCCTTCATATTGAAGCTGAATAAGATTTAGATTAGTAATAACCACCGTAATATCTAAAAACTTCATAGGCAGTAGCCTTTTCGAAAGAAAAAAATCTTGTCCTGAGGACTCTTACGTTTGTTGGTCAATGCGTGCAATTCTGAATTATTATAATATTATTATGCTAGTATAATGTACAATTCTATATTATGTAATCTAAATCTTATGAAATGCTAAATCTATATCGTTTTACAGTATTATGTCATTTAAAACTATGGGCTATGCGGTGAACAGAACATACAAACGCATTGTATGTGGAAAAAAAAACGTGGAAGTCGACAATTTTGTTAGTTGTATCATGTGTGTTTACATTGTACATCTCTACTTTTCACTTGACTAGACTGACAAATGCGGTCCGTTCAACCCAAATTTTAAACGAATACCTAAAAAACATCAGTTAAATTGCTTTCATAAAAAAAAATTCCAAGTTATATGGAAAAATAATACATTTATTTTTTATTTAATTCGTAATAATAATATAATAATGTACAATAAATAAAAAAAAAACGATAGCAAATATGTAGCCACATGTGCAGATAGAGATCCTTGTTGCGGTGATACCTGCTTAGGAGGCAAGTAATTGATATTTTGTGTATTGTAATTGTTCTTTTATTAATTTTTTTCTTCTCCCTTTTTTTCTCCTCCCCCTTACATCGAAGTGAAAGGGAGCGCGGGCATTTTTATCTTAGGTAATCACTAATAATAACCCTATTGGGTGGCATGACAAACACTACTTTGGGAATCCCTGCATTGAAGGGTATATTTAATCCAGAGTTTAATGGAATTTCATCTGTCCTGGATATGGATATTCGCTGCAATCTGAATTCAAGGAACCACATCGAAGGCTTAATATCTGTCACATTTCGTAAGCTGGGTATTCTGAACAGGGTGCTGAGATATTTCACGCCCGGTCAGCTTATTCCTTTACATAAAGCGTAAGCGCGGCCGGGTATGGAATACTGTTCGCACCTATGCAATGGGACGGTTCTGCCAAATACCTGCTCGATGCCTTGGACGGATTGCAGCGATGGGCTACCTGTATTGTAAATGATAGTTTGCCAGCATATGTGTTTCCTCCTTCCTACAACCTAGGGTCCTTCAAGCTGAGCGTGAAGAAGGTAGAAGAAGGCAGGCTGGCACAACTGTGCCGAACGTCCAGTGATGTTTTTTATCTCTTACCGCCAGACACTTTCTTTGGGTTTTACTTCACTTAACATCAGGTGCAGTGGAGCCACTTTGCCGTGCTTTGATAAAAAAAAGAACCTGAATTTCCTTTATTATTTATTTCAACGCTTCCTTCCACATTTGGACGTAAATACTTCGGCGCATTTCGTAGACATTTTGTAGACAAGCCAAACGTTACACCTTCATTAGATTCCGTTTGCTTGGGAGCCTCATAACGGTAATTTGTAGTAACTGAGCTTGTTGCTGTGCTTGAACCGAAGGAAGTTTGTGGAATAGTTGAACTTCTACTACTTATTTTAAAGTTAATTCGTAACAAAGGCGCCTGGTGCGTTACTATTATAATCAACGCTAATCTAATGATTTCTTATATTAAAGCGAATGTTAGACATTGAAATAAAACTATTTTGCGGATTACATCGCGGTTTTTTAATTTATATTTTCTCCCGACGCGACGTTTCGAAGGCTTTGCAGCCTTCATGGTTACCTTGGTCATGAGTCCGCCCCAAGAAGCTTATAGCTTACCCAAAAGCTTCTTGGTCCGCCCCGTGACCATAGATATAGAGATCACCTACCATCAGGACTTGTTCCATAAAATTATGAAATGATACGTAGTTTCCTCCGTATTATAAGTACGCTAACACGGAGAAGAAATATTCATCGTATTATTACTAGTGGTCGAATATATGTATTTGTAACACATACTCATAAATTTCAAATTTTTTCTGCGCTCCTTCTCTACATAAACTTTAACTGTGGTAAATCTCGCACTCTGTGCCCATAATGTTTCAGTAGTATTATAATTCTCTTTGCCATAATGGGCTTAATAAAAAAACTAAAAAATACGCTTTATAGAAAATCCAACTAAAAAATAGATAATAAATTTGAATTAAGAATAGTGTAAATAAGAAAAAAATATATTTTATTGTAAAAAAGCGTGGGGTGCTTTTTAAGATATTATCAAAATGATATATAATACTTCTACTAATATTATCTGTCAATAAAATATTTATAACTATTGTCACCATGCACTACGCGCTTTTTTTACAATAAAATACATTTTTTTCTTATTTACACTCTTTACACTATTCTTAATTCAAATTTATTTTCTATTTTTTAGTTGGATTTTCTATAAAGCGTGTTTTTTAGTTTTTTTAAACTATTATTAATTTTTAATTTTTTAGTTCTGTCTGTTCACTATTGTCCAACAAATGTCACTAAAAATATATAAATTGACAAAAATCTCATTTTGCAAATTGAATAATGGCATAATCTTATCAAATTAGTGTATTGTTATCGGTCCTCGACAAACCTACAAAGTTTAAATAAACTCTGACCGTTTAAAGTGGGTCAAAATTGCGCCCAAACATAGAATAATAACGCATTATTATTCTAAGCGCCCAAAGGAGTCGGAGCCGGAGAGTTACAAACATACAAACAAACATACAAGTGAAGCTAATATAAAGCGTGTAAAAATGGTTGCAATGTTTTTTCTTCACGTATTAATATATAGATAAGTATTATAATATTTAGGCAGCCCTCAAGATTATAATGTTCGGTTCACACATATGACGCATGCGATCCCTTACAATCCGCAGATACATGATACATCGTTACATTCTATAGAGTGAGTACTATGCGAAGTAGATTCCACGTAGGTAATTCACCATGATTTGTATTTGGCATTTTATGATTCGTTCTTTTAATGTATTTAGACTCTTTGATAACGTTCGTTAGATTCCGAAATGCCGAAAGAGACTTATAGAATGTCTAGTATTTTTGTATAATTAAGTACAGTTAGGATATCAGTGCTCCTTTTCGCTTCTGGTGATCGAAAACCTGGAAATTTAACTCGTTATATTATTTCCTTATAGTTTGGCAGGTTCGTTCTTATTAGTATGAAAGACTCTATGAATTAAGGAAATCATCAATTGGACATTAGCGGTATTATGCCGCAGACGGAGTCGCGAATAAAAGTTACGACTATGTATGCAGGTGTAATCCACATTTCGACTGTTATCTTGGACTTGAAGTTGGGTTGAGATATAGAGTATAGACTATACGTATAGTAGACTAGGTAGTAACTAGAACTGTAGAATACATATTATGATTACCTTACATTAATACCTTACCTCAATGTGTAAACATAATATTTTTAATTTGAATATTCCAATAACCACCGTGTAGACGAGTGAAAGGTTGGCGTTGTGTGAGCAGTGGGAGGTTGCCATTTCAATGCGCGACCTCCAGTCGATTCAGTAGTAGTTTTTATACCATACACCGCGAACGTTGCTGTATTTGCTATTCAAAAGAGGTAAGAAATAAACGTTTTGCTATTGAAAATACCTTGTGTCATGATTAAAAAAAACATAAATAATTAGTACCTATTGATTCGTAATTCGTGCATATTAATTAATTATTTAAAATTATAAGTTATATTGAAACAACGTATTTGATAATATACGTAATAATCTGTACTTATAATACCTACGTAATATTAATAATGATATTTTTTTACTGCATCTAGTATGTCCCTACATATTTTACGCAACAATGTAAACAAAAATGAATAATATTAACAAGTATTATAGGCATTTAGACTGCCTCGGCGCCCGGTGGCGTAGTTGTATCAAGGTATGACTGCAGTGCTGAGGTCTCTTACATTGGACCTAACATAGCTGGCGAAATGTAGGTGTGATAATAATAATAATCCCTTCCTAGCCGATTTCGGCCACGGCGGCCAATCTTAACGGAGATCAGCCAGGTGCGCAGGTGATATTATAGTGCACAAGTGTGTGCGCAACACACAAGTGCACTAATTATTCCTTCACTCTCATAGTTTTTTTTTCTGAATGGGCTCACGTTTGTCCGCTATCCGCCTGATGTTAAGCGATGATGCGGCCTAAGGTGAAGCACGCTTGCCCAGAAGAAACCGATTCACTCGCGACTTAAAGAGTCCCAAATTGTATCTATGCGGATATAGACACGATGGTAGCGAATTCCACAATTTGGCTGTCCGCACAATAAAGGTGGAATAAAGCGCTTAGTGCGAGCCCTCGGAACTTCGACCATGTAACAATGACGCTTCGCCGTATCTCTAGTATAGTCCGGTGAGACGGCAATCCGACATGACCGGAGAGAGACCAGGCGCAGGACCAACGGCTTTACATGCTTTCCGAGGCACGGGGGTATCACACTGCCAACTTCCTGACTCTGAGCTGCGACTGAGTAATTTTTAAGATGGAAAAACCGAGTCATAATGTTTTTGGCCCGACCCAGGATTCGAACCCAGAACCTCAGCGCGCAAATCGTACTCGTAACGCGTACGCAATACAACTACGCCACCGAGGCAGTCAGTAGTGTGATACACCTCTGCCTACCCCTGAAAAGTGAAACAGGCGTGATATACCATACCATACCAGCCCTGTATTATACACTGCCCACTGCTGAGCACAGGCCTCCTCTACAACTGAGAGGGTTAAGGCCTTAGTCCACCATGCTGGCCTAGTGCGGGTTGGCAGACTTCACATACCTTCGAAATTCAGAGAACTTCTCAGGTAAAGGTTAAAGCGAGCGATAATTCACAAACAATACACACATAACTTTTTAGAAAAGTCAGAGATGTGTGCCCTTTGGTTTTGAACCTGTGGACGTGATATTATAGTATCTAGCTATTATAGGCATTTACCACTACAAATTATAAGTGTATAATACGTCCATATACTGTGTTAATACCTACATCATGTTAATTCAATCACATGTGGCATACATAACAATAATTGCCTGTGAATAATTGAGACAACTGTAATCAACCTACTTGATTACAGTTAAAAATAATATATAAAATAAATAAAGACTCTCTTGAAAACTCTACATAATATCAGAAAATAGAATAAAACAGTACTTTCATGAATAGCAATCTGGAATACATCCATAAAGAAAATAAGGAAGAAAATTCGAAACCAGGACTATGATACATATTTTAATATTAATAATATAACATAGTTACAAATGATAACCAAACGCTACGAAGTAGGGGACAAGGCGTTGCGTTCGATTCTTTAATGATCAATCAACCGTTTCCAAAGGTTATTGACACTGCAAATCGGAATTCAGAGAATTTAAGTCATTTTTAAGACTTATGTATCTATATTCTATATCTGTATTATGACACGAATAATTTTGTTTATAAAATAATATTATTTTAACAGCTGGAATTTATTTAATCTTCTCAATTTAAATGTTCCAGAATTTCCAAGATCCAGACAACCATGGTATTAAAGCTTTACGGTGTATCGGATGGACCCCCGTCTCTATCAGTGCGACAGACTCTAACTCAACTAGAGATACCGTTTGAACTGATCAATGTAGATTTCGGCAAAGGAGAACACATGACTGCAGAATATGCCTTGGTGGGTATTAAGATAGTTTACGACCCTTTTATGTAACTAAAATTAATATCTATAAATCACAATCTGTTGTCTGTTATCTGTTATTAATAAGTTACAATAAGGGTAGAGCAGATAAATACTAAATAGATATCTCATACCATTGATTATGACGAACTGCTAACAATTATTTATTATGATTGCCGTAAATTATAGCTACCTACCTATTATTTTGTACCATTATATTATTTTTATTATCAAAGATGGTGCTAATTGTTAATACGAATAAAGCGCATATTCCTAGATAAATTCCTTTGTTTGTAACCATTTTACTCTTGAATCTATAATATCGATTCCATCAACAATGATATCCGTGATGTTATCGACGTAACAATATGGAAATACAACTTTTAAATTTATAATTATCATTGCATAATCTTTAAAATTGTTGTTTAGATGAACCCACAAAAAGAAATTCCGGTTTTGGACGACGATGGATTTTACTTGAGTGAAAGTAACGCTATCATGCAATACATTTGCGAAAAATACAAGCCGGGCTCGTCTTTATACCCGCAGGAACCACAAACAAGGTAATAGCAACATGATAATATCTAGGCAAATTGCCGGCCTTAGATACCCGGGCGCCCTGAGTGCTAAACTTTGTCCTTTAACTCAAAGTAAACACATAGAGCTTGTGGCGCCCACAAGACTTGCGCTAGCCTTCCTAGGATTTTGACGTAGATCTTCCTGGGCGCTCAGTCTGTCCCCCAAAAGCCAGTACTGAAAAAGGTATCTCTAATATACTTTAACTAATCTCAATGAACACAATGCTTCGTTCATTGGAGTTTATGTTATTAGTATCACATTTATTATGGGTTTTCGCCACTGGATATCTATATCGCATGCTCACGCCTTTTATCCCCGAAGGGGTAGGCAGAGGCGCAACTAGTGCACCCACTTTTCGCCAAGCGTATTCCGTCCCATGATGTGATAGGGGGCGAGCCTATCGCCATACCGGGCACAAATTCCAGACTCCGGGCTGATACTGAATAGAAAAATCCAATATCACTTTGCCCGACCCGGGGATCGAACCCGAGACCTCAGCCTTGCAGTCGTACCGTAATACAACTATGCCACCGAGGCATTTTCTATATTATGTTCCACAACCACCTCAATGCCACAATATTGTTTCCTTATATTTTTTAGAATAGATCATCATTTCATTTTCAGAGCAATCATCAATCATCGTTTGTGCTTCAACTTGGCTTCATATTACGCTAATATATCTGCTTATACAGTGAGTAATATCGTATACATAAGTATTTGTGTTTTACTCGGTTAATAATTTTAAAACCTAATTGTTTTAAGCACGGTCACTCTGTTAGGAACAAATATGCTCTAAATATTACTTTAGGTGGGTACTTACTCCATACATAAAAATATCGAATAATCAATAGGTACAGACTCCGATAAACTAGTTTTATGTATTTAAACTATTAGCACAGTTGTTATGTTTGCCTTTCTTAAAGAAATGAGATCATATAAATCAATGGGGGCTACATGTGTTCAAATATAACTGCAAGGAACAAATGTAGGTAGATACCTATAGTTGCATAAATGTTCTGCCGAAACTAGAGAAATTAATGAAACCTCTACCATTTACGTATGTGATGACAATGTTACGTGCAACATCTTAGTTTTAACTGTAATATTCGACGATAGTCTTCACAAATTTTACTTCGTGCAAGAGTTTGCCCGCAGCCCCGCCCTCGTGGTTTGTCTTCCCGAGAGGAAACTCCCACTCAGAGCTTTTCCGGGATGAAAAGTAGGATACCTAAGTGTTAATCCAGAAATTAAACCACAATGCCAAGGTTTATCAAAATCTATATAGCAGTTTCCACCTTTACTTTTAATAATCTTCTTCACGAATTTTCGCACTCATAACACCAGTAGAGCAATTAGAATTTATCTAACTACACTATTTGAGTATGTCTTTTACAAAAAAGCATTATGATCATTCCAGATGGCGCCAATATTTTTCGATTACGAACGCACACCACTCGGTTTGAAGAAAGTGCACATTGCATTGGACGTTTTCGAGACCTATTTTACCAGGTTGGGAAAAGAATACGCCGCAGCGGATCATTTGACCATAGCCGACTTTCCACTTATCAACTCCACCATGACACTAGAGGCTATTGGTTTCGATTTCTCAAAATATATTAAAGTAAGCACATAATATCAAGTTGACGAAGATCCCTGCGATCTGTATAAGTATGCTTAGGTAAAAGTGAGAACCAATTAATTATTAGGCATCATGAGTCTTAACAGCAGGGTGATGAGGGCAGTGGAGTGCCACGTCATTACTTCTTCTGTATGGGTATTGCTACTAATTATGGGCGGTCGTACCACTTACTATCATGCTTATGTCGGCATTCAACTGCAATACAAATAGCCTTTCAGCCTATGGGCTATGACAGGTTGTTTTTACGATACATTTCAATTTCTAGTTAAAATATATCTCTTTTCTACTTAACTTACTACATTGCTCTTGGCAAAATTGGAATGAAAAATAAAACATGCTAATTTCATAATATACAATTTTTTCATTTATTTTTCCAGATACACAAATGGTACAATGATTTCAAAAATAATTATCCAGAACTATGGAAAATTTCCGAAGGTGCTATGAAAGAGATCATGGAGTTTGCTGCGAACCCGCCTGACTTGACACACCTCGACCATCCGATACATCCAATTCGTAAAATTAATAAATAACGTTTCTTTTTAAACTAAAAAACAATATGGGGTTGTTTCACAAGTTCCAAGTAAATAATATTATTAAAACTTACGCGAGACATATCACATTAGTAGCTTTCAAACACGGTTTTACGTCAGAATCGCCGACCAGTTTCGTTTCCAGAATACGTGAGTAAAACCGTGTTTGTAAGCTAGTAATGTTCCAAGTAAATGCTATTCGTCCTATAAACTTATAAGCCGACCAAATAAAAAAGTCACTCTTATCTATGCTCCAAAGCATAGAGTTATTACTTATTATATCATGAGGACTTCATCGCGTCCACATAGGTGAGATAGAATTATTCAGCGTTTTACGGATTTTGCGCGAGAAAACACTGCATCCTTCCATAGTTACACGTGCCAGTCGCAGTATTTTCCTAAAAATAATAATTAACGATATTATTTATCACTCAAAAACACCAGGGGTTCTTAAATTAAATATGTTTGTCACAGCTTCAAGATTGCCACCTGAAGAATAATCACGCACGCCGAAAGGTACAAAAAAGACGTCCAGCATCTCTAACACACGAGTTTTATAATCTTATGTTTCATTTTTAGAACTGTCATTCCGTAAGTAATGGACCAATCTATAGTATTAATAATCTAAGCGCCCAAGTAAATGGTAATTAAATGAGTAGTATTTACATTAGCTGTTTAATACGATAGGTGTCTAATAAAATTTACATGAATTTTGTGAAACAGCGAAGAGTAAAGTATTTTCTATCCGGAGCCAGAGACGCATCTCCTCATGTAGCCGAGGCAAGCGTTGCTGCAGCATTGTGTGTGGTACGTGCACTGTGGACAACAAACGAGAGTATTAAAAAAAAACAGCTTTATTATTCCTTGCATTATTACAGGATTATCTTCTTACTAATATGTGTGTTTTGTTAGTTAAACTGAAGTTAGTTTTTCTTTTTCCTTTATGCAAGAACCCCAGATTGGGTAAAGGCTTCCAATGATACCCATTTGTCTCCGTCTCGAGCTATTTGCACCCATAGAATAATAACGCCAAGAATGATAGTTTCATATCAAAAAAACTGTCAAGTGTGAAGCATAAAACTCATTGATGTAGGCGTAGGCCACACGTATTGACGTTCTGCCACACGCACACAAGGGTGCAAATAATGTTGCTAGTGGTATCGGATTTTCCCCAAAACCTTAAGCCATTATTTAATTAGGATTATTTAATTATGGAATTATTATTATTGTTCACAGTAAGGGATTACTTTATCCTTAATTTTAATGATAAAACTCTGAAATAAAAAATAATAAAATAAATCCCTTAGAATGACCAAAACAGTACCAAATTAAAAACAAATTACGTTGATGACGTGAATTAATCGGTTGAATGCGGTATTTACCTTTGCCTCCATTCTAGTTTTATGATGATGATATGAATGAATGCCTTTATTTTTATTTTAATTATATTTTTTTTTTATTTATTTATTTGGGAAACATACAATATTTTAATTCTTATAAGCTAGGTAAGATAATTTAAATACAGAAATCAATAAAGTTTCCACTTATAGAAAGCTGTTATACAGTATAGTAGTCTATGCTATAGGTAAAACTAAAAGTGATTAAACATAAAAAAAAAAATGTAAAATTTATGTCAATAATGTCAAATGTATCTAGTTCTATTGTATTACGGTTCTTTTGCGAACCATAGTAAAAAAGGCAGCATCACCATTCACCATTCAACCTTATAATTGACGTCATTTGAAGCTTAGTGCTTACGTCTGCTGAAAAAAAGACGAAATTAAAAGTTAAAATTATAAATGATAACTTCATAATTTCTAAAAAAGAAAAGATACAGATGTCCTTATTTTAGAACTATTTTCATTTAAAATAATAATAGAAGCTTGTTAAAATTTGAAATGTCAATTAAAATCAACTCAACAGAAAAATATTATTTTCATAATACTGGCAACACAATGCCAAAGCATGCAAAGGTACCAATTAAATAAGTTAATTTTAGAAATATATTAATTTTAGAATATGAAAATCAACATTTGGGGTATCAATTTTCTTTTTTTTTGGCAACATTTTGATATAATTGCGTCAATAAAATTTTTGAATTATTGTTTTTGCTTTAGCTATTATTTTATGTCAAAATATTAGATTAATCGTAATAATTGCATGTGAAATGTTATGTTACAATGTTTCTCAAGATTATCCGAGATACTGAGACATCAGTTTATTGCACACACCATCATTTTAAAATAAAATATCGAGAGCTGCTAGCGCTACGATTCGGCCTTGAGCACTGACGCGGGATGTTCGGTTACTAGGCTAAATGGCTTAGTTTTACTTGCCTCACTAAGCGTGCATGTTCACGGTTTCTATGTGTTATTATTCTAAGTTTGCACCCAATTTCGGCCGACTATTCTTTTAAGAGATGAGAGTATGAGAACTGTTTAATAATTACATATGGTTACATAGTATGTATTATGTGGTCCTAGAGTAATTGATGATGCGTTAACCTCAAGAAGTCTGCTCCTCCTCAATAAACTGACACCACTATTGTACTACGTACCTATTATACTGTATATTATTGTAATCGTTGAGTATATGCATAATATAATAATTTATAACCTCGGTATTTGTAATAGTAATAAATATTTTTTATCACTTTGTTTATGTTACTTTGGGTATTACTACATTACGATATTGTTGTAATTATTTATTAACCGGCTACTCGAAGGATAATGTGTAGAGTACACAATTACATTAACAATTTAAAAAAAATGCATTTTGCACTTAGTTGAACTATTGTCAGGTAGAATAGAGATAGATATCTAAAATTTTATGTTCAACCGCCAACTTGCTTTAATAACCTTTCTCAAATTTATTTTATCAGTAGGTATTTGCAAAAAAGCGAAGGCAATAAAATTATAAATACCATGTTACAAACTATCGAAAGCCCTTATAACTTTATGTTTAATACCCCGCAATATTGAAATTCAGGAATCTGATTATAACAAACGAAATACGAATCTACCTATATACCTACTTAATATATCAAAAAGTGTATATTATGTATGTTCTCTATGGACTATATTGCCAGGAGCGATATCGATGATTTTTTTGGGTAATCTTCAGCTTAGCCCAGCGGGTGATTCTGTGAAGTTTAGGAGTGATCGAATCAACTTTTGCTTTTCGGCAATTTTGTGTCTGCATCTGGCTATAATAAGGCTATAAATAGTGCTACCCGTCCGAAGCCGGGACAAGTTGCTAGTATTCAATATTCGAACTGAGTACCTACTCTAAATAACGGCAATTAATAAAACTAGTTAAATTATTCATCGTTACCGTCATTATGAACATTATATTTTATTGCCTTCATTCTCAGAATAAGATAAGACTAAAGCATCTTATTCTGAGCCTTCATTCACCCGCATATTAGGCATCTCCTGACAGCGAGCGTCATGATGTTGGCAGAACCATGAGGAAAAAATTCGGTACATACGTTATTTTTAAAACCCTGGAGTAAATTTTTCTAGTTTCATTAATTTAATGTCACCCATAAATAAAATTTCAGTTGCCAATGTAGTTCCCGGTCCAGAACCTACAGCCTACACTCTACAGCCTGCAGCCTGCACTCGCGAATCAAATTATAGGCTTGTTGCCGCTATGAATGTGACCAAAGGCAGTTTTCAATCGATAAGAAGTTTTTTTAGTAGTGTCAAAACATTCATGAAAAAGAATAAAACTGCACATAGCTAATAGATTTGTGTACAACAGTATGTAATAAACTACATAGATAATAACCTGGTTTTAAAGCTTATTTACCTTTATTCCTAAACATATCTAACTTTCTTTTACTTAAATACCTACTGCAATCCAAAGTAGAGACAAAAATAACGAAATTGTAAAGGTTAATACGTTAGGGAGAGTGGGGGACGCACCCTACACGCAGGTATCGCGTAGACAATAGAGCAGGTATAGAAGGGACAAATACTTGGTACATTTCAAAACCGTTTTGTGCGATGTTTCTGTATAACAATAGTTATGAACTTCGTCCTAATAATTCATTCGTACTTAGATCAGTCTCATTCATAACCCCAAAGCAACCACATCCTCTAGCGATGACGTTACAATATTCAGAGTAAAAAAACAGCACAATTTTATCGTGTTTGAAAAATGTTTTGCCTAGAGTTCCTAACATTGACATGACCTAGATACTAAGAAAATACCATGCTGAAAATGACATGCTGTTGGAAAGCCATAAAACCTGATTGTGGGTGTCTTCGATTGTGTGTGTCTTACATTGAGTGTCTAATTTCAAGTGTATTTATTGTGCCTCAAATCAAACCTCAGTAGTCACAAATCTTAGGCACAATCAGTAACGTACGTACAATATCGTACAAACGTTTGACGGTCCATTCATCGGATTGGTGCCGTGCTCTAGCTTCTCAGTTCAATTTGAAAATCAATTCTGTCGAGGTATTTTGTCATTGAAACCTTTATCTGTCTTTAGTTATCGTTAAACAAATGAGCTCTGCAAAACCCTTACGAATTGTATCGGACTTAAAACTAAATCGATTGTTTCCTTTTTATTGCATTTGGGCCCTTCGTTTGATAATCTGACGCAAGTCGGCTTATTCAAACACACAGGTTTTTGGTTGCGTTCTTTTTGGCGCTCCAACCCTTACTTTAAACGGCTACGGTGAGAGCACCCGCTAGTGGCGTACGAACCTACTGTTGGTCGCTGGAAGAGGACAGAGATATCTTTGATTATGCCGTCCTGGTTGGAATTTGTGCTCGAAGTGACCGTCGGCTCACGCCATAGATCATTTATTGGTCTATGGCTCACGCCCTAATTCGTCATATCATGGAACGGAAACACGTTCGGCGAATTGATGGTGTACATTTACGTCTACTTTATTGAGGCAATAGATATTAGTTGTGTTATTTTTAAAATCAATAAGTTATAATTATATCGCATTTACTACAATAAGTTTGTTTTATTTTGTCGTCTCTCCCTGGATTGTAGATATTTGGGTACATTGAAATAAAATATATACACATAAAGTATAATATGTCGTCTTATTTATTCCTCGTCTTTTTAAATTCCTTCCACGTTTATTTTATAAATAAGTTACATTTGACCGGGCAAGTACGTTTGATTGTAAATAACGTGATTTATTTGTTTCAGAATTTTATTTCTACGTCGAATCAGTGAGAGGCAATCCTATGCTATATGCGAACGGTTATCGATACACGCTTCAAAAAGAACGGAACCCAAAGAATTTAAAAAAACGGTGGAGGTGCGCTAGACACAGCTTAGGCTGCAAGGCGGCTGTCTTCATGGTTGACAACAAAATAGTCAGATATGAACACGAGCATGACCATAATATTGTATATAAACTCCAGAGCAACGGTACTTTTCAATTGATCAACAGCAAAAGCGGTCAAAACTTTAACACAAGAACTTATAGTTAGAATTAACTCAAGTTTGTAGTGTAATTATTATTTTAAGATGTACGCTCTACAATTTTGGTTGTATATTAAATTTTCATTAAGTTCATTTTGTTTGGATCAATTAATCCCTATAAATCCACAATAACTTTATTTATTCTATGATGTAATGTCTAAATTTGTAAAACATATATTGGGTGTTATATATCTATTGATAATTTTATTTATTCGTAGGTATATAACACATCGTGTGACACAAAAGCTCTATAAGAATAATATGTACTTACAAACTCGCCAATTTCAGCACATTTCTTCGTTGTAGTTTCAATCTGCGGTTCAACAACAGGAATCGGGTCTAAATCTTCGACATCTTTAGGCAAAACAATTTCCTTTGTTGTCAGTGACGGGTCATCAACTCCGTCCCTTATCAAGTTCCCACTCGCGTATACAAACACGATACAAAACAGCAATATGCAAACACGAGACATTGTGGTCGAATGCAGTTTACCACTAACGGGTTCTGTTTATTTGTCGATTGATATAGTAGAGGCCTGTATCCCCGGTGTCAAATATACATACCTATACGCCCGCATGTATGTGAGATAGCATGACGGACACCTCCTGCATGTCAATATTGTTTATAGGATGTTTATTTTGTGACTTAGTTCAACATACTTTCTTTCGCGTGTTTTTTTTTAATATTTTCCTTGTTGTGCCTACATCTGGAATTACGGCCAGCGTGAATAAAGCTTTCTTTACTTGAATGTATTAAGTAGGTATAGTTCTTAGCATGAGACATCAGCAAATGGAAGTATAATGTAATGTAATAATGTAATAAATAACATATATAAATTACTCCACAACAAATTTGATTCGCCATACCTATTAAGCTTAATAAATTTTAAAAAATTACTCCACAACTAGTTTGATTCGCCATACCTATTAAGCTTAGTAAATTTTAACACCAAGTATAATCCGCGTATACCTACCCATGACGACGTTTAGCTTATAAGGATGGCAAAATAATACATCCTATTATAATCGTCTTACAAGAATGTCCCGCCTATATAATGAATTATCTATGAAACATTCCGCACCTGATATTCACACTCCAAAACATAGTACTTTCCGACGCTCAGTCAACAACATATTCACAGCACCAAAGTCAGATACAACTCCCATATCGTTTGTCTGAAATTAGTCATTATAGTTTCTTATTTTTTTTTCTTCTTTATATTTACGCTCCTGCTGCTAAGTGCTTAGCTGTTTAAATCTTAATAGTGACAATGATGTGTCAACATAGTTAGGATTGCAATCTAGAATAATACCTTATGTTCATGTATCTTACAATGTATTGATTAATGATTACTCCCTATGGAAAGATACCAAAAACTTTAAAAGACCCATCACTCAAATTCCGCCTATCCTAGATGGGGACGGAAAATGGGCCATAAGCAATGAGCACAAACCTTCAAGGTTCGCACAATATTCAGAAAGAACTTTCCAAGAAAACAAAGCAACAGCGAAACATCCAATTTTTGAGTGCACACTTTCCTCACATAACCAAGGAATCAAGCTTGTGAACCCTAAAGAAGCTTCTGGAATAATCCATAACAGTATTAGTTCAAAGAAGTCGCCTGGATGACCTCATAACAGGAGAAATCTTAAAACACCTTCCATGCAAAGCGATAATAAAACTAACGAAACTAATAAATGCCTCATTTGCGTTAAAGTATGTACCGGAAGCATGGAAGGTTGCTGAAGTCATAATGATCCCAAAACCAGGGATACCACCCCATGAAGCATCATCATATAGGCCTATCTCTCTCTTACCTATATTATCAAAACCTTTTGAAAAGCTTTTACTGAAGCGCTTAAAATATATTATCTGTAAGAATAACCTTATACCAAACCATCAATTTGGCTTTAGAGAACAACACTCTACTATAGACCAGGTACATAGAATAACTACCAGGATAGAACAAGCACTCGAAGAAAAAAGTTTGCGCGACCGTGTTTTTAGACGTTGCCCAAGCTTTAGACAAAGTTTGGCATGAGGGTATGATAAAAAAGCTCAGACAAATGCTGCCATCAGATTTTTCGGATATCTTACATTACGAACAGGATGTTTAGAGTTAAGCAAGAGGATGAATATTCCGAGCTTAAAATAATTAAAGCTGGGGTCCCGCAAGGAAGCGTCCTAGGTCCCACTTTAAACCTACTATACACGAGTGATATACCAGAACCAGATAACAATACTATTGCAACCTTTGCAGATGACACTGCCATTATGGCTACTGGATCAAATCATAAGGAAGCAGCAGAAAAACTAAAAGGTGCCCTAAATAAAATTTATGAGTGGACACAAAAATGGAAAATTAAATTAAATGAAACAAAATCAATTCATGTCGATTTCACGAACAAAGGCCAAATTTATCATCCAGTACATATAAACGGCTTAAAGGTCCCATATGCAAACACTGCCAAGTACCTTGGCATAACACTTGACGCTAAGCTGCGATGGAAAGCTCACGTCAAAAAGAAGAGACAAGAACTTAATATACGATATAAAAATATGTATTGGTTACTGGGAAGAAAGTCTTGTTTATCAATACATAATAAATTATTACTGTATAAGCAAATTCTCATGCCAATTTGGACGTATGGAATCCAACTTTGGGGCTGTACCAAATCGAGCAGCGTTAAAATAATCCAACAGTTCCAAAATAAAGTCCTGAGAGATATTGTCAGCGCTCCCGTATATAAGAAATGACGACCTCCATCGTGGTCTTAAAATGGAATCCGTCACGGAAGTCATCAAATAGTTTGCGAAAGCTCTCGAATGTAGACTTCGACAACATGTAAACATTGATCCATTCAAGCTACTCGATAACACGAACCTTGTGCGAAGACTAAAAAGAACTAAACCTTTCGAACTAGTGTAGTAAAGTGTAGTGCATAATTACAGCGAACAAATAATAGTGTCAGTGCTAAGTATATATATAACACACGAACAAAGTGTTTTTTTATGTTATCAGACTCTAAGAAAGTGCCTAGAACATTATTCTTAGTTGTAGTAAACTTATCACCTAGAAAATTAAGTTAGAATAATATTGCTTATTAGTCTTAGGTATAGACTAGATTGTAATTTGTTGCTAAGGACCTTGTTCCTACAACAAAGGATAAAAAAAACAATGTATTTGATTGTTATCTGTTTTGTTGTCCAAACAAATAAATAAATATAATGTTACCTAGTTGCTCAAAAATGGAAAAATACAGTAAGGTTAATTATATAATTTTCAAGGCATACAACAGAACTTTAAGTACCTTTCAATACAGCTGTTTTCTTAAAATAAGTCATAATTATAAATCAATGTGGTAGAGCACCTCTGTAGGCCTTTTTCTCTATACCATTAATGATGCAGAGAAAAACTATCATCCTGGGTCGGGCAAAGTGGTATTGGGTTTTTCTTCTCAGTATCAGCCAGGAGTCTGGAATTTGTGCTCGATATGGCGATAGGCTCGCTCATTTTTACATCATGAGACAGAATACATATGGCGAAAAGTGGGTGCCTTAGTTACACCTCTGCCCATTCCTTCGGCAATAAAAGATGTGAAGTGTGTCCCAATAACGGGTCAGCTCATTTGGGGTAGTGCCATTGTCTCACAATAAACCAACGTGACAAGACAGCTAGCTCGGTTTCGGGTGATTTGAGATTTTCAGAGACCTAAAACAATCCCAAGCATTGCCAAATCCCTAGTCCTTTCCATTGAGGACCACAGCGCATCCAGGATTCTTCTGATGTTTTAGTTTTTTTTACCTACGGATCGTTTGGCGACCTTACAAAATAAATCACAACCTCTGGAGCAATCGGGTAAAAAGTAGTGGGACTCTTACATTGTGTTATATTTCATTTCTTCTTCTTCTTAGTCGATTCCTCAAGGCAGGGCTGCGCCGTCCCTATGTGCGAGGTGTGCGGCGCACATAGGCGCCAAGGCAATAGGGGCGCCGGAAATAACGGAATCAGAATGAAATGCCAGCGGTAATTATTGAAATTTTCACACAAGTAAGAAAGTACGTAAGACTGCCTCGGTGGCGTAGTTGTATTACGGTACGACTGCAATGCTGAGGTCTCGGGTTCGATCCCCGGTTCGGGCAAAGTGATATTGGGTTTTTCTATTCAGTATCAGCCCGGAGTCTGGAATTTGTGCCCGATATGACGATAGGCTCGCCCCCTATCACATCATGGGACGGAATAAAAATGGGAAAAGTGGGTGCATTACTTGCGCCTCTGCCTACCCCTTCGGGGATAAAAGGCGTGAGTATGCGTAAGAAAGTACGTTGGTAGGTACAAGTCTCCAGTACTGGATTGAGACTACTTGATGCCCTAAGTGAACCACTCCTCTGCAAACCCCCCAGGAATAAGGCCTTTCCTGCAGCATCGTTGTACTTTTACGTACGTCGAAACAGGACGACAAAAGTCAAAGGTGCTTTATAGATTTCGCACACAGGCGCTGTCTCGGGTCGGCGCGGCCCTGCCTCAAGGCTGAGGGTTGTGACCACTATTAACAACTCCTGCCACTAGTGCTCTCCAGGCCGCTCTGTTCTCCGCGTGGCGCATGGCTGCTGGGATGTTCAATCGGGTGCGGACCCTGATAGTGTCCGTCTATCGGGCAGGTGCTCTTCCTCTATTCCGTTTCCCGTTCATGCGGCCAACTAGTATGAGCTTTTCTAAGTTAGCGGGCTGTTATGATACATTGCACGCGGCTCCGCCCACGTGGAAAAGTTTTTCCGGGATTAAAAGTAGTTCCTGAGATTAGCGCGTTCAACCAAACAAACTAACTCTTCAGCTTTATATTAGTATAGATTATAAGTATAGATTTAAAAACTAAATAACAATTTTCAATATGAAATAATCATTTATATATTCATCGTCCTGTATTTTGGCTCATGCAGAACTTGGCAAATAGCAACTATCAGTAATTATCCTCGTCGGCATAGGTATATGTAACTATTACCGAGTAATCTGGTTTGCAAGTGATTCATCAGCATATCGAGGACAACTTATTGCTTATCCATTATCTAAATATTTATTATACTCTCACATATCAAATTACACAGCGGTATTTGCGAAAACACTAGAAATTTATAAACTGCGCAAAACATGCAAAGTATTAGGTATACCTACCAATGATTTTGCAGTTTTAACTTTCAAGGCATAAGTAGGTGTAGGTACTTACTTATTATAATAGGTGGTAGGTCTCTCATATGTAAGAGTCCGTCTGGGTGGGTACCACCGCAATGTCTATTTCTACCGCCAAGCAGCAGTGTGCATGCACTGTTGTGTTTCGGTTTGAAGGACACAAATACAAGTGGAAGGTTGCCCACTTGCACTGTAAGTGATTACCAAAATTTATGAGGTGCGTCATCGTGGATGAATTTAATTATGTATTAGATAGTAAATAAAACAATGTTTTGCAAGTACATATAAAAAAATATATTAAATCTAAAGATCAATAGGGACGCCGAATATAGAGCGCCGCGTAGTTCTCCTGGTCTGTTGAACCACCCTCGGTGGCACGGTGGTTCTGCTGCCAAGCACGCCTGGCAGTAAATTATTCATTGGCAAGACATTCCCCACATTGTCCAGTGGCAGATTATTTAATGGTAAGTTGTCCAAAGGCAACTGAACTGGTAGACCACCCAATAAATCACCAATTAGATTTTTGCAGAGAGCCCCTGTCAATCTATCCGCCATGCCACCCCATAGCCCCATTTGGCAGAATCTGAAATGAAATTTAATAGTACGATATACTTATGTATAATAATGTATAGTCTATTGTGAGAGCGAGACGGAAGAATGGACTATGGACAATGCATTTAGTGTAGATTTTATTTGAGAGTTCCGTATATAAAAAGTCGCGTGTAATATTGGGGGGTACAGTAGGTAGGTAGGTATAGATATATATTGCTAATATAATTAGGAAACAAGATGAGAAAATACATAAATCTAGAATATAGTTATTGCATTGAGACAACGCCTAGCGATGCATCACCGCAGATCGCTCTTGAAGGGTCATTGCATGTTCTAAGTTCTAATGTAGGTACCATTTTAATGCTTTACAATAAAGCTTAAACTTATATTCTCTTACTTCTTATGCTATGTATGCGACCCTAACTGTTGTAAATAGAATAGAAACTATACAAACCTGAATCCTTTTTCCGTAGTAATTCCATCAGATATTTTCAAAAACTGATCACTGTCTTGTGTGTAAGGTAACAAGCCAAATAAGCTCTTCTGCGATGAACCCTTATTGTTTTCGTCAGCATTTAGGCCGTGAGCGAAGGAAGATATTAGGCTGACAAAAGATTCTCTGACACGAGCATCCGTGCTTGACACTTCACCACCAGCCGATCTGCCTTCAGCATCTAATGGCTCGAATATGTAAGCTAGCTCATCTCCGTGCGCAGGGCCTTTCACTTTACTGTTACCGGATGTTAAATTTGCTGCGGAGTTGTCTGAAAAATATAATAATATATATAAGTCATGTCATCGTCAATATCGTCGGGGATAGTGCAAAACTGCGTAACTAGAACTGGTAAATACCGTGTAAGTAACGAAAGGATGTTAATTGAAATTGATACTTACGACACTTAACTTATGATTGTTAATACTATACTTATCTTTTTCCTTACGCGGTATTTACCACTATTAGTTACGCAGTATTTACCACTATTAGTTACGCGGTATTTACCACTATTAGTTACGCGGTATTGCACTATCCCCGACGATATCCAGAAATAATTTTAATAGTTTTAAGGTGCCGACATAATATGTCTTCGCTTAAAACATAATGAAGTAAAGTAAATTTACCAGTAAGGGCCAGTCCGGGCAAGAAATGCGACCCTTTAGTGAGATTGCCTTTGTGCTCAAAGCTGTAGAGATAGGCGGGGCCGCCTGAACTCCACGCACGGACGCTCTGGTATGCGGGGAAGTTGAATAAGGCATCACCTGCAAAGGAAAAATTCAATTTAAAAAATAACTAGTAACTAGAGTATCGCTTTCTGGTCAATTTGTCAACATTTTGTATCTAAATAACATGTTCACTTAATATAAATACTAATCCATTTATTAAAAACTTAAAATATTGTATGATTAAACATATTAATGTATTTCTGACCCTATAAAATGAAAACAATAAAATAAATTGCTCACATAGATATTGTATGCATATTTATGTTATGCTGTTGAAGTGGTTTTGCAAAAATGGAACCCTAACTCAATGGATAAATATGCCCACCGCCTGTGACGAAGGGTTGCATGCGAGGGGCAATAGAGAGGGTTGTAAAACGGGTCCGTTAACAATGGATCGATACGTACAGACTACACGCAAAAAACGCAGACTCTACATGTAGCGACGCGGCGCAAAATTTTATATATTATCACGTTGACAAAATCGTTTAGATTTTAAGTTTCAGTCGATTTTATTTGTTTAAATGCCTTTAGTTAACATAACTGGGAAATCTTAACATAGTAGTAAAGTTGTACAAGAGACGCATATAACGCAAGTGGCTACAGTATCATATTCAATGTTTACTGGAAATATTTATCGAGACATTACTATCCCTTTATCTATAAACTTTACTCACTCGTAGCTTCAACAATCTGTGACAGTCCATCCACGGTTTGAAGAGTAGCATTGAAGACTGCTGTGTAATAGTCCGGTAGAGCAATAGGCAGCAGGGATTGGACTGCTGCAGTAATAGGCAGTAATCCTTCTACACCCGACACGACTCCTTGCAAACCGCCGATCAGATCCTTCTTTATAAAGTCTTTCACTTGTTGCAACTGTCCTGTTAGGAACTGGTTGTATTTTCCTGCAAGACACGTTATACGTTACATGAAAAATTTAGCTGCTTGTGGTTGCTTCAATTGATAAAGCCATTGGTTAGCTAAGACTTAAATTCTTAAAGGCTGGAGAATCCTAATTTTAAACTTGTATTGTAATAATGTGAAGTACATATTTCCTTCATATTTCTTATTTACGCTAGACTCTTTCACAGCGCTGGGAAAATTTACTTCGATATAGATTTCCATTCATTACTCTGACCAATATTTAAAATTTAGTATTTTAATGAGACATTTTAAGGAAAAAATGGCCAAAAGGGACTCACGCTTTTAGTAAGTATTTCAAATCAAACCAAATCCATACCAAATACAGCATTAGATGTCTCAGCCGAGGTAACGCCGGTGAGCATGGGCGGGCGTTTTTGTTTCTTGTTCAACGATTCGGCTGGTTTCTCCGCTACAATGGGGGGCAGAGCTCGGAGGTCATCCTCACCTTCCACCCTAGCACCGGCACCTATAACATACCGTTATATCTAAACCCTTAAAAAAAAGTGTGTGTGTACTTATGTACAGTATTCAATCCATTCTTCTCTGGAATGCGCTCCCACTCGATGTTAGGACGACCACGAATCGTTCTGCATTCAAAGCTAAGGTACGACTGCTGTTGCTTAACAAGCATCTCAATAATCGTCTCCTATTATATAATTTGGTTTATGTATTTATATATTATTATGTATTTTATATATTATTATTAGGTTTTATATATTTATATTGTATTCGTTATCATGTTTATTAAGTGTATTTGTGTTGCGTACTTTTATATTTATGCTTTTTAACATGTCTTTTTTTTTTATTCTCTTTCTCATTTTATGTTATATCTTTATTTATTACACCTACCTGTATTGTTTATCTCTGCATCACCATAAGGTTGACTGGTAGAGAATGCCATTCGGCATTAAGTCCGCCTTTATACATTATTGTATAAAAGTAATAAATAAAATAAATAAATACAGTCAGAAGCATAAATATCTGTACAAAATCAACATTTCAAATCGCCTATATACGCGTTAAGTTAAACCTAAATCTTTTTTTCTTTGTTTGAGGTAAAGTAAATCTCTTTTATTTTGTTTTTGTGAAGAGAAAAAAAAGATTAGTAAGAAGAAAAAAGTATGTAGGCGATTTGAAATTTTGAATTTGTTCAGCTACTTATGCTGGTGACTGTACACGCGTAGAAGTTTAAATACTTCTTTGGCGTAACAAGATAAAAATCTTTTTAAATAACGCGCCAAAAGAAGTATAACTTCAATATCTTTCGCCTTATTCTACGTTCAAAATTCAAAACTAAAATGTTGACTATAGCTAACTTCAGGGTGTCGGTTTTTCGTCACAGTGTGCGCGCGCATCGTAAAAATTTACTCTCATAATTTTTCCCTAACGCACCAAAATATAACTACAAAAAATTAAAAAGTACACTTGTGCACTCCCAGTTGACTTACAGAATTTCCGCCCGTGATGAGATAGGAGGCAAGCCTATTGGTGTATTCCAGCTAAATTCAATACGGAAAAGTTCGTTCAGATCTCGGAGATAACCTTTTCTATTTGACAGCAATGTATGTGCACTACTCTTTAGACCAACGACTGTTGAAGTAATTTTTTTTGAAGGGCATACCTGAGCGTCCCGAGATTTCATTTAAGAACTTCATCGTGTCGACCGCCTGGTTCATGTCTACGTCTTCATCAGCCTAAAATATCACAAATGTAAATTAAAACAGGGTATTACAAAGCAATTTATTACGCGATACCAATTCTACACGATATTTGGTGCCACGCTTCAAAATCTCAAAATATAATTATAGAGCTGACTCTACATTAATGCACCGTTCGGTATCTATACTAATACCTATATAAAGCTGAAGAGTTTGTTTGTTTGTTTGAACGCGCTAATCTCGGGAACTACTGGACTGATTTTGAATATTCTTTCACTAATAGGAAACTACATTACTCCTGAGGGCTATAGACTATTTTTTATCACGGAAAAGCTTTTCCACGCGGGCGGAGCCGCGTGCAATGCTAGTATAAAATTATTATTTTTATTGTACTCGTCAAACATTAAACTTGCAGACCAATTAACACGTTCGGTCCAGCAACATTTAATAAATCAATTTATTTCAAATAAAATCAACACGTCACGGCTAATCACGTTTCCCTTAAATCTGCGTTGTATGTAAGTATAGGGAAATATTGTGCCACATTGTAGTTATGTGATTAGGGCGGCGCGGCGCTGGACGGAACGTGTTATACTTGCACATGATCAATGGTCGTTAGGTACCATAACAATTTTCTCGGCGGGCATCTGCCGCAAACACTTCATGAGACTTTCAGCAGGTGACTTTGGACAACCAGTTCGTTCCGCGACGGTATCCGCATGTTTCTCAGGCTGCGGGCGGACGGCACCGGGCGACAGCGGAGCCCCCGACAGCGCCGCCACACCCGTGGCGCTGCGCCCCTCAGCCGACATGCCGAGCAGAGATGCCGCGCTGCCACCGGAGCCCTGGCCCATCACCACGATGCGAGATGGGTCGCCGCCGAAGAACTGAATGTAGTCTTTGATCTAAAGGAATAAGGTTTCAAATTATTGTTCTAAATTCTAGAACTATTATTTAGAACTGATTGGTAGTAAGTAAAAAAAGATACAATAGTTAAATTATTGAAAACTCCCATAGACATAAATCATTTGTCTAGGCATTGAATTCGCTTATTTCGTCAGTGGGTATTCCCTCTAGGGTATTTTCACTTGTACCATGTGTGTTACGACGTTATAATGTCAGTGTGTTAGACCTTTAGAAAATAAGCATTTTCTAGTATAAATTGTTCCTACATGCGACCTCCGAAGTAAATTATGTTAAAGCAATAAGTAAATAAACGATATTTTTATAGTTTCGTAGCATCTCACCAATATTAATTATATCTGCACTGAAAGGAATTAAAACTTACCCAAGCCATAGCTGAGTGTAAATCAAAAAGACCGACATTCCCCGCAGCGTCTCTTTGGCCTGTGCTCAGGTAGCCGAGGGACCCCAGCCGGTATTGTGCCGTCACAAGAATAGTATCCTTTTGTGTGAGATGTTGACCCTGGAAAGAGTCCACGGGATTATTATATCTTTACTTTATTTTTATTTTTTTAATATTATAAAGCTGAAGATTTTGTATGTTTGGTTGAACGCGCTAATCTCAGGAACTACTGAAGCGATTTTGAAAATTCTTTCACTAATAGGAAGCTACATTACTCCCGAGTGCTACTTTTTATCCCAGGATTTTTTTTTTATTCCGGAAAAACGTTTTCACGCGGGCGGAGCCGCGAGCAATACTAGTAGGTTATAAAGGTAAATAATATTATTTTCTACTGTAGCAAATTTATTGTTCACAATATTCTCGACTGATAGCCTAGGAAGAATTGAATATTTTGCTGGGACAGACGCCTCAGATTCGTTCTCTTTATATGTTTTTTCATTGCCTTTAACAGTAATTATATAAAATTTTACAAGACAATACAGACTTACAATCTTGCACAAGATTTTGATAAATTAATAGGTGCGTTGGAGTTATACATTGGCAAACAATTGTAATATATTAAAAAAATAGCACTTCAGGCTGTGTTATCCGTATCAGGTAAAAAATTCGGGTTTAGCACTAATCTTGAAAGACCGAGATTACTCCGAGATCAGGTATAATCCCAATGCACCCTACGTGAAGTGCACCAGCGTGTATGATGCCAGCGCGATAAAAAAAATACCCAACATGATTGTCGCAGATGAGGCATGGACCCAACAGTAGGAAAGTTATCGTTATGTTATGCAAGTATGATAATGTAAGGCAACACTTACGCCGTAACTCGCTGTAGAACCACTTTTATAATTACCACCGTGAACGAAGAACACCACTGGACAGCCTGTAACACATACCTTGAGATTATAAAAAGGCAAATAATATTGTTATCTACAGGTAAGACGGGGTCACAAATTACGTCATGAAACTGATTTCATGCCTGAGCATCAATCCCCATAATTTGCTGGTCCTACCTTTTTCTTCGCCAGGCATCTTCGGAGCAAAAACATTGAGACATAGACAGTCTTCGTTGCCAATGATGCGGTTCGGCACGTAAGGGTCGCGTTGGGGACAGGGCAAGCATTGTCTCGTTACATTCAGCTCTCCTGAGAGGTATTGTCGCACTGGCCGTTGGAATCTCCTAGGGCCCACTGGTGGGAATGCATATCTGTAAATTTGAATGAATTTTTGGATAACAATATTGTTCAAAATATTCAAAAGAAGCTCTTTCATAAATGTAAGAAATATCGTAAGTTAATCGCTTATGCAACTATTATACCAGAGCCCCTACAAGTGATAGAGGCAGGAGCATCGCAAGTTCATTGCACATTGAATAAAGTATTATTGGGAGGTCCTAGGTTGAATTTCTAGGCTGGGCAACTATTTGTTTGATCGTATTAAATCCCCCAGAAAGGTGGCTGATCGTGTAACTTATAGAAGTGCATTATTAATTGCTCCTCT
Organism: Sphinx pinastri; assembly: GCA_947568825.1. NCBI lineage: Eukaryota > Metazoa > Arthropoda > Insecta > Lepidoptera > Sphingidae > Sphinx > Sphinx pinastri. The sequence continues at coordinate 4,299,977 of OX387627.1, read as the reverse complement.
GGTCTATACCTAACCTTCTGAGGATTATAATAAACATAAATGCAGAAACCGCTGAACTGATTTCGATGGAATTTGGCACAGAGATAGACCATGCCCTGGATTAACATATAAGTTTTTTTATCTCGGCACCTACACGATGAGACTTTTTTACAGGAAGGGTCTTCATGTGGGGGGTGCAGCGGACAATAATTATACCTAGCAAGATGATATATAAGTGATATACATATAACCTACATTATAAAAATCTCAAGTACCTACGCCTATAGATAGACTGCACACTATGATAAAATAGGTATGAAATGAGCTTTGATAGTTTTCGTTTTGCCCGGGACGCCAGACCCTCAGACAGACCTGAGTACGTCACGGCAATCGATTAAATCGCGTCGGCGCAAAGCAATCACGGAATACCTGGCTAACTTTACATTCTACAAATTAATAAATTTGTTTTGGTTTGTTTTATGACCACCTCTTTTGTTTACGTTTTGCGATCGGATAAAAGATAAATTAATACAGAATGAAAATAGTGAAAATTAGTGGTTGCTATAGTTTTTTTTTTCGGTAGGCGATCCTGCAGTCAACACCGGGGGAAACCTGCGAATGGGATACTGGAGTCCCCCGGCTTGACGACTGCAGGGGCCTGGGAAGGAAGTGGAATAGGGAGACGGGAGGGAAAGTGGGGGAAGGGAGGAAGGTTCTCAGGATGGGCGGAAAGAGAAGGGGGTGCCAGGAAATGTTCGCGGGCCCTTTTAGGCCTCAATGTGTTATGCAACCAAGAGGTATACACACTGACTGTGTGCCTCGGCCCGCGACTAATGTTCCCCCGCGCATGGGCGTGCATTGGGTGTGAAGACCCAAAGCACAAGAATTGCCTCGGGGGGCTGGTTGCTATAGTTAGGTAATTGTAATTTTTGTTTACCTACATACATACATACATACATACATACATATATATACACTCACGCCTTTTATCCCCGAAGGGGTAGGCAGAGGCACAACTAGTGCACCCACTTTTTACCATGCATATTCCGTTCCATGATGTGATAGGGGGCGAGCCTATCGCCATATCAGGCACAAATTCCAGACTCCGGCCTGATACAGAGTAGAAAAACCCAATATATGTACAGCTATAGTTCAGACCTATATATATATAAACCTACAGTTATAGTTCTGACAATCCTATCTGTGCGGTATGACAATTCAATTTTTTCGCGACGCGATAACTTTGTTAGAACGTCTACCCAAAAAGTATAAAAATCAACTATATAATTGCAAATATTTACCATGTTCTCCATAAATTATAACAATGAGTATAATATTTATGTACCAACCTTGAATTAATATTGTAAATTATACTGAAATAAAGAACTTAATCTTGACTTTTAAATCAACGCCACGCCTTTACAATGTTGTATCCTTCAGTTCACGGGCGTAGCGTTTGGGAAGTTTTTAATCGTTTGGAAACGAAATATAAAAGATTATTGAGAAAAATTTAAGCTTGGAAATTATATACAGGTGTATCACGATAGAGTGTTCAACTGAAGCAGGTCAATAGACCCTGTTTATGTACATATATTTATTAAAAAATGTTTCAAGAGCATTTTTAAAACAGTCTACTACAAAGTATTCGATATATAATTTATTTCGACAATAAATAATTAATGTTTTCATTTTTGAAGTCAAAACTTCTTTAGCGGCATTGAACACTTTTTGGATGGGTATAAAATGTTAAACTCGCGTCAGGATCACGTGACCCCGATCGAATGCGTAGGAGGTTTTACCATCCCTTACTAATATGAACCTCAAATACAATGCGTAGAAGCTATAATTCTTAAACGACTACATTTTTATTTATTTCTGCAGCGTTGGTACGACACGAGTACAAAAGAGCGTAACATTCTTTTTTCAAATTTTGATTTATACAGAAATAGTGAAATTGACATTTTTTGTGTACGATAGCGCGATAAATAAATAATGTATTTAACCACATAAATGCTAGACTTTTATACTGATAAATAAAGCAATTCATGCGAAATTATTCCCTAACCATTCAAAAATATTCAGAAATGCACAACGTTAATGTTCAAGTTTTCACTTCTGCCGGCACTCCCGGAGTACAAACCGTTCTTTTTTTTTAATGCATCTGAGCGTAGCAAAAATCATATAGAATTTCTAATGTAATTTTAATAAATATAAGTACCTACTGCTACTGGATACGCATTAAGACTGTCGTACCGAACTCTACTAGGATTGATTAGATACTAATTGGCCTAAAAGGGCTGGTTGACAAAATCAAGAAGACTGCCTCGGTGGCGTAGTTGTATTACGGTACGACTGCAAGGCTGAGGTCTCGGGTTCGATCCCCGGGTCGGGCAAAGTGATATTGGATTTTTCTATTCAGTATCAGCCCGGAGTCTGGAATTTGTGCCCGATATGGCGATAGGCTCGCCCCCTATCACATCATGGGACGGAATACGCTTGGCGAAAAGTGAGATTGATCTATTAATACCGACCTTAGTCACATAATCTCTCAGAAAATTTTGGTTTGTGCTTATATTTTTGACTCGGCTAGGCTGTTACGTTTGAACTGATTCTGTTATTTATGTTTACTTTGGCTTGTTTGACCGGACTTTGAGTACGCGTTAAGTGATTTTTAGGTATCTTGTTTTTATTGCGTTGTAATATTAGTATAGATGTAAGTTTAAATCTATACTTTATTTTTATCTATACCAATATTATAAAGCTGAAGAGTTTGTTTGTTTGAACGCGCTAATCTCAGGAACTACTGGACCGATTTTGAAAATTCTTTCACTAATAGGAAGCTACATTACTCCTGAGTGCTATAGGCTACTTTTTATCCCGGAAAACATTTCCACGCGGGCGGAGCCGCGCGCAATACTAGTGAAGCATAAAGGCGAAATTTTGGCCCGAGATAAAAAACTTAACCACTAAAATCACTGACTACCGTAATAGAAATTTCACATGTATGATTTAATAAAAATTTCACCCCGTTGACTATCGATTATAAACTCTCTGAACAAGAAATCGATTTCACTTAAGAATCGGTTATTTGGGGCGACCGATTTTTTGTTTTCTTCCCTACACATAGTATTCTGTGAAGTGTCAATAAATTGTCATACCAGCCAGATAGGATTGTCAGAACTATAAGTATATTTTTGTGCCATTGTGTAAAATTAATCCTGAGTATGATAATTTAACAAAATATTAAAAAAATTAAAAACAACATTACAACAGCGATTAATTTGATCTACAACGGAACTCATTATCAACATCCGCCAAAATGAATTTTGCCATGATTAATTATAATCATAACTTATGTTATTTTTCTTTTATTAAAATTTTAAAAATATGAACGTATTGTTGATAACACTGGTTACCTAAACACGAATTTTATTCGTGGACCCTGTTGTAAATACCTAACTTCTATACCACTTAGTTTATACTATTTAAAAAAAAAACACTACAAACCAAGAATAATTTAACTTTATATACATATATTTGGAGCCGGTGCCCAATTAAAATTGAACATTGTTTTCGTATATTTGTTCGTGTATTCGCTTAGCTCAGCTGACAAATTAAATTAGGCACCGACTCCAAATATACGTAAGTATATAAATTTAAATATGTTTTTGGTTTGTAGTGGTTTTGAAATCGGTTTTATTTTTTGTTAAAAGTTTTTATTTTTTGCTTTTTGTTAGTTAATTATGGAATGGTGTTAACAATACATCGTAGATATACGAATGCAGCATTCGCGAGTCATGTGCTGTTGGTAATTGAAGAGTTCCATTGTTTATCTCCGAAGATCATCATCAGATCCTTATAAATTATATACTAATACATTTGAATAACAAAAACCTCATCCAAATCGGATAAAAAGTTTTTGAGAAAATCGCGGCCATACAAACTTACATACATACATACGGGTCGAATACAGAACCTCCTTTTTTTGAAGTCGGTTAATAAGATCTAAGGGCAGGATTTCTATGCTTCATTAGAGCTAACATTAAACCGCATTATTCCCAAATATATTTATTTACCTTTGAACCAAAATTTACCTACCAGGATGACAACACCAGAAGGTAGTCGTAGACCTTGTTCCATTTAAAGCGCATTTAAATTAACCACAGAAAAGTGCATGACGGCATAAATAAGCTGCGCCACAGGCGTTATTATTCTATGGTAGGTACCTTTAAAATTTAAATCTGTATAAATTAGAACCGTGCTGGTTAATGCAGCATGGCTCAAGGCATAGTATATATTTTTATATAGGGTATATCAAGATAGTGTCCAAGTGAAGCAGGTCAATAGAGGACTGAGGACCTGAATGTGCATCGAACTAACCCGCATGCTTTGATAATTTAACGTAATTAATCAAAGCCGGCCTGTATGTTGCCTAGGGCTGCCAACATTTTATTGTCTGAATATAGATTTTTTTAAAAAAAAAAGCTTTAAAAAATATAGTACGCTTAAACAAATATAGTATTTTATGGGAAGAATAAAAAATAGACTGAGTTATATTTTTACTCATTTATTTTTTATATAAAAACTATTTTTTTTTTGCACTTATTGCATTCTGTAACATTTTTTGTCTTCAATGAAACTGGCATAAGCTTTATCGCAGTCAATTTTTAAATTAATATAAATCAAAAGCTCATTTTTATTAAAGATATACTTACTCTGTTTTTTTTTTAAGTTTTATTCGTCTAAACGTCTTCTAGTCAAGACAAAGAAACGAAACTAGACAAATCAATTTTATTTTATTAGTTTTAGTATTGCAAAATATAAACATTGATCTATTGTACTGAAATATAGTATTTTCGCGTACTATATAATGTTTCTTCAACAGTATATAATACGGAGTCCCGAAATACAGTACAATACTATACATTATAGTACGGCTGGCAACCCTAATGTTGCCCGAAATTTCATAGTTATGTTATTTAGATTTTTGTATTTTTTTGCGTAAGTGCGTGTATGTCCAACTTAAAATGTAAAAAATCTACTAAACTACGAAATATTTGTGACTGTTGAATTTATATTTTTTTTTGTTATAAGTACTTATTTCGTATATTTCTTTTGGTAAATATTATAACCTGTGACCTAAAATAGAAGCATATTATATATTCTTTATAGACTTGAGGCATTTGAGGCAAAGAGAACAAATTTCGATTTTGGGTCTTCGTCGATTCGAATACATTTTTAGGCATGTTGCCCCACCACTACTCTACCGAAATTTAGAAGGGAAATTCTCCATAACTGTAGGTACTTTGAAAATAGGTTGTAGAAAAAAACATTAATATTTTTTTTATTCTACAGCATTTTATAGTTTGACAAAATTTATGAAATTCTTTAACATTCGCAAAGATTATTGTTTATTTCTAAATTAATAAAATACTGCTTCTAACTATTATGATAATTAGAAAGGGCAACTATTACTCTTATTTAAGTAAGACTATCGTGCCTTCGGACCTAACATTTTAGCTTTGATTACGAAGTTATGTGAAGAAGTCGACGTTCATAAAAAAAAATACAAAAATAAATTACTTTTAGATTTAGAGACTGCCTCGGTGGCGTAGTTGTATTACGGTGTGATTGCAATGCTGGACTGTGGCATTGTTCTAGTTAAGCTGTCTGGGTAGGTAGGTACACACTGCAATTTCTATTTCTTCCGCGAAGCAGCAGTGTTCATTTATTGTTGTTCCGGTTTGTAGTAAATTGTAACCAGCTAATTACTGGGCATTATGAGACTTAATCGCGCGTTAACTTGGGACATACGACGTCTCAGGGTAACGAGCGCAGTCGAGTGGCACTCGGTACTTTGTAGTTTAAAGTTCTTTATGGTGTTAATAATGTTTATGGGCGGTCGGCATCAGGCGAGCGGCCTGCTCATCTCGTCATTCAATTGCAATAAAAAAATACTAATGATAGCAAGGGAAATGAAACTAACTACCTTATTCCATAGAAGCTGTAGTATCCAAGTCGATCGTCTTTGTTGCCCTGGAGCCTAGCGCTGCGGCCGTGCCGTTGCACGAAAATGACTGCGGCATCAGGCTCTGGCGGCGCGGCGGGCGTGCCTCCGACGACCGCCGCGACCGGCGCCGCCCACAACGCCACCAGCACCACCAGCACCACGCTCCAACACCACGGCGCAAACATCACTAACCGTACATTCCGCCGCGCCGGAACCTACATCCCACGACATGCCTAATCTGCCCGATATGTCACTAAGCACTCCCTTTTGTTAATATTATGGCGTTGCGTGTTCCTGTTGAGCAATAGCTTTAAAATTTCGATTGATATTGGTGGATTTTCCGCAGCTCCACTCGCGTTAAGTCCGTTCCTGGATAAAAATGGCAGTCAGCGAATGGCATCCTTTTACTGAAAAGTAGCGGGATTAAAAGAATTTATAAAATTGGTTTAGTACCTAGTTTCAAAGCTTAACGCGTTCAAACACAATTCTGCAGTACCAACCAATGACCCGATTTGCATCCGTAGTTGCGCTTTTTCATATCTCGCCAGATTTTTACAATTTTCGCCATAGAACTAAAAAAGAAATCAATTTCATCTTATTCATTTCGAACCTGCGTTTTCGGGTTTTGAACCTGCGGACATTCGTCTCGGCAGTCCGTTCCACTCCCAATTAGGCTATCGCCGCTTATCTTTACTCGTTTCTTCAATACTAATATCTCCTACATATTAGTTATCTTTACCATCATATGTGGCATCTTTAGTTTCGTAAGTGTTGGATTGTATTTCTTTACTGCTGTCCTAAGTATTATCTGCCAGATTTTGATCTCCCAACAACATTCCTAAAACTGTTTTTATGAGATGAAGGTAGGTTATCCAAAAAACATAAGCTCTTTTCTTCGTTGTTTCTACGCTTGAGCCAGTGGCAGATTTACCCTTTCGTCGAATGTAATAATCTCTTACATAACCTTTAGAGCAATCAGAATCTGATGAAAAAAGGAAGTTTGATCTAGTGTTAAACACATCTCTCATTTTATAATTCCCCCATATTTATAAAAGTAGTATTGACGAAATCGCGGTATGTGCAACGGATGATTATAATATTATTATCTATCTTTAACGCCAAACTGCAGTTCGGGATGACAAATGCAGCGCTGTCGTGTATAATTAAATGCTTACTTATTCAAAGTTCTGATTGTTATTGTTCCTCTTTATGCTGTATCCACTATGTGGGCAATCTTTGTGCTTTAATCATCTTTACATAATACGTAGCATGCTTATTTCAGTAATCAGTTGTATACAAATTATGTACCGACTACCAATGTATTTACATCTTTTATTCAGAACTAGCTGGACCAGCGAACTTCGTATCGCTTCATAATCATCATCATCATCAGCCACATGAAATCCACTGCTGAACATAAGCCTCCCCTAAAGATTTCCAGACGGACCTGTCAAAGGCGGCGTATCGCTTCAGAATCAATAAAGGATGTCCGCTTTTGCATGGGTGCTGGGCGTTAAAATCTAACCACGCTCAAACTTCATGGATATTAAAGGGGCAAAACTATAGATCTTGGATCCACGAAAGAAATATTTTTAGACCCCTCCATTTATAACTCACTTGTATAAAAACGTTCATTATAAGCGTAATTTTTGAGCAAAATAAAATTGCATAAATCTCAAAATCTAGGCCTAGTTTTTAGGAGTTCTATCCAAATATATATAACGTATCTTGGTTAAAATTTTAAGCCCGTTTTTGGACATGTCCTTTAGCAACTGCATGTAATTTGTGAAAAGCTAAATGAGAGTTAGCATGCTAACAGTACTAGTTTCTAGTGCAAATGCGTTGGAATCATGCAAAAAAAAGCTTACTATTTTTAATCAAGACTAGTTAAGATAAGTATTTAAGATTGTTTAGAAAGTAGCCTAGAATAACAGTGAGAATTAAACAATAAAAACTCAAATGGTAACTACGGAGATTTATAATAAGTATAAAAGAATAGTTATTCCAGTTCATTTCACGGAGACCCATGCACGGTCCCATGAGTGACTATTGGAACCAATATGTCTATGTGACTTTCAGTAAAATCATCTTCTACTGCATCTTTGCATCGTTCGCAAAAACACAATTAATTATTAATTAAGTAAATATAATATTATGATTGTGTATGATTGGTTAGTATATTGTACCATTCTACCAGTAAGGGTACCATATTTTAGTAAATGAACATGTTTTACTTAATTTAACCCAATTTTCTGGCAATTTTACTTTGTTTCGAATCGAAATTGTTCTTTTTTTTCATTATGGCCATGCGGGTGGCGATTTTGTGGATGGCTGCCTCCACACGTTGGTTCCAACGCTCGTGCCAACTGCCAATGGTGGATGGTCAATTTCGTGGGCATCCACACGTTGCCTATTATACTATATACATACTATATATACAGTTATATCCCGTCAAAGCCTAAGTGAGGATTTCCGATACTTAATCAAACTCTATTATTTTTGCATTTGGCAAGCGTGGTGATAAGGATGACATTTTCGCTCAACGCAAAGACTATTACTTATTAATGTCTACTACACGTACTTATTCACTCTATGCCAACATTCGAAGGTATCGCGAGCGCTGGCGCAGGTTCTTTTGATAAAACCGACACGCGACGGCCAACTGCTAATCACAGAACACTATTACTCTAGGCTGCTAACGCTCCCGCCAACGTTGGGACTTGTGACCAATGTAAATTTCTCAATCCACACGTTGAACAAGTAGCGTTGGGGCCAACGTAGAGCCGGCGTAATAAGCACGAAACGTGTCAATCTATACTAATATATAAAGCTGAAGAGGTTGTTTGTTTGAACGCGCTAATCTCAGGAACTACTGGACTGATTTTGAAAATTCTTCCACTAATAGGAAGCTACATTACTCCTGAGTGCTATAGCCTATTTTTTATCCCGGAAAAACTTTTCCACGCGGGCGGAGCCGCGCGCAATCATAGTAATTTCATAAAAACGTTTTATCTTAAAATTAAACCGCCTACAAAAACCAATAAAAAACAAAAACAAATTTTACATTATCTACATACTGTTAACCAATTTTGAAGTCGGTGACTAAACTTAATTATTATATCCGTATATTTGTTCATGTAGGTATGTATCTAGCTTGGCTAGCAATTTTAATTAGTCACTGATTCGAAAACTGGTTATCAGTATGTAGGTATTCATTGTTTTATTAATTTTTGGGCTTAAGTGGTTTTTAAGGGTGGCTTAATTTTTAGTTAGTGTTTTTATTTTTCGCTTTTTAGTGTTAGTAAAAAAGATGATTTTTTGTTAGTAAAAAAAGATAATTAAGTACTTACCTACATGAAATACGTTGTGAGTGCCCATAAAATTTGAAGGTTGCCCTTGATCTTCATGGCATCCAAATATCAGAACCCGATTTACTTATACCTTCCATCATCAGCTCGATAAAGGTCGCAGGAACACGCTGGATGCGGGCCGCCTTCAACAGGTCCGTCTGGAAATCTTTGGGGGAGGCCTATGTTCAGCAGTGGACGTCATGTGGCTGATGATGATGATCATCATCATCATCATCATCATCAGCTCAGCAACATGAGATGATGAATGATGAATACCAGGCATAAAGATCTGAATTGCGTTAGAAAGTACATGAATAATATTGTATGTACGGTATTTAATAATGTGCCTATAAAATTTGAGGGTTGCCCTCGATTTCATTTCGACTTGGTGACAATAGGACCACTTCAGGAGTAAGATCAATAGGGGGAAGACCGTCTGTCGGGTAAGACCAAATAATAAGAATTACGATAAGTACTTAAATTGTAAATTTCTTTTTATTGTGAATTTACAAAGACGGCATTATTTATGGTACATAAAAAAATAATTACTTACATTTAAAATTTTGTCTTGATTTCTACTAGGTATTAGCATTTTGATGGCACCACGTTGCCTAAAATTTCGTGAGAAGTCGATTTTTAACACGCTTTTATTAGCTTCATACGTATGTTAGTGTGTAACGGAAACTTTGAACATGATTTTGACCCCCTTCAACACGTCGGATTAAATCGAAATTTGGCATACTTATCAAGGACCGATGACAATTCAATATTTCAAACTAAAAAATGAAAAGTAAATAATAAGCCATTAAAAAAACACGCTTTTATAAAAAATCCGAGTAAAAAATTGAAAATAAATTTTAATAAATTGGAATTAAGAACAGTGTCTGTCAACAAAATATTTATAACTATTGACACCATGCACCCCATGCTTTTTTTTTTCAATAAAATACAGTTTTTCTTATTTACGCTATTCTTAATTTATATTAATTTAACGTTTTTTTACATTATTCTAAATTCAAATTTATTAGAATTTATTTTAAATTTTTTACTCGGATTTTCTATAAAATCGTGTTTTTAGTTTTTTTTTCACTCTTAAGTAAGTATTTTACTATTTACTCGTATCTGTTGAAGCAAGGTAGTGATGATTATTTAACCTTTTTACAATAAAATTCATTTCTCACAAAGTTACAACCGTTGAATGCAATATAACCTAAATATGCAGTAGTGACGAAGGTCGGCTAGGCTTTAGAGGTAAAATCGGCACATGCCGGTCTTCGCCGATTTCTGAAATTGTGAACATTTTTCGTCAAACTCATTTTTTTAGTTAAATTGAATTTAAGTTCAAAGGCAATCATCAATATTCTTAGTATCACAAGCATGTTAAAGCTATACTTACCAAACACAACACATCACACACAAACACACATTTTTTTTAAATAGTTTTATAATTTGTGGCGATATCGCGTAACAAGTCATATACAAAAAAAATGTTGAATTAAGAACCACCTCTTTTTTTTAATTCGGTTAAAAACGTTTATTACCACTGTACGACGAAATATCCCGAACTTACCCAATAAATGCTTCTCATGGTAGAGAAATCCGTCTCAATGACATTACAAAAAAAATCATACTAACGTGTTTTTGATTATTTTATTTACTTAATACTTTATCAAATCATTTTTTTTATTCGTAAAAAACGTTACCCAAACGGCCTAAATGAATCAATGTTTTTTTTTTATAAAGTATGCCGGTCTTCGCCATATTGACTTATGTATGTTGCTTTGATTAATTATATAGTAATCAAAGGTATGTTGGTTAGTATCAACCTTAAATCTTGATCGTCTTGGTTAATCGCTTAGTGTAACCAAGTCATTGATCATTAAGTAAATAACCTCTGGTGGTAGGTCTCTCATATGTAAGAGTCCGTCTGGTTGGGTACCACCGCAATGTCTATTTCTACCGCCAAGCAGCAGTGTGCATGCGCTGTTGTTTCGGTTGAAGGACATTGTAGCCAGTGTAACTACTGGACATAATGACACTTAAAATCTTCTGTCTCAGGATGACGAGAGCAGTGGAATGCCACACAGTACTTTGTATCTCAAGGTGCTGGATGGTGCTGCTACTGTTTATGGGTGGTCGTCTTAGATTAGTTAAAAAAAAAAGTAAAAATAATAATTATTGTAATCAAGTCATCGTAAAGAATTATTATTTTAAATAAATTCATTAATAAACAGAAAATAAACTACCCGTACCGAGGTAACTTTTACTGTGCTGGTAACTCTAAATAAAAACATATCAATCTATAAACAAACATAGGTCTAACAACTTTGAGTTCTTTTTCGTTCAGCAAACTTCTATACACAGATCAAATGTTGCTATCTCATTTTTTGTACTGCTGTCTCTTTATTATAAAGCTTGGGATGTGTGTAAATATATATTATCAATATACAATCATTCAAGCTTAAAACTTAGCGTTGTATTATTATGAATCAATAAACGAGGATTACATGATCTATATATGTTCGATTGATTTATAATGCAGGAAGACATGCATCGTTTTCAAAAAAAAATCCTCCACAATGTAGAAAACCACGGATCATTGAGATGAAAATATTTATTTTTGTTTAACGGTCTCCCAGGCCCTGACACATCACACAACCCCAACAGCCCTCTTTTAGTGTCGGGAATTAATAACTAAAATGTGTCCTGTTTCAATAAAGAGTTCTAAGATTATATAGATAATGGAGTGGACATCGGGGAAATTGTCATACAAAAAAACTTGAGAGGTGTCAAGGGACACCCGGATGGAACGAAGTTCCTTTCGATTAATTAGTGAAGGAATTTTAATAAAATTTTATTTATATAACAGAGTGTGTATATATATAAATATATAAATATTTTCCTATTTCCGTTCCAATACATAAGTTTCTAGAGAAAAAAACAAATAAATACGTGTGGCACTCGGAGACTGCCGCGGTAAAGCTATTGCATAGCATTCTTATCACAAATTTTGATTGACTAAACACAAATTCGATCTTACGCTTACCACATATAGTAGATTTTTAAAAGCGAGCAAAGCACGTTTAGTCTTGTTATTGATAAATAACCAAAGTAGAATAAATCAACAAAATTTGAAAAAAGAATGTTACGTTCGATTCTTTTGTACTCGTGCCGTGCCAACGCTGGGGAAATAGCTTCTACGCAATGTATTTAAGGTTCATATTAGATTAGTAAGAAATGGTTTTAATGACTTTAATAAATAAAATAAATAAAAATATACTCGTTTCAAGAATTATAGCTTCTACGCATTGTATTTAAGGTTCATATTAGTAAGATAATAGCAAAAAGTGTCGTGACAACTTTTCATTTGTTTTTTCCGTCCAGCCCCCTTTCACAACGAGCGATAAGGAACTTCGTTCCAAAATTTTGAGCCTGTTCGTCAGTAACTCAATCAAACTGAAATAACAAAATACCTATGTAAAATTCATTAGAAAATACTTTGACATGGTCGTCATGCGTATATTGGCATATTTCCTTTCAAAATATTGTTTTCTTTACAAAATTTAAGCATACCGAGACGTCTTGTTACACGGACATGTCAGATAAGACAGCGACTTATTACCAATTAATAATAACTTTTGGATGAAAAATTTGGTCTGGTCTATAACTATACTGTTTAATTTCTTTGTGTTTCAAGATAAGATATTTTTTATAACGATATGAGGAAACAACGAAATAATAGTATGAAATTAAAACTGAAGAGTTTATGCCTGTTACACAGGTTTCAACTTTCAAGTAAATTTTTTTAGACAGTCTACGTTATAAGCTGCTACCTAATGTAGATTGTACCCACTTTATTACTATTTATTTATTTATAGATATGGGATATTAGAGTGGGACTTTAGTATTAGGTGAGTGTATATATTTATGTGACGCATTTATCAGCAAGCGGCGAAATTGACCCTAAATCAATTAGCCTTCTAATCTTTTCATCTCTTATTATGCAATATTTTATAGTAAGCATACAAGTTTCTACTAGAGGCTCTGTCCACAGGTAATTACTTTTATCAAAATAAGTTCCACCGAGCGTTAACTAGATTAAAATCTGTAAAATTTGTTTTAATTTTAATATATAGATTAATTTCGTCATTGGTGAATAATTAGTCAAATAATTTTCGTAAGATTATCAGAAAATTTTAAAAATAACTTACAAATTCTATTTTTATTGAATCCTTAAAATGTTTAAATAGAACATCGCGCTGTATGGGTACAACATTAAAATCAAACCTGAGACTGAATTATATTTTCTTATATTTTTAAATGCAACAATTCTACTTAAAAGATGGACCGAATTGTGTGGAATGCAATGTCTAGACCTAAAAATATTAATTATATCAAAATAATTGCGTTTTGAGAGGTTAATAAATTAAAATCTTTTTAGGGAGTTTACAATTTGAGGCTTGTCCTTGTGACGACACAACATACGTCGCTCTGCGTCATCATATCGTGAACAGCGCTCAAACGGGGAGGACGTGGGATGAAACTGTGTGCAGTGCTTCATTAGAAACATTGTTTTATTATTTTTCAAATGTTTCTAATATCGGAATTATAAAGTACAAAGTTTAGGATAGGTATGTGTATATTGAGCTTTAATCGTGTTTTCTTTTTCTGTGTTTAACTTCATGCTGGATATAGTATAAACAGTGACTTTCCGTTGTTGCAGGTTCAACAAAAAGTCGCCGCCATCATGGCGTCGGACGAACAATTTTCACTATGTTGGAACAATTTCCATGCGAATATGTCAGCAGGCTTTCATGGCCTGCTATCGCGTGGAGATCTAGTAGATGTTACGTTGGCTGCCGAAGGCAGATTATTACAGGCACACAAATTAGTTTTATCAGTATGTTCTCCCTATTTCCAAGAAATGTTCAAAATGAATCCAACTCAACATCCGATAGGTATTGTATCTCTACTTTTTTTAAATTGAATATGAATTTATTATTAAATTGTTTTTAATCTGTATTATTTTTCTTTTCAGTATTTTTAAAAGATGTTAGTCATTCAGCGTTAAGAGACTTATTACAGTTTATGTACCAAGGTGAAGTTAATGTTAAGCAAGAAGAGTTAGCATCGTTTATTAGTACCGCGGAACAGCTTCAAGTGAAAGGTTTAACCGGTAATCAAAATGAAGAAAGTTCCACGCCATCCAAACCAAAGCCGACATCGAGGCCAGGCCCGAGGTCGTCACAACAAAGGCAATCTGTTATGACTAAGTTAGAGACTGATTTAGATTCTAAGCCCTCCTCAACTCCAGTAGCCGTTAAGAGACCAAATAGGCCATCAATAGCATCGAATAATTCGTCATCTTCACAAAGTGGACCTGCGAAACGAAAATGTGTAGACCCCTTAGAAGCGGGACCTTCTGGGTCCGCGAAAGAGGAATTCGTAACGATACCCGACGAAGATGAAAACAATGCTGTGGCGCCGAAAATGGAACCCGAATTTGTTAACGAAAGCATGTGGGATGACGATGACGATGGCACGAACAATGATGAAACTAATTTCGGTGAAGACGACTCTAACATGGAAATGACTGGTAATTATATTTACTAGGTAGTGGTTGTTTTTACCGGTTCTTTACTTTATTAAAACTTATTTTTCCCTATTTCAGGATTTGATGGCTCCACGACTGGCGATGGTAATTTAACTGGAGGCGGCGAAGGTGGAGCAGTAGGCGACGCACAAGGTAGGTTCGCAATTCCTTGTAACGAGTAGTTTGAAGATTTAGATATCTACGAACTACTCTTATTTGTTGTACCTACATGATCGAATTAATCTTAATATTTATCAATCATTAATAAATTGTGATCATGTAGGTATCTAGTTATAGGAATGAAATTTGTAAGTTAGATTTAAGTAGCCTAGAATAGACATGGTTAACAATTTACCTGTTGCAGGTATGTATGTCCTCTCGAAGACTGTATTTTATCTGATTACATTCAGTGAAATTCAGTCTTTATGGTTAAAATTAGTAACGGTTGAAGGTATCAAGGTAAAATGTACTCTACGGTATGTATCTGTAAAGTTCGGTAGTATACTTTGGTATGGTAGTATACTTTGGTATGGTAATATACTTTGGTAAGATACGGAAGGTACCAGAGAAGATAAAAATGGTAATGTCAAAGGTGTGGTAAACCAGGATTTGTGTTGGTAAGTTATAATTTACTGGTAAAGTGGGACTACATATTTCATGTGAGTTTGTGGTTCAGGTTCGTTGTGTTCAGGTCGCAAAGGTAACTAATAAATGCCAGTTTCGCTGGCTGGGTTTTTGTCTGTTGAAAGTATGAAGGTAAATAATTCGAGGAAGCCTGGTTTGGTAGATATTGGTAAATTCACCGGTACTGCAAAATGACACCGGTACTGCAAAATGTTCTATAAGAATTTTTGGTATTGGAGTTGATTAGTATTGGCAGGTAACTAAGATAAAGATGGTTGTAGATCGAGAACTGCGAACGAAGTATAATTAGGTTCTACATACAAAGGTTACCAAACCAGCTAACTGTAGTCTACACACAATAAAAAATACCTATGCGAGCTAAGCTAAGCTTTGTTTTCGATCTACAACCCGCATAATTTACAGCCTACCTAATGCTGTGGTGTGTAGCGCTAGGATAGACTGTTTACCCCGCAATTGGTCTGTTACTAAAGCTATTGGTCTAGAATACTAGTATCTAGGTATATATTCGTATTTTTGGTAGATTTTATGACCATAGTATACGGTGAATATGAATATTATACCAAAAAATCTACCTATTCGGAGGGCAAGTCTATGTTCCTAAGGTATACTCTACTTTTAAGGAATTCGTATTTTCAGGCCGCCGTAGTAGAGGCTCGTCCTCTGCAGTGGGCAGTGGATAATACGGGTTGGTATGGTATGGCGGAATTTTTATACAAAATTAGGTAGGTGGGTTGGTACGTAGTCTAAAATTCCGGGAGCAGCTGCCCCTCACTAGAGATGAGTTCTACTAGGTAAATTTAGTACAAGGTGTACCTATTCCTAGTGTTTAAAAATTACCGATCTAAATATCAGAACAGGTAAGGTCAGGAGGGACTTTTCCGTCTTTAAGGTCACACTTATTTTTGCGATTACGGGCATTCTAATCGGAGGACAGCTTTGATAGTCCTTTAGGTAAAGGAGTAAAAAAATACCCTATTTACCTATACGGCTGCTAAAGCCGTCCTTTGATTAGAACGTCCGTAATTGCAAAATATTAATTGACCCGTAGACAAAACTGCAACCTCCCGCCCCCAACTTGAAAAAGTTTTATCGCAAACTGTAGTTTTTTTTTAACTGCAGCACCACATTTGTCATTTACCAAACATTCAACGTTAGGATCGCCGACTCGCGTCAGGCTACTGGCCGGTAGGGCAAAAAAAAATATGTTAGGATTGATCTACATTCTACTCTTCAGTACCTACGGCAGACGACAAACATTTCTGTCCAACTAATTTAAAACGTCAATATATACACTATAGGTACAGTCGGCAGCAGGTATATAGGAGCGCACTATGCACCCAAATAATTCTACACTCTAAGAAAATCAAAAACATTTACACAACAAAAGTATGAAGCGGGGTTTAGACTAGCAAGAAAACTTTTAAGCAAGTTAAAACTTTTATCTGCACGCAGAATAAGCTGCAAGTTCTCGCGCAAGTTGTCAAATAGTGTTTACACATGCGACTTGCCAGAAGTCCTGCAAGCTTCAAAATATTGCAGAAGTCGAGCTTTCCATGACTGTTTACACGGCAGAAATAGCTTGGCCAAGATAACTTCTGCAAGTTTTCTTGCTAATCTAAACCCCGCTATACAATTGTGAAGATACATATATTTTGTATAGAAGTATTTGAGAAACGAGTGTTTAGATGATTTTGACACATATAATGCCAACAATTTATTTAATACTTTTGTTGTGTAAATGATTTTGGTTAAATTGAGTGTAGAATTATTTGGGTGCATAGTGCCATGTGCGCTCCTATAAATCTGCTAACTGTACCTATGCACTACATACACCGGCGCGGCGCGGCATGGTAAAGGTACCAACCAAAAGAACCTCCGGTGGTTCTCCTCGGCGCTTCTGTCTGTCTAGTTAAGAACCACGAGCGTCCAAAGTCCAAAATTGAAAAACCTTTCATTAAAAAGCTATATGAAATATGAGTGAATATTCCACTTAACTTCCACACATTTTTTTACTAGGTGGCTTGACAAAGTTTTACTTTGGAAAATATGCGTGAGTACTTTTAGAATATATATTATTCTATGTCTGTGGGTATGTAAGTATTACGAACTTAAAAAATGATTCTTCTAAGCTTATATATTAATCAAAGCATAATTATATATTAATACTAGCTGTTACCCGCGGCTCCGCCCGCGTGAATGAGTTTTCCCGGTATAAAAGTCCCGCTTTATGTTAATCCAGGACATAATCTACCTGTGTGCCAAATTTCATCGAAATCGAAATGTTATTAAATTAACAAAAAGGCTATTAAAAAATAGGGGTTTGATCGCAGAGGGTTGAAAATTTAGGGTTGTATGTATTTTTTAATGCCCTATTATAGAAAAATAAAAACAAAAAATTTAGTCCAAAAATTTAAAAAAAAAATTTAAGGGTGAACAACCCTTATCACTTAGGGGGATGAAAAATAGATAACAACCTATTCTCAGACCTACCAAGTGTGAATATAAAATTTCACCAAAATCGGTTCAGCCGTTTCGGAGGAGTACGGGAACGAACATTGTGACACGAGACTTTTATATATAAGATTTTAATCGAAGCTTTTAAGTATAAAATATGAATGTCGATTGACGAGACTCGCAAGCGTTCTGCGTGTTGATTAGCATCACAACAGCCCTAAATGGTAGCATAGGTATAAATATATCGCACATCAAGGTATGGGTACCTCTATGACTTAGTTGAAACGTTACGACTGCAATGCATAAGTTTTGGGTTCGAATCCCGAGTCGAGCAGTGATATCGGGTTTTCTGCTCAGTATCGGCCGAAAGTCTCGAATATGTGCCCGACATAGCTATACGCACGCCCCTATCGCATCATGGGACAATACACATGACGAAAAGTGGGTGCATTAGTGGCACGTCTGCCTACCCCTTCGGGGATAAAAAAACGAGTATATACGTGTAGGTAATCAATGTATATGTGGGAACACAATATTATTTTACCTGACTGCGAACAAACCTGATATTTATTTGGTTAACCGTTAATGATTAAATTATTATGTATAATGTTTATGTATATTCATTTCAGAAAAGTGCTTCTATTGTTAGTAAGTACTTATCACGTGGTTTCGTCTTATTGTCGCCGTGAGTTCATTTTTTTTACAATAAATCGGTTAATCCACAATTATTGCTTTTTAATTTTCCTCTAGAACCTCACATTATCTGCCTGTAAAGACAACCAGAGTACTTTTTTTTTATAATGGCATTTGTGTTCACATTTTGCCAATGTCAAGTTTGGTTTGTCTATTTTATTATCTGTAGTATGTCGAAGTAAAGCAGTGGCTACCTTACCAAGACTTTATCGAGGAGTTTTGGCGGCAACAAAAAAAACACTTGATTAGCACAATTACCAGAGTACTTATTTTAATGTATTTACGTAGCATGACAACTGGCAAGGTCGTATGAACCAAGAAGTTTTTACTAAAAGTTATGGTAAACATAGCTTCTTGAACAGCTTATTTATACATACGATACCACATTGTACCTAATGCCTATATACATATTATGTAGTTATTACCTATAATTTGGGGGCATGAACTATGAGATTTATACGAGGTCAATCATAATACTACTTTGTAATTATTATTACTGAAATGAATTATCAGGTAATCTTCACTCCCTAAACCTAAATGATTGACCGACAGATGTCGTACCAAGTATAGGCCATTAACATTTATTCGGTAATTTAAATGTTTATAGGTAATTATTAAAAAAATAAAACTTAAGTTAAATTGTAGAATATGTTTTGAGGTATTTTGTGACTAAATGGATGACATAAACATTTTGCAATAAAATATAAATTCTTATTAAAATAAAACTCGGAACTATATTACATTAGAGTCTATAGTATAGACCAATAGATGGCACTACAGATCACAATTCTGCAAATTTGGTAACTATCAAAATATTAATATCCCAGAAAACTGCATGGCAGCTTATAATACATCCTCATTGTTAAAAAGAAAACATTTGCAACGTACATCATATTGCACATTGAGATCATAAGGGCAGTTCTAACATGACCACAAATGTTTTAGCGCCATCTATCATATAGTGGATAAACTAGTAAAGTTTATAAAAAAATACAAAATGATAATATAAACTGCTATTAGTTATCTTAGAAAGCTAAATTAATAACGATGTTCATAAACATTATTTTTACCAATTACAATTAAATGTTTAATGATTTAATTTTCTGTGTGGAAAGGAAACGTTCTCCGTTATTTGTGGTTGCCGTCTGAACGCCGTGAATCTATGGACGCAATTGTGTCATTCCAAGATTGTTTACTATTTTGAGAAATATTAAAAGTTGTTGTGATTATAAAGTACAATATGTCGATTTTATTAATAGACTGTTATCAGTGAACTGTTATATAAGTGCTACTTCTTGGGATACGTTAAAGTTTAGGGCCTTGTTATCGTTTCATTTGTGAACGTGTTTACGTGAGTGTTTTAAAATGTTTCGTGTGGATGAAGTGATATTTTTTGTGGATAATAGTGGAATAAAATAGTGTTAGTTATGCTGAATATTCATGCGGTATGTACAGTTGCATTTACGGCGAGATTGAGAACCAGGGAAAGTAACACGACAGTACTGGGTACAGGTTGTCATAGAGTACTTGTTAGGCGCTATAATTTTGTTTAAATGACACGGAATCCCAAATATACCATATTTTGTCTTTTTAAATATCGTCGAATGTAGATGTATATAACATAGTTCAGCAGTTATTTTGAAATTTCGAGCCTTATAGGTGGCAGCTTGTAAACATAACCTCCAAATACGCGCTACTGTTTTCGTTGCATTCCCTAAAATTCTCTTTTCATTTAGGGTTATTTTATAACATTTCGTTTAATACAATAAAATTATTATAATTTGTGTATTTTAAGCGTTTGTATCGTTAATTACATCAACACTTAGATTATGCGCCAAAATTCACGTCTACTATATTTCCTATCACAACTCGCCGTGCGGTAAGTAATTTGTTTATCAGTTTGGACACCACCGATTGCAGTTTATGGTAAAAATTTATAAATTGGAGATGTAAAATATAATTTATTTATTTATTGGTTAAGGATTGCTAACGGAGTTTACAATAATTCTTTTAAAATACACATATTTATAGCTATTGTCACTCACGTCAATTTTAATGACATTGTAGCCAGTGTAACTACTGGGCATAATGAGACTTAACATTTTATGTCTCAGGATGATGAGTGCAGTGGAATGCCACACAGTACTTTGTAACTCAAGGGGCTGGATGGTGTTGCTACTGTTTATAAGTGGCCGTATCGCTTACCATCAGGCGAACGGCAGGCTTGTCTCGTCATTCAATGCAATAAAAAAAACATGTTTAAAGCAATCACAGCATGAGCCACAATCTTTAAAACAATAGAAAAAGCCTAAGTACTTAGTCTATCAATTGTACACTAAAAGACAACATTATTACTGTAATTTAAAAAAAAGCTATTCAATGTAACAATATCTGATAGAGTACTATGAGAACATATAATTTAATAATATTAATATAATATTTTAAATATAAAACCACATATATGTTATCTATACTAATATATAAAGCTGAAGAGTTTGTTTGTTTGAATGCACTAATCTCAGGAACTACTGGACCGATTTTGAGAATTCTTTCACTAATAGAAAGCTACATTACTCCTTTTAACCCTTTTTAAGCTACATTACTTTTTATCCCGGAAAAACTTTTCCACGCAGGCTGAGCCGCGCTCAATGCTAGTGTAGATGTATAGGTAATAGTAACGAAATTAAATCACACCTTATACTATTATAGTAACAAAAAAAAAAAAAAAAAAAATTGTTAACATTCAGCAATGTTTACTTCAATGTTAACAGCAGCTAATATTTTCTGTTAAAATTGTGAAACCTTATCAGCGAATATGTATATCAATGTGTAACAGACACTAACTATGTGAGTGTACAGACAGGACAGGCGAGGAACAGGTACTTGCTTCCCTGTGTTCGTTCTATTGAAGAGACATGAAATAATGATCCAGGTTTGCGAGGTGGTCTATTAGGAACCTTTATTACAAATTTGTTTAACAATGATGGCGCATCTATTACACCATTCATAATTTTATATAGGAAGAGCAAGTTCAAAAGACCTCTTCTCTCGCTTAGAGATTGTAATTTAAAATGTTGAAGTCTATCCATATATAACTATGTGGGCAGGTGGTCTAAAACGATGAGACATATGATAGAGCAATTTTTATTGGACTTTCTCTATTCTGTTCATGTGAACTTTATAATGTGGAGACCAGACAGCACTAAAGTAATCTAACTTACTTCTTACATAGCTATTGTATAACATCAATGTTGTGGAGGGTTTTATGAATTCATTAAATTTTCTAAGGATAAAACCAAAGCCATTAAACAGTATAATTATAAACTGGACATCAGGACCAAATTTTTCGTTCAAAAGTTACCAATTGGTAATAAGTGGCTGTCTTATCTGACACTTCTGTGTAACAAGACATCTTGGTATGTTAAAATTTTGTAAAGAAAATCATATTTTGGAAGGAAATATACCAATTAACGCATTACGACCATGTCAAAGTATGTTCTAATGAATTTTACACAGGTATTTTGTTATTTCTCAGTAGATTGAGTTACTGACGAATAGGCTCAAAATTTTTGTATGTCAATTTTCCCAATGTCGGCTCTATATAATCTTAGAATTCTTTGGATAAAACCAAGTGATTTGTAAGCAGAATTAAGAACTTTATCAATGTGAGCAGTAAATTTCAGTTTTGTGCTAATTGTTATGCCTAAGTCATGAATGTCAGTGACCTCTTTAATGGGTACGTTAGAAATTATGTATGTAGTTTTGTTTGTGTTGTGTTTAAGAGTGAATTTGATATGGAAACATTTAGTTGGATTTAAATACATCATATTGGATTTACACCAGGACGACAGGTTATCTAGATTGTCTTGTAATAGCTTTGCATCATGCGCATTATGTATGGTTCATATAAATTTTAGGTCATCAGCACATAAATAACACATTGAGTTTTTGAAGATACTAGGGTCATTGTTTATAAATACATTAAAAAATTAAGGACCCAGATTAGAGCCCTGGGGTACTCCAGAATACGATGCAAAAGGATCAGAGATCTGTGGCCATTGATAAGAATGTTAGATTGTCTATTGTTTAGATAGGAACTGCACCATTCAAGTAAGAAATCCGGAATACCAAAATTCGACAGTTTTTCAATCAGTTCACGATGATTGACCTTGTCAAATGCTTTAGTTAAATCTCTGTATATAGCGTTGACTTGACTACCTTTGTCGACTGCTAGTGTCAACTGTAACATCATCAATGTACTGAACTAGGTTTGTGTTGGTGGACCTCCTAGTTATAAAGCCATGCTTTTCTTTCTTTTTCTTCTTTTGATGATAATTGGTGATTTTATAATGATTTATAAGATCCAATTTAATTTATCTATTAATTTCCACAATTATTCCAGGAGATACTAGTGATTTATTGGTAATAAATATTTATAAGTTTGAGACATTAATAAATTATCCTAACAAATAAGCTGTATTACATGGTAAAAACAATTATTATATTAAATAGAGATTTACTTTTATCTATTTAAGTAACTATATTAGATTATGTCAGCATGCACACATAAATTTCAGGCTATTTCAGCCACATTTGACAACATAAAAATGAATACCATACTATAAAATATGCATTATTTACATATTTGCAATGCAATGCAATCAAACCTGTTTTATATACTGCCCTCTGCTGAGCATGGGCCTCTTCTACCACTGTGAGGGGTTAGGCCTTAGTCCACGCTGGCCCAGTGTGGGTTGGCAGACTTCACACACCCTTGAGGGTGGAGTAGTTGTATTACGGTACGACTGCAATGCTGAGGTCTCGGGTTCGATCCCCGGGTCGGGCAAAGTGATATTGGGTTTTTCTACTCAGTATTCAGCCTGGAGTCTGGACTTTGTGCCCGATATGGCGATAGGCTCGCCCCCTATCACATCATGGGACGGAATAAGCACGGCTACAAGTCGGTGCATTGGTTGCGCCTCTGCCTACCCCTTCGGCGATAAAAGGCGTGAGTATGCGTCTATATTTTAATAAAATAATGTCAAGAATGCATCGCGATCCTCACTGGTGAGAATGATATAGGCTCTAACCTAGCTAACCTACCAGCCTCCCACTAGCTATATAAGTGATGACTATTCGAAGAAGACAGGCAGAAAGAAACTCCAGCCTTACTTTTCTATGGCATCTTTTTTTTTAAGTCTCTAGTTTACAAAGTCACAATAGTTATATAAGCTAATGCATTTGAATATCACCGTTAGAATGGGATTCAAAATGATGCGATTGGCTGCTGTAGGCGAAATTCAGTAAGAGGGATTTATTAGTTTTTATTTATTTCTATAATATATAAAAGTATATTTGAATCAGTATTTTGTAATATCCAGATTGCGAGTACAATGATAGTAAAAAAAAAAGTGTGTGTGTACTGTGTACTTATGTAGACGCGTTAGAAGTTATACTTCTTTGGCGTAACAAGTTAAAAATCTTTTTAAATAACGCGTCAAAAGAAGTATAAATTCAATATCTTTCGCCTTATTCTACGTTCAAAATTCAAAACTAAAATGTTGACTATAGCTAACTTCAGGGTGTCGGTTTTCCGTGACGGTGTGCGCGCGCATCGTAAAAATTTACTCTCATCATTTTTCCCTAACGCGCCAAAAGAGGTATAACTTCAAAAATGTTTTACTTAATTTTCAAATATTATTATTTATGCCTTTTCTAGTAAGTGTTAATGTTAGTTGAGATGTGATTTATGAAATGTCTATTTCTACTGCTAAACAGCAGCGTGTCTGTGTTGTTTTCCGGTTTGAATGATATTGTAGCCAGCGTAATTACTGAGCTTTAATAGGCTTTACATCCTTTGTCTCATAGTGGCAAGCGCAACGGCGTGCCATGGAGTACTTTGCAATTCAAAGTTCTGTAAAGTGTTGCTACTGTTTATGGGCGGTCGTATATCGGTATATATAGTTCGGGCGAACGGAATGCTCGCCTCGTCATAATATTAGCTTTATAATATTAGTATAGACTATAGATATTATTAAGCATGTAATGATTTCTTATGTTTACGCAAATGTTAGATATTGAAATAAAACTATTTTTCGGATTTTATCGCGGTTTTTTACCGCGATAAGAAATAGTTTTATTCCAATATTAAATATGACTAAATATGTAATATGTATATAATATAATATTTCAGATTGAATATTTGGATCCATTACTGTTTTCCTTAATTTTTTTTTTGAAAATAACCAGGGTAAAATAATCTGAATTTTGATTTCAAGGTTATATATATTATATAAACATTAAACATAAGTTTGTTCAAACTTGTTAGATTTGTATTTTCTATGTTTAAAAATTGGGTCAATCAGAAAAATACCTTACATTATTAAAAAAAAAAAATGTAACAAAATGGGGCCAGGACCCAAACATAGGGCACAGAAACAGTCAACTCATGGCCTAGGTGTACTTTAGAACATTCTCTGTTTAGCAATATGTAACTTATGTGACCTACCAGATAGTAATATGATCACCACCGCCCATTAAACACTGAAGTTTAAGAGGCAAGTAGTTGTTGGATTGACTTGAAATTTTATGCAATCCAGCATTTCCATATACTTTTTATTCTGTAGCTCCCTCAGTTAGATAATTTTTAATTATTGATGTATACAAACATTGGTAAATAATAAAAAAAGGTATGTGTGTGTTAATGTACACGCATATGAAGTGAAACTTTTTCAATTTTTTTTTTTCACTGTTCTTATAATAATTATTGTATTCCATTAATATGGTCAAATTATTATTTGTTTAAATATTATTGTCTGCTAAATTGACAGTGATATTATTAAATGGTGGTTAATTTCAATAAATTAATATTCATTTACTAATACTTATAATCAAAAGTGAGGTTAACATAAAAATAATACCAAAATCACAATCAAGTGATGATTTTTAAAAACAATAAAGCAATAATCTCTCACTTACACTATTTATTTAAATGAATTTCAATAAGTGTAGCAAACCATAATATTTAAACTGTTTACGCTTGTCGACAATAGATGGCTCTGTACATCATCATCAGCCACATGACGTCCGCTGCCGAACATTGGCCTCCCCTAAAGATTTCCAGACGGATCTGTCAAAAGCGGCCCGCAACCAGCGCGTTCCTGCGACCTTTATCAAGTCGCCTGTCTTGCAGGTGGACGGCCGATGCTGCGCTTGCCAGTACGTGGCCTCCACTCGAGAACTTTTTGCCCCATCTGCCGTCAGTTCTTCTTCTGTTCAGGCTCTGTACAGTTTGACCTAATTACTACATCGCGATGTCAAGATTCTCTTCGAAATAATGACGCTAGAAGACGGCGCTTGACGGTCAAAAGTGACAGGAAATGTGATGATTTTCGTGTGATGATTTTTTTACATATATTACTCCCGTACGTCGATAAAGAAGTTGCACTTCAAAAAGTGTTTTGCGAGTTTAAGATAGATTTTTTTTAAGAAACAAAATAAAATTCCTATAAGAGCAAAGAACGACAAAGCAGCATATTCGGTAAATCGATGTTCTGATGAGGAACAAGTCTGTCTCGTTTTGACACTCAAAGAATGATGGCAAGTTTCCATACAACGTTTTACCTGATATCGATTTGACGCGTCTTGGAATGAAAAAATGTAAGAACCAGAGAATATACTTATCCTGAACCAAATCAAAAAGATTTTTTCTATTAGGAGGCCACAAAAAAATCTTATTCGTTATTTAACATTTTCATACTTAGAGGTTATCTGTCAATGAGATATGACAGCAGATATAGACTGTATTTAATTAATACCATATAATATATCTTAAAAATGAATACTTAACTACTTAATGATTTTTCTAATCAAAACAATATGTAGGTGTATATTTTATTAAACTATTTTGAGGGTGGGCTACTCTACTCCCACTGCTAGGTCACCGACTTTGAACACTCAAACATACTATGATTCTGTTACTAATTAGAAATTGGATGTTTATTAGAACACAGCTTTAATTGTTACTAAAATAGAACAAGTTTTCATGTGTACTAATTATTTGAATGATGGTTACTTGACATACAAATACTAATAATATTTAATAGCTGAGTTCTACAATGTTAAACTACACCCAGACCTTAATTTCTGAAATAGTGATCTACATCACAATAAATCATAAATATCTATGTATGTATTATATTTATTTGTCATATTCCATCTCAGGTAAAAAAAATGGAATTCCATTGATAGATAGGCTTTCGGTTAAATAAAACAAGCTTTAGATTTATTGACAATTTATTTATTCCTCATCATTTTCAAAATCTAATGTAGGGTTGAATGCATTCACAAATTAAAAAATGTGTTGCACTTGATCAACAATAAATACATTAATGCTATTTTCTGATTAATATAATTCATCCCATGAACTCCTAAACAAATGGACTCCACAGACACGGGCCAATTGTGACACATAAAACATATTATTACGTAATTTGATGGCTCTGTTATAAAATAAAACTACGCTTGTCGTGGTGTTTGAAAGCCAACTGCCATATTTAATCTTTTTTATACCAACCATAAACAGTGGACCATAGACTAGACTAAATATATAAAGGATGACATTCTGTTACACATTTATATCACATTTTAGATATATAATATAATACCCTCACTATATCTAAAATTACTTTAAAAAATCTTTAACATTACACATTACTTACATTCAAACCTAATGTTTTTATAAAATTGTAATGCTTTTTAGGACACAAAGCCTTGGTAAACACATCGGCTGGCATTTCAGATGTCTGAATATACTGAAACTTAACAATTTTATTTGAAACACACTCTCTACAAAAATGATACTTTACATCTATGTGTTTTGAATTCTTGTGAAACAATGGATTTTCGGATAATCTTTGGGCACTCTGGTTGTCATTATATAACCTAATAGTATACATATTAGCAGTAATTTCAAATTGTAAATTTCTTAGATATAAGGCCTCCTTGCATGCCTCAGACATTCCCATATATTCAGCTTCAGTGCTAGATAAAGCTATAGTTTTCTGTTTTTTACATTCCCATGAAATTACACCATTAGACAAGACAAAACAATATCCAGTATATGACCGCCTATCAATTTTATTGTTAGCCCAGTCTGCATCTACAAATCCTTTAATTTCTGAATTGCCATCTTCAAAATAACTTATACCAAAATTTTTTGTTTTCTTTAAATACCTAAGCACTCTTTTTGCATATCCCCAATGCTCATGTGTATGACAATTATTAAACTGACTTAAATAATTTACACAAAATGTTATATCTGGTCTGGTTAGGACAGATAAATACATGAGACTACCAATCAACTGCTGGTAAGGTAAGTTATTAACATTAGAACCTTTAGTTATATTTAGTTTACAATCCATTGGAGTATCAATAGTTTTACACTCTGTCATTTGAAATCTTTCTAACAATTGATCAATATAACTCTCTTGACTTAAAGTAACAGAACACTTATTTTCACTGAAGTTTACATTCATTCCTAAACACTGTTTCACTATTCCTAAATCTTTAATATTAAATTGACTTGATAATACATCTTTAAGCTTTTTAACCTCAGTATTGTCATTTGAAAATATAAAGAAATCGTCAACATAAACTGTTACAATGGTTATACATTTATCAATATTTTTAATATACATACATGGTTCTAACTGTGACCGTTTATATCCATTATCTTGTAAACAAACATCAACCTTTTTATTCCAGGCTCTGGATGCCTGTTTTAGGCCATAAATGGCCTTTTTTAATCTTAAAACTTTATTTCCATTTACATCACAATTAAAACAATCTGGTGTTTGCATATAAATTGTCTCCTCTAAATTGCCATTTAAGAAGGCAGTTTTTACATCTAAATGACTTACAGTTAATTTTAACTTCACTGACAATGCAAATAGTAATCGAAGAGTTGTATGTCGCACTACAGGGGAAAAAGTCTCTGTGTAGTCTACACCCTTTTTCTGAGAAAAGCCCTTGGCTACAAGTCTAGCGCGATAACGAACTTTATTGTCACAGTCATATTTTTTACGCAACACCCACTTGCACTGCACTATTGTCCCATGATCAGGAGCATTTACAAGCTCCCATGCATCATTTTCATTAAAGCTTCTTAACTCCTCCTGTACAGCCTCTAGCCATTGCTGCCGTTCTGTCCCTCTCAGAGCCTCCTCAAGAGTCAGATCACCAACATTTTCCACACACACCATGCCACCAAAACCATAGTAGTCCGGTTGATGTCTAACACGCTTTGACACCTGCAAAGTCCCCTGTGCCACATTATCTGCATTATATGTATCATAGAAGCTGTCACTGTCACTTGCTGACTCACTGGGAACATATGTAACATCATTGACATCATCTTCGCCATCTGTGCTACTTGACTGACTATCATCTGGCTTGTCACTAGTCTCTGCATCCAGTTGCTGATTGTCCTGCATTACCGTCATTGTCAAATTTTCATCAGCTTTCTCCATGATGATCACGTCTCTAGATATAACTATTTCCTGACTATCTGGATCATACAATCGATAACCTTTCGTATTTTCAGAATATCCAACCAGTGACATCCGAGTTGCTTTCTTATCCCACTTTCTGCGTTTTTGTTTTGGGATGTGTACCATTGCTGGACTGCCAAAAATCCGTAAATGACTAATATCTGGCTTTTTACCTGTCCACTTTTCGTAGGGGGTTGTGTTCTGGCCTAGTGCTGATGCTGGTGACCTATTTTTCAAATATACTGCAGTATTAACTGCTTCCGCCCAAAACTTTTTATCGAGTTGAGCATCAAATAATAAGCATCGTGCTTTCTCTATTATAGAACGATTGTATCTTTCGGACACACCATTTTGTTCTGGAGTATACGCATTTGACTTCTGATGCACTATGCCACAACCTCTTAAGTAGCTCTCCATTTCAGCTGAACAGAATTCACCACCGTTATCAGACCTCAAGACTTTAATTTTCTTTGATTGCTGATTTTCAACCAGCTTCTGGAACTCTTTGAAATACTTAAATGTTTGGTGTTTTGACTGGAGAAAGTACACAAAACACATTCTGCTATAGTCATCTACAAATATAAGGAAATATGTATTATTTCCAAGCGACTTATTCTCCATGGGTCCACACAAGTCGGTGTGAATCAATTCCAAAACTTCACAACTTTTGCTTGCACTCAGAGGGAAAGGTACCCTGGCCTGTTTACCCTCGCAGCATACTGTACAGTTGGATTTGTCTGATCTGTCACCATTGTCTTGGAATGACACACCCTCAACTATTCCATTCTTTTTCATTTTGCTTAGGTCATTAGCATTGATATGACCTAGCCTTCTGTGCCATGTTTTACTTGAAGTTGTTACTGTCGCCGCTATTAGTTGTTGAGACTTCACTGTGTTTAATCTGTAAACTTCATTATCTAACCTTGCCTCACCAATACATATGTTTTTAGCGTTATAAATAAAACATCCTTGCTGATTGAATACCACTCTGTTGCCACTCGAGATGATTCTGCTCACTGACAATAAGTTTGTGGTGAGATGCGGCACACACAAAACATTGTTGACGCTTACTTTATACTGCTTATTTCCAACTGCAGTCATAATCTGTAAGTCTCCTGAACATACGACATCCACGATTGAATTATTTGCCACAATAATCTGTTTCGTTTTCGGTTCGTACGAAACATTGGACAGCATGCTTGCATTAGACACTAAATGAGTACTGGCACCTGAATCGACGTACCAATCGTTTTGGCTAAATTCACTGGTCAAAAACACTGCACTGAATGCATTTGTATTCGGCTTATTTTCTTCTGGACACTGATTTTTGTAATGCCCGACTTGTTTACATTTGTAGCAACGGATAAATTTTTGCGATTTGACGTTTCCACTGACACTGACAGATGACTGTGGTTCACTATTTCCGTTGCTGCCAGTGTTGCCACTATATTTCGAAAACGTTTTATTGCTACCGACATTTCGTTTCCGAAAATTTTTAGCCACAAATGCGTTTTCTGTTTTAACCTCAAAATCTGTACTCATGTCCAATAACTTAGTTTTTATAGAATCCGCACTAATACTCATGCCTGAGTGCTCAATGGCCATGATCATCGGGCTAAACTTCTCCGGAAGTCCCGCCAACAGCAATGAGCCAACCCACTCATCATTTATCTCGAAACCCGTACTTTTTAATTTCTGCGCCGTTTCTACTAACTGCGTTACATACGCCGTCATAGACTCGCTTGCTTCTAAGCGAATTGATATTAATGTTCTCAATAAGTTGATCTTGCGTGTGTAACCGGTGTCGTCGAACAAAGACTTCAGCTTATTCCAAGTACTTTTCACTGTGGTTTCGCCTTTGATGTGGACGTAAAGGGATGGGTCGATGGTTAAAACCATCTTCGCTCTGGCTTTTCTGTCGCTTGATACATCTAGTTCTTCTTCACTAGACAAGTCGACTCCTTCCAGGATGAGAAAATTCTCGACTGCGAATGCCCAGTCATCGTAATTTTCACGTCCTTTTAACTTTGGAACGTTAACTGAATAATTACTCGCCATTTCTGTACACAACTTTACTGGCTACTAATGAAAACTAATTATTTTGTGGGGACTGGGCCCATAACCTGTTATAAAATAAAACTACGCTTGTCGTGGTGTTTGAAAGCCAACTGCCATATTTAATCTTTTTTATACCAACCATAAACAGTGGACCATAGACTAGACTAAATATATAAAGGATGACATTCTGTTACACATTTATATCACATTTTAGATATATAATATAATAGGCTCATAGTTTACTCTGTAAAGTACCAACAGTTGGGCAGTCAGGAAAAAGACAGTGGTTACCGGTGTTGGCCGCTCTCCTGTAGTTAGGTAATAATATTGTTCTGGACTCCATATTCTGTGATCCTTATGCCCTGGCATCATCAACAACATGAGAGTCCTCACTGGGTTGGTTCTATTTTATTGAACTCCCTGCATTCAGCCCGGAGATATGTTCCTCATCGTCAACATCTTCATGTTGATCTATTGCTCCATCGCGTAATCTTAATTCGGTAGCCTGAATATTACGGACAGCTTCACTTTTGGTATGCAACCAGCAACATGGCATACTTAGTCTGTAGATGTTATCTGTGTGACAGAAATAAGATGTATAATTCTGATACAAAATCCAGTCCTAGATAAAGGAAATATTTTAAAACAAACGTCCATAGTAATAAACAAAATTACAGTTATGTAATGTAACCCATTGTACAAAACATACCAGGTTAAATAAAAATGGAAATCCTAAAAGCCCAATAACTACTACACATAATATTATATCATAAAGTAATCTTTTAGACTTTAAAATTAAATGGAACTACACACCTGTTGTGGTTCTTTCTGGCTTTGAATAATCAGAATAATAGTCTGCTGCAAGTCAGTGGGATTATCCTTCAATACTTTATCACTTCGCCGTCGTGCAAGTGAACAGCCACACAAAATACAAACATTAGTATAGCCTAGTTGGCCTGTTCCAGCTTGTGGAGTATTAGTATTTGCTGAAGATTTTGATTTACTGCAGCCATTGCGATTTCCAAACATGTTTCGCAAACACAAACAGTAATAAACAGTATAAACGTCATAATGTTACGCTCGCTGTCATCGGCTGGGTTGCTATTACTTTTTTTATAATTACCTTAGTAGGTTGGGTAATGGAACAATCTTTTATGCGAACTTGACACTTAATAGCAAAAAGGCGATTGGTGTTTATTTTATTACATTATTAGTATTTAAAAATAACTATTACATATTATTACCACTTCTTTACTATTAAAGTAAAACATAAATATATCTACCGCGTTCAGCCGCTTTTATTCTCAAGTGGCAACATTTTTTATATATCACTACAAATCACAAATAACGTAACCGGAAGTACAAATGATTAACTTTTAATTATAAACATCACTTTGTGGCCTTTAACAGTAAAACTAAAACTGTGATAAATATTAGCTATTTAAATTATATTTGTTTTTACATATCTTAATCTTAGACGCTTACTGAAACAATCAGGTATAAACTTGCCATCATTCTTTATCCTACTAATATTATAAACGCAAAAGTTTGTAATTATGGATGTATGTAAGTTTGTTACTCTTTCACGCAAAAACTACTGAACGGATTTAGATGAAATTTGGCGCATGGGTAGATCATGTCCTGGATTAACACATAGGCTACTTTTTATCCCGGGAAAATATAAAGCGGGACTTTTATCCCGGAAAAACTTTTTAACGCGGGAGGAGCCGCGGGCAAAAGCTATTCATTATGAAGCAAGTTAATAATTTTAGAACTCTGATAATATTCTTTAAAACTCAATAGTATCTATACTAATATATAAAGCTGAAGAGTTTGTTTGTTTGTTTGTTTGAACGCGCTAATCTCAGGAACTACTGGACCGATTTTGAAAATTCTTTCACTAATAGGAAGCTACATTACTCCTGAGTGCTATAGGCTACTTTTTATCCCGGAAAAACTTTTCCACGCGGGCGGAGCCGCGCGCAATGCTATGATATATATAACTTCTAGACTGCCTCGGTGGCGTAGTTGTATCGTGTACGCCTTACGAGTACAATTTGCGCGCTGAGGTCCTGGGTTCGAATCCTGAGTCGGGCCAAAAACATTGCGACTGGGATTTTCCATCTTAAAAATTACTCAGTCGCAGCTCGGAGTCAGGAAGTTGGCGGTGTGATACCCCCGTGCCTCGGAAAGTACGTAAAGCCGTTGGTCCTGCGCCTGATCTCTCTCCGGTCATGTCGGATTGCCGTCTCACCGGACTATGGGAGTGAAGGAATAGTGAGTGCACTTGTGTATTGCGCACACACTTGCGCACTATAATATCTCCTGCGCACCTGGCTGATCTCCGTTGAGATTGGCCGCCGTGGCCGAAATCGGCTAGGAGGAAGGCATTATAACTTCTAGAATGTAGATTTATTCTAAATTATCTAAATGGAAAATTTATGGAATACATACTTGAATTAGTCTTGTTTAGTTAGCAAACTCATTTCATTTGGATTGTAGGGGTATAATTGGTGTTTTTGTTATATAACTAAGTAAATTTATAGACTTAGCAGCGTTTTATTATCATAATTATATAATGGTACGATGAATCAGCAATATCTACGTAATTTATTATATTCTATTCAAAACATATATCGACACTCGACAGCCGCTTTGGTGTCGCGGTCGTTGAGCCGGCTGACACGTGGCCGCTGCCGGTTCAGTCCATGTACCGAAGCAAATCTTTGATTTGAAAATTTGTTTTGGGTCTGGAAGTTGTGCCGGATTCTTTGTCATTTTCTGATACCCATGACACAAGTCTCATATTTTAATAAGGAATATCAAAAACAATATCGGCTATAATTATATGATGCGAGTAGACCCTTCCAAGTTCGCCTAGATAGATATTAAGTTCACCACATTGTCCCAAGTAGAGATGGGTAAATGCCCGGGAATTTTGGGCAGATTGAATATATGCCCAATAGCCGCCCGTTAATTCCTGCCCTCGGGCATTTATTTGGGCATTTATATTTTATTCCCAAAACTCTATATTATGTAAGAATTGTAAGTAAATCAAAAGTGATAATTCTATCTTTTATTTGTTTATCGCATGTTGGCGTATTTTTAAGCACTTTTTACCGAAAATACGTTTACAAAACTATATTTGTCAATTTTAATGTCTAGTAGTTGCCTCGGTGGTGTAGTTGTATTACGGCACGACTGCAATCCTGAGGTCTCGGGTTAGATCCCGGGTCGGATAAAGTGATATTGGGTTTTTCTATTCAGTATCAGCTCGGAATTTGGAATTTGTGCCCGATATGGCGATAGGCTCGCCCCCTATCACATCATGGGACGGAATACGCACGGCGAAAAGTGGGTGCACTAGTTGCTCCTCTTCCTACCTCTTCGGGGATAAAGAGCGTGAGTGTGTGTGTGTGTGTAATATCCAGTATTTCGTGGCGTCGAAAAAATACTTGCTTGGCTTTTGTTGTGAGTGTCAATTGCACTTTCTTTTGTTATAAATGCTGCCAGAGGGTTTTTACTCAATACCGCGAGGTGTTTGGAGTTTGCCCAGGTACATTTAGGTACGGGCAAAAACGGTTTATTACATATTATTTAAGGGGCTCCAATACGCGACACACACCCTGACGTGACGACCACGACCACTCTGCCAAGAGTGTAACGATTAAGAAGAATACGCGTATCGCGTATGACCTCGCGCGTTTGCCTCTGCCTTGCCCCTCAGGACTAGTCGTAACTACACTCTCCTCATATCTCCACATCTACTACTACGTCAATTTTGACCGCCATCTAGTGACGAGTAGGAAAAGCTTATTGTGTCGTGTGTATATTAGAGTACCTACATAAATGAGTGAATATTAAACTATGTAATATTAAAAAAAAAAGATTGCTGAATTTCACGGAAACAAATGTCATAAAAAATTATATCTCTTTTAAATATTGAAGACAATACCTCCATTATTATATCTACTGCAGAAAGCCACTTTATAGTTAATAAGTTAGTAAAGAAACCAGCTATAGCCACAATCAAACATTTTAAAAATGATACGTCTGGGATTAACTTGACGCTGTCAACGCTCAAGTCATTATCAACAAAAACGAATATAATATCAATTATATTCCGTAAGAGGGTATCGGATTCATTTTTATTCCTTACTTTTTTTTAAATATATTCGTCATATTTAAAAAAAAAAAAATCTAACACAGAAAGTATCATTAAAATCCGGTAAAAAATCAACAAGTAAACTATATAAGCTTTTGAAAATCGGTAGAAGGGATAAGCGTCAAGAAACAGAAAAGACGCGCAATAGCCACACATGACGACATCGAGAATTACAACGCGTGCGAAAGAAAGAGATGAAGCAATATTCGAACTACGCGC
The DNA here is from genome assembly GCA_947568825.1 of Sphinx pinastri. NCBI lineage: Eukaryota > Metazoa > Arthropoda > Insecta > Lepidoptera > Sphingidae > Sphinx > Sphinx pinastri. Next base: position 4,264,261 of record OX387627.1, on the reverse strand, counting down.
CCACTGCTTCCCATGGCAATATTTCAAATACGAATTAGTGCCTCATTTCTTGACCAATTTTAATACAGCTTTCGCGAAAAGGTTTATTTTTCGTATCATTTACAGTTACATATAGAATAATGTACAAAATCAAACATAGAATAATCCCTATTGTTTTTTATACAACTTTCCACAGATGTTATTGTTTCGAAATGGAAAATATAATTTGTGTTAGTGTTAATTTATCTATTAATATGATTTATATTTATAAGTTTATACTGTTGTAAGATAAAATTAAAATGCCCACAAGAAACAACAATAGTGCTTTTCTAATTTTATGAAAATAATACTATTTTCGTTTAAATTATTAAACTTTGTTCAACTACCCGCCTATCTTTTATCTGCCCAGCAAATGGGCGGTTATCGGGCATAAATTTATTTATGCCCAAAATGCCTGGCATTTATCATATTTTCCCGCCGGGCAGAAACACATTACCCATCACTAGTCCTGAGTCACACATTTCAAATGACATAGGTAGGTATATGTATAACAAATTAAGTGGCTCCGCGCGTCATTTTAATGTAGACAAGCTCTAACAAGCTGTGTAATATACGTTTATTGTTTAATGAATGTAAAAAATAAAATAAAAAAATGTAATGAAATAGTACTGCAAGTCGATTCAAACTTCTTGACGGTTGTGAAGTCAGCTGCTATAGAATTTGTTCTATGATTCAAAATTTGCAAGGATGCAACAACTATTGAAATTAAGCTCGGCTGTATTTAAACAGGAAGGCGCATATCTTGTACCTAATATTGTGTTCTGTTCATCTGAATGTACGATGTTCATAGCCGCTAAGAGGTTTGAATCGGATTGTACCTACTTTTCAATTAATTTGTTACAAGCATCCATCAATATACGCACACCTAGTACAATTAAAATATCCGGAAACTGGGTAGATACTAAATGTTTACATATTGTATTTTTTCCTTGATAGTAAGCACGCGGTTATGTTGTTCTTTTTAGTATAATAATTTAAAGTTTTATTGTATCCTAAAAATAACTTACGTTTATGATCAATGACCTGTTTGTCGTAAAAAAGGAGAATAAAGAACAAAAAATATGAATGTAGTTTTTTTTTAAAATATAATCACCGTAGATTTGAACAGGGATGTTTACTAAAGTAAAATTATTTCATTTAGTTTTAGGAGCGTTGAGCAGCAACATAAAGGGCGAACTTCACTTCATACAGACGAAGAGTGGGCATCTGCAACTGATCTACGAACCATACATTTTTGTGACGGACAGCGTACGCAGTGGACGCACGTTCTGGAGATGCATGGAATATGGCAAACGGTGTAGAGCTCGGATCACATCGAAAAACAATGTGCTGCGGATAACAAACCCGGTGCACAATCATCTCGAGAATCACATGCAAAAAATAACACGAAAATATGAACTGGGCGAAGTGGTCACATGTCCCACAGTTTAGGATAACATTTTTGTATTAGAGTAAAGCAATAAGACATTTTGTCAAAACTTTCGTGTGGTTAGTGCATTTTGTGGCCTAATAATTGTATAAATCAGCCACCAAGTTTGACTTAGTTTTTATTATGCGTTTGCCTTTAAGTCTTTCTTAAATCATTTTGTAAAGTTACTCTATTGTAATTATTATTTGTGTGTTAATTTAGCAGTAATTTCAAACTGAAACATCATTTCTTCAAGATATTTTATCAATATCTCCGATTCTAATGTTGGTGAAGTATTTATAATGTAATATTAAACAATGTCATCAATAGTATAGTTTTAAAATCTAAACCATTGTGATCAGTAATATTAAGATAATAAATTGTAAATTTCAATAAAGGTTTCGATTGGACGTGAGGTTTTATTTATTTATTTGGTGATGTGTGTGCTGTAGGTTTGGGGGAAGTGCAGGTGTGTTACACGGTGACGCGTCGCGGCGCTCCTTCGCTGTTGCTGGACGGGCACGCATTCGTGGCGCGCAAGAGACGCGGCCCGCGGGTGTACTGGTCGTGCCGCAGCCGCTGGCAGGGCTGCCCCGCCAGGGCCGTCACGATGGACGGGCGGCTGCTGGCGCGGACTCCACACCACACACACCCTTCGCCCGCGCCGCTGCTCGACGAACACGCGCGCATTGAAAGCCTCATTGAAACCATACCTGCAAACAAATAAACATGTATTATTGTATCCTTGTCTTTTTATGTACGTTCTGCTTGTTTACCAGCATGTTTAATTTGTTCTTAGTCCTTTATAAAGCTTGCTTATTGCAACGCTAAGATGAACATGACAGCAGTTAACATTATAATTCAGTACATAGTGGTGGTTTATAATTAGATTAACAATATGGTGAACCCCGTACAACGCAGCAGACTGTTCCGTGCTACAGGAAACCGTGTTATACTAGCTACACGCGTTTATTTATGGACAAACGATACGCACTAGCACAAAACATGATCGAAATACGTAATTCTTTATAGATTTTATTTCATATTTTTATTACAGCGGTTCGATGGTAGTAGTTATATGTAAAATCTTTATGTTTTAGCTTTCGACTGTGAAATAAGGGAAGAGCCAAAAAAACGAACTAGAAAAGCAATTGTTCTCGATGAGAAGGTTAAAATATTAGATATGATAAAATCTGGTGCTAAAATTGCGTCTATTGCGCGAAAACTAAATTTAAACGAGTCGACCATAAGGTCATGGAAACAGAGCGAGGACAAAATACGAACATTAATGTCATCGATGTCGTGTGAAGTCAGTTCTAAAACAGCATCACGTTTCAATGACATGCTGTTACCCAGAATGGAGAACGCTCTTATGCTTTGGATAAAGCGTAGTAACTCGAAAAACACAAATTTGAACGGCTCCATCATAAGGCAAAAAGCTCTTATAATATACGAGAATTTAAAGACATCTGAATACGGGGACAGTGACAAAGTACATAAACATGAGTTTAAGGCGAGCAAAGGATGGCTCGTAGGGTTTAAGAAAAGACATTCCTTGTGTGACATGACTGATACTGCGGTAGAGATGCCTGCACCTATTTACTTTCAGGAAATGCCACCGCTTACACAAGAATGACTAACGAATAGAAATGAGTACACCACACATAAACGTCACGTCTTGTCTTTTTGTTTCATCGATGTTGTTTTTTAATACGATATATAATAAAGTTAGTATTATTACACAGGTATAAGCGTTTTAAGTTTCCAATTAAAATTCGGGTACGCGAACTAATTGTGAGAACATATATCGTATTAACAGTTAAAAATATGCGTTAAAAATTACGTTGTACGGTGGTTCACTGATTCGCGAGAGCTTTGCATGCCATCGTCTTAGAGTAAGCTTCATCGGATGGTGTTTTGATGGGCTGGTGTTTTGCAGTGGAGTTCGTGATTTCTAACCGGGGCCGGAGGCACATGAAGCTGGGAGGCTTCTCGTTTTACGCGGAGAAGGTGTTCCCCGAGAAGAGCAAGGTGCGTTGGCGATGCACCAGACGCACGTGCAGGGCTTACGCGCACACACTCCATGACCAAATATTCGCGCTGAGTAACGTGCACTCGCATGAGCCCCCGCCCTCGTCGCGACCGCTCACTCAGGCGGCCCTTGCAGCGCATGCCAAGGCTGTGCTCGACGAATAAACTGACCCTAACATCAGCCCTTAAATAATCAAGTTGTATCTCGCAACGAATGCTGATACTTGCTATCATCAAGTTATTGAGTAAGAACAAAAATACGTCAGTGCAGTTTTGGAGCGATTCCAATAAAATGTACGAAGTGAAAATGTTTGTGATGTTCTTAAAGCTTTACTTTATTACTTAAGGGCTAAAAAAAGGAAGCGCTTTGGTTCTTAAAACAATCTAACGTTAAACGACGTACCCCAGTATCCCATTTTTGTATAGTACGTATATGATAGAGAATGTTGTGAATTTTCCCGTGAGACTGAAACACTTGTGAAATATGTTTAAAGTTCGACAAGCAATATATTTCGGGGTAGTTGGGGATCATGGGGGCACGTCGCAGATTCGGCACGCACGACTAACCAACTAATGGGTGGAGGCAACTAATGATTGCATCGCGCGTTGTGCAACGTGCTGGACATTTTATTAATATGTCTCACATTCTTTATGTTACTTTCACATTCCTTATTTTGAATAACTTCGTTTGAAAACTATTTATTATTACATCGTTAACAGATGTTGCAATGGTGTGCACAAGATGAGACATTTTTATGAAATAAAAAATATATTTTCGTCCAACTAACATTGGACGTGGTGAACTAGTCATAAAATTGCATTGCTGCAAGGTTTAAGGATCTCAATGTGCTTATATTTAACGCGTTGGCTTTATCAGTAGGAGTCATCGGAGAATGTGTTCTGTGATGCACAGTAATTGATATTAATAGGCAATAAACACATACAGAATGTTCATTTATGGAACGTGTGACAGCGTTTTTAGATATATTGCATAAAAGTAATATTTTTTCTCTTTTTCTTAAGTTAATGACCGTGACAAAATTCACTGTATACTCGATATGTGAGACGGGCGATTATTCGAAGAGTATACTTGTATGAAATAATAATACATAATAATGATATTAGCAGCCAACGTGTTAAAGTAGTTAATAATTAATTATATACAATATGTTTATAAACCTAATGATAATAATTGCGAATCTAGTAGCATTAATTTTGATTTACTATTTATTTATTAATTTCATATGTATACAATCGTTTTTCATCATAAATGAAGTTGAATACGAGATATTTTACTAGTTGACTGTACTGGCGGCAATAGAAATAACATTTTATTTATCCATAAAACATTTTAAATGTAAATTATGTAACATCGATATCATGCGGTAATGTACAATTAATTTGTTTGACAAACTGTATATTTTATTGTTACATACTAATGAAAAGCTCGTTAACTTGTTTTACTTAAATATTTGAAAAGGCTTGAGATTAATAACTGACCTGCGCTTTGTAGCGATTGCATGTTACTACTAATAAATTGGTTGATATTGTATTATAACATGTACAGTGTTATTTGTCCGGTAGACAAGATGGTGCGTCTGTCGGTGGGCCCGGGCGGGCGGCCGCGGCTGTGGGTGCGCGGGCGCAGCTTTTACGCAGCGCACACCATGCGATCCGGAGTCGTGCGCTGGCGTTGCACCATGGGCGGCTGCGGCTGTAAAGCTTACACGCAAAAAGGAACCCTTCACAAGCTGGTTGGCGAGCACAACCACGCCAATCGGTGCGGGAAGAGGCTGTTCAGACAACTACCTCACTCGGCGCCGTCGTCCTCGCCGCCGACGCCGCTACTCTTACCGCGCCTTCCACACTTGGACTTCGACAATTTCGACCCGAATGCGTGGATGGTGCGGTACTAGTCATAATAGTAATTAAATAAAAGTTAAATATTTGTAGGTCTCATAGTTTACGAGAGACTATGGAGTTGTAGAGTTTAGGTAGGTTGGCAATTGTCGACGCGTTTTGTTGAAACGTACATTTTGTACTGATCTCTTTTAATTGTATTTTACTCGTTTAAGGATTAATGTGTACGGTTAAATTTAATTCCGAAAAAATAAAATACAATATTTTAGTTAATTTCCTCAATATGTGATATAAAGCTCATGACGTTAAGTAAATTATTATCTTGTTTCTAGTATAAGCATAGTATAAGTGCCAAATAAATCTCATTATAGTATTATGCTTAGAACGATTACGACGTAAGTGATGCTATGTGTATGTAGAGAATATTGTACGTGATTAGATGTAGGACTGGGTGGTGTGAGGTCTTCCTTATAGTTATTATTTATGTTTTTATATACACCTGTTTCACGAGGAAGGTTTTGCAAGAATAGTTTATTTTCTATTGTTTATTAAATTAAACATGCTCATACGCATTCTAAATCGCAGATATTTCTTGTTGTGCCAAATATTTTGCTCATGTGTTCTCGTAGAGAAAGGCTCATCAGTATGATAATTATAAATAGTGCCATAAATGATATTATTATGTATGTTTGTGCGTGTGGTGAGTCGAACATGTCATGTAGGTGTGTTGTGTAAATGTGCAAATATAATATATGAAATTTCGTAGCGTTTTATTCATCATATTGAACTCAATTAAACAACGGTGGTTAATGAATTGTCGTTTTATTGTACCTTCTCTCCCAAGAATCGTGTAGCGTATTAGTGATAGATATTAAGGCATGTTGTATGTTGTTTCATTTAAAACTGGTATCGTCCGTTAGTAAAATTCTAAAATGGTATATGCTCACGGTACTACAGTTTTGTTTGGAACTAATGCTTTTGAAATACTTTTTCTCCAGATCATATTGTAACAATGTTTGTTTTGTGGTACAGCTCGGTTCATCCGCGCGGGCAAGGGTAGACTGCTGCTGCACCGCGGCTACACATTCCGGCTGAAGAACAATCTGGCGCACGGGCGCAAGCAGTGGTACTGCTCGTCGCGGCTGACGTCGCGCTGCCTCGCCGACGTGAACACGGAGGGGCCCGAGGGGCACGAGCGTATCGTGCGCTCCCGCTACTCGCACAACCACGCGCCGCCGAACGTGCGCCGCTTCGCCGACGGGCGCTACGTGGTGCGCACGCCGCACCAGAGCGGGCACCGCGCGCCCGCGCCACTCGACCCGCACCACCAGCTGCTGCAGCTGCAGCACGCACTCGCGCTGTACGCCGCCACCGCGCACGCCACCGCCACGGCCAACGCCTCCGCCACCGCCACCAACACACCCGCTGCTCCGCAACCATCGCCCAACTCGCTGCCGCCGCCCGCGCAGCACACAAACGCGGCTAAACCTCTGCTCGTGGACACTCCCTGCAAGGAGGAGGACTAAACGCCCGACGACGATCGGCGAGCGTCAAACGGCGATCTAATGTTTCTTTATGTAAACATCGATTTTGAACGAGAGCTTTCACGATTTACAACAAGCGATCGATTATTAATGCTTTGATATGACAGTCGACGATCGATATTTTCTAATCGCCTTTTGGCACCCGAAATGTAGCATAATTTATTTAGGTCTAATAATAATATAAGTTATGAGGGGATAAGGTGTCGTAAGTTAAGGTTTCGCGATGGCTATTGTTGGTTATTCAGTATCGGTAATGTGAGTGTGATGTCAACATTTATATTGGTGTTGTGGTGTTTTGAATGTTACGGCGACCAGTGAAGGGAACACGGGATATGACCAGTTAAGTAAAGCGAATAAATACTTCGTGTGTAGGTTAGGCGGTCTCGATGAGATCCTTAAACGTTATCCGTATAGGTGTGGGCTACTTTTCGAATCGAATAGGAATGTAAGGATGTTAAATGTGTAAGGACCCTTCTGAATGTATAACGGTGTCAGCTCGTATCGGTGTCAGATTTAGGCAGTTGGTTGTTACTCGGATAAAGGCCGCTTTTAGCGTTTGGTTTCACGTAATCAGGTCGCGCAACATCAGACAGATAGCATAGAGCTAGGTGGACACAGGACACAGGCTGGTCAGCATGGCAGGCAGGTTAATAGATTGGATCAAGATAGAACACGGGTCGAACGTGGGCATCAACAGTCCACCCCGAGTGTAGAGAGGTCGGCGGGGGCCAGGCGGTCTCGTCGACAACGCGTCGGTGACTGATGGAGAAACTCGTTCGAAACAAGCAATACGATGTCCCCTGGACTGTACTTAGAATTACTTAATTTATTTTGAGAATTTTATACTTTACAATTTTCTGAAACTTATTGCGACTTAGACAATTAGATGTCCGCCTCTTTAATCTAAGAATTTACACTAGTTACGAATAAAACGACAGTGCGGCGCGGCCCGGCGCGAAACGGGCGATGGCCTACAGGCGACAAGCGTGGGCCGCGCGCGCCCCAGCGATGTGCTCTTTACCATGGTTTAAGTACTTAAGCTCAATCATCTACCTCTTTCACTTTTATACGGGTTTTACAGATTAGTTTAATTATACAATTTTATAATATACAAGAATGAATACTCAGAAGCTTTACTCGAGTAAGGTGTCGTAGCATAGGATTAGCGTAAGATAGCGTAAGCGCGCGCGCCGGGCGGCTCGCCGCGCAGGGTCCGGCGCGCCACTCACTACCTCTAGTTATTATCGAAACTCAACTACCTCTTTACTTAGTTTTAACTTGTGTGCGATACTTCGCTGTTGACGACTTTAATTAATTAATATAAACATACTTTTACGTAGGCCCTTTTTGAGACTGTTTGTCTGGATATATTTTATGAATTGTTTTTTGCTTCGTTGCTTCTCGAGGTGATGCCTATGGAGTGGCGTCGAGAAACCGCTTTGTATGTACGACTCTGATTTAAGTACAAATTATTATTACTAATTTTATTGTTATTTAGGTCACGTAGTTGGATCGGGTCTCCTCTCGTGTATGTACTATATGTTGTGATTAGGTGTGTTTATAGGCCGTGTCAAGTTCGCGGCGTTGATTGTAACTATTGGTGTTCTGTACCACTACCCTCGTGTACGGCGGCCGGTTTCAGATCAGGCGGTTGCGGCCGCGCTGGTTTGCTATGGGTTTGTGTGCTTGGTGCCGGACCCGTTTGATCTGAAGCCCATCCCGCTCGATAGTACTGCTTGTCAGCTAAAACTACACTGCTGTTATCAATGTAGTGAACTCTTTGGCACGTTCTATTGTACCTGACGAGTATCACTGAACCAAAAGAGACCGGTACGTACGCATATGTGTGGATCCGTGGCGATAGCTCACTCTAACTATAAGTTTATTACGTCTAGGTCTATCTGTATGATATATAAGTTTAGAGCGCTGACAATATACGTCAATTATATAAGATACGATTTATGAGTTGAAATAAAATAGTTTAGGAGATTCAAGCAGTTTCTATGTAAATATTGTTTTGATTATACTATGGGAATATAATATTTGCCTCGCTTCGTTCACTACCTTTGACAACAGTATAATTTGGAATATTGCATTTATAGTAATGTCGTAAACTGAGGAATCTCGTAGGTAGTGTATGTCTGTGTGTCGATGATCGCGCTACCGCCACGGCTTCACGGTGCCGCACTCGCTTTATATCTACCTCATTTACTGTTTACTACTCATTCGACTCTTATATTAATTGATAGTGTAATTTTATATATTAAGGGTTTTAGTTCATGTACGCGGTACGTTTGTGAAATCATATTATTAAATTGTACTTATCAATAACCGCTCGTTTTATTTCACGTCTAAAGTCCTCTCGTTTTCCGTATGCCAGTCTCGGCGTAAGGTTCCGTGTGCAGTTGTCTGACTGGAGTTTTTCTCGCAGGTATAAAGTTTTTGAAGTCGCGACGCGGGAAAGTTATAATGATGGTGAACACATTCCCTTTCTGCGAGGAGTCCAAGTTGCGTGACAAAGTGATATGGCGTTGTACATCCAAGAAGACCAACTGCAAGGCGAGGATACACATGCTGGGCCAGAGCGTGGTCGCCGTGAAGGGCATGCACAACCACCCCCCGCGGGCGCTGTGCCTGCCGTCGCGGCGGCAGGGGGCGCGCAAGCAGGCCGACGTGGTCGCGCCCCTCGCCGCGCCGCTCACCACCACCGCAGACCTCGACGCGCTCGCCATGCAGGCGCCCAAACTCGAATGACCACTAATTATTTCGCTCAGTTATTGTAAATCAGCATTATTATGATTAACTGTTAACGTTCCGCTAGCTAAGGTAGGGAAGCAATGTAGACAATAATATAGTTTGTATATATCATAGTTTAATGGCAACGCTGCCGGCACAAAAACATTTTATAGTAAGATCGACAACTCTATGACTCATTCCTTTAGCGACTACTCTTAGCTGCTATAGTATTTTTCCTTGTTCTGGTGCTTTTGGTCGGAGTTATAGATTTATATTGAAAGAAATATGTATTGTTGAAATGTTAAGTGAAAGTTATGAGATGCATTGATACCAGATTTTTATGACAAAACCAAACCAGCCATGTTCATCATATTGTTGTTGATGATCTTTTGTAATATTACCATTTAATGTGTAATGTTTAAACCGCGCTATAAGATTTTAGCTGTTTGGTAAGTAATGTTTTATTATTGTAACCAGTGCTCGTCGTTATCGAATTAATACTGGCATACCATTATAAGTATTATACCTGGCAACATCATTCACTGCCAATAGAAGGTAAGTATCATTACTCAAGATAAAAATTCCCGTGTTTTCTGTAACTTATCTTACCACGTAATATGACTGAGGATTCTGAGTAAGAATAGAATGTCAAAATCTCGCAAAATGTGATACGATCAGTCATAAGTCGTGTGTACCGACATACTGATGATAAATTTTACCTTGATATTTCAACCTTTGGTCACTGATTAGTTTATTAAAGACCAGTATTTTAAGACCGGATTTTTTCAACTGTAGTTATCTCTTTGTCAGGGTCTTATTTAGCTGGTGCGCTTCGAGTGCTCCAGGTGCTGCGAGCGCGTCCAGCATAATAAGACCCTGACAAAAAGATAACTACAGTTAACAAAACGGGGCCTAAATCTAAGGCGGATGAGGTACCTGTATATCTAAATAATGGTGGACTTAGCTGTGTTTGATTTTTGTCAGTAATTGCTCATTTTAAATGTAAACTCGACTAGCGGCGACCGTGTAACAAATCAAAGGCACCGCATTCGATACCAACTTGTGATAAGATTTGATCATTAGCTAGTTTTAGTATTTTTATATAAAAAAAATTATCGTAATTTTTTATAATGTACTTATGATATTAACGTTGTAAATCAACTCAAGTATATTTATTCCATGTTGATAATAATGATTTCTTATATGTAAATTAAGTTTAAAGTGCCTTATGTGTGACAATGGGACCAATTTGTCAATTAATGTTAATTGATGTACTGAACATTCCGTATTAAAAATTCGGCTTTACTGTTTTTTGTAATTTTTGACGTATATATTTTTATAATTATCAATATGAAAGACCGTTACATTTATCTCGAGTATTAACTCTTTAAGGTTTAATTAAAGATTATGTTTATCGAATTAATGTGTTTTATATTTTACACTGAATATAGATTTTTTTACAAATTAATAGGCGAAGAAGTTATTTCGTATTTATAGATGGACTAAATTCGTCAAAGAATGTATCCGTTTATTTTGTTTTACGGCTAAATATAAAACATTTTTCAATCAATAGTTATTCGTATCGATATTTTTTCAATTATAAATTTACTTTGCTATATGCGCATATACTGAGAATAAAACGCACAAAAGTAGTAACTTATTATCATGTAATAATCGTTGGTTTACAATATGTAAGTAGTTATTAAAAGTTCTTACTTTTAATAACTTGAACTTCATACGTTTCGAGATGATTTTCGTAGTAAAGAAGCATACAAGAACTCAAAGCAGAATTCATGATCAGCATAGAGAGTATGTACTTTAGAGTTATTAGTTATTGTCTTCTTACAATAGATATGAATTATGGTAAGTGTTTTTCTGACGCGATAGCCTTAAACAACGAAGAATCGTCTTGAACAACTATTTGTAAAAGAAAAGAGGCGACATACGACGTCTATCTTTACTGTACCTATTTCACCACACGTTGATCAGTGTTTTTGGGTGCGCTTTAAAAGACCTTTCACGCCTTGTAGAGCGTCACGCTATACAAAGTTTTATAGAAGTTTAACTTATTAATATGTATTATGTACGTTTAGTTTAGTAATGTAATAAGCTACTATGCTAATCTATTAGCTACCGCAGTTCAGAGGCTAGTAAACTAACCTTTATTTTATTTATCATTTTTACAAATAAACAATCAATATCAACATATAATAAAATTTAATTAATCCACATGGATAAAAAACCCGAAATAAATAAATAAAATATAATTATTAATATTTTCAATTATCGCTCCCGTTTATGTGTGCCGAAAGAAACATTAAGAACATATTTATCAAGATTGAGTTTTTTAGAAGTTGTCTTTCGCACTCTACGAAGATACCTTAAAAATCAAGACCGTAAATTAAAGAAATCTAGAGTCACCAGAAGCAAATGGTGCGTAACGTTTGCTCTTTGGTCGAGGAGTACTGGCAAGGTTTTTGCAGAGTAATTTATTGGCCACAAAGGCGACGTCTTTAATTACATCCTATTATTATAAGAGAAAGCATTTTACGCTTCTGGTTGCAAATATAATTGGGACACATTTTATTGGTAAAAGTCGGTCGTTCATAAAATAAAGTACTGTAAATAGAATAATGCTTTTATTTACCCATATTTATCGAAAGATGCAAACATTATTTTGTTTTCGATTAGTACACAAATTAATTCTATACCAGTCCGTATTTCGACTGAAAATTAGGCAAGTCTTTTCCTTCTCCTTAGCTAGGCTAGTATCTAGTAGTCTCATTGAAATACAAGGATGATAATAACACATATTTCGTAGCTATCATAAAAAAAAGGTTTGACGATGTATTTCCTTTATAGGTAAATGTTTTGCTGCTTACATACCAACGGGAAAGGGTAAGAACATTTTAGTGTTGGATGGATACACGTTCAACGAGGTCACCAAGAGCAATTGGAAGTGCTCGAAACGAAAAAGCAAGAAATGTTCCGCCAGCGCACGCACCAACAAGAAGGGAGCGGTGATACAGTACGACAACAAACACAACCACGAGAAACAAAAATTCTACAGGAAAACCACACAGAAAATGATACAATTGTGAAAACTGATGTGAATTAGCTTGTCACAGCGTTTCGTTGACTAGTTAGGTTCTGGATGCCTAAACAGCCCATTCCTTTCTTAATCTCAGTTCCATTCCTTTGGCCGGCAGTATATCCATGAATTTTCTGGAATTAATATTATATGGATGCATCATTTACATCAAGTGTGCTACTTGTTCATTTACTGGCCTGTGCTAAAACACCTTTGCAACAGTGTGTGGCGTGCGTGGTATTTCTAGACGTCCTTCAAGTGTGTGTCTTTATAAATATTGATTTGATAATTATACGAGTCCAAGGGCCTGTTTCACAAGTTTTTTTTTATCGTTTTATTAAACTGCTAATGTAGACATTTTATTGTCATTGATTTGGAGCATAGATTAGAATGTGATTTTTGTATTTGATCGGCTTATACATTTATGTGACGTATACTTACTCAGAAGTTGTGAAGAAGGCCCTTAAACTATTACCCTTCCTCTAAAGATGTTTAAAGCATATCAGATTAAATGACTTGGTGTTGCAAGACATTAAACGTAGTTTATTATTATTTCATATCAGAATCGCCAAACGTATAGATAATAAGTTTGTTAGGCGTTAATGATTGTTGATAAAAGTTATTATGTTTAGATACCGAGACTAGACATATATTGTTACACTATTTTGTATAAGTAATAGTTGTTATCTCTGTCTTGTCATATGAATAGCGTCTAGCGTCAAAATGTGTGTACATAGAGTTGCGATTATCTGTATTATGTTGACCTTTAGGTTATTGATTACAGCAAATTATATTGAACTATAGCCAAATTAATAAAAACGCTACTTCGTTCAGAAAATATTAAAATATTATTAATTGCGGTCGAGTTAAAGAAAAATTTAAATATTGTTACTATTCTCAGAAATGATTAATAATCATAATATTTTTGTTCTTAATTCTGTGTTTTAATTTTTATGGCTAATATTGTATATTTTTCAAGTAACCTTATTATTTTTCTGCAAGCAGCTATTTAAAGTTACATGTTCTTAAAATGTCTGTTTTGTCTTTAAAATCTACTAACTAAAAGGTAATCTTTTTCAGAAGCTTTTTTCTTGCCGTCCAGGGCCGGTAAATCTGTGTTGATATTTAAAAACAATAAGTTTTGGGTGAACAATCAGTACCGTGGGAAACTGAACTGGGCCTGTAAGGATAAGGACACAGTGGGCTGTCGCTGCAGGGTCCAGACCACCGCGGAGGGTCGCTTCGTGCATTCCAAGGGCGGGCACAACCACGCGCCCAACTTTACCGAAAGCACCTTTAATTCCACCCCTTCTAAAGACAAGTTTAAGGAATGCCATGCCGATGTGCCTGTTGGCAACACTTGGACTTAGTTTGTGTCCTTAGTTTTAAGTTAAATGGGTTTTCAAAATGGCATCCCTAAGGGTGTGTTTAGATTGACCGATTGCTCGCGAGTGTGATGATACCTACTGCACGTGAACTCATTTTGGGCGCTTGTAAGTTCAGCACCAATAGCGTGCTTAGGCAATGCGCGTTCAAAATGCGTCTGTGACTCTTTCGGTAATTTAGATACATTTATGTATTTTTACGTGTACAGAAATGTGATGAGATGATAGTGATGCTTGGAGTGTCTTCGGCCTGTCTTGTTAGGAGTGACATTTATTAACCAACGGGCTAGACTATTTACACATAATTTCGGCTAGTACAACTATGGTTTGTCAAGTCCATATCCGTCCAAGAAAGAATGAGCATGTTACCATACCAATGTTTATAAATTATCTCGTTTGCGGAAACATCTTCTCAAGCAGTAGGGATCATAATATAAATTAATAAATTGCATGGCTATCATCTCTTTTTAGATCGGTAGCTTTAAATTAATTAAGTAAGGCTGTGACAAATGACATTCACGTCTAGTGGTATATTTTTGTAAACTTTATCAATATATTGCATTCCTGTAGGTAGTTCGATTTAATCTCAGTGTAATGCCTGAATCATATTAGCACACATAGAAATTTTATATGTGGTTCTATAAAGTTGAGGAACAGTTAAACAGGTGCGATCGCTGCTGTCTGCGTCGGAGGCAGATGTTCGTTAACTGTCAGTACATATACGTCTTTGAACCACGGCATCTAGCGGGCAGGGTCATAAGAGCAGAGTGCAAATCGCAGACCGTAGCGTTTCGATAGTGCCTGTTTGAACGTTCCTTTAGTTTTTTGTGCTTTGCGAGTAAGTTGTAATTATAATTTTATCTCGACGATGAACATACATATGTTTCTGTTGCAAAGTATTTTCCTGTATCATGTAATTTCTTTCATGTGCATAATAATCTTAATATTTATAATACAAAGTGCATAGTTCAAAATGTCTCTGTTTGGAATTTTGTGTCACTATGTTCTATGTTCGTTACAACTACTCGAAAATTTATTCAACTTGATATTACATTTATTTCTATAATATGTGTTAAAATGCGATTTCGAATTTGTGTGTATTATCACAGAATACTGAATAGTGTATTATGTTTCACGCTTTATGCTTGACTTTTATTATATTATAGTGGTAATCTCTTAAATTATATCTGTAAATTTTCTTATTATGACAATTTTTTACTTTAAAGTGTTAAATGTTATAAAAATGTGCATATTTTGGAATAAATATGAGTATTTTTGTACGTTGTTGTCTTTAGCATCAGTGTGATATGGAGTGAAATATATTTTAAGACAAATGATGTGGACATCCACAGACTTAATTAAAACTGCACAATTTAACTGGAGACAAAACTGAAAGAAAACAACACAAAATACCTACAATATAATATTTACTGTCTCTTCCAATTGTACAGTTTATACTGGCGATCATAATTTACATGAGGTATTGAAATTAACTTTAGCAAAGTTATTTACAAAAGATGAGAAAAATTAGGAACTTAGGAGGAACTTATTCAGTCGCAGCTCGGCGTCAAAAAGTTGGCGGTGTCATACCCCCGTGCCTCGGAAAGCAACTAAAGTCGTTGGTCCTGCGCCTGATCTCTCTCCGGTCATGTCGGATTGCCGTCTCACCGGACTATGAGAGTGAAGGAATAGCGAGTGCACCTGTGTATTGCGCACACACTTGTGCACTATAATATTTCCTGCGTACCTGGCTGATCTCCGTTGAGATTGGCCGCCGTAGTCGAAATCGGCTACGGCGGCCTATCTCACACACATCTTTTCGTTTTAGATTTTTAAAATTTTCAATGCACACAAGGACACTACACGAGTGAAAGTAATGGAGCATAAATTGTAATGCATAGCTTTTTTAAACTATACATGATTAGTACTCAATAACCGTGTATATTAGCGTATACTGATCACTGCTATGGTGATCAGTATAGGCTAATATATATTCTCATCAACTTTTATCGGCCAAACAAGTAAGTAAGGTAGGTTAATGTGTAAGAACTCTAATAAAATATTATAGTTTAGCGAGGAAAAAAAAGGTAGAAATCCGATGTCTCAATCGGATCGTACGTGAACTTCAAAATATATAGGTACCTTGGAATCAAAAAACACTTGCATAATAGCATTTTAAAATATACTCCAGCCCTTCTATGGATGTCTACTGGGTTTATATAAAACGGAAATACGTATGTTCAAAGAAGGGAAATAGTCGTCGATGAATCATTTAGTATGCATATTTTGCACCATATACCTAAAATCTACAGGTTTATATAATAAACCTAGAGTTCTACATTCCGTAATTGATTTTAAATGTTTATTTAATTTGAATTACAGCTTTAAAAAATATAATGTAAGTCCAGCGAGTAGAGTAGTATTCAGTTTATATTTGCAGTGCACTGGAGCGTGTCTCGCTTTGGAAATCCGGTTCTTGTGGTTGGTGGGTATCGATTCAGACAGTCAGGCAAGCCGGTGGGCGCCCGTTACAAGTGGCTTTGCATCAAGTCTGACAGCGGATGCAAGTGCTACGCCATCACACTCCACAACCGCATCATCGCCATGGGATACGCTCACGAGCACCACATCAAGAAGAGAAAACGGCAAACTAAAAAGAAGGATACAACAAAAGGCTTAATTAATCCCTTCACTAATGGAACGAACAAAACACTGTCAAGTGACAGCCACACGTTACCGACAGTCATTTGAAAGGTTGCGTGGTGTCTTTGCAATTAGTCAAGCAATCGCATGTTAGTGCATAACATAATCATTTCTTTTTTCACGTTATTTGATTCAAATAAATTTATTTTATTACACATCTTGTGATTTGTTAGAAAATATATTAAACATATAAAAATATTCTTTACAATGTTTCATTTATTTTAACTATTTGTGGTTGTAATGAGCTGGATTTAATTATTTCCTATGGAATTTTCGAATATTTTGACATAACAGAATATGGTTTCTGATTATAATTCGTAATAAGCGTGTTGAGTCTGCAAAAGTAGAAGACAGGTATAAACTTTTAACTGCGGGTATTAACGATCGTTTACAGTTGCAGGTGCTGGCAATCCTCCAGAGGTCACGCCGACGTTGGGCTTGCCGTTTCCGTTCCCGTGTTTCCCGGGCCAATTCCGCTACTGCTTGAGCAAGAGAGGGAAACCAGCGATCGAGGTCGGCGCGCACAGATTCTGTTTTAACGGACGCGCCGCCAGCGGCAAGGTTTGGTGGCGTTGCTCCCGCAACCCGCGCTGCAGGGCCGCGGTGCACACCTTCGGCCTCCGGGTGGTACAGATGAACAGCGCGCACACGTGCGGCGTCCGCGCCACACCGCTCAGACCCATGTTCTAAATATTGTGTTTCATCAACACTAATATATGGCCAACGAGCCATCAAGTCAATTCGAATATCATTAACCGGACCACCGACCACCGATGAGTTGTTGGATTCGGCACAGATGTTGATCTCAATTTCAGTATTTATTGTTCGAACGCGAAGAGGAACTACAAGTTGGATGGATATCGATTATGACGGGACGGTTTATCTGCTCTTGTGCCTTTCGGTCGGTGGTCCGCACGTAATACTCTAAAATGTACGCTTTTTATTAAAGTATTTGAATGAATGAGAACAGGTAAATTTTGAGTCTACTCGTTCTGTTATAATCTTATTCCCCAAAGAGATTATAATGTATACCGTATATTGTATTGAGTAGATGCATTTATTGGTAGATATTTTTGGCGCTGTGTAAAGTATACGATTATTATATAGGACTTATTATATTATACGTAGATGTGGCCGTTTGCGAGATAAACAGAAACTTTTAACTTTTTCATTGGTAAACTGAATTTACCACCAATCCTTCAAAAAAATTCAGTTTCATGAGTCGGTGCGTCAATTCGTCGAAATGTTTGTTATTATTTCGAAGCCCGTAAAAGTTATAGAAGCAGGGCACTTTCTAATAAATATGGTGATTAACCTTTTACTATTTATTAACCCATTTCTTATTGTGACGAAATAAAAAACTTATTCTTTTATTAAGAAATTTAAATTCAAATTATTTTAACATTTGTTTTATTATAAGGTTAACAAATTAACCTTTTATATGCGTCATTAGTGAATTATGAACAGTGAAATTTCCTCTTATACATTGGAATTATTTATCAAGAACATTATTCCATAGTTCCAGTATTAAGTAACAGCATAGTTTTAAATAATTACGACGAATTGAGTAACCAGCACCTTTTTGAAGTCGGTTAAAAATATTTGCTCTTGCCTCGAGTGCACCGAGGGCATAACGTGTCTTATAATATTAATAATTGTTCTTCCGAACGCAACGGTCCACAATGTAGTTTATTGTACAAAGTGATAGTTCTCTTATGATACTGAGTATTTTTATACATTATTTTTACATTATTTTTTTAACAATTTTATTCGTGAATTTTGTACATAACGTTGAAAGTTGTTGGAAGCGGAGCCGCGTCTCCGGCTGGTTGGTTTTGGGTTGCGATCAATGGAATGATACGGTTATGTTATCAGCTACGCTTACGGTAGAAGGGACGTTTATAAACGAAGTCATCTCATGTATACGATTAGTGTGTAATGTTAACAACTTGTTAATGTAGGTGTTTGCATTTATTGAACAATTTATTATAATACTCATGTATACGTTGTAGTTGTAAGGAATTTTGTTTAGTGAGACCTTACTTTTATATTTTTTTTACATTTTACATATATTTTTTTACTTTGAGTACTTAATTTTACTACGTTAAATGTTTTATGCTTCGGCTGTACTTATACAAAGATAATATGTCACAATAACGGCGGCTGAGTCTGAGTGATGTTTGATTGTCGATTTAAAGTGCGATGGGACTGCTCGATTCTTGCGATAATTTAATTTATGCATACATACACACTCACGCCTTTTATCCCCGAAGGGGTAGGCAGAGGCGCAACTAGCGCACCCACTTTTTCGCCGTGCGTTTTCCGTTCCATGATGTGATAAGGGGCGAGCTTATCGCCATACCGGGCACAAATTCCAGACTCCGGGCTGATATTGAATAGAAAAATCCAATACCACTTTGCCCGACCCAGGGATCGAACCCGCGACCTCAGCATTGCAGTCCTATCGTAAGATAACTACGCCACCGAGCCAGTTTATTTTATATTTATAGTAAACATTTTATACAGCAACACTCCTATTACCAACAAAATATTATCAGTACAGCGATAGCACACAAGATATTGATTTATTTTTGATTCATACCTATTCTATTTTAAACAGTTGGCAGCTAACATACATGTATGAATAAGAAATAAAGTCTATAATACATTGTTACTAAGTTGTATTGCGTGTTTAAATATATTTTGGGATAAATTGATTTAAATATTCCAAATAGGTTGTGTTAGTAACGGGACGAAAGAGTTCAACTTTTTTTGGGAAGTTGTTACATTGTATGACGATTTTGTGTAAATCGGTCAGTTTTCCGTGAACTATAGATCAAATTGTTGCAAGAATCATGAGCATTGAACAGACAAGCCGCCGTAGTCATGTTAACCGAATCTATATGATTACCATGTTTACACAATATATTCTATTACCACACGACAAAATGTATACGATTATATTATGAGTACTCATATGTTAATCGCACAAGTATTATTTTTAAAGTATTATTTAATTGTGATAAGATATTTTATTGCTATAATTATGTTTAGTGTCGAATGTATTGGAAGTAAAGGTAGCTATAACCGCAGTCGGTCAGAGAATGTATACGCTGTAGTGAATACGGTAGTGGGGAGACCCCCCTCGTGTATAGGTACAAAGAAATGATTATATTGCGCTGAACTAATTCGCTTTTCATTTATTCCCTGTTTTATGTGATGTTGCATGGTGAGCGCAATGGCGTTACCTAGTAATTTGGTGAAGTGAAGTTCACCCAAGGCATTGCACCAGTCAGTTCACAAGGGTTATGTAAAAGATAATGTATTGCGTAAAACTAAACAGCCAGAATTTTGTATTTTATTGTGGCAGCCATCTAGAAATGCTTTCTCTATGCATACGGCTACCTAGATTTACAATAAACTAAAGAAGATAGATACAAGCAATTATGTTCATAATAAATTTTATCATAACGTGATGTTTTTCATAAAAATCGTAAGTAAATATTTACTCTCAATATTTAAGTTAAGTAACACGATGTGGTATAAAATGGTTCTGACTGTACTGTGGTTGCAGGCTGGTTCTACATACGGTCGGCGCGTGGTGGCCTGCACTTAGTCGCCGACGGACACATATTCTATGAAGACGGCGGCTCGCATCCGCGCCGCGTCACCTGGCGATGCGCCAGGTCATACCAGAAAGCCGAGCGGTGTCAAGTCGCATTGTGCCTGAGGGACGGTCGGTTAGTCTACTTTCGTGGATCCCATAACCATCCGGCTACATACAATCCCGCTAAGCACGAGTCCAGAAAGTTCCAAGTGGACCCCATGGGCAAGTATAAGATTGTAGCCAGTGTGGCGCCTAGGTCTTTGGAGGCGATGACCGCGCCCGTGCCCCTGCTGCCCCCCGCGCCACCCGCGGCCATCCTCCTGTAGGCCTGGCGCGACCTCCTCGTGCGTGGTCTACTGGACGGAAGGCATTGACCGCGCACGTGGAGCGTCGCCGCTGTGTACGCACGTTTGCTTCACAACGTGCCTCCAACATTATCCGGTTTATGAAGGAACAAAAGCCACGGTGACTGTTTTCGGTTTTCAACCACTAAATTACGCCTTTGTTTTTTCATAACCGAAGTAACTTCGAATTCCAAATATGTAATCTTTAGTTTGTTATAAGTATGCCAAAGGTATGTTTTATTTATTAACTTTTAGATAAAGTTTATCGCCATCTGTACCGAGATGATGTACGCATTACGCAGTTTACATTATATTGTAGTAAGGAGTAGCGCCGTTGAGCGCTTCCGGTTAGTGCTAGGGGATCGTGTCTGTCGCGAGTCGGGAAGCATCCGAGCTGTCGGATCTGAAGTAGCATTGTATTGATTAGTTGATGCCGACTCGGCGGTTATTAATCTTCCATTTAAATAAATCTAGGTCACGGAGCGATCCTCGCGACTAGTGTGATATCGAACTGCTCCCACTCGGAAATCTGATCACTGGTGGCGTTTATTAGTAGAGGTTTTGTAACGTTAAGTGAACAAAAGTATACCGGTGGCACTAGATAACGCTTTACGGTCGCCTTGTATTGCCTTAACGGCCAATAAATAATGTTAGATAAATAAATACATTTGTATAACGTAAATGTGCAATATTCTCGTATGGAAAATGTTTAGAAATTATGTATACAAAGTGTATAGCTTTAACGATAGAGTAGCCGTCTTGTTGATGCTTTTTTATAAAATTCTATTTATTGAGTGCGCCGCGCCGCGGCCGCAGCGAGCGGCACGACTGATACACCATGTTACTAAATACTCCAATATTTATTATTTGTACTAGCCGTAGAGTTAGCGTAGGGATTCTGTAGCCGTAACGTAACCTACCAGCTTATGAACAGACATGATACGAGCGATAGTTTTTATATTAGAACTTATACTATGGACATATTATATTGTTATATTATCTATACGCGTAGACACGCGCTGTTTACGCTGGACAGTGTAATGTAGGACCGACAGTATTGTAGGACTTTGTAACCGGTTTGAGTAGTCATTATATCGCAAATGTATACTATACTTATACTAAGATTCGTTTTGTTATTGACTATTGTTATTTTACGCGTTTATACGACTTTGATATTAAAATTTCCGAAGTATTTATTGTAGATCTTGTTTATCTATATTAGTGTTATGTTTAGTTAGAACTTTTGTATTCCAAAGTTGTTATCGTTTTATTTATGAGAATGTATTGTGACCCTATTTAATTTATTGCATATTTTATAAAAACAATTATACTGAGCGAAACATTTTTATTTATGACTCCTTGGTTGCAAGAAGATCAGGATATGTGGGAGGACATTTCACTGAAAATGGATTTGAGTGGTTAGTTTGATATTATTAATGCAACGCGCTTTACAACGCTTGTTGGACAGCAACAACGAGGTGTAGCGAGCAGTTGTTGAAGATCGGCGGTAACTGGTACAGATTAGATGCGAGCTACCGTAACAAGCGGCGATGGATGTGCGCGCGCGGCTGCGGCGCTCGGCTGCACACCGCCGGCAAGCGCGTTGTCTTCTCCGACACCAGGCACCGCTGCAGAACCAAGAACAACACCATCTAGCTGCAACTCCATTTGGGCAGCCTCCACTCGTGACACGATGAGACTGCTCAAATGGTAACATTCGTCTCTACTAAATACACTATTCATAATTTCCCTATAAGCGGAATAAAATGCCCTCATAATTTGTTTCGTTTCGAGGCAATGTTTCCTTTATGGAGATGTATGCCTCAGGCTGAGGTAGCCCAGACTCAAAGCTGTCTCCTTGCCGTAACGACTGCTAGTGATTGCTAGTCACTGCATCATATTATTGTACACATGACGCTATTCGTACTTCGAGTAAGAGACTTTGTGATGTGAATCGAAATGACTGTTATCTGTAATTTTGTATTGTTTAGTAAGGTATCGACTACTTAATAAGCAAATATTTCCATTGAAATTATTTATACTTCTTGTTTTGTATTCCTTAATAAACAATGTATTAAGTAATATATTTATATCCCACCGCACGTACTACCTTATTGTATTAAAATTATTTGATAAAGCGCCTTTCTTACGATTGACGTCGTTTTATTTTAAACGGTACGCAATAAACATACATGTTACTTATAATTAAGTGGTTCTATCTAACTGATTGCGATATTTCAGTTGAAATAATACACAACACGAACGGTTATCCGAAGATTACGATGAACGGTTACTACTACAGGCCCCATAATGCGTACCGGAACCAGCCTAAAGTGCTATGGTACTGCGCCTCTAGAAACAAGTACCAGTGTAACGCAACCCTCAGGACCTACAACCAGGTGCTCGTGGGGGTGTCCGGGTATCACAACCACCGCCGTTGATTAGAGCCGGAGCGGCAACCCTGCAGAGCCGAGAACTATCGTTTGAACAGAATGCTTGAAACCGCGATATGGACGAAATATTGGGAATTTTGTCAAAGGTTCGGCCGGTAATGTTCGGCGGCGTTCGCTGGTCGCAGCTCGGATCGCTCGCTCCGATAACATTTTCATAGTTCTAAACTATATTGTAACACATACTGCTAGTTTTTACATTTGTATTCTTAAACAAATGGATGCCTGAGGAAAAGATATTCCCCAAAAACCCTTTAACATTAAAATTAATATGTAATATATTTTAGAGTCATATTAGAACAGAGAAAGCAAAAGTAAATAAAACATTGCAAGTTTTATAGAATTGCATGTAAGAATCTGTTAGTTAGTTCCACATAGTATGCAAAAGTATAAGTAAGCGAGATTAAAAATATAATTGCTACTTACGAACACTTTAATGTCCTACGATGAGAATAAAATTAATCTATTGTTTTGGTTAAAACTGAACGGTATCTGAATAATTCTATTGTCATCTTGTTTTAACGCATTTCTATAACTAAATATAGGCGAGCACACAGGTGCTGGAGTGGAGACCGTGACTGGGTAGACATTGTGTAGGACGCCCTGCGGCCGTAGCCAAGATGCTTTTCTACAAGCGTCAACGCCAATAGAATAGAAATAAATCTATGGGAATGACGTATCCTTGATCTGGACTTGTCGATAAGATATGTCATTCGCACACATTATTTTCTATTCTGTTGGCGTTACCGCTTGAAGAACAGCATCTTAGCTAAGGCCCCTGCTGCGCAATGGATCGACGTCTTGAAAAAGTATTACTTGTAGGTTTGTGTCATATTAAAGTACTTTGTCTTTTGTAATATGTGATATATTAAATTAGATTCTAAAATGGTAGAAATAAATTTTAGACATTATATATTAGATAAAGGTAATAAGATAGTTTATACGTCGGACTGTTCCTGTAAAAGTAGAACTATATGATTTGATAATATTCATTGCTCTTGATGAGCAATTACAGCACTTAGCAGTAAAGATTATACATCGAGTTAGAAAGAGATTCGGTAAGTTAGTGACAAAACGTTACATATTTTTCTAGCGGTAGAGCTAGAGACGACGCTCTACGAAGCCAATGCTGATTGATTAACTCTTTCTAAAACTAATGTGTGATATTCTGTGCTTAGCATTGTACTTCTCCCTATCTCCAAATAGTGTAATATTTATTCACTGTCGAATACTGTAAATATTATGCCATATTTAGGATGTGGGTATAAATTGGAATCATGGTAGTATTTAGTCTTGTAGATATTAGCGGTTTAGATTCAATCTGTTGCATTAACTCCGAGATATGTGCACCATTGCTGGGTAAAGGCCCCACCTTTAAAGGTTTTTATAGTCCTCTGCTAGAATTGAATCTATACTTCTTCGATGATGCCCTTCTCAATCCAAGATGGCGCCAACCTCTTAAAGACTTTATTCAATAAGCTTAGGATAAAATGGGTCCTCTTGCTTTACTCGTCTCTCCGTATTTACGATTGGTTCGGGTGCAATTACCTTATATATAAAATTCTCGTGTCACAATGTTCGTTCCCGTACTCCTCCGAAACGGCTGAACCTATTTTGGTGAAATTTTATATTCACACTTGGTAGGTCTGAGAATAGGTTGTTATCTATTTTTCATCCCCCTAAGTGATAAGGGTTGTTCACCCTTAACATTTTTTTTTTATTTTTGAACAAAATTTTTTGTTTTTATTTTTCTATAATAGGGCATTAAAAAATTCATACAACCCTAAATTTTCAACCCTCTACGATCAACCCCTATTTTTTAATAGCGATATTAGTAAATTAATAACTTTTCGATTTCGCTGAAATTTGGCACATGGGTAGATTATGTATACTTTTTATACCGGGAAAATATAAAGCGGGACTTTTATACCGGGAAAACTCATTCACGCGGGCGGAGCCGCGGGCAAAAGCTAGTTTTGATATAAAAAGTATAATACAAAAGTATATTATATGGTAAGTAAGTAGCGTATATTTTCGGTTCAATGACAAAATTATAGAAATCTTTGAGCATTTTAATAATTTCATGAGTAATTTAAGTTAAGAAAATTTGTATACATTTGGATTTACAATGCAAAACCTAATTTCAATTTCCGTATTTAATTGTACGAGAATAAATAAGAAGTTCCTGAGGCGTAAAGGAACCTAGATAAACTCGGTAATTATTGTGTTCAAAGCGTATCTGCTTATATAATGGCTTCTTGAATTTCCCTGATCTTTCGCCGTTGCAAAGTAGCCTTGGAGTTCTTATCCCGGCAGGGGGTCGGGGCTTACCTGACAACGTATTCACTGAGTCAATTTTGCAAGAATTATGTGAAGCTCTCTGTTGGAGGCATTTTTCTGTTGATGTTGAATAATTCTTTTATCTCTTGTCCTAATAGTTTTTGACAATAATTAATAATAATTATTTAATTTCGATGTCTTGTGTTGTGTGATTTTCGAGGCTGGTCCTTGACACTTAACTTCGGTAAACGTTTTATAGTTCTAATGGAAACAGCTTCATCAAGCTAGCTGGCTCTCAAGTGACCATAGTAACTATTGTTTTCTATATTGATCATTTATGTTTTCAAATCGAAAAAAACTTCTTATACATTGATTTTGAGTGTTTACAATTCTTCTTTAATTATTTTTCAAATTTAAATCAGAACTGGGAAATGATCAATGTACAGTGACTAATGTACCAAGACCCGCTTTCGTATATAGTTAACTAAAAATACCCTATAGTAAAGTAGGTATGTTACTGTAGAAATAATTATTTGCCCTGCTACATTTGTACCGAATGTTTGTCTTATTATTATATTCGCCAGATGGTTGGTTTTGAATTGCGCTACAGTCATTATTATAAAAATCAGTCATCATGTAGGTAATGTTTAAAATTATCTTGCCATGGCCTTGTTTTGTGTACAGAAAAAATAATCATATAGTGGAATAGTCATGTGCTTGTGATGTAGTCAATTAATTGTTATATACTAGACCCTAGAAGTAACCATTTACTCAGCTTTGAATAATGTTAATAGCAACCATATTTTATAGTTAGACGGTAAAATTATAATGATAAGAACTTGTTTATAGGCGACTTCTTATCGTAATATTTTTTCGAATATGTTTATTTTGTATATTGTTAATTTTGGGATATTGCTAAGCTTCCGTTTATTAAGTTGTTTTTATTATATTTTATGTCTTTTATATTGTGTGACGTAAATCTTTATTGTTTTAGGTGAAATTATTTTATTAAAATCCTATAAAAACGCCGTTATTGAGGTCGTGAAAAAGTACTTTTCCTTCGATGATTAAAACAATTGTAAAAGCTTCAAGGAAGCGGTTTTATATGTAAAAAGGTATCAAATAAACTCAAGTGAATACAACGACCCTATATTGCTAAAGTCGCATTTGCAAAATCTCTGTATATAATGGTAGAGCGATTCAAAGAACTATATTTTTTTTACCACATATCTTATTTCGATGCTTAAAGACATTGAAAATTATAATATATTATATGCATAATTAGGTGCATAATGCTACAATATAGTGAAAATTCACGGGTAAATAAATATCATAGAACAATCGGCAAAAAATTCAGATTATTCAAATACAACTTTTTTCTACGATTGTTTCCAAATATACTTGAACAATTTCATGGGGAAAGAAATCACATATCAAAATTTTTACAATAGACGATTTTCTACCATTTATAAAATTAAACGATTTAAGGCTTTCCCATGAGCAAACGGCCTTGAGCATTTCGTTTCATACATTGCGGCGCGCGCGGGCGGGAATATGCAAAGATTTACAAAACAAAAATAATTTTAGATCTTTTTAAATTAATATCTAGCAAAATATTCCTTATTTGATTGTCGATTTAATAATGTTGCCTGCCAATTAAAATGATAATGTTAGTGGCATTTTAATTATGAAAATAACAAAACATTATCTACATTATAAAAAAACTAAAGTAAGTAAAGGTAGCATATTGCAGAAATATGATGTATATTTTTTTCTATATGAAACATACATTTCGAACAGATCACTTCTAAAAATACGATTACCCCAACGTTTTGCTGGGGGTAGCGTTTTAATATCAGTTTTACGCGCCATGCGTAATTACGTGTGTATTCTTCATCTAGAGACATATATGCTCTATATAATACGAGTGTTATAATTTGTTTGTTTTGTTGCGGACTATGATAGCTTTGTGACATTTTATTATGGCATCTTCTAAAAATTATTTGTATTAAAATTGTTTTGTGTACATTAGTGTATATTTATTAAATATAATATTCTACAGAAAATGACTTTTCATTTATAATTCTTTGATTGTACATAAAGTAGATTTTGTAATAATTTAGTATATTTTACTAACCCGTTGCAATTAGAAATTAGTTTACAAAGTTCAGATTGACCATATTTTGAAATAAAATGAATTAGACCCAAGTATAAATTGTCACTGATCAAACGGAAGTTTAAGATACTTGAGTAGGCGTGAGTTATATTATGTTGACAGTTATTACATGGGTTTCTGGCACAGCGCCGGCGGTGTACGTGCCGTCGAGGACGGGGAAGTCGCTGCTGCTGCACGACGGGTACACCTTCTACCTGAAGAACCTGCAGGCGCACGGCCGCAAGCAGTGGTACTGCTCGTCGCGCGACATGGCCGGCTGCCGCGCCGACGTCATCACCGCCCCGGCGCGCACCGGCCACGGCGACATACTCTTCCTAGTGCGAGGAAGGCACATCCACGGACCCCCCAGCTATTACTTCACTCCAGACGGAAAATACGTCAGAAAGAAGGATGTCTACCATAGATATAGGTAGCGACGCTACACGTACAACAAAGTTTACGTTGTTAACGATAAGCTCATTAGTAAATCATTGTTTATTTTTCATTTTTTTTTATGTCTGACAATCACGACTATTTACGCTTTTATTTTGTAATTGTTTATTTTTTTATAATCGTTATACTCATCAACTAAAAATTGTTATAGTATAAACTAAAAGTTCCTAAAACGTTGTATGTATAGTGAATGACTAAATTCGCTACGTTGGCACGCCTTTTTATAGTTCGAATGTACTTAAACGAGTACTTTAAGTTTTTAACATTTAGAATTAATGTGAAATGAATTGTTAAATACAAACTGTAATTGATAACATGTAAGACTAAAATAGAATGGACGAGTACTCTGTAAAGATGTATTAAAGAGTATGAATGAACGGCCGGTGTTTCCCTGTTCACAAACGCGTAACACAAATTGTACGCAGTAGTACGCAGCGTGGGTGGTGCGTGGGCCGTCCCGGGCCCGCTACTATTACGTAAACAACTACGTCGAATGTAACGCGTAGTGCGGGCGGTGACGTGCCTGACGCTCCCGCCTGAAGCTCCCGCCGCGCCGCCAGGGCTGGGGGCGGTGGTGGTACACGATGATGGTGACGGCGGCGTACAAGCCCTCGCATCATCTCTACAACTTATGACTATCGGTTGAAGCTTTTCCTATACAAGTTTCTGGGGTAATAGGGTATTTTAGACAATAGCAAGCTTATCTGTATTAATAGGTTTAACTGATGTCCTCAGATGCTTGGTCTATATTTCATCACGTTAAAACGACTATTAAAACTATAACAAAACCAAGCAATAGGTTTTAAAATATTTTATTTCACTACGACATTACTATTAAATACTTACACAAATAAACATCTTCATTATTACAAAACTTATAACCATCGTTATTATATTCCATTCACCATGTATTTTCATTTCATATTGAATGGGAATTAAAAACGTAATCATTTGATTTTTTGATAGATGAAGTCGATTTTCAGTTCAAAGCTATAAAGCTTTAATGAATTACATGTTACTGTAATAATATGAATAAATGTAAGTATAACACATCTTCTCCTAATTGAGGATATTGGTTATTATCTAATAACACAAATACAACAAATACAACAAAGCGCCAAGGATCACGTAAAAACAAATACATTACATATGTTCCACAAATAATAACCGAAATTGTACCAATAACAAAGTTTTCTCCAAAGTCCTGTAATTAATACAAATATTGATATATATTAACATGAAAACGATAAAAGTGTTTCATAAAACCCGTTTTTATCAAAAGCTATAAATACGCAACACGTGTAGGGCGCGTGGGAGACATCGCGTTGCAATATTGAATAGAATGTTTTGTGAGGACATGAATTGCGCAGTTGTACCGGATCAATACACCGTACAGAGTTATGAAAGAAGAAAGTTTGGCAGGGCACGGGGATCGTATGGGCGTGCCGTTCCATCCCGCTATAGCCTAGTTACGCCCTGTATGCCCTAATTTTGACGTAGTACGTTTCGCCCTTTCTTTGTAGGTCGCCGGGGCGCTGTGTGCGTGATCCTAACTGCGTAGTAGGGCACTACGCACCCGCCCAATGACGTACTTGTTTATCTTGATTTCTAAGGTTTTCGTGTTTATACAGAAATATAATGTCAATATCGGGCCCACGTTTTCCTCCCACTGAACGACCGGCAAACAACTATCTCTACTAAATGTTTATGTATTGATCATCGTATTTTGTTAATGTTATCGTTTATTCGTACGAGTTGCGAGTTTTTTTAAGACTATTTGAATATGGAGAGGAAAAAACAGTGATTTTTAATTTGAATTGCGCAGTAGGTACTACGTTAAACGTTTTATTATGTTAGGTGTAAATACTAAATTAGGTCGTAACACATAAATGAAAAAAATCATACTATAGCGTACACCTCTATTAATTTTAAAATATTTATCTAAAATACTTCCAATATTCTTTGTTTTCAGATGAATTTAAAAATGGATTGTCTATGCTCCAACGAAATAACATAACTTATACTTATAAAGGGAGAGGTATTGTCCTCTTGAACGGAGGACATCGATATACAAAGCACAGGGATTATTTTACTGGAGGTACCAGGTGGAGGTGTGTCCATTGGACAAGGAGGTGTTCCGGCTCGTTGACCTTGAAGGTGGTAGTTAACCTTTTAGCTAAACAATAATAACTGTTGATGAAAGTTTATTTGAATTATTTCTTTTTAGGATGAA
Source organism: Sphinx pinastri (assembly GCA_947568825.1). Taxonomy (NCBI): domain Eukaryota; kingdom Metazoa; phylum Arthropoda; class Insecta; order Lepidoptera; family Sphingidae; genus Sphinx; species Sphinx pinastri. Next base: position 4,233,942 of record OX387627.1, on the reverse strand, counting down.
CATATTATTCGCCGAAGTAATCACCAGTGTGATCTAGTAGAATAATGCCTAAGATATGAAATAAGAACATATAATCGTTTTAAAAAAAATGTGCCAGTATCTTTATTTAATAATATGGTATATGCATTAAAAAGTTAATCATTGGATTTTTTATTTATCTCTGGCACGCGCAAATGGCAACACTGTTCCCCATGTAATACAGCTCAAATGTGACGACCAATAAGAGGGTGCTTATTGTAACCCACCGGCTAGTCTAGAAATCCAATTTCCTTGAGAAGTTCGAGCAAGAATCATCGTCAGTGCTATGGTCGTTTCAAAACTGGCTATTGTTATGGTAATAAATTAAAAAAGGCCCTCGACCAATTCAAAGCAACTCTATTTTTTTAAATGTTCTTTTGATTTTCATTGTAATGTAAAATCGTGTAAACAAGTGTGTTTTGCATCAAGAATATTCTTAGGACATTACAGAATCTTAGCGGATCTTTATGGTCCACGCAATAGTTATTTAGGAATAGTTCCATATAACTTAATGCTTTTTTAGCGCATCATCATGTGTTTCGACAAAAGCTTTCTAAAGTATCTTATGAAATTCAAGGAAAAGTATTGTACTCTTATAATATAGCAGATATAAATATACGAAGCACAGGGATATTATTGGAGGTAGCAGATGCGTCAACCATAAACAGAAATGTAGCGGCATTTACAATTGAAGGTAATTCGCCGACTGTAGCTATAATGTGATTTTGTTTAAAGATTTTTTAACGTAACCACTTTTCTTGTAGCATGAATACGTTACATACGCGACTGAACACCAGTGTACGCAAGTCGGTTTGAATAAGATACCACCCGATTCTCAGAATAAGAAAACTATGTCGTACACTAATGTAACTTAACCGACTGAAGTTAGCCACTACGCGTTGTCACCCTCATTATAGCTGTGGTACGATTTGTGACTAACTTCGGGCCTATCCAGATAAATGCATGAACTAAGTAATGTAAGTAGGTGTTGGATCTCAGCCTGCGTAAAATATCTTTACGGCAATTAAAATACTACTGTGTATTTTCTGGGTGAAAAAGTCTATATGTTAACCTAAGATATGGGATATCTATCTGCCAAATTTCAGCCAAATCCGTTCAGTGACTTCTGCGTTTATTTCTATCATCCAAACATCTTCACCAATTTTGAGAGTTATTAACTTTTTTGTAACATTATTAAGATAAAAAATAAGCCTTAGTACCTTATAATTTTAAAGAAAAGAGGTTACGTTTGAAATAATGGTTAACACGTTATTTTAATTTTTATCACCGCATTATGTATTTATTCGATGCTAAGTACAATGCATTTAAATATAATGAAAACGAGAGCGTAACTTTACCCACCTGCCAGTGCTTAAAGCTAATTCCCTCGCGAAGGACGAGCAAAAATCTAGGGTCGCTCTTTTCAAAACTGCTTATTGTTATGGTAATCGTTTTATAAAGTGCTCATTCCTAACTTAATTTATATTGAAGTTATTGTATATGAGGTTTTACTAAAAATATTTACATTATTAGGTAATTACCTTTTGCTCGCGGCTCCGCCCGCGTGAAAAAGTTTTTCCGGGATAAAAGTCCCTCTTGATATTTTCCCGGGATAAAAAATAGCCTATGTCCTTTTTAGAGTACCAAACTATCCCCTCATCAAATTTCATCGAAATCCGTTCAGTAGTTTCGGAGATGTGCAGTAACAAACAAACAGAAAAACGGACAGACAGACAGAATAGAATTATAAAAATCGCTGATTTGTTCCCACTACTCTTCCTTAGCCACCCCCTTTTCTTTTTTATCACATTTCTTTAAATGAACAGACAAACTGGTTCTATTGCTTTATTATATTATGTAGGTATAGATAGAGCAACTGTTAACTTATATTAAGTATCTAAGTATTAAATAAAACGTTTTATATTTTAATATTCCCAGTTTGAAATTGGAATACTGAAAATGTAAAATGTATGTAAGTCATCAACCAGTGTAAGAAGATCAATATAAATGTTAATGTAAGTATTCATGGGAGTTTGTGAAACTTATTTCCTCACGGTATCGAGAGAGAAATAATATTGGAGCAAAAAGAAACAAAGTTAGTGCTATAGGATTAAATGAAATGCGTAGTGGTTAAACGCGTTGCAGATAGGGCGGCGCGGGGTTCCCGGCGCGGGGCCCGCGGGCACGCGATCCCATGCGGCGGGCGCACGCCACGCCACCAGGGCCCAGGCACATGCGCGCCACTCATCCTGGTGATGGTGCCTGCCTACAATCGATAATGCCCCAGAATCTCCTAAAAGCCCCTCTCTCCTCTCCCGATGTCCTAACTCCACGCCTGTCAAATTATAACATCCCATTGTAGTAATAAGGTCGTTTTTACATTTCCACTTCCGCAAATGTTTCCGTTATGCTTTATGGCCGCTATAAAAATCTTTTGATGCCGACTATTTCTTTGTGTTTCGGTTGGTACTTGTTGTTGCGTAGGTTTTTAGGGCATTGTTTAACGTTATACGTTTATAAAGTTTTTATAATAAGATAGTGTTGATTTATATAGACTTACTCTGTATTTCAGTGATAAATATATGACAATGAAATATTTATGTTGTGGAAAATAACAGGATCTCAAGTATAAAACTATGACTTGCACAATAAAAACATACTACTGATCGGCGGCATATCTAATAATTCAGTAATATTTGTTTATCAAATACTATACACAATATCGTTACCATAGCGCTGTCTATGGCAGCTAATTTACATACACATGTACCACTCTTCCTATTTGCACAGTATAATTTAGGGGTACGGGCTTGTACATCCCTTCTAATTACTAATTATAGATGTAATTTGTATTATTAGAACATAGTAAACTGGGATCTCCGATGAGCGGATGTATTTATATCTTCGGCTTCAAATAGTAGTAGAGATAAAAGGGTTTCCTCACATCAATAATATTCTTTATAAAAGTATTTTTTCTATATGTATGATTATAATATACACTGGACATGATATTTAATTAAGGCAGTATGTAAAATAAACAAGTCTTCATTTCTTTCAATGTGGTGTATATACAGTAGAACATTCTAGAGAGGCGTGGAATCGGAACCTAATAAGTGCTATGAGCTCTTAATTTTTTAAGTGTAACTTAAACTTAATTAATTTATACTTTAGACTCTATTTTTGGTTTATAAAGCTGTTTAAAGTTACCTATCTATATAGATCTATTTAGATGTTCTTCTGCTAACCTAAACAACTTTAGGAGATATTTTCAATAAAAAAAGCTGTGTACCTAATATCCAGTGTTTTGCAAGTCTGAACGTAATACGTATCGATAATGGTTGATGGGCAGCTCGTATGCTTGTTTGTAGCCAATTTCCCACCGCGCTGCAGTTAGTTCTCGATTTGTTAGTAATTTATCTGTCGGGAGTGTCAGAAACCTTGTGCACGTTGTCGAGATCGGGATACATTGCGTTTATCTCACTGGGCCGGGTCGTCGGGCAATTGGTTTGTCACTTCTACTGACACTTGACTGTGTCCGGAGCTGTGGTATAGGTGTTATCCTTTAAGAGTTTTATGTGTATACCTGAGAATATCTGAACTATATAAATTACGGCAGTTTATTCACTATAAGATGCAAATTTTATGCATTATCTTTAATCTCTGGCTATTTTATTTGGGTATAAAAATGCAATAAAAGTATTCGTCATTGAAGACCGCCAAACACATTTAAATTACACTATGTTAAACTGTCTCTACACATCCTTTCCCTCTCGTTCTACTATTGTAACACGCATGCAGTTCGTGGAATATAAACTTCAGTCAAGGTATGCCACTGTGAAGCCAGAAAATATGGTTTCTATGAAATTGACTCATTCGTCTCCTGCATAAAGAGCATATTCATCGTTGAAAGTCTTATAAAATAGTTAAAAATCAAAGGGAATGTGCTATCAAGTTTGAATGGTCCAATCACAACCCCCAAATAGTGGTTGTAACTGTGGTAGAGTATGTGGTAGAGTGCGTAATAAGTCCACCGGAAAACAATGTTTCGCATGTAACGAGGGATATGCCCACAACTGTTGAACTGACTGTTGTAAAAAACAACAAAAATTAGTGACGAGGAAGTGAAGAATTTGGCATGTTTTGTTTTTCCAAAAAAAAAAAATATGTTCCTTATAAACACAACAGTACATTTTTCATTACTTCAGTTTTTTAGTAAAATTAATTTAATGAATTTGATATACGTTTTTTTTATTTCTCTGTAAAAACTTCAGATAAAATAGGTCTACACACGTAGAGCGCGCGACCTTTGGTGTCCCAAAACAGGCATGTGTACTGAACCGTATAGAGCTGCAAACGTTTATACTGTATTAATATAAACAATCATGACGTCATCTACATCTTCATCGACTTCATATCAAGTATGTACTAGCCTGCCGACACACCTGTAAATGCAACTGCAACTCTTGTAAGCCAGGATTTGACACCGAGCGTAGCTAGCTCTCAAAACTACTCTGGAAATGTCTTATAGCTCACTAAAAACAGGAAAATTTTACATACTTGGAAATAAACATCCTGCATAAGTATCATGCAAATTATTAAGAATGTGTTGTCTGATATCTTAACCCGTTATACTAGATGTAGTAAGTTTGTTAATGGTTGTAGCTACCTGCTGGGAAGGGACATCGTGGCGGCTGCGGGTTCGGTACCTGGTGTGGACATATCGAACAGTTTCTTCCTCTCACGCGTCTACGTGCATGGTCGGTGTTCGTGCAAGACATCTCTGCGATTGTCTTCTGAGGAAACGCCTATAAAATAACCACCTTTATGGAGTGCACTGACAGATAATGTGAAGTTTGGAGAATCTGTTGATTATGGGAAAGACAAAACTACACTTTTGAAAGCGTTATTGTTGAGATTAGCGACAGAAGTACACATGTCGTTGGTCTTAATGTTTTGGAACACACGCACCTACTATTAAATCTAGTGTGCTCATGTAGAGACCTTTTGAAAAATCACGTGTTATTCCGTAGTATAGTATAGGTGTTTGTAATGTAAGTTTATGAATAACGTCCACGAAGGTTGTAATTTAAGAGGTTTTTAACCCGATGTTAGTGCATTTATAATTACTCACACATACATTCCTCAAAACACGAGCACAGACGTACTTTTTAAACTTACCGAGTTAAAAGCCGCTTAAACTATTTATAAATGTTTAAGAATCTGTTGCCTTGGTAAGAGAAGACTGTTTATAGGAAGTGTGGAGGTGAAAGCACGATACGTAATGTATTCAAATACACATTTATCTCAACGTAGGGACGGCGGAGCACGCTTCTACTTGGTTATTTAGTGACCTATTTCACAGGTTAGAGTAACTAGAGGCGATACGTTCGGAGACTTTATCTGGGGAACAATAATAGTAACGCGCCTCGATAAAATTATGTTATTAGTGACAACACGCGTGTGTTGTGAGCCATCTAAGTAAGTACAAAAGTAAAACATTCCATAGGAAATAAAATAAAAATAAATATCTTCATGTTTTTTCATAAATCGTAATTTTGGGCTCTGACCGATACTAACCGCTATGCTGTGTTTACGACGTACAGATTTAGTTTTAAAACCCACTTGCATAAGGGTCAAATTTAGACTGTCGCTGCACTCGGGCCAATCACAAAGTAATAACTGTTACCAAATCGTCTATTAATCGCCAGTTCTATCGTAGCTAGTAGCTCGTCGGATAATATTGTGCCGTAGACTGCATGTTAGTTTCATGCGTGTGCTGATTAGAAAGAAATAAAGAAAGAAAGGAACGTTTATTGCCACTGAATTATGAATAAGCAACAACATCGTATACAAAAATAAAAAAAACACACACACGCAATATCTTAAATACGAGAGAAAAAAATTATACTATACTTAAAAAAGAAAAATCAGTAGAATTCGTGGGATTACCAATCAGTGTGCGGGCGGGACACGTCTCTAGATTTCTAAAAACGTGATAGCCGAAAGTGAGTGTATGACAACGCTGGTCACAAGGTTTAGGCACTAGGTCGATAAGTGCTATACTAGTTTTTCTATAAAATGAAAATAGCATAATTTTAATGTTGCCGGCAACTACTGGCTGACGCGAGTAGCAAGTATGCGTACACCTTTAGCATTTCTTGTCATGGTTTAAAAGAGACCGTAAAAACCATTTATAAAATCTAAACATTCGGTTTTTAACTTTTTGAAGTATGTGATAGGTATTTAGGTGACGTAGATTTGGCATTGTATTATCACATTTTATTTACTTTTTAACCGACTTCCAAAAGGAGGAGGTTATCAATTCGTGTGTTTGTATTTTTTTATAGAGACGATACATGACAGCAAAAATGACGTGTGCGATGGTTATAATAGTGATTTCTTAACTAGACATCTCCAGTCTTACTTATAAAATAACTAGTCTGCTCTTAAGCATTGCTTAACTTTTGACACACACGATCAGCTGTAAGGAAAAACCCGCCATCTTGCCTTTTAACTAGCTTTAAACTAGGCTGCGGCGATGTTTAATTTTGGCAGTTATTTAAGCAATGCTTAAGTACCTCACAAGTTTATAAGTAAGACTGCTCTTGTGCAAGTTGGTCTTAATGTATGACAGATAATAATTTTATTAATGTCAAGTACAATATTATCTTGTTGATATAATACCTACCAATATTGTTAATTTTTTATCATAGGATTATGTAACTATTGTGATATGATTTAACTATGACTGCATATACTACATATCCTATTTTATATGTATCAAATTATTGTTGTATTGCATTAGCATTTAACGATTTAGGTATAAAATAATATGCATTCTTGAAATATACACCGTGGAAACATAATACATAGAGTATATATTTTAGGAATGCGGTATATTCCTGCTTGTTCTGAGTAGACATGTTATGTTTCCAACTAACTGAGATTATAATTAACAAATATTTGTGATATTTTTATTCTACAAATAGATTTATTTTAAGTAATAAAGTTGTTTACATAGATGTTAATAATATACCTTGGGTTCAATAGAGCACGTCCTATCACCTAGTATTATATTTATTTAGAAAAATATTTGTTGTTTTGATTTGCCTTAACTATGTATAAAAATGTATGTTTTTGTCGATGAATAAAGTTATTACGTATTTTTACTTCTTTTATTGTAATTAATTAATTATTCGTGAAGGTCTTTTGAGTACTGTGCCATAATATATGTACATTTTTGAATAAAAATATCAAGATTACCTACCAACAACATTATATTTAACAGTTTTAACTACTTAACGCACACATCCACATTTGATAATGAGATTTATAAAAGATAAAAAAAGATTTTACGCTATTAGTATTTAAAGTTCAAATTCTGACTGAAATGATAATATACTAAAATGTATATAACAGACGCGTTATACGTACGTGAACGCAAATAATGTATAGGCAATAATAATATAATTTAATATTAATTAATGGACTTGTTTATCGTTACTAAGTTATCTGTTTTTGTTTAAAAAAATCAAGCACAAGTAGGTAGAAATGTATTTGAAGGTTTTTACGTTCAAGTTGAACGGCGTTTTGTCAAAAAACTCTTTTATTGTTCAGGCCAGCTTTTGTTTTAATTTCCTCTTTGTGTTCGTAGCTCGCTACATCGCAACGACCCGTGGCGCGCGGCTGTTGCTGTACCAGGGGAACACGTACTTCATTAATTCGCGAAAGAATCAACACAAGACGCGGCTGCTGTGGTATTGTTCGTCTCGCAAGTCACGTGGCTGCCTCGCGTCCATACTCACGATACACGACAGAGTTCTTGGACAAGCGCCCGTACACACACATCCACCGAAAGTTTCTAGTAATTACAAAATGAAAGAAGATTGGGACGAATACTAGATTATGGATGTATTTCAAATTTTCTTTAGGTTTAAGATATACATCATTCGCCTCATTGGGGTTCTGGGTTCGATTCCCACGTCGGTTAATATGAAATGACCTTTGATTAATTTTATACCTAGATAGAGTGACGCGCTGCAATAAAACTAAAACAAACAGGCCAACTTTTCTTATGCTAGTATGCGTGACAGCTGTATCATACGCTATCGCTGCATCATTCTGCGTATCCTTGTGTGCGCGCATAATGATACCAGTTATTAGATACATGGTTTCTATTAAAACGGGGAGAAAATAATATCAATGAAAAAACAACAAAAAGAATTCACTCGAACTCATTTATTGGGGAACTGTTCGCCTCTATTTTTTTCGACGCGTTTGAAACGTTCAGTGTCTATTTAGGTATATAATTAATCAAAGGAAATGACGTACAATTTAAAAGTACACGATTGTTGCGCGTTATTAAAATTTATGCTCATTATGTCAATGGGCCTGACCCCTATCATATCAGGGGTTGGATGTAAGCTCTGCGGATAGCAGGCGCACTAGTCGCGTCCCTGTCTACCCCTATGCGGTAACAGGCGTGAGCTCGTGTTAAGTTTTAAGATATTATATGATTATGTACGCAGTCAGTATTGGAATGATACAGATATTTTTCTCATATCTATATGTCTAGGTTTAGATTATTGAAAACTATGTGTTAAAATGGAAAAACAATGTGAATGAAATTGAATCTAGTGATATCGTAAGTTCTTCAAAAATGTTCTAGTCTAATGTTTACATATGATATTGTTGACGTATCATATCCAGACTAATCAGCCATAAGAATCATTAGTAGCCAGGCTTTGACAGCTCTTGTTATTATAGAGTTTATTGGTAGCTAATGTAGGATACCTATTTGACAGCAATATTAACTTAGAATAAATATATTATAGTGCCATAAATGACGGCAATGAGGTGTTAAATACGCCGCGTTATTACGCCATTATATGACAGTACAAAGCAAGACATGTTAATTAACTCGTTGGCTCCATTAGGCCGTAGATGTTACAAATTGACGATGGCTTTATTGTCGATACATTTCTGTATTCGTAAACTTGTCTATGAAACGTTTGTGCCAAAAATTGTTCCCAATTTTTTTAAATAAACCATTCAAACATCGAACAATGTTTTCTAGTCTTCATCGTTATCTGGCATCACATGGGTTGTCAGCATTGTACAGATTTCTACCTGCGCGTTCCCCGAACTAAAAAAAAGTGCGTCTAGACGTCCTGCTTTTTGACGCTTTTTGTATTCAAAATGTTTTTATGGGTTCTGATCGCTTTCATTGGTCTAGTCAGGCCAGGTGCAGGTAGTTGCATTCAAATAACGCTTCACCTAACACAAAGATATTTATAAACATTATGCGTAGAGTTCTAAGCCGTGAGCTGGGGGCTAGCCCTCGTCGACGTTAGTTTTTTTGGGTGCTCCAATCCCTGTTGCCATGGGCACGGTTCGGAATACGTGTGCCGTTCGTCAGTTATTGAAAATAGAACCATAATAAAATCAGAACATCACTTTATTTTACGATTTTTATTTGTTTTACTTTACAGCTATACTTTTGTACGCAAATACAGTGCAGATATTTGTTTGTTCACGTTCACACATTTTACTCATGTGAAGGAAAATAAAAATATCTTTTCGTCTGTTAAAGAGGAGAGAAGGGCCAGCGTTCGACATGGCTCTACTACGCGCATAGCAGTAAACAACAGGTGGTACTCAGGTATTCTAAGTACCGTTAGGGCAGACAAACTGGAACCGCCGTCACTACTCACCGGGTTAACTGAGATTAAAATATTAATTCGATTACTAACCGCTGCGATGACCACGAGAATTTCGAATTATGAACGCGTTGTCACCTTAACGGTTTATGATTTTTATGGCTTGTGCATTACGTTCTAGAATTCTATGCGTGTAAATTCGAGGCAGTTTGATGATCGATTCTCAAAAATAGTTTTATTACTCATGTTTATTTTATTTATTTATTAGAATTAGAAATTAGAAATTAGAAATTATTTATTTGTTACAAAGAAATTATTTAACAAACAGTACTGTCAGGGGCCTTTTTTTAGGTAACAATTATACCTGTGCCAAAAGGCCCCCCTCTTCCATTACTAAATTAAACAAAGAAATATGAAAAGTAAAAAAAAAAGAAAAAATATATATATATATATATATACAAATCTTACAAATAATAATATAAAACTCAACAAAAAAGTATATAAAAACAGTATATTTGTGTGTGATAGTAAATGCGTATTGAGTATGTGTGGTGAATTGTGCGTGGATGTGTTCGAGTCTGAGTGAATGTGTGAATTTGCTCTTGTTTTTGTCATTAAACTAAGTTATACGATTTACAATTATCTCAGTTTCATCATATGTGAGAGACATGAGCCAATCAGTTAAGGTTTTTTTACATTTTCTATTAGTTTTAAGGTAAATTTCTAGTATTTTATTAATTTTATTATATAGATAGCTGCTCAGTCCTAAGTACTGATGCTGTGCAAAAGATGTTTTGAATTTATTCGTAACAGCTACATCATACTTTCTTCTTTTTATAAGATTTCGGGATTTATTGTTTTGCTTGTTGACAAGTTTGCATTAAGATAAGTTGGAGGGAGCCGCGGTATCTATTGGGGGCGCCATGACAACGGTTACCACGATACACCCTGGTTACAAGTGCCCTCTGATACATCTCCTTGCTTTAATTTTTTTTTTCGTACAAATAAATGGATGTATTAGATTGATTAGAGCTTGTACACTGAAATTACTAAGAGCCGTGTTAATAGATGCAACTCAGTTTCGCTCACAAATTAAGGTCGGCATCTTAAGATACTCGTTATTTAATAAACCCACATTACCAACTGCTCAAGACACATTTTAAGTGACAATATGTGACGGATTTTGACAGCTGAATTTTATTTACGTAACAACACCAACTAAGCTGAGAACAAGCTCTTAAATAACAGCTTGAGCTTGGTTTATTATAATTCAATACATTAAATGTCTACTTGAGGTTTAACTTAAACATGAAATTGATTCATTAATACGCCCTAAGACTTAGCTAGTATTATTAGTATTGACAAATGTGTACTAAAATTTGGTAAATGAAGACAAATACTGCACATAGCTCGACTGAGCGTTGGTTAATTTAGTATTTTTTTAAGATAAATTTTAATTTTAGTATATTATACATTCATGGACATAATCTTTTAATTATGTTGTGAGCATACATGCTCAAAAAATAATTTAATGTCGTTTAACTTTCGTTTCGTGCGAAGTATATTTCATGATTTCTTAATAGTTGTTTTATGATCAATTCAACTTATTACGGTTTGGTTATATTTAATAGGTATTTCATAGCTTTACTTGACACATTTTCTACTTGTAAGTGTATGTAGATCTACTGTTACGGATACTACAAGTTTTTTTAGGAATGTGGCGTGACCAGATTTTGAAATAATTAATCTACGCATTGAACATTAGCAATTTGAAATTATCTCACTGGTTATATATAGTACTAGCATTGCGCGCGGCTCCGCCCGCGTGGAAAAGTTTTCCTAGATAAAAAGTAGCCTATAGCACTCAGGAGTAATGTAGCTTCCTATTAGTGAAAGAATTTTCAAAATCGGTCCAGTGGTTCCTGAGATTAGCGCGTTCAAACAAACAAACAAACTCTTCAGCTTTATAATATTAGTATAGATATAGTATAGATGATACGAAAGCTATAGTACTCCCTCAGCCGCGCCTCACGGTGATTTCTATATATGGAGATATGATAGAATTCTTAGAATAATCGTCGAATGTAACACGTAGTCGCTGTGTATCGTTCCGTGAGAATGCCGTCGAGCCATTATAGTTGTACCTCATTCACATCGTAGAATCCGTTAGTTGTTGTTACCCTGCTGAGATCATTAACTTCTTTTTTACATCACTATTACGATTCACCAGATTGTACTTTGTCCATGAATAGAAAATTATAGGTATGTTTCTAGTGTTTATGACAAATTGAAGTAGGTTCATAGGTCATTCATATCAAGTCATATCAAGGATAGTTTGGAAGTATTCATAGTCATTTTGTCATTTGTCAAGATAGTCATTTTGTTTACGGTAAACTATAAACTTGAAGTAAGTTAAATGAATGTGTATGATAATTATATATAATTGAGTATTGTGGGATAATTACATCGTTTTTTTTTTATTAAAAAGACCTAGATTTCAATTCTTTAGTGAATATAACTACTTAAATAATGATATCGAACATTGATGACAATGATATGAAATACCCAGTTTCATTAATGATAATGTGTTTTTTTAGATTCATGGTAAATTATAATTAAACTACATTAATACTAATCCAGTTAAGATTTTTTTTATATGTTTTTTATTTAGAAAGGCATTAAGTGCTATAATTACTCTCTTATTTAAACGCGCTCAACTCGTTTTGGTTTATCGGAAAGGGCCCCACCGATTTGAATGATATTTTGGATTTAGATAGTATGAGCTCTAAAAATGTAATTGGGTATTCAGTTTTTTTGTCAACCCCAAACTTGTGGGGTTAGAAACTAAACCGCTGCTGAACCGATTGTTATGAAATTTGGTATGGGGATATCTTAAGTCTGGAAAATAAATATGAGATGTTAATTTTTTCTTTTAACCCTAACTAAAGGCGATAAAAGGGAGGGAAAACTAAATTCCTGAACCGATTGTAATGAAATTTGCTATGGGGATCTAGAACCATAAAGATGACTATGAGACAAATATTTTTTAACGCAAACTCACGCCTTGTATCCCCGGAGGCAGAAGAAGCAGAAGAAGCAGAAGCGCAACTAGTGCACCCACTTTTCGCCGTGCGTATTCCGTCCCATGATGTGATAGGGGCGAGCCTATTGCCATGTCGGGCACAAATTCCAGACTCCGAGCTGATACTGATTAGAAAAATCCAATGTCACTTTGCCCGACCCGGGGATCGAACCCGAGCATTGCAGTCGTACCGTAATACAACTACGCCACCGAGGCAGTATTTTTTTTTAACCCTTAGCAAAGAGGGTTATAACAGGGAGATACTACTGTTGCTCCGATTGTATTGAACGGTATGTTTTTTTTATCAACCCCAAACTTGTACATACAGGGGTTAGAAGGGGGGAGATGAATCGAATATAATGAAATTTTGTAAGGGGATATCTTGAACCTTGAAAATGAATATGAGATATCAATTTTTAACTAACCCCAAAATGAGAGGGGTAAAAGGGGAGAGAAACTTAACCGCAGAACCAATTCTATTTAAATTTGGTGTGGGGATATCTTGAACCTTGAAAATAAATATGACATATTCAGTTTTTACTAACCTCTAAACAAGAAGGTTAAAGGAGGAAAGAAAATAAACCGTTAAATCGATTATGGTGAAATTTGATATAGATGTATTTTGTACTTTGAGTAAAAATATGGGATATATTTACCCCTAACCTAGGGCAGTTTAAGGGGAGAGAAACAATTGATATAATTATTTTAAACCATGATAATAAATATAGGACATTCGTCTTTTATCAATTCGTAACTAAGTGAAACAAGGGGTGAGAACTGAACCATTAATCTGCTCGTGATGTAATTTATTATGGTTATGCTATGAAAGCTGAGAATAAATATGTGATAGGTATTCATTTTTAATCAACCCCTAACAAACGATATGAAGGGGGTAAAATCTGAACCGCTGAGTCGTTTTTTTACTTAGTCAAAGTAACTGTAGATATCGACTCATTTAACTGATCGTCGTGAATGTTTTCTTAAAATGGAAAATATTAGTATTAGCTACTTTAAAATAATAAATACCATGTATAGTATTAAAGAAACCCGAGCAAGGCTCGGCCACCCAGGTACTTATTATAATAAAGATAAGTATAGCTTTTCAAGTTACCTTTATTAGCATTCTATTTTATATCACTCGTTCGTTTGCAAACCTTTTGTAATTTATTAACTATTCAGACTATTTCGGACTGTTTTAAAGTTTAAGTGCATTTGAATCAAACATGCCGTACGTACTTGATCAGCAATAAAATGTAGTTTCCAATTACTAATATCTAAGAACTGCGGCCGCGATGTAAATAACGGTAAACTGCATTTTTAACATCGCTCCCAAGCTCTCACATCTGTGGCCGGGCCTAGAGTTTAATCGATAACGCAGCCCACGTGTGTCACAATTATAAAATGACCCATCGAAACCAAGTTTTTATATACAACGGGAGGCCTCCAATAGTACCCACAAAATATTACCGGGAAAAAAATAAAAATGAACACGCAGCGCCCTCGCTCGCGGTGACGTAGCAAGCCCACATCTTTAGTAGGTCACAAGACGATGTTACTCCTCTCAGCCGTGAAATATTTTTCGATATTAATCTACAGATGGCGGTAGTAGGTGCTGGGGGGAATAGCGATGGAAGTTTTAATGACACGAGTTTATTTTTCATTATTATTCGTAATAGATAACTTTAAATGCGCTACGGTAGAGTTACGACGACTATATGAAATAATATAATATAAAAGTAATTTTTAAACGTCTTAAATTTTCGATAATAATACTCAATATTTTCTTAAATCTTTGATATTATCATGAAATGTGTTTCAGCGATTAATGGAACATCCCCTATTAAATATCAACGTGCTACTTATGTGGTTTTTAGAAACGTATGTTTGCTTGCTTAATATAAAGTATACTTCTATAGTAATCTTAATGCGTCTTCAAAAGAAACATATACTTACATTATTCCCAAGAGATGGCGCTATCCTACTTTGAGTTACGAAATTTGGTAGAATTAATAAGAAGTAAAACGTATATATTCTACTGATTAATTAATTATATTTAATAGTAAGCTTATTAGCTTACTATTGAACTCTTCATCCTGATGAATATTTTATACTTAATTTAGAGTTTTTTTATTGCTTCTGAATGATGAGACGAGCATGCGATAAGACCGCCCATAAACAGTAGCAACACGATACAGAACCTTTAATTGCTAAGTACTGCATGGCACTCCGCTGCGCTTAAGTCTCATAATGTCCAGTACCTAATTACGCTGGCTACAATGTCCTTCAAACCGGAACACAATAGTGCATGCATACTCCTCGGCGCGGCGGTAGGAATAGACATTGCGGTACCTACCAAGACGGCCCCTTGCAACAGAGAGACCTACCACCAGCTAATATTCGTGTCCTGTTTAACCTTTGTTTACAACAGAGTTTAGTACAAAGTGGTTTTACATCCACGTTTACTGAGGTAAAGATGCGCTAGTAATATAATTTACAAGAGTTCTTCTCCACGTGAGGTGATTGAGGAAAATTAATAATTACGATAGAGTCATACAAAATACACGCATCCACTCTGCATCGCTTCAGTGGATATGGCTTACTGGAACGGAGAGTTGCATGAGATTCTACTAATGAAGTGACGTTTTTCCTAAGTCTATTTCACTTTCATGGTTAGGCAGTTATGTATTGATGTTAACAATTAAATAAAAAGTGGCTAGGACCAGCCAGTGGCAAAGAATAGCCATATTATTGCTAATATTACAGGAGAAAAATAAAAGTCAAGAAACACTTTGCCAGAGGAAATATGGTGGGTGTTCTGACAATCTTAAAATACATTCGACGCCTACAATTGTCACTGTATAACGTTTTTTTTAATTGATAAACTGATAACACCCAGTTTTAAACGGCCTATTCATTATGTACTATTGTGAACAATTTACAAACTAGTAATAAATATTAGTTTAAGAAACCAAAAAAACACGCTTTATAGAAAATCCAACTAAAAAATAGAAAATAAATTTCAATTAAGAATAGTGTACATAAGAAAAAAAAAAATTGTATTGTAAAAAAAGCGTGGGGTGCTTTTTTAAGATATTATCAAAATGATATATAATACTTCTAATCATATTATCTGTCAATAAAATATTTATAACTATTGTCACCATGCACCCCACGCTTTTTTTACAATAAAATACATTTTTTTTCTTATTTACACTATTCTTAATTCAAATTTATTTTCTATTTTTTAGTTGGATTTTCTATAAAGCGTGTCTTTTAGTTTTTTTAAACTATTATATATTTTTAATTTTTTAGTTCTGTTCACTATTGCCCAACAAATGTCACTATAAATATATAAATTGACAAAAATCTCATTTTGAAAATTGAATAATGGCATAATCTTATCAAATTAGTGTATTGTTATCGGTCCTCGACAAACCTACAAAGTTTGAATAAAATCTGACCGTTTAAAGTGGGTCAAAATCGCGCCCAAAGGAGTCGGAGTCGGAGAGTTACAAACATACATACAAACAAACATACAAGTGAAGCTAATATAAAGCGTGTAAAAACAGTTTATATGTAAGTTTGTCAATGTTCATTTCTACGTCATCAGTCTCTTTGCAGGTGTAATGTTCGTGACGTCACGTCGCGGTAATCCAATGATAATTCACGAAGGTATGAACTTCATCAGAGAGCGCTCTCGAGGCCTCAAAACTCGATGGGTGTGCGGAAGGAAGCGACGACTGCAATGCATCGCAACACTTACCACCTTCGACCACACGATCATCAAGAAATACGGCTACCATAACCATAGCTAGCTACACTTGTATTTGGAAAATATAATTAGTGTCGACTTAATCCCTTAGTTCCTACAAAGTTCATCTGTCCAGGGTCGAATTTATAAACAATTAATATTGTAAATATTTGGATTCTGACCCATTCTTTAAAGCAGTGGTCAATACACTCATGCGCCAATCAGCAAGTCTAACAATGCGTAAGGGCTCATACACATAAACATGATACGGCGTCGCGTCGTCCTACGACGCGACGCAGTTTAGTATACGTCTATTGCGGTCCATTTTCGAGATTAACTGTCGTCGTAGATTTCCACGATACGGCGTCGCATCGTGAAACGGCGTCGCGTCGTAAGACGACACGACGCCGTATCGTGTTTATGTGTATAAGCCCTAAGCGGTGCGCACACTGCCATTATTTCGTTCATATGATAAATCAAGACACGTTTTGCTAAAATATGCATGCTTATTGGTCTGCTTTTTGTAGGTTTATTATTGTTGTAATTTTAAACAATGTCTTTTTTAATTATACTACAGGTGATTAAGTCTTTTCCTGTATTTTCCAAATACTTATTGGTGGTGGATATTCTAACTTTATATGTGTAAGAATTTGAAACGTGCTCTGTACATAATATGAAATACTACCTCTTCTTTAGATTTTTAGTGATTTTTTAATATAGTTTTTTATTTTGTAAATGTTATTTATATAAAGTTTATATGAAGATGATTGAACGCATATCAAACTGTTTTGTATATGGCGTGTTCTCTACAAAAAATATTCTGTAGTCTGATTAGGTGCCTTAAAAAGTCGATTGATGTACGTAATTATTGTTAATTAGAAGTTACCTATTTATGTACAATGTACATATTATATTTACATATAATAAATATTATTGCTCTAGTTTAGTATTTAAGACGCAGGGATTATATATTAAGTACCGAACTACCGTATTAAATTATCGAGATTTAAGTTTAATACAGTTTTGAGAGATTTCTAAGAAATATACGAGGCTATGCCTGTTGTCTTTATTAAAAAAATATAATTTATCTTTTACATACAAGATTACATCTTTGTATATCATATATGTTCACAGAGATGTGAAGAAAAAGCAATTGTTTAATAAAAATGTACTGTAAGAAATATACGGAAATTATAGTTACGATATCTTTTATTTTACTTTGTATTAATTTTTCCGGTATTTTTTTATGAACCTACTTTGTTAATGGATAAATTAAGAAAATCTTTATATATGTATGTCTAAAGGATAGCGGAAAGTAATTGCAAAGGTTCAGGTGAAACCATGTCGCTACATATTATGTTTTATTATTTCGAAATAGCTCTACATGAGATACTATAAGTCTGCAATATTTGATAAAATTTCAGCATTATATTGCTTGACATATAGTTCTGACAGCATCATAACATTATCGATATATTATACTCATACTCTCGAAGAAGCATGGCAGCAAGAAATTCTTGCTTATGCTATACGGGTACACGAATTTGCAAAATAGCAACCGCAAGTCTTGGTGCTGCCCTACGGCCAGATCCTTGAATAGCCCGGCAAAACTTCCGAGCTTGCAAAACGGCTAGATTGTTAGGATACACGTGGAGCATAAGCATAAGTAAACCATAATCAATGGCCAATACTGCAGAATACCTACGTATATATATAGAGGGAATAAATAATACGTAATAGAGGGAAATATACGTGTAGAGAATAAGTGGCATCTTTTATTTTAAAACCGCTATCCCAGGTTAACTATCCTTTTAATGGCTCCACTAACTCAAAAATAGACTACCTTTTCTACTGAATTAAATCTCTACCATTTTATCGATAAAAATTGAAGCGACTATACATAAGTCCTTGTACATAATATGTATATTATCTATTGTTAATAACAAAATTCGATACGGAATTATTTAATAGGAACTCTATATCATATTTATTCTGAATACACACTGAACACCGTTAATGTTCCAGACGTGCAGTTCATTCCAACGGAAAAAGGGAAGTACATCCTAGTGCTCCGCGGGTACACGTACTCGCAAGTCGGCGGGCGGTTTTTCTACTGCTCCTCCAAGCACATGGGCTGCAGAGCTCGGGTGAGGATGATGTCGGGGAAGCTCGTGGCATCGGGAGACGGCCACAACCACGCGCCGCCCTCTCACGCCCGCTGCGGCAACGGTGCCTTCGTCCAACTACGACCGCGAGGTCAGATGCCCGGCCTCTCTGCCTTGACATCCGCAGCCGCTGCCATCCTCCCCTCTCCCATCACGTCCCCAACTGCCGCAGCTCTTGCTCTCCATGCCCTAAGTTTTCCAAGAATATTGCCTAAAACCGATTTATGGTTGCGACCGCCCAATCCAGAAGTAAGGAAAGATCCTTAAAGAATCGCACCTGTTCCGCCCGGGACTCCCGTTACAGAGCAATAATATGACATAGTTTAGGATTAGCAATTACATTGTTATTAGAAAAGGAATGAAAGTTACTTGAATTTGTTGATCTCTAAAATTGATGTATATTTGAATAAGTAAGACTAAGCTTCGCTTCTCAGTGATATTCTAAACGCGATACGTAATTCGGTGATATTTTATAGGATAATGATTATGAGCCTTATTATTATATTCTACGTTAATGTTCTACTTATAGATGTTATTACTATATTACGTTTGTATATAAAATCTTATTTTTTAATATAGAAACTTCTCTTTATGAATTATATTGCGATTAATTAAAATCCTATTTCATTTCCTTGGTACGAAGTTGGTACTGTTTGAGGTAACGTGTATAAAGGTAATTATGATTGAGTCGCATTCAATGGAAAATTGGTGACCATATTTTAAAAGTGAATTGTGGTGTTTTTTTAATCTTACGACCTATAGTCATGAACTTTTTTTAGCCTCCGACGTAAAAAGAGGGGTGTTATAAGTTTAGGGTGTGTATCTGTATGTCTGTGGTAACATAGCTCTCAAACGAATGGACCGATTTTGACGCGGTTGTTTTTCATTGAAAGCTAATGTGATCGAGATGGTTCTTAGCTATAATGTATGAAAATGTGTTCAGGCGTTTGAAGATTATCAGCTCATTTCCAACTTTGACAAGTCCGCCTGATTTAAAAGTTGGTGTACTGTGACTTCGGCGATATTTTTAAGACATGGTAAACTTAAGCTGATGCTGCAGCATCAAATAATCTACGGAATACCCAACTCTTCAGCAACTTATAGATATAGTGTGTGTGAGCTCATAAGAATGGTCTCAATGAGTAGGTATTAGATAGTTGATTAATTATCAACGTTCCATGGTGTAGAATATAGTAATTTAAAAGTTTAAAATAAATATCAAATTAACAATTTTAATAAGCTAATGTTTGTCGTTTAAGTACCTAGTAATATTTTGACCTAAGCTTCGTCGCGGCAGGGGACCGAACTCCGAACCAGTGAGATTAAAATACTTCTTTAGCGGTCCCCCAACATAAAATACGCCATGCATAGACTCTTATTTATTTTTCCTCTGCTATATCAATTGACCTTGATTTCAGAGCTCTCCTACGAAATAATGGAATCGAAACGGGGTGGAAAATTACTAATTATTGACAATTACACTTACTCGAAAAAAAGCAAAAACTCCAAATTTTGGGTCTGTTCGAGTAAAACATCGAAAAAATGCAAGGCTAAAGTCATTATGCAGGAAAATAAAGTTGGAAAATGCAATATACCGCACACTCATGAACCAGCGACGTATTATACGACTAACGATGGTAATTTTATTAAATAATAGCGACCCGCCCCGGTTTCGCACCGATAGCTGAGCATATATGTGCCTATATTTTTTCTGCCGTAGTGAGTCTCAGCCTGCTTCATCGCTCGGCTTGTTACAACAGCGCGTCGGTGCGAGGCCGCTTGAATTTATTTTGTCGGGCGAGTTTTAATTTTACAATAACTCCTAAGATTGTAAAGGGATATCATAATGTGTATGAAATGCTGAAGCTAACATATTTAATTTGATAAGTATTAATATCGTATCCATCTGGATAGCTTTCAAATTACCACGACTTCACCCATGCAGCAATGGTTCATGGGGCGGCAAGAACTCACGCTACGCCATTGACATTTTGGTATCCTCGGACCCCCCCTATGAGAAAGCTATAGCTACGCCCGTGGTATAATTTATGAATGTTTTGTGGTAATTGGTTGAAATATCATGATATCGATGATTGTTGAAGATGTTAGTAAAAATCTAGCTGACTGAAAACGCTGCCTAGTCTTTTTGAAATTTAACAAAACAAAGTATGGTTGAATTGTTGCTCTTTAATATGTCTTCAGAACAGTCCGAGTGCATAATGCATATTTTTTAGTGTAGAAACAGACACCTACATAAGTAGCTGAACAAATTCAAAACTTCAAATTGCTTATACACTTTTAGTTCTAACCAAGTATTTTTTCTTCACGAATCTAAAATAAAAGGAAGGAACTGGTGATAGATCTCTCGTACGCGTAACGCGAGGGGTCGTCTGGATAGGTACTATCGCAATGTCTATTTCTACCGCCAAGCAGCAGTATATGCACTCTTGTATTCCAGTTTGAAGGACATTGTAGCCAGCCTAATGTCTCAGGGTGACGAGCGCAGTGGAGTGCCATGCAGTAATACTTTGTAATTAAAAGTTCTGTATGTTTATGGGCGGTCGCAATGTTTACCATCAGGCGAGTGGTAAGATCGCCTCATCATTCAGTAGCAATAAAAAAAAACTTTATTTCACACAAAGCAAAACAAAAAAGTTTCAATATAACTTGACGTGTATATGCGATATGAAGTGTTGTGAATGTTTAGATACTTTTGTGGCTCACTGTACATAAAATATTAATACAAAAGTGCTGAACACAAATAATAAAAATCTATCCTGCTCATGATTCAATATAACATTTATGCATACACACGCATACTCACGCCTTTTATCCCCCAAGGTTTAGGGAGAGGCGCAACTAGTGCACCCACTGTTCGCCGTGCGTATTCTGTCCCATGACGTGATAGGGGGCGAAGCCTATTGCCATATCGGGCACTAATTCTAGACTCCGGGCTGATGCTGAATAGAAAAAATCCAATATCACTGCCCGACCCGGTGATCAAACCCGAGACCTCAGAATTGCAGTCGTACCTTAATAGAACTACGCCACCGAGGCATATAACATTTCCTATTCCTATTTCCTAAATGATAACCGACATTGAAATATTTTCAGTGGCATCATTCATCAAATCACCAAAAGGTTGCGTTATGTTGATCTATCGCGGTAAACGCTTCTCCAAGAACTATAAAAATGGTGATAAGATATCGTGGAGATGCACCAAACTGGGTTGCAATGCGCGCGTCACCACCTACAAGGACACAGTTCTGGCCACCAAGAATGACCATCTACATCCCCTCACTCTGGGAAATTAAATTAACTTGAAATGTATGAACAATGATCTCAGTATTAATATAATTGTAATAAGTATTATGTGTTTAGTCTGTGACTCTATGATCGTAGTATGTACATCGGTGTGAAGTGCAATAATATTATATCAATATACTGAGTGGTAGACTAGTAGAATGCCTCGAGCATTAAGTCCGCCTTTATATATTTTTTCTATAATCGAAATGTAATTTAGTGTATCAATAAATAATCGTAGAAGAAAACGCACCGAGGTGAGATTTTGTTCCCTGTAGTTTTTGCATGCTTCGCTTTTGTAGTATGTTTTACGAGAGACAACAGTTTTATCTAAGTATTATTTACAGCACCACGTTTTGTACTAACACCCAAAGGAACCACGATGTTAATCTTCAGAGGGAAGAAGTTTTCGAGGAACTATAAGAACGGCGACAAGGTATCGTGGAAGTGTAACAAGCCGGGCTGCAACGCGCGTATCACCACCTTCAAGAATACGGTGCTGGCGTTGAAAAACTTCCACCATCATGTTTCGCCTGGGCAAGCAACATAAATGTTTAACTTGAACCTTATAAGCACAAATTGGAACGTTCATGTTCTTTTTTTGTTCCTTAATATTGTGTTAAATACGCTTCAATTTTCTAAAGATCTATGTGTTAAGACTTACTCCAAAGAATTAAGCTATGAATGGTAGCTACGTATACAAGATTAGTCCTATATAGGCAGCATTTATTTAGCATGTGAGTATATTGTAAGCACGTAAGGCCGTTGGTCCTGCGCCTGATCTCTCTCTCTTGAGTGCACCTGTGTATTGCGCTCACGTACTTAGCCACTATAATATCTCCTGCGTACCTGGCTGATCTCCGATGAGATTGGCCGCTGTGGCCGAAATACGGCAGAAGGATTTATTTTATTTTTATTGTGTTTATCAGTAGCGTATAATATGTGTAGGCATTTATATTTAAACATAGAAATGAATAGAAATATATTCTTATCTCGTATTCAGTATTTAATGTTAGAATACATGTATAATAAATATGCAATATGCATGGTATATTTTGTGGTATATCTATATTAATCAGTAGTATTGGTGAATTTAACTGTATTAGCATTATTAATTTATTCATGTGATTTATTTAATGGAATTATGAATTCTCTCGTAATGTATGTGATGTAGAAGTAATATACAATAATGCCAAAATCTATAATAGATTGTGAAAATTTTAGATTAGGCCTAGATCTCTTGTTGATAGTAATTGATTTAATTTGGAAATGAGTGAATAGAGGATTGGTTGAGGTGGCTATAGTTAAGAGATAAGGCGTGTAAGATCCTTTATCATAAAGTATTTTAATAGAAATTTTAGTGGTGGAAAAATATTGAGTATTATGTCACCATCAGAGTTAACATTATTATAAACTAGGTGTTGCTCGCGGCTTCGCCCGTGTGAAAAGCCTTTCCCGCTACAAAAGTCCCTAAAACACAGTACGACGACGCCAGCGCCATATATTCAAAGAATCAGATTGAAAATATCCATTATTTCCCATGGGAGCAAATTACCGGGATAAAAAGTACCCTGTGTGTTAATCCTGGGCAAAATCTACCCATGTGCCAAATTTTATCAAAATCTGTTACTAAATTAAAACAATTAAAATACTCCATCGGTTTAGGTATTTAACTAAATGTAAACAAATCATAAAAAAGGTATTTTACCTGTCCATTTCTCTTTACAAAACACTTCATTCAAAAATAAACATCTTCATAACCTACACAACACTTCGCACTGTTATTCCCGTTTATTAAATTTGTTTGGTTATTATAAAGTTATAGTTATTCACTAATAAGCGCGAACACAATTAATTATCATAAATTACAATACTTTTATAAAAGATCTGAACCTGTCTACTGTAATAGAGCTAATACGACAGGCACGCTAAAAATTTTTCCAATGGTTAATAGATAACCCTACAAAATTTAAGAGTACGACTGTCACGTAGCACGCCCGTAGTTTCATTGACACAACAGTCTTCATAAATACTTTGTAAGAAAATGTTGACTACCCGGGAATCATATGTCATTTTTTGTTTACATTTAGTTAAATACCTAAACCGTTGGAGTATAGTTGTTTCTACGTTTACTTCTCACAAATATACAAACATTTTCACATACTTTCGCATTTATAATATTAAGAAGATGTAAGACTAATAACGGTTTAACTCCATTTCCTTTTTTAAATTTTAAAAGAAACGTAACCGCGTAATATCTGTATTGCATATAATTTCGTTCCCTTTAAATTCCTTTATCTAATTATATATTTAGCTCTTTTATTCTTAATATACTGCAGTTGAATAACATCTTAGCAGAGTGTTTATTTTCTACGTAATATTTTTATCGTCAACCATTATAACTATAGTTACAAATGAATGAGGCGATAGCCTAGTTGGGAGTGGAATGGACTGGTGTGACAAAATATGTCCACAGGTTCAAAACCCAAGGGCACACAACTCTGATATTTCTAATAAGTTATGTATGTATTCTTTGTGAATTATCGCTCGCTTTAACGGTGAAGGAAAACATCGTGAGGAAACCTACATACCTGAGAAGTTCTCTGAATTTGGAAGGTATGTGAAGTCTGCTAACCCGCACTAGGCCAGCGTGGTGGACTAGCCTTAACCCTCTCAAGGTGTAGAGGAGGCCCGTGCTCAGCAGTGGGCAGTATATAATACAGGGCTGGTAGGGTATGGTAAATGAATGAGTAACGAAATCTTTTATTATAATTCAGAGACTTAAATGCACTT
This sequence comes from Sphinx pinastri, assembly GCA_947568825.1. NCBI lineage: Eukaryota > Metazoa > Arthropoda > Insecta > Lepidoptera > Sphingidae > Sphinx > Sphinx pinastri. Next base: position 4,209,171 of record OX387627.1, on the reverse strand, counting down.
TAATTGTATTAGATTTATTTTATTCACGTAAACGTAAGGAAAATCTGCTGTCACGTATCACAGATTAAAATTAAAACAACTTATATATTCAAAAATTAGTTTTTATTATATTCTTCTCGTAAGTGATTTATTTTTGTATATGTACGTAACCAACGGCTGGTCCTGCGCCTGAGCTCTCTCCGGTAATGTCGGATTGCCGTCTCTACGGACTATGAGAGCGAAGGAATAGCGAGTGCACCTGTGTATTGCGCTCACACTTGTGCACTATAATAGGTATCTCCTGCGTACCTGGCTGACCTCTGTTCAGATTGGCTGCCATGGCCAAAATCGGCTTGAAAGGGATTTATGTCAAAAAGTGTGAAGTAACAAATTGTATTAATTGATTTCAGAGGAACCAGGGAAACTCTATCGATACACGTTGTACTCCTTTTACGATCTTGAAATAGCTCTACATAACTGCTCCAACGATTAACATAGACCACGATAGACACTGGAATCAGAATTACTATTATGACTACCTTAAACTAATTCTTTGAGATATGTTCCTAGCAAATTGCTTGCCATATTATACGTTAATAGCATTACTGTACAATGCCTGCCTGCCTGCCTCGGTGGCGTAGTTGTATTACGGTACAACTGCAAGGCTGAGGTCTCGGGTTCGATCCCCGGGTCGGGCAAAGTGATATTGGATTTTTCTATTCAGTATCAGCCCGTATGGCGATAGGCTCGCCCCCTATCACATCATGGGACGGAATACACTTGGCGAAAAGTGGGTGTACTAGTTGCGCCTCTGCCTACCCCTTCGGGGATAAAAGGCGTGAGCATGCGTGTACAATACTAATAATATGAACAATTAATAATTGTCTTCGTTATGGAAAAAGAACTCCCCTCTTTATAAGGGAAATTTCGATCGTAATTATACGCGTTGTGTCTTGGGTACTTGTATTTATTAATAATTTCAAATTCAATTGTATTAGAATTGAAAGGATTTCAACTCAACAGTTTATTACGTTTTTTTTAATACACTGCTATTACGGTATTACGTGTGCTAGTCTACTATACTATATAATCTTATTTATATCTAGACTTAAAAGTGTAAAGCGGTGCTATAATCGCGAACAATAAATATAAATTTATACTGCAATGAAATGCCTTTTATTTAGATACGTCAAAATAAATAACTTGTGAATCTCATTGCAATCTAGAAAGAGTTTATGTTTAGTTAAAATTTTGTGATGCGCAACTCCAAAATGGTCAGTTTTTGTAAGGACTATGATGGTGCAGAATATTTACACTGACTTGTCTAAAACATAGTTTTTTAGTGTCGTTTAGCATTTATATCATGTTATTTATTCTATTCTAACAGAGCATGAAGTACTCTACAACCAAGCTGAGCAAAAGGCATTCGAAAGCCTTCGGTACTATCATCGCTGTCGTTATGCGGCAAAATTGTCTTCTAAGTTTTAATAAGTATTCCTGCAGTAAGCCAGCAACTCAAATCTATTCAGGATCTTTTGAGACCGTATCATATACGACGAAGAAGACCATTGCTCCCAGCATTTTGGATAAAAGCGATGTTCTGAAGTCTCTACTCTTTGCCCCACGACCAGTGATTTTCGAAAGTAATTGTTAGTATGTGGTCACTATAATATCTGATATAAATTCATCGTTCTAATCAAGCATATTAACTGTTTATTCATAAATATATGTACCTAATGCTAATATTGCCTATTTCTAAAAGCTGCTAGATATACCTATTTAGCTCCAAAAAGAAATGCAGTAACACTTTATAGTGCAAATGAATGTTTGTTTCCTGTAAAGTTTGTATTCATATCGACCCTGTCATATGAAGAAACCGAAAACATGTTTAAATCTATAACTTAAAGCAAACAATGCAGGTACCTAAAATGTAGACGATTATATCTACTTATATGTCTATATATATATTAAATTATATATTTCTACATATTTATTATTTATATTATACATTCTATTACTATTATCCAACCATATTAAATATTCCATTAATAATTATTCCAATTTGTATTAATCTTCCTACTTAGAATTCTATTATTTGTTAATTTTGTATTACCTAATACCTACTATAACTACTTTTAAAAGCACTGTTAACCGAGGCCGTATCTTTTATGGTAGTCGTAGTGTAAGCACCCAAGATACAAACTCTAAGCCTAGTTTGGGCACTACAAGCAAACTGTACGGTAAATTGTATAATGAATAAAGATTTTTATTTATTATTATTATAACAGCGTCATAACATTCGCAGATGATAGCAACGGTGTGCTCATACCGTCAGGGAGGACCGGCAGCAAGAAATTTTTGTTAATGCTAGATGGATACACGTATTCGCAGATAAATTACGGCATGACCTGGATCTGTTCGTCGGCGAAAGCCCAGAAATGCCCGGCGAAGGTGCGGCGCCTGTTCAATGGCCAGGTGGTGCGGGTACACGTGCAACATGAGCACCCACCCCCTCGGTATTACATGCGCAACGGGCTATGCTATAAACTAAGAATATGAAATGTATGTGTAGAAGTGTCGTATCTTTTATTTATCTCTGAATCATTCTCCTAGGAACACTGCTATTTCAATATTATTTTGAGGGCAATTTCGCGACTATACAAACCTATTTAAATCATAATAATATGATTTTGGAACCAGTAATTTTATAGGCTATTATTTCGACATTTATCTTGGATGGTACTGCATTAATGTTTAGACGCAGTGACTATAGTAAAAGTTATGAATTAATAAGAAAAGAAGATAAAAACAAAACAAAAAAAATACAGATTTACGATTATAAGGGTCGATTTTACCGCTTGCTGATAAATGCTACTCGTCATATAAATGTATAAGCCGACCAAATAAAAAGTCACACTCTAATGACTAATCTATGCTCCCAAATAAATGTCAATAAAATGAAAAGGTACTATCTAAATTAGCTGTTTAATACGATAACTGTAAAATAAAAGTTGCTTAAAACCTATGAAACTGGCCACACTAAGACACATTATTCGGTTCTTCTAAAGAAAGAACTTTTCATTAACATTATGTAGAAATTTAAGATTTACCGGGTTTGGAAACTAGTCTAATTTTCAAGATGGTTGATGACCAAGACCTTTAAAGAAAGCTTCGTTCAAAGTCCTGCGACATACAATTTGAATGAAGAAGTTAGTTATACCAAAACTTTGTAAATAATTTAGCTTATTACCTAAGTTAATTTCATATACAATTCGGTCAGCTTCTTTTTTCCTTCAAAAATTAAATCTACATGTATGGGTTTGTCTTAACATCTTCAAACCCTTAGCAAACTACGCCGTCCTGATACGATCTTGTCGGAGGAACATCCCAACAAACTAATAGACCAGCGTTATGGGACCTGCGTCCAAATTCTCCAGTGAAAAAGAGCAGTTGTTGGCACAGCGAGACTGATTTGAGATGTGAGTAAATTGACATAAATTAATTTACTCACTTCTCATTTATCAAATTGTTTTTCTTTTTTCAGTTATGTCACCAGAAAATTCAAATATCTTCTCAAAACTGTTTTTCATATTGAGATACGTTATAGAGTAACTATTGAGTCCTTTGATTATATACCTAGATAGACACTGAACGTTTCAAACGCGTCGAAAAAAATAGAGGCGAGCTGTTCCCCACTAAACGAGTTCGAGTGAATTAATTTTTGTTGTTTTTCATGGATATCATTTTCGCCCCGTTTTAATAGAAACCATGTCTTACTGGTATCATTATGCGCGCACACAAGGATACGCAGAATGATGCAGCGATAGCGTATGACACAGCTGTCACGCATACAAGCTTAAGAAAAGTTGGCCTGTTTGTTTAAGTTTCATTGCAGCGCGTCACTCTATCTAGGTATATAATTAATCAAAGATTGAGTCCTTTGCGCGCATATTATTTTTTGTATACTCTACAATTGTAGCAAAAATCATGAATTATATTATAAAAAAAAAATACCGCATGTTTTGGAAATATCTAAAAATTTCACGTAAATACGTTAAAATTATAAATTGAGAAAATTGTCCATACTAACAATATATTTCCAGGGCCACAATTCGTAATAACATCCAAGGGCACCACAATGTTAATCTTCAGAGGAAACAAGTTTTCTAAAAACTACATGAACGGCGATAAGGTATCTTGGAAATGCAACAAGCCTGGCTGCAACGCGCGTATCACCAGTTATAGAAACACAGTGGTGGCTACCAAGAACTATCATAATCATATTAAATCTGGATGAGCAACATAAAAACTTCTAAAAAAGTTGATTATGGAAGTCGTTGGTAATTAAATTTCGTCTCGTACTGGGGTGTTTATTGTTTGTTTAGTGTTTGTTTTTAAAACAAGCTTTCGACGTTTAACATCATCATAGAGAAATAGTCTAAGAAACTATGTGAATCTTCTATATTTATCTTTTTGTATTTATAACGTGTACATATTAAAAAAATCATTAACCTTCCTTGCTTCGCCGTAGTCGGCTAAAAAGGTTGCAGAATTTAATTTATAGACGAGGGATTGTTTTGAGTGAGAAAATTACATTGTTGTTTTGTTTTAATTTTAGGAATCTAGGATCTCACGCCTTTTATCCCGGAAGGGGTAGGCAAAGGCGCAATTAATGCACCCACTTTTCGCCATGCGTATTCCGTCCTATGATGTGATAGGGGGCGAGCCTATCACCATATCGGGCACAAAGTCCATACTCTGGGCTAATGAAACACGCTTAGTGGTTATTCACAGACTAACTTTTATTATAATTGTTTAATGTAGGTAGGTATACAGATACATATTCAACTATACACTTACACATGACAAATAACAGATGGAGCTAATAGTGTTTGAAGTAACTTTATTTTGATATTAATTCTAACACCTCCGCTTATCAAAATAATCTAAACTTCCAACACTCAAGTTTTTTAACAAATAACCTAATAGCACCTACCCATCAAACAACACTTTGAATACCCAACTTCTTCATAAAATAGTTATGTTTTACACTACTCAATCCTTTTGTTAGTAGGTCTGCGGGCATTTCATTTGTTGGCAGATAAACTATCTTTACAAGATTGTTGGCCACTGCTTCTCTAACAAAATGGTGACGCACATCAATGTGCTTAGTTCTTTTATGGAACAGTGGATTTTCTGTCAACCTCTGAGCCCCTTGATTATCGTTATATAAAATAATTGTATAATTACAAAAATCTACAATTTCAGACAACAGGTTTTTTAAATATATAGCCTCTTTACAGGCCTCCGCTATCGCCATGTACTCGGCCTCCGTACTAGACAAGGCTGTAGTCCGCTGTTTCTTACATTCATATGAGATAACGGTCCCTGAGAACTTAAAATAAAAACCAGTATAGGATTTTCTATCTAGGGTATTTGAGGCCCAATCTGCATCAACAAAACCTTCCAAGTTACAATTATCCTTACTAAATATGAGTCCATAGGTTTTAGTTTTGCATAAATATTTTAGGATTCTTTTTGCATGCTTCCAATGGGTAGAAGAATAACAGTTGTTAAACTGGCTCAAATATCCTACACTATAAGAAATATCTGGGCGAGTTAGAACACTTAAGTACATTAAGCTTCCTATTAGTTGTTGATATGGGTATTGTTTGCAAACATCTATGCTTTTCTCTAGTTTTAAATTACTTTCAATGGGAGTATCAACAACATTACAGTCTGTCATATTGAATTTACTTAAAATATGATCTACAAACTTTTCTTGATCTAAGGAAATACAGCCGTTTTTGTACATTTTAACCCTCATACCCAAACATTGTTTTAATTGCCCCAAATCCTTAATTTTAAATTTTGACATTAGTTCCGTTTTAATCTCATTTACCATATTACTACAATTGGAAAAAATGAAAAAATCATCTACAAAAATCGCTATTATGATCTGATCTTTGTTACATTTTCTAACATACAGGCATGGTTCTAATTTTGACTTTACAAAGTTTGATTTCAATAAACAATCATTTACTCTTTTGTTCCAAGCCCTGGCTGATTGCTTTAAACCATATATTGCTCGTTTCAATTTAAGAACACAACTTTCTTTACAATCTAAATTAGGTGGAGCTTGCATGTATACATTTTCCTTTAGGTAGCCATTTAAAAATGCTGTAGTTACATCCAAATGAGTAATTTCAAAGTTAAGCTTAGCACTTAAGGCAAATAAGAGTCTTAGAGTAGAATAACGAAGCACTGGTGAATATGTTTCAGTATAGTCCACACCTTCTTTTTGAGTGAAACCTTTTGCAACCAGTCTTGCCCTATATCGCACTTCATTATCACTTCCTAACTTTTTCTTGAAAACCCACTTACACTGCACTACCCTATCAGCTTCTTTCCTGTCTACAAATTCCCATGCTTGATTGTCTTTGAAAGCTTTTAGTTCATCTGTCATCGCCTGTCTCCACTGTTCCCTCTCTGGTCCTTTCATTGCTGCTTCATAACTGAGTTCTTCACCGCAAGTTTCTGGCTCGTCCAAAATACAGAGATTAGTTTCACCATACCTTTCTACTGGTTTTCGCTTGCGCTTACTAACCTCTACCACTGGAATTTCTTTTTCTATAATAGACTCAATTTCAGCTTCAGATACTGATTTATATGAATCGTCTTGGGAACTTGTTGAGTCACAGACATATGTACAATCGTTTGGATCTAAATCTGTATTTTCTGATGAACTTTCTTCTCCTGCTGAGTTTTCGTCTTTCTCTGACTTTCCTTCTTTATTTTTTCCTTTTTCATTTACTACTATCTGAGCTGTGTCTGAATTTTCTTTCTCCATAATAATGACATCTCTGCTCGTAGTAATTTTTTTAGTTTTTGGGTTATATAATCTGTATCCTTTTACATTTTCTGGATACCCAACTAAAATAAATTGGTCAGCCTTTTTATCCCATTTTTGTCTTTGTATTTTGGGAACATGCACCATAACCTTACTGCCAAATATTCTAATATGGCTTAGGTCTGGCCTCTTACCAGTCCACCGCTCAAATGGTGTCAACATGCCTAAGCTGGCGGCTGGCGTTCTATTTATCAAGTACACTGCAGTATTTACAGCTTCACCCCAAAAACTTTTATCTAGATCCGCTTCAAACAGTAAACACCTTGCCCGTTCAACTACAGTTCTGTTAAACCTTTCCGAGAGACCATTCTGCTCGGGAGTGTGAGGATTGGTCTTCTGATGGATGATACCAGCCTGTCTTAAGAAGCTCTCCATTTCTCTTGAACAAAACTCCCCTCCGTTGTCGGTTCTCAATATCTTTATCTTGTTTCCTGTTTGATTCTCAACCATACCTCGAAAATCTTTGAAATGATGGAATACCTGATTCTTCTCCTTCAAGAAGTAGACAAAAGTCATTCTGCTGGCATCATCCACAAATAGAAGAAAGTACCTCGACTGACCAATTGATTTGGTCTCCATCGGCCCGCATAAGTCTGAGTGTATAACTTCCAGTTGCTTTACACTTCTATGATTAGCAGATGGAAAAGGGGAACGTGTCTGTTTGCCCTCACAGCACACTTCACAATTCTGGACCTGTATGTCAGCTTTCTTGGCAAAAGAAACTCCTTCAACGGCTCCTTCTTTCATTTTCTGTAAGGATCTGCTATTTATGTGTCCTAGTCTTCTATGCCACATTGACATCGCCGATAACAAATTCTCGGATTTTATTGTGTTTAATTTGTACACACCATTAGTCAAACTTGCAGTACCAATAAGCTCATTTACTTGATTGTATATCAAACAGACATTCTTTTTGAATGCTACTCTGTTACCATTAGCTATCAGTTGGCTTACCGAAAGTAAGTTTGTTGTGAGCTTCGGTATATACAAAACATTCTTCACAATCACATCATACTGAGATCCGTTTACGCTTGTCGTTATCTGTGTTTCACCGACACTTACTATAGGCACTGTCGTTTGATTCGCAACTACGATTTCTTTGTTTTCCTGCACTCGTCTACTTCGCAGTAAACATTTTTTGTTCGATGTCATGTGTGCGCTAGCGCCCGAGTCGATGTACCAGTCTTCAGTGCTATAATTTCCGTTAAAAAACGCTGCACTAAAAACATTTACAGGTTTATTTACGCTCAATTCTGGGCATTTGTTTTTATAATGGCCGATTTTCTTGCAATTATAACATTTGATTTGTTTACTGCCTTTTGACCTGTCATTTGACGTTGACGTTTGTTGTGATTTGACACCTCGGTTAGTGTTGCCACTTTTCGACCGCTCTTTGGTCCAAAAAACAGAGTTTGTTCCAGTAGTGCCAACCTCTTCACACATGTCTAATAACTTTGTCTTAATGACGTCAGCACTAATGGCGATGCCTGAATGTTCTATCGCCATTATCATAGGTGAAAACTTATCTGGGAGTCCAGCCAAAAGTAAAGATCCGATCCATTCTTCTGTAATCTCAAAACCTGTCCCCTTCAATTTCTGCGCCGTCTCAACCACTTGTGATACGTAGGTTGTCATGGAATCACTGCTTTCAAGACGAATTGATATCAATGTTCGAAGTAAACTTATTTTTCGTTGATACCCGGTGTCGTCAAACAATGCTTTCAATTTGTTCCACATTCCGTTCACTGTAGTCTCACTCTTGATATGCGCGTATAATGAAGAGTCAATAGTCATCACGAGTTTGGCTTTGGCTTTCTTCATCTCAGCTTCATCTATTTCCGCCGGCATGCTTTCAATGTCGATACCCTCGAGTAACAAGAAATTACTCGTTGCGAACGCCCAATCGTCGTAATTTTCACGGCCTTTTAGTTTTGGTACATTAGCTAGGTAGCCCGACGTCGACATTATTGTTTTTGCACTAAATAATAACGAAACTATACCAAAAAAACTTAGAAAATGCGGGACTGGGCCCATAACCTAATGAAACACGCTTAGTGGTTATTCACAGACTAACTTTTATTATAATTGTTTAATGTAGGTAGGTATACAGATACATATTCAACTATACACTTACACATGACAAATAACAGATGGAGCTAATAGTGTTTGAAGTAACTTTATTTTGATATTAATTCTAACATGGGCTGATACTGAATAGCAAAATCCAATATCACTGCTCGACCTGGGGATCGAACCCGAGACCTCAGCATTGCCGTCGTACCGTAATACAACTACGTCACCGAAGCAGTCAGTGCAGTGGCAGGCGCGCGTAATTATTTTGTCTAATGTTCTATTAGACTCATAATTATCCTTATCCTATTGTTCTAGTGTTTACCTCTCAATAGGCAGCTTAAATCGTGGTGTCGATTGTATTTTGTAAATGGAAAAAATATATGTGTAGTTTATATTCGTAAATAAACTTTTCAATGCATGTGCTAATGAATGAATGAATCTCATAGGTAATGATATGGTATTAGAATATTTGCATTTCTACAGTATATTTTGTACCTTTACTAATCTGTAGAATTTTAGAATTTTATTCAAGTTAAAATTTTTGTAAACTGAATTTTGTGGAATCATCCATTCTGTAGTTTTCTATTTGATATTATAGGAATATAAAACAACGCCAAAGTTTTATTACAATAGATTGTAATTTTTAATTACTCTACACTTTTCTTTGACCCTTGAAATCAATTTTAAGAGAGATATGAGAATACGTTTTATAAATAAGAAAAAACGTATTATGTCTCATTGAGACCTAATTATCTTCATTTTAATCGAATTATTTCGAAGTCCTCATATATTACATGTTGTATGAACTATGTATCCGAAATTAAAAGAAACTGTGTTATTTATATTACACATGATTTGTCTGATATTCGATACAATATATGAATTTACCATAACAAGAAGAAAATCGATAGCATTCTTTTTTAAATATTTTTTTATGTAATTTCCACTATGAAATACATCCCATACACACAAATAAGGAATGTCATGACTCCTGATGTCAGTGTACTTTATCTAAATTATGCATGCTTAGAATGCCTAAAGGAAACACAGTGTGATGCTCAAATCCACAACGTAAGGTATGGTCAGTGGTGTTAATGTTATTGGACATTATTTTCTAGCGTATACTCCCACATACACGGAGTCAGGTCGCGGCAACTTGGTGATGTTGCTAGGTCCACACCGGTACAAGCGGCAGCGGCACAAGGGGTTCAAGATCAGGTGGATTTGTTCCCAGGTGCACTACGGCTGCAAGGCCTCCGTCACCACCCTGGAACACAGAATTGTTAGGGCTTCTGGTATCCACAACCACAAGCCATGAAAATCTTTATTGTATGTTTGTGTGTGAAAAGTGTATAGAAAATTGTATGTTAATACTACATAGTTTCCCAGTCATTATGTTAAAGTGAATGTGTGATATAGAAATTTTTGCATTTGCAACTTGCGTACCAAAGATTTTGGCTTTCTTAGTATTATAAGTACGTTTTTCGGTGTGTATTATAAAATTATGGATGGATTTGAAATGAATTCACTAAAAGTAATATAGATTTTACAAGATGATCTCATTTACATTAAATAAAATAAGATGTCATTTCGGCGATTAATTTTATTACTTAATTTAGAATTTGACAAATGTACCTCTACGACGAAATGTAGAAATAAAAGTTAAATTATAATTTATTCTTTTTCTAACCCATTTCTTCGTGATTTATTTATTAATTTCACTTTCATACTGTGAAATAATTTTAGGTTCAGAATCGGATATGTCTGAAGACTTTGAATATTACTTCGGGAAGAGCAAGAGAGGTAACAAAGTGCTTATAATGGCTGGTAATCGATACAAGTTGATGAAGAAGTGCGGAAATAAGGAGCGATGGATATGCATCAAGACGAGGGAACGGTGCAATGCTTTTGTTGTCACCGAGAATCAAAATGTGATCAAAATGACGTACAATCACACACACTAACCTTTAAAAACGCACAATATTTTATGAAAGCCGTAAACGAGAATTCAATTATTTTGGTTATAACGGAGGAGTATTTATTTTAACTATAATATGAGACTATATTTTCACGAATAGAAAAAATACTGAGTACATAATAGAAAAATTAAGATCTAATGTACTCACTTTGATTTTGTCGCATCAAAAGGATGATATTTAATGCTGGTTAACCCGTCCAAGATATTTTTTAGTTTTATTATTAAACATTTCTTTAAGTTAATTGATTTTCAGAATGCCTCTTAAATATTTATAACAATGTAATGTTGTTTTAACCTGATCAATTATGGAAATTCACATGTCAATTATTTACCAGGCATTTACAAAAGCTGATAATATTTTGTATCATCACAATATGTGCCAAGTGTAATACGATGAAAAAATTGTGATATTGCATCTGGTTGTAAAACAAACAAAGTTTTATCAACCCAAAGATGTGTCATAAATTAAGAGGAAAAGACAAGGAAATTGTGATTGTAGATTTAAATTAAATTGGTTATGATTGTGATGATATTTTTAGAATTATAAGTAGTTCAGTGTTTTCATCCTTTCAGTTTTAAGTACAAAGAGCACACCATATCAATGTGAATTAAATACGAAAGACAAAAACGAAATGTTTTGGTCAGATGGAATTGCGTAATTTTTTTATAATAATTGTAAGCGCACTCTAATGTTTAAGGGTTATATTTGTATGGTATTTTATTAAAGTATTTTTCTAACTGTTCATTCTTGTTTTAATCACTATAATAATTGGTGCCCCCTATAAAATTTCTTAGTTAAGGTTTAACGGTAAGCTACTCCGTAATCTCTTTGCAAGGAAAGTTAAGCGAAGAAGTCACGTTGGTAATTAACCTTTCTATTTTTGATTACGTTGCCTTCTCTTCTTTTTCCTTCTTAACTAATTAAATAAAGTACAATTATATAACTTTAGTTTAAACTATTGATAGCTTTATTAACTGTTGTTTAATTTTTAGCGGTCTCTCTTCCAGGCGCTCTGAGGTTCGAAATGACCAGATTCGGCAACCCTATAATAACTTGGGGCAAGTATCGGTTTATCAAGAAGTTGACCCGTCGCGACAAGACCTGGTGGGAGTGTAATTCGAGGAGGAGCAGCGGCTGCCGGTGTCTCGCTGTTACGGTCAATGACCGCTTGGTCAAGTTGAATGGCTGGCACAATCATAAAGTATAATTGGTTATAAAACTAACAGCTGGAAAATCTAGAAGGGATTGTATGTTAAAAGTATTATAAGGTGTTGGTAGTATTAACAAGTATAATGTGTTTAAAATATTGGGTGCGCCCAGAAAAGTATCAAATAATTGATTATGAAAATATAGTCTAAAGATTTGGTAGGCAATTCAATTCCTAAGCTATTCTGATAGTGACTCTAGTTAAAATCAAAAATATATGTGAATAGTAAATTTTGAAGGTTATTTATTTAAGCCATATTTATATAATCTTTTTATTATTAGCTTTGCTTCCAATAGTTCTTAGAATTTTATTATAGATGTGATAGTCCGCTATGCAAAACAATTCTACTTTATTGATACAAAAACCAAATTAATAATCTTGAAAAAGAGAACATTTTTATGCGGGCCATATGTCTACATTATAGCGTAAGATAATAATCCAATTTGTATATTATGTCAAATATGGCATCTTGAATACAAAGTTATAATCCAAACAGAAAGGCACATCAAAAAATTACATATCGTTTTTGTTTGGATTGTATTGTATATTCAGCAAAGTAGCTAGTAGCTTGCTACGCGTGTTTTTGAATTTATCTCATTAGTTAGCAGTAAGCAAATTTTACATATTTGTAGTATAAATAATTAGAAGCTAATAGTAGATGTGTTACTGTGAAATGTAGGTAGCTTATATTTTGTTATTTATTGGGAAAACAATAGAACTCGCAACTTGTCTTGATGGCACTCGGGTTTTTAATGGCGTCGTCATAATAGGGGCCGTAGACAAGATGCCTTTCTACAATCGTTAACGCTAAAATTATGTATGCGAATTTCATTTCGTAGCGATACACTTATCGAAAGGATATGTCATTCCCATACATTTTGTTGTTTTCTATTAGTTAACACTTGTACAAAAGCATCTTGGATACGGGCCCATGTCTGTTTTAGTAACGCTAGTCGAATTACAGCTTACGGTTTTCTTATGAGTGTTTCAATAATATGGTCCATTATGTTTTCCTACAATTGGATTGTTTGTTATATTTTTAATAAATATGTTATATACAGACACATATTCATACCTATAGATCCTTAGTAACATTTTTTGTGCCTACTTTCGCAAATTAATTTGTAAAAGAATGTGTACTTCGTAATTGGTGTATAGTATCTGTTATTTCTTTTTTTAAATTTATTATGTAAAATTTGTCAGCTGTGAAGGACCAATAAATAAATGAAAGCATCTAGATCTAGTTTGTGCATTGTGCAAAATTCAATTTGACTTGGATATTTCTATGTATGTCGATTCCTTTCAGCATGCTATTGACAATTATTATGACAGAAGAATGTCAGACAGAGCATATGCCAGAGTTCATTTATTTCTTATCATAAGCTAGTCAGTTATTTAATTGGAAGCTAGATAACAGTGCTTATAGGTAGTAGAGAGACGGCTCTAGTTCTTCTTTGCTACAATCAATGTAATAAGATAATTTAGTAAACAAAATTTTAGTGTTAATACATTTAGCAGATTTTAAGGTGAATACGAACGACCGTCGACTTTCTATCACTAGTCGCCACTGTTAAGCAATCATGTAAACTTGAGTTAAAATTATAAACAGTGTAATTTCTGCATTTCAGTTATAAGCAAACTCACAGTGTTATTGAATTTGAATGATTATAATATTTCATAGAATAAATCAGTTGGAAGTATAGTTTGCCTTTCTTTGTTTTTAACACTGCATTGATTTTGTGGGCACATAGATTTTTTAAGTTTTAACTGTTCACTGATTCCCTAACTTCATTTTGTGGTATAAAAATGCGTTTATATGCACAAAGTGAATTGTGCCAAAATTTCATTGGAAATCGATATGATTCTTTTCTTTTAGTTAAAGTTATGTATATACACTTTTCAAATGTATTAAAATGTGTGGGCTTACAGCGTTTTATGAGTGCTTTGTGGAATTAAATGAAGTTTGACCACGGGCAGACAATATTATGGCAACGGAAATTATGTAATCTTTATTTTTCTTCTCTTGTTGTAACGTAATATTATATTCTCGTTACAAATATTATATTTAATGTTATATTTAAGTAATTATGTGTTGAGACTAACTTTTTAACTAACAATTCTTATATTTGAGTCTAAATTAAACAGACGATAAAATACGGAGACATCGTGAGCAGATTATAATATAATATATACAGGAAGCCCATTTAATTGGTAGTATAACTAAAACTGGTCATAATACTGATTTCATAATAAATAATTGAAATAGTTTCAGACTTGTACCTGTAACCAATACCGAGATAAATTCATTAGAATCTATCTAAACGCTATCAGTACGTTGACCTCTAGAACACATCGACCGCCTCTGCCTTTGAATCGAGTCACTCGTATGCATGCGAAATTAAATACGTAGGTAATAAATAACAATGAAAAAATCCTTGTACTTTAGGAGCACCAAAACATCTGGTATCAAAAAATACTAACCTACTTATGAACAACATGCTAGAATTGTTTTAAAATTGATAAATCAAGATAAAATATATTCTACATTGTAAGGAAATCTACGGAAGTGACTTCTGTGCACAGTCTGTTTTTTTTATTTCAAAACGCTTACTACCCACTATAAGGCTGTTAATGCAGTATGCGTGACAATTATTACCATAAGTAACCTTTTTATGCATTAATATGTATTTTACTAGCACTTAAATTAATTAAAATAAAATTTAAAATCATATTGTGTTTATTTTTATAAGTCTAGTACATATATACCTGATGTTATATTCTACTCTACAAACATAGACTTGTACCACACATCCAATTTGGTGCTAGTACACTTTCTCCACTTAAAACGACCATTTTTCATATTTTACCAAGTAGGTGCGATCATTTCGGAGATGTACAAAGGAAACGGCAGATATCTCTTATGATCTACTTTAGTTGTAAGTTGCATGTTGCTGACAGACGACGTGCAAGCGACTTTAGAACCTTAAAGTGGTCGAGCATACACTTTTTCGACTGTACGTAAAAGATTGGTAACGCACCCACGCTTCCTCCGCTAATGTGAATATTACTTTATTAATAATACTTTTAGTTGATGAAGAAGTGCGGAAACAAGGAGCGATGGATATGCATCAAGACGAGGGAACGGTGCAATGCTTTTGTTGTCACCGAGAATCAAAATGTGATCAAAATGACGTACAATCACACACACTAACCTTTAAAAACGCACAATATTTTATGAAAGCCGTAAACGAGAATTCAATTATTTTGGTTATAACGGAGGAGTATTTATTTTAACTATAATATGAGACTATATTTTCACGAATAGAAAAAATACTGAGTACATAATAGAAAAATTAAGATCTAATGTACTCACTTTGATTTTGTCGCATCAAAAGGATGATATTTAATGCTGGTTAACCCGTCCAAGATATTTTTTAGTTTTATTATTAAACATTTCTTTAAGTTAATTGATTTTCAGAATGCCTCTTAAATATTTATAACAATGTAATGTTGTTTTAACCTGATCAATTATGGAAATTCACATGTCAATTATTTACCAGGCATTTACAAAAGCTGATAATATTTTATATCATCACAATATGTGTCAAGTGTAATACGATGAAAAATTGTGATATTGCATCTGGTTGTAAAACAAACAAAGTTTTATCAACCCAAATATGTGCCATAACTTCAGAGAAAAAGGCAAGGAAATTGTGATTCTAGATTTACATTAAATTGGTTATGATTGTGATGATATTTTTAGAATTATTAGTAGTTTAGTGTTTTCATTCTTTCAGTTTTAAGTATAAGCAAAGAGCACACCATATATCAATGTGAATTGAGAACGAAAGACGAAATACACACATACATACTTACATACAAAAACTCACGCCTTTCTTTTCTTTTTTTTTTTATTCGGGCACGACAAAGTGACTGCACCTCGCCTGATGGTAAACGCGATGTCGTCCAGATGGAGTATCGAATGGCAGTAGATGGTTTTCTAATGCCATTCGACACAATCATGCCGGCCTACTAAGCTGCTTCTTCACGTTACGGCGGAAGGACCCAGGATTATAGGAAAGAGGGAACACATGCGCCGGCAAACTATTCCAAAGCCTGATGGTGCGGCAAAGAAAAGATTTCTCCAATTGGTGTAGGCAGAGACTATGGAGCGCCAAGTGCTACGATCCAAGAATCCCTCTTTCGCTTCTTCCACAGTCATCAGTCTCTTCATACATGCTCGTCGGTTACGAGAACTCCTTATTTGACCCTTCCTTAAGAGGTCGTCTAGTTGGTCCATGAAGGTACGTCTAGGACGTCCCCGGCCGACACTACCACTCACTTTCGCGAAATAAATTTCTTTCGTTACTCTCCTTTCATCCATCCTTTCAATGTGGCCAAACCACCGAAACATTCCTGTCTCAATTTTAGTTACTATATCTTCTTTCAATCCTCGTTTTTCTTTTATCACGCTATTCCTAACTCTAACACTTACTTTCAGCCCACACATACTTATAAAAGCTCTCATCTCCACTGCATTTACCTTACTTACATGCTTGCTCTGCCACACCCACGACTCACTCCCATACATTAGAGTTGGCGCCAGGACTCCTTGGTGAATAGCTAACCGAACGTTATGAAAAATATTTTTGTTAGCCATAATCGAATACAAGGCGTCATTAACACTATTTCCAATTATTACTCTTCTTTCAATATCTCCGTCACACTTTCCGTC
This sequence comes from Sphinx pinastri, assembly GCA_947568825.1. NCBI lineage: Eukaryota > Metazoa > Arthropoda > Insecta > Lepidoptera > Sphingidae > Sphinx > Sphinx pinastri. Next base: position 4,192,288 of record OX387627.1, on the reverse strand, counting down.
TCGAGTGAACTTACATCCTAAATATACAAATTCGTTCACTTGTTCCACTCTTTCATCTCTTATCATTATGTTGAACTCGGTTCTCGATTCATCCCTCTCCAGAACCATTACTTTCGTCTTTTTTACGTTCACTTTCATACCTTTTCTCTCAAATGCCTCATTCGTAATAGTGACCATTTGTTGTAACTCGCACACCGACGATGCAAGGAGTACTTGATCGTCGGCGTACAAGAGACACTTAAACAATGATCCTCCCATTCTTAATCCACTAACAGACTCTCTCAAATCTCAAATTGTTCAAACAACTGTCCATGAAGAGATTGAAGAGCTATGGGGATGCTACACAACCCTGTCTGACACCGCGTTCGATGTCAAACCAGCCCGTGCGGGCCCCATTTACTCTGACGCAGGCACTCAAGCCCTCATATAAGGATTTGAGCGCCCGAATCAGATTGTTCTCCACGCCATACATGGACAGAGTTGCCCATAGTTCATTCCTCACCACTCGATCATAAGCCTTTTCCAGGTCGATAAAGGCGCAGAAAACCTAATAGAAATAAACTTAAAAAGAAATGTTTTGGTGAGATGGAATTGTGTAAATTTTTAATTATAATTGTAAGCGCACTCTAATGTTTAAGGGTTATATTTGTACGGTATTTTATTAAAGTATTTTTCCAACTGTTCATTCTTGTTTTAATCACTGCCATTATTGGTGCCCGTATAAATATTTCTTAGTTAAGGTTTTACGGTAAGCTACTCTGTAATTTCTTTGCAAGTAAAGTCAAGCGAAGAAGTCACGTTGGTAACTAACCTTTTAATTTATGATTACATTGCTATCTCTTCTTTTTCCTTCTTAACTAATTAAATAAAAATATAATTATATAACTTTACTTTCAACTATTGATAGTTATAAACTGTTGTTTAATTTTTAGCGGTCTCTCTTCCAGGCGCTCTGAGGTTCGAATTGACCAAATTCGGCAACCCTATAATAACTTGGGGCAAGTATCGGTTTATCAAGAAGTTCTCCCGTCGCGTGAAGACCTGGTGGGAGTGTAATTCGAAGAAGAGCAGCGGCTGCCGCTGTCTCGCTGTTACGGTCAATGACCGCTTGGTCAAGTTGAACGGCTGGCACAATCATTAAGTATAACTGGTGATAAAACTAACAGCTGGAAAATCTAGAAGGGATTGTATGTTAAAAGTATTATAAGGTGTTGGTAGTATTAACAAGTATAATGTGTTTAAAGTATTGGGTGCGCCCAGAAAAGTTTTAAATAATTGATTATGAAAATATAGTCTACGCTAAAGATTTGGTAGGCAATTCAATTCCTAAGCTATTTTGATAGTGACTCTAGTTAAAATCAAAAATATATGTGGGTAGTAAATTTTGAAGGTTATTTATTTAAGTCATATTTATATAATCTTTTTATTATCACTTTTGCTTCCAATAGTTCTTAGAATTTTATTATAGATGTGATAGTCCGCTATGCAAAAAAAATCTACTTTATTGATTTCTCAGTAGTAGAGGAGGCCCGTGCTCAGCAGTGGGCAGTATATAATACAGGGCTGGTATGGTATGATGATACAAAAACCAAATAAATAATCTTGAAAAAGAGAACATTTTTATGCGGGCCATATGTCTACATTATAGCGTAAGATAATTATCCAATTTGTATATTATGTCAAATATGGCATCTTTAAAACAAAGTTATAATCCAAACAGAAAGGCACATCGAAAAATTACATATCGTTTTTGTTTGGATTGTATTGTATATTCAGCAAATTAACTAGTAGCTTGCTACGCGTGTTTTTGAATTTATCTTATTAGTTAGCAGTAAGCAAATTTTACATATTTGTAGTATAAATAATTAGTAGCTAATAGTAGATGTGTTACTGTGAAATGTAGGTAGCTTATATTTTGTTATTTATTGGGAAAACAATAGAACTCGCAACTTGTCTTGATAGCACTCGGGTTTTTAATGGCGTCATCATAATAGGGGCTGTAGATAAGATGCCTTTCTACAATCGTCAAAGTTAACATTATGTATGAGAATTATATTTCGTAGCGGTACACTTATGGAGAGGATATGTCATTCCCATATTTTTTTTTGTTTTCCAGTAGTTAACACTTGTACAAAAGCATCTTGGATACGAGCCCAGGTATGTTTTAGTAACACTAGTCGAATTACAGCTTGCGATTTTCTTATGAGTGTTTTAATAATATGGTCTATAGGTTTTCCTACAATTGGATTGTTTATGTTATATTTTTAATAAATATGTTATATGAAAGTATCTAGATCTAGTATGTGCATTGTGCATAATTCAATTTAACTTGGATATTTCTATGTATGTCGATTTCTTTCAGCGTGCTATTGACAATTATTATGATACAAGAGTGATCACATGAATGTCAGACAGAGCATATGCATATATAATCTATCGAAACGTTATCAATACGTTGACCTCTAGAACACATCGACCGCCTCTGCCTTTGAATCGAGTCACTCGTCCGCATGCGAAATTAAATACGTAGGTAACAAATCAAAATAAAAAAAATCCTTGTACTTGGGGGGAGTAGGAGCACCATAACATCTAGTATCAAAAAATACTAACCTACTTATGAAAAACATGCTAGAATTGTTTTAAAACTGATAAACCAAGATAAAATATATTCTACATTGTAAGGAAATCTACGGAAGTGACTTCTGTGCACAGTCTGTTTTTTATTTCAAAACCCTTTGATAAATTATAAACCTAGATAGAGTGACGCGCTGCAATGAAACTAAAACAAACAGGCCAACTTTTCTTAAGCTAGTATGCGTGACAGCTTTGTCATACGCTATCGCTGCATCATTCTGCGTATCCTTGTGTGCGCGCATAATGATACCAGTTATTACATGGATTCTATTAAAACGGGGAGAAAATTATATCCATGAAAAACAACAAAAAATAATTCACTCGAACTCATTTAGTGGGGAACAATTCGCCTCTATTTTTTTCGACGCGTTTAAAACGTTCAGTGTCTATCTAGGTATATAATTAATCAAAGTCAAAACCCTTACTACCCAGTTACTATAAGGCTGTTTATGCAGTATGCGTGACAATTATTACCATAAGTAACCTTTTTATTCATTAATATGTATTTTACTAGCATTTAAATTAATTAAAATAAAAATTTAAAATCATATTGTGATTATTTTTATATGTCTAGTATATATGTACCTGATATTATATTCTACTCTACAAACATAGACTTGTACCACACTTGTACAATCATCCAATTTGGTGCTAGTACACTTTCTCCACTTAAAACGGCCTTTTTTCATATTTTACCAAGTAGGTGCGATCATTTCGGAGATGTACAAAGGAAACGGCAGATATCTCTTATGGTCTACTTTAGTTGTAAGTTACATGTTACTGACAGACGACGTGCAAACGACTTTAGAACCTTAAAGTGGTCGAGCATACACTTTTTCGACTGTACGTCAAAGATTGGTAACGCACCCACGCTTCCTCCGCTAATGTGAATATTAATGGACGGTAGAGATTACCTATTTTCATATAATTTCACTCGATATACTTTTAGTTGCAACTAAAATAGTTTTAAATTTATCGGACACACTATAACCAATGCTCTTGCATTTCAGAACCAAAATTCGATCTATCTCAACGCGGTAACCTGGTGGTGCAGATAGGCGAGTGGCGGTTCAACAAGCACGCATGCTGGGGGTCCAAGGTTCGCTGGACGTGCATCAAGAAGAAGAGTGGCTGTACCGCGGCGATCACCACCGTGGATAATGTTATAGTGAAGACGCTTGGCAAACATAATCATTAAGAAATTCATTTGTCATTGACAATGGCCAATACTCAAGGAAGATGTGATGGGAGAAGATGATCTTGAGTGAAATTCTGGCCACTCCGCAATCACCATATTATTCAGAACTTTCGACAAATAGGAATGTTGCTCCTGTGTCACTTACGGTACTAAAAATCAGTTTTATATCTTTTCTTCCAAATTGCGTTTATCTTTGAGAACAAAATGCTTCAAAGACATGTAAATATCAAACGAGAGCAGCTCTTTCATTCCATTTTAAAGCCGGAATAAGAAGTAAGTAAAGCTACCAAACTGACTGCTTTACGCCAAATTCTTAGGAGAATATTTATGTTTAAATGTAGTTGATAGCAATAAGCAAAGATAATAAGAATGTGTATTATCTTTGAAATTTGTTTGGTCTACAATTTAGTAATATAAGATTCGTATTGGTTACATTGTTGACAAAAAAAAATCTAAGACCCCGTTTTTCAACTGTAGTTATCTTTTTGTCAGGGTCTTATTAAGCTGGACGCGCTCGCAGCACCTGGAGCACTCGAAGCTCTGCGAGCGCGTCCAGCTTAATAACACCGATGATTACCCTAACTACAGTTGAAAAAACGCGGTCTTAGTACTTGAAATCGAACGTTAACATCTACTTATTATATATATTTTTAGTGTGAGAAATCAAAAATGAATTTCAAATTTTGATACCTGTTTCTATGTACTTTTCTTAATAGAAGCCTTAACGAAAATAGAGGATTGTGACACCGCTTAAGGCTTCTTGTTTATCTCTGTATTTTATTAACAGAGTTGTAATATGCATTTCTAAACGTAGTGACTTAAGGTACAAGTCCGAGACGAGCTGCAGAGAGCAGCCGCAGGCCAAACAGCTGTGCTGCTGCGGTCAACCGCACTGCTGCCTGCGGTCGCGGCCCGTCTATTCCAGACTACAAACCTACATGCCGCGGATGTAATTCGATATAAAAGATTGATGTTACGCTATTTTTCTTTTAGTACGAATTACTACTGAGGTCGCGCCCTGCGGTCCTCGCCATCACCGGTACTGCGTGCGGCCGCACGCTGCAATGTCGCGTTCCTCGGAATCATTTTCATAGAATTTCATAGAAACCGGTATTGTCGCTTGCAGTTTGCGGCCTGCAACTGTTGTCTGTGGCTCCTCTCTGACTTGTACCTTAATGACTAATCTAATTATACTAATCTATGTCATAACTATTTGAATAAGCATGAGTTTTTATCATGAATTTATGTTCGAGCGTTTGTGCAGCTATAGTCTGTAATTCAATGTAATAAAGAGTTTAACGAAGGAAAATGTTTTAAACACTTAGGTCTTAGATTCTTTAAGTTATACATTTCTTCGTTTATGATTGACTGTGTTTATGAGGTCTATGTTATAATACATTTATTATAATGGGTGCGATTAAGCTATAGTAAGGACTAATAATATTTGCCGCAGACATTAATGTTAAACGCTAGTTTAACCTTATATTTAAGATGTTCCTTAGAGACTACGTAACTGATTTATTTAGATTAATATCTATACTTTAAAATCATACCTATATTTAGTATTTAACAGTTATAAATTCTATAGTATAAGCCTTATGTATAATATAAAGTATGTATAAGTATGGTGGTTAGTAGAGGTAGCGTAGAAACATAATATGAGTAATGTTGCTATGCATTCGCTTGCATTTTGGGATTTTAAATTAATTTTGTCTCGATTATGATTTGTAAATCAATTGATTAATTCGAAATAAAACACAATATTTCAGTTCCTATTAATTATTTTTCGGCACTTCGATTTGTTTTAGCAAATACAAAGTTTGCTGATATGATTTATTTGTGTTAAATATTAAAGTTATAAGAATTAGTTTATAAATTGTGTCATTTCATAGATTCTGCTTTAGTTATTAAGTTATGTTCATTTAATCCTTGGACGCCCACGGTGGACACCAGTGTCCATTTACATAAGGAAATTAGCTTATAGCTATATATAAGCGGGCGTTGACGGGTTAATTATGTTTCATTAATGTGTAATGCTGTAACATGTAACTGAATATCAATTTACTTTTTCTCCATTAAATCTTTTTCATAACATGTTATTTTATTGCATGTCATGTAAATATATCCGCCTGCACGCCACCATTCTTCGAAAAAGGCTACAAGCAAGGTGATTTCCCGATATTGACTATATGCTGTCTTCCAGATCTTAACCCGGTTTTCGCTCAATCACAACGAGGCAACCCAGTCATCATGATCGGCCAGTATCGTTTCAACCGGGTTAATAAGTACGGCAGTAGAACGAGATGGGTTTGCGTGAAGGCGAAGGCGGGCTGCCGGGCGTCGCTCCACACAATGGACAACGCTATAGTGCGCGTGTGGGGCTTCCACGACCCCCTAGCGCACACAAGCGCGAACCGCTTCTAGAACTTATTCATAGGTGTTGGAAGTTATAAATGTATAGCTATCAATTGTATAGATAGACAAATGGCCTTATTGAAATCGCGTCGTGTCGCTACTCATTGTCCATAGTGATGCGGATCATTATTCACAATACGTTTTTAGTTGTTTCCCAATGTGCGTTAATCGAAAGTTTGACCGCGTCATTGGATTTTGAACGTCTCTATCACATATCTATCACTATCTTATTCTTGTAATATACATATTTATAACTAGTTATACCATGTTGTTTTGGAAATGAACTAACTAGAAAGAATTTTCAATATGTGTCATTGTTTTCAAAGGCAGCGACGTGTGCATTAAAGTTTCTAATGTTCTTCATTAATAAATTAGACACATTTTATGTTTAATATTTTAGTTATATGTTAAATGTTTGCTAAATAAATATGTATGAAATCGTGTAAATTAAGGAATGGATTTTATGAGAAATGCAATACGGAAGTAGTTCTTATGTTGGGCAGTCACGATTGTGCACTTATCGATGTTTTTTATGGGTTATGAATAAAGTACACGAAACCGTTTTCAACGACTTCGACCATGTCCGCTTTTATGGTCATATATTTGATAAAATGTATTCATACACAGTATTTATGAGTTTACTTTAGCCAATTAGAGGAGATAAGGTTGCCTTCCGGGCCTACTGGCAGCGTACGTATTTTATATGAACTGGGGATTCGATTCCTAGATCGGGCAATATTTTTTGTTTTTCTATCACAATCGGCCCTGGAAGGAATTTTGATTATGTTAGGCAGGCAGCCAGTTATAAAAACTAGCCTGAATCTGTAGCAACGTTAAAAATATATGGATTACGCCGATCCCATATTGGTGTCGGATAAGGGTATGGATTTAAAGATGCATTGCAAATTATGAAAACTAAACTAATTAGTTCTAACATAATTTTTAGTACAATGTGATGAGTACTTAATTTATTACTTTAACGTGCCATGCAGCAAATACATGGTCGTCATAATTTATTTGTTATTAACATATAGCTTATAGAATAGACCATTTATGCATCTTTAAATCGCAAAGTACAGTATAATAAATGACGCGTTCGTTTTCACCAACAGTCGCCTTACTTGAGGAAACCTTTAACGCATTAGTAAAAGCAGTCCGTTGTTTGCATATATTCATTATTCATGTTATGCTTTAAAAGTATTTTTTTCGTTTAAAGTGTTTTTGCCATTAGGCGTCACTTTTAACTAAAGAAAGCTAATGTAAACGGAAATTAAAATGTCTCAAACATCAGTTTTCAAAACAACTAAAGGACCGAATGAATCTTGGGGCCAACATTATCTGTTTAAGCGTGTTGATTAATACACTATTTTGTCCAATGAAGTTGCTTTAAACGGTTTCGTCTTTGTATGTTTTTTGTTTATTGTAATTTATTTAAATAAAAGTTAATATTCTACTCTTTGATTAATTACATACCTAGACAGAGTGACGCGCTGCATTGAAACTAAAACAAACAGGCCAACTTTTCTTAAGCTAGCATGCGTGACAGCTGTGTCATACGCTATCGCTGCATCATTCTGCGTATCCTTTTGTGCGCGCATAATGATACCAGTTATTACATGGTTTCTATTAAAACGGGGAGAAAATAATATCCATGAAAAACAACAAAAATTAATTCACTCGAACTCATTTAGTGGGGAACAGCTCGCCTCTATTTTTTTCGACGCGTTTGAATCGTTCAGTGTCTATCTAGGTATATAATTAATCAAAGATTCTACTCATGCTGAGGGCCGGCACATTCCAGTTATAGAACATCGCACGAGCTCCCGAAGTGGCCACAACTTCCTTCTAAAGTATTCATATCTATATATTAAGAAACAATTATAGCATGTAAAGTTTGCTCCTGTTAATAATTCACATCGTAAACGTGATCACAGTTGGGAATCAATACGCAGTAATAACTGTTTTCTACAAAAAATAACTAGAACTAAAGTGAATCTCCAAACATGACAAAACGGTGCTGATTTTCACATACGAGTAATGTTGCTTATTGCAAGAGTTTACATTGAGGCTTCATTGTTTTGGTGGAAGATATGAAAATTATGGTAAAATATATTAGAGAGTAAGCAATTATTATTATCGGGGTGGGGTTAGGGTAAGTGTTACATTAACAGTTAAGTCTAATCGCGTAGTGATTAACAAACGATGTAGCACATAGTTCCAGCACGCGGTTCGTTACTAACATAAATATTACTTAGGTTTCGGTGGTGGATAAAATAGTGAAGCTTTTATTCAGTATTTAATCATGAGTAATGTTTATCTTGAATATTTTAATACTTATTAGATTCAAATCAGTGTATTTATGATTTTTTAATGTTGTTTTATTTAACCTCTCCTAAAATCCTGTTGTTTTAAATTATGGCGTTGTTTAAGTCTCGCTTACCATTCAGGATACAATATCTACACATAATAAATAATAGCTAAGTTTGTTACATTTGTATATATGTGACTGCGTATTGAGTTATGCAAATAATCTAGAAATATCTGAAGCAGTTCGTTGGAATTCTAATTCGATGGCTGTAACAGCGCCATATTTTCTTCCAAAATTGAAAACTATACACAAATTATACATTAAAATATTGTTTAGAGATAATAAATATTACTCAAATCCATGTTGCTTTTAATTTAATTAAAGAACTAAATAAATAGTGTAATAATCCGAGAAGCAAGGAATACTGAATAAAATAAGTATAGGATTAGAAAATTTTATACGTGAAAATAATTTATTTTTACAGACTTTGGAATGGAATCATGAGATGTGTTCTGTGTTTGATCGCATCGTTTTTAGTTAAAATAAACGACACAATTAAAAACCATTTTATGTATTTACACGTTTCTTGAACATTAAATATACGAAGCGAATCTTTAAATATGTTTTGTTTAAAATGCGGAACTTTTTCACCGTGTGAGTAGTCTTTTGGGCTTACGGCAATTAGGTCACATTTATATTAATCATTTACTAATAACACCTCTTAAGTTATGTGGAGTGTTGGACTCTACCTGCATGGTGGACAAAGGACATGAGAAAGGTCGCAGGAACGCGCTGGAGGAGTGCGCTTCTTACAGGTCAGTTTAGAAGTCCTTGCGGAATTCTATATTCAGCAGTGGACATCCTTTGGGTAATGTTGGTGATATCTTCGTTCTAAGATATGGCAATGTATGTTGAAAGATAATTGCTGGTTAGCTCGCCAGCCTTATAGTGCTTATGTTGGACTTGCGTGTTTTCCGAAGAGATGCGTAAGAATTAATATTGAAGTATTTTCGCGTAGCTCCTGTGAATGTCGTGTGAATAATATTAAAAGCAGAAGTTCCCTGCCATCCCATTCACCTTTAGAATACACTGGAAAAAATTTCATCACGAAAAACATACCTATTACATTTTAGTTTTGTTCCTGAAGAATAATTATCATAGATAGTTTAAAGAAGACTAAATTATTTTGTTCATCAAATCTAATAAATATTATTTATTTTTTAATTATTTTAAGTGTTACAAGACCTTATTTAAATATCACAGTAATAAGTAATCATGTAATCAATAAGTAATGACTGCCTCGGTGGCGTAGTTGTATTGCTTACGCGTTACGAGTACGATTTGCGCGCTGAGGTCCTGGGTTCGAATCCCGGGTCGAGCCAAAAACATTGTGATTGGGTTTTTCCATCTTAAAAATAACTCAGTCGCAGCTCGGAGTCAGGAAGTTGGCGGTGTGATACCCCCGTGCCTCGGAAAGCACGTAAAGCCATTGGTCCTGCGCCTGATCTCTCTCCGGTCATGTCGGATTGCCGTCTCACCGGACTATGAGAGTGAAGGAATAGCGAGTGCACCTGTGTATTGCGCACACACTTGTGCATCATAATATCTCCTGCGTACATGGCTAATCTCCGTTGAGACTGGCCGCCGTGGCCGAAACTGGCTAGGAGGAATAAGTAATACGTTTGTTGTACATACATTAGTGATGAAGCCTGTCTTGGTCTTGTGGCAGCATATATGGACTGTGCGATAGAGGACTAATACGTAGTTACTAATGCAAAAAAGGTAATCGTTAGCCTGGATTCCTAGGCTAGGTCTTTTTGGTAGCTTGAAAAAGTAGACTTTCACAATCTACCTAAGGGATGATTACTTGAAGAAGATAGGCAGCAATATAAACAAGTCAGAATCAACGGTATAAATTAAATTCGCGTTTATGTACTTATACGTATGTGTGTGTTAAAGTGTATTGTTAATTAAATTATAATTTCTTAATAATAATATTATTTTATTTCAACCGCACCCTTTGCTATGTATTTTGGTAATAAAATATATAACATATTTAATGTTACGATAAAAATTTGGTATAAAATTAGTTCAGGAACACGTATCAATCATTAAATTAAATGCCTCCCATACAATCAAAATGGTTTAATTTATGGTTTTCGGTTATTATGTACTTTTACTCAACTCATAAAAAAAATATTTACAGCCAGATATAAAAAAGACGGAAGAAGAAATAAACGGTCGAGAAATCGAAGGACCAATAGCCATAGATATGAGCAAAGAGAAAAAGTGCATACAAGAGAAAATATATTCTTGGACAAGTTGACTGACGTACAAAGGGAAATTGAGAGAGCTAAAGGCAGGGATTATTACTACTAGAAGGTATTAGAAAATACGCATAGAACGTGAGAAAAGTTCCTGATATGACTAAACAAATAAAACGAATGGAAATGTGAAAAAATTACTCGAATATACGGGAAAAGGTAGTCTAAGGACCAAGGGTGGTGGTTAGTTTAGGTTTGATTTTATTATTTAAATGTCTTATAACAATAAGTTATCATTAGCAGCTGTATTATAATCTCACCCATAATGTTGAGAACGCTTTTATTTAATTATAGGTATTTAACTGGCTAGAATGAGCTTCTTTTGAAAATAAAGCGTATTGCTTTTGTTCTTTTTTAATTTAAAAATATAAACTACTAGTTTTGAGTATTTTAAATTGTGAATGTAGACACGATGCTCATTGTAATTAAGCCGAGAGAATATATTTTTGATCAATAATCGCCAAATCATTTCATTTCCAAACTTTCCCAAACTAGAAGTAAATAATAGTGGACGCGAGTTTGCAGCCCGATTTATGAATGAAATTACACAAACAAGTAAAGAACGAAGATACCGGGATATAGTTTATAAATGAATGTGCGTGTTCGACCAGTAATTAGTATTTATTCGATAATATTTTTGTTTTTTTTTTCTTCATAAATATGTTCAGTAAGTGCTACCGATGGACTATAAATTTATATATTATATAAGACTAGCATTGCGCGCGGCACCGCCCGCGTAGAAAAGTTTTTCCGGGATAAAAAATAGCCTATAGCACTCAGGAGTAATGTAGCTTCCTATTTATTAGTGAAAGAATTTTCAAAATCGGTCCAGTAGTTCCTGAGATGAGAGATGAGCGCGTTGAAACAAACAAACAAACTCTTCAGCCTTATAATATTAGTATAGATAGTATAGATTGATCTTGAACCTACGGGTGTTCATGTATATATGGATATGAACTAATTAATTATACATTTATTTATTTTCATAGACTATGAAAAGAAAGCAAATAAGTGCAGCAAATATTAGACATTACATCGATGTATGTATTTTGAATGATTTATTGCAATAAAATATATAAAATAAAAATCAAGTACGTAAAATTAACTATCTTTTTTTAATTATCAATTTAAAGCGAGTGGCTTTTTAGGCTGTAAAACCTGAGTAGCCATGCATTCTTGGGTTATATTTTTAGATTGAACAATGAAAATAGAATATTATAAGGCATATATTTTGTACAACCACCTATTATATCTCTCCAAAACGTAGGTACAATACCTGTCCAGGTGGGGAATTAATGTTATGATTATTAAATTTTCTGAAAGTTATAGATTTAATATTATTTCCAGCAGTTAAAAATAATCTTAAATATTTACGTCAAAGAGCGAAAGCGAATGCAAGGAAGAGAAGGTTTTTAAACAAAATGACTAACGAGCAAAAGGCAATGAAGAGGGCTAAAGATAGGGAATATTATCAAAAGAAAAAAGCAGAGAATAACTTAAGGAAGATCGCTGGCCTCGTAAGTGACGAATATACTTCGTTTCCATTGATTTATAGAAGTAATCCAAATCATATTATCCACTGGAATGTCATCCTATGTTTAATATACTAATATTTAGTAAAAACATATTTCCTTAACGAAAGTACTCATAAACCGCCAGAATACTTCGAGAAGGAACCGATAGTGTTTTTTTGGTCCTAATCGAGCCGGATTGGTTGGTTTCTAGTGGTTTCTGCTGTTGTGTGGGGTTCTCGTTCTGTCACAAGACCTGTAGATTAGTATTTTAGACTTACGGGTTAATCGATGTTCAACTACTTGTGTGTATGTCTTTCAGTGGTAGAGTTCTTGACCAGTCGTGGCACCATGATGCTGCTGGTTGGTGGTCATCGGTTCTCCAGGGAGAAGACCATAGGAGTGAAAACCAGGTGGCAGTGCTCGGTTAGGTCCCGGACTAAATGCAAAGCCTCCATAACAACGGGGGAGGGAAAAGTGCTAAAGAGTTTCTTGGTGCATAATCATAATCTATTGTGACGTAATAATGTGTGGATGTTTCTGATCTTGAATTTAATATTGGCTGTGTGACAGTTAAAATAAGCAAATAAGATGAAAATAAAGATAACATTAGTGTTAAAAATAAATTAAGTGTTAATTTTTGTAACAAAATGTTAATACACGATAAAACCGATTATCGTAAAAAATATTAGAAAAGGCCAGATAGTAGTTGGAGCCGGAACTCAGATTATTATTTATGTGAATTGACAACTGAACGGTAAAATACTGAAATTATTTCAATATTTCAATTTTTTCAATAATTTACATAGGTTTTGCGTTCACTGGTGATAGGTATTTCGTATCCGAAGGGCTGTCTGGGTCGGTAGTAGGTACCAACTACCACCGCAATGTCTATTTCTACTAAATAATGTGTTCCGGATTTTAGGACATTGTAGCCAAAGTAAATTACTGGGCATCATGGGACCTAACATTTTATGTCTCAAAACAAGTTTTCAAATTCAAAGCTTATTATCATCACCTATAGTATAGAATCTTTATGATATAAAGTCATCTATTTAGAACTATGGAATAGATACCTGTAAATGTGATATAAACAATATAGTTAGTGGCTTTAAGTCCGAGAACGTTTTGATTATTTACGAAAAAATGTGCCTACATTGGTTAGATTTTGTTACTTAAGATTCTTTGTGCCTGTCGACAATGATTTTTGATAATATTGTAATGGTGGTGGATATGTTATATGTATTATACATTTATTTACACTTAGTTATACGTATACACATAGTATAGTATATGATGTTGATATTTGACTGTTGTATATTTTTATAGAATTTCGGCGTTTCAAGAAAAACTTTCGGTTCTACAACCATAATGTATAGAATCATAAATTATATAGAAAACTATGTGACAAAATATATATAAGATGCTTTGTGATTTATATTACTTATTTATATTAAAATATATTTTTTAACCTTCTATATTGTCCTTTTATTTTTTCTCCCGGCGTACGTGTACATAATATTATTTGAGTGTCTTTCAAAAATAAAAATAAAAAAATATTATTTATAATAACAGCAAAATAAGACACCTAAGGCATCTTTGTATATACATTGAGTTATAATTACATGAGTTTAGTTAATTATATAAATATTGGATATTTTTATAGTTACACATGTATTCATATATTACTTAGGTTTTTTTAGACCAACAATTTCATAGACTGTCTCTGAAGATGTTAAGACATCTATATTCTATACTAATAATAAAGAGGAAAGATTTGATTGTTTGTTTGTTTGTAATGGATAAACTCAAAAACTGCTGGACCGATTTTGAAAATTCTTTCACTAATAGGAAGCTACATTACTCCTGAGTGCTATAGGCTACTTTTTATCCCGGGAAAATATTTTTATCCCAGAAAAACTTTATCACGCGGGCGGAGCCGCGAGCAGAAGTCCAAGTGATAAGAATGACAAAGATAAATGTGTTAAGAACTTCGTTATTATTCAGTGATTATAGGTTATAATATATATTATATATGTATATATTTTATCTTATCAGTCAGATTAACATTCAGTGTGCTATATATAATATTATAAAGCGTGTACTGTGTACCTTATACACATCCAAGTTCACTTCATAAGGATGGAAGATTTTGTATCAAATACTTTCAAAGCCGATATCTGCAGCTTGTCATTATCATCTGTTTTTAAGTATCAATATGTTGGGTAGTGTAGTTATTTTAGAAGGAAATTAAGCAAATTTAACTCCAGTTAAAATGTTTTGTAGAATCGTGTTGATGTTTTTAAAAAGGTATGTTTGCAGTTACAGAGGTGTTAACGCCGAGGGGTACTCAAATGTTGGTATCAAATGGGTACCGTTTTTCTAAAGTTTACTGCTGTGGTATCAAGACCAGGTGGCAGTGCACGACCAGGTCTCGAACCAGGTGCACTGCATATCTCATCACTTATCACGGAGAAATCACCAGGAGCAATCTGCAGCATAATCATTATTAAATATGAACTTCCAAGAAGTTTTTGAGCGATATCTAGGAATAATAATATTGAAGTGATAAGGCTGCAGACCTTGTCAGTATTAAGTTTATGGCTTAAATGGTAATAAAGCATATCTTTTGATGAAAAAGATTAGAATCTTAACTTTCGATCTGAGTAGGCATAGCAGGTAAATGAGATTTTTTTAAATATATTTTCATCGTATGATGATAATGATCGATTGATTAGTATTAAGATTTTGGTTTGATTTTCGCTCATTAATTTGACGTATTTTATTGTGGAATGTGTGAGGTCCCTGAAGAAGGGATACTTGTTTACGTCTAAGATACATATCAATTAATAGTACATAATTTTATGTTAATTTCGAAATATAGGAAAGCCAATTCGACTGAGTTGTTTTAGTTTATAGAGAGGGTTAGTAGCTGTATATTAGATGCGGTTTAAGTTATAAAAAGTTTTTCCAATATTAATTTGTAGAACGTTGCTCTTAAATGGTATTACGATGTATGCCAAGAATCGCAGCTATGCATTTATACTGTGACGATTAACTGATTGATGACATATTAGGATGAATAAAAATATTATGACGTAAAATGATGTCATCGTTACTTGTTTATAGATAATGCCATCCACGACGACGCGCGCTAGCAATTTTGAACGGGGATATCGCGGGTTAAGGTGACTTCGAATTTTCATCAAGGTGTACGTGTGCACTCATAGATATTTGTGTATTTAAAGAACTAAAACACAAACGGAAGGTTGCACACTTGAGACTGTAGCGATTGGGGAAATTAGTGGCGCGTGTCATCGTGGATGATATTAATTATCTATATTAAACTAGAAAGGTTTATTTTCTTTACTATTTTGTGATAAATTTTTCATAACTTTAATACTGAGTATAACTGAGATTGTATGGATAAAAGACTGTAATTTAAATGATATGTTTTTTTTTGCTTAATAAATTAGAAAATATTTACTTGAAAAGTTGTTTTAATATTTGTACGGTGTTATACATAAGTAAATATTTGAAAGCAACCTTTCTTCAACGTCTGAAAAACCATGTTGTGCGACTGTACATTCCTACAGGTATTATAGCTTATAAATATCAACTATTGTTTTGTCAATTATCTATTAGTTTTGGAACATTCGTCTCTCTATATGTTATAGAATAAAAGAAACTGATAATGGGACAGGCTGGCTGACTGATCGATCAACGCTCAGCTGAGATTGCGATGACTAGAAACACGAAGTTTAAAAATTACGTTAGTGTATAGGTAATGCGTACAACGCGGGACAAATAAATATCTCATTTATAAATAATACAAACGCACGAATTGAGAACCACCACCTTTTTTTGTATACCACCACCACCACCATACCAGCCCTGTATTATATACTGTCCACTGCTGAGCACGGGCCTCCTCTACAACTGAGAGGGTTTAGGCCTTAGTCCACCACGCTGGCCTAGTGCGGGTTGGCAGACTTCACATACCTTCGAAATTCAGAGAGCTTCTCAGGTATGCAGGTTTCCTCACGATGTTTTCCTTCACCGTTAAAGCGAGCAATAATTCACAAAGAATACACACATAATTTTTTGTTTGTTTTTTTTTTTTTTTAAAAGTCAGAAGTGTGTGCCCTTGGGTTTTGAACCTGCGGACATTCGTCTCGGCAGAACCTTTTTGTAACTCGGTTAAAATAGCTCCTCCATTCATTACGTCCCACTAATCGTTGATGTCTCATCCTCTCCCAGTGACCGTCCTGAGCCGAGATTCGTAACCCGTTAGTGGGTTGCCCTCAGCATGGTTACTTAAATCAAGGGTTGCGAGCGCCTAAAGCGTTCACCCGAAAGTCCGGTGTGGCCAGAAAAGCCGACTCGCGTCAGGCCGGTAGGGCCAAAACAAAAAAAATATACATTAATTATAATTATGATTAAGATTGATAATATCATGTATGTGACAAATAGCGTTTATCAGCAAGCGGTGAAATCGGGCCTTATATAATTCGTAAATTTAATTTTAGTTTCTGATTTGTCAACATTACATCAACGCTTTAAGAATGAAAGAAAATATTGTTTAACAACACGTATGTATTTAAATATTTATGAATAAGGGAGATGAATAACAGCCATAATTTCACGTTTTTATGAAATTGTCTTTTTAAAAATTTCCAGTGCGAAGAATTGTTTCGAGTACAAGCCATGAATACTATACGGCGGGGAAACATCGGTTTACTAGGTCTGGTAAAATGACGAAGGACCATAAAGTGCGTTGGCAGTGTTCCCTCAAAACCCGGACCAGGTGCAAGGCTTTCCTCACTACTCAGCACGGCATGGTGTTGCGATTTAACTTCAACCATTGTCACTCATAGTGCTTTTTTCGGAGTGTACTTGACGTTGCTAAAATTGTTTCGTTTTATTTATTGGGATGACCAACCAGGCAAACCGGTGATAAACATGTGATTCTAGTGGTAAAACCGAGTGTGCATGGGTCCGAAGGTCAGATGCACCTGAATAAAGAACCCGTACGGATGTGGACCTGCCATCATCACAGTTATTGGCATATTGATCAAGGGAGTGAACTAAACTATAGGAATTATGGTATATATGCCTTAGGAGGCGAGATGCGAGGATATCTAACATATTTAGAAACACGCATCGACAAGTCTAATGCCATTTTATTAAGATACTGTTATGCGCCCCCTCATCGGTGCGTAATAGCCAGCAAACACGCTTAGATGTATCCTCAGTGGCATTCAAGGAACGAGAATTTCAAATGTCGAATGGTGTTTACGGGTCGCGAAGATCACGCTTGATATTTTTTATTTCATAAGTTGGGTGAAGGGAAGTCTTTTTTTTAATACCGTTGTTTCAATTGTTTTAAACGTGCATATTTTTTCTTTCATTATAAGCATCCTAGATATTTTTTAAACATGAGGCATCCCTCCCTAGCTAAAATAATAGACTTTTTTATGCGCATGGCTAAGTGACCCACTGCACCTGATGGCAAGCGGAGAGTGGTCCAGATAGTGTATCGACTTACGAGCGATGATTATACCGCCTCAGTCGACACAATTATGCCGGCCTGTTTGAACCGGATATATACAGGCTGACCCCGGAACGCGGCACACTTACGTGGGCCACTTTGGCGGGTTTTAACACCTTATGTACGCTGGTCGCTATCCAGGCGGATAAAAAATATATCCTACCACCATCTCATATACATGCCCCAGTTTTGATAGAGATTTAGTCAATACCGTATCGGACACATAAAATTAATTATTATTAGTAAAAATAATTTAATACATTTAAGGACAATTACTTAAAGTGATGGATCCAGGCCGCTTTTGACAGGTCCGTCTGGAAGTCTTTGGGGGAGGCCTATGTTCAGCAGTGGACGTCATGTGGCTGATGATGATAATGACTTAAATTGAAAATGACTTCTGAGAAATTTATTTCGAAGAAGAAAAAGAAAATAATTAATAATAATATTAAACTATATTTTTGATTGACTAGTCAAATTTGCAATAAAACTACATCAATATTATTATTATATTAAAAGGGATGAAAAAACTCTGTTTTTTTCTTAAGGAAATTATCCTCACATATAAAAAAGCGCCTGGGAACACTATCCCATGACGTAGGCGACTGTCTCCCTTTTAAGAAGGCATTTATTACTGGGCATTATGAGACTTACTATCTAATGTGTCAGGGTGACGAGCGTAGTGGAGTCCCACGCAGTACTTTGTAATTCAGAGTGCTATGTGGCGTTACTACTGTTTATGGGTGGTCGTATCGCTTACCATCAGGCGAACGACATGCTCGTCTCGTCATTCAAAGCAATAAAAAAAAACTGTACTTATTACACACACTCACACTCAACTTTTATCCAGAAGTGCAACTATTAACTTTTCGCCACTTAACCCGTTTCTGTCTTCTATGTTTATGTTTTGCGGTCATGTAATAAAAACTGATTACTCAACATTATATTAAATAAAGATATTAAGAGTCCAAGAACATATTGTTTACAACACGTATCAAATATAATTATATGGGATAACTCTATCTATAACGGAGTGAAATTACAGCTGTAATTTCCCGGTTTTATGGAATTGTTCTTTACAAATTTACAGTGGAAAGATTTCGGGCGAATACAGGCCTTGAATTCTATATGGCGGGGAAACATCGGTTTACTAGGTCTGGTAAAAGGAGGAAGAACAATAAAGTGCGTTGGCAGTGTACCACCAAAACCCGGACCAAATGCAAGGCTTACCTCATCACTAAGCACGGCATGTTGTTGCGCGCTGAATTCAACCATAATCACTAGTATTATGAGTGGTTGTTGCAGCAAAAAAGTGTATTCGTTATTGCTATATTAATTACGTTTTATCTAATGTTTAAGTACCTCTACACCTCTGTATATTTACCGTAAATTGTTAGACTTAATGTTTTTAAATCTAAATTTATGCTGTCGATGCCGGTATGTTTTTCGGTGTAGGCGCGTGATTTACAATTTGGTGCTAGACATTTTACATTAACATGTTACGAAGCTGTAGTGACATTTCACTAACATAACATAACTAACGCCCATCAATGAGTAATTTGAAGTGTCTAATATTTACTGTAGTTTGTTTTTTATATCAGTTTAGTTTGAATTTGTGATTTAATGATGATTATTTTAAGGATTATAAATGTTTCAGTTGTTATATAACACGAGGACTGTTTGTTTAACCGACTTTAAAAGGATCAGGTTCTCAATTCGTGTGTTCGTATGTTTTTTATGTCTCTGTATGTAGAATTATTGACAGGTGCGTCAATTTAATTCTTCGTTTCTATTAAGCACAAAGTTTAGTTTTAAGATTTCGAAGGGTATTATAGATGTGGTAGTAACACATTAAATAACACTACAGTATTGTGTTGCTCTTTTTATAAATATAGGTAATTATTTTCGAAATACCCAAAAATTGTGTACATATTTTTATATGTCACTATAGATTTAATATAAATATTATTTGATTATATACAGGTTTGATATTGTGGTATAAATAAATGTTGAAATGATGTACTGTTTCTTATATTAACAAACTCGGCATTTCAAAGCAAGATTGAATACTCTTTATGTAACGTACTTTGATTAAACATTCACCATGTGTTGTAAATTATCCTTTCAGCACCAATTTTCGGAACGACCCACGCAGGCAATCCGGTGATAAACATGGGACCCTATCGGTATAATCGAGTGACCAAGTGCAAGGGTCCGAAGGTCAGATGGACCTGCATAAAGTACCCGTATGGATGTCGCGCTGCCATCATCACAGTTAATGACACATTCGTCAAGGAAGTGAACCAACATACACATTGAACTGAGTGTACCTATACAGTCAGTCGCAAAAGCTGCTAAACAAATTCAAAACTTCAAATTGCCTAATGTAAATTTGTGTTTTGAGCAGCGTATTTTTTTTCTAAAATTAACTAAAAAAGGGGCTTTATTTTAGACAAAAAAAGTTACTCTTAAACTTAACAGGTATAAATAAATTTGTAGTTTTGAATTTGTTGAGCACCTTCTATTGTTGACTGTATGACTTAAACCAATAAATGATCCTATTCCAGTATTCAGATATAAACCAATCAAAATAAATTACACTTATCCGTTAGAATGTCAAACTAACTTTGTTCTAATTGGTCCATTTTCACGACCCATCCGAAGATAACGATTGTGATCGTGTCTGACAATCTAAAAGATGTGTTTAAGAATCCTTTAAAACGTTTTGCAGATATTCATTATAATAATAAATGACGACAACGTCATTATAGAACATATTTTTTATACTTAACACAGATAAATTGAATTTCTTTTTTGTTATAGTTTTATTCTTATGTGCTTTGATAATATACTAATACAATCTTAACCTTCTTACTGATCAACACATGTCTCATCTTGTCAACTGGCCAGCACGCACCGATGCGCGGGCGCATACTACTAACCTAATATGGCATTAGATTTGTCGTTGTGTGTTTCTAAATATGTTAGGTAATGATGGGGCATTTATCCTACTCGGGGATTTATATCACGATTACTATAATAGTTTAATTCTACCAATGGCAATGGGTTTCTGTTATAATTCACCTAATTTACCTGTACCTATTATATGTATTGTTAGCAAACACTTATATTTTCTATTAAAAAAAACAATTACAAATACAAACGATATAATTTTAAATCACAATTTAGAATAAATCTTAACAATATACCAAAAATATATAATGCAAACTATTTATTCGACTTGATATTATTATTCAATAATTCGACAAGAGTTTCGGCTAACAAGTGAACGCTGCGCGTGCTCGATACAGAATGAATAAAAACGGCGCGCGCGCCTTTCCTCCACGACTGGTTCGATGACGTCAGTTGTCAGACCACCAAACGTTCTTCCGATCACGTGATATGCTGGCCACGCCCCCTTTCTTCACTATTCTATGCTAATACGGCCTCTCCTGACGTGTGAACTTCCACGTTCACCTGTGAGTTAGGATCATGTGTAGTTTCTTCCGCTATAGAAGGTCCAGTTTCTTGCGTCCTAAGATCATCGTCGTTCGACGCCTCAGGATCAATTTCACTATCGGCTGTACACAGAAACAAAAGCAATTTATAGTTAATAGCATAACAATGTAGATTCTAGTGTGTATGTGTTCAGTATGATATGTTAAGCTAACTGTTTGCTTATTTATGTGTGTACAAATGACATGGACAAGTTATCATGCCAATGTGTGTGGTGATAGTGTAGTAAGATTGACATGGCTATGTTATCATGTCAGTCAATCGGCCACGACATGACCCTTCTTGGTAAAGATCATGTTAACTCGTGTCGAACATAAAGTGTGATGACCCAACTTCATTTACTTTATGTGTTTATCAAAGGTTCGACATGATCTAATTAACATGTCGGTTAAGGCATGACATGATCAAATTAACATGTCACCTAAGTGCACAACATGATCCAATTAACATGTCTGCTGTAGGCACAACATGATCCAATTAACATGTCTGCTATAGGCACAACATGATCTAATTAACATGTCGGCAAGAGGCACAGCATGATCAAATTAACATGCCGGCAAGAGACAAAACATGATCAAATTAACATGTCAGTAAAAGGCAAACATGATCAAATTAACATGTAGATTAGAGGCACAGCATGATCAAATTAACATGCCAGCGACAGTTACAACACGGTAACAAACAAAACAGTGACTAAAAAAAAAATGCACAACTAACTGTGAAAGAATGCTGCACACGACTCTGGTGTCCATTCTCCGCGCCATGCCACCATATATTCAGCTGCAGCTCGAGAGGTTTTGCCATAAGATCCTCCAAGTAACCGTAGTTCGTAGCGATCATGGGGCAACACTTTCATTACGCGGTAAGGACCACGCATCCCAGAGTCTATTTTGCCACTAATCTGTGCCGCTTTTGCGACGAACACCATATCATTTACTTTAAAGCTCCGAGTAACTTTGCGGTGTTTATTAACATAGGCGTCCTGTTGTTTCCTATTCTTTTCTAGTCTTTCGGAAGCCATTTGACGCTGTAACTCACGCATACCCTCACGATTAGAGCTAGTATTATCGAGAGCGATATCGCGTATCAGAGACCTTATCACCGGCGTGGTGCCTTCTATGCCAACGAGTAATTGCATAGGTGAAACACATGTCGTCCTATGCTTTGTGCAGTTCAGCACCAACTGAATTCTCCAGAGAGAATCAGACCACTTGCATTCTTTACTCTCGGTCTCAACCCTAATCATATTTAATACCGTCCGGCAGTAGCGTTCTGCCTGACCATTCTCGCTATGCATTTCAGGTGTAATATAGTGGATCTGACTCCCCATCTCAGTTGCCCAATTACGAAAGTGTGTGCTTTCGAACATGCGACCACGATCACATACAATAAGTTTTGGGGCTCCAAACAAAGAGACGGCGTTAGTCATAACTCGAGTCAGTTCATCTGAGTCCTGTCTTTTAATTGCATATAGTAAGCAAAATTTTGAATAGCTGTCAATAGCAATAAAAATGAATTTAAAGCCATTTGACTCTGGCAAAACGCCTAGCACATCCACATGAATAGTGTTAAACGGAGAATCTGGTTTAACCCATGACGATATAGGTTGATGAGGTGCCCTAGGTACCCTCTTTGCAGAGATACAAATCAAACAGTGCTCGATATACTTTCTTACAAAAGTTCTAAGCCCAGGGAACCAAAAATGGCGTAATATTAGGTCTAACGTTTTGTCAAAACCAATATGATCATGTTGGTCGTGAAAAATACGCAACAAGCTTAATCTATGCCCCTTGGGAATGTAGCATAGCAATTTCTGTTCTTGACCAACAGGTGTATATTTATAAAATAAAAGGTCATTGCGAACCAAGTAACGAGACTGATCTAATTCATTATTGTTGAGTTTGTCTATCAGAGTACGAGTCTCTTCATCAGCAGACTGCGCAATCTCGGCCCAACTTTTTGGCTTGGTAATTAGACGAACATCTATTGGATTTCTACTTAGATAATCAGCGTGGGACATTAACGAGCCCTTTCGGTATTCAATAACAAAATGAAAATCCTGCATGTACATCCACCAACGTGCGACACGCGGAAGGAGATCCTTCTTGCGTTCCGTTAGTTTTAGTGCATTACAATCAGTCACTATTTTAAACTTGATACCTATCAAGTATTGCCTAAAATGACAAAGCGCCTTAACGACCGCCAGTGTTTCTAGCTCGTACGAGTGATAGCGAGGTTCCGCACCTTGAGTCGTCTTACTAAAGTAAGCTACCACGCGACGTTTTTTGGTAGTGTGTTCTTGAATCAATACGGCGCCATAACCGATAGAACTAGCGTCTGTGTGTAGCTCGGTGGGTAAGGTTGGATCAAATATTGCCAATACTGGTTCGTTAGTCATACAATCAATTAAATATTTGCGAGCAGATTCTTGTTCCTCGCTCCACACAAACGGGACTCCACTACGTGTTAAATGAGCAATAGGCGCAGTTTTCGACGCGTAACCGGCAATGTAACGGCGAAAATAACCCGCCAATCCTAATAGCTGTCTGACTTGTTTTACATTTTTTGGTACAGGTGAGTTAACTAAAGCCTGCACTTTTCTGTCGCTCGGCCTAACCTGACCTTGAGTGATTTTACGACCAAGATACTCGATTTCTGTTGCCACAAAATTGCTTTTCTTAAGGTTAATAGAAAAGCCCGCGCTCGTCAATGTCTTCATAACCTCTCGTAAATCCGTTAGAGCCTCATTTACCGAGTTTGACAATATACAAACATCATCAACATACACTAATACCTTGCCAGAATCGATAAATGTCCGTAAAGTTTTCGATATAATCCTTTGATACACTATTGGGGCGTTCGTGAGCCCGTAAGGCATTTTTAAATATTCGTAATGCCCTTCTGGGGTTACGAATCCGGTCTTTGGCACGGAGTCATCATCGATTTTAATCTGATGAAAACCGGTGGCCATATCAAGACAGCTAAAATATTTATGCTTTCCTAATCGATCGATATGGTCGTCTATGAGAGGCAGAGGATAACGATCACGCACCGTAATGGCGTTTAATGCGCGGTAGTCCACGCACATGCGATCGGACCCATCTTTCTTCTTAACAAGGATAACAGGGCTTGCGTAAGGAGATTCCGATTCTCGTATGATATTCTTTTCCAACAGATCTTGAATAATTCCTCGCACCCTGATCTTCTCGTCAAGAGAAAGTTTATATGGTCGATAGTTGACCGGCTCGCGACTAGTCAGTTCAATGTGCATGCTGCCAGTATTAACAGTTGACAGAGCAGTGCCAGTTATTAAATTATCTTTAAATTCGGTAATAATTGTCAATAAATTTTTATGTTGATGACCGTTAAGCGGCGTTTCAATGCAAAGATGCTCACCCAACTCGATATTGAATACGTCAATTGCACGGAGTGATCTATCAACGCGCGACAAACGTTGCTGTTTGTTAACTCTTATATAAGCTACACCTTCACGATTTAATACGTCTGTTCCTATGATCACGGGTACGTTCATACATGTCTCCGGAACAACAAGAAAATCTACCTCCAAAGAAATATTATCGAATTCAATCACTAAGGTAACGTAACTAGTGGATTCTACGTTCTGGCTACCTATGCCCCGTAATAATTGATAGTTTGGGATCTGATGACAGTGAAAGTGCTTAATCAACGCTGCGGATATTAAGGAGACACGCGAACCGCTGTCTATTAATACATCAGTAGGTACACTTTGTATTACCGCAGTCACTACATCATTATCGGTCGATTTGCCGTCTAATTCCCGACAAAAATTCACTTTCTGTTTACGTGACTCTAAACGTTGCTTTGTGAAACACACACTAACGTCATGACCGATCTTCTTGCAAAAAGTACAAGTTTTAGTTGCCTTTTGCGAACTAGTACTGCTAGTATCATTAGTACTTTTCTTGTCTAATGAACCATCGTCCTTAGAACGTTTAGGACATGATCCTTGTGTATGGCCTACTTCATTACAATTATAACATTTTATGGTTTTGAAACCGTTATTATGAAAAGAACGTTTTCGTAAATTACGATCACCGTTATTACGTACATTACGCACAGAATCATTGGAAGTGCTGGGCTTTACATAGATAGAAAAGAACTCCACTAGATCTTTGGGTAGTAATTTAGAATTTGTTGCCGCTGCACGAATCTGAGGGTCGGTTATACCCCGTATTACAATCGCAACTATTAACTCGTCGCTCAAGCCTTTTACAATGTTTAAACGTAGCAACGAGCGCCTTGCGTAATCGGCATACGTGGCATAACGGTCAGAATTCGTGCACATAACATTGAACAATATGCTTGCGATATCAACCCTTCGGGAGCACAAAGGCTTAAACTCGATTTTGAAATTAGACCAACTGCGATCATGAGTCACCCATTCATGGAGCCAAGACTTAGCGTCTCCTTTAAGACAGTTGGCAATCCGGGATAAGCACTCATTATCGTCCCACCCGTTTAAATCTCTAGCCCTGTCAACTTCGTCACACCAGGAATCGATATCGTTCAAGCTCGGATCAAAATTAGAGATATAAAAATGGTTAGACCTTACTTTAGATAATGCACTCAATGCTCCGATGATTCTGTCCGTAGTATCTAGGCTCGATGCCGTGATCCCTGTACCAGTGGTGCTGGTATGGGACTCAGGCGGCTGAGGCGGCGCCGCGAGTTCTGTGCCACGTGCAGCGTTCACAGCGGCCGTATTTTCTAAAGCAGTTAAGCGCGTCAAGATCATTCCAAGTGTGTCTTGGAGATCAGCTGCATCACTGTTCACACCAGCTCTACTTCTAGTAGTACGTCTATCTGCCATGTTTTTGAATATTATAACGAACTTGAACTGTTATATTTCTGTTTTTGTCAGGAAAACCAAAAGCGGATAGAGCTACGGAGCCCTATCCCACTTCTGATGTTAGCAAACACTTATATTTTCTATTAAAAAAAACAATTACAAATACAAACGATATAATTTTAAATCACAATTTAGAATAAATCTTAACAATATACCAAAAATATATAATGCAAACTATTTATTCGACTTGATATTATTATTCAATAATTCGACAAGAGTTTCGGCTAACAAGTGAACGCTGCGCGTGCTCGATACAGAATGAATAAAAACGGCGCGCGCGCCTTTCCTCCACGACTGGTTCGATGACGTCAGTTGTCAGACCACCAAACGTTCTTCCGATCACGTGATATGCTGGCCACGCCCCCTTTCTTCACTATTCTATGCTAATAGTATATTTTCGTCAAGCCTTAAATTTTCTATATCTATACAACCTTGATCTTGTAATTATTAAGGATACAGATGATTAAAATTTTAATTTACATAGCCATTTTATATAAATGTTATGCAATATAAAAGAAGTAAAAAGTTAAGAAAAATTAGAGTTTATATAATATCGTTTGAATATTACGTTGCAATAATATCGTATTTTTTATACTAACATGTGAAAATCTGACGAGTATTAGCAAGTACATCTACCATCTCGTACCATTTTTTTTTACTTTGTTAGTTTTATATTATTAATTGATATGCTAATGTTATATATTTTGAGTACAGTGTCATGTACATAATACTGTAATATCATGTTATATTTTTAGATATTGTAACTGTTTTATTTAAATATTACGTATATAAAAAACGTGATGGTATAATTTTATTCTAAACTTAAATCATTTTAATATAAGGCAGCACATTCTTTAGCATAAATAAGTTTTAGTCTTGTAACAATTTTTAAAGTAAAATTGGTTTTCAGTGACATTCAGCACGACTCAACAAGGAAACCCAGTGATAGACCTCGGCAAATACCGCTTTCTGCACACGGCGACCTCTGCGAACGGCAGGCGGAGTCGATGGGAATGCACCAAGGCCAGTATGGGATGTCGCGCGACTGTCATCACACTTGACAACGTTATAGTGAAAACTAGTAATGAACACCAGCATTAGTGTTCAGCTATTGTATTCAAACTTGACAAAGATGATTTACGTTTGCCTACTAATTGGATAAGACGATAATGGAAAACCGAATGTCAGATTGAGAGTTGAAGGAAAATGTTTGTTTCGTTATTCCTAGATGACATTAATTTTATTAGATACTAGGTTACAATTTATAAATAGTTCTTATTTTATATTAATTTGCCTTTGCCAAGTACAAAATCCAGTAGTTTGTCATATGTCAATATTGTTCTAGTTAAATATTTTAAAATTATGTTGTTATAGAATTGTTAAGTTGGTGTTTTTATTTGGAACTAGTTGACCCGGCAGACGTTATCCTGCCGTAGACCAGCGTCTATGTAGACCGCATTTTGTGTTTTTGAGTGTTAGCAAAACTAACGGATAGCAATTGATTTTTATATTATAAAGCTTAAGAGCTTGTTTTTTTGGTTGAACGTGCCAATCTCAGGTAATACTGAACCGATTTTGAAAATTCTTTCACCAATAGAAAACTACATTACTCCTGAGTGTTGTAGGCTTTTTATCCCGGAAAATCTTATTCACACGGGCCGAGCTGCGGGGAAAAGCTATATATACTTATATGTAGGATGAAATTGAAGTCATGGGCGTAAAAGGCATCTTAAACCTTATTGACCTACTTAATAGGAATACTTAGAAGTCATCGAAAATGTGAACAGAACCATATTATTATTTTTACAGACAGCTTTGTTCCGAGTCGCACTAAAGACCTTTTAGATCTTGATATTTGAAGATTTATTGGCGACTACTAAGTGATTTCTTTCTATTTTTTCTGGTATATTTGTTTGCAGTAATAAGTAATCTATTGCAATAGGCTTTAAGGCACTTCTGGGTTTTTCATATTACATTATTAATGATTTTGATTTGCATAATTTTTTGTACCACTAATAAAAGTATCATGAGGAATGTCTTAGGTTCAAAGGATGCTCATGAATTCAATTTCACCATATAAGTTATAATTAGTGTTTAGAAATAAATGAATGTTTTGTTATTCTGTATATTTTATCTTCTTAATATTACCAATATTTTTTTTATCTTTGTATGTCTGAAAAGTTTTGGATAAAATTGAGCATCCAGATGTAACACCCAGTACTGGAATCATTTTTATAGGCAATATTTTATCTAAGAAAATTCTTAAGTGGGACCTTTTTACCGGGGGAAGATTATCTCGAAGGCAGAGCTGCGAGAGCGAAACCTAATTAGATATAAAATGTTTGAAACGAAAACATTCCTTATAATATTATGTGTAAAAGTGGACGATAGCCTAGTTGGGAATGGAACGGTCTGCCGAGACAATGTCCGGCGGTTCAAAACCCAAGGCACACACCTCTGATTTTTCGAAGTTATGTGTGTATTGTTTATCAATTATCGTTCGCTTTGACGGTGAAGGAAAACATCGTGAGGAAACCTACATACCTGAGAGTTCTCGATAAGAATTTCGAGGGTATGTGAAGTCTGCCAATCCGCACTAGGCCAGCGTGGTTGACTAAGGCCTAAACCCTCTCAGTAGTAGAGGAGGCCCGTGCTCAGCAGTGGGCAGTATTTAATACAGGGCTGGTATTATTATATTATGTTGTACGAGCTTTTGCCCGCGACTCCGCCCGCCTGAATGAGTTTTCCCGGGATAAAGTCCCGCTTTATATTTTCCCGGGATATAAAGTAGCCTATGTTAATCCAGGACATAATCTACCCGTGTGCCAAATTTCATCGAAATCCGTTCGGTAGTTTTTGCGTGAAAGAGTAACAAACATCCATACATCCAGACATACAGACATCCATACTTACAAACTTTCGCGTTTATAATATTAGTATTATGTTGTATTTTATTTGTACCTCAGTAATTTGCCATTGATTTCATGTGATAAAATGTTCGCATATTTTTATAATTATGTTAATCTTGCATAGGAGTATAATATTGTTTAGATTTTATCGCTACTCGAGACTGGAGTTATGTTATCCAAGGCCAGTATATAATGTTGAAATTAAAAATAAAATAATTAACGACAATAACTTTACTACTATTTACTTGATTTCATTTATGGCATACTCAATCGACATTCCAAATAGATGGGACTTTTCTGTGTTTAAATTTTAAACAGGACACGGTGTGTAAGCACCCAGAGTTTACTATAATAAGATAATTAATTATATTAAAATTGTTTAAATTTCATAACATTTTTATGCAAATATTTTTTTTATTATTAAAATACATTATTAGTTTCAGTATTTGTTCATTATTCTTAAACAGAACGAGTTCTAACTAGAAATGGCCACAAAGGTATGGAAAAATCACTATGGTCAACATTTACATACGAGTTTTATTAATTTTAGTAAATTAACTAATTAAATTAATCCATTTATTTTAGACAAATCTAAACACATTTTGCAAGTCAGCACAGAGAGAACCAAAGATAACAGGAGGAAAAGAAGGCGCTGCGTTGTTTGTTACGAGTGGCAATACCAGCTACATAGGAATTCCAAAGTAGCTGGAATCCATACGAAATTAGTAAGCACTTTTTGTATGGAGTGTGGTGCAAAACCGATGTGCTTAGATTGTTTTCAGAAAATACATTATATATTAATTAAGTAAGCAATATTTGCTAGATATTTTTTTTATTTATTTTTAAATATATCGAAATGATTGAGTTTAAAGCATTGATGTATGGGTTTTTTAATATGTCAATGGCTTAAAGTCTTTGATTAAATTATAAATATTTTTGGTTATTTTGTTTTTTTTTTAACAATATAATATAATTAAGAACATAATATCTCACATTTTACTAGGATCAACTGTTGGAAGATGGAACTGTTCCAGAAAAAAATATATTTTGTAAAGAAAATTTTGTTTTTTTTTATGTTTGATCATGAATCGTAATATTTGTAGGTTTTAGAACAAGAGTTAGATTTGATAGCGTGTGCATGTAGGGTTGCCAGAATGTAAAATCTAAATATCTGAATAACATTTCAAAATGTCGGGATTTCGGAGTTCTTGTATGGAGAAATGCACTAATGCATAATATTTATCAACGTCTTTTGAAATATTAAGTTTATTGAGAAAATTGGAGACCTCGGTCCATGTAAATAAGATTGCATCTTTTCAAATTTCAATTAAGTACAACATGAGCGGTTTGTCGGGAGATTTTGTTATTTGTCGGGACATCAAAGAAATGTTGGGAGAATCCAGACGATTCCCGACCATCTGGCAACCCTATGTGCATGGTATATATTGTAGAACAATAATATGACATAATGAAAAACATGAGCCATCAAAGTCTATTTTTTTATTTCTCTTTCCTACTTTTGTACATAGTACCTAACCATTTAGAGTTTAGAGAAATAAATGCTTGTTTTTAGCTTTGGCTACCTAGTATTTTAGTATAATGTATCGGTACGTTTAGATTTGATTGCATGGTTTTTGGTTGCGTTTTATTCCAGTGCCAGTGTTTGGCAGAACTCGTTATGGAAAGCCGACTATCCTGGTAGGAGAGTACAAGTTTTGGAGCTGTAATAGGATGGCGAAGGACGGCAAGCGATGGACCTGTAGCACCAAGGGCTGTAAGGCTGCCTTGTTCACCAAAGGCGACGTTATAGTGAAGACTAACGGAGAACACAACCATAATATTAAGTGAAGCGTACTAGCGCTGATGCCAGGTTTAGTTGCAGTGGCGTAGCTTGCCAATTGCCATAGAGGGGCCCTATAGGGAACGTGCACGTGGTAAGCTCTGCCATCTGGTGGCGCAATCGTAATCTTTCCCCTTATCGGTACTTGGCATTGACGTAAAATATTCATATTAAAAGGATGAAAATAACATTTAATTAGTTAATAATGTATTGCTGTATATCTGGATGCTCCAAAACTTAAATATAAACAAATCAAATGGTGTAAAATTCTATTACGTTCCGGAGAATAGTACCTAAGTTCTTACATTCCATGCTTATGTGAAAATCGACAAAAATAATAAAAGCTATAGGTATTACAAAATTATAAGTATTAGTTCCAAAAGCATTTCGAAATGTCTCATTACGTAATTTATAAAAATGAAGAAGTTTTGAAGATAATATTCAATACAAACAAATCTGTAATTAAGGGAACATAATCTCCTAATTTTGCTTCAATAACATCAAAATAACTCGCTTCCATCTAAAAAAGCATATTCTGGCCACCCTGGGTATCAATAATAATCGGCCGACCCCATATTTTATCATTTTTGTCATATTAAAAGAATATAATATAACTAAACTATAGGTTCGAAAAGTTTCTTTTTTATCCACGTGTAGCTCTTGTGTCGATTTTGTACTGCCACCTATAGTTCGTGAACGTTCCCTATATCCAAATTTTGTTTAGGGGCCTTCCAACGCCAAATTTATACTTTTCTTAAGTATGGCCATATCCCGCGTCCGGAGGTCTGCTATGCGGATCCAAAAAAAAGGTCTCCGAAATTTTGGGTGACCGCTTAAGTTAAGCGTATGGGGCCCCTAGAGCTCGGGGGCCTCTTATCATTGATACAACTGATACAGCGGTAGCTACGCCCCTGCTTATTTGTAAACCAAAGATTCCGCAAATATTTTCAAAACATTTAACGTTGTAGCCGTAATGTGGTACAATATTTATATTTAAATCGGTGTCATACGTCATGGTTATCTGTCTGTCTGGCATTAGCATTTAGCATAAAAATCAGAAATATATAGCCGCTTTTTTCTAAACCTTTATAGTTGTAAACTTTGCTGTAATACCATCACAATTTGATTAGTTTATCTTTAGTTTTCATAATTTCTAGGTGTGTCAAAATTATAGGACGCATGTTCCTAAGTTTTGGTTACTAAATTATTTTATTGTTGGGTTTACTGTTTAAAAACTTCTACTATTAATATTATTTCAGTCGTAAGTGTTTGAATTTTGCATATGATTTTTGTTACCTTATTAAGGTTAAAGCTAGGTGCATGTTAATTATTTTGTTAAGTTCCTATGTTCAAATTATACTTTATTATTGTTACCACGTTAAGCGTATATCGAATTTTGTTAGTGTTAAGTTTTTCCGGGATGAAAAGTAGCCTACGTCCTTCCCAGGATCTTAAACTATCTCCATACCAATGTTTACCGAAATCGGTTCAGAAGTTCCAGAGGTTACTTCCTACAAACAAACTTACATACTTTACCTCTTTATAACATTAGTGTAGATTTATTGGAACTAAACTAGGGACCAACCATGTTTTGTGGTTATTTCGTATCGTTGTTTCGAGTCGGGACAAGGGCTGTACGAAATACAAAACAGCTGTTTCTTTACATCGGTCTTCAAACACCTTGATATGCCATTCATTTTCGACCGAGTCAGCCCACTGGCGATGTGATCACAATTGACTTCAGCAAGGCTCCTTTAATTTCAATTAGTTACTAAATTTATATTCTAGATAATTATTACTCCTTTTTCGGGAATAGGATAAGACAATAGGATATTTTTATATGTTGACATTTATGTGGTCATATACTTGGTAAAAATGGTAAAAAAAACCCTCTCAGTTGTAGAGGAGGCCCGTGCTCAGTAGTGAGCAGTATATAATACGGGGCGGGTATGGTATGGTATGGTATATTTGGTAAATCTTCCTAGCTTGATATATGCGTGACCAGCGTAACAATTTTATTTTCGTTAGATATATAACTGACTTCTAAAGTTTTGCGTTCATAAAAAGTAGTGAAATAAGGTGACTCATGTGTTATCAAATGGACCTAATCAACCATAGCAGTTAAGTTTAAACAATTACCGTTAAAGGGTATAGGGTTCAATAAACGTTTCCTCTACTGAATTTCGGTGGTGATTTTATTGTTGTAGTTATAGATACGATTTTGATTAGCGTTAAATTTGTATTTTTTGTACGAAAACACCCGTTAGTTTGGATGCGAATTTATGGCTTTAGACGATAGTTTCTCTTTTTTTTCTCACTCTATAGTGATTTCATCTAAACAACGTAGTATGTGATAATAAAGTGCATTATTATATAATGAGTATCCAGCATGCTGGTGAGTTCTTATTGTCCTGACTTGGCAAAAACACCCCATTAAAATACAAGAAATGTCGATCAGCTAAGGAAGCGTAGCCTATTAACGTAGGAAGTATTAATCAGTTCCTTTCGATAGTAATTATAAAGTTCAAGACTGGGTTTTTGAACTCTCTTTGCTTATTGAAAAAGTTATTTATGTATTCTTGTACGACTGAATTTCCAAATTTAAGTAGGTAATTTTTTTTATAAATGAACTAAAACCATCACTATTTTGTATCTGTGTTATTGTAATAAAATTTTGTACGTCGATTGTTGGTTGCATTTTACAATAAATATTTTTGCATGTATTGTTCGTTTTCATCAACTAAATCGAAACAATGCAACGTATGTAAGAAATAATGAATTGAAACACACTAGGAAATTAAGAAAAAGTCTTCCTTAAGTTAGTTGTGGTGGTGAACTTAGTAGCAGGTTTCTTTGGAACCCGCTTGAGTTGGTACAGCCGCAATGTCTATTTTTGACGTCAAGCAGCATTGTGCAAGCACTGCAGTCTAGCTTGAGGAACATGGTAGTCAGTATAATTACTGGGTACTATGGTACTTAAAATCTTATGACTAATAGTGGACATGCCAACAACACAAACATAACTCCATTTTTATTAACATTGACCATTATTTAGATGTGTACTACAAAGAATTCCCTTGTGGGACCAAGGCGCTGATCAACGGGTACCGTTATAATAAGCATTGCAGCAGTAAAGGACCCAAGAAGAGGTGGTGCTGTGCCAGCGTGGGCCGAGGATGCCGCGCCACTATCGTTATGGTCAATGATGCTATTGTCAAAGTATTGAATCAACACAATCGTGATTGTGTACTTAATGCGGCACGGAACAGAGGCGATTTGTTTAAAACTCCAACGTAAAGTTTATATTGTAGTATGCTGGGCGGCGTTGATATCTTATGGCCAGGATATATCCTGGCGCTCTTGACTGTACATTGTACGATATAAGTATATTCATTAGCTAATTGATATTTAAAAATATTTTTTACTCACGCAATTTAATCAGATGTAAAGATACTAATTTTGAAAATATTATTATGATGTCACGTTGTCTTCAAGAAAATAAAGAATGTGCAGCTATTATCAGGAGCTCTATGATTCCAGAATAA
This sequence comes from Sphinx pinastri, assembly GCA_947568825.1. Taxonomy (NCBI): domain Eukaryota; kingdom Metazoa; phylum Arthropoda; class Insecta; order Lepidoptera; family Sphingidae; genus Sphinx; species Sphinx pinastri. The sequence goes on along the minus strand of OX387627.1, from coordinate 4,157,649 downwards.
AAATAGATTCTGCTGTAGGATATTGAACACAAATTATTGACATGCCACAAGATATGGTGCAAATATTTTTGTAGACGGCACCCGGCCGTAGCACATTTAGAAAATTCTACTGCTTGTTGCTGGATTATTGTTCAACATATTATAGTGATGATACGTGGTGTCACTGCTAATACAATATGCATGTCTAGTATCCTAGTCTACTTAGTAGGTTCCACTTATCATTAGGAAAACCAGAAAATATAAGGAATAATTTTCAGTCAAATCGATAAAAGACCTCATTGGCCTAATGATGGTATCCTTTATTCCTAATATAGACGTAGATTTTTTTATATTAGGTATGTATTAATTTAAATGTATGCGCGTTTTAGATCCATACTTCGAGGATCTACCGTCTGGCGGTAAAGCGTTGTGCGTGAACGGCTACAGGTTTAACAAGCACAGCAGCAGTAAGGGACCCAAGTCTCGGTGGAACTGCACGAGGGCCAAGTACGGATGTCGAGCGACTATTGTCATGTGCGACACCACTATAGTGAGGTTCATGCATGAACATAACCATTGATGGCATAAGAAAACGTTTTAAAATGAAATATGACCAATCACGTGCCGTTGACCTCACTTCTGTGAGATTTTGGACAACACATGTTTTCGAATGTTGCAGAAAATTTTTTACTTACTTCATACGACAAAATACCACTTAACGTTAGTATATCCGATTCAGGAAAAGAAAGAACAAAATGTAAGCAAACAATAGTACTTCAAACAAATCTTTTCCTTGCTGTCAGCCATACCGAATATAATAAAAATATTAGATGAGAAATGGCTAGATAATCCTTTAAACAAATAAATTTTTTGCCCTCTAAAAATAAGGTTTAATTACTATTTCGGGACTTTTTTTTATTAATTACTGTTTTCTCATCTCAAATAATTACCCAAGGTGACAAAATTGGTTTACTTCTTATACGTTTTCGAATTTGACTACGCGGTATCTCTAGCGAAATGAATCTGTTATAGTTACAAGGGTTACCATTTAGACTTTCGATTTTTAGTAATTTCGAATGTAACATGCATTAATACTACTAATTTGAAATATGTACTGAACAGGTCATAATAATAACACTAATATTAGGTATTTGAGCATGTAAATAATAAATCATATTTTTTCAACTCGTTTTTCTGTATTATTATTATGTTCCAATAAAAAGTACAATGTTTAAGATATTTTCAAATAAATAGCATTTCTTCTACTACTCAATTAATTATCATCAAAAAGGTTTCATTATAATTTCAATTTTCTTACTGGCTGTATGTTTTCCCAAAATGTGTGAATAAACGTAAATATATTTTTGAAATTAATGGCTACACACTTAGGAAAGATTTCATGTCCCATATCAAATATCCTTCCTGTATAATAAACTGGATATAAAAGTTTTCTCTTAGTCAGAGATTGGAAACAATTAATATAAGACAATAAGAGTTAATTCGTTGCAAAATAGAAATATATTCAGCAGCAGCAAGGTGTGTTTAAAACAAAATGATGTATAGTAAATACATTATGCAAAAAAAAAATGTCCAAATATGTAATTCAATTTAAAGTCCATAATATTTATCTTACAGGTAATTCAATAAGATTTGAGACTACTCGTTATGGCAACCCTGTGATCGTGGTCGGCCAGTACCGGTTCAACAAGTGGAGCGGCAGTAAGGGGCCGCACGTCAGGTGGACTTGCGTTAAGAACCAGCAGGGCTGTCGCGCCACCATCACCACTTACCAGAATTTCATCATTAAAACGAGGAATCTTCATACACATTAGGTCATAGAAATCATTGATTGCTGAACTAGAATTGCTATGGATCTGAACTTTCTAGAGCTCTTAATTTAAAAAAAGGATGGTATGTAACTACCGCGTATACACAATTATAGCAAATGCTAGAGGCTTGCAGAAGAAGGGAATTTGATATTACACATGGTCTCCTTATATATTGTAAATAACGTGGCACTAGTTTGCATATGCGGATATTGATGTTGTTTTTGTGATTGTTTTAATATTATTTTTATATTACTGCCTAAATTACCACAGACTGATTAAATTTCTTGCCGAATCCTTAAACAATATCAACAAAGAATATTAGTTCATAAGTGATGGTGCTAACCACTATTTAATTTGGCAATAATTATCCCGTTTCCTAATAGAATAGAAATGGCTACAGTATTATAAATATGAAAAAACACTTTTTATGCATATTACTTGCCAAAAAGTATTACTTTTCTATCAGATACAGCTTTGTTTCGAATTAATATAATCTTAGTTAGTGTTTAAAACGGAACAGTATTGCAGTATTTACTTTTATTAGCTATGTAAAGTGATATTTTATTTATACAAATATATCGCTTAGAATCATATTAATTCACTATTATTTACAAATGTAATCATTAATCCCAATTTTGTTAGTAGAATAATTTAAATTACAGTAAGTATTAAGCAGGAATACATTTCCTTCTCCCTTCCTAACGCGTCACTCGGGAGTATAGCATCATCCGACCAATCATTGGGCAGAGTCCCTAACAGTATGTACAGGCTACACCGGCATACCGACCAAAACCCGCGGTGGTCTTCTTCTGCACCTATGAAGCAGCCCAGGGGTATCTTGATTCTTTCTTTAAACGTTGGCAGGACATTCCTGAATCCTCTGATATTATGGGTATTCATCTTCATCCACTTGTTATTTTCCTGCTGTATGCTAACAAAATGGTGCTCCTAAATATGCAGTGTGTAGGAAAAAACAAAAAGGTAAATGAAATGGAATAAGAAAAATATGCAATAAAGAACAATGAATATGTATTGTGTATTACCAAATTAACATTGCTTAACAATTACTATACATTGAATAAAATTCAGCTAGAAACCAAATCAAAATTTAAGTAATTAAATTTAACTCGTGTGCTATATAAAAGAGTTTTTGAACTATATTATAAAAAAAAAATGGCGTCAATTAATAAGTAACGTCTTATGATGTATGTTTATCATTTGTAGAGCCGACACCGATTTTTTCGACGTCTCGCTACGGCAACCCAGTTATCATGATTGGCGAGTACCGGTACAACAAGTGGAGTGGCAGCAGAGGCCCCAGGGCCCGGTGGATCTGCGGCAAGGTGTTCAAGGGCTGCCGCGCCACCATCACCACCGTCAATGACGTCATCATCAAACGTAGTAACGAGCATAACCACTAACTGAACCACAATGCATTGTGTTCTCAGTAATGTTCGCTGAGCAATCTTTAATACTGAACTTTTATTTTGTGTTAATGATTTGTAGCGTGCGTGGTGAGACTACCGCTCAGTGGTCTCGGATTCGAATATCAGGTCGGGGAAAATGATATTGGGATTTTCTGCTTATATCAGCCATAAGATAAGTATTTGTGCTCGATATGGCGATAGACTCGTTCGCTTGGCCAAAAGTATGTGCACTAGTTGCACCTATGTTCACACTTTCGGCCATAAAAGGAATGAGTGTGTGTATATGTATATTTTCTAAATTATTTGTTATTGTTATTCTGCGAATAAACTCCTGTTTATAGTGCGTATTTATTAGATATTATACCTTTGTGTGTTCTGATAGAACATTTTTCAGCAAATAATTTTAGCATTATAATTAAACCCAAGAATTATACTTACTGTCTTTTTATTAATGGCACATTTTTTTAATATCACTTGGCATGGACCTCTCATGTGAAGGTATATTTTCAAGCTTTTCATGATTATATAATTTGTCAACGGAACAGACATTGTTCTAACAGATATTAATAGAGCACAAATTGTACAGGCTGAGTGTAATATCCTATAGTGCTTTGTATTTCAAAGTTCTGGGTAGCATTACTACTGTTTCTCGGCAGTCTTACCTACTAGTAGGTGAGCGGCTTGCTCTTCTCCTTGTATATTAAGATCCAAGTAATTCACTAGAACATAACAGACGCATGTTTTTTTAATAAATTTCACCTTATAGTACGTAAATAATAGCAAACCATTTTGATTGCAGAACCACCAGTCTTTTCGAAGTCTCGCTACGGGAATCCCATCATGGTTTGGTCGGGATACCGGTACCATATGAAAAGCGGTGTCTTCGGTAACCGGGTGCGGTGGGTGTGCGCCAGGAAGACCCAAGGATGCCGCGCCACTCTCATCACTTACCAGAACAGTGTTGTTAGGCGGTATTCTTTGCATGACCACTGAACGACCTTTATAAAGGATCGGTGAAACGCGATGGAAGTTAAGGGTTGATAATAAATTGACATCGATATCAAATAAACCAACTCAACAGTTATTCAAGTCTCCGTTTTCGTTAAGAGTGGTACAATTTTACGTAGACTAACTCTTAAATTGTTTTCGGGTAAAAATCTGATCAAGTTTCGTTTTCACGCCTTGTCCTATTCAATCTATTTTACGGTAAAGTCAAACTGCGTGCTCAGTATACTGCAGCCTGTGATCTTAGTTTTTATCCTAGCACTATACTATTCTTGTCTTTCTTTCATATACACCTACATTGTCTTATCTCGTGCACCACCCGAAGGAAGCGTGCTACATAATGCTTTTGGCATTAAGTTCACCTGTGTGCAATCATTGTAAATAAAGCTTTAATAAATATACTGGACTTTAAGAGTAAAGACGAAGAAAAGAGAGGTTAGGGCCCTCAAAGGTCGGATAGTAGGTATACGCCGGCTCACACCAGATACAATTTATACCAATAGTATAAAAAATAAATGTAGTAATTGACCGTCGAGTTGTTTCTGTAAAACCAAAACAATTAGAATATTTAAAGATAAAAGCATCACGGAATTGTTTTAGTTAGCTTGTCGATTGCTACCTATGGGTTGAAAAATCTGACCTTAGTGGAATCTGTTGCATGTAAACCGCGGTGGTGTAAAAATTCAGTCTTATGTTAAATTGTTTATTTGGTTAGCAAGTATGTTTATTATTATTAGAAAATTAAGGTAAATAATTTTATTTTAAATGATATTATGTTATTTATTACGAAATTTATGTTTATTGAATGCAGTTGAAAATTTACACTTGAAATATTTTTGTTCATGGTGTGTTCATTACTTGTAAGCATCGTTTATGTTTTAGCATTATTGCGTTGTGATTTACACTTTACAATGACATTCCGACAATACCACATTGCAATAATAAAATCGTAAACACTATTTAGACACGCTTTTTTCTAAGACCTTACCTCAGTCATAAATACACTATTGGTATTGCACTGTATTTTCGAATATTGCTGCTCAGATAATAAGTACGTTAACCACAGATAATAACCAATGTTGCAGAGTCTGTGCTAGAGTTCACCACGTCTCGATGTGGTAGGCCCGTGATCTTGCTTGATGGCTATCGGTTCAATAAATGGAGCCGTAGTAAGGGGCCTAGGGCGCGCTACAGCTGCGTCAGGACGGCGCAAGGCTGCCGCGCCTCGCTCGTCACCTTGGATGACGTCATCATCAGACTTAACACTGAACATAATCATTGATCCTGGAAAAATAAACACTCTCATGCGAATAATCTCAGTAGTCCAAAATCCAAAATATATCGTAGTCGTTGTTGTAGTCCAAAATATATTGTGTTGCTACTGTTTATGGGTGGTCGTATCGCTTACCATCAGGCGAACGGCATGCTCGTCTCATCATTCAATGCAATAAAAAGAAATCTCCAAAAAAGTGTGACATGTGATTTTTACACAAATCTAACATACAACTTCGAATTTCGCTTCTGTGTTTCGCATGGTGAGTGAGATTCTTGAAAGCCCAAACAGCTTCCTCCCTTCTCTACAAATTGTTTCCTTTAACTAGTAAGGCATCTATGGTACTTCTTATCGTGGGTTTTATATGGGGTTGAGATGATTTTTCATCAGGCGACTCACACCTTCGTTAATCGGCCTAGGCAAATAAGGAATAGAAGTTTGTTTATGTGGTAATTTGCTAATAAAAAAGTACCTAACTAATCGGCTGTTATTATTCTCATATTTTAATATATTCAGTTGCATAAAACCATAATATCCAGCATGAAGTCTAATTTATTTATTTTTGTAGAGGAGCCAATTTTCACGATGTCCCGATACGGCAAGCCTGTGGTGCAGATCGGCAAGTATAGATTTAACAAATACTATCGCTGTACCGGACCAAAAGCTCGTTGGAATTGTACTATGATTGCGCGAAAGTGCAAGGCAAAGTTAGTAACTTTAGAAGACACTATTATATATTTATACAACGAGCATAATCATTAAAATGACAGAAAAAATATTAGTTAAATTCACTATATAATATTAAGAATTGTGGAAAGAGTGGAGTTTCCATCAGTAATTGAAGAGGGCACATGAATATCTGAGATGGTCATAGTCAAGTTCATATTCCTCAGGTTCACCAGTTAGGAAACTGGTTCAGCAGTGGAAATTTTTATTTTTATTGTGAGAAATGTCAATAATTATTTTTAGTTTTGTTATTATATTTTGGTAGTTTATTTCCTGATAGAATACTGAAATTATTTTTTATGCCTTTTTTAACACCTGTTTGTCAGTTTAACAAATAATAAAGTTGTTAGTTGACTACATAATTAGTATTATTTTCACAACAAAACTAAGGTGCACCAAAATAAAACACAAGTTAATATACATTTTAAGTTCTTAATGATCAGCAGAATTATAGAGTAAATATTATAGGTAAGAACCGAATGCGTCATTTCCTATTATTTATTAAATATTTGATTGTTTAAAATACAGTTTGCTTTTTGTTTTATTATTTGTTGTCTAGTTTGAGTTTACATGTATGGTTAATTTTTAAAACTTACTGTAAAAATCAAAATATTAGCAATAATGTAGAGTGTGTTTTTGTGTTCTAGTGCTTAAGATACGATACACGATGTCTCGTTTCGGTCGTCCAGTTATTGTGGTGGACAACTATCGCTTCAACAAGTACACGCACTGCAAGGGCTCCAAGGCTAGATGGAAGTGTAGCAAATCAAGTTCAGGGTGTCGAGCTGGACTGGTCACCCTAGAGGACACCGTTATTTACGTCAAAAATGATCATAATCATCTGCCGCGGTGACACTTATCAAATGAGATTTGTTTTGAGTCCTTCGTATTTTTCTAATTCTTATAAAGTAACTAGCTGACCCGGCAAACGTTGTTTTGCCATATAAATTCTTTTAGAGATAATTTTAGTAGAAAAAAATGAATAATTGATCAGTTACCGACCGGGGTTAAAAGTTATTAAATTACTAATATCGCTATTAAAAGATAGGGGATAATGGAAGAAGGTAGAAAATTTAGGGTTGTATGTACTTTTTAATGCCACTAAATTAAAAAAAATATATAATCCTGGCCGAAAAATAAAAAAAATAATTTTTGGGCTGGGCCACCCTTATCACTTAGGGGTATGAAAAATAGATACCAACCTATTCTCAGACCTACCAAGTGTGAATATAAAATTTCATCAAAATCGGTTCAGCCGTTTCGTAGGAGTATGGTAACAAACACTGTGACACGATTTTTTTATATATATATATAGATAAATATTCGTAAGTGATGTAATCGTTAGTGCCTTATAAATAGAGTTTTATATTAATCTTTGTCAATTATTACCGATATCGCAAGGCGGAAACGGTCAATATACATTAAGCAATAAGAATTTATTATAAAAGAATCTTCCTTATATTCGTATAAATTACTTAGAAATTATTAAATTATATACATACATATAATACGTCTATAGTATTTTATTCGTTTATATGACATATTGCTTTAAAATAAATATTTTCTATTGTTATCATGCTGAAATTCGATATATTTAGATTAGTTATAAAAATATGTGTATTTTAATGACATATTTCTTATTAAGAGGTTATTGTATAACATACACTTTGAATGAATTGGGGTCTTGAAAATTTTTACGAAACGTTGGTTTATTGTTTACTTATAACTTTATATTTTTGAATGAATGTGGTGTCTTTAAAAGGCAGATTAATGTTTGTTTTTCAATAGAAGTTATTTAACCCGTCAACGCCCGCTTATATATAAGCTAATTTCCTTTAAGGATTAAGGTTAAAAAAATGTGCTTACCTACACGTTGTGCAATTTGCTTTGTTTTACTTTATTGAATTATATTTGATTTTACTTTATATGAGGTAATTGATTTAGAATAAAAATATGTATTTTTACTTCACCATTTGCAATATTAACCAATATTGAAGGTATATTTATTGCTGTAGTAATTATTGTTAAAAATTGTAAATCGAGGTCCGCAACTAAAATGCTTCTGGTTAGGTTGTTTTATGGGTTAATTTTTATCGTTAAATAAATAACTATAAAATTTTACATAAGTCGTTTTAATATTGAGATACATTTTATAAGATTTAAATTGATGTTCGTAGTATGATTTCTTATGTTTACGCTAATGTTAAACATTGAAATTTATAAACTATTTTGCGGATTTTATCGCGGTTTTCTACTTATATTTTTCTCGCGATGTTTCGAAGAATTTGCAGCCTTCATGCTCACGGGCAGAATGTGATGTAAGTCGTCCGAGAAATCCACGTTACAATATTTACCTACATTTTACAATTATACAATAAAATGATATTAGGTTTTGACGATACGATCTACTTAGAATGAGCTCACAGTGTCTCTCAGTCCTTCCATGCCATAGTCCTTGGATTATATCAATGCTAGGAGCGCCATCAAGCCGCTGTCTACTGTAAGGTGAGTTCTAATATTTTATAAGCTATTTTAGTTTCTAGATTTTAAGCTGTTACCATGACATATTGTAATTTGTTTTGCGAAGAGTTTATTCACAATATATTACATTAATATTAAAAAAAAAATATGGGGTTTTCTATTTGGGAAATAAAACGCGTCATCTGGATTGCTATTTTTGGAATTTTTGACTGATTATAATCGATAGTTTCATCATGGGACGGATATATATCTGTACTGTGGATATATCCACATATGTCCGACAAATTGTCTGTGCAACGTTTATTTTTTTAACGTACTAATAATACATAGATATTTTTTTCAAGTTTTTAAAATTAGTGCACAAATCAACACTTTCTCTTAGTGTGCCTGTAACCATTACATTTTAGAATTTTATCCGTATTAGCTATATTATCGGATGGTTGCGATAATAATTATACAAAGCTTTTTTTACATAGGTAATGGGTTCGATTTCTTGTCTAGATTTTTTTACCTTGTGAGGCAGTTTTATATAAAAAAAAATTTTCGCCATTCCCCATTATTTCGGATTTGTTAATGCACGCCAAAACTTATGTATACTATATTATTATAATAAGCCAAATACTCCCCTTTTCAGACATCACGCCGATTTTCACAACATCGCGGTTCGGTAACCCCGCTATACTGCTCGGTAGATACAAGTTTAACAAACAATCGCGGTATAAGGGAGCCAGTGCGCGGTGGAAATGCGCCACTAGCAATGCTTGTAAAGCATATCTGTTTACTGTATATGACAGTATCGTCAAAGTACATAACCGACATTGCCATTGATGATGACTTTGAGAAGAATCTGGCGATCATGACAAGTCATCAAAGTACATAACCGACATTTCTATTGAGATGACTTCGAGAAGAATTTGTCGACTGTGAATGACAGCATCGTCAAAGTACATAGCCAGCATGGTTAGCACGCTGATTGGCGTGGTCAAGGCTGAGAAACTTAGTGCGGGGATCTCGTAACGGGTAAATTTAATTGTAATTAATGATTTTTCGGATCTGGGTTTTTTGAGGCCGAAAATATTTTGAAGGTAGGTAGATGCTGGAACCACGTGATGCAAAGATTATTGTAGGTAAGAATTTGGGCTATGTGCATTATACGCCACGGTCAAATTCTTAATTGTTTTTGTTACTATATTGTCGTTATTTCAAAGAAAACCTGTTTTTCAATAATTTATAAAAAAAAGTAATACTTAAATATCGATACTATACATATCACATACTTACGTTAATATAATATGGCCCACCATATATGCCGTAATTTTATTTGAGTTGTAATACAAGGTACGACTGTGATGCTGGGGTCTCGGGCTCGATCCCCGGGTCGGGCAAAGTGATTTTGAGTTTTTCTACTCACTATCAGCCCGGAGTCTGGATTTGTGCCCGGTATGGCGTGTGTATAGTGTGTTGTAATGCATATATATTCTACGATCTTTTGTTAGTTCTTTTATTAATAAATATGTTGCAATTTAATAAAAAAAAAGCTTTACTTTCCTTCATGAAACGTTTTATATTAAAATTCGGTGGGCCGTCAATGATACCCTTAACTTATAATTACTATTGTTGGTTATGTTAATAATAAAATTACATTGTTAGCAAAATTTTCTAATGATCCATATTCTGTATCCTTCGTTTCATATTGATGAGTGAAAGATCCTACAAAGTACTGCAAAGAAAATAAGCAAATTCTGCGAGTTTAATTGTTCCATCATACAATGTGTCTTCTGGTAGCAAGTAATAAATATCAAGATCTCCACATTCTAAGGAATACGATGTTTAAAAGAACGAGGATTGGAAAAGCGTAATGAATTTGTAATTCTACATCAAATGTATTAGATATTTTATATAGATTTGTATTTATATACACCACATCGATTTCAGTCGCGGCAGAGTACTCAACGTCACGGTTCGGCAAGCCGGTGATGATCATCGGCAAGCATCGGTTCAACCGGCATGTGTCCAGCTCGGAGACCAGGGCGCGCTGGTACTGCTCCGCGGGGAGGGGCTGCAAGGCCTCCGTCCTCACCATAAACCAAATGGTTGTTGTACGTAACAACGTGCATAATCATTAGTATTGTTTGTATGAGACTTCACAATGAAGACTGCCTCGGTGGCGTAGTTATATTACGCTACGACTGCAATGCTGAGGTCTCAGGTTCGATCCCCGGGTCGGGTAAAGTGTAGGATTTTTCTACTAAGTATCTGCCCGGAGTCTGGAATTTGTGCCTGATATGGCGATAGGCTCGCCCCCATCACTTCATGGGAAGGAATACGCACGGCGAAAAGTGGGTGCACTAGCTTCATCGCTGCCTACCCCTTCGGGGATAAAGGGCGTGAGTGTATATGTATGTATGTATGTATTCATAATTATTGTCTTAGCGTGACGAGTTTAGTTGCAGTATTACGTAAAAAATGTTCAATGTTCGGGTGGTGTTGCTACTGTTTACAGCTTCTTTATAGCGTGGCTATAGCACTGAACTTTAAATAAATAGAATAACATTGTTTACGGATAATCATACTTTTGAATTAGATTGATTGATTTCTTAATATTTATATAAATTTTCAAATTTAATAAATAATAAAACTATTATGCAAGTTTTATTCTGACTTTTAAATAAGTTATATTTTAACGTGGTATCAATTTGTACCTATATTCAACAATATATCATCTGTATATTTCCAGCCAGAGCATTTTTTACGAAATCCGGGTTCGGAAATCCAATACTGATTATAGGTGTGAACAGGTTCGACAAACTCTGTCGACCCTCCGGGCTGGTTTCGCAGTGGTACTGCTCCTTCCGCCCTGTGGATTGGGGGCGTTTGGAGAATTCCACCACGGTATCCCCTGCCTGTCGTAAAAGGCGACTAATAGGGGCCACCGGGGGTCGCAGGCGGGTGGCAGGGGGCTGTCCGTCTTTAATTTTGTGTTCTTAGTGGCACATTGTTGCGATCCCTGTGATGGACGACAGCGTGGCTGGTAGGCCTCACGTTGCCGTTGACGCTGAGAGCGTCCTTCGGTGTGCGGGGGCTTCTGAGCCGGAGAAAAACAAAAAACAAAAATTATTATTTCTCCCCAAACAGGAGACGGGCCGCACTAGGCGGCACCGCGCAGGGGCGGCTGCGGACGACAACTTAGACACTTCCGTCAGAGGAAGCCCACAGCCGTCCCTAATGCGCCGAAGATGGCCACCGCGGAGTTTTGGTTGGTATGCCGTGCGTTGTACATAGGTTAGGGACTCGGCCCGGCGGTCGCCCGATGGTTACATCTCTCCGGGCGGCTCAACGCCGGGTCGTAAGGCACGGTGAACCCAACATAACCGCTCAGTCGCCCCCCTTGAAGGCTGGGCGGTAGTAATAAGTCACTTTCTCCGCGAAAAAAAAAAAAAAGTGGTACTGCTCCGACGGCAGCAAATGGTGCTGAAAAGCCAAAGTCGTCACCATCGGGCAGGAGATCATTGACATCGTAAATTATAATCATATTCATTAAAATACTGATGCTTTAATAAAGAGTTTTTTCTTTATACTTTTCCTTTATAAGCTATATCATGAGTTTCATTGGTCTACGGCTTCGTGTTGATTATTTGCACAGGGTGTTATTCGCACCTCCGCCTGCATGATCTTTCTTGGTGTAAAAGTTCCAGTGTCTATATTTTCATAACAGCTGCCTATAATCCAGGACATGATCTAGTTTTGCTTCTATTGCTTTCATTGTTAGTGGTTTTATGCTTGTACTTTTACATTAATAAACTTAACATATAATCATTTGTGTAGTTGTGAACTTATATATAAAAAAACACTTATACAATTTATATTTTTGTTACAGCCCAAGTGTTTTTTACGAAATCACGGTATGGCAACCCGGTACTCTTGATTGGGAAGAACAGGTTCAACAGAGACTCCCGGTATACCGGAGCGAGGGCGCAGTGGTACTGCTCAAGGGCAAGCAAGAGTCGGTGCAAGGCGAAGGTCACCACTATTTACAATGAAATCATACATCTGGACAACAACCATACTCATTCATAATACACTGTATCATACAGATCGCAGGAACTTGCTGGTCAACAGGTCTGGAAATCTTTAGGGGAGGCCTATGTTCAACAGTGGACATGTTATGGCTGGCATGTAATGAGAGGGTTTAGGTCTTAACTCTTAAGCATTAAATTCTAAAGTTTAATTCCAATATTAATGTGGTAACTGGTAATTTAGTTTTATTGTGTCTTTCATACCTTATTCGATATTACAATAGTAAATATTTACGTATGCACAGTTTTAGCCGTGGTTCAACTTAGTACTTTGAATATTGGTAATAATTTCTAATATTCGATGTTTTTCGAGTTTTAACATATTTCGTTCTTTTTGATTCTGTTTCTAAATCGATACTTACCTACAATTTACTGTTTATAACTAATGAAGAATGTACCAATTTATTAGTTATCGAAATGTAAGCTGTATTTTAGTTATATTTATGAATACAAACCGATTTCTAGTCATTTAGAATGTCCAATAAACCAAAATATACTATTACTACATTCGTCACCATAAACATTGTTTTATTTATTTAATGTACTTAAAACCAACTATTTTGAAGAAATCATCATATTTAAGGCACGTCAAACAAAAAGCACTTTAAAAACAAAAGAATAAGATTTATAAAGTAGTGTGCTCGGTTTTTTTACAGTTTTGTTCACAACATCTCGATTTGGAAACCCAGTGATAGAGTACCACGGCTACAGATTCAACAAGAAAACTAATTACAAAGGCTCTAGGGCGCGGTGGTGTTGCACCAAGAAATCCACCGGGTGTAAAACATACATAGTCACAGTCGAAGACACAATTGTATCGATAGTTAACGAACATAATCATAAATAACAGTAATACTGGCTGCAAAGCGTTCGTAACTGCGGAAAAGGTAAAATTGTTGAATAGAAATTAATGAGTTTGACAATAAATTCGGTTGTTGTATTTGATGTTTTGTTTATTTCAATTTATTTAATATAAACTTAAAATCCAAGGATTATTTTAACTGCCTGGTAGACGGAATTGTATTTGAATACACTGTATTTACATTGCGAACAACTGGCAAAGTAATATTATAATTGTCAAGGACATTATTTTTGGAAAATGCTACACTTTCCATAATCTCCTCAAAAAAATTATACCATCAGGACAATAACAAATACGTTTTGACTTTCTAGATAAAAACAGCCAATATGATACAATATTTAAAATGCTTAATTAGATGTCTTTTTTTTAATTTGCGACTTAATGTGCCCGAATATTTGCAGTTTGCTTCACAAAGTCGCGGTTTGGGAAGCCCGTGATAGAGTTGGGTGGTCACAGATACAACAGGCACATTAGATATACCGGACCTAGGGGAAGGTGGACTTGCACCAAGGCGTCCAACGGCTGCAAAGTATTCATAGTCACACTCCACGACGCAATTGTATCGATAGTTAACGAACATAATCATAATTAATCCAATAATTTTAATTTGTGTGATTTGTGCTCGATTTGGCGATACGCTCGTATCCTATCACATCATGGAACTGAAATAAAATTGAGTATTCTCTTTAAAATTTTCTTGAAATAAAAATGTATTACGTTTCAAGCCTAGTATTTAAATATCAATCCATGTGACTGGTTGATACGTGAGTAAACGTGATCAGCATCAAAATAGAAATATAAAAAGTTTTAAATTAGGGGAGGTTCAGTTATTAATTATAATTATTATTTGTGTTTTACGCGAAGATTATACCTCAAGTAAAACTTTTTTTATTAATAAATTTACTGTGCTTAATTTTGAACTGTGAGTTTTTTTCATTTCCTACAAATACATTTTAATGTCGGATAATTACGTAGTGAAAACTCTGCTACGTAATAAAATTATTGAGTCCTTTTGGCGCCAATATAATAATTTCTTCGTGCATAACATACGAAGAACCGTCTGGGTACGTACCACCGCCATGTCTATTTCTACCGCCAAGTATCAGTGAGCTTGCACTGCTATGTATCGGTGTGAAGGACATTGTAGCCAGCGTAATTGCTGGGCATTATGAGACTTAACATCCAATGTCTCTGGGTGACGAGCGCACTGGAGTGCCACGCAATACTTTTTAATTTAAAGTGCTGTAGGGTGCTGCTACTGTTTATTGGTGGTCGTATAGCTTAGCATCAGGCGAACGGCATGCTCGTTTCATCATTCAGTAGCAAAAACAATGTATGGCTTATTCTCTTATAATTACAGTTTGTTTCACACAGTCGCGTTACGGAAAGCCAGTTATAGTGTACAGCGGGTATAGATTCAACAAACAGAGTAGATGCAAAGGACCCAAAGCGAGGTGGACCTGCACCAAAGTCTCCATAGGCTGCAAGGCCTTTATAGTTACATTTAACGACCGACTATTAAGGATAAACAATGACCATAATCATAGTTAGTTTTTAGTGATTTGTTAGTAGTTTTCCATTTATTTACTTGGTATAGATTCTCCATGTGTTGTATTTAAGAAACTACAAGTATTTTAACGCTTTAGGGTATATAAGTAATCTAAGGCTTTAGGCTAAAAATAGTTTAATATGTAGACCTATTCTAAAGAGAAAAGAAATAATTATGTTACTGGCAGGTTCAAATATGAGAACAGAACAATGTATGAAAGAAAAAAAATAGTTTGAATACAGAATAAGTTTGAACTTATATAAGTATTTTGTTATTGAAATATACATTTTAAACCGTAAAACATTTAATTTCATACATCGATAACTCTTAACAAAATTTTATGGTTACAGAGATTTAATAATTACTTTTTTACAGTTTTGTACACGAAGTCGCGTTGGGGGAAGCCCGTAATACACATCGGCGGTTTCAGATTCAACAAGCAAAGTAAATACAAAGGGACTAAAGCCAGGTGGACTTGCACGAAGAACTACAATGGATGCAGGGCATTCATCTCCACAGTGGATGACGAAATTGTGATGCTAAATAATGAACATAATCACATGAGCCGGTATTTGCAATAGTGAGCCCTTTGAGATGTCAAGCTTGAAGATAAGGTAAAAAAAATACCATTAGTGGTTGATCTTACCGTATGTTTTTGTTGTATATTAGAATAGATGCAATATATCTTAATATACGTACCACTAGTAAGTAATTAAAATGGAACTCTTGATGTATCGTTAAAAACATATTTCGATGTATGGAATAACAGAGTTACTAGCTAAAATGTTTAATAATTTTATGTACCTCCTATTTGCGATGTTAACTGTAATTGTTTTCTGTAGTGTAACATTGCATAAGACGGCTTTTGTCTTCGGAAGTACGTAATCTTATATCTTTAATCGAGCAATTCTTGTATATATATAATCTGAATCTCGGAAACGGCTCCAACGATTTTCGTGAAATTTTGTATGCAGGGGGTTTCGAGGGCGATATATCGATCTAGCTAGAATTCATTTTTAGGAAATGTCGTTTTATCCGTGTTTTCAGTAATTCAACTTAAACATTAACTGAAAAATATGACTCTTCCTGACATCTATTGGCGAGTAATAATACTATTTTTATAATTGGCTGCAACTAACTGCTTTAACGAGACAACAACACTAAAACTACTCCAGTAGATGGCGTTGTTAAGCAACACTAAGCCAATGAGT
Organism: Sphinx pinastri; assembly: GCA_947568825.1. Taxonomy (NCBI): domain Eukaryota; kingdom Metazoa; phylum Arthropoda; class Insecta; order Lepidoptera; family Sphingidae; genus Sphinx; species Sphinx pinastri. The sequence goes on along the minus strand of OX387627.1, from coordinate 4,141,231 downwards.
GTTTGGTTTGAGGTTTGACCAAGAAAATCAATTGTTTACTTATAAAAATATTATTCATATTTCATCAGTATAATATATTTCGTATTTAAACATAATTTCTAAAAAACACAATTTACCAAAAAAAAAAAATACCGAGCTAAGCTCGGTCATCCAGGTACTAATTATAATGTGTCTGATAGCTATGCGAGAAACCTGTTGGCAACATGTAACTAGCTGATGTGTGTATGTATGAACTTTAGAATAGAAAATTTAATCGAACAGGAGTTGGATTAATTTATATGAAATTTTGTCCTTTATTTAAGATATTTCGTAAATATAAATGTTAATCTGTAAGAAATAGTTTCATTTACTCTCTCTTGCATACGCTTCATCTATTTATTCAATTTTTGTAATTTTGTTGTCATCACACGTAATTTGTCTGTTTCAAAATAAAAAATTAGGTATAAACCTTTATAATATGCCATTACATTCTAAAATTAATATCTATTAACTATATAATAATATGTAACACGTTGGAAATAGGTTACTTATTATGTGACCTCGTTACCAATAACGACAATATGCTATTCATCAATATGGTATACTAGGAGTATGTTTTTAAGACATTTTATTGGTAAAAAGTAATGTCTTCGGGTATTTAAAGGATATCGAGAGAGCTATGAAACGGGTATTTAGTAATAAATGGCAGTTATCTATCATACTAATGCCTTACGCATTGTCTTCGGGTATTTAAAGGATATCGAGAGAGCCATAAAACGGGTATTTAGTGAAAAGTGACAGTTATATATGATACTATTGCCTTACCTGTAAATGTTGCAGACATATGTACTAGTTGTAGTGTTAGGTCTCACTATATTAATGTTAAGAAAAGTGCGACAAAACATTATGAATCTATTACAGGCATATACAACGCTTAATAAGGCGCTAAGTGGTGATCAAAATTTTGGGTAACATTTAAAACATGGAATTGCAGAGAGTGTATCCTAATATAATGCTTAGACTTACAAAGATATTTAAGACCTATGTTCGGGTGGTTACAGTTTGGTTCACAACGTCGCGGTTCGGGAAGCCAGTTATAGAGCTAGACGGGTATAGATTCAACAAGCACAGCAGATACACCGGAATTAAGGCCAGGTGGGCTTGCACCAAGAACCGTAGCGGCTGCAGAGCCTTCATAGTTACCGTTAACGATACAATTGTAACGTTAAATAACGAACACAATCATGTTTAATGTACTCAATTTCCATATTTTTAATGTATTTTTAAATATATTTAAAGTGGCAATAAATAATAACGATAACATAATTTTATAGCGGTTTCATTAGCAATAAAAAAATACTCTATTACTATTATTGTAGCAATTTTGGTAATGAGAAGGATCTTTTTTCCAGCTACTTTCTATACGAAGATTTTTTTGATGTACATATTAATTTTTTTTTGTTGTGCTTACTTTCAGTGCCTGCAATAAATAAAAATTTAAATACATTTGTTTCAACTGTGAAATAAAATTCTACATACCTACGTACAGAAACTACAGAATTATCAATAAAGATTTTTTCTTCAGATATCCCGGTATTTGAAACCTCAAAAAAGGGCACCTGTAGGATTCGAATGGGGGACTACAAGTTCTATGCCCCCAGCCGCTACAGCGGGTCTATGAAGAAGCGCTGGGTTTGCCCGAGGTCCAGCTGCAGTGCTTCCATCGTGACCTGGGATAACACCATTATTAAATACAATTCCCGACATAGTCATTAGACTATGACTATCGTGGGGTGACCCGAAAACATTTTTAATTACCATGGCCGTGTCTGTTTTGTTTTATTTGAGAATCACATCTCAGTTGAGGTGTCATATATGAGGAATGTACGTAATCGTAATGGTATTTAATTCAACCTTTTGTCCTTTATAAATCAGTATTTACAAAATACGGTAATTCTGCTGTAATTAGGCATTCTACATTAAGTTTTTTTAATGAACAATGTGGTCATAAGATTGTTTGCTTTTCAGGGGTAGCAGTGTTTATTACATCAAAAATGGGCAATCAGATGTTGTCGCTCAACGGGCACCGATTTAGTCTCTTGAAGCCTGCCAGTAACGCTTTTAAGAAGCGCTGGGTTTGCACCAAGACTTCTTATGGCTGCCGCGCTGCTGTCATCACCCTCGATGGCGTCATTGTCAATTGCAAAAACGAACACACACATGCATGAAGCTATAACGTGTCATATAGTTTTTAAGATAATTATGGAAGATTATTTGCTTGACCTAGCCTCTTTGGGAAGTGGACGATAGCCTAGTTGGGAATGAAACGGTCTGCCGTGACAATGTCCGGAGATTCAAAACCCAAGGCACACACGTCTGACTTTTCGAAGTTACGTGTGTATTGTTTATCGATTATCGATCGTTTTAACGGTGAAGGAAAACATCGTGAGGAAACCTACATACCTAAGAATTCTCCATAAGAATCTCGAGGGTATGTGAAGTCTGCCAACCCACACTAGGCCAGCGTGGTGAACTAAGGTCTAACCCCTCTCAGTAGTAGAGGAGGCCCGTGCTCAGCAGTGGGTAGTATAAAATACAGGGCTGATTGCATTGCATTTGCTTGACTGAAATTTGTATTGCGTTTTTTTCTTTTATAGTAATAGTAAATTATTTAGTTATAAAAACTTAATCTACTATTTAAGTAATCATGATATCACGACAGAACGATTTTGTAAAACTAAATAAATAAATTAAGTTAATAAATAAGTTCTCGAGTGGAGGCCACGTACTAGCAAGCGCAGCGTCGGCCGTCCACCTGCAAGGTGGACAGACGACTTGATAAAGGTCGCAGGAACACGCTGGATGCGGGCCGCTTTTCACAGGTCCGTCTGGAAATCTTTAGGGGAGGCCTATGTTCAGCAGTGGATGTCATGTGGCTGATGATGATGATGAAATAAATAAATGTGTAATTAATTATGATCAGATTTTTTTATCCTGGTGAAGCTAAGGGAAATTATTTGCTAAGAAGTTAAATCCTTCGCCAGTTGGGAAAATTATGCTGCCTTGCCTTATTATGCATATATATTGCTACAAAGGATAAACTAAATGTTTCTACTTCCATCATCTTGGGTTTAGAGTCTTAACACTTGTGCTCCCGCCTAATTTTCGGGATCTTCCAGAACCCATATTGGGGTATATTACACAGTCAATAATATCATGTGATACACGTATTATCACGATAATACTAAAGCAATATTGTTGCGTATCGCTGTATCGTGATAATATCGCAATTTATCCGGATATTTTGAAATCCACGATACTAAGGGGGCGTGACTTCAATATTATTGACAGTGTAAGTGCATCGTGATATTTTCTGTCAGTACACACTCGCAGTCATGGCGGAAGGAAGTGAGCAGCCTATCGAATTGAGGCCGACGATGCCGAGTCACAACAAAGTGACGAACTTAAAAGTGATTTAAAAGAGTTTCTTTTTTTTGTACGAAACATGCTTGTGTTTATGGAACCCTAAAGACAAAAAATATATAAACCCAATTAAAAAAAATTAGGACCTCAACATACAGCTTATAGCTTGTCTCATATGTGTGTTTTGTTTAGTTAATATAAGGTGAAACCAAGTTTAAAAGATTCTCAAACAGCTCTTCACTCATTCTAAAATAATTGGCGTAATGGTTCAAATCGTCACCCAAGAGCATTTCTTGAGTGATGTTCAAATGAGTGTATTGCTTTCGTTTTAAAATCCAGTCTTCTGTCTTTCATCCAACACTTTCTGTGACGTTTACTTTTCAACGCAAATGCGAGTACTATAGCTAAAACTGCCGTTCATCTATTATCCATGATTTCAGACACACAACCATACTCCAGTAAAGTCAACGGCTTACTGAAGTGGAAATATTGATGGTAATATTGATACGTGTAATAGCCCACTTCAGTATATGAGATCATGTGATAATATCGCGATACCAGGATCACGATATTATTGACTGTGTAATATACCCCATTACGAGGTTGGATCAAAAATATCAATGAATAATTTGCAATAGATGTATTAATTTTTGCTGTAGTGATTTTGCACCTAATTCTGCTTCTTCAACTTGTATACGTTAAGCTTAGTTCGTGTGTCAAATAAATGAAAATATTTTAAAATTTGTAAATGTGACGAATTTTATCAATCTTAGTTGCTTTGGTCATACGTCATTTTATATGTTTCTATGAATACATAGGTAATGATTATAAGAATTTATTAGTTTTAATTGTATAAAATGTTCATAAGGTTTTTGATTTTCAGACGTACCAGCTTTCGTAATGTCTAAACAGGGCAACCCGATAATCGTCCTCAAGGGCAACAGGTTTAGCTTGTACAAGCCCGGCAGCAGCGGCACTAAGAAACGATGGGTCTGCAGCAAATGGTCTTTCGGTTGCCGCGCCGCTGTGATAACCATCGATAACGTCATTATTAGATGCAAAAACGAACACACACATCCCTGTGTTGATTATTGGAATTACAGAGTTTAACTAAAAATAATTTACCAAAAAGCTTTATTATTAACGTAGAGTTATGGATGAAGACAAAGAATGTAGGCATTTACTAAAATAACAGAAATGTAATCTCGTTTTAAATAACGCACATTCTTAAAAGTCTGCACTTCATTTTTCAACAGCTAATTTGTTGCATACAATTGTATTATGTATTATCTATATATATAAAAATTTCGTGTCACTGTTTGTTACCATACTCCTCCGAAACGGCTGATCCGATTTTGATGAAATTTTATATTCACACTTGGTAGGTTTGAGTATAGGTTGTTATCTATTTTTCATCCCCCTAAGTGATAAGGGTGGCCCACACCAAATTAATTTTTTATTTTTCGGACAGATTTTTTTTATTTTTTTTTATGATGTGGCATTAAAAAATACATACAACCCTAAATTTTCTACCTTCTTCTATCATCCCCTATTTTTAATAGCGATATTAGTAATTTAATAACTTTTAACTCCAGTCGGTAACTGATCAGTTGATCTTAATTTTTTTCTACTAAAATAATATCTACAAGGAATTTATATGGCAAAACAAAGTTGCCGGGTCACCTAGTATTATATATATATTATACTAGCCCTAAAAAGGTAATAAAATCCTAGAACCCGACTACAGCGCCATCTACCGGATCCAATTGTTAATCTAAACCATTCTCGAATCCACCTAAAGACACACAAAACATGTTGTCCTGCCCTAAAAAGGAAATAAAATCCTAGAACCCGAGTACAGCGCCACCTACCGGATCCAATTGTTAAGCTAAAACATACTCGAATCCACCTGAAGACACAAGAAAAAAAAACATTAAAAGCGATCCAGCCGTTTAGGAGGAGCTCAGTGACATACACACCCACAGAATAATATATATAACCTCTTTGACGATATTTGCAGACCGCATTCTGTCAATGTTATGTCAAACGCCATAAGGTTGAATTAAAAACGTTTATATTGTCAAAAGCGCTAAGTTACATTTTTAATATCGTCGGGGATAGTGCAATACCGCGTAATCAGCCGTCTCTTTAATCCTTACAGTGATTGGGGTTGAATTAGGGTTTTTGCCAATACTCGCCACGCTTGGCAGGCGGGTTGGCGAGCGCAGGACGCAGCTTCTCGCACTGATTATGCTGCTGCCCATAATCAGTCTGTGGCACTTAGCTGTGTCATGACTACGATGGTTATCCCGCCTTCGGTCGGTCTCCAGAGCCTCGTCCGTTAACTAGCAGGGTGCACCACGTGCAGGTGAGGTTGGACTCCTAGAGATGATGGTTGGAATCCCTTACACCCCACTTACACTGTAAGGATTAAAGAGACGATTGAGCGGAACAAAGGCTCCAAAGTGTTCGCAAAGGACCTGTCTATTGGGCAAAGACAGATGACTAGGCTGAAGACAGAAGATGGTAACGTAGCTTCGACGAAGGCTGAAATATTGAGGGAGATCGAGAGGTTCTACGGACAGCTTTACACCTCAGTTGCCAAACCCGACACCAGCTTGGCTAAAGACCCGAGAGCCAAGCTGGTCCGGCACTACAGTGAAGACATCCCGGACATCAGTCTGTGCGAGATTAGGATGGCTCGATATATACATATGTAGATAGATTATAATTGCATTATATGTTCTGTAAGTAAATTGTACCAGCTTTATATTATTTATAGCTTAAGTTGCTGGCCGAATGACTTGATTAATTAAGGCATTAATAAAACAATTTGAGAAATTTACAGATTTTTTTATAGATTTTTAAACCTTCTTCAGCAATATACACGTTGGTATAGGTTAAACGGAAGACATGTATTTTTTTAAAGTAATGTATTATTTATATTTTATACATAAATAAAATGGTGTATACCATTAGACAAGATGTTTTCTTTTTAAATGGCAATTATACTTTCAGAAAACACAATACTAAATTTAACATCAGATACGGGATCTGTCGACATCAAACAAACTATACATTTGTTTTTTTACTTTAAACATGTTATAATTAATGTATCATTGTACTAGTATATTTATATTGATGCAGGTTTTCTATAACTCAGGTGTGTACTTCGGGACAACGTTTCAAGGGAATATGTTCGTGGAGTTTGCGGGCAATAAATACTACTCGAGTCACAGAAAACACGGCACATACAAGAAGATATTTCGTTGCAGTAAATGGAAGCGCGGCTGTAGAGCCACGATAACCGCCATTGACGATATCATTGTCTCAACGAAAAACTATCATTTACATTAAACTGGCTTCTATTGGTATGAAAAGATTATGCTTTTTTGCATGTAATGTTACTTAACTTTAGCTTTATTAAGGCCGGGTTGTTTCTTTGTGGTCAGGTAATGTTAAGGCTCTCACCACACTAGTGAGCAAGCGCAAGCGAATTCACAGCGTAGGCGAAGGCTTTGCGCTCGTCCATTGTAATAAGACCGTTAATTTTACTTGATTACGTATAAAACCATTAGACATTACCGCTAAAAATACTTGTTAAATATTTATTGCTTTTCTTAAGATCGACAATGTACCCACGTCAGCGTGGACATGGAGCCACCAAGTTCGTCTGTTTTTTAACTGCTATAAATAAAACTGTATTTATTGTAGCTTAGAAAGTAGAAATAGCAGTAGAAATATTCGGTACTTTAATATAATGTTCTTTGTATATAATATTTATTACTTACTAGTACTTACAATACTATACTGTAACTTAGCCTGATAAAAGCACAAGTTTTATGATTTTTAAAATCATGTATCAGATAGTCGTTATGTAACTTTCTCTACGGTTGTACATAAAAATAAGCAATTCATTAAATTCTCTAACATTTAGAACAATGTGGCTTTTTTGTGTTACCTAATATGCGTTGAAATTTCTTAACTAATTTTGTCTGAAAATGTTTCGGGCGGTCCTATATTATTTTATTTAATCCATGTTTTAATCTATAGGTACAAGTTTCATATTAATGTACTGTACATTATTGGTAACACATTTCTAACCCGTTTATTTGTTTTAAGATGTGCAATTGACCACATCGAGGTTCGGTAAACCAACGTTGGTGTACAAAGGGATACGATACAACTTGGCTTCTAGCATCTGGGGCGTGAAGAAACTGTGGCGCTGTGTCAAATGGTGCTCAAAATATCGTTGTAGAGCGCATCTGTATACTATAGACAACGCTATTATGAAAATTAAAGATATCCATACGCATCCCTGTTAATAGAGCTGGGATCGATTAAAAAGTTGTTGGTGTTTGGTCTTTTAAAATGTTTTATGACAGCTCCACACTCGTGGCAAGAAAGACCGCCGCGATAACCGTGAAAAGCGTGTGTAGATGTGTTCGCGGCTTCACAATCGCGCTTCATTGCGTTTTCCGATCGGTGCCGTTTTATTGTTTGTAGTCAAATATTTAAATTATTTAAAAAAAATTTTACCCTCAGTGCTGGAATAAGTAGTAAAAATCTTTATTTTGTCGTAATTATTATTAAAGTATATTTATTGCATGATTTTGAGCTGCAGCTACCTCTTTTAAAGTTCAATTCAAATAATCATCTAGTCTTATGTAGTGTTTGAGATTAATGTGTCTCTGGTGTTATTATATCTAAGTTTAAGTAATTGAGAAATCTAAATCAATTTTAGTGCATTGTATAATTTACAATATAAATATTATGATATTTTTTTCTGAAATTGTAGTAAAGAATTTAATTTCCTTCGAAGCAGTATTGAAAATTGGATGAAAAAATCAGATATCAGACACATTTTATATTATTCGGTGAGTTATTCTTCACGGTTTGGTGAAGCCGAACGTGTGTGGTCGCCATTATAATATTTTAAGGTCGCTTTTATATGTACAGTCAGCATCAAATGAATGTATACGCAGATAGGCACGCAATATATGTATTACAAAGTAATTAAGATATAACAATATTACAATCCCCCTTAGTTAACATGAGTGTTAGCTGTGCCAGTATCCGTCCGCGTGTATATTGTTTTGCAGTGTTTACTTTTAAAGAATATATCGCATTAGAATAAAATTAATAGACAGATGCTACTGTTTTTAATTATTATATATTAGTAAAAAATTTAATTGTAAATGATTAAAAGTGTAAATATGGTATGTAATTTACCTTTGCACATCTATTATATGTATTTATAATCCTATATAGATATAAATGAGTAGAAATTTCTAGATATAATTTAACATGTTTAGGTGTAATAAAATGCCGATTTACAGTAAAGTTTGCCATAATTATGTATTTTAAGAAAATGTAGGTTGTGTAGAGTTTTAGATTTAGATATTTTTTTCAAAGGCCATAATTAATTATTATATTCATTATTTTCGTTGTGTTTATTACACATCTGTTGAATTGCATTTTTTGTTTTTTGAAAATGACTAACGCGTTTATTAACTGTTTTTGGGTTTTCGTTTTGTTTTAATTAAATGGATACTAGTACCTACATTTGTCTTTTATTCTTGTAGAAAGAAAAATATTTGAAAAGTTTAATAAGCCTACTGAATGCTTTATTATTTCTATGTAATCCCTTATTTGAGATAATGCTTAGACCATAATATTTAATTTGTTTCAAATATCAAATGAAAATTCTAACTAAAAGGTAGAGTCGAATGTTGAATGGATTTAATAAAAACAAAAAATTTACAACTGATTTTAATTTCATTATCTTTTTTCTTCTAATTTCTATGGTTTTAGGACCTATATTCACGCAGTCGAAGTATGGCAAGCCGGTGATCATTTTGGGTGGTCAACGGTACAACCAACACAGTAACTACAGAGGAGATAGGGGATACTATGTATGTGTCAAATGGTGCCTGGGATGTAGGGCTTCCATACGTACGCACAAGGATGTTATCATCAATGTGAGGGATTTACACAATCACTCTTAGGGTCAGATTTGCAGAGCCAGTTTTATTTTAATTTTAGTTGTAAGTGGTTCTTTATGAAAATTCGCATTTAAGTAATGGTATTAAGAAAGATGATTGAATGTGCCACTTTTGGAAAGACAAATGTGAAAACTGATTTTTCTTATCTTAGTTTTGACCTGGAGAAAGGTCTCTTTTATGATACTATTCTTTAATCTTTATTTTGGATAGCTATTTACGTTATTGATAACACATTTCTTTGTCTATCATATTCTGATTTAAAACAAATTGAACGCTAAAAGTTATTTGAAGTGGTTTATTTTATTTTACTTGTCGTTGATTGATTGTTTAAAATATTTTGACAATTATATGTGTTTGTTTCCTGATTGCTAATTACCAAGAGAAATATTGAAGCGTATTTTTGGGTCTAAATTTTTTTTTAAAACTCCCACTACTTTACTCGTAAAGTTACCCGAAGTTAGTCAAATTCGAGGGTAGTTTAGTGCAAGTTGTATTTTGATTTTTGAGTAATGTCGTAATGTAGGTATAATTCGCATAATAATAATGTATAACAAAACGAGTCTGATTTCATTTTCCATTGTGTTTATTTAAATAAATTATAGCGTTATAATATTAATCTTATACTTATACCTATTTTTTAAAATAGTCCAGTATAAAATAGGGACCCTTTTCAGTCATCAGATATTTTTGCCCAAAATCGACAGATTTTTATGGAGTCGACATTATATTTGGATTGCGCAGTATACAACCAGGAGCAGTGTGGTCACTTTACCAGGCGAATAATGTTCTTGGCATTAACATAAGTAATGATATATTATTATTTCATTAATTATAATTTTGTTTTTTCACATTATTCCTAAAAATATATGTTCAAAAGACATTTGTTTCAGGTGCGATGTACAGTCTGTCTCGATTTGGTAGGCCGGTGTTGACTATAGGAAACAACAGGTACAACATACACAAAGCGATCGGGCCGAAGTCAATATGGCGCTGCGAGCGGTGGAGACGAGACAGATGTAGGACCACACTCACCACCCTCGCCAGTTCTGTTATCAAGACCAATAAACCGCATAACCATGACTGATTATGTAACTACGTATAAAGACGTCGACTAGCCGAGTCGTATTACTTCACCTGCTATTTTCTATGTAATAATGTCTATTATGAATGCGCCGCAGCACCTCGCATATGGAATAAAGGAGTTGATTCGTCGCGTTTCGATTCAACTCTATACTCCATCGGTTTAGGTATTTAACTAAATGTAAACAAATCATAAAAAAGGTATTTTACCCGTCCATTTCTCTCAACAAAATACGTCATAACCAAAATAAACGTCTTCATAACCTACTCAAAACTTAGCACTGTTATTCTCGTTTATTAAAGTTGTTTGTTTATTATAAAGTTATAGTTATTAATTAATAAGCGCGAACACAATTCATTATTAAAAATTACAATACTTTTATAAAAGATCTGGATCTGTCAACTGTAAAAGAGCTAATACGACAGGCATGCTAAACATTTTTCCAATGGATCGTAATAGATACATACATATACATATACACTCACGCCTTTAATCCCCGAAGGGGTAGGCAGAGGCGCAACTAGTGCACCCACTTTTCGCCGTTATTCCGTCCCATGATGTGATAGGGGGCGAGCCTATCGCCATATCGGGCACAAATTCCAAACTCCGGGCTGACACTGAATTTTAAAAAACCCAATATCACTGCCCGACCCGGGAATCGAACCCAAGACCTCAGCATTGCAGTCATACCGTAATACAACTACGCCACCGAGGCAACCCTACACAATTTGAGAATACGACTGTCACGTAGCACGCCATTAAACCTAACCGCCATTCAATTTAATCAGTTAACTAGACACCAATTATCGATACATTTCCGCATTATAGAAATTTGTTTATTTATCATATTTTTTGCTTTGTTTCTGATAATTATTAGTTGTTTTTAGTTATTTGTTTTATTTCTAAAGTGAATTTAATAAGTTTGTCTTGTTGTTTGTTTTTTGTTTAAGTGTTTGTTGTACGCCGTAGCTTCATTGACACAACAGTCTTCGTAAGACTTTCGTAAGAAAATGTTCACTACTCGGGAATCATATGTAATTTTTTGTTTACATTTAGTTAAATACTTAAACCGATGGAGTGTAGTCGACGGCGACGGTAGCCTTTATGTCCCAGAATTACGAGCGCGTTCAGTGCCATGCTATGGAACTCTGAATTGAGTGTCGTCTGGCTACCGTTTTTGAACAAGCGTGGCACTCAGGCCAGTGACTTACGTAGTTATTTACAGTTTAAACTACATTTTTTAAACTCGTAGTTACCTTTACTTAAGGTTTCTGTATTTGTAGAATTTATGTGCAGGCATACAGAGTACAGATTGATTTATGGAGTTGATAAGTAAGTACCTATTCATACTGTGAAGAATCACTGAACTTTATGGCGTCCGACTTTGTTTTAAACATGTGTATGTGTACAAGTTATGTACATAAATATTATTTTATGAATTAAATTGTTTCATAAAATATGAAGACATTTTCATTTTAATTTTAGAACTTGTATTTCTTTTTATCATTTGGTATTTTTGATATTTAATAGGTACATCAGCCAGTCATACTTTGTGAAAAGGATGTTTCAAATTGTAGTTGACTAAAAGATATATTTTGACTAGTCAAAAACCAAAACACAAGTAAAGTCCTCTTTATGAACGTTTAAGCTTTACAAATGCTCCCGTACACATGACTTCTTCAAGAAAGGCATTGAAAAATTACCACTGCGCTGGCAGACATGCATCGATAGCATGGGTGCATATTTTGATTGATAGAAATAAAACATATTTATAAAAAAATGACAAGTTTTTGTATACTAAACGGCAAGTTCATAGCTAAAGACCTAATATAAAGAAGAATATACCTATTATATGTATGCTATGCTTTTATATATCAATGGCAATGTTTTTTTAAATTTTGTAGGTATGAATAATTTCACTATCGCGATTATGCATTTCGTTCTTTTTTTATATGTGGCATTAAATTTTATATTTCTAGAATTCAATTTTAACGAGTAATATGTAATTTTTCTTTTATTAGGAATAAATATTTTTGGGTATAATGGAAAGTCGAGTATGATATTTCGTCCTTTTCCACTTATGTTCCAACGAATTGTATGTTAGTTGAATCAATTAAATTTGCATTAACTACATAATATGTATTATGTAGTTTGTAAATTTTAGTAAGTATATTATATTGCTTCAAATTATTGTTCATAGCTAAATACTTTGATTAACATTGCTACAATAAACAACTGATCTGCAGAAACTTTATATATTCAATAAATTTCTTTAATGCTAGTTCGACCAATCTTTGTTTAATAATATTATGAGCCTGTATCTTTAGTAGTAACGGTTATAACAAATGAAAGCTGGGTATATACCTATCTAGTGGCATTTTAAGTTGCGACTGTGTTTTAAGTTCACCTACGTTAAACAAAGTTGGTGAAAACGGGCAAAACGTCTTAAATATCAAAATAATCGTTTTAATAATAATCTTCATTTCCAGTTCTAGAATGGACGGTGTCTAGAAAAGGCAGGCGGATGCTGCTAGTGGACCAGCACCGTTTCTACCAGCACAGCAGTTATAGGAACGGCGGTCCTAAATGTTTGTGGATTTGCATCAAGTGGAGTGCCGGCTGCCGGGCATCTTTTACCACCATTGATGATCGAGTGATCAAGTGTAATGATCAACATAATCATGAATCATAGTAAATAAGTCCGACAGATTTTGTGACGCAGTGGATGAGCTGTGTAACGTGAGACTGGGGATTTGATTCCCGCCCTGGGTTTGGGCCTTCGTAAATTTAACTCCGGCCATGCGGGGGCCGCTTTCGACAGGTCCGTCTGGAAATCTTTAAGGCTCATGTTCAGCAGGGAACGTCATGTGGCTGATGATGATGATGATGATGATGAAACTGAACTCATCAAACGTTTCGTATGCAATGGCTTTCGTACGCGAAACTCATACTTTATGTTAGTCTTTTGTGGTCAAGCCGATCCATTCATGTTCAAGACATGTCTGCAGCGAGGCTAACAGTCTTTCAGAATTCTTAATAACTTTTATAAAACAACCATTCAATGTCTTTACAAGCAGGGTACATTTAATCTCACAATGAATGTAAAAATTATATGAACGTCTTAATAATATGTTATTTTTTATTATAAAAAATATCTATGGCAGGTTACTATGTAACTACTTAAGTATAAAAATGTTTTTTTATGGGCCCGTTATAGAAGAGTATCATGACGTCCAAATACAGTATCGATTGTCGAGAGATGTATATCCCTCGCGAGTCGACAAAATTGTGCCGGCATATTCGAAACCGAATATACACATGGAACCGTTGCCAAAATGCCTTTCTGCAATCGTTAACGCTATCATGATGTATAAGAATTATATTTCCTGGCGATAGACTTATCGATAGGATATGACATTCCAATTTTTTTTCGTTTTCTATTGGCGTTAGGTAATCATCTTGAACGCTAATCACTTATCACTTTACTTAATGTATAAGAAACGTTATTTTGTCATTATTGTGGGGAAAAAATCTTATTCAAATGCAAAGTTAAGTACAGTCATAAATATTTTTGGTTTTTTGTGTTCGTTTCATTTTTATTGATAAAGAATAAAAAATAAAATCGAATCTCTGAGTTTCTTTTCAACTGAATTAAAAAAACATACTGTTCAGTAATTTGGTGGGTATTGATAACTTCCCTACTAAGCATATGGAACCAATGAGAAGTAATATTTTGATTAAATGATACTTCAAGGACATAAATTGATATTTTGCTTACATTCTATAATTATAAGGTAACTAAACACGACCATGATACATTAAGTATGACTCCAAAGTCCAAACATTAATTGATGTTTCTAAAACGTTCTTAAAAATATGATACAAATTTTGTGAGCTTCAACAATTCATTTCGTAATTAACTCTTTCAGAAGTAACGTTCGGCATATCGAAATATGGAAAGCAGATGTTGGTTATGGGGAAATATCGCTTTTATCAACGAAGTTATTATTCTGGCAAATGTATTCCGTGGATATGTAACGCTTGGAGTAAAGGCTGCCGCGTCTCCGTGAAGACCAAGGATGATAAAATTATTTCTATTAAGAACGAACATTGTCATTAGAGGTAATAAGTCATTTAATGTTTTTATGCTGTCTTGCCATAATTTTTACAGTATTGTACAAGGTCTGCTACTTTTGTTACGATGTAAAACCAAGGTAAGGTCAGGGGGCCTTATTCCGTCTACGGGGGCATGACCTTGATACAAAGTAGATACTCTAGATACAAATAGTAAAGTCGTTTTAAGGATTACTTTTTAGGATAGTTGTCCACTTTTGCCGCTATTATTTAGCAGCACGCTCTATGGTATATAGTTTGCAATCTCAATGTGTTTATTTATGGTGCTGACTGTTCATTTATTGATAAAAACCATGCATTATTTTATAAAGGTGCGTGACCGGATATAAGTTGTAATGTGATTCATTGTTAGATCATTATATTATACCTATTGTTACAGGGGTTATTGACTCTGAGGTAAATAGTCTTGAATCATGGAACTTTCCTATGGTTATGTTACTTTTAGTGTCAGTAATCTGTGTGGGTTTTTTGTATGATTTCAATTTCCAATATCATATTTAGAGTTAATTAAAGATGTATTGACTGACTTTGCCATACACCGATGATTTCATGTGTCAGCGCAGTTCTAAAAGCCACGATATTAATTCTTTAATAGTAAGTGTATATTAATTCTATTAACTGATAACAGTGTTGAAATTCCTCAAATTAACTTAGCCATGGATGTGACGAGACTATTTAAATTATGGATTGCATCTTTGATTAATTATATACCTAGATAGACACTGAACGTTTCAAACGCGTCGAAAAAAATAGAGGCCATCTGTTGCCCGCTAAATAAGTTCGAGTGAATTATTTTTTGTTGTTTTTCATGGATATAATTATCTCCCCGTTTTAATAGAAACCATGTAATAACTGGTATCATTATGCGCGCACACAAGGATACGCAGAATGATGCAGCGATAGCGTATGACACAGCTGTCACGCATACTAGCTTAAGAAAAGTTGGCCTGTTTGTTTTAGTTTCATTGTACCGCGTCACTCTATCTAGGTATATAAGTAATGAAAGGATTGCATTATATTTTGAACGTTAACGTAATGTTCTGTTAATTTAAATCTTATGTATTCCAACAGCAAATTAGAAAACACACTTTCTTCACGAAATGAAAAAACATCTCTCTTTTCAGGTGCGATATTCACAACATCCCGCGGCGGTAACCCGGTGATTGTGATGGGCGTCTACAGATACAATAAGAACAACAGGAGCAGAGGGCCGAAGGCTTACTGGTTCTGCAGCAGAGCCCGGAGTAGTGGCTGCAAGGCGTCACTGGCTACTTACCAAAATGTTATAATTAAAATTAAAGCTTGCCATAATCATTGAGTAGTAGTAATAAAAATCAAAATAATAAGCTATGTATAACAATATTTGAATTTTATTATTAGGAGAGTAAAGCGTAGTTTATTAAAATGCAGTTTACAAAAGTCATCGTAAAATTTTGGAATATTTGTACGGTGTTTTCCTCATGTATAAAATCACTCATAAAAATTCAGCACATTTGAATAACATAGGTTTAATAAGCTATGAACATGATATGTAGTTCCTTACATGCTTTCAGTAATAAATAATAAACCAAAATGTTTCGTAAAATAGAATGACTAATGTTTTGATAAAGTATTTATTTAGATCTCTCCAATATCGAATGTATTACTTTTATTTTTAATTTTCTATATGCTTCTACCAAGATATATTTCAACTTTCCATTACACCAAAATGTATTAGATAATTTAAATACTAATAATCAAGATTTTATATTGTATTCCAGTTTAATTTATGTAGAACTTTTGTGTTGTTTATTATAATATATTCATTTGAATGAATTGTTGTGTATTTTTCCCTTCTATAAATTACCGGGAGTGGCAGTAAATTAACTATCTTATAATAGGTATGTAATAGAATTTATATTTATTTTTATTGTACGATAGTTTTTTACAACTCGTTTTTTATTTCAGTGCCAGTATTCTCGATGTCTCGGTATGGAAAGCCAGTGCTTGATGTCGGCCAATATCGGTTTTACAAAAATAACAGGAGCACGGGCCCTAAAGCTGCCTGGTTCTGTAGTAAAAGGAGGTTGGGCTGCCGCGCCTCCCTTATCGTTTACGGCTCTACCATCATCGGTTATAGAAACACACACTCTCATAATAATTAGTTTATTGAATAAGATCTCTTTGTTATCAATTTGTACAAAATGTTTCAAAATATTGATGTGTAACTACTGTGACGATTGTACAGCGTTTTGATTTAGGTTATTATGGAGCATGGCTCTTGAAATAGACAAACACAATAAAGGTATTTAGTAAATTTATTTAATAGTTATGCTCCTCTAAAGGGAAAAGGCTTGATGTAATGTTTATGTTATATAAGACATGGTCTTCGTAGGAACTCCATTTTAAAGCGAGTTAATCTGTTTTTTTTGGTGCAGCGGCGTAATTTCTTTTTTAACTGACTTCAACAGGAAGAGGATACTATATTCGTCATGTTCTTTTAACTGACTTTAACAGAAGAAGGTTATCAATTCGTCTAATTTTTTTATATAATTTTATTTACGTGGAGAAAGACAGGTCCGTCTAGCATTCTTTTAGGGAGGCCTATGTTCAGCAGTGGACATCATGTGGCTGATGATGATGATTATTGAACCGATCCGGTATTTTTTCATTAATGGAGATACATTGTCCTTGAGTAATACGTTAGTTTCTTTTTTTGATTAAATACCTTCACCGAATCATTTCTTATTAACCCGTTTATACAGTTAAATTATTTTATTTTTTGTTAAAAGTTTTCAGTGGGTTTTGTATGTGGCAAAAAGACGCAAGACGATGTCGTTTAATTTTGATGTTTGTGATTGATCGAGAGACCTATACATCAGTCACGTGTTAGTCTCTCAACCAATCCCAATAAAACGAAACGGAGTTGTAGAGATATGTCTTGATTCTGCTTAGAATCTCAAAAGTTTTTAACGAAGTTAAGTTTCCGAAGCGTTATGAGACATGAGTATAAATCTTGGTAACATACACACATAAAATGTTTTAGTAGGATATATATAATTATATCATATACGAGTCCGTTGGTCTTAAAAAAAAATTGACCAGTCAGCAGTTACCTAAATTTCTCCACGTATTTGTACCGAAGGAGTGACATTAATAAAAAACAACAAATATTATATGTATTTTTATAATGCACAAATACAATACATTTGTGGTAATCTAGGATCTTGCGCACTCGTTAATTAAATAAACAATAAAATAGCTTTATGGCAATTGAATGAAGAGTCGAGCATGCCGTTCTCCTAACGGTAAGCGATAAAAAGTAGCAACACCATACAAAACTTTGAATTATAGAGTACTGCATGGCACTCCACTTTGGTCGTCATCCTGAGACAAGATGTTAAGTCTCACTATGCACAGTAAATACGTTAAATAAAATGAGACAATTGGATAAGAACAATCAAGTATGTAGTAGCAACATTAGTGAACTTAAGCATCAAATTTATGTCCACGATAAACATATCGTAAACTAAAATATGTAGTGGCCGAGCTTCTATCAGCTCCATAAACGCTTTCGCCTGGATCCTCATTACATGCGGCAGGTCATAATCCATGATCACTTTGTTAACCAAAACCTTTGTACAGTTACGAGAGAGCAGCAGTCGCTCGCAAGCACCAGACATCATCGTTACAGTGCTGATTATTGTAATAAACCATGTAATAGAAGTCATTAATACAGCGGACCCGATTTCATATAAGTGGTAATAAAATATCGTGAGCCATATAACTATCAGAACATTTATAAAACTAGCCACTAGTGTTAAAAAAAGTTGTAAGTTGAACGCGTCATTGATTAAAAAGCATATTTTTCCAATTTTGTCATAAATGGCGGCAAGGTCTCGGATCTTCATATTATCATGAGAAGGTTGTCCTATGTAGTTGAATCTATCGTTAGGTTCCACTCGTCGATCCCGAACAGTAAACACAAATTTCTGTGCATTCTCTTTATCTCCGATGAATTTTGTTAAATAGCTGTTGACAATCTCGAGTCTGCGTTGTAACATAAGAATAAAATTACAAAAGACCAGAGTTTCAAAATTTCCCAGAAAGTATATAGGTATTGCACAGATGTCTGCTATCGTGTAGGGCTTGTTAACAATAAAGTCCAGTACGGTATCTATAGCATGAATTGTACAGACTATGATCATGTACTTCATGCTGTCATACTGCAATTTGTTGTAGAATAAAGAGTCGGTATTCGCAGCAAGTACGGTATCGAGATCGGCATAGGTGTTAATAAGATGTCTGTACTTTTTGTTCAACCAAAAACTACACAAAATTGCAATTATAAAATATTGAAGAAGGATCAAACAATACGGTATCTTACTTACAACAACCAGCAATCTCCCAGGCATTTGTGAATCCCCAAAAAATATCAGAATACACACATGTGTACTAGGTATTAAAGCGCTCAATATTCTCATTAATTTATCTGGTGGTTGTAATCGACCATTCACGTAACTGAACCGAAAAATTCCGAAGCAGTATTCAATAATTATATAGAGTTTCATGGACCATAATATATTCTTGATCTTCGTGTACTTTATTTGTTCCTTCTGTTCTCTCGCGTCTTTTTTCGTTGGTGGTATGTTTAATGTTTCAATCATTGTCAGTAGGTTAACGAATATATTTTTGAATGCGGCCTGCCCAATGTTGCAGCTTGTAGTTTTTTTTTATAAAAAATATATACACTTGCATTACGTCAGCCACTTTGTCGTAAATGGTGTTATTTGGTATTTTTACCTACCTTAGTTTATAAAACAAATTAAATTCCATTACTATAATAAATTGCTTAGTTTTCATTAGGGCCACTAGGGAATTGGTTTAAACTCAATTATATTTATTGAAGAGTAATTAATCAATATTGGTTGAGGTGATGGTTATTGGAAACACTCGATAAACAAGTTTGTTCTTAATGGATTGCTTTTGTTGAAAAAAACGATAAAATTATGAGCATGTTTGTGTTAATTTTTCTTTTCGATTGATTATAACTTTAATGAGTTTAATCGCCAATGCGTTATATTATATCAAACCTTTATGATTAAGAGACATTTTAGAAAATTAAACTACTTAAAACAAAATAAGGGACAGTGGTTATTTTTTATATGGTGCCAGATTTATAGCTAAATAGGTGTTGCTCGCGGCATCGCCCGCGTGAAAAGCCTTTCCCGCTACAAAAGTCCCTAAAACACAGTACGACGCCAGCGCCATCTACTTAAAGAATCAGATTAAAAAGATCCATTGCTTCCCATGGGCGCAAATTACCGGGATAAAAGTAGCCTATATATAAGTCTAGGACATGCTTTACCCGTGTGCTAAATTTCATCCAAATCCGTTCAGTTGTTCCTGCGTTTACTTATAAAACATTTCCAAACATTTTCACAAACTTTCGCATTTTATAATATTAGTAATAGTAAGAAGTAAAAGTAAGTTAAGACAAGATTAAATGAAAGTATGGGTTGAATTTTACAGAGCTGTGTTATTTTGAGTGATTTCTAGCAATCTCACTTTACACTTATGTTTAGGTGGGTACAATTTGTAGATAGTGTTTTGTAACCACATAATTTTATCATGTTTTACTGTGAACTTTAAATTCATTTAACACATGAATTCGGCAATGGACAGTTTTTTTATTCGACGTATGGACGTTGCCACCAAGTCTAGGGCCATAACGTTGCTTCAAGAAGGCCATTCACAACGTTCGGTTGCTCGACAGCTGGGGTTTTCGAAGAGTGCGATACAAAATGCGTGGCATCGATTTCAAGAGACTGGAAGGGTCACTAGAAGACAGGGATCTGGCAGGAATAAAGCAACAACTGCGTACGAGGACCGCTACATACGTTTAAGTGTGCGTAGAGAATGTACTATCTCCGCTCGCTCATTACGAAACCGTTTACGCCATGCGACAGGAACTCGCGTTAGTGATCAAACTATACGAAATCGTTTGTCTTCTGATGATTAGTGCGGATTTTACTGAACAGTGCTCATCGTGCAAACCGATTAAATTTTGCAATGCAGCATGATATGAGTGATTGTAGATTATTAATATTTTCAGATGACTGCAGTCTCATTGTTTGTGAGGTTGTGTCGTGACGACAAAGTCAGAGATTTTCAAACACATCTATCCCCAAAAGTGACACATTTGGAGGACCTAATGTAACGGTGTGGGGAGGAATTATGCTATCCGGCAGAACCGAGCTTGTACTTTTATACGAGGGCACAATAATAACTCAACGGTATATCGAAGAGATCATACGATCCCATATGGTGCCATTTGCACAGCACAGCTAGTGGGTGTAGGATTTAAGCTGATGTACGACAATGCTCGAGCAAATATTGCTAGAGCTATCAGAGCAGTTCTACAAGAAGCCGGTACACGAGTGTTACCATTGTTGCCCCGACCTGCGATAGTTCATACATAAATTCAATAGAAAATACGCGGGATCTAATGCAAAGAAACGTACTAGAAACGTATCAACCTATACACAATGAAAGACAGTTCATAATTGTGCTAAAAGCAAGCTAGGAGCCGTATTAATAAATGCAACTCAATTTCGCTCTTAAGTGCAATATCAGCTAAGACGTTGTCAAATTATGGGCAACATTTTAAGATATTCGCTATTTTTTTTTTTTTTATTGCCTTTGTAGGCAAACGAGCGAGCGGTCCGCCTGATGGTAAGCGGCATCCGCCGCCCATGGACTAAAGCAATGCCAGAGGCACAGCCAAGCTGTTGCCTACCGGGAGGTGAGCACTCTTTTTAAACCTCGCTATTTAATAAATCCATCAGCTCAAATGACATCTTAAGTTACAAAATGTGACGGATTTTGACAACTAAGTTTTGTTTGTGTAACATAGCTTACTCACATGAGAACAAGCTCTTAAATGACAGCTTTAGCTTGGTTTATAAAGTATGTCTACTTGAGATTTTACTCAAATGAGATGAGATTGATTAATTAAAACCGCACTAAGAAAAAAAACGTCATCTGTTTGAAAGCATGCACTCACGGCTTTAAGCTTGTTTTCAAACTATAGAACATACCTACTCGATATTAGACAAATCATAGGAAATTGCTCATGTTAAGTTTATTTATATATTATGGTCGATTTGGTACGTACTGTATTTTATTCTCAGAATTTATTTTTTCATTAAATTAATTACAACCTTGTTAATTTTATCTTCAATAACGAAATTTTTTATGTCATTTATTTAAAAACTTGTAATTTTAATTATTAATATTATTATAAGTTTCCCTTCCCAGAACCTCCTAAGTAGTTCGCAATGTCTAAAATATAGGGTGGCCTTATTTTGTTTTAAGTAGCAAAAAAAGTACTTTATTCAATCGAAGATTATTATGTTATTATTTATGAAGGACAAATATGACGTACTTTCCTCGATTAATAGAAAAAATATGTCACAGACTATGTGTTTTGAAAAGATTAAAATATGGTCGTTATTAATTGTTGTTTATATTGTAGTTGTAGTTTTACCTTACCTGACTTACTTCAAACATATTTTTTTACCTATAAGATCTCCTTACGAATCTAAAATTCATAACGATATTATAACTTATAGGTAGTACGTGCTTAATATTATAAGTAATTTAAAATTCATAACGATATTATAACATATAGTGGGTTTTTTAATATATCAATGCATATAGTACGTGCTTAACATTATAAGTAATGCAGGAAAAAATAAATATATTCCAGACCTTAATTCTAGTAAATGTAATGAAATAATTGTAATTCATATTAATTGGTTTTATTTGAGATAATTTGTCGTTCTACCACTATAGCCGTTGTGTTATTGTAGGTCACACACCCCTACACCCCCCCCCCCCCACACACACACACTCACACACACACACACACACACACACACACACACACACACGCAGACAAACGGACTAATACCGTAATATCAGCAAGGATACCCGCAATATTTAAATATATAAAATTCTGTGCATTGGTTTTAATTATTTTTAATAATTGCCAATACATTCATAAATGTCAATAGAAATATATATATTTAAACGCCCCGCTCACCCACGTTCCCACTGTGTAAAAAGGAGCCTATGTATTAATCCACGTCCATTCTAAATTTCATCCAAATCCGTTCAATAGTTTTTGCGTGAAGTAACAAAAATTAGACGCCCTAGAGATGTGGTGCTGGAGGAGAATGCTCGGAGTATCGTGGACTGAATTCCGTACCAACGAGTCTATACTTCGAGAACTCGGCATCAAGCAGCGTTTATCATCTTTGGTACAGTCTCGTATCCTCACCTTTTTTTGTCACGTATGCCGCCGAGGGGAGGTGTCTATTGAGCGACTTGTGGTCCAGGGAAGGGTTGAGGGTACCAGGCCACGAGGAAGAGCGCCTATGAGGTGGACTGACCAGATAAAAGCGGCAGTAAATGGCTCATCATCACTATTTCAATGCACGAGGAAGGCGGTCACCAGAGAAGAGTGGCGGCGTGTTGTGAAGCTTGCCACCAACACCTGAAGTGATGACCACGACCACTCTGTCAAGAGTGATACCGACAAAGAAGAAGAAGAAGAAGAACAAAAATTCATCAATCTTCAGATACTTTCACGTTTCTAATATTCGTTAATGGAATTAAGTACTTATGTATGTAAATTTAATAAAATATTTGTTGTTATTAAATTAGAGTCATTTCAAAATAATATTCAGAGAAATTATTGTTTTGTTTCGAGTGAATTATTATTTTTTGTCCTATTATTAGGTAAATAGAATCAACCGGACGTCTTCAAGTTTTTAGAAGACCAGCGTGCTATGCTGATGATGTACTGGGTAAGTATTGCTTACGAATAACCACAATACCACAGGTGATCTGTCGAAGTTATTGGAGACATAATAATGCTGGTCACATTAGTTTTCTATTAGAGAGTGATACCACCGAATTCCAATCCCTTCAAGATGTAGACACAGCAAAGTTACAGAGTGTTCTTACTAAACAATAGGGACAACGTAAAACTAAATAGAAGACTGTTGAAATACTCGAATTATTCAGCTTTTCACACCGTCAGTTTGTTAACACATAGTTATGATTTTAGTGCCGCGATTCACGATAAGCCGTTACGGAAAGCCGGCTATACAGATGGGCCGGTACCGGTTCAACCGGAATAATCGGAGCAACGGTCTGCGCTCGCTGTGGGTCTGCTGCCGGGTCAGCTCTGGCTGTCGCGCCACCATCACCACCTTCAATGACATTATCATCAAAGAGAAAACTGTTCACAACCATTGACAATAAAAAACAGCCCTTTTTTATTTAAGCGTTAATTACAAGGCGTTTTATAAATTGCTTCGTCCAAGATTCATAGTTTTGTAAATAAATGTAGTATGCGATGAATTTGTAAGTAATACCTTTTGGTTAATCTTTAAGTATTTTATTAAATGAAGTTTAAAATGCTATGTATTCTGGATTCTTGTAATATTTACGATATGTAATACATAAACGTCAATTATTCATTTAGATGACTTATAAACCTTACAATTTAATTTCATACCTGGTTTTCGTTTTGGACTAAAATCACAATTCTACTGTTAAAGTAGATTTATAGATTCAAAACAATTTTTTCTTGTGTTTGGCTTTTTGTCGTTCTGTTTTACACAAGTTCTATATAAGGAAGTTTATGAACCATAATGTAAGTGTAGTTATAATAAGCGTTATGAGTTTATCTTGTAAGTATTTGTTTTATCATTGTGATTGTGAAGATGGAAAAACCCAGTGTTTTTCCATCTTAAAAATTTCTCAGTCGCAGCTCGGAGTCAGGAAGTTGGCGGTGTGATACCCCCGTGCCTCAGAAAGCACGTAAAGCCATTGGTCCTGCGCCTGATCTCTCTCCGGTCATGTCAGATTGCCGTCTCACCGGACTATGAGAGTGAAGGAATAGCGAGTGCACCTGTGTATTGCGCACACACTTGTGCACTATAATATCTCCTGCGTACCTGGCTGATCTCCGTTGAGATTGGCCGCCGCGGCCGAAACTGGCTAGGAGGATTTATTTATTTATTTTATATTGTTTAGTGTATTTTTCATATTAACACGTATGCTTGTACGTTTATTTATCTTCTACGCATTTTAAGTAATAAACTCATAATTATATTAATAAACATATTTTAATTTAATGTCTATGCTAAGGAATGTGCGCTTCAGTGTTGTCAAATTATCATGGCTGGTGCCTGGAGTGACCACAAAAATATTAATTGTGTAGATTGGCAAAAAGGGACTAGAGGAGATGGTCTCTCGTTAGTTTCAATAAATTAATATGTTCTAAATAACGTATTGCTAATAAACGTTAATTTTGTTAATGTTTAATTAAAATCTCCCGTTCTTAAACTATACACTATCCACTCGTAACTTTACAGTAACATCAGATTAAGTGACATGACTGTGTGTAATAATTTCCATCTTTTGTATACAATAAAGGAAATAAGTGCGGTATAAGGTATTTATACGTCTTGCTGAAGACACTAAGTATTCATGGTATTATAAAAAGATTTTCTTCCAGTGCCAATATTCTCAACTTCTCCGTACGGCAAACTGATCATGGACCTCGGCAAGTATAGATACAACATGTGCTCGACTCGTTCAGGGAGGATGTCTTCCCGCGTCAGATGGCAGTGCAAGAAACAGAAGTATGGATGCAAGGCGTCCGCCATCACGTACAACAATCTCCTTCTACAGACTAGATACTTCCATTGTCATGAGTAATTTCGCATATTGGCTAAAACAGTACAACATAAAAACTAGGTTTTTAAAATTTATTTTCAATACGATTGTGTTTACATATAGGATTTTATTTTGTGTCTGCCAATACGTGATTTGATGTGAAATTGTTATTGGAATTCTATTGCCAGATTGATCAATCGTTTGTGGTTTTTCGTGTTTAATATAGCGATAGGATTTTGATAGCATTTCCAATTGAACCATCACAGCATAAATGTTATAACGTGCTTCGTATTCTATTTTTCTAGATATTGCTGTATTATCATTAATTTAAGGTCTTAATTATGCGGTAATCTACAGAGATTACCCACGACGTCAGCGTCGTGGGTAGTGAAACACTGCGGCATATTTCATTTTCACATTAGCTATAAACCTCATATTGGAATACCGAGTCCAAGATATAAAATTATACCAAATCTTCTATGTATAATGATACTAACAAAGATACTAATGACGCACAGTTTACATCTGTGATAGGATTTGTAAAAAAATTACTACATGTTCATATACTTTTTTTTTTTTTATCGCGCCGAAAGTGACTTATTACTACCGCCCAGCCTTCAAGGGGGGCGACTGAGCGGTTATGTTGGGTTCACCGTGCCTTTCGACCCGGCGTTGAGCCGCTCGGAGAGATGTAACCATCGGGCGACCGCCGCGCTGGGCCGAGTCCCTAACCTATGTACAACGCACGGCATACAAAACTCCGCGGTGGCCATCTTCGGCACATTAGGGACGGCTTCCCCTGACGGGAGTGTCTAAGTTGTCGTCCGCAGCCGCCCCTGCGCGGTGCCGCCTAGTAGCGTGAGGCCTACCAGCCACGCTGCCGTCCATCACAGGGATCGCTACAATGTGCTAACATAACTCAAAAAATTAAAGACGGACAGCCCACTGCCGCCCGCCTGCGACCCCCGGTGGCCCCTATTAGTCGCCTTTTACGACAGGCAGGGGATACCGTGGTGGAATTCTCCAGACACCCCCAATCCACAGGGCGGATATGTTTATATACTGAGAGTTTCTATTTTATTAAGCCGTTACACATGTAAGTATTCTTGTCTAGTCGTACTAAATAAGTATCTTAGTGGTATCTAGTTGTGTTTAGTTTTATTTTAAAAGACTTCTGTACAATTACACCTTCATATTTAAGTTCAATTTAATTCAAAATCCAATAATGTACTTTATTGCTCATAAGGTTCATAATTTTTATTGCTCTCTACATTTAAACGAAGTAATATTAGATCATGAAAAACGAATAAAGTTAAACGAATGGTAGGAATCTTTTTTAATAGGTCGCACACATATTGATCATCCATGATTTGTATCAGAAATGTATTGATGTTTAGTAATATAAGAGATAGTGTACAAAGTATTAATTACACAATAAATATAAGTGATCTATACCTATTTTACCTACTGAACTATAATTTAAGGAGGCTGTTAGGACGTTGCAACGATGCATCGCGTTGTGTTGTGCTATTTAGATGTGTTTTCACCTTTAATTTTCAGGAATAAGTAGAAATAGCCAATGAATTACAGTGCACAAATACAGAATGTTCACTATTATATTCATCTTGAAGTTTCAAATTATATGTAATACCAATCTTTATAATATGCACTCCAATTTCCTTTCAGTACCTGGATCTATTTTACGATACTCAACTGTAATAATTCAACATTTAATCTCTTACTGTCTTAAAATAGTTATAAAATGGTCTTTGAAATATATTTATTATTATCTGGTTCCATAAATAGTAAATATAATTTATTCAATTCCTAAAATAAAAATTAACTTCATAGAATAGACATATAGATTGTATACAATGAGTGTAAGTGGATGCTTAACAATATTGGTGTTTTTTTGCCATAAAACGTTTATGTGATAATAAATTTTATTGTAATTGTAATTAATATATAAAGTCGTACTTCGTACCTGTATATTTTTTTAAGAATTATATAAATGATAAATATTGAAAGTACTATAGTTTTATAAGTACAGATGTAGTGTTATTCAATCGATAAAAGTGACATAGTTTGTGCAATTCTTAGAGGACACTTAACTGCATGAGATTCATATAATATGTAATATAAAATATGTACTTATCAAAATCCTGTTCTAAGTTTTAATAAATATGTACAATAGAAGTAGTGAATATCCTAATTTATTTAATAATAGGATATTCCAACATTTTACAAGTTATTACTATAATAATTGAATTTTAAATTGTCGATTGAAACTGTTGCAGTTGTGCATGTATGTATTTTATCGGATTTATTTTATTAATTGCTAATTAATTATTGATTCAAATGAATAAATAGATGTGAAAAATATTTTAATTTTAATCTGTTTTCTACATATTACTTTAATAAGTTTAATGGGCAGTTTAAATTTTTATGAAACTATATAATAAGTATTAGTTAACTCGCCCTAGGTCACCGCTAAGGTCGATGCTTTTACCATATCTCGATGTTATTTGCTGCCTAGTACTGTACCTGTAAACTAATATCTGAAATAGTGTTTTATGATTCCAGTTCCAGTATATGTAAAATCCCGTGTCGGAAGTGAAGTTCTTACACTGGGAGGCTATCGTTTCCACATGTGCCCTCGGTACAAGAGAGATGCTGTGAAGATCAATTGGCAATGCTCCAAACAAAAGATGGGATGTCGGGCGACTGTCACAACCATCGAGAGAGTTGTAGTGAAATTCACACAT
This sequence comes from Sphinx pinastri, assembly GCA_947568825.1. Lineage (NCBI taxonomy): Eukaryota > Metazoa > Arthropoda > Insecta > Lepidoptera > Sphingidae > Sphinx > Sphinx pinastri. The sequence goes on along the minus strand of OX387627.1, from coordinate 4,113,110 downwards.
TTCCATAATCATTGATTTGGGGATATGGGATGTCTAGCTTTTGGCCTGAAGGGTAATGTTGTAGTTATAAATTTGAGACCTTTCTATACTACCAATTGTTATTATTTGCAACTTTAGTTACATCACTAGTTTATGTGTGCCTCACTATATTATATTCTGGTTTTTATTTTACACGCTTTATATTATAACTCTGTACTCTTTGGTAATCTCTCAATTAAATACGTTGCACCTTTTAATTTTTGTTTTGCTTTTACTATATTTAAATATAAAATACAACAAGTAAACATAAATTTCTTATAGGTTATCGATATCTTTCGATCGCCTAGGTAGCGGCGATAGCCTAGTTGGGAGTGGAACGGACTGCCGAGACGAATGTCCGCAGGTTCAAAACCCAAGGGCACACACCTCTGACTTTTCTAAAAAGTTATGTGTGTATTCTTTGTGAATTATCGCTCGCTTTAACGGTGAAGGAAAACATCGTGAGGAAACCCGCATACCTGAGAAGTTCACTGAATTTCGAAGGTATGTGAAGTCTGCCAACCCGCACTAGGCCAGCGTGGTGAACTAAGGCCTTAACCCTCTCAGTTGTAGAGGAGGCGCGTGCTCAGCAGTGGGCAGTATACAAATACAGGGCTGGTATGGTATGGTATCTTTCGATCGATACATACTAAATATTATATTTAGTATTACCCAGCTAATATATATGTAAATGTCATTTCAGAATAGATTTTTCGTTGTTTTCTGATAGTTTTTGATTTATTGATCATGTATGTTATTTATTTTGTGTGTTTGTTATATTAAAGATAATTACGACATCTTCTACATGCTGTCATACATGAATGTCGGTTTAATTGTATTAAGTGATGCGCTGATATGGTAACTAGGAGCTGGCAGTGGTTGAAAATTTCTTCTATTTTTGCAACATGCAGTTATTATTGACATGCACGTGTGATCGATCAGCATGTCATAATTTGTTCAGTAACTGAACTACAGTTTTTTTTTTTTTTTTTTTATTATTAATGGGCTCACGTTTGTCCGCTATCCAATTTCTTTTGAACCGGCGCGGCGTCAACGATGGACATGGATACCGTACTGTAAGAGGTTCCCGACACTGACGACGACGTGAACGTGAGCGCAGATGTGAAGGACTTCGTCTTGATATCAAAATTGTTCCGAATTACCGGATCCAAATAGAAAAGCATTTTTTTCTGCGCATAGTTGTAATAAGTACAAGAAAAACAAATCTGCTTTTGCCATTTTCTACCAAAGCGCGGAATAATCTCTTCACTGTATTGTACAGACTGAAATTTGTTAAAATGATTGATAGCAAGTATTGAGAATCCACCATGCAGCATGCTAATTCACGTAGACGCATATCATGCCGCATGACCGTCTTGGGCTGCTTATGTCCATACTTGTGACTTACTATCTTATACTAAAGAGATACATATATCACAATAAAAGTACCTCACGATCTCATGTCATTGTAATATATTTTTGTTATGGAGTTGTTGTGACACAATAAAGTGATATCTCCTTTGTGATTACTGGTCTTTTTTCAATTTAGTATACTAAGAGCTCCCCAGAAATTAGTAAATACATTGTTAAAGCTTTGTATTGTTTATTTTGTTTTAGGGTTACTTTAAATTTAATCTTTTAGAATTTATTATATTTTAGTAATCTCTGAGTGGTTCTAACTAATGTGGTTTCACCTAGCCTGTGATCACGGCAAATGATTACATAAAAACTATTGGTAACTAAAAAAATACCCATTTAAAAAGGCGTCCAACGATGATTTTGCGTCCATTTACGGTCGTCGGAATTATGTCGCCTTGACTTACTACATATATACACTGTTCCTAGTTCCTAGCTAGAATTATATCGATGCGTATTACAGACATGCGAGGGAGCTAAGCAGTGCACTAGGGAAAGTCCACGCAAGCGTTTATATCCGCGTTTTCATTGAGCAAGTATGCATGCAGCTATGCCAGCACATATGCGTGTAAGTTCAAAACTACCTGCTTAAAACTTGCACCTTTTATGTTGCGTTTTCACTAGTAAACCTGCATGCGGTCTATTTGGGTATTAAATAAATAATATTTTATTGCCTTATTATCTACTCACAAAACACACTCTTGTTCAACTCATAAATTTTTCTTTTTATTTTTTTAGCACCCGTGTTTTCGACATCGAAGTTTGGCAAACCGTTAATTATTTTGGATGGTTATCGGTTCCACCATGCAGGCACACCCATTGGCTGAGAATTCCACCACGGTATCCCCTGCCTGTCGTAAAAGGCGACTAATAGGGGCCACCGGGGGTCGCAGGCGGGCGGCAGGGGGCTGTCCGTCTTTAATTTTGTGTAGCACATTGTTGCGATCCCTGTGATGGACGGCAGCGTGGCTGGTAGGCCTCACGTTGCCGTTGACGCTGAGAGCGTCTTCGGTGTGCGGGGGCTTCTGAGCCCCCCCCCCAAACAGGAGACGGGCCGCACTAGGCGGCACCGCGCAGGGGCGGCTGCGGACGACAACTTAGACACTTCCGTCAGAGGAAGCCCACAGCCGTCCCTAATGCGCCGAAGATGGCCACCGCGGAGTTTTGGTTGGTATGCCGTGCGTTGTACATAGGTTAGGGACTCGGCCCGGCGGTCGCCCGATGGTTACATCTCTCCGGGCGGCTCAACGCCGGGTCGTAAGGCACGGTGAACCCAACATAACCGCTCAGTCGCCCCCCTTGAAGGCTGGGCGGTAGTAATAAGTCACTTTCTCCGCGAAAAAAAAAAAAAAAAAAAAAAAAGGCACACCCATTGGCTCGATGAAGACGGGGTGGCAGTGCAACAGACATAACAAGGGGTGTAAAGCGAGACTCACTACTATCGACAATGTCATTGTTAAAGTGATGGGTGACCATAATCATTGATGAGGAAAATCTCAAAGGAATTCATCGAAAGAGCAAAAATTTACCGTCTTGATGCTTGTGCATGGAGAATATTAAGGAGATTGCGAAAAAAACCGCAATTTATTATGTAAATTATTTATATGAACACGGCTGTATGGAAATTTCATTTGCGCGCACTCTTTGTGTGATCGGCTATTCGATATAAACAGGGTGTTTAATAAATATGTTACATTAAAATACAATTGTCTTTTCTGTAAAACCAAAAAAAGTTCACTCTATAAAGACACACTAAGGACTAAACATGCCTAAGGACGAAATCCTATTCTGTACTGATATATCGTCAGATATATATCGACGCTTGAAAGGCAATAATATCTAAGCGACATTTAGCAAATTTTTCAGTAGAGCGTTTTAAAGTTTTGATTTTGACAAAAAAAATCATAACTAATTAACCATCTGCTGCATAAAAATAATTGTAACTGTTTTGGGAACCTCTTAATTTTTGACGTTTTTTGAGTTAAATTAACAGCCCTGAAGATTATAAATTGAAAAGTTAACGTCGCTTAGTTAAAAATTACCTAAATTTACAAACAGGTAAAATCATCTAAATGGATTATCTTATGAATACCGTAACAAGTAAATTTAATGAAATACAAATATTTGAAAATGCGCAGTTGGTTAAAATCATATAAGGATATCTAAACATATTAATAAAATCAAGTAAAAATATCTATAGCTAAATTATTGGGTCACACGATCGTGGAGAAACATAAATACGTGCATAATATTGTAAATCTTGTTATTCCTACAAACATTGAACTATTTAATAATCAGTCAATTTTAATAATAATCAACATTTTATTGTTAGATAAACATACTTACATCCAAAATATAGCATAATGATATAGAATTTGTTAATAGCCAACACTTATTTCTTTGGAGGGAGCTTCTCTCCTCAAATATACGATGAGCGGAAGGACATACAAAATTGCCTTATCTGAACATTTACAACGGCTTGCTTAAATATCTCTGTGTAAGCATAACTCGAAAGCAATAATATTATAATTTATTCATTGTGTTGGAAACTCGTAATTTTCTCTCTAAATTTATTTTTGCTGAAAGCACATACATACGTACACACCCACGCCCTTAACCCATAGGGGTAGAAAAAGACTATTGAGCACCACATTCTACGATCTTGACATACGTCTTCCACAAAGGTTTTTCATAGTACTTCACAAAGACAAGTAAGTGTGTATAGTGTATACCAAAATTAAAAATGAGAGTTCAGGAAATAGTTGAGCAAAAGAAAGAAAAAGGAACTAGACCACAAACCTTCTCGTGAATCCAAAGCGAACCTTTCACTATTCTGGAAACAAATATGGTTGATCAGGGGAGAGTCGGGGACTTCAAAGATAGGAGTCATCAGAAATGAAGATGGAAGGGTGTTTAGAGATAAAAGGGAAGTATTGCTTGGAAGTCCTACTTCAAAAGACTTTTTAAATGAGGCGATGGGGATGTAGCAGGTGGTTAAGAGGCTATAGCCCTGGCTTACTCTCAAAACGAGGCTAATAATGAGATTACGGAAAATGGAATAGTGAATGCGATAAAAAGTATGAGGTTAGGCAAGGCTGCTGGGTGTAACCGTTAAAATGCTGAGATACAGCAAAGACGTAGTAGCAAAATTGTTATGGCTACTTTTTAATATGTGGTGCAAAACCATTATTTTATCCATTTTCAAGAAGAAATTTTCACAGCAATAATATAAAAACTACCGCAGAATAAGCCTTCCCTGTGCTGCCAGTAAATTGTATGCCAAGGTCCTCATTAAGAGAGTGATTAATGAGACTGAAAAAAAAGTGTGGAATGTCCAAGCAGGTTTTAAAAGAGGAATGGGTTACACACATCAAGTCTTTTACATAAGGTGCATAGCGAAAGAACATTTGGCTAAGTCCAAAAAAGTCTTTTATACCTTCGTAAACTTGGCAAAGGCTTATGATCTTATGCTGAGGAATGAACTGTTGTTAACATTGTCTTTAATATATCGGATTGAGAGTCACCTGGTGAGGACTTTGAAGTCTCTGTACGAGAACATCGACGGGAGAGCTGCAAGGCACGAAAAATTATGTGAATGATGTCTTTAAAGAGAAGGGAGTGAAAATTAATGTGAGCAAGATAAAAGTGGTTGTGATAGAAAGAGGTCTGGGCACGTGGAGAGGATGGATTCAAGACAGGTCACGAAAGGTTAAATACCTTTCGTAAGCTTTCCAGCTAATGTGGATGGTACGGCTGGAAGAGGGCACCCAAGGAGAGCGTGCATTTATCAAATAAATTATCTCCAAAAAGGGTAGGTCAGGATTAGCCTCAACCGGCAAAAAAGTATACGGAGAGAATAGGTAAAATTGGAATGAAATTATTATTAACATATTGTAATACACAATAATGCAACATAAATATATTTATTACAAAAATAAATGTTATTAAAATTATAAAAGTCTATTTATTTGTAAAAAAAACTCACCATATCTACGTAAAATTGAGGCAAAATCATAAAAACGTCGGACGGCTGTCCTCTCTTAGCGACAACCAATACGCGCTGTACACGATCGCGCGCATATACAAATGACAATTTCAAAACACTAGGTGGTTCGCAAGTGGGTGTATTTACTTTATTATGAACAGGTAAATATCTCTTAGCAATAAGTATAACCACCTGAACATACTCGGTAAAATTATCTATGCGACATGACTGAAGTTAAAGGTTGTCAAGTAAAAATATCTAAGTATAAAAAATAGAACTTATATTATTCAGGTAAAATTATCTAACCGACTAATAATTATTTATTTTATTTTAGGTAAAATTGTATAAATGTACTATTAACAAAATATTTTATTAAGCTGAAAATATCTAAGCACATAAATATGGAGAGTATGGATCCAGGTAAAATTATATCTATGCCAAAGTTATAATTTTTTGTGTAGGCAATAAACAACTAATTAAAGAGCGAGCAGTTTTTTATTTCAAGTAAACATATATTAATGCAAAACAGTAATATCATGATTTCATGTAAAACACACTAAGTTCAAAATCAATTTCCTGAAGCGTACCAACTACTGTAAATCCAAAAAGTCGTAAAAATTTTGGCGGTAGGTGAGAAAAAAAAAGTGAAATTTACCGGAATCATCTAGTATCTAACCGCCAAAAAAGTTGTCCTAGAGCTACGAAACCCGGATCAATCGACGCAGAAAAATCTGGCGATTCCAAATATATATATAACTCATTTTAGGTATTTTTGTCGCTTAGATATTATTGCCTTTCAAGCGTCGATATAGAAACAAAAATCTGAATTGACTCTTGGATCTTATATTATCCCCAAACATTGGCTGCTAGACACCTTAAAGCAATTGGCTAAAACGTCGCGAAGAAAAAGAATAATTTTAAACATTAAAGTTCTATAGTGAGGTAAGGGAGATCGTTTACTTAGGTAGGAATTATAATTCTAGAATAAAGCCCTAATTTATTTTAAGGTATAGGTTTAGATACGATAAGGAAACGCAAAACATGTAACACCTATAGAACTGTACATTTATTTACCTACAAAGAAATGTATGTATGGCCACATATGTCGTAGAACAGATAACCGCTGGAGTAAGCGTGTTCTAGAGTGGAGACCGCGTCTTGGCAAACGTAGCGTGGGACGCCCTCTGGCCAGGTGGCGGGACGACTTGCACAAGAGGGCCGGCAGTGACTGGATGCATAAAGCAGCAGACCGGGCTCTGTGGCGTATCTTGGGAGAGGCCTATGTCCAGCAGTGGACTGCAACGGGCTGATGATAATGATGAAATGTATGGAACTACATACATTGTTTTTACCAAGGTAACAAACAACACATACAAATCTGTATATTTTATAAGCATTAAATAAATTAATATATCTTGTACCAAAAGGACTATAATTTTATATCATCTTAATACTTCTTCCTGTTTGATGACCGCTTTGCCTACTACCTTTGTCCCCTTCCTATCCACCATTTGGAAACAGAGTTCCTGCATCTTTGGCAACAATGCTTTTTCGATACAATCGTATGTAATACTTACAGAAGCACAGTTCCTGTTGGAGGAAATGGGCTGTCCTATTCTCATATACCAGGGTTATCGCTATCGAAGGAACAAGAAAGTGGGTCCAAAAACATATTGGACATGCCACTTGAAGAACTACGAAATGTGTCGAGCAACTGTCACTACCATGTTTAATCGTATTATCAGGCATAATGCTATCCATAATCATGAGCGTCCTATGCAAATTAATTAATGGTTAGCGTTAAGATATTTGTAGGAACACATTATATTATTATGTATTTCGTATTTCGCTGACTTTATAACTTATAGCTGCGAGGGAGTTTACCCTCTAGCACTTGTCAGTCATTAGTGCTCGAACTCTTAGATCATACTGAAATGAAATGAAATAATTTATTCGGGTTTTTTATATATCAATGATTCGAACCCATGAAATGTTATGCATTATACTGTACTGTACACGGTATACACGAAAATTATTATAATTGTTAATTAAGTATTTAAATGTACCTTAGTAATCAATATCATACATACCATATTAAGCGATCATTTTGGAACTTTTATTTTGCAACATTCTGGGAGTCAAGTTGAGGGACTATACTGAAGTCAAGAATTATACATGTAAATTTAAGTTATTTAAAAATTTTACAAATAAAGAAGACTACTAGGCTCTCCCTCTATCACATCGAGGGACGGAACACACTTGGCGAAAAATGGGTGCCCTGGCTGCACCTCTGTCTACACCTTTGTGGATAAAGGCGCGATGTGTGTGTATTTTACTCTGTTATGTTTTTATTGGTCAGTACACATGTATGTTGACAAGAATACCAGAAACTGTAGAGAGATTTATCGTGATAACTTATTGGAGGAAATTAAAACAATCCAAACATTGTATAAAAGGTGATAAATACAATATCTCAAATAATTTTGTGTAATTTATAAACACACATTAGAACAATATGATATCTCTCATTTGTGTTGCAGATGTGGTCGTAAGCTATACAAGAAAAGGCAAGCCGCTGTTACAAATCCACGGTCAACGCTACAACTGCAAGCACATCATAGGACCGAAAACTTACTGGGTGTGCAACCAGGCGCCCCAGGGTTGCAAGATGTCTCTGGTCACCTTCGAGAACGTCATCGTGAAGGTCCGGAATGATCATAATCATTATTGATTCTTGTCAAACGATATTTTATGATCTATAAGATTTCTCTTGAAAATTTCTTGTTTCAGCATAACTGAGCTTAAAGATAGCTGCGTAACGTATTGTAAATTGCCAGTAATAGAAGGATATAAGTCATTGAAGAATATAAAAGCTTTACATGAATAAAGCTTTCAAATTGGTGTTTAATCGCTGTTTAGAAATTTAATATCTTATATTACCGACAGAGAATGAAATAGTGTACTAATTAAAATGTCTTTACTCATAGTGTGTCTTGTCCTTTATAATGCATTTTTAGAAATGAGCTATAAAATAATCGATTTACTCTATAATATGAAGGTAATATTGCAATAATAGTTATAGTATTAAAATAACGGTATATGAACTATTAACTGTATATTATACAACTGTTTTTTTTTATATCCGGGTCAAACAGGCCAGAGTAATTGTGGCGATTATCCAGGAATAATCATCGCTCGTCAGTCAACTCTATCTGGACCAATCTCCGCCTCCCGTGAGGTCAGGGTCACATTGTAGTGCCCGTATAATAAAAAAATATTAACACCATTGTATACAATGTACAACCAATAAAGCATTGTCCACAAAACATGACAAAACTGTAAAAAACGCCAGAAATATGAGTGTTATTTCAATTAATTTATTTACTTTTATATAAACTTTCATGCTTTAGGCATTGTCTAATAGGTATGGCTTTGATATATTAAAATTGTTAGTTATATAACTTACCTGTTTACATCGTATTTATTAATGTTTGTTTATTTACAGTACCTATTTTTTCGTACACGAAGAGAGGCAATCGCATCCTGAACCTTGAAGGATGCAAGTTTAATTCGATCCGTTCGACCGGGAAGGGCACCTATTGGGCTTGCAACCAGACCTTCAAGGGCTGCAAGGCTACTGTATTCACTTGCGACGACATTATCGTAAAACAAAGACACGCTCATAATCACACTGATTTTAATATAACGATGAATGCTGAGTTTTTGTCATCGTAATACACACACACACACACGTTTTCCATCCCCGAAGTGCTAGGCAAAGGCACAACTAGTGCACCTACTTTTCGCCGTGCGTATTCCGTCCCATGATGTGAGAGGGGGCGAGCCTATCGCCATATCGGGCACAAATTCCAGACTCCGGGCTGATACTGAATTTAACATCCAATATCACTTTGCCCGACCCGGGGATCGAACCCGAGACCTTGACGAGCCTTGCAGTCGTATCGTAATACAACTACGCCACCGAGGCAGTCTTATATAATTATTTGTATACATTCGTATAAAAAATATGTTAAAGTAGTAGCTTGTTTTGTATTAAAATTTACAATTAAAGTTTTAAGGTAATAGTCATTAGTAAATATTTAATAACCATTAATAAATTTATGTAATTGAAACAACGATAATTATATTCAATAAGGCCTGAAATTATTTTAAGCAATAGGTATTATTGTGTTCAAGTTGTATTATTTTTTATTGTATTTAGAAGTTAGAATGAATATTATGCCAAAGAATCCCTAGTAATTAGTCATTGTCATAAAATTTATTATAATTATATTAACATTTTATTGCCCTATTTTAGTTAAAACGAATACTACACAAGTATTGAATTTTTTGTGTTAGTTATACAAAAAAAAAGTAATAACTCATTATTGTAATGATTTAACAGATCAAAAACAACAGAATAAAAAAATAAAAAAAAACTGCTTAACAAACATTTTCGGAAAATAAACGCGCGAATATATTATGGGTAGTTTACCTTTTCCTATGGGAAAGATAAGCCTTCGGGTATCAGATTTAATTCACAGATATTTTCCTTGGAATTAAAAACTGGTTTGTATATTAGTAAGAAGTGTAATCACAACAGGGAAATTGGAACGTTTATCTCAATCATGAATATGTTTAATGATTAATTGCCATCTTTGATCGATAAACTATTGGCATAGACCATTGAACGTGTTCGGATGAAATGTGTACACATTACACAGGTATTAAATGTACGCTATATTTTGTCCTGGAAAAGAATACAATAAAACTTTCATCCTGACAAGGTATTTTCATGCGGTCAGAGCTGACAGCAACACCACTATGATTTATGGCCACTAGTTTTTTTTACAAAACGAATTTTCTCATTTAAAAGGAAAGGCAGGCGTCTCTTGAATTTTTGAGGTCGTAAGTAAAATATCAACTCTTCAAGAAGATCTATTGGGTTTGATACCAGATGTACAAGGGATTCAGGGCTACCATGATGAAATTCATTAAGTTCGTTATAAACAATTACTGATAAGTGACAAATAAAACGGTTTTCAGTATAATATCTTGTATTATCGACTTATAAGTGAAATATTAAACCGGTCTTTAACATTACATTTAAAAATTGGTGTGCCAATGTACACACATTTTATTATTTAAAATCTATGACAATTTGTTTTTCTGCAGATTTCACTGTCTCCCACACAAAGAGAGGCAAGAGATTGCTAAGTCTCGAGGGATGTAGGTACAACGAGATCAATGCGACCGGTGACAGGATCTACTGGGCGTGCAACCAGACATACAGAGGATGTAAAGCGACCGTGGTCACCTACGAAAACCTCATCATAAAGAGAAAATATGATCATAACCATCCCATAAAACAGTAAATATTATGATAGCTTGTTATAATCTAAACTGTCTAACAATTATTCTAACTTTCGAATTATAGTACTATTTGATATAATTCTGATTTTTAAATAGGGAAGTAAAATGAGAATATTGATTGTTTTAGCTGCAGGATGTGTAATTATTTTCTAATGGCTTCTATGCAATAAGAGTATAAAAAGAAAATATGTATGTTGTATTAAAGGACATGTCCAAAAATGGGCCTAAAATTCTAACCAAGACGGTTTATATATATTTGGATAGAACTCCTATAAAGTAGCCTTTTACAATAAATCGTTTTTAAACCACCGATTTTAAGATTTATGTAATTTTATTTTGCTTAAAAACGGCACTTTATATGAACGTTTTTAAAAAAGTTAGTTATAAAGGGTCTAAAAATATTTTTTTTATGGATCCAAGCTCCATATTTTGCCCCTTTAATATCCATAAATTTTGAGCCTGCTTAGATTTTGAAGCTCAGCGCCCATACAAAAAGCGGACATCTCCTTTAATATTAGGTCCTTATAATGCGATTCAAATAAGAATAGGAACGTCAATGACCTTTATGTGTCAAATGTCACATGAAAAGTACAAAATTTGCATAGAAACTTATTAGCATATTAATATCGGTTTATTTTATTTTCTCTCATCGACTCTTACATCAAATTTAAATAAAAACGTTATTGCTGAATTAGCTTAATACAATATTTAATTATTTAGACGTTACAATACAAAGCATAGTCGATCCTATTCTTATTTGAATTGCATTGTACATATAAAATTGGCTTTAATTAATTAATCAAAGTATGCACCATTGTTATCTATGCACGTTTGCCATCTCATAGGGAGTTCATTGATCCCTTTACTAAAAAAAACCATGGGGGCGAGAATCAATAAACTCTCTGAAGGCGGTTTGGACTGCAACATCGGAGTTGAATTTTTTCCTTCTAAAAAGTTGTCCAAATTACGGAAAAAATGCTAATCTGCTGGAGCAAGGTCCCGGGAGTCCGGTGGATGTCGCAGACATTCCAATCGCAGCTCCTCTAGTTTAGCGGCCGTCTGTTGTGCAGTGTGTGTGTGTGTGTTGTTGCAAGCCTTTTTACTTTCCCGATTTTGCTTCAAGTGGATTAAAACAGTTTTATCACTTACACCGAAGCCTGCAGCTAACTCCAAAGTCGTTTGCAATGGATCCGCTTTTATAATAGCCTTTAATTCCTCAATATCCACCGTGGTCTCTGGCCGTCCACGGGGCTTGTTCTTTAAGTCGAAATTTCCAGAATGAAAACGTTGCAACCAAAAACGTACCGTGTTTTCCTTTTCGACACCAGCGCCATACACATCGTTAACCTTCGAAGGGCTGGCTGTATTTGCAGCACACGTAAATATAGCGATATTTCATGTTTTCCATTTTGCGATATGAAAGTCGCCAAAGAAAAAACTAATCAGGAAAAAACAAACTCAAATGTACCAGTTAAATGCATTTATAAATTTTAATTTGGAATTCTTAACCAAAGGGGCGATATTTCAGATCAAAGTGGCTAGTACGACAAAATGCCAATTTCATATGTAAGGACCTAATATAACGATTTTACCGTGTAAATGACTGCTATATTTTATTTAAATAACTATAACACAGAAATATACTTTACAATTAAAACCTTGTTTTATTTATTGAAAGATAGGTACCATTCAATTATTTAGCAAAGGTTTTCAGAAATAAATACGATAAAATTTTGACTATGAGGCGCTCCTAATACGAAATGTATAGGTTGCCTTCCAGAGAATGAGTACAATGGCGAAATTTAGACTGGCAGGTATGTGAGTATTGCATCCATCGTGGCCGACAATACTTTAGGTTGTGTCTCGCCTAGAAAAAAAAAATATTTTGCACTACAATAGTGTATTTTTTTATAGCAACAAAATACTAACATTTTTATTATTTTTCATAATGATTTCTATCTACATGAAAGTTCACTTGCAGTAATATTCGAGACTCTCGGCGGAAAGCAGTACCTCCTCTTTAACGGTCATCGATTCACCAAAAACAAAGTGATTGGTCCCAAAACGTGGTGGGTGTGTTCCAAGAGATGCTCCACTAAATGCAAGTCCTCCATCACCACGATCTACAAGAACATCATCAAAATCGGACAACCGCATTCGCATCATCCTGATATTGCACATTATGAGATGGGAATTGGAATTTCGAAAAATAACTTTTATTATTTCTGAAGTCATTTTGGCATGTTATTGGGATAGAGAATCAGAAACGATCACGGGCGTAGCTATAGTTTTCATATAGGTGGGGTCCGAGGATACCAAAATGTCAATGGCGTAGAGTGAGTTCACGTATGGTTTAAGACATTTATTTCTCTACAAGAGTTACATTCACTTACTTAGAGAAATACATTATAATTACTTACTGTCAGAAACAATAATTTAATGCGCGTACGAGAAGTCGATAGTGCTAAATACGTAATATTTTGTAGGAACTTATAATATACACTTTAATTCAATCTTATTTATAAAATAGTTGTAATATCTATATGTAAATTCTCTTTTGTTTTACAATTATACTGTCTAGAGTTCACGTATACAAATCCCCCCCCCCTCGTCACCAAAACTAAAAAAATTGTACATGTTTTGTGGCCCGGATTATTTTTGTTGTAAGCTAAGTTGGGGTTGCCCCAAAACTCCCCCTTATATACGCTCAAACGCTAGCACCTGGTGGTGCTGGTGATATAGTAAATGTAGTGGTTTTTATATCTGTGAGTGTATGTATAAAATAAATTATCTATGATGTAATTTACAAGATTGGCGCTTACGTACATAACCCAAAAAGGTTGCAGCTTTTAAAGTTTATCATCAAGAAATTTTACGCGTTATGCGACACAGCTTTAATTTGAATATCGTTATCAATGTACTTTGTACTTTTGCAATATTCTTTAGTAATATTTTGTAGTGTAGTAGTTATAGTTGTCAATATGATGCTTATGAAGTAGAAGCTTGTAATTTAAATAAAATCTGTAGATAGAAATTATTTCATTAATTTATTTGTACCTAACATTTTCTCGAAGGCAGATGTTAAACTGTTTACATTGTAATTAAACCACACGATTATGAATTTTATCGAATCTATACATTAGTATTATATTCTGTGATTTAATCAATAATAAAAACCTAATATGTGTCTTTATTGGTTAGTTGGATCCTACTTTCCTCTTTTACGTTTTAAGTTTTCAATTAGAAATAGAAAGTGTTTTGCAAAAATGTGCAACTGTATTATTATTCCATAGATAAGAAACCATTTCGCCAATATTTGCTATTGAATCACGACTTTGTTTGCAGGTCACAATATGGTGACCATTGAAAGTGGATCTAAAAGCTTCCTGTGGTACCACGGCTACCGGTACTCGAAGCATCGTACCGTGGGGCACAGAGTGTGGTGGGTGTGCAGTAGAAGAAGGTCTCTGCGATGCCCTGCTTCCATGGTCACCTTCGACCAAAAACCAATTGATATTAACGCGAAACATACTCATAAAAATTACTAATCGTGCAATATTATGTATTTTTATAGTTATATCATTTATAGAATATTTTATCTTTGTTAGAAGTGCCATATTTAAGATTTTTATTCTTGTTATTCTTATTGTTGAGCCAGGACTGTCTGGTAACCCATAAACAGAGAGGTCTGGAACAAATCCCGCGACGATAATGCAATGCAACCCGCATTGACACCTGACACCAGAACCTGTTTGACAGTAGGATGCCCAGGTGAAACTGAGGTTACCGTAGAAGGCGTAGATCCTAAAGAATTAAGAATCTCCTGAACCATTTTAGTTGCAACTTCAGAAGTATCAATACACGAATAATCTCTTATTATCCCTAATATGACTCTAGTCAGTTCTTAGTTTTCAGCCTCTAGGCTTCGACAGCTATAAAGTATAGCAGTTAGGTTCGCAGTTTTGTATTTAGCTAAAATGTTTCATTTGACAGTAGGTAATCGTTAGCCACATATCATTAATTACCGTCCCAGCGCTAAAGTTCAACAAACAATGCCATACTAGAAAATAAACCATATTAACGAATTAAAGAGTGGGTGTCGCGAGAGTAAAGAAGACGTAAGTGCATTATTAAAACTGTACCTGTATATTATTATGAGAATATTAACATACTTAATATTATTGTTTTGTTGTGTCTACGGCTCCGTTTTAAATTTTTATTTGGATGTTCTACGTTTTCTCATGATATTTATGGATATTTTTAAACTTGTTTTAACTTTTAATGAAAAGAGTTTGCTAATATTGATATTGCTTTCCGGAATGCGAATAAGTTAACACGACACTTTACAATTTTATTGTATGACCCGTTGTGTCTTATGGTACAGAGGTATTCTTCGGGTTTATTTTCAAATAACTCATTACATACATGAATATATTATGTGCAGTCTGCAGCATAAGTAGCTGAACAAATTCAAAATTTCAAATTGCTTACATACTTTTGTGTTCTTACTAATCATTTTTTTCTCTTCACAAAAATAAAATAACAGACATTTACTTTACTTCAAACGAAGAAAAAAATGTTTCAGTTTAACTTAACGCGTATATAGGCGATATGAAATTTTGATTTTGTACAGATATTTATGCTGCTGACTGTACATCGTTTTTCAATACATATTAGCCTAATAATTGATTCTTGAATAAACTATTGCTTAGGTCGTTATTGTTGCACATTCATTTAATATCGTAAAAGATACTTTGTCATGTGTAAGGCTATTAAAAAATCAGCGTAGTATTTCTATAAATTAAGATTATATAAGAAGTCATCAGTCAGTCTAAAGACCTCTTGAAGTCATCATCATGTACTAGCTATAAATCTTGTCATTCAAACTGAAGCCAACATTTAATTCTAATCGAGATAGAATAAAAGTCATATAAGCAGCTCTTTATTATTGATTTCAACTGAGACACGGTAAAATAGATATTTATTTCAAGAAATGGCAGCGTACCTACTAAACTGCGATAACTGCTTATCTAAATATTAATTGGATAATGAAATTTTATACAATGAAATCTATATTCGATAATTCGAACGATATTTAGTTGTTATGTTTGATAATGTTGACGTGAGGTACAGTTAGCAAAGTGTATGGTCGACCACCTTAAGGTTCTAAATAAGTCGCTTGTGCGTCGTCTGTCAACAACTTGCAACTTACAACTAAAGTAGACAATAAGTGTTATCTACTGTTTCCTTTGTACATCTCCGTAACGATCGCGCCTGAGCTGCGTGGTAAAATATGAAAAATAGGTGTTTTATTTTGAGAAATTGTACCTACTAGCACCAAATTGGGTGATAGTAAATTGTTGAAACATATGTAATAAAAAGATTTTTAAGGAGTTTGTCGCATGTAAAAAGCATTGCATCGTTCCTGGTCTAGATTTGGACGAACAGCCTCAAGCTTTAGGTTGTTCCAAGATGGGAACGCAATTCAAATTTTGATTTAATTTAAGTTTGAATATTTACACAAATCGCTCTCATTAAATGAAATCTTTTTTTCAGTAATATTAATGTTTGTTGCATAAAACATGTATTTACTAGGCAAGAGTTGCGATATATGTTGCTCAACATGTAGCCTAGCATATTGAGCGACAGAATTATTTGGTATAACTACTAAATATTACATTGTCTAATGTGATTCAATTGTTCTGTCAATTGTATATTATAGATTTTAAGCCATAAATATAGCTTTCCTAATAAACGTGGTACTTCTAATATAGTTATAATAACATCAGTTTTCTACCAATATTTGTCTACCTTTTGTTGATCAAGGCCTGCAAAGCGATCGCGACGTCACATTAAAAAATAGGCTGACGTCATATCGCTAAGCTATGAAAATATTGGTGAAAACAGATGTATAAAGTCCTAAGTCAAGTCATATTATAAACAAGACCAATTGCATGCCTTTCTACCACGTTTATTCGTAAAGCGACATCATTACATTGTATTTCCCTTGAGAGTTGTTTAATGTTCTAGTCGCTATATTTGTTGTCTGTTATTATAGTGATATTAAAAGTATTAATCTGTGTGTTGTGATGGTTTACTGCAATAATAATAAATGTATATTAAACACTATATAAATTCTTTTATTAATAAACAGTTGGAAAAATTTTCGGTTGTTAAAATTTGTTTGAAATTATTAATTTAAATTACCCAAAATCCATACGTATGATATGACTTTTTTAATAGTATTTATACTGAAAGCCACGTAATTTCTGATATGATTCATTACCTCGAAGCATTTTCGTATAATATTGTAGCAAAAATATTTTTTTATTTAAATTTAAACACATGTTTTAGAAGATGCGGTGTTTGGGTTGTCGAACCGTGGTAACCCGGTGGTCTTGCACCGCGGCTACAAATTTCTCAAGGAGCGAGACTTCGGTGTGAGGACCAGATGGTCTTGCGTCAAGAAGAGGACCACGAAATGCACAGCGGCCGTCACGACTGTTGAAAACATTATTATCAAAATAACTGGGGAACACAACCACGACTAAAGTATTATTATGGTATACTGAAGATATTGTTACTAATTTACATATCGAGATAGGATGGAAGAGCTGAATAGCTGCTTCAAGAAAAGCAGGCCATCATATGATGCGTTATGCGAAATCTGCATTATTCGCCTTTTGTCTAACAGTGACGGAGGCATGTGCAAATGACTTATAGAAGTATCAACTGTGATTTATGTGGTAGGTATGTTGGGGAGAGGCAGGAATTAAAGTTCAACACGAATATGAAAGAGTTCGTGATTCAGATTGGATCTGATAGTACAATGTGGTTTTTCAATTTTAAAATATGGGTACTTCTCTGTTATGTTTCTGTCTCTTTGTTGTTTGTTTCTTTCGGCGATGGATAATTTATCGTTATTTATAATTATCGAAGTGTTTATGAAAAAAATACTGTAAGTATAAGTATAATGGTTATTTTATTTACGTGAATTACAATGATTTGCGTTTATTTAGTTTTTATGGTGAAAAGAAATCACTGATTGTAAGTATGTATATGCATTACTTAAATAGGATATTTTACTTATTATATATTTTTAATATCTTTATCAAAAATGTACGTCATTTAAAATCTAACACAAAAAGCACGACCAAAATCCGGTAAAATAAACAACAAGATATAAGCCTTTTAATTCTGGTGAATCTTAAAAACAAAAATGAGTCACAATGATATCTAGTGACGTTATCAGGCATAACGATGCGCGCGTAAGACAGAGTTGGTGCGCCATCTCTACTACGCCCACTTTGCAATATTTGAAATATGTATTGGTGCCCCATTTCTTAACCAATTTTATCGCTGATTTCACAATAGGGCTTGTTTTTCGTATTATTTGCGTATAGAATAATTGTCAAAATCGAACATACTAAAATATCGTATAATTAAAGAGGGTTTTAGGCGTAATAAATTTTTATTTTTTTACATGCAGGCGTTTCATTTTTCCAAATATTACTCATAAAATTTTCGATTCATTTTTAGGCTGCATCATTATGATAAGTTTTTTTTTATGGTATAGGTGGCAAACGAGCAAACGGTTCACCTGATGGTAAGTGATCACCGCCACCCATGGACATCTGCAATACCAGGGGGCATAGAGATGCGTTGCCGGCCTTTTAGGGAATACGCTCTTTTTTTAAGGACGCCAGGTCGTATCTTTCCGGAAATGCTGCTGGCGGCAATTGGTTCCATAGTCTTGTAGTACGTGGTAAAAATGTCGGCTGGAACGCACTGTGGTGGATTACCAACCTCCGAGGTGATGTGGATGGAATTTGGAGTTTTGCCGCGTTGTACGGTGATGGAACTCAGCTGCAGTACTACATCTTCAGAGAGGTCTCATCACGGTACAGTCTCCAGATTTCCAAAGATACAAATTATTCATGTATTGGATGTACTAATAAGATTTTTTTATGTTACGTTGTTTTCGAATACGCAGATATAATCTTCTCGGCGACCCGTTGGGGGAAACCCATGATGATAATTGGAATCTACAGGTTTAACAGCAGGAGCGACTGTAAAGGACCCCATATCAGATGGGTGTGTGGAAAGAAGGACAAGAGATGTCGCGCTACCGCCATCACTCTGAACGGGAAGATTATCAAGTTGAATAACATACATAACCATTGAAACACGAGATTTTAATTAGATTTTTTGTTGTGTTGTTAAAAATCGTTAATATGTTTATCAGTCAGTAGGATAAGTATATGTTTTTAAATTTTAAGTCATCGTCAAGTAAAATGATTGTAAGGTTTTGGAATCCTATTAAATTATCCTTCTTTTAATGAGAGTCCAAATTAGTAAAGGTTAAAAGAAAGATTTTGTATCGGACTGTTTGTCATGGATTCCATATAATTATAATATTTGTGTACTACATAACGCATAGTTACCTTTCTTTATTTCATTCCATTCTTTCTATATTTTTTAGTTCACAATAATTATTGTTCTGATTAATCGTGTCAGCATCTAGTTATAAGGAAATAACTTGTGCAATACCCAACACGTCTTTTATTTTATACTTGACAGGAACACATAAGCCGAAAAGTGGGTGCCCTGTTTGGAACTCAACCTAACCCTTTGGGGATTAAGCATGATGTCTGTTTTTTTTAATTAAACCTTATTTACATTGATGTAAATTGTGTAATTGTTAATGGTTTCAGATGCAGTTATGATGCCGACGAAGCGTGGAAGTATGATGCTCTTACTCGACGGGAATACCTACGTCAAGAATAAAACCTGGGGCGACGGGAAGAGTATCTTTTGGGTGTGCAAGAAGCGAGCCTACGGATGTAAAGCTACTGTCTTGACATTCGAAAATAACGTACTTAAAATAAAGGGTGGACACTCAAGTCACGATTTGAACACTAAAGGGGTACAAAAAGATTAATTTTAGGTAGGGGTTTGGCTATATTTACTGTGTAGGTGATGCCTAAGAGCTACGGTGGCACTCACAATTAGGCGGTCATCTGCCTTTTTAAGCTATAAGTTTGTTTTAAATTTCTACTTATATATTTTTGTTGTTTTCCATTTGTACTTTAAAATACTTACTTTAAATTACTGAATAATTGCATTTAAAATTCTTTCTCTTGTATATAGTCGTGCCTGGCTAGTGTAGAACGTTTTTATGACAAACGCCATATTTTGTGGATACCACACCAAATTCAGTCGAGGGTCTCATATTACACCTACGCTAGGTATTTTGACAATTATAATGCTACGGAGAACATAAATATTGATATATGGACAAGTGAAAGATTTATTAATTTTATCTAAAACATAATTTCTTTATCTTATATAATTAAATAATTATATTTAAATACTTTTATTTCATTGTCATGGTTAACATCTCATATATAATTAGTATTGTGTAAATCTTAAAACATCTTAATTTATTGAAAGCTAAAACGCTCTTATCATACATTTAATAATACTTAATACAAAATTATATTAAAACAATGTTATATATTTTAGAATTAATGTAATAATCAACATTAAATACGCTACAAATCAGGGTTCCATCCACACCATTTGAACGTATACCATTTACTATAATGGCGTTATTCCTATGATTTATTCTACGTAAAACGCCATTTTGGTATTAGCTATCGCTTTATAGATTAGACTTGATTGATTTTAGAGTTTAGACCATTACATTTTTGATTTATTTATTTGGTTCACAATTTGGAATATACGCACATCTTACACTTAAAAACAATTGAATTATAGATGTAACAAACTTCGTGTAATTCCTAAAACTAGTGAACACAGAATGCATATTTTAACAGTTATTTATATATATATTTTTACTGTGAACAATTGCAAAATAAATAAAAATATCTAAACATTTTTAAGAATTTTAAAAACATTCATTCGAGCAGAAGCCAGAGAACCAGAGAATATATCTAATTTCAATCTAATTCCATTACTGTACGAACAGAACTGCTCTCCCAGTGACCGTCCTGAGCCGAGGTTCGTAACCCGTTAGTGGGTTGCCCTCAGCATGGTTACTTAAATCAAGGGTTGCGAGCGCCTGAAGCGTTCACCCGAAAGACCGGTGTGGCCAGAAAAGCCGACTCGCGTCAGGCTATTGGCTGGTAGGTACATTAAAAAAAAAAAGTGGAGAGTGTTAAACAATTAAGGGTCAAACAGGCCGGCACGATTGTGACGCTAGGAGTAGTCATCACGCGTCAGTCAACGAGTGTCAGTGAGTATTTGGACTCTAGTTCTCTGTATCTGTAAATTAATAAATAAATAAATAAATTACCATCAGGTGCAGCGGGGTCACTTTGACGTACCCGTATATATAAAAAGAGACCGTAGTATTTCATATAAATTTCAACTTGATATCTCTATGCGTTCCTGAGAAAAGGGTTCTTGATAGAGAGCCGGACAACAAACATCCTATAAGGGTTCCTTTTTTCCTTTTGAGGTCCGGAACCCTAAAAATAGGGTTAACAAACATAGAGTCTATTTCTAATTTAAAGGAGCATAATATATCGATGAATCTTTGCACATTTGCGGGTTATGATAATTTACAAGAGGTAACGCTAGTTCGGCGATGATCACTCATATCTTATCACTCATTATCTTGTATCTTCTTCTATAACACAAAAAGTAATAGAATACAAGTAGAAATGATAAAGGTTGCAGAAACACGCTGCATACAGGCCACTTTTGATGGGTCCATCTGGAAATCTTTACGGGACGCTCATGTTCAGCAGTGGAATTCATGCTGATGATGATGATGAAAATATGATACAAACGTACACTATTTAGGTAGAAACATGAAATTCTTTTTAACTATTACCTATTTGCAGATGCACTATTAGTGCCAACGAAAAGAGGCAGCAAGAAACTTATTGTTGAGAACAATGTGTTCATAAGGAACAAGATTTGGGGCAATGGAGAGAGGATTCACTGGGTTTGCAAAATGAGGCGGCCTAACAACTGCAAGGCAACCATTTTGACGTACAAAGACAATATAATCAAGGAGAGTGGGGATCATAATCATTAACTATGCCGACCGGTTAAGCGATGCCTATTCAGGGGTCATAGCCAAGATGCTACTCTACAATAACGCTAATAAAAAACAAGAATTTGTATGGGAATGACATGAACGATCAATGTCTGTCGCTAGGAAATGTCAATTTAATACATAGTGTTAGCTTTAACGATTGTATTAAGGCATATTGTTTGCGGCCCTGTAGTTTCTAGCCTCTGTTCAAAGGTGTTACTATTAATAACTAGCGACGCGCCCTGGCTTCGTACCGCTACTAATTATAGCCAGATGCCGACGATGATAGAAAATTGCCAAAAAGCCAAAAATAAAAATTATTTCATCGATCGCTACCAAACTTTACAGGATTAACCGCTAAATTAATCAGATTACCTAAAAAAAACATTAAAATAGTTTAATCAGTTTTTGAGTTCATATGGAACATGCATAAACGCATTTATTTTTATGCATATAGAAGATAATCCAGTATGACGATCTCTTCTCCTATCACATGATATGGATAGTAGTTTGACGAAATTTGTTTGCAATAATCGTGCATCCTAATATCTTCAAGAATACGAGATGCATATAAGAGTTTGCATAAATATACACAATCAAGAGAAACTCAATACTTACTCCTAAACTGAGAACTAAGCTATTTGTAGTGGGTATCAAGAGTTAAGAATGCCCTTGGTAGATCAATATTTAAAGGCAATATTTTTTATGGCCTCCATACTTTTGACTCAATGCGGCCTACTATACTAATATAAGGCGGCCTTCGAGTCATCCACTGAACTGAACTGACTATATCAATTGATTTATTGTTATTTCTAATTTGAATTATCGATACTTAGATATAACGCGTTTGCAAATTAATAACGAGGTGAACGAATGGCTCGTCCAAAAATCACCAAAATTGACCTTTAACTCTAACAACACGGGCCAGACTCTCAACAACAACTCTAAAATACAATTAATTGATGGCATTCGTCACCTTTAGGCGTCTGATGTGGACTCCTGATGCTTTAAAAAAGAAGAGTATTTTTTATGTTTGTAATCAAGAGTACTAGATATATTTGGAGGAAATACTTATTATTCCAAAGGTCTAGGTTTTTTATGGATTTTTTAATATTTGAATTTGCATTTAAAATATTTCAACTGTTGAGTTTTATCGATACGTCATGAAACGATCATGCAATTTATAAGATTGGTTTAAATTTTATATAAAATAAATTGTTTTGTACAGTATGTTAAGTCCGTTAGTTACATAGGTACTAAGAAAGTATATTCAAGTGATTTAAAAACAATTCAATATTAGAGGATTTTTATAATTCAATTTATTTTTGTAGTTTTATTTCCAATTTTAGTTAAGAAGTGTTGATATTTATAACTTATGATTTAGCACTTATCTACAAGTATTTTTTAATAATTTTTGTAAGGTAAATCGCCTATCTGAAATCAAAATCATCAAATAAGGTAGATATTTATGCCTGTATGACATTGTATTGTATGACAATGTAACATTTAACTTTCATCAATGTCACCTTTCAGCATTATTTGGCTTCACACCGGGCGGCAAGCGATGCCTCGACATTGGCACACACAGATACACCGTCCACCAAAATGAGGGCATCAAGACGAGATGGAGATGTGTTAAGAAGACTACAGGATGCCACGCTTTTGTCACGACTATCGATAACATTATTATAAAGTTACGAGGGCTTCATAATCACTGAGGTCCTGACATAAACCTCGCTTGTCGGTAAAAAATATATGGTGTAGGTCAAGATCGTATTAAGAAAGGGATCCCGTTTGGTATTATTGGTAGTAATATAGAGAATTATATCTGTCTAATTTTAGACATAGATTATCTCAATTAATGTGAGGAACTGTATTAGTTCCGATAGTTGTCAATGCTGTACATGTTATTGTCAAAGAAGTGAAATTATCAGAAGCAAGTACGATACTTGAATGCAATGCAATCAGCCCTGTGTTATATATATATACTGCCCACTGCTGAGCACGGGCCTCCTCTACTACTGAGAGAAGTTATGCCTTAGTCGACCACGCTGGCCTAGTGCGGGTTGGCAGACTTCACATACCCTCAGGTATGTATTTAGGTTGAGAATTCTCAGGTATGTAGGTTTCCTCACGATGTTTTTCTTCACCGTTAAAGCGAACGATAATTGATAAACAATACACGCGTAACTTCGAAAAGTCAGAGGTGTGTGCCTTGGGTTTTGAACCTCCGGACATTGTCGCGCAGACCGTTCCATTCCCAGCTTGGCTATCGTCCACTTGATACTTGAATATAAAATTATATTTCTTATGTTTAATGTACAATTTAACATCAACTGTAGTACGACACGATTGTATTTATTGAAACAAAATTTTATTTATTATTTGTTGATGAGTCCGCGACCATCCTTTTGGACGTATGTATTTTTAGATATCCTGCCACTGCAATTATGAAATATTTTTATGTAGTTATAAATATTGATCTCTATACTACCTGCCCTAGTTTTACTATATTAAAATTAAGATTTTAGGACTACATCTATGTGTTTGTTATTCTTGTGACTTGATTCGTTTCTCTTAGTCTTTGCTCCATTTCTTCACACTAGCCTGTAAAAAGTGAGTGATTTAGGTATAAAAAATACTATTGAATAATTAGATCGCTTTAATGATAGCCATATTTCTTAACAGCTTTAGTGGCACTGTCTTACAGGAAACTATTGTCAAGTAAGCATAATAATGCTTACTTGGGTGCATCGGATGCTTAAAATCTTATCCTCATTTTCTTCCTTTATTCCTTCTAAAGTTCTGCGACTATGCAAAATTACTCCGTTAGAGGGCAATATTTTCTTTCCTCCTTATTAAAAAAAATACCGAAATCCTTTTGTATACCCAAGGTATATTATTTTCTCAGATATAACACACACATCCAACAAGATATTAATATACATTTTTGTTTCCAGACCCGGAAGTGAGTTTCGTGGTGAACCGTTACGGCAATAAGACGCTGATATTCCGGGGCAAGAGATATAACAAGAACCACGGCGGTCACCAGAGGGTTTCGTGGCGGTGTGTGAAGCGGAACGATGGTTGCAAATCGAATGTGGTCACCGTTTCTGACCAAGTTGTTCATTTTACTGATCATAATCATTGAATCTTCTGATTAGGTCTTTGAATCCATCGTCTATAACTTATTAACGCCTACAAATTGATGAAAAACCACATATGTGGTGGATTATTAGTAACCTCCTTACTTCTTGGCCCCGACAACGGAAGGATGGTCAACGACTTGCAACTTTTAAAAATAAACAAAAGGATTATTTGTTTCTGCATAGAAACTGCACTTTGAACGTGTGGCTCATCATTTGTAGGTAATTATTTTAAAAAATAATACCATCATTAGAAGTTTCGTGGTATTTGCAATATACAAGTAAGTAGATAATATTACGATAGAGATTTTGAATTACAAGCCTAACTTTAAATTGTGACTTGTTACCGCAAATTCGGAAACACCGAACGGTCCTTACCAATTTTGGTAACTGTTGGGTGACGTAACGTCTCTGGAAAGACTTGTGAGTCGATATTTGGACTGGACTGACAGATCTATGAATTGTAAATTCGTATACTTGCGATGTAATATCGTGGAAAATAGTCCTCAGAAGCATAATAATTTGTAGCATTTGGGATTGGTCGAAAGCACATGAATAATATAATTCAATGTATAACATTGTGTTTAAAGTTTTCCCATCTCTACTTTGGTGTATGTTACTTAAGGTTTCTTAAGTTTACGCGAATGTTAGACATTGAAATAAACTATTTTTTCGTATTTTTCCGCGGTTTTTTAAAGGGGATGATATGTAATTAAAAACCGCGATAAAATCTGCAACATTACTTTTATTTCAATGTGTAACACTTTCATGGCAACCAATCATTGTTTTATGATTGAATTTTTATGCGTGATGATATAATGCTAGTCAAAGTAGTTTTGTGCAAGATAAAGCTCTTGCCTAATTGTTTTGTGTGGTTAATAAAATATGGATCCTATTGAACACAATACACCTTACGAAAATGGGACTTAATTCTCATAGAGATTACAGACCCAATATTTTTTACTATTTTTTAGAAATTTTAGTAAGTAGTTTTTTTTTCCTTTTTCTATTATTATTAAAATTAACATGTTGAGTGTAAGTATATAGTACATAGCTCTTAAATATAAGCATGTATATAAGGTACCATGTCTTTTAGATATAACATTTTATTATAATATACCTATAGGTTGTTAATTCACTAATAAAATGTAATGGTATGCAAGTAAATTAAATGTTATGAATGCACATACATACATACACTCACGCCTTTTATCCCCGAAGGGGTAGGCAGAGGCGCAACTAATGCACCCAATTTTCGCCGTGCGAATTTCGTCCTATGATGTGATAGTGAGCGAGCCTATCGCCATATCGGGCACAAATTCCAGACTCTGGGCTGATACTGAATTGAAAAATCCAATATCACTTTGCCCGACCCGGGGATCGAACCCAAGACCTCAGCATTGCAGTCGTACGGCGTACCGTAATACAATCATGCTACCGAGGTTGTCTGTTATAAATGTTATTATTTAATTAATTATAAGTAGTAAATATTATAATTTACTCTTACGTGAGAATAGATTTGGAAAAATATTTGTATATAAATTGAATAATGGTTACTATATAGTACACTGTACAGACCTATATGAATAATAGAACATGTTAAGCTCATTCAAATGTGGTTTTATATACCTCCTGTCAGAATGCAACCACCCGTGTATTAGAACAGGCTATCTTCGTAAATTATATTTAGCTGTGTGTATAACCGAGAAAAATACGACAAGAGGCGTGAATGTGAAAAAGCATAAAATGTTAAAATTAATTAATTGAATCTACTGAAATAAAATGACGCCACGCCGAGCGTTGCGACTGCCATTATAGCATTTTAGACTTGAGAATTCTCCATAAGAATTTCGAGGGTATGTGAATCTGCCAATCCGCAGCACGCTAGCGTAGTGGACTAAGACATAACTTCTAAGTAGAAGAGGTCCGAACTCAGCAGTGGGCAGTAACAAAATACAAAGCTAGTATTATTATTATAAATCATCGACCAGTCGACTTTACAATGTGTTTGAATTTTAAAGCATGCTTTTAGTACATAATAGTATTCTAGTTGGGATGTCTAAACTGTAGCTAATTATCTAATTTGCGTAAATAAATTTAGACCTAAAAACTAGGAACTAAAATCTATATTACAGGATTCTCAACTGAAGCTGTTTACACGGTGAACAGGCACGGCAATGCAACTTTGTCGTATCTTGGTCACAGTTTTAACAAAAGCTTTTCAAGGGGCAATATAATTATTACGTGGCGTTGCAATCAACGGAACAAAGGGTGCAAATCACGTATTAAGGTGATGGGTAATGAAATAATAGAATACACCAGTCATAACCATCGGTGAATGAGTTTTAATGCAATTTTTTAGATTTCATGTTTACAAAATGTGTCACGTAAATTTGAAAACTGTACCTACTATTTAAAAAATATATAATATGTTCAAATTGTATTGGTTCCTTGATGAATGTGTCACTTGGTGTTATTTTAAAGTATCCTGTTCTTATTTAAAATGGTAGTACTTTATTAAAGACATATATTTAAAACATTGTGACATTTATGATTGACATAAAAGTCTAGATAAATACCTCAACACCATAATATACAAGAAAGTAAGTAGTAAGAAAAAAATGCACAATATAAACCATAATCTTTTATGCATTGTCTTAATTATATATTGTTGTCACTCATCCGTAACCAGATTTTTTAATTTATATTTTGCGATGACGTTTTGCGACGTCATCCACTTAGTGGGCTGGATTGAAACTAAAAATAACCATATAAAATCGCAAATTTATTTTCTCTATTTTTAGGGAGTTTTATTGGCAAGACATTTCCTGCTAATGGATTGTCGACGATCACTGTGCCACTTTGGGATCACTTGGCGTTCGAAATAGCAACGGCTCTGAAGGAGGACCCACTCCGTTGGCATGGAAGGGCTAGCTTGTAAAGAGAAGGAGAAGACGAAAAAATAGAAAGGAATATCAAAACTGTTAGTCATTGTTAGTTGTAATAGGTACGTAATACATTTTGCGCCTTAGTTTGCCGTGTATGTCTTTCTAAACCTTCAAATGGCTACAGAAGACCATTTTCAGGTTATAAAAAGGGTCAATTGTCCAACATAATATGTCTATAACCAGTACCGGGCTCAATGATGAGCGGACCGAGTCGGCTGGAGCGCCAGGTTCTAGAGGAGTGCCACAGGTTCTGAGGAGATGATACGGGTTCGTAAAGGCAAAATAAAGTCACAGAAAGAATTATACCCGAGCTGCTTGAGTAGCTAAATTCGGGACTGTATAACCAGGCTTATACATTTATGTATTGTTACAGAAATTCCCACCGAAGTTCTTTACACGACGAATAAATTGGGGAGCACTAATCTACTGCACTGTGGTAACATGTTTAACAGAAGCGTGTGCAGGAATGGTAGGACGACATGGCGCTGCAACCAAAAGAACAGGGGCTGCAAGTCCCAAATCAAGACTATTGATCATGAAATTGTGTACTTCACAGGGCATAATCATTGATACGTATTTTGGCAATGTTCTGTGCTGACCACGGGCCTCTACGAGGGTGTTAATAATATAATTGTGTATTCAAATGTCTTTATTTTTATTCCATATTAAAATTTATGTAGACAATTTGAACCTTGTGAAATGATGTTACCAATAAATTTTGCTAGCGGCTCAGACCGCGTTCTTTCCCAAAAAAACGCCCCATTGTTCAGTTTCATGATAAAAATAGCTTAAATGTTAATGCAGGACTTGGTAAACCATGTTTATACTGTCAAAATTCATCGAAATCCATTCAGAATTATGAGTATCAAACAAACCATCATTGTAAATATGAAAAAATATTCAAAAATTTCGTATTAATGATATGAGTAGAAAGTATAGAATTTGATGTAAGTTAATGTCATATTATGTGCAATATATGTATAAATATTTTATAGGGGCAACATAACAGATTGTGTTAAGGTAAAATTCTACTCGAACAGGTGATAGAGTAAAATAAATAAATTATAAAATAATAACCTGTTTTCTTATCATCAAGACTATTAATTAATTAATGTACGCAATGCCCACGAACCAGGCCGGGTTGTGTCATCCGTAGTCAAGTAAAGATATGTCTCTATTCATACTGGTGAATTGCAAGTGAATTCGCAGCGAGGCGAAGACGCTGCGCACTCGTCCAGTGTAATGAGACCGGTAACTTTACTTGACTACGGATGGAACAACACGGACTTGGTCGCTATAGTTAATATTTA
The DNA here is from genome assembly GCA_947568825.1 of Sphinx pinastri. Taxonomy (NCBI): domain Eukaryota; kingdom Metazoa; phylum Arthropoda; class Insecta; order Lepidoptera; family Sphingidae; genus Sphinx; species Sphinx pinastri. Next base: position 4,083,846 of record OX387627.1, on the reverse strand, counting down.
TCTACATCATAAAAAATGATAGTATAATCATCTTTATATTCGCAAAAAAGTAAGTTTCTGAAATAGAATTTCGGAAAAAAATAAATAAAATAAAATAAATATTTAATATTTTTCAGAAACTCCTAAAGTGCGTTACTTAATAAATGAATTAGGAATGAAAAATTTGGTGTATTGTGGAAAGTTATTTGTAATGGGCGTTTCGAAGGGTGGAAGGACAACGTGGCTGTGCACCGAGCAATCTAAGGGCTGCGGGTCCACCATTCAGACATTTCGCAATGAAATCATGTGCTATACTAGTCACAATCATTCTTAGAATGCATTTTCCATGTTTACAAATATTTGTATGTAAATATTGTATAAGCGAGTAACATGTGTATTTGTGTAACTTATTGTTAATCGTATGTCTTTGAACTTGATCTCTTTATGTGATTCCAATTTTAAATTATACAATGGTGTAACCTTTATGTAGTTTTTTTCAATATGAAATTATGATACAAAGTATAGTATACGTAGGTTTTGCGATATATTGACTATTGATTAAATGGGACAAATTAATATAACTATTACAATATTACAGGTAATCCAACTAAAGCTATTTACATAACCAATAGATCCGGGGGCAAAACTTTGATGTATTGTTCAAATTTTTTTAACAAAAGTTGTTCAACGGGCCGGCGGTCAACCTGGCGTTGTAATAGGCGAAATAAAGGATGCAAGTCGATAGTAAAGACAATGGGAGAAAGAGTTATATACTTCACAAGCCACAACCATCCGTAGGATATATCCGTAGTAGCAAATATTTGTACTCCATTTTGAAAAATTGGGAACGTTGTTAGAATTCTTTTTAAACCACACTTTATATATTTTATATTCGGATTTGGATATTGTGTTTCCTTTTATTGAAATATATGTGACATAACGGATGTTTTAATGTTATTTTACTTCAGTTCCATATGCTTATTGTGGAGCACATAAGTACATGGTGCAATTGAAATTTATTTTTTAAAATTTTATATTTCAGTACGTTTCGTGCCAAGCGGGCATAAAAAGAAATTATTAATGGTCAACGGTTATACGTTCTCCGAATATAGTCCTCGTTTCTGGTATTGTACTAAGCGAAGAACTGGATGTAAGGCCAAAGCCCGCACCGACTACCAACAAGCACTTAAACACCTATCAGATGAGCATAACCATGAACCCCCGAAGTATTACGTCACGGATACTGGAGAATATATAAAAGTGGATTAAGCTTTCCTTATAAAACTATGAGTTACTTATTGCTCGCATCGCGCGCGTGGATGAACTTTCCTGGTATAAAAGTTATGATTATGTACTTCTCCGGCATAAAGAGTAGCATATTTGTCCAGGATAAGATCTATCTATAAAATTTTATACAATTTTGTTCAGCTGTTTCTGCAACTGTAACAAATTTTCGAAGTTATACTGTAAGTAAGATAGATCTGGACAGAAAATGTATGGCTTGAATACCTAAAATGTATAAAAAAAATACGATAAGCATACTGTACAGTATTATTTTTCTTTTTTAAATAAAAAATATTTTTGAATTAAGTTTTTCAATGAAACTAGTTACCAAACATTCATTTGTAAAAGCTTGTTGTTTTTTTATACTTATTATTTTTTTCTATTAATTTATGTCATAGTCCTGAAAGACTTTTTCATATAAATAGATAACAAGACCAACTGATTAGTCGTTTGATCGACGATATACCTATAAATAATAACCCATAACTTTTAATTAAATAGTACCGCACCGAACCGCAAAGAGCTTCTCATGTGGATACATAACTTAGCCCGAGTTTTCTAACCGTGGTTATCCTCGGTGTTATTAAAGTGGACGCGCTCGCAGAGCTTCGAGTGCGCCGGCGCGGCGTCAGGCGTGAGGCGTGAGGCGCTGCGAGCGCGTCCAGCTCAATAAGATAACCGCGGTTGAAAAAACAGGGCCTTAAAGCCAAAAGTCTTAAAATCCAGTTATTTTACTGGCTACAATGTCCTTCCGAAATAGCAGATTGTTACAGGGATACATAAAGCAATGGGTCTCTTATTATTCATTATGAAAGGTCAAAATATCATGAGACATTCACATCGAAAATAATGTTTGCATTGCTGCTGAAAATATTATCTAACTTCAATTAATCCTGGTTATGGAATAAATATTTGTTTGCTTACAAGTAAATACTTGTAAGCAAACAAATATTGTTTGCTATTGACACAAATGTGTCAAAATTGGGCATTACTAAACAGCTAACATATTTAAATTATTTTAATTTACCATTTTCATAATTGTGTACATAAATATAAAAACTATTTTTAATTATAAACATTTTTTTAGACAGTTTAATTGAATTAAATATTTTTCAGCGTTCGTGGCGTCGCTCCTGCGCGCGCGCCTCTACAAGGAAACTACAAATATATACATAGCAGGGCACAAGTTCTTCAGGCACTCGCGGTCCCTCATCGGGAATCGAATCAGGTGGACTTGCGCTAAGAAACACAAGTTCAAGTGCAAGGCCTCGGCTGTCACCATCGATGGAATCGTCATTTCAACATCGGGAGAGCATTCGCACAATTGATTCGATCGTAGATATATATTTAAAACACCCATGCTAATAGGGTATTTTACTTTTTTTTAAAAATGTTTTAATTTGATCCTAAGGTAAAATACGTCTAGAAATGTAATAAACAATAAATTCAATCGGTAAGTGCTATTAAAACGCATTTAAACTTTAAATTTTCGCGCGTAAATATTTGAAAACGCTAGACGCCATGGTGTGACGTCACTTATCTAGTAAAAAATGAAGCTGTGCATTGTTACGTACTTTTGTAACATAATATAGTAAGTATTATACTTTTAAAAAAGTTTATGAGTAACGACAAACACTACATAGAATTTTCGAACATCGTAACTCGGTAAAACAAAAATCGTGTATTATTGCAAAAAAAAAATCCACCACCAAATAGATTAATTATTCTTGGTACGTTTTTGCTGTCCTCGCTAACAAAACCATTGTCCATAATAATATTTTAATAAATAAAGTAAAAACAGTCTTATTCGACAATTTAGAGACACGAATGCGAGTTTACACTTCTTTTTGCTATGTTTGTGACGTAATATCATGGCGGCATCTGATTCGCATATTAAATTTGTACAGATAAAAAAAGTGCAAAAGGTGAAATTTAAAAAAATATTTCATATTTTTTTATCTAAAACTAACATTTTCAGATTGCTTATTGTCTAAACTATGTTATAGGAGTATTTTTTTTTCTCATACAGTAAAATACCCTATTATGGAGTACTAAGGGCCAATCCACGCTCCGCATTTTAGATGTGCTGACGAGGCGCCTCAAACGCAATAATTACGACGCGGTTAACGTGATGCAGATGAAAACTGTGATTTTTACAAACTATGTATGCGCTGATGACCCTTGCATTTGAAACACCCTCGTCAGCAGCTCAGTTAACATTGTTACGTGCATACGCCCTTAAGCTTGACGTGGATGCAGTTTTTTTACCATTACCTGTTTGTTATGTTCATGAAATCTAGTTACAAAAACATTATTATTTATGTCTATATTAAGGTAAATAGGGCAATGTCATGTTTTGTCAAATCGAGTCTCATAATATAACAAATGTTTGTGTTATTCGCAAATGTTTGTTTTGAGTGTGTTTTTTTTACTGAGTCCCAATAATTCCTGACTGAAGTAAGGACTATAGGGGTATTTATTTATTTTAGTTATTCTTCCTGTCGTTGCACCGATGCAATACATGTAGCACATAAGTTTTAGAAAATATTGGTTATAGTTTTTTTTATGACGTAGGTAAAATGTTTTAACCCCTTACCAAACCTGAAATTAGTATTTTGTTACTTACTTATGTAAAATAGTTTAAAAATCAGAGAGACCGTATACTATACCGAAATGAAATGAAATAAATGTCATTATTTAACTGAACGTTGATTGTTCCATGTTTGGGCCATACTAACTATTGAATGCGCGATCTCCACACGCATGCTTTATAAGGTTGCCACTAATTAGATGTTTTACGATGGTGACATGGTACTAGAACTATTTAAGGGTTAACTCAATAAATTCAACAAATTAACTCAATATTAATGGAAATAGGTAAATAATGTATTCATTGTAAATTTCGTGGACCCTCGGTAATTGCACAGGTTTACATATTATTTTCAATGAAGTGCCCTAAAACTTGTAAAAAAACATGGAAATATTATATATCCTTACATGGTCTGCCTGAACTAATAAAATAGTCGCTACCTCCATCTATGGAATACAAGCGTGTAATAATGTTACATATAAATATTATGCAGGCTCCTTTGATATTGCGTTACTAAAGGATACCACATCTTCTTGAAAATAACATTTTATAATAAGTATCTCTAGGCTTAGATGTAAAATAAAAAAATTGAAATTTTTAACAACATAAAGTAATTTTAATTTTATACGCCTAATGCCACTACCACTATGAGAGAATCAGTCGGAGCGGCAACATGACACTTTCAGTCAGAAAAACACTTACCCAGACATCATATTGTTCTTACTAAACTACAAAGTGTTGAAAAAGCAGAGAACTAAAACCGGAATTTTTGCGAAAATATTCGTTATTCATGGATGATTTTTGGCACGATGTTAGAGGAAAAGTCGTGTATGTGGTTTCATTTAGTAACGCAATGTCAAAATGACTGTATTAACTTGTCTCTACATCTAATTTAGATCAATGTATTAATATAAATATGATGTGTATCTTATAGAGTAATAACGCGTATTTAATAAAAATATTCTACCCACAGTCGATCGAATTTACAAAAACAATTAAAAATGCGGAATGTTCTAACTTAACATGAGTGCGTAAATTAATTATTGTATGTGATGCATACTTATGAAATGTGGTTCTAAAATCTAATATAGTATTAAATTTAGTACTAAAATGTGTTAAAGTAAATAATATGGATCTGTCATCCTATGGAAAGTTTATAACTAAATTGATTTTACAAATAAAATGATGATATTGGGAAATAGTCTTTAAATTGTATGAGAGAAGTATTATGTTCATTGTATTGTTACATGAAAAATTAATTATTATTATTATTAGTGAGTACTAATTCAAAATTAGAAGTTGTTGCATTATTAGTGGAAATATTGAATTATGTGTGACGATTAATACATTAAATAATTAAGAATTAACCCAAAAATGCGTTAAATTTAATTTGTTGAACTAAAATTTACATAAATGTAATAGCGAGTGTGTGTGGGTTTTTCGAAAGCAAAATAATAATTATTTAAAATGATTAATATAACAATATAACTGTAATATAATTTTTATACATTCCAAATGTAATTTATTCAATGATGAAAATATGTGTTGTAAAATAAATAAGATTAATTAAGAAATAATATAATAATAATTATTGTAATGTTACCAAAGGAACAATTTATTGTATTTTAACATCATAAAAATTTAAATATTTAAAAATGGAATGTTTGTCAAAGGTTGCCTTAAGGTTTAGAAGCGATTGTGATCAGGGCTTAAACGGAATGAGTCGGAATGGTGATTAATATTTATTATTGTTTTAATATAAAATAATCAATGTGAATATTTTTGAAAGTTGTTTAGAATTGTATTGTCGAATTTTTAATAACAAATATTAAACTATATTACGTTTTTAATTAGAATACCTTGTATTTAATGCATGCAATATCTGCCACTGAACATCATAAAAACTTTGACATAAATAGTATATCCTGATAGATTCTAAAATAATAAACGGTGACAAATTTTGATTTGGCTCACTTGATAACGAAGTAGAAAATGATTAATAAGATCATTTGTTGATTTCCAGGCACAGTAATAACTATGGCTAATGGTTCAACGGCATTATTATACCGGAAATACACGTACAACCGACGGAAGAAAGCAACTGACAACTGTTGGAGATGGTACTGCACGGACTATCATAGGAAATGTACTAAATCTATCGTTACTGACACCGAGTATTTTGTAGTGCATTCGGCGAATGAACATAATCACCCACCGCCTAAATTGATTGGTAGCAACGAAGGAGTTTATATTAAAGTACGTTAGTCCCGCCTCGGCCCAGCGACATTTATGACCTGGGATATTCCGGTTGGCTCTTAGGTCTAGATCTAAGAGTGCTATCTGCTAGCAGTTGTGTCTGTCTGAAGATAATTTGTTTGGAATTAGGGTAGACACAGGTGGATGATTTTAAACGCGTATTGTGACGACTGCTGGTCAGTCTGTCGTCCTGTACATTTTTTTTATTGCATTAAATGACCGAGACGAGCATGCCGTTGGCCTGATGGTAAGCGATACGACCACCCATAAACAGAAGCAACACCATCCAGCACCTTGCGTTATAAAGTACTGTGTGGCATTCCACTGCGCTCGTCATCCTGAGACATAAGATGTTAAGTCGCATTATGTCCAGTAGTTACACTGGCTACAATGTCCTTCAAACCGAAACACAACAGTGCATGCACACTGCTGCTTGGCGGTAGAAATAGACATTGCGGTGGTAACCACCCAGACGGACTCTTACATATGAGAGACCAACCACCAGTGAAAAAAGCTTTAATTTTCTATTAGTACTATTATTTATTACAAACCCTTGAAACTGCCTCGGTGGAGTAGTTGTATTACGGTACGACTGCAAGGCTGAGGTCTCGGGTTCGATCCCCGGGTCGGGCAAAGTGATATTGGATTTTTCTATTCAGTATCAGCCCGGAGTCTGGAATTTGTGCCCGATATGGCGATAGGCTCGCCCCTATCACATCATGGGACGGAATACGCTTGGCGAAAAGTGGGTGCACTAGTTGCGCCTCTGCCTACCCCTTCGGGGATAAAAGGCGTGAGCATGCGTGCGTACCTTGAAAGGAGCTATTTGGCTTTAACGAGTAGTCAATATTATTAAGGATTTAGCATACCGAACAATGAGGGAATATTGGTCCATCTAACTCATCTTCAAAAACTAAGCGCAATATTTTCTGCAACTTGAAGAAAATTGCCATAGAGGCAGTTAGGAGAAGAATGCGTTTCTTAATTAACTTTGTATCTTTACATAGTAATGTAATTTTTATACTTAAAACAAAGTCCCCAGGAACGTCTGTCTGTTTTTTTGAACGAAATAATACTACAGTATGGAGATAGTTTGAGACCCTGGAAAGAACATGGGCTACTTTTTATCCCGGGAAAATATATTGCGGGACTTTTATCCAGAAATAACTCTTTCACATGGGCATAAGCTAGTTATTCAATACCTTTATAATAGATTTATTAGAGTGTGCTGTATGTTAGTGTGGAAAATATAAGAAACTATTTTTATTAGTAATTTTTTATACTACCATTGTATATAATTCGACCACTACTATATGAATCGAATTATTACGTACTTCATTTTTTTAAATACATTAAGATTTCTATATTTCCCTATTGTTTTAATTGGAATGTACGCATGTATAGTAAATAAAGTCCTGTATAATAATTATTATCCGTTATACAAAACTTCAATATCCTATAAGCATTTTAAGCGGAATGATACGGGGATTCGTTTTCAAATTAGGCCGGCATAATTGTGTCGACTGGCGATGGGTAATCATCTCTCGTCAGTCGACAGTCGACACTCTATCGGGACCCCCCTCCACTAAGCATCAGGTGCAGAGGGGTTACTTTGCCGTGTTCGTATAACAAATAAATCTGGTTGATATTCCTACTTACTGAACTCATAATTGAGTTGTACAATAACTGCAATATAACTATTCCTCGTGTTTGAATTCCAGGCATAATAATAACAATGGGAAACGGTTCCACGGCGTTGTGGTACAAGCAATACACGTACAACCGTCGGAGTAGAGCGTCGGAAAATCGTTGGCGATGGTATTGCGCTGACTACCACAGAGGTTGCTCTACATCTGTAGTCACTAATTCGGATTTAGTTGCAGTCCATACAGTTAATGAGCATCGGCATGCGCCACCGAAATTGATACGCACGGGTCGCGGAATTTATATTAAAATTCGTAATAAATAGTAAAATTTTAAGGATTCAGTTTCTATTTTTACCACCTTGTTGATTTTCTAGTTATACTAAATTCGTCTCTGGAATAACTAACCTTTGAGCGGTTAACTTTTTATTTTATGGTATTGAATGACGAGACGAGCATGCCGTTCGCCTGATGGTAAGCGATACGACCACCCATAAACAGTAGCAACACCATCCAGCACCTTGAGTTACAAAGTACTGTGTGGCATTCCACTGCGCTCGTCATCCTGAGACATAAGATGTTAAGTCTCATTATGTCCAGTAGTTACACTGGCTACATATGGCATATCAACAAAAAAGTCATAATAATAATATGTCATGTTGTAAAATATGTTGCTATAATGTAGGTATGCTGCTGAAACTAAAGATTAACTCCAATCTATACTTAATATTATAAAGCTGAAGAGTTTGCTTGTTTGTTTGAACGCGCTAATCTCAGGAAATACTGGACCCATTTTGAAAATTCTTTCACTAATAGAAAGCTACATTACTCCTAAATGCTATAGGCTACTTTTTATCCCGGGAAAAGATTTTTATCCCGGAAAAACTTTTTAACGCGGGCGGAGCCGCGAGTGATACTAGTAAAATATACAATTCATTAAATCCAATAAAATATATGTAATATAATATGTAGTTTTGGACCCTCTCATTAAAATACACAAAAGCAGCCACCTTATTTATTTGAAATTTATTCAGCGATGTTAAACGTACATTTCATTTTACAGTTCCAAAATTCGTGACGACTGCCTACAGTCATACCGCAATACAGATCGACCATTTTAGGTTCGTGAAGGATTACCAAACTGGAAACAAGACAAGGTGGCGGTGCGCCAAAAAGAAGATGAACTGCAAGGCGGCCCTTACTACCATAGATGACGTCATCGTCAAACTCACCGGCAACCATAACCATTATTGAGATTAGCTCTCATAGTTTTATACTTAAAGTTGATTATTCAACCGTCTGAATCCTATCGGACGAAAATCTTTGTAATTTTGACATATTTTCTACAGTGCACATGAGATACGATAAAGTAGCTTTAAGGATTGAAAAATTAGTCAAAACAAAATGTAAATAAGCTTTAATTAATGATCTTATTATTGTATAAGAATTATGTGTACATGTCGTATAAATTAATTTATAATAATATGTGTTTTTTAGATATTGCCATATTAAGTTTTATTCGTTAATTTGCGTTGTTAAACCGCTATTTATGGTTTTTACAGTTTTCTAATGGTAAACTTGCTTATGCTCCATCACCCATTAACTGATAACGGCTATCACTAAAGGAACACTGAATGGAAGTACCCTGAGAGTAATTTTAAATAACCATGCAAATTGCCATTTCCTAAATAATTGTAATTATTCAACTGCTTTCGCCCAGTTTCTGCCACATTCTGTCCATATCAATCAAAGGTCAATCCAAACGAAGCACGCTCATCACTGCTAGTACAACCAGTTTGAATAATTAGCAGAAGTTTTAAACTATTGAGTTTTTTTTAATCATTCTTAATCAGCGCTCATAGCAAAAAGTTGGTAAGTACATCATTAATATCGTAATTTCAAAGAAGAGAAAACACGTTTACAGTACCACTGTATCTAGTGAGTGAGTTATGCTGTTTCAATCATATGGTTTATAATATAACGTCCAAATTCCCTTTCAGTGAGTTTCGTTCGCAACAAGTCAGGAAAGCCGATAGCAATAGTCAACGAGTACTCCTTCTACCGCGCCACTCAGGGCTTGAAGAACGAAGTCTGGCGCTGCACTCGCTGGGGGAAGTGCTTCGCTCGCGTCATCTTCAGCAGGCAAGGATATATCGTCGATTTCACTAAGGAGCACAACCATCCGCCACCGAGTATTTTTAATTTTTATCAATAACGGCAGATAAAGAGTTTGAACTCGCTAGTAAATATTACACAGAGCAAGATAGAATAATCGGCATTGAATGAGTTTTAGAGATAGATACTAGACTCGCTTCAGTGGCGTCTCTGTTAAGCTGACTTTGCCGATTCTCGTTCTATAGCTTAATGTGTAATACTTACTGAGTATTGTATGTATGTTTGATTAGAAATATATGAACGGTATAGACCATGCGTTTAAGTATGGTCTTAGTCGAGTTGTTAAATTATTTGGCTTACGTAATATTGGCATGATTAAGCATGTATCAGTTAGTGGACTGAATGTTCGGTAACGCCAAAAATAGGTACATCTCTACTCTATTCACATGAACACGTGCTCGTGGGTTTTAGAGAAAGAGATAATGCAAATTACCCTTGTTAATTATGATTCAACATATTGTGATATTACAAAAGAAATTACGAAAGATTGACTGGAAGAGAATGCTTTCGGCATCGAGTCCACCTCGACTCGACGACCTGTTTGAAAAACGCGACATAGCAACTCTTTTCGGTCACATTTCGGGATAAAACGATGTATAATTCCGTAAGTTATTTGAGCGTAATCGCAAATAGTCAGTCAGAATTTGCGCCTTTATACAAGTTTGAATCTAAAATCCAACAAGGAATATGATCTTGTGCTCTTAATTCTTATCTTTCGAAGGTTGTGTTTTTGTTAAGAGTCCCTAGATGTTTTTATACTAGGTAATTGAATATGTGAATGTCACCAGTATTATATAAAAAATAATAAATAATAGTAATTATATTTAAAATATCGCTTCACTATGCTGACACTAAGGGCATTATTCCGACATTGAAATTAAACTACTATTACGGCATTATTTGGCTGAGAATGGCCATTTCGGTTCAAATTTTTTTTTTTTTTTTGTTGCGCTTGCCTTTATAAGTTTCATTTTATTAAGAAAGTAGGAAGAGCAATACAACAAAAATAATTTTGTAAATGTAGGCGAATGCACATTGTACACCGTTATTTTATTATTTTTTTTGTGTTATGTCCAGTTTTACGTATTTGTACATGCCTGTCCAGGTATTCCCTAAATCCCTTCATTTGGATTTTATCTTATTTCAACGGTGATGTGCGTGCATTAGCTTATATAACTAATCTGACTTTGTACACAGCACAAAAGAATTGAAAAAAAAAAGAGAAAGAAACAATGAACAATTGATGACAAAAAAAGTAAGCCCGGAGTTTCTTTCTGCCTTTCTTCTTCGGGTCGTCATCGCTTAGGTAGCTAGTGAAAGGCTGGTAGGTTAGCTAGGCTAGGGCCTGTAGTGTCCTCACCGGTGAGGATCGCGACGCGTTCCTCCCATTATTTTAATAAAATGATGTCCTTTTTATATCCCCTTTCCTGCCAGCCCGAGCTGTTTTTTTTCTTTTTTTTTGTTTTTGTTTATTTCTTATCATAGATTTACTCCCAATAAAAATGTCGGTAGTTATATAAGTGACCATTGGTATTTATAATAATTATTAATATAATCAATTTAATGTATCTTGACTTATCATAAGTGCAACTATGTTCGCCTACGTGATGAATAAAGTATTTTATTTTTATTTTATTTTTAATGTAGGCAACTATACTTACTTTTTTTTCAATTTTTATATGTGCGATATCTCAAAAATATGTTTTATGTTTTTAGTAATTCCTATTTCGCACTGCCAATTCACTTTGCATAAAAATAATTGCAAAAAAATGTAAATAAGATGTAAATTTTGGTTCTAAAATATGCAAATTAAATTATTTTCAAATTCCATTTCGATTTTTATTTGGGAAATGACTTGATATTGTTATTATTTATACTTAATATACTATGAAAACATAAAGCTTTGTTAGGGCATAGATGTTATGCTGAAAATCAAATGTACCTAATATAGTTCGATAACGTTGACGTAGTATATGGAATATCCACCAGAATAATATTTTGAATATAAATTGCTGTTCCCAAGATAAAGCTTCATCAAACAAGGTGTATTAACTTTTCTGCGTGCACTTAAAACAATGCGGAGTCAGTGAACAATTTTCATGCTAAAGCAATTTGGATGCTGCACAACCGGGAAATCGAATTCGGTCCACGGCCGAAATAGCCATTAGTAGAACGAGGCAACAAAAAATTCGTTCTTACTTTACGTAACTTCGCTGGCTCAGCGACTTGAATCTTATGGTCTCTGGATTGAGGGTCCTCAAGATGTTCCTGCCCTATGTCAGCTTTTGACAGTTAATTAACTTCAGTTACTAACTAATTCTTTTTGTTTCAGTGACGTGGATGCGCAAGAATGACCACACTATAGCCATTATCAACAACTACACTTTCTACTGCGGTGTGCGAAAAACAACAGAACATGTTATATGGCAGTGCTCGCACGATAAATGCCAAGCAAATTTCGCCACTAGAGACAGGGTTATGGTCAGCATGAATATTTCGCACAATCATTCACCATCCAGGTAGATGAGTTGCTATTAAGGACCTTTAACATCCTGGAAATTGTATTTTATTTAATGTGAAAGTGATATGATAGTTCTTAGATATAGGTAATTATATATTTTTTAGTGATGAAGAGAAATTACGACGTCGTCGTGTTACTACGGATCAGTTGGAGGCCATGTTCCCAATTCTAAATTCTAACAAAGAATTTGCCCTAGGTTATAACAAATCTGCAGAAGCGCGTGTGCTTTCTAAACGGATGTGGAGAACCGTTGCACAAGTGCTCAACTCCCAAAAGGAAGGTTCTGTGAAAGACTGGAGGGGATGGTCGAACGTAAGTACCTTAAAAACTTCAGTGCAGACTGGTGGAAAACAGTGCGAAAAATGAAATTTAAATGTTATATACAATTTTAATAGAGCCGAAACTGATACAAGATGCAGTTACCCGTTTATACGTCGATGTCTTTATTTTATTTATTAGGGAAAATAAACAATTGTACATTACAAATTAGGTAGGTACATAGTATTTTCCATGACGTTTAGCAAACGCACAATCCACACCATTTTCCACGGATTATATAGGTAGTATTATTATAAGACTCTCTTAGGAGAATACACATTTTTTGTTGTTACAATATAATACGCTTAAGAATAATATTAACATTAATACTCTTCAGGAGCCTATAAATTAATTGCAACAAAATAAAAAAAGAGACTGTTGTTATTTGATACAACAGCAGTACTTAAACGAGTCACTCTTTGCAGAGGACTTCGACAATCTTCCTTTTAAATTGACATTCAGTTAGTGCAAACACATCAATGTCTGAAAAGTGCTCGTTGTAGTTATTATCAAGTCGACGTAGGGGAGTATGCATACCGGCATTGGTTCTGCAAGTTTCCGCCGAAAATAGTGTGCGCGCTCTCACCTCACGTCAGCTTAGTTGATACCACTTGTGTGCTATTTTCAACTCTATTTATATTTTGTGCTGGTCAAAATTATGCCAGATTTTCACTAAGTGTAAATAATTGATTAAATTAGCTATATTCTCTGAAACGGAACTTTTGTGCAGTACTGGGTTGATTACAAGGCTAAATTAAAAAAGAGAGCTGTAGCTCAACATACACCCCATAGCCGGAAAAAGGGGGGGATGTCAGACGTTCTGCCACTTAACGATTTGGAGAAGAAATTTTTAGGACTTATAGGAGATGAAGTCCGGCGCGGTGCCAAACGTCGGCGTCATACGCAAGGCCGTCAAGCTGTGAGTACTCTTATTTTCTTTTTAATCAAATTTGGTAGGGAATAACAAAAAGACGATTTACGATATTATTAAGTGTTCCTACAGTGCTCGTCACTAGCTCCATCCATTAATGATAAGGATTTTTTTCGGTCACTCTCGTTCGCTTTGTCTGTATCAATAGACGTATATTGCGGTCCATTTTCGAGATTAACTGTCGTCGTAGATTTCTACGATACGGCGTCGCGTCGTAGGACTACGCAACGCCGTATCGTGTTTATGTGTATGAGCACTACTGCTAATCTTACGAGAAGTTTAAAGAGCGAACTATATGAGTGGGCCTTCCGCGAGCTATCAAGAAAAGATGCTCGCGAACAGTTGCAGTAACTGCTTGAGAGCGGCGCGCGTGTTGCGTATTTGAGGCACGTTCGCCATAATATTAAGACATATGTATACACTAATTCCTTTTATCCCTAAAGGGGTAGGCAGAGGTGAAACAAGTGCACCCACTTTTCGCCGTGCATATTTCGTCCCATGATGTCATAGGGGGCGAGCCTATCGCCATATCGGCTCAAATTCCAAACGTCGGGCTGATACTGAGTAGAAAAACCCTATATCACTTTGCCCGACCCGGGGATCGAACCCGAGACCTCAGCATTGTAGTCGTACCGTAATACAACTACGCCACCGAGGCAGTCTCAATATTTAGAGGTACTCAATAATGTAATAAAATTACAGTTATCTTATAGGAAAGGTGCATGCATATCTTAATCTTGATTTTAATATAACTTTTTTCAATCTTGTAACGTGAATATATCTAACAAATGACTTTAAGGATCCTGAAAGCGGTCCGCTATTGGGTAACCCCTAGTGTAGATCATAATGGTCAAAATATTGAAGAGGATGGAGGAAAGACGAATGTACTCAAGTCACAAGTATCTCACATGTAGTATTATCTGATATTAAATGTCGTAAATAAATTATTGTAGCAATAAGGTGGTGTTTCATTTGAATTATCCTCTATAGAATAGGTAGCAATTCTGCAATCTTCCAGTACTTTGTATTGGAAGTCACCCTTGTAAATATTCTGGTTGTATGACTCTACCAACGGTAATTTTGGTATTAGCATTGTTAAAAATGATTCTAAATTTTATTCATTTATATTATATTTTTTGTTTGTAGTGAGGTGGGCGCGAAAAACAAACGGCAAAACGATAGCCATTCTCAAAAACTATACTTTCTACTGCGACTCGCGGTGCAAGACGACTGATATGTGGCTCTGCTCGTCTTATAGCAAGTGCAAGGCGAAGTTCGTCACCACTAAGGACAGAGTGATTCTACGCATGAATGCTTTACATAATCATAGGCCCCCTAAATACACTTTGGACCGGGGGATGTACTTTAAACTTTAATGGATTTTCGTTCGTTTCACATGGGCATCCCATTGAAAACCAGCGCCGCGGCACTGCATTGGTGGTACCGTGGCATTTAGCTGAATGGGAGGCCCATTGTTGGTACAATAATTGCTTTTTTTTTATTTATTTAACTTTATAGTATGAGATGTGTTTTTGTTTTCCGTGTGCAATATTGTACCGATAATAAACTTCTTTCTTTCTTTCTTCTTCTTCTTTCTTTCTTTATATTTTTTATTATATGAGTTAAGTTTATACGTATTCAGTATAGAGTTTATATCGATATAGGATGTTGCGAAAAGGTGGTAGAAACAACAAATAAAGGAGGAAGTAACGTATGGGTTTGAGTATTTAAATGAAGAGGGAAATTTCCGTCGTAAAGTTACTTTAAATGATTTTAATTCAACGATTAACGACCAGAATTTGCAGTATTTTATTATGCTATCATATGCATATAGACGGATGGTTGATAATGTATCAAAATCAAAACGAAATGTTAGGGTTGCTATAAAAAATATAAAGAAAAATTCAAAGCCCTGTGTTCATTTATTAGGTACGTTACCAGTACAATTATCTTTTAAGTGCTGTTGTTATCTTTTTGTAACATCCTTCATTATGTTTAAAGTCGTAACGATATCTGTTACAGTTATGATTTCCACGACTAGGATTAATTACGTTTTTGAGGTACTCGCACGTTTATTTTTCGTTGTACTTGGTCAATAGTTAAGGCCAATAAATAAATCACGAATATTTGTTTTATGACTAAGCACATTTTGATGCGCAGGTGATGAACTACAGCCCAGCGCGGGACATCCTTTGTAAATTGTAACTTATTTAGATGTAATAAGTTAAAAAATTGTATAGACATGTTAATCTGTGCAATTCTGAACTGAAATTCAATTTTGTGCTGCGCTGTGCTCCATTACCTGTGCGTTAACATACGGTCACAGTAATCCATGTAATTTAAATTTATTTATGGATTAAATAGTATTTGCAAAAGTGATGATGATTTCTAAACGAGTTTGATTTTTGGTTAAGATTGGCATACTTTTTTTTTAAATTATAACTGAAGCGTGATAAGAGCAAATCGCTCGCTTATTAGTAAGAACTGCCCATACACCATCACAACATCCAAGAGAACTTTCCAAGTTTTGAGTCATGCAGCCAGAGATTCGTCAATTAGGTTGATGTGTAGGCTAGTTTTGAAATTACTTACTGGTGGTAGGTCTCTCATATGTAAGAGACCGTCTGGATGGGTACCACCGCAATGTCTATTTCTACCGCCAAGCAGCAGTGTATATGCACTGTTGTGTTTCGGTTTGAAGGATATTGTAGCCAGTGTGACTATTGGACATAATGAGACTTAACATCTCATGTCTCAGGATGACGAGCGCAGTGGAATGCCACACAGTACTTTGTAACTCAAGGTGCTATATGGTGTTACTACTGTTTATGGGCGGTCGTATCGCTTACCACCAGGCGAACGGCATGCTCGTATCGTCATGCAATACCATAAAAAAAATAGCAATTGGAAGTATGGACTGGTGGCCTTGGAGAGCTGTCTTGTATCGAAGATAGGAACCGACAAAGTTCAGCTGGTCTGTAAGTCCGGTTCGTCAGGTTGTTGTGAAGACACACAAAAATTTCTAGAACACAAAACAATCGAGATCCATTTTCACTAGGAATTTCATGTTTTAATGATACTCCTTTCCAGTGCAATGGGTCTATAATAAGAAAGGCAAAGAGTTGGCAATAGTGGATGGCTTCGCGTTCTACCACGGTGGAAGCACCATGACTACAGACGTCTGGAGGTGTCTCCGGAGAATGTGCAAGGCACGCTTCACCACTAGCAAGAACAAAATCTTCATACGTGGTCAATGGCAGCATGAGCATCTTCCTGTGCCCTATCATATATATAACGGCACGTATATGCGATTATAGGCCTTAAATTCTCTAGATAATAGGGTATCACAAGTGATAACATCTCTATATTCGAAAAAGAGGCGTATTGCTATATACGTAAGATTCACTAAATTGTTTTTATATTAGTGTATGGTGAGACGAGCAAGCTGGTGATGTTAAGCATCATGATTAGATAAAAAGTACCAATGCCTCTGAGAATTTTAAATTACAAAGCATTGCGTGGTACTATATGCTCTGCACCCGACATTAGATGTTTGTGTCATAACGGCCGGTTACACTGGCTACCATTTATTTATAATATATAGAGTAATTGTGGTATGGATACACCACTTTTTGAAATCGAGCTGTGATTTGGAGACGATTAATATTACTAAAAAGATTTTTATGATTATATTAGTTATTTATAGACGTCCTTGAACATCAAACCTATAAATGAAGACCAAGCATTTTCTAACGTACTTAAGTGGCCGAAGACAAGATGTTTTTCTACAAGCATTAATGGCAATAGAAAATAATATATGGGAATGACATATCTTATCGATAAATCTTCATTTACGCAAGAAGAGTTTCTCGAGTGCGAGCGGCGAAACATCGTATGCGTGAACTCTCCATGCGATTCTCTCCTGTAGTTGTTTACACTAGGATAAAAACTCGTAGGAATAAAGCGATACTCGAATTCGAGTGTCAAAGACGAGACTCGCTCCTCTTCAATTGTTTACAGTTTACACTACAGGCAAGTATTCGTAGGGTGATATTCGCATACGTGTCTCGGCTAGTGTAAACAATACTTGGGCGAGATTCGCAAGTGTTGATGCGAGCCTCGAACAAATCGTTCTGTACTGATTTTGTACGAGACTCGCCATTCGAAATTTCGAATGGCGAGATTTGTACGATTTGTTTACACACGCAGTGACCAAGGAGAGTTTATGGGGCGTTCTTGCTTTCGAGAGGCGACATTCGCACCGTTTGTTTACACTAGGCGACAGATTATTGCATAGCAAGAAACTGCCGCTCGTATGCGAAAAACTCTCCTTGTGTAACTTCCGCTTAAGTGTATCGCAAGAATACGTCATTCCTATATTTTCTTTCTATTCTATTGGCGTTATCGCTTTTAGAAAAGCACCTTGGCTTCGGCCAAAGCAATATAAACGGAAACACGAAAAAAAGAAATTATCAACCTCTGTTAAATATTATAGATGTCCTTTTTTACTTTTATCTACTTTACAAGAAATACAAAAAAAGTTAAGATAACAAATATCATTCCATAATTACGTATAATCATTTATATTCCATAGCTCAGTATTAAGATAATCTTCATCAGTGTGTATAATAATATATTATGTAAAAAGCACTCTCGTGTTTCCAATCAGTTGTAAACGATTTGCATCGTTTTGACTTTTTCTCTTGGCACTTTATTACTTCGAAGAATTATTTGGGTGGATTCATGACAATATTCTCTATTTGTCGATTATTTTTGTACGTGGTTTATGTTTACATACTACTTACACATTCATTTCCTTCGTATTTACCATAATTTATAATTATAATTCAATACAAATCTGTGTGTACAATAAATTTCTTATGACTTAAGGAAATTGTATTTATTGTTTTCGATCTCCCATTGATTCTAGACGGCCTGTTTGATGCCGTATATACACAGGCTGATTACGGAACGCGACACACTCACGCGGGTCACAATTGCAGGTTTTACACCTTGTTTGATTTTTTTTATGGCATTGAATGACGAGACGAGCATGCCGTTCGCCTGATAGTAAGCGACACGACCACCCATAAACAGTAGCAACACCATCCAGCAACTTAAATTACATAGTACTGTGTGGCATTCCACTGCGCTCGTCATCCTGAGACATAAGATGTTAAGTCTCATTATGTCCTGTAGTTACACTGGCTACAATGTCCTTCAAACCGAAACACAACAGTGCATGCACACTGCTGCTTGACGGTAGAAATAGACATTGCGGTGGTACCCACCCAGACGGACTCTTACATATGAGAGACCTACCACCAGTACACCTTGTGTACAATGGTTGCTATTCGGGCTACATTGATCTTTAAATACTAACAATCACCTTTGATTTCAGTACTCTGGGCACTCAATCAGAAAGGCAAGGAGGTGGCTATTGTAAATGAATTTCCGTACTACTTGGGGAAGAGCACAATGAGAACAGACGTCTGGAGATGCATGCGGAGACGGTGCAACGCTCGTTTCACCACCACCAAAGATAAGGAAGTCATTCGCCATTGCTGGCAACATGCGCACGCGCCGAGCCCGTATTATATTACTAACGGGGTCTACGTGAGGATGAAATCTTCGGAATGTCATGCTGCGAATTACTACTAAAGATTGTTTTTTAATTATAAGGCATTTAACCACTTTCGTAGTAAATATAAATATATTTGTAGGTAATGGTCTCTGCTAGTGTATTATTAAAGATGATTAGTAATTTTCGAGATTTTTTGACGACAATAGTAATTTTCGAGCTCACGCTCGTCGAATATGCTTATTATGAGTTATAAGTTAATTGTTTATGTTTATGATTTAGTATAATTAGCCATCTTTTAATGTTACTTGAAAGTATCTTATGGAAATGTACTAAATCATATTATTATCATGAATTCAATTTTGAATAGAGTAATGATGCCATAATCGTAACCGAAAAAATAAGAGTACAGTATATGTAATGTTATTTACTTCTAATAGAAGAATATTATTATAATTTATGATTATCACTGCTTATGTTATCCATGTAAGTTGTTGAAACTATAATGTATTTATTTTTCCATGACTGACCTACTTTTTGTAAAATTGCTTTTGTGATTACTGATTATGAACGTAACAAAAATATATACTTATCTATACTAAATATTATAAAGCTGAAGAGTTTGTTTGTTTGAACGCGCTAATCTCAGGAACTACTGGACCGATTTTGAAAATTCTTTCACTAATAGGAAGCTACATTACTCCTGAGTGCTATAGGCTAATTTTTATCCCGGAAAAACTTTTCCGCGCGGCCGGAGCTGCGCTCAATGTTATTATAAACCTCATTTGGTACCTTTTCCTTAGAATCCTTTTTAGTGTATTATTCGCGGAAATTTTGTTCCTATGATTAGGTTTGTCTATGTCGTGTAATTTTTTTGTCGTCCCCTATCACTTTCTGGGACGGAAAACACATGGCGAAAATTAGGTGCACAAGTTGCACCTCTGCTTACCCCTGGGGGATAAAAGGCGTGAGTGTGTGTGTGTGTAATTTATAAAAATGTCATAAAATGTAAAATAAACCTACCTTAAATAGAAATTAAACTTTTTTGTTTTTCCCTTTAAGATGTCGCAGGTTATTCTACGTCAAAGTGTAATAAGTACATGTAGAATCACTCAATAATTATATATTGTTCCACAATTGCAAGTTTCATTGGAAACTACTATATCCTGCATTGTACCAATACAGGGTCATAAATGAATGAATTATAATATAATAAATTTTATTGAGCACCAGAAATTATAGCTACAGATTATATCTCCTGAACTAGGTTCCCATACCTGTATGTCAGGAGAGAGTACCTTCCTTATATCTAAATATGTTAATATATCTAATATCTAGTCTTATATCTAATTATTGCAACCTTACCAGGAACTTCGTATTAATATGCATTTTAACAAAGTCAGTCTCGTTCTAGTGCAATGGGTTCGCAACGAAAAAGGGAAAGACATAGCAGTAGTGGGAAACTACACGTTCTACTGCGAGAAGAAGACAGCCGTATCCTACCACTGGAGGTGTTCGAGGGCCCCCTGCAGAGCTCGCTTCGCGACCAACGAGGACAAAAAGATCAAGAAGATAAACATAGTCCACAACCATGCACCCAGCCGCTACATTATAAATACAAATGGTGTTCTACTGAGATACTAAATGCAAATCTCAAAACGTGGCTCGAAATGCCTTATAAAGTAAGAAATTTAAGCTAGTTCGTATTCTAAAATCTGTGTAAATAAATGCAGCGAATTATTTAGTTTTTTAATAACAAGCTCACTGCTGAACAACGACCTCTTTTCGTGATAAGGGTATGCTCACTTGGACTTGTTTGTCCGCAAGTTATCACAGGTGAGTTTTGGGTTTGAAACATTGCTGTCCAATCACTGAAATGTGGCCTCAGTTTCAGTACAATGGGGTCATAATCAAAAGGGGAAAGAAGTGGCCGTGTTGAATGACTGCGGCTTCTACCGGGACAAGAGCACCTTCTCCACAGACATCTGGAGATGCATGCGGCGCTTGTGCAGAGCTCGCTTCACGACTACCAAGGACAAAGAGGTCATACGAACCTCCTTGCAGCATTCCCATCCTCCAGCGCAGAGTTGTATAGTCAAAGGAATATACAGGACTATTCTTTAAGCCCTATTTATTAAGGCTCATTAACAGAACATTTGAATTGTGAATAAAATATATTTATGATAGCCTTTATACCTTAAAATGATTTTTAATTCCCTGCTCACTATTTCGTGGTTGCATTAAAATTGAAACTGTTAATAAAGATTTATTAATTTAATAAAAATATTGACTGGTTTAGAACACAATTATAATTTCATCAAAGATTTTTTAATCTCAGAAATATTACCATTGGCGTAGTTAGTCATTTTACAGGGGAGGCCCACTGGCCTCAAATAAATGTCATTTTATTTTTCAAGTCTAGGACACTTCCTAGATTAAAAAATAAAATGACTACTGTGTACTTGTCGATATAAAAATTTTATGCGTTTTAAACAATTATAGTTGTAGAAGGCTGCAACAAAATCCTTGGGGCGGGCACCACGCAATTCTGGGGTGGACACCAAACAATTCTGGAGTGGGCACGGCCCACCTGAACCCCCCTTTATATACTCCTATGAATATTACTCATGATGTACAAATTGAAAAACATGTTATTTTTAGTGCAGTGGGTACTCAGTCAGAAAGGCAAAGAGTTGGCTGTAGTAAATGAATATGCGTTCTACCTTCATAGAAGATCTAAAGTCGCGGAGACCTGGACGTGCAATCGTCGTGCATGCAAATCTCGTTTTGCCATAACCAAAGACAAGGAGATCATTCGCGCTTGCTGGGACCATTGTCATACCCCTAAACCTTATCGCATAAGTAATGGTGTGTATTTGAGACTATAAGGCTTATTGTTCCTTACCATTGGTAAAACCTGTAAGTTTATGCTATGTAAATATACGTCAGATACGATGACTTAAAAAAATTGCAAAAAGTTTAATGCCATAAGAGCACAACTCCATCCATTGTTTTATATTTATTGCTTTGATTAATTATACACCTAGATAGAGTGACGCGCTACAATGAAACTAAAATAAACAGGACAACTATTCTTAAGCTAGTATGCGTGACAGCTATGTCATACGCTATCGCTGCATCATTCTGCGTATCCTTGTGCGCGCGCAAAATGATACCAGTTATTACATGGTTTCTATTAAAACGGGGAGATAATTATATCCATAAAAAACAACAAAAAATAATTCACTCGAACTCATTTAGCGGGCAACAGTTGGCCTCTATTTTTTTCGACGCGTTTGAAACGTTCAGTGTCTATCTAGGTATATAATTAATCAAAGATTTATTGTTACAGCCAGAGTATGATTGCTTTACCTTTAGGAGAATTATTAAGAAACAAAAATATAAAATAATATGAATACCATTTTCAAAATGTAAATTCTTTGGCATTGTATTTGGTTTAAAAAGTTACATAGTATGGAAACGTAGTACGGTCAACATTGTAATTATGGAACGAAGACAATAAAACTTAGTTGGACGCAAATGTATTGCCCAGGCAGTCACTATAGAATAGTAAGAGGGCTATAACTCTGTTATTCAGTACGCCCAGTAATTACACTTGCTGTAATATCTTTCAAGCAGCAGCTATTTATGTATAGTGTGTATACAATACTAGGTAACTATAAAAACGGCTTCTTACAAATGAAGACCTAACATTATAACTTTTTTTTATATAATTGAATTTGTAAGAGAAAATTATTGGATCATTATTTCTATTTCGATATGATAACTTAAGTAAGTAGCTATTTGTATGGATACAATAATATTTTCCTGAGATGTGTTTCATTACGCCTGCGTCGAAGAAAAGTTAGATCAAGTATAGTTTTTATTAAGCATTGCTGTTTCACATTCACTTAGTAAAAATTTAAAATTACATACATTAACAATAACAAAAAAATCTCATAGATAATTGAACGTGACTGTACGTCTCGCTTTCGCCTATTGTTTAAATGTACTTGGTCGTTGCACTGACAATCGTCGACGTCAGGCGGCGTCCCCCGCAGACCTCCTCACGCCATCGAGGCAGTCGCACGCCGCGTCTCCGTGACATAACGGCCATTTACGTTAACTATGTTGTTAATGAACGTTGTTCACTGTGACATTGCAACTGTTTCTGCTTGGTTAAAACCTTTAGGTAAGTTGAATTATGTTTTATGTGTTAGATTGTGTAGAATTTAATTTTTATTTTTTGCTGCATTTATTTCAGTTGCCTAAATGTAAATAATACTGAATCTTTCTGCTTAATCATCTTTATAGTATTATCTTTAGTAGTGGTATAATTATATTATTTTCTGGAATTGTGAACTCCACTTTGAGTGCAAAATTACAGCGCGTTGCTATCTAAAGTATCGCTTTATTTTAGCTTCGTCTGTTACAAATCTGAGAAGAAATTGCTCAGTAAATACTGCTTTTAAGACCAGGAACGCTAAAATTATAAGTGGGCAGAATTCTGACTACAAAAGTAAGAAATAGAGAACTATGCCACCAAGTTCTCTCTCCGTTATTCGATTGCAGCTTCCAAGATTTATTGCTTCTGCAAGAAATTGACGGGCATTTCAACCACCATTGTTTATTGCAATATTATACATTTACATGCACATGAATGTACGTATTTTCTTTTCTACAAGATCGTCCAGACCAAAAAATCTAATGGAGAACTCTCAGATATGCAGGTTTTCTTACATAAATAGTTAAAGCCCGTAAAATAAATAACAACTCAATATAACTCCCATTTCAGTACAATGGGTGTACAATAAAAAAGGCAAGGAATTAGCGATAGTTGACGACTGTGTGTTCTACCGCGATGGATTCAGAGAGTCCTCGATCTACTGGAGATGCGTTCAGCGATCATGCAAGGCCCGCTTCACAACCACTCAGGAGAAGATTATCGTCCGATCCTTCTGGCTGCACACCCATCCGCCATTCCAGTATTGTGTCAGTGGCGGCATTTATTACAGGATTGGGTAGAAAGATATAAATCGAAAGCATTAGTTGATACCTTATTCATTGATTCACTAGTTTTGGAAATCAATTTAGATGTAGTGCTAGTCATAGTAGTTCAACCATAGACAATCGTAAATGTATACCGATTTGAACACTTACCGCTTGGAAATGTATGAATGAAAATAGTACAGATTAAGTTAGCTTAACTTAAGATATCTTAACTTATTATGTTTTCCTCAATAAAATTGCAATTATCTATTTTGGTGCTTACTATAACAAAGTTGTACATACTTTGGAGTTTGTTTTACAACTATTAATACTGTCGATTATATCTAAAACTTTTCTAGTTCTTTCAAAATGAACACTTCAGTTTCAGTAAAATGGGTGCATAACATCAAAGGAAAAGACATGGCTGTTGTTGATGACCATGTGTTCTACCGCCAAGGGATGGGTAAAAAGTCTGAGTACTGGAGATGTCTGCGACGGCTGTGCGGGGCTCGATTTACGTTGTCACACGATCAGACCATCGTGCGGCCATATTGGGAGCATTCCCATCCTCCTAGGCCGTACCGTATAATTAACGGTGTATATCATAAATTGTGAAGTCCTCAACGAGATATTAACAATATACGGTAGGTTATATACCATTCCTAATCCTTCTTCCTCTTTTTTGAGGATGGAAGGGCATTCATAATGATGGAAGTAAGTGGTAGACATCGTTTTATTGTGTTAAACTCTCGTTTACCAGCTTTTGTCGGTCAGACATTTCCATAATGGATTCAGATATCTTCCTCTTGTGACTAACGTAAGGACTATTTTTTTGTGGGTTTTTAGTCCGTTTCAATCTGCGGATAAGTGAAGAGCTTCATAGTATGTGGTGTAGGAGTAACAATACAAATTGTTACTCTAAAAATATTATAGAATATTTTTTTAATTTTATTTTTATAACAGTTTTTTTACATTATTAAGATATTCCTATTTACAGTATTCGTAATAGGTTGATTTAATATAAGTACCTGACTGTTTTGTATTCAAGCTATTTTGTATCTAACGGAAAAGGCGAGTACGTCGGTAAGCTAATGGCAATCGGCACGTTAGGAAATAAACACAAGTGATGCCCAGTACTTTGAATTACAAAGTATGACGAAGGTTCGTACGATGCGATCGTCTTACGTCGTGCGACGTTAAATCTCATAATGCCCAGCAATTACGCCGGCTTCAAGGGCCTTCAAGCCGGAACACAATATAGCGAGCTCGTCGTACTTATTAAACTCTATAAGATCTTTAACGAATATAAAATAAATGGTTTGAATTAAATTGTAAATAAAGTTCGCAACATTTGTTCTATTTAACGATAGAAAATGGAATTAAATTAATAATAAAATCGTATAAATAAAATGTTTAATAAAATTAAGCTATATTTTATTTTGTATACTATAAATATGTTGTAATTTCTACAACAGTTGTATTTAACGAACCTCGTACAATGGACCGCGCGCTACGTCATGATATTGCCCGGTGCGGCGTAGGACGAAGGCCACGCCTCCCACTGTGTCCCCGACCAGTTAGTCAGGTGATGCATTCGACGCGGAACGAGTGTTGCTCGCTTGCGCTTATGACTTGCGACGAACGCTTTCATTTCCTTCTACTATCTTGTGAGTGATTTTTATTACCAGTCTTTTAACTCATTTATGAAAAAATGGTGTTTCTGCAATGCTTCTTGCAGTATTTCAATTTAGTATTTGCTAAACACAACAATGCTTGTAACGCCGCCTAGTGGGAGAGTTGGACAAAACGTACGTAGCCAGACGGATTATATGTGTAATAATAAATTTTATATCTGTCAATTAATTTAACAATACTATTTCAGTGCAATGGGCACGTAATCAGAAAGGTAAAGAAGTGGCTGTAGTGAACGACTTCGTGTTCTACCGAGACAAGGCCACTGTCTTTACGGACATATGGAGGTGCATGAGAGGTCTATGTAAGGCCCGGTTTACATCACTAAAATCTGAAATCTCCAGCAAAAGGACTATCAAACGTTCCCACTTTGTACACAACCATGCTCGGCATAATTATTGTGTGATTAACGGTCTGTGTGTTAAGCGTACAAAAGGACAACTGCTTACACAAACATAATACGAAATAATAGTGCGATTAAAATGCGCATACGGTTAGAGGACATTGCGATAAAAAAGTCAAGAACAAAACGCGCGTCCTGAGCTCGTTTAAAAAACAGAGCCCCTAATGCGAGTTTTTAAATGTCTGTGATTTTACATTGTGGTCATGAGTGTTTCCCTGAAGGGGAAAACGGAATATACGCACATGTATATGATATAGTTCATGACAAACTCATTAATATAATATTCCTAAAATTACGAATGAGTTTTGTAGCTACCTCGGATACATTACTGAACGAGACCAAATGAATGGAATCGCTAGTATAGATATTTTATTTATATTTACCTTTATTTGTTCGTCGCTCATGCCGCGTCACACCCTTGCGAGCGCCCTGCGCATACGCAGTCGTTCTCCAACCACCCCTCCGTGCTGAGCTTTGTTATTCGGTACAAAACGTGTTTGTAACCGTAACCGTTATTCTTATTAACTTGTGTTATGAATAAAATGTGCGTTTTTGTAATTCGAAGTTTTATTTATATGGTATTTTGAATAGTTTTATATCTAAGGTTATAATTGTTGATATTCTTAAGAAAATGATATTTTGGTTTGGTAATAGATTTTTTTTATGCACCTAAAATGTATGTTGCAAACAATTTATCATCTACAAGTAGTTTTTTTTTCTTTGTACCCAGGAGCAAATATTTACAAATTGTACAAATATTTGTTTAGGATCAAATTCCCATGTATAAATCCAACGATTTTCGTACTTTTTAATAAGACACTGGAATTAACAGTGCGGGTAAGTTTTGTTATGACGTGATCTTAAAATCTGAGACGAAATTCTAGTTTATTTATTTACAATTTATTTTAACTGACAGCCCGATCAGCTAAGGCAATCAGCGCGTTTTGTGTATTGTGTTGCGTATATTTTTTATTATAAATCTCTCTTTGGCGTGTCATTTATTTATCATTTTATACGTATATATAGGAAGACAGTTATACTTAACGCGGTATATATTATACAACATGGCCAAATTGCACGTTGAATGCATTTTTTCTGAACTGATCCTTAATCAACCATCTCTAATAAAATAATTACAGGTATAAAAGTAAAATTTTCTGTTAATGTTTCTTTAATTTCCAGTTACCTGGGTGCGTAATTCTAAAGGGAAATTGTTGGCGCTCGTTGACGGCTACACTTACTACTGCGACGGCCGACGTAAGAAGAGCAACTACTGGGTTTGCACCAATTGCACCACACACAACTGCAAAGCGCGTTTCACCACCACCAAAGACAACTTTATGGTACATTTCCGAAATGAACATACACACCCGCAGACCAAACATCGTGTTATTAACGGGACTTATGTTAGACTGTAATTGGTAGGCACATGTTTAGAGGTTAGATTAATAATAATACTTATAGTTGCCACTTAGAAATAAAGTTTATGTTGAGCATGTTAGGGTATACAAGGCATATACAAGATGAAACAAATATTTATCTCGTTGCAAACACAATGCGACTAATTGCCTCAGGTTTTTGATTATTACTATTATATTATTATTATATTTTAAAAGGCCGCATCTAAAATTTCGACTATTTCAGTCAACGTGTCATCGTGATTTTTCAAAAAATAAACTGATCTGATTAATTTGTAATACATCATCGCAAAGACTATTTCAACACTAATAAAATAAACGAGCCACATTTTTTTCATATCTTTCTTTAATTTCAATCTATCCATTAAGTTCCTACGTCTGTTTCAGAAATTTTGCTGTACGGAGACTCAAACTTGTTGCCGTTTTCAATTGAAATCGTGCTTTAAACTAAATAACGAAAATTCTTGTTTATTGGCATAAAAATTCCCTTAAAAATAAACGCGACAGTTTCCTTATTTTCAATGTAAAATCATAGAAAAAGATAATGTTAACGTAGTGAAATTTTCGAGAATATACGTCCAAAACTAATGCCGAATGTAAGTAAACTCAGTGTTTTTTCTAAAAATAAAAATATCACTATTAACTAAATATCCTATACTATTGATGTGCATAAAATTAAATTAATATATTTACAAATAAATAACTAAACAAAGTCGTAAAAATACGCAAATCTTGCGATATATTAGGAGGCGCACTTCGCGCGCTCGCCAGTCCGCGCCACACGTTGTCAGAGGGACTTATCGCTTTTTGTTTTGGCGTCACCGCAGCTACGGCCGACGATCCGACGGCGCACGTTGTATCATGCGACAAAAATTTCGGACATAGGAAAAAAAAACATCAATGTCGTAATTTCATAAAACTAAATACGGCATTCTATTACTACATTATATACCTAGTAACTAAAATTATCTTTAGGTATTTAAAGATTGACTTACATTTTAGGACTAAATAGACTACAACCTTTTTTCTTGTATGGAAAGCTACATAATATGCCTATGAATATCTTGTAATTTTCGTCCATTTTCGTTCTGACATTGTTATGGCATAAGATTACTATTTGCCACATTTTCTCTAAAACTACACTACTTTTCATCATATCTCAAAAAGTGGTACCTACCAGGTATCTTTGGAGGAAATTTGGCAAATAGCTCAAATTAATTATAATAACTATACCGAACTAAAATAAAAGGTGCAAAACATCATCTTATTCATCGCGAATAATATAGCTTCTGTACGAGAGTGCGTGAAACAATTAATACTTCATCGTTTTTATTTATTTCAAGAGTTATGAGATGGAATGTCAATTTGGATACATTGGTAATTGGTTAAACATATCCCTCTAAATTAAAAATATGTATACGCATACTCACGCCTTTTATCCCCGGAGGGGTAGGCAGAGGCGCAACTAGTGCACCCACTTTTCGCCGTGCGTATTCCGTCCCATGGTGTGATAGGGGACGAGCCTATCGCCATATCGGGCACAAATTCCTGACTCCGGGCTTGAAAAATCTAATATCACTGTGCCCGGCCCGGGGATCGAACCCGAAACCTCAGCATTGCAGTCGTACCGTAATATAATTACGCCACCAAGGCAGTCAGCAGTTAAAAATATGCGATCGTTATATGTCATGTTTCAAAGCAATTTGAATCACCAAAATTTAGTAAAATTGCCAATGTGTCTGACGTTTTGTGAACGGCAAACGTTTATTTAGTTTAAAATTCTTATTTTCATGATATATTAATTCAAATATTACAAAATGTATGTGTCGAATCTGTCTTGGAATTTGTGTTTAGCATGGCGTATGTGGTTAAAGGTTGCAAATCACAAAAAGCCGGAAATAAAATACGTATCAGTTGGTGATTTTTTTACAAGTGAGATTTCCAGCAGAATTTTGCATTTTTTCGTATTATAAAATGACTAGATATTAAGAATATGCTTTTAAATTACATTAACTATAGTTAACAAATAAAGTATTGCCTCTTTCATTGCATTTTAATTCAAAATTTACAAATAATTTCAGTTGCTATAGAGATTTGACAAATTGAAGTTATTGATAATGTCGATAACACTAAAGTTATTATTTAAGATTCTCGAAAGATGACACCTTAAAAATGTAAAGATACATCGCATTGCAAGGTGTAATTGGATACCGAAAAAGATAACCACATTAAAAAAAATTGAGACATTTTATTTCGAAAGATTAATTTGTGTTCCTTCAAAACCTGGAAACTACTACTAACTACTACTAAAAACTGAAACCTACACCATTTTTATCTGAAGTTGATTCAGGGAACTCCAATAATTTTGATTTTTTTATATAGTTTTAAAGTAATAAAATATTTTGTCATTAAAAGTGTCCTATTATTTTGAACCCGCCATTTTAAGCATTTTTTTAATCATCTTTGTTTAAAAATCAATTATATAAGTCGTAATTATATGAATTACGAACAGTACGTGAAAAAAGTTTTTATTTATCTATATTTTTGAAGTCAACCTTGTCACACCACTAGCATAAAAAAGTTACGTAAAAACTTGCGACAACCAAGTAAAATTCAAATACATGAATGAGTATGCATCTTTTTCTGACACCTTATCAAAGCCATAAGATAAAATATTATCAATATATATATTTAGTGGCTAATTTAGCATGGCTTCTATGACTATTTATTGTTCTGAGGCAAATAGTGATAAGATTATACCATAAAAAAGTCAGAAGGGAAATGACGACATATTCATATAATGTATATGTAGCTTTCCATACAAGAAAAACTGTTGTAGTCGATTTATTTCTAAACTTAAAATACCTAAAAACAAGTTTAGTTACTATTTAATGTAGCAATCGAATGGCGTATTCAGTTTTATATAATTACTACTTTGATTTTTTAATTTACTTGGAATTTAATTTTTTTGTCCGTGTTTTTTTTCTGAATACACTCAACTTGCGGCGAACCAAGCGAACGGTATACGACGATCAAGACGTTTTGAGGCTTTAAATATATTTTACTATATTTTTGTGTTGACTGTTAAATACTGATGAATATTGTATAAAGTGGGTATTTGTATGTTATTTCAGAGTTTCGTTGCTATTTTGTATAAATCAGAGATATTAAATAACTACGCGTTAAAGAAAAAAAAGAGAACTGATCTTTAGAAATCTCGATTTTTTCTCGTCTATCCCATTGTGTGAGTTGTCGTTGGATAGGTCTTTCAAAAATCTTATGGGTGTGTGAACATTATTTTTCTACTATAGATTCGTTTGTGAAATATTAAGTTTTAAAGAGCAAATTTTTTTTAGAATCAAGTGTATACTTAACGAAGTTAAAAGGAAAGCTATCACAGCTAAGTAGGGTTTACAAGGTAAAGAAATATAGTCGACGAACTTATAAATATAATAAGGTAAGTATCAACACCGCTATACGCGGACGCAACGGCTGTCCGTGCTGTGGCTCGTGAAACACGTGATGCTCACTGCTCCGCCGCTGGATAAATACTTTTTTCGTGCGGGGCAATATCGCATACGGACTCTTAAATCTCTCTTTGGCGTGTAATTTATTTATAATTTTATACATATATATAGAAAGACAGTTATACTTAACGTGGTACATATCATACAACATGGCCAAATTGCACGTTGAATGCAATTTTTCTGAACGGATCCTTAATCAGCCATCTCTAATAAAATAATTATAAGTATAAAAGTAAAATTTTCTGTTAATGTCTCTTTAATTTCCAGTTACCTGGGTGCGTAATTCTAAAGGTAAATTGTTGGCGCTCGTTGACGGCTACACTTACTACTGCGACGGCCGACGTAAGAAGAGCAACTACTGGGTTTGCACCAGATACAACTGTAAAGCGCGTTTCACCACCACCAAAGACAACTTCATGGTACATTTCCGGAACGAACACACACACTCGCAGACCAAACATTGTGTTATTAACGGGACTTATGTTAGACTGTAATTTGTAGGCAAATATTTAGAGGTTAGATTAATTATAATAATACTTTTAGTTGCCACTTAGAAATAAAATTTGTGTTGAGAATTCTAGGGCGTACAAGTACTTTCTAAGATAATACAAATATTTGTCGTGTTGCAAAAACAACGCGACCAATTGCCTGACAGTTTTTATCTTATTTATATCAATTTTTCTTCTTCTTCTTCAGCCTTTGGAAGTCCACTGCTGAACATAAACACTCACCAATATGATTTTCTTTATTACTTTTAATTATGATTACTATATTTTTATGACAAACAAGTGATAATTAAGTTATTTTGGTATATATTAAAGTCAAACCGGCGCGGCGTTAGTCAAGCTAGAAGAGTCAATACAAGACAATTGTTTAGTGGAAAGAAGTTAGTCAAGTCATATCGTAGATTCTATGATACTCACTACTAAAGTAGTGATTTTTAATTTCAAGTGTTAAATAGTTATTCATACGATGTTCGGCACGTCCTGTTGCATGTTGCTTTTATGTCAAATGAGAATTTCTCCCGCGATGAATGCCAATCACCACGTTGTTTACATTTTATGTAAGTGGTGCAGATAAAAAAATGTACTGCTCTTCATAACTCTTCGTTGAAAGGAAATATTTTTTTATTCGGTTTACGGTTACGGGTTGTGAACCCACTCTTGTTTATTGCGAAGATCAAATCATTTTAGTTTTATTTATTTGGAGATGTTCTAGAACATGATAGTATTATTATCGGATCAGTCATTATTTATTACTTATTAATCATTGATATTTATTGCATATTATAAGCTTTTGCCCGCGAATCCGCCAACGTGAAAAAGTTTTTCCGGGATAAAAGTCCCGCTTTATATTTTCCCGGGATAAAAAGTAGCCTTTAGCACTTAGGAGTAATGTAGCTTAGCTAGCTAGCTCCAAATCGGTTCAGTAGTTACAGTTTCCAGTAGTTTAGCCTCTAAAAACCTACAAACAAACTTTTAATCTTTATAATATTAGCATAGATTACACACCAATTGCAATGAGAATCAAGTAATATTTATTAAAGAAAGAAAATTATTAAGTTATAATACTATAAGTAAGTTAATCAGTTACTCTTAATTAAATATCTTGCCAAGATATATTTATTGATGTAAAAAGTTTATAATAACTTTAATAAATGCATTATTATGCATACGTAATTAAATGTATTAATACACAAAAGGTTTTAAACCAATTTTATGATCTCAATTATTTTATGTTTAATATAATCGATTAGTTGGTATATGATATAAATAAATGCGATTGCGCACAATATAATGTTTAATATGAGCTGATATTTAAGTAATAATATAGGTTCAATGATTAAATGACTAAATAAATGAACAATTGAAAATGAACAAAAACCTAACATCAACTATTTGTTGAGTCATTTATTTATAATTACATCAAATAAAGTGTTATCTTGTATTCGAAGTATCGTGAAAACATTAAACATGTATCCACAGAGTATTTTTTTTTTTGTATAAAATGTAAATATACACCTTTTAACATTAGTAAACAAAACCACGCAATATCGCGCAACATAAAAAACAATCGCACGATGCTTGAACTAACAGTTCTTTGAAATTTGCAGTTAGGTTCGTCTACAACAGATTTGGGAAGGAGCTGGCGATCATCGCGGGATATACTTTCTACTGCCATGCTCGAAGCAAATCCACGCACATGTGGCAATGTACCAACACTGGAAGATGTAAGGCTCGCTTCACACTGGACAATCATGGGAGTATGATTAGGTTGAGGGCTGAGCATACGCATAAGCCTCCTCCGCATGCAATACGCGATGGGGTTTACGTTAGACTGTGAATTGTGTATGAAACGGCTGGCAAACGAGTGGTCATCTGACGGTATGATCATTTATGATAATGTCAGAGGTATTTTGGATGCGTTGCTAACCTTTAGCGAAGATAATGAGGATTAACAGCAAGGGATTTTTGAACTGATTTTAATCTCAATGATGATACAAAAAGCATCAGCAAAGTACTTTCTGCATAAGACAATGGTACAACCTCGGACAAGCCGGCCTATAAATGTAGAGAAATTATTGATGCTTCTGTTGCACACTTTGATAACTCAATACGTTGTTTACTGAAATATGAGTGTGATTTATCTATAGTTTTAATTACGAATATTATTACTGATCAATTATTGTGGGTCGTTGGGTAAAAACCGTCTCTTGTTGCCCACTTGTATGAATTTGGCGACTTCTTTCATAAACTTTTGCCTCTCTTAGGTCGAAAATAGAGCATGGCACGGCTGTCATTCGCGTTAGACTTCCGACCTTATGTTAGGCAAGAGTTTGCGAAAACATAAATGTAATGGATTGTTTATGATTGTGGTATATTGTAGTACAATGAATGCAGCTCTTGAAATGAGCGTTGGTTAATATCCAGAAATTGTGTGATATTCGGATGTTATAGTTGTAAATTATTCGGTAATGTTTATTATTAAGTTAGTTTATCTTCATCTACATTTAATAATTTTATTATTTTTATACATTAAATTATAATATACACAAATATATTGTGTCGTCGCTGACTATGAACTTCGAATCTCGTTACATCCGGACCCGAACAAATATTTGATGACCATACAAACATTTGTCTCGTGCGGGAACCGAACCCGCGGCCTATAATTTCGTAGTCACCTGGTAAAAATATTTCAAATTTTTACTAAATATTTCCCCATCTCCTAGACCCAGTAATTGAATTTTAAAACTTATAGAAAATTTTGTAATGTATTAAGATGCTTGCTAAGTGGTACTTAAAACTGAATACAACCTTTAATAAAATTTACTCTAGATTTCCTTTAATGGATGTTTTTTTATCATATCGCAATACATGTGAGGTCCGAATAAAAGTACCGATGAATATTATTACTTTAATTATAACGTTATTTCTTAGTATATTATGCACGATATAAAACATTGTCCCTGCGACACCCGCTTATTTTAAGATAAATTGTATAAAATCTTCATACATTCTATTAATTAACAAATTTAATTATTGTAATGTAATTTTAACTTAAGATTGTAGTACATTAATGGGTAATCAGAATTGCGTTAAATTTTTTAGTGATTAGAAAATAAAATATAAATATTTATTCGTCTTTTATTTCTTCTGTAGATATTATATTGTCCAATTGAATCAAATAAAAAACATTCGCGAAATTAAATAGATGATAGCGAAAATACAGTAATTTTATAAATAAAGTTTGATGAATATGTTCAAATATCTTGACGAAATTTTTCCTATTAAAAAACGGCCACAGATCCTTAGACAAATAAAAAAACAAGGTTAAACACAGCAATAAAACTTAATTATATTCACAGATTTCCAATTCATTCGTAATAAAAAGGGGAAGAATTTGGCGTTGGTGAAAGGGTTCACGTATTACAAGCAGAGACACGGGCAGAATACCCAGATATGGCAATGCACCAACATCAGCCGGTGCAGGGCGAGGTTCATAATCACACACGCTGGGGACTTCATACGGTATAACATGGAACACACACACAAACCGCCAAGATATGTTATTGATGGTGGACAGTATATTAAGGTTTGAGATAAGCCATTAAATTTGTCTTAATTCTTTTTTTTATGATCTCTTGGGAGCTAATTCTCATGAAGTAGAGATTTATATATAATATAAAATATTGGAATTATCTGTGAGTAAAGTAATTAAGGGCCGTTGTAAGAAAACAATCTCACCTTTGAGTAGGACCTGTAGTAAAAATTTAATATACTGAACAATTTAATAAACAACATACATACATAAACTCACGCCTTTCTCCCCTTGGGGTAGGCAGAGACTACGGAGCGCCGTGTGCTACGATCCAAGCATACCTCTTTCGCTTCTTTCACAGTCATCAGTCTCTTCATACATGCTCGTCGGTTACCAGAACTCCTTATTTGACCCTTCCTTAAGAGGTCGTCAATTTGGTCCATGAAGGTACGTCTAGGACGTCCCCGTCCAAAACTACCACTTACTTTCGCGACATAAATTTCACGACATAAACAACATTTTTGAGTAGTTATTTTAACGCTGTTGTCGCTGTCGCTGTGTCGGCGCTGTTTATTAAATCAAAGTCAGCTTTAAAAATAAATAATTCAATGTAAACGTAACATACGTTTTTGATATTATAATATGAATTTATTAAATAGCCACGAGTTTAAGACTGAGTCTTTGACTTGACATTGTATCAGTTGACATTGCACTTCAGAGCGACACTGAGTTGGAACTTGGATCTATTAATACGGCTCTAGGACATATTACGAATGTGGTGCGACTTTGTTAGTCGCTTTTGCATGTCAAAATGGAAATAGAAGGTTAGGTAAGGTTTGCATGGTGTCTTATGATGCCGAATAAGGAAATATGATCTTATACGACGGCCGCCGTGTTATTTCGATATAATGTCTAGAAAATATAAATATCTACTACGTGAGAAATATGCTCCTGTTAAGTCTGCTATAATATATTTGCGCGCTGTAATAAGCAGCTTGCTTGAATTATGACTCAAAGGATAATGTTAATAATTAATGTTTTTCATAACAACATTAGTTGTAAACACATCTATAAAGTCTCATAGTAACAGAATGTAAGTTTTTGAGTGTCTGGGCTATTGGAATTTTGACGAGGCCGTGTAAACAGTATTAAATGAGATGAGTTCTCAACTCTCAAGTGATAGACGGATGTCATAATACTTAATAATTATGACTGTGATGATTAAATAAAACTGACGTGTGTAAGTTTATACGAATGTATGAAAGTATTCCAGGGCCTTACTAATAATCGTTGCATACGTTTGTTATAGTGCTTTGTCTTGCTATGTTGCATGACAATTAACGCCAGAGGGAGCAAGACAAAAGGTCATATAACTGACAAACTAAACCTCGATTATTAGTCAAGTTCTAAGTCCGTGCTTTTTCATTTATGGTCAAGTAAAGTTAACGGTCTAATTACACTGGATGACCGTGTAGCGCCTTCGCCTCGTGAATTCGCTTGCAATTCGCCTGTGTGATAAGAGCATTAACTTTATCAGACCACGGATGAAACAACCCGATCTAAGTGTTTATTTAGCATAGCGTACACCGCCTAATTAGCTTAGATTTTGTTTTCTTTTATATAGTTAAGGCATTAATTCAATAGGTTTAATCCTGATTCGTGATATACATGTAAGGGAAAACTCAGTATTTTAAAGTATTTTATTGTTTTATGCAGTTTGTGAAGTTAGATTTTAAGGTATTTTGACATGAGAACTTAAGTGGCAATTTTAATTTCCTTGTAGTTGTCAAAAACTATGATCCCTACAAGGGTTAATGATAATCATTTCACGTCTGACTAAGAATACAACATGCTTTCTTTAATAAATATATTTTCATAAAAGTTTGTTCCAGTTTAATACCATAATTTAAATACGCATAGTAAATTTTCTTTATATATGTTTTCTAATGTTTAATGAAATTTTCTATTATTTTTTATAATGGATATCACAGTAGATTCAACATTATATTCAAATTTACTTTTATTTAAGTTAATATTTTTTTCAGTGATCTGGGTGAAAAATAACACCGGCAAGATAATGGCGATCATCGATGGATACACGTTTTACAATCATAGCAATAGTCGAAGCTCCAAGTCGTTCATATGCACAAACGTTGGGAAGGGTCGGTGCAAGGCGCGTTTCCTTTTGTCCAATTTCGGGTTCGTTACCCGCGCAAACACTGAACATAATCATAGACGGCCTTCGTATATTGTACGTAATGGGATTTTATTGGAAATATAATTTATACCACATATAATAAAGCAGTATATCCCGGTGTGTCTGTACATTGAAAGAAATGTGATAAAAAAGAAAGGGGGTGACTAAAGAAGAGTAATGGAATACAAGTCACCGATTTTTAGAACTCTTTTCTGTCTGTTTTTCTGTTGGTTACTGAACGGATTTCTAAGAAATTTAGTATAGAGATAGTTTGAGACTCTAGAAAGGACATAGGGTACTTTTTATCCTAGGAAAATATAAAATGGGACTTTTATCCCGGAAAAACTTTATCACGCGGGCGGAGCCGCCAGCAAAAGCTAATACGAAATATTCATAATAATTACAGTAATAATAGGGTAGGAAGTCATTTGTGTCGGCTCAGTTTTGTCTAGTATTTTAATTCTTACCATTACTGTAATATCTAAGTCAATGTTTTTTTATGAATAGCTTCTGCTTGAAGCTTCACATGCTGTACAACTGTGTTCTCGGATGGCATGTAGCTTTGTATTTGTGAAATAATTTTCAGAACCGGAGTAATAGGACCAGAGTTTAGTGCGCTTAAACATCAGCTTTATTGGTAGTATCGCAGACATTTAAATGGTATGGGTTAGGTAACTTACCTTGATTAAGTCCGTGTTGTTTCATCCGTCTAATAAAGTTAATGGTCTAATTACACTGGATGAGCACGCAATGCCACTGCCACGTTGTGAATTCGCTTGCAATTCGCCAGTGTGATGTGAGCCTTAACTTTACCTGACCACGGGTGAAAGAACATGGAATTAGTTAGTTTTTGCTTGTTTACGTTTAATTGTTTTTTCCTTGTAAATATAATTTATTATCTTAAATTATATTACCTTTCAGCTTTAAATAAATAAATGCGAACTGATTAACCTGTTGAGTTAATGACATACTTCATTAGGTAATTCTGTTTAATAATTGTATTACTGTTCATTTATAAAAACTGCATCGCTGGTGTGGTTGTATTATGGTACGACTTCCGTACGATCTCGGGTGAATCCGGGTCGAGTAAAGGGATATTGGGTTTCCTTAGCATCGGCCTGGAGTCTGGATGTTATGTCGGATATGGTCATAGATTCGCCTCATTCATGAGAAGGAAGACACATTTTTTAGCATACTTTAATCCCAGGCATGCGGTTGGTATTATAACCTATATTATTATGCGCCAAAATATTCTACAATATTATTATGTACTTATAAAAAAATAAATCAGGTAATATAAGTACTAGATATTTACCTGGTTTTTTAGTTACCAGACTACGATCTGATACTGAGCATAAAACCCATATCATTTTATCTAATCCGGGTATCGAACCCGTCCAAAAGGACATTCGTACCGCAATACAAGTACGCTACCGAGGTCTAAAAGTTATTTAACTGCTTTTATCTTTCAGTGAAACTAGTGAAGAATCAACATGGCCGCGAAGCTCTCATAGTGAATGGGTTCACGTTCTATCGCCTGAGGAAGCAAGTCTACACGGATTATTGGTGCTGCACACATGGAAGACCGTGCAAGGCTCGCGCCATCACGAACAAACATGGCGACGTGATGAAATACGACAGCTACCACGACCACGGCCCGCCCAATATTCATATCCGAAATGGAGTTTATTTTAAAGTCTGATTTAGATTAAATTATTAGTAAGACTACTATTTTTAATTCACTGATGGACTAGTTAAGGGTTTTGTACACGACGTTTTTTAATCGGGCGGATGATGCTCGTTTTTGGCACTCGCGGTCTCTACGCGTTTTTAGCGAGCGCATTTGTAAAAGTATCCGATTGTATCGTGTGTACTGCTGTTTTAATAGCGTTTGAACCACATCGTTAGCTCGTTTAATGTCGTGTGCATAGGCTCTTAAAGAAAGAAACGGATGAGACGTTAGTCGTACGATATCGGGTCGTTTTGGCGTTGTTATTCACACAACTTATGCGTGTGCGCAATAAATTGTCCGCGTGGTATCGTGAACGTTGTTGGAATTCCGGATTAGACATTTCCAGATGTGCCAGAAAAGATTACGATGCAGTTGTGACACGTATAATTAATTTCATCGTACCTATGTATTAATTGCTGTCAGTCTAAATGCGATTTTAATATTATATTCTTTTATGAGACTACCGGGTGGCTCGAGATTTGATATTTTGTGAACTTAGCTACCTAGGAAACCAACAGTATTATAACATAGACTTAATGTAATCCTTACTACCAAACATGAATTATTGTAATCTATTGATTGGTTCTTATTTCCTCCATTTTAATAAAATAAAGCAGTAATGTATACGCTATGCCAAGAGAAAAGATGTTATTTCTTACTATATTGATAAGGCCAGTGACATTAGCGTGTATTGTTGCTTATGGCGGTCAAAATAGGATGCATATTCCTTACAAAAAAACTGCAACCTGAACTCGGCAGATTAGTCGACCCCTCTCGAATACCAATGTGCCATTTGCAATTAGCCACGCAGCATGGCAGATTGAATTTGTGTATCCGAGATCGTATCGTTATGAAATTAAATAAGTTATTTAAAAAGTGAATTTATTTCGGTGTTGGTGTAATTTGTAGCGAAGATCGGAATTCTACCTTAAGAGTCGTTTTATTGTGCGTTGGCTCGAACGAATTAATATTGTACATAGACCATGATCATACATATCTTTGTGTTATGTGTTTTAATAGATGTTTGAGATTGTACGTGTAATATTCACGTTTAGTTCACAATAAAAATTTGGGTAAGCGGTCGTACTACGTCCTACACTTTCATTCAAAATAAACGTATCGTCAACTTGCGTATATCTTTATAATAACGCTAGCTTTACTAAAACCTTTTATCTTTTACGCGAAAGTTGATTTATTACTACAATATTTAAATATCGACAGACATTTCATAAATATATTTCTTTTAGTGAACTGGGTGAGGAGCTCGGGCAGGTTACTGGCACTAGTGCAGGACTATACTTACTACTGCAGCATGGAGAAGCCCAACCTACTGTACTGGAGTTGCACTAAAGGAGCTTCTTGCAGGTCTCACTTCACTTCCAACAGAGCAAAGCGCATCTTCAAATTTAACTTCATTCATAACCATCCTCCGCCCAGCTTTGTTATTAGGAATGGTGTTCGCTTGAAATTGTAAAAGGATATCACGGGGAAATGCGAAATGTATTGATTTACACGCGTGATCATTAAAGCTGGTTTATGCTTTAAAACTATCTAGTCAAAGTTGATTTTACTATGTTTAGTCTATCTGTACTCTGTTCTAGTCGTATTATAATGTAGCTTAATATCTCATAAAAAACGTATGAAATACCAAAAATATTTGACACAGCTATGGACATCTTTAGGCAGCTTTTTCATCAAATGTGCAAATTGCTAAGCTATAGATGTATGTCAACAGTTTAACAATTGAAACGATTAACAAGATCGCTTAACTTTCATAGCTTAGTCTATCTTAGCTCTGGTGGAAAGGCAGTTTAATTGACTTCTAAGCAAATTGATTGTGCTATTATAATGACTGTTAGAGGTACCTATTGTAGCATTTGAATGCACTTTAAAAGTTGTCATTTTTAATATAAAGCTATAATATTTTTCTAATCAGTATCAGCTCGGAGTCTGGAATTTGTGCCCGATATGGCGATAGGCT
Source organism: Sphinx pinastri (assembly GCA_947568825.1). Lineage (NCBI taxonomy): Eukaryota > Metazoa > Arthropoda > Insecta > Lepidoptera > Sphingidae > Sphinx > Sphinx pinastri. The sequence goes on along the minus strand of OX387627.1, from coordinate 4,042,588 downwards.
CGCCCCCTATCACATCATGGGACGGAATACGCATGGCGAAAAGTGGGTGCACTAGTTGCGCCTCTGCCTTCCCCTTCGGGGATGAAAGGCGTGAGTATGCGTTAAAAGTTATAATGTTCAATATATGAGGAGGTGTGTGCAATATCTATTATTCGATAAGAGATAGCCGTACTTTAATGTCGTTTAAAAGTAGCGTATCTGCATAATTCGTTTTAAATGTTTATTCTAAATACTATTTTAATGAATGTATCACTCATATAAAAATACATTTACTTAATATATGTAATCCATGTATTACTCATATTATAATAAAAAATAAATACTCTACGTAGTCCGCAGGTTCAAAACCCAAAGGCACACACCTCTTTTTTTTTTTTTTTTTTTTTTTTTCGCGGAGAAAGTGACTTATTACTACCGCCCAGCCTTCAAGGGGGGCGACTGAGCGGTTATGTTGGGTTCACCGTGCCTTACGACCCGGCGTTGAGCCGCCCGGAGAGATGTAACCATCGGGCGACCGCCGGGCCGAGTCCCTAACCTATGTACAACGCACGGCATACCAACCAAAACTCCGCGGTGGCCATCTTCGGCGCATTAGGGACGGCTGTGGGCTTCCTCTGACGGAAGTGTCTAAGTTGTCGTCCGCAGCCGCCCCTGCGCGGTGCCGCCTAGTGCGGCCCGTCTCCTGTTTGGGGGGGGGCTCAGAAGCCCCCGCACACCGAAGGACGCTCTCAGCGTCAACGGCAACGTGAGGCCTTTTTTTTTTTTTTTTTTTTTTTTTTTTTTTTTTCCCTTCTTCGGCGCATTTAGGGACGGCTGCGGGCTTCCTCGGACGAAAAGTGTCTAAGTTGTCGTCCGCAACCGCCCCTGCGCGGTGCTGCTTAATGCAGCCCGTCTCCTCTTGTAGGGGGCACACATGTTATCTTGCGGCGGACAGCACCCGTGCCGACCGCCCCAACCCCCCCCTGGCCCCTATTAGTCGCCTCCTACGACAGGCAGGGGATACCGTGGTGGAATTCTCCAATCGCCCCCAAACCACAGGGCGGGGCAACGTGAGGCCTACCAGCCACGCTGTCGTCCATCACAGGGATCGCAACAATGTGCCACTAAGAACACAAAATTAAAGACGGACAGCCCCCTGCCGCCCGCCTGCGACCCCCGGTGGCCCCTATTAGTCGCCTTTTACGACAGGCAGGGGATACCGTGGTGGAATTCTCCAAACGCCCCCAATCCACAGGGCGGAAGACGCCGGTCAGTCGTCCACCCGGCGCCTCCTACGTCTTGTCTGGCGGCGGGAGGGATCTCCGCGCCTCCGATCCCTCTCGGCACTCTCCTTCCGCGAGAGGACCACCTCACAGAAGTGTGCCACCGCACGCCAGGACCTCCGGCTGTCGACCATGGAAGCGACCACGGCCGGCAGCGCGAGGTCTCCTCCGACGACTGCTCTGAGAGCGCTGCGCTCCTCATCCCAGGCTGGGCAGAACTCTAACGTATGCTGGGCCGTATCCAGCGGGCAGTTGTCACAGTGGTGACACACGGCCGACACCTCCTTCCTCACTACTCGCCACAAGTACTCACCGAAGCAGCCATGCCCGGCGAGCACCTGCGTCAGGCGAAACGTTGCCGCACCGTGGCGCCTGTCCAGCCATTCGGCAAAGACAGGACGCACTGCCGCGACGACCCTGAGTCCCGCTGACGGGGCCTCCAGCCTGAGACGCCACTCCTCCACGGCGGCTCGCCGTAGGGAGGCCCTCATGGCCTCCACCTCCTTCAGGGCCGGATGTTGCCCGCGACTGGACGCCTCCTCCCGCCAATGAAAGACATCGGAGAGGGATTTGGCGTCCAGATCCCAGGGCAGAAATCCGGCCAACAAACAAGCCGCCTCGAAAGAGACCGTGCGGTACGCCCTGATCGCCCGCTGCGCCAAAGCTCTCTGCGGAGTGCGCAGGAGGGCGACGCAGGGGCGGTTCAGGGAGTCAGCCCAAACGGGGCTGCCATAGAGGGCCATGGACCGCACGACTCCGTGATATAACCTCCGGCAAGGGATGCCAGGACCTTCCAGGTTGGGCAGCAGGCTGGAAAGAGCGCCCGCTGCCCGAGACAGTTTCGTCCCCAGTTTCTTGAAATGGGTGCGGAATTTCCATCGGCTATCTAAGACTAAGCCTAGATATTTCATATCTTTGCCGATGGGAATCCGCACCCCCTCAACCACGATGTGGGCACCGGCCGGTGGCCCTCTCCGAGGCCCGTGGAAACAAATGGCCTCGGTTTTCTCGAGGGCCACCTTTAAACCCAACCGTCGAATCCGACTTACTACTTGGCCGGTGCCCACCGCCGCCAAGGTGGCGGCGTCCCGGAACGTCCTGGCGGTCGCTGTGACCAATGTGTCGTCGGCGTAGCACGTCACGCCGACGTCCCAGAGATTTGCACCACGGAGCACCCAGTCGTACCCGATGTTCCACAGGAGAGGGCCCAAAACCGAGCCCTGTGGAACACCGCGCGACATCACTCTTCGGTGCCACCCGCCGTCGGCGCCCGGATACACCACGTCCCTGTCAGACAGGTACGCGTGCACCAGACGCCGAAGATAGGGCGGCACCACGTGGTACCGCAGTGCCTCGTGAATGCAGGGCCAGGGCAGCGTGTTGAACGCGTTGGAGATGTCCAAGGACACCGCGACAACTACTCCGCCTCCGGCCACTGCATCCTCCGCCTGTGCCTTCACCCGCAGAATCGCGTGGACGGTGGAACGTCCCCTCCTGAAGCCAAATTGGCTGTCGGCCAAGTTCGGTCCGACCCTCTCGAGGTGCTCGACGAGGCGAGCATGGACGATACGCTCGAAGAGTTTGGCGACCTCGTCGAGCAACACGATGGGCCGGTAGGCCGACGGCGACTCTGCGGGTCGTCCTTCCTTCTTCAGCAGGACGAGCTTCCCGGTTTTCCAACGCGCCGGGAAGACGCCCTGCTCCAAACAGGCGGTGAATAACCTGCGGAGCCTCGGGCCCAGGTGCTCGAGGGCCACCACCCAGGCTCTTCCGGGGATGCCGTCGAGCCCTGGGGCCGTTTTTTTGCTCCGCAGCCGAAGCACTACCGCCCGCAATTCTGCGGGCGAAACCTCTGGGATATCCCTTGCCGGATTCTCAATCGACGATGACGCCACATCCGGTGGCGCCATCGGTGGAGGAGTGGTCTCCACGGTGGCCGGGAACAAGGCCGCGACGACGTTGGCCAGTAATTCTGGCCGGAGACTCTGCGACAGCGGGGGCGCCGCTGGACGAAGCTTATTCATTACCATACGATAGGGGCGCCCCCACGGGTCACTGTCGAGAGTCTCCAGGAACTCTTTGCGTGCCGCGACCTTGGCCCTGTGAACGGCCACCCGCAGCGCTCTCTTCGCCTCTTTGTAGAGGTCATAGAGCCGCCGCTCCTGGTCTGCGTGATCCCCACCTCGAAGCCTGCGACGACGATGCCTGGCGTATCGGCGGCGCGCAGCGACGCATGACGCGCGCAACTGCGCTAGCTCTGCCGACCACCAGTACACTTGTCGCCGCGGCGAGCGTCGGAGGGCTCGGGGCATGGCGGCGTCGCAAACGTCCGACATTGCCACCCCGAACCACTCCACCTCTTGTTCGACCCGAACCGGCCCGTCCGGCACGGGGAGCCACGACATCACCAGAGCGGCCAACTCTAGGGCCTCTTTATTGAGGCGACGAGTTACCCACCGCGGGCCGTCCTGATTCGGGGCACTCGGTTCACCACCGGGCTGGATACTCGGAGACGCGGAGACGTCGAACCTGATGTAACGGTGGTCCGACATCGTCTCCACGTCCGCGAGGACTCTCCAGCCCCGGACACGGTGCGCGACGGCGGGACTTGCAAACGACAGGTCAACAATAGACCCGCCGTTGTGCCGCACGCACGTGTGCACCGATCCCCTGTTCAGGACGACCAGGCCGACAGAGATCGCCCAGTCCTCCAGGACCCTACCGCGACCGCTCGTCGCCGGCGAACCCCAAGCTACAGACTTGGCGTTGAAGTCACCGGCGACGACTGCCGGGTAAGGTTGGCCTTGTTCCACTAGGGCCCCCAGCCGAACGAGAAAAGATTCGAATTCGGCGAGGGGTCTGTTGGGAGAGAAGTATACTCCTACAACCCAAACGTAAAGGCACACACCTCTGAGTTTTCTAAAAAGTTATGTGTATATTCTTTGTGAATTATCGCTCTCTTTAACGGTGAAGGAAAACATCGTGAGGAAATCTGCTTCTGAGAAGTTCTCTATAAAAAAATCGAAGGTATGTGAAGTCTGCCAACCCGCACTCGGCCAGCGTGGTGGACTAAAGCCTTAACCCCTCTCAGTTGTAGAGGAGGCCTGTGCACAGCAGTGGGCAGTATATAATACAGGGCTGGTATGGTATGGTATGGTACTCATACGTAGATAAAATAGTCTTCGTAAGACTCTATTACTAGTTTTACTTAGTTCTATAATTTAAGGGCCTCCTATTGGCGAATACATTTCAAAGCGGCAATAGTCCACAAAGGACATAATAGACTATCGCTGTGCAGCTTTGGCGTAGCTTAGTCCTTATTTGCCCCTTATTAAGGGTAGATTTGTGAAAACAGCCATCAATGCCTTAGGGCTTCATTGTAGTAGCATCGCAATTCCAGTAAATATAGCTTGCAGATAAGCTTGTGTAGTAATATAATAATATGTACTGTTTTATTTTCATTATCAGTATCCACATTCAATGTATTAATTGCTGTTTGTAGACATTAAATAAATAGAACGTATATTCATTTCTATTCCCCATACACCATATCCATATGACACTCAAGGTGACACTCACACTCACTTTGTAACTCAAGGTGCTGGATGGTGTTGCTACTGTTTATGGGTGGTCGTATCGCTTACCATCAGGCGAACGGCATGCTCGTCTCGTCATTCAATGCCATAAAAAAAAAAAAAAAAACACGTTTTACAAACTTATTTGTTTTTATTAGTCTATAAGTTCTATTACTGGGAAAAATATTTTAATTTGTCACGATAAATGGGGAGAGGGTAAAATCAAGTATTCATTATTAACGCAAACAAAAGCAAAATTACACTCTAAATTTTTTTAAATCTCTTCATAATCGATTTATTTGTTAATATCGGTAATTATTACAGTACGCTGGGTGAAGAATAGCGTCGGGAAGACCATGGCGGTTGTGAACGGCTTCCCGTTCTGCTGCTACAAGAGTTCGGAGACTAGGAGCATCTGGAGGTGTAGCAGGCACTCCTATTCCTGCAAAGCCAGGTTCACAATATACAACGGAGATATGGTACGAGCCCAACTCAACCACAACCACGTGCCAGCGCAGTTTGTAATTAGAAACGATATTTATATAAAAATATAAACAGATATAAGTGGCCGATAGCCTAGTTGGGAATGGAACGGTTTGACGAGACGGATGTCTGCTGGTTCAAACCCAAGGCGCACACCTCTGATTTTTCGAAGTTATGTGTGTATTGTTTATCAATTATCGTTCGCTTTAACGGTGAAGGAAACATCGCGAGGAGACCTATATACCTGAGAAAATTATTTCGAAGGTATGTGATGTCGGCCAACCCGCACTAGGCCAGCGTGGTGGACTAAGGGCTAAACCCTCTCAGTGGTAGAGTAGGCCCGTGCTCAGCAGTGGGCAGTATATAATACAAGGCTGATATGGTATGGTATAAACCGATATGAAGAAGTACCGCGGCAGCCAGCGGCTAGGCTGTCCTACCATAACTGGTATGAGGATGAGGGTAACCACTTACCATCAGGCGAGTCAGTTAGTCTGCCGTTGTAGGATGTAAAGAAAATCCTATCAGAGAATAACCTTGGAGAAAAATAGGGTGCAATAGGTAAATCTAGGTAGGTGGTCAGGGGTAGCGGCGTGAAGCATGTATGCTAATATAAACAAAATATAAACCTGAGATTTTTCCTTCATTAATTTAATGTTATTTGGTTACGTATAGTACAACGTTTAAGGTTTTTTATTTACTTTTTAGAGTGAGTATTTTAAATAATTAAAGATAAGATTAAGTTTTTTTTTAATCTAGATGTATTTATTAGGAATCCTACTATAGTATTATAATTATTATAGTACTCTTTACTTACATTATTAATGCACACGTTTGTAAAGATGTTTACATGTTTGCAAGAACTTAAGGAACCGCAGAACGGATTTGTATGTTTATCACATATGCATACCACGTCCTGGACATTTGGAATTTTAATTACTATCAATTGTTAACAAGTTTTGGAAGGTTGTATGTATAATTCAACTGTATCAAAATAATATATTTTTACACATATAAGTCTCGTTTTGATGTAAAGCAAGCATGAATATTACTTTCCTACATATTTTTAGGTTATGTTCGGATTAGCCCAGGGTGATCATGTCATGTTTGGTAGTGATCAGACCACCAGAAGTCATTGGGCTATAGATATAATTAGTCAAACCCGTGCGAAGCCGGGGGAGGTCGCTAGTATTTTATTATTTGGCACAAGCACGTTAGTCGTTCACTTGGACGTCGAATACGTTTTAAACTTATTAATAAGTATTAATATGTCTTCACGATATGAGAGCCAAAGCGAATGTGTCTTCATGATATGAGAGCCAAAGGGAATGTGTCTTCATGATATGAGAGCCTACGAGACGAATATATTTTCAAAATGTGTATCGGTGCGGCCCTGTAAGTATATATAGACTTACAGCATGTCATAAAAATTAATGATATTTGGAAAAATCATTTGTTTTGATTGTTTTTTTTTAAACCACAGTTCTTTTTAGGATTTTTGATTATTTCGATATCCTTCCTGCCGATTTATGAACAGTATATTTTTATTAATCTTTGGATCTATGTTCAGCAGTAGTCTTCCGAAAGCTGAAGAAGAAGAAGATATTTTTGAGGGGAGAATTTGAGGTGTGGTGTCATTTACTAAAACTATTTTAAGGCATATATACATGTTATGGTTAAATAGAGATATTATACATCAGATTAAGTACTTTATTATTAACTAGTTTTTGCCCGCGGCTCCGCCCGCGTGAACGAGTTTTCCCGGGATAAAAGTCCCGCTTTATATTTTCCCGGGATAAAAAGTAGCCTATATGTTAATCCAGGACATGATCTACCGCGTGCAAAATTTCATAGAAATCCGTTCAGTAGTTTTTGCGTGAAAGAGTAACAAACATCCATACATCCATACTTACAAGCTTTCGCGTTTATAATATTAGTAGGATTCAAACAGTTTTAAGTAAGATCTCAATAAAAGAAGAAGAATATAGGAATCAAGAATCTTGCCAATACTTTTATTCAAGTATGTTAACTATAAAAATCCACAGTAAAATTAGAAAAATCTTTATGAATATTATGCTTACGTAATTAGAAGGTAAGATTTAAGGCGGTACGAGAATTGACGTTTGTACGTTTTTTTTTATAAAAGTTTATCAGCCGAATTTAGTACTTTTTTCGTGGTTTGCATGGACGTATGAACCAGTGTCCTAGATTTAAAAATGAAATCACCTCTGTGTACTTGCAGTTTTAATAACTTTGGTTGTTTTAAAAATTTATAGTAGTAGTAGGATGCTTCAAAATCCTATGGGTTGGCACCAGGCAATTTTGAGGTGGGCACGGCCCCTAGCCCTCTTTCTATATACCTATGGTATCTATGGTGGTTTTTATAAGAAAGGAAATACAGAGCAAGTAATTTCAAGACTTAAGTAATTGTTACAAAATACTATGATTTTTGGAAACAATAAGAAAACGCGGTTGCATTCCTGAGTCATGGTGCGTACTGTTGTGACAAAGAGTCGATTTCGCTATTTAAAAAAAAATAATATCAATATTTCGCAGTTACATGGGTTAAGAACTATAAAGGCTACACTATTGCTATGCTGAATCATTACACGTATTCTCGTGATAAGAACATAGGATGCAAGACTTACTGGCGGTGCAGGACATCAGCTAAATGTAAAGCAAGGTTCACCATAATAGACGACAAGGTCATAGCCAGGGCCCAGTTGGAACACAAACACGCCCCAACAAAATACATGATAAAGAATGGAGTTTATATAAAGTTATAAAATTTGATATTGTGAACTTGTGGATTGGTTTATCATACAGATAAAAATGCGTCTAGCAGCCAGGTTTTGATGATATTCAAGTTTTTTTACATTTGTATGGATTTTTATTGAACGTAGGTAAGCATAATCTGTTCCTGCGGTGAAATTCTGTAGAATCACAGTTAGCGTGATGTGAGGTGACTTCAACATCTCAGGTGAGATTATGACACAAAGCCAGCGTGACAATCGAAATCTTTGATTCCAGAATCCGAGTAGCGTAATATCTCATCGTTCGCTTCACCGATATTCTCACCATATGGCGCTAGTGTAGATTACACTGCGGATTCAGAAGTGAGCTCGATAGTGAGATCTTACTGAATACCATAGCTGGACTTATCAATAAATCATTTCAATTCTTCTACGTCAACAAAAATAAACATATATTTGATTAAAATTGCATTGTTTTTTTTTCTGAACTAAAAAAATATGTGATGTACTTCTAACTTCCCTGAATTGTAGGGCATAAAACTACTTATACGTTCACACACATTCAAGTTCGTTCGTTGATTTAAAAAGTGAAAGCATGTTACACTAACGTATTTTTTACGTTTCGTCAAATTTTGATACCTTAATATTAACTTTTTTTGCAGTAACGTGGGTGAAGAACTATGGAGGAAAGACTCTTGCATTGCTGAATCATTATACATACTGTCGCGACAAAACCAGCGGAGCCAAGACCTTATGGCGGTGTAGCATTAGACGGAAAACGAATTGCAGGGCACGGTTCACTATTGTTGACGATACGGAAATGGCATATGAATTTTTGGAACACAATCATACTGCACCAAAATATTTCATATTAGACGGAGTTTACGTTAAAATTTAATTATTAAGCATTTAAAAACAACTTTTTGCTTTTTATTTCTTTATTATATCTACTTTTCCCAATTTTCTTATTATACTTTTAATACCAGAGGTTTAGCCAGCTAGCAAATATAGTATTCACTGGCAGAAGAAGGTAGAGGCTGAGATTTGGATCTCCAGCAATCTTAATATAAATATACGAACTGCTCTAAACAAAATAAAAATTTGTGTATATTTATTTTTGTTTTATACACTGTACCTAATTTACCTACCTTTGAACTGATTTTGAATAGAGCAACCATAGAGTTTCTTGCCCGTTCTTCTCTGGTGGAAACTGCTTTCTGAACTGGTGGTAGAGTAAAAATTGACTGAATCTAAGTAATGTGTAACATTTTATGGATTCGAATAAATGATTTCATTTCATTAATCATCACTGGAAACGCAATAGTAAGAAGTGTTTTCGTGTGGTGTGTTTTATTTGAGGCTGATATCAAACTCAGACATAAAAGCATCTTCTAGATTAGCTGCCACGTTGTTGGATAAAATATCCGCCGTGTCATAGGTATCTCAGATATCAACCCACCGCGAAATTAAGCTTCTACAAAACTAAAATTTAAAAACAAATAGAGGAGCTAAGGCCTAAACATAATCTTAACTCCATGTGTCGCCTCTTTACTTTGCGAAGTTTGCGGACACACAGCGGTATGTCTAGGACAACTATAGATCTTTTATAAGTTATAGCTAACCTTTTTTATGTGTATCTAATAAAGTACCATCTAATACTATTCCTTATTTACAGTGCAATGGTTGAAGAATCAGTCTGGAAATACAATAGCTCTAGTGAATGACTACACGTTTTTTTGTGTGAACAAATTTTCGGGTAGTCGAAAATCAATATGGAGGTGTACGCGAGGATCTACGGGCTGCAAAGCACGCTTCACTATTGTCGACTTTGCTAATATTGTTAAAGGCAAATTTGTTCACAACCATCGTTCCGCAGAATATTTTATAGAGGATGGGGTTTATATGCGAAGTAAATATGGTAGAAATAGGAAAAGTTGTATACTGTAGACATACGTTGCTAAGCCATTACTAAGGTAATAGGAGCGTATGGAGTTTGAACTCACCAAAGACTTCGGATACGAACCTAAATTTATGGAATTAGTGAACTGTCGGTCCACTTAGACTCGAGGCAAATATTGGAAGGGTACAAAAAAAAAAATTGAGGCTTGAGAAAAGAAAACAACGTGGAAATTAGTAAACCGCTCATTACTCTATATTGGCAGGTCTCGGAATGGCTTTGCCTTGGGTGCTGTAGGTAAAAATGCACTTGAAATAGAGTCATGATGCCTAATCGCAGGTTTGATGAGGCATCATCTATATTGTTTTGTATAGTGTTCTGGGCTATCTTAATGTGATTGTCGTATATTTGTACCAGCATAATTGTAATCGTCATAGTAAACCTGTAATGTAAAATTTTACCTTATTATTTTGTCTGTAATTAAGCAATTTTTTCATAGTGGGAGATATTTTAAAATGTAAATCGTGGTAGATCTTTTAATGTAATGACTTATGACAATTATACCTGTTATATGCATATTTATTAATCAATGTAATTGGTTCCTTAAAATATTATAAAATATATTGTAGATGTCCCAAATGTCTTATTTCTTGCCGGTGACAATACCTGATGTTACCTACTTCGCAATCAGTGTTTTCATGCAGTTGACTATGGATTGACTAATAATCACTCGCAGGAAGTTGCTAGACGCCATCTGGAAATCTTTGCGAGGGGCCTATGTTAGGCAATGGACGTCCTGGGTGACGTTGATTCTGACCTTTAAAAGTGTATTTATATTTGAAATCGTATTTCAAAATATTTCATTGCCACATTACTAAACTTTTCACTCAGAACACATTCAAATAACATTACAGTAACATTAAAATGGGTGAAAATGGACACCGGGGAGCTGATGGCTCTAGTCAACAACTACTCATTCTGTTTGAAGTCTACTTCTGATAAGAGCGGGCTCTGGAGGTGCACGAAGACGTACTGCAAGGCGCGCTTCACTCTCCTGGACGGGAAGACTATGGTCAAGACAGTTCTGACGCACAACCACCCTGCGCGCAGCTATCATATAACTAAACGGGTTTTTATTAAAGTTTAATGTATTTGCGCTGTTTACGAGACTATTCCTCATACCCACCATTGCTAATCCTGTAAGCCAGGATCGGCACGCATTTTATGACACCGAGCGGTGAAGCTCGGCGAGACTCTGGGAGCACTAATTAGACTTAACCCGCACCGAAGTTAATGAAATAGAAGATTAGGGAGGAGTTAAAAATATATTATCCACTTTCACTTTTAGCTGTTTGCTGTTAGGAGAGTACGAAATATGTGTTATGTAAGGCTGTGATTGATTTTCACGAGGCGAGATTTACTTTTAATACTGCACAAGACGTCGGAATAAATTACAGCCTTCGTACTGTAATATTCATATTTTAGAAATTATGTAGTATTCTACATAAATATCTGCTTTTAAGAATCACCGGCCTGAATTACGAAAGTAGACATCATGATAATCTTAGTATACTCAATTGCTCGTCAAGTGTGTAAATATAGAACAGCCATTGTTGTAATATTTTAACAGAAATTACTACTGAGAAAAGTAAGTAAGTAAATTAGTTTTTAAGTTGTCCGTAAATGACTTTGTAAAAATAGGATACATTTTATTAATGCGATTGAGTATCTTAGTGATAAATTATAAGATATTTGTAATGGCTACTATTTAAAATTTTCAGGCACTCTCAGGGAGTTGTATAGTTATTATGCTTACATCAAACTTTTCGTCGTTACTTGTCAGTTTATGTAATAAATTATGTTTAATCTTAAAACTGATCGATTTCATTTACTCCTTATCGGCACACTTATCTTTAACTTAGTACACTGCATAGATTTTCACCAACTGTCCCGTGACTTAAGAGGATTCTTAGCGTGTGTTATGATAATTTTAGACCAGCAAGTTCTCGCAGCAATATATTAAACTTCAAAATGCTTATACACTAGCCGCAATATCAATTACTATACACAAGCAACTCGCCGCAAGTCCTCCAAAAATAAAAATATTACTGAAGTCAGCTTGCCGTGACTATTTAAAAATCACAAGCCACTCTTAGAACAACTAACTCTGAATCATAAAAAAATATAGAATACTTAAGTTTTTTCTATTACTTATCTTAAATATTGTGGCTCATGTAGTGATTGCTTATAACTAGAGCTATAATTACATAAGAGTCTGTTACTATATACATATGTAGATTTTAAGAGAATTATTGTAAACTGCATTAGTAATCCTTAAACCAGGGCTTCCCAAACTATGCGTCGCAGCATTGTTCCAGGGGCGTTGTGTGGTCGTCGTCCCGTCTGCTTGCGTAATTAAATAAAACAAAAGCTTGACTGAACGCCATAAACATGGGGGGAATAGAGAACGCGTGGGGGGAGGTCGAAGGTGGCACGCTGTCCATGTCGCTAGTCGCGACAACAGAATGCGGTCTCAAACTAACGCCATACCAAATTGCATCGAAATCCGTGCAGAAGTTTCGGAGATGTGCAGTAACAAACAAACAGACAAACAGAAAAGAATTATAAAATCACTAATTTGTGTTCCATTACTCTTCTTTAGTCACCCCTTTCTTTTTATCACATTTCTTTCAATGTACCGAGTACCGACACAACGAGTTATACTGCTCTATTATAGTGTAGATAAAAAATTATAAATGTCCAAATACTGCTTTTCTGATAACCTATTATTAGGCTAGTATTAAAACTGGTAGGTATTATTGGCCCGAGGCAGGGAAGGGGGGGGGGGGGATCGATGAGCGTCGTAAAAAATGGCAAATTCTTAAGGGCGTCACAGTACAAATTAGTTTGGGAAGCCCTGCCTTAAACAATAAATAAAGCATTGCGTGGCACACTGCATACGTCAACGTGAGAGATTAGAGGAGTCAAGTCTCATAATACCCAGTATTGTTACTGGGTTGCATTGACCTGTCTATACCAGAACTCAACACTTACAATGCTGTTTGACGGCAGAAATAGACATTGAATATACACATACGAAAGCCTACGACCTACTAGTAACTTCTTTTTTTTTACAGGTCCTACGATAATATGGGCGAAGAGTAATCTCGGGAAGCAGTTGATTATAGTCAATGATTTCCCGTTCGTTTTAGATGCTAGATATAAGATGAGTAACATTTGGCGGTGCACAGCAAGGACGACTGTATCTTGCAAGGCCCGGTTTATTCTCATTGATGGGAAGCTATACAAGGAGATATTAGAACACACGCACGAACCACGAAAATACTGCATTAAAAAGGGTGTTTATATCAGATTATAACAATAACATTTTACCGTGTTTTTATTTCTATTAGATATAAATCCACCAGAGAATATTAGCGGGCAGTTTAATAGTAAAAATATAAATCTTTTCTGTAACATGCTTGTGGTAACCCCACTGAGGAGTAGAGTTTGAGGTGGTGGAAGCTTTATAAGTATCATTTTTAACCGACTTCCAAAAGGAGGAGGTTATCAATTCGTGTGTTTGTATTTTTTAGTTCTATTGTTACTGATAAGTATCATACATAACTTATTGTGTCACTTGACACTGGCAAAATCACCGATGACACGGTGGAGCCATTTTTAAAAGAAGAAGAACTTATTGTGTGTTTTTTCGACTGCCTTTTTGGACATTTTTGGTACATTGAATGATGCGAGCATTAATCTTATACTTCCATGGATCAATGCTATTTTAGGACTGATTGTTCTTTGTTGGATCCTGATAATTACCGATCAATGTAAGTATAACCAACCTACCATAGGGCATTGTGGTAGACTAAGGCCTAAACCCTTTCAGTAGACGAGACCCGTTTACCGCATAGTAATTGATACAGACAAAAAAAAAATACAAAAGTCACACTTTAATCTATGCTCTTAAATAATAAAATGATATCTGCATTAGCTGTTTAATACGATAACTGTCAAATATTTACACGAAACGAGTGAAATAGGTCCTCAATATTCTTTTATAGTTGCAGATGCAGTGACTTGGGTGAAGAACACCACCGGTACGCTAATGGCTCTCATCAATAACTATACATTCACAGCAGTTTCCTCGTCTGACAACGTCTGGCGATGTACCAGGACCTCTCCAAGATGCAAGGCACGTTTCTCTCTCGTCAACAACAGGATAACCAAAGCCCGTCTCGAACATTATCATCCGTCTCGCAAATTTGTTATAAAAAACGGGATATATCTTAGACTATAATAGGTTTAAATATAAGTTTTTGTCAGTGTTGATCGAGATGAAAAGTAGGGCATTATTTCCAAAGTTTGTCATAATTCTATAGTTTAAAATTACTTAGGTACAAAAATTGGATATTATGTAAGTTCAAAACCTATATTTGAATGAAAGGAATATGCTAATTGTAGACATAATTAAATCAACATGAATTGAAAGAATAAACGTTACAATTTATATTATGTTATTTCCACCATATCCCTTTCACAGCATGCGCCCTGCTTCCGCCGGGAGGCTTTTAATGAAAAGCCTAAACTTACCCAAGAGTCAAAACACAGTCACACATGCCTTTCGTATTAAATTCGTAAAACCTTTCATCGCTTAATTCCAAACATCCAAATACATTTTTTTTGTAAGATTAATTACTTCCAGATACAATAACATGGGTGAGGAGTTCCGCCGGAAGTAAGATGATGGCGTTAGTCAATAACTTCACGTTTACTTTGGACATGTCGTCTTCTAATGGAAATATCTGGCGGTGTACCAGGACTGCGCCACGATGCAAAGCCCGTTTCACGCTCATCAACGACAACGAGGTAGCCAAAGCCCGTCTTGAACACAACCATCCGTGTCGGAGATTCGTCATCAAAAACGGGATTTATGTTAAGATATAATTTGTAGAATATTACCTATGTATAGCCGGTATAAAGGTAAAGGTCGCAAGGACACGGTGGATGCAGGCCGCTTTCAATAGGTCCGTCTGGAAATCTTTAGGGGAGGCCTATGTTCAGCAGTGAACTTCAAGTGGCTGATGATGACAGCCGGTATGTCGGTCTATGCCTATCCTGAAAATGGAGGAAGGCGTGACGTTTTTGTAATTTGTAGATTTTTTTATTAATTGTACCATGTTGTTTTCGGGATAATAAGCTGTATATTATTCATGCTAACGTTGTCTGGAATAAAATGTTGTTAGTGATATTTAACCGCTTGTTATTACATTGGCTATATTATTTAGGATTGAATTTTCTTCTACGTTAGTGGTGTATAATAAAGAGTTGTTTTAAATCCAATGAGTTCATGAATAATGCTTATTATGGGTGACAGAATTTTCACTATCCCGTCATAAATTATCGAGCGATTTACATTAGGCGAGGAGATGTTTTATGTAGAGGCAAAATATATGAAAAAATATGTAATAATTTAAATATTATTATGTGTAAATTAAATATTCTTGAAATATTGAATAATAAGCATAATTTAAAAGCATCTGTAATACGAACTATTTTATTGCTCCAACAAAACCCACTTACAGTTTTAATTGAAGACTAGGTGTTTCTCGTCGATCATCAATTACAAATAGCATTTAAATTAGTAAGATCAAATATTTCCAGATACAGTGACCTGGGTAACGAACAACTCCGGGAGTCAAATGGCGTTGATCAATGATTTCACTTTCACCTTAGACACATCATCTACCAAAGGTCATATTTGGCGATGCACCTCAAGGTCCACGCCCAGATGCAAGGCCCGGTTCATTCTAGAAGATGGTAAGATGATCAAAGCAATGTTCGAACACAACCACCTGCCTCGTAAATACGTCGTTATCAATGGAATCTATTGTAAAATATAATATGCACACGAAGGATTCTAATGGAAAGAACAGTAATAGTATACTTTAATTAGTTTCATATTTCAAGAAGGAGTTTATTTAGTTATTAGTATTATTCTGTTTAATATATTTTTATAAACAAATATGTTTCATTCTTTCGCAAGTACGGCGTTGGGCATTGAGTGTCATGCATCGTTTGGATGGTTTGGATAAGACTGCTGACGTTATCCACAACGTGTGGTATTTTCTGGAAATAAGCTAACTACTATCAGTTTTTATACAAAACTGGCTGTTCATAAATTTGTGTGCTTCTCGCCAAACTTATTTTTGAAATATATTTGAATCATATTTTCAGAAATAGTGACATGGGTGAAAAACACATCGGAAAGACGAATGGCGTTGATCAACAATTTCACGTTTACATTAAACACTACGTCTGGCAATTGCATATCTCTCTGGCGATGTACGAAAACCTCTCCTCGTTGCAAAGCCCGGTTTACTCTGCTTGACGGGAAGACGATGGTCAAAGCCCTGTTGGAACACAACCACGCACCACGAGAATTTTGTATCCACGACGGGTATATTATCACAAAGGCATCGCCTGTATGGTTTAAAAAACGCTACGGTTGCTCACGTTGATTGGGTATATATTACTATTATTCTGGATTAGCCGTAAAATGGAACTTGCTTGCTAACCTGAAGATCTGCAAGTAGATTGTTGAAAATTTTGACCTGCGGCAATATTGCAATACAAGAAAATATTGCGTAATGCATATTGTGTAGAGATTTTATACTTATCTTATCATGAAAAAAATGCAGGCATCTTCATTAAACACGAATTACTTCCCTCGAAAGCAGTTAAACCAAATTAAGGTTCTGGAAACGAGGGAAAATGTAAGAAAATGCTAGTTTTAGCAGGATCGAGGGGAGTATTGACGGAGAAGACTGGGGCATTTATACTTTTTTAAGAGATGTTTCTTGTTTTTTAAAAACTATGGTGATCGTAATGAAAAAAAATATATATTTAACACACTAGTAATCACACTATCAAATAAAAAAACACAAAAAGATACAAGCTTGATAAAATCTTAGCGATCCGTAATCCGCATTCCTGTAAGCGTCTATGGTTTAATTTTAAATAAGATTCAAAAATTAGAATACCATAGGTTTTTTGTGTTATGAATAAAGGAATTGTTTCAACTGACTGCCTTGGTAGCGTATTTGTATTACGGTGTAGCTGAGGTCTCGGGTTCGATCCCCGGGTTGGGCTTTTCTATTCAGTATCAGCCCGGAGTCTGGAATTTGTGCCTGATTTGGCGATAGGCTCGCCCCCTATCACATCGTGGAACGGAATATGCACGGCGAAAAGTGGGTGCACTAGTTGCGCCTCTGCCTACCCCTCGGGGATAATGGGCGTGAGTGTGTGTGTGAATTGTTTCAATAAATTTATTTACTTCCAACCTTTGTTTTTTTTATTCCTTTCAATAAAATGGCCAGAATTTCACACTATGTTAAAAGCAATCGAAAAATTATATTTCCTTCATAGCACATACCGTTACGTAGTTTAAAAATCTGTAGAATTTCATTAGTTTTTTGTGTATTTCTCATCCAATTATAAAAACAATTTTCAGAAACGCTTCAATGGGTGAAGAACACTCAACACAGGGTCATAGCTCTGCTCAACGGCTACACTTACTTGCGTGAAAGGAAAAACTCCATTACTTCTACTTGGAGGTGTACTAGAACCACCCTTTGTAAAGCCAGATTTACAATCAATGCAGACGAAGTTATGATCAAGACGTATTTAAAACATAACCATAAACCTTATAACTATATAATAAGAAATGGGTATTATATTAAAACAGAATAGAGAGATGGGTGAGGAATTTGGTATTATTTAACCCATGTAGGGTTCTAGTCAACACAGCTAGTAAGTCGATATTGAATTATGTTTTAGGATAAGCCAATGTACGGTCAGCTCCAAAATAATGTATACGTTGAGGAAGAAGTTCAATTTTAATTACTTTCTTATTCATCAATTTGGTCTTTATCCACATACACGTTCATTTGAGGCTGACTATACATTCAGAATAGCATACACAGTTTAAAGGACTATTGGGGTGCAACGTCACTCGTTATTCAAACTTATACTTATGTACCATCAAGGAGCCGTAGCCAAGATGCTTTCCCGCAAGAGTTAACGCCAATAGAATAGTAAATAATGTATGCGAATGACATATCTTATCGACAAGTCTAGCGCAAGAATACGTCATTCCCATTTTTTTTTGTTGGCTACGGCTGCAGATGTAGTTTACTCGCTTCGGGCCAAGATAACAAAAGAAGTTTTGTCTTTATACGGACTATCACATATAAGAGTCCTAGTAATACCTCTTGGGACTTAAATATTACAGCGATTAATAATTATTCATTACCACTTTATAAAAACATTAGGAATTGTTTGAAATACTCGGATATGGGCGTTGATTTCAAACTAACATTTAAATTTATATTGATACTGCATACTTAGAGCGTTAATGGTTACTTAATGTTAAAACGCTTAATATTATTTGATTTATTACCATTATAGTCAATAAAAGCACTTTGATCTTATTTTTCTTTTTCTATAAAATTATATTCTTATAAGATTATAATTGCGTCAGAATCTAAGAATTAATTACGCATATATTGGACATCACTAATCGAGTTTGTAAAATACAAAATGGCGTTTGTGAAAACTACGTTGCGAGACATGTTGAGCATCAATATGTCTAAACACTACAAGGACTATAAAATAAATCAACAGATGTAATTTCAGATGTGACCAGATTCGCGGTAGTATCAAATGGAATCTTCGGGCACTGGCCTGAAAGAATCCCTGCAGCACCAGGATCCAAGAAGAAATCTAGCTATAGGAAATGCAAAGTGTGCTCTAGAAGAAATTTGCGAAGAGAAACAGGCATCAGGTGCAAAGGTTGCAAAGGACATCCATCGTTATGTGCACTGTGTTTTGAGGCGTGGCATGAGCAGTTTTGGAATTCTCGCGCGGACTTACTTGGCTCTTGAAAAGTTGGAGTGTGAAGCTCGCCCTAGAATCCCGAATAGGGTCAGGCAGAGTTAAAATGCACTGCAATGGCTTGCCGTGTAAATTCCGTCCTATGTACAGCGTGAATTGTTGTAACGAATAAATATTATATTTTTTGTTACATTTCTTTTTATAGACGCATAGTCTGAAATTCAAAGATGTTGTGTACACCACGCTGACAAGATTCAAAGACTTAAAATATCCTCGAATTCAGGCTACAATAGCTTGAACGTGCAATGCGTACTGCTGAAGCTAGCTAGACACGAGGCTTTTGTTACTTCTATACATTCTTTTGTTTGTGATATGTTTTGCCGCACGCATATACGTATGTACTAAAACTCTTATAATTATTAATCGTTAATTTTCATAGTATGGCAAATTAGCAAGTGGTTGAGTTGATCACCACCATGATATATTAATGCCTACAGGGCTAGAGGTATAGTGGGTGATTTTTTTACTTTTGATGAATGATGGAAGGTCCAAACCTCCCAACATGTATCAATGGTTTTGTTATCTGTGAAAAGTTATACTACCTCAATTGAATCTGATTATATTTTGTAAATGTTTTTAGGGCGAGGTTTTAGGAAACGTTAATTAAGTCTAAGATTGTTTTATACTATTTATCGTTTTCGAACTTTATTGAAAATACAAAATCTACAATTTATTTTATATTGTTTTATTCCTGAAGTATTTTTCTTAAAGTACAAAACTTCGACATAGTTATTAAAATGGTCTTTATGTCGCTCTTCAGAAGGATCCATAAAATGTGCCTATCTGTCGTAGATTTAATTTTGTTTAATACTAGCATAACAAAAGGACCTGGTGGTAGGTACGACACTGTATTATCATGTTGACCGATAGATGTCCCTGGCAACCGCCAGAATAGGCTATTTAACTCATGTATTTTTATCAAAAATGTATGTCATTTAAACTCTAACACAAAAAGCATAAAAAAATCTTATAAAAATTCAACAAGATATAAGCCTTTGAAATTCGATTGAAGGGCTAAATGTCAAAATACGGAAAAGAGACACAATGATACATTATCTAGTTGATATCATCAGCCATTACGATGCGCTCTAAAGAAAAAGTTGGCCCGCTATCCCCACTACACTTCTTCTTCTTCTTCAGCCTTTAGAAGTCCACTGCTGAACATAGGCCTCCCCCAAAGATTTCCAGACCAACCTGTCAGATGCGGCCTGCATTATTTGAAATATGTATTGCTGTCCCATTTCTTGTCACTTTGCCCGACTCGAGGATCGAACCCAAAACGTCAGCATTGCAGTCGTACCGTAATACAATTACGCCACCGAGGCAGTCATGTATCGATGATATAATAAAGATGAATTAATTACCAATATAACAAGTAACTACCTAAAATATTTTTTTGACAAGGGCAGTAATCGTTTTTTTGTTTCTGAGAGAGATCATGAGTTCGATCCTTATTACCTATATACACATATGAATACATCTCATGAGCAAAATGTATTTGTTTCGGGTCTGAGTTCAAAGACAGAAATTTTCTAAAGACATCCGCAACAAAAAGTCTTTATCTTCAGGTTTATTATTCTAGTGCTAGGACTATTAATAACACTTGGGTATACCTCCAATAATAATAAATGTATACATAGTTCATTCTTTATTCCAGTTAAATGGGTGAGAAGCAGGTTTGGGAAGCCGATGGCGATTATCAGCAATTACAACTACTACAGAGAGTCCAGTACGGGCAACAGTAGTACTTGGCGTTGTCCTAAAACGTTTCTCAAATGTAAAGCTCGATTCACAATATTCAATAAGATTATAGTAAAAACCCAACTAACGCACAACCACGAGCCTTCCGAATTCGTGATAAAAGAAGGGGTTTATTGTAATAAACAAAGTTCTCATTAAACTGTAGAACCAAAAGAAGGTTTTTATTTGGAGCTGATAGTTTCATAGTAATAAAAGGCGATGTTATTTTTATAGCAGACCAAGACGATTGGAAAGCAAAGGTAAGTAAATTCAAAATTATAAATATATCAAATTTGCTTAATAGATAATTTTTTAAGTTCTTACACCCACAAAATCTTTGATCAGTAGTGCAACTGTTGGGCCTTACCTTGAGGGTACAATAAAATCAAGTGTATTTAGCTAATGTATTTTTTGTAGCATTCTGTGCATTAGTAGTTTCTTCTTTACTTCGTCTTCTGGTTTTTTCTTCCGCCTATCATTTTATCAGGAAAGATTTCCATCTTTCAGGGCCCATAACCTGGTTGAAGAATAGCACAGGCAGGACTATTGCCTTGATCTACAGCTTCTCGTACTACCAAGACAAGGTGCGGAGTACGAAGCTGGACCGAAGTGTGTGGACATGCACCAGGTCGTCACAGTGCAAAGCCAGGTTCACTATAGTTGACGCAAAGACAGTAGTACGAGGGCAGCTGAGCCACAATCATGATGCAGCGCCTTATGTGATTAGGGACGGGTTTTACATAAAAATATAAGAATTTGTATAATAGATTTATGCTGGTTGCTTTATCCGAGGTCAGGCAAAATTAAGGCTCGTATCACACCGGCGAATTGCTAGCAAATTCATAGCGAAGCGAAGACGCTGCTCTCTCGTCCGGATTACCTTTATTTGACCACTGATGAAACAAGAGGGCTTAGTCAAAGGCTAGAGAGGATGAGCAGTATCTTTTGCAATGCAATCCGAACTTCAAGGGTTTACAATAAGATATAAAATAATTATGAATTTATTTTACTTTACTGATATTATCACACTGGGTGATAGTAGAAACTAAAGTTATGACTATGACTAAAAATTACATTTTGCTTAAGTCATAAAAATGCGCCATTATTTATTTCACTTATGTATGATTCTGTGATTAAAATTCCATCCTTGTACGAGTGGTACTATGGCTATGAATAGTAGCTGGTTTTTGAGTTCGATTCCCTTGAAGGAGAGTCGTTTAGAAAGTAAGTTAGCTTTTTGGACCAAATTGTAGTAGGTATTTAATTAATTTTAGCAATTCCAAAGACTTTAGGGCAAGTTTTGTTATTTTAAGTACAGTGTGTTATTTCAGAGCAATTTTTTTAAGTTCCTAATGTTAAGGTTGTTTTTTTTCGTTAAATGATTTAAAAGACTAATAAAACTCTAGAAATTATATTATAGTTTTATATATTTTCTGTTTGACGCGCCCTACAAATCTCAAATAATAATTAGCTAATTAAAAAAAGACTATTTTGTGGTACGTAATATTGTTTCGTTTCGGAATTGTATTTTTTTTTGTGTGTGCTGCATGTTGGCAAAGAACGATACCCAAGTATTTAAATATTACAGCTTAATATTATTAGTATTTTTTTAAAGAATTATAATTAATTTGAAATAGTAATAGTTATCCTACACTGAATCCATTTCTTCAGTTTCATTTTAGTTTCTGGGCGTTTGGGTCATAAATTCTGGACGTAGATCCAATGCGAGGTATTTATTTTGTCAGGGTACATCTAATAGGTAGAGTTAGCTAGGGCCGATTGTAAAAATTAACCAAAAACCCATAAAACAAAAATAAGCCATAATTTCTTTAACACTGGCTTTCATTTCAGTTCAAATGTTAAGGAACCAAAACGGGAAAACCATGGCGTTGTTGAACCACTTCACGTTCTTCTGCGAGAAGATATCTAGCGCGACGACTACATGGCGGTGCTCTAAGTCGTCTTCGTGCTGTAAGGCTCGCTTCACTATCGCCTCTGACCTGACGCTACTGCGAGCGAGGCTGCACCACAACCATCCTTCAGCCAGATATATTATACGGAATGGCGCTTATATTAAACTATAATTGGAAGAACATGGTCTGCTAATTGGTAACCACTTTCATAACAATGCTTGAATAGGTTGTCACCTTCTAGCTTTGGGAGAAAGAGATAAAGTTTATTTTGTGACAAGCAACAATCTTGAGGTTATGGACAAAGCTGCTATTTCACTGCAACTTTCTGTGGGTAGCATCGCTGCGTTTAAATGCCGTAGAAAAAAGTTCTAAATTGCCATTTGAGTACATAAATGTAATTCCTCTAGTCATGTTGAAATGAAAGCTTATTTGTAGTTTGACATGGAGCGTTGATGAAGCTTTCAGAGCTCCGAAATATACATTTGTTTATATTTTCGTACATCTGGTGCAATGTCATTTTTAGGGGAGGCCTATGTTCAGCAGTGGACTTCATGTGTCTGATTATGATGATGGTGCAACTCTATAAGTCATAACTCGATAAGTGACCAATCCTTTATTTACAGGAGATCGATTATTAAGTTATTGCTTTAATAAAACGAAATATTATTTTTCGAAATCCTATGATATTAATGAAGAGTATGTTGTTTATACTATACTAGCTTTTACTGGCGGTGTCGCCCGCGTGAAAGTTTTTCTAAGATAAAAGGTCTGCTATATATTTTCCTGGATTAACAAGCAAGAAAAAATGGCCTATGTCCCACCCAAGGTCTCAAACTATCTCCATACCCAAATTCTATCAAAATACGTTCTGCAGTTTTTGAGTTTATAAGCCGTTCAAATAGACAGACAAACGCGGCTGGGAGAATTTGTTTTATAATATGTAGTGATAATGGTTACTACCTTTATGATGGTTTTGCACCTGATGTACGTTTTGGTATTTCCTTCTGTGGTTATGGTGTAAATTGATTGTTGCATTTTTAATTAGCATGCAGAACAGGGGACTGAAGTCTCAACGACTTATACTGTACTTATCTATATTAAGTTGTTAAAATATTTACTTTATTAGGTACCTACCTTAATAAAAAAATTGTATATGCTTAAAGGATTTTTTTTGCATCTCATACTACGTAACTTTTAAATGCCTCGTTAATTATGATTAATGTAGAAATTATTAGATTTATGACGACTGGTACTATCTCTGGAAAAATAATTTATTGGAATATTATTGATGGAAAGGGTTCGCTCCACATAATTTAGACGTTCTTATGAGGAATTAGTAGGATTTTTGTGGAACAGAATGTAGGTTAATGAGCTATATAATTTACTTAGAGGTAAATTTTACAAAACCGCCAACAAACATTTATCTATTAGAGACACTGTATGTTACTCACTTCACGCAAAAGCCACAGGAGTTTGGAAAAGGGAGAGGATTTATTAAGTCATTAGTAACTTCGTAAAGGTTTCACACGATATTTCCTTTAAACAAATACTACAAATCTTTACTTTTTCAGTGCAATGGATAAAGAATCAAAGAGGAACAACGATTGCCTTATTTAGGAACTATACGTACTATAAAGTATCGAATAACGAAGTAATTTCTATCTACCGCTGCAAGAAGAACCTGATCAATTGCAGGGCAAGGCTTCATATACAGAACGAAGGGTCGGTGGTGGTTAGAGGAAATTTTATCCACAACCATCCACCAGAATGTTTCACAGTCAAAAACGGCATTTACGTCAAGCTGCGGTTATAGTATATTCGTTTAGAAAATGTTGATATTTAAAATGGTTGGTTTTTAATGTTTTAAGGACATTGTGGACAGTGAAATTACTGGGCCTTATGCTATTCAAAATGATTTCAGACGAAAGTATTATTGTTTGTTTTATATGTACTGTTTGATGTAAAGATCATGGTGATGGCTGTTATTAGACGAGCAATTTGGCACCAATTTTAATATCTAAAAATATATTAACTTGGGAACAATCAAAGGCCGTTGATTCAACTGAAATTAGATGAATCCTCATCTGACGTACTGTTTCGGAGCAGCAGTTAACTATCACATTTTTAAACGAATGACTCAGCTTAGCGGCTAGTTGTATAAATAATAAAAATGCAATATTTGACTCTTGATATGTGTTAAAAGATTTTTCGTGTGAATCATTTGAGTTTCTGTAAAGCCATTGAAGATATCTTTTACTAATATTTCTTTGATTCGTTGTGTAGTCTTGCGAGTCTATTCTATTTTTTGCTTCTGATTTTGAACTGGTTTTCATTTTTTGGATGCGACATACAAATCTGTTTTTTGTTATTTAAAATTTGTAAATAATTTAATTAAATAGAAATTAAATCTACAAGCATAAATGTGTTCTTTATTTAGCTACATACTAAATTATATAACACCAATACTTACTTCCATTATGTTTGCCTTATAATCCTACTAATATTATAAACGCAAAAGTTGTAAGTATGGATGTCTGGTTGTATGGATGTTTGTTACTCTTTCACGCAAAAACTACTGAACGGATTTCAATGAAATTTGGCACACGGGTAGAGCGTGTCCTGGATTAGCACATAGGCTACTTTTTATCCCGGGAAAATATAAAGCGGGAATTTTATCCCGGGAAAACTCATTCACGCGGGCGGAGCCGCGGGCAAAAGCTCGTATAACATATTTTAAGATAAATCGACGTCAGATCCGCGCCTGCAACTTTTTTTTTTTTTTTTTTTTGTCCCTAACTATTCTGCCAGTAGCCTGACTAGGGTCGGCTTTTCTGGCCACACCGGTCTTTAGGGTGAACGCTGGTGCGCTCGCAACCCTGAATTTAAGCAACCATGCTGAGGGCAACCCACTAACGGGTTACGAGCCTCGGCTCAGGACGGTCGCTGGGGGGAGAATATGAGACATTCAACGATTAGTGGGGGGGAAGGAAACAATAATTTCTCCGTTCTATATTTTGTAATCTTTCTAGACCCCCGTCTCATATTTATCTTTTCTAACCAAAATATATACATCAATGTTTCTAACGCTAGAATATTTTCTTAATAGATCACGAAAAATTTTCGGTAGGCCCCAATACCTCTTTGCCCCTTTAATACCTACACTTCTCCTGTATCAGACATCAGGCATCGTGGATGTTTATGAGCGTCGGAAACTCAACGTCAGCTGACGTATTGATTCACGCTAAAATAGTACTTTTAAATACATTTTTAACATCAGAAAATATGACTGATTTAGCTGACTAACCATTAATAGTTAATATTGTATTTTACATTTTCAGTACTATGGATAAAAAATCGCAGAGGTGCTGAAAGGGCTTTATTGAATAATTACGCGTTTTACAAAGAAAGAAGTAGAGGAGAGCTCACAATGTATAGGTGCGCCAAAACCCATGAACATTGTAAGGCCAGGTTCACACTAGCAGACGGCAAAGATATCATCAGGGCAATGCTCATTCACACACATCCCATGGACTCTTTCGTTATTGAGGATGGGACTTATGTCAAGATTCGAAAATAATTTTAAATATAGTTATACATACATCCGAAATATTATAATTTAAATATATTATAAAAATCGTTTATTAAAACCAATATGGGCGATAACAATAAATATTCTTGCCATTAGGTTTTGTTTGCCTCGTTGACTCTGATTTATTGATGGCAAATAGAAAGTAACAAAACCAGTCAGTCAGTAAGGAGGTTAATGTTTAAATTATTTTTTTAGTGCAATGGATAAAAAATCGCAAAGGAAATGAACGAGCTTTGGTGAATGACTATATCTATTATAAAGTGAAAACTAATGGCCAGTCAACCGTATTATACAGATGTTCTAAGACTAATTCAAATTGCAAGGGCAGGTTTACACTAACAAACGACCAAAAAATCATCAAAGCGAACTTTACACACACCCATCCGGCAGACAAGTTCCTAGTGAGCAACGGAATATATTTCAAAATTTGAATTAAGAATATTATTTCATTTCAAATTCCGAACGGGTCGTTTGTTTTTGAAGAAAAAGTTATCTATAATGTTTCATGTTTTGTTATCCGACATCACATAAAGATGAGGTTCTATGTTCTACTCTATGTATATAAAGTTTAATAAGCAATTAAAAAGATATATTGTAAAATATTATTTAGCCGTTATTAATAATTACTTTAATTGATCATTTATTGGCAATAAGCATGTAAAAATAAATTCTTAACTAATATTATTTACCCGTTATTAACAAATCATAATTTCTTACAGTAAAGTGGGTGAAAAACCGTAGTGGAAACAAAATAGCTTTGGTGAAAAACTACACGTTCTACAAAGTAGGGACTAAAGAGTACCTTAGCATGTATCGATGTTCCAAGACCCAGACCAATTGTAAGGCAAAGTTCACCATAGCCAACGAACGGGACATTGTCAAGGGAATTTTCATACACAGCCATCCGCCAGACTCTTACGTCATAAAGAACGGAACGTACATCAAAATATAAAACGCGTATAGTAATTGTATTTCAAAATATGTGTATACCCGAGAATTCTCCATAAGTATTTCTAAGATACGCGAAGTTTGCCAACCCGTATTAATGCGGACCAATGCCTAAACCTTCTCAATAGTAGAAGAGGCCCGTGCTCAGTAGTTGCCAGTATATAACATAGAGTTGATATTATTATATGTATATAGATTTTTTACAGTCTCATTTACCTGCCAATAACATTTAGTAGCCTATAATGTTTAACAATAAACAGCATTATCTAGAAATGCTACTTTTATTTAATCAATGAGCATTAGTTTTATAAAGAAAAAAATTTTGAAACCAGGTTGTGTTGTAGGGTGAGGCGAAGCCACAACTTATGACAAATTCAATAGCAAAAATTTCAATCCCACACCACAGGACGAGAATACGATATGTTAACAATGG
Organism: Sphinx pinastri; assembly: GCA_947568825.1. Lineage (NCBI taxonomy): Eukaryota > Metazoa > Arthropoda > Insecta > Lepidoptera > Sphingidae > Sphinx > Sphinx pinastri. The sequence continues at coordinate 4,015,034 of OX387627.1, read as the reverse complement.
ACTTTGTACTTATTGTACCTCTGCAACGTGCCAACTCTTACAGGAATGCTAGTGTGAAATGATTTTATTAGAAGGTCGCCAATTCAATCTACTTCAACACAGGAAACCAATTAATTTTACCTGATTGTGATATTACTCGTGTTATCAAAGTATTAAGTTATGTTATTATTGACGATAAAGACGAGCGAGACGCCACGATTGGCTATAATCTATAGAAAACCATCCAAAATTTACTAAGCACTAGGTGACACTACACCACGCTCGTCATGTTGAGGCGTATACTAATAATACCCAGTAATTGTACTCTGCTACTTGGCGATAGGAATAAATAACGCCTGGGGTGTCCAGGTGGATTGATTGCTTTTTATGCTACCAAATAATAAACTAATGTGTTACTAATAAAACCAGATGCCTTTCAGTGTCGTGGGTGCAGAGCAGTTCGGGCAAGTCATTGGCCATCATCAACGGGTACACTTACTACTGCAATTACAACAGTCATAACACTTCGTCTTGGAGGTGCACCAAAGGGAAACTGTGTAAGGCGCGCTTCGTCATGAAGAGTGCTAAGTTCCATTCCTCAAACTTCGAACACAACCACAGTCAGCCTAAGTTTGTTATCCACGGTGGAATTTGTTTTAAAACGTGACAAAATTCCTCATTCACTGCTTCCACAATTTAGTAGATATCCTAATAAAGTTGTATTAAAGTATATTGATTTATTTTTTGGTATTATATTAAATATAAGAATATTTCTTTCTTTATGTTTAACGAAGTTTCAGATAACCAATAGTGTTATATATTCCTATTTAAATGTTATGTACAAATGTTACACGTTTGCTTGGTTGGCAGTAATTCTTAGTTATTGAAAAACCACTACATATATAACTACTTGATGATCATTATTTATATAACTTAATCGAAGTAATTTTTACATTGGAGATATTTAAATCTAGGAAGATATAGAAAAACCTAATTTTTTAATAAATAACGCCGAGATCAGGTTGAATCACAAGCTTTTATCAAAATCCAACTTACTTATATATAAAGTTATTGCTGTTTACAGTTAAATGGCTGAAGAAACTAAACGGCAAAGAGTTAGCTATGGTGGACGGATTTACGTTCTACTGTCATAAGAAAGCGTCTAAGACCGTCATATGGACTTGCACCAATGGCTGGAACTGCAAAGCGCGGCTGATCACCTCAAACCACCTCCAAAGCATTGAGAGATGTGTCATACACGCTAAGCTCATGCACTGCCACCCCCGCCCTACCTACATCATGCAGAATGGGTTTTATGTTAAAATATAGGTTGTTGTTTTATATTTTTATTATACTGGTGTTTTATTAACTAACTTACATTTTTAAAATAGCTGGGGTTTTAAGGCTTATTGATATGTTTAATGATGTCCATCGATAGGGCTAAGTATTGAAAGAAAACCTGATTGCATCTGGTGGGCATCAACAGTTTACAAAATACAGAATTGTTTGACCCCAAGGCTCGTGAGTTCGTAAAAGTTGCTAAGGCTGGGAAAGAAGGCTGAAGATTAGATATTCTATTTTTATTGATATTTATAACAACTCTAACACTAGTTGACTCTGCTCATTTGAATCTGTAGACTGTATCATAGTATTAACCGATTCATCATATTCCAGTGATTCTATTGGCGAAGTCTCGATACTCAGGAAAACATTTGGTCATGTACAACGATTATACGTACTACTGCAAGAAGCAATGCAAGAAGACCAAATACTTCCACTGGTACTGTTCAACTCATAACTGCAAGGGATGCAATGCGAAGCTGAAATTGGATGAGAAATTCGCCATTATTGGACTAGAGAACAAACATACACACCCACCAGCGAAATATTGTATACACGAAGGGCAATACCTGAAGATAGTTTAATAAGTCACGTGGTTTCTTTGAGAGCAGTGCATTCTACTGATTCGTGAAATGTATGTATTTCTTTCTCATTTTATTATATTTATACAGTAAGTATTGTAAAATTGTATGCTTTTTCTTTATTTACTATCTTTTGTTTATTCCGCGCGAAATTATCAATTCATTCAATTACTGTGCCTTCAATTTACACGAGCTGGTTTTATAAATAAAGGAACATAAGTTTTAATGTGATTTTATTTTTTATTTCGATACTAAAGTCCAGGCATTTTATACTAATTTATATTTTAAGAAGAAAACATTTAACATATGAAAGTCCACAGCAATAATGATGAATGTCCTTTTTTATTTATTTTAAGATGATTGGGTTTTAGCTTCATGAACAGTGAAAGAAAGTTAGATTTAAAGATCAGAAAATACTTTCTTCTTATTTAATGAATGTGTTTCATAATATTATTCCTTATAAAATTATTATATAATCTTAAGTAGGTCTTCAGAATTATAATGATTGCTGTATATCCAATTATTAATGATATGTTTATCTCGGGACTGTGAGCGATAATGCTGACTTTCTAAACAAGATTACAAACTGCATAACACATCGTGTCCGAGGAACGTACTTATTTAAAATTAAAGAAATGTGGGCATTCATAATTATTGTAGCGGATATTTAGTAATATGTTTCATAAATAAATTATATTTTATGGAGATTTTGTACCTACTTATATTTTTTGTGTTGCTATACCATAATATAAAATTAACTTGCTTTTTTATAACTAAATAAGTTCATCGGACATTCTCTTTTATTTTTTTATTATTAAAACATTTTATTGTTTTTATTTTATTAGTGACGAATGTAATTTGGGCTTATTTGCAGGTGTAATACGAACCAAGAGCACAATAAAAAAAGACGGATTTGTGTACTACAGCAAGAGGGCTGGTGGAAAACACAACCGATGGTACTGCAAAGACAGGCACGTCATGAACTGCCAAGCGTTCCTGGCAACGGTTGACGACTTTATCGTATGCGTATCGAACGATCATTCTCATCCGCCAAAATTATAATCCTACTATAATAATATTATAAACGCGAAAGTTTGTAAGTATAGATATATGGATGTTTGTTACTTTTTCACGCAAAAACTACTGAACGGATTTCGATGAAATTTGGCACACGGGTAGATCATGTCCTGGATTAAACCATAGGCTACCTTTTATCAAGAAAACATTCACGCGGGCGGAGCCGTGGGCAAAACCCAGTCATTAATAAAACACTATGCGTTGCAAAGATCAGCGTAGTGTCACATACGATCCGAGAAATTGGTACGATCGAATACAGTGGTAAAGGCACCGACTTCTTAGTGCTATTTTAACCGTATTTTTAATCATAAATAGATTTCTCGGAATGCATGTGGCCTACATTATTTCAATCGGTCCGATATCGATTCTATTATTTAATATTATACCAGTGTTTTGTATACCATCTTGTTGATAATAATTAATACACAGAACTGATGTCAGCTTCTCATAAAAAATATATATTGTAAGGATCACTATTTATTTTATCGAAACAGACTGAACCAAAATAAATATGGTTCAGAACGTCCACAAATATTGACCAAATCTTTATATTGATGTGTACACTTTTAAAATACATGTTTCTGCAATTATACAGGATATAATCCGATAAAACATATAAGAATATACAAGGTAATTTTGACATTGCGTTACTAAATGAAACCACATACTTATCTCCTTGAAAATAACACTTTCCATTAAGTTATTTTAGCCATAGATGTAAAATAAAGAAGTGTAAGTTTCGAAAAAAATTAATATCAATAAAAAGTAACTTTAAGTTTACACGCCCTAATGCTACTACTTCTACTCTAGAAGTATTCGTCGCTGGAGCAACATCACACTTTTAGTCAGAAAACCACTCACCCACGCGCCATATTCGCACTAAACTACCAAATTATAAAACAATCTGGAAAGTAAAGTTGAGATTTTTGGTGTTGCAATCAGCCCTGTATTATAATATACTTGCCCACTGCTGAGCACGGGCCTCCTCTTCTAATGAGAGAGTTCAAGCCTTAGTCCACCACGCTGGCCTAGTGCGGGTTGGCAGACTTCACACACCCTCGAAATTCTCATAGAAAACTTCTCAGGTATGTGAGGACTGTGAGGTATGTAGGTTTCCTCACGATGTTTTCCTTCACCGTTAAAGTGAACGATAATTGATAAACAATACACACGTAACTTCTAAAAGTCAGAGGTGTGTGCCTTGGGTTTTGAACTTGCGGACATTGCCTCGGCAGACCGTTCCATTCCCAACTAGGCTATCGTCCATTTGGTGTTAGGCACTCGCAACCCTTTAATTTAAAAAAATATTCTTTTCTCATGGATGATTTTTGGCACAATATTAGCAATAGCAAAAACGAGTATGTGGTTTCATTTATTAACGCAATGTCAAAATGACCCTGTATATTAAACTTCCACGATTAGCCTTTACTCAGACCTCGTGCTAGAGGCAGAAAATAAATACCTAGCCAATAGACGATAAATTTATAGTTAAAAGTGGGGAAATATTTCGAAAGTTTTATTGTTATGAATGGTATGAAACAAAGCACTTACAGCAAAATGATCACAACACAGGTTAGACCAATAAAGAATATAATTTAAAAAGCTATAAGTTATTGTAAATTAATTAAATTTTATACGGAAAGAAAAAAAATTATGACACAATTTAAGTTTTAAATTAAATAATATGATCTAATATTAATTCCTTGTTATATTTTTTCTTTTATTTATGTTACGTATGGTTTTAACATTAAGTTGAGCAGCCCTTGAGATTATATTATAAAATTGTATTTGTTACGCGAGAAAAATAGCATCCACTTTATTTGTCAAACGCCTAAAACAAACTTTACAAAATTGTGATTTGTACTCAAAATAAAACTTATTCCGACTATTACCTAATTCTTTAATTAGGTACCGATAACTGCTTTTAAGAGTTTAAATAAGGACTCTTTATTTTAGTCCCACATACTACATTGTTATTTGGTATTAGGATAAATAATAAATATCGTAGGATACCTTTTACAACTATTGATATGCTCATTTTGAAAAACGATTTTTTTACGGATTACACCTTATTTTTAATAGTTTACGTGCACAACCGTAGCGTATTTTGTTATTATATATTTTTAGTAAATTACTTTTGATACTTTGACGTGTTGCGTTTCATTATCCCACTGGATTTATTGATTAAATAGATGTTCATGACAGTTGAATATGAAACTGAGATTCGACAAATGAAGGAAGATATCGTGCATGTAATCCAACATGATCCAGACGATAATTTAATAGATTTTACTGGTGGTAGGTCTCTCATACGTAAGAGTCCGTCTGTGTGGGTACCACCGCAATGTCTATTTCTACCGCAAAGCAGCAGTATACATGCACTGTTGTGTTTCGGTTTGAGGACATTGTAGCCAGTGTAAGTACTGGACATAATGAGAATTGACATCTTATGTCTCAGGATGACGAGCGCAGTGCAATGCCACACAGTACGTAACTCAAGGTACTGGATGGTGTTGCTACTGTTTATGGGTGTCATATCGCTTACCATCAGGCGAACGGCATATTCGTCTCGTCATTCAATTGCAATATAAAAAAAAGTAATAAAAATAAACTATAAAACATGATTAGTATTTTCAAATCATTTAAAGATCTCAAAAAAGACTCAGGAATTCAGAAAAATATTCACTTATAATACCACAAGAGCTTCAAAATTATCGGGTATTTTCCGATAGGTTCGTTGCAAACAAATGAAGGAGTTTTCAGGTTAAAAAATCACGAGCGCGAAGCGCGAGTGATTTTTCCTGAAAAACTTGACGACTTTATTTGTTTGCAGGGAACCTTGAGGGAAATGCCAGATAATTTTGAAGCTCGTGTGGTATTCGGGGGATTATTTTTCCGTCCCAAATGTCGGCCAATAGAATTGCACCATGAGATGAAATGAACAGTCAACAAATAAGAATTTCATAATATATAGTAACTACCAGAGAAAATATTCAAAAAATTATCAGTATAATACCATGTAGGTTGTACCACGTGACGTCGAATGGTGCAATTCTATTGGTCGATATTTGGGTCGGAAAAATAATCACCTGTATTTTCTACAAACTAAATTAGTTGACTATAATTAGTTGGAATGGCATCGAGGGATCACAAGGCATGTTAAAGAAAGTGAAAATGTATTTATTCAAAATATTATAGCATTGATAGATGAAGGAATTTAAAACTAAATTCAAAGGTCAAATCAGGAAATGCGACATCTTTACAGGTTGCCGCAACAACAATGAAAAGTTTATAAACATGGAATATGAGCCATTATATTATGGATAGACATAGATATTTATTTTTTTAAGTAAAGAAATAGAAAATGTCTATTTCTTTACTTCTTCTATTTGTCACTCGTTTGTTTGCCTCGTTTTTTTTAGAAAGATTTTAGATACAATTATTTCATACTACAATATGAAATGAAAACAATTCGTTATAAAATAGTATAAGAAAATTTTATTGTGTACATAAGTAATGGAATGTTTTTTTTTGTCCTTATACACCTGTCTGAATTTATTAATACTTTATTCCACTAGATTCACAAAACAAATGCCAATTTAATTGGACCGCACTGAAAGATCTGATGGACGAAGACCTTTCGTCGCAAGGAAATATCGTACTGCAGCTTAATTCAGACAGTCAGGAAAATACTCCAGCGCCTACACCCTTGACTCAACCGGATCCATTAGAGTATATGAATTTTCCGAGCACATCAGCTCACGTTACAACACGAGACTGTGAAACGACATACCGAAATAGTGAGAAGAAAATTACATCTACAGTTAAAATTAATAAAACCGGAAAAAGGAAACGTTCGGAAAGTAATTGGTTGGATGTTAGAAGAAAAATTGCGGTGAACAGTGGTCAGGAGTACATGAGTAGGGATGGTCGCGTGCGCAGTAAAAGAATATTAGGACCGGTTTGTCCAAAAACGTGCAAATTAAAGTGTTATGAAAAATTCGATTTGGCAACAAGCACGAAAATATTTTCGGATTTTTGGAAATTGGCTGATCGTAGAAAACAATGGGAATTTGTTACCAGATTCTCCATAAGGTTTAGGAAATCTCGTTGTACGACAGGAAATTCATCTAGAAGGCTTTATACTTCACGTTAATATTTACCGCTCGCAATGGACACTAAGTCAAATTCTCCTGAAAGAATACGTGTTTGTCTTAGGACGTTTTTAGGCACATTATCCATTACTGGTAAGTTTGTGCGCACTGCACACAGCAAACTGAGTGCGAGCGGCATAACCTTGCCCGACAACAGAGGAAAACACTCAAACTGTCACAAAAAAATCGATGAGATTACGGTTCAAAGTGTCTGCGACCACGTTGCTTCGCTGGAACAAGTTGCATCAGATTCCAAAAAGAAAAACAAATAAAATTTATCTTGAAAAGAAACTGGATTTTAAAAAGATGTTTTGATGTACTTGGAATGGAATCAACTTTCAAATTACAGCAACAAAGCTCAAAGCTTTCGCCAGTACAGAGATATTGTTAATAAATACATGTAAATAGATAATTATTAAAGATTAAATTAGTGCAAGCTTTTAGGCGTTTTATTTATTTCATACAAATAATGTGGAATAATAAATTCTCTAATATTTTAAATATTGAAATTAAACTATTATAACGGATTTTATCGCGGTTTTTTATGTAAAATTATTTAAATACCTAAGTACGTATGTTTGTGTTGTATGTATGTGTCTTAAGGCGTTTTTGGGCACATTATCTATCACCGAGTGGAGTGTGCGAACTGCACAGAGTGAGTTAAGAGCGAAATAAACGAGTTATACGGATTTTATCGCAGTTTTGTTTCATTTTTAACTTCCCGTTGTGTCATTTCGAATAGCTTGTGTTGCATTATTAGACAAGCTTATATTTGTGCTTAGGTTATTCAGATTTGGAAAACTTATTCATATACAACAGTATGAGAAAAAGGTTAATTAGAAATAAAACTATTTTGCGAAATTTATTGCGGTTTTTTAATTTATATTTTGTTGTATTGTTGTGTTGTATTAGTCCGCCCCGTGACCATGAAGGCTGCAAAGCCTTCGAATCGTCGCGTCAGGAGAAAATACAAATTAAAAAACCGCGATAAAATCCGCAACATAGTTTTATTTCAATGTCTGCATTCGCACAAATATAAGAAATCATTAAGGTTAATTTGTTTTATTCTAGAGGAGAAGCAAGCAGCAAAATTGATAAAAATATATTCTAGTCCATAAATATGTATATTAATTTTATAGTTATCGAAACACAGTACTTTACCTTTGTATAAAAAATAGTGTCTAATACTGCCCCCTTTCCCTTATTACTGTTATATTATGGCTCATAATAATCATTTAATAATGTTTAAATATAATAATAATGTTCGAGATTAACATTTTTGTTTTTTTCACCAGATTCAAAAAAGAAAAACCTTTGTAATGCATCTAATTGGATTGCACTGAAAGATCTAATTGATGAGGAGCTTTCGTCGAAGGGGAATATTGTACTTCAGTTCACTCCAGACAGTTTGGAATATACTCCAGCGCCTGCACTCTTGCCCCAAACGGATCCTTTAGAAAATCCGGATCCGTTAAGTCTACCGAGCACATCGGCTCTCGGTACTACATCTGATGGCGAAGAACCAAGCAGCGATACTGAGATGAAAATAATGCCTACATTTAAAACCAATAAAAAAGTAAAAAGGAAACGTTCTGTATCCAATTGGTTAGATAATAGAAGAAAAATTCTAGTTAATAGTGGTCAGGAGTATATGAGTAGGAATGGTCGCTTGCACAGTAAAAAAGAATTGGGTCCTATTTGTCCAAAAACGTGCAAGTTAAAATGTTATGAAAAATTCGATTTAGTGACGCGCAAAAATATATTTACTGATTTTTGGAAATTAGCTGATCGTAGAAAACAGTGGGACTTCGTTAACAAATTCACTAAAAAAGTAAACAAGATTCGTTGTACCACAGAAAAACCATCTAAAAGACTTCATAATGTGCACTACTTTTTACCCCTCGCTACGGATAGTGTGTCAAATTCTCCTGAAAGGGTACGTGTATGCAAAAGGACGTTTTTGGGCACTTTATCTATTGCTGATAGGATTGTTCGCACTGCGCATTGTAAACTAAGTGCGAGTGGTAAGACCTTGCCCGACAACAGAGGAAAGCACCCAAATCGCCCAAAAAAATACGATAAAATTATGGTTCAAAGTGTCTGTGACCACGTTGCCTCGTTACAACAGGTTCCGTCCAGTTCCAAAAAGAAAAATCAAAGTAAAGTTTATTTGGATAAGAGATTGAATATTGGAAAAATGTTTTCAATGTACTTGGAATGGGATCTACTTCGAAACTACAGCAAGAAAGCTCAGACTTCTCGTCAGTACAGGTATATAGTTGATAAAAATATGTTAATAGAGAGATATTAAATTTAAAATAACAAATTAATTAACATAATTTTGTGTAGCAAAAGTATAATATAAAAACAATAAAGGCAGGACAGGTTTTACAATTGACGGTGTTATCGCTCGAGGCAATATCTAATTGTTCAAACACAATGGGAGTGGCGTGGACAGCGGAATCCGCAAGCGGATATTGTAAACATATAACTTCTTTTCCGTGTGAGCAGTGTAACAGCGGCGCGGCTGGTGCGCGGAACCCGCAGTGGGACGAGCGGCGGCGTAGCGGGGCAGTAGGACGCAAACCAGTTTGCGTTTCCCGCTCTTGGCGTGGAGTTTGAATTCAGACATGATAATGCTCCTACGCATTTACGCTTACCCGCCCCGCGAGGTACTCTGTTTGCGAGTAGGAATATACGCTTCCCGCCCTTGCCGCACCTGCTCCCGCCACCCGCGCCGCTCCCACTGTGTTTGTACACTTACAGGCAAACATGGGATGGAGATAAGAAAAATATAGAATAAGGGCAGGCTAAGGCACATATTGACTACTGTTTAAGAAACATAATAATGTAAAATAACAGAAATTATTGGATTGAGCATAATATATTATAGTAAACGTATGTAATAAAAATGTAGAGCAACATTTAACGCGTTTTTTATTCGTTTATTTATATTTTTTGGAATGGAACGGTCAACCGAGACAATGTCCGGAGGTTCAAAACCCAAGGCACACACCTCTGACTTTCATAGTTACGTGTGTATTTGTTTATCAATTATTGTTCGCTTTGTCGGTGAAGGAAAACATCGTGAGGAAACCTGCATACCCGAGAAGTTCTCTATAAGAATTTCGGAGATATGTTAAGTCTGCCAACCCGCACTAGGCCAGCGTGGTGGACTAAGGCCTAACCCCTCTCAGTAGCCCCCCGAGGCAATTCTTGTGCTCTGGGTCTTCATACCCAATGCACACCCATGCGCGGGGGGACATTAGTTGCGGGCCGAGGCACACAGTTCAGTGTGTATACCTCTTGGTTGTAAAACACATTGAGGCCTAAAAGGGCCCGCTAACATTTCCTGGCACCCTCTCTTTCCGCCCATCCTGCGAACCTTCCTCCCGTCCCCCCACCTTTCCTTCCATATTCCTCTCCCACGTCCCTTCCAGGCCCCAGCAGTCGTCAAGCTGGGGGACTCCAGTATCCCATTAGCAGGTTTCCCCCGGTGTTGACTGCAGGATCGCCTACCCAAAAAAAAAACCCCTCTCAGTAGTAGAGGAGGCCCGTGCTCAGCAGTGGGCAGTATATAATACAGGGCTGATTGCAATAAACAAATAAATTAAAAGGCGTATAGGCTTATGTGGCTTATATATACCGGTCTACTTATTGAGTAAGTATTATAATTGGGAAAACTAAGCTGGCCGGTATTACAATTTGTTGACACTTCACGGAATATTATGTGTAGGGAAGAGAATAATAAATCGGTTGCTTCAAATAAGTGATTCTTGAATGTTATCGATTCTAGACTCAAGGAGTTTATGATCGTATGTAAATAGAGTTGGAATTATTATTAAATATTACAGATTGAAGTTTTTCTTACAGTAGTAAGTTATTGTTAGTCGTACATTTTGATTTTCCGATAAAATTTCACGATGTTCCTTTAATAAATTTATAATTGGTTATTAGACATTACAAAGAAATAATAACGAGTGTGTACTGAAAATAAAAAACCAATTTAGTCTACGGTTTAAATTGTTTACTTTGGAGATCTTGGTTTTCTTTCTTCGCGTATGAAATGTGTAATTTTTTTTAAATCTTACGCATTGTTCAGAACTGTTTGTAAAATGTACTTTAAACATAATTTTTAAATTGACAGCAGTGTTTTTATTTACATCAAAAAGATTCGTTTTGTTTCAGTTATCGGTCACGTTTGGTTGCCAAGCGATTTAAAACTTTCCCAACACTACGCTCATGAACTGCAGTGCACAACATTATAAAAGAGTCGCGTTGATATAAAAGTCCAGTTTTTATTCTTTATTTCAGTATATCTTTAGAATATCAATTCAAATACATATGTTACACTAGGTGATTCCCGCAGCTTTGCCCGCGTGATAAGCCTTTCCCGATACAAAATCCCTAAATCACAGTATGATGCCAACGCCATCTATTCAAAAAATCAGATTAAAAACATCCGTAGTTTCCCATGGGAGCAAATTACCGGGATAAAAGTAGCCTATATGTTAAACCAGGACATGGTCTACCCGTGTGCTAAATTTTATGCAAATCCGTTCAGCTGTTTCTGCGTTTACTTCTAATAAACATCCAAACATTTTCACAAACTTTCATATTTATAATATACTAGCTTTTGCGCGCGGCTCCGCCCGCGTGGAAATGTTTTCCGGGATAAAAAGTAGCCTATAGCACTCAGGAGTAATGTAGCTTCCTATTAGTGAAAGAATTTTCAAAATCGGTCCAGTAGTTCCTGAGATTAGCGCGTTCAAACAAACAAACTCTTCAGCTTTATATAATAGTATACATAGGTAAGTATAAGTAAGTAAGAAGTAAGAAAATTTCATATATAACATTCTTGTTTTTTTCTTTTCAGATTCACAAACGAAAAATCAGTGTAAGGAATCTAATTGGATTGCACTGAGAGATATGTTTGATGAAGAGCTTTCGTTAAATGAAAATAAGGATTTGAAGTTTACTCCAAACAGTTTAGAAAACACTCCAGCGCCTGCACCCTTGCCCCAACCGGATCCTTTAGAAAATCCGGATCCGTTAAGTCTACCAAGCACATCAGCTCTCGGTACTACATCAGATTGTGAAGAACAAAGCAGTGATACTGAGAAAAATATTATGCCTACGTTTAAAACCAATAAAAAAGGAAAAATTAAATGTTCTGAAACCAGTTGGTCAGATAATAGAAGAAAAATTCTAGTTAACAGTGGTCAGGAATATATGAGTAGGGACGGTCGCGTGCGCAGTAAAAAAGTATTAGGTCCTGTTTGTCCGAAAACGTGCAAATTAAAATGTTATGAAAAATTCGATTTCGTAACGCGTACCAAAATATTTTCTGATTTTTGGAAATTGGCTGATCGTAGAAAACAGTGGGACTTCGTTAACAAATTCACTAAAAAAGTTAATAAGGTTCTTGGTGCCACAGAAAAACCCTCTGGGATACGTCATAATGTGCAGTACTTTTTACCGTTCACTATGGACAGTAAGTCAAATTCTCCTGAAATTATACGTGTGTGCCAAAGGACATTTTTGGCTACTTTATCTGTTACTGGTAGACTTGTGCGCACTGCTCACTGTAAACTAAGTGCGAGTGGTAAGACCTTGCCTGACAATAGAGGAAAGCACCAAAATCGTCCAAAAAAAAACGATGAAATTACGGTCCAAAGTGTCTGCGACCACGTTGCCTCGTTACAACGGATACCGTCAAGTTCAAAAAAGAAAAACACAAATAAAGTTTATCTGGAAAAGGGATTGGGTTTTAAAAAGATGTTTTCAATGTACTTGGAATGGGATCAACTTCCAAACTACAGTAAGAAAGCTCAGAGTTCTCGTCAGTACAGGTATATAGTTGATAAAAATATGTTAATAGAGAGATATTAAATATGAAATGACTAATTGAGCAACATAGATTTTTTGTGCACCATAAGTATATTGCATTTATTATTAAAAACAATGAAGGCAAGAGAGGGTTTAACACTCGAGGCAATCTCTTACAGGCAACCATTACATAGAGATGTCTAGGAGAAATAGGCTAGGCTAAGGCGCACATATTTACTGTTTAAAAAACATAATAATATTAACTTTCTAATCTTGGGACTGTTAACAAACATATTAATTTATAAGTACCTACGTATTTTAAAATAATATGTTATTAAAGTAGTTTATAGTAATTTAAAATAAATATCTGTACTTTAGCCAATGACTTTAGCCCATTTCTATATCATAAACTGTAAAAAAGTGAATGTAAATTATTATGAGACATAAAGTTCTTTAACCAGAATATACAATAATAGAAACTATTACATTGAACATAATAATATATTATAATATGTAAACGTGCGTAATAAAAACGTAGAGCAACATTTATCGCCCTTTTATTTATTTGTATATTTATAATACTTATATTGCGTATATAATCCCGTCTACTTATATTGTAAGTATTATGTATGTGGTTGTTAATTTACTTTAGCGAAATTTTAAAGAATAACCAAGTAGGTAGGTATGTTTAAAAGACAAACTATCTGTTTTTCAAAATATGTGTTTAACTCAAAATCGCAAAGAAATCTCAATAAGTAACTAATGAAAATGTAGATTATGAGAAATCATTGATTGATACTTTTTCTGCAGACTATGCTCTGCCAGCTGGAAAGTGTTAAAGGAAATAAATTTTACCGATGAAGGAATATTTAAATAAAAAAGTATCAATTTATTGTATGTTGTATTTCATTATTAGACGACAAGCTTATAATATACTTTTATGCGCTTACGATATATAATAAACTTATATATAATAACAGATAAACATAAATTGATTTTACTGTACATACTGTAATTTACATCATCTTACTTCTTTCTTCTCATCTTACTATAATATTACTGCTATATATTATACTAGCATTGTGCGCGGCTCCGCCCGCGTGGAAAAGTTTTTCCGGGATAAAAAGTAGCCTATAGCACTCAGGAGTAATGTAGCTTCCTATTAGTGAAAGAATTTTCAAAATCGGTCCATTAGTTCCTGAGATTAGCGCGTTCAAACAAACAAACTCTTTAGCTTTATATAATAGTATAGATAAATGCGAAAGTTTGGGAAAATGTTTGGATGTTTGTTAGAAGTAAACGCAGAAACAACTGAACGGATTTGGATGAAATTTGGCACACGGGTAAACCATGTCCTGGATTAACACATTGACTACTTTTTATCCCGGTAATTTCCTCCCACACGAAATATTTTATTTTGATTTTTTTAATAGATGGTGTTGACATCGTACCAGATTTTAGGAACTTTCGTAGCAGGAAGGTTTACCACGCGGGCGAAGCCGCAGGAAACACCTGATAAAATATAAAAGGTAAACATATTGTTATGTAATAATGAATTCGTTAAATTTTTTGTTTTTTTTTTATGTCACCAGATTCACAAAAGAAAAGTCAATGTAATGAATCTAATTGGCATGCACTGAAAGATATGTTTGACGAAGAGCTTTCATTAAATGAAAATATCATCCCGCAGTTTACTCCAGGCAATTTGGAAAATACTCCAGCGCCTGCACCCTTGCCCCAACCGGATCCTTTAGAATATCCGGATCCGTTAAGTCTACCGAGCACATCAGCTCTCGTAATTAAAGCAGATCGTGAAACACCAAGCAGCGATACTGAAAAGAAAATGATATCTGTATTTAAAAATAATAAAAAAAGAAAAAGGAAACGCGCCGAAACTAATTGGTTGGATACTGGAAGAAAAATTCGAGTAAATAGTGGTCAGGAGTATATAAGTGCGAATGGTCGTGTGCATAGTAAAAAAATATTAGGACCCGTTTGCCCAAAAACGTGCAAGTTAAAATGTTCTGAAAAATTTGATTTGGTAAAACGCACTAAAATATTTTCTAATTTTTGGGAATTGGCTGATCATAGAAAACAATGGGAATTTGTTAATGAATTTACTAAAAAAATTAACAAAGCTTGTTGTACCACAGGAAAACCATCTAATAGACATCATAATGTACATTACTTCTTACCCCTCGCTACGAATAGTACGACAAATTCTTCTGAAAGAATACGTGTGTGCCTCAGGACGTTTTTGGGCACTTTAGCCATTAGCAGTAAGATTATACGTACTGCACATAGAAAACTAAGCGCGAGTGGTATCACCATGCCGGACAATAGAGGAAAGCACCAGAATCACTACAAAATAATCGATGATATTATGGTTCAAAGTGTCTGCGACCACGTTGCCTCCTTACAGCAGGTTCCCTCAAATTTAAAAAAGAAAAACACAAACATAGTTTATCTAGATAATAAATTGGATTTTAAAAAGATGTTTTTATTGTACTTGAAATGGGATCAACTTCCGAACTACAGCAACAAAGCACAAAGTTCACGCCAGTACAGAGATATTGTTAATAAAAACTTGGTTGTAGAGAGATATTAAATATATATATTTTTATTTTTGTGACATTGAATGAAGAGACGAGCATGCCGTTCGCCTAATGGTAAGCGATTCGATCACCCATAAATATTAGCAACACCATCCAGCACATTGAGTTACAAAGTACAGTGTGGCATTCCATAGCGCTCGTCATCCTGAGAAAAAGATAAGTCTCATTATGCATGCAATATTTAAAGTATTTTTACAGGTTATATTCTGGATCACGTAAAAAGAATTAGTTAGTAAAAAGTATTAAATATTATGTTTGTAAAGTAGGACCATAAATACCCAAAACTTATGTTCTAGACTAAGTAAAAATATTCAAGCATAATGATAAAAAGTTGTGAAAATAATATCGTAGAACCATATTTACTAGTCAAAGATATATGTAATACAATATCTGTTAGAAATGTCATTAAATGGCTTAGTAAAATCTATAGTATCTCGATGACCTGGAAAGGTTATAAAAATATAATAGGTTTTTTTTTTTTTTTATTGCTTTGAATGACGAGACGAGCATGCCGTTCGCCTGATGGTAAGCGATACGACCACCCATAAACAGTAGCAACACCATCCAGCACCTTGACTGACAAAATACTGAGTGGCATTCTACTGCGCTCGTCATCCTGAGACATAAGATGTTAAGTCTCATTATGTCCAGTAGTTATACTGGCTACAATATCCTTCAAACCGAAACACAACAGTGCATGCACACTGTTGCTTGGCGGTAGAAATAGACATTGCGGTGGTACCCACCCAGACGGCCTTTTACATAATGAGAGACCTACCACCAGTAAAAAAAAAGGTATGTTGCTTTATAGAGTATATAGTGCATATAGACTGACCAGGAAAATAGAGCTGATTTCAGGACAAGGTATCCTGGTGGCTTTTTCGTTTTAAAGTCAATGTTGGCAGTACAAGAGATTAGTTCCATATTTTATCACAACATGGCGAAGTTTATTATTTTCTTTGTCTGGCTATAAATAATTTATTGTAAATTCAACGCCATATACTAATAATAAAGCGTTAATTTTATTTTAATGCTTATTTTATTCAGATAGTATACAATTTATTAAAGTTACCAGTGTAAAATAATTGCATTCTGTGAAAAAGTTTATATTTTAATATTTTTTTTCATGGTAATTTTTCATTACTTTTGTGTTGAACACAAACATAAACGATCATATCTTTTGATCGCATTGACTTACAAGTTTTTTTTTTCACAGCTAAAAAAGACCTTAGAGTATTTGTTATAAATTGCAATATGATACCTCTTCGCGTTTCTAACAAAAAGGGTCTTGACGGACAGACAAACGACAAAGTTAGCTTATAAGGGCTAACAAGTATAAAAAGTACAAATAGGTATATGATAACAGAAATCAGTGCATGTAATATAAGTATAATAAGTATATGTACATTATAAAAATTAATAAAATATAGTGCAACCTTTAAGGCCTTTTTATTTGTTTTTATATTTATAATACTAATATTGGGTATATATTCCGACTTATGTAATAATATGTAAAACTTATTATGAATGTGTTTGCTAATTTCATCATCATCAGCCACATGACGTCCACTGCTGAGCATAGGCCTCGCCTAAAGATTTACTTTACCGAAATAAAAAAAAAAAACTCAGAAGACGATGAAAATATTATTTACCATCTGGAAAGATTAATGAAGGGAGAAACATTTCTACAATTGAAAAACTTAAGAACAAGAGCCTGTTATTGTATGCTGAATTGAATAATAAGACGACAAGCTTTTATTTGCGCCTACATTATTCAGATATGATAAACTTAACTATAAATTACATCAGCAGATTAAGGTTAAACTTTTTTGTCACCAGATTCATCTAATTGGTCTGGACTGGAACATGTGATTGATGAAAAGCTTTCGTCAAATAGGAATATCATCTTGCAGATTACTTCAAAACGTTTGGCTGGTACTCCAGCGCCTACACCCATGCCCCAACGGGATCCTTTAGAATATATAAATCTACCGAGCACATCAGCTCTCGTTACTACAGAAGATTGCGAAAGATTACGCAGCAGCACTGAGAAGAAAATGATACCTATTTTTAAAACTAACAAAAATAGAAAAAGGAAACGCTCCGAAACTAAATGGATGAACGTTAGAAGAAAAATTGCGGTGAACAGTGGTCAGGAGTACATGAGTAGGGATGGTCGCGTGCGCAGTAAAAGAATATTAGGACCGGTTTGTCCAAAAACGTGCAAATTAAAATGTTATGAAAAATTCGATTTGGTAACACGCACGAAAATATTTACGGATTTTTGGAAATTGGCAGATCATAGAAAACAGTGGAATTTCGTTAACAAATTCACTAAAAAAGTTAACAAGGCTCGTTGTACTACAGAACAACCATCTAAAAGACATCATAACGTACACTATTTTTTGCCCTCGGCCACAGATAAGTCAAATTCTCCTGAAAGTGTTCGCGTGTGTATGAAGATGTTTTTGGGCACCTTATCTATCACTAAAGCGATTATACGCACTGCACACAGTAAACTGAGTGAGAATGGTATGACCCTCCCGGACAATAGAGGAAAACACCCGAACCACCGCAAAAAAGTGGATGATATTATGGTTCAAAGCGTCTGCGACCACGTTGTCTCTTTACAAAAGGTTCCGTTATATTCCAAAAACACAAACAAAGTTTACCTAGATAAAAAAATGGATTTTCAAAAGATGTTTTCAATGTACTTGAAATGGGATGAGCTTCCAAATTACAACAACAAAGCTCAAACTTCACGCCAGTACAGAGATATAGTTAATAAAAACTTGATATTAGAGAGATATTAAATATAAAATAAAGGCAATCGTTGAAGTATTTCTATTTATTTTATTTGTTTAGGAAGAATTACGTTACTATTGTATTCCGGAGCACGTAATAAGTATTGTAAATATTTTTGTAATGTAAAAAAATAAACCTAAAACTTATGTTCTAGAATAAGTAAAAATATTTAAGGTATATGATACCCCCGCTTCGATGTAAGGAAGAGGGCGCCAGGTGGATCACCAAATAGCCTAATGTTATGAAAATGAGTTTGTTTGTTACGCTTTCACACTTTAATTACTAAACCGATCATGACGAAACTTTTTGTACACATACAGGGCTAGGTACAGGCCTAAGGTACATCTTATAAAAAAGTAGTTATTTTTCGCGAGGGTTAAAAACCGTCAAAATGGTGCTCGTAGAGAGGGCCCGCGTTCCCTTTACATGTTGTCACGCCTCCCTAAGGAAACACGCCCCCTACTTTAAAAAACAATCCTAAAGAACATTCAAATATATTTTATTTAAAGAGTTCCTATAATTATATTATTAAAACCACAATAAATGACTAAGCAATATGTAACAAAAATATTTGTTTTAAGTGAAGGATTACCTTAGTCAATAAATCATTTATGTAGTTGTATAGCTGATACCGTAAATAATACGGCGACAATCTTATATTTGCGCTTGTTTTCTTCAGATATGATAATATTATTAATATTGCGACAGCAGACATTATAGAGAATTTGATTATCGTATATGTTTGGATTAATTTTAATAAACGTATTGTTTTGAAAATATGCATTCGTACTTACCACAATTGTTTTTTTGTTGGTAGAGTCACCAAAGAAAAGTCAATGTAATGAATCTTATTGGATTGCACTGAAAGATCTGATTGATGAAAAGCTTTCGTCGAATGGAAATATTGTATTGAAGTTACCTGCAGACAGCTTAGAAAATACTCCAGCGCCTACTCCTTTGCCCCAACCGGATCCTTTAGAGTATATTAATCAACCGAGCGCATCACCTTTCATTACTACCCCAGATTGTGAAAAACCAAGCAGAAATATTGAGAAAAAAATTACTACTACATTTAAAACTAATAAAAAAGGAAAAAGGAAACGTTCTGAAAATAATTGGTTGGATGTTAGAAGAAAAATTGCGGTGAACAGTGGTCAGGAGTACATGAGTAGGGATGGTCGCGTGCGCAGTAAAAGAATATTAGGACCGGTTTGTCCAAAAACGTGCAAATTAAAATGTTATGAAAAATTCAATTTGGTAACACGCACAAAAATATTATTTGATTTTTGGAACTTGGCTGATCGCAGAAAACGATGGGAATTTGTTGCCAAATTTTGTAACAGATTAAGCAAATCCAGTTCTACGACAGGAAACTTATCAAGAAGATCTTATACTGTACATTACTTTTTACCCCTAGCTATCGATAGTAAGTCAGATTCTACTGAGAAAGTACGTGTATGCCAAAAGACATTTTTGGGAACATTATCCATCAGTGAAGCTATTATACGCACTGCATTCAGTAAAGTAAGTGCTAGTGCCGCAATCCTGCCGGACTACCGAGGAAAGCACCCGAATCATCATAAAAATCGATGAAATGATGGTTCAAAGTGTCTGCGACCACGCTGCCTCTTTAGAACAGGTTCCGTCAAGTTCCAAATTGAAAAACACAAATAAAATTTATTCAGAAAAAAAATTGAATTTTAAAAATATGTTTTTTAAGTATTTGGAATGGGATCAACTTCCAAATTACAGCAACAAAGCTCAAAGTCCACGCCAGTACAGAGATATTGTTAATAAATATATTATGTTAATAGAGAAAAAATAAATATTAAATTAGTGTAAGCTTTTAGGATTTTTATTTATTCACCCGACAATAATTTGTAAAAAGTTATTTCCAAATACAGGATGGGTCATGAATTTGTTAACATTTAAAAATAAGATAAAAAATAAACTATATTACATTTAAAAACTGCTTTATTTATATAACCTAGCTTAGACGAAACTACGGGATCAGCCTGTGTATTTCCGGTTCAAATATATTTTTTCCAACGTAATTATTATATTCAAAAAGTATGTTATGAAATAAGTTTCAAAATGTTTTAGTAAAATAATAAAAAAATTGTAAAATAAATCCTAAAATCGATAAATGGATGACCAGTGCTGTTTTTTTTTTGAGCTACAAGGTCATACTATTTCGAAACAATTATATTACGATAACAGGTGAGGAACAGTGTTTTATTTATTATGATTTAAATTCTGCCTTATTTAATAATAGTATTGTTTTGAGGTTATGTACTTATATTTATTTAACATTTTTGTTTTTTTTTGTCACCAACAATGGAAAACCAATTTAATGAACCTAATGGGATTACACTGGAAGAGCTGAATGGTGAAGAGCTGGCGTCAGAACCATAATTATATTGTGTCGACATATATTGTTCCAAACAGTTTGGAAAACACTCCAGCGTCTGAAAATTTCTATTCCATTTCAAACTCTCACAGGTATTAAATTAGGTTCAGTAATTCATATTTCTGCCGCACCATTAAGCTGTCGGAACAGTTTGCGTAGGCGTAGGCGTTTGCGTTTGCGGAGCGTGAAGAAGTAATTAAGCATGCCGGCATAACTGTGCCGACCATCCGGGGATATTTATCTACTGCCGGTCGACATGTTTTTGGGCTTTTCTTTACTTACTATCTTATCACACAACAAAGTATAGAAATATTATTGGCTAAATGAAGCGCTGGGAATAAACGACAATTTAATCAAATTATTAGTTGCATTCAAAATAATTTAATCATTATCAATCCATACATTTAAGGTTTTAGCGTGACACGCACAAATACTTTTTTGTTGGTCTTACGTTTTTAAATGTAGTATATAGAGAAGCTAATGCTGTTGGTTTGTATGGTACAGATATTCCCAACATTTACGTGTAGTCAAACATCAGCAACTTCTGTAGCTGACTTTACTTCGAACATTTAAAATTTGTGCGAGTTATTTGGTCATGTATAGTTGTTAATTAACGAAATAAATGAGTTTGAATAGTTCAGACAGCTAATTTTATAAAAACTACTCAGCTTATATTCAGTACGAAGTGTGTAGTGCAATAATAAGTATGTAAACGTAGTATACATAGAGTAAATTTTACATTGTGAATAAATCGTGATTTACTGGGTTACTCAATAATACTTTCGAAGGTAAATTGTTGGGGTAAGTTCGGATT
This sequence comes from Sphinx pinastri, assembly GCA_947568825.1. Taxonomy (NCBI): domain Eukaryota; kingdom Metazoa; phylum Arthropoda; class Insecta; order Lepidoptera; family Sphingidae; genus Sphinx; species Sphinx pinastri. Next base: position 3,993,429 of record OX387627.1, on the reverse strand, counting down.
ACAGAGGAAAACCATTGGTTGAAAATTACTGCTAAACTCTAGCAAAAAATCTATGGCAAACAATCGTGGTACATTAGAACAAGTTACTTTAGACTGTGCTGTCCGTGGTGGGAAATGGGTTTAGCAGTATCACCCTATGGTCCGGTATTACCCGTTCACACCCATATGTCAAGTCATCAGCACTACACGAGTGTGATCCGAGGTGTATTCCTCTCTTTTAAAAGCAATACCCAGGTAAATGTCTAGTATTAGTTTAAAAGTAAATAATAGAAATGGACACATTTATTTTTTCAGTCAAGTTCGTGCAATCGCGTACGGGAAAGGTATTGATTCTGATCGACGACTATACTTACTGCCATTCGAAGAATTTCGCAGCAAAAGGTACAAGTCACTGGCGATGTTCAAGCCACAATAGCCGGGGATGTAAGGCACGCGTGATCCTCGACGCGGCGAGTAATATCCAGTCCTATTACTATAACCATATACACCCTCCTCCCAAATATATTTTGCGCAACGGAGAATATATCAGACTGTAATTAGTATCATAAAATGTACAATAAAAAATGTTAACAATATATCTGCGATTGTAATTTGTATCTAATGGGTTTTAAGGAAAAGCGGGATGTAAATAACCTCTGCCTACCCCTTGGGGCAGAAACAGGGCTGAGTTTGTTTCGATAACAAACATGTTAGATTTTTAAGAAATTCCTTAATTCCTAGCATTTTAGCATGTTGTTATAATATGTATTACACTATGTACTTGAATTATAAAGCTTCCCGAATAATCAATGTTTCTAAGTTTTATATGTTTTATTCCTGCAGATTACTTGAATACAATATTTTACTACTTACTTACTAAGGTAACTCTTCAAAATTTTGTATAGTTACGTCATGTAATACTGGTAATCTTTAGGTCCTTACGAAGTACGCCATTGTCAGCCGTCAGCCACGTACAGTCAGCATCTACGGTAGCTAAACACATTTAAAATTTCAAGTTGCTTATATATCTTTTGTGTTCTTTAACCAATATTTTTTCTTCATAAATTACAAAAAGTTAACGTTGTAGAAAAAATATTTTAGTGATTTGTAAATTTGAGTTTGTTCAGCTTTTCGCGGAAGACTGTACAACTGAAGCTTACGTCCGCAGGACCACTATAGCTTCATCACACTTTCTCCCTGTATTAGCTTTACAGTTACATACCTGTAGTGTACGTAAAGTCTATGCTATTTTCCATTCATTCACGGTTGTGTCGCTCCCATCGCGTGTACCTTAAATTCTGCATTAAACCTAATGTAGTTAATAATAGTAATGTATCCTACTGTTATATTGCAACTGAATCTAGTATCCAGTAGATTCACTTGCAATATAACAGTTAAAACATAAAAGAATATTTAGAACCACCAAGCAAGGATATCACACATATCCACCTAAAATCTAGAAATGGATAAGGCAAACTACATTAAGGTAAGACAATATTGTTCGTTTTATTATACTTTACATCAGTAACTTCGTATTTAAGATGGTATAACAATATTCAGTATATAATGAAAACCTAAAGGCTTCCCCACATAGAAAGCGTGGCTGCGTGTGATGCCGGCATGGCGTGATTAAAGTGGGGTGGGAGCGTGACGCGATGTTCACACACATCACGTACCGTGTCGCGAGGCTGGATTGAACACGCCATACTAGGCCTGGCGAGGCGTGACACCAGTCATAATCGTCCTCCAAAACAAAGTGCACGGTTTGTTCAGTTGTATGAATCATGTTGGTTAATTATGACGTGAAATTCTATTATTTTTGTTTGCGCTAAAAGACGAAAGAGAAAAAGAAAATGGGTGCCTGAAATAAATAAAAGGAGACAAGAATATGAAGAATATCACAGGTTGTGCTTGCAACTCATCAAGATAAAGGACATGTCCAAAAACAGGCCTAAAATTCTAACCAAGACAGTTTATATATATTTTGATAGAGCTCCTATAAACTAGTCTTTTACAATAAATCGTTTAATTTTAAAGACCTCCGATTTTGAGATTTAAGTAATTTTATTTTGCCTAAAAACTACACTTATTATGAACTTTTAAAAAAAGTTAGATATAAATGGAGGGGTTTAAAAATATTTTTTTAATGGATCTCAGATCCATATTTTGCCCCTTTAATATTCCTAAAGTTTGAACCTATAGATTTTAAGGCCCAGCACCCATACAAAAAGCGGACATCTCCTTTTACAGCTATTTATTTATTTATTTATTATTAAGACATCCAGTAGTTGCTACATTATAACTTAAGTCTAAGAAAAAGAAAAATAATAATATACATAAATGCACAACATTTTTTATTTACGTATGTTAAAATAGCCCCAAAGAACTGCATATTATTATAAAAGATAAAATAGCTAAGCAGGATACAAACTGGAGACGTGTTATAGATTTAAGAGAAAGACTTGCAATTTATTTAAGGTACGATATCTATTTTGGTTATAATTTATAACCGAATACCTATGAAAATATTAATCCCCAAAAAATCACATCCCACTTATTTAGGGACAAACCTCTAATTTGGGGACACTGTCTAGAAAGAAGTACAGAATCGATTGATCACGCCACGCAAAGCCGCGCGGTCGCGCGCGTCCCAGCAAGAACCGCCAAGCCCAGCTCAGTGTGGCAGTTTCTGCTCGTGGCGTGTACTGTCATAGTAATTCGCACGCCAAGAACATGGGAAGTGAATATCACATCCAGCCCAACTACTTATCTGTGTGGCGCAACCTTAGAAGTTTAGAGAAGGAGATGTCCGCTTTTCATATGGGTGCTGGGCCTCAAAATCTAACCAGGTTCAAACTTTAGGGATATTAAAGGGGCAAAATATGGATCTGAGATCCATTAAAAAAATATTTTTAGACACCTCCATTTATATCTAACTTTTTTTTAAAAGTTCATAATAAGTGTAGTTTTTAAGCAAAATAAAATTACGTAAATTTTAAAATCGGAGGTCTTTTAAAATATACCATTTATTGTAAAAGGCTAGATTTTAGGAATTTTATCCAAATATCTATAAACTGTCTTGGTTAGAAATTTAGGCCCGTTTTTGGACATGTCCTTTTATTTAAATTTATAATTACTGGTGCAAAAGGGGCATTGATGTATTCGACCATACAGTTATGGTCAAAAGCATGTAAAGTTTAAGATTTACACTTGATAATTATTTTCAGGAATAATCCGAAGCAAGACCTCTTTAAGGAAAGGTGGATATATTTATTACTGTAGACGAAGTGACAGGAAAAAGAATAGATGGTATTGCAAGAACAGGTACCTCTCCAGCTGTCCAGCCTTCATCATCACCATTGATGACCTCGTTATCTGCGCTCGGGACCTCCATAACCATTAGATTATTTATCAGAGATTTAAAAACATCATAGTTTTCCCCCACCATACCAGCCCTGTATTACATACTGCCCACTGCTGAGCACGGGCCTCCTCTACTACTGAGAGGGTTTAGGCCTTAGTCCACCACGCTGGCCTAGTGCGGGTTGGCAGACTTCACATACCTACCTTCGAAATTCCTATAGAGAACTTCTCAGGTATGCAAGTTTCCTCACGATGTTTTCCTTCACCGTTAAAGCGAGCGATAATTCACAAAGAATACACACATAACTTTTTAGAAAAGTCAGAGGTGTGTGCCCTTGGGTTTTGAACCTGCGGACATTCGTCTCGGCAGTCCGTTCCACTCCCAACTAGGCTATCGCCACTGCATATCATAGTTTTCAAGGTTTAGGAATCTGTTCCAGTGGTACTAATGAAGAGTAGCATATATACTTAAGAGTATAAGGAAGACTGTTCATTTTGTTATTTGATTTGAACTTGGAAGGTTTTGGAATAAGCATTTAAACTCTCCAGGCGATAGCGCAAACTGGATGGAAAGCATTTAAAAAGAAATTGAAAGGTGCTCCCCGTAGTCTTCTTTTTTCTGTGCATTGTACTGTTTGTTTCACGCACAACGGCCCGACTTTCTACGGGCTAAGTGCGGAAAAAGGAGCCCCACAACAGTGTACTGTTTGTTTTAAACTTGTAATGTGCTCTCATTTACTTTGATATTTAATGTATTTAACTTATTTATTGTACTTGTCTAGTGATGTGGCTATAGGTGCCTATATATTGAAACACATCGAAGAAGATCTCATAGATTTGTGATTTCACGTGTTACTATAGACACAAATTGCCTTTGATATTATAAGATCTCGAGGGGTTTTTTAATACATCAATGATCTCGAGAGTTATTTTTTTTACTTATTTAAACATTTTAGCAATTTTTTTTGAATTTTATTGAATATAACTGATTTAGAATTTTCTATGTAGGTACTTAACTGTATTTTGATTCACGGTAGTCTATCTAAAAGTCGCGTGCAATAATAGTCAAATTATCGATATGCGAGAATTTCACGAACAGTATAGAAGGTAATTACCATGACAATGACAATAGATCATAATGATCTCACCAAATAATTCATAATATTATGAATGACTTGGTGAGACATTATGAGCTATGGACATCTAGTATGAAAAATAAAATGTGAGACCCCACTAGTGTCCACCTTTGAAGGTTGTTGGCAATTTGGAGTGAATTTCGTCTCTGAATTAAATTTCTTCATTTTGCTTATAGAAAACGGTTCCAAAGCGTGATATTATGATGTAAATAATATAATGTATGTAAAATATAACCCATGATGTAAAAAAAAAATCAAATGTTCACGTTATGTTGTTATAGTTTAGTTCCTGTTAATGTTAATATTTTTTAAATTACTGTATTATAATATTCCTAACATGTTTCATATTAAATATGTATTTTAAGGAATAAATCAAAATATTTGAAAAAATATTTTAGAGATCTGTTTATTATACGGATAATATTATAGACGGAAAAACGTTTTCATAACACTTAAGGTTCATGCATTATTTCTTGGTTTTCTGTTTCTCTTCCATTGTGATAATTCTCAATTGTCATTTCGTAAAACCACGTCTATAACATTTCCTTTTACCTTTAAATCCATAAATATTGTAATTCAAGTTTTTATTTCTTCACTACATTCAATTTTACTAACCTCATTCATTATAGTTACAGATTTCATGCTCATTCCGTTGCCGACGGGTCGTCATCTGCTTCGCATCGAGGATTATACCTTCTCCACAAATAATAGACATTTCGATGGCTCAGCAACTTGGTACTGCTCGAAGAGAGTCAGCAAGAAGTGTCCTGTGCGCGTGAAGATGTTTGGAAAGATGGTTGAAGCTGTTATTGGAAAACATACACATTGAAATGTAACTGGAATTTGCATCGTCTTATTTATCGTCAGTAAAGGTATTAAAGTATGAAAGAAAAACTATTAGGTATCTTATATAAGATAAACCACATAGGTAAAGAAGATAAAGCAAGAAAAGTATATGTTACATGCAGGACCGCGCCGACCCAAGACAGTGCCTGTGTGCGAAATGTATAAAGCGCCTCTGATTTTTGTCGTCCTGTTTCGACGTACGTAAAAGTACAACGATGCTGCAAGAAAGGCCTTATTCCGCGAAGGGGGGCGGGTGGGGGCTGCACAGGAGTGGTTCGCTTAGGGCATCAATTAATCTTCATCCGGTACGGAGACTTGTACCAACGTACTTTCTTACTTGTGACAAATATAATTTTAATAATTATCGCTGAATTTCATCCTGGTTGCGGCGCCCCTATTGCCTTGGCACCTGTGTCCGCACACTTCGCATACAGGGACGGCTCGGCCCTGGTTATATAAAAGTAACTAAAATGAACTTTGCATAGATTGAAGAAATAAAAATAGGGATTGTTCGTAAAATGCCACTAAATTCAATTAGTTAAAAAATACTGTCACATTGTTATAACTTTACTGACGTATGTGGGTGCACTATAAGATAATATAAGATTTCGATGTATCATGTAGTAATAAGTACAGAGGTAGAGTCCGATTGGTCATAACCCGAAATTAAATTAATCTTGGAACACATTAATACATATGAGTTTCGTAAAAAAAAATATATGTAATTCTGAAGTATTTCTCCTAATAATAATGAAAGACCTAAACTGGAAACTTTTTGCGCTATCAGTCATTGCGTGGACCATGGTCTACTAAATACATATGTATTTGATGTCAAAGCATATCTGTGAGTGAATGCACACTCGGCAATGCTTTAAGTCTCTTTCAGATTATTTTTAAATCAACTGGTCTGATCCTATGTGTGTTTTTAATTATAATTAATTTAGTCATTTATAATCAAAAGGCTGGTAAAATTATGCATAAAGAATTCCCGGCCTTAAAGACAAGATTTACATTTATTGAACTGACATCTAATTGATGAAATTATATGGATGATTAAATGTAATTTTCGCCTTTCATAATGTCGGATTCTTTTATAATAAAAAAAATAAGGTAGGTATTCTAATTTTAATTAAGGATGCGATGATTTTGTTTTAAGTTAAACAACCCTGCTTGCCAGTAATAGGGTAGTTGACTACTTTTTTTTAAATACAATTATGAAAAATTTATGCTATCCAAAATCTAATGGTAAAAGAATTTTCAAAATTGGCGCCATAGTAAGTTACCAAGCTTTGAAATTTAGTGGAAGGGGTAGCTGTCAAATAACAGCAATACTAGGCTGTGACGCCACCAAGCGCCGTCGGCCATAACGCTGCCTGTGGGCGAAAGAGATAGCGCGATATCCCCGCCACGCCCCCACTTTTACTCACAAGAAGATTTCAAAATTGAATAACTGCTTAATTTTTCAATCGATTTGATGCTGATTTCACAGAATAATTTCTCTTTCGTATTATTTTACAAAATCAAACATAAGAAACTACCCCATTTTATACTTAACGTTTTTTTTTATTTGTGACATATTTGTTACAATAATACATTACTCATGGACTTTTAAAAACTATTATGGTATTTTTAGGTAGTAGTTTTAGTGTAGTAGCATACAAGTTTATGCTTAGGCATTACGCTTATACTAAATGCATTTAAGATCGTATTTTCCAATGATGTTATGATAACATGTTTTTTTAATTATAACAATATTTTTAGGTAGTTTTTACTGTATCTTGTATTACTTAATTTCTAAAACCGTAACTTAAAATTCTTTTTTTTTAACTTTAGGGTTAGGCCCACTGTGCGCAGAATCCAAGTAAACAAAAACGCGCGCTTACTTAAAAAAAATGTATTTTCGCGTTGCGTGTTAGCATAGTATTTCATAGTGTGTGTTTGTGTGTGTGTGCGTGTGTGTGTGTGTGTGATCGTTTATAAAATGAAAGAATTCTGTTTTTATTCCAAACATTATTTTTCATAATTAATTTTGAACATAAATTGCCAAAATATATTCGCTTCATGTTTTTTTGCCATTTTATTAAAAAAAAAAATGAAGTATGATTGTTATTTCCTCTAAATTTTGACGAAAAGTAAACAGTTTTATTTGATAAGTAAATTGAACAAGTCAATGCATTTGAATCTATTGTAAACGAACATGTTAAAGATATTTTGTGTAGCCATAGATATTGATTAGCGACTTGTAAGGGCATTTATGACGACTAGTGATATTTGGCTATGTAACTACTTACTAGTCAATTAAGTTTAAGCTGTGCGAATATACGGATTTTAGCTGCTATACTTTTATTTATTCCCTTTGTCCTTCTCCTATATACTGAAATTTCCAACAGAAAAGCAGGCTGGTGGTAAGGGTATTTTTTATTTAATATTTTTCAATATCTTATAATATATAAAAAATCTTTAAAATAGAACCTATCTTTAAGTTATTTAGGGTTGCATTCTTACCATGCTAAACCCTTAGGTATTATTTTTCAGCTGCTCCGCCCGCACCGGCGCCCCCTACAGGCGTAGAAACAATAAAATCGAGATGTGGTAAGGAGCTTATACTCTTCAAGAACTTTACGTACTGCTACGCGAGGAAGGCAGATACCCTGGGCACTACTCATTGGCGCTGCACTTCCGTCAACAGCAAGAACTGCAAGGCCAAGATAGTGCTGGGCCACGGGAAACGAGTTATACAAATGAAAGGGAACCACACACACAACCCTGTTGCTCAGGACGCTTTACAACGCATTCGGATTTGGCGTAATTTGTAATCGATCACTGAAATTTTAAAGTTGAATTTCCTTTAGCTTTACTGTTTGCATGTATATAGGGTTGCCAGGCGTCCGGATAAAGCCGGACATAGTTAGGCTATTTGAATGCATGTCCGGCCAAACGACGGCTTGTGCGGCTTTTGCTAGGCTTTTTACATTTTACCAGTGATTTTAGAAACGCTGCAAAATGCGTAAAATTAAACGGCCATGGAAATACACTCGGGAGATAAAAAATCGTATTTATACTAAGACACAAAATCCTTACTTAATAATTCAAGGTGTCCGGCCATTTTATCCAAATGTCCGACCAAACTGTCTCGTCTGTCCGGGCTATTAGGTTTGACGACCTGGCAACCCTACATGTATATAATATGTTTGTTTATTTTGTATCAATGTAAGGATTCAACGTAATGCTTTGTAATTGAAGTTCTGGATGTCGTATGTATTCACAGAAATTCGATTCTCCAGTAGAATAATTAAAATGTTATTGTATTACTAAAGTAAAGTATTATGTCTGTATCATTATTATGTATGTGTCTGTCTATTTTAATTTTGAAACATATTGGAACTGCAATGTATGTTTAATTTAAAGTATAATAGCAATAATGGCAGATGGGGCAAAAAGTTCTCTAGTGGAGACCACGTACTGGCAAGTGCAGCGTCGGCCCTCCACCTGCAAGGTCGCAGGAACGCGCTGGATGCAGGCCGCTTTTACAGGTCCGTCTGGAAATCTTTAGAGGAGGACTATGTTCAGCAGTGGACGTCATGTGGCTGATGATGATGATAGCAATAAGTTCGCTCTCTGTTACACCCCTCGAAAATGAAACCGTAAACTATCGTATCTCTTTTATAGTGAACTAATAAGAACGTATTAGTGGTTATAACGGAATAAGTTTCTTTTCGATCTCATAGATAATAAAAATATATTATTAGACTAAGGTACCAATAGCTATAACATTATTTATGGAATCAGTAGAAAAGCATAGTGACTGTTTTAGACGATGTTCTGTCGACATCATAATATAAATAACACGACAACAAATATGTCATTATATCTCAAATATATGTTGAGTTTACACGTGTCTATGTTTATAAAAGCATTCTATGATTTGCTGTATTAATTACGATAAAGCGAGCTTTCTAGAACAATTTAATCGATTGAAAATTTACTTGTAGTTGTTAACAGGCTATATAGAGTCATATCAAGCTATTTATAATAAGATAATTATTTAATACAGCATTCTAGTCATTTATGTAGAAATTTTCAGGTTCCTCGTAAAATGTTGTAAGTGACATGTAACAATTTTTTTTAAAGATTATAAATAAAATAGATTTAATCAAACACTTCATGCGTTAGTTATAACTATTAAGAGTCCGCAAATATGAATGTTTCTCACTTCTTGAACAGTTTAGAACAAAAATAACCTTTTTATTTAAAGGAAGTTACAATTGAAAAATTGCATCAACTACAATATCCATTTTGATTGAAAAAAATATATAATTTTTACCTTGCAAAGTTCAAAAATGCATATTCGTGGTGTTGCAATACTAAATAAGTATTAAAATGTATGAAACACCCACCTTTATCTAGTCATTAGAAGTAGTAAATGTGTAGCTGTATCGAATAATGAAGACTGTAGGCGTCTTGCATAATTCCAATAAGGCGTCTGTAATTCAATTTAATTGCACTTGTATAATTACTGAAATAAAATAGTACACCTTAATGCGAAATATTTATATTATTCTAACACTGATATTAAAATAGTTTCAGTGCTGGATGGAATGTAGAGATGAAAAGTCAGCGGTTCGATTCTCAAAGACGGGAAAATTCGTTTGTTTTCTTCAAATGCCAGTTTTATTACCGTGACTGCCTTGATGGCGTACTTGTCTTGCGAGAAGATTACGTTCCTGAGGTTTTGGGTCTTTCTGCACTGTATCGGTCCGGAGTCTAGAATTAAGCCCAATATGGCGATATACTTGCCCCCTTTTCGTATCATGGGAATAAGCATGGCATTAAGCAGGTTTATTAGTAACACTTCTATCTGCCTCCTCGGAATAAAGGCGTATGTATGCATATACTTTGTGTGAAAATTTTGTAAGCAGTGGTCTTACCTCTTTTTTCTTTCTAGCCATCTTCGTGGTAAATCCAAATAACGGCAAGCGGCAGATGTTCTACCAGGGCGCCAAGTATTACCAGCAGGTTCAAGGCTTCGGCAGGATCCGATGGAGGTGCACCAAAAGAGCCTGCAAGGCTTTCCATCTCACCGTCAATGGACACTTCGTGAAGAGCATGAATCTACACAACCATTATCTTCAATAATATAAATTGAATAAACCTTTCGCTAGAATGTTTTTTTTCTAATAGCTGGTTTTTCAATCGTCAATGAATTACTCTACAATTTAACGTTTACTTAGCAAAATTTCATTGTTTGTGTATGAAAGAACCATTTAAAAATCAGCCCTGAGTAAGACATTTTATTTATTTAACAGAATCCTCAGTTAACATGCTGCAATCTTTCATAAATACTGAACCTAAGCCTTGCTTTACTTTATTGTATTTATATTGATATTTCGCGTGTAGATATGTGTGTGTCTGTTTGTGTTGTGTCTAAAGACATACAAAATAAACACAGTGTCTTCTATAACAGACTGTACACACACTGACTGTACAGTCAGCAACATAAGTAGATGAACAAATTTAAAATTTCATATTGCCTACATAATTTTGTGTTCTTACTAATCTTTCTTTTCGCTTCGCAAAAATAAATTAAAAGGTATTTACTTTACTTCAAACGAAGAAAAAAATATTTCAGTTTAACTTGACGCGTATATACGATTTGAAATTTTCATTTTGTACAGATACTTATGCTGCTGACTGTACATTTGGTATATCTGAATTAAATAATTTTTCAGTCAGTCGAGCCATGTGAATGTATCACGTTTATATTTTATAAACTGATAGTTTTGGTGTTTGAAAAAAATATCATGTGATATTTGTTTTGATTATTTTTTTTTAATTAGATTTTGTGAAATGTATATATTTATACTTACAAAAACATTCTTAATTACAGTCGTACAGAAAAGATAAATATCGCACCTTTAGAACGAAAACGACACAATTCGAATAAATGGAAAATTGAGTTATCGTCGTAAAATTACTTAAAACGAAGTTCTCAATACAACAATAGTTTAAACACAGCCATATTCAAGTGGGAACAGGACACAACTATAATATCGGTCCCTTTTTCATTATATTTTTATAAAAAAATTACCAGTGTTAATTAATTTTATGACGATAACTCAATTTTCGATTTCTTTGAATTGTGTCGTTCTCGTTCTAAAGGTGCGATATGTAATTCGCAAAGTTGGCAGATAAGCTTTCATACAAATTTAATTTAAAAGTATAGAGCACTCGTTGTTCATCGCGGTTTCGCCCGGTAGAAACGACTTTCTGTGTTATTTTTCAGAGATAAAAAGAAAAAACTATTTAAACAAACCGGCTACTAGTATATATATTAGCTTCCTCCTCCTTTTGTGTATAGGAAGGGAGGCACGGGTGTTTCGGGTAATGTGTAACCATTTTATTAAATAACAAATATCTAGCGTATTTCTTGACTGCCTCGGTGGCGTAGTTGTATTACGGTACGACTGCAAGGCTGAGGTCTCGGGTTCGATCCCCGGGTCGGGCAAAGTGATATTGGATTTTTCTATTCAGTATCAGCCCGGAGTCTGGAATTTGTGCCCGGTATGGCGATAGGCTCGCCCCCTATCACATCATGGGACGGAATACGCTTGGCGAAAAGTGGGTGCACTAGTTGCGCCTCTGCCTACCCCTTCGGGGATAAAAGGCGTGAGCATGCGTAGCGTATTTCTTAATTAATTTAAGTGATAAATGTCTATATTTGATATAAACCTAAAAAATATGTACCTGAATTTTATGTTGTTATATAGAAAAACCGTTTTCACCAAATTCTGCTTTCGGCTTCAAGCGGTGTCAAATCAATGGTAATGTGATGGAATAATAGAAACATGTAAATGATAGTTGTGTACCGATTTATGTTGGCCATTAAGGGTCCGTTTGGCTTAACCAGAACTTGGTGGAAAAAACAAATAAAAATAGAAAATAATAGTCATTTATGGTGTTATGTTACCTCCGTTGACCTACGGTTGTAGCCAAGATGCTTTACTACAAGCGTCAACGCCAATAGAAACCAAAAAAATGGGAATGACGTATCCTTGCGCTAGACTTGCCGATAAGATATGTCATTCGCATATATTATTTCCTGTTCTATTGGCGTTAAAGCTTGTAGGAAAGCATCTTGGGTACGGGCTCTAAAGTAGGTTCTTTCCTAGTTACTAGAAGTTTTATGTTTCTTCATGTCGGACCTGTCTCGCAACGTTTACGTTAATGTTGTCTGACAGTATACACGCAGAATGTAAATAGTACTAATTTGTTTACCTTTAATTTGGGAGTATAAATTTTAACAGCGTGTCTTTTGTATTTGGTAGTCTTATAATTTATTGTACAAATACCATTTTATCTTATTTTGTGGAACAGGCGCTTAAACTTATAAATTATTCTAGTCTATAATATAATTTGTAAATATTGTAAATTATGTACCTTTTAAATACACGACAAATTGAATATATTGAATGGTATGTAACATGGTACCTATTTCTAAACACAATATATCATCAGTTTATCTCTTCTTAATTATTTTTAAGTCATGTTCTAATACTAAATCGTTTTTCTTTTTAAGAAATTATCTGATTATACAGATATGTTTGGAATACTGAATCATAAATGTTCTTAACAATATCACTTCCTATATTTCGAAATCTGGGTAATTAGATCTTACTTTTTCAGCAAAATATAGCTGAATTTAGACGAACTACTAGTAAGAAAAACAAATTTGTTCTAATTTCTGATACTATTTTAGTAACAATGCTACGAACACTTTTGTTATCAAATGAGGAAAAAAAGAGACGACGACGGGAGCAGAAAAAGTTAAGTATTCGTCGCGCGCGTGCCAAAATGAGTACCGAAGAATTACAGAAAAGAAGAGAAAAAGATAGACAAAGATATTGGAGGAAGAAGAAAGATAGACTTATCAAGATACTCATCAATGAAGAAAGGGAAAGCCAATATTAAACCTGACATTACTTAATATAAATCCTTTGGTTATAAGAGTACAATTCGATGGAACTTTTAAGAAATTAAATATGGAAATGTTTGAATCGAACGAAACAGTAGTGAATATGGAATTCATATTTGGGAAGTGTAGTAAGAAGTTAGGAAAGTTTTAGGGAATGTAAAGGGATTTTAGTCAGTCTTGTAATCCTACTAATATTATAAACGCGAAAGTTTGTAAGTATGGATTTATGGATGTATGGATGTCTGGATGTTTGGATGTCTGGATGTCTGGATGTCTGGATGTCTGGATGTCTGGATGTCTGGATGTCTGGATGTCTGGATGTATGGATGTTTGTTATTCTTTCACGCAAAAACTACTGAACGGAATTCGATGAAATTTGGCACACGGGTAGATTATGTCCTGGATTAACATATAGGCTACTTTTTATCCCGGAAAAATATAAAGCGGGACTTTTATCCCGGGATAACTCATTCACGCGGGCGGGGTTGCGGGCAAAAGCTCGTTAATTAAAATTCATTACGATCCGTAAACGATAGGGTAGGTTGTTATAATTTCTATTAAAAGTTACCTCATTCAAAATGTATTAAGTATTCGAAATAATAGTTATGTTGTATATAATATCTGTATTGTATATAAAAAACTTAATTATTCTAACATATTAATATTGACTAAAACTATTAAATAGTAAAATAAGACAAATATATACCTACATTAGACTGGTAAAGTAATTTACTTTTCAAGAAAATAAACGCCCTTCTGATTACATATCTTTGAAAATCCGCCTGAGTAAATACAATCGCTTTCTATTTCTACCGTTCAGCATAAAATCTCATTTAGTAGGGACAGTTGTTGCTAGAAATAATCGCATGCAATTATTGAACAACGGCAATACAATTCTCGCCCGTTGACTTACATTCGAGTCTTAACGGATATTCAATAAAACTTATATTGCTAGCAATCATTGCATACGATTGTTGAAAGCAATCATTTCTCCATTTAAATGACGCTTAAGTGTGCAAGCCCTGTTGTTTTCCAGTGTGAAGTTATACTGATTAATGATTACATACTAATCAGTATAAGTTTTGGGTTTACACAATTTAACGTATACCTAATGTATTATTAGGTTATAAAAGTGCTTTGTAATTAACTATTCTGAGTGGTGTTGCTGTCAATTGGCAGTCATGCGTACCAAGAATAAATTTCTTTCTCGTCATTAGTATAAAAGCCGTTAGGTACCGTCAAATGGGTGATTACTGGTGAAAATAAAAGTTATGTTGAACCAATGACAATGGTTTTGGTACCAATAGTTTTATTACATAAATATTTTTCTGTAAAATTATGCGAATCATCAAGCTTTAATAACTCGATACACCTGCGTGATGATCACAAAACGTTCCGTCGCTATTCACCTCATTTGACTATATTTTATACAACAGTTTTCAAAATTGCAGTAAGAATTCTGCACACAACGAAAGGATACAAGTTGCTAGTAAGAGGCGGATACACGTTTACAAGGAATTTTGTTGCTGTGAACAAAATCAGATGGAGATGTTCTGTCAGGAGCTGCTCAGCAAGGATCCACACTTGCGGAAGACAAGTCACCATGGCGCTGGAAGAACACAGTCATCCACCAAGGAATCTGGATAGAGTGAAACGCCATGTGGTCTATGAACAGATTTAAATATTATCTTATAGAGAGGAATTTCTGAATTCTTATGTCGGTCAAGTCTTGCGTATAAATGATTACTGGTAATACCTCAATCAGACGAAGAAATTTTATTGTTTATTGAGGCGAGTCTCGCCTGTATTCGCGCGCAATCACTCCGCCATTGTGTACAGAGAGCGCAACTTTTTTATGTCCTTTTAAGAATCGCACGTGCGAGGCGAGGCAATTGAAAGCCTTAGGCAAGTCTACGAATTCAGTCACTTCCTACTATCCCATATTTATATAAGACAAAACTATGATTCTTCCTTTAAATGCATTTACTCCAGTAGGACCGAAATCCATTAATTCCAGACATTAGAGAGTAATTGAGTCATTAAATCAGGAATACATTTTTAGTCTCCAGTGCCAAAATTACACAAACTGCGTAAATTCATACATTTCGGCAAAGTATACAATACAAATTAAATTTCCTTAAATCTATGGCGTAGAATACAATTTCTACGATCAAAATTTACACGCACAACTTACAACAACACAACTTACAACTTTACGGTTGTATTGTTATTTCCATGTAACAATGTGTAAACAGTAGTAACTTTCCAATTACAAATACTTAGTTCCTATACAACTGAATACTTTATGGAATTTATCTAGCAGTGTTAATGAAAGTAACAAAAATGTTGTTAGTTATTACTTATCTATACTATAATAATATAAAGCTGAAGAGATTGTTTGTTTGGTTGAACGCACTAATCTCAGGAACTACTGAACCAATTTTGAAAATTATTTCAGTATATAGAAAGGTACATTACTCCTGAGTGCTATAGGCTCTTTTTATCCTGGGAAAATATTTTTATACCCGAAAAACGTTTCACGCGGGCGGAGCCGCGAGCATCACCTAGTGTAATATATTTAACGGTGTTTAAAAAATTGATGTGATAGTGATTCTTTAATACACCGATTTAATTTATATACAATAGCTAATTTGAAAAGCTCGTCATTCTGATCTTTATGTCGTGTTATTATATACTTAAATGTATGTACAAAGCTATTATGGTATACAATACCTTAACTGAACTTTAAATAAACTTATTAAATGCAGTTTTTGAGTAGATTTAAGTGAACTTGTGATATTATTCAAAATTAAGTAACATTGTATATAGCAACGATACCAAATGTAATTTTTGTCTAAATGTGGTATTTTTTTTTAATTAAAATCATTCAGCACTAAACATTGTACTATAAGCTAGAGAACATATAGGAAAAATCTAAGTAATTCTATAATTAATGTAACATTGACGCAAATGTGACTCATAAATACTACAAAGGCATATTAAATCTCACTACCCCAGTTAACTCTTGTGTCTTAATGTCATGCATGTACTATTTTAATGTCAAAATAATAAAATAACACCCGTGTTCATAAACAATACTTTGAGGACGCTGTGAGCCCGAACACATAGTGTCGGCAATTTCATACTTTTTCTTTGGCTTTGTTCAGCTTTATGTATCCTGACAGCCAATGAAGTCGTATCTCAGTATTAGCCAATCACAGCGCCCTCGTGGCTCCGCATTGTAAAAACTGTTGTGCCGTATGCACTAAGGAACATACTACACAACGTTACTTAGCTAAGTACCGTTTGTGAATATGGGCTTTAAACATTACAAACTGCTTAATAATTTAAAGTGTGCATTTAAATAGAAATGAATTTGGGGAATAAGAAAATGTGGATGAAATTAATAATAACATACTTGCTGAATACATGTACAATTAACGGTGCATAACATTTAAATCAAATAATAATATTACCTGCCCTTATTATTTACTGCCGACTACTGAGCACGAGCCACCTATACTAAAAGGATTAATGCTTTAGTTCACCACGCTGGCCTAGTGCGGGTTGGCAGACTTCACATACCTTCGAAATTTGTTTACATCAATCCATTTACATCAAATAAAACAACTATTGTTTCAGATGGGCCAAGGTTTTTTCAGACGGAGAAAGGATACGACAGACTTCATTTAAACGGCAATGATTATAGGATGAACTATAAAGTTATGGGAGGTAAGACTGCGTGGAGGTGCGTCACACACGAGAGGTACCGGTGCAAGGCGAGGGTCCACACCATCGGCTGTGAAATAGTACTGTTCGTTGACGAACATACTACTAGCTTTGTGTAATTGCCTTCGCAGTTCCATATCCTCGAGTATAGTACAATAACGTAAGTGACGAAAAATACCAAATTGAAATTGATCCTTAGTATAATAAACTTTAGAAGCTACTACTAAAGTTTTTTTGACACTTACGCGGTATTGCGCTACGACGGTTTATCAGTCTTTTCTGAGATAAAAGTATTAAATGAATAATGATGTAATTTTAATATTTCGTAACAAATTAAATAAAATTACATATCGTTAAAAATATATTTCTATAAATAGAAATAGCTTTTGATCTCGTCGCAACGTACTTAGATTTCAGTCCGTGATTAAGCGTTTGGATCGTTTCGAATAATGGATGTTTACGATAAACATAATTTATTGTTTTTTTTAAATACTTTGCTATATTAAAATGTATAATAGATAAAATGGTTTTGTAATATTCAAAGCAACTCTATCATTCAAATTATTTTGTTAAAATTACTGACTGCTGACTCCAAGCCTAGTATTTTGTAAGATAATTTTAATATTAAGTAGAGAACGTGTTTCCTTTATGTGATTTTAAGTTAAACAGCTATTAATGTGCAATATTAAATAAAAATAAATGAATTATGAGCATAAATATACCTACGTTTGTTTGTTATTAAAAGTGTGGACTACTTATAGAATAATTACAATCATACGACATACCCGTAATTTCAAAATTGTAAAAAGATCCAAAATACTATATTATGAGCCTGTACAGACGATTTTTTTTGTATTTTTTTTTTGCGCGGAAAAACGCGTTATCGCTACCACCACTGAGGGGTGAGTGGAACGGGTATGTTGGTTTCACACAGTCTTACGTCCCAATGTCGACACTCGGGAGTATAACATCATCCGAGCGAGCATTGGACCGAGTCCCTAACACTATGTAGACGACATAAGGTATACGCGCTGACGACGCGTTTCAAACGCAACTAAAACGTGATGCAGTCGGGAACTGTGCACTTCACATTTTGTATTACAGTTTTTATTTATTTTTTATTACAAGACTAGCTGGCCGTTCACCTAATGGTAAGCGATACGAACGTCCATAAACAGTAGCAACGCCCATAGCTTTGAATTACAAAGAACTTTTTTTTTTTTCGCGGATAAAGTGACTTATTACTACCGCCCAGCCTTCAAGGGGGGCAACGAAGCGGTTATGTTGGGTTCACCGTGCCCTACGATCTGAATTACAAAGTACTTCGTAATACTCCACTGCGCTCGTCAGTCGTCACCCTCAGACATTAGATGATACTTGGAAATATGTGCGATGAAAACGCTGGAGAGCGCTATCTGCATAAACCCTTAGAGATTTCAATGGCACAATACCTGACCTGAAATAATTATTTGTGAATCTTGTTAGTTTTACAAATAAAATGTCGAGCAAAGATGTAACATTATATTTTGAGCACAAGGTAACGGGTACTTACGTCTTTGACAGGCTAGTTATGACAATCGTCGATAGATACAACGTTCTTCGCTTGTCGACATTTTTCTTAAACTCTATTACAGTTAACAATACAAATGTGAAATTTCTTTGCTATGCTTGGAACACAATGTAATAAATTCCAATGGATCCTAGCAACTCCTAAAAGGAGGGCTAAAACCCGCAGTCAAAACGGTACAACAAATTAGAAAATAAAAAAAAAGTGTGTGTCTACTTATGTACACGCGTTAGGAGTTATACTTCTTTGGCGTAACAAGATATAAATCTTTTTAAATATTTTATCTTTCACCTTATTCCACATAAAAAATTCAAAAATGTTGACTATAGCTAACTTCAGGGTGTCGGCTTATCGTGACGATGTGCGCGCGCATCGTAAAAATATACTCTCATCATTTTTCCCTAACGCGCAAAAAGAAGTATAACTTCAATAAAATCTTATTTTGCAGAAGATGTCCTATAAATCTTGCAGAACGACCAAGGCGTACACAGGTTGATACTCGGAGGTATAAAATACAGAGTGAACAAAAAGTACGGAAAAAAACTTTATGGAGATGTTGCTCCCACTACAAGTATTCCTGCAAGGCAAAAATACATACAATGGGCAATAAAATAGTATACCATTATAATAAACATACTACTTCTGGTTCTTGATACACAATGTATTTAGTTGTTTTTTTAATGGCCAGTAACAATTGTAATAAAATAGTTGTTTTTCTTGAGAGCGATAAAAAATAAAGTTTTTTTTTGTATTAAGTATGAAAATGTGAATATTTATTTTTTTACAAAAATAAAGAAATAATAATGCTCTGACAAATATATAATAGGTATTTATAATATTTGCATCAAATATTTCTGAAACTATGCAAATTTTTATTTGACATATATTTTTGCGTCATTGTTAAATTGACAGGAAGTGAATTACATTACACCATACATTACACCGTTTTTATGTTCAAAATCTTTATTTTACAGTAACTATCTACAAAAACCGCAGGGGCAAGGACGTGTTAATACTAGAAGGTATTAAGTATAGAGTAAACAAAGCTTGCGGATACAAGGTACGTTGGAGATGCGCCTCCCACGAGAGGTATGGATGTAGGTCGAGAATACACACTGTGGACTCCAAAATTGTGTATTATGTTAATGAACACATTAGTTCCTAGGATTTTGGACGTTTTGTTTGCCTCCCGTTACGGAGAAAAAAACCTTAAATTGTGTAATGAAAACTTTTTATTAGAGTGTATTTTTAGGGGGTATTGCCCCCTTGCAATGAGTATATTCTTTACTTTTTTAACCAAACAATATTTTTATTTAAAATATAAGTTTTTGTGAGCTATAAAGGTTCCTCAAAAAATATCGTAATGGATTTTAGCTTACACAATAAAATGAAATGGACACTATTGTGAGGCAACTCTTTAACATATGCTGAATAAAAATGAAAGCCAAAGTTTATTAAGTTATACAACAATACATACAAGAATATTTAAACGCGGCTTATACTAATATTATACACAACATATTAATGACGTTAATAAGCTGAGGGTCATTAAAAAAATTATGCCTTCCTTTTTTTTAGTTTTCTGGCCTTCATTCTTAATTACATCTTAATGTTTTGTTGTGATAAGGATTATAATTAAAATTATTCTTTTTTTACTTAATCGTGTGTATATTCTTTTTTTTTACTTTATTAAGCTCTTTTCTTGCATACGTAGAGCTTAAATGCGTTACACTTTTTTTTCTTCTATAAAAAAAATAACTACACCCAAAGGTGCCTTTAAAACCCTGTAATGCACTTAATAGTTTGTAAAAAATGATATTAAAAGTTATTTATTGAAGATGGTTTTATTATTGAAGTTTTGTATCATTTACCGTAAGGTAGACAACTTGCTAATTAGGTTTGCTCTACAAACGTAACTTTTGAAGGATTTCATTTCCTTACTAGATATTATCCACGGCTTCGCCCGCGTGAAAAGCCTTTCTCGTGACAAAAATCCGATTGGAATATTTCCAGCGAGAGCAAAGTACTGGGATACAAAGCCTATATATTAATTCAGGAAATGGTCTATCCGTGTGCCAAATCTCATCCAAATCCGTTTAGCGGTTACTGCGTTCACTTCCAAACATCAAATCATTTTCAAAAACATTCGCATTTATAATAATTCAAGTAGTGAGATTCCTTAGCATACAAATCACCGAAGATAGTGCAATACCGCGTAACTAACTTAGCTAAATACCGCGTGACAAATTAAACTTACACCACCCCTCTTTTTCGTGGGTTAAAAATAACCTGTCAAGAGTTAAACATGAAAGTGACGATGATAACATTGCATGTTTTTGTTTTTGTTTTTTTTTATGGCATTGTATGACGAGACGAGCATGCCGTTCGCTTGATGGTAAGCGGTACGACCGCCCATAAACAGTAGCAACACCATGCAGCACCTTGAGTTACAAAGTAATTACTGTGCGGCATTCCACTGCGCTCGTCATCCTGAGACGTAAGATGTTAAGTCTCAGTATGTCTAGTAGTTTCAATTATCTCAATTTGTTTTTTTCGTTACGTACGTATTATACCAGTGCTAGTTAAGCGATATTGCACTATCCTCGACGAAATGCCCCTGATGATATAGCCAATATACCTTATTTTTACACGGGGAAATCCATTAACGAATTCTGCCGGACTCACCGGTCGAAACCATCCTACCGACTAAAACCCCGCCATTCTACTCCCTCTCCCTTATATCGAAGGTCGCGGGGTGCACATGAGCATGCAACTGCAACCCACGCAGGAGTCGGCTCTTGGGCAGCGCCTTTTGCGTTTAGAGAAATAAGACCTTGGTAATATCGTAGGCGTGCCTGGAATACTGCTCGCCAGCCTCTTGGGCACTATTTGCCCGGTAGCCGGATGCGTGCCCGCCACCTACAGGCTCGCTTAGGAAAGTCGGAGGTCGTCTTTCCGACGTCTGCAACGAGAGGGGTAGCTCATATACCTTTGGCTCGTGATATCCAGTTGGTCCATTGAGTTATTTACTATAAAACCGAACTGATAAAACCGAAATTATATAAAATATTTACCAATGTTTAAATAAATAAAATATATGTATCTTTAAAATCATGTTTATTAAAACTCTTAAGCTTTAACAGTACTAAATATATTTTTAATTTTAGGAGCAAAACCGCTGATTATCACCAATGGTAAGGGTACGAAGACGTTATTTTACGAAGGTATCCGCTACAGACAGAATTATCACAAGGAAGGGGTCAAGTTACGCTGGCGATGTACAACTCACGCCAAGTTCGCCTGCAGAGCTACTATTCACACAATCGGTGGAAGAATAGTGTACTACATGAACGAACATACAACTACACTAGGGCCTAGTTACATTGATAATGTGTATTTGGGCTAGTGCTTGAAATAAGTTACTATTGTAGCATACTTACTACAACGCAACTTTATATCTCTAAAGAAATATCGATTAAAATAAAATT
This sequence comes from Sphinx pinastri, assembly GCA_947568825.1. NCBI lineage: Eukaryota > Metazoa > Arthropoda > Insecta > Lepidoptera > Sphingidae > Sphinx > Sphinx pinastri. The sequence goes on along the minus strand of OX387627.1, from coordinate 3,971,349 downwards.
GCTGCCACGGTTATTATGGCAACGTTCTACTTTTAAAGTTATTTCATAAGGGCGGCTTCACTCTTACTTTCCTACCCTAACAATCTGAAGTCGCCAAAAATCGGACTTTAGCTCCGATTTTTTAAAGTACATGAACGCTAAGATGTTTATTGTATGTTGTATTTTATTTTATTGTAACTAAATATTGTAGTTTTACATTGGAACTAAATATTGTAGTTTTATATCTGTCGCGTGTGTTGTACATTCATTAATTTTTTATAATAACTAATCATAATTAAAAATATTTGTGAATATAAATAAAAATCCACTAATATGTTTAATTTTTAATCATTTTATATCCTTTAATTCCTGAATCCGCTCTCTACCTATATTCTTTCACGTTTTTGTATATTACACAAAATAAGATTAACAACGCTACATTTATTATAATAAAGACCATTTTTGTAAAATGTATTAAATTTACATAAAAATCTATTATTTAATAAAAAATACTGACTCAATTAAAATCGTTTTCTTTTCAGATTACGTACTACTAAGATCTCTAAAGGGCAAGCCATTGATCGGATTCGGCAACTACACGTACTATCAAAAGGCCATACATAAGCATAAGATTCGGTGGGTGTGTTCCACGCATCATAACAGAGGATGTGGCGCTGCCATCTACACCATCGGTGGTCAGATCGTCAAGATCACCAGTGAACATATTCACTGACTCCTGATCAAACTGGTGGACATGCATTCGCCTTCCGATTCCAGATTAACTCCTGATAAACGATCTCAATCGCTCTATTTCGATCCATCGGAAAAATAGACCAATCAGAACAAAGCTTTTTATGACATGCTTACAAATGACTTGTTTTGATTGGTTTATTCTCGGATTTGGATCGAAGATTAAGATTGGGATCGTTTGATGAACTTAGTCGTTAGTGGAATTGCCCATGGTCACAGAATTCGAAGTGATTTTAACCAAAAAATGGCATTCACAACAGCGACGCTTTAATGGTTTCGTATAAAAAAGATATTAAAGTTTCAAAGAGTTAAAGATCTCCAAAAATTGTGCTAAGGGAACATAAATTTAAGATATTATTAATATAATGACATTTAAAAAAATGTGTGTTTTTTAATATTATAGAGGTTAAAATATTAGAATTATTAGGGGAGAGGTGGACTAAATGATTCCTGGAGGTACAATGATTCCTCGCTAGTCTCAGTGAGCTACTAATGCCATCTATGAGATTCTTTAGCAAACACGTCCGCAGTCCCCTCAGCCGTCTGCTAAAATATCATGGCGGTGTGAGTATCGTGCGTTGACGTAGAACAAATTGATTTAAATTGGTGCTTTTGATCTAAAGTAAATAACAAATTAACTTGAGGTTCGGCTGTTGTGTTAAGTTTCTTTAAACAGTAGTTTAATCCACGGTTTATATTGACTTTTAATAGCATTTTGAATATATCTTGGTGAACACATGGTGAGTGTTAAGGTTATGTTTTGACGGATATATTTAAATTTGACATTTGGGGTGAAGCGAACCGTAACTGGAGGTTTTGATTGAATGATTCCTGGATAAATTTATATGACCGGTTTAAACGGAAAGAAAGTGAGAAGAAATTATCAAAAACAAGGTTTTGAAAATAGAAAGAATATGAAATAAAATGTTGAAGAAAGATAAAAGTGATGAAACAGACTGTTTACTATTTAATAAATAATACTAACAATTTAAAATTAAAGTCTAGGTGATTGTTGCTAGATTATAATACAATTTTGCCCTCAAACTGATTGAAGACTTAATTATTATAAGAACAAATGTTTTCAATATATACAATTACTATAAAAAAGCATTATTCAATCCTAAAAACACTTTTTAGTGTAAAAGTGCAAAGTTATGCCGAGGAATTATTATGGACACCTTTCCCCTTTCTTCAAGGCTTTATTGATTATATGCTTTATGCCATGTTTTTTTTTTATTTTTTGATATAATTTTAAGTCATGTAATCACTTAAGTAATATTATGGTCACCTTTATTTTTAAATAGTTTCCATGCCGAAATAGTTTGAGAATGAAATTAAATATTTTTATACATATTATACTTTCGTATACTTACCGTCGAGGTTTTGTTTTTATTAATGTAATTCATGCAACTATTTTATACATTTTAAAAGTTATTTCGTACTGAATATACTGCATAGAATACATTTTAAATCTATTATTTATATTGTATTATCTAAGCTTTAAAGAAAGAACGGTAATATTTTGGAAGAAGGTCTGAAATATCAGTTTTCGGAAATAATTTAAATTCCAAGTTCAAAATTGAAAGCTGTAAATAATATTTTGTAATAAACAGTAGAAGATAAATACTTGGCAACTATGAGCTGGTGCTGCAGTTTTTAGACAAACTTAAGTGATATATTATATTGATTGGGTTAAAAACTTTAAGAGGGAAATATACATTATGTAAGAAATAACATCTAATATAATAAAACATATTATAAGAACAATGTACTTATATACAAACGAATTAGGTACTAACGTGAATTTCGTGTTATTTTTAAACTAATTTAATTATTAGCTATCAGTTGATTTAAGTCCTCGTTAAGAGATAAAACAGTGATAAGTTACACAAACTAATATCGTTTATTGCTAAGGGGCAAAATCTTAAACCATCTAGAAAGGACGCGCCATATTATGCTTATTGCGGCGAGCAAAAAAATCTGTTACTTTCAAACTAACTACTAACAGAAAGTGCAACACACATATTACGAATACACACAAAAATAAATCTTAAACACTTAGGCAACGGGCCCTTACTACCTGATCCTTATAGGGGGGGTCTTAAAATACCACGCTTGGTTGTGACCAAGCATACAGGGAGGAGGCACTATAGGCATGTATGTTTGCACTTTTGGCGTCACGCGGCAAGCGCTGTATTATCTAATAAAGACAAATATGAGCCAAATTATTATCTTTTTTACTTTCTATTTGCAAGAAATGATTGAAAGCCGTATTTATGAATTACTACGTGAAAACTACAGGTGGAGGGGGGGGGGGGGGGGGGGCTCTTCTCCTAATATACTACGGATGGTCACGTAGTATGGGTACGTTCCCTTATCTGTTTTACGCACACTACAATTGGTTTTATAAATGTGTGCATGAGCCTTTGATTATATACCTAGACAGACACTGAACGTTTCAAACGCGTCGAAAAAAATAGAGGTCAACTGTTGCCCGCTAAATGAGTTCGAGTGAATTATTTTTTGTTGTTTTTCATGGATATAATTATCTCCCCGTTTTAATAGAAACCATGTAATAACTGGTATCATTAAGCGTGCACACAAGGATACGCAGAATGATGCAGCGATAGCGTATGACACAGCTGTCACGCGTACTAGCTTAAGAAAAGTTGGCCTGTTTGTTTTAGTTTCATTGTAGCGCGTCACTCTATCTAGGTACATAATTAATCAAAGGCATGAGCATTTGCTCTTGTACTTTGACGGAAACGAAAAATTCTATAAGCCGTCCGTTATATATTGCCCAAGGGTAAAATCTAAGTATTATTGCACTATAACGTTTAATATCTATAAACTATGAATTATACTAATTTATATTATTCTTTTGTATTCCTTTAAAGTAAATATTTTTCGTAAACCATGACTTTCATTTGCTCATTACACTGGAAGCATTGGATGAGTAGCGTATTTGGACTGTGTAACTGCTGAAACAGACAAGATTATCTGACGAAAATGATATAAATATGGGATTGGGAATTAGGGATTGGTATTTGATCAACTTACGGCCGGTCTCATTAACTTACTAACAGATAACAAACAGTTAAAATGCTTGCTTATGGTGGTAATCTGTATTTCTAAAACTTAAAATAGATTAGAATTAATACTACAACAGCAGTAACAGTTAGCGTAACTTTTACTGTCGTGTTAGATATCAAACTCCAGTTAAAGGACATGTCCGAAAACGGGCCTGAAATTCTAAACAAGACAATTTATATAAATTTGGATAGAACTCCTGAAAAATAGCCTTTTGCAATAAATCGTTTAATTTTAAAGTCCTCTGCTTTTGAGATTTACGTAATTTTGTTTGGCTTGAAAACTACACTTAATATGAACGTTTTTAAAAAAGTTGGTTTTGAATGGAGGGGTCTAAAAATATTTTTTAATGGATCTAAGTCCCATATTGTGCCCCTTTAATATCCCTAAAGTTTGAGCCTGGTTATATTTTGAGGCCCAGCATCCATACAAAAAGTGGACATCTACTTTTAGTCAATTATTGAGACTGGCCGTTAATGTGAACATGCGTAAAAGAAGCCATTACCATTCCAGCGCACTTTGTCCAATCACGGTAAAATGCACCATCGGTCTTCTTAATAAACTCGATTATTTAAAAAGCCTCTTTTTTTCAGCCTTCGACGCGAGGTGCGAGTATTTCGTCAGCTCGAGAGGTAACCGTGGGCTTTTTATTGGGGATTTCAAGTATCGTATAAATGGAGTGACGGGTAATAAAGTGAGATGGAGATGCGCCACACACGAGAGAAAGAAATGCAAGTCCGTAGTACACACTGTGGATGACGTCATAATTTACTACAATCCGCACCATGTGTGGGAAAAGAATTGTATATTCTCAAAACGAATGGAGAGTATAGATTGATTTGGATACAATGACGTCACAGCTTGTCGTCGCAATTTTATGAATTAAAATATATAAATCTGTACGTCCATCTTAATTCCTTTACTTATATTAGGTTACTAATGTTGGGTAGGTAGCTAATAAAAATATTAGTAAAAGTATTAAAATAAGTTATTTGGCAGAAGTGTGTTCTTATACGATCAAATTATGCAATATTTGATTCTTATGTTGTAATTCATAGTTTTGTTACAATAAAACCGAAAAAAATATTTTAATTTGTTGAACATAACCGAACTTGCTTAGGCGAATTTGGTGATTCAAAAATATATTATTGTTATAAAATTTGGTATCAGATAATGCATTTCCAAATTCCGATGTTGAACCCAGTCTTCTGCAGCACATCATATTTTTTGGCTGATTTTTGAAATAGATAGCCCTGGCGTACGTCATCGTACATTGTTTTCGGGACTTTTGAAGCGGGAAACGTTTTTCACGCGGGCGAAGCCGCGAACAACATCCAGTATTTCATAATGATTACAATGATATGTAAAGTATTGTGGAATCTGTATAAAGTATTACTATTTCAAACCAATAAGAATAATTATCGAATTTTCGATAATAATTCTCTCTACATAACATACGAATAAGTGATATTTTATATCTCGTAAATATTGCTTTGCTTAATATAATTATATATCTTTACGTAACATTATGTTTAGGCCTTTCTAATTTTAAACTTGAATTATAGCTGTAAATAGAAAACCATTGTATAATATGTATATACTATATTTATCAAGTGAACATTTAGGGCCTAATCACACGATAATATATTTGAAAACGCGCCAAAACTTCAAACGCAACTTAACGCGATGCAGCTGGGAACTGTATACAAATAGGCGTGCAGAGAGCGTGCGTATTTTTTTTATAGGGGCAAGGCAAGGTTGACCCCAGTGCACCAGATGGTAAGCAAAGAGGGTCCAGATATACTCGGCTGATGACTGATTATCGCACCTTTAGGACGAAGACGACGCAATTAAAAAAAAAAACAAAAATTGGGTTATCGTCATAAAATTACTTAAAACTGGCCCCTTTTTTATGAAAATATAATAAAAAAGGGACCGATATATTAGTTTTGTCCTTTTCCCGCTTGAATATGGCGGTGTTTGAACTATTGTTGTATTGAAAATTTCGTTTTAAGTAATTTTATGACGATAACTCAATTTTCGTTTTTTTTTAACTGTGTCGTTTTCGTCCTAAAGGTGTGTTATTCCTCGTCAGTTGATACAAATTATGCCGGTCTTTTGGAACCGGATATCAAACGCTACTTACAACTGCTTAGTGCCCTAGGCTTTTTTTAGACAGTCTTTCTCGTGTTTTACCACCGCTTTGAATAAACGACGCCAATCGCTTTTTTCGTTCCATCGCGAGGAGACCAATCAGAATAAAGTATTTTTGACATGCTTACAAATGAATTTTGATTGTTTATTGTCGGGATCGGATTGAAGGTTAAGGTCAAATTTCACCAATTTCTTATTTAGCGGGCGTTAGTTAATCGGGCATTGAATTTAACATGAATGTAAGTATTGCGTGTCCCATGATACGCCTAGTTAAGGAAGATAATCACCTGTTAGGGCATGGTGGGACACTCAAAAACCTTAACAGTCCTTTAAGACAGTTAACATGTTAAAGTAACTAACAGAGCATGATGAAATTAGGCCTTAGACTGGCATCGTTTATTGAAATCTGCTGATAGAATAGATGGCTCACGGTTATAGACCCTTTAAAAAAGCGCCACAGCCTATTCTTCCGTCCAGAAGTTTCATAATTTAAAAAGTAAATTTCCTGATATTATTATTTATTTTCTAAGATAAGCTCAAGATAAGTAGAGTTTATGTTATCTGCCTACCTACTAGTGGCATAGCGTTTTGTTATTAAATGTTTGTATAAATATTATATCATAATACTTAGACCATTATATATTTACTTTTGTTTATATTTGGTGATAAATGTTATTAATTGTATTTAAACAAATACAATAAACTGTTTAAAAATATTGATTGGTAACATTGAAAATTATTATTATTTACTTCGCGGACATAATGTCCAAAATATTTCATTAGTAATTTCCCGATGAGTTTTCAGCTGTTACACTGAAGTGTGAAAAGGATAATAATTTACACTAAAAGATTTTCTAAATTATTATTAATTGTTTTAAATGGTAGTTAAATCTTCTATTTTCAATGTTGGGAAATTTCTTATGTTCTTTGTCAAGAATTTAATAACATCTATCAAAATATATGTTTTTCAGTGGCAAGGTACATGAAGAATCGCAGGGGAAACAGGGTTCTAGTATTTAATGAAGTGGTATACAGAAAATGTGGTGCCTTTGGAAACAAAATTCGCTGGCGATGTTCGACACACGAAAAATTTTCGTGTAAAGCCATGGTGCATACGATCGATGACGTCATTGTATACTGCATGGATATTCATGCCGAAACATGAACATGGCCTTAGTCAGTTAGGTACAACTGATGAAACTTAACACCTACTTCTAAGTTTATAAGATTTATTTTCTTTCACTCTTGTTTATTGATCTCTCTGGTAATGAAGGAAATGTGTGATTTATTATTATGTATATAAAGTTAGAAATTTATCATATCTGAATAAGACAATTCAGCTTATAGTATTATAACTAGAACCATTTGTGTAATTACAGGTGATATATATTTATTAAGTTATATAAGTGTTAAGTTTACGTTAAGTTCTTGATTTTGTAACGTTACGACGCTTTGTGACTTAAGTTATGACAATGGAGATGATTTTACACCAATTATTTGTAATACTATGAACTGAAAACTTTAACGTTACATTATATAGAACAAAATTACCAAATGGAAATACAAAAGTAATATTAAGTATTAATGGTAATCAATTCATAATCTTTAGGGGAGGCCTATGGTCAGCAGTGGACGTCGTGTGGCTGATGATGATGATGATGATGATGAATCCATATAATACACGGTTGTTATTATGTATTATGCGTACACTTTAAATTATTTATAGAAGTTTTATGTTTTTTTTTCTTTTTATGGCATGGAATGATGAAACGAGCATGCCGCTCGCCTGTTGGTAAGAGATACGACTACCCATAAACAGTAGCAACATCATCCAGCAACTTGAGTTACGAAATATTGTGTGGCATTCCACTGCGCTCGTCATCCTGAGACATGAGATGTTAAGTCTCAGTATGTCCAGTAGTTACACTGGCTACAATGTCCTTCAAACCGAAACACAACAGTGCATGCACACTGCTGCTTGGGGATAGAAATAGAAATTGCGGTGGTGCTCACCCAGACGGACTCTCACATATGAGAGACCTCCCACCAGTATTATGTCTATAATTTATATTCTTACGCTACGAAATACCGATATTTCTACAAGATAATATGGAATAAAATATGAAATAATACGCATACTCACGCCTTTTATCCCCGAAGGGGTAGGCAGAGGCGCAACTAGTGCACCCACTTTTCGCCAAGCGTATTCCGTCCCATGATGTGATAGGGGGCGAGCCTATCGCCATACCGGGCACAAATTCCAGACTCCGGGCTGATACTGAATAGAAAAATTCAATATCACTTTGCCCGACCCGGGGATCGAACCCGAGACCTCAGCCTTGCAGTCGTACCGTAATACAACTACGCCACCGAGGCAGTGAAATAATACCTTCTCTCATTTTTGACTTTTCATTAATAATTGCTTCTATAAAAGTACCTACCATATTAACCGTTTTATTATTTACAGAGGCCCGTTACCAAATAAATAGTAGAGGGAATAAAATGCTAATATTTAAAGATATGAGATACAGAAAAAGTGGTGTTTTTTCTAACAAAACAAGATGGCGATGTTGCGCTCATGAAAAATTTGGGTGTAAGGCCGTAGTGCATACGGTAAATGATGTTATAGTATACTACATGGATGCACATTTCGAAAGACCGTTATCGCCAAGTTTTTTGACGTAGACGACCTTGGCCCATTTTGTTACCAAACCTATATATTAAAATCTGTGGTATTTATGCTTTTAACTACAATTTTAATGCTCAGTATATCGCACCTTTAGGACGAAAACGACACGATTCAAAAAAATCGAAAATTGAGTTGTCGTCATAAAATTACTGAAAACGAAATTTTCATTACAACAATAGTTCAAACACCGTCATATTCGAGCGGGAAAAGGACAAAACTATTATATCGGTCCCTTTTTTATTATATTTTCATAAAAGACGGACCAGTTTTAAGTAATTTTATAACGATAAACCAATTTTTTATTTTTTTGAATTGCGTCGATTTCGTCCAATGGTGCGATATGTTTTGGAATAAAATTCTGTTAATTGATTATGTACAAAAACTGTGGAATTTAGAATTGTTCGTAAAGTTGATATGAAATAAATAGTATAGATTGAGGACCTCGTTCGTATTTAGCTCTTATTTACAAAATTTAAGTTATAAGAACAGAAAATCTTTTGAAAATATATCTTTATGTAGTTAACGAACAAATACGTTACCTGGTCCTATTGTTAAAGAAGTAATAAAAAATTTAAAAATATTAATCTTTATGTTTTTATTTCCTTATAATATGTATAACAGTGCTTGCTACAACATAACTGTTCCACTCACCCCCCAGTGGTGGTAGCGATAACGGGTTTTTTCCCCGCGATTAAAAAAAAAAAACAAAAAAAATTGTCATTCTGAAGGCTTCATTTGATATTAAGGCCCAGTTACATACAAAGTTTTGTAGCTCTAACAATATTTAACTCGTTTGACAATAGTAAAATTATACGATCTACGGTTGAAACAAGACGGATTAAGGCCCCGTTTTTTCAACTGTAGTTATCTTTTTGTCAGGGTTGTATTAAGCTGGACGCGCTCGCAGCACCTGGAGCACTCGAAACTCTGCGAGCGCGTCCAGCTTAATAACACCGATGGTTACCCTAACTACAGTTGAAAAAATCCGGTCTAAATGCTTTACTCTGTCTTTAAGAAGTTATTGATAATTTCCATTACTTTTATTATATTTATCGTAACTGCCTCGGTGGCGTAGTTGTTTTACGGTACGACTGCAAGGCTGAGGTCTCGGGTTCGATCCCCGGGTCGGGCAAAGTGATATTGGATTTTTCTATTCAGTATCAGCCCGGAGTCTGGAATTTGTGAAAAGTCTGAAAAGTAGTCTTGTAAGTCTAGTCTGTAAAGAGTCTGTGGGTGCACTAGTTGCGCCTCTGCCTACCCCTTCGGGGATAAAAGGCGTGAGCATGCGTAATATTTCTTTAAAAGTAGAAAACTATTTAGTTCAGTAACAAATCGGAACTACAAGTTCAAACAAAATGTAAAAAAATGTTTAGCGAATGAATAATCAATCTTCTAAACCATTTTCCAGGTTTTACAGTAGCGCGTTACATTGTGAACAGGCGGGGGAACAGATTACTTATATTAAATGATGTGAAATATAGTTTGTGTGGCATTTCTGGCGACAAAACTAGATGGCGTTGCGCCACACATAGAAAGTTTGGGTGTAAAGCTATGATTCATACTGTTGACGATGTGATTGTATACTACATGGACATACATACCGAAGCACCTTTCGTAAATGAGTTTCCGTTAGCCGATTTTTCATAGATGAACTTTGATGAACAAATTTTTTACTTTAAGTAAAATTATTTATACCTTGCTTAATATATAAGTATAATTTATTAAGAAAAACACTTATGTTTAATTTTACTTAGTAATGGAAAAAACTATGTTGGAAACTATAATTCATATAATTATTGTATTCGAATTTCAAATATTATAAAGTCTTTGCTATTCCATACAATTGTTATTTTATTCTTCCTTTGATAAACTTATTTTGTGTTGTAAGAAAATTAAGTTCATATTATAATGAAGTTAATTTATACGAATTTACTAACATGCCATATAATATCTTATTTCTACGCCTCCTCGAATAATGCATAATATAATACCAAAATAATCTTCATTAATAAGATCCACGATATCGCCAAAATGCTAACCACAGTATTTTTTCCAGTTAAGTTCGTCAGATCCCGCCGCGGGAACGTTTTGTTGAGCATCGGAAACTACACTTTTTCGTGTAAATCCGCCAGGGGGCTGAAGGCTCTCTGGCGCTGTTCAACACACAACAGCAAAGGATGTTTGGCCAAAGTGCAGACTGTGGAAAACGTCATCGTAAGATTGATCAATCAGCACAATCATTTTTAATGAATTTATTGACGACGCGCTTTGAACACTAATCGCAATATTGTTGGGAACTGTCAGTTTACATATGAATACGCGCTAAAAACGTGCGCGAGCGCGTAAATACGCCGTCTGCGTCGGCCCTGTGACCTTGTACGAGTCGCGTTAGTTCCTAATTGTTATTGTAGTGCCAAATATTTATATTTGTGATTACTTTGGATGCCTTGGGTTTGTATTACAATCGTAAAGGCAGCTAATTGGTGCAGCTAATTCACAATAAGGCAGTTTAATTTATGATATTCTTTCGATGAATTTTAGATGTTGTGTTAATTTAATTATAATTACGTATTTTATTTTAGATGACTCGTGGATTGTTTGGTTGTGTTATTTTCAGTTGTTAACTTGTCGTTCTTATCGTTGTAATCGTTTTTTCTTTTCTAGCCTCTTATTTCAATGAACGACCAATCAGAATAAATATGTTTTTAAATGCTTACAAATGACTTATTTTATTGAGATCGTTTATGAAATTGGTGGTAATTTTAATTTTGTTTAGGTTACATTTATATTACTAGTCTATACTCCATCGGTTTAGGTATTTAACTAAAAGTAAACAAACCATAAAAAAGGTATTTTACCTGTCGACTTACGACTGTCACGTAGCACGCCATTAAAATTAACCGCCATTCAATTTAATCGGTTGTCTAGACACCAATTAACTATACATTTCGGCATTGTAGAAATTTGTTTATTTATCATATTTTTTGCTTTCTTTCAGATTTAGTTGTTGTTAGTTATTTGCTTGGTTTCTGAGGTGAATTCAATAATTTTAAGTGTTTGTTCTACGCCGTGGTTTCATTGACACAACAGTCTTCTTAAATACTTTCGTAAGAAAATGTTGACTATGCGGGAATCAAGTGTAATTTTTTGTTTACCTTAGTTAAATACCTAAACCAATGGAGTATAGTTTTAAATAAAGCCGTCCTCTTAGTCTAGCGGCCTTATGAGCTGTGGACTGGAGGTCCTGGATTCGATTCCCAGGTTGAGCATCACTTTTTTTTTGTATATGATTAGGGAGAACTTATTTTAGACAGGCGACTTGACAAAAAAGCTATGCAACAGGCAACATGCTTGATACATTGTATTCTGTGTGACTACATTGAAATGAGGTATGAGAAAGTAGTATAAAAAGAAATCGGACAGTTTTAGGTTTTCTTATCCAGCTTGGATCAACATTTATTTCAACGGAAATCAACTTTGCAGAATATTTTACAATTTTCATCTCTGCCTCCTATTTGAGATAATATTTCCGAGTTATGTTTTAGATTATATTAATATTGTTGTGTTAGTGCGTTTTTAATGGCTTATTTCTAATATATTAATTGTAATGATAGATAAATAATATATTTATGGACTCGTACAAGGCTCAAAAACTTATATTAAACCTCGAAGCAGTCTAGGATTTAGTTCCCAAAAAACGAATGTTTAAAGGGCTGAGACCTTGCCATTAACATAATCTACTTTTTAATAGTGTGGGACCATAATGGGAATGTTATTATTGTGACATGTTTTGATTTTTGTTAATTATTATTTACAAACAATTAATAAAGTTTTGATAACTACTTATAAATTTGTTTTAGTTATTTTATTACCGATGGCGATTATTTTGTGCCCGATATGGCGATCGGCTCGTCTCCTATCACGTCGTGGGACTGAATACCTACTAAACAAGAAAATTAGCCCTTTAATATGTTAGTATGTCTATTGTCTAGAATTTAGAGGAGGCCTATGTTCAGCAGTGGACGTCATGTGGCTGATGATGATGATGATGATGTGAATGTGTGTGTTTTTATCACCCAAGTAATTATTTCATAACCATACAAATTTATAAATAGTCTGTATTTAGTAATATTTGTTTGATTTTTCAGTGAAATTCGTGAGGTCTCGGCGCGGAATGTTATTGCTCAATATCGGAGGTTACACTTTCAACTGCAAGAGGATATCTGGGGCGAAGTGCGTGTGGGTGTGTTCCACCCACCACAGTAGGGGATGCAGGGCGCTCATACACACAATGGGATACAGGATCATCAAAATGATGAACAGTCATAAACATTAATATCGACGGTTAATTGAACTGTACTGAATATAAGGGTACATTGTTGAATGTTTTTTAATTAAAGAGTACCAACTTAATCCTATTAAGTACTGAGAGTCCTTCGTTGGTCAGTTTGTCGTACTTTACCGGAGAGATTAAAACATTGCTTATTCATATATTGTTATTAATATTGTCTTGCTTTAAACGGATTTTGTTTGTGTTATTAATATAGTTTGTATGGAATCAATGTATATAACCGAAACTTTGTCTATGGATTTTAAGGTCTTACTTTAACTTTTTTGGAGGCCAGTGGAGTCCTAATGACAATTTATTATTTAAAATATAAGTGCTTTGGTTAGTCAATAGAAATGTTATACTTTGTGTGTAATTAGCAGGATGCGCTTTTTTCGCTTCGTATTACGCAGATTTTGCGAATCAATCTTAATTTTTTTTACATAATGTGACTTAGCTGAAAATACCTAAAATAATCGATGTTGAATGCAGTGCATTAGACGCCTGCGCAGTGCCTTAAAACATCTGGTTGTCAACATAAGATGATGATGACCATTTATTTTTTTGTTGTTGACATTTTTGGAGTTTCGATGGTTATCAGTTTATATTGTGCAATACTCACACAAATAATATTTAGTGATCTCTGTGTTAGAATCCTCAATAAAACTTTGTTCCTAAACACTGATGTACAGTCAGCAGCATAAGTAGCTGAACAAATTCAAAATTTCAAATTGCCTACATACTATTATGTTTTTTCTAAAAAAAAATATCTTCACAAAAATAAAATAAAAAGGTTTACTTTACTTCAAACGAAGAAAAAAAATGTTTCAGTTTAACTTAACGCGTATATAGGCGATTTGAAATTTTGATTTAGTTCAGATACGTGTGCTGCTGACTATACATGTAGCTGTTGTAATGTTTTAATTAATGTTAATATTTTTGTGTTCACTTAAACAAATTTGCAAATTATGCGTATTATAATAAATTATCTTTTATTAAAATCCACAAGTATTTTTTGTAAATTAACAATTTTAATCAAATGAGCTGCGAATTTATAATAAACATAGAATTATTATTCAGTACCTTCATGATTCACTGGGATTGTCAACAGCTTCCCTGTACAGTCAGCCCTTTAAACCCTTTTTAGATTAACAAATTGTATACACACAAAATTAAATAGGATAGACGACTTGATAAAGGTCGTACGAACACGCTGGATGCAGGCCGTTTTTGACAGGTCCGTATGGAAAGCTTTAAGGGAGGCCTATGTTCAGCAGTGGACTTTATTTAACTGATGATGATTAAAATAAAATAGGCGAAGTCTGTGAATTTTTCAGCTATCCAGTCTTTTGTTCATAATCGTATGCAATTATTGCTATTTCAAATTGCAAAATACGTCTTTTCAATATCTGTCAACAAGTCTCGTTTGCACGTGTTCAGACAGGGTTCAATAATTGCGCACGATTGTTTGTAGCAATAATTGATTTGTCTAAATTAAAATATCTTTAGGAATTTTATTATTATATTTACAATTCGGTAAAAAGTGGCAACAAGAACGAGACAAAAGAAAACACAGCACATAAAATAAGAAAACTTTATTAAATCTATTTGCAGATCTTACACGTAAATATATAACATGAATGAGGCCTTAGTAGGGCCCAGAGGCATACTATTACTAATACATATGTCACTCTGATTGCAGTCAGATACGTGAGATCACGGCGCGGGACCACCTTGCTCAGTGTTGAAGGATACACTTTCTCCCTTAAGAGGAGTAACGGGTTGAAGTCCGAGTGGCGATGCTCTACCCACAACGCGAGAGGATGTCTTGCCATCATACACACCGTGGAAGACATCCTGGTTAAAGTTAAAAATATACATAACCATCCGAAAACGTTGATCAAAGACCAGAATGTTTGGTTGTTTGAACGTTAATTGCCACTGTTACGATTCTATACTTTCTAGTAGCTATATTGTTTCTGAGTGTTGTGATAAAATATTTTTCTTTTTGTTGTTCGTTTTGAGCATATTTTGTACTTAATAGTAAAGGTGCGGCGTTATTATGTAACAAGTTTTTGTCTGCGGCTTCGCCCGCGTGAATGAGTTTTCCCGGGATAATAGTCCCGCTTTATATTTTCCCGGGATAAAAAGTAGCCTATGCGTTAATCCAGGACCTAATCTACCCGTGTGCCAAATTTCATCGAAATCCGTTCAGTAGTTTTTGCGTGAAAGAGTAAGAAAGAAAGAAAGATTTTTTTATTGCTGGCACAATTTTAATTATAAATATAATAACAAACATCCATACAACCAGACTTCCATACTTACAAACTTTCGCGTTTATAATATTAGTAGGATTTTGAAGAAGTCACCACATTTCGCTTACCATCAGGTGCAGAGGAGTTATTTTGCCGTAACCATCTGATCATCCTTCAAGCATATTAGATTCTTTCTTCATCTTAGAGTACCCGTAGGTATGTTACCAGTTTTAGTCTGACGAACTATTAGTTTAAATTATGGTATTTTGTATAATAAAGTAGGTTGTTGATTTACTTTATAGGGAGAGTTGCTGTACATAAAAAAATAATTAAATAATAATGTAATTGAATATCATTAATAAATTATTGTTTCTTATTCATTAACCACCCGCCTTTAAAACAAAAAAAAACACAAGGCAAACACATCTCCCCTTTATCCCTGAAGGGGTAGGTAGAAGTGCATCCAGGGCATCCACTTTTCGCCATGTGTAACGGCTCATGATGTGAAAGGGGACGAGCTTATCACCATATTGGGCATAAATTCCAGACTACCAGCTAATACTGAGCAGAAAACGCATAACACTATGCCCGACTCGGGATTCGAACCAAGGACCTCAGAACGGTGGTAGTACCGCGTGCGTAGAAAAACAAATGCAGGGCAACTATCGTGGATGATCTTCAATACAAAATCGTGTATTGTCATAAACAGGAAGATTGGGTGTTGGAAAATGTAAAGATTTGTTCAGTCTTTATTAATCTTACTGACTCCGAACTCAATAACGAAACTGTCCTGGACACTCGTTTTATATTTATTTTTGTGTATTATGTATCATATAGGCGGCGATAACCTAGTTGGGAGTGGAACGGACTTCCGAGACGAATGTCCGCAGGTTCAAAACCCAATAAGCACGCACCTCTGACTTTTCTAATAAAATTTATGTGTGTATTCTTTGTGAATTATCGCTCGCTTTAACGGTGAAGGAAAACACCGTGTGGAAACCTGCATATCTGAGAAGTTCTCTATAGGAATTTCGAAGGTATGTGCAGTCTGCCAACGCGCACTAGGCCAGCGAGTTGGACTAAGGCCTAAACCCTCTCAGTTGTACAGGAGGCCCGTGCTCAGCAGTGGGCAGTGTATAATATAGGGATGGTATGGTATGGTATGGTATTATGTATCTCTCTCATGTATGGAAAATCTAATTCGAGCTGGTCTATTAACTCTATAGACAATACTATCTAAACAAGACTTGAAATTTGCAAATTGTATTTGAATTTTCTTTTTTTTTCTTTTTCAGTGGAATATACAACATCAATGCGCGGGAAGACATTGTTGCGTATAGACGGTTACACATTCTGCGTCCACCGCAGGTTAAAACACGAAATCAGATGGTTTTGTTCTACTCACCATTCGAAGAATTGCAGGGCATCTGCGAGCACCTTGGACGACAAAGTTATTAGAGTTAACAATGTACACCATCACTAAGAACGTGTTGCAGCCAATTACAAGATTTGTATTACAGCTTAAGGGTAATTAAGTTACTCAAAACTCAATTTGTCAAGAATAAAATAATCTAGGAATTCTTTGTTAATATTTTTCAGCAAATAAGTAGTTTGCCTTATGTTCTAGTGTACGGAGTTTTTTTTATTACATACAATCATCATCATCAGCCACACGACGCCCACTGCTGAACATAGGCCTCCCCTAAAGATTTCCAGACGGACCTGTCAAAAACGGCCTGCATCCAGCGTGTTCCTGCGTCCTTTATCAAGTCGTCAGTCCAACTTGCAGGTGTAAATACGATACCGTGTATAAAATCTTAATTCATATCAGCCATAAACCCACCAAAAAGCAAGTATTTTATATCGACGACATTACGATCTCTGGGTTATTTATTTGATTTTACTATACTATGTCCTGTCCTGTCCAATTCAGGAATTGGACAGGACATGTAATACGAACAAAAGTAGACAAATAGACAAAGGATATGGTATCCCAGAAATTGAAAAAGAAACAGAGGGCGCCAAGTAAAAAGATGGGAAGATGTTCTCCCGATAGGTTGGAGGAGATTAGTTATGGACAGGAATAAATGGAGGGAACTAGGGGAGGCTTTTGTCAAAAGACAACCTGACCAATGAACGGGTTGCTGAGGAAAAATGAAATTAGGATAGGTCATTTTTAGAATATATTCAGTTATTAACAATTTTTTTTCTAACTACTCTACTATTAATTTAATAAAGTCTGTCATACGGTCAGTGTAATAAAGGCTTTTATTATTATTATGTATCTTTCCTGCGGGAAATCACGGCACGAAGACCAGTCCTTTTGGAAGGCTTGCGTGGGGATATGGATCCAACACGTAGAGGCCCTTTAAAGATACATTACTATAGTTGGGATGTGTACACCTTGTAGGTACTCTCTCCGTCTGTACTTATGGAGGAAATACAGACAGCGCCCGCAAGGTGCAAGGACTATTGCAAAGAAGATGAAAATTATACCCGGTCTATGGATAGGATCTAGCTGGACTGGTTGCTGGGCTATTGATTGATACTACGGGCCACCTGCCAAGTAAAATGTCTCAATCTTTTATATTCAAGGCCGACCGTGACTTGCCCCTCACTACATGGGCATCCCAAAAGCGGATACTGGTGGTAGGTCTCTCATATGTGAGAGTCCGTCTGGGTGGGTAGCACCGCAATGTCTATTTCTACCGCCAAGCAGCAGTGTGCATGCACTGTTGTGTTTCGGTTTGAAGGACATTATAACCAGTGTAACTACTGGACATAGAAATAGAAATAAATTTAAGAAATAAATTTATTGTCAAAATAGAAACGTTTTATACAATGACATTATTTTACAATGACTCCCAAACTAGGTTAAGCCTGTCCTATGGGAGTCAAAAGAAAAACATTGACGTAAAATTTAGTTTTGTGTTAAAATAAACAAAACAAGAATAGACGGCTTACAGTAACTTAAATTTTATACAATATTTCAAAATGCTTAAAATTAGAAAGAAAAAACAAAACAGGGTTTAATGTGTATATGTGTGAGAGTGTGTGTGCGTGTGTGCGCGTGTCTGCATGTCTCTCTCTTTCTGTCTCTCTATGTGTGTGTATAATGAGATTTAACAGCTTATGTCTCAGGATGACGAGCGCAGTGGAATGCCACACAGTACTTTGTAAGTCAAGGTGCTGAATGGTGTTGCTACTGTTTATGGGCGGTCGTATCGCTTACCATAAGGCGAACGGCATGCTCGTCATGCCATTCAACGCAATAAAAAAAAAAAACAAAAAGCGGCGTATGCCAAGGACGCAACATCGGTGCGGGTTGGCTATAGCGTGTCGAGATGTGGGCACCGATTTCACCATCGCGGGTCGCTGAAGCGTCCCGGAGCGGGTTTCCTCGCTATTACGCAGATTGAGCCCTTCCGCCCTGGAGCTCGGATTCTTAGCTCTTGCAACTTCCACCACTAGCCGGCCAGTTAAGGCAAGCCGAGGGTCAGGGGGTCTCATTTAGCCGCCACGGAATCGGCGTACGCGGTGTCGCCACTTATCGTGAGCTCGCCACAAAGCCGCCCCTGCGGGCTTATTATTATTATTATACTATACTATGACTTGATAAATACTCTATTCTTTTTTTAAATATCGTGGTTTTCATTTCTAACTTCAAATCTGTTATTTGTAACCAAATCCACGTCCAGATATCGACTTAGTAGCCAAATGGCTTTAAAAGGAAAAAAAACTGAAGGGTATTGGCGCCACTTAAAGTCTCTAGTGAAAGCCGTAAGATTTGCCACAACACAAAGTTCTTCATTTGAGGCACATAACCTAGTTGGGAATGGAACGTCTTGCCCAGACAATGTCCGTAGGTTCAACCCATGCACACACCTCTGACTTTTCGAAGTTACGTGTCTACTGTTTATCAATTATCGTTCGCTTTAACAGTGAAGGTAAGCTACATACCTGAGAATTCTCCATAAGAATTTCGAAGGTTTGTGAATCTGCCAACATGCTCTAGGCCAGCGTTGTGAACTGAGGCCTAAACCCACTCAGTAGCAGAGGAGGTCCGCGCTCAGAAGTGGGCAGTATATAAAACAAAGCTGGTAATATTTCATCTATTATTAAAGGTATTAATTTACCATAAACTAACTATTATTATGAATAAACAAAAAGCTGCCGTATCCATGATGTTTTTCTACAAGCGTTAACGCCAATAAAATATAAAGAAATGTATGAAAGTGACGTATCCTTGCGATGGACTTATCAATATGTCATTCGCATACATTATTTCCTATTCTATTGCCATTATCGCTTGTAGAAAAGCATTTTGGCTACGGGCCCAAGTCGTGAAATGCCTACAACGCTCAAATGTAAGCAATTATTAAACTCATTTACGTTTATTTGTTTCAGTGGAGTATGTAGTATCAAGACGCGGGAAGACCATGTTGAGTATAAATGGTTACACTTTCTATGCACAGTACACGCTACATGGCAAGACCAGATGGGTTTGTTCCACCCACCATTCGAAAAGTTGTACAGCATGTGTCAGCACAATCGATGATGATATCGTCAAACTCAAAAACGTTCACAATCATTAATCGCTGACCGAAATCGTAAATAAATCAAACCGTAGCGTATCTTTATTACCTCTATTAATATTACTGTGTGTGATTTTTTATGTTATGCGCTATATTATTTCTTTATCAGTTATAGAATTTACACGCGAATCCTGCTGAATAAGTTTTTAATCGAAAATCGGTATACAATTTATTGAATCAGTTGAATAAAGTGTGTGTTACCGATATTAGTTAAATTCGAGATATTGTGACGAGGACGCCTGATACTGTGCTATATACTTACTTTTGCCAGAGAGTTAATGACCAGAGGTCTTAGAGGCACTGTTCTACCCACGACGCGAAAGACTGTCTGGCCGTCATGCATTTAATTGAAAACAAATTGATCCGTGTCAAGAAATATAATCACGTATGGTGCATCCATAAAATGTATGATTCTATTTTAGTTTTAGCCGTTATGTAGCGTGGTTGGTATTTTTATAAATTATGCATTAAAACATAATAGAATCGTCACCTGTATAATAGGTATGTGTTATACCATTATATACCTTCATGGTAAGTAATGCTTTTCATTCCAAAGTTGTTTAGGTTAAGAATGTATGAGGAATAGCAAATATTTTTTGTAACAGGTAAAACGCTTAATTTGTGAGCTGTTTGTTGCGTGCTTTTTATACTAAAGAAATTAAATAAAAAAATTACGTGATTTATGAAAGACCTTTCCCTTTCAAAGCACACATTATTAGACATTGTTTAATTGCATTTGTTTTCCTAAAAAA
Source organism: Sphinx pinastri (assembly GCA_947568825.1). NCBI lineage: Eukaryota > Metazoa > Arthropoda > Insecta > Lepidoptera > Sphingidae > Sphinx > Sphinx pinastri. The sequence continues at coordinate 3,950,758 of OX387627.1, read as the reverse complement.
CAAAATCCTTTCTCCAGAAATATTAGTACGTCCTATTTCTGGACGATAGACAATTCAGCTAGATTTACTAGCTTAAATCAGCATCAGAATGCTACTTTATTGAGGAGCACATAATAAAAACATGTTCTTTTCAGCCGAGTTCATACAATCAAGACGCCACGGCAAAAGACTTCTGAGCCTCGGGGGCTATACTTACTTCCCGAAGAGGTCGAACCACAAGACGTGTACGTGGGCATGTTCAACCCATCATAGCAGGGGATGCCGGGCCACAGTCCACACTTTCTTCGACCAGATAATCCGAATAAATAATAACCACAACCACCGCGTTAAGAAAGTAGACTGGGTTTAAATACACACATTTTGAATGATGGCAGCGTATGCGACGTGTCAGTTTGAGTTTGTTGTAAGTTTGGCACTTATGGGCTTTTATTTTTAGAGGAAGCACGCTCGGGCGTTAAAATAATTTCGACTGTCGGCTGCCTTAAGCCTTAAGTTTTGTGTCTTAAATTTTAGAGTATGCGCGCACGGACGTTATAGTAATCTTCTGTCCTGATTATATTTATGTTACCGCTGGGATATTGGCCGTACGTACATTTATGCAATGTCGTAGGCTGAATCGATGCGGTTATTCGATAGCTGATTTAACCGCCCGTGCGCGTCTACTCTTATTGTCGCAATTACACTACAAATATTTATTAAGGGCATTAACTATATTCAGGTTTTGTGTAACGATTTGGATTCCATGTGGAATTATTATGATACACAAACAACTGTATCATATCACAGCATATAGTATTTTTTGTAATGGTAAGTATTATGTAATTAGATATCTATGTTGTATTAAGGGTTAAGAATCCCGATATTTATCTAAATGAAACACTAAAGGAAACACTAATGTTTCCTTCTTTTGAAGCCTTAGAAAATTCACACAGTTTGACATAACTCAAAGAATTCCTCTGTTAGAAACATAAGTATTAAATATTATGTTTTAACGAAATAACGCAAATTCTGATAGTCTAATCTATTGAGGATCCAATTGATAATAATATGTATTAAAGTATATTCATAGAAAACAAATATCTTTTACAGTTTTGATCATAATAGGTAATATGTTATATTTTAATTTTAATAAATCATTTAGAAATTGCTTTCAGTTGTTAAATACTTAATATTATAAGATTCTGTATAGGTAATGTAGTATAATCTAGCATTACTAATTTAGTACACGTCAAAAATTGGTAGACATTCCGACATTATAGGAAATACATCATATTATATTCATAGACTACAATATAAGCCCCATATTTAGTAAACAAACTTCGATTTAAATATACTTTCCACGCAAGAACATTAAGAATTATCTAACGGTTCTTTTTTTAAATCGAGAGTGCTTTTTAAATATATTTTTTTCTTAGATATACTTTAAAAGCTCAGGTCAGTAGTAAAAATCAAGGTAAATCCATGTAGCGATGTGCGTTGTGTTACCCCAACTCCACATTCAATACACACATACGCCTTTTATTCCCGACGGGATAGGCAGAGGCGCAACTAGTTCACCCACTTTGCGCCGTGCGTATTCCGTCCCATGATGTGATAGGGGGCGAGCCTATCGTCATATCGGGCACAAATTGCCGAAAAGTGGTTGCATATCTGCCTACCCCTTCGTTGATAAAGACGTGATGTCTATTTTGCTGTTTGTGTTGATAACAGATGATTCTTAACTGCTTTTAAGATTGAAAATAATAGTTTGTTTTCTTGATCTCATATATAGTGGTCCCTTGCTTTTATATTCTCATATTCGAATGCGTACTATTTTGCTGAACCCACTGTAATCCTGTCGAAGTAAGCAATAAAACTATCAAAGAGAATTTCGTTTCCTTTTACAATACTATATTTATGATTATTTTTCCGAGCCAAATATCGACCAATAGAATTGCACCATTCGACGTCACGTGGTACAACCTACATGGTATTATACTGACAATTTTTTTTGAATATTTTCTCTGGTCGTTACTATATAATAAGAAACAATTTTTTTTGAATATTTTCTCTGGTCGTTACTATATATTATGAAATTCTTATTTGTTGACTGTTCATTTCATCTCATGGTGCAATTCTATTGGCCGACATTTGGGACGGAAAAATAATCCCCCGAATACCACACGAGCTTCAAAATTATCTGGCATTTCCCTCAAGGTTCCCTGCAAACAAATGAAGTCGTCAAGTTTTATAGGAAAAATCACTCGCGCTTCGCGCTCGTGATTTTTTAACCTGAAAACTCCTTCATTTGTTTGCAACGAACCTATCGGAAAATACCCGATAATTTTGAAGCTCTTGTGGTATTATATGTGATAATCCTCACACATTATGAAACAAAGCCCCCCGCCGCTTCTGTCTGTCTGAATGCAATAAGCTCAAAAACCACAGAACGGACTTCGATGTTTGCTATGGAGATATTTTGAGACTCTAGGAAAAACATAGCGTCGGGGACAGAGCAAAACTGCGTAACTAACATTGGTAAATACCGCGTAAGTGACGAAAACAGTTTAATTGAAATTGATACTTACGACACTAAACCTATGATTTATAATGCTATACTTTTGTTCTTTCACTTACGCGGTATTTACCAATGTTAGTTACGCAGTATTGCACTATCTCCGACGATAGATTACTTTTTATAATGGGACAATATATAGCGGGATTTTTATCCCGGGAAAACTCTTTCACGCGGATGACGCAGCGAGCAAAATCTAGCGGGATTCTAAAACAATATTTAGTTTAGCACGCCATTTAGTTTATACTGTATTAGTAGTATGGTTTTATACCAGATCAATATGATATACTGCCCACGGCGAGCACGAGACTGTTCTATTAAGAGGGTTAGGCCTTAGTCTACCACGCTAGCCTAGTACAGGTTAGCAGACTTCACGTACCCTCGAAATTCTTATGGAAAATCGTCAGGTATGTAGGTTTCCTCACGATGTTTTCCTTCACCGTTAAATCGAACGATAATTGATAAACAATACACACGTAACTTTGAAAAGTCATAGGTGTGTGCCCTTAGGTTTTAAACCTCCGGACATTGTCTCTGCAGACCGTTCCATTCCCAACTAGGCTATCGTCCACTTTTGCAATTACGGGCGTATTAATCAAAGAACACCTTTGATAGGTAAATAGGAAATTTTTGACTCTTTTATTCGGTTATCAAAGCTGCTCCCTGGCCTTAGCATTCTGAGGTATGTAAGTTCACGATGTTTTCGTCCACCGCTAAATATAACAAAGACTGATAAGGAATACATACGTAGCTTCGAAAGGTGAAAACGTCGGAGATAGTGCAATACCGCGTTACTAACATAGGTAAATACCGCGTAAGTGAAAATAAGAGGTATAGTATTATCAATCATAAGTTTAGTGTCGTAAGTATCAATTTCAATTAAGCTTTTTTCGTCACATGGGCGGTATTCACTAGTGGTAGTTACGCGGTATTGCACTATCCCGGCGCTTTGCATTCGAAATTACGCTCAATTATTATCGCTACAGCGTTTATCTTGAACGTTTATTCTTATCAGAAATTTGTTTCAGTGAAATTCTTAACTTCTCGACGCGGCAACACGATGCTTTGGATCGACGGTTACTCTTTCACCTACCACTATTCTCCGGGTCACAGAGTACGATGGGTTTGTTCAAGACAACACTCGAAAAAATGCAGAGCGGTTGCTTACACCGTGAATGGTGAAGTTGTTGAAGTAAAGAATATACATACGCATTAAGAATTGTGTTCGGTAAATAGCAATTGTCCTCCCTATTACATTGGACTTAAAGTGGGCGAAATATGCGATACTATGACTTGCTCTTTTGCTATTGGTAGGTCGGTCTTTCGTAAGCGAGGAGCAAACTGGGTAGGTACTACTGCAATGTCTATTTCTAACAGCTGTGTGCAAGCACTGGCGATTTCCGGTTTGAAGGACATTGTGGCCAGCATAATTACTCAGCATTATGAGCCTTAACATCTTATGTCTCAGGGTGACGAGCACAGTGGAGTGTCACGCAGTACTTTGTCAATCAAAGTTATGTGCGGTATCGTTTATCAACAGGTGAGTGGCATGCTCGTCTCGTCATTTACCTGCAATAAAAAACCCTGAAAAGAGAAAAAAGTGTTATGCTATGTTATATTGAAATCGTACGAAAAGGAATTCACAATGAGTTTGACCTAGAAAATGTTACTCAATATGTGAGGATTTTATCTATGAACACAGGTGTTGAATCGCTACCTCAAAAAAGAACGTTGTGACTGAGATTATAAAAAATTCAAGGTATTTTTAATGTTCTACAATAAGATTAAAAAACAGATTTAATTAACAAATAGTATTTTATTTTTAGACATATTTTCCTTCATTATTTATTTTAATATTTTTTTATTTATTAATAATTTTATTCAGGGCAGCCGCTGCACTAGACTCTAAGCTTGTATGGCAGTAAAAAAAAAATGAACAGTAGTCATTTAACAATGTATTTACATTTCCCGAGAAATCGGATTCACACACCAAAAATCATATCTGAATTCATATAAATATAATGTTATTATTATTTCAATGATTCTATACGCTGTGAAACCAAATTATACTAAAAAGTAATAATAATGAAATATATAATAATACTTGCTTACTTGGTCTTTGTATTTGTAAAAATAAAGCTTATGAAGTCTTCTTTTACTTTTCCATAGAATCATGGTATACTACTAATTCTAGTAATCATTTTAAGGTACTCTGCTTAAAGTAAGAAAGAAAAAAATGCTCGAAGAGAAACCAACTCGAGCAGTACGTAAACGTAAAGCGTATGAACGTATGAAAAATGATCCCATAAAATATGAAATTATGAAGGCAAGGGACAGAATTAAATACTTGAAACGAAAGGAACAAAAGAAAGTTAAGAGCATTGCTGAATTGAGCCCGAGAGAGAAAAGAATTCAAAGGAAAAAATGGAGAGAAAATACCAAACGATATTTAGAAAAGAAGAAACGCGAAAGAGCAGAACGGAACAAAGAAAAAAAAGAAGAAGAAGAAGAGGAGGAAGAAGACGGAGTCTATTTGATTATTGGAGCCCCGTAATAACTGCAGCCTTGGATAAAAAATGTTTTTTATTTGACGTACCGATAAACCTATCAGTTTTATCATACAACACCCAATAAAACAACTGAATTAAGGAAAATTTTAGACAAAGTCTTTATTATTGATAAAAATTTACGCCAATTATTATATCGATTCGTTAAAAAAACTGCTTCGGCGGCGTGGTTGCATTGCGTGCGCAGTACGACTACCGTTCTAGGGTCCGGGTTCAAATCCCGGGTCTCGCAAGTGAAATTTAGTTTTTCAGATCAATATCAGCCAATATTGCCCGGAGCCAGAAACTTGTGCCCGATGTGGCAATAGGCTCTCTCTCCCTATCACGCCATAGGATGGATCACACGTAGCGAAAAGTGGGTGAAATATATATAAAAACACAAGTTATTTGGTAAGAAATATAAAAACCCATTACTTTAAAAATGTGTATCTACTTTTCTCAAAAATATCCCCACTTGAATATTCGGTAGGTAGAAAACCTACTTCTTCATTTATTATTTTAATATTTTATTACACATGGTCTTCCAACTCGTAAACTAATTTCAAGTTTGATATTACTGCGCATAATTATGTTGGTAACACTGTCAAAGAAAAAAACTGACATAGTAAATGTGTATTACGGACTGCCTCGGTGGCGTAGTTGTATTACGGTACGACTGCAAGGCTGAGGTCTCGGGTTCGATCCCCAGGTCGGGCAAAGTGATATTGGATTTTTCTATTCACTATCAGCCCGGAGTCTGGAATTTGTGCCCGGTATGGCGATAGGCTCGCCCCCTATCACATCATGGGACGGAATACGTTTGGAGAAAAGTGGGTGCACTAGTTGCGCCTCTGCCTACCCCTTCGGGGATAAAAGGCGTGAGCATGCGTAAATGTGTTAAAGGTGAATTAGAAAAACAGTAACACGCGCTTAATACGGTTTCTCACTTCAGACGCGTTTTGGCTGGGCCCGTGTAAAATCATCAAACTTTTTACTGTAGGTAGTAGTGGTGTAACAAATATTCGCATTAGCATTCGCATTCGCGAATATTCGTATCTTTTTTTAATATTCGCATTCGCAAGCAATCATGCGAATGTTTTGCGAATATTTTGGCTATAACATGTGAAAATAATTTATGAAATAACATATTATGCATCAGATTATGTTTACAATGTTTTAATAATAATTATGTTAGTATTTATAGTACTCATACAAAATAAAAATTACATATTTTCATAACAATAAACTTTCAACTTTCTAAACGCACTTAAGTACTTTAAATTATTGTTTTTACCGAGATCACAACGTGATATGACTTATATTGTTATTTATAAGAGATTTCTCTAGTATACTTAATCTATTATTAGATTATAATAATATGTTAATGACTAGTTATTGGATAAAACTTACCTAATAAATATGTTAAAGGTGAATTCCATTTAGGTGGACGTACTGTAATGATTTGATTGTATTTTAGATAACAATAATAAGAAGATAATTTTATATCTGTAGTCTAATCTATGATCCATTTAAAATTTAATAAAAAATATAATGGATTATATCTAATTCTCCTAATATTTTTAAGGTATTAGACTTAAAACGAGAAAAAAAAAGACGCGTGAAGAGATCCTAGCCGAAGCAAGATTACGTAGACGAAAAACGTATGCAGAAATTAAAAGTGACCCCATACAGTATGCAATTAAACGAGAGCAAGAAAGATTGAGATATTTGAGACGAAAAGAACAAAAGAAAATTAAGACCATTGCTGATTTGACACCGAGAGAGAAAAGAATTCAAAGGAAAAAATGGAGAGAAAATGCCAGACGCTTTGAAGAAAGAAGGAGAAAAGAAAGGAAAGAAAATTTTATTATCGGGGTCCCATAAGAAAGGCAGCCTTTGACCAAAAGAATTCTTAAAAATATAATGTTATTATTATTTCAATGATTCTATACGCTGTGAAATCAAATAACACTGAAATTTTATACATACATACATAAACTCACGCCTTTCTTCCATTGGGGTAGGCAGAGACTATGGAGCGCCCAGTGTTACGATCCAAGCATACCTCTTTCGCTTCTTCCACAGACATCAGTCTCTTCATATATGCTCGTCGGTTACGAGAATTCCATATTTGGCCCTACCTTAGGAGGTCGCCAATTTGGTCCCTGAAGGTACGTCTAGGACGTCCCCGTCCGACACTACCACTCACTTTCGCGACATAGATTTCTTTCGTTCCTCTTCTTTCATCCATCCTTTCAATGTGGCCAAACCACCGAAGCATTCCTTTCTCAATCTTAGTCACTACATCTTCATTCAATCCACATTCTTCTTTTATCACGCTATTCCCCACTCTATCACTTACTTTCAGCCCACACATACTTCTCAAAGCTCTCATCTCTACTGCATTTACCTTACTTACATGCTTGTTTTGCCACACCAACGACTCACTTCCATACATCAATGTTGGCGCCAGGACTCCTTGGTGAATAGCTAACCGAGCGTCATTTGAAATATTTTTGTTATTCATAATCGAGTACAAGGCGCCATTAACACTATTTCCCATTTTTACTCTTCTTTCAATATCTCCGTCACACTTTCCGTCTCGAGTGAACATACATCCTAAATATAAAAATTCGTTCACTTGTTCCATAAATATATGTTATAATAATTAAATATTTAATAATACTTGGTTACTTGGTCTATGTGTTTGTAAAAATAAAGTACATGAAGTCTTCTTTTACTTTTCCATAGAATCATGGTATACTACTAATTCTAGTAATCATTTTAAGGTTACTCTGCTTAAGGTAAGAAAGAAAAAAATTCTCGAAGAGAAACCAATTCGAGCAGTACGTAAACGTAAAGCGTATGCACGTATTAAAAATGATCCCATAAAATATGAAATTATGAAGGCAAGGGACAGAATAAAATACTTGAAACGAAAGGAACAAAAGAAACTTAAGAGCATTGCTGAATTGAGCCCGAGAGAGAAAAGAATTGAAAGGAAAAAATGGAGAGAAAATACCAGATGATATCTAGAAAAGAAGAAACGAGAAAGAGCAGAACGGAACAAAGAAGAAGAAGAGGAGGAAGAAGACGGAGTCTATTTGATTATTGGAGCCCCGTAATAACTGCAGCCTTGGATAAAAATTGATTTTTTATTTGACGTACCGATAAACCTATCAGTTTTATCATACAACACCCAATAAAACAACTGAATTAAAGAAAAATTTAGACAAAATCTTTATTATTGATAAAAAATTGCGCTAAATAAATATTATATCGATTCGTTCAAAAAACTGCTTCGGCGGCGTGGTTGCATTGCGTGCGCAGTACGACTACCGCTCTAGGGTCCGGGTTCGAATCGAACCCAAGACCTCAGCATTGCAGTCATACCGTAATACAACTACGCCACCGAGGTAGACGTTTTTAAAAAAGTTTGTTATAAATGGAGATGTCTAAAAAATTTTTTGTAATGGATCTATATTTTGTCCCTTCAATATCCATAAAATTTGAGCCTGGTTAAATTTTGAGGCCCAGCACCCATACAATAAACGGACATCTCGTTTGTTACTGGAACGGTATAAATATTAAATATTTTTCAAGAAAAAATGACCTGAGTAGGGAATAATTACCATTATTCTGTAAAATAAATATCTAAAAACACGAGTTAATTGGTCAAATATACAAGAGCTTTTCACTTCAGAAATGTGTATCTGTTTTTCCTCCCCAAGTATCCCTAATTGAATATTTAGTAGGTAGGTTACTTACTACATTTATTATTTCAAACATATTTTAAGTGTTGGAACTCTCAAACTGATTTTATTTGAGTATTACTGCGCTCAATATTTTGATAACTAGTTAATGGATAAAACTTACCCAATAAATATGTTAAAGGTGAATTCCGATTAGGTGGACGTATTGTAATGATTTGATCGTATTTTACATAACATTAATTAGAAGATAATTTTACATCTGTAGTCTTATCTATGATCCATATAAAATTAAATAAAATATATAATGGATTATATCTAATTCTCCTAATATTTTTAAGGTATTAGACTTAAAACGAGAAAAAAAAAGACGCGCGAAGAGATCCTAGCCGAGGCAAGATTACATAGACGAAAAACGTATGCGGAAATTAAAAGTGACCCCAAAAATTATGCCATTACACGAGAGCAAGAAAGATTGAGATATTTGAGACGGAAAGAACAAAAGAAAATTAAGACCATTGCTGATTTGACACCGACAGAGAAAAGAATTCAAAGGAAAAAATGGAGAGAAAATGCCAGACGCTATAAAGAAAGAAAGAGAAAAGAAAGAAGAGAAAATTTGATTATCGGAGTCCCGTAAGAAAGACAGCCTTCGTCCAAAAGAATTATTATTGTGAAACATACAATTTTTATTAAACTCCAGTTAGTATAGCAATTATATTGGATCTAAAAACTAAATTACACACTATAAAAAAGTTCGTCATGTAAATAATTTCTTGAAAGTTGACGTACCCCAACAAAATTAAATGCTTGCAGAAAAAAGGAATCAGAGCAGTGAAAAAAATACAATATGTATAAGAAATCTGAAAAATAAGTTCATTGACTAAAAATACATACATTTTAAAATTTAAACATGTGTATTGTTGTCCTCGCAAGTTCTTACTTAAACCGTCACCGTCCGCGGCGGACACCGGTGTCCGGGTATATAGGGCAACCACGTATATATCTATATATAAGCGGGCGTTGACAGGTTAAAACGGTAAGTATGGTACTTAGACCCCATGATATAATGTAACTAGTTGTTAGGTATGTTCTTATTTGGTTGCTAATAACCAACTGAGCAGGAATTGCTTAAGGAATGCTCGGACCACCCCCCGCGTCATACTTTCCCCAGAATGAAAGTCCCACTGTCTTCATTTCTTGGATAAAAGTAGACTATACGTTTATCCAGGACATAATCTACCCGTGTGCCAAATTTCACTCAAATCCGTTCAACAGTTTCTCTGTTTACTTCATGCAAACATCTTCACAAACTTTAGTTTACATTAGTTACATTACTAGTTTTATATTATTTCAATATAATGTATACTATAATGGTTAAGTTGAATGGCTTTTAAACGTTCGCTAATCATCGCCTGAATGACAAGACATAAAAGCCTAAGCCAGGTTGTAACCGCCACGACTATCCAAAAACAGTAATATCACTCAGAACTTAAAATTACGCAACTCGGCGCTACACTAAGAACTTTGTCATGAGACATTAAATGTTCAAAATCCCAGTAATGACACTGGCTACAGCTTCAATCTACACAATAGAACGTGCAGGCTGCTGCTTCACGTCAAACTATTGACACTATTTTTTTTCTCGGGAAAAACGCGTTGTCGCTACCACCACTGGGGGGCTATTGGAACGGTTATATTGGTTTCACTGGCGTGACGGCCCAATGTATACTGGGGAGTATAACATGCATACGAAATATCTACCTACATATTCAAAATTGTTTATTTCATTACAGTAACATACATGACGTCACGACGCGGAAATACAGTGCTGTGCATCGGCGGATACACTTTCTGCTCTAAAAGCTCTAATGGCATGAAAGTTAGATGGGTTTGTACTAAACACGACTCGAAAAAGTGCAAGGTGGTCGTATATACATTCGGTAATGAAGTTCTTAGTATGAAGAATAGTCACACACATTAATATAATATGTGATAGATATGTGGCGCGGAAAAAAATGCCTAATCATATAAAATAAGGTTTATTTTACACTTTATTTTGTCGATAACACTCAAACTTTCTCGCTTTCTAGTTCTTGAGTAATATTTACTGTACTTTGCGGTGGTTTAAAAATATAGGTAATGTAAGTATTAATTTGTAAAAGTTCATATTTTTAAGCCATACCGGCGTTTTTCTTTTTGTTTCTTTATACAATTTGTATTTTTCGATAAGAATTTTATTATTTCTTTTTATTATTACATATTTGTGTTATTATGTGGTTATAGTTAGTTTTTTTAATAAGACAGTTTTTTCCTTAGAACAGATTTGTATCATATTTACCTGTTTTCCATATAAATATGTAAAAATTAAATAAAATTATTTTGTCTTAGATTTTGTTTTTTTTTGACAAATATATTTTAGTTTTCCTTACTTGCTACCACTTTATTTGAATTTTAGATAATTGTTATGTTCATCCAAATATTTTTTTTGCATAACTAAGTATCAATCTAAGAAAAATTGTAATTACTTTTTTTCAGAAGTTGCTTCATGTTGATGGAATTGAATAATATACGCAAAAATATAAAAAAAAAAACAAAAAACCCGACTGCGTCGCAGTCGGTTAAAAACTACCTGAATGAATGAAGTGTGAAGGAGTCAAACCGTCTGTCGACATATTGTTCCAAAAATCAGTGCTTATTATTATATTCCTATAGTGTGTAACTTTTCAGTATGAAAACAAATTATAAGATGGAAATTGATGATAGTGGAAGAAGCTAAGGAAGTGTTCCAAAATTAAAATGACAAACCATATGCACTGCCCACCCCTATGGGTTACAGGCGTGATATTATGTATGTATGTACAATCATGTAACATTATTTCTTATAGTGAAGTACGTGATATCCACTCGTGGGACGACATTGCTCAGCGTTGATGGGTTCACCTTCTGCATCCAGAGGGTAACAGGATCCAAAATCTCCTGGTTATGCTCCACACACAATGGGAGGGGATGTCGAGCCCGTGCGCATACCATCGACAACGAAATAATAAAGCTGAAGAATGAACATAATCACTAATGGAATAAGACTGCTTTTGTATTAATAGAGTTTATTAAATGAAATACGTTTAGTAAAATATAGTTTGCATTTCAATAAAACTGTTATGATATTTAATAATGTTATTATGTATTTTTATCAGCATGGGATTTCTCAGGTAAAGCAATTAGTCTCCAACGCTGTTGATTAATGTTGGTAAACATTCCTTTAAAATAACTCTGGAGAATACAGGAATGCTAGTTTTCTTACGATTTTTTTTCAACTAGTCCCGAAGGAGAGATAGAACCTGCGAGTTTTGTCTCGTAACTTCGTTGAGCTTCTACTAGCCCACGGCCATGCCTACATAATTCAGAGTATATTTTTAATTTTAATATATTAACTGATAGGTTTTGTATGTAGTGAAACTTCCGGATTAGTAAGCGAAAGTGGCAGTGGGTAGGGCACATAGTTCACAGAACAGACGGCATATGGGGCAAAAAGTTCTCGAGTGGACGCCACGTACCGGCAAGCACAGCGTGGGACAACTTGATAAAGGTCGCAGGAACACGCCGGATGCAGGCCGCTTTCAACAGGTCTGTCTGGAAATCTTTAGGGTAGGCCTATGTTCAGCAGTAGACGTCATGTGACTGATGATATTATATGATGATGACTTCTGGACGTCCAAACAGTACTTCCTTCCGTACCTAATCTTTATTCTTTTAAGGCGTTGTATTCAAGATATATCTGACAATTTTGATGTGCATGGAATACAGATCAATAAACATCAGTATTAACTGATGACCAAATGGATTACCATTTGGTCTTTGTTGGTATCACACAACTGAAATAAATATTAACGCTCTTCAAACGCTAATCACATGATATGAAAAAATAATAAGGATCAAATTTCTGATTTCAGTGGAATATGTTCAGTCAAGGCGTGGGAAGAAGATGCTGCGGGTGGATGGGTTCACGTTCTACTGTCAGATGGTGTCAGGACACAGGATTAGGTGGCTCTGCTCAACTCATAACCGCAAAGGGTGTCGAGCCAACGTCCACACATACGACGATGTGATAGTCAAGCTGAATAACCAACACCAGCATTGAAACCCACGACTACCTTAAGATGTTACCTTCGTCTATACTTAAAAAGGGAATGTGGCTTTGGATGTAGGAGGCAATCAGGCAGGCTAGAGCAGGCAACGCCACGATAAATTTTGCCTTACATAAAGCTAAATAAATAACTGTAAACTTTCCATTTGGACCTTTTAGTGAGAGGCCTATGTTCAGCAAAGGACTTCATATGTCTGATCATGATGAAGATAAATCTGTGTTAAATGATAATCAAATCGTATTAAAGGCTTTAATGAATATATATTTAGAGTGCGGAAAAGTCTGTTGCTTCTGCAACAGACTTAATTCTTTAAGAATCGTTCTAATTGACAATAACTCGTACGAAGTTTCGTATAATTTACGTCCATACACGATACTTTATTTAGGTTCGTGCTTTTTGTGATCTGTGGACTTAGAATGTGACACGATGACGCAACTCGTAAAAAGGTTGGCGTTTAATTTTGATGTTTGTGATTGATCGAGAGACCAATACGTCAGTCTCTCAACCAATCCCAATAAGACGAAACGGAGACGTGACGTGTTTTTTTGTCACATTCTAAGCCCACAGTATAGCCTGCTTAGAATGTAGCAAAAAAACACGACTTCGTTTCGTTTTATTGGGATTGGTTTAGGGACAAACACGTGACTGACGTATTGGTCTCTTGATCAAGCACAAACGTCTAAGTTAAAATTCTAAGCACACAAACCAGGAAAATAAAACCCTCACCATGTTGTGGTAAAATATGAAACTAATTTCTAGTAATGACTACGTTAACTTTAAATCGAAAAAGTTGGCGCCCCCAAATCAGGCTTTTTTATTTTCCTGGTGAGGCTATAAATTACACGAGCGTTCTGACTGATCAATTCGCAATTTCGTGTCAGCGATGATAATTAAAAGATCCGGTAATTATGAAAAAATATAAGTGTTATTTTTAGAGTAGATCTCATTATTTAATAATTGTAAATCGAATAAAATTATTTAATATTGTGTTTAATTATAATAAACATTGAAAAAAAGGAATAAAAATATTAATTTACTAACCATTTACTAAAAAAACACTTACTTTCCTGAAGTTTGAAAATTACATTCCTGAATACCAACATGAAATAAAAGCTTTGTTTCCGTACAATTTTCAAGCAACAATTCTAAATAATATAATTTATTTGGAATCCACAAAATTTTACACCTATAAATAAAGTTTCCCTGAAAAAAAACGTTTTTTTTATCTACAACACATTGGTAGCCACTTCATATTGTGTCATAAATGTTGCCCCTTTCTATATTTTTTTTTTGTTATAGTGAAATATTTGAATACCGCGCGCGGGACCAAATTGCTATTCGTAAATGGATTTACCTTCTACATGCAACGAACCTATGGACCTAAAGTCTTCTGGAGATGTTCTACAGATGGTAATAGAGGATGCCGTGCCAGACTGCACACCGTGGAAGGTGTAATCGTAAAAATAAATAATGACCATAATCATCCACCAAAAGTGTCATCCTGGTAATATTATAAACGCGAAAGTTTGTAAGTATGGATGTATGGATGTTTGTTACTCTTTCACGCAAAAACTACTGAACGGATTTCGATGAAATTTGGCACACGGGTACATCATCTCCTGGATTAACACATAGGCTACTTTTTATCCCAGAAAAACTTTTTAACGCGGACGGAGCCGCGGGCAAAAGCTAGTACATAATAATGAAATATAATAGAAATATAGTTTAATTTTTTCGTTTTATTTATGTGGTTTTGGTTTGTTCTCTATGTAAATCGTTTAAGGTTTATATTTCAAAAAGTACAGTGACTTAAGCCCCGAGCAAGAAATTCTAATTGGAGCATTTTTACACTGTAGTTTGTCAAATACAAAACAATTCAAAACTATTTCTATAATTTTATTTTACTTATACATACATACACTTACGCATTTTACCCCCAAAGGGGTAGGCAGATGCGCAACTAGTGCACTCACTTTTCGCCGTGAATATTCCGTCCCAAGATATGATTGGAGGCGAGCCTATCGCCATATCAGGAACCAATTTCAGACTCCGGGCTGACACTGAGTAGAAAAACCCAATATCGCTTTGCCCGACCGGGGATCGAACCCGAGACCTCAGCATTGCAGTCGTACCTTAATACAACTACGCCACCGAGGCAGTCCTAAGTCAGAGGTTACTCCTAGTACTGTTTTTAATACAGTGTAAGAAGCTACAACCAGATTTTATGTGTTTTCGCTATTTGAACATAAAGGATTTTAAAGACATTGATAACGCATTTTAAATGATGCAGCGCATATCAAAGAGTGAAAATTCTAAAACGCTTCAAGTGATCTAAATCGGTACATTCGTGTCGATAACTATATTTTTATTGGTACATTTTAATGATCGGTTGATTAATGGAAGTCTGAAGGATGATTAACGGAATATGTAATGATTCCTTACGTTTACGCGAATGTTAGACATTGAACTGAATGATGTCCGCCCCGTCATTAAGTCACGAAGTGCTGCAAAGCCTTCGAAACGTCGGGAGAAAATAAAATAAAAAGCTATAAAATCCGTTATAATAGTTTTATTTCAACGGAATATGTGCCAAATCACTGTCTTTTTCGTTGTATGTTGCCGTTCCGCAACACTTTCCATAAATAAACTAATATAGCATTTAAAACCGGTATCTGTTTCGTGTTTCTCACAGCAACGTTTTCTGTTTTAGTAAGATACCTGATGTCCACCCGTGGGACTAAGTTGCTGTGTGTGGACGGCTACAAGTTCTGCGTGAAGAGGAAGGCGGGTCCCAAAGTTTTTTGGTTCTGCTCAACCCACAACCCAAAAGGATGCCGTGCTCGAGCATTGACCGTTGATGACGAAATTCTGACGTTGAATAACGTACATAATCATCCACCGACATTGTAAATACCCTGCTATAGTCGTATGCCGGATATCGTATTGGCAGTATGTTAATATCCAACCAAAATGTTTCAAATTTTCAAAAAAGTTTCATCGTAGCTTAGTTATCGACATCAAGTTGACAGCATCTAGGTACGCATCGCCTTAGGGCTTAGGGGATAAAATTTAATAAATCTTTTGTAAATGCTTAATGAAATGTAATCGTGTGTAATTTTCATGCTTCTAGAACCGGTTTAAACTTTAAACTGTGCGTTGTTTGTTAGTCAGTATTAATAATCTTGTCAAGTAGAATCATGGATAGAATTTGATGTTGTAAATTTCTGGCCACACTAAGACCGACGATCATTATCAGAAAAATAAAGCGAATCAATACTGAGTTAAATCTAATAAAATCGTTTTTAAATAAAGGTATTATTAAGGCGTCTCGGTGGCGTTGTTGTATTGCGTACGGGGTTCGACTACCGCTCTGAGAACCGGGTTCGAAACCCGGGACAAGCAAAGTGATGATGTTTTTTAACACATTTTATATGAATCGGAGATGCGAGATTCTTCAATTTTTTTTAGGTCTACTTTGGCTTACTCATACCTAAAACATTAGGCACACCATTGGAAACACTTGCGTTACGTCTCGATGAATATGTTTGCAATTCACCGTTTCTTAGTAGCAAATGATTTATGTGATAGTGATACTAGTGTAAATAGTGATATTAAAAGTATTCCCGCCGATTAGAAGACCTACTATCCAATTTTAAAATGTATTTATATAACTACGAGCTTTTACACGCAGCTCCGCCCGCGTGAATGAGTTTTCCCGGGATAAAAGTCCCGCTTTATATTTTCCCGGGATACAAAGTAGCCTATATGTTAATCCAGGACATAATCTACCCGTGTGCCAAATTTCATCGAAATCCGTTCCGTAGTTTTTGCGTGAAAGAGTAACAAACATCCATACATCCATACTTACAAACTTTCGCGTTTATAATATTATAAGGATTATTAGTCGTGCTATTAAGAAAATTTTATTGTATTTTGTATCTCATACTAATTAGACCTAGAACTGTGTTGTTTGTGTAGCGCAATAGAAAAAAATATATACGTCTGAAGGACTTGTATCCTTAGAATTGAATAAAAAAAAGATTAATGCCATTATTAATGACAGTTGACATTGACCTGCCTTAGTTTATTTGATTGTACTATGTAATGCATTTTAGTGTAATATCGCCTATATTTTAATTATCAGCGCCAAACTTAGAAGAAGAATTGTAAGATGGTAGCTATCAAGTTCCCAATAATGGAATTAGTTTAGAAAAATAATTAGGTGTAGTGATTAATAATTATAAGAATTTCGAATGTATGCTATTTCGATGTATGCTGTATTTATTTTATAGTGTTTTCCATGAGATAGGTAAGCATCTCTACTGCTCGTCTAAAACCTTCATACACCACGCTGGTTTACCAATTTGTCAGATCAATATTTGTTTTGCAATGACAGCCTGTCATTGACAGGTCATTCTGATTTACGATCAATAAAAGCACCAAATAACAGCATTTGTTTTCATTCAAAATAAACACCAAATGTACAGTTAACTACAAAAATAGCTAACATTCTAATAGAATCAAATTTGAATGAAAATAAACCAATACTTCTTCTTGAATAGCATTAAGGGATAAAGGATTTTTCTGCTTAGTATCAGCAAGGAGTCTGGATTTGTGCCCGTTATGGCGATACCTGGCCCCCTATCACATCATAGGACGAAATACACACGGCGAAAAGTGTCTGTACTAGTTGCGCCCGTGCCTACTCCTAATGATAGCCGGGGATAAAAGGCTCTTGATTTTGTCCTGTTGCCGTAATTAAAATCAGTAAATCCTTTGTAGTATATTGCAGTGAAAAACATTGGTAAGAACCAAAAGTATATAGACTTTTAAAGTTAAAAGTGTGTTCAGCTATTAATGATACACTTGGTGATATTTTAGCACATTACGTGCAGTCAACGCGGGGAACTACTTTGTTAGGAGTGGGCGGGTTTACTTTCTGCGTACATCGAACCGCTGGGGCCAAAGTCTCTTGGCACTGTTCTACCCACAATGCTAGAGGATGCCGCGCCAGAGCGCAGACTTTTGAAAACCAAATTATCAGGCTGAATAACAAACATAATCATCCATCGCCAATATAAATTTTAGTAATTCATATTATTGAGGAAAAATAAGTATGTGATTGTGTTCCATATTGTACAAAGTCATAGTTGGATGTGCAATTATTTATTATAGACTTGATGATTAAGGCAAACCACCAGGTATTCTGTTGTATTACCATTTATATAATATGTGATAAAATACGAGTATATGTATTACTGGAACTCTGTGTCTGCTTTTTATTTCCTATAATGATAAAGTTGCTTATAATTTTTACTTGTGTTCTGTATCTTTTAATACCTAGTTTCAGTACTTACTTTTCTGTCTACTTTTGTAAGGATATAGACCGTTCCTTATCTCACGTTATGTATCTTTTCAAGAGTATTTCAGGGTATCCAAAAATTTAGAGAAGACAAAGTTACAATTGTTATAAGATCGAACATATAAGTGAAAAAAGGCCCCGAAAACCTTTCTTTATGATTCTTGTAATAAGCACCACTAATTTTTCTATGCAATTTAGGCCCCGTTTTTTCAACTGTAGTTATCTTTTTGTCAGGGTCTTATTAACCTGGACGCGCTCACAGCACCTGGAGCACTCGAAGCTCTGCGAGCGCGTCCAGCTTAATAACACCGATGATTACCTTAACAACAGTTGAAAAAACCCGGTCCTAAACTACTTGCTTGTATGTAAAATATATTCTCAGACTTATAACAATTATTATTCTTATTTTAGCAATGTACGATGAATCAGTTCGCGGTTCGAAGTTGCTGTGCATCCATGGTTACAGGTTTAGTGTCCACAGGAAGTGTGGTGACAAAATATCCTGGCACTGCTCCACTCATCGCAAGAAGGGATGTCGAGCCAGGGCTCACACCATTGACCATGTGATCGTCAAGTTGAACAACGACCATAACCATCCCATGCGAATACCGATCAGCAGACGATTGGATTGAAAACGTTCTTTAACGAGCGAGTACTGTTTTTAATTATGTATATTCTATTATTTATAGTTGTTATGGGAAATATTAATAAAAGGTATGACTAATCTTTATTCATTTGATTTTAAAGTTCAAAATAACGACAATCAATAAGTCGCACGCTACGCTTTACACTGCTTGCAGACGTGACTATGTATATGTAGTATGTACAGATTTTTATGATGCTTCAAATACAGTTTACAATTATTGTTAACTAGCGTTTGCCCGCGGCTCCGCCCTCGTGAATGAGTTTTCCCGGGATAAAAGTCCCGCTTATATTTTCCCGGGATAAAAAGTAGCCTATGTGCTAATCCAGGACATAATCTACCCGTGTGCCAAATTTCATCGAAATCCGTTCAGTAGTTTTTCCGTGAAAGAGTAACAAACATTCATACTAACAAACTTTCGCGTTTATAATATTAGTAGGATTAGTAGGATTAATGCATTTTTATCAACATACGTATAAGACAAAGGTAAGTCGCTTTTGTTTTAATCCAACTTAGTCGAGAGACTGCATGATGCCAAATTAATATTATTTCTTAATTTCAGTAAAATACTTGAAATCTGCACGTGGGACGACCTTGTTAAGTGTGGCCGGATTTACCTTCTGCGTACATCGGGTTATAGGGTCCAATCGCGCCATGGTGGCGTGGCAATGTTCCACGCATACCGGAAGAGGATGTCGCGCCAGAGCTAAGACTTACGAAAATGTTATTGTTAGACTAAATAACAAACATAATCATCCTTCACCTGTATATCTATACAGTATGTAAGGTCGAAGGACCTGTTTAAGGAGGGTATTTTGTGTTCATACCTGTGTTTGTTGTACATACATACATACATATACACTCACGCCTTTAATCCCCGAAGGGGTAGGCAGAGGCGCAACTAGTGCACCCACTTTTCGCCGTTATTCCGTCCCATGATGTGATAGGGGGCGAGCCTATCGCCATATCGGGCACAAATTCCAGACTCCGGGCTGACACTGAATTTTTAAAAAACCCAATATCACTGCCCGACCCGGGAATCGAACCCAAGACCTCAGCATTGCAGTCGTACCGTGTTTGTTGTGTGTGTGTTTATACATAAAATATGACTTTACAGGGTGTTGCTCCTGACTTCGCCCCTCTACAAAACTCCCTAAAACACAGTACGTCGCCAGCGCCATCTACTTAGACAATCGGATAAAAAATATCGATTATTTCCCATGGGAGCAAATTACCGGGATAAAAAGTAGCCTATGTGTTAATTCAGGACATGGTCTACGTTTGTGCCAAATTTCATCTAAATTCATTAAGTAGTTTCCGTGTTTCCTTCTAACAAACATCCAAACATTTTCACAAACTTGCATTTATATATTTTTTTTTATTGCTTTGAATGACGGGACGAGCATGCCGTTCGCCTGATGGTAAGCGATACGACCACCCATAAACAGTAGCAACACCATCCAGCACCTTGACTGACAAAATACTGAGTGGCATTCCACTGCGCTAGTCATCCTGAGACATAAGATGTTAAGTCTCATTATGTCCAGTAGTTATTCTATTCTTGATTTCTTTAGCCAAGTTAGAAGTATGTAAGGATGAAAGGAAAACAGATCATACTTAAAGGTCTTATTCATGCGTAAAAGCCATAAAATAGGTCGAACAAGAAGCTAGCACAAGGGTGCAAGTAGGGAGCATTTTTGGAAAAAAATATAGGTTTACTCTGCCATTAAATTTTTTGTTGCGTATATTTTTTCTAGACACACTCAAGCATTAACTGCCGTTTTAAAGATCCCTCGAATAAAATGCATACTGTATATAGTATAAGTATTGTAGTACCTGATGTAGTTTAAGAACAAATGTGTATTGTTCCGTATTATTAAGGGCTGTTTTCAATCATCAGATAAAGCTGTCTGCTTTTTGTTTGGGTGCTGGGCCTCAAAATCTAACCAGGCTCAAAGTTTATGGATATTAAAGAGGCAAAAATATAGATCTCGGATTCATTAAAAAATATTTTTAGACCCCTTAATTTATAACTACTTTTTTTAAAAACCTTCATGTGAAGTGTAGTTTTTAAGCAAAATAAAATTACATAAATCTCAAAATCGGAGGTCTTTAAAATTTTACAATGTATTGCAATGGCCTAGTTTTTGGGAGTACTATCCAAATATATAGAAAGTATCTAGATTAGAATTTGATGCCCGTTTTTGGACGTATCCTTTCACACAAATAAATTAAATAAATAATTTGATGTTTATTCAGTAGGTTCTATTTTTAAGGCCTAATCCCTCACAGTATTATAGGAGGCCCGTGCCCAGAAGGGCAGTACATATGGTATTAGTTTATTATATTTTTTATGGATAACTTTTATCGGATGATCAAAAAAGTGGCTCTTAGGAAAGTATTAATGTGAAAAGTCATATCTATTTAGAACTTTTTCAAGTTATGTAGTTATGTGAAATTTCCGAAATCTATATACTGCCAATAGGAACCTAAATCGTAGTCACAGCCATTTGGCAAAGTATTATAAAAATATTGAAAACTGAAAAACTGAAAACTGCAGTATTGATTAAATGAATATAATATGGGGTTAATTTAGTTTAATACCATAAACCTTTGCTGTCATACTAATAAAATACTTATATTTCAGTAACCTACGTGCAGTCGTCGCGCGGGACGCAGTTGCTATCGGTTGGCGGCTACAAATTCTGTACGCAGCGGAAGTCAGGGTGCAAGACCATATGGGTTTGCTCCGCGCACACTGCAAAGAAGTGCCGCGCCAGGGTACATACTATTGACGATCAAATCGTCAGATTGAACAACGATCACAACCACTAAGTATAAGAAATATTGTATAGATGCCTTGAGAGGATAGATGCCCCGACCATTTATTATTTAGAATGTGTTTCTATCATCATGTGTATCATCGACAATAGCTGGGGACCGGAGTCATTTTTGTTCTTTAATTTTATTAAATATTTTCTGCATATAAATTCTAACTCAGAAAGAATTATTAAGATCCGGTAAAAATAAAGAAGTTATAAGTAATTTCGGTAGAGAGGATAAGTGACAAGAAACAGAAAATACGCGCAATACCCATATTTGACGTCATCGAGAATTGCAACGCGTGCGAAAGAAAGAGATGAAGCGATAACCGCACTACGCACCCACTGCTGCCCATTGCAATATTTGAAATATAAATTACTGACACATTTCTTAACCAATTTTAATGCAGTTTTCGCAGCAAGGCTTCTTTTTAACACGCTTTTATTAGCTTCATACGTATGTATGTATTTATTTATTTATTTATTTATTTATTCAAACATAGGAGGGTCCCTTATTCTAACGCGATCTTAGGATACTAATAGGCGCCCCCGTATCGGTGCGTGCTAGCCAGCAAACAGGGTTAGATGTGTATTCACCAAAGACACTAAACAGTATAGTTATAGACCGGACATCAGGACCAAATTTTTCCTCCAAAAGTTATTACCAATTGGTAATAAGTCGCTGTCTTGTCTGACACGTCCGTGTAACAAGACGTCTCGGTATGCTTAAATTTTGTAAAGAAAACAATATTTTGGTAGGAAATATGCCAATTTACGCATTACAACCATATCAAAGTATGTTCTAATGAATTTTACATAGGTATTTTGTTATTTCACTGTAGATTGAGTTACTGACGCACAGGCTCAAAATTTTTGTATGACAATTTTCCCAATGTCCACTCTATATAATCTCAGAACTCTTTGGTATTCACTGACATACGACAAACGAGAATTTCGTAAATGTCGAATGCGGATTACGGTTCGGAAAGATTTTTGGGGCTTTTTGTTTTGTAAGTAGAGTAAAGTGAATGCTTTATTTTAATAGTTACTAGTAGTTAAACGTACATATTTTTTTCGTTCATTACAAGTACTATAACTTTTAGTAAACAAGAGAGAAAGGTAAAGTAGTGTTTAGTCATAAGAAAATAAATAGTAATAACATGAATTTATATAAGGGTTGAATTATTAAATTTTCAATAAAACTACATCAAATGTGATTTAAAAAATGCTGTTTTTTATATCCTCACATGCAAAACAACAACATGGGGCTATATCATAGCGTAGGCGTCTGTATCTATAAAATATTTACCTACATATCATACTACTGCCGCATTCCAGGAAATATAAATGTTTATTAGGATATCCGTACCAAGACAATAATGCCCATCCTTTATGCTGCTAAACATTAAGGCTACGATATTCCACTTTTAAGTGCACGTCAGGGTGGCCTAGTCCTGCAGCTTTTGGTATACTTTATATGAATTGAACGTTCTTCTTTTTGAAGGCATACTGCCTTTATTTTCAATGTACCGCTATTATACAGTACTCACTGGTGGCGGAAAGTTTGACATTTTAACCCAGGCCATTCCGTACTACGACTACTACTAAATGTAGCAAAAATGTTTTGCTACAAAGTAATGTATTCTGTAAATGACGTATAGTACAGCTTCATTCAATACTTACACCAAAAACAGCGGGGCCGGGCCAACCTGACGCACACGGGCGTGCTGCAAGTCGAGCGTACTTGTTTGTTTATCATAATGTTAGTTTGTTATAATGTCTTGTAAAAAATAATGACGTCTGTTATGAAAAAAACTGTAGAATATTATTTTAATGTCTACCTATTTTTAGATTTAAATATTTACATTATTATTTTATCAACTATAAAAAAAAAACGATTTCCTCTTTCGTAATTTTTAATGATCGAGGGAAGTTTTAATTGTCGTTTTTTGAACTATAGGTTAATAGCAAAATATAACTGTTGTGGTGTTGACACTATTTATGGGTGGTCGTGTCGCTTAGCATTACATAGGCGAATTGCTTGTATCATTATTTAGGTTTATAAATGTTTCGAGTTGTTACATGATTAGAAAGTAGCTCATAAGTACATATAAGATAAGGTATTTTTGTAAACCTGTGTCATTTACTGTAAATAAAAATTATACAGATATACTTTTTCTCATGTTTTAAGTTTTTTTTTTTATGTGGTAGCCACGCTTTAGCCATTCCCACACACGATCTTCATTATATTGAGTAGGACAAGTGAAATTACCAAAAGACAATAACTCCTTCCTTTTTAGGGTTCCGAACCGCAAAAGGAAAGTAAGAAGGCTTATAGGATCACTTTGTTGTCCGCCTGTCTGTCTGTCAAGACCCTTTTTCCCAGGAACACGTATAGATATCAAGTTGAAATTTATATCGAAAGCTCAGGTTTGCGGTCTCTTTCAGCTGTGAAAAAATCAAACTTGTAAGTCAATGCGATCAAAGATATGCCCGTTTATATCGCATATTTTCGCCTATTTTGAGATTTTGCAAGGGAATCAAGACCTATAGGGTACTTAACGTTGACCTAGAATAATGAAATTTGGCAAGAGGCAAGGTCTTATAGCACTTGTAAAGGAACAAATCTGAAAACCGTAAATATGTACTTTATTAACAAAAAAAAGCGAATTTACAAACTTCTTAAAATTTATTAATTAATTTTGGCAAACTTTTCAATTTATATACTTAGATACCTTACCTAGAAGTTTGTCCGAACTCTCGGTTCGTGAGTCTAACTCGCCCTTGTCCGGTTTTGTATGTATAAACTAGAATACTCTATTTACTAGGTTACTCACTGCATTATGATGTCTAAATAGCCTTATAGCCGACTTTTCGCTAGTGCGGTAGTCGCAATCGTATTTTCTCACTCTGTGTGGGGGGCTACTACGTTCTGTTATAGTTATATAATGCACCTTTTCCTACCTATCTTGCACTTTCCTATTGCCTACTCATCTTTCCCATACATGATATATACCGGGTCCCCTTGGTCCCCGCCAGTCTCTTCCTATCCTTCACGCTAGACGGCTGTCTTTTCAAATTACTCCGTATTTTATTTTTTTAAAAAGCCTTACACAAAGTCCAGTATAACAGTTCGCATTTCTTTGAGTACGAAAAAGATGAATATAATATAATATTGCTTCGCATACATAGTAAAACCCAAAGGTCTGTATAATTCATTGTGACGTTAAACATGCCTCAAATACACAATGTAAAAACATCATGTACAGTGTGAGGTGAGGTCTTATGTGCCTCTTAAATTATAGGGCCTCACAACCGCAACGAGAGGAGCGAGGACGTCAGAGATATGACCACTAACGAGTATCGTTTTGTAATATGTTATTTACTGGTGGTAGGTCTCTCATATGTAAGAGTCCGTCTGGGTGGGTACCACCGCAATGTCTATTTCTACCGCCAAGCAGCAGTGTGCATGCACTGTTGTGTTTCGGTTTGAAGGACATTGTAGCCAGTGTAATTACTGGACATAATGAGACTTGACATCTTATGTCTCAGGATGACGAGCGCAGTGGAATGCCACACAGTACTTTGTAACTCAAGGTGCTATATGGTGTTACTACTGTTTATGGGCGGTCGTATCGCTTACCATCAGGCGAACGGCGTGCTCGTCTCGTCAATCAATGCCATAAAAATAAAATAAAAAAAAAAAACCTTAAATGTTTTATTATAAAAATCATAATAATTTGGTATTAAAGCAAAATATTTGCTATAACACTTTTACACATTTTTACAGGCTTTCTTGCTTTATTAAGTTTGCTATATTACTATCCACTGACACAATTAAAAAGAAAAAATTGTATACTTTGTTTTCGTTTTTGTCTATTTTTAATACTTTCTGGTTTGTGTTAATTATTATTTATTTGTTATATTTGTGCTTCCAGTTTGTTTACCGATTGGGCATCCGTGCGACACTTGGACTTCTCATTGAAAACCAGCGCTGCAGCTGTACTGCAGCAGCATTAAGCTGAATGAGTAGCCCATTGTTGGCACATTAATTTAATTTATTGTAAAAAAAAACTTTATTTTTATAACAGCATCTTGTGCCAATAAAAAACTCCTTTTCTTTCTTATTCGTGTTTTCAAATGCTTTATTGCTACAGCATGACTATTCTTTTAAATTTGACAAACAGGTATGTCTATTTTTTACTATTTAGTTAATATTTTTGGTTTTTTATTCCAAATTCCTTCATTTTGAACTCCGAAGAAGTTCTGTTTTGGTGAACATTCAAGTTGGCTCCTGCAATGACAACTTTTATGATATAAAATGAGCATACACACTCTCTCAAACCTACAAACACACACACATACGCATACTCACACTTTAAAACTACAAAAGGCGTCTACATGTTAGCTGATTTGGGTATTTTATTCCAGGTTTTCCTTATATCAGATTTGCAGATCATGCGCTTCAAAAGAGTCATATAAGGAAACGCTGCATAATTTGCTACGACAAATTAAGGGTATCGTTAAATAGTATCCAAGCAGGAAAAAAAACTAAAAGAATTGTTACATTTTGTGTCCAGTGTGAAAAACCCTTTTGTTTGGCTTGTTTTAATGAAACACATTTCAGTTGCAAAAAATATAAAACCCAAACATATTCTTATTCATCCTTACAAAGAGAGGATAGATAATATTTATTCAACTATGCATTGCTAAAATTCCTTTACACAAATCAAATTGGACAGAAAATATTATGTATTCGCTGAATTTGTAAATCACAATAAAATATTCAGGTTTATATGGAATTATAATAATACATGGTAGTATGTGAATAAATGAAATAAAATACTAAGTTTGTATTTTTAAGTAATTGATTTTCATTTGTAATATGGGCCTTATTACCTTTGATTTTGTTTCGGGTCAAGGTACCTACTGTGCGGTGAAAGATTTTGACACGGACTAATTGTATTATTTTCTTTTTCTTTGCAGTGATATACGTAACGACTAAATACCAGGAACCAATGTTTCGAATACATCCTATTCCCAGTGTTTCGCGCACAGAATTACTCAAAAAGAAGCCAAAGCGAGGTAGGTGGTCTGAAGAAAGAATGCGAGCAGCCATGGAGGCCGTAAAAGAAGGCCAGATGACTCATAGCGCTGCAGCGGAATTACATAATGTTCCAATAAGAACTTTACAACGCTATTTGCAAACAGGGAGCGCTAAAAAACAGATAGGACGTGGTCCGGTATTGAGTGAAGAGTACGAAAACATTTTCGTAAACAGATTAAAAGACAAGAAATTGAGATTAACGCCTACACTTATACGGAGAGAAGCATTCATTTTCTGTGAGCAATACAAATTGAAACATACTTTTGATAAAATATCTGGCCTTGCGGGCGTAAACTGGTTTAAAAAGTTCTTACACCGTCATCCCGATATTACAGTTGAAAAAAAATAGTAAATTAAAAATATTAACCGTCCTTAACACCTTCACTGCGGAATAGGCCCATATCGGCCCACCGCGGTGCCTACGGCTGGTGCGTACGGTGAAAACTATATCTTTCTTGCTGGTGCGGAACGATTATCTTAGGAATTTGTAAGAGATCGACAGAGAAAAATATATATTTCAGCTTGTGGTAAAATTGTGGATATTATGCATCAAAGACATCGCGGCCGGCCTTTTTCAGCCCCCCACACACTGACGATGAAAAAATTCCGCTCAGTGCGGCAGCGGGCCTATTTCGGCCCGCCAGCTTGACAGGCCGCTGCCGGCCCGCTGCCGCACAGAGCGCGCGCGCAGGCGTCGACCCGTCAGTTAGTGTCGTGCTGTCTAGCCGACGTGCCGTTCATTATCGATAGCCACAATGACAAATTTACTGGTGGTAGGTCTCTCATATGTAAGAGTCCGTCTGGGTGGGTCCCACCGCATTGTCTATTTCTACCGCCAAGCAGCAGTGTGCACGCACTGTTGTGTTTCGGTTTGAAGGACATTGTAGCCAGTGTAACTACTGGATATAATGAGACTTAACATCTTATGTCTCAGGATAACGAGCGCAGTGGAATGCCACACAATACTTTGTAACTCAAGATGCTGAATGTTGTTACTGTTTATCGCTTACCATCAGGCGAACGGCATGCTCGCCTCATCATTATCATGCAATAAAAAAAGTTTAGATATAAGTTACTACTACTACTATACTCCAACAGATGTCACTAAAATAAATAAACTATTATTTATTCATTTTTTAGTTGGATTTTCTATAAAAGCGTGTTTTTTAGTTTACAATATTGAATTGCCACCGGTCCTTGATAAGTATGCCAAATTTCGATTTAATCCGACGTTTTGAAGGGGGTCAAAATCATGTTCAAAGTTTCCGTTACATACATACAAACATACGTATGAAGCTTATAAAAGCGTGTTAAAAACATGTTGCAGAAAATGTAACCAAAACCTTTGAGGCACTAAATAAATATACTTTTTATTTATTTACGATAATTCTATTTTATTTTCGATAACCCCTAACTTTTGTCTGTCCCATCACTACAACAAAATATTTTCTAGTGCGGGTCAGGTCGTTATTGGCCCGCCGCTTATCTTGGTTTATTTCTCATTTCCAGTTTGGCAGATCCAGGGGCGAAATGAACGTAAAAAAATTGGGTTCAAGATCATTCTAACAATACAAAAAATGTATACACCATGTGTTCGCAAAGTTATAGCATTTTAATCTAACCTAGTATTGGCGGGCAGAAAAAGACCTGCCACGCGCTAGCGGAAAGGTCGTTGGGGGCACATTTCAGTCTGTCGCCGCACCAGATGAAAGTTTTCTGATTTATTTGCCGCAGCTAAGGTGTTAAATGAGAGGAAAAATAGTATTTGTAAAACTATGCATTTTTAAAATTAATTCACACAAATCAAATTGAAGGGAAAATATTATATATTCTGCTGAATTTGTAAATCACAATAAAATATTCAGATTTTTATAGAATTAATAAAATAATTTAATGCATGGTAGTGTGTGAATAAATGAAATAAAATACTAAATTTTAATGTTTATTGATTTTCATCTTCATCTTCATTTGTAATATGAGCCTTATTACCTTCGATATTGTTTCGGGTCAAGTTAGTGTGCGGTGAAATATTTTGGCACGGAATAATTGTATTATTTTAATTTTGTTTTCAGTGATGTACGTAACGACTAGATTCCAAGAGCCATTACTTCGAATACGCCCTATTTCCAGTATTTTACGCACAGAATTACTCAAAAAGAAGTCAGGGCGAGGTGAGTGGTCCGAAGAAAGTATGCAAGCAGCCATGGAGGCTGTAAATGACGGCCAAATGACTCTTAGCGCTGCAGCAGAATTTCATAATGTTCCGATAAGAACTTTACAGCGTCATTTGCACACAGGAAACGCTAAAAAACACTTAGGGCGTATTCCGATATTCAGTATAGAGCACGAAAACATTTTGGTAAACAGATTAAAAAAAAAGAGATCAAGATTGACGTCTACACTGATACGGAGAGAAGCATTTATTTTCTGTGAGCAATACAAATTGAAACATAATTTTAATAAAATAACTGGTCTTGCAGGCGCAAAATGGTTAACGAAGTTCTTAAAGCGACATCCCGACATTACAGTTGAAAAAGAATAGAAAAATAAAAATATTAAAAATATTAACCGTCCTAGTCGTACAGAGGACGAATATTAGTTGTTAAACTATGAATATTTAAAATACATTTGAACAAATTACATTGTAAAGAAATAACAGATTCTGTTGAGTTTGTAGACCACATTAAATATTCCGGTTTTCATATTTCTTCGTTTTCTTATTTCTTATGGCATTGAATGACGAGACGAGCATGCCGTTCGCCTGATGGTAACCGATACGACTGTAAGATGTTAAGCCTCATTATGTCCAGTAGTTATACTGGCTACAATGTCCTTCAAACCGAAACACAACAGTGCATGCACACTGCTGCTTGGCGGTATAAATAGACATTGCGGTGGTACCCACCCAGACGGACTCTTACATTTGAGAGACCTACCACCAGTATATTGGTTTCTTATGTGTACGAAAATGTTAGATGTTGAAATAAATTATGGTTATTTGAAATAATTAAAATTATTTGAACTAAAATAAGTAAATCGGAATACGTATAATTTCACAAAACGGCTGCCTCAGATGATGGCCTTGAGCTTAATATCATCGTGCATGCTAGTACCAATTGCCTAGTTTTCTCCGGTGAATGTAACTGCTCAAAGGGCTTACAATGTGACACAAAATACGAAATTGAAAAATCGCGATAAAGTCCATAAAGTCTTTTTATTTCAGTTATTTAAGATTTTATAGTCATAACAAATTCATGGAAGTGTGTGAATAAAGTAAATATAAAATATTCAATTCTTATTTGATCTTTATTTTCATTTAATATGGGCCTTATAGCCTAGTTGGGAGTGGAATGGACTGCCGAGACGAATGTCCGCAGGTTTAAAACCCAAGGGCACGCACCTCTGACTTTTCTAAAAGTTATGTGTGTATTCTTTGTGAATTATCGCTCGCTTTAACGGTGAAGGAAAACATGCAGGAAACCTGCATATCTGAGAAGTTCTATATAGGAATTTCGAAGGTATGTGAAGTCTGCCAACCCGCACTAGGCCAGCGTGGTAGACTAAGGCCTAAACCCTCTCAGTAGTAGAGGAGGCCCGTGCTCAGCAGTGGCCAGTATATAATATAGGGCTGGTATGGTATGTTATGGGCCTTATTGCCTTTCATCTTGTTTCAGGTCTGGTGCTGTTGTGTAAAGTATTGTGGCACAGGTTTATTGTACCATTTTAATTTTATTTTCAGTGGTAAACATTACGACTAAACCCAAGGAGCCATTACTCCGAATACAGCCTCTTTCTAGCGTTTTCATCGAAGATTCAGTCGAAAAGCGTTCAAGGCGATCTGTGTGGTCCGAAAAAAATCTTCGTGCAGCTATGGAAGCAGTATTAAAAAGTAAAATGTCACAACGCGCTGCAGCGGAACGTCATAATATTTTAAGAAGAACTCTACGGCGGCATTTGCAGAAATAGGAAGTATCATAAAAAATTGGGCCTTAATCCATTGACTATAGAGCAAGAAAACGATCTCGTAAATGGGTTAGGAATCAAAAACAAGAAATCAAGATTGGCAAGTACGCTGATACGTAAAGAAGCTTTTATTTTCTGTGAGAAATTAATTTGAATGAAGAAGAAACTACTGTTATGGGCAGAAACTGCTTAAATTTTATGTTCTTAAAATGATATTCTAACTGCCCAAAAAATATCATTTATTCATTTAGAAATACCATTAGGTAATAATACACAACACATACGTTTGTTTAAATTACAGGTATAAACTATATACAATTGTGTTTACCTCTTAAAGGTATTTACAACTTAACTAAAACAAAAATTATTATCAAATATTATTATCATAAATAGAGCACAGCTGATATTAATTGTTGAATCATGTTTTTTTACACTTATCAGGTTGAAAATAAAATACATTCTGCTGTTTTTGTGAATCTCTATAAATTGTATATTCTGTTTTTTATGAAAATAATCTAACGCATTGCAGTGTGTAAATAAAATAAATAAAATAGGGCGATTTTTATTTTGATAGAACTACTTCATATAATTACATATTTTTTTTATGGCATTGAATTACGAGATGAGCATGCCGTTCGCCTGATTGTAAGCGATACGACCGCCCATAAACAGTAGTAACACCATACAGTACCTTGAGTGACAAAGAACTGTGTGCCATTCCACTGGGCTTGTCATCCTGAGACATAAGATGTTAAGTCTCATTATGTCCAGTAGTTACACTGGCTACAATGTCCTTCAAACTGAAACACAACAGTGCATGCACACTGCTGCTTGGCGGTAGAAATAGACATTGCGGTGATACCCACCCAGACGGACTCTTACCTTTTTTATTGTTTGCTATGTAGGCCTTATTACCCTTGCATTATATTTCGAGTCGGAATAAAATATTTTTAATATCTGTTATCATAAATATGTCTGGGAACGGATATATATTAATTTATTTTTATTTCCAGTGATATACATTAAGTCTGAACGCCGAAAGCCATGGCTTCGTGTTCGATCGCTTTCTAGTGACAATAAATCAACTGATTCAGTTGTATTGCCACTAAAGAGGGGTCTTTGGTCCGAAGCAAGTCTGAAGGCAGCTATGGAGGCAGTATTGAAAGACAAAATGTCACAACGCGCCGCAGCGATTCGTTATAAAATTCCGAGAAGAACTCTACGGCACCATTTGCAAACAGGTAGCACTGTAAAAAATTTAGGTCGTCATCGAGTTATGGATTTAGAGCAAGATAATAAACTCGTAAACAGGTTAAAGACATTAAATCAAAATTGACACCTAAGCTTATACGGAGAGAAGCATTTATTTTTTGTGAGCAGTTGAAATTGAAACACAAATTTAATATAGAAACTGGTCTTGCGGGCAGAAACTGGTTAAAGTTGTTCTTAAAACGACACCCTGAAATCGAGACGGCAAAAATATAATATGTATATCACTTTAATTTTCATATTAAATAAAGGACAACAAAGATACTTGTTAAATCCTGCATCTTTATCATTGACTTTTAAAAGAATATTCTTCAGATTTTTTTAAAAATTACTTTTTTTAAAATTCACGTTTTTAAAAAGTACCTTATTACGCGATTGTATGTTAATAAAATAAATAGAATAATTAATTATTTTTGAAGTGAAAACTTCTTTAGCGGCGTGGAGCACTTTTGGGATGGGTATAAAATGTTAAACTCGCGTCAGGATCACGTCACCCCAATCGAATGCGTAGGAGGTTTTACCATCCCTTACATGAACCTTAAATATAATGCGCAGAAGCTATAATTCTTAAACGTGTACATACATTTTTATTTATTTGCTTCATTAAAACCATCCCTTACTAATATGAACCTTAAATACAACGCGTAGAAGCTATAATTCTTAAACGAGAAAATGTTTATTTATTTAGTTCATTAAAACCATCCCTTACTAATATGAACCTTAAATACAATGCGTAGAAGGTATAATTCTTAAACGACTAGATTTTTATTTATTTCCCCAGCGTTGCTACGGCAAGAGTACAAAAGAGCGTAACATTCTTTTTTAAAATTTTGATCTAAAAGAAATAGTAAAATTGTCATTTTTGTGTACGATAGCGCAATAAATAAATATTGTATTTATATACATAAATGCTTTTATAATTATATATATATATATTATATAATTTAAAGTACTTTTATACTGATAAATAAAGCAATTCGTGCGAAATTATTCCCTAATCATTCCAAAATATTCAGAAATGCACAACGTTAATGTTCAAGTTTTCAGTTCTGCCGGCACTCCCGGAGTGCAACCCGTTCTTTTTTGCTAATCATTACATTAACAGTAGCAAAGCCGAACTTTAAATTACCGCACTCGCCACTCTCAGACATAAGATGTTCATTCCATAATTCTCGGTAATTGCACCACAATGTCCTTCAAACCGGAACACGACATGCATGATGTTTGCTTGACAGCAGATAATACTATGAAACTCGCCCAGCTTTACCACCAGTAAAGTAGGTGTTCTATGGGATTAAATATATTGACATGGAGACATTCTACACACACACACTCACGCCCTTTATCCCTGAAGGGGTAGGCAGAGGCGCAACTAGTGCACCCACTTTTCGCCGTGCGTATTCCGTCCCATGATGTGATAGGGGGCGAGCCTATCGCCATATCGGGCACAAATTCCAGACTCCGGGCTGATACTGATTAGAAAAACCCAATAGCACTTTGCCCGACCCGGGGATCGAACCTGAGACCTCAGCATAGCAGCCGTACCGTAATACAACTACGCCATCGAGGCAGTCATAGGAGACATTGTATCAATATATTTTTGAAGACAAACCTTACGTTTAAACGCTGGAAACCATTGATCCGAGTACAAAAAGTGTCTTGTGTTTTATTTTCAGATCCAATTGCAGTGCCTTCAAAGCGAGCTACGTGGTCTGAAGAAAGCCTGCGAGCAGCCATGAAGGCAGTGCATGAAGGCCAGATGACACACTACGCTGCAGCGCAGCTTTATAATATTCCAAGATCAACGTTGTGGGACCATTTAACATCGGGACAAACAGTAAAAAGAACTGGACGTCATCCGGTTTTGAATACAGAGCAAGAAACGCTTCTCGCGAGCAGGTTAATAGCGAAAAACAAGAAGTTAACATCTAAAATGATACGTAGAGAAGCATTTATTTTCTGCGAGGAATACAAATTGAAACACAGATTCAATAGAAAATCTGGACTAGCGGGCAATGACTGGCTCAGGATGTTCTTAAAGCGTCATCCTGAAATTTCAAATGCAAAGAAATAACATAAATTTACCTAACTTCAACCGTCATCCCAAAGAGAGGACAAATACTTATTAACAGCCAATTTCTTCAGAAACTGTATAAGTAATAGTGAAACAGTAACCGTTGGTTATATCACGACAAATATGTTTCTTTATTATAATATCTAACGTAAAAGCTAAAAGAGGTGCCATCATACGAAAGTCGTAATTTAGGCAAAAAAAGAAAAGAATATACATACTTTGTTACATTACTTTTACTGTTACAACAAGTTACAATGAAGAAATTGGTCTGAAATTATGTTTTTTTTTTGTCATTGACCTAGGCCGGTTTGTTTCATCCATAGTTAAGAAAATTAAGGCTCTTATCACTTTGACGTATTGCAAGCGAATTCACGGGTAGGCGTTGTCATCTAGTGTGTATGTAAAACCGTTAACTTTGCTTGACCACGGTTTAACACGGGCTTAGAGTTTACACTAAACGATTTTCAAACAATATTCAGCAATTTTTTGAACGTTAATAACTTTTAAATATTTTTTTAAGTACCCTATTACGCTAAGTTTTATATAATAAATTGACTACTTGATATATTTTTATTTATTTCAATATTTTTTTCTACTTTAAGACTGCCTAGATGCCTCGATACGACTGTAGTGCTGAGGTATCGGGTTCGATCCCCGGGTCGGGCAGTGATACTGGGTTTTTCTACTCAGTATCAGCCTGGATTCTGGAATTTATACCCTATATGGCGATAGGCTCGCCCCCTATCACGTCGTGGAATGGAATTCCTAAAGAGAATAGTGGGCGCATTAGTTGCGCCTCTGCCTAACCCTTCGGGGATAAAAGGCGTAAGTGTCTGTGTGTGCTACTTTTAAAAAGCGGACCTTTATGACTTCCGTTAGTTTTTAATAAGTGTTGTATGGGTTAAAATATAGATATTATTTTTAATTATTTTCAGTGGCAAACGTACGGTCAAAGCGCGGGAAACAATGGTTCCGAATAAAACCTATTTCTACTGTTTTATTATCCGATTCAATTACGTTGCCTTCAAAGCGAGCTGCGTGGTCAGAAGAAAGTCTGTGTGCAGCCATGGAGGCCATAAAAGAGGGCAAAATGTCACAATACGCTGCAGCGGAATTTTATAATATTCCGAGAACGACATTGCGGGACCATTTGATATCGGGGAGCACCATAAAGAGAACTGGACGCAACCCAACCCTGAATATGGAGCAAGAAAAGGATCTCGTGAGCAGGTTAAGAGCCAAAAACAAGAGATTGAAATTAACATCTGAAATAATATGTAGGGAAGCATTTATTTTTTGCGAGGAACACAAATTGAAACACAATTTCAACAAAAGAGCCGGCCTGGCGGGCAAAGACTGGCTAAAAACGTTTTTGGAGCGACATCCTGAAATTTCTATCGTACAAATACAGCGGCATGCGACTACGGTTTAGTTATACCCTAGACATCACCATTCTTATTTTAGACTATGATTTCAAATAGGAATATTTTCTTGTTTAATAATTTTCGGTTATTCTTTTCGTAGTCGGGTTTTAGTTTTTTTTTACTTATTTTTTATTTCACACTTTTTAGTATTTTGAAACAATAAAACATTTGCTATGTTGTGTTGTTTTATCAAATACTTTGGTACTTGTTTTTTTTTTATGGCAATGAATGACGGGACCAGCATGTCGTTCGCCTGATGGTAAGCGATACGAAACAGTAGTTACACCATACAGCACCTTTTTTTTTTTTTTTTTTTTGTTTTCGCGGAGAAAGTGACTTATTACTACCGCCCAGCCTTCAAGGGGGGCGACTGAGCGGTTATGTTGGGTTCACCGTGCCTTACGTCCCGGCGTTGAGCCACCCGGAGAGATGTAACCATCGGGCGACCGCCGGGCCGAGTCCCTAACCTATGTATAACGCACGGCATACCAACCAAAACTCCGCGGTGGCCATCTTCGGCGCATTAGGGACGGCTGCGGGCTTCCTCTGACGGGAGTGTCTAAGTTGTCGTCCGCAGCCGCCTCTGCGCGTTGCCGCCTAGTGCGGCCCGTCTCCTGTTGTGGGGGGGCTCAGGAGCCCCCACGCACCGAAGGACGCCCTCGGCGTCAATGGCAGCGTGAGGCCTACCAGCCACGCTGCCGTCCATCACAGGGATCGCTACAATGTGCTAATAGAACACAAAAGTGTAAGACGGACAGCCCCCTGCCGCCCGCCTGCGATCCCCGGTGGCCCCTATTAGTCGCCTTTTACGACAGGCAGGGGATACCGTGGTAGAATTCTCCAAACGCCCCCAATCCACAGGGCGGACACCATACAGCACCTTGAGTTACAAAGTACTGTTTGGCATTCCACTGCGCTCGTCATCCTAAGACATAAGATGTTAAGTCTCATTATGTCCAGTAGTTACACTGGCTAGAATATCCTTCAAACCGAAACACAACAGTGCATGCACACACAGTCGCACACACTCATTTTTACGTTGCATTACTAAATGAAACCAAATATTCGTCTTTACCTCTTCTAACATCTTGCCAAAAATCATCCATGAATAACGAATATTATTGCCAAAAATCCCGGTTGTAGTTTTCAAATTTTTTGATCATTTCGTAGTTTAGTGCGAATATGGTGTGTGCGAAAGTGTATTTCTGAATGAAAGTATAATGTTGCTGTTGCGACGAATTATCTCAGAGCAGTAGTAGTGGCATAAGGTCGTGTAAACTTAAAGTTACTTTTTATTGATATTTATTTTGTTCGAAACATACACTTGTTTATTTTACATCTTTGGTTAAAATAACTTAATGGAAAGCGTTATTTTCGACGAGATAAGCATGTGATTTCATTTATTAACGCAATGTCAAAATGACCCTGTATAGGTACTGTCTTGTTTGTTTTATTATTTCACTAATTAAATTTGCACTTTCTGTTTTATTATTGCTTCTAAATGTGGAGTTAATCATGCCGCTTGCCTGATGATAAGCGATACGACCGCCCATCAACAGTAACAATACCATACAGAACTTTTAACTACAAAGTACTGCGTGGCACTCCGCTGCCCTCGTCACCCTAAGATATAAGATGTTAAGTCTCATAATTTCCTTCAAACTGGAACACAACAGTTCATGCGTATTGCTGATTGGCCGTAGAAATAGACAATGCGGTGGTACCTACAAACAATTAAAAGATGTGATCAAGACAGCTGAATTATTGATTACGGAAATGACCACATAAAATGGTTATTTTAAAAGAAAATTTATAGCTATAATTGCGTGAATTCTTATAGTTGCGTGAATTCTCAATATACAATAGGGATTTAATCAAATTTATTATAAATAATTACTTCGTAGCCTTTTTCGGCCACGGCGGCCAATCTCAACAGAGATCAGCCAGGTACGCAGGAGATATTATAGTGCACAAGTGTGTGTGCAATACACAGCTGCACTCGCTATTCCTTCACTCATAGTCCGGTGAGACAGCAATCCGATATGACCGGAGAGAGATCAGGCGCAGGACCATTGTCTTTACGTGCTTTTCGAGGCACGGGGTTATCCGTCAACTTCCTGACTTCGAGCTGCGACTGAGTAATTTTTAAGGTGGAAAAACCCAGTCGCAATGCTTTTGGCTCGACCTGAGATTCGAACCCAGGACCTCAGCGCGCAAATCGTACCCGTAACGCGTACGCAATACAACTACGCCACCGAGGCAGTCGAAATTTAATATATAAGGTTGACGAGGGACTTATTGAAGGAGGGTATTCAGTTTTCAATTATCGTCCCAAACATCTACAAAACATAATACAACTTTAATGATTAACGGAATACCCAGATAAATTACATTTTATTCGGACACTGATATCAATACACAGAACATGAGGAAACCTATCCTATTCCTGTACAAGAATCTATTTTTCTAATAATTCGGTAGAAAAACGTGGCTAGTTTTTTTGTTTTTTATTAGTGTTTTAATTGCCTATATTTTTATTAGTTACATATTTATATTACCTATTATGTATTTAATACGTACGTCTTTTATTTATCTTTACATTCGGTATATTTTTTGTTATCCTGTTGAATAAAGAATTTGTTTGTTTGTTCCTTTTTTGTTTGATATCGTAATTTCTTCAATTACTGTTCCAATTCAGATTTTTTCAATAGTAGAAAATTAATGTACCTTGAACGTTTCCAAAATTTCAAAAGGAAAACTTTCTGAATAAAATATATATAAAATTAATTTCGTTGTTTTCACTAGTGCACAACGTATTAATTATATGTTTTGTTGAATTTTGCCACTATCTTTTTAATTGAAGAACATGTTTTTCTTTAAATTATCTAAATATTTTATTCTGATTATGCCATATTTATTTCCTTTAATAACCATCCTTTCATGCTTATTTTTTATGTATATCATTTATAATAGTTTCGTTTTTTAACATCATGTTTCGAGGCTGGGTTAAAGGAGGGAAAATATATTAACATGAAGTCGTTGTATCATTTTCCTTACGATGGCAAACGTTACATACAAACACGCAATGTCACTACTCAGAATACATCATCTTTCTAGTGTTTTATTTTCAGATCCAATTGAAATGCCTCCGAAAAGAGCTACGTGGTCTGAAGAATGTCTGCATGCAGCCCTGGAGGCAGTCAAAAAAGGCCAGATGTCTGGAAACTCAGCAGCCAAGCGTCATAATATTCCGAGAACAACGTTGCGGAACCATTTAAAATCAGGAAGCACCGTAAAAAAAATGGGACGCTATCCAGTTTTGGCTCAAGAACAAGAAAAGCATCTCGTGAGCAGGTTACGAGCTAAAATGAAGAATTCTAAATTGACATCTAATCTTATACGGAAAGAAGCATTTATTTTCTGCGAGAAAAACAAATTGAACCACAATTTCAATAGAAAAACTGGCCTGGCGGGCCGACGCTGGCTGAAGACGTTTTTGGAGCGACATCCTGACATATTGATTTCAGAAAACTAACACTTTTAATTTTTGACCACTCTTACTATTTACTGAAGCTACGTGTGTATCGTTTATGGATTATCATTCGCTTTAACGGTGGGGGAAATAGTCGTGGGGAAACTAACGTACCTGAGAATCTCTATAAAAAATTCAAAGGTATGTGAAGTATGTCAACCCGTACCAAGCTGGCGTGGTAGCCTAAGGTCTAAATCCTCTCAGTAGTATAAGAGGCCCGTGCTTAGAAATAAGCAGTGACGTCATCGAGTGTCACCGGCCATAACGCTGCGTGCGTGGGAAAGAGATGGGGCGATATCCCCACTCCGTCCCCAATTCTGCCCACAACAATATTTCAAATATGAATAACTGCTTTACTTTTCAACCAATGTTGATGCTGATTTTCAGAAGTTTTTTTTTTTCGTACTATTTTCTGTTACATAAAATATAACGTACGAAATCAAATATAGGGAGCGTGCACGAACTATAGGGGGCAGCACAAAATCGACACAAGAGCCACAGGTGGTTTAAAAAGGAAACTAAAACTAGCACGATAATTTGTTGATATATTCTTTTAATATGACAAAAATGATAAAATATGTGTTCCGGCCGAATGTTATTTACACCCAGCGTGTCCAGAATATGCTTTTTTTTAGATGGGAGCTAGTTATTTAAGCAAAATTATTAGGTTATGTTCCGTTAATTACAGGTTTTTTTGTATTGAATATTACTATCAAAACATTTTTATAAATTACGTAACGTAACATTTCTAAATGCTTTTGGAACTCATAATTATCTTATGTTTTATACAGCTTTTATTATTTTTGTCGATTTTCACATAACCATGGAATGTTAGTACTTAGGTACTATTCTTGGGAACATTATATAATTTCACACAATTTGATTTGTTTATGTTTATGTTTTGGGGCATCGAGATACACAGCGATACATTATCAACAAATTAAATGTTATTTTTCATCCTTTTAATGAATATTGTACGTCAATGCCAAGTATCGATGGGCTGAAAATAAGTCGTCAAATGCCAGTGCCAAGTATCGATTGCGCCACTAGATGGCAGTGCTTACGACGTGCACGTTCCCTATAGGAAACTACCCTATTGTATATGACTTACCTATAGTAAACTGAACAACTGAACGTCAAACTTTCAAACGTCAATCTGTCATTGTTTATCAATTTTTGGTGCAGCCGTTCTTGAGTTATACCTACGCTGACATACATTTCGACGATTTTTATTAATATAGATGAACTATGTATTATATATATATGAAAGAGGGACGTATTCCCTCTTTTAGCTTTACATTCGGTACATTTTTTGTTATCCTATTGAATAAAGAGCTAGTTTGTTTGTTTTTTCCTTGTTTAATACTGTAATTTCTTGAATTACTGTTTACATTCATATATTATCCATAGTAGGAAATAAGTGTGACCTTGAAAGTTTTATAACTTTCAAAAGGAATATTTTTTTAATTAAAATATATTTTAAATTCATTTCGTTGATTTCACTAGTACAACAACAACAGAAACGTACTATTTATTCTACTCTACATTGATTAATTATCCCCCTATCACATCATGGCAAAAAGTGGGTGCCCTGATTGTACCTCTACCTACCGCTTTGGGAATAAATGGCATGATTTGTTTAAGCAAAGTAAATAGAATACATACTTAATTTTTAATTCGATATTACTATTTGGTATAAAAGATATAATTCGCAAGGTCACACCGGCTGTAGGAGTTGTGACGCTCGTAACTGCGATTATTTTCAACTGAATTCCAAAAAAAGGAGGAGAATATTTTTATTGCTTTAGCAAAAACTGAATATTTTGTTTTGATTATGCCGTTCCGATGTTTCACATGACTAGAGTTGGACGTCCAACAACTGCTCAATATTTTTATTATATATGAAATATATTGACATCAGGTCATTGCATCTTATTTTCAGTAGTTTACGTTACACATAACGTGGGATGCCGTTGTTTCTAACATCTTTCTAATGTTTTAATTTTCAGATTCAATTGAAGTGCCTCCAAAACGAGCCATGTGGTCAGAAGAAAATCTGCGTGTTGCCATGGAGGCAGTGACAAAAGGTCTGATGTCACAATACGCTGCAGCCGAGCATCATAATATTCCAAGTACAACGTTGAAGGACCACTTAATATCGGGAAGTACAGTAAATAAATTGGGACGTTATCCGATTTTGAATGAAGAGCAAGAAATGCATTTCGCGAGCAGATTAAGAGCCAAATACAAGAAATCTAGATTGACATCTAAACTTATACGGAAAGAAGCATTTATTTTCTGCGAGGAATACAAATTGAAACACAATTTCAATAGAAAAACTGGCCTTGCGGGCAAATCCTGGCTAAAGGCATTTTTAAAACGACATCCTGATACATTGATTGCAGAAAACTAGCACTTGCAATACTATGTTATACTTAGCTGTGAGCCATCCAAATAAAATAAATAAATAAACATTTATAAACGTCTATAAACGTCATGTGGCTGATGATGATGATGATGAAACGTCTATAACTCCGAAGATTTAATTTTTTGTTGTATTTTTTCTGCTTGAACCGGTACTCTCTTGTATTGTTTGTCCGATTTTAAATTAATGTATGACTAATCACATATGCTACAATTTATTGCGGAAATAAATGACTCTGCAAGCAAACATTTGATATTAAATACACCAATAAAGATATATTTGTGAACATTGTATAGTTTCAACATTTATTACATTTTCATGATCATCGGCATGCGTTTGATCTTGTATTGAATTTCAAGTGCAACAGTTTGTTATAGTTTCTCTTCCACTGACATTATCTTCGCATGGTATCATAACATAAGCATTTTTATCAGTTTCAGTAACATACGTTACGTCCAAACGAGGAAAGCCACTGCTCCAAGTAGAAGGATACACGTTCTGCTCCCAAGCTG
The DNA here is from genome assembly GCA_947568825.1 of Sphinx pinastri. Taxonomy (NCBI): domain Eukaryota; kingdom Metazoa; phylum Arthropoda; class Insecta; order Lepidoptera; family Sphingidae; genus Sphinx; species Sphinx pinastri. The sequence goes on along the minus strand of OX387627.1, from coordinate 3,908,667 downwards.
TATCTGGACTAAAAACTCGTTGGATATGCTCAACCCATAACCACAAGAGATGCCGCGCCTCAATACACACATATGATAACGAAATAATTAAAATGAATAATAATCATCAACATTGAATCATTTTTGAAGCTATTGTGTCTAAAAACAAAAATAGTACTCAAAAAATATTACCATGCAAAAAAAAACTACTTATCTGAATGTTTGTGAAGACTTGGATAGGGTCAGGGCACTGCGTTAATATTAATTAAGTTATCTTCTTTAGGCTGCCTCGGTGGCGTAGTTGTATTACGGTATGACTGCAATGCTGAGGTCTTGGGTTCGATTCCCGGGTCGGGCAGTGATATTGGATTTTTTAAATTCAGTGTCAGCCCGGAGTCTGGAATTTGTGCCAGATATGGCGATAGGCTCGCCCCCTATCACATCATGGGACGGAATAACGGCGAAAAGTGGGTGCACTAGTTGCGCCTCTGCCTACCCTTTCGGGGATAAAAGGCGTGAGTGTATATGTATATGTATGTATCTTCTTTAGGTATGTGTACAGTCAGCCACACCAGTAGCTGAACTTTAAAACTTCAAAACGCCTTTACACTTTTTTGTTCTTACCAATATTTGTTTTGTCTTCACAAAAATAAAATTAAAGGAATTTTACTTCACATAAAGAAAAATAAATGTTTCTATGTGGCTAACTGTACTTGTGTTATTGTCTAATGGTATTGTGCAAATAAATGTTCTGTATTTGTATTAATTGTGCTGGGAAGTTAATGATTGAGGTCGATTATTAAAATCATCTTTGTTAATATCTGGTTTACTTTCAGTGACATACGTCAGGTCCAAGCGAGGGAAGCTTTTGATTTTTAAAGAAAGATGTACATACAGATTTAAGAGTATATTATTAGGGCAGAAATCGAGATGGGTATGCTCAACCCACAACAATAGATGTCGCGCCACGTTAATTACGTGTGACAATAAAATAGTCGACTTTTACAATAATCATAATCATTGATTTTGTAACTAGCTACTGCTCTCGGTTTCACATGATTACCTATTTCTAGGTTAAAAGTAATTCATAATATGTATCTTATACGTTGTTTTTTATTTGTGATATATTTTTTGAATCTGTTAAACAGGTACTAAAGCCGTGTTGTTTCATCCGTGATTAGGTAAAGTTATGGCTCTTATGTTACTGGCGAATTGCAAGTGAGTTTACAGCGAGGCGAAAGCATTGAGCGCTCGTCCAGTGTAATGATCCGATAACGATGAAATAATAGATAAAATGGTTACTGAAACTAATAAGTATGCGTTAACATACACCACAGAAAAAAAATACAAAAACGAATCTAAAAAAAAATCAAGGTTATTATCATGGAAACCTACAAATGAGTTAGAAATGCGCAAGTTTCTAGGCATAGGACTCGTTATGGGTTTGAACAAAGTGCCTCATTTAAATCACTTTTGGTCAAAAATCCCATTATATAGAAATGAATATATTGCCTCTATTATGAATAGGGATAGGTTTATGTTATTATTAAAATTCTGGCATTTTAGTGATGATTCGTCCGACACTAATGATGCAAATAAATTAAGAAAAATCAATGATTTAACTAATATGTTCAACAGTAGATTTCAAGAAGTATTGACGCCCCGAAAATACTTGATTTTAGTGATGATTCGTCCGACACTAATGATGCAAATAAATTAAGAAAAATCAATGATTCAACTAATATGCTCAACAGTAGATTTCAAGAAGTATTGACGCCCCGAAAATACTTGGTAATCGATGAGTCAATGATACCAAGGCGTGGCAGGCGTTCATTCAAACAATATATCAAAAACAAGATCCATAAGTACGGTGTTAAAATTTACAAGTTGTGCACACCAGAGGGCTACACATAGAATTCAATCATATATTCCGGAAAGGGTGAAAATGGCCATGAACGGAATCATGGTCAAGTTACGGTACTAAAATTTATTCTAGGACTGGAGAACAAATCTCGTAAAGTGATTGCAGACAATTTTTATTCTTCAATTGAATTGGCGGAAGAACTTTTATCTCGCAAAACCCGTTATTGTGGTACACTGAGATCTTATAGAAGAGGGTTACCTAAGAATATAGTGTCACTAAAGTTGAAAAAGGGCGAAATCAAAGGAGCTATGAACACAAATGGCGTTAACGTTAATAAATGGGTTGACAAAAGGCCACTTCTGATGCTATCTACTCGCAAAGAGGACAAAAATGTGTTTGTCAACTCTGGCAGAAAAAATAGGAAAACGAATGAAGATATAAAGAAGCCTACATGTGTTTTAACGCATAATAGCAACAAAAAAGGAGTTGACTTTAGCGACCAAATGTCTTCGTACTGTTCTCCTTTAAAAACAGGGCTTAAATGGTTTAGAAAAGTGGGTATGGAACAGTGGCGAAGGGTGAAATTTTTCAAAAGGGAACCCGAGGCAACCTATTTTTGCCTCAGTTAACATATCGCACGGTATTCACGGTATACGTCAATTTAACGGAAAACTAAAACTTCGACAGTGGATTAGTCTAAATTGTTACAAGAACAACATAAGTATTAGAAATATAATCACGATATTTAATACCTACATTTGTTTATTAATTTGTTATAACTTTCTTAGTAAATGTAATTTCTTCTAACAAAAAATATGTTATTCGTCAAACAGACCAGCAGTTAACGTGTTCATAAATACCTCATATTATCGATATAAATAATCAACGTTATTCGTAAAGTTTAACTTGGTATCGACGTGCCCTTTAAATTCAGAAAATATCATAATTATTTACTTCTAACAAACATTTCATGTCTGAAATTAAAAACTAATCAGATTTACAAACAAATAATATACTTACGTGAAAGGAGACGCTACACTAATCACAAACAGTAATTTCCATAACAATGCACTACATTAATTTGTATTAACTAATTAAAAAACAACACATAACTGTCAATAAATAAATTGAATTTGACAATTCACAGACATCGTAAATTGGTATCATAATAAATCATGACGTAAAAAGTGACAACAATACATAGTCGGTTAACGTGAAGCCGAGCAGGCTCGGGTTCCCTTTGCCCATATCTTTGGCGCGATTCGGACGCACAGAGAGATAGGAAGTCATAGAAAGTCTTAAAAAGTGCTGCCACCTATGTCCAATAACATACTACGACATGAACCCGGTGGCCAGCGGGTTACCTAGCGCCCGTGGCTCCACAATTTCATATTGGTAGCGGAATTTCTAGGAAAAAAAATACTAGGCGCGCCATCTAACGTTACTTTAACATTGTTTATTAATATAACACATCGATATCGATTATGTTAACAAACAACAGGCACATGGCCGATAGATGTCATTGTTAAGTGATCATTAATGTTAGTTATAACGATTATTATTGTTCCTAGCTTAGTATTTCCTACATTTATAATTTACTTATCAAATATATTGTGAAGTACCCAAAACCTAAAAGGGAAGCCGGTAGGAATCGGGTTATATGGACGCTTCGCCACTGGTATGGAATATTTGTTTGGCATGGCATTGGTAAACGCGTGGATCATATACAACATGATAAATAATCAGAAGATTTCGAAGAAAGTATTTACGGAGGCATTGATACAATCATTAACTGGAAAAAAAATATGCTCTGATAGTAAGTATAACTAAGGCCTGGTGGACTAAGGCCTTAACCCCTCTCAGTAGTAGAGGAGGCCCGTGCTCAGCAGTGGGCAGTATATAATACAGGGCTGATTGCATTGCATTGCAGTAAGTATAACGACGTGTAACATAACTGTAGGTCATTGTTGAGGACAGCTCCTGCACTCCCGTGTTGACGACGTTCTATATATGCAACAGGTAACTCATTGTCATAATTTTGAGCACATTACCAGTGTTTCGGTGGCTGGCATGGTCTTCGTGCATGCGCTTTGGTCTGATTTCTTTTATATTTATCCTGCAGTTGCAACTTAAAGCCCTTTTTGCACTACTACTTCTGTTAGGGTATGTTATGGCACTCTGTTCACTTATTCAATACCCATGATGCGAATACTTATTTCGTCTCGGTCAGCTGCATAGATCATGCTTGACGTGGTCTACGTTGCACAAAATCGAATTTAAACCCTGTTCTCATTATATATACACAGTCAGTACACAGTACAGTCGAAAAAGTATATGCTCGACCTCTTTAAGGTTCTAAATAAGTCGCTTGCGCGTCATCTGTCAGCGAAATGCAACCTGCAACTACAGTAGACATAAGAGTTATCTGCTGTTTCCTTTGTATATCTCCGAAATGATCGCAACTACTTGGTAAAATATGAAAAATGGACGTTTTATGTTGAGAAAGTGTACTAGCGAATGGGGTGATTGTACACCAGATCGGTGATTTAGCCGGCCTGGTAGTGCTGTCGGAAGCACTAGTGGCTGTTCAAGTTGATTGAAGTTCAGTATGAAGCCGTACACATGTTTCATTAACGTTTTCTCAATAACAAGCTCTGTATTTTCATCGGCAAAGTCGCCGGAATAGCATAATGAGAATGACCTCGCCGATAATGAGGCGCCGGTTTTGAGTAAAAATTGACATAATGGGAAAGGGGCTTTATAGCTATTAAATTGCTTTATTCATCATAACCTATTTATTAGTTCCTAACTGTGGCAGAATTTATATGGTAGATAAATCACACGGAATTTAAAAAAGCATTTCATTTCAGAAAATCAAGCAAAAGTTAAGGACAATGACCATACCCTCGAGATGGGCTCTAAACGTAGAAATTGTGCAAGTTGCTACGAGACACTGCGGAGAACCATGGTTAGTGCCCTAGCTAAAAAACGAGTGAAAAAAATTAAAACACGGTGCAGAAAATGCAGCCAAACCCTTTGCGTGCAATGTTTCAAAGGGAGACATTAAATAAATACACTTTTTTATTTATTTTATGATAATTCTATTTTATTCTCGATAACTCCTAACTTTTGTCTGTCCCATCACTACAACAAAATATTTTCTAGTGCGGGTCAAGTCGTTATTGGCCCGCCGCTTTCCTTGGTTTATTTCTCATTTCCTGTTTGGCAGATCCAAAGGCGAAATGAACGTAAAAAAAATGGGTTCAAGTACATTCCAACAGTACAAAAAAAAACTATACACCATGTTTTCGCAAAGTTATAGCATTTTAATCTAACTTAGTATTGGTGGGTCGAAAAAGACCTGCCACGCGCTAGCGGAATGGTCGTTGGGGGCGCATTTCAACCTTCCGCCGCACCAGATGAAAGTTTATGATTTTGTTTGCCGCAGCTAGCTAGCAGCTAGGTGTTAACTCCTGATATATTTTTGGAGCTCGTTTTTTAAGATAACTACGAAAATAATTGTATAACTGGGGGGTATATTTTTTATTATTTCCAGTGAAATAGGTAAGATCCCAGCGCGGGAATCATCTACTCAGTGTAGACGCATACACATTTTGCTCTCCATACCATACCATACCAGCCCTGTATTATATACTGCCCACTGCTGAGCACAAGCCTCCTCTACAAGTGAGAGGGTTTTTAGGCCTTAGTCCACCACGCTGGCCTGGTGCGGGTTGGCAGACTTCACATACCTTCGAAATTCAGATAACTTCTCAGATATGCAGGTTTCCTCACGATGTTTTCCTTCACCGTTAAAGCGAGCGATAATTCACAAAGAATACACACATAACTTTATAGAAAAGTCAGAGGTGTGTGCCCTTGGGTTTTGAACCTGCGGACATTCGTCTCGGCATAAATGGCGGTGGCGACCATAAATAGATTTTTGGGTCCAGTTCTCAATCTTTTGTTGGTTAGTGGTTATGACCATTATCAAACAAAAAGAACGAAACAACCTACACGGGCTGATGCCTGATAGGTATCGTATATACGTATATATTATAATATTGTTATATTCTTTAGGTATGTGTTCTTGTGTTTGTTTTCTTGTTTTTTTATTTTGTTTGTAATTTGTCTCGTGGTATTGTGCAAAATAAATATTTTGTATTTGTATTAATTGTGCTGGGAAGTTAATGATCGATATAGTTTATTAATATCATCTTTCTAAATATCTGGATTATTTTCAGTGACATACGTCAAGTCCAGGCGAGGGAAGCCTCTGATTTTTATAGAAGGATATACATACAGATTTAAGAGCATATTATTAGGACAAAAATCGAGATGGGTATGCTCAACCCACAACTACAGGGGATGTCGCGCCACCTTAATTACGTATGACAATAAAATAGTCGAGTTTAACAATAATCATGATCATTGATTTTGTAACTGTAGCTTACACATTGGTTTCTATTTATTAAATATTTTGTGAATCTATTAAATATGTACTTAGGCTGGGTTGTTTCGCCCATGGTTAGGTAAAGTTATGGCTCTTATCTCACTGGAGAATTGGAAGTGAAATGAAAACGAGGCGAAGGCGCTGTACTGCGCGCTCGTCCAGTGTACTAGGATCGTTAACTTTACTTAAAGACGGATGAAGCAACGTGGGTAATTTTTGCTAAATCACTATCGGCAATTATTTTTTTAAATACAGTTGCATTTTAAAATAAATCGGAGTGTCCAAGTAAATAAAGAAAGTACGTTTGATTTTTCTATTCCTATCTCACTATAAGATTTGGACTTTATTAGCCATCTTGGACGATAGCCTAGTAAAGTGGACGATAGCCTAGTTGGGAATGGAACGGTCTGCCGAGACAATGTCCGGAGGTTCAAACGCAAGGCACACACCTCTGACTTTTCGTAGTTACGTGTGTATTGTTTATCAATTATCGTTCGCTTTAACGGTGAAGGAAAACATCGTGAGGAAACCTGCATACCTGAGAAGTTCTCTGAATTTCGAAGGTTTGTGAAGTCTGCCAACCCGCACTAGGCCAGCGTGGTGGACTAAGGCCTAAAACCCTCTCAGTAGTAGAAGAGGCCCGTGCTCAGCAGTGGGCAGTATATAATACAGGGCTGATTGCATAGCCATCTTATATGTCGGTATTTCGAGTCTGACTTTTATGGGACATTATGGCAAGAAATTATAGTGAGCTTATTTTTTATTTTTTTTCAGTGAAATACATTAGGTCCCAGCGTGGGAAACGTTTGCTATGTGTAAATGGATACACATTCTGTGCTCAAGCTGTTAATGGACTCAAAACTCGGTGGATATGCTCCACCCATAATAATAGAAAATGTCGGGCCAACGTCCACACGTATGAAGATGAAATTATTAAAATCAACAATTATCATGATCATCAATAAAACTGTTTTGACAAGGATTTTATAGGCATATCCATCAAAACGTTACTACCGAGTATTGATAATTACAATACTTAGTAAGAACACATATTTTTTTAATTAAAAATTATTTTTTTTATTGCTTTAGTAGGCAAAGGAGCATGCGGTCCGCCTGATGGTAAGCAGCATCCGCCGCCCATGGACTAAAGCAATGCCAGAGGCACAGCCAAGCCGTTGAGTACAGATATTTAAAAATTCCAACATATTTCGAAGTAAATTTAGTACTATATCTTATTTTTGGAAAACGTAATTATTTAAATGTGTTATTTTGAAAAATTAACCACGATAAATATAAGTTTAAAAAAAGGCAAATAAAAGTTAATGAAGATGGATAGAAATGACGTTAATATTTTAAAACTCATGATTTAATTTATTAAATGTGTTGGTATTTATCCAAATGGTATTGGATATTACACAAATATTTTTTTATTGGTTCAATAATAAATTATTTAATAATATACATTATTTTTATTTCTGAAATACCATAATATTGATAAAATATTAATACTTAATACCTCAACTGCCTCGGTAGCGTAGGTGTTTTGCGTGCGCGGTACGAAACCGCTATGAGATCCCCTGTTCGAATCCCAGATCACGCAAAGCTATTTTGGATTTTTCTACTACGTATAAGCCCCGAGTCTGGAATTAGTGCCCGATATGGCGTTATGTTCCCACGCTATTATGTCATGGAACGGAAAACACTTAGCGAAACGTGGTTGCACCCCTGCCTACCCCTTCGCAGGTAAAGGCGTAATATGTTGGTTTTTATGAATTCTTAAAATTTCCGGGCCTTATTAACTCCTGATATATATTTGGGGCTGATTTTTATACATAACTACACTTATGCTCGCGGCTCCGCCCGCGTGAATAAGTTTTTCCGGGATCAAAATATTTTCCCGGGATAAAAAGTAGTAGTAAGCATACGCATGCTCACGCCTTTTATCCCCGAAGGGGTAGGCAGAGGCGCAACTGGTGCACCCACTTTTCGCCAAGCGTATTCCGTCCCATGATGTGATAGGGGGCGAGCCTATCGTAGTAAAGTAGTAGTAGTATAGCATTAAGGAGAATTTTCAAAATCGATCCAGTAGTTTTTGAGTTTATCCATTACAAACAAACAGTCAATTCTTTCCTCTTTATAATATTAGTATAGACTACGAAAAGAATTATATGACTGTGGGATATATTTTTAAAATTAATAATAGTGTAAATAAGAAAAAAAGTTTTATTTAAAAAAAACCGCGTGGTGCATGGTGTCAATAGTTATAAACATTTCATTGACAGATGTGAGAAGAACGATTATCATTTCGATAATATCTTAAAAAGCACCCACGCTTTTTTTACACATTATTAATTTATATTTATTAAAAAAAATTACACTATTCTCAATCCAAATTTATTTTCTATTTTGCTTTTCTATATAAAGCATGTTTTTTTGTTTTTTTAAACAATTATTTTAATATTTCCAGTGAAATACGTTAGATCCCAGCGCGGGAAGCCGCTACTCAGTGTAGACGGATACACATTTTGCGCTAAATCTGTAACCGGAGGGAAAACGCGATGGATATGCTCCACACATAACCACAAAAAATGTCGGGCCATCGCTCACACTTATGAAGACGTAATCATTAAAATTAATAACAACCATCAACATTAAGTGACGGCCCATTGAGGCAGCTGGAAAGATGTTCATTAACTATCTTTCTGTAAGGACTTGTTGATCGAGTATCCTAGAAATTAGAATTAGAAATTAGAAATTTATTTGGTACAAAGAAATTATTTAACAAACAGTACTGTTCTACATGTATTCGCACTAAAGTTATTTGTAAAATTATGGGCTGTTCTTTATGACTCTCTCTGATGTGTCCGTGCGGCACTCCGGGTGGCCACTGAAAACCAGTGCTGTATAATGGCTCTCATCATTACACAGCGTATGCTGAGATGTCCACCTATTTGCCACGGTATGATTGCGCGTGTGGTAATAGGTATAGTGTTTTTTTTTATATTTCCTTTTTCCCTTGATTTTTTTTGTATCTTATTAATTACCTATTAGTTACATGTTCTTTAATCTCTGGCAATAAATGTTTCTTTCTTTCTTTCTTCTTTCTTTCCTATCCTAGAAAATAGTAGTATACAGTGCAGTGGCCCTGTCATGTCTTTATAGTGTTTGCTCAGTGACTTGGTTACTATTTTGGCTTGTCCTAAGCTAGTACGAATGTATAAGTTTCTTAATAAAATATTTGTGTTCGAATTTACCACACACGTTTATGACTGTTTCCAGTTTAATGACGCTTAGCACGCCGGTGTCATAGTTCGTATATAAAAAAATGACTATTAAATAATAGCAAACGAAAGTAAATTGGATTAAAACATTGCGAATGTATTTTGATGCAGAAATTTGTAGTCTCCAAATTCTATTATTTTATGGTGTATTCAAACTCACTCTATTTTTTAAAATAAATTTGTGTTCGAAAGTAATGTAATATAGTCTTATATTTATGTCCCTGCAATATTTAAAAAATAAGTATGTATGTATCAGAAAACTAATCAGGAGTAATGTTTCTATAATTAATTCCCAAATAACTTTTTCTTATTATTTTCAGCAACATACGTTATGTCCCGGCGTGGGAAGCGTCTATTAAACGTAGATGGTTATACATTCTCTCTCAAATCTGTAAATGGAATGAGATCTCGTTGGGTATGTTCGACTCACAAGAATAGAAAATGTCGGGCCATCGTCCACACTTATGAAGATGAAATTATTAAAATCAACAACTATCACGATCATCAAAGAAGCTGTTTCGACAAGGATTTTATAGGGATTTCTGTAAAAACGTTACTACCGAGTATTGAGCATTATTATACTTAATAAGAAAACTTTTTTTTATTAGAAATGTATTTAAAAATTCCAACACATTCCGAAGTTAATTTAGTATTATATCGTATTTTTAGAAAACGTAAATATTTAAATGTGTTATTTTGAAAAATGTGTCACTATAAATATAAGTTTTAAAAAAGGGGAAATAAAAGTTAATGAAGATGATAGGAAAGATGATTTTCAAAACTCATGATGATCAATGATTTAATTTATAGAATGTGTTGGTATTTATCCAAATGATATTGGATATTTCACAAATATTGTTAATTGGTTCAATAATAAATGAATAATAATATACATTATTTATATTTCTGAAATACCATAATATTGATAAAATATTAATACTTAATACCTCGACTGCCTCGGTGGCATAGGTGTATTGCGTGCGCGGTACGAAACCGCTATGAGGTCCCCTGTTCGAATCCCGGATCGCGCAAAGTGATTTTGGATTTTTCTACTTCTTATCAGCCCAGAGTCTGAAATAAGTGCCTGATATGGCGATTTGGTCCCCCGCTATTGTATCATGGAATGGAAAACGCTTGGCGAAACGTGATTGCACCCCTACCTACCCCTTCGCGGATAAAGGCGTAATGTGTTTGTTTTTATGAATACTTAAAATGGCCGGGCCTTAATACCTCCTGATATATATTTAGGGCTGATTTTTATAAATAACTAAGATAAGAATTATATGACTGTTGGGTATTTTTTTTTTTAATATTTCCAGTGAAATACGTTAGATCCCAGCGCGGGAAGCAGCTACTCAGTGTAGACGGATACACATTTTGCGCTCAATCTGTAACCGGAGGGAAAACTCGATGGATATGCTCCACACATAACCACAAAAAATGTCGGGCCAACGCTCACACTTATGAAGACGTAATCATTAAAATTAATAACAACCATCAACATTAAGTGACGGGACGTTGAGGCAGCTGGAAAAATGTTCATTAGCTAACTTTCTGTAAGGACTTGTTGATCGAGTATCCTAGGATATAATAGTGAACAGTGCAGTGCCTCTGTCATGTCTTTATGGTGTTTGCTTTGATTAATTATATACCTAGATAGAGCGACGCGCTGCAATGAAACTAAAACAAACACGCCAACTTTTCTTAAGCTAGTATGCGTGACAGCTGTGTCATACGCTATCGCTGCATCATTCTGCGTATCCTTGTGTGCGAGCATAACTATACTAGTTATTACATGGTTTCTATTAAAATGGGGAGAAAATTATATCCATGAAAATGGGAACAGCTCGCCTCTATTTTTTTCGACGCGTTTGAAACGTTCAGTGTCTATCTAGGTATATTATAATTAATCAGAGGGTGTTTGCTCAGTGACTTGGTTACTATTTTGGCTTGTCCTAAGCTAGTACGAATGTGACTGTTTCCAGTTTAATGACGCATAGCAGACCGGTGTCATATTTCGTCTTAAAAAAATACTATTAAATAATAGTAAAGGGAAGTAAATTGGATTAAAACATTGCGAATGTATTTTGATGCAGAAATTTGTAGTCTCCAAATTCTATTATTTTACGGTGTATTCAAACTCACTCTATTTTTAAAAATAAATTTGTGTTCGAAAGTAATGTAATATAGTCTTATATTTATGTCCCTGCAATATTTAAAAAATAAGTATGCATGTATCAGAAAACAAATCAGGAGTAATATTTCCTGTAATTGATTCCCAAATAACTTTTTCTTATTATTTTCAGTGTCATACGTTAAGTCCCGGCGTGGGAATCGTCTCTTATGTGTAGACGGACACAGATTCCGTTTTCAATATGTAACCGGTCGGAAGAACCGGTGGGTATGTTCGACCCACTTCAGTAAGAAATGTCGAGCACGCGCATATACGTTTGATGACGAACTTATTAAAATCAATAACAATCATCAACATTGATATTAATATTGTGTAAACGTGTGTATTATGATAAACGTAACTTAAATGTAACTTTCTATTTGAAAATATTCCAATGTTTAAAATAAATCGGTGTCCAAAATTAAATAGATGAAATATGGGATACTTTAATATTTCAGTGTTGCTAGAATATACCTATCGTAAATGAGCTTTACTTAATTTTGAGATGTTTGATTCGGGTCTGTTTTTTTTCATTATTTCAGTGACATACGTCAGGTCTCGGAATGGGAAAAGCCTAGTATGCGTAGATGGATACAGATTCTTTTTTCAATGTGTAGGCTGACAGACGAATGCGTGTGACGATGAGTGTATTCGACCCATTTTAATAAGAAATTGCGAGAATTTGCCCGTATATTTAAGGACGAGCTTACTAAAATCAATAACAATCATCAAAATTAATGGTGCGATTTTGAAAAAAAAAACTGTCTATTATGTTAAATGTACGATTTGAAAATATTCCTTTCTTTTGAATAAATTGATGTCTGAAATGTTATTATTGAAATGTGGGTATCCCATATTTTTTTATTATTTTATTATTATTGCCTTAGTAGGCAAACGAGCGAGCGGTCCGCCTGATGGTAAGCAGCATCCGCCGCCCATGGACTAAAGCAATGCCAGAGGCACAGCCAAGCCGTTGCCTACCGGGAGGTGAGCACTCTTTTTAAACCTCGTTTGAAGAAGGACAAGTCATAGCGCTCGGGAAACACCGATGCAGGGAGTTCATTCCAAAACTTGCACGTGCGCGGCAGGAAAGACCGTTGAAAACGCACCGTGCTACTACGGATGGATTCAACGTAGTATGGATGAACTCCACTGCGATGGCGAGTGGTTCGATGGTAAAAAGGCGAGGCGGGCATCATATTAAACAGTTCCTCAGAGCACTCCCCATGGAAGAGGCGGTAAAATACACAGAGAGAACCAATGTCCCTCCGCATACTCAGCGCCTCAGCTCTGTCCGTGAGGTTGGGATCATCGACGATGCGAAGTGCCCGTCGTTGTAAGGAGTCAAGTGGGTTAAGCATGTGTTTGGGTGCCCCTGCCCAGAGGTGTGAGCAGTACTCCACGTGCGGCCGGACTTGCGCTTTATAAAGCGCCAGTCTGTGGCCGCACGTGAAGTATCGCTTGGCTCTGTTCAGGATCCCCAACTTTTTGCTAGCCAGTTTGGCTTTGTCCTCCAAATGACTCCTAAACTGGACGTCACTCGCAGTTTCGACGCCGAGGATCCCAATGCTATTCGACATATGGAGAGTAACTCCTTGGAACTGTGGCGCCATGACGAATGGGTCCTTCTTGGCAGTGAACGCGCAAACTTGTGTCTTCGACGGGTTGAATTGGACGAGATTCCTTTCACCCCATTCGGAAGCCCGCCCCAGAGAGCTTCCGACTTCAGACACAAGTTGTGACCGTCTTTCTTCGACTGTGCGCCGAGGGATATTCTGTTGGCCGATGTATCGCGCATGACACGTACTATCATCTGCATAGCAATGCATGTTGTCAATGGAATCCAACAAGTCATTGATATGCAGAATGAAGAGCGTGGGCGATAGCACCGAGCCTTGTGGAACACCAGCATTAACGGATTTGGTCATAGAGCTGCAGCCATCGACGACGGCTGTAATACTCCGACCATCCAGGAAGCTGGCAATCCACTTACAGAGTCCCTCGGGTATTCCATAAGATGGTAACTTCGCTAGAAGAGCTCTGTGCCATACCCTGTCGAACGCCTTCGCTATATCCAGACCGACAGCTATAGCCTCGCCCTTGCTCTCCACGGCCTCCGCCCAGCGGTGCGTGAGGTACACAAGGAGATCACCAGCCGAATGACCACTGCGAAAACCGTATTGACGATCGCTAATCAGCTGGTGATCCTCAAGGTACTTCAGGAGCTGAGCATTAACAACTCGCTCCATGACCTTAGAGAGCAAGGACGTGACCGCTATCGGCCTGTAATTAGCAGGGTCCGACCGGTCACCCTTTTTGGGGATTGGATGGACACGAACAGTCTTCCACGAAGATGGAACCTGGCTGGTGTCGTAAGATAGACGGTATAGACGCGTTAGAACGGGAGTCAACTCAGGGGCGCACGTCTTAAGAACCACTGCGGGAATACAGTCAGGCCCACTCGACTTATGGACATCAAGGAGCCGGAGCTCCCGCCTGACAGCACGCTGGGTGATGTGGATTTTAGGCAGGGAGCACTCACATCTGGGAATTTCCGGTGGTGTGGCTCCACCGTCGTCCAAAGTCGAGTTTAAGGCAAAGGATTCAGCCAACACATCGGCTTTCTCCTTTGCACTATGAGCCAGACTGTTGTCAGACTTCCGCAGTGGCGGGAGACTGGGCTGGCAGAAATTGCCTTGTACGGACTTGGCAAGCGACCAAAAAGCTCGACTACCTGTCGGATAGCTTTCTAGACGCTCACCAAACCGGCAAATGTGGTCTGCCTTGGCCTTAGCGATAGCCCTCTTGTTGAATCTGGAGGCGATATTGAACTTCCGCTTCTCCTCTTTGGTGTTAGGAGCCCGACACCTACTGGCGACTTGCCAAGACAAGTATGCGGACTGTTTGAGGCGCGCAGTGGCGGCACAGGCACTATTGTACCAAGGCCGACTACGGCGCCCCATCGGTATTGTGGTGTTGGGAATGAACATTTCCATCCCCAATATCACCACATCCCTGACGCAGTCCGCACAGGTGTCGGGATCATCGGAGGAGAAACAGTATCGCCTCCATGGGAAGGACGCAAAGAATTCACGGAGTCCATCCCAATCCGCTGACCCATACCGCCAGACCCTGCGGGAACCAGACGCTTCTGGGCGGCTAGTATGATCCACAGGGGCCGACGTCCGGATCAGGCAGTGGTCAGATAAACCTATAGGGGTATCGACTACGACACTGTATCCATCGGGGTTTGTGGTCAGCAGCAGATCCAAAAGAGAGGGCTCATGGCCCTCAATGTCTGGCACACGATATTTACTTTATTTCAATGTAGCTTGAATATTTGCGTCTTAATTAGTCTGCTCTTTTTTTTTTTTTTTTTTAGAATGGCATTTGTGTTCACATTTTGCCAATGTCAAGTTTGGTTTGTATATTTTATTATCTGTAGTATGTCGAAGTAAAGCAGTGGCTACCTTACCAAGACCAACAAAAAAAACACTTGATTAGCACAATTATTTCAATTCACTTCATTTGAGCTCTTTAATAGAACTATATTGGATAATATACCACCATAATTATGCAATATAACACTAAATATCACCAAAATAATGAATTAAAACAAGAGCACCTCATGACACTTCCAAGTTCCCGCCAAAACTCCTAGTCTGCTCTTAATCAATGCTTAACTTTTTTTTACACATCAATGCTTTTGACAGTATTTACTCGATCAGCTGTAATTCAAAACCCGCCATCTTGCCTTTTACGTAGGTTTAAACTAGGCCACGGCGATGTTTAATTTTGACAGTGATTTAATTAAGCAATGATAAGCACCTCTTAACGCTAAAACAAGTTTATAAGTAAGACTGCTATTGTCTAACTCAGGTTTACATTTTTTTTATTTTTTCAGTGTCCTACATTAGATCCCAGCGTGGGAAACGCCTATTATGCGTAGATGGATATACATTCTGTCTCAATTATGTGAGTGGATTGAGAACCCGTTGGGTATGTTCAACCCATAACACTAAAAAATGTCGAGCTACCGCCTTTACGTACGAGGACAAACTCATTAAAGTTAAGAACAAGCATCAACATTAATTAAGCGATTTTGACGTGCCTTTGTGAAATCATATGTATGTATGCCTTCATCATCATCATCATCAGCCGCACGACGTCCACTGCTGAACATAGGCCTTCCCTAAAGATTTCCAGATGATGCCTTGAATGTACCTATTTGATATTACTCTAGTCTTTTCAATAAATTTTGTCCTGAATATTAGTTAATTAAATTGGATACTTTATTTCAATGTGGCTAGGTATAACCTATGACTGCCTCAGTGGCGTAGTTGTATTACGGTACGACTGCAAGGCTGAGGTCTCGGGTTCGATCCCCGGGTCGGGCAAAGTGATATTGGATTTTTCTATTCAGTGTCAGCCCGGAGTCTGGAATTTGTGCCCGGTATGGCGATAGGCTCGCCCCCTATCACATCATGGGACGGAATACGCTTGGCGAAAAGTGGGTGCACTAGTTGCGCCTCTGCCTACCCCTTCGGGGATAAAAGGCGTGAGCATGCGCGCGCTAGGTATAACCTATTGTATATGGGCCTTATTTAATGTCTAATATCTTTGTCTCGGGTCTGATTTTTTTTCTTATTTTTTTCAGTGACATATGTCATATCCCAGCGTGGGAAGCGTCTATTATGCGTAGATGGATACAAATTCCGTTTTCAATGTGTAGCCGGACGGAAGAACCGGTGGGTGTGTTCCACCCACTTCAATAAGAAATGTCGGGCACTCGCCTACACGTTTGGGGATGAAATCCTTAAAATTAACAATAATCATCAACATTAATTGTCATTGTGTAATATATTCTCTATATTTTTTTGCTAGTTTCACTTATCGAAATAGTTTAGATTGTTTTTTTTATTCTTTATAAAGGACGTGATTTTTATAGAAGACGATATGTGTAGATCATAGTAATTTTACTGTCACAATATGGGTATGGCTGTTGGTAAATTTATTATGTACAATGTTCGAGAAGAAATTAATAATGGTTTCGTCAACACCAAAACTAGCGTCTGTGGAATCCGTCAACATTTTTATCGGGTCTGAAATAATGCCGAAAATGAAAATCCCTTGTAGTATAAAAACCTACGATAGTATTTTAGTATGAAAACAGTGAGTATATTATGTAAGATCAAAGACATTAAACAGTATAGTTATAGACCGGACATCAAGACCAAATTTTTCGTCCGCAAGTTATTACCAATTGGTAATAATAAGTCGCTGTCTTATCGTACATGTCCTTGTAACAAGATGTTTCGGCATGCTTAAACTTTGTAAAGAAAGCAATATTTTGGAAGGAAATATGCCAATATACGCATTACGACCATGCTAAAGTATGTTCTAATGAATTTTACATAGGTATTTTGTTATTTTACGGCAGATTGAGTTACTGACGAACAGGCTCAACATTTTTGTACGTAAATTTTCCCAATGACAGCTCCATATAATCTTAGAAATCTTTGTGTAAGATAATAATAACAGCATTTTATTTAAAATCTATCTTATTTACAGTGACATTTGTTAAATCCAAACGTGGGAAGACCCTACTGAAGTTGGATGGATACACATTTTATTCCAAAGTGATCAACGGTCCAAAAACTAGGTGGGTTTGTTCCACCCACAACAACAAGGGATGCCGGGCAACCATATACACCTGTGACAACAAAATAATAAAGATGAAGAATGAACATCAGCATGCAAGTCAGCAAAACATGATCGACGGTCAAAAACCGGTATTCGTGTACAGAGAACGAGCATTCTGGAAGATCGCTGATGACAACGCTGAGTCGTAATTTAAAGCACTGCATTCGATTGTCTCCGAAAGCCGGTATATAATACAGTAAACGGAACAAGTCATGAGCACAGACGAACAGTGATGGCGGACTCGTGATTTTACTCATTAAAAATAAAAAAAATAAAATAGATTATTCATCACGTAGGCGAACATAGTTGCACTTATGATAAGTCAAGATACATTAAATTAATAATAATAATTATTACAAAAAGTCACTTATATGACTACAGACATTTAGGGAGTAAAATCAATGAAAAATAAATAAAGAAGCGAAGCTCGGGCTGGCAGGAAAGAGAAGATAAAAATAAAATAAAAAAAATAAACTGAATCATTTTTATAATAATAAAATAATGGAAGGAACGCGTCGCGATTCTCACCGGTGAGGACACTACAGGCACTAAACTAGCTAACCTACCAGCCTTTCACTAGCTACCTAAGCGATGACTACCCGAAGAAGAAAGGCAGAAAGAAACTCCGGGCTTACTTTTTTGTCATCATTTGTCCATTGAATCTTTATATATATATTTTTTTTTTTTTTCAAGTCTTTTGCATACAAAGTCAGATTAGTTATATAAGCTAATGCACACACATCACCGTTAAATTGTGATAAAATCCAATTGAAGGAATTTAAAAAACACTAAACTCTACACCTAAAAAAATCATAATTAGAGAAGAGAACACAAATAAATAATTATAATTAAACGGTGTACAGAGTGCATACGCCTACATTTACGCATGCGCATGCTCACGCCTTTTATCCCCGAAGGGGTAGGCAGAGGCGCAACTAGTGCACCAACTTTTCGCCAAGCGTATTCCGTCCCATGATGTGATAGGGGGCCTACATTTACAAACATCATTTTTCAATTTTAAAGGCAAGCGCAACAGAATGATCGGTCGGTCGTCATTAACATTAAACGGTTATATATTAACGCGAGGATAATTATAATTGAGGTATATATATGAATGTCAAATAAAGATTTAATATTAATTATAATGTCAATATTGTAGATGAGTACACATGACATTTTATGCAATTATCTTCTAATATGTGCTAACATGGTTGGCCATGGTGTGCAGGACCAATTTTCCAAACTGTCTGATCATCAAAGTAATCCGATAATACCCCTTAGACATTAACTCGCGCTTAACGTAACACTTAAATTTGTGTCCGGGTAGATTAGTTATTTCGGAGGGAAGTTAATTATAAAATTTAATTCCATTTGCTAAATATGATTTACTTGTTTTACAGAGTCTAAAATTTGGAACAACTAGTTTATTCTTATTTTTATTTTTATTGGACATTGGACGAAAGTATAGTAGTAGCCACATGGCACATGTTTATTTATTTATTTTAGGAACCAAAAAATAGCTACACATTGGGCATTACAAATTAGCATTTCTTACAGTTTTTTTATCGATGGCTCGACAAAGTGGCTTCACTGCACCTGATGGTAAATGAAGTGAAGCCCAAAATAATGTCGACCGGCAAGTGATAAACATCCCTGGTCGGTCGGCACAGATATGCATAATTGCTTCTTCACGCTCCTACAAATGAGCAACTCACAGCGTCGTCCACGACTTATATTATTTAGTGACGAGTGATTACGCGTGCGAACGATAGACAATGAGAATTAAACTATTTACTAATGAAAGTTACCTATTAAAAATTGGAAGAATTCATTCTTCGAACAAGTGTTTTTCTATATTTGCTAGTAGACATAGCAAACAAGACGTTAGCCAATAGGGCGGTAGTTTTTACCATCATATCATTCATTTGTCTACAGGCTGGCCTAATTAGGTCAGCTGCAAGCCACTAAGCAATTGCTTGATTTATTTTCGTTGCGATTTAAGAATCAATTTTATTCAAATAACGTAAGATATAGCGGCTGGTGACACAACCCCCTGCTTTTAATACGTAGTTCTAAGGAATAATCCCGATAGGTATAATTTTTATTAAAGCCAAAAATATATATCTGTTGACACCTCAAAGAATACAATGCAATAGAGTTTTTATAACATGCTTGTTTAAATTATGCAATTCTATTTCATGTAACTAACTTATTAGGCATAGTTGATATGTTGTTATTTCAAAGAAAACTACGTGTTTTTAATATATTGTATAGTTAATAGGATGTAAAATACACATTTTTGTATCTAACAACTTTTTGACTTAATCTGAGTGTGCAAGTAAATCAGTTGCAGGAATAATAGATTTTTATTTTTAAACACATTTACTATATTTTCGAAATATCGGGCGAAGCCACAGCTTGATAGCTAAAATTAACACGGCCTGAACCAGTAGGTTCGCCAACTCCTTTCTTTGCCGCACCATTGGGCTTTAGAATAGTTTGAAATGAAATGAAATAAATTTATTCAAACCCATAAAATGATATACATTATTTAAATTCCGTCAATATTACCTCTACCACCAGTTCGGAAAGCAGTTCTCACTAGAGAAGAACGGGCAAGAAACTCTAGTGTTGCTCTTTTCAAAATCAGTTCAAGGTATAAAATACAATGCATGATATAGAGAAAAAAAATACAATTCAGTATTTGTTTTTTTTTGTTTAGAGCAGTTCATTTATATACTCGCAAAATAGGTAATAAATTTTAAATTCCAATACGAGTGCATAACCCTCTCAGGAATCATGTAATCATTTGATATGAAATTCTTCAAGATGTTGTTATTAATCTAAGTTCAAGATATACCCCTAATACTTAGATAAAGTAAGCGAAAAGGGCAGACCAGTCCACACAAGCGGCACCCGTTCACGAGTATGACGCATGTGCCAGCCATCGGCCTCCTCAACCATATTACAGGGAAGTGGCCGACCTGGTACACGACGCCGCCGCAGGCACAGACAGTTAAGGAGTATGACATACCCAAGCCGCTCTCATCTTAGATACAAAAGAAACTTTATTGAAACGAAAGACATGATTCCAAAGAAAATCACACGAAAATATTTAATCCCAGGCCTTTTTATCCTCTATGTATTCTCAAATCTTGTAATAAGCTTTATTACATAACTTTCGCTTAATAGTTGTTTGGAATTTACCAATGTTTATACACTTAATTTCAATGGGAACTTTATTGTAAAATATATACAGTAACCCTTAAAAGATTTGTTTGCCGGCGCACGTGTTCCCTCCTTCCTATAATCCTGGGTTTATCCGCCGCCGCGTGAAGAGGCCGTTCAATAGTCCGGCATGACTGTATCGAATGGAATGAGATAACTGTCTGGTATTATTTAATACTCGATCTGGACAGCATTGCGCTTACCATCAGGTGCAGTGCAGTCACTTTTTCGTACCAAAAAAAAAACCTATTAAGTGGGCCTTATTTGCTTCAAATATATTATTTGTTTGGGACCACAGACCAAAAATATGTTCTATCAGAATAACAAGATATTTAGTATGTTTTTCGTTTAGATGAGCCTATAGACATATCAGACAGAAATTTCGAATTGCGGGCTGATATTTATTTATTTGCGAAAACGTTGGTACCATACATATCCTACTAATATTATAAACGCGAAAGTTTGTGAGAATAGATGTATTATAGATGTATGGATGTATGTATGTTTGTTACTCTGTCACGCAAAAACTACTGAATGGATTGCGATGGAATTTGGCACACGGGTAGATCATGTCCTGGATTAACACATAGGCTACTTTTTATCCCGGAAAAATATAAAGCGGGACTTTTATCCCGGAACTTTTTTTTAACGCGGGCGGTGCCGCGGGCAAAAGGTAGTCATAAATATTGGTTTCTGATAAATAACATTCTGTCAAATTTATTAACATGCTAGTTTTTTTATGTGACTAATAATAAATGAAAAATAATTAATTAGTTCTTGGAATGCGGATGCATAATAATAAATTTTAAAAAAATGTCAAGGGACTGCAGTGATTATAATATTTTTTAAGATTGGGATTAGAATTTAGCTGTCAATTTAATTTAACATAAGTTTTACATTATGATGTCTATTATAGCGTTAATTTACAATATTTATGATTATTATTTCTAGAAAATTAAAAAAATAATTATACTATAAACTATTCTGGTTTTTGAATTTAACAGTTCAAAAACTCCAGAAATGTGTAGAAGCATCGCTCTATAAGGCATTTTATATATATATTTTACAAATAATCTTAGTGGTAGTTCACGTAATATTTATGGAATTTTATTATAAAGAACAATGCCAGATTATGGCTTACAATCCTTTTTATTTTAAAATACCGCGGACAAGTCAGCTAAATACATTAACGATTATGTTAAATCGTTATATTTATTTTAATGTACTAATTACATTGTGGGAACTATATAATAAAGGAATAATATTTATATTATGAATTACCGCTGACCGACTTCCGATGTATCGTGAAATATAATGCTAGTGTGGTCATTAAAATTAATTCAAATAAGCTAATAATGAGCGGCGATAGCCTAGTTGGAAGTGGAACGGACTGTCGAGACGAATGTCTGGAGGTTCAAAACCCAATGGCACACACCTCTGACTTTGGTAAAAAAGTTATGTGTTTATTCGTTGTGAATTATCGCTCGCTTTAACGGTGAAGGAAAACTGCATACCTGAGAAAGTTCTCTGAATTTCGAAGTTTATACAATTTTTAAAATAACTATTTTTTAAATAGTTCCTAGGAAAAAATAGTAACATTACTTTTGGATACTATGTTATGCAAATTGATATACTTATTAGTCTTGTTTGTGAATATTTTACATCAAGCCAAAGTCTCTATGGGAATCTGGCATCCTTCTTTCAAAATACATATTACATACTGACAGCTTTTGTTCTAAAGGGTTGTTCTACAATTTCTGACTACCAGCTGAGCTGGGTCTCTTTGACTGTACCTACTTTGTCTTAAAGATTTCCGAGATAAAAGTCACGCTATATTTATTCCCGGGATAAAAAGTTCTATTCCAGACTATAATTTATCTCAATGCCAAATTTTATTTAGATCCGTTCAGCCGTTCTAACGTGATTAAGTAACAAACATCAAAATTTTGCCATGAATAAAATAAAGAGCAATATATTAATAAGATTTGTGTTTTTCAGTAACCTACGTCAAGTCCAAACGAGGCAAGCCACTGCTCAGGGTTCAGGGATACACATACTCCACAAAATCGGTGTCTGGACTGAAGACTAGATGGGTTTGTTCTACACACAACCGCAGGGGATGCAGAGCCACCGTGCAGACTTACGACAAAGAAATTATAAAACTAAATGATGATCATCAGCATTAGTAAAGAAGCCTCTCATAAATTTCCAGATCAACCTTTCAGAAACGGCTTGCATTCGGCGAGTTCCTGCGAACTTTATTAAGTCATCTGTCTACTTTGTAGTTGGCGTCCAACGCTAGGTATGCTGGAACGTGGTCTCTATTCGATAAATATTTACTCCAACTGCTGACCGTTTTATTTCTGTTCTCCCGTAGACTTCCTATGCCCGATAATGAAGATTTGCAACGTAATAGTAATCTTCTAACTCGGAAACAAAAGGGAGACTGGGTGATTTCTTCCGTAACAGATTCAGGGCTGCAAATGCAAGAAAATTGCCTCGAGTCAGAGAAAACTGAGTGTACCTGTCTTCCCTCCTCTCTGGCTGTCTCTCGCCCTTAAACACGGTTAAAACCATTAATTGCCTGAACTGTCCTGCCGGTTCACCAAGCTTCATTATCTCCCTTATATCTATGGTCGCAGGGTGGGCATTCGCATGCAACCGCAGCCCTTGCCATAATCCCGTACCCGTTGACTGCGTCCTCTGCCTTAAGAACGTACTGTTTTTACGTAAGACTTAATTATTTTAATTGATTTCCTAAGTTTTGTCTTTTCTTTTTGAAGTGAAAACTTCTTTAGCGGCGTTGAGCACTTTTGGGATGGGTATAAAATGTTAAACTCGCGTCAGGATCACGTGACCGATCGAAAATGCGTAGGAGGTTTTACCATCCCTTACTAATATGAACCTTAAATACAATGCGTAAAAGCTATAATTCTTAAACGACTACATTTTTATTTATTTCCCCAGAGTTGTTACGGCACGAGTACAAAAGAGCGTAACATTCTTATTTAAAATTTTGATTTATAAAGAACCAGTGAATTTGTAATTTTTGTGTACGATAGCGCAATAAATAAATATTGTATTTAACCACATAAATGCTAGTACATTTATACTGATAAATAAACTAATTCGTGCGAAATTATTCCCTAATCATTCCAAAATATTAAAAAATGCACAACGTTAATGTTCAAGTTTTCGCTTCTGCCGGCACTCCCGGAGTGCAACCCGTTCTTTTTTTGTGTTTTGAAATATGGATTCTTTTTATGTCTTTATTGATAAATGTTTTCTCTCTATTTAAATCTGTTTTATTTATATATGGTACACACATACTCACGCCTTTTATCCCCTAAGGGGTAGGCAGAAGCGCAACTAGTGCACTCACTTTTTGCCATGTGTATTCCGTCCCATGATGTAATAGAAGACGAGCCTATCGCCATATCGGGCACAAATTCCAGACTCCAGGATGATGCTGAGAAACATCACTCTGCCCGACCTGGGATTCGAAATCAGAACCTCAGAGCGGTGTCTTACTGCGGGTGTAATATAACTCCGCCACCGAGCCAGTCAAATACAGAGTGGATTTTGGAGACGGGACAGTAAGGGCAGCTCCCTTAACCGCTGTAGCTACAAAAAGCTTTCTTAGGAAACTATCCATGATGTTTTAAGATATGAATGCGTAGAAGCTATAATTCTTGAAACGAGTATATTTTTATTTATTTTATTTATTAAAGTCATTAAAACCATTGCTTACTAATCTAATATGAACCTTAAATACATTGCGTAGAAGCTATTTCCCCAGCGTTGGCATGGCACGAGTACAAAAGAATCGAACGTAACATTCTTTTTTCAAATTTTGATTTATTCTACTTTGGTTGTGATGACCATTGCATTTCTGACATTTATCAATAACAAGACTAAACGTGCGTTGCTCGCGTTTAAAAATCTACTTTATGTGGTAAGCGTAAGATCGAATTTGTGTTTAGTCAATCAAAATTTGTGATAAAAAATGCTATGCAATAGCTTTACCGCGGCAGTCTCCGAGTGCCACACGTATTTTTTTTAAATAAATTTGTGTTCGAATGTAATGTAATATATTGTCTCATATTGAGGTCCCTGCAATATTTAAAAAATAAGTATGCATGTATCAGAAAACAAATCAGGAGTAATATTTCCTGTAATTGATTCCCAAATAACTTTTTCTTATTATTTTCAGTGTCATACGTTAAGTCCCGGCGTGGGAATCGTCTCTTATGTGTAGACGGACACAGATTCCGTTTTCAATATGTAACCGGTCGGAAGAACCGGTGGGTATGTTCGACCCACTTCAGTAAGAAATGTCGAGCACGCGCATATACGTTTGATGACGAACTTATTAAAATCAATAACAATCATCAACATTGATATTAATATTGTGTAACCGTGTGTATTATGATAAACGTAACTTAAATGTAACTTTCTATTTGAAAATATTCCATAGTTTAAAATAAATCGGTCTCCAAAATTAAATTGATGAAATATGGGATACTTTAATATTTCAGTGTTGCTAGAATATACCTATCGTAAATGAGCTTTATTTAATTTTGAGATGTTTGATTCGGGTCTGTTTTTTTTCCAGTGACCTACGTCAAGTCCCAACAAGGCAAGCTATTGCTCAGTATGGAGGGATACACATACTGCGCGCACTCCGTGTCTGGACTAAGGACTAGATGGGTTTGTTCTACACACAGCCGCAGGGGATGCAGAGCCACCGTGCAGACTTACGACAAAGAAATTATAAAAGTAAATAAACACCATCAGCATTAGTAACATTTATACCTCATCATCATCTCCAGCCACAATAAATCTACTATCATAGGCCTCTTCTAAAGATTTCCAGACGGACCTGTTAAGAGCGGCAAGCTTGTTCCTGCGAACTTTATGCCTTGCCTCCAGTCAAATCTCTCAGCGACTTGTTCCAGTAGGTATTATTTTACTCTAATCCCGTCTCGGTTGCTTGTCCCATGATTTGATAGGGACGAGCCTATCGCCATATCGAGCACAATTCCAACCAGATACCTCAGAACAGGCAGTCGAGGCAGTTCAAAAACACAATATCATTTTGCCTGACTCGACATCGAACCCGACTCGTAATGCGTACCTATGTAATTCATCCATACCCCTGAGACGGTCCAGCAGTATCCCCTAACCTCATCCGCCGCTTCACACGCAATGCACGCCCATGCGCGGGGGGACATTGGTCGCGGGCCGAGACACATAGTTCAGTGTGTATACCTCTTGGTTGGATAACACATTGAGGCCTAAAAGGACCCGCGAACATTTCCTGGCACCCTTTTCCTTTCCACCCATCCTGAGAACCTTTCTCCATTCCCCCACCTTTCCTTCCATCATCCTTTTCCACTTCCTTCCCAGGTCCCTGCAGTCGTCAAGCCGGTGGACTCCAGTACCCCATTCGCAGGTTTCCCCCGGTGTTGACTTCAGGATAGCCTACATAAAAAAAAACCTCATCCGCCGACCACCATCACACTTGACGCCGCGGCGGGAGTCTGCGGACTCAGGGCATGGCGGCGTCGCACACATCTGACATTACCCCGAACCCCATTGCTTCCTGCGTCCTCAATACCTAGTCCGTGCTGGTTGTAGGTAAAGAAGACTAGTAAATTGTTTTATACGGGTTTTCAGATTAAATTTTTTGTCTTTTTTATTAGAACTATTTGCGCCTCTTATGTCTACATTAATAAAGATTTGCATGCTGTTTATTTTTGTTTTATTTATTTATGGGGTTAAGAATAAAGTAAAAATGATACGAGCAGCCACCCTTGAGACTATCCCGCTGCTAAAAACAAACCTCTACTATAGAGACATAACGTTTTCTGAAGGAATTCTTTTTATTTAATTTTAATCCTTATAACGTTGTTATAAATGATATTTTGTATTTTAATGTAACCTATTCTATTTTCAGTGACATATGTGATGTCTAAACGTGGGAAGCCATTACTAAGCCTTCAGGGGTATACATTCTGTATACAGGCGAGAAACGGAATGAAGACAAGATGGGTGTGTTCCACTCACAATACTAAGAAATGCAGAGCGTCCGTCACCATGTACAATAATGAAATTATCAAATTAAACATAAATCATCTGCATTGAATTGGACGTAAAGATCCAATTCGCATGCTCGCCAAAGATTTAATTGTACAATACTATTAATAGCATATTTTGTCAAAGGAACGACTGTTTAAGATACCTCAGTTTTTCGGACACGGGAAAATAACTCCACGGCACCTGACGGTGAGTGGAGTGGCGTGATAGAATATTGATTAATGACAGAGTACTTATTTTATAACAATAACAATAGCAATGGTAAACTAAACGATTTGTTCAAAGAAATATTCGAAGCCAAATACAAAAAAGTGAATCTCAAACATGTGTTTTTGAAACTTTTTAACAGCCTTCAATTAAAATATCACTGGTGTTTGTATTGTATTAAGTGTGATGAATAAATGATATTTTGATATTAACTATTGTTATTAATCATGGATGGTCATGACTTACGATAGACCAAGACAGAAATTTCACAAATTCTATGAGCAATCGGCAGTATAAGCATAAAATGTTTGCCTACGCACTAATTTTTAAATCCTCAGGTGAAAGTATTTCATAAGATGCATGTATAACAGTTGAACATCACGAACATAAATATTTTATGATGGAGAGCACTGATTGACCTATGAATCGTGTGCTCCAATTCATTTGGGTTACTACTGCCGCTTTGTCTATTTCTGCAAACCATTAGAGTGCATTCCTTTGAAGGATATTGTATGTGACTACCGACATGCTTTAATTACTATTTTTAATTTCCAGTCAAATACGTAAAATCGAAACGTGGAAAGATTTTGATAAGTGTTGATGGATATACATTCTGCGCTCAGTCTGTAATGGGTCTCAAGACGCGGTGGATATGCTCCACCCACAACAACAAACGCTGTCGGGCCAGCGTGCACACGTTTGATAACGAAATTATAAAATTGAAGAATGATCATAATCATTAATCGCCATTAATTGTAAAGGCCGGCAACGCATCTCTATGCCCCCTGGAATTGCAGATGTTCATGGGCGGCGGTGATCACTTCACCATCAGGTGAACCGTATGCTCGTTTGCCCCCTATATCCTAAAAAAATCAACATTTTGTTGACCTTAAATTATAAGCCTTTTATTGACTGTACATTATAATCACCATGAAATGTATTTAGATTATATTAACCAATGTAATCATCATAATCATTCTCTTTATAAAATAAACATTGCAATGCTTTTTTTACTTTTATATTAAACCTCGATAAATTTTCATTGTAAACCAATTTACTACTGAAAAATCGCAATGTATATTTCCTAGTTTGTTGAATAACACATCAGTTTCTACGTGGTTTCTACTCCAGTTCAAGGGAGTATTGTTTTAAAAAAACATGTATAATATATATGCATTTTCGACTCATGTCACAAACGTCGATAGACTCGGTTTATCAGGGAATGGATATAACTTTGAAGTATCATTGCACTTGTTGCGCCTCTGTCTACCCTTCTGGGGTAATACGTGAATATAAATGAACCCTCTTAGATCCACTGGCCTGGTCAGTAGTGCTCCAATGATGCATGAAGAGGACAGAGGAGGAATGCGGTGAGAGTAAGCTCTTGGAACCTATGCAAATGATGCAATTTATGCGCCGCGCATTTTTGACACGCGCATTCTCCATGCATTTTCATAAGTATACAGCTCTTTACTGCATTTGTTCACTGTGAAATATTTATTGTTGGGACAAACAGCTTAAATATAAAAATGTAACAAAATACAATATTGTACCAACAATGAGAACCCTCATTCAGCTTACTACAGTACAGCTTAACCAATACTACCGCGCTGCGAAGTCTGTCTTCAAGGACTATTGCATAAGCACTTACTATTTTTTTTTCAGCAACATATGTCATGTCCCGACGTGGAAACCGACTTCTCAATGTAGATGGATTTACCTTCTATTCTAAAGTGGTAAATGGATTGAAGACGAAATGGGAATGCTCCACGCATAACACTAAGGGATGCAGAGCTATGGTGCACACGTATGAAGACACAATAATCAGATTAAACAACAATCACACACATTAGATAACAAATATATTATTTTCTTTATTAAAAAATACTACATCTTCTGTAGAAAAATGTTTTGTATGATAGATTTTGAAAATTATATCATATAAAAAAACTTGTGTTTTTCTGCTCAGAACCGTCACGGAGTCTGGAATTATGGCTGGTAACTTTCAATAGGCCAACAACCAATACTCTGCCCTTGTTACCTGCAAACTAAAATACCTGGAACATTGTGGATGTTATACCTAAAAGGTATCCCTAATAGCAGAGATACCTTTAATAACATCCTTCAATAACATCCCTGAAAAGGTATAAAGACTACTAAAGGTATAAGATACTATGTAGGTATATTTTTTTTCTTTATTGCATTGAATGACGAGACGAGCATGCTGTTCGCCTGATGGTAAGCGATACGACCACCCATAGACATAGACCCATAGACACAATCCAGCATCTTGAGTTACAAAGTACTGTGTGGCATTCCACTGTGCTCGTCATCCTAAGGCATAAGATGTTAAGTCTCATTATGTCCAGTAGTTACACTGGCTACAATGTCCTTCAAACCGAAACACAACAGTGCATGTACACTGCTGCTTGGCGGTAGAAATAGACATTGCGGTGGTACCCACCCAGACGGAGTCTTACATATGAGAGACCTACCACCAGAGAATTGAAGTAGGTATATTACAGCGTATATTATAACATGTAATGATACAAAAAGAAGATTTCACAATATAGAACTATCACGTCATGATAAATTCAATAAACAACATGTGATTGGTCAGAATAAAAATAGCAAGGCAGTTCAGTTGCTGCCTGTAAATAGTTCTAAATAGGCGAATAGTGGCCATAAACTTAGGTTGTACGCATATTTAAAACAGCCGATTTAATTTTTATTTGTCTTCTGCTACATTCTCTGGGTTAGTTTCCGAAACGACTGAACCAATTTTGTAGAAAAGGTCATTGACAGGTAAACAGCTTTTTTAGTCTTTGGATTACGGGCTTTTAGATTCTGCTCTTTGCCGGTCAATGAAACTGTCATGTCCTTTACCTTAACGTAGACTTCAGCTTTTTGTGGAAAATCAACTTTTGAGTTAGCTTTTGTTAAGCTTGTAAGCAAAGGCTAAAAAGTTAAATACAATAATATCGCTAATTTTTTATATTTGTTATAATATTTTATTTATATTTTTCCAGTGGAGTTCGTGATGTCACAACGTGGCAGACCGTTGCTTCGGGTGGGGGGTTTCACGTTCTGCACCAAAAAAGTGACGGGATTGAAGACAAGATGGGTCTGCTCCACTCACAACAACAAGAAGTGTAAGGCAACTGCCTACACTTACGAGGAGAATATCATCAAGTTGAATAATGATCATTATCATATGTAATTTTGACGTATGGTGATTGTAATTAATGATTATGACGTATGAGTTATGATAAGGTACTATTTAGGAATTAGGGCATATGTTTCAATGTTCCGGCTACTTGACACACACGCCCTTTATCCCTAAAGGGGTAGGCAGAGGCGCAACAAGTGCACCCAATTTTTGCCGTGCGTATTCCGTCCCAAGATGTGATGGGGGCGAGCCTATAGCCATATCGGGCACAAATTCCAAACTCCGGGCTGATACTGAGTAGAAAAACCCAATATCACTGACCGATCCGGGGATCGAACCCGAGACCTCAGCATTGCAGTCGTACTTTACTTACTACGGTTACTTGTCATAGAAAGATCGGGATTTCAACTTGTTTAACATTTGGGCGACATGGTTGGACTATAAAATGTAATATTTAACATAAATTGTAAACAAAAATGTATAATTTTTAAAGAAACAATACGTATATATTATATCCGATACAATACAGAAATATATTGTACGCTTTTTCCCGCGGCTCCGGGATAAAGGTCCCGCTATATATTTTCCCAAGATAAGCCTATGTCCTTCGCAAGGTCTCCAACTGTCTCCATACCAAATTTCATATAAACAGGCTCGGTAGTTCAGCCGTGAAAGTGTAACAGACTGACAGTTACTTTAGCATTCATAATACAAAAAGTATGGATGTTATGCCTTTTTAAGTCGTGCGGGAAGGTAAAATGAATTATTCATTGCGCTTTTATCTTACTACTTTGCGTCGATTTTCAGCATAGCTACCTAGATTTTAAGTGATGTGTAGAAAATGAATCAAATTATAGATTTAACTTAGTCTAGCTTTGATTCATAACGCACTTTACCAAAGAGGTTGATGTTCCAATTATCTAAAATAAGAACAAATTTATTTAATGATTTTTTATGTTTGCGCGAACGTTCGACATTGGAATAAAATTACTTAACGGATTTTTTCGCGATAAATTTTGTTTCGGTCGAGCAACATCTCAGTCCGACCCGTGACCTTGAAGACTGTAAAGTCTTCAAAACTTCGGGAGTAAAAATTAAACATATTTATCACGAAAAAATCCGCTAAGTCGTTTTATTTCAATAACAATAGTAGTAACCGTCTGCGGGACAGTAGTATTGTATTAAAATGAAAGTATATTTCTTTGATATGTATAATATGAAGATGCTATTTTTTTATGATTCAACCGAAGACGAGCAAGTCACTCGGCTGATAGTAAGTGTCACTTTCTCGTTTACATTAGCATCAACAGCCAGATTACCTTTGATTGCTTTGGATATCTTTTTTATGTCAATGGTATTATAAATATCACCAACAATTGTGTTTACTTATATTATTTTGTTTAATTATATTTCAACTAAAACAAATATATTTAATACATTTTTGGTTCGCATTTAAGAAAGCTAATAGTGATTCCGAATACGGTTTTAACAGAAAGATTTATGTTAACTTGTATTGACGAACAAATAAAGTAGATTTGTGCTTTTCATATTTTATAACGTTTCATTTGTTACATATTTCTAAAGCGTTATACAAAAAGATGCGCTGCCGAGTATTAATTAAAAACTAGCTAAATAAGAAAAAAACGACGTTTAGTTATCGGACATGATATTTTATATTTCCAGCTCAATATTTATGGCTTTATTTTTTCCAGCTCGATATATCACTTCACGCAAAGGTACCCGTCTCCTTTTGTACGAGGGATTCAAATTTTGCAAGAAAGTAGCTAGGGGCTTCAAAGTAAGCTGGGTCTGTTCCACTCACGCTTGTAAAGGATGCAGGGCTGCTTTGATCACCGTGGCAGACGATGTAGTTTGTGTTAAAAATACACATAATCATCCTCCACCAATGAGGGAGTTTTGGTAGCGTTTTAGAGTTAACAAAGGTTTAACAGCCTTCTCAGAGCAGATTTGTAATGAAAAAATATTGAAGTTTCGAATACTTTTTTTTCTGATTCTATTTGTTTAATTAATATAGATTATGAAAAGGTATGGAATGTGTTTTACTTACTCCCCTATCATGGGACGGAACACATATGGCGAAAAGTGGGTGCCCTGGTGGCAACTGTGCCTACCCCTTCAGGGATACAGGCGTGGTGAGTGTTTGTTCCTGTGTTTATTTGTTTTATTTATTACTAATGATATCTCCTGTGTCATAAATTCATAACTTGATTGCAAAGCATAATATTGTTATTGATTTTTTTTTATAATAATAGACATTAGTTAATTATATAGACATTATTTTGTATGCGATATTATATGGTTCTATAGTATGGATGATGTTTATATGTATTGACTTTATTTACTCATTTAAGAGTAAAATCGTTAAAACTATTATTTTATTTAGTCTACTCTTTAAACCACCCTAAATTAATATAATAGATCAAAACTGAAATTGAAAAATGTCTACCATTAAGAACAGATTTATTATTCTCATGTAGACAACAATCCCAAAAAAACTCAGTGTTTTATAAAACGCCACCCTAACTTAACCAAACTACCAGTTCACCAAAGAAATATCGTGTATTGGAACGTCTTTGTTATGAATTCAATAACTAGAACTAAAAAGTTCATTAAACATCAATTTACATACTCCTTCTTTTCCACTAATAAATTAATCATAAATATTCCACATTCCAGTAACACTAATCAAGACGAAGAAAGGAAAGACGAATATAAGAGTAGGAGAACACACATTTTACTCAAAGCCTGGAAGCTCGAAGACCAACAAGAGAAGATGGTGCTGCACACAAAACAAATATTGCAAAGCTAGGTTACATATTGTTAATAATAAAATAGTCGCAGTGCATAACGAACATAATCATGTGAAGAAATAGAGTACAAAATTGTTTAGTAATTGTACAAAATTAAACAACAATCAAACACATTAAATAACAAATATATTATTGGCCTTTATTAAAAAAATACCAAATCTTCTGTAGAAAAATGTTCTGTAACATAGATTTTGATAATTATATCATATAAAAAAAACTTGTGTTTTTCTGCTCAGAATCAACACGGAGTCGGGAATTATGTCCGGTAAATAGGCCAATAACCATTACCATTACCTGCAACCTAAAATACCTTTTTTTTGTGGCATAGAATGACGAGACGAGGATGCCGTTCGCCTGATGGTAAGCGATACGACCGCCCATAAACTGTAGTAACACCATACAGCACCTTGAGTTACAAAGTACTGTGTGACATTCCACTGCGCTCGTCATCCTGAGACATAAGATGTTAAGTCTCATTATGTCCAGTAGTTACACTGGCTACAATGTCCTTCAAACCGAAACACAACAGTGCATGCACACTGCTGCTTGGCGGTAAAAATAGACATTGCGGTGGTACCTACCCACACGGTCTCTTACATATGAGAGACCTACCACCAGTAATAGCTTTTTATATAGTTTCATTTTGTTACTTACTTTTTTTTTTTTTTTTTTTTATTGCTTTGAATGACGAGACGAGCATGCCGTTCGCCTGATGGTAAGCGATACGACCACCCATAAACAGTAGCAACACCATCCAGCACCTTGACTGACAAAATACTGAGTGGCATTCCACTGCGCTCGTTATCCTGAGACATAAGATGTTAAGTCTCATTATGTCCAGTAGTTATACTGGCTACAATATCCTTCAAACCGAAACACAACAGTGCATGCACACTGTTGCTTGGCGGTAGAAATAGACATTGCGGTGGTACCCACCCAGACGGCCTCTTACATAATGAGAGACCTACCACCAGTAAACCGTTAAACAAACAGATGCAATGGCGAGTATTAATTATAAACTAGCTCAATAAGAAAAAACGACGTTTAGTTATCGGACATGGTATTTTATATTTCCAGCTCAATATTTAAGGCTTTATTTTTTCCAGCTCGATATATCACTTCACGCAAAGGAACCCGTCTCCTTTTGTACGAGGGATTCAAATTTTGCAAGAAAGTAGCTAGGGGCTTCAAAGTAAGCTGGGTCTGTTCGACTCACACATGTAAAGGATGCAGGGCTGCTTTGGTCACCGTGGCAGACGATGTAGTTTGTGTTAAAAACAAACATAATCATCCTCCACCAATCGTTTTAGGGTTAACAAATGTTTAACGGCCTTTTCTTCAGAGCAGATTTGTAATGAAAAAATATGAAAGTTTCGAATACTTATTTTGTATTGTTATTGTGATTCAATTTGTTTAATTAATATAGATTATGAAAAGGTATGGAATGTGGTTTACGTACTCCCCTATCATGAGACGGAACACATTTTATGGCGAAACGTGGGTGCCCTGGTGGCAACTGTGCCTACCCCTTCAGGGATAAAGGTGTAATGAGTGTTTGTTTCTGTGTTTATTTATTACTAATGATATCTCATGTATCGTATATTTATAGCTTAATTGCAAAACATAATATTGTTATTGAGAAAAAATAATCAAAATATTCCACATTCCAGTAATACTAATCAAGACGAAGAAAGGAAAGACGAATATAAGAATAGGAGAACACATATTTTACTCAAAGCCTGGAAGCTCGAAGACCAACAAGAGAAGATGGTGCTGCACACAAAACGAATATTGTAAAGCGCAGTTACATATTGTTAATAATAAAGTAGTTGCAGTGCTTAACGAACATAATCATACGAAGAAATAGAGTACAAAATTGTATAGCAAGTGACATGTCTATATGAAGGGAATTAAAGGTGGATTGTAAGTAGTATAAATAATACCAAACCTACATTATATTATGCTGGCCCACTGCGGGACACGGATCTCCTCCACTGCTGAGCGAGAGAGAGAAAGAGACAAAAGGGTAATACTTAGCTTACTTACGCCGAGAAATTATCTTATGCAAATACATACACAATTAATACAACTTTTTGGAAAAATGTTAAAAAATAAAGTAAAATGGTTTCGCGTTTAATTCGCCTTGTTTGGACGCAATCTATAGCAATAACTATAACTAGAGACGTACAGTCAGAAGCATAAATATCTGTACAAAATCAACATTTCAAATCGCCTATATACGCGTTAAGTTAAACCTAAACCTTTTTTCTTTGTTTGAAGTAAAGTAAATCTCTTTTATTTTATTTTTGTGAAGAGAAAATAATATTAGTAAGAACAAAAAAGTATGTAGGCGATTTGAAATTTTGAATTTGTTCAGCTACTTATGCTGGTGACTGTACATTGGATAATATTGTAACATGAACAGTCAGCTACAATAATAGCTAAACGAATTTCAAAGTTCAAATCACCCAGAATATTCTATCTTAAATAACATAAACCCCTATTTAGTTTATTTCAGTGATAAAAGATAAGTGACTCGAAGTTGAACTATTTTTGTTGCTTACTGTAACGATCTGCTATCTGTAACGATACGAAAACATTATTTTTTGTAATAAAAATGTCTAATAAAAATGAATTTTAATACGTTATGTGGAAAAAATTTCGCTTGTCCTATACATATCCTATAGATCAAACTATGATAACTTACAGACTCAAGAAAATTGGTTACTACACTCCGACAACGCTTACCTCTGTACTTATGACTGTTTATGAGCGTCTGTGTCTACCATCAGGTAACCCACTTACACATAGTTTCCTTTTCTATCATAAATCAAACTGCTTTGTTTAACCAGTTTCTTGCTAATATTTTTTTTATTTTCAGCAACATACGTCCAATCTCGCAGAGGGAACAAGCTGTTGTATAGAAATGGGTACACGTTTTACATGAAGCTAAGATACAAGAACAATAAAACTAAATGGGTTTGCTCGTCACATTCCAGTAAAAACTGCAAGGTCGTGATCTTCACCATGGAAGATATAATAGTGGAAGAAAAAAACCACCATATACATAGACCTCCTGCGTATCCTTATCGCTACTTCTCAATTCTTCCTTAAAGTTTAGATACGACATACATCACCACTTAGATACGGCTGTTTATCTAAATGATCCGCTACCATCGGATCCATAGCCAAATAGATTTTTTTTTGACGTGCTTCCCACTGATTTCGTGTCGATTCGTTTAGGCCCTTCGCCCACGATGCTGTTAACAAGACTTGCGTTTTGTTCGCGAATCCTACCAGTTGCTTGTAAGCCGCTATAGACATTCGCTAGTTGTTCCGTTCACGAGACGACACGTTGGAAACGTGTTTAACATCCGTCACAAACTACTGTTTGTGCTGGTTCGTATACGCATCGCATTAAAAATGGCGACCGAACAACATCGTTAGAGCTTGACGTTGTTTTGGCAACTCAAAAAGCAATGAATGAATATACTCTTATAGTACCGGAACGCTATGATGTACGTTTTGACGTTTGTTCGCTCATCATGTTTCGTATTAATTCATAACTACTACGTTAAAGGAGTCAATTGCTATATATTATTGTCAAAAGTGAAGTGCAGGCAGTAAACTTTATGGAATGCATAATTTTACAACACAACTCGGCATTTGTATTTTGACATTCGAAATATGAAAAATTACATTTTACCTCACTATCTGTCAAAACTGCCAACATAGCGTGCCGGTTCTATAGTCAACTTTGAGTCTAGTTTTGGTAGCGCCGTGTGCAGAACCTGGACTGATAGAGTAGCAGACCTATAGGCGACATATAGTTCACATGTCCGTCGCGTAACTTGTGAATAAGTACATCCGTTGGAGAAAGGTCTTTGTTCGGTTGTCTCTTGTGACATAATAATAAGTGTAGTATCAAGGACTGTTTGCGCACATTATTAAAGTAAGTAAATAAATTTATGTCTGACATTTATGACGCAATGTCTGCCGTAACCTAAACTTAGCTTTAGTCATAGGCCCGTATCCACCTTTGAGTAAACATTTAAGGGATTTAAGAAACCAAACTTGAGCTGTTATTCAAACGCCAGTTCTCATATCAGATCATTTAAGATGTTGTTGATATCTGTTTATTAAATAACTAGCTTTTGCCCCCTATACCATAAAAAACAAAAAAAAAAGCTTCGCCAGCAGGAAAGGGTTTTTCCTAGCCAAAAGTCCTGCTATACATTTTCCCGGAGCGAATTGTAAATCTAAACCATTCTCGAATCCACCTGAAGACACCCAAAAATAAGTATAAAAGTCACTTTATATACAAACTATACATTTTTTAACAGCAGATCTTGCAATATGGTCGGTCAGCGACACTTTGTAACCTTGCTCTTAAATCACTCTATCTATTAAAAAAACCGCAACAAAATCCGTTGCGTAGTTTTAAAGATCTAAGCATACATAGGAACATAGGGACAGAGAGCGGGAAGCGACTTTGTTTTATACTATATTAAGATAATGATCTTAAGATGCTGACATAAACTTGAAAGTCTCTCAGCTAATACCGCACTTCAGAGCGACACTGAGTTGTATCTATTAATGCGGACCTAAGTCTGTTGTATACGACATTACGGGTTGCTACCGCAATGACTATGCTGCCAAGCAACATTGTGGAAAAACTGTTGTGTTCCGGATTAAAGGACATTGTAGCTAGTATAATTTCTGTATTTTGAGATTAAACATTAACAGTCTTACTTATAAACTCGTCTTATTTTTTAACCGACTTCCAAAAGGAGGAGGTTATCAATTCGTGTGTTTGTATTTTTTTTATGTATGTACACTGATTTCTCTGAAAATTGGGAGCGTATTTCCTTCCTTCCTTCTTTATTAAGTAAATAAGGGTCGCAAAGTGGTCCCATTTCAATATATCTTAGTATAGGGTTCATCATTAATCAATTGCTTTGCCACCGATTAGCAAACATTTTAATTATAAACTTGTCTTTTACTGTTAAAATGTGGTTAATTGCTTAAATAACTGTCAAAATTAAACATCGCCGTGGCTTAGTTTAAACCTTCTTAAAAGGCAAGATGGCGGATTTTGACTTACAGCTGATCGCGTAAATTTGTGTGTCAAAAGTTAAGCATTGATTAAGAGCAGATTAGTTAAGACGTAACTAAGCATAGCTGCGCGAATTTTTTATAAGTAAGACTGCTAATGTATCAGGGTGACGAGCGCTTATTACGCAGTGCTTTGTAATAAGGTAGTTGACTATTTTTTTTAAATCATTTATCAAAAAGTGTGTCATCCAAAATATATCGGATAAAGAATTTTCGAAATTGGCGCAATAATAAGTTATTAATCTTTCAAACTTGGTGGAAGAGGTAGTTGTCAAATAACAGTAATATCAAACTGTGACGTCACCGAGCTTCACCGGTCATAACGCAGCGGGCGTGCGAAAGAGACAGCGCAATATCCCCACCGCGCCCCCAATTTTGCTTACAACAATATTTCAATTATGAATAATTGCTTTATTTTTCAACCCATTTTGATGCTGATTTCACAGAAGAATGCCTTTTTCGTATTTCTTTCTGTTACATATGAAATTGCCTCGGTGGCGTAGTTGTATTACGGTATGACTGCAATGCTGAGGTCTTGGGTTCGATTCACGGGTCGGGCAGTGATATTGGGTTTTTTAAAAAATTCAGTGTCAGCCCGGAGTCTGGAATTTGTGCCCGATATGGCGATAGGCTCGCCCCCTATCACATCACGGGACGGAATAACGGCGAAAAGTGGGTGCACTAGTTGCGCCTCTGCCTACCCCTTCGGGGATTAAAGGCGTGAGTGTATATGTATGTATGTATATGTATATATGTATATACATATGAAATAATATACAAAATCAAACATAGGAAACTACCCTATTCAAAGTTCGAATATTGTAACGTTTTTTATACGATACTTTTTTTATTTTTTACACGAAAAAGTGACCCCTCTGCACCTAATGGTGAGCAGAGTGCCGTCCAGATAGAGTTTTGACTGGCGAGAGAAGAGTATCCCTTACCAGTCGACACAATCACTATGCCTGCTGCTCTGCCCTGCCAGTCCATCCCCTTGAGTACGCCCATGAGCGGCTTGCGTGTCATTTATTTGTATATAAAATCGTTGATTTTTTAATATTATTTATTTAAGTGGCAATAATATATTTTTGTACCTAATGTAAAGATCTTAAATCAATATAAACATTTGCACATCATTATTTTGTTTTTGTACATATGACCTAATTAGTCCCCAGATATTGTTATGGTAATCGATAATGATAATAAAGGAACCAGTATAATATATAAAGCCGATTACAGACCAAGAGCTAAGTCGAAACTAAGCCAGCTATGTCGGTTGCAGACCAATAACTAAGCTTAGTTAGTTTAGCTTAGCTCTTATGATTGAGAAAACATACCTTAGTTCACATTTTGCGGTCTGCACACAAGTATGAAAACTCACTTAATTTAGTTAGCTACTTAGTTTTGGGTCTATAAACCCGATGACCAAAATACATAGTTAACTGTCTCCAAACGCATCTAAAAAAATATCTTAACTTTTCCTCTGCAAATGACTTTATGCCGCTCGAAGCTCAGAAATATTTGTTGTCGCTTTGAGTTAAACTCTGCCTCGGTGGCGTGGTTGTGTTACGGTGCGACTGCAAGGCTGAGGTCTCGGGTTCGATCCCCGGGTCGGGCAAAGTGATATTGGATTTTTCTATTCAGTATCAGCCCGGAGTCTGGAATTTGTGCCCGGTATTGGGATAGACTCGCCCCCTATCACGTCATGGGACGGAATACGCTTGGCGAAAAGTGGGTGCACTAGTTGCGCCTCTGCCTACCCCTTCGGGGATAAAAGGCGTGAGTATGCTTTGAGTTAAAAGGCTAAAAGCCAAATTATCTATGTATCAACCTATCGCTATCCGTTGCTTTACGTAGATCACTCCAAGTAGCACAATTATATCATAAACTAGCATAGCGCGCGGCTCCGCCCGCGTGGAAATTTTTTCCGGGATAAAAAGTAGCCTATAGCACTCAGGAGTAATGTAGCTTCCTATTAGTGAAAGAATTTTCAAAATCGGTCCATTAGTTCCTGAGGTTGCGTTCAAGCAAACAAACTCTTCAGCTTTATAATATTATAGTATAGATAAGAAAAGGTATTAATTAGTTATACACCTAATGTGTAAATCGAATTTGATGCTAGAAGATAAACGTATAATTCCTTGATAAGAAATTAATTTATGAATTTATTTTTAGCCGTGATTCTGAGGTCACGTCGTGGCAAAACACTGATATCTATAGAAGGATACACCTTCTACCACAAAAAGACAGATAGCAAAAATGATAATCAAAT
Organism: Sphinx pinastri; assembly: GCA_947568825.1. Classification (NCBI taxonomy): domain Eukaryota; kingdom Metazoa; phylum Arthropoda; class Insecta; order Lepidoptera; family Sphingidae; genus Sphinx; species Sphinx pinastri. The sequence continues at coordinate 3,868,293 of OX387627.1, read as the reverse complement.
AAAGAAACGTTGGGTTTGTTCTACGCATTTCTGTCGGGGATGTAAAGCGGTCGTTTACACCGTGGATGACGTCATAGTGTCCGTGAAAAATCAACACGACCACAGTCCCAACTTTAGTAAGCAGAAGAACTTATATTGGCATCAGTACAACAATTACGAATGTATTTAATGTTTTATAGGCCTAAGAATGTATTTTGTGTATTTATGAATAGTTTAGTTGTCTTCGATAGCAGTTTTGTTTGAAATAAACGTAATCACATATCATGTTTCTTTTTATATTTCTGCTTATTGAAAACGCACTATCGTGACCAATGATGTTTAAAGAAAAAAGTGTAGATGCGTTATAAACAGTCTCCAAATGGCACACTAAAATTGATCTAATTAGCACAATCGGCCTTAGTATCGTGACAGAAGTTAGACATCTAAAGAATGTTCGATAAAATTTTCTATATGATAATAATGAGAATTATGATATGCCGTAATACTTTCACGTGTCATATTATAGTTTGATATTGTAATATTAATTTAACTATGTGTGGGATAATGTGTCGTTTTTGAGAGCCGAGTACAGTATAGGTGCCGTATCTACACATTTTTATTAAAATATCATTGATTGTGACAGTATATTTTTGTCTTGTAATATACGTTTTTTTGTTCATAGAAGTGTGCCAGTAATCTTGCCACTGGGAATCATACTGGTAAGTGGTCAAAACTGCTCATAAACACCTTTATTACCATTTTTTACATTGCAGTGTTGCAACTATTTTCTGTAATTATCACCAATCGGAGCTAATCGCAGCGTGCACCGGCGGCAATATGCCAGTCGTATTATCTTTTGTTTTTATGTGTCACATATTTTTTGCTTTATTTACTGCGTCCATTAGTCGCGTAGACTTATGCACTATTATAGCGACACTTGTGAGGATAAAAAACAGGTCAAAACCTTAATGTCTACGTCCCCGTTCTCTTTGATATAAAGCTTGAACACAAACTGCTCCATTAGGAATATATTTCTCGATTTCATTGCCAGAAAAACGATCTAGATATCCATAGTAGATATAGGAAACTAAACAGTTTATTTTTTCAGCTGAATTTGTTACATCAATGAGGGGAAAGAAGATGCTATATCTCAATGGCTACACGTTCACCCAAGCGAATGATAAGAGAAGAAGATCCAAGGCCCTCAAAACGCGTTGGACTTGCTCAACTAGAGCGCGCTATGGATGCAAAGCAAAAGTGTTTACTATCGACGATTGGATAGTGCATGGCATTAACAATCATAATCACCCGAAGCCGAAACGGCTTGAGGACCAAATTGCGGAATAATAAGTATACATTTCGATACGTAGAAAAATCTTTACTAGTGATGGGACTGTTTTCGAGTATTCACTCTAAAACCTGATGCAATGTTAAAATGATTCCTCCCTTCACTTTCGTCTTTAATGTCATTGCTTTTGATTAATTATATACCTAGATAGAGTGACGCGCTGCAACGAAACTAAAACAAACAGGCCAACTTTTCTTAAGCTAGTATGCGTGACAGCTGTGTGATACGCTATCGCTGCATCATTCTGCGTATCCTTGTGTGCGCGCATAATGATACCAGTTATTACATGGTTTCTATTAAAACGGGGAAAAAATTATATCCATGAAAAACAACAAAAAATAATTTACACGAACTCATTTAGTGGGGAACAGTTCGTCTCTATTTTTTTCGACGCGTTTGAAACGTTCAGTGTCTATCTAAGTATATAATTCATCAAAGGTCATTGCATAAATCATGAATGATTTAGTGATAATCATATGATAAATGAATTTTCATTGTACAGAATTACACACTATTCAAGAAATATATTGTATTGTTATGTTGTACACAAAACTTTGCTTTATTTCCCAAAATATAAGCACTGCATTAAACTTTTTATTCGAATATTTGACAAACGTCTAAAATGCAAGAAAAATTATATTTTTAATTAAATTAAAATTATTAATCGCATGATGTAATATCAATAAATTGTAAGAAAACTCTTTTCAGCTGAATTTGTTACATCTAAAAGAGGAAAAAGGATGCTTTTTCTCGATGGCTACACTTTCTCACAAGCGAACGACACTGGCTGGCGAGCGAAAACTCTCAAACGACGATGGACTTGCTCCACCAGAGCTCGCTATGGATGCAAAGCGAAAGTGTTCACTATAGAGGACTGGATAGTGCAGGGACCAAGCGATCACAACCACCCAAAGCCGAAAAGACCCGAATTGTAACTATATAATAATTAGTCTTTATCTGTAAAGGATATTATTTATTTACTTATTTTGTCATTTTATTATTATGAATAGTTTATTTGATTGTTTGTTCGAATGTGTACAGCAGTAGTATTCGGGTGATGGGCAGAATTCGGTAAAACATCGGATTATTGCAATAACATTTATCTCTAATAGTTAAGTATTTTATTTATTTGATTATTTGTCGTACTCTATAAAAATATCTCTGCCAGTTTCCGCAGAAGAAGGCCTTGAAGTCCTAATTCCATTTCCAGTAATGTCGATCTGTCTTTGAATCAATAATATGCTTGATAAAATATTGTCGCGCCACTTGTATATTTTTATAATGCAATTGAGGAATCATTACAATTATGATTGCTTTTGATTTTTTTATTACACCTAATAGACTTGTAAATAAATATTTATATGTTTAGTAAAAAAGCGTTTTAATTCACAAAATTTGAAGTACCTATAGGAACCGAAAATGTTGCATTTTCGTCGAATTTCAAGCCGAATTGGGATATTCGACACAACAGCAGAAAAAACCGAATCAACTGTATTGTTGACATACCTATTATCGATACACATTAAAAAACCACACACTTCGATACAAGCTCACAACTAATCGATCGATTCTTTCCAGCTGAATTTGTCACATCAATGAGGGGTAAAAAGATGCTCTTCCTCAATGGATACACTTTCACCCAAGCGAACGACACTCGCTGGCAAACGAAAACTCTCAAACGACGATGGACTTGCTCCACCAGAGCTCGCTATGGATGCAAAGCGAAAGTGTTCACCGTAGACAAGTGGATAGTGCATAACATCAACGAACACAACCACCCGAGGCCAAAAAGGCCCGAATAGTAATTCAGTTGAATATTTGTATGAGATTATTAATTTTAATTAAACATTTACTTGTAATGATGATGGTGTTTTTTCGCAAATGCTTCTTGCACTTAGCTTTATACGTTGTAGATGGAACATCTTAAAGTTGACCTTTTTACATTTAGTTCAAAGCATGTTCAGGCACCTTCATAAATTAAAAGTCGATGATAATTACACTGTCATTTAGAATGTCATTATCTAGCTGATTATTGCTCTTTTATACCGTTTCATGACAAAAGGAGTTTGATTGTAAAAACTAAGACCTTCCTTAAAGAGAGGCAACATGACTTGGCACGTTGACTATATACACGTTTTATATCGATACATAGCACTTTATGAAATGAAATGAAATAATTTATTCGAACCCTTAAAATGTTATACATTATTTAGATTCCGTCAATATTAACTCTACCACCAGTTTGGAAAGCAGTTCTCACTAGAAAAGAACGGTCAAGAAATTCTGTCTTATAATGCCTTATCATTTCACAACGAACAAATCATTCAGATTGCACCAACATCATTGAATTCGACATTTCCAAAGAGCACCCTGGACGCAAAAATAAATAAACAAAGCACACATCACATACGAAATACCGATGTGGAAATTTCAACTAATTTCCAAAAAAACAACCTCTTGTTCCAGGCCTGTCGTATTATTACGAAACGTCCCAACGGGGTAATCGGATTATGATCGTGGAAGGGCATCGTTTCTCCCGGCAATACGTCAAATTTGACACTGGAAAGGGACGGTGGCGTTGTACAAATCACTCTGGTCACTGCAAAGCTGCTTTATATACTATGGAAGACAAAATTGTGGCTATAAACAACACACACAATCATTCGGGATATCCTTAGATAAAAGAAATATTTTTGTGAAATTAAACAGTGAAAATTAATATTTTAATATCACTGTACAATGGGCAAGAAAAATTATACCCAAAAGTTGTATTACTCACTTGTATCGCATTGAATTGCACATGTTGAGGTATCTGTTGTTTTTCTCTGATTTTATATTAAATTTTTTCCACATGCAAAAGTCGATTCTCAAGCAATATATTTTACTGCAAACATAATCCAAATGATTGAAATTTAATGTGAAGAAGGAGTAATTCTTATAGAAATGGTATTCTTTTTTCATGTAATGTTTTTTTTCATAATGCTTTGTGGGAATGGACTTTTGCGAGCTGCTTAAAAGCTACGTTTTTAAAACTACAATTATTTACGTAAATTATACATAGTCTGCTGAAAAGACAAAAAACTTCAAATCGTCTATATTTTTTACCTTAATATTTTTTCTTTATTAAATTTACAAATTATAGATAAGTTTACTTTATTGGAGAAAAAGAAATAATAATGTGTAGGTCGTTTGAGGTTTTGAATTTGTTTATCTATTTTTGTGGCTGACTGTACTAGCACTTATGCCAAAGGTTTGATTATTGTGTTTTTGTTTAGTTATTAAAATATATGAGAAATTCTAAAACATTATCATATTTTCATTTTCTCTCAAGTGCAAAAGGTAGTAATTGCAATATTTATAACAAAATAGTAAAGCTTTAACAAAAGTTTTTTTTTCAGGTGCACGAATTTTCTTCATGAAATCGTTGAGAGGCAACCCTATGATATACTATGAGGGATACAGGTATACCCTGCATAAAGACAATACGTACTACAAGACGGGTACAAAACACAGATGGCGCTGTACGCGGCAAAACCGCGGGTGCCGTGCGTGGCTCACAACCATAGACAATAAACTCGTTAGTTATAAAAACGTACATACCCATCCTATTGATTCTAAGCATGTTTTTCCGAACGTCAATTTATATTAGGGCCAGTTCCAGATAACTTGTAGACATATAACGCTATCTAACAAATAAATCTGACACATTACTAGTGATTTTTTCTGCCAAATATTTTGTAAGGCGGATAAATACCGAATAGGCTATCAAGAACTCTATCAGCATGTGGTGAAATCAGCCCTAAGCTTATTTGAAAATTAATATCAATATTTCTTCACATTTCTTACTTTAAGCTATCGAAAGATCTTAAAATCTAAATAGACTCCAGATCAAGCAAAACATAGAGAGATTAATATCTTAAAACCGAATTTTATACATTAGTTCTATACATGACTATTGATTTGGCATTGTAATTCGCCCAATCTGAACAAATAACAAATAAAAAACTAAGAATATTACAGATCGACCTGGCAATCTTCAAAAAAAGAGCGTATTCCCACCTAAAAGGCCGGCAACGCATCTCTGTGTCCCCTGGTATTGCAGATGTTCATGGGCGGCCGTGATCACTTACCATCAGGTGAACCGTACGCTCGTTTGCCCCCTAAATCATAAAAAAAAGATGAAAAAACAAGTAGATTCGACAAACATTATACACATCAATTAGTTAGTGTTCTTCGTTACTTAACAAAAACTCTAAGGAAAGTTATAATTTGAAACACTGATTTGCAGTATGCTGTAGCGATCGTTAAAAGTTAAATTATTATAAATACCTAGCGGCCCCGACAGACAGTGTCCTGCCCTAAAAAGGAAATAAAATCCTAGAACCCGAGTACAGCTCAAACTACCGGATCCAATTGTTAATCTAAACCATTTTCGAATCCACCTGAAGACACACAAAAATTTCATTAAAATTGGTCCAGCCGTTTGGTAGGAGTTTAGTGACATACACGCGCACAGTAAAAATATATATATATAAAGATTATAAACACAGAAACTTTAAATAAGTTTTCAATTTGTTTTCATGTGAAGGTAACAAAGAAGGTAGTAGGTAGGTAGGTTAATTAGCCTGTGTCACTATTATGCTCCTACTCGCATCGTGTTCCTCATTCCCGAGGGTCATGATCCCTTGAACATAGAGTAATCTTTGTTTTGATTAAGTTGCGTCACCTGTGTCTTTGGCATCGTTTGGTACTAATCGTAGAGCAGATTTGGTCCGACCATCTGATGGGATTACGACTCTCTGGCTTTAACCATCAGTTGGTCGAGTCATTATTATGAATCTTACTTCTTATCTAATCTTACTAATATAAATGCGAAAGTTTGTGAAAATGTTTGGATGTTTTTTAGAAGTTAACGCAGAAACTACTGAATGGATTTGGTTGAAATTTGACACACGGGTAGATCATGTCCTGGATTAACACATACTTTTATGTCGGTAATTTGCTCCCATGGGAAATAATAGATATTTATTATCTGATTCTTTAAGTAGATGGCGCTGGCGTCGTACTGTGTTTTAGGGACTTTTGTAGCGGGAAAGGCTTCTCACGCAGACGACGCCGCGAGCAACACCTAGTTTCCTTATAAATATGTAATAGCTGTAAATTTTCTACAAACAATAAAATAAAACAGTATATATTTTTATCGCTTTCCTTTAGTAGAAATAGATACTTATGAGAAGCTTTTCATCCTGTACCTGTATTGTAATAATCCAAATATCAAATTATCGCAACACACTTCACGCATTTTGCAGAAACTATCTCTTTATTTAGCAAATATATAGACAAAGAGGTTTTATGCTATAAAAAATATTTTCTTTCTCATTCCTTTTTACTATAAAAGCAGTGTTTAATAACTATCTTTATTCACAGACAACGCACAAATTATAGTAGGGGAAAGGGGAAACAAAATGCTAGCTCTCAACGGATATCAATATTCAATACATACAAGCAAACAGGACTCTGAAGGACACATGAGAATATACTGGCGATGCCGAAACCGCAAATCAAGGCACTGCAAATCCTACGTCAGATCAGTCGATAACGTCATAGTGTTCAACAAATTTAAACACAACCATAGACCTATAAATTACCCTAGTTTTTGTTACAAATATAATGCAAGTACTACTCGCAGGACGAGAAAGATTTAAAGGTTTTTAAGGCTAACTCCATTAGAGTTGATTTTACAATAATATGAAACTTATTCACCAAACAGCCTTGGTGAATATAAAAGTGATATTGAACCGTTTGATTTATGCAACTGTATTTTTATTTGGCTGTGTTCTATTTTATTCTACCAATTACTTTTATCGGTTGAAAAATTAATCTTTAGATTAATGCTGTATGTACAATAATTAATTAAAAACCTTATAGTAATACTAGACATTCCTAAAGTGTAATGTCGCCTAATCCTATAAAACTGGATTAGAAATTAGTTATAAACGATACAGGGATAATTGTTTAATATTTAAGATTTCATCTAATGAAACCACTCATCATAAAATGGTAGAAAAGTGATAGGATTTTGTAGAAAACTGAAATTTCATTAACTTTAAACGATATAACATGGTTAAGGTTATGTCATCGTTGCTCAGCTAAAATTAAGGCTCTTATCCCACTGGTCAATTGCAAGTGAATTCAGAGCGAGGCTGCGCTGCTCGCTTGTCCAGTGGAATAAGACCGTTAACTTTACTTGACTTAATGAATTTGTGATAATTTTGTTAATGAACTGCAGATGCAGTTAAAAAAACCGTTATCATATTCTGAAGAAGTTGTTTAACTATCAATAATATTGAGACTACGCCTAAAGGTTGTCGCAAACTTATCGCCTGACAATAGATCTTCTTAAAATACAGTATTGAAAAACGGAGTTACGTTATGTGGCGAACAGTATATTATAAACATGGTTATTCATTGTTTCGAGATTTGTTTTTTTTTTTTTTTTTTATTGCATTGAATGACGAGACGAGCATGCCGTTCGCCTGATGGTAAGCGATACGACCACCCATAAACAGTAGCAACACCATCCAGCACCTTGAATGAAAAAGTACTGAGTGGTATTCCACTGCGCTCGTCATCCTGAGACATAAGATGTTAAGTCTCATTATGTCCAGTAGTTATACTGGCTACAATGTCCTTCAAGCCGAAACACAACAGTGCATGCACACTGTTGCTTGGCGGTAGAAATAGACATTGCGGTGGTACCCAGACGGCCTCTTACATAATGAGAGACCTACCACCAGTAGGACCACATTTCGAACCAGTAAACTGCAAGGTGGACAGACGACTCGATAAAGGTCGCAGGAACACGCTGGATGCAGGCCACTTTTGACAGGTCCGTCTGGAAATCTTTAGGGGAGGCCTATGTTCAGCAGTGGACGTCGTGTGGCTGATGATGATGAAACTGGTTTTACGGGGCACTGTCGAAATACTGTACCTATGTCAAGTACTTTAGAGTCCATTTTTCAATACTATATTTAGAGACGATCTGCTACTAGGCGATTAGGGTAAAACAACATTTAGAAACAACTTTCATTTCAACTCTAAAGTAATCCGAAAGGCCTAAAATTTTATTACAGATTTTAAATTAAAAGTTTATCGTGCGTGTTTAAATATGGGGGTAGAAAGAAAGCGTTATTCAATTATACTTATTGTTTCTTTATACTTTTTGGCAAAAGTTTGCTTTAATTTAATACAGTAATTATACGTTATATCGGTGCCAGATACGTATTACTTTAAAAAGAATATTATTATTTTTTTTTGTTATTTTTTATCATTATGCTTGTATGACCTACCTCAAAACACAATGTCATCTTTCATAAACAGCAATAAATAATTTATATATCAATTGTGTTTTGTTAACAAACGGGGAGGGTGGGGGCGTATGGATTTTGTTCTAACAAAACGTATTCTTTTCAGTACAATTTATAATGTCCCGGCGTGGTCGAAGGATGCTGAGGTTTCAAGGATTCAACTACAGCTCATCACGGTCGCTAGGCGCGAGGGTACGCTGGGTCTGTTCTACCCACCACCGGCGCGGCTGTCGAGCGGCCGTCAACACGTTCGATGACGTCATCACTACCTTAAACACGAAGCACAATCATTTGAGCAGCACTACCGATTACATAATGAACATACCATTCTGCCAATATGATTCCGATTGATAATACAATAAAACCTAATTGGTGATAAGTAAAAATGATATCTATTACTAAACCTATTGATTGGAATTTAAAAAACAAATTGGCTTTTCCAAAAACTATTACTTAAAACTTGATAAGCACTGCTCGTTCAGGCGCTGGTTCTTTTGCGTCTCAAACTATATTGAAAAATAAACTTTGGCTATTGGCATACAGTACATTCTATACAGTGCCTCGCAAGGAATCAGTACACTGCACCGATTCGAAATTCAAATCTCGAAACAATTAACAACAATGTGTATAAAATGTAGTTTAAAATTGTTTTTCAATACTATAATGGGGCACGGTGATGCCGATTTATGGCCGTTTTCAATAAACAAACCCAATTTTGATATTCGGAGCGATCCAACCAAATAGTCATATATAAATATCAAAAAAACTTTGTTTTAATTGGTCCATTTTCGCGATCGTTTAAGTATTGAAAACCATCGTTACTACCGAGGCGATAAGTGTGCGTCAAGCTTAGTATAGTAGACAAAATTTAAGTATTTTCATGCAATTTTACTTTTTTCGTAGTAGTGTAGTGTAAATCAGAGAAAACGTTATATTTCCTAACAAATTCTTTTATAATTATTGGTTGATATTTTTTTTGGTCGTAACTTAAGAATTTGCGATGTTAAGTCAATTTTACCTTTTACTTCTCACACTTAAGACGATTTATTTATTTTAACCAAATTTTTTCAGATTTTAAGTAACATAGAAAATAAGATGTAGTCATATATAACTAACCGTTAAATTCCTACTTAATTCTGAGTGTTAAGGATTTTTAATGAATTTTGCACTTTCGTACAACTAGATTATTTTGTTTTTAGTTTATTTGTAGTTTTACATTGTCTTCTTTGTATGTTTTTACTAATAATGTAATGTCTTGAAATACATTATTGTTATCCACACGTTGTCGTTATTGTTTTGATGCGAAATAGAGTATGTATGTCGAATTTCTACGGCTAAACCTATTTGGATAAAATTTGGTATGATTCTAATCTGAATCCTAACGATAAATGAGCAATTCTCGATGCGAAAAATAAAAAAGTAGAACTGCCAATAAAGCTTTGTATCTGTCTCAGTGTACGTCCTACAACATAAAAAATATACCAAAAATAGTATTTCATTATTTGTTAAAATGTTAATATTTTGAAATAAAACTATTTTGCGGATTTTATAGCGGTTTTTTAATTTATATTTAAAAAATCGGTCCATTCGTTTCGGAGCTACGATGCCACAGACATACAGATACACACCTTAAACTTATAACACCTCTCATTTTCTGTCGGGGTTAAAAGTCATGTTCAGTCACAGGATGTCTTAGAACATCAGACTCCACCAAAATTTCCAGACCTAATAAAGATGAGATGCATCGGACCAATAATTAACTTTATCTTTTTTTTCAGCAAAATTCATCACGTCCCGCCGCGGTCGAAGGATGCTTAGGGTCCGAGGTTACAACTACTTCTTATCCAGGTCCCATGGCTCTAAGGTGCGGTGGATCTGTTCAACCCACCACCGCCGCGGCTGCCGCGCATTTGTCATCACTTACAATGACGACATCATCACCTCCAATCAAAAACATACTCACCAGAGTACCAGTAATGATGATAATAAGTAGAATTTACCCGTACAGCGGCGTTAAGATGGTGGGGATATGTTCAGCAGTAGTCTTCGTGTAGCTGATGATGAAGATATAGTTGACCCCAATGATGTTTAAATAAAAAGGTGTCGAAGCGTTATAAACAGTCTGCAAATGGCACACTAAAATTGACCTAATTAGCTCAATCGGCCATAGTATCGTGTCATAATCTGTTGAAGTTGGACGTCTAAAGAATGTTCGATAAAATTTTCTATTTCATAATAATGAGAATTATGATATGCCGTAATACTTTCACGTGTCATACTATAGTTTGTTATTGTAATATTAATTTAACTATGTGTGGAATAATGCGCCGTTTTTGAGGGCCGAACACAGTACATGTGCCGTATCTACACATTTTTATTAAAATACCATTGGTTCACCCACATTCGTAGCGCACATAACGTATTTATCGTATGGTGGTAGGTCTCTCATTATGTAAGAGGCCGTCTGGGTGGGTACCACCGCAATGTCTATTTCTACCGCCAAGCAATAGTGCATGCACTGTTGTGTTTCGGTTTGAAGGACATTGTAGCCAGTATAACTACTGGACATAATGAGACTTAACATCTTATGTCTCAGGATGACGAGCGCAGTGGAATGCCACACAGTACTTTGTAAGACAAGTTGCTGGATGGTGTTGCTACTGTTTATGGGTGGTCGTATCGCTTACCATCAGGCGAACGGAATGCTCGTCTCGTCATTCAATACAATAAAAAGAAAAACAAATGTGACATCTTGAAACTTAATTTTGTTGATATAATACCGGCACGCTTCGATAGCCGTTTTAACGTTTGTCCGCTCATCAAGTCTCGTATTAATTCATAACTTCGTCGAACTAGCTAATTGCTGTACATTATTGACAATAGTGACGATCAGTAAAATTTATGGAATGCATAATTTTACAATACAACTCGGCATTTGTTTTCGAAATTCGAAATTTAAAATGAAATCTAATACGATTGTAACTTATAGAATCGCTGACCAGCACAATTTTCTACCTCCGGCAAAATTGCGTCGTTTTTTTTCGATAAAGAATAGAGTTCACTTCACTATTATAATCTATCAAAATGGCCATAGCGTGGCTGTATTATAGAGATTCCATCCTTAGGATTAAGAGTAATCTAGATACGTTATTTTTAACATATCGAGACAATCGCGGGATGGGAGTCAACAGAGTAAACAGCCATAGTTAATTTTAAAATTTAGTTCTATTATTTACATAATTTCGGCTTAATTCAATTACTTTCGCGCTATTATTTTTATTATTTCGCACACAATTATTTTGATTTATTGTTATTAATGGTTTAATTTTAATTTAGTACAATTATAATTGCTTAGCTGCCTCGGTGGCGTAGTTGTATTACGGTACGACTGCAATGCTGAGGTCTCGGGTTCGAACCCTGGGTCGGGCAAAGTGAAATTGGATTTTTCCATTCAGTATCAGCCCGGAGTCTGAAATTTGTGCCCGATATGGTGATAGGCTCGCCCCCTATCACATCATGGGACGGAATAAGCACGGCGAAAAGTGGGTGCACTAGTTGCGTCTCTGCCGACCCCTTCGGGGATAAAAGGAGTGAGTGTGTATGTTAGTATAATTGCTTAAGTTGTAACACGTCCGTGCTCAACGCATCGGCGCTCATGAAAGACCAGGCAGCGTCCCAGCTCACCCGCAACTTGTGCTGAATGCAACTCGTCTTGCACTCACACCATGACGTTCAACACGACACAATCGCTTCTTTAGTATTTTTACAATTTTATTTGTATATGTTTGCATGTGTTTTATTTTATTTTTACTTGTAAGCAATTTATGTACTTATTTTAGTTCTTTTTATTTGTAAGTTCTTTTATTTTAATTTTTGTGTTATGATTTTTATGCAAATAAATAGGATCAACTTTTCCTTAGCTTTTTCTTTTTTCTAAGGCCCGTATTCACAAAAGGTATGCACAAGACTCTATTCTAAATTTTAGAGACCCGTATTCAAATATAGACACTCGGTGTATACATTGAGTGCATGGTGTAGACTGTAGAGTCTCTTAGTATAAACAATGCTTTAGTCTTTAAAATTTTGACTAAGTATTTACAGTAAAAATTACGTGATCATAATATTTAAAATCGAAGTTTGAAAATATAAACGTCAGATTACAAGTTTTTTTTTATTTTTACGGTAAAAAAAATGTTTATTGTCAATCTTATTCAAATATAAAGAACTGTAGTTAAAAGTTAGTAACAAAGAAGGCTAGCTTTAGGGGCGTCTTGGGCCGTAAGACTGTGTGAAACCAACATACCCGTTCCACTCACCCCCCAGTGGTGGTAGCGATAACGCGTTTTTCCCCGCGATAAAAAAAAAGGCGGTCGCCTAGGGCGTTAGATCAAAGGGAGGGCGCCACTAGCTAAGAAGATAAGTGTGCGTCAAGCTTAGTATAGTAGACAAAATTAACGTATTTCATGCAATTTTACTTTTTTCGTAGTAGTGTAGTGTAAATCAGAGAAAACGTTATATTTTCTAACAAATTCTTTTATAATTATTGATTGATGTTTTTTTTTGGTCGTAACTTAAGAATTTGAGATGTTAAGTCAATTACCTTTTACTTCTTACACTTAAGAGCGTTTACACCCTACCGTGCGCTGTATGGCTTAAAAAGAGTACTTTTTGAATCAGTTAATATCCATCTAAACATTATTTTAAAAACATATTAATTAGTAATCATTTTAGAAAATGTTGTCTTATAATTAATATGATTAAAAAATAAATATTTATAGAGCATTTGTAAATTCTATAATGATTACTGAACAGAGGTTTTCTTATTTTCGCTTCGAGCGTCAATTTAGAAGCTCAAAATATCTCAAATCACTCAAAAAAATAATAATAAAAAATAATTATCTAGCTAAAAAGATCGTTATGAAAAAAGTTATTTAGGAAAAAAAGACATTTTATGCTTAATTTACTATAGAATTTTAATCTTATTAATTAGAAGACAACATTTTCTAAAATTATTACTAATTAATATATTTTTAAAATATTTTTAGATGGATATTAACTGATCTAAAAAGTACTCTTTTTAAGCCATACAGCGCACGGTAGGGTGTAAACGCTCTAAGTCGATTTATTTATTTTAACCAAAATGTTTCAGTTTTTAAGTAACATAGAAAAAATTATGTAGACATATATAACAAACCGTTAAATTCCTACTAAATTCTGAGTGTTAAGGATTATTAATGAATTTTGCACTTTCATACAACTAGATTATTTTGTTTTTAGTTTATTTGTAGTTTTACATTGTCTTCTTTGTATGTTTTTACTAATAATGTAATGTCTTGAAATACATTATTGTTATCCACACGTTGTCGTTATTGTTTTGATCCGAAATAGAGTATGTATGTCGAATTTCTACGGCTAAACCTATTTGGATAAAATTTGGTATGATTCTAATCTGAATCCTACCGATAAATGAGCAATTCTTGATGCGAAATATAAAAAAGTAGAACTGCCAATAAAGCTTTGTATCTGTCTCTGTGTACGTCCTAAAACATAAAAAATATACCAAAAATAGTATTTCATTATTTGTTAAAATGTTAATATTTTGAAATAAAACTATTTTGCGGATTTTATAGCGGTTTTTTAATTTATATTTAAAAAATCGGTCCATTCGTTTCGGAGCTACGATGCCACAGACATACAGATACACACCTTAAACTTATAACACCTCTCATTTTCTGTCGGGGTTAAAAGTCATGTTCAGTCACAGGATGTCTTAGAACATCAGACTCCACCAAAATTTCCAGACCTAATAAAGATGAGATGCATCGGACCAATAATTAACTTTATCTTTTTTTTCAGCAAAATTCATCACGTCCCGCCGCGGTCGAAGGATGCTTAGGGTCCGAGGTTACAACTACTTCTTATCCAGGTCCCATGGCTCTAAGGTGCGGTGGATCTGTTCAACCCACCACCGCCGCGGCTGCCGCGCATTTGTCATCACTTACAATGACGACATCATCACCTCCAATCAAAAACATACTCACGAGAGTACCAGTAATGGAGATAATAAGTAGAATATACCCATACGGCGGCGTTAAGATGGTGGGGATATATTTCGCACCTTTAGAACGAAAACGACAAAACAATCGAAAATTGATTTATCGTCATAAAATGACTTAAAACTGGTCCCTTTTCTATAAAAATATAATAAAAAGGCCCAATATAACAGTTTGGTCCTTTTCCCGCTTGATTATGGCTGTGTTTGAACTTTGAACTATTGTTGTATTGAGAACTTCGTTTTAAGAAATTTTATGAAGGTAACTCAATTTTGGATTTAGTTAATTGTGTCGTTTTCGTTCTAAAGGTGCGATTTGTCAGTGAATAGACGACTTGATCAAGCTCGCAGCAAGCTAGATGCAGCTATGCAGGTTTTGACAGGTCCGTCTGGTATCTGCTTATGTTCAGCAGTAGGCTGATGATGATCAGCTACAAGAAGTCGTAGTCGTAGTAGATATAGTTGACCCAATGGTGTTTAAAGAAAAAGATGTAGAAGCGTCATAAACAGTCTGCAAATGGCACATTAAAATGGAGCTAATTACCTCAATCGGCCATAGTATCGAGTCAGAATCTGTTGAAGTTAGACGTCTAAAGAATGTTCGATAAAATTTTCTATATGATAATAATGAGAATTATGATATGCCGTAATACTTTCACGTATCATATTACAGTTTGTTATTGTAATATTAATTTAACTATGTGTGGGATAATGTGCCGTTTTAGAGAGCCGAGTACAGTATATGTGCCGTATCTACACATTTTTTTTAAATATCATTTGTTCACCCACATTCGTGGCGCACCCAACGTACACAGCGTAATATTTATCGTATGTGACATCTTGAAACTTAATTTTGTTGTCTATAATACCGGCATGCTTCGATGGCTGTTTTAACGTTTGTCCGCTCATCAAGTCTCGTATTAATTCATAACTTCGTCGAACTAGCTAATTGCTGTAGAGTCAGCCACATAAGTAGCTGAACAAATTCAAAACTTCAATTTGCCCCTTCTTTTTTGTGTTCTTACCAATTTTCATTTTCTCTTCACAAAAATAAAATAAAAGGGATTTACTTTACTTCAGACAAAGAAAAATAAGGATTTTAATTGAACTGAATGCGTATAGGCGGTTTGAAATTTTGAATTTGTTCAGTTACTTATGTGGCTGACTGTACATTATTGACAATAGTGGCGTTCAGTAAAATGTATGGAATGCATAATTTTACAATACAACTCGGCATTTGTTTTTCGAAATTCGAAATTTAAAAAATGAAACTTAATACGATTGTAACTTATAGGATCACTGACCAGTTGGCTTAAAATGTGATAAAAAAACACGTCACGACTCCGTTTCGTCTTATTGGGATTGATTGAGAGACTAACAAGAGACTGACGTATTGGTCTCTCGATCAATCACAAACATCAAAATTAAACGACATCGTTTTACGAGTTGCGTCCTTGTGTCACATTCTAAGCCCACAGCACAATTTCTACCTCCAGCAAACTCGCGTTGTCGTTTTTCGATAAAGAATAGAGTTCACTTCACTATTATAATCTATCAAAATGGCCATATTATAAAGATTATAAAGCGTGCCAGTATTATAAAGATTCCTCCCTTAGGAGAGTAAGCTAGATACGTTATTTTTAACGTATCGAGACAATCGCGGGATGGGAGTCAAAGAAGTAAACAGCCATAGTTATTTTTAAAATTTAGTACTGTAACACCTCATACAAAAGAGTAGTCCCATCACGTCGCCGAGAGATGGCGCTGCTGCGGCGCTGCTACGGATACGTACAAATTATGAATCGCGATATCAAGATTCTCCGGAGAAACATGACCTGCGGAGGAATTTTGTGACTCAGTGTGGTTAGAGGTGGTTAAAGGTGGTTGATAGTGGTTAATGCATAGATATTCCTTGATTTACAAATTACGATTCCGGCTTCCGAATTTAGCTTCCACTGCGTGGGACTATTTTTGGGACCGACGTGTAGTTTAGAAGTAGGGAACGCTTCCACGTCGTGGGACGTTTCACCTTCAGTAGGATATCCACAACAGTTGTATATATCTCGTCTACAATCTGAATACGAATAAAGACTCTTGGAACCCGAGACTGTGTTTCACCATCACCAACCTCAGCCCGTTACATCTGGTGACCAACGTGGGGCACATCAAAACCTCCGCCTGTTACAGTACTAATATTTTTATTATTTCGGCTTAATTCAATTACTCTTACGCTATTATTTTTATTATTTCGCACACAATTACTTTGATTTATTGTTATTAATGGTTTAATTTTAATTTAGTACAATTATAATTGCTTAGCTGCCTCGGTGGCGTAGTTGTATTACGGTACGACTGCAATGCTGAGGTCTCGGGTTCGAACCCTGGGTCGGGCAAAGTGAAATTGGATTTTTCCATTCAGTATCAGCCCGGAGTCTGAAATTTGTGCCCGATATGGTGATAGGCTCACCCTCTATCACATCATGGGACGGAATAAGCACGGCGAAAAGTGGGTGCACTAGTTGCGTCTCTGCCGACCCCTTCGGGGATAAAAGGCGCGAGTGTGTGTGTGTGTGTGTGTATAATTGCTTGAGTTGCAACACGTCCGTGCTCACAACGCATCGGCGCTAATGAAAGACCAGGCAGCGTCCCAGCTCACCCGCAACTTGTGCTGAATGCAACTCGTCTTGCACTCACACCATGACGTTCAACACGACACATTCGCTTCTTTAGTATTTTCACAATTTTATTTGTATATGTTTGCGAGTGTTTTATTTTATTTGTTCTTGTAAGCAATTTATGTACTTATTTTAGTTCTTTTTATTTGAAAGTTCTTTTATTTTAATTTTTGTGTTATGATTTTCATGCAAATAAATGGGATCAAATTTTCCTTATCTTTCTCTTTTTTCTAAGGTCAGTATTCACAAAAGGTATGCACAAGACTCTATTCTAAATTTTAGAGACCCGTATTCAAATATAGACACTCGGTGTATACATTGAGTGCATGGTGTAGACTGTAGAGACTCTTAGTATAAACCATGCTTTAGTCTTTAAAATTTTGACTAAGTATTTAAAGTAAAATTACGTGATCATAATATTTAAATTCTAAGTTTGAAAATATAAACGCCAGATTACAAAATATTTTTTTATTTTTACAGTAAAAAAATGTTTATTGTCAATCTAATTAAAATATACAGAGCTGTAGTTAAAAGTTAGTAACAAATAAGGCCAGCTCTAGGGGCGGGCTGGGCGGTCGTCTAGGGCGTCAGATCAAAGGGAGGGCGCCACAAGCTGACTAGAATGTCATCATCTACGTTATACTAGAAAGGTACAGTTGGGTCCTAAACAAAGGACGCCAAAAAAAATTCCCCGGGGCGCCCGAATAGCTCAACTCGGCCCTGGTGTAAAAAAATACATCATTATAATTGTTTACCAAATTACATGCGTAAAAAGTGTTTGACAGTTCACAGTATTAAGTAAGTACCTACCTACCTATATGATGTGAAATAATTATATATATTTTTAATGAATTATAAATAATTGATCAAATATTCAATTTTATTACTTAAAATATTACGTTACTAAAATGTGTTATTTGGTACAATATTATTTAAATACATACACGCCTATCGCAAAAGGACGTCATTTTATTAATTAAAACCACTTGGTATGTATTTTCCTACAACTTATTGATCTAGCTCATGAGTTCTCAAACTTATTTCGTCTACTGCCCACTTTGAGAATCTAGTGCCATATGAGTCTTATTCTTTTGAGTCAAAACTTACATCCCTACTGATGCCTTATCCGTCATCCTTATTAATTAAAGCCTTCAGCGCCTACAAGGGGGTGTTATCGCCCACTTTAAGAAAGATTTATTAACTCTAGCTATTTTAATACGTATGGAAGTGGACAATATAGGAATTATGGTATAGACGCCCCGAGAGGATAGATGCCTCGATCATAACCTAACATATTTGGAAATAATGTGAGAAAAACATCGTGAGGAAACCTGCATACCTGAAATGTTCTCTATAAGAATTTCGAAGGTCTAAGAAGTCTGACAACCCGCCAAGGCCAATGTGGTGGACTAAGGCCTAAACCCTCTTAGTTGTAGAGGAGGCCCGTGTCCAGCAGTGGGCTGAGTATATAATATAGGACTGGTATGGTATGGTAAATTCTTTTTGATACTATTATCGTCTTCGAATAACATTGCTTTCGAGAATCGGGGCGTCTATACCATAATCACCCTATTTATTTCCATATCGTCTCTTTATTGTTTGTGGAAAGGATATTTGTATACCCAGATGTCACCGTAGGAAGGTGTAACTACCCGCCATAGTGGCCCACGTAAGTTTTACGCGTTCCAGGATCAGCCTTGTATACCCGGTCTTGAACCCACATTGGGTGTACCTACTGACAAGGAATAATCTGTCGGCAATTGTTACTCTATAATATGGAAGTTATTGCATAAAGCAGCAGACCGAGCTCTGGCATACCTATGTCCAGCAGTGGCCTGCAACGGGCTGATGATGATGATGGGAGCTACTTACCATCAGGTGCAGACGAGTCACTATGCTGTGGCGGTATGAAAAAAAAATCGCTTTGAAACTCAACAAGTAAATATAACTAACTAATACCTACATATTTCCAATTCCAGTCCAATTCATCAGATCTCGTCAAGGTCGCAGCATGTTGAAGTTTCAAGGGTACAACTACTGCTTCAGCACGTCTTCTACGTCAGGACACAGGATTCGGTGGCGGTGTTCCACACACCAGCCTCGCGGCTGTCGGGCTACCGTCCTCACCTTCGATAACGTCGTCGTATGGTCAAATACATACCACAACCATGATATAACCAGAGATGTGATTTATCTAGATACAAGTATCTGAAATACAGATACAAGATACTAAATACGTATTTTGTATCTTGTATCTAAGATACTTTTTCAATTTTTATTTTGTATCTTGTATTTAGATACAATTTTTTAGTATCTTAGTATTTTACAAATACTTAATTTGCTAAGATACTTTTACTAATTATCTATGCATTTTTTACATTAACGGCTCATTTAAAGCCCATATACACGTTGCAAGTTTCTTGCCTGTTGCATACAATTAAATTGAAGCAATATATGACTTGCATGGTTTCAATAATCAACACGTAACATTCTTGATTTGTTTGTGTAAAAAGCACATGCTATAATTGGTTAACCAAACATTGTATTCAACTGGTTTCTGTCTTCTTTTGAAAACATGAGGGCATTGAGTCTTATAATTTTGATTTTCAGTGTGTCTCCTGATTCCGATAAATCTCAATGAACTTTATTAAATCAGCAGAACCTAATTTTAATACTTTTTACTCATATTTTTTAATAAACACAGTAGCTTCTAAAATCTAAAACGTTCAACATTTGATTTTTTATGGCATTGTATGACGGACCACCCAGAGTCCAGACGGACTTTTACATATGAGAGACCACCACCGCAATGTCTATTTCTACCGCCAAGCAGCAGTTTGTGTGTGTGTTTCGGTTTGAAGGACATTGTAGCCAGTGTAACTACGGGACATAATGAGACTTAACATCTTCTGTCTCAGGATGACGAGTGCAGTGGAATGCCACACAGTACTTTGTAACTCAAGGTGCTGGATGGTGTTGCTACGGTTTATGGGTGGTCGTATCGCTTACCATCAGGCGGACGGCACGCTCGTCTGGTCATTCAAGGCTATAAAAAAATAATTTCAAAAGGTATCTTATTTGAAAAAAGTATTTAGAAGATACGTATTTTGTATCTAGTATTTAGATACCATTTTCAAAAGTATCTTGTATTTGGTATCTCAAATCCTTTATTTACAAGTATCTTGTAACTTGTATTTCAGATACTTTTATGAAGTATCTTGAACATCTCTGGATATAACTTACACATAGTTGAGGTCACATTTAGAAAGCTTAGTGATTCTAGACTTAGGTTTCATATTAAAAGACTCATCACGCCTTTATCCCCGAAAGGGTATGCAGAAATGTAACCAAAGCACCCACTTTTCGCTATGTGTGTTTCGTCCCATGGTGTGATAGGTGGCGAGCCTATTGCCATATCAGGCCTAAGTTTCAAACTCCGGACTGATACTGTGAAAAAAACAATGAAACCCAATATCACTGTGTGCTATATATTTATGTAATTTTTAATGTCTGTAAGTACCTAATGCCTGGTTCCTATGATCTTTAACCAACCATCATTTTATAAAAGTTTGTCATTCTTTTTTGAATTATGAGTAATTCATAGTTTTTTTTTTACCATAATTTAATACCATAAAAAAACAAAAAAAAAACTCTTAGTAACAACAAGAAACAGAAATTAAGAATTATCCACTCACTGAACTGAAATTAAAAAATTCAGGATCTGTGTGAATACATGCTGAATTTTGAATTTTGTGTTATCTCATAGTAAAGCCAAACGGTGCGTTCTGTATGTAAGATTTGAATTCAGAATGTAATTCCAGATGTATAGGTACAAGCGTCTACGTTTCGTTATTACTTATTAGTTATTGCCTTTAAAGATATTTAGTACGAGAACACGAACGAATATATATATTTTTATTCTTGAGCATATAAATTTTTATCATAAGATAAACGTTAATTTTGCAATATCGCTTTTGTAACCAACGTTCTATTTAAACAAAACAACATCAAATGCCGTTTTTGCAGTCTCATGAACTAAACGCAATCATGACATAGTTGACACTTGACACTTGACAGTAGACAGCGTCCCATTGTTATTGTATCATGTATGGCAGCGAAATATATTTTTTTTATTTTTAATTTAACTGCGTTATTTGTATCGTTATCGGCCAATATTAATGTAATACTTATAAATCCTAATAGGTATAAGTTATGAATACACGGGTAAACAATAATCTTAATTGTTTGTGGTTATTATTTGTAATGTACTTTAAAATTAGATAAACACTGTTTGTTTGATTTTTAGAGAGTTAAAAAGGCTATGATCAAAGACGAGGTATCTTTATTACTTGATTTAATACAAGTTCATCCGATTATAAATGCTAAAGAAACAAACGCGACCACAAACAGATTAAAGGATGATGCATGGACATCTCTGGCACATACC
This sequence comes from Sphinx pinastri, assembly GCA_947568825.1. Lineage (NCBI taxonomy): Eukaryota > Metazoa > Arthropoda > Insecta > Lepidoptera > Sphingidae > Sphinx > Sphinx pinastri. Next base: position 3,846,425 of record OX387627.1, on the reverse strand, counting down.
TTCAATGCTAGAACTAGGTCTAGATCCAGAACTAAAGAGCAATTGAAATTGAAATGGGATAATTTAAAAAAACAGGTCCGAAAACGAGCTCAGCAAATAAGTATGGATCGAGAGGTAATCTAAGTATACCATATCATACCAGCCCTGTATTATGTACTGCCCGCTGCTAAGCACGGGCCTCTTTTACAACTGTGATGGTTTAGGCCTTAGGCCACCTCGCTGGCCTAGTGCGGGTTGACAGACTTACCTTCGAAATAAGATGGGGAATATATGGGATATTCTCCATCTAAGTATGTCATAATGAAATTTATAGCAATTTGATTACTTTAAATAATGATTCAATTTAAGTGATTGCACAGCGTACAGGGTCATTTTGACGTTGCATTAAGTAATAAATGAAACCACATACTTATCATCATCAACATAACACTTTATTATAAGTTACTTAATCCACAGATGTTAAGTAAAAGTGTAAGTTTCAAACAAAATAAATAATTTTACACATCCTAATGCCACTACTCCGTGGCATAGCTTGCCATAGAGGGGCCCCATATCAAAATGTTGGGGGCCTTCCAACGCTAGATTTATACTTTCTTAAGTACAGGCCGGTTAGCTTGTGCCACGCCGCATGTCCCACATTGTACGCTCGGAGGCCTCGTATTATTGGTATGGCTGATATAGTAGTAGCTACGGCCCTGCCACAACTACTAGTCTAAGATAAAAGCAAGCTTTCAGTCGGAAATACTCACACCATATTCGCACTAAATTACAAAATTTTCAATAAAGTAAAACTGGTTCTTTTGTGGAAAATAATCATTATTAAATGATAATTTTTGGCACAATGCTAGCAGAGGTAAAGTATATGGTTTATAATATGCAATGTCAACATGTCCCTGTATATTATTTTTCTTACTATTTCCCTAGATTGACGGTGCTAAACTGGCCTACATGACACCAGATAAAATATTAGATAAAGTAGCGGTACTTTTAGAAACTAATTACACTGTTCCTAATGATCTGTTGATGGCTGATGGCATTGGTCACAGTAGTCCAGTGTTGGCAATTGGCAGTGTTGCCACTCACATTGTCACAAATAAACCTATTTTGGCATTTAATGAAGTACCAATTGAAAATATCCACGATGACATGAAAGTAAAAGAAACTTTGTGTGAAGGTAATATATTATCTTTGAAGTATGATATTGTGATTTTTTTAATTTACCCAAATAATTTCTTCAGATATGCCAGCAAAAAAAGAAATAGAATTAAAGGACTCTGATTCCCTTAGTTCAGAGAGCTCCAAACATTTCTATATTATGCCTAACAAGCAACATTCAATGAAAAACAAAAAAAAAGGTGTGTAATTTTTTTTCTTTTGGTCTTTCTAGTGGAAGCCGCGAAGCAACAATCAGTAATCAATAAATACTAAAGTTTAAAGTATATAAATAGTATCTATTTTTTATATGAGATGACAGTGTCTTGCTTCACTGGTAATTTTTTTGTCATTCCACTACTATTTGATCTAATTTTGTATCAGTTCAATATCACATATACATTTGCATTCCATATTTTCAACTTCTTGTCCTTTTTATTATTTTTTTCTTTCAGGTAACAGGTCAGACAAGGTCGAAATGTCCATTATCAAACGTAACTTAGCCATAGCAAAATATTATGATAAGAGAAGGGAGAAAGTGGAATTAGAAATGAAACTTTTAAAATCAGAATTAGCAAAGATAGAGAGTGGTGCAAAAAATTTTAGTGTAATATTGACTGGTATAAATAGGTAATTTAATAGACATATTTAAGTTCGTTAAGTTTTCCATTGTCATAATTTATTAAAGAAAACATTGGTAAATATAGGATATTTAAGTTATTTGTAATTTTGGTTTTTAGGTCTTAAGTCATTATAAAATAATTAAGAATATGAAAACTGTTACTTAAAAGATAAAAAAGCTTATTTAATATCTTGTTCTGTCTTTCAATATTCATCCTTACATATTTTGTGACACTGAGTAATGGTATTTAACTATGGATTAAAAAATAAAATAAATTACTGAGTTTTGGCGGGAACTTGGAAGTGTCATGAGGTGCTCTTGTTTTAATTCATTATTTTGGTGATACTTAGTGTTATATTGCTTAATTATGGTGGTATATTATCCAATATAGTTCTATTAAAGAGCTCAAATGAAGTGAATTGAAATAACTGTGCTAGTCAAGTGTTTGTTTTGTTGCCGCCAAAACTCCTCGATAAAGTCTTTGTAAGGTAGCCACTGCCATACTTCGACATAGTACTACTACTACTGAGGATAACAAAGAATTTCAAAGAAACAATATTATATATGTAACTTCCAAAAACTTTGACACTGGCAGATGCGCAAACCGCGCCTTGCCAAAGAGAAAAAAAAAAAAAAAAAAAAAATTATCAAAGAAAGGACATGTCCAAAAACGGGCTTAAAATTCTAACCAAGACACTTTATATATATTTGGATAGTGCCCCAAAAAATTAGGCCTTTGCAATAAATCATATAATTTCAACATCCTCCGATTTTGAGGTGTATGTAATTTTATTTTGCTTAAAAATTACACTTAATATGAACGTTTTTAAGGAAGTTAGTTATAAATGGAGGGGTTTGCCCCTTTAATATCACTAAAGTTTGAGCTTGGTTACATTTTGAGGCCCAGCACCAATACAAAAAGCGGACATCTCCTTTCCTAGTTTTAAAATTTGACAGATGCTGATAGCTAAAAACCCCAAACGATTTGTGACCTAGGTCCAGGGCCCGAACTATAATATATTGTTTAGCCTAAAATATGTACAGTCAGCAGCATAAATATCTGTACAAAATCAAAATTTCATATCGCCTATATACGCATTAAGTTAAACTGAAATATTTTTTCTTCGTTTGAAGTAAAGTTAATACCTTTTATTTTATTTTTGTGAAGAGAAAAATAAGATTAGTAAAAACACAAAAGTATGTAGGCAATTTGAAATTTTGAATTTGTTCATCTACTTATGCTGCTGACTGTACAGTCAGTCATATAAGTAGCTGAACACATTCAAAACTTCAAATCCCCAGTATACTTTTGTGTTCTTACCAATATTTTATATCTTTTGACGACAATAAAACAAAAAGTACTTTACTTTTCTTTACACAAAGAAAAAATACCACACCAACCCGCACTGGGCCAGCGTGGTGGACTAAGGCCTAACCCCTCTCAGTGTCTTCACACCCAATGCACGCCCATGCTTTTTTTTTTTTTTTTTTTTTTAACACGGGGAAATCCATTTACGGATTTCTGCCGGACTCACCGGTCGAAACCGTCCTACCGACTAAAACCCCGCCATTCTACTCTCTCTCCCTTATATCGAAAGTCGCGGGGTGCGCATGAGCATGCAACCGCAACCCTCGCAGGAGTTAGCTCTTGACCAGAGCCTCTCGTAGTCCGAGGAACAAAACCTCGGTAATATCATAGGCGTGCATGTAATTCTGCACGCCAGCCTCTTGGGCATTATTTTTTTTTCCCCGGTAGCCGGATGCCTGCCCGCCACCTGCACGCCCATGCTTTGGGGGACATTAGTCGCGGGCAGAGTCACACAGTTCAGTGTGTATACCTCTTGGTTGGATAACACAATGAGGCCTAAAAGGACCCGCGAACATTTCCTGGCACCCTCTCTTTCCGCCCATCCTGGGAACCTTCCTCCCTCCCCCCCACCTTCCCTTCCATATTCCTCTCCCAGGCCCCTGCAGTCGTCAAGCCGGGGGACTCCAGTATCCCATTCGCAGGTTTCCCCCGGTGTTGACTGCAGGATCGCCTACCGGAAAAAAAAACCCCTCTCAGTAGTAGAGGAGGCCCGTGCTCAGCAGTGGGCAGTATATAATACAGGGCTGATTGCATTGCATTGCATTGCAAAGAAAAAATAAGTTTAAATTAAACGTAACGCGAAGGTATAAGCGATTTTAAATTGGTTCCGCTGCTAATGTGGCAGACTGTACATGGCTCAACACTTCAAAATATTAGGTACCAATCGTAAGGCAAACAAATATTTTTTCGAGGGTAAACCTCATTCCTCCTCACATGCACGCTGGACACCTGTATCCATACCGCCTACCTGCAATACCTAATTGAAGGATTAAGTGAAGCTAAGTATGGCATGGCATGACTCCGCTACAACTGATGACTACTGAGCACTCTATGTACATAGAGTGGAGTCCAAATAGAATATCAACTGACGAGATAACGAGAAATGATTATCCTAGACCAGCGGTCGGCAACAGGCGGACCGCGATCGATCGCGATCGCGTCGATCCTTGGACCGCCGAATATTTTTAAATATAACTACCTACCTATTCAATTTAAATTACATTTTTATGTAACTACTTAGCTCTACATTCATTTAGTATTAAGAGTTTTTTTGGCACTCGATACAAATTTTCAACAGGATCCGGACCCCGTTCGAAATTACTTGCCGACCCCTGATCTAGGCAATCGACACATATAGGCACAGGTGAATTTTTCAATTGGGCGTGGATGGCGAAATCCTAAACTATGAGGAATAGCGAAAAATGCTCGAAGGAGTCTTGGAACCGATTTTGATGAAAACTAAAACCGCTTCGTTGAATTAAAAAAAAATCCTGACTAGGAACCGAACTCGTTGATTTAACAATCTATGTATTGTTAAATCATTCGATAGTGTCGTTAATAAGGAGCAAATTCTGGGAAGTAATGACCTACGGCAAACTAAAGAAAAGAGCTCATTTTAACAAATCCTTTTTATGTTTCCTATGTTACCTACCTAAGTATACCTTAATTAATTAATCTATTTTTTTTATGGCATTGAATGACGAGACGAGCATGCCGTTCGCCTGATGGTAAGCGATACGACTACCCATAAACAGTAGCAACACCATCGAGCACCTTGAGTTACAAAGCACTGTGTGGCGTTCTAGTGCGCTCGTCATCCGGAGACATAAGATGTTAAGTCTCATTATGTCCAGTAGTTACACTGGCTACAATGTCCTTCAATCAGAAATATCACACTGCATGTACACTGCTGCTTGGCGGTAGAAATAGACATTGCGGTGGTACCCACCCAGACGGACTTACATATGAGAGACCTACAACTAGGAATTATTCCATAGGACAACATAGGTAGATAGTCGTCTACCTATGTTAAGTCTCGTCTCGTCATTCTATGAAAAAAAAACTCAAGTCTATTGCCATTTACCTCAACGCCGGTTCGTAAGGCATGGTGAACCTAACAGAACCGCTCAGTCGCCCCGCACGAAGGCTAGGCGGTAGTAGTAACGTACTTTCTCCGCGAAACCAAAAAAAGACAATTCCAAGCTCCGGGTGAGCATGAGTAAGTAGTAACTCAGCAGAAAAACTAAGATCACTGATCAAATTAATTAATAACATATCTTTTCCAGTGAAATTCGTGGTATCGCGGCGAGGCAAGCGTTTAATCCTTTTAAACAACTTCACATACTCGTTGACACCCTCCAAAAGCGTGAAGCAACGATGGACATGCTCTACTCATTACTCTTTGGGATGCAGGGCATATCTCTTCACAGTTGGTGATACCATCGTGTACTCGAAGGAAAGCCATAATCATAAGTCCACAATGGGCAAACGAACAAAAGTCATTGAATTTGCTAATGAGTATTACAAGTAATAAAATTACAGGAATTAAAACCAGTAACATGAAATTACAGTTACAAAACTACATTACAAAAAATAACATAAAGGTAATTACAATATACACTAGAATTACATAGATAATATTTTTTATAACACAGTTCAGAAAAGTCATTTATTCAATAGCCATTTTTATTATCCAAAATTCTGTATTCCTTTTTTAAATATAAAATTATACAATAAAATTAATGAGCCTGATTAATGAATCTTTTATCAGCCTGTATGATAACATATTACAAAGATAACTTCGCTGGAGATCCGACATAGAAAAACGTGATTCTGAACCTGTGTCGTTTTCGTGAGAAGCCCAATTGAATAGAAATAAAAAAACAGGCCCGAAATCCTTTAAAGTCGGCGCACGTTTCCTGGCGCTATGATTTTCATGTAAGTTTATGTTGATACACAACTACAATACTACGGAACAGAGAAGTTAAGTAGAATGTTTTATTATAGCATTTAAAATGATATTCGATATATAGTTATTCGACGTGTACAAAACCCACTTGCTCGTATGCTTGAAAAACAGACGAAACTCACTTTTAAATGAATCTTACCATGATATATTTTTAGTTGCAGCTGAATTCGTTTTGTCCAGGCAGGGCAATCGGATGCTTAAAGTCAACGGCTATACGTACACTTTAATACCTTCGAAGTCCAGGCGGAAAAGATGGCGATGTTCTACCAGACACGTCGGCTGCCTCGCCTACGTCACGACCATGGATGACGTCATCATTTACATCAACGGGTATCACTTACACCCAAGAAAAGAAGAGTGTTAGCGCTACAGATAGGTAACTTAATTTTTAGCTTAATTTATTACTGTTTCGGCCCGCCTGCTGTGTAGGCCCGCCATCTATCACAACGGGACGAAATGCACGTGGGGGTGCACTATTTGCACCCCTTCCTACCCTTTCGGGGATAAAAGTGTGTGTATATGTTTTGTGTAATTCTTAAGAAATTTTCAAGTATTAGAATACAATCAAGTACCTATTTCGAGTGTTTTAATTTTCCTGCTCTACTAATCAGTCGGTGAATTAATATGACCTGCTCCGAATTGACTAACACTTTAATAGTATACCACGAGATGATCGAACTCTAAAAAGAATAATTTAATATACATTTCACCTAGTGTTTTATTAGTAGGTAGGTATACCTAATAAACGAAACTATCCTGTCCTAACACCCGCCACTGCAACCCCTGTAAGCCAGGATCGGCAGTGGCACGCATTTTACGACACCGAGCGGTGAAGCTCGGCGAGTCTCTGGGATCACTAATTAGTCTTAATCCTTAACGAAGTTAATCAAATAGAAGAATAGGGGGAGTTAGAAATATATTTTTGCACTCAAGGATTAGTTACGCCTATTAGGTGTAGATACCGAACATGCGAACTAATCCTTTTTTAACCGACTTCAATAAAAGGAGGTTTTGTATTCGACCCGTATGTATGTAAGTTTGTATGGCCGCGATTTTCTCAAAAACTACTGATCCGATTTGGATGGGATTGTCGTTATTCAAATGTATATTTTTCAGGAAAGGATTTAGTATATAATTTATGAGGATCTGATGAAGATCTTCGGAGATAGACAATGGAACTCTTCAATAACTAACAGCAGATGACCCGCGAACGCTGCAATCGTATATCTATAATATATTGTTTACACCATAACATGATTAACTAACAAAAAAGCAATAAATAAAATCTTTTTACCAGAAAACAATTAGCTCTTATTTTGTATGAAAGCCTCATTTGCACTTATCTATGATTATCGATAAAATACTGGGACCGTAGCTAAATGGTCTTTCTACAATCGTTAACGCTAACGTGATGATGGGAATGACACATGCTAGCAATAAAGTTATCGTTAGGACTATCGTTATGTCATTCCCATTTTTCTATTAGTATTAATGATCGTAGACGCATCTTGGCTACAGTCTCTAGTTAAAGACCGATGCAAAACATTTGTACTCAATTTGAAATATCGTCATTTACTATTCGCGTAGTAATAAATAATAATTATTTTTCCAGTGGAATATCTAACTTCAAAGAAGGGCAAGAATTTAATACGACTCAACGGGTATACATACTACAAGTTACCTTCCAAGTCCAGTAAGATTCGATGGAGATGCTCCACTCACACCCCTCACGGCTGCCGAGCGAATATAATCACTGTTGACTATGAAATCGTCAACATCGACGATAACCATAATCATTAAGACTGCTATAATGTGACGTTTATAATGACGCACGTTTTTGAACGCTCTCGATGCGTTTTGACGCGCACATTTGAATGTGGAGGGAAACGATTCTTGTATTTTATTTATTGTATTGTATGTATTTTTCTGGAAGCTAAGTGTGCAGGGCCTCGGAAGGTTAAGTATGAGGCTCGGAACCCGGATGGGAAGCCCTCTCTTTAATGTCTTATCTTTAATCTACGTCTGGGAGCATGTAAAACCTTTCAATATCATTGTATCTGAAGCAAGTAATGCGCTTTCACATAGCAGCTATAAAAATTCGTCCTTGAAATGTTTATTACAATTAATTAAGTATTGTAAGGAGACCTCAACGGATGTATTATTAGCAATAAAGACTTTTCTCATTATATTATTTTAATTAATAAGTACGTTGATACGAGACGTTTTAAGAGAAATCTTATCCGATTGCGATTCTCCTGTTTTCCTAACAACCCTATCTCCAAATCAAAAATCTCATTCACATGATACATCCCATTTCAGATTACGAATTCATAATATCCAGGAAAAAGAACCGACAGTTAGTGAAAGACGGGTATACATACTACATGGATGGTCGTACCGCGATGAACTGGGCACAGAAAACAATATGGCGGTGCTCCACCCATCAAGGGAAAAGAGGCTGTAAAGCAAGGATACATTTGATCGGAACTCGGTTGGTGTTTGGACAGTACCAGCATAACCATACGCCTATAGGAGCTATCATACCTATACCTTACTTCAAATAATGAAATATTTGGATATAGTTGTCGTGACAAAATTAAAGTACCTACCCGTGTGGTGCCGCCCCCCGAGGCAATTCTTGTGCTTTGGGTCTTCACACCCAATGCACGCCCATGCGCGGGGGAACATTAGTCGCGGGCCGAGGCACACAGTCAGTGTGTATACCTCTTGGTTGCATAACACATTGAGGCCTAAAAGGGCCCGCGAACATTTCCTGGCACCCTTTTCCTTTCCGCCCATCCTGAGAACCTTTCTCCACTCCCCACCTTTCCTTCCATCATCCTTTTCCGCTTCCTTCCCAGGCCCCTGCAGTCGTCAAGCCGGGGGACTCCAGTATCCCATTCGCAGGTTTCCCCCGGTGTTGACTGCAGGATCGCCGACCGAAAAAAAAAAAAACCCGTGTGGTGCCGAGTTCTATCCCTAAGTTGAGAAAATTTACTGGTGGTAGATCTCTATTAGGCGAGAGGGCATCTGGGTAGATACAATTTCTACCGCCGAGCAGCAGTGTGCATGCCCTGTTGTCTTCGGGTTTGAAGAATATTTTAGCCAGCGTAATTACTGAGCATTATGAGACTTAACATCTAATGTTTCAGCGTGAGGAGCGCAGTGAAGTACCATGCAGTACTTTGTAATTAACGGTTCTGTATGGTGTTGCTTCTGTTTCTAGCGGTCATATCGCTTACCACCAGGCGAGCAGCATGCTCGTCTCGACATTCAGAAGCAATAAAAAAATGTGTTTGTGTAAATTATCCATTTGCAAACGTTCTACATTCTCTGAGATAGGATTCAACGCGAGGTAACGATGAGGGTTTGACTTGATCGTGGGATGGAGGACGGAAATGAATGCACTAGACTTTATTCTCTGCCTGTTCTTTCGGGATGTAGGGCAAACTTATGTTTTTTTTTTCAATTTTGTTGTACGTACCATTGTGTTACTCATTGTTAGTTAGTTTAACAATATTTCTTAGTAGTGATAGTAGGCATAGATCCAGATAAACCTCACTCAAATTCAATTTAGTGATATGGTAGCGTTCCATCTATACACATTATTCTATTGTAATGACGGACGTTCGTATGGTGTTTTGCGCCATTTTTTTAGGGGGCCACTTTGCTGTTACTTATACTGTTGTAGTTAATGGGATTATAAAAGAGCATCTCAGATCACGATTCCTCGAGCGATTATCGCTTACCATCAAAATATACATAACTATTATAATTAATAAGTGCTTTCTCAATTTGTTACACATACAATTTATGAAATTGAACTTTAGGAATGAATAAAGTTCAAATTGAGCTATTTCAAGCTTCAGTCCTAGATGTATACAAGTTTTTATTATTACAAAGAGGTTCCTAAAAATATATTATTTTATAATAGTTCTTGCTTTATTAAATACCGTCTCTACTGCACCTAATGGCACTACATTTGGCATATTCGTCAAAATATTTGCGCCATTTGGACAAATCATATCGACTTTGTGTTCATTACGGATCAAGTGCATATTGCATTGGCAAAAAGCAATTATTGGCTCAAATACGCCAAGTGGCCAGCATTTTATATATTATATGGATCGTGTACTTTGGGCGTGACGTCAATTTGGGTCCGTCCTTCAGCGACCGCTGTTTGCGCATACGCACAACAGCTAGCGACCAGTCGTAACACTACCGCTTGAAGATAAGCATGTGCTGCCTAACTGCTTCGTTAATTTCTACGTTGTGGAGAACTGTATCTTCTGTTTTGCACAATAAACTTTCTAACACTGTCTTAACTTTCTGCTCTCCCTCTTCTATCTTAGGCGTGGTGTTAATTGTGGAGTGTACTTATTAAAATCTATTGTGGACTCGTGACTTTTACTTGTATAATCTTTTTACTTTGCTATCGACTTTATTTCCTAACCCATTTTACCATAATGCTATAAATAAAATAAAACGTGTATATCTCGTGTATGCCTTCAATACTAAAAAACAATATGTGTAATAAAAGTGCACAAATAAATATTAAGGCGCCGTGGTTTCAACCGTAGTCAAGTAAAGTTAATGGTCGTACTACACTGGACGAGCCCGCAGCGCCTTTGCTTCTCTGTGAATTCGCTTTCAATTCCCTAGCGTGATAAGAACCTTGACTTCACCTAACCACGGATGAAACAACCCAGTCTTGGATTACAATTTTATTAATATACAAATCCTTAATTTTCAGAAGCTGTTTACGAATTATCTCAAAACGGGAAGAGGATCATTAAGTTCGAAGGCTACAGGTTCACTTACCACCAATCGACCGGATACAAGATCAGATGGCGCTGCACCTCTCGACGGAAGAATTGCAAAGCCTTCATGTACACCATATACGATAAAATAGTCAAAATTCTGAACGATCATAACCATCCCCCACCTATTTTACGTCGTAAAATGTAAGTTAGAGGTAGTGATGTCGCCGTAGGGGTACGACTAAATGTAACGAATGCGTGTGTTTGCGACTGTTTTTAACACCGCAAGTTCATTTCTGCCGCCAATCAATTGTGTAATGAATTCCGCAGTGGCAATGAGTTGAATACTTTATCCAGTGTAATTACATTGTGAGACTTAACATCTAAAACTCAAGGTGACGAGCGGCAGGAGGTTGTAATTCAAAATCCGAGTGGTGTTGCTATTTTTAATGGGCAATCGTGTCGCTAATCGTCAGATGAGCAACATACTCGTTTTGACATTCATTTTTTTTTTAAATGACTTGTGAAGTACACGCATCTCGCGACCTACGCTAATATTACTGTGCTAACAGCAACCTTACGTCAATGCTTTAAGTGCTATTATTACACGCAGCTCTCGAGCTTTTCGCAAACACGCACAATCGCGGCGTTGATTTGATTTTAAATTTCAACAATGTAACCACCTATGTATCACATGTGAATAAATGATTGATTGATTGATTGAAACACGAATTAATTGTATGATCCCGCCACGACACGTATGTTGTTAACCAAAAATATGTTTTTGAAAATTAATTTTTATATCTTTTCGATCTCTACATTTTATAATTGTAAGAGTATGTGGGCCTATACAGATCGCCTATTTTAAACAGACAACGCAATTTCGCAAAGCAATTAAACTATAGCTTAGGCCCTACATACCTATATTATACATTACTTCTTTATAATATTACTAAAAGAAGTTCCAATAGCATATGTAGTCTATACTCTTTTTTTCTTGTTACAGGGGCTGTCTTCGTGGAATCTCGTCGAGGACACCCCAACATCCTCATAGGCGGATTTAAATTCTGCGTAAAGAGTAAAAGGGGGATAAGGACACGTTGGGGATGTGCTACCCACCGTGCGAAAGGATGCAAGGCGTTCGTGTATACTATCGAAAATGAAATATTCAGGGTGAACAATGTACATAATCACTGATTTATGTTGCATAACGTATGTTATGTATGGCTGTAGATTGGAAGGTATGTGGTTTGACACCCAGATCGGGCAAGTTTATGAATTCTTTATTTGGGTTTTCTCATCGCCTCCTTTGGAAAGGGGTTGACGCTTTACAATCGGTCGGAAAAATAGTTTTTACATCCGTGAATAAATGTGTATTGCGCTAACCCTACATTAGAATAAGATAATTCGGTAGGAGAAGAATAAATGTATATTTTCCATAGCTTAAAACTTGTTATATTCCCTCAAATGCGCTAAACAACCCTTTCATTAAAATGTAAAAACACAAAGGCTGTTCTTAATTATCCCAATACTAGAGGAACTTCTATCTGAGTTTTAGATTTCGCTCCATAAAATATTATCGTAATAATAACCTCCTCCTTTTGGAAGTCGGTTAAAAATTAATAAAATATCATGGATATGACCTTTAACTTCACATAAAACTGTGATTATTTTTTCTAAACTAGATGGCACAACTAATAGCCTACCGAATATATCAGACGACGAAATGAATATTCCAATACAAGAATATAAAGAACAAATTGAACAACTGACACTTCAACTAAATTCTGCCCATGAAGAAATAAATAACTTGTCCCTAGAAAATCACGAATTGGAAAAAAACTGTCCAAGATCTAACCTCAAAATACGATATTTTAAAAAGAGCTACTAGAAAAATAACAACTGATATGATTATTAATACGCCCAGTAAATATATTAAAACGTCCACACCGCAGACTAATTCCTCCAAAAAACTAAGTCATAATATTATAAAGCAGAATAAAGTGCCGAGTACTCCAATTTCTCAAAAATCGGCTTCTGATCCAAATCCTAGAAGACATCGAGAAAACAAACCAGTACAAATAAAAGAAACTAATTATACTAAAGCTATGCCAAATAAATTATGCCTAATTAGCGCTAATAAATCGAATAAAGTATTATCTATTGCTGAAGATACTTTTAAAAATATCGAGATTTCCCAAAATCCATATAATATATGCCACTAACTAATGCCGTACAGTAAAACACAAAAATTAATAAACGGTATAGAAAGAAAACTACACGATTACACTAGATACGATTATTGTATTATCATGATAGGTGAAGAGGATTTTTACACAACAAATGATTATTGGAATTTAATAAGTAACATTAGAACAACCTTAGAAAAAGTAAGACACACAAATGTCATCATATGTACTCCAACTTATAAATGCGGTTATTATACTACCTTGTACAATTCAAGAGTAGAGAATTTCAGTAACATATTATACCACGACATACTGGCGCACGGTTATGCATACTGTTTAGACTCGAATCGAAATTTGTTGTGTGACCATAAAATGTTTAACATGCGTTCAGGGAGGCTGAAAAATTACGGCATGCGAACCATACTCAAAGACATAAAGCATCTTATTAATAATATTAAAGAATACCATGAACAAATAAATGAAACTGATGTGACTAAATGCAACTTAAATGACGACACTACTTTGATCAAATTCCGACAAATGGACGGCAAAAAAGGTGATAGTCTGTTTTTTCTCTGAAAATTTTATATAATATATTCTCCACCAAAACATTGCAGGACTGTTAAATAAGTCAGATACATTATTAGTTAACTTGGAAGAGCTAAAAGACAATAAAAAAATAGTAGATGTCATATGTATCACCGAACATTTTATAATGGCGGGACATGAATCAAATCTAAATCTACATAACTACGTTCTGGCTTCATCATACAGTCGCAGTAATAGCAAGAGAGGCGGAGCATGCATCCTACTTAAAAAAGAAATCAAGTATAAAGTGCTTTCAGAAGTCAATAAGTTATCTCTTGTTAATATATTCGAATGTTGCGCAGTCGAACTACTCGATTAGAAAATTGTAATTATATGTGTGTACAGAGTTCCCAAACAAAATAATTTACATACATTTTTAAATAAACTCGAAAAAAATTTAATTTATACCTCCAGACTAAATTGTAAAAATGTTTTAATTGCAGGGGATTTTAATATAGATATTCTAAAAAGTAATAATATAACATTAGACTTTGAATGTTTACTACTAAATTATAATCTTTTATTAGCGCTACACGAACCGACGAGATTAATAAGTCGAACCTGTATAGATAATTTTGCTCATGATTTTAAAAAGCCTTGTGTAACTGAAGTATTGGAAATGGGTCTTTCGGACCACAGTGCACAATTAATTAAAATCCCTGTAAAGAAAATATTCAAATTGTCTTATTGGCGTAAAACGAAACGTGAATATGGTATGGTACAGACAATATTAAAAAATTTAAGGAGTGTATTCAGACCTTATCTTTTTCCACAATATATGACTCTGATGATCCTAATCAAGCCTATCAACTTTTTGTAAACGATTTTAAACTTTTTTATGATCTATGTTTTCCACAAAAAAATTATACAGTGAGAATTAATAGCAAACCTAAATGGGTATCACGTGGAATTAAGATTTGTAGCAAGAAAAAGAAAAAAATATTTTGGAATTACAGACTTAATCCTATAAAACAACACAAATTGAAATATGTTAACTATTGTAAAATATTCAAAAAAATTATTAATTTAACCAAGCGTGCCCAAAATAATTACAAAATTAAAGCTTTAACAAATAAATGTAAAACAGCTTGGCAAATTATAAATAAAACGAGACTAAATATACCGCGAGAATCTATCTCAAATATAATTCATGATAACGTCTACATTAATAACCCCACAGACATAGCCACTGCATTTAATAACTACTTTATTTGATAAAATTAAACCTATGTCAGGTGTCGGATTAAATATAACCAATTCTATTAATAACCAATTACATTCAATGTTCCTAGCTCCTAGTTCACCATATAAAATTAGTAACATTATCAAGAATCTTAAAAACTCTAACAGCGTGGGTCATGACGGTATAAGTACAAAAATAATTAAAGCAGTAAATGAGGATATCGCCCATCATATAAGTCACATTATAAACCTATGTATAATAACAGGAACATACCCAACAGATCTCAAATTAACAATAATAAAGCCACTATTTAAAAAAGATAATAAACAGTTAATAGAAAATTACAGACCGATTGCACTGATATCAATATTTTCAAAAATTTTTGAGAAGTATTTCTACGAAGAAATCAATGCATACACTGAAAATAAAAATATTCTATGCAAAGAACAAAAAGGTTTTCGTAAAAGGAAATCGATAAACCTGGCTATTTATGACTTCCTTACAAATGTTATGTCCTATGTCGATAAATCTGTGCCTATTAGTGCTATATACTGTGATATGACACAAGCATTTGATTACGTAGACCATAATATATTGATTAATAAACTACAAGCTTATGGCATTAGAGGTAATGTTCTGAATCTGATACAATCATATTTAAAAAATCGTCAACAAATAACACAAATATGCAGAGTTAATCACAAAACAAAAATCGAAGAAACGTTTTCCTCCCCTAACCGGTGCGTCACTCATGGCGTACCCCAAGGTAGTGTACTTGGTCCGCTTCTGTTTATTATATATATCAATGACCTGCCAAATGTTACCAACCATCCTATGACTTTATTTGCCGATGATAGCACGGTTACAATAGGATGTAAATATATAAATAATTATAATTTTGACATTAATAATTCATTGACATCTATAATTTCCTGGCTGAATAATAATAATTTAATAATCAATATAAAGAAAACCTACATAATGCACTTTAGTCAAAGATTGGAAAATCCACTAAACGTAAGCTTGGTTCACGGCAACCATGTTATAACACAAGTAACAAGTACACGTTTTTTGGGCTTATATATAGACAGCAAACTAAATTGGAAACAACATATTGCGGAGCTATCAAAAAAAGTCAGTAGTCTATCTTATGCTCTGTATAAACTTAAACCAATTATTAATACAGATGCCATACTCACGGCATATTATGGTCTTGTGGAATCTGTATTACGATATGGAATAATTTTCTGGGGCAACTCAACTAATAAAGATATGGCATTTTAAATGCAAAAGCGATGCATACGTGCAGTATTTGGTATCCAGAGTACTGAAAGCTGTATACCATTATTCATTAAGCACAAAATTCTCACTCTGCCGTCGTTGTACATATTTCAAATAGCTGTGTTTGTAAAAATCAATCCGCATTTGTTTTCCCGTTTGTCTGATAATATTACATGTAATCTTCGAGATAAGGATAAGCTCTGTATTCACCCAGCCAAAACTGCGCTAATGCATAAAAGTGTAATATGTAGAGCTCCAGTATTATATAATAAAATTCCAAAAGAAATTAGAAATCTGAATATAAATGTATTTAAAAAAAGATTTAAAAAATTGTTAACTGATAAATGTTATTACAGTATAGATGACTTTTTGAACGACAAACATTTATAATAACTGCGTGATTTTTAATATCGTAACTAAGCTACATGTTATACATTCAACTTTCACTTATTTACGTTATGTTTTTATTTTGCTATGTATGATTGAATTATATAATTAACTTAGTTGTAACTCATTACTATCAATATTTGTACGCCTACCATGGCAAAACATGCTTGTTCTAAAATTATTTATAACATCTATTTGCATTCTTAATGTATAATGACTTACGCATGTTTGACAAATAAATATATGTTATCTTATCTTAGAATTATATTTCTGTGTCTTATTTTCTCCGTACTCACCAAAATAAACTTATTTTCTTTACTTAAACCAATTGTTAATTGTATTAATATTTTATAAATAAATAATATCACATAAAAATACTCTTAACTGATAAGATATACTAGTGTTGTATACTCAGGTTATATCAACTATTAATAAAATATGACGGCAACAAGTAAACAAGAAATCGGGTCGCTAAGGTAACGTCCAACTACATACGACTATATTCGTAATTGTCTGTCTGTGTGTGGACAGAGGACCCTAGAAATCATTTTTAGTGTGTGATAACCACAATAAACTTTATTGCTAAGCACACGCTCTCTGTTAATCCAACCTACCTATTTTCAACTGCAAAATTAATCTAACATATATCCAGAATGTGAATAGCAGATATTTTCCAATTAAAAACAAAAATACCACCTAGGATCGAGATTGGTATTATTATACGTCGATTATCGAAAGCTGGCGTGTACAACATGTTAACATTTTGCGCGTGTGTAGTGTCAGTGAATAAACATCAGTCGCTATGACGACGCATAACTCAAGCATCAACAAAGTCAAAAGATTTAGCGTAATGTTTTGTTGAGATCTATATATATCTGTCCCTTCAATAGGTAAATATGACACATTTTTTAACATACTGTTTAATATTGTAAGTAATTTGAACGTGCCAGCTTTCGTTAATCGAGCTATAACTTCACCAATATTACAGGTGCAGTATTCATGACGTCACTTCGCGGGAGCCAGCAAATATCCGTAGGAGGATATAGATTCAGCAAGCAATACAAGATATGCTTGAAGACCCGTTGGTTCTGCACCACTCATCACAGCAAGGGATGCAAGGCAGTCATAGTCACTTACGGGACAGAGATTATCAGATGTCTAAATACACACAACCATAAACATAATTTAGAGAATAGAATATAGAGCAAATGATGCTTTTTTTCCCGGACACCGCAAACAAAATTGCCTTAGAATGTGGCAAAAACACGATACGAAAGTCAATGTCGTTTAATTGTGATGGATCGAGAGACCGATGCCTCAGTGACGTGTTAGACTCTCGGCCAATCACAATGAAACGATACTGACTCGCGTCAGGCTACTGTCCGTTAGGGCCATACAAAAAAAAGCCTCTACTGTAGCGGCGATAGCGTAGTTGGGAGTGGGACGGACTGCCGAGACGAATTTCCGCAGGTTCAAAACCCAAGGGCACGCACCTCTGATTGTTGTAAAAAGTTATGTGTCTATTCTTTATGAATTATCGCTCGCTTTAACGGTGAAGGAAACCTGCATACCTGAGAAGGTCTCTTTAAGAATTTCGAAGGTATGTGAAGTCTGCCAACCCGCACTAAGCCTAAACCCTCAGAGTGATAGAGGAGGCCCGTGCTCAGCAGAAGGCAGTATATGATACAGGGCTAGTATGGTATGGTACTTCGCCCCTCTGCCTACGCACTGCAAAGGCTGTCATGCCGAAAGCACTGAAAAAGACTAATTATGACAGTATTGCTCCGTACCTGGCTTACAGGAGTTGCAGTGGCGGGTGTGAGGGCGGGATAGTCTCGTAGTATTATATAAGTAACGTTTGTGAATATGGGCTTCTTTGTCTTTGTTTTCTTTTCGCGGGGAAAAACCTCGCAGTCTTGGCTAAAAGAAGTTCCAATAGCATATGTAGTCTATACTCTTTTTTTCTTGTTACAGGGGCTGTCTTCGTGGAATCTCGTCGAGGACACCCCAACATCCTCATAGGCGGATTTAAATTCTGCGTAAAGAGTAAAAGAGGGATAAGGACACGTTGGGGATGTTCTACCCACCATGCGAAAGGATGCAAGGCGTTCGTGTATACTATCGAAAATGAAATAATCAGGGTGAACAATGTACATAATCACTGATTTGCATAACGTATGTTATGTATGGCTGTAGACTGGAAGGTATGTGGTTCAACACCTAGATCGGGCAAGTTTATGTATTCTTTATTTGGGTTTTGTCATCGCCTCCTTTAGACAGGGGTTGACGCTTTACAATCGGTCGGAAAAATAGTTTTTACATCCGTGAATAAATGTGTATTGCGCTGACCCTACATTAGAATAAGATAATTCGGTAGGAGAAGAATAAATGTATATTTTCTATAGCTTAAAACTTGTTATATTCCCTCAAATGCGCTAAACAACCCTTTCATTAAAATGTAAAAACACAAAGGCTGTTCTTAATTATCCCAATACTAGAGGAACTTCTATCTGAGTTTTAGATTTCGCTCCATAAAATATTATCTTAATAATAACCTCCTCCTTTTGGAAGTCGGTTAAAAATTAATAAAATATCATGGATATGACCTTTAACTTCACATAAAACTGTGATTTTTTATATAATAATGAAATTGTAACTGTATTTAAATAGTACAATTTCTTAAAGATATTATATAATATTATTAAATTAATAAGCCTCTATGTAACCAACTGACCTAGGTACTAACAAAGAATTCACTTGAATATGAAAAAATATTTGTATTAGTAATATAACGTCATAGCCATGTTCTTATTGTCAATTCTTGAACTCTGAATTAAAAAGTACTGCGTGGCACTCCACTGCGCTCGTCACCCTTAGGCATAAGATGTTGAATCTCATAATGGCCAGTAATTACACTGGCTACAATGTCTGCCAGAGGTTTATGGCATGGGATGTAATGAGACACGAGATGATTTTTGGTCTGATTTATTCTATGTACAAATGACGCTTATACATATACTAATGTGGCGTACGTGACGTTATCTAAGTACGTGAAATTATGTGCGACGTTGGTGCTACGTGTTTATAATCAATTATCGTTCGCTTTAACGGTGAAGGAAAACATCGTGTGGAAACCCGCACCCTGAGAAGTTATCTGAATTTCGTAGGTATGTGAAGTCTACCAACCCGCACTAGGCCAGCTTGGTGGACTAAAGCCTAAACCCTCTCAGTTCTAGAGGAGGCCCGTGCTCAGCAGTGGGCAGTATATAATACAGGGCTGGTATGGTATGGTATGGTTGTTGCTACATGTCCTTCAATCCGAAACACAACAGTGCTTGCATACTGCTGCTTCCTTGGCACAAGTAAAACAATTTAACTTATTCCAGAGGCGAAATTCATCACATCTTCCCGCGGTAAGAGGCAGATTGATATAACTGGGTTTACCTTCAGCAAGCACTACACCTGGCGCAACAGAACTCGGTGGATCTGCTCCTCCCATCACAATAGGGGCTGTAGGGCAATGTTACATACTATAGATGATGATATAGTCAAGTGCTTCAACCAACATAATCATGAGAAAAGTACTATTCATGCTCATGAAGGGTATTTTGGCAAAGTTAAACACTGAATTGAAACAAATTTGGCCCACGTATTATGGAAAGGAATAGATGTTGCGCGCTGTATTAAAAAGCGTTATAGGAAAATATTTGCCTCAAAATCATGACTTATTTTTAGCTTATTTTTAAGTGATAGTTTAAGTCAATGTAAGACATGCCTTAAATTATTCGATAATATATTTGAACTACATTGAACTTTGGCATTCAATGTAGATACTTTTGCGCTATGGTAGATAGAGATGTATATAAAGGTTTCTTAAGTTTAGTTTATTTTCGGATTTCGAGATTAATTTAATAGAAATTTTGAAAATATGTTATGAATTATATTTCTGTGTCTTATTTTCTCCGTACTCACCAAAATAAACTTATTTTCTTTACATAAACCCAATTGCTAATTGTATTAATATTTTATAAATAAATAATACCAAATAAAAATACTCTTAACTGATAAGATACACTAGTGTTATGCTCAGGTTATATCATCTATTAATAAAATATGACGGAAACAAGCAAACAAGATATCGGGTCGCTAAGGTAACCTCCAACCACATACGACTATATTCGTAGTTGTCTGTCTGTGTGTGGACCCTAGCAATCATTTTTACTGTGTGATAACCACAATAAACTTTATTGCTAAGCACACGCTCTCTGTTAATCCAACCTACCTATTTTCAACTGCAAGATTAATCTAACATTTATTAAAAACAAAAATACCACCTAGGATCGAGATTGGTATTATTATAAGTCGATTATCTAAAGCTGGCGTGTACAACATGTTAACATTTTGCGCGTGTGTAGTGTCAGTGAATAAACATCAGTCGCTATGACGACGCATAACTCAAGCATCAACAAAGTCAAAAGATTTAGCGTAATGTTTTGTTGAGATCTATATATCTGTCCCTTCAATAGGTAAATATGACACATTTTTTAACATACTGTTTAATATTGTAAGTAATTTGAACGTGCCAGCTTTCGCTAATCGGGCTATAACTTCACCAATATTACAGGTGCTGTATTCATGACGTCACTTCGCGGGAGCCAGCAAATATCCGTAGGAGGATATAGATTCAGCAAGCAATACAAGATAGGCTTGAAGACCCGTTGGTTCTGCGCCACTCATCACAGCAAGGGATGCAAGGCAGTCATAGTCACTTACGGGACAGAGATTATCAGATGTCTAAATACACACAACCATAAACATAATTTAGAGAATAGAATATAGAGCAAATGATGCTTTTTTTCCCGGACACCGCAAACAAAATTGCCTTAGAATGTGGCAAAAAACACGATACGAAAGTCGATGTCGTTTAATTGTGATGGATCGAGAGATCGATGCCTCAGTGACGTGTTAAACTCTCGGCCAATCACAATGAAACGATACTGACTCGCGTCGTATTTTCTTTGCCACATTCTAAGGGAGCTAAACCTTTTGATTAATACGCGCTTCTAAAATTACTAAATAATTTCACTGATTCGAATCTACATTATCCCTAAGTACTGAAATTACTTTTTACCAGTTTATTATCAGCTCTTTTTTCATTTAAGAAGCAATATTCGTGAAATCACTGCGCGGGAACCAGCAAATATCTGTAAGAGGATACAGATTCAGCAAGCAGTACCAGGTAGGCTTGAAGACTCGTTGGTTCTGCGCCACCCATCACAGTAAAGGGTGCAGGGCGGTCATAATGACTTTCGGCATCGATATTCTTAGATGTGTTAATGAACATAATCATTAAAATAATTTACTGCTTCATGTTGAGTTTTCCTGCTCTCAGAGTCTGAAATTTGTGCTCGATACGGCGGTAGGCTCGCCTCCTGTCATATTGTATGTTAGCGTGTGTAATAAAATTTAAAAAAATTAAAAAATATTTATTTTTATTTTGTAATGGCATAATTATTTCGTAACTATGTCGCAAAATCAACCCTGAGTGCTAGGTACCCCGGAACTAATAATAGATCGAGAAAATCTATCTAAAGAAAGTTGAATTGATTGAATAGTTTTGTCTATCTAAGATTGGATTTTGTGCCTATTTATCTGCTTTATAAGCTTTATATGTAATCTATCTTCACTCTTAACACCCGATTTCAATACACGATCCTAGGCTTAATCTTTGATCCGATTCCGAAAATAAACCAATCCAAATAAGTTTTTGTGAGTGAAAAAATAAATTCTCATTGGTGCATTTTGTAAATATTATTACATGGAACTGAAAAGAGTAGAAAGGGAATCCGATAATCAGCGATAAAGCGTTACATAGCGAGTGAGAGAGACGACGCGCCACGTCAGACCTATGTATGTCTATTGGGGACGTATGCAGTCGCACAGACGGGTGATCAGTTCCACGTCAGACCTAACTTATCTCTTTCTAAAAACAATTTGTTTTTACTGAAAGCTTTTCTATCTCTTTCTGGAGTTCAAAGTTTAATATTTAGTTAGTCATCTGATTAAAATGTATTAAACATTTTATTTTAATTTTATAGAGTAGGAACAGTTACAATATAAAGAATAATTTTTAAATAAATGAATTTACGATCAAATAATAACTACTCACAATTATTTTCCAGATTTCGAGTTAACAACATCGATAAATGGGAATCCGATGATCAAAATCACCGGCTACAGGTTCACGATTCACCGGACAAATGGTTTGAAGACCCGGTGGTACTGTTCTACCCACCACAGCAAGGGATGCCGCGCGGTCATATTTACTATAGAAGATAAGATTGTGAAATGTAACAATTTTCACAGCCACCCTGCTCTTTTTAAGTATTGATTGATGTTTTATAGAATCTATAGATGTGGGGAGAAGCTAAGCAGGTACTAGGATGTGTCCTGGCTTAGCTCTGGTGGAACCTTAGATGCTCTAGGGCCTATTTAAGAAATAAGCATAGTTTTGTGTTACCACGTAGCACGTGTTATCCAGGGATTACGTTTTAAGTTGTATTGAGTTCGAAACATATTTTTGTAGTTCATATAATTATTTTTGTTTAGTACTTATTTTTATTGTTTAATCATAATTTATATTGTGATGATTGGCACTTTTGTTGATTTGCGAAATTGTTTTTTTTTTAATTTATTTATCCCCTGTGTTATTTATTGAATTAATTTCAACATCTTTTCTTTATTTCCCAAAATAGAGTAAAACCGTTTATAAAATCCTAAGTCGTGCTCCAAAAGTATGGGCAGTAAAAGAAAAAAAAAAATTTTTTTTTCATTAAAAAGAATGAGTTTTCTTTGAATTAACGTAGTAGCAGAAAAACTCTAATCATTTCTTATTAATCAAATTACATTATTTCTGATTATATCCATAACTAGCATTGCGCGCGGCTCCGCCCGCGTGGAAAAGTTTTTCCGGGATAAAGAGTAGCGTAATGTAGCTTCCTATTAGTGAAAGAATTTTCAAAATCGGTCCAGTAGTTCCTGTGATTAGCGCGTTCAAACAAACAAACAAACTCTTCAGCGTTATAATATTAGTATAGATTCTGCTGCAATCCACAAAAAAAAACGAAGATATTTCACTGTCATACATATGGTTTTAATAAACGGTTTGGACTCGTTCTAACAATGTGGAAATAAAAGATATTAACCTAAAACGCTTCCCTTATTAGTAGTTAGCCCCTAATATATTATTTCTTGGATTGTTGGTAAATAGGTATTTCTTTACAGGTTTCATCGCGAGAAGAACTCGACGAGAGTACGACGAAGACCGATTCAAGAAATGCATTCAGACATTTTTTCGTACACAAACAAATAAAATCACAATGAAAAAGGCTGAAAATTAAATAAATATTTGAATTTTATTTAACTGGTCCATCAATAAATAATTTTGATCGTTATGATAGTTTGGAATTTTCAGTATTATTTGAAATCAGATTTGATAATCTTGTGGATGTGGATGTGGATATGATGAAGCGATGATAGTGTTCGAAGAGTAGAAAGAAATAAGCACAGATAGTCACTACAGTTTATTATCCACCAACAGAAAGAACAGTCACACAACAGTATATAGTTTATAGAAGGAGTAAGAAAGAAAATAGCTTAGAGAAAGAGCACAGCGGATATCGTTAAGTTAGCGGAAGAACGGAAGGCGCAAGCGAAACTTTAGCAAGCGTGCACGTCTAGTTATAGCGGTAAGCCGACTGGACACCGGTTGTTCTACGTGTGCGCATGCAGCGGTCAACGTAGAACTGACCCAAATTGACGTCACGCGGCAGGTAGTCGATGCGAACAATAGAATCCTAATCGTTTAACTTAACAAAACAAGATCAGGTTATCTATATAAAATTTTATTATAATATTAATATTTATTTGTCTGTACGTTGATTATTTTTTTACAGTTTTTTGTGTATGTCCTAAATTAATTAAAGTGGTGACATGAGTCACCCACAAGTAGTAGCATCGCTACAATCTAATCTAAAAAGGAATATATATATATATCTATGCAACTCTCTATTACCAAAAAAATGACTGTTTCACAGAGAGCTATGAATAAAAACTATTGTGTAGTTAAGGAATTGCAGTACAATTACGTTATTTGATGAAAACTCTAACCAGTAATATAAAAAAAAGTATAAAAAAGGCTCCCATTTCAACAATTTCGTAAGATTTCATAGTAAGATGCTTTGTTAGTTAATAGGGTCGTGACCTAAGACAATGGTCTTAAAGTAAGGCGCGAGACCCCGGGTAGTTGCCCGGTTCGACACAAAGGCCGCTATGGACTATAGCACAGCGGCAACAGGAGTAAGGATTTTTAATACAGGTAAGGCCCGTACGATAGCCTAGCTGGAAGTGGAAGGGACTGCCGAGGCGAACGAGCGCAGGTTCAAAACACAAGGGAACGCACCTCTGACTTTTCTAAAGTAATGTATGTATTCTTTATGAATTATCGCTTGCTTTAACGGTGAGGAAACCTGTATACCTAAGAAGCTCTCTATAAGAATTTCGGAAGTATGTAAAGTCTGCCAACATACCCTCTCGGTAGTAGAGGAGGCCCGTGCCCAACAGTGGGACAGTACATAATATAGGGCTGGTATTATTATATTATAAGGCCCGTATTCACAAACGTTACTTTGCTAAGTACGGAGCAATGCTATGATAAGTCTGTTTCTCAGTGCTTTCGGCATGACAGCTTTCGCAGTGCGTAGGCTTAGATGCGCTGTGATTGTCTAATATTGAGAAGAAACTTTGCATCAGTTAGCTGTCAGATAAACAAAGCTGAACAATTCCAAAGAAGCTATGAAATTGCCAACACTATGCGTTCGGGCGCACTGTGTGTCTCATAGTATTGTTTGTGAACACGGGCATAAGTGTGTACCTTGATGTGAAGTGCTATCTACCGCCCAATAACACAATGTCAATAAAACTTATTGACGCGTCGATGGTTAAAAATGAGAATAAGACGTATATATAAGACGTATTAGAATGGTCGAGAGTACAATACAGAGACTGCCTCGGTGGCGTAGCTGTATTGCGGACTGTCAGTATTGCAGTCGCAATACTGACGTCTCGGGTTCGATCCTCGGGTCGGGCAAAGTGAGATTGGGTTTTTCTATTCCGTATAAGTCCGGAGTCTGGAATTTGTGCCCGATATGGCAATAGGTAGGCAATAGATATGCTGGCCCCCTATCACATCAAGGGACAGAATATATACGGCGAAAAGTGGGTGCAACTAGTTGCGCCTCTGCCTTCCCCTTCGGGGATACAAGGCGTGAGTGTGTGTGTGTGAGAGAGAGTACAATACATGATGCGACGGTGGATATTTCAAATGTCGTAGGGGACAAACATTGACTACTTTTTTTATTTATTTTTTTTACTTTTTTCATAGTAAGAAAGATACGTTTAAAATTAATGTAAATAAAGTTGTAAAATTTTAATCTATACGACACTAAAAAAAAGAAGTTTATATTTAATTTACTCCTCTGAATATTTATTAACCAGCAGGTTTGGTTCCAGAAGGGATTTTCTACACCAAATCCACGTTCAGCGGCGCTCCGGTCATCTGCATAGCGGGATACAAGTTCACCAAACACTACCAGCTAGGTCCCAGGACTCGTTGGAGATGTGGGTTCTACAAACGAGGGTGTTCTGCCTGCGTCTTTACCATCAACAATGATACTATGATACAACGGAATATGGTTCATAATCACGATCCACCCGCTAAAATATAACTTACAAATATTTAAAACTCTTTCCTAAGTAGTTTTCAGGTATTCGTTGCGGTCGAGGTCACAAAATGTGTGAATGAAACAGAATATTATATTATAGTCCTCTCCCTCGCACTTGTAGTTTTATCCACTATACAATGAAAACCAAGAAAATTAAGGGGGAACGACCCATGACAACCATATTTTATATATCACTGCCAAAAACCTGACAATTTTTATAATCCTAGAGTTATGTCGAATGCAACCTTATGTTAATGCTAGCATAGCAAAATATCTCAAATCTAAATTATGATTTTATTTATTGACCGCTATTTTTGGTATAGCTTATAAGTGGAATACTTAGATACTAATAATTTTGAAATTGAAAACTGCATTTTGAAAACTATGTATTTTACTTGACTTATTTGAACAACAGCTTACTCAATATTTATGTTTAGAGCTAAACACATTTAAAACCTCGTGCTGTCACTGTCATCCAGTGGGAGTTGACAAAGACAGCACTATGATTAAAATATATTTAGCATCAGACATATTTAGTGAGTTATTGTGGAAGCCAGTCTCTCATTGCTAAATTACTTGAAAGCAACATCCTACTAATATTATAAACGCGAAAGTTTGTAGTATGAATGTATGGAGATCTGGATGTATGGATGTTTGTTACTCTTTCACGCAAAAACTACTGAACGGATTTCGATGAAATTTGGCACACGGGTAGATCATGTCCTGGATTAACACATAGGCTACTTTTTATCCCGGGAAAATATAAAATGGGACTTTTATCCCGGGAAAACTCATTCACGCGGGTGGAGCCGCGGGCAAAACCTAGTAAAATAATAAATAATCATGTTGCATAATTATATTAATGTGATAGACATGCCTTGTATATAGTTCTACCTTCCCTCGCATAAATCCAATTAAACTATTTTTGCAATCACAGATAATAAGAATTCAAACCTGATTTGAAAAGAAATAACCGGCTTTTAAATCAAAAAATATTTTTACATCAGTGTTTTTAATTTTCTTTTCTTCCTTAAATAATATTGTAACATTTTAAATAATTATTAGTAAAGGAAATTATAACAAATAATATTGTGATGTAAATTAAATTTTAAATTGTTTAGAAAAATTTATGAAACGATGTAGCTGTAGCAAAAATCTAGAATTATTTTATTACATTATAATAAATTTACCTACATTTAAGATCTAGAAAAAACATATTATGTTGTGTGGCATTAATTAATAAATTGTACAATATTTGTGTCCAATGAAGTATTATAGCATAATATCAATATTATACATATGTTTTTTATGATTATTCTGATGTAAAAAAAAAAAAATGTTGCATTACTTTCATTCTTTAATATCAGTTTCATTCTTACCACATTCTATTCATATTAAACCATTTTTTTTAAATTGTACAATATCAAAATTGAATATAGCATTAGTGTTTAGTCGCAATGTAACACGATTGAATAAAATACGCTGAAATATATTTTTTTACTTTGCTTAATATTATAATTTCCCATATTATTGAAGGTTTATGTAAAATGCCGATACCAAATATGTGAGCTAAATATTTGTATTACTAATTTAAACTCTTATTCCTTTAGCATAAAGCTTAAAAGCTAGTATTCAATTACGCTATTGGTACTTTTTTTAACTTATCATACAATAAAAATAATAGGTAAGATGAAATTACTAATTCAGTAAACACTACTCTACACCACAAGCCGGCGCATTATCTTTATGGCCATGAACAGCACAGAGAAATGTCGTCAAATAAAATGACCATGATCTTAGTTCTTAGAATCCACATCAAGTCAAAAGTCCAAGCAAGAATTAAAATAAAACAAAGACTTTCAGAAAGGACATCATGACACCCGTGTTCAAAAACAATACTATGAGGACGCATAGTGTTCGGCAATTTCATAGTTTTCTTGCTTTGTTCAGCTTTGTTTATCTGACAGTCAACTGAAGTACGGTTGAATCTCAATATTAGCTAATCCTAGCTACTCTATGCATACGCACTGCGAAGGCTATCACAACATTTGTGAATACGGGCCTTACCACAGTACTGCTCCGTACTTAGCTAAGTAACGCTTGTGAACATAGGCCTTAAAACAGAAGTACCTGACTGGACGACCACTGTTTGTAGTTCATGACGAATAGCATGTACACACTGCAAGCATTAAAAAAGCAGCACAGGTAACCCCTATTATCTTTCCAGGGCCCATTTTCACGACGTCAGACCGCGGCGCCAGGATAATCCTCCTGGCAGGATACAAGTTCCTGCGGCACTTCAATACGTCTAATAAAACCAGGTGGAGATGCAGTACACACCACACCCATGGCTGCAAGGCTGTAATCTTCACCGTGAACAATTTCGTGGTCAAGATGACCAATTACCATAATCATTCACCTCCGAGGAACATTTAATCTAGTCAGTTTCTTCATGAATTCTATAAGTAAAAGTAACAACTAAACTTTCCACAACACATGTAAGAGTTGTCACAGCAAACCATGGTTAAGGCAAAGTTACAGTAACTTTGACTGTTACTTTGCTTTAATTATGTAAGTTTGTTACTATTATTCAAGAAACTGGCCGTTTGTATTGATATTGAAACTAAGTATTAAAACAATCAAACAAGTCTCGGCTCACGCACCGAGGGTTGAGTGTCTCAAATTTTTTTATAATAGGATTGCGTTTGTCCTTTAGGTACGAAAGCCTACCTACCTCTGTATTTCCCAGGATGTCAGGTTTTTTGGTCTCTTTTTCTGGTCTCTTCAAAATTGGTAAAGACCAATTTTGGCCTGGTTATTCCAGGTTATTGTGAAGACAGCTGATATTATTATTTTTTTCTTAACAAAATAGCGGCATAGTTCTAATTTAAATTATTAATAAGCTAATATACATACATCAACATTTATCGGTCCGATAAAATTGACGGTCCGACTTAATCTAAATACAAACTTAGCATAAGAATTATTTTGTCTAAATAGATTAAGATTGGTTTAAACAATAATATATAATTTTGTATCCTTACTGCAGTTGTGTACATTAATTAAATTTATATTTAAATATTATGTGTAATATTTTAAACCCTATTTCCATCCAGTATAATCAGTATTCAAAGAAGTCTCTTGTGGTATCGTCACATCTTTTTTTTATTTTTTTTATGGCATTGAATGACGAGACGAGCTTGCCGTTCGCCTGATGGTAAGCGATACGACCACCCATAAACAGTAGCAAAACCATCCACCACCTTGAGTTACAAAGTACTGTGTGGCATTCCACTGCGCTCGTCACCCTGAGACATAAGATGTTAAGTCTCATTATGTCCAGTAGTTACATCAACACTATGGGCGGTATTAATAAATCAATCTCACATTTGAGTTAAATCTCAAGTTCGTTTAATGCATTGAACTATAATTTAATTAACCAAGCTAAAGCTGACATTTGAGAGCTTGTTCTCAGCTAAGTAAGCGCTGTTACACAAACAAAACTTAGCTGACAAAATCCGTCACACATTGTATAACTTAAGGTGTCATTTGAGCTGATGTTAATATGGGTTTATTAAATAGCTAGTATCTTAAGATACTGACCTTAATTTGACAGCGTTCAACTGATATCGCACTTCAAAGAGAAATTGACTTGCATTTATTAATACGGCCCTATATCAATGTTGCATTAAGATTTCCGGACTGTGTCTTAAGTGAGTGCGCGATGCAACTTGAGACACGCTTCAATCTATACTAATATTATAAAGCTGAAGAGTTTGTTTGTTTGAACGCACTAATCTCAGGAACTACTGGACCGATTTTGAAAATTCTTTCACTAATAGGAAGCTACATTACTCCTGAGTACTACAGGCACTTTTTATCCCGGAAAAACTTTTCCACGCTGGTGGAGCCGCGCGCAAAAGCTAGTTCTTTTATGGATTATGTAGTTTCATATATCTTAAAAAAAGGCATACATTACTTACCTACTGTATGACATATTATACTGCATTAATAATTTGAAAAAAGTTTTTGAAATGTTTGTTTTATACAGAAGACTTCGAAATTACTGATTACAATGTATGTCGTGTATAAGCAACATGTTTCATCATGTTGCGCGACAATTATAGAGTAATATTTAGCATACACAAACTTCAGAAAATACTTAAACAGATTTTTTCTTTGCAGAAGAGAAATGCACTTTGCACCTAAGGTTCTCAATATTTGCGTACAAATTCCGGTGTCACGAGCAAAACGGTGCCTTGGTGCTGTGGAGGTGCCAGGAATATACCTCAGGATGTACAGCAGCTATCATCACGCTGGAAGACAAGATGGTCATGTCTTCAGGGACTCATAATCACCTACCGCTGAACCGTTATTAAAAGAGAAGGCTGGAGAAAGGGTATTAGTAAAACGAGGTTAATAGGAGTCAAAGGGTGAAACGCAATGATTATTTATAGATAAATATAGATATGCCAAACCCTACCAAACCAGACGAAAAAGTGTTATGTACACAAATATACACATTCTTAACATTGACTTCATGTGAAAGAGAGGACGTATTTAAACCAGTACGAGCAAAAAGGACAACCAGTGTTTGTCATTTACGCGTAGTGCAAACGTCCCAATTTGTACTATTTTAAGTCTTTAGATTAGAACGCCTAATGGCATATCTACTTCTTCACTATAATATTTAATTATTATTGGTGAAACGTAACAAATTTTTTGTCTTAAATTATCTTCTCACCTTATGATCTTATTCATCTCTATTTACGGTATGGGCTCCCCTAAACGGTAAGGAAAGGTGCAGAACAATATTAAAACTGGGTTATTTCAATAGTTGATTGGACAAAGTGTCGCATAACAGAATCAATCCTAATGAAAAGCCATTAAAGTTTAGATTTGGTTTTTGGTTATAAATGGATTACTATTTGACAGAATAAATCGAGTCTTTAACACCAGAGAATACAAACCATTTTCAATTTGGTCTTAAATTTTTTCAAACCAATTTGTGGGTCAACTCGTTTTTACAGTTCAATTGTCAAGTTAACAGGGGAGCCTGTTTGTAGTAATAAGCAAACAAGCAAAAGTCACTGAGAATAAGTGTTATAGACGGAGGAGTCCAATTGCTTTTTTAAACTCGAAACTGCACGAAGTTATATTTTCGTTTGCACCAACAATGACAATTGTAAAGAAGATTTAAGAAAGGAATCCTTACCAATGTTTGGCTAACAGATTATAAAGAAAATTTTGTGTACTTAAAAAATAATATTAATGTTTTTAATCTTAAGATAAATGTAACAGTCTATCTCTAAGGCCCCGTTTTTTCAACCGTGGTTATCTTTTAGTCCGGGTCTTATTGAGCTGGACGCGCTCGCAGTGCCTCACGCCTCACGCCTGGCGCACCCGAAGCTCTGCGAGAGCGTCCAGTTTAATAACACCGAGGATAACCCAAACCACGGTTGAAAAAACCGGGGCTTAGTAGGTATTGTTCCATCCGTGGTGAAGTAAATTTAAGAGTCTTATTATACTGGACGAGCGCGCAGCGACTTTGTCTCGTTGTGAATTCGCTTGCAAATTCAGTGTGATAAGAGCAATAATTTTACCTGACCATCGATAAAACAACTCGTCCTAAGTAGTAAATGAAAGCTACATGGCGCCAAATGGGTATCATAACTTTAAATATAGAGTAAAATTATTTTTTGATTGTGGTATATATTTTTTAAGTTATCTTGGTTTACCTAAGTTGGAAATCAAATAAGTAACGAAATTCGAAACTTACATTGAGTACAATATGGTATGGTCATCAGAATAGTTTAAAATTCGGATACCGGTGCAGTAATACATAAATTTTCCTAGTTTTATACTCGTTCCCTGTGGCTTCAACCCAAGAATAGTAATTTTTGTCATTTGTGTAAATAAACCTATTTTTACGGATTTATAAGGCTTGCAAAGGATTTGATAAGGCTGCAAAGCCTTCATGTCGGGAGAAACAATTGAGACTTTGAAACAATATTAAGACTTTAAGAAGTCTCTTTAATCAAAAGATTAAAGAAGAAATTTTAAGAATATATATTTTGATATTGAAAATAGACTGATTGGCTTTAAAAGATTCAAAATTGTAGAAACGTTAGCGAATTTGAAATCGCAGAACTGAGACGTATATTTACAATATGATATAAACTAATAGTTTTTGTTCAATGTTTGAACTTGTTAAATATATGAACGATGGGCTATAAAAAAATCACAATTTTATAATATTTTAGCGAATTTAAAATCGCGGAACTGAAGTCCGGGATCGGAAGGATTTAAAAAATTCAACTTTCATTTAATTAAACTTTTTGTTTAATTTTGATACTTGTTAACTATCAAATACCAATACCTATGTCGAGTTACTTGCTACGCGTTAGTACTAGCTGATTAGTAGCTGTCATATACTACACTTACTACATGGAAGTTCTTTAGCTGCTTTAATTCAATAGCATTAAGAAAATACTAATTAACTAATGCAAATTAGCCTAGCCATGCACCTCATAAAGAGCGTAAGGGTCAACCCTTTCTGCAAAAAATCACGTGCACGACGTTCAACACCGGAATATGACAGATAAAAAAACGGAATCGCGTGATTTTTTTCTAAGCGAGCTTATTAGAGATAGAAATGAGTCTAATTGTGTCCAAATTGCATTCCAAGTAAAATAACCATAACAAATATATATAAAAAGGTATAAGAATACAAACTGAACCTATATTATATAATCGAATAAATCTCTATGTCTACGTCTATTATAAAAGAAATGAATATACAGACCGACTCCGATATCATAATATGCTGTTTAGTTTCATAGGTTATCAGAGACTAGATTCAAGCTTACTGTGTTGAGACGATTACTTTTAATGATACCAATATAGGCTCATCTTTAACTATCCCATGAGGTATATAAATCAGATAATATATAATTTCTAGACTTTAAGAAATCTACATTAATAAACTAGAGCTAGTATATGGTGTCACACAGATCCTTACTACTATTATAAATGCGAAATTATCTCTTTCTGTCTGTCGCGCTTTCACGCCAAAACTACTGAACCGATTTAAATGAAATTTGGTATACAGATAGTCTAGAGCCTGAGAAAGGACATAGGCTACTTTTTATGCCGGGAAAATATAAAGCGGAACTTTTATCCCGGAAAAACTTTTTCACGCGGGCGGAGCCGCGAGCAAAAGCTAGTGATAAATGAACAGAGCAAATATTTTGTATCGTGTTAATTGTCAGACTAGTAGAAACAGTGACTTGTAGTAGGCGTATGAAATAGCTTTTAATACTGCCTAGCTTCTGCTTGCGGCTTCACTCGCGTAATTTTTTTTCCTGAAAAAGGATAGACGTCCTATTTCACTTGTATATTAACTTATATAAATCTAGGACTGCGCTCAATACGTGCCACTTACAATTCACTATACACTCAGCCTAAACATGGCATTTTTAATAATATAATTTCGTTGGTACTTAATTTAGTGTAAAATTTCATTCACGTTTAATCCTATTCAATTATAGAACAGGTTACTTTATCTATGTAATTAGTTTTTTCTTACCTTCTTTACGTACAATATTTATTTATGGTAATAATTAATTAATAATTAATTAACATCTTATATTAATTAAGTTGTTTCTTGGGATAATCATTTTTTAGTATTGAAATATCATGACTAGCATTTTTCTAAAGTATGACAGGTAAGTGAAAAGTAATTGTTTGTAAGCTAAGCGATTTATTAAACTTTGAAACTTACAATATTATGGGCCATATTCATAAGCATTTTTGTGTTATCGGACACATAATTAAGGAAAAAGAAATTACAAAATCACTATTCTAAAACTATTATAGTTCTATTTGCTGATAAAATATTGTTTTTTGAATTCCATATTCTTGTCAATAAGGTATGCTATCGTGTAACAATATTGATATTTTAGAATGTTAAACGTTTAAAAATGACCTTATATCATGTAATCGAGTCACTAAACGTCAAACGTACTGACGCCATATTTTATTTACGCAATCCAGTATAATTCTTAAATTATTTACAGTACCTGCGCAATTAAACTTTGCTGTTCTCGAAGGCAAATTTAGCCGTATAATATAATGGTGCGTAAAGTTACACATATTTTATGCCATTATTGTGATTCTAATTTTAACAGTATACGAAGACTTATGGAATATAGTAAAAAAAGGTATAATATATGTTTTTAATAAATCTTTTATTTTACAGATTGCTTGATAGTCACAAAAACTAACCGCGGTTCAGACTTGGTCATGTTAAACGACTATCCGTTCGTGAAACATATTATACCAAAGCATGGGTTTAAGACAAGATGGCGGTGTGCATCACACGGCTACAAGGGGAAATGCCGGGCATACTTTTATACCTTGGACAACGATTACTCAAAAATAATCAAACGACACGACGAGCACACACATTTTCCTCCATAGGATATTTTTGAACCCTTCGTATACGATGATTATTAGTAGAAAATTATCTATTTTTGCCCATACTGCTATATATTTCAATGTTGCCAGATCTATATTTGAAGAGGACTTCGCGCATAATAAAAGTGATACCTAAATACTTAGTATTTTTAATCAATTAAAAATGTAGAAAAAAAAATTCACCTATGAAGGTTGTACCCATTGTAAACTTATAATTAATATAATCGTTTAAAAAAACTAAAGTGAGTTTTTTATACTTAACTATATAACCAAATATCAGTAATAAGTATAACACATAGCAGAACAGCAAAGTTTTTTTGTTAATGTGTATAAAAACACCACGCCGCGGTGCTAAAGGTCCTAACCATCTATTCGCACAATTCCAGACATAACATGCAAAATTCAATGTCAGCCCGGCTTCGACAGAACAGTTTTAATTTTGGAAAGGTATTAACATGTGTTTATATTCCAGAGGCTGTATTCACTGAATCGCCTAGAGGAGCCCGCATTATAATTGTCAATGGATATAAATTCTTGAAGCATCGCACCGAAGGGTCTAAAACGCGCTGGTACTGCGGAACTCACGTCAAGAAAGGCTGTGGAGCAGTTATTTTTACCATCACGGAGAATAATGAGATAGTAAAATGCAGAAACATACATAATCACGAAAGAATTAGGTATTACAGCCGTAATCCTAACTAAATTAGTACTAGATTTTAAGATTTTCAAGTGTAGCTATGTTTAGTTGTATTCAGGTGAGAAAAAAATACGGCAATAATTAATTTGATATATTTTTACGTTTTATTTACCGTGTTTCTATATTTATTAGTTTTTTAAATTTTTTTGTAACAATAAAATACAATAAATACATTTTTGATAACCTAGGAAATAAGGAATTTTGGGTTGTTACGCTTTGGAATTAACTGCTACTTATATTGGACTGTATTTGCGGCATAATATACATTAATAGACAATACATGAGTTTCTATATTTATTGAAATTTTGATATTTTTGAGTTCATCATATTTACTAGTTTTCAATATGAATAATATAAATAGTTAACCTTAAAATAATATAAGGCATTTTATCCTGTTCTTGCATTTTTGTGTATGGATATCGGACAGTAAATAATAACTAATTACGCAATAAAATATCATCATTAAAGGGATCTTATTTACGATTATTATCGTAGTTTCTACGTATCGATTAAGTACTTTAGTATTACATGCATAATGTTATGTAGTAAAACATTCTTAGTGTTTTAATTAAATTGCTTCCACAATGATCGTATTTTATTTGCTTTAGACGTAGATAGACCCATAGATACCAATAGCCATTCTGATATAAGCAGTAATATAAGGCTTTACGCACACGACGTATTTTAACCGCGCAGACGACGCACGTTTTTTATATAAAAGTACTCAGTTCCTTACTGTATCGCGTATATAGGGCCCTGCTTATGCCACACATTATTTTGACAGTTCGTAAGCATGTAACGCATCTCATGGCATTTATTACAATAACTGGCATACAGAATACCATTCTACGATAATTTCACTAAGATAAAATGACACGGCGGCCGTGTAGAGTTAACTGATAGAGAATAACATAAGTGGCGTAAGAAGCGCGTTGTCAGTTTTTAATACGTCGAGGGCTCTAAATCAATTTTTAGAGATCCCTTACTGCAGTTGCGGCAAAGATTCCACATATACGGCAGGTAATTGGTGCTATTGTATATTGCAAATCTATTTTAGGGCCGATTATAACGAAGACACGACGAGGCGCTGAGGTCATTTATCTAAACGGGTACAAGTTTTACAAGCATCGTACACTAGGACCTAAGACGCGCTGGTTTTGCAGCACTCACATGCAGGTGGGCTGCAAGGCTGTCATCTATACTATCGACAAGATTGTTGTAAGCTGCAAGAACAACCACAATCATCTACCCACAACTTCTTCAAGGAATTAATAATGTGGAGATTATTAGTGTTAATCATATTGCACAAGATATACACAAAGTTATGCCTTTTATCCCCAAAGGGGTAGATAGAGATGCAACTTTTCCAATTTTCACCGTAATTACAATAGATGTTTGTATTTATTTGGTTATAAAAAAAAATGTACCAACAAGATTATTTTTTGTGAATACATCGTTTCAATTGAAATACTCGTAGAAGACGATAGCGTAATATTATTTCGCATAAATGAAACAAAAAAAAACCAATGGTCAAATAAATAAAATTTTGTAAATTTAAAAAAAATCTTTTCTTTATAGCTTATTAAGTTACAGAAAATTACAAAATTCAACATCTAATATCTCATGGTCACTATGTCACGCTAAAACTTGCTGTTGATCCTTTTGAGAGTTTCCATCAACCCATTTGCATATCATCATATATAATATATAGTGAGACTGAACATCTTATTTCTCAGGATGACGAGCGCAGTGGAATGCCACACAGTACTTTGTAACTCAAGGTGCTGGATAGTGTTGCTTCTGTTTATGGGTGGTCGTATCGCTTACCATCAGGCGAACGGCATGCTCGTCTCGTCATTCAATGCCATAAAAAAAAATATCATAAAAACATCAACTCATCATTCCAGGAGCGATAATGACTAAAACTCTTCGAGGCGCCGACATGATCTATCTAAGCGGATACAAGTTCAGCAAGCACCGCACTGTCGGAGCGAAGACGAGGTGGTGGTGCGGGACCCACGTGCAAGTCGGCTGCAAGGCTGTCATCTTCACTATAGACAACAGGATCGTCAGATGCAACAATGAACACATCCACACACCACCCGATAACATGATGTTTGATAAAAAATATATACAGCTATGCGAAATAGAAGGAGAAGCTTTTAGTTAAATATTTTTGGTAAATGTGCCAAAATTAAATGGCTGGATAGTGCAGGTGATTTCACCAGTCTACTATCCTACTAATAATAAAAACGCGAAAGTTTGTATGTATGGATGTATGTGTGTTACTCTTTCACGCAAAAACTACTCAACGGATTTCGATGAAGTTTGGCACACGGGTAGATCATGTCCTGGATTAACACATCTATTACTTACTTACTTTTTATCCCGGGAACTTATAAAGCGAGACGTTTATCCCGGGCAAAAGCTAATAAAATATAAATGAATCCATAAAAAATCGTCAGTTGACACTCTGAACCTTACTGCAATGGGTCAATTTTTAGTACGTAAAAAATCTACTTGCCAAATTATTCTGTGTACGTCTTTGTGATTTTGTAACATGATGACCAATAAAAAAATATATTAAAAAAGTGGTGTTATTTTATCAACCATAGGTAAGATCGTAGGCATATAAAAAGCTAATAAGAAATGAGAAACTGTCTCGAGATGGTAACTGTATTAACGTTTGAATGGAGTAACAGATTTTATACACTATTAAAAAAATCACAGAATGTTGCCTATATTTAAAAGTGAATCTCGAACACCAATAACCTCTCTTTTCTTTCCAGATCGTCCAGCCTTCTACACATCCAACAACGGGGCTAAGATCATGAAGCTCCGAGGGTATTGGTACACGAGGCACTCCGTCTGCTCCGTGCGCGTGAAATGGCTCTGCGCCGACAGTCGCCTGAGGGACTGCCATGCGCTGGTCGTGACCATCGGCCACACCATGGTAGACCGGCAGAACAAGCACACCCACCCGCCCAGTTAATTCCCTTCACCCGTAACCAGATGGAATCTGGGTATGATTCACTGGTACACGGTATTTTACAGGATGTGATTTTTTTTGTGCTACGCTACAATTTAAATTCATTGAGTCTACGTGTCATCAATAACATTGTGTTTACAATACGATTTAGTTTTGCTCGGTTCGACGATAGCTGCAGGATCTATTGACGTTACTGATGTAATCATATGGAGCTATCTATATAAATGTGCTTAATGTAAAAATCGATGTACCTACATACTCTGTTATCGTATCGTCAAGTTGTATTAAGAAAATCTCGTGCATGATCTGCGGTTAATAAATCTGTCCCGATTTATCGTTCTCTTTATTCCGATAAGCCGTAACCATTCATGTTAGTGCATTAATTTACAGTATTGTTAATGATATGTGTACTTTAAGTGCTTTATGTAAGATTGGATTTCTAATTAATCCCGTAACAAGATATTACGATAAACGACAAATATAACTTTGAGACTGTCTTGAATTTTTATATCATAGTAGATTTTTGTACATAATTCTGACGACGACTATCTTCTCTCTTGATTATCTATCTATCTTGGATCGTTCACCGTGGTGTGCATTTCTGTACCACCATTAACAATCTTCTGATAGGTATAATACACATTTTTATCTCTGCCTCTACCTGTTTATAATCTCAATTCATAAAAACGTATACAACTGCAATCGTTCTTACCCAAAAATACAACCAGATAGATGTTTTTAATATTTTGTATCCTCTTTTTCACAACCAACCACCTACAAGGTGTAAAACCCGTCAGTAACAGGCTGTGTATAGCGTTCCGGGACCAGACTGTGCATATCCAGTGTCGAACAAGCCGGCATAATTATGTCGACTGGCGACGGTTAATCATGTCTCGTCAATCGACACTATCTGGACTCCACTCCACTTACCATCAGGTGTAGTGGCGTTATTTTGCCGCACCCGTAAAAAAGGTTGCTATTTTTATTGGCATGTATGATACTTACTTTTATGCCGGCGCCAGATACAGACAAATATTTGAACAAAGACTTTGCCACACATTTGAACAACACAGATTTTCCTGCACCTGACACACATGCTTTGCAAATACATTCGATCACAGTATTCAAACAGACAACAAACATGATAAACCACGATTTTGTGGACATGGTATACTTGTATTATTTAAGTGTACCTATATTATAATTATTTATGTCATTTCTATTCTTATGGCTTTTACTTTTAGGGTTCAATATACATGTTTCTCCTTCTAGCAACTCAATAAATTCAAGTACCTTTCGACTTTAACAAAGCATCCATTCGCTCGGTGATTGACAAACAACTGAACTTTGCGCAAGTGTTGCAGGCTACGCACGCATTTTATCTTTGAACGCTTTGATGTGTGGTCGAAAAACCGATGCCGAATGGGAAATAGGCAAATAAGTAAACAAACTTTGCACAAATACGCAAATACCCGTGCCACATTTGTTTTCAAACAAGTGTTCAAATACTTTTGCTATTTGTGGCGCCGGCTTTATGCGAACAGTCTAGCGACTCAGTTGTAAAAAGATTATGAATAAATTATGATTAAAAACAAATATATCAAGTATTTATAATATGCGTAACCATAATAATACTCAATATTGCTGTACCTATATAAATAGGTCAATGTTAAATGTTAATACATATGACATACATATGTCTGTCTTATTCTTCAATGAAAATTGCGGAAAATATAAAAATATGTCACCGTGATGTTTGATGTATCAAAAATGGTATTAATAGTTATGTATCCCTCTGCCAAATAAAACCAGCTTTTTAGCAAGAATAGCAAGTAGGTCACAGGAATGACTAAAATTGAAGTCACAAGGAGATTGGACAAAGGATACATGAAGTAGGAAATCTTAGATTTATTAAGTGTATAAGTTTCACTTATATTTGTAATATTATTCTCAATTTTCTTGTATTCTCGCTCAAGCGCTGTGCGTTGTGTTCTCCGAATTATTGAGATTGCCTTATTCTGAACAGACTCATCTTTCTACTTAGCACCCTTTTGACATTCCAGTTCATATTCGCGCCTGCTGTTGTTTTAAATCTAGTTTTTTTCTTGCTCAAACAGCTTTTCTTTAATCAAATTCTTTAACCCTAAGATCACCCTAAACCGGTAACCCTAACCAAAGCCCGCGGTGGCCTTCTTCGGCGCATACGAGACGGGGTATCTTGTTGCACTAAGATAGCTACACGGGACCGTCCCTGCGCGATGCAGTTGCGGCCCCTCTCTATACACGGGGGGGCTAAGATGCTCCTGAACTCTAAAGAACGCCTAACAGAAGACCTTTTTTGTGGTCGTACATTTTGAAGTAAATTGCCCTTAGGGTGTCATAAAGGGAAGATTGTAGAAACGGACTTTGGTCATGTTTTTACATTTTCGTGCTAGCACTACTTTCACTGAAGTGATTGGTACTTAATCTCTGTACGTTCGTCGTATTACATTAAAAACTTTTGTAATAAATACGCGATCTATGTAGTACAACAGAATATAGTCATAATATAACAAACACAATATTGTAAATTTTGGTAGATAGATGAAATTTCTGTTACTGCAAAAAGATCCCTAAAGCTTTTGTTTCGAATCATTATAACGTGTATGGATGGTTCGGAACTCGCACTAAATGCTTAAATGTTAAAGCTTACTGTAAATATATCCAAACCAAGACTTGCCTGTTAATGTAATAAACCCAATGTGTGATATGTGATCAATATTTTACTGTTATAAAGATCTCAAATAAATGTTATTGTGAAATGCTTGTGAATCCAATAAAACGTATTCAAATATATAGATATTTTACTTATGGTATTTTTCCACTGCCTGGACTGCCTTGGTGACGTAGTTGTATTGCGGTACGACTGCAATGCTGAGGTCTCGGGTTCGATCCCCGGGTCGGGCAAAGTGATATTGGATTTTTCTATTCAGTATCAGCCCGGAGTCTGGAATTTGTGCCCAATATGGCGATAGGCTCGCCCCCTATCACATCATGGGACGGAATAAAAATGGCGAAAAGTGGGTGCATTAGTTGCGCCTCTGCCTACCCCTTCGGGGATAAAAGGCGTGAGTATGCGGTATTTTTCCATTCTGGGAGACTTCCTCCTTCCCCCTTCCCCAGCTTCCTCTATCTTTCCTAGGCCGTTACAGTCATTGAGCTTGGGATACCTTGTAAACCGTTATCCCGTTAAAATCCAGCGGTCTATCTCAACGATTAGTTTTTAAAGATTTTTCTATTTCAGAAGAACCGATATATTTTCAAAGTGGGAAGAAGAGTTGGAACATGCTGTACGGAGGGTACAAATACGAATTGATTTACATCACAAAGTCTTGTAAGAGGGGGAGATGCACTAAAAGGTCCTATAGAGGCTGTTTGGGGCGAATTGAAATTAAGGAAAATCAGGTGACCATAGTCAGAGAGCATAATCATTAATCATGCACCATAAACTATAATTTCATCCACGATGATGCGCACTACCAATTTTCGAGCAAGGATATCGCAGGTTAAAGCGACTTTGATTATTTATTGTAGTGTATGTGTGTACTCATAAGTACTTAGTGTGTATTTATAGAACCAAACCACAAGCGGAAGGATGCCCATGTGGACTGTTATCGATTATATAGAATAATTAGTGTGGCGCGTCATCGTGGATGGTATTATCTATTATATTATGATGTGATAGATTTGAATTTATATTTGGCCCGACCTCCTAACTAACTTTGTATTTGCGGTATGACTCTCATAGACTTAGGATAGTTTTAGAGTAATTATAG
This sequence comes from Sphinx pinastri, assembly GCA_947568825.1. NCBI lineage: Eukaryota > Metazoa > Arthropoda > Insecta > Lepidoptera > Sphingidae > Sphinx > Sphinx pinastri. The sequence goes on along the minus strand of OX387627.1, from coordinate 3,804,165 downwards.
AATGTCATGTTATAAAACATTTATATTGTCATAATTTTATTTGTATGTACGCTATGTTAACACGTCTTTTTCTAGTTTCTACTTATAAAATACGGCATTTCATGCCAGTTCTGAAGTTAGATCCTAAATGTGTTACCAAAATGATCTATAAACATTTAATTTTAAATATTGATAATATAATCTATAATGTAAAAGAAATTAAAATTATAGCGAGTACCTACACCACATACTTAGATGCTATAAAATACTGTTATCCTTAATAATTCTGTGATAGAGAAAACAGTTATAAGCCTAAATAAGAAGCAATTTTTCCCAAAGCGTATTTTCTAGAATCAACTTAACGTACAGTCAGGCACAAAATAAACAAATTCAAAACCATAAACCGCCGTGATTCTTTTGTGTTTTCACCTTTGTTTTTACAAAAAAAAAATCAAAAGCATAATCCATTTTAAATAAGGACAAAATAATAATTCAATGAAGGTTTGAAGTTCATCGGTGTATAGGTTTTTTTAAGTTTTGAATTTGGTCAGGAATTTTTGTGACTGGACATTGCTTTAGGCCTTGACATACTTTAATTTGATGTATTTTGCTGGACCCATCAACTTGTGTAAGATAATCACTTGACTATTACTATTTAGTATTTACTTGTGAGAAATAATACTGATTCGTGTAGAAAGAAAAATGAGTGAAATAAAAGATTTATTTAATTTCGATAATTTATTTAAAAAACTCCGTGTTACTAACATTAGTTAAAATTAATTTTGAATTTACAATAAATTCGTACTTACAACGTGCTATTAGATTAATTACAGTTTTAATTAAATATTATAGTCAAATGTTCATGTTATGCTGAGGCACACCGAGGCTAATGTCACTGGCCATATTACTGAAATATGGCGTAATAAGTCAGTTAACTAAAATTGGCACGTTTATAGTCCTGACGCCAAGATAATTTTACACAGTATGTTAAAAAATAATATTATTATAATTGAAGAGACAGATACATAAATGCAAACAAAATATCATACAATATTATTTGGCTTTGACCTATGTTTCTTTACAGACACTACACACGCGTAACTTGTGAATGTGTTGTATGCGCCAGCTTAAGGTAATCGATCTATAAAACTACAGCTTTAAATTAAAATCAAATCATAAAGAATCATGTCAAATGCATGAATGCCGTTGTCTAATTATTGATACACATAACGTTTCGTCTCGACTATACTATATTAATGGCATTTGACCTTAGTGTACCTCCAGCATAATAGTTAAGTATGTTTTCGTGATTTTATGTCGTTTCGTCATACAAATATTACTTTTTTAACAATTGTAAAAATATCAAATTATCGAATGATTCCTTACGTTTACGCGAATGTCAGACATTGAAATTAAACTACTATAACGGAAAAAACCGCGATAAAATCCGTTATAGTAGTTTAATTTCTTACACCAATTGCTGCCGAAAACAAACATTACATTATAGTACAATTATTTTTAAAGTAAATAATTTAAACTTTAAAGTAATATTCCACCATATTTGAGCATTACTTACTTTTGCCATTTGCAAAACATTAATTCCTAATTCGAATTCTGTTTGACTTTTAAATGTTAAAAATAATCATGTGCATGGTAACGCCTTTAGAGTAGGAATTTCAATAGTCCTTTCTGAATACTCAATGCTCATCTACGTGAAGAACTACTGTGTAAAATGTTAGGATTTTACATCCAACAACTTAAGCTATGCTTTGTCAGTCAGTCAGTCAGTCAATGCTAGATTTTTTAAGTATAAGCTACACAATGGTCGTACAAATGTGAACATTAAAATTGTAATAATGGAATGATTTCATGTATTTTAAGATGTTGGTGCCTAAATCCTTCTACATACTTTAATCTACTGTAAAATATTTTTAAATCATATTTAGGGAAGAAAAAACAAAACTTTTATTCAATAGTCTATGTATTGCATTATTTAAATAAACCATTTTATTACTAACTTTCTGATAGGATTTCATCCCTTAAAAATAGTTTAGTAAACGATATTTTTTTTGCGTGATACAAGTTTTTAATTCCCTGATTCTCATTAAGTTATAGTGGAATAACATAAAAAGTACAGTCAGGCACATAAGTAGCTGAACAAATACAAAATTTCAAATCGCCTATATGCGTTAAGTTTAATTAAAACATATTTTTTGTTTGTGTGAAGTAAAGTAAATCCCTTTTATTTTATTGTCATGAAGAGAAAACAAAAATTGGTAAGAACACAAAACTATAAAAGCGATTTGCAGTTTTACATTGGTACTACTTATGTGGCTGACTGTACAATGAAAATTGTAAACTGTTTAGTTGTATTTTTATAATCAGTAAACACATATTTCTCTGACGTTAAACGTCACTCAGAAACGTAAACATTATGTTAATATACTTACAAATCTTTTACAGACGTTAACAAACTTGCATACAAAGGGTTTCTTTTATTTATTTCTCTGCTTATTCTTATCTTGGTCAGTGGGGATGTTTTACTCCTACTTATATAATAGTATCTAAGTGAGGTACCATAATATTAATAGGGTATTTTACTAGACTTTATTGTATCCGTATATCCCCTGTCACCGAGCCAGTCAGACTTTATTAATGTTATATTAAAGGGTTACGTTGCACAAAAAAATTACGTAAAATCTAAAAAAATAATTTTTTAAGTCCTTGAAAACAGATCAAAATAATGTGACGGCCGAATGACGTCACGGCTGATACAGTGCCCAAGTGTGGGGGAGATAGCGAGATATTCAGATTACACACACAATCCGACACGCCTTTATACGCATTTTTAGTGCTACATTTAATAAACAATTTTATAGTGCGGACAAACTAAGCTGGCCGGTATGACAATTAAATTTTTTTCCCGACGCGATAACTCTGTGAGAACGTCTACCCAAAAAATTCAAAACCGTGTCATGTCATACCGGCCAGATTAGTTTGTCCCTACTATAATGCTCTTCCGCAGAAATGTTTACTGTTGTTTGTTGTGTTCACAATATTAATATAGTAAAATACCCTATCACAATATTAATAACTAACAGCCTCACAATATCAAATTACATTGTTAAATATCAACTAACATACATTGTCTACTTGGTAACAAAAACTCAAACTGTTTTATGAAGATATTCACATTTCTAACATTCTTACATTAACAGTGTTAATAACAATTTAGTCAATAGTAGAATGCGCTGTACATGTTTATCCTTAAAATAATTTAAAAATTAAATAGAGCTCTATAACAAAAAATACAGCAATCGTTGTCGCATTTTGAAGATTTAAAAGTTTTCAATATAATATTCTTTAGACCCCGTACAAGCACAGGCATACAAAACGCGATAACTCCATTAATTTAAATTTTTGTGTCGGATCACGCCCACGAAAATATATTAATAAAGTTCGTGGGAACGGGCGTTAAAGGTTTTTCGTCTTAACAAGTCCTTAATATACATATATCGGATCTGTTCGCTATATAAAAAGTACACGATTCTTGCAATTAGTTGGGAACAAGATTTCAATTTCATAAGTTGGTTGGTAATAATTAAAAATAACATAATTAAGTATCAGGCACTTTTTATGTACTTTATTTTCACTTTGTAATAACTAATTGGACAATTATACACAAAGCTGTCTTCTTGAAAATAATTTAGAATTACACTAAAGGCGGTTTTCACCAACTTTTTCATAAGGAGAATCCTAATAGTGAATACATGTCGAAACGTCTCGGCGCTACAACGCCAAAATGGGCCAAAGATGTGAACTTTTAGGGTAATATCATGATTTTTATTAGGGATCTCCTCAAATAGAGAAAGATAGGTGAAAACAAGAATCACTACTAAAAACTTATTAATATTTCAATGAATTCTTTCAAGGAAGCCATTTATATTTTTTACTTTTGTATTTATGTAAATGTATTTTCCTTTTTTTGAATAGTATTTTTTTAAGATGCAGAAACATGTACGTAAATTAGTGTGAGATATTTAATAACTATAACTACTTAATACATTAAGTATTCTATTGAACTACTGACGTTTAAATTATTTTTCAAGATTAATAAGAAATTAACACATTTTTTATCGAAAAGAGATGTAACGCACTAAACTCAGTAATATCGTAAAATAATTTTTATACTAATACGACCAAAAATCTGCTTTTAATATTAATTTTCTCGTATATTATTAACATGCATTAATTTCTGTAAAATTGAATTTATGTATATTTGTTATGAAGCTCTCGATTTAAAAAAAAAAGTTTACTTGATTATAACTCTTCTATTGAAGAAATAAATATGATTATTTTAGTTCAATTGTGCTTTTTATTCCATCACCTAACTATAATAAATATTATACAAAACATAGATATTACTATAGGTATTTATTTATTTTGTCATCGAATTTTGATGCAGATTTCTTCATTTAACAGGTCTTAATAATTAATAGAAGTATACATCTGTCATAGTTGTATGCGTCGTTTCCTCTAACTTCAGACGTAACTCAATATCATGTCGTTAAAAATACTATTATGCCAGCATTGGGTACACTTGGCGTATTTGGGCAAATATTTGAGTAAATAGCACAAAACTCGTATTACTCGTATAATTCTGACGACGACTATCTTCTCTCTTGATTATCTATCTATCTTGGATCGTTCACCGTGGTGTGCATTTCTGTACCACCATTAACAATCTTCTGATAGGTATAATACACATTTTTATCTCTGTCTCTATCTATTTATAATCTCAATTCATAAAAACGTATACAACTGCAATCGTTCTTACCCAAAAATACAACCAGATAGATGTTTTTAATATTTTGTATCCTCTTTTTCACAACCAACCACCTACAAGGTGTAAAACCCGTCAGTAACAGGCTGTGTATAGCGTTCCGGGTACAGACTGTGCATATCCAGTGTCGAACAAGCCGGTATAATTATGTCGACTGGCGACGGTTAATCATGTCTCGTCAATCGACACTATCTGGACTCCACTCCACTTACCATCAGGTGTAGTGGCGTTATTTTGCCGCACCCGTAAAAAAGGTTCTATCTTTAAGCTTAAATCGTCGTAATGTTGCTATTTTTATTGGCATGTATGATACTTACTTTTATGCCGGCGTCAGATACAGACAAATATTTGAACAAAGACTTTGCCACACATTTGAACAACACAGATTTTCCTGCACCTGACACACATGCTTTGCAAATACATTCGATCACAGTATTCAAACAGACAACAAACATGATAAACCACGATTTTGTGGACATGGTATACTTGTATTATTTAAGTGTACCTATATTATAATTATTTATGTCATTTCTATTCTTATGGCTTTTACTTTTAGGGTTCAATATACATGTTTCTCCTTCTAACAACTCAATAAATTCAAGTACCTTTCGACTTTCGTTGCACCAGTACATCTTGCGAATAAACAAAGCATCCAATCGCTCGGTGATTGACAAACAACTGAACTTTGCGCAAGTGTGGCAGGCTACGCACGCATTTTATCTTTGAACGCTTTGATGTGTGGTCGAAAAACCGATACCGAATGGGAAATAGGCAAATAAGTAAACAAACTTTGCACAAATACGCAAATACCCGTGCCACATATGTTTTCAAACAAGTGTTCAAATACTTTTGCTATTTGTGGCGCCGGCTTTATGCGAACGGTCTAGCGAATCAGTTGTAAAAAGATTATGAATAAATTATGATTAAAAACAAATATATCAAGTATTTAACATATGCGTAACCATAATAATACTCAATATTGCTGTACCTATATAAATAGGTCAATGTTAAATGTTAATACATATGACATACATATGTCTGTCTTATTCTTCAATGAAAATTGCGGAAAATATAAAAATATGTCACCGTGATGTTTGATGTATCAAAAATGGTATTAATAGTTATGTATCCCTCTGCCAAATAAAACCAGCTTTTTAGCAAGAATAGCAAGTAGGTCACAGGAATGACTAAAATTGAAGTCACAAGGAGATTGGACAAAGGATACATGAAGTAGGAAATCTTAGATTTATTAAGTGTATAAGTTTCACTTATATTTGTAATATTATTCTCAATTTTCTTGTATTCTCGCTCAAGCGCTGTGCGTTGTGTTCTCCGAATTATTGAGATTGCCTTATTCTGAACAGACTCATCTTTCTACTTAGCACCCTTTTGACATTCCAGTTCATATTCGCGCCTGCTGTTGTTTTAAATCTAGTTTTTTTCTTGCTCAAACAGCTTTTCTTTAATCAAATTCTTTAACCCTAAGAACACCTTAAACCGGTAACCCTAACCAAAGCCCGCGGTGGCCTTCTTCGGCGCATACGAGACGGGGTATCTTGTTGCACTAAGATAGCTACACGGGACCGTCCCTGCGCGATGCAGTTGCGGCCCCTCTCTATACACGGGGGGGCTAAGATGCTCCTGAACTCTAAAGAACGCCTAACAGAAGACCTTTTTTGTGGTCGTACATTTTGAAGTAAATTGCCCTTAGGGTGTCATAAAGGGAAGATTGTAGAAACGGACTTTGGTCATGTTTTTACATTTTCGTGCTAGCACTACTTTCACTGAAGTGATTGGTACTTAATCTCTGTACGTTCGTCGTATTACATTAAAAACTTTTGTAATAAATACGCGATCTATGTAGTACAACAGAATATAGTAATAATATAACAAACACAATATTGTAAATTTTGGTAGATAGATGAAATTTCTGTTACTGCAAAAAGATCCCTAAAGCTTTTGTTTCGAATCATTATAACGTGTATGGATGGTTCGGATCTCGCACTAAATGTTTAAATCTTAAAGCTTACTGTAAATATATCCAAACCAAGATTTGCCTGTTAATGTAATAAACCCTGATATGATCAATATTTTACTGTTATAAAGATCTCAAATAAATGTTATTGTGAAATGCTTGTGAATCCAATAAAACGTATTCAAATATATAGATATTTTACTTATGGTATTTTTCCACTGCCTGGATTGCCTTGGTGGCGTAGTTGTATTGCGGTACGACTGCAATGCTGAGGCCTCGGGTTCGATCCCCGGGTCGGGCAAAGTGATATTGGATTTTTCTATTCAGTATCAGCCCGGAGTCTGGAATTTGTGCCCAATATGGCGATAGGCTCGCCCCCTATCACATCATGGGACGGAATAAAAATGGCGACAAGTGGGTGCATTAGTTGCGCCTCTGCCTATCCCTTCGGGGATAAAAGGCGTGAGTATGCGATATTTTTCCATTCTGGGAGACTTCCTCCTTCCCCCTTCCCCAGCTTCCTCTATCTTTCCTAGGCCGTTACAGTCATTGAGCTTGGGATACCTTGTAAACCGTTATCCCGTTAAAATCCAGCGGTCTACCTCAACGATTAGTTTTTAAAGATTTTTCTATTTCAGAAGAACCGATATATTTTCAAAGTGGGAAGAAGAGTTGGAACATGCTGTACGGAGGGTACAAATACGAATTGATTTACATCACAAAGTCTTGTAAGAGGGGGAGATGCACTAAAAGGGCCTATAGAGGCTGTTTGGGGCGAATTGAAGCTAAGGAAAATCAGGTGACCATAGTCAGAGAGCATAATCATTAATCATGCACCATAAACTATAATTTCATCCACGATGATGCGCACTACCAATTTTCGAGCAAGGATATCGCAGGTTAAAACGACTTTGATTATTTATTGTAGTGTATGTGTGTACTCATAAGTACTTAGTGTGTATTTATAGAACCAAACCACAAGCGGAAGGATGCCCATGTGGACTGTAATCGATTATATAGAAAAATTAGTGGGGCGCGTCATCGTTGATGGTATTATCTATTATATTATGATGTGATACGTGATACTCTTTCTTACGTACTGTAGATAATTCATATATTGTTATTTGTCTGTAAGCTTTTCTTAAAAATTAAATAAAAATAAATAAATAGATTTGAATTTATATTTGGCCCGACCTCCTTACTAACTTTGTATTTGCGGTATGACTCTCATAGACTTAGGATAGTTTTAGAGTAATTATAGAATGTCATGTTATAAAACATTTATATTGTCATAATTTTATTTGTATGTACGCTATGTTAACACGTCTTTTTCTAGTTTCTACTTATAAAATACGGCATTTCATGCCAGTTCTGAAGTTAGATCCTAAATGTGTTACCAAAATGATCTATAAACATTTAATTTTAAATATTGACAATATAATCTATAATGTAAAAGAAATTAAAATTATAGCGAGTACCTACACCACATACTTAGATGCTATAAAATACTGTTATCCTTAATAATTCTGTGATAGAGAAAACAGTTATAAGCCTAAATAAGAAGCAATTTTTCCCAAAGCGTATTTTCTAGAATCAACTTAACGTACAGTCAGGCACAAAATAAACAAATTCAAAACCATAAACCGCCGTGATTCTTTTGTGTTTTCACCTTTGTTTTTACAAAAAAAAATCAAAAGCATAATCCATTTTAAATAAGGACAAAATAATAATTCAATGAAGGTTTGAAGTTCATCGGTGTATAGGTTTTTTTAAGTTTTGAATTTGTTCAGGAATTTTTGTGACTGGACATTGCTTTAGGCCTTGACATACTTTAATTTGATGTATTTTGCTGGACCCATCAACTTGTGTAAGATAACTACTATTACTATTTAGTATTTACTTGTGAAAAATAATACTGATTCGTGTAGAAAGAAAAATGAGTGAAATAAAAGATTTATTTAATTTCGATAATTTATTTAAAAAACTCCGTGTTACTAACATTAGTTAAAATTAATTTTGAATTTACAATAAATTCGTACTTACAACGTGCTATTAGATTAATTACAGTTTTAATTAAATATTATAGTCAAATATTCATGTTATGCTGAGGCACACCGAGGCTAATGTCACTGGCCATATTACTGAAATATGGCGTAATAAGTCAGTTAACTAAAATTGGCACGTTTATAGTCCTGACGCCAAGATAATTTTACACAGTATGTTAAAAAATAATATTATTATAATTGAAGAGACAGATACATAAATGCAAACAAAATATCATACTATATTATTTGGCTTTGACCTATGTTTCTTTACAGACACTACACACGCGTAACTTGTGAATGTGTTGTATGCGCCAGCTTAAGGTAATCGATCTATAAAACTACAGCTTTAAATTAAAATCAAATCATAAAGAATCATGTCAAATGCATGAATGCCGTTGTCTAATTATTGATACACATAATGTTTCGTCTCGACTATACTATATTAATGACATTTGACCTTAGTGTACCTCCAGCATAATAGTTAAGTATGTTTTCGTGATTTTATGTCGTTTCGTCATACAAATATTACTTTTTTAACAATTGTAAAAATATCAAATTATCTAATGATTCCTTACGTTTACGCGAATGTTAGACATTGAAATTAAACTACTATAACGGAAAAAACCGCGATAAAATCCGTTATAGTAGTTTAATTTCTTACACCAATTGCTGCCGAAAACAAACATTACATTATAGTACAATTATTTTTAAAGTGAATAATTTAAACTTTAAAGTAATATTCCACAATATTTGAGCATTATTTACTTTTGCCATTTGCAAAACATTAATTCCTAATTCGAATTCTGTTTGCCTTTTTAAATTGAAAAAAAAATATTTATGCATGGTAACGCCTTTAGAGTAGGAATTTTCAAAAGTCCTTTCTGAATACTCAATGCTCATCTACGTGAAGAACTACTGTGTAAAATGTTAGGATTTTACATCCAACAACTTAAGCTATGCTTTGTCAGTCAGTCAGTCAGTCAATGCTAGATTTTTTAAGTATAAGCTACACAATGGTCGTACAAATGAGAACATTAAAATTGTAATAATGGAATGATTTTATGTATTTTAAGAGGTTGGTGCCTAAATCCTTCTACATACTTTAATCTACTGTAAAATATTTTTAAATCATATTTAGGGAAGAAAAAACAAAACTTTTATTCAATAGTCTATGTATTGCATTATTTAAATAAACCATTTTATTACTAACTTTCTGGTAAGATTGTCATCCATTAAAAATAGAGTTTAGTAAACGATTTTTTTTTACATGATACAAGTTTTTAATTCCCAGATTCTCATTAAGTTATAGTGGAATAACATAAAAAGTACAGTCAGGCACATAAGTAGCTGAACAAATACAAATTTTCAAATCGCCTATACGCGTTAAGTTTAATTGAAACATTCTTTTGTTTGTGTGAAGTAAAGTAAATCCTTTTTATTTTATTGCCATGAACAGAAAACAAAAATTGGTAAGAACACAAAAGTGTAAAAGTGATTTGAAGTTTTACATTGTACTACTTATGTGGCTGACTGTACAATGAAAATTGTAAACTATCGAGTGGTTTTTTTACAATTAGTAAAAAGTAAACACATAAAGTAGAAAGTGAAGCTTTACTTATATTTCTATACGTATGTTATAGTTATATTATATCATCTTTCTCTGACGTTAAACGTCACTCAGAAACGTAAACATTATGTTAATATACTTACAAATCTTTTACAGACGTTAACAAACTTGCATACAAAGGGTTTCTTTTATTTATTTCTCTGCTTATTCTTATCTTGGTCAGTGGGCATGTTTTACTCCTACTTATATAATAGTATCTAAGTGAGGTACCATAATATGAATAGGGTATTTTACTAGACTTTATTGTATCCATACATCCCTTCCTAGCCAATTTCGGCCACGGCGGCCAATCGCAACAGAGATCAGCCAGGTGTATGTGCGCAATATACAGGTGCACTCGCTATTCCTTCACTCTCAGTCCGGTGAAAGATCAGGCTATGAGAAATTCAATTGAATTTAAGAAATTGTGGAATTCGCTACCATCGTGTCTATTTCCGCATAGATATAATTTGGGGCTCTTCAAGTCGCGAGTGAATCGGTTTCTTCTGGGCAAGCGTGCTTCACCTTAGGCCGCATCATCGCTTAACATCAGGCGAATAGCTGACAAACGTGAGCTCATTTAGAATTAAAAAGAAAATAAAGGCGCAGGACAAACCCTTTACGTGCTTTCTGAGGCACGGGTTATCACACCGCCAACTTCCTGACTCGGAACTGCGAATGAGAACTTTTTAAGATAGAAAAACCCAGTCACAATGTGTTTGGCCCGACCCGGTATTCGAACCCAGGACCTCAGCGCGCAAATCGTACTCGTAACGCGTACGCAATACAACTACGCCACCGAGGCAGTCAGACTTTATTAATGTTATATTAAAGGGTTACGTTGCACAAAAACTTACGTAAAATCTAAAAAACATTTTTTTAAGTCCGTGAAAACAGATCAAAATAATGTGACGGCCGAATGACGTCACGGCTGATAAATTGCCCAAGTGTGAGGGAGATAGCGAGATATTCAGATTACACACACAATCCGACACGCCATTATACGCATTTTTAGTGCTACATTTAATAAACAATTTTATAGCTCGGACAAACTAAGCTGGCCGGTATGACAATTCAATTTTTTTCCCGACGCGATAACTCTGTGAGAACGTCTACCCAAAAAATTCAAAACCGTGTCATGTCAAACCGGCCAGATTAGTTTTGTCCCTACTATAATGCTCTTCCGCAGAAATGTTTACTGTTGTTTGTTGTGTTCACAATATTAATATAGTAAAATACCCTATCACAATATTAATAACTAACAGCCTCACAATATCAAATTACATTGTTAAATATCAACTAACATACATTATCTACTTGGTAACAAAAACTCAAACTGTTTTATGTAGATATTCACATTTCTAACATTCTTACATGAACAGTATTAATAACAATTTAGTCAATAGTAGAATGCGCTGTACATGTTTATCCTTAAAATAATTTAAAATTAAATAGAGCTCTATAGCAAAAAATACAGCAATCGTGATCGCATTTTGAAGATTTAAAAGTTTTCAATGTAATATTCTTTAGACCCCGTACGAACACAGGCATACAAAACGCGATAACTCCATTAATTTAAATTTTTGTGTCGGATCACGCCCACGAAAATATATTAATAAAGTTCGTGGGAACGCGCGTTAAATGTTTTTCGTCTTAACAAGTCCTTAATATACATATATCGGATCTGTTCGCTATATAAAAAGTACACGATTCTTGCAATTAGTTGGGAACAAGATTTCAATTCCATAAGTTGGTTGGTAATAATTAAAAATAACATAATTAAGTATCAGGCACTTTTTATGTACTTTATTTTCACTTTGTAATAACTAATTGGACAATTATACACAAAACTGTCTTCTTGAAAATAATTTAGAATTACACTAAAGGCGGTTTTCACCAACTTTTTCATAAGGAGAATCCTAATAGTGAATACATATCGAAACGTCACGGCGCTACAACGCCAAAATGGGCTAAAGATGTGAACTTTTAGGGTAATATCATGATTTTTATTAGGGATCTCCTCAAATAGAGAAAGATAGGTGAAAACAAGAATCACTACTAAAAACTTATTAATATTTCAATGAATTCTTTCAAAGAAGCCATTTATATTTTTTTACGTTTGTATTTATGTAAATGTATTTTCCTTTTTTTGAATAGTATTTTTTTAAGATGCAGAAACATGTACGTAAATTAATGTGAGATATTTAATAACTATAATTACTTAATACATTAAGTATTCTATTGAACTACTGACGTTTAAATTATTTTTCAAGATTAATAAGAAATTAACACATTTTTAATCGAAAAGAGATGTAACGCACTAAACTCAGTAATATCGTAAAATATTTTTTATACTAATACGACCAAAAATCTGGTTTTAAAATTAATTTGTTCGGATATTATTCATATTCATTAATTTCTGTAAAATTGAATTTATGTATATTTGTTATGAAGCACTCGATTAAAAAAAAATGTTTACTTGATTATAACTCTTCTATTGAAGAAATAAATATGATTGTTTAAGTTCAATTGTGCTTTTTATTCCATCACCTAACTATAATAAATATTATACAAAACATAGATATTACTCTAGGTATTTATTTATTTTGTCATCGAATTTTGATGCAGATTTCTTCATGATTGGTGATTTAAAGCGAAATCACATTTAACAGTTCTTAATAATTAATACAAGTATACATCTGTCATAATTGTTTGCGTCGCTTCCTGTAACGTCAAACGTAACTCAATACCATGTCGTTAAAAATACTATTATGCCAGCATTGGGTACAACACTTGGCGTATTTGGGCAAATATTTGCGTAAATAATTTGAATAATAAACCAAGCGTAATGTTTTACAGACGCACACAAAGTTTATAAGACGGATGGGTTGTAAACAAGAAAAAAAGGAGCAAATACGATACTACCCAATCTCACACGATTGCACAAAAATCAATATAACACACTTTGATTAATTATATAATTAGATAGAGTGACGCGCTACAATGAAACTAAAACAAACAGGCCAACTTTTCTTAAGCTAGTATGCGTGACAGCTGTGTCATACGCTATCGTTGCATCATTCTGCGTATCCTTGAGTGCGCGCATAATGATACCAGTTGCATGGCTTTACATGGTTTCTATTAAAACGGGGAGAAAATTATATCCATGAAAAACAACAAAAATTTATTCACTCGAACTCATTTAGTGGGCAACAGTTGGCCTCTATTTTTTTCGACGCTTTTGAAACGTTCAGTGTCTATCTAGGTATATAATTAATCAAAGATAACACACATGAAACATATAACACATGAAAATAAATGACAGGAATGAAACACATTTTACAAACAACGTAAGTATGTATGATTTTGGTCAACAATTAACTATTAACACTAACAATCATGATTTACCCTTCTTCACCCGAGCGTGATCGTGATCATGAACATTATAGATTTTAATTATAGCGTCATTCAAAGTTGTCAGTTTTGCCTTACATCCTTTGTCGCATTTGTTACACACCCAATGTATCTCTTGTCTTTGGTTGATGTGTTTTGATCGCTTTTTGAATCTGTGCTCGCCGAGCATGATGATCGCGTTGCCTTGCCGCGACCAGCTGTAGCGAGGTACCGGAGGACCTGGAACAAACAAACTCTTTACTGGATTTGATCTATGAAGTACGCTTGTTTGAGTGTTTTATATTTTAGGGAAATGGAAAGTTTGTCATGGCAACCTTTAGGAAAGACATATTACAATCGCAATAGCTGCATCAGCAATTTCTTTTTTTCTCAAGGAACATAAAAACTACTGTAACTATATATTGTATGCACATTCGTAAATTACCGACTGTAACCAAAGATAGTGACGCCAAATTAGATTGTGGATTTTTAGTTAGATAGGCGGATTAGCAAGCTGTAGTGGCAGTGGGCAGGGCATATAGTGCGAAGAACTGTCGGCAGGTGGGGAAAAAAAGTTCTCGAGTGAAGGCCATGTACTGGCAAGCGCAGCGTCGGCCGTCCACCTGCAAGGTGCAGGCCGCTTTTGACAGGTCCGTCTGGAAATCTTTAGGGGAAGCCTATATTCAGCAGTGGACGTCATGTGGCTGATGATGATGATGAAGTTAGATTGTTAGTTGTGGTTGCCAGTACCTTGGTAGTATTAGCATTACTGTACGGGTGCTTTTTTTATTTTAGTTTTTTATGTATCATCCACAGGTGATCTAATAAAATAAAAAGAAATTAAATTACTTTATTTAAACCTGTAAAAATTAAAACGTTATTAGATTCCGTCAATTTTGACTCTGCCGCCAGTTCCAAAAGCAGTTTTCATCACAGAAGAACGGGAGGAGAACGGGGGAAGAATTTCTAATGTTGCTCCTTTCAAAATCAGTCCACTTAGATAAATACATAGATGCTTTATACTTTGGCTCTGCGAATTACCTAAACTTTTCTGAAATATAGGTAGGTTTCCATAAAACGTCTACATCATCAAAAAAAGTAATACACGATACAAGGTTCACTGCAGTCTTTTAATATGTTTAAATTATACACATTTAAAAATGTTCCATTATTTATTGTAAAAATCTTAGTTGTATAACAAAATAAAACCTTTAAAAATATTTTGTATTTTTATTTATAATTTTGCACCCCTTATTCAATCGCAGGAAAATTATAAAACACAATATTACAACGATTACAAAATATTACGCGATGTTTGCTATTATCACCTTTCAAAGCACTTAATTAATTTCCTGCAAACATATTTTCTTATTTATTTGTATATTTCATTACTGGAACGGCGCTGGTTTTATAATTTGTCCTACGAAATACTCTAAAACGATACAGTGGGCTTAGAATGTGACACGAAGACGCAACTCGTAAAACGATGTCGTTTAATTTTGATGTTTGTGATTGATCGAGAGACCAATACGTCAGTCGCGTGTTAGTCTCTCAACCAATCCCAACAAGACGAAACGGAGACGTGACGTGTTTTTTTGTCACATTCTAAGCCCACAGTTCCATTCTCAAGCAAGCTTTATGCCATGTGTCAACTAGGCAATTAAAATTGCAACACTAAAAATATATTTACAGATGTCAGAGGTAAAATAACTCTGAACAGGCAGTGAATGTTCAATGGGAAATTATGAATTAAGAACAAAAGTTCAGCGTCAGTGTTCGATGGCAGCAATCTGCATGATGAGCAACGTTGCGCGTCAATTACCTAGTGACACATTGATATTTCACTAATATTTTACTTATCCAAACACTCAACTCTTAGCACTTCACACCAATCCTATAGATAAATAAATGTTTCTACTATTTTCAAATTAAAACGAAAAGGCAATTTAAAAAATGGAGGTCGTATGTAAAAATATTTTTTTCAATTGACCTATAAAACTATTTATTTTTCTTTATTGACATTGACATTGGAATTTATTTATTTATTCTTCGTCTGAACAATAACATTATAAATAATAACTTCATTTTCAACTGTGTTGTATATACATGACATTTAATTTTTTTTAATTTACAAATATAGAATTGTCACTTTTTTTATAATTAATTGCCTAATTAACGTATACAAAGTTAAAGGTTTTCGATCATAATATTATTATACTCAAAAGCTATACAAAAATTTACCTTATATTTAACTATTGTTATCCCCAAGAAGACATTGACGACAAATGTAATTATTATGCTTATCAATTGAACACAGCATATAAATGAAATAACTAATATACTTTGTCAACGAAAACATACTGAAGAGTAAAGAAACCAATGATATCACTCATATCGTAAAAATATTATGGGTGTCCAAATATGTAAAAAGTATTGTTTTTTGAATGGTAGAGGTTCCAAAGTTCTACTATGTACTTTTTTCCTTGAATATCTTTTTAAGGAAGAAAATAAATGTATACAAAGCAAGCAAATTTTCATTTTTTTTTTGGTTAAATTGATCGAAAGGAAAAGAAAATATTGATATGCGGGTAGATTTTTATTTTTTGTTCCCTGAATATGCCAGTCAATACAAATTGGTAGAGTATTTTTTTTATAAAGTGGTCTATCAACGTGAATATCATAACAAATAATAAAAAAAAACTCTTTGGGTGCGAAAACCTTAAAGCGCAAGAACGCGCATTTTGGCGGTTTTTTTACAGCTACAGCTAACAAGGCGGTGCCGTCCGCACCAGATGTGGTAGCATGCCTACACGCAAGCACTTGGTGTACCTACAGTACCTGCACCAAGCCCTAGAATGTATGTTTATATCGCACCGCCCTTTCTTCTTACAATAGTACACGACGTTTTTCTGCAGCCGAATTGACCGTTTAAAAAACAGCTTGCAAGACTCGCACGTTCGGACGCCGTAGTGGATTCCCGAAGTAATATCATCGCACACTGGACATGATTCGTAAGCATCAATAAGTTTTTCTGTAAGAAAATGGAAGTTTTATAGCATATTTTATAAATCTATGGAATGTTGAGATAGACTAAACCATGTTTCTATGCCATAAAAGGAAAAATGTAATATAAACAGTAACTTCTTTTCTAATAATATCTTTGTTATAATCAGTTATAACGAATACGATAGAAAAAAGAGTTCTAAGATTATATTGACCGGACATTGGGAAAATTTTCATACAAAATTTTGAGCCTGTTCGTTTGTAACTCAATCTACAGTGAAATAGCAAAACAACTATGTAAATTGCATTAGAACATACTTTGACATGATCATAATGCGCAAATTGGCATGTTGCCTTCCAAAATATTGTTTTCTTTACAAAATTTAAGCATACCGAAACGTCTTTGTCACACGGACGTGTCAGATAAGATAGCGACTTATTACCAATTGGTAGTAACTTTTGGCTGAATATTTTTTTCCTGATGTCTGGTCTATACTTCACTACGTGACTGTACTGTTTAATGTTTTTGAATAGAAATAATTGAAATATAGCTAAATATTGTTTTTTTATACTTTTTTGGTAATTTAGTAAATTGTGTAATTTATATGTTGTACAATTTGTAGATGTTAAGGTCATAGCACATTATACCGGCACCACAAATGCAACCGCTTCATCCCAGCACTTAGCTTGTCATTCAAATGAGAGCCTTAAATCGTGTGTTGTATAATATAGATATTTCATAATGTCAATATGAAAAAGCCAACGGCGTGCATTCGGCCTGCTGGCTGCTACCATACAACTCGACTCGCAGCCCGCGCCCTGCAAGCGAGCGGCCGCGTGCTTACTGCGCACCGGCTTCTTATCTCCATCAAGACAACGGCGCCTCGTTGTACCGTCAACTTTATGAAAACGTGCAAGGCCTAGGCTTGTTCAATCACAAATGCCATACAAAAATTGTGTTCGCGGTGACAGCAAGCTCTTACCTCGCGGACGGCGCGTGGGCTGCGCTTTTGCAACGTGCGGCCGGCGTGTAGTTAGCGCGCTAGCTGGTAGCCGTAGCCGTGCCGCAGCTGTGCCGTTGCGGTGCCGGTTTAATGTGCCATGACCTTTACTCCTCTTTAACGTTAATCCTATGAAGAAATATTTTTTATTACACGCTTTATATTAGCTTCACTTGTATGTTTGTATGTTTGTTTGTAACTTTCCGACTCCGACTCCTTTGGGCGCGATTTTGACCCACTTATCGACGTTTACCAAACGATCCCGCGATGCAGAGGCCGAAGCGCGCAACACTCCGCCACACGCGCAACATACGACGCGCGACATTTTATCATATGCTAATATGTTGAGAAAAATATACAGAAATTAATTGTATTTTCAAAAAATATATATTTCGTGTTTTTATTGAGTTATGAAAGAAAATTTTATGCTATACTAGCGCTATCTGTTGGCGTGTTTGTTAAATGGACAATAGTGAACAGAACTAAAAAATTAAAAATAAATAATAGTTTAAAAAAACTAAAAACACGCTTTATAGAAAATCCAACTAAAAAATAGAAAATAAATTTGAATTAAGAATAGTGTAAATAAGAAAAAAATGTATTTTATTGTAAGAAAAGCGTGGGGTGCATGGTAACAATAGTTATAAATATTTTATTGACAGATAATATGAGTAGAAGTATTATATATCATTTTGATAATATCTTAAAAAGCACCCCACGCTTTTTTTACAATAATTTTTTTTTTTCTTATTTACACTATTCTTACTGACTGCCTCGGTGGCGTAGTTGTATTACGGTACGACTGCAAGGCTGAGGTCTCGGGTTCGATCCCCGGGTCGGGCAAAGTGATATTGGATTTTCTATTCAGTATCAGCCCGGCGGAGTCTGGAATTTGTGCCCGGTATGGCGATAGGCTCGCCCCCTATTACATCATGGGACGGAATACGCTTGGCGAAAAGTGGGTGCACTAGTTGCGCCTCTGCCTACCCCTTCGGGGATAAAAGGCGTGGACATGCGTTTTTTTTTTCTTATTTACTCTATTCTTAATTTAAATTTATTTTTTATTTTTTAGTTGTTTTTTTTTTACCAATAAGTACTTAAGTTACTGCTATGTTATTGAAGGTAACTGACAATATTTACGAAATGAGTACGTAGGATAGAACGGTTTGTATTGTCATGTAATAACATGTAAATAATAAAGCTACAATAAAACACATTTTTTATTTAATCAGTATAACATATTTTAAGTATTTTCACATCCTTCAAGTACAAACTTTATTATTAACATGAATTTCAATATAAAAATAACTTTATAGTAATAAAATATGATAACACAACAATATCTAAGACCCATAGAGCTTTCATCAATAAAATAATTTGTATGTTCACAATCATACATTTTGGTTATTAATACATGGAACAATAAAGGGTTTATTTATAATCACGTTTTTTACCGTCAAAATTATTTTTTCCGTAATATATAAAGCTGAAGAGTTTGTTTGTTTGAACGCGCTAATCTTAGGAACTACTGGACCGATTTTGAAAATTCTTTCATTAATAGGAAGCTACATTATTCCTGAGTGCTATAGGCGACTTTTTATCCCGGAAAAACTTTTTCACGCGGGCGGAGCCGCGCGCAATGATAGTATTTCATAAAAGGAACCCCAGACAAATTTTAATGTCACCGGACGGTATATTTATTTACGATAGTATGTAGGTTTAATGAGGGTTTTCAGTAGATCTAGCCACGTTCGTCACTCAATTTCATATAGTTTAACCTTATAAAAATAAATTTCGAATTGCTTTCATAGCAAATAATATGGCCAGGCATAGATCCCATTATTACACAATTCCTTGAAGATTGTATTAGATGAAAATACGATGCGTTGCTCGCGGCTACATCTACGCAAGAAGCCTTTCCCACTACAAACGTTACAATACAGCACCAGCGCCATATATTTAAAAAATCAGATTAAAAAATTTCCGTTTTTTCCCATGGGAAGTAACCTATGTGTTAATCCAGGAAATAATCTACCCGTGTGCCAAATTTATTTCAAATCCGTTCTACGTTTACTTCTATGCTTTACAATAAAAAAATCTAGTTAACGGACCTATTTAAACTTATCAATAAATAATTCCTATCGCTACTTTTGGATCGATAGCGAAAATGGATCAGAACAAAGTTTGTTTGAAGTGTTTGGAAGACATTTTTTCGTCTGATCATTCTTGACATTGATATGACTGATTTAGCGACCGGGAACATTTAAAGAAATCCACGGATAGAGTTAATTAAACAAGCTTACACCTATTATAATTCTTATATTTACCGACCAAATTTTCTCTACAGGCGTTCATTCTTATCGTAAAGGCACTATTCAAATCGTGCGGATTTTTCAAAACCTTTATTAATTTTGAGCAAGAATAAACTGGAAATTCTTACATATTACACTGTATTATTCATTTAAACATAACAATGCATCTCTTTATTTTATTACCAAATAAAATATTACAATTTTACCCTCCTTTAGGGGAAGTTGGGTATAATTGAGCACATAAGTATAATAAACATAATTTTATGACTTATCAACATAAGCTGCTCTTATCGTTACAATTTTTGCCAAACAACCTTTGGGTTATTAAAGAAGTACACAAAACTTAACTACTTTCTAAATAAAAAAATCTTAAATAGAACAAAAAAGCATTAAAGGTATTATAAAAAACAATCCGTTAAAAATATGTAGGTATATTTAAAATCAGAAAAAAGTATTGGTTTTTAAAAACCTTCGTCACGTCGTCTATGATCGATACATTATATTATTTTTAAATTTTTTACTTCATCAATAAATTTTACAAAATGTTAAACACAGACTCAATAACCTTCAATATAATTGTAATAATACCTATATTTAATTACACTTATAAAATCGTAAAACAAAATATCTAATCTAATCTGGATGGGAGCCGTACTTACATATTTATTATTAAGGTTATGTATAAGTAAAAAAAAATTAAGTATATAATATATATTTGCATTGCTATAACGAAATATACTTAACGGCAGTGAAATTAATATTGTCTTTTATTCCTAATTGTATTAACACTAACATTAAAATCAGTCCCTAACCTGGTAACTAACTTTCAAAGATAAAATATTTATATTGGTAACGACATTAAAATCTTTATTATACCGAAATAAAAGGTATTTCTCCATTCTATAACTTCATACTTATTAATAATTCCTCTTTATTATTAGTATAGATTAAGTCATTTGATTACTCCTTATCACTGTCACTATAACATTTTTATAAAAAAGAACTCGCAGACGAAATTCTATATAACAATTCATTGTAGTCGATCAAATATTTTCGCTCGCAAAAAGTCACCTTACCTTTAATATACAGTTTCAATTTATTCACACTTTAAATATAACTTCGCCCTTCCCCCACGCTCCCCCCGCTGCCGCACCAAACTAGGCAACATCCCTGCCTGTATACACTTCTCGAATCTGCATAACTGACACGCTGACCTGGTGGTAGGACTCAAAGAACACATGTTCTTCAAACGGGATTTCCCTTTTAAACTCGAGCATTTGAACTTTGGAGATTTCTTGAAGCTGATAGCTCTTTTGAAGAAGGATTTGCAGGACTCGCAAGTATGGATGCCGTAATGGATGCCGCTGATGACGTCATTGCAGATGGGGCATGTTTTTCCTATCAACAAAATGAAACATGGTTATATAGTCAAATATGAAGCTCCTGCCTGTCCTTATCCCTTACCTAGTCCAAAGTGACGCAATACTTCTTTTTATAAGCATGTTGCAGGAAGTATGGCTTCGTATTTCGATCGCGGGCAATATACTCACATAACATCAGCCAAATTATCCATACACCAATCCTAATAAATACAAAAGTAATTCTGACTCAATCGCTTTTACAGCTAAACCACATAACCGATTATAATGAAATTTTCTATGGAATTAACTTGAATCCCAAGAAAGGTTTTTCTTATATTTGACACAAACCTGATTCCACGCGCAGAAGCGAACAAAAGGTACTTCAAAATAAAACAAACTTGATCTATATCTTCGTGTATTAATTTTTATATGAAAAGTACAACAAAATCACAATTATGTATCACGTTATAATCAAAATAATAAAATAGAGGAAATGATAAGTAGCAATTACACAGAAATTGCAGCTAAATTTATATTGTTAATATTTTAACATAATCGTGCTACTATAGGGAAAGTGCACGAACTATACGGGGCAGCACAAAATCGACACAAGAGCCACATGTGGATAAAAAAGGAACTTTTCAAAGCTATAATTTATATTTATTATTCTTTTATTATGTCAAAAATAAAATATGGATTCCGGCATCATGTTATTGACACCTAGCGTGGCCAGAATAAGCTTTTTTAGATGGGAGCTAGTTAATTTGATGATATTGAAGCAAAATTAGGAAGTTATGTTCCCTTAATTACAGATTTGTTTGTATTGAATATTATCTTCAAAACATCTTTATTTTTATAAATTACGTAATTGCTTTTGGAATTCATAATTATGTATGTTTTATACAGCTTTTTACTATTTTTGTCGATCTACATATAACCATGGAATATAAGTACTTACTTAGGTAAGTACTATTCTTGGGAACATAATAGAATTTCACACCATTCGATTTGTTTATTTTTATGTTTTGGAGTATCCAGATACATTATCAACAAATTAAATGTTATTTTTCATCCTTTTAATGTGAATATTTTACGTCAATGCCAAGTATCGATGGGCTGAAAACGACTCAGATTGCGCCAACAGATGGCAGTGCTTACGACGTGCACGTTCCCTATAGAGGCACGAGTCGTGAGCACACTTGTGATTGGTCGGTTTGACGGCCAACGCGCCGATGTGCAGCGCGATTGGTTCCTCAGTCGATGCTCGTTGCCTATTGGCTTACACGAGCCGTGTGGCTACTATGCTCTTTCATCTAATTTGTAGATACGCGAGATCACCCTCGCCACTGTTCATCTGTGCTCATGACTTGTGCCGTTTAGTGTTTACTGTACCTTTGTTCCATAGATATAGAATTATATAGAGTATCAGTCGGCGTGTTCACATGAAATGGAAGATAATCTATACCTGTTACCTACCTATATACCATAATGCTACCACATAAAGACTTACCAAACATACGGGAGATTTTATTCAACGAATATCCTGTTTTTTATATTTAATGCCTTTATAATATTATTTTTATTGAGATATTTGAATATTAATTAAATTATTTGTACATTTTATAAAACTATACTTATTACCTAAAACATACCTACACTCCCGCACGATAAGTTGAGACGAATATCTATACTAATATATAAAGCTGAAGAGTTTGTTTGTTTGAACGCGCTAATCTCAGGAACTACTGGACTGATTTTGAAAATTCTTTCACTAATAGGAAGCTACTCCCGAGTGCTATAGGGTACTTTTTATCCCGGAAAAACTTTTCCACGCGGGCGGAGCCGCGCGCAATGCTAGTTATAATATAAATACGATGCACGTTTTTCCCATCGACGATGCGCAATAGTCGCATTAGTATGAAATTCATATTAATGCAATTTATACTATGAATGCATTATATGTTCACGTAGTCAGTATCATTAATAGGTAAAGATAGGGTAATGCTTCAATCTAAAACTTGTAACACAAAATATGAGGAACTAAAGTTCCCGGCCTTGAAAAAACTGATACGCACTGCGGGACGGCAATAGTACCATCCTACTTCTTTCCCTCATATTTACTACCTCTATAGTACCATCCCTTTCTCTGGGACTCAAAGACCGCTGTACCGTCCTCGCCGTCGAGGACCTCGCTGCGTCCCCCGATGTCCCGACCCAGTTAGCAGTTCCGGCCCGCGTGCCGATGAAAACAATAGATAGATTGGTGTATTACACCGCTAAAATCCCCTAATCGCTGATGTCTCAATCATCTTCCAACGACTGCGCTGAGCCGAGGCTCGTACCCCACTTAGGGGGTTCCCTCAGCGTGGTCGTTTAAATGTAAAGGGTTGGAGCGCCTAAAGCGTTCGCCCGAAAGTCCGGTGTGGTCAGAAAAGCCGACTCGCGTCAGGCTACTGACCGTAATGTCCATAACAAAACAAAAAAAATGTGGAACTGAATAGGAGCAATCTATACTTCCTCTACGCTTTGTTCACAATATAACTATTCTAGCGGGTACCTTTTATTCCACGCAGCTAGTTTTTTAATTAGTGTATGACGATCCGGGCAAGTCAGTCAGTTGTTGATGTCACATAGCCTATAAAGAGTAGCGACACCACCCAGGAATTTGAGTTACATAGCACTGGCATCATTACGACTCATAATGACCATTAGCCCTAGCATAAATACTAAAGAATTAGAATTGCGCCAAGTATTCGTATCAAGTAGGTTTTTTTTAATAATTTCTGTGCATTTATTAAGCGATTATTTACATGAAAGAAGAGATTCGTGCTGCCGATTCCTATACATTTTGAGTTTACTGTTCTATTCAAAGTTTACACGTGCCCGATTTCATGCTGCTGAATTTTTGTTGAAATACGTTCACGACCAGCGCGGTCAAATTCATATAGGTACAAAAAATTACTTAAACGAAATTACATGTTAATACTATAACTAATATTCGTGCTAGGGGTACAGTAATCGGCAGGCACATTTATACATATAAAACTACACCGTACCAACAGTATTGGCATCGGATGCTCATCCCAGCTCAGCTTGGGCTAAAATCTTCTAAGGTGGATGGTTATGATTAATGTTGCTATTGATAACAACCCCATCACATTTGTGTACCACCGCCTTGCAGCCGAAGTAGCTCCGCCTGCTACACTGCCAACGCTCTTTCAAATTTCTGCAGTAATGTAACGAGTAATGGTATCCATTTACCACCATCAGCATCTTTTTGTTTCTTGATAGAGTGTAGTGACAGACAACTGAAAAAACAATACATGTTTATGCACGCATATTAATACATATGGAGCCGTCAGACCTATGTCAGTTTGGCAGGATTTCCTTTTTATATAGGCAAATATGTAGTATCCCGCCTTTTTCTCTAGCTATATTTAGCGAGCTAGGTCCAATGTAATAGAGAGCGGGGTACTTTTGTTTATCTAAAGCATAGCAATGTGGCTTCACTACACTGGATGATAAAAAAGTGAAGCCCAAATGAAATATCGAACGGCAAGAGATAAAAACATACCGTGGAGACCACTCCTCCACCGATGGCGCCACCGGATGTGGCGTCATCGTCGATTGAAAATCCGGCAAGGGATATCCCAGAGGTTTCGCCCGCAGAATTGCGGGCGGTAGTGCTTCGGCTGCGGAGCAAAAAAAACGGCCCCAGGGCTCGACGGCATCCCAGGAAGAGCCTGGGTGGTGGCCCTCGAGCACCTGGGCCCGAGGCTCCGCAGTTTATTCACCGCCTGTTTGGAGCAGGGCGTCTTCCCGGCGCGTTGGAAAACCGGGAAGCTCGTCCTGCTGAAGAAGGAAGGACGACCCGCAGAGTCGCCGTCGGCCTACCGGCCCATCGTGTTGATCGACGAGGTCGCCAAACTCTTCGAGCGTATCGTCCATGCTCGCCTCGTCGAGCACCTCGAGAGGGTCGGACCGAACTTGGCCGACAGCCAATTTGGCTTCAGGAGGGGACGTTCCACCGTCCACGCGATTCTGCGGGTGAAGGCACAGGCGGAGGATGCAGTGGCCGGAGGCGGAGTAGTTGTCGCGGTGTCCTTGGACATCTCCAACGCGTTCAACACGCTGCCCTGGCCCTGCATTCACGAGGCACTGCGGTACCACGAGGTGCCGCCCTATCTTCGGCGTCTGGTGCACGCGTACCTGTCTGACAGGGACGTGGTGTATCCGGGCGCCGACGGCGGGTGGCACCGAAGAGCGATGTCGCGCGGTGTTCCACAGGGCTCGGTTTTGGGCCCTCTCCTGTGGAACATCGGGTACGACTGGGTGCTCCGTGGTGCAAATCTCTGGGACGTCGGCGTGACGTGCTACGCCGACGACACATTGGTCACAGCGACCGCCAGGACGTTCCGGGACGCCGCTACCTTAGCGGCGGTGGGCACCGGCCAAGTAGTAAGTCGGATTCGACGGTTGGGTTTAAAGGTGGCCCTCGAGAAAACCGAGGCCATTTGTTTCCACGGGCCTCGGAGAGGGCCACCGGCCGGTGCCCACATCGTGGTTGAGGGGGTGCGGATTCCCATCGGCAAAGAGATGAAATATCTAGGTTTAGTCTTGGATAGCCGATGGAAATTCCGCGCCCATTTCAAGAAATTGGGGACGAAACTGTCTCGGGCAGCGGGCGCTCTGTCCAGCCTGCTGCCCAACCTGGAAGGTCCTGGCATCCCTTGCCGGAGGTTATATCACGGAGTCGTGCGGTCCATGGCCCTCTATGGCAGCCCCGTTTGGGCTGACTCCCTGAACCGCCCCTGCGTCGCCCTCCTGCGCACTCCGCAGAGAGCTTTGGCGCAGCGGGCGATCAGGGCGTACCGCACGGTCTCTTTCGAGGCGGCTTGTTTGTTGGCCGGATTTCTGCCCTGGGATCTGGACGCCAAATCCCTCTCCGATGTCTTTCATTGGCGGGAGGAGGCGTCCAGTCGCGGGCAACATCCGGCCCTGAAGGAAGTGGAGGCCATGAGGGCCTCCCTACGGCGAGCCGCCGTGGAGGAGTGGCGTCTCAGGCTGGAGGCCCCGTCAGCGGGGCTCAGGGTCGTCGCGGCAGTGCGTCCTGTCTTTGCCGAATGGCTGAACAGGCGCCACGGTGCGGCAACGTTTCGCCTGACGCAGGTGCTCACCGGGCATGGCTGTTTCGGTGAGTTCTTGTGGCGGGTAGTGGGGAAGGAGGTGTCGGCCGTGTGTCACCACTGTGACAACTGCCCGCTGGATACGGCCCAGCATACGTTAGAGTCTTGCCCAGCCTGGGATGAGGAGCGCAGCGCTCTCAGAGCAGTCGTCGGAGGAGACCTCTCGCTGCCGGCCGTGGTCACTTCCATGGTCGACAGCCGGAGGTCCTGGCGTGCGGTGGCACACTTCTGTGAGGTGGTCCTCTCACGGAAGGAGAGTGCCGAGAGGGATCGGAGGCGCGGAGATCCCTCCCGCCGCCAGACAAGACGTAGGAGGCGCCGGGTGGACGACTGACCGGCGTCTTCCGCCCTGTGGATTGGGGGCGTTTGGAGAATTCCACCACGGTATCCCCTGCCTGTCGTAAAAGGCGACCAATGGGGGCCACCGGGGGTCGCAGGCGGGCGGCAGGGGGCTGTCCGTCTTTAATATTTGTGTTTTATTAGCACATTGTAGCGATCCCCGTGATGGACGGCAGCGTGGCTGGTAGGCCTCACGCTGCCGTTGACGCCGAGGGCGTCCTTCGGTGCCCGGGGGCTCCTGAGCCCCCCCACAACAGGAGACGGGCCGCACCAGGCGGCACCGCGCAGGGGCGGTTGCGGACGACAACTTAGACATTAGTCAGAGGAAGCCCGCAGCCGTCCCTAATGCGCCGAAGATGGCCACCGCGGAGTTTTGGTTGGTATGCCGTGCGTTGTACATAGGTTAGGGACTCGGCCCGGCGGTCGCCCGATGGTTACATCTCTCCGGGCGGCTCAACGCCAGGTCGTAAGGCACGGTGAACCCAACATAACCGCTCAGTCGCCCCCCTTGAAGGCTGGGCGGTAGTAATAAGTCACTTTCTCCGCGAAAAAAAAAAAAAAAAAAAGAGATAAAAACATCCCCAGTTCGGCAGTTAAGCCGGTCAAACTAATTGCTTCCACACGCTCCGCATGAAGGAGTCCAAGTTGTAAGGTGTTTAGTTTAAGTTTTGCAATTTATCGGACAAAACTTTAAACACTTAGCTGATACTAAGCGGAACCCAATATCACTTTACCCTATCCGGGGTTCGAACCCCAAACCTCACGACAATCGTGTGTACACAATTACGCCACTGAGATTCTTTTCTTTTGTGTGAATTAATTAGGGTATTAAAAATACAATTATATTTACTAAATTAGTTGCTATTTCCCCCTAGTTATTCTATCTCTTTCTATCACTTCCTCTGAATCACTTGCAAAGTGATAGTGCAATACCGGGTAACTAGCACTGGTAAATACCGCGTAAGCAACGAAAAAATCCCTAAACTTTTATTTTTATAATATTAAACTTTTTTGTCACTTACGCGGTATTTAACAATGCTAGTTACGCGGCACTATTCCCGACTATAGTATAAACAAAATCTTACTATCTTTGTCTTACTGCTAACTTACACTATTAATACGAACGTGTTTTAAGATTTGTGAAAGTTGCACACATACAGATAGATCCTGTCATGGATTAACATATAGGCTATTCTATATCCAACTGGAATATTATTCCGGTAAAAGACTTTCACGCGGGCGAAGACGAGAGCAAAATAAGACAATGCAGTCATGTAAGTATTATATATTCTTGCATCAATTTGTAATTATAAATAGTAGATGCCAATTTATGAGATCTAAGTTTCACATTAATGACTACTTCCTTAAATATGGGTATATTTATTTACCTTAAATATATTATGTAGGTACTAATAAATACTACACATTAAAAGGTAAATAAATGATATGAAACACAGTTTTAATATAATGCTGCATGCAGACGATTGTCCAACCATCCAACCTTAATCATATTCTAGTAAAATTAACATAAAATAAAGAAATTGTCGACGTGCACGATAGCTTATTTGAGGATGGAACGGTCTGCCGAGACAGATGTCTATCCGGTTCAAACTCAAGGCACACCTCTGAGTTTTCGAAGTTACGTGTGTATTGTTTATGAATTATCATTCGCTTTAATGGTGATGGAAAACATCGTGAGGAAAACTAAATACCTGAGAATGTTGTTTTGGACAATCGTTTGCGCAAAAACAGTAAATAAGTATCACAAGACATCTGAACAACTACGTAACGTGTTATGTACATTAAATACTCTCAAATAACTTTAATGTACTACAATAACAAAAAAAACCGTTCGATACATTCTATTAAGTAAAAAATTTGAAACGTACATACATATCCTGTCTAACGGCTGGTCCCAATAACTTACTAACATATAACAAACAGTTAAAATGCTTACTTTTAATGGTTATCTGTGTTTCTATATAGATAGATAAGAATCGATATTGAAACAACAGTAACAGTTAGCGTAACTTTTACCTTCGAGTTAGATATCAAACTCCAGTTAAATGTTAGTAAGTTATTGATTTGAGACCGGCCGTAAGTCCACAACACACGCTATCTCTACCACACGTGACACCAATAAACTGAAGCCTAGCCAAGTACTATTAAATTACTTAAGTTATACACAATTACTTATGAAATACATAGACCAAAATAATAATGCTTGAGATCATGATATGTATAACAATAAATTATAAATTATATATCGTGCCAATTGGAAGATTGCATACACTATATGCGCGTAATACAGAAATTGTCGGGGTGAGTGTAATTCCACGTAACCAGCATTGGAAATTACCGAAGTAAAAATAAAAAGTTTGCCATGAAAGAAATAAAACTGAAAGTGTCAATTATAATTTGCATTTTGTGTACCAATTTGTTTATTTTTTCGTTATTTACTCGATATTTACCAGTGGTAGTTACGCAGTATTGCACTATCATAGACGAAATACTGGCTGTCTTTTTTGTTCGTACTGGTTTAACTACTTCAACTCTTGCACATCACACGTCAATGTCAAAAGTGTGTATGTGTGCGTACGGAACACTATTTTCTTTCGATTTGTTAGAATATGGCATATCTATACTTTTTAATTAATCATTGACCTCAAGCGTATGGACCAGATAAGACCAGACCAGTAAATAATGTTGGAAATATTTCTTCTTTTCAACATTTAAATGGTACAGTGGTTAAACAAGATCATAATATAGGAAATTAAATTTTTATCCTAAAGACTTATTGCTTTATATCGATTACGATATTCATAAATTTGATAATACTTTATCAATTTAACCAAGTTAAATGGTCCGTTAACTATATATAGAATATAATAAGAATTGCCTTGAAGTAATAAATAATCGTTTAGCTAAGTCCCAGTATTTAGACTAGATATAAGTCAAAGACTAAGGGCGGTATTAATAAATCAATCTCAAGTTTGAGTTACATCTCAAGTAGACATAATAGTTCAATACATTATGCCTACTTGAGATTGATTTAATACCGCCCCTAGTAATTTGATATGGATTAGGCCTGACTTAGCTATTAGGCGGATACATCCTTCTTTAGTACCTTAACTGACATAATAATTCTTATTTTATAAAAATAAAAAACAACCAAAACAAAGCGCTTTGCAAAAACGAAAAATAAAAATAATACTTTAAACCTTTTTATATCATTTAGGTTTTGCCTGCAATTATAAAACCATTTTCAATTATCTCTAAAAATATTAAAACGAAAATATAATTTTTCGCAACAAAAATTATCTGCATGAAACACATAACTTCGACTGGCTCTAAATTGAGAATAACAAGAAGAGTGGCAATACTATACAGAACTTTGGTCGACACTTTCTTTGGGCTTCACTTCACTTAACATCAGGTGCTGTGGAGCCACAATGCCGTGCAAGACAATATATATATATATATAACAAAGTATCGCAGGCACTCTACTCGCTCGCGCTCGTCCCCTAACACATAAATCTCACTTACAGCCATTCTGGCGTTTATAACAAAAAAATAAGTTTACTCTTCTACTTATTAACAATAATCAGGTCGAGCCTGATAACAAAGAAGTAAGCTTCAACCACGGTCGTTTCATTAATTTGCCGTTTGAACTCCAGGCACGTGAAGCCGTGAAGCAGAAGCTAGCTTATTTATATTTTTGGAACTGGCGAGTTAGACAACTCATTTATTTGAAACGCATTCACATATATCCAACACCATCTTGATGCCTGTTCGTTCGGTTTCAATCACTCTTCAAATGCAGAGAGTGTAGGGGAACCTTTGACACCACACAATCCTTATACTGATTCGCCAGAGAGCGTGGCTGGGTGTGATATTCACGTCGCGTGTTATCATATTAATTCGCACGTCAAGTCCACGTGATAAACACGCGACGTGAAAATGACAGTCAGCCACGCTCAGTCTGACGAAGCCTTTAATAGGACAGACACTGCACAGTTCTACTACTCACTAGCAGATGCTGCTGGATGTATGGCCTTTATTAGACATATACGAGTTTTTTCAACACGTTGACAGTGATCGATGGTCAAAAAACAATTTTGAGAACAAATAGTAATTAGATTAACACATCTATCAAACTAATTATGTCATACATAAGAATTCTGAAATTTGCTAGGTATGGGTATAACTTGCTCAGGGTCTTTGACCCAATTTTGCTTTTTTAGACGCTGGTACTCTAGAGTGTAGTTGAAACCTTTACTACGATTGATCAGCAAGTCAGACGCGTCGTGGTTATGGAAGCCTTTGACTTCAATGATCTTACTCCCCAAGGTCTTCACGATGGCTTTGCAGCATTTATAGGAGTGGGTCGAACAAGTCCATCGCACGATACCGTTTCTAACGGAATGTTTGCAAAAAGTGTATTTATTGTACACTATTAATGGTTTCCCTCGTAAAGATGGGATGAAGCATGCTGCAATGAAATCAGTTAGTTAGAAACTGGCAATTGGATCAGAATCAAAATCTATTTAATTTGGTCTTTGTAACAACCAACCAACTACCACTACGATAGCTACTGGTAAGTGCAGATTAGGTGGGGAAATGACCCGTTGCATTTATATTATTTTGTGATAAAATTGTTTTTAATATACTTTGAAACAGCATGCCTATAATCAGTTATATGTTATATGCTATAAAAACTTAATCTATTGGAATTCGGCTACCCGCACGCAAGTTCGAGCGTTCTACTCTTAACTTTAATTAATTTGTATGATAGATAGAAAGTGCGTAATTAACATTTAAATGATTTAGCCCACATGGTCTGTGCAGACTAGTCTGTTTTTCGGAATTGCTACGACTTTTATATACCTTCTCCGAAAATCTAAAAACTAAAAGTATTTAATGAATAACTATTTATTGCTTGTAAAAATTTTGAAGAATTGACTCAACGTTTTCTATTATACTCACTGCAAATAAGTAGTATTTACCATTAGGAACAGTAAGTAATTATTATCTAGAGATTCTTAAGTGTAGACACACTAGAAAACAAGCGACACAGAAAAAAAAAACAACTTGAAGTAGTAAATTCTATATTTAATACAAAATAGAGAGCATTGGAACACGAGTGAATTAATACTGAATATCTTGAGTATGACACTACATTTGTACTAAAACTAAATAATTAACGTGATAGGCAAGAGTGTACAAGGAGATCACGTCACGTTTATCACAACAGTAGCACCTATTATGTTTACTTTATTTACACTATTATTTTATAAGGAAGGCGTTATTTTTGTAAGTTTTACCTACATCACGTCGAGGATAGTAAAATACCGCGTAAGTGACAAAAAAGTTTTTCAGGCAAGAGATCGGGAAAGTGTTGATGATTACTTTGCATTTTATGTATTCATATCAATTTGACTATTTTCTTCACTTACGCGGTATTTACTGGTGCTAGTTACGCGGTATTTCACTATCCCCGACAATAAGTTAGTTACGAACGATTTATTGATATAAAAATATTTGTTGGCTAGTTACTGCATTATACATACTTATTTTTTGCCACTTAAAGCTTACTACGTTGCTAGCTGACGCAAGTAACTCTTATACGTAAGTAAAACTTACAAATATAATGCCGGCCTACAAGACGTGAATTATAAACATCACGACTGTCCATAAATAATAACAACACCGCACAGAATTTTAATTTATAATTCTGCATGGTATTGTACCATGATCTTTCTTCTTTCTTTTTATATATTAGATTTTGAGGCAAGTTATTACATTAACTACAGTATTCAATATACATTTATTACACTCTCATAAACCTAGGCGTATACTGACTTAAAAACGGAGCACAGCTCCGCGCAGACTAAAGCAGATTTGAGTCCTCAAGTATCAAAGAGGGCCATCTCCATATATTTTCGATTTTAGGATTTGAACAAAACTAAATTCGACCCTTATTTTGGTTAAAAATTGACCATCTGCGCAATTGAATTTGTGCTTTTCTGCATTTATAATAAACTTTAAAACAAGGAGATTCTATATTCGACCTGCATGTACATATGTATGTATGTATATAAGTCCGCGGTTTACTCAAAAACTACTGATCCGATTTGGATGAGACTTCGTTTTTCGTAGGCATGAATTTCGCTAAGTTTGAAATCTAACTACTCATTCATAGATAGATACCACGCATACGCTGCGATGGAGTCCTGAATTACAGACTATAAAATTACATATTATAACATTTCTGTAATTGTAGCATCAGTATGCGCTTAGGCTAAGAATCTCTTTAAATATATTATTAACACCTTTTAGACAAATTTGTAATAGCATCTGATGACACTTGGTAAAAGTAAAAGGAAAAGGCTGGAAGTCTTAACCCATATGTGGAGTAATCAAGCCAATTCAGCTAACAAATTAAAGGAATTAGCCTCTAGTCAGTCGAATCATAATGTCGACTTGCAGAAATAGTTGCGTTAAATTAACCCTATATTACATAAGGAATTATGTAAATCGAAATATATCGTTACGGCAGACCACGAGCCTGACGTTATACACGAATTCGCTTGATGCTGACGCTTGCTGCGCAAAGCGAATGCGCTTGGAGCGCCAAGTTCATGGCCCTCGGGCTACGGTTAGCTGTTTAAAAACATCATTGTGTGTAACGGCAAAAAGAGCAAATTTTTATCTACGACCAAGAAACTCACCAATCACAATTGCTATAAAATCAATTAAGGGAGTTCAATAAACATGGCAGATAATATATAATATACTGTACATCTTACTTTAAAAAATAGCGGTTTTAGTACTCCTATTTTTAATAAGTATATTTTTTCTCTGGTACAAGGTTTAAAATGGCTTTGCTTTTATATTTAAAGTTCATGAATACACCTAAACAGTAATACCCAGAACTTTGCATTACAAAATTCTGCACGATAGTTGATTGAAATCATCTAATAATCAGTGCTTTTAATGCTAAAATAAATGCTGTTATCTATGGAATAGTGAATGAGTTGCTTGTTTGGGAACGAGATATCGATACAAATTTTAATTTTTCCTAAAAATCGAATCTTACGGCTCGCCAAGAACCGATTGTCACAGCAAGGGTGTAGCAAAATTTTAAATTAATATTTTTATTATGCACTTGCGTAATTTCGTACGTGTCTCTGTAAGTTTTATACTGAAAAGGGTAATGTGCCCTGCCCTGTGTTGTACGGCTGCGTCGCCTGCGCTTCAATAAGTTTATTATAATAAACTCGGCCTTATTATCGACGCAATACTCGTGTTTCCTATTCCAAGAAAGCAGCAATTTGCGTTTAATTGATATTTAAACGAAGAACTGATCAACGGTTTACAAATATAGGATAACTTATAATCTAACTGAATATCTATACTTATCTAAAGAAAAACTAGAACGAGATCAATAAATAGAAAAAGATATAAATATACTAGTATAAATTCCTACAATCTACATGCAAATCAATATGGCAAATACAAAAGGAGTTTGACTATAATTTATATAAAATATGCCTCAGATGCAGATTTACAAAATGCAAATACGACCCAAAATAGGTTTTATTAAAGTACTGGTAAATACTAAACAATAAATTATGGAAACAAATCAACTAGTTGACCAAGAAATTGATTTGCTCAATACCATATACACGAAAGAAATAATAAAATATGAATTAAATTTATCTAAAAAAAACTATAGCATGGGCCGATAAATACGCAATTGGTTCACCTGATACAATTGATCTCTACCCCCACTTATAATATACAAGAGAATCATGAGTGCGCTGCCAGTCTTAAAGAAAGGAATTACAAAGTCAGTACAGGTTACAAAAACATACACCCATCTCGCTATTATCCAAATAGGGGTAGTCAGTTCAACCAGGGCATCCTCTTTTCACCATGTACGTTCCGTCCCATGATAGGGGGCGAACCAATCGAAGAAGGTGCTTAGGCTACTGGAAATGTTAAATGTTATATGTTTTAGACGAATATGGCCCGGTTTAGACTGCAGAGTACACTTCGCTTGGCCAATACGCGCAGCATAATGTCAAACAAAAAACTCCGTAGGCGGATGATTATGGAGGTTCTTCGCGTACATTAATCTATTGCTCTCTGTATACACCTTCGCTGGGCAGCCGTAGTTGTTGTGGGTGTAACAGGACCAATAGCAGAGAGCCCCATCGCTTACTTCACTTGTGAATGTAAAATCTCCGAGCTTCATCAGCCTATCACCGCCTCTCGATATCATGAACTTCACTGAAATGTAAAATAGGCATGAGGATTTTTAAAAAAAAGAAAAGTGTTTAATGTTGTTCATGTCTAAGCATCAGTAATAACTTGACTATTGAAATCACCAGGACTTAGAAGACTATTTTATTAAATTGACAATATTATAAAAAATATTACCATAATTTGGATTGATGTCACAAATGTTCTGTTACCATCAATAAACATAATAGCAATATACCTTTGCTTAAATAGTTATTTTAGGTTTGAAATATTTACCATACACTACAACTCACCAACAAAGGATATGTGTACCTTTACCTTGATTTAAATTTCAGAACAAAATATGGCGATAACATAAATGATTACCTTTGAGTTTATGAAACATGTTAGAGATAATTAAAACAAACTGCAACATAATATAAAATTTTATCCAATAATATCTACATATCAGCGTTTATACAAAGGAATTTATACATCCTTGATTTAATAAATTGAACTATAGTAATTACTATTATATGTAAAAAATATATTTAATACACAAACCAAGAACACCTTGTACAACATTTAAAATTGTTAAGCCTTATGCTTAATCCATACGTTCCTTACATACATTACAACATGATATATATATTTTAATGACTTCCTTAGTTACATTACAATATTTAGATTTTACTTCAACATCCATAATATCCTTATCTGCATGATTATTAAGCAAATGGATAGTGTGTAAGCCACTGAATAATTCTTCTATAGACAAATACATTTTAAAACATTGATTCGCTTCATTCTTCGGTTGAATCAATCTCTCTCGTCCACTTATATTTAAAACATCAAAATTTCCTAGCAGTCCGTAATCATCAAAGTCTTTGGGTAGCTTCTCTTTCGTAGATTTCACTTCTTCTATTAGTTCTTGGTACCTTTCCGTGTTCATGAGGTATCCCTGGTTACTCTTTTTACGGTTCAGAAGTTGAGTGATTTTTTGTTTAAACTCCAATTCCATTTTAAGAACATTGTTGTAATTGTATAAATCTGGAAATATAATGCCACAACTTCATTTGCAATATATGTAAAAAACCACTATCTCTCCATGATATAGTGTAAAATATCACTGTATTTATCCATTAATAATTATATATAATAGTATATTTTAATATTTTTATATATGTATTAGGATTTATTTAGTATTTTATCTTTTTATTTGTTTCTTTTTCTTGTTGTACACCGCTATCTATGTGTGATTTTGGATTCTTTCCATATAAAGGCTGCCTGGAAGAGTCGCAATATGCATACAAATTAACCCTTTACACAATACAAATGTACATCAAATTATATTTGATCATTGTGCATTGAATGTAAAGTTTTAAAAGAGCTAATATATTTTTTTCTACTCACCGCTATCATCGTCTATTGGTATTCTGATGTAAATAAGGAAAATAAATATATGTCAACTAATATACTGCAATTTGTGATTTTATTTATCAGTATGAATCATCAATGTAATTTTATCTCTCACAATCATCTTATTTAATATAATACAACCAAATAACAAGACGGACAATCTTAATATATTATTTACAAGAAAATTTTACTTACTATACTATTATTATGTAAAAATAGTAAAGTACTAATTTATTAGATACCCAGGTTTTTTTTTTATCTAATATCGGTAACACCTAAATGAAATGACACAAAATTTTATGTTTCAAAACAATTGAAAGAATATCTGTGTTCTAATATACTTCTTTACATACATTTTGATGCTAGTTTACCATAACCTGATTAGAAATCAATTAAAATTCAACAATATTGTTAACTTCATATTTACAATTTCTGATTATACTATAGAATTAATCACAACTATGTTACTGTTATATATTCTAAAATGTTCATACACGGTAATGTATTTTAATTCACATATTTTAGACAGAGTAAAGTGTTAGAAAGTCATAGTACTGTACACAATTCTTTTTTCAACAAATAGTTTGAGGTTATGTTTTGAACATTGTTATTTGACTCATTAATCTCACTTGCACTCAAAAACACTATTTACGAAAGTAACTATAGCACACGGAGTTTATTTTAAGTTATATTTGTAAATGATTTTATTACAATATTTTTATTTTTTCACCAATAAATCAGCTGTCAGCGAATTGTCATTCTCATTGAAACTGCGTTCAGAAATGAGTATAGTGACAGTTTTAACATCGTAGCGTAGTGACATGAATTATTCACATTTTTAAATGAATGTCTCTTTATTTCATTATCTTAATTTTTTACCTAGGGTTTTTTACATCAATGCCTATTAAAGACATTTTTCCATTCATAAAGATCCTAAAGTGTTCTTAAATATTTGTAGCGGCAAGTAAATTCTATAAAATAAAACATTTTGCATTAAATATCACATAAAATCTTTGGAAAATATCTTATTTATTTCTACAATTTATGAAAAAAAATCAAAACTTAAAGGCCCAGTAGCTTTTGAGTTTATGCATTACAAACAAACAAAAAATGAAATCCTTCCTCTTTATAATATTAGTATATTATATCTTCCTATAGATATATAGGAAGGAGCATAGTAGGTATGGTTTATAGATTCATATTTGACATTTTTTACATTTCTAATTTATCATATTTACATTCATAAGACCTTTTTCTGTTTATTAGGTAGGAAATAAAAGTCTGGTCTAATATTAATCTATAAAATATTTACATAAGAAAAAGTAGCTTTCGTGAAACAATGTTTCATAATATAGAAAGAAAAGAAAGATTTTTTTTATTGTTGGGACAAAAAACTTACAAGTTTGCATAATAAATGTAACAAAAATATATTACAATGTAGTGCCAACAATGGGAACACTCATCCAGCTCCATGCTGCAGTACTGCATAACCAATACTGCAGCGCTGATATAATATGATCTATACTAATATTATAAAGCTGAAGAGTTTGTTGGTTTGTTTGAACGCGCTAATCTCAGGATCTGCTGGACCGATTTTGAAAATTCTTTCACTAATAGGAAGCTACATTACTCCTGAGTGCTATAGGCTATACTTTTTATCCCGGAAAAACTTTTCCACGCGGGCGGAGCCGCGCGCAATATAATATAAACCCGAACGTCCACAGGCTTCCATAAATTATTGGTTTTATTGCTTACGACTTACACTATAACGGCACCATCTTTACGCAAATTAAAGTAAGGTATTGAGTATTTACATATTATTCAATAGCTATCTTTTATTTAAGATGACTTTGAATATTAGGAACACAAAGTAATTGCTCAAAAGTCAATGCAATCCGAATCCGAATTCCGATCAAAAGCCTTCCAAAGATATTCGATACATGTTACACTTATAATTAAATCGTGAATTTTAATAACTATATATATCTTAATATTGTTAATACAATATCGGGAGGACGTGAAAATAGTAAAAAATAATAATTGGACGATTACAGTGAAACGACCATGATTTACCACGAATAAAAAAAACGATTTTATTTCATTGTAAAATAAACTGACAATTTTTTACAAAAACTTACTGGCTATTAAATAAATAAATAAAATCTTTAAATAAATAAAATCTTTATTTGAACCACATTTTTAAAAATATACATAAACAAAAGTGTACGATAATAGCTGTTGTAGTTAAAAACTGTGTTACAGCTATGGTTACAGCTATTAACGCCCTTCCTTCGGAAACAATTTCAGAAATAAGTATTTACCTTACACAAAAATAAAACTTAAATAATAATCAAATAATGATTTTAAATAAAACTTATAAAACAAGGTCTAATATAGAGTTATGTGCGAGTGTGTGTGTGCGTGTATGTGTGTGTGAAATATGTTAAGTTATAGGTTTTAGAAAATGTTCCGATTCATCATAGGACAAAGTAAGAAGCCAATTGGTTTTTTTTTTTAGGTAGGCGATCCTGCAGTCAACACCGGGGGAAACCTGCGAATGGGATACTGGAGTCCCCCGGCTTAACGACTGCAGGGGCCTGGGAGGGGAGTGGAGGAGGAAATGGAAGGGAAGGTGGGGGGAAGGGAGGAAGGTTCCCAGGATGGGCGGAAAGAGAGGGTGCCAGGAAATGTTCGCGGGCCCTTTTAGGCCTCAATGTGTTTTTCAACCAAGACGTATACACACTGAACTGTGTGCCTCGGCCCGCGACTAATGTCCCCCCGCGCATGGGCGTGCATTGAGGTTAATATGGCTAGGTTAATAATTAGGTTGATATGTTGATAAAGTGCATTGCCTTGTACAGTAGTCTCACTAATCCGGGATTTCAATAGTTCGGCACGTTAAAAAATGTGGCATCTCCTCTGCGTGCCTCCCTCGCCGCTACTCCCGCTCCACGCACACGTTGCGTTATCACTCCTTATTAGTTAAGTAAATATGTTAAAAAAACGTGTTGTACATGAAAACAAATGTATTCCTTTTATAAAATGCTTCATCATCATCATCATCAGCCACACGACGTCCACTGCTGAACATAGGCCTCCCCTAAAGATTTCCAGACGGATCGGTCAAAAGCGGCCCGCATCCAGCGTGCTCCTGCGACCTTTATCAAGTCGTCTGTCCACCTTGCAGGTAAACTGCCTAAGGTATTTATTATGAATCTTTCTAAACAATTCAGTAATCCGGTTACTTATTTCAATAATTTGGCACACGCAAGTTTTTAATAGGGCCGGATTAGTGACTGTACTGTATTTGGTAAGTAACATCTACCTACCCTAGATTCGCAGGCATTATTCCACGTTCCTCAACAGACACTTACATGAGGCTATTAAACCTTAACATATCTACCATCAGCAGTCCTGAAGTATGTGGGTGGTTCGTGGTTATGCGTCAGCATTTGGAAGATCAACTCTCCAGCATCATTAAACCTGATCTTGGCCGGGCATTTGGATGAGAACTTTCTGCTGCAGTTCCAGTACCTTCTGTCGCACGTCGTCTGAGCGAAGGTGTAGTTATTGATCAGCATTAACGGCTTCTTGCGTCTGCCCACTTGTATCAGCTTGTAATATGTGCCTAAAAGTGAAACTGTTTTGTAGTGTGAAAGTGTAATGTAGGGTATATCGTGTGAAGTTTTAAGTAATAAAACGCACGTGTTATCCACCTTGTATTGTTTATTACTATTATACAATAGCTTATACTTAGTACTATGAAGTTCTCGACAGCCTAAAGAGGCACAGAGTGTTCCCTACACGTGGTGATTTTATAAGGCCCTCTGACTGATTCTTTAGCACTACCTAACAATGCATCATTCCGGTATAGAATAGGGAACGTGCACGTCGTGGCGCAATGTGAATCTTTCAGCCTTCCAATCTAAATCTTCTGAACATTTTTACTGGTGGTAGGTCTCTCATATGTAAGAGTCCGTCTCGGTGGGTACCACCGCAATGTCTTTTCTACCGCCAAGCAGCACACACAACACAACAGTGCATGCACACACTGCTGTGTGCATGCACTGTTGTGTTTCGATTTGAAGGGCATTGTAGGCAGTGTAACTACTGGACATAATGAGACTTTAAATCTTATGTCTCAGGATGACGAGCGCAGTGGAATGCCACACAGTACTTTGTAACTCAAGGTGCTGGATGGTGTTTGTACTGTTTATGGGTGGTCGCTTACTATCAGGCGAATGGCATGCTCGTCTCGTAATTCAATGCAATAAAAAAAGGTATGATCTGAAACTATTTTTATTGTTTTTTGTGAAATCAATCAATCAATATTATACCTAGTTTCAGTTATTCGACTAATTAAATCGGCTGCCTATATACTATATACATCAGAAAACATTAGACTCCTCCCAAACATAGGTTACAGAACTTATTTTTAACGACCCGATTTTTAAATAATAAGATATTTTAGGCAAAAAAAAATACACACATTGATATCACTATGTGAAATCTCGTATAGGTCCAAACGTTAACATAAATTGAATATTTCAAGCTACATTTTCCAGAAAAACTTATATTACTGGTTTACGTATGTTTGATTTGAAACTTATTTATTTTTATTATGACGCGTGGGTATTTTTACAAAACCTTTATAAGTTTTCACGTACGATGGTGGCTCATGATTATGTTCTAAATTATAATTAATGATTTCATTAGACTTATTGAGGTACAATTTTGCGCCACATGTTCTTGACAAACGACTGGAACAGTACCATAGTTTAGAAAACTTCGTGAACTTCGAAAATGTGTACTTGTTCACCATTAACAAATGTCCCCCTCTTGATGTAGGTATTAACTCAATTTTTGGAAGATCTGGAAGCGTGCAAAGTTAAATTAAAATAATTAAGAATTTAATGAATCACGAAACATGACCGAGCTTAAAGGGCAGCAGTAGGTACTTATCGTTTTTTATTTCTTACAAGTTTAGTCGGTTAACGATAAATACAAACTCTAGTAAGTAACTTTATCATGTAAGTTCTACTTTAACTAGCTATCGACATATAAAAAAGACTATAAGAACAAAAGTGATATCAAGCCAAATCGCTTCCAAATAAAAAGAAATGCGCGTTAGTCCTTGAGCCCCAATTGTTAACACGTGATCAATGTGTAAGTCGGGCTTGTCCTTTCCGCATCTTTCTTCCACGTCTCTTTCGATCAACCCTCCAACAACTGTATCTATAGGCGGTGGTTGTAGCATCTAGCGTTGTCATTCTTCTTCTTGTTCCTCTTTTTATATTATGGCTTCCTCCACATTCTTAGCGTTGATTTTGCCAATGTCAGGTAGAATATGACTTTTTTCCGGACGCTGTCACATAGGTATAGATGTCAAATCGTACAGCTACTACTACTTATTTTACATTTTGA
Organism: Sphinx pinastri; assembly: GCA_947568825.1. NCBI lineage: Eukaryota > Metazoa > Arthropoda > Insecta > Lepidoptera > Sphingidae > Sphinx > Sphinx pinastri. The sequence continues at coordinate 3,762,032 of OX387627.1, read as the reverse complement.
CGAGTGACGTCAGATTTGTGATTCAGTGATAATATTACAGTCAAAAGGTGCCGTTAGTGTTTATAATATGCAAATATTACAACTGACAATATCGATACATAACAAAAAATTGAATTTTTAATGACAATTTCACATTTACATTACAATTATTAATAATGATCACTAATATCACTTAATTTATTTTGAAATAGTGTCCATCGGAGGTCTTCACGTAATTTGGTGGGGGATGGGTGTGTTTTAAATACGCAGCGTGTATCAAGTTGTTTACACCCAAACTGAATTTAGCACCACATCCTTTAGAACCTTTACTAGAACAGTACCACACCTTCGTCATCTTATTTCTTTGGGAGAATGTGTAGTGTTGTACCATTATCAATTGCCCACGTTGCGTGTTTTTCAATATTTCGTATTTAATGGGCTCCAAATCTAAAAATATTAAACATAAACATTATTTAGTAATACAAAGCCGTACAATACAATACAAATACTCTTTATTGTAACCATTTTTAACCATAAAATAGAAATTAAGGTTGATACAATTTCCTTAAGTCTATGGTGTACAATGAGCGGCCTTATCGCTACAAGCGATCTCTTCCAGGCAACCTTTGTATGGAAAGAAATTATAATCACGCATTAATATTTTTTTATTAAGTCTTCAAATATGTATGCAAATATATTCACATAATAATATCGATTTCTGCAAGTCTTCTTTAATTTATTTTTATGCATCTTATCCATTTCTGCGTCATCCTAGATCTGCCTGGTGGAGAATGTCTATTAGGTACGACTTTCACTTTAGCAAGTCTCATTGGTCCAAATCAAAGTAAGTAATTAAGCTCCTTTGTGAAATTGTGTGCATGCACTGTTGTGTTTCGGTTTGAAGGACATTGTAGCCAGTGTAACTAGTGGACATAATAAGATTTAACATCTTATGTCTCAGGATGAAGAGCGCAGTGTAATGCCACACAGTAATTTATAAGTCAAGGTGCTGGATGGTGTTGCTACTGTTTATAGGTGGTCGTATCGCTCACCATTAGGCGAACGGCATGCTTGTCTTGTCATTCAATGCAACCAAAAAATACAAATAATTAGCAATATCATATTTTACCATTGGGACATAGATTATCACTTCTTTAATAAAAATCACCAAACTGTCGTTTTAAATTGGTCAAGAATCAAGATAAATGAGTAAGTATATATTAAAATGTTTAACATAGAAATGTAGAAATAAACCAAATTCAAAGACCACACACATTTAATACATAAATACACACAATGTCTTCTCTATTAAACATATCACAATTCGACTATAATACTCATATAATTTTGAACTAAACGCAGCGTACATACTATGCGTAATATGTCACAGACATATTTGGTATGTTACTTTACCACCAACCTGATGCTCAATATCTGAGCCAGACGCCAGGGCTATGGCGGCAGACAAGCTCGCGTGAAAAGCCCTCAATGGGAGGGACACCCCATTCATCATCATCACCATCAGCTACATGAAGTTCATTTCCAGACGGACCCCACCCCATTACTAATATATAATCATACTGCCCAGAACACACTACTAATCATAAGATTAGTCATGTTTTCTGGGACATTGATATCCAGCGAAGACCCTGGCTACAAACTACTAAAACCAAGTAACACAATAGTGCTTGTTGCTACGCGTCAGAAAAAGACGAGGCGATGGTACCAACCCAAACGGATTCTCACGTACAAGAGATTTTAAATTACCTTACTTATACCACATCACCTATCACTTGTAGAAAGTCTAATGAAATAAGGAAATTCATTTTTGACTCCTCTTGTCTTACAATCTTATATAAACACCCTCACTGGACTTCAAATATTGGGGCGGATTATGGTTATGGTTTCCATCGTACGAGACGATTTTATTCTCAGGAGTCAGGGTTAGTTTTGCTCTGCAGTTCTTCATTTTCCGACTGGAACAGTGCCAGATGTAAGAAGTCCGCGATGTTTTTGAGAATGTGAACCTTTCCACCATGACTAGGGTAGTACCGCGTTCAGTTTCAATAAGATCGTAAGTCAAACCTGTGAAGACAAAATTTTTATTACGATTAATGACGCAAGGCTTTTTGAGTGTATCTTAGAGATTATGTTACCAGTAGTTTACTTTAGATAAACCTGTATCCACAATAGATGATAGCAATGCCACCAAGCCACTGTTTTGCAAAGTGTGCTTACTCCTTACACTTTGTTTATACCAATGCAAATTACTCTAAAATCTCACGTATTCATAGGAATATTATCATCAGTTTTTCCTATTTCTTTAAATAGATTGTAGACTATATTTTAATAAAATTGTAACAAATGGTAGAAATACAATTTACTTTCTCAAGAATACACACAACCGTTTCTTTGTTAAAAGTTGGTTTCCAGAAACTATATAAAACTAACATGCAAGTCACACTTTATGGATTGTCTTAGAATAATTTTAAAATTTCCGCACACTTCCCGCTTCTGTCCTGACAAATCTCGGCGGTGGATGATTATGGACCAAATTGTATGCAACGAACATTTTCCTTGCGCCGAAGCTGACCTTAGCCTCGCAGGATTTCGATAATCTACTCGAACAAAGCCAAGTTGATGACGTTTTACAGTGTTTCGAGAAAGTATAGTCGTTTATAATCAGTAGTTTTGTACCTCGAACTGTTTGTACTTGCTCGTACATTATTTCTGAAAGACACGGAGTTTAGTTAATTTCTATTGCTCTGAACGTTGAGATATCTATAGCAATTTTAATGGTTCTTAAAGTCTAGAGTCTACCTCACGCAACAACATATTTCTATAGTTTTGCCTACTTATAGTTATTTTATTAAACTTCAAACTGGACAGTATTGTATCTAAGACTAGTCTGGAATTAATAATTAAAATAAAACCAATATCACTTAGTTTTTTTATTCAAAATAAAAACTGATCGGCTACAATAGATGAGGTCTCCGTAAATTTTTCATTACAGCCAACGAGACAGAACTGATTAAGGCCTGGTTGCTTCATCCGTGTTCTGGAAAAGTTAAGGCTCTCATCACACTGGCAAATTATCAGGGAATTTATAGCGAGACCAAGGCACTGCGCGCTCTTCCAGTATAATAACACCGTTAACTTACCTTGACCACGGACGAAACAACTCGGGCTCATTAATTAAAGATGGCGTATGCCGTAAATGTTAATCATAATATTATGTATTCACAGTAGAAATTCGGTAATCCTGTCAACGACAAGTAGGTAGCCCGCATAGACGATACTTTATTTCTAAACCACAAGTAATAAAAACGCACCAATTTATTATTTTTTGTTGACATCTAAAAGAGCCGACAATTTAACAGTGTCCGTTTACGAATCCCAGAAACTGCCTTCTTTTATTTTGTTATAATATGGTGTTAGATGATTCTCTTCTGTGCTGCAAATCAGCATATTGTCGTGATCTCAGCAAGTTTTTGTATTACAGCTCGAAAGACTATCAACTGCGTGGAAATATTATCAACGCCATTATTATAATTTATAATTTCATTACATTGCCTTCTTTTGTCCTGATACAATTTGGAGGTGGATGGTTGTGGTCCAAGTTGTAAGTTGTCAACTTCTGCGTCTCGTCTATGGTCACTCTGGCCTGGCAGAACTTTGACAATCTGCTTGAACAAAACCATCTTCTGGTCGAATTCTTTGCGAAGGTATAGTTGTTTACCATTAGTAACTTTGCACCCCGAACCGTGTTTATGAACTCGTAATGTAGTTCTGAAAGAAAAAATAATTATTTATCTTATACGATTAACAATTAGCAAGTTTCTAAATTCTATTCTATTAATTCTAAATTCCATGGCAAAATATAAAGTGTTAGTAAAACAATAATAATTCCACAACTACTGAACCTAATAGGATATACACTTCGTTTGTTGCAATGATTGTGGTTTTTTTCAGAATCTTATAATCAACATCTTTAAGTAGCTACCACACAATACAACAATGTCCGTACGATTTTTATATTGTAGTTCTATTACGAGACGAGGATTCCGCTCGCCTGATGGTAAGCAATGCAACCGCCCATAAACAGTAAAACACCATACAGAACTTAGAAATACAATATAATGCGTCATGCACTCCACTGCGCTCGTCACCTTGAGACATTAATTTAAATGCTGGCTTCAATGTCTTTCAAACCGGCGCACAACAATGCATGCCCGCTACTGCTTGACGGTAGAAATAGCTATTGCGATAGTACCTACCCTGACGGCCCCTCGCATAAGAGAGACCATTGGACCATTATTATTTGGGCATTGTATATTACTTTGAAAGCGAAAGCGTGGACGTCCCAAACAAACCTGGCGACGCACTGTGATCGACGAAGCGAAAAGTATTGGGAAGACTTGGAGCGAAATCAAACGCGAAGCTCAAGACCGATCGAAATGGAGAGTCACTGTGGAAGCCCGTCCAGGGGACATAGGAACTTAATGATGATTATATATTACTAATACTATTTATTACTATGTCAACCATGATAGCATTAGTACAAACCTTAGTGGTTTTTATATGTTATCTACTAACAATTACGTGTAATTTCCTTGAGCATGTTAAATAAAATAATAAAATAATTCAGTATGCTTTGAAATACAAATATTGTCAAACATAAAAATGGTAAATTGTATTGGAGTGGGATCATTACATTAGGTTCTGAGTATCGATAAAATAAAGCGCTTCATTATCAGGATGGTTTATTTGAGACATATATTACGGTATTTTATTTAAGACAATGGATGCAATAAGATTTAATAATAAATATGACTAATGTACTATAGATTTAAACAATACTATTATAGGAAAACCTGGGCATATAGATTTTAAAATGCAATCACCAATTTTAGACAAGTTTTTAGATTCTAAATATTTTTGCGATTTTTTAAGTCTGTCTTACAAGAATAACTGTATATACTATTGCGAACAAAAAATCTCGCGGAATTACATCACGGAACTACAATATGATAAGTAAAAAATTACACCAGCTACAAGTGACAACACTGATAAATAATTTCTAAATGAGTGGTGTACAGGTCAATACAGTTTAAGTCAGGGCTGTCCAAATTCAGAGCATCATGAACTTAGAGAAGATACAAGTACCACAAAAGATAATCACGCCACTCACGTCAGTGATAGATGGCCTCTCAATGGGTTCATGCCATGATAATGTACTTCATCATCATCATCATCAGCCACATGACGTTCACTGCTGAACATAGGCCTCCCCCAAAGATTTCCAGACGGACCTGTCAAAAGCAGCCCGCATCCAGCGTGTTCCTGCGACCTTTATCAAGTCGTATTTTTACTTAATACATTTGAAACCGTCTTTTGGTCATTGTTGAGCAGCCTTCATTTAAGTTCAAAGTCCACTATTCTAGACGCAAAACTTGCTACTACTTCATCCAAATTTAGACTTTACGTGCTTTGTAATTTCATGATATTGCCTTCATTCGTCTTTATACACTTGAGAGGCGGGTGGCTATGCACCAAATGGTAGTAATTAAATTTACGCCTTTCATCAAAAACCACTCTGGCTACTACTCCATCCAAATTTAGACTTTACGTGCTTTGCAGTTTCATGATATTGCCTTCTTTCGTCTTTATACACTTGAGAGGCGGGTGGCTATGCACCAAATGGTAGTAAGTAAATTTGCGCTTTTCATCAAAAACAACTCTGGCCCCACATGTTTTTGTTATTCTGCTCGTACAAAACCAGGTTTTGGATGTCTTACGGGTTTTCGTGAACGTATAGTTGTTTATAAGGAGTTTAGGACCTCTGCACGTGAATATTAGTTCGTAAGGTAAATCTGAAAAATAATACCGATTAGGTTACAGAAAATATATAAAATACTAAGGATCTGTTTTACAAATTTCAAGTAAATTTCATTTGGCGTTTATGGTATTAAACAGCTTTTGTAAATAGTACTCAATTGATCACCATTTATTTGGGAGCATAGATCAGAGTCTGACTTTTGTATTTGATGGGCTTATACATTTATGAGACAAACAGAATATACTTAAAAGTTGTAAACCAGACCCTTTATTTTGTAATTTTAAATTCAAATGTAAAATAATTCTTTACTGAGATTAAACGACGTTAAATAGATCATCATGTGCTTTCACTGTTATAAATATAAGCATATAATTGTCTTTAATAGATAAAAGAAACACCATTTTATTTTATTATTTTATATAGTTGATAAAAAAGTAGGTCAAAAAGAAATTAAAATGAAACAAGACAATGAGTCAACGAATGGTAAATGATGACTTAATTTTAACAAAGGACAACTTGTTTCAACGCCTTTGCAAAGGATAGTAGAAACGATTGTAAATTAACTTGCCAATAGTTTTGTTTTCTAAAGGTTTTCTTCTAAGCTGCGTAGAAATTCGTACGTAATTACACAAGCCGTTTCATATTTGTAAAAACTGAACACAATTTTAATATATTCACATCTTGTGCCCTATAACATGTTGCTGGTTGATGGTTGTTGTTCGATGGCCGTCAACCCCCCGTCTCACCGTCGCCACACATTTTCTAGATTCCTTTTTTATCGAAATAAGACTAACTGGCTTCACTGAACCTGACGTTAAGTGAAGTGACGCCCAAAGAAGATGTCGACTGGCAAGAGATAAAAACATCCCCAGACGGTCGTCACAGTTATGCTGGCCTGCCTAATTTCTACTTCAGGCTCCGATTGAAGGACCCCGAGTTGTAGAAAGGGTTGTCGACTTGAACACGACCTTCTATGCTGTTATTTTTTATCAGTAATTTTACACCGCTAACGTATTCACAAATAAGTACGTTATTTCTAAAAAAAATGTTTTAGAGGCCGGAAAATTATTGATAATTACTGAAAATGGTACAAGAGAAATCAGCTCGTTTAAAAAAAAATTAATTAGGAAAGCGTCATCAATAATAATTATGTGTCTCGGATAATAATTATTTATTAATACGTAAGTTTTCATATAGTCCGTTCAGTTTTATAGCCCCTGACTTATTTATTATGGGGCATGAAATAATAAGACCGTGGAATAGTAGATTATATCCCAGATGTAATTTACAAAACGAAAATATATATATATATGTACAATCCTTACTAAAACCTAAATCTAGATAACATAATTCCCTTGCATAAATTAAAAAAATAAAATAGGTAAATTTTGGTATATGTCTTTTTTCTATTCCAAGTCTTCTTAATTCATCTTACTTCTTACTAAATACGTAAGTTCATAAAAGTATTTTCAGGTTTGTGCGAAGAAAACACAGGACCTCTGAACCGAATTAGATGGAATTTAGCATATAAATAGACCACGTATAATCCCGGAAAAGTACTCAAAGATGTTTATATTCTGGCGGAACCGCGATCTACCCCTAGTACTTAACGAGACGACCATCCTTGGTCTTAAAATATGATGGTGGTTCATGATTGTGCTGTAAATTGCATTTCACAAGTCTATTGTCCTCCATAGTGACTTTGGCTTCGCAGTTTTTCGACGCTTTACTCGAACAGATCCAAAATTTGGAATGTTTGTTTATTTTCGAATAGGTGTAATTTTTGATCATTAATAGCTTTCCACCTCGTCTCGAATTCACTATTTCGTAGGTCAGCTCTGAAATTAATTTGTTATATCAGTTTATATATCAATTTCTTTGAAGGGATAAAATGCTACACAAAGTGTTGCACTGGATGTCAAACCTTGGATCTCTCAGTCAACATACGGTGCTACTAGATCAATTAGGCAATAATGCAATCTCTAGTATTCGGTTAAATTCACAAACACGTAAACGGTATTATCAGAAAATTCTCTGAATATGATGCAGATCCATCCAAGTCGCTTTATAGTTTTTAATAAACCTTAATGACGGATTATGACTTAATTTAAAGATACTAATTGTTTTGCTGTAAATAAATCAAACATGAAAAATGGGTATCTTTACAAATTTAATTATTATACGTACACAAGTTACATTATCTAGATGCCACATTTATAATACCGATAAAACTTTTACAACTTTTAGCAGGGATTCACAACGTCCTGGAATCATTCATTCATTCAGACCCAAAATACCATCTACATCGTGATTTACATTCTACACCTTAACCAAAAAGCCGGTATTTGTCCTCGCATACGTCGGTGGTGGATGGTTATGGTACAGGTTGTGAGGAGTCACGAGGTTCTTCTCGTCAACGCTCACTTTGGCGTCACAGCGCTTGGACACCCTGCTCGAACACACCCATAGTCGCGTGGACTTGTTGTATCTTGAATACGTGTAATTATTTATCATCAGCAGCTTCCCTCTAGCTGTGTCCACTACTTCGCAGCTCAGCTCTGTAAATAGCATAACCTTATCATGCACCGTTTATAAGAAGCTGTTGAAAAATAAAGGCTAATGATAGGGTCAACATTAAGAACATAAAGAACGTCCCAAATCTTTTTCATAGAGTGAGTGAGATATCATGCAACACAAAAACCCCTTCAACCCTAATTCCTATTGTTTCCTTAATGCAGACAACGCATCCATAATTATGGAATAGTGATTGTGAGGAATGAAGATCAGGTGAGCCCCTTGCTCTCACACCACTATTCGCTACTACGCTATTAAAAACATGATTACATACATACACACACGGCTTTTACTCCCGAAGGGGTAGGCAGAGGCGCAACTAATGCACCCACTTTTCGCCGTGCGCATTCCGTCCCATGGTGTGATGGGGCCGAGCATATTGCCTATGATTACTTGAAACGTAAACTCATAACAGGAGTGCTGTTCGTTACTTACCTTAAAAAAATGTATTATAGAATATATTGCACCTTTAGGACGAAAACGAAACAATTCAAAAAAATCGGTAATTGAGTTATCGTCATAAAATGACTTAAAACTTGTCTATTTTATATAAAAATATAATAAAAAACGCCTGATATAACAGTTTGGTCCTTTTCCCGCTTGAATACCTATAGCTGTATTTGAGCTATTGTTGTATTGAGAACTTCGTTTTAAGTCATTTTATAAAGCTATCTCAATTTTCGATTTTTTTGAATTGTGTATAGAATGGCATAGAATGACGAGACGAGCATGCCGTTCGCCTGATGGTAAGCGATACGACCGCCCACAAACAGTAGTAGCACCATACAGCACCTTGAGTTACAAAGACTGTCTGGCATTCCACTGCGCTCGTCATCCTGAGACATAAGATGTTAAGTCTCATTATGTCCAGTAGTTACACTGGCTACAATGTCCTTCAAACCGAAACACAACAGTGCATGCACACTGCTGCTTGGCGGTAGAAATAGACATTGCGGTGGTACCCACCCAGACGGTCTCTTACATATGAGAGACCTACCACCAGTTTTCGTTCTAAAGGTGCGATATGTGAAATTAAAGACATCGTTGTTCAATACTGAGTATTTAAGAGCTATAGCTAAACAGGAGTTCATTGGACTTTCGCTGGCACTTCATTATTTTATTAGAAAACAACATCAAGTTAATAAAGAAACGTATATTACAAAAAATAATAATAAAGAAAAGACGGCAGTAAAAAAAATTATGGTAGTTTTATAAATTTATTGGATTCATCTACAAATATTCCAGTACAATATTATTAATAGTTGCTTACTGATATAATCTACATCATGATAAAAATAATATTAATGTACTGGCTTTTGCTCGCGGTTTGGCCCGCGTGAAGGAGAAATTACCTGTGTCCTTCTCAAGGTCCCAAACTATCTCCATACCAAATTTTATCGAGATCCGTTCGGTATTTTTGAGTTTATTGGGTTCAGACAAACAGACGGACGCGCCTGGGGACTTTGATTTATATGTATGATTTATATCTATACTAATATTATAAAGAGGAAAGATTTGATTGTTTGTTTGTTTGTAATGGATAAACTAAAAAAATACTGGACCTATTTTGAAAATTCCTTCGCTAATAGGAAGCCAAATTACTCCTGAGTGCTATAGGCTACTTTTTATGCCGGAAAAACTTTTTCACGCGGGCGGAGCCGCGAGCAGAAGTCTAGTTACGTATAATAACTTTAAAGGTATACCTTGTATTAAAAGGAAAATCTCTAAAACATTTAATACGAATCTTAAAATTCTTAAACTAATACAAAGCTACATTATCCCCGAATGCTATCGAAACACTAGCAAAGCCGCGGGCAAAAGCTATTACCTAGCCTAATAAAATGATTTACCTAATAATTTTCATTATTAATATCACACAATTTAAATGCGGTGGAAGCCAAACTTTTTTGCAAAATTAAATAACATACTCTAGTGTACTACACATAAAGTTCTTATTTTAAAAGTGTTCTTTTGTCCGTTTGTCGAACCATTAATTATATATAAGCGTTAGTGTTCATAAGATTATTACAAATCTTTATTTCATAATAAATCTTTTTTCAAAGCTCATACGAAAAAAAAACCTAAACAAATGTTTCTTAGAAACAAATTGTAGAAAGCGGGTAGTTTGAAATACTTTATTAATAACATTATTTAACCAATAGTTACGACAAATAACGCAATATTCACGTTAGATCAATTCATTAATTAAATTATGTTTAAAGTCCTATGCATATGACGTATTTTAAAATCTGTTCATATTTTACAGTCCACACAAAGTTTTGCGGCACCGCACAGGTATGCAGCTGCAGTATATTATGCAACCTGTACAGTGTACAACCTGCCTCGCCTTATGTCGTTGACTTAAAGTCCAAACTCCCAGAGATGTTCAAGATACTTCATAAAAGTATCTGAAATACAAGTTACAAGATACTTGTAAATAAAGGATTTGAGATACCAGATACAAGATACTTTTGAAAATGGTATCTAAATACTAGATACAAAATACGTATCTTCTAAATACTTTTTTCAAATAAGATACCTTTTGAAATTATTTATTTATAGCCTTGAATGACGAGACGAGCGTGCCGTCCGCCTGATGGTAAGCGATACGACCACCCATAAACAGTAGCAACAACATCCAGCACCTTGAGTTACAAAGTACTGTGTGGCATTCCACTGCGCTCGTCATCCTGAGACATAAGATGTTAAGTCTCATTATGTCCCGTAGTTACACTGGTTACAATGTCCTTTAAACCGAAACACAACAGTGCATGCAAACTGCTGCTTGGCGGTAGAAATAGACATTGCGGTGGTGGTCTCTCATATGTAAGAGTCCGTCTGGGTGGTCCGTCATACAATGCCATAAAAAAAATACGTGTGGCACTCGGAGACTGCCGCGGTAAAGCTATTGCATAGCATTTTTTATCACAAATTTTGATTGACTAAACACAAATTCGATCTTACGCTTACCACACAAAGTAGATTTTTAAACGCGAGCAACGCACGTTTAGTCTTGTTATTGATAAATGTCAGAAATGCAATGGTCATCACAACCAAAGTAGAATAAATCAAAATTTGAAAAAAGAATGTTACGTTCGATTCTTTTGTACTCGCGCCGTGCCAACGCTGGGGAAATAGCTTCTACGCAATGTATTTAAGGTTCATATTAGATTAGTAAGAAATGGTTTTAATGACTTTAATAAATAAAATAAATAAAAATATACTCGTTTCAAGAATTATAGCTTCTACGCATTGTATTTAAGGTTCATATTAGTAAGATAAAAAAGATGTCAGGTTGTTTTCGTTACGGAATTTCTGGATTCGGTCTCCACGCTCAAGGCCCGCGATAGAAACTATGCAATAGCTTAAAAATCCAAATGTTGAACTTTTAGATTTTAGAAGCTACTGTGTTTTTAAAAAATATGAGTAAAAAGTATTAAAATTAGGTTCTGCTGATTTAATAAAGTTCATTGAGATTTACCGGAATCAGGAGACACACTGAAAATCAAAATTATAAGACTCAATGCCCTCATGTTTTCAAAAGAAGACAGAAACCAGTTGAATACAATGTTTGGTTAACCAATTATAGCATGTGCTTTTTACACAAACAAATCAAGAATGTTACGTGTTGATTATTTAAACCATGCAAGTCATATATTGCTTCAATTTAATTGTATGCAACAGGCAAGAAACTTGCAACGTGTATATGGGCCTTAAATGAGCCGTTAATGTAAAAAATGCATAGATAATTAGTAAAAGTATCTTAGCAAATTAAGTATTTATAAAATACTAAGATACTAAAAAATTGTATCTAAATACAAGATACAAAATAAAAATTGAAAAAGTATCTTAGATACAAGATACTAAATACGTATTTTGTATCTTTTATCTGTATTTCAGATACTTGTATCTAGATAAACCACATCTCTGCAAACTCCAATATGCCTGCTGAGCCGTGTTGACCATGGATATTTCTGTGTAGAACACTCTAGCAGCCTGCAGCACCGCTCATGTACAGTCAGCCACATAAGTAACTGAACAAGTTCAAAATTTCAAATTGCCTTTAAAGTTATGCGTCTGAATCAACAATCGTTTTTTCTACACTAAAATAAACTTCACGGAGCTAACTTTATTTTAGATACAGAAAAAAGAATATTTCGACTGGAGTTGACGTGTAGAAGCGTTTTGAAGTTTTTAATATGTTCAGCTACTTTTGTGGCTGACTGTACAACATCACTACCGCAACGCATCATGTGGAACGAACTTTATACGCGTAGCATCTGCGCGCGCACATTTACATATAAAAGTATTGATGATATGATATTAAAAAAAAAACAAAATGTTCTCGTTTCCATCCAATAGCATTCCTAGCATTTTATCAAGTATCCCTCCTTGGTCCTCACATAGCTGGGCGGCAAGTGGTTGTGATCCAAGTTGAGAGGGGTCATGATCGCGTTGGAGTCCACGCTGACCCTCGCATCACAGTGCTTGGACAGCTTACTGGAGCATTGCCACACGTTCGACGCCTTACTGTGCTTCGAGTAGGTGTAGTTTTCAATCATCAGCAACTTACCGCCGCGAGCCGATTGTATTATCTCGAACGAAAGAGCTGGAAACAGATGTAATGTAATGACCACTCAAATCTTACTTCTTACAAATATAAAAGCGAAACCTTGTGATGGTATTTGCGAGTTTGTTAAAAGTAAAGGAACTACTGAACTGATTATATATTATATAGTACAGATTATAGACTGTTATCTAGATTAAAATATTGTTTTGGGCTATTTTAAAGGTATTATTTATAATTTTTATATCCCTGTAAAAGTGTACGAAGCGGATGAAGCGAGCAACATTTAGCATTTAATAAAATTACCATCGTTAGTCGTATAATACGTCGCTGGTTCATGGCTGTGCGGTATAATGCGGTTTACAATTTTATTTTCCTGCATAAGGATTTTAGCCTTGCATTTTTTCGACGCTTTACTCGAACAGATCCAAATATTGGATGTCTTGCATTTTTTCGAGTAAGTGTAGTTGTCAATAATTAGTAATTTGCCACCTCGTCTCGTTTTTACTAATTCGTAGGAGAACTCTGAAACCAAGATCAATTGATATAGCTGAGGACATTTTATAGGTTAGGACTTATTATCTATGCACGGCATATTTTATACGCGTTGACGACACGCGTTTTTGTAACGCGCACTCTCCGCGCGTCGTCAGCGCATACTATGTAAAAGTCCACGATTCCTGAGAGCGCATTTAAAAAAACTCCATGTGCATAGGCATTTCCAAAAACATCTTATGCTATTACTCAGAGAACGAAAATACAAAATACTGCAAAATCAGTCGAATGTTTGTGGGACTGGTATTCACAACATAGAATAGTCGTTCTCTATTAGCGAGTTGTATATTGAACTCCATCAAATAACGAGACACCCTTTTTACACCGGTGCTGTCAGTCCCACAAACAATTTCGACTGATTTTGCAATATTATTTCTGACATAGATACACGCAGAACGTTTGCCTACGCAGCTAAATCTGTCATGCCGAAAGCACTGAGGTCCGTAATCACAAATGTTAGTTAGCCAAGAACGGCGCAATGCTATGATAATAAATCATGTTCTCAACGCTTGCGTCATGACAGTCTTCCCATTGCGTAGGCAAAGAGGCGCTGTGATTGGCTATATTGAGATACAACTTTACTTCAGTTGGCTGTCAGGTAAAGCTGACCAAACCAAAAGAAACCTATAAAATGGCCGAAACTATGCGTTCGGGCGCTATGTGCGTCCTTACAGTATGGTTTGATGTAACTTATTCGATATAACTTAGGGGTGCTAAGTGTACAGACATTTTAGGTAATTTATCTATGCCTATCCACGAGTGGGGAAAATGCGTGATACTATGTATGTAGATAGTGTTAACATTCGTTTAACAGTCGGAGTACCACTCGCCGTCAAGGATCTGCTTATAGCGTTGCTGAGTTGCAAAACAATGGAGACATAATAGTACGATGTATGAAATTAAGTACATTGAAGTCCAATAAAAAGAGCTATAAATAAGAGCTAGGTCTTTGTACCTACTTTAGCTTTGTATGCCATAATTGTTGTGTAAAACAACATCGACGAAAGGAAGAAATAAAAGATTTATTATTAGCTCTCGCTGGCACATCGTGCCACAACTACATAATATCCAACTCCTGATTTAGATACTTGCCGAGTACAGACGAACAGTCACGAATACCAGTGTGTAAACAGCTTATTCGAGTATATTCGTTACTTATAATCGTATTCGTATTTATTGGCCAAGTTATTTTATTTTATTATTTGAGGATTGCCAACAAAGTTTACAACACAAACATAATAATAACAATCAGAAAATAAAACTAAGTAATTGTAACTCAGACTACAGGCAAACAACGTGCATAATACAATTTTACGATATAATTACTCAATTAAACATTATAAGGAACTAGACAATAAAGAATAGATTTATCAGAATGTTAGGGTCCAAGTTAATCAATCTCACCTAAAATAGTTACTTACTATTCGCCATTAGTCTAAAAGAGGCCATAAGAAAAGTATAAGATGTACACACACACACTCACGCCTTTTATCCCTGAAGGGGTAGACAGAGGCGCAACTGGTGCACCCTCTTGGCCGTGCGTATTCCGGCCCATCATGTGATAGGAGGCGAGCCTATCGCCATATCAGGCACAAATTCCATACTCCCAGATGATATTGAATAGAAAAATCCAGTATCACTTTGCCCGACCCGGGGATCGAACCCAAGACCTCAGCATTGCATTCGTACCGTAATTCAACTACTGCACAGAGGCAGTCAGTATAAGATGTATGGCATAAAAATAAAACAATGTCAGTTTAATAAATTTATTTCGTGAATCAACGCCTGTTACAATTTAAGACAATGCTACTACAAGCTTAGCTTATGTATACAATCCATAGAATGGTATATAACTAATACTTGCTTCTTATTATTTATGTGCGTGTCTTGTACTAATATCTTAACACAAACAACCCCATACGAAATTATTAAAAGAATAAAAAATAATACATGTACCGTCAGCCACATAAGTAGCTGAACAAATTCAAAACTTCAAATTACCTGTGCACTTTTATGCTCGTATAAAAAAAAACTTAAATAAAATAAAAGGAATTTACTTCAAACAAAGCAAAAAAAAATGAATTTGTTCAGCTACTTATATGGCTGACGTTACGTAATGATTGGTCCAGCGCTATTCGCGGCGAAAACGTTGCGCACCTGCGGCGTGTTCGCTGCGGCTCGCCTCGCTATGAAACGCCAGTGTGATAAAGCTGTATGAACGGTGACCCCAACATTACCGGCCAACCGTAAGGGACGTCGCTCACGGCGACTTATTGCAGCGATGCAGTAACAATGCAAACGTAAAACGGCCGCGATGCTGTATCGCTACTATCGCGCTTCAGTAACGATACGCGACGTTAACGCGCTGTTGACTGCTATCGCGATGAAAGTCCGATACAGGTATCAACGTGAACGTTACACGTTGCAAATCGCGCATTTTTAGCGATACAATAGCGAATTACCAATGCTGTCGCGCGTTTGTGTCAATGCAGAAGCGCGTTTACGAAACCCGCAGTTACCTCGCGTCTTCAACGCACACAATTGTACGTGTTTTTTTTTTATTATTGCATTGAATGACGAGACGAGCATGCCGTTCGCCCTATGGTGAGTGATATGACCACCCATAAACAGTAGGAACACTATCCAGCATCTTGAGTTACAAAGTACTGTGTGGCATTCCACTGCGCTCGTCATCCTGAGACATAATGTTAAGTCTCAATATGTCCTGTAGTTACACTGGCTACAATGTCCTTCAAACCGAAACATAATAGTGCATGCACACTGCTGCTTGCCGGTAGAAATAGACATTGCGGTGGTACCCACCCAGACGGACTCTCACATATGAGAGACCTACCACGTGTAACGATTCAGTTCGCGACTGTATCGCGTTTACTGCGCATTTTTATTTCAGTTTGATGCGCGTCGTTGGTGGGTACAAAGAAAGCCTTAGGATAGCGCTTAAGACCTAATATTTAAACAAATATACCAAGAACTTGTTCTTATTTTAATTTAATCACGTATCCCTCCTTAGTCCTCACATACCTAGGCGGCAGGTGGTTATGCTCTAAGTTCTGTGGGGTCAAAATATTGTTGTAGAATCGGACCTTCGCATCACAGTGCTTAGACAGTTTGTTGGAGCACTGCCACAATTTTGACGCCATGTTACGCTTCGAGTAGGTGTAGTTGTTGACCAACAGCAACTTCGCGCCTCTGACTGATCGTATTATCTCGTACGATGGAGCTAAAACAGAAGTATTATAAGCTGTGAGCTGTGACTGCCTAGGTGGCGTAGTTGTATTACGGTACGACTGCCATGCTGAGGTCTCGGGTTCGATCCCCGGGTTAGAGCTCATACACACAAACACGACACGGCGTCGCGCCGTCCCACGACGCGACGCCGTCCCACGACGCGACGCCGTTTCACGGCGCGACGACGGTTAATCTCTTAAATGGACCGCAATATACGTCTATTGTGTCGTGTCGCGTCGTGTTTATGTGTATGAGCCGTTAGGTAATGTGATATTGGATTTTTCTACTCAGTATCATTCCGGAGTCTAGAATTTGTGCCCCATATGGCGATAGGTCCACCCCCTATCACATCCTGGGCCGGAATACTCTCACCTTTAATGATACTAGTCAAGGTTGTAAGACCGGTGACCGACACCGCCTAGTTTAAGGTACTAAGGTTTCAATATTTTCACATAATAATAAGTATAATCTAAAGGAAAAAAAACACTGAACATACAAAAAAGTTTATTCTGAAAGTGCATTATTTTTCTTTTTTTCAAGCCATTTATAAAAAAATATATTTTATTTTTATCGACAATCAATAATATAAACGACAAAATGAACCGATGTCTCCTAGGGCGGCAGTAACAAATCGATCACAAGTTTGAGTAAAATCTCAAGTAGACATTTAATGTATTGAACTATTTATTAAACCAAGCTTAAGCTGTCACTTGAGAGTTTGTTCTCAGCTGAGTAAGCGCTGTTAAATAAACAAAACTTTGCAGTCAAAATCCGTTACATAATGTCACTTAAGCTGCTGTTAATTTGGATTTATTAAATAGCTATCTTAAGATGTCGACCTTCATTTAAGAGCGTCTCAGCTGATGAGCGATATTGAGTTGCATCTATTAATAAGGCCCTTACAAACTCTAAATAGGCGGTTGGAAATAGCCAAATAAATAACATTACTAAACAAGTAGTTAATAAGTACCATTTTTTTTTTATTTGCTTTTAGTACAGTTAAATGGTTTTAACAATACCATACAAAAATTTGAATTACAAACTATTGCGTATCGCTCAAGACTTTTATTCGAATAATTATATCAACAAATTCGTTGATTGCCTCGGTGGCGTATTTGTATTACGGTATGACTGCAATGAGGTCTTGGGTTGAAAATAATATTGGGTTTTTTAAATTCAGTATTAGCCCGGAGTCTGGTATTTGTACCCGATATGGCGATAGGCTCGCCCCCTATCACATCAGGGGCGGAATCCGCACGGCGAAAAGTGGGTGCACTAGTTGCGCCTCTGCCTACCCCTACGGAGATAAAAGGCGTGAGTGTGTGTGTGTATATCAACAAATTGTTCTCGTGATTATCTATATTTAATCAAGTGTCCCTCCCTTGTCCTCGCGTAGTTGGGCGGCAGGTGGTTATGCTCCAAGGTGTGTGGGGTCATAATATTATTGAACAGTATGACCTTCGCGCCGCAGTTCTTGGACTGCTTGCTGGAGCACCACCACACATTAGAATCCCTGCGGCGTTTCGAGTATGTATAGTTGTTGATCAACAGCAACTGTGCTCCTTGGACAGATGTTATCATCTCGTATGATGGACCTGAACACAGAAGTAAAATACATCACGTGGCAGGTATAATGTACAGTCAGCAATAACAAGCATAACAAGCTGAAGAAAAGCAAAATTTCAAATCACCTATATACGCTTTAAGTTCAACTGAAACATTTTTTTTCTTGGTTTGAAGTAAAGTGAATCTGTATTATTTTATTTTTGTGAAGAGAAAAACGATTAGTAAAAACACAAAAGTATATAGGCAATTTGAAATTTTGAATTTATTCAGATACTTATGCTGCTGACTGTACAGATGTATATTATAACGCGATATATTTCAATATAACTCTCCATTGAAATCGTCAGGAGGCCACACACAACGCTATGATATATCTATACTAATCTATAAAGCTGAAGAGTTTGTTTGTTTGTTTGAACGCGCTAATCTCAGGAACTACTGGACCTATTTTGAAAATTCTTTTACTAATAGGAAGCTACATTACTCCTGAGTGCTATAGGCTACTTTTTTATCCCGGAAAAACTTTTCTACGCGGGCGGAGCCGCGCGCAAATGCTAATATTTTTATATATTGATATCTTTAGATACATAGTGATACAATATTATACATTTATATCACGATACAAGTGCGTCAAACGAGTTATATACAAATTAAATGAAAGGAAAGATACATTACATTACCCGATGTGTGTGATACTTTACCATACTATACCAGCTCTGTATTATATACTGCCCACTGCTGAGCACGGGCCTCCTCTACAACTGAGAGGGTTAAGGCCTTAGTCCACCACGGTGGCCTAGTGCGGGTTGGCAGACTTCACATACCTTCGAAATTCAGAGAACTTCTCGGGTATGCAGGTTTCCTCACGATGTTTTCCTTCACTGTTAAAGCGAGCGATAATTCACAAAGAATACACACATAACTTCTTTTTTTTTAGAAAGTCAGAGGTGTTTGCCATTGGGTTTTGAACCTGCGGACATTCGTCTCGTCAGTCCGTTCCACTCCCAACTAGGCTATCGCCGCTTTTTGTGATACTTTAGGATAATATAAAACTATACATTTACATTAACATACATTATAGCTGCCGTGTAACTTATGTGAGTTTAAGCGTCTGCGATTACATACGAAATTGTATCTGAGATGGTTCCAAACGCACTATCATTTTGAGAATAGCTGCTTTCTTCTGTCGTGTGGCAACTTTTGACAAATTATTTCCACGCAATACCATTTTTTTTTAAATAAAATAAATTTAATGTTAGATTTTTTTTACTACTACAACATAATCTGTTCGACATATAATTATAGGTGTGAAGGTGTCACCATTATTAGGGAGTATGTGAGTGTCCAACAATAATATATTTGTAAATGTATAAAAATTTATTAACAGGTGAAAACACATTTTACATTATTAGTTATACGTTGTACCTTTGATAAATTATAAACCTAGATAGAGTGACGCGCTGCAATGAAACTAAGACAAACAGGTCAACTTTTCTTAAGCTAGTATGCGTGACAGCTTTGTCATACGCTATCGCTGCATCATTCTGCGTATCCTTGTGTGCGCGCATAATGATTCCAGTTATTACATGGTTTCTATTAAAATGGGGAGAAAATTATATCCATGAAAAACAACAAAAAATAATTCACTCGAACTCATTTAGTGGGCAAACTGTTGGCCTCTATTTTTATCGACGCGTTTGAAACGTTCAGTGTCTATCTAGGTATATAATTAATCAAAGCGCTGTACACAGTGCCGGACTCCACGTTACACTACTGACTCTCTCGAGTGACTACACTCCGTAATCCGTATGCATTGTGCTTACATAGCCATATGGCTGATACATAGATAAGTTTTATTATTTCTTGCTCTTTGTTATATTTCCACAAGATTTTACTGTACCACGAAAGTGTCCATGTAAACAAGGAAAAAGTTAATGCGGGCGGAGCCGCGCGCAAAAGCTAGTTTAATTATATTTAACCAAATGTCCCTCCGTTGTCCTCACGTAGTTGGGTGGCGGGTGGTTATGCTCCAAGTTGTGTGGAGTTAAAATATTGTTGTACAGTATGACCTTCGCTTTGCAGTGCTTGGACCGCATGCTGGAGCACTTCCACACATCCTTGCAGCGCTTCGAGTATGTATAGTTGTTGATCCACAGCAACTGTGCTCCTTGGCTAGATGTCATCATCTTGTACGATAGACCTGAACACAGAAGTAAAATACATCACGCGGCAGTTAAAATTTAGTAAATGATCCATGTACAGTCAGCTACATAAGTTGCTGAACAAATTTAAAATTTTAAGGTCGGTATTGATAAATGAATCTCAAGTTTGAGTTACATCTCAAGTAGACGTAATGTATGGAACTATTAATACATTATGTCAACTTGAGATGTAACTCAAACTCGAGATTGATTTATTAATACCGCCCCAAATCACCTAAACACTCTTATGTTCCTACCAAATTCTTTTTCTTTAGAAAATAAAATAAACGTTATTTACTTCACAAAAAGAAAAATAAATGTTCCAATTATACTTAACGTCACACTTAACTTGAGACGTCAATATAGTGTCTAATGACGAACGATGATTATCCCACGTCAGTCGACACAATTATGCCGGCCTGTTTGAACCGGATATATACTCAGGCTGATCCCGGAACGCGGCACACTTACGTGGGCCACTATGGTGGGCTTTAACATCTTATCCCCTCGACAATCGGCCTGGACACCGGGGTCCAGGTATATAAATGCAACTTATGTACATCTATCAAATAACGGTATACAATTTTGAACTGTATTGCTATGCAATGAAGACCCGTTTTAGAGTGAAACCTGTGAAAATGCGACTCAGATTCGTGCGCTTTTACGCCATTTTTTTGCTTATTGCGTAAGATCGAATTTCGAATGACGTGATTTGACAGCTGAGGGCCTTGCGGGCGCCGAGGGGTAATGTATAGTCAGCGGCATAAATATCTGTACAAAATCAAAATTTCAAATCGCCTATATACGCGTTAAGTAAAACTGAAATATTTTTTTCTTCGTTTGAAGTAAAGTAAATACCTTTTATTTTATTTTTGTGAAGAGAATAAAAGATTAGTAAGAACTCGAAAGTAGGTAGGCAATTTGAAATTTTGAATTTGTTCATCTACTTATGCTGCTGACTGTACGTTGGTCGCTATCCAGGCGGATAAAAAAATATCCTACCACCAGCAAATTTCAATTTTAGAATTTTAATGACAAACTCTATGCCTTTAACATTATACTTGTTTTGCTGTCAAAAAAATCGAATATTAATAAAAGCAAATTAACATTTTACAACTTTAATGTCATAAGTACTTAAGTTACTTACATTATCTAAATGCCATATTTTAAGGTACTCAAGTCTTTCATTACCATTAATATTTAATGAGATATAAGGTCGGGTAGTTTCATCAGTGGTCAGGTGAAGTTAAGGCACTTATCACACTGGCGATTGCAAGCGAATTCACAACGAGGCGAAGGCGCTGCTCGGACATCCGGTGTTAATTTTGCTTGACCACGGATGAAACAACACGGGCTTAATTGGCAACTATGTTCTAACTTCTAACTATATTATTTACGTACGAAATGAGTTAACCCGTTAACCCCTTTAATGCCTCCGTTAGCAAAACAGATGCCATCATTCCGAAACGTTATATATCACAAATTGATGGGAGATCAACCCTTTAAACTTTAAGGGATTAGGCAGTGAAGTAACTAGCCACACTACGCCGTATTTATATCCGCCCCATTCAATGATAGGGGGCGAACCTATCTAGATCTATTACATTGGTTATTTTCTCATTAATACTAATGTATTACAAGTATTTAGTTTTTTTAGTATTTGGAACACACAAACTTACTGAAAACAATATAAAATTCTTTAATGATTTATTTTTGGCTCAAGCCAGTATCCAGCGCCGAATCTAGAGCCTAGCAACGGGTGCAAATCAAAAAACGAGGGGTTTCACAATCATTTATCTTTTTGAATTATGAACATAGCCTTCTCAACACCGCATTCCAATTTTGAATTCTTGAATAATAATTAACCACATAACCCTCATCTCTGTAGGACGTATTAGGAATCTAGTCCTGGGTGCTCAAGACCCTCACAATATACAAGAAATAATAAATATAATGAAACGAGCCCTGAATTACACTATCGCACTGCTAGAAACTGACCTCCTCTACTATACAGAGGTTAAACGATCTAACACTTAACTAATAAGCCGGTCTTCGTCCTCGCATACGTCGGTGGTGGATGGTTATGGTATAGGTTGAGGGGTGTCACGAGGTACTTCTCGTCAACGCTCACTTTGGCGTCACAGCGCTTGGTCACCCTGCTCGAACACACCCACAGTGGCGTAGTCTTCTTGCGTTTTGAATACGTGTAATTATTTATCATTAGCAGCTTCCCTCTTACTGTGTCTACTAGTTCCCAGGTTACTTCTGTGAATAAAGTTGATTATTCATTACCTTATATTGGATACAAAAGGCTGTTGAACACAGAGGCAAGAAATTAGGAAGAACACTAAGAACAATGCAAAAAATTATAACATCAATTTATCTTCAAATAAAACTATTTTACAAATTTTATCGCGGTTTATAATTTATATTTTCTCCCGACGTTTCAAAGACTTTACAGCCTTCACACAGCCACAGTCGAACGTGTCTCGGTTGTATTACCATATGTAAGAGGAGTCACCGACAAGATTAGCTATATCCGGAAGCGTGCTTCAATCAAAACTTATTTCAAGCCGCCAAAAAAGATTAGTAAATTTTTACCACCTGTCAAGCGCCATATACCTCTACAAGATCCAGGCGTATACAAGATAGATTGTGACTGTGGCCTCTCTTATATCGGCCAAACAAAAAGAAATGTAGGGACCCGCGTAAAAGAACATATTATAGCTGACGTGCAACACCAAATCTCTACGCAGTCTGCAGTTGCTGAACATTCAGAAAAAGGCCCCAAGCATTATTTTAGATTTAACAAACCACAAATCCTTGCGAAAGAACACCGATTCCTAGCGAGGATGATTCGCGAGGCTATTGAAATTAAAAAACATCGAAATGGAGAAGGTGGTTGGAAGCTTGCACAGGCCTTGGATCCAGTTATACATCTTATTAAATCGGACCCGAAAAGACCAACTGCCAGACCTCAAGACACTGTGATATCTTTCTGCGTAGATTGGACCGTCAAAAACAACCATTTTTTTTTTGAATGTAGATATTGTAACATTAACTTTTCGGACAACCGACACCTCAGTCCGCCCTGTGACCATGAAGGCTGTAAAGTCTTCGAAACGTCGGGAGAAAATATAAATTAAAAAACCACGATAAAATCCGTAAAATAGTTTTATTTCAATGTCTAACACACACACACTCAAGCCTTTTATCCCCGAAGGGGTAGGCAGAGGCGCAACTAGTGCACACACTTTTCGCCGTGCGTTTTCCGTCCCATGACGTGATAGGGTGCGAGCCTATCGCCATATCGGGCACAAATTCCAGACACAGGGCTGATAATGAATTTAAAACACAATATCACTTTGCTCGACCCGGGAATCGAAGACCTCAGCATTGCAGTCATACCATAATATAACTACGCCACCGAGGCCGTCAATCAATGTCTAACATTCGCGTAAATATAAGGAATCATTATCAATTTATCTTTTCCATCCTGTTTAAATCAAGGAATATTATTTAAAACAGTATTATATAAATTTATATAAAAATAATGTAGAACTCGAATAAAAAACAGATATAAATTTAGGGTTAAAGGTTG
Source organism: Sphinx pinastri (assembly GCA_947568825.1). Lineage (NCBI taxonomy): Eukaryota > Metazoa > Arthropoda > Insecta > Lepidoptera > Sphingidae > Sphinx > Sphinx pinastri. Next base: position 3,737,901 of record OX387627.1, on the reverse strand, counting down.
ACACGTACGCTGTTTAGGGCGGCTCCTACCCCCATACCACATAAAATGTAAAAATTAAAAACTAAACCGTCTTTGCACCATGCTTGAAGTGAGAGCGCGCTGACTTACACTAAAGCAGTAAATGGATAGGATACATGATTTATCTGGGGTTATGAACGTTTATGAGTAGTGGAGATCACTTAGCATCAGGTTTTATTTATCTACGACTAATGTACAATCTATGCTTATTGATAAAACCTACATTTATAGCGCTTAGAATAGTGAAACACAGCATATACGAAAAATTATGTATATTGAACCCAAAGCGGTATAATTACTATTACAATTTAGACTTATGTCGAATTACAAAAGCGCCCCACGCACGAGACGGCCGGCGCGGGGCGACCGCGGAACACACATTGCCTCTGCGCTGGTTAAGCGAGCACTGACTGTGGCGCAGGGGCTCGTGTCGCGAGTCGCCTCAAGCGGCGTCGCGGGTGCGGGGACGTAGTCCGAGGGTTAGGGGTGTCCAAAATATAAGCATTCGCTACACATTAGAAATAATAAGAATCACGAATTTATTTGCGTATGTCTTTCATCTTGACCCAAACAACCCAATAAGCAAATTTATACGCTCAATCGTCTCTGACGCAAGACCAGCCGGCATGATCCACTATCCCGCGAAACAAAATCTAAACTTTAAGACCCGAAAATTGTAACCTAGTATCGTAGATGCCTAAACATTTTTGTACCTCGAACTCTAATAAGTCTCATATCATGAGAAAGGGATTTTGTTTATACTAAAATGCAAAAACAATTATATAGTATTATATACAATTTATAAATATTATTATATACAACTATATTATTTTTACTGGTGGTAGGTCTCTCATATGTAAGAGTCCGTCTGGGTGGGTACCACCACAATGTCTATTTCTACCGCCAAGCAGCAGTGTGCATGCACTGTTGTGTTTCGGTTTGAAGGACATTGTAGCCAGTGTAACTATTGGACATAATGAGACTTAACATCTTATGTCTCAGGATGACGAGCGCAGTGGAATGCCACACAGTACTTTGTAACTCAAGGTGCTGTATGGTGTTATACTACTGTTTATGGACGATCGTATCGCTTACCATCAGGTGAACGGCATGCTGGTCTCGTCATTCAATGCCATAAAAAAAATAAAAAAAATATTGTACAGGGTCATTTTACATTGCGTTAATAAATGAAATCACATACTTATCTCGTCGAAACTAACGCTTTCCATTAAGTTATTTTAACCATAGATGCAAAATAAAAAAGTATAAGTTTCGAACAAAATAAATATTAAAAAGTAACTTTAAGTTTACCCGACCTTATGCCACTACTACTGCTCTAAGATAATTCGTCGCAGCAGCAACATTATACTTTCATTCAGAAATACACTTTCGCACAAGCCATATTCGCACTAAACTACGAAATGTTCAAAAAAATTGATAACTACTACCGGGATTTTTGGCAATAATATTCGTTATTCATGGATGATTTTTGGCAAGATGTTAGAAGAGGTAAAGACGAATATGTGGTTTCATTTAGTAATGCAATGTAAAAATGACCCTGTATACCATCACGTAAAATCTACCAAGAAATAATCTATCTAAAAAAATAAACAAGAATATGGTAGATTGTAGATTTAAAAAAAATCAGGTAGGGACGAGGAATAAGACGGAATAAAATGTAAAACAACTGTTGTAAATAATGTCTATTTTCTAAGTGCTATAGGCTAAAATTTAAAGAACAGAGTTCCCGACTGCATCGTGTTTACAGTCTATGTAGGTTCCGTTTGGAGCGGGTCGTTTGCGTGTACGAAAACCAAATTGTTCTCGTGTCTATCCAATCTTCCAATCTTCTTTTTAAGCCTTTAGAAGTTCACTGGAACATAGGCTTTCCCCCAGGATGTCCAGACCAACCTGTCGGAAGCGGCCTGCATCCAGCGGGTTCCTGCGACCTTTACAAGGTCGTCTGTCCACCTTGCAGGAGGACGTTCCACGCTGCGCTTGTACGTGCCAGTCTAATTAAAGGCTTTAACAATTCTACAATTTAATCAATCGCCCCTCCTTAGTCCTCGCGTAGCTGGGCTGCGGGTGGTTGTGCCCCAAGTGGAGAGGAGTCATGATCCCGTTGGAGTCCAAGCTGACCCTCGCTTCACAGTTCTTGGACAGCTTGCTGGAGCACTGCCACACCTTCGACGACTTGCTGTGTTTGGAGTAGGTGTACTTGTTGATCATCAGCAACTTACCGCCTCGGACTGTTTGTAGCATCTCCAAATTCAGAGCTGGAAGCAGGAGTAATTTACCTTTTATTATAATACCAAACTACGGTCAGACCACTTATAGAGTATAATGTTGCGTCCTAGTTGTTTTTGTGGTGTCGGCCAACTGAGGGCGGGGTATTTTAGAATAAAATTAAAGCATCAATAACAAAATATTCAGCATATAAATACAATCAGAACAAAATAACCGTCTGAATATACCAACCACTTTAGATTTTATTTAGTCATACATTCTATAATATGAAAATACAGCTAAATCTGATGCGTAGTTGTATTACAATATGAGTGCAATGCTGAGGCCTTGGGTTCGATTCCCGGGTCGGGCAAAGTGATAATGGGTTTTTTAAATTGAGTATCAACTCGGCGTCTGGAATTTGTGCCCGATATGGCGATAGGCTCGCCCCCTATCACACCATGGGACGGAATACGCATGTCGAAAAGTGGGTGCACTAGTTGTGCCTCTGCCTACCCCTTCGGGGATACAAGGCGTGTGTGTGTGTTGTTGTAGGAATATATTGTGCGTGAACTTCCAGATGATTTACTGGTGGTAGGTCTCTCATATGTAAGAGTCCGTCTGGGTGGGTACCACCGCAATGTCTATTTCTACCGGCAAGCAGCAGTGTGCATCCACTATTATGTTTCGGTTTGAAGGGCATTGTAGCCAACGTAACTACTGGACATAAGTAGACTTAAAATCTTGTGTCTCAGGATGTCGAGCGCAGTGGAATGCCACACAGTACTTTGTAACTCAAGGTGCTGGATGGTGTTTATACTTTTTGTGGCTGGTCGTATCGCTTACCATCAGGCGAACGGCATGCTCGTCTAGTCATTCAATGCAATAAAAAAAGATGCTTTTAAACTAGCAGCTATATTTCGATAGTTATATAAACATGCGTCTTCCCGCGAGTCCTGCAAACCTCAAAATTTGAAGAAGAGAGTTTGCCATGATTTCACAGTAAAAAATATTTGCAGGAGTTGAGTTCTACAAGTTTTCTTGCTAATCTAAGCATCCCTTAATACTTAACGAGATAGCCTTCTTTGCTTCTAGTATAGTTAGGTGGTGGATGATTATGGTCCAGATTGTGAGGTGTGATCTTCGTATTAGCGTCCACGGTGACTTTAGCCTCGCAGTTCTTGGAAACCCTGCATTGCTAAGTTGTGGACGCTTTGGTATGCCTTTAACAGGTGTACCTAGTTGTCGCGGTGAATATTATGTTGTAATTTGTTTGCTTTTTTTATGAATTACGTGTATCGCGACAATACATTATTCTTTCTCTCTCTCTTTATTTATCAGTAAGGAATGCCCCTCGCGAGGCGTTTGTGTTATAGGGAACGTGCACGAACTATAGGGGGCAGCACAAAATCGACACAAGTTTCGAAAGATGACGCACTCGCAGAAGGAGGTCATGGCTCGCCATGACCTCCAGCCGCCGACCATGGCGGACACCACGGCCGGCAGCGAGAGGTCTCCTCCGACGACTGCTCTAAGAGCGCTGCGTTGTAGGTCCTAGGTTAGGCACTCCTCGAGACTGTGTTGGACCGTGTCCTCGCGGCCGTTTCCACAATGGTGGCTCTTTTCCAATCCGACACAGAAACGAATCGAAACACCCGTGGCGCGTCAGCACCTGTGTCTTGACATTGCATCGTGCACAGTCGTACCTACAGTGCACTATGCCGTGTGAAGTGAGACGCGGAAGGTTGTTAAATAAAACATTAAATATAACAAATACATAATATTTTAATAGATTTCATTATCTTATTTACATTACAATAAAGGCCTGTACAGAAGGCATATTTAAGACGTGACGAGTCGCGTTTTTTACACGCGTAATGCGACATACCTTTGATTGTGTCGTTTAGCGGCACCCGATTGCAAACATCAAAATTCAGTGTATACACGGACGGCCTCATTCCTAAACAGTTTATAAAGCTATTTTAGCTATCGAATGTTTTGTCTTCGTCGAACAAATTTTGAATTGAGTTTGAAGGAGGAAGACAAACCATTCAATAACTAAAATAGGTTTATAAACTGTTTATGAATAAGGTCGTAAGTGTATGGATTAAAGTGTCGTAGTCTAAACCAGTATTACAAAGTTCCCGACAGTATTGCGTTTATTGCGCGTTTTAATGGCGTTTGAAGCGCCCCGTCTGCATAAGCGCTAAGGAATTCCATTTATTACCTATCATTGTAACAAAATTTTAGGGCCTTTTAAATATTTTTTTTCAGGTAACAAGGTAACTTCGACTCATATAATAATTTTTAAGCTCTGTTGTACACTTACACATAAAAAACTTAGAGATCTTAATAAATAACAAATTTTGCCAGAGTGGTAATAGCCTTAACTTTAACTGACTACGGATGAACCAACCCCTAAATACGCTGGTCGCTGATCAATGAAGCTATTTATTTCTTAACAAGTTCGTGTCTTTGGACTAAAATATTTTTCCAGATCATTTTGCCATACCCTATTCACAGAACGAAACAATAAAACGTCAATAAATATCTACTTACATTTCAAATATTTCTATTATATTCAGGAAAACTGTTAGTTATGAACAAAAAAAATATGAAAAGAAGGCATGCTTTGTTTACCTTTATTTTCCTTTCGTGAATATGGTTGATTACACTCGTTGTAGTCTTTGTATTTATAATTGTCTTTATATTTCGAGCTTATAAGCCTGTGAGCAGATGAAGTTGCGATGCTGCCTATTACCTCAGTCGCTTCTTACGACACCTCGGTAAGAAGAAGGGTAAGTTGAAATATTATACTCTGCCGGCACACACCACGAATAACAAAAAATAACCTCCAACAGTTGACGCTGTTTAAATCATCTACAATAGATGTAATAGGCCAATGATGATGATGATAAGCCTGTACATTTACATACTTACGTCCGATAAATGATCCTAACCGCTACCTCAGATCGACAACAATCAGAAACAGCTGAACATGCTTACAGACTTATTTTGATTTATTCTTACGATCCGCATTTAAGTATTTTTCATTTTCTTTATTAACATCGTTATAGAGATCATTTTCGCTAACATTTCAGCAAATACCCTTCTTTTGTTAAAAAGTACGGCGTGGGCGGATGAGTGTGATGCAGGTTGTACACGGTAAGTTTCTCTCCCGAATCTAAACCCACCTTCGCGTTACATTTCTGCGACAATCTCTTCGAACAAAACCATACTCTGGATCTCTTATTGTTCTTCGAGAAAGTATGCTCGTCTATCATAAGCAATTTACCTCCTCGCACTGTGTTTACAATTTCGTATGTAACATCTGGAAATAAAAATTAATTTAGTATCTGCTTGTGAATATAGTGGGCAAGGTTGGGCGCCTGTTTCATAATGTTATTCAGTTAATGTTGGCAACTAACTAAGATAGTACCCATTTGATGATCCTCTATTTAGGAGCATAGCAGTGTGAGGAGGACAAATGATGAAAATATACAAAAAGGAACAACTGTTACCCTCACAAATAATGTATATTGCATTCACAGTACTTGTTTGTCAAATTTTCAAAGGTAAGCCAGTAGGAGTACTATATTGATCCTTCAGGTGCAGTGTGACATGGACTTACCGTTCTCTATACATTTATCTCAAACATCAAAACAGCCTTCTTCTACTAATTCTAGAAATCGACGCGATGAAAAAAGCTTCCACAAGTAACCTTAGAGAGCATTCTTCACCAGCATAGGTAAGGTTGATCACGTTCAGCTCGAATAAACTACATTCGGTATCTCCATCACCTCTTAAAGTACATTCAATGATTAATAAGCAACCTACGTGTCAAATCGGGGAACGATATGTAAACGAGCATTAGTATTTCCATATTCTTTCGTGTTTTTAAGTAGACCTGTAGTCCCTTTGTTAGTCCCCAGCTATATAGATTGAAGGTGTGAGCAGATGTGAGATTATTAGAGGCCCAAATAATTGCCTCCCCTTCCCAATCCTGACTCCTTTAAGGCTATCTGGAATTATCTGTGTTTATGCAATTGAGATCCCTTTAGAAGTGACTCAAGCTCATTGACCAACTTTAAAAAATTGCTGTATTGTAAATAAAAGTGGGAATTATTACAAAATATTTATTTAATGACTCCCTACAGAATTGAATCATCATGATTATGATCCAAAATTGCTTTGATAATTAAACTTTGGTAAAAACATATTTTCGCTTTGCAGCCGGTGGAAGCCTTTTTAGAGCAGTAGTAGGTGGAAGGATTCCCTCCCTGGACCGAGAACTTGTGTCCTCCCACCAATATAATGTTCCGCTTTCCTTTTCCTGAGGGAAATACTCTGTAGTCCATTGCTATACCTGGAAAAAAATACTCATGTAACTATAACACTGAAATACCTAAGTCACATACCTAAGTGTACATATCTCCTTTGGATGAGGCTATTTTATTCATATTTTTATTACGTATATAAAAAAATTACTTCATTTAAAATCTAACACAAAAACACGATTAAAATCCGGTAAAAATTTAACAAGATATAAATCTTTGAAATCTGATGGAAGGGCTTAATGTTAAAAAACGAAAAATAGACGCAACGATATCTATTTGATATCATCAGGTATTACGATACGCGCGAAAGAAAGAGTTAGCGCGTTATCCCCACTACGCGCACATTGGAATATATGAAATATGAATTGCTGCACCATATCTTTACCAATTTTAATGCTGATTTCAAGAAAGGGCTTCTTTTTTTGTATTATCTGCTTTAACGTATGGAATAATACTCAAAATAAAACATAGTCAAATAAGCTATTGTAACACTAAAATAGGGTACCATTTGCTCCGGTATATAGAGATTTGTCACACGGTTTGGATCGTCTATCCCATTCGAATTCGATTAGTAATTAAAGATGAACCTGTTTGTTTGAAGTTATGCCAAGTACTTAACTATACTTTACTTTTACCATAAAGGTACTTTTAAAAGTAGAAATGAAGAAAAAATATTGATTTTGTATTTTTATTTACTTCCTGTTTTTAAATAATAAAAGACCTGCTTTTCCGTATAAAAACTAAACAACTGTAACAAATCAACATATTATATTATAAAGACGGTTTACACTAAAATATAAATCTACATAGGGTGGAGTTGCACGCACAACGGCCCGACTTTCTACGGGCGGAAAAAGGAGCCCCACAACAGTAACAGGGTGGAGTTGCGTAAATTGGACCGACGCCTAAATTGGACGTAGGCGAACATAGTTTCACTTATGATAAGTCAAGATACAACAAATTGCTTATAATATTTATTATGAATACAAAAGATCACTTACATAACTACCGACATTTTTATTGTGAGTAAAATCAATGATGAAAAATAAACAAAAAGAGCCAGCTCGGGCTGGCAGGAAAGGGGATAAAAAAAAATAGATTATTTTTATAAAAAAATAGACTATTTTTATTAAAAAATAATGGAGGAACGCGTCGCGGTCCTCACCGGCGAGGACACTACAGGCCCTAGCCTAGCTAACCTACCAGCCTTGCACTAGCTACCTAAGCGATGACGGCGCGAAGAAGAAAGGCAGAAAGAAACTCCGGGCTTACTTTTTTGCCATCAATTGTTCATTGTTTTTTTTTCAATACTTTTGTGCTGTATACAAAGTCAGATTAGTTATATAAGCTAATGCACGTACATTACCGTTGAAATGGGATAAAATCCAAATGAAGGGATTTAATACCTGGACAGGCATGTACAAATTCTTAATACTGGACATAACAATTTTTTTTTTTATAATAACGGTGTACAACGTGCATTCGCCTACATTTACAAAAATATTTTTTGTTGTTTTCCTTTTCCTAATTTCCAAAGTTTTGGGTCAATAAAATTAAATTTGTATTAAGGCAAGCGCAACAAAATGATCGGTCGATCGTCTGCCCTAAATTTATATTATATCAATGAGGGGATGTTTATAATTGTAGTAGGTTACATAACTAATAAATAGTGAAAGAAGCTTTAAAATTATTGTAATGTCAATATTATAGATCTAGGTATAGATGAGACACTTTATGCAATCAATTACTAGTAAGTGTTAACAGTGTTGGCCATGGTGTGCAGGACCACTTCTCCAAACCGTCTTATCATCGAGGTAATCCGCTACATTATAATACATCCTAGACATTAACTCGCGTAATACCACAATAGTGTAGCTTTAGAATGAGGGTACTGTGATCGACGCAATCGAACGCCTTAGAAAGATCACAAAGTACCCCTAAAGCAACCTGTGATCCCTCCCAGGCATCCAACACAGCTTTTACTCATGCACGTCCAGCATTTTGCGTGGACCTACCCTTTGTAAAAATAAGACAATAAAGACTAAAGAAAATAAAAACAAAAGAATTAAAGTAAAGTACCCCGATTTGGCGAATTTAAGTTTAGGCGTGTGTGTGTGTGTGTATGTGTACCGCGATTTGAAGTTTGAAATTCGTCCAACTATTTTTGTGGCTGACTGAATATTAAAATAGATGTAATACTGCAGCAAGTATGAAACATTGCCTCTCCTCGTATAGTGAGATGTTACAGACTAACATGGCAGCTTGCCTACGTGACAATGGATGAATTCTTTCAACGGAAAATCGTAATTTTTATTATTCGAATCAGATTATAATTTAATTAATCGTCACCTATACTATCCAATTTTAATATAGTTCTCATGCATAGTCCCAACAAAAAAGGGTGGTAGATGAGAATACTCACTGTTCGCAGCCACGTTCACTTCACCCTGAGCGAAGGGGGTAAGTCGGTAGAAATATAATATGAACTCTTGGTACTAACTACTTCCCAACCTTAATATACTTCCCATCCTTAGTTCTAAACAAAGGGGGGGGGGGGTAGATGAGAATGCTCAGTGTTCGCCAGCCATGATCACTTCATCCTGAGCGAAGGGGGTAGGTCGGTAAGAATATAATATGGAACTCTAGGTACTATCTACTTCCCAACCTTAATATACTTCCCATCCTTAGTTCTAAACAAAGGGGGGGGTCGATGAGAATGCTCAGTGTTCGCAGCCACGATCACCCCCTCCTTGTTTATCTCCAGCTTAGCTTTGCAGTTCTTCGAATTTCGTTTCGAGCAGTAGTAATGACGCGGCGACGCCCCCTGCTTTGAATACGTATAGTCTTCGTACATAACCACGTTTCTGTTGTTTATCTTTGTGAAGTAAGCTGTAAGGAAAAAAACGTTTAGTGATGTGATACCAGCCCTGTATACTGCCCACTGCTGAGCACGGGCCTCCTCTACTACTGAGAGGGGTTAGACCTTAGTCCACCACGCTGGCCTAGTGCGGGTTGGCAGACTTTACATATCCTTGAAATTCTTATGAAGAATTCTCAGGTATGTAGGTTTCCTCACGATGTTTTCCTTCACCATTAAAGGGAACGATAATTGATAAACAATACACACGTAACTTCGAAAAGTCAGAGGTGTGTGCCTTGGGTTTTGAACCTTCAGACATTGACAATTTACAATTAAATACCCTAAACAGTCTCCCATACCCATACAAATTGTAAGACATAATTACTTTTCAGTGGCTTTCGGTCATATAAGTATTACCCAACAGACGTGACCTTAGAGGGGGAAAGGGCCACCCGGGGCGTCGTGCTTAAGGGGGCCGGAAGCCTGAGCCCGCGACTGACTTAGGGCACGAAGAAAAAAGGTCTCGCGCAAACATCCGCCGCCCGGAATCTCGCGTTGGCTAAAACCGCGTCTGTTACCCAATTCCAAATATAATACATGTAACTATAATAATAATAAATTTATTTATTGTCAACCAGTACATACAGCAGCAGTGTACATGCACTATTGTGTTTCGGTTTGAAGGACATTGTAGCCAGTGTAACTACAGGACATAGTGAGACTTAACATCTTATGTCTCAGGATGACGAGCGCAGTGGAATGCCAGACAGTCTTTTGGAACTCAAGGTGCTGGATGGTGTTGCTACTGTTTATAGGTGGTCGTATGGCTTACCATCAGGCGAACGGCATGCTCGTCTCATCATTCAATGCCATAAAAAAAAAACTATTTACAATATTGTGTTCTTCTGATACCTAAAACAGGAGACCGTGAGCTATAGGTACCAGCAACCTTCCAGTATCACATACTTATCCGATACTTATATAGGTACAATTATTACGGTAGGCATAGGCTTGGCTGTACACCTAGCATTATCGACGTCCAATGTCTATGGGCGTCGGTGACCACCTACCATCAGATGGGCCGTTAGCTTGTCTGTCTACAAAGGCAACAAAAGAAAACATATTTTGATCGGGCTGAAGATTTCCCGTACGGCTTGACGGTTATTCATTTTATAAATTAAGGACAGGGGGGTAGAAAAAACTTGGTATAAATGATCGGATATAATCTTGTCACAGGAATAGAACTCATTACCTGTTGTATTGTTTCTTTTATAACACTACATTTTCACAACATAATATTTTCAAATGTAAATTAATAAAACACTTAAAAGGTTCGTAGTCCAATTTTAATTTTCGAAGTACCTGTTTCACAGTGTCCAACTAAATTTTATTTAACAGTTATTGTATTAAACAACTAATGTAAATAGCAACTAGCATAGATTGAGTGTGACTTTTGTGTTTGGTCAGCTTATACATTTATATGACGAGTAGCATTTATCAGCAAGCGGTGAAATCAGCACTTAGAATTCTATAATAAAGAAATATAAAAAAAGTTGGAAATGCCTTCCTCATTTACCATAGAAACTAACAAAATATACAACCACCATAATCCTTATAAACATTTCTACTATGTATTAAATTGTCTATGATATAGTTATATTTTTTATGCAGTAAAATTTTACTGAATATCTTAAAACATAAAAGATAGAGGGCACATAATTACAAGATAATGTACAGTCAGCCACATAAGTAGCTGAATAAATTCAAAATTTCTAATCGCCCCGTTACCATACCACCATACCAGCACTGTATTATATACTGCCCACTGCTGAGCACGGGCCTCCTCTACTACTGAGAGGGTTTTAGGCCTTAGTCCACCACGCTGGCCTAGTGCGAGTTGGCGGACTTCACATACCTTCGAAATTCAGAGAACTTCTCAGGTATGTAGGTTTCCTCACGATGTTTTCCTTCACCGTTAAAGCGAATGATAATTGATAATCAATACACACGTAACTACGAAAAGCCAGAGGTGTGTGCCTTGGGTTTGAACCTCCGGACATTGTTTCGGCAGACCGTTCCATTCCCAACTAGGCTATCGTCCTCTTATCTCGTCTCTTTATCGTCCTATGCGTTAAGTTTAAGTGAAACATTTAATTTTTCTTTGTACGATGTAAAGTTAACTCTTTATTTTATTTTTGTGAAGAGATAATGAAAATTGGTAAGAACAGAAAAGCGTATAGGCGATTTGAAGCTTTGAATTTATTCAGCTACTTAATATGTGGCTGACTGTACATAAATAGTAAATACATAATGTAATGTACAAGGGTGTGATAAGGACTTCCTCAATCTACTATTATATTGATGCCCAATATGTAGCTGAACTTGTTGGGCAACAAAATGACACGTTAGCAACTTATTAAACTGACGCGCGCCATGTTCCCCAATATGATAATCTTACATGTTATAACTACAATTGTGTTTCATGCAGTTATAAGTAATTATTAATGACTATATACTATAAAATTACAACTATCATCTATACTATTAATTACTTACAAAACTTAACAAATAAAACTCGTAACACACCGGCTCCATCGACATATAATATAACCACCCACAATAAACTTTAAGAACCACTATTACGGCTGCATTTCAATAATCACACACGATCCCCTGGTATCCTGTGCGTTATCACTTACCACCAGATGAGTTCCTAGCCGGCTTGATCTTATAGAACTTAATAAGTACCCTTAAAGCTTGTTTTATTATAGCCTGACCAGGCAAAAAAATCTTATCATATTGTGGTAACTGGTAACATATGGTACTAACTTGTACTGACGACGTTAACTTTAATCCCTGCCCCCTTGTTCTCTACGACACACGTTATTTTCACCGCTCGTAACAAGCGCGTAACGAAACTCATCGCGTTTATCACTATGGAAATTGGCATACAGAATACTATTTACCGCTAATTACACGCCGTTAACGTAACACAGCCACGTTACTAGTTAACACTGTCATAGAGAATAAAGGGGCTGATTTAGATACTTGACGATACTCTTTGTAGTTTACGTTTAATACAGACAAATGGCCATGACACGAGTACATAAACAGCTTATTCGGATATATTCGTTATTCACAATTCATAGTCATTTATTCGCCAAGCTATTCGGCGAATTATTCGCCAATAGTCTAAATGAGGTATAAAACAAAAAGTAAATAAGGCGCCCCCAAATCAGGTTTACTATTTTCCTGCTCAGGCTATAATATCAATCAGCAATCGAACTCCATTGTAATAAAACTAACAAAATGCATTTCATTGACCATCAGCGCAACAACAGATACACACAATTTATTTCCTATCGAATGCAGTTGGCTAGCTGCACCTCTACGTACCCTTTGAACCCAAAGCATGATGATATCCACGTCAAATTAACTACTTGATCGGCATATAAATCCCGTTGGCACTTCGATGGAAAAGGGGCGGGGGATGATTATGAACATTATACTCCTGTATTACATTCCCATACTCCTTATCCAGACGTAGCCTCACAGGACACTTCCCTCGTTTCTTCTTCGAGCAGAACAGGTTTTTTTTCGTAAAGTCGAACGAGTACGAATAGTTGTTGTACATTATCGTTGTTTTATTGTTGCTCAGGGGCAGCACGAAATAGGACCTATCTGAAAAGAAATAGTTGAAGTCAAGTATTTCGTATGGTAAGGGGCCGTTCGAGTTGCAACTTTAGTCGGACGCGATATGTAGAGTAGTCGCAAACTAAGTTTGCAATGCAACAAATTCATTCACTAGTAAACTTGTATATAATCATGGGGTCGTTGCAACGTAAATATGTGGACTTATATACTTCCAATGTTGTGTTGCAGGTAAGATATTGCAAATAAAAGATAAAGAAGAGATAAATTCAAGGAGATATCCAATGCGTTGATATATTATAATTACAAAATATTTTTAAACGTATGAAACACAACTCATCATAAGCGCAGAGAAAGCCAAAATTAGTTAGCATTGGCACAAAGTAACACCGTTCTGATATATTATTGTCTGTCTGTCCAGGATCGTTCGGAGATTTAAGACGTGAAAAATTATCAATCAATCAATCAATCAGCCTGTCGCCGTCCACTGCTGAACGTAGGCCTCCCCAAGTGAACGCCAACCATCCCGGTCTTGAGCAGCCCGCATCCATCCGCTACCCGCCGCCTTTTTCCTTTTTTTTTTTTGTGAAAAATTAGGCAACAGATAATAAAAATAATATTTAAGCACTTTTATATTCAAATTGCTTTATTATTTTACAACGATAGGCATTAAGCTTAAATGTGCTATCCATACGATTATGTACCACACACGATACACACAACTCTAGGCTTGTTGAAATTAATTTAGAATGTAACGACAATCGCCTGTTTGACGCCCCAGTTTAGACCGGGTTTTTTCAACTGTAGTTAGGGTAATCATCGGTGTTATTAAGCTGGACGCGCTCGCAGAGCTTCGAGTGCTCCAGGTGCTGCTAAAACCGCGTCTGTTACCCAATTCCAAATATAATACATGTAATTATAATAATAATAAATGTATTTATTGCCAACCAGTACATACTATTTACAATATTGTCTTCTGCTGATACCTAAAATAGGAGACCCAGTGCTATAGGTACCAGCAACCTTCCAGTATCACATACTTATCCGATACTTATATAGGTACAATTATTACGGTAGGCATAGGCTTGGCTGTACACCTAGAATTATCGACGTCCAATTTCTATGGGCGTTGGTGACCACCTACCATCTGGTGGGCCGTTAGCTTGTCTGTCTTCAAAGGCAACAAAAGAAAACATATTTTGATCGGGCTGAAGATTTCCCGTACGGCTTGACGGTTATTAATTTTACAAATTAAGGATAGGGGGGTAGAAAAACGTTGGTATAAATGATCGGATATAATCTTATCACAGGAATAGAACTCATTACCTGTTGTATTGTTTCTTTTATAACACTACATTTTCACAACATAATATTTTCAAATGTAAATTAATAAAACACTTAAAAGGTTCGTAGGCCAATTTTAATTTACGAAGTACCTGTTTCACAGTGTCCAACTAAATTTTATTTGACAGTTATCGTATTAAACAACTAATGTAAATAGCAACTAGCATAGATTAAGTGCGACTTTTGTGTTTAGTCGGCTTATACATTTATGTGACGAGTAGCATTTATCAGCAAGTGGTGAAATCAGCACTTAAAATTCTATAATAAAGAAATATAAAAAAAGTTGGAAATGCCTTCCTCATTTAGCATAGAAACTAACAAAATATACAACCACCATAATCCTTTAAACATTTCTACTATGTATTAAATTGTCTATGATATAGTTATATTTTTTATGCAGTAAAATTTTACTGAATATCTTAAAACATAAAAAAGATAGAGGGCACATAATTACAAGATAATGTACAGTCAGCCACATAAGTAGCTGAATAAATTCAAAATTTCTAATCGCCTGTATGCGTTAAGTTTAATTGAAATATTTAATTTTTCTTTGTACGATGTAAAGTTAACTCTTTATTTTATTTTTGTGAAGAGACAATGAAAATTGGTAAGAACAGAAAAGCGTATAGGCGATTTAAAGCTTTGAATTTGTTCAGCTACTTAATATGTGGCTGACTGTACATAAATAGTAAATACATAATGTAATGTACAAGGGTGTGATAAGGACTTCCTCAATCTACTATTATATTGATGCCCAATATGTAGCTGAACTTGTTGGGCAACAAAATGACATGTTAGCAACTTATTAAACTGACGCGCGTCATGTTCCCCAATATGATAATCTTACATAATATAACTACAATTGTGTTTCATGCAATATTTTTACGTACGTATTGCTCTGCCATTATAATTATTAATGAATATATGACTATAAAATTACAACTATCATCTATACTATTAATTACTTACAAAACTTAACAAATAAAACTCGTAACACACCGGCTCCATCGACATATAATATAACCACCCACAATAAACTTTAAGAACCACTATTACGGCTGCATTTCAATAATCACACACGATCCCCTGGTATCCTGTGCGTTATCACTTACCACCAGATGAGTTCCTAGCCGGCTTGATCTTATAGAACTTAATAAGTACCCTTAAAGCTTGTTTTATTATAACCTGACCAGGCAAAAACATCTTATCATATTGTGGTAACTGGTAACATATGGTACTAACTTGTACTGACGACGTTAACTTTAATCCCTGCCTCCTTGTTCTCTACGACACACGTTATTTTCACCGCTCGTAACAAGCGTGTAACGAAACTCATCGCGTTTATCACTATGGAAATTGGCATACAGAATACTATTTACCGCTAATTACACGCCGTTAACGTAACACGGCCACGTTACTAGTTAACACTGTCATAGAGAATAAAGGGGATGATTTAGATACTTGACGATACTCTTTGTAGTTTACGTTTAATACAGACAAATCGCCATGACACGAGTACATAAACAGCTTATTCGGATATATTCGTTATTCACAATTCATAGTCATTTATTCGCCAATAGTCTAAATGAGGTATAAAACAAAAAGTAAATATGGCGCCCCCAAATCAGGTTTACTATTTTCCTGCTCAGGCTATAATATCAATCAGCAATCAAACTCCAGTGTAAAAAAATTAACAAAATGCATTTCATTGACCATCAGCGCAACAACAGATACAGACAATTTATTTCCTATCGAATGCAGTTGGCTAGCTGCACCTCTACATACCCTTTGAACCCAAAGCATGATGATATCCACATCAAATAAACTACTTAATCGGCATATAAAGCCCGTTGGCACTTCGATGGAAAATGGGCGGGGGATGATTATGAACATTATACTCCTGTATTATATTCCCATACTCCTTATCCAGACGTAACCTCACAGGACACTTCCCTCGCCTCTTCTTCGAGCAGAACAGGTTTTTTTTCGTAACGTCGAACGAGTACGAATAGTTGTTGTACATTATAGTTGTTTTATTGTTGCTCATGGGCAGCACGAAATAGGACCTATCTGAAAGGAAATAGTTGAAGTCAAGTCGTCAATTTCGTATGGTAAGGGGCCGTTCGAGTTGCAACTTTAGTCGCACGCGATATGTAGAGTAGTTGCAAAGTAAGTTTGCAATGCAACAAATTCATTCACTAGCAAACTTGTATATAATCATGGGATCGTTGCAACGTAAATACGCAACTAAAAGATAAAGAAGAGATAAATTCTAGGAGATATCCAATGCGTTGATATATTATAATTACAAAATATTTTAAACGTATGAAACACAGCTCTTCATAAGCGCAGAGAAAGCCAAAATTAATTAGCATTGGCACAAAGTAACACCGTTCTGATATATTATTATCTGTCTGTCCAGGATCATTCGGAGATCTAATACGTGAAACATTAGGCAACAGATAATAAAAATAATATTTAACCACTTTTATATTCAAATTGCTTTATTATTTTACAACGATAAGCATTAAGCTTAAATGTGCTATCCATACGATTATGTACCACACACGATACACACAACTCTAGGCTTGTTGAAATTAATTTAGAATGTAACGACAATCGCCTGTTTGAACTTTGACACCCCAGTCCAGTCTGCAGTTTGCAGTCCTGTGCGGAACAGTACCTTTAATCGATACATCGCTACAATAATAGGGTAGTTGACTACTTTTTTTTAATACATTTATCAAAAATGTATGCCATCCAAAGTATAACGGAAAAAGAATTTTCAAAATTGGTGCAATAATAAGTAAGTTATAAAGCTTTGAAATTTGGCGGAAGGAGCAATTGTCATAGGGTGTCACCAGCCATAACGCTTCGTGAGTCTGAAAGTGAACGTGCGCTATCCCCACCACGCCCCCACTTTTGCTCACAACAGTATTTCAAATTTGACTAACTGCTTTATTTTTAAACCAATTGTGATCCAGATTTCACAGAAGGATTTCTTTTTCGTATAATTTTCTGTTACATATAAAATAATGTACAAAATTAAACATAGGAAACTACCCTATTGAACAAATATACTAATATTTGAATACAATATCTAGAACTTCGATACACAAGTATAAGAATTGAAATCTACTGGTGGCTAAGAGTCAAGCGGGAAGCCCGCCCACTATTTTACTAGGGATGTTTAGTACATATTTACTCATAATAAATAGTGCCATATAGTATACTAATTAATACTGCAACGTATAATATGGCACGTAGACGTAATATTTGATAAGTTTGGGAAGATCATTTGTCGCTAAAATCTACATATGTAAGGAATATTAATTCTTCTTTACAGCAGAATTGAGTATGTCACTGATTCTACTGACAGGATCTTTTGCTTTTTCCTTCTCTTCTTTACGGAAGTTAAACATTTCGGGATGCTTTGGTCTGTATCGCTTGTAGTATCGTATGAAATTCGAGCCTTCATCTGAAAAATAATAATTTATTAAAAATAGATCATTAAAGTTGTCTACAAAACTTACATAAATCTGAAGTTTGTTTTCTTTACTATTTTTGATAAGAGTTTTTATTTAATATCTAAGAAATATGTTTAAAAAGGAATGAAAACCGACAACATTTTCCATAACCCTTTAATTTCATATGCCCATTGCCCAATTTAAAAAAGTATTAAGACTTAAAGTAATTTAATACAATTAAATATTTTTATACATTCTACCTAATAATTACCTTAAAGGTACTGCAATAGGGTATTTTAATGTATGTCATTTAAGAAAAAATCTAAAAATTGAAGATAGTTTAGGCAAAAAGCAATCTGAAAATGTAATAGTAATACTTTTTACGACGTGTGACGTGTAGTGTAGTGTAATAGACGATAGCCTAGTTGGGAATAGAACGGTCTACCGAGACAATGTCCGGAGGTTCAAAACCCAAGGCACACACCTCTGACTTTTCGAAGTTACGTGTGTATTGTTTATCAATTATCGTTCGCTTTAACGGTGAAGGAAAGCATCGTGAAGAAACCTACATACCTGAGAATCCTCCATAAGAATTTTGAGGGTATGTGAAGTCTGCCAACCCGCACTAGGCCAGCGTGGTGGACTAAGGCCTATCCCCTCTCAACAGTAGAGGAGGCCCGTGCTCAGCAGTGGGCAGTATATAATACAGGGCTGATTGCATTGCAATACTTTTTTAATTTCAACTTAAAGTTTTTACTTTTTTATCTGTTTTACGAATATGCGAAACGGATGCCGAATGCCGTCAAGATTATATCACGTAACACGTTAGCAAACACAGAAGTTTGAATTCGCGTTCGTGTTTCTGAATTGTGGAATACTTTATATTTTATTTATTGAAATATTATTATGGAAAATGGTTTTGTTAACGGGGAAAGCATAAACGTACCAATAATAATCTCTTTGGAGATGAAATATTCCCGATGTTTGTTTTACCGAGTCACGGACTTTAAAAAAATCTATACAAGGTTTTTCTTTACTCACAAACATTTTACTTGACTTTGACTGCCTCGGTGGCGTAGTTGTATTACGGTACGACTGCAAGGCTGAGGTCTCGGGTTCGATCCCCGGGTCGGGCAAAGTGATATTGGATTTTTCTATTCAGTATCAGCCCGGAGTCTGGAATTTGTGCCCGGTATGGCGATAGGCTCGCCCCCTATCACATCATGGGACGGAATACGCTTGGCGAAAAGTGGGTGCACTAGTTGCGCCTCTGCCTACCCCTTCGGGGATAAAAGGCGTGAGCATGCGTTGACAAACATTTTAAAATGTATGCTACTTATTAAATTATTTTAAAGAAGTACTTAACAATGCACAGCTTCGTTTGTTATTGACGAGTTGACGTCACAACATGGCATCTACCGTTTTTATCTTTACACGCGCGAATATTTAAAAGATAAAACTTAAAATCATTTTATTAGCACTTATCGACAAATATTTTTATATAAGCATATTAACATTTTAGTGTGAAATTAAGATTTTTTTCAAAAGAACGGTATAATGCCCTATTGCTTATATATTTATAACGAAAAATAATTGAGTAATTAGTTGCTCAACTCTCTCATAATTTTATACAGAATGAGATAAAATACTCGGCAGTGGATATCACTGAGAGTAATTTCGGCTTCGTAGAGCGTTGCCTCTGACACTTGTATTCAACATTTTGTCGCTGGTTTGTCGATTGCTGATAGTTCGATTTTGTAATATTCACTGCCCAGTATGAGCACTATTAAATAAAAATGTCGTAACTTCTTTTACCTGTCCTTATCCCCACCGATGTACGATCCACGTAATACTTTATCATCAAGCGTATTTCACACCCGATAAATTCTTCCATCAGACGTCCTAAAGATATTCGGCGGCGGGTGGATATGGGAGTCAAGTTCCTCCAGGACCTCAGATCCCACCACGACCACCCGCGCCTTGCAACCGATGCTCTTTTTTGAGCAGTACCAGCGATTTTTGCCGCCCATGCGAGAAAACGTGTAGTTTTTGTAATAGAGCGTCGTGCCACGGCTTGATGGTATAAAATGCACTGAAAAAGTACACAGTAAATGTCAGATATATTTAGAGTAGAATATATTAGATATAAGCCAAAATAAAAGTATTATATGTACTTTTATTATACAGGGTCATTTTGACATTGCGTTTATAAATGAAATCACATACCTACTTATCTCGTCAAAAATAACGCTCTCCATTAAGTTACTTTAACCATAGACGTAAAATAAAAAATTGAAAGTTTCGAACAAAATAAATATCAATAAAAAGTAACTTTAAGTTTACACGACCATATGCCACTACTTCTGCTCTAAGATAATTCGTCGCAGCGGCAGCATTATACTTTCATTCAGAAATACACTTTCGCGCACACCATATTCGCACTAAACTACGAAATGATCAAAAGATTTGAAAACTACAACCGGGATTTTTGGCAATAATATTCATTATTCATGGATGATTTTTGGAAAGATGTTAGAAGAGGTAAAGACGAATATGTGGTTTCATTAAGTAATGCAATGTTAAAATGACCCTGTATAATATGGTTTATGTAGTATGAATGGTCATGCATTAAAGAGTAACAGGCTGTAGAAAACGTATATCTTTTGTTCGCAAATCGCAACATTTTCTCGGTGCTCGTCAAGTTAAGTCACATTATATTGTCGATACGCGTTGTTTCTTCAATAAGGTGACTTGCGTTATTAATTTATTGGGATCTTTATATTCATCTTTCAAGTCAAATAAATTTTTATGTTACTATAGAGGTGTTAATACTACAAAAATATACGGAAATTATAACTTTAATATTATTAAGTCTAAACTATTCTTTACATCGTCTAAGACTAAAACAAAATCAGAATTAATTGTATAGATCGCAATCTCATATGTTTGAGACTCAGCGTCACCCTATTTGATCTGCACCGTCACAATTACCCAATCTTAAAAAACATGGAAATATTTCAAGTATATAATAATAACTAAAAATTACCAAATTAACTTCTAATGTAAAAAAAAGACTTAACATATACATATTTTAAATGAGTAAAACAAACTACTAATACAAAAGCACTACAATAACTCTTAAAAAAATATTAAGGTGGTGAGAAAGTTAACGCGTAAGTGATGACACTTGTATTTAACATTTTGTCGTTGGTTTGTCGATTGCTGATAGCTCTATTTTGTAATATTCACTGCGCAGTATGAGCACTATAAACATACACACTCACGCCCTTATGCCAGAGGGGTAGGCAGAAAGTATTGAGCGACAGATTGTTACGATATTGACACACCTCTTTTGCCTCTTCCACATTCATAGTTCTTCTCAAAAAAAATCGCCGGTTAAGGGTACTCCTGACCTGCCTTTTTCGGAGAAGATCATTAATTGATCAAGAGTAAGTTCTCCTCAGTCGTCCTCTTTCAGCCGTACCATCCACATTTGCTCAATAAATACTTTTCCAGACCCATCTTGCATTCATCCTCTCTGATATGTGCACAAACCATCTCAGCATACTTCTTTTAATCTTTGTCACCACAACATCTTTCAACTTACAAGGATCTCTTATCGTACTATTCCTCACTATAAAATGTCTTAAAATAATCTTTAATCCTTCTCCATTACTTATTCGACCTGTCCGTATCCCCACCGATGTAGGATCCACGTAACACTTTTTATCATCAAGCGTATTTCACAAACGATGAATTCTTCCATCAGACGTCCTGTAGATATTCGACGGCGGCGGGTGGTTATGGGAGTCAAGTTCCTTTAGGACCTCAGAGCCCATCATGACCAGCTGCGCCTTGCAACCGTTGCCCTTTTTTGAGCAGTACCAGCGATTTTTGCCGCCCTGGCGAGAAAACGTGTAGTTTTTGTAAAAAAGCGTCGTGCCACGGCTTGATGGTATAAATTGTACTGAAAAAGTATACAGTAAATGTCAGATATATTTAGAGTAGAATTTACTCGTGGTTTAAACTTGTGAAGATATATGATTAAATAAAAGTAATACTATGCACTTTTACGGTATAAAAGTATGCAAATTAATCCAGAACATGTTCTATCCATATACCAAGTTCTATCCAAATACGTTCAGCTGTTTCTGTGTATCCGTATAAATCATAAAACATCTTCATGTTAAGATAGATTACATTTTATTATAAGTGAGATAATTAATATAATATTGGCAAGTCCACGCCTATAATAATGATATAAAGAAAAAAACATTGATTAACTTTATCAGTCTATTTCGATAAAAATGCATGCCTTAATATTAATTAACAGTCTCTTAGCAGAGATTTATGTTATCTACTGCTTAACAATTATCATTATTTTAAAACTATTCGAACGTCCGTCACAGTGCATATAATATGGTTTATGTAGTATGAATGGTCATGCATTAACGAGTAACAGGCTGTAGAAAACGTATATCCTTTGTTCGCAAATCGCAACGTTTTCTCGCTGCTCGTCAAGTTAAGGCACATTAGGTATATTGCTGATACGCGTTGCTTCTCCAATATGGTGACTGACGTTATTAATTTATTGGGATCTTTATATTTATGGGTGGTCGTATCGCTTACTCGCGTACTACTACTTATAGGTACCAGCAACCTTCCAGTATCACATACTTATCCGATACTTATATAGGTACAATTATTACGGTAGGCATAGGCTTGCCTGTACACCTAGAATTATCGACGTCCAATGTCTATGGGCGTCGGTGACCACCTACCATCAGGTGGGCCGTTAGCTTGTCTGTCTTCAAAGGCAACAAAAGAAAACATATTTTGATCGGGCTGAAGATTTCCCATACGGCTTGACGGTTATTCATTTTACAAATTAAGGACAGGGGGGTAGAAAAAAGTTGGTACAAATGATCGGATATAATCTCATCACAGGAATAGAACTCATTACCTGTTGTATTGTTTCTTTTATAACACTACACTTTCAAAATATAATATTTTCAAATGTAAATTAGTAAAACACTTAAAAGGTTCGTAGTCCAATTTTAATTTACGAAGTACCTGTTTCACAGTGTCCAACTAAATTTTATTTGACAGTTATCGTATTAAACAACTAATGTAAATAGCAACTAGCATAGATTGAGTGTGACTTTTGTGTTTGGTCAGCTTATACATTTATATGACGAGTAGCATTTATCAGCAAGCGGTGAAATCAGCACTTAGAATTCTATAATAAAGAAATATAAAAAAAGTTGGAAATGCCTTTCTCATTTACCATAGAAACTAACAAAATATACAACCACCATAATCCTTATAAACATTTGTACCATGTATTAAATTGTCTATGATATAGTTATATTTTTTATGCAGTAAAATTTTACTGAATATCTTAAAACATAAAAGATAGAGGGCACATAATTACAAGATAATGTACAGTCAGCCACATAACTAGCTGAATAAATTCAAAATTTCTAATCGCCCCTATGCGTTAAGTTTAATTGAAACAATTTTTCTTTGTGTGATGTAAAGTTAACTCTTTTTTTTATTTTTGTGAAGAGACAATGAAAATTGGTAAGAACAGAAAAGTGTATAGGTGATTTGAAGCTTAATATGTGGCTGATTGTACCTTAATAGTAAATACATAATGTAATTACAAGGGTGTGATAAGGACTTCCTCAATCTACTATTATATTGATGCCCAATATGTAGCTGAACCTGTTGGGCAACAAAATGACATGTTAGCAACTTATTAAACTGACGCGCGCCATGTCCCCCAATATGATAATCCTACATGTTATAACTACAATTGTGTTTCATGCAATATTTTTAGGCACGTATTGCTCTGCAATTATAATTATTCATGAATATATGACTATAAAATTACAACTCTCATCTATACTATTAATTACTTACAAAACTTAACAAATAAAACTCGTAACACACCGGCTCCATCGACATATAATATAACCACCCACAAAAAACTTTAAGAACCACTATTACGGCTGCATTTCAATAATCACACACGATCCCCTGGTATCCTGTGCGTTATCACTTACCACCAGATGAGTTCCTAGCCGGCTTGATCTTATAGAACTTAATAAGTACCCTTAAAGCTTGTTTTATTATAGCCTGACCAGGCAAAAACATCTTATCATATTGTGGTAACTGGTAACATATGGTACTAACTTGTACTGACGACGTTAACTTTAATCCCTGCCCCCTTGTTCTCTACGCCACACGTTATTTTCACCGCTCGTAACAAGCGTGTAACGAAACTCATCGCGTTTATCACTATGGAAATTGGCATACAGAATACTATTTACCGCTAAATACACGCCGTTAACGTAACACGGCCACGTTACTAGTTAACACTGTCATAGAGAATAAAGGGGATGATTTAGATACTTGACGATACTCTTTGTAGTTTACGTTTAATACAGACAAATCGCCATGACACGAGTACATAAACAGCTTATTCGGATATATTCGTTATTCACAATTCATAGTCATTTATTCGCCAAGTTATTCGGCGAATTATTCGCTAATAGCCTAAATGAGGCATAAAACAAAATAGTAAATACGGCGCCCCCAAATCAGGTTTACTATTTTCCTGCTCAGGCTATAATATCAATCAGCAATCGAACTCCAGTGTAAAAAAACTAACAAAATGCATTTCATTGACCATCAGCGCAACAACAGATACACACAATTTATTTCCTATCGAATGCAGTTGGCTAGCTGCACCTCTACATACCCTTTGAACCCAAAGCATGATGATATCCACGTCAAATAAAAAACTTAATCGGCATATAAAGCCCGTTGGCACTTCGATGGAAAATGGGCGGGGGATGATTATGAACATTATACTCCTGTATTATATTCCCATACTCCTTATCCAGACGTAGCCTCACAGGACACTTCCCTCGCCTCTTCTTCGAGCAGATCAGGTTTTTTTTCGTAAAGTCGAACGAGTACGAATAGTTGTTGTACATTATCGTTGTTTTATTGTTGCTCATGGGCAGCACGAAATAGGACCTATCTGAAAGGAAATAGTTGAAGTCAAGTATTTCGTATGGTAAGGGGCCGTTCGACTTGCAACTTTAGTCGCACGCGATATGTAGAGTAGTCGCAAAGTAAGTTTGCAATGCAACAAATTCATTCACTAGCAAACTTGTATATAATCATGGGATCGTTGCAACGTAAATACGCAACTAAAAGATAAAGAAGAGATAAATTCTAGGAGATATCCAATGCGTTGATATATTATAATTACAAAATATTTTTAAACGTATGAAACACAGCTCTTCATATACGCAGAGAAAGCCAAAATTAATTAGCATTGGCACAAAGTAACACCGTTCTGATATATTATTATCTGTCTGTCCAGGATCATTCGGAGATCTAATACGTGAAACATTAGGCAACAGATAATAAAAATAATATTTAACCACTTTTATATTCAAATTGCTTTATTATTTTACAACGATAGGCATTAAGCTTAAATGTGCTATCCATACGATTATGTACCACACACGATACACACAACTCTAGGCTTGTTGAAATTAATTTAGAATGTAACGACAATCGCCTGTTTGAACTTTGACACCCCAGTCCAGTCTGCAGTTTGCAGTCGTGTGCGGAACAGTACCTTTAATCGATACATCGCTACAATAATAGGGTAGTTGACTACTTTTTTTTAATACATTTATCAAAAATGTATGCCATCCAAAGTATTACGGAAAAAGAATTTTCAAAATTGGTGCAATAATAAGTAAGTTATAAAGCTTTGAAATTTGGCGGAAGGAGCCATAACGCTTCGTGAGTCTGAAAGTGAACGTGCGCTATCCCTACCACGCCCCCACTTTTGCTCACAACAGTATTTCAAATTTGAATAACTGCTTTATTTTTCAACCAATTGTGATCCTGATTTCACAGAAGGATTTCTTTTTCGTATAATTTTCTGTTACATATAAAATAATGTACAAAATTAAACATAGGAAACTACCCTATTGAACAAATATACTAATATTTGAATACAATATCTAGAACTTCGATACACAAGTATAAGAATTGAAATCTACTGGTGGCTAAGAGTCAAGCGGGAAGCCCGCCCACTATTTTACTAGGGATGTTTAGTACATATTTACTCATAATAAATAGTGCCATATAGTATACTAATTAATACTGCAACGTATAATATGGCACGTAGACGTAATATTTGATAAGTTTGGGAAGATCATTTGTCGCTAAAATCTACATATGTAAGGAATATTAATTCTTCTTTACAGCAGAATTGAGTATGTCACTGATTCTACTGACAGGATCTTTTGCTTTTTCCTTCTCTTCTTTACGGAAGTTAAACATTTCGGGATGCTTTGGTCTGTATCGCTTGTAGTATCGTATGAAATTCGAGCCTTCATCTGAAAAATAATAATTTATTAAAAATAGATCATTAAAGTTGTCTACAAAACTTACATAAATCTGAAGTTTGTTTTCTTTACTATTTTTGATAAGAGTTTTTATTTAATATCTAAGAAATATGTTTGAAAAGGAATGAAAACCGACAACATTTTCCATAACCCTTTAATTTCATATGCCCATTGCCCAATTTAAAAAAGTATTAAGACTTAAAGTAATTTAATATAATTAAATATTTTTATACATTCTACCTAATAATTACCTTAAAGGTACTGCAATAGGGTATTTTAATGTATGTCATTTAAGAAAAAATCTAAAAATTGAAGATAGTTTAGGCAAAAAGCAATCTGAAAATGTAATAGTAATACTTTTTACGACGTGTGACGTGTAGTGTAGTGTAATAGACGATAGCCTAGTTGGGAATAGAACGGTCTACCGAGACAATGTCCGGAGGTTCAAAACCCAAGGCACACACCTCTGACTTTTCGAAGTTACGTGTGTATTGTTTATCAATTATCGTTCGCTTTAACGGTGAAGGAAAGCATCGTGAGGAAACCTACATACCTGAGAATCCTCCATAAGAATTTTGAGGGTATGTGAAGTCTGCCAACCCGCACTAGGCCAGCGTGGTGGACTAAGGCCTATCCCCTCTCAACAGTAGAGGAGGCCCGTGCTCAGCAGTGGGCAGTATATAATACAGGGCTGATTGCATTGCAATACTTTTTTAATTTCAACTTAAAGTTTTTACTTTTTTATCTGTTTTACGAATATGCGAAACGGATGCCGAATGCCGTCAAGATTATATCACGTAACACGTTAGCAAACACAGAAGTTTGAAATCGCGTTCGTGTTTCTGAATTGTGGAATACTTTATATTTTATTTATTGAAATATTATTATGGAAAATGGTTTTGTTAACGGGGAAAGCATAAACGTACCAATAATAATCTCTTTGGTGATGAAATATTCCCGATGTTTGTTTTACCGAGTCACGGACTTTACAAAAATCTATACCAGGTTTTTCTTTACTCACAAACATTTTAAAATTTATGCTACTTATTAAATTATGTTAAAGAAGTACTTAACGAAAAATAATTGAGTAATTAGTTGCTCAACTCTCTCATAATTTTGTACAGAATGAGATAAAATACTCGGCAGTGGGTATCACTGAGAGTAATTTCGGCTTTAGTAGAGCGTTGCCTCTGACACTTGTATTCAACATTTTGTCGCTGGTTTGTCGATTGCTGATAGCTCGATTTTGTAATATTCACTGCCCAGTATGAGCATTATTAAATAAAAATGTCTTTAATCAATCTTTAATTCTTCTCCTTTAACTTCTTTTACCTGTCCTTATCCCCACCGATGTACGATCCACGTAACACTTTATCATCAAGCGTATTTCACACCCGATAAATTCTTCCATCAGACGTCCTAAAGATATTCGGCGGCGGGTGGATATGGGAGTCAAGTTCCTCCAGGACCTCAGAGCCCACCACGACCACCCGCGCCTTGCAACCGATGGTCCTTTTTGAGCAGTACCAGCGATTTTTGCCGCCCATGCGAGAAAACGTGTAGTTTTTGTAAAATAGAGTCGTGCCACGGCTTGATGGTATAAATTGCACTGAAAAAGTGTACAGTAAATGTCAGATATATTTAGAGTAGAATATATAAGATATAAGCCAAAATAAAAGTAACATATGCACTTATATTATATAATATGGTTTATGTAGTATGAATGGTCATGCATTAAAGAGTAACAGGCTGTAGAAAACGTATATCTTTTGTTCGCAAATCGCAACGTTTTCTCGCTGCTCGTCAAGTTAAGGCATATTATATTGCCGATACACGTTGTTTCTTCAATAAGGTGACTTGCGTTATTAATTTATTGGGATCTTTATATTCATCTTTCAAGTCAAATAGATTTTTATATGTTACTATAGAGGTGCTAATATTACAAAAATATACGGAAATTATAACTTTAATATTATTAAGTCTAAACTATTCTTTACATCGTCTAAGACTAAAACAAAATCAGAATTAATTGTATAGATCGCAATCTCATATGTTTGAGACTCAGCGTCACCCTATTTGATCTGTACCATCATAATTACCTAATCTTAAAAAACATTGAAATATTTCAAGTCATCATCATCATCATCAGCCACATGCGTCCACTGCTGAACATAGGCCTCCCCCAAATATTTCCAGACGGACCTGTAATAATACCTGTAATATTTCAAGTACAAAATTATAAAAAAAATACCAAATCTACAACTTCTAAAGTAAAAAAAAGATTTAACATAATATACATATTTTAAATGTGTAAAACTAACTACTGATATAAAGACACTATCTAATAAAATATTAAGGTGGTGAGAAAATTTATGATTAATGGCCGGTTTCTGAAGTACTATTGACGGCAGTTTATCTATCCGTTAGCGCTATTGGTTCGAAAACCCATGAAATTGCGTTTCTGAACCACGCACTGCAAGGTAAACTCAGCTTAAACTTACTTTAACTAATGCCCGATTTCTGAATCTCCCAGTTAAACTTTCAACAACTATTGATCCATTAAAGTTAAACTTAAGATAAACGTCGGTTGACTTTCACTGTGTTTCTGAACATATAATGAAGCATTCGATAACTATGAAGCCGACAACCAGTTCGTTATTTTGCTACTAGATGGCTCTTTTTTAGCAGTTGACTTTAAACTGGATTTAATTACAAAGATTCGTAACCAATAATTATTTTATATACAATAATAACTTATTTTAACATAGATCAACGCCTAAACATTATGTTAATTTTATTTTGTGGTAATTTGTTATTTGTCTCTGGCTGATGAATGACATCATTGCCGAATTAAAAAAACAAGTCGAACACATCAACAAAATGTCTTATGTCATGTTAGCACTAGTTTGCTTATTTGTGTTTTATGTCGTTTTATTTAGAATTTGAGAATTTATAACACTACTGAAACTGTTGTGATTGGCCGTATCAATTATGTTCCTCTATATTGTAAATAATATCTAACAAGTTGCCGTCGTTTGTGACAAAATGACACGTCAAATAGTTATGGAACAGATAAACGGCAAAAATTGGCCAGTTAAGTTAAAGTAAGTTTAAGCTGAGTTTATCTTGCAGTGCGTGGTTCAGAAACGCAATTTCATGGGTTATCGAACCAATAGTGCTAACGGATAGATAAACTGCCGTCAATAGTACTTCAGAAACCGGCCATTAACTGGCCAATTTTTGCCGTTTATCTGTTCCATAACTATTTGACGTGTCATTTTGTCACAAACGACGGCAACTTGTTAGATATTATTTACAATACAGAGGAACATAATTGATACGGCCAATCACAACGGTTTCAGTAGTGTTATAAATTCTCAAATTCTAAATAAAACAACATAAAACACAAATTAGCAAACTAGTGCTAGCATGACATAAGACATTTTGTTGAACTGTTTGGCGTTTTTTTTTTAATTCGGCAATGATGTCATTCATCAGCCAGAGACAAATAACAAATTACCACAAAATAAAATTAAAATAATGTTTAGGCGTTGATCTATGTTAAAATAAGTTATTATTGTATATAAAACAATTATTAGTTACGAATTTTTGTAATAAAATCCAATTTAAAGTCAACTGCTAAAAAAGAGCCATCTAGTAGCAAAATAAGGAACTGGTTGTTGGCTTCATAGTTATCGAATGGTTCATTATATGTTCAGAAACACAATGAAAGTCAACCGACGTTTATATTAAGTTTAACTTTAATGGACCAATAGTTGTTGAAAGTTTAACTGGGAGATTCAGAAATTGGGCATCAGTGATGACACTTGTATTCAACATTTTGTCGTTGGTTTGTCGATTGCCGATAGCTCGATTTTGTAATATTCACTGCCCAGTATGAGCACTATAAACATACACACTCACGCCCTTATGCCATAGGGGCAGGCAGAGACTATTGAGCGCCACATGTTACGATCTTGACACACCTCTTTCGCCTCTTCCACATTCATAGTTCTTGTCAAAAAATTTCGCCTGTTAAGGGTACTCCTGACCTGCCTTTTTCGGAGAAGATCATTTATTTGATCAGAGTACGTTCTCTTTGGTCGTCCCATTTCAGCCGTACTATGCATATTTGCTCAATAAATACGTGCCCAAACCATCTCAGCATACTTTTTGTAATTTTAGTCACCACATAATCCTTCAACTTACATCGAACTCTTATCGTACTATTCCTCATTATAAAATGTCTTAAAATAATCTTTAATCCTTCTCCATTACTTATTCGACCTGTCCGTATACCCCACCGATGTAGGATCCACGTAACACTTTTTATCATCAAGCGTATTTCACAAACGATGAACTCTTCCATCAGACGTTTTGTAGATATTCGACGGCGGCGGGTGGTTATGGGAGTCAAGTTCCTTTAGGACCTCAGAGCCCACCATGACCAGCCGCGCCTTGCAATCGGTGTTGGTCCTTTTTGAGCAGTACCAGCGACTATTGCTACCCTTGCGAGAAAACGTGTGGTTTTTGTAAAAAAGCGCCGTCCCACCGTTTGATGGTATGAATTGCACTGAAAAAGTATTTTATGAAGTAAATGTCAGATATATTTAGAGTAGGATTTACTCGTGGCTTAAACTTGTAAAGATGCAAGTCAGAATAAACGTAACATATGCACTTTTACTGTATAAAAGTATGCAAGTTAATCCAGAACATGTTCTAACCATATACCAAATTCTATTCAAATACGTTCAGCTGTTTCTGTGTATCTCTGTCAAAACATCTTCATATTACGATAGATTAAATTGTATTATTAGTCAGATAATTAATATAATGTTGGCAAGTCCACGCCTAAAATAATGATATAAAGAAAAAACATTGATTAATTTTATCAGTATATTTCTATAAAAAATGCATGCCTTAATATTAACTAACAGATTCTTAGCAGAGATTTATGTTATCTATTGTTTAACAATTATCATTATTTTAAAACTATTCGAACATCCGCCATAGTATATATAATATGGTTTAAGTAGTATGAATGGTCATGCATTAAAGAGTAACAGGCTGTAGAAAACGTATATCTTCTGTTCGCAAATCGCAATGTTTTCTCGCTGCTCATCAAGTTGAGGCACATTATATTGCCGATACGCGTTGTTTCTTCAATAAGGTGACTTACGTTATTAATTTATTGGGATCTTTATATTCATGTTTTAAACGAAATTGATTTTTATATGTTACTTTGGAGGTGATAATAGTACAAAAATATACGGAACTTATAACTTTAATATTTAAAGTCTAAACTATTCTTTACATCGTCTTAGCCTACAAAATCGATATTATTGTATAGATCGCAATCAAATATTTTTTTGAGAGTTTTCATACTCAATGTCATCTTATTTAATCTGCACCATCATACCTAATTACTTAATCTTAAAGAACACTAGCAATATTTCAAGTACATAATTATAAAAAAAAATACCAAATCAACTACTAATTAAAAAAAACATTATATACTTATTTTAACCGACTAAAACTAACTACTGATACAAAGACACCACAATCACTCTTAAAAAAATAATAAGGTGGTGAGAAAGTGAATGATGTGAAAAAAACTGTAAATACTCAATGTCCACCGATATCTTGAGTTTGTTAATAATCTTTGGGAAGGAGGACTGGAAAAAAAGGGTATTCCTAGAACTCAACCATACTGACCGATTAAAAAGCAACGAAAAAGCTGTTTTCTGTAAAATAATGGTACTGCTCTTGCCAAGCCGGTACCTTATTACTTAATGAAATCAAAATTGACTTATCTCTTACATGGCATTAAGAGTGAAAGAAACAAAACTCAAATAAAACGAAAACATGCAGTAACTTAATAATAAATAACGTCAGTGAAATGGAAATATTGCAATTCGTAACTAATAGAATCAGTAAATATATACCCATCTGGCCACCGTAAGCCGAGAAGTTTGACAATCTGACTTTAATGGAAGAATATCAGCTAACTCGTAAAACCCACTCGTCAGAATGAGCCAAACTCATTCGTCCAACACCCACGGAACAGAAAAAAAACAGATACAAACAATACTAGCCCTAGTTATCACCCAATAGATGTGTATTCGTGTTGTAAATATAATGTTGTAATTTTTGAAACTTATTTCCATATACTGACGTTATGATTACAATTTATATGTACTTATAAACTAGAATACAAAAGTAAATAGAAAATTGAGAACTCACATAAATTACTAGGTCCGCGCAGAACACGGAGTGCCTACGTAGGTCTCTACGTAGCAGTAGTCTAACTGCTATATGTCATTTGAAACTCCACTTTATACGATCATATACAATTGATATTAGAACAAAAACCTAGCACACATAGATGCTCATCGCGTCGTTTCGCGTAGCTTCTCCGTCCTGCGCTGACCCAATTGTCCGTTACTAATCTACATTTATCGTAAGAAATTAATTATTATACTTCATCATTCCACCCATGTCTTTACCATGTATTACACTGAATAGAGACATTTAAAAGTACCATACCTTACCAGCCCTTTATTATATACTGCCCACTGCTGAGCACGGGCCTCCTCTACTACTGAGAGGGTTTATGCTTTAGTCCACCACGTTGGCCTAGTGCGGGTTGGCAGACTTTACATACCTTCGAAATTATTTTTGGGGAATTCTTTTAGGTGAGCAGTTTTCCTCACGACTTTTTCCTTCGCCGTTAAAGCGAACGATAAATGATAAACAATACACATACAACATTGAAAAATTAAAGGTGTGTGCCTTGGGTATTGCACCTGCGGACATCCGTCACGTCAAACCGTTTCATTCCTAACTTTCAAATCGTTCACAATTATTTAAAAGTAATACAGAATCAAATCGCCAATTTTCCGGATTTGTAGATTCATGCGTCTAATATACTTATATTTTGATTTTTTTGTTCATGAGACTCCGCAAGCGTTTCCAAGTCATCTTAAATATCCGTAGACAACGAGCCGTCTTCAGTCAGACACATCCTGGGAGGCTCATGATGGTGCCTGTAAACAGCGTCCAGGACATGACCTCCAGGGCCGACGTGGAGCTTCGCCTGGCACCTCTTGGACTTGCAGTTCCACGTATCGTACTTGCTCCTCCTACAGGCGATGACATAGACATGCTTGTTGTAGTACACTGAGGTGTGGCCGAAACGGTTCTTGATAAATGTCACTTTCAGCATATCTGGAAGGGAGGATTAGGTTAGAATGGTGATTTGTCTTTTTGTCGCTAACATAAGATGCCTACAGATCAACTGTCTAGTATACAATTTCTCAAAACACAATTTTTCTGCTGAACAATATTTATAGTCATATTGCAGTCTTAGGGCCGATTTCACCATATGCTGATAAAGAACATCATAGCCTATTCGGAACTTATCCGCCACATTAACTACAACTTTGGGTTTCACAGGTCTCGAATAAATATTAGACAGAAAAAGTCACTAGTAACGTGTCATTTATTTGTTAGATAGCGTTATATGTCAGATAGTTATCTGGAACTTTATCAGGAGCCGGTGAAACTGGCCCCGAAATGGTGCAATCATGCGGTAAGTACTTAATTTAACTGGCTCGATTTTCATAGACAATATGGCTTTTTATCAACATCAATCAGATGGATGATAAAAAGAAAATAAAACAAAAATAAACAAATCAACATGTTAATTACGAAGTCTACAGCCGGAGGTCGCAAAAAAAACCAAAATTATTTAATGAATTTAATTTAAAATAAAAATTACAATATTAGAAATTACAACTAATTAAAATATGTCGATAATTGATCGATGCTAGACCAAGAATGCGGCGCGGTTGCTACGGCGGTTTCATGTGCCCTCCGATTGACGTCAATGGTGGCCACGTTCCGCTGACGGTGCAACACGTGTAGGTTCTTGTGTTTTTAGGGCGATGCATACGTAGCGCTTTCCATATATTAGCTATGCGTAACACCTCCCCCCGAAGAACAGCGACTATTGAAGACTTTTGTCGTAAATTGAGCTGGGGGTTGATTAGGGTCAACCCTTCTGATGGCCGGACTCGCGTAGACTGCTTGAAGATCAGTTTGTTCTTGTTCGGAAATTTCTGTCGAATTCCTTGCAGGCTTCGTCCGGTACTTGCGATAAAGTATGCCACTAATGAGTGCGCATGCACTTAATATGACCACGTACATAGGGATTGTAGTGTGGTACAACATATAGTTTCCATCGTTGTTCAATTTAACTGTTGATTGCAGTGACATTTTTGATGCTGCGGTATGTAAGTAATTTAAATCTATTGATTTCAGTTTTATTTCTGGCGTGGCAAGCTGAATGG
Organism: Sphinx pinastri; assembly: GCA_947568825.1. NCBI lineage: Eukaryota > Metazoa > Arthropoda > Insecta > Lepidoptera > Sphingidae > Sphinx > Sphinx pinastri. The sequence goes on along the minus strand of OX387627.1, from coordinate 3,703,206 downwards.
CGGCGTTATACTTCGGCAAATCCATTATTTTCAGGGGTAATCCTTTTAGGCGATTATTGTCATTCGAAATGGTGAAATCAGATGTTTCTAGGTAACAATGTTGCGGGATTACAGCAAGATAACTGCCTTGGAGTGTTTTGTAGGAGTCTTGTTCGCAGGAAAGATGTACTTTCGTAGTTGTAGGGAAACTGATTGCATAGTGTTTCTCATCCAGCTCTTCATATGCCGGGTTTTCTAAGGTGACAGTGACGAGGTTGCAAGTTTCGGTTTTCTGCTGTGTGGTGATGAGTTGATGGATGCAATCCTCGGATGGGCGACTTCGTAGGCTGCGATCCTCTTCACACAAATACCATTTACTGGACTTCGGGCATTCAGCCTCTATGTACTTGAAATCTTTCTCATTAAGGACCAGAAATGGGTAAGGAGGGGATATTACTTCGTGATTTCTATTGGGGACAATAGATAATTTATATATATCATATGTAGAGGTTAGAACAATGGGGAATTTATATACTATGGTTATTTCATTGCCTACGTAATACGAACCTATTTTAATTAAATCATAATATTCTCTTATATCTAAATCAACTATCCTATCTCTGCCATATAAAATGATTAACTTGCTTATAATAGCACGTATCGCATTTAAATTTAAAACTGAATGATGCAAAGTGGAGGTTTTTATAAAAGCTAGTACATTTTGCAGCCTCATTAATTCTTGAGAGATTGAATCTACGTTATCGCTGAATATTAAGAATACTTGAGCCAAATGTGCATATTTTATTAAATCATAGTCTCTAGTAGCTTCACTTTGATTAATTCTGGTAACTAAAATCTCTATCCTATGCTGGTTTTCTACAATACTATCTATAATTTTTGAATATTGATTACTCCACTCCTTTGAAATACTAATGTGACTGTTAAGTTCCGTAACTAATTTATTCTCATTTTCCTGAAGAGTTTTTATAGCATTATTATAGTACAATGCGTCTGCATGGTCTAAGTTACCGGTAATACTTTTTACTATGGACCCGAGACCATCTACGAGCCCCCTCTTGACACGATTTGTTTCAAATGTCTCTAATTGTTCCGAAACACTGGCAAGCTTATTCTTGAGGTAAATTAAATGGGGTTCGAATAACGAATTTGTTTTATTGTTGAGTTCAGGGCTAATACTATCTATTTGACTATATACTGACGTGATTTTGTTATTGAGGTCTTGTAAATCGACATTCTGAAGGAAGCAATGGTAATGCGAAATAATTTTCGCGGGACCTAATTTAAATGGTAAAATTCCAGGCCCGTCATCAAGATTTTCAAGTTTTATTTCTTGTGTTAGGGCTGTTGTTAGAAGAAGATGAATGACCAGGAACGTCCTGCAACAATTGGGCGCTTTTAGGCACTCTTTTGAGTCTTGACTTTGCAACAGGCCCCTTTTTCTTTCGCGTGTAAATATGAATAGGAAGATCGGCCATTACTAGATCCTGAGTATAACGAGGCGCTAATTTCTGACGCGCAGCAAATGGGTTTTTAATGTAAATTTGTTGCTCAGGTGAGTACTCAGCTTCCATCTCTCTATTTTTATTTCTATTACTCGTTAAATTTTGACGCGAATCGTTACCTAATTCGTGTATAACGTTATAGGCTTGAGTCATCTTTTCTCTATGATTGGTCATATACTGTTGTAATAAGTGAGACGTAAGATCTATATCAAAGGGATCTCGCGGATCGAAATGACCTGTTACTACTTCTAATGGTTTACACTTTGTAAAACTATGTATGCTACTATTATAAGCTAGAAGGGCATAAGGCATGAGATTTATGACAGATTCGGACTTTTGGCCTAATTTTAAAATGCGAAGATGTTCTAGTATAGTAGAGTGAAATCGTTCGACTATACCATTTTCGTTTGGTGCGTGAGGCGCTACCCTATGATGCTGGATTTTGTGAACCCTGACAAATTCTGCAATTAATTGGTTAGTGAACTCCGTTCCATTGTCCGTGACTATAGTAATGGGTATGCCATGATGGGTGCAAAATGTTAGTAATGCTTGTAATACGCTGACAGCGGTTCCATCTCTCAAATAGTAAGCTTGTGCATATTTAGAAAAAGCGTCTACTATGGTTAAGAATTTTTCACTGTGGATGGTAAGCAGGTCTAGGTGGACTAGCTCAAAAGGCCTACTGGCAGGTGGGACGACTTTAAACTGCTGTTTAATTGGGTTGCGGTCATATTTTGCTTGACCACATATCGTGCATTCATTTATAAATTTAGTAATATGCTCTCTCATTTTTGGCCAATAATATCTATGAGTTAGAGCAAGGAAACATTCGTTAATACCTCGGTGGTTAGTTTTCCCTTCGTGATACTTACTAATAATTTCCTGCTGCCTAAGGTATTCTCTAACGTTTTCTACTTCCCTTTTGGTTAATGTTATGTTCATAGCGGAATTTTTAAATGTACTTTGTATGATGGGTATGATTTGATACATGGCTAAATGCGGGTTGATGAGTAAACCGGTTTTAATTTTGGGGTGAACATATTCTTTGATGGCATTAATAACATCCTCGTCTAAGGTTGACTCAGAAAGTTGGATAGATATTCGGGTATGGGTTTCAAATGGTTTTGTTACGATGGGCCTACCTTTTATATCACCAACTACATTGAAAATTAATTGTTTAGTAAATTTATTAAGAGGTAGATCTGAAATAGGTATTTCTAATATAGGGTTCTCGTTAGCAGTATGTATAGTAGTAGTTCTAGAATTGTCATCGCGCTCTGTGGCTGTGATTGTTCTAGAATCGTCTAAATTGGGGGATTTTTCGGATGGATTGACTAATATGGACATGAGCTCTTCTTCTATTGTACTATAGTTACATTCACTGGAATTCAAAGTTCTAGAGGCATAGGCAATGGGTTTATCTGAGCCTATTGTGCCTTGAGACAATACTGCTCCTATTGCAACGTTAGATGCATCGGTAGTAAGTAGGAATTCTTTCGTGAAATCCGGATATTGTAAAATGGGATCGTTTGTTAACAGCGTTTTACAATGTTCGAAACAATTAATATAACTTTGATCAAGATTAATTTTTGAACCCTTTTTTAAGCATTGTGTTAGTGGTTTAGTCACACGTGCAAAATTAGGAATAAACTTTCTGTAATAACCAAGTAGTCCGAGAAAACGTTTGATCTCCGTAGTTGTTTTAGGCAAAGGGTAGTTTTCTATGGCTTTAATTTTATTAGGATTAGGTTTTACACCTTCAGTGGAGATTATATGTCCGAGGAATTCGGTCTCCAATTTAAGAAATTCGGACTTATTCATCTGAATTTTAAAATTTGATTCGCGTAATTTCTTGAACACCTTTTCTAAATTTATAATATGCTCCTGAAGGGAGGTACTGAAAACAATTATGTCGTCTAAGTAAACTAAGCATACACTATTCTGCAGATCTCTTAACACATGGTCCATGACTCTTTGGAAAGTTGATGGAGAGTTCTTTAGACCCATGGGCATGCGCAAGAATTCATAATGCCCATTTTCGACGTTGAATGCGGTTTTATGAATATCAGCGGGGTCCATTTCGACTTGATAAAATCCGCTGGCCAAATCAAGAGTGGTAAAGTATTGACATTTTCCGAGTTTATCAAGTACATCTGTAATATTAGGTATGGGGTACTTATCATCAATCGTTTTCTCATTAACTTTTCTAAAGTCAACGACAAGACGCCATTTAGTTTCACCGGAAGCATCTGCTTTTTTGGGTACAATCCAAATAGGAGAGCTCCAACCAGAGTCAGAGGGTCTTATAATATTTTGCTCAAGCATTTTATGAATTTGGTCTCTGACCTCTTGTCGGTGAACGTAAGGGTATCTATAGCTTTTCGTGTGTACTGGGATTTCATCTGTTGTTCGTATTTTATGCTTGATCTTGTTCGTGAACGTTAGAGGTTCACCCTCAAGATAAAACACATCAGCATACATTGCACAAAGACGTTTTAAATTTTCACATTCCTCCGGATTTAAATGATCGGTCCGAAGGCGCGATAAAACTTCATTAACCCGATACGATGAAATTGGAGTGCACTCGGTTTCAATGTTAAATAACTCAGCTTGGACAGGGCGATCCATGGAGAATATTATATCATTAGATGAAGGATTAATAATTTCTACCCAGCCACGACTGTTAGTTACATAAGTAAAGCAATCCGAAATGAGACAATTGCAGATCATTTGATTTTCGATTAACACCTCGCCATCTCCTGAATTAATTGGTAATTTAACTAACTTGGATGAATTAGCTGGTATGATATCCTCGTAAAGATTTGCATTTCTAGAATCATACATCTGAATAGGTATCTGTGCATTACGCGTTATCAATAGTTTATTTTTTAAATTTATATTCGAATCCCAGACATCCAATAAATCGAAACCTAATAGTCCGTCAAAGTAGTTATGAAACTTATACACATAAAGAGTTATATTACACTGCTCATTAAATTCCGGAAAGCATGGCAAAGTGATTGAATAGTCATTTTTACTAGTGGCATGTACATTAGTTACCTCGAACGGATCGTAATTCAATGGAATGTGACGGAAATATTTGCTTACACATTCGGGACTGATAAAAGATTGATTGGCCCCAGTGTCGATTAAAAATTTAAGAGGCGGGTTAGATATTTCTATGTAACCTAATTGCCTTTGAATATGAAAATTGACTTCTATTTTGGCTTTTCTGATTTCGACTCCTTCTGAAAATTTTCGTTTTTTGAAGGGTCATCAGATGGTTCTACCTCCTCTACTATCGGAGTCTCGGAATAACTATACTGTTCCGGATAGCAATAGTCACTATACTGATCGTATCCATAGAACTGCTGATCATGATCCGTATAACCATAATCGTAATCATAGTAATCGGCATAGTTATCAAATTCATTGAAGTTCACTTCGCGCGTTTTGAAATAATTATTGGGCGGTGGATTACCATGTTTCATCCAATCATGTCCAGATGGTGGTAAAACTTTTGGGACAAAATGACTGACACCGCTCATCGGGCGTGGTGTGTTTCCAAAATTAAATGATCTTTGCGGATGAGGTTTGTTAGGTAATTTAAACACGTTACTATGCGGGTTATAATTCTGTGGAGGTGCGCGCATCATTTGCTGGGTACGCGTGAGACCACGTGGCATCTGCATGTGGGATTGCATGTTAGGTTTCCACCCATGCATTGCCTGATGTTGTATTTGAGGTTGACGTGAAGGACCAGGCATGTTAAAAATTGATTGTCTGAAAGGTGTATTAAATGGAGTAGATTTTGGAATAAAATTATTTAATGGTAAATTATGAGGCGGGGGTGATTGCCAATCTTTTTTATTGGATCCTCCCTCATTTCTTTGTTGGAGATATAATGTATTAAGCTCATCTTGCACAAACTCGAGAGCCTTCTCCATTGTTTCTGGTCTCATGCAACGTATTCTATAGCCTAATGGATCTTTCAAACCTCGCAAATAAGCTTGAAGGGTGAGTTTTTGATAAAGCACCCTTTTTGCCTCTATAGTAGTGCCAATCGACTCGTGTAATGAAATATAAGTCATAATTGTGCTAAAAAGGTTTTGACACCTCTCGTAAAATTCTTGAGGAGTACTAGACCCTTGGGTTTGTAAAGACAAATCACTGTATAGAGCGGTCTCGTCGCGATGGTCAGCAAAATTATTAATTAACGCACTCTTAATACCATACCAATTCTCAGGTATGCCGTTCGAGTTAATAAGCCTAGCCGCGGATCCGGTTATTTTATTTAAAATACCGTTTACTAGGGCTAAGTTTGTTAATTCGTTCCCTGGTTCGATTTTGAAATGTGCCAAAATTAGTTGGTCACACAAATTAATAAATCGTGTCAGAATATGCGGGTTCCCGTCAAATTCTGGCACCAACCTAAGCGATTTGTAAATGGTATCGACTTCTGATTGAGCCATATTTTCGTTTAAATTCCTTCTCTCGTCTATACTAGCGGACCTATGAGTTACTCTACTGCTAATTAACCTACTATTCCTTAATTCTCTCGGATGGAAAATTTTGGAAGATTATACCTAACTAACTACACAAAAAAAATCTGTATAATATGTACGATATATATTATACCTGTCTGTATCTTATAAGGATAATGATAAAGAATGGGAAGGTAAGGACTATGAGAGATTCAAAGTACTTACAACATTACTGCTTCTGGTATTTCTTGCTCGAATCGAAGTCTGGATTCCCTCGACTGCAGCTTCCGTAGGTTCTGGATACCCGATCGCACGCGCACGAATTGCGATTTAATCGTATATTTTTGCGTGGATATATTCGGATATCCTACCGACTGCGCCAATTACGAAGTCTACAGCCGGAGGTCGCAAAAAAAACCAAAATTATTTAATGAATTTAATTTAAAATAAAAATTACAATATTAGAAATTACAACTAATTAAAATATGTCGATAATTGATCGATGCTAGACCAAGAATGCGGCGCGGTTGCTACGGCGGTTTCATGTGCCCTCCGATTGACGTCAATGGTGGCCACGTTCCGCTGACGGTGCAACACGTGTAGGTTCTTGTGTTTTTAGGGCGATGCATACGTAGCGCTTTCCATATATTAGCTATGCGTAACATGTTTATAATCACATCTCATTAATTTCAACATATACATTTAATTATTCGCATTAATATAATAGTATGTAGTTTACAATAACAAAAAAATATTTTTATCACATAGCAAAAACTTAATTCGTATTCGGCGAAATAATAAAAAAAATGCATGAGAACTAATACCTACCAGTCAGGCAAACTTTAACTAAATTCATTATAATGATACACTTATATTGATAACTTAGACACAGATTTTCACAAATCGTAAATCAATACTAAGCTTCAATGCTGTATGGAAATCTAACCTAAATATTCCTTGAGCATATTTTTTTTAAATCTTATCAATGAGACGAGAGCATTTACCTTTTCGTTTCGTTTTATTCGATGTAACCTATTAGGGATATTGTTGGGTTCCGGATAGAACATCCGTGCGGGGTACGACCACCGCCCTTACGTCTCGGTTTCGAATCCCGGCTCGGACAAAGTGATATTGGGATTTTCTGGTCAATATTAGCCCAGAGTCTGGAATTTGTGCCCGATATGGCGATAGGCTTGCCTCGTATCACATCATGGGATGAAACACACATGGCAAAAACTGGTACCCTGGTTACCTCTGCCTACCCCTTCGGGTGTAAGGGCGTGATGTGTCTGTGTATTTTTAGAGATAGAACCTACGATTCCAGCGTAGGTGCACATCCGAATACATCTTTAACGAGTGCTACGTGTTTATCTCACGTAGAAGTCGATTGCCAATGATGATGACATGACAAGTAAACCCATCTTAGAACTAACTTAAAATTATGCAACAAGCTATTATACCTAATTGAGAAGCCGATCATAAATAGTCTCTTTATGCTTTCCTTCCATTTGAGAGCTATAATTATAATTAATACATAAATATTAATTGTTTATACTGTAATCCTTGTACGTTGTACTCTATTACTGAGATCTCTTGAATGAATTTATACTTTTGTTAGACTTTGATTAATGTTTAACAACCATTTATGGTATTTACTTGCTTCTCTGTTCCGTACATTGAAATCTATAAATACTCAAGACTAAAATAGTAAATTCTTAGCAAAATTTTCGCAAGTATAATTACACTTTATAGATCTTAGCATAAAACTTCAGTTTTTTTTTATTTATTTTACAAAAAAAAATGTCAACTAAAATTGAATATGACTTTTGTATATACAAATGTTGTAGATTACAATATTGTAATACTTCAGTTCATTGGTCTACGCTACAGCAAAATAATACAGACATTTTGTAGAGATGTAACCTAATCTAAAGTGTATGTTTATGTTTAGTTCTTTTGAAAATTTCATTGCCATTTTTATTAGTCTTCAATATAGCATAACACAGTCTTTCTCTACATCTCCACACTACGGCCCCGTCTTTATTCTTCCTGTGTTTGTTGTATTTAAACCCATCCATAATGAGGATACGTTTCCCTCGTTGAGACCTCGCGAACTGCATGCCAGGAAAACTCAATTTGAAACCATTCAATTTGTTAGAGGGAATACCTGATAAAGAGAATTATACTTCAACCATAAATAATATATGTTTTTATAATAAACTCTAAACAGTATCTACTCGACATTAAATACTCATTGGATTATAGAAAGAGTTACAATACCCGGCCTTAGAGAATTTGACCAATTCTCTAAGTACCTTTCTTTGGCTTTGGAAAAAGATAATTATAATTTGTTACTTCGGCTTCGTGGAGCCTGCGCTGTCACCTATGCAAATCCTTGTTGCCGATTCTCCTTCTATAGCTCTATGTGTAATGCTAAGTTTAGACTAGCAAGTTCTCTCAGCAATATGTTGCGCAATAACGTTCAGATGCGTTTACACTAGCGGCAATATTTCTTTAGCAACACGCTTTTGCAAAACTGTTTACATTACTCGAGGAATATTTATTGCTTGCCATGTTTTTTTTTCATACAATTGAATGACAAGGCACGCAATCCTTTCGCCTAAATTTTATGAATCTAATATAATGTTGTTTGGATGATAATTGTAAATAAAATAATCGTCTTAAAAGTACCAACATGAAACAGAATTATGAATTATAAAGCACTGCGTGGCATTCCACTGTGATTATTATCCTGAGTCATAAGATGTTAAGTCTTAGGATACCCAGTAATTATGTTGGCTACAATGTCCTTCAAACAGGAAGACCATAGTGTATGCATACTACTGCTGGGCGACAAAAATAGACATATCGGTCAAACTACAAACTTATAACTTGGCAGTATAGTCTTTGAGACCTTAGCTGCTTCAGAATGGAACAAATAAAAAAAAAGTTAGCTACTAGCTCAGCAATTTGAAACTTTTATCTGCACGCAGAATAAGCTGCAAGTTCTCGCGCAAGTTGCACAAATGGTGTTTACCCATGCGACTTGCCAGAAGTCCTGCAAGCTTCAAAATGTTACAGAAGTCAGCTTGCCGTGACTGTTTACACGGTAAAAATAGCTTGCGCAACATAACTTCTGCAAGTTTTCTTGCTAATGTAAACCCCGCTTAATATTTTCTGCCGAGTACTGTACCAAAAAGCAAAGAGGAGGAATAACCAAGATTCGCCTTATTTTAACGACCACGTGAAGAAGTTATTAGGCCCGCATAACTGTGCCGACTGTATAGGGATGCTTTTATCTCTTACCGTTCGACACTTTCTTTTACCGATAAGAATTCGATTCCCAGTTGAGTAATTTTTTTTTAATTTTCTGTCTATATGGACATACGCGAAATTGGGACCCTGGTATATGGTTTTCTAATATCTTGTAATGGGTAGGAAGATAGGAAGGACTTAGATTCAGGAAGATAGAAAGGAAATAAGCTCCACATCCTCTTACCAGAAGATATCGCGAGCAAAAATTGTTTCGAATTATTAAAATAATAAAGGAATAACAACAATAATTCAATTTCATTACTTACGTTATACTTATTTATTACAAAAGCAATTAGAACATCTTTTGTCATCACTATCACATAATATACATTTCATGATCATCATCATCAGCGACATGAAGTCCACTGCTGAACATAGGCCTCCTCTAAAGATTTCCAGGGACAATATACCTTTGGATCTTTGTTTCTACCTCTCAGACTTGAAACCGGCATTTCTCTTAGCTCTATTATAATAATTCCATTTAGCTCGTATGCGTAGTTTTTCAGCTTCAGGCAGATCTCTTATCGGTACATATAGTTCTTTCATTCGTGAACGTGCTTTTATAAGATGCGCCATCCATTTTTCTGGATTGTTTTTTAGACGTTCTCGGTACCTACGTTGTTTTTCTGCGGGCGTTAAGGGTTTCTTTTTAATTTTTACTGAAATAAAATAGGTTTATTGGATGAGAGAAATAGGAACTAGAGGAAATAGTGAGGAAGGTGAACCTAGGCCCCATAATTACACCGACTGCATCAAGATGAAGTAAATTCTCGTGCCATAAATGTTGAGGTTGGCGTAGCTACGCCACAATGAAATAGATTGTTTTTTAAGAATAAACAAGAGATATACAAATAAAGCAAAAAAAATACATTCATTTAATTACGTATTTATTAAATAGTAAGGTTTTGTATAAAACCGAATACCGTACACTTAATACTAATTAATATACTGAAATAATGTTTATAAGAGACCAAAGCTTCCGTATATTAAAAAACCCCACTAATAGGGATACAAAAATCAAACTGAACGAATATTAGTATAACATATTATGTGCCCACGTGAAAACAGCAACAAAAAACTAAATCACACTCCGCTTATGCCCGATTTCTGAATCTCCCAGTTAAACTTTCAACAACTATTGATCCATTAAAGTTAAACTTAAGATAAACGTCGGTTGACTTTCACTGTGTTTCTGAACATATAATGAAGCATTCGATAACTATGAAGCCGACAACCAGTTCCTTATTTTGCTACTAGATGGCTCTTTTTAGCAGTTGACTTTAAAATGGATTTTATTACAAGAATTCGTAACTAATAATTATTTTATATACAATAATAAACATTATTTTAATTTTATTTTGTGGTAATTTGTTATTTGTCTCTGGCTGATGCATGACATCATTGCCGAATTAAAAAAAAAGTCAAACAATTCAACAAAATGTCTTATGTCATGCTAGCACTAGTTTGCTAATTTGTGTTTTATGTCGTTTTATTTAGAATTTGAGAATTTATAACACTACTGAAACTGTTGTGATTGGCCGTATCAATTATGTTCCTCTATATTGTAAATAATATCTAACAAGTTGCCGTCGTTTGTGACAAAATGACACGTCAAATAGTTATGGAACAGATAAACGGCAAAAATTGGCCAGTTAAGTTAAAGTAAGTTTAAGCTGAGTTTATCTTGCAGTGCGTGGTTCAGAAACGCAATTTCATGGGTTATCGAACCAATAGCGCTAACGGATAGATAAACTGCCGTCAATAGTACTTCAGAAACCGGCCATTAGACAAGTAATAAAAAAAAACATTCACTTCATTTTTATATAAAATCCCTCCTTACTTCTAAAGTAGACAGGTTTGGGATGATTATGGTCGTTGTCACAGAACACTATGACGTCACCGTCTATGTGCGCCTTCGCTTTACAATTAGAAGTTTGTTTCCTCGAACAATACCAATGTTTCTTATTTGTTGAAGCGAATGTATAACCACCGACCATTAGAATAACATGGCCGTTGACCAGAGTGATAAATTCCGCTTTTTCTGTAAGAAAACATATTGATATTTATTTATTTATTTACAATAAAGCTCTAAATACCCTGTCAGGGTGTCGGCTATTCTAATAACTAAGTATAAAAAATATATAAATCTATTGCTATTAATAAGATAATTTAAAATTAAATATACTTGTATAAAACTATAAATTCATTATTGTTAATAGAATTAATTGAAAATAACTAAAAATTGTATCATTACCTAACTTTATCCGTTTATATATTCATATAAGCTGTAGTAAGTTTGTTGAAGTAAATATTTTTTTAATTTGTTTTTAAATACATTAATTTTATTTTCTGTTCTAATTATCTCTGGAACATTATTATAAATGTGTGCCGCTCTGTAATATGGGCTATTTTTGAACATAGTAATTTTTGGCTCAGGTAAAATTAAGTTATGTTTTCGCCTTTCATTTTTATTAATTTCAAAATATGAGGGGTGTTTTCTTACAAACAGAGCTATTTCGTAGATATAAATGCAGGGGAGTGTAAGTATGTTATGATTTTTAAAGTATGGTCGGCAACCATCTAATTGTGAAATATTAAAAAGAATACGCAGACATGTTTTTTTGCAATATAAATATATCGTGTGCATCTGTACTATGTCCCCACAGGATCACTCCGTATCGAAGCCAAGCGTATGCATAGGCGTAATAAGCTGTAAGCGCGCACTTTGTGTGCGTGTTGCATTTCAACACACACAAGGCGTACGTAAATTTAGATAATTTAGTTTTAACGGTGGCTACATGGTTTTTCCAATTTAAATGGGTATCTATTGTTAGGCCCAGTAGTTTAACAGTTGTTACCTCTTTAATATTTAGGTATTTTGTAACGGAATCTAAATTTAACACTTGTTTCTGATATGGTTTAAAAGTACCTAATTAGGTTTGTTTTCTTGTTATTAATTTCAAGATTGTGGTCTTCGAGCCACTTTTTTATAGATATATAAGTATTTTTAATTAAATCAGAACAGTCTACATAATTAGGGCATTTGAAGAGGAGTGATATATCGTCTGCAAAGAGAACACACTTTACTTGTGTTGTCTTGGGAAGGTCATTTATATATATAAGGAACAATATACACCCTAGTACACTACCTTGTGGGATGGAATGGTTTGTTGTTATTGTTTGTGATTGGACGGATTGCATTCTCCCCGTATTATTGTCAAATGCATTCATTTGTACGTATTGTTGTCTATTGTGTAGGTAAGACCTCATCAATTTTAATACCGTACCGCGGATGCCAATGCCATTTAGTTTGTCAAGTAGAATGGTATGAGATACTTTATCATATGCTTTAGTCATATCTAGTAGTACTCTTACTGCGTAATTTTTATTGCGGATATAGTTTAGAATTTCTTGTGTGTAGTTGCAAACTGCCTGGGTGGTTGAACGTTTTTTGCGGAATCCATATTGATTTGCATCTAATAGTGAAAACTTTTCTAGAAATTTGTAAATTCGGTTTGCTATCGGTTTTTCAAATAGATTAGATATTACAGGAAGTACAGCAATTGGTCTGTATTGGCTTGGATCATCTGCTTTTCCACCTTTTTTTAGAATTGGCCTTATTTTAGCTACTTTCAATGCGTCTGGGAAAATACATTCATGGAATGATTTATTTATTATATGAGCTAATATGTATGTTAGTTCTTCCCGACAGTGTTTTATTAAAACTGTTGGCATTTCATCTACCCCGAAACTATGTTTACAAGGGAGTTTTCTGATGAGGGAACTAATCTCGTGTTCAGTTACTGGTTGAAGGAACATGGAATTAATTGATTGTGTCAGCACTGGACGGCCCAAGGCGATGTGCCCTATGTTGCTAGATGCATTACCAACTGTAGCAAAGAAGTCATTAAATGTGCTGGCTATGGACGTAGGACATTTTATAATATTGTTATTAACTTTAAGAGTTATGTTTTCCTGTTTTTTTTCGTGTTTATTTTTTGTGATTCGATTTATTATATTCCACATAGTATTAGTATTAGTATTAGTTATTTTATGAAAATCTATTACGTAGTCAGTCATTTAGTCAATGGTATGGACGAGGATGCCCAAGCTCAAACGAAGTGGTGGCGTAGGCGTTGGATGGCAGTTCCAGTCTAGACCGGGATACGCCAGGTAGAAGTATAATGAGCCGTTTCGGAACGCCTGGCAAAACTGAAACATCGATACTATTTTGTGTGGAAAATATCTGAAAGGATGATTTATTAAAGGAAATATATGGCTTAATAATAAAAAATAAGGCACAATCAAAAACAAAATATCCAGTTTTTTAAGTAAAACCTTATTTATTAACACCTTAGCTGCGGCATGATAAATCATAAACTTTCATCTGGTGCGGCGGCAGGCCGAAATGTGCCCCCAACGACCTTTCCGCTAGTGCGTGGCAGGTCTTTTTCGGCCCGCCGATACTAGGTTAGATTAAAATGCTATAACTTTGCGAAAACATGGTGTATAAATATTTTTTTTGTACTGTTGGAATGTACTTGAACTCAATTTTTTTACGTTCATTTCACCTCTGGATCTGCCAAACAGGAAATGAGAAATAAACCAAGGAAAGCGGCGGGCCAATAACGACCTGATCCGCACTAGAAAATAATATTTTGTTGTAGTAATGGGACAGACAAAAGTTAGGAGTTATCGAAAATAAAATAGAATTATCATAAAATAAATAAAAAAGTGTATTTATTTAATGCCTCCCTTTGAAACATTGCACGCAAAAGTTTTGGTTGCATTTCCTGCAGCATTTTTTAATTTATTTCACTCGTTTTTTAGCTAGGGCATAGTCCATGGTTCTCCGCAGTGTCTCGTAGCAACTTGCAAAATTTCTACGTTTAGAGCCCATCTGGAGGATATGATCATTGTCCTTGACCTTTGCTTGATTTTCTGAAATGAAATGCTTTTTTAAATTCCGTGTGATTTATCTACCATATAAATTCTGCCACAGTTAGGAACTAATAAATAGGTTATGATGAATAAAGCAATTTAATAGCTATAAAGCCCCGTTCCCATTATGTCAATTTTTACTCAAAACCGGCGCCTCATTATCAGCGAGGTCGTTCTCATTATGCTAGTCCGGCGATTTTGCCGATGAAAATACAGAGCTTGGTATTGAGAAAACGTTACTGGAACATGTGTACAGCTTCATACAGAACTTCAATCAACTTGAACAGCCACTAGTCCTAACGACAGCACTACGTCATTGTTATGTGTACATTTTCAAATATTATGTTGATGTGTCTAGTAAACAAAACTTACCGACTGTATGTGAATTTGCATGCAGATTTGCTTCCAAGTTCTTTTTCTTTTTAATTGTCGAAAATATTTCATCACTGTCACTGTTAATAACAGCGGGATGAATTACTTTATTTTCTAAAATTTCCACTTTTCGTTTGTTTGTCATTGTGGCTATCGATATTGAACGACACTTCAGCTAAGACTGCACGACACTGAATGACGGATCGACGCTTGCGTGCGCGCTCTGTGCGGCAGCGGGTCGGCGGCGGCCTGTTAAGCTGGCGGGCCGATATAGGCCCGTTGCCGCACTGAGCGGATGTTTTTCATCGCCAGTGCGTATCGGGCCGAAAAGGGCCCGCCGCGATTTTTTTAATTTATAATATCCACAATTTTACCACAGGCCGAAATATATATTTGTCGGATGGTCGGGTAATTTGAAATAATAATCTTGAAGAAAACAAGTCGAAATGTCAAACTATTGGTGGGAGTGACAGTTGAGAGTATAAATAGGGCGCCTCGGCATTTGAAGCGTCAGTCTTAGAACAGTCTTAGAACAGTCGTAGTGCAGTCTTAGCTAGTAGCTATAATCAAAGCGTTACTATGCTAGTTCAGTGTTAGTTAATTGTTAAAGTCGTTACTATGTTAGTTTTGGGTTAGCTCTCAACGTAGTAAGTGTCAAGTGGGTTTCTAATACATCCTGACATAGGGATTGTCCTCTGAACATGTGAACATGTCATGAACAAGCAATAAAACAGTCTTGAGTTGAAGAGATAGTTTCAATTATGACTATTGCGAAGTATTCGCTACCCATTACCGGCCGCCGTGCGACCAGCTTCCGACATCAGAAGCGGGATAGGCCGATGCCCACAAATGCGAATTACGTTTACTGTATATGCCATGTGGAATGCAAATGGTACTGGATGGACAATGGTATGAACATTCTTCACTACCCGCAATTTACCCGAAGAAAATGTTATGGTACTGAGGAATACTGGGATAAAGACTAACTCCGAATGTAAAAGTGGACAAGTGTGAAACATGGCCATCGCATGTTCATTTCTGACGTGATGCCGTATGCACGCTCCAAATGAACAAGGATCTGCGTGCGTACCGCGATCAAACTGTTAGTGTTCAAACGTTCCTGTTGGTGTGCAAACGTTCCTGTTGGTGTGCAAACGTTCCTGTTGGTGTGCAAACGTTCCGGTAGATGTGCTGCCGACGTACGACGCACCATACGTCGTTGTTGGTTTCCCAGGCAACGTGACTACACGGTTGTGTAGTACCGGTTGATGCTAACTGCTGCATCACATATCACGTGTGGCTATCTGTGACGACAGATATGATGCTTACTGCAGCGGTAGAGGAAGTCTGGTATCGTATGACCCATAACCCTTGTTTGAGGGTTCTGGTTTCTTTTATTTCTTGGTAACCTTTACAAATATTGAGATCTTGTTTAACAGGGCAAGCGCAGACATGGATTTACGACCATTTTGTGGTTATTGTTGGTACAGAGCTGTCCCTAAACTTAAGGACTTGGAGAAAAAGTGCCTGTTGTAGTAAACAATGACTGTACATGGCCTTGGTTTACAAAAGTGATCTAGGTGTATAGTGTTCGGTCTGTAGGATTGCTGGCCTTCCTCAGTCAAGGTTTCGGATCGCAACACTGTACTGTTTAAAATTTTGGATTAAGAGCGAGTCGTGCGATAATTTTGAGGTAGTCCTCATATTAAGACTACTCCTGAATTCCTGGTCAAAGATTGATGCGTGACTTGATTAAAGTCCAGGATAGGGTGAACGGTTTGATGTTGTTGTGATATTTTTGATTGCAGGAACTGAAGATCCTAGCAGGGAGTACTTAATGTATTCAGCGTTACAAGACTCCGTAAACTGTAACTACTGAAGAGCCTCTATGGGATCCTTTGGTGGATCTGACGTTAACTGCGGTGATAGAGGAGGATTTGGTATCGCATCACTCGTAACCCTTGTTTGAGGGTTATGGTTTCCTTTATTTCTCCGTAATTTCCGCAAATGTTGGGATCTCGTTTTACCACGTGGTGGTGACTGGAGATTCTGCCCACACCACTTCACAGGTGGAATTGCTTGTTGTAGCAATGAGAATGCCGTCCAAATATAATGGCCGTGGTGTTTCACTTTCGAGTACTTACTGGGTTCAAAGATTTTCCGTTACATGGCAATTTGGGCAGTTAGTTTCAATAGTTTTGATACCACTATTACACAAGCATAGTCTATAGCCGTACTTCCACCAGAGTCTTATATTGTGAGAATAGTGAATACATTACAATCTGTTTACTATGTGTGGCCTGTGTATCGCGAGACTATAACGTGATCACCTACTGGGTCTAAATCATTGTAGCAAATTTGGTACAGATGAAATCAAGAATAACTGAAGTAGTCATTTTAGTAGCATAAGGAGGAATCTTAATCAAAGGTCAGAATAGGCCGAACGATGTGTTTCTGTTTTGGTTTTTCTTTGCTTGCAGGAACAGAGATCTGTGTAGTGTGTGCTCAGTGCAGACCAGTGTACTTCAGGCTGTGCGGAGACGCGCGGTCCACGCCGTGCGGATACGCGCTCCGGGACATGCGGTTGCGCGCACTCCAGTCCGCGCAGATGCGAAAAGGCGCGGAACGGCGCGCTCTAAACTGCGCAAATGCGGAAAGGCGCAAAATGACACGGTTCAGGTTGCGCGGACATGGGACTGCGCACTCCACTATATTTCGAGTGGCGCGGATGTCTAGCGTTGGCCTGGCAGGTGCATTTTTCAATGCATATTGGGTGATGGACATGTGTAACCTACTATGCAATAGGTACGAGTCAACCCGCCTCTGAAGGTACTCTTGCGGGTGCTGTACTCTTTAGTCCCTGTTGCCGTCGCGAGGTCATGAGAAGTTCTATACGGCGCGTACTGTGAGTGCTGCGCCGATCAGTGTAGCTAGTAAGCACCTACAAAGGGAAGGCCTCTATTGATCGTCAATTGACGTTTGAATGCTGTCAATCTTAGGGTGGCCCTTTATAAGTTTGCAGCTCCGCAAGGAAGATTCTTGCACTCGGGTGAGAAGTTTTCATTCTATCGTATGTGTTGAAGTTTTATTTGTTCCTGTGATGGTTTGTAAAAATGCCTGAAGGTCAAGTTGTGATTGAAACGTTCTATGGTAGAACAAAGTAGATGAGGCTGTTGATTAGAGAAATAGTCAACACATTGCTTAGTGCTCGAGGGAGAGACAAGTACGGGAAGCTCGATGTATGCGTATCCTAGTGCGGTTTGTGCTCAGACGAGGCACAAGTACGGGAACCTCGATGTATGCGTGTCCTAGTGTGGAACGCACGATGGAGGCTGTCCTGGAAGCCTTGTGCATGGTGGCACAAGTAAGTACTGGAACGCACGATGGAGTTGTCCCGAGAGGATCGTACTTGGAGGTACGATGTCTGATCATTTGGCGTCTCTTGAATTCGTCTAGTAAACTGAACAAGTAATAAATCAAGATTTGTGTTGTAGATGAACCTTCAGCCATTTTCAACCGACTCCATTTTTGTAAACTTTTCAATTATATCGTCTCTGAAAAAAAATGTTGTTAAGTTTACGTGATGATCTTTTACGTAAAATGCCGGAAAATCAGAGCATAATCGATGAAATTGAAGCAGAGACAAGTACTAGTGACAGTAATTAAGTGTGCATGTTGATCTGGAGTGGACCGTACCAGAGGTTGTCGTGTAGCCGTAGCTCAGTAAAAATCGCTGCCTACTTTTAAGTGGGGTCGAGCGTGAGTACGCGGTAAGCAGTCAACTCTGGCGGAGGTCGGGTTTCTGCAGAAACCATAGAGTCCGGGAGAGGCTCGGCGTTCCCGTGGGGGTTCGCATATGAGAGTAACTGGAGGTTACTAGGCTCTGTGTAGCCAGGGGTCACATGCAAGGCTTAATTATTTGGTTTGATTAATGAGATGGCTTGATGATAATCGAGTATACGAATTAGTGCTCTGAGTTTCACGGTTGATGCATTTGATATTGAAATGTAATTTTTGGAAACTCATTTTGTAATAGATTTTCTTTGATTTAATCATTGTAAGTAAATGAAAGTTGATTTGTTCAAAGTGAGAGTAAATATTTCTGTCAAATCTTGTAATGAATCAAGGTTTTTAATTCCTTCTGTTTACTTGAATTTATCTGGTTTTGGCCAGGAATGGCCGAGCGATTTGATGCTGCTGCGTATATTTTCTGTTTGCAGGAATTGGAAATCGCTGTTGGTGGTACCGCGTGTGACGTGTCTGGTCCGGTTCGAGGACTGTGTGCAATGCAGCTACTGAGCCGCTTCCTAGGGGAAATTGCTGCTGATCGTCAGTGGCACTGATTTCCACTTAGTTAAGAATTGTTTGCATTGTATACAGTTTTAGTAACTATTTGACAGCTGTATCATGAGAGTTTGTTACCGTCACTTCTTCTCTCTGGCTATGATACTAGGAGGTGATGGCGGGAGGGCGTTTTGGGGGTGCTGTCTATTTTGTAACAAACGCATGATCGAGGACGATCATATTGTCAGAATGGCCGTGTCGGATGGTCGGGTAATTTGAAATAATAATCTTGAAGAAAACAAGTCGAAATGTCAAACTATTGGTGGGAGTGACAGTTGAGAGTATAAATAGGGCGCCTCGGCATTTGAAGCGTCAGTCTTAGAACAGTCTTAGAACAGTCGTAGTGCAGTCTTAGCTAGTAGCTATAATCAAAGCGTTACTATGCTAGTTCAGTGTTAGTTAATTGTTAAAGTCGTTACTATGTTAGTTTTGGGTTAGCTCTCAACGTAGTAAGTGTCAAGTGGGTTTCTAATACATCCTGACATAGGGATTGTCCTCTGAACATGTGAACATGTCATGAACAAGCAATAAAACAGTCTTGAGTTGAAGAGATAGTTTCAATTATGACTATTGCGAAGTATTCGCTACCCATTACCGGCCGCCGTGTTGACCAGCTTCCGACATATTTTTCTCTGTCAGTCTCTTACAAATACCTAAGATAATCGTTCCGCACTAGCGAGAAAGATATAGTTTTCACCGTACGCACCAGCCGTAGGCACCGCGGCGCACATAGGTCATTTTATTTTTTTTAGGAATTAATAAATACTTTTATCCTTAGAATAATAACACATAGAAACCGTGAACATACACGCTTAGTGAGGCAAGTAAAACTAGGCTAAATTAGCCTAGTAACCAAACATTCCGCGTCAGTGCTCAAGGCCGAATCGTAGCGCTATCAGCTCTCGATATTTTATTTTAAAATGATGGTTTGTGCAATAAACTGATGTCACAGTATCTCGGATAATTTTAAGAAACATTGTAACATAACATTTCACATGCAATTATTACGATTAATCTAATATTTTGACATAAAATAATAGCTAAAGCAAAAACAATAATTCAAAAATTTTATAGACGCCATTATATCAAAATGTTGCCAAAAAAAAAGAAAATTGATACCCCAAATGTTGATGTTCATATTCTAAAATTAATATATTTCTAAAATTAACTTATTTAATTGGTACCTTTGCATGCTTTGGAATTGTGTTGCCAGTATTATGAAAATAATATTTTTCTGTTGAGTTGATTTTAATTGACATTTCAAATTTTAACAAGCTTATATTATTATTTTAAATGAAAATAGTTCTAAAATAAGGACACCTGTATCTTTTCTTTTTTAGAAATTATGAAGTTATCATTTATAATTTTAACTTTTTTTTTTCTTTTTTTCAGCAGACGTAAGCACTAAGCTTCAAATGACGTCAATTATACGGTTGAATGGTGAATGGTGATGCTGCCTTTTTTACTATGATTCGCAAAAAAACCGTAATAAAATAGAACCAGATACATTTGATATTATTGACATAAATAAAGGCATCCATTCGTATCATCATCATAAAACTAGAATGGAGGCAAAGGTAAATACCGCATTCAACCGTTTAATTCACGTCATCAACGTAATTTGTTTTTAATTTGGTACTGTTTTGGTCATTCTAAGGGATTTATTTTATTATTTTTTATTTCAGATTTTTATCATTATAATTAAGGATAAAGTAATCCCTTACTGTGAACAATAATAATAATTCCATAATTAAATAATCCTAATTAAATAATGACTTAAGGTTTTGGGGAACATCCGATACCACTAGCAACATTATTTGCACCCTTGTGTGCGTGTGGCAGAACGTCAATACGTGTGGCCTACGCCTACATCAATGAGTTTTATGCTTCACACTTGACAGTTTTTTGATATGAAACTATCATTCTTGGCGTTATTATTCTATGCTTTTATCGCATTTATCTGATATTGATGATAGTTAGTTTTTGACAAACTAAATATGTGGACAAGTAAAAATAATAATTAAAAGTACTGCCAGTTGTGTAGTTTACTTTTTGTTCATTATCAAAGTCATTGTCAATTACTTACTCATTTGCAACGAAAATTTCGTACATAGGTTTATCGTTTTGTGTAATACATTAATTAGATTGCAGTGAAATTTTACGACTCGATTTACGATATGGAAGGTACGTACTAATGTTCTCAATTATAAAGTTGTATATAATTTGTATTTATTGATCATCCGGAGCAAACAAAGGCTTACCATAAAATGTTTACTTAGGCTTTTATTAAAAGGTCTTGCAAAGCCTATATTCGTCCGTGTTCGTTATGGTTGATTTTTTTTAAAATACTTCTATATGTAATTATTAATTTACATAAGTTTGGCGTGCCAAGATCTGCCAGGTGTTAAGATATAATTTTTTTTAGGGGTGAAGTTTATTCAAAGTCGTGATTTATTTGAAGTTTGGCGTAAAGAAAATAATTTGGGAACTAAAAATTTTGCAGTGTTTAGTTACGTGACTTCAATATTAAGTACGGACGCAAGTATAGAGGACCCTAAATATTATTTAATAAATAAAAGTATTAACTGTTTAACCGTAAAGTAGCTAAAATGTGGAAACAAAGCAACAGGACACTGAATGTGTTTGGATACAATATTTTAATACAATGTGCGTTTAGTTTGACCAATATATATTATGTTTGCATAAATAATTTAATAATAATTTATTTAATGATAACTAATTATTCTAATTATTTTTAATTAATGATAGTACACAGTCTAGTCTTTAAGTACATGTATAAAAAGTACAAGGATCTCATAAATAGAACTTAGAAAAAATAAATACCATAACAATATTTATTCATCGCTAAATCGTGAAAAATGACCTATGTGCGGCGGGCCGATATAGGCCTGTTCCGCAGTGAAGGTGTTAAGTAAACAAACATATTAGTGTGATACAAAAATTAAAATTACAAAATACATGGAATGTGTTTCGATGTGAACAACAATGCATACGTTATATAGTACGTAGTACTATTCAGTATTCTGTGGTTTATACTCTACCTATAACGTATGCAGTGTTGGACATTAAAAGTTATAACTGTTAAAGTTAACACATAAAAATAATCTTAACATCATTAATAATAATTAAAATTTCCATTAAAGGTTATAATGTATGAGGGTAGTTAACGCCATGTATAATTTTTATTTAATTTAAATTGAACACCAGTGATAGAATAAAAGTTATAACCTATTATAATAGTTAATCTATGATGTTAGTCATCAAATTAAAAAAAATGGTGGCCACTTTTTACAACTCTAAGATCGGTTCCGTCCATTATGACTAAAGGGACTCACAGATATCGATTTTGAAGACAATTTGCCTTATAAGGTAGAAATTCAATATGGCGGCTACTTTTTCAAATTTAACTCTTTGTAACCAAAGCCATGTCCACATATCGATTTTGGAGTCAATTAACCTTAAAACTAATAAATTCGAAATGGTAGTCACGTATTCCAACTCTAACATCTGATTTGTTGTTTATGACCCAGCGCATGCCCAGATATCAATTTTGAAGCCAATTGGCCTTAAAACAAAGAAATTCAATATGGCAGCCACTTTTTCAATTTCAACAATGGATCTATCCTTTGTACCCAAAGGTATCTCTAGATATCGATTTTAGAAATACGTTTACACTTTTTATACACATAACTCTTTCACATTTAAGTATTTCAACAGTTAGTTTATAGTTACAATTGGCTTATCGTTAAACAAACTTATGTAATAAAAATATCATAAAATACATTTTAAACCCTTTTAATACAACTACATAACGGTTATGATTTTTAACTGCTTATATAACAATATTAAAACTTACGCGAGACATATCACATTACTAGCTTACAAACACGCTGAGAGGACGTCGCATCTCGGAGGCCTCTCGATCACTCGCCTATGAAGATAAGATGACCTACTTAGTAGGTCGTACTTGATAGGAATAGCGAATGTGGTTGGTACGGCTGGAAGGGGACGCCCGAGGAGAACGTTCTCTGACCAAATAAATGATCGTCTTCGAAAGGGGCAGGTCAGGAGTACCCTTAACCGACGAAAATGTATGAAAAGATCTATGAATGTGGAAGAAGCGAAAAAGGTGTGTCAAGATCGTAGCATGTGGCGCTCAATAGTCTCTGCCTACCCCTATGAGATAAGGGCGTGAGTGTATATGTATGTATGTATGTATATACTTAATAGGTCGAAACTGGTCGGCGATTCTGACCAAAAATACGTGAGTAAAACCGTGTTTGTAAGCTAGTAATGTTTATATAACATGTTATTTTTCGTCCTCACGCCAACGGCCGATCTGATCCGCTGCATTAAATGGTTCACAAATTAAAGGTTTAAAATGGAATGCTTGCATCAAATCATCTTAAAGTTAATCTTCTACTTAACTCTCATATACAACCCATCCTTCGTCCGGACGTACGAAAGCGGATCATGATTATGTTTATTGTCGCAGAACACTATGACGTCCTTTTTCAGATGCACTTTTGCTTTACACTTCGCAGATTTTTTCCTCGAACAATACCAGTGTTTCTTGTTTGCTGGAGCGAACGAATAACCATTGAGCATCAGGAGGACACCGCCGCCGACCAGATTGATGAGTTTCGCTTTAGCTGTAAGAAAACAATAATGTTAAGCCATTTGTTAATATTTTATGATTGTATATAATTCTAGTTATTGGTCGCACTGAGAAGGTACGTAATGCAGTTTTCCTGCGATATCTGTTTCCAGTATATCAGATTGCAATCTCAACAAACGTGAGAATGAAGGATTACAGATTGCACCTGTGTATTTCGCACACGCGTGCACTATTTAACGGAGATTAGTCAAGTACGTAGGAGATTATTATCTTCTCTACTTGACTAATCTCCGTTGAAATTAACCGTCGAAGCCGAGAGTCGGTTAGGAGGGATCGAAAGAGCACTGAGGAGGATGCGCAAGATGGGTGAAGTGGAGGCGTAAGGATTGGAAGGCGGACCCTGGTAATAGACCAAGACACGCCAGGCAAAAGAAGGTTTAAAACAACATTAGGATACTGAATACCTTTTATTATAACAATCGGCACACAGACACCTTATTTAACATGTAATAGTTGCTTCAAACCATCATATTGATTCGGTTTATCTTCTACTAAACTTTCATATAAAACCCATCCTGAGTCCGAACGTACACAAGCGGAGCATGATTATGTTTATTGTCGCTGAACACTATGACGTCATTGTCCAGATGCACCTTCGCTTTGCACTTCGAAGATAGTTTTTTCGAACAATACCAGTGTTTCTTATTTGTTGAAGCAAATGTATAACCATCGAGCATCAGAAGAACACCGCCGTGAACCAGAGTGATAAATTTGGCTTTTTCTGTAAGCAAACAAATGGTTAGTAGCATATTTTAATATTTTTTTTAGATTTTATGAGAAGCAATGTCTAACTGAGAAGCATGAGCAAAACCTAGCGAAGTGGAACCATAATTCAGGGCTTCGCTCTAGTGACTAGACCGAGATAACGTAAGACAGAAGTAAAGGAAGTGGGAAAACAATCGAATGCTATAATATCTTTAATCATGTCGACCTGTAAACATTGTTTAATACATGTTATTCTTACTTCAAATCGTCTTAAATTGGTTGATCTCCTACTGAACTTTCATATAAAACCCTTCCTGAGTTCGCAGGTGATTATTTTCATTGGCGCAGAACACTATGACGTTATTATCTAAGTGTACCTTCTATAATCTTTCTTATGTGAACATGAACGTTTGACATTCAAATAAAACTACTTACGGGTTTTTTTAATTACGGAATATTTAAAAATAATATATAGTTTAAAAATGAAGGTAAAAATTGTAACATTAAGGTTTAGGACGACCAAAGCCTCAATTCGCCCCGTGACTACGAATACTGCAGTCTTCGAAATGGGGAGAAAAATTAATAAAAAAATAGCGAAAATTTCGTCAGGTAGCATTATTTTATTTCAAATAATAATCTCCTAAACTTTCATATACAACCCTTTCTTGGTTCGCAGATATACAGGCGGAGTATGATTATGTTCGTTGTCGCAGAACACTATGACGTCATTATCTAGGTGTACCTTCGCCTTACATTTCGCAGTTTGTTTTCTGGAACAATACCAGTGTTTCTTGTTTGCTGGACCAAAGGTATAACCGTCAACCATCAGAAGAACACTGCCGTTGACCAGAGTGATGAAATTCGCTTTTTCTGTAAGATTTTATAATTTTTTATTATTTGAGTCTATGGTCTCACATCATTGTAGTATATATTTTTTTAGGATGCATCTAAATCTGCTCCCGCGCCTTTCGCGGCCCGCACGCGCGCTTGCTACGCACCACGTGTGATCTGCGCTAATATATCTTAAGTTTTGACACTAGAAAAGCGATCTTAACGCAAAGTAAATAAAGAAGGAACTAAACAGAGACCTACGCCTTGCGAACACGCTCCATGCGAGCCAGCAAGTAAATATACGCGTGAACAGCTGTCATAAATGCACGTGTGCGGCTTATTCGCCGGATTTAGTACTCTTTGCTATTTTCTTGATAAAGAAACAATTTTTTTTTTTGTAATTTGTAATTTTAAAACATGATCTCCACTCATGATTGGACTGGACGCCAGAGTATTTCATTTTTTGAAACGGACCTCCAATAAAACTAATTTATATATCTGCTACAAACCTTGTTTAATATTTATTGTATTAATCATTGCATACATCATCAGAAATTGGTTTATTAAACTTTAATATAAAAACCCTCCTTAGTCCGGATGTACACAGGCGGAGCATGGTTGTGTTTATTATCACAAAACACGATGACGTCATTGTCCAAGTGCACCTTGGCTTTGCATTTCGTTGTTTGGTTTTTCGAACAATACCAGTGTTTTTTCCTTGTTGAAAAAAACGTATAACCATCGAGCATCAGGAGAACACCGCCGTTAGCCAAAGTGATAAATTTGGCTTTTTCTGTAATCAAATAGATTGTAAGTATATGTTTTGTTACTTTATGAGAAGTATGCGCAATTCCAGGCGAAGTGGAGCCGTAAGAGTTGGACGGCTGACCCTGCACTGGCACTAGCCCGGCATACTTTAGCGCAAAAGAAGATAACTTTGACATTGTATTACATAATGTATGGGATGCATCCAAATCTGATAAATGCGAGTGAAAGGTTCTCGAGCTGCGTGCGTGGAAATCTGTTGGCACGCTTCTAGTGACCTGCACGCACTTTGACTAAATACTGAGCTGCGCTTAGGTATCGCGATTCGTGAGTCGTGACCCATAATCAAAAGCAACCTTTTGGCAATACATGTAGAGCGAAAAACAGATACCGAGGAGCTGCACTCGCGCCCCATGCGAGTCATCTAGTTAAGATGCGCGTGACCAGTTGCAATAAGCCAGATTTAGACGTATTCGCAAGTATTTGATTGGTAAAAATCAGTATATTTTTTAAGCATAGCATGTTAAAACATAGTCACCAATCATGATCTATTAACTGGACCGCCAAAGTAATACATACTTTGAAACGGACCTCAAAAAAACTAATTGGTATAAATCTTGTTTATTTATTAAAAAACCTAGTGTAGTAAATCATCTTAAATTAGTAATTATTTTAAAATGAAATCTTTACACGAATGCTTGACATTAAAATAAAAATAGTTACGGATTTTTTTTATTACAACCTTTTTATAAAAAGTTTTTTGGTTAAAAAATTAAGGTAAATATTGTAACATTAACTTTTAGGACGACCAACAACTCAGTCCGCCCTGTAACCATGAAGACTGTAAATTCTTCGAAAGGAGGAGTAAAAATTAAAAAATACGTAATAGAAAAAAAATAGGTTCAGTAGTTTTATTGTGTTTCAATGCACAATCTTCTCCTAAACTCTCACATGAAGCCCATCCTTGGTCCGGGCGTACTCAGGCAGGGCATGGTTATGTTCGTTGTCGAAGAACGCTATGACGTCACCATGCAAGTAAAATAAAAATCATTTATTGATCAAATAGGCTTATTAAAAAGCACTTATGACAAGGTATAGACGAATAACAAAGGTACATATACCAATTAAATAATTTAAAGTACCTACATTAAATAATTGACAACCAGCACGGGCTAATAGGTACAGAGGACACGGACATTGGGGACGGGAATAGGGCTAGGTAAGGAGAAGTGGAGCTGATATAAAAGAAAGGGAAGGAATATCTTTACATTACGAGGAAAGGAAACGCCACGGTCCTCGCCGACGAGGATAAAAAGGTCCTAGCCTTGCTAACCTACCAGCCTTTCACTAGCTACCTAAGCGATGACGACCCGAAGAAGAAAGGCAGCAAGAAACTCCGGGCTTAATTTTTTCGTCATCAATTGTCATGATTTTCATTTTTTTTTAATGTTTATTTTACAGTATTATTATTACGCGGGTTAATGTATGCATGGATGTAGCCCTAAGATATAAATAAAATACTATTGGGAAGCAACCAAATAAAAATATATTGGCGTTCATGATGCATTAACCCACGTTTACAAATGTAGTTTATACTAAATACCTACATCATATCTTTAGTCATTGATAGTAATAGATATAGATCGGTCGTCACTAACGTAATGTCAAGATGTCTAAAAGGGGTAAAAGAAAAAATAAAAAGTGCACCTTGGCTTTGCATATCGAAGATTTTCTCGAACAATACCAGTGTTTCTTATTTGTTGAACAAAATGTGTAACCATTGAACATCAGAAGAACACCGCCGTTGATCAGAGTAATGAATTTCGCTTTTTCTATAAGAAACACCCGCTATCGTTCATTGATGTGTTATCAAAGCTAATTATTTACAGTCTGACCGAGAAGCATGAGCAAAACGAGGCAAAGTGGAGACATAAGGTGGGGCCTAGCACTAGACCACGGTAGCATAAGACAGAAGAAAAGATTTGGAAAAATACTGAATATTTTTTATGTCAGCCTGTAAAACTTGTTTATTGATATAAAATTTTAGCATCAAATCCACATCTGAGTTTGCTTGTCTTTTACTGCAATTTCATATAAAACCCTTCCTTGCTTTTGATGTACACAGGCGGGGTATGATTGTGCTCGCTGTCGCAAAATACTATGACGTCATTGTCCAGCTGCGCCTTCGCTTTGCACTTTGTAGATTTTGATCTTGAACAATACCAGTATTTTCTGCTTGTTGAAGAAAAGTATGTATATCCTTTTAGCATCAAAAGAACGGTACCGTTGATAAGAGTTATGAATTTTGCTTTTGCTGTAAGAAATAAAATAATTGTTAGTATTCGTGTCATTTTCACTTATAATACCACAAGAGCTTCAAAATTATCGGGTATTTTCCGATAGGTTCGTTGCAAACAAATGAAGGAGTTTTCAGGTTAAAAAATCACGAGCGCGAAGCGCGAGTGATTTTTCCTGAAAAACTTGACGACTTCATTTGTTTGCAGGGAACCTTGAGGGAAATGCCAGATAATTTTGAAGCTCGTGTGGTATTCGGGGGATTATTTTTCCGTCCCAAATGTCGGCCAATAGAATTGCACCATGAGATGAAATGAACAGTCAACAAATAAGAATTTCATAATATATAGTAACGACCAG
Organism: Sphinx pinastri; assembly: GCA_947568825.1. NCBI lineage: Eukaryota > Metazoa > Arthropoda > Insecta > Lepidoptera > Sphingidae > Sphinx > Sphinx pinastri. Next base: position 3,674,593 of record OX387627.1, on the reverse strand, counting down.
AGAAAATATTCAAAAAAAATTGTTTCATAATATATAGTAACGACCAGAGAAAATATTCAAAAAAAATTGTCAGTATAATACCATGTAGGTTGTACCACGTGACGTCGAATGGTGCAATTCTATTGGTCGATATTTGGGTCGGAAAAATAATCACATATAATACCACAAGAGCTTCAAAATTATCGGGTATTTTCCGATAGGTTCGTTGCAAACAAATGAAGGAGTTTTCAGGTTAAAAAATCACGAGCGCGAAGCGCGAGTGATTTTTCCTGAAAAACTTGACGACTTCATTTGTTTGCAGGGAACCTTGAGGGAAATGCCAGATAATTTTGAAGCTCGTGTGGTATTCGGGGGATTATTTTTCCGTCCCAAATGTCGGCCAATAGAATTGCACCATGAGATGAAATGAACAGTCAACAAATAAGAATTTCATAATATATAGTAACGACCAGAGAAAATATTCAAAAAAAATTGTTTCTTATTATATAGTAACGACCAGAGAAAATATTCAAAAAAAATTGTCAGTATAATACCATGTAGGTTGTACCACGTGACGTCGAATGGTGCAATTCTATTGGTCGATATTTGGCTCGGAAAAATAATCACTTATAATACCACAAGAGCTTCAAAATTATCGGGTATTTCCCGATAGGTTCGTTGCAAACAAATGAAGGAGTTTTCAGGTTAAAAAATCACGAGCGCGAAGCGCGAGTGATTTTTCCTGAAAAACTTGACGACTTTATTTGTTTGCAGGGAACCTTGAGGGAAATGCCAGATAATTTTGAAGCTCGTGTGGTATTCGGGGGATTATTTTTCCGTCCCAAATGTCGGCCAATAGAATTGCACCATGAGATGAAATGAACAGTCAACAAATAAGAATTTCATAATATATAGTAACTACCAGAGAAAATAATCAAAAAATTATCAGTATAATACCATGTAGGTTGTACCACGTGACGTCGAATGGTGCAATTCTATTGGTCGATATTTGGGTCGGAAAAATAATCTTACATATTTTTTAATTTTCAAAATGTAAACAAAATCTTTGAAATAATAAGTCAGGAACTTGTATATACATAAAGACAGCTATAATTGACTTTAATTTTCTTTATTCAAATTCGTACATTAATCTTGAAATTTAGACACCTAAGCAAACCATGAAATATTAACGATTATTACATTCCATATTATGATTATTAAATAGATACATGTTATCAAATATGTCTTTTGAGAGGTCCGTCTTTGGGGGAGGCCTATGTTCAGCAGTGGACGTCATGTGGCTGATGATGATGATGATGATGTTATCAAATCATTAGTAAGGCAATAGTAAAACATGATTGAAGTGGCTCAGCTGTTAGCCAGTATTATAGGACCAAACAAAATCTTGTGTGTTGTGTAAAAAAATATATAATAAAGCATGATACAATCATACAATTCCCACTACAGTAGTAACGACCATAATGGGAGAATTGTTCAACCAGGGTGGCCAATTCCGAAAGTATAGGGAATAGCGAAAAACCATCAAAGGAGTCTTGAGGCGATATCAATTATGAAATTAAATAATTTATTTGAACCTGTAGAACTTTAAACATTACTTCGATTTCATAAATGTTTACCCTACCCCCATGCCAGTCCGATAAGCATTCGCCACCAGAGAAGAACGTGATTGGGGTTTTAATTTGAACACGTTTGAACGTAATGCAGAAAATCCAGATCAATATAAAAATAAAAAAGGTTTTTCTTTTATCGTTTTATTTTTCAAAGAACTTTCACAACAAACAAATAATATACTATGAGAGGATAATACTTTTCTTTACATACTCATGTTTACTTATTTGCACTTCATACATATCATGTAAATAAGGACTTAATGCAGAAGGCATTCTCTACCAGTCAAATATCACTATCACTATCACTAAAAATATATTACATCATAAATTAGGTATTTCACTAAACATAGCATGCTTTAAAATCACATATTACATTAACAATCACGTAATCATTCAAACAGAAAAAACGCATCAAAATCGGTTCATCCGTTTGGCAGTTTCAATGCCACAAACAGACACACCAAAACGCACGTTACACTAATAACACCCCTCTTTTTGCGTCGGGGGTTAAACGATTACTTATTTAACCTTCATGTAATATCCCTCCTTACTCTTAACGTAAACAGGCCGAGGATGAGTGTGTTGTGTGTCGCAGAACACGATGACGTCATTTTCGAGGTGTACCCTCGCTTTGCAATTCATAGTTCCTTTTCTAGAACAGTACCAGTTTCTCTTGTTGACCTGTGCGAAAGTATAACCTTCTAGCATTAAAAGAACAGTGCCATTCATCAGAGTTATGTATTTCGCCTTTTCTGTAATAACGAATATCTGTTAATTATATTGTAGTTTGTTTTGTTTTAGGCAAAGTATATGTGAATGTTGTGGGTGTTTGTTGTATTCAACGTTACAATAACAATAAATTTATTAAACTGTAAAATCTACAAGAGTTGACACAACACAAAGGTTGTAATATAGACAAACATATCGGTAATCAATTAGCCTTAATTGAGAAAAAACGGATATTACCATTACTTTTACTTCATGAGGTTGATGAAGAAACTTGCCGATTGACTTTAGTAAGTACCTTATTATTCGTTAACAATCTAGACAAATAACAGCCTGAAATCTTCAATGTATTCATTTAACTCAATTATTCGATATACTTTTTGTAAATTTTTTTCTTCATTCTGACATAAACCCAGGTTCATCTTTATGATATGATGCAACACGATGACGTCATTATCCACGTGCACCTTCGCTTTGCACTTCGAACCTTTCTTGTAACAATACCGGTGCTTTTTGTTCACTCGCCAGAATGTATAATTATCTAGCATCAAGAGAACAGTACCGTTAATCAGAGTGATATATTTAGCTGTTGCGGTAAAAAAAAGTATCATACAAATTTATGACATTCTTTTTATGATCGGACTAAGATTTCTTATAAAACTCGGTAATTGCAAGACACCAATATCATATTTTTATGTTAATAGAGTATCACACCCATTTTTGAAAAGTGTCTTAATTAGATTCTATAGTACTATTAAACCACTAAAAAAAACACAAAAATTTTCAAATTTCGCGCGTAATTTGTCAAAAATGCTGGACGCAGTGGACGCCCTATTGCTCTGTGGTACTGACGTCAGTTGGCTTTGTAAACAAAAACAAATTCGCTGATAATTTGACAGTTGACACTTTAGTTTACAAAGCCGTTTGACGTTATAACATGGCGGCCAGTATTTCATAGTCTTAAAGAACAGATTAAAAAAACTGAAAACTTTGAAATAAATTATAAAAAAATATTTTATTATTTTATGAACCAAAACTAACATTTTCCGACTGCTTTTTGCCTAAGGTATCTCAATAATATATTTTTAGATTTTTTCTCATATACAGTAAAATACAATCTTATTTTCCATTGTATAAAATGGGATATTTTATACAATGGTAAATGCGATGCGAGTTTAGTCATATTGCTACGAGGCACTGATAACATACAATTAAAAAAACTTAAACCTAATTCTATCTAGAAATAAAAAAGGATTTACATTTATAATAATTTATACTAAGTTTTTATCTGAATTATATACTAGCAAGATACAATAAATGACTTAAAACACATCAAAATTCTAAGTCTAAGTATATTTTACTTTGAAGTAATACCCCTCGTTGGTAATAATAAACACTGGCGGTATATGACTATGATCTTCTTTGCAGAGCACTATGACGTCACCATCCAATTCTAGTTTCGCTTTACATTTCATAGTTTGTTGGTGCGTACAGTACCAATATTTCGTTGTACACTTTCTGTATGTGTACTGGTTCTTCATCAGTAGTTTTACACCGTTTGTTAATGTGATGAACTTGGCCGTTTCTGCAAATAAAGTTTATAGTTCTTATATCTGTTTATTTTTAAATGTTTTAAATACATTTTGTTTTCCCGCCTATTTCCTATCCTAGCTACAAGGGCAAAAGAAATAAATTACCTACAGAAAGTATACAAATATTATGCACCGATGAGGTACAATGCGTAAGTTCGATCAAACCCTGAGAGGCAAGCTCTTCAAAGCATTAGAAGTACGGGCTCCATGACCATGAGATGCCTCGTCGATCAACTACCTTCACTATATTCCGATTCCCGACTTGCTGCGGGGCCGCAATGATCCACAACAATAGGGTCGGCAGCTGTTTACAGCTCAATAGATTCGACATCCATCCTCCAGCTCGGTTTAATAACACATCACGCCTTTTTCCTTATACAGAAGTAGGCAGATGATCACACACCCACATTACGGCCGCTATTTCAGATCCCATATAATAGGGAGCGAGCGTAATTCCACGCTATTGCGGGGCATTTTCTGACAGAAAAATGCCATAATACTTTACCCAGCCCTGGGATCGAACCCGAAACCTAATGGATAATCCTAGTACGTACACAATAAGAATATACTAAGTAGGTCGCAATAACAACGGCTGCATAAGTTTCATTGGGCTTATACGTGTTTCTCAGTAAAGGGTTAAAGTTGATGATAGTATTAAAAAACAAATTGACACCTACTGATAGATCTTTTCAATGAAAATACTATACATATGAATATACATCCCTTTCACAATAAAAAACTTAAATTGCGGCCTTATATTAACAAAATCTACATACAATCATAACATTGCAACATAATTCTATCTTTGAAATAATCACAGAATTAAATTAAATACCACACGAAATTTGATGCCATCTATCAATATAAAAATGTACATTATTGTAAACTGTAAACCATATCCAAAGAGATATAGAACCATCTATTTTATACTTTAAATTACTAGATCTGTGTAAAAATCACCGTGAATTAAAATCCTATGAAGATAGATTAACTCACTTCAATATGTCATCATTAGAATCGAGACGGAAAATTAGCGACTTCGTTTATCTCTTTAAAATAATGCATTCGAGAATTGATTCTTCTTCTTTACTATCTTATTTAAATATTAATACTAATCTAAGATGCCGCAAGCCCAATACTTTCTCCCTTAAAGTTTATCGTAATAATACTTCATTCTATAATCCCATTATACGTATGTGTAGACAATACAACAAGTTATGCAAAGATAATCCTAATTTAGACTTAATTTAACAATAATTTCAACTCTTACAAACGACAAATTCACCATATCCTTAAAGATTCTCCTTAAGATATCTCATAAGCATCATATAATACTGTATATTTCAATGTAACTTTTTATCCTATTTACATGTTATGTAACTACCTATTCAACTTTGCAATGTGTAACTTTACTTATTAGGTAATTACTTTCTGGAACACATGTTTTGGGTTATAATTATTGTCCAGCAATTTGTTTTATATATTATGTTTGAAGCATAGTTGATTGTAACTGTTACTTTTACTTCATGACGTTGCATTAGCTGTTACTATCAATGAAGAAACTTGCCGTTTGACTTTAGTAAGTACCTTATTATTCCTTAACAATCTAGATAAATAACAGCCTGAAATCTTCAATGCATTCATTTAATTCAATTATTCAATATACGTTTTTTTATACATTTTTTACTTCACTCTGACGTAAAACCCAGGTTCATCTTTATGATACTGTGTTAACCCATGGTTGTGTTCGTTGTCATGGAACACTATGACGTCATTATCCACGTGCACGTTCGCTATGCACTTCGAACCTCCTTTGTTGTAACAATACCGGTGCTTTTTGTTCACTCGCCAGAATGTATAATTATCTAGCATCAAGAGAACAGTGCCGTTAATCAGAGTGATATAATTAGCTGTTGCGGTAAAAAAAAGTATCATAAAAAGTATGATGGCAAGTTTTTACCTGAGTGTTTCAGTAGGCATCTAAGATTATAATATGTAAAAACAAATATAATTTAAATAACGAATATTTTTCACAGTTTTATTTTTACAATTAAAAGCCACAAAGTAATGTTTATAATTAAAAGTTAATCAATTGTACTTCCGGTTTCGTTATTTGTGATTTGTAGTGACATACAAAAAGTGTTGCCACTTGAGAATAAAAGCGGCAGAACGCAGTAGATATTACACTATATTTTTATAGCAAAGAAGTGGTAATAATGTGTAAGAATTATTTTTAAGTACTAATAATGTAATAAAATAAACACCAATCGCTTTTTTGCTATTAAGTGTCAAGTTCGCATAAAAGATTGTTCCATTACCCACCCTACTAAGGTAATTATAAAAAAAGTAATAGCAACCCAGCCGATGACAGCGAGCGTAACATTATGACATATACTACTGTTTATTACTGTTTATGTTTGCGAAACATTTTTGGAAATCGCAATGACTGCAGTAAATCAAAATCTTCAGCAAATACTAATACTCTATAAGCTGGAACAAGCCAACGAGGCCATACTAATGTTTGTTTTTTGTGTGGCTGTTCACTTGCATGAAGGCAAAGTATTGAAGGATAATCCCACTGAATTGCAGCAGACTATTATTCAGATAGAGATAGTGGACGATAGCCTAGTTGGGAATGGAACGGTCTGCCGAGACAATGTCCGGAGGTTCAAAACCCAAGGCACACACCTCTGACTTTTCGAAGTTACGTGTGTATTGTTTATCAATTATCGTTCGCTATAACGGTGAAGGAAAACATCGTGAGGAAACCTACATACCTGAGAATTCTCCATAAGAATTTCGAGGGTATGTGAAGTCTGCCAACCCGCACTAGGCCAGCGTGGTGGACTAAGGCCTAAACCCTCTCAGTAGTAGAGGAGGCCCGTGCTCAGCAGTGGGCAGTATATAATACAGGGCTGGTATGATGATATGATGATGATTATTCAGATAATTCAAAGCCAGAAAGAACCACAACAGATATGTAGTTCCATTTAATTTAAAAGTCTAAAAGATTACTTTATGATATAATATTATGTGTAGTAGTCATTGGGCTTTTAGGATTTTCATTTTTATTCAACCTGGTATTTTTTGTTCAATGGGTTACATTACATAACTGTAATTTTGTTTATTATTATGGACACTTGTTTTACAATATTTTCTTTATCGAGGACTGGATTGCCAGACTGTGCCAGAATAATATACCTACATCTTATTTCTGTCACACAGATAACATCTACAGACTAAGTATGCCATGCTTGTTGGTTGCATACCAAAAGGGAACCTCTCCGTAATATTCAGGCTACCGAATTAAGATTACGCGATGGAGCAATAGATCAACATGGAGATGTTGACGATGAGGAGCATATCTCCGGGCTGGATGCAGGGAGTACAATAAAATAGAACCAACCCAGTGAGGACTCTCATGTTGTTGATGATGCCAGGGCATCAGGATCACAGAATATGGAGTCCAGAACAATATTATTACCTAACTACAGGAGAGCCGCCCCCCCAGGCAATTCTTGTGCGCTGGGTCTTCACACCCAATGCACGCCCGTGCACGGGGGGACATTAGTCGCGGGCCGAGGCACACAGTCAGTGTGTATACCTCTTGGTTGTAAATCACATTGAGGCCTAAAAGGGCCCGCGAACATTTCCTGGCACCCTCTCTTTCCGCCCATCCTGGGACCTTCCTCCCTTCCCCCCCTTCCCTTCCATATTCCTCCTCCACTCCCCTCCCAGGCCCCTGCAGTCGCTAAGCCGGGGGACTCCAGTATCCCATTCGCAGGCTTCCCCCGGTGTTGACTGCAGGATCGCCTACCCAAAAAAAAAAACTACAGGAGAGCGGCAAACACCGGTAACCACTGTCTATTTCCTGACTGCCCAACTGTTGGTACTTTACAGAGTGTGACTGATAAATTATGAGCCATCATATTATGTAATAATATTTTTTATATGCCACAATTGGCTCGTGTCTGTGGAGTCCAATTGTTTAGGAATTCATGGGATGAATTATATTAATCAGAAAATAGCATTAAGGTATTTATTGTTGATGAAGTGCAATACATTTTTTAAGTTGTGAATGCATTCAACCCTACATTAGATTTCGAAAATGATGAGGAATCAGCGACTATATAACCCCTAGACTCCTAATGTTCTATATTTCTCTTCAAATTAATTCTGTCAACTACCTGAGGTATGAGGAAGCGGGGTACTGCATTACGATTGGTTGGAAACATAGCTTAGGGATGGAACAAGTTAAATTAAAACACGATGTTTTTATCGATATTACTTTTATTTAATAAGGTTTTATAGTAATATAATTATTTATTAAACGTCTTTTTACTCAAAGTAAGTAACATATTATAATCTAAAAATAATTCTGTTAAAGCACAAAAGAAATAAAAAATCTGTCAAGGTACCTATTTAATTAAAATAAATACTGATGGCATTCTTCTTCTTATTTTTTATTTATTCTATGATGTATGCCATTATCAAGTATAATAAAGTTGATCTAATATATAAAAATCTCGTGTCACGGTGTTTGTCGCACGCCTCCGACTCGATCGATATTTATGATGTTTTTTATATAAATTTTGTAGGTATGGGAATTGGTCGTTGGTCGCTAGGTGATTAGGGTATCCCTATAAATTATGGGATATTTTATACAATGGAAAATGCGATACGAGTTTAGTCATATTGCTACGAGGCACTGATTACACAAAATAAAAAAACTTAAACTTAATTCTATCTAGAAATAAAAAGGATTTACATTTAGAATAATTTATACTTTGAGTTTTTATCCGAATTATATTCTAGCGAGTTACAATTAATGACTTAAAACACATCAAAATTCTAAGTATATTTTACTTTGACGTAATACCCCTCGTTGTTCATAATAAACACTGGCGGTAGATGACTATGTTCTTCTTTGCAGAGCACTATGACGCCATCATCTACAGATACTTTCGCTTTACATTTCGTAGTTTGTCGGTGCGTACAGTACCATTGTCTGTTTGTATACTTTTTGTATGTGTACTGGTCCTTCATCAGTAATTTTACACCGTTTGCTAATGTGATGAACTTGGCCGTTTCTGCAAATAAAGTTTTAGTTCTTAATTTATGCTTATTTTTTAAATGATTTAAATACATTTTGTTTTCCCGCCTATTTCCTATCCTAGCTACAAGGGCAAAAATACCACACAAAATTTGCTGCCATGTATCTATATACAATAGTACAATATTTTAAACTGTAAACAATATCCAAAGAGATATAGAACCATAGGTATAGTTTATACTTTAATGGCTTGATCTGTGCAAAAAATAGTCAAGAACTTTACAAGCTTAGCGTGAAGGGATCTACTGTTATACATTATATTCACAAGATTGCGTTTATAAATGTTTAAGTACCTGGGTGACCGAGCCTAGCTCGGGTGATTTTTTAATACTATTAATGGTATTTATTACTTTAAAGTAGGTCCTAATAATATTTTCCATTTTAAGGAAAAATCCACGACTGAAGTCAAATGAGTCGATACCTACAGATACGCATACTCACGCCTTATATCCCCGGAGGGGTAGGCAGAGGCGCAACTAGTGCACCCACTTTTCGCCGTTCATATTCCGTCCCATGATGTGATAGGGGGCGAGCCTATCGCCATGTCGGGCACAAATTCCAGACTCCGAGCTGATACTGATTAGAAAAATCCAATATCAATTTGCTCGACCCGGGGATCGAACCCAAGACCTCAGCATTGCAGTCGTACCGTAATACAACTACGCCACCGAGGCAGTCAGATACCTTACTAATTTAAAATAATCGGTTCTTTAGCGGTTCAGATTTTAAATTAAATCTCAGGTTTCATAATTTTTCCATATTGAATTACATCACGAGCAGATTCATGGTTTAGTTCTCATCCGTTGTCTCACTTATCGTCTCACGTACTCCTCTATACACAAATGCTTCCACTCCGCCAAACATCGAGACATATGGCGACGCATCGTGAAAACGGCAGTTCATCAATCGGCCTAAACATGACCACGAACACTCTGTCAAGAGTGCACGACTAAGAAGAAGAAGAAGAAGAAGTATGTTCCGCGGTTTAGTTTCTCCCCCCTTTAGCTGCCTTGAGTTAGTGGTTAATAAATATGAATATCCCATATTTATACTCAAGGTACATCTATATCAAATTTCACCATAATCAGTTCAACGGTTTATTTTCGTCCCCTTTTAACCTTCTTATTTAGGGATTAATAAAAAACTGAATATGTAATATTTATTTTCAAGTTTCAAGAGATCCCCAAATCAAATTAAAATAGAATTGGTTCAGCTGTTTAATTTCTCTCACCTTTTACCCCTCTCATTTAGGCGTTAGTGAAAAAATAATATCTCATATTAATTTTCAAGGTTCAAGATATCCCGACAATAAGACCGGGATGGTTGGCGTTCACTTGGGGAGGCCTACGTTCAGCAGTGGACGGCGACAGGCTAATTGAATTGAAAGATATCCCTAATCGTCATACTGTGCAATACAATCGGAGCAACAGTATTTTCTCCCCCCTTTTAACCCCCTTAGTTAAGGGTTAAAAAATAATATCCCATAATTATCTTTAAGGTTATAGATATTCCCATACTAAATTTCATTACAATAAGTTCAGGAGCTTTTTTTTATGTAGGCGATCCTGCAGTCAACACCGGGGGAAACCTGCGAATGGGATACTGGAGTCCCCCGGCTTGACGACTGCAGGGAATTCACACACACAAACTCACAAATATAGATAGATAGATAGATAACTCTTTATTGAACACCACAAAAGTAAAAGAAAAAAACAAACAAACATACTTAATAACTATAGCTAGTGTAACAATAGGCGGTCTTATCGCTAAAAGCGATCTCTTCCAGACAACCATAGGATGGAGTCTTTCTGCGGAGAAGTTGGAGTGTGGGTGTGTTTATATTTAAATAAATAAAAACATAATAATATAAAATCATAAAAATAAATAAGTGTATAAATTGTATATATGTAGTATATATAGGTACATATAAATATATTGAAAACAATACAAATACATGCAAACAAAATATGTGCATAAAATAATATGATTTAAAATACAAATAACCATTTATGTTGCATTGAGATAGAATGTGAGGACTTGTCTCTTGAAGCTGCTCAGCGACGGAGCTCGTCGTATAGGCACCGGCAGTGCGTTCCAGAGACGAACAGCTCGGACAGTGAAGGAATTGTCAACGAAACTACTACCGTGCTGGGGGGTCCTGAGAGCCAAGTTATCTGACGACCTAAGTATAATATGTCTTTTTTTTTATTGGATTGAATGACGAGACGAGCATGCCGTTCGCCTGATGGTAAGCGATACGACCACCCATAAACAGTAACAACACCATGCACCTATGCACCTTGAGTTACAAAGTACTGTGTGGCATTCCACTGCGCTCGTCATCCTGAGACATAAGATGTTAAGTCTCACTATGTCCTGTAGTTACAATGTCCTTCAAACTGAAACACAACAGTGTATGCACTCTGCTGCGTGGCGGTAGAAACAGGCATTGCGGTGGTACCCACCCAGACGGACTCTTACATATGAGAGACCTGATGATGATGATGATGTCTTCCTAGCCGATTTCGGCCACGGCGACTGTTAATACACTGGACAGGCATTTTTTTTTTTTTTTTTTTTCACTCGGACTAAGGCTGGGTATCCAATAGTCGATCTTCTGCCCTTTGATGTGCTCTTACGTGACTTATATAGCCAATTTTATTTATGAAAGTGCGAGCGCATCTTGGGCACGACAATACACCACTGACGTAATTGTAGTTTATGGCCACAGGTGGACGGGCCTTTAGTTGCTCTCTTTTGTTATCAATTTCAACGCGACGCCCAAACTCAAAGGCGTCCACCTGATTTTGTATGAGACGTCTCCATTCTGGGCGCTGCCCTGCCTTAGCCTCCCATTCAGAGGGTTCTATATTGCATCTCTTCATATGTCTCTTCAGAACATCCTTATATCTTAAATACTGGCCACCACTTTTACGCTTGCCGTATTGGAGTTCTGAAAAGAAGATGCGCTTCGCCACTCTTCCCTCAGACATGCGCGACACATGTCCACACCACCGCAGCTGTCGCCTCATCAGATACACCTCAATGCCCCCGATGTTCGCACGTCTTAGGATACTTGTGTTCCTGACGCGGTCAGTCCACCGAATGTTCATAATATCTCGGAGACATTTAAGGTGAAATCTGTCAAGTGTGCGAATATGTTTGCGATAGAGGACCCATGTCTCTGAGGAGTACAGGAGGTTAGGCAACACTATTAGCCTATAGACATTAATTTTTGTAGAAAGTTTCAAATCGTGAGAGCGGAAAACTTTTGCCCGCAATTTACCGTAGGCCGCAGCAGCTGCTCCTATTCTACAGTTTATTTCGGCATCTAGGTCATATTTGGATGATATAGTGCTACCAAGGTATTTGAATTTTTCCACACGATTCAAAACATTTCCACCAATGCATACACCAGGCTGCGGGCTGCCTATAGCATTAACGACCATGACTTCGGTCTTCTTAACACTTATTTTAAGACCGAACCTGGTGCATACACTATCCAGTCTATCCATAAGTCTTTGAAGGCCCACAGGCGTATCTGTAACAAAGCATAAGTCATCAGCATACATAATCTCCGCTATAGTGGCGACGGAGACTTTGGTGTTAGACTTAAGTCTGGACAAGTTAAAAAGGCCACCATCCATGCGAAAGCGGATGCGGATTCCTTCGGATAGCTGCTGAAGGGCTTCATGAACCACAACGGCAAAGTATAGTGAGAACAGAGTAGGCGCCAGAACGCAGCCCTGCTTTACACCACAGGTGACTGAGAAAAACTCCGACTGTTCGCCATTAGCTGTCACACAGCAAGCCATATCATCGTGCAGTAGCCGCAACAATCTCACAAACTTATCCGGACAACCCAACTTGGCCATAACGATCCACAATGCTTCCCGAGGAACGCTATCGAAAGCCTTTTCAAGATCTACAAAACACAGGTACATTGGCCGATTTTGTTCTCTGCTTTTCTCTACAAGTTGACGTACTGAGAAGATAGCCTCACATGTCCCTCTCCCGGGCCGAAATCCCAACTGGGTTTCAGGTAATATGCTCTCTGAGACGGGCGTAAGGCGATTTAATAGTATTCTTGCGAACACTTTACCGGGTACTGAGAGGAGCGATATGCCTCTGTAAGAATTGCAGTCAGAACGATCACCTTTGTTCTTATACAGTGAGCAAATACGTGAAATTTTAAAGCACTTGGGTACCCGCTCTTCATCCCACATGCGTACGAATAGCTTCCATAGGGAGCTGTGCAGATTATCTCCTCCATACTTCAAGATTTCCCCGCATACATGATCCACACCTACTGCTCTTTTGTTCCGCTGCTGTTTAACTGATTTTGTAACCTCATCCAACGTAAGTGGGTCTACAAGCTCTGTTTTTAATGGTAAAGAAGAAAGTGATCTTATGTACTGCAAATCAGCTGAACGATCGACGTTAAGTAGATCGTTATAGTGTTGTGCCCATCGATTTAAAACTTCATTCTTCTCAGTAAGTGGGACGCCATTTGTTGATTTAATAGGAACTGAGCTGTGACTTGCTGCACGGGTTATCTTCCGAACTTCATCGTAAAAAGCGCCGAGTTGATGAGTATCAGAAAGCCATTGAAGATAATGTAACTTGTCTTGCCACCACTTATCCTTGGCATCTCTAGTGAGCTTTCTTAGATGAGAATTGCTATTCTTGATATCATTTGCAAGGCTGTTGTCAGCCGATCTTCTCATTAATAGTTCTCGGTGTTTCTTGCAGGCATCAGCAATGGTCTTGTCATTTTCGTCGAACCAGTCCTCGTATCTCTGGGCCGTAATTCCTAAAACTTGGGAGCTAGCTTCAATGAGCTTAGAAGACAGTGTATGCCAAGTAGTCTCGAAGTCACCATTCTTAACATCTAATGAGTTAAGAATATCATCCAGAGCTCGTATGTACGCCTCCCTCTTAGATGTAAGTTGGAGATCGTCCACATTTGTGCGCATGGGTTTAACTATATTCTTTCGGCGTGGATGGCCGAGACGCAGTCTTAGCTTAGTAATAACAAGCTGATGATCAGTCCAGCAGTTAGCACCACGCATTACACGTGTTACCATAACCTGGGCTAAGTCTCTACGTCGCACAATAACATAATCTATAAGATGCCAATGCTTAGAGCGCGGATGCATCCAAGTAGCTTTGTGCTTTGTCGGGAGTCGGAAAAAGGTGTTGGTAATAGACAGATCGAACTGAGCACAGAAGCTTAGCAATTGTTGCCCACTGCTATTTATATTTCCTATCCCGTGCCTGCCAAGAACGTTGGGCCAAGCCTCAAAATGGCGTCCTACTCTCGCATTAAAATCACCAAGCAACAAGATTCGTTCCTGTGGACGAATTTTGGCAATAGCCTGAGTGAGCTCATCATAAAATTGGTCTTTAATTTCATCGGCTTTATCTAAAGTGGGCGCATATATACTTAGAATATTTAAAAAGTTGTTATTTGCAAGATGTAACCTTAGTGTTATGATACGGTCTGATAAGTAGATTGGAAATTCTTCTAATCGATTCACAATTTCTGTCTTAATTACGAGACCAACTCCTGAGCGCCTAGGTTCACTTGCCGCAGTTCCCTTCCAAAAGAAAGTGTAACCACCACCATGTTCCGTGAGTTCTCCTTCTTCAGCGAGATGTGTTTCGCTGAGAGCAGCTATGTCTATATTGTAGCGACGCAGTTCTCTAGCTACAATAGCTGTCTTGCGCTCAGGACAGGAGCTGCCATCTCGATCTAATAGCGTGCGAACATTCCACGTAGCAAAGATGAGTTTGGATTGCCTTTTAAACTTTGTATTTCGACCACGTCAAAGGGATGCATAGGCAGTCGTGGCTACTACCTCCCAGTTAAGATGGAACAAACAATTTTTGGAGCACCTTTTCTAGCTCCCTCCTCGGCTGAGCGAGGAAAGCAGTGCCCCCCTAAATAGGGCTGCTTTGTCACATGGAGTGCTGCCCAATTTACGCTGTTGTTCCAGTGCAGCGCAAAAACGACCCATCTCCCCATGCCGCCTGTGTGCAGACCTCAGACAAAGCCTAGCTTGCAAAGCCAAACCCCTCTACTTCAGTCCATCGCCAGAGGTCTTTTAGTCTCAAGAGCCTTTATCCAGAAACAGTCCGTTGCGCAGGATATATTATGGTGCGTAAGTGTTCGCGCAAACACAGACGCACCCACTCCTCCCTACCACTTTGTCCTAATGGAACGGATAGCCGGTACGATTAGAAAGGGGTAGGGCTGCAGTATCTGGGACACGATACCGAAACTCCTATCGCTACCCTTTAGGCCATCAACATTGCCTAGTTGCCTCGCCACCGGAAATGGATTGCTATTACAGCCGAAGCAGACATTGCACACTATGCGGGGAGTATCCGCCAGGCTTGAGTGCTGCGACATACAAGCCCCCCTCAACCAGGTTTGGCCCACGAGTCGACGTGGTTGCCCGGGGTGTGGCCGCTGCGTGCACACAGCTGCGAGGAGCCACTGGTGAGAGTTGTAGGCATCAACGATATTAACCAACTAATCCCCCGCCAAAGGCCGACTGGGTGGATTGGACGCTGAAAACCCACTACACCCCTTGAGAGACCTACCACCAGTATGAGGCTTTATAATTTATAATCTATATTCTATACGGTAGATCCTTGATTTACCTTGTCGTATTTTGTTTATATAGTGTCCTACGTAGATAGCAAACCACAAATCACGTTCTATCTGTATGCAGTATAACCGAGTGTGAAAAAAAAAACTTAAATTGCGGCCTTATATTAACAAAATCTACATACAATCATAACATTGCAACATAATTCTATCTTTTGAAATAATCACAGAATTAAATTAAATACCACACGAAATTTGATGCCATCTATCAATATAAAAATGTACATTATTGTAAACTGTAAACCATATCCAAAGAGATATAGAACCATCTATTTTATACTTTAAATTACTAGATCTGTGTAAAAAATACATGTGAAGAATTTCACAAACTTAGCGTAAAATCTACTACTAAACATTAGCTTCGGAAGATTGCGTTTACAAATGTTTAATACCTTTATATGTTACTGTAATAAAGAATATCTGTTAATTATATTGTAGTTTGTTTTGTTTTAGGCAAAGTACTTATATGTGAATGTGGTGGGTGTTTGCTGTATTCAACGTTACGACAATAACAATAAATTTATTAATCTTTAAAATCCCTAAGAGTTGACAAAACACAAAGGCCGTAATATAGACAAACATAACGGTAAACAATTATCCTTAATTGAGAAAAAACGGATATTTACATTACTTTTACTTCATGAGGTTGCTTTAGCTGTTACTATCAATGAAGGAACTTACCGTTAGACTTTAGTAAGTACCTTATTATTAGTTAACAATCTAGATAAATAACAGCATGAAATCTTCAATGTATTCATTTAATAGTCCTACGAGGACAACTAAACGTAGTTCAACTTGTATGAATCTTGTATTTACAAATAATATGAATAGTAGCAAGACTATAATAAAAGACTTAGGTATATCAGATCACAACAGCTTAATATTGAAACTTAATAAATTACAAAATAAATTAAACACAAAAATGATCTTTCAGCGAAGATTTAGCCAAAACAACTTGAATAAATTTAAACAAGCTATAAAAACAATTGATTGGAGCGATTGCATAAGTAATAATAAGGTAAACGATACCTATAATATATTCCATAACAAATTACAAAATATATTAAATCAGTGCAAACCAAAGAAAAAAGGTTAATATAAAAAGAAATAATAACAAACTTACTTGGTTAACAAATGGCATTAAAACTTCTTGTAAAAATAAAAGGCTACTTAAAATACTTGTAAACCAAACACAAAATAAAATAATAATAAACTATTATAAATCTTATTCTAAAATGCTCCGAAAATGTATTAAAACATCAAAAAAGAATAATTACATCACAGAAATGAATAAATCTAAAAACAAAACTATTACTATGTGGAATATAATCGAATCACAAAATTTAAACACGGAGAAACACAGGAAAACATACCTCTTACAGTTAATAACAATATCATACAATGTCCTACATCCATAGCCAGCATATTTAATGACTTCTTTGCTACAGTTGGTAATGCATCTAGCAACATGATGCCAGGGCACATCGCCTTGGGCCGTCCAGTGCTGACACAATCAATTAATTCCATGTTCCTTCAACCAGTGACTGAACACGAGATTAGTTCCCTCATCAAAAAACTCCCTTGTAAACATAGTTTCGGGGTAGATGAAATGCCAACAGTTTTAATAAAACACTATCGGGAAGAACTAACATAAATATTAGCTCATATAATAAATAAATGATTCCATGAATGTATTTTCCCAGACGCATTGAAAGTAGCTAAAATAAGGCCAATTCTAAAAAAAGGTGGAACAGCAGATGATCCAAGCCAATACAGACCAATTGCTGTACTTCCTGTAATATCTAAACTATTTGAAAAACCGATAGCAAACTGAATTTACAAATTTCTAGAAACGTTTTTACTATTAGATGCAAATCAATATGGATTCCGCAAAAAACGTTCAACCACCCAGGCAGTTTGCAACTACACACAAGAAATTCTAAACTATATCCGCGATAAAAATTACGCAGTAGGAGTACTACTAGATATGACTAAAACATATGATAAAGTATCTCATACCATTCTACTTAACAAACTAAACGGCATTGGCATCCGCGGTACGGTATTAAAATTGATGAGATCTTACCTACACAATAGACAACAGTACGTCGAAATGAATGTATTTGACAATAATACGGAGAGAATGCAATCCATCCAATCACAAACAATAACAACAAACCAACAAACCATTCCATCCCACAAGGTAGTGTACTAGGGTGTATATTGTTCCTTATATATCGCATCTTTAGAACGAAACAAACAAAAATTTACAAACATAGAAAATTGAGTTAGCGTTATCAAATGACTTAAAACGAAGTTCTCAATACAACAATAGCTCAAACACAGCTATATTCAAGCGGGGAAAAAGGACCAAACTGTTATATCAGGCCTTTTTTATTATATTTTTATAAAAAATAGACAAGTTTTAAATCATTTTATGACGATAACTCAATTTCCGATTTTTTTGAATTGTGTCGTTTTCGTTCTAAAGGTACGATATATAAATGACCTTCCCAAGACAACACAAGTAAAGTGTGTTCTCTTTGCAGACGATATATCACTCCTCTTCAAATGCCCTAATTATGTAGACTGTTCTGATTTAATTAAAAATACTTATCTTATATATCTATAAAAAAGTGGCTCGAAGACCACCATCTTGAAATTAATAACAAGAAAACAAACCTAATTACTTTTAAACCATATCAGAAACAAGTGTTAAATTTGGATTCCGTTACAAAATACCTAAATATTAAAGAGGTAACAACTGTTAAACTACTGGGCCTGACAATAGATACCCATTTAAATTGGAAAAACCATGTAGCCACCGTTAAAACTAAATTATCTAAATTTACGTACGCCTTGTGTGTTGGAATGCAACACGCACACTGAGTGCGCGCTTACAGCTTATTACGCCTATGCATACGCTTGGCTTCGACACGGAGTGATCCTGTGAGGACATAGTACAGATGCTCACGATATATTAATATTGCAAAAAAAATGTCTACGTATTCTTTTTAATATTTCACAATTAGATAGCTGCCGACAATATTTTTTAAAACTCATAACATACTTACTCTCGCCTGCATTTACATCTACGAAATAGCTCTGTTTGTAAAAAAACACCCCTCATATTTTGAATTTAATAAAAATGAAAGGCGAAAACATAATTTAGTTTAACCTGAGCCAAAAATTACCATGTACTAAAATAGCCCATATTACAGAGCGGCACACATTTATAATAATTTTCCAGAGATAATTAGAACACAAAATAAAATTAATGTATTTAAAAACAAATTAAAAGAATATTTACTTCAAAAACTTACTACAGCTTATATGAATATATAAACGGTTAAAGTTAAGTAATGATACAATTTTTAGTTCTTTTCAATTAATTCTATTAAGAGTCTGTAAAGTATCTAAACCTTACTATACGTCTTTTGTCCGGAAATTTTATGTTTCTTTTGGACCATTTATTTACAATAAAGTTAATCGTCTAATTTCTATATATGCATTAAATAAAACATTATGCAAAATGAAAACATTATCTTGGTTGTTAACGCTGGGATACGACGAAACTGAAGAACTTTTGACAGTTTTAAAATAATATTATTCCTATGTTTTTTCATAGGTATTTACATATAAAAATATTTATTTAATTTATTATGTTGAATACTAAGGTGATAATTATGAGTTATTGGTTTTGTTATTTACAAATTCATGCCTATCTTCGCAAGTTATAAACCATGCACACACCCTCTCTCTCACACATATACACACTCACACACACATACACACACACACACACACATTCAGAGAGGTTTCACTATACTTGTAGCGTCATTTTTGAGTCTCATTATAATAGTTATTAAATGAATTCGTGAGGCTATTGTAAAACTGTGGGGAACGGCGCTATGTGCTGAGATACAGGTATTTAACCTAGTTCGGCATATGGAGGCTTAACTTTGCTTAATGTCGCAAATCTTTAAAGCCTATGTTTTTAGTGTAAATTTATTGTAATTTTTGTGCCAAATAAACTTTATTATTATTAATATTATTAATAATGAATTTATAGTTTTATACAAGTATATTAAATTTTAAATTATCTTACTAATAGCAATAGATTTATATTTTTTATACTTAGTTATTAGAATAGCCCTGACACCCTAACAGGGTATTTAGGGCTTTATTGTAAATAAATAAATAACTCAATTATTCGATATAATACTTTTTGTACATTTTATACTTCACTCTGACGTAAAACCCAGGTTCATCTTTATGATACTGTGTTGGCCCATGGTTGTGTTCGTTGTCATGGAACACTATGACGTCATTATCCACGTGCACCTTCGCTTTGCACTTCCAACCTCCTTTCTTGGCACAATACCGGTGCTTTTTGTTCACTCGCCAGAATGTATAACCATCTAGCATCAAGAGAACAGTACCGTTAATCAGAATGATATTTTTGCTGTTGCGGTAAAAAAAGTATCATAAATATTTATGACATTCTTCTTATGATCGGACTAAGATTTCTTATAAAACTCGGTAATTGCAAGACACCAATATTATTTTTTTATGTAAATTTAGGAAAAAATAATTTTGGATTATTATTTCTTTGTGCATTATCGCTAGCTTTAACGGTGAAGGAAAACATCGTACAGAAACCTGCATACCTGAGAAGTTCTCTGAATTTCGAATTCGAAAGGTATGTGAAGTCTGCCAAACCGCACTAGGCCAGCGTGGAGGACTAAGGCCTTAACCCCTCTCAGTTGTAGAGGAGGCCCGTGCTCAGCAGTGGGCAGTATATAATACAGGGCTGGTATGGTATGCTATGGTAAATTATGGGATATTGTATACAATGCAAAATGCGATGCGAGTTTAGTCATATTACTAAAAGGCACTGATTACATACGATAAAAAAACTTAGACCTAATTCTATCTAGAAATAAAAAGGATTTACATTTAGAATAATTTAATACTAAGTTTTTATTTGAATTATTTTATTTTTTTTATTTTATTTTATTTTGGCAACAAACAGTCATACATACAATATATTGAGTACAATTATAAGTAAGTAGTTTACTTATTCTAATATTAAACTAATGTTATAGACCTCTAGTGCCGAATAAAAGAACAATTTACAACTATAAACTTTGGGTCTCCATGAACAAAACGTAAGTATCTTAGGGATATAAGAAAAATAAAATAAAACAGAAGTGTTGCATTATGTAACGGTTTCCAGCAGTATCAATGTTCACTAATAACGTGAGAAGTTAAATGTACCCGAATATCAAACAATGTAACACTTAAGTTTACAGCAAAGCTGCATACAATATTATAATAAATTGGCAAGCATAAGTTTTTTGAATTTGTTGATTGAATTGTGGAATATGTCTACATCTGATTCTAAGTTATGCATGTTGCAAAATTTTGTGTTATAATTATTTAAGCTTCTGACAAGAAAACGATTACGCGTATAGTTTCTGTTCGCAGAAGGTGGTATAAATATTTGCATATTTTTATATACTAGCGAGATACGATAAATGACTTAAAACACATCAAAATTCTAAGTCTAAGTATATTTTACCCTGAGATAATACCCCTCATCATTCATAATAAGCACTGGCGGAGGATGACTATGATCTTCTTGGCAGTACACTATGACGCCATCGTCTACAGCTACTTTTGCTCTACATTTCATAGTTTTTTGGTGCGTACAATACCAACGTTTCGTGATAGACCTTCTGAATGTATACTGGTTCTTCATCAGTAATGTTACACCGTTTGTTAATGTGATGAACTTGGCCGCTTCTGCAAATAAAGATTATAGTTCTTATTTCTGCTTATTTGTAAATTATTTAAATACATTTTGTTTTCCCGCCTATTTCGCATCCTACCTACAAGGGCAACAGAATACAGATTACAGAAAGTATACAAATATTATGCACCGATGAAGAACAATGCGTCAGTAACGAGTCAAACCCTGAAAGACAAACTCATTGGGCTCATACGTGTTTCTCAGTAGAGGGTTAAAGTTGATGACAGTATTAAAAACAAATTGACACCTAGTGATAGATCTATTCAATGAAAATACAATACATATTAATGTACATCACTTTCACAATAAAAAATCACACTTAATCATCACCACTTAATCATCATCACTTTAACAAATTGACTGACTGCCTCGGTGGCGTAGTTGTATTGCGGTACGACTGCAATGCTGAGGTCTCGGGTTTGATCCCCGGGTCGGGCAAAGTGATATTGAGTTTTTCTATTCAGTATCAGCCCGGAGTCTGGAATTTGTGCCCGATATGGCGATAGGCTCGCCCTCTATCACATCATGGGACGGAATAAAAATGGCGAAAAGTGGGTGCATTAGTTGCGCCTCTGCCTACCCCTTCGGGGATAAAAGGCGTGAGTATGCGTATTAACAAAATCTACATACATACTGGTATATACTGATGGTAGGTCACTCATATTTAAAAGTCCGTCTGGGTGGGTACTACCGCAATGTCTATTTCTACCGCCAAGCAGCAGTGTGTATGCACAGTTGTGTTTCGGTTTGAAGGACATTGTAGCCAGTCTAACTACTGGACATAATGAGACTTAACATCTTATGTCTCAGGATGACGAGCGCAGTGGAATGACACACATTATTTTGTAACTCAAAGTGCTGGATGGTGTTGCTACTCTTTATAGGTTGTCGTATCGCTTACCATCAGGCGAATGGCATGCTCGTCTCGGCATTCAATGTCATAAAAAAGTTAAGTTAAGTAGTTAAGCTAAGTTTATAGTTTAAATTGCTAGATCTGTGCAAAAAATAGTCAAGAATTGGACAAGCTTAGCGTGAAGGGATCTACTGTTATACATTTTATTCCCAAGATTGCGTTTATAAATGTTTAATACCTTTATATGTACACCTCCAAGCATACATTCACACACACAAACTCACAAACATAATATGTAATGAGGCTTTGTAATTTATACGGTAGGTCCTTGATTTACCTTGTTATGTTTTGTTTATATAGAGTCCTAAGTAGATAGCAAACCACAAATCACGTTCTATCTGTATGCAGTATAACCTAGTGTGCAAAACTTGTAACGGCGTTGGTACCCATAACACAAGTTAAATCTTACTTTGGGTACCAGTGTTCAATATACTTACTACTTATATATTTTGTTATAATGCATTATACAACGGAGCATATTATTTGTAAGTGGTATCTGTAATATAGCAAGTTTTTGTTGGAAATAAATAAATATATAAATAAAATAAAAATGTTACATACTATACCTAGCTAAATATAATATGTCATCATCATCATCATACCAGCCCTGTATTATATACTGCCCACTGCTGAGCACGGGCATCCTCTACTACTGAGAGGGGTTAGGCCTTAGTCCACCACGCTGGCCTAGTGCGGGTTGGCAGACTTCACATACCTTCGAAATTCTTATAGAGAATTCTCAGGTACGTAGGTTTCCTCACGATGTTTTCCTTCACCGTTAAAGCGAACGATAATTGATAAACAATACACACGTAACTTCGAAAACTCAGAGGTGTGTGCCTTGGGTTTTGAACCTCCGGACATTGTCTCGGCAGACCGTTGCATTCCCAACTAGGCTATCGTCCACTTATTACACAACATAATATGTATGTATATCGAATTGTACTAATTCAAAATCAAAACAAATGATAAATTATCGCCTCAAATTATGCCTTCATACTGTTCATAATGTTCTATCATGTAAAAGTCTTATTCAGTATTTATTTAAGTGTCAATTCGGTGGCTAACTAATACATAAGGCTTTTTTGATCTACGGTGCCAATTTAATATAAAACCCTGCCTTACTTTTAGTGAATATTGGGGAGCATGGTTGTGTTCATTGTCACAGTCGAATTAATTATAATTAATTGATAATTATCATTGTGCATTACAGCTTTAGCCTTACATTTCCTGCTTTGCTTTCTCGAACAATACCAGATTTTGTTTGCAAAGCTGTTAAAATCCATTTGGAAAAAAAAAATCACCTCAATCAACTTTGACGTAATAATACCCCTCCTTACTCATAGTAAAGACAGGCGGTGGATGGTTGTGATCGTCCTTGCAGTGGACTACGACGTTACTATCCAATTCCACTTAAAAAACTTAAACCTATAATGATATCTAGAAATAAAAAAGGATTTACATTTGGAATATTAATTTAATACTAAGTTTTTAACTGAATTTTATACTATAAATGACTTAAAACACATAAAAATTCTAAGTCTAAGTATATTTTAATCTGAGATAATACCCCTCATATTAAGCACTGGCGGAAGATGACTATGATCTTCTTTGCAGTTCAGTATGACGCCATCATTTACATCTACTTTCGCTTTACATTTCATAGGTTGTTGGTGCGTACAGTTCCAACGTTTCTTTGTAGACTTTCTGAATGTGTACTGGTTCTTCATCAATAATTTCACACCGTTTGTTAATCTGATGAACTTGGCCGTTTCTGCAAATAAAGTTTATAGTTCTTATTTCTGCTTATTTTTAAAATTATTAAAATTAATTTTGTTTTTCCGCCTATTTCCGATCCTAGCAAAAGAATACAGATTACAGAAAGTATACAAATATTATGCACCGATGAGGTACAATCAGCGACTATATAGCCCCTAGACACATAATGCCCAATATTTTTCTTCAAATGAATTCTGTTAACTACTTACCTGAGGATTGAGAAAGCGGGGTACTGCATTACGATTGGGCCTGCCAATATCATTATGTTTTACGTAGCCATAGAAACAATATTTGTATTGGGTGCGTCACTTGTCATGTAATGCTAAACAACTAAGCAGTAGAGATAGCGTAAAATGCACTTAAGTCAGAAAGTAATGCAAATATAATTTGACAGTAACATTCCTCAATGCTAAACCTCAGAATAAATGCTTTATTTATTCTGTGTGCTAAACATTTAAATAGATAATGGCCGGCATAAGATGAATTTCGATATTTTTTAAAAATGAATTGATTAAGACAAGTTATTGACATAAATATGAAAAGTAATGGTATTTTTCTGAAAACCCGAAGTCTATTTGCTTTTATAACACCACTGCTTTGCGCAAGGGGCGATTATAATATTTATTAAATCGATAATGTGGCATTGTTTACGGCTCACAGTTTTATTCAAATTCAAATCATTTATTAAGTCATTAGGCCCCTAAGGGCTCTTTTACACGTCATTTTTACAATGTTTTATCATCTAAAAGATTCTACCAGTGCTTCGGAAAAGCCCACTGACCTGAGAAGAAGCACCAAGAAACTCAGCGTAGGTCTTTTATTGTTAATATTTTTTTTTATATATTATATTTTACAAATTGCAAGTAACGATATAAATTCAATTTCAAAGATGGATATTAAATGCGAAAATTAACGGAGAGTACCTAAGTCAAATAACCAGCTACGTGTTTATTAAGTAAACAATAGAGTCAACCATCAAACAGAGCAGACCAGTCCACGCAAGCAGCACCCGTTCACGAATATGACGCATGTGCCAGCCATCGGCCTCCTCAACCATGTTGCAGGGAAGTGACCGACCCGGCACACGATGCCGCCGTTGTAGTCGCAACTGACTTGAAGCTATTGAACGACAAGCTACATCTGATCTATTAGTCAGATGTGTTGCCCGAAACCAATCGTCTGTTATTCGGCGTCTAGAGGCTATATGGTCGCTGGGTACAATGCGTAAGTTACGAGTCAAACCCTGAAAGACAAGCTCTTCGAAGCATTACTTAGAAGTACGGGCTCCATGGCCATGAGATTTTAGGAAAGTTAGAGAGTTTAGAGAAATTTTGGGAAAACCGCTATTTCAGATCCCATATAATAGGAGGCGAGGCATAATTCCAGGCTATTGCGGGGCATTTTGACAGAAAAATGCCATATTACTTTACCCAAACCTGGCATCGAACCCGAATCCTAATGGATAAATCTACTACGTACACAATACGACTATACCAAGGAAGTCGCAATAACAACGGCTGCATAAGTTTCATTGGGCTCATACGTGTTTCTCAGTAGAGGGTTAAAGTTGATGACAGTATTAAAAACAAATGGACACCTACTGATAGATCTATTCAATGAAAATACTATACATGTTAATATACATCACTTTCACAATAAAAAACTTAAATTGCGGCATTTTATTAACAAAATCTACAAACAATCAGAACATTGCAACATCATTTTGTCTTTAAAATTAACACAGAATAAAATAAAAATACCACACAAAATTTGCTGTCATGTATCAATATACCATACCACACCAGCCCTGTATTATATAGGTACTGCCCACTGCTGAGCACGGGCCTCCTCTAAAACTGAGCGGGTTAAGGCCTTAAGTCCACCACGCTGGCCTAGTGCGGGTTGGCAGACTTTACATACCTTCGAAATTCAGAGAACTTCTCAGGTATGCAGGTTTCCTCACGATGTTTCCTTCACCGTTAAAGCGAGCGATAATTCACATTTTTGTATCAATATACAAAAGTACAATATTTTAAACTGTAAATAACATCCAAAGAGATATAGAACCATATAGTTTATACTTTAAATTGCTAGCTCTGTGCAAAAAATAGTCAAGAACCTTACAAGCTGAGCGTGAAGGGATCTACTGTTATACATTATATTCACAAGATTGCGTTTATAAATGTTTAATACCTTTATATGCTACATACTATACCTAGTTAAATAGAATATGTATGTATAACGAATTGTACTAATTCAAAATCAAAACAAATTATAAATTATCGCCTCAATGATGCCTTCATATTGTTATATAAGGTTCTATCATGTAAAAGTCTTATTCATTATAATGAATTAAATAATTAATTATTTATTTAAGTGTCAATTCAGTGGCTAACTTATACATAAGGCTTTACGGTCTACGGTGCCAATTTAATACAAAACCCTGCCAATTGTACTAGTGTTTTTATTATCTTAGTTTTATTTTATGTTTATACATTTACCTTAGTTTGATGTACAATAAAGTGTTAAATAAATAAATATATAAATAGTGAATATTGGGGAGCATGGTTGTGTTCACTGTCGCAGTCGAATTAATTATAATTAATTGATAATTATCATTGCGCATTACAACTTAGCCTTACATTTCCTGCTTTGCTTTCTCGAACAATACCAGATTTTGTTTGCAAAGCTGTAGCCATTTGAAAAAAAAATCACTTCAATCAACTTTCACGTAATACCCCTCCTTACTCATAGTAAACACAGGCGGTGGATGGTTGTGATCTTCCTTGCAGTGGACTATGACGTCACTATCCAATTCCACTTTCGCATTACATTTCATGATTTGTTTCCGCGAACAGTACCACAGTTTCTTCGTAGCTTTTCTGTATGTGTACCGGTTGACCATGAGTAATCTTAAACCGTTTATCAGTGTAATGTACTTCGCCGTTGCTGCAAAATAAAGTTAATTCTAATTTCTGCCGTGTTGTTTACTCGGTTTAATGCATATAACGGTTCGGTTTAATAAATACATTTGGGTTGTCTGCCTATTTCTTATCTTGGCGCTATACGTGCAACAGGAAAATATATAGGTATGCCCTATACCGACTTACCAACGAAAATCTTGCGATGGCCCTCTTCTACGGGCTTCATGAGGCTGGTCTATCGATATCTTGAAGGGCGGCGGATTGTGTTCACGGCTCAACGTTTGCGACATCTATGCAGTTACTCGTTTCAATAACACATCACGCCTTTTTCCCTATACAGTAGTAGGTAGAAGAACACACACTCACATTTCAGACCCTGGAATCGAACCCGAAACAATAGGACAATCGAACACCAATGCAATAAAACTATGCCGCCAAGAAAGTCGCGATAACAATGGCTGCATAAGTTTAATAATGCTCATTGAGCTAGAAACATTACAATGTTTTCCTTACTATAAGGTAAAAGTTGGTGAGAGTTAAAAAACAAGTTGATATCTACTATTAAATTTATTTAATTAAAATACTACACATAGCCCCACCAGGGACATAAAAAACATGTTTTGGAGCCACTTTTACTTTTTTCTGTATATACTAATAATTAAATTAATAATACAACTTATTCTAAGATTTGAGTATCCACACATTACGCCTATATCTCCGCAAGGGTAAGCCAAGGAAACATGGCGACCTCTTTTCGCCATGTGTTTCGTCCCATGATATGATACTGAGCCTATTGCCATATCGGGTGTAAATTCCAGACTGCTAATATTGATCAGAAAACCCCGATATTGCTATCGACACGGGATTCGAACCCGAAACCTGAGGATGATGTAGTTTCACACACGCAAAGCTAAGCCACCGAGACAATGTTCTTTTGAGTATGTACTTATAGCTAAAAAAAATGGACGCTAATAAATAATAAGAATTCACAAAATCGAGCGGAATTAACGCGAGATGATCTCCCGCGGTTTAAAATCATACTCGTCGAACAATATAAAGAGATAAAATTCTTCTTCATTCTTCAATTCTTCGCCTTCTGACTTCATATAGATTCAACTCCAAGTCTCTTTGCAGAATTATCAACTTAGTCAAAAAATTGCAGAAAAATTTACCGTAGATACTAAGACAAAAAATCCAAATTGTAATGCTTTTCGTGCCAATTTGGACTTAAGATCTACGGCGCCACTTTGACATAAAACCCTGCCTTACTTTTAGTAAACACTGGACGGGCATGGTTATGTTCATTGTCGTAGTCTAATATATCATCATTGTGCACTACGACTTTAGCCCTACATTTCGTGCTTTGCTTCCTCGAACAGTACCAGATTCGCTTGTTTGCTTGGGCGAAAGTGTAGCCATTTAGCATGATCAGAGTCCTGCCACTCGGCAGAGTGATGTATGTTGCTTTCTCTGTGGAGGATGCATTAGTTTAATCTCTTTTCTTTGTAAATTCTTCATCATATGGTATCATATAGTGATGAAATACAACATATTATTTTGAAAATATATTTATTTAGGTAAAAACATGAACATAATATATCCTTAAAAACCATAAAGGGCTTAAATTGATTGTTTATTTACACCGCTGTTTAGAAACAGCATTGCGACATATAAAGGCAAAACTATGTTTAGATAGTATTGCCGAATTATTGGGTAAACTATAGACGACTTTAATTGGCAATCGAAAACGTATTTACAGCAGATTTATCTTATTATGCCTAGCTATTGGCTCTTCCACTCCTAAGCTATCTTTATGTAAAACCCATCTCTATGCTGCTTATACGTTGGTCGCTCGTGGTTGTGGTCATTGATCCAGTATACCAGGACGTCATCATCCACCTGAGCCTTCGCCTTACAGTTCCTCGATTGTTTCTTCGAACAGTACCAGTTCAACTTCCTGCTCTTCCAGAAAGTATAACCATCCAGCATAAGAAGAACTCTGCCGTTCACAAGCGTTATATACTTTACATTTACTGCAAAAAGAAAATTTTATTGAAATATTTTAATTGTTTTCTTCAATTACAAATGTTTATACTTGATTTCCAAGCTCAGTCTTGGTAACAAAGATTTGTTTTAAAATGACTATTATGAAATCAAACAACATAATTAGACGCAAGCAGATAAGTTTTTATTGTCAGTTTTACCTGATCGCAAGAACCTTCAAACGTTTCAACATAGGATCAAAGAGAGATTTGATGTAATGTTACCCACAAATCTTTACATAAGTGCCGCATGGTAATTTTTTGTATTCTGGTGGCGCGTGGTTATGATTGTTGTCTACAAAAACAGTTTCTGTCTCGTCGTGGTTCAAAAAGATTCTTGCCTTGCATCCCTTGCCTTTCTTCGAGCAGTAGAAATGCCTTGGCGTGGTCGGTGCGAAAGTGTATCCATCGACCATCAAAAGTCTTTTATTCCCGACTATTTTTATGAATTGTATGCCTGTTTAAAAAAAGGTTATAAATGACTTCGTTTTGTACAATATAATCGGTAGTGGTTGGTTTAGTTAGAGGAAAACAATACGACTCATATTATTTTACACGGGCTATTTATTAATGCTAGAAGATAAATAATCACTTTTTTAACACAACATCGACTATCTAAATTGTTTTGAGATATCATTTATAAATCAGTTATAGAGGAAATATTTGATTTGATCGTGTAATCCTCCTAGCCAGTTTCGGCCACGGCGGCCAATCTCAACGGAGATCAGCCAGGTACGCAGGAGATATTATAGTACACAAGACGT
The DNA here is from genome assembly GCA_947568825.1 of Sphinx pinastri. Classification (NCBI taxonomy): domain Eukaryota; kingdom Metazoa; phylum Arthropoda; class Insecta; order Lepidoptera; family Sphingidae; genus Sphinx; species Sphinx pinastri. The sequence continues at coordinate 3,644,639 of OX387627.1, read as the reverse complement.
GTGTGCGCAATACACAGGTTCACTCGCTATTCCTTCACCTCTCATACTCCGGTGAGACGGCAATCCGACATGACCGGAGAGAGATCAGGCGCAGGACCAACGGCTATACGTGCTTTGATCGCGAATTAGGCTGTTAGACAAAATCTAATAAATAGCACATTAAAACGGCGCAAAAAATCCACATTCTAAATGTCCATTTTAATAAATTAATAACATTGAGATATTTTAGTGTGATTATTTTTTATTAGAATTCCCATGGCATTATGTGGCATTAAGTCCCCCTGTATACCATATGTACAAAGTGTTATAAATAAATAAATAATTCTTATCCTCATTATTTTTTTAAATTATATTTAATCTAGAAGATAATATAAATTTGGATTTCTTTTTATTGTTCCAATATTCATTTAAAGCTTGTAACACATCCTGTTCATCCAGCGACCTTCACATAGACCCCGCTTTTAAGTTGTCTATACACTGGGGGATTGTGATCATGATTGTTGTTTATAAACACAGCCTTTGTGTTGTCCTTGTTCAAAAACACCCTTGCTTTACATCGTCCCGTGACTCTTTTGGAGCAGTGGAAATGTCTCGGTGAAGTTTGAGCGAATGTGTATCCATTTAACATCAATAATCTCTTGTTTCCAATAAGTGTTATGAATTTGATCTCCGCTGAAATATAAATTATAGTCAATGTTTTGTAAGGATTGCGTAATTTTAATTTCAATACAGCTATACATATGTATGTAAAATATGTATGTTAAATATATTTTTTTCTTTACAAACATAAAATTTAAGACATTTACGTTAATTCACACCAATAAATAAAAATGTTTCAACACAGCTTAACGTGTAAAGGTGATTTGAAGTTTTGAATTTATTCAGCTACGTATGTGGCTGACTGTACCTATTTCAAAATATCAATATACATGTATTACATGGTAGTATTTATTTTTAAGTTAGATACACATTAAAATGCGGTGCTTTGGATATGTCCATAATATTTTTATTGATCACGAGCCAATCATTTATTGTGTAATAACACCTTTATTTGTATGAACAAAAAAACAATATTTTTTAAGTATATATATAAATACTAGCTTTTTCCCGCGGCTCCGCCTGCGTGAATGACTTTTCCCGGGATGAAAAGTAGCTTATGTGTTAATCTAGGACATAATCTACCCGTGTACCAAATTTCATCAAAATCCGTTCAGTAGTTTTTGCGTGAAAAGTTATTAAATTACTAATATCGCTATTAAAAAGTAGGGGATGATGGAAGAAGGTAGAAAAATTAGGTTTGTATATATTTTTAATGCCACATCATTAAAAAAAAATAGAAAAAATATTGTCCGAAAAATAAGATTATTTTTTTGGGGTGGGCCACCCTTATCACTTAGGGGGACGAAAAATAGATAACAACCTATTCTCAGACCTACCAAGTATGAATATAAAATTTCATCAAAATGGGTTCAGCCGTTTCGGAGGAGTATGGTAACAAACACTGTGACACGAAATTTTTATATAATAAATATAGATATTGATCGTGCATACAATTTTACTTCCACTGTGTTACGTCCCATGTTACAAATTCATCTGTGTTACGGTAAATTTTACGTGATCTTAATCCAGATTCCGTTCGAGAGCTGTCTGTAATGTGGTGGTTCATGGTCATGGTTATTGTTTATAAATACTATTTGTGTTTCGTTTTGGTCGAAGAAGACGCGCGCCTTGCACCCCTTAGTCCTTTTCGAGCAGTAGTAATGTCTCGGCGTCGAGTGCGTGAATGTGTATCCATCTACCATCAACAGTTTCTTGTTTCCAAGTATAGTAATGAATTGGATGTCTAAAAAAAATAGTTATTAATCAGTGCTTATAAAATAGTAATGAATGAGGATTAATTCTAACAAACAAGTAATCACTGTCGATTACTGACCTTACCTTATCATGCTGACTTTAAAATATACACGGTTTGAAATCAACCACACTAAAATTGAGACTTCATACACACACTTTTATCCCCAAAGCCGTAGGTAGAGACACAACAAGTGCATCCACTTTTGGGGATGTGTATTCCGTCATTATGTAATAAAGGGCGAGCCCATCGCAATTATGGACACAAATTCCAGACTCCGAGCTGATACTGAATAAAAAACAATATCACTCAATTGACCCCGGCATCGAACCTGAGACCTCGGCACTGCAGTCATACCGTAATACAACTACGTCACTGAGGCGGTCAGGGTAACTTTCATTCACCAAGTAAATTTTATTGAATAATGCTTTGTAACTTGGCTGAAGTTCTAAAGAAAGCTTGCCAAAATACCATAGTATTACCTCTGCCAAAGGATATTTTAAAATCGATTATTAAAAATCATTACATAAAAAGTTTAAAATTTTATTATTTTAACAAATATATAGGCTATTAATTTTAGTGGTAACTAAAATATACTTAGTGATTAAAACTATGTACAGTATATTGTCGGGGTTAGTGCAATACGAGCAATGGTAAATACAGCGTCAGTTATATAAAAAACAAAACAGGGAAGAGTTGCAATTGAAAGTATTGATGTTTATTTTGCATAGTAGGTATCTATCTCAATTTGCCTTTTTCGTCACTAACGCGGTATTTACTAGTACTAGGTACGCGGTATTTTACTATCCCCGACGATTATGATTATTGAAAAAAAATACAACAGATTTTATTATAGCTTAAAATATGTTTACATTTAATACTCAACATTACTTCCACTGCGTTACTTTTCTGCGAAATCCATTGTGTTACGTATTACGATTACAGCAAAATTACGTAGTTTTATATTTAATCCAGATACCATTCGAGAGCTTTTTGTAACCTGGCGGTTTATGATCATGGCTATTGTACATAAATACTATTTGTGTTTTGTGATCGTCAAGGAAGACGCGCGCCTTGCACCCCCGAATCCTTTGGGAGCAGTAGTAATGTCTCGGCGTTGAATGCCTGAATGTATATCCATCTACCATTAACAGTGTCTTGTTCCCAGTTGTGGTAATGAATTGAATGTCTAAAACATACATTTTAACACATGGTTATAGAAAAAAACTGTATTAAAGGATCAAATAAGCTTTAAATATAAAATTCGAAACACATACCTGAGAATTCTCCATAAGAATTTCGAGGGTACGTGAAGTCTGCCAACCCGCACTAGGCCATCGTGGTGGAGTAAGGCCTAAGCCCTCTCAGTAGTAAAGGAGGCCCGTGCTCAGCCATGGGCATTATATATTACATTATATATTAAAAATTGTGTATATTATTATGGAATACGGCCGCTTAGTCACTACCGTCTTGAAGTTGGTCTCGGGTGGGACTAAAGCCATTGTTTCTGGAGACTAGAGAGTAGAGGCTGACGACAGATGTAGAGGACAAGTGTCGTATTTAACTTCAAACCAGCCACAGCTTAACGGCCGTGCTGTACCTTTATCATAACACACACACACTCACGCCTTTTATCCCCGAAGGGGTAGGCAGAGGCGCAACTAGTGCACCCACTTTTCGCCGTGCGTATTCCGTCCCATGATGTGATAGGGGGCGAGCCTATCGCCATATCGGGCACAAATTCCAGACTCAGACTCAGACAGGGCTGATACTGCATTTTAAAAAACCCAATATTACTTTGCCCGTCCCGGGAATCGAACCCAAGACCTCAGCATTGCAGTCATACCGTAATACAACTACGCCACCGAGGCAGTCATAACTATATCACACCTTGGAAATATTGACGCCTGCACACGGTTTGAAAACCACACCACAGTAGATATTTCAACCGCCAGATAGCTTTTAAATCGACCGAATGATTAGTAATTTTGGGAAATCCTTAGAAAAATCTCGGAACGATAGTCTTCTTGATAAAATTTATCTATCAATTGAAAAATCAACTGAGTCGTGTAATAATAATAAAAGTTTTAAATTTAATTTATTTTGTACAATACATAAAGAAATACATTAATTGTTGTGGTAACCAAAACTAACCTAGTGCTAAGACTATATTAGTTAATAATAATAATAATATTTAGCAGGTCTCCAAATACCTATGTCTTATGGTTGAGGTCCAGAGTATAAAGGTTTTATACTTATTGCTGTAACTTATGTAATTTTAACTTCTAACTATAAAAAAATATTGAAATATGCAATGTTTATTTTCCCAAATAAATAAAATGATGGTTTGTATGTTATACTAATAACGATATATCAGAAAACTATAAAAAACAGGTGTAGTTAATAAAATAAAATCATAACTAATTTCAAACATATACCGAATTAAATTTATAAAAACCTGCAGGAACAGCAAGCCAAAAACTCTCCCCTGTTTGATCTTTCTCCTAAAAACTCCCAACTTTAACCCGGCGGGAGTGTGGCGGGGTGTAGCATACCCCACCAATTCTTTTTACTGGCGTACATTTTTATTATTGGAAGTTACGTGTTAGCGGCTTCGCGTAGCTGGAGCTGAGGTAGTGCAGGGGGGCACAGTTGCGTGATCGCAATGTGGCGTCAGTCGGCGTTCGAGATACACACGAGTATACGTACGTGGGTTAAGTGACACCCCGCCACATAGCTGGTGTATATATTTCATGACAAAAACTAACATTGCTTTTTCTGCTACTTTAACTTATTTCCTTTGTTTAATTGTAGATTTTAATAGAAAATGGACTATGACAGTGCAGAAAGCCCACGGCGGTCCATGCTAGCAGATGTACCGATGAGGCGAGCTCTGATGAAGAGTTTGACCACTGCTTTGAACATAATTTTCAATCTGATACTAAACAAGAGTTTTCCGATCACGACGAAGCGGAGACGAATGCAAATAGTGCTAATTCCGATGATTCGGAAGACAATATCCCGACAACAGCCCTCCCGAATGTATGACAATCGACGAAATTCTTTTCGCATTCAGGGGGAGATGTGGGTTTCGCGTTTACATCCCCAGCAAACCTGCCAAGTACGAAATCAAAGTCCAAGCTCTTGTTGATGCAAAATCTGTCTATACAGTAAATTTGGATGTATATGCAGGAAAACAACCTACAGGCCCGTATACTGTAAGCAACAAGGCTTATAATGTTGTAAAAAGACTAGTCCAGCCCGTATCACGCACGAATCGAAATATAGGTAACGTTTGATAACTGGTTATCAGTTACGAATTGATGGTGCATTTGCTAATCGAGCACAGGCTTACGTCGACTGGAACTGTAAGAAAAAACAAAAGAACACACAAGAGCATGTAACCTTTTTTGCAAAAACTGCAAACCAATTTCAACACCAGTTCCTAAGCTGTTCCTAAGATTTTTAGTTATTTTTTTAGTTTATAAAGTTACTTATTTCATTCAAAAAACTTGTTTTTCTTTAGTTCCTTTTAATTTTTGAGAGACTTAAATTTTTTTGATTGAAATTTTTAGTGACTTGTTTCCCGTAAGTAAAAAAATAAAATATAACAAAAAATAAATAATATAATACTTTTTCAGAAACAAGTTTTATAGGCAATTTTGTTAACGGGTATGTCATACCCCGCCACATACTCCTTGTTACATTTTCTCACCACACTCTCGCCGGGTTAAACCCGAACAATTGTCCCGTCTATCGCTCTATAATACTTGCGGTTCGGAGGATGATTGTGGGTGCCGACGATCAATTGGACTTCATTCTTCTCATTCAGTTTGATTCGAACATTACACCGGGACTTGGTAGCAGTACAGGCCCAGGTATTACACTTTTTCAGTGTAAACGGGTACCCATTGCATATTAACTGTTTACATCCCCTTTGCGAGGTAATAATATTGATTTCTGCAAGTATTATGTCGTGTTAGTTGTTAAGTTTATGTTGACTGCATAAGGAATCACGCACACACACATATTCACGCCTTTTATCCCCGAAGGGGTAGGCAGAGGCGTAATTAATGCAACCACTTTTCGCCGTGCGCATTCCGTCCCTTGATGCGATAGGGGGCGAGCCTATCGCCATATCGGACACAAATTCCAGACTCCGGGCTGATAGTGAATTTAAAAAACCCAATATTACTTTGCCCGTCCCGGGAATTGAACCCAAGACCTCAGCATTGCAGTCATACCGTAATACAACTACGCCACCAAGGCAGTATAGTAGTTATTTTAGTAGAAAAAATTAATAAATGATTGTAAGTACGTGAGGATGTAGTGTATGAGTGGAAGAAGCATGGAGCGCTGTAATTTAATAATTATTAATAAAATGGGAAGACATAATTTTTTTCGGGTTTTGCCACTCTTATTACTAAGGGGGATGAAAAATAGATAACAACCTATTCTCAGACCTACCAAGTGTGAGTATAAAATTTCATCAAAATCGGTTCAACGGTTTCGGAGGAGTATGGTAACAAACACTGTGACACGAAATTTTTATATATATAGATTTAACAGGTCTCCAAATAGGCTATGCTTTATGGTTGAGACCCACAGTGTAAAGATTTTACGCTTATTTCTGTAACTTAAATATTTTTAAGTTCTAACAATAAAAACAAATTTTAAATATGCAATTGTTTATTTTCCCAAATATATAAAACGATGGTTTGTATGTTATACTAATAACGATATATCAGAAAACTATAAAAAACAGGTGTAGTTAATAAAATAAAATCATAACTAATTACAAACATATACCGAACTAAATTTATAAAAACCTGCAGGAACGGCAAGCCAAAAATTCTCACCTGTTTGATCTCTCTCCTAAAAACTCCCAACTTAAACCCGAAAAATTGTCCCGTCTTTCGCTCTATAATACTTGCGGTTCGGAGGATGATTGTGGGTGCCGACGATCGATTCGAATTCATTCTTCTCATTCAGTTTGATTCGAACGTTACACCGTGACTTGGTAGCAATACAGAGCCAGGTGTTACCATTTTTCCGTGAAAACGGGTACCCATTGCATAATACCTGTTTATAGCCCCTTTGCGACGTAATAATATCGATTTCTGCAAGTATTATGTCGTGTTAGTTGTTAAGTTTATATTGACTGCGTTCAATAAGGAATTCCACATACTCATACTCACGCCTTTTATCCCCGAAGGTGTAGGCAGAGACGCAACTAGTGCACACACTTCTCGCCGTGCGTATTCCGTCCCATGATGTGATAGGGGGCGAGCCTCTCGTCATATCGGGCACAAATTCCAGACTCCGGGCTGATACTGAATAGAAAAACCGAATATCATTTTACCCAACCCGGGGATCGAACCCAAGACCTCAGCAAGGTAGTCAAAGTTAAGTAATTACATAAATAAAATTTTCACTTTTACGATATTTTTGAGTTTCAAAAGTTATTCGCCATGAATGTACAGACATCGATGTCAGTTTTTTCTCAGGCAATAAAGCTTTTTCACAAACAAATACAGGTGCATAAGTCATGTCCGGGTTTTGTTTCAAATAAAAACTACTAAACTTACAGATATAAGACGTTTTTATTACATGATCTTTATATTTAAATAATTTTTTTCTTCTTCTTCAGTAATTCACTAATGCTACAACATTAATTTAGCAACTTCAAAAACATGCCTGTCATCGTTCTTTCACTTCTCTCTTTCCACTCTTATCCTTCTTTTAAATTAATTACGTACTTCATTTACTATTACATTGGCATCTTTTTGCTTTTTGTTATAATATCTAGCAAAAAAAACCCTTCACTTTTTCTGATATTTTCTTTTCTTCACTAAGGTTATCAATATGAAAAACACGTACCACAAGACCAAATTCAAAATCGTTGCATTATCAACATCCCAAGAAAATTATCTGCTATTCTCAATTCTATTTCTATATTAAGACAGAAAGATAGTATTTTACAATATGTATGATTTCTAAGTTAATCCTATAGTAGAAGTTATTCTACTGCCATATATTTTAGGTATATTATAATGCAAATGCATTTTAAATAAATAGGTGCTACTGATTGACATTTTATTAGTACAATAGGTAGGTTCATAGTTATCCCGGTACATACAAAAGATTTCTTCTTACAAATACTATAATCAACCTTAAACATTTCAAGCAATCAAGTTTAATTCATATTTATATGAACTAATATTCATTTTGAACTTAGTTACGTTATTTTTACTACTACAGTTAATACAAATAACATCTCACAATTGTTTGTAATCCATACAAAAATCCATTTTATATTTACATGAATATAAATTATAAAAAAAACTTAATTCAACAGACTAGGATGTTAAAAATTCTAAGTAGGTACATAACTAACATCTCTTTCATAGATCAATTTGGTAGAATAATCAATGTGCAATCCATAATATATTTTACAAAAAAGATAACAAATCCGAAAATATACATCTTCCAACTCTATTGCACTTGTAGTCACGATCACACAATACACAAAATAAGCATTTCGGGTGGACGCCTGCTATTTCAGCACAAACGGTGCCAAATATGCCGAAAAATCGTTATTCAATATCCAAGACACCATCGTTGATCCCAATTTAATATCCAATAGTTAGTCCTCTTATCGATTTCGAATCGATTCTGGTGCTTTTATCGATGAATCAAAGTCGAACAAACGTGCCATTACTCAGCTTCATGAACGGTTTCTTTGGGTGGTTATGGTCCTTGTCCAGACGGGTAATGTTGCCATTGTCTTCTAGCTTCAATTTCGCTTTACAATTCTTATTTGAACAAACCCAGTAATTCCAATAGTTCTGTGAGAAAGTGAATCCATCTACTAGAATCATATCTTTGCCCCTCTGCGACTTTATAATCTCGTAGTTTACACCTAAAACAAAATATCTGTTGGTTTTGTGACTTGGTTTTAATAGAGAAAGTGTTACTGCTAAAATGATTCTTCGGTTTTATAAATGTCAAAAAAACGTTTTTGCGTGGTTGGTAATAGAGATTTTTTTATAATTTTTATAATTATTAATAAGAATGAAGAAAAACAAAAATTAGATGCACCTTTGATTTAATCTCAATGATCTGATTTGACTTTTTCTTTATCAAAATTATATGCGTCAATAAAGAAAAAAATACATAACTATATTAACAAATAATAGGTGGTGTCGGTTCCGAAAACAAATAACTACTTATAGAATAATGCTAAATATTGGTTTGTATTTCCTTTCCTTCAAATCACGATTAATTATAAACCTTGATTCATATCAGTCTATACTTCCCAGTGGATGTGAGGATATAATGCCTCTTCGGATGAACGTGATTGTTGTCAACAAATACGAGATCGCCACTCGAACTAAACTTTAACCTGGCTTTGCATTTGGCGTTGATAGAACAAATCCATCCAGTATTTGACGTTCTGCAGAATGTGTAACCATCCAATAATATCAGATCCTTGCCCTTTTGAGATTTTATCATTTCGTAACGAATTCCTGTGAAAGAAGCGATGTTTAATTTATTTTTAAAAAATATTCGGTCTCCTTACAAATATTTGAGATTATTACACGTTCTGTAATATATTCCAAACTACAAAAACAGCAAGGAAAATAAAAATCCATTTGATACATAATACTTTATTTATTATCGCATAATAACAAAAAATAATGTAATCGATTGGTTTACTGCTTAAGTATTCAACAATATAGTTTAAAATGCTTCTTACTTTTCTAAGGCTTGATAATACTTCAATGTAAGAAAAAAAAAATAGGACGTATAATCAAGTCCTTAATACCGTCATTGATTAAGTATATACCTAGATAGACACAGAACGTTTAAAACGCGTTGAAAAAAATAGAGTCCAACTGTTCCCCACTAAATGAGTTCGAGTGAATTATTTTTTGTTTTTTTTCATGGATATAATTTTCTCTCCGTTTTAATAGAAACCATGTAATAACTGGTATCATTATGCACGCACACAAGGATACGCAGAATGATGCAGCGATAGCGTATGACACAGCTGTCACGCATACTAGCTTAAGAAAAGTTGGCCTGTTTGTTTTAGTTTCATTGCAGCGCTTCTTTCTATCTAGGTATATAATTAATCAAAGAATACCGTCACTAAACTTACAAAAGATTTGTAAACAAACATCTTAAAAATACCTATTCTATAATATTGCTGTATTTAATAACATATTATAAGGGAATAAACGGATTTTTATTTTATTTTTATCGTTTACAACTAATGATTTGAAACAATTAATAGAATGGACCGATTTCACCGCTAGCAGGTAAATGCTGCTCCTACTCGTAACATAAATTTATAAGCCGACCAAATAGAACAGTCATACTCTAATCTATGTTCAAAATATAAAATGAGTACTATCTACATTAGCTGTAACTATAAACAAAGGACATGTCCAAAAACGGGCCTGAAATTCTAAACAAGACAATTTATATATATTTGGAAAGAACTTCTGAAAACTAGCTTTTTGCAATAAATCGTTTAATTTTAAACATCTCCGATTTCGAGATTTATGTGTTTTTGTTTGGCAGTTACGAATGGAGGGGTCTAAAAATTTTTTTTTAATGATTTTGCCCCTTTAATATCCCTAAAGTTTGAGCCTGGTTATATTTTGAGGCCCAGCTCCCATACAAAAAGCGGACATCTCCTTTATTTGAAATCTGTTCCACAGGTCCTTAACCTAAACAATTTATCTTAACAAATATTTTTTTCCGCCGGGTGTATAGAGGTACTTCCTTCTTGGATGAATGTGCACGTTGTAAGCGTATACCAACTGCCCTGTCTGATTGAACTTTAGCTTCGCTTTACATTGGGAATTATTAGAACATTGCCACCCAATATTCGAAGCCCTGGAGAAAGTATAACCGTCTATAAGTATCAAATCCTTGCCCCTCTGCGATTTAATAAACTCGAATTGGAAATCTGTGACAAAACGATAATAATGAATGCAGGGAAAAATATTTTTTCTCTTTCATTCTCTGTAAATATTAATTTATTTATCCTTCATACAGGTGGACGTTTGCATTTTGTTTTATAAAAAAAAGGTTTATGGCGGTACTGACATTTTTTATTATAAGCTCTCTAACACAAATATATTTTACAAAGAAACACACAAGTTATTATTCAAAGCCACACACATAAACTATTAAGACTCCTTAAATCGACGTCTCCTTAAATTCTACATTCATAATCAGCCACATGAAATTCTGATGAACATAGGCCGCCCATAAAGATTTCCAGACGGACATGTCAAAAGCGACCTGCATCCAGCTTGTTCCTGCGACATTAATCAATTCGTCTGTATATCTTGCAGTTGGACGTCCAAAGACGTTCCGTAATCTCCACTCGAGAAAATTCTACAACATAACGTAATTCCCGCGCGCTGTACGGACGTACTTTCTCCTCGGATGAGCGTGTTTATTGTCAACGAAGACAACTTCGCCCGCCGCATTTACTTTGAGTTTCGACCTGCATTTAGAGGTCTTAGAACAAGTCCAGGCGAAACTTGACGATTTGACGTAAGTGTAACCGTCCAATAACATCATGTCTTTGCCTTTCTGCGATTTAATCATCTTGTATTCGTAGCCTGTGACATAAAGAACATATTATCTAACACATATACTAATATGGCCCAATAAATCAGGTATAATATAGATGCAAACTCAAGCCTTTTACATTCCGAAAGGAGACAGAGATGCAATGACTGTCTCACTTTTCGTTGACTTTTTTCTGTCCCTTGATGAGATCAAATACTAAACCTAGAGAACTCACACACATACACTTTACTCATAAGACCAGATATTATAGAAAGTCAAAAATTTGCGTAGAACAATATTCTATTTAACAAAAAAAGACGACAAAAATAACATTTTATTTTTATTATAATAATATCAAAAAGAAATATAATGTAAATTAACATAGGCACATACATTTTACGAAAAAACAAATACCGTAGCTCATAAAGCTCATAAATTAATATCTGACATTTACTTGTTAGAACTCGGTAAACATATCAATAAATTTTCATAAAAAGGGAATAAATATAAATATTTTATAAAGTAGCAAGAAATTTTGCACATAAATGTATTTGAATCCTTTTTTTTTATTTACAAACTATAACTGAATGACGAGACGAGTATGAAGCTCGCCTGATGTTAAGCAGCACGCCCAGAAACAGTAAAACACAACTCGACCTTTCAATTACAACTTTATAAGGCTTGGCGCGGCAATGCACTGCGCTTGACACCCTAAGAAATGATGCCAAGATATAATGCCAACAAACAACTTGACCCATCGCTTGTAGTCGTAGATATCCGCGGGGAAGTAAAGAATTCTTATTAGTTATTAGCATCCAACTTTCTTAAATTATATTTTAATATCTTATCGATAAGTCTATCGCAAGGATACGTCACTACCATACATTTTTTTTGTCTATTAGCGTTAACGCTTGCAGAAAAGAATCTTGGCTACGAGCCTTGGACGTCACTCCGCTTACCAGACGCAGTGGGATAACTTTCCAAGCGCGTATAATTTTTTTAATATACTTATGCTAACATAACATAATTCCCATTCTGCGTTATGAAATATTTCCTTTTCGGATGGCGGTGGGTGGGATCCTTATGAACGATCGTACCAGCATCATCGAGCCTCAACTTGGCACGGCATTTAGCGATGGAGCATATCCATCGGTTTTTACTGCAGCTTATTTTGTGGTAGGTATAACCATCGCAAAGGATCAAATTGTTGCCTTTCTTCCCTTTGACTATGTTGTAGCCTGTAATTTGTATATTAATACTTAAGCTCAGGTTGTAATAATGAATATTGTTTTACATACATACATTCACTCCTTTTAAGCCGAAAGTAACCATTTTCCGCCATGCTTATTCCATCTTTTAAAGTGAGAGGTGAGCTTATTGATGTAACGGATACAAATTCTATTTTTTCAGACGTATACATTTCTATTGGAATAATAGCTAAATTACAAAAAATATTCAATAGTATTTTTTATATTTCAGTCCTCGTAAAAATCATTCATTCCCTGTCTCTTCCTAATTTCTGGTCAATTCCTTTAAATAAGTCTTTCTCATCTCCAAAGGCAATCATTAGGAAATGACGTCAAATCAAACGCGTAGGCAACAGAAGATAGAATCTTAACACCTCATTGGTTAGTCACTAACGGCCGATCTTAACCTTCAATCCGATCGCAATAATAAACCAATCAAAATAAGTCATTTATAAGCATGTCAAAAATACTTTATACTGATTGGTCCATTTTCACGATGGATCAAACCACCAACACCTCAGTCCGCCCCGTGACCACGAAGTGCTGCAAAGCCTTCGAAACGTCGGGAGAAAAATTAAATAAAAAACCGCGATAAAATCCGTTATAATAGTTTAATTTCAATGTCAAACGAACCAATTGAGATCTTTTTTTAATTTGACGGTAAATCCCATTGCTGTAAAAAACCCCTAAAACGGACAATGAGGCGATAGGCTTCCATCTAAACGTTGGTGGCAATCGTAATTGAGCTGTGAACAGGTGATGCTTGACTGAATGAGGATATTAGTCATCAATTATACTGTAAATAAAACTCATACACCCTTAAATCTCAATTATTTAAATTTAAAACACACAGTTATGCCTTTTATCGCTGAAGAGGTAGACAGGCGCAATTAGTGCGGACATTTTTGGCCGTTCATATACCGCCCCGTGCGACAAGGAGCAAAAAGTAAACCGAAAAAGCCAATATTTTCCCCACCTGAACCCTACAGAGCAATCCAACTATACCATCGACGCAAACAAAAATATACACAACTAGAAATGCTCGCGGGTCCGCCCGAATGAAAAGGTTTTTCGGGATAAAAATATTTTCCCAGGATAAAAAGTAGCCTATAGCACTCAGGAGTAATGTAGCTATCTATTAGTGAAAGAATTTTCAAAATCGATTCAGTAGTTCCTGTGATTAGCGCGTTCAACCAAACTCTTCAGCTTTATAATATTAGTATAGATATTCTACAGCATCACGTAATGTCCGCTACTAGTGACAACATATTTTCTCTTTGGATGATCGTGAGTATTGTTCTTCTCTACTATTGCGCCATGTTTATCCAACCTCAGCTTGGCCTTACACATTGTGCTGACAGAACAGATCCATCTGGCTGTACTAGCTTGGAAGAACGTGTATCCATCTAGAAGAATGAGATCCTTTCCTTTCTTCGATTTAATGAGTTCGTAATCATTATCTGTAAAAAGTAGTAAAAATTATTTTAGAAACGCCAGTATATTGAATTACTGAAAGGCAATGAAATACGCTCATAATTTATTACTATTAAGAGGTTATGTGTCACTACTAGTAATTACAATAGCTAGTCTCCATGATTACAACTATATAAATAAAACAAAATACTAGAATTAAGTCATTTTTCATATTTTTTTTCTACCGCCAAGCAACAGTGTGCATGCACTGTTGTGTTTCGGTTTGAAGGACATTGTAACCAGTGTAACTACAGGACATAGTGAGACTTAACATCTTATGTCTCAGGATGACGAGTGCAGTGGAATGCCACACAGTACTTTGTAACTCAAGGTGCTGGATGGTGTTGCTACTGTTTATAGGTGGTCGTTTCACTTACCATCAGGCGAACGGCATGCTCGTCTAGTCATTCAAAGCCATAAAAAAAAAACTAGTAAAATGGACATACATAAATAGGGTGTAAAAACCATTACCCTTCGTCGCTACAGCGTAATCGGATAAGACCAGAATTGTATTAAAAAAAATTGACACTAACCTTATTAAAGGTCATTACGGACCGTAAGCTGGGCCGTAAGTTTTTGTCCACATATTACAGGATAAAATAAGCCCCATCACGAATGACGTAGTAATTTCTTTTTGGATGGTTATGATTGTTGTTTTTGTACATGATAGAGCCAGAATCATCCAGATTCAATCTAGCCGCACACCCCGATTGCACCGAACAATAGTCAATACCATCGTCTTTGTGCAGCGTGTTTAAATGTGTAGCCATCTAAGAAAATTAGGTCTCTTCCTTTCCTTGATTTGACTAATTTATAGCCTATATCTGTAAAAAGTTATCTCAAAAACATCTAGTGATAAATTAGGGTAATTTATGTTCGTACAATATTAAATGTGTTTTCTTTGTAATTCTGGAATCTATATATATAATAGCGAAAGGTCACTCACTCACTCATCACGAAATCTCAGAAACTACAAGTGCTAGGAGTCTCAAATTTTGCATGAGGGTTCCTTTTAGGACATAGGTGCTCACTAAGACGGGATTTTGCAAAATTCAACTCCTAAGGGGGTAAAAAGGGGTGGCAAAGTTTGACGCGATAAATTCAAAAAATACCGAACGGATTTGGATGAAATTTGGTATGGAGGTAGTTCGACACTCTGGGAAGGTTTTAGACTACTTATCCCGGAAAAATGTATAACGGGATTTTTTCCAGGAAAAACTCTTTCGTGCGGGCAAACCCGCGGTCAAAAGCTAGTACATAATAACACCATATACTTTTATAATATATTTATTATTTCATAAGTGTCTAATTACAGTAAAAAAATGATATTAAAGAATGGTATGAAACAATCCAAATAGTAACAAATAATGATATATCTTAATCCAAAAAATCGTAACAAACCTTAAAAATTACAAAGTTACAAAAATCTTCGTCTATCACCTTGTAATAACTAATTAATACATAATAACATAATTATATGATCAGGCAGATAAAACCTGTACACATTTTATCAAGTGTTTTGTTTTAATTACCTTAAGAGATTTTTTAAAACATATTTTTCTATTAGGTCAGTTGTTTCTCTACAACATTGCATAAGAATGCCATCGGACTATGACACATACTTCAAACCTTTTAACTTTCCTCAATTAGATGTCCACCACTATACAATAGACTTAATTTTATAGGTAATTTGAAGATTCAATTTGTCCAGCTATTTTTGAGGGTTACTATACAATCCACCCAAAATATATCTTACTATGTATATTACATATATAATTATATATTAATATTACAGTCTAAAATATACTCCGTTGTTTGTAACAGTGTATTTCCTTTGAGAATGAGTATGGTTATTATTCATCGACACAATTTTGCCTGAACTGTCCAACTTTAACTTTGCCTTACATTTGGTGTTAACTGAACAATACCAGAGGTTATGACTGACATGGTAGAAGGTGTATCCGTCTAAAAGGATGAGATCTTTCCCCCTTTGCGAGCGCACTATCCTGTAACCATGGTCTGGAATGATAAAATACATATTAATAATATCACAAACATTTCTTACAAGCTTTTGCCCGCGTGATTGAGTTTTCCCGGAATAAAAGTCCCGCTTTAGATTTCCCGGGATAAAAAGTAGCCTATGTATTAATCCAGGACATAATCTACCCGTGTGCCAAATTTCATCGAAATCCGTTCAGTAGTTTTTGCGTGAAAGAGTAACAAACATCCATGCATCCAGACATCCGTACATCCATACTTACAAACTTTCGCGTTTATAATATTAGTAGGATAGTGACTTCAAACATAACGAAACAAAAACGACTGTACACATCTAAAATACAAACGCTTACTATACTTATATTCCAATAGAACACATTTATGATAATATTTTCAGTAACTGAAATCATTTTTCAGGTAATAGCTTTATATATATCTGTAATAAGTCACGTTAATTACTTGTCCATCAATAGATCTACAAAATTTGTTTTGCTATGATCTTTTCAGAGAAGCGACAATAGGCTAAACGAGACGAAGGTCCGCAGGTTAAAAGACCAAGGGCATGCACCTTTTACTTTTCTAAAAAGTTATGTATGTATTCCTTGTGAATTATCGCTTGCTACAACGGTGAAGGAAAACATCGTGAGGAAGTCTGCCTACCTGAGAAGATATCCATAAGAATTTCGAAGGTCTGCCAACCTCCACTAGGCTAGCGTGGCGGACTAAGACCTAAACCCTCTCAGTAGCAGAGGAGGCCCGTGCCCAGCAATGGGACAGTATATAGACTAAGTCCTGGATACCATATAGGGCATTTTTATCTCGAAAAAACACAATGTAAGTTTCGTTTCAAGAAGACTTCCACCAAGCAGACCACACGCTTAAACTAGTACATCAATTCATGGAATTAAAAAAAAAAATTTTCTCTTCTCTGTATCTTAATGCATACATGCTCTTTGCTGATAGCGTATTTTTTTTCGCATGTGTATGGATATTGCTTAAATATAATATATATCCCGAGGTGTCTAACTTCAGCTTGGCCTTGCATCCTGACCTCACGGTACAGTACCAGTTGTCGTTGATCCTGTGGCTAAAAGTGTATCCATCCAACAGGATTTGGTCTTTACCTCTTTGCGAACGCACTATTTGGTGACCATGGCCTGTAATGATGAATTAAATATTATAACATGCCTGGCTGGGTAGGTGTGGCGGTACTTTTAGGGGGGCATTATTACTTTTGACTCATGTACCATTGGTAGTAGGTGGGGGGCACGCGTAATTCTTATTTGATGACATAACTTTTTTTTGCCCCTATGCCTAGTGGCTGCATATTTTGGATCCTCCTCGAGAGGCCAGAAGCCACGCAAGAACACCGACTACGGCAATGTATATTTCGGCCGCCAAGCAATTTACAATCACCGTTGTGGACTGGTTTGAAGGATATTTCAGTCAGTAATTTATAGGTATTATGAGATTTAGAAATCTAAATAAAATGAAATAATATATACGAACCAATACACACATTATTTAGATTCCGTCAATATCAACTCTACCACCAGTTCGGAATGTCTCGAGAGTATTGAAAGCAGTTCCAAGTAGTGAGTGGGGCTGATTTTTCCATTATCAGTTAATTTTATTGTACCAACATTTTTTTCATTGTTAGTATTCGTCTATACTTAAGTATGATATACTATCTAAACTAAAGACACCCGTTAAAACCCTTAAGGCTGATAAAATAAAAAAATTAAGTGGTGTTATTAAATAAAAAAGACAGAAAAACATTTAAAATTTATTCAAAATAAATCAACATGATTTTATAACTAAATGTATTAAATCTTAACATATAGTCCATCTTTCGTGATAGTATATTTTTTTCGGAAGTGTGTATGGTTATTGTTTATAGATATAATTTTGCCCGAATCATCCAACTTTAACTTCGCCTTGCATCCAGACTTCGCAGAACAGTACCACCTATTGTCGTTCACGTGTGAAAATGTGTAACCATCTAAAAGGATGAGATTTTTTCCTCTTTGCGAAACAACCACTCGGTAACCGTAATCTGCAATGAGTAATGTTTATTGCTTTATTATTGCCAATTAATAGAAAGCTTCTTCGTGAACTATAAGAATAAAAGTAATTTCTAAAGTTATAAGTATTGCTAAAGCATAAACGGCACTAAAATTAAAGCCATAAGGTTTCCACAACACACAAGAACGTCTATCACTATCAATGATGAAGCCAGCTGATAATTCAATGGGTTTCTAACACATTAATGTCTACAGACGTTATGAAACTCAAAATATTACACGCTTTATATTAGCTTCACTTGTTTTAAAGTGTGATATGCACGCAGAACTTACATGTATAATACATTATTTGTACTGGAAAATCTAATAAAAGGTTATTCAATTTTTTTTTATAATTAATCATTGCGCATTACTTAATACTAAAAACACTAAGGGCCGACATTCCGGACCAGGGAGACGAAAATAATTCTTTAGCGGTCCCCCGACACGACGACGCTTGGGTCAAAATATTACTTGGTACTTAAACGACAAAGACACTTTAATATTTACTTTTTAGAGATTTTTGTGTCGGGGGTTATTTTAATTTTGATTTTATTTTTTATAATAGTAAAGTGGTTTTTACTGCCTTGAAGGCGTAGTTGTATTACGGTACGACTGCAATGCTGAGGTCTCGGTTCGATCCCCGGATCGGGCAAACTGATATTGGATATTTCTATTCAGTATCAGCCCGGAGTCTGGAATTTGTGCCCGATATGGCGATAGGCTCGGCTAGGATAGATATGACATCATGGGACGGAATACGCACGGCGAAAAGTAGGTGCATTAATTGCGCCTCTGCCTACCCCTTCGGGGATAAAAGGCGTGAGTGTGTGTGTGTGTGTGTGATAATAGTAAAAAATAATCAGTACAAGTAATAAAATACAAAGTAATTTTTCCTTTTTTAATAATTTTAATATCCTCTAGATATAAATAAGAATAATCGTTTAATTATAGTTTCTATGTAAAAACCAGTTGTCCTGTCTCACTTCTAACATACTTTCTCGGTTCGTGTGTGTGTATATTATAGAGATGAGTTATCACACCTTCAGAGTTCATTCTCATGTTAGCCTTGCATTTATTCTTTTTTACGGAGCACACCCAAATGTTGAAGTTTTGGCAAAACGTATAGCCGCCAATGATAATCAGCGTTTTACCTCTTTGCGACTTGATGATTTCGTATTCTATTTCTGTAAGATTTTTTTATACATCAGATTTCTTTACTCTGACTTATTAATAACATATTGTGTTTTTTAATGGGTGTATATTGCGTATTTTATAATATTGAGAGAGTAAAAAAATAATTAGGCATATTTCATTTATGTACCGATGTAAATTTAATACTAATCATACCTTCGAAACAAAAGTTGTTATTAATCAATGTTTCAACATAGTTCATCTTTTGATACCTTACGTCTGATAATTTGGGATTCAGAGACGAAACACTGACTAGGTAATCACTGATATTTTTTTTATTGATAAGGCCCAATACATCTGCTGTATAAATCTAAACATAGTAATCCAGGAAAAACATGAACACTAATCCTAATACTTAGTGTCTAAGATAATTCTTGATCTACAATTATAAAATAAACATAAATAATATAGGTACTCGTCAAAAATTCACCTGCCGGACAGATATGTTATTCATTTGTATAAACCATTCAGTTCTGAATGACGAGACGAGCAAGCCGTTTGCTTGAGGGCAAATATCAAAAGTTATAAACAGAAACAACACTCAGAATAAATTACAGTTTATTTCAGCGAACCGCTTTGGGACAATCAACATCTCACTGATTATCCATTATAGTAACACCAGTGTTCCATCTAGACACCTAGTGAAGACCCTCGGCGCATGCGTGTGTACGTTGTTGATCCTGACAATCTTTCCCGCAGGACTGATCCTCAGGCTGGCCCTGCATCTGTTCTTCCTTACCGAGCACACCCAGGACCCGTAGTCACATTCAGAGAACGTGAACCCTCCGACCACCAACAGCTTTTTACCTTTCTGCGACCGCGCGATTTCATACGGCATTTCTGCAATATGTTGAGTATTTTGATTATTAAGTAGTTTCAAAAGTAAGTATACTGCACAGTGCATACACACCTACACTCACGCGTTTTATCCTCGTAGGGGTAGGCGAAAGCACAGCTAAAGCACCCACTTTTTGCGGTGTGTATTACGTCCCATGATGTGGTAGGGGGCAAGCCTATCGCCATATCAGACACAAATTCCAGACTCCAGACAGGTACTAACTACGCCTTCGGGGATAAAGATGTGATTGTATGTGTGTGTGTGTGTGTGTGTGTGTGTTAATATTCCATTTATTACTCCTATGATTTGAGCTTACATTTGTTCTTGTGCACCAAACCCACCGAATGGGTTTGGATTGGGAGATGGTATATTATTAGAGGCACGAGCCGTGAGCTCTTGTGATTGGTCGGTTTGACGTCCAACGCGCCGATGTTTCACGCGATTGGTTCTTTAGTTGAAAGTAAAACAAACAGTTTTAAAGTAACCTCCTTTTATTAAAATAACACATATCTCATATTTTACTACATAATTATATTTTCCATACACTCAATATTAATTAATATTTCATACATTAATATTTTTATAAGTACATTAAATTAGGTACTTAAGTATGTTCTATTTAACTCTTTATAAACTTTATGATTCTCAGGTAGGAATTGTTTATTTTATATTTGAACACTGTAGAAATTAACGTAGGTATTATTGATCGCCTAACAAAACGTTTTTCTCCGTGTAAAATATTGCAATTTAATTGTTCCAACGAATCAACGAATAGACACCCAAAACCACTACAACTACATATTAATATTAGTATTTAACAACGTATAAAACACAACACTATACAATACCTACTTGGTGGTAGGTCTCTCATATGTAAGAGTCCGTCTGGGTGGGTACCACCGCAATGTCTATTTCTACCGCCAAGCAGCAGTGTGCATGCACTTTTGTGTTTCGGTTTGAAGGACATTGTAGCCAGTGTAACTACTGGTCATAATGAGACTTAACATCCTATGTTTTAGGATGACGAGCGCAGTGGAATGCCACACAGTACTTTGTGAGTCAAGGTGCTGGATGGTGTTGCTACTGTTTATGGGTGGTCGTATCGTTTACCATCAGGCGACCGGCATGCTCGTCCCGTCATTCGATGCAATAAAAATAAAAAATATACCAAGAAATGAAACAGTAAGAATAAAGAAATAATATACATAATACATGTATATACTTTTACTCTTATAAAACATAGCACATAATACCTATGCGTAAAAAATATCTTATTATAATTGCAGCACTACGTGCCAAACATTGGTCACAGCTTACAAGTGTCACAGATACGGAATTATAATATAGAGCGCATAATAATTATATTATGTTTTCATACAAATAGAGTAAACTCACGCCTTTTATGCCGGAGGGGGTAAGCAGAGGCGCAACCAGTGCACCCACTTTTGGCCGTGCGTATTCCGTCCCATGATGTGATAGGGGGCGAGCCTATCGCCATATCGGGCACAAATTCCAGACTTCATGCTGATACTGATTAGAAAAACCCAATATCACTTTGCGCGACCCGGGGATCAAACCCGAGATCTCAGCATTGCAGCCGTACCGTAATACAACTACGCCACCAAGGCAGTCAACTCAGTCAGTCAGTAAACTAAATTAACCACTCTGTAAAAAGTGACACAGCGAATGGGATGCCAATACTACAACGTAACAGCTAGCAGCTAGCTAAGCTGTTTCTGTATGTACAGCCAGCCCCCATAAGTAGCTGAACAAATTGAAAATTTCCAATTGCCTATACGCGTTCGGTTTAATTGAAACATTTTTTTCTTTGTGTAGACTAAAGTAAACGCATTTTCATTTATTTTTGTGAAGAGCAAAAAATATTGGTAAGAACACAAAAGTGTTTAAGCGATTAGAAATTTAAACTTTGTTCAGGTAGAAAATTCTACTAATATTATAAACGTGAAAGTATGTAAGTATGGCTGTACGGATGTTTGTTACTCTTTCACGCAAAAGCTACTGAACGAATTTCGATGAAATTTGGTACACGGGTAGATCATGTTCTGGATTAACACATAGGCTACTTTTTATCCCGGGAAAAGTCATTCACGCGGGCGGAGCCGTGGGCAAAAGCTAGTGATAACTATACCGAGCGCGTTCATTTTTTCTCCCACATTTATTAAAATATAATTTGACACGATGTAAGCGCAGTTCATGGTTCCTTAATGCACATAATGTTTTGGCAAAGTCTCTTATAAAACTATCCAATAAAATAAAAATAAAATGACAAGCAATGTCAAACAAACTGTACCCTAGCATTTTTAATAGGGGCACACCAAAGTCACCCCACTTCAACTGATGGTAAGCTGAGCGGGGTCCAGATAGAACGTCGACTGACGAAAGAAGAAAAGAAAGAAAGAAAAACGATTTATTACGACGAAAGATGATTATGCCGGCCTGTTTGAAACGGATATGACAAAGTTTAGGCCATTATGCCATAGATGCCTAACCTAAACTTTGACATACACACCATTAGCCAACTTCATATACGCTGGAGGCTCGTGATTATGCTCAGTCACTGTATACATGATGGCTCCCTGCCCATCCAGTTTTACCCGAGCCCTGCAGCCGTAGTTCTTCTTCACGCAGTAATAGTTCTGCGAGTCACCTTGCCTCGAAAACGCATAACGCTGGTACATTAGCGACGTTTTACCACGCTCCGACGTGAATATCTCGTATTCGTCATCTGGAAGTTAAAGGTTTATACAATAACTTACACATGGTACTTTACATGCTAATAAAACTCAGGAGTTTTAAGACCTAACGCCTTATGCGCCATAATCCATATAACATACAACTTTCGATATCACAGATCTCGAATAGAAATTTCTGGCTGAAAAGTCGCTATTAATACGTCAGATTTAGTTCTTAGATAGTGTTATATGTCAGTTTTTTGAAACTTTATCAGGATATGATGAAACAGGCCCTTAGAAATAGTTGAGGCCACAATGATAGTGGTCAGGGACGGTTCCGCACAGCCATCTTAGTGCAAGACAAGATACCCTGGGGTCGTTCCGTATGCGCCGAAGAAGGCCACCGCAGGTTTTGATTGATATGCCGGTCTAGGGTGATATAGGGTTGCGGACTCGGTCCAATGCTCGATCGGGTGATTTTTTTATTAAACTGCTACTACGTGCAAGATGAGCTAAGCAGACAGTTGTTAAATTTTTCCTTGGTTTAAAAGAGATTAGGGAAGAAAGAATTTTTATTCACCAAACAGGTCAGATACAAGACTTACATAGGACGGATTAGTTTTTTTTTTTTTTTATTGCGTTGAATGACGAGACGAGCATGCCGTTCGCCTGATGGTAAGCGATACTACGATATTATATAGTTGTTTGTTATATGGAAAAGAAACACATCAAATTCAACAAATTCAATTTTATTAGATTTTTTTATATTCATCTTAACACCAAAGAAATATCTAAATATAAATCTCTACAACTCCGTTATATTGTATATAAAATTTTGAAACATCATTATGTATTTATTATTTAACAATTTTAAGATTCATAGGTAGCATAAACTTAAATACAAGGTAAGTCTTTTGTGTCATTGTCGTATTGTGAAGACGTAAACAAAACTTAAAATCAACTACGCCATTACAAATGGGAATCAACAAACAAAAAAAAACGGGGCTCGGGATTATATTATAACAGAATCTAACACATTCTCTAAACGCCGTTTACGTTGACGATACCTCTTTGTTTTTTCTTGCCACATCTTCATAGCCTTTCGTTTTTCCGCGCGATTCCTTTCGTTTCTCTTAATAGTTCCATTTTGCTTCTTCTTTTCGTATTTCATCCTTTCCTTATCTTGTTGTATCGCATACATTTCAGGGTCATTTTTTATACGTTGATACCTTAATCTTTCTGCTAAACGCTTCTTAGCTAGACGTTCTTCACGTGTCATTTTTCTAAATCTGCTGTATCCTGTAAATTATGTGAATGCATTCGATGTAGGAATTTTAAAAAAATTAGATGTTCATTTCTGATGCTTCACAGCGTTTTTTTTTTAATAATAAATATTTTCTTCATTATAATCACTTTTGTCTTCGACTTGCCGTCTCGGCCGTGTTCCCCCGGTCCAGCGAAGTTCTTCCAGTAAGTGACACTGTCATTGGGTCTAAATGTAATGACCAGTGGTTACAATTTTCTTTAAAGCAATAAAGAAGTGCGGCCATATTACTGCTGCTTGGGACAGAATAATTAAATCCTCTATACCTTATACCTATCCAATTTCAATCCATTAATCTCATGAATATTCGAGTTCTATGGTGTCAATATAGGCTATGTTATACGTGTTAAACAATCTTAGTTTTAAAAATAAAACGCTTTTCCATTTACATTCGTTTAATAAGCAACTATGCACATACATTTTAACACAGCTCAATAGTTTCCTTTTTTGACAAAAAAATAAAATAAAACTGTTCTTTAGACTTCAGTGTATAATATCTCTCAATAGAAAAATAAAAGGGATATCGTACATTTGATATAGTTTCTATAAAATAGTTTAATATCATAAAAGATACAGTGCTCAAAACTACCTACTTAGTCAAACTAAAATTCAAATACGTTTTACAATCATGAACGAGATCAAATATTTTTCATTATTGTACTTAATTAATCATAATTTACAGAATTAGGGCTTTAGGAAGTCCTTTGAAAATAACAAGGCATTAAAAAAATTATCAAATAATGTCGCAGCTCCAAAATAATTAGTTCAAATTTTTCTACTAGATCTACAGTTCTAACACAGTCAACACAGAACTGTGAGTGTAGGGCTATGACTAGACACAAACTTAATAAAAAAAGCCTTAATTAAACCATATTTTTAAATATTAACAGCACTCACATATTCAACGTTATAGAATACGCGTTAAAACTCTACAACTTAACACAATTTTCATTCGAAATCGCACGTGTCCTGTCACCTGTGCATAATATGACACGAATTTCGAAGCCTTATGCCTCACTAGACTAATTAGAAGAATATTTGAACCAATATTTGTGTTATCCAGCCAATGGAATACTTTTTATACATAAACTACTAAGTCGATGTTGTTTTGCAAATCTTTTGATAAATATACCAAGTGGAGTGTCGGCATTGGATTTTTGTCATCGATCTCACTAACATCACAAAAGGACAGGTTTGTCTATTAAGAACCGAATTTTAATCTTCAAATAAATGCTGTCAATCAAATAAATAATCTACCCATCCATCAAACATAATCTGACCAAACCAAAAAGGCAAAGAATTAATCTATTCTGCAAATGCAATATCAATTTGTTTGAAGCATATCTTAATAGCTTTCATCTACCCTTAACCTAATTTCAATTCAATTTCATATACATCCCCGCAGCGGACATCATGTACCTCGGCGGATCATGGTTATGACACTCATAAGCCCTCATGATGAGCCCATTCTTGTCCAATTTTACGCTGGCCTTGCAACTGGTAGCCTTCTTAGAGCAGTAGAACAGCCCAGGCGCGCGATTGTTCATTGAGAATGTATACCCGTTCAACATTAGCAGTGGCTTACCTCGTGCGGTTGGTAGCATCGCGTATTTGACTGCAAACAATTATAATATTAGAAAAAAAAACATACTCAACAATGACATAGCCTAGACCAGCTTTCGTATTAATATCATTATATTATATATTTTTTTTTCACAAAAACTTCTAAGTTATGGTATCTTGAGCCACAACGTAAATTCATTAACCTACTAAGTGTCTAAAAAGTAAAAATATTTTATTTATGGTTTTTTTTTAAAGTATTTATAATTAACTGTAACTAAAATATATATTTTGGGTCGCTGCCCGGGTAAAATAGATATAGAACTATTAAAAAAATACTTGAAATTCAATATTTTATTGATTTTTATTTGATAAATTATCTAAAGTTTAAAATTGTCTTAAATACTTCCAGATTTTAAATATAAAAAATGAGTTTTTCAATACTTTTTCTAATTTTGTTAATTACAATACTATCTAATGTAATAATGCACTAAAACATTTCTTTCGCGACTGCTTCTATTTTAGATATTTAAATTCTGTGATATTTTTCCCTCGGTAGAGAGTAGAGACAGTTCATATTCGTAGCGACAACCACCGGGTTAATGACGCCTGTAACCCTTAGGCCTTAGGGGTCAGCAGACATTGTGAATCATTTTGCATAATCTGACCTTAGTTTCAACTTTATTAAATTCTAATTCGTCGGTATTTAGCCTACATTTTAATCAAAATGCCATCATTCCAAAATGAACTGTAGCTGAAAATCAATTTCTATTTTACTCAGGTCTTAAAATCAGCTCCATAGATCTCAGCTTAAAACTTATTCTGTAAGAACTAATCTACTACTTGTATGAACATATTTGCCTAGTCACTGTCAGAGGTAGACTGCCTACTAAAAGTAGTTATTTTCCTAGATTTCCTGTCTAGCATATCCTGGAAATCTCTTCTTTTACGCGCACTATATATACGATACTCTTCCCTTTTCCTAGCTTTTAGTTTAGCGTATTTCTGGGAATCTCCTCTTATTCGATAGTAACGCATCTTTTCAGCTTCCCTTTTCTTTTTCAATCTTTCTTCCCTTATTTGTTCTTTTTGGGTCACTCGGTCCTTAATTTTTAGGACTGAAAACGAATGGAGTGTAATTGTTTATGGGTAAAATAATAAATATAATAAAACATTCAATACTTACATCCTTACTGACAAACATTATCTTAATATATATAAATCTCGTGTCCCAATGTTTGTCCTCAATGGACTCCTAAACCACTTAACCGATTATAATAAAATTCGCACACCATGTGCAGTTCGATCCAACTTGAGAGATAGGATAGTTTAAATCTCAAATTATAGTCGCAATTTTAATTTATTGCTAATTATTTGTCTGTTATTATTTGACAGTCACAATCATCTGTTAACTCCAAATGATTCTAACAGATGTCGATACCTTTCGACTGGGTTGAGTAAGTAATCAATAGATGGCGCTGCTATGAATGATTCTAACAGATGTCGATACCTTTCGACTGGGTTGAGTAAGTAATCAATAGATGGCGCTGCTATGGTAAATCTACGAACGTGTCATATAAGCTACATTTTAAGCGGGACTTTTATACCGGGAAAACTCATTCACGCGGGCGGAGCCGCGGGCAAAAGCTAGTATAGTTTATATAGAAAGTGAACAGGAACACGCTGGAAGCAGGCCGCTTTTGACAGGTCCGCTTGGAAATCCTTAAGGGAGGCCTATGGCCTTTTACTCGTGGTAGGTCTCTCATATGTAAGAGTCCGTCTGGGTGGGTATCACCGCAATGTCTATTTCTACCGCCAAGCAGCAGTGTGCATGCACTGTTATGTTTCGGTTTGAAGTACATTGTAGCCCGTGTAACTACTGGACATAATGAGACTTAACATCGTATGTCTCAGGATGACGAGCGCAGCGGAATGCCACACACTTTGATTAATTATATACCAACACAGTACTTTGTAACTCAAGGTGCCATATGGTGTTACTACTGTTTATGGGTGTTCGTATCACTTACGGTCAGGCGAACGGCATGCTCGTCTCGTAATTCAATGCCATAAAAAAAAAGTTCAGCAGTGGACTTCATATGACTGATGATGATATAGAGATGGCATAGAGCAATTCTATTCTGAATGAGTCTGATTCTCAGGGCGATCAGTATGACAAGCCTTCACTGCGCATGTATCATGCGCATAGCATAGAATAGGGTGCTGTGATAGACGTTATGCGATTGCACTCCAGATAGCTATCAGAATAACAACGTACACCTGTGCCTTTTACCCCAGTATGGGTAGGCAGAGACGCAACTAGTACACCTACTTTTCGCAGCGTGTATTCCATGATCCGTCCCATGATGTGAATACGTGCGAGCCTATTGCCATATCAGGCACAAAAAACCAATACTAACCCCTTTACTCGATCCTTGCATCGAACACGAGACATCAACCCTCAACTCCAGTGCACACACTCGAGGCAGTAAAAACAGATTCAGAAAACAAGTTCTAATATAATGTCAAAATTGTTTACCGTAGTGTACCTAAGTATTACGTAGGCACAATATTTTATATTACTTATGTACGTAAAAGTACCTACATGATTTATGTTATTTCCATAGAATATTAGGTAGATCAAAAATGGTTGATACACGTAAGCAGTTTTGACAATAATATTAATACTAGACTTCTGCTCGCAGTTCCGCCCGCGTGAAAAAGTTTTTCCGGGATAAAAATATTTTCCCGGGATAAAGTAGTAGTAAATAGCCTATAGCACTCAGAAGTAATGTAGCTTCCTATTAGTGAAAGAATTATCAAAATCGGTCCAGTAGTTTTTGAGTTTATCCATCACAAACAAACAAATAAACAAACAAAAAACAGATAAATCTTTCCTCTTTATAATATTAGTATAGATACCTATTGATCCGCCGTAATATAAACAAGCCGAGTGGTTTCAGGGAATATTTCGCGCGTATTTTTTAAACTCTCACTCGTAGTGGTGACAGACGTGAGAGGCGCGTGCGGGCGGGGAAAGGGACGAGTGGATCCGCAGGCCGGCCGCCCGCGCCGCGCCGCGCCGTTTCCCGCGCTTTCCGCCAACGGCTAAAGCTATTTATCTCGCTTATCGCTATTCGCCAGTAAGTTCTAGCGTTGCCAACTTAATGGATTTTCCGTCATATCTAGCGGATTTGGATACGTTGAAAACGGGAAAAAACTATCGCGGCTGACGGGATATTTAACGGGACAAACACTATCTTCAGCTAAATATGCCTTGTACATTTCTCAAAGGACATGTCCAAAAACGGGCCTGAAATTCTAAACAAAACAATTGATATATATTTGGATCTTTGATTAATTATATACCTAGATAGAGTGACGCGCTACAATGAAACTAAAACAAACAGGACAACTTTTCTTAAGCTAGTATGCGTGACAGCTGTGTCATACGCTATCGCTGCATCATTCTGCGTATCCTTGAGTGCGCGCATAATGATACCAGTTATTACCTGGTTTCTATTAAAACGGGGACATAATTATATACATGAAAAATAATAAAAAATAATTCACTCGAACTCATTTAGCGGGCAACAGTTGGCCTCTATTTTTTTTCGACGCGTTTGAAACGTTCAGTGTCTATCTAGGTATATAATTAATCAAAGAACTCCTGAAAACTGGCCTTTTCCAATAATTCGTTGAATTTTAAAGACCTCCGATTTTGAGATTTATTTAATTTTGTTTGGCTTGAAAACCAAACTTACTATGAACGTCTTTAAAAAAGTTAGTTATGAATGGAGGGGTTTAAAAATATTTTTTAATGGATCTAAGTTCCATATTATGCCCCTTTAATATCCCTAAAGTTTGAGCCTGGTTAGATTTTGAGGCCCAGCAATACAAAAAGCGGACATCTCCTTTATGTGAAGAGTTTTACATTAATTATTTTGTATGATGGCAATAAGGTCGATCAAAGACGTGTTTTGTAGTCTATAAAATCTACAATGTTCATGGACTTCCCTGCTAAGTAACCGGAATCCAATGTTTACATTTTTACATACTTGTTGTTAGTTTTTAAGTTTAGTAACTTATGTGTGTTGAGTGATTGTTTCATCTGTATTAAAAATGCCAAAAATTCAATTGCAATTGCTTGATGCTGTAATTAATACGGTTGAAACACTGCGAAGCCATGATCAAATATCAACTTATGCAGCTTCTACAATCGCAACAGAGCATGAAAATTCTGAAAATGACGATATTGTAGCTTTTTTATCTTAATAAACCTGTGTAATTAACCTATGAAAATATGTAACATATAACTTTAGAAATTTAACGGCTATTATTGAAGAATAAAAATTATTTTTAACGGATTTTTGACGGAATATATACAACGAACTTAGTGGATTTTTAAAAATCTTGTTAGCAACAATGGCCGTAACCGGTTCACACCTGTACGTCGCACTGTAGCTCCGCCAAGGAGCTCCGCACTAGTTCGCAGTTTGAACACTTCCGATCAGTTTTATACGATAAACAATAATTCGTACTACTGTTTACTGCGATTGTGTTATTGTTTAATAACATCGTTATTATAAAGTACCTATTTTCCAGAGTGCGTTTATAAAGGACTCGAAAGTGATTTGATAAACAGGCCAATTCTTGTGTACAAGTGTATGTACATTATTTAAGAAAGGATATCTTAATAAGACTGTTTTCCAGTAATTATAAAGTGGACAATGAGTGACCATGTGCAAACAAGAAAACGACGAAGCCACATATGGGACCATTTTAACCAAATAGGCAAGAAAAAGGCGAAATGTGTACATTGCTCCCAAATACTATGCTTTTCAGTGGGGTCACCTGGAAATTTATTTAGACATATGTCACGTAAACACAGCGCAATAAGTATGATGCTAGAAAGAAAGTCGGCTATGGAAACCGCTGAAACCAACGGGCACCTTTCACCAGATTCAAGCTCACCTCGTCCTTCCATCATGCAAGTTAATGTATCCCCAACTGTCTCGCAATGTAATTCTGACCCGCCACCTACCGACAATATTGATTTAAAAATGAACTTTAACACGAATTCATCCCCGGATGTGAATCGCCAACTGATAGAAATGATATGCAAAGGATATCATCCATTTGGTATCGTCGAAAAAGAAGGATTTAAACGGTTTACACAAGCGCTAAATCCGAATTACAAGTTGCCAACAAAAAAGACCTTGTCCAACCGTCTCCTGAATAAATACTATTACGAAGTTCGCTCGTTTGTAATGGAAGAAATTAATACCGCAAAAGCCATTTGCATTACCACCGAAGGCTGGACATCTGTAAACAACAACACATTTATAGGTATCACAGCGTATTTTATAAACGAAGAAAACATTTTAAAAAGTTACTTTTTAGATTGTGTACAATATACAGATAACGAAACAGCCAGCAATTTAACGACAAGTTTGCAATCTGTCTTTGAAATATGGAACATACAAAATAAAATTGTTGTTATTGTCAGCGACAATACACCGAATTTAAGAAGCGCTGTCAGGTGGGGATATTGGGAGTCAATTGGTTGTTTTGCTCACAAAATAAATATATTTTTACAAGATGCGCTGGGAATTAGGAATTTAGACTTGAATATGGCGACACCTAATACAATGGCCGATATAATTTCTAAAGTTAAATTTATAGTGCAATACTTCAGGAATACCACTCAAGCAAAGAAGAAATTAATGGAAGTAGCAAAAAATCACGGTATGGCGAATTTTAAGCTGAAGCAAGATTCTCCTACAAGCTGGAACAGCACCTATGAGATGTTGGAACGATTCTTGAAATTGAAAGAATGTATTATTTCTTCTTTGGCCACATTGAGAGATGAACTTTTGCCATCTCAACATGAATGGGAAGTCATTGAATGGGCAATGCCCATATTAAAGTTGTTCTATGATGTAACCACAGACATCTGTAATGACAAATTAACACTTTCAAAAACACCATTTTATTACCAATTTATGATGAATCATATAATGGAACAAGGCCAAATGTATTTCCCAGAGGACGTACCCACAGAAATTTCTCAACTAATCTGTAATTTAAAAGCAGGGCTCACCAAATTGCAAGACCCTGAAACTGATATGATAACATCAGAAGCAACCATTTTGGACCCCAGGTTTAAAAATTTGGGCTTTAAGGAGCCTAAAAATTATGAATATGCGATAAAATGTTTAAAAGGCAAACTATTATCACAAGAACCTTACACATTCACCCCCAAACTCCCATCTATATGGGACGAACATGACTTGGAATATGCCCTATCTTTGCCAGAAAACGCCTCAGCCGCATTCACCCCCAAACTCCCATCTATATGGGACGAACATGACTTGGAATATGCCCTATCTTTGCCAGAAAACGCCTCAGCCGCAGGCATTCTTGAGCTAGAATCATACCTGCAGGAGCAATATTTGCCAAGAAAGAAAGATCCGCTAGAATGGTGGGAAAAGAACAAAAATACATACCCACATCTTTATAAATACATGAAAGTTAGATTATGTGTACAAGCTTCGGGGGTTCCCTGTGAACAAATATTTTCAAAGACAGGACAAATCAGTGACAAAAGAAGATCTTGGCTCGGCCCTTTGAAATTGAACAAACTTTTATTTTTGCATTACAACATGTGATTAACAAAAAACATATCATATTACCATAAACAGAATATTCTCTGTCAACACAAATTACTTTCTCTTATTGCTATACACAACTTTAGTCAAATGAGTGACTTATGCCCAAATAAAGTCACAATCACTAACTATTATTTTTAATTTATATGATTATAATAAAAAGAAAATACAAATTACATTCTAATATTGCTGCTCCTGGGTATTTAGTATCACCCACTTTGATTAGATGATTGATTTGTGCCAAAATAAAGCATTGTGATTTTAATAAAAATTAACAAATTACATACCAATATTGCTGCTTGTGAGTATTCACTATTCATCCCACCTTTGCAATATTATATTTTTAATTTCAAAATAAAACTACACACACAAACTATTATTTTTTTATCACAATATTAAGTAGGTATGTAATTTTATTATTGACAAATTATGCACATTTGAAAATATTTCTGTTTACAGATAGTCCACCTTGTTTAAACCTTTGTCTAATCATTGACTTATGTATGCCAAAAGTAAGCTATAACTACACAGTATTATTTTTTATTTAAGTGCAACATGTGATTTACCAAAATGATTATGCAGATATTACTTTAAAATATTATTGTTGTTCATGGGTATCCATCCATCTTTGTTACATTTTTTTTTGTGATTTATGCCAAAATAAAACCAAAATAATTTTTATATGCTGTTTTTCTAGAGTACCTAGCTATTATTGTCCTTCAAAAGGATAAAACAAGTGAAGATGACAAGTACACTTTATTAATTTTATACTTCATCTATTGACTGTAACACAAATGTACAAATATTAGCACACAGTTTAAGATAACTTTGTTATTGTTAATATAGATAGTATTCTTTTACACTTAGTCCTTTCAAATAATAATTAGCTAGTTTGAAAAGGGCACTAACTAAGCGCAAGGTATGAAATATGAATTATGATGGATCATATTTGTGCAGATTTGAAATACTTTCTAGTGTGCAAGGTTGGTCTGGAATTCTTTGGGGGAGGCCTATGTTCAGCAGTGGACTTCTAGAGGCTGAAAAAGAAGTGTAAGTTCAAACAATAAAGTTTACTTATTTTTATATTCATCCAATAAAACCATTCCCAAGAAAATATTACCACTATGTTGAAATTAAACTATTATAACGGATTTTATCGCGGTTTTTTATTTTATTTTCTCCCGACGTTTCGAAGGCTTTGTGGTGTTGGTGGTCCGAAAAGTTAGTGTTTTTTAAACACTAACTTTTCGGACCACCAACACCTCAGTCCGCCCCGTGACCACGAAGTGCTGCAAAGCCTTCGAAACGTCGGGAGAAAATAAAATAAAAAACCGCGATAAAATCCGTTATAATAGTTTAATTTCAATGTCTAACATTCGCGTAAACATAAGGAATCATTATTACCACTATGTTATTATGTCCTTATTTATCAATCATACATGTTATGTGTGTCAAACACTTTATATTTGTGTTCATTTTCATTTGCACATAAGAATACTAAATAGAATACATACCTACCTCATTAGGCTCACTTATAGAGTAGTTTGGATTTATTAGAAATTTAATAGTTAATGGCTGCCTCAGTGGCTTAATTGTATTACGGTACGACTGCAGCGATAAGGCTCTCGGATTCGATCCCTCTCAGAGTCTGAGAGAATCTGTGCTCGATTGGCGATAGACTCGCCCCTTATCACATTGTACGGAATACACACGGCGAAAAGTGGGTGCACTTCGAGTATAAAAGGCATGTGTGTGTGTGTGTGAATAACTAAGTAATTATCTAGATCAGCGGTCGGCAACCGGCGGACTGCGGTCGGGATACGGACCGCGGAAGGTCGATCCTTGGACCGCCGAATATTTTTAAATACAACTATCTTCCTATTCAAATTAAATTACATTTTTATTATATAACTAGCTCTACATTAATTTAGTATTAAGAGTTTTTTTTAGTCCTCGATACAAATTTTCAACAGGATCCGGACCCCGTTAGAAATTACTTGCCGACCCCTGATCTAGATTTTAGAAAAATCACCTACTTAACTACCGCTGGTGAACTACTGGTGTAATACCCTCACCTTGACAATACCTATATTAATATTATAAAGAGGAACGATTTGTATGTTTGTAACGAATGAACTCAAAAACTACTGAACGGATTTCGATGAAATTTGGCACACGGGGAGATCATGTCCTGGATTAACACATAGGCTACTTTTTATCCCGGGGAAATATTTTTATCCCGGAAAAACTTATTCAAGCGGGCGAAGCCGCGAGCAGATGTCTAGTCTGCAATAAATTACGGATGTTAGGGATTGGGGTATACCGAAACCGGAGATTTTAAATCAGATTTATCGGTATCGGTGTAGTAGGCACTATAATTTTATGTGTTATGTTAACTTAAGGGCAGATCTAATAAGAACATAGAATATATAACATTAATCTTGATTCATCTTCTTACTTATAATATTATACATTTGTTCGCGACTCCGCCCGCGTGATAAAGTTTTTCCGGTATAAAAGTAGCGGTTTATATGTTCCCGGGATAAAAAGTAGCCTATGTTACTCGCTGATAATGTAGCTTTATATTAGTAAATGGATTTTTAAAATCAGTCTTTTAGTTTTTGAGTTTATTCGTTACAAAAATACAAATCTTTCCTATTTATAATATTAGTGTAGATTATTAATGCGCAAGTTTATGAAATTGTTTGGATGTTTTTATGTTTGTTAGAAGTAAACGCAGAAACAGAAACGGTGAGTGTTCTGAAGTATTGTTTAACCTTATCCCATCCTCTCCTTTCCTTAACAGAACCACGCGTGCTGGCTTGCGAAACCACGGCTTCGTGGTCTCGACTGTAACCAAAAGGTTCAGTAATACATTTTTGTGCCGAACCATTAAGCTGTGGAACAGTTTGCCAGCATACGTGTTCCCTCCTTCCTACAACTTGGGGCGTTCAAGCGGAGCGTGAAGAAGCAATTAAGCAGGCCGGCATAACTGTTCCGATCGTCCGGTCAACTTGTTTTTGGGCTTCTCTTCACTTACCATCAGGTGCAGTGAAGCGAATTTGCCGCGCCGTCGATAAAAAAAAAACGGATTTAAATAAAATTTGGGCCCAGATAGTAGACTATATCATATAGGCTACTTTTTATCTCGGAAAATAAACAGTGGAACTTTCATCTTTCGAGAGGACTGACGCGGGCGAAGCCGCGACCAACACCTAGTCCAGTGATAAGGCTATAATACGTCAAATTTAAATTTAAGAGACTCGTCATCATCATAATCACGTCATGAAATCCAGTGCTGAACATAGGCGTTCCCTAAAGATTTCCAAACGGACCTTTCAAAAGCGGCCTAGGTCCAGCGTAAAAACAAGCAAAGAAACTGCGTAAGCGCCAAGTAACTGTACCTACTTTATAAATACACAATTAGCAGCTTTATCTGCATTTTATGTTTCTCAGTAGATCGTATATTAGGACAGCACCAATAAAAATTTGCTCACTTGCCACTTAGCCCAGTGGGCATGACAATTAATCTAAGTTTCAATCAATCAATTAATCTAAATTATTCGTAAGTTTTACGTACCTCTTATTTTTTATTTTTGTTAATAATTGACAAAATTATTCCTAAAAATATTCACAAAAACACAAGTATAAGAGCATTATTTATTAAACAAAAACTGTTTGTCAGTATTTTCACATATTATACAATAAAACACCTTGAACACTATTCCTTTTTACATAAAACTCTACTTCATGAAACGACACAAATTATACCCACCACAAACAAACAATTAGGCAAAAACTAAACCGACAAAACCATTGATATATTAATATATCAAGAGATAAAACCAATTAAGTAGCTATGTTACGTGATTTTCATATTTTTTACGTACTGGTTTAAATTTTAAGATTTTACAATCAAGGAGGTACTTAAGTTTTTTAAAGATTTAAAAAAAATTACCTTACATATTTACGCTTTCGATAAAACATGTTAAGCACTGCTACATCTATCATTTAATTCAAATTTAAATTGAAATATTGTAAGAATGTGATAACATAATCAACTAATCATAAATCATGTTCTTCCTCTATACCAACAACAACATAACTGTCAGCGACTATTACAGGGTCAGTTTCCGAGGATGGTACAGCCCCATGCGCCTCTTGGGCATGCCTTGACAACATCTGCAGATTATCACCACATAAGATAAACTTGTTACATATCTTGCATTTGTAACAACCGTGGTCCATCACTTCGAACTCCATTTTACTTTCATCTTCTGTAAAAATTTACAAATCCAGTGTAGTCTAAATCCACATTTTTAAAATGATAAATATTTTGCAAAACATCTGTGAATAAAAAACTTCGAACTTCTCTAGTAGAACTACAACTTACCTACTACTGAATACGCAGTTTGTTTACTCTTTTTGCAATTGTCGTACTGTGGCGCGTACTTGAGTATGAGGTCAAACTGCTCTCGGTGCATATTTGAAATATGCCTTTTCAAATTAGCAACGCTCTTTGGAAATATCACAATATCTTTTGTACAAAACATGCATCTGTATAAGTGATTGCTGATTGCAACAAAGAAGTTCCAAAAACACGTTTTATGTTTGGTTCCTGAAATATTTATAAATTTTTTATTAAAAATATAATATACCACATCCATAAATAGGTACTTTGTAATCAAAAAGTCTTTCATCCTTTATTGATACAGGGTGTGGAGTAGAGTGGATAATCTGTTACTAGCGTGTGGGAGTCTTCATTACGTTTCAAATAAATAAAATAGTATTCTGTAAAAGTATCCGTTTTCGAGTTATTGAGCAGTTTTTTTTTTGGAAAATTGACACTGCACTTTTTCTTATGCCATTGTCACAAATCAAAGAATATTTCAAGTCTGTTTTTGGCCAATACTCATGGATACACGGGCTATCAAAAGTATTCTACAATTTTTCTGTCGTAGGTCTTGTTTGCCGTAGAAAATAAAGAAACTATTTCTTTTTACAAGCTTCTATT
The DNA here is from genome assembly GCA_947568825.1 of Sphinx pinastri. Taxonomy (NCBI): domain Eukaryota; kingdom Metazoa; phylum Arthropoda; class Insecta; order Lepidoptera; family Sphingidae; genus Sphinx; species Sphinx pinastri. The sequence continues at coordinate 3,607,118 of OX387627.1, read as the reverse complement.
TAACTTGCAATGTCTGTATGTTTGTTCGGGTGGAATATTGCTAGTCAATTTTGAAACAGTTACCCTCGACCGATTGTGTTGAAATTTTGCATACACGTTTAGTTTGGCTGACAATGCATTGTTAGCTACGTGATGTCATTCTGACTCCAATATGGCGGACGGCCCAAGATGATGGACTAGTAATTTTTTGTGCACGTCCATAATATGGGTACCAAATGAAAGGGTTTGCTGAGAAGAACACAAAAAATAAAAGCGTGTTAGTAAAATTACCTCTAAATCTAATATAGTGGACGACCCAAGTAAGCGTTCTAGTTATTTTTAACTCACTCCTATAATATGGGTATCAAATGAAAGAGCTTGCTGAGAATAACTCGAAAAATAAGTAAAAAAAAAAGTAAAAAAAGACTAAAAACAAGATTTTATTTAAATGTTCTAAAAAGAAAAAATAAACTTTAAATTGAATCAAACTTTGTTTAATACTATGTAGAGATAAAAGCTTGTCGCGAGATTTACTTGTGTAGATAATACAATAATTATCTTGATCTTGGCAAAAGTAAATCTCGCGACAAGCTTTTATCTCTACATGGTATTAAACAGTCCAGTCTACTGGTGGTAGGTCTCTCATATGTAAGAGTCCGTCTGGGTGGATATCACCGCAATGTCTATTTCTACCGCCAAGCAGCAGTGTGCATGCACTGTTGTGTTTCGGTTTGAAGGACATTGTAGCCAGTGTAACTACTGGACATACTGAGACTTAACATCTTATGGCTCAGGATGACAAACGCAGTGGAATGCCGCACAGTACTTCGTAACTCAAGTTGCTGGATGATGTTGCTACTGTTTATGGGTGATCGTATCTCTTACCATCAGGCGAACGGCATGCTCATCTCGTCATTCAATGCAATAACAAAAATAAAACAAAGTTAGATTCAATTTATTTTTCGTTTTAGAGAATTTAAATAAAAGCTTGTTTTTAAAGTTTTTTTCTTCAACTTTGAGCTCCTGTGGTGTAAAAAAATTATTATACTTTTACGGAATACAATTTTTATTTATTTGAACAAGGGCCTCTACACGGTGATAACGGATTATCGACTCTTTACGCCACATTCTATGAAAAAAAAGGCTTGGCCTACTTACGTGCTCCTGGAACATCTTTAACGCAGAGCTCCTTGATTTTTTCTTCAATATTAGGATCGGATAGAGACAAAGGTTCAAATTCCATAGATTTGGTTAGGTCAATCTTACTATGATCCTTAGAAACTTCATCATCTACTACCTCATTATCTGTTTCAGCATCGGTTTTGTCAGAATCGGTTACAATTGTCTCATTTCTTTCTATTTCATGAATTAAGTGTTCAGTACTAAGCAAAGGATCATCAGAATCTAGCTCTTCCACAAGATACTCTATAGATTCAAACTTTCCAGATTCAATATCTGTTTTTTGTTTTTGTTCTTCTTTGTACGCTTCTACTTCACGTTGATAATAAAATGGATGTCTTTTACGGACATGTCTTTTCATGCTGCTATTATCACTAATAGGCATTCTAAGGACTTTATGACATATGGTACATTCACAACGTCTGTCATCAAGCCTTTTATGGTATCGCTTGACCCAACCTGGCCGTGCCCAGTTACGATTTTCAGAAATATCTAAAAAGGAAGTCAATATATAACACGTTTTATATACAAGTTGATATATATTTTTGAAACATTAACAAAAAATATTTAACTACAAAGATTAATGACTAATATGAGATTAATGACCAAGATTAAGAAGTGCGGAGTAGAATAATCCTACATATATCTTGGTGCTTTAATCGATCTGCCGGTACAATAATCGCAGGTTCAAAACCCAAAGGACACACCTCTGACATTTCGAAGTTATGTGTGTATTGTTCATCAATTATCGTTCGCTTTAACGGTGAAGGATAATATCGTGAGGAAACCTAAATACCTGAGAGTTTTCCACAAGAATTTCAAGGGTATGTCAAGTCTGCCAACCCGTGCTAAGCCGGCGTATTACTTTAAGGCCTAAACCCCACTCAATAGTAAGAGGCCTGTTCTCAGCAGTGGACGTATAATATAAAATGGCTTGTAGTATTTATTGTAAACAAAATTTGGTGAAGGATAATATAAGTTTTTTTATGATCAAATCATATTTTATAATCAAAATAAGCATTTCTTATTCATTGATTTATGAAAATACTATCCATAATTTGTTTCTACTTACAGCCTACGTAGGTATTTAAAATTTACATACCATTATCCGAGATTTTAACTTCTTTTGAAGTCTCACTAACGGTCAGATATTTTTTGTAAGCGATCGGGTGTTTTGTCTCCAAATGTCTAGACTTGTTGTGCTTCATAGTGATGCCACACAGCCTGCATTTGCATATGTTAGAACCCATATCCTCAAAGAATTCCCATATTGAACTTCTTTTCCTTCCATCGAAACATGTACTATCTCTTTGCCTTTCAGTTGCTTCTTTAACTATTACAAATGAAAATTGTTGTAAATATTTACCCAGTTTTAAATGACACATAAGGGATCAACGAAGATTGGTACTATAGACTTGCAGAAAATTGAGGTAGTTAGTTGTCGACATGTTTATTGCGTTTCAAAGATTCATTAAAAAAGCCAGAAGCTGATAAAAACACTTTCTTTCTCTCAAGTTTTTTCTTTGGTTTAGTTTTGTTTTTGTATGATTTCTCTGCCATCATAGATGTTCGGCATGATCGGTAGTGCTGATCACCTTGCATCAGGCATGCCACCCTTTTGCTTGATAGCCGTGTTTAATGCTAACAATTTAATACTGTTATATTTTGAGTTTTAAAAGAAGATTTTACTGCTTTTAAGAAAATAATAAAAATACACCAATAATATAGTTTAGGCAATAAGCAATCGGAAAATATTAGTACTTATTAATTTCAACTTAAAGATTTATCTTTTTTGATTTGTTATTCAAATGTGCGAAACGGATATCGACTTAATATTACGTCACAAACATAGCAAAAAGAAGTATAGGTAAACACGCATTCGTATTTCTAAATTATCAAATAAGAAGAACATTATTATGGAAAATGGTTTTGTTAGAGAAGAAAGCAAAAAGTACCAAGATTCAAGAATGATCTATTTGGTGGTGGAAAAAATAATTTCCACCACCTTTTCAATCATTTCATATTTGCAATAAATCACGATTTATGTTTTACGGAGTTACGGAATATAAAAAAATCTATGTAGGGTTTTTCGTTACCTACTCATAAACATTTTTAAGGTATGATAGTTATTAAATTGTGTTACAGAAGTACTTAACAATGCACAGCTACATTTTTTACTAGATAAGTGACGTCACACCATGGCGTCTAGCGTATTTATCTATTTGCGCGCGAAAATTTAAAATGGAATGTTTAAATGCATTTTAATAGCACTTACAAATAGATTTTTTTGTTTATAAAATTTCTAATAGATTATTAACGTCTTACGATCAAATTTAGACATTTTTCATAAAAAGATAAAAAACCCTATTGAAAAAGCTCAAGCACCCTAGTTGCCTAGTTTCTATTTTGAGCTAACATACTTTATTTGTTGTTTTTAAACACTATTCACTATAATAAATACACTATAATGTCGTTCAATGTACAAGTTTGAATTTAAAAGACTCACGTTCTTTCTGACGAAGTCTCTGCAGTTTCAGTTCTTTCTGCCACCGCATGTAAGCCTTGGGGTGGATACATCTAAGATGGCGTTGCATGTTCCCGTACATTAGTTTATCACACAGCCTACAAAAAACCATATTGTTGTCCACTGATTCAAAGAACCTCCAAAGGTAGCTCCTTTTTCGACTGCCTTAAACATAAAAATATTATTAAATTAGGAACGTGCCCTTTGTTTTTTCTTTTTATAAATAATTACCATTTCAATTCGTTAATACTTAATTTATGTTCTTATATATTCCATCAGTCTCATACTTTATAACAGGTGGTCACTAAATTCTCCTCAGCATAAATTACATAGCCTTTGAGATATACCGCGTCTTCGAAGAAATATAGGTAAGGTATTTTATTAAAAAACGAACAAACATAAGGATTATTTATTTTTATACAATATAACAGAGTTAAATGTATTCTTTAGAGACTTAATATGGTTTACACAAATGAAAAACTTTTAAGAATTCTTACAACTCGTGGAATTCTCTAAAGCATTTAAGCATGCACAGGGCAAAAGCTCAAGCGGGAAACGAAAACCTTATTTCTCGTCTCCTGCCTTAAAACAGCACAGTTTGCACCAACAACTTGCGAATGCCTCGCTCGATGCGCAGCTGATTTATTCAGCAAAATGCCTTACTAAAACCTAAATGTATTACAATCAATATTTCAATTTCAAAAATAGAACGCAGACGTTAAAATTATAATATAACATATTTTTAAACGACTTCCAAAAGGAGGAGGTTATTAATATTAATATAGAACATTCCTTTGCTTTAAATTTTAATGTATTTGCCATCGCTGATGTAATAATTTGGCGGGGGGTGTGAGTGGTGAAACTTGACCCTTGGTTTTCCACCGTGGCAGATCTTTACGCGCGCTTTACAGCCGGAATGCCAACTCGAGCAATAGTAGAACATGGAATTGTTTTTCTGCCAGAACGTATAACCGTTCATCATCAGCAAATCTTTGCCGCGCGCGCTTGGAATGAATTTATAATCGTAATATTCTGAAATGAAAGAACTTTATAAATTGAAGTTTGTAAGTAAAGTGTAGGAACATTTTCTACTCGGTTCAATTAAATGTTATTTAGACGTATTTCTATTTCCTGGACAACTTTCGCTCCTACTAAACGTTACAAGAAATCGATGCAACCGAATGCAGTCTAAATTCAAACATTATATTCTAGATTTAATAGAAATTGCTGCTTTCTCAATCATATGATTTCAACAGTACAGTGAAAATAGATACGATGCGTGAAATCTCTATCCTGGATTTACTTAGAATTACTTTGGCCTAATCCGTTAAATTTAAAAATTGAATTATTTACTTTAATCTCTTAATTAAAAAAAAACTCACTGGCAACCTGTTCTGCAAACGCAAACTATGTACAATCATCCAATTTGGTGATAGTACACTTTCTCAAGATAAAATGCCCATTTTTCATATTTTACCAAGCAGGTGCGATCATTTCAGCAATGTACAAAGGAAACGGCAGATAACTCTTATTGTCTACTTAAGTTGTAAGTTGCATGTTGCTGACAGACGATGCGCAAGCGACTTATTAAAAAGCTCAAGGTGATCGAGCATACACTTTTTTGCCTGTACAGTCAGCAGTATAAGTAAATGAACAAATCCAAATTTTCAAATTGCCTACATACTTTTGTGTTTTTACTAATCTTATTTTTCTCTTCACAAAAATAAAATAACAAGGTATTTACTTTACTTCAAACGAAGAAAAAAATATTTCAGTTTAACTTAATGCGTATATAGGCGATTTAAAATTTTGATTTTGTACAGATATTTATGCTGCTGACTGTACATATTGAAACTAAGAAATATCTAAAATTAGATACCCTTAATTTATTAACGCTTTACCGTACCATCATAAAATCATTGCAGCACGAGTAGAAAAATAACGTACCGTACTATTAATAAAATTGTATATTATAAATAAATAGCAAATAAATACAATGAATAATATTCAGTGCCTGATAATTTGAATACATCTTAAATTACAAAACAATAAATAATAACAGCATTTTTACTTTACAGGGTTACATGTTTCTACCTATAATAATGATAGACCAAACGTCCACGTTTTAAACTCCTCAATTCTATTTTATACTAAGTGAAACTCGCGGCTTCGGCGTGAAAAGCCTTTCCCGCTGCAAATGTCCATAAAACACACTACGACGACAGCGCCTTCTACTTAATGAATCAGGTAAAAATATATATTATTTTCCATGGGAGCAAATTACTGGGATATAAAGTAGCATATCTGTTAATCCAGGACATGATCTACCCGTGCACCAAATTTCAACCAAATCCGTTCAGTAGTTTCTGCGTTAACTTCTAACAAACGTTCAAACATTTTCACATTTATAATATTAGTAAGATTATTTCTTCCAAATTATTCACATAACGGCAGATTCCAAGACCCGATCCTAATCACGGATCGCTAAAACTCTCTCCTCCCTTCCCTCGCATTAGTATACCTACATAGTACATATTTTTTTATTATTTTTTTATAGCATTGAATGACGAGACGTTCATGTAGTTCGCCTGATGGTAAGCGATACGACCACCCATAAACAGTAGCAACACCATCCAGCACCTTGACTTACAAAGTACTCTGTGGCATTCCACTGCGCTCGTCATCCTGAGACATAAGATGTTAAGTCTCATTATGTCCAGTAGTTATATATATATCCTTCGCCTTAAACACAAATGAATTTCAGTTCGACTGATGGTAAACGCCGCTTCTGGCCACAAACGGTACTACTCGAACTTTGAAACATAAAGCACTGAGCTCGTCACGCTGAGACTACATGTTAAGTGTCATAATCCCTCTCTCATTACACTGGCTATACTCTTCAAAACTCAAAGGACTCCATGGAACGATTAGTGGTTTAAGGAAAAGTAGAGGGCAAAAGAACTCGTGGACGCGCTCCTAAACGTTGGACAGACCTTATTAAAACTATGACGTACTCCTCTATACACAAATGCTTCCACTCCGCCAAACATCGAGACATATGGCGACGCATCGTGAAAACGGCAGTTCATCAATCGGCCTAAACATGACCACGACCACTCTGTCAAGAGTGTACGACTAAGAAGAAGAAGAACTCTTCAAAACGAACATAGCAGAGTATGCAATGCTGGGCAGAAACAGACACTACGGTAATAACTACCCTCGTATGAGAGACCTAAGTATCCTACCACTTATACCAAGGTATATTTACACTTTCATGTACCCTCCACAATTCCAAACAACCTGTTTGGGTTCGTGGGTGTGTATTTTGAAGGCGAACAGTAAACCTTGTTTGATCTTCACATTGGCCCTGCAGCCTAGCCTCTTCTGTTGGGAACAGTAGTATATGCCAGAGCTGCCATGCTGCCAGTAAGTATAACCGTTGTACAGCAGCAAACGACTGCCTTGCCGGTTGAATATAAATGAATATGCTCTATGTCCTGAAATTATAATTTTGATTATTGTTTATAGCTTTAGCAATGTTTGTCTCGTAGAGTACTTGGTGGACGAAGTTCTGGATTAAATTTTCAGACCGGGCAATGAAAATGAATGTGAAATTTTACATCCTACTTAAGTCGACTGGCAGTATAATTTGTTATGATTTCTTATATTTACGCGAATGTTCGACATTGAAATAAAACTACTAAGGATATTTCGCGATAAATTTGTCTAATTTATGTCTAATATGACGCTTGTCCTCTATAAAAAGATGGCACAGACATAGCTCAACAAAATGTTCAGCCCTAGTTGCGCCTCTGTCTATCTCGCTGGAGTAAAAAAAGCGTGTGCTTATAATAGTTTTAAAAACGATTAGTTTCCTACGAGAGGAGCAACAAAATATATCCAAGGCTTGCCGATCTTTTCGCCCCGCTCCATGAGAGTCACGACCATAACACTATGTAGGGTACAGGTCAAAGTTGCTTCAGGCTTTTAGGGTATTTTTTTATTGAAAGTCAATACCTCCTTGATTGCACATAATATGCTGTGCGCTGCCAAAAATGAAGCGATAATATTTAAAAATGATATTTTTTTTTACATAGGTACCTTACCAGATATCGCGCTATACACATATACCATTATACAATAAATATACCAAAATAAAACTATCAACACGCTGTGTTTCCTATGTCTTTAATGAAAATACTATTTGAGTATTTACAATTATGATTAGTAGGTATGTCAATAAAAATATAATATAGATTATTTCGCTAAGATATCGCACATCCGCTAAAATATATAATACAGAAAAAACCGCATTAAAATCGGTCCATTCGTTTGAGAGCTACGATGCCCCAGACAGACATACAAACACACAGACACGCACTCTAAACTTATAACACCCCTCATTTTTTTTATCGGGGGTTAAAATTGTATTTGAAGTATCCAAGCTTAGAGTGGGGTTCCACAACGCCTGATAGTCCGGGTGATACTTATGACAATGGTACAAATTACATCAGGCTATATTTGAATTACATATAGCAAACATAAGAGATATTATTTAACGCACGACTACGAGTGCACCTGCCCAACCACACCATGTATAGGACATATTGTGAGCTAGCCCCAGGGCTGTAGCTAGACTTGAATTTAAGGTAGGGCAGCTGTGGGTACAGGTAGGACGGAACTAAAAATGGTTCTGGCTATGTTCTGGTCAATCGATTTTTGGCTTTCTTAACTTGTGAACATGTGTGAGTCGGGTTAATACTTATACTTGTTTGGGTGATATACATGGTGTAAAAAAATCCCTTAAATCCGTCAATCCATTTTTTCCGCCATAATCTACTTAACAGTTCCAAAAGCCCCCCCCCCCCCCCCCCTTCGCTACCACGATACCACAGGCCTCACATTACCCCACTCTAACATACTTAGTCAGAGGCTCCAATATAATATGCCTACATTGTACAGTCAGCCACATAAGTAGCTGAACAAATCAAAACTTCACGCCGATCACTTTTGTGTTCTTACCAATTTTAATTTTCTCGTGACAAAAATAAAATAAAAGTGATTTACTTTACTTCACACAAAGAAAGTAAAAATGTTTTAGTTAAACTGAACGCGTAAATGCGATTTGAAATATTGTTTTTATCAGTTAATTATGTGGCTGACTGTACCTAGATATAATATTGAAACATTTTCGAGTATTTCAATTACCAATACTGGATTTGTTAACGATAGACCCTCCGCCAAGAGAAGAGGCCCAAAGAATTTGTTAGATGATTAGATCCTACCCTTAATTGTATTTTCAATTTTTATATTAGATACGTAGAAGTTCAAAAGTGTTCTTTCGGTATTAAACTAAGAAATTCAGTCCTTATTAATAATACACGCAACGCTATTACATGAATAACGGCGTTTTAATAAAAAAAGTGTGTGTACTTATGTACACGCGTTAGAAGTTATACTTCTTTGGCGTAACAAGATAAAAATCTTTTTAAACAACGCGCCAAAAGAAGTATAACTTCAATATCCTTCGCCTTATTCTACGTTCAAAATTCAAAACTAAAATGTTGACTATAGCTAACTTCAGGGTGTCGGTTTTTCGTGACGGTGTGCGCGCGCATCGTAAAAATTTACTCTCATCATTTTTCCCTAACGCGCCAAAAGAAGTATAACTTCAAAAACAGTTAACCTTTACACATTACTAAAATCATCAAATAAATTCACATAGAGCACTGGCATACCAACTATTTCTCATACATTAAACCTAACTATGAACTTTAAAGTATTGTCCTGACGCGTAAACATATTTAGGTGGGGCGTGTGTGTGGGCATTAGCTATATTTACTACACGGCCATCTTTATCCAACTTGACACGAACCTTGCAACCGGCGTCCTTCTTCGAGCAGTAGTAATGCACCGTGTTATGCTGCTGGGAGAACGTAAAACCATTTACCATCAACAACGGTTTACCCTTCTTCGTAGGTATGAAGCGGCAATCATAAACCTCTTTCTCTAAAATTAATAAAATTGCACGTTATAACGTACTGAGTACGGTAAGAAGTCCTTTAGCTACTTAAACAGAAGGCCAGTAAATGCAGAACCTGATGGTAAAACGACGGTTCCCACGAACACTCACAAAGCCAAAATATCATGAGTGCGATGCCATGTCGATCGTTAGTAAATAGCGTTTTGGGTTATCCCTACGGGTTTTTAGCATTAGTTTCGTATATTAGGTATAAACAAAATGGAACCATACAGCCGAGCCACCCAATTCGTCTTGGAGATTTAAATGAATGCAACATGGCCGCCCATATCACAAATCGTTTAATGGGCTTAGAATGTGGCAAAGAAACACGATACGACTCCGTTTCGGTTTATTGGGATTGGTTGAGAAACTAACACGTGACTGGCGTATTGATCGATCAATCAATCACAAACATCAAAATTAAACGACATCGTTTTACGAGTTGCGTCTTTCTTCCACATTCTAAGCTCACTGCCCCTTTAGAATTTGGCCCATTTGTTTGTGATTGGTCGAGAGACCGACATGTGACTCACGCGGTGATCTCTCGACCAATCACAATCAAACGTCATGGACGTTCGTTTGGTGTTTGTTCCACTTCGTTCTGGCGCTGATATTTAGCTAATAGAAAAAGCTAGTCCTATATTTAACAATTTCCACATAATACCACTAGAGTTCGATATAAAAATATGTATTTTAAAGAACCTTATACATGAGGTAGGAACATTTTCCCAAAACATACACAGAAGATCTTGTTAACCAAAATAGCAGATACAGGAAAAGAATTATATACAAAATAATGTTCAACTTCCATTCAAAAATATGATCACACTTTAAAGTATACTTTATTTCCTGATAAACTTGCCACATGAAAATGAACACATTAATAATAAAATTTCATGGATACGATATAAAAGTATAAGAGACAATTACATATCATACTACTATCACTCAAAGACAAAAATCTTAATACAACGCCGACTAGTAATACAAGGATCATCACCTGGCATCTGGTATCTTAAGGTCTTTGTGGGATTAACACGGATGCTTTAGAATTAAATAATTAAAATGTAGTAATGAAATTATTTCGACATATAAAATATGGAAATTCAAGTAATTCTACTGGGATCATTAAATGGTACAAAAGATATGGAAACTCTATTAAAGATAGTAATTACATCATTATTATGTACAGTTTTATCTTAGCTGTCCAATGCCATCAATAAACGATCCTAATGTTAAATGTCGATCCAATCCTGAAAATAAACCGACCAACATAAAAGTCATTTGTAGGCATGTTAACAAAACTGTTCTTATTGATCCATTTTCGCGACGGACTGAACAAAGCGATTGGAATCGTTTATTTAAAATGTTTGTTATATTATATGATAGCTCAGACTGATACAAGAGCTACCCTCTATTTACAACTTTCACATAAGCGGGGTTTAGATTAGCAAGAAAACTTGCAAAACTTATCTTTTTTTTGCATGTTACGAGCATCTTACACGCGTGCCGTTCGCCTGATGGTAAGCGATACGACCACCCATAAACAGTAGCAACACCATCTAGCACCTAGAGTTACAAGGTACTGTGTGGCATTCCACTGCGCTCGTCATCCTGAGACATAAGATGTTAAGTCTCACTATGTCCTGTAGTTACACTGGCTACAATGTCCTTCAAACCGAAACACAACAATGCATGCACACTGCTGGTTGGCGGTAGAAATAGACATTGCAGTGGTACCCACCCAGACGGACTCTTACGTATGAGAGACCTACCACCCGTAGTTATCTTCCGCAGGCTATTTTTTACTGTGTAAAGGTAAACAGTCACGGCAATCTTCTGCAAATTTTAGAGCTTGCGGGGCTTGCGGCAAGTCGTATTTGGATAGACATATTAAAATATTGCAGCTAGTGTAAGCGCGCCTGGAAACCCTGCGCAATATATTCTTGCAAGAACTTGCTAGCCTAAACACGGCTATACACATGGAAAGACTTAGACTATACAATTAAAACTTTAGAAATACATTTCAACTTTTTACTTTAATATACCGTCCAGATATAAACGCATATTTCGGCGGTTCATGCGTATGTTTACTATCAGCGAATATTATCTTGCCCAACTGATCTAGTTTCACGCGCGCTTTGCACCCGTTGTCCTTCTTCGAACAGTAGTAATTCCTCGCTTTGTGCTGGGAATACGTAAAACCATTTAACATGAGTAAATCCCTGCCTCTCGGATTTGGTATGAAACGGTATGGCAAATCTGAAATTATTGAAAAGGATTAGAAACTATAAATCCAAAAATGTACTTCCATACACGTTATTGGCTCCCAGCTATTTAAAAAACGGTTTCGTTGAATATCATAGTGTTTTGATGTTTGTATGGAAACGTTTCATGATTTTGTTACAGTCTGTGCTCTATATTTGGATCTTCAATATAGCCTACACGGACTACACCAGTTTCCTGTCCGAAATGAAATGACTGTTTATCTCGCGGAGTCATTTTTCGGTGATCAGCACTTTTGTTTGTACGAAATGTGCACGTATATTTTAGTATGCACTGGTGTTGAGATGATTCAATGAGTCACAAAATATAGAAGGTAAATTTTAGTTAAATATTTGTTACTATGTTTATGAGCACCTACTTACCTATTATTTTTTACATCATTAACCCGTACAGGACCATAAGGTAGCCAATAATAAAACTAAGTATTTAGCATTTTTTATAGCTGCTTATAACGTACGAAAGATACAGAACACTTAAAGATAAGACTTAAGGTGCAGATATTGTTTAGTTTTTGAGAAATGTAAGGGAAAAATGTTTCCCACTGGTCCACAAAGGGAAATATAATTAAGCAGATAATATAGTTGCTTTGAATGTTATAATTACTATATTTTATTATTTAAAACTTTTAAAACTAATACTGTTTAATTTTATGTGTTCTTATACTGTTATCTTGAGAGAAAAAATACCGAAAAAAAAGTTATCATAGAAATATATTTCATGAATTGTAGTCTTGGAAACAATTCCTATTGCTCGTAAATCATAAATGTATTTGGCACATCACACAAATGTTGTGTGTACGATTATCAATGCGCTTTTTTCGCAATTTACAAATATATCTTCATTCTGGCGCTTTTTCCTATTATGGGCCGGTAAATTTCGTTCCACATCAATTAGTGTCTTTTCTTTCGCAACTATACTAGGCCTGGAACGCTGTCTGCATGTAAAAGTGTTTATTATATTCCAGACTATATTTTGGCGAAATTCGTGGCTATTTAATAATTTTCTTTCGACTCGTCCAGTGCCGTGCAACTTGACATACATTATATATATGCGTTATTCATAGCAATATCTGCTATATCTAAAAATAAACGTAAATAATACTTTATCTTAGCCTTTCGGTCCACTTCATAGGAAACTTTTCGTTGATCGATAAGATCATCTCCGCCCGTATTCTTATTATATTGGATAACAACTTCAGGGCATGGAACATTTATTATGTCCGCTGATCCGCCTTGCCTTGTCTTTACAACCGCTGCGCGCTGTAGGAATAGGTGACAAAAAAATCGTCAACATGTGGACTGCTCTATTATCCATCCACTTGATGAATGAAATGCCTTTATAACTCACTGAAAATATATCTCCCCTCCTTATATTTTTGTCCGAAGGCTTTGACTTTGGAACGTTTTTCCTGTTGTACCAAACATTACCACAAGCTTTTGTGTTCTGCAACATCAGTTTATATTGTAAGGAAGGCGGGATAAAAATATTATCAAAATATATTACGCTACCCAGTCCATTTAGCGATTTCGTAAGGTCGACCACGACAGATGCCCCTAAGCCTACTGCAGTGTTTGTTTTCTTCCCTGTATATAAATTAAACTGAAAAAATGTATCCAGTACACGACTCGCTGCAGCACCACATTTTGAAACTCCGTTTTATGTTTTTTTCTTATATATATTGTTTGATAATATTAGGACCCTTGAACTTTAATTTCATTAATTGACTGAGTTTTTGAACTAATTCTAAATCTTTGAAAAGTAGAATTGAAATGCTCTATAATTGGTCTAATTTTATAATTTCTATCAATTGTCCGGGTTCGAGTGTCATTATTGCAAAAATGGTGGTAATGTCGCATTTCCTCAAAACGTGCTCTTGGCAATAAAAGGCACCCTCATATCTTCATCTGTTGACTAATAGCTTCGGATTGTTGGACATATCGTTCTGATTCTGGTATAAGTATGTTTAGTCCCTAATTCTTCCAACTGTGTGACTTCTATGAATATATCCAATGGCATCATTTTTCGTTTTTTGTCTTTTAGCCCTCCCATCAGATTTCAAAGTTGAAATCTTGTGTTACATTTTAAATTAAGTACATTTTTGATACATATAAAAAAAACTATGAGTTAAATAGTCTTTTCTCAAGCTAGTTGAAAATATTAGGTTATAAAAGAGCAACCATAACTGAAATACAATTTTTATAAACTTCGTTGTTGGCTTAGACCTTAGAAGCGAATGAACTATAGAAAGTATTTTACAAACAGATAGTCTTACAAACTTATGTTTAGTGAAAACTATGTGATCTGTAATTAGTAACGTACAATCGCCCAATTTGGTGCTAGTACACTTTCTCAAGATAAAACGCCCATTTTTCATATTTTATCAAGCAGGTGCGATCGTTTTAGAGATGGAGACGCAGATGACTCTTATTGTCTACTTTACTTGTAAGTTGCAAGTTGGTAATACACGACGCGCATGCGACGTATAAAACCTTAAGGTGGTCGAGCATACTATTCTGATTGTACAGTCAGCAGCATAAATATCTGTACACAATCAAAATTTCATATCGCTTATATATGCGTTAAGTTCAACTGAAACATTTTTTTCTTCGTTTGAAGTAAAGTAAATCTCTTTGATTTTATTTTTGTGAAGAGAAAAAGAAGATTAGTAAGAATACAAAAGTTTGTAGGCAATTTGAAATTTTGAATTTGTTCCGCTGCTTATGCTGCTGACTGTACATAAAAAGTTTGAAATTAGCCGACAGTCGTTTTTGAACTGAACGAAAGTAGCTAATATAAAAAAGTCAGTCTTAAACTATTCTACGTCTTATCAGCTCATGACTAACAAAATATACTTCACTGAATACATTCCTTTTTTTACGGCTACGGCAAAATAATTCTGCCACACCTGATGGCAAGTGGAGTGGCCTCCAGATAGATTATCGAGTAGCGAGAATTGACCCCCTCGCCAGTCGACTCAATTATGCCGGCGTGTTCTAAACCGGATATACATAGACCGGCTAATCCCAGAATACTACACACTAACGTGGACCAGTATTGGAGGTTTTACACCTTGTGAACGGAACACCTTAAATTTTCTTTTTATTATGTAATAAACAAAATTGATGTTCAATCATGCATGCTACAAGTAAAAGGTATGAACAGAACAATAATTTTGTTGACATCTACTAGATGTGAATCCGACATGCACTAGGTATTCTTTGTAAGACACTAAAATAATAATATTAATGAACTTATTGGTTAAATTATACCCTAAAATTATACAACTTAGTTAATATTTAAGGAAAATTTATAACAAAAAGAAAATATGTTTTATCCCTAGGTAATTAATTATAGTAGATATGGTCACATTCAGGCCTGAAGCAACTGTATGCAACAGTGAATCCCTCACACCTTGACATATTTTCCCGCTACCAAAGCGAATCTCGGTGGTTCGTGAGAATGCGCATCACCATAACATAACAGCGTTCCATCTGTGGAGACCCTCACGCGCGCTTTGCACCCAGAATATTTCTTCGAGCAGCAGTAAGACCTCAGCTTATGTTGGGAGTACGTATACCCGTTCAGCATGAGCAGGTCCCTTCCG
This sequence comes from Sphinx pinastri, assembly GCA_947568825.1. Classification (NCBI taxonomy): domain Eukaryota; kingdom Metazoa; phylum Arthropoda; class Insecta; order Lepidoptera; family Sphingidae; genus Sphinx; species Sphinx pinastri. The sequence continues at coordinate 3,591,524 of OX387627.1, read as the reverse complement.
CCCCTCCGCGGATTCGGAATGAATTCGTATTGCATAGCTGGAAATTGAGGAATTATAAGATACATCAATACAAAAAAGTTTCTGGTACCTAGATGTTATTAGTAGTTGCTTGTAAAGCGTATGTTAAGACACTTATTAACATTTTAATGTATGTAGGTAAGTTAAACATGAAAACGTAGTATGCTATTCAATAAAAATAAATGAATATATTCCCGTACCATTTGAATTAGTTTGGCACAGCATGGCCACTGCGACATTGCAATTAGCATCACTCGAAATCACAAAATATGTTTCGAATAAGACAGTCCCACCATACTTTAATGAAAAATGCAGTTAGGTTGCTAATACAAACCTAAAACTTACATGAAATTGTTAGTGTTATTGTAGTAATTTCTCCAAAATTATACTTATCCAATAAAGCGCCATATGACTCCATTTCTTTGGAGATCAAAGTTTAATGCAATAGAAAATATAGTAAATAAATACCAAATTAAAATTTATAAAATATATTTCCAATATTATGATGTTTTTTACACAGGCAATTACTTGGCAATTAACACACACGAATAAACAAATATTTATTCAATACACGTAACATACAAATATGATCGCCTTATAAGTACAGACATAAACATTCATCAAAAAAATATAAAAACAATAAAACTATAAAATAAAACTCAAAGAATAAAAAAGAATAAAACATTGTATAAAAAATACATTGCAACAAAGTGGAGTCGAACTTATAGTAAGTAGACAATATGGGCAGTTCTATTGACTTACGAGACTTATAAATACACATAAATCTAAAATCTCATGACCTTGAGTCCTAAGAAATGAGTATGTTAAACTACAATCTAAAACTACTGTACCATTATTCCATACACAACAGAAACACCGTATGATGGACAACGTAAAAAGAATCCCCAGAAATAACAAATCCCCAATAACCGCGTTTTTTACATCCCAATTATAAAACAGTATTTCGGCTTCAACAAACGTATGAACTATGGAGGTAAGAAAGCTTAATATTGTTCTTATCAGCATTGAACATCTGGCGCAGACTACCTCATAGGAGTGTTACAAATGAGGTACAAGGTACAATACGCCGTCGTATAAATCGAGTCTCGAACATAACATTGGGCATTCCCAATGTTATAATCGAGGCTCGATAAATCCTCAAAAATGGACATTTCCAAATTCTTGATTTTACTTAAGTGCGGCGTAATGAATCTTCAGGCGAATTACGAATGCAATAAACTGCCTAAATATCTCTGCATTAAATACCGTTTCTAACTCAGTGATCTTTTTATTATAACTTAATATATTTCCCAGATACCATAGCATACTTGGGCGGGTCATGTGTATGCTCATTCCAGGGCATAAGTGAGCCATCGTCTAAAATTTTCACCCGGGCCTTACAACCGGAGTCCTTTTTGGAACAGTAATAGTTTGTCGTATTACGCAGTTGGGAATACGTGAAACCTTTAAACATAAGTAACTGTTTGCCCCTCGCTGTTGGTATAAACGTGTACGTGGCGTCATCTGAAAAGTCATTTCAATTTTAAATTGTACCTTACTAAGTAAAAAATCTGGAAATCTTTTGGGGAGGCCTATGTTCAGCAGTGGACGTCATGTGGCTGATGATGATGATGATGAAGTAAAAAACGACACCAATTAACAATATAATTTAATTAAGTCCAGATTTTTCACAGTCTCCGTGAGGCAGCTTAAGATGACTCGGCTTAAATGCCGTGTGCAGACCAAAAGCTAAGCTGAATTAGTTAAGCTTAGCTCGCATATAGTACATAGACGTAGTGTTTATATTCTCTTTGGTACATAGCTTAGTTACATAGTTGCGGCCTACACACAAGTGTGCAAATATATCACAACTATACGAGCTAAGCCAAACTTAGCTTAGTTTTCGGTCTACAAATGCATAAAACGAATGTCCGCAGGCCGTGGGCCATAAGTTATCTCCGCACCGAACTAAACGTTTGTGTCAACTACAAATAATTTTTATAATTATTGAATGCAATGGGAATACCCGAGACAGTTCCTGATGTACCAAGAGTATGTCGATTCGGAGTCACAGTTAAGAATTTCAATCAATCCGTTAATTTGTGAATTTATTCAAATCTTTGCTATCACAAAATAAAAATTGCTACATAAAAGTAGCCCTACGTGCTGAAATTCGTTATACTCTATAATAATTACTTTTGGTCTTGGATACAGCTTGAACAACTGCCAGACCAGAGTGACTAGCGAAATGTAGCAATAAATATCACAATCTTCAATTACATGCTTACATCTTCCACGAAGCACTAAAACAATTCTATTCCAATTTAAGAATTTTAATTTTTGTAGGAATTTATGCAGCATTATTCTTTGTGCATGCGTGTGATTGTAGTCAGCACTCTCCACTGTACCGCTGTCAAGTCTCACCCGCGCACGACAGTTCCTCGTCTGTTTCATCGAACAGTATTAGTTATTGCTCGTCTTCATTTGATTGTATGTGTAACCATTTATCTTTAACAAGTGTTTTCCGCGCGATGTCGATACAAAAAGAAATCCACGGAATATTGAAATATATTTATTATGTAAGAATGAGGTTTTCTTTACAGCTGATGATTGTATTTAATGGCTGCTTTTATAAACATCTTATTCAACTACAGTGGAACATAAAATTCGGTAACTGTAAAACTCTGTAAATCGTTAAATCCAAGGATAAACTAGTCAATATTAGGATTTACCAACATGAGTGCTAAATGTTAGTAATAACAATTACTTAATGCTAGTTTGATTTAATTTCATTAGCATTTGAATTCTCGTGTCTTAGCATTATAGACAATAATTATTGGACGTTACCAATAACTTTTATTTCTTAATAATTTATTTTAATTACATATCAGCCAAGCTTTTGTGGTGCGCCAAAATACTTTTTTGACAGAACTAAAACAAAAAATTAACGCAAAAGCGGTTTATGTTTATATAATATACATACATACATAAATACACTCACGCATTTTATCCCCGAAGGGGTAGGCGGAGGCGCAACATGCGCACCCACTTTTCGCCGTGCATATTCCGTCCCATGATGTGATAAGGGGCGAGCCTATCGCCATATCTTGCACAAATTCTAGACTCCGGGCTGATTGTGAGTAGGACAACCCAATACACTTTTGCCCGACCCGGGGATCGAACCCGAGACCTCAGCATTGCAATCGTGCCGTAATACAACTACGCCACTAAGGCAGTTTTAAGTATGTTTATGTTTTTACTTTTTATTGATTTCACAGCCTCTATGACGCAGCTTAAGATGACTGCTCTAAAACGAAATGCCGAAAGTTTATTATCTCCGCACCGAGAGAAACGTCAATTAATTCATATTTGTATCATATTTGAGTATACAGCGAAAGTCGTACGCGATTCTTTATATCTAGGACACAGCATCACTTTATCTTGAATTGGAGTCAACAACGAATTTGAATCAATCCGTTATAATTTGTATATAATCAATTTATGATAGCTAGCTAAATCATAGTAGCCCTACCTTCTAAAATCCTTTTCACTTTATGAATTACTTTTTGTCCTTGTTACAGTTTGAAGGACCAAATATTAGAAGCGAAACCAATATCACAAGCTCCAACGCTTTAAATGCATTCCACCAGGATCTTAGCTTCAGGTTAATTAGGCGTCTCAATTAAAACACGGTTTACATACAAAACCATTCTATTACACTTTAGGGTGTACCTAGGTAGTTATGTAATGTCCGTGGTGGATGCGTGTGATTGTAGTCAGCAGACACCACCAATCCATTGTCGTCAAGTCTCACGCGCGCGCGACATCTTCCCGACTGTTTCTTCGAACAGTAGTAGTTGTTGCTCATCTTCATTTGAGAGTATGTGTAGCCGTTTATCACCAACAGATGTTTGCCACGCGGCGTCGGTATTAAATGAAAGTCACCGAGTTCTGAAATATTTTTTATTGTGTTTAAAATGTAAAAATGAGGCGTTTTTCTACAGCTGATGAATCAGGCATAAATGGCTGCTATAAACATCTTAACTAAGACGAATTACATTACATTAAAAATGAATAAACATTATAATTTGAGGAACATGTTTTGACAATAATCCCATATCCCACTATATTGTAATTATAGAGAGAAACATAAATTAAATAACTTATTAACACTAGAGTTTCTTGCCCGTTCTTCTCTAGTGAGAACTGGTGGTAGAGTTAATATTGACGGAATCTAAATAATGTAAAACATTTTATGGGTTCGAATAAATTATTTCATTTCATATTCTCATAAAATATATTCAAAACTTGAGTAACATCCCATTTGATGACACAACATATTGTTCCTTCGGGTGCTCATGTTCAAAAAGGTACTTTTCAATATATTTTGCATCTGAGGTGAGCTTCACCCTGGCTCGACAGGCGCAGGAAACTCGGCGGGAACAATACCAATTGAGTCTGCTAGATTTGTTGTATGTAAAGCCATCCAATAGTAAGACAACTCCTTTTCGGTAATATGCATATCTTGGTTGGACTGAAAGGCATATAAAAATACTCCAATAAATATTTTGTACTTTATAACTTACATCATTTGACAAGTATAGTAATTTAAAGTTCTCATATTATTTCAAAAATATTATTGTGCTAACAGCATTTTTTATATTCTTAAAACAATAAATATATTTGAACATAATTAAGAATTCTCGCCTTTTCCAACTGGGACTTATAACGAACCTGTAATTGCATAAATATGCTTAATACCCACTGTAGATATAGTAAATAATTTATTTCAAGATGTTTTTTAATACATTATGCTTAGGATAAAGAAAATAAAAATCATTAGCCGTACAATATTTTTATTTACTCACAGCCTTATTCATAATCAGTTTATAATCCTATTTTAATTATCTTTTTTTTTTTTTTTTTTTTATTGCATTGAATGACGAGACGAGCATGCCGTTCGCCTGATGGTAAGCGATACGACCACCCATAAACAGTAGCAACACCATCCAGCACCGTTACTTACAAAGTAGTGTGTGGCATTCCACTGCGCTCATCATCCTGAGACATAAGATGTTAAGTCTCACTATGTCAAGTAGTTATACTGGCTACAATGTCCTTCAAACCGAAACACAACAGTGCATGCACACTGTTGCTTGGCGGTAGAAATAGACATTGCGGTGGTACCCACCCAGACGGCCTCTTACATAATGAGAGACCTACCACCAGTAAATCCTACCATAAGTAAAGTTATCTAATGTTTTAACTTCTTCGAACGAATTTTGAATTGAGTTAAAGGAAGACAAAACATTCAGTAACTAAAATATGTGTATAAACTGTTCATGAATAAGGTCATAAGAATATAGCTAAAGAAGAAGATATTTTTTACCTGATTAAGTATCCTTCAGAGTAGTTCTTATTCAGTTTATAATAATTTGGCCTATATTCCAAAAGAATTATTTTGGCTTTTGCTTTTTGGAGAACCATTACCCCTACTGTCTCCGTGGATCTGTTCCTGGATGGTTGCTTACAACTAATTCTGTAAACAGTTGATAAAAAGCTAACACTCTCTCAAATAATTTATTCTCCAATGCAACGCAATCTTACTGATAGTATGCACATATTTTACTATACTCTCATCTGTCTCTCATCTCAGAAAAAATATGTTTTCCCTCCAAAACTTTAAGCACATGAAAATTGACCATAATACGAAGAAGTACAGTTAAATATAATGCCTATGGAAATACACAGATAAAATACACATCCACAAATCATATTGTTTTTTTTGCTTATCCAACAATAACAAAAATTATGGCGTTAAAACCTTACAAGATTTTATTTTATTTGGATGCATGTAGAACCTATTTATGTATATATCAAACACAATTATACACAACTATAGATACAACTACCCATTCTAATATTATGGATACAACACCAAAAAAGTTATAACCGCATAAGTAATAAAAATATAAAATTTTTGATATCGCTGAAAAAAATTACACCCCACAAACATACTGTAAACATAAAATCTGGTTCACAAATTCATATAAACTAACAATAAATGTTATGTACACCAAAAATAAATAAACAACATGCATTACTTCTATGTACTCACCGATACAGCAACTTCTGGATACAACATGCTTATCAGCACCCGTACAAAACACTATCACACACACTACACATCGGATATATTCGAAAAAAGCACAAAAATACTTGTAAAACACAAAATATCATAAATATTTTTTAGGTTATAATCACTTATATTCACAAACCAAGTAAACATAGCACCTCACATCCACAAGTGTTCAGTTTTTTAACAACACTCTCACGTGAATTGTTTATAATCTCCGCGGTTTAATAATATTGCGCGAATTGTTGATAATTTTATTAAATAGAAATAAAATAATAATGACATATTTGACACTAGCAAATGTTTACAACGGACTTAAGCATGGCGTACACAATGACACAGTTTTGCATGGCGTTGACTGCATTACTATAATATTAGAGTAAATTATGATCTCCTCGAACATACAATTTTTTTTCTCTATAAAATTATTACCCTAACTGTATTACTTCTAAAATTTTACGAAACGTATATAGAAAAATTATCATGGGTTTATTATTTTCGTATTCACAATTTGATATGTTCTTCATGTAAGTAATCAGTCTATATAATTTTTGGGTGAAGTGTTCCCAATAGAATTAAAATAATTGTACGTCTAATCTAATGTGTACCAAGCCTAACAGCTTAACATTTTATTATACAGGCCATGCACGCTACAACAAGAACACTAGCACGCAATAACTATTTCAACTCTGTACGAATTATATCCCCACAAACTTGATTGTGATGGCTTTGTGCATTTACTATAAACCAATACACAATCGAATTTGTTGTGCTATAGTTAAATGGAAAAGTCCATTCCGTCATCTCATAATATTATAGCATCATTTATGGCCTTAAGGCTATATTGTGATCGTGGAATTATATAGGTTTTTTTGTTTTGGGTAGGCGATTCTGCAGTTAACACCGGGGGAAACCTGCGAATGGGATACTGAAGTACCCCGGCTTGACGACTGCAGGGGCCTGGAAAGGAGGTGGGAGAGGAAGATGGGAGGAAAAAGTGGGGGAATGAAGAAAGGTTCCCAGGATGGGTGGAAAGGAAAAGGGTGCCAGGAAATGTTCGCGGGCCCATTTAGGCCTCAATGTGTTATCCAATCAAGAGGTATACACACTGAACTGTGTGCCTCGGCCCGCGACCAATGTCTCCCCACGCATGGGCGTGCATTGGGTGTGAAGACCCAGCGCACAAGAATTGCGTCGGGGGGCATTATGTAGGTACTAGCATTGCGCGCGGCTCCGCCCGCGTGGCAAAGTTTTTCCGGGATAAAAAGTGCCTATAGCACTCAGGAGTAATGTAGCTTCCTATAAGTGAAAGAATTTTCAAAATCGGTTCAGTAGTTCCTGAGATTAGCGCGTTCAAACAAACAAACTCTTCAGCTTTATATATTAGTATAGACGAGCTTTTGCCCGCGGCTCCGCTCGCCTGAATGAGTTTTCCCGGGATAAAAGTCCCACTTTATATTTTCCCGGGATAAAAAGTAGCCTATGTGTTAATCCAGGACATAATCTACCCGTGTGCTAAATTTTATCGAAATCCGTTCAGTAGTTTTTGCGTGAAAGAGTAACAAACAACCATACATCCATACATCCATACTTACAAACATTCGCGTTTATAATATTATTATAGTAGGATTAGGTAATAATAGTTTTTGAAATATCATTGATTATAACAGTATTCATCTTTATCTAAAATAATATACATACTTAAAAACAAAATATTATTTACCTTAAAAATGGGGTACCTCGGTCTCATATCTTAATACAGGTGATTTTTTCAAGTGGGCGTGGCGAAATGCGAAACTATGAAGAATAGCGGAAAAATTTTCAAGATGAAAACTAAAACTGTATCATTGGATTTCCAAAAATCAATATTCTTATAATATAATATGGGTTTTTATAATTTAAATATATTTTTGAAGTCTGTGCCTAACTGGTACTTGTCGTAAAATAACGTTGGAGATTTTAAGAAAACACACATAACGCATACGCATTAACCTCGAAAGGGGTAGGCAGAGGTGCAATTACAACGAGTAGTGCTGCAGTGGGCGATGACAGCATGGTCTGTTTCGAGGCAGCTTGCTTATTAGTTGGATATCTGCCCTGGGTCTGGACGCCAAATCCCTTTCCGATGCCTTTCATTAGGTGGAGGAAGCGTTCAGACGAGTAGCGTCCAATCTCGAGTGAGGTGGAGTTCAAACAGGCCTCCCTTCGGCGAGTCGCCCTGGAGGAGTGGCATTCAAGGCTGGAGGCGCCGTCAGTGGGGCTCAGGCCCGTAGGCCCGTGGCAGCAGTGCGTCCTGTGTTTGCCGAGTAGTTGGGGAGGTGCCACGGCATGACGTGGCAACGTTTCGTTTGACACAGGTTCGGGTATGGCTGCTACTATCTGTCTCGGATCATGGGCCGTATGTCAACAATATAATGACTGCCCGTTGGATACGGCCCGGCAAATATTGGAATTTTGCCCAGCCTGGGACAAGCAGCGCAGCGCTCTCAAACCAGTCGTCGGAGGAGACTTCTCGCTGTGGGCTGTGGTCGAGAACTGGAGGTCCGGAGGCTGCGGTGGCCCACTTCTGTGAGGTGGTCATCTCGCATAAGGGGGATCTATCGTCATATTGGCACAAATTCAATATAACTACGCCACCTAGGCAGTAATATTTTAAGAAAAGACTTGGCTCAAGTGATTTAGGTACACTTTGCGATTATTTATAAGCAATTTTCATTTTAATAACCTTATGGTGTCTACACATCAAAGCCGCCGACCCTGCCGGCTTTACCCGCCGCGGTGGCTCGCTACCTCTACCTGGCGAGGCGGGGCATGCCGGCGGGTTATGTTTCAATCGCTTAAACTATGCACAGACGACCGGATTCAGTACGGCTGTACTAATTTTTTATGCGGTGCAATCTTCACGCCACACGACCGTACCGTATCACGGTCCACGATCCGTCCAGTTGTTTCTGTGCTCGCAATGCGTGAACACCTCTCACAGTATGCCTCTATTCTCTCGAAAAAGGCTACATTGTAGATACCTATTGAATAAAAACTAATATGGAGGGTTTTCATCAGAGCATAGAGATAGATTATAGTCTGGAATAGCGCATAGGTCACTTTTTATCCCGGAAAAATATATAGCGGGACTTTTATCCCGGAAAAACTTTTCCACGCGGGCGGAGCCGCGCGCAATGCTAGTTAGTTATATAAAGGAAAGTTTGTGAGTTTGTTTGTAGGTTTGTAGGGGCTAATCTCTGAAACTGCTGAAAGATTTTGAAACTTATGTCAGGAATTTAGGAAGCGACATTACTCCTTAGTTTATAGGCTACTCTTTATCCCGGGAAAATATAAAGCGGGACTTGTATCCCGGAAAACATTTTTTACGCGGGCGGGCAAAAGCTAGAATTAAATAAGTCCTATAAATTGTATAAAAAGGTTATATACGTCCACCTATTAACACTTTTAACATAGCTGAGTGAAATGGAATGAATTCCGGATCTGAAATCTGAATTCAACAAAATTCAGAACGCTCGTCAACACAGAACACATCAAAGAGAATTATAATACTACTGAAAGAACACATGCTCGTCAACATCACTCAGCCCGATGAATCTGAGAAATTTAAAATTATCACGGAATAATCAGCTTCAAATACCACTGAAAGTCAGCATAATATTATATTCTGGATTCAGATTCTGAATACAGCAATTTGCGGATGTATAAGCCGTATATTGTATTGAAACCAGCAAGTCAACAGTAACAACAGTGAACAATAACAATTATTATCCACTTTCAGTTGCAAATGTATTATGCTGCTAAAATCTCTCTTTCTCAGTGTCACATTCATAAAAGTGCTGAGGACACCTCTACCACCAAGCAGTGACTGTGAGTGTGACGTTTATGACATTTCCTCGACGCTTGGGATAACCTAAAAATGTACTTGTTTATTTTGTTCTAATTGTTTGTTTCACATCGTAATTGCGCGTTTTTAAATACTATTCATTATAATTCTACTTTAAAAGTATTTTCTGTTATTGTAGTATGGTGTTTTAAAAAGTTAGAATCAACGATATACCGTTACATAAATAATTTGGTTCATTCTCGATCCATTTTGATTATTACGCGGAATTCTTGTTCTTGGCGATACAATTATCGTATTGAATCATTAATAAGGATATTTGTAAGTGAGAAGTGTGTTTGTGTTGTGGATTGGTGAATTAAGTTTTGACACAAGAAAGTTTTAAGATGTGATCACAGTGTCAATATATATTGGAAGGAAGAACCAGACTTCCGGATCAGGTATGTCCTAATATAGTTTTCGTATCTATATTTTTTAGTAATCTATTGCAATGTAATCCCTTTTGAGCTACATTACTTGTCTGAAAATACATACTTTGCCATTGTAAAACTAATTGGGGTTATGTCTGTTAAGTTAATGTTATCTCTCTGTAAACGATATTTCAGTAGCCACTTATAAAATTACCACTCCTCCAACTCACAAGTTTTATTGAAGAAAATAAACATTGTTTAGTTTTGGTCCTGTCATTAAACAAAAATTAAGCAACCAATGAAAGTAACCTCTTTCAGGGTAAGTTAATGGCTATTTCAATAACTTCTACTTAAACAATTTTAATATGGTTATTTAAGAATCTAGACAACTCTGCTGTATATATCAAGCATTTTCAGGATGAACGTTGTAATAGATATTCACAATTCTTACCGAAACTGTTTTTTCTTTATTATTTCTAAAATATTGGTGGAATATTTCACATATTTTTATAGAATAGTTATTTTTGTAACTAACAACTAGAAATGTACAGTAAATAATTTAGAATTTTAATTAAAAGCCGCTCAAGTAAATGGTGTAAAATGTTGATTCATGAAAAGGCTTAATATTATCTTTACCAAATTGTCTCTAAACTTTGTATGTATGTCGTATGTCTATTGGGGACGTATGCAGTCACACAGACGGGTGATCAGTTCACCTCCTTGGAACTATTTCACCCTTAGTCCCAGGTCTCTAAACTTTAGACTAGCAAGCTCTTCCAGCAATATATTGCACAAGAATTTCCAAATGCATTTACACTAGCGACAATCTATACCATGAGTTCCCAACTTTATTTGGCCATGAACCCTAATTGATCATACTTTTTTGACGGAACCCTTGCTGGCTATTTCGATAACTACAGTGTTTACCTTGTAGTTTGAATATTTTCATTTTAGTGTTTTTATGAGTCTTGCACGAATGGTTTATTTAAATCTCTGACAGAGCGCGTTACCCTTGTGATCCTTCTACGGAACCCTAGTGTTCCGCGGACCACCATTTAGGAATCACTGATCTATATTATAATAAAGCAGTAGATCCCGGTGTGTCTGTAGTCTGTACATTGAAAGAAATGTGTTAAAAAAGAAAGAGGGTGACTTAAGAAGAGTAATAAAAAACAAATGAGCGATTTTTATAATCTGTCTGTTTGTTACTGCACATCTCCAAAACAACTAAACGGATTTCGATGAAATTTGGTATGGAGATATTTTGAGAGCCTAGAACGACCATAGGCAACTTTTTATCCTAGAAAAACTTTTTCACACAGGTGGAGCCGCGAGCACATGCTAGTATTTCAATAATTCTGTACACGTGAGACTTACAGCAAGTCTTACCAGCTTCAAAATATAAGTTAGCTCACCATTACTTTTTACATGGTAAACTTTGCTTACGGAATATAAAATACTTTATTCATCACGTAGGCGAACATAGTTGCACTTATGATAAGTCAAGATACATTAAATTGATTATATTAATAATTATTATTAATACCAATGGTCACTTATATAACTACCAACATTTTTATTGGGAGTAAATCTATGATGAGAAATAAACAAAAACAAAAAAGCCAGCTCGGGCTGGCAGGAAAGGGGATATAAAAAAGAGATCATTTTATTAAAATAATGGGAGGATATAACTTCTGCAAGTATTTTGCTAATCTAAACCCCCCTTAAGGTAACACATTTTTTTTAAATATGTTTATTCAACTTCGTAGCTGAAACCATAGTATTTTTTTTTACCCACTAAGGTTATACATTTTATCAGAGTGTTAAGTAAATGAGTATATACCCTACAGTTAGTTAGAGTTAATGCATAATGTTTTGTTTATTAAGACATTTTGTACTGTTGGTATAAAAGTGAAGTGTTTGTTACAACTTGTGGAGATTAACCGAGGCATTAAAAAAACATTTAATAAGCAATCCAGTTGTCTAGTTATATAATAATTATTCGTTTAATTTACAGGTAAGTCAAGCCGCAGCTGCAGACTTCAGCATCAATTGGTAAGTGATTTGATTTAATAAATAAAAAAAATATTATTGTTTTAAAAATGGCTTCACCATTTAATTGGTTTTTAAGAGTAAATAAATATAATAAAGTTTACTTTATGGTATTAAAACTAAAGAATATCAATACATGTAGTTTTGTTTTATACTTTGAATATTATTTAATTTTATAAATAACTATTAATTTATGATACTTTTGATGCATCAATGATTTGATTAGATAGTGTTTTTAAATAATCAATTATTGTTTTTCTATTACTGAAATTAAAACAGTATTTAGCACTTTATTTTTATACCTTGTTGTTTTACAAATATGTTATTCAAGGATTATGATTTAAAAAATTATATTATAGTTTTAAGCATACACTTATGATCTAACAATGTTAGTAAAAAATATGTTTTTTTTATGGAGACAATGTTGGTATGCCTGATTAATGATTATAAGGTAAGTTAACAGAAATCTGGAAATGGTGTTTTTGTTCCAGCACTATACAAAAGTATATTTTATACATCTAATAAACTATAGAACAAAATGAGAACATATTTACGCTCATATTTATTTATGCTAGAATGTAATTTATTTCATTTGTGATTTTTTGTGTTTGCAGCATATATCCAATGATTTGTGTGTGTACAATATACATGTAGTACATATTGAATCTATCATTAAAAAAAATCTTATCAAGTGGTTTTACTTTTATAACCTTTTTAAAACAGGTCACCTACTAGGAAGTTGACATTGGAAGCACAAATGAGACTAATGCGTAGAGAAATAAAGCTCTCGCCGCCATGTCCTACCACCATAAAGGCTCTTAGTCAATGAGCAAAGTTTTATTTAAATGGAATTCAACTGAAATATAAGATGTGCTGTTGTTCACCAATGCTTTAATTTCACTGCAGTAGTCTGTGTATTATGGAGCTTATTTCTACTTTTTTAAAAATAGGTCTTATTGTATTTAGATTATTGTTTAAATGAATTAAAAATAAATGCATTACTAATACAACAGTGTTCAATTATTTTCATTGAAATTGGATAATAAAAATGTAAGCAAATAAATAACCCATGTTTTTTTTCAGTATGTTCATTTTATGTTATAATAATTGAAATGCTTGTAATGAGTTTACAGAGTATATTTGTAATATATTATCCAAAATATTTTATTGTTACTAGTGTGAATAAAAAAATCTACTATTTAAAACATATACAAATAAGCTAACATTTTTCAGCTAAATATGTTAACACTGTACGTGGAGCTCAGCGCATTCTCTTCAACAAATATATATTTAGGCAGCAATGCAAGGCGTCGAAGGAAGGAATCAAGACATGGTACTGTATTGCATATGGAAGGTTCCAATGTCAGTCCGTACTGACTACGAATAATTTGGACCATATCATACAGATCAGGGGTATCCACAACCACCAGCCTCCAGAGATAGTAACAACTGCTGGTGGGACGGTGCTCCAAACCGTTATACAAGGTAAAAGAAAAAAATCTGCTCCCATTTCTACTCCTAAGACTAGAAGAATAAGTTTACAATTTTTTGAATGTGATGCAAGTACATGATCTAGGCCTTCTAGATATAGACATAATCTAATGAAATTAACATGAAATGGCATTACTTGTTACAGCCGTATTAAGGGTGCTAGACGAAAAATGCGGGAACCTCATACCTCCCGCCGTCTCGCCTATTATCTTCTGCCCATTAATAATGTACAGAATTTTGATTTACTGGGCTATTGTTACACAAAATGTAACTGTGGGGTGTCTTTTGAGAGGGCTGTAAAATACGCTTTTTTGATATGTTCTACAGAATATAGTACATACACATTTGTCATTATCATTCTCAATGTAAGAAATGTTCTGCTTTGTTAAATGTTTAGCAGTTAAGAAAAGATTTGTAAATTGTAACAAGATTTTGTTTAAGCAAAATGACTTACTTTTAATTTGATGTTGTGATATAAGTTTGTAAATGGACTATTAAAGTTTTAACTCGATGCATGTCTTTAATGAGTGTGATTTGCTGAATGAAATCATTATGAGGTTGTTTTTGAAAATAAAATTACGTTAGTCAGTAATTTATGGAATTATCTAGTATTAAACTGTCTTAAAATTAAGAAAGTGGGTGCATTAGTTGCGCCTCTGCCTACCCCTTCGGAGATAAAAGGCTTGAGTATGTGTATGCGTAAAATTTAAATTATGTTTGTGGTTTTAAATATGTGTAAAAAAATTGTGCCATTGTTAATAGATTTGATTTTTTAAATTTAAAACAACATTTGGTTACTACTGACTATATTCGTTCTCATTGTTTTTATCATCTTAAGTCTGAGTTTAATATAAATTTTAATTCACCACAGTCTAGAGCCTTTCTAATAAATATTTTAAACTATTGATTAACATTATAATCAGTGTTTTGAGATATGACATAAGTACCCGTGACAAAACAGTAATTATAATTAGTAGTGTTCAACCGAAGGTCTATTATGACCGATTCCGAAGACGATTTATCGGCTATCGTCACACCTTCGGCTGGACACATATATACATATAAAAAAATCAATAGCAATCATTTTGAATTGATTGTATACATAATATATCATTCCGCAATAGACATGGACAGAAGTAGACTTAAAAATTAAAAATGTAATTATATTTTATATTGTAAAACATTCATGCAGTTAACATTAATAATGATTGCCTGATATTAGACTTATTTCCATGTTCTAAGGTCCTTCAAAAACTGTTTAGAAATTCTATTGCAAAGCAAATTACGTTTGCAAATATTTTATACTCAATAGCTTCTGATATTATTGTTAAAAACCGGACAAAACCGACCTGGGGCCATAGTTAAGTTGCCTTTCTACAATCGTTAACACTAATAGAATACAGAAATAATGTATGGGAAGGACATATTGTATGGATAACTTTATCGCTAGAATTTGTCATTCTCATACATAATGTCACCATAAATGTTTGTAGAAAGGTATCTTGGGTACCATATTGGGTACGGCCCCAGAAGTGCTAAGTGGTCGTAAAATGAACTCTCTTTTTATAATTTTGTAATATCTAGTAAGTTTTATTTGACAGTTGTCGTATTAAACAGATAATGTAAATAGTACTCATTTTATTACCATTTAGATAGGAGCAGATTTAGATAAGTGGCAATCCATGGTCTCTACCTACCCCTATGGGATAGAGGCGTGATACTATGTATGTATGTATGTATGTAGATAGGAGCATAGATTAGAGTGTGACTTTTGTATTTGGTCGTCTAATACATTTATGTGACAAATAGCGTTTATAAGGAAGCGCTGAAATTGGCGCCAAGTGTTTTGGTCAAAGGTTTACTTGTTTTTATCTGAATACTAGACTTGCTGGCGGCTCCGCCCGCATGAATTTATTTTTCCGGGATAAAAAGTAGCCAATGTTACTCACTGATAATGTGGCTTTATATTGGTGAAAGAATTTTTAAAATCGGTCTAGTAGTTTTTGAGTTTATTCGTTACCAACATACAAAAATACAAATCTTTCCACTTTATAATATTAGTATAGATAAAAGGCATTTATTTGCCAAATTTAAATGTAATACTATTTTAACTGTATTATTTTTATATTAGATGATGTTTTGGATAACTTAACTATATGTAGCCTGAGTAGAGATGGTAAATACATTTTTAAATATTTGAAATGTTGTTTTATTTTTTCTAATTTTAATCTTACCGGCAACTGTATATTCCGGTGTACTTTACAATACCTAGGCAATGTACAGAAGGTCTAAAACTTTTAGGCAATTATAAAATATTATTTATTTTATTACTGTGCCTAGGTGTATAAAATACCCAATACGCATCGGATAATCTGGTAAAAGAAGGTTCCAACCTAACCTAACTGATTTCTATGATATAACATATACATAACATTGATAAGAACAGACCGTAATCTATTTAGGTACTTTACGAATTGCCGTTGGACCAACAGGTAATCTACATAATCCCTGGGAATTGTATACATAACCTGGGTAATCGAGAGGTGGCAAAATGCCAAAATGCCACGGGCCTCCAGTCCGAAGGGGCCCCCGGCCGCGAGCTCTGATATAATATACAATTTTGATAACGGGGGGGGATATAAGTGACATATTTGACGGGGGTCCTATGTGAAAGCTATAGCTACGCCCGTGAACGTGACAATTTTTACTGGGGCCCCATCCAATGAATTTGCCACGGGCCTCAGATGATATAGTTACGCCACCGCTAGGTATTGTATAAAATAACTGAACTATACAGATTGCTTGTTACATAAATACAAAAAGGTCGTGTAAGTCTGCCTTGCGATCTACTACTATACTTGATCTGTGAACAATGAATTTTTGGGTTCGATTCCCAGCCGAGCAAGCAAAGGACAATGGCGAAATCGTATTTATAAATAAATTATGCGTTTAGAAATTCCATACATGGTAATCTCAATATAATTATTTTGTATGATTTTTCAGCATACTAACTTTAGTTGTACAAGTGTGTATAAGTTGCATAAATTATTAAAAAAACTTAATTGACTTTTTAGCGATGTGTCACGGCCATTTTTTATGAATGACATAAGATTATTTAGGCTACCAAAACATCATTTTCATCAGGTCTCTAAAAATTGCAAAAAATATATCTGACTATAAAATGTTCATTAGGAATAACAACAAAGATTTCAGCTTTCTTACCACATTTTTTTTACTATGTATATTCTATTCTATACATTCTTACCAGCTGCCTGTTGGCTGTATAGTAACGGTCATTGCTTATATCATTTTAGAAAAAAAAAAGCTATTTCCGACATTTCGTTTCTGGCATGTAGTATTTTTGTAAAATGTGTTTTGATTGAAAATAATGTACCTGGTCGAGCAACCGTACTGTAGGTTGCTGCGCTCATACCATGACAGTTGTCTGGTATTTGGGTTGGGCCGCCACACAAGGCAATGTATCTGCCCCGGGAGAATTTTTAGATGAGATATTTATCAGAGAGAATTATTATGAAGAAGATGAATAAACATTAAAAAAAAAACTAATGTGTTTTATATTTTTTCAGAACTCATTTTTATTTAATTGTTATTTCCCAAAGTCTAGGACTTAGGGTCTGAACGTATTTTTCCCAATAGTTTCAGAGTTTATTACAAAAAAAAAAAACAAAGAAACCTTTACTATTTACTATAGTAGTATCTATAAATAAAAAATGATTTGATATATAAGCTTGTATAGCTGAGGAAGGTGCATGCCGCGCGCTAGTATGCCGTGTGGCAGATCACCCTTCTCCATGTTAATGAAATGTTAGGTTCGAATGTGATGAGGGAGGGTCTCGCGTGACAATAGACAGATTACCAAACATTTTATGAGTTTCATTATTCATATTATTATGTAAGAATCAATTCATAAATGTCAACTAAATCATAACCTCAAAATCTTTAAAATGAAAAATCTTTAGATTTCGACTTTTTTCACTAATAATCTTGATACATAATTGTTTAGGAATTGCTGCTGAATTGTTAAATATTTTTTTTACTTCTAAACGCTACACATTTACATCAACTAAAATCATGTATGGAGACCTGCCATTGTCCTTTAGTGAGTGTTTCTCGGCAAAGCTGCTTGGAATTGGAACTTGCACTCAATATCCATAGACATGACATCGCACCATGGTTCGAATATGAGCTAGGCGATGTGTGAATTCGCGCCTTTACTTGCCTTTATAAAAGGCGTGATCTTTTGAAAATTATATGGTTGATTAAGTCCGCCCATGTACATTGATTGTATATGAAGTGCATAAAATAAAAAATAATAATATAAATGATCTATATATTTTCAGAAGCCTTCATCATACCTTCAAGAAATAAACGCGGCCATGGCATGCTGTTCTTCCGAGGGTACACGTATTCTTGGAGGAACTTCAAGAAATTCGGCAATTACTGGACTTGTTCTAGTCATCATAAGAAAGGCTGCAAAGCCAACATCACTACCAACGAGTCTGAAAAACCCTTCGAAGTTACGAAGTTCAATGCAGTACACAATCATCCACCACCGAACATCAAATTATCCCCTGATATAGAATATGTTGACACGTAATTTTTATTTGTCTTATTTTATCGTCATCATCATCATGGCTGATGAGCCACATGAAGTCCACTGCTGAACATAGGTCTACCCTAAAGATTTCCAGACAGACCTGTCAAAATCGGCCTGCTTCCAGCGTGTACATGCGACATTTATTAGGTCTTCGTCTGTGTCTTGGTTAATTTTCATTAAAATAAAGGATTATGTTTGTACCTTTGAAACTTAATGTATTTTATAGTAATTTTGATGATGATTAATTTTCACCATGTCTATATATGCCAAACTTAACGTGCTCTTGGATGCACAATTTGTCTAAAACACGTCGTTTTCATTACTGAATCTCAATACAGGAAGAGCTTTTAATTATTTTTAGATTAAGTAAAGTCCAGTCTGATTTTTTGTGCTGAAATTTCTGAATAATAATACTGATTTGCTGTGGGGTGTACGTTTTCTAAAAGTAGTTCATAAGTCCTAATTTAATGTACAAATATGTTGAATAGCTTAGATTTTTATACAAGGTGTTGGTTTTAAATGACTGATGAAGTTTGTTCAATTGATAAAAAATATATGAATCGTTTATTAAACGTTTTATTTTTCTTCCCTGTTATGTGCGCTGGTGTTTTCTGTTTATAATAATTTTCAACAGCCCTTATTCATAGATGGCATCGAAATATTTTTTAAAGAATTTTGATTTATGAATCATTAAATCGAAATATATCTTTCTTACGATTTTTTACTGGTTGTATACATACATACATACATATACAGCTGCATAATGGGTAACAGAGTTACTAACACCTCTATAAATAGAATGCAGATGTTCGTTCTGCAGTATTTGCCCTGCCGACTTTGAAAATTGCAGCATGAACTAAAGTATGTTGTTACAGAAATCGACTTCATAAAATCGAAAAAAGGTAACAATTTATTGGTGCACAAACAGTACACGTATGCCCTCAACAGCAAGAGTAAGAACAGAATGACTTGGACCTGCTCCTCTAGATGTTCCAAGAAATGTAACGCTCGCGTAGATTTGTATAAAAATGGGGTGTTTTCTGTGATAAACGGTGACCACACCCACGAACCACCAGTTTTCTACCAAAACGAACGTGGAGAGTACATCAGGCTAACTAAAAGGAGACTCAGTCAGCTCAATCTGTCTCAAGACGAAATGGATGAAGAGAGCATAATCGAAAGCTTGGAAGATGAAATGTAAATGATATTCCTAGATACTGAGGATGTAAATAGATAGGTATACCGAAGCTCGTGTTTTAGTCGATACATTTTAAATAATCGTTTTAGGTCAGTTACCATATGATAAGAATATAATTTATGTTATAAGTGTAACAAATATAAAATGCAACTTTAAATATACCTGATTGTCTTTTTCTTTTCTGTAATTTCTAGTTTCTTTTTCATTTAATTTGTTCGTTCAAAAGGAGTTCAAGAAAAGAATTAATAAAATACATATCTAGCGAGTAGGCAAGTTAATCGCCTCTTCTAAACGCTCCACATCGTATGATCGGTGGCGTGATGTGTGACTCACGCACGAAGCTTCACATATTATATACTTTCATGTAATAAAATAATGCTCTAATATTGCATGAAAATCAGTTTGAATTCTGATGTACCTAACATTAAACTATTGATGCATACTGCATGCATCCCCGATCAACCTTACGGGAGTTTTAATATTTAAAATTCAACGATCTAGCGTCACCATTAATTCGCCATATTTCTACAATTCCCTTAAAAGTAAGGCTTGTTTGCACAACGACTTACTATATATTTTTGGGCGCTAAACACATTGAAAACCTCGTGCTGCCACTATCATCCATTAGAAGTTGACAAAGATAGCACTATGATTAAAATATAATGTATTTAACGATACTCCCATTTAGTACGCGGCGCGGCGGGTAGCGGTGGAATACGGGCTGCTCCAGACCGGGTTGGCGTTCACTTGGGGAGGCCTACGTTCAGCAGTAGAAGGCGATAGGCTGATTGATTGATATTTAGTGAAGTCGTTGTGCAAGGCAGCCTCAGTCTACATACTGTGTGAGTTGAATATAGGAAAGTTGTCACGGTCATCATAAATTCTTAGACATTTTCTAGGTGTAGTGATCCAGTCGAGAAGTGGGATGCCAATGCTTTACTACCGCAATCACGTGTTCCACATAGGTCATCGCACCAAGAAGGATTTGCACTTGAAGTGATAATGCGCGTTGAGGAAGCGCACACTGTGCAAGGTTAACATTGAGACAGACTGCCGGTTATATTTTTTTTTTATAGCATTGAATGACGAGACGAGCGTGCCGTTCGCCTGATGGTAAGCGATACGACCACCCATAAACAGTAGCAACACCACCCAGCATCTTGACTTACAAAGTACTGTGTGGCATTCCACTGCGCTCGTCATCCTGAGACTTAAGATGTTAAGTCTCATTATGTCCAGTAGTTATACTGGCTACAATGTCCTTCAAACCGAAACACAACAGTGCATGCACACTGGAGGCCTAAAAGGGCCCGCGAACATTTCCTGGCACCCTCTCTTTCCGCCCATCCTGGGAACCTTCCTCCCTTCTCCCACCTTCCCGTCCATACTCCTCTCCACTTCCTTCCCAGGCCCCTACAGTCGTCAAGCCGGGGGACTCCAGTATCCCATTCGCAGGTTTCCCCCGGTGTTAACTGCAGGATCGCCAATATAAAAAAAAAAACTGGCGATCACAATCATAAAGCTACTCCTCTTCCCTGAATCATATAATGAAAGAATGGTTTAAATATGGCTATTGTAATATTTACAATCAGCAGATGATGCTGGCTCAATCTTATCTTAAATTGTAACTAAAATTATAAACGCGAATGTTTGTATATTTTTTAGAAGTAAACGCAGTAATCGTTGAACAGATTTGGATGAATTTGTCACACGGATTGACCATGTCCTAGATGAACAAAGACTTTTTATTCCGGTAATTTGTTACCATGGGAATATATGAATATTTGATTTTTAAAGTAGATGGCGCTTGCATCGTGGGCTATGGCTTGCTACAATGACGTGGAGACTTTTGGAAAAGGAAAGATTTTTACGCGGGAGAAGCTGCAAACACCTAGTTGTGTATATTTTTAGCAATTACTACTGATACCTTTCATTACTGACTAATAAATAGCCATTAGACTTTTGCTCTTGGCTCCGCCCTCGTGAATGAGATTTCTGGGATAAAAGTCCCGCACTATATTTTTCCTGGGACAAAAAGTAGCCTATATTACTCGCTGATTATGTAGCTTTGTATTGGTGAAAGAATTTTTAAAATCGGTCCAGTAGTTTTTGAGTTTATCCATTACAAAAAAATCAAAAATCTAATCTTTCTTCTTTATAATATTAGTATAGATTTCATTTCGTAGCGATGGTTGATGACTTGATGTCCATTGTTGATTTATTACATGTCTTGCTATATGTCCTGTGTTGGTGTTTTGTTTTGTTATACTTAAAGTGAGATAAAAATAAGACGCCATCTAATTTTGAATCAAATAAAGTATTTATCGTATTCATTTGTTTTAATTATTTGATCTAATATACCACTTATTAGGTGTGTGGAAACACAGAAATATCTTCCTAATTAACGTTATTTTACAGGTCCAGTGCTTATAAAGGCTAAGAAGAAAGGAAGGTACATTCTCCTGTACAACAACTTCACTTATTCGCGCATAACCAAGTCAAGAAAAGGGACGGTGTGGAAATGTACTAACAGCAAGACAGATGACTGTAAGGCCACCGTTACCATAGACGATAATTTGAATGTTGTTATCACCAAGGGAAGTCACACGCATAGAAAACAGGCGCTAGAGGCTAAACCCAAACACGTATATTTCACTACTCAATGACAGTAAAAGTATTTTGAAAGGGTGTTTCGTATAACAGTGTCTATCTCTAATATATTATAACTATAATGTTTATTTGCTATGATGGTAATACTATTATTTTCTTGGACGCAACGGTCTCAGGAACCGTAGATTTTTTGTCTTCTAACTGGTGTTAAGTGTGTGTCTTTTGATAAATTACTCAGGCGAGTATGACCTATCAAAATTTAAACTTATTTTAGCTCTTCATCAGAGTTGCATTAAAATCATACGTGAAGTGATTATCGGCAGACATTTTGGGTACAATTAGATTTTCGAAGTACTAAAATAGAGCATCAATATATATTTTATATTTTTACATGATGGCTGTTTTCTTTTTATAATTTAACAGTCATTCTCATTGAGATTACAATGTTATAGAAATACCCTACAGATTAATTGTGTATCCATTGATTATTTTGTATGTGAATGTTCCGCTTATGTGTTTCACTGACATACGATAGCATGATTGTTGCGGATTGTTCCTTGATCAATTTCGTTTTAATCAATTATTAATAGAGATCATTATTTAAATTACTTAATTTTTTTTTGTGTGACTAAGATTTCCATGGTACTAAATTAATACCTCAGGCTTTTTAAAGAACTATCTAGTAATATTAACTTGTTTTTGTGTGCGAATCGCTTTTATACTTTACTATATGTAAGGACTAAATAACTAATAAGACAACTATTACATATATTTGGCGAAATCAAAAAATATTTTAAAATATATCTTAGAATAAAACTTATTTTATGCTCGTAATGAAATTATATTTTACATTTACTCATGATTATCATATTAATATTAAAGTTAGTAATATCGTACTTAAGATGTTTTTTTTAAATATTAATATATTATGATTATGTAAGATACATAAATTAGTTGACGAATCTATTAATCGAATGAATATACTAAGATCTTTAATCTATTTAAAAGGAAATTGTCGTAAACTATCAAATCGCTGAATTACTTACACTTTTTAGGAAAGTTAATAAATTTTGTTGTTTTCAATCCAATGCAAAAAATAATTGTTACTATAAAATATTACTTTAATACCCGGCTTCTACACTTCTCTTTCAATATCTAGTCACTAGATATTGTTCCGGCATTTATTCCGGCAAAATAACTGCGCTTCAGTAACCCAATTTTGTAAAATAAAGTTCAGTGGCAATTGTACTTTTTAATCAAATCTAAAACCAAAAAGGACCATTTCCTTTCATATCGTTTGCTTGTTATAGTAGTTTCATACCAATATAATAGTTTTACTTAGATTAAGTTAAATTGCAAAATATTTTTTTTATTTCATTGTTTTATGTAATTTAAGAAGAAACATTTTTATTTTCTACCTCAGTTAAATATATTATTATTTAAAGTATTTCATTTTATAAGGAAGGAATCATTTCAGTCACATACTTATTTAAGTGCCTATTTTTATTTAATATAATATTTCTTGATTATAATTATTTTACGATCGATTGTGGCCTTTGAATACATATTATATTTAAATTAAAAGTATATTTGGCATGTATAGTGTGTCGCTACGTCTCTTTAAATAAAAAATATTGTTTATGATAAATAAAATTATGTCGAATCAAACCCATACTTACCGTGTATGTGAACTTTTCTATGTTTTATACATTATTTTATATAATTGTTAAGCAGCGTTCTTTAGTAGGACCAGTATCGGCAAATGAAATTTCGATATAAATTAAGCCTTGTCTATTTCAACAAACGTTTCTGTGCGCTTAGATGTGGCAAAAATACACGACACGTTTCGTTTTATTGACATTAGTTGAGAGACTAAAGGCGGGTACAGACTGCTGTAACGTTCTAAGCCCACTGATATTTTGGCTGTTTGAGATTTTACTCGGCAATTATTTGACGTAAGGATTTTATGCACTAATTTTTATTGCTTAAGGGTGTAATTTAAACAGCCACCCGCCGCTTCTCCAACCCGCACTACATTACGTAACATTACAAATTTAAATTAGGAACACAAAATGTTATTTCTTTTTAAAAAAAAAATGTTTTGGAAAAAAATATTCCAATTGTTAGGTGTGTTGTGTAGTGTTAAGTTCTTTATGAATATGCAGCCGAGTTACTTTTGATGTATAATGATTAACTTGTCAGTAATTGTCACTTAATGCAATTTTGTGAGGCTCATTAGGTGCGTTTTAGATTTCTTTATTGTATCTTATGAAACAACAATTAGTATGTTAGTTAGTTTTTAAATAATATCTACATAGACATGTTTGAAACTCACTGAAATCAAATAAGAAATTAAACGTTTACCTATATTATTATTTTTAGCGCAATGGGAGCTGTTTCGCCTGCATTTTCGTATTAGAATAATTTTAGTTGTATAATGTGCGTTAATCAGGAATATATTATAAAAGTTTTATTTTATCATATTAAATGCGTGAAAATAATTTGTTTTTAATTCTAGTATATTACATACATACATACATACACACTCACGCCCTTATCCCATAGGGGTAGGCAGAGACTATTAATTAATTATTAATTATTATTCTAGTATATTAGCACTTATTAATACTAAAATGTTATTGTTAAAACATGAACGAGTGGTTTCTGTAGCTCATCAAACAAGATGCCATCTAAAAAGAAATTAGATCGCAAACAAGAAAAAGAAATGAGGAAAAGGAACGATATGAATGTATTAAACGTGACATAACGAAAATATCTAATTTGAAAGTAAGAAGAAAGGAGTACTACAAAAGAAAGAAAATGAAGGCAAAATAAAAAGTATCAAAGAATTGATTTCTAGAGAACAGCGATCCAAAAGCGAACAATGGAAACTAAATAGTAGTGTTACGTGCTGGGGTTCGGTATAAACTATTAAAACGCCGGTATTGCGATAAAAATACCAATTAAGTTTTTATTAGCAAATAATTACGAGTAAACTAACCAAAACACTGCACTGGATACCACGATGTTCGAATAAACTAATTATAGTCACTCACTATACGTTCACACAAATCACAATTCGCTTCGAAGTCGCTCGGAGTTATCGCTCGTAGTCCGCTTGTCGCTCTGCTCGCTAAGCAAAACTGAATGCCCGGCGGCGGCCGCGCGCCGCCTTTTATACTCGGTCAATGGCCTTGGTCACAAGGCCGCGGCCGCCGGCCGCAAGTACTATCGTAGTCTGTGGAACATTCTCGAAAGATCCGGAATAGGCGGGAACTCTCTCGCAAGTATAGGTAGGTCAGTTATCGCGTTTCCACGACATTCTGGAGACATCGAGATCTTTCGAGAATGTTCCTTCGCCGAACTTTCCACATTCGGATAGTACCACTTTTAGCCAATAGATGGCGCTACTATCCGCGAGTATTAGCGCGCGTAACAGTAGTAAGTATAGAAATAAGAAAGCTAAAGAAGCTGAACAAGCAAAGGCTGATTTAGCTAATTGCTGAACAAACCGAAGCACTTTCATACTAATACTATACGCATACTCACGCTTTTTATCCCCGAAGGGGTAGGCAGAGGCGCAACTAGTGCACCCACTTTTCGCCGTGCGTATTCCGTCCCACGATGTGATAGGGGGCGAGCCTATCGCCATATCGGGCACAAATTCCAGACTCCGGGCTGATACTGAATAGAAAAATCCAATATCACTTTGCCCGATCCGGGGATCGAACCCGAGACCTCAGCATTGCAGTCGTGCCGTAATACGCCACCGAGGCACTAATATTATAATTAATGTAAAAGTAACTTTGTCTCTATGTTCTCACGCTTATACAGCTGAACCGATTTCGATAAAATTTGGTATTGCGATAGTTTAAGACCCTGGGAAGGACATAATATAGTCTTTATTCTGGAAAAGTCGACGTTAGAATTTTTATCCCAGGAAAATCTTTTACGCTAGGAAGCCGCGAGCAACAGCCAGTACATTATAATAAAAGAATAACCGGTCAAATTGGTTAGAAAATACATTTGATAGCAATGTGTATTTATAATGGAGATGTAAATACGGAAATAAATACGAACATTTATTTCCTAATTTTTGTTTGATATTTTACCCACGTCAACCGTATTGGTAAGTACAAAAGAAGGATGCTGGTATTAAATGCACAAGAGACAATTTTACCAGGTAATGTTATGTGAGATAACTTATGGGAATATACCATAGGAAACGGACCAGGATGCTAAAAGGTATTCTTCTGCGATTTGCTAATAGATGGCGTTTCGTACGATAATTTCTACATTGATTCTGCGCCGGTGTTACGAATTGATGATGTTGATGTGTAGTGATTCCGTGCCCTTACTACTCTGCAAATCTATCTCCTCTAAGTTATTCTAATGATAAAGTCGTGTGATAACCTTAACAGAATACTACAATTGACTAGCGTCTAACGAAGCGAACGAGGAAGTCTGAATACTTACAAAAATATCTCATTATGTTACACTATCAAAAATCTTATAATTTATTTCGTTACACAGAATAGCTTAATTCTGTCCTTGCTACATTTTGCAGTACTAGTGGTGACGGCAGTGGACGGCGCACCACTTCTTATCGTCCAAGGCTACTCCTTCAACCACCCGACGCCAGTAGCTGGTGGCGAACGCTGGATCTGCTCAGGACGCGTCCGCTTCAACTGCGGCGTCTATGTCCTCGTCAACGATGATTACGAACTTGTCAAGATCACTAAAGAACACACTCACAAACCGCCAGTATATGATAAAAATGCTGATGGCTTGTATAAATTGGTGGGATAGGCTGTCTAGATAAAAGTCTTAAGAATTGTTGGTAATATTGTTGTGATAGTTGCATTTAAAGTTAAAGGTAATTTGAAAAGGGCTGAAATTTTATATTTCAGAAGTTTAATAAGCTATGTTAATGGTGTTTATTGTGTAATGTATTTTCCGCCTAAAGAAGTTTTAGAAATGTTTATTTTGGCTTGACATTATTTCACAATCAGTACAAATCTTTTAATAACTTTTTTTTAATAAATACATAAAACTACAAAAAGGTAACAAGTTAGCTATTGACTTAATACCCACCATACCAGCCCTGTATTATATACTGCCCACTGCTGAGCACGGGCCTCCTCTACAACTGAGAGGGTTAAGGCCTTAGTCCATCACGCTGGCCTAGTGTGGGTTGGCAGACTTCACATACCTTCGAAATTCAGAGAACTTCTCAGGTATGCAGTGTTCCTCACGATGATTTCCTTCACCGTTAAAGCACAAAGAATACACACAACTTTTTAGAAACGTCAGAGGTGTGTGTTTTGGGTTTTGAACCTGCGGGCATTCGTCTCGGCAGTCCGTTCCACTCCCAACTAGGCTATCGAAAAATATTAAATGATATTTTCGTATAGATTATAAGTCTTGGCCGAGCAGGGTATTGGCAAACGATATTATCAGTATTACGTCTATAAAGCGTTGTGAGTCTGAAATCTTCTATTTAACATGTAAATAATTAAGACTTCATTAAATGATTATTTGAATTAGTACCAATTTAATTATGGCTCAAAATCGACATTTAAAATGGGTGTAAAAACACACTTTATTCCTCATATTAAGTGTTGTTGTATAATAATGTAAAGGGGCTTAAATATTTTACTGAAATTATAATTGTTAAAAGTAGGTCTAGTAAGCTGTATTTATAATATATTCAATTGTATTACAAATGATATAATTGTTATAGAATTAAATGGTATTAACACTCTGATTTTGAAATACTTTAGTCTCAACTTTTATAAGTTAAACTTTTAAAGGTTTTATAGTACTAAGGTTTGCTATCACAGATCCAGATCTAACTGTACGTATTTGTCCCCAGATCAATTTAAGAATTTCAATCCAATACGGCATCGGCTCGAAAAAGGAGATGGCCCTAGAGCGAAGACAAGGAGACGGTGCGTGGGGTGCTACAAAATGTACTCTACCCTCCACGGCAGCGTCAAAGCGAAGAACATGACCACGAAAGTGAACACTTACTGTTCCCAGTGTCCCGGTGAGCCCTACTACTGTTCCCATTGCTTCCTCAAGAGCCATGGCTATCTCCTCCCCCGTCCCACCCCCTCATCGGCCCTTAACGTGATCAAAATCGAAGCACGTACCGGTGACACATGAGTTTAGTCTATAATTCGTACGGCACGTTTGAGCGCTACGCAAATTTTCTGATCACACTTGGAGCACACACGTACCTTCACTTTTTATATGTTGTTATAAGACATTACTATCACTCGTCCATGTTAGTTAGTGTTAATGCAATAGATCGTGATTTGTTATTAAAGTTACGTTTGGTTAACTTGTAATTAATTTTATCAGGTCTATCAGTGCTTCCTACAATGACAATGCTTTGTTTCGTAGTCGGGGCAAACTTTATTATGGGAATTTGTTCATCATGAGGTTTTAAATATTGATGTATTTTGTTAAGGAGAATGAAATGAACAATGGAGTTCATTTTGTTTTGGTTTAATGAAGAGTATACTATTTTGCATTTTTAATTTAGATGTGGCAAAGCACGTAATGTTTGCACAAAAGTGGATATTGTCTTTAGAGCTTAGTGTAAGAGTATCGGTAGCTTCGTCTGTATAAGCGTCTGGGTTTTAGTGTACTTAAGAGTCTGTAATATAGGATAACGATAATTTTCTCAGATGTTTTAATGTAATTTTAAAGTTGTATGTTTTAACATTGAAATTACTGTGACCAGCTTCTGTATGTCATGAGATTAAGAGATGAATGTTATAAAGAGAAATATTTAGACAGGATTTGTGGTGGGTATAAGAATTATTATTTGTAGTTAAGATTTATTATTGTAATTAATATTATTTATTAGTTTAAATAAAATAACTATACTATCTGAAATGTAATTTTTTTCATTACCTTTCACGGCGAAATTTGTGTAATAATCGTTTTTTCTTAGATAACGAAAAAAAAAACAAATATACCTAATATTATTAAATAGTTTGTTGGTAACATTACTTTTTTTTGCGTAATAAAGTTAATTAAATTATATTAATGAAATCATGTTTTATCGCTGTAGGTATTATCATAGCTGTTGCGAATTTTTTGTATAGTTATAGAATTTGTAATCATTTACATACATGAACTGTTTTATTGAGATAAACTGGACTACAGATTATCTTGATAAATTAATGTAGGTAGGTGCAGTTGCGAAGTATTGTAGAGTAGGTATGTAATATTTAGACGAATCTGTATTTTGTATTAGCAGAGGTAGTTCTAATCAGGATAGAGTGCTGTTGCCTTCCTAGCAGATTTTGGTTGATGTTTTCCAGTGACTATTTGAGTACTAGCTAAAAAAGAGTAAAAAATTGGGTTTGCATTCTTGCCTCTCCGGTGTCAAACGCTCTAGGCACCTTTCCTGCTTTTCCTTAGAACTGCCGCTGAGATCTAGGTATTCATAATCTTTTTTGAAAGTACTAGGGTTTTATTCCTTACAGTTACAGTAATCTCTCTCTCAACGGGCAAAACGTTTCTTATTGTAAACGGGTACACGTTCAAGAAGGAGTTTGGTTTGAAGAACGGAACACGATGGAGTTGCAACGAGCCAGGCCACACCAAGTGCAACGTCTATGTACATGTTAACGAGAAATTTGAATTGATATTCATGGCCAATGTCCACACCCACGAACCAATATTGTGCCGCATGTTCCAAGATAGAATTATGTAGTCCTTTATAAATTTGCAGTTGATTGTGAAAAATGATTATTATTAATTATGGATAAGGTTATTTTTATGTTAAATTGGAAGTTTAAAACTTCACTTGAATGTCTGATTTTTTTTATATCAAACAAATCATTGAATGTTTAAATGTATCAGCGCTTTATGCTGTAGCATAAAGTAGTGTGTCCAAAATTTCAAATGTGTATCTGTCTATCTAATATTGTGTCTTCTATTCATAAAAATAAAAGTTTACGGTTTTATAAACAATCATTGTATTCATTTCGTTTGTGTTTCACGATCCAGATTACTGTTTTACATTTGTATTTTATGTGAGCAGATGTGACCTTTGCAGGGGCTGTCTAGATGGGGGAGCGTTATATCGTGCAATTATGAGCCCTTTTAAACTATTGAATTTGTTAAAATCGAGGACATTTGCCTTTAATACTTACACAAAATTTCACTTCATGTTTTATTTGGGTATTATGTTTTAAATGTGATGATATCTTGTTGGCAGTTTCTAAAGCCCTGAAGAATAACGAAGTTTTAACTACAATCATATACGAGGAAGAAATATCTGATATAGACCCTCACAGCGATAACACGGCGTTATTCGTAGAATCGCGGAAAGGGAAGACAATTCTCCAGTACAATGGCCACAGATATAGGAAGGCGTATAAATCTAGGAACGGCACTCGATGGACATGCTCCAAAAGCAAAAATTGTACAGCATTTCTGTATCTGAACGATGAGGATGAAATCATAATGGCTCATCAGAAGCACATGCATCCCCGTCCTGTTATATTTGAGAACGTAGACTCTGAGCAAAATGGTAAGTTACTTTACTTTTTATTGACAATTGAGCTATTTAACAACATCCATTATTCATCTATTATTTTTAGCATGGTTATTTATGTAAATTAACTATGAGATACATTTGTAATATTTTTTAACAGACACAGCAGTGGTAATAACCTCTCGCAAAGGCAAGGAGATGTTACTATTTCGTCAATATACCTATCGGAAGCAATACGACAAAGGCAACAGAGCTCGTTGGGTCTGCTCTACCCAGAAAAACTGTCACGCGTGCGTGTTCACAGACAGCACCAATTACATCACGTCAGCATTCGAAGATCATTGTCACGACCCACCAAAATATTATCTGAAACCGGACCATGTACTCGATGCTATTAGAGAACCTATCATTCTAGAAACTGATTAGCTGAGGGTAGTTAGGAAGATTTTGGTGTTCTTTTGCTGATTTGTTTTCAGGAAATAGTACGTTGCGCTTTTGAGGTTTTTGATGGCCCTTTATTGCCGTAATGAGCGTTATAATTCACATTTGATTGAATATTTCTTCTAGTAACCTTTTACCTACTATGTGGTTTCGTTATTATGTACTTACTATTTTTCTAACATTAACTGTTTCCGATTGCAATGCTGAGGTCTCAGGTTTGATCCCCGAGACCGGCCAGGTCGGGAAAAGTGATATTGGATTTTTCTATTTAGTATCAGTCTGAAGTCTAGAATTTATGCCCAATATGGCGATAGGCTCGCCCCCTATCACATCACGGGACGGGATACGCACGGCGAAAAGTGGGTGCATTAGTTGGCGCCTCAGCCTATCCCTTCGGGGATAAAAGACTGGACATAATGAGACTTAACATCTTATGTCTCAGGATGACGAGCGCAGTGGAATGCGACACAGTACTTTGTAACTCCAGGCGCTGGATGGTGTTGCTACTGTTTATGGGTGGTCGTATCGCTTACCATCAGGCGTACGGCATGCTCGTCTCGTCATTCAATGCAATAATTTAAAAAAGGCATGAGTGTCTGTGTATGTGTGTATGATTTGACTTAAAGTTCAAAGTATGTGAAACTTAACTTTTTTTTATTAATTTGTTTACAAAAAGCAGCATTATAACACCCGACCGAAAAGGGGGTGGGGTGTATAGGTATTCTATTTTATTTTATATTATGAGTACTGCCATAAACAACACAACATACTATTTTCTGCACTTTCTGTAGGTAAGTAGTTCTAAGTCGTTTTTTTTTAAATGAAACGGTGTATTGTTTACAAATGATAGCTACCTGTGTAATAATTGTAAGCTTGTACATTTTTAGTGCAATGAGTTTTAAGAATTATTTTAATTATTTTTTGTGAAACTTTTATAGTAATGGGGTAGTTTCCTGTTTGATTTTGTGCATTATTTATACATGTAACAGAAAATAATACGAAAAAGAAATTGTTCTGTAAAATCAGCATCAAAATTGGTTGAAAAATGAAGTAGTTATTCATATTTGAAATATTGTTGTGTGCAAAAGTGGGGACGTAGAGTGGATATCGCGCTATCTATTTCGCACGAACGCAGTGTTATGGCCGGTGACACTCCGTGACGTCACAGTCTGATATTACTGTTATTTGACAACTACACTTCTACCAAATTTCAAAGCTTTATAACTTACTAATTAGGTATTGCACAAATTTTGAAAATTCTTTTTCCGTTAGATTTTGGATGGCATACATTTTTGATAAATGTATTTTAAAAAAGTACTCAACTACCCTATTATGATTTTGAAGTGTAGTAAAGAAGTAGGTTCGTGGGGGTAGTTAATAATTTAATTTAATGATATAATATTATTTAGTGGTGGTACGATATTTGTATCCGCCGGGATTAGGATTGTATACAAGGTTTATCCGACACAGTGACTAACCTAAGTGTGTCGCGTTCCGGGATCAGCCTGTGTAGGTATATCCGGTTTCCAATAGGCCGGCATAATTGTGCCACCCGTAGGCGAAATAATCTCTCATCACTCGATACTCTATCCACCTTAATCCACTTATAATCAGGTGCAGTGAGGCCACTTTACCGTGCCCATAAATTAAAAAAATATGCACCTGACCTGAATACCTCTATAAAAAAGAAAAAAACTTTTTTTGGATTCACAAAGGTCAAACTCCAATGTTAGCTTTTAGTATTTTGTGCTCGTAATTCAACCTTATTTATCATTTATTTTCAAGTCATTATCAAGTGTATAGCGGGTGTTTACACTCTGTCGTCTATAACATTAATGAGTTAATCAAATAAAACATATTGTCTATGATATATCAATGAAATCACCATTTTGTATGTTACGTTTGTATGAAAGGTTAATAAATAGTGTTATTATTCAAAAACGCGTATAATTGAACATTGAAAACATTTTGTACTTCTGTTATAAGTATTCTGCTAAATTACTTTGTTACAGGACCACGATTGCGTGGTGAATATGTCTACGCATTTTAAGAATTATAACATGTACTTGAAACTTATATGAAGACTGCAATAAAGTGTTATTTTCATTACGTATTACCTTTTCCAAATAAGGTCCTACGTAAACTTTGCCTGTTGATTCATCTGTATAATTTTTCTGCTACAGAGAATTATTTTTAAAAACTGCTTCCGTACAATTATCCTGAGAAATTACTCAGGAATTCTACTAACCTTAGTTAGTACCTACTCACTATAAAAAACAATGCGATAAGCTAGATTTTTAGCCTGTATGATGAACCAACAGGATAGTACCAAGAGTCACATAAAGAATAAATCATTTAATTCATACAACTAAACACACAAAACAATCTGCAGATTCCAGTGATGAGGAAATTGCGGACCCGAGAACGACATACTTCGTAGAGACCTCGAGAGGCGGTTTGGTACTTGTTTACAAAGGGTTCCGATATAGGAAAGAGCATAAAGTCAAGACCGGCAGAAGATGGGTCTGTTCCACTAACAAACATTGTAACGCCTTCCTAACACTGACCGAGGACAACGAGATCACCAAAGTTCGTGCTAATCATAACCATCCGCTAAAAACACTAAACATACGTTTGTGATACATAGCTTTTCTTGTAAGTACCTTTATATGCTAAGTATTTTCAAACAGAAGGTCAAGCTGCTAGAATTAGATGCTGAAGAAATGAACTCTTTCGCCTTGTATGTACAAATTAGGTTCATTAAATATACTCCTCGAATGAATAAAAATTATGTCTAAATAACTCGTATTAACTGAAACTGACTTACCCTTGTATACCTTAAAGATTTATCCTTCTATTTTCCATTTCTTTTACGATTCTTTTGGAATAACTTATCCTAGCTCTAATGAAATGTTTGGAAGACAGGTCGTTGGTCCCTAACACCGTTAGACTGCAACTTAGTGACATTTACCGTGAAGACGGCCATAACCGGTTTTCAGAAACAAGCTATATTCAGCGCCCACGCGGTTCCATTATGAAACACGATAATTTTAAAATTTCGATATAGGTATCCACTACAGAGAAAGCATTTTATATTAAATGATAGAGAAATTAAAATTTATACATAAATATAAACATATTCTTACACTTACCTACATCGAATGGTCTGGGTCAAAGTAACTCTAAAAAATCAATGATTATAAAAATACAACAATTGACAGTACATAGTCAGATAATAAATGCGTAGTAAGTACTTTCGATCGATGATCTTAAAATCGTGCTTAAATATTAAATTAATTTTCAGATACCAGTGACGACGATTACGACGAAAATGCAAAGGACGTAGCTACATTCGTAAAAACACACAGGGGAAGTATGTTGTTGAAGTTAAATGGATATACATATCGAAAAACATATAAAACAAAACATGGGACACGTTGGGTCTGTTCATCAAACAAGTATTGTTCAGCTCATTTGGTAGTGTCTGAAATGGATGAGATCTTGGCGGCATATGAGGTCCACAATCATAACAGGATAAAATCTGCGAAGACTATGGCGGAGCCACTTGCAGAAAAAGGTAATTTAACAATCTACACTTAACTAGACTTTCAGACCATTTCGAGCAGTTATATTTAACCCCATTGTAATGTAACTAATTCTACCATAAATTCTAATCATCTATTTCTGTTCCGAAACAGAAAAGGCAGTACTGGTGATATCTCGCAATGGTAACATCAACTTAGTACACCGAAAATTCGCCTATCGCAAGAAGTACTCTGGGACTGGCAGAAGTCGATGGGTATGCGCCACGGCCAAGGCCTGCCGCGCTTGCATATTTGTCGACAATGATTACCACGTGGTTTCAGGCATTATGGTCCACACGCACTCACCCCCGAAGATTCATAAAAGTATCTCGGACCTCCCGCTACTAGATGAGAAAGGGAACAAAATTATTAACGAAGACACATACAAACGTGATGAATCAGATTGAATACTTTTATATGTTTTGTTTTATAAAAATAAATTTTAGTGTTTTTTAATGTGTTAAGTCTATAAAAGTTTACATGCAGATCTTGTTTTATTATGGTAAAATTGAAACCCTTCATGTATTGATGTATTGAGCAGATAAAAACACAGAAAATCTAGTAATATTAAAGAAGAAGGAAAGAAAATGGATTAAATCTTAACCATGCATCTACTACAGTTTTAGGACATAATATAACTTGGCTATTTTCCTTGCTGGCTGTTTATAGAATAGTCAAGAGAGCCGGGGACATAAGCAAATACAGGGAGTATTTGCTTATGTCCCTCTAGGACTAGGTCCTCAATCTCCGTGACGTCACCTTAAAACGTTGCCGCTGTAAGAGCCTAATTGACTAATCCTTGGAAGACGGTTCGGTAGCTGTTTGCGTTTACGGGGTCCAAAATATTACCTAATTCAATACTCTTTCTATTTCGATAAGCGGAATAATTAGTAATTTTTTTCACAAAGTTCATCAACCCAGTGACTTCAGCGCAATATTGACAGTATTTTATCGTATTCATGGTGGGTAAATGTGAAAATACTGGCGAAATAGCACAACAGACAATGGTTTCTGGGGACGTAGTACGTAGTGACGTTTTTTATTGCATTCCTTTCGATTAGTTGTAAACGAGTACTTATACAAGATACTTGTCTACAACTAATCCAAATTAATGTTTTGTTTATTTAAATAATCCTTAGATGAAATTGAGTCTCATGACTAAAGAATTAAATATCCTAACCGGGTAGCAGTGGGAAATCGTTCTAGCATAGGTACCTACACTTCCTTCATTGCCATGTCCGCATTGTATGTCTGCCGGCAGATTTTTGACTCGTAAGAATTAAAAATCAGTGTGAGTTTTTAATTTAAAGACATAGTAATAATTTATCAGTTTAATAATGCGGATTTTATGTATTAGAAAGGACTTGAACCAAATGCCTTCCTAACCAATAAGGAAGGCATTTGGTTTATTGGGGTGATTACCCCAAGGTAATCACTGCTCCAATCTAAAGGATGATTGACTTTGGGGATTTTGTTGCCTGAGTGCTATGGAAATTCCATATTTTTTGTAGTACCTACATTTATTGTTATCCAAAAACTATTTATTAAATTTTGTATTTATATTGTAACAAGTTACGATGGGGTTGTCATGTTCGCTATGGATAGAAACCTCGAAATAAAAAAACTTGATGAACTTGAACTTAAAAAAAAATGTATACTCTAACCTAGAGCAAATGCTACACGAAAACGTAATAATGGGATAGGTCTGATGATCTTGGGGACTAGAGGTGTTATCAAACTTCAAATTCTCAAATCAATGTTTTTCGGGAAAAATGCTTCTCGTTTTATTCATAGACGCTCTAGGTTTGTGAGGTGAGGAACCTATTAGTATAGCGAAAGTAAGTCTGCAGGTAAGTAAGGTAAGGCAGTTTATATTATTTGAAATGCATTTTCATTGGTTTTGTAAGGTAACTTCATTATTATCATTGCAGTAATTCAAATGATGTCGAAGCGTGGCCGCCCACTCATCATGTACAAGAAGTATACTTACTCCAAATATCCGTATCCTCTGAAACATGGTTGGAGGTGGTACTGCTCCAAAGTGAAGAACTGCAGAGCGTACATCCTAACTACAGACGCCAACAATATAGTAGCGGTGTCAGGTAAGCACAACCATGCACCGCCAGCAGAAGACTTCCAGCTGAGGATACCGATTCGTCTTCCAGTAGGATCTTACTTCAACTTGTAATCGAATAGGCACAGGTCACTTAAAATGTCTTCCGTTATGCAGGTATCTATCAATTGCAATTTCACAACTTCTTACGGCCGGTCTCAATAGCTTACTAACATTTAACTGGAGTTTGATTTCTAACTCGACAGTAAAGGTTACGGTAACTGTTACTGCTGTTCCAATATCAATTCTTATCTATCTTAGTTTTTAGAAACACAGATAATCACCAAAAATAAGCATTTTAACTGTTCGTTATCTGTTAGTAAGGGCGGTATTGATAAATCAATCTCAAGCTTGAGTTACATCTCAAGTAATGACAGTTCAATACATTATGTCTACTTGAGATGTAACTCAAACTTGAGATTGGTTTATTAATACCACCCTAAGTTATTGAGTTAAGAGGCTTTAGCGTTACTAAGCACTTAAATTTCTTATGAATGCAATAAATATGCGCCATTTTAAATGAATTACATGGGCGTGATATTGTCAATTTAGTTTTTTTGTGACTACCTACGTAAATTGTTATGGTATGACTCGTCAGTGGCTCATTACGATAAAATAAGCTATTTGCCTTTGTTATTTATATTATACAGATCTTACTTTTAAACAAGTAATTTAAATAGTTCCTTATAATTTAATAAGCTATGTCTATTATAATAATTAACATAGTTTATGCTAAGAGCAGTATTTGTTATAATAACACATTTATTTGAAGAATTATGTTGCTGTATCAATGTTCAGTTTTATTTTATGTAACAAAGTACTTGTATATTTTACTAAATTATTAAACTAAAAATATATTTTTATAATGTTTTAATTTTCCAAAACTATACCTCCATACCAGCCCTGTATTATATACTGCCCACTGCTGAGCATGGGCCTCTTCTACAATTGAGAGGGTCCAAAACTATACTTTTTATATAATTCCTTAATGACATGATTGCGAGATGGGGTTACCCAGGAAAACACATTTTATGGAATGAATAATATGCTTCAAATATATTTAAAAAAAAACTACATTTATATTATAAAACTATAAATTAAATTATGAAAATAAAAATATTGAGGTAGAAGAGTACTACAAGTCAGTCAATATTTTATACAAGTTTTCATGAGGTACTCGAACATACTAAATTGAAATAGTATAAGTTACTTTTTTAAACAGTCTATAGGTTTGATTTCTTCGTAAACTGTCTAAATGGATACAGAATTTTAAATAGGTACGTGACATTTATTTAATTTAAATTTTAAATACCTAACTTACATTTAAAAAAGTAATTCTCTTTCACCTGATTCTAAAAAAGCCTTAATGCTAACAGACTGTAAATTAAACACACACATTTATACCAATCAGACAAATGAAATTATAAAAGCTGTTACAATCAAGCATTTGGTAACTATTTGCTTTTCTTATCCAAGTGTTGATGTAAATTACTTAATGGGTGTCTATATATGATCAAGAGCAAATAAACATGTTTCTATAATGAGGTATTTCTGCATATTCTTAGGTATTGACATACAACTTTTATTATTTATTAAGCTATTTTAATTATCTTAGAAGTTAAAACCACCCCTGTAATTCTTAAAAAAATATATTTAAATTACCAAATAACATAATATTTTAACTTACAGCTAAATGTAAAATAAACTTTTTTAATTTTGGGTCTTGAGGTAGAAATTATAAATCAGTCTTATAATTTTATCATGAGCAGTAAAAGCTGAATTACATTAAATTTATAGCTAAAATAAATTAAGTACTAATACAAAAAGATTTCAGTCCCAAATGTGTTATTTGATTTGTCTTCTAGTCTTTTATCAGTCTTCATTTTGAACACCAAAGGTTTTACACAATTTCAGAGTACCAAAACTTATTATCTAAAAAGTCTTATTAACTACACCCAATTCATTTACATATCTTAATTTTGTTACTCTATCAGAATTATTAATGTATAAACAAGTTGCCAGTAGAAATTTGTAACAAATAATAAAAAATATTTATAGTACTTTTAATTTAGCCTCTATATATTCAAACTACTTTGAAGGAGCCATCCTTGCGCCGGTAGAATCCTGGTGGAGGATGATTGTGGTTGTTACGTACCCTTTTAATGAGGTTGCCAAGTCGGTGCACAACAGTAGTGACATCGACATGGCAGCCAGTTTTCGTACGAGATGTACAGTACCATTGTTTCTTTCCATAAGCCAGTTTATTTTTTAAACGGAATGCAAATCCTTCGTACACTAACAGCAGGCTCCCTTTTCTTGTTGGAATGAAGTTTGCAACTGAAAATATATATTTTTTGTTAGTAAAAATTAGATACAAGTTGCCTTATAAATAAATGGTACAGTAGGTACAAACCATGATCATATGTAAAAATACCAACATTTCAGCCGATTCACTTGTCTGAGGTAAATCACATCACATCGAGATAAATAAAACGAAAGTAAAAATACATAAATTTATTTATTTACAATAACAAACTTTTATATTAGTAACATTTGACACCACCATAACCAATTTTAGAGCCGGTACAGTAATTTTGCGACAGTCTTGTTTTACCAGTACCGCTTCCTAATAATACATTAGTAATTAAAATAAAATACTTTCTAAGAACAAACGCGCGCTTTCTTAACCTTAACCATTACACAAAACACAACACTTCCATTTTATTATGCATACAAACTGTGTAACATAAAAAGTTAACGGTAAAATTGTTTTATGCAGGTACTATTTACCCATTATTTAGTAAGTAAATAAATAAAATCTAAAGGACTAACAAAATAAAGCCACCAGTTACATACGTCATATTACAATGTTTCATGTTGTAATGGTTGATTTCATCCTGATTTCTATGCGATAGAAATAGCTACGGCAAATTCATTATGAGTAAACGGGACGGCAATATAGAGCATGTGTCAAATATGCGTTTTATTAAGGCCGTGAATCTGGAATAAAGTGTACATTTCGAAACTTTTTATTTAAAAAGCGTCATATAGAGTGTTGCCAGATTATTGTAAGAAGTAGATTTTCGTCTTACGTATAATATAAATTAAATTATTTGAGACTCTGATTTGAAATGAGGTGCTAACGTGCTATTCGATGGGTTGTAATTATGGTTTATTATTTAATTATGGTTGAAATGACATTCAAATGTATATTATATAACTAAAAATACTGTTATTATTAATAATGTTATTTAGACTAATGGAATTTATTGTTGGAGCTTGTTACATTGATGGGAGTACGAAGGAATTCGTATATTGTAATTGTCTCTATATTACTTATAAATTATAATTAATAATATGATGTACCTACTTATAGTATGTTAGTGTGATGCAGAGGTTTGTTTATTTCTTTTAATAAATATCAGGTTATAAAACAAAACATAGGTACTTAAATTAATTGTAAATTACTATGCAAGAATGATATTTCTTATGGTAATAATTGGTCAAACTCTTGATTAAACGTCATGTTCTGTAGGCATGAAATGTCATTGTCAGATTGATATTTGTATTTTGTAAAATGTTTGTGAATTGTGAGGAAGGATGGAATGCAGGGATTTGTTTTTTTTTATATGCTTTATCTGATCATATCTAATTACACTATCGCATATTAATTATTTGTGCTAAGTAACTACTGAAAACTGAGTGTTATAGCATACATAAGATTTAAATTAAAAGTTTGGTTGTGTATGAGTTAAATAGAATGTGTACCTACAGTATGTGGCCCAAATTGAAGGTTTTCAATTGATTTAAGATTTATGGTATAACGTCAATTTGTAGAAATAAGTATACTGTAAGTCCATACTTCTGTAAACAATTAATGTGTACAACTTTATCATTTTTAAATTGTATAAACATTTTAAATTTATTTGTATTGAAAATATAGATGAAAATAAGAATTTCTCATAAGGAAATAGTGTGTTTCCTGTTATAATCTTTTAAAATTAATATTTTATGAGCCAACACTGTGCAGTGTAGTTCTGTGGTACTACAAAATAGGTTTAAATAAAACAGAATAGTATCAGTATGTAAATTTATGTATTAGGTAATTGCGTCAATTATCAACAATTTTATTTGACTTCAAAGAATTTCCATGAGACGTGAAGTAGACAC
The DNA here is from genome assembly GCA_947568825.1 of Sphinx pinastri. Classification (NCBI taxonomy): domain Eukaryota; kingdom Metazoa; phylum Arthropoda; class Insecta; order Lepidoptera; family Sphingidae; genus Sphinx; species Sphinx pinastri. Next base: position 3,550,321 of record OX387627.1, on the reverse strand, counting down.
TCGTACTATGCTTGTGTGATGGGTGATAATATATCTCTGAATCATGAAGAATACACAATATGTCTAACATTTAGTAGAATTTTAATATTAAGCATTATTTGTTAAAAATTATAAAATGTATCAATAAATATAATACTTTAAAAAAGTGAATTTGTGAAACATTATTTCTTACAAATTAACTTAATTAGAACTTATCTTTTCAGGAAACCAATTCATCTGGCGCACAAAACCATTTGCAATTAAATGTTTAAAATCTATGAGTGTTTATTTTCCGTCGTTCCAATTATATAATATTTTAATATTGTTTTAACGCATTATAAAAGTGGTTTTACTTTTTAGGCATATTCATAAACACAAGAGGGAATTCCAAGCTGTTCATATACCAGAATCACACATTCCGGTTCATGTACAAAAAGGCATATGGAAGTCAGCTTTGGTACTGCTGGTATTTCTTCAGTCGCTGTTGTCCAGCAAAGCTAAGGATCAACAATGCAGGAAAAGTCACAGAGAGCATCGGAAGGCACAACCATGACCCTCCTACATGTTGGATGACACCAGACGGTAAATCATACAGCCTCCCACCCCTTCCTGATAAGGGCACATCGTAATTAATTAATAAAAAGTATTGAAAACCTGTGTTTCACTGCCTCCTTTTGTTGTGAACTGATCAATTGCCTCTTTTGAGATTTATGTTGTGAGAGAGTGTTCATTGTTTTATGTAAATTAAGATTATCAGTGATTATTTCTTGATAGATTAAAATTGGAAGTCATTTAATTGCAATAATTTGTGCCGATTTCTGTCTTGTTTTTTAATAGGAAGCAATAAGGGTAATTATTTGAATCTATACCCTACAACTACTGCTATATGAATTCAAGACTAGATTTTGATATGTTTTCGGTCAACAAACCTAAGTCCATTATGGACGTAATTTATTAAATTTACTAAACAGTTGCACACTACTGTTAAAATTATAATATATAACATAAAATTGACATGTTTTAATATAGTTATAAATATATTCTACTTATGTTAACATCTTATTGACATTTATTGTGCATTTTTAAATATTATTTTACACGTATTAAGTGGCTCCAAGACACTTTGCTTAAGTTAGTGTATATTACCTAAGCCATGCCTGTAGTGGATTAATAAAAGATGTTCCTCAGTATGTATGAGTAGTTTTAAGACGTCAGAAAAATTGTATGAACATTTATTGGTAAAGTGTTGAATGTAACTAAAGTTATGTCTCATATTCTGCTTACTGTTGTATTAACTGCATTTTGGATGTTTACACATATATACTCACATATAACATGTACCATAGACAAAGCTTGTTCTATAGATGTAATTGTTTTGATATGTCTTACAATAAAAATCTATGTATGTTGCGTTGCTTCGTGAACACCAGACTTCATATTGTAAATTGGGTCTTAATTATAAACCCTCTAAGTTGAGCACGGGTTTTTTAAACAGTATATAGGGATGTTTGTCTTCATATTTTATTGTATGTTTAATCCAGTTAATAGTGTAGTGTTGGTATTGTCGCTTCTGAAACTTGGAAAAATATAAAATACAGTTCCATTAATTAAACACTTGCTACCAATATTGTTTGTATTTAATCAATACTCATTGCTTATATTTAAATTTCTGTACCATATCCCGCCAAATGTAAAATGTGAACGATCATTTAATTCTGTATTTATTGACACTAATGAAGAAAGTGGAGGATGACCAAAGAAATAGTGGTTTGTGTGGTGATAAAGCTAGGAGAGTATATGACTACGGATAGAAATTGAAAATCGTGTAATACCGACCCCACCTTACGAATTGGGGCTAAAAAGATGGTTAATCCTGACTGCTTAGGGGCTATTCATTAATTACGTTAGGGTTGCTGGTGGTAAGATATATTTCGAATACGCCTGGATAGCGATTACCGTACATAAGGTATTAAAACCATTATACCATAACACAACATACCACTGTGACCAACGTAAGTCCCATTTCGGGTTTAGCCTGGGTATATCCGGTTCAAACAGGCCGGCATAATTGTGTCGTCTGACGAGGGAAAATCATCGCATCATTTTGTTCATTTTAAATGTTAAAGTGAGAGTTTTAGTGTAACTAGTTCTTTTCTAAAATTTTGTTATACTGAAAATAAGAGGGGGGGGGGGGGGGGGGGGGGCTCGAGAAATCTGTATGTGGGATAATGAATGTAAGCGGTCGAAAATTGCCAAAATCATCGTTACGTAATTAATGAATGGCTCCTTATCTTTAACTAATAAATATCGTTTCCGGAGCGATAATATATTGTATTCAGTCTAGCTTTGTGTGAAAAAAACATTTGTTACAATTACACATCTGATATAGTTATATCTTATCGCATATCATAGAATTACTACGATAATACTGATGTAATCTCGCGCCTTGACTGTCCCATATTCTGATCCAGGGTTGCGTTACATTATGCAATCCTGTAGTAAAGGTTTTAGTAAGGAGTATGACTTCATATTTTAATAAAATTTACAGATCATACGCGGGGTAACCAGGGAAAGTTCCCGAAACTAGGTACTTGTGCGTTGTTTCAAATGTTGTACGCCGTATTTTGAAATGTAGGCTTTTTGTGTTATGTCCGTAATCCGTTATCAGCAGTGTTGCCAGATAGATGGTGGTTCAAGTTGCCGACTGTTCGAAGTAGGCTTAAGTCGACCAATATTGGGTAGAGTTAAGGAGCAAAAAAACAAAGCTCCCCAATTTTTGATTCATAGGTGTGAACGGTCATTTCCGTTCGAATTGCGTGTCATTTTGGATCATAAAAGCTGAAAATGATCCCAATTTCATCAAAAATAGAGTTTTAGTCTAGATGGCGACAGGTCGCCAACCGCAGTAGCCTAAATGGCGACTGGTCGCAATTCACAATGATTGGCCGCCCCGACACCCTCCGAGATAGCCTAAATGGCGAAAAATCGCCTAAGCTGGCAACACTGGTTATCAGTACGGTTTTCACGGGCATTTTCCATAAATCGAGTATAATAAAGCCATTCATGTATTTCACATCATGTGCGGCCTTCGCATTTGAGTCTCCGCTTTGTTAATGTCTTCCCTTATCGTTTCATGCTGTAAATTTACGTTACGCTCTTTGATTAAAAATAATAATGAATACAATCGATATAAGATTCAATGTATCATCCTATTTAGACATTTTATATTTGAATGTGATGGACAAGTGCTTTTATATTGCCTGATTACATTCTTTCACACGAAAATATAATTTTGAAATGTGATTTGAACTTTGCAATGTGCTGACACCTTTATCTATAATTTGTGTGAAATTTAGGACGACGTGTTTGTAGCATACCGAAGGTGCGATGGATGTTATTTTATGACATTGTATGTGTAAAATGATGAATATAAATTGTGCCCCACCTCCCTCCTAATATTGTAATACTTATGCGTTCCGTATTGTATTAAAACCAAATAATATAAATTATAAGATTTTAAACGAATCACCATTTTTATTTCAATACCGATATTTTCAACGAAACTTATAATACTACTACATTCCCAAAGGGGAAGGCAGGCGAGGCAAGTTTTAGTTTCTTAACTAGTAAACTTCTATTGGTAAGTAGGTACTGTTTTGACACCTAGCAGAGTAGGTAAGTACCATTGAAATATAAATGGGACGAAGCAGAACGCTTAATGCTATTATTAATAATACACAATGAACGATAAGCATCTAATACTTAGGAAAAAATTAGGACAATATTTAGTTTCTAATCTTGTGGGTTCAATAGTTTTACAAAAATAAATGTTCAAACAATTAATTTACAATAGCTCAGAAGTTATGATGACTTAGAAATCTTTAAGATAATTGAAATGTAAGTCAAGGTGCATAATAAAATTCCAATAAATGTCGATGCCACGCGCCCTGGGCCAGCGTGGAGGACTAAAGCCTGATCTCAGTAGTAAAGGAGACTCGCGCTCAGCAGTAAGTCTTGAGATAAGTAATTCAGGATATTCAGGGGTGGGCAGAGGTGTTACGATGCCCACAGCTCTCATGTAATAGAAGACGAACCTAAAGCCATTCACAGGGGTTAATATCAGACTCCGGATTGATACTGAGCAGATAAACCCAAGATCACTACACCCGACCGGAGATCTCAGCATAGCAGACGTACTGCAATATAACTATCCCGAGGCAGTTGGTATTAAATTATGTAAAACGACACTTAAAAGTGATGGATCCTTTGAACGCTGCGTCGACGCAATGAGAAGCATTCACGTCAGATCGATATGAGCAGACGGCGTCGTTGGCTCAATTGATATTATTCAATCGATGGCTCTTCCTAATAGGACCGCATTCTGTCGTACAAGCACAGCTGAGTATAACTTTAATACGGTGGTTTAAAGTTTTATAGCAACTACAACAAGTGACTACACCTGCTATGGTTGCTATTAAATATTACTACTAAGTAATATTTAATCTAATATTCAATAAATACCTATTTATCAGTACTTATTTGATTAAGTCGTAGGATTCTTACGACACTGATCTGCAAAAGCCCTATTCTCATCTAGATTGATAAATCTGGCAAAATGAATTCATCTATTATATAAATGCGAAAGTTTTTGAATGTTTGTTACAGATAAACGTAATAATCGAAATATCCTGGATTACAAAATAGTCTACTTTTTACCTGGAAAAACATAGCGAAACTTGTTTCGGGATTGGTCTTCCGCGCGGGCGGAGGTGCCAGAAACGATCCTATTACATCCTATTACCTACTTTATGAAATTCTAGGTGTTACTCGCAGCTTTGACCGCGTGAGCAGCCTTTCCCGCTACAAAAGCCCCTGAAACAGTATGACCCCAACGCCACACCTACATAAAGAATCCGATTAAAGTATCCATTATTTCCCGTGGGAGCAAATTACCGGGATAAAAAGTGGCCTATGTAATAATCCAGGACATGATGTATCCATATACCAAATTTCATCCAAATCCGTTTAGTTGTTTCTCCGATTACTTCTAACAAAAATAAAAACATCCTAACATTTTCACAAATATTCGCATTTATAATATTAGCAAAGGAAGTAAGGTAGCAAGATAAATCCTTTGCATGCACTGTTTTTGATTGGTTGTACTTTCAAAAGAACTTTGATCATGCTAATATGACCGCAATATGTGGTAATTAAAAGGCCCTTAAAATATTACAGAATACACTGTAATAATAGCAGACCGAAGATACAGCCCGCACCCGCGGCCGCCACGCGAAGACCCCCCGGGGAGGTTGAAGGGGGGACTAAAAAAACACGTAATAATGAAATTATATCTCGGGGGCAAAAAGAAAATGCCACAGCGAGTGTGTAGAGTGTGCAGCGCGCACCAAAGGAAAAGTTTGACGAGCTTCATATGTGGCTCGTGTGGAGTATCATTACATAGAGGAGACTGTTTCGATAGATATCACTCTTTAGAAAAATATTGAAATTAATAAAATATTTTGATTGTTGTTTCATGCATTATTTATAAATCATATAAACGACGTCTATTAACATGACATGATTAAATTAATTAATTTAGTTACGGATTAAAATGAAGCCTCTGTGCCTCTGTGGCGTAGTTGTATTACGGTACGACTGCAATGCTGAGGTCTCGGGTTCGATCCCCGGGTCGGGCAGAGTGATATTGAGTTTTTCTACTCAGTATCAGCCCGAAGTCTGGAATTTGTGCCCGATATGGCGATAGGCTCGCCCCCTATCACATCATGGGACGGCATACGCACGGCAAAAAGTGGGTGCACTAGTTGCGTCACTGCCTACCCCTTCGGGGATAAAGGGCGAGAGTGTGGGTGTGTGTGTGTGTGTTAAAATTAAGCACTGCACTTATAAATAATTAAGCACTTATAGAAGAGGGCAAAGCAATACTGCGGCCAATGCTACCTCTTTCTATATCTCTATTATAGATGCGAAGGTGTAGAACTCATCTGTCTCCGAGACCCTGCAACCTATCAGAATTCTGCAAACAGTTACTGGTCACACGGTCGCCTTATCTCTCTCAGTCTTTTTAACTACATTCACTTGTTCGCTGGATGTCCACAGTCCACTGTCTACGTCTCTCATTTATAACAACGCTGGATAGGTTTGGCACAATGTGGTCCCATTAAGGGCGGTGTGTGCTACACTCGGTAATTTTTATTCAATTGAAAATTAAGTTGGATATTGATTAAAAAACCATTACTGTGGAATTGATCATGATTGCTGGCGTGTCTCGAACTGACCGAAGAATTAATTGATCTCCAATATTACAATGATATGTATAAAATGAATGATGAATGAACACTGTTGCTAAGTTCGGATCTCTCTGCGTCACCACAATTATTGCCAAATGCATGTTTATACGACAGAATTTGTTTACTACGAATGTTTTATTCCGAATATAAAATGTTTATAATGACCTGATGGTATGTACCATATTAAATCTTTGTATTAAAGTAAAGTGTATTAAGCTGTTCTTTTCGTAAGCCAGGAACAGTTCAGTAACATTAAATATTTCCATTAGGATGGGAAATAGAGAGAAAATATAAACCGAGAGGCAGATTAAAAGTAAAGAAGTGTAAGCCTTCAGCATCTGAGGTCCCAGAGAGGCAAAAGAAGCGGACAAGGTGCCTGGTAAAGACAGACTGCCCTGGTAACAAATCAGACATGAAATGTTACATGTGTTTAAAAACGGTTTGTCCTTAATGTATAAGAATAAAATTTTATTTATGTAAAGAATGTAACTAGAATAATTATTTGAAAAGAAATTATGCAACATTCAACTTTGTGCGCTTTTTTAATACCTAGCTGGGCTTTCGTACGGCTGGATTCGGTAATTTTTTCACAAAGTAATACAGGACGTATGGTCAAAGATATAAAACATTATATACAGGAGACACGGGAAAACGGTTAATACCAAATAAAAACACGCATCAACCTGTTTTGACTCCTTAGACGTGCCTATATTACATTAATATATTATTTTGCCTTTCAGAGCTTGTACGAGAGTATACGAAAAAGGGTAGACCAGTTTTAAAAGTAGGACAGTACAGATACTTAGTGCACATCATGGCCGGGCGGAAGATCAGTTGGCAATGCTGCAAGCAGAAGCAGTTGGGCTGCAAGGCCAGGCTTATCACCTTCGACTACGTCATCATCAGGAGTGGTGGTAAACATAATCATTAAGCTTGAATGTCGTGAGTTACCGGTAATATTTTATTGTAAATGGTCTTTAGATTCTTAATACATAAAGATTTTTTAAAATGGGGGTGGCAAAATAACTCTACTGCACCTAGGGTTGCCAGGCGTCCGGATAAAGCCGGACATAGTTAGGCTTTTTGAATACATGTCCGGCCAAACTACGGCTTGTCCGGCTTTTGCTAGGCGTTTTACAGTTGACCAGTGACTTTTAGGGATTTGGCAAAATGCGTAAAATTAAACGGTCATTGAAATACACTTGGAAGCTAAAAAATCGTATTTAAACTAAGACACAAAATCCATAATAATTTAGGGCGTCCGGCCTTTTTACCCAAATGTCCGGCCAAACAGGCTGGTCTGTCCGGCTTTTAGGTTTGACAACCTGGCAACCCTAACTGCACCTGATGCGAAGTCGAGTGGCGTCTAGATAGAATAGCGACTGATGAGAGATTATCCCTCGCAGTCGACACAATATAGTAGTTTCCTATGTTCTATTTTGTACATTGTGTTACACATATGTACATGTAACAGAAAATAATACGAAAAACAAATTCTTCTGTGAAATCAGTATCAAAATTGGTTGAAAAATAAAGCAGTTATTCACATTTGAAATATTTTCGTAAGTAAAAGTGGGGGCGTGGTGGGGATATCGCGCTATTTCTTTCGCACGCACGCAGCGTTATGGCCGGTGACACGCTGTGACGTCACAGTCTGATATTACTGTTATTTGACAATTCCCCCTTCTACCAAATTTCAAAGCTTTATAACTTACTTATTATTGCACCAATTTTGTAAATTATTTTTCCATTAGATTTTGGTTGGCATACATTTTTAATAAATGTTTTTTAAAAAATGTAGTCACCTAGCCTATTATGCCGGCACAATCTGCATAATTTTATCTAGATCTGGAACGATTAGATAGGTAATTGAGTTTTTAGATTTATGTTCTTAAAACGTATCGTCTGTAACGTAAGCTTCTGAGTTCAAATATTTTCACAGATTTAATTTATTCGGTGATTATGGTTAGTATTTCAACAATAATGGGGTTTTATCACATTTTCGTTATAAAGCCTTGTACTGAGTCTATGTTTATTATTAAATCCATCGGCTATCACCAATGGTAATGTAAAAATGTAACTCTATAGCCTAACCACAAACAGTTTTATTTCGAAGTCTAACGTCGAATGGAGTGCCATTGTTATCAGTTTGTAGCTGGTTTGCGTGGGTAGCTAATTACGTTAGTTCTTTTAACTGATATCACGATGGTAAGCCTGCATCATTCTGTATCGCTCCGGGCTAAAGTCCGTGTATACACAAATAATACCGAGGTTTTCCTTAGTAGTGTTTATCCCGTTCTCACGACATTCAATTGACACCAATACTGCATTGTTTGTGGTTCGGAACGAGTGACGTGTCCTAGTTTGTAGAAGAAACTGGACTGTAATAGTATATTGTGCAATTAGTGCGAGAAGTTGTCGATTGCCCACGAGAGCGAAGTTGAGCGCACTCGCTTCGCTCGTGCGCTCATTCGCTCAAGTTGGCAATTGACCTCGCACTAGTTGCACATACTATTTTTATTACGAATGCGGGGAAAGTACTATCTTTGCGCTTGCTTTTGGGGTCGAAAGAAAAGACGCTAATTGCCCACTATGTCGATTTGAGTGCGACAAGTAAACTTCTCGCACCCAAATATTGACATTTCGACTGTCTGTCAATATTTGGGTGCGAGAAGTTTACTTGTCGCACTCAAATCGACATGTGGGCAATTAGCGTCTTTTCGAACCCAAAAGCATGCGCAAAGATAGTACTTTCCACGCATGAGTAATAATAAAAGTTTTTTTTACGTCTGTTGAGTAATTTTTTTTATCATTTTATGTTTACTACCATTTTAGTTTTTAAGTATTTTCAATAATTAAATAATATGAATTTCTTTTTTACTGAAAATGTTGTCTTTTTATGTTTAAATTCATTAAAATATAAATATTACATTGTCTTATTTGTCTCAACCGCCGATTATTTCTGGAACACAATTTTTCTTTTTTCTATAGTTGGGCGACTAAGACCCAAATGGGTATTCCAGGTACATATCGAAATTATATCTGTTCATTGTTAATAATCTCTCGCTTTCACGGCGAAGTAAAATATCTCAAGAAAACCTGAACTAGTAGAATTATTATCATTATATATCCGTATAATATTTTGCCTTTCAGAGCTTGTCCGAGAGTACACGAAAAAAGGTAGACCAGTTTTAATATTGGGAGAGTACAGATACATAGTGCACGTCATGGCAGGACGGAAGATCAGATGGCAATGCAGCAAGCAGAAGAAAATGGGCTGCAACGCGAGGCTTATGACCTTCGACCACGTTATAGTCAGGAATATTGGTAAACACAATCATTGAGGTTGAATGACGTGAATTTTCTTTGTAGATCTCTAGATGTCAGAATAATTAAGATTTTCTCTTCTTTTTTTATACGAGCTCGTTACAGAAACTCCACTGCACCTGTTGGTAAGTGGAGTGGCTTCCAGATAGAATATCGACTGATGAGAGATGATTATCCCTCACCAGTCGAAACAATTATGCCGGCCTTCGAAAACATTACAATCGGTCGGCATAATAGGGTAGTTGACTACTTTTTTTTAAATACAATTATGAAAAATGTATTTTATCCAAAATCTAATGTAAAAAAGAATTTTCAAAATTGGCGCAATAGTAAGTAAGTTATAAAGCTTTGAAATTTGGTGGAAGGGGTAACTATCAAATAACAGCAATACTAGGCTGTGACGTCACGTGGCGCCGTCGGCCATAACGCTGCCTGCGTGCGAAAGAGATAGCGCGATATCCTCGCCACGCCCCCACTTTTGCTCACAAGAATATTTCAAAATTTGAATAACTGCTATATTTTTCAATCGATTTTGATGCTGATTTCTCAGAAGAATTTCTTTTCGTATTTTATGTTACATCTAAAATAATGTACTAAATCAAACATAGGAAACAACCCTATTGTATCTATTTATATTATGCAGGTAATCAAATTCTTAGATTTATGTTCTTAAAATGCATTGTCTTTGTAGCTCGGGGTGAAAGCCATCCAGTTCAAATATTTCTATAGAATTAATTACTCGCTGACTATGGTTAGTATTTCAACCATAATGGGGTTTTATCACTCTTCGGTGTAATAAAGTCTTATAAACATAATGGCTTTATGGATATTATTACAGTCGATCAGGCTTTATTAAATAGTACCTAATGTAAACATGTAATTCTATGTTTACTGTCTAAACACAACATAGATACAGTTTTATTTGAAAGCCTAACGTCGCATGGAGTGCCATTGTTATCAGTTTGTAGCTGGTTTGCGTGGGCAGCTATTTACGTTAGTTCCTTTAGCTGTTATCGCGGTGGTAAGCCTGCGTCATTCTGTATCGCCGTGGGTTAAAGTCCGTGTATACATAAATAATACCGAGGTTTTCCTCAGTGGAGTTTATCCCGTTCTCACGACATTCAATTGATACCGATATTGTATTGTTTAAGGTTAGGAGCAAGTGATGATGTCTTTTAGTATGTAAATTAAACTGAACTGTAATAGGTTTGAGATTTAATGTCAGTTGCAAGTGATTGTAATTATTCATAAATTTGTTTTGTCGTTTTATGTTTAGTTAAATAAAAAGGTGAAATTTACAGTGTCCTTTTATTTACTTCCTTGCAACACATAAACGTCCTTCTTTTCTATTAACGATGCGTCTATAAATACTGATATAGGCTCTTTAAATCGCAATACCTGTTAAGATTTTCCCGGTTACCCTTCATAGAAAATCGACTATTGTTGTTATTTTTGTATCGACAATACAGTGATATTTCCCTTGAACTTGGTAAGTGTTCCTATCTTTATAGTTAACAATATTACACTGCAAAAGCTCGAAATGCAGTCTAATAAACATAGGACTACATTAAAGATCCTTATGCCACTGATCTGGCTGTCCGAGATTAGCGTCTTAGTTGAGTCGATATTTTTTAAACCCGCAAACATTAGTCGATCATTATGATACGCTTATCTTATCCACTTCACTTATCTTGGACATTTGATCAACTTGATAAAGAACTAACTGTTACTTTCTATGATAAATTGTATTTTCTTTAGTTATCTTTATGAAAAAAGGAAAATGCACTACGTGAGCAAACGTAGTCTAAATAGTTATCTTTTAGTATTTTAAAATGGATCTGTATGTGATGGCATTTAGCTATGCATTTGTCATTATTTATCTTTTATCCAAATTATTCTGATTTAGCGGAGTGATAAAAATGTAACAAATATCGCTAATGCTTATTAATGACTTATTATAAAATGAAAAAATACTTTTGTCTTATTGAATTTGGCGAATAAATATATTTTCAAAAGTTGCACATCATGTTATGGTATCACAGGTAATTCATACATTAGTCTCCGCTTGAACTGTTAATTTGTTATCTACTTTCTAACGATTAGCTTATGATCATGATTCGGGGAAATAATTGATGTACTATCGTACATGCTTATTGCATCAAAATCAGATATTTTGGGACGGAGATTTAGGCTTCCTAACGATAAAATTGTCTGCAATGTTTTATTAGATGTAACAAACCTTATCTATACAATATTAAAGTAAACAGATAGGGTCATTCGCTCAAAAGTACGCACTGTTTTTTCTATCGTCTACACAGTCAAAAATGTAGTGTCCTGAAAAACGTTGTAACACTCTATGTAAAGTAAATTTATTCTACTTTCATTATTTAATGAGTTTTTGTACATTGCTTCATTGTTTTTTTTGCAATACATGTTTAAGTGCCGCGGGAGAAATTCGTACTCTTGACCCGTTATGTGGGTAAAACTACGAGAGTGGTTAAAGAGTTTATATTTTTTTCTGTATTAGGTCTAAAAATCTTTACAAATAATATTTGACTTAATTTTTAGCTTAAAGAAATAAAAAGTGCGGTCATTGTAATGTAGTTATAACAGGGTACGTACTTTTAACCTCGTACTCTTACCTAAACAGGGAATATTTTAAACAATCACACGTTAGTTGAGACGCAATTATTTTCTAGGACAGAATTAATAACTAAAATAAATACTATAATAATCATGTAATTGTAAACTTAACATAATTAACGGACTTTTGTAAACTGATGCACCGTCTTGCCATACTTTTTTTTTGCCAGCACAATATATTGGTAACTAACCAACAAAATCACGTTGATCACCGTTTTTCGCTAAACAAGTGAGGCTTAATAAAATAGCTTGAGGCTCTGACATCGTCCCTGACGCGCCCCTGATCTAGCCGAAAAAGTGTCTGAGCCCCCTCAATAGGTTCCGAGAAATATCTCGTATATAATATATATATCTACATGGTCAATAGACCATGCGAACTTTTACCCACTGCGTGCCGTTGCCCCGAATGACCCTACAGCACACATAACAAGGCTATCTGGGTACAAGGGAGGAATCGAGCGACCCAGAGGTAGACCGCAATGCGAGAGATTGGTCTCCCGCTGCCGAACACGGCAAGAGCGTCCTGTCGACGCGGGCTTTTTTGCCTCCTCATACTGAGACGGGCCACAAGACGGTAACGAGCAGAGACAGTCTCACGCAGCTATCTTATTGCAACAGGATATCCCGGGGCCGTCTTGACTCTCATATGCGCCGTAGAAGGCCACTGCGGAGTTTTGGTTGGTATAAGGCAGCCCCACAACTCTTAGATTCGGAACAAATATCGGTGGATATTGGGTCACATAAACAGACATCTCGATGCTGATTAACTTCGGAGCACTTCTACAATTGCTACTTTTTTTAAAAAGCCGAACTGTGGCAGGAAATACTGAAATAAAAACACTTACAAACTTGCAGATTTGAATGAAATAAAAAAAAAAAAAATGAAAGAAATAAAATGCCTGGTTGTAAGTGAGGGAGGTAGTGTAATCCAACTAAGCTTATCAAAACTATTTGTTCATTGATATCGTTCGCTTTCACGGTGAAGGAAAATATCGCGAGTAAACCTGCAATTCAAAAGTTCGAGGGACATAGGCTTGGCCATGCATGTGACATTGCTATAGATCATGGGCGGCAGCAACATATTCAGAATATGTATGTTTTTTCTTAATTCTGAGCATTCTTACCGTCACGCGGACCGCTCGCTCGTCACTTGCTATGACAATAAAAAAAGATATTGTATTTCAATGATACCTATGTGAATTTTCTGATTTGGGTTCAACCAAATAACCCCCATTTAGTTTAAAGTGGTAAACCACAGCCTCATTCCTCCTCACTCCTTTATTGCTAAGGGACTATGCTGCTGATTCACAGCATCGGGACTGAATTGTACTTTAATTTTGATTTTGGTTGAATTCCGAATGGAGGACATTCTTATAACTCGATTTATAACAATCTATAATATGTAATAAGAGGTTAGTGTTCTATTAAATGCAGAGATGTGATTTATCTAGATACAAGTATCTGAAATACAGATACAAGATACAAAATACGTATTTAGTATCTTGTATCTAAGATACTTTTTAAATTTTTATTTTGTATCTTGTATTTAGATACAATTTTTTAGTATCTTAGTATTTTATAAATACTTAATTTGCTAAGATACTTTTACTAATTATCTATGCATTTTTTACATTAACGGCTCATTTAAGGCCCATATACACGTTGCAAGTTTCTTGCCTGTTGCATCCAATTAAATTGAAGCAATATATGACTTGCATGGTTTCAATAATCAACACGTAACATTCTTGATTTGTTTGTGTAAAAAGCACATGCTATAATTGGTTAACCAAACATTGTATTCAACCGATTTCTGTCTTCTTTTGAAAACATGAGGGCATTGAGTCTTATAATTTTGATTTTCAGTGTGTCTCCTGATTCCGATAAATCTCAATGAACTTTATTAATGCCCAATTTCTGAATCTCCCAGTTAAACTTTCAACAACTATTGGTCCATTAAAGTTAAACTTAAGATAAACGTCGGTTGACTTTCACTGTGTTTCTGAACATATAATGAACCATTCGATAACTATGAAGCCAACAACCAGTTCCTTATTTTGCTACTAGATGGCTCTTTTTTAGCAGTTGACTTTAAAATGGATTTTATTACAAAAATTCGTAACTAATAATTGTTTTATATACAATAATAACTTATTTTAACATAGATCAACGCCTAAACATTATTTTAATTTTATTTTGTGGTAATTTGTTATTTGTCTCTGGCTGATGAATGACATCATTGCCGAATTAAAAAAAAACGTCAAACAGTTCAACAAAATGTCTAGCACTAGTTTGCTAATTTGTGTTTTATGTTGTTTTATTTAGAATTTGAGAATTTATAACACTACTGAAACCGTTGTGATTGGCCGTATCAATTATGTTCCTCTGTATTGTAAATAATATCTAACAAGTTGCCGTCGTTTGTGACAAAATGACACGAAAATAGTTATGGAACAGATAAACGGCAAAAATTGGCCAGTTAAGTTAAAGTAAGTTTATCTTGCAGTGCGTGGTTCAGAAACGCAATTTCATGGGTTATCGAACCAATAGCGCTAACGGATAGATAAACTGCCGTCAATAGTACTTCAGAAACCGGCCATAAATCAGCAGAACCTAATTTTAATGCTTTTTACTCATATTTTTTAATAAACACAGTATAGTAGCTTCTAAAATCTAAAACGTTCAACATTTGAATTTTTTTATGGCATTGTATGACGGACCACCCAGAGTTCAGACGGACTTTTACATATGAGAGACCACCACCGCAATGTCTATTTCTACCGCCAAGCAGCAGTGTGTGTGTGTGTTTCGGTTTGAAGGACATTGTAGCCAGTGTAACTACGGGACATAATGAGACTTAACATCTTATGTCTCAGGATGACGAGTGCAGTGGAATGCCACACAGTACTTTGTAACTCAAGGTGCTGGATGGTGTTGCTACGGTTTATGGGTGGTCGTATCGCTTACCATCAGGCGGACGGCACGCTCTTCTGGTCATTCAAGGCTATAAAAAAAATAATTTCAAAAGGTATCTTATTTGAAAAAAGTATTTAGAAGATACGTATTTTGTATCTAGTATTTAGATACCATTTTCAAAAGTATCTTGTATCTGGTATCTCAAATCCTTTATTTACAAGTATCTTGTAACTTGTATTTCAGATACTTTTATGAAGTATCTTGAACATCTCTGATTAAATGTAAGTAAGTCAATTAATAAAAAATAAATAAAACGTAAAAGGCCTGCGTGTACCATATTTTCAAAGTACGAGATAATCGCTATTAAGTAGTTATATTAAATCCTAACTGCGTTTTAATTAATCACAAAGAAACTTATCATAAGGCTACTTATGACCTGTAATTAAAACAGCTGCATTACGTAATACGAGTCTCTGTCCCTGTGAGCAGTTTTTGTTATCAAGCAATATGGTCTGATGTTGTGACGTCATTCGAACTAGGGCGTAAGAGCGCGCCAAAACGCTATGGTTTCAATAAAGTCGAATGCATCTTTTAAAGACTACTAACGCCATCTGTTATAGTGTAAACACAAAGCGTGTAGAATGGCTACTGGTTAGTCGGTAGAGAACTTTTTTTTATAATTAAGTACATATAGGTATCTAAAGTAATTTTAGAAACGGTATTATTATATTTTTAAAAATCTATTCAATCAATACTAACGATTTAATTTGTTTTAGTTGAAGCTGAATTCATACAATTGAGCAATGGGAGATACCTACTTTTACACGACGGATACACTTTCTGGAAAACGAATCATTATAAAGTCGTAAACAATAGTATACGGTGGTACTGTTCCTCGAGGAGCAGAGATAAATGTGCAGTTTCTCTTTTGTGTGAGGGAAAACACATTCTCGAAGTAAAACATGTCCACAACCATCCTGCACCAAAGTTATGGTTGGATTCCAAAGGACGATACATCAAATATGCGCAACCATGCCCAAGGAGTCGCAAACCTGAGTTGCCAAGATCTCAAACTACATCAGACATGGCATATAACAACCCATTGTTATTTAAAAATATTCGATTTCTTAGGAGTCAGTAGTCTAGGGAAAATTGAGTAGATTTGTTATTATGGAGTCTTACTACTGTACAATGTAAATGCTAGGATTTACAATTCATAAAATATTTCCTAGACTTTATATTATTATGTATTAGTTGGTGTAAGTTTAAAATACGGTGTGCGATATCGTTTTAGAAAATTTAAGACTAGTAGCGCTATCTGTTTAGTACAATTAATGTTTCTTTAAGTAGAAGTAGCGCCATCTATATCGTTACTGTAAAAGTCATATTGCAATATACTTTATGTAAATACTGTGCTCATGTTTTTATTTTAATTAAAATAATTATCATGAGTTCTATCAGCGTGGATGATATAAATATTTTCTTTATTATTGAGAACATAACCTTGTGGCTGTACGGTAAACGCGCTTTCATAAATGTCAAATCAAAATGACATCTGTTGCGTCACTGGGCTAAATTGTGTTTTCCCACGTTTATTTTTATTTTTGTTATATTAAATATCCATATTTCTTATCAACTACTATTGGCTATTTACGATTTAGTATCACGGTGTAATATGTCTGATGAGTATACGTATTGAGGTCGGAGTAAACAAAGAATGTGGAGAACAATTATTTTTCCGTTGTTTTGATTGCAAACAGTGGTTCAATGTCGTTCAAGACGTGTTATAAGTATTAACAGGTGTATTTAAAATGTTTCAGGTGACGAAATAGTGCAGTGTGTTCCGACCAGGAAAGGGCATCAGATATTGTACAAAGGTTATACTTATGTGTTCAAAAGTAGGTTGCAGTGTGGAGCTGAACAGTGGATTTGTTCTTTTAGACAGAAAACTGGATGCATATCGGTGATAAACATGCAAACGTACGGTGTGGAGGTGGTCAGAGACTTCCACAACCACAAAAAACCACTGTTTTGTGATTAAGATAGTTACAATAAAAAAATATAGTAACATCAAATGATGTTTAAAGAAAAAGGTGTAGATGCGTTACAAACAGTCTGCAAATGGCACACTAGAATTGAGCTAATTAGCACAATCGGCCTTAGTATTATGTCAGAATCTGTTGAAGTTAGACGTCTAAAGAATGTTTGATAAAATTTTCTATATGATAATAATGAGAATTATGATATGCCAGAATACTTTCACGTGTCATATTGTAGTTTGTTATTGTAATATTAATTGACCTATGTGTGGGATAATGCGCCGTTTTTGAAAGCCAAGTACGATATAGGTGCTGTATCTACACATTTTCATTAAAATATCATTGGTATTAAACCATCATTATCTTTTGATATTATTTTTGTACAGCATGATATTAAAAGCAATAATTATGTAATGAATCATGTTTTATACCTAATCTCAATTATATAATTACCAATAAAATAATTTGAAAATGATGTCACCAAGGACCGCTCAGTTCATGACTGATTTTGTCCGTACCCAAATATTTTGAATCATATTTACATAATAATTTTACAGAGTGTGCTTTTATTTGTAACTTATTTCTCTCTATTTGTAAAAAACATTTTTCTGATGTAACACTGAACCCTAATTTAAAAAAACGAGTGAGTTCTGGTAGCTTGGCAAATTTATTATTGTATATTTTAAGTATGAGACGGATTTTGTTAGGAATCTTAACTTTAAGATTCATATGATTATGAAATATTTTGTTATTCTTAATTTAAAATATTGATCTCATAACAGCAATTCTTACAAATATACATTACCATATAAAATATATAAGAGAAAAACCAGTTATTGTACAGAATACTTTTTTCAATAAATGTACAATAAAATTATGTTTTTTATTAAACAATTTCAGCAATTACAAATAAACAATGTTCTAATATAACTTGTCTTTAATTAAATAACTAGGATCTTGATTTGTTTTATAAAATTGCCTTACACATTTACAGGTATGACAAGATTTGTAAGTATATTATATGTCAGATTCCCTTACTAATATAAAGGAAATAGATTGCATTACTTAAGTATATATAGAAATTAGTAATATAGCATAACTTACATTCCATAAAATTCACAAGTCAAATATTAATTACAGAAGAAGAAGAGTTGCCAGAGTGGGCGTCCATTTACTACCTTAAGGACTTGACAAAAGAGAATGAAATGAAATGCAACCTTTGTGACATCATCATCAATGCTGATGAGAAGTCTCTCCTACTCTTAGACCACATCAAAGACAAACATAAAGAAGTATTTGACGTTCACAAAGACAACCCAGAGGCTAATATTGGGTTTCGCATAGAGTTCCTGCATTTGAATGTTATGAAGGATGAGGAAGACCCTAAATCTGAAGCTATTTTGCTGGGGGAAGTGTGTGAAACTAGTACGGAGCCACTGGTGAAGGTTCCAGAACCGGCCACCGACAAGGATGATGAGATCAATACTCAGTATGTGATGAATAAGAAGAAAAAGAAGAAGGAATCATCAGGTCAGTTGTTATATATATCAGTTTTGTATATTTCTACTGCAATATCTCTCTTAATCTTTAATTTGATAATGTTCATTGCAATAAATATTCATAAATAATATTTATTGCGCAACTGTTTTCTATATTTATCCTATTTTTATTTTACGTATAGTAAGTTTTAAGCTTCTTTATTTGTATAAAAAATAATTTTACAAGTGACAGCACCATTTACTTGTCATTATCAAGTTAATATGTTGGCAAGACTCAGGCGCTCAATACTTTGTAAGGTAAATATTTATATTTTTCATACTTTACATCGCTATCCTAACTCTTCCATGCTTTTGATTTGCTAAACAATGTTTGTACTTCGATTTGGTCTGTGTTTCCCGTAGTGTTTAAGTTTTCAGTAACATTTTTTCACCTGCAAGCTTGTTTGTTCATCACAGTGAACATGGCCAAATACTTGAACAAATGTTTTCAATTTGACACGTTCAATGTGATGAACATTGCCAAATTAGGGATAAGGTTTTTAATAAATACTTTGCTTTCATGTGGTGGTTTTTCTTTGGTACATGTGTTTTCTGTTTTTTTAACAGCATAAAATACAAGCTGGCATTAGGATAGAATATTAGTACTTGTTCCTGTCGAGCATGCACCTTCCGACACTAATGATAAATCCTATACTAACAGTGATAATGAACTGCTACCACCTTCTCCAAGCCCTGCTTCATCTCCTGCGCTTTCTATAAATTCCTCTTTAGAGCACTTAAACATAAACACTAGCCCTTAACCTGTATATACTATACTTCAGTTATACAAAAAATATACCCTAATATACCATCTAGAGAACCGAACTATGATAATATTTCTTCACTATCTTCTATAATATCGCTTTCTTCAGAGGTAATGTCACTAATACCCAGTACATCTTTCAATAGAAAAACTATAGCCAAAAGACAGGATGCTCCAGCTGCCAAAAGATCGAAGAAAAATCCTAAATTTAATCTTACGTATAAATGGAAAATAAGCAGTATTTCGTCACCGTGCAATAATCGAGGAAAGTAACTAATCTTATGCTGATTTGCGTGATGATGACCCCCTGATCCTGTGGGGATAGTACAGGAATGTAAGATTATAAAAGAAAGATCAGCCAGACTTATAAGCCCCGTACGATATGACAATACAGGACATTTTCCGAGTACGAAAGAAGACATGGGGCGATATAAGCTTTGTCAAAAATATACAACTGATTATTGCTTTAAATGCAATTTAAGACTGGTTTTATAACGGGAGAGATTCGATACTCTAGTTGGGAATGGGACGGTCTGTCGAGACACTGTCCGCAGGTTCAAAACCTAAGGCACAGACCTCTGACTTTTCGAAGTTATGTGTGTATTGTTTATCAATTATAATCGTTCGCTTTAACGGTAAAGGAAAACATTGTGAGGAAACCTACATACCTGACAATTCTGCAGAAGAATTTCGAGGGTATGTCAAGTCTACCGCACTAGGCAAGAGTGGTGGAGTAAGGCCTAAGCCCTCTCAGTAGTAGAGGAAGCCCGTGCTCAGCAGTAGGCAGTATATAATACAGGGCTGATTGCATTGCATTTTAACGGGAAAACTTCTAGTAATGGTTTTTTATAGTTTCATAATACATAATTATAATTATTGATGAAGATTGTTTTTTTTTATTTCACCTTTAAGAACGAAACTAATTTGGCAATAATTTACTACAGTGCACATTAAAAACCAGTTATTGTTCTCTAAGGATTTCGCAATGTTCATTGTGATGAACGATTTCCTGAAAATCTGTAAACGTAATATTTTTTTTCTATTTTTCCTAAACTCGTTAATACTACAGGACTTCAGATTTATATGTTATTTCATAAAATACGATAAATTGAATCTCTGCCAAATTAAGGGTCAATTGTGTTTTGTCCACAATAGTGGGTTAGCTTTTAAGTCCTCCTGTAGCATTTTCATTTCATTTACATGTATACATATCTCGTAGAAAACGTCGGTGCACTAGTTGCACTACCTACCCAAATAAATGCGTAAACTTATACATACCATCTCATTTCAGAACCTCGCAAACGGAGTTGGGTGTGGAAATACTTCGACAAGTTGAGCAACATTATCTACAGGTGCAATTTGTGCCACGTAGTGCTGTCGATCAAGGGCTGCAACACCAACAACATGAACCGTCACGTGCGCACGCGCCACCCACATATCTTCAGGAAGGAGATAACGCAACGCGATACGTCTGAGAGCTTTGATTTGAGCAGTGAGGTTGAGACTCCTTATGCGATTAAGACAGAGGAGATTTATGCAAGCGACCGGGATTTGGAAGATATGATTGGTAAGCTTTTTTTTATAACCCAGGGTCAGTAATAAGGGAGGATGGTATGGTCTGATGTCCACGAACAGTTGGTGTGACCACTATATAAATGAGAATACTTATAGTGATCTGAGGAATCAGTTTCTGGTCAGTCTGTAAGATGGGCCTGCATATAATGAATAAATCTCTGCACCCAGAAGTACACTATGAGATATTACATGCAGAGATATTAACTCTTGATTATTCGGATTTTAAAGATGGTAATTAAACCCCAGTACCTTCCCTGAAAGGTTATAATTATGTAAAGAAATGTTTTGTTTTCCCGTAAATAGTAAGAGTAAAAAATCCACTTAAACAAATACAATATAAGTCACAGGAACTCGTCGGATGTAGGTCGCTTTCGATAGGTCCATGTGGAAATCTTTAGGAGAGGCCTAATTTCAGTAGTGGATTATCATGTGGCTCATGATGATGATGATGATGATGAAAAATTCCACATCATAAACGATTGATCATTACTTGCGTTGCTAATGTATGTGTTTAAATCATTTCCAGAGAGCACGAGCCAGAAGCTGCGCAGGAGTTGGATCTGGTCGTATTTCGAGCGCGTGTCCGCGGCGCAGGCGCAGTGCAAGCTCTGCCGGCGGCACATCACGCACGGCGGCAACGCCACCGGCAACATGAACCGACATCTCAAGATGATACACAACAAGACAGGATATCCCGGTATGTATGATTCTTCTACAAAGTTTGCGAGTTTGTTTGTAATAAGTAATTTCTAGAACTACTAAACCGATTACAATGAAATTTGGTTTGGAGATAGATTGAGAACCTGGGAAAGGCACACGCTAGTTTCTGTCCCGGGAAAATATAAAACTGGACACTTATCCCGGAAAAACTTTTTCACGCGAGCGGAGCCGCGAGCATAAAATAGAGGAAAAGTTGGATGTTAGTTTGCCACACAATGACCATGTCCTTGTATCCTGGTTGATAATTATGGTGATTGTGATATATTTTTGTCTCTTTTTCAACCTGCATTATATCTATAGTAATAATATTTTATAAAAAATTCTTCTGCTAGCATAAGTATGGTACACACAAAGCAAATTTAAATGCAGCACCACTAACTTTAGATTATCAGTTGAATGGTTCAAAGCAAAAGTCGTGTAGCTCAAGAAATTTATGCATATACATGACGCAGACGCTACTGGTGGTAGGTCTCTCATTATGTAAGAGGCCGTCTGGGTGGGTACCACCGCAATGTCTATTTCTACCGCCAAGCAACAGTGTGCATGCACTGTTGTGTTTCGGTTTGAAGGACATTGTAGCCAGTATAACTACTGGACATAATGAGACTTAACATCTTATGTCTCAGGATGACGAGCGCAGTGAAATGCCACACAGTACTTTGTAAGTCAAGGTGCTGGATGGTGTTGCTACTGTTTATGGGTGGTCGTATCAGGCGAACGGCATGCTCGTCTCGTCATACAATGCAATAAAAAAAAAAAGTTACTCATTCACAGTATCAACATTTCCTACCTATTTTCCTACTCAGGTAATCAAAATACAAAATAAAAACTACGTTCTAAATAATTCCAGTAGACGACAAAAATGACACATCATGGGTGTGGAAGGTGTTCGAAGCCAGCGACGACGAGGCTTACACCTGCAAGATCTGCCAGTTCCAGTGTGTGAAGTACACGAGCGAAGAACGCAGCGTCTCCTGCATGCTGCACCACCTCAAGCTCGAGCATGGAGTGGTCTCCGGGGACCAGATCATCACCGGCACTGATTGTGATGACGAGCACTGATTTTATCTGCTCGTCTCCGGCCACCGAGGCAATTAGCTGAGGCCGGAGGGACGGCGTGATGGAAAGTTTTCGAAACACGTAAAATGAGAATTTGGGTTGCGATCGAGACTAGAGTGAAGCGCTAAGACGCATAGCGTCATTCGACTTTTTTTAAATAGAAAGAAAAGAGTAATACGTGGTTGGCCTTTCCGTAATCCGTATTCTGTAGTATATTAAGCAGATTTTAAGACTGTTTTGATTGTTTTGTATCTGCTATTATTACTTGACATTGGTGTAATCACCGATAGATAATCGGTGGAAGCCATAATTTAAAAGAAGAAGAAATAGAAAGAAGAAAGGTGCGGTATGTTTGATGGTAAACGTCAGGTTTAAAGCAGTTATACCACCCATAGCTTCGAATGGCAAATTACTGTATAGGAATTGCTGTATGGATCATTACAGAATTCTAACAAAATCCAGTAATTACATTATCTTCAACATACCTCAAATGGAGACAACAGTACTTGTATACCAATTACTACTAAAGTAACTAAGTCTTGGGCTCTGGTGTCGACCCTGCAACCCAAATACCTTTAGTGTGACGATGGTGTGCTAGTGTATTTGCCTCGAGTGAGGTAGTAAAACTTAAGACGGTGTATAGTGTATAGTTAATGTAACATTTCATATGTATAGCCAAATATATTTGAACGCTATACATAATTTTAATAACCACGGAATTGTAGTTGAATATTCTGGAATAAGTTTGCGTATTTTGTTAGTTATCATTAAATTGCTTTTCAAATTATTTGTTTTATTTATTGATGAAATACAAAAGTAAAATGAGACAGTAAATTACGTTTTTGTTTTTAAGGCATATTTTGAATACATCAATGTGGGCTACAGTTTTTATGCTCACTAGATGGCGCCACTGTCGAGTAAGGTCCTAAACTACAGCTGTAAATTTGTTAATATGCTCATGGAAATAGAGTCTAGATTTAAAGTATTTCTAATACAGTTAAAAATACAATTGAATGAAATATCACACACGCTGCAGTGTTGCGCAGTGTCGTTATGTTCGGGAAAATTAATATTGTACCTCTTTTTGCTAACTCCGCATTTAAAGCATTCGTTGAATCGTATTTTACATATTACATAACTAATCGGGTATGTCAAAATATTCACAACATTAATTAAATAGTTATCCCTGTTTTAAAAGCCCACGAACAGTAACATTTGCAATTTCGGAGACCTCATGCTACACTAGAGCCTCTAGCGGTGAATTTACACATAGCCCTCCCTCATCAGGTATTTAAATTTTTGTATACTTATGCCTAAATTATTCCTAAACGAAACTGATGAACAGAATATTTATATCTAAGAACAATTAAAGTCACTAATTAAAACAAGACACTTTAAATTGATCACATATTGGGTTAATGAAATTCGTTTTTCATGATTCAAAACAAACGGTAAATATTTTGACTTTTAATCAAAAGTTACATGAATTAAGTGTACTAAACTGAACCAGATATGATTGTAATTAGTTTTTTTTTGAGTTCACAATGGTAGTTTATATATTAAATCACATAGTGACTGGTATTTTTAATACAGTGGGTATACAAAAGTACATAAGTACTTAAGGTACAAAGATGCCTTGAAAACGACACCTAATGGCGACCAGGACAGTGTACCACTGGGAAAGTGTGTCACGAGTGAGGCATGGATATCCAAGGACCGTCCAAGTCAGTACAGACTTTCTAGTCTGCCCGGTTGGCAGAAATCGACTCGAGCGCGAACACCGCACAACTCGCCCTAAGGTCTCCTACAACTACACTTATAATCCCCCAAGACAACTGTACTGCTTCAGGTGTAACCGGACTTTTAAGTCAAAAGTCGGATTTTACAGCCACATCCGATCTCGAATCATAGAGGACATCATCACATGAGTACTACAACGGTGAAGGAAAACATCGTAAGGAAACCTGCATACCTGAGAAGTTCTCTGAATTTCGAAGGTATGTGAAGTTTGCCAACCCGCACTAGGCCAGCGTGGTGGACTAAGGCTTAACCCTCTCAGCAGTAGAGGAGGCCCGTGCTCAGCAGTGGGCAGTATAATGCAGGGCTGGTATAGTATGGTTACATAATTACTATATTGGTTTACATTCTGTATAAGTTTCTCATAATCTACACCCTTCTCCACTTATCATCAGGTGCAGGGGGAACAAATGCCCGTAAAACAAAATAACAAGGGTAGGTAAAAAAATGAAACACAATTACAACAGGACTAGTTTTATTTATAAACATCCATTACATTCAGTTTGTAGAATACATTTAACCACCGTTACATTTACCGTATTGCTTTTAAAATTATCTACAACTCATAAAGATTCTGGTTATGTCACTTTCTTTACCAGTGAAATTTAATCAGCGTTTAACTGATCACTGTATTGTATCAATTTTAATCAATGGTTATTGTTGAAAGGTAAATTTAATACCTTAAACACTCAACATCAAATGATTTACAGTGAAACGGACAACACAGAAAATATTAAGGATTTTAACGTACATTGCCTTGCTTAGATTTATTTTTGGCACACTAAATTATACATTAGTACAATTATATTATTTTGGTTGAACATTTCATTATTCACCTAAATATTCAGGCCCGGTTACTTCAAATTATAGATTATTTCTATAGGTTTGATTAATAAGAAAGATTGGTTTACGATATTTCCAAATTTAT
This sequence comes from Sphinx pinastri, assembly GCA_947568825.1. Classification (NCBI taxonomy): domain Eukaryota; kingdom Metazoa; phylum Arthropoda; class Insecta; order Lepidoptera; family Sphingidae; genus Sphinx; species Sphinx pinastri. Next base: position 3,524,732 of record OX387627.1, on the reverse strand, counting down.
GTTTATATTTAATCCTTGGACGCCCGCGGTGGACACCGGTGTCCATTTATATAAGGAAATTAGCTTACAGCTATATATAAGCGGGCGTTGACTGGTTAATATAAAAATGTATACATTTCGTAAACCATTGCTTCTTACAAGTAGTAACTTTTACATACAGGTGTTAACATAAATAAATATTACTCACACTAAATAAATACTTGTGAAGCTGCAATTTTAGATGGTCTAAACTACTTTGTCCCTTTGCCATCTTTTTCATATATAGAAAACTCATTTTATAATAAGATGGTATTGGATCTTGATACAGGAATATTTCATTCATAGTGTAAAATATTTTAATAGGTCATTATTGGACTCCAGCATACATATTTATTGTTTTTACCTGACTACAGCAAAACAAGGAAGGGAGAATCATGAAGGCATTTGTTAGTGTAATATGGTGGACGACAAAATTTTTGAGAAATTATAATTCATGAAATTCATATAAATTAATTATGATTATATTTATGAGTAAATGATAATATGTTCACAATAATATCTATGGTTTTAATGCTTGTGATAGTTAAATATTTTACACTATATCCTTTACGTGACAGTGCTTGTTTGTTCCATTAAATATTTTAGTCTTGTTATCTCAGTAAAAGCGGGTTTTGTGGGTTTGTGTTCTGCTTACACATGAGGCAGTCTGAAACAACTGGTCCATCCAACCGTATGGGCGTGTGTGGGCTGTGGCATTATAAATTATACTCATATAGACGTCGAATTGGTTTATCGGAGCACATTGTTATGACAACCTTGGATCAAGAGTCAAGACAATGTACACCCTATCAACGTTAAGAGAGAACATTTTCTTACGGCCATACGGTGGGTATGGAAATGGTCAAAGGCCTGTTTCACGAGGTCTGTGAAAACGCTAATCGTGTAATATAATATAGAGCAACCAAATACACAAGAAAATCTCCCAAATAAATGGTAAACAAAAGAGTACATACTATATGTATTTTTTCACGATTTCACCGCTTGCTATTAAAGGATATTCTTTACATAAATGTTTTATACATTTGCCGACCAGACACATAAGTCACGCTCTAATCTAGGGGCGTAGTGTGACTTGTATTTGTTCGGCTAATACATTTATATGAGAAATAGCGTTTATGAACAAGCGGTGAAATTGGCCCTAAGGGCTCATACATATATACACGACACGGCGTGGCGTTGTGGGACGGCGCGACGCCGTGTCCTGTTTATGTGTATGAGCCGTAACCGTCTTATTCGTTAACTGGCGGATAACATTTACTTGGACATTATTAAACCCTAAGGGTAAAAACAGACAGCGAAAAATCTCGGTGCGGTTTTCTCGCGGATTTGTTATATATATTTACGAAATTAGATTCTGCAAGTAGTTTCCCTGGGTCCAAGCATGGCTTCGTTACTTCAAATGGAGATTGAAACAACTCAGTAGTTTTGCAATTTTTTTACTAGTTCTACAATAGATTTGGCAATATTCACTAACATTAAATTTACACAACCACTTAAAACGCTTACATTACACAGAGGTAGGTGTACAGTAGTATAGACTACATCAATAATTTCATTATATGCCTGTATTCCCAATGGAATAGGCAGAGCATATGTCAACATTGTTTCAGCAAAATGCAGATAGATGATACATAGATAATGTAACCATCAGATATATGGTTTTAAGGCCCAAATTATTTTTAGAGTCTGGTAACAATAAAAATAATAGTTTTTATACATAGTTTCTATTATATACTGCTACAACCTGTGTAGTAACTTAAGTGTATATACCTCTTAATATTCGTCCATCATTGATGTAACCTATACTTAACAATAAATTCGAATATGTACATTAATAATTTTACGAATATTATATTCTATACAAAGTTATTAAAACAGATAATATGTTCACAATTAAAATTGTCATGTTTGATTGCTTAACAAGTAAAAACCCTGTATTGATCCTGTTTTAGCAAGTTTGATAAGTCATAATCGTTTTGACAGCTTATAATTTGTATGAGAACAATTTTAAATCGAAAATAAAACATATATAATGGACTGTTAAGGAGCATATCAATTTAGATGTAGTTTTAGCACTATAACTGAATTCTCTGTATGAACAACTGGGGAAAACATGTTCGGCATCCAGGGAAAAACAGGTCCAGCCTATTGGAAATATCTGTATTCCTCAGTTGACATTTCGAAAACTCGTGACCCTTAACAGTTTGACAAGTTCATACACACTAGAAGCCGTCAAAAACGTCATTTTTGTCAAAATCATGCGACGTTTAAGCGAATAAGATTTTATGCTTAACATTATGAATATACATACGTATATTGCTCGATTATTATTAGTTTTATTCCTTTTCGCGAGGACGGTAACTATTTGTGATATTAGTAACATGATTCCTTAATTCATTTATTGCAAATCGATAACGATTTTTATCATATTTACACAATACTTTCTACTTACAATATTTGTCCATGCCACTATTTTTGTACTATTTTTTGCTGCCTTAAATGTTTATTATTTTAAAACGTCGATGCATGAAATATCATAAGTAATATCTTAAGTAAAACACCTCTGCCCAAATTAAAGCTTAAACATTAAACATTTTTTCCGACATAGACTTAATCTAAGTAACCATTTCATCTTAAGAATTTTTGGTAACATTGATCTATAATATTCGTTATAATATTATGCCTTCATTTTTCAATACAGCAACAATAAAAAAAAATCTTTAAAAAATAATTTAAACATAAAGTGCCAGCTTTAATTTTAGCAAATTCCATTTTTAAATTTTAAAGTCAGGACCGTATTAAGTGTTTACACGGGGGGCTTGGGTCCACAATTGTGTGTGCTTTGGATGTAAACTATCCTGCCCCTGTAAGTATGCAGTGCCGCCTTGCACCATGGTCCGCGGGAGCAACGCCAGCGGATCTTTCCGTTCCTGGCACACCCGTTGAATCGGAATCTGTAGCCGCCCACGTTGATGCCCATCTTTCCCTGTTTACTGAGGCAGTAGGACGCGAAACAATCGATCCCCGTCCCGATGAGACCAACTGCAACAAATACTATGCTTAAAACCTGCTTGAATGTTTTCTAATTACTAAAAAGGCAAAAGAAATTAAATATACGGCTAAGGAATAAGATTTGTGTATTAGATTATGAATGTGTCTGCACTCAAAAAGGCAGTGATTTTCTTTTATCTGAAAAGTAAAGACATGGAATTTTGTTCCTCAGTTTCTGAACAAATTTTACACAGCGTACTTGACGCACACTGGAAGCAATTGAAGGAGAGGAAAATAAGGAAATACTGGTGTATTCTTGTGATGCTATTATTGCCACTTATAACCAAATGACAAGATCGTATAATACCTTACCCAATATTATAACTAAAGGGAATATAAAACAAACTCTCAATAAGTATAAAAATATTTAATTTCCAATTTAAATCATTGCCTCACCTATTAGTACATACAAAATATTAACCTAAAAGAAATTATAAGATTATTAGTCTCATTTTTTACATCATTCTTCGTTGCTACCATTGCCTCTAAAATTAATTTCAAATACTGAAGAAAACATACAATCATATTAAATTATACATAAAACTGAGATCGCATGGCCTCCTAATGTTTTAATTAAAATAAAGAGCATATGATACATTCCAATGTGTATACTTACCACTAAATAATACCAAAAGAAACCTATTAAAGAAAACAGTATCAAAATAGGAAAATAAGGCAAATGCCTTTTTCCATTGCTACGACCGCACTTTTTTTATTTCCGATGTTGCATATGATAGTACTTAAAACATGGGTGGACGCATAGTGTGGGCATCTCCGGACAGACGGCGCAGAAGAACCTGCTCTCTCGCCTCCGGGTTTGCTTGCTGCACACTCGACACCGTCGTGTCGGCGCCAGCTTCTTATCAGATGGTGGCAGATAGTCCAGATAGTGAAAACCTGAGGAGAAAGGAGTTTATTGCACGTTTTAGTACTCAGATATGTGACACCCGATCTCAATAAACGATCCCAATCGTTGTCTTTGTATCGATCGCAAATTGGATTAATCAAAATTAAATTAGTTAAACAAAAAAAAATTTTGTTCTTCATTTTTGGAATTCGAGATCATCGATAATGTGCCGGCTTGACTGCGGTAGTACCACTGTCTCATACAAGCGTGAAGTAACAGCTTGCTGTTACGTTTCATTATAGCGAATATCCCACATACACTCCCACTGGAACTCCTGAAAGCCAGTATCAGCAGTGGCTCGCATTTTGTGACACCCAGCGGTGAAGCTCGTCGAGTCTCAGGGTACACTAATCTGTCTTTAACCCGCAACGAAATTAATCACATAAAAATATAGGGAGAAGTTGGAAATAGTAATTGTCCACTTCTCTCCAAAGCGGGAGACAAAATGAACTAAGGTGGTATTTTAACCTCTTGTATAAAGACGTTTATTCTTTATAGTGAATGAGATTTTCGTGGGCCAAAGCAACCCCCCTACCTAGTAAACCTTATACGATACTTTAAAGGCTTGTAGGCTGTCCATGATTCCTCTGATATCGTCGATTTTTGGGCAGTGGGGATAGTTTAAAAAGGTAGACAGGGATCTAAACACATAGAGGAATCTTCAAACAAAATAGTAGGTGTTGAATCAATATATTTCGTTAATTCTAATTAATACACCAATACTACTTATTATGCAGCCATTATTTTAATAGTTTACTTACATCTATGAGATTTCCTGGATATTTAAGATAAAAATCACAATCGGACTAGCAGTTACTAAAAATTACCTTCCTAGGAGTCATTACATGTACTTCTTGACAAGACAACACAATTTATTTAATTACTTTGATAGTAAACTAGTATATATAACCATTTTACACATACATGGTTCATAGAAGATGTCAAAGGTTTAAAATAGTCAGTTTAGTCAACCATGGACACTATTTCGTCTTTACAAGTATGGGGACGAGAATAATCGTCAGTGGACATTACCACAACGCCGTCGAGGGTCCTCACCATGGCCATGCACCTCAGCGGCTTCCTGTATTTGCAGTACCATAATTGCAGCTTTTTCCTTCGGTAGGCATTATGGGCGTTGTACAAATGACCTTTATAATGTAACTTTGGGTGACAGTTGCTCGTAATGTATATCAGTTTTGCTGTAACATAAAAACATATTTTGTTTATTTTTATATATATTAACTGTTTCTGTTTGAATAAAATATTTTTGTGCAAATAAGCGTAAAAATCTAATCTATGGTTTTATTTATTACACTATATTCATCTTATTCAGATAAAATTTTAAAAAAATACTGTTCACAGTTCACAATGTATAAGAAAAATAACAGCAGAATTCCTCCATCCAAAATACCCGGCTATCGGTCAGTTTAGAGGTCACACGTTGTACGGTTTTATTATTTACATCCATTAACAGTTATATATATTTTTGGTCAAGCAATTTTAGTTACCGAGTTTATACAGTAAACAAACATTTAAGGATCAAAGGACATGTCCAAAACGGGCCTAAAATTCTAACCAAGACAGTTTATATACATTTTGATAGAACTCCTAAAAACTACCTTTTTAAAATAAATAATTTAATTTGTAAGTCCTCAGATCTTGAGATTTATTTTGCTTAAAAACTACAATTAATGTGAACGTTTTTAAAAAGGTTAGTTATAAATAGAAGGGTCTAAAATTATTTCTTAATGGAACCAAGATCCATATTTTGTCCCTTTAATATTCCTAAAGTTTGAGCCTGGTTAGATTTTGAGGCCCAGCACCCATACAAAAAGCGGACATCTCCTTTCCGTAAGCTGAAAGCAAGGCACATTTTTTACATTTTGTCCAAGCCCAGTTGAAAATGAACTTTTTGAAAAAGTGATGCCTATTCATAATAGCCGTCGACAAGCATTATGAGTTCTACCCTAACTGTGATGATCTCTATTTACCGACGAAGGATGAATGAAACACAATTTTGTTAAAATATACACATTCATATATTGTAAATAAATAAAATTATACTTAACAAACTTAAATTTCGACGTTATTTTTGTTCTTTTGTGAAAGGAACTTTGGCAAAAGGACCAATTTTTAAGTAGATTTTTTATTTTATTTAAAACAGTCAACTTATAACAAACCCAATAAACATATTAGAAAACAAATACGTATATTTATTTCTTTTACAAAATGTTAGTAACGGAAGACTTAAAACTATTTTATTTATTTATAATCAAAAAAATTAAGTATTTACTAAGTACATATACATATTTGCATCTAGATATAATCCTCCCCGTCACTTAAAATTCATATAATACAAGAAACATTCTCGCAAACCGCATTAAAGTAATATACAATTAGGAATCACGTTATTTGAAATTATTTAACTTACCCCCTCAGGGTATGAATATAAAAAAATGGCTAGAATTGCATATTATGGTATTATTATTTTTTAAGCTATACCTCCATTTTTAAAATCAAGGTTAGTTTAAAATTGATATAAAAGGCATCCTCTCGGTTGTCACTAGTAATTTCGTTCTCGATAATCGATATGCTCGAAATAAAAGTCGGCACACAACTCTATTAGTCAACTGAATTACGTATTGGTATAACAATAATGTCTATAAAGCAAATCAAAATTATTTTCGGGTACACTACAATAGAAAAATGGGTAAAAGTCAATTTAATTTTTTTTTAAATGGTCGTAACTCGTAACTATTTTTTTTTGAGACATTATTCTGATTTGTCGATGCAAATTGAATCCGTATAGCTTAACAACACAAAGATTTTATGGAATTAGTAGTCGGACGGTATTAAGTCTAAATTGTATTAACCTATTTTTCTTGATATTCCTTACGTTTACGCGAATGTTAGACATTTAAATTAAATTACTATAACGGATTCTATCGCGTTTCTATATTTTAATTTTCTGCCGACATTTCAAAGGGCCAGCAAAGCAAAAAACAACGCGGTAAAATACGTTATAGTAGTTTAATTTCAATATGTTTATCGAGTCTTATATTCCCAAAAATCAAAAGAAATAAATAAAAATTACACATGCATCGACAAATTCATTAATAATACTTTTTAATTTTTTTACAAAATGAACGAAAAGCAAATAGATTAGGTTTCTATTATTTTTAGAAAAGTATATTATAATTTAAGTTACGTATATTTAAATAATAATATAGCAATATAATGAGAGTACTTAAAATTATTAATAAGTGGATCTAATAGTTTTTAAAAGAATTTCGTTGAACACAAGAAACCGACCTAAAAAAAATATTTTTCCATTCTATAATAAAATTCGTGAATTATGTTATGACTAGTAAATTTACAGCAAAAATCATAATAATAACAGAAGAGTTAATTGATATTAAAAGTGGAGAAGAATGATCATTGGCCGTACGATTTCAGTAAAGCCAAGGCCTATGACGATTACAAATAAATTATTGTAAAGTATCATTATTGTATTAGGTATTTTTTACTAATCGTTTATGAAAAGAGACCATAACAGTGCACCTCAAAAATACAGTACACGTACAATATAAACTAGTGAAATTTTGTTTCTCAAGAGTTACCACGTTTATGCAGGACAGCCTAATTACTATACCAAGTATTACAGGAACATAAGTAAAACGTATTTATTGTACAAAAAAAGTCATATTTTACGCATAAATATAGTACGCGTTATAATTGTATACAAATAATTTCAGTATAAAACTACTAACAGAAAAGTATGTAAGTTAAAAAACCAACGATATTAACCGCGATATAAAAAAGGGGGTCTCTACCCTACATAGGTATGATTATGTATCTCTATACATAATAGTACCTATGTCGGAGTTATATTTATATAGGTTTTGTACGAAAACATTCATATTTCCGACATAACATATTATGCAATATTAGACATTAATCGTCACCGGTGCAACAGGGTTCCACCAGACAATTCATTAAATAATCATATAGAACCCTTTTACACCAAGGCAACTTAACCCAATCGTGAGAACCACACTCCTGCATTAAACCAACTATATTTCACTGAATTATCAATGATTATGCATATCAGTGAGCTTGACGATGACGTTCCCGTCAGTGATGGCGATGGCGCGGCACTTGTTGAAGCACTTGCAGCACCGCCAGCGCGTCCTGCCCTGCCTGCTGATGTAGTGCCTCATGAACCGATTCTTCCCAATCATGAGCACAACGCGCCCGTTCTGCTCGGTGAAGACGGCTGCTTGGGTACCTAAAAATGTTGCATGTTGTAGCTAAAATTGTGCTAAGGATACGGGTTAGGTGTAGGCTGTATGTCAATGTTATTGATTTGATACTCTCCATTTCTTGTATGAAAATCCTGCTAGAAGTCTTAAGGTCCATTCTCATGTACCACAGTCACACCACATGGCAGCGTCAAAACGTGGTAAAGAAGTGGTTGCGTTGTAGTTGATATCTACGATAATATTATTTGTATGAAAATGTATAGTTTTATTCATACGGACCACTTTTTGCCGCCGAATTCAAACGTATGCGCGATATCGACCACATCGCAACCCTTTTTTGACTCCGTTTTCTCGTTGCAATGTGGTGTGGTCGTGATACGTGTAAGTAGACCCTTAGTCTTTGATTGATATAAAGTTATCCCGTTACATAAAATTGTTGGAAAAGTTTACGCACAGCAAACAAACTTAGATTGTGTCCACGTCTGTTTCTGATAACTTGATGTGTTTTTATGATAATCGATTACTTACCATTGAAATTTCTCTAGTAGATTATTGTAAAGTTTTTATAACATCTATGTATGTCTTGACTGCCTCGGTGGCGTAGTTGTATTACAGTACGACTGCAATGCTGAGGTCTCGGGTTCGATCCCCGGGTCGGGTGCAGTGGTATTGGATTTTTCTATTCAGTATCAGCCCGGAGTCTGGAATTTGTGCCCGAAATGGCGATAGGCTCGCTCTCTATCACATCATGGGACGGAATACGCACGGCGAAAATTGGGTGCCCTAGTTGCGGGTCTGCCTACCCCTTCGGGGATAAAAGGCGTGAGTGTGTGTGTGTGTGTGTGTGTTAGCTATGTATATCTTACAGGATATGTCCAGGAAATCTTACACATTGACTCTTCTCTAAGGCTTTCGTAATTTAATAAGTAATGTACATAATTAAAATTATAGAGCAAATCAAATATTACCTATACCAAACTGAGTACTTCGTAAACAGTATTTATTTAAGGTTAATGAAATTGATACCAACGAAACATACATTCATTGACACATTTAATCATAAAATTACAACAAAAGCATTTAGCTTAACTAATATAAAGTAATTAATAGTTATAGAATGGAACATAAATTACTGACAGACAATCCACTTTCTTATCGTGGCCTATACCAGAAAACGTTTTCTTTCTATAATACAATTGATTTAAAAGCAAAAGCAATAAACTAATGTCTTATGTTTAATGTATCTGTAAATACACTACTTAAAGAATTGTCTTTTAGTAGCAATGAAAACAATTACCATTAAAATTCACACTGTAGGGTTGGATGAAGTTGATGTTACAGTTAATGAAATCCAAATCTCATGAGATGAAAACAACTTTGTCTAAACAAAAACCCGGCAAAACAAACAAATATAACTATATAAAAAAAAATGCAGCAGCAAGTCTGTAAAGTCTCCAGTTTACAAAGATGTCCGCTTTCTGTATGGTGCTGGGCCTCAAAATCTAACCAGGCTCAAACTTTAGGGATATTAAAGGGGCATAATATGTAACTTGGATCCATGAAAAAAAAATTTTAGACCCCTCCATTCATAACTATTTTTTTTTAAATGTTTATATGAAGTGTAGTTTTTAAGCAAAATAAAATTACATAAATCTCAAATCGGAGGTCTTTAAAATTGAATGACTTATTGTAAAAGGCTAGTTTTTAAGAGTTCTATCCAAATATATAAACTGTCTTGGTTAGAATTATTTCAGGCCCGTTTTCGGACATGTCCTTTACACCCTCTTCATTAGCCTATTGGTGTTATAAGAATAAATGTTTACACTATTCATCATTGTTAAATATAAATACATTTTCGATTTTGATATTATTTTCTCTAACGTTTAAGTACTTCGTCGTCCGCTTTTAAGAAAGACTGCGGAGGGGATGGCATTTTCAATAAAAGTAGACGATATTAGAAAAATAATGTTGATCCCCATGTCATATACTGGTGGTAGGTCTCTCATTATGTAAGAGGCCGTCTGGGTGGGTACCACCGCAATGTCTATTTCTACCGCCAAGCAACAGTGTGCATGCACTGTTGTGTTTCGGTTTGAAGGACATTGTAGCCAGTATAACTACTGGACATAATGAGACTTAACATCTTATGTCTCAGGGTGACGAGCGCAGTGGAATGCCACACAGTACTTTGTTAGTCAAGGTGCTGGATGGTGTTGCTACTGTTTATGGGTGGTCGTATCGCTTACCATCAGGCGAACGGCATGCTTGCCTCGTCATTAAATGCAATAAAAAAAAAAAAAAAAAAAAAAAAAAAATGTCACTATCAAATTTCTATTTGTGCCTTTACAAACTGTTTGTCATTTTACTAATCTTAACCAATTTATAAAATTCTAAAGCACTAGTGTTTGCAACTACATGTATGACATAACCACATGTATGTTCAGTTTATTGTGGCAACATGTGCGTACTTTTATAGTACTTTTCTTGATTTTTATCTTTATGTAATCGCTGTCAAATAATATTATTTATACAAAAACCAGAAGCGGCTCGCTTTAAACTACACTCTATATATAATGAAATAGAGAAACATATATTATGTCAAGCAATGGACTTATTTTAATATTAATTGCTAATTAATAAAACAATACAGCCTTGACGGCGATTTATAATTTAAAATAACAAGTCTCTTTAACAAGAGCACCCGATTCTAATCTATTGTGATTTTGCATCTAACATCGCTAAACTTGTATTACAACTGACCTAACAGGTCAAATGTCACTAAATATTAAATATTCGTAGCTACATCATCACTAGTACTATTCTGAGGAACATTGAAATTCACAATTTCTTCTTGACCTACGTCGATATGAGGTTCTAACTTGTCTAAGCCGAGGTCAGTCGTAAAATCATCAGTGACATTTATAAATATATTGTCTGTATTGAAATCGCTAGCATCTAAATTCTTATTATCAGTATGTGAATGTGTTATCACAGGCGCCGCTATAGAAGACACAGATGGCAAAGAGTTGCTATTGCTAATATTGCAATCATTTTGTATATTTTTAAGAGGATCGTCTAAATGCGAATTGTAATCTTTATCATCGTTGCTCTCTAAAGGTAATGAAGTGAAAATAAAATTTTGAACGAGAGAGTTCTGTTGTTGCTGGAATTTCTCTAATTCCAATTCTTCTCCGTCTGACAATATTTCTATTGGTGCTTCATCTCTTACTACTTCTATAACGTCGTCGTCCGAAGCATTATCTTGAATGGTATCTATTGCAGTACAGCTTGTGTTCACTTCGTTGATAACATTGGTAGTTACGGTGGTTGTAGAACTGGTAGCAGCAGTGATGGTAGGTGTAGCAGCTCTAGTAGGGGCAGAAGTGGTGGCAGAAGAGGTAGTTGTAGTGGTGGAAGTAGTGGTAGGATTTGCGACGTCCTTACCTATAACAAAAACAAACTTCCAAAATTACAAATGCTTGTGTACTTAATTATGTCTTACACGTATTATATACGAATGTTAGATTAGGTACTAACATACAATCAAAAAGCGATGTGATGTGCATTTATCATTTATTAAAAAAATATATTATACTTTTGTAAAGTAATATCCTTTTAGGATAGATAATATTATATTAAAAAAGTCACATAGACCAAATATGACAGAGGATGTATAAAGTATTTACAAATAAAGAGAAAAATATTTTTTATATCACAGTAGAAAATTTTACTGTCGAAAATGTGGTGAGCCTTTTTGGTACGACGCGACGCCACAGAAAATCTTCCAGTCGGCCGGATTAATGCTTGAGATACCCTTGTTGCATTAAGTACGATGAAAAGATTACTATAGTGGAATGGGTTCAAATTAGCTATCGTTTATAAATCTATTACACTTTGACATTTACCATATTTCGGACATAAACTGTAAGAGTATTTACGAGACACGGTATGTCTGAACGGTATTTTAGCTATCAATAAAATTGTGACAAGTTATTTGGTATGTATTCTACACTATTTTAAATTTGTAATTATATTTTGCATATTACAAAGGAGTTCTTGCTTTGATTATAAGGCGATTTAGGTGCCAACATTTGATTTAGTTTTAGGCTTCAATAGATATTATTATTAACTTATCTAGGTAAAGAGATTTATATTTATTTGTAATATGAAGTTATGTAAATAATAATTATTTAAATATTTTAAACGCTTTACATTAAAATATAATAAATTTTAAGACATGAAAGAAACAAGAAAAAATATATAACGAAAGAATATAAATGCATATAATCAAATAACATAAATATAAATCCTCGCAGTATGAATTCTTTTTGTGAACACTGGATATTTTAAAGAACTTTATAAATTCGTAAAGATTTACATTAGGCTTAGCGTATTTTGGACAAGAATTCATATATTATAGTTACGTTAGTTCTGTCCGTGTATTGTGGTTAACGGTAACAATAATGCAGCCCAAAAATTCAAAAAGAAATGCTTCAGAGTTTCATCTATGAGCTCTCTTTCTCTTACACCTGCTTCTTGAACAAAGTTTTGCCTAAAAACGCTTTTTAATCTTTTTAATTTTTAAGTTATGGTTGAATTTTTTATCGCCTATTTAATGCTATCATGGTTGTGCTGGTTGCTAACTATGATCTTGCCATGAACGATGTGGACTTTACATTTGCAGGCGTAAGTGCCTCGCTTTGAACAGCGCCAGTAACTCCTCAGATGGGTCCCGTACTCCCGGTGGAATCGATGACCGTTGAGCAGGAGCACTTGACCACCTTTTACTGTCGTGAAAATCTCACCTGATGTGGATACATAGAAATAATTAGTTCCAAAATTCAATGGGCAGAGGATGACTTCAGTATCTGTCATTATAATGTTTCATTGTATTGACCTATAATTAGTTCATCAGGATATCCGTCTGAATGCCAAAGAAGGCAAGATGACTCGTAATCTTCTTCTTCTTATTTTTGTTTCTTAAATTTCTGACCGTGTTTTCGTTATTTCTTGCGTTATTACAGAATTAAGAATTTCATAAAAAGATCTACGAATAAAAAGTAACGATAATGAAGCATAAAAACTAACTCATGATTTAATAAATATCGATTTCTAGAAGTGTGTAGTGTTTTCTAAATAATAGACGAATACAGGCACGACATACGACATTCTTGCTTGATTACAATTACCACATATTAGTCTTTTACATTCGAGGAGACTATCCCGCCCTCACACCCGCCACTGCAACTCCTGTAAGCCAAGATCGGCAGTGGCACGCATTTTATGACACCGAGCAGTGAAGCTCGGCGAGTCTCTGGGAACACTAATTAGTCTTAACCCGCAACGAAGTTAATTAAATAGAAGAATAGGGAGGAGTTAGAAATATATTTTCCACTTCTTATTTACATTCACTTTTTATTTACATTCGAGGAGTCACACGGACTCGATGACGGGAGATTTTGATGTCCTGCTTTTGGACTTTAGTATGGGTCTTTCGGAAATATCTATTTGTGTACGTCTATCGTATATAAAGGAATGAGAAATACATAATAACTCATGGGAACTAACAAAGATTTTGGCAAAAGTAATTTATTTCACATCTAAATTTAATATAGGCACAATTGACATTATTACTTCTTTTACTTATACTAAAACCCATAGCTAAAACCAAACAAGTATAAAACAGAAACCTATGACTAATTACTGCATTTTTCACACAAAAATATTTTTTTTGACATACATTTATTACAAACTAACTTCTTGCATACAAAACATTTGACACTCGATTTGCCGTCCATACATTGCATCTTTACTTGGCAACGCTTTCGAACCAGCTGCCGTTCTGGTATTTCATCTGATATTATTACTGCATAACTAGTTTCATCATGATCTTCCTTGATGTCTTTGATTTTCTGTTTCATCTTTTTACCTGGAAATTTACATAGATCACTTACAAGAAATTCATTAAAATGTTTTAATTAACAATGTTTGCTAATTATTCAATTATTTAAATAATTTTGAAACATGACCAATAACATAATAAGTGAGATGTTGACAAGTGAGGATAAGATCAGACGAAGATATAACCTTAAAACAAGAATAAAAATTCATACCAAATATAAAAATATTTACAACTGTACAGGTTTATTAGTGGTTATGGTCGCCTAACATAGATATGTATCCACCAATCTTGTAAACTTTCGCTTTGCACTGGGGCGTGCTGTAATAATTCGTGCAATACCATATACTCTTGTCGTTGGCAGAGTTTGTGCGTTTGTTGTACTTGTAATTACCGTGGTGCATAATAAGCCCTCCACGCTGCGAAGTGGAGTAGAAGATATCACCTGGAATGGTTACAACATCATTAACGTCGAAGATTCACTAGTGTCGCTGTGTTCTCCAGTAATCGATTTTGTTTTCATGGTGAGTATTGTGTTTAACTTGGATTTACCGTTATCGTTAATATTGAAACATCAGTATTCATTTTGCATTGAGTATTTTCAAAAAATACATTCACGTGAACACATCAACAGACAAACTTTAACATTGAGCAATTTGGCCTATGAGAGAGAGCAAAGATTAATTGACTAGATCGAACGGTGTGTCCCATTGGACTATTTTGTACTTAAGACTACTGATTGGGTGGTTGTGGTCGTTTTTTAAACTGATGATCTCGTCGTCTATGGTGTGGACCTTAGCAGTGCAGTCGGCGTGGGTGGCGCACTTCCAGGTCTTCTTTACGTGTTGGAGGCAGTAGGTCCTGCAGATGAAGGAATAGCCATCCACAATGAGGTGCCGCGTGCCCCTTGCCGATGTTTCGTAGTATACTGTAAAATAAATATGTAAGATGATATTTATCAGTGATTTACATTTCAAGTTATAATCGTTGGCAAGGAAGTGATATTGTGGACTTTTTAAAAGATTTATTTATTTTATTTTATTTTGGGTTATTCGGGAAGCTTACGGCTAATTTTACAAAATAAGTTAAAACTTAAATAACTATGTGCCAATTACAAGCTTCCAAGCTTATAGAGCATCATATCTCAAATAAAATAAATACCATAATTGAAACGGTTTAATAAATAGTTTAATTACATTGCAAACCTTATGCCAAATCATCCATGGTTGTGATTTGTTTGCAAATTGTCAACGCCGTCACTTGGATTGTTGGATAGAGTGATGATTCGTGCTTTGCATCGTTTTCTCGCGTAAGAGCACGACCATTGCACCTTCCCGCTGGCGTAAATACAAGTTTTATTAAACTTGTTCCCGTTGTATATAAGCTGAATGTTGTTTCTTCTCGTAGCCATTAATTTAATATCTAAGACAAAGGAATTAAGCAATTTGTATTCTTTGGAATTAAATTATTCTTGTCCTCGTTATAAAATAGCTTTTAACTTTTATATTATTTATAGATACAATTGCGACTCACCTGCGTAGTCCACTGGCGTCATCTTATTTTTATGATTGTATTAGGGATTCCATTAAAATAGACAATAAAATCGAATTAATATTATTTGAATATAATGCATAGACAAAGTTCATGAAAAAATTAAATAACTTCAATTGTTGTGACTAAAAGTAATTAAGATCTATGCAGTTAGTAGTATTAGTGTAAAATTTACTTTTTATACATATATCTAATTTTATCTCTAACTTATAAGTTATAAGTAATTAAAAGTAAAATAGCGCATGCAAAACACACGGAGATTTGACTTGAATAACTGATATGTGTAACGAATATCCAAAGAGCAGTCATTTTAAAAACATTTTTTGTTCTGCCTAACAATACAATATTTCCGATTTTCGAAAGAAAACTTAAAATGTAACAAAAGTAATCTTAATAAAATATATACCATTTTTTACATCTACTCAGGATCAACAAGAGATTTATTACAATAGGACATTTATCTATACATACATATAAATAAAATTTGAGTGTCTGTTTGTAATATTGAAATAACCGTTTTTTACTACATGTATATGAATATAAATATACGGTACATACACAAAATATCATTTTTTTAAATTTTTGTCTGTGTGTCTGTTTGTTCCGGCTAATCTCTGAAATTGCTGGACCGATTTTGACGGGACGTTTATTGACAGGTAGCTGATGTAATAAGGAGCAACTTAGGCTACTTTTTATCCCGGGAAAATATAAAGCGGGACTTTTATCCCAGGAAAACTCATTCACGCGGGCGGAGCCACGGGCAACAGCTAGTTATTATTAAAGTATCAAGTTATTGTGGTCCTTACAAATTAACAAAAAAGTTTTTGTCCTATCAAATTTTTATTAACCTACTTCCAAAAAAGGAGGAGGTTCTCAATTCGTGTGTTTGTATTTTTTTAGTAACGTCATTTTTCCAATCATGACATTCTAAATTAATTTTTAATGACAATAAAATTTTCTTTTGTTGTTTTATCAGTTTTTTTTCTTAAGCTAGTTCTCACTTAGAGTGTTATCACCGGCACTATAACAGAAAGTAAACAAACAGATATTTGTAGAACTACACACACATGATCAATAAGCAACTCTAACAAGTACCCTATTTTAGCAAAAAATATCATTAATAACTATTGCTTTTAGAATCGGATAATTTGGGATTCAATAGCATTTGGCAATTTTCTGCCTTCGATTGTAATTGCATCAAAATTGCCTGTTTAAACGCTTTTGTACATTCTGCATTGGTTTTAATGAAGTTAAGCATAATGTCAAAATGGTGTATCGCAGGAATAAAATGTATTAATTGATGATCGATTGCTGAAGATAAAATAAAAAAAAATGCACGTTTTATGACCCGTTAAAAGTGTATTTCAGACTGGGTTTAGAATTAATCGTGATTCCCTACTGTGAGAATTCAAGAATGTACGAGTACGAGAAGGTGAGTAATGTGTCTCCACAGCCCATAAACCATAACAGTAATATTCTAGAAGCATAAGAGATCTTCACAGGAGAAATAGTAAAGGCGTCTAGGTGCATTGAGAGAGAATTGGGAAGAAGAACGGGCTTTATTAGGCATACAGTGTCTGGTAAAAAAAGGTTCAAATTCTTGCTTGGTTCGCGTGTATTTGTTTCAAAAACCTGTCCATATGACAATGCTCATTGTACATGGCGACAATCTGCTCGAAGTTCACCGAGTCTGTCTTGATGAATGCTTTGCAGCCAGTTCTAGTCCTCTTAGAGCAGTGCCACAGGATCCCGCTCCTCGATATGAACTTGTAGTTGTACGTCTCGTTTTCGTACTTCAATAGGGGATGCTTCCCTTTACCCGACGGGATTAGGATGCCTGTAAATAAAGTATTTGTTAGTTTATAATATACGGTTCGGTTTATATACAACTTAATGATGAATGTATATCGTTTGTCAGATGGTTCCGTGCCTGTCCATGAACAGAAGTAGCATCAACTAAAACTTTAAACTATATTGCGCAAGGTTGTACTCTACGACATACCTTGTGTTTCGTACTGGTTATTGCAATAGTTACCATTTCCTTCAAACCGGATTACAACAGTACTTAGATATTACTTGGCAGCAAAAATAGTCCTGGTCGATCTATAACATTTTTAATGAGCCGAGCGGTAAATGTAGAATTCGTTTGGTTTATTGTTGTTGAGATTGTTCCGCATTGTGAAGTCAAATGAGTAGATACCTACAGTTTATACTAATTAAAAAAAAAACTGTTCTGTAGCGGTTCAGATTTTAAATTAAATTACAGGTTTCATAATTTTTCTATGTTGAGTTACATCACGAGCAGATACATGGTTCAGTTCTCATCCGTTGTCTCACTTAGTTACGGATTGATAAAAGACGAATATCCTATATTTATTATCATGGTTTGAGATAATTATATCCGCATCAAATTTGGTCTTAATAATAAGTTCTGCGGTTTAGTTTCTCCCCCCTTTAGCTGCCCTAAGTTAGTGGTTAATAAATAATGAATATCCCATATTTATACTTAAGCTACATCGATATCAAATTTTATCATAATAGGTTCAACGGTTTATTATCTCCCTTCTTTTACCCTCCTTAAACAGGAGTTTATAAAAAAAATCCCATATTTGTTTTCAACGTTCAAGATATCCCAATACCGAATTTCATTACAATCGATTCTACGGTTTAGCATCTCTCCCCTTCTAACCCCACAAGTTTGGGGTTAATAAAAAAACTGAATACCCCAATTTTATTTTTAGAGCTCATACTATCCAAATCCAAAATTTCATCCAAATCGGACGAGCTGTTTCCGAAAAACCAATTATATACAGGGTAATTTTGACATTGCGTTAATAAATGAAACCACATACTCGTCTTTGCCTCTGCTATCATTATGCCAAAAATCATCCATGAGAAACGAATATTTTCACCCAAAAACTCAAGTTTACTTTCCTGATTTTTTTCATAATTTTGTAGTTTAGTGCGAATATGGCGTGTGCGTGAGTGAATTTCTGACTGAAAGTTTCATGTTGCTGCAGCGACGAATCCCCATAGAGTAGTAATAGTGGCATTAGGGCGTTTTAATTTAAAGTTAATTTTATTTATATTTATACTGTTTGAAACCTACACTTTTTTATTTTACATGTATCGTTAAAATAATTTATTGGAAAATGTTATTTTCAAGGAGATAAGTATGTGGTTAAATTTAGTAACGCAATGTCAAAATGACCCTGTATATAGATAACTGCTCCCGTTGAACACTCTATCGTGATACACCTGTATAAGTTCAGTAGTTCGCCAACTCAAAGTGTGTAGGTAAATTCGTTGTTTTTTAATTTAAGTACATATTTACGGGTATTTCCTTTACATATGCTGTAAGACCTTGCTTCTTGGGAAATTTCATGATTCTAGGGCAACGGGAAGTACCCTATTTGTTTTGATTCCCTTGCGAAATCGCAAATTAAGCGAAAATACTAGACATAATTGGTCATATCTTTTGATCGCATTGACTTACAAGTTTGATTTTTTCACAGCTAAAAATACGGTAGATCAGAGTATTAAATATAAACTTCGACTTGATATCTTTACGCATTCCTGAGAAAAAGGGTCTTGGCAGACAGACAGACGGACAAGAAAGTGATACGATAAGGGTTCCAATTTCCTTTTGAGATACGGAACCCTAAAAATAATATAAAAAGATGTAATTATGCACAAAAACGTGAATAATGTAATTTTAATTGTTTATTCAAAGTAACATTATTCTAACACAATACAAAAGTATGCCAAAAACAAAAAGTAAGCTTTTAAACCACAATCCTGGAACAGCCAGACTTGTCATATCTACTAAGTGTCATTTCCTTAGTAGGATCGAACCTAGTTGGAACTTCATATTTGGAACCGTTAAAAATAAGGTAGTTTAAAGTTGATGTATATTTCAATTTGTTATGTACAATGCGATTTAAATAAGAATAGGATCGACTTTGCGCCATATTGTGACGTCTAAATAATTAAGTATTATAAAAAAACATATTTAAAAGATTTATAGAGCATCATGTCTCAAATAAAATAAATAACATAATATTAACGGTTTAATAAATAGTTCAATTACATTTTTTAAAATAATAGATGGCAACTTGAACCCTTTTATTCAGAGAGTACAGTTCTCTACTCTACTCTTCTCAACTAATACTTACCTACTATCTAGATAAAATATATTGACATAAAAAAAACTAATAAAAATGGTGTTTAAATTTTTGTCCGAACCTTATGCCAAATCATCCATGGTTGTGATTTGTTTGCAAATTGTCAACGCCGTCACTTGGATTGTTGGATAGAGTGATGATTCGTGCTTTGCATTGTTTTCTTGCGTAAGAACACGACCATTGCACCTTCCCGCTGGCGTAAATCCAAGTTTTATTAAACTTGTTCCCGTTGTATATAAGCTGAATGTTGTTCCTCCTCGTAGTTATTAATCTAATATCTAAAAAAGGAATTAAGCAATTAATATTCTTTGGCAATTAATCATTCTTGTCCTCGTTATAAAATAGCTTTTAACTTTCATATTGATTATAGATACAATTGCGACTCACCTGCGTACTCCACTGGCGTCATCTTATTTTTATGGTTGTATTAGGAATTCCATTAAAATAGACAATAAAATCAAAAGATTATTATTTGAATGTAATGCGTAGACAAAGTTCATTAAATAATTAAATAACTTCAATTGCTGTAAATAAAAGTAATTAAGATCTATGCAGTTAGTAGTATTAGTGTAAAATTTACTTTTTATACATATATCTAATTTTATCTCTAACTTATAAGTTATAAGTAATTAAAAGTAAAATAGCGCATGCAAAACACACGGAGATTTGACTTGAAAAACTGATATGTGTAATGATTTTCAAAGAGTAACCATTTTAAAAACATTTTCTGTTCTGACTAAGAATATAATATTTCTGATATTCATTTTCAAAGGATACTTAAAATGTAACAAAAGTAATCTAAATAAATAAAAATCTAAGTAATCTAAATATTGTCAACAAAAGATTTATTACAATAGTGCATTTATTATTATTACATTATCAAATTATTACTGACTGCCTCGGTGGCGTAGTTGTATTACGGTACGACTGCAAGGCTGAGGTCTCGGGTTCGATTCCCGGGTCGGGCAAAGTGATATTGGATTTTTCTATTCAGTATTAGCCCGGAGTCTGGAATTTGTGCCCGATATGGCGATAGGCTCGCCCCCTATCACATCATGGGACGGAATACGCTTGGCGAAAAGTGGGTGCACTAGTTGCGCCTCTGCCTACCCCTTCGGGGATACAAGGCGTGAGCATGCGTATGCGTATCAAATTATTGTGGTCCTTACAACTTAACAAAGTTTTTTCCTAACAATTTTTTATTAAGTAACGTCATTTATCCAATTATGACATTGTAAATTAATTCTTAATGACCATTTAATTTTGTGTTGTTGTATTAAATTATAATTAGTGTAAATTGAGCTTTATTTGTTTTCTACACATTTCAGATTTCTTAATTAAAAAATCATGATCTAAATTAACGTAGATTTTTTTAAGCTAGTTCTCCACTACCGCTATCGGCCCTGTATATTATATACTGCCCACTGGGTTTGGGCCTTAGTCCACCACGCTGGCCTAGTGCGGGTTGGCAGACTTCCCATAGCTTCGAAATTATTATATAGAATTTCTCAGGTATGCAGGTTTCCTCACGATGTTTTCCTTCACGGTTAAAGTGATAATTCACTAAGAATACACACAATATAGCTTTAGAAAAGTCAGAGGTGCGTGCCTTTGGGTTTGAAGCTGCGGACGTTCGTCTTGGCCGACCGTTCCACTCCCAACTAGGCTATCGCCGCTGAATATCGAGCTAGTTCTCACGTAGTGAACAGATATATGTGTGTATAACTATATATATATACTCAAAATATAGTGGTATTAATGATATATATCATATAAATGACAGGATTATCCCCTTATAATTGTAGGTAATTATTACGTTATATATACGTATACTGTAAGTAACTATAGTATGAAAGTTTGTCTTAATTAGAAGGATTGCATTACTTAATAATGACTAAAAAGGAATTATTTAATCAGCGGCTGACGGATATAGTAAACATTTTGTCGATTAGGAGGATTCTGAATATGAACACATAGCAAGCACGATGCGTCGCACCCCTACAAAAAATCCACTATCGTTTTATCTTTAATTTTCTATTAAATTTCCTTTACGGAAGAAAACGTTGATTCAAATTCAATTCTTAAATCAGTCAATAAAGAAACTGAGATTCATAAATCATAATACAAAAAGGTATAATATATACAAAACAAATCAAATACACAAATGAATTTTACTATCTACTTTTGTAAATAAATCTATACTTTATATTTATCTATATCGAGGTAAATTAAAGTACAAATACTACCTTATTTATAAAAATATTTCTACATATGATCAATAAGCAACTCTAACAAGAATCCTATTTTAGGAAAAGTATAATTAAAAACGATTGCTTTTAGAATCGGATTCAGTAACATTTAGCAACTTTCTGCCTTCGATTGTAATTGCATTAAAATTGCCTGTGAAACGAACTGGAGATCGTAGTCTCAGCAACTGTTTTACTCCCACTAGGCTTGGTTCGCGTGTATTTGTTTCAAAAACTTGTCCATATGGCAATGCTCGTTGTACATGGCGACAATCTGCTCGATGTTCACCGGGTCTGTCTTGATGAATGCTTTGCAGCCAGTCCTGGTCCTCCTGGAGCAGTGCCACAGGATCCCGCTCCTCGATAAGACCTTGTAGGTGTACGTCTGGTTTTCGTACTTCAATAGGGGATGCTTCCCTTTCCCCGACGGGATTAGGATGCCTGTAAATAAAGTATTTGTTAGTTTATAAGATTCGGTTCGGTTTATATACAACTCTATGATGAATGTATATCGTTTGTCAGATGGTTTCGTGCCTGTCCATGAACAGAAGTAGCACCAACTAAAACTTTAAACTATATTGCACAGCGTTGTACTCTACGACATACCTTACGTTTCGTACTGGTTATTGCAATAGTTACTATTTCCTTCAAACCGGAATACAACAGTGCTTACATATTACTTGGCAGCAAAAATAGTCCTGGTCGATTTTTCACGTTTTTTGATGAGTCAAGCGGTAAATGTAGAATTCGGTTGGTTTGTGGTTGTTCAGATTGTTACACAGCTTGTATTGTGTATTCAAACTTTTACTTGAATGATTGAAAGAAAATATAGGACCAAAGATTTTAAGTCAAATAAAAATCGGTAATAACGTAAATAGAAAATGATTCACAAGACTAAAAATATAATAATTATTTATTCAGAATAACATAAACTAAACTTTAAGACAATACAATAATAGACCAAAATTAACAAATAAATCTTATTGCTAGCCTATGATCCCGAAGCTGCCAATTTTTTAGCATACATAACAAAGTCATTTCCTAAGTAGCAGAGATTTATGTTTCAATTTCTTCAATTTGGTGGCCCTTACACTTCAGTTCAATCAGTAACCTCGGATCAAGGATTACCAAATAATTTCTGATCTTATCAAAACGTTACACAATCCAAGGAACATAAATTATAATAGCATGTTTGACCCAAACTAATGCCAGATTAGTAATAGTAGTGTTAATGGTCAATTAATGAGCGCAGTAGAATGCCACTCAGTATTTTGTCAGTCAAGGTGCTGGATGGTGTTGCTACTGTTTATGGGTGGTCGTATTGCTTACCATCAGGCGAACGGCATGCTCGTCTCGTCATTCAAAGCAATAAAAAAAAAAAAAAAAAAAAATTCCAATCCTACTAGGAAATAGTTTCTTCTTTCCGTATGGGTATTCGTGGTAAGTGGTTATTCACCTTTAGAAGAACCTTTTCTATTTCTGGTTCAAGCTATAATTTTTTTTCTTTTTATCTACTTTATAATAATACACTATCACTGTTTGCCTGACATTATTAAGCCTTAAGGATGGAATGCATTATCATTCCTCTTATTTTTTATGTAAGTAGTCCGTGAGCAAATTTCATATTTCTACGATTTAGGAAGACTCATAAGGTTGCACGTTATATTTTGCCTCGAGTGTTAGGAACTTAATTAAGAAGATAACATTTATGGACCAGTATTAAGTTGGGCAAATCATCAGCCGTCTTCGTCTTCTCCGACTCTTTACTTTCAAAGCAATAAATTGTGCAATTATAACTGAGAAGCTAATTTACTAATCATTATGCATAAGGTATTATCACTTCGGAAATCCCAAGAGTATCTTGCAAAAATTTCTTACAAACTTTTACGTTATTAGTGCCGTTGCACAAATAATAACTGTAGGTCCCTTTACGGAGATTACTTGCTCGTTTGCTTCGAATACCGCATTTTTTTACACAACTAAGAAGCCAATCTTTTCGATACTTCGGACTTCGTAATCCCCAATAAATCTTATTAATACGCTCGCGATCTGCTTCAGTGAACTTGTTGCCACAATCGTTACCACATTCCTTTCCTAGGCAGGGATTTGGCTTAATAACATTGCGCTTTTTGGGCCTGCCCATTTTTTTAAACTTCTTAGATGGTTTATTATAATCTGATCTATAAATTAACGGAAGCAACAAATACGATTCCTCTGAAACAAGCATAACAATATATGTAATGAGATTGTATAATATTTATATTGTGCTTATTCTAGAAAATGAATTACTTTATAGATAGATACCTGCTCCCGTTGAACACTCTATCGTGATACAACCTGTATAAGTTCAAAAGTTCGCCAACTAAAAGATTGTAATAGTAAATTCGTTTTTTTTTGTAATTTAAGTACATATTTACGGTTTTTTATTTTTCATATGCTGTAAGAACTTGCTTCTTGCCAAATTTCATGGTTAGAACCATGAAACCCACAGGTTTTATGGTTCTAACCATGAAATATAGGTTATAGGTTTTGATTTCCTTGCGAAATCTTTTGATTGCGTTGAATTACAAGTAAAATTTTTTCATAGCTAAAAAATACCGTGAATCCGAATATTTGATATTAACTTCGACTTGATATCTTTACGCATTCCTGAGAAAAAGGGTCTTGACAGACAGACAGACGTACAAGAAAGGGATCGTATAAGGGTTCCAATTTTCCTTTTGAGGTACGGAACCCTAAGAACAATATAAAAAGGTCTAAGTATGCACAAAATCATGAATAATATAATTTTAATTGTTTATTAAAAGTAACATTTACAATATTCTAACACAATACAATAGTAGGCCAAAAACAAAAGAAGGTAAACCTTATTTTTAGACCACAATCTTGGAGCAGCCAGACATATCTCACATATTATGTCATATCTACAAAATCCTGTAATTTCGTTAGTAGCATCGAAGCTAGTTGGAATTTCACACTTGGAACCGTCAAAAAGAAGGTAGTTTAAAGTTGATGTATGTTCAAATTTGTTATGTATACATTACCAATAAATACACTTTAGTTTAAACCGTAATGTCCGATGAACGATTACCAAATACTTTCTGATCTTATTAATCTACATCATACAATCTAGCGAACATCAATCATAGCGGGATTGGCTCGACTTGATGCCAGATTCATATCGTAGGCCAAGTTCAATCCCAGCAGGAAATTCGGTAAGTGAATATTTTCCATCATTTAGATTGCTGGTTTATGCTATAGAAAATCAATTTCTCTATTTTAATTTAATCATAATATACTACTAACTGGAGGGTTAGTATTATTATATAACTGTTAACTATATAATGAAAATAAGGAAAATTCAAAAGATAAAGAGCGATCACATCAGAAAGCAGACAAACTTAATAGATGCTCTCAAGTACGCTCTTAAACAAAGGTGGCGTTGAGCAGGACATCTAGCTAGATACACGGATCACAGGTGGACGCTAGAAATAACAACATGGCAAGGACCAACAGGCAAAAGAAGAAGAGGTCGTCCAAGGAACAGATGGATTGACGATATAATAGCGACAGCAGGAAAGGACTGGAGAAAGAAAGCCAAAAATAGGGAAACATGGAGTAAGCTGGAGGAGGCCTATACCCAGTGTGGGGTTCCAATAACAAAATAAATCCATATACGTAGTTTTAAGGAAAAAAATTGTAACTAAGGTTGTTGGAAAAAATAAAGGTTTATTATTATTATTTATTATTATACTACTAACTGTTTGACTGACAGGATTAAGCCCTAACGCGTAGTGATAACGCATTTGTTTCCCCCGAAAAACAAAACCGCTTTCAGTGCTCATCTATGTTATGTGAGTCACAAAGCAATTTTCATAAAACCCTTTGGTATAGGCTGTACTTTGTCTCATATATGTGAGGGTTAAGAATTTTATTGAGGAGATAATATTTTTGGACTAGTATTAACGATTGCCTTATCAGCCCACTTCGTCTTCTGTCGCCCTTTATTTTCTGAAATCAATACTTCCAAAGCCATTAATGATAATAATCTTTAAACCAATAAATTGGTCGTATTATGACTGGGCTAATTTTGTAATTTTTCCTTTTGCTTTGTCACATAAGTAATACCGAGAGTGCTTTGCAGAAATTGCTTACAAACTTTTACATTTTTATTGCCATTGTATAAATAATAATTAAAAGTCCATTTACGACGATCACTTTCTACTCGCTTCCTTCGAATGTCGCATTTCCTTATGCAACTAAGAAGCCAAAGTCTTCGTTTCTTTAAAGTTCCTAATCTCCAATAAGTCTTGTGAATAGACTCGCGTTCTGCTTCAGTGAACTTGTTGCCACAATCATTACCACATTTCTTTCCTAGGCAGGGATTTGGCTTAATCGCTTTCCATTTTTTGGTCAATCTTTTATACTTCTTTGATGATCCACAAACGAACCGACCAAGCGAATCACGTTCTTCTGAAATAAACGAAACAATTTATGCAATGAGATTGCAAAAAAATATGTAGTGTTTGTCCTGAAAAATGAATTACGTGTGATTATAGTTTCTTTCCATACTAAGGTTGCCTGGAAGAAATCGCTTGTAGCGATAAGGCCGCCCAAGACTTAAGGAAATTGTATCAACTTTATTTTTTTAATTTCCTGCTTAAAAATGGTTACAATAAAGAGTATTTGTATTGTATTGTACTTTATTTGTGAACAGTAATGTTTACATATAAAGTATATAATGTTTATAATACAGTATGTTTTAATAAAATAAAATGCATAACAATGAATTAGCAATTTATTAAATTAGCAAAGTTCATGTGCCTTATTTCAATCTATACTAATATATAAAGCTGAAGAGTTTGTTTGTTTGTTTGTTTGAACGCGCTTATCTCAGGAGCCGCTGGACCGATTTGAAAAATTCTTTCAGTGTTGGATAGTACATTTATCGAGGAAGGTTATAGGCTACATTATATTTTCAAAAAATTAGGGATACTTACTAAAAGTCCAATAATGTAACCCAAGGTGTAAAAAAATGAGCCGAAAAAATCCTTATACGGCGTGCGCTGCGAAAACTATTGATCATAGAACAAAACAATGTGCTACCACTTTGCAGAACATATAATTGTCTACAAAAAATATCGCGTAACCATATGTCTAACTATTGTAGTTGTCTCACAATAAGTGTTTTCTTTTATTTTTTTAAATAATTAAAATGCCGTCGTTTCAAATTTTGTACCTTGGTATTAATCCTTATCATATAGTAGTATAGATATAGTATAATAATACTATGTATTATTAGTATAGATAATCTATACTAATATCTATACTAATATATAAAGCTGAAGAGTTTGTTTGTTTGTTTGTTTGAACGCGCTAATCTCAGGAACTACGGGACCGATTTTGAAAATTCTTTCACGAATAGGAAGCTACATTACTCCTGAGTGCTATAGGCTACTTTTTATCCCGGAAAACTTTTCCACGCGGGCGGAGCCGCGCGCAAATAAGATATAAGAACACAGTTTTTTCAACACATTCCACGCGGATTGTCTCCGCAGTGCGGACTCTCTGACACTATACTCCATCGGTTTAGGTATTTAACTAAATGTCAACATAAAATTACATATGATTACCAGGTAGGCAACATTTTCTTACGAAAGTATTTACGAGGACTGTTGTGTCAATGAAATTAGGGTGTACAACAAACACTTAAAATTATTAAATTCACTTTAGCAACAAAACAAATAACTAACAACAACGAATTATCAGAAACAAAGCAAAAAATATGATAAATAAACAAATTTCTACAATTCGGCAGTGTATCGATAATTGGTGTCTAGTTAACCGATTAAATTGAATGGCGGTCAGTTTTAATGGCGTGCTACGTGACGGTCGTAGTCTTAAATTTATAGAGTTATCTATTACGATCCATTGGAAAAATGTTTGGCGTGGCTGTCGTATTAGCTCTTTTAGAGTTGACAGGTTGAGATATTTTATAAAAGTATTGTAATTTATGATAATTAATTGTGTTCGCGCTTATTAATGAATAACTATAACTTTATAACCAAACAACTTTAATAAACGGAAATAACAGTGCTAAGTGCTGTGTAGGTTATGCAGACGTTTATTTTGGAATTAAGTGTTTTGTAAAGAGAAATGGACAGGTAAAATACCTTTTTTATGGTTTGTTTACATTTAGTTAAATACCTAAACCGATGGTGTGTAGTATAGTGACACGATTATATATAATTGCATGACATAGACCTATGCAATTTTTTGAAACCGCTTTTTTAAAGTTAGAACTGTCGAACATTATAATCACTTATGAAAAAAAAAACTGAATCTCTTATGTTGCAGGCTATAATAAAAATAGTTTTAAAATGTAATCATAATTTACATTTACACTTGTATATTAAATAACTAGACTTCTGCTCGCGGCTCCGCCTGCGTGAATGAGTTTTTCCGGGATAAAAGTCCCGCTTTATATTTTCCTGGGATAAAAATTATACACATAAACCTTCTCCTTGAATCACTCTATCTATTAAAAAAAACCGGGCACAAGAAACAAGGGCACGCACATCTGACTTTTCTAAAAGTTATGTGTGTATTCTTTGAGAATTATCGTTCGCTTTAACGGTGAAGTAAAAACATCGTGAGGAAACCTGCATGCATAACTGAGAAGTTCTGTATACGAATTTCGAAGGTATGTGAAGTCTACCAACACACACTAGGCCAGCGTGGTGGACTAAGGCGTAAACCCTCTGAGTTGTAGAGGAGGCCCGTGCTCAGCAGTGAGTAGAATATAATATAGGGCTGGTATAGTATGGTAAATAATTTTGATCCCCTTACGGGTAGAATTTCCGAAAATCACTTCTTAGCGGCTATCTACGTCACTGTGGGGGAATACACGTACCAAATTTAAACACTGTATGTTAGCTTTATGATAATTATTGCTAAACCAATTATTGTTGTCAGCCATAGCATTGTGTGTAATTTTTATTTATTGTCATTTTACTTGCAACACTCACTCTCTGGTTCGCCCTTCTTCCGCGGGACACGTAATTCGTTGTGCTCTTAAAGAATATAAATAAATATTATCTATAAATGATGGTCTAATCATTTATTATTT
The DNA here is from genome assembly GCA_947568825.1 of Sphinx pinastri. Lineage (NCBI taxonomy): Eukaryota > Metazoa > Arthropoda > Insecta > Lepidoptera > Sphingidae > Sphinx > Sphinx pinastri. The sequence continues at coordinate 3,495,464 of OX387627.1, read as the reverse complement.
TCCCCCTATATAGCCAATACTGTACGTCCAGCGGTTTGAGCTGTGCATTGTTGCCAATTTTTTATCTACTCCTTTATATGTAATATATATATATATATATATATATAGATACCTGCTCCCGTTGAACACTCTATCGTGATACACCCTGTATAAGTTCAATAGTTCGCCAACTAAAAGTTTATAATAGTAAATTCGCTTTTTTTTGTAATTTAAGTGCATATTTACGGGTTTTTCCTTTACATGTGTTGTATGACCTTGCTTCTTGCTAAATTTCATGATTCTAGGGCAACGGGAAGTACTCTATAGGCTTTGTTTCCTTGCGAAATAGCAAATTATGTAAAAGTATTAGACATAGTCGGTCATATCTTTTGGTCGCATTGACTTACAAGTTTGATTTTTTCACAGGTAAAAGAGACCGTAGACCCGAGTAATTGATATAAAATTAAACTTGATGTTTTTACGCGATCGTGAGAAAACGGGTCTTAACAGACATACAGACCGATGGACAGCAAAGTGATACTATAAGGGTTCCTATTTTCCTTTTGAGGTACGAAATCCTAAAAATAATATAAAAAGGTCTAAGTATGCACAAAAACGTGAATAATATAATTTTAATTGTATATTTAGAGTAATATTTACAATATACTAACACAATTCAATAGTAGGCCAAAAACAAAAAGTAAACCTTATTTTTAGACCACAACCACCCTGGGGCAGCCAGACTTATGTCATATCTACAAAGTCTTATCATTTGCTTAGTAGCATCGAACCTAGTTGGAATTTCATATTTGGAACCGTCAAAAAGAAGGTAGTTTCAATTTGTTATGTACAAAGCGATTCAAATAAGAATAGGATCGACTTTGCGCCATATTGTGAAGTCTAAATAATTAAATATTATATTAAGCTAATTTAGCAATAACGTTTTTATTTAAATTAAATAAACCGTTATTGATATGCTAATAAGTTTTCTATGCAAAGGAGATGTCTGCTTTTTGTATGGGCGCTGGGCCTTAAAATCTAATGAGGCTCAAACTTTATGCATATTAAAGGGGCAAAGTATGGATCTTGGATCCATTAAAAAAATATTTTTACACCGCTCCATTAATTACCTTATTTTTTAAAAACGTTCATATTAAATATAGTTTTTATAAATCTCAAAATTAGAGGTCTTTAAAATTAAACGATTTATTGTAAAATGGAAGTTTTTAGGAATTCTATTCAAATATATATAAACTGTCTTGGTTAGAAATTTAGGTCCGTTTTTGGACATGTCCTTTTGTACTTTTCAAGTGACATTTGACACATAAAGGCCATTGACGTTCCTATTCTTATTGGAATCGCATTGTATAGGTGTGATCACCTATACATAACAAATTGTATACTAGATAGACTTTAGTTTAATCCGTAATTTCCGATGAACGACTACCAAATATTTTCTGATCTTATTAATCTACATCATACAATCTAACGAATACCAATCGTAGCAAGATTGTAGTATTCGTAGGTCAAGTTCAATCCCAGCAGGAAATTCAGTAAGTGAATATTTACAATAATTTTCGATTGCTGGATTGTGTTTCGAACTGTTCTTAGTGCTCATCTATGTATATGTAGGTCACTAAGCAATTTTCATACATCAGAACCCTTTGGTATAGGTTGTCTTTTGTCCCATATCTATGAGGGTTAAGAATTTTATTGCGTCTTTAGTCGCCCTTTATTTTCTGGGATCAATATTTCCAAAGTCATACATACATATACACTCACGCCTTTTATCCCCGAAGGGGTAGGCAGAGGCGCAACTAGTGCACCCACTTTTCGCCGTTATTCCGTCCCATGATGTGATAGGGGGCGAGCCTATCGCCATATCGGGCACAAATTCCAGACTCCGGGCTGACACTGAATTTAAAAAACCCAATATCATTGCCCGACCCGGGAATCGAACCCAAGACCTCAGCATTGCAGTCATACCGTAATACAACTACGCCACCGAGGCAGTCCAAAGTCATTAATGATAATTATCTTTAAACCAATAAATTGGTCGTATTATGACAAGGCTAATTTTGTAATTGTTCCTTTGGCCTTGTCACATAAGTAATACCGAGAGTGCTTTGCAGAAATTGCTTACAAACTTTAACATGTTTATTTCCATTGTATAAATAATAATTAAAGGTCCATTTACGACGACCATTTTCTACTCGCTTCTTTCGAATGCAGCATCTCTTTATGCAACTAAGAAGCCAAAGTTTTCGTTTCTTAAAAGTTCTTAATTTCCAATAAGTCTTGTTAATAGACTCGCGTTCTGCTTCAGTGAACTTGTTGCCACAATCATTACCACATTTCTTTCCTAGGCAGGGATTTGGCTTAATGGCTTTGCATTTTTTGATCAATTTGCTAGATCTTTTATACTTTTTTGATGATCCAATATCTGATCCACTACTTACGAACCGACCAACCGAATCACGGTCTTCTGAAATGAACGAAACAGTTTATGCAAAGAGATTGCAAAATATTTATGTAGTGTTAGTACTGGAAAATGAATTACTTTATACTTCAGACTACACTTTATACTACTAGAATTATAGCTTCTACGCATTGTATTTAAGGTTCATATTAGTAAGGGATGGTAAAACCTCCTACGCATTTTCGACCAGGGTCACGTGATCCTGACGCGAGTTTAACATTTTATACCCATCCCAAAAAGAGCTCAACGCCGCTAAAGAAGTTTTCACTTCAAAAAGATTAGTAGTGGTAATAAAATAAAATGCATAACAATGAATTTGTAATTTATTAACGTAGTAAAATTCATGTGCCTTATTTCAATAAGATATAAGAACATAGTTTTTTTATGCCTACAAAATATAAGTCCGCGTTTTTTTACCCGCTTATGCCGTACTGCATTTCTTATTTGTAGTATGTTTGCTTCGGATCTTATAGTATTCTTTACGAATAAATTCCACGTGGATTTTCTTCGCAGTGCGGACTTTCTGACACTAATGACACGATTATACAAAATTGCGCGACATAGACCTATGCATTTTTTTAATCCGAATATTTTATGAAGTTAGAACTGTCGACTATTTATAGTCACTTATGACGAAAAAGAATGTACAGTCAGCAGCATAAGAATCTGTACAAAATCAAAATTTCATATCGCCCATATATGCGTTAAGTTAAACCGAAACATTTATTTTCTTCGTTTGAAGTAAAGTAAATCTCTTTTATTTAATTTTTGTGAAGAGCAAAAGAAGATTAGTAAGAACACAAAAGTATGTAGGCAATTTTGAATTAGTTCAGCTACTTATGCTGCAGACTCGGAATCGCTTATGTTGCAGGGGGACATAAAAATAGTTTTACAATTTGATACAATGAAATAATTTGGTATAAAACAATATTATGATTTCCACAATCAAACACCGTCAGAATAATGCTAAACAAAATCAAAGTATCATACAATGGATATCTAGAAAAAGACAAGTAATAAATACAAAAATATTCTGTTATTGATCTCGCTAGAACCAAAATAGCTATTTGATATATTAGAAAAAAATGTACTTAGTTAAAAACACCAGAGGCTGGTTCTTCAAAACGTTCTAAATTTCATAGGCTTAGCAAAAAGTTCAGTACTCTACTGGATTTATTTAAAATATTTTACATACAGGGTACAGAATGAATATTCCAAGTGGGCGTGGATGGCGAAATCAGAAACTATGAGGAATAGCGTTAAATATTCAAACGAGTCTCGGCGCCGATTTTAATAAAAACTAAAACTGCATCATTAGATATTTAAAAAAATCTATATTCTTAGCCAGGAATCGAATTCATTGATTTTGACAAAAACAGAACATACTGCATCATTACACCATTAGATAGTGTCGCTAAAAAGGATCAAATCCTGGGAAGGTATTATAATTAGTCTTCGAAACTCTTGCCCTTAAAATTCAAAAGAAGCTTTTTTTAGAAATAAAAGTCCACTCTGATTCTCGTGATCGTTTAATTTTAATTTTCGTATCTGAAATTATCTCGGACTATCCCAAAGAGTGCCTTTCAAGATACCAACTTCAAATCTTTAAAAAGGTGCTATGTATTCCATATACCGTAATGCGAGCTGTATGGGATCGCGTTCCTTTGTCTGTCGAGTATGGAACAGAACCTTAAGCAATGTCGGATACGTTCTTTACTAATTACTATTTGTGACGTATTTCTATGTCTTACAGTATACTGCGAGTAACAAGTTAAATGCTATATTACAATTTTATCACTTACTTAAAATTTTATTTCTAAAAATTACAGATTTGATTTGATTTATTAAACAAGTTTCGATTAAAATTATAAATAATAGGATTTCAGTTCAGTGATAATGAGAAATCTATATTATTCTCAATAGTATAACAATTGAAAATTTAAACATCGATCAAATCAAGACTCAAATGGCAAGAAAAGCACCGTAATATATGCAAATATTAATAAAGTACAATTTTATTATCTACCTATACAATGAGATTATAGGATTGTACTAAAGCATTTGCCATCATTAAGTTGCAGTTCTTCACGAAATAAAAAAATAACACTGACATCAAGTAAAGTAACTACAACATCTAAATTACGCAATAATGCTTTTTAAGAATGTTTTATCACTAGCAAATGTTTTAGTGCAAGCCTGTTAGGTTTAAGCATATTATACAGTAAGGACCTTATTCATAAACAATTTATAAACCAGTTTTATTTATCGAATGTTTTGTCGTCTTCCTTCAAACGCAATTCAAAATTCGTTCGAAGAAGACAAAACATTCGATAGCTAAAATAGGTTTATAAACTGTTTATGAATAAGGCCGTAAGAAGATATCTTAGTTTTTATTAAATGTGATTACTAATGGCTTGCTTCACGAAGCTAGTAAATGCTACTCACACACACACGCCGTTTATCCCCGAAGGGGTACGCAGAGGCGTAACTAGTGCACCCACTTTTAGCCGCGCGTATTCCGTCCCATGATAGAGGCAAGCCTGTCACCATATCGTGCACAAATTCCAGACTCCGGGCCGATACTTAGTAGCAAAACCCAATATTAAAAAATCTGATAAAAAACGTCTATTATTTCCTATGGGAGCAAATTACCGGGATAAAAAGCAGCCTATGTGTTAATCTAGGACATGGTCTACCCGTGTCTCAAATTTCATCCGAATCCGTTAAGCTATTTTGGCGTTTACTCCGAACAAACGTACAAACATCCAAATGTTTTCAAAAACTTTTGAATTTATATTAATAAGATTTATAGATTTACATTTAATGCACAGTTTGTCATTACGTTCAATTCGAAACATAATTTACATCGATCAATCAGTTTACACCAATATAGAGGCAAAAGTAACTTAATAGGCACAATTATCATATATATTTTATGTAATAAACTAATAAAGTTAAAAGTATGATTTACTTCGTATTACCAGAATATGATATTTGACTTATCATTATAAAATGATCCAAATTAAATGAAATCCTAACATAGAAAGTATATTAAAATTCGCTCAGATATAAATAAGTTCTTTTTTATAATCAATTTTGAAACTATACTCTCAGAAAGTGATATCTATTTAATATTCGATCTCATTGATTTTCAAGATAAAGTGTAAGATCATACAAACAAACGGACTCATATCCTTCACCCACAAAGGTAGGCAGAAACTATTGACTACCACAATATGTTATGTTCTTGACTCACATCTTTTGCCTTTTCCACATTCATAGTAATTCTAAGTAATATCATAGGTAAAGATTTAAATCTAGATAAGTTTCCTATAGCGATTTATAGAGTCGGAACGTTGAATTGCCTTGGAAGTTAACTGGGTCATCTAGATCGCTGCGTTTGCGGCAAGGGATATGCATCATCTTTTTATCTTGATATATTTCAGCTGGCTTTGTAAATATTATGGCAATAAAGTTGGATCGATGGAGCCTACAGTGAGGCGGAGTGTGTAAAACGGAGTTTTGAGCATACATACATTTAATTGCAAGACTGTTTAGAAACATTTACACAAATCTGTGTATCCCGTTTACAACCTTTAAGCGACACCATGCTACACGCTTCACCCATTAGCCTAATCTATACTAATATATAAAGCTGAAGAGTTTGTTTGTTTGAACGCGCTAATCTCAGAAATGATGAAATGAAATGAAATGAAAGGACATACTCCTTTCATTTCATTTCAGGAACTACTGGACAGATTTTGAAAATTCTTTCACTAATAGGAAGCTAAATTACTCCTGAGTGCTATAGGCTACTTTTTATCCCGGAAAAACTTTTACACGCGGGCGGAGCCGCGCGCATTGCTAGTTAATTAATATTGTTCACGAAGATAGACATGGTTAAATCATGACATAATATGCCTTTTCATAATTTATTCTGTAACTATACATTAGCTTGATAGCATGAAAAGAATAACTAATATCATATTGTATATTTACACAGAAAATAAACCGAGGGAACTTTTTAGGCGGGGTGAAAATATAACTTACAACAAACATGTTTTATCAAATATATCAGCAGAGATTAGATAACCTCTTGAACGTGTTTACTGAAATCCTTACCCAGAAAGAGCGAATCTACACAAATGCTCTCATGAGAAAACTTTCAAGCGATGAGCATTGGCGTACCTAGAGTAATTTTCCTGGAGGGGCTAGTGTCATAGACTTAAAAAATCGTCTAATTTTTTTTAAATTGCAGCGTATGACGAGACGAGCATGCCGTTCGCCTGATGGTAAGCGATACGCCCACCCATAAATAGTAGCAACACCCTCCAGTACCTGAGTTACAAAGTACTGTGTGGCTTTCCACTGCGCTCGTCATCCTGAGACATAAGATGTTAAGTCTCATTATGTCCAGCAGTTACACTGGCTACAATGTCCTGCAAACCGAAACACAACAATGCATGCACAATGCTGCTTAGCGGTAGAAATAGACATTGCGGTGGTACCCACCCAGACAGACTCTTACATATGAGAGACCTACCACCAGTAAAATTATAGTTAAATATTACCTAGTAGTAGTAGGCTGCCTCAAAATTCTTGGGGTGGGCACTAAGTAATTCAAGCTGCGTACGGCCCACCAGGCCCCTCATCTTTATACGCCTATGGTGATGATCAAGTTCTAGACACCAATCACACTTCGAATGTTCGACTGAAAATTTATGCGCATAATCGTATGCAGTTTGTTCGAAAATCACCCTTAACAGAGCAAGCTTTCTTTAAATTTAAATTGTGCTACAACCATATTGTCGTATTTTACTGAGATTATTTGTACTCATGAGATAAACTATCATTCAATAGTTAAACGAGCTCTGGAGTTCGGTTTTATTCGAAACCGTCATCAGCTGTAGTTTAGGTGGCGTGTGGTCGTGAGGTTTGTGGGCGTAGGCCTTGTTCCCGAAGCTGATGGCTGATGCCCTGCAGCCTTTGAGCCTCCTGGAGCAGTACCAGGACACCCTGCCGTCAGCATTCTGTTTCTGATAACTATAGGTGTATCCTGAGAGTAGGAGTAGCGGATGCTTGCCCCCCCTTTTAGTCCAGAGAAAGGTCCCTGTGGAAAGGCGCCGTTGTGAGTAATAAATAAATACAAAGTTATATGCTTATGCTTTATTATGATTTACCTTTGAAAACTTACCATAATAAGATTTGGTTAAGTAAGTTTTTTTAACACGCTTTTATGAGCTTCATACGTATGTATATATGTAACGGAAACTTCGAACATGATTTGAACCCCTTCAAAACGTCGGATTAAATATAAATTTGGCATACTTATCAAGGACCGATGACAATTAAATATTTTAAACTAAAATACACGCTTTTATAGAAAATCCAACTAAAAAATTAATAAATAATTAACATTATTCTTCGAAAATATATCAAGTTTAAATAAAATACGGATATAATAATCTTGATTTTATTGTGATAACACAAATACAATTAGAAGATATACATCCATTATTCAAATACGTAATTTCGTGTATAATTAACATTGTAGTCCGAGCTTCGAAAAATAACGAGCGTTCCCAGAAACGAGATATTCGATAAAATATTATCCTGAAAACTCATATCGCATTATTTTAGTCAAAATCGTTTAAAATAAATTACAAATATAGAAGGACATATAAATTCGTATATTATGAACTAAAGGGTAACATGGGGCACGGTGACACATCATTTACAAAAAAACAATTAGTAGACGAAACGTCATCTAGTGCCTTTTCATTTATCATATAATAGATTAGTACAATTATCTCAAAAATCTTAAATTTTGTTACTGTATCCCCATCTTACCCTGCATAATATTGCTTGTTTTATATTGATGATTAAAGCTTAACAATAATTTGCATCACATGCAAATTTCAAGTAGAAGGCACAATATTACATCAATAAGGCACTAATTACAATAATTTCGGGTGGTTTATATTAAAATTACCATATTTTTTACTCGTTGAATTACAATTTATCAACAGAGTTATTTTTTGGTTAGCAATGCTGGGGTCACACTAATGCCATAATAACTATGATACTCGCAATAAATATGTCGTAAAATACTGCGTTAAATCAAAATTAAAGTCGGGCAAAGTGATATTGTTTTTTTTTATTCAGTATCAGGCCGGAGTCTGGAATTCGAGCCCGATATGGCGATAGGCTCGCCTCCTATCACATCATGGGCCGGAATACGCACGGCGGAAAGTGGGTGCACTAATTGCGCCTCTGCTTACCATTTCGGGAATAAAAGGCGTGTGTGTGTGTGTGTGTGTGTGTGTGTGTGTGTGTTAAATCAAAATTAAACGTCAAATTATTTCATATCGAAGTCGGGGCCATGCACCTACGCTTCGTCTCGATGCGATAATTAACATCAATGGATGTTAATGTGGCCCCAGCATCAGAAATATCATGACACGTGAAACAAGTATATCTAGCAGTACTTATCGGTGAGATTGACAAAGACAGCACATACATATTTCATAATAAAGAGTAAAACACAATAAGGAATGATAAAATTACTTACAAATTACATTAAAATTAATGTGAACTTAAAATATGAGATTTTTAACAATGCAAATACCTATCATAATATTAAAAATATAGTTTCGCGTAATGAAATTTAACTTATAAGAACATATATATTAGAAACATGAATTATGACCGAATTTGTCTAAAGAAAACTACATCACATACAGAACACCTAAGTAAAGACTAAAGAGTAAAGACAAGATATTTACTGTCTCACTCTCTCGTGAAGCAATATCTATTTCTGACTGGATGGAAGCAGTCGTCAGAAAGAGACGACCGTCACAAGACGTTATTTGATTTAAATTTTCCGTCACATAGAGCTTTACTGCCTTACTTATAAACGTTGTATATATCTGTAATAGTTATTCAGAGTTTAGTCTATGTTGCCTGACATTTACCGTCAGAGGAAACGAGACAAAACGTTGTATAACTATGTCAGCGGTATACAGCGATTTATTAGTAAGGCCCTTAGAGTGTTGACTCCATTTAGTTTAACCTTCTTGCTAGAATATAAAAAACAACAAATCCTGAAAGTCACACATAACTACGGATGGTTATGTTCTAAAAAAGACCTGACTATGACGGAGTTGTGTGTGGTGATGCTGGCCCTGCAGCCGAGCTGAATCCTCTTGCAGCAAGTCCACCTAATCTTTTTCCTGTAGCATTCATGCTTGATGAACTTGTGGTCGCCCACGTGGACCACCAGGTGCCCGCGGTTCGATAGCCCGAAACGCACTGAAATGGAATGAGAAGGATTAGATATTATCCAGGGCGTTAGGAATGGTTCTTTCCAATTGCATTATCGATCTACATTATTGATTAGTTCCAGGACTCTCATTGACCTCTTGGTTTCTTGGGTTTATAAACCGTGAAGTTCTAGTATTCAAAGTAAATATTTTGTGTAAAGTTTTCAATTTGATAAATATAATACACTATGCTTCTATAGGCTCGTTTTTATCACATCATGGGACGGATATGATGCCTAATTCTCCGTGGATAAAGTCGTATACTTATATAATATTTATCTTTTATCAAGGAGTACCTAATTTCGGTCACATTTTCACTTTTCTATTTAAACATAAATACCTGTTTAGCCGGGATTATAATTTTCTGGTACCTACGAGTAAATGTGTAAGCAAGAATTCAGAAAATGTTAACATAGGAACTGCAAGAATCTATGGATTTGGATTATTATAGGATAAGAAAGTATCCAAACGAGACTGATTATCATGTTAGAAAATATAAATTACCAGAAATAAGTAACACCATTACAGAATTGTATTTACGTATATTTAAGATATAAATTATTTCAACATAAATGAGAAAATGAATCTTAATTCTTAAAACATAAGATACAATATTAAAATCATTAGTGGTCTTGGGGTCTATGCAGACGGCATGTTCTATACTGCGATCCCAGCGCGTTTTCGGCGCACACATTTAAAAAAGAAAACACAGTTCATAGGTGCTCCGTGTTCACTGCGTGTTTTATTGTGTTTAGCGCATCATCAGCATGTTTAAAAAACTCTTATGGCACTAAATTAATAATTTACATTTTTACTTATGATACCATAGAAAAAGTTCAAAAACATTATTGTATAATGTGTATATTATACTACATTATTGCCTCGGTGGCGTAGTTGTATTGCGTACGCGTTACGAGTACGATTTGCGCGCTGAGGTCCTGGGTTCGAATCCCGGGTCACGCCAAAAACATTGTGACTGGGTTTTTCCATCTTAAAAATTACTCAGTCGCAGCTCGGAGTCAGGAAGTTGGCGGTGTGATACCCCCGTGCCTCGGAAAGCACGTAAAGCCGTTGGTCCTGCGCCTGATCTCTCTCCGGTCATGTCGGATTGTCGTCTCACCAAACTATAAGAGTGAAGGAATAGTGAGTGCACCTGTGTATTGCGCACACACTTGTGCACTATAATATCTCCTGCATACCTGGCTGATCTCCGTTGAGATTGGCTGCCGTGGCCGAAACTGGCTAGGAGGATTACATACTACTGTTGCTTGCGGCTCCGGCCGCGAGAAAAAGTTATTCCGGGATAAAAAGTAGCCTATAGTAATCACTCAAGAGTAATGTAGCTTCCTATTAGTGAAAGAATTTTCAAAATCGGTTCAGTAGTTCCTGAGATTAGCGCGTTCAACCAACCAAACAAACAAACTCTTCAGCTTTATAATATTAAGTATAGATTTGTATCATTCTTCAAAACTTTGGTTTTGTTCATTTATCATATTAAATAACGCAAAGTGCAATCCCGCGTGTTATAAACAAAACATTGCAAAAGACCCGGTTACAATACCATACCAGCCTGTATTATATACTGCCCACTGCTGAGCACGAGCCTCCTCTACAACTGAGAGGGTTTCAGGCCTTAGTACAAATACGCAGTTATGCAAACAATATTCAATCCCACTATACTAAAAGCGTTAGATATTCTAGCCGTATTACGTGTCCTCTAAAGGCTCTAAATACATTAAGATTTAAATTAGACTCATATTTTCATTTTTTTAGAACGCTCGTTATGAGCAGGTCACAGTATAAGTAAAGCCTGCCCGTAAACTATAGTACCGGCCCGCTATGATGGCCGTTTTGACGTTTGTCCGCTCATCAAGTTACGTAATTATTCATAACTACATTGAAGGAGCTAATTGCTGTACATTATTGTCAATAACGACGCGCAGTATAATATATTGGAATGTATAATTTTACGACAAAACTTAGCATTTGATTTTCGAATTTCCAAAAGAAAACAAAAATCTTAAATACAATCGTCACTTATAGGATCGCTGGCTAACAGTGGCGTAACTTTATCATCTGAGGCCCGTGGCAAATTCATTGGATGGGGCCCCAGTAAAAATTGTCATGTTCACGGGCGTAGCTATAGCTTTCACGTGTACCCCCCCGGTAAAAAAATTCTCGCGGCCTTTCGGGTCGGGGCGGCCGGGGGCCCGTGGCATTTTGCCACCTCTGCCACCCTATAGTTACGCCAACTGCTGGCTAGTATATTTCTTTCGATAATGAATTGAGATTTCACCTTTCTATTGTAATCTGTCAAAACGGCCATCATAGCGTGTCGGAACAATAACAACACTAACTAGAAACAATAAAATTACAAAGTACTCCATAGCACTATACTACGTTCGTTAAGACTTTACCCCATAATTAATGCTATATTGTCCTTAAAAACTAAACAGTGCTTGCACACTATCACTTGGCGACAGGAGGAGACGTTGCTAAGTTTATATTTTTTTTAGAAAATAATACAGCCATATAAATGACTATAATCAACGTGTACTTAAAACTATTATCTCTAGTATTTTCAGCAGAACTTGCAGATGGGACAAACAAAGTTTCCTAAACAATATTTAACTATCACATCATTTTCAATAGTACATATTATAAACAGTGAATTATATTTTTTATATTAATTTGCAAATTTATCACATAATTACATAACAAGCTAAATAATTCGTAAAAATGAGATCAGTTTATTCCAACATGCAAATTCTATTGATAAATGTTTAACACCTATATATTATTGAATTCTATAGAAGTATATATAACGGATTGACGAAATAGAGCTATAATATATTAAATTACATATTCAACATTTGGGGTAGGCGCACATAGGCGGTTTTATGATTGGCTATCGACACATCATACTATAATGTGTTCTCGTACACTTGCGGTAATTTTCCCGCTTGCATTTCTACAAATTGAGACGGCTATCCGTCATCTCATTAACCGCCCGTCCGCGCCTAACCTTAATCTCATATAATAATAACAAAATGCTACATACTGAAATCTACATGTTCATAATATTTAAAGCTTAACGTAAACGCCCTTGGGGGTCACAAAATATCGTGGTGGGGGGTGTTTATGCATCCCCCTGGCGGTTAACAGGCGGCCATCGCTACTGACGAAGATGTAAGCCGCACACCCTGAGCTGCAACGCCATCGCTCGCTAAATGTCGTTTTGCCAGTCAAGTAATAAGTGTAATTCTCATACATGTACTGGACTTTGCCGGTCTCCAGTTTAATTTTCTTGAGAACAACTGAAATTTGTTTTAAGTTAGTTCATATAAGAGTTAGGTATGTATAACTACTTATATGCTACGCTGTACGGCGATACTAAGGTATATCTTTGAATGATAATGGTATAATGTGAACAATTATTTATTTACATACCTTTTAAGCTCTTGTTTTTAGAATACAAACTAAAATATAAAAAGTTAATATTATTGTATGGTGAACACAGTTTAATATCTTCCATACATTTTTATATGTAAACTAGCATTGCGCGCGGCTCCGCCCGTTTTTCCGGGATAAAAAGTAGCCTATAGCACTCAGGAGTAATGTAGCTTCCTATTAGTGAAAGAATTTTCAAAATCGGTCCAGTAGTTCCTGATTAGCGCGTTCAAACAAACAAACAAACTCTTCAGCTTTATATAATAAGTATAGATAGTATAGATTGTAGCCATAGTAGGACTACTAGTCAGACTAAGTTTAGAAAAAAATAGCATATTACCGTTTATTTGTGTATTTTGTGGAGTTCCCTATTGCATCGAAGTTCAAACTTATACAACAATATGCTTAATATGGTAACACGTTAAAGCTATACTGAACTCAATCCAAAAAGAATCATCAAAATCCTATATAATTCTGATGAGTTTCCTTCTGCATCTTTGAAATTCATGGTCAAACAACGATATCCTTAGGCCCCGTTTTTTCAACTGTAGTTAATTTTTTCTCCGGGTCTGATAAAGCTGGACGAGCTCGCAAAGCTACGAGTGCGCCGGCGTGAGGCGTGACGCGTGAGGCGCTGCGAGCGCGTCTAGCTTAATAACACCGAGGATTACCCTAACTACAGTTGAAAAAACCCGGTCTTAATATGGTAATTTGTTGAAGCTATACTGAGCCCAATACAAAAAAAGAATCATCAAATTCCTATCTGATTTTGAGGAGTTCTATTCTGTATCTTCGAAGTCCATAATTCCATACTAATAAAATTAAAATGGGACTAATCCGAAGCTACACGGTATCGAACGTAAAAATAATTATTAAAATAGGACTAAACATAAAAAAATTGACGTTTAAATAACCTGCTTTTGAATTTGATTAAAACAACAGAGAATGAACTGCATTATTATTTATTACTAGACGTCATTTATAATCTCTCATTAAATAATGTCGTTGGTTCAGCTAGGCTGACTTGACCGTTGCCTCCCCTAGAAAAAATCTCTAGCTACGCCAATTCTTACCACTGAAAAACCTTATATATCTGCCATCAGAGCCCCTGACGAAGTAAGGAGCCATATGACTATGATTTCCTACGGCTTTCGACAGCCTCCCATCGTTCATAACATTGATATAAGCCGAACAATTAGACGTGTTGGTGCATCTCCACCGTTCGTAGTTGTGTGCCTTGAAGCCTATGGTGTAAGTGTACTCATTGTATAAATAGTAGGTCTTCCCGTTGACCAGGGTAATTTTCCTCAAATCTGGAATCGAAATACAACCTAGTTAATAACAAGGAATAAAGATATAAAATAAGCAGTCAGAGAGTTACCACCCAGTTAGTGTAATATTATATTAGATAAAGTTGATAGCTTTAACTAACTATGGACTACTATGGACCGATTTCACCGTTTGCTGATAAACTCTAATTGTCACATAAATATATAAGCCCACCAAACACAAGTCATACTCTAATCTAGGAGCATAAATAAAGCGGTGATTAGAGTCTTATACAGATTATGATAAGGCTGATTTAAACTTATCCCATTTAAATCATAATATTAGGTCTTTACCTATGAAGTTGCCGTTTAGCATTTTTTTTTTATGGCATTGAATGTCGAGACGAGCATGCCGTTCGCCTGATGGTAAGCGATACGACCACCCATAAACAATAGCAACACCATCTAGCACCTTGAGTTACAAAGTACTGTGAGGCATTCCACTGCGCTCGTCATCCTGAGACACAAGATGTTAAGTCTCACTATGTCCTGTAGTTACACTGGCTACAATGTCCTTCAAACCGAAACACAACAGTGCATGCACACTGCTGCTTGACGGTAGAAATAGACGTTGCGGTGGTACCCACCCAGACGGACTCTTACATATGAGAGACCTACCACCAGTCACAGTTAGTCATCGCAGTTAGTATACAGATAGTTAGTCATCTTTTCGTTAATATTTTTTATTTATATCAATCAAAATATGCACCCGTACGAGAGGGCACGAGAGGCCGTACAAAATGCCTTTGAAGAGTTTGTAGGCTTCCGTACAAATTACTTCTTCAAGAAGGGCATTGAAAAATTACCACTGCGCTCGCAGCGTTGCATCTATAGCATGGGTGCATATTTTGACTGATAGAAATAAAATCTATTTATTAAAAATTACGTAACTTCCTGAATACTAAACGGAAATTTCATTTTTCAAGGACCCAAATAATATATGAGCGATTTTTAATGTTCTTCTTTCCTCTACCATTATTCCATTGGAATGTGAGGTCGGCGAATCACTATTTCAGGAAGGTGTTGCAGATACGATTTACGGCTAGTCTCAATAACTTACTAACATATATTATAACAAACAGTTAAAATGCTTACTTATGGTGGTTATCTGTGTTTCTAAAAACTAATATAGATAAGAATTGATATTGAAATAGCAGTAACAGTTAGCGTAACTGTTACTGACGAGTTAGATATCAAACTCCAGTTAAATGTTAATAAGTTTTGTGTTCACATTTTGCCAATGTCAAGTTTGGGTTGTCTTTTTTTATTATCTGTAGTATGTCGAAGTAAAGCAGTGGTTACCTTACCAAGACTTTATCGAGGAGTTTTGGCGGCAACAAAAAAAACACTTGATTAGCACGATTATTTCAATTCACTTTATTTGAGCTCTTTAATAGAACTATATTGGATAATATACCACCATAATTATGCAATATAACACTAAGTATCACCAAAATAATGAATTAAAACAAGAGCACCTCATAATACTTCCAAGTTCCCGCCAAAACTCCTGTTAATAAGTTATTGAGACCGGCGCGGCGGTTGGTCTATTTTCCAGCATGGGCGTCTGCATACTGTTTCCCGACCTGGGATTTCAGTCCTGGTGATCCAGGACATGTGGCTAGCGAGTAAATGGCATGCATACCAGCCCTGTATTATATACTGCCCACTGCTGAGCACGGGCCTCCTCTACAACTGAGAGGGTTAAGGCCTTAGTCCACCACGCTGGCCTAGTGCGGGTTGGCAGACTTCACATACCTTCGAAATTCAGAGAACTTCTCAGGTATGCAGGTTTCCTCACGATGTTTTCCTTCACCGTTAAAGCGAGCGATAATTCACAAAGAATACATACATAACTTTTCAGAAAAGTCAGAGGTGTGTGCCTTGGGTTTTGAACCTCCGGACATTGTCTCGGCAGACCGTTCCATTTCCAACTAGGCTATCGCCGCTTGGTGGCATGCCCGTATCATAAATAATTTGTATAAAATCTGGGTTATAGTAAGAATAAGATAGGGACAATCGTCCTGTTTTCCTAGGACATGTTCTGGTTTTTGTACTGTCCTGGGATGTCCTGGATAGTTTGTAAGGGTCCTGGGTTGTGTAAGCGTCTCGATAAGTTCATATATTTTAGAATTTCATTTCACCCATTTTCACTACATATGAATTTATCTTTTACTACTCGATTTTTGTACTACTAGATTTTGGTATTTGGTGTTGGGATCTATAGAATAAGATACCTTTTTTGTTATAGCCAAAACTCGCAATAGAAAAGCTCGACAGGAAAGTGAAGTTGATGGACTTATTTGAAACTTCTTAATAACTTGAATCTATGTACATTCGTATCTCGTGCAAAGAAAAAACGTCAATATACGTAGTAGGTATTCTTAATTTATTTACATATACATAAAGTTCTATGTACTTCACAGCATCTTAACAATAACAAGTTTTGAATTTGGTAATATTTTACAATATAACATAAAGTGTTTACAAATAAGTGTAAACTAAGTAGAAAAGGAATGCTGCCCGGCACTCATAAGTACACCATCACAGTTCAAGTACTACATTATCGACCAAGGACCGACATAGTGGCTCTAGTTTTATTCTAGACTAGATAATTTAAGAAATATACTTAAAATCTATACATATAAATAAAATTGGAGTGTCTGTTGGTAATATTGAAATAACCGTTTTTTACTACATGTGTATGAATATATATACGATACATACACCAAAATAACATTTTTTACAATTTTTGTCTGTCTGTCTGTCTGTTTGTTCCGGCTAATCTCTGAAATGGCTGGACCGATTTTGACGGGACTTTTATTGGCAGGTAGCTAATGTAATAAGGAGTAACTTAGGCTACTTTTTATCCCGGGAAAATATAAAGCGGTACTTTTATCCTGGGAAAACTCAATCACGCGGGCGGAGCCGCGGGCAACAGCTAGTTATGAATATAACTTGGTGTTAATAGGGTGTTTGGCTGGTATTAACAAAACTTCTTAAAATGGTACTTAAGTAGGTTAAGATTTTTAGATATATATATATATGTATATATATATTTAGATACTAGCACTGCGCGCGGCTCCGCCCGCGTGGAAGAGTTTTCCGGGATAAAAAGTAGCCTATAGCACTCAGGAGTAATGTAGCTTCCTATTAGTGACAGACTCGGTCCAGTAGTACCTGAGATTAGCGCGTTCAAGCAAACAAACAAACAAACTCTTCAGCTTTATATATTAGTATAGATAGTATAGATAATAGCTTGTATTTCAGCTAGAAAAGTTTAAGTACTACATGTAACATGCTTACGAAACCCCCATCATTGGGCTTTTTTTGGTTTCGATACTATCAGATTGCAGTAAATTAATGTAGACTGCAATTAAAATTTTGAATATAAAACACCATAAAAATATAGTTATTTCCAAATTACAGAAAGATATGCCAATCTGACTTATTTGTATAGATTTTTTTAGTATTTATTCAAAATTTTATTTATATGATTCTACAACTGTCACTGTGCAATCTTAAAACAAATGACACCTCTCTGAAGTCACGCACGAAATGACAAAGGCGAAATAACATTGCTGCTCTTCAATTTAACGAATGTAGAAACATGCCAGTCGTGGTGTTGCCGGAAATATACGAATAGTATGTGCGTATTCAGCCATTTTGATCTCTAGGCTGTTCATCAATATTTTTGATTTTAATGTGTTCAATGACATATGTGGCGACAAGTGATCAACGACATTATATTTTTGAGGTGTTGAACCATTTCCGTGAGTTTGTTTTGTTCAGCGACTTTTGTGGCTGACTGTACATTCGGCCTTGCACGTGCGGTTTTTTTGTTAAATGTGCGCTATCCGTGTTTACCTCGCCCCCGTCAGGATTGACAGAAAAATATGTTAGCGCATTATTAACATCTCCATTGGTTAAATTCTCGTAAGCCAGTAGCGTTTGAAGCGCTTCAGCTCTAAAATCTCACTCAATTGTTTGGTACTGCGAAAGGACCTTGATATAAGTACCGTCATGATTCCTATAAATTTTCGGTGCAATATGGTTGTGTTCGTTGACTTTTCTGGTGACGTTCAAGCCTTTTACGTAGAATAACGCCTTGCAGCGCGGATACTTGGTACACCTGTAGTGGGCCTCTATCCGAGACTTGTAGTATTTATACAGCGTGTATCCTTGGAATAGGAACTGACGTTTGCCAGTTGAAAGGGTTATGATAGTACCTGAAAAAATACCTTATATATTATACGGGTTAGATGGCAATTGGATTTCACCTTGCACTTTATAACTTATGTTTATGTCAAAACTAGAGCGATTTAGAATAGAAGTATAGATAATGCACTATGTTACAGTACATCTGTTGTCGAAGAAATTTTAGCTGCTGCTGACTACATATGATATGCTATTTTCAAAATATTTTTAGAAGATTTTTATCAGCTCTAGTTTCTGAGTTTCAGCTATGTAGGTATAAAACAGTAAAAACACATGTATTTACTAAGTAAAACTTTAGTAAAAAAACATTGATTTCTAAAAAACTTCGTTTCAAAGCTCTTCTCTGATGTGTAGACTTTGGAAAATGACATATCAGAGACCAACAATAGTGAGACCTCATATGTGTATCCCAGAAACCCTGGTAGCGCTCTTCCATGACGCGTAAGTCCTGATGCATACGCTCTCCCTGCTCTTCGCTCATATCTCCTAAATTTTCCGGAAATCTGTCTAGGTGACTATGGAGGAAGTGGAGTTTTATGCTCATATTGCACCCCATATTTTTAGCATTTGGCTCATTTGATATACCTTCAAAATCAGCATCATTTTGTGATGAGCTTGGTCCTACAATGTCTTGTTCTAACCCTTTGCACCCGAGAAAAAAATGTTGTAAGAATATTAAAGATCGTAACACTTATGTATAACTTGTAAGTCTCACAATAGTGAGTGTTATTTATTATTTTTTAAATAAAACAATTAGAGAAATACTAATAATGATTTACTTATAGACATCTTTTTCATTAATCAGTCTGTATCATTTTGTAACAAAAAAAATCTATCTTTTATCTGATTCTCTTACTAAATTCAACAAACTTCTCAAAATGAACAATGTTGACGCTGACTAACTTTGAATCACAGAATATCACTTATTCTAATGTTTAGGAACAAAAAGAAATAATAGATTTATTTAAAACTATAGGAAAATCTAATGTACAGTCAGCAGCATAAGTAGATGAACAAATTCAAAATTTCAAATTGTTTTCATACATTTGTGGTCTTACTAATCATTTTTGTCTCTTCGCAAAAATAAAATAAAAGGTATTTTCTTTATTTTAAACGAAGAAAAACATATTTCAGTTTAACTTAACGCGTATAGAGGCGATTTGAAATTTTGATTTTGTACAAATATTTATGCTGCTGACTGTACATAACTTATGTAGACGGTTTGAGATGATAAATTTGGAAACAGTTTTGGTTTCGTGAAAGGCACAAGTAAACGCCACATTTGGAACACTTAATCTTTGATCGGCTATGGCATCCTTCCAGTATGCAAGTCCTGGGTGCCTTTATGTCATCAAATACAGCGAGGTGATCATATCCATCATATCTTTTGCCCTGTGATGGGCGTATTGGTCTGTATTGCTTGTTCATAGAAGATGACTCGTTTTCGATATCCATATCTACGGAGTCTCGGCGCTCTTGTACTGGAAAATTTGTCAGAGAGTCAGCAACACTGAAACGAAAATCCAGTAGTGTCAGGGTGTCCTTTCTTGTGTAGTTATT
Source organism: Sphinx pinastri (assembly GCA_947568825.1). NCBI lineage: Eukaryota > Metazoa > Arthropoda > Insecta > Lepidoptera > Sphingidae > Sphinx > Sphinx pinastri. Next base: position 3,475,128 of record OX387627.1, on the reverse strand, counting down.
AGCCACACAATCATTTTTGTATAGCCGCCATGAATTAACTAACGCCAAATCTAAAAAGTGGATAATGACTTTCAAAGTCCATTTTTTTGTTTTTATAAAGGTACGATAATACTCCATTTGCTGTTCAAGAATATCAACGCCCCCCTTGTGTTGGTTATACTGTTGAATAATTTTTGGAGCCGGTACATCAATGTAGTCGTTCTGTTTTTTATCCCACCGTTTGACAGTAGTACCCAATGTAGATCCTGTACAGTTGGATGCCATTATCACGGATTTATTGTCCTTCCATTTAACGATGACAGTCGAATCCCTGGTGTATTGCTGACTTTCACCGCGAAACATGGTCGAATCTTTCTTGAATTTGCAAGCTGCCCGATCTGGAATACGATTAAACATTATTGTACCGGTACTGTGTATATTCCTTGAATTCATTTCCTCCACTAATGGAACCGTAGTGAAAAAACGATCATGATACACACAGCTTCCACGAGGGACACTTCGGGTCAAATGAAGTATGACAGAAGGCCCCAGACCCAAAGATGTATCGACAAACATCGTGTTAGCACCTCTGTAAATCTTGAAATCGAGCATCAGGCCTTCGCTAGTAGTGAGAACAAAATTTTTCAAACCTTCTGGTCGAGGTTTATTTTTGACTACCTGGCGTAAAGAACGTCGGCCACTGAAAGGTATCATTTGTTCATCTAAGGAATAATAAGACGGAACTCTTTCAAGTTTGTTGCAAGCATCCTGAACCCGTTTGATTATTGGTTGCACCTTCCAAAGTGGATTGTTAGTCTCTGTTTCAGACGGCTGGTCATGATCTACTATATGCAGAGCATTTCGTAATATAATAAATCGGTCGCGAACTATTTTATCGGCAATGAGTCCAATTCTCATATTAGCTCGCCAGTACATCGGCATTTGTGGATAGGGAAGACATCCCATGAGAATGTGCACACCAAACACTTTGGCTATTTCAGCTTTGGTAGTTTTAAGTTTCTGGCCAGTCTTACGCATATAATATAAGTTTGTGCACCGAGCAATCTCATCATAGAAAGCTTCATCAAAATAATCATGAAGATATTCAGATGGTGTACGAACAGGTGTTCTTTGTAGTTTTTCGGTATAATTATGAGGCTTATCGATAAAAGGAATATTTTTCCAGGTGTCTCCATGATCATGTTGTTGACGTGTCGTTGTAGTACAAGATCCTCTGCGTGATTGCCTTCGCTGCTCGATTTTAGGACCTTCACCTTCAGAATTATCGTCGTCGCCTTCAAGTTCAGCGAGAACACGTGGCTCTGCTAAAAAATCTTCTTCGTCGTGGAATTCCTCTATATCTGACGCGGTCCCATCGCCAAGGAGTTCCAAGATGCGGTCATCAGATAAAGGAAGCGCTAAAATGAGAAAATAAACAATTACTTAGCGATAACAACGTCTTGTAATCAATAAACATGAAACTATATTGCATTCAATTTGAAGAGACACGACCGAAGGGCCACGATCGTGCTACTTGATGTTTTGTGGCAATTTATTTCTAATTACAAAAGTAGTTTGTGTTTTATTTAATTAATGTATAAAGAGTATAATACAATAAAAATAATGCTTAAAATATAAGAATAAGCAATAAAAAACAATACTTTCACGTGCAACCGGTCGGTGCAAAATACGCCGCCATCTTGTACTTCCGACTGACAGAAACTAACAATCCCTTCCATGACTTGGCACCACCACGCGTAAATTTACACTTCTCTTACGATCGATCGTCGCCGTTTGCGTTTGTAAAAATAAATCAGTGGGCTTAGAATGTGACACGAAGACGCAACTCGTAAAACGATGTCGTTTAATTTTGATGTTTGTGATTGATCGAGAGACCAATATGTCAGTCACGTGTTAGTCTCTCAACCACTCCCAATAAGACGAAACGGAATCGTGACGTGTTTTTTTGTCACATTCTAAACCCTCTGCGCGGCTTTGAGAATTTTTGAAAGTTACCCGTACTACCGTATACCGTCTACCTACCGTATTTTTAGGCACTGAAGAGTCAGGTGAACGCTGCACTGGACGTTAAATACAACTAGTACTTGGGTACTGCCATTTAGCTCAATTTTTAGTGTTTAAACCGTTTACGTTCACGCTACAAAAATAACAGTCTTCGAGATGATTTCGTGGTTCTCGTCAAATAGTCGGTGTTTCAAACTTAAAGGCACTTCTTATACCACTTTTCCATAATCTTAAATATTCCACACACGATTTACAAACACAATTGGGAGCCCAAGACTTCTCATTTTCATCCAAGAGCATCCCAAAATACTCAAAATAGGTATTTTTCATCAACTCTGATATAACTTTTCCACGAAAGTAAAACACATATGCGGAGATATATAGCAAAAATGATCTGGATTGATTAAACAATGTCTCCTTGAACTACTCATGATGCAAAAACTTCAGATACTAATCTTAACACAATATAATACACCTGTTATCGATTAATATAACGCTTAAATAATAAAAATCAAAAACAAAGTAACTCGAGCTGCTCAAAAAAATTTGAGGCTAGATTAGACAAAAACAAGTCATAATTTGAACATTATCAACCACAAAATTCGCGGCAACAGACAAAAAGTTTCATTTTGTAAACTAGTGTAATGATTATGATCTTATATGTACGCGATTGTTAGTCATTGAAATAAAACTATTTTACGGATTTTATCGCTGTTTTTTTATTTATATTTTCTCCTTAAGTTTCGAAGCAACGTCCATGAACAACTTTATGGTCACGGGGCGGGCGGGGATCCGTAAAATAGTTTTATTTCAAAGTATTGATGTTGATTTAACTTAGTTAAATATCACAATTTGGTATAAAAAGTAATATTATTAGCAGTAATCAAGCATGAGTCAAGCGGCGATAGCCTAGTTGGGAGTGGAACGGACCGCCGAGACGAATGTACGCAGGTTCAAAACCCAAGGGCACACACCTCTGACTTTTCTTAAAAGTTTTGTGTGTATTCTTTGTGAATTATCGCTCGCTTTAACGGTGAAGGAAACATCGTGAGAAAACCTGCATATCTGAGAACTTCTGTATAGGAATTTCGAAGGTATGTGAAGTCTGCCAACCCGCACTAGGCCAGCGTGGTGGACTAAGGCCTTAACCGTCTCAGTTGTAGAGGAGGCCCGTGATCAGCAGTGGGCAGTATCTAATACAGGACTGATGTTGGATGTTGGTGTTGGAAGCATGAGTCAAAAAGACTCCTAGATTTGTAAATTGTGCAGGAAAATGCATATTTCACTATAAAAGATAATATTATAATGCATATTTTAAAAACGTAATAAAATACGTACCGCTCATAAAAAACTTTTTTTTTTGTAAATGAAACATCATTGCTTACAAACTTGTTTATTGGAAATCTCATAAACATAGTCAAAAAGAGTCCAAAGTGATTATCATAGTCCTTTAAAACAAATTAATTTGAAAACTTAAAATCATAAAGTAATTATACATCCATACATGTTGGATTTACTGCAAATGCGACAGGTTCTGATTAGATATAAGACACATTTCTTGTCTATATGTCTTGTCCTTATCTAACCCCACTATTGGGTCGGCCCAATACACTTCTAGCATGTCCAAAATAACTTTCGACAAATTTTTTCGACCTGCCTAGCTGAAGTCAAATTATTTGCCAAAACACAGTGTTGAGCGACCTGGAATTCGTACCATGGAATGTCGATACGTTGCAGTAAAGCCCAGCTAAAACTTAAAATTAATAATAAGCCTAATATCAATAATATTTATTTTATATAAAATGGGTAAGTAGTACTAGATTGCATGTGGCATGCCAGTTACTAAAAAAACCATGAGTTTTCTTATTTGCTTCTCCTTTTGTAAGTAGGGTAGTTTCCTATGTTTGATTGTGTACATTATTTAATATATAACAGAAACTAATACAAAAACAATCTCTGAAATCAGCATCAATATTGATTGAAAAATAAAACAGTTATTGATATTTTAAATATTGTTTGGAGCAAAAGTGGGTGCGTGGTGGTTGTCGCGCTATCTTTTTCACACGCACGTTATTGCCGGTGACACGTCATAGTTTGGTATTACTTTTATTTGCCAGCTATCCCTGTCACAAAATTTCTGAATAGATGGATTTTGAAAATTGTTTTTCGGTTACATTTTGGATTACATATATTTTTGATAAATGTATTAAAAAATAATCAACTACCCTATCACGGGCTATTAGTTGATATTCGTTACTATTATAGTAATTGGCATATGCTAGTAACTGGCGTGTTTTCGTGCAAGTCGCGTTCTATAACGTACCGACGATTTCCGTGTTAGTCAATGACATTTACTTTTAAAAAATAATTGGTTTTAGTATAATAAAATTGTTATTATGCCATAACTCATAAAACAATGAGTTTGTACAAAAATATATCGTAAAATATATTGCCCGTTTAGGTAATATTTTGTATGATTTTCGATTAAAAGAAATTTATATACTCATCCTTTTGCGTCTGGTTGACTCGTTAAAGATTACAATTTTAAAACATGTGTTGTATGATAATTATTATACTGCTTTATTGGAATCATACAATATTTAGCGTCCTTTAGAGTTTGGGGGCATCAGAGTCCTCTTGTATAGAGAAGGGCCGCAATGCGGCAGCGCGCAAGGGCGGTCCCGTGCAGATATCTTAGTGCAACAAGATACCCCGGGGCCGTCCCGTATGCGCTGAAGAAGGCCACCGCGGGTTTTGGTTGGTATGCCGGTGTAGGGTGTACATAGGGCTAGGGACTCGGTCCAATGCTCGCTTGGATGATGCTATACTCCCAAGTGTCGACATTGGACTGTAAGGCCGGTGAAACCAACATAACCGTTCCACTGACCCCCCAGTGGTGGTAGCGATAACGCGTTTTTTCCCCGCGAAAAAAAAAAAAAAAAAAGGGTCATGGCTGATTGTTGAATCCATTATAACTACTTACTATTACATAATCAATAAACCTAACAATTACGAAAACATTGCTTTATTAATGTACTATCCCATACCCAACAAACTACAATAAAAGAATAAAAGGAAAAACTAAATCTAATTGTAAAATTAAATTAACATTAGTTATTACGAAAAATTAAAAACATACAACCTAGTAATGGGCTTAATTTCCAATTGCAATCCGAATTTAGACGTGAAGAGACGTCGCAAGATTTTATCAATACGCATGTAATGCCGTTATTACACGTCAATATCACGATATAGCTTAGTGCACTCAGATTCCAAGTTATGTACATGACTATAAACCGAGACACAGACTGAGACGTGTTGTGCTTTCTACCGTTTTATAAAAGATAGGAACGGGTAGTTTCCTCATTAGATGAGAAGTGATGAACATGTATAATGCTAAGGAAACTGTGGTAAACAAGACAGAGTTTGAATGTCACAGAAATGTAGGTATGTTAGGCGTTACTAAAATTGTGCCCGATTTGATGCTCAGATTTGATACAACAAAGGCAAATTTTTTATTAAATTCACAAAAAAAAAGTGTAATAACGTAGTTTGCTAAGTTAACGGACTAAAAACACTAATATTATATAAGTTACTGCCTGTCCCAAGGACTTCGAAGACGGGTCTTTCGAAGAAACTGGATGAAAAAAGTAAATAAATTGATAACTCCTAAGTAATCACATCAGTCGTTAAGTGATACATTCCCGCCCAGCATAAGGTTGTTGTATTACGATCATTATTTTTACAATAACTAGCAATAAAAGACATTCCAAGTCTCAATAACGTTACATGTACATGGATCAATTAAATCAAAGCGACTATTTATCCTAATTGTGTGAGCGATAACTTGATTTGAGTTGAAAACGGGATCTATGTTTTAACGTTTTATTTATTTATTTATTTATTTATAAAGATACACTAAACAGATAACTGACAACAAAAATCAAAATTACAATACACTGGATCTAATGACTAGTCAGAATCCAAATAGAAGTGTATACAACTTATCCAAATTACGTGACACGTACAAGTTTGATTAACAAAACACACAATTAATTAAGGACGAAAAAAGTAATGATTCTTATTAACTAACTAACTAACTATTATTATTTAGCAGCACAGTTATTATTAAGACACGCGAAAACAATCCTCTTGTACATGCTCAGCCTGCTGTCAAAAATATCTAACTCAGGGTATTTTAAACTTAATTCATTATAGAGCCGGCACATGCGAACAATAGGATTATAATACGACGTGTTGTTTCTATAAACCTTAAGAAAAAATGTTTTAGGCAATCTGATACGGGGTTTAATATTAATATCGATAGTCGCTAAGAGATCTGAGGAATCAATCAAAGAATGCAGCAATTTATGCAAATAAACAAGGAAAATGAAGTTACGTCTTAAATTCAGTGAAGGGACATTGAAGTGTGCAGATCTGCTGTCGTAATCCAACAGCGTTCGGGAGAGATGTGATCGCCAGCTAAGCACTCTGAGAAAGCATTTTTGTACACGTTCCAATCTGTCTTCGTGTACTTTGTAGTATGGTGACCAAATAACGGAGCCATATTCAAGTATGCTTCTTACTAAGCTGTAGTAAAGTAGTAGAGTACTGTTATGTTGTCGGAAATCCTTAGTAATTCGTATGACGAAACCTAATGTTTTACTAGCCTTATGAGCAATGTGGTCATAGTGTGATCGAAATGTGACTTTTTCGTCAAACAGAATGCCCAGGTCTCTAATAGTAACCTTCCTTTCGAGTAATTGATTATTTAGTTTATAATCGTACAGTATCTTACGTTGTTCAGATTCGAACGTACTTATAATCACGTTCGACATATTTACATGTCAGCTGACTTTAGCCATAACTACACTGAGCGCAGGGACTCGTGCCAGAATAAAATGTCTCAATTTTAGCAATAATAAGGTGGAAATTTTCTTGGTCGAGTGTGGTTAGCAAGAAAAATAGCGGGCGACCAAGTCCGTACAATCAGTATCGAACGACTATAGACGTCCAATGTTAATTTCAGTACAAATTATTTGCTACAAGATTAAAATTGACCCTTGCAAATCGCCATTACTAAACCTGTTCGTTTTATAATTCCTGCATCTCACAAACTATGTAATCGCTAAATCTCACAGGCTGTTCTTTCACAAGCTTGTATTTCCCACTGCTGGTCTCCACAAAAGACTTGGGAGGGTGCTGATGTTCTTCTGGCTCTTTCTGTATGGAGAAATCGTTGTTGACGATGACACCTACGTAGCAGGAACTCGTGTTGATGCACCTCCATCTCTTCTTCAGGTAAGGAGTCTTCGAATAGTAGTGTCCTTTGTATTTCAATAGCAGTTTGTCGTGGATCGTAGTTATTAATTGCACTGAAATAGATAGGAACAGTTAGATCTGGCACCATAAAGATAAAAAAGGTATCGGAAGGAATAGTGAAAATGAAAGAAGTGATCCGTATCTATCTTTTATTTAAAGTATATTATAAAATAAATCATATTATAAACACATAAAGTTTACAAATCATAAACACGTTGGTAGATTTTATTACGGAATAAAATTATAATATCGTAGTGATAATTAAATAAACAAAAAAAACAAATTGGTGACAAACTTGGTAGGTAAAGGTATCACTTGGACAAAAAAAAAACGCGGGTCGATTGCGCAATGTGTACCTAGTCAAAATTTTGCTCGCCATGCGTTATCTTTATTTTAAACCCAACCGTTATTAACCGACTTCAAAAAAGGAGGTTTTGTATTTTGAAATGTACTTTCAGGAAAGAAGAGAAAAGTTTGTTGTGAAATAAAAATATTCTGCCAAAAATTATATATTTTTTCCATTTATACATAACTTATAAAAAATAGTATATTGGCTGAAAAAATATAAGTAAAATATAATTATAACTATCATAACAAGAAAAACACAAAAAAATAATACCTAAGGTACAATAATAAATTAGCAATGTCAATAATTTAGCCGCCGGTTTTTTTGGGAATATTCAAACACGTAAAAGACCCTGCTTTCATATTTATCGATGACTTATACGAGGTGAAACAGGTAGTAACTATGCCATACATAATAATTAGAACATTTCTTGTATTTATTTTGTGTGTATTGTTAATCAATTTTCGCTTTGACGGTGAAGGAAAACATCGTGAGGAGACCTACATATCTGAGAATACCCCTTAAGAATTTCGAGGGTATGTGAATGCCAACCCGCACTAGGCCAGAGTGGTGGACTAAAGCCCTCTCAGTAGGAGAGGAGGCCCGTGCTCAGCAGTGGGCAGTATATAATACAGGGCTGGTTGCATTGTATTTTGATGCCAAAATATGCATAACGATACACAGTCCTACACTCGTGCACAGACCGCATGAATTCTTCATTGATGAATTCAAGATCTGGACTGATAATATTTTCCATTTTTTAATTTTATGTACTTCTTCGGTTCGTGGTTGTGGACGCCTGTTTGTTTAATCACTTGCATGTTTTCATCTAAATACACGGTGACGAAGCAGTAGCTAGTGTTCGTGCATCTCCAAGCATCGCCACGAACATGAGTGTAATAATAACTGTCGGACTTCAAGTAAGTCTTTCCCCGAACTGTTGTGATCATTTCCGCTAAAATGGCAAAAATGTGTTTGAAAATATCTTCCAAATTGTTTTGTGTGAAGAGGATGAAAATCAGGAAACGCATCATTTGATTGTGATAGTAAACGATCATGGCCGCGGCCCCTATATTATTTTAAATACAGTCGAAACCGGTTATAGCGACTAAATGGCAGTCTCGGCAAACACAAAGGTACAGAAAAAGAGTAGGTATCGTTTATAACGACTATCGGATATAGCGTCCAGATCAGGTGGTCCCTTTAATGTGGTTATAACTGGTTTTCGCTGTTATTATATATTACTAGCGGACCCGACAGACGTTGTCCTGCCCTAAAAAAGAAATGAAATCCTAGAACCCGAGTACAGCGCCACTTACCAGATCTAATTGTTAATCTAAACCATTCTCGAATCCACCCGAAGACACAAAAAAATGTTATCCTGCCCTAAAAAGGAAATAAAATCCTAGAACCTGAGTACAGCGCCACCTACCGGATCCAATTGTTAATCTAAACTATTCTCGAATCCACCTAAAGACACAAAAAAATGTTATCCTGCCCTAAAAAGGAAATAAAATCCTAGAACCTGAGTACAGCGCCACCTACCGGATCCAATTGTTAATCTAAACTATTCTCGAATCCACCTAAAGACACAAAAAAAGTTGTCCTGCCCTCAATAGGAAATAAAATCCTGGAACCCGAGTACAGCGCCACCTACCGAATCCAAGTGTTAATCTAAACCATTCTCGAATCCACCTGAACACACACAAAATAATCATTAAAATCGGTCGAGCCGTTTAGGAGTTCAGTGACATACACACGCAAAGAAGAATTATATATAGAACCTCTGACGATATTTGCAGCACGCATTCTGTCAATGTTATGTCAAACGCCATAAGGTTGAATTAAAAAAGTTTATATTTTCAAAAGCGATAAAGTTACATTTTTAATATGGTGGTTATGTATTCTTAAATTTTCTAATTTTCCGCGCAATTTTCTTATTTTTTTCTTTCATAAGTACTTTCTCCTAACAATAACAAACACACGGTTCACGCGTGATGCCGTGACCAAGGGATAGCTGACCCCGCAAACGTTGTTTAGCTATCAGTCACCGACCGGGGTTAAAATTTATTAATAAAATTGGGGTTGATCGTAGAGGTTTGAAAATTTAGGGTTGTATGTATTTTTTAATGCTGTATCATAATATAAAAAAATAAAAACAATTTCTTTATATAAAATAAAAAAAAAATTTGGGGTGGACTACCCTTAACATTTAGGGGGATGAAAAATAGATGTTGTTCGATTCTCAGACCTACCCGATATGCACACAAAATTTCATGAGAATCGGTGGAGCCGTTTCGGAGGAGTTTAACTACAAACACCGTGACACGAGAATTTTATATATTAGATGAGATTTGTCGGTGCGTTGCCGATGTCTTAGGGACTATGTACACTACATTTTTTATGGACGACGCACTTAAATCGCTCAGTAAATAAAGAATTGTCTACTTTTGTCCTTTGAATACAAATGTGCCCAGAGTGCGCGTATCGCAAACCATATCGCCGGCGTGCATAAGCTACCCTTTCTGTATAGTACCTAAGTGCTTGGGAAATCGTGCTTAGGACCTAGGTCCTACTAGATACATACGACGTATTTTAAACAAGCCATTTAAGAATTTTGTCTAAGCATATTTACATATATTTTTTTCAATTATAATCAGTAATAAAACAAGTACATATAAAAAAAAACTTATTATTGAATCCATTCGATTATTCCTTTCTATTATACAGGAATAATAGAAAGAAAACTTTGCTAAGACAATAATAAAACAAAACCAGGAATTAATTTCGTAAGTACATAAATTAATTAATATATTATTTATTTTTAATTTTCTATCACGAGAATCCTTAATATAACTTATTTTATAACCAAAAACACACACAAACTACCTATGGGGTATTGCACGTGCAGCGGACAGCAAAACAAATGCGAGAAAAAAACCTTTCATTTAGGCCGTTACTCTATAGAAGCCCATAACTTTATATATAATTTTATAAAAAACTTTATAACTAAGCCTCAAATAAAAAAAATATTTTCACCCTCTCATCTAATAGAACTTCAAATAGGTTGAAAATGCAATTTCGAATCACGCATTTTCCTAGCTGTCCGTTTCGCGTGAAATATCACCTATGCTATATTCCCGTCAGTTGCAGACATAAACATCACTACACTAAAGTCTTTGTGTCGTAGGACTTCTCCTTCAGACCAGAAACAAAGAGTAAATGTCGGGGGCGCGTTACGTATCAAATAGCGAAACCTCGCCCTCCTCGACACCCCGATGTAATCCAAAATTAGTTAAGAATTAATGAACCCGTTGAATACATTGAAATAAAAAACTAAATGTGAAACATGTCCCAGTGCAAGATTCGAACTCATTGCCTTTTCGCAGCTGGCTCATGTTTCACCGCACCATGATGCTTTCAAAAGGTTTTTTGTAAGTGGGCACCGCCTATAAATCAATTTCGAATCATGAATGCTTTTCTAGCCTTAATATATTTACATTCAGTGTACAAGTACCCAGATGTTTTTGCTATGCCGATTCCGCAGTCCAGCTATACTGTTTTCGTGACCCCGTGGCAGTAGCGCCATAGCATGGGTTGGCGACCGGGGCAGTTCTGTATCTAGCACCCTCCCCCAAAACGGTATTTTTGGCGAGCCTGCGCCCCTTAGGGCCTTGCGCCCGGGTACCACGCACCCCTGGCATTTCCGGGTAAAGACGATTTTCTTTGGCCATATAAGTGAGTTGAAGTTGTCACCCCCTGGTGCTTGGTACCCGAGGCGGCCCCTCCTTACGCCGCTAGTGCCCCGTGGGCTATAAAGTTGAAACTTTAAATGGTTAAACAAGGCATAGGGATGCGAGCCTTCGTAAATCTTACTATACGAAACGCCAGAGCAACACTTAACATCGATTGTCTATCGTACAAACCCGGTCGACCTGTAGATATGCTGTATATATCTACAGAGAGGCTCCACCACTTCAAACATCACACTATATCTTAATGTAGGTCCCGTCGATGTTCCTATGCATCCTAATCTGTGGGTGAGAATGGTTCTTCAACATCCTTGTGACATAGAGCTCGTCAGTGGTGTAAAGTCCCGCTTTGCATTTCGGATGCAGGGTGCACCGAAAATGGGTCTCGGTTCGTGTCTGATAGTATTTGAAGTATGTATATCCTTGGAAGTACAACTGACGTTTTCCATTCAACAATGTTATCATTTGACCTGAAAATAAAAGGGTTTTAACAAATAATGTGTACTGATTAAAATTTAATGCTTATAATACAATGCTTTGTTGGTTTGGCCACATTGAAAGAATGGACGAATGGAGAGTAACAAAAGTAATTTATGTCGCGAAAGTAAGTGGTAGTGTCGGACGGGGACGTCCTAGACGTACCTTCATGGACCAAATTGACGACCTCTTAAGGAAGGGTCAAATAAGGAGTTCTCGTAACCGACGAGCATGTATGAAGAGACTGATCACTGTGGAAGAAGCGAAAGAGGTATGCTTGGATCGTAGCACTTGGCGCTCCATAGTCTCTGCCTACCCCAATGGGAGAAAGGCGTGAGTTTATGTATGTATGTATGTATGATTAATACATACATTTAAATACAATTCGAGATACCTTTTGCTATGATCAATGAGCAGAAGTCTAGTATGTCATATTTTCAGTAGCTATATTACTTTTTAATTGCATAGCTTCTATATAAAAAAAAAAAACAATAAACTGGTGTTTATTTGATTCCTTTAAAAGCATAAAACCTTAAGATACATACATACACTCTCACGCCTATTATCCCCGAAGGGGTAGGCAGAGGTGCAACTAGTGCACCCACTTTTCGCCGTGCGTATTCCGTCCCATGATGTGATTGGGGGCGAGCCAATCGCCATATCGGGCACAAATTCCAGCCTCTGGACTGATACTGAGTAGAAAAACCTAATATCTCTTTGCCCGACCCGGGGATCGAACTCGAGACCTCAGCTTTGCAGTCGTACCGTAATACAACTACGCCACCGAGGCAGTCATAAAACCTTAAGATATATTATGAATATGCTGTTCGGGATACCAAATCATGCTCAGTTCTGTGGCATGGGATGAGTGAATGGAGCAACGAAACGATAACGCGGTCACTAATCGATATTCAGTATGAGCGACAACGTCGCACTTCTGCTCTGACCGCTTCAGCTATAGGTCTAGAATCTAGATTATAGAATGATTTATGACTAAAATAATTTCTTTATTATCACAACCTATGGAAAGCTTAAGTTAGATGTAAATTTCAGGTACGTATTTCAAAATATAATTGAAGTTATTAATTTAATTTCGACTCTCAGCGACTAGTCGACACTCGAAATCAAGTAAGCTAAAGGAAAACAGGTCACATAAATAATATTATAAACTATTAAATAAAAAAAAATCAAATTTTTATATATATTATTCTTCTATGCGTGTGTATGTCACTGAACTTCTAAACGGCTGGACTGCTTATAATCAAATTTCTTGTCTTGTGTCTTCAGGTGGATTCGAGAATGGTTTAGATTTACAATTCAGTCCGGGAAAATGTATGGCGGGACTTTTATCCAGGAACAAACCTTCCGAGCGGGCGAAGCCGCGGGAAATACCTAATAATATATATTTATTTTCCAATCAAACCAAGCGAATACGACCAGTTCAATCCATTAATAAAAAAAAAAACATGAGATTTAAATCTTTTAAGTAAAACAAAAAAATATTTTCTTAATAAAACAAAATAAACACACATATTCTTACGAAACCAATCATTGGTGACCAACTATAATCGCGCGGTGGTTTAGACGTCGATTAGTCTACTCAACTAGTCAGACAAGTCTGTATTCGACTGATCTTCACTCATTACGTTACTCTTTCTCGAAAGTTTGATTTGACCCATAAATTTATCTTTGTTCCGATCCAAAAAGTTTCTCACCCACACTTTACCAGGAGGTTTGTTGCCGAACAAATGCGTTTTGTTATTCTGCAACAAATACTTCCAGACCTTCGATTTCAAGTCTCGATGTGAATATGGCTGACTGGAATCTTCTGCCGCTTGAAGCAATTTAGCAAAATTCTCCTCTTCTTCCGGCGTTAAAAGGGGGGGAGCGCCAATCGTACCAGAATGACGGTTCTTAACTCTGTTTTCGATCGTCCTTCTTGGTATTCCAAACTGTTTTTCTGCAGTTTTAGAGTTGATTTCTTTGTTTCTCACTAATTCTACAGCTATTTGCAGCATCTCTTCTGAATAGTTTCTATAAGTGCGAGTTCCAAGACGTCTTCTGTTTATTTTCTTAATTGTCTTTTTATGTAGTTTTCTGATACCTGCAATAGTCAAATTTATCACTTTCGTTATTAAAGAAAGTTGATTAGGTGAATGAAGTCTATCAATTTCTTCGCGTTTCAACAATATTGTTACTGCCAAAAGACGAAGACATGCCAGATACCGATGCAATGCATGCAAGATATTATAATATTGCAAATGTTATTGTTTAATTGCGAGCATAATAATGATGTCATATTAACAAAATCTCTTGCCCATTACTTACCTCCTAATTCCTATACAAAATATATTTTCTAGAATAACATTTTTTAAGCACCTCACGCAAAAAGTTATTCATCACTTTTGGACTGTTATAGGATATTATAAAAACCTTACTTAATTATCTGATAATGTATGTTAGCCTTATTATTGTAGTGGAAGTGTATTGGGTTGTGAATCGTGAGGTTCTAGATTCGAATCAAGACGGACAATCAAGTTGTGGTCCACCAGGCCTAGTACGGGTTGACAGGCTTCATATACCTTCGCAAGACCTCAGCATATCGGAATAATTAGAATTATGAGCATTTTGAACGCTTTATTTATTTCTTCCGAGACGAATGTCCGCTGGTTCAAAACCCAGTCACGCACCTCTGACTTTTCTAAAAATTTATGTGTGTATTCTTTGTGAATTTTCGCTCGCTTTAACGGTGAAGGAAAACATCGTGAGAAAACCTGCATATCTGAGAAGTTCTCTATAGGAATTTCGAAGGTATGTGAAGTCTGCCAACTCGAACTAGGCCAGCGTGGTGGACTAAGGCCTAAACTCTCTCAGTAGTAGAGGAGGCCCGTGCTCAGCAGTGGGCAGTATATAATACAGGGCTGGTATAGTGATGGTGGTATTTATTTCCGATAAAGGTAACTTACACATATGTTACATTAACATATATGTGCAATTAAATATACTACTATAATTCTATAATTAGTCTTCATAAATTATATGTACAATATATTAAAACTTTTCTTACACGATCCATGAAAAATTATGCCGCTGTGTTGTGAATCTAAAAATAATCGGAGGTCTTTACGTCTTTAAAATCGAATTATTTTCTCATTTTATTGGTCCAGCAACAGCATCTAAAAAGGGGGTTCGCTCCACAAATCACGCATTTTTTTATTAAAATAAAATTTTCGAACTTCACTTTTTTCTCTGAATCATCTTTAAATGTGTTTCAATTTCCTTTCTTTAAAATACTTCCCGTCAGATCCAACCAGATATTTCTCCATCGGATGGTTATGTACCAGGACGAATTCTACTATCGTCTCGTTCTCATCGATGCACAGATACGCTTTGCACCTTGGGTAGTTGGTACAGACCCATTTGTCCCCCATCCTGACTCGGTATCTGTGGAAAAATATGTATCCGCCGTATAACAGACGCTCTTTTCCGTTCGCTAAAGTTATCAATCTTCCTGAAAAGAACATCACCATGTATTATTTTTATCACTATCTATCTATCTAAAAATTATAAATATTTTGCACCAGTCGTGAGCCTGTTGAGATTTACGGGATGTATTTCCAAAAATCCCTTTTTAGTGGTCTCTCACACTCAACAGGAGACTGATCTGCAAAACGTATTTCTAGAATCTAGAGCACCTGGATGGTTTGTAGTCAGTGTTAAGTGATTTATTAAGTCAAAATCCTACTATATAATATTATAAACGCGAAAGTTTGTAAGTATGGATGTATGGATGTCTGGATGTTTGTTACTCTTTCACGCAAAAACTACAGAACGGATTTCAATGAAATTTGGCACACGGGTAGATTATGTTCTGGATTAACACATAGACTACTTTTTATCCCGGGAAAACTCATTCACGCGGGCGGAGCCGCGGGCAAAAGCTCGTATTAAATAAGGGCCTGTTTCATACGTTTCAAGTGAATTGACAGTTATCACATTAAACAGATAATGTAGATTGCAGTTATTTTATTACCATTTATTCGGGAGTATAGATTACATGTTGAAACCTTTGATTAATTATATACCTAGATAGACACTGAACGTTGCAAACGCGTTGAAACAAACTGTTCCCCACTAAATGAGTTCAGGTGAATACATTTTTGTTGTTTTTCATGGATATAATTTTCTCCCCGTTTTAATAGAAACTATGTAAAAACTGGTATCCCTATGGTCGCACACAAGGATACGCAGAATGATGCAGCGATAGCGTATGACACAGCTGTCACGCATACTAGCTTAAGAAAAGTTGGCCTGTTTGTTTTAGTTTCATTGCAGCGCGTCACTCTATCTGGGTATATAATTAATCAAAGGTTGAAACATGTAATCCAGTTTCAAGTAAAATGTATTTGATAGTTATAGTATTATACAGCTAATGAAGATAGTAGTAATGGGGTAGTTGACTACTTAAAGAAATTTCGAAATTGGCGCATTAATAAGTTCTTGTATAAGGAGTATGAAATCACACACTCACATTCAGACACGCACACACACATACACACACATTTAGATTAGATATAAGTATAGACAATAAGCTTACATTTATTTATTAACAATTTTATTAAGAGATGTGAGCCGAATGGTCGCCTAATAGAAATGTATTTTTGTTAAATCTTATTTGGTCTACTGCGATACGGGCCTGGAGCCTAGTGCAGTGACCGCTGTAAACCGTTTTGTAATAATTTCTTTGTGACAATAAAGATTATTATTATTATAGTTATAAAGATTTGAAATTTGGTGAAAGGGTAAGTTGTCAAATAACAGTAACATCACCGAGTGTCACCGGCAATAACGCTGCGTGTGTGTGCGAAAGAGATAGCGCGATATCCCTACCACGCCCCCACTTTTGCTCACAACAATATTTCAAATATGAATAAATGCTTTATTTTTCAAACAATTTTGATGCTGATTTCACAGAAGGATATATTTTTCATATTATTTTCTGTTACTAGTAAAATAAGGTACAAAATATAACATAGGAAACTACCCTATTTTATTACCATTTATTTGGGAGTATTTATTAGAGTGTGACTTTTGTATTTGGTCGGCTTATACATTATGTAACGAATAGTATTTCTTCAGAAGATGTGAAACAGGCCATAAACAAATTGACTTAAACGGCCGAAATAAAAAAAAATCTTTTCTTAAATTTGGAATTAACCCCATCAACGACTTTTTCTATAATTGTTCCTCAATCCTCAACCATCTTTCAAAGATACGAAGATAGGAACATTTTAGAATCTTCAAAATATTGAAATGATTCTTAAATCATCCCTGGTGGTACATTCTATACAATAAACAATAAAGCTCGATAAAAATATTACGGTTTAATGTAAATATAAAAAAACAGTGCTAACATGAACAAAATACGTCACAGTGTATATTAATAAACTAAATAATGTATAATTTTTGAGACGTTAGAATATGACATATCTAAATATTAGTGATCTAGTAAGGCTCGACACACACATGCCAAAATAGGACTGTACCGTAGCTTAAAATTTGAATAATTTCATTCTAGACGACACGCGTCACAATTTTTTGAGCGGGGCTTTCGCGGGTTATATATTTATCTCAGTATGCGAGTGCGCTCACAGGTATTAAGTGTGTATTCACAGAATTAGACCACAAGCGGAAGGTTGCACGCTTGGACTGTAAGTGAATAGGAAATTTGTCATCCTGCATAGCATTATCCATAACACGTATCGTAATAGTCAAGTTTATTGCTTTATCTATTTTTTAAAATTTATTTAAGGTATACCAACAGCATACATATTGATACAATTATACACAAACACTGCTAAAGGTTAATGTGGCTGATATATATGCCAATAACAGGTACACTCAGCATTCACCAATTACTTACATAACGTGTTATGTCAACAGAATATTATCTACCTAATTTATTGTACAAATAAATAAATACCTCTTGCAGATAAGCATAACAGTCAATAAATTATAATCAATGTCTATGTCTTTCTAGTGTTACAACAATAAAATCGTTTCTTCAATGTGTTTTTTCAGGTCTACGACGCGACATGTCATAGTGTAATCTTTAAAAAATTGGGTTGCGTTCGTTGTATGGCAAGTGTGAGTCGAGCCTTAAAATGCAGATTAATATAAAAAAATCTATAACTATATAAACTAAACATAAATTACATACAAAACATTTACACAATATAATGAAATACAGTTATTGATTTAGTGATCACTATGAAATAAAAAATAAATCTTATTTATAACCATCAACACTAAGACCTAAGGCCGGCATAATTGTGTCGACTGGTAACGGATTATCATCTCTCATCAGTCGAAACCATCTGGACCCCTCTCAGCAAACTATCAGGTGCAGTGTTAACAAAAAGTTTTATTTTTGCATTAACACATTGTTCTTTTTAGTTTAATATACCTCCCGTCGGGGCACCGTAATATTTCAGTTTTGCTATGATCATGATCGTTACAAATATGCAGAAGGTCTCTGTCATTCTCGTCTAAGAATAAATGTGCCTTGCATCTGGGGAACAGTGTGCAGCACCACTTCCTGCCCCTCTTGCATCTATATCTGAAGAAGAACGTATAACCCTTGAACAGCATAGAAGTCCTTCCACCAACCATTGTTATTAATCGAACTGAAATAATAAATATAGTTAATTGACGCGTAAAGCTCTTAATAAAAAATATTATGATAGAAATATATTTAAGCTTCAACACAAAAACAAAATGAAGAAAAATAATATAATATTTATTAAAAAATGCAAAAAAGAAACAAAATATATTATTATGTTATACCTATTTTAAATTACATACTTAATGTGGCCTGCAACTACATGGATAATGTATAGACATATCATTTGATATGAAACTACATACATTTTAAAATTTATCAAGACTTTTGGTATACTAGAAATATATCTAGTACATGAATATCCTCAAAACAATCACTATCAAATAGCAAAGTTTGCTTATTATTCTGCTTTGGCGAATATGCAAATAAAACATATAAATAACGTACGATTCACGATAAAATAAAAACTTATATAGAAGAAGCGAAGAAGTTATTACAATTAGCACTAGATTAGTTGGTTGGCAATTTCGTTCGACCTTAGGTATCAAGAGACTAGGGAGTTTTAGAAGCTTAGTATTTTAATCATCTGATGTGTATTTTAAGTCTTTTAAAGAGATTCAGAAGAAAGGACTTTGCATTGTAAAGAATGAGGATTAGAGGGTAAAAGTAAAGCATCCATAAGAGTCCCACAAATTGCTTTTCATCTTACATTTCACTTTTCTTCAGTAAATATTACGGCAAAATCGATTTAACATCGAAAACTATCTTTATAGTAATACTATTATTATTAGCTTTCCATTACCGGAGTTCGGAATAACGTTTGCCGATGTTAATTTACAACTATATTCTATGTTATTATAACTTAAATAACAAAATACTTTGACTTTTTATACCTATTGTATCAAACCGGACAGACGTTTTACGACAAATAAAACTATGACTCGTCACCACCACGGCTCCTCTTCAATCCTGAATGAATTAACACACTGATGTTTCTTTTCGCTGACGATCAATAACTGATCATTAAGGGCCAACGTGGCGTTGCATTTGCCCATAGTTCTGTACACGCATCGCCACATACTCGTCCCGTCTTTATTAGACCTCTTCAAATTGTATTTAAAACCGTCTCTGACAAGTATCTGACCTCCCCTTCTTGACGCGACAAATTCGTATCTGTTTCCGTCGAATAAAGGCGTAAGTGTTCTTAATCTGATTCTTTTCATCCCTGTAAAGTTAGGAAGAATAATTAATCATGGAAATTAAATTAGGCTTTCGATAGGCTTATAATTTATATTTACAAGAATTGTTTCTTACGAACGCCGGTAAATAGGGGTAAAAGAGCTCGATGCATGAAAAGAAATTGTAAATTCTATGAGCCCACTTTAATGTATATTTTTGAGTTTAATAATAAAATATATGGAATAAAATTTCGTTTTCAGCAGTAGTTTACAGTTCACTCAGTTTCTATTGTTAAATTACAACTCATATTTGATTTATTTTGACTCCGGTTTGGACAATATAGCAAAACATACAATTTCTCTTCATGAAACGCGCGGGAACCTGATAAGACACTTTTTGTATTTGTCTAAAAAAAATAAGACATATAAATAGTAGGTCTCTTGCATTGATGTATTAAAAAACCCTAATACATCAATGGTCTCTTGTGTATCATTGTCCGTTTGTGTAGGTACCAACTTAATATCTATTTTTGCCGCTAAGTAGCACCGTGCATACCGCATACGCGTACCTCTTCTCATTAGTTCAGTTAAATAAAAAAATAAAACTAATAAATACCATTTCTTTTTATTCAAAACATGTCTTACTCTATATTTACACGGTAAAACAATAAAAATCTTATATATACTACAACAACATAAATTGTAGAAAAAATCAAACAAAAAGTAATGAATATATTTTAGAATTTTTTGAACGTTGCTTACAAAAAGCGTAAAGTCAAAAGTAAAACTCGTATTTGTTAATCGCCCATCAAACTAAAAGCTATATTGGCGCTATTCGTTTCGTTGCGGTTCAAAACAGCGCGTTCAAGAATATAATTATGTATTTTTTACCAGAAACTTTAATCTATTAAATCAACATCTTTAAGTAACTAAAATATTTTAATTCAGCCAGTATTTAGCTATTTAACTCTAAAAAACTGATTTGTGCCTATTTTCTGAATTAGTTTAACAGTTGTTTATGTATTCTAAAAAAACTTTTTGTTAAGTGGCTTTTCTTTATGTCCATTTTTGTTTGTTGAGTTGTATTGGACTAATAAAATGATAGTGATTTATTTCAGAAACTAGGTACTATAAAAATACTAATCACTCTCTCTCTTTTCCAAACTTTAGTTTCCACATGGGAGGATAATGTTAATCACTAAATTCTTCAAATAAAATGTTTGTAAAACACGATTAAAAAGCAAAATATTAACAAGCATAACGCTAGGTACAAAAATTTGTCCCTTTTATTTATATTACATTGAAAACTGCATGAAATAAGAAAGGAGCGCATGTTCGAATTCCTATCTAGTAATATTTTTTAATAGGTTCGAATTCTGTTTAGCTGAAACTTCCTTATCCAACTCACGCGTTAGATACTCAAACCTTTGATTAATTATATACCTTATAGAGTAACGCGCTGCAATGAAACTAAAACAAACAGGCCAACTTTTCTTGGGCGAGTATGCGTGACAGCTGTGTCATACGCTATCGCTGCATCATTCTGTGTATCCTTGTGTGCGCGAAAAATGATACCAGTTATTACATGGTTTCTATTAAAACGGGGAGAAAATGATATCCATGAAAAACAACAAAAAATTATTCACTCGAACTCATTTAGTGGGGAACTATTCGCCTCTATTTTTTTCGACGCGTTTGAAACGTTTAGTGTCTATCTAGGTATATAATTAATCAAAGACTCCAATTTTAACGCGAAAACACGCATTCGAACTCGACTTTAGCGAAAACTTATATCGCACCATTCTAATACTTCGTGAATCATGAAGTTAATCAAACTTCAATACCTTCATAATCCGCGAAGCAGACGCTTCGTGAGTGTGCTCCACCATTTTACCAACTACAGTATTATACCCTTTCATTAACACGTAAGCCGGACACTTCTTGTAATTGCAAACCCATCGAAATATGCCGTCTTTATTGCTCTCCTTTCTAGAGAACACGTAGTCTTTCAGCACCAGAACTTTCTTGCCACTTGGCAGTTGGAATATCCCACCGACGACCGAATGGCGTTTTTCTGTAATCAAATTGTTTTGATTATAACCACACGGGACCTATATTTTGATGTGTTAACGACTGAAGTACGATCTGATCATGTTTTAGTAAATAGGAGGTCGTGTGAATGATTAGCTATGGCAGTAAGTAAATTTATCGTCGAATTCATTTAATAGATGTTTTGTTATTTTTTTATATTGAATAGTGCAAAAGATTTACGGGATTCAAATATTTTCTCGAGATAAAAAGTAGCCTATAGGACTCAGAAGTAATGTAGCGTTCTATTAGTGAAAGAGTTTTGAAAATCGGTTCAGTCGTTCCTGAGATTAGCGCGTTTAACCAAACAAACTCTTTAGCTTTATAATATTAGTATCTATACCAATCTATAGATTGCAATGTATTTTGTTATTTACACCTAGGCTGAAGTACTAATAATTATAATTATTACTGTTATATCGTTTACCTCACATTGTAAACATACAACATAAATGTACTATTTAGTTTTAACATGATGTCTAGTTTTGATTAATAATATTTTATGATGCAAAGGCACACTATATGCAGCCGCTATTAAAAATATAGCTAGAAAATTTAAATTGACGTAAAGAGTTTAAACCATTTCGCAACACAATCTTCTGAAAAATTCAAGTAGATTGCGTTTGCTAGTGTGTTTCAATGTAAGTCGTTGTTATATCGATTTATGAGAAATCTGCGTACATTCACAAAAACAAAAACATATTAATACACGAATTGAGAACCTTCTCCGTTTTGGGAAGTCGGTTAGAAATAAAACCATTTCTATTTGTATTTGTTTTATTGGGATCCTTGTAATATCTGTTCGTATTCGCGGCTATAAATAAGAAATCGATGTATAGTCTTACTCACAAAAAAAATGTAAATGAATCTTTAGCCATGTCCTAAAAATATTACGTTCCAATCTCAGTATAAACAAACTTACATTGTACTGTTTAAAATATATTTATGTAATTTTTTACCAAGACATACCAGTAAATTGTACTAATCAAGAAATCAAACAATTTTGCGATCTAAAAACACAGACACTTGTCATAAAATTATTAACAAAAACTACTTAAGTATTTATACATTATTACATAATTTGAAATTTTGGATTTGCTCAGCTACTTATGTGGCTGACTGTACAGTCAGCAGCATAAGTATCAGTACAAAATCAAAATTTCATATCGCTTATATATGCGTTAAGTTAAACTGAAACATTTTTTTTCTGCGTTTGAAGTAAAGTAAATCTCTTTTATTTTATTTTTGTGAAGAGAAAAAAAAATAGTAAGAACACAAGAGTTTGTAGGCAATTTGAAATTTTGAATTTGTTCAGCTACTTATGCTGCTGACTGTACATGAATAGAAAAAAAAGTCCAAATAAATAAAATATATCAGATATTTTATATCCTGCTGGACACGCTCCTTGACTACATACTATAACTCATACTTTTCAGTTTTCACTACTTACGGCCGGTCTCAATAACTTATTAACAATTAACTGGAGTTTGATATCTAACGCGACAGTAAAAGTTACGCTAACTATTACTGCTGTTTCAATATGAATTCTTATCTATTTTCATTTTTAGGAACACAGATTACCACTAAAAGTAAGCATTTAAACTGTTTGTTAGTAAATTATTGAGTTAATCAATATAACCATCGTTACCCCATGCTTATAAATATATATGCTACTAATACACAAGATTCCCTGTATTCCTATACAAATTGACGATCGGATAGCAAATCTAATCAATTGATGTATACTAATTGATTGAAAACAATGAATCATATGAGCCAACAATCAAAATCAGTACATTTAAATAAAATCGGATCAAAATTATATGTATGCTGATATATTTTTTTTTATTCCATTGAATGACGAGACGAACATGCCGTTCGCCTAATGGTAAGCGATACGACCACCCATAAACAGTAACGACACCCTCCAGCACCTTGATTATAAAGTACTGTGGGGCATTCTACTGCGCTCGTCATCCTGAGACATAAGATGTTAAGTCTCATTATGTCCAGTAGTTACACTGGCTACAATGTCCTTCAAACCGAAACACAACAGTGCATTCACACTACTGCTTGGCGGTAGAAATAGACATTGCGGTGGTACCCACCCAGACGGACTCTTACATATGAGAGATCTACTACCAGTAATATGAAAAATGTCTGTTGTTACCATAAATATCATCATAGAAATAAAAAATTATAGAAGATACCTTATCAAAAAAACATATTGTATTATTTAATTAAACATATAAATACCATTTATATATTAATGGCAGTAAGTTACGTTTGAAGTACACTCTTAGAATTGTTTGTGGGCTCTGAACAGCACAGGACAAATAAATGGTTTTGTTTGCAAAAATATACACATCAACAACGTTACTTATTCTAGCAATAAGCTGAAATAATAATTTAACTGTAGAGCATTGCAATTTTTAAATCTTATATTAACAGCCTTAAGGTTCGTATTACATTATCACATAGGAAACAAACGAAACAAACATTACAGCCTTTAGATAGTGAGAAGACATAGCTGGGCTTATGTATTGAACAATTTTGGATAAAGGAACTGCTTTGCTGCACACTTATAGTCTGTTCTATTCACGAAATGTATAGTTTATCAAAATTAACCCATACAAAAAAGGACACAATCTTAAAGCTTCACATACTGTCCCGATGTAGTCACTGTGTACAAAGGTCTTTCGTGGTTATGATTCAAAGCCATCTTCATTATTGTCTGGTCATCCTTGCTGAGGACGACAAACGCGCTGCACTTGGCCTTCTTGGAGCATCTCCATCGAGACCCTAGCGCGCCATTCACTCCAACCGCCTTGTGGAAGGTGAACCCGTTCACCATCAACAATATTGTACCGTTTGTCAATTTGATGAACTGGGCGTCTGAAAGGCAGAATATTTATAGATGCATTAAAGGATTACACACAGTATGTATGGCGAAAGGTGCAATAATTGCGCTGCCTACCCCTTCGATAAAAAGGTGTGAGTGTGTGTGTGAAGGGTATTAATTCTATAGTTAAAAGAAGAATTCTTTAGTTAATACATCATCAGTTTTTTGATTCACAAAAAGACTTATTTTGTGTTAGTTGTACTTTTAAGTAAATAAATATTTGAATTGTAACAAGGGGTATATCTATATGTACTGGGTAGGAGCTTTCATGAAAATTTGTTTCAAATTGACAATTTACAGAGCAACATAAGAAGGTAAAGGTAGAAATACAGCAAAAAATATAAACAAATGGGAACTATCAAACCTTCCTTCAAAGAAAATAAAACTATGTCCAACGCATCAAACTTTCTTATATTTCCCATTATTCAATTTGGTGTATCTGTTTATTTTGTGGTCGGTATGTGTCAGGCGACATTTATTTATGTTTTTGTTCTTCTGGTTCACTATAAAGTAAGCTCTGCAACCTTTTTTCTTGGCCGAGCATCGCCACCGAATCCCACCAGACTTCACCTTACCGGCTTTATGAAAACTGTATTCACCTACCCTCATCAATTTTATACCATTTCCGAGGGTTATTAAATGAAAATCTGCAATCAGGTATACAAATAAGGAAAATAAACTCCAAGATTTTGTAGGGAAGTATAAAAAACTACTTTGCATCCAAGAAAATTCTAACTAGAACACAAAGTAAAATCCAGTCTCAAAATAATTTCAACTTAATAAGTATGCTAATCCCTCAACTTAATCCGTTATTTTCCTGGCACGATTAATTTCATTATAGACTTGTTAAAATTCTTTAAAAGGCATTCAATGGAATGGGAAATGTATTCTATCAAAAAACTTTTAGATATGAGTAGTATTACACCATAGAATTCTGGTGCTGTTCAATCTACGAGAACATATGACGATATTCTTTGTAATCTAGTTTCACATTAACAAAATTAAATAATTCAACGTTGTTATCAAAAATATATTTATAACTAATCTTTAATAAATTTACCAAGCTCTAAAGCCTTATAATTAGGGATTTCATGGTTATTGTGATTGAGGCGAATATTCACCACCTTCTGGTTATTGTCACTTAGGGTCACAAAAGCATTACACTTCTTCTTCTTCGCTGAACACTGCCATCGCATGCCTTCTGACACTTCACCTGTCTTATGGAAGATGTATCCGTTCACCATCAGCAGCTTCTGACCGTTGATTAGAGTGATAAATTGAAGAACTGGAATTTGGAAATCAATGAATTGATATGCGATCAAGTTCTTATATTATTATGAGAGTGGCTCATGTAATAAAACAGGAAGTAGATAATATAGTATATTTACAATTTTAAGATTACAATTATATTTTGGTGACAGTGTGAATAGATAAATTAAAGTTATTAGATAAATTTAGACGGCTGGTATCAACATTAATTAATAAAATACAAAAAAATATATATCAATTTTAAAACAGTTATGTGTTTATATTTTAACATCTACCCACTCGGCATTGGCAAAATCACCGATGAAACGGACCATTTTTAAAAGAAGAAGAAGACTAAAATAATACCGAAAAGAAATAACAGAACAACATGAAAGATATTATATAGTGCAGTCGACTTACTGAATGATACAAAGAACATAATATAAAGTATAATGTTTAAAGAGGTAAAAATGCAGAAAAAAGTTTTTAATTACATTATCGAACAGAGACTCTACACAAAGTCTAGTATTTGGTGAATCCGCCTTTCTTCGTGGCTATATACATTGGCATCGAGGAATTACATTTACGTTTCCCCTTTAACACCTTTCCATCTTTCTTTATGACGAAGAAATTATTTGGTACGACGAAATTGGTTTCCTTAT
Organism: Sphinx pinastri; assembly: GCA_947568825.1. Lineage (NCBI taxonomy): Eukaryota > Metazoa > Arthropoda > Insecta > Lepidoptera > Sphingidae > Sphinx > Sphinx pinastri. Next base: position 3,448,527 of record OX387627.1, on the reverse strand, counting down.
TCTTGGTCTTTGCAGTATCTTCCAATTTATTCTCCAGTGGAAGTTTTCTTACTTTGAGGTAATGACCTGAAAGTTTTATTCCTCATCAATTAATACTTTGACTGGACACATCACTTACCACCAGGTGTCAACAGGTACAGTGGTACAGATGGAGCCGCAAATGAAATACTTTATTATAACAGAAAGGTATAAAAAAGTCCTTACGTTTTCATATAGCCGGCTCCAATCTTGACAAAACCAGGGCGGTAATGATTATGTTGTTCGGAAATTTTGCGCACTTTCAAATTACTTTCATTCAGTACTATGGTGACTTTGCAACGCTCTCTGTACCGGGACGAACAGAACCATCTCACTCCCCCTTCTCTTTTGGCACCATTCCTATGATACGTATACCCGTCTACCATCAAAAGGTTTTTGCCGTTTGTCAATGTAATGAACTTCGCTGAAAGAAAAATGATCCTTTAAATAAAAATATATTGGCAATTCTAGTTACGAGAATTTATTTCATAAATTACTTACGATAGTTTGTATAACGAGTGTCAATACAATAAGTTAGATATTGTAAGCAAAAATTTTGTCCACTTAGTTACATAAAGGGCAGTATTGCAAAGGCCTACGCAAGCGGTGGTGGTAGGTCTCTCATATGTAAGAGTCCGTCTGGGTGGGTACCACCGAAATGTCTATTTCTACCGCCAAGCAGCAGTGTGCATGCACTGTTGTGTTTCAGTTTGAAGGACATTGTAGCCAGTGTAACTACAGGACATAATGAGACTTAACATCTTATGTCTCAGGATGACAAGCGCAGTGGAATGCCATATAGTACTCTGTAAATCAAGGTGCTGAATGGTGTTGCTACTGTTTTTGGGTGGTCATATCGCTTACCTTCAGGCGAACGGCATGCTGTTTTCGTCATTCAATGCAATAAAAAACAAAAGCGGATCATTCCATAGACGCTGACGACACCCGCTTTTCATACATTTATATGTAGAAGAAGATAGTTGCAACTTCATCGCGTATCAACTCCGTGTGCGTAGGCTCTAATCCTTAGCAACTTATTAGCAATGAGTTGTTTCACAAGCTTTGCAGATCCATATTGCCACGGAAAAACTGTTAGTTACGATTCTTTTCTATGGAAAAATACTTTGGTAATTTAAAACTGGTGATTTTGGAACTATTGATATTTCTAGGACCTTCTAACTCATGCTGATTAGTAGACGAAGCTCTGATGAGCTACTCATCCAAATGCATGGTGACTTTTAGAGTATACTCAAAACTTTACCTAGAAAATGTTAGAGGCGCACTATCCAGTATGTGCTAGTTACTAGCTAGTACGTAACCGAAAACTAATATTTTATAGTCGTATGACATAACATAGCATATAATTTGATAGCAGTTAGTACTTTGAAATACAATGCGTTATTCAACGAACATATTTTAAATTGGAAAGTATTAAAATAAAGGTAGCAGTGGTTAAAAAAAGACAAAAATATACAACCATAAAAAATATTATATTTCAATTAAAAATTAATATTGCGACATTTATAACAAAAATATACTAAAATGCGAGCAAAATTTAAGCAACCAGCACAAAATATTATGCCATACAAGTCACACCCATGAAAGGTTTTTCCTTTACTTGTCTCGACCTTCTAGAAATTAACTCTACCGTAACGACGGTATTGTTTTAAGCTATACATTGCAATTATGTTTAAATATACAGCCAAATGCACACACGCACAAATACATCATCATCATCAGCCACATGGAGTCCACTACTGAACATAGGCTTTTCAAGATTTCCAGATTCACAAATACACAATACATGAAATTATTATATCTAAGAATTTAACTAATACAATCTTTCTACTTACTTTCGTTCTATTTGTCCAACTTTATACAATTCCTTGTAAATATACTCGAAAATTAAGAAAATATAGTAACATCCCTATGAAATGTTTTTGGCCTCTTTGCCTACATTAATACGCCATTATTATACGCATACTCACGCCTTTTATCCCCGAACGGGTAGGCAGAGGCGCAACTAATGCACCCACTTTTCGCCATTTTTATTCCGTCCCATGATGTGATAGGGGGCGAGCCTATCGCCATATCGGGCACAAATTCCAGACTCCGGGCTGATACTGAATAGAAAAACCCAATATCACTTTGCCCGACCCGGGGATCGAACCCGAGACCTCAGCATTGTAGTCGTACCGTAATACAACTACGCCACCGAGGCAGTCGACGCCATTATTATTGTGAATATTAACTAGTTAAGTATAGGAACACGAAGAAACCTCGCACATTTGGCGTAAATTTAATATTTATAAATCGTATAACGTATAAAAGAATTATTTTTATTCGTCTTTCCTTCATAATTTTTGATGATATTAGAAACCCACTATTACATAAACGAAACAAAACTAATTCAAATAATTAACGTCACGACACATTAAGGTTCAGCCTAGTGCATGTCCAACTGTTAATTTTATGTTGTACAGTGAAGCTCATTGATTAAAGGCGTGGTCTGCCGGCTGCCAGACACCGCGGCACCGGTCTGAACAGACCAGACGCTGTTTTCATCGCAGAATTGACTTATCGACGACTGGAACCGTTTTGACGCGCAACAATTTTTTTACTTAATCATTTTTCATCAATGTTCGCAACGCCAAAAATGGATGATCATGCTTTTTAAGATTTTAAGATATGATGAAGTAAAAAAATATATTTTTTTTTAATTCGTTTAATGTAAAATATCCGAATATATCCCAATACAATGGACGAGAAGCAATATAATCCTGATCCACAAAAAAGGTGATAAAGACAATATAGGCAACTACCGCCCTATTAGCCTCATGTCCAATGTATACAAGGTCTTTGCAAAAATACTTCTTAACCGCATCACAAAAAAATTAGATGAAGAACAACCCAGAGAACAAGCAGGGTTCAGATCAGGTTTCTCCACAATAGACCACATCTACACATTGAACACAATAGTCGAGAAATGCCAAGAGTATGGATATCCGCTGTACTTAGCCTTTATTGATTACAATAAAGCATTTGACTCACTAGAACATTATCACATATGGCAGGCGCTCAAAAACCAGGGTATCGAAAACAAATATATAAGGATTATAAAAAATGTCTATGACAAAAGCTCAGCTCAAGTCAAGCTCGAATCCATAGGAGAAACCTTCCCAATCAAAAGAGGGGTTAGGCAAGGTGACCCATTGTCTCCAAAAATGTTTACATCAGTCCTGGAAGAAATATTTAGAAAACTGGATTGGGATGATTATGGTATCAACATTGATGGAGAAAAGATCAACAACCTCAGATTCGCAGATGACATAATACTCATAACGGATAACTCCCTTTCGCTACAAACCATGATTCACGATCTCTCAATCATGAGCAAGAAAGTTGGATTGACTATGAATAAAACAAAAACCAAAGTAATGACTAACAGATCAGAACACTGCATCACAATGGAAGGAGAAAGGATAGACTATGTAACTAGTTATATCTATTTAGGGCAACTCATCTCTTTTAAAGACCAAAGCAAACAAGAAATAGACCGAAGAGTAACAAATGCATGGAAAAGATTCTGGTCAATGAAAACCATACTGAAGAATAATCAATACCCTCTTACAGTTAAAAGAAAACTCTTCAACTCCTGCATACTACCTATACTCACATACGGAAGTGAAACCTGGGCGAATACGCAAACATCGAACCAAAAGCTTATTTCTTGCCAGAGAAGTATGGAAAGAAGTATTTTGGGGCATAGGAAGATGGATAAAAAACGCGCAACAGACCTTAGAAATGTCACTAAGTGGGAAGATGTAGGGAGAAAAGTTAAAGTCCTGAAATGGAAATGGGCAGGGCATATGTTAAGGGAAATAAGAACTAAATGGACGAAAAAGGTAACTGAGTGGACACCTCGAGTTAATGCAAAGCGGAAAAGAGGTAGGCAACTCAGAAGGTGGTCTGATGACCTAAGGAAGGTTGCTGGCCCATTGTGGACGCGAACTGCTAGGGACAGAGAAACATGGCGAACGCTGGAGGAGGCCTTCTGTCAAAAGGACAAGCTTTAAAGAGGACTGCTGTGGAAGACAGTTAAAGCTAGAAAATAAAATGTACTCTCTTTTTAGTAAATAAAGGCTTTTTTGATTTTGATTTTGAATGTAAAATATAATGATTACTTATGAAAAGGGGTTTTACAAAAGCTACAACCAAATACCTGACATTATTCAAGTATGCAAAGGAATGCAATCAGCCCTGTATTATATACTGCCCACTGCTGAGCACGGGCCTCCTCTACTACTGGGAGGGGTAAAGCCTTAGTCCACCACGCTGGCCTAGTTCGGGTTGGCAGACTTCACATACCCTCGAAATTGTTATGGAGAATTCTCAGGTATGTAGGTTTCCTCACTATGAGATGATACTATATTCAAGTATAACCTGATGTATTTCAATTCATAGCAGAACTGAATCTATGCTTGAAAATGGACTTTATTAATAGTCTGAAAGCTAAAAGCAAGAAAACGAATATTTTTTTACTATGAGTTATCCGTGTCAGTCTTCAAACATATTTTCATATTCATATTCAGTAGCATCAGCCACAGGATGTCCAACTGAACATAGACCCAAACATTTCCAGATTAATAACAAACTTACAAATTATAAGTGACTCGTGCAGTCTAGATAGCATCTTTAATTTCCCAATTATGTTTCTTGATAAAATATCCTTCTTCGGTAAAACTATACGATGGTGGCTTGTGTGTATGTTTATCATTGATCTTAGTGATAACATCATCCTTCGAGACGTGGAGGTAGGCTAGACAGTTACGGGAGATTCGGTTAGCGCATGCGTATCTCTTCCCTCCATCTCGGACCTTACTATTTTTACTGAATACATAACCATTGTACAGCAATAACTGGCTTCCATTAGGCATGCTGACATATGATGCTGGAAATATATTTTAAGTGTATTCATTTCAAATTTGAATATAAGTTCATAATTTGGTTAATTTTCATTCTTACCTTTTCTGGTACTCCTGCATGGGCACTCGACCCACGTAAGAGGATGACATGTAGCGTGACTTACACTTTTGGGGATGAAGGCGTGAGCTTTTACAAACAATCTGATTAAGTAATCATTAATGCAATTTATTTAATAACCAATAGAAAAAACGACAACACAATATGAATTTAAAGCTTGACTTTTAGCTTTTGTGTTTGGCATTACACGTTAGTCTTAAATATATTTTGCTGTACGGCAACTAAATGCATAGGTGAACGACCAACTTTATAACCATGACTCATGAGCAAATGAACCATGTACGGTGAACATGCCATATTAGTATACTTGTTCTGACCGCGACTTGGGGTCAGTCAGTGTGTATCCATCGGGATAAGCCGTTAAAATAAAATCAAACATCTTTGATTAATTATATACCTAGACACTGAACGTTTCAAACGCGTCGAAAAAAATAGAGGCCAACAGTTGTCCACTAAATGAGTTCGAGTGAATTATTTTTTGTTGTTTTTCATGGATATAATTTTCTCACCATTTTAATAGAAACCATGTTATAACTGGTATCGTTATGCGCGCACACAAGGATACGCAGAATGATGCAGCGATAGCGTATGACAAAGCTGTCACGCATACTAGCTTAAGAAATGTTGGCCTGTTTGTTTTAGTTTCATTGCAGCACGTCACTCTATCTAGGTTTATAATTTATCAAAGTAAAAAATCATAAAAGTAACGAAGAATGGGGCGCTATTGGAAAACCACAAACGTATATTGGTTTCGTTTTTAAAATGTGTTATGTAACAAAATAGCTAAAGTGCCAAGACAAACATTACTATTACTATAGCTTTATTTATCCCTTACAATTTTACAAGACAAACATAAATGAAATCTATATATTAAACTATTTATTTTTTGTGTTTTTATTACCTTTGTTGTAATCCCTTTTATATTCAGTTAGATATTTCTTGCCAGCCTTTATGCCTAACAAAATACCCGTCTTTCGTAATATGGTAATACGGGGGTTTGTGACTATGGTTCTGATCTACTTTTGTGATAACGTCATCCTTTGACATGTGGATGTGAGCAGTGCAGTTCCACGTAATACGACTGGCGCATCCATACCTCGAACCGCCTTCACGAACGCGCCCAGTTCTGCTAAACACAAAACCGTTAAGCAGAAGCAATTTGATTCCTAATGGCGTCGTCACGTATTTTGCTGAAAACAAAAGTAGGAATTACTATTTTATAGTCAAGGAGTGATGTTACTGTTAGATAATTTATTTATGATTCAACTGTAAATTCGATTTTAATTTAAAGAATGGGTTAGAAATGGAATCCAGATATGTTTATTAAAAAAATTGAGGACTATATTATGCTTAGGTGTGTATTCGAAAGGGTAGGCAGAGGCAAACCTCTTGCTTTCAACTTTTGCGTTGAACTTCCTTTCTTCCAAGAATATCATTTCTATACGGCGTACAAATTCAATCACTGGACTTGACAAGAGCGACATGCTATTTTTTTCAAATAACAATATAAAATTAGGGATTAAATTGTGGAAGTGAATCAAAGATTTCATGCAATGTAACAATATATTTATATGCTTTGTAGCAATCGAGTTTGTTGTACAAATAGAACAAATCAACTTTAAACTTAAATAACAATACAATTTTGCTTGATCACTGAGTGTCTTAAAAGGTTGTTTTATTGTCTTAGACGGCAAGCGAGCAAGCGGTCCGCCTGATGGTAAACAGCATCCGCAGCCCATGGACTGTAGCAACGCCAGAGGCACAGCCAAGCCGATGGCAGCCGGGAGGTGGGAACTCTAAACCTCGTTCAAAGAAGGGAGGGAGGGAGGTCATAAGGAATGTTGAAGAATTACAGTATGTATTTTTAGTCAAGGGACCTATTTAAACATACGATAGTTCATGCTTGCATGTAACTAATAAAAATATACGCAAATAAAAATAATGATAAATGACAGGGTAAAACTCAAAGATAATTCGTAAAAAGGCTCCCAACGTGTGGATACCTGTGTGCTAGCTTCTTGTTTGACCTATCTTATAGTTCATTGGGATTTATGTATGAATATGACCTTTGAGTGTGATCCATTTTCCCTTCATACTTCAAATCCGGCTTAGGTTGGCAAAATAGGTGTTAAAATTGCCGCAAAAAAAGTAATATATTTTATATAAGAATCGAATTGAATACCCTCCTTAAACAGGTCCTTAAACTAGCTTTATATAAAAAAGTGGACCAAGTCCACCTTAAATAATATAAGTATGCTACAATTTCTGCAGAGACAGTGGCAGCATCAATCGCTCCGAATCGTTCATACATATTTTTACAACGAAATAAATTATTTTGGACTTCTTTTCCTAAAGGCTCATTTCACAATCAGATAAAATTATTATTAAAAAAACCTGGACGAATATAAACGTCAAATGATTTACCTATTTCAAATATTTATAAAGCCTTAGGTGCTTTTTATCTGGTGATTGATAGTTCCAAAATTAGGAATGAATACCCTCAAGACCCTAGCACAAGACTCGAAGGCTCTGGGTTCTTACTGCGATGTTTCACGAAATGTCCTTTGCTGGTGAAATGGTAAGATGCTCGCTCATGCGTGTGCTCTCCATACAGTTTTGTGATGACGTCATCCTTCGACATATGCACATAAGCCCCGCACCGTCTCGTGATCCTACTAGTGCACGCGAAACGAAGCCCTCCGTCGCGGACCTTACCGTTCTTACTATACACAAAACCATTCATGAGCAGGTGGGTCACTCCCTGCGATGTTTTTACGTATCTCGCTGAAAATGATTAATAAAATTATAATAAAACCAGCCATGGTCCCGACTTCGTAAGGTACGATTGTGGGCTACGCGAAAAAATTCATCCAGGAACAAATATTTGTCGAACATATTTTGTCTTCGTGCGGGGATCGAACCCGTGGACTTCTGTTTCATAGCCATATTATATTATATTCATTTATTTATTTAATTCATAAATTGATATTTACTAATAAAATACATAATATGACAAATTCCGCATCAAACTTAATTTTCTAGCCCTGGAATCCAACCTAGTAGCTACCTCACGTTTATATATATAGCCTAATCCTTTACCGCATGAATTATTAAAAAGATGATTTTTTTTAAAATGGTCTTTAATTTTGCTTACATAAAAGATCAAATTGAAATAAAAAATAATGAACTTAAATATTAGACATTCTCGCACGACGCCATACATGGCTTTGTAAGCAGTCTAGTCAACTAATGTGAATCCATTGCTTCGAAAATTACAAATTATATTTCGTGAAACTTCTTAAAACAATTGCGTTTATCGTTGTAACTTAAACAAATATTAAATTTTTCACATTCAGTGAAAGATCGATATTTTGAACAATACTAACATATCTGTCGGGTTATTTTGTTCCAAATGGGAAAATGATTGATCCTATCAGAGCGTACTGATGCCAAAGGAAGGCTTTGGTGCCTGGCAGGAGTCTTACGGGGCGTTTTTTGCAGGTATTGGAGATTTAGAAAAGTCGATGGGAGTGCCACCTCGGCTTGACGTCGGTGTTCCAAGAATACTAGATGGACGGCCACGTTTCTTTGGTATTGGAGTTTTGTTTACACAAGTGTGCTGGAACTGTCAGTATGATATTGAACATATTTGTAAAATAATCTTTATGTACCCGCGTAAACTGCATGAGATAATAAATCAGTCTAATCCCAGCGCTCGTCTTTGATTGCTGTGTCCCATTAACATGGCGCAGTCGGTAGGATCATTGTTATACTTAATTTAGTTTTGCAAAATGGAAACTGTTCTGTCTCCCCCGGCTCCGTTTTGTTTCGATAAAAATTCCTTCGATTTGACAAACGGAAATCTTACTGAATGTTGGAATAAATGGAGTAAAGGATTTAAGATTTATTACAACGCGTGTGAACTGCATAAAAAATCGGATTCAATTCAAGTGAACATATTACTTCATATTATCGGGGAACAGTGCAGAGACTTAATTGAACAATTAAAAGTGAAATATGAATCAGTGGATGAAGTACTGGAAATTTTTAGAAAATATTTTGAACGCAAGAGAAATGTAACGGTCGAACGTCACAAGTTTTTTACACGTAGCCAGGAAGAAAGTGAAAATATCGAACAATATGTATACGAACTCAAGAAATTATCGAACACCTGTGAATTTGGGGCATTATGTGATTCACTTATAAAAGACAGACTAATATGCGGTATTAACAGTTCCGTAATAAGGGAACGGCTGCTTCGCGAACCAGAGCTTACCCTCGAAAAAGCAATCGAAATTTGTCAAACAGTTATAGTCTCAAAAATATATTCCGAAAAGATTATCACGGATAGCGATTTACCAATAAATAATTTAAAACAATCGGAAAACGAGAAAATTATTAACAAAAATGGCATAGACGATGTGTGGCTATTAAAAAATAACTGGAGATTTCGAGGTCAGGGTCGACAGTCAGGTAGCGGACGGTCGGGCGCTGGCGGGAGGCCGCGAGCGTTGCGGGGCGGAGCCCGAGGCGGCGGCGGCGGCTACGAGGCAAGTCGAGTGCGCCCATACAGCGGCGCGGGCGGTAGCGGCGCATGGTACGGATCTGCGCCGGCAGCATCGGCGACGCGGAGCGCTCCGGCGGGCCGACCGCAGAGCAGTTGTCAACATTGTGGCATGACTCACGATTGGATGAACTGTCCGGCATATGGGAAACGATGTTTACGTTGTTCGCGAATGAACCACTTTTCTCGCATGTGTGGCGTGTATCAGGTGGAGGAGTCTGATGAACAGGTATTACATAATTTCACTTCCGAAAGTAGCGAGTGGTCTGTTAAGTTAAAAATAAATAAAGTATATATAGAATTTAGAATCGACACGGGGGCCGATGTCAATGTTTTACCTGCTAAATATTTAACACGATTAGGATTTAAAAAGGAAGATTTATTAGCTACGAATACGAGACTCCATGGTTACTCTGGAGCGCAAATAGAAGTGTTGGGCAAATGCTTTTTAAAAGTATTTTATAAAGACAAGTTATATTTACTAGAATTTAAAATAGCGAATGTCTGCTCTGAACCAATCATTGGCAAGCATGCAAGCAAAGAATTGAATTTAATAAAACGCGTGAATTCTGTCCAATGTAATCCCAACGAATATCCTGTATTTATAAAAGAATTTAGGGACGTATTTCAGGGTTTAGGTTGTTTACCGGGATATTATGACATCCAACTTAAACCAAATAGTAGGCCAGTTGTGCATGCGCCGCGAAAAATACCAATGCCAATTAGAGACAAAGTTAGGGATAAATTAATAGAGATGGAGAACTCAGGTATTATAGCCAAAGTGGAAGGTCCCACTGATTGGGTCAATAGCATGACTGTTGTCAAAAAGTCTAATGGTGATCTTAGAATCTGTTTAGATCCAAAAGAACTGAATTCAGCTATTAGGAGAGAGCATTTCAGACTACCTACACTTTATGAAATACTTTCAAATCTCTCAGGGGCAAAATTTTTTAGTACCCTCGATGCTACAAACGGTTTTTGGCAAGTAAAATTAAAAGATACTGATTTATGTACATTTAACACGCCATTCGGGCGCTATCGGTTTTTGAGAATGCCGTATGGTATTAGCTCTGCCTGTGAGGTATTTCATAGAAAAATTTACCAAAATTTTGATGATATTCAAGGTGTCTGTATGTATGTTGATGATATTTTGGTTTACGGTACGACTAAAGAAGAACATGACACAAGATTAAAATTAGTTTTAGAAAGATGCCGTAAAATTAATCTAAAGTTAAATTTAAAAAAGTGTAAATTCGGTTTAGATGAGATAAAGTATTTGGGGCACAAGATTACAAAAAATGGAGTCTATCCTGATGATAGTCGTATTTCGGCCATAGTAAATATGCCCCGTCCGCAAAACAGTAAGGATCTGGAAAGATTTTTGGGATTAATCACATACGTCAGCAATTTCATACCACAATTGTCTGATAAAACACAACATCTTAGAGAGCTCTTAAAGAAAAATATAGAATGGCACTGGACCGAACATCACGAAAAATCCTTTTTAGAATTAAAAAAATGTTTGTCTCTAAAACCCGTTTTACAGTTTTATAGCATGCAAAAGCCCATAGTTATATCTGTAGACGCCAGTAGATTCGGTTTGGGAGCGGTATTACTGCAGGATAGTCTTCCTGTATGTTATGCTTCTAAGGCTCTGACTAAGACAGAACAGCGTTATGCCCAAATAGAAAAGGAATTATATGCCATTGTTTTTGCGTGTGAAAAATTTTATAGTTATATTTATGGCCGCACGGACGTTACTATTGAAACCGATCATAAACCGCTCATTAGTATATTAAAAAAGTCTATGGCGGATACTCCTTCTCGATTACAGCGCATGTTGCTCAGATTACAGCCATATACTTTTAATTTAGTATTTAAGCCTGGAAAATATTTATATATTGCGGATACGCTGTCCCGCGCGGTAGAGAGTAAGGCGGATGATTGTTATGAGGACTTACGAGAAGACATTAAAGAGGCGGTACGTACTATATGCTCTCATAACGAATTGACTGATACTAATTTTATAACTTTACAAAAAGAAACAGAAAAAGATAGAGAACTTCAGGAGTTAAAAGTGTTTATAAAACATGGATGGCCGAATACCAAACTAAATTTACCAGATTATGTCAAACCATACTGGCAATATAAAGACGAACTTACAGAGGCGTGTGGGTTATTATGGAAAGGAGATAGGATAGTTATCCCGAAACAATTACGAAAAGAAATGCTAAGTAAGATACATTTACCACATCTCGGGTTGGAAAAAAGTAAATTAAGAGCGCGTGAGCTATTTTTCTGGCCAGAATTAAATAATCAATTACACACATTGATAGAAAATTGTCAATCATGTCAAACGTATAGGAAAGTTAACACTAAAGAGGAACTCATACCACATGAAATTCCAGGTAGGCCTTGGTCAAAAATCGGTGTAGACTTGTTTTATTTTCAAGGAATTAATTACCTGTTGGCTGTTGATTATTATAGCAAGTTTATAGAAGTTGCACAGTTAACTAGTACACTCGGTTGTTCAATTGTTAACCATTTAAAAGCAATGTTTAGTTCTTTGGGAATTCCGGAAATAATCATATCGGATTGTGGCCCACAGTTTACATGCTCTGAGTTTCGTCGATTCACCACTGACTGGGGAATCCAACATGTAACATCTTCACCTTATTTCCCTCAGTCAAATGGACAGGCCGAGCGCTCTGTGCAGACTGTAAAAAATATGCTAAAAAAATGTAGACATGCAAAATCAGATTTCCGGTTAGCTTTGGTAGAATATCTTAACACGCCAATAAATGACACATTACCGTCTCCCGCAGAATTACTACAAAATAGAAAATTAAGAAGTGTTATACCCACGCGCGAATCATTGTTGAATCCTTTTCTAAACAAAAGTGTTTTGCCAAAGCTGCTATCTCGACAGCAGGCATACAAAAAAAAATTATGATGAACACTCTCATAACTTGAATGAACTTGATATCGGTCAGAGAGTAAGGGTCTACAACATACATAAAAAAATTTGGGAAAGCGGAGTTATAAAAAATAAATTAAGACAGAGAAGTTACGAAATACAATTAAATTCCGGTAAAGTAGTTGTTAGAAACAGACGGCATATAATTAGTGAACTAACAAGAACTGCGGCCCCAGTTTCTGATTTTAATTTAGATTATGATGATATTGAGTACCAAGGGAGTTCAGGCACGACATTGACATCGTCTCCAGTTCCTAGCTCAAATACTAATGTGCATATTACTCGTTTCGGCAGGACAGTCAGACCTCCGGATAGATGGGGATACTAAGCCAGTAACGTCACACATGGTGAGAACGCTCATGTAGTGATAATAATAGATAAGAAAAATAATAATTATTATTATTATAAACTGTAGAATTGGATGTAAAATAAATGATAATACTAACATAATTATGTAATAATCATATAATGGAATGCATAATAAATACATATATTTTTTTTTACATGTGTAATTTAAGAATTAGTCAGATCATATTATTATTTTATTTTGTTTGCATATTGTGTAATAATTGTAAACGATATTATAATTTATTGAAATTTTAATGCCATAAACATTGATGTATTAAAATACATCAACGGCCATAAACGAATAATGAGAATTGTATCTTTAATTTATTTGTATTTTTTCTTTAAAATGACATTTATTAATAATCTGATGTAATTGAACTAAATGTAAAACGGAATAATGGAATTGAAATAATAATAATTATAATTTATTACTTATGTTAAATTTGTTAATATTTCAGTTCAATTACGTGGGTTTTTTTTTTTGTTTTTGTTTTTGTAAGAAGAAAGATGTCAGTATGATATTGAACATATTTGTAAAATAATCTTTATGTACCCGCGTAAACTGCATGAGATAATAAATCAGTCTAATCCCAGCGCTCGTCTTTGATTGCTGTGTCCCATTAACAAACTGCGAGTTTAAACGCAAATAAAGGCATGTATTGGTCGGAATTTTCTTGAATTTCATTTCTTGAATAAACAAAAAGTAGGTTACCCTGAATGCATGCGAAGCCATGTATGATAGCAGTATTTTTTTTTGTAACTCATACGAAGCTATATATTGAAAAAAGAAAACAAAAATGTACGAAGAAAGTTGGACATTGAAATAATTTAACTATTTTAATATTTTAGAAGATATAAAGGATATATTTATATTTTTTATACTATTTACTTACCAGTAGGTATTTTTTTATTTTGAATCCTAAAAGTTGCAAATTTTTTTCTGACACCGGCTGATCATATTCCTTGCGCATATTGTCACTGGCCACGGTTTCACGATAAAATGCTTCATTTAATTTAAGTTTTTTTTTTTCAAAAAAATCATAAACATGTCCACATATAGCTTGGCATACGCCATACATTAAGAGATGTTTATGACTGGCGCTTGACGGGCGAAAATACAAAACAGATTGACAATAGTCAAGATTTTTAATTTATATAATTATAATCTACATAATACTTATGATCACAAACGAATACACAAAGATTTCGTTAGCTTGTTTCGTAACAGAGCATTATGAGCCTTATTTGTAAGCCTTAAAATCTAATCTTAAATTGATGAATTCGTACCATGCAGCGCTTTATTATTTCTGTATTATCCTTAATCTCTTACAACCAAGCGTAATTCTTCTCATTGCTAAATCTACGCCAACTTATTCTTTTTAATATAATACAACCCCTCCTTCGTCACATAATAACTTCGCGGTGCATGATTGTGATCTGTATCCGCTTTGATTATGGCGAAATGGATGTCCATGTGTATATGCGCCCTGCAGTGTCTTGACACAGTATTGGAGCAGGCGAATCTATAGCCTCCGAGTCGCAGCCGCCCGCTCCTGCTGTATGTGTACCCATTCATTAACAGCAACTGAACGCCTTTCACGGTCGTTATGAACCGAGCTAAAAATAATATCTACTTTGTAGTATATGATAAAGTCTATGATATAAACTATTTTAAAGGCATCGAGCTGACAAAAATATGTATACCACATAATTTTTTAAGAGCGGTATAAAAAAAAAACGATTAGAAAAACCAATCCTTCTCGAGCAACTTCTATTCTTTCAATAATAGTTAATTTGAAGTGAAGTCCGCAATCACACAGCAATTTTTAATTAATACATTTATTATACATCCATTTATGTCTTACTTATTTAACTTTTACATCCAAAACATGATTTTATTATTTATTGAATGCCATAGGCGTTCACTACCAGTGATATTACAACATTTTATTTTCAATAAGACATTCATTAGGTAGGTGGTAGGTCTCTCATATGTGAGAGTCCATCTGGGTGGGTACCACCGCAATGTCTATTTCTACCGCCAAGCAGCAGTGTGCATTCACTGCAGTGTTTCGGTGTGAAGGACATTGTAGCCAGTGGAACTACTGGATATAATGAGACTTACCATCTTGTGTCTCAGGATGACGAGCGCAGTGGAATGCCAAACAGTAGGTACTTTGTAAGTCAAGGTGCTGGATGGTGTTGCTACTGTTTATGGGTGGTCGTATCGCTTACCATCAGGCGAACATAAAATGCAAAAAAAACAAAATTAAAAAAATTGGCTTTGCTTGTCACTTGTCTCACCTCCAAGCGGTGTCGGTTTTTACAAGCTTTTATTTAACTTGCAAGGCATGTAACTATATTTGTTCGGGTGGAATCTTGCAAGTCAATTTTGAAGCAGTTACCCTCAACCGATTGTGTTGAAATTTGGCATACACGTTCAGTTTGGGTGACAATGCATGATAATATAATACAATAATTATGTAACTTGATCTTGACAAAAGTAAATCTCGCGACAAGCTTTTATCTCTACATAGTATTAAACAAAGTTTGATTCAAAATAAAGTTTTCTTTTTTTTTTAGAGGCTTTAAAAAAACTTGTTTTTAAAAAAAAACTTATTATTTATTCTGCACAAATCAAAAGCCTGCGCTAGATATTACACAAACAAAAAAACACTTTTGAAGATGATGGTATCATCGTCAGGCACAGTATGTTTTGAAAATTTCAATACATTTATTTTTTTAAATATACACAAAAACCTCTGGTGTGTTTTTTGTCGTTAACAATAGAGTAACAAAATATCTACGAAAATCGCTACTGCCCATATTTGTTAAGCTTCGTTGGTGCAGAAACAGATAAAACGACTTAATTTGAATGAACACACACATGAACGCCGACGTCTTTTTCCAAGAGGTACACGCGTACATGTCCGTATTAGCAACCACACGTTATAGACCCGAACTACTAAAAGTGTAAGTAGACGTAAATATTACAAACGTCTCTAAGATTGCATAAATTCGCGAACCTATGGCGACTTGAAAAAACAATTCAGCGTCTTTCAACGCGCAATTAACTGTAGTTTGACATGTCAGGGCTATTTATCCCTAATTACATTTTCTGAATGCTATAATAGTAATGGATACTTGACTTAGAGGAAATCTTAGACTTATTTGAACATTAACATACTGACACGAGTCTTCACGTCTGTAATCGTTATGGCGTGTCAAACACGGCAGCTTTAACGTAAGCATTTATAATTATATATTACAGTACGATATATTTCAATACATCTTTCCATAAAAATCGACAGACCACACATGACGGCTATAATATAGGTATATTTACGTCTTGGTGTATCAAGATACAAAGCGATATAAAAATATAGATTTATAACTCAATACAAGTGCGTGAATGCAACGTATACCAGTGGAATGAATGTAAAAATACATAACATTATAATGTAAAGCTATTCATACCGGGATGTAATGTTCATCAATATATATTATAGCCATAACTATATTATAGCTGCCGTGTGTGATGGCCTTAATACAGCGTATAGTTGTTGCAGGGTTTTGATTACCTCAGTAAATGCTTACCAAGATCCTTGTTAACCGACTTCAAAAAAAGGAGGTTCTTATATCACCTTATTATTTGGCATTATATCAATACACTCAGCCTCTCTATTTTTTATTTTAACACTCCCTAAATTTTGTATCAATTATATTAATTATTGATTGAAGAATCAAATAATATATAAATGTAATTTCGAACGTTATTAATTAGTTATATCTCGTGCATTATTTACTGGTGTTAATATAGCAAAAAATTATTATAAACCACTCAAAAAGTTGAGTGCATTTAACTTACGGCGTATAACTAATTCGAGATTTTGTCGCTTCTTTATAGTATGTCCATGACCAGTTCCAGAAATTTAATAATTAATATCTATTCCCTAATTATATTATTATATTTTATGTTATAATTTTTTTTTTATCGAAGGCAACGCAAAATGGTCTTACTGCATCTGATAAGTGAAATGAAGCCCAAAAGAATGTCCGGAACGAGATACCTATTACCTACGTTCCTGGACGGTCGGCAGAGTTACGTCGCCCTGCTTAGGTAATTGCTTCTTCATGAAATTGCATTTGAACTATTTCACGGTGTAATTATGTGATAACCACAATAATACATAATTATAACTACTAAGAAAAGTAGGAATAATAGAAACCTAAACTATTTAAAAAGAAGGTACATATTTATTTACATATGAACTGGCTGGTGTATGCGCTATACTGCCAAACTAATTTAGACCTTAACATACCTCCCATCCTTAGTCTTAACATACTTTATAGGGTCGTGGTTGTGATCCGTAATAGCTGTCTTTATGACGTTATCAGCGCTGACGTGCACGTACGCTTTACAGCCTTTGCTGAAAGCGCTGGAACAGCTGTATCTAGCGCCGCCAGCACCTATTCTTCCACTCTTGAAGAATGTATAGTCATTTATCATTAGTAGTTTAGGCCCCCTGGCCAATGTGATGAAAAGAGCTGCAAAACAATTTTTAATAAAACTTATTGTAGTATCAACCAGGGTAAAAGGGTGGTTTTATGTCCATAACTGGTTCCTTTCACGCAATGGAGCTTTTTATTCAATAATTATTGTTGTCATATTATTTACTGTGCGTATCATCCGCCATTAATCAATCTTTGCAATACCGATCTAGCGGCACTCCGACTAGGCCTTCACATAGCAATTATTAGAATGAAAAGCTTCTACATGCATTTTTTTTATTGTAATAAATATTTCAAATCTCGCGACAAGCTTTTATCTCTACATAATATTAAACTGGTGGTAGGTCTCTCATATGTAAGAGACCGTCTGGGTGGGTACCACCGCAATGTCTATTTCTACCGCCAAGTAGCAGTGTGCATGCACTGTTGTGTTTCGGTTTGAAGGGCATTGTAGCCAGTGTAACTACAGGACATAGTGAGACTTAACATCTTATGTCTCAGGATGACGAGCGCAGTGGAATGCCTCACAGTACTTTGTAACTCAAAGTGCTGGATGATGTTGATACTGTTTATGGGTGGTCGTACCGCTTACCATCAGGCGAACGGCATGCTCGTCTCGTCATCAATGCCATAAAAAAAAAACAAAGTTTGATTGAAAATAAAGTTTTCTTTTTCTTTTTAGAGGATTTAAATAAAAACTTGTTGTAAAAAAAAATATTATTTATTCTGCACAAATCAAAAGCCTGCGCTCGATATTACGCAAACAAAAAAATATTTTGAAGATGATGGTATCATCTTCAGGCAGACTATGTTTTGAAAATTCCAATACATTTAATTTCTTAACCTTACAGAAACCTCTGGTGTGTTTTTTGTAGTAAACAATAGAGTAAAAAAATATCTACGAAAATCGCAACTGCCCATATATTTGTTTAGCTTTGTTAGTGCAAAAACAGATAAAACGACTTAATTTGGATGAACACACACATAAACGCCGATGTCTATTATCCCCGAAGAGGTACACGCGTAAATGTCCGTATTAGTAGCCACACGTTATAGACCCGAACTACTAAAAGTGTAAGTAGACGTAAATATTACAAACGTCTCTAAGATTGCATAAATTCGCGAACCTATGGCGACTTCAAAAAAACAATTCAGCGTCTTTCAACGCGCAATTAACTGTAGTTTGACATGTCAGGGCTATTTATCCCTAATTACATTTTCTGAATGCTATAATAGTAATGGATACTTGACTTAGAGGAAATCTTAGACTTATATCTACTTACTATTTGAACATTAACATACTGACACGAGTCTTCACGTCTGTAATCGTTATAGCGTATCAAATATGGCTGGCTGGCTATAACGTAAAACGTAAACTTTCGTCTGGTAAACGTTAAATGTATATATTATAGCACGATATATTTAAATATATCTATATATATAAAAATGAATCCCTATTTTCCTTGGTCACGGCATCACGCGTGAACGGCTGGACCGATTTCGTTTTTTTTATGTGTTTGTTATCGTCAGGAGAAGGTTTTTATGAAAGAAAAAATTAAGAAAATTGCGCGGATAATTAGAAAATTTAAGAATACTTAACCACCATATTAAAAATGTAACTTTAGCACTTTTGACAATATAAACTTTTTTAATTCAGCCTTATGGCATTTGACATAACATTGAGAGAATGCGTGCTGCAAATATCGTCAAAGATGTTATATATATATAATTCTTTTGTACGTGTATATGTCACTGAACTCCTCCTAAACGGCTGGACCGATTTTAATGACATTTTTTGTGTGTCTTCAGGTGGATTTGAGAATGGTTCAGATTAACAATTGGATCCGGTAGGTGGCGCTGTACTCGGGTTCTAGGATTTTATTTCCTTTTTAGGGCAGGACAACGTCTGTCGGGGCCGCTAGTATTTCCATAAAAATCGACAGACCACACACGATAGCTATAATGTATATTTACTTCTTTATATATTAAGATACAAAGCGATATAAAAATATAGATTCATAAGTCAATACAAGTGCGTCAATGCAACGTATACTAGTGGAATGAATGTAAAAATACATTACATTATTTGGCATACAATACATTCAGCCTCTCTATTTTTTATTCCATGACTTCCAAAATTTTGTACTAAAATGCACACTATTTAATTATTGATTCCAGAAACAAATATATAAATGTAATTTCGAACGTTATTAATAAGTATTATCTCGGGCATAATTTACTGTTGTTAATATACCGAAAATTAATCATAATCCACTCAAAAAGTTGAGTACATTTAACCTACGACGAATATTGAAATCAACGGCGAATAACTAATTCGAGATTCTTTCGCTTCTTTATAGTGTGTCCATCACAAGTCCCAGAAATGGAAATAATATCTATTTTCTAATTATATTTTTATATTTTATAATGTAATTACTTTTTCATCGAAGGCAACGCAAAATGGTCTCACTGCATCTGATATTAAGCGAAATGAAGCCCAAAAAAATGTCCGGCACGAGATACCTACGTTCCTGGACAGTCGGCACCGTTACGTCGTTCTGCTTAATTGCTTCATCATGAAATTTGCATTTGAACTATTTCATGGTGTGATTATGTGATAACCACAATAATACATAATTATAACTACTAAGAAAAGTAGGAATACTAGAACCCTAAACTATTTAAAAAGAAGGTACATATTTATTTACATATGAACTGGCTGATGTATGCGCTATACTGCCAAACTAATTTAAGTTCCTAACATACCTCCCATACTTAGTCTTAACATACTTAATAGGGTCGTGGTTGTGATCCGTCATAGCTGTCCTTATAACGTTATCAGCGCTGACGTGCACGTACGCTTTACAGCCTTTGCTGCAAGTGCTGGAACAGCTGTATCTAGCGCCGCCAGCGCCTATAGTCCCAATCTTGAAGAATGTATAGTCATTTATCATTAAAAGTTTAGACCCTCCAACCAATGTGATGAAATGCGCTGCAAAACAATTTTGAATAAAATTTAATGTAGTATTAACCAGGGTAAAAGGGTAGTTTTATGTCCATAACTGGTTCCTTTCACGCAATGGAGCTTTTTATTTAATAATTATTGTTTTCGTATTATTTACTGTGCGTATCGTCCGCCATTAATCAACCTTTGCAATACCGATCTAGCGGCACTCCCACTAGGCCTTCTCATAGCAATTATTAGAATGAAAAGCTTCTACTTGCAATTTTTTTATTGTAATAAATATTCTAAATGGCGTTGCTGTTGACAGACAGGCGAAATCCTTTCTATCAGTCTCATCGAAAAACAAAATCACTATCTATCCCACAGTACGGTACCCCGAGCATGAATACTAATAAAGATGCACAAGTACACACACATAAAACTAATAAAACCACAAATAAACCAGTAACTTTGGCAGAAGCGGTTCATAAACACACTGATAAGCAAAATAATACAATCCCCGCCAAAGCTAGTGCACAGGGTACGGCCACGAAATCGGATAATTCATCAAATCACGAGCATACTTTACGTGAGAAGAACATTGATCAGGGAAAAGACTTAACGTTGAATTTAGATAGTAGTTGGACTCAGGTACAGAGAAAAAGAAAGAGTTTTCTTTCCAAAGAAGTTAGCAAAGGCCAGAATTCTAGCTTAATTGAAATACAGGCTACGGAACGGAAGAAACATCTTCATATTTGGCGACTCCATCCCGAAACAACTGTCGAAAAATTGACTTCACACGTAAAAAATATCTGCGGTTCAGAAGTAATGGTTAAGATAGATAAAATAAAACATAAAACTGAACGCGATTATGCATCCTTTATTATAGGGATACCGGAGGGAACATATTCCAAATTGTGCCGCCCAGAGGTATGGCCACTGAATGCAGAATTCTCGGAATGGATTTGGTTTCGGAAATCCTCAAATAGATCAAAAATGGGAACATGAATATATTGAAGTTTTTTATCAAAATGCACGTGGGTTGAGGACGAAATCGAATAAATTTTATAATAATATTCAAACATCAGGAGCAGATTTAATTGCAATTACCGAAACTGGTTGTAATGAATCGATACTTAATGCGGAGCTTGTACCACCAGGATATCAAATCGTAAGATGCGATCGTGCAGATGGTAGAAAGCAAGGAGGCGCGTTTTTAGTGGCCACACACGATTATGATATACGCGAAGTGGCGGTACCGAGTGACATTAACATCGATGAACGCGCATTCGAGCTAGTATGCACTACCGTACATAAAAATAGTAATTTTTGTTTTTGTTGTTGTGTGGTTTATATTCCACCAAATAGTAACGAACAGGAATATTTGATTTTATTTCAAATTATTGAACGTCTATGTGTTAAATATAAAACCATTATTGTTGTAGGTGATTTTAACTTAAATTCTTGTAGTTATAACACTTCTAATTATTATGAATACTTTGTATCTTTTTGTGAATTTACTCAGAGAAATTATGTACCTAATTGTAATGGACGGCAACTAGATTTAGTATTATGTTCGTTAAGTGTGGGTGAAAACGTGTGTGTGCGGGAGGCGGACGAGGCGCTCGTGCCCATAGATGCGTATCACCCGCCGCTCGCTATACGTATACCGATTGGTACTACAGCGCGCGTTCATTCACTAGCTGCGGCTTCCACTTCTACCGTGCCCACTAGCCACGGTGACGGTTGCAATACAAATTGTTTTGACAAGCAGTGGAATTTTTTTAAAGCGGATTATCATTTATTATACTCTATGTTAGCTAATACTGACTGGACGCCGATATATAGTATAAACGACCCTGAGGAGGTTTTAAATTTTTTCTATGATACATTGGATAACATTATGGATAAGTGTGTTCCCAGGAAGAAGCGTAAGCGGGTAGACTCTCGGTACAGTTACCCTAACTGGTATACATCTGACATCATTCGCAACATTAAAATAAAGGCTAAGTGGCATAAACTGTATAAAATTAGTAGGGTACAAAGAGATTATGACAAGTTTGCTCACTATAGAACTAGGGTAAAAGAGATGATAGCATCTGAGTATAAGCTACACCTAGACATTATTCAGCGGAATATAACCAAGGACCCTAAACTTTTTTGGCAATATGTGAAATCAAAGAAAGGAACTGTAAATCGCAAAAAAATTACAAGAGATGGTTATATTTTAACAGATTATGAATGTGCAAGTGAGTTTGCTCGATTCTTTCACTCTGTGTATAGCGATCGTCGGGCTCAGCTGGACATAGCTGCAGCGGTCGCGGCAAGCGGTGGGACCAGTGAACGAGTGCATGTCGGCCGACTGGACTTGAAGCAGGTGGAAGAGGCGCTGTCGCGACTCAAGCCTAGGACCTCGGCTGGACCAGATGGCATTCCTGCTTTTATAATAAAAGATTGTAGTGCTGTCCTGGCCGAGCCGCTATTACATCTGTTTAATCAGTGCATTGACGCATCATACTTTCCAATTAGATGGAAAGTTACGCGTGTTGTACCTGTGCCCAAGGGAGAGGCGGGTTCAGACGTCAACGGATACAGACCTGTGGCAGTACTGGCGACACCCGCCAAGGTATTTGAATCCATAATACATCAGTGTATTTTTAAACAGGTATCGCCACTGTTATCCGATGCTCAGCATGGATTTAGACCACATCGCAGCACGACTAGCAATCTTTTAAATTTTATTACTTATGTAATTCCACATGTAGACGCGGGCGAGCAAGTAGATGTTGCTTATTTAGACTTCAAAAAAGCCTTTGACATGGTTGATAACGATATACTGTTGGCTAAATTGGCGTCTGTCGGGTGCACTCCAAAATTACTTAATTTTTTTGTTAGCTACATGGAGGATAGACAACAGTATGTTGACTTTGCTGGTTATAAGTCTGAATTATATTTTACCAGATCGGGAGTAAGTCAGGGGAGTAATTTGGGACCACTGAATTTTATTTTAATGATCAACGACTTGCCGAATGTTGTTAGGGATGCTACCTGTTTGTTGTTTGCGGACGATCTAAAACTGCTTCTTCCTATCAAAGACAAGAGTGACAGTGAGCGGCTGCAGCAAGATATTCAGCGAGTAGTAGAATGGAGTAACAGAAATAAATTATATTTTAATGGATCCAAGTGCTCGGTCATAACATTCAGCCGGAAAAAACGGCCATACCACCACCCCTATGAACTGGACGGTGTATTATTAAATAGGACAGAAACGGTACGAGATCTGGGACTATGCCTTGACACTGAATTAACATTTAGAAACCATGTATTAACTGTTTGTAAAAAATCTTATAGAAGCTTGGGTTTCATGTTGAGGCGCGCAGAAGGATTTACTAATAGTAAAGCTATTATAGCGTTGTACAATGCACTGGTAAGGAGCCAGTTAGAATGCAATGCCGTCATCTGGTCTCCACATGAAATCAAATACAGTCTGATGCTCGAACGGATTCAGAATAAATTTACCAGGTATCTGTACCAGAAGCTTTATGGGGTATATCCATTCTATCCATTAATGTATCCGAACTTGTTTATATTAGGTATGGTAGGCTACGAGGAGTTGGCAAGTAGACGAGAGCTAGCACTGGTAACATATTTATTTAAGTTAATACGTGGCAAAATCGACAACCCGGAGTTACTTCGAGTGGTGATGTTTTCTGTGCCTGACAATTACCTAGGTAGACGGAGGAAGCCGCAGCTGCTGGTTGTTCCGCGTGGTAGGACCAACTTACTTAACAAGGCCCAAATTACACGCGCCTTGCGCACTCTTAATGAAGTTGCCGAAAAAATCGACATATTTTGGTGTACTCTGAGTAATTTTAACAAAATAGCATTAAATACAATTTGTTATGGTAGTTTTAAAGATGAATAATGTAGATTTAAGTATAAGATTAGAGTATAAGTAGTATGTATAAGTAGATCAACACTACTGTATTAGGGCTAACCCTGTAAGAGTAGTTGTTAAGTGGGTAATAAATAAATAAATAAATAAATAAAAAATATACGCGCTATCGTATAGTGATGGTGTCGTTTATGGAAATTTTTGTATGGAAATTTGAACAGCGCCCGGTGAACGTATTAGGAACTAAAATGCGGCAGCATGAGAACTGCGCGCGTGTAAACTTCGAATAGTAAAGTCTAACCATGGTAACGGTCAACTTAAAATATACGTGAATTGACAGTAGGTACAACTCTGTTTTTTGACGTTTATTAAACAAATACGTAAACGTTAACTTACTCGACTGACTGCCTCGTTGGCGTAGTTGTATTACGGTACGACTGCAAGGCTGAGGTCTCGGGTTCGATCCCCGGGTCGGGCAAAGTGATATTGGATTTTTCTATTCAGTATCAGCCCGGAGTCTGGAATTTGTGCCCGGTATGGCGATAGGCTCGCCCCCTATCACATCATGGGACGGAATACGCTTGGCGAAAACTGGGTGCACTAGTTGCGCCTCTGCCTACCCCTTCGGGGATAAAAGGCGTGAGTATGCGTTGCGTGAACTTACTCGATACGAATACTATACGATAAGCGTCAGTTCCTACTAGGCGTACTGGTCATCGGCCTCTATCGATCCAGCTCTCAACTTATCTAGGTTAGACTTGTGTATGTTATATATAATAGTTGCGGACAGTGAAAATGGATTCAAATGATAGGCATTATAAGGTGTTAAATAAAATTGTTGTATATTTCAAAATAACGAGACCATATTTTATAAACTGAGGTTGACAATAACAGCTGAGTTTATGAATTTTATAAATTAAAGACAAAATACAATATAAGTCTACATAAGGTTAAGCTTTGAACAAATCAAATACGAATCGTTTTGTTTTTTTTTTTAAGTTTATATTACTTTTTAATAGTTTTCATAAAACATTACAAAGATATATAATATAATAAAAAATTACATTTACAAAATTATATATAAATGCGTTTTTAATTTTTGTGCAAAATTCAATTGGATAACATTTTTTAATAAAAACAATTTATCACAGAATAAAATACAATTGGAATGTAATTTAGATTTAAAAATTAAGACTAACAAATGACTAGATAGAAAAAAAATATTGCGATTAAAATATCGGTGATAAATTTCATTAGGTTAAATTTTTTTATTTTTTTATTGCATTGAATGACGAGACGAGCATGCCGTTCGTCTGATGGTAAGCGATACGACCACCCATAAACAGTAGCAACACCATCCAGCACCTTGACTTACAAAGTACTGAGTGGCATTCCACTGCGCTCGTCATCCTGAGACATAAGATGTTAAGTCTCATTATGTCCAGTAGTTATACTGGCTACAATGTCCTTCAAACCGAAACACAACACATAAAATTGCCTACTTACAATAAATAAACTATTTCAGTGGAAACATGCTAGATACAATAGGCTTCTCTAACATACAATAGTTCACCCTTTTATTTACAGTTCCAAAATGTTTCATTTAAATCTACACGGTTTTGGATTAGCATGCAATATACAGTCAGAAGCATAAGTAGCTGAACAAATTCAAAATTTCAAATTGCCTACTTACTTTTGTGTTCTTACTAATCTTTTTGTCTTCACAAAAATAAAATAAAAGAGATTTACTTTACTTCAAACGAAGAAAAAAAGTTTCAGTTTAACTTAACGGGTATATAGGCGATTTGAAATTTTGAATTTGTTCAGATACTTATGCTGCTGACTGTACAGGTTTCCCCACATATAAATGCAGTTACAACATATATTGTAAATAAATACATTCTGATAATTGTAAAAATATTAATGCAAAGCATCGTATTAATCATATTCATAAACCAATTTCACTTTTTGAGTAGCATCTTAAGTAAAGGTTAAGGTACTGAACTATTTATTTTAAAAACTTGAGCTATTTGAATGCCTGTTATTAGTAGTCGTTGCTGTTTAATAAATGACACTCAGTTCTCAAAATCTAAGCTTTGACGTAACGGATACGATCGGGCTTTCAAGTAACGTTGTTAAGTGTTTATTAAATAGCGTCGACCTCAAGATGTTGGCTTTTACTTGACAGCGTATTAGCTGACATTGCACTTCAAAACGAAACCGATTTGGATTTTATAATACGGTCCAAGACGTTTTAGGTAAAATGCAGCTTAAGTTTACAGCATGTGTCTTTCCAATTTGTAAAGACCAATGCTGGAAACTAAGCTATACCTTTGTAAATTACTATTTTGTAGAGCAAGCATCTTGTCAACCCCACAGATGGTGTAGGTACTACAATTAGTAGTTACTACATAGGTAGTTAATACATCGCAAGTTTTTCGAAGTTACTTATGCTTATGGATGTCGTTAATCACTTTCTGTTGGGGGACCCGTTAGATTGATCCGGCCTTTTTACCTTTTTTATAATTGATAACTTTTTCTACAATACCTAATATTCATCTACTTCATGCCTCTTTTTACCCGATGGTTCGGTTTTATATTTTGTAATTTTTATCTTTGTCGACAAATGATCAAACCCCAAGACAGATATTGCAAGTAATAAGGACATTTGTCTAGAAATGGAATAAAATGTGAAATATCTGCACTAGTGACGGATTATATCGATCGTTATTTGGCAAACATTCTAACAGAAGATTGGATAGGAGCCAAATGGGTCGCTAATGCAATTCTACAACAGAGTGTTGGGATATAATAAAATATTTTCAACAACGATGAGTAACTTTTAACTGCTGGTTTGGTGAGTGAATTTAAAATATGATGAAAAAGAGAATAAAATAAGAAAAGAGAATTAAAAAAAAAGATATAGAGTAGAAAGAAGCAAACATAAGAAATTTGCATATGCATATTATGTAGAGAAAGCCAAGGAATGGATATTATCCAAAATTCTATAGACACCTATTATATTATAATAACTATTATATTAAGCTCTATAGGTGTATAAGTGATTACTTTAAATAAGATATTCATGACGGATCACAGGTTTGGGACAAAATACTTACGTTTTATAATTCTAAAGATTACGGTAGCATGGATTGGTCATCGTAAAATAAGAATAGCACAGCTAACGATGACGTCAAATGGCTTTTTAATTGGCTAAAACCTATAAAGACCACTAACACTTTCAATAAAGCCATTATAATTGATAATTAAGAATTTTCTGTTTTGCAAATGAGGAATAACATTTTTTTTCTCATATTGCCAAGAATATTGAAATAGAATGGCACGATACAAGCAATTCTCGATGATGGTTATCTCTCACGCTTAAAAATAAGTAAAAGTAGGCTTTAATGATTTCAGCCTAAGCCTGGTGTGTCAAAACCTTACAAAAGACGATATAAATCTATTAGCTATTTTTTCGCTTAACTACATAGGTGCTTGATAGTATATAAAATTAATGACTAGAAGTTTTAGGCTACGCTTAAAGTCTTCTTTACCAAACAGACATTAAGGGTCGTAATAAATAGTCAGAGCCATGAAAAATATGATCCTTTTGGTTAACTAAAAATAAATTAATTTGGATAATAACTATTCTGATCAATTCTTGGATCAGCAAACGTTAACAAAATCCAACACAGCATCAATAAACCAAGCGAATGCTGTGTATATTAGAAATTGAATACAAATAGCAGTACGGTACAGTATATATGTGGCGAAATTTCTCTATCTCAGTATGTGCAACACACTGTGGCAACGCAATTAACTCAATTGCTTAATAATGAAATTTCGCGCAACACTACCCTCATCTATAGCATTTTATAACGCCAGCTATATCTAACTCTCTCTCTTCTTCACTGGAGTGCCGAAAGGACTGTGAGTGTGGTCCATATTACTCCTAACGATCGTCATATCATCAGCCAAGTGGAGGTACGCCTTGCACTTGTGCCATCTATTCTTCGTACAACCCCATCTGAACCCGTTCTTTGTCCTACTCTGCTTGTAATACGTGAAGTTGTGGTAGACCAGCCTCTCCTTCCCGCGGGCGGTCATGAATATATTCACTGGAAGAGAATATTCATTTATTTCACCTGTACCTTTGTAGCTTAACTCTACTTAAAGCGCATGCGTGCATTATTGAAAAATCGACTCACTGTCATCGCCCCGGTGCCCATGCTTCGGGTAAACGAGAGAGTGTTATCCTCTGTGGCACAAGCTACAGTGTCGAAAAAAACGACACAGACGATGTAGCATTTATATTTTTAGATATTATAATCACGCATTGGAAAAAACCAAACGCGATTTCTTCTTTTTTTTATGGCATTGAAACACGACGCGACGAGCATGCCGTTCGCCTGATGGTAAGCGATACGGCCACCCATAAGTAGTAGCAACATCATCCAGCACCTTGACTTACAAAGTACTGTGTGGCATTTCACTGCGCTCGGCATTCTGAGACATAAGATGTAAAGTCTAATTATGTCCAGTAGTTACACTGGCTACAATGTCCTTCAAACCGAAACACCATAGCGCATGCACACTGCTGCTTGGCGATAGAAATAGACATTGCGGTGGTACCCACCCAGACGGACTCTTACATATGAGAGACCTCCCACTAGGACATTTAATTTTTTTCTTCCTGTACATTTTTTTTTCATTTCTTTCTTTATCTCCGGTTCTAAATAAGGTATGCGATCATTTTGGTCGAAGAATACTCGCTGGAGCGAGCTCTTTCATTAGAGTTTTGCCTACTTAAATTAGTTAAACTGAAGGTAAGTTGAATTGTTCTGAACATTTAACAGGAGTTTTGAATTATAATATCAACATACACGGGTACTTTAGTTCAAAAAAATCAATTTCTTTTAAAAAAATCATGCTTTATTACTAAACTGTGGGCTATATCCAACTACTATGTTATAAGATGGATGTTTCTCTACTAATTGGAAACTGAGTGCCTACTTTGTAAAACGAAATCCGTAGTTTCGGGTGACGGATCGCACGTTTTCTTACTACGAAGTGTTACGGATCCGATGACGGATTCGACGACGGATTCGATGTTCGGATTTTGACACTAATGACATTTTTACTTTCGTTGACCCTACTTTGAAAACCAATTTGACGTAAAATACATCGTTTCTTCGTTCGGATCTTAGCCTCAATTTCACGAAAGCTCTAAACCTTTCGTTTGGTCTTCAGAGGTTTTAAAATGGTTCGATTCCTTCTGTATGAAGAGTTGTTGCGAGAGGAAAGTGCTAAGCGAATTCGGAAGCGTCTCTGCGAACTGCGTGAAACCTTCGTTCAATGCAATATTCCAAACATGGAATTTTTTAGAATTTATACGGTTTCACCATCCCTTTTTGAAATCATGTACGAGGACATAGTTCCACTGCTTCCTCCAAAAAATAATTGATCCCACCATAAGTTTATTCTGTAGCTTACTACAGAATAAATTTATTTTTATTTTATTTTATGTTACTTTCTACCTTTTTCAAGTACCTAGCTGGTAGTAAAAGTCTTAACGCCTATATAATCTTATCTTGTTTTGTTATTAGATGCATTGTATACTAAAAGGTCCTATACTGGTTTGATAATTTTAGATTTGGACTGCGCATTTTGTTTATGCCAGGGGTAGTTATCAGGGAGCAGTAGGACTAAGTATAGATAGGTCTATGACCCAGCAAACTGTTTCAAAGTGCCTCAGGCAAGTCACTGAGGCATTCAATCAGCCTTATAAAAGAAGGTTTGCTCTCAGTGGACTCTTATAAAAGAACAATGAGCAAAACATTAATCATTCATCTAGCATAAGCCTTTACTATAAAATATATTCAAACACTTTATTTACTCAGGTTAAAAACAAGCCATTGACTGCCTCGGTGGTATAGTTGTATTACGGTCCGACTGCAGTGCTGAGGTCTCGGGTTTGATTCCCGGATTGGGAAAAGTGCTATTGGGTTACTCAGCATCAGCCCGAAGTCTGAAAATGTGCACGGTAAATGGCAATAGGCTCGCCTCCTATTACATGGGACCTAACATAGATGGCGAAATGTGGGTGTGATACACCTCTGCCTAACCCTGAAAAGGTAAAGGCGTGATGCTATGTGAAACAAGCCATTAATAATTTTAGATTCTTTAAAAAAATGGGATTCCAGGCATATGTGGGTGCATTGACTGCAGCCATATAGCCATAATAAAACACACGTTAAATGAATACCAACTTTTTTAATCAAATTTATTTTCACTCCATTCATTGCCAACTCTCTCTCTCTTACTCTCTTCTAGCTTCTTCCATTGCTGCACTGTTTTCATTGCACCCCTCATACTATTAAGGTGGTATGTCAAGGTCTCCCACAAGCGACTAGTTTTAGCCCACCCGGCCCCTCCAGGCTATGCACTAGCCCGTGAGCGAGATTGGGATTTTCTGTCATGAATTCTAAAAGCGCCTCGATCTGCACGCTTATGGGCAATCACCTTGAGCTGAAATGTTTTGAAAAATAGTCAAAAACATTATACGTTAATTTGAAGTAATGATGATTTTTGTAATAGTTAGTTCAAATCACAGAAATTTCATTTTGTTACACAATAACTGCCTTTGCAATGCAAAAGATCATTCGTTTAAACTTTAAAGCGAGTAAATAAGATTTCAATAATAATCTTACCAATAAAGTTTTTCTCGAGTCAACTTGTCAACGTCTGTCAAAAATGCTAATATTCCACAGATTAAACACAATGCAATAAAACCGTAAAATGTAAAATCAGCAAAAATATTTGATATTTTGTAACTATTAATTAATTAGAGTTATAAAATAATAGATATATTACAGAAAACCTAATTAGACATCCAAATTATACGTTTTTTTCACAAGAATGTACTAATAGGAAAAAATTTACGGTTTTTGAAGATATACGTCTCTAATCCGACACAATATGTTCATTCGAACGATTGTTTATGGGTCCGAAAGTAACGGTGACGGATCCGAAGTAATTTGGTAGTAAGGTTAAATCCGAAGTTCGTCGTTTCTTCGTTTCGGACCGACGTTTCGGCGTTCGTTTTTGGAAGTAGAACTTCTGGCCCAAGCATCATATATCGTTAAATATTAGAAAGAAAATATGTTGGCAAATGCAATGAAAGGCATTAAATAAGTAAAATAAATTAACAAAAAGCTGACACAATATCCTCTTCACTTGTGGGTTATGGAAAATTTTATGCATAATCATGACAGGGCACTGTTATCGATATAATCCAGGGAAATGTTTATATGAAAGAAAAAACATATGTTCATTAAAATTTATTAACCGAAGTTTTTATTTATTAAATCTTTTAAAACATTTATATACCTAAAAATAAATCAACACTTTCTAAATAAATAAAACGTCATATTATTATGAATTTTCTAACTGTATTCTAGTATTATTTATATGCTTTACTCAGGCAACAATATTGGTAAATGAATATTTGTCATAAAACTTATCAAAATGGTAAGGGGGGGGTTGAGAATTGTTTTTTTTTTTTATTTGACATGTAGGGCCAGTTACACCTGTTCCTGATATTGTTCCAGATAACTATGTGACATTTAACGCTATCTAAAAAATAAATCAGTCACATTACTAGTGCCTTTTCTACCAAATATTTTTATTCGAGACCTGTGACACCGAAAGTTGCAGTTTATATGGCGCATAAGTTCCTAATAGGATATCAAGGAATTTATCAGCGTGTGGTGAAATCAGCTTTAACTCTTTGAAATACTCTTTGATAGTAACTTGCTACAATCATGTACTTAATATAGTATCTGTAACATTTTTATTATTTTTTTTCTTTGCGTAATACATAGCACTATTCCTTCTCCAATTTTTTTTTGCTTCCTTATGCTCACGACGACTCATATCCTTAACGAGTTTGTATAAGCCTTTTTCTTTCCTTATTTCGTATTTCCGACGCTGTTTTTCTCTCAACTCTTCTCGTTTTTGAGGGTCGCTTATAAGTCGTTCGTATCTCAAACGTTCATTTATACGTTTTTGTTCTAATATTTCTTCCTTTGTTTTTCGTTTCTTTTTGAATCGGTGGCGCTTTCGAGTTTTTTCTGCAAGACAGACTATATATAGAATTATAATGGTCAATATTGCGCAATATAGCTGGATATACTTTACAATACCTAAATTAACAGTGCCGTAGAACAGCCCCTGTGTTAGAAAATGACTGGGAATTATGCCCAGGTGATCGATATTTTCACACATAAAGTATTCTAGAATAAATCATATCAAATATACACAAACTGGACACCTACTTTGGACGTGTTAACATGCCCTCTCAGTAATTATTCAAATATATATATCTAAAGGGTGTCCTAGAATGTGACTATAAATTGGCATCAGGAGGAACCTTACTATTTCGGCACGAATAAAAATAAATTTTAGCCCTACCTACCATAGTTCTCGAGTTATAGTCTTTTTACACGCTTTATATTAGCTTCATATGTATGTATGTATGTTTGTAACCGACTCCTTTGGGCGCGATTTATTTTTAGTGACATCTGTTGGACCATAGTTGAATTACAACTAAACTGGCTACTCTTATACGTAAAAATATCCTACCTGTCACAAGATGGCGCTTTCGTTTTTAGTGAGATCTGTTGGACAATAGTAGAACAGAACTAAAAAAAATTAAATAAATAATATTTTAAAACAACTAAAAAACACGCTTTATAGAAAATCCGACGAAAAAATAGAAAATAAATTTGAATTAAGAATAGTGTAAATAAGAAAAAAAAATATTTTATTGTACAAAAAAGCGTGAAATGCTAACTATTTAGTCACACGGGCACCCAGAACAAACTACAGTAAAAAGAACATTGAATATGAGGGCGTTAAAATATATAATAAATTACCTGCTGATGTTAAAGATGCTAAAACTATATTTAGCTTTAAAAAACGTCTAAAAAAATATTTACAGGAAATACTACCGTAAAATTAATCCGTATAGTATATTATATAATCAAATTCTTATTTAACTGATATCTTATTATCAATGTCGTCTATGCCAGATCTAGTAGTATTAACATTCATGCAGCACTGTATATCTGTGGTCGCCGGTTATTATTAATTAGCATCGACACTTTGTCTTTGATTTTTTTTTATGTTTACCCACTCAATCTTTATATGTATACATAATTTCTTGTATTACTCTTTTTAATTTCTGTATGCTCGTAGCTAACCCTAATTTTAGTTTATAAATAGTTTTCTCAGTAAGTGAATTTATGTAATTCTTTATGAGAAATAAAGATCTTAAACCGTAAAATAAAGCGGGCTAAAGCAAATCCTGCGGCAGAAAAGAATGTAAACATATTATGTTCTGCTGCCGAGGCGAAGCCGGGACGGGTTGCTAGTTAATAAAGAAACAATGAACAATTGATGGCAAAAAAGTAAGCCCGGAGTTTCTTTCTGCCTTTCTTCTTCGGGTCGTCATCGCTTAGGTAGCTAGTGAAAGGATGGTACGTTAGCTAGGTTAGGGCCTGTAGTGTCCTCACCGGTGAGGATCGCGACGCGTTCCTGCCATTATTTTTTAACAAAATAATCTCTTTTTTTATATCCCCTTTCCTGCCAGCCCGAGCTGGCTTTTTTGTTTTTGTTCATTTCATATCATGGATTTTACTCCCAATACAAATGTCGTTAGTTATATAAGTGACTTTTAGTATTAACAATAATTATTAATATAATCAATTTAATGTATCTTGACTTATCATAAGTGCAACTATGTTCGCCTACGTGATGAATAAAGTATTTTATTTTATTTAATAAAAAAAATATTAAAGAAATGGAGGATTTGTGTTTTTTTGCAAATCTCTTTTCTTTGCGCGATACGTAGCATTATGCTTTCTCCAATATTCTTTTGCAGCCTTGTGCTCACGACGACTCATGTCCTTAACTAATTTTTTTATGCCTTTTTCTTTCTTCATTTGATATTTTCTTCGTTCTTTTTCTCTCATTTCTTCCCTTCTTTGAGGATTATTTTTAATTCGTTGATATCTAAAACGTTCAGCTATTCTTTTTTATTCTAATTTTTCTTCTCTTGTTTTGCGACGGTCTTTTTTTGGTTGGAATTTTGGATTATTGCCTGCAAGACAATATTTTGAATATTATAAATTACAATTATCAATGCAGCATAATATGCTAGGTTAGACTTGCCGATACCTCGCTGTGCCTCTGGCATTGCTTTAGTCCATGGGCGGCGGATGCTGCTTACCATCAGGCGGACCGCTTGCTCGTTTGCCTAAGGCAATAAAAAAACCTAAAATAGTTGCAAATGGCATAGAACGATCCCCTATATAATAGAGAGACGGTACCCAAGGGATTGCTGATTTTACATATAGA
The DNA here is from genome assembly GCA_947568825.1 of Sphinx pinastri. Lineage (NCBI taxonomy): Eukaryota > Metazoa > Arthropoda > Insecta > Lepidoptera > Sphingidae > Sphinx > Sphinx pinastri. The sequence continues at coordinate 3,413,807 of OX387627.1, read as the reverse complement.
TTCTTAGCATAACAACATTTTAAATCCATTCAAACTGAACGTCTGCCTACGATGTGATAATATACTCGCCAAGTAATGATAAATAGTAATAATACACAAGGTGGAATTTTGCGAAGGGGCTGTAATGGAAGTTATCTTAACCGCTGTAGCTTTGTAGCGTCATGGATAGTCTTCTAAGATGGTCTCCTTGTGGAGACCATCGTCATTTCTTAAGATTAAAATCTGCATTCACAGATTTGAAAAGTCCGGGAAAATGGGCAATTTACGCAACTTTTTTGGAAGCCAATAGATCCTCTTGCTTATATGGATCAGGATGCTATGGGACACTAATGTCCAACTCTAACCTCTAAAGGTTAGAGTACTTTTATGGTCAGAAATTGCTATTTTCACTTTAACCATACATTTTGTAGAAAATTCAACACCAATTCGCTTTTAAACATATCAAAAGTTTGTATTCAGAGTCGATAAATGTCTACAAAAATTATAGACATTTATTCAGTGCTTGAAAAATGCACAAAAAAATATTATTGAGTATTTTATAAATTTCACATGTTATCTAAGTCGCTTACCGTTGCGTCGTCGGTACACAAAGTGAAGTGAGTATCAGCCTGGAGTCTGGAATTTGCTCTCGATATAGTGATATAGCGAGCCCGCTCACACCACATTATGGGACGGAAACACACCGCGAGAAGTGGACGCACCAATCGCGCCTCTGCCAACTTTTGGGGATAAAAGGCATGATGTGGAAATTGGAGAGGCGGAAATTGGAACGATTTTTTTTTTCTTTTGAGATATTACTTTTGCTACTTTATTTAAATATTAGGTCCTTACATATTATGAAATTAGCGTTTTGTATGGGAGGAATACAAAGTCATTTTTTATTTGTTAATTAATCAAAGTATGCACCATTGGTATCTATGCACTGCCATCTCATAGGGAGTTCATAGATCGCTTTACTAAAAAGAAAAACATGGGGGCGAGAATCAATAAACTCTCTGAAGGCGGTTTGGACTGCCACATCGGAGTTGAATTTTTTTCCTTGTAAAAAGTTATTCAAGTTACGGAAAAAATGGTAACCTGTTGGAGCAAGGTCCGGGGAGTACGGTGGACGTCGCAGACATTCCAATTGCAGCTCCTCTGGTTTAGCGGCCGTCTGTTGTGCAGTGTGTGGTCTAGCGTTGTCCTGAAGCAGCAGTGGCCTAGAGCGATTGACCAGCCTCGATTGTTTAGCAGCTAGTTCCTCCATCATGGTTTGCAGTTGCTGATAATAGATATCTGCCGTAATCGTTTGGCCAGATTTTGGAAAGCTGTAGTGAACGACACCGGCACCAGTCCACCAAACACTCATAAGTATTTTTTTTTTGAGTCAATTTTCGCTTGGCTCACGATTTGGCTGGTTCTCCATGATTCAGCCATTGTGACGAGCGCTTCCGATTATATAAACTCTTTTTATAAGATCCAATATTTTTACGCATGCTCACGCCTTTTATCCCCGAAGGGGTAGGCAAAGGCGCAACTAGTGCACTCACTTTTCGCCAAGCGTATTCCGTCCCATGATGTGATAGGGGGCGAGCCTATCGCCATATCGGGCACAAATTCCAGACTTCGGGCGGATACTGAATAGAAAAGTCCAATATCACTATGCCCGACCCAGGGATCGAACCCGAGACCCCAGGGATTGCAGTCGTACCGTAATACAACTACGCCACCGAGGCAGTCCTTTTCAACTTGTTCCCCATATAAGATAGTCTTGCTTACCTTCTACACTCCATGGACTTGTACGATGTTACCGCTCCTACAGTTTTACCCCAACGTACCTAATCCTGGGTGCAAGGTAAATGCTTTTGAAAACAGGTAGTGCCGTAGTGATTATAAACAGGAGAGCTCTTAAAAAATAGCGAATGAATCATAAATTACTCCCATTATCGTCGACCTGAAACACATATTACGCCTTTGTATTCTTAGTGGTACGCAGAGGTGTAACCAGAGCTCCTACTTTTCGTCATGGCGTGTGCTTCATCCCATGATGTGATAGGGGGACTAGGATATCGCCATATCGGTGCACAAATTCCAAACTCCGGGCTGATACTGAGCAGAAAAACTCAATACCATTTTGCCGAACCGAGATTCGAACCCTTAGAGCGATGTCGCATCGCGCTCTCAATACAACCAAGCCACTGAAGCAGACTATTATCTACATTATTTTATACTAGCTTTTGCCCGCAGCTTCGCCCGCGTATAAAGTTTTTCCGGGATAAAAGTACCCTATGTGTTAATCCAGGACATGATCTACCCGTGTGCCAAATCCGTTCAGTAATTTTTACGTGAAAGAGTAACAAACATACATACATCCATACATACATTGCGTTAATAATATTAGTAGGGTGGTCTATTTTAAGTAACGCCATTATATATCAGCTGACGCCTGTAGACGTTTATGCTCGAGCTGTGTCGGGAGCGTTCCTCTTCTTCCTTGTATTCTTTTCCACTGCTAGTTCGAACGTAAACACAAAATGAAGACTTCAATAAAGGATCATTGCTTATGTAATTTTTTTAAACCTCAAAGTCGGTGACTAGCTTTAGGTGATCGTCGAAATGGGCGTACGCTTGGAGGTGAACAGTTTGGTACACGACCAGCAGGTACCGGTGCCGGAGAGAAAGGACTCTTTGTAATAAGGGTTACCTATGTACAGAAACAATTTTATCCCAGTTACAAATTCTACCAGCTGACCTGGTGGGGAAATGGTGACGTCAGGTTATTTGTTTTGAACTATATTTTTATCCGGGCGCGGAGAAGTGACTCTCCTGCATCTAATAAGCGGAGCGGGGAGGAGATACTGAAGAAAGATCCCTTGTGAGTCGATCCAATTATGCCGGCCTGTTTAAAAACCGAATAATGAAATATTGTTTATAGGAACAATAGAAAAAATATTAAAGACCGAATGCTGTGTCACACATGCTGTATTGGCTTAGGCCTTTATAATGGCAACACAATCACCTGTGCCATGTAATTCAGGGTGGGATGAACATTTAAGGGCACTAATTCTTAAGACTCTTTATTTTCTTCACTTTTATTAATCTCCGTCAATAATTATAAATTATAATTGAAATAAAGTAATTCATTTGAATATTCGTTTATTAGTTTCATTGATATATTTTTCACCATCATTGGGAGACTCGACTGAATATTTATGTAAGATCTACACATTTGAGCTATTTTAACCATTGACGGTTTGTCGGGTTCTTCACAAACGAAACATTACTAAAAATCAAACTAAAGCTATTAAAAGTTACAATGTAAATGAATAGTACAAACTATAAAGTTTGAATTTAACATCAAATTTTAATGTATTTCCCGTTTTTAGTTCTATGATAAAAGGGTGGGTTGTGGTAGTGGCTGAGGTTTTTATTTACGACGATCATGTCATCCGTGAGCTGTAAGAAGGCTCTGCAGGTTTTGTTGTTGGTGCAGCCCCACCTATGTCCTCCCTTCCATCTACACCTCTTGTAGAAAGTGTAGTCATTCACAAACAATATTTGTTTGCCGTCAAAAGATTCTTTAAATTCCATTTTGCAATCTGGAATAAAAAGTTTGTATGGAATTAATTGTTCACCAATGTGTTTTTCGTCGTAAATGAGATATTGATGATTTAGATGACACTACCTCTATCTACCCTCATCGTACTGGAGTGGGTGCAACAATGTTTCAAGCATGTAACAAAAATATTTAGTTTAGTTTTTCCAAACAGCCGCCTTTTTAACGTCACCCTCCTATGGTTAATCCAGTATAGGGCATGTATTAAAAACCCATACAAAATGGGTGACCTGGGATTCGCATCTACGATCACCCACTCCACCACCACCATACCATACCAGCCCTGTATTATACAGGGCCATTTTGACATTGCGTTAATAAATGAAACCACATACTCGTCTTTGCTTTTGCTAATATTGTGCTAATAATCAAACGAATATTTTCACCAAAAATCTCAAATTTACTTTCCTGTTTTTTTTTTTATAATTTTGTATTTTGTGCGAATGTGTTGTGTGGGTGAGTGTTTTTCTGACTGAAAGTGTGATGTTGCTCCAGCGACGAATCCTTGTAGGGTAGTAGTAGTGGCATTAGGACGTGTAAACTTAAAATTACTTTTTATTGATATTTATTTAGTTCGAAACTTACACTTTTTTTATTTTACATCTATGGTTAAAATAACTTAATGGAAAGTGTTATTTTCAAGGAGATAAGTATGTGGTCTTATTTAGTAACGCAATGTCAAAATGACCCTGTATACTGCCCACTGCTGACCTAGTGCGGGTTGGCAGACTTTACATACCTTCGAAATTCTTATAGAGATGTTTTTCCTCCACCGTTAAAGCGAGCGATAGTATACAAAAAATACACCCATAAATTTTTAGAAAAGTCAGAGACCCTTGGGTTTTGGACCTGCGGATATTCGTCTCGGCAGTCCGTTCCACTCCCAACTAGGATATCGCCGCTTTACGCTTCCGCTTTCAACCAAACCACAAACCAATATTTTTCTACGATGTGGACAAATCAAGGAGGTAATTTAGATCAGTAGATATATTTGCCAAAACAAAATAATATTATGCATTGCCTCGTCTATGACACAATTATAGGCTGTGTACTTTCGTGCACATTTGTCTTATTCAATTTACTTGAGAATTTATTATCATGTCGTACTTTTTAATTAAATTTCTGGATGGTGTTGCTACAAGTTATGAGCGTTCGTATCATACCATCCAGCGAGCGGCATGCTCGTCTCGTCATTTAATTTCAATAAAATGTATGTTTTAAATATCTTTTTTTTTTTGGATGGCTCTACCGGCCTGACGCGAGTCGGCTTTTCTGGCCACACCGGACTTTCGGGTGAACGCTTTAGGCGCTCGCAACCCTTGATTTAAGTAACCATGCTGAGGGCAACCCACTAACGGGTTAAGAACCTCGGCTCAGGACGGTCACTGGTAGAGGAGACATCAATGATTAGCGGGGGAGGTTGGTGTTTAACCTAATCCTATCCATTTATTTCGTCGGCACGCGGGCTGGAACTGTTAGGAGGGTCGGGGGGGGGGGGGGGGGGGGACACACGGCGAGGACGGAAGTGCGGTCGTGTGGGGTGTAGGAGTTTTAGGAACTCGTTTTTACTGCGAATGGCCAAGTGATATCGTCCTCTGGATTGGTTAGGACTGAACGCGGCCGTCTCCATTTGGCGCGGTCGAATGGAGTGTATATTGACGCTTTGCGGACTAACGTATTTGGGTGATTTACCGCCCGATCGAAGTAGCGTTTGCTGGTCATTTGCATGAAATGCCTGATGGTCGGCATGTTGGTATCCACGTGGAGGTTGTGATTGCGAACGTACCACGGGGCACTAAGAGCGTGTCGAAGAAAAATGTTTTGCAATATCTGCATACGCTTAAGATGAGCAGGCGGTATATGGGCGAACACGGGCGACGCGTATGTCATGATCGGTCTAATACACGTGGTTAAGATCCTAATCTTGTTGCGGATGGACATTTTGCTTTTCCTATTTATGAGCCAATGCAGTTGGCTCATTGCGAATGCGGCTCCCGCGCGTACCGCATTTACGTGTGGAATGTGTATTAAATATCGAATCGATATGATCGTATGAGCTTAGGGGACTAAAGCCTAAACCTTGTAAACCTAAAGTAGAGGAGGCCTGTGCCCAGCAGTGGGACCGTTAATAACAATATAATTACGATGTAATTAAAGATTGTTTTTAAGTTGAAGGATAATTGTGAGGAATGTCTATTTCTACCGCCAAGCAGCAGTGTGCATGCACTGTTGTGTTTCGGTTTGAAGGACATTGTAGCTAGTGTAACTACTGGACATAATGAGAATTAACATCTTATGTCTCAGGATGACGAGCGCAGTGGAATGCCACACAGTACTTTGTAACTCAAGGTGTTGGATGGTGTTGCTACTGTTTATGGGTGGTCGTATCGCTTACTATCAGGAGAACGGCATGCTCGTCTCGTCATTCAATTGCAATAAAAAAATATAGTAAAAATATTGGTGGCCTTTATTTGCTGCATTAACATGGGGAGTGTTCCTAGGTGTTACAGCAGCCTAATACCGTGATAGCACTATGCCTTACAATTTGGAATACTATACCCACCAGTTAAATGAATGGCATTCCTTAACAGTCGATTTGCAAGAAATTCTCTCCCACGTCCAATGCTTCCGTGGAACCAGTTTTCAATCAATCAAATCAGCCCATCTCCACCCACTGCTGGGTATAGGCCTCCTCTCCATCACGCCACTCTTTCCGGTTCTGTGCGCGCCTCATCCACTGCTTGCCGGCACAGTTTACGACGTCATCTGACCATCGGGCTGGTGGTCTGCCTCTCTCTCTGTGGCCGTTCCTCGGGTACCACTCGGTGAGTGCCTTGGTCCACCTGTCGTCGTCCCGTCTAGCCAAGTGACCAGTTTTAGTTAGCTGTATTTCCAGAAAGCTACAGTGTGGGAACATTAGCTTAAAAGAGCCTAAATACTCAATTGGGCGGAGCGAGTTTCTTGCCGCAAGTTATTGAGGCGAGTCTCGCCTGTTAAGGCTGGCCAGAATTGCTTCGTCATTGTGTTCCGACATGTCACCATTTTTATATTCTTACGCACATTAATCCTTTTAACTGATGCTTTATCTTCTACCTTAAATGAAGGATCGATGATTTCTTTTGGGATTGTGGATGTTTTTATGCGGCTGTTCTCACTTACCACATCTATAAAAATATAGGAAAACATATTTCAAAAATAAGTAATGAATGAAACAAGATATAGGAATTTTAATAGTCAAATGTTTTTATTTAAGTCTAGTTATATAAATCAATGAAAAGGAAAATGGTCTTCACATAAATTTCTACATTTGCTAGTATAAACTGAACCAAACAAAGTAACAAAATTAAATTGGAATTACTTTTTCGTAGAAAAAAGTTGAATCAAATAGAGGTATTATTTCAATAACACTATAAGATATATAATAACTAGTCATACTGTTAAAGACACAAAAATCTTATTAAATGACGAAAATGCATATTACGTACGTGTGTTGCAGAAGTTCAATACATACGAATATATTTTCTCACACACACACTAACGCCTTTTATCCCCGAATAAGTAGGCGGGCGCAACTAGTGCACCCACTTTTCGCCATGTGTATTCCGTCCCGTGTGATAGGTGGCGAGCCTACCACCATATCTGGCACAAATTCCAGATGACGGGCTGGTATTGTCCTTTTTAAGTATTCACAACAAATTTGTATGACATATTCTAGCTCATAACTTTTCAAAGTCGAGGGCGCTCCCTAGTGAGACATGACAACATGTATAAGAGAGCGCGGGCCCACGGTACGAGATTTTGTTATCTTTTATCCTTCGGAACAGTACCTATTTTTTTCTGGATGAAATGCACTCTTATATCCTTTTCTGGACCTACCCTTGACAATGCCTACACAAAGTTTCGTCATGATTGGTTGAGCAAAGTGTGGAAGCGTGAAAAACTCATTTTCATAACATTAGTTAAGATACTTGGTGATCCCCTGGCTCCCTCTTCCTTTCATCAAAGCGATGTGGGCGTGGGCATTTCTATTTTGGGGAGGAGGGTGGCGTGGAAAAATATACTCTGGGAACACCTGTTCCAGCTCTTCCCCTTTCTATAGTGAACGAGGCCCGTGACCAGCAGTGAGTATAATACAGGGCTAGTATATTATTATTACAGCTCTTGACTCTCTTGGTGGCGTAGTTGTATTGCATGCGCGGTATGGCTTCCTTTCTGGCTTGAACATCGATTCGGGCAGAGATATTTGGATTTTCCTCTCAGTATCAGCCCGGCGCCTGGAATGGCTGATATGGCCATAGTCTCGCCGCCTATCTCATAAAACACGGAATAGACACAGCGAAATGTGGGTGTACTTAATCCTACCCCTACGAGGATAAAAGGCGTTCAGTGTGTGGGTGTGTTGAGCTCTTAACATTTAATGTATTTGCCATTAGAACATCTGCGATACTCCGGCGGTTTATGGTCGTGATCGAGTCTTTTGCCCAGGATGACCAGCTGGTCAGTTATTTGCACGTAGGCGCAACACGGGTACCCTCGGGTACAATACCAACGTTTGCCATTAAACTTATTCTTCTGGTAGAAAGAGTACCCGTCCACAAGGAGTACTGTTTTGCCGTTAGTCAATTCTATTACCCGAACTGTGCAGTCTGGAATTAAATACTTAATATGTTATGTATAATGTACAGCAGGGGTTTGGAATTGAAATGGCCAGGCAAAAAGGAAAAAAGTTAAAATTTATTTGAATAAGCCTGTCGGCAATCTCTTTTCTTGAGGTCTCATTCATGAAGTAGATTTAAAACTTCGTTTCGTAATAGAATAAACATAGGATGTATGCAAATAGAACATAGAGCATATTAAGCTCAATAATTTATTTTAATGTTCGGTATCAGTGACATGCACATAATATTATTATTTCAAAATTCCATGTTTTCTCTTGCACTAAGTTATTTAACTAATATATTATTTTCCTCTAGCGCGTATATTGACACCTTTTGTACATTTGTCTTTCTTGGGTTTATTCGTAACATTTTAAGTTCATTCCAAACCACATCTTATAACGTCACTTAAATGTTCTAAATTCGGTGCAGATGTGTCACTACTTAACTCAAAATCAAGACCCTAGTCTTAATCAAAACCAAATGCTCAAAAATACATTATAATCTAATCTATGTTATGTTCAATATGTTCATCGGGCTCTTTGATTTATGAATTTAATGTATTTGCCAGAAGCGCATTTGAGGTACGTGAGCGGTTCATGTTTATGGAGCAGCATCTTGTTGATGATAGTCAGGTCCTCCGTGCACTGTATGAACGCATTGCAAAACGTACTTCTCGTACACGTCCACCGGTATCCTTTCTTCATTCTACTCTTCTTGTAGAAAGAGTAGCCATTCACCAACAGGACTTTCTTTCCATTAAATAATTCTATGAACTCTATGGATTCTGGAATAAAAATACTTGGGTGTAGTAATTTTTTACTGTTAGATATTCATAGGTTGGTTGTTTTTGTAAAAAATACAGAGATGTTTGGAAATACAAGATTTTATTGATCGTCGCACTACATTGAGATTAAAGGATTAAAAATAAGCAAAGATAAAGCTTGTGTTCAGGTCACAAGGTTCTCAAGCCTCGGCGGTAAGAAAAATGAGTACTTAATACAATAGTATTAAGTAAATGAAGAAGAAGAAGAATACTTCTTCTTCTTCATTTAAAAATGGCTCCACCGTGTCAACTTAATACTATTGATACAACACTAAACACATATGAAATACGTCAAACAAACATGAATACTTCAACATCAATGGTATATTCCGAAGACCAATCTGATACCTGAGTTGAAAAATATGATAGCAGTATTAGTAGCGGCGGTGGGCTAGTTGAAAGTGGAAAGGACTGCAGAGACGAATGTCCGCAGTTTCAAAAACCCGCACTAGGCCAGCGTGGGGAGGCTGAACATATTCAGCAGTGGACGTCGTGTGGCTGATGACGAGGATGAAGGGATCATTATATACTGGATATTTAGGAATAATCAAAACATTTGTGTATAAATTTTAATAAAACTAGTTCTAATAAAGGCAAGAATATAATGTTGAGTTATAAACTAATCATCGTATACAAAAGTACATAGGTTTAGGGTTAAAATAATTATAGTTCTAAATACTAAGCACAATAAATTGATATTAAAACTGAACATTTTAAGGGCTTTCGAATTGTAATAATCTTTCAGGAGTTAGTTCATAAGTTTACGCGTCTATTCCAGAGCGGCTAGGCAGGTTTAAAGCCAGTACAGTTTGTTTTCAAATCACTCTTAAACTCCAAAATCAGGCCACTCATGTATGAGTTTTCGGACCAAAAAATTTTCACACGGTATCATTGTCAAGTCTGGGAATCGAACCCACGACTCTACCAGTTTCACAGCCTAAGCCACTGTCAAAAGACGAATGGGACAAATTAGGACATATGGGTTTTCATAATTTACTGTTCAAGTTTGTTGAATCATTGAACTATACAATACTAGAAAGTATATTTGAAGTTTTACTCAATATTATGGAAGATCTTTTATATAGTATGCATTTTACTTACAGGAACATAATTTAATACTGAAGTACTATTACAATGTATAAAAATATTACTTTTGTATTTCTAGCCAGTCTGTGAATGAAAATGAAATAAATGGGCCAAACTACGTAGATTATAACAAACATTTTCCACAGAATATTTCAAGTTTACAAAATGCTACTGGAAAATCATTTTTGAAAAGTCGGAGTAGTCGAAACATTCAAAAAACGACCCTAAAATACAGTTCATGTTTAACGAATATTTGTACCGTCAATTTGTAAATTGCCCTTAAAATATCTCTACGTGACATCAAACCTTATACATTATAAATACTGAATACTGCATTCGTAAAACACATCAAAATTACCACTTGGTTAATAGGAAAATTTTAAAAGTTACTGAGATCCAAAATAAATTTGAGATGCCGTGTAATCACAATTTCTGTAAAGCAGTCTTAAGTCAGCTACCACTACTTCTATGACTACAATATTATTACGACACATAGAAGGCTAGACAGAGAATTTCCTTCATAAATCTAACAACACAAAAGCTCTGTCATTATAAGACCTAAACTAAGAAACTTAAATCGATCACAATGAATAATACTGGGAACGTTTTAAAAATGCAAAAAATATCACACAATTATTACTTCAAAATAGTGAATATAAAGTTAACGCTACATACTATATGTGATAGAAGCCTTATATCTAAAGTACACGCTATCCGAAGGCACAATACAAAAATAAGAATGACACAAAATACGTCGTATACGCGTGCTAATGTTATTTTACTGATTACATTTTGTGTTATGCGTTGATTCGTTTGCACTTGGTGCGAGTAACTTGTTCCAGAGCGTACTTGCTTGTGATATTTCGCATATCTACAATCATTCTAATCAAGCATATATACTTAAAGAATTAGATAAAAAATATCCATTATTTCTCGTGGGAGCAAGTTAACGGGACATATGTTAATCCAGGACATGATCTACCCGTGTGCCAAATATCATTCAAATCCGTTCAGTAGTTTCTGAGTTTACTTCCAACAAACATCCAAACATTTTCACAAACTTCGCTGTCTAGAACTTACTCTTACTTAACTTGTACAAGTTACACGTACCAAATTCAAGATCTCTATTCAGACAGTTACAGCGATAAAATATTAAAAATATATTTCACATCGACAATCAGTCGACATCTAATACATCAATAAGATATGTTTAGTTATTATGTATCGAAAACACTATGAGCTACCAAATAGTTATGCAAAGGAGAATTGAAATGGTACGCACTAATAGCATCTAGGGGTCTGACGGCAATTTCATTGCTTTTCTCCTTCTTCATTTCAATAGGTTTTTGGAACCTCAGATCTGGTTTCTTTATAGACGGCGGATGGCTATGGGCGATGTTTGCTTTCAGGACTTCAAGCCGGTCAGTGATGATGAGATGGGCCTTGCACTTCCACTTGGAGCCGTAGGCGGTGCAGCTCCAGCGATGAGCGTTGGTCCTGGCCTTCAAATGTTTGTAGAAAGTGAAGTTGTTTAGACGAAGATTAATGCGGCCATTCGGGCGGAGGTAGAACTCGACTGTAGGAAAAACATTAGTCATTACCAGTTTCCAACCAAGATAATACCTAAGTTTAGAGGCACAGCGATCATGCATGCAAACACTTAAATTAGTAGAGGAAACCTAGGTTAAAAAACAAACATTTAGACAGCTAAAAGTAAATTTATTGTTCAATAAAACGAATTACGTGATCAATATTTATTTGGATTTGACATTGTTAAAACATTTAGCTAGTGGAGTGTTGTTATACAAACTTCGTATACCCAAGAAGTTTAAATTATTTTCATGAAGTATAGCAGTCATTACTGTCTTGTTTGTGCGCCAATCCTGATGTTTCAAACAAAGTAGAATCTACACAGCTGGTATTAATGACTGACGATCAAGGATAACAGTTAAAACACAAAGGTAATTAATTCACACGACAAGCAAATTATATTTACAAGAGTGGAAGTTATACAGACAACATATGGTTGTAAAAACCACGGCGATCTGATAAAAAACGTTAGTAAAACATAATGTTATGTATGTTTCAAGACTCAACAATATAGGTCTGTATAAATATCAAAATAGAAGAATATAACGTGTTAGTAAAGGACATTGAAGAAATCTTTTATATTATGTAAGACGTCATGAAAACTGAAATAAGAAAACAATACACTTTTTGGAAGTTTTGCGAACACACACAGCTGATAAATCATGGAGTTCAACATTGTTAGAGGACATTGGAAATATATGAACAAAGCGAAGGCATAAAAACATATTTATTTCTAAAATACCATTGCAGCTACCATTTACGATAATTAACAATATGATTTTTCCATTTTTCTCACAAAACAGCTAACATTTACATCTAAATTAACTATATAAAAATGATACACAATTCGGAATATACGTAGCAATATGTATACATTAATATCTACAATAAACAATTACATAGTTAACGATAACATAGTTTATAAGAGTCGACATAATTCTTCGCGAAAGGTTAAATGCTATGTAGACACAAAAATAATATAACAAACGACAATTCCCCCTTGCCAGTCATAATAATTATGTCGGCTAATGTCGATATGTCCACAGTAATTTAATACGAAAATATTATAGCATACATAAAGTGAACTTTAGGCAGACTGCAAACAAACCAAACTGAATTAAGTAACTTAAACAGGCCACTGATACAATGTATCGATGTATTACATCGATTCTAAAGTCGAAGGATTTGATCGTATTGACGCTCTCATCAACTAGCAGATCAATAACTATATTTGTGTGACGAATAACAAGTCAGCCTCGATATTTAGAACCGGGGTATTACAATCCGAGCGATTACCGAAAAGCCACAAAATCGTAGTCCTACTCGCTGGACGATCAGGGCCTTACTATATCTTATTAGTGCGCTGCGCGACCGTGTACATTGCCGATTTTTAAAGCCAGGGGATTTATTGCTTCCATACTTTTCTTGTTCTGAAACAAGCAATATTTTTCTTGTATCCTTATTTTAGTTGTTACTAAAGTTTAGAATTGTTATACTTACATTATCCTTTGCAGAGTCCTTGATGCTCTCCAAGAAGTAAGTGGACGGAGGGTGAGTGTGTTCCGTGTGGGCCCGTACCACCAACATTTCGTTGGTGACATGAAGGAAGCCCCTACAGGACCTGGAGCCCATCTGGGTGCAGCTCCATCGGAAGCCGTCCCTCAACAACTTGTGCTGGTAATACGTGTAACCGTTCAACATAAGCAGGTCTTTGCCGTTACGCCCTTTCACCAGCAGTACTGAAAATTTGGCACATGACAGTTGTAGATCTTAAATTACCTGTGTTAAATTGAAGGTAGTTTGTCTTTTTCAAATTTTTTTTTTACTTTTCAATTAAGTACCCATTTATTTGGCTAGTAAGAAACGACAGGAGAAGTGATAAATAATCATTTTTATCCATAATAATTAAATATCCTAACAAAACTAAGAGTCATGCTTTGCTATCCTTAGAGAGAAGGGAATGCAATTTTTGAAGGTCCCTAAATCTCAAAGAAATATTGACGATAATCCGGACTGTTGCCGCATGCAAAAAAACATCTATATCTAATAAGTACATACCTCCGTAGGTATAGGTCACTGAGAGAATATCTCCCGAATATGAAGCACGGCAATGATTTCTTTGTAAATCCGTAATAGTATAGTTTGAGACACCAGCAGAATTTATGGATTTTCAGACCATCTATAAACTTTATCATATTTAATACAGTTATTATTACTGTATAATTTTAATTCAATACTAAAAATTGAAAATAAAATATGTATTTTACAGTATATTTATTTTACATTTCGTTATCGATAAAATGCATACTTAAGCAAGTGATGAATTCCAACTTCGTCTTAATATTTATAGCATGTGTACCAGAAAAATATATACATAATATAAAAACCGTTAGATTCAAAATTAATTCCATAAGTTTTAAAAATAAATTTAAATATTTAAAAAGAAAATTTGGCACAATTCAATTGCTTTCCTGGAAGTGACAGTGACTAGGTTTTAAGTACATCTAATTAATGTTATTTGAAGGCAGTTTACGACAGATTTATTAAGACGTTTAAATCGATAAGCTATTGAGTATACATTCAAGATTACACTTTAGAAATTTGTTTAAATATAATGTGTGGAAGACTGTTTAACATCTTCCGAAATTCATCACATTTATTACCTTATCTAAGATGTTTAACGGAAGCCGACAAACAGTCGCAAATTGCACTGAAATCTGCACTACAATATATCTCTTTTATATTAGATACTGACCTATTTTAATATATTTATTGTGATTTTATGCACTCTTACGAAAAAAAAAACTAATTATGTTTAACAGATTTTAAAAAACGTTGACATGGTTATTTAGAGACTAGGAATGTAACACATTTGTCGGTATTTTTATGGTGAGAGAGATTATGTTAAGGACATCGTGGTACAAGTAACGCCATCTGTTGACATGATTAGAAAATAAATACCTATCTAAAAGTTCACAATTTTGCCACTAGGCAGCATTGAGACGACTGAATAACGTCTGTACAGAATGAAGACATTCAAAATTCACTATGACCTACCTACAAACAATACAAAAATAATTTCACAGCGCTATTATTACTAGTTTATACCAACATAGGATCTTATGATATACGTGATTACAAATCTATAAATTACAAATTAGATACTACACAGAGATCGTAGTTCAATATGTCTTTTTATAAATAATCAACCATTCGAACCAACGACACAGTTATATTTACTTACCTTAAAATTACACAAGGTGACCCACCTAATTACATCTAAAAGTTTAATGGAAATGATTATGGAACATTTTAAATATTATCTGACCTGGAATTACACAAGGCAAAATGAAGTACCAAAATCCCGCCGTCTCATTGGCCGAGTGTGATATGGCGCGCACATTCAAACCATACAACGATTGACGAGGGAAGAAATTTAACAAATTCTACATATCATTACACAGGTAGCCATTTTTACAATGCTTACCAATTCATCATCAATCTTACATATTTATTCTAAGTTTAATAATGTATTTATATTATCAAATTTCTGAAAACAATCATGTTACAACAGAGATTCGTTGAGCATATATAACTTTTATTTTACTAAAAGTGTTCAAATGTAACCAAATAATCTTGTATTGCTGAAAACATATATATATGGTGTAAAGACAATTTCTCGTTCTATGCAGAATCCCTTTAGAATACAATGGATTTTATTACTACTAAAAACACTATTTATGATAATAAAGAAATATATACTGGTATCTTGTTTATGTAAAGTTCATTATTATCATATTCCTTGTTGAAGCACGCAATAGTATGCTATTTTAACACCTAACACAATGAATACAAGATTTATTCTTTTTACACATTGCATCTATTACATATCGATTTCATAATTATTGATGATAAGATTTTCTTCTGGATCAATCGTTAAAGTTATATTTAGTGTAGTTGTCTTCATGATTGTGTACTCCTTTGTGCTTGATGTATCTTCCTTCTACTGTGGTCTGCACACAGCTGGTGCATCCAATCCTCTTCCGGTCCCTGCAAGTCCAGTTGATGGTGTTCTGGTACCGATTGTTGATCCAGTACTTATTATCTTTGAATATCAACACCATACTGCCAGTACGATGTGACGGGAGGTAGTATATGTCTGTAAGAAATACCTCAGAATCATTACTAGCACATGTAAAATTTATAAAGGCAATTTTACATGCTATTGTATAACAAAGTCACATATCCTTTACACTAAAAATATCTTTTCAAAAGAAATCTTTTGAAACAGAATGAAAGCTTCAAATGTATGAGAATACTGTATTTCTAAAATTGTCACAAAAAGACAGTCCATCTACATCTAGCAGGTCCCTACATCAGTAACATGCTGTCCAAAGACATGTTTGTATAAGTACATCACATGGTTTCAGAAATATTTAACGAAATATAAAATTATTTATATACAATACATTTATATCTAAATTTAATATAGTCACTTTAATGATTGCCGATTGAAAAAATCTTTTTCCCTTATAAACCTGCCGTCATGACACTGTCTGAGACGTGGTGGGTCGTGTATGTGTTTCCCACGAAAAATAGATATGTAATCTCTTCCGTCCACACCTTTGTAGGTGATGACGTCTGCTCTACAACCGTGAACGTCTCTTGATGAGCAGTACCACTGCTTTTTGCCATGCGCTTGATGATTCTTCATGTAAAACGTGAATCCGTTTAATATCAGCAAGCCCGCACCAGTCCTTCCGGGTATAAACTGAGCAGGAACTGTCAAGCACAACCACAATATTATTACCTTTAGGGAAAATAAAACAAAATACCTTTTACAAGCTAGTGTATATTTATTACCTCACATGCTTTCTTCATTGCTCGAAAATATTTTTGAGTGTAAGAAAACATGCTACATTTTAAAAGTATTCTATTATTGAGTATGATTAGGGATAAGGAGCAGGTAAATAATTAGACAGGCCATTCCGCATCTCTTTATTTCCAGTGTAAAAGGAGTTCTTTTATTTGTAAAATAAAAAAAATAATTGAAAAATATAAAGAATACAAAATAAAAATATAAAAAAAGTTTTAAATAAAACTCTTAACATAAATCAAATGTAACATATTTTATAAATAAAAATAAAAATGATTGGCACTTTCATTGATATTTGTAATAAATCACGGTTGTAAATAAAATTTGTCCAAACATTCCCTAAAGAAAGGAGTCTCCAAAAGCATCTGCCAAATATCAACACTGCTCCGTATAAAACTGTATTATGGCAAAATAGATAAATGTAATTATATTTAACATGTCACAAAAATTATAATTAAAACACCAAATTGACTTTCATTTAAATCAAATTATGTCTTCAAACACCATCATCAAATATACAAATGCCATTTATTAATCCATCAGGTATCCCATCACCGCTTGATTGTGTTATTGGAACAATAAATTATGTTCATGCCTAATCCAATATACCTATTGCTTATAAACCCTACATATCTACAAACGTATGCCATCAGGAATAATTCACTATGAATATATTTCAAAAAATTATACCATCAGGAACTCTCAACTATGATAGTTATAAAAAGAAATACCATCAAGAACAATTTAATATGAATGTCATATAAATACCATCAGAAAGATGTTACTATACATGTTTACTATTTGGAAGATTTCACTATGTATAAAATATTAAATCTTTTAAATACTATAGACTCATTGGTTTAGTGTCAGCATACTTGGACTCTTAACTGTGAGGGTCTCTTTTCAATATCTAATTTGGTTACAAAAAAAATGGTGCACTATTTGTATGTTGTTTATGAGTTTTTGTATTTAATCTACTTATCTACTACATTCCTATATCATAATGAATTATTTTCGAAAATAATACCATCGGGGACACATATTTCTAAATCGAAAACCATCAGGAATCCATTTAAAATATTTACAAGGCATATTATACTATATGCAGTAAATTCTCTTTCATATTCTGTAAAGATACCATCAGGAAATACTGTTCTTGTAACTTACATGGTATTATATCTTACCAAATAAATTATAAAAATCATACCATCAGGTAAAATATTTTAAAAACGAAAGTTACCAAAATCATATTTTTTTTATTATTAACAATAATAATACCCATCAGGAATTAATATTAGGTGTTTTACAACTTAATACCATCAGGAACTTATCATTTTAAATACTCAAACTAAATTGATGTATCATACCAAATAAATCATAATAACTAGTACCATCAGGGTTGATGTTATCAATATGAATACCATCAGGAATAAATATTTGAAAATCTAACAATAACAATACAATAACAACCTTAATCTATCAAGAACATCATCATCACCATCAGCCACATGACGTCCACTGCTGAACATAGGCCTCCCCTAAAGATTTCCAGACAGACCTATCAAAAGCAGCCCGCATCAAATGTGTTTGTATGACCTTTATCAAGTCGTCTGTGCACTTTGCAGGTGGACGGCCAACGCTGTGCTTGTCAGTAAGTGGTCTCCACTCTACTTTTTTACCACTGAACTTTTTTACCCCATATCAAGAAGACAAGAACATAATATTTTGCAAATGTTTATAGATTGTGATACCACCAGGAAAAATAATTTTATATTTTTCACAACCATCACCATTTTTTTATAATCCATTTTATATACAAAAGACCACCAGGAATACATCAGTCTACATATTCTGTTCCAAGAGAAATACCATCAGAAATTAACCTCCTCCTTAACTTTCCACATGATTTAAATATCCAATATTGATTTAACATTCTATGTTATAATAATTAGTGTGTGAATGAATACCTTTACCATCAGTTCATTTCAAGCGGCAAACAAATTCACTTATACACAAACTTATACCTAAACTTATATTTCTCATTCCATAAACTGGGAGTCGAACCCAAATACCTTATATCTAATAAAATTATTGCTTACTGTCTAGAAATATTGTCTATCCACCAAGAAACTTTCTATCTTAAATATTTCTACTTAAAACTAATACCAAATAGTTCAACTTGGGATTTGAACTGAGTGGCTCACAGTTTCAAGCCAGCATGCCTGAACTAAACCAATGGGTAATAAATCTATTGTGACTTGCCAAAGGACTTACAAATGTATGACCTTTGAATCTCCAATATCTTTTTTAAGGTTGGCACACAAGTTCTTCTGGCATGGTCAAGGTTCATGGGTTCTGGTGATCACTTAACATTAGGTGACTTTTATGGTTATGAATTTCCTCCTTAAAAAACATGGTAGCATAGAAATGTTTTGATTTTTTTTTTCGAAATGGATTATAATGTTGCACTGGACCTAGGCGAATATATGTATAGTTCAGTTGCATTTCGTTATATAAAACCATGACTGACGAAATAGCATATTTTCTTCTTCTTTTTAATGGCTCTACTGTTTCATCGTTGATTTTGCCAATGTCAAGTGGGTAGATGTTAAAATAATATCATAACTTTTTTAGAATAACTTTCAACCTGAAGTGAACTAAAAAACGATGGCAACAAAGAGCAGTATACCCAAAGAGAATAATAATGCATATGGAAAACTATAATTAAAACATTTGATATTTTCTTGAATCATACTTAAAATTGTTGGCAGTTTGACATTTGGG
Organism: Sphinx pinastri; assembly: GCA_947568825.1. NCBI lineage: Eukaryota > Metazoa > Arthropoda > Insecta > Lepidoptera > Sphingidae > Sphinx > Sphinx pinastri. The sequence continues at coordinate 3,394,395 of OX387627.1, read as the reverse complement.
ATTTGAACCCATTGATGGAGCATATTTTCGAAATCCATTTGTTTCTTGTATTTATTATAAATTTATCAATGACAACATATATGACGTAGCTTATTTTATGGCTCCGTAAAGCAAAATTATTTCGGCAATGAAAATAAATCAGTTTCTTAAAATGCTTAGTGGTGGTGTCAATTTTGTGTACTTACTATATTCTACTTATTGTTTTGTGTCATGTTATTTTTTAAACAAGAATTACCATAACATAAACTTTGAACTCCTTTCACTTTGTTATGCAGTCACATTATGAATTCATCAATTATAATGGGAAACAGGTCATAATATTGTATTTAAATCATAAAATACAACATTACATAGTACAATTTCATCAGTATCTCTAGTAATATGAAGATATTTGGCTAAGATTTTATCACAAAACAAAACTGGTTCTAGCAGAATTTTGACGCTAAAAACTGTTCCAATCTATATTATTCTTTTGGGGACCCTTGAGGTAAGAAACTTACATGCTATTACTCACCGAGCCGCAACCAGCAGAGGGGATGGTACCCCCATAATAGCGGGAACAAAAACTAACCTCTATGCACCACAACACAATAGATTTAGCACGAACAAATCACCTTTCAGCAATTATTTGTGATCACGAAATTGACACTGCACTAAGTAACATCATATTAATAAAGTATTCTATTCGTTTCATTAAAAATATATACGAAAAACACCAAAAAACATTTTGACATTTTCAAGTGCAAAAGTTATGTACGCGAAATATATCTAAAAATCACGCCGTTGATTGACTATCACATCAAAATCAAGTATAAACTATCGCGGATAAATCAATCTCGATGCTTTTCGCGGAAATAAAAGTTAAAACAATGTAAAACAACAAATAATTACTTGGCATCGAGAGAGTTATTTTGACATTTATTTATGAAGTAAGTTGTCTATTCCGAATAAAGCGGTTCAGTTTCTGTTATGAATGACGCGATTGTGTGTCTCATTTACTCGTACTCATATAACGTATATATGACAGAATAGGCAAATAGTTTCCTTCAAAGCCTTGGAGAATACGGAGTACGCTAGCGAGCTTTTTTATTTTTTTTACGGCAAATGGTAAAGGAAACTTATTATTTTTAGCAAAAGCAACATTTTTCGAGTTCGGCATTAGAAATCCAGTTTATCAAATGCGTCATTAAGAGTAAAAAAACAATAAATAATAAACTTAAAGTACGATAAAAAATATATTTAAACAATGCAAAAGGGACGAAATATGTTCGTAGGAATGATATTTTATTTCCCATAACAAAGACACTGAACGGCTGTGCGCTATAAAATAACATATTTTATGGGTAGATACAGAGACAGATAAACTAGAGGTAGATAATATAATAACTCTCTGCATGTATGTCATGTAACAAATAAGGTAAAATTTATTATACTAAAAGATTATTAATTTCCTTAACTATTTCTATGCTCGTGATAACTTTTGGGTAGGCAAGTACTTACTTAGGCCGGGTTTTTTCAAAGTTATCTTTTTGTCAGGGCTGGATGCGCTCGCAGAGCTTCAAGTGCTCCGGGTGCTGCGAGTGCGTCCAGCTTAATTAAACCTGGACAAAAAGATAACTACAGTTAAAAAAATGGGGCCTTAGTCATGTATGTAATGTAACTATAGTATAAGAAGTAAGTTTTTATAATAGGTAAATTAAATATACTACTTCAAACTTGTTTTTATTCAAATTGATTGCAATATTTTTATTTTGGGATCGAAGAATAATTAAGGACGGTTAAGTTTGCCATTAGATGAGGTAGTCTTCACTATACCTGCTCAATTATCAGATAAAAAAAAAATACGTGTGGCACTCGGAGACTGCCGCGGTAAAGCTATTGCATAGCATTTTTTATCACAAATTTTGATTGACTAAACACAAATTCGTTCTTACGCTTACCACATAAAGTAGATTTTTAAACGCGAACAACGCACGTTTAGTCTTGTTATTGATAAATGTCAGAAATGTAATGGTCATCACAACCAAAGTAGAATAAATCAAAATTTGAAAAAAGAATGTTACGTTCGATTCTTTTGTACTCGTGCCGTGCCAACGCTGGGAAATAGCTTCTACGCAATGTGTTTATGGTTCATATTAGATTAGTTAGAAATGGTTTTAATGACTTTAATAAATAAAATAAATAAAAATATACTCGTTTCAAGAATTATAACTTCTACGAATTATATTTAAGGTTCATATTATTGTATTGTATTTAAGATAAAAAAGATGTCAGGTTATTTTCGTTACGGAATTTCTGGATTCGGTCTCCACGCTCAAGGCCCGCGATAGAAACTATGCAATAGCTTAAAAACCATGTGCCAGAGGCAATCAAGAAAGTATAGGGAACGTGCATGTCGTAAGCTCGCGAACTGGTGGCGCAATCTGACTCTTTTTTGGGGCATCGATGCTTGGCACTGACGTATATTCATAATATTAAAAAGATGAAAATAACATTTATTTTGGAGTTTTGGCGGGAACTTGGTAGTGTCATGAGGTGCTCTTGTTTGAATTCATTATTTTGGTGATACTTAGTGTTATATTGCATAATTATGGTGGTATATTATCCAATATAGTTCTATTAAATGACTCAAATGAAGTGCATTGAAATAACTGTGCTATTCAAGTGTTTGTTTTGTTTCCGCCAAATCTCCTTGATAGTCTTGGTAAGGTAGCCACTGGTTTACTTCGACATAGTACTACTACTGCTGAGGATAAAAAAGGAAACAATACATCTGCAACTTCCAAAAACATTGACACTGGCAGATGCGCAAACCGCGCCTTGCCAAAGAAAAAAAAACATTTACTTTGTAATAATGTATTGCTATGTATCTCGATGCTCCAAAACATAAAAATAACATATCAAATGGTGTAAAATTCTATTACGTTCCCAAGAATGGTACCTAAGTGCTTACATTCCGCCCCCCGAGGCAATTCTTGTGTGCAGGGTCTTCACACCCAATGCACGCCCATGCGCGGGGGGACATTAGTCGCGGGCCGAGGCACACAGTCAGTGTGTATACCTCTTGGTTGTAAATCACATTGAGGCCTTAAAGGGCCCGCTAACATTTCCTGGCACCCTCTCTTTCCGCCCATCCTGGGAACCTTCCTCCCTTCCCCCACCTTCCCTTCCATATTCCTCTCCCACGTCCCCCCAGGACCCTGCAGTCGTTAAGCCGGGGGACTCCAGTATCCCATTCGTAGGTTTCCCCCGGTGTTGACTGCAGGATCGCCTACCTAAAAAAAAAGTGCTTACATTCTATGGTTATGTTAGCTAAAAGCTGTATAAAACACACATAAACTTATGAGTTCCAAAACCACTAAGAAATGTCTCTTCCTTTTTTTTTATCCACATGTGGCTCTTGTGTCGATTTTGTGCTGCCCCCTATAGTTCGTGCACGTTCCCTATAGAGATGTATTTATGCATAATATTTTAAGTTATGTATTTTTTATCATAAATTAATCCCACTCGCTGCTTATTACTAATATTTTATTTAAATATTGCTATCTTTTATAGTATAGTACTTACAATTCGAGTAATAAGTGAAACCTAAAAACCAAAAAATGCATGGGCACTTTGAAGCGACATCTAGTTCATTTAATTACAATTAAATGGAATCAAATGTCTAGTTGTCATAAAAGTAAAACTATTGAAGTTCCGAGCAAATCTTATAGAGGGCACTGCACATAAATTTTGTTTCGACTAATATTTACAACGCAATATTATTCTATTGTTAGATTAAACACTTGTACCTATGATATTTATTATGAATAATATAAAATATAAATATTTCCAGCGCCTTATTAAGTTAAATGTGTCAAAACTTTACTGGTGGTAGGTCTCTTATTATGTAAGAGGCCGTCTGGGTGGGTACCACCGCAATGTCTATTTCTACTACCAAGCAACAGTGTGCATGCTCTGTTGTGGTTCGGTTTGAAGGACTTTGTAGCCAGTATAACTACTGGACATAATGAGACTTAACATTTTATGTCTCAGGATGACGAGCGCAGTGGAATGCCACACAGTACTTTGTAAGTCAAGGTGCTGGATGGTGTTGCTACTGTTTATGGGTGGTTGTATCGCTTACCATCAGGCGAACGGCATACTCGTCTCATCAGTCAATGCAATTAATAAGAAAAAAAATTATCAAGGGGCGCATATTATAATTCAAAGATGGTGTTGTCATTTGTCGGAGCTTCCGGGCTTCCATTATTTTAAAACAGTAAAATGTAATAATAGGAATTATCCCGTGATATTATCATTGATATTTCTTTTGCCATTAATATGATTGATTGCGTAATAATTTCTTGACTTTAGTAGGCGGCTCTTAATTTTATTTTGTAAGTATTAAGTACGTATGTTACTAACGAAAAATTTAGTAATGTAATAAACTTAGTCAATGAAAGTAATATACGTATTACGTACTATTAAAATTATAGTGAGAATTTTATATTAGAGAGCACATAGAAAATATAAAAGTAATATGTTTGGTCTTTCCGAGAATATTCTAAAACTATCCTCTAAAAGTTAGGTATACACAGCATACATTGTAACTTATTAACTGCGTTACCTGGCAAATGGCAACAATTTGATAAAATGTCTTGCGGTGATAAAGTTGGAAACTGAACTCCAATAGCGTCACAGTAACGTGTTGCAGTAATTTATAGCCGTTATAACACCCCGAATGTCCCCGAACTTCACTAACTTTATATTGCAGTTGAAGCTATTTTATGAACAGTTTATATGTGCATAATAATATTATGATAGTTATTACTGTATTGATGATATAATATATTGTTGTTATAGAAGTTAATTATTGTATGGATACTTATTACTGTTATAATTGTATGGAATCCTGCTTGGTACTTCTAGTGGAAAATTTTAAAAACTTATTTTTGTAAAAGTTTATTTATTTTTTCAACATGCATCATGGTTTATTACTTAATCTCACTTGCACGTTGTATATGATATATTCTAGATAATTATAACTGGAGTGGCTTGGCATGATAGTTTATTTTTCAAACTCTTTAATCATCAGAAATTCAGGCAGAAGTTTGTCTAGTGATAAGACATCGAGTTAAGCAGAGAAAAAAAAGAAAAAATATGCTCGTATACCTATGTGATTTTAAGGAATCCAACCGATTATTTGAAACGTTTGTTCAAGAATAGGACATACAGGCAAGTGCCGTCTAACAAAAAACAATATTCAATGTATATACCTCTACTGCTTACGGAGCTGAGGTGCGTAATTTAGTTTTATCTTGTTTAGTTGTAATTGTTTGAGTTGTATGTTTTGTTAATTTTAATATAATTATGTTATTTACAATAAAATATCTATTAGGTCGACAATTATTTAATTGGCACTCCACCGACTTAGTGCCCGTATGTCTCCTGGGTCCCTCATTGAAAATCAGCGCTGCAGTATTGGTTAGGCAGTTCTGCAGCATGGAGCTGAATGAGGGTTCCCATTGTTGGCACAATATTTAATAGTATTATTTTTTGTTGCATTTTATTTTATACACATGTAAGTTTTTGTCCCAATAATAAAACATTTCTTTCTTTCTTTCTTTCTTTCTATATTTATACTAATATTATAAAGAGGAAGGATTTGTATTTTTGTATGTTCGTAACGAATAAACTCTAAAATTACTGGACCGATTTTAAAAATTCTTTCACCAATATGAAGTTACATTACACAGCGAGTGACATAGGTTACTTTTTATCCTGGGAAAATATAAAGCGGGACTTTTATCCCGGAAAAACTCACTCACGCAGGCGGAGCCGCGAGCAAATGTCTAGTTAATTATAAGAATCAAATAAATTATAATATCATTAATATAATAAGATAGTTTTTCACGTAAGCTATTCAACAAAAAGACGTAACATAACAGAAAAAAAATCAATATAGTATTTCTATAAATCGTAATATGAATCTTTGTCAGACAAAAGATATTAATCGGTATGAAAAACTACAATAGTAGAGTCGACGTAGCGTCGCCGGAACGTCGAATATCCGCCTGAATCAAATTCACTACCGCCGTGTTTGCCTCACATAGCAGATCAAATGGACTGGATACGTCCTGTGTGATTTATAAATTGATTTAGGCATTGTAGCTTCACTTTAGGTTAATTATTTCGCACCTTTAGGACGAAAACGACGCAATTCAAAAAAAATAAAAATTGGGTTATCGTCATAAAATGACCTAAAACTGGTCCCTTTTTTATGAAAATATAATAAAAAAGGGACCAATATAATAGTTTTGTCCTTTTCCCGCTTGAATATGGCGGTGTTTGAACTATTTTTGTTTTGAAAAATTCGTTTTAAGTAGTTTAAAGACGATAACTCAATTTTCGTTTTTTTTGAATTGTGTCGTTTGCGTCCTAATGGCGCGATTTCCTAAACATTACCTGACACAGTACAGAATTTTGTTAAGATGACAAACTTGATCTGCTATTTTTGTTCAGTCGCTGTGCGGTGTACCTGTCAGCATTTTTTCCTTAATTACAGAGTAAAATTATATATTCTTTCCAATATTTCAAGAAAATGCAAGCTTTTTAAGTAGTACGACGTGGGTTGTAGACATGGTACTCTATGGTATTTGGACTCGTCGCAGGAATACCATTGTCGAATAAAAAACCGTGAATAGCAGCTTGATGTTTCATTTCGTATGGTGTAAATTTCAAAGACACAAATTTTTAAAGCGCATTTATGAACTTTCCGGACTCCGGACTTATTGATGTTTATGGTAGAGATAAATTAACATCAAGTGTTCTATTTGTTCGATTGCCGGCTCTTCATGTTCTTCACCATCAGCCAAATAAAGTCCACTGCTGAACATAGGCGTCCCGTAAAGATTTCCAGATGAACATTTCAATAGCGGTCTGCATCCAGCATGTTTGAACGAACTTTTCCTGTCGGTGTTTATTAAAAATCAAGAAATGTATTTTTCTTCACCTTGATTCGAGCCGAAATTGAAGTAAACAATCCAAGAGTGAGTAATGTGTACACACACACACACACAAAACATACACACACAAACATACATACATCACGTATTTATTCCCAAAGGGTAGGCAGGGGCATCCACTGTTCGCCTTGTGTGTTCCGTCCTATGATGGGATAGGGGGCGTCAGGCGACCCTATCGCGATCGCCATTTCGGGCATAAATTCCAGACTCCGGGCTGTCTTTCTTCTTTTACTGGCTTATTACTTCTTTCATTGTGTGTTTGTTAGTAATTGAATTCATGCCATATCTAGCGTTACTTAATCATAGTTATTAAGCCCACGGCTCGGTCGATGCGATCCGACGGAACCCGCTGAATGGTAGATTTCACGACTTTCATTAACCGTATTTGTTTTAAGCGGAAGATCTCGCGATACCGTTTCGTAACGTTTATTTCTGTCGACATTATGCTTTCATGCATGCGTTGTTTTTTTTGTAGAAGGGGTGAAGGGACAAGGTTAGTTCATGTAAATTATAACTTATAAAATTTTAGGAACTACAGGAATTTTTGGTAGTCCGTGGATTTGTCATCTCAGATCTCAAAATAGGAGATGTGGATTGACGTACTCTCTGGTGTATATTGTTTTCATATACCTACCGTATTCAGTTCGAATGGTATATATATTTTAATGAATCAAATAAAGGTAAAAGTTAGTTGTCTGTCTCTTCCAAATAGTCATGACCTATGTTTTATAAAATAAATTGGAGTGCAGGCAAAAACCGATTCAAAGCTATTTAATCAAAAGGCTTGTAGTGAATGCAGTAGATACTACATAGATACGCTCGACTGAAGCTGAAAGCGAATACGATGCCAAATTTTTAGTTTATTACATTTTGAATATAAATTGCAAACTATTACAGCTAAAGTGATTTACAAAGGGAAGATTTTATTTTGGATTTTCGGGCAATTTTTGAAGGAGCATATATCTTGAAAGAGATTACTTATAATTGCTTTAGAAACATCTGCATCTGTCAGTTTTTTAGTAGCTTTGTGTCGTTGCAACAACTTAACAGCGTTTGCGCGATGCCTAAGCGAATATTGTATATCCTGGAATCACTTGATAAAGGTCGCAGGAACACGGCCACTTTTGACAGGTCCGTCTGGGAATCTTTAGGAAAGGCCTATGTTCAGCACTGGATAGCATGTAGCTGATGATGATGATGACCAGGAAAATAAAAATCTGCTTCGGGGATGCCAATTTTAATATGATTTAAGGTAACTTTGTCAGTAAAAAACAATAGTTCCATATTTTACCACAACATGGCGAAGTATTTAACTGATCAAGCTGTAAATAAAATAATACATCCAGTTTACTTTACCGTGCTAGGATAAAAAGTAAAACAGAAATATAGCGTAACTGTACCATAAAATATTACATTTCTTTATTTTGCCAAACCTCGAGGCTTATTGATTTAAGGTTCTGAACAAAGCCAGCAATTCTTCTGGATTCCTTTCGTTCTCAATTTGCAGCCAGTCGGGCGTTAAAATTATTGTATATATCCCGAAGGATACTGTGTAAGGTCTATAAAATATGGTAGCTTTTAGTTTGTGTAATGTCTGAATATATCTTACAAGGAATATAAATAATGCACACCACGGTCACACATATCAGCTGTTATTATTTCTAAGATTCTTTGAAATGTAATTAGTAATTGTATATTAAAAAAAACGATATCGCGGTTTTTGGCATTTTAATTCTAAGTTTATCTACTTTATTTTTATGATTAGAGTTTAGATTTGGCTGTCTACTGTGTCCCAATTTTAAAAGTAATTTAAATACTTGAAATAGATCAGTTATTTTTGAGGTTTCGATCTGTCTCCGGTCATGTCGGATTGCCGTCTCACCGGACTATGAGAGTGAAGGAATAGCGAGTGCACCTGTGTATTGCGCACACACTTGTGCTCTATAATATCTCCTGGCTGCTCTCCGTTGAGATTAGCCGCCGTGGCTAAAATTAGTCTAGAAGGATTTTCTTTTTTTGAGATACTGTGCAAGCTTCTTGTGAAATATACTTTTAAAATAAAATAAGAGGAGGCACGTGCCCAGCAAAGGGACAGTATAAAACATGGCTGATATTATTATAGCAGGTATGTTTATCAAATAAAGTTAAAAGATTGGTCAGTGTGACCTTGTGTGGGTCTGGTTTCAACTTTATCTGGACATAAAGTGCATTTATGAGCAATAAGGGGCGGAACAGTGCTAATAAAACGTGTCGCTAGGTCGTGCGACAAGCTAGGTCATAAATCTATCTGATCTCGACCGTTACAGATGTGTAATCAAACTGAACCAGCTGAATACTTGTGTCTTAATATTAAGCGTTTGTTTTGATTTTCGAGGGTCTTGTGTCTTTATCACTATTCACCGCCTGACTTGTTTGTGGTTAAGTCAACGCTAAACTTCGTCTCCACAGTTAAAAGTAGTCTATGCTCTTTAACCCTTTTTTTTTCGCCGGGAAAAACGCGTTATCGCTACCACCACCGGGGGGTCAGTGGAACGGTTATGTTGGTTTCACCGGTCTTACGGTCCAATGTCGTTACTCGGGAGTATAGCATCATCCGAGCGAGCATTGGACCGAGTCCCTAACCCTATGTACACCCTACACCGGCATACCAACCAAAACCCGCGGTGGCCTTCTTCGGCGCATGCGGAACGGCCCCGGGGTATCTTGTTGCACTAAGATAGCTGCTCGGAACCGTATGCTCTTTAACCCTGATTTGGATGGAGCAATTGTTGCTATCAATAATCGTACGTAATTATTGGTAGCAATTATGTAGCAAGAAATAGGTTAAATGAAATGAAATTCTAAAAAAATGGCTTTATCCCAGCGCTTTAAAAACCCAATATGCTGCTTAAAAACTATCCAGGACATTCCACGACACTACAAAAAAACAGAATATATTCTGGGAAAACAGGACGGGTGACAAACCTAGGTTTAATTCATGTTGTAAGGTGCCGTACAGACTGCACACTGTAGGTAGGTACACTAGATATACGATACAAAATGATAGAAACTAACAGTCAATACTTTTTACTCCTGATTTAGATACGTGCCGAGTACGAACGAAAAAAAAAATGTTACTCAGCAAATTATTTGCCAATAGTCTTCTTTTTTATGGCATTAAATGACGAGACGAGCATGCCGTTCGCCTGATGGTAAGCGATACGACCGCCCATAAACAGTAGTAACACCATACAGCACCTTGAGTTACAAAGTACTGTGGGGCATTCCACTGCGCTCGTCATGATAAGACATATAAGATGTTGTCTCATTATGTCCAGTAGTCTAAACGAGGCATAACAAGCGATAGGATTTGCTAACTAATAAGCAGTTGATTAGTGGTCAGTGGCTTCAACAATATTGATAGTTGCCGCCGTTATGCGTTGTGTGTCTCGCGCAACAAGACAGTCACCAGTGTTCCCAACATTTTATAAACGAGTCACTTATTACGTTCCGTTTGCTGAAGTAGCCACTGCTTTACTTCGACATACTACAGATAATAAAATAGATAAACCAAACTTGACATTGGCAAAATGTGAACACAAATGCCATTTTAAAAAGAAAAAAAAAAGTCATAAAATTATAATTATTATAAAATAACGAAATATGAAAAATATTGTATCGTTTGTGCGTAATAATAATAATAATAATATAATAAAAAAAACTTTATTGCAAGTGAAACCACGTGAAACCTACTAAAGTACACATGATATTGCATAACTTAATTGTAGAATGGACAGTATTTATCAGAGGTCCCCAAACTAGGCAGTGCCTGTATCTTGGGGTACCAGTTTGGAATGGGTATCGAGATTTAAGCCATCTTTACAAATACACAAAAATTACAAAACTTACAAAAATTAGATGTTAATCGATAATATTAAAAAACAATAATTATACATTTACACTGAGAATGAACTATAAAAGAAAAAAATTATTAAAAATAATATCAAGAAAGTACAACAGAACACTTATTAATTAATATTAATGAAGAGAACATAGCACTGCGTCTAATTATTTACAAAAAAAAGAAAATCTTAGAAGAGTAATTACTGCAATAGTTTTTCCGTGCTGTCATAATCTAGTGTGAGCAACCAGTTGATGAGTTTGTGTTTGGCTTCCCGCGCTGAGGAGTGTATGATGTTGCAGAGTTTAACGACGGAATTGTAAGTGTGAGCTCTTACGAAAAGTCCGAATTTACGTGCGAAAGACGTGCGAATGTTTGGTAAGGTGAGTTTAAATAGTCTATCTTTAAGCTTTGCTTTGTAGGTGTCGGTGCTGATCAGATTTTTATGCGTGATGAGAGTTATCCTAAGAACGAAAAGTTGTCGCACCGTGAGGACCCCTGCTTCCTTGTATAATTCCAAAGTCGGGTACCTGAAGGGTTTATTGAGCATAGTTTTCAATACAGATCTCTGCGCCCTCTCTGCCTCCAATATGGACGTTTTTGCTGCACCACCCCACACTGTTATGCAATAGTAAATTAACGGTTGGCAAATGGCGAGATAAACCCGTCTAAGTAGATCGATGTTAGCAAATTCCCTTAGCTTTTTAAGTATAGCAGCCGTTTTCCTAATCCTTTTAGACAGGTAGAGATATGCGATTTAAAACTGCAGTTCTGATCTACCTTAATGCCCAGGTACTTGAAATCTTCAGTACGCTCAATCATGTGAAATTCGTTGGCAGAGTGGATTTTGATGTCTATATCAACCGGAGGATTCGAGGCAGAGGTTTTATGAAAGCATATGTATTTAGTTTTCTTGTAGTTGAGCGATAACAAATTACAGGCTAGCCATTTTGTGATTGTAGATAATCCATTTTCTGCGAGTTCAAAGGTTTTATTCCAGTCTTTCGCGTTGAAAAGAATTACGGTGTCATCTGCATAACAGATGATTTCCGCTCCGTGGATGGCTTGGAGATGGATGTCATTAATATAAATTATAAAGAGTGTGGGGCCCAAGATACTACCTTGGGGAACGCCGTAATGCACTGGAAGCTGCCGACTCCTGTGAGAACCTATTTTGACTATCTGAGATCTGCTAGATAAGTAGCTCTCAAACCAATTTAGCGCTACACCTCTAACACCAAAATATTCTAATTTCTTTAAAAGTATCTTAGGAGACACTGTGTCAAAGGCTTTGGCCAAATCTAAAAAAACTCCAATGCAGCTCTTTCCGTTATCTAGGTAGTCCGCTATCAAGTTTACTAATAAAGTTGAAGCATCTTCAGTGGATTTATTTTGTCTGAAACCAAATTGCCGATGTGATAAGATACCAAGACCTTCGATGAACTTTACCAGACGCCTGTTGACAATTTTTTCTAGGATCTTAGACATGATACTTAGGAGGGAAATTGGTCTGTAGTTTCCAGGAGTGTCTTTCGGGCCATCTTTGTAAATTGGAGTGATAGATGATACCTTCCATAAGGATGGGAAGCGGCCGGTGCTAAGACTTAGGTTAAATATGTGAACAAGGGGGTTTGTGATTTGCGGTAAGAGATGTTTTAAGAGGCGCGCATCGATATCGTCTAACCCGGGAGCACTGTCGGACTTCAGATTGCTTATAAGTGAATATACCTCTTGTGAAGTGGTGGGTTCTAAAAATAAGGAGTTGACTGGTTGATGAATAAGTTTTACTTTTGATACTAGATTATCTTCGGTTTCATTAGTTTGGTCGAGTATGTTTGTTGCAAGGGAGTGACCGACATTAGCAAAAAAGTTGTTGACTGTGTTTAAAGAGTCCGACGGGTTATCTGCTAATAACGTGAGTTCAGTGCTTTGAACCCGGTTCGAGTTTAGACTACAGAGATTTTTAATTGATTTCCAGAGGTTTTTTGAGTCATTCATGTTAGACTGTATCTGAGCTTGTTCGTGTTGAAGCTTAAGTTTCTTTACTAATGCGTAATAGAAATTTCTATATCGAGTGTAGATCGTTTTGAGAGTGTCATCATTCGGGTTGGACTTGTGTTTGGCATGGAGAAGATCGCGGTGTCGTGCGCATCTCATCAGTCCCGGGGTGATCCATGGAAATAGTGTGTACTTGGATCTACTGACTTTGAACGTCGTTGAATGCTTTTTAACGGCATTACGTATAGCTGAGGTGAGGAGTTCAGTAGTTGAGTCGACATCCAGATTTAAATTAAACTCAGTCCAGTCAAGACTGGCAAACTCTCTAGCTACAGCTTCATAATCAATGGTTGTTCGGATTTTTGGTGGTCTAAAATGATTCTTTTTACATGCCATACCCATTAAGGTGGCTTTGTGATCTGTAATCTCCGAGTTGCAAATAATACCTATTCTGGGGCAGTCAGCTTTGACAAATATGTGGTCTATGCATGATTTTGAATGAGTAGGCTTAGAAATAACAGGTTCAAGCCCATGCTCCGACAGAAGGCACAAGTAGTCGGAAGACTCCCCTCCGAGAATATCTATATTAATATCTCCCGCCAGGATGATGCAATTTCTGTGATTATGCGCTCTTAAGTGCTGATCTAATGAGTAAAGGAAGTTTTTTGTGTTTTTAAAAGTCGGAGATCTGTATATGGCGTAAATAAGTGCTTTACTATGAATATCTATAATTAAGCCGCAGGCATCGGGTTGTTCCAATTCAGAAACTGAGGCTGACCAGCTTGATTTTAAATACGTTACAACGCCCCCGTTTTGGTTTATGTTATTTTTTGTGGAGTAAAGTGTGTAATCGGGAAGTTGTTCGATTACGATGGAGTCCTTTAGCCAGCATTCGGTTAGGATAATTATATCGGGAAGCAATTTCAGTCTTTTTAAGTAAACTTGTAGGGCTTCAAAATTTTTGTAGATACTGCGAATATTGAGGGAAAGCACAGAAAAAAGAAAGTTCGGTTTAAATAGGGGCTCACAATCCTCGGGCGATTCTACCTCATGACATGGCAATTTATTCAGGAAGTCAATATCATTGCCGAAATCCCTGTTACCCATTTATGAAAGTAAATAATGGAACATGTATTTTAAAACAACAATGTTTTTTGGGCAGATAATGTGAACTAGATAGTGTATGTATGGTAGGTCGATAGTTGATAGCAGTAAAAACTATGTTAATCAGAATGTAAAGTAATACAATGAATGAGTTCAAAAATGTATAAATCAATTGTGCTACGCACTCGTGTTCAGGTTGAGATGTTGTTATGGTGAAAGAGGTTACAAGACATGCACTTAAAATTACTATAATAAAAGAATCTGGTTTTTGATGACGACGAGGTTGGGAAACACAATGACTCAGTAGTAGCAGCGCGCTGTTCATTAGTAATGATATAATAAAGCTTCTGTTAGGAGCATTGCGGTGGGTCGCGTGCGGTGGAGGTGGAACCATTCAGAGAGGATAGCTTATCAAGTACAGCCTCGGAGGTAACCTGTAGGATTGAACTGGTTTCCGATCTTCGCATGAAGATCTTGCCATTGGACGACCATACGAACTTGAAGTGAAGTTCGGTACCTACTTTGCGGGCCTTACTAAACAAAATTCTGTTCTCTCTAGTGAGATGTTCGTTTATGTACACTCTACGAGAGTTTCCTGGGATCTCCAATTCGTCTGTGTTGAGACCGCGACGCGTCCGGGCTGCGCGAATCAGCTGATCACGGGGCGCGCGGCGCGTAAATGAAAGTATCACCGGTCTGGGCCGTTCCCTAACGCTAGCACCGCCGCTACGTGGGCCTACTCTTCTGATGTCGTCCACGTCCCGCGGATCAATCTCTACACCCAGCTTAGTCGCAAGCACACTCATGAGTTGGTTGAGGTTTTCACCTTTGTTTTCTGTCACGCCAGTGACTTCAACATCTCTGAGAAGTTGTCTTTGCTCTTTTGACTGCAGTTCTTGGCGAAGAACAGACACTTCAGCACGAAGGCTGGTAACCTCAGCTTTATACTTATCTAACTCCTTTAGATGTGACTTCATGTTTCCTAGCTCCTGACGAAAAAGTATGATGTCTTCGCACGCAGATTTGAGGGAACCCGTGAGTTCTTTCATTTCTTCTTTCATCAGGGAAAACATACCCTGTAAAGAGTCAACCGCCGATTTCAGAGATGACATCGCTGCAGGAATTTCAGAGTTAACCCGGTTTTGAACGTTCGATGAGCTATCTTCAACCATGGAACCCGCTGGACTATCCTGGTGCAGAGGACGAACCGGAGTACAATCTGCTTTTCGGACCTTGTTTTTGAGTTGGCAGCTGGGACACGTAAACTGGTTAATTTTAGTTCGGATAAATCTAAGTTCCTCCCTGGTCATATTTAGACAGGCGAAATGAAAAAGTTGAGAACATTTGGAACAACCTATGGTGGGAGAACTTCCATCTGAGGTTGATTTAGAACAAGCTTTGTTACAGGCGCCACACAGCATTTTTACAGCAGATTAAAAACCTGTCTCTTTATCTTCAGGTCGATAATAAAAGAGGGTGGTGTTATGCCACTAGCACCCTCTAGTGACGTCTGGGTTGATTGTTCAGAGAATAATCGGTCCGTCAATGCCTGTTTAATACCTTTGCTAATGGTTCAGCTTAGCGAAACTAGATGGCGCTGTCTGTCTGTAGTTTTCAAGAAGCGCCAGTAATTTCATGTAGTATCTCACGTATTATTGATCTCTTTCAAGTATTATTGATTTGAAAGACACATAACTTTCACCAAATCACTATTGTTTCAACAGGCAGCCACGAATGTCCCGATGTTGATTCACAGTCACTAGAGAACACTTTTATGTTCCTGAGATGAAACTTTTGAATGAAAACGGTTACTTAAAAATTTGTAACACTGCGCATCAAGATTCGCAGGATAACGATTTTACGTGATTATTGTGCACTGATGAACTTCCCGAACGTTAAGTTTCACTGATTACTATGTAAATTATTGAAAAAAACGATTAAAAGTCACGGAGAAGAATAACGGTTACTGTATTTGAAGGCGCCATCTAGCGAAAAAAAAAAAAAAAAAAAAAAAAAAAAAAAAAAAAAAAAAAAAAAAATAATGCGTTCGTGTTACATGGCGGAATTCGGCGGCCTGAACAAACTCCGCCAAGTGGCCGCTGGACTTTTGAATCGCAACTCGCAGTAGCGGCATGCGCCAGCATTCACCCGAGCTCGTGCGCGTTATATTATGATTGTAATAATACTATAATCACAATTTAATTTCGATGTGCGCAGTATTAATATGAGTACTTTAAATAGTACATTTCAGGTACATCATTGGCAAATTTGTTAAAACTCAGTACACAAGAATCTGAAGAAACAAGTGTGTAGACTGTTACGTGATTGTGAAACGAAAATCCAATGTATTATGTAGTAGATATTCACTACAGGGAACACATGACTTCAAACCGTATTCATTGACATGAGTCATGAAGGAATGTTTACGCCACAATCTTCAGGGCGGCATACTACGGGCTCTTGCGTGCTACCGTACATAATAACTGTAGTGCCGTGTATTATGTACATTAAAAAAAAAAAAAGTGTAGATATGATGTATTTGATCTTTTATTAAATAATTATCAAGCATGTTGTACTGTGTTTCTTTTCACCACATAATTCAGAACTTTAAGACTGTTATTAAATAAAATTATATAGATATTAACAATGGTGTGTTGATTACTTTCACTGTAATTGAAAACAAAATAAGTGCGAGTTATTTATATTCTCACTATGTTATTATAAATACAGAATAATTAAAATGATGCTATTCTTCAGACAAAAAGATGATAGTTCAATGACCTTGAAATCTAACCAAAACTTTATACTTATGTCGATAAATAATATTTTCGCGATTCACAAGTTGATATACGGATTATTACATGAGATAGATGGAACTTCTTAAATAAGCAGGAGAACAGGCGAGTAAAATAATAATTGTATATATTTACTATATTTTGAGAAGTGTTTGCTTACTCCCAGTTTTTGTAATATTATTATAAAAATAATATGTAGGCTATAATAATAATTATATTATTCCATCGCCCTGTTTAAAAAAAAAGTCATACCGTGGCTCAAATGTACAGAAATAATTTACTTATGACTTGGCAGAATAGTCTTTCACCTTAGCCGGTTCCTTGTACAACAAATAAAAAAAATGTGCAGAAATATTAAACTGCCATTACCGAAAACAGCTGTTCGCACGGGAGTTAATCAGCGGCCATCTTGCGAATTGCTCATTCTTGGGTGATCAAATATTTGACATGCTGTTATAACAATTGTAAGCTAACAAGGGCTGAAAATACGCGGAAACGTCAAAATCGATGATTACATTAGATTTAACAAATTGTTAGATTTGAAAAAACGCGACCTTAGTGACCACATTTTTTCCCTGACTCTTGATAATAATATAATCTGAAGGAATTATTGCGTGCAAATGTAACCCCGTCTAAATATGCGCAATGGTGAGGCAATTCTCGCCTGCGTTGACGTTTACGAGTGTTTTGAAAGATATTCATATTGTTAGCATTAATTGCTCCGTCTCAACGAGATTCACGCGTTATTCTTGACTAGCTTTTGCGTGCGGCTCCTCCCGCGTGGAAAAGTTTTACCGGGATAAAAAGTAGCCTATAGCACTCAGGAGTAATGTAGCTTACTATTAGTGAAAAAAAATTCAAAATCGGTCCAGTAGTTCCTGAGATTAGTGCTTTCAAACAAACAAACTCTTCAGCTTTATATATTAGTATAGATTTCTACAAAATCACGTTTTTAGTGTCATTTAAACTCTTTTTATAAGATCTAATATTTTTACGCATGCTCACGCCTTTTATCCCCGAAGGGGTAGGCAGAGGCGCAACTAGTGCACCCACTTTTCGCCAAGCGTATTCCGTCCCATGATGTGATAGGGGGCGAGCCTATCGCCATATCGGACACAAATTCCAGACTCCGGGCTGATACTGAATAGAAAAATCCAATATCACTTTGCCCGACCCGGGGATCGAACCCGAGACCTCAGCCTTGCAGTCGTACTGTAATACAACTACGCCACCGAGGCAGTCAATCAACTATTTTTAATACATTTTTCTGGTGGATCCGCCTGCATTAAAGGACTTTTCCAGGCGTTAAAGGGGCCTTAAAAGCCTTTGTTAGATAAACGTTTGATATAAAACCTTTGTTGGTCCCATAGAGTCTTTTGCAAACATAATAATATCCATTTTCTTGCATATTAATATCTAAAATATGATGGACTGCATAATAAAACAGTTTGATTTTAGATTTAGCGGTAAGCCTTTAATGCATGTTTTAATTCATTATTGGCCTGTTAAATAAAAACATTGCATCGGCTGGGAATCGAACCCGGGCCGCCCGCGTGGCAGGCGAGCATTCTACCACTGAACCACCGATGCTTGTAATAGTCATACTAAATAATGCATATAAACACGTTTCGATCCATTTACTTAAATTTCGTAATGACTTTCCGCAGCTTACCACATTGAAAGTACGTTCTACACTGGCATTAGATATGACTTCATAGCTCTGGATTCCATGGATGCTATAAGTTCTGTCAGAACAATACCCGTCCCGTAATTAGCAGCCTATCTTTCGTATGGAAGTAGCTCAAACAGCGCAACAAAAAAGCAGTTTACAGAGAGTTCTGAGCAGCTTCGGAGCTAACGGTGTTATGAGACAATTGTATGTAGCTTGGGCATATTAGATCCTTTTGATTGTGGGACATTCAAAGTCGTAACACTAAAAAACATCGCAGTAATACGGTACGTAGAGTTACATGTGGTGCAAGTTTCAACTCTACAAATGGTGTAACTATCTTATCCATAAAACCAAAAACATTGCATCGGCCGGGAATCGAACCCGGGCCGCCCGCGTGGCAGGCGAGCATTCTACCACTGAACCACCGATGCCTGTGCTACTGACTCTAAAGAAGGCATCTAACTAGTTGAAATCCATTCACTTTTCAACAAAATTTCGTAAGCGGTTAGTTCGTGCTCTATCTCAATGTACAAGTAACTAGGCAATAGGTGCCAAAATATTGCTTATTTCTGATATTAAGCAATAGCTTACGACTCACAGTGTTTCGGTTTGAAGAATAATACAGCCAGTGTGATTCCTAGGCTATATGAAACTAAAAACCTTGTGTCTCAGAGACAAGAGCTGTTTACTGCTTCAAAACATTTCACGTAACGTGACTGATGATGGACCAGAATTTCGATCAAAGACAATATGATTTAACTTTAATTGCCACATAAATATCACTGATTCTTCTATTCTGTGCAAAGCATGAGACAAGCGAGACGTATGAGTTAGTTTTTTATTTATCCTTACGGAAAGGCAAAGGTCAGAACCATACAGTCTAGTCTTCGATCTAGACGTATGAGCTGTGACTAATGCGGTACTGACTCTTAATTCCAAGATAACGCTGTTCTCATACCTAACTATGAAAAGTTTTATATTGGAATTTCAAAGAAAAATCTGCAAACACAATAAAATTTAAGTCATACTTAACTCTCATACTTTATGCTGATAGTACGTAATTAATCCCATCATGAAATAGATAACTATTTAGATACCTAAATAAATAAACGAACATGGCAAAAAAACAGAATGAATATGGCAATCAACAGAATCAAAGAACAAATCATTATAAAGATCTTCTCTGCGTGTCCTAAATCTGCCTGCCTATAGGTACTCAAAACAAAAAAAAATGCATCGGCCGGGAATCGAACCCGGGCCGCCCGCGTGGCAGGCGAGCATTCTACCACTGAACCACCGATGCTTGTTTATGTAAAACTAATTATGCACATAAATACGTTCAAATCTATTCAGTTTACATTATACATATTATAAATAGCTAAAAATCACGTTCAGAAGCGCATGCACAAGTTACTCACACTTTTATTTAAAAAGTAGAGGCAGCACAATGTTAAATTAATTACTTGACAGCAAGATGTGATTGCCATGAATATCCGTAGTGCCAACTAATTTAGATGAACTGCAACCTTATGGTTGTTAGGTTTATACTACGTCAGCAATTAATGCAATTGCTTGTGATACGATATTTGTACTTGCTTGTATAGCAACCGCCGTACACACACACTCACGCCTTTTATCACCGAAGGGGTGGGCAGAGTCCCAACTAGTGTACCAACTTTCCGTGCGTATTCCATCCCATGATGCGATAGGGGCGTGCTTATTGCCATATCGGGCACAAACTCCAGACTCCGGGCTGATATTGAATAGAAAAACCTAATATCACTGTGCCCAACCCGAGGATCGAACCAGAGACCTCAGAATTGCAGTCGTACCGTAATATAACTACGGCACCGAGGCAGTCATCAAGTTAGTTAATCTGCCTTAAATATGAAGATAAAGATGAATTATTGAGAACGTCATTTTTCAACTTCCCTCCACAGCAAAGCCTATTAACCTCAAGTACATGGACGTTTGTAAATGGAAAAGCCAGCTGTAAAGCACCATGAATGAAATTATAACATTTGTTGCATGAATTAAAGTTTTTGATATCATACAAGAAACAGTGTGCATGTACAGTTGTGTTAGGGCTCATACACATAAACACGATACGGCGTCGCGTGGTGAAACGTGTTTATGTGTATGAGCCCTTAGGGTTTGAAGGACATTGTAGTCAGCATAATTACTAGGCTTTATGAGGAATAACATCTTATGCCTCAGGGTGACGAGTGTCGTAGAGAACCACACAGCACTTTGTAATTAAAAGTTCTGTATGGTGTGACTTTTTATGGGCGATCGCATCGCTTACCATCTGGCGAACGGCTATCTCGTCTCGTCATTCAATTGCAATAAATAATGTTGAATGACGAGACGAGCATGCCGTTCGCCTGATGGTAAGCGATACGACCACCCATAAATAACACCATCCAGCACCTTGAGTTACAAAGTACTGTGTGGCTTTCCACTGCGCTCGTCATCCTGAGACATAAGATGTTAAGTCTCACTATGTTCTGTAGTTACACTGACTACAATGTCCATCAAACCGAAACACAACAGTGCATGCACACTGCTGCTTGGCGGTAGAAACAGACATTGCGGTGGTACCCACTCAGACGGACTCTTACATATAAGATACCTACCACCAGTAAAAATATTGACACATAATTTGTAAATTCTATTGCGGATTATCAACTATAAAATACAGGTTGGAAGCAATTTACATGCGTATGCAAAGTACAAAAAATGCATCGGCCGGGAATCGAACCCGGGCCGCCCGCGTGGCAGGCGAGCATTCTACCACTGAACCACCGATGCTTGTAAAATAACAGCGAAATTACGTACAGCACCAATATACGTGCATTTCCCTTCACTTTTATTCAAACACACACACAATCACGCCTTTATTCCAGAAAGGGTAGGCAGTGGTGTAACCAGTGTACCAACTTTTCACAGTGTGTGTTCCGTCCCATGATGTTATAGGAGACGAGCTTATCGCCATATCGGGCACAAATTCCAAACTCTGGGCTGATACTAATTATATTTATTATAACATAAATAATCAATACCATATCCTGCGCCACGCCGCTCCGGCGCGCTATTGATTGCTGTTGGATTTGCAATGAACCGACATCGCCGGCCTAACGAACAGGTCTTTATTAATGATATCCATCTCGCTCTTAATTAACAAACACGTATAAAGCCAATTTGTTCTTGTTAATTTGCTTAATTTGTAATGAATAACAATGGCAGAAATCTCGTGCAAACTGAATAAAAATCTATTGTATTATTATAGCTGAAGACTTCTTTTTATTTTTGTTTCAATGAGCTAATTAATCGAATGTACTACTAGTCTGCCGTGGGAAATCCTTTGCTAATAGAAAGCTTTACTACCCCTTGATTGGGATACTTTAATTTATCCTGAGTAATAGCTCGTAGGCTGGCGGATCCGCGAAAAAAAGAAAATTAATTCAAATAAACAATATTTTAAAATACGCATCCTTCAAAATGGTTGTCTGTCTGTTATCTGTTGCTTTCCTAGGCTAAACAATAAAAACGTGCAAGTATTGCTATTCTACCGCATTTTGAGAATTCGATAGTATTTAAAACTTGACTTAGCAGTTCATGACGTAACGCACGTCCGTATGTTTCCATAGAGAACGTAGTCACGTTTCTTGCGAAATGACGGCAAGTGAATGTATTTCTGTATAACTAATATCTTCTTTAGATAACAGGAAGTAAGCATCGGTGGTTCAGTGGTAGAATGCTCGCCTGCCACGCGGGCGGCCCGGGTTCGATTCCCGGCCGATGCAGTACTTTTGGTTTTAAGGATAAGGTAGTAAGTAGGTCGCCCATATCAAACTCTACATCTGGAGGCAGGGTGCCCCGCCAAGACGAGCAGAGCGAAGCGCAAGGGCACTACCTAACTGAAACGGCCAAGCCACATATTTTGACTAAGGTAGAGAGTTTGTGGAGTTAGGGCATGTAGAGTTTGACTCTACATGAGATCTGATAACTTTTTGTCAGTGCGAGCCATATTATTTATTTATTTATTATGACACACCAACAGCACTTACATTACTACATTCTAAAAATACATTATCCATAATGGTAATAAATCTAATGCATATGCCTATTATAGGTATGTACAGTATTTGCTGAAAATATGCATACACACCAAACATTAATCTCCTACATCAAAAAACAAGAAACAAGAATAAAAAAAAAACAAACATCATATTAACGAACAATTAGAACATGGTATTGTGTACAACTAAACATATGAAATTAAATTAAATGAAAATTTAAGACATTATAAAAAAAAAGAAAACAAAACACTTATTATGTTAGATAATCAAATCAAATAATATTGTGTTAGATGGGCTCTGAGTAACAAATAACACACTTTTACTATTTTCGATCCAACAATAGTGCTTTATCAGTTTACGTTTAAAGTTTTCAAAGGAATCATGGTGGATATCAAAGTTGTCTAAACCTCCGGAAATAGTGTTGTATTCGGCGCACATTCGTGCTAAGGGTGAATGGCGTCCAACGTTAGTTTTATACAGGGGTACATGGAATGTTTTTTTGATAGGGCATCGGGGAATGTTATAAAATAAAACTACGCTTGTCGTGGTGTTTGAAAGCCAACTGCCATATTTAATCTTTTTTATACCAACCATAAACAGTGGACCATAGACTAGACTAAATATATAAAGGATGACATTCTGTTACACATTTATATCACATTTTAGATATATAATATAATACCCTCACTATATCTAAAATTACTTTAAAAAATCTTTAACATTACACATTACTTACATTCAAACCTAATGTTTTTATAAAATTGTAATGCTTTTTAGGACACAAAGCCTTGGTAAACACATCGGCTGGCATTTCAGATGTCTGAATATACTGAAACTTAACAATTTTATTTGAAACACACTCTCTACAAAAATGATACTTTACATCTATGTGTTTTGAATTCTTGTGAAACAATGGATTTTCTGATAATCTTTGGGCACTCTGGTTGTCATTATATAACCTAATAGTATTAGCAGTAATTTCAAATTGTAAATTTCTTAGATATAAGGCCTCCTTGCATGCCTCAGACATTCCCATATATTCAGCTTCAGTGCTAGATAAAGCTATAGTTTTCTGTTTTTTACATTCCCATGAAATTACACCATTAGACAAGACAAAACAATATCCAGTATATGACCGCCTATCAATTTTATTGTTAGCCCAGTCTGCATCTACAAATCCTTTAATTTCTGAATTGCCATCTTCAAAATAACTTATACCAAAATTTTTTGTTTTCTTTAAATACCTAAGCACTCTTTTTGCATATCCCCAATGCTCATGTGTATGACAATTATTAAACTGACTTAAATAATTTACACAAAATGTTATATCTGGTCTGGTTAGGACAGATAAATACATGAGACTACCAATCAACTGCTGGTAAGGTAAGTTATTAACATTAGAACCTTTAGTTATATTTAGTTTACAATCCATTGGAGTATCAATAGTTTTACACTCTGTCATTTGAAATCTTTCTAACAATTGATCAATATAACTCTCTTGACTTAAAGTAACAGAACACTTATTTTCACTGAAGTTTACATTCATTCCTAAACACTGTTTCACTATTCCTAAATCTTTAATATTAAATTGACTTGATAATACATCTTTAAGCTTTTTAACCTCAGTATTGTCATTTGAAAATATAAAGAAATCGTCAACATAAACTGTTACAATGGTTATACATTTATCAATATTTTTAATATACATACATGGTTCTAACTGTAACCGTTTATATCCATTATCTTGTAAACAAACATCAACCTTTTTATTCCAGGCTCTGGATGCCTGTTTTAGGCCATAAATGGCCTTTTTTAATTTTAAAACTTTATTTCCATTTACATCACAATTAAAACAATCTGGTGTTTGCATATAAATTGTCTCCTCTAAATTGCCATTTAAGAAGGCAGTTTTTACATCTAAATGACTTACAGTTAATTTTAACTTCACTGACAATGCAAATAGTAATCGAAGAGTTGTATGTCGCACTACAGGGGAAAAAGTCTCTGTGTAGTCTACACCCTTTTTCTGAGAAAAGCCCTTGGCTACAAGTCTAGCGCGATAACGAACTTTATTGTCACAGTCATATTTTTTACGCAACACCCACTTGCACTGCACTATTGTCCCATGATCAGGAGCATTTACAAGCTCCTTAACTCCTCCTGTACAGCCTCTAGCCATTGCTGCCGTTCTGTCCCTCTCAGAGCCTCCTCAAGAGTCAGATCACCAACATTTTCCACACACACCATGCCACCAAAACCATAGTAGTCCGGTTGATGTCTAACACGCTTTGACACCTGCAAAGTCCCCTGTGCCACATTATCTGCATTATATGTATCATAGAAGCTGTCACTGTCACTTGCTGACTCACTGGGAACATATGTAACATCATTGACATCATCTTCGCCATCTGTGCTACTTGACTGACTATCATCTGGCTTGTCACTAGTCTCTGCATCCAGTTGCTGATTGTCCTGCATTACCGTCATTGTCAAATTTTCATCAGCTTTCTCCATGATGATCACGTCTCTAGATATAACTATTTCCTGACTATCTGGATCATACAATCGATAACCTTTCGTATTTTCAGAATATCCAACCAGTGACATCCGAGTTGCTTTCTTATCCCACTTTCTGCGTTTTTGTTTTGGGATGTGTACCATTGCTGGACTGCCAAAAATCCGTAAATGACTAATATCTGGCTTTTTACCTGTCCACTTTTCGTAGGGGGTTGTGTTCTGGCCTAGTGCTGATGCTGGTGACCTATTTTTCAAATATACTGCAGTATTAACTGCTTCCGCCCAAAACTTTTTATCGAGTTGAGCATCAAATAATAAGCATCGTGCTTTCTCTATTATAGAACGATTGTATCTTTCGGACACACCATTTTGTTCTGGAGTATACGCATTTGACTTCTGATGCACTATGCCACAACCTCTTAAGTAGCTCTCCATTTCAGCTGAACAGAATTCACCACCGTTATCAGACCTCAAGACTTTAATTTTCTTTGATTGCTGATTTTCAACCAGCTTCTGGAACTCTTTGAAATACTTAAATGTTTGGTGTTTTGACTGGAGAAAGTACACAAAACACATTCTGCTATAGTCATCTACAAATATAAGGAAATATGTATTATTTCCAAGCGACTTATTCTCCATGGGTCCACACAAGTCGGTGTGAATCAATTCCAAAACTTCACAACTTTTGCTTGCACTCAGAGGGAAAGGTACCCTGGCCTGTTTACCCTCGCAGCATACTGTACAGTTGGATTTGTCTGATCTGTCACCATTGTCTTGGAATGACACACCCTCAACTATTCCATTCTTTTTCATTTTGCTTAGGTCATTAGCATTGATATGACCTAGCCTTCTGTGCCATGTTTTACTTGAAGTTGTTACTGTCGCCGCTATTAGTTGTTGAGACTTCACTGTGTTTAATCTGTAAACTTCATTATCTAACCTTGCCTCACCAATACATATGTTTTTAGCGTTATAAATAAAACATCCTTGCTGATTGAATACCACTCTGTTGCCACTCGAGATGATTCTGCTCACTGACAATAAGTTTGTGGTGAGATGCGGCACACACAAAACATTGTTGACGCTTACTTTATACTGCTTATTTCCAACTGCAGTCATAATCTGTAAGTCTCCTGAACATACGACATCCACGATTGAATTATTTGCCACAATAATCTGTTTCGTTTTCGGTTCGTACGAAACATTGGACAGCATGCTTGCATTAGACACTAAATGAGTACTGGCACCTGAATCGACGTACCAATCGTTTTGGCTAAATTCACTGGTCAAAAACACTGCACTGAATGCATTCGTATTCGGCTTATTTTCTTCTGGACACTGATTTTTGTAATGTCCGACTTGTTTACATTTGTAGCAACGGATAAATTTTTGCGATTTGACGTTTCCACTGACACTGACAGATGACTGTGGTTCACTATTTCCGTTGCTGCCAGTGTTGCCACTATATTTCGAAAACGTTTTATTGCTACCGACATTTCGTTTCCGAAAATTTTTAGCCACAAATGCGTTTTCTGTTTTAACCTCAAAATCTGTACTCATGTCCAATAACTTAGTTTTTATAGAATCCGCACTAATACTCATGCCTGAGTGCTCAATGGCCATGATCATCGGGCTAAACTTCTCCGGAAGTCCCGCCAACAGCAATGAGCCAACCCACTCATCATTTATCTCGAAACCCGTACTTTTTAATTTCTGCGCCGTTTCTACTAACTGCGTTACATACGCCGTCATAGACTCGCTTGCTTCTAAGCGAATTGATATTAATGTTCTCAATAAGTTGATCTTGCGTGTGTAACCGGTGTCGTCGAACAAAGACTTCAGCTTATTCCAAGTACTTTTCACTGTGGTTTCGCCTTTGATGTGGACGTAAAGGGATGGGTCGATGGTTAAAACCATCTTCGCTCTGGCTTTTCTGTCGCTTGATACATCTAGTTCTTCTTCACTAGACAAGTCGACTCCTTCCAGGATGAGAAAATTCTCGACTGCGAATGCCCAGTCATCGTAATTTTCACGTCCTTTTAACTTTGGAACGTTAACTGAATAATTACTCGCCATTTCTGTACACAACTTTACTGGCTACTAATGAAAACTAATTATTTTGTGGGGACTGGGCCCATAACCTGTTATAAAATAAAACTACGCTTGTCGTGGTGTTTGAAAGCCAACTGCCATATTTAATCTTTTTTATACCAACCATAAACAGTGGACCATAGACTAGACTAAATATATAAAGGATGACATTCTGTTACACATTTATATCACATTTTAGATATATAATATAATAGGGAATTCTACTGGGAACTGAAAACTTTATATATTCTAATAAGTTACTGCAGTTTAGTCTACCGGTAACAATTTTTTGCAAGAACACGAGGTCGTGGATTTTGCGACGATGGTAAAGGGTTGCCATTTTACAAAAGGTTAATCTTTGGTCGTAAGGAAGCCTATGAGAAATGCCAGGTGATATAAAAGTTAGATACCTTGTGAACAATCTTTGGATTCTTTCTATTCTTTGTGATTGAACAGCATAAGTGGGACTCCAAACGACACTGGCATACTCCAGATGACTCCTCACCAAAGCATTATACAATAAAATTCTAGTCTTCACTAAACGACATTCCCTCGTATTGCGTTTTATACCTTATACCTTGCATTTGTGCTGCCTTTTTTACGATGGTATTAACGTGTGATGTAAACTTAAGTCTGCTGTCTAGAATAACACCTAAATCCCTAATTTCGCTGACCTCGTGCAATTGTATTCCATTAATGTTATATGTCGAAGGTGTAAATTGCTTTTTTCTTGTATATTTTATGTGGCTACATTTGTCAGCATTAAGAACCATGCATATTATGATCTCGTCTTGGCAACATTTTACATGAAAATGTTTTTGGTGGGATACCGAATTACTGTAATTTTTTAAAAAGGGTATGTATGGGTGTCAGTGGCGATGTTGCTCATTGGTACACCCAAAATGGCTGATGTACGTACACACAATTGTCTTATGATACTGTGAACACCGAAACTGCTCGGAACTCGCTGCAAACTGCTGTTTTATATAATATAATAATAATACCAGCCCTGTATTAAATACTGCCCACTGCTGAGCACGGGCCTCCTCTACTACTGAGAGGGTTTAGGCCTTAGTCCGCCACGCTGGCCTAGTGCGGATTGGCAGACTTCACATACCCTCGAAATTCTTATCGAGAATTCTCAGGTATGTAGGTTTCCTCACGATGTTTTCCTTCACCGTTAAAGCGAACGATGATTGATAAACAATACACACATAACTTCGAAAAATCAGAGGTGTGTGCCTTGGGTTTTGAACCGCCGGACATTGTCTCGGCAGACCGTTCCATTCCCAACTAGGCTATCGTCGGCTGTCTGCTGTTTTGTTGAGCCGAATTTGAGCATCTGCCATATGAAAGATGGGCTGCTAATGACTTGTATTGTTTTGATAGAAAGTATAGTATCCTGGGCATCCAGAGTCATGAAATTATCTTTAAAGCACCGAAGAGGAATACCGCGGGCCTTTGGTACCAATGTACCAATGTTGGTGTAATGTACTTTCACTGATATGCTAAGATGTGGAACGTCGTAATATGGAAGTGAATGGATGCAAACGTGTTTATATGCATTATTTAGTGCAGTCTCTGTAAGCATCGGTGGTTCAGTGGTAGAATGCTCGCCTGCCACGCGGGCGGCCCGGGTTCGATTCCCGGCCGATGCATATATGTTTTTGTATTCTGGATTTGCAAAGGTCTTTGTTTTGTAATTATCTGGAGCACCTGCTAACTGCTCCACTTTAGACTTCCAAGATTAATGATCCGATTTATGTTAAAAACCAAAGGCCGTAAATTCTCTCTGAAATCCTTCCAACAGAAAGATGTTTTTTTTTTAAATATTTATGAGCTTTTTGTTGGAAGTAAAGCGGTGATAGCCTAGTTGGGAGTGAAACGGACTGCCGATATGAATGTTCGCAGGTTCAAAACCCAAGGGCACACACCTCTGACTTTTCTAAAAAAATATGTGTGTATTCATTGTGAATTATTGCTCGCTTTAACGGTGAAGGAAAAAATCTTGAGGAAACCTGTATACCTGAGAAGTTCTCTGAATTTCGAAGGTATGTGAAGTCTGCCAACCCGCACTAGGCCAGCGCGGTGGACTAAACTAAACTTAACCCTCTCAGTTGTAGAGGAGGCCCGTGCTCAGCAGTGGGCAGTATATAATACAGGGCTGGTATGGTATGGTTGGAAGTAAACGCATAAATGGTACATGGTCCGTCCTTAGTGTTTTTTTTTTGCTTTGAATGACCAGACGTGCATGCCGTTCGCCTAATGGTAAGCGATATGACCACCCATAAACAGTAGCAACACCATCCAGCACCTTGAGTTACAAAGTACTGTGTGGCATTCCACTGCGCTCGTCATCCTGAGACATAAGATGTTACATGTCATGTATGACATAATGAGACATGTCCAGTAGTTACACTGGCTACAATGTCCTTCAAACCGAAACACAGCAGTGCATGCAAACTGCTGCTTGGCGGTAGAAATAATGTAAAAAATTAAATATAGGAAACTACCCCATTGCAGCCATGATATAAAAAAAGATCTTTAAGTACACGAACGGCTGATTGCATTGCTTTTCAAACTGCACCTATACTTGCGGTTTTACTATTTATGATTTTAGTAGTCACGTTATTGAAGATATAAACTATTCAGTATGATATAATGTACATACTTACGTGTATAATGTGTTTTTTAGTAATTTGTACACAAGCATCGGTGGTTCAGTGGTAGAATGCTCGCCTGCCACGCGGGCGGCCCGGGTTCGATTCCCGGCCGATGCAGTGTTTTTACTTTTGAGTTTAGGCAGACAGATAGAGCACATGTAGAGACCTTAGTAATGGTCTGTTTTATTGATCTGTTGCTTGCATATTGGCTCTATGTTTATTGGCATATTCATTTATTTATTTATTTAGCTACTTGGTGATTAGGTACGAGCCATCAAGAATACCGTACAAGTAAAAAAAGCGTTTACAGAAATTTCTCTAAAATGACTAAATAAAATTTGCCATAGTTATGATAAAAGCGAAATCCTGGAATCAAGAGTCAGCCCTAATTTGTCACATTTATTTATTCTTTCTTTGGGATAACAAACAACTGTAAAACATTCTTAACAATGTAAAACTTAATCTAATCTTAATTTAACATATGTACAGTCCACCTCGCTATCCACATATTACCAAAAGGTTTACAAAATATTGTCGTAGGTTGACGTATCAATTAATTACAAATTATTTTTTTTAAATAAAATATTAAATTACAAAATACATCATATCACTCATTACATTTTATCCCCCTATCAAAAAGCAACCCTCAGAGAGAGAGCATCCGTATGAGTGAATCGCAGCTGTTTACCCATCATCATCATTATCAGCCTATATTTTAGGCCACTGCTGGACATAGGCCCCTCCTCCAATACTTTTTCGGCTTTTTACCCGACTACTTTTAATTGTGTAGATGACAGTAAGAATAAATCCAAATGCAAAAAGTGTGTGTTGTATAATGTGAGGAGTCGTTTGAAAGGAATTCTTTCCCCAGCATGAGTATAGCTGTGGTTCGTCGAGAACAATCGGTAAACTCTAGCACCCCGTGGGTGACTAAGCCTGGGCACTGAAAAAGTTAGTTGATTATTCAGCTCAATACAGTCTAAATTAAAATTAGTGATACTATGCAACATCATGGCCTGGAGAAGTACGCGTCTCGATTGTAGTGAAAGTTGTTTGTATTTAATAAGAAGGTGGCTATATGGGAGGCGACCACGTCTGTATATTTTACAATGCATGCTTCTGAGATATCTGCCTTGGACTTTTTAATCATATTAATATACTTTTTATATAAAGGGTCCCAAATAGTACATGCATATTATAGCTGCGAACGAACTAAATACATCTCATACGTCTAGCTCGAAGATTGGGTAGATAAATCATAAACTAGCTCATACGTCGCGCTTGTCTCATGCTTTGCACAGAATATAAGAATCTGGTGGTTTTATTGTTTACTTCTTCAGTAATTGGTTATGTCATCTCTTTTGTCGAAATTCTGGTCGATCTTCAGTCTCGACATGTTGAAAATTTTAAAGCGTTACACAACGTGGAGACACAAGATTTTATATTTTATATCATAAAACCTAGGAATTACACTGGCTGTATTATTCTTCAAACCGAAAAACTGTGAGTCGTAAGCTATTGTTTGATAGCAGAAATAATCAATAATTTGTCACCTACTGCCTAGAGTACATTGAGATAGAGCACGAAATAAAAACGTTTGTAAATCTTTCTTGAGAAGTGAATGCATTTGAACGTGTTATATGCGTTCTTTAGTCTTATAAGTACAAGCATCGGTGGTTCAGTGGTAGAATGCTCGCCTGCCACGCGGGCGGCCCGGGTTCGATTCCCGGCCGATGCAATGTTTTTGGTTTTATGGAAAAGGTAGTTAGGAAGACCAATTGCAGAGGTGCATCACATCAAACTCTACATGCAGTAACTGTCTATTTTTTTAAATGCTGGATTTTTATGTAGTTTACTATCATTCTCATTGGCTCCACAACCATAATGAACTGATGCATACAATTGTTTTATGATACAGTTAGCTCTGAAGCTGCTCTCTGTAAACTGCTTTCTTGTAGTGCTGAGTTTTGGCTTCTGCCATTTGAAAGATGGGCTGCTTATCACTGTTCTGACAAAGGCATAGCATTATGGGAATCCAGACCTAGGAAGTCATCTCTAAGACGCCGAAGAGGACTACATCAGGCCTTTGGTTGAAATGCCAGTGTAGAATGTACTTTCACTGATATGGTAAGCTGTAGAACGTCATTACGAAATGGATGTGAATGGATTCGAACGTGTTTATATGCATTATTTAGTAACGTCTTCACAAGCATCGGTGGTTCAGTGGTAGAATGCTCGCCTGCCACGCGGGCGGCCCGGGTTCGATTCCCGGCCAATGCAAATACTTTTGTGCTTTGTGCTTGTAAGTTTTGTAATCCTTCATTAAAAGCCTTAGAAGTTTGGGTAAAGGGCCAACAATTTTTCGAGATATATGCAGAAACATTATAAGCGGATTGAGGATTCCAATCAAATGTAATGTTGGTTGTGGAGGTGGTAAATATGTATGTATGCGTCATTGGTGGTAGATGGTAGACCGTCTGGGTAGGTACCACCGCAAACTCTATTTCTACCGCCAAGCAGGAGTGTGCAAGCGCTGTTGTGTTCCGCTTTGAAGGACCTTGTAGCCAGCTTAATTACTAGGCAATATGAGACTTAACATTTCGCAACCTTAGGACGAAAACGACGCAATTAAAAAAAAATGGGTTATCGTCATAAAATCACTTGCGATGTAATGTCTCAGAGTGACGAGAGCAGTGGAATGCCTCTCTGTAATTAAAATTTCTGTAGAAATTTTGGAAGAAACTTATGGTGGCCTGCGCGCCATCGCCTCCATCGTACTGTGAAGTTCTTTTGAGGCAGTGAGCACATGCTTTGAAGTAAAAGGTACTTAATTTACCTCCTGTACAAGAGTACAGATCTTAGATCACACGTTTCTTTTTTATCTGCCGTTACCCTACCCCAGAGGAGCTTATCGTAATATATTTCATTAAAACTGGGACAGAAAGTTTTTGGCTTAATTCTTATTACATGCTCCGCCAACGATTGTCCCGGGCTATCTACCCTTGAAGAAATCATGTTAGATAATCCACATGATGTGTTCTGGAAATCTAACCCAGGGTCTCTCGGTCCACAGCTCTGTCATAAGATCGGAAAGGCGAAAATTTCTTTATCTTTCATACTCTGTAATTTTAAATCAGAATTACTTTACGCGAACGTGACTAAAGTAATGTTGGTTTTGAAATATTGAAGGCTATTGTGGCTTGATAAACTAGTTGATGACTACTTTAGAAGGTTTTTCATAAGCATCGGTGGTTCAGTGGTAGAATGCTCGCCTGCCACGCGGGCGGCCCGGGTTCGATTCCCGGCCGATGCAAACGTTTTTATGCTTTAGTTACACGTCCGTAAGTTGTGCAACCTAAGACGGGTCTCCTTAACTTCAGGCCTTTAAAATATTTTTTGTAATTATGTAGGGTTTTATTGGATACAGACCATACATTCATTGACGCTTCCTACAGTAGTGTAATAATAAGGTAGTGTGACCGAATAAAGCCCAGTTCCTAACATGGCCGACCATCCATATCTTCAATATTTTTATGTAATGTAAAAACATACTAAGATTTTTTGTTAAATTTTATAATATGCAGTAATACAGTTCAAAGGTTTTTCTTTATATGCCTCGGTGGCTTAGTTGTATTACGGTACGACTGCAATGCTGAGGTCTCGGGTTCGATCCCCGGGTCGAGCTAAGTGGTATTGGGTTTTTCATTGTGACTAGGTTTTTCCATCTTAAAAATTACTCAGACGCAGCTCGGAGTCAGGAAGTTGGCGGTGTGATACCCCCGTGCCTCGGAAAGCACGTAAAGCCGTTGGTCCTGCGCCTGATCTCTCTCCGGTCATGTCGGATTGCCGTCTCACCGGACTATGAGAGTAAAGGAATAGCGAGTGCACCTGTGTATTGCGCACACACTTGTGCACCATAATATCTCCTGCGTACCTTGCTGATCTCCGTTGAGATTGGCCGCCGTGGCCAAAATCGGCTAGAAAGGGATTGGGTTTTTCTATTCAGCGAGATAT
Source organism: Sphinx pinastri (assembly GCA_947568825.1). Taxonomy (NCBI): domain Eukaryota; kingdom Metazoa; phylum Arthropoda; class Insecta; order Lepidoptera; family Sphingidae; genus Sphinx; species Sphinx pinastri. The sequence continues at coordinate 3,360,572 of OX387627.1, read as the reverse complement.
AGCGATAGGCTCGCCCCTTATCACATCATGGGACAGAATAAACACGGCGCAAAGTGGGTGCACTAGTTGCGCCTCTGCCTAAGTGCCTACCCCTTCGGAGATAAAAGGCGTGGGTGTTTATTTTCTTTATATTTAAGTGGCCCTTCAATGGTCCCGTTACTTTATAAGCAAAGCCCCACCAACTCTTTTCAGGTGGGAGAAACTTTTGGTATGCAGATGACTCTCGCCTCTGAGATATTTAAGCGATGATTTAGCGTGGCTACTAAAGGACACGTAGTGCTGTAGCCATATAGCAGACATGATTTCCTTTGTAAGATTATCGCCAAAGGTCATGACGCTCCGTCTTGTCGTGATAATGCCACTAGAGTTTTTTTTTATCTATTTATTAGGTTCACAAAACTGGTTACAAACAATTGAAATTCCTAAAATACAGTCTTACTAATATACTGTTATTACACATATTTGCAAACTTCTAGATGTGAACACGACATGCATGAATTATAAACGGTAGGTAAAACAGGTAATTGACTATCTGATAAGTACTGTTAAGTGTCAAGTAACTGGTACATAAAAAGTGTGAAGTTTATTTTAAATAATATTTTTAAGTATGCTAATTTTAGCAGAGGCAAGTGAACCAAAAAAGGTGTCATACTTATTTGACATGACGTTATAGGAAGAGCACATGCGGTAAAGGGGTGAATGTTGACCGATATTCGTTTTGAACAATGGTAAAGTAAAGGTTTTTCGATTCTGTAAACGGCTACTTGGACGAAATACATTAAATCGAAGGCGATGCAACATGTCAGGACAGCTAATGTGAGCGTTAACAAGTTTATATAAGAACAAAATGTCAGCAGCTGTTCTGCGCTTCTGGAGTGTTGTCAGGTTATAATAATTTAGACGCGAATCGTAGGAATAGAGTTTTTTTAAATTTTGTATCGCTAAAGGCAGTTAGTTAGTTTTTGGAGTTTAGTGTGCTGTAGCCTTAGCCCGGGTTTTTTCAACCGTGGTTAGGGTTATCCTCGGTGTTATTAAACTGGACGCGCTCGCAGAGCTTCGAGTGCGCCAGGCGTGAGGCGCGAGGCTCTGCGAACGCGTCCAGCGCAATAAGACCCCGAAAAAACATAACCACGGTTCAAAAAACGGGGCCTTAGTACTACTAATATGGTGGTAGGATGGCCACCCGTATTGCGACTACCGTATATAAGGTGTAAAATCCCGCCGTAGTGCCCACATAAGTGTCGTGCTCTGGAATCAGCCTGGGATTCAAACAGGTAATGCGGGGAATAATCATCTCTAAGCAGTCGACACTCTATCTATAAAGAAAGAAAAAATCATTGACCATCTCTGCTTCAATTAGAATATTGTCCACTGTTGTTTGAACGTGACTTTATAGCAATGCTGTTTCGAAATAAGTGAATGTATTTAAACCTTATTATATGCCTTCTTTAATAATATTTTCACAAGCATCGGTGGTTCAGTGGTAGAATGCTCGCCTGCCACGCGGGCGGCCCGGGTTCGATTCCCGGCCGATGCAATATTTTTGGTTTTGTTTGCTAGGCAAATGTAACCTACAGCGTTAATGGTAGACTAATTGAAATAAATCACCAGTAAGCATGTTAAAAAAATATATTCTTATTGGTCAATTGTCGCTATAGAATTGAAGGAAGCGGTAGAGATCGTTTTATATGAATCTCTACCTCATATATTATGCTCTGCTACCCGTGCGAAGCCGGGCGGGTCGCTAGTGTATTAAATCGATATAAAATAGACATACATACCTGCACTTCACATTCTTTAGAATTCTAACATAACATAAACGATCATTTTAGATACACTATTGTCTGAAGTACATCTGAATAAATAAACAATCCCTTTGTCTATGCAATGTTGGATTTCTGAAAGAAACGATTTCGAAATCTATTTAACTTCATTTTATAAAAATACAAACACACGAATTGATAACCTCCTCCTTTTGGAAGTCGGTTAAAAATATCTTCACTCTTTCTGATCTCGAAGTTAAAAATGCAACTATAGCTTAGTAAGTACTGGAACAGACTGCATTAAAGGGCGAAGGAAGGCATCGTGATTCGTAAGGAATCCTACATACTTCAGAATTCTTGGTAAATCTTTGGTGTTACTGGAAAATCTTAGGATTTGCCGTTAGTATATAGTATATTACTCTTAATATGTGGCATGTATATGGCGTTTGAAGTAGAGTATATAAGACGCTAGAGATATACATAATATAAGACGCCGCGCCGGTCGTATAATAGTTTAATTGGGTTTCTTTAGCTGACCTTCCTTAAACATTTTGGAATGAAATTAATTAGTGAAACGATTTAGTTCCGAACAGAAGTCCTTGCCTGTCGGCTGACTTGTCAAAATTGTAATTTCACTAATGGACTACCTCTCTCGGATTTTTGTTTCTTATTTCAAGGGTTAATTTAAATATTAAAATTATTCATTTGCATTTTTCGAATAAAAATAACTAAATTGCCTGAATATTCGTCCTTTATCTTTTATTTCGTAGAACGGATAATGGTTCTTACTTTTTGTCTTGCACTCAAGGACTTTGTTCATTTGGACATTGACTTAAATATTTCGCCTCTAGTTCAAGGATGTTTGAAATCTGAAATAACAAGAAAATCATTACAATAAAAAAAAGAACAGCAAAAATATTGCATCGGCCGGGAATCGAACCCGGGCCGCCCGCGTGGCAGGCGAGCATTCTACCACTGAACCACCGATGCTTATTTATTGTGGACAAAATTACAATGTATTTGCAGAATAGCTGGTAAAAGTAAAGATGATTTAAAGCACCATTACGTAAGTCATTGACCTGGCTATTGATGATAGCAAAAAACATAATTACACTGAACCAAATAAACATCGAGAGAAAGGCAGATGTTTAAACGTTGTTAGCATTAAATGTCGAATTGTGTTTGAAATAATTTTGCTGATTTATATATTGCAGTTTTAGATATTTTAGAATTAAGGCGATCAAACAATTTTGATAGATAATTTCTATTTTGAATTAGGTTGAAGCTGGCCTTTTTTTATTGCAATCTAATGAGGCGAGCATGCAGTTTACCATCAGGTTAGCGATACGACCGCCAATAAACAGTAGCAGCACCATACAAAACTGAACAACAAAGTACCTACTGCGTGGCACTCCACTGCGCTCTTCACCCTAAGACAAGATGGCCCAGTAATTACGCTGGCTACAATGTACTTCAAATCGCAACACAATAGTAACTGAAACAGACTTAGCCTTGGTTGCATATCGCTATTATTCTTAACAAGTAATTGCGTATTCTATATTACACCTCGATAACAATAATTATTATTAGTGTAGTTATTCAGATTTATCTTAACAAGTAATCCCATATAACTTCTATACTACGACTCTATAACTAAAAAAAATATATTAAGTGTAAGCTGTTCACATTTACCGAAGATTCGTCCCGTAGTTACATTACATTTAAAAATAGAGCATCGGCAACTTTTTTGGGTTCATTTGGTGACATGGCCAGGATATGAGTTGGTTTCGAATATAGAAGTCGTTAGTTTGGTTTCCGGATTGAGACAAATATTTTTGGCATCTAACAAGAAAATCTCTAGGTACTTTCTTATTTTCACAACACCAGAGTGCCATCTGAGTAGTAGATGATAGCCTAGTCGGGAATGGAACGGTCTGCCGAGACAATCTTCGGAAGTTCAAAACTCAAGGGATACACCAATGACTTTTCTAAGTGACGTGTATATGGTTTATCAATTATCGTTCGGTTTAACGCTGAAGGAAAACATCATGAGTAAACCTACATACCTGAGAATTCTCCATAAGAATTTCGATGGTATGTGAAGTCTGCCAACCCGCACTTGGCCAGCGTGGCGGACTAAGGCCAAAACCCTCTCGGTAGTAAAGGAGGCCCGTGCTCAGCAGTGGGCAGTATATCATAAAAGGCTGATTGCATTGCGTTTCAGAGTGCTATCTTAATGTAGAGTCAGGGATATACAATATGATAAGATATATTATTTAAATTATAGCACCAAAATTTCATGTTCTCTTAAAATTACCTTAGCATCGTACATTGAAACATAATAACATTGTAAACTCGATACATAAACTCAATTATCGTCGTCTTGTGTTGTCGAAACGTTATTTAGTAACAGGCACGTCACGTTATTTTTTCATTGCTGTTGGCGTAGAAGATAAAATGTTTTTTTTATGGTATTGAGTGATGAGACGAGCATGCCGTTCACCTGATGGTAAGCGATACGACCACCCATAAACAGTAGTAGCACCGTTCAGCACCTTGAGTTACAAAGTACTGTGTGCCATTCCACTGGCTCGTCATCCTGAGACATGAGATGTTAAGTCGCATTATGTCCAGTAGTTACACTGGCTACAATGTCCTTCAAACCGAAACACAACAGTGCACACAGCTGCTTGGCGGCATATATAGACATTGCGGTGGTACCCACCCAGCCGGACTCTTACATATGAGAGACCTACCACCAGCGTTTTGAAACAATTACGTCAAAAATTCCTCTGTTTACATCCAACTCAGACCGCTTTCCGTTCGTGATCTGCCAGACAAAATACCTCTAAAAATTTCACCATTATCCAGATATTAAGATTTATCTCGAAAAATGGCTTCTTTTAATATATTATTTGTGACTACTAAGTAGATTTTTTCTGATTGTTTTCTTTTCTTTACAGAAGAGTGGCCAAATGAGTAATTGAGATACTTGGCGGCAACGCTGTGGTGGTCATAGCTCATTAACATCCATCCGGAGATAACATCAAAGCGTTGTATAGTAATCCACCCTATAATCCATCATATGGCAGGGGCATACGAGCATACGGTTCAACTGATGGTAAGTGATAACCGCCGCCCATGAACCACTGCAATACCAGGGGGCATATAGATGCGTTGCTGGCCTTTTAGGCGGGAATACGCTCTTTTTTTTAAGGTCACCACGTCGTAACTGTCCTTAAATGCAGCTGGCGGCAATAGTGTAGTTTCCTATGTATGATTTTGTACATTATTCTAGATGAAACAGAAAATAATACGAAAAAGAAATTCTTCTGTGAAATCAGCATCAAAATCGATTGAAAAATAAAGCAGTTATTCGATTTTGAAATATTCTTGTGAGCAAAAGTGGGGTCGTGGCGGGGATATCACGCTATCTCTTTCGCACGCAAGCAGCGTTATGGCCGACGGCGCTTGGTGACGTCACAGCCTAGTATTGCTGTTATTTGACAGCTACCCCTTCCACCAAATTTCAAAGCTTTATAACTTCCTTATTATTGCGCCAATTTTGAAAATTATTTTTCCATCGATTTTGGATAGCATAGATTTTCATAATTGTATTTAAAAAAGTAAGCAACTACCCTATTTGTTCCATAGTTTTGTAGTACGTGGTAAAAAGTGTAATTATTGGTACATACTGTGTAACCACATGTTTACTCATTGCAGTACACGTCAGTTGATATAAACGCTCTAATAATAAATTGAAACACGTCGCTGAACCATAATGGCTGGCGTCTATTGGGCAGAACCGATTCATGAGTTGAAACTCATTTATTTTGTACGAGCTTTTGCTCGCGGCTTCATCCGTGTGAAACTGTTTTTCCGGGATAAAAATAGTAAAACTGATGTCAAACTATATCGATACCAAATTTCATAGAAATCGGATCAGTGGTTCAGCTGCGAAAGCGTATCAGGCAGACAGATGTAAATACAGACAGTTATTTTCGCATTTATAATATAGGTAAGTGTGGAAATATGGATACGCGGTGAGTCAGCTTGGCTTGTCGTGGTACAATCTAATGTACGCAGTTTCGTTGTAAACGTATATAGCAGGTTAACTCCAAATCGAAATAGTAACAATGATGTGTCAACATAGTTAGGATTGCAATCCAGAATAATACCTTATATTCATGTATTGTACAATTTATTTGATTGTTGTCTGTTTTGTTTTCTAAACAAATAAATCGATTATTTTCGATTCGACACCTAGTCGACGCTAGTCATTATTTCGAACGTAATTTGCTACTCACTCACGCCCACCGCGGCGACGTATTTTTCCATCTTTCATTTATATTGCTTTCGTTGCTTTTAATATGGAAATTCAGTTTATTTCCAGTATTCGTGATGATATAACGATAAAGTTGATTGCCATTTTGGATGTGGATTTGCACTGACGAAAATATTATATTCAACTAAAAATAAATACAGTGTATTTAGGTATTTTACAGAATTTATAAAGATTATAAAGAATATTTTTTGCCATCCTCACTTGGATGAAAAACATAAGTCCCATGTAATAGGATGTGGGCTTATTGCCATTTACAGGCTCAATTCCAGACTCCAGGCCGATACCGAGCAGAAAAACCCAATACTCTGTCCAACCCGAGATTCGAACCCGAGGCCTTATATTGAGGCAGTCTTTTAGCAACATCAGATGTTTTAATATAAGGATAGATACACAACACAATACCCATTCTATACGATTCTAAACTGTCAACTAACAACTTGCAAGTTGTTTCAATTTTGCATTCCTCCTTCGCAAGTGCTGTCTGGGACGCGGTAAGTTTTTAACAACATGCCGGCTTACTGGGGCTTAGAGTTTCATATGAGCACACGATACGATAAAATACGGACACGATTTAGGTAATTTTTGTCGTATATTCAATTATAATATGTTATTGTAAGCTTTGAATAATTATATACGTAGATAGAGTAACGCGCTGCAATGAAACTAAAACAAACAGGCCAACTTTTCTTAAGCTAGTATGCGTGACAGCCGTGTCATACGCTATCGCTGCATCATTCTGCGTATCCTTGTGTGCGCGCATAATGATACCAGTTATTACATGGTTTCTATTAAAACGGGGAGATAGTTGTATCCATGAAAAACAACAAAAATTAATTCACTCGAACTCATTTAGTCGGGAACAGTTCGCCTCTATTTTTTTCGACGCGTTTGAAACGTTCAGTGTCTATCTAGGTATATAACTAATCAAAGATAGTAAGTATGATATTCTATAACAGCTTTCTGCCCGCAGCCCCACCCGCCCAAAAGTGCGTTCGCGTAGAAGAATTCTAGCCAAAATTTTAAAGTAAATCGCGAACATCTTAAAATGACTAAGAAACATTTCCGATATCCGATTTTAATAAAACAAAGCCTATATTCTGCTCTCAATTACATTCTATCTACCTGTGAAAACCACATAAAAATCCGTTCAGTAGGTAGCTTAGGTCCTTAAACGAACATAAAAACAGATAAAACAGATAAACTGCATTTTATCGTGTCGGATTCGTCCGCTTTACATTCTAACTCGAAGCTGGCTTCCCGGTAGTGGTTTGTCTAGAAAACAATTTTGTGTCGTAACAAAATTGTTGAACAAGTCATTTGTTTTTTAAAACTATTTCATGCGTTGTGTTGTTTACAGCGAATAGCAATGGAATGATTATGTCGTATTGAGCAGGCGATAGTAGTCAATTACTAGTTTGTAGTAGTTTTAACAGACTTTAATTTGGGGTTGACGCAATACTCATGTAATTATGTCAATAATGTCATTTAAATATATCTATACTGCCTCGGTGGCGTAGTTGTATTACGGTACGACTGCAAGGCTGAGGTCTCGGGTTCGATCCCCGGGTCGGGCAAAGTGATATTGGATTTTTCTATTCAGTATCAGCCCGGAGTCTGGAATTTGTGCCCGATATGGCGATAGGCTCGCCCCCTATCACATCATGGGACGGAATACGCTTGGCGAAAAGTGGGTGCACTAGTTGCGCCTCTGCCTACCCCTTCGGGGATAAAAGGCGTGAGCATGCGAAAATAATACAACACTTTGTATTTATTGCTAGAGACCTTGAGCATGTAAACTGCCTCTTAAAGTATTTTTTTTATTGCTGAATTTTGCGGACGCGTATATTTTGTTTGCTGATTTTAATTGTTTACTAAAATATTGTAAACACTTTAACTAAGGCCTAAGCTGACTGCAATTTATTGTGTGCTGACGATGTATTTTAAAGGCGCAGAAAACGCGATTCGTTTGTGAACTGTGTACTTTTACATACATACATACGCGCACGGAACTATAAAAAAATATTATGCCATTTCTCATAGTCTATACATACACATTAAAATTGAAGACGTAGGCACACGCATCTCCAAGCTAAAGTGGAGATGGAAAGGTCACTTGGCTAGACGGGACGACGACAGGTGGACCAAGGCACTCCGAGACTTACCCGAGGAACGAGTTGTACCCGAGGAACGGCCACAGAGGGAGAACCAGACCACCAGCCCGATCGTCAGATGGCATCGTAAGGTGCCAGCAAGCAGTGGATGAGGCGCGCAGAGAAACGGAAAGAGTGCCATGAAGGAGAGAAGGCCTATACACAACAGTGGGTGGAGATGGGCTGATTTGATTGATTGATTTACACTATCGTAGGCATAGGTACTTTCCTGGTCGTAGGATATATTCTGTATCCACACGGATAGCAAGTAAATACGTACAGTCATCCACATAAGCTGAACAAACTCAAAACTTCAAATCGCCCCTACACTTTAGTGTCCTTACCAATTTTAATTTTGTCTGCACAAAAATAAAAAAAAAGGATTTACTTTACTTCACACAAAAAAAAAAAACGGTTTTAATTGAACTGAGCGCGTATAGGCGGATTGAAATTTTGAATTTGTTCAGCTATTTATGTGGCTGACTGTACATGTTTCCCACTTACATGTACTTTTCGCATAGTTATTACTTCTACTTCCCCTCACTTTCCCCGCCCAACATAACAAGAGACACGAATATTTATCGCCGCCATCCCTAAAAATAGCAAATGCTCGGGTTTAGACGGTTCAGATGGTTTCTTTGAATCTCACGGATCTACTTTCTTGCACTCCTTTGCGATACCCTTTTGTTTTCGGATTGCAATTTATTTTTCGACTAGTTTGGGTTTGTGGATGTGCTTGAGAGGTGGTGGATGAGAGAATTGTTTAGGGTAATTGATGTTTTTGTATTAGATAGCGTCTTTTATTTATTTATTTATTTTTATTTATTAAGGAAACCAACAGAACAATATTACATGTATAAACTAGATAAAATAGGTTACACATAATCCAAAAAGTTTCCACAGAAATATAACACAAAAGGAAGACAGCGGATACAAAAGAAGGAATTAAAATAAATACTAAACACTAAAATACACTATTATATACACTAAACAATTAATATACAAAATTTTATGAGAAAAAAAATACAATATAATCGCTCAAGTAAATTACAAGTAGGTACATATTACAAATCTAAAACATTGATAAAATATTATCTATAACAGCCTTTTTGACTCTGCTGTAAGAGAATTATGAAAGAAGTCGATGTTAGAAAATCGCTCATTATTCATTGTGCATGGTCTACGAATAAAAATATTAGAACCATAATAAGTTCGCGCGGTAGGGGGCTGGAAAGAATATTTTTTACGGTTACAAATACGAGGACATTTTAATACGATTTGGCCTAAAAGATATGGAGAATCTACCAGGTAATTCAGAATTTTATATAGGAATAAGGATAATAAGGATCTCTAAGTATCCTACGGTCTGACAATAACATTGAACTTTTATTAGGTAATGGTAACGAAGAAAGAGATGAGCGGTGAATTAAATGTTTATTAAATTTATTCAGTATCTTGTCTAATTGTTATGAGTACACTTTGTAATAAAGGTTCCAAACTACGGACGCATATTCCAAAATAGAGCGGACAAAAGAATTAAATAATAAAGTAAGCGTGGATACGTTTTTAAAATCACGACCGACTCTAAGGACAAATCCAAGCATACGGTAAGCTTTGTTGACTGTTTCTTTAATATGAATATCGAACATGAGCTTTGAATCCAAGTAGACACCAAGATCTCTAACCACTGTAACTAGTTCTAAAATTTTATTATTAATGCCATAATTAAAAATTATATTGTTTTTTTATAGTGAAAAGGGTTAGTATAGAGGCTTGCTCCAATGCGACGTGTACAGACACAATCGGTATTATATGGTATTTTCTCGACTATCAAAGAACTTCTTTCACTGGTCTTGTTACTTACTTTAAAGTCTTGTGTAGTCGCTATGGAGTGCCCGGATATTATTATTTAAAATATCTATGGGAATATGTCCATCTTCAAACAAAATCTATAAAATATGTTTTATGTTAGGCAGTGACATAACTTGTAACTTAGTTGACGTGGGAAATAATGACCACATACCACAATTTCATGAACCATTACACTATTGGCTTCATATAAAAAAGCTTCCATAATTTTATAATTTTTTATTGCATTCTATAATCAGAAAATACAAATTGAACTTGTAAATAAGGATTTGCATATTTTTTAAATCAGAACAGACACTCGGATTTTCTTTTTACGTGTCCTTTGAATCGACTACGGAACTGCGGACCGGATTTCCTTTGTTAGCTCGGAGTGCGATTTGATAAAAATGTAGCTCAGATTTAGTGGAATTTATTTCCTTACAACGGTTTTTACAAAGGATTGCATTATTAATATAGTTATAGTGATAAATAGACACCGCGCATACGTTTCGAACGTTTCCTCAGACTTTGATACGAAAAATAAATTGTTACATTAATTAATGTTGAATGGCAAAATAATTTGAGTAGTTCACAAAATTGGCACCAGTAAGCGTTGCTGTAAATGGAGACCTGTCACTCACTGTCATATTTGATTTGTATTGGAATTTAAATAAGTTGGAATCGTATTTTATATACAAATTTAAATCTAAAGTTCCAAAAAAAGGATGCCTTCATTGTGTGTTGTACCGCAGTGTTCTTCTGGGTTTCATTTGCAATGTAAGAATTAGTTTTTTTTTATGGCATTGAATGGCGAGACGAGCATGCCGTTCGCCTGATGGTAAGCGATACGACCACCTATAAACAGTAGCAACACCATCCAGCACCTTGAGTTACAAAATACTGTGTGGCATTCCACTGCGCTCATTTTTTTTTTTTTTTTTTTTTTTTTCGCGGAGAAAGTGACTTATTACTACCGCCCAGCCTTCAAGGGGGGGCGACTGAGCGGTTATGTTGGGTTCACCGTGCCTTACGTCCCGGCGTTGAGCCGCCCGGAGAGATGTAACCATCGGGCGACCGCCGGGCCGAGTCCCTAACCTATGTACAACGCACGGCATACCAACCAAAACTCCGCGGTGGCCATCTTCGGCGCATTAGGGACGGCTGCGGGCTTCCTCTGACGGGAGTGTCTAAGTTGTCGTCCGCAGCCGCCCCTGCGCGTTGCCGCCTAGTGCGGCCCGTCTCCTGTTGTGGGGGGGCTCAGGAGCCCCCACGCACCGAAGGACGCCCTCGGCGTCAATGGCAGCGTGAGGCCTACCAGCCACGCTGCCGTCCATCACAGGGATCGCTACAATGTGCTAATAGATCACAAAAATTAAAGACGGACAGCCCCCTGCCGCCCGCCTGCGACCCCCGGTGGCCCCTATTAGTCGCCTTTTACGACAGGCAGGGGATACCGTGGTGGAATTCTCCAAACGCCCCCAATCCACAGGGCGGAAGACGCCGGTCAGTCGTCCACCCGGCGCCTCCTACGTCTCGTCTGGCGGCGGGAGGGATCTCCACGCCTCCGATCCCTCTCGGCACTCTCCTTCCGCGAGAGGACCACCTCACAGAAGTGTGCCACCGCACGCCAGGACCTCCGGCTGTCGACCATGGAAGCGACCACGGCCGGCAGCGAGAGGTCTCCTCCGACGACTGCTCTGAGAGCGCTGCGCTCCTCATCCCAGGCTGGGCAAAACTCTAACGTATGCTGGGCCGTATCCAGCGGGCAGTTGTCACAGTGGTGACACACGGCCGACACCTCCTTCCGCACTACCCGCCACAAGAACTCACCGAAGCAGCCATGCCCGGTGAGCACCTGCGTCAGGCGAAACGTTGCCGCACCGTGGCGCCTGTCCAGCCATTCAGCAAAGACAGGACGCACTGCCGTGACGACCCTGAGCCCCGCTGACGGGGCCTCCAGCCTGAGACGCCACTCCTCCACGGCGGCTCGCCGTAGGGAGGCCCTCATGGCCTCCACCTCCTTCAGGGCCGGATGTTGCCCGCGACTGGACGCCTCCTCCCGCCAATGAAAGACATCGGAGAGGGATTTGGCGTCCAGATCCCAGGGCAGGAATCCGGCCAACAAACAAGCCGCCTCGAAAGAGACCGTGCGGTACGACCTGATCGCCCGCTGCGCCAAAGCTCTCTGCGGAGTGCGCAGGAGGGCGACGCAGGGGCGGTTCAGGGAGTCAGCCCAAACGGGGCTGCCATAGAGGGCCATGGACCGCACGACTCCGTGATATAACCTCCGGCAAGGGATGCCAGGACCTTCCAGGTTGGGCAGCAGGCTGGAAAGAGCGCCCGCTGCCCGAGACAGTTTCGTCCCCAATTTCTTGAAATGGGCGCGGAATTTCCATCGGCTATCTAAGACTAAGCCTAGATATTTCATATCTTTGCCGATGGGAATCCGCACCCCCTCAACCACGATGTGGGCACCGGCCGGTGGCCCTCTCCGAGGCCCGTGGAAACAAATGGCCTCGGTTTTCTCGAGGGCCACCTTTAAACCCAACCGTCGAATCCGACTTACTACTTGGCCGGTGCCCACCGCCGCCAAGTTGGCGGCGTCCCGGAACGTCCTGGCGGTCGCTGTGACCAATGTGTCGTCGGCGTAGCACGTCACGCCGACGTCCCAGAGATTTGCACCACGGAGCACCCAGTCGTACCCGATGTTCCACAGGAGAGGGCCCAAAACCGAGCCCTGTGGAACACCGCGCGACATCGCTCTTCGGTGCCACCCGCCGTCGGCGCCCGGATACACCACGTCCCTGTCAGACAGGTACGCGTGCACCAGACGCCGAAGATAGGGCGGCACCACGTGGTACCGCAGTGCCTCGTGAATGCAGGGCCAGGGCAGCGTGTTGAACGCGTTGGAGATGTCCAAGGACACCGCGACAACTACTCCGCCTCCGGCCACTGCATCCTCCGCCTGTGCCTTCACCCGCAGAATCGCGTGGACGGTGGAACGTCCCCTCCTGAAGCCAAATTGGCTGTCGGCCAAGTTCGGTCCGACCCTCTCGAGGTGCTCGACGAGGCGAGCATGGACGATACGCTCGAAGAGTTTGGCGACCTCGTCGAGCAACACGATGGGCCGGTAGGCCGACGGCGACTCTGCGGGTCGTCCTTCCTTCTTCAGCAGGACGAGCTTCCCGGTTTTCCAACGCGCCGGGAAGACGCCCTGCTCCAAACAGGCGGTGAATAAACTGCGGAGCCTCGGGCCCAGGTGCTCGAGGGCCAGCACCCAGGCTCTTCCTGGGATGCCGTCGAGCCCTGGGGCCGTTTTTTTGCTCCGCAGCCGAAGCACTACCACCCGCAATTCTGCGGGCGAAACCTCTGGGATATCCCTTGCCGGATTCTCAATCGACGATGACGCCACATCCGGTGGCGCCATCGGTGGAGGAGTGGTCTCCACGGTGGCCGGGAACAAGGCCGCGACGACGTTGGCCAGTAATTCTGGCCGGAGACTCTGCGACAGCGGGGGCGCCGCTGGACGAAGCTTATTCATTACCATACGATAGGGGCGCCCCCACGGGTCACTGTCGAGAGTCTCCAGGAACTCTTTGCGTGCCGCGACCTTGGCCCTGTGAACGGCCACCCGCAGCGCTCTCTTCGCCTCTTTGTAGAGGTCATAGAGCCGCCGCTCCTGGTCTGCGTGATCCCCACCTCGAAGCCTGCGACGACGATGCCTGGCGTATCGGCGGCGCGCAGCGACGCATGACGCGCGCAACTGCGCTAGCTCTGCCGACCACCAGTACACTTGTCGCCGCGGCGAGCGTCGGAGGGCTCGGGGCATGGCGGCGTCGCAAACGTCCGACATTGCCACCCCGAACCACTCCACCTCTTGTTCGACCCGTACCGGCCCGTCCGGCACGGGGAGCCACGACATCACCAGAGCGGCCAACTCTAGGGCCTCTTTATTGAGGCGACGAGTTACCCACCGCGGGCCGTCCTGATTCGGGGCACTCGGTTCACCACCGGGCTGGATACTCGGAGACGCGGAGACGTCGAACCTGATGTAACGGTGGTCCGACATCGTCTCGACGTCCGCGAGGACTCTCCAGCCCCGGACACGGTGCGCGACGGCGGGATTTGCAAACGACAGATCAACAATAGACCCGCCGTTGTGCCGCACGCACGTGTGCACCGATCCCCTGTTCAGGACGACCAGGCCGACAGAGATCGCCCAGTCCTCCAGGACCCTACCGCGACCGCTCGTCGCCGGCGAACCCCAAGCTACAGACTTGGCGTTGAAGTCACCGGCGACGACTGCCGGGTAAGGTTGGCCTTGTTCCACTAGGGCCCCCAGCCGAACGAGAAAAGATTCGAATTCGGCGAGGGGTCTGTTGGGAGAGAAGTATACTCCTACAACCCAAACGTCTCCCAACAGAGCCGCCACGCATCCCTGGTCCTTCGATATCTTTTCGAAGGGCGGGGAGCCAGCGGCACCCTGGGTGATTATGGCCACTGAACCGTCGGTGTCCCCAGCCCAGTTGTCACGGGGAGGGACAAAGTACGGCTCAGCGACCACGGCCACTTGCACCGACCACTGTGCCAGGCTTTGGGACAACAGGTCTTGGGCACTGGCGCAGTGGTTGATGTTCGCCTGGAGGAACTTTAGGTCCATTATTGGGCGATCTCTTCAACACCTTCCATCTCAGCCTCTTGCGGTGGGCTTGCTGTCTGCGGCTGGGTTGTGGCCACAGCAGCAGCAGCATTTCGTCGGGAGGGGCGACGACGGTTGCGGCGGGAGGAGGCGGGACACGCCTTCCCCCCGACCTGGTGCCCGGCGGGCTTGCCGGAGGCCGCGCAGACCACGCAGTTCGGCGCAGCGCTGCACTCACGGGCCTTGTGGCCTGTCTGGCCGCAGCGGTAGCACAGCGCACTACGGTCCACTTCGCAGTCGCAGCGCTCCCGGACGTGCCCTGTCTCCAGGCACCGGTAGCAACGAAGGGGCCGCGCCTCGAGCACAGAAACTCGAGCCGCGACCCAGCCGATTAGTACACGGCCCGCCCCCCGCACTTTTTGGGCTGCCTTTATCGGCATCCGAACCCAAGCCGTGCTCACACCAGACCGGTCAGGACGGATTTGCCCTACCTTTACGGCCTCCAGCGCACACTCACCGGCCTTGGAGAGGGCCATTGCGACTGACTCAGGAGTGGCCGTGTAGTCCAGCTCCGTCAGCCGCAGTTCCGCATTTTTGATGGGCCGGGAGATCCGAACGTCCTCCGACCCATTGAAACACTCCCTCAGCCTTGCGGCGAGGGAGTCGGCCCTCTCATCCGAGTTGGCCCCGGGCACCTCGTACATTGGGGCACCCGTGGCTGCAAACTTCGGCCTCAGTCGTGTGATGTCAAGGCCGGCGAGGCTTATTTTATGCTGCGCCTCCGTCAAAACCTTGGCATATGTGAGTCCCTTCGTTACCGCCGCCGGCGTCAGGGATATCATGACGGCCGCGGACCGCGGTGGGCGGAGCTTGGGCTCGGCCCGGCGCGGTTGTTGTTGCTGACTTGCAGCTGGTGTCGCGTCGGCCCTGGGCTTCGTCTTCTTCTTGCCCACCACGACCGTCCATTCCCTGTCCAGGGACACTGGAGCCGGCGGTAGCGGGCGGGGCTTGCAGGGAGCTTGCTGCGCTGGGGGACTGGGTTTACTTTTCCCCCCCTTGCCTTTTGCCTTCAGATTGGGCGCCGGAGGAAGTGTGGGGGCCGGAACGACTCCCTTCTTCGCTTGCACCCCAGATGGTGCCGCCACGATGAATCGGGGTGGAGCACTGGAGGGACCGGCGATTGGGGTAAGGGTGGGAGGACTGGGTTGGGCTAATTCCTTGCTCTTACCTTTTCCCTTGCCCTTCCCTTTATCCGACAATTGGGGTTGACCCCGGACATAACCCCCCTGCACCGGAAGCTCCACTGTTTGGGCCCTGTTTTCATGGGCCAGAGGCGGTCTTTTGGCTGGTCCCATGAGCAGGGACTCCATCCTTGCCCGCACCCTTGCCTCTACCATTTCCAGCATGTCCTCGGTGGAGCTTTTGCTGGCGGCCGCCTCTAGGTCTTCGAGGCGGCGACGGAGGGAGGCATTCTCCTCTTGAAGCTGCTTAACTGCAGCCTCAAGGCGGGAGCTCTTTTCCCGCCACCTCTTCGCCTCGCCTTCAAAGCCGGTGACCGTGGTCTCTGCAGTCTTTGAGCGCGCCAGTGACCCGGCAGAGTGGAGCCGCTTCGGCACTAACTTCTCCGGCTTTTGGCGAGCCTCCGCACACTTCGCGATGCGCTCCCTCTCCCCCTTCTTTGAGCTGCCCACCGAAGGCGGACCCGCTCTACCGCGAGCAACGGTCGCCCTTGTCTTCGATGCCGGCTCGTCCGTGTCGGTCGACAGGCTCCTCCAAAATCGCCCGCCTCTCACTGAAGAGCCACTATCGCTGGACTCTGAGTCCACGCACATGTCTTCAGTGAGCCTCACGCCCACATTCCGCCTTTCTTTTTCTCCGTCGTTGGGCTTGCGCCCTTCGAGCTCCGCCTCTCCAGCCGGAACTGGGGTAGGTAACCCCGTCAATGTAATTTTGTTTTTTTTTAAATTTGAGCTATTCATTTTGATTCCCACGAGTATGGGGGAAATAACAGTCCGCCCAGGCAGAGCCCCCTGTACCTGGGTAAGCCTAGCGTAACCCGCACAGAGTGTCGGCCGGTACTCTGGCGGGGGTCGCACTCGAGACCGAACTACCCATCGGCCATGCATCCCCTCGCGGTGCGCCGCCGCTTGGGATTCGGGGTAACTTTTTATAGAGGTTTTCTCCCTCGCAGTCCAGGCGGTTAAGCCAAGACCCTCGGCCCCAGGAGTCGCTGCGAAACATGACCACAGTGCCCCCTGAGATTCCGAGACTAACGGTGGCCAAGGCGAACTAGTTCTGCCCCGGCCTGTTCCGCGGCAGGGTGAGTGCACACGGAACCCGTCTACAAATTCCTCCACTGCACCCTCTGCTAGTCAGAGGGAACGCGGAAGAATCCTCTTTGCTGGTTTTGGTCCACGCCGTTTCCGGTACCCCCCAAATTTGAGGGGCGTTCCCCTATCCGCCACCCAGGGAGACGCGCCCGATGGAAGACCAGCAACTCCGCACGGGCCACTGCGCTCATCATCCTGAGACATAAGATGTTAAGTCTCATTATGTCCAGTAGTTACACTGGCTACAATGTCCTTCAAACCGAAACACAACAGTGCATGCACACTGCTGCTTGGCGGTAGAAATAGATATTACGGTGGTACCCGACCAGACGGACTCTTACGTATGAGAGACCTACCACCTAGATTATGTTCCAAGCACATAATTACGTCTCGATTAAAGGTTCCTACTTCCTAGTGTTTGACAGGCCTCCATCTATAGCAGCGCCACCAAGCGCGAGAATTTTCCAATTGTCACCAGGCAACTGTCACATTCACATTAATTGTAACAAAATGAAATATCGGCAGTTAGTTGCCGCAATTTTGCATCGTGTGTGTCTGGTCCGAGTTGATAGCGTTTACTTTATTGTCACATAAGTCATAATTAATATACTTACTCGAGAACGAAGCCGCTAGAAAAAGCCTGTTTTTAACAAATTTTCTCTGAATCTAATATTATGCCTAAAAAACCGACGTATTTGTGCTATAAAACTAATACTTAAATGCTATAGCAAATGCTACCAAATACCATATCCACTGAAATATCCATACCATACCATACCAGCCATGTCCCCTTGGGTTTTGAACCTGCGGACATTCGTCTCGGCAGTCCGTTCCATTCCCAACTAGGCTATCGCCGCTTTAATAATAGGTATAAAAATCCAATCACTGTACAGTACGGTGGTTAGAAGCCGCAGGCAGTGTCCTCTTTAATCCCAAATCCCAATAACGAATTTTACTTTAACTCTATTGTTTGGCTGAATTTCCGAACTATACGGGTAACAGTTTTAATTGGATGTTGTGGTTTTTCAACGAAATACAATGTTAGGTTGTTATTTTAACCGACTTCCAAAAAAGGAGGATGTTCTCAATTTGTGTGTTCGTATTTTTTTTATGTATGTACACTGATTTCTCTGAAAATTGTGAGCCTATTTCCTTGATTCCTTTTTTATTTAGTTGCAGTCTTTTACACTTTTTATTTCAAGTTTTCTGACTTAAAAATACAATTACTTATGGGGTATGCTTACAATTATTTATGTAGTTAAATCTTTAAAAAGACCAATAATATTTTAATGCGTTAAGGGTCATTTTCTTTATTGACAGTAACAGAAAAAATTACTATTACTATTGTCAAAATAACGACGTTTGAGTTGAGGCAACTTTCAGCAACAGCAGTTTTTATGGTGCTTACTTTTATTCTTACGTTAACAATTCGTAAAAACTATCTAAGTATATGACAGTCAAAACAGAGTAATATTTAACAAGATGTTGCTCGCAGCTTCGCCCACTTAACGAGCGTTTCCTGCTATAAAAGTCCCTAAAAACACTGTACGACGCCAGCGCCATCTACTTCTTCTTCTAGTGCCTCTTCAATGTTGAAGGTTGGCTGTCAGCTTCTTGTATTTCTCCTTGTCGCTGGCCAAGCGGAATAGGTGTTCAACGGAGGTGATACCGGTCCACTGCCGGATGTTTCTAAGCCACGATTTTTTCCTTCGCCCAGCGCGTCTCTTCCCCTCTACCTTACCCATCATTATTAATTGCAGCAGCATATATCTTTCGTGCCTAAGCACGTGACCGAGATATCCAATCTTGCGCTGTTTGATGGTTTGCATTATTTTTTGGGGCACATTGACACACTTGAGCACGGTATCGTTTTGACTTTATGTGTCCAACTGATGCGCAACATGCGACGGTAACACCACATTTCAATCCATCTACTGAAAGAAACAAATTTTAAAATATTAATTATTTCCTAGCTTAAAAAATAGCCTTAAAAAGTAGCATAATTATGTTTTAATCCAGGACATGATCTACCCGTGCACCAAATTTCATCCAAATCCGTTCAGTAGTTTCTGCGTTTACTTCTAACAAACATCAAAAAAAATTCACAACCCTTCGATTTATAATATTAGCAAGAAGTAAGATAACATTTAAAAAATAAAAGCTTTACTCAATCTCACCAAATCTCACGATAATCAATCAAAGTTACCTAAAAATAAACCGATGGCCTGGCAAATGGATGGTCCTACCGGGGTTACAAATTGTTCCTCTCTGCCTCCCCGCGTCACTTGAGTCATCGCCTCTCGAATTATGGGATTAGTGATATTAATCGAGTCTTAGTTAATCGACCTTTTTGTTATTTTCTTTTTGTTTTCGACGGTCAGTGTTCTAGTATCATTATTGGGCTATGGTCATAAAAGTAGAAGATAGCCTAGTTGGGAATGTAACGGTCTGCCGAGACAATGTCCGGAGGTTCAAAACCCAAGGCACACACCTCTGACTTTTCGAAGTTATGTGTGTATTGTTTATCAATTATCGTTCGCTTTAACGGTGAAGAAAAACATCGTGAGGAAACCTACATACCTGAGAATTCTCGATAAGAATTTGAGGGTATGTGAAGTCTGCCAACCCGCACTAGGCCAGCGTGGTGGACTAAGGCCTAAACCCTCTCAGTAGTAGAGGAGGCCCGTGCTCAGCAGTGAGCAGTATATAATACAGGGCTGGTATTTATTATTATTATTGGGCTATGGTCAAATAGAGATGGGTTACAGACAAACAAAGAGTTCTAAGATTATATAGAGCGGATATTGGGAAAATTTTCACACAAACATTTTGAGCCTGTTCGTCAGTAACTCAATCTACCGTAAATAGCAAAATACTTATGAAAAATACATTAGAACACACTTTGACATGATCGTAATGCGGAAAATGGCATATTTCCTTCCAACATATTGTTTTCTTTACAAAATTTAAGCACACTGAGACGTCATATCACACGGACGTGTCAGATAAGACAGCGACTTATTACCAATTGGTAATAACTTTTGAACGAAAAAACTGGTCCTGATGTCCGGTCTATAATTATACTGTTTAATGTCTTTGCAGACAAATAAGATGAGTTGGTATGGTAAGTTTTGTGAAGTAATATAATTTATTCAATATGGTAATTGTAGTCCATATTCACTGCATCCTTATTGACCCCAGTTAACGGTACAGACCATGTTTGGTAATTAGACATTATTTGGCTTATGTATAAGGTCAGTGTTCACGTGTTGAGAAACTGACTCTTAGATTCACGCGGCGTCCATCTTTAATCTAAAGTCTAAGGAAACATAACATCTCTCGTTGGTCGACATTATAGTTGAACTTCACTGTATTTAATAATACTGGATTATTCCACATGTGCTGATCGCTGTCCCATTCGTAGTCCAAGTCCTGGATTCAATCTCTAGGTGAATAAATCATTAAGCAACGCTAACTTAGTCTATACGTATAAATTCTAAACCTCACGTCTTCCGTCAGAATGCATCTTTCCTTTTCCATTAATGAGCTGATGGTTTATTTATTCTGCTGATTCGAGTTCAAAGCAGAGGCAATGCGGGCGGACGATGTTTGCTCCCATTTGCTCTCCTAATTGTAATCGTATTTGCTATAGTACATTCAGCTTATTTATTGAAATTTCATTTACAAAGGAGATGTCCGATTTTTGTATGGGTGCTGGGCCTCAAAATGTAACCAGGCTCACACTTTATGGATATTCAAGGGCCAAAAATATGGATCTTGGATAAATTAAAAAAATATTTTTAGACCCTCCATTTATAGCTTACCTTTTTAAAAACATTCATATTAAGTGTAGTTTTTAAGCAAAATAAAATTACATTAATCTAAACACCGGGGGACTTTAAAATTATACGATTTATTGCAAAGGTCTAGATTTTGGAAGTACTATCCAAATATATTTATGTATATACAGTATCTTGGTTAGAATTTTAGGCCCGTTTTTGGACATGTCCTTTAAATTTATTATAAGTCTTGTCGCTGATGAAGCTGGTGATAGAATCTCATACATGATTACATTATTATTTGTAAGTAGAGTTATACATTTTAGGTTATTAAATTTATATAAACTTTAAGTTCCTAAAATTGGTGATATTTGTGTTCAGTGTGGATTTTTCTGATAGGGCTGTAAAGGCTACATTAACTACTCTACGGAAAAGGAAATTTTCTTAGCACACTATCATTTTTGAAGACTTTAAGGTCATTCAAGATTTTGTAAAAAATATGAATAGCCTTTTTTTGAAACCAATCGATCCTGTTGCTTATAAGGATCAGAAAACACAATGGGCCCATGAAAGGTCTGAGTACTATTATAGCCAGAAATTGCAAGTTTTTACCATAAATTTTGTAAGAAATGCCACTCCAATTTGCTTTAAACGTAACTAATCTTCATCAAAGTTGATATGAAAGTATATTTCTCAAGTTCTTATAGAAATGGAATATTATCTAAATCTTATTCAATACGAGGATACTTTACTTACTTTACTTAATATGACTAAAGCCTATACTCTCTCAGAGTTGTAGAGGAGGCCCGTGCTCAGCAGTGGGCAGTATAATATAATACAGGGCTGTTATGGTATGGTATTTGGGTAATTTTAGACGCCATTTGCAAATTCAGATATACAGAGATTGTCCTGGCTGCGATGGCTCAGAGTACGTCTGGAAGCGGTCGGGAAGGTATGTGTAGGATTTGTGGTTTACACGTTGTTGGGGATTAACGCCTTGCTAATTAATTACACGAAATGCGTTACATGGGATAGTATTTGGAATAGTTTTTTTTTTGTTTATTTAAGACACACACATAATACAATCAAATACGTATAATAATGACTATAGCTAGGGTTAGTACTTAATCTAGATTGCACTCCAAAATTTGTGCCCAAATCATGACTACTACATATGATGTGTTAATATTTAATTATGACCACTGTAAATATTAAACGAAACCGCCTACTTAAGTATTCTTAATGCAATATTAAAATTCAATGACTAATTCTTAATTTTTTAAGCAGTTTGTTTAGTACTGTTTGTTAATAATGGTGTTTATGTTATTTAATAGCATATGCAAAAAATACTTTTCACGGTGAAATGAGATATTTTATTTCATACATTTGGCGATGCGCAAAATCTCGTTTGCCTCTAACTGGTAAGTGCTACGTCTGTCTATAAGTAGTAGTAAAACGTCGATGACAAAATAAACAATAAGGTGGCAGCTACTTAGGCCTACATTCACATTTAAGATACTAAGATGACATCTAATTAGAGCCAGAACAAAAACGTATCAAAAAAGTTCTCAGCCAAAATAAAACTAATGAAGTAATAAGTCTCCATGTATTACGAGTAATGTATAAAACTCGTGTACAGTCAGCAGCATAAGCAGCTGAACAAAATCAAAAAATCAAATTGCCTATATATGCGTTAAGTTAAACTGAATTTTTTTTCTTCGTTTGAAGTAAAGTAAATCTCTTTTTTTTATTTTTGTGAAGAGAAAAAAGATTAGTACGAACACAAAAGTATGTACGCAATTTAAAATTTTGAATTTGTTCAGCTACTTATGCTGCTGACTGTACAGTCGAATACAGAATAATGTTTTCAATAGTACGAAAACCGGCTGTTGCAAAAGGTAAATTAATTTTACACGAGTAAAAAAATATTTGCAGAAGCGTTGTGCAAGCGATCGCAATTTGCGCCCGATCTGGTTCAGTGGCACTGGCGAGTGGTAAAGTGATACAATTTTATAATTTTGGATGCATTTAAAACAACAAGCTTGTTAGGGGGCTTTTATGGTGGAGGGTAATGAGTGGTAGGTATGATGGCTGTGCTATAACTGGGTCAAGGTGGTGATACATTTCTCTTGACTAAAATGAATTGAGAGAAATGTAATATGTCGGATTACTATAAATCTTTTGTGTGGAAAAAATGTGTTTAATACATGATATCCTAAAAGTACCACCGACAGCTATATTATCCCCCAAAAATATATTATAATGACGCTATAAAATTTTACACAAAGTGTCAGAAGTAACACCGATAGGTATATATTGCCACTGAAAAAAATATATAATTAAAAATGTATATATATTTTTACACATATACTCTCAAATGTTATAATGCTCAAGTTGCTGCACAGATGCTTGTCAAATTGAGCGAAACTAGACTAATCAAAATCTTATTTTCTTGTAATTTAACTGCACAGTAAAAGGAAGTAAATGCGAAGAAATAGTTGCTTTTCTTAGTCTTTTGGTAAATTGACTTGTAATTTGTTTTATATTCAAACTTTTTCCTATTTTTCACAATTTAGAAGCATTGCAAGTAAAGTTTCTTGTAAAACGGATTGCTTTTAAGTTTGTAAAAGTTATGCAGCGTGTGGCGTGACTTATTGGTGTTCCTTGTGTAAGTTAGAATTATTATTAGATGAATAGCATTATCGGATCATCTATAATTACCTCAGAACCTATTCTATATCATATTAAAGCAAGTAAGATTGACAAAATGTATTGGTAACATATTAATATTGCGTTTAAAATGACATTGATCAAGAATAACTATACTAATACTAATATACTAATTACTAATAATATTATAACGAGGAAAGATTTGTATGTATTCGTTACAAACATACTTAATGTTTGTAACGAATAAACTCAAAAACTACTGAACGGATTTCGATGAAATTTGGCACACGGGTACATCATATCCTGGATTAACATATAGGCTACCCGGGAAAATATTTTAAACCCGGAAAACTTTATCATGCGGGCGAAGCCGCGAGCAGAAGTCTAGTATATATATAAAGTTCTAAGAATAACTACAATAATAACTTACTCTCTCAATTGTACCCTAGGGAGAAGCTGTAACCTAGTAGGGGCTCATTCTATACAATCTTCATCACCATCAGCCGCATGACGTCCATGATGATCGCCTTCTCCAAAGATTTCCAGACCGACCTATTGGAAACAGTCTGCTTCATCATCTTCATACAGTTCCCATAAATACCCATTACCCATTATTATCGAGCCTATTTCCATCCTATTGTATACCTGGTAAAACATTACGCCATACCAGCGAAATTTAATAAGCTTTTAAGATATATAAAATCAAAAACTTGCAACCATACCATACCATACCAGCCCTTTATTATATACTGCCCACTGCTGAGCACGGGCCTCCGCTACTACTGAGAGGGTTAAGGCCTTAGTCCACCACGTTGGCCTAGTGCGGGTTGGCAGTATGCAGGTTTCCTCACGACGTTTTCCTTCACCGTTAAAGCGAGCGATAATTCACAAAGAATACACACATAACTTTTTAGAAAAGTCAGAGGTGTGTGCCCTTGGTTTTTGAACCTGCGGATATTCGCCTCGGCAGTCCGTTCCACTCCCAACTAGGCTATCGCCACTATTTGCAAACCAACATGTAAAAAGAATAAGTATTTATTTTTATGCGTTTTGCTCTCACCTGTCCAGCGGCCATAAGCATCAATATTCAAACAAAATAAACGTTTTGTTACAGTGGCTCGTTTCATTTGTCGGGCTGGTTCATAAACAATTCCACGAATGAATTGCTGATGTTACATCGCTTTATAGTTTGTTGTTGAATTGTGTTGTAATCACATAGTTTTATTTAATTCGGACATTATTTGCGTAGAGAACTATCCAAAAAAAATATGAGGTACTTTTCATTATTACTTAACCAATTTTGTATCTCAAATACAGGGATAAGAAATCTTACTAATACCATTAATGCGAATGTTTGAGATGTATGGAGGTTTGTTAGAAGTATAAGTATACGCTTTACATACTGCTTGATGCAGTTTGGAAGAAAAATAGATCATGTCCTGGATAAACATACACACACACACTCACGCCTTTTTATCCCCGAAGGGGGAGGCAGAGGCGCAACTAAGTGCACCCAGTTTTCGTGCCTATTCCGTCCCATGATGTGATAGGGGGCGAGCCTATCGCCATAACAGGCACAAATTCCGGACTCCAGGCGGATACTGAATTCCAGAAAAATCCAATATCACTATGCTCGACCCGGGGATCGAACCCCAGACCTCAGGATTGCATTTGTACCTTAAAACAACTACGCCACCGAGGCATAAACATACAAGCTACGTTATGTCCTGGAAATCCTGAATGTACATACATACATATCATCACGCCTGTTTTCCATTACAGGGGTGGGCAGAGGTGTATCACACGCACATTTTGCCACCTATGTTAGGTCACATTTAATAGGGGGCGGGCATATTGCTATTTACCAGGCACATTTCCAGACTTCGAGCTGATACTGAGTAGAAAAACTCAATATTCACTTTGCCCGACCCAGGAATCGAGCCCGAGAGCTCAGCCCTGCACTCGTACCAATATACAAGTACGCCACCGAGGCAGTCTCACACCAATCGTGAATGTGACATGGGTTAATATTGGACTTCTTGACCAGGAGTAGGTACAAACCGTGGGTAAAGCCGTGAACATCACATAGTCTACCAAATACAACAGAAATTCAAGAGCAACTTCTAAACATAAGCAAATTTTTGTAATCTAGAAACTTGTATAAGTTAAACAAGATCTATCATTATAACTACACGAAGTAACAAACAATGGCGTTGTAAGCCGAACTATTCAATGTTTCTAACTTTATCCTGAGCAGTTCAGACGCTGATCCAAGGGGAGAGAGGGGTGCAATAGTTTCCCCATCTCCCCGTGTCATGTAAAATCTAGCTAAAGTTTGAGGCTATGGGATAATGTGAATTCCTAGCCGCTTTAAGCTATAGCTGTGTATCTAGACAGGTGACGTCACGGTCTACATATTTCCAGAGTGATGATTCAGGTTGTTTATTTGTGTATTAAATTTCATCTAAATCGATTCAGCGGTTTATATTCTTACTTCTAACAAATAAAGTATGGTAGCGACGATAGCCTAGTTGGGAATGGAACAGTCTGCCGAGACAATGTCCGGAGGTTCAAACCCAAGGCACACACCTCTGACTTTTCGACATTACGAGTGTATTGTTATCAATTATCGTTCGCTTTAACGATGAAGGAAAATATCGTGAGGAAACCTGCATACCTGAGATGTTCTCTGAAATTCGAAGGTATGTGAAGTCTGCCAACCCGCACTAGGCCAGCGTGGTGGACTAAGGCCTGACCCCTCTCTTTAGTAGAGGAGGCCCGTGCTCAGCAGTGGGCAGTATATAATACAGGGCTGATTGCATTGCAAATAAGGTATGAACATACCTAAGAATTCCACTTATGAATTTCAAAGGTATGTAAAGTCTGGCAACACGTTTGGCCAGCGTGGTGGACTAAGACCTTTTTTTTTTGTTTTCGCGGAGAAAGTGACTTATTACTAACGCCCAGCCAGCCAGACCATGGAAGCGACCACGGCTGGCAGCGAGAGGTCTCCTCCGAGGGTGGACTAAGACCTAAACCCTCTAGAGGAGGCCCGTTCCCAGCAGTGGGACAGTAATTTATTTATTTATTTATTTGTTTATATCAGGTAACAAAGGACCCATAACAGACATTTTATAATATTAGACATTACTTAAAATACTATATACTATATACTAAATACAAACTTTTATCCGGCACTATATGGTAGATGTTGGTCACAACAGTGCCGGACATAAAAGCAATCTGGTTTATCCGCTATCATTTTAAGGACAGTGTTCGGTAATAATACAGAGCTGATATTATACAGGGCTGGTATTACTATTATACAAATATCTTTTTTGCCATAGTAGGCAAACGAACATGCAGTCCGTTTGATTGAAAGCGTCTCTTGCTGTCCATAGACTTTAGCAATGCTAGGGCCAAATCCAAGCTGCTTCCTATAGAAAGATTTTTTTAAGTCTTGTTTGTAGAAGAACAAGTCTAGTCATAGCGGTCGAAAATCTCACTTCACTGTAATAGTCATGGATAGGTTTTTATCTGTACCAGGAAAAAATTACGCGAAATACTTCTTTTGTGAATTAAGTAAAACTACTTTTTCACTTATTCAAACTAAAGTAACAGTTGATTATCTCTTATCATGTTGGGTAATTTAATTACCATAAATGAAGTGAAAATTACTTAAAAATCGTTCAAAAATTACCACGTCTACTCATCACCCGAATTCCCCATTCCTTCGCTTGCCAGACTAACCCTTCACTGAAATCTTGGATCCTCGCCTGAATTTAAGCTCTTGTATTAAATTTTAGCACTGTTTAATCTGCAAACTGCGTCACAGCCCGCACCTAATGATGTTAGTTAATTTATGCCCTCATTTTAGTTTTAGTTAAGTTCGTTTCGAGCGCCAAGCTTCAACTGCTGAACAAGTTTACAGCTACTTTATAGATAACGACTTGTGTTTAAACTAATGGTGATGTAAAGGAATTTACTATTTTGTTACGGTAATAAAATTTAATTTTTTCGTACAATGATTTAGCGAAGGGTTTCCCAACCTTCTTCCTAGGGCGGTCCACCTGGTGACACATAACCGTAATTTACAAATACTCAGAGGTATTGTAGGTCTGTATCAGAATAAGGACGGTGAAGGAAATACATTGTGAGGAAATCTGCATACCTAAGAAGTTCTCTGTATTTTAAAGGTATGTGAAGTCTGCTAACCCGCACTAGGCCAGCGTGGTGGACTAAGTCCTAAACCCTCTCAGTTGCAGAGAAGGCCCGTCTTCAGCAGTGGGCAGTATATAATACAGGGCTGGTATGGTATATAGTATGGTATCTGGAAAAGATGGCGCCTCGGTGACCTAGTTGTATTACGGGTCTCGGGTTCGATCTCCGAGTCAGGCAAAGTGATATTGGGTTTTTGTACTCACTATCAGCCCGGAGTCTGGAATTTGTGCCCGATATGGCTATAGGCTCGCCCCCTATCACACCAAGGGACGGAATATGCACGGCAAAAAGCGGGTGCACTAGTTGCGCCTCTGCCCACCCCTTCGGGGATAAAAGGCGTAAGTGTATGTATGTGTAATTTGCGTAATCGATTTAATAGTACTGCAGTTAATGACACAAACTTACTTTTTTTACCTTATTAGTGTTTTGACATGATCATTTATATTTGTATACAAGTAAACATTTAGACCGGGTTTTTTCAACTGTAGTTAGGGTAATCCTTGGTGTTATTAAGCTGTACGCGCTCGCAGAGCTTCGAGTGCTCCAGGTGCTGCGAGCGCGTCCAGCTTAATAAGATCCTGACAAAAAGATAACTCCAGTTGAAAAAACGGGGCCTTAGTCATTTCGGCAGTCCGCTCCATTCCCATCTAGGTTATCGTGCATTATTTATTATTGAACATTTTATCATCTTGTTTCCCTGAGTCTTTGTTTCACACACAATTCCTGACAATTAGGATGTATGCACACGGTGTTTTATGCTAAGTGCGCTTTCTACTCAATTAACGACCGAAATTATTTTTAAAGATCTTCAAATTGGTCACGGAAATTGATCAAACAGAATACGGTTGTATTGTAACGCTCACATATTATTTATTTTGACGTATATAACGTACTAGCTTTTGCGCGCGGCTCCGCCCTCGTGGAAAAGTTTTCCGGGATAAAAAGTAGCCTATAGCACTCAGGAGTAATGTAGCTTCCTATTAGTGAAAGAATTTTCAAAATCGGTTCAGTTTCTGAGATTAGCGCGTTCAAACAAACAAACAAACAAACTCTTCAGCTTTATATATTAGTATAGATGATATTATTTATTAAATTAATTCGAAGACGTGTATGATACGCAATTGCATATTATATTATAGCCTAGCCTAACATAGGAAAGCCTCGGTGACGTAATTATATTACGTTACGGTACGTCATGGGTTCGAATCCCGGATCGGGCAAAGTGATATTGCGTTTTTCTATATCAGCTGAAGTCTGGAATATGTTTTAGTATGTCACTTCCTAGCCGATTTCGGCCACGGTGGCCAATCACAACGGATATCAGCCAGGTGCGCAGGAGATATTATAGTGCATAAGTGCACTCGTTATTCCTTCACTCTCATAGTCCGGTGAGACGGCAATCCGACATGACCAGAGACAGATCAGGCGCAGGACCAACGGCTTTACGTGCTTTCCAAGGCACGGAGGTATCACACCGCCAACTTCCTGACTCCGATCTGCGACTGAGTAATTTTTAAGATGGAAAAACCCAGTCACAATGTTTTGGCTCGACTTGGGATTCATAAACATAACATATACGCAATACAAGTACGCCATCGAGGCAGTCGAGGTTTTAGTATACGAATGCGCTAAGGACGCGTAGTGAGAAAAACGCGCTATTAAAAAACGTCATGTGTACACGCCCTTACTTCTGTTAGTATTATTGTCACGTGCTGTTACGAGACCGTCTGAGCAAAATGTTTGTCATTATGGAAGCCGACTGTAGCTAACGATTTTACTTCTATGAAATGTTTTTACCCTTATTTGGTCTAGCAATATTCTCCTCCGGTATCTCCTGGGATCGATCGGTCCTGGGTTTTACTATGATTTACACGGAAATGTATTTCCTAGAGAAATCAGGTCAGGTAGGCTGTTAATAAAAGTTAGGCTAAAACGCTTTTCCAGTACTCTTGAAATAGTATTGTTGCTGTAGAGGAGGCCCGGGCTCAGCAGTGGGCAGTATTTAATACAGAGCTGGTATGGTATGGTTGAAATAGTATGTAGCCCTTATGTCATATTGGAAAGGGACAAGGGTCTTCGGATAAGACATTTTTTTAATTACACACACGTCACACACACTCTCACTCATATCTGTTATCCCCGAAGGGGTAGGCAGAGGTGCAACGAGTTCATGCAATTTTCGCCATGCGCTTTTCATGATTCCATCACATCACACACACAAACACACACACACACACTCATGCCTTTTATCGCAAGCATCATTTTTTTATTGTAGGTAGAGACGCAACTTATGTGAGTGCGCGTTTTAATGGTGGTAGGTCTCTCATATGTAGGAGTCCGTCTGGGTGGGTACCACCGCAATGTCTATTTCTACCGCCAAGCAGCAGTGTGCGTGCACTGTTGTGTCGTTGTTCAGTTTGGAGGACATTGTAGCCAGTGTAACTAATGGACATAATGAGACTTAACAACTTATGTCTTAGGATGACGAGCGCAGTGGAATGCCACACAGTACTTTGTAACTCAAGGTGCTAGATGGTGTTGCTACTGTCTATGGGTGGTCGTATCGCTTACCATCAGGCGAATGGCATGCTCGTCTCGTCATTCAATGCAATAAAAAAAAACTTGTGCACCCGCTTTATGCCATGTGTGTTCCGTCCCATGACGTGGTAGAGGTCGCGCCTATTAGCATATCGAGCAAAATCCAGACTACGGACTGATATTAAGCAGAAAAACCATATATCACTTTGCCTGACCCGAAATTCGAACCTGAAACCTCAGAACAGTCGTACCGCGCACGCAATACAGTTACGCAACCGAGGCAATCAGAGTCAAATGTTATGTAAATTAAAAAATAATGAGCAAAATCCTACGCAAAATAAAAGAAAAAAACAGGAAATACTTTACTGCTAATTTCGCGTTAACTTTAAAGACAAAAGCCTTGTAAATATAACATATTTTGTGACAAACAATACGAAATTAAAAAGAAAAAGGGACTCAGAGAGCTAGAAAGATGAAATATTTGGGACCCGTTGGTTCCGGGAGCTAATTCTATTACTTATATTGGGCACGCTGTCTGCTTTAATTTTGTTGCTTCTGTCCAATTGTCTTTTATATTATATTAAAAATAATTAGATATACTTTACCCATTTTATCTTACCTTTTCATTTAAACTTAAAATAATATTTTAAAAATGGTTTGTTATATTGCGTTAGACTCAGTACTTTGTTGGCACGTTGATATGGCCTCATTACGTTAAAACTTCCTCAAATTTCTACGAAAGAAAGCAGGACATACATAGGATCTGGCTATGTTATGCTGTTGTATTTCGGTTTGAAGGATATTGTGTAAGGTTTTATAAAATTAAATATGAATTATGTCAGTTTCTACAAAGGAGATGTCCGTTTTTTGTATGGGTGTTGGGCCTCAAAATCTAACCAGATTCAAACTTTAGGGATATTAAAGGGGCAAAATATGGATCTGAGATCCATTCAATTAGACCCTTCCATTTATAGCTAACTTTTTTAAAAACGTCCATATTAAGTCTCGTTTTTAATAAAAATAAAATTACATCAATCTCAAAATCTTTGAGATTTTGATTCTCTGATCTGATTTGAGAAATCTGATTTATTGTAATAGGCTAGTTTTTAGGAGTTCTATCCAAATATATATAATATAAATTGTCTTGGTAAGAATTTTAGGTCCGAGGAATAATTAGTCAAATCAATCATGTCCTATGCTGGCAACACTATTGAGAGGGGATGGAGGGGCGACCGGCTGATCGAGTCGAGGAGTGGGATGGTAATGGACGGGAGTTCAGTTTAGATATTGGAGCCTTGAGTGGACATCCTGGATAGTTGTGGTTACTGGCTAAACGGTTAACGGTTATTGGATAATTGGTGGGTTTTATGGTTAATTGGAAGTTGGACTTGGAAGCTGAAATTATAATATGCTTTGGAACGCTATAAGGTGTTTGTATTTTTGAGATATCCTTTAAATGTAGCCAGCGTAATTATTGGTAATTCATCTAATATCTCAGAGTGACAAGCGCAGTGGAGTGCCACGCAATACTTTGTAATTAAAAGTTATGTACGGTGTTGCTAGGAAGGTCGTATCCCTCGTAGTCGTCTCGTCTTTCAGAAGTATAAAAAAAATGACCTATAATTTGATAGAAGAGAAGTCTGTCAACATATAAAGCACACAAAACTGGTAATCGTGTCCGTCCCATAATTTTATAGGAGTAAAGCCATATAGAGTACCAGTATTAATGCCAAGCAATTCAATTTATCGAATTTAAGCCAATACAAAAGATTGGTCGACTTGCAAATCAAAACTATGAGCTCATTTTACAACACTCAGCTCACCAAAATGCAGTATGTCTATTTATATATATTTTCGACAGTTTGATTATAAACTAAATGAATATTATAAATCACTACCATTTATTAAGGAGGATAGATGTTAGTGTAACTTTATAAATTGGTCGTTTTACATTATGTTTGGCAAGTTGTATTTAACTGAAGCTGGGGCACTTAGGTTAATGTCAACATCTATTTTTACTTGCGAAAATCGGGCGTTACAAAAAAAACTCAAATGAAATAACAAACGCCTAAATAAATGCCGATATCAAAATATTATGAACTCAATAGTCATGGCTACGAAGTATATGTAAAGTACTAAAATACAGAATATCTTTCTGTATTCTGAGATAAACTACATGACAATTAAAACGATCGTTAATGTCATTAGACACTAATCCAGCATAAGAAACGGATAAGCACTAAGATCATTGGGAATTGAAAATCGTAGTCAAATTGGCACGTTTCAGAATAAACGAGTTAAGATCGTTAAGAGAACTTGGATTGAGATTGAATTAAAGCGATTAGTTAGCAAGTCTCAAAGGACGTGTTAGGGATTATTTGATGGGAAGAACTAATTCGTTTTAGTGTCTTTAAGAGTTTTTATGCGCAATAAGCATTTGCAAACAATAAAGTCTGAAATCAGCTAAAATTTTTTAAACTCAAATTTTTTCTATTCCCTGTCTTTTACAAGATCTTTTGACTCGTCATGACTACCACCGCTTCGGAACGTGCTATCGCTGTGAAGAAGAAGCGGCGCAAGAAACTCTTGATTGTTAATGCCTAATAATAATAATAAATCTACACTTGGAGGAAAGTGGGTGACCTGGTTGGACCTCTGCCTACCCCTTCGAGGATAAAGGCGTGATATGTGTGTGTGGAATGAAGTGATATCAAGTGGACGATAGCCTAGTTGGGAATGGAATGGTGAAATCAAATGAATCACACATCTGAAAATTCTCCATAAGAAATATAAATATAATATAATATATAAATATAATATATAATATCCATTATTGCCCATGGGAAATAGTGGATATTATTATCTGATTCTTTAAGTAGATGGCGCTGGCGTCGTACTGTGTTTTAGGGACTTTCGTAGCGGGAAATGCTTTTCACGCGAGCGAAGCCGTAAGTAACACCTAGTCGCATAATAACCTCCCAAAATCTAATTTCAAATGCAATTATACGTTACCAATGTCTACAAATTAGCTTCGTGAAATACGTAGTTGCATGTAATATTACAAGGGCGTAAGCTGAGCTTGGCACAGCCTCCGCTGATAAATCCGTCTGAGTTTACTTTTGAAACTCATTATTTCTTCACTTGCTAATATGAGAACACTATTCGAGACTAACATCGAGAAGTTGACTATTTTACGATGACCCTTTTAATACATCATCATCATCAGCCACATGATGTCCACTGCTGAATATACGCCTCCCCCAAAGATTTACAGATTTAATACAGGATCAGAATAACAATAACCCATTAATACTTTGATCTTTTTTTTTTATAGCATTGAATGACGAGACTGGCATGCCGTTCGCCTGATGGTAAGCGATACGAACACCCATAAACAGTAGCAACACCATCCAGCACGTTGCCCTGTCCGATTTAAAAAATATTTTTGTGTGCACTTAATTAGCAGCAACACTAGATACATGCAAAGTAATTATAATAAAATGTGAGGATAAATACATACACTCACTCCTTTTATGCGCGAAGGGGTAGGCAGAGGCGCAACTAATGCACTCATTTTTCGCCGTGCGTATTCCGTCCTATGATATGATAGGGGGCGAGCCTATCGTCATATCGAGCAAAAATTTCAGTCTCCGGGCTGATACTGAATAGAATAATCCAATATCACTTTGCTCGACCCGGGGATTGAACTCAAGACCTCAGTAATGCAGTCGTACTGTAATACAACTACTCCACCGAGGCAGTCAAATAAAATTTGAATATTGATGCGTAAATAACATTTCGTGACCACAGTGTGTATTCACAGACTACAGTCGAATGTATATTTATCGTATAAGAAATATTATTACCAATAGAGCTGAAATTGAAGAACTAAACATTCAGCATTACTTAATATAAAATTGTTCTAAAAAGTGGCAGATTGGCATTCGGATTGGGTGAATAAATGATGTAACTATAATGACACAATAGTAGTGGCAAAATTTTAGTCGCATTCGCCGACGTAACATTCATTTCGTGCATTATGTGAAGTAAACATCGCGTCGAGAGTTTTGGCGGGAACTTGGAAGTGTCATGAGGTGCTCTTGTTTTAATTCATTATTTTGGTGATATTTAATGTTATATTGCATAATTATGGTGGTATATTATCCAATATAGTTTTATTAAAGAGCTCAAATGAAGTGAATTGAAATAATTGTGCTAATCAAGTGTTTTTTTTTGTTGCCGCCAAAACTCCTCGATAAGGTCTTGGTAAGGTAGCCACTGCTTTACTTCGACATACTACAGATAATAAAATAGACGAACCAAACTTGACATTGGCAAAATAAAAAAATAAAAAAAAAATCGCGTCGACGGCGCCGCGCCGCACAGCGCGACTACGGAAATATCTCGTTTGACAACCGATATTCATGTAACTGGCATGGTTATTTACAAGAATTTTACAGTACGTAAATTACAATTAAGTCTTACTGTTCGCGGCAGCTTCGATCACTAACTTAGTGGACATTGTATGTATTGTATATGTCCATTTTCTATGCATGCTTAAAAATACCACCTGACCTGAGACTAGAGTTGCCGGAATTTTCCGGACATGTCCGGTAATATATTTAGATCTTTCTCCGGAATGGGGAGGGAATCCTAAGCTGTCCGGAATTTCAACAATTTAAGTAAAGAGTGAAATAAAAAAACCTAAGACTAATTTATCCCAATAAGAGATTCACGTGGAACCCCTCCCTCATCAAAGTAAAATAATTAAAAGATTTTATTTTACGCATTTTGCCCCCTAAAAGTGCCGAACGCCCCGCGCCCCAAACACGCTACGTCACCGACGATGCGTAATGACTGAATATTATATGCAGAAGAGAATCAGGAATTTTCATCAAATGTCCGGAATTTGCTCCGGGATTTCGATTTTTTGATCTGGGAACCCTACCTGTGACCCCACGTATAAGACGTTTTTCATCATGCTACACGTGCAATGTGCATCCACGTACTTATTAGTTATCCTTTAGATTACAAAATATGTGTGGTACATTTCCACAAATAAACAATTCTAAAATTTGTATCGTGTTGTGTCATTCTTACAATATTTAATACATTTTTACATACAAAATATTACATTGTCTTCCTTGATTTATATGAAAGCAGAATACATAAACTACTTTAGAACACACTATCCCAGAGACCAAAAATTCACGATCTAAACAACGGTCCCAAACCAGATTTGCATTTAAATGTAAAAACCTGTATTTATTCTGGAAATATCCGGGCGTAAAGCGAAGCCACTAGCAGTATTGCATACCTACCACCAGTAAACTAGACTAGATAAGCCTCAAATCCTTGCCTAAGAACCCTGTTTCGTTCCTAGAATAATTCGAGAGGCTATTGGAATTAATAAACAAGCAAATTTTAATAGATAATATGGTTGGAAGCTTACACAAGCCTGGGATCCTGTTATACATTTAATTAAATCGGAACCCAACGGACTGACTATGAGCTCATTCTGCGTAGATCGGATCGTAAACAAAAAAATCAAATAGAAAATATTGTAAAATGTAATTAGATATTGTAACTTTGACTTATCGGATGACCAACACCTCTGTCCGCTCATGACCACGAAGGCTGCAAAATCTTCGAAACGTGAAAAA
This sequence comes from Sphinx pinastri, assembly GCA_947568825.1. NCBI lineage: Eukaryota > Metazoa > Arthropoda > Insecta > Lepidoptera > Sphingidae > Sphinx > Sphinx pinastri. Next base: position 3,324,626 of record OX387627.1, on the reverse strand, counting down.
AATAAAGTTAAAAAAACGCAATAAAATCTAATACCTAGTTTGATTTCAATGTCTTACATTCGCGAAATCAGTAATTAGTAACAGTTTCGTCTACAGCGTGGATAAGCTGGCTTGACCAGGTTGGAATTTCTGCCACAAAATATAGGCGGGATGTAGTTGTAACTACAACTACAGAATACTAAATACAACGTACTACAACTGCTTTTTTATTTTAGTTAAATGATGAGACGAGCATGCCGCTCGCCTGATGGTAAGCGATACGACCTCCAATAAACAGTAGCAACGCGGCACAGAACTCTGAATTACAAAGTACTGCGTGGTACTCCACTGTGCCGGTCACCCTGAGACATAAGATGTTAAGTCTCATAATGCCCAGTAATTACGCTGGCTACAATGTCCTTCAAACCGAAACACTGTAAGCCAGTGTAACTACTGGACATAATGAGACTAACAACTTATGTCTCAGGATGACGAGCGCAGTGGAATGCCACACAGTACTATGTAACTCAAGGTGCTGGATGGTGTTCCTACTGTTTATGGGTGGTCGTATCGGTTACCATCAGGCGAACAGGATGCTCGTCTCGTCAATCAAATGCAAAAAAATAATTGACAGAATAGACATTACGGTGGTACCTACCCAAACGGCCCCTCGCATACGAGAGATTTACCACTAGTAATCGCTTACGGCGAGTGAGATTACCGAAGGCCTAATAAATACACTTCGCCTTCCCAATTGTAACCAAGTGAGCTCACTAATGCAATACGAAATACAAATTAGCGTCCATATAAAATCACGATGCTAGTTGAATCGTAGATTTCGTTTTCTTTGAGCAAAAGTATTCAGGATAGAATGGTGGGAGATTTTTGGGCCTTCTCAAAGTCACATTGAATATGAAGGACTTTGATTAATTATATACCTAGATAGACGCTGAACGTCTCAAACGCGTCGAAAAAAATAGAGGCCAACTGTTGCGTGCTAAATGAGTTCGAGTGAATTATTTTTTGTTGTTTTTCATGGATATAATTATCTCCCCGTTTTAATAGAAACCATGTAATAACTGGTATCATTATGTGCGCACACAAGGATCGGCAGAATGATGCAGCGATAGCGTATGACACAGCTGTCACGCATACTAGCTTAAGAAAAGTTGGCCTGTTTGTTTTAGTTTCGTTGTAGCGCGTCACTCTATCTAGGTAGATAATTAATCAAAGATGAGGGATAATTTTTTCAGTCGTCGTATAAATTAAATACTTTTTTGTAACTTTGTCTAAGTTACAAAAAAGTATCTATCAAAATGCTAGTTTTCAACGCAATAAAACATATTTGACCATTGCAATATAAGCCCTATAACTAAATATACTGTTTAATTTTTGTCCTCACAGGTTGGTCTGTTATCTTTGTGCAAAGATATTAAGCAGTAGGTATAGTTAGTTATAGACCGGACATCAGGACCAAATTTTTCGTCCAAAAGTTATTACCAATTGGTAATAAAGTCGCTGTCTACTCTGACATGTCCGTGTAACAAGACGTCTCGGTCTGCTTAAATTTTGTAAAGAAAACAATATTTTGGAAGGAAATATGCCAATATAGGCATTACGACCATGTCAAAGTATGTTCTAATGAATTTTACTTAGGTATTTTGTTATTTCACGCTAGATTGAGTTACTGACGAACAGGCTCAAAATTTTTGTATGACAATGTTCCCAATGTCCACTCTATATAATCTTAGAACTCTTTGTAAAATAATGTCGTGAGATTGACATCTATCAAAATGCCAGTTTTCATGAAATATAACATATTTGACCGTTGCAATATAAGTCCTAACAGGTTGGTCTGTTAATCTTTGGGGGAGGCTCATGTTCAGCAGTGGACTTCCAAAGGCTGAAGAAGAATCATATACGTCCTGTGAATCTGTGATGTCTCTTCAAATGTAACTACGTTTTTTTCAGGAATAAACTCGGCTAAGCAAACTCGCTTCAAAATTAATATTCGGAAATGAATGTTCCGAGTAAAACGGCGGTATGAGAATGCATAATTCATATAAATGTATATCTCCTATCGATATGCATGCAAATTCTGGTGTTTTGCATAAAAAGATCACCCGTGTAGATACCGACTTGTTACGTATTTAGACATTTTACTAGCCATTTATTAGCACGAAACAGTTTTGTAAAATTCAAATATTATACGATTTTATATTTGTCAGAAGTTGTTTTATTAATCTACGTTTTAAATACGAAAATATTGTAAAATAATAAAATTATTCAATACATGTAAAAAGAGATATTTCACTATTGACTATCATACATATTTATATTTTCTAGAAATTAATGTCTTGGGAAATCAGCTTGATTGAATTACCTTGTGATTTTTTTTATTTGTAGTCTCACAAAAAGTTATAAAACTTAGATATTTTGCTCTGTACAACCTTAAATATATGAACACAAAAAACTTAACAAAAAACAGAAAAGGAAAAAAGCGATTATTGTAATTTATTAAAAAATGTCACCATAAAATACCCTGATTTTTTATAAAGCATAATAATTTCTGATTACGTCCCTGAAGCGGCGCGTATATTATGGAAATGGCTCTTTATTTAGAAAACTTGAGACGTTACATATTAAATATAAAGGACAGTTGAAGACAGTTAATTTATTTAGAGCTCAATAAATATTTTGCTTAGATATACTTACAGAAAACTGACGGATATTGGCCGCACAATGTCGTTGTGTCTTTCCACATGGTCGTCAGTTTTGTAAGAGTGAGTATTGCCCAATTTTCCATGTACAGTTTCGGTACATTAATAGGAAAATTAATTTTAAATCGAGGTTTAGGCGCGAAAAATTTAATTTAAATTACATATTTTTTATAAAAATTTACAAAAATTAGGCTGAGAGATTCGGCTTCTATAAGAACGGCCAATGTACTTAGAACCTCAATATCTCCACTAAAAAAGGTCATATACCACGCGAATCTAAGACGCTATAACACCATTAATTAACCGTTGGACCCTAAACTACCATAAAACCCAGTCAAATGCCAGTCGAGATTTATTATCAAATCTGTCCCAATATTATTTTATAGTACATGTTTACATAGCTCAACCTCTATAAATCAGTAGCTTGGATCATTTCGAGATGAAATTCTTATCACGCTACGTTATATTTTAGTATTCTGTCAATATGCTAGATTGATATTTGTCTTCAGTAGTTGTAGGTTTTGAATATTTTTTTTTAAATTCACGCCTTTTATGATGATGATGTTTTTTTAGAACACCAACTATCTCTTTGATCTTACAAAAACAATACAGCTACCATTTCACATGTTTCACATCAGTGACACTAACTCGGTCGAGACGGTATTCATGCTATAAATTCAAAACAAAAAACATACATCACGCCTTTATCCCTGGAGGGGTAGGCAGAAGTGCAAGCAGAGCTACCACCTTTCACCTTGTGTTTTCCGTCCCATAATGTTATGGGGACTGCCTAGGTGGCGTAGTTGTATAGCGTACGCGTTACGAGTACGATTTGCGCGCTGAGGTCCTGGGTTCGAATCCCGGGTCAAGTCAAAAACATTGTGATTGGGTTTATCCATCTTAAAAATTACTCAGTCGCAGCTTGGAGTCAGGAAGTTGGCGGTGTGATACCCCCGGGCGTCGGAAAGCACGTAAAGCCGTTGGCTATGCGCCAGATCTCTCTCGGTCATGTCGGATTGCCGTCTCATCGGACTATGAGAATGAAGGAATAGCGCGTGCACCTGTGTATTGCGCAAACACTTGTGCACTATAATATCTCATGCGTACCTGGCTGCTATCCGTTTGGATAGGCCGCCGTGGCCGAAACTGGCTGGGAGGATTACGTTTTACGTTATGGGAGCAAGCCTATCGGCATACCGGTCACAAATATGAGAATGCATACTGAAAGTGAGAAGAAAAACCCAATCAATATACTAAAAATAATCCAGACTATATCGTTGATTGCTTTAAAATCTGATCTTTACAACTAGACATCCTATTTGCATGAATCAAAACATATTTCGAATGAGATGCCACCGCAATGTAAGATAAACTCAGAGCTTCAGAATACTCATTGCGAACTCGAACGTAATCTGGAATTTCTCATCTTCCAAACACGGGCGGGGGAAATTGCTTTTTAAATTGCCTGTGTGCGCCGATAACTACTGTTATGAGCGACACTAAATTTAATTTCGTTTCGATTGAATGTATGACATTCTTTCATAGCTTTGGAAGATTTTTTTTAACAGAGCATGCTATAATTCTTTAATACACACACACACGCTTGCGTCTTTATCTTCGTACGGGCAGGCAGACCGCAGTGATGCAACACATTCATTCTCTTTTCGCCGTGTGTATTTCGTCTCAGATTGTGATAGGGAGTGAGCCTATTGTCATATCGGGCACAAATTCTAGACGCCGGACAGATACTGAGCAGAAAACTCCAACTAACCCAATATAAGCCTTTTAACTCAGGAAATGATCCATTTTCGTTCTAAATTTAGCAAAATTTGTCCAGTACCTTTATTTCTAATTTGCGAAGATGTTTAGAACATCTTCGCACATGTATTTATAATATTATATTTACTGAATGCCTCGGTGGCGTAGTTTTATTATGGTATTTCTGCAATGCTGTGGTCTCGGGTTCGATCCCCGGGTAGAGTAAAGTGATATTGGGTTTTTCTATTCAATATCAACCCGGAGTCTAGAATTTGTGGCCGATATGGCGATAGGCTTGCCCCCTATCACATCATGGGACGGAATACGCACGCCGAAAAGTGGGTGCACTAGTTGCGCCCCTGCCTACCCCTTCGGGGATAAAAGGCGTATGTGTATTTATAGTAAGTCAAAGAGCGCTAATTATGACTGATGACCATTGTGACAATTGTGTGGCTAGAAAGTAGTATCTTAGAAATTCAGCATTTCCCTGTGATTTCCCCATACATAATCTGTCAATTCACGCTTTTCATTTATTTTTTCTTTCTGTCTTGTATTTTTCGTATTCCAGCCTCATTACTCGTTTATGTTTCGTATTATTATTAATGTGATACGACGGTTTCATAACTTATTACTTCTTAATTCTGACGCTGGCGCGGTTTCGAACTTTCCCTAGTACCCTGACACATTTTCTTCTGTGTTGTACACACCCTAAACTTATAACACCCCTCTTTTTCTGTCGGAGGTTAAAAACAACGGAACACTTTGTTTAGTAGATAGTGTAAACATTTAAATGGTAGTCCAACAATCTGGCTTTTGTATGCCATCCATTGATTTTTATGACGCCAAATATAATTTGACGATTTTGGGGTCGCTTCAGTATTGTAGTAACATTATTCACTGTTAACCATCTGGAAAAATACATTTTAATTTTAATAAAGAAAAGTGTTTTTATTACGTTTATAAAAAATCTTTTGAGGCAGTATTTAAAAAAAGCTATTTGATGACTTATTTTCTAAGCTTATTTTAAGTATTAAAACACCTAATTTCCCATCTATCTCGAAGTTTAGACAAAACCCAAATAAAATTTATTCTATATTATGATAAAACATGAAAACACATATTGTTTATATTCTAAATAGATTACATAAACATATAAAAAGGTACAAACAGAATTCAATGTTTAAAAAATATTCAAGTACGCACCTATTGCCTTCGTACCGTCTCAAACGAAAACAATATGCCCGAAGCAATTGCCAATTTGTTTGTATACCTACGGGACTCAAAGAGATGTGAGGGATTGTAATATATTTAATATTAGGTTCCCTGTGGTTCCTACCGAGTGGAACACCATTCCCGGATTAAAAAGTCCCAATGTTACCTGGATAAAAAGTATTATAATCCAGGGTTCGTTCTATCTATGTGCCAAATTTCATCCAAATCAAACATCCATACATTCCATTCTCTAAACGTCATATCTTCACTATTTTTCGTATTTATAATATTAGTTTTCATTACATTTGAGTAGCGGTCTCATTGATTTTATTCACAAAGATTTAGAGTCCGAATTTTCAAGACGAATAATGTGCATTATAGTGAAATAGAGGTTGTTGACAGAAAATTAGAGGCCGCGGCGCGCGGATAGGTCAAATACGACTGTTTGCACAGGACTTGGCGGTTCGGAAGTCCGCAACTTTACTGGATTTACGGCTATTTCATTTAGTTTAAACTGGTTTGTTAGAATTACAAGAAGGTAAAGTTTTAAAATTGAATTTTAGATTGTGATATAGAAATCTACGCTAAATATTTAAAGATTTTAAACTTACATGTATAACTGAATCGGTCCAAAAAATCTTGCATCAACAGAAAGCATTACTATCAAAGCCGTACCCCGAAGAGCTTATATAGAATTCTTTTTTCGTTCAGAATCTTACAATTTTCAGCCTCTGATATTAGAAATTTGGGAAATGTTTTGGAATGTATGTTTAGTGGAAATTTAATATAGGAACGTCGGTTGGATCGCCTTAAGCCTTTCTGGGGGATATCTCGAGCTCAATACAGCTTCGATATACGACGTGCGGATTCCAATATCCATACAAAGCGAGACGACGAAATATCGATATTTGAACTCTTTATACGCTATAAATGTCAATATTGTCAACTGGTCTTGACGCTTTATCAATATTTTGGGGACAACCTTCAAAGGGTGGGCAGAGAATACAATAGTAATCACAAGCGGTATTTTTGTATGGCATAGAGAGCAGACGTCTTTGTCCGTCATTGTAGTTATTTTGGCGCCCTAGAAAAAATAAACGGATCTATTTTTTTTATACTGGTACGACAAAGTGCCTGATGGTAATTCCATGTAGACTTCAATCATATGGTTTGTTTGTTGCGTTAGGACAAATCTAAAGTAAATTATTCAAAAAAATCGTCGCGTTGGCATAGAAAAGGCATTTTTGACAAGCCATATAGATTTTACAGAAGGACATAGGACATAATTTAAAATTAGGTGAATAGCCAACATGGCATGACAGGTCAAGAGGACGCAGATAATGTAATGTATAGGGTAGTAAAAGTGGGGAGAGAATATACTGAGTAGTTACCCGAACTATGTACCAATCCAGGACCTCATCTGGGAGGTTCTGTTCCTGGGTACGTAAAGGTTTTCTTTACGCTCTAAATTCTTTTTCAGTGACGAAATTGGTTAAGCAAGAGTACTATTCATTTCATACGCGATTGCCGATACAGCAAATAAAGTCGCATCTTGGCAAACAGCTGACGTATATTTACGTTGAAAAATGAAATGTAAGTATTTGAAACTTGAGATTCCAATTGTTATTTGAGTACTCTTAGATCTTTGTCATTTTGTAAAAGTAAAATATTAAGTAGCATTGGCTTATCTATATACTAATATTATAAAGCTGAAGAGTTTGTTTGTTTGTTTGTTTGAACGCGCTAATCTCAGGAACTACTGGACCGATTTTGAAAATTCTTTCACTAGTAGGAAGCTACATTACTCCTGAGTGCTATAGGCTACTTTTTATCCCGGATAAACTTTTCCACGCGGGCGGAGCCACGCGCAATGCTAGTGATAATATATTTTCTGCTGTGCTAGTTTTCAATTTCATATAGTTTTGATCCATCTCCTTATCCATGGTGCATTAGGTTTTCTGCCTAGTATTTAGAGAATACAAACGCGTTTAATTTAATAATTGGAGATAGGTGGGTACTGAGAGTGTTGTCATCCAGTCTAAGATAGTTGGCCGCTTAATTCTTGGGGTTTCATCAAACAGCGGTTATAATAATTATTAATATAATCAATTTAATGTATCTTGACTTGTCATAAGTGCAACTATGTTCGCCTACGTGATGAATAAAGTATTTTATTTTATTTTAAAAGGCGGGACGGCTCCCTGACGCTGGTGGGGCGTGATTAGTTGTAATCTTACTAATATTATAAATGATTATAAATGCAAAAGTTTGTGGAAATGTTTGGATGTTTGTTAAAATAAAACGCAGCAACAAATAAACGGATTTGGATGAAATTTGGCACACGGGTAGATCATGTCCTGGATTAACACGTACTTTTTATCCCGGTAATTTGCTCTCAGGAAAATAATGGATATTTTTAATCTCATTCTTTAAATAGGTGTCACTGGCGTCGTACTGTGTTTTTGGGACTTTTGTAGCGGGAAAGTCTTTTCACGCGGGCGAACCCGCTAGCAACACCTAGTATAATAATTAATAAAAAAAATATTATTATGTCGTGCTCGGAGCTCGACTTTACACAGAGTTGAGCGCCAACGTCGCATCGCTGTTCCGCCCCGTCCGCTGTTTGACGAAAACTTTAAAATAAACTATATCCAGCGCAATAATTTATAAGCTAACCAGGTCGAAAGATGCTTCTAAAAGCAAGGGTAATCTCCTAGGACGGCTCGTTAATTCTGACACTGTTCATTAGCTAAAGAATATCTTTAGCTTGTCAAACTTAACTTTCAGTTAACTTATTATCGGAGTATAACGATGAAAATTTAATATCTCGTCTTATAGAGCTTATTGGATAATAACTTCTTACCAACTAACATAAGCTCGCGACTCCGCTCACGTTTAAGTTAATTCCTAGGATAAGGAGTAGGCTTAATAGCCTACTCCTAAAGTACAGTGTACTTAGGAATATTGTTGCTTCCTAACAGTAAAAGAATATTCATAAACCTAGCAGTAGTTTCATTTTAACCATTTATTTAACTACCCACACAGCAAGCAATAAAAACACAAAATCTATAAATTAAGCACACGGCAATATATATAGTGGCATCTACGATGATACGCCCCACTACTTTCCCTAATCGCTGACAACGGTGAATATTGGATCAGTCCTTGCCTTGTAAAATCACGGTCCAAAAGTGGTGGGGCGCTTCTTCGTGGATGGCATAACCTATACTAATTATATACAATCAATTTGCCGCAGTATGTGTGGTAGAAGAGTTTCCAGTTCAATATACGCTGTTTTACTGCAGTGATTTTTAGCTATAGGTACTTTTAACCCTGGTTCAGATATAAGTCTGTTCAAAGAAAGAAATATACTCATTATTTTTACAATATAAGCACAGATTATACGACACGGAAATCCATAAAAACTTGGAAAGACGAAACCAACAGAAACGATGCTAAATCTGATTGCAGCGGATAAAAAGGTCGTTTGAATTTCAGGCTTGCAAGTTTAATTAAATTTGAAGGAAACTTTTCTGGACATCAGGCTAAGAGTTCGCAGCTGAATTGATTATACGAATTAAATTATTGCATTTTGCATGAGTTTGCGTTAATTTAACTTTGTTATAGTGTAGTTCGTAAATAGACTGCCTCGTTGGCGTAGTTGTATTACGGTACGACTGCAAGGCTGAGGTCTCGGGTTCGATTCCCGGGTCGGGCAAAGTGATATTGGATTTTTCTATTCAGTATCAGCCCGGAGTCTGGAATTTGTGCCCGATATGGCGATAGGCTCGCCCCCTATCACATCATGGGACGGAATACGCTTGGCGAAAAGTGGGTGCACTAGTTGCGCCTCTGCCTACCCCTTCGGGGATAAAAGGCGTGAGCATGCGTAGTTCGTAAATGTTTAAAGCTTTACTTCTATAGCATTCAAATAATGTGACAAGTATGTATATAAGTTCGACAAAGTGGGTAAATTGATTATAATTGATCTCTACTTATCAATATTCACAATTATTCTAGTTGCCCGATCTATATAGACTTTCTAAGAAAATATACGCTTTTCTCGGTGCCACTAACGAGAAATAGGTAATGTCATTTTAAAAAGTATTACATTTTTCAATTCATCATAATTTTTTAGTTTTCAAATGTAATGTATAAAACCTATTTGTTGTTTAATAACTTTCATTTTAAGAAAACGAGAGTCTGTCTTTAGAGTTACATTTGTGTTAATAAAACGATATTGTAATGCTGAACACGTTTTCCTTAGCAATACAACATCAAATACGTTTAAATGCCGTAGAAACCATTGTGATTATATATTAAACTGTCTTTAAAAATGTTCTCCATTCGTCGCAACTTTTTTTGTCTACTATATTCTTATTTATTAAAATAGGTACTTTATCAAAATATTATGGCCCGTATTCACAAACGTAACTTAGCATGTACGGAACAGTGCTGCGATAATTTAGTATGTTTCTTAGTGTTTTCTGCATGATAGCCTTCGCAATGCGTAGACATAGAGACGCTGTGATTGGTTAATATTGAGATTCAAAAATTGACTGTCAGATAAACAGTTGAACAAAGCCAAAGAAAACAATGAAATTGCCGACACTATGCTTTTGGGCCGCTTTTGACAGATCCGTCTGAAAATCTTTAGGGGAGGCCTATGTTCAGCAGTGGACGTCATGGGGCTGATGATGATGATGCTTTCGGGTGCATTGTGCGTCCTCATAGTATTGTTTGTAAGTACGGATGAACAAACCAATTCCCCAGATGGAAACTTTTTCCGCGATACCGGGTCGCGATTACGTCGACGACAAGGATGCACAAAGATATCAGACGCTCTTGATAAAACTTCCCTTCTTGTATCGCAATTTCATTACGAATGGATTTAATCTATCCTAGGCCTTTTGATTTAAAATATTGGCTGTCCATTTGAATGCACCGCTTTATTTCTCTCTGTAGACTGTAAGAAATAATTAAGCACTATGTTCCGGTTTGAAGGACATCGCTGCCAATATAATTAAACACCAAGTTGCCAATATTACACTTGTTAGCATGAAGATTACGAGCGCAGTGCATAGGTTTCTATTTGCGCATATTATTCTTGTTGGAGAAAATATTATGTAGTGATACTTAAGCAACTTTTGATAATTTATGCAACCGTCAACTTGAAGATAATATTATAGAAACTCAATATTGACTTGCTGCAATTTTGTGTAGTGTAACTGTTGCACTCAACTACAGTGTCTGCGCGTCGCCTAACGAACAATACGAGTGACCTAGGTAACCCTTTTATTCAGCGGTACGAAAATCAATACTGATTTAATTATTATTTCCATTTCCATTATATTATTTCAGAGCGCATGCTGGCTGCGTTTGTACTGTATGATTTTGTTATTTTAAACGTACTTTTTCAAACATTGCTATTGATTTTGATTGAAACAATCGAAATATTTTTACAATTCGGTTTAAGCAAATGTTAGTTATGGTTAATTTTAAAATATATGATAAATATAGAACTCGTATTTGGATTTCACAACATACAACAAAATGTAAAAGCAATGTTTACCGGTGAGGATCGCGACGCGTTCCTCCCATTATTTTTTAATAAAATGATTTCTTTTTTATATCCCCTTTCCTGCCAGTCCGACTTGGCTTTTTTGTTTTTGTTTATTTCTCATCATTGATTTTAATCCCAATAGAAATGTCGGTAGTTATATAAGTGACCATTGGTATTAATAATAATTATTAATATAATCAATTTAATGTATATTGACTTATCTTAAGTGCAACTATGTTCGCCTACGTGAGGATAAAGTTTTTTTTTTTAAATAGGTCATGTTATTGTTAAAGGAATGCGAATAACAACATAAAACACTGATTCAGTTCATTATTAATCAAAAGACAGACAAGCAACTGGTCCATCAAATAGAGAATCACCGATGCCCATGGACACCAACGAGACTATCTCGCCCTCACACCCACGACTGTAACTCCTGTAAGCCAGGATCGACAATGGCACGCATTTTAAGATACCTGGCGGTGAAGCTCGGTGGGCTCTGTGGCTGCAACGAAATTAATCAAATAGGAAGATAGGGAGGAGTTGGAAATATGTTGTTCTACTTACCTCCATAGCAAAGCGGGAGACAAAATTATAAACTAAAAAAGTTTTAACCTTAGTTATAGAGGCATTTACAACCGGAAAAGCCAGATCAAAAGATTCATGTGAGGTGTTACATTAGATTACAATAGTATTCCATGGACACCAACAATTACCATGGCAATTATTGGTACGGTCTTTCAAGTTATTTGCCATTAACTTACCCAGATAAAAAGGAGAGTATTACCTCTACAGAGCGCATTGCAGTAGGTACTCCGTGATATTCAAACTTTTTTACATAATATTCATAGCTGAGCTCGTATCATAAACACGGGAGTTGTCGAAACTTCGCGCCGTTTGCGGAGATAATTTGTACTATTTTATTTTAATACGCTAAATTGTGTTAGTTGGAAAGTGTTGTTTTTTCGGATCGTGCTTGGGGCTCTTTTTTAATGAGGAGTCATGTTACAGTATGATTTTCATGTTGGTTGTACTTTAAATTGGCCGAGGATTATTTATTTATTTATTTTGCACTTTATATACAGAAGTATATAGGCGGACTTAATGCCAAAGGCATTCTCTCCCAGTCAACGTGAGGAAGGTGCAGAGATAAATTAGGTAGGTGCAACAAGGTCACTTGATGTAAATTAAACATACATATATAAACGTACATACAAGTAAATATAGCCATAATAAAAAATACGTATCTTGAATATATGCATAATATAAGTATAATTGTAAATACATTGTAGCCAGTGTAACTACTGGACATAATGAGGCTTAACATCTTATGTCTTAGGATGACGAACGCAGTGGAATGCCACACAGTACTTTGTAACTCAAGGGGCTGAATGGTGTTGGTGCTGTTTATGGGTGGTCGTATCCCTTACCATCAGGCGAATGGCATGCTCGTCTCGTCATTCAATGGAATAAAAAAAAAGCATAAAATACAAATTATAATTACATAAATACATATGTAGGTATATAATATAATATTATGAACTAATGTGATGACTCTTCTGCTTCGTTCAACAGTAGCTGTCGTATTCTCCGTTTAAAGGCAAACCGAGAGGTGGCCGATCTGATTTCTGATTATTTTTTTCTGTATTTCAACTATCAGTTTTTGACTTTGAATTTTAAATTTAACATCTTTTTCTATATGTACCTTATAATATTGCTTCAGTGTGGGTTTTCAAATAGTACATAGAAGTTATTTGGTTTAGTTTTCTGATCAGCCGCCTAGCTGACTTCAACGCCCACTGGAGAACTAATGCTAATAAATTTCCTACGAATCCGATAGAAAAAGAACGCTTCTCTTCGTTCTATCTACGTGTCACTCATTGACCAAACAACGCAAAAACCAATTTATCAAAAAAAAAAAACAAAAGAATACATGTTTCATTAAAGGCATAAATCGCAATAAAAGTAAGAACGATGGGCTGAAATTGAGCCCGCACGATGTCACAATAAAAACGTCAAAGTAATGTCACATTGACGGAGTGACGTCATAAATTCACTTTGTAGTCGTGACTACTCCATATTTCAGACGAATGCGATGAGAGTCGTTTGTAATCATTACGATTCATATATTTGTGAGGTTTGTTATAAAGTAAGTTCAATCTTTGTCGTCAAAGTGGTAAGCAGAGGCATTGCAACCCGTGGTGTCTGAGTTTAGTTGCGTGATGTAGTAAAAGGTGATTTCACCGAATCGATCACCGGTGACGTGACGTTTATGGTTGCGTGTTTTACCCTATCATATCGGTTATTATTATAGTAAACGCTGAATTAGTATACTTCTTTATATGGCTTTACATTGTCTAAAGAATACATATAATCCAATATGACTTTTTTTAAACCAATAATATTCATTTCCCCATTATCATTATATTACTGCCACGGTGGCGCGGCGTAGTTGTATTAGGTGCGAGGTACATCACTCCGAGGTACCGGTTTCAAATCCTGTGCAAAGTGATATTGGGTTTTTCTGTTCACTATCAACCCGGTGTATGGAATTGGTCCGATAAGACGATAGGTTCGCACCCTATCTCATCGTGGGATAGAACACACTTGAAGAAAATAGGGTGCCCTGGCTGCACTTCTGCCTACCCATTCAGGCATAAAGGCGTAATGTGTATGTATCATTATATTATGATCAGGATATCTACTGCTGAAAAAGGCTTAGCAACGATCTCCTAATTCATAACTAGAAAATGATATATTTCAAATATGTCGTCAGGTATACAAATTTTGTATAAAGTAAAATATGCTCTGCTTTGTAGAATTTACGATCATTGGAATTCACAGGCTACGGTACATTGGCTCAATACATATTTGTTTGCATTGGAAATAAACGGAGACATTCATATATCTTATCTACTATGTTTTGCACGTGGCTTCGACCATGAAACACTTATGGAGTCTCACCGTGTAGGTACTCAGTTTGTAAAGTAGGTTATCTGTTTGTGTATAACATAATATGGCCTATCTTTTAAATCTTTAAGAGAGAAAGGGACCCAATTTTGCATTAGGTCGGTGCATTGATTTCATATTATACATTCACCATTACAGAACAGTTGAGTTGACAAGTTGAGGAAAATATGGAGGAATCGCAACATATATAGAGCCAAAAATCCCGCTAGTTCGGGCACTTGTATTCCCCATATTCTTATACGCCGTAGAAACGGGGGCCCTGGGGGAAGTAGAGAAGAAGAAGATAGACGCCCGCCCTAGAAATGTGGTGCTGGAGGAGAATGCTTGGAGTATCGTGGACTGAATTCCGCACCAACGAGTCTATACTTCGAGAACTCGGCATCAAGCAGCGTTTATCATCTTTGGTACAGTCTTGTAACCTCACCTTTTTTGGTCACGTATGCCGCCGAGGGGATGTGGCTATTGAGCGACTTGTGGTCCAGGGAAAGGGTGAGGGTACCAGGCCACGAGGAAGATCGCCTATGAGGTGGACTGACCAGATAAAAGTGGCAGTAAATGGCTCATCATCACTACATGAATGCTCGTGCATTCATGTAGTGATGATGAGCCATTCCTCGTAGGAAGGCGGCCATCAGAGAAGAGTGGCGGCGTGGAAACTAGCCACCAATACTTGAAGTGATGACCACTTTGTCAAGAGTGATACCAACAAAGAAGAAGAAGAATTACAGAAACTCAGAGAAGAGTGGCGGCGTGTTGTGAAGCTTGCCACCAACACCTGAAGTGATGACCACGACCACTTTGTCAAGAGTGATACCGTCAAAGAAGAAGAAGAATTACAGAACCTCATCACCAAATTGCTGATGGTGGGATATATTTAATATTCGCCCGACAAACGTACACGAGGTGTTAAAACCTGTGTAGTGACACACGTATTGATAATTGCATAGTTGCATTTTTAAATGCAGGATTATTTAGCGCTGTTAAGTTAGTGTAGTTACGCCCGGCACAATGTAGAGTCGCTAAGTAATAAATGTTATAGTATAATTTATTTATTTATTTATTTACTAGTAAAGACGCAAAACAGAATACAGCAAAAAAACAATAAAGCACAATTAATGAAATTACTAAACTAGACTATACCCCACAGCATGTGTCCTGATCCAATTCAGACAAATTTGCTTATGTGTATCCACCATTTAAAATACATAAAGAAAGTTACAAAAACTTATACATTAGATCCGAAACTTTAAATAACACATATATATATATATCAAAAACTCACAAATGTAAAGACGACTACGAAAAACAAAATTATACAGACTTATAACATATTTTCCTAATATCCGAAAAATATCGTGGGAATCTGCCGTCCATAATATCGAGAGAACCAGACAAGCTTGCCAATTCGTTATATAAGCGACACATTCTAACAATAGGATTGTAGAAGGAGGTAATAATACCTCCTAATTATATGTAATTATGTGTATAGGAATAATCCTATACACATAATTACATATAATTACTGGTTTAATTTAATCAGAGACATTCATTGAACACACCTACACTCAAGAATACCAACACCCGCTATAGTGGCCCACGTATGTGTGCCTCTGGGATCAGCCTGTGTATATCTTATTCAAGCAGGCCGCCATAATTGTGTCAACTGGCAAGGGATATTGATCTATCGTCAGTCGACACTCTATCTAGACTCCACTTCGGTTATCATCAGGTGAAGAGGGGGCAAATTGCCTAGCTTGTTATAACAAATGGCACGGAATCTCAAATCAATCATAAGTAGTCTTATGTTTTACTTTTAACCAGTCATCTATCGTAGTAATAATAAATCATCGGTACAAAAAGACAAAAAACCAAAGCAAAAGTTTAGGAACAATTGTTGCGTTAACCCTCCACTGGACAGGGCTCGCGATTTTTTTTTGTCAAAAGAAATGTCGGACACAGGCATTAGAGCCTGCCGTATCTTGAGTTATAATGTCGTTTCATATTAACTGAGATTTTTATGAATTATTATGTATGGGAATTAGCAATTGCTTTTATATTAGAATTTTAAATATGTCTCTCATATACTCCACATTCCTTATTTACTTAATATATTTATTTTTATGGCTGTGAATGTCGAGGCGATCATGCCCTTCACCTGATGGTAAGTGATACGACCACCCATATACAGTAACAACACCAACCAGCACCTTGACTTACAAAGTACTGTGTGGCATTCCACTGCGCTCGTCATCCTGAGACATAAGATGTTAAGTCTCATTATGTTCAGTAATTACACTAGCTACAATGTCCTTCAAACCGAAACACAACAGTGCATGTACACTGCCGCTTGGCGGTAGAAATAGACATTACGGTGGTACCCACCCAGACGGACTCTCACATATGAGAGACCTACCACCAGTAGGTATTTTTTAACAGGAATTGAACCTAAACCCCATTACATGCGGCCATTAGTTAGTAAACATAAATCCTTTGAGAATTAAACATAATAATATAAGTCATAATTACCTTTCAAATAGGTTGTTGCGTGCCAAGGACTTGGCGTATTGAACTTCCGGTTTGCAATCGATTACTGGAAACATAACAAAGCGGCTTAATATATTTAAAATTATTTCTAAGTTCAAAATTTATATTGAAGGTAATTTCAACAGCTTTCTTGTCGAAAGCAAACATTCTCGGATATTTTTTTTATAAAATTAATTAGGTCCGAGACACATTTAGAACAATATTATAATTAACAGCAACAAAAAAATCGGATACAGATTCAGGCAAATTCTTTATTGTACACAGAGCGGCTCTTAAATATGAGAGACTAATAACAAAATTTTGTTGATTACCTCTTCCACTTCGTTATATTTTCAAAGTAGTAAAAACTTGTTAATGGTTCATATACCGCAAAAGCACCTCTTAGCAAGCTTAAAAACCATATTATAAGGCTGCATTTGCACGAAAGTAAATTTGAATTTACCTGCAGCCGTCCATTCTGTATCCGTGAAAGCTTCAATTTAAAATGCAGATTAGAATTTAGAAACTTATGAGCACTTTTCATTCATAAAACTAAAAGTATTTTCAACGAAACTACATACTCACGCGTATCCCATAGGGATAAGTTTATATCTAGCTCGAGCATTTTAAATACGTGATATTGGGTAAAATTCGTGTATAGAAATATTTTTTTGGATTTTGAGAAACCCTTGCGGCAGGACCTAATCTCTATAAGTCAATAAAAACTGAAGTAGACACTTAAAAGAACTTTACTACATTTATTTTAAATGCATTCTGCAATGTCCGGAGGAAATGAACGTGCATACCGCACCAAATCCATAAAACTAACAACTCTTCACCATTATAATGCAGTTTACCACCGGGTAATCCTTCAAAGCGTTATTAGTTCCCTAACGATAATTCTAGTGGGCTCGTAGAGGCATTTAATTCCGTGATTTTAGGACCAAGAACTGAATAAAACGGAATATGCAATTAGGTCGTTACGAAACTGCTACGGGACTACCGGCTACGAACGCATGGGTCGCCTGCTACGAAAGCTTATGTGCTACACGCGCTTTAGGAATTCCCGGTAACTATGTTCAGGTGGATTTATTGGTGCGTAATTTATGATAGCCAGTTTTCCATTTTGCTTCCAGCATCTCTCTTGACTGTAACACAAATCAATAGCGCATGCATCAACAACATTACAGTAATAGAAATAAGTGTAAATTTGCGTCCTTACAACTACGCACAGCATTCGTTAAGAGAAAAGTATACAAATGGCACATATAGTATGACACACGTGTATTTTTTTAAAAATAATTTAGAAAACAAAAATAAACATTTTAATAGGGAAGGGGAAGGTAATGCCTTTAACGAATAACACTGATAGCTTTGACTTGCAGGAAATGAACAGATTAAACAGTGTGCAATTGAAACCTGTGACAGAAACGTAGTCAAAGGGTTACAGTTCCCGAACTAACACGATGTCCCGCTTTTAGACTTTAGTTCCATTCGATTGGACTTTAGGTGCAACGCAGACGTCAGGTCATAATCGTTACAATATTTATCTAATGAGAAAATAAGGAATTCAATATTATTCCAAGTTTGTATGTTTACCTAACAGAGGCAGATTAATCGAATCTATGGTCATCAACACTCTAGATATTGCTATTGAATACCATGAGTGAAACTGACTCCAGCAAAATATGACAAAGACGTTGGAAAGATTCAATTCGACATAAAAAGTCATAAGGCTAAGACTGGTTGAAATTCGGCTTCCGACAAAAATCGGTCGTGTGCCACCGCGATACTAATTTGATTATTCAAATGTGGCGGCATAATTAGCAACACCGCCACCTATCAACATGGCTGGGAACTACCTCAGTAAATTGTCAACTAGATGACCGGGTATCGATGATTAGCAGATGACGCCCAAAATCTACAACAGATGGCATTGAACGATCCAGAATTGCGATAGCAATATTCGCGCGAAGCGCGGTATATATACCACCTCCGAGTAGGATCCATCGGAGGGGCCGCGGCCGGTCAGGCGCAACATCTGCCTGACTGGGAATTTTCCCCTTCCATAGAGGAACGCAACCATCTGTTCCTCTACTGCGGCGACGCCCTTTCGCCGCCAAAGTGGTGACCCCCGACGCTGAACATCATCGCACCTACATCTGGAGTCCAGCCGCACCTGCATCATCGTCGCAGCGCATCACATCGCATCGCCATCTGCCACTTCCTTTCCAGCCAGCCAGTCGTCACTTCGCCCAGCCAGTTAGCGTTCTCGCCATCAAGTTACCACATGCATGCTGCCTATGCATGTCTGGTACCTTCAGCACTCCTGCACGGTCTTCGGCTCCAACGTCACGGCATAACTGCGCTACAGTCGGACCTTCTTCAGGCAGCTTTCGCCGGTTGTCGCGGTACAGCCACGTGACGCACCGAAGTCATCGCAGAGACGCAACACTCAGCTTCGCTTCAAAGGAGCTGACTACCCGCGCACAGCCCTGACTCACTAGGGCCAATTGCGCACGGTTCCGACTCACTGGGACCACTTCACCCCGACTCACTGGGGCAACAGCAACACCCCGACTCACTGGGGCAACTGCAACACCCCGACTCACTGGGGCAACGGCAACACCCCGACTCACTGGGGCATCAACTACACCCCGACTCACTGGGGCATCAACTACACCCCGACTCACTGGGGCATCAACTCTCTGGCACTGGCGCAAGCATTCACGACTGAACTTTCGACCTCCGGTCTCCGGGGGGGAGTGATGTGGCGGCATAATTAGCAACACCGCCACCTATCAACATGGCTGGGAACTACCTCAGTAAATTGTCAACTAGATGACCGGGTATCGATGATTAGCAGATGACGCCCAAAATCTACAACAGATGGCATTGAACGATCCAGAATTGCGATAGCAATATTCGCGCGAAGCGCGGTATATATACCACCTCCGAGTAGGATCCATCGGAGGGGCCGCGGCCGGTCAGGCGCAACATCTGCCTGACTGGGAATTTTCCCCTTCCATAGAGGAACGCAACCATCTGTTCCTCTACTGCGGCGACGCCCTTTCGCCGCCAAACAAATATCGATATGCAGTGCATGGAGTAATGGACTGTTATTTTTCAGTTAACTTACTTGACTAACAGTCTACCATGCAATGGAGTCTGTTTGCTTAATGTTTCGTGTGTGCACGAACTTCGTATTATTCTACGATAGAAATTCAAATTTTGGCAGACGAGATATTAGTGTGAATAGACGGAATAATGTGTTAATTCTTTGTAATATTTATAATTGGTTATGTAGTTAAAAGATATGGAGGTTACTTGGCTCATGGTAAGCTATAAGTCTGTCATATACACACCAATAGATCTAACATTATGGGAAAATAAAACAAAATAAAAAACATTGCTATCTAAAAAATATAAAACATTGCTTTACGTTAAAGTATGACATGGCGAAAGAGAACCGTACGCGCAATATGCCTTCAGGACCGCAACAGTTCACATTAATTACAATTTTAAATCTTTATTGAAATAATAAAATACCAAAAATTAGTACATACACTTTTGAATTGTCTTATAAGGACATTCTTACTAAATCCTTTCTCATTCATGCAAATTATGTAATCACCCGTTTGTCTATTCACACATTACTTTGATAAACAGATCGTAAAACAGTTCACAAACTCGAAACTACATAAAATACATTTTATCGTAGTACCAATTTGTTTATGCAATTCGCTTTTCGATGCAACGATAAATTCTCCAGTGGTCGGCCGAATAAATATCATCAGAAATGAAAACTATCAACTGAGGTCCATTTTATGAATTTGTGAATAAATTCTCGAGGAGAACTTCCGTGGTATTATTTAAAATAAATGAGATTTTACTGAACCCTTTTTAAGTAAAGTTTTTTGCATTTATGTACTAGTTTTAGCTCGCGGCTTCACCCGCGTTTAAAAGTTCCTCCGGGATAAAAGTCCCGCTATATATTTTCTCGGGATAAAAGTAGCCTATGTCGTTCCCAGGGTCTCACGCTCTCCATACCAAATGTCATCAAAAACCGTTCCGTAGTTTATAAGTTTATCGCGTTCAAACAGACAGACGCGACAAGGGACTTTAAAAGGCAAGGAAGGATCAAAACTATAATTTTTTTTTTTTTATTGCTTTGAATGACGAGACGAGCATGCCGTTCGCCTGATGGTAAGCGATACGACCACCCATAAACAGTAGCAACACCATCCAGCACCTTGACTGACAAAATACTGAGTGGCATTCCACTGCGCTCGTCATCCTGAGACATAAGATGTTAAGTCTCATTATGTCCAGTAGTTATACTGGCTACAATATCCTTCAAACCGAAACACAACAGTGCATGCACACTGTTGCTTGGCGGTAGAAATAGACATTGCGGTGGTACCCACCCAGACGGCCTCTTACATAATGAGAGACCTACCACCAGTAATAAATGAAACAAATCCGCTCGCCTAAAGGAAAGTGACGATTTCCCAGTAACAATTAGAACGATTTCAATTACAAAGGACTGCTTGGCACTTACGCTCGTCATTTTGAGATATTAGTTGTGTCTATCAATGGTTGTGTCTTATAATCCCCGTAATTACACCGACAGCCCCCTATGCAGGGGATGCCTGTCGGCTGACGAAACAGCCTCCCACGTTATCCTAGAATGCGAAGGAGTAGCTGCACAACGGGCTGAAATCCTCGGCACGCCGGGGTCACTACGAGAAGCCTGTGAAGGAACCAGGAAAATCCTGCGCTTCTGGAAGGAGCTGAGCTGGCTAGACTTCTAGCTGGCACATCACGCACAACGGCCCGACTGTCTACGGGCTAAGTGCGGAAAAAGGAGCCCCACAACAGCAACAGCAACAGCATTACACTGGCTACAGTATTTTTCGATTCGGAACGCTATAATCCTTACTATATGCTCTGCTATTTGGCGACAGGAAATAGCGCGCATGGAATTCTATGGTTTCCGAAAAATTCCTGTCATCACCAACCTGATTATTTTATATACGAGCTCGGCAACGTGGCCCTCTGCACCTGATGGTAAGCGGAGAGAGGTCCAGATAGAGTCGACTGACGAACGATGACTATCCCTTGTCAGTCGACACAATTATGCCGGCCTGTTTGTACCGGATATATACAGGCTGATCCAGGAACGAGGCACACTTACATGGGCCACTATCGTGGGTTTTAACACCTTATGTAGGTACAGTCAGCAGCATAAGTAGCTGAAAAAAAATCAAAATTTCAAATCGCCTTGTTAAGTTAAACTGAAACATTTTTTCCTTCGTTTGAAGTAAAGTAAATCCTTTTTCTATATTTTTTTTGTGAAAAGAAAAAAAATTGTAAGAACACAAAAGTTGTTAATAATATCGTAACTGGACTACATAGAAAGCACGTTATATCTTGGAAAAATTTATTCACTATTAGCAGAGTTTACACTACGTCGAATATATATTTTATTATATTTACTGGTGGTAGGTCTCTCATTATGTAAGAGGCCGTCTGGGTGGGTACCACCGCAATGTCTGTTTCTACCGCCAAGCAACAGTGCATGCACTGTTGTGTTTCGGTTTGAAGGACATTGTAGCCAGTATAACTACTGGACATAATGAAACTTAACATCTTATGTCTCAGGATGACGAGCGCAGTGGAATGCCACACAGTACTTTGTAAGTCAAGGTGCTGGATGGTGTTGCTACTGTTTATGGGTGGTCGTATCGGTTACTATCACGCGAACGGCATGCTCGTCTCGTCATTCTATGCTATAAAAAAAAAAATATAACAGTAGGAACAATTCTCTTGTTATTTGCCATCGTTATGGAAACGTCTATGACAGATCAATATTAGCCAACTAGGTACATATAAAACCTTCAACAAAAGTATGTAGGCAATTTGAAATGTAAAATTTGTTCAGCTACTTATGCTCCTGACTGTACAGTGGTCGCTATCCGGGCGGATACAAACTACAACCAGCAGTATTTTGGTATCTGATACTTTATTAGAATCTGCATTGTTATAAGATCTTGGGTTTAAATGAACTATGCTCTTGCACATGCAGTCCTTTGTGTGACAGACAATAGGAATTTTATGTACACGCTTCGGATGCCTTTGTTGAAGACTCGCTGAGATCTCTAATCTTGTTTCTGTTGCTTTATTCCTGTTTTGAATGAAATTGCTTTTTTAATATCATTATGGTTAGCGCACATAAAGATTTTAATTTGAAAGATATTAACGCTTTGCTAGTATGTTAGATAAATAAAGTAGTTTTTTTTGTAATTATGGAAGTGGATTTCCAAATAAAGAAAAAACTATAAAAATGATTCATTCATTGAGTAAATCTTAAATTATAATAAATAAATACGTTATCTTTTTCATTTCTATAGTGTACTTCCAAAGTCTTAGGAGAATGGCTGCACGATTCGTGTTTTTATTATGAAACGAATACAAACTCCTTTAAATAATTAATTTCTTAAATATTATTACACATAAACTCTACATAGGACATTCGTTTACACCTGACAAAACTCCATCAAATAAGGCCCAACAAAAATGGCGGCTACAAGTATTAAATATTACACACAGCAGCGTCAGAAATATCCTGTACCGTAATAAATTATAATGACACCGCATTCACAGGGGATGATAAAGGGTCCTTACAATGGCTGGTATAGATAAAAAAGTAAAGTAGCCTACACATTATATATTATATATAGTTTTTTTTATTGAGGTGGACTGTTGAATTGCACGTAATTTTTTAAATTCATAACTGATTAGTAATTACGTGGAAGCAAGCACCTGCAAGGTGGACAGACGACTTGATAAAGGTCGCAGGGATACGCTGGATGCAGGCCGCTTTTGACAGGTCCGTCTGGAAATCTTTAGGAGAGGCCTATGTTCAGCAGTGGACGTCATGTGGCTGATGATGATGATATATATCAAATAATCAACGGACCATTAGTTTACCAATGTCTCAAAGTAATGAGTTTTATAGCATGAAAAGAAAACAATTAAACTTAACGAAAACCCTATCCAAATCGGATCATTCGTTTTTGATTAAATCGCGGACATACAAATGTACTTACACACGTACAGTCAGCAGCATAAGTAGCTGAACAAATTCAAAATTTCAAATTGCCTACATTTTTTTGTGTTCTTACTAATCTTTTTTTTTCTCTACACAAAAATAGGATAGAGATTTACTTTACTTCAAACGAAAAAAAATGTTTCAGTTTAACTTAACGCATATATAGCGATATAAAATTTTGATTTTGTACAGATATTTATGCTGCTGACTGTACATACATACTGGTCGAATACAGAATCTCCTTTTTAAAGTCGGATACAAGACTTTTAAACTGCTATACTGTGTCTTGTCATCACATCTTAAGAAATTATTTCACTGGAAATTTCTAACCAAAAAGAAGAACAAGAAACGCGAAGCTTATTAAGCCTTGTTCCTCCTGAAAATACGAAAGCGAATTTATTTAAGAAGCTTTGAGAGGTATGACTCGTTATTTTATTTTTGTAAATAAACAAATGTCAAAGAAACAATTTTGCGGTTGAGTTTTTATACATTATTTTGCTTTATTTAAAAACTCTAATAGGATAAAATTATACGCATACTCACGCATTTTATCCCCGAAGAGGTAGGCAGAGGCGCAACTAGTGCACCCACTTTTCGCCGTACGTACTCCGTCCCATGATGTGATAGGGGGCTAGCCTATATCGGGCACAAATTCCAGACTCCGAGCTGAAAATCAAATATCATTTTGCCCGACACGGGAATCGAACCCGATACCTCAGCATTGCAGTCGTACCGTAATACAACTACGCCACCGGGGCAGTCAGGATAAAATTATTTGTATTTACTTTTAAAAGCAATTTTACGGATGGGTTTTTAAAAATTAGGTTTTTTTAAAAATTTTAAATGGAAGATTCAAGGAGGTCTAATCAAAATATTTTTCAGATTTAATTTCACCGGCTTGGTGGATCATACCAACCAAAACTCGCAGTGGCCTTCTTCGGCGCAAACGGGACGACCCCGGGGTATCTTGTTGCACGAAGATAGTTGCGCGGGAACGTCCCTGCGCGATGCTGCATTGCGCTTGGTGGATCATGCCATTTACCAGACAAGATAGTGATTACCAGCTCAACTGATTAACACACAGAAACATTAAGACAATCTACGGCTTCGAACTTGACCGGTCCCGGGTCACAACTCACAAGTGAGATTTCATCGATCGATGCTAAACAAGCCTGCCAATAAACAGTGACGTACCACAAATAAATTAGGAATTATGTTGTCATTTCTAAATAACTATTTGTAACACCCCGTTAAAGGACGAGAATGTGTATTAAAAGATAAAACTACAGAAATCAAACCACAAATGCACTCGAAAATCTTCAATAAAACCCCTTTTCCTTGCAAGACAAATTTATTTAAACCTCCCATTGAAGGCCTTTACCCTTTATCTATTTTAATCAAAGTAAATTGGGGTCTATACGGTGTAACGTTCAAACCCTGAGGTCTATTCATGTTAGAAGAAAAGATTGAGGGCCTGATTGAGGCCGGCTGATTAATTTGTCAAAGGTCTCTTCAAAGATGTTCGCTCTTTTGTCATTTGGTCTGTACAAATCGGGGGGTTTTAATGGAATTAAGACGGTAATGTTATCAAGTGTTTGGTTTAGGACTGTAGTTTGTTAAATAGTGGTAGGTCTCTCATATGAAAGAGTCCGCCTGGGTGGGTACCACCACAATGTCTATTTCTACCGCCAAGCAGTAGTGTACATGGCTTGACATCTTGAGTCTCAGGATGACGAGCGCAGTGGAATGACACACAGTACTTTGTAACTCAAAGTGCTGGATGGTGTTGCTACGGTTTATGGGTGTTCTTATCGCTTACCATCAGGCGAACGGCATGCTCGTCTCGTCATTCAATACCATAAAAAAATAATAGTATCGTGTTTTTTCAATTTTTGGTATCCTTTCATTTTACACATACCTACGCACATCACGCCTTTATCGCTTGTCGAATTTCGCAAAATCCCGTCTTAGTGAGCACCTCCGTCCTAAAAGAAACACCCATGCAAAATTTGAGACTCCTAGCACTTATAGTTTCTGAGATTTCGTGATGATTGAGTGAGTGAAAGACCATTCGCTTTTATATATATTATTATAGATAGCAGAAGAATTTACGATATAGAGCATGATACGTTATTATGCACAGTGAAGTGCGAAAGATTTTTTTAAATTGATTTGGGATTTTAGATTAGAATGCCATTTTACAAATAATACGTATTTTTAAATTCCTTAGATATTATGTATTGTATGCTCAGAAATTATTTTAGTAATTTTCAAATACGGTAGACATATTTTTTGACCCAGTTTCTTGCAATAGTAGGTACCTACGATGCATATAATTGCCTTGATGACTTTCAAACTATTATCGAGCGTACTCATTACAGGTTCTAGTACGAATAATTCGATAATATCTGAGTTATTACACTGATTGGAACTAAATGGGCTGGTATTATATTTTAATCCAATTATCGTCTTCCAATCATGTTGAATATTAATTGTTCCGATAAATACTACTCATTTGTGAATGTGTATATTCAGATACTAATTAACATTGTATTGTGTAAATCATATTTGGAGTATTAATTGTGTGTTTATTATATGACTATTATTTGTTTGTGACTTTGCTTGTAAGTCTTTAGAATAAAATATTTACTGATTTTTTAGCGATGAAAGTTGTTTCGGTTCAAAATAATGCACCCATGATGATTTGGACATTTCATTGCTAAAGTGAACAAGTTATGTGGGGTTAACGCCTCGAATAATGATACAATATAAACATTTATTATCTGATAATGTATTGTATATTGGATTCTAATTTTTCACATGTAAGCATCGGTGGTTCAGTGGTAGAATGCTCGCCTGCCACGCGGGCGGCCCGGGTTCGATTCCCGGCCGATGCATTCGTTGTTTTTGTATTTTTTAATTTTCTCATTTTGTAGATAACGAATATTGGTCGCTGATTAGTACATTACATTATACAATTACATTTTCACCACCTTACTAATAAACGTTGTAGGTATACGTCTGCTATATTTACTTATTAAGTGATTTGTCTTATTCTGTTGATTGAAATTTCAGAGGAGACAAGACAAAACATTGTATAACTATGACAAACGTATACAGCGTTTATTTCATCATCATCATCTTCATCAGACCCAAAATTTGGATGTAGGAGGTAATTTCTGGAACTACTGATCTTCCTATTTTTTTTAATTATTAGGCTTAGGGATATTATCCAAATCTTTTAGAGGCTGCTTTCATTCCCAGGGTCAAATTTAAGTATGGGAAGTCGCGAAAATCTCTAGTAAACTAAATACAAAACTGCTAGCGATCGTCTGCTCCATCTTTGGGTCTAGTCACCAAGACTTCGACATACTGAATGGAAATTATAATCATTTCTGAAATACTTATAAAACCGCGCATATAAGGACATTTTGTTTTATTTAATGTCAAAAGCTAGAAATTAAAAATGAATTCACGTACCTGCTTATTTCTAGCAAATTACTCAGGTATGCAGGGTTTTTTATTGTGATTTCCTTTTACGTTAAGTAACCTAAAATTAAATATTATAATCTTTGAAATGTTTGGAACGTGTACTGAAGTTGTACTTGTATAGGTATAATACTGGTTTGAAGTTAGTTACGGGTGACGACAAAGTTTTTTCTAGATACTAACAGGTTTTGTGCCTTCTTTCAGACCAACCAGCTCAGAGCGTGTGGTATATCAACGATTCTCGTCTTGTTAGTCTGTTCCGGTTGTAGAATATTACTTACTGGTTTCTTCTGATAAATTGCTAGCTCTATCACACTGGTCTTATTATAATAAGCGATGAACCCAAGGAAAGCCGTTTGCCTGCAGCTTTTCCTGACTTTTAAATTAAGAAGTAAAGTAGCATGATAAATGGTCATATGACAAAAAAATACGTAAGTACTTTTTTCCACTTTTTAAAACTTAAAAATACTAATATATTGTGAAAGTCGAATATAGATTATAAAAAAATACTTCATAATATCGAATTTAATTTTACTCGGAATATCTCGTCTCATGTTTTCAACAATAAGAAAAGTAAATTTAATATTAGAAATACTTATGCAGTTGAAAGTAGTCATATCGGTACTCTTATAATATTGTCCCACCTATAAAAAAAAATATTTTATACCAAGTTACATCACTTTAAACATACAACACGAAAAGCATTTTTTGTGTAACGTTTCAAGGCTCAAACTTTCTTGAATCTCATCTTTATTCAGTGTACCTCAGTTTAAAATTTTTAAAACTTCTTTCTACAGTTGGATTTGTTACGGATAATTAGAGGGACTCGTTTTCTCGACAATTATAAAGACTGTTCGAGAAAAAACTTGAAATATGTCTTGAAATTATTCATTTTAAAATGGCTTTTTGAAACATTTTTCTGGTACCTATTTATTCATGGGAGCTGTGGCAATCGGTAACAGTCTTAATTAGATAGATAGAACTTGAAAAAAGTAAAAAAAAAAGTTCCTCTATGCTACTTACCTACTAATCAACAGTTTCTTGAATAATTACAATTTAGCCTCGTTCTTAGGTCAAATAATATGAAATCCGCCTTTCCTCTTACCAAACACCGATAACATTATTTATTTTTCACGCCCCAAACATTCATAAGAGGTAGAAAAAATATATTTTAATAGTACAATACTGCGGCCACGGTAACGGTAGGGCAGGGGGTGCGAAGAATCCCCGGGCTACGGTAGGCCGCCCATCCCAACTGACCCTGGCAACCTACAACGGCAGAAGTCTTCGGCTTGATGAGCATCTTGCACAG
This sequence comes from Sphinx pinastri, assembly GCA_947568825.1. Lineage (NCBI taxonomy): Eukaryota > Metazoa > Arthropoda > Insecta > Lepidoptera > Sphingidae > Sphinx > Sphinx pinastri. The sequence goes on along the minus strand of OX387627.1, from coordinate 3,295,986 downwards.
TTAGAGACGGAGCTGGAGAATATAAGGTGGCATGTACTAGGTCTGTGTGAAGTCCGTAGAGAGGGAGAGGACACTATCACCCTGGACTCGGGCCACCTTATGTATTATCATGAGGGCGATCATACATCTCAGGGTGGCGTAGGCTTTCTCGTCAATAAGACCCTCATGAACAGCGTTGAAGAAATCTCCAGTGTGTCGCCCAGGGTGGCGTATATGATTCTTCGGTTGTCCAAGCGATATACCATGAAGATCATTCAGGTCTACGCACCGACCTCGGCACACTCGGACGATGAGGTGGAGGATATGTACGAGGACATATCAAAAGCCTTGAACAAAACCACAAAGACCCAATTCAGCGTTGTCATGGGGGACTTCAACGCTAAAGTGGGAATCCAAAATCACAGCGAATCCAGAGTGGGACCGCATGGTTATGGATGTCGGAATCACAGGGGACAAATGCTCGTCAACTTCCTTGAGAAAGAGGGACTCTTTTTGATGAACTCGTTCTTTAAAAAGAAACCCCAAAGGAAGTGGACGTGGCGAAGTCCGGACACTGTGACCAAAAACGAGATCGACTTTATCATGACGGACAAGAAGCACATCTTCAGAGATGTCTCAGTGATCAACAGGTTTAATACCGGATCCGATCACCGACTTGTACGAGGCTCTCTGAATATAGATATAAAGCTTGAAAGAAACCGTCTGATGAAGTCCACCCTCCGACCTAATCCACTCCAAATCATGGCGGGTTCCGAGAAGTTCCAGAGGATGCTCGGAAATAGATTCGCTGCACTGGCACCCACTGAAGATGTAGACGAGACGCTAATTAATTTGGTCGACTCGCTTAAGGAAGAGGGCATCAAATTCTGCAAAACGCAGCGTAGAGGCAAAAAGTCAAAACTCTCGGATGAAACTCTACGGCTAATGGCAAAAAGACGGGAAACCACTCTAGTTACTTCGTCAGAGAGGTCAAACCTAAACAAGCGTATAGCGAAGATGATACGCCGGGACCTTCGGAGCTCCAATACACGCCTCATCGAAGAAGCGATAGAGCGAAACCGAGGGTCTAAGGTATTCACTCAGCAGCTTGGAAGGAGCCACCTGACGAAATTAACAACACACGAGGGTAAAACCGTTTTGTCAAAGCCGGGGATTTTTGCCGAGATCGAGGACTTTTATGGCCGATTATACGCTGCACATGCTCCTTATCCTCAGCGTGACGACCAAGATCCCAGAGCCACCCACCACAGCGACGAACTGCCAGACATCGACCAAAGCGAGATCGTGTTGGCTCTGACACAACTTAAAAATGGAAAAGCCCCCGGTGAGGACGGAGTTACTTCAGAGCTCTTGAAAGCAGGAGGACCTCCTGTCATACAGGAGCTACAGAAGCTGTTTAGCACCGTTCTTCACTGTGGGAGAACTCCAAAGGCGTGGAGCAGGGGTTTGGTGGTTCTTTTCTTCAAGCGGGGAGATAAAACCCTTCTTAAGAATTATAGACCCATCTCACTTCTGAGCCACATCTATAAGTTGTTCTCTAGGGTCATCACGAACCGCCTCGCTAGAAGACTCGACGAGTTTCAGCCCCCGGAACAGGCCGGGTTTCGCTCAGGATACAGCACCATAGACCACATACACACGTTGAGGCAGATTATACAAAAATCGGAAGAGTATAATCGGCCTCTGTGTCTGGCATTTGTGGACTATGAGAAGGCCTTCGACTCCGTCGAAATCTGGGCTGTTCTGGAATCCTTACAGCGTTGCCAAGTGGACTATCGCTATATCGAAGTGCTGAGATATCTATATAAATCTGCCACTATGTGTGTCCAAGTACAGAACCAGCAGTCGGGACCTATCCAGCTACGCAGAGGGGTGAGACAGGGGGATGTCATATCCCCGAAACTGTTCACAAGTGCACTGGAGGATTTGTTCAAGACGCTGGACTGGAACAGTGGGCATCAACATAAATGGCGATTACATCTCGCACTTGCGATTCGCGGACGATATAGTCATAATGGCGGAAACGCTGGAGGAGCTGCAACAGATGCTGAACGGCTTGGCATCAGCCTCCCGACGAATAGGTCTTGCAATGAACTTCAGTAAAACGAAAGTAATGATCAATGACCACCTAGATCCAAGACCTATCGTTGTTAATGGCCACCTTCTCGAAGTTGTTTCCGAATATACTTACCTTGGGCAGATTTTGCAATTAGGAAGGAACAACTTTGAGAAGGAGGTTAAGAGAAGGATTCAGCTGGGCTGGGCAGCATTTGGTAAACTACGTCGGGTCTTCTCGTCACTTCTACCACAATGTCTGAAAACTAAAGTTTTCAACCAGTGCGTCCTACCTGTCATGACCTACGGTGCTGAGACGTGGACACTCACGGTACGACTGGTGCACCAGTTCAAAGTTGCTCAGCGAGCTATGGAACGTGCTATGCTCGGAGTTTCTCTGAAGGATAAATTTCGTAACGAGGTTATCCGACAGAGAACCAAAGTCACCGACATAGCACACAGGATTAGTAAGCTGAAGTGGCAGTGGGCTGGTCACATCTGTCGAAGAACCGATAACTGCTGGGGTAAACGAGTTCTTGAGTGGAGACCGCGAGTCGGCAAGCGTAGTGTGGGACGCCCTCCAGCCAGGTGGAGTGACGATTTGCGAAAGGTCGCTGGCAGAAACTGGATGCGACAGGCCGAAGACCGGGTAAAATGGCGCGTATTGGAGGAGGCCTATGTCCAGCAGTGGACCAAAATATAGGCTGATGATGATGATGATGAGTACAATACTGAACTACTCAATTACCTACTTAAAATGAATCGTATGTCATAATATACTGAATTGGTTCCGAAAGAAACATAAAAATCGTATCAACATTCATTAAAATAAATGGAAACTCAAACGGCATTCTGAATAATGTTTCAGTTAATTCAATTTAATTACTGAAATAAAGTAAGCGAACGTGTCACGCTTTCATGAAAATCAAAGGAGTTATTTCGTTTCATATTTTTGCATGTGATACTTTATGAAAATACTGTTTTAATTAAAACAGTTGAATGTTACGTTTATTCGTTCTCTCTAAGGGAGGATTTACATAACAATATTATGCTGGCTTAGGTACTTAATACATGAATTGGACTAGTGATCATACGAATCTGTGATTATTATCTCTTAATATTATTTTACAATTATTTTTGTGCTCATCGTGATTCCTTTGCTGTTAAGTTCGAAACTTGGTCTTCGTCATCATCATCAGTCACATGACGTCCACTGCTGAACATAGGCCTCCCCCAAAGATTTCCAGACGGACCTGTCAAAAGCGGCCTGCGTCGAGCTTGATTTGAAACTTGGTCACCCAAACTTGATTCTAAGACCGGGTTTTTTCAACTGTAATTATCTTTTTGTCAGGGTCTTATTAAGCTGGACGCGCTCGCAGAACTTACGAGGCTCCAGGTGCTGCGAGCGCGTCCAGCTTAATAAGACCTTGACAAAAAGACAACTACAGTTGAAAAAACGGGGCCTAAGCTCTAGAGCGTTGACCATAATTCCGTATTGGTTAGCAGAGTTTACTGTTTATATTGAGCTTAGATTAACATGTTAATTGAACTTATTACATCCCTTTTTATTCAATGATTTATAACATATCAAGTTTTAAAACTTTTAATGGCCATCACATTACACAACTAATTACAGTTAAAATAATCTAAACCTAAACAATACTTCTTGCAAAACATTCTTTATACTTCTTTGTACCCTATCGTCTTCAAGACAAGCTAGCGTTCCGTTCATGGCTACTTCTCCGAAGTCTTTTAGCGCATCCCAAACGTCTTCCAGTCTTGGCTGATGAGGTACTCGGGAGAAGACAGCAACGTCTCCGTTCTCACAATCTCTCATAAGGAGCAGGTTCTTTATAACCATCCATTGGTCTGCGTTTTCGTCGTGTAGGCGTATTTTTGTTTGGTTGTCTGAAAATTTTGATATTAAGTTAAGAGCTAATGTGATGACGAGTTTAAATAGTTTGGTACTCGACAATTACTAATGGCATTTAAGGGATTGAATTACTAATTGACACAAATAATATTCTTACAAACTTTTATTTAACTTGCAATGTTTACATACTATGTATGTATGTTCGGGTCAAATCTTGCAATTTTTTTTTAATATTTTTTTATTGCATTGTATGACGACTAGCGTGCCATTCACCCGATGGTAAGCGATACGACCATCCATAAACAGTAGCAACACCATCCAGCACCTTGAGTTACAAAGTACTGTGTGGCATTCCACTGCGCTCGTCATCCTGAGACATAAGATGTTAAGTCTCATTATGTCCAGTAGTTACACTGGCTACAATTTCCTTCAAACCGAAACACAACAGTGCATGCACACTGCTGCTTGGCGGTAGAAATAGACATTGCGGTGGTACTCACCCAGACGGATACTTACATATGAGAGACCTACCACCAGTAAAATGTACCCGTGAATTTAAAAGTTGTTACCCTTAACCGATTAATTTAAAATTTTGCATACACGTTTAGGTTGGATAATAATGTATGGTTAGCTAAATAATGTCTTTCTAAATGCAATATGGCTGAAGGCCCAAAATGGCGGAATAGTTATTTTTTACGCTATCCTTATATGGGTCTCAAATTAAAGGATTCGCTAAAAATACTTACTTTTGTCAAGATCAAGTTACAAAATTATTGTATTATCTACACAAGTTAATATTGCGACAAGCTTTTATCTGTTCATAGTATAAATCAAAGTTTGATTCAGTTTAAAGATTTTTTTCTTTTAGTGTATTTATATAAATGCATGTTTTTAAAAATATTTTTTTATTAATAATTTATTATGAGTGTTCTTAGATTTATTATAGCAATTCATTTTTTAATATTAATTGTGGTATTACCTCTGTCGTCAATTTCATCAAAAACAACGTTCGCAAAAACTCCTTTGCTACTCTCATTTACTTGCAAGAAGTGTTTTCTGTCGAATGCATGCGATCTTTCACCAGACTTTATTTCCAGAAGGCAGCTGTTCCAATCAACTGTGTTATTGAAGTTGCCGTATTTTTGTAAGTTTCTTTTCCTTTCCTGTTTATAAGAATAGCTTTTAAAATGTTATCTATCAAGACTCAAATATATAAAATCTTTTGTTAACAAATTAGTATTTACATACATATTTCAATGATGATTTGGTCCATAAATATTGAGCTCATTAGTTATGAGTATTTGAAACACTAAACGCAGTTAAGACTAACTTATTTTAATAATACCACAATACCCAGACAAAAACTTCTACCATGTATATATCAGGAAATAATAAGTTTTAAGGCGTACTTACCTTCTCCGAAGTATTCCGTATATGAATCTTGAAACAAGACACCCTATCAGACATCCTATAATATGCAGTTTGCCAAACATCCGCCATTTTGTCTATATCAAAATTAAGACCGGGTACGTAATACGGGCACGTTTCACTCATGTCTCTTGTTAAAATAGGTTTTGATATATCTTTTACATAAAATGTTGCATTGGATTTACTATTTTTGGTACTATTCACTTTAGGTTCACTAAAATTACCATTATTACTTTCTGTTGACGAGTAATCAATATCTAAACCCCTTTTTCCAATTGCAAAATATTGCTTAGATTTAGCTGGTCCCGTAACATTTTTCATTGTATGATTTTTATCACAATCACAAGAATTTGCTAAAGATTTTAATGTTAGTATGAAGAAACAGATACGTTTTATTGAACACCACATTTTCTGTTTCAAGCTGATGGTAGACTAAAGATTGATTCAAAATTTTGAATCATCATCTATATATTGCCTAAAGATGTTTGTTTGCTTTCAGATAATAATATTCGGAGGATTTTATAAACACAATGTATTGTGTTGATACGATGACAGATTAGTCTCGATTGTTCTATCACGTTTAGATAAATAAACATTATGTAAGTGATGAACTCATTTCGCATTGAATATAATGTAATGTACCAAACTGCCATATTATGAGAATTCGGAGCAGAGTTTTGGAGTGAAATAAACTAGTTTTGTACAAAAACAATTTCGGAACAAGAAGTGAAGTGCCTTTTGGATTTTGCGGAAATTATATTTCAGTAGCATTTACTGTTTGAGAAAAAAATCTTTGAAAGTATGTTGTTTTTGGGAGTGTAAATGAGGAAAGGATTTACTAAATATTTTAGATTTAGCAATCTATAATCACTGGAGTGGTGGTGTGTATTATCACCTTCCTACTATTACACAAGGAGGCAACAGGCGTGGAAATTCAGGAGATTGACAATAACTTACATGGCACAAAAATTATTTGCTTCATTTACATCCACTCCACCCCACGAAAATATCTTAAGGTGATAGTGATATCGGTAGATGCAATTTATAAATGTGTATAAAAAGTAGATTAATAATAAAATCAGTAGAATCATCTTACTTCTTAGCTTACTAATATTATAAATGCGAAAGTTTGTTTCGATGTTGGTTAAAGGCAACGCTGAAACAGTTGAACGGATTTGGATGAGGCACAAGGGTGGAGTTTTGGCGGGAACTTGGAAGTGTCATGAGGTGCTCTTGTTTTAATTCATTATTTTGGTGATATTTTGTGTTATATTGCATAATTCTGGTGGTATATTATCCAATATAGTTCTATTAAAGAGCTCAAATGAAGTGAATTGAAATAATTGTGCTAACAAGCGTTTTTTTTGTTGCTGCCAAAACTCCTCGATAAAGTCTTGGTAAGGTAGCCACTGCTTTACTTCGACATACTACAGATAATAAAATAGACAAACCAAACTTGACATTGGCAAAATGTGAATACAAATGCCATTATAAAAAAAAAAAAATAGGCACAAGGGTAGACCATGTCCTGGGTTTACACATAGGGTAACATTTTTTATCTCGGTATTTTGCTCCCATAGGCAATTATTTAAATAGTTAGCGTGGCGTCTTACAGGCTGAGCTATAAATCGTTACCGTATTTTGGAGACTTTTGTAATGGGAAAGGCTTTTTACGCGGGCGAAGCCGAGAGGAACACCGAGTATGTAATAAAATTATTAGTACAATAAGAGGCAGTGTTAAAATGTTAAAGTTTATATATATGCATTAGTTAAAATAAATCGATAGTACTTGTAGAATTTTCTGATATACCTAAATCTACGGTTGAGTGATAGCGGATTACAATTAAATACCAATCGAAATGTTGATTAAACAATGGTTAATCCGAGACCAGTCCGAAGGTTCTGATAATTTGATGGACTGTAATACATGTTTTATTAATTATGATTCAACTTATTTATTCATATTCGGATCCAATAATGCCTAAAGTTAAATTACAATAATCCTACTAATATTCCAAACGTGAAAGTTGATTAATACCTATGTTTTTGTAAGAAGCACAGCTGATACTGTTATATACTTCTTAAAAGTAAACAAATATAACGCTGGAAAGATTTGGATTAAATTTGATGATAATAAAACTTGTGGAAGGGCTGATCAGTCAGAAGTTACAAATGTACTTCATAATTAAAAATGAACGTCACTCATTTTAGAATTTTTCAACCAATTATCATGCTGTTGTCACAGAAAAATAAAGCCTTATTTTTCATATTAACGAACAAAATCAAACACAGGAGATTACCCAACATCTGCTGCTTAGATTTTAAGGAGATCGTAAACCTCTCCGTGCACCATGTGAACTGGGGTTTATTTATTGCATCACGTAACTGCGTCTGCACCGGCATTCCCATTTCCTTCGTTTGGTACATTTGTACCGTTCCGAACGTGTTTGCTCTTATTCCTTTTTGGAGCGTTTGAGTGATTTGTTAATTTTCTTTTTGAGTTGTGATGTGGAAAAAGTGACTTTGATATTATGAAACATACTTTCTGCTAAGCAACATTGTGTAAGTACTGTGATTTGAAGGACATTGCAGCCAGTGTAGGCATTATCAGATTTAATATGTAGTGTATGAGGATCACGAGTGGTGAAGCGCCAATTTACGTTCCAGTAATTTTATTTACAGGACAGTCATTTGACGTGTCGCTTGCCATCAGATGAGCACCTTTTTATTCATTCGTATAAAAAAGATTTCAGAATAGAACCCCTCTCTGTTATAAATATCTATTTTAAAGCCGATACTGATACCGGACTCAAAGAACTCAAGGATCTTAACAATGGAATGTACGGAGTCTCAGAAAGGATACACGTTGCCCTAGGGCCGTTCGAAGGAAGTCGTAAACTTAAACGAATAGCGCCGGAATATTCCAGGTTCTAGATACTAAAATAGAGGTAAAGTTCCTTCGTGGAAGACAATTGTTGTTAGTAAAATGTAAATTTTGTGGTATTTTTGCGTAGTGCGCCATAGTGGCTTGTTCTGACTATTAGCGTTTTGAACCATCCTGTATAGAAATAAGTAGCTTGATATAATTCTGAATGTAATTCGGAAATCGGCCCTAAGTGTTAGATCTTTTTTTCTTACCGTACAAACTTTTGTCTTGTTAGTTCAGAAGCAGTAGTAGTATATTATCATTTTACCATTGCCTCCCGCACTTACTCGTTCGAGCTTGTTTCCAGTACTCATAAGAAAAAAAAAATCTACATCCCCTGGATATCGCTGTTCACGCCCACTGGAAAAAATCTCTCTGTATATCTAGAAAGCAACACTCCAATACATTGTATCATACAAAAAGTTGGTAGAACTATCGTATCTCACAGCTTTACTGCATCCTTCAAACTTGAAGTATACACCAGCAAACAACGTCTCACTAACTTTGTTGTTAGTTTACTGGTGGTTGGTGTTAGATTAACGTTTTTAGTTGTATTGTTGAGAAACTTAACGGTAAGTTTCTGTTGACTTTATCATATTATGTATGCCCGCAGCTCCACCCGTGTGAATGAGTTTTCCCGGGATTAAAGTACCGCTTTATATTTTCGCGGGATAAAAAGTAGCCTATGTGTTAATCCAAAACATAATCTACCTGTGTGCCAGATTTCATCGAAATCCGTTCAGTAGTTTTTGCGTGAAAGAGTAACAAACATCAATATATCCATACATCCAGACATCCATACATCCATACTTACAAACTATCGTGTTTATAATATTAGTAGGATTCTGATTGGATTTTTGTCTGTTACAAATAATATGTCGCGCGTTGTACGTTCTCACATAGGTGCGTTGACATATTGATCTGTTCCTAGAGTCCAAAAATCCAAAATCCCTTCCTAGCCGATTTCGGCCACTGCGGCTAATCTCAACGGAGATCAGCCAAGTACGCAGGAGATATTATAGTGCACAGGTGTGTGCGCAATACATACGTGCACCGCTATTACTTTCCTCTCACAATCCAGTGAGACGGCAATCCGACATGACCGAAGAGAGATCAGGCGCAGAACCAACGGCTTTCCGTGCTTCCCGAGGCATGGGGGTATCACACCGCCAACTTCCTGACTCCCAGCTGCGAATGATTTTTAAGATGGAAAAACCCAGATACAATGTTTTTGTCCCGACCCGGGATTCGAGCCCAGGACCTCAGCGCGCAAATCTACGCCACCGAGGCAGTCTCGAGTACGACGTGCATTATATAGTCTACCATAGTAATGTCTATTCACGCAACCAAATTTCATATTTTCGATACATAGCTATCTATCGGAGAAAAGTACCTAATTTGTGAGAATTAGGGCCTTGATCAATTACAAAACATAATTACAAACAACCATTGTTCAACGCCGGCTGCACCAAGCATAATTATAATGTCTAAATAATTATCATAAATGAAGTAAACCCTATAATAAACTATAATCTAATATAGTTTGTGGGTACTACAAAATGAGATAATTTATATGCAAAACCTTTGTGAAAATGTACTAATTAAACTAACAAACTGAACATAACATGACAAAAACGCAGTTATCACGTGTAGTAATTCAAAAGTAGTTGCAAGCAACGAGTGCCGACTCTACAAGTGTAATGAGTCACATGTGGGTGACACTGGCATTTGTCATTGCGAATAGTGATGGGGTGGGTTTTCGTATTCGCGAATGTTGTAACATTTTTACTGGTGGTAGGTCTCTCATATTTTTTATTTTTATTTTGCACTTTATATACAAAAGTATATAGGCGGACTTAATGCCAAAGGCATTCTCTCCCAGTCAACCTGTGGGTGGTGCAGAAATAAATAAGGTAGGTGCTACAAGGTCACTTGATATAAATGAAACATACATATATAAACGTACATAAAAGTAAATATAGCAATTAATAAAAAATGCCTATCTTGAATATATACATAATATAAGTAAAATTGTAAATACATAACATACAAATTACACTTACATAAATACATATGTAGGTATATAATATAATATTATTATTAATGTGGTGACTCTTCTGCTTCGTTCAACAGTAGCTCTCGTACTCTTCTTTTAAAGGCAAACCGAGAGGTGGCCGATCTGATTACGAGGGGGAGTGAATTCCATAGAAGAATAGATTGGATAGCAAAGGACGAGTGAGTGAAGTTAGAGCTATGAGGGGGGCATTTGAGGAGAAGATTGCTAGAAGAACGGAGGTTCCTAACGTGGCTACTGCAGAGGTATTGATAGTTTGATGATAAGTAACTAGGAGGAGTAGGGGAGGTAAGGAAAGAGTAATATAGTCATATGTAATAGTCCGTCTGGGTGGGTACCACTGCAATGTCTATTTCTACCGCCAAGCTGCAGTGTGCATGCACTGTTGTGTTTCGGTTTGAAGGACATTATAGCCAGTGTAACTACTGGACATAATAAGACTTAACATCTTATGTCTCAGGATGACGAGCGCAGTGGAGTGCCACACAGTACTTTGTAACTCAAGGTGCTGGATGGTGTTGCTACTGTATATGGGTGGTCGTATCGCTTACCATCAGGCAAACGGAAAGCTCGTCTCGTCATTCAGTGTCATAAAAAAATCTTCGGCAGTTGTGACTGTAAATCATGGAGTGTGCGGGCTAATGATAATAAAAGCTACTAAAAGTTAAAAGCTGCGCAAATTATGGTTACTCGGAATTTATTAGTAGGTGTATAATGTTACCCTGGTGTGAACAACTACCAAATATACTTAGAAGTGGCTATGTATTATACTGCAGCTATCTTGTATTATGTATGATTCCTATTATATTTTATACACATCGCTTTATCATCGTGCAATTTTATACGAAATCCATAATAAAAGACAGGTTATCCCAATATGGTTATGTCCATAACGTTGCTAACTTATAAATGGTAAAATTATATAAAGGCTTTGGCGGAACGTGACCATTAAATAATTTTATGTTAACAGTAAAAAAAAATATTATTTAATTTACATACTGATTTTTCGGTTTCGTAGTACTGAATGCGAATTCGTATTCGCGTCCAAGGTAAATACTAACTAACACTACAACCGCAAACAAAAACCGGGCGCAGGTGACGCGAACTCCGCTGACGCAGCGGAATCTCGTTTTTATGCCCCTTACTTTAGATAGGGTCGTACTGACAGGACAACTTTTCACATGTGTATAAAAACTTTTACTGATTTCGATATACAGTTAAATGCTTACTTAATATTATAAATGCGAAAGTAACTCTGTCTGTATGTCTGTCTGTCGCGCTTTCACACCAAAACTACTGAACCAATTTAAATGAAATTTGGTACACAGATAGTCTAGAGCCTGAGAAAGGCCATAGGCTATTCTTTGTCCCGGGAAAATATAAAGCAGGACTTTTATCCCGGAAAAACTCATTCACGCGGGCGGAGCCGCGGGCAAAAGCTTGGGTTATATAATCCAACTGCTGTTTAGCAGAGATAAACAATTCATTGGTGTCTATCCAGACATGTTTTAACATACGATAAATAGTCTACAGCGGAAGCGGTGATAGCCTAGTTGGGAGCATAGATTAGGTGCTCCCAAATAAATGCTAATAATATAAGTACTATGTACATTAGCTGTTTAATACGATAACTGTGAAAAAATACTGGAGACTTATGAAACAAGCCTTAAGTATCTATCTATAATTGTATAATAACTCGAGCAAAATTCCACGCTATAAGACAAGTATTGTGTTTTAGACCAATCGATTCAAGCTACGCTGTATGAAGAATGTTATTAAGTATTTTTTTATTGCATAGAATGACGAGACGAGCTTGCCGTTCGCCTGATGGTAAGCGATACGACCACCCATAAACAGTAGCAACATCATCCAGCACCTTGAGTGACAAAGTACTGTGTGACATTCCATTGCGCTCGTCATCCTGAGACATAAGATGATAAGTCTCATTATGTCCAGTAGTTACACTGGCTACAATGTCCTTCAAACCGAAATACAACAGGACATGCACACTGCTGCTTGGCGGTAGAAATAGACATTGCGGTGGTATCCACCCAGACGGACCCTTACATATGAGAGACCTACCACCAGTAAATATGTATTAAGTATGTAAATAATAACACCATAATAATCTCTGGTTTTATTGCGTCCTGTACTGTTACTAAGGTGAAACACAAAGTGATATTACCTCGTAATGCGAGGGCAAATGGAGTTTCCTTGTACCACCGTGTGCCCTTTTGGGTAGTGCGTGACATATTTTTCATTTTACCTTGCCTTTGAGGTATGTAAGTTAACTTGAGGTTGTTGGTTCGATTCTCATGTCATGTTTAGTAATCTCCCACTGGTGAGCTGAGCAAAATTTAGCACACCACGTCAATGATTTGAATGACTCCTAATGATTTAGTACATATTTGTGGGTTATCAGAACCTCATGTGAACAAATTTTTTTTTTATGGTATTGAATGACGAGCCTGCCGTTCGCCTGATGGTAAGCGATATGACCGCCCATAAACAGTAGCAACACCATCCAGCACCTTGAGATACAAAGTACTGTGTGGAATTCCACTGCGCTCATCATCCTGAGGCATAAGATGTTAAGTCTCATTATGTCCAGTAGTTACACTGGCTACAATGTCCTTCAAACCGAAACACAACAGTGAATGCACACTGCTGCTTGGCGGCAGAAATAGACATTACGGTGGTACCCACCCAGACGGACTCTTAAATATGAGAGACCTACCACCAGTAACGTATAGTATATTTGGGTTCTGAAGGTGTTTGTAGAAAAAAATTATGAAAAGCCTAATTTGCCCAGAGTTGCCAACATTGCCTAGGAAACAAGACAAATGGCAAATTCATTACAAATTGCAGTGGAATACCACACAGTACTTTCTGACTCAAGGTGCTGGATGGTGTTAGTACTGTTTATGGGTGGTCGTATCGCTTACCATCAGGCGAACGGCATGCGCGTCTCGTCATTCAATGCCATAAAAAAATTTCCAAGACCGAGACTATAAAATTTTCAATAAACTCCAACCGTAAATAAAACAATAGTAAACCTAAGCACGTTATTACCCGTCATAACCTTAGTTGGAGTATACGGACGTCGAAAATTACCCAAGATTTATCGCGCCTTTATTGCGGAGTCAACCCCCATTTTGGTGATAGATTACTGACCCAACAACCCTGAATTTTTGCGTCATTTTCTTATGTAGAATTTGTTTACTTAGCGAAAAGGGTTAAAAGATTTATAGATAAGTTTTTGTTGGCAAAGTTACATTTTTTTGTTTTAACGTCGACCACTGGAGTGGAAGGCAAAGTTTGGTTAAGATTGCCTTGCTTAAATTTTTCTGCCTCCATTTTACTTTTTTATAGGGTTTTTATAAGCATTTTGTTGAAATTTTGCGTGGAATTGAGTTACTTTGGTGTAAAAGAAATGCAAAATATAGTTATTTTTTTAACTTGAACTAATCTAATTGTATATCAAAGATATACCTCTACTATCAATAAATAAGTTGTCTACTCGGAATATGGTATACATTCATGAAAATTCATGTCAAACTGTTGTCTGTAAAGGCACGTACATTGTTCATCCCAAACATCAAAACTCGAGAACAAACTTGGTAACAAATATTTAAGCCGGCAGGAAACTAATTCGAGACTCGTCGTTATAGCCGGAATAGCTTTTCGCTAATTGGGTGCATAACTTATCAGATTACCTACATTTAGTTAAATATTAATTTGAATAGCTGAATTTTTGGTCGGATTTGTCATAAAATATCATTTGTCTGCATTAATAACGAATTAAAAATGTACCCACATGTATGAACAATAATTACGATTTAATTTTGCCGACCTGAATCTAGTCATTAAAATTTCTTTTCACCTTTAAGTCTCAACAATTGGTAGTCCTATCTCTCTCGCATGACTTCAGACCGGCAAAGTTAAACTTTTTCTGCGCATAAACAAGACATGAATCTATACACGTAGATTAATATCAGCTTCGTACCGAACTGATACGACTGCCTCGGTGGCGTAGTTGTACTACGGTACGACTGCAATGCTGAGGTCCCGGTTTCGATCTCCGGGTCGGGCAAAATGAAATTGGATTTTCTATTCAGTATCAGCCCGGAGTCTGCAATTTGTGCCCGATATGGCGATAGGCTCGCCCCCTATCACATCATGGGACGGAATACGCACGGCGAAAAGTGGGTGCACTAGTTGCGCCTCTGCCTACCCCTTCGGGTGAGTATGCGTCGTATCGAACACACTCAATGTAGGTCAGACGAGCGGAAATGGCGTATATCATACAGTTTTTGCATTTGTAGGAAGCAATACCAGCTTTTGTTATCCTCTGTACTTGATTGAACGCCCGGTATTTCAAATATAGGTTCGTTCACACTCATCGGGATACTGTGATGATAACCTTATTAATAAACTTTAGTGTTTCAATGACCTAAACGTTGTTTTATAACTTCCCTTAGGTTATTTTTTTAGAGTCGAAAACAATTATTAGTTTCATAATTTCGGGGCTTCATCTTGTATGCAATTTGCTTTTTGACAATTAGAAAAAAATACTTTTAATAAGGCATAAATGTAAAAAAAATATCAATAAAAATCGTGATGTATATACTGCGAACGAACCTGTATACGTATAAAACGGAATGAATTCACCTTCCGACACCGAGGGACTGTTTACGGAGATTAGATTTTCTGCGCCATAAAAGTAAATAATTACGGTAATATCAATGTCATTTATGTTGTAAACGTTGGCAACGGACTTTTCAAGCTTAGATAGAGTGGTCATAAATTGAAATGTTTTGGATGTTACTTAGCCATGTTAATTTGGGCAATTTTGCCTGTAATATTTTTGGGTCGCGTAATTAAAACTTTTGTGTTTTTGAGATTTTCATTTGTTTTAGCGACATGGTGATAGGCTTGTTTCCTATCGTATCATGTGATAGAAATCAACTTAGCAAACTTAGGGTATCGCGTTAAGGCATATGAAACTAGGCGTACAGTATGCAGCATACATTTTATTACTGAATATTATAGTTCATATTATGTTTATTTTTTTGAACATGGCAATATCGGGAACTATAGATCCGATATTAATATTATTTCACGAATAATGGATCATTTATATAAATGAAACCTCAGACTCGTCTTTACCTCTGCTAATATTTTGCCACAAATCATCCATGAATAACGAATATATTACACCAAAAATCCCAGTTTTACTTTTTTGATGTTTGTAGCTTAGTTCGAATATGGCGTGTGCTTGATTGTATTTCTGACTGAAAGTTTGATGTTGCTGCGACGAATTCTCGATGTTTATTTTGTTCGAAGCTTACACTTTTTTATTTTACGTCTAATGTTCGAGTAACATATTGTACAGTGTTATTTTCAAGCAGATAAGTGCGTAGTTTCATTTGGTTTGGTGTACTGGTGGTAGGTCTCTCGTATGTTAGAGTCCGTCTGGGTGGGTACCACCGCAATGTCTATTTCTACCGCCAAGCAGCAGTGTGCATGCACTGTTGTGTTTCGGTTTGAAGGAAATTGTAGCCAGTGTAACTACAGGACATAGTGAGACTTAACATCTTATGTCTCAGGATGACGAGCGCAGTGGAATGCCACGCAGTACTTTGTAACTCAAGGTGCTGTATGGTTTTGCTACTGTTTATGGGCGGTCTTATTGCTTACCATCAGGCGAACGGCATGCTCGTCTCGTCATTCAATGCCATAAAAAAAAAATTGGTAACGCAATGACAAAATGTATATCCATTATTGCTAAAGGCTTTTTATCGTTGTTATGTATTTTAACGCGAGCGAAGCCACGAGTAATTGCTACTCATAAATCCCAAACTCATTTGCATAACACAAAGCACAAGTGATTGAAGACAATTAATTCCCTGTCGACTGTTGATAACGTCTACAGGGAAGCAGTTCAATGGAAATCAATGCAGTTAGACGCTGTGTCACTCCGAGGCTTTGATTGAATAATAGTACACTATTGTCCTTAGCCTTGCTAGCAGTTAAAGCTATAGGCAAAATATATGAATAACTAGGTTTTACCCGCGGCTCCGCCCGCGTGAATGAGTTTTCCCGGAATAAAAGTCCCATTTTATATTTTCCCGGGATAAAAGTAGCCTATGTGTTAATCCAGGACATAATCTATCCGTGCACCAAATTTCATCGAAATCTGTTGAGTAGTTTTTGCGTGAAAGAGTAACAAACATCCATACATCCAGACATCCATACATCCATACTTACAAACTTTTAACTTTCGCGTTTATAATATTAAGTAGAATACACACATACTCACGCCTTTTATCGCCGAAGGGGTAGGCAGAGGCGCAACTAGTGCACCCACTTTTCGTCGTGCGTATTTCGCCCCATGATGTGATAGGGGGCGAGCCTATCGCCATATCGGGCACAAATTCCAGACTCCGGGTTGATATCGAGTAGAAAAACCCAATATCACTTTGCCCGACCCGGGAATCGAACCCGAGACCTCAGCATTGCAGTCGTACCGTGATACAACTATCCCACCAAGGCAGTATGTGAATGATCTTACCAATATTATAATTACAAACAATGAAGATGTTAGTTTGTTAGAAATAAACACAGATACATTTATTACTCCACAACCTGTAGAGTCCCACTACTGGGTATAGGCCTCTCTCATATATGCCACCTTTCACGGTCTCGAGCCAATCGCATCCAGGTTCGCCCCGCGATCCTCACAATGTCGTCGACCCATCTTGCCGCCGGACGACCCACGCTGCGTTTGCCTTGCCTTGGCCACCACTCAGTCAGCATCTTACTCCACCTGTCATCACTTCGTCTAGCTACATGGCCCGCCCAACTCCATTTGAGTCCCATAGCTTACATACATCTCGAACTTTTGTTCGTCTACGGATTTCGCTGTTAGGGATTCGATCTTGTAGTTTAGTTCCGAGCATAGATCGCTCCATAGCCCTTTGTGTCACACCCAATTTATGTAAAACATAGCATGTGAGCGTCTATGTCTCGGCACCGTATGTCATGGCGGGCAAGACGCATTGGTCAAAAAGACAAGTTTTTACGCATTGTGGAATCTGCCGTGACTGCAATATGTCCTGTAACCGTTCGAAAACCGCCCAGCCGAGTTGTAAACGCCTGAAATTCACCCTAGTTTGATGTTCCTTACCAAAAAATAGTACATGGGAACGCTGACGCTGTACTTTCCGCACCACGATATAGAAAACATTTAGATTGAAAACTGAGTAAACGCTCCTGCAAATGCAAACGTAATAAATGGACCGTCAGCACAAACGGTCTATAAATCGACCAATTTTAGTTACATTTAATTCTGTTTCGCCACATCAGGTCGATTTGTACCTGACTAGGCAGAATTGAATTCTGATTACAAATGTATTCGAAATGGTAGGAATTGTAGATGGTGTTTTTTGGAGATATCGTAGAATTTTCATTCTAATTACATGTTATAAAGATCAGTTTTTGGTATAAATTGGTAGAGATCAAAATCCGAACAGAACAATGTGATTAAAAAAAGGAGTTTCTTTTTATTTTGGGACTCGCCTTATTTTTGATTGAGAGCGTTTTTGGTTGATTATTAAAATAAAAATAATTTTATTATAGAATATTTTTCTAAATAAACTCTATTTCGGAAATAAGCCTAAACCAGCATAAGAAAATTTGAACACATATTTAGCTTTTTGACAACGTACGAACGGAAGGCTTTATGTTGAAATCACAGGTGGACATACATTTTACTAATGTGATAAAAATAAAATACATCAAAATAGCGTCGCTTTGAGTGGTTACGAAGGTTTATTCTTGCAATCAGGTGTTCTGATTCATGTATCTCTGGCTGAAGATTTCGCAAGACATTTTAATTTGATGCAGCTGTGTACCGAAAACAAGGTGGTAAGTTCAAAACAAAAACTTCCTTATTTCAAATTTGTCTAATAGAGTAGTTTCCTATGTATAATTTTGTACATTATTTTAGATGTAACAGAAAATAATACGAAAAAGAAATTCTTATGTGAAATCAGCATCAAAATCGATTGAAAAATAAAGCAGTTATTCAATTTTGAAAAGTGAGCAAAAGTGGGGGCGTTGCATGGATATCGCGCTATCTCTTTTGCACGCAGGCAGCGTTATGGCCGACGGAGCTTGGTGACGTCACAGCCTAGTATTGCTGTTATTTGACAGCTACCCCTTCCACCAAATTTCAAAACTTTATACTTACTATTGCGCCAATTTTTTCTGTTTCATTAGATTTTGGATAGCATACATGTTTCATAATTGTATTTTTAAAAAGTAGTCAACTATCCTATTATGGGGAGATTTAGCACCAGTTTTTTAATAACAAAGTAATTTTGTCAAAGTTATATTATGTTGTGACAACTCTTATAGCTTTTACTTTAGGGGCGTTTCTGGTGTGGCAATTCTTATATCTCAACTTAAATGGTTCCTTACTTTAACAGTTCAACAAAAACTGGTTGATAGAGTTCAATATTATAAAGTGAAAATACATGACGTGGCACCTTTCTTTGACGCTGCAATGTGAATTGTGCCTAACACAGATAGATACAAAGCTTCTTTCCCAATCTGCAAAAAGGATTACGAAGCATAGTCGCACAAATAAGACGCAGTGCGACTTCCCTACGTTATTACTTAGAAAAGTCTGTTAATCATCGTAATAGTCGTATACAGGCAGGGTTAACGCAGTTAGGTGTGACGCAGACGGCCAATTTTAATCAATAAATATCGATTATATATCTTTTTCTGAACGTTGATACAAAAAGACAATCTTTTGATGATCAATATCATGACTGTTTAAAAACTCGATATCCATAATTATTTAAAGTTTCAAAGCATTGTATGACACTGCATTACTTTCGTCATCCTGTCACGTACCTAAACGTTAAAGGCTCATAAAAGTTCATTAATTATCTCTACTTTCTAATATTTACATTACTTTGCTAAATTCGATTGCTTATTTATTACTTTATAGGTTTACACTGTACCGACCCATAGCGCCATCTGAACGACGCCAGCGCCATCTATTAAAAAAATCTTCAGGAGCAAGTTACGAGGATAAAAAATAATCTATGGTACAGGACATGGCATACGTGTGTGTCAAATTTCATCCCGTTTAGCTGTTTCTAATTTTACTTGTAATAAATATCTAAACATTTTTACACATTTTTGGCATTTATAATATTTGTTGAAGAAAGCTGGTACTATAACAATTTCATCCACGACGTAGGTCGGATAACGCAGCGAGGTCGTCACGAGACAGGCTAATCCAATGTTCTCTCATGCGCTCCCGCTTGATCACAGATCATTTTTCTTGAGGGCTAGACCTTATATAGGCCTCAAGTGAAATTTAATTTGTCAAACTAGTATGGCTAGTCCAGTGGTGACCTCACTCAAGCTTCTCGCTTGACGTTTCCATTAATAATCATCCGAACGTGGTGCCATCTGTTGTCAGTTGATACAAACTTATTTTTTTAATGAAGTGCCATCTATTTGTCTCTGACAAATTAATAATATAATATTAGTGAGATAAGATATAAAATCGGTCGTGTGCGTCCCGCCTTGTACAGAAACGCAATTTCACATCGCAAGACAAATGGGCCTCACCCGGAACATCTGTGTCATGGCAGATGTCTTTACACGACCTTCGCGAACTGTTTGACTTGTGCCTCTGCCTTTTCTATTATCGCGAATGGAAGATAATTTAGTATTACTGAGGGTTTCTTCTGACATTGATACCAATTTGTTCTTAATGATATTAACGCTGGCTTGCACGACGACTCACTAAATTTGATTAATGCTAGTATATTTTTGTATAGTGCTGTCTTTGTCCACCTCCTATTGGGGAAAGTGACAGCGCGAGGTAATAAATGTATTATAGATACCAATTTAGTAAATAGCTGTGCAAGTCAGGGGTATTATAAGTATTATTTTAATTCAAAAAATAATCGCAAATTTATTTTTAAAATTTGAAGTGTTTGATTTTGTCGGTAAAAGAATAAATTTAATTTTACTGGGGTTTTCTTTGCGTAGGCAAAGAAAGAGCTTAAAGTTTTGAAGTTCAAAGGATATGGATACGGTTTAAAAAAAGAATAGCAATCCTATTCACAAATTCCAACCCCATCGTGGCATAAGTGGTGTAAAAATATTCCAACAATACCGATATTGTTTATCCAACCACGGTCGGAGATTGCGTTTCAATTTCTACAACCCAGAGTACACATCACGGAATAAAATGTATGGGAGGTGACATGAATGCCGGTTTGCAGGCACTCCTAGGTCAATACAATAATATGTATCCTTATGAAATTTACGTGTGATAATAATTTCAAAATGTAAAGTATTTCAAATTACCTAAATAGTAGGCAAATTACGTAAAAAACTAATCGCCTTAACACTTAGATCATCTAGAAAGGACGCGCAATGTGTTTATTCCAGCGAATTTCCGTCACTTGCAAAAATGAAAATAGGCGGAATTAGTTCTGATATGGTGTCCGTCCAACAATTTTTTTAAGGATATATAAGAAACGATTTAGCTTAATTTTTACTGTCACCTCCCTTAAGATATCCAATACTGAACAAAACATGATTAATCCCTGAATGACTCGATTTGGAATTCGACACCAGGACCAATCCAAAACATTGTTACTAAACCAAAGATATGTTATCACATGACACTTCCAGCAGTTTTTTTCTATTCCGTAACCAACTATCGGCGGCAAAGCAAGTAGGCGGAGGTTTTGTTCAGAACGTGATCTGAATCAAAAAGAGAGGATATCCGCGAATTTCTTTACGTTAAGTAATGTGTGTTGAAAGGTTTTAAGTGTAAGCAAAAATTGCCTTCGCTTTTTGACCTAAAAGGGTTTTTGTATATTTTCGTGCATATTATAGTGTATACATGTAATAAAAATGTTTTTTTTTATTTGGGCATGGCAAAGTTACCCCCCTGCACCTGATGGTAGCCGGAGAGTCTAGATAGTGTCGACTGACGAGCGATGATTATCTCTTTTCAGTTGATACAATTATGCCGGCCTGTTTGAACCAGATATACAGGCTGATCCCAGAACGTGGTACACTTATGTAAGCAACTATGGCGTGTTTTGTTTGATCGTTTTATGCCGTTCATTAGATTGAGATAAAACTTTGTGAACTAATTACAATTAACTTAAAGTAGGTGGCGCACGTAACCACATGACTTTTCCAATTTGTTTTTCCAACGGTTTTCCTTGGGTTAATTGACAACACACATTGTTTATTTTATTTTATAACGAATCAATTTAAATTATGTTCCAATTTCGAAAATGATTTCATTGGTTTGTCAACTTGTGGGGCATAAATTCTTAAATTAAGAAAAAAGAGGTAGAAAATTATAGTCGTACAAAAACCAAAATATAAAATTACGTTAATGATCTCGAACACTGTGTTGTAGCCATTAGCACTCTTAGATAGTGGTAATAGCGTCCGAAAAGAAATTTAATGTGTATATGAAAAAAATATGCAGAGTCCGCTTTTTGTATGGGTGCTGGGCCTTAAAATCTAACCAGGCTCAAACTTTAGGGATATTAAAGGGGTAAAATATGGGTCTTGGATCCATTAAAAATATATTTTTAGATCCCTCCATTTATTTATAACTTACTTTTTTAAAAACGTTCATATTAAGTGTCGTTTTTAAGCAAAATAAAATTACATAAATCTCGAAATCGGAGGTCTTTAAAAATAATGATTAATTATTCTAAAAGGCTACTTTTTAGGCGTTCTATTCAAATATATATAAACTGTCTTGGTTAGAATTTTAGGCCCGTTTTTGGACATGTCGTTTACCTACTAATCCAAATCTATACTAATATTATAAAGCTGAAGAGTTTGTTTGTTTGTTTGTTTGAACGCACTAATCTCAGGAACTTCTGGACAGATTTTGAAAATTCTTTCACTGATAGGAAGCTACATTACTCCTGAGTGCTATAGGCTTTTTATCCCGGAAAAACTTTTCCACGCGGGCGGAGCCGCGCGCAATGCTAGTCAAATTATAAAGGTAGCTATATAATAAGTTGGTGTGCGTACAATGCAATAACTATTATGTAAGTAAGTACATATATCATTCTTTTAGTTTTTTAGACTTTTGGTCCCAAGATAATAACATCGATTTTATATATACGTACCTACGTGGAAACAAAGCCCCGCAAAATTATCTAAAATACTTACATATTTTTAATAACATAAATATTCACTGCAATAAAATACATAAACATACAGAGATATGTAATTGGCTTTCATACTCCACTTACCTCTACTGAGAGGGCTTGAACCTCCCACGCATAATGACGCAGGCCGGGCAAAGCTGAAAAATGTTCCTTCCTATTCCGTTGTGTGCTACAGTAGGTAAATGGTTCAAGGTTCTACTCGTGCTCTATTTTTTAAATTCATAAAAGGTTAGTGTGTTCGACTTGTAAGTATATATCGTACCTTTAGGATGAAAACGACACAATTGAAAAAAATCGAAAATTGAGCTATAGTCATAAAATTACTGAAAACGAAATTTTCAATAAAACAATAGTTCAAACGCCGCCATATTCAAGTGGAAAAAGGATAAAACTATTTATTGGTCCCTTTTTTTATTATATTTTCATAAATATAAGTTTTAAGTCATTTTATGACGATAACCCAATTTTTGATTTTTTTGAATTGCGCCGTTTTCCTCCTAAATGTGCGATATATACAACAGAGGTATATTGCGTGTGTATGTACTTCGAATTTAGGCGCAACTTATTCAAATAATAAATAGTTACCTAATTTCTATGGTTGTTTACTAACCTTATCTATATTATCATAATTTATTCTATACTAGATGTTGCTCGCGGTTTCACTCGCGTGAAAAGCCTATACCTCTACAAATGTCCCTAAAACATAGTGCGACGCCAGCGCCACCTACTTAAAGAATCAGATTTAAAATATTCATTATTTCCCATGGGAGCAAGTTACCGGGATAAAAAGTAGCGTATGTGTTAATCTAGGACATGACCTACCCGTGTGTCAAATTTCATCGAAACCCGTTTAGTAGTTTTTGCGTGAAAGAGTAACAAACATCCATACATCCAGACATCCAGACATCCATACTTACAAACTTTCGCGTTTATAACATTAGTAGGACTAACTGCTATGTAGCGAATTAAAGGTAGTTCATACATTTTAATACACAAATTAGACGTTCATCCTAAAAGTAATTTATACATTGAAAATCTTGGTATGAATCAATATATTATGTGATGGAGTGGCAGGCGTAAATCGTTCGAAGTTATATTGTACAAAGGCGACAGGTCTAAAGAACCAGTTGTATTAAAATTAAAAGTTACCTACTTTTTATTGAAATTGAAATCTTTGAAGCAGTCGATTATTCTGAATGGGCTACTTAAACAGTTAAATTTATTAGTTGTACTTCAAAAGTAGGTACTCGCTTTGCTGTAGAGATGACTCTGTTTTTTTATGTCATCAAAAGAGTAGAAGATTTTACAGCAATTCCCTGTCAGCACTTCATTACGATTTCAGTAGCTGTATTATTTTCATCCATTTATGTATGGCTTCCACTCTGTTCATACTCGATTTTATCTCCGTACGTTACGACCAAGTTTCACATGTTCTCGAACTTTCCAAACAATGAGATTTTCGCGTCCATTGTTATCGGGGCACTTATCAGCTAAAGTACTGCTAACATTAAGAGCTTTAAAGGCTAAAGGATTTTACGAAGCAAACGCGATTGGAACATCTATTCTTCCATTAAAACAGTACAGCATTTCCACTTCACTCTTACAGCCAGTTTCACTATTAACTTTGCAGAAGTAAATGTAAGAGCTACAGTAAAACCCACCAGAATTTTCATAACAAAAAAATCGCTAAAGGTAAGGCCATAAGACATGCAGGATAAGGATGCAGGCCGCTTTTGACAGGTTGGTTTGGAAATCTTTGGGGGAGGCCTATGTTCAGCAGTGGACTTCTAAAGGCTGAAGAAGGAGAAGGTCATAAGACACCACAACACAACCGTCACAATTTAGGCAAAAGTAAGTAACAGTAACGTTGATTATTATTTTCAATGAACAAACTGTCCATTAGTCTTCGATTACACACACACACACTCATGCCCTTTATACCCGAAGGGGTAGGCAGTGGTGCAACTAGTGCACCCGCTTTTTTATCGTGCGTATTCCGTCCTATGATGCGATAGGGGGCGAGCCTATCGCCATATCGGGCACAAATTCCAGACTCCGGGCTGATACTGAGTAGAAATCCCAATATCACTATGCCCAACCCCGGAAATCGAGCCCGAGACCTCAGCATTACAGTCGTACCGTAATACAACTACGCCACCGAGGCAGTCATCGATTACAACACATATAAAGATATTAGTCGTAAAGTTAGTGTTCGTGAACAGCACAAGTCTCCCACTCTATTATTGCTGTCAAAACTAGGTAGTAGTTCTCTCAAAGGCAAGCCCGTGTCCGCTTATGGGTAGGCTATAACGACCAATCTCTATATTACTGCTGTCATGCAATTACATACATACTGTTGCCATCCAGTTTTGAGGATGTCGTAGCCAGTGTAAGTAAGCTTTACGTGGGGGTATCATGTAATGCTCTGTAATTCGACGTTCTGTACCTTTAATACACAGTATACAACACAGCTTTGCAGTCCGAGCCTTGCGCATATCGCTTACAGATTCCCTCTGTAAAAGAAAGTAGGTTATAAATTATTCAAAGCAGTCTATTGCAAGAATTGGTATGGTAAGATTTAGATGATGCAATTTACATTAACAAAACATTCCATAATTTTGTCTATAATATAATTTGACCACCAGGTTGTTAGCACTGTCGGAAGTTTGATGTAAGTAAAACGTTTTTACAAATGACCATTCAAAATTTAAAATGTTTTTTGTTTAATGTTTTCTTAATCCTACTAATATTATAAACGCGAAAGTTTGTAAGTATGGATGCATGGATGTTTGTTACTCTTTCACGCAAAAACTACTGAACGGATTTCGATGAAATTTTGCACACGGGTAGATTATGTCCTGGATTGACACATAGGCTACTTTTTATCCCGGGAAAATATAAAGCGGGACTTTTATCCCGGGAAGACTCATTCACGCGGGCTGAGCCGCGGGCAAAAGCTCGTTGTAAATAATTAGTTTTTTGAGAAAGGCAGATGAGTAATTGATTCAGAAGTAGTATCTTAACTACAAACAAAATACCAAGACTCGTTGAAGTAAAACTCACAAACACAACTTCAAAACACGATTCATATAGATGCTAACTCTTAACAGAGGTAATGAAATTATCTAGCCCACCTGCAAACTTTTCAATGTTAAACTTATATTATACACGTATAGATGCCGCGTCGCTATTGTCCCAAAGAAGCCTTGATTTTTTATTCTGTTTGTTTCAAGCAGTTAGTCTTCATTTATATTAGGCAACAATTTAGATTTTGTTACACATAAGCAAAACCATTCATTAGTTGAATCGTTTGATTACATACGGAATTTACGGGGAAATTTCGAATAATTAAGCGACTAGATTAATCCTCAGAGTATTAGTGACAACTCGATTCGAAACTCTGAAGAATCCACGCAGTATGTCATGGAGGATTACCACCATGGTACGCCCAGCGTGACTGCTGAACAGTAGGAAATGTATCTACACAAATAATATATACTAATTGTGATTTCTTAATAGTTTAGTGTGACTGCCTCGGTGGCGTAGTTGTATTGCGTACGCGTTACGAGTACAATTTGCGCGCTGAGGTCCCGGGTTCGAATCCTGGGTCGGGCCAAAAATATTGTGACTGGGTTTTTCCATCTTAAAAATTACTCAGTCGCAGCTCGGAGTCAGGAAGTTGGCGGTGTGATACCCCCGTGCCTCGGAAAGCACGTAAAGCTGTTGGTCCTGCGCTTGATCTCTCTCCGGTCATGTCGGATTGCCGTCTCACCGGACTATGAGAGTGAAGGAATAGTGAGTGCACTTGTGTATTGCGCACACACTTGTGCACTATAATATTTCCTGCGCACCTGGCTGATCTCCGTCGAGATTGGCCGCCGTGGCCGAAATCGGCTAGGAAGGGATTATTATTATTATTAATAGTTTATAGTTTTTCATACACTATCGTGAAGTACTCGGGATATTTTTATTTTTCTTGTTTGTTTTTGTCCATCTAGATTTGAATGTTATAATAAAAGCTTGAGGCAATGGATTGAATCCGCGGCTAATTAAGGTAATACCACTTGGCTTGAACTTTTAATTAGGATTGTTATTATAGTTTCTTAATACTGAGATAATGTTTTAGATTTACATATACCTACTAGCGATTTTCAACACTTTTAACATTACCTTAATTTGTAGAGCATTGAACAGGTTTTTTCGATATATATAGTTTTTGAAGTGAAAACTTCTTTAGTGGCGTTGAGCACTTTTGGGATGGGTATAAAATGTTAAACTCGCGTCAGGATCACGTGACCCTGCTCGAAAATGCGTAGGAGGTTTTATTTATTTTACACTTTGTACAAAAAATAAAGTACAGGCGGACTTAATGCCTAAGGGCATTTTCTCCCAGTCGACCTTAAGGTGGTGCAGAGAGACGGAGGCAGGTATATATTACTAGCTTTTGCCCGCGGCTCCGCCCGCGTGAATGAGTTTTCCCGGTATAAAAGTCCCGCTTTATATTTTCCCGGTATAAAAAGTATACATAATCTACCCGTGTGCCAAATTTCATCGAAATCCGTTCCGTAGTTTTTTAATTAAAAAATAGGGGTTGATCGCAGAGGGTTCAAAATTTAGGGATGTATGTATTTTTTAATGCTCTATTATAGAAAAATAAAAACAAAAAATTTTGTCCAAAAATTAAAAAAAAATGTTAAGGGTGAACAACCCTTATCACTTAGGGGGATGAAAAATAGATAACAACCTATTCTCAGACCTATCAAGTGTGAATATAAAATTTCATCAAAATCGGTTCAGCCGTTTCGGAGGAGTATGGGAACGAACATTGTGACACGAGAATTTTATATATAAGATAAATGAAAAATAAATAAAAATAAATCTCTGACTGCCTCGGTGGCGTAGTTGTATTACGGTACGGCTGCAATGCCGAGGTCTCGGGTTCGATCCCCGGGTCGGGCAAAGTGATTATGGATTTTTCTATTCAGTATCAGCTCGAAGTCTGGAATTTGTGCCCGATATGGCGATAGGCTCGCCCCCTATCACATCATGGGACGGAATACGCACGGCGAAAAGTGGGTGCATTAGTTGCGCCACTGCCTACCCCTTCGGGGATGAAAGGAGTGAGTATGCGTATGCGTAAAAAATAAATATGAGAATTTACCATCCCTTACTAATATGAACCTTAAATACATTGCGTAGAAGCTATATTTCTTAAACGAGTACATTTTTATTTATTTTCCCAGAATCGGTACGGCACGAGTACAAAAGAGCGTAACATTCATTTTTTCAAATTTTGATTTATAAGCAATGAATTGAAGAATGAAGAAATAGTGAAATTGACATTTTTGTGTACAATAGCGCAATAAATAAATATTGCATTTAACCACATAAATGCTAGTACTTTTAAATAAAGTACTGCTAATGCTAAACTAAATGTTAGTACTGATAAATAAAGCAATTAATGCGAAATGATTCCCTAAACATTCCAAAATATTCAGAAATGCATAACGTTAATGTTCAAGTTTTTTTTTACTAGTAACGAAACTAACGAGCTAGTAGCAAGTAATCACCTTCACAATATCAGAGTAATTATATCGGTTACAGTAAATTACTATGTTTTTTTATCCAGTATATGGTTTATCTGTATTCTGTGTGCTAAACAAATCCGTTCAACGCTTTCTACCTTTATTAACTTGTAGACATCTTCACAAATTATGGCATTTATAAATACATACATACAAATGGATCGGTTTCAAACAATAAAAAACAGAACACACATTACGCCTTCATCCTTGAAGGGGTAAACAGAGGTGCGAGGGCAGACGCCGCACCGGGCTGATATTGGGGAGAAAAAACCAATATTCATTTACCTGACGCACGATTCGAACCTGGGACCTCAGAGCGTTGTTATACCGCACACGGAATACAACTACGCCACCGAAGCAGTTATCAATAAAGAAGATTGTTAAAATCCAATCATAGACAACCAAACTCCACAGTAGTCTCAAAATTGCCCAGTGGTGCAAACCGACTACGGACGAGTTGTGTTAACGATTTTAGTCCGTATTCATTACCGTTGCAGTGGGCAGCGGCTGCGGTGAGTTCCACATTCACTTGCTAATTGCTTGTGTCGTTGTCCGGAATAGTCTCTCTGTAGTGTATTCACTATTCAGTTGGATGTTACGTGAAGCTTAATCATTACCGTCACCATGAAGTTTTGTTTTTATTATGGTAATGATCAAGTTAATGAAAAAAAAAGAAAGAATAATATGTAATATGAAATAAAAATATTTAATAGAAATATGTCTGAACCAAATTTGCAGTGAGATTATAGCACTCAATTTGTGAGATTATAATATTTTATTCTATTATATCAGTGTGTAACTGTGTTTCCTTATAGTATTATGTAAGTGTTATATTTATAAATTATTTATTTATTTATTTAGTAAGGCCAACGTAACGGACTGCCTCGGTGGCTTAGTTGTATTACGGTACGACTGCAAGGCTGAGGTCTCGGGTTCGATCCCCGGGTCGGGCAATGTGATATTGGATTTTTCTATTCAGTATGAGCCCGGAGTCTGGAATTTGTGCCCGGTATGGCGATAGGCTCGCCCCCTATCACATCATGGGACGGAATACGCTTGGCGAAAAGTGGGTGCACTAGTTGCGCCTCTGCCTACCACTTCGGGGATAAAAGGCGTGAGCATGCATGCGCCAACGTAACGTACATTAACACATGATTAGTTAACATGACAACGTTCATAGTAGCCTTAAGCTAAATGCCGTTACAATACAAGGCGTACATGGCATGCATATAAACCACAACAACTTAGCAAAATTATACACAAAAAGTAAAAATTAATAGTGCGTGAATTAAATGCACACACTTAAATGATACATTATTTTTACAATTTTAAGGATAAAGAAAGGAAAAAAAAAACAAAAAGGAAATCTAAATTATGTTAGTCTTTATTATGTTAATGTTTTGTCCACTACCTTCTCGCATTGCGTACACCTACCTTGATTTGTCTCTGCTGCACCTAATAAATGTTGACTGGTATAAAATGCCTTCGGCATTAAGTGCGCCTTTATACTCTTTGTATATAAAGTGTAAATAAATAAATATTTCATAACCTAAAATTCTTGTTTACAATTTATTACAAAAAATGTAACTGCATTATAACCTACTCACACTGCCTTACCGCTAACGATGACTATGCACATTTCCTCATCAGAAACTTGAAACTGAGTTCCAAACTTTACATCATCATCAGCCACACGACGTCCACTGCTGAACATAGGCATCTCCTAAAGATTTCCAGACGGACCTGTCAAAAGCGGCATGCATCCAGCGTGTTCCTGCGACCTTTATCAAGGCGTCTGTCCACCTTGCAGGTGGGCAGCCAACGCTGTGCTTGCCAGTACGTGGCCTCTACTCCAGAACTTTTAGATTTTTTAATTTTTTCCAAACTTTTAATGTTCTAAAATGTTATAAAAAGATTATCAATAAGAACTTCGTTGTCAAAGTTCCAGCTCGTATCTACAAGCACTTCCACGCGTTCCTAAGCCGGTTACAGCCAGTCTCCATTAACAAAGACTCCGAGTGAAGCCTGGACAACTTTGTTGTATGCAGTTTAATTTGCTGTAATTAACGGTGATGACGTAGTTAAGTCCTTTAGAAGCTGTGAGATGCTGCATCCTAGTTATAGTTATTGGTTGAATCTAATTTGGTTAAAGCGAAATATGATAAGACTGATTACTAATTAAATTTAATTACAGCATATTATAGATTACACTCTGTTATTAATTACTATGGTTTTAAGTAGATTGTTTCAGCGGCTGCTGTTGAAATATTTTTTTTCACGAATTCGCAACGTATTTTGTTGAAAGCTCATAAATATTCGAAATGTGATATTTTGTTACCTTTGTTGTGGTTGCATTGAATAAATATTTTTTGTTGATAAAAATATTATGTGCTTAAGTTTGATCTTTTTATAAAACATTTTACTTATGTAGTTTTATATAATGGAGTAAGTAATAACGTTTTCACATCTTTATAATCTTCCGAAACACTTTGATTTTAAAATTGTACATTAATATATTACTTAAGTAAACCTAGTTATGATCAAAGTTACAATAATTTACATATTGGTAAAAAAAAATATTGATTTTGGACTGTACTAATTTTATTATTATTCCGTAATTCGTAACCTCTCATAGGGTTTAAGCAGTTCAACTAATAAAAAAATCTTAGACGATAAATCAAACCTGTTTATTGTTTAGAACCACAATCATTATGTTCGTAAACATCTCATATTCAAAATAAAGTACTATATTATTTCATGTTTTCTAGAATGGTATAAATACCATTGGAAAACAGTTTTCCTTTGTATTTCTTTACTCGTCTACGTACGTTTTGCTTTACGTCCTTAGACGATCCCCTCTAACGTCCTATTACGACATTCAGCCCGCTTATTGGATCTGCAAGTTGGCCCAATTCCACTTACACAGTTTGGGCTCTAGTTTCTAATGTACTTTACAAAGTCTAGTGCCGTAAAATATTTACCGAGTTTGTGGAGTTATTCGTAAAGACCTTTAGTAAAAGTACTACTGCCTCGGCGTAGTTTTACTATGGTGCATCTGCAGTACTGAGGTCTCGGGTTCGATTCTCGGGTCGGGCAACGTAATATTGGGCTTTTCTACTAAGTATCAGCCTGGAGTCTGGAAGTGTGCCCGGTAAATGGCAATAGGCCCACCCTCTATTACATGGGACCTAATAAAGCTGACGAAATGGGGGTGTGATACATCTGTGCCTACCCATGAAATACCCATGGGAAAACGGCGTGATGCCAAGTATGTATGTATGTAAAAGTACTAGCGACCCGCCCCGGCTTCGCACGAGTAGCACTAATTATCTATAACCAGATGCCGATGAGGACACAATATTGTCAAAAAGCAAAAAAAAAAAAAAACCGATTGCTACCAAACTTCACAGGGGCCGTATCCAAGATGTGTTCTACAAGCGTAGTAGAAAACTAAAAAATGTACGCGAATAACACAACTAATTTATTTATTTTAATGGGAGTTTACATCAGAGAATACACATAATTATAATACACATTATTTTACATATTGCAATATTATGGCATAAGATAGCAGTGTTTCTCTACTTACAGTAAACTTCAGCACGCATTACTTACAGTACAAACGAATTACAAATCAGTATTATACAAAGGAAACAGAAAAAAACAATGGTAATACAAACAGTGATAGTTACAAAATGTTATTAGTAATTTTTGTGTTAAATTTTAATTACCATTTTAAAGTTACCATCAATCATCAACCTATAGACAAGTCTATCGCAAAGATACGTCATTCCCATACATATTTTTGATAGATACGAATAGTTAGCGCAATTTTTTGGTATACGTGCTTGGGGTACTGAAACTACTAAGTGCACTTTCCCCTTTAAACCTTCTTCAAACATTTCAATTGTTCCCTCTAAAATATTGGATGTCTCCCTACATTTCCCACAAAAATGCGTCACGTTTTAAAGTGATATTGTGTGTCTCACACCCATTGTTGTTTATGTAGTTTCATGTATTAGCGCATGTTTTAAATCATTTTTAAAAACAGTACAGTAATTACAACATTGTGTTGTATAGAAAACTTCTAAGAAATTCAATAAAGACTAAATCATTATAGGTTTGCACAAGATTTCCGCTTGGGAATTGAATTTAGGAAATTTAAATTCGCCTAATTGTTGCTCAAGTTACCTTCCATCGGTGCTCTCTCGCGCAATGTAATCTTTTACGTCAACAAGATAAGATGAATTTTCAAGAAAGGTAAAAAATACGATGAAAAGGTAATTAATGGTTGTGTCTACACCTGAGGGATTAACGTCTATTATCCCAGTATTAGAGATACGTGAGTGCTGGAGTTCATTGTTACAGCGCCTAGAGTATAAAAACATTTTCAACTATGTTTTTTTATACGAAAACAGCAATGTGACCACTGTGCACCTGAATACGTGATGGTAGTGGAGTGCTATAGTTTTCTTTATTATTTTTACAATTACTACATTGTTATTATACTACAAAAGTTCGAGATATCGGACAATTCGTTATGGGACTCAAATGGACTTGGGCAGGCCATGTAGCTAGATGAAGTGATGACAGGTGGAGTAAGATGCTGACTGAGTGGTGGCCAAGGCAAGGCAAACGCAGCGTGGGTCGTCCGGTGACAAGATGGGTCGACGACATTGTGAGGATCGCGGGTCGAACCTGGATGCGATTGGCTCGAGACCGAGAAAGGTGGCACCATATGAGAGAGGCCTATACCCAGCAGTGGGACCCTAAAGGCTGTGGATGATGATGATGACATTGTTATTACAATTCAATAATAACGTTATGATTAAGTATATTGGTTAAGAAGTATAATAGTATGTAAGAAAACTTAGTTATTTTAAATACGTTGTCAAAAATTGCTTCGTTCAGTTTTACAGCGGCTCAAGGTAGGCAGAGGAACATTTTGTGCACCTATGATTTACTAGGTTTTGTCCGCGGCTCCGCCCGCCGGAAAAAGTTTTTCCCAGATAAAAGTCCCGCTTTATATTTTTCTGAAATAAAAATATAGCATTCTAATTATAAAAAAAAATTTGAAATCGGTCCATAGTTTTTGAGTTTATTCGTTACAAACCATTGATGTATTTTTTTAATACATCAATGTTAAAAACATATAAATATTTCCTTTTTATAATATTGATGTGGATTCTGGCATTGAATATTTATTAGTGGAAGTTTGGTATACCTACAACATAATGAAGTTAGCGAATCGATTGCCTTATAGTAAGCATTACTATGGCTCAAAACAGTCGATATACCAACCTACTATCCAGAAAACCCATAATATTTAATTACTAAAAACTTTTTAAAAAAAAATAGCACCGACTTCAAAAACCACTCTAATGTAAAAAATAACTTATTTATTTATTTATTTATCATTTGTACAATATCTTTACAGGTACATTAAACCTAATACAATATTGTCGCTATTAACTATTGTATTCAATAACACACTTTATACTATAACATTTAAATATATAATATCAAGAATATATATATAATTTTTTTTTTTTTTGTATACGCTTAACCTCCGTGAAATATGTAACATCTTATATAATATTATTATCCTGCATAACAAATCACACTTAAAAGAACTCTATCGATTTCACTCAAAGTAGCCGAGAATATATCCACCCTGTCATGAGTCACGTTAATTATTTTAATTATCCGCGTCACGGCTGTTTTCGCCAGTAGATTGGTTCTGGCTACTGGTACCGCGAGTAGTTGTGGGAGCCGTCGCTTACCTACGTATCGGTCTGGTACGCACAGGTTCAGATGCCGCAGCACTCCCGGGTTATGTGCTACACCTCGTAGTAGTTTTATTATATACGCCGCGAGTGTGAAGTCCCGGCGCACCCTAAGCTCATTGTATCCCACCATCCCCAATACAAATAATGTAGGGTACATTAAAGGGTAGAACGGGTATACTCCGTATAATTTAAAATACAAGTGTCTTGTAAATTTATTTTGGACCCGCTCCAACATGGCACTATACTTTGCTTCATAGGGAGCCCAAATAACGGCACTATGTTCAAGATGACTCCTGACTAGCGCGTCGTACAACACCTTGATTGTTGTAATGTTGGTGAACCCTTGAGATTGTCTGACTACAAACCCTAAATTCCTGTATGCTTTCTTGCATATCTTATTTATATGTTCCCGGAAGCTTAGCTCGGTACTGAGAAGTACCCCTAGGTCCCGTACCTGCGATACTCGTTGCATCGGCTCCTCTTCCACCTTGTACTCATAGCGCATAGGAGTCCTCGCGCGTGTAAAGGTAATAACCGAGCATTTAGTACATTGAAGCAGAGTTTATTTTTATGACTCCACTCCACCACCCTGCTTATATCCTCTTGAAGGCGCTCACAATCTATGTTACCCTTAACCTCATGCAGCAATTTGAGGTCGTCTGCAAATAATAAACATGATGCATGTCTGACAACCTCCGGCAAGTCATTTATCATTATAATAAATTCGAGAGGCCCCAAATTGCTGCCCTGACTTACCCCAGATCTGGTGTAATATGGTAAAGATTCGTACCCATTATAATCTACATACTGTTGCCGATCTTTCATGTAGCTGGCAAAGAATTGTAACAGGTGTGGTGTACACCCAATAGCCGCTAGTTTCCTTAATAACACATCGTTGTCAACTGTGTCGAACGCTTTTTATACTTTGCTCATGGGTTATAATTTAAATACTACCAATATTATATACACTGCCATTCGTGTGATTATATTTATGTGCAATGAATAAACCTTTGGAGTCGGTGCCTGATTTTTTGTACTTATTTGTCATGCGACTAGAATTTTTTAATTCATTCTTTTGTAAAGTACATAGTTCATATTACAATTTAATGTGTGTAATTTATCTACGAGTATTTTTTAATAAACATATTTGTGTGAAGCGGCGATAGCCTAGTTGGGAGTGGAACGGACTGCCGAGACGAACGTCCGCAGGTTCAAAACCCAAGGGCACACAACTCTGACTTTTCTAAAAAGTTATGTGTGTATTCTTTGTGAATTATCGCTCGCTTTAACAGTGAAGGAAACAACGTGAGGAAACCTGCATACCTGAGAAGTTTTCTGAATTTCGAAGGTATGTGAAGTCCGCCAACCCGCACTAGGCCAGCGTGGTGGACTAAAGCCTAAAACCCTCTCAGTAGTAGAGGAGGCCCGTGCTCAGCAGTGGGCAGTATATAATACAGGGCTGGTATGGTATGGTATATTTATGTAGGCAGTTCGATTTTTTATGACCGGCACCGACTCCAAAGGTTTATTCATTGCACATAAATATAATCACACGAATGGCAGTGTATATAATATTGGTAGTATTTAAATTATAACCCATTAGCAAAGTATAAGTTATTTTTTACATTAGAGTGGTTTTTGAAGTCGGTGCTATTTTTTTTTAAAAAGTTTTTATTTTTCACTTTTTAGTAAATAGGTAATGCAATATAGAGTTCAATATTATAATTATTGCTATTATATATTCAAATCTTGTAATTTATTATAATAGATGGAATTCCCAAAGCTGTCTTGATTCGATATTTTGATGATCAAACAATAGATACAAGCCTAGAAATACTAGCTCAAGAGTCATGAGTAAGAGACTTTTGAAAGTGAAAGAGTTTTTATATCATTTATATCGGACATATAAAACTCTTTGAGTAAAACTGACAACGGAAATTTTTAAAAACTAGTAATTCTATCAAATTATATTCATCATCATCATCATCATCCGCCCTGTGTTATATACTGCCCACTGCTGAGCACAGGCCTCCTCTACTACTGAGAGGGGTTAGGCCTTAGTCCACCACGCTGGCCTAGTGCGGGTTGGCAGACTTCACATACCCTCGAGATTCTTATGGAGAATTCTCAGGTATGTAGGTTTCCTCACGATGTTTTCCTTCACCGTTAAAGCGAACGATAATTGATAAACAATACACACATAACTTCGAAAATTCAGAGGTGTGTGCCTTGGGTTTTGAACCTGCGGACATTGTCTCGGCAGACCGTTCCATTCCCAACTTGGCTATCGTCCACTTCAATCACACTTCATTATCGTTATATATTTCTCACCAAAGAAAAGAAATCTCATCCATACATTATAATTTGTTCGCAGAGCCATCCATTTGTCTATGTTATCCAGGTCCAGATACATATTTCTTGTTCAGACGGAGCGAGACATCTTGTTATCTTGGTAACTCAAGCCTAGGCTTCGCTTGGAGCGGTTCGATAAAGATGTATTGTTTTCGATACTATAATGTGGGTAAACGCAAATCCTTATTTAGTAAACAAGACTAGCTTTTGCCTGCTGCTATTCGTGATATTTTCAATGCTGAAAGGCGTATTTGAATTTTATTTTGCTGCGATAATTAATATTATGTGTTATTAGTTTGTCTAAGGCCTAACCCCTCTCAGTAGTAGAGGAGGCCCGTGCATAGCAGTGGGCAGTATATAATACAGGGCTGATTGCATTGCATTAGTTTGTCTATCTGAAGATTAGTCTTATAGTGGGAAGAGTATGTAATAATGAGTGTGTAATAAAGATTTCAGTATATACATGTAACTTAAATTGAAGCAGGTGGTCCAAGCCCGAGTAACTTTATTCGGACATTTCTCATTGTAGTGTATATATTATATGAGATTTTTTCTTACATCTCATACAGAAAATTCCAAACTTCAATTCATATTCAACACTAAGAAGAAGTAGAAGAAAGAAGACGCTCGTCAATAAATTAAAATATTGCCATTAAAGGTACTCCCAGATAGCAGTTATAAAACATTGTGTAGCACGATAACATTTTATAACAGTGTGTAAAATTTTGCTACAATATGCACGCATGCTCACGCCTTTTATCCCCGAAGGGGTAGGCAGAAGCGCAACTAGTGCACCCACTTTTCGCCGTGCGTATTCCGTCCCATGATGTGATAGGGGGCGAGCCTATCGCCATATCGGGCACAAATTCCAGACTCCGGGCTGATATTGAATAGAAAATCCAATATCACTTTGCCCGACCCGGGGATCGAACCCGAGACCTCAGCATTGCAGTCGTACTGTAATACAACTACGCCACCGAGGCTACAATATGTTAAGAAGTTATATGTTGTAAGCGCTCCCACACTGGTTCAACTCGTTGTATAACATCGTATAACATTCTTTGCATAACATTTAGTTAAATGAAGTTGTATAACATCACTAACAATTTATAACTTTAGTTACAATTTGTTAAAAAATGTTCTACAACAAATGTTACGCAACATTCTCTAACGTTATATAACTGCTGTGTGGGAGCACCTTAACATAAACCGATTCATTTTATGAACTAAAACACTACAAAAGAACACAAATCCGTCTACAAAGCCAATTGGGCGACAATGGGCCCACGGGGATAATGGTAAGGCCCTAAACAATGTATCCCCAATACAACAATAAATTCTCGCGCCTGTACGGTTTCTTATCGCTTGAACTTAAGGAACGATTTGAGGACGTTACCGTAGTGCGTCACAAATCGTGGGACAGGGCCGGATTGGGCGATGAAGATGGGAGTCAATTTGTTAAAACTTTGCTATTATATCGCGATTTATGCAAAAATATATTCATTTAGTAATTATTTATGGACAAAGTTATAATATCACACACTCGAAGCAGTAGTCGTACTGAGCACGAATACGATTATGGCAAAATTATATAAATTGTATCAGCAAAGATGCAGTGGTCGCAGGGTATTGTTCAAATAATGAATACTGTTTACAGCCAATTAATCGGTTATATAGTTACAAAACTAACACATAGGTGAGAGTACTATCTTAAATCTACTAGACGTTAAAAATAGCTCCCTAAAAATATTTGCGCGTGTGCCAAATATTCGCTTATGTCTTCATGATCCGTTTCGTGGTCGTCAATTAGGGGGTCAAAGTACCCATCATAAATTTCTGGTTCCATTTCTTATAACATTAGACGCAGTTTTCCTACGCATGCGATTTTGCGTGTGTTTCCCATATAGGCGTTCCTGATTGCGTTGTAATTTAATTTTTGATTACTTGGCGAAACTCGTTTCATATTTCTCGCGTTATTTTATGGAGGCAAGCACTTGGTAATTGTAGGGTTCTAATTGCCTTAGGAAGTATCGTTAATGGTATACATTAATTAACCATGAATGTAATTAGTTTAGAATAAATACTACCAAAGTAATTTTTAATTTTACATGAAAATAGTACAGGCAAAATATAAATGTTGGGCCACAATAACGTCGTTGACTCGGTGGCGTCGTTGTATTACGGCATGACTGCAATGCTGAGGTCTTGGGTTCAGTAAGCCCGGAGTCTGGAATTTGTGCCCGATATGGCGATAGGCTTGCCCCCTATCACATCATGGGACGGAATACGCACGGCAAAAAGTGGGTGCACTAGTTGCGCCTCTATCTACCCCTTCGGGGATAAAAGGAGTGAGTGTGTGTGTGTATAATAACGTTTACTAACTTTTGATAATTGAAAAGTACAATTGAATATCAATTGAATAATGATATCAGTGAAGTTAGGGATTAATTATTGCTTGCAATAATCGCATGCTATTATTGCACACTAAAATCATAACAAGATTATTGCATCATACTGTACAGACGCAGGTGATAATAAAAACTCGCATGCGATTATTTCACATGATTATAGCAACTTTCTCGCCCACTACTACTGTTTACAAGATGACATTGTTCTTGACCGTGTATCATATTTGTTTTGAATATCTGTCAAAAAACTCATCAACAATTATTGTTTAGGCCAGGCAAGTATTGCCTGTCAACGCGGTCAAAATTGCCTAGCCATTGCGCATGTTCAAACGGGCAACCTTTTTATTTTCTCTCAATAATCTTATGTACGCGGAAAGTAAATTACTCCATGTAAATTGAGCTTAAAACACACAAAACACGTTATCCTTTAAAGTCAAATGTAATTTCATACCAAGCGATATTGAAAAAGTAACCAGCGAGCACAAAGGAACAATTAATTATTATTCCATTCCATTTGACTTGTGGAAATCGAAAAGCAATTAATTTTCGAGCCTGTAGGCTCTTTGAAATTCACTGAATGTCTGCTGATGATTGGCTTGTTTCACTTAAAGGGTTATTGATGTATGAAATCTGTATTTTAGGGCTAATTTATGTACCTACTTATAGGCCATATTCGTATTTCACTAAACTGATGATAAGGCACGTCTAGAGACCGGATTATATGCAAAATGCTTAAAATATGCATGAGAAATGTCAAAATATGCAACATAAATTAATGAATAGTAACTTATTATTATATTAAACAGATGGGTGACCTAAAAAAACCTCCGCAGGTAAGATACACAATATGCCTCGCATCATTTGTATATTACTTATTTTGAGTTATCCTAATAAAAAATTGTAATATAATATAGCGAAAATATGCGACACCTATATGTTTTTAGTCATGATAATATGTAAAAGTATAAAATATATAGATATATATCAGCTTAGAGAGGCGAGTGGGTACGTCATACTCATCAAGAGTATCCAGCATATAATCTATACATCTATACATATAAATAAAATTGGAGTGTCTGTTTGTAATATTGAAATAACCGTTTTTTACTACATGTATATGAATATATATACGGTACATACACCAAAATAACATTTTTTACAATTTTTGTCTGTCCGTCTGTCTGTCTGTCTGTCTGTTTGTTCCGGCTAATCTCTGAAATGGCTGGACCGATTTTGACGGGACTTTTATTGGCAGGTAGCTGATGTAATAAGGAGTAACTTAGGATACTTTTTATCCCGGGAAAATATAAAGCGGGACTTTTATCCCGGGAAAACTCATTCAGGCGGGCGGAGCCGCGTGGAACAGCTAGTATTATAATAAATTGTGACTGCCTCGGTGGCGTAGTTGTATTACGGTATGACTGTAATGCTGAGGTCTTGGGTTTCATTCCCGGGTCGGGCAATGTGATATTGGGTTTTAAATTCAGTATCAGTCTGCAGTCTGGAATTTGTGCCCAATATGGCGATAGGCTCGCCCCCTATCACATCATGGGACGGAATACGCACGGCGAAAAGTGGGTGCACTAGTTGGGCCTCTGCCTACCCCTTTGGGGATAAAAGGCGTGAGTGTGTGTCTGTGTGTATAATAAATTGAAGGTTATTTCATAACAAACCAAGATTGCCGCTCCGTCGTGTTTCGTCTCGGTTTGAAATATCGTCTATGATGGCGGTGGACAAACACTCCGTGCTATGCACTGTTAAATATAATCTTCTTCAATAGAATCTATAACAAAATCGTTTTAGTCTTCCTACAACCGAGTCTCATTATTCAGTTGCAAGTATAAAAATAAATGATAAATCTCGAAATCCAATAAGAATCAACAAAACCACGAGGACAGTGTAACGTTGCTAGGAACGTTAACTCTCTTCGTAAACGGGCTACCGTTTACGACAGTTTAACTACCAATAGAAACCGTTAATGTATCGTATTGGCTGGTTAAACTGTCACTAGTTTTGACGTACGTCTGAACGGCGCTCGTATAAATAAGCGTGCAATGTCACGCGCGCCCTTTTTCTTATAATCTTCTTCGCCGTAGCAACACTACCAACTAACTGCGTGTTGCCACGTACATCGTTGTTCCCACTGGGGTGAGTGTGCCAACGACTACTAACCGCTTCCAGGTATTCTGTGCATCTGGGCTCGTGAGCTATCACGAGTCACTGGCGCGGAATGTAAGCCTAGCTTGCATTCCGACCCGCTGGGATTCTGATTCCAGGTTTTTTTTTCTACGGTGCGGCGTTGACCGCCGACCTTTTCGACGGCGTGGAGTGCTGACTCCATGCTCCGCTGGCGTCGGGAGAGCTGCCTCCCGATCCCAGTCACGTGCTCACCGCCGTCCCTCCACGGTGCGGAGTGCTGACTCCGCCACGTGCACACCACCATCGTCGTCGCGGGTGCTGACCCCGGCCACGTGTGCACCATCGTCGCGGGTGCTGGCCCCGACCACCTCACCACCACCATCATCGTCGGGTGCTAACCCCGACCACCTCAGCACCGCTGCGCAGACCACGTGCTACCATCTGCCCGGTGAGCTGTCGCCGGAGCTAGCCACGTGCATCAGCGTCGTGCCGTTCGCCTGAATCGGAGTCTCCGCAGGCCAGTGACTCGTTTGCATACCACCAGCAAACCGTACCGAGTGTAACGCGGAGGTGCAAAATAAAGCTCGTACCACGAACCTAAAACCCTGAGTTTCTCTCTCTTCTATCTATCACTATCTACCTGCGGCGGAGCACGCCGCAACAGCGCAGCAAAATATATTCCTTTCTCATTCACAATATGAACGGTATGATTTATAAGCAAGCTGTCCCGTGACGTCATTTGTTAGATTTTATTGATGCCACGCCTATTTCAATGTTGACTGCGCAGCTTGATAATGTAATGGGTTTTGCATCTATTGTAAATGTTACCTTTAACATGTTGATATATTTATTTTTATAGCAGGAAAGACTGTCCATATAAATCTACTTTTAGAATTTTATCGCGGTTTTTTTTTCGACATTTCAGAAACTGCTGTCTTCACAGTTACCAGTAAAGTCAGCCATAGTTGAACGTGTTTCGGTTGTATTACCATAATGTATAGTTACAAATAGGATTGGCTATATCCGTTAGCGTGATTCTATCAAAAAATTTCAAGCCGCCGAATAAGCTGTTTAAAGATTGAGAGATTTCAGTATAATTTAAAGGAACAGATGTTGCTAATGATTATCATTATGTGAGCTAATTACGCGTTTAGTCAACAATTTATTTAAAGTCTGATAGCTGTTTTCATTTTTATGTTACTTCACCCACAGCATATATGTATGTATTTACATACCTATTATAGTTTTAGTGTTATCTGGGCATAATGAATTTACAAACAGACTATTGTTTTGTAAAAGTTTTGAACATTCTCCGTATTTTCTGGGCTTCAGTTACTAGAATACTTATTTACAAGGTGCCCTATTTTATTGCTTTTTCGGAATTGAATAAATTATACAAATTCTGGCGTACTTATCTCATATCGTATCGATAAAATTACCTGTCCACGGGTTATTGTACTTCCCGCAAAAAGATATAAAAGATTGCTTCCTTCCCCATCTTTACATAAAGAATAAGGCTCGTTTATCTTCCGTCGCATCTAGTGTTGCTGGAAATTCACCCATAATTTTGGTATTATATGTGTGTATAAATGCAATTACATTATTATTATTGTATATAGTCAAACAATCCGAATTCTATAGATTTAAACAGTCTACCAATGGAAAAAAAAATATTTACTACTTAACAACCACTATTAGGGTAAGTCCTAATACATTAGTGTTGATCTACTTATACTAATTGTGCTTTATAAAAACTTAAATCTATTATATTTAAATGACATTATTTATAGTCGATAATCGGCTCGCCTAGTCTAGAGGTGTAGCTATTTAATACACACACACTCACGCCTTTTATCCCCGAAGGGGTAGGCAGAGGTGCAACTAAGGCACCCTCT
Organism: Sphinx pinastri; assembly: GCA_947568825.1. Lineage (NCBI taxonomy): Eukaryota > Metazoa > Arthropoda > Insecta > Lepidoptera > Sphingidae > Sphinx > Sphinx pinastri. Next base: position 3,253,214 of record OX387627.1, on the reverse strand, counting down.
TTTCACCGTGCGTATTCCGTCCCATGATGTGATAGGGGGCGAGCCTATCGCCATATTGGGCACAAATTCCAGACTCCGGGCTGATACTGAATAGAAAAATCCAATATCACATTGCCCGACCCGGGGATCGAACCCGAGACTTCAGCATTGCAGTCATACCGTAATACAACTACGCCACCGAGGCAGTCAGCTATTTAATACTTCATATTTAATACATAAATTCTGTCATAACAAATTTCAAACATAATTACCACGAGTTCTTGCAACATTACACATGAAGCAACGTTCCCTACATTGCATGACTGGCGCATACCTTCAAATTGTGTAAAATGTAGGCATTAGGATGTTTCCAACGCGTGGGCTGCGAATTAATCACAATGATTTAATTAAAGGAAGAAATGAGCGCTGGGTTTATTTAACACTGTTTTTGTTGGCAAATAAAACGACGCCATTTTGAAAATTGAATTTGGGTACTAATAGCTATACACAGGAGGGAATGTCGTACCTATTAAAGTAGCCTTTGTAAACAGGGTTTTGAAACTATTTCTTGCTTACTTTAATAACAAAATAAGTTATAGTTGAGAAATAATTATAAAGAATAAACTGAATAAATAAGTTCTAAGAATTAAAATGGAAATGTTTAATGTAAAAAAAATAATAGACACTTTTTGCCGTTCTTCTTCCGCCCTATGATGTAATACAGCGCAAGTCTTTCGTGTATTAAAAGTGTCTTATAATAATATGTACTATATAGCCGTGGAATAAGGTCACGTGGAAGGAGTGGGGAGAAAAATATTAGGAGCCTAACAAGCAACAGGATGTTAAGACAAAGATTTATAATGTTTTTCTCCATCAGAACTGAAACTTTGACTTTTCCTTCAGAGTTCAGAAAATTTTTCTTCACATCTTTATTATGAAAGATTTATGTTCTAATATTCAAGTGTTTGTTACAGTTGGAAAAATACTTTGACAAGAAAAATAGGATGGATTTAATGCAGTTCATATGACATTTACAATAGAATGGAAGTACGTATTATTTCGTTGATTATATCATTTAGTTTTTCGGCTACAGCATGATATTCGTAAGAGGTTTAAAACAGATTTTTAGGACAGTCAGCGGCATGGCAGTGCCCTGGTATTGCTGACGTCTATGGGCGACGGTGACTACTTACAATCAGGTGGGCGGTAAGCTCGTCTGCCTACCGAGGCAATCGAAATAAATGTATCAGCTAATGTTATTAACAGAAAACTTAGAAACATCTTAGGCTGACTAGCGCAATGCTGTAGTCAGTGCTATATAACTTTTAGAGTGTGTGAGTTACTGTGTATGGTTAACCAGGGCTTTTATCATAACTCGATTTTTTATAGTTTCCCACATTAAGTGTAAAAGTGAAAGTGATTTTTGCTAAAATAAGCCTAAATAGGGCATTTGCATCCACTACGCCTAAATGACAAATAGGTACTAACTACGAAGTGCCTATTCATACTGATTTCAAAAAAAAAACTTTGATATGACACGTAATGTTAAGAATGTTTATGAGTGCGTATGGAACACGTTTCGTTAGATTTGGTAGGGGATTATTTTTATTGCTACAGAATGACGAGACGAGCATGCCGCTCGCCTGATGATAAGCAATACGACCGCCCATTATCAGTTGCAACATCATACAGAACTTTTAAGTACAAAGTACTGCGTGGCACTGCACTGCGCTCGTCACCCTGAGACATTAGATGTTAAGTCTCATAATGTTCAGTAGTTATGCTGGCTACAATGTTCTTTAATCCGGAACACAATATTGCGTGCACACTGGTGCTTGGTGGAAGAAATACCTACCCAGACGGCCCCTGGCATACGAGAAACCTACCACCACTAAACTGTCTGGCATATCTAAACTTTTGAACTAATTATTATTATAATTGGTGTTTTTAATTTACCATCACTTACGTCAACCTACATAATACTTCAGTTACACGAACAGTACACACGAACGTGTATTCAAATTTGAAAATTAATACCCTATTTCATATTTTAGTATCTACCAAGATGGGCGATTTATAAGCTGATATGCCGTAACATAAAAATTTACATAAATAGCTCACGATATGATAATATCTTCACTTCAGGATTCTGTTGTTTATTATAATATTAATACCAAAAAATACTGCCTCGGTGGCGTAGTTGTATTACGGTACGACTGCAATGCTGAGGTCTCGGCTTCCATCCCCGGGTCGGGCGAAGTGATATCGGATTTTTGTATTCAGTATCAACCCGGTGTCTGAAATTTGTGCCCGATATAGCGATAGGCTCGGCCCCTATCACATCATGGGACCTACCCCTTCGGGGATAAAAGGCGTGAGTATGCAAAAAAAACTAAAACTGACTACCTCATTGACTATGACTGCCTCGGTGGCGTAGTTGTATTACGATCCGACTACTATGCCGAGGTCTCGGATTCGATACCTGGATCAAGCAAAGTGATATTAGGTTTTTCTATTCAGTATCATCTCGGAGTCTGTAATTTGTACCCGATATGACGATTAAACTTTTAATATTTTCTACTTCAAGATTACGTAATTTGTTCATAAGGCGCTAGGCGTCAAATTCAGTCTACAAGTTTGAATGAAAATTTCACTTGTACTTATGACGTTAATTTTAGAAAATTTGGGCTTAGAATGTGACAAACAAAAACACGACACGACTGCGTTTCGTTTTATTGGGATTGGTTGAGAGACTAACACGTGACTGGCGTATTCGTCACTCGATCAATTACAAACATCAAAATTAAACGACATCGTCTTACGAGTTGCGACTTTTTGCCACATTCTAAGCCAACTGCTAGATAAATAAGAGAAAGTATGCCTTTATTAGGAACGAAATTACATGCTGTGATACGATATGCAAATAACCCTTTATTAAACGTTTTATGACATGAATATCAAGGGAATGACTTTGACCCAAATATTGATTATACAATTACGTCACTCGTATTACGTATCGTCAGATAAGAGTTCATTCACCTAGAAAGTCGTTATAAAACTTGATCGATATGAATTCACTTTCCTATAGAAGTTGTTAATGAAAGTACGGAATAATGAATGCTAATATTTTATTCTTTTCCAATTCCTTTTTTGAATTTTCTTTTTTTTCGAACGTTATGGCTGGTGCATTTTAATTGCTTCTGAGAATTATTTAAAATAATAAGACCTTCTTGTTTTTTTTTTGGAATTTTAAATATAAAGGACATGTCCAAAAGTTATAAATGGAGGGGTCTAAAAATATTTTGGAAATGGATCCAAAATCCATATTTTTGCCCCTTTAATATCCATAAAGTTTAGATTTTGAGTCCCAGCACCCATTCAAAAAGCGAACATCTCCTTTAATGAGCATAATGATCAAGTTTGTCGAATAACTTAACAAGGTTATCGCATTGATATTTACAACCAAGAAGCAGATTGTAACATAATACGAAAATCAAATAAGTATTAAGATTTGACATTTACGACCTTATTTATAATCAGTTTATAAACCTATTTTAGTTATAGAATATTTTGTCTTCTTCCTCCAAACTCAATCCAAAAATCGTTCGAATAAAACATCCGATATCTAAAATAGATTTTTAAACTGATTATAAATAAGGCCGTTAGTAGATACCGGCGTCTATATTTCCAGAAATCAGTAATATACTTGCCCATGTTCCTTCATAACCACACAGCAACCATATTGAATGTTTTTATTTGTTTAAATTCTGTATATTTTCAACCAGTATAGATGCTATTTTCTCTACAATTATTGTATTCTTTTTTCTTACTTACAAATATACGAACTCAGTCTTCGCCATTGCATAGTAAAGAGCCATCAGGGAACAGTCCACATAATACATCTCTATTGCGGTTGGAACTCGAGAGTCGAGCTCTATGGAAAGGATATAGTTACGTAACACGGGCGCGATGTTACATCAGCGAAGTACAGTCCGCGACAAAAATCTAACAAACAACAACTTGAAATCAATACATGTTATGTTTAATATATTTTCTTATTTAAATTACGTAAAGGCTCAGTTCATTTCAGTAATGAAAAACACGTTGGTCCTATCAAGTACAAGTACACAAAAGTTACCCCGTCAGGTTGACTGGTAGAGAATGCCTCGGCATTTAGTCCGCCTATACACCTTGTATAAATTGTTCAATAAATAAATAAAAGTATTAGAAGTTTTGAATTTGTTCAACTATTTTTGTCGCTGACTGTACATCAATATTCGGCTTTTCAGCACTTCGGTACACCCTATCTACGGCTTTAAAATAGTTCCACGCTGCGTGAAATGTGGTTTCGTGCTTTGTTTTCAATGTAGAGTGTTTTTGGTTTTAGTTGGGTTTTGTCGGGTTCTTTTGTAAGAATTTACAGAATATTTGTATTAGCACGTAGAAAATATCGGTACTACAAATGTCTTTTTTATTTCTGATTTATGTGTGTGTGATTAGGAGTTCCAAAAAACTTCTGTCGTTTACAAAAGCAGTATTCCATTTACCTTATCTTAAGAAATATTATGTAGAAAATGTTTTAAATAAAAGACAAATTATGTACATACATTTATTCAATCAATTTCTATCATATCTATAGTATAGCGACTTAAGATGAATTTTCGTAGATTTAATCAGCATAAAATACATATAATATCAACATAATTATAAATTACAACAATGAAACTCTTGAACAGTAAAAAGATGAAGCGTTAAGACCTAAGTAATACCGCAATTCAATAACTACTATAAATTATACAATAGAATAATCTAATAATGTTGAATTTAAGATGAAATGAAGCTTCAATTTCGTAGATTCTGGTTAGAAATTTCAAAGATAGAAAAAATCTTAGTTGAAAAATTGATTGTGAAATATCCGTACAACGGGATTGGATAAGATATGACTACAAGATATGCTATTATACGATTAAATTTCGTTGTTAAGATTCTAAGAACTCATATTAGTATGAGCTTAAAAAGTGAACTTGAAACTCTCTATAGAAGTGAAATTTATGAACACGTACACAAATAATTTCAGATCCGTAGTCAGTATTGAAATTGTAAATCTGAAGATGATATCCTCATTGATTTTATTGACTACGAATCGAGACAAAAATTCTTGACGATGGCTGTCGAGAAATTTTTGCGACATCAAAGCACTGCTTTACCACACTTTATAGGGAATGTAGTTTTCCTCGACGTTTAGAAGCTAGTTCGGCCGAATATAAAGTTGCCGGCGGCGTTCGGGTCTTCAGTGGAGAAATACTCCTTCCAAAGTTCCTGGAACTCTTCCCAGGAGACGCTGTTTCGGCCCTGAATGAAAAAGGAATTGTGAGTTGGAAATTCTACATTCGTTCGTTCAATTTCAAAGTTTTGATTGTGGTGTTAGAGTCGATATTTGTTTTTATATTATTAGTTGTTTAAGATATATATTAAAAGGTTGATAACAAAAATCTATAAGTATTTTAATTTGATGTAGGAACCTATATAAATATCTATACAACGAGATTATAAATGACTATACGGTAGAACTTTTATAAAATTAAAAAAATCTATCATTTAAATTATTACATTTGCATTCAAACAAACGAATATTATTCGCCGTTTTCAATAAATAATCTCCTGAATTATACAGCGGAAATGTTTTTGTAAGCTCCCTCATTATTTATAATTGTATGAGGACAGCTTAAATATATGGCCGACTGGTTTCCGGGAACAAACAAAAGGCCGTTTGATGCCGAATAAAAGCGTTGTTAAAGGGTAAAAAAAATACCAGTGTTAATGTAAAAAGAAATTCAAAATATATTATTCATTTGTGAAATTTAAGACCATACCCTTACCAGCCCTGTATTAAATACTGCCCACTGCTCAGCACGGGCCTCTTCTACTACTTAAGAGGGTACAAATTTAAGAGCTTATAATAAATACATGCAATGTAATTAATACGAATACATTTTTAAAGAAAAGTAGAAAGGTTTTGACTAAATCTCGTTTATTGTGCGTTAGAAGTGTGTACAAAATAGGTCCTGTACATGATAATTTACTTAATCGCCTTCCCCTCGCCTTCCTGGAATCTATTCAGCTCTCAAGGAAACTGAAGTAGTAGAAAATAGCCTTATAAAAAACCCATGTTTTAAAGATTTCCTGGCATATATCCAGTGAAGCAGACTGGTTGGCATCTCGGTCGATCGTCGAAAGTAAAACCTCGGCTTGGCAATATTATATTTACACTACAAAGTAAACACCGTCAGAAGGAAGTTTAATCTCCATTAAGAACAAACAGTCTTACCTTGGCCATCTTACTGAACGCCATCTTGCACTCCTGAGGGTCGATGCCGTAGGAGGAGCAGACGGTGGTGAACTCATCGCAGTCGATGGTACCATCAGCGCTGGCGTCCTCCAGTTGGAACATGAAATGGCAGTACAACTGCTGCCACTTCAGAGCCGCGCTCGGGTTCTGAGCGTAGTCGTTCCACATCGAAATCCATTCTTCCACAGAAACCTACGAAAACATTAAATATTATAATTATTAATATTTTTAAATGACACGACACACACTTGGTTAGGGTGTAGTATCTCGGAGAAGCCTAAAATGTCTGGGTAAATACAACTGGGGAAAATATAGGACTTAGTTATTTTTCGAAGCATGTTAAGAGTTTTCAAAATTAAAGCGACTATACAATCCATTATAATGGCAGAAACATGAAAGAAATATTAAACTCGCAGCTGTAAATATTTTTGCTATCGTATTTTTGATATAATATTATTCCTCTGAGGTTATTTCGCCTGTTTTGAATTACAATAGTCTATAAGTTTTTAAATTCAAAGCACTGAATATGTAGTATAGTATGTATAATTGCGTTCCTAACCGTGGGTCGAATGAAATTAAATCCTATATAGTACGTTGACAGAAATAGACCGATACCCGATACTTTCTTTAAAAGTGAGTAGAAGACGACGCCCCACAGATTCTTTTAAGTAGTTGTTTCTTCATGTGTAGGCTTTATCGTCATCATCATCATCAGCCTATATTTTAGTTCCACTGCTGGACATAGGCGGAGGCTTAAACTACTATTCAAAAATACTGTTTCGTAACCGTAGTTTTATATTCAATATAACGTAACCATTTTCTATCCATAAATTCGCGTGATGGTGGTATGTGTGAGAGCCAAGGAGATTCAAATTCGCACACATTTGCCGCCAACTAAGCGGGCCAATCCCGAAAACAAGGATGGATATAGTAACCAAGGTCGATGCATCTATGGCGGCACGATCCCCGGCGCGCTTGATAATTAATTGAAAAAACTATGTATATTGGGCTGTCTGAGCACCCAAAATCCGTACACCGTGTGGACTAATTGTGTGTAGTGCCCTGGTATATAGTGACGGAGTTCAGCAGCAGACCAAGGTGGTTTCCTGACGTCGTGTGGCGATGGCAGATGTGAGTACCTACTTGTACACATATTCATCGTCACGCGTAGTTTCGATTTTGTCCCTATGTACCATCACGGTACAAATACAAAAGCGAAATTATGAACATTATGCAGATTAGCATAACGATTACCACCGTCGCTTATCTTTCAATTATGTGCCCATTCCAACAAATCAGTATTTTGTAACGATTAAGAAACAAAAAAGAAAAACAATGAAGGAAATTTTATTGGACAAAGGTCTTCGTAAATGAGTTTCTAAATTGTCTTTCCCCGAGTGGAACAGATGTTGCTTTGAATTGTATTTACGAAGCGAACCTTTTTAATAAGATCGTCCATTAAAGACAAACTTTATGAAAGTTAAAAAATAAATAAAGTTATTGAGTTTTATAAATCGTCGTTAAAAACGACGTAGTTCAACGCTACATAAATTTCGCTCGTAGCACCGTAGCAGAGTAGGCAATACGTAGCAGCTACAATTCGATAGACTAGATTGAATTCCTGCGGTTGTTATTTGCAATGCAATTTTCAGATTTTCATAGCGCAGTTAATTTATTTGAAGCGCTGTTAGTCGAAGAAGTATACTTTCTTTTTTTAATTTATAAAAACATTACAGATATGGAGAGTATATTGAATAGATACTACTATACTCAACCAATTTTTATATATATCATACATTTTATATAGGTATCTAGAGAATCCAGCCAGAGCAAAAAGCATCGTACAAAGGTATTTGATCGCGCTCGGTTTGATTAAATTGTGTTGAAGAGTCGGTCGGAGCGTCAAATTTGATTTTTCTGTTTTGCATACTTCATCCAAGCGAGGCTTATATAACGAACTCGTTTTTGTAAAATAAAAGGACTAACAATGGTGAAATTACTCGGCAATTTTTTTATATAGGTCAGGCAGAGGTATTTTCGTGCAAAAAAGAAGCTGCGGTTAATTAACCAGGGTTCCATATTTACAATCTCAATAACTCTACATTGTTTAATGGGTTACATGCTCCGCTTTATTGGAATAACTTTTATGAAGGTTTATGTTTCGGTAATAACTTTGCCACTGAAATATAGAAGCTGCGTCACAGTTTTCCTAACAACTTAAGTAAATATAGAGCATGCTATAGGCATAATATACTAACGTCTTAAAAACGGTCAATTCAATATGCATAGATATTTGAATATAGAAGATAGAGATAGACATAAAGACATTATAGTATAGACAAACAAAATTTTATTTCGATACCTGTCCATCCTTATTGGAGTCGGCTCTCTTCCGAAGTCCATCCCAGATCTTGATCATGATTTCGTGTGTCTCGGTGTTCTTTTTATCTCCAGGTTTCCATCCTCGCAGGTGGCAGATTTTCTAAATTGAAAAAATATTAAGTTTAAAAAAAAATGGAAATTAAATCCAGAGTTTTTTGTTGATAAAATATGAAATCGTAGAAAAGTTTTTCATTACAATTGAGGCATTTTCCGCTATGCTTAAAGAAATTTTGATATATTTTATTTCGTTTACCTGGCCCCTAAATGACAGATGTTACCCAACTGTCAAACAATGGCGGGGTGTCCGCGGCACGTCACGATCACAATATTTTCAACTGTAGATTTTTTTGCTTGTCGTTTGTATTATTTTTTATTAACCTGAATTATCTATGTAACCAGACTAACTTCCTTACAGTATAAAACAAACTTTCCGCTGCGTCTGTCTTTCTGAATGTGATAAATTCAAAAACTACCTAACGAATTTCATAAACATAATTTAATTCGTTTTAAAATATTGCTTGCGAAATTCAAATTTAGAATCAAGTAGAAATAAACCAAAATAGACGCATATTACAATTTTCGCCTTGAAGAAACTTGAATTATAACGAATGCAAATTCTAGAAGCAGACACTTTCAGAACTTTGCATTTTGATAGTTTGCTTTATGAATACGGGAGTAAGTTAGTGTCTGAATTAAATGTGTGGAACATTCAAGAGCGAATATTATGGTATAATTTCGGTCGAAAGTTTTGGATACTTATTTAATTTCATTAAATGTTGCAAATACATTCAGGAATTAATTAAACAATTTTAAACATATTTTTGTAATGTTGAGCATTGGAAAGTTGGTTTTGTTTTAGTTTAGATGAGCAGATTTTTATTATGGTTTGATAAAATACATTTAAGAAGAAAATACATGAATTACTTTAAACTGATCTGAAGTGTAGCTCTACTAATTAATAAGGACAAGAGCCCAATTGTTATCTTTATTTTAGTAATATTGAAGGTTAAATCGGGGGAATAATAAAAGTAAAAATCCGAGAGAAAATGCGAAAACTAGTTTTATCTTAAAAATGTGTTAAACCCAATTAACAAGTTGTTAATTTCAAGTTTTAGTAAGAACATACATGAGAAAAATATTATTCCTGAAAATTTCTTATGATTATTTTTTACTTTAATAAATTAAACGGAACATCAACTTTACAAATAAATCTATTAAATCTATTGATAAATGTGTCGCAGCTTTGGATTTAGTTGTTCAGTATACAAAAGCATGCCTAAATTCCGACACAATCTATCCACACATGTCAATATTAGTCCAACACTTAATCTAGCCCGAAGAGATAATTCATCAGACATAATATTTGACGTCGCAGTCACATTGTAGAGTTGGTTATTTTGCAATATGTACAGCTTTTATTTTATGTTTATTCAGGCATAATTATGTCAGGTTGAATCAACTTTCTATTAAAATTATATACATACTTAACCTCACGCCTATTATCCCCGAAAGGGTAGGCAGAGGTACAACTACTGCACCCACTTTTTCGCCGTGCATAATCCGTCCCATTATGTGATAGGGGGCGAACCTATCACCATATATTATATCGCCATATATATATCGCTATTCAAATTAATAATATGATAATAATAGTAGTATTTTTAATTACAACTATCACATTATATTATTATTTGTAATTTTGGTGATATAAGATCACACTAGTAGATGAGATAAGACATACGAGATGCAATAAATCTTTATATTAATTAGAATAATCGTCGTTTGCAGACTCGCCCTGGAGTTAAACAGTGATAGAAATAGCAAATAGTTAAAAGGACGTAATGGTTCGATCATTAAAAGTCGTTCCGTATGATGAGTGCCCGACGAGTGTTATTGCTTTGACGTTTTTAATCACCACAATCATAAGCCATCAGTGCTCTTGTGCTTTCAGTAAGCTGTCAGTCTCTAATTAAAGTTCCGCGGTCGACGGAATTGCAGAGTGCGATTCCTTAACCAATTATAGCTTGGTTGTGTGGCTACAGTTTAGTATAGAAAGTCTATGAACATTTTACTATAGACATGACATTAATATGATGATACGTGAATTTAGATAATATTTTTCAGTATAAGCCCTGAAAAGGTTCATTCTAAAAAAAAGTGTGTGTGTACTTATGTACACGCGTTAGAAGTTATACTTCTTTGGCGTAACAAGATTAAAATCTTTTTAAATAAAGCGCCAAAAGAAGTATAACTTCAATATCTTTCGCCTTATTCTACGTTCAAAATTCAAAACTAAAATGTTGACTATAGCTAACTTCAGGGTGTCGGTTTTTCGTGACGATGTGCGCGCGCATCGTAAAGCGGTTTATGGGTTTTTAACCAATGAGAACGTGAGAATAAAATACAAATTAACTGATTTTACACACGCCAGCAACCACGTTTGTCAGTCGGAGCGTGATGTATGTATTCGCCTTGCCAAGTATTTGAATTAATGTGTTGACGCGTGCTTTTGTATTTGCATGAGATGAGAGCACGTGTGATATAAACTCGTTTTTAAATGTTAATTTAGAAATTAAATATTCTTTATATTATTTTTAATATAAAATTTAGTTAGAACGGGCATGCAATGTGGGGTTTTCCATTTTAAGACTTCCCGTTTATTATTTAGATAGTAGATAGTAAACGTAATGTATGTAAATTCTACTGCAAATAATGTAGGTACCCATTAAAAAGTTTACCTCAAAATTAAAAAAAAAATCACGGCGCTTAAGCGTAAATGACTTACAAAGCGTTCTAGAAAGCAAAGCGAGCATGTTGCTCGTCGAATTAAATAGTTTTAAACACAATTGAATTACTTGAATTTCCTCGTTGGCTCTTCGAGAACAAAAGCGTTAATGACGATATAAGATTAATATTTGTAAATTATAACTTATTAAGTTGCATTATTTTCCATTTATACGACGTGAATATTATGCTGCCATAATAATCTGAATATCGACGTTAGGTTTGTATTTTTTTTGCTTTTTAAAAATGCTCATAACCGACAATAATAAAACAGTTGCGCCTAAAAATAAATGATATCTCACCTCAATGGCCAGCTCGAAGTCTTTCCTCTCGATGGTGCCGCTCTGATTGACATCTGTAATAGGAAAAGTTTAGAACAAGCCCAAAGTAAATCTCACCATGCCATTATATTGTAAATTACCGAAAAATACGTTGAACACGTAGAGAAGCTTCTTCCTTCTGAATTCCGAGACGGACATTTTTGTATCTGTAACAAAAAATACTTTTATGAGCAAAATGTGCTTTGGAAGTTATAAGAGCCTTCAAAAACATGACTTGATAACTTTAGCAATATTTTCCAAGGATAATAACAAGAGTTTATATTTGTATCAAAATCTTACAGTAATCGCTATACAATATAGAAAAAAACACGTGTAGAATAGAAAATATCTCCTTCATAAAGTCGTTTTAATAGTTATTTAGTTCATCATAATAATTTGTGGACCTGCTGACGATGTTTGTTACTTTGAAACATTCGATGCTAAGATTCATAAAGATCATTACTCCATACAGTTTGTCGGGGTTTCATACACGGTGATCTATGTTATGATACAGCTTAAAATATACGTTTTGAATGCAAAATTATCCTTTGCGAGTGAAGTCAGTGAATGGTGTGCAAATTGCGATTCCGCGGTCCGATTGCTCGAAATAATGGCTTTCGTGGTCAATTGAAAATCGCTGAGGCTGTTTCAATACTTATATATTATAATATATATTTAAATTCGTGTTGTAGACTAAATTCGGTACTTTATATATATGACATATACTCTCACGCCTTTTATGCCCGAAGGGGTAGGCAGAGGCACAACTAGTGCACCCACTTTTCGCCATGCATATTTCGTCCCATGAAGTGATAGGGGGCGAGCCTATCGCCATATCGGGCACAAATACACTTTTTTATCATACAATTAATGATGATATGAACAACCATTCCCCCTTTTGCGAGAGAAACGCTTGATCGCTAACACCACTGGGAGGTGAATGAAACGGTTATGTTGGTTTCACCGGTCTATAGCAACATTCAGCTTTGGGCCGAGCCCTTAATACTATGTACTTACACCGGTATACCAACTAAAGCCTGTGGCCTTCTTCGGCGCATACGAGACGGCTGTGGAGTATCTTGTTGCGCTATGATAGCTACACAGGACCGCCCCTGTGCGATGTCGAATTGCGTCTCAGCACGAGGGGACTAAGATGTCTGCGAACTCTAAAAGATGCCATTGACGTCTACGACAGCGGGAGACCAATCTCCCGCACTGAAAACCGCTTTGGAGTAGTCGAACGAGGAACCCCCCACTGCTAGTTATAGGGAAGAGCCGAGACCTCACTTCACTGGTGGTAGGTCTCTCATTATGTAAGAGGCCGTCTGGGTGGGTACCACCGCAATGTCTATTTCTACCGCCAAGCAACAGTGTGCATGCACTGTTGTGTTTCGGTTTGAAGGACATTGTAGCCAGTATAACTACTGGACATAATGAGACTTGACATCTTATGTCTCAGGGTGACGAGCGCAGTGGAATGCCACACAGTACTTTGTTAGTCAAGGTGCTGGATGGTGTTGCTACTGTTTATGGGTGGTCGTATCGCTTACCATCAGGCGAACGGCATGCTCGTCTCGTCATTAAATGCAATAAAAAAAAAATAATAAAAAAAAAAAAAAACCTAAGGGAGTAATGCAATTAGGTACAAAGATACAGTTGGAACCTAAAAAAGATCAGGCAATTCACTTCCCTTGTCATCCTAAAACATAAGATGTTAAATGCCTCGTCATTAACCATACCATACCAGTCCTGTATTACAGTATACTGCCCACTGCCGAGCACGGGCCTCCTCTGCAACTGAGAGGGTTAAAGGCCTTAGTCCACCACGGTGGCCTAGTGCGGGTTGGCAGACTTCGCATACCTTCGAAATTCTGAGAACTTCTCAGGTATGCAGGTTTCCTCACGATGTTTTCCTTCACCGTTAAAGCGAGCGATAATTCACAAAGAATACATACATAACTTTTTAGAAAAATCAGAGGTGTGTCTCTTGGGTTTTGAACTTGCGGACATTCGTCCACGGCACTCCCAACTAGGCTATAGCTGCTTTTTTGTCATTAACGGTGCAATCGATATCGATAAAATGATAGTACCAAAAATGTACCAGATATTATACTATGTTCCTAATAGTAATATTTTCCCTTAAAAGGGCCGTTGGGTAACATAATATCCTGACCTTCCTTTATCGATGGCTTAGGATAGCATGAATAATATAAGCAGGAAATGGGCCCGTTTTCCGAAGGACAGTGCTGATAATATCCCCAGAGGAAAATATTTAAAAGTCGCTTCACGATCCGATATTTTTAGGAAAAAATATTTTTGTCTAAACTTTATTAAAGGAAGAAAGATTTTTTTATGTTAGGACAACACTTAAGTACATGTTTGCATAAAAAAAATCTAACAAATCGCACATTTAGGATTAAATTGACGCAGTAAAAAAAAACAAAAATTGGATTATCGTCATAAAATGACTTAAAACTGGTTCCTTTTTTATGAAAATGTAATAAAAAAGGGACCGATGTAATAGTTTTGTCCTTTTCCCGCTTGAATATGGCGGTGTTTGAACTATTGTTGTATTGAAAATTTCGTTTTAAGTAATTGTATGACGATAACTGAATTTTCGTTTTTTTCGAATTGTGTCATTTTCGTCCTAAAGGTGCGAAATAATATATATATATCATAATATTATGCCAACAATAGGAACCCTCATTCAGCTCCACGCTGCAGTACAGCCTAACCATGTATGTTAGTGGGGACGTATACAATCGCACAGACGGGTGATCAGCTCGCCTTATTGGAACTATGTCACCCTCAGCCTAACCATACTGCAGCGCTGACTTTCAGTGAGAAACCCAGGTTACATACGGGCACTAAGTCGGCGGTGGTGGTATTGTAGTGCTAAGGTTTGTTTGTCCTCCTACAAGAGGACATCATTAGGAATAATAACCTATTCTTTAAATTTATTTTTCCTATAATAGGATATCACTGTTTTTGGATCACGGAAGCTTCATTTCAGTAAACCGCAACCACAAGTAAATGTTTAGCATATATGTATAAATTTTGTAATGAAATATTCGGTAAAATGATTTAATTTATACAAAATAATTGTTTCCATTATTCTCTTTTCTCAATTATTTTCATTAATTTTAAAGGATAAATAAATTTCTACCACTCCTCAATACCATTTTGGTTCCTAAAAAGTACCCACAATTTTTCTATAAAGTAACTTGGTTCTCCGTTTGATGTAGAGCTTATGTGTATGGGAGTGTGAGCTCTAGCTTATAGTAATGAAATTCCAGAGATGGCACTTGTATAAGTTTATAATTGAAGGCTTCAGAGTACAGTCAGCCACAAAAATAGCTGAACAAATTAATTAAAACGCTTCTACGCGTTAACTCCAGTCAAAATATTCTTCTTTCTTTATCTAAAATAAAGTCAACCCCGTCAAGTTTATTGTAATGAAGAAAAAACGATTGTTGATTGAGACGCAAAAGTTTAAAAGCAATTTGAAATTTTGAATGTGTTCAGCTACTTATGTGGCTGACTGTACGTTAATATACAGCACCGTATTTAGATGGTAATAGTAATAATTTGTTCGGCGTATTATAATGCTCTTTATCCGACGTACTGAATAAACAAAAGGCGCACATCTCTTATATATGGGAGGCATGGTGTGACACAGCGTTCCCGTACAACTACGTACGTGCACTTACATAGCTGCGCAAGTGTGTGTGTCCCTACACAGAATTTTTAAAATTTTATTACCATACTAAAAAAATACCTAAGAATTATATTACCGAACATAAAACGGGTATCCAAATTCCAAACTAACGTATATATGGGCGCCCCCTCGTACCGCCATCTATTGTCACGAAAGACGACTAAAATATTTTATAAATCCGGAACTGTACAAAATGATTTATTTATGTAATTTCCAGAGTTCCTTAATTTGTTTTGTATTTATTGATTTACCTGAATGCTATTATATTTCTTCTTGTCAAACGTGATACTCTTAAGTATTATAACAATGGGTCATTATAAGTTTAATATTATATAAAAATAAATAGTCTGAAATTCGTACTTTATAATTTGAGTTTAAGCTGTGCATTTGTTTGATTTTAATGTATTTAATTCTAGATTGAAACCATTCATAAGTATTTTGTTTTACAACTATTTCCGCTATAATTAAGTCATTTTAATGTTCACTATTTATGGTTTAAAATATTGTAATAATTTGACATTAATTAGTCATTTATTTATAAGAATTATTTATTTTGTAACTATAGTAAGTTTTTGTTAATTTGTTTATATTCAGACTTTCTATTGAATCGTTAAACTGTGTTAACTGATATTATAAAAACCGAGGCAATTGAGCAGCGGGGGTCATTCGTTTTCTATACTTTGGACTTATAATTATAAATACTTAAAAGTGAGCTTTTGTTTCTATTTGCCATGGATCTGGGGGAAACCTCTGACCTGGCGCCGATATATACACACACACACACACACATTGTATTCATTTTAAATTAAGTTCAAACAATGAATCCCTAATGTATTATAATCTTCACAATATATTACCCGAAACGCGACTAGAGATAATCCGCTTTTACGGTTATATGTAAATTTTTGATATATGCCGTGTACCAGAGGATTTTGTTATCATTCTCTACACTGTCGCTTGTGAGTTGTGATATGAGAATATCAATAGATTATGTGGATGGTTTTTAATGTCCCTGTATTATATACTGTCCAACCGTTGAGCATCAGCCCTACATGAATGACGGTTTATGTTTTTTTTATTAAAAACAGCTAAGTGGCTTTGATATACTATTTTTTATTGCGTTTAATTTTAAGCTAAGTCTCTCAAAAGTAAGAGTCCGTCTGGGTGGGTACCACCAGTGTGCATGCACTGTTGTGTTTCGGTTTGAAGGACATTGTAGCCAGTGTAATTACTGGACATAATGAAACTTAACATCTTATGTCTTAGGATGACGAGCGCAGTGGAATGCCACACAGTACTTTGTAACTCAAGGTGCTGGATGGTGTTGCTACTGTTTATGGGTGGTCGTATCGCTTACCATCAGGTGAACGGCATGCTCGTCTCGTCATTCAATGCCATAAAAAAAACCAGTCGGTATAGTCATGCCACCGCGATAAAATCCGTTATAATAGTTTAATTTCAATAGTCATGCCAGCTTACCTAATTGTGCCTTCACGCTCCGCTTAGAGGACCCTAAGTTATAGGAAGGAGGGAACACGGTAAAATATTTCAACTATTTTCGTGTTTACTAAGCTGTGATCGGATGCAGCAATAGTCCAAAGAAAAAAAATAATTTCAAGGGTATGGGAAGTCTACCAACCCGCACTAGGCCAGCGTGGTGGTCTACGACCTAACCTCTCAGATGAGGAGGCTCGTGTCCAGCGGTGGGCAGTATATAATACAGGGCTGGTAATATTATAAAAATTACATGTCGATTATTTCTGCACCCATTGCATTTCTGCCTATCTCTTAATGACAGCGGTGATAGTAATATAATCCGTACCGTACCGTACCATAAAAACTAGAGACAAATATTTTATAGTTATTAAGCTATAGCAGATTTTAATATATTTTTTTTAAAAAGAACGACAGATGTACGGACAAGCGCTGAAAAGCAATTAATGTTTAAAGAGGAATCTTAAACTTGCCTAGTTATAAATGATTCAAAATATTGTTGAAATTACAATTACTACGACTTTAAATCCTTATTTCTTATACAACTGAAAAAATTTTTTAAATTTATCCCTAAGGGGTAAGCAGGGCAACTAGAGCACTCACTTTTCATCGTATGTGTTTTGTCCTCTGATGTTGGGTTCAAGTCTATTGCCATATCGGGCACAAATTCCAAACTCCGGGCTACAGTTGAGAAGAAACACTCAATATCACTTGGCCTGACCCGGGATTAGAACCGGAAACCTTAGCGCGGAAGCCATACCGCGCACGCAATTCAAATACGCCACTAAAACTTAAACTTAACAGTTTTATTCATAATTTACCTAATAATCCTACTAATATTATAATAGCGAAAGTTTGTAAGAATGTATGTATAGATGCGTATGTTTGTTGCTCTTTCACGCAAAAACTATTGAACGGATTTCGATGAAATTTGGCACACGGGTACATCATGTCCTTTTTTTTTTGGTTTCGCGGAGAAAGTGCGTTACCACTACCTTCTACCACTACCACTGGCCTTCGTGGGGGGCGACCGAGCGGTTATGTTGGGTTCACCGTGTCTTACGACCCGGCGTTGAGCCGCCCGGAGAGATGGAAAACGTCGGGCGACCGCCGGGCCGAGTCCCTAACCTATGTATAACGCATGGCATACCAACTAAAACTCCGCGGTGGCCATCTTCGGCGCATTAGGGACGGCTGCGGGCTTCCTCGGACGAAAAGTATCTAAGTTGTCGTCCGCAACCGCCCCCGCGCACCGAAGGACGCTCCCAGCGTCAGCGGCATCGTGAGGCCTACTTGCCACGCTGCCGTCCATCACGGGGTAGATCATGTCCTGGATTAACATATAGGCTACTTTTTATCCCAGAAAAATATAAAGCGGGACTTTTATCCCGGGAAAACTTATTCACGCGGGCGGAGCCGCAGGGAAAAGCTAGTATTTTCATAAAATCTATAAAAGTGCTAAAATGTTTAATAAAAAACCAACAGAACAAAATTAACTCGTAAGGACTTATTAAATTTTTATGACAGCCTAGTAGACGGCCTGGCGTAATCAACGAAATAAGCTCAGATTAATGCCTTTGACCGTACTTACTTAAGAGGGTCTTGGGACCTCTAATCTGCCTACTTTGTTCCCATTATGTTACGCGAGGATATCTTGTAAGGACACAATGGGACCACTTTGGGATTGGTGATTTTTCATTGTTTTTTTTCGATGTTTTGGTGATTTGGTATGATATATATATTATATAGTAGGTTAGTTAGGTTTCGTAACCATGGTGTAGTGATAGCGTGAATGTAAATCTAGGGATTTTGGGTTCGATTCTCAGGGTGGCCAACGCTTTGTCCGTTTATCGAATATTTGTCTTAGAAAACATACTTTAGGCCTCTGCGGTATGACTTCCCTTGACTGACAGCAATCACCTGATTGCTTTCAGTCAAGGGACTTATGGACTAGAGAAATTATTTCAACGATGCGCTAGTAAATATTAGTTGTACCGACCCAATATATAAAATAGATATATAAACCCCAAATATTATGTTGGACATGTCTTGATGAGTAATGACAAACTTATAAGAGGTTATAATTAATTCCATGAATTTACTATGCATGCACATTGCATACGTAGAAAACGAAGGAATTAAATATTGTATGTATTTCATATAGCTCTACCAACTTCTGTGTCCCTGGTAACTTGCCAAGCCTCCTTGCGCTCGATTTCCATCCAATAAGTTGGTCACATACGAACTAAGTTTCAAAAACGTGTCGGACAGCGATTAGCCGCAGGTGCAACTCATGACTTGGCCCCAATTAGCCAACTTGGCCAAACATACATTAATAAGGGAATTGTTAGACTTTCTGTGCTCCTAGTACCTGGCATGTATTTTTCGTAGGACATTATTACTGCTATGTTTATGACGACTAGGGATCGATAATAACAATAACATAACATACTAATATTAATGTTATGTTATTGTCGCGCAACAAGCTGCCGACATATACGAGTAACAACGTTAAATTAGTTTAGCAATACGGAGTTCCCACATCATGTTAAACATGATGCGATATATCTGTAGGAGATACTGAACATAACAAGTGACCACAGACTATTAGCGCAGAGGGCTATCATATCTTATATCTTTAAACGAGCAATTCTTGTGTATATATAATCGGAATCTCGGAAACGGCTCCAACGATTTACATGAAATTTAGCATGCAGGGGGTTTCGGGGGCGATAAATCGATCTAGCTAGGATTCATTTTAGAAAATGTCGTTTTATCCGTGTTTTCAGTAATTCAACTTAAACATTAACTGAAAAATATGACTCTTCCTGACATCTATTGGCGAGTAATAATACTATTTTTTTCAATTGGAAGCAATTAACTGCTTTAACGACACAACAACACTAAAACTAGTTCAGTAGATGGTGTTGTGAAGCAACAGTAAGCCAATGAGTGTTTGGTTTGAGGTTAGGCCAAGAAAATCAATTGTGTACTTAAAAAAATATTATTCGTATTAAATATAATTTCTAAAAAACACAATTTACCAAAAAAAAAAAATACCGAGCAAGGCTCATCCAGGTACTATTGTTCTAAAAGTTGCGTGCAGGTTCTATGAATTGCATTTAAAATTTGCTTGGAAAATTTATCCTATTTCATGCTACGTTTACACGCTTGGCAAGTCTCAACAAGTGTCCACAAACACAAGCGTGTGAACGGGGTGTTTGGCAGTTGGGTTGTCTTGCCTGAGCTTGTCGACGATCCGGGCTAGTGTCGGTTTTTGAACACAGATCAAAAGAAGCTTTCGGCAAGCGTTTACGACGTATTTACACGTTGGTGCGTGTTTAGTGTCGCTCACGAGCTTGTGGCGATGGGTGTTAAATCAACCATCTTTTCTGCTAAGCTTCTCGCATCCTTTGGCTTTGTTTATATTTTGAATAAAAATATGTCAAGCCAAACGCAATAGCCGACAGAACTTCAACGTCCACGTCTGCCATGTTTGCCTGTCTGGAACACAAATTAACACACTCGCAAGCGTGTAAATGGCATCCAAGTGTTTGTAAAGGCTTGGTGCTTGTGGACGTTTGCCAAGCCTCAGCATGCGTGTAAACGTAGCATAATACACGAAAATATTACCAGAATGATTTTATATTATGTACAAGCTTCTGCAGCTCTATTATTTGTAGCGCTAAAGTACGTTATCGAAATAAAATTATATCTTCAGTTTTCCGTGATATAAAGTAATCTCAGTGCTATTCCAGGATAAGGTTTATCTCTGTACCAAAATATATATATATAATATTAATCATGTTCCATCAATTTTACAAATAGTGAGATAGTTTCGACAGTATCTGACCATCGGATTGAGACAAATTGCTACGCGATGTTACGTAGGATTTCGGTGGATCCAATCCATCATTTCCATCCAATCATTAATAATATGGGGTATCTTGAATTTCCGAGACATTTGTAATAAAACTAATAACATCATAAGTTTGTAAGTTTGAATTTTAGAAAAGAAAAGAAAAAGAAAGAAAAACATATTTACTAGTCACCTTATAGCGACGTACAATTACAAAATATAATATATCTATACTAATATTATAAAGAACAAAGAATTGTATTTTTGTATGTTTGTGACTGCCTCGGTGGTGTAGTTGTATTACGGTACGACTGCAATGCTGAGGTCTCGGGTTCGATACCCGGGTCGGGCATAGTGATATTGGATTTTTCTAATCAGTATCAGCTCGGACTCTGGAATTTCTGCCCGATATGGCGATAGGCTCGCCCCCTATCACATCATGGAACGGAATACGCAAGGCGAAAAGTGGGTACACTAGTTACGCCTCTGCCTACTCCTCCAAATATTCTTCTCTTAAGTTTTTTTTTTATTGAACAAATACAAACCAGAGTTAAAAGTTATGATGCTCTGTAAGGCAAATAGGCCCATTTATTGTGGTAATAATATTTAACTTCTCTTGACTTCATTAATAAATGTGGCCTTAACCTAAGACAAATAGTAAAAAGGTGCAAAATTTCAAGAAGTTAATAAGAATAATTGACCTTAAGACCAAATTGTATTGTTTTTATCTTATCGGACTATATCCCAATTGATTGTATGAAAGAATTTAGCCGCGCCCACCTTATATCAAATGGGACGGAAAATAAGTTTTGCCAAAATTAATGCAGTAATTGCGATTCTGTATACGGGAAAATCAGAAATGAGGAGATCAGTAGAAGAACGAAAGTCACTGACATAGCCCAGCAGATTAGCAAGCTGAAGTGGCAGTGGGCAGGGCACATAGTTCGAAGAACTGACGGCAGATGTGGCAAATAAGTTCTCGAGTGGAGGCCACGTAGGTCACGGCACGGAGGCCACTGGCAACAAGGTGGACATACGACTTGATAAAGGTCGCAGGAACACGCTGGTTGCAGGCCGCTTTTTACAGGTCTGGAAATCTTTAGGGGAGGCCTATGTTCAGCAGTGGACGTCGTGTGGCTGATGATGATGATGATGATACGGGAAAAAGGTTGATTTTTATGTTTATAGTAGATAGGTTATTTAAGAAACATAAATAAGATCGCAGCAGGCGCAACACGTGATGGATAGTACAGGTACTCACGCCTTTTATCCCCGAAGGGGAAGGCAGAGGCGCAACTGGTACCCACTTTTCGTCGTATCTAGTCCAATGAAGTGATAGAGGGCAAGCCTATCGCCGTATCAGGCACAATTTACATACTTCATCCTGGTACTGAACAGAAAATCCGATATCACTTTTCCCGACCCGGGACCCGAACCCGAGATCTCAGAGCGTTGTCGTACTGCGAAGGCAATAACTACGCCATCAAAGCAGTCGTAATGAATGTAATTCCACAATTTGGATTCTAAGTACACCCGAAGGGCGGCGACGTAATCCAAATATACGCCTCGTTACCGAGTTTATTAAGAACCTTATCTTTATGTAAACCCTCGAATAATTTACAATAAAATCTCTAGAGTATTTACCGCCTCAGTAATAATTACTTTATTTATTGAATTGGTTTGAGTGTTTTATAATGTAGATTGAGGCTCTCAAATCATAATTTGATGCTTCTTTCGATATTCGTGGTTTCGGTGTCACAACCAAAGTTATGGGTTTATTGTATTTTTGTATATTTATTGTTATAGACAGGCGTGGCTACCAAAGAAATAAAAACAATTATTATATACTAGCTTTTGCCCGCGGCTCCGCCCGCGTGAATGAGTTTTCCCAGGATTAACGTCCCGCTTTATATTTTCCCGGGATAAAAAGTAGCCTATATGTTAATCCAGATCATAAAAAAAGGACATGTGTGCCAAATTTCATCGAAATCCGTTCAGTAGTTCTTGCGTGAAAGAGTAACAAACATCCATACATCAAACTTACAAACTTTCGCGTTTATAATATTAGGAGGATAAATAAACTTAAATTATACAGATTTGATTCTGCTGTAGAAGTGTAGCTCCAACCTGCAGTACAGTATTCGTTATTGGATTCAACCAGCGAGATATTTCTCAATAGTGCCTAGATATTGAAAGGCTGACACTCAACGAAAAGGCTACCCTTTTAAGGTTTAAACCTAGTTTATTTTTTGGGGAAATCAATACGAAATTGTTAAGTGGTTTACAAAACTGTGTCCACTTTCTAACATGCTACCGCGCCAACCGCACGACGAGCGCATAGCGAAAGGCAAATACGACGATGCCGCCACGTGGACACAGTTTTGTTTGTTTCGAAAACACAAGCAAGCCACAAGCAAGTAACTATTGTTGATAGCGTGCGCATGAAGTGCGGTTTACGCGGACAGCGGGCCAAAATATTTACAAAATCTCACTTTAAATTAACTCGAACAATTTTGACCATAATGTTATTCATACTTTTAAAGTATATATTAAAAACAAATAATAAAAATGCTATATAATTCCTATATAATAACGAATTAAAATAGAAAAAAAATTATCGACATTATAATTTTTACCTCTAAAGGTTCTAAAGTTAATGGAATTAAGATTATAAAAATACGTACTATGTACCGAATTTTTAATAAGAACGTTAAATCTTGTCTTTATAACCATCTAAAAAGTAATGTTTCGACCCCCGAAAGTTATCTCATATTTAATCTAAGTGTATTGTTTCAGGAAAAGTTAAATCTCAATTCTTTTTGTTTCAAATAATTGGTGTTCTACTTCGTAATATTTCTTTGTTCTTTATTTAATTAATTTATGCCCACATAAAACGTTTAAATGAAATCTTTACCAGCCCAATTATTATGATTATGTGTAAGGCTTTTTATTGTTGCCTATTTCTCGTATGGTAGAAACGATTTTATAATTTAAATCAATATTTACATTGCGTGAACTACATATACAGTCACAATATACAAGCATTTAGTTAACAATATCAATGGTACTCATTTGACTATATCAAATACTAGGTGTTGCTTGCGGCTTCGCCGGCGTGGACAGCCTGTCCCGCTACAAAAGTCAGTACGACGCCAGCGCCATCTACTTAAAGAATCACATTAAAAATATCCATTATTTCACTTGGGAGCAAATTACCGGGATAAAAGTATGTATAATCCAGGACATGATCTACCCGTGTGCCGAATTTCATCCTTTGTTTAGTTGCCTCTGCGTTTACTTCTAAAAAACATACAAACATAAGTTACGTGTGTATTGTATTCACTTTAACGGTGAAGGAAAACATCGTGAGGAAACCTACATACCTGAGAATTTCGAGGGTATGTGAAGTCTGCCAACCCGAACTAGGCCAGCGTGGTGGACTAAGGCCTAACCCCTTTCAGTAGTAGAGGAGGCCCGTGCTCAACCAGTGGCCAGTATATAATACAGGGCTGATTGCATTGCTTTGTATAGCACGATGACTGACGAATAAAATTTACTTGAAACCTGTGAAGCTAGCCCTGAGTATTTTTAATTTACAATAAAATAAAATAAAAAATATTAACTCAATACGAGTCAAATCTCAACAAGCTGTTATCTCGTTGCTCTTTTAATAATTAACTGTCTGAATCTAGCTTTTAGCTTCTGCAGAAACGGTTTTGCCGCGTCAACCCTTTCTGATTTGATGGCAGATTGTATAAATCTTAACGAACCAAAGACATTGAACAGTATAGTTAGTTATAGAACGGACATCTGGACCAAATTTTTCATACAAACGCATTGATGTATTAAAAAACCCATGTACTCTCCATATATCTTAGAACTCTTTGTCTATACTATCTATACTAATATTATATAGCTGAAGAGTTTGTTTGTTTATTTGTTTGAACGCGCTAATCTCAGGAACTACTGGACCGATTTTGAAAATTCTTTCACTAATAGGAAGCTACATTACTCCTGAGTGTTATAGGCTACTTTTTATCCCGGGAAAATATTTTATTCCGGAATATCTTTTTCACGCGGGCGGAGCCGCGAGCAGATGTCTATCCTACTAATATTATAAACGCGAAAGTTTGTAAGTATGGATGTATGGATGTATGGATGTCTGGATATATGGATGTTTCTTTCACGCAAAACCTTCTGAACGGATATCGATGAAATTTGGTCATTATGTCCTGGATTAACACATAGGCTACTTTTTATCCCGGGAAAATATAAGGCGGGACTTTTATCCCGGGAAAACTCATTCACGCGGGCGGAGCCGCGGGCAAAAGCTCGTAATGAATAAACACGAAATGTGCCGTCGCAAATCGCCAACTCTTGATACGGGTTGGTCAAATTATTTACAAATCATAGTATCGATTATGTAGTAGGTAAATATTACTTTGTTTGTTTCAATTTTTTAAGATATTATAGCCAATATAATTACTGGGCATTGAGACAATATTCTAATGTTACAAGTTAATGAGTGGAATGCATTGCAATTAAGGCCCGATTATTTCATCTGTGGTCAAGTAAAGTAAAGGCTCTACGCTGGATGAATTCACAGACAGCGCACAACGTCTTCAACTTGCTATGAAATTCCTCGCAATCCGGATATTTTTGATAACGCTAGAGACCTATAAGGTTATAGCTTCTATGACAATAACGTCTCTTCTATACGAGAGATATACGAAAATGTAAAACGTTTATGACTACGCAAAATTTCAAAGTATTCTCTTAAATCCACTGGAAACCCGAGTGCGTGAGTCATTAGCGCAATTTACGCTGTCGATATCGTCTTTAATAATACATTGTACCTGCGAACGCGGATCGGGTTCGTTTCAAATATTTACGTAAGGAATTACGTTCTTGGAGCGAGTTTGGTTACGGGATTACGTTTTATATATTTGGTATGCTTTACGTTAATTCGTGGTAATTAAACATGATTTAAATCGCATATGTAAAGTATTGTTTTAGAAAATTGGTATGTCGTTACATTGCTTGCATTTTCAACTCAAATACTACTGAAGGGATTTCGATGAAATTTCTGGCGGGTGTGAGGGCGGGATATTCTTTTTTATTAAAATTTTTTTTAGACGTAGTTTGAGTAGGTACGGAAGGATAGGCTACTTTTTATCCCAGGAAAATAAATAACATGACTTATATCCCGGAAAAACTTTTTAAAGCCGGTGAAGACGCAAGCAATCGCTAGTTCACATTCTAATAAAACTCGACGACTAACTTATAGCATCCAAAGCCGGCTTCTTTACGAGCTTTTTGCTCGGGGTATAAACTCTTAAGCTCTGAAGTTTTTCCATCATCGCTACATCTATTCATAAGCTGTTTCAAGCTTCTTTACCGATACAATCACCACAATGTTTAACGTAGTCAACTAACATAGATAAGTCTGTACTATAGATTGGGTATCGTCGCTAATAGCTTCTCTATAGACACTATATCGCTATCGCCGCTTATAGCTTTACTATAGACTCTAAAGTAGCGATAGCTTAAAGCGGAATAGAAAACTACCGAGTAGGTTGTAGGTTTGAACTGTGGCAATCAAGTTTAAATTTACAGAATGATTGTGTAGTAATTGTTAATTACTCACGTTACTGCCGAACGAAAAACATCCTGAGGAAACTCTCTGAAAATCTTTTAAGGTATGAGAAGTTTGCTAATTGACATCAGGCCAACGTGGTTGGCCTAAACCCTGTATAATACTAAACGAGATCCGAGCCCAGCAGTTGGATTGTATAAAATACAGACTTGCATTACTATGATTAAAAAAAACCTGTTTGGGACTTAGTATCGAATTTCTTTCGCGTCTGACAAGATAGCGACAGTGTTATTAAAATCAAACACACAAAACGCCTTTATCCCTCAAGGGGTCGGCAGAGGTGTGCATCCATATTTATGGTGGAAAAATTGCCAACGTAATCAATATAGCTCCTTATTAACTAAAACGTTTTCGTAATCGGATCAGCGATTCCGGCAATTATCGTCTACATGGAAAATAAACTTTACATCTTTTTAATAGGGTATAAAAGAAATCGAGAGATTGTGAATGGAGCTTCGGGAACCGAGACACGCCGCATTTGAATGTATTTTGTATTTCAAGTAATAGAAATCGTTTCACTTGTGTAAAGCTATTCGGTACGCTTCCGCGCTCGTTTTGCGTAGGTATATGAATTTGAAGCGATTTTTCTGCTGAACGGATCATGTTTGGGTTGATATTTTGATAATGCATGCACTTTTATCATATCTATTAAGATCGCAATGAAAGCTGCAAATATGAGAGTGCCATACAATGGTATTGAAGCAGCGATAGCCTAGTTGGTAGTGGAATGGACTGTCAAGACGAATGTCCGCAGGTTTAAAACCCAAGGGCACACACCTCTGACTTTTCTAAAAAGTTATGTGTGTATTCTTTATGATTTATCGTTCGCTTTAACGGTGAAGGAAAACATCGTGAGGAAACCTGCATACCTGAGACGTTTAATGAATTTCGAAGGTTTGTGAAGTCTGCCAACCCGTACTAGGCCAGCATGGTGGAATAAGGCCCTCTCAGTTGTAGAGGAGGCCCGTGCTCAGCAGTAGGCAGTATACAATACAAGGCTGGTATGGTATGGTATACAATAGTATTTCGTTTAGTTTCTTATAATTTTAGTGTAGTGATGTTGCAATGACTGATAAAATATTCTTCGCTACGTTTGCTTTTCACAAATGTGACATAACATGGGGTAAGCTGTCCGGTGCTTTTTTAGGATGGAAATGCGTAACTATCAGTCGAGTGCAACACAAACAACCTCACTGTGTTCTTTTATATTGAGTCAACGCTGACATAATATATAATACATACAAGTAGGGTATGGATCAGTGGTTCCTAAAGTTGAATGGGCCGCGACCAACCTGACAAAAACTTCCAATTTCTGGATTCGCCTTTCGACTGTCATTAAGTCATCTTTAATACCTTTTTCGAGAATTTTAGTTATTTTTCTCATCCATCATTGGCCATCCGGCTGCTATGTCAGTTGATATATTGCTCTATTTTTCAGGGCCCATCCAATATTCCCTTACGACCCAGTGGTGAGTTTGGGAAGCGCTGTATAATGTCATCCACGATGGCGCACTGTACTAATTTTCGAGGGGAATTTCGCGGGTTAAGAGGACGTCGATTATTTGCTTCGATTTTTGATTGCACTTATAGGTAATAAGTGTATATTTAAACAACTAATACACAAGCGGAATATTGCACAATTAGACTGTAAGCGATTAGGGCAATGAATAGGGCGCGTCATCGTGGATGGCATGATCGATACAGACGTTTGGACGTTCCGATAAGCTCTATTCCATAATATGATATGAGTATTGCTTTTTCCTATTATTTAAACCTACTTAATTCAACCTACACTCTGATTTTCACTGCCAGTTAATTTTTCAATTGTCAGTAGCTGTTGGCGCTGGCAACGTAAATTAAATAACTTAGTGATTCAATACCATTTCCGAAATTAACTGAAGAGCGTACGGTCGGGCAGCGGTGCCGTCACGTCTAAGTTTTGAATTACCTATTCTAGACTTCTATTTTATTTAGTATTCAATTACGGATTGTATAATTTGTTTTATAATACTTTAAAGTTGTGCTTTTTCTGTGAGTATTGACGAAACGTTTGAGCTATAGGTATTGTATTTTAATTTTATTGCCGTTGAATGTATCTAGGGTCTAGATGAAAATCAGCGCCAACCATTGCTAGTTGGCATATGCTGATCTAGATCCTATTAACACTGTTGTGGTGGGACATATACCATCCACATTTAGTGAGTAAGTATCATAGTACTTAGGTACACTAAAATGTACTACTATCTTATTCACCACTCACCACCCAACTAGTGGCCAATAAATGTTCTTTTCTTTCTTTCTTTCTTTCTTTCAATGTCGAGACGAGCATGCCGCTCCCTTGATGGTAAGCTATACGACCGCCCATAAACAGTAGCAAAATCATGTTACATAACTATTAATTACAAACAGCGTGGCACTGCAATGCGCTCGTCATCCTGATACATTAGATTTTAAGTCTAATAATGCTCAATAATTACGCTGTGCCTTTTCCGTGATTCGGTATTTACAAAACGTATAATTTGGAAGTTGGAGCTTTACTTAAAAAAAAATAACTGTATTCATTAGTATAATGGAACTTTAAATCGTACTTGGACTGTGATTCCAATACCGATTTTAGATTTGTGATTGTATAAAAATCTCTTTAATCCTGGGGATAAGAATTTGTGCTAGTCATCTATCATAACAGGACGTAAACAAGCTTACAGGAAAATTAGTCCTTAATCTGCCTATCCATTGACAATCAACACGTGTGTTTTATGAAAAGGAAAATACATAAAAACATGTATTCTGAAAGTAAGTTCATGTAGTTATATTAAAAGTAAGGGTATTTAAAATTTCCCGCCATAAAATAATTAAATTTCTCGCTCCAACGTCGTTTATCAACCCTTCAATCATGAAAATATACTGTGGTTTTATACCTCACAAACAGTTTCTATGGCTTAGAAATTAGTGTCTATG
This sequence comes from Sphinx pinastri, assembly GCA_947568825.1. Taxonomy (NCBI): domain Eukaryota; kingdom Metazoa; phylum Arthropoda; class Insecta; order Lepidoptera; family Sphingidae; genus Sphinx; species Sphinx pinastri. The sequence goes on along the minus strand of OX387627.1, from coordinate 3,223,715 downwards.
AACGTATGATTTCCTATGCGGCTAATTATACGACAATAATGTTACGACCGATACTTTATTTGTATTATCCAGAACGGTAGGTATAATTATTTTGTTTCTATAATATATTTTTATATTATTTGTTGGAGACTGCTTTTCACAGGTCCGTCTGGAAAGCTTTAGGCCTATGTTCAGCAGTGGGCTTTATGTGGCTGATGATGATGATTTAATTATTATGATTTAAAAAGGAATATAGTATCACATCATGAGAAATATATGGTGAAAAGTAGGTACTATTTATTCTGCCTACCACTTCGGGGATAAATGGCGTGAGTGTATAGTTATTATCAAAAAGCGCTATAAAAGCAAAAATAATTTATTCTGGGGGTACATTTTTCTCTAAAACTTCTGAAAGCATAGTAATGCCGCGCACTTTATTTGAAATCTGAAGTAGCAACACCAAGGACTTTAACAAAGGCATGCATACACTGCACAAGTCACTCGACATAATTCATAGCTTCTGAAACCAGCTTAGTCTCCGTTCCTAGGATAAAAGTAGCTTATAGCACTCAGGAATAATGTAGTTTGATGTTAGTAAAATAATTTTCCGAATCGCAGCAGTAGCTCCAGAGCCCCGTGGATTGAGGGCGTTTGGAGAATTCCACCACGGTATCCCCTGCCTGTCGTAAAAGGCGACTAATAGGGGCCACCGGGGGTCGCAGGCGGGCAGCAGGGGCCTGTCCGCCTTTAGTTGTGTATATTTTTTTAGTACATTGTTGCGACCTCCGTTATGGACGGGAGCGTGGCAGGTAGGCTTCACGCTGTCGATTACGCTAAGGGCGTCCTTCGGTGCCCGGGGGCTTCTGAGCCCCCCCACAATAGGAGACAGGCCGCATTAGGCAGCACCACGCAGGGGCGGTTGCGGACGACAACTTATACACTTCTGACAGAGGAAGCCCGTAGCCGTCCCTAATGCGCCGAAGATGGCCACCGCGGAGTTTAAGTTGGTATACCGTGCGTAAGAAGGCACGTTGATCTCGACTTAACCACTTAGTTGCCCCCCGCGATGGCTGGGCGGTAGTAGTAATGTACTTTCTCCACGAAACAAAAAAAAATGTCCAGAGATAAGCGTGTTTAAATCAGAACCTTATGCTTTATAATATTAGTATAGATAAAGTATCGTACTATAATATTACTTAAGGTTAATTTTATATTATTTTGTAAGTAAAGTTCAAAATCCATTTTAATATTTAACATAAAAAATATTAAAAGTTAATATAATAATATGAATTTATGTAATCATTTCTAAAAATTAAGTCTCTTTCACAAGAAATTTCAGCAACTAAAATAGACCCAGAAAACTTTTAATCATTTATCAACGAAGTATTACGATGTTCTCGTGCCGAGTTCATTTTACGCCCAAACACTCAGATATAAAACGTCAGCGCCTTAGAAAATTTAACCGAAAAATGTCGGTAAAATATTGTCTGGTTTGATAAATTCCCTAGACTTTGCCAGTGACGTATTGAGGTGATCGGAGATCGTTGGGCTCAATTGAAAGTAAAGATAATTTTTATGCTATTTTTTTACATTACAGTTTATAACTTTATTAGATATCGTCTTCGACGGCATAAAATAGGCTGTCTTTTCGGGAAGGCGTCTAATGTAAGTTACTATAAAGTCTAAGTGAGCGCTCGTCCCGGTTTTAGTTACCAGCAATTATCAGCCGCATAATCCTTACTAATATTATATTTATGCGAAAGTAACTCTGTCTGTTCGTCGCGCTTTCACGCCAAAACTACTAAACCGATTTCAATGAAATTTGGTACACAGATAGTCTAGAGCATGAGAAAGGACATAGGCTACTTTTTATCCCGCATTTTATTCTTTTTATTAAGCACTCAGGAATAATGTAGCTTCCTATTAGTGAAAGAATTTTCAAAATCGGTCCAGTACTTTTTGAGTTTATCCATTACAAATAAACAAACAATCAAATCTTTCCTCTTTATAATATTTGTATAGATATATTACAACTTATGTTACTACAAACCCAATCAGACAGTACACAAAAAATACCTAAAGCTAAAAAAGATAACATATTTTATACCTCACAACATAAAAAGGGTCCCAAAGTGACACGAATAATGATCCCTATTACGTCACTGCTTCCTTATATCAACTGAAAAACGAAGCCGACCCCAAGGCATGTTCGTTAACAGTGAAAACATTTGTCAAAGTCCTTTACAAGTAAATTATGGTCTATAAAAGTTAGAAATCCTTTCGAAAAATACGTTTTATACCCTTTGAAAAGGGAGAATGTAATTTGTGGCCAATGGTCCTATTAGAGTTTGATTTGAAAAATATGGGCCTCGAAATGTTGTTTTAATGGCTACACCAAATGAAGTTATTGTGGGTCCGTAATTACTGTTACCTGAAAGTCTTTTCGGGAATTATTTGGTACTAATTACGTAAATGCAGATTTAGTGGCCCTTAAAGAACGTGGGAATGCTTTCATGATTTAACTTACTTTTACATTTGCTCTTATCCCGCCCCAATGGGGTTGAGGCAACACATTTACATGCATGTTGTAGAACCCATCATACTTAGTATTTATTTGGATGAAGATGAGAATGAAATAAACAATTTCCATCAATACGCGAAGCCTTACAAATAAACTTTAATATCTAGCATGAAAAAGGAAACCAACTGGAAAACCAACAGCACAAATAAATATTGGAATATGGCATCGGAAATAGTTTTCAGTGGAAATTGAAATGGTCCGGTTGTAAAAATAGTTGAGCTTGACCCGGCTTCGATTGAGACCGCGATCGCTCAATACTGTCTCTCGCAGTCTGTTATATTTAATTCTGGCCATGTATTTATTTATAGAGAAATAAATGTTCATAACACTTAGTTAAAACATTTTTAACATATCATACAGCTCTGTATTATATAATGCCCACTGCTGAGCACGGGCCTACTCTACAACTGAGAGGGTTTAGGCCTTAGTCCACCACGCTGGCCTAGTGTGGGTTGGCAGACTTCACATACATTCAAAATTATTTTTGGAGAATTCTCTGGTACTTATTTAGGTTTCTTCACTATTTTTTTCCATCACCGTAAAGTGCACAATAATACAATACCGTGTGTATTACTTCGAAAAATCAGTGGTGTGTAACTTGGGTTTTGAACCGTGGACATCCATCTCGACAGATTGTTTTCCAACTAGGCTATAGTGCACTCTAATCGAATAACAAAAAAAAATTTTAATGGCTATTCTGCACTGAAATTATGGAATTAATTGACACAATATACTCGGCATTATTAATTTCTTTTTACCCTTGTATATGGAAGATATTTGCAACATGAAGTTACAAGGTTGTAGATGAAAAGATTACACTATGACCGACAAGTGAAGTGTGAACCTCTATTGGTATTGATGGCAATTCAGAATCGATGTTTATCACCTTCTTCTTCTTCTTCAGCCTTTAGAAGTCCACTGCTGAACATAGGCCTCCCCCAAAGATTTCCAGATCAACCTGTCAGAAGCGGCCTGCATCCAGCGGGTTCCTGCGACCTTTACAAGGTCGTCTGTCCACCTTGTAGGAGGACGTCCCACGTTGCGCTTGCCAGTACGTGGCCTCCACTCTAGAACTTTTCTACTCCATCTGTTCTCAGTTCTACGAGCTATGTGCCCTGCCGACTGCCACTTTAGCTTGCTAATCCGCTGGGCTATGACGGCGACTTTCGTTCTTCTACGGATCTCTTCATTTCTGATTTGATCACGTAAAGAAACGCCGAGCATTGCCCTCTCACTAATAAATAATAATTCACCTAATAAACACATAATTAATTTATAGACCGTCATACATTTTTACATCAATGCCGTCATAATATAAATATTTCTCTATCTTTGTGAAACTTTGCATAATGAAGGTTTTGTATCTATTTAAAACCACAAATAATCTAACTGTAACTTGTAACTAAAGGACATTCTCTAGAATTTCGGTTCTAATTGCTATACCTAAATCGGTACATTTGACCTCAGTTTACCCAGTGGGCACATTCTATTTGAAATGTTAATTTCGACCCACAGATATTTGGCATGGCCTTTAAATAAATGTTGATTCATTTGATGTTTAATTAAGTGTGGTAACGAACTCTGGTAGGGTTTTCATTTTAGTTTTGACAAACGGAATAATTTAGCCCTTGACTTGAGTTTGAAAAGGTGTGTTGGAATAATAGAGGTTTATTATGTTGACTGCCTCGGTGGCGTAGTTGTATTACGGTACGACTGCAATGCTGAGGTCTCGGGTTCGATATCCGGGTCGGACAAAGTGATATTGGGTTTTTCTATTCATTATCAGCCCGGGGTCTGGAATTTGTGCCCGATATGGCGATAGGCTCGCCCGCTCGACATCTGAATCCGTTCTGTCATACGTTTTTAACAAATATCCCCTCTTCCAAACATGCAGTTAAAATTACCACAAACTTTCGCATTATTATTAATTATTTTGTGCCCTTATCATATCATGGGACGGAATATGCACGGCAAAAACTGGGTGCACTATTTGCTCTTCAGCCTACCCCTTCGGGGATAAAAGGTGTGAGTGTGTGTGTATTTTGTTACATGTAAGTTACGTTTTCCTAGTCGCAGTGATGGTTTAATATTCCAGGCCAGGCAATAGTTTTGCCTAAGTCTGGGATTGAAGTCAAGCAGGTAACTAGTTGTAAATAATAACACTTTATTGAATATCTTTACAAGGAGGAGAGAAAAAATAGACACAAGATTAAAAACATGTAGGTATCAGATGCAGTCTTATAAGCGATTTCTGCTAGACAAACTTTACACATTAAAATACGAACACAAATCATTTGTAAATTTGAAAACTGAGTTGGAGCAACCTCACGTTATTAATATAGAGGGAAATGGAAAAAGAGTACGCGGAATAAGTATTGATATAATTTTTTTTTATTGCGTTGAATGACGAGACGAGCATGCCGTTCGCCTGATGGTAAGCGATACGACCACCCATAAACAGTAGCAACACCATCCAGCACCTTGACTGACAAAGTACTGAGTGGCATTCCACTGCGCTCGTCATCCTGAGACATAAGATGTTAAGTCTCATTATGTCCAGTAGTTATACTGGCTACAATGTCCTTCAAACCGAAACACACAGTGCATGCACACTGTTGCTTGGCGGTAGAAATAGACATTGCGGTGGTACCCACCCAGACGGCCTCTTACATAATGAGAGACCTACCACCGTATTTATTTCAATACTGCAAAATTTCAACACGAAGACACACATCTGATTGCTATGATAGCTCAATGATATATAACAAAAGTTTTTATTCTTATTTATAAGACGAGCTTCTTGCTCGCCTGATCGCTTTCCATAAACAAAACACTAACCAGAGCTTTGAACCAAAAATTGTATCTACACTAATATTATAAAGAGGAAATGGGTGTAAGTTTGCGAGTTTGTTACTTTGTTGAAGTAATCTCTGAACTGGACCGAATTCGATGCAATTTGGTTTGGGGATATTTGAGATCCTGGCAAGGACAATAGCCTTTTTATCCTGGGAAAATATAAAGCGGGACTTTTATCCCGGAAAAACTTAGCCACACGGGCGAAGCCGCGAAAAAAATCGAGTAGCTAATAAAATATAATGTTAATTCCCAAACGAGTCCCAGATGGGAAATTTGCAGACTTCGCGCGAACTTTATTGTTTCCCTGCGTATCTGGAAGTATAAAGCTGTCAAGTTATCACGGACTTAGAAAAAAGCTAAGGAATAAAAAATGGATTATGTGAGTTATTTTCTTTGTACTCATAAATGAGCACATCTTCCGTTTGGGTCGTAATTTTAGCATTATAGATATTTATTACCCGACTGCGAAAGAAGGAGGGTTATGTTTTTCGAGTGTATGTATGTATGTTTGTATGTTTGTATATTTCTTTGGCACGCCCTACAGCCTAAACGGCTTGTCGTATTTTTATGTGAGTGGTATCAATAGATTCGTCTTAGTCGTGAGAGTGACACTGGGTACATCAAAATAAAAAATAAACAAAATTATGGATTTTGGTGGCAAAAAGTGATCTCGAAAAAAAAAATGGTTTCAAAATACATCGAGTGTGGTATAAAATAAAGATTTTTTAACGGTGATTACGAATATATATACAACTTATATTTTTTATCGGAGTTTGGAATAGGAAATGCTAATAAAGGTGCTTGAGAACTAAAAAGATGTTTTTTTTTTTTTTTAAGAAAAACAAAAAACCCGACTGCGTCAATATCTGCCATCTTTATTAAATTAATTGAAGAACTAAAAAGATAGAAACAAGATTTTAATTTGAATATTTTGTTTTGGTTTTGAACAATCTTAGTTGACAGTGTTCACAAACGCAGTCGGAGGCATCTGCTCACTCCGAGATTTTTTTGCTCTAGCTATATCACTAACCAAATTATGAGAAGTGAGCGTGTTATGCCTCCGACAGCGTTTGTGAACACTGACAACTAAGATTATTCAAAACCAAAACAAAATATTCAAATTAAAATCTTGTTTCTATCTTTTCAGTTCTTCAATGAATTTAATAAAGATGGCGGATATTGACGCAGTCGGGTTCTTGTTTTTCTTAATTTTTTATTAATATATATAGATACTATATATAGAATTATATATGTTTATAATATATATAGTTGTGCGGTGCTCCGACTCACTCGGCACTGTGGCGATTTAGCCGGTAGATTGTATTTTTTGTTTTTTTTTTGTTCCCATGTGTTTTTTTTTTTTTTTTTATTTTTATTTTTTTATTTTATTTTTTATTCGGAAAAGCAACAGCCTAAGTACATTAAGGTTTACAAATAGAATTAGATAATATATGGAAGGCCAAACAATGCTTCCCACAAACTTACAAAGATACTTAATACATATATTACAAACTTACAAGGTAGTACTTAATTTACATTGTTATAATTATAATTATAATCCAACCATCCATCCAAATTCCCTGCGCGTTCGCATGTGTATGTGTGTGTGTGTGTGTGTGCGTGCTACATATTAATACTATATATGTTGAGATAAATATGAAATAAATAAACATCAACCCGGTTTTGCTTGGGTAATAAAGGTGGATTTTACCGCAGCTACAAAAGTAAATTTGTTCAGATGAAAAATATCAATGTCAGAGAATCTTGTATTGTATGTTTCAACTAATCTGGTAAGAACAGAGTTTTGCCCATAGTTAGTAGAATGAAAGGGGATTTTAAAAAGAGCTGCTTGTCGAGTACGCCGCTTCGGAACATTAAACATGACACGTTCAAGTAGTTCAGGAGAATCTAATCGGCCAGATATAATGTCATGTAAAAACCCCATATCCAACATTACCCTACGTTCTTCCAAGGTAAGTAAATTGTTTAAGTGGCAGCTATCCTGGTACGTCACCGCGGACGAATTATGGGTTTTGAAATTCAAAAACTTCAGAAATTTTCTTTGAATCTGCTCAATACTTATTTTATACTTGCCATAAAATGGACACCAAATCGGACTTGCATATTCTAGGGTACTACGCACATAGGCATAATACAGTACTTTAATAGTAAGAGAGTTATTGAAAGGTTGACATGTACGCATGACGAAACCAAGATTACGAAAGGATTTATTGGAAATAATATCAATATGATTTGAGAAGAGCATTTTACTATCTAGATAAACTCCTAGATCTCGTACGAGAGAAACTCTTCCAATATAGATATTATTAAAGTGATCATTGTAAACAATCGGTGTAGTTTTTCGGGTAAAACTAATACATTGACATTTACTTATACTCACTGTGATTCTGTTACGTTCATAATAATTATATAGGTTATTAAGATTTTGTTGCAATAGTTCGCAATCAGTATCGGTTCTTACATGCATGAAAATTTTTTTGTCGTCGGCATATAGCAAATGTTTGCAATTCACAAAACAATCATCGATGTCAAAAAGGTATGCATTGTAAAACAAGGGACCTAAATGTGATCCCTGTGGGACGCCGGAATGTATAGATATAACGTCGGATCTATATCCCCCCAATACGACTGCTTGCGAACGGTTTGTGAGGTACGATTTAACCCATCTTAACAAGTCTCCATGAATTCCAAGATTTTGAAGCTTCATAAGTAATATTTCGTGATCTACACGGTCGAATGCTTTTTCGAAATCCGTGTAAACCACGTCAACCTGTCCTCCTTTTTCCATATGTGTAACGACAAAGTCAGTAAATATTGCAAGATTAGATACTGTAGAACGTCCTCTCATGAAACCATGTTGAGATTGCGGGATTCTTTTAGAAATTAATGGAAGTATGTTTATGTATACCAATTTTTCAAACAGCTTGCTTATGCAATTCAAAATGGAAATGGGTCTATAATTATTGATAAGACTTTTGGAACCCTTTTTATGAACCGGTATTATATGCGCCATTTTCCAGGTCGTTGGAAAAACACATTCGGATAAAGATCTTCGAAATAAAATACTTATAGGCAATGCTAAACTTTCAGCACAGGATGCCAAGAATATAGGTGGAACGCCGTCCGAACCAGAGCCTTTACTTTTATCGAGGGATTGTAAAAGTTTACGTACTAATCCTACAGAAACCGTGATGTCTGACATAATATCATTGCTCTGTTGGCTAATGGCATATGCACTTTGTAAGGGTTGCGTTTGCGATGGATTTATAAAAATAGTTTCAAAAAATTTATTAAATGCTGTACTAATATCGGGTCCGCTAGAAAATTCATTATTATCTAGTATGAATTTATTAGGGTACCTAACACTCCCCTTCTTGGATTTTACGTACGTCCAGAAGTATTTTGGACAGTGTTTTATCAAGTGTTCTGCTTTACATGTAAAATGTTTGAAACATTCAGCTTGTACTACTTTTTCCCTTTTTCTCAGCAAAGAGAACTCATCATTGTCGCGAGGATTGCCAAATTTTTTCCATCTAGCATGCAGCTTATTTTTCTCACGTATAAGTTTTATAAGAGCTGTGCTGTACCAAACAGGGAAATAACCCCTTAATGTGAATCTATACATAGGAACATACTTAGTGATACATTCATTTAATTTACTATAAAAAATATTCACGGCCGCATCTATGGTCTCGGCAGATGAGAGCTCACACCATGTTAAAGTTTTAAGGTGTGTATTAATCTTCTTATAATCACACTTGCGGAAATTAAAACGTGGCTCTTTACATTCTTTTATAGGGGCGATTTGTAAATCTAATAAGTTAATTTTTAGCGAAGTATGAGAAGAGTCTTCAGCCACTAGAGGATGCAAAGATGTTTCCAATTCAATAGAGAAGTTACAAAAACAAAGATCGAGAATATTTCCGTATACATTTGTAGAATAATTGTACTGTTTCAGTCCAGCACATGACAAGTCGTTCAGAAATGAAATAACAGTATCGTAAATTATACGCGAGGGTGCAGGTAGTACATTATAATTACCGTTGTACCATTTAACAAAGGGCAAGTTAAAATCCCCTATAAATAAATAATTATCGTTTGGTTTATTATTTATAACACCCAACAAATTTTGTTTTACACGATCCAAGCGGGCAGACAAATGCGCATGATCAGGTGGGATGTAAACTATAGCTATGTGTAGGTCAACAGATGACCGGAGCACACTCGCTTCAATAGATACACACAAAGATTCTGTATTAGCGTAAGGCCAGTCGACTTTAATGCGAGCATTTAAATCCCGACGCACGCAAATCATAACTCCGCCGCCTTTCACTTTGTTAGTTAACATTAAATTACGGTCAGATCGAAAGATTTTATACCTGCTATCACATAATTCAGAGTTGTCGATATCACTCTGAAGCCACGTCTCAGTAAGAAGGATAACGTCGTAATTACAAAGTAAAATATTATTAAATAATTCCAAACATTTTGTTCTTAGCCCGCGTACATTCTGGTAAAATACACTTAGTTTATTATTTACTAAAGAAGCGGCCATTATTATGACAAGGGCTATTTAGATCTTGCAATATGTTTTTATTTAAATAGTAATGTGCTAATACATTTAAATATAAGAATTGAGAACTATTGACAATAATAATATGTTTACCTAATGGGCTTTGCGAGATTATGGCAAGTGTAAAATACACATAAATTAAGTTGTAGCTCTTTAAATATATATTCCCTTCACGTTTATTTATGTTATATATATAATATCTATATAAAATATAATAATTTGATAATATTATGTATAGTAAAATGTGTCTCAATTTGTATGACGTTTGTGTAAGGTGTGTATATGGGGTGAAGTTAAAGTGTTTTGGATGGAGGAAAGTTTTACACAAAATGGGTGGCAAACATAAGATTAAAGTTATATGAATGTAGCTTACACCAATCACATTACACGATGAAAGTCATTTTAAAAAAATTTGAAGATCTCTGCTGTCGCGAATAATGAAGGCGGGTGAGGTGTTGTCCTTCCTTACGAGTATTTTACAATTACGTATCCATACATATGTGAAGTTCGCGTTGGATGCAGCAGCCTTCACATCCTTAAGCAACATTTTGTAATGACTCGTTAGATGTTCATTCAAGTAAATGCTTGATTTATTGTTATCGATACCAAGGTCCAATGTTGTAATTCCCTTCCTTTTACGAATTGCAGAGATGAGACTGTCCTTCAGAAGTTGTGTTTTTAGTTTAGCGACAATATTCTTCGGTCTGCCAGAAACACGTGTTTGCACCCGGTGGATATGAATAATATCTGTGTCACTCATCGGTATCCCAAGTAGCTTAGCAATGGAAAGTAAATACTGGGTGACGTTCTCATTACGTTTTTCAGGAATTCCAATAATTTCAACGTTATTTATCCGATCTCGCTGCTGTGACAAATTTTGTTCATCCAATAATTTAGCCACTTGGGATTCCAAATCACGAACGTTAGTTTCAAGATCATGCATTTTTATCATTTCTGTAGAGATATTATTAACACGAAGATCCAAATCCTCCTGTTTGTTCGAGAGGAAATCTAACGACTGAGTTAGATTGAGTACTTCAGACTTTATTTCATTTTGATCCAAAACCAAACGGTCGGTTGTCGAGGTAATCGTAGTTAGCTGGTTTTTTATTTCAGAAATATTCGCCTGAACGCTCATCGTTTCGTCATGTGCCGTACGTTTAAAATCCTGTAAAAATGACATAATTTCTTTCCGAAATTTTTCTAAGTCGTTTCCATAATCTTGGTGTTCGGGTTGTTTTCTTCTACGTTGATTTTTGAGCGAATCCATTGAGGGTGAGTTGAAAATCGGTCTATTGTCACAATCGCATGTAGTGGTCGAAGCACATTTGTTTTTATTACTTGACCGCGTAAGGCTCATTTTGCGGTGTATGTCCAACGCAGGTACTCGCGATATGCCACGCGAAAAAGAGACGGAAATTATAGCTGTATTTCTTTCACACACCAACAGTACAGAATCAAGACAGCGTATATCACTAAGCTAACGCACTGGGAATATCACTCGCGTCGAACGTATTAAGACTGATATTAGCTTGCAGTTAATTTATAAAATTTATGCAGAGATTAGTAATAATTACGTACACGTCTACTCAACTCGAGTGCCGGACGAAATCTATTCTTACTTTTTAATTGTATATGTGGTGTTTTGTGTGCAATAAATGTTTTATTATTATTATAGATATTTAAAATAAAAAATATATCAGTTCTTTGTTTTCAATGTCGCATTTAACTAACATCAAACAATTGTGATTTATGATTTGAAGTGTAGTTCAATTAAGAAAATTACGGGTGCGTGAACACGAAAACATAAAATGGAAATAATGATTCCGTAATTTAATTTAAACACGTACAAAATACAAAAGTTAAATTGCGATGACCTTCCAAATTTAGAAACTGCTACAGTGGTAACAATCAGTTCTCTTAAAGGAAAGGATTTCTAGATTCGAACCTATTGTTGAAATTGAATACTAAACACATTATTTTGTTTACTACGAAATATTCCACTAAGTTTCTAAACGCTAATACTGGCTATAATGTAGAAACTAAAAAAACTACACCGATTAGCTTCAGGCCGAAATAAAGAAAAACGGTAGCACCTATCTGTCCCGGGTTCGAACCCCGGGTCGAGCAAATTGATACTGGGTTCTTTTAGTACCAGCTCGGAGTCTGGAACTTCTGCCCGATATAGCGAAAGGCCCTATCATATGGTGGAATGGAACACAGGCGGAAAGTAGGTGCACTAGATTTGTTTTGCTTACCCCTTAGGGGATGAAAGGTGTGCGCGCGGTTGTATGCGTGTGTGTGTGTGCGTGATTAAAAATAGTAAAAAGATAGTCAAATATGGAATCAACTAAAAGTTAGAATTAAACATAAACGTGTGCAGGTACAAGAAAACACGTTCTATACTAACTCTCAAAGGACAGAACATCTCCAAAAAGGAAACTTAAGTTGTTACAAATTATTTTTGCTACAATAGTTTTTCCTTCAGCCCAGAAGAAAGTCCTTAGGGATTTTCCTGAAATGTTACATGTATTTTGTGGCAAACGTTACGCAGCTTATAGAGTTCAACATTATATAGACACTTTCTACAACCTACTAAAAGTTATAAGCCCCGTGTAAATTATTAAAACTGTTGAGTAGTCTTCGAATCTCAGCAATTATTCGAAGCGTATTACAACTGTAAGTATATTTATTATAATTGATTTCAAAAATCGAACGTACAAAAAAAACTTCTAACTTCATCACTATCGCCGTTGCATTTGTGAATCAAAAAAGAATTTAGGACCATTTGCACAAAAAAGGTTTGTAGTCATGAACACTCATGAATAATTTAGATTGAAAATAATAATAATTATTTTTGAATAGTATTTGTCATTTTACAGCAATCATAACGAATATTGCTAGAACTTTAAAGAAAACACTTCAATCTCTTTCCGACGTAAATTGGCGTCTTGAAATTTGTCAAGAAACTCTTACAGGGCACTTACGCTGAATTACGGTCAAGCGACAAAATCGTTAGTCAGTAAAAATATTTGAGAGCTTCTCATTTTTTGTGCAATTAGGTGCTTCAATTTGACTTTCCATTTGAATTGTTTTAAGTTTTAAAATTACTTATACTTATAATAAAAGTTATGATTTATTTTTTTATATATTTTTGAGATTGGACTGTAAGCGCAGTAATTTTGGTTATCAGCGAAAACAGAAAAAAGATAATCAGGCATTGTAACATTCCTGCAATCTCACGAATCTCAACATCAATAATTAATGTATCTATTTTAAACCAAAAATATAATCTTTGGAGGCTGTCGATATTTTTAATCGTATTTGAAAGACAAGACGAGCATGCCAATAAGCGGTACGACCGCTCATAAACAGTCCACTGCGCTCGTCACCCTGAGACGTAAGATGTTATGTCTCATAATGCCCAGTAATTACGCTGGCTACAATGTCCTAAGGAATAGGCACGGCGAAAAGTGGGTGCATTAGTTGCACCTCTGCCTACCCCTTCGGGGATAAAGGGCGTGAGTGTGTATGTATGTACCATGTCCTTCGAACCGGAACACACCAGTGCATGTACACTGCTACTTGGCGGTAGAAATAGATCTTCGGTGGTACTACCCAGACCTCTTCACGCATACGAAAGACCTACCGCCAAATACTAAAGGTGTTGAATTTCTAACAAACATTAAAAGAAATAAAATTATTCCGACACATATAAATGAACTTTCTTCATCTACTTATATGTGTGGAATTCAGCCTACAGAAAACGTGATGTGAATGCCAAGGAAGCGTCGGGTATTGGTCACACACGTGCGCGGTCTGGGGAGAGTCCGCGTAAATTTATTTAATAGTAACTGACAAGTGCCCCCAGAGGGAGTTAACGTTAGGCAGAAACTGAGGTACATGCAGTTGGTAATGCTTGGAAAGTAGTGTTGGAGTTCGATTGTGGCAGGTATGAATGACTGACAGGTCACCTCTGACAACTCCAGGTGAATGACGTGTGATGCATTTATTATGCACCGTTTTTGAGTTTCTGATAGTAAATATTCTCGCCACAGTCCAGGTTATACATGGAGGAGTCTACAGAGCTTGACTTTCACGACTGTGAAACATTTTTTGTCATGATCCATTTTTTGAGCTTATTCGATTATTAGAAAAAGGCGCTATTAAATTTTTTGTACTTGAACTGAACTACTGATTGATTAGAAATCGTGTATTTAATAGTTTCTTTTGTCGACAGTAAAGGATGGTCCAATACAGCGCAGAAGACGTGCTCTGGATGGCAACTGCTGTCATGACATTGGATGTTTTATAGCTAAGGTAAGTTTTCAATATGTATATAATACATATTGAAAACATACCTATACAGAAAAAAAACAAAAAACCACACACCAAATCTTTATTAAAGGTAACACAAAAACCTAAATTAAATATAAACAAAATACCCCAACAAAACTGAATGTCAGCGTGTTCATACCATTTGTTGCGTTGATTGTTACCTAGCAGATAAGGCAGGATTTTAAGACCATTAACTCGGCCCTACGCCACTGGAATGTAAAGCACGTTAAGCCTAGATTAGGGGTGACTATTTATAATCGTGCTGAGATTTTGTTTCTGTATTTAAGAGCTTAGTCTTCTTAAATCTAGCGTTTTGCGTCTTGTATTTCGCGGAATAGATTTTATGGCAGAAACTATTTCTTGTAATTTGTATGTATACAAAGGAGTGAGATTCTTGGATGTAATAACACCCTCTTACACTTGTAAAAGCAAGTAGTCTTATGTCTAGAATTAAAGTTGGTTATTTATTGTTTATAAGGTGGTTTTACTGAACAGTTAAGTTATAGACGTGGATAAGTCGAGAAGATCGCAACAGCCTCGTGTAATACCGAACCATAAGCAAAGATTTGACGTTTCTGATCCATAAGCGGCGATAGCCTAGTTGGGAGTGGAACGGACTGCCGAGACGAATGTCCGCAGGTTCAAAACCCAAGGTCACGCACCTCTGACTTTTCTAAAAAGTTATGTGTGTATTCTTTGTGAATTATCGCTTGCTTTAACGATGAAAGAAAACATCGTGAGGAAACCCACATGAGAAATCTCCATGAAAATTTCGAGGGAATGTGAAGTCTGCCAACATGCACTAGGCCAGCGTGGTAGACTAAGGCCTAAACCCTCTCAGTTGTAGAGGAGGCTCGTGTTCATTAGTGGGCAGTATATAGTACAGGGCTGGTATGGTCGATCCATAATTAATAACTTCGACCTGCCTATGTGCGCTTTTTGTTAAAGATTACTTTTTAATTGATAAAAAAATCAAAATATACTCTCACGCCTTTATCCCCAAAAGGGTATGCAGAGGTGTAACTAGGGACCTACTTTTCACCGTGTTCCGGCGAGCGTATCGCCATTTTGGGCACAAATACTAGACGGGCTCCGCGAGCGTGAAAATGTTTTTCTGGGGTAAAAAGTAGCCTATAGCACTCAGGAGTAATGTAACTTCCTATTAGTGAAAGATAGTTACTTCCTATTAGTATACTGGTGGTAGGTCTCTCATTATGTAAGAGGCCGTCTGGGTGGGTACCACCGCAATGTCTATTTCTACCGCCAAGCAACAGTGTGCATGCACTGTTGTGTTTCGGTTTGAAGGACATTGTAGCCAGTATAACTACTGGACATAATGAGACTTAACATCTTATGTCTCAGGATGACGAGCGCAGTGGAATGCCACACAGTACTTTGTAAGTCAAGGTGCTGGATGGTGTTGCTACTGTTTATGGGTGGTCGTATCACTTACCATCAGGCGAACGGCATGCTCGTCTCGTCATTCAATGCAATAAAAAAAAAGAGTTATCAAAATAGGTCCAGTAGTTTTTGAGTTTATCCATTACAAAAAAACAAAATCAAATCTTTCCTATTTATAATATTAATATTAGTAGTATAAACCAATATAAGTTGTCACACACAGCCCTAATGTTAGTAAATTCATTTATTAGCCAGCCTGCAATAGTTCCATGGTTTCTTATCAACACAAAGGCTGCTCGGGGCCTACAAACGAATTTGTATTCAGATTTTTTAGTTAGATTGCTCTTTTCGCATATATATTTGGACTGGACTTATTCAAACGTGGTGAGTTTTTTGGTGTAGTGTAAATTTATTAAGCAGTATTTTTTATATTAAACCATAATTGGATAGGTACTTATTTAATGTAAAAAATAACGTTTTATCGAAAAGAATCACGTCAGTCATTGCAATTGCTATGTTAAACAAAGGAGGATTTTTCGATAGATAATACTAATTTTTAAACGATAAAAGTATCAAGCATCTACAGGAATATAATAAAGAGCTCATACTGATAAAAAAATGGGCTAAAAGAAAAACAATTTCAAACAAACAAGATAAAAACCATTTATCTACAGCTTCCTGCTCAAATCTTTTTACCGTAAACAGGACACAACCCAATGGAAAGTATTTAAAAAGTTTTCGAATTAATTAAAGAGTATCTAATTTAATTAAAACACAACAAAGAGGGAATTCATAAAAGGAAAACCGCTGACAACCCTGCCCGATATTTGATTTTTAATTAATACTTTCCTTCGCCACTAAGCTTCCTCGACCTTTATCTTATATCTGATATTGGGGCTGTAACGTAATGTTTAATGAATTATAAATAAAATTAAAGAAATATATTTTTTGTTTTATTAAAATTCTAATTACTTTGATACGTCATTATAAAGGCCGCCTGCCAGACGTCAATCCTATCTGAAAAACTCGGTAATGCATAAATGGTGTTGAAAACCCAAAAGCATTCCTTGATCAGGAATTTGGACCCAGGACCTCTGCTCTCGGTTCTGACTTATGTATGGTGGTCACAAAATTGAATTTCCCTTATTAACAGTGACAAATTAGTTTAAAAACAGTAAAGTCAACAATGCCCTCTCGAAGAACATGTCTGAACTACACAAAACTCATTAACAAAGGACCATGCATCATTTTCTTAATTACACTTAAATAGTTCCAAGACAACTAATTTAAGTCAAAGTTTATCTCTTTCGCCTTGCGGGGTAGACAGGGACGTATACTTGGATTAATTACTACCCTTTTTGCTTGCCCTGCTGGAGATCAAACTGCGAAGTGTATTAATGGGGTTTGGAAACTTTGTGTGAGAAGCAGAACAGAATCGTATTTGTTGTAAAACTGATTATGTGGGTTCGTTTATTAAACAAAGTTCCCCGTAGTGTCTGTCTGTCTGAACGTGGTAACTCAATAACTACTGAACGAATTTCAACGTTTGGTATGGAGATAATTTGAAACCCTGGTAAGGATACAGGCTATTTTTTATCCCGCAAAACTCACACGTCAGCAAAAACACGAGCAAAACCTTATCCTACTAATATTATAAGAATGTATGTATGGATGTATGTTTGTTACTCTTTCATGCAAAAACTACTGAACGGATTTCGATGAAATTTGGCACACTGGTAGATCATGTCCTGGATTATCACATAGGCTACTTTTTATCCCGGGAAAATATAAAGCGGGACTTTTACCCCGGAAAAACTTTTTGTCGCGGGCGGAGCCGCGGACAAACCTAGTCATAAAATCAAAAATTGATTGAGCTTTTTGACTGAAACAGAAATGAGTTGAACGCGATTAGATCTTTCTGATTATGACTGCTACTGGTGGTCTGGTAGGTCTCTCATTATGTATGAGGCCGTCTGGGTGGGTACCACCGCAATGTCTATTTCTACCGCCAAACAACAGTGTGCATGCACTGTTGTGTTTCGGTTTGAAGGACATTGTAGCCAGTATAACTACTGGACATAATGAGACTTAATATCTTATGTCTTAGGATGACGAGCGCAGTGGAATGCCACACAGTAAGTCAAGGTGCTGGATGATGTTGCTACTGTTTATGTGTGGTCATATCACTTACCATCAGGCGGACGGCATGCTCGTCTCGTCATTCAATGCAATAATAAAAAAAAAAAAAGATCAGCTAAAATAATATCGTTGCAGTTTACACCAAAGTATTCTCAGAGACTTGTAGTCCCTAAATAATATTTGTACTGATCTCTTGCATGAATATCTCATTTAATCTACCACAAATAACGAAACATAGTATTTGAAATACTGTGCTATGCAAAAGTAGGACATATTACGTTACATTATAAGTTTTACGTAAAAAGTGTCCTTTTTGTCTTCTAGCAAACAAACTGCACGTGTTAAAATAAATGAGACGTCATTACATTTCATTTCGAGGGTGAGATATGTTTTTGCAGAGTCGAAAGTTTATTATATGTGACTTTCACATAAATTCAGAAACGAAATGTTTTTATTCTGAAGCCCGAAAAAAAATTACATGTTTATCAGTAATGTTTTCTTTATTTTTTTTATGGCTTTGAATGACGAGACGAGCATGCCGTTAGCCTGATGGTAAACGATACGACCACCTAAGCAGTAGCAACACCATCCAGCACCTTGACTTACAAAGTACTGTGTGGCAATCCACTGCGCTCGTCATCCTGAGACATAAGATGTTAAGTCTCATTATGTCCTGTAGTTACACTGGCTACAATATCCTTCAAACCGAAACACAACAGTGCATGCACACTGCTGCTTGGCGGTAGAAATAGACATTGCGGTGGTACCCACCCAGACGGACTCTTACATATGAGAGACCTACCACCAGTAAATTGTATTGTAATTATTGTAATGTATTTTAAGACCCGATTATCTCTTAAATAGGTTAATAAAATTCTATTTTCTTGGGAGTTTAAAAAGAAAGAAAAATAACCTAAATTAATGCCTCTTAAGACCTAAAGTAGCTCGCAAATTAATGTTTCCGACCTTTCTAGATTTAATATGAAAACAATTCAAAGCGAAATAAAATTCAAGCATACTTAATAAATACCCACTTACTTGTAAGAACGGGCGCTGTTTGACGGAAGTACCTGAAACCAAGAATTATTGTCAACAAATGTTGAGGAATGGAAAATATTCTAATGTAAATGTCTTGCTGATCTAGGACTCCTTGAGCAGGGCTGTGAACTACGAGGTCTAAGATTCGATTCCCTGTTAGAAAAAACATTGCGTTGCTTAGAATGTCGCATTCTGGGATGGATGTAAGTTCTGCAAACCGCGTGAATCATATACGCTTCTGCCTACCCTTTTAGGAGCAAAAGCGTATAGTACTATAAAATACCGCTAAGTTATTTACTTTTCCAAGAGATACAAAATTACTGCAAGAAAATAGTTGGATCGTCTCTCCAGTAATAAGTATGGCTTCATTCATCCCCAGGGAGTTATCCATTTTCTCAGAATAGAACCCTGGATTAGGTGAGCTAAGTTATGAGTTTTTAAATTATGAAAATATTCCAGACATTTTTTTTTTTTTTTTTTTTTATTTGTTTAGGACACAAACAGTCATATACAG
Organism: Sphinx pinastri; assembly: GCA_947568825.1. Taxonomy (NCBI): domain Eukaryota; kingdom Metazoa; phylum Arthropoda; class Insecta; order Lepidoptera; family Sphingidae; genus Sphinx; species Sphinx pinastri. The sequence goes on along the minus strand of OX387627.1, from coordinate 3,204,275 downwards.
ACACTGATTAATATAAAAGTATACAAAAAGACCTATAGGTCCATTTATAGTTACAAAAACTAGTTATGAGCTAACAACAAGAAAAACAGCCTGTATTAACTAGGTACAGTCAATAGGTATTACATTTTGTCTAACAAATTACATACTTGTGTCTTTTTGAAACGAACGTTCAATAAAAGATTATTATATGATATGTATACAAGAGTATACTGTAATTTTCGAATACTACCCTTCTATTTTATATTATAAAGGATTTGTTGATGACTTTTATTTGCCGCAAACTTTATGAGTACCTATATTCTTGTTAGTTAAGTGGTAGTAAACTTGGACCGGAAACCGTGAGGTTTTGATTTCAATTCACTGGTCGAGCAACTTAAATTTATGTATTTCGATTTACAAAGTAAAGGCGGTATTTCTTAAGCCAAATACACAGAGATGGAATCCCAACGAACTGTTATTTTTTTTACAAACTGGATAACGAAACGAGTATACCGCTCGCCTGATGGTAAGTAACATAACCCCCCATAAATCCAAAACTTGAATTACAAAGAACTACGTTGCACTGCGCTGCGCTTGTCACTTTGAAGATGTTGAGTCTCATTATGACTAGAATTATAAGTATTATAAATATCGATATATCATCTTTGTAGCGAAAAGAAACACCATAACATCATACTAGCTTTTGCGCGCGACTCCGCCCGGGTGTAAAAGTTTTTCCGGAATAAAAGTCCCGCTTTATATATTCCCGGGGTAAAAGCCTATAACACTCAGGATTAATGTAGCTTCCTATTAGTGAAAGAATTTTCAAAATCGGTTCAGTAGTTCCAGAGATTAGCCCCTGCAAACAAACGCACAAACATTTCCTTTAGTATAAATTATTTAATACAATCATGAATCAGGTACAAATATTACGTATCCTTCCAAAAACACCCTTCCGTATAGCAAGAACTCGATAAATGAGAGGGCATTTCGAGATAAAGTCCATTAGGCTTAATTGGTACAGACAAAAAATTAGCAGGGTTAAATCGTTGGGGCGATATTACCGACCTTTGTTATGTCTCTACACGAAATTCTGGATCGAGTCCTTAGGGATACGCATTAACATCTATTTAGACTTTTGCCAGATGCGATACTTTTGTGAGAAAATATTAAAACTAGACCCAGGCGAGAAAATGTTTCTTAAAAGGTAGGTTTCATATTTGGGTTTATGGCTACTAACATAAATATTCTGAGTGGAAAACAGTAGGTACCTATTGATTCTACATCGTGAGTTCTTTTTGGTTATTTTTCTTTATTATTTTTGCGTGGTCGGCGAGATATTTATTATGACTTTCCTACGTGGTCATATTTTATTACTTTGTCTTCGAATACTGCCTCTCGGAAAAAACACATTTTTATTACTAGAGATTATTGAAATAAACCACAAAATGACCTATTTTGGTTTGAAAATCCTGTGTCTTCTTTGTTATCCAGCAAGATGTTCTTCGTTGTTCTTGTTGCAATATTAGTTTAAGTATCATATGAACCATGCTCTTTAACTTTTCAGCCTATATTGTCTTTAAAATAAATAAATAGGATGCACCACGTGACTTGCGCTCTAAGTGTCAGTAGTACGTCCAACACACCACCAGAAATGTTAAGAGTTAAAATTAATCAATAGAATTTTTAATCTACAAATTAAAATAAAATACAAATTAAATTGCTCAATTGTAAAATACAGCAATAACGGACTTAACGCGGATCTGGAATAAATACTTCCGGATCACATTAATATTACTCCCAAAGAAGAATTAAGTCCCTGACCGCCCATTCCTCAACTATTTCACCCAAAGACATTAAACAGTATAGTTATAGACCGTATATCAGGACCAAATTTTTCGTCCAAAGTTATTACAAATTGGTAATAAGTCGCTGTTTTTTTTTATATGTCCGTGTAACAAGACGTCTTTGACCTCGGTATGCTTTAATTTTGTAAAGAAAACAATATTTTGGAACGAAATATGCCAATACGTACATTACGACCATGTCAAAGTATGTTCTAATGAATTTTACCTGGGAATTTTGTTTTTTCACGCTAGATTGAGTTACTGATGAACAGGCTCAAAATTTTTGTACGACTATTTTCCCAATGTACACTCTATGTAATCTTAGAACTCTTTTATTTGACCGTATCTAAAACAAAACCAGCGTTGTATCATCTTTTAATATTGATAGAATTTATTAAATATTAAGGCAACCTTTTGAGTAAAGATAAATAAAAGCTGACAATTTTAACGAAGCAATTTCGTTCATTATATTTTACGATCGTATTAAAAAAATTAAGAAAATTAATGCCAAGAAAAACAAAATGGCGCCTTCGCCTCTGTTTTTGCGATTCGTTGTTATTTTAGTTTTGTGTTATTTTGCTATTACAAATTTCAAATATGTTGATGTTCTATTCAAATATTCCACGCGTTATTTTTTCCATTTTGGGATTATTTTATGAATCGGCCAGTGATAATTCGGTTTTTGAATATAGAATTTAATTTTGAAATACGTTTGGACGGAGGTTTATTATTTTAGATAAATTAGATATAAGATGTATATTTTTACTATGTTATAGTATGTCAAGTTTTTGATTTTTTTATGCTATGCTTAGTACCTATACCTGCTAGCTTATAGCATTTTCGTTATGGTTTACAACGTTATTATATTGGAATTGCTTCTTTTTGGTTTAATTTTTGTTTATTAATGCCTACTAATATGAAATAGGTTGGTTTTTATTATTAATGATGAAAAAATATTTATTTATGTCAGGTCAATTCAAGTTAGACTTTTCGACTACATGAAAAGTGTTAAATGTTTTTTCCATTGGGTATATTACTACAAAAGTCATAGAATTTTATGGTAAATAACAACCATCTGTCCTTATATCTTGTGCGTCGTTGGTAGAAAATATAGTAACGTAGCACTTTAGATATAAAATATAACAAGCTTACAAAATGAGCCCTTGCGAATTGACGTAGCAACCAAATGCAACACCATTAACCCCGAAATAAATCCCCTGGGTGACTTTAATTCCACACGCGTATCGTGACACGCAAATGAAAATTATACCATTTTGTAACAAAGAGTAAAAAATGAAGATTTTTAAAACAAATTTAAATATATATTTTTTCGCAGGAGCATGATGCAAGATTTATGTTATTATTTAAACGAATGAACAAATATTTTATAATATTTTCGGCCTCCTGTCACTTCTAAAAATCTAAAATCCTAGCTTACCTAGTTACCTTAGTAGGTACTACATTATAACGACACAATATTTTAATTGAAATTGTGGCATAAAAATAATGAGTTATGTTTTATCGCTTTCCCGCAATAACGCTTATTAAAAATTTACAGCCTGAATCCAACTGAACCGTGAGTGTAAAATCTTAATAAAAAGTTTTCACGGAATCTTTCAAGTCTTAAAGCGATCGGCGACTATATAAAACTTTGAAAAGTTGTGCGGGGCAACTTTACAACTTTTCGTATAAGACACACTTTATATTAAAAGGAAAATGTACTAAAAAGTTTTTTAATTTGTCACTTTTAAGTTTAAATCTTTTTTTTTTATTATACCTGGCCCAAAATAAAAAGAAATAAATAACAAGAAGCGATCAAAGCATTCCAAATTTAATTCCACTTGTAAGTAACAAAATTTGAAAATTGTTCAAATTTGGAACACTGAGTTCTACGAGCGACAGTACCTTGGCAGTTGGCGGGCTGCTGCGTTGGTGGCACGACGTGGAATGCCGCGCGGCAGGCCGGTCCGCTCGTCGTATACTTGTATTAGACGTATGGCGCTGCATTTGCGAAGAACTCCTGGGTCCAAGATTGATCGTGGGTATCGCCCGGGGACGTGGCTGGTATCACTTCGATATACGACAAATTGACTTACAAACAATGAAATTTACGCGTCATTTAACAAATGGATGTCTTCTTTAGCAGTTGCTTCAATTCCATTACGTTGATATCGGATCTTAAGTTCTTTTATAGTAGATTAAAGGATTGACATGAATTGTAAAATATTTTTAGATCAGAATTTGTTACTTTGCTTTAATAAATTACGGCCTGTTTATATCATTGGGAAATAAGGGGTTGTTGGGGTAGATGAAGGAATTGCCTTGAAATTTTATTATACTAAAAATTTTGAGTAATTTTCACATAACGGATACGATGGCTATAAAATTTTTCATAAAGTATTTTCTTGATAAGGAAACAAACTGAGAATTCCATACTATACTTACAGTCAAAATTTGCTGCTTTCGGCCAACATGAAGATAATTTTTCCTTCTCCATCTACCCTTCGTCGTCTTTAGTCTGCGTAACACACTTTCAAGCATGTCGCAAAAAGGTTTTTTTTTACTTTTTACGACCTGCCTGGTACGATCCTTTCTGGGTAAAAACTTATATTTATGTCCTATCTGAAACTTACAGGACCTCCCAGTCTACAGCCCATAAGCTACCACTGCGATGAATGAGATGTGGGCAGATAATACTGGACATAATGAGACTTAACATCTTATGTCTCAGGATGCCGAGCGCAGTGGAATGCCAAACAGTAGTTTGTAACTCAAGGTGCTGGATGGTGTTGCTACTGTTTATGGGTGGTCGTATCGCTTACCATCGGGCGAACGGCATGCTCGTCTCGTCATTCAATGCAATACAAAAAAGGTAGAAGAATATATCCTGCTTAGCCATGTTATGACTTTACAATTACATAAAAAAATATAATAGTTTCTGGAGTTATGTTACTCATGTAAATCCCCTCCCACTTTTCCATCTCCACTCGACCCAACTTTTAAACATCACCAACATCCTCATTCTTCTGACATTGTGGAAGTTCATGGGCAGCGGTGGTCACTTACTATCAGTAACTCGTTTATTAATTTTCCCAAAATTCGGCAAGCATTCTGAAAATCCGTTAATAGAAATTCCAACTGAACAAGTAAGTAAAATGTAATAAAAAATTAAAAGAAACAACTAATTGTCGATGTTGCGGACGGCTCGTAATTTTACACCGTCATAAAACGTTGAGGGCTGTAATAGAAATTCTTTGTTACACGTTATTGTCCTTTGTTACGTTAATGGATAACTATTTGTAACAACGTGTGTTTGAAATAAAATCTTTTCTTTACTTTGCTGTTAGGATTATATTCGCCCGGATATCGACCACTGGACACTGTATTATATAGTAACCGACACAACTACTATAAATGGGCTCCATTCGACCGCGCCAAATGGAGACGGCCGCGTTCCGTATTAACGGATCCAGATGACGACATCACTCAGCCCATCCGTTTCAAAAACGAGTTGATAAAACTCCAACACTCCACACGACCGCAGTTCCGTCCTTGCCGTCGAGGACCTCGCCGCGTTCCCCGTCGCCCCCCCGACCCCCTAACAGTTCCGGCCCGCGTGCCAATGAAAACGATACAAATGTATAGGATTAGGTCAAAACACCAACCTTCCCCCACTAATCGTTGAATGTCTCATTCTCCCCTCAGTGACCGTCCTGAGCCGAGGTTCGTAATCCGTTAGTGGGTTGCCCTCAGCATGTTCACTTAATTGAAAGAGTTGTGAGCGCCTTAAGCGTTCACCCTAAAGACCGGTGTAGTCAGAAAAGCCGACTCACGTCAGGCTACTGGCCGGTAGGGACATTAAAACGGTATTAAAAACACTAAATTTACTGTGTACTGACGCAATTTTTGTAACAAACTTTCTATCAGTCGTTTTGCAATCAACCACTTGTTCACCGCTGAGCACAGGCCTCCTCTACTACTGAGAGGGGTTAGGCCTTAGTCCACCACGCTGTGTGGACTGATCAATCAGTCGTTTTACACACACACAGACGCACGCCTTTCATCCCCGAAGAGGTAGGCAGAAGCGCAATTAAATGCACCGTATTTTCGCCGTTTGTATTCCGTCCCATGATATGATAGGGGGCGAGCCCATCGCCATATCGGGCACAAATTCCAGACTCCGGGCTGATACTGAATAGAAAAATTCAACATTACTTTGTCGAACCGGGGATTGAACCCGAGACCTCAGCATAGCTGTCGTATCGTAATACAACTACGCCACCGAGGCAGTCGTTTTATCATTTACAAATTTAGGAAACATTATAAATTGTTAGGAATTGTAACTATTACACTTTTGTAGTCAACTTCACATTTTAAATAAGTTCATTTAGTTACATCAGAATATTTTACGAAACCAAATAGCAAAAGAAGGTGTGTTGGACATACTAACCTAATGACGTTTTGGGCATATTTTAGTGCTTATTTGTAATTAAATCTAACAAATACTTTTATTTTGTATATTTCTGTATTAGCAGTACCAGGATCAAAAACATTTTTTTCGTCAATTATATTAAAAAATACTAACACACGAAATGATAACCTACTCCTTTTGGAAGTCGGTTAAAAATAGTAAGGAGCACGCGGACAGGAACCGTATTATCCTCAACTTTGAAGAATTACCCAAATGGCACTAGAATAAACTCGTTTTTATCAGATTTAGTATTACGTTCCATCATAGCAAAAACAATAACTGATGTCAAATTACACGTGTCCAATGAAGAACCCACATTTTTATCCGAATTAGCTATTTATTTATTTTTGTACTTTATACATAGTTATGTAAAGGAAGGGATTCTCTGCCAGTCAACCGTTATCGAACTCCCAACCCCACGTCTTTTCAGTGACAGATTTTCTATCATAGGGTTCGTCTATTAATAATATTATGATATTTGTAGCAAATGTTTACCCCCCTCTCCCCTGGTTATATCTGGTGACGTTTTAGAGTACTCCCCCACCCTACCCAAGATCACGTGTATTTTTTTTAGTACAAAGTATCTTCATGCTTAGAATCTCCTGGACTGCGAAACGCATTAATGCATCGATCTTGACCCAGCTTCAAATAAAAACTCGCTTGTCCACTATATGCCAACAACGCATACTCTCATATTTCGGCCACACAATGCGCAGAAACGATGAAAATTTGGAAAAACTGATTGTGGTGGGGAACACCGAAGGCAAGAGATCGCGCGGTCGTTCATCAACAAGATGGACTGACCAAGTAAAAGACTCATCGTCCTCTAAATTCTACACAGCCGTAAGAGACGCGCTGGACAGAAACCGGTGGAGGCAGATCATCCGCTCCAGATATAACCCTGATGCCGACCACGATCCTCAGACATGAGGGACCGACCAGAGAGAGAGATCTTCATAATTTTAGTGTATTATCTTGAAATACAGATAAGTATAATGTAATTTAATTGGAATCACGCATCAACGAAAAATTTAATATACGTGATATATCTCTACACTATCTCTACTCGTGATATTTCCTAATTTTTGCCAACCCCCACCCCCCTTTCCAGCCGCACGTGATTAATTGTCGACCCCATATTCTAATATTATATCATCATTTCTTTGGGTTACTTTCGCTTTCTTTTTTCCATTCTTCGTTCTTTCTTCGATATATACTCCAACGGTAAAAACTCACCCTATTTCGCTAATGATATCGTAATCTTGTAACTTTCGCGTGCAATAACAATACGTTGCAAACGACGCGCCGGTTTAATTGGATCATTAAGTACTTTATACCTTCGCCTTAACGGAGTTATCAGGTTTGGGAAGCTATCGATAGATTTAAATATACAATATATTAGAGGGTTTTTACGTGCCTTTCATTATGTCCTCGGCGAATACAATTTTTGAGGAACCTTTGGATTTTTTTACAACACCTTTCCTGACTTCAACCTCTTTTAGGGAACAAATCACATTAAAATGTTATTAGACCCTATTTTTAATAAATGGTATGCATAAGAATTCAAATTCTACCCGATTCAGTTTATATACTGACATTAGACTAGGGAATACTCCAGTTCCAAAATCACAAATGCGCTAGGGGACTTACACAGAAGAAATAAGGATTAAGGAAGGATAGAGATATCGCTATCTGGATTTTATAGTCAAGAATAAAAAAGGAATCAGGAATGATTTTCACGGGATATCGATTAAGAGCGTGCACTTGCAAGTTGGGCGATCACGTTAAAGTTTCTAAAGTCCGCGATTCGTTTATACTTACTTACATTTGTTTCGTTGTTCAGCTAGCGTGGAGAAATATATCGATAAAATTTAATTAACAATGGAGAAATATAGCTCTAGAATTAATTTATTTTTATTGGCGTTAATCTAATGTTCATAGACTTTTATGATAGGCTTATTTGCTACAGGAGAGTTATGAAGTATGTGGTGGAGAAGCTCTATATTTATCTACTTAAGTTTTATTTAATATTTCAAACTGAATCGATATTTAATTATCGACATTAAGTTATGGAATTGTGGACATAAAACATACCATACCATACCACCATACCAGCCCTGTATTATAAAACATAACTCTACATCAATTTTATTATTTCTTTCCTTTAAAATCGGTAATGAACGAAGGGAATTACTTACCATGAGCTCGCCACTAGTGCAGTCTTCTGCTATAAAAAGGAATGCACGAATTCCCTATAATTGAGGAATGAGTTCATTATCCTAATGTGACTGGTACATGCCGTGCGAACCGAATCACGTGTCAATTATCGATTTTATATTCACATTTGATTCAGTTCTTCAACGAATTTGAATGTTTTCGTTCCGTTCGAATGCGCGATATCAGTTGTTTTAGCAGTGGCAGACGATTTAGAACTATTTGGTCTTGTATTAAATTTGAAAGTTGAATAATGCCAATTTTTTATTTGCAAATAAGTAATATGTCCGTACTTTGTATTCAGTAATGAGCTACTTTAGAGCCATAATAGTATTGTAAATGAATATGCAATAATTGGTGCATACGTATTGACTTTATACTGATTTAATTACGCGGTACAATAGACAATCGTTGCAAAAGGAATTATAATAATTTTGTTGGCCATGGTAGCTACTACATAATCTTTCCATAATACATACTATTTGAGGACCAGTAAAAATTCTTGTAAACATTAATAAAAAAAGGATATGAAATACGTCTCAGTATTTTTCGACTATCACTCAAATTTCAAATTTGGAAAGGAACGTAGAAAAATTCCCCTGTCTAAAAAATGTGTTGTAATCATCGATAACAGCACATCACTAATCGAAAGTTTGGAAACTGAGTGTGTCGATAAAGAGGCAATTAGCGGAGAACACTTCGCAGACAGTGATATTTACTGGCGCGATGTAAATCTTTTTAACTTGAAACTTTTGTCGACACATCTCCCTGGGCGCAGCGCTTGTTAAGAATGCATTACCGAGAATTTACGTACGTTAAAACGATGGCCGTAATTCTAGCTCAGTTTTTGTGGTCGGGCTGAAGATACGTGCTACGTTCAGCTTCTGTTTTCGGGAATTAAAAGATGGTGAAGAATGATGAAGTTGATTTGAAAGACGGTGACTGGTAACAAAGTCTTTTTTTTCTTCTGTCAATATATCAACCAATTTCTATATAATAAACAGTATCAAAAGAATTATGGGAGTGGTGATGCAATTGGGTCTCCAGTATCTTCTAATTTCAGACTCAAGAAATATTCATCTATGTCTATAAAAAATTCGTGTCACAGTGTTTGTTACCATACTCCTCCGAAACGGCTGAACCGATTTTGATGAATTTTTATATTCACACTTGGTATGTCTGTGAATAGGTTGTTATCTACTTTTCATCCCCCTAAGTGATAAGGGTGGCCCACCCCAAAAACAAGTTATTTTATTTTTCTGACAGTTCTTTTTTATTTTTATTTTTTTAAATAGTTCGTGCGCAATCAATATACCATAAGCTTGAATTTTGTATGCATCTTTGATTCACTCATTTATTTATGATCTTTTGTAAGTCCTCTTGTTTTTCTTTGCGAAATACGTTATAAAAATATTTTTTCCCACAAAACGCATCAAGTGCTTCCGAAAAATACATTATGAGGGAAATTTATTATTTAAAATTTACACGAACGCCCCGCCGTTCTCATTGGAGTAACAGAAGTCACTATTACAGGATTTTATGTAAGGGACGACTGTATTTCTACTCTAAACTGGAGTACATATGGATCCGTTACAGAATTTTACCTTAAGGGAGACTAATCTATACTAATATTATATAGAGGAAAGATTTGTATGTAAGTATGTTTGTAACGAACAAACTCAAAAAATACTGAACGGATTTCGATGAAATTTGGCACACGGGTAGATCATGTCCTAGATTAACACATAGGCTACTTTTTGTCCCGGGAAAATATTTTTATCCCGGAAAAACTTTTTCACGCTGGCGAAGCCGCGAGCAGAATTCTAGTCCTTTATAAAAATGGTATGTGTAGTAAAAAAACGGTCTAAAAGATGCGTCATCGCTTTCCGAATACATACTTATTGCAGAATGTTTTAGGTCCCTTGTATGCGAGGGTCCATCTGCGTAGGTACCACCGTCTACTTCAGCCCCCAAATCAATGGTATGCATATACTTATAGGTTTTGTTTTGCAGGACATTGTGGTTAGTAATTACTAAGAAATATGAGAGTTACGAGTATGAAGCGGCGATAGTTGGGAGTAGAACGGACTGCAGAGACGAATGTCCGCAGTTTCAAAACTCAAGGGCACGCACGTCTGACTTTTCTTAAAAAGTTATGTGTGTATTCTTTGTGAATTATCGCTCGTTCTAACGGTGAAGGAAAACATCGTGAGGAAACCTGCATACCTGAGAAGTTCTCTATAAGAATTTCGAAGGTATGTGAAGTCTGCCAACCCGCACTAGACCCGCGTGGTGGACTAAGGCCTAAGCCTTCTCAGTAGTACATGAAGTCCGTGCTCAGCATTGGGTAGTATATAATACAGAGCTGGTATGGTTATGGTATGAGAGTTAACACCTTAGTCTCAGGGTCACGAGCGCAGTGGAGTGCCACGCAGTACTTTGTAATTAAAAGTTATGTTATTGAATGGTGTTGGTAATGTTTATGGACAGATGTGATTTAACCATTAGGTAGGCAATGTATATAATTTTTATTCAGTCATATAAAAATATTAAAACCACTACCGGCTATCTGATAAAAAAAATACCGGCACTAAAAACTTTACGACCATAAAGCCCCGTAAAATTTGCCTAACGGCGTCACATAATGGTATATTTCAAGCCAAATAGGTTTCCTAGGGCATGATGATACGTATATTTGTAAATCTTTTGTTTAATCTAAGAAAGCTCTGAGAGCGTCCCCGTGCTGAGCTTTTAAGCTGGCTCGAAACCAAGCTTGTAAGGAGACGTAGTGTTTATCTGCCTTGAGCACAAATCTCATAATCTCTTTAATGTCGTGTAAATTCACGAATGTGTTTATCTACAGTATTATGTTTACTAGAAGTAACAAGTATTTTTAAGAAATTAATTTTCAACCATAACCAAAGGCACTTAGACTTCAAATTAGAATAATGGCATAGAAGAGCAACACATGATGTATACTCACCAGGTATAATATAAAGGGCGGAAGAAAAGGGAAAGTTAACGATAATAGAACCATTGAAGACCCACTTAATTTTAAAATCTTCATAAAATCGTTTTCGGAAGAAATATAAAGTAAAACCTTTGATTAAATTGCAACATACTAATAAAATTTAATAATAAAAGAGCTCACAAAATATCGTAGTATATTTTTGAATTACAACCCCAAATCGAAAAAATGGTTTGTGAGCCATATTAGGAACCGGGTTATTTTTGGTCACACCACCTTAATACAAGCATTTCCAAATAGCGTCACTTTCTTCAATATTCGCTGTAATACTTTTGTAGTACAGGGTTTTCCCTGCTAAATATCCCACCGTGTAACTAGAAAAGTTGTATCCGCAATAGTAACCATAGTTACTTTCTAAAAACAATATCCTCTCTTGCAGACTGTAAGGATGTTTTTAGTATTCTCACATGACGAGAGAAAGATTCCCGTTTATGAACGTTTGCGCCACACGGCACGTCATTAAAGGTTTTTCTCTTTGAACTCTACTTCTAAATCGATTTTGATTATTTTCAGACTTAGGTTTGCACGGTAAGGCAAAAGTATCGACTCATTTTCATAACTTGAACGTTGGACTATAAATATTTTAAATTTATTAATTTAATCTTCAATCTTAACTACTCTCATTATTATTTTAATAATTCATGAAAATTCCTAGTATATCACTAGATAGTGACGAATAAATCAATTAAATTAAAATATGTCTAAGTGCAAGAAAACAGTGTTATTAACTTGAAGAGATTTTTAATAATACTCCCATCTAATTATACAGTGTGCTATTCATTAGATCCCATTGCGTACCTAGTTTTTAAGAAAGAAGGAATGACAAATCTCTAACCTATGACCTAAGTTCCGAAGACTATTAAATTTCTATTAAACTCAAAATGTTCTTTATTCAAATAGACTTTAATAAGCTCTTTTGCATCGTCATGAATCTACCACCGCTTCGGAACGTGTTATTGCTGTGAAGAAGCAGCGCAAGAATTCATTTATTCGTTAAACTAACTAATGTATATATAATATAATATTGTATTGGTATTACTTACATTTAACTAAATTTCTGAATCTAAATCGTCACACAGAAGGTTTGGTTGTAAATAACCGTAATATTTCCGAGTTACTGAGTCAAGAAAGCGAATGGAATCAGAGGAAAAAAATAATCAAGGCTCCTTTGGGAAATCTGCCATGTCGGCTTAAATAAACCACGCTTCCGCATTTATGCCGAATTTAAATTGTGAACTTATTGATGCGCAAAAACATCTCGGAAATATTTGATACATCTGTACATATAAATAAAATTGGAGTGTCTGTAATATTGAAATAACTGGTTTTTACTACATGTATATGAATATATATGTACGGTACATACACCAAAATAACATTTTTTTCAATTTTTGCCTGTCTGTCTGTTTGTTCCGGCTAATCTCTGAAATGGCTGGACTGATTTTGACGGGACTTTTATTGGCAGGTAGCTGATGTAATAAGGAGTAACTTAGGCTACTTTTTATCCCGGGAAAATATAAAGCGGGACTTTTATCCCGGGAAAGCTCATTCACGCGGGCGGAGCCGCGGGCAACAGCTAGTTGTTTCATAAATTCATATGTATCGATTCTAAGTAGGTAGGTACAAACATAGCATCAAACTTTTCCCTTTTCAGGGGTAGGCAGTAGGTGTATCACACCCACATTTCGCACATTATGTTAAGTCTCATGTAATATTGGGCGGGTCTAATGTCATTCACTGGGCACATTAATTCCAGACTCCGGGCTGATACTGATTACAAAAACCCAATATCACTTTACCCGACCCGGGGATCAAACCCGAGACCTCAGCATTGCAGTCGTACAGTAAAACAACTATGCTACCGAAGTAGTCAGTAATAGGAAATAATAAAGACTTTTTTGGAAAAGCTGACCGCTTCGTTGGGTTAGTTGCACAAAGCCAGTGGACGGGGACGTCTTGAGTTCGATTCCTAAGTCAGGAAATATTTTGAGTAGGTACTACCATCGGTTTATATATTTTTCTATTATTATGCAGCAGTCGGCAACTCTTATATTGTGGTTTGGAAGACGTTGTAGCTGATTGATTACTTAAAAATACGAAAAGACGGAATTTGTTATTTTAATGTTAATCGAGGAGGATCATAATCTATACTAATATTATAAAGCTCAAGAGTTTGTTTGTTTGTTTGGTTGATCGCGCTAATATCAGGAATCTTTCACTAATAGGAAGCTACATTACTCCTGAGTGCTATAGGCTACTTTTTATCCCGGGAAAATATTTTTATCCCGACAAAACTTTTTCACGCGGGCGGAGCCGCGAGCTTCACCTAGTCAAGTGTAAAGAGGTGTGAGGTTTACAATAAAACACACATATCCACGTAATCACTCTTTTAAATCACACAAAAACGTGTTCCATAAAACACCATTTCAGCCAACTGCACTCCACCATCCTTCTTTCTTACAAGACGAAATGTGATTTTAGTTTCAAAAAATCTCTCTGTTGAATTTCGCTAACTCAAAATGCATCGTTCTTCAGTAATGCTACTTGTGAACAATTTATTTAAGGCTATAAATTCGCAGCTCTCTGAAAACGCTGAGTTATGGAATTATTCAAGGAGAAACGAATGTTAAAATAAAATTACGTTATTTATTTAGTAAATAATAGCTAAGCACAATTTATTCGTAATTTTTGATATTATTGACCATACTTTATTGAATTTTAATTTTTACTTTGTCTTGACTATCCGTTCGTAAAAAAGTGTGCGATACGTATCCAAGTAAGTACAGTCCAAATCCAAACAACAGAAATAATAACAAAACAAGCACGTCTTATAAAATCGTAAGCACAAGGCAAACTTCCCTAATAAACATAATAAGAATAAGAATACCAGAAAAATGCGTGCAAACAAAAGAAACTCCCAAAGACAAATAAAATAAAGCAGTAGAGCCGAATGTTTATTAATGTACAAATCGTGAACGCTAAGCTGTATGAATAGAGGTCGTTTGCATAAGCGTATCCAATGAATTAAAACAATTGTTAATGTAATACTGCCTCGGTGGCGTAGTTGTATTACGGTATGACTGCAATGCTGAGGTCTCGGGTTCAATCCCCGGGTCGGGCAAAGTGATATTGGGTTTTTCTACTCAGTATCAGCCCGGAGTCTAGAATTAGTGCCCGATATGGCGACAGGCTCGCCCCCTATCATATAATGGGACGGAATACGCACGGCGAAAACTGGGTGCACGATTTGCGCCTCTGTCTACCCCTTCGGGGCGTGAGTATGCGTATGCGTTTATGCGTTAATGTAAGGGCTTGTGCAGACTGCGAGATAAAACTCAACTTTTTTGCCAAATTGTCTATGTTAGATCAAGAAAAAAAAATAGGGAATGTTTTGACTCTTTTATCTATGCGGCTATCAACGCTATTCTTCGCTTAATAATGCCAGCGCTGTATTAAATACTGCCCACTGCTGAGCACGGGCCTCCTCTACTAGAGGGGTTAGGCCTCAGTCCACCACGTTGGCCTAGTGCGGGTTGGCAGACTTCACATACCCTCGAAACTCTTATGGAGAATTCTCAGGTATGCAGGTTACCTCACGATGATTCTTCGCTTAATCGCCCGTAATTGCAAAAAGGCGGATTTGCCCCAGTGGTCGGAATAGGGCACTCTGACCTTATTATAAAGCTGAAGTTTGTCTGTGCTAATCTAAACTACTTCTCCAATTAATAAAATTCTTTCAGTGTAGGAAGCTACATTATTTTTATGTGTTATGGAGTACTTTTGATCGTGGCAACGGATTTTTACACAGACGATCATAAGTTAATCTATACTAATATTATAAAGCTGAAGAGTTTGCTTGTTTGCTTGAACGCGCTCATCTCCGGAACTACAGAACCGATATTGAAAATTCTTTCACTAATAGGAAGTTACATTACTCCTAAGTGCTAGGCTATTTTTTATCCCGGTAAAATATTTTCATCCCGGAAAAACGATTTCACGCGGGCGGAGCCGCGAGCATAACCTAGTTCTACTACAAAGAAGTTAGTTGTTAGTTTTTATCTAAGTTATTTTTATTCGTAGTGGAGTACTATGCCCTTATTAGTGCAAGGCCGATAGTATTGAGATCGTAATATCATATCTATCTATCTAGCTATCCATTTTCATAACATTTAGAACACGCTTCTTTACAATAAACGAGTGTCCTTAATATTTTTGTTTGGAAAGGACATCTTGTGCATACTATGTTATATGTATCAAAGTAAAAACTGTAAAAAAAAATTCTCTACATTTTAGTTAAACAAACAAGCGGGTGCACATAATAGCATTCTATCGATTTCAAGCTAAATTGGTGTTATTTATAGTACCTGCACGAAAGGTCACTGATTGATTGTATATTAACTTTTGATAATACCGACATACTAGCAATTACAAACACCAAGGCTGTACGAGACCTTATCGTTGAAAATTACCTTTGTAAAATACTTATGAAATTTATGTTGAATTTGATTCGTTTTTGCTTGCTGTGCTTGTAGATATATAATATTATAGACTTTATCATGGGCTATATAAAGGGGAGGTTCAGGGGGTCCAGACCCCCCCTTAGCTTACAATAAACCACACTACGCCACTGACCGCTGACATTTTGCGGATCCGGACCCCCCCTTAGCTTCTAAAATGATGGGGCTACCAAACTTTATATCGTAGGAGCTACGCCCGTGGACTTTATGGAATTCATATGAATAAAAATCGTGTGTGCAGGTTCGCTCAGGATATTTACCTTCATAATTAAAGGCTAAAGCTTACCATATGGTGCATATGCTGTCGATTCGTAGCAAATGCTGTCAGACACGTCCAAAATGGCGGCGATGAGCTGTTGATATTTCCTATTTATAAAAAATTGTTTAACTGATGTTTGATTCCACTAATTGCGAGCTAATATTTATGTAGATGGCAGTTAGTTTATCATGTTATTTATAATAGTGAGATACGTATAACTTTATTAATAAATATTCTCATCGATTTTCGGTAAAAAAATCCCGTACCAATCATAAAACCTACCAACCATAATTCAACATTGTGTCCATTCCCTTATGACATCCCTTCCTGACGTTGATAAAAGGTCACGTCTCGTCCTTGACCAAGTCGAGGTCATCACCACCGCGGATAAAATTTTGGGAATGTTGACGCGAAGAGTGTTATTTTTCTTATCAGTCACGCTCTAAATTTTTGTCATTCGCTCTTCTAACCTGTGCTTCTAACTCATTTTTAAGAGTGGAACTTGGGTGCCAATCGGCTTAGCATTAAGTGTTATAGACCAGTATTTTTGTATATGTGATCTATCTTATAGCACCAGTAATAAAATGTAAAAATTACAATACAAAAAAATATACTATAAAAATATAAAACAGTTACCATAAAATAGCAAATAGTTGTTACTATGGAATCCAATATAAACAATTTTCTTCTTTTGTACAGTCAGCAGCATAAGTAGATGAAGAAATACAAAATTTTAAATTGCCTAAATACTTTTGTGTTCTTACTAATCTTGTTTTTCTCTTCACAAAAATAAAATAATAGGTATTTACTTTACTTCAAACGAAAAAAAATATTTCAGTTTAACTTAATGAGTACATAGGCGATTTGAAATTTTAATTTTGTACAGATATTTATGCTGCTGACAAAAAATATTTCAGTTTAACATAATGAGTATATAGGTGATTTGAAAGTTTGATTTTGTACAGATATTTATGCTGCTGACTGTACATACTTTTATTGTGGAAATAAAATATTCCGGGCTTTAGTCGACTAATGAGAGATAAAGCTGAGATTTTGCCAAAAAATATTGAAGACGTAATAATAAATAAAAATACGCCATTGCTGCGGTAGTAGTTGGGGGCTAATTAAAAAAAAAGATGATTCATATTTCTTTTCTTTTATTATTCAGATTTGATATTACGATCGAAGACATATTTTTGTTACAACGTCGATTCTTATAACCATTTTTATCTTACTAGGTAAATGTTGTTGTCTGTTTTTAGAGTATTAGGAAACAATAATTTGTATTTTCTCTATACAATTCTAATTATTTTACGTCACACAGTCCAGAAGCGCTGGCAGTTCGTTTTTTAAAATAAAAACAAGCGTAAGGTCAATTCACACTGGCGCAGAGTCGAAGCTTCGCGACGTGAGATGTTTTTGTTTTTTTAGGAAAATATAAATAGAGTATGCTACTCATCTCTATTTTCCCATTATCAAGGCACAAATTTGCGTTATGCAAATAATTGTGTATGTCACCATGCGTTGTGCTTGAAAAACAGGACACGACGCAATGCTTCGTCTCTGCACCAGGGTGAGTTGAGCCTAAATTCGAATTCGAACATGCGAACCTCCAATTTAACTCTCTGAGGTAGTATCCGCTTGGCTATTATCATCATCAAATAAACATTCAGTTTATTTTACCATATTATATTCTACTTATATTTGTGTTGTATATGATATATTGTTAGAATACCCTGTTCATAGTTCATCACCATAAATTAGCAAACATATAAAAAACTGGGCAAGTGCGAGTTCGACGTACCAAAGGTTCCATACAAACTTGTAGGTATCTAAGTATATAAGTTCACCCCCCGAGGCAATTCTTGTGCTTTGGGTCTTCACACCCAATGCACGCCCATGCGCGGGGGAACATTAGTCGCGGGCCGAGGCACACAGTCAGTGTGTATACCTCTTGGTTGCATAACACATTGAGGCCTAAAAGGGCCCGCGAACATTTCCTGGCACCCTTTTCCTTTCCGCCCATCCTGAGAACCTTTCTCCACTCCCCACCTTTCCTTCCATCATCCTTTTCCGCTTCCTTCCCAGGCCCCTGCAGTCGTCAAGCCGGGGGACTCCAGTATCCCATTCGCAGGTTTCCCCCGGTGTTGACTGCAGGATCGCCTACCGAAAAAAAAAAGTATATAAGTTCAATAGTTCTTCTTCTTCTTCACCCTTAGAATCTACTGCTGAACATAGGCCTCCCCCAAAGATTTCCAGACCAACCTCAGAAGCGGCCTGCATTCAGCGGGTTCCTGCGACCTTTACATATTCGGCGTTCAATATTTTGCCAAAATTAATTAAATCTAAAAAGTTTGTAACAGTAAATTTACTTTTTTTGTTATTAAAGTACATATTTAAGGTATCAGATTTTTTCCTTTATATGCTATAAGACCTTGATTCTTGCCAAATTTCATGATTCTAGGTCAACAGGTAGTAGTCCCTATAGGTTTTGATTCCTTTATGAGATCGAAAAATATGGGAAAATATGCGACATAAACGGTTATATATTTTGATCGCGTTAACTTACAAGTTTAATTTTTTTACAGCAAAAAAGACCGTAGATCCGAGTATTTGATATAAATTTCATCATGAAACCTCTACGCGTTCCTGAGAAAAGGTTATTGACTGGCGGACCGACGGTAGCCGGACAACAAAGTGATCCTATAAGGGGTTTTCCCTTTTGAGGTACGGGACCTTAGGGATACATCTGGAAAAAATAGGAAATACAAATCATTAATTCATATTGGCGCCTTCTGTCAAACACAATTCATACATTATTTATTCATAAAACCGTCCCACTTCCAACACGTAAAGGCATAACAAAAACCGCTAAACAAATTCGCCACAATACCTCACGGCATAATCGTGGCGTTTCCTTTTGGAGGAACACCGAAATATCTCGAGTATTGAATAAAAGCTACAGAGCACTGGATAGGCCCGTCACGTCGCGGTAATATTTATTCCATTTACGTTGAAATTATGTTGCTGGAAGCGTCATTTTAGTTATTTGCGGACTATGGTATAAAGCGGCGATAGCCTAGTTGGTAGTGGAACGGAGTGCCGAGACGAATGTCCCCAGGTTCAAAACCCAAGGGCACATACATACCTCTGACTTTTCTAAAAAGTTATGTGTGTATTTTTTGTGAATTATCGCTCGCTTTAACGGTGAAGGAAAACATCGTGAGGAAACCTGCATACCTGAGAAGTTCACTGAATTTCGAAAGTATGTGAAGTCTGCCAACCCGCACTAGGCCAGCGTGGTGGACTAAGGCCTTCAAGGCCTTAGTCCACGGGTATCCTCTACTCCTGAGAGGGTTTTATGACTTAGTACACTACGCCTAGTGCAGAATAACAGACTTCACATACCCACAAAATGTTTATAAAGAATTCTCAGGTACGCAGGTTGCTTCAAAAAGTCAGAGCTGTGTGTGTACCTTTGCTATACTCCCAAGTGTCGACATTGGACTGTAAGACCGGTGAAACCAACATAACCGTTCCACTGACCCCCCAGTGGTTGTAGCGAGAAGGCGTTTTTTCCCCGCGAAAAAAAAAAAGAAAAAAGAGCTTTGTGCCTTGGATTTTGAACCTGCAGATATTCGTCACTAACAACTGCTTTATTGTGAACTTAAAGAAAGATTTCCGCGGTAAAAGTGAATTCCATGATGAAGGTAGTCACTACTCACAGACCACAAGGCAATCAGCTCATCTGCCTATGAAAACATAAGATCGTATCATCATCATCATCATCATCAGCCACATGAAGTCCACTGCTGAACATAGGCCTCCCATAATGCTTTTCCGGCCGGACCTGTATAAGAGCTGCTATTAAGCCCCTTCTAGTGTCCCTAATTCCATGCCACGATCGATGTCAACATGAATAGCAGTTTTGCCGCGACGTGTTTCCGTAGGCCGTATAAAACCGTGGCGTCGGCTCGCATATTTCAACTGAAAACTTTTACATTGCCGATAACCGCTCTAAATAGTTTTCAACATAGATTTCTCTATACAACTTCTTTGTTTTAACAAAAGTTGTTTTTAGCTAATTTTATTTGTATTTCCGATAATGAGCACAATGTAACAAACTCGTCATAGTGACTCACGTATTACGCGAGAGATCTGTCTCTATATACGGTTTCTAACAGGCCCTTGTAATAGGCCAGCGTGGTGGTCTAAGGCCTAATCCCTCTCAATAGTAGAGGAGATCCGTGCTCAGCAGTGGGCAGTATATAATACAGGGCTGATTGCATTGCATTGCATAATAATTGTGTCGACTGTCGGATTAGAATCATCTTCGGTCAATCGATACCCTCTCTAGACGCCATTCCATTTATCAAGTGCGAGAAGTTACTTGTCAGTATCCGAAATCGGAACAGGTTGCATTACACTGTTTGGCCTACCTTGACATGGTACTATGCCGTGCTGTAATGAAAAAATACCTAGTAAATTGCATAGACACTCCTAAGTCTTCTTTTTACAACTTCGCACCGTCCAAAAAAGGTGTACCTACAAAAGAATTTTATAATCCACATAAAATACCAAATGGCTCGCCTCAGGACATACGATATATTAAGACAAAACCTGACAAAGGGTAGGCGTGTAGCACGGGTACCTAGCGACATTCTGTCTTTTTTATTGCCACAGTTCTTCAACGCGAAAGGTTCACGTAAAATATAGACCTTGACAATCCTGTAATGGTTATTGTCTAGAATTCTCGGTAATATTGTTTGAGAAAGTATTTTTCTTTGTATCATAGAAATAAGTGGTACTTACCTATGATGAGTTTACAATGGTTTATTTTCTCATATTATTTGGTGATACTGCAATGTATAGGGTATGTATCCACTCTTTGATACGTAGCTCGCCCAATAATAAGTTGTATTAAATTGTATAGTTTGCATACTCCAATCTTCATAGATATAATATATGGTATGAGGTTAGGTTCATAATCCCCAAAGGGGTAGGGTTGAATGAAAATCAAACAGCTGGCAACAATAACCACGTTAAAATAAATGAATACTACATCAATTAAACAAAATACAGCGTGTTTAAAAAGTAAATTAATGTCATAACTCTAGCAGGTGTTCTAGATTAGAAGCCACTTATTTTGATCCATTTAAACAATCTGCTAAAAACTATCTCAAACCATGAATTATAAAATTTACAAAACCATATAATAAGTGTTACTGAAGCTACGTAGTCGAAAACGTGGCAGATCCTCGACAAACGAACAAAGTGCAACAGTTCGATTGGCGTCGGGTTTATGTGTCATTCGGATGTAGTTTCCAATCAAAGCGCTTTTCTGCCCCACCAACTGGGGTTTGGAATTAGAATAGTGCGTGGTTCCGTAGAAAAAAATAATGTATCTGTAGGATCTGTAACTTAATTTACTTGCTATCTCTGCAATACGTAAGTATTGCAAGGATCTGTTTAATATATTATCATATTTTTCAAGATTTAAGACAGTTAAGAAGGAAGCCGCTACATTCTTATCACTTCTTGGGCCTTTCTTGCTATTTCTTAGAAAAAATGGGATATCATTTTATCAGTTGAATAAGGTATACCACCACCACCACCATACAAGCCCTGTATTATATACTGCCCACTGCTGAGCACGGGCCTCCTCTACAACTGAGAGGGTTTAGGCCTTAGTCCACCACGCTGGCCTAGTGCGGGTTGGCAGACTTCACATACCTTCGAAATTCCTATAGAAAACTTTTCAGATATGCAGGTTTCCTCACGATGTTTTCCTTCACCGTTAAACCGAGCGATAATTCACAAAGAATACACACATAACCTTTTAGAAAAGTCAGCGGTGCGTGCCCTTTGGGTTTTGAACCTGCGGACATTCGTCTCGGCAGTCAGTTCCACTCCCAACTAGGCTATCGCCGCTTCAGGTGTACAGGTTACTGGTGGTAGGTCTCTCATTATGTAAGAGGCCGTCTGGGTGGGTACCACCGCAATGTCTATTTCTACCACCAAGCAACAGTGTGCATGCACTCTTGTGTTTCGGTTGAAGGACATTGTAGCCAGTATAACAACTGAACATAATGAGATCTAACATCTTATGTCTCAGGATGACGAGCGCAGTGGAATGCCACACAGTACTTTGTAAGTCAAGGTGCTGGATGGTGTTGCTACTGATTATGGGTGGTCGTATCGCTTACCATCAGGCGAACGGCATGCACGTCTCGTTACTCAATGCAATAAAAAAAAATAAAAAATACAATTTATTTAAATTAAACCTACAGCAAGCAAGTTGGTTTCACACTTGTAAGCCTTGAAAAGATTTTCCCAAAAGTATATAAAGTGACATCACCAAGCCTATAAAAATAGCCAAGAGTCTCAAAGTTCCATAAATGTAAATGCGGAACGCTAAAATTCCTACGTGAACAGAATTTAATTCAGCGAACTGAAATTCATTTTATTACGATTCAGACAAGTCGGGTACCAGTGGCGACTAAATGGGGCTTGGAGAAAGTCACGGGGCGAGCAGTGGGGGGCTGCTCACTCCAATTTAAGTGACTTCGCGGTGGATGACAATGCGGGTAGTCGGTTTCCCGCTGTCGTGGGCGCCATGGGCGTCCTTTAGAGTTCAGGGGCATCTTAACCCCCTCATTTAGAGAAGGGCCGCAATGCGGCATTACGCAGGGGCGGTCCCGTGCAGCTATCTTAGTGCAACAAGATACCCCGGGGCCGTCTCGTATGCGCCGAAGAAGGCCACCGCGGGTTTTGGTTGGTATGCCGGTGTAGGTTGTATATAGGGTTAGGGATTCCGTCTAATGCTCGCTCGGATGATGCTATACTCCCGAGTGTCGACATTAGGCCGTAAGACCGGTGAAACCAACATAACCATTCCACTGATCCCCCGGTGGTGGTAGCGATAACGCGTTTTTTCCCCGCGAAAAAAAAATAAAAAATAACTAAAGAAAGTGGTTACAGTTTGAATCATTGTAAAATTACAGATATTGAATTTAATTTTAGGTTCGATTAATCTTTATCTTATGGAGAGCTTCTCAGGTATCCGAGTTTCTTCACGATGTTTTCCTTCACCGATAAAGCGTTCTCTATAAAAAATTCGAAGCTATGTGAAGTCTGCCAACCCGCATTAGGCCAGCGTGGTGGACTAAGGCTTAAACCCTCTCAGTAGTAGAGATGGCCCGTGCTCAGCAATGGGCAGTATATAATACAGGGCTGATATGATTATGAATCTTACTAATATAGAACCTATGTGAGAGAACTTGCAACCCTAAGTGCCAGTTCCACCGATTCCTCATAAAGTTCCTGATAACTATCCGACATATAACGTTATATAACAAATAAATTTTACACATTATGAGTGACTTTTTCTGCCAGATATTTCTATTCGAGATTTGTGAAAACAACAGTTTTAGTTTATATGACGGATAAGTTCCGAATAGAATAGAATTGTCAGGGCTTGTAGCATATGAAATCGGCCCCTAATGGTCGTATAATCAAATGTGGGGTCGACACGACATAACCGTTCAAGCACGTGCTAAAAAAAATTGGTTGTGTTTTTACAACCCACTACAGATTGATGCAGGGTCCACTCTATAATAACTTTAATTATAGATATAAGACGAAGGGACCCCATAACCGTTCAAGCACATGCTAAAAAAAATTGGTTAAGTTTTTACAACCCACTACAGATTGATGCAGGGTCCACTCTATAATAACTTTAATTATAGATATAAGACGAAGGGACCCCATAACCGTTCAAGCACATGCTAAAAAAAATTGGTTAAGTTTTTACAACCCACTACAGATTGATGCAGGGTCCACTCTATAATAACTTCAATTATAGATATAAGACGAAGGGAGCCAACTGGGACTTTTTTGGCTTATTATTTGCTTAACATGCCAAGGACTTTACTCGCAATGATCTTTCACCTGAAACGTGTGCCGAAATTATATCGGAGTTTAATATGGATTTTTAAAGGAAATACAAATTGAACACTGAA
The DNA here is from genome assembly GCA_947568825.1 of Sphinx pinastri. Classification (NCBI taxonomy): domain Eukaryota; kingdom Metazoa; phylum Arthropoda; class Insecta; order Lepidoptera; family Sphingidae; genus Sphinx; species Sphinx pinastri. The sequence goes on along the minus strand of OX387627.1, from coordinate 3,179,939 downwards.
ACGCCTAAATAATATCTACAGACAGCTCGTTAGGCCGCTCTGATCTGAATTTAAATCGCAGAGCTACATATAACTGTCACGCTTCGGTTCAATCAATTAAAAATATAAAATATTGCAAATGTTCAACCAAATAAAATTTACACGCCAACCGTATTTTGCTTAAATAAATTCATGTGCATTGAAACATTTACACATTCCCTCTTTTCAGTGGTAGGCAGAGATGTAACACACTTATATTTCGCCAATTATCTTAGGTCTCATGTGATAGAGGATGCACTTGGCCTTTTAGTAGACGTCAGAATCAGGAGATCTCAGCGTTGTAGTTGTAAACGCGGGTTAATGCATCATGAACGCCAATATATTTTTATTTGATTGCTTTTTTAGCAGTATTTGATTTATGTCTTGAGGCTACATCCATGCATATATTAACCTATGTAATAATCAAACTGTAAAATATATAAAAAAAATGAAGAAAATCATGATAATTGATGACGAAAAAATTAAGTCCGAAGTTTCTTTCTGCCTTTCTTTTTCGGGTCTTCATCGCTTAGGTAGCTAGTAAAAGGCTGGTAGGTTAGCTAGGCTAAGATCTTTATTATCCTCGCCGGCGAGGACCGTGGCGTTTCCTTACCTCGTAATGTTAAGATACTCCTTCCCTTTCTTTATATCAGCTCCACTTCTCCTCCCTATGTACCTATCAATATATTATCGAAAACCGAATATCTTAACTGACACGTCGCACTTTTTCCTGGAGCGGTATTTTTCCTTATTAAGTCTAAAATATGTATGATATATTTAAAAAAATGATCATTCTACAAAAGTACTGGAAATTTTCCAGAAATAAAATTTAGAAAAAAAAACATTTTGGCAACGAGTGGAAAATGTCAGTGACGATGTTTTTCCTGAAAAGGCTCGATATTCCGTATGTATGGTTTTAAGTTCTGAAGACCAATGAAGAATTCAAACGAGAGATTTAGTGCAAAAACTAGTATTACAAAGAAAAATGAACCTTATTGCAATTTCCTTGAGTAAAATAAAAATAATGATTTAAAACGTTTCGGAGATGCAAAGGTCAAGGCACCAGTATCTGCCTCCATTATTCTGCAATTAAAAACGTGCCACCAAAAATCGTAACATTAAAATTTCAAATTTTTTCCTCGTCCGTCCAATGAATATTCAGTGTTTTTCAGATAAAAGGTTTTTATTTTAAGTTAGAAGTGTCGCGGGAAAGAGAAAGGGCAATTAAAATCAATTTGTAACGTGACATAATCAAAGGACATATCCAAAAACGGGCCTAAAATTCTAACCAAGACACTTTATATATATGTGGATAGTACTCTCAAAAACTAGGCCTTTGCAATAAATCGTATAATTTTAAAGTCCTACGATGTTGATATTTAATGTAATTTTATTTTGCTTATAAACTACACTTAGTATGAACGTTTTTAAAAAAGTTAGTTATAAATGGAGGGGGTTAAAAATATTTTTTTAATGGATCCAAGATCCATATTTTTGGCCCTTTAATATCCAGAAAGTTTGAGCCTGGTTGAATTTTGAGGCCCAGCATCCATACAAAAAGCGGACATCTCCTTTGGTAGATATTGTATAGTTTTAAATAAATATCTACATGATATAATACTTAAAAGCAAAATTTATATATTATTTACAATACCAAGAGTAGGCTAACAAACAAGTGGTTTTTCAGTTAAATATTATCGCGTACGAACCTTTATAGCAAAGGATGTGTTTTCCACTTTTGAGACAGTCAAGACCGGTGACCTAAAATAGAATTTTTAGACTTCTAGAAATCTTACTAAAACCATCAAACTAAGCATCTAGTGACAATGATAAGATAGATATTGGTACCATATTCATGCTGGATGCAGTTTTGTGTACAATCTCCACTTAATACACACTTACTATACAAAATAGATCTAAAGCTTTTACAAAACTCCAATTTTTTTATGTTTCATTGAAGGAATTTTGATTCACTTTGTGTTCCCTAATTAAAGAAATAAACGTTTTAATTTTAAAAACGTACGAGCGAAGGTTTCACAAACAGTTGTTGCTCTGAAAAAAAAATTTGCAGAAATATAAATTCGTAGGAATATTATGATTATTTTTCCGACCCAAATATCGACCAATAGAATTGCACCATTCGACGTCACGTGGTACAACCTACATGGTATTATACTGACAATTTTTTTTGAATATTTTCTCTGGTCGTTACTATATAATAAGAAACAATTTTTTTTGAATATTTTCTCTGGTCGTTACTATATATTATGAAATTCTTATTTGTTGACTGTTCATTTCATCTCATGGTGCAATTCTATTGGCCGACATTTGGGACGGAAAAATAATCCCCCGAATACCACACGAGCTTCAAAATTATCTGGCATTTCCCTCAAGGTTCCCTGCAAACAAATGAAGTCGTCAAGTTTTTCAGGAAAAATCACTCGCGCTTCGCGCTCGTGATTTTTTAACCTGAAAACTCCTTCATTTGTTTGCAACGAACCTATCGGAAAATACCCGATAATTTTGAAGCTCTTGTGGTATTATATGTGAATAATTTTATTTTGATTAAAAAAATATTATTCGCAGCTTTTGTTAATACATCAAGTACTGTTTAAATCTGAAAACTATTGTTTTAATATCCTTTATTCTTAATGCCATATCTATTATAATTTCGGCAAAAACATGAAAAAAGGTGACAGGACAGTTTATTTATATATTTTCATGCTAATTCTTTCAGCAATCTGGATTTCAACTTCATAAAGTAATTTCGTACATCGTTTTTGTATAATTAAATAAAAGGAACAAGCAAAAATAAATAATAATAATAGCTGTTCTAGTAAATCTCGAACCAAATAAACCATGTATAAAATAATTGGTACATATAAATTCGCCCACATTTTATATTATTAAAGTCCAAAAACGTATCTCCGAACTTTTTATGCCATCGTCAAAAAGTTGTATCTTCGAATTCACTGTAGGTAATTTTTTTAACTCGTAATTGCTGTTCATTTTATAACGTTAAACTTTATTTATATTTTTGAGATTATTAATATTCCTTTAAATGCTTCTGAATTTTCTACATACATCTCGCCTATTTCTCTTTTTATGGGTGGGCAGAGGTGTAAGCCACCCATATAACGCACAGTATGTTAGGTCCCATGTAATAGGGAATGAGCCCATTGCTGTTTATCCACAATTTATAAGTACGGTCTAATACTGAGTAGAAACCCTTGATATCATTTTGCTTGACCCAAGGATCGAACCCTAGAACTCCGCGGGGCAGTGTAACGCGTATGTACTACACAATGGAGGAGCAGTTAGTCCTAACTTCTAAATACTCCGCCTAATACCTAAGGGGCCAGGGGTGGCTGAAAATCAGCGCTGGGTGAGTTATATATCTTAGACAGCAGTTAAGCTGAGCCACTTCCTTTTGTCATTATCTTTTTATATATTGTAAGCTTTTTGTGCTTATTTAAAATTTTGTAACAATATTGATTTTGGCAATAAACGTTATTATTATTATTTTTTGTTTCATCATTTTCCTGCTCGGTCCGTATGAACCGGTATGAGCTAACATTCACGGGCCTATTATTAATAATCACACAGGATTTTTTTATCGTTATTGCTAAGATTATTTATCTTTACCTTCACATTACATTTGTTAGTCTGTATGAACCTCTATTTTTCTCAGGAAGTATATTTGTCAGCGGAAAATTTGGAACCATTACTATTATCAAGTTGGCATTCCTTTCAGAAACCAAATAGATTTTTGTTTACGTTCTAAATGGAAGATCGGAATTGAAGTATGAAGAAGTGAGTTTGTTTTAAATTGACGGTTAACTTTCCCAATACCTATTTCCCAGTATTGAGGGATATAAAATGCAACCAGAAAAATACGAATAATAATATAGACACTCATTTCCTTGATAAATCTTTTACAGTACAGGCTGCACGCTTGTGGAACGAGTTACCTGTGTTGATAAGAAGGGCTAAATCTCTCCCCATTTTTAAAAGGCTTGTGAAGCAACACTACTTGTCACTGTGATATTTTATTTCTCCTTTTTTTTCTATTTATTACTGGATATTATGTATATGTTGTATTGTAGTTATGTAGTTTATGTACTATTGTATGTATTTACTTTTATATTAGGTATAGAATACGTAGTTTTTATTAAATTATAGATATAATGTTTATGTACATCTGTTCTCTAACCCCTCTTATTACCTGTAGATGACCGCCCGCTCTATTTTTTCTTCTTAACTAAGTCCATCCAAAGGTTGTCTGGAAGAAATCGCCAATTGCGATAAGACCGCCACTTGTACTTCTTGTTGTTTAGCCTAGTTTATATTGTATATTTGTTATTTCCACTTTGCCTTAGATGTACAATAAAGAGTTTATAAATAAATAAATAGATAATGCCATCCACGATGATGCACCCCACATATTTTCTAATCGTTCACATTCCAACCAACAACCTTCCGCTTGTGTTTCAATTTATTAAATACACAATACTTATGAGTGCACAAAAACACTACGATGAATAATCAAAGTCCTCTTGATCTGTGAAATCTTCGCTAAAAATTGGTAGCGTGCGTCATCGTGGATAAAATTATCTATAATATCATAACAGGTACATTAAAAAAAATCCACACTTAGGTTGGTTTGCACAAGGACGTACTAAATATTTGAAGCGCTAAACACATTTAAAACCTCGTGCTGTCTCTGTCATCCATTAGGAAGTGGACAAAGACAGCACTATGAATAAAATATATTTAGCATTAATCATATTTAGTGAGTCACTTACATACTTTTCGACAAAATGCAGAGTATTTTCCATATTAAAAAAATGTGAAATAGGACTAAGCCATTTTTCGCCTGTAGAAATAAATACGGAACCCTCAAGACTAACAGGCTGGTTGGTTTTATTATGAAAAAATATACTCTCCAGCATCAAGAAAATTTACAGCCATTTTACATCAACTGTAAGATCTTAGAAGCGAATTTGCTGCGGACATTATTTTTGCCATAATAGTAGTACTCATGTTTCGTGATTTTCAAGATGCTAAGCTAACAATGGTTATTGCCGACTTTTTACTATAACTTTTCCTGGATTCGATTCCTTTGTCAAGCAGTCCTAACTTTGAAGTTTGTGAAAACTCATGAATTACACGAGATTGAATATGATAAAGGATGTGACGATGGACTCCCGTACACATTGTCATACGAAATAAGCTTTGCATTGGTCTATATTATGTGCATTAGTAAAACTCTGCCTACTTCCCTAAGGATACTGTCGTGAACTTACTTATTGATCGTATAAAAAGCTCAGTGAATGCTTTTTGAAAAGCGATTATATATTTTCCCTTCACAAAAAAGGTTCTGAGATTTCGCAGGAATGGAATTAAACATCCCCTGGCGTCCCTATCGTATAAATTCCGTTTTTGGTGTATTGCATTTCCTTTGAATATATCCTGGAATGGTGTAATAGGTTTTGCATAATGCGACAGATTTTTCTAGCTAAAGCAGTTCTTAATCCTTGGCGTTACGGATGAAATTTCTTTGATTTCGTATTTGATTGTCATCCGCATCTGCGCAGTTTTTTATAAATTTTATGACTATATTTCTTTACAAAGTGAAAGTAAGTGTTTATTTAGACCTATTATATTTCTAAATTTACCATAAAAGGCAATAGCTTCACCCTTGTTACATGAGACCTAACATAGCTGGTAAAGTGATAATCTCTGTCTAACCTTGAAAAGACGTGCTGCTATTTATCTACACATTTATATTTAACTTAACAATTTAAATCCACAGTTAAATCCTCAATAATGGTTAGTTCAAAGTCGTAATCCGACCATCAAGTAATTCAACGTTAGTATTTTCTACAAACCAAGGTTTTGTTCGCGGCTCCGCCCGCGTGAAATACTTTTTCCCGGATAAAAGTCTCGCTTTATATTTTCCCGGGATAAGAAGTACCCTATGTTACTCAGGGATAATGTAGCATTCTAATGGTGAAAGAATTTTTGTTATCAGTCCAGTAGTTTTTGAGTACTTCACGTATGTTTGAGCACGAAATACCAGAACAGGATTTTTTTTTGTTTAAGTTTTTAGGCCGTTGCAAGTGTGTGTAATGATGACTGAATACACACTAACTTCTATATTTCATTCAAAAGGTGTTTTTTTATTGCTTCCGAGTGACGAGACAAGCATGCCTCTCGCCTGATGGTAAGCGATACGACCACCCATAAACAGTAGTAACATAATTCAGATATTTATTGGTGGCTACAATAAACAATGTCCACCAAAAAGAACACAACAGTACATGCACACTGCTGCTTGGCGGTAAAAATAGACATTATGGTGGTACCTACCTAGACGGCATCTCGCATACGAGAGACCTACCAGTACAGTATTAAAAGTATTGCAAGTAAAGGTACTTATATATTTATTTTAAATATCAAAATGTTCTAAAAACTAACGAGTTTGAAATAAAATAAAAACCAGGCCACCTGTAATAAACATAAAATGTTCTAATATTTCATGTTTATTACAGGTAGACCTATAAGAATAAGTTCAGTTTTGGAAAGCGTTAAAGTTTGCCGTAACGTAACTTACGACTTAACAATAGTGATTCGAAGTGGCGATTAAGCGCTTCGACAATTCTCCAAAGATTTATACCACTACTCATGGAAATTTTCCAACTTCTTTTTTATTTAAATTCGATGTGGATTGAAGAAAGATATTTCTTACATCATTCTCCGATATTTGCAGAGCTTTACTGCTTTGTCATAAAAATGCGGAACTTTCGACTTTGGCTTACAAGAGTTTGCAGAGATGGCTGGATAGTTTTGTGCTTTTGGAAATAATATCAACAGTTTGTGCTATTACTTTTTTTTAATTAATGGTAAGAAGAAGTGATTGCACACCATCTGATTCTAAGGGCAATGCCATCCAGATAGAGTATCGAATGACACCAGACGGTTGTCTCATGGCATCACAGCTGCTTCTTCACGATGCGGCGGGAGGACCTAATGCATTACATTAATATAAATATTATTGCCCGCCTGCTTTCTAGCAGTTAATTTGTATTTCAACATGGAAAAACAAGCAAAAGTGTCTGACATAAAATTTAAAATGTAAAGCCATAATCTCAGTCCATTCATATTTTCCAATTACTTACTCTGACCACACAGTGGAGCCGCAATCCAGGAACGCTAACGGAATCTCTTGATGCCCAGCTTAGCTTGTCAGTCGGGGTGGCCGCAAAGCTGAGTCGTGATACGCTGGACAGTTCCATTTTGTATGCGGTTTGGCAATCTAGTACCGCGTCAAATGATTGTCAACAGGCACGGTCACACGAGGGATTTACTGCGTCGCCATTTGATTAATAGCTCGGGAAAATTGATTCAGTTATTTTAGTGCGAGATTTTTAATGGATTCATTAGCTATTTTATAAAACTACATGATATTTTATCTTAACAAAAGATTGACATGAAGTGACAACTTTTTTTGTAGCAATTCTTATGCTTAGTTTAATTATTTGTTGAAAGAAAAATGCTCTATACTTACCATCTCTACTTCTCTCCTAAAAGATAAACAATGCACCACGATTTCTACTATACTTTACGATTTTGACAATGATCGTGTCAATGCTTCTTCATATTTCATTTAAGGATTCAATGTGTTTGAGATCAAAACTAAGCTGCACTTCTGATTTTAATGATGGCAATTCTTACGGTAATAGAATCAAGTACTAACAAAAAAAAACCTTTTAGCTACTTAGCTCAGTGAAAGCCACGTACTACACGTCAAAGTCTTGAAGGAATGACTGATGGACAAAACAGGTAATGTTTCTGAAATTTTCAAGACGCATTTGGAATAGACAAACAATCATTAGGAACAATCGATGCCTCATCATTTATTCCGCGGGTGGAAAAAGGCGAGTGCAAACTAATTGGAATTCAGTTGGTGATTTTTATCAAAAACCGTTAGAATCAAAATTCCCAAGACATTGCTAAGGAGAACGAGTTTTGTAAAAAGTTTTTGTGGAAATGACTATGTGCCCAATAGGATAGGTGATGATTTAGAGACTTAATATTGTACAGGAAGATATGAAAGCCACTAATGTCACTGAGAAGGATGCACGCAGAATAAAAACTTTGTTAATCACGTAGGCGAACATAGTTGCACTTACGACAGGTCAAGATACATGATTAATACAGATACAAGATATATTAAGATACATAACAATTATAATTATTATAATTTAGAGATACACTGGTGGTAGGTCTCTCATATGTCCGTCTGGGTGGGTACCACCGCAATGTCTATTTCTACCGCCAAGCAGCAATGTGCATGCACTGTTGTATTTCGGTTTGAAGGACATTGTAGCCAGTGTAACTACTGGACATAATGAGACTTAACATCTTATGTCTCAGAATGACGAGCGCAGTGGAATGCCACACAGAGCTTTGTAACTGAAGGTGCTGGATGGTGTTGCTACTGTTTATGGGTGGTCGTATCGCTTACCATCAGGCGAACGGCTTGCTCGCCTCGTCATTCAATGCCATAAAAAAATACTTATATAACTATGGACATTTCCAGACATTTAGTGCTAGGAGTAAAGTTAAAAAAAGCAAAGCACAATGTCACTAAAAAAACAAATTAAAAAACCCAGCTCGCGCTGGCAGGGGGAGAAAATATGAACCTTTATTTTAATACAATAATATGGAATTAGGAAGCCCTCAAGGCGGAGATGATGCTGACAAAGAAATACAGAGGAAGAATTTTCAAAGATCCTATTTTTGTACGCACCTATTTTATGCAAAAAACCGCGTGACTGTCAGTCAATAAGAAAATTTAACTCATTACGAAAGTAGAGTTAATAAAAAAAAAGACTACAAACACTATTAGATCTAATATACACCTAAATATACGAAATAATAAACACTCTCTCCGAAATAAACACCAACTAGAATTAATTAAGCCAAGAACAAATTATGGAAAGAAAACCATTCTTTATGAGGTATAATGAATTGCCGAATAGTGTAAAAAACTGTAAAAGTGTAAAGTTACATATTATAGCGACGAATACCATAGACTAAACTAATATTTATATTTTAAATTAAAATCGTACTTATCTCATTATAAGTGAATTGTATTATGTTTCTTATGAGAATAAAGCTCTTTAAACCTAAGTAGGATCTTTATATAAACAGCATATATTAAGAAAAGACTCGCCCGCTTTTCTGTTCCAACATGGTACTTATCATGTCAACATTCTTGATATTTTAATGCCACTTTCAGATATTAAAAGCCAGTTGGCACAAATAGCTGTTTGTGAAAATTGTTTGAAGTTTGAGTTCAGAGAGATTTGGTAAAATATCCCGTTAATTCAAATATTTTATATAGTGATTTATTTATATTAAATTTCGTTCACAAAACAATATAAAATCAAGTGATTTCTTCGTATCGTATAGTTTAAATACCTTTTTGAATTGTCATTGTGGTATTTTTTAAAAACCTTGTCTATCGTCTACATAATATAATGCTAACCCACAAATAAATCTGACACATTACGGGTGACTTCTCTGCCAGATAGTTCTATTCAAGACCTGTGAAACCAGAAGTTGTAGTTTATATGGCGGATAAGTTCCGAATGGACTATCTGGGACTTTATCAGCATGTGGTGAAAATGGCCCTAAGTGTTTTAAAGATATGTATAAAGCGAGTGTTTTTTTTAATGCGATGAAACTATTATATTTCTGAAACACACTTTCTTACAAATACTATAATATTATAATAATAAATACTATAATAAATACTACAAATACCCCAGAGTGCAATAAACTTTTATCTCAAGAATGGACTACGTGGGACCAACGAACAAAGGGTACTAACCATACAAAATCCTTCAACGTCACTATTTTAACACAATTCCCACCGGAATTCCTTCGAAAACTGCTAGTAAAACATTCGCTTCATTGATGATGATCTGATTTATAACTATCGACATTGCAGCGACGGCGAATGCTTTTAGCTGAGTAACATCACTTTAAAAATGGAGTGCTAAATCGAACGATTTAAAAAATAGCTAACGCATATGCTTCTAAGCTGCCAACATTTATGTTATTTATTTAATACTAGATTGATTGACTAGATACTGTTGATCTGATGGTATTTTAAGTAAATATTATGTCGACTGACGAAAAATATTATAGGCGGTAGATATCTCGTATGAGAACGTACAGCTGCTTAGGTTCCTCCACTATGTACACCGCCAGTAATTTTTTAGGGCTCCGAACCTCGAAAGGAAAGCTTCTAGGATCACTTTGTGCCGTCTGTCTGGCAAGACACATTTTCTTAGGAACGCGTAGAGGTATCAAGTTGATATTTATATCACATACTCGGGTCTATGGTCTCTATTAAAGGCTGAGAAAAAATCAAACTTGTCAGTCAAGGTGAGCAAAAGACACGACCGTTCATATCGTATATTTTCGCGTATTTTGCGATTTTTCAAAGGAATCAAAATCTATAGGGTACTTCCCTTTGACCTAGCGTCAAGAAATTTTTCCCGAAACAAGGTCTTACAGCACATGTAAAGAAAAAAAATTAACAGCGCAAATATGTACTTTATTAAAAAAAAGCTAATTCACTGTTACGAGCGCATTATTTGCGGTTGGTGCAATAATCTCTTCTTAGCCGATTTCGGCCACGGCGGCCAATCTCAACAGAGATCAGCCAGGTGCGCAGGAGATATTATAGTGCACAAGTGTGTGCGCAATACACAAGTGCACTCACTATTCCTTCACTCTCATAGTCCGTTGAGACGGCAATCCGACATGACCGGAGAGAGATCAGGCGTAGGACCAACGGCTTTACGTGCTTTCCGAGGCACGGGGGTATCACACCGCCAACTTCCTGACTCCGAGCTGCGACTGAGTAATTTTTAAGACGGAAAAACCCAGTCACAATGTTTTTGGCCCGACCCAGGATTCGAACCCAGGACCTCAGCGCGCAAATGGTACTCGTAACGCGTACTTAATATAACTACGCCACCGAGGCCGTCAAAGCAATCGAGGAGCAATAATCATGTCTATGAATCGAACTGTGAAGTTAAGTATGTCCATTAACCTGGATTTTCTTTTAATTAGGGCAATGTTAGATGCTTTCTTCATGTACCTACTTATGAAGTTTGTTCGGAACCCTCGATGCGCGAGTACGCGACTCGCAATTGTCCATTTTTTTATGCAGGCACGGTAAAGTATCGCAACTGCACTTCATGGCAAGTGGAGTAGGGTCAAGATAAAGTGTCGACACAATTGCCACGGCCTGTTTATATTCTTTTGTCCAAGTTCTTCATGCACGTTTCTTAAGTTTAATTAAATCTGTTCCTTTTTAATCAACTTTTGAGTATACGAAAATATTTCAAAGCTTACAATGTTGTACGTTCCTTATTAAATGCAACAACTGTTGCAAATATTTGCTTAAATTTCACTAACTATTAAAACAGAGCGCGCACTTGTGACCCGAGTAACGAGATAACATTTTGTAAAAGCTGGTTCGTTTTATTCGAGTTTACTATTTTTTATTATCCTAGTTATAGTCAGTTTTGCTATTTCACTGGACATTGTTCAATACATTTATAGGAGTGTTTAGATTTTCGTCACATTTTTTTTTATGATATGGGGCAAACGAGTATACGGTTTACCTGATGGTAAGTGATCACCGCCGCCCATGAACATCTGCAATACCAGGGGGCATAGAGATTTAAATAATAATAAAAGTTACCAAAATCCTTAAATATGAACTCACAGAGACAGTGTTCTTATTTTCTTTTTTCAACACATTATCCCACAGACATAACATCACGCCTTTATCCCTAATGGGTAGAGCCTGAGGGGCAACTAGGACTAATGTTCGCCTAATTTGTTCCGTCCCATGATGTGATAAGGAGCGATCCTATCGCTACATCGGAAACAAATTCAGAATCAAGGCTGATATTAGGAAGAAAACCCAAAATCACTTTGCCTGACCCGGGATTCGAACCCGGGCCCCACAGCGGTCAACATTTTATCCACCCGCCTAAACCTATAGTTTTAATAGTTAAAACTTATTAGGTAATAGACCCCTCGTCTCCTTCTTTTTCTGGGTCGTTAACTTTATATATCTTTACGTAAAAGAGTACAAAATAAATATACAGAGCACGAAGCAAAAACTGAATACGACGAACTAATTTAAGATAAACAGTCTTAAATGCAAACTAAGAAAGATTTTAAATATTAAACAAGGAAGCTAGAAGCAGGTAAACTTCTCTTTGACTGACTGATAGCTAATTTACGGAGTTGTGAATACTGAGAGTAATTTATTTCCCATTACGATCGTTTAAGAACAGTGAACCAAATTTCCAATGACGTACTCCTTTGGATCAACTATGGAGTTGAATTTGTTTAATGTTAACAATATTATACGAGTTTCGTTTTTCTTAAGTGTCAGTTGTCATACAAGTTCTGATGGTAGCACGTGTCTGTTATTGAAAATAATTCCAACACTCGCTAGAACTCTTACAAAGTAAGTGTATACCCTATAGTCCTGTATTATATAATATCCCACTGCTGGACACGGGCCTCCTCTACAACTGAGAGGGTTGCGCTGGCCTAGTGCGGGTTGGTAGACTTGACATACCTTCGAAATTCTTATAAATAACTTCTCACGTAGGTATGCAGGTTTCCTCACGAAGTTTTCCTTTGCCGTTAAAGCAAGCAATAATTCACAAAGAATACACAATATGATTACTCTGAAACTGCACTAGATGTTAAGTCACAACGACGAAAATGGCCTCCAAATTACACAAAAGAAGACTGATGTTTTCTCTGTTTATTATTAAAAAAAAATTATATATATTTCCGAAACAAGAATTACTGTTCCGTAGAATACTCAGAGAGATATATCTCCTGCCATATTACTTTAGTTAAACAAAAAGTTTTTGTGTTGGTAGCTCTCCAAGCGAAGTTTGGCAGCGGCTTAGTATATTTATCTTGGTCTGCAAAACGAAAAAGTTTCGTACGCCTGATACTTAGCAACATCTAGCTATGGTTTTCGACGTCAATATTTAGTTATATTTATCATAATATTATTTAATCAAGGAATACAGATACAGCTGAAAGTGTAAAATTAATAAATTATGTCCAGTTTTACGTATTAGTACATGCCTGTCCAGGTATTAAAACCCTTCATTTGGATTTTTCTAGAAGGATTCGTCTAAATCTCTACGACTCTAAGACAATTCGTGGCAGCGGTAACATCACACTTTCAGTCAGAAATACGCTGACGCACACGCCTTACTGCACAAAACTACAAAATGATCAAAAAATCTGGAAAGTAAAACCGGGATTTTCGGTAATAATATTAATTATTCATGGATGGTTTTTGGCAAAATGTTTGCGGAGGTAAAAACGAGTATGTGGTTTCATTTATTAACGCAAAGTCAAAATGACTCAGTATATGCGTCGTCACAATGGCCCCACTGCACCTAATCGTAAGTGAAATAGGATCTAGGTAGAGTGTACACATTAAATTCTTAGGGACAATTACACACTTCTTGTTTTGAATGTTAGCATCACAGATATTAAGTATAAGTATCATATAAAACTGCCTGGGTGGCGTAGTTGTATTACGGTATGACTGCAATGCTGAGGTCTTGGGTTCGATTCCCGGATCGGGAAAAGTGATATTTGGTTTTAAATTCAGTATCAGCCCGGAGTCTGGAATTTGTCCCGATATGGCGATAGGGTCGCCCCCTATCACATCATGGGTCGGAATACGCACGACAAAAAGTGGGCGCAGTAGTTGCGGCTCTGCCTATCCCTTCGAGGATAAAAGGCGTGAGTGTGTGTGTGTATATCAAATAAAACATAAATATTTTAGATTACATTTATGTGCAGAGGTGTCACATCATGGGACGGAATATACACGGTGAAAAGTGGGTGCACTAGTTGGGCCTCTGCCTACGTAAATAAAAGGCGTGAGTATATGTGTGTGTTTACCATCTGGTGACTAACCTCCCGTCGAAGTTGCACAATAATGGTAACTCGGTCCCTCACGGCTAGACTAAACATTTTTAAAAATAAATCCGAACAAAGGACGAGATATCTCGTGCACTCTAACAGTTGTTTCTTTGTTTGCCTTTTATTATTCGTACAAAGGGAAGTTTTTTTAACACTCTGCGAATCTCGTTTCTCGTGACTTCATTTGGCTATCACTATTTTTATATGCGAGTGTCAGTGCCCGCTTTTAAACCTAACAACATACAGTATACATAACCGACATAATGTATATTTATTATTTAAATAATAATAATGATACGCGCATGCTCACGCCTTTTATCCCCGAAGGGGTAGGCAGAGGCGCAACTAGTGCACCCACTTTTCGCCAAGCGTATTCCGTCCCATGATGTGATAGGGGGCGAGCCTATCGCCATATCAGGCACAAATTCTAGACTCCGGGCTGATACTGAATAGAAAAATCCAATATCACTTTGCCCGACCCGGGGATCGAACCCGAAACCTCAGCCTTGCAGTCGTACTGTAATACAACTACGCCACCGAGGCAGTCTATAATCAATCATAATGAGTCAATAATAATGATACCTTTAAAAATGACCTATATTCTTTAGTTGGCCTTATGTCATTACTTCCCAGAATTTGATCCTTATTAGCGACACTATCGAATGGTGTAACGATACAGTGTGTTTATTTGTTTGTCAAACTCAAAAGGATCCATTCTTAGCTAGGCATATTGACTTTTCAAAAATCCAAAATGCAGTTTTAATTTTCCTTAAAATCGGTATTCCTCATAGTTCCGGATTTCGCTGTCCACGTCCACTTGAAAATTCACCCTGTATACTGCCCACTGCTGAGCATGGGCCAACTCTTCTACTGAGAGGTTTTAGTCTTTAGTCTTTAGAGTTGGCAGACTTAATATACCTCTGATATTCTTTTTTTAATCAATCTCGCGTATGTGGATTTCCTCATGTTTTCCTTTACCGATAATTAATAAACAATACACACGTAACTTCGTAAAGTCAGAGGTTGTGCCTTGGATATTAAACCTGTAGAAATTCGTCTCGGCAGTCCGTTCCATTCCCAAATAGAGTATGGTGCACCTAATTATTTCATACTAATAATAAATTCGAAAGTAATTCTATGTGTCTGTTACGCTTTTACGGCTAGAAAATTGAACCGATTTTAATGAAATTGGGAAAGATGAGCACAAACCATAAGAAACGACATGGGTATTATTTTTAATACGCGCCACACAATTAATTCCATTCACCACAATTCATAAGCCTCCCGTAAGTAATTACTTAAGTACTTAAAACCAAATTAAAATCAATCGAACGATTAAATCTAAACGGATTCGAAAACCAATCACGTAGCTTATCTTATCTATTCTTTATTAAAAAATCATTCAATTACAGAGAGGAAAATAGATCCAACCTACCGATTTGATTTCTTTGAAGCGACTCAATAGCTCGCTACGTGACTTGTATTAGAAAGCAGCTAGATTTCTTAATCCCCGCTGGCGTATGTGAATCGGAGCGAACTAATAAAGAATTTTATAAAGAACGTGATATCCAGAAATAGACTTTATTACATACATACCATCACGCCTTTTTCCCTTTTCAGGGGTAGGCAAAGGCGTATCACACCCACATTTCGCCAGCTATGTTTTTTTTTTTGGGGTAGGCGGTCCTACAGTCAACACCGGGGGAAACCTGCGAATGGGATACTGGAGTCCCCCGGCTTGACGACTGCAGGGGTATGGGAGGGGAGTGGAGGAGGAATATGGAAGGGAAGGTGGGGGGAAGGGAGAAAGGTTCCCAAGATGGGCGGAAAGAGAGGGTGCCAAGAAATGTCCGCGGGCCCTTTTAGGCCTCAATGTGATTTACAACCAAGAGGTATACACACTGACTGTGTGCCTCGGCCCGCGACTAATGTCCCCCCGCGCATGGGCGTGCATTGGGTGTGAAGACCCAGCACACAAGAATTGCCTCGGGGGGCCGCCACCTATGTTAGGTCCTATGTAATTTCGTGCAACAAGATACCCCGGGGCCGTCCCGTATGCGCTGAAGAAGGCCACCGCGGGTTTTGGTTGGTATGCCGGTGTAGGGTGTACATAGGGCTAGGGACTCGGTCCAATGCTCGCTTGGATGATGCTATACTCCCAAGTGTCGACATTTGACTGTAAGACCGGTGAAACCAACATAACTGTTCCACTGACCCCCCAGTGGTGGTAGCGATAACGCGTTTTTTCCCCGCGAAAAAAAAAAAAAAAAGGTCCTATGTAATAGGGGGCGGGCCTATTGTCATTTACCGGGCACATTTCCAGACTTCGGGCTGATATTGAGTAGAAAAACTCAATATCACTTTGTCTGACCCGGGAATCGAACCGGAGACCTCAGCACAGTAGTTGTATCGCTATACAACCACGCCGCCGAGGCAGTTTTACTAAGGGCGGTATTAATAAATCAATCTCAAGTTTGAGTTACATCTCAAGTAGACATAATGTGTTAATAGTTCCATACATTATGTCTACTTGAGATGTAACTCAAACTTGAGATTGATTTATTAATACCGCCCTTAGACTTTATTGAAATCAGTTTTATCTTATTTCCGCACGCGTATCAATTAATCTACAGTGTTAAAACCAAAACCAACATGTAAATGTATAAACCGACCAAGTACAAAAGTCACAGTCCAATCGGTGCTCCCAAATAAATTGTACTAAAACAAGTACTATACATTAGCTGTTTAATACGATGACGGTTAAATAAAAGTTACTTGGTACTTTAGAACTGACCCTAATATTTACTATTTACAGTACTGGATATTTCTTCTTACATCCGAATCCAAGCTTTAGCACTAATGGATGATGTAGATTCCTATTAGGAATTTTGAACAATCGGAGCATTAATTTTACAGATTCTAGAGATTAGCGTGTTCGAACAAACAAAAATAAAATCATGTTTATTTAGCTAACAATATGAACAGCCTTAAATGATAGCAAAATAACAACATCCTACAAAATCAGTAAACCAATTTCGAAAACACGACGACTTTTACTACTTGAAACTTTGAAGAGATAAAAACTGAACCGAGGCAAGAGGATTTTTAGGTAACATCATGTAAGATTTACAAAGTTTGATGGCGTAGTCCCCGTGTTATATCAGCTACCTGCTATTCTGCCAGGCAGCCGTCCAACTCGTGCCAAGTTTAATGAGCACGTTTAATGTTAAAGCATATTTAAATTTAGTAGTTGTTATTTCACTAGATTTTGCTCACGGCTCCACCCGTGTGAACATGTATTCCGGAATAAAAGTCCCGCTATGTACTTTTCTGGGGTAAAAATAGTCTATGTCCGGCCTTATGGTCCAAGTTCACTCCGCGCTAAATTTATTTAAAATCGATTTAGTGGTTTCGCCGTGAAAGAGTTAAAGGCAGACAGTGGGCTTCGAATGTGGTAAAAAACACAACATGACTCCGTTTCGTTTTATTGGGATTGGTTGAGAGATTAACACGTGACTGATTTATTGGTCTCTCGATCAATCACAAATTTCAAAATTAAACGACATCGTTTTACGAGTTGCATCTTTTTGCCACATTCTAAGCCAACTGAATCATATGTAACAGGCCCCAAGACTCCTCACACCCAGTCCATTCCATCTACCCTATTGTAACGTTGCTAGGAACGTTAACTCTCTTCGTAAACGTTATCGTTTACGTCAGTTTAACTACCAATCGAAACTGTTAATGTATCGTATTGGCTAGTTAAACTGTCACTAGTTTTGACGTACGTCTGAACGGCGCTCGTATAAATAAGCGTGCAATGTCACGCGCGCCCTTTTTCTTATAATCTTCTTCGCCGTAGCAACACTACTACTAACTGCGTGTTGCCACGCATACCGTTGTTCCCGCTGGGGTGAGTGTGCCAACGACTACTAACCGCTTCCAGGTATTCTGTGCATCTGGGCTCGTGAGCTATCACGAGTCACTGGCGCGGAATGTAAGCCTAGCTTGCATTCCGACCCGCTGGGATTCTGATTCCAGGTTCTTTTCTACGGTGCGGCGTTGACCACCTTTTCGACGGCGTGGAGTGCTGACTCCATGCTCCGCTGGCGTCGGGAGTGCTGACCCCCGATCCCAGCCACGTGCTCACCGCCATCCCTCCACGGTGCGGAGTGCTGACTCCGCCACGTGCACACCACCATCGTCGTCGCGGGTGCTGACCCCGGCCACGTGTGCACCGTCGTCGCGGGTGCTGGCCCTGATAACGTGCTCACCACTACCATCGCAGTCGGGTGTGCTAACCCCGACCACCTCACCACCGCTGCGCGGACCACGTGCTACCATCTGCCCGGCGAGCTGCCGCCGGAGCTAGCCACGTGCATCAGCGTCGTGCCGTTCGCCTGAATCGGAGTCTCCGCAGGCCAGTGACTCGTTTGCATACCACCAGCAAACCGTACCGAGTGTAACGCGGAGGTGCAAAATAAAGCTCGTACCACGAACCTAAAACCCTGAGTTTCTCTTCTCTTCTATCTATCACTATGTACCTGCGGCGCCTCACGCCGCAGTGGCGCCTAACTTAGGTTTACGTGGGTTTTTGCATCTCCAAATTACTACTCGGTACTCCTCGCAGTCCCGTTGCACAGTCTACACTGTGTAAGCGAACGGTAACACTAATTGCGAACAGGTGAGTCAATTTCTTTAATAAGTGAAAGTGTTAAAAGTGCTTAAAAGATCTAAATTATAACGGTATCATGTTCTAGTGCATTGTTCGCAATTTTTGTCCGACTACCCTCCCATATTATTTTATCAAAAATTTTATTTGTTCTTTCGTATCACTAATCCATTTAATTTTCTATAATGGGCACTCACCCGATTACCTTCTTTCTACTAAATAAAAACGAACTAAGCTATGAGGTTATTATCCGTGGTGAAGATCCGGGTAATACCGTATTACAATTGCGGAAGCAAATACATAAGCTTTCAATTTTATATCCCTCCGAAGATATCGATGAGTCTGGTCTCGATATTGATACTGATTTTAATAGTTTAAAATTGTCCCTTGCTGAATTAAATTCTAAAATTCTAAACTTAGAAAATAAATTTGAACCTAATATTTTTAAACGTAGTAGTACTTTATCTAATCATATTTATCATAGAATTCGTAGAATCAAACCTCTCACTTCCGATGACAAAAAATTATTGCATACAATCCTAAGTGACTATAACATTTTAGTTAATAAACTCAACAAATTGAACTCGAGTGTCGATTCTAATCTACCCACATCGGTCGATAATAGTCAAGTTGCACCTTATTTATGCGAGCGCATTCGTATGTCTGATTTTAGACTATTGAAATTCGATGGTTCCACTTGCGTTAGATTGTTTTTGCAAAAAGTTAATGATTTTAAAACTTCTAGAAGTATATCGTCTTCCGATATATTAAAATTTGCTACCGAAATTTTTTGTGGTAATGCATTACATTGGTTCCGCAGCATAAAAAATAAAATAAATGACTGGGACCAATTATCTAAATTGTTAATTGAGGATTTTGGTCAATTCGATTACGACTATCGCTTAGTTTCAGAAATTCGCAACCGTACACAGGACGAATCTGAAAATATCACTATTTATCTATCTATAATGTCTGAACTTTTTTCCCGTCTTTCTAGACAACTACCAGAGTCTGAACAACTAGAAATCTTATTGCATAATATTCGGCCTTGTTATTCTAATGTTATAGCTTGTTCATCTAAAATTTCTACTATTGAAGATCTACGTTTAGTCTGTAAAAATTTCGAAAATGTCCAATGTATGACTGCACAGTATCATAAACCACCACCTATCACTAATAACACTTTAGCCCCAGATTTGGCATACACTAATTATAAATATACTAAAAATACTAATACTCAATTTAATAAATCTATACGTTTTCAAAATTCATATAAATCTAATAATTATATTCAACAAACAAACACACAAACTAACCCTATATATACATCTACGAATCCAAGTAAACCGGTCGACCGCTTATCGCCCGAGAACAAAAGCCGCTCAGGTAGTCAGTGTCCTCGCTGCCGTACTAATGACCATACGCTCGCTAATTGTAAACAAGATAGGTTTCCGATTTGTTTTAAATGTGGTACTACGGGCGTTATTTTTCCTAATTGTAAAAAGTGTCATTCTAAATCGAGTCCAAAAAAACTTTTAACGCTAGATTGTTGTAATGTGTCTTCTAAAAATAATAATTTCGATAAAGAAGATTGGGAACGTTGGCTTTCCACTATTAAAATATTTTTTTCTACTTATAATATTACTTCAATCTGGGGACGTAAACCTGATAATGATTTGCGTCCGTATGTTAACGTAAATATTGGTGAAATTTCTTTTTGTGCTTTATTGGATTCTGGATCTTCAGTGACTATACTGGGGAACAATTCACATAAATTATTGGTATCAGCCGGTTTTAAATTGTGTCCGGATACTACTGATACACACTTTGTTGCCGCGGGCGGCCAACTTTTAAACTCCATAGGTTATATAAATATTCCTGTTAGTTTTGAAAATAATTTTCACATTCTTAAAGCTTATGTGATACCTACAGTGTCATCATATTTAATTTTGGGTGTTGATTTTTGGACTAAATTTGAAATTTGCCCTAAATATTTACAGTCTATAACCATGGGTAATTCTACAACTAGTAGTATTTCTCTTATAAATGATAACAAAACTAAATTGTTATCCTATGATGATTTAACTAAATCACAGCGTCTAAACGCTGATAACACTATAGAATTATTTAGTTCCATTTCTGCTGAAAAGCGAGGTCTAGGCAGAACACATCTCATCACACACCACATCGACACAGGCAACTCACCGCCTATTAGACAACGTTACTACAGACTTTCTCCGGAAAAACAACGCGTGTTATGTAACGAGCTGGATGATATGTTAGCGCTTGGTGTTGTAGAACCTTGTGAGAGTCCTTGGTGTTCACCTGTTTTACTAACCCCTAAAAAAGATGGTAAATTGAGATTTTGTTTAGACAGTCGTAAGTTAAATTCTGTTACTAAAAAAGATGCCTATAAATTACCGTACATGTCAGAAATTTTGGATAATTTGAGTAATGCTTGTTATTTAAGTTCTATTGATCTATCGAAAGCTTTTTGGCAAATACCTATTCAAGAGTGTGATCGCGATAAAACAGCATTTTATATTCCATCACGCGGTTCATTCAGGTTCGTAACTACTCCGTTTGGCCTTACTAACGCGCCTGCTACTCAACAACGGTTAGTTGATATCTTATTCTATGGGCCTGAATTTGAGAATTGTGTTTTCGTTTTCTTGGACGATATTATTGTTGTTTCTCCTAATTTTGATCATCACATGTCTATGCTTTTAAGAGTCCATAATAAATTAAAATCTGCTAATTTAACTATTAATTTTTCTAAATCACAATTTTTTCGTACTGAACTTAAGTATTTGGGTTATATTGTTAATTCGAATGGTCTACAAGTCGATCCTGGAAAAGTCGATGCCATTCTGAATTTTCCTGTACCGACCAACCCTAAGGAGGTCAAACGTTTTGTAGGCACTGCATCTTGGTATCGTAGGTTTGTTCCAAACTTTAGTTCAATTGCTGGACCCCTCAATAAACTTACTTCTACAAGTAAGAAGGCTAAACCCTTCATTTGGTCTAAAGAGGCGGAAGAGTCTTTTGCTAAACTAAAGGATTGTCTAGTTCAAGCTCCCATATTGTCGTGTCCTAATTATGATCTGCCCTTCGAAGTTCACACAGATGCTAGCGACTATGGCGTCGGTGCTTTACTCACACAAACTACTGATGGCGTAGAACATCCTATTGCCTATATGAGTAAATCACTGTCTCCACAGGAGCGTAACTACAGCATTACTGAACGCGAAGCTTTAGCAGTCGTAGTTGCATTAGAACACTGGAGATGTTACCTAGAAACTGGTAAAAAATTTACTGTCTACACAGATCACTCAGCTCTAAAATGGTTTCTAAACCTTAACAATCCTACAGGACGGCTTGCTCGCTGGGGTGTCCGTCTATCTGCATTTTCTTTTGACATCAAACACCGTAGAGGTGCGGATAATGTTATTCCTGATGCATTGTCTCGTTCGTGTCCTATTCAGCTTAGTACTATAGATACTTCTTTAAATGCTACAAATACAACTGATGAATGGTACCTAAATATCTTTCACGGTTGTCAAAATTCTCCAACCTCATTTCCTAACTATATTATAAAAAATAATCGTCTTTATCGTTTTATGAAATCTAAATGTGTTTTAAATTCTGAATTTGAATGGAAGGAAGTTGTACCTCAAGAACTTCGGTCCCCTATTATTTTTGAAAACCACAGTAACCCTTTAGCTGGACATCTTGGTATTTTCAAAACGTACAGAAGGCTGGCACAAAAATACTACTGGCCAGGCATGCATGCTAGTGTAGTCGATTTTGTCTCTTCTTGCGATATTTGTATTTCTCACAAACATCAAAACCACTCCACTTTGGGTGAAATGGGCAGACCTAAGTCATGTTCCAGACCATTTCAAATGTTAAGTATAGATCTTATTGGACCTCTACCTTGTACTAGAAAGCAAAATTGTTATATTTTTGTTGTGACTTGTTGTTTTTCTAAATATTGTTTACTTTTTCCCTTAAAACGCGCTACCGCGGAAATTATAACTAAAATCCTAGAAGAAAATGTTTTCCTTGTACATGGCATTCCATCAACCATTCTTATGGATAATGGAAGGCAATTTATTAGCTCCACTTTAAAACAGATGTTAGAAAAGTACAAAGTTCCTAACATACACTATACACCTAAATATACTCCTCATGTAAACACTGTCGAACGCTATAACAAAACTATCATGACCGCTATTTCCACCTTCATTGAAAATGATCAGCGAGTATGGGATCTCTTGATTCCCAAAATACAGTTTGCTATTAACAACTCTGTTAATGAGGTGACTGGCTACACTCCCTCATTCCTAGTGCATGGTCGTGAACTAGTTACTTGTGGTTCACACTACTTAGACACTAACGTGGATCAGGACATTGTTTACATACCTAGAGATCATTATGCTGAAAACTTAGGCGTACTATCTAATATATTTAACAAAGTACAGTCTTTACTTTTGCAAGCTCATAAGAGGAATAGTGCTAACTATAACTTGCGAAAGAAATCTGCAGAATTTAATGTTGGTGATGTAGTTTGGAGAAAAACATGTTATCAAAGTGACAAAGATAAACATTTTAGTAAAAAACTTGCTCCTAAATATATTAAATGTAAAATTATTTTTAAAAAATCACCTCTAGTGTATGATTTAGCTGATATGAATGGTAATCCACTTGGTACCTGGCATATCAAAGACTTGAAACTTACTAATTATAAATGTTAAACTATACATTCTACAAATCTTATATACAATTTAAATTATTAAACTCTTATTTAACAACCTATATTTTTTACTAATAAACTAAATTATACACTTAACTAACTTATATTTCTATAACTTATACAAACATTTAACTAATTAACTTCACTACACTACAACTGTGCAACATACATAATATATCTCTTGCCATATTAATAACATCTTCTACTTGGTATTTTGAATATTGTAGTCTGTACAATTATTCTTTTTGTTGTTTTAGGAGAGTCTTTGAATACTATAAAGTACTTTCTGTTCGATAGGGTCTCGGGTCATATATTTTCATGCTAGACAGTTTGTTAGAAAGATGTATGTTAGAAGATGGAATGAATGGGTGAAATAACAAGAATGCTAGGTAGACAGACGGATTTTACTTATATTCAGGTATTAGTAAAATCCTGGTCTTTTCGGCGGGGTACTGTAACGTTGCTAGGAACGTTAACTCTCTTCGTAAACGTTATCGTTTACGTCAGTTTAACTACCAATCGAAACTGTTAATGTATCGTATTGGCTAGTTAAACTGTCACTAGTTTTGACGTACGTCTGAACGGCGCTCGTATAAATAAGCGTGCAATGTCACGCGCGCCCTTTTTCTTATAATCTTCTTCGCCGTAGCAACACTACTACTAACTGCGTGTTGCCACGCATACCGTTGTTCCCGCTGGGGTGAGTGTGCCAACGACTACTAACCGCTTCCAGGTATTCTGTGCATCTGGGCTCGTGAGCTATCACGAGTCACTGGCGCGGAATGTAAGCCTAGCTTGCATTCCGACCCGCTGGGATTCTGATTCCAGGTTCTTTTCTACGGTGCGGCGTTGACCACCTTTTCGACGGCGTGGAGTGCTGACTCCATGCTCCGCTGGCGTCGGGAGTGCTGACCCCCGATCCCAGCCACGTGCTCACCGCCATCCCTCCACGGTGCGGAGTGCTGACTCCGCCACGTGCACACCACCATCGTCGTCGCGGGTGCTGACCCCGGCCACGTGTGCACCGTCGTCGCGGGTGCTGGCCCTGATAACGTGCTCACCACTACCATCGCAGTCGGGTGTGCTAACCCCGACCACCTCACCACCGCTGCGCGGACCACGTGCTACCATCTGCCCGGCGAGCTGCCGCCGGAGCTAGCCACGTGCATCAGCGTCGTGCCGTTCGCCTGAATCGGAGTCTCCGCAGGCCAGTGACTCGTTTGCATACCACCAGCAAACCGTACCGAGTGTAACGCGGAGGTGCAAAATAAAGCTCGTACCACGAACCTAAAACCCTGAGTTTCTCTTCTCTTCTATCTATCACTATCTACCTGCGGCGCCTCACGCCGCACTATCTTTCCGAGACTTGCGTCTACTGTAAACGTCCATAACTAACTATGAATATTTCCGCACAATATCCATAATCGTACAACCCTGACCTCATGCTGTTAATGTGATCTCCATAAAAATTCAGTGGGAATATTTGGCGTAAACAGCTATAATGGCGACACATTGACCTCGAAGAAAGAATGTTCTTAAAACTATGTCTATTTTATGATTTTTTTTAGGTACTTCCATATACAACATACCATTGTCTTTATTACGTTTCAGAGAAGTCTGAGGCTTGGGTACATCTACTTTTGATTCCTTATTACGGAGGTAATTCTATATAATCCTTCAGTACAAAACATTATTTGCTTAATCACGCTAGAGCGGCTGAACCGATCTGTACGAAATTTGGCACAGAGATACATTATAGTGTAGAATAGCGAAATATAAAAGTAAAACAACAAAAGTTTAAAAGTCATAGTAACCAATACATGCAGTATATCAACATGGTATGCGTTTTATGTGTACTAAGCTTGTGATGCCATATCAAATGAATGTATTTTCTACTAGACTGCTGCTCGCGGCTCCGCCCACGTGAAAAAGGTGTTTTCCGGGATAAAAATTAGCCTATAGCACTCAAGAGTAATGAAACTTCCTATTAGTGAAAGAATTTTCAAAATCGGTCCAGTCGTTTTTGAGTTTATTCATTACAAACAATCAAATCTTTCCTCTTTATAATAAGTATAAATGTACATACCTGTTCGCTCAGAACACAGTTAGAGCCAGAGTGTTGGAAGAATTGGGCAATGGACGGGTAATACAATCGTCGTGCGCCAGAATTTCTGCAATTTCAACTCGAATTTGATAAAGGCTGGTCGGAATCCAATTCAGTCATTTTTTTCGATAAGTTATAAGGTGTGTTATTTCCTAGAAATCTTTAGGGGTTCATATTCAGTGGACTTCAGGCTGATGATGATGATATTACGTCAGCGTATTATCGTCTTTAATGAAATAATAATAGTAATTTCGACAACACTACTGTCAGTGCAACTACTGGACATAATGAGTCTTAACATCTTATGTCTCAGGATGACGAGCGCAGTGGAGTGGAGTTGTAACTCAAGGTGCTGAATGGTGTTGCTACTGTTTATGGGTGGTCGCATCGCTTACCATCAGGCGAACGGCATGCTCGTCTCGTCATTAAAAGCAATAAAAAAAAACTTATTCAACAATTATGAAGGCTTCATATATTTTGTTGTCAACTATGTCTCTTCATGAAAACAAAATGATAATCGTGTCAATCAACTTAAAACCTAAAGTAATAAAATCAACCCTCTTACATCATCAATTTAAACCGGTAACTTTTTAACAAGACCCATAACCAAAGTGCCTACATTCTACGGTACTTTAATGGCCATTATAACCGTAGTTTACGATTTAATTGACCGTCGAGTACATTGGGCCGTAAATTTTCTAATTTGCTCGGTAATAAAGGGGTAGAGACCTTTCCCAGTTATGACGATATTTTGCGCTCCTATGCATAAGACGTAGCTTATGTAAATATACGGGAATGTGGAATATGATAATGTTTTATAGTCTTACTAGGTTTTTGCTCGTTGCTCTGCTTGCAACTCCTTGTCTTTTTCTCCGTGTGAATTTTGAACCCTCATGTACTCCCTTTAGGGTTTGAATTTCGAAATATCCTTTTTATTCCTTATATTTAGCATAAGAGGTACCAATTATTCCATTTATCCGTAATACCATTCAACCTGTTTTTATACGGACCAAAAGAAGTTTTAGTTATAATGCCTCGAGCCACAACATAAATTCATTTATGGGTTAAATTATAATTAAAATTTAGTGTTCCATCTATTTTAATAAAAATCATACAATTAACTGAGTTATTCTTATAAGGTTAACATAGACTCAAGGGTTTTTGGAAGTATCTTTAGTTTTAATGATATTTTTGATATGCTTTGGGCTTTGCCAATCGCAAGTGCTCAGCGGGCCGCAGGTTGGCTATTAGTGAAAGGGTCAAAGGTTTGGGCTGGGCGTCAGGATCACCCGCGGGGCTAATTGAGACATTAATTAATTTCATTAAAATTGCTCCAGCCCTTTTGTAATACATACGCAACATAATACATTATTTATATATACAGTAAAATAATATTTTGCGGTATAGACTACGTGAAGGTTTCCCGTTTGGAAATCCCACAGGAACTGTGTGTTTTTCGGGATAAAAAAACAGTCTTCGCTCTTTGATCATAAACTATCCACGCAATAAATCATGTCGGTCAGTTACTATTTTTGTGTGAAGAACTAACGAAAATATAATTAGAATATTAGAATGTAAGTTTTGTGTGCGTATGCAGTCGCACAGACGGGTGATCAGTTCGTCTTGTTGCGACTATCTCACCCTTAGTCCCTAGAATATTAGTAGATAGGTACTAAAAAGGTTATCCTTTTATGGGTTTTATCTGGGTTATTTTTAGTGTTAGTAGTAAAATAAAATAAAACCTTCCTACTCGAATTTCGCCCACAGCGGCCTATCTCAACTTAGATCAGTCAGATATGCAGGAGATATTATAGTGCACAAGTGAATGCGCAATACACAGGTGCACTCTCTATTCCTTTACTATCATAGTCCGAGGAGACGGCAATCCAACATGACCGGAGAGATATTAGGCGCAGGACCAACGCATTTGCGTGCTTTCCGAGGGGCACGGGGGTGTCAAACCGCCGACTTCCTTTTTTTTTTTTTTTTTTTTTTTTTTTTTCGCGGAGAAAGTGACTTATTACTACCGCCCAGCCTTCAAGGGGGGGCGACTGAGCGGTTATGTTGGGTTCACCGTGCCTTACGTCCCGGCGTTGAGCCGCCCGGAGAGATGTAACCATCGGGCGACCGCCGGGCCGAGTCCCTAACCTATGTACAACGCACGGCATACCAACCAAAACTCCGCGGTGGCCATCTTCGGCGCATTAGGGACGGCTGCGGGCTTCCTCTGACGGGAGTGTCTAAGTTGTCGTCCGCAGCCGCCCCTGCGCGTTGCCGCCTAGTGCGGCCCGTCTCCTGTTGTGGGGGGGCTCAGGAGCCCCCACGCACCGAAGGACGCCCTCGGCGTCAATGGCAGCGTGAGGCCTACCAGCCACGCTGCCGTCCATCACAGGGATCGCTACAATGTGCTAATAGATCACAAAAATTAAAGACGGACAGCCCCCTGCCGCCCGCCTGCGACCCCCGGTGGCCCCTATTAGTCGCCTTTTACGACAGGCAGGGGATACCGTGGTGGAATTCTCCAAACGCCCCCAATCCACAGGGCGGAAGACGCCGGTCAGTCGTCCACCCGGCGCCTCCTACGTCTCGTCTGGCGGCGGGAGGGATCTCCACGCCTCCGATCCCTCTCGGCACTCTCCTTCCGCGAGAGGACCACCTCACAGAAGTGTGCCACCGCACGCCAGGACCTCCGGCTGTCGACCATGGAAGCGACCACGGCCGGCAGCGAGAGGTCTCCTCCGAAGACTGCTCTGAGAGCGCTGCGCTCCTCATCCCAGGCTGGGCAAAACTCTAACGTATGCTGGGCCGTATCCAGCGGGCAGTTGTCACAGTGGTGACACACGGCCGACACCTCCTTCCGCACTACCCGCCACAAGAACTCACCGAAGCAGCCATGCCCGGTGAGCACCTGCGTCAGGCGAAACGTTGCCGCACCGTGGCGCCTGTCCAGCCATTCGGCAAAGACAGGACGCACTGCCGTGACGACCCTGAGCCCCGCTGACGGGGCCTCCAGCCTGAGACGCCACTCCTCCACGGCGGCTCGCCGTAGGGAGGCCCTCATGGCCTCCACCTCCTTCAGGGCCGGATGTTGCCCGCGACTGGACGCCTCCTCCCGCCAATGAAAGACATCGGAGAGGGATTTGGCGTCCAGATCCCAGGGCAGGAATCCGGCCAACAAACAAGCCGCCTCGAAAGAGACCGTGCGGTACGCCCTGATCGCCCGCTGCGCCAAAGCTCTCTGCGGAGTGCGCAGGAGGGCGACGCAGGGGCGGTTCAGGGAGTCAGCCCAAACGGGGCTGCCATAGAGGGCCATGGACCGCACGACTCCGTGATATAACCTCCGGCAAGGGATGCCAGGACCTTCCAGGTTGGGCAGCAGGCTGGAAAGAGCGCCCGCTGCCCGAGACAGTTTCGTCCCCAGTTTCTTGAAATGGGCGCGGAATTTCCATCGGCTATCTAAGACTAAGCCTAGATAATGATTCCTTATGTTTACGCGAATGTTAGACATTGACACTTTTCGGACCACCAACACCTCAGTCCGCCCCGTGACCACGAAGTGCTGCAAAGCCTTCGAAACGTCGGGAGAAAATAAAATAAAAAACCGCGATAAAATCCGTTATAATAGTTTAATTTCTAAGCCTAGATATTTCATATCTTTGCCGATGGGAATCCGCACCCCCTCAACCACGATGTGGGCACCGGCCGGTGGCCCTCTCCGAGGCCCGTGGAAACAAATGGCCTCGGTTTTCTCGAGGGCCACCTTTAAACCCAACCGTCGAATCCGACTTACTACTTGGCCGGTGCCAAACCGCCGACTTCCTGACTCCGAGCTGTAACTGAGTAATTTATTAAAACGACATTTTTTTTCGGGATTTGAACCCCGGAACTCAGCGCAATAGTCGTACTCGTACCATACAACTATGCCACAGAGGCAGTCAAGTGATTAGGAAAATATCATACCAGTGTCTGCCACAAAGGATTTACTTCTTTATCCCTAAAAAATCCTTATTTTTCGTTTCTAAGAACCATGTCATCTTACCACTCAAGTTTTAATATAAAAATCTGACACTTACATTTTCTTGTCAAGCAAACCGTCGGTGGCGTAACCGTAACGTAGATAGAAGGGTCTTGAAACTGAAATTATCTGCCGCGTTGCTGCAAAGGCTTTTTCAAAGAAAGACAAAAAGTAGTCGTTCTTTGAACTCGCACTGAATACGATTTCCATGAGTTTGTATCCAAGAGTAAGTGAGTTGTGAAAGCTAGATTTTGACCGTGGATTCCCCTGCCTAAAGATATTTTTTGATACAATATGAGAAACCGCTCAAATAAGACGCGTCGTATAAAATATGAATTTAATTGTGCCCAATCTAATAGCAGCAAGACGCCATCAGAACCTTGAGTTCCATAAAAGGGCTACACACCGCAACTGCGTGTCTTATATTTGTATCTAAGATATAAGATATAGAGCGGAAACTAACAACTAACTTGCTGGTGATAGGATGTTTCATCCGCCTGGATAGTGTGCTTAAGTTATTATAATCCGCCATTGTGGCCCACGTAAGTGTCACGTTCTGGGATCACCCTGAGTACATCCAGTCATACAGGTCGGCATACTGTCAACTGGCAAGGGATAATCATCAGTCGATACTGTATCTAGATCCCGATGCAGTGGGTTCACATTACCGTGGCCGTATAAAAACCTTGAGTTATCTCCATCGCTATTCGGAGCTTATATTTTATTCATAATATTGTTCCCTGTATGTAGGTTACATATTTTTAACCGACATCTAAAAAAAGGAGGAAGTTCTCATTTCGTGTGTTTGTATTTTTTTTATGTATGTACACTGATTTCTCTGAAAATTGTGAGTCTATTCCCTCGATCTCTTCTTTATTTAGTAAATTAGGATCTCGAAATGGTCCCATTTCAATATATCTTGGTTTAGGTTTAATATTTTATGGAACAGACTGAATAGACCTGAATCATTATAGTATAAGTCTGTAGCGATGAAACTCTTATAAAAGGTATGTCTCGAGTCACTGAACTGTTAAATCGCTTGAGGGAACTGAACGCGTTTCGTAACAAACATTATTTATAATAACTTGTACAGCAAAACTTGAGACAATTTAATATGAATTGTGTCTAATTGCCCTCTTAATAGGGTTGACACGTGCCTAATGCGTCTGAAGTGTAAAGGATTAGGAGGGTTTTGATTAAATGATTTTTATGTAAAAAAAGCAGAGTAAAATAATTTATCATGATGATATGTTTTTTGTATAGTTTAGGAGATTTTTTAAGTTCGTAGTCCCTATAAAATATAGAGACTTCTAAAC
This sequence comes from Sphinx pinastri, assembly GCA_947568825.1. Taxonomy (NCBI): domain Eukaryota; kingdom Metazoa; phylum Arthropoda; class Insecta; order Lepidoptera; family Sphingidae; genus Sphinx; species Sphinx pinastri. The sequence goes on along the minus strand of OX387627.1, from coordinate 3,148,991 downwards.
AATCAAAATTTCACAGTAATATCTAACCGATAATGCCCAGTAACCAACAATACATTTTCTATTTATTGAGCTATCAAGCTGTCGTGCTACCAAAATATTCAGCAACTCTCCAGGTTATTTGTAAAGACCATTTAGTTCCGCAAAACGTTGAGCTTTTACAAACACCTTTAAGGACTGTTTTCGAAATTCTCCTTATGTTTTCCTTCTACACATAAAAAGCAAATGCAAACGTTAATACACTTACCATTCAACCTTATTCGTTTAAAATCTTCGCGTATTTAAAAACATTAAATGCTATTTCCGAACGTTTCGAACGTCGTGCCAGCCCTATTTTAATGCCATTATCCGGAATGTTCAAGTTTAGCAATTCTCTTTAAAAGTTTCTTTTACTGAGCACTTCCTTCCGTTTTGTTGGTGGACAATGTTTGGTGGCTTTAATCTTTATAACGACTTTATCTATTTGATGTAAGTTTTACGTACAACCAACCACATGAGTAGCTGGACAGTGCAAAACTTCAGAACACCTATACCACTACATACATCCCACTTTTGTGTTCTTACCTTTTTTTACAAAAATAAAATAAGGACTGCCTCGGTGGCGCAGTTGTATTACGGTACGACTGCAAGGCTGAGGTCTCGGGTTCGATTCCCGGGTCGGTCAAAGTGATATTTGATTTTTCTATTCAGTATCAGCCCGGAGTCTGGAATTTGTGCCCGATATGGCGATAGGCTCGCCCCCTATCACATCATGGGACGGAATACGCTTGGCGAAAAGTGGGTGCACTAGTTGCGCCTCTGCCTACCCCTTCGGGGATAAAAGGCGTGAGTATGTGTAAAAACCATACTCGAAAAACATTTTCTCGTAGTTAGCTACAAACTTTTTCTAAATTTACGACCCTATGCACAGATTGTGAATGTTTAGATCCGCGATATAAACTGCGCTACCATTAAGGCACAATTTGGCATGGCAGCTCGGCCTGGCATTGTGCCAGTCATACGGCGCGGCGGTTGGTGACCGTCGCCGTTCGCTGGTTCGACATTTGGCAATGCAATTATGTTCTGATGGTTTTTGTAAACTGCCAAATGTATATTTTACTACCTGTTTCTCATTAGGCATTAAGTTATAGCTTTTAGCGCTTGTGTGTGTTTTTTTTGTCGACAGATATTCTTTTGATAGAAATCATATGAGAAGCTGCTACAATTCTTGACTAGACATTTAGAAATCAGCCCAATTTTTTCTGGATCAGGCACCTATCTTCGGCTACATATTATATTATGATAAAGAAGTTCTAGTTTTATTATAACTGGTGGTAGGTCTCTCATTATGTAAGAGGCCGTCTGGGTGGGTACCACCGCAATGTCTATTTCTACCGCCAAGCAACAGTGTGCATGCACTGTTGGTTTGAAGGACATTGTAGCCAGTATAACTACTGGACATAATGAGACTTAACACCTTATGTCTCAGGATGACGAGCGCAGTGGAATGCCACTCAGTACTTTGTAAGTCAAGGTGCTGGATGGTGTTGCTACTGTTTATGGGTGGTTATATCGCTTACCATCAGGCGAACGGCATGCTCGTCTCGTCATTCAACGCAATAAAAAAAAATAAAAAAAAAATGCTACTCGTTACATAAATTTATAACCGACCAAATACAAAAGTCGCAATCTAATATATATTCCCAAATAAATGGAAATAAAATGAATACTATCTAGATTAGCTGTTTAATAATATACGATAACTGTCAGAAGCGACCTGCATCCAGCGGGTTCCTGCGACCTTCACAAGGTCGTCCGTCCACCTTGTTGGAGGACGTCCCACGTTGCGCAGGTTGACAGGTTGGCCTGGAAATCTTTGGGGGAGGCCTATGTTCAGCAGTGGACGACGGTGGAGAAGAAGATAACTTTTAAATAACATTTACTTAAAACCTGTGAAACAGGCCTTTACTATTATAAAATCTTAGGTGAGTGGATAAAACAAATAGAACTTCCATTACAACGTATCAGTTGACACGAGGCAGAAAAACAGAGCGGCCTGGTGACAACGGAAGGAAGGAGGTCCATCAATATTTACTCATCTGAAATGGAATATAGAACTCCTCCATTGCATAAATAACGAGACAATGAGATCCCCGAAAATCTTAATCGCATTTGGGCTTATAAATAACTGGCGACCTGCCGCGTCTTCGCATGGGAAGCACTAAATTGACTATAGTGAGTTGCCTTACAAAATTGGCAAAAAAAGTGTTTTTTGTTAATCCTTTCGTTACCAATTTTCACAGGATCTGGAGGCTGAGATAAACAGAAGATTATCTTAAAATTTCATTAAAATCATTTCATTAAATTAAAGTTTTTAAGTTTATATGGAACATACATATTACATACACAGATTTATTTTTACAATTACATCACGAGATCTCAAAGGTTTTTATTGGTGATTAACCTAATCAGTGATTAATGTCTTTAGGTCCCAAATTATTTAATATATTATGAACGATAGGCCAAGTCGGTGGTTAACAATGAGATAAACTTTGATTAGTACGCATACTCACAGCTTTTATCCCCGAAGGGGTAGCTAGAGGCGCAACTAGTGCACCCACTTTTCGCCGTGCGTATCCCGTCCTATGATGTGATAGGGGGCGAGCCTATCATCATATCGGGCACAAATTCCAGACTCCGGGCTGATACTGAATTGAAAAATTCAATATTACTTTGCCCGACACGGAGATCGCACCCGAGACCTCAGCATTTCAGTCGTACCGTAATACAACTACGCCACCGAGGCAGTCATTAACATTTAGTTTTAACATAATACTCATCAATACTACTAATTAAAACAGTGTCCGCAATTTCTAAAACAAGAAATAAAAACATACTTTTTCTTGAAAATGAATATACAATAGCAAACCTGAAAACTGAAAGGGTGTTAAAATGTGTTCAGTGGCGCGCGATGGCAGATGGCGGGCGTCACCGGGTGCCGTGCTAATGTTTTTTTAGGTGCTAAAAGGATGTTAGATATAGGATTTACCATAAAATCCTGCGGATTTAAAAGCTACAGGTTTGGATACGTAGGTATATGGTCTGTTTTTCGTAGAGTTTGATTTATTGGTATTCAATTTGTAAGTGAGTTTTCCCTGAGTAGTGCAGAGATATCAAAATTGTATACAGAGGGCAATAAAAATTTAGTGCGTATGTTCTTTTATAGATTTTGATTTTGGTATATTTTCAGTAAATTTTGTAATTTAAAATATATAAAAATTGGGAACATCAAATAAATAGATCCCATATAAATATATATAAACGGATCTCACATGATTTAGATTTTGTGCCCAATATGGATACATGCTTGTTTGCTATCACATCAGAGGACAAAAATAAGTTAAGTAAACCTTAGATGCAATAATTATACGTCCTTAACGGATACAGAGTGAGTTTAGGTTATGTTATTTAAACCCAATAACTTTTAAAAAACTTTCTGAAAATGGACTAAAAATCTAATGGCTTGAGCCAAAACAACCTACCTACTTGACTAAAGCAAAAAATAAAAAGGAAATTAAGCTTTAGGCAAACGCCCAAATTTTCTAGGGCGAACCGTACAAAACATTTCAAGACGTAAGGTTAAAAAACACTTATCGTATAACGAATTACGATAATAATAATCTAGATCCAGACAATTCCAAATTCCCTCAAGGACAAGGCAGGCAAACAAGATAATAAATTAGTTACCAAAATAACCCCGTATAATATCCGAATTATTCCTCTTGTTTGCTAGAATATAATTCCAAGGGTCAGGATTGGTGTAAATAAAATTTTATTCTTGTTTCTGAAAGCAATGTTTATTGAAAAACATAATATTGCGTACAGCATTGTTAATTACCAAAGAAATAACAAAAAGATAAGTCTATGGAAATAAATGTGAAAAATCTGTAGATGTCTTTCTGTATTATTATCATATTATTTTAGTTGTATGTCGAGACAGACTCGGCTTATACGTAATATAAACACTAAATATTACGTCATAATAGATTATGACATCATCCAGATTAAATCAAAGAAATAATACGGCAATGCATTCATCATCCTAGAAAATTAAATATTATGTGTCGTATTGCCATAATGTTACATTGACTTCTATACTTATACACAGCTAAATAACAATACCTACCCAAAAATATTCTCTTAATACAGCCACCTAGTACATGAATAGTACGAAATAATGCGACAAAAAGAAAATATACGAAGAAATAAATGTAAAATCGACATTATTCTCGTTCCGACCGCAACATTTCACTGGAGACAGCGGGTCCGCGGCGACCCGACGTGTCGCCTCGATGCATTCTTAATGAGATCGCGTTAGTAAAATGTTTTAGGTTACATAACCACATAAACCTTATTCTTAATTTGAAATATGGTCGAAATTCCATTACGCTGGCTATTGTAATTTTTGTTTTTATCAAAGATGTCTTTGGTTTTTATAAATCCGCATTATAATAGAGTCTGTTCCGCCAGATTAATTGATTTGATGAATTGTTCTGGTAAACAAATAGGATTGATTATCGATGTGAAATACGTAATATTGCGTAACACACGCAGTACCCTGTTGACATCGTCATCAATCACGTGAAGTCCACTGCACCCCCAGACAGACCACTTAAGAGCGTGCATCCAGCGTGTTCCTGCCACCGTTATCAAGTCCGTCCTGGCAGGAGCATTGTTGTGTATATTTTGTATTTCACAGATCGGCATGGGATAGTAGATCACGAATCCCTATCTGAAATGCTACTTCACTTCAGGTTGATTTTTTGTTAAGAGTACTAATACCCCATACAGTCAGCCAATTTAAAATTACATATTGACACGGTCTCTACTAAGTTAAAATTTAACATAAAATACATTTTCTAAGTTCTGAGTACTATTTATTCACGTAGAACTTACCACGAAGAAAGAAATAACATATGTCTTATTTCAAGCGCATAAAACACTGTATTCATTATACTGAAAATAAGCTGTTACCACAGAAAATATAGACTTGTTATTATAAAAATGCAACTATCGCATTTAATATCTCAAAATCATAAACGTACAAGTTTTACGGTTCTTGTCATATTTTTATGTGCGTTATAAATGTAGTCAACAAGGTAACTTCATGGATTATGTTTTAGGAGATTTTGACAATCCCGCGACTTCGTCTGCATAGAAGTTGAAAATGGTTCTAATAGGATTTTTAATTGGGTTTACGTTTACTTTATTATGCATGTATTATATATATTATAATCTATTAGAATCTATTAAAAAAACCGCATCAAAATCTATTGCGTAGTTTTAAAGATCTAAGCATACATAGAGACAGACAGACAACGGAAAGCGACTTTGTTTTATACTATGTAGTGATAAGCTTGAAAACAAAAATATAGTCTTATTTTGGAACGAAGTTCCTTATCGCGCGTTGTGAAAGGGGGCTGGACGGAAAAAACAAATGAAAAGTTGTCACGACACTTTTTGCTATTATCTTACTAATATGAACCTTAAATACAATGCGTAGAAGCTATAATTCTTGAAACGAGTATATTTTTATTTATTTTATTTATTAAAGTCATTAAAACCATTTCTTACTAATCTAATATGAACCTTAAATACATTGCGTAGAAGCTATTTCCCCAGCGTTGGCACGGCATGCGTACAAAAGAATCGAACGTAACATTATTTTTACAAATTTTGTTGATTTATTCTACTTTGGTTACTGACATTTATCAATAACAAGACTAAACGTGCTTTGCTCGCGTTTAAAAATCTACTTTATGTGGTAAGCGTAAGATCGAATTTGTGTTTAGTCAATCAAAATTTGTGATAAAAATGCTATGCAATAGCTTTACCGCGGCAGTCTCCGAGTGCCACACGTATTTATTTGTTTTTTTCTCTAGAAACTTATGTATTGGAACGGAAATAGGAAAATATTTATATATTTATATATATACACACTCTTATATAAATAACATTTTATTACAATTCCTTAACTAATTAATCGAAAGGAACTTCGTTCCATCCGGGTGTCCCTTGACACCCCTCAAGTCTTTTTTTTAAGTTTTTTTTTCTTTATTTTATTTTTTCAATGTGTCATGAACTAGACAATTTAATATCATACATAACAGATTTCTACTGTTACATGATATTCCTCCTTGTGATGGTTACACGATTATTATTTTTTATTTCTGAATGGTTTCACGTTTGTCCGCTATCCGCCTGATGTTAAGCGATGATACGGCCTAAGGTGAAGCACGCTTGCCCAGAAGAAACCGATTCACTCGCGACTTCATATTTTCATTAGTATTGAAGTATTTGCATAGTATGTATATCTCAAAAGAAACGATTTTATGTTAATATAGTCTCTAATCTTTTCTTCTATCCTTATATTAAATATCTTATAGTGTGCTTATTGATGTTTGCTTCTATTATACAACAGCGAAGCAGCTTCGAGGTGATTTTTTTCCGCAGTTATTTTTTATCCCGTGATAAGGACCTTCGCAGACGAAACCGTTAGCAAATAATAGTAGCATAATAATATGTACCTACTTTATGTAAGTATATATCTAATCCACGTCTTTTTTTTACAAAATTTCGGTGGAGTTGTTGCGTTTGGATAGAAAATAAAACTAAGCCAATTTTAGACAATATTCAGCGTTTAAGGGATTTGCACTGAATAACTGAATCTGAATAGTCTGCACGAGAGCTTTATGCTGACGTTTTCCCACGGTGGGCTTTTAGATATTATTCTGTGATAATATGCTACCCCGCAGTATTTAATTGCTATAATTAACCTCGCCCTCCCACTGCTGGGCAAAATCGTCGACCTTTATGTTACGTAAGAGGTTTACCCAGTATTCCTGCCATGGTTCATCAATTGATCGAATTCGTCTTGATGGATCCCTACGATATGACCATACATGCCCAAGTTTAACCTGTAATTAGTTCTAGAAACTGATAATTTAATTACAGAATTACGTATCGAAATACATGTGCTGACATCTGGTGCATAATGACACAGAAATATTTTGTTTATAGCGCATCAATTTATACTGCCGGTAATTCGTTACTATCAACCTTGTACATGAAAATTATTTCAAGTTCTCGTAACCGATCGTAGATGGCTCTACGAGATTCGTAGCGGACATTACTTCGTAGCACTCGTAGCGCCACAGCCGACAAATTCGTAGCGCTCCACGTAGCTAGATGGAGTGCAAGTAAAACCAGCCACGGAAAATCTTTACCCCATATCATAATTTTACACGATAGATGGCACTATAATAAACTCATAAAAACATAGTACATTGCCAATGCAAGTTATATTGATTAAATATTCTTGTTGTAGGACGAAATTTAAAGATATTTAATTTAATATTGTAACGTCACCCAGTCAGCCAGCCAACCAGCCATGACATTTCCCTCTCTCTGCGCCACAGCCAGCTAGCCTCCTTGCAGCTAGCCGAATACTAGATAAGCAAGAAGCGTTTAAATTTAGAATTTAAGAAGTTTTGTGTTTAAACAGTAAAAAATAGAAGTCAGTTTGCTTTTATTGGCTGGTTGGCTAAGCGATATTAAAGAATTATTTTTCCTAAAAAAGTCTGCCTTATCAATAATAAGTGTGCAAGCGCCTTCTGTTACAATATTATGCTTATGGAGCTCAGGTTCGCGTTTTCGATAGTTTAATAAATATTTATTACAATGACATAATATATAAACCTGATGTATTTGTGAGTTACCTGTACCCCTAACACGAATAATAAAGAATTGCGCAAGTATTCATATCGAGTTAGTTAACATTTAAGTTTTCCTCTATAATCGTTTGACAATATAATAGAAAAAATATTCTTACTGCCGATTTCCATACATTTGGAGTTTACTTTTACCACGGTAACACAATTTACTATTCGAAGTTTACACGCGCAAATAGCCCTGTTTAAATTTCCATACAAAAAGTTACTTAAACGAAACCATAACTTAACGTATATTATAATTTATAATGTAAAATATCGTGCTAGAGGAACTGATGTTACGTGATCATTACAGAACGTGTTCGTCAGAAGTGATTACTTACCAACATATCCAGAAACTTTTATAGGCGTTAGTCTTTTAGAGGAAGGCGGTACAAGCATTGAGGGTCAGGGGTTTTTATTAAGCCTGTATTTTGCAATATTTTAGATAAACATGCAATAAATCTAATCTAGATATGTATTCAATCCGACTGTCTGTCTACACAATCACACGTTGCGAAGTGTCAACCTACAAGTTTTTCAAATAGTCGTAAATTAGCAACAAGTTGGTGTTGCAAGGTAAGCGCGCCGAAATGAAAATTGGCGAAAATAACGAAGATATATTAAGTACCGATGTTGTAAGAACTGCAATAAAGCATTCTACTAATTAACCATAATGACTTAAATAAATATAAATTAAATTTAAAAGGAAATTCCATAAATACACAAATAAAGTACAAATCCACGTATTTGTGAATAATTGTATGAACGTAATAAATAAATTAATATTAATTCTGTATACCGTCTTTTTCTCACTTACCACAATAACCAAATATTTATTCCTGTCCCATAGACCATAATATTTTAATTTTTTAGGGTCATGTGACGCCCTCATAAATTTTTCTTTAAAATCCTCTAATTACAGAACCTTTCATACATCTGGCAACACTATCGCCTAGGGTGTGTACAGCGCTCGTAAACTAGCTGTATGCCCAATAAATTGGCACATCATTAAACGAGCGGGTGAGTGTTTAATCTGGCATTTTATAGCGTGAGTGACGTATCGTACCATAGTCGGTACGATATCATATCGACACTATGACAGAATACTTTCCACGTATGGTAATGAGATTAAAAAGTGTAGCTGGTAATGAAAATGCAACTATTTTTAATTAAATGTGTACGTTTATGAAGTTTATTAGGTTTTGTTGAAACTAGACTGATTTCGACACAATGCAATGCAATCAGCCCTGTATTATATACTGCCCACTGCAGAGCACGGGCCTCCTCTACTACTGAGAGGGGTTAGGCCTTAGTCCACCACGCTGGTCTAGTGCGGGTTGGCAGACTTTACATACCTTACATAGTTCTTATAGAGAACTTTTCAGGTATGTAGGTTTCCTCGCGATCTTTTTCCTTCACCGTTAAAGGAATCAATAATTTACAAATAATACACACATAGCATGGGACGCCCTCTGGCCAGATGGCGGGACGACTTGCACAAGAGGGCCGGCAGCAACTGGATGTATAAAGCAGCAGACCGGGCTCTGTGGCGTATCTTGGGAGAGGCCTATGTCCAGCAGTGGTCTGCAACGGGCTGATGATGATGATACACATAACACGAGTCAAGAGCATCACCTAATCTGAATATAATATCGACTAAAGAGAGACTTTGGGTCTATCGATAATCGCCCGAATTATAGTGGTTTTTATTTCACCTACATAAAATTATTCTTATTACATCTCGACCAGCACATACTTGGCACGAAGCCCTCCATTTTTATATTCAAAAGATACCTCGAATAGGAATTACCTACTTTTCACTATAATTTCCTTGTCATGACAACTGAACTCTAATATTACCTAGGCAATATTGCATTGTGGAAGGACATTTCATACGAACGTTAAATATTATAATGTCTCGTCATTTTAATCACACGTAAATTTTTTTTTGGAACGAGCATATTGTTCTTCTGATGGCAGTCACGACTTTTGAAATCACAGTTTTAAACAGTGCTCTTCACTGTGATCAACATGAATTAACATAAACTTTTAAGCCAAATTATGCCCAGTAATTAAACTAATCAAACCATGATACAACGATGACCACTGATTGGCGGCAAAAATAGACAAGGTAATGGTATCCTGGCGGAATCTTGCATACAAAATAAACAGTTGAGCTTTCGCCGGAAGAAATTAGTTGTTTGTAGCTATGTCAACATGCGTAAGAATTAATGTAATCGCAATTCAAGTTGATGGTAATATTGTGTGGAAATAGGAAAGTACTGTTTGTCTTGTCTTCGGCAAACTTGAATTAATTATACATTCAAATTGGAACTGCTTCCTACACATTGCTTTAGATAACTACCAAGATTATAATAGGCATAACATAAATTATTGAAATTGATGCAATTTTGTGTAAATTTATGGATGTAAGGGTGAATATAGCTGCTTCTTTGCTTTACAATATAGGGTAACAAAGGTGAGTGATTAACTTAAATGATCTCTATTGACTCCTTACTATATTCCTATTACAACAGAAGAATCGATTCGCTGCCGGCCATATAGAAAAGTAATAGAAGGAGAGAAGGCTGGGCGTCTGTCTTATCAAACGAAACGAAACAGCGAACTGGTGAAGTTAGTTCCCTATGACAAAATGATTTATGATACTATTTATAAAAAACTACTTTGCGGATTTTATTACTGAGAATTTTCCATAAGAATTTCGAGGGTATGTGAAGTCTACCAACCCGCACTAGGCCAGCGTGGTGGACTAAGGCCTAACCCCTCTCAGTAGTAGAGGAGGCCTATTGAAATAGAGAGCGAGATGCACAGAAAGACTGCTGGATATTGTTTGTGAAGAAAACTAATAGGCACGGTATTTACAATATTTATTGTATTCTCCAAAAACATCAAGAGTGTTCTGTTTAAAACATTATTCCTCGCCACGTCACATTATGATTCAAAAACATTCTATATCAAATACATTCAGTATTAATTAAATATAAGATTATAAATATTGTATAATGAGGTAGGAATTATTTATAAGACGTGCCGGTAACAGAAGACAGAGCCTTGTAGCTTGTAATTCTAAATCAATCATTATATAATTAAATAAACAGATCTTATTTATATGACGTGTTGGAAGCGGAAACCGAACGTTGTAACATTCGGCCATCCTGCATTAGTCGTGTCCCACGGCGTTCTTGTAGAATATCAGGATTTGTCTGCGCCTGGAAAAGACAAGTAAAAACAACAGTAATGTCCTTTGTATAAAGGTTTACAATCTATAAAATCAAATCTAGTTTTGATTTACTAGATATCTTATATTGAAAGTAAATAAGCATTACTTCAGGCACACAGATGTAGCTTAATCTGCAAGATGTTATATATTAGGCACACAGATCTAACTTAATCTGCTAGATGTTATATATCAGGCACACAGATCTAACTTAATCTGCTAGATGTTATATATTAGGCACACAGATCTAACTTAATCTGCTAGATGTTGTATGTTAGGCACACAGATCTAGCTTAATCTGCTAGATGTTATACATTAGGCACACAGATCTAACTTATTCTGCTAGATGTTATATATATTAGGCACACAGATCTAACTTAATGTGCTAGATGGTATTTATTAGGCACACAGATCTAACTTAATCTGCTAGATGTTATTTATTATTCACACAGATATAGCTTAATCTGCTAGATATTATACATTAGGCACATAGATCTAACTTAATCTGCTAGATGTTATTTATTAGGCACACTGATCTAGCTTAATCTGCTAGATATTATACATTAGGCACACATATCTAACTTAATCTGCTAGATGTTATTTCGGCGTCACTGTTAATAGATAAGCCATCTATACATAGAAGAAACTGTATTTTGCCTAGTGAAGTGATTTGCGCGCCACCAAAACCTTTCATCAATATTATGTTTAAATGTAACTTTTTAACTTTGTGTTTAACAGTTTCTAAGATAATAATATTAACTTTGCTTCCTGTGTCGATAGGTATAAGCGAGTACTACTGTTCCGTTAATAGTTATGTGCTTTTTATACACATCAGATAATATGTCAAAAGTAGCAAATATGTAACTTGTACCTGAGTGACATTGTGTTGAGGTTGCGATGAGTATCCCTCTCGGGAGCTCGACCTGTCTGTAGTACCCATAGCATACCAGCAGGCAGCAGAAGCGTGACCCAAGCGCTGACAGAATTGGCAACGTGTGAGACGACAAAAAAAAAGTTCTCGAGTGGAGACCACGTACTGGCAAGCGCAGCGTCGGCCGTCCACGTCTTAAATTTTCTTTCCACTGGCTCCATGTTACTGCATAATTTGCATGACAAATATGCGGTCTCTATCAGCCCATGTGTACATAATATCACCGAGTTGGTCAATTTTGTTAAGCCAACCCTTCACATTTGTCGTTTTCTTTCCCGGATCAAATTTTGGTATAATTTCAGCCTCCCAAGTGGTTGACTCTTCGTTTCTTTGGAAGGTTCATATCTTTACGTCGTGAGAGAAAATCATTACATTTTCCTGGCATATCCTCGTCGAGTGACGTATCATCTAGACTTTGCCTTCTTTTTCCGAGTCCGTGAAGATATTTTCCGAGCGTTTTGTCCATAATCCCACTTCTGAGATGAAATAGAGAGCGAGATGCACAGAAAGACTGCTGGATATTGTTTGTGAAGAAAACTAATAGGCACGGTATTTACAATATTTATTGTATTCTCCAAAAACATCAAGAGTGTTCTGTTTAAAACATTATTCCTCGCCACGTCACATTATGATTCAAAAACATTCTATATCAAATACATTCAGTATTAATTAAATATAAGATTATAAATATTGTATAATGAGGTAGGAATTATTTATAAGACGTGCCGGTAACAGAAGACAGAGCCTTGTAGCTTGTAATTCTAAATCAATCATTATATAATTAAATAAACAGATCTTATTTATATGACGTGTTGGAAGCGGAAACCGAACGTTGTAACACTATGCTCAGCAGTGGGCAGTATATAATACAGGGCTGATGTTTTTTTTTAAATATTATAATACAAAATGAGCTCGGAATGATACTACCCTAGCCGAGGCGCCAAATTTTTCAGGAGTATTTTGTTTATGCGAGCATGGCAAAGTAACCCACTACACACGATGAGAAGCGAAGCAGGGTTCGGGGAGTGTCGACTGTTTGAAATGAGATACACAGGCTGATCCCGGAACACGACGACACCTGTGTACCATGGCGGGTTTTACATCTCATGTACGATGGTCGCTATTGGAGCGAATACAAACACCCTATCACCATATATTTACTGATCACGGGCTTTTTTTATGGCATAGTATGACGAGACGAGCATGTCGTTCGCCTGATGGTAGGCGATACGACCGCCCATAACAGCACCTTGAGTTACAAAGTACTGTGTTCCACTGCGGTCGCCATCCTGAGACATAACATGTTAAGTCTCATTATATCCAGTAACTACACTGGCTACAATGTCCTTCAAACCGAAACACACCAGTGCATGCACACTGCTACTTGGCGGTGGAAATAGACATTGCGGTGGTACCTACCCAGACGGACTCTTACATATGAGAGACCTACCAACAGTTGTGGTTGTATGAGAGCGTTTTTACAATGGTAGGTAATTCCCCTGTTGAGCCAATTTATGCTTTACATAATGTCCATGGACGTCATCAAAACTACTCGTGCAGTCACACTGCGACTGCATGCTGAAACTGGCGAATAATTATTACCGGCCTTTTGGACCGGGCGTATTGTGACGCTCATTTCGCACGCTACTGAACAACACAAATGAAACACTAACAAGTGAAAACATGACGCGGGCTTTGGTTTATTAACTAACGAGAATAGCTTCATTTAAATATTGATTTTTGTACGTATTTGAGAGATTATTGGATTGGATTTGAACCTATTGTAATAAGCTAGTTCCTTTACTAGCTCATTCCTAATTCAAAGGTAATCTACTTTCAAATAATTTCGAAATAGAAGCACTAGAGCATTAAGTTATAAAAAATTTGCTCGTTTTACAAAAATCTTCGTTTTAATACGATAAATATCAAACACTAGCTCTTACTTGCGGATTCGACCACTCGAAGGAGATTTTCCGGGTTAATTCCCGTTATATTTTTCCCGCAATCCGTTTGGTAATTTTGAGTTTATCGCGTATTATAGGCAACGGTCGACTTTTTTTACTATATAAGGACAAGGAAGGTTGTAATTTTATTCGGTTTTGTTACATCCAATACAATCCTAATATTATAAATGCGAAAGTTTGTAAGTAGTTTGGATGTATGGATGTTTGTTACTCTTTCACGTAAAAACTACTGAACGGATTTCGATGAAATTTGGCACACGGGTAGATCATGTCCAGGATTAACACATAGGCTTTTTATCCCAAGAAAACTCATTCATGCGGGCGGAGCCGCAGGCAAAACCTAGATTTAAATATGATTGTAGAGTTAATAACCCATACAAACATTACAACAAGGCTACAAAACAGAGTACGCCCATAATGATATTGTAATGGTATAAATGATCCACATTGAACCTCCATAACACGACCACAAGACGTTTTAATGTCCCGGTTAATATGTAGCGGCTTTGCCCACTAAAATGTTAAATACTAGCTTTTGCTTTTGGTTTTGTTCGCATGTAGGTCTTAGGCAGAACAGCGTATGTCATTTTCTGACCAATAAACTACCTAACTAAACAAACAATGTAAAAAATTATAGTATTCCATTGCTCGGTTGCTGCGTTATGAAGAATACTAAAACAAACTTTTACATTCACAATATTACTATATATACTCCTTAAATATAATTAAGTTGTTCTGATGGACCCGTTCGCATTTAATGTTTACTATTAAGACTGACCGCATTAAAATGAATTAATTGAAACATAAACGTCGAATCTATGAATTTGTTTACTATATTTTTATTAAGGTATAAAAAAGACATAAATTTTTGCTTCTTATTTCTGGCATACATGTTCCTTATAACACTAAGACCCGATTCAACCGCTTCCTGATAAATGTTACTCGTCACATAAATGTATAAGCCGACCAAATACAAAAATCACACTCTAATCTATGGCCCAAAATGTCAATAAAATGAGTTCTATGTACATTAGGTGTTTAATACGATAACTGTCAAATAAAATTTACTTGACACCATACATCAATGCTTGACACCTATTAAAATGGCCCTAATATTACTACAGTAAGGCTCTGCGCATACCCGGCGCTGTCGACAAAACAAGGAATTATTTATTTATTAATTTATTTATTTTAATCTTTATATACAGTAAATGTATACAGGTGGACTTAATGCCTGAGGCATTCTCTAATAGTCAACCTTTGGGTGATGCAGAGATGAGACAAAGTAGGTGTATATAAAACATAAATAAGACAAAACATATACTATACATACATAAATACAAATATACTAATTCTATGAAATATATTATATTAAAACAAAGTAACTTCCTGAAACTATGAAAGTTGTGAATCTGCTAGACTATTAGCGAAAAGCATCCGAACTTATTTAATCAAAGGAGATGTCCGCTTTTTGTATGGGTGCTGGGCATCAAAATCTAACCAGACTCAATCTTTATGGATATTCAAGGGGCAAAAATATGGATCTTGGATCCATTAAAAAAATATTTTAAATCTCTAAAATCGAATAGTACATACAAACTGAAATTTTCCAACCAAAATTCGAATCTAGAACCTCCCTAGTTACTTCAAGTAGTTTCCTATTTGTAACCTAAGTGCAATTTCATCAGGCGTAGAAGGAATTAACGGTTAAATGTTAAACTATCATTGAAAAGCTCATTCTTAAAAAATAATTTGTAAACGAGACCTGTCCCTGAGTCACATGTAAGCAAAAGGATTAGCAGAAGTAAACATCGTCCTTTATGGGCTATTTTTCATGGCATATTAAACAATGGTGTTAAACCAGGAAATGTCATGTTTTGCCATAAGAAAAGCCATACAGACTTAATGGGGCTATATGGGTATCGTAAAATATAACGAAATGTGCTTTGGGATACAATAATATCTGTATATTTAACATTGTCCCACTGCTGGGCACGAGCCTCCAAAGGGTACTACAGGGGGTTTCGGTTGGTCCATCACTCAGGCCTAGTGTAGGTTGGTATTTCATATGACATCACCTATTTTACGTAAAAAAAATTGAAAGCTATTTGTCTGATGAGGTACAAACATTTTGAGGGTTCGTTATTCTTTATTTTAGAACTTTATTACAAATTGAAGTGATATTGGATTTTTCTATTCAGTATCAGCCCAAAGTCTGGAATTTGTGCCCGATATGGCGATAGACTCGCCCTCTATCACATCATGGGAAGGAATACGCACGGTGAAAAGTGGGTGCATTAGTTGCGCCTCTGCCTACCCCTTCGGGGATAAAAGGCGTATGTGTGTGTGTTACAAATAAGTGATTAGATTTCACAGCGTTATAGCTGATGTTTATATAAACATTATGAGATATAAAAAAATTGCACAGCGACAAGCGCGTAGTCTTATTTGCAAGCCTTCGTTTCTTTAACTTTCTTTAATACGTGTTGTATGAAATCAGTACGGGGAAAAACACGTCTAAAAATATGAATAAACTATCGTACACGCGACTCTTTGATGTTTTAATCAACAGTTTTTGCACTTTTTCGCCGGCCATCTCATCACTGCATGTAAAAATCTTTTCAGCTATTGGCATCAAAGTAATGCATCCAAACGAATATTAATTAAAAACAGCGCTCATTTCTAACAGTGTTTCCTCTGTGATTCATTCGTTTTCATAATGATCGAATTGCATTTAAAATTGTGAGGAAGATTTTATTTTAAACGAATGTCTCTTTGCGAGTTTAAAGTGGACTTTTCTGATACTTTTTTTTTTTTTATAAACAGTGTCCTTTAATTTTGTTTTGCGCAACGATTTAACACGAGCCGACATGAAGACATTACATTAAGCTCTCGCAAGACCAATACCAGTAAATGATGGGTGCCGTCCGAACTTAAGTAAAAATAAAATTTATGCTATTGGATAAAAATGGCAGTGACAAAATCTGAGACACATTTTAGATCCTTGCTTGAGTGGTACATTAGTAAGTCGCTTGTTCGTTCAATGTGATTCCTATCGATTTGCTTTTGCCAGGTTTTAAGATAGGTTCTTTGAATTAACTATTAACAAAAATAAAATATTTTCAATCAAGCACACTCCTCTGGCTTTTTTTTTATTGCATTGATTGACGAGACGAGCATACCGTTCGCCTGAGGGTAGGCGATACGACCACAGTAGCAACAGTAGCAACACCATCCAGCACCTTCAGTTACAAAGCACTGTGTGGTATTCCATTGCGCTCGTCATCCTGAGACATAAGATTTTAAGTCTCATTATGTCCAGTAGTTACACTGGCTACAATGTCCTTCAAACCAAAACATAACAGCGCATGCAAACTGCTGCTTGGCGGTAGAAATAGACTCTTATATATGAGAGACCTGCCACTACTGACTGGCTGCTAAGTTATATCTGTCTATTCTTAAATATTTTGTTGTTTTCATTAGCACGGACGGAAAATTTAAAGGAGTTTTACTCATCAGAATTATTAATAAAAATCAATTGTTTAAACACCAACCTGGATAAGATCAACGAGGTAGATGAAACTCTTATTTTATTCATTATTAAAGGAGGTCAATGCCCTGGAACTATAATTAATACAAAGGTTATTTTTTAAAACATTATTCTTTCTGTATCGTTTGTACAGAAATACTAACTTTGACAGTCAACACTCAGAAACGGACTTTAAACCTAAAACATAAGACTGAAAACTAAAAGCACGTCGTTGGACTTTTATATATTTTTTAAACATCTCGTTCAGTAATTCAACACTACAATTATACGTCAGTGTGAGTGATTTAGATGGGTAATGCCGTTATTATATGACAAGTTGATGAGGATGCATTGGACAATGAGAAAAAAATGAGTGCACTAACGTCATAGAACATGGCGGTGAAAAAATATTATTTTAATATTTGGTTACATTTCTTAACTAGCAATACTTGGGGATTCGCCTGCGTGAAAGTCTTTTTTCGGTATAAAACTGCTCCAATGTAAATTTACAGATAAAATGCTTAAGTATTTATATG
Source organism: Sphinx pinastri (assembly GCA_947568825.1). Taxonomy (NCBI): domain Eukaryota; kingdom Metazoa; phylum Arthropoda; class Insecta; order Lepidoptera; family Sphingidae; genus Sphinx; species Sphinx pinastri. The sequence continues at coordinate 3,131,045 of OX387627.1, read as the reverse complement.
GCAATCCAGGACATGGTTTCTCGTGTACTAAATTTTATCCAAATCCGTTAAGTAGTTTCGGCGCTTAGGTACTTGTAACAAACATCCAAACATTTACCTACACGAACTTTCGCATGCAACGCAATGCAATGCAATTGGCCCTGTATTATATACTGCCCACTGCTGAGCACGGGCCTCCTCTACTACTGAGAGGGGTTAAGGCCTTAGTCCACCACGCTGGCCTAGTGCGGGTTGGCAGACTTCACATATCTTCGAAATTCTTATTCGAAGTTTCGCATGCTTACATAATATTATAAAACATATCCCACCGCGGCGTCTGTGTGTCTGCTTGATTGCGATAAACCCAAAAACTACTCGTTTCGGTGAAATTTCATATGGAGATAGCTTGACCCTAAGAAGGACGGCTACTTTTATCACAGAAAAATATATAGTGATATTTTTTTCTCGGGAAAACTTAACACACGCTGGTTTATAATATTAGTAATTTTTTTTTTTTATATACTGGCATGTAAGTGGAGTGGTGTCCAAGAGCGTTGACTGACGAGAAATGGTTACCCCTCGTCAGTCTACATAATTATGCCGGCCTTTTTGAACCGGATACACAGGAAGATCCCGAAACGCGGCACTAACGTCGGCCACTATGGCGGGTAATACGGTCGCTGTTCGGGCAGGTACATTTTTTTTATGGCATTGAATGACGAGACGTGCATGCCGTTCACCTGATGGTTAGCGATACGACCACCCATAAACAGTAGCAACACCATCCAGCACCTTGAGTTACAAAGTACTGTGTGGCATTCCACTGCGCTCGTCATCCTGAGACATAAGATGTTAAGTCTCAATATGTCCGGTAGTTACACTGGCTACTACGTCCTTCAAACCAAAACACAACAGTGCATGCACACTGCTGCTTGGCGGTAGAAATAGACATTGCGGTGGTACCCACCCAGACGGACTCTTACATATGAGATACTGGTGGTAGACCAGTCAAATTAATCAATAGGTAGTGATGACACCACACTAACGTCAAATGGCATTAATTACCGCATTAAACATGAAGCGTAGGTAGCCACTCGATATAGCGCAATAATTAAAGATTTTTTTTTTCGCGGGGAAAAACGCGTTATCGCTACCACAACCAGGGGGTCAGTGGAACGGTTATGTTGGTTGCACCGGTCTTACGGCTCAATGTCGTCACTCGGGAGTATAGCATCATCCGAGCGAGCATTGAAGCAATAATTTAACTATAATAATTTAACATTTGTCATTTTGATTTTAGATTTCGTATTTATCTGATTGTGGTATAGGTATCGGTTAATTTACGCTTTATTTATTGCTATAATAAGCGTTAAACATTAACCTTATAATTTCGGTCAGAGTATTACAATCGTTCCATCTCTTTTACTCTCATATTATTTTATGAAAAATGCTTCATAGAGCGCTCATTATTCTTTCTTAACCATAAAGCTATTCAGTTTTATCTACATAACCTTTTGTTAGAAGAAATACTACGAAATTTTCCCTCTTCAAAAGTGAAATATTTACTAAATGCATGTGTCGTGACAATGAAATTCAATAAGCTGAAATCACCAAAAATAACTTTGGAACTTAGCTAAATGTCCCTCAGGTGCCAAGTTTTTGGTAACCTGCCCCGTAACGTAGGCGTCAATGTCGTAATTCGCATTCGGTGTCCAATATTGCAATATGGACTTTTTGGATATCCGTCTAGACTAATAACAGTTATCAACAACATTGACAGATAAGTAAAGTAGCCGCATTGTTTGACCAAGGCCATACCATATCTCTTTCGTATTAAGCATGAACGAGATTTTTTTTTTCTTTATTGCTTTCGAATGACGAGAGGAGCATGCCGCTCACCTGATGGTAAGCGCTACGTCAACCCATATACAGAAGCAACACCATATAGAACTTTTGTGCTCGTCACCCTGAGACATTAGACATTCTCATAATGCCCAGTAATTACGCTGGCTACAATGTCCTTCAAACCGGAACACAACAGTGCATACACACTGCTGCTTTGCGGTAGAAATAGACACTACGGTGGTACCTAACCAGACCCCCTCGCATACAAGAGACCTACCACCAGTAAGTAGCCTTAAAAGTGTTTGTTTTCCTGAAGGTGTAGGGTATTTTTTTATATGTAACACAGCGAAGTGCACTGCACGTGGGTTAAGTGAGGTAAAACCCAAAGAAAATGTCTTCTGACAATAGATAAAAACATCCTTAGATAATTATCGGCACATTTATATGCCTAGTTTGGTGCTTCTTCATGCTTCGATTGTGTTCTTCGATGTATCGTTAAATAAAAATTACAACTGTTTTAGGTGAACTGATCAAGTGTTTTAATGCTACGCTTCATAAGCTTTATAGCTTAGGCACAGCTTAGGCTTGACACCTGCAATGCAATCAGCCCTGTATTATACACTGCCCATTACTGAGCACGGGCCTCCTCTACTACTGAGAAGGGTTAGACCTTGGTCCACCACGCTGGTCTAGTGCGGGTTGGCAGACATCACATACTTTCGAGATTCTTATGGAGAATTCTCAGTTATTTAGGTTACTTCACGATGTGGTGAAAGAAATTTCACTGTTAAAGCGAACGATAATTGATAAACAATACACACTTAACTTGGAAAAGTCAGAGGTGTGTGCCTTGGGTTTTAAACCTCCGGACATTGTCTCGGCATACCGCTCCATTCCCAACTAGGCTATCGTCCACTTTTATGATTATTTATAAACTCTTGAACTTATTTTAAGGTATGTCTGCATAAATAAATTTTGTTTTGTAGTTACTTACATACATACACATATACACACACGCTTTTTATCCCCGAAGGGGTAGCTAGAGGCGCAACTGGTGCACCCACTTATCGCCTTGTATATTCCGTCCCATGATGTGATAGGGGGCGAGCCTATCGCCATATCGGGCACAAATTCCAGACTCCGGGCTGATACTGAGTAGGAAAACCCAATATCACTTTGCCCGACCCGGGGATGAAAAACCCGAGACCTCAGCAGTCGTACCGTAATACAACTACGCTACCGAGGCAGGCATCAGAGGTAGTTTGTAGTTACTTATTACAATTTACACGGCACACAGGCTTACATCATATATCACTGTATATTACACACAGTTTCCTAAAATAAACAAATTTTAATTTTAATAAAGCCGTAGAATTCACAAAAAACTTTCCTAAAATAGGGGACCCAATTACTTTCCCTTCTACTATCTCTATAACAGAAGAACTTTAAATGTCATCCTCAAAGAGTGGCCCTTTACCTCAGAAAGAATGAAAGAGGTAGTTATTCTACCCAGCCGCACACCTCAAGGGTACCGTGTTTAACATTCACGGTGTAAAATCCCACAAAGACTCGCTTTTGTGAGCGATTCGGAATCAGCCACCATGCGTCCTGACTGCAACATACAATGTAAGAAAGCTTGACGTTAAAATTCAAGATATTGAAGGCCAGTATCACAGGTTTCAAGTAAATTTAAATTTAAATAACAGTGGTCCTAATCCAAAACAACTTTAATCAGAGAAAATTTTTCATATTTTTCAGATACAAGATTTCCAGATGAACCTGTTAGAAACGGCTTGCATCCAGCGACTTTTACGAGCTGGTCTGGAAATCTTTAGAGGAGATCTATGATCAGCAGTAGACTTCCCAAGGCCGAAGGAAGGAAGAAGAAGAATGACGAGACGACCAAGCCGCTATCCTGATGGTACCTAAACATCACGACTACCCGTCAATCAGTAATAACACTAGCAGGATTTACAAAGCACTAGGTATCACTCGACATCACTTGTCATCCTGCAACATCAGGGTACTGGATTATCACGGGCGGAGCCGTGAGCAAAAGCTCGTAAATAAATAAGCTTGCGTAGTTATTTAACTGTAGATAATTTACCCTAATGATATCTAAGAATACGAACAGTATAATCCTACTAATATTATAAGCGCAAAAGTTTGTAAGTATGGATGTATGGATGTTTGTTACTCTTTCACGCAAAAACTGCTTAACCGATTTCGATGAAATTTGGCATGCGGGTAGATCATGTCCTGGATTAACACATAGGCTACTTTTATCCCGGGACAATATAATGCGGGACTTTTAACCCGAAACAACTTTTTAACGTGGGCGGAGCCGCAGGCAAAGCCTAGTACATAATATAAAATCATATTACTGACGTTGTACATTGAAAGGGATAGAACTTTCCATGATCGGTTATGAATTAAAACTTTTTATAGGCCTATAAATACTACTTGTCACATTAATGGATAAGCCACATTGTAATCTATGCAATTCATTGCAATCAGATCTACATTATATTATACTGCTCACTGCTGAGCACGGGCTTCCTCTACTACTGAGAGGGGTTAGCCCATAGTCCAACACGCTGGCCCAGTGCGGGTTGGCAGACTTCACATACCCTCGAGATTCTTATGGAGAATTCTCAGGTTTGTAGGCTTCCTAACGATATTTTCCTTCACCGTTAAAGCGAACGAGGATTGATAAACAATACATACATTGCTTCGAAAAATCCGAGGTGTGCCTTGAGTTTTGAACCTGCGGACATTGATCTCGTCCAACTATTTCATTGCCAACTAGGCTATCGTCCACTTTCCAGAATACAGACGGCTCTAATAGAACTTTCTAAAGTATTCATATAATCTGATAAACTAGTAGTTCGAGTTTCCTTCAATTTATTCCACAATATGTTTTTTTGATTTTTATATTCTACAATGTGTTTTCCGAAGTATCGTTTGACATAATAAAAAATAGCATCGAAATCCGTTCAGCTGGGTATACAAATGTGCGAACAAATGAATAAACTCTACCTTTTTATGATAATACTGGACTTCTGCTCGCGGCTCCGCCTGCGTGAATGAGTTTTTCCGGGATAAAAGTCCGGATTTATATTTTCCCGGGATAAAAAGTAGCGTATGTAACTCGCTGATAACGTAGCTTTATATTGGTGAAAGAATTTTCAAAATCGGTCCAGTAGTTTTTGAGTTTATTCGTTACAAACATACAAAAATACAAATCTTTCCTCCTTTGATTAATTATATACCTAGATAGAGTGACGCGCTGCAATGAAACTAAAACAAACAGGACAACTTTTCTTAAGCTAGTATGCGTGACAGCTGTGTCATACGCTATCGCTGCATCATTCTGCGTATCCTTGTGTGCGCGCATAATGATACCAGTTATTACATGGTTTCTATTAAAACGGGGAGATAATTATATCCATGAAAAACAACAAAAAAGAATTCACTCGAACTCATTTAGCGGGGAACAGTGGGCCTCTATTTTTTCGACGCGTTTGAAACGTTCAGTGTCTATCTAGGTATATAATTAATCAAAGCTTTCCTCTTTATAATAATAGTATAGATTCATTATTCCACAAGGAATCTATAACTTAAATCCAAAGACTTGCAGCAGTGTGGTTCTTAAAAACGACAATACTATTAATATAATTGTATCATATCGCAGGTAAATTATAAATGAATCTAGTCCTGTCTTGTTCGTAGATCATAATCCTTAGCGATTCCGTGTTTCGAAACCTCGGGGAATTCGCGCGATATAGAATTACTGATGCGATGTAGCGCACAGCTAAAAGTAGTATTATATTTTATTTACTACTAGCATTGCGCGCGGCTCCGCCCGCGTGGAAAAGGTTTTCCGGGATAAAAATATAGCACTCAGGAGTAATGTAGCTTCCTATTAGTGAAAGAATTTTCAAAATCGGTCCAGTAGTTCCTGAGATTAGCGCGTTCAAACAAACAAACAAACAAACTCTTCAGCTTTATATATTAGTATAGATATATAGATATTTTTTTTATATCTTTGAATGACGAGACGAGCATGCCGTTCGCCTGATGGTAATCGATACGACCACCCATAAACAGTAGCAACACCATCCAACACCTTGTGTTACAAAGTACTGTGTGGCATTCCACTACGCTCGTCATCCTGAGACATAAGATGTTAAGCCTCATTATGTCCAGTACAATGGCTGCAATGTCCTTCAAACCGAAACACAACAGTGCATGTCCACTGCTGCTTGGCGGTAGAAATAGACATTACGGTGGTACCCACCGTGTGAATTTATAAGTCATTTATAGCAAATTCAGGATAGCAAGAAGTTGGGATGGTAACCAGCCATTAATACCTTAGTAGATGACGATGATGATGATTAATTAATTTCAGATGATGGGATAAGTGGTTATTTAAAAGCCTCAAAAAATCTCATAGACCGCAGAAAACATATCAGTAAAACTGTTATTTCTCGTCAGTTGTTTTGAATCATTGGTACTAACGGGCTAAGATAGCCCATTTATGCAAACAGTTGAAAAACAACAATACGTTTAAGCATTTTAATTGTAGCTTCTTGTGATTATTTTTCCTTCTTATATTTTCCGTTATTAAAGCGACGAAATTCATCATAATTTTAATTTCAGCACAAAATTTATTCAACTTACCGATAACTCCTTTCAATATTAATATTCGCAAAGAAAATAAACTTTCTTAAACATATTTCATATCACGAATAACATCAATTTAAGTTACATCTGTGCATAACACATAAATCTGTAAAATCGAATAAATCATACTTAATAAACAAATAATATTTTTAAGTAAAATAAATACACGACACAATAACGTGGATATGAATGAGCATACATCAGTTGAGGCTCCGTGTGGTATATAAAGCGCGGAGACTCTGGCACAACAAGTAGACACCTGTGCACCGTGGTCAGTGGTGGTCGTTCCAGCAACCAACAACAGTCCGTGAGTCAACATTTTATTGAATAATTTTGAAAATAGAATGTTTTCAATTTTCTAATTTAGAATAAATATTATCAATACATGATTTTTATTAAAATAATGAGATATATTGGCAGAAAATAAAAGTGATTAGTAAAAAGAAATGTAATGCAGTAATTTTGAAAATAAAACATATCATGTATATTTTAACCAAGTATTGCAAATTATATTTTAAGTTACAATAATTAGTAGGTAATAAAATATGTCTCTAAGTACGCCATAATATAAATAAGTAAATAAAAATTATTCTAAATTACTTCAAAGGGTCAGTAAGAGACATATGCAATAAATATAACAGATTACATTTATATTATTCCATAATTAAAATAAAATATTTCTAAAATAAACAGGCGTAACAATATCTTAGTTGCATTACGAAATAAAATTACAGACAAGTTATATATCGTTAGTTTATATTTTTCTATTATTAATATTAGCTCTCTATTTTAATATTTTTACATAACAATAAAAATGAGCTGATTTATTCGCAATTAATTTACATGTTTCTTAGTTCTTAAGCCTTTGATAAGTTATTCTACGTATACCGATGTGTGAAAAAAAAGTTAAAAATATATTTACCCTTTCAATCTTTGAAAAAATTACCAAAAAAATTTAAATGCTCACACCGACGCTCGTTTAAGGGGCAGTTTCACAGATTTGAAGTAAATTTTATTTGACAGTTATCGTAATAAACAGCTTATGTAAATAGTACTAATTTCATGTCAATTTATTTGGGAGCATATATTAGAGTATGACTTTTGTATTTGGTCGGCTTATACATTCATGTGACGACTAGCATTTATCGGCAAGCGGTAAAATCGACCTTTAGACACTTAAATCATTCAACTATGACAATTGAATATCTTAATTACACAGATTCAAAAACCCGTACTTTTCCCCGTTCACTGCATTTTCTCAAAACACGAACTGAATACATATCGCTATATACGTTCGCACTTGTCTGTTTTTCCAACAAAGTCACAGAGTGTGAAGCGACGGCACCGAATATTCCTATAAAAATAACTAACTCGAGTAAATAAAATATCGACACAACTTCTGATGCGAAATATTCCAATTTCGTTTTATTTTTATAGTTGGAAAGTTATATTCTTATTTTTGAATTTTGTTTAAAAATAACACGAACGAATAAATATGTTATATGTTCAATTTTGCTATAAATAATTTATTACGTTCAAGTTGGCATGGTATTGTTCCGTAAACAAATAATTATAATCATATAAATCATATTATGTTTTAATTTAATTGGAATTCTATTCGATATCCAGCACAACGCCTATTCTTTCAATTCAAAATCATTTTATTTATTAAAAGTATTATAATTGTAAATAATGTAGTCATCCTTTAAATATATTTTTTGAACAGCTAAATTAATTTAGTAATATAATTTCTACACTACACAATTTAATACAAAAGCTTCTCGTACCTACAACCATTCTTGAATCAGGTTCTTGATAGATAGAGAGTGATATTACAAGGGCTCTGTATAACTTAAATCATAAGACAGTGGACGTCTGTAAAATAGCTGGTAGAAATCAATTGACATCAGAGGCCGTGGCTATATTTTCGTTAATGCTAATAGAAAACAAAAAATATACACCGATGAACTTATCATTACCAGGTAACTGAGTCGCTGTATTGCCAGCTTATGCTATAAAAACTCCCATAGCACTATTAAGAAACTGATTTCCAATTAAATGCCACAAGTCACTGTCTATTACAACTCTATTCAGGACGACATCGCGGAAACGGCGCTTTAGGATGCATACACATGAGGCGTTTGAAACGCAGCGTTTGTAACTAAGTTAGGAACATGTTCTTTGACAAAACAGTGTTGCTATTGTATGTCATTAATTCTTGTAAATTACTTTGTTAAACTGACAACTCAAAATGTGTATTTACATCAATAGTTCACAAAACATAATATACAATTGCACCCACACTATTACTAAATTGACTCGTCAGAGCCCGCGGCGGACGCCGGCGTCCGGGTATATAGGGCAACCACGTATATTATATATCTATATAAGCGGGCGTTGACGGGTACCGAATCAGACAGTAATAGGAAATTATTAATCCCCTAAAAATAGAAGTATTTATTAAAATTAGTTTTTATTAAATTTATTTATTAAATAGTGCCTCATTCATACTATAATAGCGTCGTTTTAACCGCGGCGTTTTACATTTCCAAGCGTTCCAACGTTGCGTGTATAATGCAAGTGACGTCATCATATCGGCGCACGCACCACAGAACGGCTTGACACGTTGACTTTATAAGTAAGTTTTGGAAGGGCACTTGGACCTTTTCTAGTGTATTTATCTAAAAAATAGGGGGACCAGCGATGAGACCAGAGCAAACTTTCACCCCGCTACGGTTTATAATAGCAACCCTATTCGAGGGTTTATAGGGTACATATTAAGATAATAGAGTTCTTTCACAGTAGTTATGATTTTGTGAAAATGTTAATTTTCATGTTAATTTTTATTTGAGGTTTACGCTAAAAAACTATTCGCAGTATAAAAATCCCTAACGTGATCCCTTAGTTTCTTCATTTGTGTGCTTTTCAACCAAATACATCCGATCAGTTTATGCGTTCAACTTTAACAACCATTTATATCCATACACTTCAACATATGATATCAATAGGAGCTGGGTTCACAATAGCCTAGTTGGGAATGGAACGGACTGTTAAGACGAATTTCCGCAGGTTCAAAACCCAAGACCGCGCACCACTGACTTTTCTAAAAAGTTATGTTTGTTTTCTTTGTGAATTATCACTTTAACGATGAAAGAAAACATCGTGAGGAAGCCCACGTGAGAAATCCCCACGAGAATTTCGAGGGAATGTGAAATCTGCCAACACGCACTAGGCGTAGTAGACTAAGGCCTAAACCCTCTCAATAGTAAAGGAGGCCCGTGCTCAGCAGTAGGCAGTATATAATACAGGGCTGATATTATCAGTTGAAGTAGAATTTTATGCCTTATTTTCAGCCTATGTTAGGGCGAGAATCTATTATCATTATTAATATAATGACAATCTCAATCAAGAATATTATTAAAGTTTACCTAACCTAAAGTTCAAAGACAGGAAGGAGGGATGGCACAAGGATAGATTAAACCTCAAATTTAATTAGAACCTTTCGTTTATGGGCCAACCAAATGTAGGACTTGCATTTAGTTTGTAATAATATGCAAAACGTATTACAATAGTAATATTAATTCGAGTCCTAGAAATGAAATAGTGTAGCTGACTTCGACGATTTGTCGCAGAATTTTTTTGAACTAAATTCGTCTGTATTCAACCGGTTTTTTAAAGACTTAATAGAAAGTACCTAATGTAAAGTACACTTTATCTAAGAAAAAGACAAGGCAGAGATGGGAGCAAAATATAGTTTTTACATTTAATTTTAATTCTTTTCACGCATCTGCCTACCCTTATTGTGCTCAATAGATCGATTAGCATACCTTTTTCCATGTTTTACTTTTTTCCGAGCAAATGTGATGTTAAACCCTCTGAGATATTCTATACCGGACAAATTATAGAACAGCTAACAATTTTTTTTATATAAAATGGACACTTTTTAGTATCACATACATTTATCTATTGTGGTATGTTATTGGTTAGATAATATGTTTTGAATAAACAAATAATTAACTCAAGCCGTAAAACTGTTAAACTAGATTGAATCTAAACTGTAGATTAAGAGCCCATCGTATTAAGTGAAAAGCTCAAAATAAAATAGAAAAAAAAATACATACAACTTATTTTTAATGAATCCTTTACTAGGTTGAACCACTGATTTAAATTCAATTAAAAGCAAAACTGATGTGTAGATTCTCGACTAATCAGATCTAACGCCCTTTTGATTGTGCAATATGACGAATCACTCGTCCTCAACACACTTTAAAAAATTAAGAATGAAATGTATCATTTTGTGAATTTCTCGATTAAAAACACCTCAGTTACTAGGGATTCGATAATTGGTAATAGGCTCGCCTTCTGTGACTTCATGGAACGGTAAGCTCAGCGAAATGTATGCTCTAGTTGCATTTCTATCTCATGAAATGTATATGCACCACTTACTCTTCTACCTATCTGTATGGGGATAAAAGCGTGAACTTATGTGACCATTTCATTATCAATACTTTAAGTAATAGGACGCGGAACGCCTACAGACCCAATCCAATCAACTTTATGATATAATCAAAGGTTTTTATCAATTGTAGGCAAAATTTCGATTAATCTCTAAGGTTGTTACGAATAAGGACCAAATTCTTTTTGGGATCAATGTCTTCATTTATTTACTTTTGTCTACTTTTTTACGCACGTTGGTATCCTCGTTAATCGTCATTGCTATTTATTTTTTCATTAAAGTTCATTTCTTCTAACGAACATTCATATATCCTTACCATACCAGCCCTATATTATATTGACCTTAGTCCACCACGCTCGTCTTTTGCGGGTTGGCAGACTTCACACGCCTTCGACATTATTCATATAATATATCACGAATCATAATCTTTCATATTTATATTAGTAAATTCGTGTGCTGTTTTAGGAATTATGAAAGTGTTGAGTGGATTTTTTTACTTTGCTGGGCACAGTTGGGATTACGCCCCGAGCTGCTCTAGGAACAATCGTGAGCATTTGAAAATTTATTGTTTATTTTATGCCCCGAAGGACGTAATCTATAAATGTTACTAATTGCGTAATTAAATATTGAAATTAAATCAATAACCACTTATGTCCGACTAGGTGTGGCGCGCGGATTCTCTTGCGTTTAAAGCCTTTCCCACTACAAAAGACCTTAGCTCAATACATACCCATAGCGCCATTTATTTCACTAAACAGATAAATAATATTTATTTGGGAGAATGTTATTGGGATAAAAAGTAGCCTATGTGTTAATCCAGAACATGGTCTACCCGTGTGCCAAATTTCATCCAAATCTCTTCAGCTGTTTCTGAGTTTACGTCTAACAAACAACCAAACGTTTTCATAAACTTTCGCATCTATAATATTGCAATTAGCCCTGTATTATATACTGCCCACTGCTGAGCACGGGCCTCCTCTACTACTGAGAGGGGTTAGGCCTCAGTCCACCACGCTGGCCTAGTGCGGGATCGCAGACTTCACATACCCTCGAGATTCTTATGGAGAATTCTCAGGTATGTAGGTTTCCTCACGATGTTTTCCTTCACCGTTAAAGCGAACGATAGTTGATAAACAATACACACGTAACTTCGAAAAGTCAGAGGTGTGTGCCTTGGGTTTTGAACCTCCGGACATTGTCGCGGCAGACCGTTCGATTCCCAACTAGGCTATCTTACACTCTATACCTATAATATTAGGAAGAAGTAAGATAAGACTGCATGAATCATTTATTACAAATCCGCGGTATGGAGTATGTATACTTTATTTTCCCGGGAACGAGATTACCGGTGGTGCCATTCAGTTGTGACAAATTTAAAAGACCTATCCATTTTTAAAGTCTAAGCTTACCCTATACAGAATTTCATCAAAATCGGCCAGTGGTTAAACCGTTAATCGTAACAAAATTGTTTTTATGATACTCTCCATTTATAATACTCGTTCATTTTAAACCTCGTTTTTGAGGAATATTCATTTTAAAATACGAAGTCTGTCCATAAGAAATGCTAAAATAAAGAACAGTAAGACAAGGAACAAAAGTTCCCGAGGCATGCGCCAGGTTGTGTATCTTTTGTTGTATTGGTAACTCAGAAAACAATATGGAATTTTTGTAACTATAATTGGACGTTGTTTGAAATATGTAACGAGTTTTTATAGAAATTGATGAAATCCTTTTTGCATTTTTTAACGAATTGCAATCATATTTTCTATTATAAATGTATACATGAAAATATACGGCATAGTCGGCTAAGTTTCGGTTTAATTTCAAAGGAATATTTTACACATAGGGTTCGACAGGGTAATACCGTATCATACGGGTAATGTCGTTGTTACTAAAACTAGTGTTGCTAGCAATGTTCGTGCATTAAAAAATACCACTTCACACTGTTTTATCCATACAAAAAAATGCTGTCGGGTTTACGAGTAGTCTTGAACAACGGGATTACCCTGTGATCCGATATTACCCCAACATACAATATAGGCAATAAGTCAAAAAATTAAACTAGCATTTGCTGACTACTCGTAGTCTATAAGTAAAAGTCGTTTCTTTTTTCGCATATCAAAAGTTGTCAGAGATAATGTAGCTTCATATTACTAAAAAAACTGAGTCGCAGTAGTAGATCCTGACCATCACCTACATTCCAACACCCATCCTCACGCTAAGTACTTCTTCATAATCCCTTAAAATTTTATACTTCCAAAAGTTTGTAAAAAGATGTTTCCCAGTAAAAACGCTGAAAACCTTAAATACATTTCGATACTTTTGTCGATTTTTTTTACGGCATTGAATGACCAGACGTGCATGCCGTTCGCCTGATGGTAAGCGATACTACCACCCATAAACAGTAGCAACACCATACAGCACCTTGAGTTACAAAGTATTGTGTGGCAATCCACTACGCTCGTCATCCTGAGACATAAGATGTTAAGTCTCATTATGTCCAGTAGTTACACTGGCTACAATGTCCTTCAAACCGAAACACAACAGTGTATGCATACTGCTGCTTGGTGGTAGAAATAGACATTGCGGTGGTACCCACCCAGACGGACTCTTACATATGAGAGACCTACCACCAGTCGAAATCAGTATCTTTATACAGATAGATAAAATCTTGAATATTTGGCACTTCACCCCAAAAAGTCGCAGCATGTATACCACACGTAAAAACGCGAAGGCAAGAATAGCCCCTAGTTGATAATGTTTTCGAAATAGGCCCCGGGTTCTAATTCCAGGTTGGGCAGTGATATTGGGTTTTGCTCGGAGTCTGGAATTTGTGTCCTCTATGGCCATAGGTTATCATATCATGGGACGAAACTCACTTGGCGAAAAGTGGGTACTTTGGCACCTGCTTACCCCTTCGGGGATAAATGCGTAATGTGTATGTTATTCTCACAACAACCTCTTTGCTATAACATTATCTATGATAACGTAACATACTTTTCCAGTCATCAAATCTGAAGATCTTAATGCAGACCGCATCGTTTCAACTGGTCTTTTAGAAATCCCATTTTAACCGCTAGCGTGCCTCAGAATGTGATATTTACTTGCAAACAGAATGGAATGCATTTTACTCCGCTCCCGAGGGCTGGATGCTGTAATGCAGACTGATAATGCAGTTAAATTCTGATATTGTTAACTGTTATTGGTATTTGCATAAAGTGTAAGGATCCTGGAGGTGAAGTTGTCTATGACATAATTTTGTAAAATCCTGTAAAATATGTAAATAAAAAATCGTTTTAAAATAATTAAAATGTACATTGAGACAAAAAATAACAATGAGAATGACATTATTATTGTAAGATAACAAAAAACGGGATGTACTCCGGGAGTGCCGCACGAATTGCTTTATTTATCAGTATAAAAGTACTAGCATTTATGTGATTAAATACAATATTTATTTATTGCGCTATCGTACACAAAAATGACAACCTCCGTCTTACGATTTTTCGATCAGGTCACTTGTCCTGACGCGAGTTTAACATTTTATACCCATCCCAAGAAAAGTGCTTAACGCCGCTAAAGAAGTTTTCACTTCCAAAATATTATACTTTATTTAAATTGTGCATATAAATTATTCATTTAATTTTTCAAATACATAAACCATTTTTTTAAAATCGTGACTTATGCACGTTTTGATAATGGACAACAAACCAAATGTTATCATTGTTAATGTACTACGCTTTGTATGTTAATCAGAAATCGTTCGAGTTAACTATTGCAGCCTAGGAAATAGTCGGGTGCCTAATGCATAATTTGATTCCGTAAAATCTATTTTGTAGAAACATTAATTGATATTTGCATGTGCTTATGCAAATTTTAAGTATTCGCATAGTTTATAAAGTATTGTATTTTTATCTTCCATTTTAATTTATTCTTTTAAGGTTGAACAGTTAGCTTATTAGAATAAACTAATCTTTCAAAAGAAAACTCTTTAAGTAATATGAAGCTACGTTATTCCTTAGTGCTAAAGATTTCTTTTTATCTCCTGAATAAAATTGGCTTGTTTCATAAGTTTCAAGTAAAATGTAATGTAGATAGTTCTCATTTTATAACCATTTATTTGGGAGCATAGATTTGAATATACCTTTTGTATTTAGTAGGCTTATACATTTATATGACGAGCAGCATACTCAGAAGTTGTGAAACGGGCCTTAAGTAAAAATATTTTGCACAACAGTTTAAATTAAGCGTGTGTTGTTACATTTGTAACGTTTTTGTTCAGTGAAAAAACATACGCAATTAGAAAATTTCATGTGTCATTTGTTTCCGTGCTATCCGTGTATTCGAGTCTTGCAGCTAACAAATACTTTTTACAAGGCTTAAAACAATTTTACCTCATTATTGATTTTAGTCAATAATAGAATATAACATTAATCATTATAACATACATCATTACGCCTTTTTTCCTTTTCAGGGCTAGGCAGAAGTGTATCACACCCACATTTTATACGCATACGCATACTCACGCCTTTTATCCCCGAAGGGGTAGGCAGAGGCGCAACTAATGCACCCACTTTTCGCCATTTTTATTCCGTCCCATGATGTGATAGGGGGCGAGCCTATCGCCATATCGGGCACAAATTCCAGACTCCGGGCTGATACTGAATAGAAAAACCCAATATGACTTTGCCCGACCCGGGGATCGAACCCGAGACCTCAGCATTGCAGTCGTACCCTAATACAACTACGCCACCGAGGCAGTCTAACACACGCATTTTATTATCGCATTTTATAGTAATATTATAATGTTGCACCACTTAATCCACCACGCTGGCCTAGTGCGGGTTAGCACACTTCACATATCTTCGAAGTTATTTCTTGACATACCATTATTAGGTACAAACCTAAGAATTCTCCATGTCCAAATTCTTTTGAAGAATTCTTAAGTTAAATAGGTTTTAATAATTCTAGCCTACACCTAACGGAAACATTTATTTAATACCCAAAGTCGTCCCAATTCGAAAATTGTTATTTAATTATAACTTTCTCGTTAATGGAATTAAACATATTCTCTAGGTTTCACACATGTGGCCAAGCAAATTACATATTCCTTTAATATGGCAGGCCTACCAAATTGAGTACAAACTTTAATTGTTAGACCTTGTTTTACTTTTATTCATATTTATTTGAGCGTAGATTATAATTTGTTTATCTTTAGATTTTTTATTGGTTTCAACTATTTATGATGTTTTTTGCATAATTATGTGCGTGGCGCTTGCCATTGCTTTATTCATCGATCAACAGTCACTGATAATAATAGTCCTATCAAAATATTTCCATGTCTTCCTACTTTGAAATTGGAAAAAACATTGTCTGACAGCGATGGAGCCACAATCTATAAACTTTGTTGAATTATTCAATACTAGACTTCTGCTCGCGGCTTCGCCCGCGTGAAAAAGTTTTTTCGGGATAAAAATAATTTCCCGGGATAAAAAGTAGCCTATGTATTAATCCAGGACATGATCTACCCGTGTGCCAAATTTCATCGAAATCCGTTTAGTAGTTTTTGAGGTTATTCGTTACAAACATACTTACATACAAATATTTCCTCTTTATAATATTAGTATAGATGGATATATAAATTTCGGTGCTAGTATAATTAAGCGAACCATGATTGTTGAGCTTCTCTGCCTACCACTTTAGATAAAGTCATTACCTTAAAGCTAATTTGATCAAGCTTTGAACTCTGGTCACCCACACAAAAACAATATAACATACGTCATAACAAAGGCCGTGATACCTCAGACCTGTCAGCTTAGACCTGCTTTGTCAATCAAGAGTCGCTAGTAAATGTTCGATATTTTGATGCTATATTGTGGTTAGATAATATACAGGTTGAATTGTCCAAATATGCGTGGATGGAGAAGTCAGAAACTATAAGGATAAATACAAAGAATTCTCGGTTTAGATTTTATTGTAAGTAAAACTACATCGTGGGATTTTAGCTATCTTTAGACAGGAATCGAACCTATGACTTAAACACCCACACTGCATTATTACACCATTCGATAGTGTCACTAATAAGAATCAAATTCTGTGATTACCCAATATTCATAGTTACAGATTTCGCCATTCGCGTCCACTTAAATCATCAAAACTTCGTCTTCAAACTTTGCACAATACTCTATAGTTGGTACATAGGTACTACTACATGTGGAGAAATGGCTGTTATGAAAACCATTATCCAAAATAAAATGTATAATAAGCCATTTTCAGGAATAAAAAGTAACGTGTATTGTGTTACCCAGGACTTGATATTATATATACTCGGACATCAGAATCAATTCTGTAATACGTTTTAACAAATATATCTTCTTCCAAACATCCAAATTATATTTTCATAAACTTTCGCATTAATATTAATTATTTTGTGCCCCTATCATATCATAGGACGGAATACGCACGGCGAAAAGCGGGTGCCCTAGTTGCGCCTCTGCTTACCCCACCGGGGATGTAATAATGTGCATGAGAATGTATATTTCCAATAATTTAAATTTTAGGACTGAATTGTCCATTAGCAACATTTCATAATTAGAAAAACGTGTTAGAATATGTACTACTTATTTTATAAAGGTAATTTAATTAGGTTCAAATAAAGGTATTTTCTTTCTTTCTTTCTATTTTACCTGCGACTGCCAAAGTACAAACCTTACTCTGAAATTTGCGGTCATGTTAATGGAGTAACTGATATAATTTATCGATATTAGTTTGATTATATTATAATAGGGATACAAATTGTACCTCAGTTTTTGATTTGGGATAGGAAAACAAAATCCAATTAGGGTTATTTGAATTTGTGGATTTACAAAATCATGTTTTTTTTATCGTGTCTCAAATCCATGTAAAAATCTCGTTATTAATAATTCAAATCATGGAATTAATTTTCAAACACATTAAAATTAACAAATAATAAACGTCACGAACAGAAACGAGTTAAACAGCCGATATAAATAGTATCTTAAGAATAAGAAATTCCATTCACTAAGAAAATATGGCGGTTGTTTTACCGGAGACATGCAAATGCATTGTTACGATAAAAACTAAGGTAAGCGCCAGCGGGACGCGGGATATTTTTTTTTCTAGAATGTCGGGAAGTCATTTTAAAGCCAACAGATGTCGCTAGGAGCGAGGTGACCACAGATTGACCGTATTTATGATATCAGTAGAACCGGTGTCAATTCAAATTAAAGATGGCCACATTTTCTCATCGAATTACTTTAAGTATAGTTGATACTTTACCACGTACTGGCATTCACAGCGTCGGACGTCCACCTGCAAGGTGGACAGACGACTTGATAAAGGTCTTAGGAACATTCTGGATGCAGGCCGCTTTTGACAGGTCCGCCTGGAAATCTTTAGGGGAGGCCTATCTTCAGCATTGGACGTCATGTGCCTGATGATGATAATACTTATATTTCTCCATAAATAGAAGAGAAGTTCTCCATAAATATTTTGAGGGTATGTGAAGTTTGCCAACCCGCATTAGACCAGCATGGTGGACTAAGGCTTAAAGGCTCTCAGTAGGAGAGGAGGCCCATGGTCAGCAGTGGGTCACTATATAATACAGGGCTGTTGTTATTATAATTATTACATAAAGCCTGGGTGTTTGTATTAAGGTAGGACAATGCTGAGGGCTTGGGTTCGATCCCCGTGTCGGGCAAAGTGATATTGGGATTTTCTAATCAGTGTCAGCCCGGGGTCTGAAATTTGTGCCGATTTGGTGATAGTCTTGCTGATGGGGCCCTATCACATTATGAGACAGAATACGTACGGCGAAAAGTAGGTGCACTACTTGCGCCTCCGCCCACCCCTTCGGAATAAAATGCGTAAGTGTGTGTGTATGTCTTATATAAAGATTTTCCATAATGAAGAGCGTGTTAAGTCTGTGATTCAACTCATGACTACCATAATACTGATATTTATTTAAATCGCTCGGCTTATACATCGTGGCGCATCCCTAACAATGATCTTTTGTTCATTTTTCCAAGATCCGTCCGCCACGATTAAATACTTAACTTATTATGATTTATACGGAAAATTATTAGAAATATGGTCAAAGTTCATGAATTATACAGTCAGATATTGCACAGCACTTATATTCGTTTTCTTTTCATTTGCCAACTGGGAAATATTTCTCTTTGGTGCTAATAAAGTCACCTTGTAGTTTTTTATACATCCTATAATTGAATGATGAGAAGAGCAATAAGCTCGTCTGGTGGTAAGCAATGTCTGCCAAAACTGAAGCGTATGTCAAAAATTACGACAGCACAGTCCCCTTACGATAAGTTACGTTACGCGCTTGTTACGAGCGGTAAAAATGAAATCCTCCTAGCCAATTTCGGCCACGGCGTCCAATCTCAACGGAGATCAGCCAGGTACGCAGGAGATATCATAGTGCACAAGTGTGTGCGCAAGCGTCAGGTTCACTCGCTATTCCTTCACTCTCATAGTCGTGTGAGACGGCAATACGACATGACCGGAAAGAGAATAGGCGCAGGACCAACGGCTTTACGTGCTTTCCGAGGCACGGGGGTATCACACCGACAACTTCCTTACTCCGAGCTGCAACTGAATATTTTTTTAAGATGGAAAGACCCATTCACAATGTTTTTGGCTCGATCCGGGATTCGAACCCAGGACCTCAGCGCGCAAATCGTACTCGTAACGCGTACGCCATAAAACTACGCCACCGAGGCAGTCACAGCGGTGAAAATAACGTGTGTCATAGAGAATAAGGGGTAGGTGTAACCAACATAAACGTTCCACTGACCCCCCGGTGGTAGTAGCGATAACGCGTTTTTTCACCGCGAAAAAAAAAAGGTGTTACGATATCACTACGCTGACGATACAAATATAACTTACTATACCCACCTGCTTTCTAGATTTTCGCTATAAATATCCTCTGAGACGTTTTACAACTAAACTTCTTTTGCACTGTTCCAACGACCAAGGTGTTATCGGCAAAGTTACCCACTTGTGGCATCTTTATAATTAGAATCGAACGTTACCCTCCTAAGGTCTGCAATAATATTATTGTAATTTACTGAATAATTTGTTTTATTAATCGAAGTTCAATCTTATTATGTCAACAGGAGTTTACATTTTCAATTGATCGAACTTCTATCGGAAACTTATGATTGGTTATTTTGTGTCGGATAAACTTCAAACTATACTATGATATTATCAGATATCATAATATTATGTAATAATAGACTAGAATTGCACCACCAGCGCTACCAGCCCTGTATTATATACTGCCCACTGCTGAGCACTGGCCTGCTCAACTACCAAGAGGGGTTAAGTCCACCACGCTGGCCTAGTGGTTGGCAAAATTCTTATAGCGAATTACTCAGGTTAGGTATGCAGGTTTCCTCACGATGTTTTCCTTCACCGTTAAAGCAGGCGATAATTCACAAAGAATACGCACAATATAACCTTAGAAAGTTCAGAGGTGCCTTAGGATTTGAACCCGCGGACTTTTGTCTCTGCAGTCCGTTCCACTCCCAACTAGGCTATCGAGAATTGAAAGTAATTGGTAATTCCTTGTAATGCCTTTTTAGTAATTTATTAACGATCCCTTTTGATATCTTGATGAATCAATGCAAACTTGACATAGAGAATGACCGACCAGAAATCATAGATGTAACTAATGTATGATGTAACTAATTAGGTAATAATTTGTAAATTTGTGAGTTTGTTTGTAGAAGATCGTAGACAAGTGAACCAATACTGCATTTTTTTTACCGTATGAGTAACACAGGCTGTGGTTTAATTTCATAGGAATAATTTTATTCTGAAAAAAGACTATCACATGAGCGGAGTCGCTAGCAAAATATGATTTCTTTTTATTGTTATTGAATGAAATCACGAGCATGCCACTCACCTGATGGTTAGCGATACTACCTCTCATAAACAGTAGCAACACCATACAGAACTTTACAGAAAGTACTGTGTGGTACTCCACTGCGCTCGTCACCCTGAGACATTATGTTATACGAGCTTTTGCCCGCGGCTCCGCCCTCGTGAATGAGTTTTCCCGGGATAAAAGTCCCGCTTTATATTTTCCCGGTATAAAAAGTAGCCTATGTGTTAATCCAGGACATAATCTACCCGTGTGCCAAATTTCATCGAAATCCGTTCAGTAGTATTTGCGTGAAAGAGTAACAAACATCCATACATCCATACATCCAGACATTCATACATCCATACATCCATACTTACAAACTTTCGCGTTTATAATATTAGTAGGATTATTCAAACCGGAACACAAGAGAGCATAATGCTGCTTGACGGCAGAAGTAGACATTGCAATGGTGTAGGTACTTACCAGACAGATCCTCGCATACGAGAGACCTACCTCTAATCTAGTTGTAAATAGAACAATAGAATAGACTTCTTATTAGTGCTTCAATAAATTATGTCAGATACATCTCCCTAATTGCACCTAGGTTATGTACAACTTTGGACTTTATTCCCACATGTAAGAGTATACAATATTATTGCCCTGTTACCTTTAACGTTCATCTCCTATAAATTTTAATACACACCAGGTTGAAAGTTTTTGCGGTAAATAGTCACAGACAAATAAGAGGTACTTACAACATACCTACTAATTTTTTTTTATGGCACTTGTGTTCACATTTTACCAATGTCAAGTTTGGGTTGTCTTTTTTTATTATCTGTAGTATGTCGAAGTAAAGCAGTGGCTACCTTACCAAGACTTTATCGAGGAGTTTTGGCGGCAACAAAAAAAACACTTGATTAGCACGATTATTTCAATTCACTTCATTTGAGCCCTTTAATAGAACTATATTGGATAATATACCACCATAATTATGCAATATAACACTAACACCCGTATTCACAAACAATACTTAGAGGACGCATAGTGCTCCCGAACGCATAGTGTCGGTTGTTTTATCGTTTTCTTTGCCTTATTCAGCTTTGTTTTTCTGACAGCCAACTGATGTAAAGTTGTATCTCAATATTAGCCAATCACAGCGCCCCTTGGCCTACGCAGTGCGTAGGCTGTCATGCCCAAACACTCAACCCGAGGACGCATAGTATTCTCGAACGCACAGGGTCCGTCAAACTTATTCTTAAACAACACTTAAGAGACGAATGACAGTATGCATTTAGGAAAATGAACGCACAGCAAAAGGAGCTCGCGAGCTATTTTACGCAACGCATAGCAAATCAACACAAACGTCAATCTAGCACCGGGTTTAGAGACCACGTAAGTTAGGTTTGTAAATTCGTGTGATTTTCTTGATTTGATCCGTTAACTTGCGATGGACTGCAGTAGCGAAAAAGAATTTGATGATTACACCCTTGAAAGAGACCTACAGAGAACGAATAACACTAGAAAAGTAATCGAGATTTTCAAATCTCACAGTATCACAACCAGGCAATATTTCCAAAGAAAATTACAATAAAGCTAACATAAAAACTAGAAACACAGTAGAACGTACAATAGGGGAGTCGAAGAGGATTTGATCCTTGTTTGACCAAAAAGTTGGCTACGAGTCTCATAACAACGTGCCATGTGATTGTAGCAACTTCGATTTTATACAATACTAGTATTGCTCGCGGCTTCACCCGCATGAATAAGTTGTTCCGGGATAAAAATATTTCCCGGGATAAAAAGTAGCCTATAGCACTCAGGAGTAATGTAGCTTCCTATTAGTGAAAGATAGTTTAGATTAGTACATCCAATGGCATCATTATCGAAAATATAAATGATAATAATATAAATTATATAATACCTACATACCGAGGCGCTCCGATACAGGAGATTATTTATAACACAGCATTTTTAGTTAATTTGGTCGGATAAAATAAAACAAATATATTTAAATTTTCAAAATGTATTTCTTATCGTTCTATTTCCAATTTTTTTTTAATTGTAAAGCATGGAGCTGTTTTTATAATCTAATATTTTTTCTATACGCATCATACTCATTGACTCTTGAGAGAGCTCCTTCTTTCTATAAGTTTTATATTTTCCCAACATCTTTTCAACTGTACATTGTCCCTGGGTGTAACATACGACTGTGCATTATAAGCTATTGTCAGTTTATCCCAAGCCTTCTTCTTTGGCTCTATATTTTGAGCATGCGTACGGTATCTTCAATAATAGGCCGTTCCCGCATCAAAGCCACGATTAATTCCCTCTCTGCAGAAGTAAAATGTGGTAACTTCTTTGAACTAAAAGAAATCAACTTCTGTTATTCGTCTTATCATTTTATATTATTGTAATATATATAACCAGGAAACAAACTGGAAAACATCATACTTACCACATTTTAGGAGATTTTTACTCAATAAAGGCGCGAAACTTGTGTCCATAATGCAAATGCGAACATAATATTATTTTAACTAAAAATTTTACAAGTTGTCTCCTTCTTTCGTGTTGTGGCTTCTACCAAGAATTTATCGGTGATGTCGCATTTATGTAATGTATTTTTACTATTTGAAATCCGTGTCATTTTTAATACGTATTGATAATTTCCGATAATTTCCATCAAAATTGAAATTTCAAAGTCAATGTTTGATGTTTTCTGTCAATCTACTCGAGGAAGTTTCATTACAATATAAACCAATCACAATGCTATGGGAACGCACAGCAAAGAGTCCCTTGAGTATCGTTTATGAAATGAATGGCTTGCCAGTGTTACTTCTATACTTATGCAAGTAATGTTAACGAAAACAGACTTATTATCATAGCGTTGAGCTGTCCTTAGCTAAGTATCGTTTGTGAATACGGGCCTAAGTATCACCAAAATAATGAATTAAAACAAGAGCACCTCATGACACTTCCAAGCTCCCGCCAAAGCTCCTACCTACTATTATGTACTTATTTGGGTATTGTAAATGACAGCGCTCATAAACAAAACAAAAAGTAGTATAAACACTGTTATGTCCTTTGAGTATGTTAAATGCTCTAAGGTTATGTCTAACAAAATTACTTTTTGTTAAAATTATTCTGACTCACAAACACACACAAAAAACTACATAGTAACATGATATAAAATTGATAATTATAATATTATGTTAGATTACAAATGATTTTATTCCCGTAAATATTTATTTATTTCTTCTCATCCCCAATGCGTAATGTACCGAGATTGCTTGTTTAATAATCTAGTATCTTTTACATTTAGACGCGTCTTTCTGTTTATTAGATAAATAAAAACATTATTGTCTGACATTGTGTTTACTCACTTGTGGGCGAATCCTTGGTAATTCACAAATTGTTGGCATTAAACCTCCGTCTTCCTTTAATGGCTGGTTGAGTTATGTAGATTACAAATAAACATCCTGCATTCTATTTTCAAAATTATTCTTTTTTATGATAACGTCATGTTTTTATTATTAATATTTTTTACCTTGTAGCCATATAATATAGAAAATAAAATATTTTTTACGCCTAAGTTAAATGTTTTTTTTTATATTATAGTATTTCAATGCTATAACAGTATTTCAGACATAGCGTAGCAAACGTCATGGGCCAGGCGAACTTTCAAAATTGATGGCAAACGCTATAAAAAATATTCACTTTCTTATTACAAAACGTCTAATTTTTTTTACAATTTTACATTTCGATAGTATACACAAGTAAATCCGGCAAAAAATTGCATACAAGTGTGTTTCCAGAACATGCTTCGTATCGTATGTTGAATACGGTTGAAAGTTCTTTGATCTAACTTTCAAGAAAAAATCAAGTAAAACAATCTCTAACCACCCCAACCTTCTCGTTTCCCATCCATACTTAGAAAAATTTTATCCTTTGTTGCAGTACTCAAGACCGTTAAAATGAACAAAGCTTGCAAGGCCAGCACTCACAGCGCGACTGCGACCAGGCTGTTCGCATTGTTACTAGTCATATGTCTTGCCGAGTGCGTCACAGGTGAGCTGAATAGCGTAAAGGATTTTTTATTTACTCTACTGTTTTTATTGAAGGAGAGATTATCTTTAGAGTCGCTTTTTGGTTAACAGGAATAACTTCATGATTTTGATTGTATTCTAATTTTAAAAAAATATTTATCAAAATAAACCATGTTGTTTTTGTTATAGTTGTAGTATAATTTGGAGGTTTTATTGAGTGTAATAAGTATTTTTTAATAAATTATATACACGCATATTTAAATTTGTGGGACGTCTTTTCTAGACCTTCAGGTTTCTTCAGAATATTAAAAATATCCGCGGGGCGTTTAAAAAAAGCTGAAAACGCTCTAAACATTTTTAAATCATTAAAATACCACATTGAAATATTACGTGAAATCATTTATTTATTCACACAACAGTAATAAGTTTGTTTGAATAATAACTAAGATTATCCATCTGGATCAAGGTAAATCTCATTCCCGCGCTTTGAGCCAAGAATAATGGACCTGGGAAATGCGGGTGCCGAAATTAGCGCCAAAAATGAGTGTCACCTTTAATTTCATACATGAGTATATGAAAAAAAGGTAAATGATTTGTGTAGATTTTTCATTTTTTTCTAATGTGTAAATGATTAGATGTAGTAAATTGTGTGAGAATGAACTTTAATTCCATACAATGATTAAGCAAGTTAAGAAAAAATAGATTTGTTCAGTTATAATATCATGCGTATCATTTAATTATGAGTGAAACTAAATGATTAAAATGAAATTTTCAATAGTAGGTACCTAAAGATTTCTATAAAGAAACTATTTATACCAATACGACATTGTATCCGAAAATAGTAATGAAGAAACTGCTTTTGTATGGATAACATCTTGATTTTTCTTCAAAAATATTAACTTATTGAAAAGCTCATCTAACAAAGTGGTTTATTGTGTTATATTTTTAAATGTATATGATATTAAAAAAACAGTGTGTGTGTACTTATGTACACGCGTTAGAAGTTATACTTCTTTGGTGTAACAAGATAAAAATCTTTTTAAATAACGCGCCAAAAGAAGTATAACTTCAATATCTTTCGCCTTATTCTACGTTCAAAATTCAAAACTAAAATGTTGACTATAGCTAACTTCAGGGCTACGGTTTTTCGTGACGGTGTGCGCGTTTACTCTCACCATTTTTCCCTAACGCGCCAAAAGAAGTATAACTTCAATAAACCGTATAAAAAGGTATTTGTAACATTATTTTGTTATATTACAATGTTATTGCCAATCTTTATGGCCGTAACTTCAGACATTAAAATGTAACTAACACAGAAGGGAAAAGTGACCAACTCATAGCAAGTTTTTGCGGTATCCATTTCGGGGTTATATGAAGATATCCATTCATTCAATCACTCATAAGGCAAAACTCTATTGTAAAGTATGACCAGACTAGATACAATGAAGTTATACAGAAAAAAAAAAACAAATTGAGTCATAAAATAACCGATAAAGTCTTGCATGCTGACGCTTTAAGTGGATATGTGAAATACAATATGAAGATTAGCAAATCTCTTTAACTTATTTCTAGATTAATTCTAGACCAGATGTTAGCTTCCGTTTGAGATAACATTTTTTTGGTATAGAGATATAGAAGATTATGTATTAACGGTGAACCCAAATGAATTGAAAAATTGTATGGAAACATATGTCAAGTTGCCGGAATTGATGTAAATATAATTATCACAGGGCAATCGTATTAACGGGATCGTATTAAGCGTGTTTACGACACATTCAAGTATAGACAGTGACAGCAGAAGTTAAGAATAACTGATTCTCATGAGACTTCTATTCTGAAGGGCAACAAAATCAAATTATTACAAAAAACTAGGTGATAATCATTCCACACACGTTTTAATTTTTCTAACACGCACGTTTTGATTTTCGGCAACTGTCACGAAAGTTTTCGCTTGTCCCCAAAGACAAGTTATTCAATAATAGACCCTCACAACATTTATTTAGTTGTGAACTTATAAATGACCTTTACTGCGGTACATCTAATAGTTTTGTTTTCGCTGACGTAAATATTTTTTCATTTCAGGACCATAGATTGAGAACCTCTGATTACAAAGGTAGACAATGCTGATAAAATATTTCATAATCCTATTAATTAGAACAATACCTTCGAACAATGAACAATATATTATTTGTAAGCACGGTACAATCGACTTCACTTGAAATGTTAAGATCTATTATATAAATTAAGTATTTGTATCTCAGTTTCAAGTATGTAGAAAAGATTTTGAAATTGAGCAGTAAGTTTAAATTTAGAGCAGTACTGATTTTTAGTTACTTTTGAATCAGAAGATTTCCTGCCGAAATTCGTATTACAAAACGAGCTATTATGAATTATTAGTCTTACAGTATACTTAAATTATTCTTGTAATCTAAGAACAATATGGCCAATTTGATTACAATTAACGAATACAATCAGTTACAAAATGCGTTCCTTTTTCAAAAATGGTGACATTTTTTGAAGAACAGATATACCTAAATCCGCTTTTACTATTTATTACTTAACTTGTATCGACGTACAATAAATTATAATGAGATTATAATGATTAATAAGGCAGGTATTAAATATAACATAAAGATTTAATATGTTCTATAACATTAATAATAACTGCCTCTGTGGCGTAGTTGTTTCACGGTGCGACTGCAATGGTCTCGGGTTTGATCCCCGGGTCGGGCAAAGTGATATTGAGTTTTTCTATTCAGTATCAACCCGGAGTCTGGAATTTGCACCCGATGCAATAGTTGCGCCTCTGCCTACCCCTTCGTGGATAAAAGGCGTGAGCGTGTATGTGCGTGTTTAATAATAACAATATAAATATTAATTTTATAACCAATAGTAAAGTCGTAACCTCCCATGATATTTGTCAGATATATTAAAAACGTTATAATACGTCCATAAAACTCGGCAATCCTAGAGCATACTCGTAAAACTAGGCTTTCTACCAAATTAGGTTTATTATTGAAGTAAATATTGATTGATTATTCAATGTTGTAGAAATAGATCAAGTTCGACTCGCTAAAATAACTCAGGACTTCTAGATTTATTGTGATAAGAGCAAGTTTTAAATAACTAAATTCAGCAAGTTTGCCCTAATTTACTTATTTAAAAATTCAAGTTGGTTACAGGGTAAAATTAAATATCATCGTATTTTCATGATTTAATTAAAACAAGAATAGCCACAACACAAACAAACGGGTACTTTTTTAATTTCACTCAAATAAATATTGATTTTATAAAAATTACTTAATGAGAAATAATAAACATATATATTATATCCGTACTAATGACATATATTATATGACATAACATTAAAATACATGGAAGTCAACTTCGTCACCTAACAAAAAATTTGACTTTCCTTCTAACTCATGATTCAACGTACTGTGACGTCATACCGTGTAACTCCTGTTAATTCATAGTAAAGGTAATGAAGCGCTGTAAAATGCACACAATGCGGCGTAGGGGACATGACGTGTATTGTTGGGGTAGGTCCGCACGACATCGCATAGAGTAATTGTGTACTAGGAATTGGACCGACTTTTCTATTTTTTTGATATTGTCATAATCTTTATTCTTTTTTACTGACACGTAGACCTCCTTGAATATTCATCCGTTGATTATGACTAATGATTATTTACGAATTTTAAATTTCATATTATTTATAATTGCGAAAAATAAATATAGATGTACCATTTATATGTAAATAATGACCCTAGAAGACGGCGCCGTGACGGTTCTAAGTGACAGAAAATGTGACGATTTTCGTGACATTTTTTTTTTTACATAGATTTCTCCCGTACATCGATAAAGAAGTTTCATTCAAAAATAAACATAATGACATTTCACGCAGATTGAAGTAACGCTGTAAATACCGTTATTATAACCATAGCTGCACAAAAACAACTACTTCACCTTAATTTAAACGATCACTATGTAATAGCAATTTAAAACACATAACCATTAATATTTTTAAAAGCGTTTTAACTACGTGATGCGGACATTATCACAGCGGGCTGCGGCCAGGCCAGGTTCAGATAATGACTAATACATGTTTAATCCACAGAGCAGAGAATTAACGGTAGAGGTAGCAAGGCGTCGGTTATTGAGAAAGTCAACGGTTGGCGCAGTCAACGCGGAGGTACGTCGGTGGAGCATGCGCTTTAGCTGTAAATAGCGTGCACCAGTAGTGTAGATGTGCACTTTTCGAATCTCGAATGGTTGATTTCGACGTGTAAAGACGTTACTAGTTTAGAGGTAAGGCTTCTTTTAAGCCGGCGAATACTATAGTGTGTGACTAACGGGAGAAACCCATCATAATGGCACGTATCAGTGACTTCCGGTTTGTGGCTACTTAGTGACTTTTTGATTGGTAATAGCAATAACAGCTGAAGAGTTAGATCTGAATCGTTTTTGACCTTACATTCACCTGTACCTCATTTTGGATTGATTTTATGGAATACAGAAACACCAAAAATATGTATATTAATTGATAATAAAAAACTGCTGCCTCTATGTTGGTTGTCTACTCTACGTCGTTTCTGAGAGCTAGTTAGTATGAAATATCATTTTTAAAGGAAACATGCTATGGGCATACGCCATGCATTCGTTTGCATATAAATCTATTAATTTCCATGCACTTTTCATAGAAAGTATTATTTTTGTTTGAATTCTTAGAATTCAATTAGCTTTTACGTTTAGTTAGAAAAACGTTAAGCGCACATGGAATTATTAATGTAGTTGTTAAATTATAGTTATAATTAAAAAGTAATGAAATAATAGGAAATTACCATATATTTATATGTAGATAAGCTAAGTTGTAGGGCTCGTGGGAGTTGTGTTGATCTATTTTTGCCTATATATACTCAGGTACTGTTGGTTTCCGGTTTGAAATATGTTGAAGCCAATGTAACATTACTAGGCATTACGAGACCTATATACCTACCTAATATAAGGCTTCATCCGTGATCAGGTTAGGTTAAGGCTCTCACCACACTGGCGAATTGCAAGCGAAATTACAGCGTTGCGCGCTCTTCCAGTGTAATAACACGGTTATCTTTACTTGACCACGGATGAAACAAGACGCCGGAGTGCAGTGGCATGCCACGAAGTACTCGGTAATTGTCGTTTCAAATGGCATTACTAGTATTTATCAAAAAAACTTAGCGCTCATATATCAAGGGTAGCATAGATTTTCACTAGTCAAAAACATTATTCAATTTATTTTGGCACACAAATAATTTTAATGTGCAATAATATGAAAAAGATACTAAATATAATTTGAGTAAGTTTTACTTGTGGTAGGTCTCACGTATGCGAGGGGTCGTCTGGGTACCACCGCAATGTTTATTTCTATATTCTACCGCCACGCAGCAGTGTGCATGCACCGTTGTATTCCGGTTTGAACGACATTGTAGCCAGCGTAATTACTGGGCATTATGAGACTTAACATCTAATGTCTCAGAGTGACGAGCGGAGTGGAGTGCCACGCAGTAGTTTGTATTTAAAAGTTCTGTATGGTGTTGCTACTGTTTATGAGCGGTCATATCGCTTACCATCAAGCAAGCAGCATGCTCGTCTCGTCAATCAGTAGCAATAAAAAAGTAAACTTAAGTTAAATATTATAAATATAATATGTTGACTGGTTGTTGATAAGTTAAGTTTAACTTAAGTGACTAATATTTATTTCTCAAATAAACCGGTCATTTAAACAGACGCTAATACAAATAGTCTTGTAAAGTTCTTTCAGTTTCCAACTCATTAATAGAGTTTTAATTACTTTTGTCGGAACAGTGAATGTTGTTTATATTTGCATGATTTTTACAATCGTAATGTTTTTATTTTTAATCACTTTTCCTTAAATATTTAAAAGGCATGGTAATGTACAGTAATGGAGGCACCCATTTTTGCTAAGATTGGGGTCACTAATATCGCACTTCGGCAAGGAGAGTCACGACAAAAAAAAACGTTTTTTGTTATTACATAGAATACAGACATATCTACACAATAAGGGAAATTGGACTGTATCTATATCCCAAAAAAGTTTTTATTTGTGTTGTGACTCTGTTTTTTCCGCTGTAGGTATATTATAGATACCTAGAATAGATCATAGAAGTATAACGATCTATGGTACCTACCAGATAAATTGACACTTAACATAATTTTTTAATCTGCAGCCGCCTTTATTACTGGCACGAATGAATAAAAGTAAAACAGTCAGTTTTTAAAAATTGAATTATTTAAAAAGTTTGTGGGAGTTTTGGCGGGAACTTGGAAGTGTCATGAGGTGCTCTTGTTTTAATTCATTATTTTGGTGATATTTAGTGTTATATTGCATAATTATGGTGGTATATTATCCAATATAGTTCTATTAAAGAGCTCAAATGAAGTGAATTGAAATAATTGTGCTAATCAAGTGTTTTTTCTGTTGCCGCCAAAACTCCTCGATAAAGTCTTGGTAAGGTAGCCACTGCTTTACTTCGACATACTACAGATAATAAAATATACAAACCAAACTTGACATTGGCAAAATGTGAACACAAATGCCATTAAAAAAAAAGTTTGTGCATATTTCAGTGACTGGTGTTTCCGTAGTATATATTATACTCTTTGGACTGGTGAGAGCACTATATTAATGTACTGTGCAAACTCGAGTCACGTGTTGCGGTCCTAAGATCCATCTCCTTATTCAGGAAGCTGCTTTGCTATGAATAGTGTCCACGTCACATTTGCATCACACAAGTTTCAGTGGCTTGTACATGAGAATCTAATGTATATATTTGACTGAGATTTGAGTGTCAGCAATGAAGGTATCAACTTGTATAAGAACTAACGCACAAGTACCTAAATTGATTTGAAATTTTCCTATATTTACTATGGTTTCTAATATAAAAAGAATGAATCAAGCGTGGAATCATAACTAAATATTGATGCTATTCAGAATAATGGAAGGGATCTTACTTACTGATAAGTAAGTTCGCACGGACATTATAAATATAATTTAAACACTTTTATTTAAGATATTCAACAACTAACATTTTCTACCTACACAATATGCGGATACTACGTCGAACAAAGAAAACCAATCAATAAACATCTAAGACATAGATGTCCTAGAAATCCACCCATACAACAGTTTATTCACAATTTCATTTTTATACAAAGGAAACGCACATTATAGATCCATTGGGAAATCGCTATGCACCGGTACAGATTTACGTTCCGTTTGTTACGAACTCACGTATAATCTGTTTGTTTTTATTGCGAAATGAAATATGTGTTTCTGAATATTTAGGTTTTGTTGTTTACATTGAAAAGAAAAAACTGTAACTGTAATTGCAATAATTGGGAGGAAGTCGATACAAAAATCTTATGTTAAATGGGAATAATACTATTCTTCCATTAATGAGAATGATACTATTATAGATATTTCACGTTAGAGGAAAGGTCAAATGGTCCGGCCCGTTTGGGAATCTTGATATAAGAGAGTCTTTATCCCCGGAACTATAGTTCAAATTCTCATCCTCCTAATATGAATTTAAAAAATATAGGTACATAATTGGTTCCAAAAAGTACCTACTGTAAATTATTAGTATTTCTAAAGATACACAGATACAGGTCATAAAAAGTATTTTCTATACCTAAACTAATTAATTTGTATAGTAATAATATTATTACGGTAATGATATTATTATTATTATATTTTGATAATTTCATCATGTAGTATCTTTAGAATTGTCCACATACCTAATAGTATCGTAAAATGAAAATGACAGAAACTAATTGGCCATTACATTAAACCGAATTCGGTTAATTTTGTAAAGACATTGACAAAGGCATTCAATTAGAGAGTAATTAAAGCTTTTCAGTACGCAAAATTAAAAGGTACACTAACGCTACCTTTGCCATTACTGTTGTTGGACGTAAGTTTGCCAGTTGGTGCTGAAAGTGTTCCTTAAGTTAACCACGATATATTTAGTCTGACATCATTCTTAATTGATGACAATATCTATTTCTACCGCCAAGCAACGTTGAGCATGCACTATTGTGTTCCGGTTTACAGGAAATTCTAGCCAGTGTCATTACTGGGCATATGAAACTTAACGTCTGAGGTCTTAGAGTGACGAGCGCAGTGGAGTACTACGTAGTACCTTATAATTCTGAGTACTGTGTGACGTTGTTACTGTTTATGGCCAGTCGTGTCGCTCACCATCGGGCGAGCGGCATGCTCCTGCAATAGAATAATTAAAAAAGTGCCAATCTGATGGATTATATATATTTCGTAAAACATCCGAGGATTAAACTGATAACAAATTCTATCAATTGATCGTGAAAGTGGCGCAATAAGAATACAGTTTGGCATACTTACCAAAGACCTATATTGAATGCATTATGCTCGAGATATAACTATTTATTTGAAAACGGATGACAATCTCATTAACATTACTTCAAAAATTCAAAAATCCTTCCCTCCATATCATACCATAACAGCCCTGTATTATATACTGCCCACTGCTGAGCACGGGCATCCTCTATAACTGAGAGGGAGAGGCTTTAGTCCACCACGCTGGCCTAGTGCGGGTTCGCAGACTTTACATACCTTAGAAATTCAGAGAATTCTCAGGTATTGCAGGTTTCCTCACGATGTTTTCCTCACGATGTTTTCCTTCACCATTAAAGCGAGCGATAATTCACAAAGAATACACACATAACGTTTTTTTAGAAAAGTCAGAGTTGTATGCCCTTGGGTTTTGAACCTGCGGACATTCGTCTCGGCAGTCCGTTCCACTCCCAACTAGGCTACCGCCGCTCCTACATATTATTAAAAATCCTTCACTACATATTATTATAAACCAAAGTCCCCAGCCGCGTCTGTCTGTCAGTCTGTCCGTCTGAATGCGATACTGGAACCCGATTGGTCTTATAGGGAAGACGGTAAAGGCGCGTGAGCACGGGGGTCAACTCAGGGGCGCACGTCTTAAGAACCACTGCGGGGATACAGTCTAGCCTACTCGACTTATGGATGATGATAATAAATAATCGACGCTTTTAAATAATAAACAGACAACGCACGGTTGACTATGAGCAAATACAAAAAGGTATTAACCTCTTTTAAAGATATTAACACCTATTTGAAACTATAAAGCCATCTTGGGTCAAACTGCTTGAGGTTATTAGATAGAGGTCCATAAGCGCAACGGCTGTATGATCCTATTAAATGGACACTCCCAGCTAATGCATCTGATGGGATGTTTATGGAAGCCGCGTGTATCGCCCACTTACATTAACTGGATATATGTTCGATGGGCCGGAGGTAAGTATAGTCTTGTGGGCCATGACCTCCCGATCTTATTTACTACTGTATTATATTACTGCCCACTGGTGAGCGCGGGCCTCCTCTACTACTAAGAGGGTTTTTAGGCCTTAGCCAACCACGCTGGCCTAGTAAAATATATAGTCCCATCTTTGAATGTATTTTGCATAATACGAATTAAAAATATTTCAGCTGCTTTATTGATACATTTCTTTATGGTTTGCATGCTATAGAAAAATAAATTAAAGTACCTACTGGGCACTAGATACTTCTGAACCTGCACTATACATACAATACGTGTAATTTGAACTTTGAACTTTTTATTATAAAATAACAATACTAATAAGTTAACCGAAGATTTATAAAATTCAAATAAAATTTCTATTATATTACCACCCTCGCCAGTCCAAACTCCGTGCCTGCACCGTGTCTGAAGGCATTCGAGCACACGTTTGGTCTATCAATGTTAAATAATGGAAAGATCACGTATGCTCTTCACGGGCCATTAGTTTCGTACCTAGGATGTTCAAATGGGATACTTAAAACAAGTTCAAGTCCTGTTCTGGAATTGAATTTTGTGACTATTTTGCTGTATGTTTATGAGTATTACTGATGTCATGTAGCCGTGGAAATATATTCTAATTTGAGTATCATCAAAAATAATCCACTGTTTGATTAGTTTAAATATCCTGTGGGCTCTACATCTAAAGAGGAGAGAGCCCAGTGCTTCAAAATTCAGTTCCGGATAGCATTAAGAGGTAGGTGTAAAGCCTGGTTTAGACTACGACAGTATACACGGTAAGCTCAGTGTATACACCGACTGTCAATATGTGAATATCCCTAAATATCACACATAGGGTCTCTTTCACCATCTCCAAGTAAAGCGTTGATTAGTTACTTCCCAATTAACGTTAATCGGCAAGTAAAACTTACGAGTATCTTCTATCAATTTCACAAGCGAAAATAAAGCTTCGAGTAACAACTTACCGGTTAAGTGAATGACGTTACAAATCATACGTTACATTCGTTCAATATTACGTCAACTATACTCGTCAAACGTCATTGGCAGGTTAGCTGTCATTTGTCATTTCATTTCGTGTATTGTTTGTTGTGTTTTTGGTTAGGAAATTATTGCGTGTTGTTTTAATATTTTTATAAATTATCATGGATGAAGTTAAAAGTGATACAAGTGCAAACTTTTCATTACATGAGAGGGACATTTTGATATCACTTGTACAGAAATACCAAACTGCTTGATTTCTGAAATCGAGATTTTTTGTTTGTTAGATAAGTAGGTACCTACTGATGTAGGTTACTGACAGAGCATCGTATTCAATCTTTATGTCCAAGGTATTAATAATTATGATTTGATAGGTTATCTATTAGTATTTAAATTATTTTAAATAATGAGAAAATTATACTCACCCTTGCGTTTTAGGAATTATTTTGTTATAGTAAGTTATGCACTTGGTTCACTGCATACTACGATAGACGAAATCTAGCGAAACAATCAGTTTCATTTAAGTCCGTAAAATAATCAACACGGAATTTAAATACACGAATCCTCGATATCCGTTGCAGCGTAGAATATTCTAATTTATCCAATTGATGATCAATTAAATCAAATAAATCCATTTTTAGACAACAGATATATAAATATTTATTAATCTAAACTCTGTGATTTTATTTAACTGTCAAGTAAACACGCTAATTGACAGACGACGTGGCAAGTAGTTACGGGTCAGTTTAATCATATGATTAGTGCTACTCGAACGTCGTGAAATTGACACGTGCAGTTACGGGTCACTTTAACTGGCGATTAGTCTACTCGATACTTTACTCGAAGGTGGTGAAAGAGGCCCTTAGTGTCGCTGTCTAAACTTAACTTTACACTAGTTGCCTATAATGGCCAACTTTGGTTTCAGTTATTGAAAAATGTGATAAGTGAGACAAAAGGAAATAACTGTAGATGATAATAATATGTTCAGTAATTGGAACACGCATACTGCTTTCGGCTAGTTTAAAATTTGGGCATGGAAAATGCATGAAAATATGTTATGTTTCTATGAATTAAGATGCCCGCATTTTAAGCGACCTTGCGTTCGATTTTAACCTGTTTAGCGCAGTTTTCATAGATAATACTTTATAACAAAAAAACTGCAATTACGAAGAGGTAAATAAAGTCTCTAAAATTGGCTACCTCTGTACCTACGCTCTAATTATACACGAAAATTACAAAATCCTTAAACCATAATTCCAAAATCAAAATTATCTCACTTCCTTTGATGAATTTATTGTTTCGAAAATTGTCTCTTAATGAGATAATTAACTAGCTTTGTAGGTTAAAATTGTTAACAAATCTGTGTGATTACAGGATCGTGTCTCAGTTACGGACATTCCTGTTGGGGAGGTAAGTCGTAATTAAGTTTTATTTCCATTATATTATGATTAGATTACCCTCTTACACAGTACACATATGCCTCTTATAACAAAAGGACAGTATATCAATTTTCGTTTTAAGCTGGGTATACACGAGACGAGTTTCTCGCATGGCAGAGGCGAGATATGGTCTTTAGGGCTTATTGAAACGAGAGAAAATATTCGCCTATATTGTTCTTTAGCTTTGAGTGTTTAAATGGGAGACAGATTCTCAATGAGTTCTCGTAAATAATTCCGTTATATTCTGATACTCTCTCGTGAGAAATTTGTCTCGTATACATCAAGCCTAACGTATAAAGTAGCACGTTGCGCTAACTTCTTAATTTAATCAAAGGGGTCCGGTTGATATGAGGGTGTCGTGCTGCCTAGAAACTAATTGATTATGTATATCGCAAAGAATTTCTAGGGAGAATAAGGGTGATCATAAAAATAATAAACTATCTTGTAGAATCCCAGATAAGAAAAGGTTTTTATAAATTTATTGACGATAGTTTATGTAATTATCAGTTTCTGGGACTCTCGACCTAGACCCTTTAATAATACCAGCCCTGTATCATACACTGCTCACTATTAAACATTGACCCTTTATTCAATACTAAAGTTTTTGCGTATTTTAGTACTGTAAGTGTAAATCCTACGGTACATCCTTAGAATTATAGTAATGTAAATCATATCATGTAAAATTTATACCCTCTGCTTATCGCGATAAGAAAACTTTATCATCCCCATGAAGATTAGCCGCTTCATTACAAGTCCGAAATTTATGGACATCAAAATATTATCACATTTATAATGTAGGCGAAAACAGCTACTATTAGTTCTCAACTGAACCGAGCTATGACAAGATGATAGAACTCACAAGTTTTTTTAAAATGCCTACACAGAACAGCTGCCAATCGCGTGTTAGCTGCGTGTTAGATATCAAAACTTTTAGGAAAAGTTCAACGATTGTTGGGCGTTAAAATTTTAAATATGAAACAAATATTTTCTCGCCCTGCAGAGCTATTTAAAAATTAAATCTCGAAACAGTTTTGTTGCAACATTTTTGTCCCATCCCCAATTACCCTTTCTTTACATTAATAACTAGTATGTATCTAGTGATGGTGAACGTGTTAGTTCCCACAGCAGTAAAATCCCTCCGTATCGCGTCACCATTGCCATTATCGTTTATATTAGTTCCATTTTAATCTCACGGCTTATGGCTTATTGTGCAATAAACTATTCTTACACGTTCTCTGCGCAGTAGTTTTATCAATGCGAGATATCCTTCAGATTTGGTGGCGTATTTCGTATCCCGTATGATGGTCTCGGGTTCGATTATTAATTGGGTAAAGTGTTTTATGATGTAAATCTAAAGTAAATGACAAAAGGCTCGCCCTTTCTTCCAAGGGGCCTAGCGTAACGTAGCTAACGAAAATAGTAAGTATGATACATCAGAGAAAAAGTTATGACGTATACAATATGCATGCATGAACTAAAAATAGATTTGCGAATCGGTAGAATCGATTTACCTTTAGGTAGAAATTTTCTAAAAACACCAATCTCGCCAATCTACATTCTCTTACTTAATTCGTTATCTAATTCAATAACTTCTTCTGGATATGCAACTAAGGTACCTATCTACGTTCTCTTAATGCTTGTGGCAGTATAACCAATTTTCTTTTGCAACGTGTGACGCTTTTTAACGTTTGGCAACATTGAACTTATGACTTTTCATACGTGCAACAAGACAAACATGAAGTGACAGTGTATTTTTCTTGAAATATACTATTATAATTTTTATGTTGGCACGACTTAATCCACTCTCTCCATATATATCGATGTTACCGTATAGGATATCTAATACACGTCTTTCAAAGCTCAATAGTAAGCTCATAAGCATCAGCTTCAAGGATTAAAAGCTCATCCCGTCACCGAAATTAACCTGATGAAACAATGTCATCACCTGTGACATTAATCCGCTAATGTCAGTCAGTCCTAATGATACTAATTTGAACGTGACTGCTGTTAAAAATGGCAGTTAGGCGGGAAACGCGATTACCGTCATGAATTTTGAGTTTTTAATGAAATAAAAGGTATGTTTCATGTTATTAGCCTGTTTAGGGATGGTAACGCGGGATTTGATCCGCGTGTTTTGTTCTATAGTAAATAATGCTAACGGAACTCAAATATTAACATTACGTAGAATGTCTTTACGATCTTTGAAGAACTAAATCTTGAAGCGTAGGAGCAGCATCTATATTATTTAAAAGAGTATTAATATTCATATGGTCACTGTAAGATGTTTCTAGGTTAGCTAATTACGTAATAACTTAAGACAAAAGGTCCCTTAAGTAGGGACTGAATAAATTAACCGACTTGGTATTACATGGATCTCACAACTTTTTACGGTAGAAGAACCGAGTTGCGAGACTTGGTTTTTTTTACAAGTTCTGTTTTTGATGGCATCTCCTTTCTTTTTGTAGGTATTATATTATATATTTATACATGTACACTGATTTATTCACTGCAAATATAACTTTGTAATCCTATATGTATTATATAGGATTACAAAGTTATTTATGCAGTTGGTGTATCTAGAAAACTGGACCGAAGTTACAAAATATTTTAGTTTTTCCTTGATTTATACACTAAACACTAATTTTACTCTAAACTTGAAGCTGCTATGTCTGCTAGAAGTGCCTTAGAGTTTTGATGATCGGTCAGTCAGTCAGTGAGTGACAAAATTAAGAAACTTTGACTAGTTATAATTCTTAAACTACTGGTTCAAATTGAATGAAATTTGGAATATACCGTGTTTATACAACGCCTGCTTGGTTACTGAAAATTCATGCTTCTAGTTTTATCCACAACGAAGTTATAGGGGGTCGGAAATGGCCTGAACTGCTTCGAGAAAAGGATGGTACGGCCGTGCCGCTTTTTTGCTCGACTTGGCGGGGGCACTGCCGTGCCCCCAGATTGATCCATTATGACAATCGCCTATCTCAAACCAAATTCGCGTCACAATCAGCTGTTGATAGCGTGAGAATTGTCACCTGCAACACTGATAGTAAATATTAGAGTAACATTTAGATCATTTTAAATGAAAATTATTATTTGAAACACTTTTTTATCCACCTTTTATTCTACTCGGATGTACCGTAATGATTCACCATATTTTTTACAACGAGTCTGCTTGAGGGCCTGTAGGTAATAGAATAGAAAATAATGTATGCAAATTACATATCTTATTGACAAGTCTAGCGCAAGGATACGTCATTCCCATACGTTTTGTTCCTATTCTGTTGGCGTTAACGCTTGTAGAAAAGCATCTTGGCTACAGGGCTAGATCAATCTTCGCTGGAAGGTTGTTATCCGGACAAACGTGTTAAACAAAATACGCACGACTTGATTAGAATACGGGACCTTTTGTTCCACGCTACCACTAGGTAGACACGATACATATAATTGCAAAAAATTTATAAAATTGTTGACTAAATTTTTACCGTGGTGAAGCAGCTCTTTAAACCATGACAATGTTGCGTATCCATAGCAATACAAATATTCTCGTAATGCATAACATTATTGTTTCGATTCAACGTTTTGAGACCGAAAGTTCGTCCTGCTTCCTGATTGACATTGTATATGGCTATGGTACTTTCTTGTAGAGTTAAAAAGTTTTGGTCTTAGTAAGTACCTAATACATACATACTAGCAGACATTTTAAAAATGAGGCAGGCATTAGGCAATTCTAGATGCATTTCGCTTTTAGCAGGTCCGTCTGGAAATCTTTAGGAGAGGTCTATGTTCAGCAGTGGACTCAATATTAATGATGATGATTAGATAATATTGTTTCATTGTGGGGTATTAAAGAGCTTTGTATCTAACTATTCCGTACTACTGTATTAATTTTTGTTGGTATTGGTTTCCAGCTCACGGCAAACGTTCAGGCAAGCCCCCAGCGGCCGCTCCCGACTGGTACCTCACCAGGATACTCCGTCGCATGGCCGCCAACGCTGAAATGGTGAGCGAATACTTAAAACATTTAAATAAAATAACTGCTATTTATTTATTTATTTATTTATTTATTTATTTATTTATTTATTTATTTATTTATCATTTGTACAATATTTTTACAGGTACATTAAACCTAATACAATATTGTCGCTATTAACTATTGTATTCAATAACACACTTTATACTATAACATTTAAATATATAATATCAAGAATATATATATATTTTTTTTTGTATACGCTTAACCTCCGTGAAATATGTAACATCTATTATGTATAATAACGACTAATTAATGTGGCTTGTGAAGTATAAAAATAACAAGTTTATTATCATGATTAAATAAGTGTATACCTATCTAAGTTATTATTATAATTTTGAATTAGACATTTTATGAATAAGTAAAAGATTTAAAAAGTCTTTATTGCTCAGGATAAACTTTATACTATTATGGCTACTCATTTACTTCTTTTTCCTTTTTCTATGATAATTTAAAAAACCCAAAACTACAATTTATATCCAAAATGCCTCAACTTTACATGTAACAAATATCAGCGCCATCTATATTTCGTGTTCAAAACTTCCAGGACCGTGTCAAGCCCGAAGATTCAAAATACGACGATCTCAACGCCATCTTCCAGGTGGACGTGGCAGACGATACTCCCGCTACGGACAGATTGCTGTGAGTTTTATTAATCTTCCTCCACAGATATCGCTACTTTATGG
This sequence comes from Sphinx pinastri, assembly GCA_947568825.1. Lineage (NCBI taxonomy): Eukaryota > Metazoa > Arthropoda > Insecta > Lepidoptera > Sphingidae > Sphinx > Sphinx pinastri. The sequence goes on along the minus strand of OX387627.1, from coordinate 3,089,607 downwards.
AACACACATAAAAAATGTATTAGTACTTTATTACTTTACAGAAAGATATAAAGCTGCGTGGCTAATTACACTCTCGTTTCTATGATTTTAAATGTACATAACATTTAAAGTCGATTTCGTCTACTCTTTCAAGCGATCATATGAATTAATCAGAATTCGAAACAGCTACCTATAGTTGGGTGTGGAACGGACTGCCGAGTCGAATGTCCGCAGGTTCAAAACTCAAGGGCACACACCTCTGACTTTTCTAAAAAGTTATGTGTGTATTCTTTGTGAATTATCGCTCGCTTTAACGGTGAAGGAAAACATTGCGAGTAAACCTGCATACCTGAGAAGTTCTCTGAATTTCGAAGGTATGTGAAGTCTGCCAACCCGCACTAGGCCAGCGTGGTGGACTAAGGCCTTAACCCTCTCAGTTGTAGAGGAGGCCCGTGCTCGCCAGTGGGCAGTATTTAATACAGGGCTGGTATGGTATGGTATAACAGCTAAAAACCGCCGGATCACTTCATCTCTTTTATACGTTGCTGCATTTAATTTACACCTAAATAATAAACGCTAAGATAATCGTAGATTATATTGAGAATAAACTAGTATTAACAATTCATTTGTATATACAAAACATAGTTTTTGTAAGTGTACCTGCCAGTACATTTAAAAACTAATCATAACACATATCTTGCCTTTATACCCGAAGCGGTAGGCAGAGGTACCACCAAGGCACCCTTTTCGCCATGTGTTTTCCGTCCCATGGTGTGATGGGGGCGAGGTTATTGCCATATCGGGTAGAAATTACTAGAAATACCAAGCAACAGTGTGCATGCACGTTGTAGCCAGTATAACTACAGGACATAATGAGACTTAACATCTTATGTCTCAGGATGACGAGCGCAGTGGAATGGCACACAGTAGTTTGTAAGTCAAGGTGCTGGATGGTGTTGCTACTGTTTATGGGTGGTCGTATCGCTTACCATCAGGCGAAAGGCATGCTCGTCTCGTCATTCAATGCAATAAAAAAAAAAAAAACTCCGGGCTGATACTGAACAGAAAAACTTAAACACAGTAGATTTTAAATTGCCTTTGGTATTTCCAGTGCCGTGAGCCATGAACGTCCAGTAGACTTGCCTTTCAGCGAGACGCTTGATGCGAAACCAATGATCGACGACGAAGTACTCTCCAAAATGAAGATTTGGCAGATGATGGTAAGATCCCTTTTATAGCACTTTGATAAATAATAACATAAGTAGAAAAGCTTTGAGCATTGGTAACGCTGGTGTTTTTAGTCATTTTAAAAGTAATGAATAAAATTTAGTAATGAACATTTCAAATGTAAATTTCTATTAAAGTAAAACTTATAATGTGTAGTTGAGTTTGTAACTTGGAGTTAAATTACTTATACTCTAAGTTGATAGTTTGTATAAGTAAATGTTAACTGCGTAGTTATTGTATTACTGTTTTATGCTAATCTAATATTTTCTTTGTTTTATTTGTTCGTCCATAAATCAGTCACATACCTATATCATATAATATTATAATTGATGAAACCTGATAACAAAATTACAATTTTCTATTTTGCAGAGAGAAACACCCGAAGACAAGTGAACTGTCGATATGATAACCCATGACTGATGTTATTCTATCAAAATTGATTTATAAAACATTTAATTTAATACAATATATTGTAATTAATACTCTGTAAGATGTCTGTATAGCCAATAGCAAGGCTGGGTTGCCATTGGCCATAGTTTGTATATAGAATAAGATTTAAAATGTGCCATTCCTAAATATAATATTTAAACAGGGGATTGTGGTTTTATTTGAAGCCAAGAGAAATGAATTTTCGTTTGGCAAACTTTTACTTTCAGAGTTTGTAAATTTAAGTACCTTTTGTTTCTTTTACATAGATACATTTAATTGGTATTCATTCATAATAATATTATACTGTAATACATTCAGTTATACAAATAGCAAATACATTATACATTTTAACTTTATATACAGTAAATGTATACAGGTGGACTTAATGCCTGAGGCATTCTCTAACAGTCAACCTTTGGGTGATGCAGAGTTGAGACAAAGTGGGTGTATATAAAACATAAATAAGACAAAACATATACTATACTTACATAAATACATAATATACATACTAAAATACATAAATGCCTACATAAATACAAATATACTAATTCTGTACAAATTTGCAATTTTTTGCAATCAGCCCTGTATTATACTGCCCACTGCTGAGCACGGGCCTCCTCTACTACTGACGGGGGTTAGGCCTTAGTCCACCACGCTGGCTTAGTGCGAGTTGGCAGACTTCACATACCCTCAAAATTCTTACGGAGAGTTCTCAAGTATGTAGGTTTCCTCACAATGTTTTCCTTCACCGTTAAATCGAACGATAATTGATAAACAATACACACGTAACTTTGAAAAGTCAGAGGTGTGTGCCTTGGGTTTTGAACCTGCCGACATTGTCTCGGCAGACCGTTCCATTCCCAACTAGGCTATCGCCTGCGTCGTAAAATATATTATATTAAAACAAAATAACTTCCTGAAACTATGAAAGTTGTGAATCTGCTACACTATTAGCGAAAAGCATCCGAACTTTTGATTTAAAAGTGAACCTTTTTTTTTTTTTTTATTCATTTAAGGCACACAGAATACAATCAAAAACATATAATAATGACTATAGCTAGGGTTAGTACTTAATCTAGATTGCACTCCAAAATGTGTGCCCAAATCATGACTACTACATATGATGTGTTAATATTTAATTATGATCACTGTAAATATTAAACGATACCGCCTACTTAAGTATTTTTAAGGCAATATTAAAATTCAATGTCTAATTCTTAATTTTAAAGCAGTTTTTGCCGTAAACTTATTATAAACTTTGCTGGGTTGCTGTGCATAATGTCAATTTCTTTATGTTTCTTAGCCAAATCGTTATACGAGCGACACATTCTAGTTATAGGATTGTAATAGGAGGTAAATTCGAATGTTTGTTGAAGCCCCGACATTTTACTGCCCGCAACATAATTTAGGTACATTTTTACTCATTTCCATCGTACGTCTTACATAAAACATCGCAAATTTTCTTAATTACTCAAATTCAGGACCAAGTAGATAACATCCAATGTTTATGTTCAGTTAATTATTATTTACTACAAGAAAAACAATTCACTAACGGTCTATTATAATTTTAACTAGCAATAAAAAAGGAAAATTATTCAAATCATAGTCATAAAAATAACGTACTTACATCTGAAATATTATTCGTTTCTTTGATATAGTTATAGACTAAGAAAAATGGTGTTGTTATTCTTGCTACATTATCTCTATTGTAATAATACATACCAGACTTGTATTACACGCTGTCTCACTGCTCGACAAGACCCACCTGTACTACTGAGAGGGTTATCACAGCGAAAATACAGCGAAATTGGTCTATTTTGCTTACTTTCATAGTTTGATGAGTTATGGAATTTTGCTGTGGGGTGGTGCTGCTGACATTTATACTATATTTGTTCTTCAAAAGCGAGCTATAAAATCTATCTACTCCCTAAGCTGTAGATGTTCTCTGAGAGAAAAAATCAAAGAAACAAATATAATGACAGTAGCATCACAATTTATATTCGCTAATTTAATGTACGTACATAAGAATATAGAAAACTTTCCAAAAGTTCTACTACTTCTACTAGAAGCAAAAATAATCTAGTTAATCACAAAACAAGGCTCCAAAAAATCAGCAAATCTTTTAAGGGTTACTGTATACACTTTTATAATAAAGTACCAACTGAAATTAAGTGTTTAAACATTGGTAAATTCCAAACAACTATTAAGCGAAAGTTATGTAATAAAGCTTATTACAAGATTTCATAATACATAGAGGATAAAAAAGCCAGGGATTAAATTTTTTCATGTGATTTTCTTTGGAATCATGTCTTTCGTTTTAATAAAGTTTCTTTGTTTCCATCTGTGAGCGGCTTGGGTATGACATACTCCTTAACTGTCTTTGCCTGCGGCGGCGTCGTGTGCCGGGTCGGCCACTTCCCTGTAATATGGTTGAGGAGGCCGATGACTGGCACATGCGTCATACTCGTGAACGGGTGCTGCTTGTGTGGACTGGTCTGCCCTTTTCGCTTACTATATATAAGTATTGGGGGTATATCTTAAACTTAGATTAATAACGACATCTTGAAGATTTCAGATCAAGTTATTACATGATTCCTGAGATAGTTATGCACTCGTGTTGGAATTTAAATTTTTATTACCTATTTTGCGAGTATATAAATGAACTGCTCTAAACATAAGTAAACAAATACTGAATTGTATATTTTTTTTTCTCTGCATAATGCATTTTATACCTTGAACTGATTTTGAAAAGAGCAACACTAGAGTTTCTTGCCCGTTCTTCTCTAGTGAGAACTGCTTTCCGAACTGATGGTAGAGTAAATATTGACGGAATCTAAATAATGTATAACATTTTATGGGTTCGAATAAATTATTTCATTTCATTTCATTTCATTTCCTTCATTACACTTCCAAGTTCCCGCCAAAACTCCTATTTACAGTTTGTCTACTGATACTTATATATTGACAGTTACAATATTGATTTATAGAGCTCGTTGTCTATTGTTTAGTGCTATCCTTTTTCCTATGCTGCTAGGAGGTCAAATTATGAATTTACGAAACCCGTACTCAAGAAACAAAATATGGAACACTTCCTCAATAAAGAGACTAATTTAAGTAGATCTTAATATTCCAGAACATCCTAACAACATTTCATAAGCTCTAACACGTGAGTTGTAAAAATGAAAATTACATATTTAATTTATACATAGCATAAGCTACTTGTTTCTCCTATTTCGGGGATAAACAAAGGTGTAACAAACCCACATTTTGCCAGCTTTGTTTAATACCATATAATAGGGGGTAGGCATATTGCCATATACCCTACACATTTCTAGATTCCGGGCTGATACTTTTTTTTATTTTTATTTATTGCTTTGAATGACGAGACGAGCATGCCGTTCGCCTGATGGTAACCGATACGACAACCCATAAACAGTACCAACACTATCAGCACTTTTTGTTACAAGTACTGTGTGGCATTCCACTGCACTCGTCATCCAGAGACATAAGATGTTAAGTTTCATTATGTCCAGTAGTTACACTGGCTACAATGTCCTTCAAACCTACACACAACAGTGGATGCACACTGATGCTTGGCGGTAGAAATAGACATTGCGGTGGTACCCACCACGGTGGTAGAGACCTACCACCAGTTAAATACTGAACAGAAAAACCTGATATTACTTTGGGTGACCCGGGATTCGAACCCGTGACCTCAGTGCGATAATCGTACCGCGCATGCAATAAAACTACACCGACGAGTCTGGTAAACTAATACTTTATTTACGAAATGTAAATGTAAGTTAACTAAACTTAACGTATCATAAAATATGGAATTGTTGGTTATAACTTACAACCTTAGAGCATTACAACACAGGTTATAAGTGCATTGTAGACCTTTGTCTTACTTTTCTCAAGAATTGCATCAAAAAACAAACAAGCAACATTCTAGGTATCTAATATGTAACTAGCATAAAACTAATAGAAGTAAAAGTAGTGACTGCCTCGATGGCGTAGTTGTAATACGCTAAGACTGCAATGCTGAGGGCTCGGGTTTGATCCCCGGGTCGGACAAAGTGATATTCGGTTTTTCTACTCAGTATCAGACCGGAGTCTGGAATTTGTACCCGAAAGGGCGAAAGGCTTGCCCCCTATCACATCATGGGACGGATTACGCATGGCGTAAAACGGGTGCACTAGTTGCACCTCTGCCTACCCCTTCGGTGATAACCGGCGTGAGTTTGTGTATGTGTGTGTAAGTAAAAGTATGTGCTTTATACCTCAACTACGCTATAGTTAATTAAATAGATAGCATTTTTCTGAACAAAGCATTAATAATACCCTTTTTCAAACAAAGCTAAAGGGCCCATACAATACTATTCAAGAAATAATTCCTACTAAATGTAAGTACAAAGTAAGTCATTACGATCACACAACGCATCATCATTACTCTCCGCACGCAGATTTACAAGGCAATAAACGCAAGTTTTCTCTAAAAGGTTCATCTCAAAGCATAACATTAATCCCTTATGTTTGGCAATAAGAGTACAATGGTACAGTTTTTGTGATTTTTGGGAATTTGTAAAGTCTTTGTTTGTTTGATAAAATATGAAGGATACATTACAATGTTATTCCAACGACTTCACCTGCTTAAAGTATTTCCGAGGTAAAATGCATTCCCTAGTAGTAGGTACACAACTAAAATGTAGCTTCCTATTAGTGCAAAAATCGGGTCTCTAATTCAAGAGATTACGCTTTACATACATACAATCATCATTATTTTATGTGTTTAAAGTATTACTAAATGATTATGTTTATGCGAATGTTAGACTTTGAAATAAAACTAGATTTCTGATTTTATCACGCTTTTTAGTTATTTATTTTACTCCGACAGTTTCGAGGCGGTCTGCGCCCCGTGACCATGAAGGCTGAAGGCTTCGATACGTTAGCAGTAAAAAAAAATTATAAACCGTGATAAAATCCAAAAACTAAAAAAAAGTTTTATTTCAATATTAGTAAAATTGCGTATTCTCGTGATATTTATTACTCTTAAATCTTTTTTTTTTATAATGGCACTTTTTTTTTTGTATATGGTACTTGTGTTCACATTTTGCCAATGTCAAGTTTGGGTTGTCTTTTTTTATTATCTGTAGTATGTCGAAGTAAAGCAGTGGCTACCTTACCAATACTTTATCGAGGAGTTTTGGCGGCAACAAAAAAAACACTTGATTCGCACAATTATTTCAATTCACTTCATTTGAGTTCTTTAATAGAACTATATTGGATAATATACCACCATAATTATGCAATATAACACTAAGTATCACCAAAATAATGAATTAAAACAAGAGCACCTCATGACACTTCCAAGTTCCCGCCAAAACTCCCCTCTTAAATCTTAATATTATGTTTTAAAGAGATCGTATGATATATTGAAACAATGCCAATCTATGATTAAATGCTTGAAAACATTTTTTTGTTTGATGTTATAAAATATAAGTAACATTTTTATTTTACAACTACCAATAGTCGTATTTGAATTATATAGAATTTTAACCACCACATCGATAATTTATTTCGCAATGATTTGTATCTCAATAAAATACATCAATTTAAATATCACAAATGAACTAGTTAACCCAAAAAAATGACACTAAAGGTGCTTCTGCTTTTGTATACTAATTAACCTAAATGTAGGCAGCCTGGCCAGATATTTTGTTTAGTCTGTATTCAGGTACATTTTTAATAAACAAGTAGAATATTAACGAGCGTTCAGCCAACTGTTTAAGGTTTATTAAGGAACCAAAAAGTTAATTAATCAGTTAAAGGGATCAAAAAGTATTTGATGGGATTAAAATATTTGTTGAGCTCCAACCCCAAACTTTGTTATGTGATTATACATTTTTTAATTATTAAACGACCAGAAGTTTGACTGTATCAGTTTTGAATGAATTACTCGTTCAAATATTGGTTCAAATGTTGGTCCATGAATGGCAAAGGTGTCCAGTACATTACGATCTAAATCCAACAGCATAAAGCGAAAACATATTTCCTGTAGAAAGGCGCACAATAATGTACAATTTTCCGGCTTTTGTGGCCTTAAATTGTTGCCGCAAGTACGACAAAATAATATAACTGTGAGTTTATTTTTATAAATACCTACCCGTTTTTTTTCACTATTGTTCACTACCAACATAACGAGGAAAATAAAAAAAAAAGTAAATTCAGTTACTGTTCAATTTAAATATGTAAAAACTAAAACTAGATTCGAATTACAAACGTATTTTCGTGGACAAAAAATTGAAACTGGTGATTAATAAATAGTTGTGAACGTGACGAATTTTATCATACAGTGATACATCTTGTTAAAGGGACAATGAGGCACAGCTGTCACCCGCCAAATGTACTCGGAGGTGACCACGAATGATAGAAACTTGCGACGATACGCAGAAAATTCAAGTATACCAGTTATTATTTCGAGTCTTAAGATGTAGCTGACATGGCAAAGCACATGCCCAAATAAAAAGGGCTTCCGAGATACTTTATATATTCGTACCTTTAGGACGAAAACGACACAATTCAAAGAAATCGAAAATTGAGTTGTCGTCGTAAAATTACTTAAAACGAAGTTCTCAATTCAACAATAGTTTGAACACAGGCATATTCAAGTGGGAACAGGACAAAACTATTATATCGGTCCCTTTTTTATTATATTTTCATAAAAAAGGGACCAGTTTTAAGTCATTTTATGGCGATAACCCAATTTTCGATTTTTTTTAATTGTGTCGTTTTCGTTCTAAAGGTGCGATATATTTGGATAATACTCCCAAAAACTAAGCCTTTGCAATAAACCGTATAATTTTAAAGTCCTCCGATTTTGAGATTTATGTAATTTTATTTCGCTTAAAAACTACACATAAATGAACGTTTATAAAACGATAGTAATAAATGCAGGAATAAAAAAAAAATGTCAAAGATCCATATTTTGGCCCTTTAATATCCATAAAGTTTGAGCCTGGTTAGATTTTGAAGCCCAGCACCCATACAAAAAGCGAATAACTCCTTTATCACCTACTTGCCTCTTGGTGTAAATTTGGTGGTTCGCTGCATTGTTCATAATCTTGAAAACTCCCCTATGATCACGTTTAACTGCACGTGTCTCTTGGCTGCTATCCATACGCCGTAATCCACGCATTATGAAGTTATATTACAAGTTAGTTCCTGATTTACCCGTTACTTGGAGATGGCGATAGGCTCGCTCTCTATTTCATGGGCAAAATGGCAAAAAATGGATGAACGAGTTGCTTTTCTATCTATCCTTTATAAATGGCGTGAGAATGTATAAATATCAAGTTTCTTATATTTAAAATTTTGTTATTTTTTATTAATAAATAGAAAGATGAGATTATGACAAAATAGTTTCAAAACCACCCAGAACTTTGAATTATAAGGCTCTGCATAGCTCAAAACCTGTCATACGTTAATAATTGTTAAGTCTTTTAGTGTCCAGTTATTTTGGATACAATGTCTTTTAAACTGGAGCGTACCATTGCCTGCATACCGCTGTATAGCTGCAGAAATAGACAAAGCGATAGCACGCAGCAGGTAGGATCTATCCAAACGAAATCTACGTAGCAGTAAATTTTTATTTTTACTTCTAAAATCAGATCTTTTACAACATCTCTATGACGGAAAGCAATTAACTTGCATCTGCCACGTCGCACGTGTCGTCGCTAAGTTACACGTGTAAGATTAATTACTAACTGAGGCCGAGTTTTTTAATCAGGTAAAGTTAAGGCTCTTACCACAGTGGCGAATTCACAGCTAGGCGAAGGCTCTGCGCCCTCATCCAGTAATATAGGGCTGTACACTCGGATGTGAATTTGAGAATTTATTATTATGCAAGTAAATATATGAACTACTCTAAACAAAATAAAAATGTGTATGTTATTTAATTCATATATTAGTATTATACACTGTACCTAATTTATACCTTTGAACTGATTTTGAAAAGAGCAACCCTAGAATTTCTTACCCGTTCTTCTCTGGTGGAAACTACTTTCCAAACTGGTGGTAGAGTAAAAATTGACTGAATCTAAGTAATGCTTAACATTTTATGGATTCGAATAAATGATTTCATTTAATTTCATTTCATATAAGACCGCTAAAATTACTTGAGCACGGATAAAACAACACGAGTTTAATGGTTAGCCTATACTAGCACCGAAAGGCATTCTTTATGATATGTAACTCCATTAATAGTCCATGGGCGGCGGATGCTGCTTAGTGCTTACTATCCAGCGGACTGTTCAAGCTTGTTTACCTAATACGGCAATAATAAAAATTAATCAATATAGAATCTAGCCATTAGTACAGTTATTCGCCTGGGCTTAAGGTAAATGTACCCTATTTAAATCTATTTACCGGTATTTTTAACTCTGTCCCAAACATTCGCAATTAAAATAAAATAGCTGAAGTCCAAACTGTACAGAATGGAACAGCGCCATGTGATTTCACATTTCTTTCATGTTGCGTTTAATGGAAGGTGGGCGACCATCGACCTCCACGATAACTCACACGTGACAAACAATGTGCAATAACTCTCGTTTGTAATCGGACATTGTCAACGCACATAATGCCTCTGTTCATTATTTATTAGAATTTTGTATTAGGAAAAGTATTTTGTCCCCCTGCGAGTGCATTAAGGTTGACAGGTATATCTCTACCGTGGAAGCATCGTATGATATATGCCGGCATAAATAAATCGATTATCGATACATATTCCTTTGATGGCATTCTTTTTGGACTTCACTGCGTTTGAAATGAGCATTCAGCGCCCCTTGCACGAATTTACGCATTTTCGTATATTATTCTCATCGAGTTAACGTGTTAATATTCGTTCGACGATACCTTACGACAAAAGAGAGACGTGCTGCCATTTTGACACATGTTTGTATAGACAATGATAGACAAGCATGGTTTCTTGATTTAACATTCGAAAGGACATGTCCTAAGACGGGCTTAAAATTCTAACCAAGATACTTTATATTTAATATTTGGATACCATTTAAACCGTTTATTTCATATAAGAAAATTCTATAATATTCGTAACTCTTCATCTCATTAAGTCTTGACTCTTGAGTAAAACACGAACATAGAAAATATGTGAACAATAAAATCTTATTTACCGCTACGAACACTTTAATCATTAAAAAGAAAAACGAGATTTCTTTATAATTCAGCATAATCGTAGAACGCAGTCTTCATTAAAGTTGTAGCTTAGTACATCTAAAAGAACATTGTTTTATGTATTATTTAAATTTCGAACAAAGAATTACAATTTCCATTTTTAATGAATAAAGCGCCCTTTATCCAGTGCATACTGTAATTTTTTTCTTACGTCTAATTAACTGTAGATCTGTAAATAAAAAACCAAAAACTACAGTTACATGTTTAGTTATTACATCTTAATATTTGCAATGACAACTTCTTTAATCCTTATCTTCGCACGTGAAAAATTGCATCTAATATATATCCCCAAAACCTGTAACAGTAATTGATTCGTTCTACCGCCGTGTAACGTTTATAATGGTACTTCCACACAATTGAACAATCTCCTAATTTACTAAATCGAAATGAACATCAATCTAAAAAACTACGCTCTATGATTACTTAAAATTAAAAGATAAGGGTTACTTAAATGTATTTTATTGATTTGTAAATGGGTGTTTCTCTGTAAACTGGGCAACTCATTGTCTCAGGCCAATAATTAAAAAATAATAACATATCATACATGGCTCATTGATAATTATGAAAGATAATAACCTAATCTACTTTGGCTCAACATTCAATATCTATTAAAATAAACTTTATAGGGTCAAAATCTCCTTTATAGTCCTCAAAAACCAGTCCCCTGGCGTGTCACCAAAGCAGAATACTCTCTTCAAACTTAATTAATTAAGACAATAACTATTGGAATCTATAAAATTGTTTTATTATTCAAACAATATTGTTTCATTGCTAATGAGACCTGTTTATATTTTATTAATATTATGTTAAGAAATAAAAAAAGTCAATTAAAGTTTGTCTCCGCATTTTGTGAACAGTTCCCCTGTCTATATTTAAAATTACGAGCCACGTAATTTAAAGGTTAAACAACGGCATTTTTGAGTGTAACGTAAAGGAAACAATCGAAAGTTTGCACCGTTACTGCCATTACGACTTGAATGCCATTTTATTTAGTGCTGCATGAGCGTCCTTCCTTAGAAGTTACATCGTAACCTGAGAGCCAACAGTCCTCTGGTAAGGATTATTTTTATTTCTTTTTATGTATTTTAATGATGGCCTAAAAAGTTTTAATCATTGTAATAGATAAATATTTCCTATGCACAGTAAAATAACATGGATCAATTACGTTTTGTGCTACCTTTCAATGAAGTCGATCTAAACAGTCCCCTGGCAACAGTCCCCTGTCCCTCAACAGGACAGGGAACTGTTTCAGTCTCCAGGGGACTGTTTTTATATTATTTTTGTTATTGTTTTAGGTACATGTGCGTTTTGAGTATGGCGCCAAGGAAGACAAAAAAATCTAAGGAAGAGACTTTACAAAGAAAAAGGAAAGCTAAGCGAAAGAGATATGATTATATTAAAAACAATCTGCAGAAAAGCTAAGAGCTTAGAGAAAAAGAAAAGAACGCTTGAAATATCTTAAGAAAAAGAACTAGGACTAGCTTCTTGAAAATATGACTCGACGAGAACACCTGAACGCAAAGAAGAAGTGGAAAGAGCACTGCACCTAGTATCGCAATAAGAAAAAAGTATTAGTAAATATTACTAACTCGTGTATGAGAGAAAATACTCTATATTCTAATTTATTTATCTAGTGCAACTAAACTGGTAACATCTGAACTTGCTGACATAATTAAAAAATAATAATAAATAAAATAAAGCAGAAAAAGAATCAAGAAATTATAGTCCTGAAGAAGAAAGTATTGAAGTACAAGAAACGACTATCGCGATAAAATAAAATAAAAAAGAGCCCAAAGATATACTAAATACTAAGTTACAGAACATGGAAAATACTCCAGAATTTAGAAAAGATGTTGTCAAAAAACACTATTCGGTGAAGTATTAAAAAAACAATTAAAGAAAATTTGGCAAAAATAGTTACAGGAAAGATAGTTGATTAATATAAGTTATAGCGAATGGAAAATATAGCTGTGATAACCTACAATAGACTAAAAAAGGAAAAAAAGGGCACATCGACTGGTAAGAAAAAACAATATTTCAGATGAATGTGAAAGAGCAGTTAGTTGTAAATTTCTATGAAGATGATTCTAATAGTAGAGTCGGAACGGGAAAGATAGAATTCATGTAGATAAAATTAGAACGGAAACGAAAGCGATAAACGCTTAATTCTTTGCTGGGGTTATACAAGAAGTTCAAATAACAGAAAAAAATGTAACACTGAGTTAACACACCTTTTGTAGATTGCAACCTTTTTGGATTATCATGGCCAAAGTTGATGAACGTGATACTTGTTTGTGCGTGAACCACTCAAATATAGACTTAAAACTATAGGTATGCTTTATTCAGTGGAAAATTTTAAACTATAACAAACATCAGAAATTGCTTCAGGAGTTGTGTTGTGACCGCTATAATGAGAAATGTTTGTCTGCAGAATGTCAGAAGCGTGTTAATAAGACTCCTGCTTACAAGGAAATCAATGACAGAAGACAAATCATTTGTAAGAAATGGATATCCGAAATACTTGATTTCATAGACCCAAAATCCAAAAAGACTTGTCGAATAACTAAATACATCAAGAAGTTTATTATTGTGAAAGTTGTTTATTGTTCAGTTACATAATTCATAATGAAAATAAAAAAAGACTTAATTTTAGTACTGAAATTGTATTTTTCATTTAAGGTTCACAGTCCCCTGACATAGACAACAGTCCCCTGTATAGATTTTTCAGAAAATGCTCAATATTTTCTAAAACAATGGAATTATTTTTGGTTCATCTGTCATATATTAATAAAGAGATAGATATTTATTCCTTGAATAAGATTTATTAAATATATAAGCAAAAAAGTTGCCTAGACAGTTTTCTTACATAAGTTGCCCAGTTTACTGAGAAACGCCCAAATAACAAATTATAATTGTCTAAATGTGAATCGAACACAGAAAGTTACAGTCAAAGAACGCTGCCATTGGCTCATTGAGGTGCTTATTATTATTGCTGTGTATAAATGCTTTAAATCATCATGTGTAAACGTGGAAGTTGCGTATCTAAAATATATGCATTTATTTAAATTATACCTTCCTGATCTATTTAATAATTCTTATTAATAGCTAATCATTATTAACATTCAAATTTAAGAAAATATTGTCCAAATTTTATATCCACAATTCTGAGGTTTTTTGTACGGGGCATTTTCAGACTGTTACGAATTAAGAACTATCAAGGGACAATAAAAGGGCCTATACTGTACCTGTAAAGACTGATAATTTGTCTAGTGTCGTGAGTGCGTATGATCAACGGTGATCATTTATCATTAGGTTACTTAGGAACTCATATTTCCCTTCTTTTTTCCGTCTTGTCTTAAAAGGAGCATAAATATAATTGTTGACCATTTGTCAACGTTGAATTTTAATGAAGCTGTCAAAACAAGACAAGTCAAGGCTGCAAGGTGGACAGACGACTTGATAAAGGTCGCAGGAACACCGCTGGATGCAGGCCGCTCTTGACAGGTCCGTCTGGAAATCTTTGGGGGAGGCCTATGTTCATCAGTGGACGTCATGTGGCTGATTATGATGATGTCAAAACAGCTTTATTTCTTTGGTGCGGTACTCATGCTTGTCTTTATTCTGAGGGTACTCATCTCACGCTACACAACTAGCAAACGGAACGTCATCACTCCTGGATGTTCACCGCAGAAATGTCGAACGTAAAGTCATTGAATCCTATTAGTCGCAAACAAAGTTTACGTGACGTTCTGCATATCACCAGCTCCCAACACCAGCTGTTGGAAGGGTCCGCAGCTGGTCAAGCACAACATCCAGGCTGGAGATTTTTCCTTTTGCCATAGACAAAATCTACCTTGTGTTCCTCTAAAATTTCGAAACGACGCGGCGACGGTGTGGCAGGACTGTTATACACACATAGGTGAAGCCACACGATCGCTTCAGCTCGAGCGCATCTGTGCTCGCGACATTTAAATTGCAGAATGTGTCGCCACTCGTTAAAACTGATTCTATTGGCTCAGATGTCAAATGTATGGAGGTGGCAAGTTTTGTATTAGATTTAAATAGTTGTTCGGATAGCATTCAATGCATTCAGCAATGCCTGGATAGGAAATTTAACCCGTAACTATTACCTATGAGTTGACCTAATGGCATTATGTACTAAGGAAGCTCCAATGCCTACACTCAGGATAGGAAATTACACAAACACACACACTCACGGCTTTTATCCCTGAAGGGGTGGCAACTAGTGCACCCAATTTTCGCCGTGCGTATTCCGTTCCATGATGTGATGGGGGCGAGCCTATCGCCATATCGGGCACAAATTACAGGCTCCGGGCTGATATTAAATTGAAAAACCTAATATCACTTCGCCCTATCGAACCCGAGACTTCAGCATTGCAGTCGTGCCGTAATAAAACGTCGCCACCGAGGTAGTCATAGGAAATTAATATTTTAATTTGTTTCTTTTTCTGCAGTTTCTTTACTCTTTTATATCGTCCTCTCACTGATGCAAAAATAAATTAACCAACTCTACCATTATAGACTAGCTTTTGTTCGTAGAGCCACACGTGAGGCAGTCTTCCCACGTAGTGAAATTTCCAGTTTGCCTTATTCCAAGTTAAAAGTAGTCTATTTTTTCATACAGGCACGTGTCCCCGCTAAAGCTGATGATAAGTGGAGTAGGGTCCAGATAGAGTGTCGACTGACGAGAGATGTTTAACCCTCACCAATCGCCATAATTATGCCGGCCTGTTTGAAATTGGTTATACACACGCTGATCGGAATGCGCTGCACTTTCGTGGGCCACTATGGCGGATTTCACACCTTGTATGCAGTGGTCTGGAAATTTTTGGGGGAGGCCTATGTTCAGCAGTGGACGTCATGTGGCTGATGATGGTGATGATGATACAGTGGTTACTATTCATGGTGGTTATTCGATTACTTATAACCAACATCTTCACAAACTTTCACACAGCTTATGAAGTCTGAAGACCGGTTACAACAACTATACAGAGTAATTCAATGACAACGATAACAACTTAATAGGATTGTCTAATATTCGCCATATACACACACACGCACACGTAATGTAGGAACACACTCACGTCTTTTATCCCTGAAGGGGTGGGCAGAGGCGCTACTAATTAACTTTTCGCCATATATATTTTGTCCCATAGTCTAAGCAAGCCTAACACCATAGGGCACAAATTCTAGACTTCGAGGTGATTTTTTGCTCGACTCGGATTCTAACCCAGGACCTTAGGGCGATACTCGTACCGCGCACGCAATAAACCTAAGCCATCGAGCAATACAATATTCCAATTCTTTCCAGTACATTTGTACCCCTTCCAGCAACAGTAACATGTACGGACTAAACACTCGTGTAAATTGAATTTTTCATTGCGCTCGGATTACCTGCGGATCTATTCGGCTCTGCAAACAGCTACTAATAGTCTTCGAATATACAGTTTGTAACTGAATGATGAATGAGTCTAATGGTAAGTGGACACCACCGGCGTAAATACCCATATGGACTTTCATAGCAATTCTTGTAGACGAAACTGTCGTCTCGACGTCATCAATAAATACATTAAATAACTGTTTCAGGAATTATGAAAAGCTAAACCAGTCGATTAGTTAGATTTTTTTTATTTCAGGCAAATGAAGAGCATACCGCTCGCCTGATTGTAAGCAATTTATACGACAGCATACACAGTAGGATCACCACACAGAACTTTGAATTTAAAAAATATGCGTGGCTTTCCACTGCGCTCGTCACCCTGAGACATAAGATGTTCAATCTCAATGACCAGTGATTACGCTGGCACAAACTCCTTCAAATCGGAACATAGTGCAAGTACATTGTTTCTGCTTTCTATAAACAACTTTTACCGATAACGTTGGATCTGCAGCGAAAATAGACCAATCAGGATGAAGTTTGTTTAACACGCTTACCTATGAGTTGTTTTGATTGGTCTATTTTTACCTTTAACACGTAATTAGTGGGATAATGGCAAGATAATTTAATTCAGCCGTTAACAACACTTATGCCTACCTTGGAAATGGAAAAAGGCTCATGCTAGGTATAAATATATTATTAAATACACAGCATTTACGCTGAACATACGCAATACTCCTCTTTGATTCAATGTGATATTTCGAATACCTTTAAATGAAAAAAATGTAGGGAAATTAATATGTATATTTCTTTATATTTTACTATGACATGCGTTGAAAATACCACATTTTTTTAAAAAGTAGGTAATAGGTATCGAACATATCTGTTTTAATTGATAAATAAAAAAAAATGTTGTCTTCATGTTATTGAAGCAAAGAGGCGATATGTTGAGTGTTCGTTTTAACCAGATGTTATTTATTATGTTTGGCACAATTCCGTCCCACTTCAAACTATTTAGGTAACTCGTTCTTATCGTACGGTAACCCGGTGTCAGATCAACAAAAGCAAGTCAAGTGGGTAGTTTCGGATAGTTTGGAACTTACCAAACTTAATGCATAGTTACATATAGAATGGATACGTATATATTTATTTAATTTTAAACTGCTCGATATAGCGACAGGCAAAGGCACGTATGAGTTGGAATACAAATGGACCAACTGTGGATGCACTAAGTAAAGTGTAGGAAAGAGAAAAATTAAAACAATATAATGTCAATCAAATCTTTCGAAAAATTTACAATTATTTGTTCACGTAAATTTATTTTTCTTTCCCTTAACATGGTATAATTTTTTATTCAATTGTTTTTGGCGTACATGTTTAGGTATATGCTTACGTGTTTAGATATCAGGTTAAGGTACAAGAATGAGCACAAAATACTAAATTTAAACTTATTTTCTGTAACGATTAATTTTATTGTTAATTATTTTTACATTTTATTGAGATATTACATTGAATAATACTGACACCTGCATCTTCACTGTGTATGTTGTATAAAATCCATTACTTTAGATAATAAACACAATAATATCACTCTATAATATTTTCAATACGACATGCAAAACTCATCACAATAAGCTTCGCATTAGCTATTACTATTTGAAACCTGTGATGTCAAGCGGAAATGTGACTAAATTAGAGGATACCGCATACTATATTATCAATACAATATAATAAAAAATAGGGCATGCTTCACGACTTTTGAGAAAATACTACTCGTCACATATAAATAAATAAATAAAATGTATTTTATTCCAAACTCAGTGAGTCCATAGTAGTCCATATATGCCGACCAAATACGCACAAAACCCTCTTGTCTATGCGCCCAAATAAATGCTAAGAAAATGAGAACTATCTACATTAGCTGGGTAATACGATAACTGCAAAATCGAATTCGCTTGAACATTGTGAAACAGGGCCTTAGAATTGTGTATTATGATGTTTCAACTTCCACGCAAAATAAATTTAAGGTACCTATATATTTATTTATTTATTTTATTTTAAACTTTATATACAGTAAATGTATACAGGTGGACTTAATGCCTGAGGCATTCTCTAATAGTCAACCTTTGGGTGATGCAGAGATGAGACAAAGTAGGTGTATATAAAAACATAAATAAGACAAAACATATACTATACATACATAAATACATAATATACATACTAAAATACATGAATACCTACATACGCATACGCATACTCACGCCTTTTATCCCCGAAGGGGTAGGCAGAGGCGCAACTAGTGCACATAGTATATACCTAAGAGCAACAGGACAATCCCATTCCATTCCCATTCCCAGCATAAAAACATAACGCAATGCGCAAATACTTAAAATTTTCGTGTACTATATTTAATAATATTTTACTTTCTCCTTACTGCTAAAGGTTATGAAATATTTAAAAAATTATACCATAGATTTTTCTTGCCTTCAACTAAACCTTTTAAATCGAAAAGACAATATATGCTGAGATTTAAGTAATTATAGGTAAAACGCTTCATAACAATGTACTCTCAAAATAATGACGATTAATAAACAACGCTACGTCGTTTTACGGTCGCCAGAAATATTATTAGAATTGTAAAAAATACATCTTGTTGAAACGAGACACTACAAATTGATTCAAAGCATGTGCGATAGGGTACAAAATTGTATTTGTGATGTAGCGAATCCGAGTCCGTCCGAGAAAGAGTCCGTCTGGTTGGGTACCACCGCAATGTCTATTTCTACCGCCAAGCAGCAGTGTGCATGCACTGTTGTGTTTCGGTTTGAAGGACATTGTAGCCAGTATAACTACAGGACATAATGAGACTTAACATCTTATGTCTCAGGACGACGAGCGCAGTGGAATGCCACTCAGTACTTTGTAAGTCAAGGTGCTGGATGGTGTTGCTACTGTTTATGGGTGGTCGTATCGCTTACCATCAGGCGGACGGCATGCTCGTGTCGTCATTCAATGCCATAAAAAAAATAAAAAGAATCACAGGTCAGAACGTTGATTTTTTAACACGGTTTGTCTGTGACTAGATTCCCAGAAAGAGTTGATATTAAGTATACGACCTAAATCTAAATTCAATCTTAATCACGTCTTTATTTCTTAAGGGATAGGCAGAGGTGTAACGTGGGCATTCACTTTTCGCCAAGTGTGCCCTGTCCCATGATATGAATTCTAGACTCCAGACAACTCCAGACTTTCTAGACAAAGTATTCGATCGCGAGACTTCAGCAACGGTGGTAATGCACGAGTAATACAACTACGCCACCGAGGCAATCTAGTGGCATGAAGATATTAAAAAAGTAGATAAGCACGACTGCCTCGGTGGCGTAGTTGTATTACGGCATGACTGCAATGCTGAGGTCCTGGGTTCGATCCCCGGGTCGGGCAAAGTGTTATTGGATTTTTCTATTCAATATCAGCCCGGAGTCTGGAATTTGTGTCCGATATGGCGATAGGCTCGCCCCCTATCACATCATGGGACGGAATACGCACGGCGAAAAGTTGGTGCATTAGTTGCGCCTCTGCCTACCCCTTCGGACAAATCGGCGATCCCGATAAAAGGCGTGAGTGTATGTAGATAAGCACAAAATATCTTCCCCAACTTAGTGCCTACGGAACTCTAAAAACTTACATAACATCTAAATAGCTCATTAAATGCTGTTCGTTATCCGATAGTTAGAAGCAGCTCATTTCCTTATCAAGCGTGTAACGGGTCACAGTAAACACCGGAAAATGAGACCGGGCGCCCCCATCCCACCCCCTTACCTGCGCCGACTGAAAATAAAAGTAATAAGTAGGGAAGTTTTAGTGGCAATATTGTTTGTAATATCAAGATTTTTTTAATTTTAAGATAGAAAAACCCAGTCACAATGTTTTTGGCCCAACCCGGGATTCGAACTCGTACTCGTAACGCGTACGCGTACGTAGTTGTATTAACTACGCCAACGAGGCAATCAAAATTAAAATGTAATAATACATTTTCACCTTTCCGAAAGTATTTTCAAAAAAAAATTGATTTTTAAAATTTCATATTAGTATCAGATGGTCTCACCGACACTCACTTTTAAAAACACATCAAAGTAAATTGTCAATTTTCTTCTGTCTTTTGACTTAACACAGGAATGACAAGATAATTCATCAATTCATTATTAAACATCGCTCATAGAAAGTCAGCGTTGCAGTGTTGGTGATGCCGTATAGCAGTAAGGAACTGAATGAGGGTTGGTATTTTTGGTAATAGTTTATTTTAATATTTTTTTAATGTTATTTTTCTTATTTAAAGAACTTTGACGTATGTTTTATTTTTTAATTGTTTGCCCTACCAACAAATATTTTCATTCTCTCTTTAGCTCAGAGCTCATATAATGTGGATAAAAATAAGTTTATTTCTGATACAAGTATTACAAGTATATTAAAATACAAGTATATTAAATTATTTATGTTCGGCTGGTACTTAAAATAGGAAGACCTGAGCTATAAGTACCAGCAACCTTCCAATGACTCGGTTTAATGTACTTGTATTAAACAAAGTTTCAACGATGTGCGACTTATCATTATAATATAAATTGTTGCAAATATAGGTACATCTTAATATTTTACATTCTTCGTTTAAATTTTAACAAAATAAAAATATCAACACTATTGGAGAGCGCTGTCGGCTGACCTTGCAGAAAAGCCAACCCGAGTCGCACGAGACAAGCGATCTCGAGCGACTGCAAGCTGGGACAACCTACGCCAAATGATTTCTATACACGTTGGCGCTTGTCTTTACTCAACCAATTAGGCAACGAACACCAAGCAAGGCAAGGAAAATATGCTGTCTACATGTTAGTATCGACCTTAACTTGGCAACGCTCCGCCAACCTGTATTGCTGGCTTAATATTGCTTTTATGTGTCCTACACCAACTTCTTATAGCATAATCAAGGCACATAATAAATATTTTAGAAGTCAATAACAAGAATGCAATAAATTACAAAAAGTACGGAGAAACGTGACAAAACGCATTGTTTACTTGAAAATTTCATTACAAACATTCCCACGGATTTTACGTCTCTTTGATAATTTTAACAGTTAAATATAGTCACAAACAAAGTCTACGTAATTTACAATTAATTTAAACCTTCAGTTCACTCGTAAAAGCATTATAAATGAAAAACAATTAAACAACGCAAGTAAAGAACAAGTTGTTTTAATTATAACAACACGTGGAAATATTGTTCTCCATTTGACAGAGAATTTAAATTAAGAATACCATACCATACCAGCCTTGTATTATACACTGCCTTGAGCACAGGCCTCCTCTACTACTAACAGGGTTTAGGCTTTAGTTAACCACGGTGGCCTTGTGCGGATGTGCAGACAAATTAAGAATGTATATCAGAAATTGATGAAAACACACCTACCTCTTATTTACATTGTAAACTACTCCCAAAAATTGTAAATAACTAATTTATGCCTCCCTCATTCTTGCCTCTTATAACCACTATTTATGTCCTCACCCCACTCCTCTCTGGGGCCGGTGAGGTTGCTGAGCCGGGGGACCACTTGTATACCTAAAGCAAAGCAACCAAGCAAAATAACAGGTCCACAAAAAACAAGCTATACTAACATGCGAAACTACATACGAAAGTATAGATGGATGTTTGTTTTTCAATCATGCCAAAACGACTGATTGAATCTAGATAAAATTTTACGTACAGATTGATTATAGTCTAGAGTAGCACATGGGTGACTTTTTATTCCGGAAAAACTATATCGCGTGGGTGGAGCCGCAAGCAAACGCTAGTTTGCCATAAAAACGGAAACATAGACCTCAACACAATGACTTCTAAAACACTGGAGCGATCTACAATACAGCACGCTATTTATTCCTAAGTTTATGTATTCCCCTCGAGAAATCAGGGTTTACAAAAAAATATGAAAAATATGTTCTTACATTTTACTTGTACTTTACAGCCTTATTTTCCTGCTTATATATGATGATAATCTTCCGCTTCGATAAATACTGCCCACTGCTGGTGTGGGTTGGCAGACTTCACATACCTTCGAAATTCCTATAGAGAAATTTTCAGGTATGTAGGTTTCCTCACGATGTTTTCCTTCAACGTTAAAGCGAGCGATAATTCACAAAGAATACACACATAACATTTTAGAAAAGTCAGAGGTGCGTGCCCTTGGCTTTTGAACCTGCGGACATTTGTCTCGGCAGTCCGTTCCACTCCCAACTAGGCTATCGCCGCTTATAGCGTGATTTTTTTATTGCTTCTCAATTACAATACGAGCATGCCGCTCGCCTAATGGTAATCGAAACGACCTGTTGTGTTTCGGTTTAAAGGACATTGTATCCAGTGTAACTACTGGACAGAATGAGATTTAACATCTTATGTCTCAGGATGACGAGCGCAGTGGAATGCCACTCAGTACTTTGTAACTCACGGTGCTGGATGGTGTTGCTACTGTTTATGGGTGGTCGTATCCCTTACCATCTTACACTTTTATTATTTTACTTTTCAGATATTTTTGTGTTGGGGGTTATTTCAATTTTAATTTCAAACTTATTAAATTATTTTACTGACTGCCTCGGTGGCGTAGTTGTATTATGGTACGACTGCAAGGCTGAGGTCTCGGGTTGGATCCTCGGGTCGGGCAAAGTGATTCAGTATCAGCCCGGAGTCTGGAATTTGTGCCCGATATGGCGATAGGCTCGCCCCCTACCACATCATGGGACGGAATACGCTTGGCGAAAAGTGGGTGCACTAGTTGCGCCTCTGCCTACCCCTTCGGGGATAAAAGGCGTGAGCATGCGTATGCGTAAATTATTTTAATCTCCATGATGGGACCTTGATAATACACTATCTAACACCTACTCGATGAGACCATGCTTAAAGACCATTGCGCGGGCGAAGTCGAAAGCTAGTCATAAGCATTGGCTTAGCACATTGGTGCTATATAATAAAAAGTAAACATAGACATATTCCTAAGAATAACTCATAGTCCTAAAATATATTTTTTTTTCAATATTCAACCGCAATATCTTCACTATCTAATACAATTTCCAAGGCGCGAATAAGCAGGCGGATCTAACAAGTCTCAATGAATGGTTAAGATTTCAAAGTGTATATTGTGGGATAAAATCAGGGATTATATCGAGGTTATTGTATTTTCTTATTTTAATGCGATAAGATATTCTAGTGTCTTAAGAATTAATAACAACAGATCAACAATTTCAGAGTTTCAGTTCGAAAGTTATATCTCGGATTTAGAAATTATTAATGATGGTATGTAAATAATCTTTAAGCTTATCAGACAAAAATAAGTTCGGTAAATGTCAATTCATTATCATACGCTTTAAAGGTGAAGGAAAATGGTATTATTATATTATTAAATCGAAATGAAGTTTTCTGAGGCATTTCTGATTACATCTACCTATTTTCTAAAGCATTGGAATTTGCCACAAAACTTTTTGCCACAGAACCATTGACAATGCAATGCTCCGTTATAGGTTCATATTCCATGGTTACGTTTGATATGGCTGACGCATTTGGTTTTGATCTTCCAAGTAGGCAAGTTTCGAGGCAGCTAGTGTACACTTAGTAAAATTATTGACCACCAATGGCACCTTTTTTTTATGGCATTGAACGACGCGACGATCCTGCCGTTCGCCTGATGGTAGGCGATACGACCACCCATAAACAGTAGCAACACCATCCAGCACCTTGAGTTACAAAGTACTGTGTGGCATTCCACTGCGCTCGTCATCCTGAGACATAAGATGAGACATAAGCTACTAAAACGAGTACCTCCTCAAATGTATAGCGATTTCCAGTCAGATAAGTATAATTTATCTCCAGTCCTTGCTGCTTTGTATAAAATTTTATTGTGTTCATTAAAAGTTGAGCAATTGCAGGTTCAAACTCCGTTTAGATGTAGCAATAAATAGTTATTTTGTAGAAGCCGTTACTATGTTAACGTTGCTAAAACAGCTATTACATAATCAACACCCAACTGATGCATAAAATACAAAGACATTAAACAGTATATTTCGCACCTTCAGGACGAAAACGACTTGCATGCTCACGCCTTTTATCCCCGAAGGGGTAGGCAGAGGCGCAACTAGTGCACCCACTTTTCGCCAAGCGTATTCCGTCCCATGATGTGATAGGCGGCGAGCCTATCGCCATACCGGGCACAAATTCCAGACTCCGGGCTGATACTGAATAGAAAAATCCAATATCACTTTGCCCGACCCGGGGATCGAACCCGAGACCTCAGCCTTGCAGTCGTACCGTAATACAACTACGCCACCGAGGCAGTCACGAAAACGACTTAATTCAAAAAAATCATATATTGGGTTATCGGCAGAAAATGACTTAAAACTGGACCAGTTTTTTTATGAAAATATAATAAAAAAGGGACCGATATAATAGTTTTGTCCTTTTCCCGCTTGAATATGGCGGTGTTTGAACTATTGTTGTATTGAAAATTTCGTTTTAAGTAATTTTATAACATAAACTCAGTTTTCGATTTTTTTTAATTGTGTCGTTTACGTCCTAAAGGTGCGATTTATAGACCGGATATCAGGACCAAATTTTTCGTCCAAAAGTTAATACCAATTGGTAATAATTCGCTGTCTTATTTGAAATGTCCGTGTAACAAGAAGTCTGGATATGTTTAAATTTTGTAAAGAAATAAATATTTTGGAAGGAATATACCAATTTACGCATTACGACCATGTAAAAGTATGTTCTAATGAATTTTACAAAGGTATTTTGTTATTTCACGGTAGATTGAGTTACTGACGAACAGGCTCAAAAATTTTATATGACAATTTTCCCAATGTCCGCTCTATATAATCATAGAACTCTTTGATAAAATAGCAGTGATTGTGAAAAGCGGACACAAACAAGGTAACTTGACAAGGCTGAGGTAGTCCCACTTAGCGTTAAGCTAGCCCGTCTTATTTGAATTTGAGCAAGAACTGTTGCACTTTACTGGCCTGTGCCTGGCCTTATAGTTGTATCCGTCCGAATAACGACCACAGTACAGTCAGCCACATAAGTAGTTGAACACATTCAAAATTTCAAATCGCGTTTAAACTTTTGCGTCGGTATCAACAATTGTTTCTTCTTCACTAAAATAAACTTCACAGGGTTAACTTTATTTTAGATAAAGAAAAAAGAATATTTCGACTGGAGTGAAGGTGCAGAAGCGTTTTGAAGTTTTAAATTTGTTCAGCTACTTTTGTGGCTGACTGTACATAAGGTCTAAAACCCACCATAGTGTCCCACGTACTTCGCGTTCGAGGATCAGCCTGCGGATCCGATTTCAAAAAAGCCGGCATAATGTCGACTGAAAAGGGATTATCTTTCTCATCTGTGTTACTCTATCTAGACGCCACTTCGCTTACCTGCAGTGTAGTGGGGTAACTTTGGTATGTCTGTATAAAAAAACGTCTGACGTCACTTAAATCTCCAATGTAACGTCATCTCCAATGTACATGTGTTGGTAAGGCATGAATGGGTCGGTTTAACTGAAGTACTTATTATCTGAAAAACTGACGAATAGAAACATCTTAATGTTGCATTTCGTAATTTCCTTCCTTTTAAGTTTATCAGCTATAGAAAAGATTGCTAATTCAAGAAGATATACTAGACAAAATTCCATTGATATACGAAGTCATTGGAACGACAAATCATCTTATAGATCGGTCCTCTATTGTTGTCAGAAGCACTTCATACCCAAAATCTTAAACGGTTCAATGAAAGGAGTGGCATCAACTGAGAACTGACATTTACGTATACCTTCAAATCAAATCAAATCAAAGTTTATTGCACTCCACAATTATTCTATATATAAAGATGTTACAATTAATTATTAAATAGACACATGATAAATAATCGTGGACCCTGTCGGGCACGGCAAAATTTCAAGAGAGGGAGAAACTTTATTATTCAGAATTTATATACATGTAGATATTGTTTTTTATTAACTTATAATTAATATAAAATATAAATGTGTGTGTTTGTGTGTGTGTGTGTCTGTGTGTGTGTGTGTGTGTGAGTGCGCGCGTGCATGCGTTTTTGTTTTAGAATATTAACATTATTAACATTACGAGCCACGAGTATGCATATGCGTAGTAGGATGATAGAGCAGTCTTTACGTCTTTTGTCTTACACCTTTACAAGACTCTCCTATTCTTTCACTCCAATATCTATAAGTCAGGTTCAAAATACGCATTTCTATGACAACAACTAGTAAAGACTTAGCCCGTGTTTTTTCAATATATACTTTTAATTTTTATTATTGCCTTATTAGGTGAACGAGCTTGAGCAGTCCGCTTGATAGTAAGTAGTAAGCAGCATCCGCCGCCCATGGACTGTTAATGGAGTTAAATATCATAAAGAATGTCTTTCGGTGCTAAGATAGGCTCGTGACTAAACTCGTGTTGTTTCATCCGTGGTCAATTAAAGTTAACGGTCTTTTAACACTGGATGAGGGCGCAGCGCCTTCGCCTCGCTGTGAATTCGCTTGCAATTCGCTAGTGTGATAACAGCTTTAACTTTACCTGACCATAGTTAATTCACCACGGATAAGGGCCCCGTTGTTTCAACCGTGGTTATCTTTTTTTCCGGGTCTTATTAAGCTGGATGCGCTCGCAACGCCTGGCGCACTCAATGCTCTGCGAGCGCGTCCAGTTTCAGAACACCGAGGATTACCCTAACCACTGTTGAAAAAACCAGGGCTTAGACTCACCAAATTTGTCAGGCCTTCTGTTAGACTTGAAGAAATGAGCACCATAGTTAGTGTGAATGTGCACTGATGTATTATTGGCACTGGGATGAAAAGATTAATTATAATTATGTAAGTATTTTACGAGTCTCAGAAAGTCCCACAAGACTCATGTAATTTAGGAAATAAAAAGTAATTCAAGTTATTCCCTGGTTTTTTAATAACATACATACTTACATAAAATTTGATTGTATTCCAAAACATACGCTCTTATTATATCTATAGTTTGAATACAGAAAGTGTGGACTTAGATATTGTTACCAATAAATTGTTTTTATTGTTATTAGTTATTTCTATGTAATGTTCATGTCGACTCTTCGCTTTATGAAAAAAACATAATCCAACACATACTCCCACAGCTATATTAAGTAAGTAAAATTACTGACTTAAAAACTCTCAAACACATCAACCTTTTTAAAAACCCAAATACTTTAAGAAAAACCCAGACATTTCCGACCCAAAAAATATATCATTGAAGCAATATAACCAATTTGAACGTTGAATATAAATATGAACATAACATAACCTGAGCCCCAGGTGTCCTATCTAAGGGTCCGTATTCTAATATCTGGACCCTTTTTGCCCGTGGACACTGAGCTTTGATTACAACAAAACCTTTGACATTTTAGATTTCGATATTATTTAAATAGTTCTTTCGATGATTTTTTATCTATTATATAATGTAGGTTATAAAGTATAAATTATCTCATATTATCTCATAAGATAAATTATAATGAGACTATAGTCGTAATATTGTCTTCTATCTGCCTGCACCCCACTTTACTGTGGGGTCAGCGCAACATACTTGTTCATGCATGTTAAAGTTATATTGTAGCTTAGCTATTCTACTCGACGTTAATCCCACCTGAAGGAGTGGAGCAAATCATATTAGAAAAATTCCACAAAATTTGTTGCTCGACTAGGAATATCAAACTTAGGACTTCGCTGTCAAGTTCTTTCTTGGGGTCAAGCTTACTCCATACTAAAATTCATTGGTTCAGTGTTTCAGCCGTGAAAAAGTAACAAATCGACACAGCTGCTTTTGAATTTTAAATATTGTAGTATAGCATTTTTAGTTGGATACTATAGATTTCTAATAATTTCATTTTAATTCGATTACTTTAATTTGGATTAAAACTATACCACATTCACGTAGTAAACCTTACTGCAACGTGGTACAACCTCCACCTCTTTCTGTTTATGTTATAAGACTTCTTTCTGCTCGCGGCTCCACCCACGTGAATAAGTTTTTCCGGGATAAAATTCCCGCTTTATATTTCCCCGGGATAAAAAGAAGCCTATGTTACTCGCTGATAATGTAGCTTTATAATGGTTAAATAATTTTTCAAATCGGTCCAGTAATTTCGGAGCCTATTCAATGCAAACAAACAAACAATCAAATCTTTCCTCTTTATAACATTAACGGTGAAGGAAAGCATCGTGAGGAAACCTACATACCTGAGAATTCTCCATAAGAATCTCGGGTGTATGTTAAGTCTGCGAACCCGAAATAGGCCAGCGTGGTGGACTAAGGCCTAACCCCTCTCAGTAGTAGAGGAGGCCCGTGCTCAGCAGTGGACAGTATATAATACAGGGCTGATTGCATTATAATATTAGTTTAGATCAATTCATGTAGTTTATCCGACAAAGTTATCAATCGCACATCGCGTGTATCATCATTTGCTACCTTCCTGGAGGCAAAGTTGAGGAACTGCAAAAATTGGTGACAAACGAAAGGATAATTGTGAGCCACAGCCACTGCTATTTTCATATGAAATATAACCCCACGAGAAAAGTTAGGGGGAGGAAATTAGTAGAACATATATTATCTCATGGGTTGAGTGATTGACACACTTTGAAGATGATTCCAGCTCAAATTAGTTGATTGAAAGATAATATTGATATCTACGTAACAAACATTAAAAAGATGTCAAGTAGAGATTCTTAATTGGACGTACTTACGCAAACGGGTACCAACCAACAAGCCCATAAAATTTGGCTTACTCATAAAAATCAGTCACAATTAATAGCAGATTTATTATTTTCATATAGAGTTAATTGTCGAAATACCTCAGTTGTTACTAAAATTAATATTTTATATCAACCAACTAGTTTTAAAACAAAAACATTACTACATCAACTAGTAGAAAATATTTTTGTGTGGGTTGGTTCCCGTTTGCGTAACTAGGTCCAATTTATGTTGTAAAGATATCCAAGCCAGATTATTTGTACCAAGTAAATATCATACGCCTTCGAGTGGGCTTTCCCCTCCCCCTCTAAAAGTTCAAGTTCCTTAATTTCCCCTAAGATAGTATAGCGCATTGTAAGTTGTAACAAAAACATCTTGTGTTGTAAGTTTTAAAGAGAACACACCAAGAATACCTAACGCCAGATGTGTTATTAGGTAAATATGAAAACTTAGAGCTTAGAACTTGCGGTTCACAAGTTGTAGTACTATAATTTTCTTTGTATCTTCTTGTTTTACTTTTTTGCTCTCCATGTACAGATGGGTGATATAAATTTAACATGTGTGTCTGTCGGGATTGTAGTTGTAGTAATTTTCTGTGCATTAAATGTTTGTGTTCATGAGCGACAGGATGTCCACTGAACATAGGGCTCCAATAAAGACTGACCAATGTATCATTCTAGAAATATTTCCAACAAGAAGTGGTCTACGACTTCCTGCGTTTTATTGTCCCTGTTGGTGTGCGCCCATCGTATTTATTGTACTTCATTATAGGAACCGTGGCCATATCAATTTCAAATAATATGAGTAAATACTTCCAAGTGCTCAACCATCTTAAATGGATTCTGCTTATCCAACTCTATATAGAGATCTAGAATAAAAATGCTGATTCTTTTCTTTCTTTATGTGTCGATAGGCATCGTAATGATTTAATTAGTAATATGTAATTATTTTTAGATAGCGCAGTAGTTAATTTTTACGCACTCTTATAATATTGCTATCAAATGAAAGGGCTTGTTGAGAATAACTTGAAAAATAACTAAAAAGTAAAAAAATAAATTAAAAGTAAAGAAAAATCTTTAAAAACAAGCTTTTATTTAAATGTTCTAAAAAGAAAAATAAACTTTATTTAGTACTATGTAGATATAAAAGCTTACAATAATTAGATAATAGATAATACAATAATTATGTAACTCGATCTTGACAAAAGTAAATCTCGCGACAAGCTTTTATCTCTACATAGTACTAAATAAAGTTTATTTTTTATTTTTAGAACATTTAAATAAAAGCTTGTTTTTAAAGATATTTCTTTACTTTTATTATGAGCGTAATTCAAACTTCGCAGTGTATTTCTTTCTGTCTGGTAGGTACATCTAGTATATTCGTAGGAACTCAAGAATAAATAATACACAGTTTTTCATACATATTCGAACTGTTTATTTCGTACATAAATTATTTCACAGACAGTTATTACTACATGCTATATTGATGGTAAACTTACGTTTATATTCCAGTTATCGATTAAATAGCAAGATAACGATTTCAAAGGTAATATAACTAAATAAGATCCATTACCGAATCTACCTATACAATGTATACAAGCAAATATAAATTAAAATGCCAGCCTTTATTCATAATGAAACCTACATAACGATATAGCGACTAAATTCCATAATTGACGAGATGTTTATGGTACCTACGTAAATTATATTCGAAAAATCTACACAACTTTAGTAGGCAATAACAATAAAGATGGTATAGTTGAAAAAGAAATAGATTTGAAATTAAAAGGTTTTGATAAGCATAAAGAATCAAATTAAGAATATTTTTTTTTGGAAATATAAGTAAACATTTTGATTATAAAAGTATCAGAAATAGATCAAGTAGAAGAGAAACAACTTTAAACTCAAATGCGAATTTAAAGTGAAATTGGAAGTAACATCTCAAAATCATAGACAAATCAGAAAAAATACTGTACAAATGATTTGTATCACATGAATTACTTCAAAAATTTGCTACGTAGGTTGAAATAAACGTGTTTAACTCTAGACCGCCATGTTGGCTGCAGTGATGCTTTCGTAGGTACTTCATAGAATGCGAATTATCTGTTATTTTACATAGTTTCAATGTAATAACCGTCATCGGTGGCTTGTTGTGATCGCCTGTAGTTGTCCATCTGTGGAGATAATAATATGTTACGCAAATAGTAAACAAGAGACCAGAACAGTCATACATCACGCCTTTATCCCAGTTTTTTATGGCATTAAATGACGAGACGAGCATGCCGTTCGCCTGATGGTAAGCGATACGACCACCCATAAACAGTAGCAACACCATCCAGCACCTTGAGTTACAAAGTACTGTGTGGCATTCCACTGCGCTCGTCATCCTGAGACACAAGATGTTAAGTCTCACTATGTCCTGTAGTTATACTGGCTACAATGTCCTTCAAGCCGAAATAAAACAGTGCATGCACACTACTGCTTGGCGGTAGAAATAGACATTGCGGTGGTACCCACCCAGACGGTCTTTTACATATGAGAGACCTACCACCAGTGCAGTTGGGCAGGCAAAGGTGCAATGGGAGTTTCTTTCAATGGAAAAATAAATATAATACTGTTTGAAAACTCCCTATGCAGTTCTGATAAATTAATACTCTCACAGACTTGTATTACGAGAAAAAGCACAGTATCGAGTAACTTCTCGAAACTGTTTATCGTAATAATATGATAATCAAGTTGAGTTTATGCCAACAAACAAACAGTACGTCCCACTATAAATTCCTCGAAAACGGGTATCAGACAACCGATAACAAACTACAACAGGCTTGTTTGGACATGTGAGTTTATCCAACCTTTAGATTAATGTAGTTATTTATAAGATGACTGCCTCGGTAGCGTAGTTGTATTACATGTTACAATCGTGCTGAAGACTTGGGTTGGAATACCGGACCAGGCAAAATTATATTTGGTTTTTGTGCTCAGTATCAGCCTGTAAATTCACCAGGTAAATGACATAATTGGCAGAATGAGGGTGTGCTATACCTCTGTCTACCCTTGAAAAAGGAAAAGGCGTGATGTTTTGTTATTTATCATTTCTACTAAAAAGTAAAGTGAGGTTTACATTAGCAATAAAACTTGCAGAAGTTGACTGCCAGACTGACTGCAAGCTGACTTCTGCAAATGTATAACCATGCAGAACTTCCGGCGAGTTACATTTACAATTATTGAATTATTGCCGCCAGTGTAAACACGTCAGAAAGTTCTTGCTGCAAGAAATTACTAGTCTAACCTTCCTAAAAAATAATACCGCAGCCTGTCTGACACAAAACTCGCCTGAGGCGATACTTTGGATAAAGGTTAGTGTCTGTTTAGTGTACTTAAATGTCCTTTTTTATCGCAGGGAAAAACGCGGTATCGCTACCACCACTGTTGGGTGAGTGGAATGGTTATGTTGGATTCACCGATCTTACGACCCAAAGTCGACACTCGGGAGTATAACATCATCCGAGCTAGCATTGGACCGAGTCCCTAACACTATGTACACCCTATACCGGCATACCAACCAAAACCCGTATTAAAATGTCCTTTCGTTGTGATTTTACTGTCAATTCTCTGTCAACTCGATGTAAATGCAGTTCATTTCAGAAAATAAAATAAAAAACGTTGTCAACTCAATGCATGGCTAATCTCCCAAGCTCCAACGTATACATAATTTAATGATAATACAACAAGAGACGAGTAAATAATTCTCACCCAATGTTTGAAGATGTTCCGAAGTTTGAACTTCATTACCTCTCGGGCGGCGGTGTCGTCGCGCTCGAAGACGCCTGGCCAACAAAAAATACATCGGGTTAAAACAATTAACTAAATAATATGGTAATTAGAACCTTGATCACATTACACTGTCGATATTTAGACTAAACGCCTCTTTTATCACGACTGAGTTGACGTTATATAAGATACTAGGTAATCAAATACTGATACATAAAGAAATACATATACTACACGAATTGAGAACCTCCTAGTCTTGGAAGTCGGCTAACATTCAAACGTCAAGCTGTCAAATCATTTTACTATGCACCTAAATAAATTGTTATTAAATGTTCTATCTAGAAGTCTACACTCATAAACACGGTCCACTCCGAAAATAAATAGACTTAAGCCTCATCTAGACGGACCAATGATTGAGTCCCGCGTTCGGGATCAGCCTGCGTATATCCGGTTCAAACATGCCGGCATAATTATGTCGACTGACAAGGGATAGGCATTGCTCGTCAGTCGACACTCTATCAGGACCTCTCCTCTGGACCATCAGGTGCAGTGGGGCCACTTGGCCGTGCCCGCATAACAAAATATTCGTTATTTGAATATCTTCCAAAAGACTCGTTCTTAAGTCAACGCGGGCGAGAATTTTCTCGCCGTTGCGCATGTTCATTTATTGCTAGCAATCATTGTCCCAAATAAGGCTTAGAGCAATTATTCAGAACCCTCACCCCCATCTCTGATGGGTATGATGTCGTCCCCGGGCTGCAGCACGTTGTACCCTGAGTGCGGGTACTCTGGGTGGGGCGGCGTCTCCTCCTGCCCCATCTGATGCCGCGCCACCATCTCCTGGTTTGACAGCTGCCAGGGGAAAGAAAAATAATTTACGTTGAACATATCTGAGTAATAAGGCCATTCGATTATCCCCGAACGGAAGGTAAAAGCGCAACGTAAATTTTATTATAATAATATTATATGCAATTAGTTACCATGCTTTATCTTACTTAAAATTATAAATGCGAAATTTTTAAAAAAATATTTGGACGCTCGGATATTTGTATGTTTGTTAGAAGTAAATGCAGAAACAACTAAACGGATTTAGATAAAATTTGGCACACGGGTAGATCATTCCTGGATTAACATAGGCGTATTGACATATTCTGTATCCCGGTAATTTGCTCCCATGGACAATAATGATTATATTTATCTGATTCTTAAAGTAGATGCCGTTGGCGCGTAATATGTTTTAGGGACTTTTGCAGCGGGAAAGGCTTTTCACGCGGGCGAAGCCGCGAACAACACCTAGTAATACAATAATGGACTAGCGTGCTAAGCAGCCGAATTTTTCAAATCAAACCTATCTCAATTTGAATAGGTTTTTAATAACTAAGATTTCAATTTTAATTGAGGATTGGACCCTCATTTGAGGATATAGGCGCCCAGTTGCGAAAACTAAGCAGTGTCCAAAACGCTCTTGAATTTACACTTGCTCCTAGCAAGTGCCCGCAATGTCTATTTCTACCGCCAAGCAGCAGTGTGCGTGCACTGTTGTGTTTCGGTTTGAAGGACATTGTAGGCAGTGTAACTACTGGACATAATGAGACTTAACATCTTATGTCTCAGGATGACGAGCGCAGTGGAATGCCACACAGTACTTTGTAAGTCAAGGTGCTGGATGGTGCTGGTACTGTTTATGGGTGGTCGTATCGCTTACCATCAGGCCAACGGCATGCTCGTCTCGTCATTCAATGCAATCCAAAAATGAAAAAAAAGTAGAATAATAATATCATTTAAAAGAACTACAGCCACCACGTAGACCTATAAAATAGATCTTACAATTTACTGTTTTCTTAATTCATTGTTCTTTTAAGACTTACTAGAGTACAATTAAACATACGCTGAACTCGTATCTTATATGGGCAAAGTAAAAATCCCGCGGGAACCGCGAAACTTGCAAAACTCTCAACTTTTAAAACGAGTTTATGCAACGGTAAGCCGCGGGTAACTTCGAAGATGTGCATATAAATAGAAAACGAAGATACCCCTTAACAATAAAGCGTCGTGCACACGTTGTCTACTTGCGCTAAAATTAGATACCTATATGGCCCAAAATTACAACAGGCGATTAATACATTGTGTTCATACAATAACGACCCTTAAGGCCAGTTTTACCGGTTCCTGATAAAGTTCCAGATTACTATCTGACACAAAACGCAATATAATAAATAAATCACACACATTACTAGTGCCTTTTCTGTCAAATATTTCTATTCGAGACCAAAAAACAAAAAAAAAAACAAAAAGTTAATTTTACATGGCGGATAAGTTCTGAATAGTTTATCAGCATGTGTGAAATAACGATTGTAACGTCATCTTATTAGATTGTTGTTACAACTAAATTGATTCGTTAGCTCGTTGCCGTCATCTTTTGAAAAATATTATCAAAATTTAAAAAAATACTCTACAACTTCACTAATACTAATAAAAGGAATTATATTACACACACACACTCACGCCTTTTATCCCCGAAGGGTTAGGCAGACGCGCAACTAGTGCACCCACTTTTCGCCATGCATATTCCGTCCCATGATGTGATAGGGTGCGAGCTTATCGTCATATCGGGCACTAATTCCAAACTCTGGCCTGATATTGAATAGGAAAATCGAACCCGAGACCTCAGCATTGCAGTCTTACCGTAATACAACTACGCCATCGAGGCAGTCGAAGCACACACACACACACACATCTATTCCATTTCTTACATATTTTATTTTATTTATATGTTTATATACAAAAATATCTTCTTCAGTCAGATAAATAGTCCACCACAGTTACTTCATCATAAGCCCATACATTTATTTACAACTGAAAGACCGTCTTCAAAACTTTTAATGACTTAATAACACATAGTTGTTTACTTAAATGGAATCTCGTAAGTGACAAAAACTCCCAATGTCTTGTGTCTCTTGTATTTGACTCTAAGAAATCTTAGGCTAATTTAATTAAACAGTTAATATAATATTATAAATAATTAAAAAAATCTGCTCTCCTTTATATGAACTATAATTATACTAAATGTCACACTACGCCGTGCACACGATGTGCTTAAAAAAGAGTATAAATGTAATCTTCACTTATACAGATTCTTTATAAATGTTGTAGTTATAAATCCTACTAAATATTATAAACGTGAAAGTTTGTAAGTATGGATGTATGGATGTTTGTTACTCTTTCACTCAAAAACTACTGAACGGATTTCGATGAAATTAGGCACACGGGTAGATTATGTCCTGGATTAACATAAAGGCTACTTTTTATGCCAGGAAAATATAAAGCGGGACTTTTATCCCGGGCAAATATAAAGCGGGACTTTTATCCCGGGCAAATATAAAGCGGGACTTTAACCCGGGAAAACTTATTCACGCGGGCGGAGCCGCGGGCAAAAGCTCGTGCAATATAAGTTTATAAATGTCGAACACTTGTGACAGTCCTTCTATGTGACACTGGGGCAACATTAACGTATATTGAAAATTAATATCGCACAGTGCAGTGGTTGCATTCTCTTTGGCACTGGTTTGGTGACAAAACACGGGTCATGATTCATGATACAATGACGATAATTTGACAGAGGCCATTGATGTAAAAAAACCCAACGGCATTATTATTTATAGTTTTTTTTTTTTATATAATGGCATTTGTGTTCACATTTTGCCAATGTCAAGTTTGGTTTGTCTATTTTATTATCTGTAGTATGTCGAAGTACAGCAGTGGCTACCTTACCAAGACATTATCGAGGAGTTTTGGCGGCAACAAAAAAAACACTTGATTAGCACAATTATTTCAATTCACTTCATTTGAGCTCTTTAATAGAAATATATTGGATAATATACCACCATAATTATGCAATATAACACTAAGTATCACCAAAATAATGAATTAAAACAAGAGCACCTCACGACACTTCCAAGTTCCCGCCAAAACTCCCCATTTATAGTTTTATTGTTTATTTTTTATTTAATTTTTTTTTGTCTTCCATGACACTCATGCAAAAGGCCCAACGGAAGACCAGCGCTGGCTGTACTGCCAGCATATTTGCTGAGTTGGAGCCTTTTTGCAACAAATATAGTTTTAAGTGTTTTATGTCTGTTTTATTTTATACGTGTGTATTTTGTTGCAAATAAATTTAATTTAATATAAATCACGCCAATAAGCGAATAATTTCTAGAATATCTGGATAATACGTGAATATTATTGCAACAGATACAAATTAAAATATGACACCGCATAATATATGAAAGCGCATGCGTCTGCTAATTATTGTTGTCATAAAAAAATATTTATCGTACAGTAATATTGTCAATGTATTCTGTGGCTTTTATAGTTTCAATCAAATTTAAAAATATTAATATATTTTCAAGCCATCCTTTTTAGAATTTAACTTCTTTGGGGAATAAAATCTTAAAACAAACTTTAGGATTTAAAGTTAATTAGTTCCCAAAAAATCTTTACCATTTGATGTCCACTGCTGGTGATAGGCCTCCTGACAATAAAAAAATAAAATTCTTAAATAATATTCTTACGTCCAAAGGCGCAGTGTCACCCGATCTCTTGCCGTGGCCGCCGAAGCAGGAATGGCCGAAAGCAGAGCATCCGCCTGACAAAACAATAGAAAAATCATAATTAAATTCAAAAATAGAATCAGATAGTTTTTCATTATTTCGAAAATAGAATGAGATATTTTTTATTTCGGCCAGTAGTTCCGTAACTTGAGACCAAACAATCCTTACTTACGAGTACTTTTTAGGTGGAACCTAGTTTTTGCTCGCAGCTCTGAATAAAGTTCCATAGAATACTTTCCGGGATAACAAGGACACGAATGAATGTGTTGATCTGACATGAACCAAATTTCATCCACACAGATGCGTTTACTTCTAAAATTATCTACGCAAAGCCTCATTGATATTAGTAGAAATATAAATGTTTGGTAAACCATTGCTACTATTCTGCTCAATACTCAAAGCAAGTCGCTAATGGAAACAATTTTGTGCATTAGTTGTATCTAATGCGCCGACAACCGCCGAATTTCACAAACGGAGTTCTAAATAGAGCCTTGTTGTCAAAACGCTGCGACTTGCTTTGATCAGAATTCGATAATTTGACTTATTGGATGCTTTCAATTTTATAAAAGAATAAACGTGTGTATTATAGATTTACCCATTGGGGATGAATTTCCAAAGATTATTTCCCACATCGCCAAAAAAGAGTCACAACACAAATAAAAACGGATTTTTAGAATTTAAACATAGCCATATTCTACACAAAAAGCGGAATTTCGCTAAGTATATAATTAGAAACAGGTTTATTTTCATGTATTGCCACTCTTTTTTTAACTCCCGACAGAAAAGGAGGAGTGTTATAAGTTTTGCCGATGTGCAATTTCTTGATTAAGGAAATTATGTATGAAATGTTTCTTGAATGTAGACATTGGTTTCGGCTGTGCAATTAGACAGTATTATGAATTTCGTTAAGTATACAGTTAAAACAGTTAAAACTGCATTAGAAATAAAATGAAACATTTAACTTCTTTTTATTGATTTATTAGCAGAATATTTCAACTTCAAACACAGTTTATGGGTTCTATTCTCAGATTGAACAGCAAAAAATTGTTTTTAATCATTTTAAGAAAACATATATCTGCTTCCTAGATAGAATCAGTGCTTGATATGGAGATAGTGTCGCCCTGTCACATTACAAGGTACACTATTATAATTTTTAAGGTCGGTTAAATGGCGCGCCAGTTACGCTTCTGCCTAAATCTCTAGGGATAAAGGCGTAGATATTTGTTTTTTTGCATTAATTGGACAGTGTTGTGGCGGAAGGATCTCATAGAGTCATTTGAAATAATGATTCCAAACTATGCATTGACTAGACTCAATTTAACTACGCTATAGAATAAAAATAATTACATATGTATACACATAA
Source organism: Sphinx pinastri (assembly GCA_947568825.1). Lineage (NCBI taxonomy): Eukaryota > Metazoa > Arthropoda > Insecta > Lepidoptera > Sphingidae > Sphinx > Sphinx pinastri. The sequence continues at coordinate 3,050,769 of OX387627.1, read as the reverse complement.
TTTTCTATAATTCACATAAATGTTATTATTCCAAGGTTTTAAACCGTTATTTCAAATTTGGCACGTTTGTGCTACGATAATTTTCGCACAATAACTTCCAATTTAACTTTATAAATTAATAACTTTATAATTATGTGACAAAATTCACAATTTCGAAAACAATAACAATCTCTGACACGTTTCCTTTTAAAATGGTCCATGTAAATAACGTATTACCGGCAATCCGTCGGGAACGCGTCCAAAATCCAAATTATAATTTGTTGACAAATTGAGTTAAAATTTTTTGGAGTTTCCGGGAACAATATGCATTATTATTTTCGTTTATAGGTGCTCGGGAATAGCGGCGCACTTGATTTTTAACTTTTTATCTGAAAACGCTTTGTCTATTTCTAGCGACAAGCAGTAGTGTAATATAGCTTTATTATTCCTTACACTACCTAATTTATTTGAGTTTCGCTACTAGATTTAGCGGTGTTCATTAATTTGTTATACATTTTAAATATAATATTCACAATTATGTATTGAGTGATATTCTTGTTAAATTCGGTTTCATGTACTGAATAACACTGATAAACGTTATTGTTCTTTTTTAAATTACTTGATACTTTCTTCCTTAGGTCAAATAATTGGGAATAGATAGAGACAAAACACTAGTATGACTGAATAAAACAATATTGTAAATAAACCAGATGTGAAAAACAACAAAACATTGCAGCAGGGAGCTATCAAAAATGAAAGTCATGGTCATGTATGCAGCTTTATTGCATAGCTAATGAAGTTTAATATTGCAAGAGCTTTCGTTACCCATGGCTTCTGTTGATGACATCAAGCCCTCGGGAACTTTCATGTTCCCAGAATCACGGTACAGGCTACATGAGATAAAAATTAAAGGGAAAAAGTGACTGGATTAAACACATTTTATATTTGGTGTAGGTACGAGAAATTATTTTAATCAATTATGAGCTTAACACACACATTTATGCCTTTTATCCACAAAGGGGTAGGCGGAGGCGCAACTAGTGCACCTACTTTTCGCCGTGTGTATTCCGTCCCATGATGTGATAGGGAGTGAGTCTATCGCCATATCGGGCACATATTTTAGACTCTGGGCTGATACTGAGTAGAAAAATATAATATTTTTGATGTTATGACCTAAAATCATTTGATTTCCATTCATTTGAATTGCCCTCGTAACAGTAATGTACTGTAAGCTTTATCGGTGAAGAGACACAACGAGAGAAATATTACATAGTTGAAAATACTCAAAAAAAATCAAGAGTATGTGATGTCTGCCCAGCCACTAGGCCAGCATACTGAACTAAGGCCTTAACCCTCTCAGTAGAGAAGGCATGTGCTCAGCAGTGGACAGTGTATTATAAAGGACTGGTATTAATATTATTTAAATTTATTGCACTACGAAAAAGAAATTGTAATTGTCCGTATATTGATAATACTTGATGACTAATTTGTGACATAAGAACTATAATTAACTGCCTCCATGATTTGATTTAGTTTAAATACCAATTAATAATATTCATAAATAAAATGTTTGTCACGATTTGTGTATAGAAAATTGATTCTTATTTTTAAAGAATTATGACTCATGTACGAAGTTACGCATGAAATTGTCTGTGACGCATAGTTTCAGAGAATTGTCATTCAAAAGAATAGTTATTTTGTACACAAACGAATTCTTCGAAGGTTCATGCTTATTCAATCGGTTATAAAGGTTATTAGATTCACGTTTTATTCGTCTTTATCCAAAAAACAGTTTTGACCTATATTTTGCTATAGTCATATATCAATTTGGCAGTAGAAAGTATAACCTTGTTTTCAATTAGATTCGCGCATTGAGTCAGTCATGATAAAAGATGCACTGTATTATTTTTCCTGAGATATATTCACATCTGCCAACCCGCACTAGGCCAGTGTGGTGGACTAAGGCCTAAACCTAAGTAGCAGAGACCCGTGCTCAGCAATGGGCATCTTTTGCTCGCGGTTCCGCCCTAGTGCAAAGTTTTTCCGGGATAAAAAATAAAAAGTAGTCTATGACTTTTTCAGGCTCTCAAACTATTTCTAAACCAAATTTTATCGAAATAATTTCAGTATAAATACTAACGTTTCCATTGTCACGTGAAATTACGTAGGTAGTTACTATCTCTACTTCGAGCTGGAGGGCATGTGCTGAAATTTCATTTATCAACCCAAAGTCTAACCAAAAACCTTTCCACTCTAGACAGATTGCCTAAAAGCCTTATATATTTTTAAAACTTTCCAAATAAAGTAATTACTAAAACAAGCAATCCGACTAGTTCTTAGCTATTTAAAGCTTAAATAGCTCCCAATAGACTTAAATTGTATTTAAAACGTCAATTGCATACATATTAAACAGTGAATTAGTATTCCAGAGCTTAGTTTTACATTTGAGCAAATGAATATCGGTTGACGAAACGGCTAAATGACTCCCAAAGAGATCGTGGATTTAATAAATTCTCTTTTCAGTAACTAAATGTACAGTGAAGCTTAAAGTGCCCTTCGCAGTTAACCTAGTATTATGAATGACTGACTCAGAGGCGTAATTGTATTGCGTGCATAGTATGACTACCGTATTGAGGTATCTGATTCGATTCTCGGGTCAGGCAAAGTTATGTGGTTTTTCTACTCCGTATCAACCTGGAGTCCGAAATTTGTGTATAATATTATGGCGAAAGCCTAGACCCCTATCACATCACGGGGCGGAATATACAAGGCGAAAAGTAGGTGCACTAATTTCACCTCAGCCTACCTTTTCGGAGAAAGAAGGCTTGAGTGTACGTGTGTATAAATGCGAAAGTTTTCGAAGAGTTTCAGAAGTTTTTTTTTGTTCAAAACTCTATAAAGACTCAGTTTCCTTTGAACATTCATTGGCATATATGGATTTTTAGGGAGTAATAATCTAAGCATGTAAAAATCTCGTGAACAAATTATATAACAATAATTTAAAGTCAGTCATCAAAGTATTTATAATTCATAAAGTATTTTATAATTAATGCATAGATTGAAAATCAAAATTCACAAACTTCAATTAATAATAGTATGAACTGTATAATAGAATTATATAAACCGTCTGCGCCGCGCCTTAGTCACTTAATCGTGTCATCTTTGCATATCTTTACTGCACCTTTGAAGCTTCCAATAACAATGTTAACGGTTCGGTAAGCTAACCAAAGGCTCCTCCTCCTTGCGTCGATTCCCCAATGCTGGGGGTCGTGAGTCATCAAGGAATTAACTTTTCGCGTACGAGGTTGTGCCAACTACTCCGGCTTTCAAAGGCTAGCCTTTTCTAAATAATACCTCGGGACGTTCTGAGAGGCGTTTTGTTTAGTTTGCAGTCGTGGCTTTAAGGCCTCTAAACCAGCGACTAACGCTGAAGCGGAGACTTATGTTATTTACTGGAAAAATTAGGATTCAGTTACTTGAAAGGGATTGACATAAACTCTGTGTAAAAATTACGCTCTTCAAATAAATGCATGCGTTTATTAACTACAAAAATTGGAGCATTTAGGCTATAATTCCTAACAGCTTTGGTGATTTTTGCCTCTACTTCTAAACTTCAAAACAACCACGACGTACTTTCACAATTCTAATATAAGATTATAAGATCTGTTTTAAAAAGAGTAACATATATTGTAAATGTCTCCCTATTTCAAGATATAGCACTCGCTCTATTTGAAAACAACGCTACACGCGCGTCTAATGGCCACACAGTTGCATGGTGAGCCGTAGTTTTTGTATGATTGCTTGCTCTCGTTATACACGGATGTTTCTGGGAACACGTGTACAAATATTGATGCGCTTTGGATTCTTTTTCACCGGTATTATGATAAATTGGTTGGCGTCTTTTTATTTCTATAGGGGAGGCGTAAAAGCTAAAAAGGACTTTATCTGTTACAATATGTTCTGGTAAAATGGATCTGAAGTGGACGATAGCCTAGTTGGGAATGGAACGGTCTGCCGAGACAATGTCCGCAGGTTCAAAACCCAAGGCACACCTCTGACTTTTCGAAATTACGTATGTAGGTATTGTTTATCAATTATCGTTCGCTTTAACGGTAAAGGAAAACATCGTGAGGAAACCTGCATACCTGAGAATTCTAAATAAGAATTTCGAGGGTATGTGAAGTCTGCCCACCTGCACTAGGCCAGCGTGGTGGACTAAGGCCTAAAACTCTCTCATTAGTAGAGAAAACCTGTGCCCAGCCGGCCTAAAAGGCGTGCCACGAAAAATGGACATGTCCAAAAACGGGCCTCATATTCTAACCACGACAAACCCTCCGATGTTGAAGATTTACGTAATTTTATTTTGCTTAAAAACTACATTCAATATGATTTTTTTTAATGGTTTCAAGATCCATATTTTTGGCCCTTTAATATCCATAAAGTTTGATCCTGGTTGATTTTGAGGCCCAGCCATACAAAAAGCGGACATGTCCTTTGTCAACATTTTTTCTCGTGTTTTCATCGTTGTTCGCTATATGCCTACTTACACTAAAATATTGTACCTTATTTTAAATTTTGATATTCAATTAGCTCTATATTTATTGATATAATTAACTGAGTAGTATGACGTAATAAATCCATTCATAATCTACATAGACCGTATTAGTCTAAGCCAACAGTGTTGATTGTGGGATAACTGACCGCTGCCGGATGCGGCGAATGCCTAACGAACTATATCTGACGCAACCATGGCATCTGTTGTTACTTGTTAGGTCATAAAATTATGTAATGGTGTTTACGTAGCTGTGTGCCCGATTTTACCCTCTTTTGTGTGCAATAATCATGAAATAATAAATAGGTCGTACGTACTTCATATTCAACATTTATTTACTTTTGTATTTATTAATTATCGTTCGCTTTAAAGAAAAGAAAGAAACCTGAGAGTTCTGCAAAAAGAGTTTCAAGGTTATGTGAAGTCTGCCAATCCACACTAGGCCAGCGTGGTGAACTAAGGCCTAAACCCTTTCGGAAGTAGAGGTCTGTGCTCAGCCGTGGAGAGTATATCTTACAGGTATTATTAATTAATTATCATAGATATTATTTATTGAAGTAATATGTGTACAAGTTACACAAGTTTTAAAAGTAAAAAAAGGAATACTAACAATATTATAAATGCGAAAAGAACTGTGTGTCTGTTACGCTTCTAATCTTAATCAGTGCATCGATTTAGATGAAATTTTGTAACTTGCTTTGCTTTGCATTTCATAGCTTTACATTTAATTTCTTTTGCCCCTAATGCTAATACATACATTTTTTTAATACTTGTCGTAAACCGAATTCCTCCATATCTTATCGTGTGTCTAGTACGACATCCTCAAAGAATCTGAGAAACTACTCTGATATTAAAACAAAGATTTTGAAGTTTTAAAACAAGTGTTTCTGCTCATTAGCGAAATAGGAAACAATATTTTACATTTATAACAAACTTTATACTTATAAATACAGGTATAAGGCCTTAAATTTCCTTACTGCGAACGTCTGCAAATAAATAATCAACTTTCAAATATTTCCTTTGACTTCAATCAGAATGTTTGAGTCAGTAATTATTATACCCTAAGGAACTCTTCGTAAAACGGTCATGTTGCACTAACCCCAGTTGAGATAATATGGTCAGTTTTTTGCACGCACCACTCCGTAGAACTAAAATCCAAGTCTAAATAGGTTGCTTTGTCTAATTCTATAACAAGACTTCAATGTGCAAGCCCTTTTGTGTTAAAGGATATTTTCTGTATCATAAAATGAAATAATTTGTATTACGGTGGTGTGTCGCGCAAGCAGGTTTATATAAGAAACTAAACAACTCGTAATTATCTTACTAATAAAAATGAGAAAGTATGTAATGATGTTTGGATTTCGTTATAAGTTAACACAGAAACAACTGAAAGAATTTTAATATAATTTCACAAAGCCTATACCATGTCTAAGATTGATATATAAGCTTTATCCCTTAGATATTCCGCATACTTCACGCGGGTGAAGCCACAAGCAACACCTAGTCTTACTTCTTATCTTACTCTTACGAATATTATAAACTAGCTTTTGCCTGTGGCTCCGCCTGCGTGAATGATTTTTCGGGATAAAAATTTACCTATGTGTTAATCCAGGACATGATCTACCCGTGTGCCAAATTTCATCGAAATCCTTTCAGCAGTTTTTGCGTGAAAGAGTAACAGACACCCATACATCCATTCTTACAAACTTTCGCATTTATAATATTAGTGGGATTCGAAAGTTTATGAAAATGTTTGGATGTTTGTATGTTTGTTAGAAGTAAACGCAAAAAAAATTACGGATTTGGATGAAATTTACACGGATGGACCATGTTCTGAATTAACACATAGGCTACGATTTAGCACGATAATTTGCTCCCAAGAGCATTTCCTAATTTTTAAATAGATGGCGCTGGCGTCGTACACTATTTTATAGACTTTTGTAGCGGGAAAGGCTTTTCACGCGGGTGACGCCACGACTCACGAGCAACGCCTAGTTTACTCTAAACAAAAAGATAAATACGTGTGTAATCTTCATCTTTACACAAGAGTTTTCTGAATGGCTTGCCATTCATCTATAGTTTATAACTACTTCAATCAACAAAGACTTAACAGTTCGTTTGTGACAACTTTCCTATCACAAGCATTATCTCCTTTGTTCGTTTTTATAAAAAGACAAGTTGGTTAAACAATTGTAAACAATCGTCGCTCGTGAACACTCGTTACTCGAATTATCATCGAAGCATCTCAAGGTCCATCAAGAAACAAAAAGGTTGCGAATGTAGAACAATATAGATCACAAACAAATTCTACGTACTAATTTCAATGACAAAACCATTAACTGTTTAAAAGATTTCACGTACTATCCAGTTCAAATCTTCGTGCAGTCCTAAGTAAATGACATTAAACTGTGTTTAAGTGCCATGAAGTGCTTTATAATTTAAAGTTCAGCATGGTGTTGCTCCTGTTTCCGGGAAGGCAAAGCATACCACGGAACGAGCGACTCAATATTCTTTTTCTTCATAAATAAATAATAGTTTAAAACAACACAAAACACGTTTTATAGAAAATCCAACTAAAAAATAGAAAATATATTTGAATTAGGAATAGTGTAAATAAGAAAAAAGTGTATTTTATTGTACAAATATAAAGCGTGTAAAAAAGTTGTTATCGGTCCTCGACAAATCTACAAAGTTTGAATAAAATCAGACCGTTTAAAGTGGGTCAAAATCGCGCGCAAAGGAGTCGGTTACAAACATACATACAACTGAAGCTAATATAAAGCGTGTAAAAACCAGAACTTGTAACTTAAAAAGACTATTTAAATAAGTTTGTTTTTAAGTAACCATATGAAAATTCTAAATCATTACCTACGTAGAAGTATCTATTATTTCCACACGAGAATCCCGTACGTACCTGATTCATTTTCTGTTTTACAAGTATGGTGTCGTATAAATTTAACGATCCCATACGGTAATGTAATGTACTATTACTTTTTATCTATATTTAGACATTGGCAATTATATTTGCCACTTTATAGCTGGAGTAATATATCTACTTTACAATTCATTCTCTATGTACAGTATCAACATTAAAATGACACGCTATGCGACATTATACAAGTTCTAAGGTATGCTTTAATTATTCTTGCAATGCATTGCATACAGGCTAACTAACAAATCAAAATCTCAGATGTTCTCTATAACAAAGAAGGCCCGTGCCCAGCTGTGAGCCGGTATATAACATAGTTTAGATATTATTATATTATAAGGGAACGGAAGCATTGAAGCCAACTTAATTATAAGCGTAAAATCGTTTCCTGAAGAAATATAAAGAAAAACGCTGGATTAAATTGCCACTTATCACTACATATTATTTTAAAATGTAATTATAAAGGAACTAACACAAAATCGTAGTTTGTTTTTGCATAATAACACAAAAAATTATCGAAAATGGATGGTGGGCCATATTAGGAACCAGGATTTCGTGTGAAGTGCGTAATAAAGTTTTGTTAGCATGCATCAAACTAAAACCCTCACGGCGCGCACAACCGACACGACATACATTGAATCCCGGCGCTATGGCATTTCATATTATCATACTTATTGAATTTAAACATGACATTATATGAGGAAATACTTGTTATAAACATAATATAAAATCTATCTATGACTGCCTCGGTGGCGTAGTCGTATTACGGTACGACTGCAATGCTCAGGTTTCGGGTTCGATCCCCGGGTCGGGCAAAGTGATATTGGGTTTTTCTACTTAGTATCAGCCCGGAGTCTGGAATTTATGCCTGATATAGTGTAACGTTGCTAGGAACGTTAACTCTCTTCGTAAACGGGCTACCGTTTACGTCAGTTTAACTACCAATCGAAACCGTTAATGTATCGTATTGGCTGGTTAAACTGTCACTAGTTTTGACGTACGTCTGAACGGCGCTCGTATAAATAAGCGTGCAATGTCACGCGCGCCCTTTTTCTTATAATCTTCTTCGCCGTAGCAACACTACCAACTAACTGCGTGTTGCCACGTACACCGTTGTTCCCGCTGGGGTGAGTGTGCCAACTAATACTAACCGCTTCCAGGTATTCTGTGCATCTGGGCTCGTGAGTTATCACGAGTCACTGGCGCGGAATGTAAGCCTAGCTTGCATTCCGACCCGCTGGGATTCTGATTCCAGGTTTCTTTTCTACGGTGCGGCGTTGACCACCTTATCGACGGCGTGGAGTGCTGACTCCATGCTCCGCTGGCGTCGGGAGAGCTGCCTCCCGATCCCAGTCACGTGCTGACCGCCTTCTCCACGGTGCGGAGTGCTGACTCCGCCACGTGCACACCACCATCGTCGTCGCGGGTGCTGACCCCGGCCACGTGTGCACCGTCGTCGCGGGTGCTGACCCCGACCACGTGCTCACCACTACCATCGCAGTCGGGTGTGCTAACCCCGACCACCTCACCACCGCTGCGCAGACCACGTGCTACCATCTGCCCGGCGAGCTGTCGCCGGAGCTAGCCACGTGCATCAGCGCCATGCCGTTCGCCTGAATCGGAGTCTCCGCAGGCCAGTGACTCGTTTGCATACCACCAGCAAACCGTACCGAGTGTAACGCGGAGGTGCAAAATAAAGCTCGTACCACGAACCTAAACCCTGAGTTTCTCTTCTCTTCTACCTATCACTATCTACCTGCGGCGCCTCACGCCGCAATAGCGATAGGCTCGCCCCCTACCACATCATGAGACGGAATACGCACGGCGAAAAGTGGGTGCACTAGTTGCACCTCTGCCTACCCTTTCGAGGATAACGGGCGTGAATGTGTGTGTGTAATATAAAATCTATAATTGTGTTAAACAGTGATTATTATAGTGTATGTTATATTCCTTAATCGACAAATTAACCTAATGTGGTTTGATGGACGCATAGGCTTTATAGGAAACGGCCTTCAGTCAAACGAAATGAAAAAAGAACCCCTCAATCTTGCCATAGATATACTGTGTAGCCTGTGTATACTGTATGAAAAAAAATGAACAAGATGGAAATGAAATCTTCCTAACCAATTTCGGCCACGGCGGCCAATCTCAACGGTGATCAGCCAGGTACGCGGGAGATATTATAGTGCACAAGTGTGTGCGCAATACACAGGTGCACTAGCTATTCCTTCTCATAATCCGGTGAGACGGCAAGCTGACATGACCGGAGAGAGATCAGGCGTAGGACCAACGGCTTTACGTTCTTTCCGAGGCACGGGGGTATCACACCGCCAACTTCCTGAGTCCGAGCTGCGACAAATTTTTAAGAGGGAAAAACCCAGTCACAATTTTTTTTTGGCTCAATCCGGGATTCAAACCCAGGACCTCAGCGCGAAAATCGTACTCGTAACGCGTACGCAATACAACTACGCCACGGAGGCAGTGTGTATACTGTATATAAGAAGGGCGTTATAACTCCAAAATACGGAAAACAACATTAAACTTATAAGTTCTCGCCATATATTCAAAGAAGATTTACTTACCCATAACTTTCTTACGATAAAAAACAAAACACCATAAATTGTAAGTATCTAAACTGGTTTCAATTTGTTGAAAATTGTAACATGAAGGCTTATGGGTTATTCCCAAGTTTTCCCATGTTTATTACTTAAGGTAGCAATCGTTCCGGAAAGTTGTAAGTTAAATATCTCGGTAAAGGTAAACACAAGCATGTGTTACTTACCAACGGACCCTTTGGTACTTAATAATATTGGTGTATTTTGTATAACTAGAGGTCATAGGCCAATTTTAAACTCCAAAGGAAACTTTACTCACTCTGACGGATGCAATATTATTGGTGGAATATGAATAATTGATTCATTATAGCCCGATATTATCTTTCATTCGATAATATTATATGGATCTGTCGTCGCCAGCGACTATAGAGCCCCTATCATGGTCGCTGGTCGTCGCATAGGTTATTAATAAAAAAAAAGAATGGCCGACACTGCCGTTTTTTTTTTTTTTTTTTTTTCTTGTTTATATGGCTACAAGCACTGGGTTGTTGTGCTACGCCAACGACAATAAAGTTAGGGAAACCATTATTTAAAGAAAATACAAATAGCTTAATATGAATATCAAATATAAGTCAGTCAAGTTGATAAAAATATACAAATTATAGTAAAGTTGTTATATGTATTATATTAAATTGTCTAAGGCAATATGTGACAATTATAGTTTTATGTTATTCTCTATAATAAAAGAAGATATAGCTTTATAAATATTAATATTAAATAAGAGTAAGTAAGAAATACAAGAAGGAAGAGGAATATTTAGAGAAATGAGCCGATTTATGAAAGAAGAACGATCATAACGTGGACAAGAGAAGAAAATGTGTTCAAGGTCTCCAAATATCTCACCACATTCACAAGCACTACTCCCAACAATTTGAAGCCTGGCAAGGTGAGCTGGTGAGCACACATGCCCCAAACGCATTCTTATTATACAACTAGTAGATCGCTTACCAAGCTTCAATTTGCTAAACCACGGCTTATTAGGAATGTTGGACTGGATATTAGCATAAAATTTTCCTTTCTTCTGACTGCTTTCTTCCCAGTACTTTTCCCAAGATTCCCTAAGAAAAGTAGATGGAAGCGCAGCCAGATCACTGCAGTAATTAATATAGGGAAATACATCTCCATCAGTAATCGCTTCACTAGCTAGACGGTCCGCCTTTATATTTCCACTTATACCGGAGTGGCCGGGAATCCAAGCTAAAACTACAACTATGCCTTTAGAAAGGCATTCATACAACATTTCTCTTATAGTAATAATTATGTTAGATTGAGGCTTTGATTTAAAAGGAAATTTTTTAATGGCCTGAAGGGCGCTGTATGCATCTGAAAAAATAACAGTTTTGTTAAGTTTAAGTAGGAGAATGTACTCTAATGCCTTGTAAATTCCATAGCATTCTCCCGTAAATACTGAAGTTTCTGGGGGGAGTTTTATTTTTTGGATAATATTATATCGAGGGTGGTAAACTCCTACGCCACAAAAATCTGAGGAAGTATGTTTGGATGCGTCAGTGAAAATAAGATGAAAATCAGGCCATTTTGTATGTACTATTTCGTTGAAAACAGTATTTGCACTGGGATGATCTTTTTCAATACCCAATGAGTAACAAATATCAGGTTGCAGTAAAAGTGATTGAAAGCCGGACATATATAGAGGAAGAGAAGCCGAACGAAATGTTGGAGCCTGAAGGCTTGAGAATTTACGGAAACTAACAACTAAAGGAGGGGGTGACTTATTTCTCCAAAAAGGAAAAGTTTCAACATATTCTGAAAGACTTTGGAGTTTTGCAAAAAGAACGTGACCAGAAAATTGAAAAGCTCTAAACAAAAATTTGTCACTTAGAAACTGCCGTCTCAACTTAAGAGGAGGTTCTCCACACTCTACTTGAAGGGCATTAATTGGACTCGACTTCATTGCACCGGAAATTATTCTAAGAGCTTTACTTTGAATTAAGTCAAGTTTTTTGAAGGCTGATAAATTACCAGGCTCTAAGATAAATGTTCCATAATCCAATAGGCTTCTAATCAATGCATTATAAATAAGTTTTAATGAAAATGGATGAGCACCCCACCATACGCCAGAAAGACATCGAATAATATTCAGATTACGTTCGCATTTGGTAACTAGATAATCACAATGCGAAGAACCCGTAAGTTTTGAATCCAATATGATACCAAGGAATTTCACTTCTTTTTTTAAAGGAATAGAACAGTTATTGTATTTTATGTCAACATGGGGAGTTATATTTTTCCTGCTAAATAAAACCAACGAGCTTTTAGAAGGGGAAAGATCCAGTCCATTTAGAGTCATCCAAGACTCTAAAGAGGACATTGCCAATGACATAGTAGCACACATGTCTGTAAGGAATTTACCGGATGTATAAAGGAGAAGGTCATCTGCATACTGTAAAATTTTAACTGATCCATTTAAGGATGATTCGAGGTCGTATGTATAAATATTATATAATAGGGGACTTAAAACAGATCCCTGGGGTATACCTTTTGATACGGTTCTTGAAAATTTTACGGAATCATCTGGACAAACACTGATATATCTAATTGTTATTAAATTAGAAATAAAGTTAGACAACATATCAGGAACTTTAAGTACATGCATTTTATTCCTTAGAACAGACGGAACCACGTTATCATATGCTGAATTAATATCTAAAAAAACTGCAACTAATGATTCATTTTGTGTAAATGCCAAACGAATATCAGAGACAAAAATACTGATACTGTCAATAGTACTTTTCCCTTTGCGGAATCCGTATTGGCTATCAGATAGCATACGATTGCTTTCAATATACCACTCCAATCGGTTTTTCACCAGATGTTCAGCAAGCTTCAACAATACTGTAGATAGAGCTATGGGACGATACGAAGAGCTTTGGGAGGGATTCTTACCAGGCTTTAATATAGGTAACACGATTTGGGATCTCCAAGAGTCAGGTATGTTACCGGTAATCATTACAGAATTAACAATGTTTAAATAGTAAATAAGGGCCGTATCATTAAGGTTGCAAAAAAAAGAATAGGGAATTCCGTCTTCACCCGGGGAAGAATCTTTTACGCTGCTTAGGATTCCTTTTAGCTCGGATAGCGAAAACATGGAGTTTAATTTATGTATGTCATGTGTAATTGGAGATTTATAAAGTGGAAATTTTTCTGGAACAGAAGGGGGAGCCAATTTATCCAAAAAAACTTCTCTTAAAGGAGAAGAAAGGGTAGAAAATGAACTATCCCTAAAAGCTGATCTAAACCGTCTAATATTATTCCAAACAATTGATGGACGGGTATCCGGAGAAATAGATGCACAAAATAATTTCCAACCTTCAATTTTTTTCTTTTGAAACAGAATCTTCGTCTGTTTAGAAACTAAGATATAGTTATTAAAATTTTCAGTAGTCATATTTCTACAGTAAGACCTTTCACTTTCTTTTCTATTCTTAGCAGCTTGCGAACACTCTCGATCCCACCATGGAGGAGAGGGAATTTTTGAACACCTGCTTTTCTTAATGAGAAAAACCTTATCTGCAACTTCAATCATTGCCTTAGCAAGAGCCTCAGAGCATATAGTTTCGTCATTGCATTTAACATCAGGAAGCTGAGAAATTTTGTCGTCAAGTAATTTTTTATACACAACCCAGTCTGCATCCTTTAGAATGTATTTTAAGCGAGGCGATCGGACAACATCAGGTTTATTGTTATTAGGAAACTGAATTACAATAGGAAAGTGGTCACTGCCGTATGAATAAGAAAGGATTTCCCAAGTGAGTGAAGAAGCTAAATTTGGTGTACTAATTGATAAATCAATGGCGCTAAGACTTTCATTAGGATTAGAACGACGAGTAGGAGAACCAGAGTTTAAAACACATAAATTAAAATCATCTATTATATCCATGAGGACTCTTCCACAAGTTTTTGTTGTAGAACAGCCCCAAGATTGATGATGGGAATTAAAATCCCCCAAAATTAAAAAAGGTTTCGGCAATATAGAAATAATATTATTTACTTCGCGAAATATAAAAGGACAGGGACGAGGAATGTAAATCGAAACAAAGCAAATATTATTAACTGAAGCGGCAACTATAGAAAAATCTTTATGGTGAGAAGGTAAATTGAAGGGTGAAAAATGTTGGGAGTTTTTGATGAGTATAGCAACACCACCATACCCATCAGCTCCATCTTCCCTGAGACATGAATAACCAGGAATTTTAAAACAAAATCCTGGTTTTAGCCACGTCTCACATAGAGCTATAACACTAGGGTTATATTTATTAATAAGATAACATAAATCAGATTTGTTCTTCACTACGCTTCTGCAGTTCCATTGTAGAACTTTGCCTAAGTGAGCCATTATTTAATATTTCAGTTATTGTTTTCAATAAAGTGGCAACGTTGGACGGTAAAATGGTTTGTGACAATGATGAAACTAAAGCTACAATAATGTCAGCCACCGACTGTGGTTCTGGCGGAGTACCTGCTTTAGGAAGGGCACACCCATCAGAATATGAGGGAGAGTTGAAATCACCTACAAGAGCTTGGTGGGCTGCGCGATCATAACCTTGTATCGATTTAGGTGGTGAACGCGGCTTCTGGAAAACAGTTTTTTTATAAGAGTTACTGTGCAATGGTTGAGTGGCTGGAGTTTTGATGTCATGGCTGTTGGCTACAAAAGAAGACGAGGACGGAAACTTTAACGTGTCAGCATATGATTTTGTCACTGGAGGATATACCTTCGATGCTTCTGAATATGAAACGCAATTTTGGGCCATATACTTTTTTATATTTGTCTGCCTACTGGCTTCCGGGCAAACCTTGCTGATTGCAATATGATGACCACCACAAAGACAACAATAACTATTATCTTGGTCGCAGTCACAAGTTGCACCAGTATGCCCTTGTCCGCATTTGTAACACCTTGGTTTAGACCTACAGGTATCCTTAGTGTGACCATACCGGCAACAATTATAACACTGAATTGAAGGGTAAATATATAATTCAACTTTGAGGGAATTGAAACACATAAATACTCTAGTAGGAAGGACTTGACCATCAAATGAAAGGACTACAGTCTGGGATGGTTTCCAACTGACAGAGCCATCCACTATTGTTTTATAATTTAATCGTCTTACTTTTATTATGTCACCACAACCCAAAGGAACACTAATATTTTCTTTTATTTCTTCCACAGACATGTCAGCCGGTACACCTCTTATGAGACCCATCCTGGTAATGTTAAATGATGGAATAAAGGCTTCATAGCCTTTTTCCAATAAGGCATGATGCTTTAAAAAAGAATTTGCAGCTGAGTGACTGGAGAATGCCATTGAAATTTTGTTGCGACCAATACGCTTCAAACTGCCTTGTATTATGTTTGGCACCTGGTTTTTATATAAAAATCTACCAAAACATATTGGATGCAAATTGAGATCCTGTGTTACCTCACCAGTGCCAGACTTAGCAACATGAATAATAAACGGTGAAGAGTCCAATGCAGTGTATTCTTTTCTAATACTATCAGATTTATTGGGAGGCAGCTGAGAGGTGTGAGATGAAAGAGCTTGTGTATGTGGTGGTGTAAGAGGTGATGGATTTTCAGTGATTTTTTCGTCACTGTCTTCACAACGACATCCACTTCTGCCTGAGTCTACAGCCATTGCATTTTTGCGTTTTTTTTTGTTGCATGTTTTGCACACCTTATTTAAACGTATGCGTTTTCTTTTATTTCTATTAGACACTGAACAGTCAGTGTCTAAGCTTGAAGCAGTTTCTACTGTTACAAAGTGTGATGGTTGGGGAACATCACCCCCAGGATCTGGGGGCTCGTCCATCCCAACCCCTGAATTAAATACTAATAAATTACTTACCAATAGTTGAGTTTTTATGTGCACTATACTACAAATAAATAAATAATGAAATATATATACAATTTACAACTTATCTGACAAAATTTTTGAATAAAAGTAATTTTCAATTTAAGTTAAAAAAAAAAAGACACCCGCCAAATTCGAAGGTTTCCCGCGCTTTCGACACTGCCGTTAAAACTCCCGCCAAAACAATGCGTGCACAAAGGATAATTTTCTTAACGCCAATAAAAACTTTTTGTTCGTTTTTCGTGTGGCCAGTAATATTTACAATAAAAACGTTTTAATTGCGTGACCGAAAAGTTTGTATATTGTGATTTTGTTTCGACTTCATCACATCTCTAATAGTCTTGATATGAATTAGTTTGTAATGTTTATTTCGATCTTACTTAAAATCGGAGTAATGAATTTTCTAATCACCTAAAGTCACCTAAACAGATTACCTAATACATTCAGAATTAGAATAATTATTTCAACGAATGATGTTATTTTACGCATAAAAAATTTACACATAATTTTTTTATTTAACCACTTCAGTTCATATATTATACGATTTACGGGCATCAATTTATTTTTTCACATCCTATTTCTAAAATATGATTATTTTCCTCTAAAAGCTTTCATAATTAGGACAAAGCTATAATATAAATACCAATGAACAAAAAGAGAAGCTAGTCATTTAAAAAGGTGTCTCATTAGTTTTAATTTCTTAACCCAGCGTTCTATTTGTCCAGTACAATTCGAGCTAAACAATTTGCAAGCGACGACTGGACAATCGGAGCTTAATAAAAAATATGAGAATATGATTTAATTTTGTATACAAATTGGTTCCGAGGGATACGTTGAATTGAAACCGTTTGTATATTTACGATGTTACCTTTTCGCTAGCTGAATAATAAAATGCTAAAATTAGTGTTTTGAATAACAAGTATTTTTACGGAATAATTTGGAAAGTTTTTCCTTTCATCGTAAATTGTATCACATCGCGAGTGCAACTAGATGGTAAACGATTAAGACCTTACACGACGTCCATGCCAGAGGAGTATATGTTCCATTCGATTGCAAATGAAATCATTGCCACAGGAGTCATGACTGCATTCCATCTTTGTAGAGAGTTAATAACATCCTAAGTTTAAGTAAGACGATTCTTGAACCTTTACCAATCTTATTGATTGCAAAAAGCAGCAAGAGACGTATCTTTTTAGGCGAACAGTATAATGATAGAAATGGACTCACGTTTTGCCGTTGCTCCGTGGGTCATCATAAGCACAGCGACAACGGTGAGCGCTAAACAGATCTGGGCCATTCTTGTTATCTGAAACAACACATAATATAATTAATACTAAAACACGTAATTCGTACATTACTACAAGATAATAATAACATTGTCTAGAAGAAACTCTATTTTGCGAATTACCTTTGTTAATTATTATCTATGATTTGTTGGTTTTGTTGAATAAAGAGTCTTATTATATCTATCAAGCAAGGGTCGTAACTCGTAGACAAGATGCCTTTCTGTAAACGTTAATCAAAACGTATGGGAATGATATATAATATCGACAAGTCCATAGCTAGGATATATATGTCATTCCCTACTCTGTCTAAATTGAGTCAGTATTCTTCACAGGATTGAGAGGTGTTAATCGTTATTTAGACGGATCAATCATTGTTAACAGCAATAATTCGCAATCATCATCATCATCATAAGCCACTTGACGTCCACTGCTGAACATAGGCCTCCCCTAAAGATTTCCAGACGGATCTGTCAACAGCGGCCCGCATCCAGCGCAATATAATATAATATATAATACGCAATGATTGCTAGCAATGTTCATTTTTTGAATAACTGTCAAAAGACTCGTATGTATGACGTACCTGCTACGTTAACGCGGGCGAGAATTGCCTCACAATTGTGCAAGTTCCGATGGCTTTCAATAACTACGTACGATAATTGCTAGCAAGTATTGATCCGTCTAAATTAGATTTTAGGCCATAAGTACGCGGACCTTATACACTTAAATTTTATATGCCTTCGAAACTCTTATAGCGATCTCTTTCCTCACAATTTTGTTCATAAATTCAAGGCGGATGACATAGTGGAATAGGAAACACCACCAGATATCCGTGTAGTAGTGTAATATGATTCGACGTGAGAACTTTATAGGTCACTGTTACAATCTAATTCCCAAGGGGAACTGTGCATGACGCTAGAATTCAATTTTAGTGGGATTCCAGATGTTGAAAAAGCTTAGGATTTAAGTAAACGGCTCTAGATAAATGCGGTGGATTTGGTCAACATGTGAAATATCCTTTAATTAGCCTCTCCAAGAATTAAAGACTAAAAAACATCGTCACTTCGTTCTTTCTCGTATATCAGTTTTCATAAATGTTCACTTCATTCCTGCAACGGCAATTATTTCACGACGTTAAACTTATTTTTTATTACTCATGCGGGGAAAGTACTATCTTTGCGCTTGCTTTTGGGGTCGAAAAGACGCTAATTGCCCACATGTCGACATTCCGACATTTCGACTGTCTGTCAATATTTGGGTGCGAGAAGTTTACTTAGCGTCTTTTCGAACCCAAAAGCATGCGCAAAGATAGTACTTTCCCCGCATGAGTAATAAAAAATAGTATGTGCAACTAGTGCGAGAAGTTGTCGATTGCCGACTTGAGCGAATGAGCGCACTCGCTTCGCTCGTGCGCTCAACTTCGCTCTCGTGGGCAATCGACAACTTCTCGCACTAGTTGCACAATATACTATTAGTTAGCTAGATCAATTTCATTTCGAAAGTCAAAAATGGCTAAAAATCCTTCATAAGTTTTTCACTTTGGATTTTAAAGCAAATTGGTGCAACCATTGAACTGAATTTAAAAATTAAAACCTTAGACGGCTCGAAATTTCTAACAATCAAATCGAGCCATGGCTGTGGTCAAACCAAACTTGTTCTTCTAATAAACCGAGTCCGCTATAGAATGCTTTTTAAACCACAAAGAACTAAGTGCGAAGCAAAAAATATAGAGGTCAAATATTCGGCTACACAATTTACAAATCCACAAAATATATTTTCACAAAACAAACAAAGTATGTTTTGTTACAATAAACTGAATATGGCTTCCGTGAAAAGAATTTTAAGTGATATTTTTTGTCGTTTGTAAATTATAAGTCTATTACCGCGACTTCAAAGGAAAATTAATTCATTACGTTTTCAACATGGAACAATTGCTGTAAATATAGTTTGTTGTGGCTGAAGTATTTTGGCACTTATAAATCCCTCCAAAATATTATAATGCTAACATTATAGTGCTAGCTAATTTTAAAATTAATTCCAAATATAAAAAATTACGAAATAGAATTTAACGACAATACTTTGGGCTATCCCAATATAGCTATACTTAGTCGTCGAACAACGCAAAATTGAATCAAAATACACTTTTGCTATACCTTTGGGTATACGGCAGAAGTCTAAATACATACGTATAATTCGCGTTAATAAAACTGTTTCTTTTTATTTATTTTTTTATTGCTTTGAATGACGAGACGACCATGCCGTTCGCCTGATGGTAAGCGATACGGCCACCCATATACAATAGCAACACCGTGCAGCACCTTGAGATACAAAGTGTTGTTTGGCATTCCACTGCGCTCGTCATCCTTAGACATAAGATGAAATATCGTAAAATCTGTACGCAGGATTACCATGAAACACATTCACAGAATGTAATCAATGCGTTACCAGCAGGAAAATAATTTAGTTACGCAGTTGGTTGTATAAAGAGAGTAGCGATGCGTGAAACTTTGCGATTTTTGTAATGTAAATAATTATGAAACGGGAATTCTAACGTTTGTTTTAATAAATTGAGTTATATTAAAAACTAGCTTTTGCCTGCAGCTCGGCCCGCGTTGAAAAGTTTTTCCGGGATAAAAGTCCCGCTTTATATTTTCCCGGGATAATGTTTTTTTCATTATTTCTAAAATAATTGGTACAGTGAAATCCGCGACAAAGAATTACTCTAACCGTTACACCCTGTATTGCAAACAGTATCAAAAGTTTGCCAACAAGTTTCTTTTGCAATATTTAAGTAACATTTACCGTTCCCACTCTTTTATTTTGGTTTCCATTATTTTTATAATATTAAAAAAAAATTGCCGCCTTTTGGCAAAATAAAAATAAAACGAGTCGATAAATATATAGTATGCAATTATGACTATGGTATTTAGTTAAAGGTTCTTGACTAATTCTGATAAAAAAGAATCATACATTTACAGAACAGCACGAGATTCATAGAATTTAAATGTCACACACACATACATACACACACACTCACGCCTTTTATCCCCGAAGGGGTAGGCAGAGGCGCAACTAGTGCACCCATTTTTTGCCGTGCGTATTCCGTCCCATAAAGTGATAGGGGGCGAGCCTATCGCCATATCGGGCACAAATTCCAGACTCCGGGCTGATACTGAATTTAAAACCGAATATCACTTTGCCGGACCCTGGAATTGAACCCAAGACCTCAGCAGTCATACCGTAATACAATTAAGCCACCGAGGCAGTCTAATATAAATGACATACACAACAATTAAAAATGTATGTAACATTTGAAATTTGCATCACAATTTATACTACGCAATTAAATCAATTCTGACGAAACAAACTTTAAATCATTAAAACGGCTACAATTTCTAGTATCTTGAGTGATTCGGAATTCAAGGGTCTTGCTTCGCTGGTCGGTGCAGTCCGGTAGCGACAATCAAATTTGCGGCGCACCAATACTGCGCAACGTTTACGTATCACTAACTTGGGGATTTAGAGATGGCTAGTCTAGCAATGATATTTACTGGTGGTAGGTTTCTTATATGTAAGAGTCCGTCTGGGTGGGTACCACCGCAATGTCTATTTCTACCGCCAAGCAGCAGTGTGCATGCACTATTGTGTTTCGGTTTGAAGGACATTGTAGCCAGTGTAACTACAGGACATAGTGAGACTTAACATCTTATGTCTCAGGATGACGAGCGCAGTGGAATGCCACACAGTACTTTGTAACTCAAGGTGCTGGATGGTGTTGCTACTGTTTATGGGTATCGCTTACCATCAGGCGAACGGCATGCTCGTATCGTCATTCAATGCCATAAAAAAAATATTTTAGTTAGTTATACTATTTTAGATCGAACTAAATTAACGGAACCACTGTTAACACACAACTTATCCTATAGTAAATGTATTTATTAAAACAGTCGGCGAAAAGCTCTAAAATAAAAACAGAAGGAGAAAACCTTAGAAATTAGGTCGAAGTAAATCTAAAATATTTATTCTAGCCATGTGGCAATCTAAGTGTGTTCACTAGAGTTCTGGCAAAAATGTAAACAAATAGGTACTTCAATTATTGCGTCTATTATAATTAAAGACTTCAGGCTAGTACCAGAAATAGTCAATATTACTTTAACTGACTATAGGATTGAATCTGGAACCTCAGGACGGCACACGGATAATACAATTACATAACTAAAGCAGAAACAGGAACAGAATCACAAAGAGAAAAAAAATTGAAGCGAGAAAATGTTTGTTTATATTTTTGGTACAAATAGAGTGATAAAACTGTTACTGGTTTCAATATAAGCCAAAGTATTTAAACAAACTGCCTCGGTGGCGTAGTTGTATTACGGTGCGACTCCAATGCTGAGGTCTCGGGTTCGTCCCCGGGTTGGGCAAAGTGATATTGAGTTTTTCTACTCACTATCAGCCCGGAGTCTGGAATTTGTGCCCGATATGGCGATAAGCTCGCCCCCCTATCACACCATGGGGCGGAATACTCACGGCGAAAAGTTGGTGCACTAGTTGCGCCTCTGCCTACCCCTTCGGGTATAAAGGGCGTGAGTGTGTATTTAAACAAATTAGATTGGCATTGACAGTTAAAACAGTGTGTTTCCTTGTTTTATAGTGTTTTAACGATGTCCAACACACGTGTTCTTTATAATATAGTAAAAGTTTGTAATGTGACGTACGCGAAACTAATTTCACATATTGTGTTAACCTATTTCAAAAGAGAGGTATGATGGGGTTTTCGTCTTTAAATGTATACATTTTTTTGCATGAGTGTGTGTAGTACTGCCCCAGTGCTCTTAGCACCAATATTAACGTCGTAATATATGTTAAGTTATAGTTTTATTAAGTAAATTTTTGTATGGAAATTCAAACAGCGCCCCATGGTCTAAGCTGGAACTAAACTTCGGCTGCATGAACATTGAGCAGAAAACTTCGAATAATAAGTTGTGTAGCCATAGAACAGTAAACTCAAAATTGTATGGGAATCAGTACCACGAATCTCTTTTTTTAACCGACTTCAAAAAAAGAGGTTCTGTATTTACGTGTAATATCTAACGACTATACCTACAGAAATACCTTACTAATAATCTATGTATATATGGGCGCTGATTTGACTTTTCTAGTTTTGTTGATCACATCCGGTAGTTTATATAGGTGTTGATTTGACTAGTTTTCTTTATTCGGTAACTTATGCGCTAAATAGCAGCCGATTATTAATTGATTTTAATATTGTTTAATTGCAAATAATTTTAAGTTTATTTGTTAGTTTATATTTCAATTTAATTAATCAAAACATGTTTAAATAGGAAATGATGTCATCAGAAAAATATTATTTAAAGGCAACGGTCATTGCGATCGGGCCAGTTGTGTGTAAGCTGTGAAACAGTGAACATTAAGTAAAGTGTTCTCGTGATTTTGATTTCTACGCCAAAAATGGATACCCACGACCCATGTTTTAACGCCACGCCGACATATACGTCTGTCATATAATTTTTTTTTTTTTTTTTTTTTTAATGGCATTTGTGTTCACATTTTGCCAATGTCAAGTTTGGTTTGTCTATTTTATTATCTGTAGTATGTCGAAGTAAAGCAGTGGCTACCTTACCAAGACTTTATCGAGGAGTTTTGGCGGCAACAAAAAACACTTGATTAGCACAATTATTTCAATTCACTTCATTTGAGCTCTTTAATAGAACTATATTGGATAATATACCACCATAATTATGCAATATAACACTAAGTATCACCAAAATAATGAATTAAAACAAGAGCACCTCATGACACTTCCAAGTTCCCGCCAAAACTCCGTCTGTCATATACAATGTTTTGTCTCACTTCCTCTGACAGTCAATGTCACTCAACATACCAAGACACTGAATAACGTTCACAAACGCACACACGTTTATTAGTAAGGCGGCTAAACGTTAACTTACTCGTTACGAATACTTTCAGACGACAGTATTATGAACGATTATCTAACTATACTGAGAAAGAACGACAAAAACAATGTAACTTGATGTTTTTAATGGAAAGAAGAAGAAAAGCAGTTTATTTGTGACAAACTTAAAACTATAAAAATTTAAACAAAATGAAAGATAAAGCCAGCGCTGATCTTCCGCTGGGCCGCTTGGTGATGTCACGGCCGCCAAGACTATAGTACATTCGACACAAATTCCGATACTGGGCCATTCGTGATTTGTGTCGAACCTAGTTCTTTTAATTATAGTTATATTAGAGACCTATGTGGGTGGAATCTTTACAGCTTACTTAACTTTAGTTTAAACCAAACGTATAGTTCGCTTTAGTCATCTCTCGACAGTCGACACTCTGTCTAGACTCCACTCCGCTAATCATCAGGTTCAGTGCCCAGTGGGGTCACTTTGCCGTGCATTTATAAAAAAAAAAAAGTTTTACCCGCGGCTCCGCCCGCGTGAATGAGTTTTTCCGGGGTAAAAGTCCTGCTTTGTATTTTTCCGGTATAAAAAATAGCCTATGTGTTAATCCAGGATATGATCTACCCGTATGTAAAAATTTCATCGAAATCCGTTCAGTAGTTTTTGCGTGAAAGAGACATTCATACATTGTTACAAACTTTCGCGTTTTTTTTACTGCATTGAATGACGAAACGATCATGCCGTTCGCCTGATGGTAAGCGAAATGACAACCTATAAACAGTAGCAACACCATCCAGCAGTTTGAGTTACAAAGTACTGTGTGGCACTCCACTGCGCTCGTCATCCTGAGACATAAGATGTTAAGTCTCGTTATGGTCTCGTTATGTCCAGTAGTTACACTGGCTACAATGTCCTTCAAACCGAAACACAACAGTGCATACACACTGTTGCTTGGCGGTAGAAATAGACATTGCGGTGGTACTCACCCAGACGGACTCTTACACAAGAGACCAGTAATATTGGTTGCGTTTATAATATTAATAGGCAAAAGCCGTGGTCATCACTGTACACTGTCATCTATTCTTGCATCACACTACACGCAAGCAGGCGACGATTGTAAATTCAAAGGTAGATTGTCAACATCTTTACGATGTAATTATAGTTTAGTCTATAGCTAGTATATATAGCAAACATAAAATCAAGTTTTCATCTTCCTATAACAGCGACATGACGTCCCTTTCAAGTTTACACAAAGCAATAGAGAACGTAAAAATAATATGATAATAGTCGCGTTAATGAAAAACGTGCTTTAATCAATCATACATTACTTAACACTTGCAGAGGGATTACCTAACATGATTTTCTTTATTTTGCATTACGTTAAACAATGTATTACGTGTTAAAATTTAAAAAAATATTATAATGGCAGTTACTATTGATTCTAAGCAATAGGCTATTGGATTAGATTCTCAGGGGTCATAGACAAAATACTTTTCTAGAAGAGGTAACACAAATAAAAAATACCAAATACGGAAATTTTATACATTATCGCCTCTATCGCTAGGATATATGATTCCCGCATTTTTTTTTTTATCGATTATAGAAAGGCATCTTGTCTGCAGCGCCGGGTTAGTAAGTCGCAGGTCTAGCGAACTTTTTTATTAACCTGGGAGACAATTTGTGCCGTTCGATTGAATTTATCTCTGACAATGTGTCGCTCGCGGGTTCGCCTACGTGAAAAGCTTTTCCCGCAATAATCCTACTCCCCTTCTAATATTATAAACGCGAAAGTTTGTAAGAATGTATGGATGTACGTATGTTTGTTACTCTTTCACGCAAAAACTACTGAACGGATTTTGATGAAATTTGGTACACGGGTAGAGATCATGCCCTGGGTTAACACATAAGCTACGTTTTATCCCGGGAAATATAAAGTTGGACTTTTATCCCGGAAAACCTTTTTAACGCGGGTGGAGTGCGGGCAAAAGCTAGTAGTGCCTAAATCACTGTAACGATTCATAGCGTTAGCTGTAGGACGTCAGTGCCTTTTATTAAAACATAGATTAAAAAATGAAGTTTTTCCTACGAGAGCAAATTACGGGGATTAAAAGTACCCTATATGTTAATCCAAGCCATGGTCTATTTATGTGCCAAATTTCATCCAAATTTCTTCAGTGGTTTCAGCGCTTAAAATATACATTACATTAACACATTATAATATTAGTAAGATAATATGTTTTAATAGAACTGCTATCGATCCAGCATGCTACGACATTTTTTACTAAATATAATATTAATAATGTTAACTTTCAATTCTATCTGAAAACATAAATCGACTCCGTTGAGTGGAAGATAAAAATGCAATCTGAACGGTACGGTGGATAAACGAATTATTTCGACCTAATCGCTCCCAGCGTTCGCAACTTTGTTTAAACACAATGAAAAATCTGGATCTTGTATATCTCTGGGGTAATTTTTAAGTTGCCCAAGTTGCATTACTGCACTTGAAGTTTTTATTATCATTTTAAAAATGTGTGAGATAATAAAATGTATATCATGAAATGGTGGGCGACTTGGTAACTCGGTAAAAGTTTTTGAGATATCCCGGAACAATGTAAGTTGGTCCCGGGAATGCAATAATGAACGTCAATAGTTTTGCTTTTTTTAATACACAAAGGAAGTTATAAAACATTATAATGCATCTGTATTTAACGTTTTATTGATACTTACTACACTGGTGGTAGGTCTCTCATTATGTAAGAGGCCGTCTGGGTGGGTACCACCGCAATGTCTATTTCTACCGCCAAGCAACAGTGTGCATGCACTGTTGTGTTTCGGTTTGAAGGACATTGTAGCCAGTATAACTACTGGACATAATGAGACTTAACATCTTATGTCTCAGGATGACGAGCGCAGTGAAATGCCACACAGTACAATGTAACTCAAGGTGCTGGATGGTGTTGCTACTGTTTATGGGTGGTCGTATCGCTTACCATCAGGCGAACGGCATGCTCGTCTCGTCATTCAATGCTATAAAAAAAAAAAAAAAAAAAAACTTAATTCTGTAAAAAAAAAGGAAAAAATATTGTTCGTTGAAAATGGCCGAATGCTATGATCTATTTAATAACATAATAATAGTAATGTATTCATAGACATAAACGCATATTAGTTATAAAACGTGTTGTACCTTTCACAGTTACTGTTAATACACATCAAGATAAATGAGTAACCGTTTTTAAAAGATTTTATTCGATACATCTATACTTAATATATAAAGCTGAAGAGTTTGTTTGTTTGTTTGTTTGAACGCGCTAATCTCAGGAACTACTGGACCGATTTTAAAAATTCTTTCACTAATAGGAAGCTACATTACTCCTGAGTGCTATAGGCTACTTTTTATCCCGAAAAAACTTTTCAACGCGGGCGGGACCGCGCGCAATGCTAGTATATTATAATTTTGCTTTACTTTTAGATAGAACAAATATCGGAAATTTGAACATCTACAAATATACACCCACATTACATTCTCATACTTCCCAATTAGTCAAGCCATACACTTCCTGAAATAACAAAAAGAAAATTCTGACTACTTAACATAACTCGCAAAAAAAGGTTAACCTAACACCCTTCTAAATCCGTAAGCAGTAAATAGGGAAACACTCGGTTGAACGGTGATCCTAAAAACTTACTTTCAGTTTTACAGTCAAAAACCTTTTTTTCAACACATAGGTTTTGGGTTTTTACGAGTAATTTCATTTGTTTTGTTTGTCAATTAAATGTCATCATTTAATTACAGTTAGAAACAAAAATGAACGGTTTAAATATTTCAACATCGTGTAAAATGTTTGGAACTCGAAATAATATAATTTGAAATGAGATTGTAAAAATAATTTTTGGCTAATATTACCTTCGCTTATTATGGAATATTAATATTTTACAGTTCTGGCCGTCGTGTCGTTGATATGGACAGGTGTGTTACTTAGTAACCTTAACAATTGTATTAAAATATATTTCTGGTGCACATAAGAATTTGTAAAAGTAATAAAATAGGAGAAATAAGTAGTACACTTAAGTCTACAATGTATCTAAAAAAACAGTGAAAATGAATTAATTTCTTACATACATACACTCACGCCCTTTATCTCCGAAGGTGTAGGCAGAGACGCCACTAGTGCACCCACTTTTCGCCATGCATAATCCGTCCCATGATGTGATAAGGGGCGAGCCTATCTCCATATCGGGCACAAATTCCAGATGAGAATGATACTGAATAGAAAAACTCGATATCACTTTGCCCGACCCGGGGATCAATCGCGGGACCTCAGCATTGCAGCCGTACCTCAATACAACTACGCCACCATGACAATCATTAATTTCTTTTGTAATTTAAAATTTATTGAATTACACGAGAGTAATTAACAAAGAAGACAACATAATTCTTGTTAACTTCTTTCTTGAAAGCAGCGTTAATTGAATCAATGTTCAAGTTAGCAGGTTGTTAGTGGTAACAACTCGGTAATGCGATTACAGCGGTTAAAAGCCGGGCTTGATGACCGTTTGGAGCTCTGGTACTTCCTTGCTTCTATACAATATAAATAAATATATAGTCTATAACATGTTTGTAAATTTTTAGAATAAACAGACATATTTTGTGCTACCATAGCGGTATCACACACAGTATAGATGAGACAATATTTTTTGATCTGTAGGTTTGTTTGGTTTAAGCATTAGATTATTACCTTCTACCTTAATTTGAGTAATAGCACTTATACGAATAAAATCTCAGATATAATTAATCTATGGTCCATGCTCTCTACTCGATGCGACATCTGGCAAATTTAATATTATAATTCTTGCTATTTTTAACCCCCGACAAAAAAGCGGGGTGTTATAAGTTTAGGGTGTGTATCTGTATGTCTGTCTGTGGCATCGTAGCTCTCAAACGAATGGACCAATCATGACGTGGTTTTTTTTTGTTTGAAAGCTGATATGATCGCATTGGTTCTTAGCTATAATTTATGAAGATCTGTTCAGGCGTTTGAAGATTATCAGCTCATTTCCAATTTAAAAAGCCCGATTGAATTTAAATTTGCTATACTGTGACTTCGGCAATATTTTTAAAAGTATGCGGGATACCCAACTCTTTAGGAACTTATAGCAGACTAGCTGTTGCCCGCGGCTCCGCCCGCATAAATGAGTTTTCCCGGGATAAAAGTCCCGCTTTATATTTTCTCGGGATAAAAAGTAGCCTAAGTTACTCCTTATTACATCAGCTACCTGCTAATAAAAGTCCCGTCAAAATCGGTCCAGTCATTTCAGAGATTAGCCGGAACAAACAGACAGACAGACAGACGGACAGACAGACAAAAATTGTAAAAAATGTTATTTTGGTATATGTACCGTATATATATTCATATACATGTAGTAAAAAACGGTTATTTCAATATTACAAACAGACACTCCAATTTTATTTATATGTGTATAGATGTATAGATATAGCGTGTTTGGGCTCATAAGGAAGGTCTCATTGAGTAGGTGTTAGGTAGTTAATTATCAAGGCCCCATGATGGAGAATAAAGAAATTTAAAAAGTTTGAAATAAAAATAACCCCCGATACAAAAATCTCCAAAAAGTGACATACATACATACATAGTATCACGCCTCTATCCCATAGGGGTAGGCAGAGACCATGGCTTGCCACTTTGCTCGATTCTGGCACACCACTTTCGCTTCCTCTACCTTTATCAATATTTTCATGCATTCCCGCCGGTTCAGGGTACTTTTGACCTGGCCCTTACTTAGAATGTCAGATATAAAAAAGTGACGCTTGGCTCAAAATATTACTAGGTACTTAAACGACAAAGACACTTTTATTATTTTACTTTTTAGAGATTTTTGTGACGGGGGTTATTTTAATTTTAATTTAATTTTTATATAATACTGAATTTCTTCAACAACTTTTGTAGCTAACTGTACATAAAATAATCTATCGTTTCGCTTGTTTATTCGCACACTAGAAGTTTGTATAAAATACATGTCAATTGAACCTGAAAACTGTCATAACACGATTTAACGCAGACGAACTTAATTTAGTTCGCGGTTTAAACAATATGCACGTACTGACTTATAAACGTCATACAACGGGCCACTTAAACGTAGATTAACCGCTAGCTCTCACGAGTTAATGAGCAAATTTTGCGACATTCAGTTTAACGGTGAAAAATGTTCACTGTTAATCTAAACTTTTCAGTATTTATATAAAATATAAAATTTGATTTCATAAGTTTTTAAAATTATAAATTATTGTGCAACTACATTAAATCACTTTTTCTTATTTC
The DNA here is from genome assembly GCA_947568825.1 of Sphinx pinastri. Taxonomy (NCBI): domain Eukaryota; kingdom Metazoa; phylum Arthropoda; class Insecta; order Lepidoptera; family Sphingidae; genus Sphinx; species Sphinx pinastri. The sequence goes on along the minus strand of OX387627.1, from coordinate 3,021,267 downwards.
ATTGTTAAGGTCAATGCAGGAAGCATTGAGTACATTTTACATTGTTGGAAGTAAGATCTATTATAACGTCTTTTTTTAAGTAACTTATAAAGCCAATGCCCTCTAGGATCTGTCGAAAATATTTCGCATTAATATTCTACTGATATTAATAACTTTACATAACATTTTTGAAACTGCATTATCCTAAGTCCTAACACTCCTAACTACTCGTTAGAGAGATCAATAATGATTTCTGATATTCTATAAAACCTCGTGTAAAGTGTTTGTGATAAAGTAATTTTTTATATATTATACACAGTTACTTCAAAGAACTACATGTTTTTATAAAGGTAAGAATAGTTTTTCATGTGATTACTGTAGCTTTTATCATCATTCCCATTTTTTATTAAATCGTTGTGGTTTATATTCATATCTAAAACGGCGTGTAAATTTGAATACCAATAAGTTTCTGCCCGATTTTCCTTAAACAGCTTATTTCGTATTTATTTATGCAGGTTCTGGAATAGTGTTACAGCCATTCTGTGGCTTAGGTAATAGATTTTTTTATACTTTTCTTTCTAAAAATGTTCATGAATATGCTATATTTCTGTAAAGACTTTCATAATATTTAATTGCCGTATATTAATTACATTAGGTACTAATTGACTTCTTTCTACAATTTCTTTCTATCTAAGCGTGAACATTCCTATTTTAACAAAGGAAACTCATATTATTGCATTCTGATTCAGCGACATTGACTGATTGCTCTGGCAGGAATTATTCAGGAGACTGAGACCATCTCTGCACAACGATCATACTATTGATTGATAATGGAATGATTACAAGTGGAGCTTCGACGACGATTCATTGTAAATTTGTGGCACATAGTTCCATAATTTTCAATTTAACAGCATAATTATATAATAATAATACTATCCCTCTATTATATACTGCCCCACTGCTGGGTACGAGCCTCCTCAACTACTGAGAGGGTTTAGGCCTTAGTCGACCACGCTGGCCTAGTGCGGGTTGGCAGACTTCACATATCTTCGTAATTTTTATAAAGAACTACTTAGGTATGCAGGATTCCTCACAATGATTTCCTTCACTACGAATACTCAAATCGATGTAATGTAGCAGTGAATAAAATACAGCAATCATTTACATACAAAAATAGCTTATCATTTATTCCGATCTTAAAAATACATACGATGTGTACACTCCACTTAACGATATTGTTTTTCTTGTTATGTTGTGAATACATTACCTAAGCTAAGTTACCGTCTCAACTATTCCTATGTTAATAAATAGTTTGTTTACTTACGAGAAATTCTTATTGCCTAATAAATTATGTTGAGTTTTAAAATTGTAAAACTGGGTAACTTGGTCAAAGGACATATCGATTGATTATATAATGGTTATAATAATAAAATTGTTTGATGATTCCCAAAATTGTTTATCGCACTTTTAACTATATACTACAACACGCTAGCTTATTAGTATATTTAGTATTGGCACCATACTCATGACTTTTATCCCCGAAGAGGTAGGCAGAGGCGCAACTTATTCACCCACTTTTCGCCGTGTGTAGTTTGTCCCATGATATGATAAGGGGCGAACCTATCACCATTTTGGACACAAATTCCAGACTCCGGGCTGATAACTGAATAGAAAAACCCAATATACCTAACTTTGCCCAACCCGGGGATCGAACCCGAGACCACAGCATTGCAGCGTGTACCGTAATATAACTACGCCACTGAGTATTTAATACGATATTTTACAAAACCGGATTTTCGCAAGAACCTAGGTCGAACGGAAACTACGTAAAACCCGTACAGACCCTAAACGAATGGTGGTCCTAGATAAGACATTCACATAAAAAAGTCACACTATTTGCGACCTACAAATTATACTAATCTAAATAAAAAATTAGACTAATCCGAATTATCTATTACTATTATAAAGCTGAAGAGTTTGTTTGTTTGTTTGAACGCGCTAATCTCAGGAACTACTGGACCGATTTTGAAAATTCTTTCACTAATAGGAAGCTACATTCCTCCTGAGTGCTATAGGCTACTTTTTATCCCGGAAAACTTTTCCACACGGGCGGAGCCGCGCGCAATGCTAGTTAAAAGATATATGTAGAACATATTTTTACAAATCTTTTTAGTGGGTACTTGATTTCCAAGGTAGAACCAAACTCAAAAATTAAAATTTAAAGTACATACGCAATCTAAAATAAAATACATGAAAATAGATAATTTTAATGCCATTAACCCGTTAGATATGTAATTAAAATCTTAGAAGTAATATCGTATTTTCATTATCAAAATAATTGTGTAAATATAGTTATTGTTCCTACATCCATTATAATAGTTATAATTACATACTATGATAATTTATCATTCTAAAGTTTGACACAACTCAGACCTTAATACTGTTATCAAAATGATTTGAGTTTACCTTCCAATAGGCGGATATTGTTTTAATATTTATTAACTCGTGAACGGGTGCTGTTTTTGTGGACTGGTCTGCCCATTTCGCTTACTATTTCTCAGAACTAATAGTTCATTACACCTGTATTGGACAAGTATAGATCATCAAATTATTTCGTGATTCCTGAGAGGGTTGTACACTGGGATGAGAATTGAGAATTTATTATTATGCAAGTACTACTCTAAACAAAATAAAAATCTGTAATATATTACATACTTTACCTAATTTATACCTTTGAACTGATTTTGAAAAGCGCATCCCTAGAGTTTCTTGCCCGTATTTCTCTGGTGGAAACCGCATTCCGAACTAGTGGTAGAGTAAAAATTAACTGAATCTACGCAATGTTTAACATTTTACGGATTCGTATAAATGATTTCATTTCATTTCATATAAAGAAGCTCAAGCAAACTTGTACAGTTTATAGACTTGTGGTACTTTGGTACGCTTACGGAAGGTGTTTAACATTTGTTTTGTCCTCACAGCATATTTTAATTTTTAAGACAGACGGCAGATTTCTGGCGGTAGCAAAAAGAGACGCATCACGAAACTCTCTTGATTAATATTCTATTAATACTGAATTATATTCCAAATATAAAAAAAAATATTACAATACACTTTTCACGCTAAATTTCTGATCATAGTTTCTTAAATTTGTCGCCGATTGATTCTATCCTTAAAAATAAATCTACAAAGTGCATTATGTTATTTATGCTGTTTTTTAAATTTATGACGTCACATGTTTTAACACCAATACCATTTTAAAGTGATTTATTTTTATGTCGACTGGAATTCATTCAAGGGTTCAATAAGCTCGAGTAATTTATACATCAACGCGCTAGTGATCGTGTATTTTTTTAGACTTTTTTCCGCAAATCATCCATCCTAAAGCAATTTCCTGACTGTCATATTGTCAGAATATCCTAGTACAATTATACCAGTCCTGTAAAGTATTGTAATGAACAGCAGTCTATTCCTAAAGTTTAATTATTTGGAATCGTCTTCTATACTTAGTCGTTACAAATATGATATGCTCAGAACATAATTATAATATACTTTCGAAGAGATGTGTTTCTATTGTTTAAAGTCTCACTCTATTGTTTAAACTTTAACACTTGTAAAAATGGAAATTCTATTTAAAAATAACATGACCACTTTTTGTTGAAATCCAAAATTATTTTATTTATAAATATTCAAACCATATTGATATACGACTACTGTATGTTTAACAGTGTCGAAGCGCAAATATCCAAACTTCACAACAATCATGTAAAACGTTAAAAAATATTGTGTGTCACGGATCTTATGTGATTATGAATAATTTTTAACTGTTTATTTTTAACAATAAATATCACATTTCAAATTCTCCAGAAGTTCAGTAATACCCGACTTCGTTTACAAACTCATTTCATCCAAATTTTATTTGCTGACCATCTTTAAGTGACTATTTGGATACCACTCCGTTACCATCTGAACATTGCCGGTAACTTTGCTGAGCCCGTAAAAATAGCGAATGGTGGCCATATCCTAGTTGGGAATAGACGGGACTGCAGAGACAAAGGTCCATGTTCAAACCTCAAGGCACACACCGAGTCAAAGTTACATTTGCATTGTTTGTCAGTAATCGCTCGCATTAATAGTGATGGAAAACATAGTGAGGAAAGTTACATACCTAAGAAATCTATAATTAAGAATTTTGAAGGTATGTGAAGTCTGCTAACCCGCACTGGGCCAGTCGTGGTCTACGTTCCAAGCCGTCTCGGTAATAAGCCTCCCAGCAATTGGACAGAGTTGTGTACAGTCAGCAGCATAAGTAGCTGAACAAATTCAAAATTTCAAATTGCCTACATACTTTTTTGTTCTTACTTATTCTTTTTTCTCTTCACAAAAATAAAATAATAGAGATTTACTTTACTTAAAACGAAGAAAAAAAATGTTTCAGTTTAACTTAACGCGTATATAGGCGATTTGAAATTTTGATGTTCAGCTACTTATGCTGCTGACCTTTGAATAATTATATACCTAGATAGACACTGAACGTTTCAAAAGCGTCGAAAAAAATAGAGGCCAACAGTTGCCCACTAAATGAGTTCGAGTGAATTATTTTTTGTTGTTTTTCATGGATATAATTTTCTCCCCGTTTTAATAGAAACCATGTAATAACTGGTATCATTCTGCGCGCACACAAGGATACGCAGAATGATGCAGCGATAGCGTATGACACAGCTGTCATGCGTACTAGCTTAAGAAAGTTGGCCTGTTTGTTTTAGTTTCATTGTACCGCGTCACTCTATCTAGGTATATAATTAATCAAAGCTGCTGACTGTACATGGATATTATCATTATATTATTGGTCAACATCAACATTGTTTTGACCACAAAGCAGTCAATACAATATTGATCACGAGGAGGAATTGCTCTAAACAGCCATAATTATACATACAAAGCATGACGCCTTTTTCCCTTTTCAGGGGTAGGCAGGGGAATATCACACCCACATTTCGCCAGCTATGTTAGGTTCTATGTAATTGGGGGCGGGTTTATTGCCGTTTACCGGGCACATTTCCAGACTCCAGTCTGATACTGAGTATAAAAACCTAATATCACTTTGTCCGATCCGGGGGTCGAACCAGAGAACTCAGCATTGCAGTGGTACCGTAATACAACTACGCCACCGAGACATGTCTCTAGATATGTACAAATAACTTCAGTACTCTCTTATTACCATTTTTTTGTATACTACTTAAGCATTCTAAAAATATATTTTACTTTGAATCTATTCAGCCGATTCAAAACGGAAGACCGTAGATTTGATTAATTTTGATAATCAAATATTTAACCCGAGAACCGATTGATACGATCAAAGTTTTACTTATTTACTGATCACAACAGTTCCTGTAGTGTGTAATTAAATGTGTTAATGCTCGTTTTGGAAAATTTAATTACTATAATAGGGATTTTTCAGATGCAAAAAGTACGGGTTGCATATATATTGAAAGTTGCGCTTGAATTGACGATATTCTTGTTACTCACCAAACCATAATGGAGAAAAACTGAGCGTAGGTGCATTAATTGCAACTAGCATCTCTACCTACCCTTTCGAGAAGTTTTACAGCAAATTCACATTAAAGGCCACGTTCTTATTAACAATCAATATTAATATTCTTCTTCTTCTTCTTCAGCCTTTGGATGTATACTAATATTAACAAGAGGTATTGTGAGTTTGTTTGTAGAAAGTAATCTCTAGAACTATTGAACCGATTTGGATGAAAAGAGATGTCCGCTTTTTGCATGTGTGCTGGGCCTCAAAATCTAACTAGGTTCAAACTTTAGGGATATTATAGAGCATTTATAACTAACTATTTTAAAAACGTTTATACTAAGTGTAGATTTTAAGCAAAAATAAAATTACATAAATTTCAAACTCGGAGGTCTTTAAAATTAAACGATTTATTGTAAAAAGATATATTTTAGTAATTCTATCCAAATTTATATAAACTGCCTTGGTTAGAATTTTAAACCCGTTTTTGTATGTGTCATTTATAAACGAAGACTTTTATACCGGAAAATCTATTTGACGCAGGTGGAGCCGTGAGCATAAGCTAGTCATTAATATCTAGAGATGCTCAGCTTGTATGGAAGTACCTTCAATACCTTCATCTCTCTACATAGCTATCTCATCCCTAGATGGGCCTTGTCTCTAGAAACTATAATTTTATCACCAAGTCTTACTCTAAGTGGCTTATCCAAAGCAATCGTAATATAGGTACCTACTCCTAAGCTTATGCCTTTGCCTGTTTAAGCAGAGATGTAAGTGATGCATCTACAGTTTACTGACCTTACTCCGGAAACTGATAAGATGCTATCCCATCGCTATATGGTTTCAAATTCTAGTCCCAAAGCTTTTGTTTCAAATAGAGAAGCAAAAATTTTATCAATGATGTAAGTCATTGTAAATACCATAAATATTGTATAAACAGATACATCGATTGTACTCCCGAGAAACCTGTTTTAAAGTTAGAGATGTGTTACAGGACTGGAATGAGACGTTCATTTTTAATAAAAAGTATGAAGTGGTTGAATAACTTTACAATTAGTTTTAAAGTAGCTGGTATCGTAAAAATAGCTAACAGTGGGGGCGTATTTGTTCTAATGAGTAAAATGAAATATCCTGTATTTTTTATAAAATTTCAAAAGAACTTTGCAACCAATGTTTGTAATATGCATTACCTGCCTAACTTGTGTTAGAGTACTAAAGTTTAAAACCCAAGTATTTTAAGACAAAAATATTCAGCTATAAATTATTTATTATCTGTTCTACGTGGTTGAGTTCAATGTGACATCAAAACTATTATAAATTTTCGCAGTTTATGCGCAACAAAATTACGAGAATTATAGAGTTTTGCATTCCTATTGTAATTTCATCTCGTTATTAAACTATTAAGGTTTTAGTGCTGTATTCAAAAAAAAATTGGTATCAAAATGTATCTAAAACGAATTACATGGTGTTATGCTATTTTATATTCTTTTTAATGTTTTATAAATCTGTACAGTACTTTGAACTTTCAATAGAATCTAGTAATTGTATAAGTCTTTCTAGAGTTTCTTGCCCGTTCTTCTCTGGTGGAAACTACTTTCCGAACTGGTGGTAGAGTAAAAATTGACTGAATCTAAGTAATGTGTAACATTTTATGGATTCGAATAAATCATTTCATTTCATATCATTTAAAAAAAAATCACTTGGCATTTTATTTTAAAATAAATAAATTTATACTATTACGAACACTTGAAAATTATGACTTATGATGAGATGGGAATAAGATCTGTAAACAGCACACGCATTACAGCCTACTTATTTAGCCGTTAGACAAGCGTAAACTTATATGAACATATTTTTTAAATAACCATTCACAACTAACTCTGCCCTTAGTATATTCACTGTTATGAAATTAAAACGTAATTTAGTAATATTATTTAAATAGGCAAAATAGCGATCGTGGGAAATCTCTTATACCAAAGCACTGTGACCAAAGGTACAATCACCCAATTTGGTGCCAGTACACTTTCTCAACATAAAACTACATTTTTTTATATTTTACCAAGCAGCTGCGATTGTTTCGGAGATGTACAAAGAAAACAGCAGATCATTCTTATTGTCTACGTTAGTTGTAGGTTAAATGTTGCTGACAAACGACGCGCAGGCGACATATTTAGAACCTAAAGGTGGTCGAGCATACACTTTTCTGGCTGTACAAAACAATATAATTCTCTTTACACATAACATAGCTATTAAAAAGCATGCTGTCAAACTTTATCAATTCTTTTTGAAGTGAAAACTTCTTTAGCGGCATAGAGCACTTTTCTTGGGATGGGTATAAAATGTTAAACTCGCGTCAGGACACGTGACCTGTTCGAAAATTCGTAAGACGGAAGTTGTCATTTTTGTGTACGATAGCGGGTTTCTTAATACATCAATGACGATAGCGAAATAAATAAATATTGTATTTAACCCATTGATGTATTAAAAAACCCATTTAACCACATAAATGTTAGAACTTTTATGCTGATAAATAAAGCAATTCATGGGAAATTATTCCCTAACCATTCCAAAATATTCAAAAGTGCACAACTTTAATGTTCAAGTTTTCACTTCTGCGGTACTCCTGGAGTGCAACCCGGTGTTTTTTTCTACGGGCACGGCACGGAGTGACTCCACTGCACCTGGTGGTAAGCACAGTGGGGTCCATATAGAGTGTTGACTGAGGTGTTTATCCCTCGTCAGTACACAATTATACCGGCCTTTGAAACCAGGCTGATCTCGGAACACGGCACAAGTTTACGTACATTATGACGGGTTTTACACAAATACTGGTCTTTCATATGTAAGAGTCCGTCTGGGTGGGTATCACCGCAATGTCTATTGCTACCGCCATGCAGCAGTGTGCATGCACTGTTGTGTTTCGGTTTGAAGGACATTGTAGCCAGTGTAACTACAGTACATAATGAGACTTAACATCTTATGTCTCAGGATGACGAGCGCAGTGGAATGCCACACAGTACTTTGTAACTCAAGGTGCTGGATGTTGTTGCTACTGTTACGGCATGCTCGTCTCGTCATTCAATGCCATAAAAAAAATACTTATAATACTTTAAAGTAATATATTTAGGAAGTTATTTCTGTAAATTATCAGCGCAGTCCCTTGGCCAAATAGATGAGCCTAAATTAATTGATAACAGAGCATTTAAATGCGATCGAAGGTGAAATGATCATGTTTTCGTTCTATAACGTGTGGCCTTTCAATGCCTTGTTTATAAGTCATGCATTACATGAAAATTCGTTATGCTAATTAGGTACCTTTTTACTGTTTAAGGAAATAATTCCATTGTAATACTTCATAAGATATTTAAGAATTGATAATGCAAAGAATTTAATATTTCATATCTGAAAAATATAAAATTGCTCACACTATCTTTTGGCGTAATTTTCTTTGTGAAGTCATGTGGATTTGTAAAGGTTCAAAAGAATAAATCGGAAGGTCAAATAAATAGTAGTGAAGAACAAACGCGTGTTACTTTGTATTCAAGTTCATATTCTTTGAACATTCTGGTTTATTGTTAAACCATGGCATAGGAAAAAATATTAGTAAATCAAAATGTAGTAAGAAAAAAGAGCCGGTAATTTGTTAATAACTGTTTAAATCGAAATAGTTGAGCCAATATACCTACATACGAAATATTTTTATAAAATTACATATATATACATATACACTCACGCCTTTAATCCCCGAATGGGTAGGCAGAGGCGCAACTAGTGCACCCACTTTTCGCCGTTATTCCGTCCCATGATGTGATAGGGGGCGAGCCTATCGCCATATCGGGCACAAATTCCAGACTCCGGGCTGACACTGAATTTTAAAAAACCCAATATCACTGCCCGACCCGGGAATCGAACCCAAGACCTCAGCATTGCAGTCATCATCATCAGCCCTGTATTATATATTGCCCACTGCTGAGCACAGGCCTCCTCTACTACTGAGAGGGGTTAGGCCTTAGTCGACCACGCTGGCCTAGTGCGGGTTGGCAGACTTCACATACCCTCGAGATTCTTATGGAGAATTCTCAGGTATGTAGGTTTCCTCACGATGTTTTCCTTCACCGTTAAAACGAACGATAATTGATAATTGATAATTGATAAATTATTGCAGTCATACCGTAATACAACTACGCCATCGAGGCAGTCTATAAAATTAAATGCATTTTAATTATCCACATAAAATTAACTGAATTCGTTTTAAATATGTATAAGGGTTTTTAAAACATCTTAGGTTGGATTTCCCAAGACCGATGGCTGAGTTTATTAGTTTTTGGAGAATTGAGAAAGAATCGAATTGAAGGAGAACTGAATTGAATGTCCATCATTAAATCCATCATTTTAGAAGCATCAATTCTGTATAGTTAAATTGTTTTTGACGTCTTAAAAATGCATGGCGGTCTAAGGGAACTACCGAATACCTTAATTATTATAAACAAAACGTTGCACTAATTCAGGTACTTAGTTTTAATCAGTGCTCTGTTCGATAGTTTTGTATGCTTAGTAATTTTATATTTTATGAAATTTAATTACTTATTATAAAACTATTTATCAGAAATTTCTGCGAATATTATATTGTTATGTTTATTGAGAATTATTGATTTTAAAACTCCTACAAATCCACGTGTTAGTTTTATAAATACCATTTCAGAAAACTTAGTGACAAATACAAACTCATTAAAATATTTAAACCCTGTAAACTTGATTACCTTTTTATGGGAATAAAATTTACTCGAAAAATATTCAATGCACCTGAATAACTATTTAATATTATCTAAGTAATTTTCCAAACTTTTAACTATTTAAAAATCGATTACATTTACTCTCTAAACTCTGAAAACTTCGTTTAACTTTTTATTAACCTGTATAAGTATTTAAATATAGAATTTTATTCTCAGCAGATAAAAAAAATTACGAAAAAAATCAAGGCATCCTTAACCGAAACTTACCTTAACGTAATCCGGACGTAAGTTCACGGGTAGCGCGGTAGGCAGAAAGCTCGCCCACAAGTCTCGGCGATCGAGTGCGCTTTGGGCGGGCGGGCCGCAGCTTTTAAGCGCTTGCCATAGACACTAGAAGCTACGCGTGGGACGACTGACGTAGTCAATGCAGGTTAATGAAAATATATTAGGAACAATCAAAAGGGTTTGAAAGTTTGATATAGAGTTTTAAGTTAATAAAAATATATTTATAAGTTTTTTTTATTCTTTACAAATTTGAGAAAGTCATGGTAACTATTAGGTCTGTGTAATACGTTAAAAAATGTAAGTAAGTTTTCGGATTCATGCTAATTGACTACCGAGTATGTCCCTTGTGATCTTCCATCTCAAGTAATTATTTTACATCTACAGTACTTCATTAGTTATAATTTTAAGTAAATACGACAATAGTGACTTTTACGTTGACCCCACGTGGTCTTACATATATATTATATTAAGTAACCAAAAACAACGAGGAAGTTTCAATGGATTCAGTCAGGAATTGATGGCGCCACCTTTTCACATCTCATAAATATTTCTATCGATACATGATGGGTACAATATCGGTCTTTTGTCATACTGTCCATGGTCGTATTTTAATCACATTCATCCCCTAATAACAGTAGTAAACAATATTGTATCGGTATACACTTGTCTCCAAATTTTTCACGTTAGATATATTGAAAAAGGCAGCTAGTCTTCAGCAGCCCCCATCCAGCTGCGCGGGTGAGATGCGGGCTGCTCAAGACCGGGATGATTGGCGCTCACTTAGGGAGGCCTACGTGCAGCAGTGGACGGCGACAGGCTAATTGATTGATTGAAATATATGTAATGATAGTTATATCATTCATGCAATTTACTTTAAGCATAATTACTATCTACTATCCACTTTCGGACGCTACAATTAGGATGCTGGGACGATATCAACTCATTGCACACGCAACACACAAATTAGCGACAATGAGCTGTCGATATTTCATTGTCATACAATTCCTACCAGTCTGACAGTTCTTTCAATGAAGTTCATCATAATTAAGCCATTTATCTGGTGCAGCAAGTTAACAGTAAGCAACAGTAACAGCAACTTCCAAACCATCATTATTATTTAAACAATTTACATTAATAAATACGTGTTATAAACATATCCTTGGTCCAATATCAACGAAATTTAAGACTTTAGTCTCTCAAAGAAGCAACAAGTAAATTATAAATCCGCCTCTATACATACTTAAGTCTATGCAGCCCGCCCTCTGCCCGCCGGCCAGTCGCAACACAGATTTGCGCGTACCGTGGCCCGCGCGACAGAGAGGCACATACGTGTAGTCACAATAGGACCGCTATACGACCGGGTTTCCCCGGATTTGTCCTAATTTGTACGATTAGCTGATGTTTACATTTTCGGCTTTAAATATTCGTTATATAGATCTTTATAATTGCTGAAATAACTATGGCAATTAAAAATGTGAGTAAACTGTGCAGACAACCCAATGCTCACTTGAGTGGCATCAATAGGTTTGTCAAACTATACACGCAAGTTTGTATCAAATCTAGATTTTACAAAGTTACAATATACTTAGTCTTAATAATACTGTAATTTGAGGTATGGTGACAATTCGTTTCTGGTGTAATTAAAAAAAAGTAAAGGACATGGGTGTTTGGGAAAAGAAATGTGAATAAAAATGAGCTTTTTTAATCCAAAGAAAATATTTAAAATAAATTACAATTAAAAATTTTATAGTTTTGACTTAAATTACTCATAACAAAATTAAAACCACGTGTCTTAACTGGGATTTCCCAGAGAAACCGCCATCCCCAGCGTTTATGGCGACCCTACACATACCGAACTCATTCCGAACTTGGAGCACTCATATCAAGTTATTAAAGGTGCAATCAGTTGATTGTGGCGTTGTTTTTTACCACTTTATTGGTAGGAAGCACTTCGGAATTTAATTACAGATTGTTTTGTTGTGTATACATGTATGTACGTGTGTCTGAGTGTGTGCGTATGTGTGTTGATCTGCTCGTATTAGTATATGATTTTGTTTAATTTAGTATTTTTTTTTTTTATATGATGAAAATAACATTTTAGGCAGTAGAGACCTGGGTATGGGGCGAACCGGGCAAACGCCCGGGCCCTCGTGCTTTAGGGGGCCTCGCATAGTACCCAGCTGAGGCCTTTTAGTAAGTCACCACGCTGTTGATCAAGAAAGCGAAGCATATGAAATTGTTCAAAACGATGTTTTTTTGGCGCCCGTCCGTACCCTCGCTCCGGTAAGGCTGCGGAGCGAGAAACTGACTTTAGGAATGTTTTTTTTGAGTCTTTAAGAGTAGCTGAAGTACATAATATAATAACAATAAATCCGCAATAAATATATTTCATGTACAGATTTACAGCATACAGCCGATCTCCGTCCATTCCGTGAGTTAAATCTAAAACAATTGAAACTATTAATTAGTACAGGTACCATGGCTTTCTCTCTTTTCCGCCAAGCAATGTAGACACTATTGTATTTATGTATACATATTAACATTATTAAAGCCCAATGTCTTCCCAAACAAAAATCGTCATCTTTCTGACTAAAAGTTATCATCTATACATATAAATTAAATTCGTGTGTCTGTTTGTAATATTGAAATATCCGTTTTTTACTACATGTATATGAATATATATACGGTACATACACCTAAATAACATTTTTTTCAAATTTTGTCTGTCTTTCTGTCTGTTTGTTCCGGTTAATCTCTGAAATGGCTGGACCGATTTTGACGGGACTTTTATTGGCAGGTAGCTGATGTAATAAGGAGTAACTTAGGCTACATTTATTTTAGTTTCCATAAAAAGCGGGACTTTTATCCGGGAAGAACCCTTTCACGCGGGCGGAGCCGCGGGCAACAGCTATTATTAATATAATCAAGTTAATGTATCTTGACTTATCATAAGTGCAACTATGTTCGCCTACGTGATGAATAAAGTATTTTATTTATATCAGATAAGACAGCGACTTATTTTTCCAATTTGTAATAACTTTTGGACGAAAAATTTGGTCCTGATGTTCGGTCTATAATTATACTGTTTAATGTCTTTGTATTTTATGCAACAGTTGGGTGTTAATTATGTAATAGCTGTTTTAGCAACGTTAACATTGTAACGGCTTCTACAAAATAACTATTTATTGCTACATCTAAACGGAGTTTGAACCTGCAATTGCTCAACTTTTAATGAACACAATAAAATTTTATACAAAACAGCAAGGACTGGAGATAAATTATACTTATCTGACTGGAAATCGCTATACATTTGAGGAGATACTCGTTTTAGTAGCTTTAAGAAGGATTTGTCTATTTCTACCGCCAAGCAGCAGTGTGCTTGCACATTGATGATATAAAATTAGAGGCAAAAATCTGCGAGATCAGCTTGGGGGAGACATATATTCAACTATGGACTCCCGAAGGCTGAAGAAGATATAAAATAAACAATTGTCCCTACTCACTAAACATGGCAAACAAAACAATTTTCAATCGTGTTTTAATCCTACTAATATTATAAACGCGAAAGTTGGTAAGTATGGATGTATGGATGTCTGGATGTATGGATGTTTGTTACTCTTTCACGCAAAAACTAATAAACGAATTTAGATGAAATTTGGCACACGGATAGATTATGCCTTCGATTAACACATAGGCTACGTTTTATCCCGGGAAAATATAAAGCGGGACGTTTATCCCGGGAAAACTAATTCACGCGGGCGGAGCCGCGGGCAAAAGCTCGTATTCAAATAAATGTATTCATGGAAGGTTTTCCACATACTTCATCCAGAAAACACATCGTGAAATATACATCCAAAAAGTAAGAACAATTTCATTAAATAGTTTGAATTTTTCATTCGCTACAATGTAACAACGTGAACCATGTTAGTTTTCCGAACATAATTTTATCTGCTTTGCTTTTTAATTGAGAGAGAAAAATTTCTTGCCCGATTGTAAACAATGGCACCATTTAAATTGTATACACAATGGGACATCGTTACGCAAACAGGGACCAACCCTCAACAAAAAAGAAACCATTATTATTATAAACGAAAATATTTCTTTATTGCACTTGCTATACTATATACTATTAACAATTAAACTAAAGTATCTTTGACCCTCTATATGAAAATAATAAATCTGTTATAAAATGGGACATGTTTTTATAATTAACTCAATTTTCATGAACTTTTCCGTTGTTCTCTTTTTGCATATAGGTAACTCTATATTCAATTGTCTACAAGATAATTGGGCTGTTCGATTGAAAAGTATCACTGTCTCATAAAAAGTAATGTAAAACAAGAGCTTACTGTTGCTTTTATTTATTTATTTATTTGCACTCTGTACATAGTTATGTAAAGGCGGACTTAATACCGAAGGCATTTTCTACCAGGCAACCTGAGGCGGTGCGGAGACAAAAACATGGTAGGTGCACAAAACTGACATTAAGCATCATTATGCTTGAAACAGTTAAAATAGTAATATGAATACGAAAAATAGATACAATAATATACACATATTACATAATATCTATAAAATTAATAAATAAATATACCATACATATACACGATTTTGCTTTTCGATGATGGCTGAGATTTCCATGGACCCATATAGTGCGATCCTCTTCCGAATCTATAGTATTACATCTTTGTAAGTCTATAAACTATATCAATATTAATTCCTTTCGTTTAAGGCCTACAAATTCTTGAATCTTCTATTATTACAACTGATAAATTGTGACTGAAACCAAAAAAATATTCGCTCGCGAGATCTTCGTATTCTGAATGTTATTGTTACAGTGTTGCTTAAAGGTTGATATTAGCAATGGCTGACATTTAAATCACTGTAAAAACAGGTGCATTTTACCTTACATTTGCATACTCTTTTTGTCATGTTATGACTACAGTAACTAAATAGTTTATCATTCGTCTGCTATTTTTGTGACAACTTAAATTTTGCATTGCACCAGTATTTTGCTTGTTCGCACTCATGAGAAATTAGATGTTAAGTTTTTTACCGCCCTGTTGAGTTCTGCAGCAAAAGTTAACTCTTAGCAAACCTTATTTGGAAAATCCCATGCCAAAAATCTCTGACTTTTCGAAGTGACGTGTGTATTAATTATCGTTCGCTTTAACGAAACATCGTGAGGAAACCTACATACCTGATAACTCTCCATCAGAATTTCGAGAGTATGTGAAGTCTGCCAACCCGTATTAAGCCACCGTAGTGGACTAAGGCCTAACCCGTCTCAGTAGTAGAGGTGGCCCATGCTCAGCAGAAGCAGTATATATAATACAGGGCTGGTTGTTTTGCTTTACTTTGCATGTCAAAGACAAGGTCTGTATGCATAGCTGTTTTTATCATAAGATATTATATTTTATCCTTTGAATGACGAGACGAGCATGCCGTTCGCTTGATGGTATGCGATACGACCGCCCATAAACAGTAACAACACCATACAGCAACTTGAGTTACAAAGTACTGTGTGGCATTCCAGTGCGCTCGTCATCCGGAGACATAAGACCGAAACACAACAGTGCATGCACACTGCTGATTGGCGATATAAATAGACATTGCGGTGGTACCCACCCACACGGACTTTTACATATCAGAGACCTACCACCAGTTAGTATTGAAGTCAGCCGTAGATACTAGATACTCATGAAGCGGATTTGTTGAGCCTCATTTTCGACCTTATTACACTAGCGTAAGCAATGTTACCGATGTGGATTATTATATCAAAGACCGACTAACAACAAACAGAACCAGAAGTTACGTGGCACTTGCATTAGAATTAATTACGTTTTTATTTTTCTTTTAAACTTGCAAAGTGGTCAATGACTTCCTAAGTTCTTTTTTAAAGTAAACTAGTCTTAGGAATCAACTGATGTAGATGCATTTATTTTGCTGGCCAGTCTCTTTGATTATATCACAGGCTACATGGGCGCTATTATATTATTAATACAAATTATATACTCTTACTTTTTCATGTATGAACACAACCCAACATCATCTACCAAAACACAGCCGCTAATTAGAAATATATACATATTATACAAATAAAATAAAGAAGACTTACTTATGTTCTAATATAACACAATATTTGTCTGTGTTTACATTTCATTTAGTCTGACTGCCTTCAGGCAGTCAGACAACCTGGATAAGCTGGTTGTGGTGGGTAGTGTAGATGGCAGAAGACCTAGAGGCCGAGCACCTACCCGATGGACTGACACCATCAGAGAGGTCATGGGGATCCCAGTCACGGATGCTCTGCGACAGGCACAAGACAGGGTGGAGTGGAAGCAGCTTGTCAGCGCCACCACCACGGCTTACCAAAGCGGGCACGACCTTCAGTCATGAAGGAAACGACGAAGAAGAAGACTTTTCATTTTACACATCATTTATTATATATCAAGATTCTTTGAAAACTCATTGTTTTGACACATGATAATGTTTTGAACATGTTTTTAAAAACAATATATCTAATTACTTTTTAAAATTATCATTTTTTTTTAATTCTAGAACAAGTGACTATATTGCAATTGCCTCGGGGACCGGACATTATGGAAGCATACCAATTAAATTCCACAGCTATTTATGCATAATAATCCATACTTATTCCATACTTCTATTATAAATAGAAAAGTAACTCTGTATGTCTGTTTGTTACGCTTTCACCGCATTACCATTGAGCGAGTCGGGGCTGACGACTGAGACCCGCTTCATTTAAATTAGATATAGTCACCATGCTGTATGCTGAAAGAAAAAAATGAGCAGTAGAAAACATTCCAACTCCAACCTAGATCCAGAAAGTCGGTTTTTGGTTGAATGAGTTTTTCCCGAATTAAAGTCCCGCTTTATAATTTCCCGAGATACAAAGTAGCCTATGTTACTCGCTGCAATGCAATCAGCCCTGTATTATAATATACTGCCCACTGCTGAGCACGGGCCTCTTCTACTACGGAGAGGGAGTTAGGCCTTAGTCCACCACGCTGGCCTAGTGCGGGTTGGCAGACTCGTTACTCGCTGATAAGGTAGTTTCATATTGCTGAAAGATTTTTTAATCGGTCTAGTAGTTTTTGATTTGATTCGTTACAAACATACAAAAATACAAATCTTTCCTCTTGATTATATTAGTATGGATATTTTAGATATCGATGGTAAAAGGCTACCAAAAAACTTTATTGAATACTGCAAATAAGTACTATATCAACTATAAATACCAACATAATATTATTCTAATCCACCTCACAACAATGTGTTATAAATGTAAAATTTATATCAAGTTATTCAAAATAATAAACACCAAGTTCAAAGATTTCCTGCAAATTACAGAAAACCTTGAATAGCCAATAAGTTTATCTATAAAATAAACTAAATCGCTTTAACCTGAATCGATACGCAAAGTTACAGTAAAGGCAAAAGCCTTTATTATAGTTTCTTTGCCAGTATCGGCGGAATTGAAAATATTTGCATAAGGGATGCTAAGTAACCTTTGGCCTATACAATTTGGCAATTTCTTGGTAACCTGTTTGAAGTGACCTCATTTGAATTATTCGAAGGGTTATCGTCTATCGATTCATTTATGTTAATGATGGTACGTCAATGGCGTTTATTGTTTTTTTTATTCGGTACTCAAAACTGTCCTTCTGAAAATCTTTCTTTAAATAGTTTTAAACCAATTAAAATACACACACACGCCTTTTACCCCCCAAGGAGTAAGCAGAGGTGCAACTAGTGCACCCACTTTTCCCCATGCGTATTTCGTCGTATGATGTGATACGGAGCGGAATCTATCACCATATCGGGCACAAATTCCAGACTCCAGACTGATACTGAATAAACAAACCCAATATCACTTTGACCGACTTGAGGATCGAACCCAATACCTCAGCAATGTAGTCGTACCGTAATACAAGTACACGACCGAGTCAGGCAGGCAGGTATCAAAATAGCAGACAATATGCTATTCATAATTATATGTAAAGATGATTGGTAGGGAGTTATTTAGAATCGGTATACTACTACTTTAACTCTTTATTCATTACCGCTTACCTTATTATTGGTCTTGACCAAGGAGACCCTGGACTCTAAAGTCTAATACCTAGTATCGTTTAGACCTGGAGCTCATAGGTTCGAATCAAGTCGGGCAACAAAGTATTTATCTAACACGAATTGCCCGGCACTGGATCCCTCAGACAAGGCTGGCATCAGGCAAGTGGCAGTCAAGTCGTTTCTGTAAGCCCGTCGATAAAGCGTTAAACGCTGACACCACATTGGAGTAGTAGAAGGGGCGATGGGAGATGAAGGCGAAACCTTAAAACATTTTAACAACATTGTACGACATCGATACAGATTTTCAAAAAGGATTACCCGCTAACTGCTTTTGTTTTCCTTACATAGTAAAACATTGTAGAAACAGTAGAAAAAGCTTTCTAATTTCCTTATGTAGAAAAACAAAACCACATGCTCAAACAATTGTTCTCGTGTAAAAGCATTGGCCGTTGTTATTTTAAGTCCACGAAGCGATTCAATCATTGTCGTATCCTTTTTTTACGACTTATTATTTTCAAATATTAGATTCTATGATTGAGCTAATTATATTAGGTTTTTCTGCTTAGTATTAGATGATTATCACATGTTTAAAAGTGGGTGAGGATTAAGGCGTGATGTGTGTTTTTAATAAATTCCTGGATTTAGTTCTTACGAGTGAGCAAATGAAAATTGGTAGTTCTTAGATTTGATTGTTCCAACTGATTTCACCCGACGGCTCTGCTATTTTGACAAGCATAATTCCAAACTCAAAATAATGTGACCTCGTTTGTTCTTTAGCTTCATAGAAAAAAAAATGAGCTGTCAAGTGTCAGAATGCCTAGCACCAAAGAGCATTATAATATTACGGGAACCTAGCACATTGAGACATTAACTATCTACAGTCAGAGGCATAACAATAGGGTAGCATGACGGGCAAAATGGCACCGACCCCAGGCTTTAGAGGGCCCCTGGCCCGAGAGGAAGAGGACCGTCCTTTTGAACAAGAAGTTCCCCAGAAATTCATTTTAGAAATACAAATAATACGTCTCGGCAACCTGGCAGCACTTGTAAGGTTCCCTATTTACGAATTTGCCACGGGCCAACTCCTAAGTAATAAACAAGTAATAAATATTTAAGAACTGACAGCCGAAATAACGGTATAAGTAGTGATATCGATTTAATAGCATCTATTTTAATTACGGAACGTGCTTCTGGTGCGATTAATTTTTCCCATAATACTAAGCAAACAAGTACTTCAATGAAATGTTCAGTATTGTGGAAACACCGTATTATCGAAGATTATTCTGGATTTTAATGTTGTTTAATTCGTTTCAGTTGTTTTTATAATTGTTTCTTTTTATGATATACTAGACTTCTGCTCGTGAAAAAGTTTTTCCGGGATAAAAATATTTACCGAGGATAAAAAGTAGCCTATAGCACTCAGGAGTAATGTAATTAGTGAAAGAATTTTCAAAATCGGTCCAGTAGTTTCTGAGTTTATCCATTACAAACAAACAAACAAACAAATAATCAAATCTTTCCTCTTTATAATATAAGTATAGATTTAAATTGTATTATCATTCTTATACACTTATAGATAATATAGATGTAACTATTTTTTTTTTTGTTTTTTAATAATGGTATCTAATGACGTCCTATATTCCTATCATCATTATGCTTGGATGGTAGAAGATTCCTCCAAAATTAGGTAGGTATGTCTATTGTTTACTGTAGTTATATATTACAACAACCTCCTTAAATCTACCCTACTACTTTACTTCAAACATTATTACCCACACAATCTACTCTTACAAAGCGAATGTAATTACCTACATGCCCCCACCCGCAAAAATATGATGTCCATTGCAAAATTTCATACGAAATTTGCATTTCTCCGCGTGAATACGATCCGGAGAGAGTTGGCACAATTTTCGTATAATACATGATAATTGCCCACAGAAAAGTTGCCGGTACAACTGATTTTTCCCCCGGCACCGTAACTTTCGTAACATTGGATTAAGTTCCTAACTTTTCGGATAAAATTCAAAAAAAAACTTAAACTCACCCAATTGTGCAATGAAAGTAATAAAGATATATCATTCTGAAATGATTTCAGGAGTTTCATCTAAAATTAAAATTATGGTTTACTCGCAAGTAGATTTGAATACAAGTATGTTATAATTTAAAACTATAAATATTTGTAAATAAATATATTATTCCCGGTTGTTCTTTTGATTCAATATTAGCATAAATTATTCCGCAATTGCTTTTTTTAATTATAATTTAATAACATCTAAGCTATGAAACAAACATCGAACAAAATAACACTGTTCTATATTTTTCACCCTAATAAAGATATCTGTGCACTGTGCAGATATTAATTACTAAATATCTTCATCATCACTATCAGAAACTTCTGATTTAATGTTCTTCACGACTGGACTTCTTCTGCCATTTATCATATCCATTAAATCCACCTTCTGCATTGTAACCCTCACGAGATCTTTCAAAATCTTCCTTATATCATCATCTTGGGATATCAAGCTTTTAATCTTCTCTTTCGTGAATCCGAAATCTCTTCGGCCTCCAATCGGTGGAATCTTCGGTTGTGGTTTTATCTTCTTCTTTTTTCCTTTCTGGGGCACTGGTTGGACTGATATCTGCGGTTGTCGTGGAGGTGATGGGATTGGTTTTAGGAAATTTTGTGGAACGGAATCCATATTTCTTCCCGAAAATGGGTTTGGACTACCACACTCATTTCCACAACTCAAAGCGCAACACATTCTTGGGAATGGACAGTCTGGTTCTCTATTTCTTGGGATTTCAGGACCTCTGAGGAGTGTTGGAGTGACCGTAGGAGTTTCTTCTTTCTTTTTGTGCTGGCAGTCCTTGTAATAGAGCAGGTTCTCTATACTCTCATCGGAAGAAGACGCGTATTTCTTTGAGCTAATTTTTATTATCTGCAGGGTGATTACTATCTGAAAAATATAAGAGTCATTTTAATTGCTTCTACTTCTTGATTCATGAAAATAGTTTAAATTGACTTTTTGTATATCATCATCAAAATGATGTTTCGAGCGTAATATAGTGGGTCAATAAATTCACTTACAAGTAATAATAAATCCATAAGTTTGCCACTTGAACTACCATACGTCCGACTTCACTAATAACTGCGTTATCATGAACCAGTTTTGTTTTTGTGGCATATTTACAAAACATTGCCTTTATAAGTAGTGATTTCAACTGTTCTATTTCTTGCTCTGATACTACATTCATAGTTATGTTGCCACTCATTTTGATACTTCTATAATAGGTTTCAGACGATGGATGCAAAGTCTCTTACGCACCTCTATAATATTTTTGTTTGCAGGATATTACAATTGACACATTTGGACACTCCATCAGGTGAAGCGTATGCTCGTTTGCCCCATACATCATAAAAAAAACGTACTTATCATCTTTAGGTGACAAGCACAGTGCATTTTTACTTTAGCAACCCAAAGCTCTGAAAAATATTGCTGAAAATAAGAAAACGCGACGCTTCCAACCAATTTACAGTGTAAAGTAGTTGGTATTCTCAAAATCTAGAAATCGTTGTTATATAACTCACTAAAAAAACGAAATATTTTTTTTGAAAATACAATTAAATACTGTATATTTTTCTCAACATATTGGCATATGATAAAATGTCGCGCGTCGTATGTTGCGCGTGTGGCGGAGTGTTGCGCGCTTCGGCCTCTGCATCGCGGAATCGTTTGGTAAACGTCGATAGCTTAGGTGGGTAAGTGAAGTTGAGTCGGAGAGTTACAAACATACATACATACAAACATACAAGTGAAGCTAATATAAAGCGTGTAATAAAAGAAGACGAGGTGTTTACTAAAGGGCAAGCAACAAGCGTAATTGAAATTATGTACACATTACACAATATACACATTCACGCCTTTTTCCCCGAAGGACTAGTCAGAGGCGGAACTAGTGCACTCACGTTTCGCCGTGCGTATTCCGTCCCATGATGTGATAGAGGGCGAGCCAATCGCCATATCGGGCACAAATTCCAGACTCCGGGCTGATACTGAGTAGAAATACCCAATATCACTTTGCCTGACACAGGGATCGAACCCGAGACCTCTGCACTGCAGTCGTACCGTAATACAACTACGCCACCGAGGCAGTCAAAACATTGCTTTATAAATAAATCTATACTATAACAATATTATAAAGAGGAAAGATTTGTTTGTATGTTTGTTTGTTTGTAATGAATAAACTCAAAAATTACTGGAGCGATTTTAAAAAATCTTTCACTAGTACCTACCAAACAAACAATTCTCTATGAAAAACCGTATGAAAGGTATCGGAAGTCTGAAAAAAGCCATTACTTTTCCTACATTCGTTTTGAAAGTGTAAAGTAATCAAATTAAATAAACCAAACCACGTACGCACGCGTACAAAAGTGTATTACCTAATGATGAAATACAATAAATTTCGAGTAGGATAAAAATTGCTAAAACTGAATTTTACAAACGTAGCTATATCCAATCACAATAATAGTATATCGTACAAAAGGATACGTGCCAGAGATACAGAAACCTAGTAAAATAATTGTCTATAACAACTTTTTCATGCTGTGTTGTTTCATGCTATAGAGTCTATAGATTGGTATATTACAGTACCAATTAGCAAGTCGTTGGATGATGAGCTTGGTTTTCTTCTTCAACTTCTAAGGTATTAGGAAAAATATGTTGCTTTTTGTTCGGGCACTGCATAATTACCCTACTGAACATGATGGTAAGTGAGTGGGGACCAGGTAGAGTGTCAACTAATGAGAGATGATTATGTCTCGCCAGTTGATACAACTGTGTCGATCTGTTTGAAATCTATACTAATATTATAAAGCTGAAGAGTTTGTTTGTTTGTTTGTTTGAGCGCGCTAATCTCAGGAACTCCTGGACCGATTTTGAAAATTCTTTCACTAATAGGAAGCTACATTACTCCTGAGTGTTATAGGCTACTTTTTATCCCGGAAAAACTTTTCCACGCGGGCGGAGCCGCGCGCGATGCTAGTTTATAATATACATGGCTGATCATGGAACGCGGCACACTTACGTGGACCACCATGATGTATTTTATACCTTGTGTACCTACAGAGGTTGCTATCCAGACGGATGGAAGTACCCTACCCCCAGCAAATCGCGGTGGAAGAAGTTGGTATTTATATCCAAATAATTTATTTCTAGTAAATAAGCCGAGATAGCTTCTTTTATAAAGACAATTTTCATTTTCATAAAGTGATTTGTGAGCTTGGATATATGACCAAAAATCCAGAATTACTAACCGTAATATGAAAAACGTCAACCATTTTCGTAAGGAAATACAATTATGTGATAAGGCATAATATTCTAAACAATGTCCTGTTAGAAACTGTACCAGAATTTTCCTTTACAAGCAGACTGTTTAACTCACAGTAACATTATTGTAACATAATGAAAACGATAAGTTTATCAGTTTTGGAGTGGTTAGGCTCAAGTGTTTTGCACCGATGTTCCCACGATAACGGCCTAGTACAAATGTCAGTCAAATAAACTCTATGAACTGTACTTTAATACTAAAGTAGGCAAATGGGTTACATGGTTATAGATCAAAGCAAATAGCAAATTTTCAACGTTGAGAGGTTATGCGACTTTAAGTGACCGCCAAAAGGCCATAGCTTTGGTACTCTATAACACAATTATTAATAGCCAAGTTTTTTCAGTCACATGCTGAAAATTGGTTTATGAAAGGCTGTATCAAATTATTTACATATTGTTAGGTGGTACTAAGGAAGACTAATCATGTAGAACTATTGCAAGGTGAAAGAGGACCACAACTTGCAAATCAATTAAGACTGTTACAACGCTACCATGCCATCTAATATGACGTATTCAGAACTCTTTTAATAAAAGGTTTTTATGTTTAGTTTCTATACTTACGTTTTGAAATAGAGAACATTACCTACGCTAAACTCGGCGCAGAGGGCGCCACTAGCATATACAGTAAACAAACCGCCATTAGGTACTTCAGTAGTATTATAACGCTCTTTGTACTTGGCCATTACTATTTATTTAAAAGAGTAATAACAACGCATTCTTGATTGTCTGGCGTGATAAAAGTGAACGTTATTGTATAAATGCGACTATCTCACTTGAAAACTTTCCAATTTTAATTAAATATTCGGATTTAGAATGTACTGAACACATTTTAGAGTGTTTTTAGCTCAAAAGTCTTTACAACGTGTTGCTGCTTCCCACAGTTTTAGAACAATTTTTCTTTCGGAAATGAATGGTTCCCTTCATTCCTACATCCAAATACACAGCACTGATGCATTATTGTATAATACACTTTTCTCAATTTTAAATTCAGTTAAAAGGTAGATTTTTAATACTTTTCATCACGCTTTGAAGTTTGCACTTGTTAAAAAACTGTTTACTGTTTATGCTAGTGGCGCCAGAAAATTGCAGTATTATCCTCTATTAAACATCATCTTAAACTGTTTTTTTTTCTAATTATATATGAACCTTTATTATGTATAAAGGTTATCAACGTTGTTTTCGACTGTACCAATGTGTAATTTGAAGGTAAGTGCCAGTTGCAATTGTCAGTCTACCAAATTAACTACAAGAATTCAGTTCAAAAGGTCTTGCTGAGCTACATTAGGTAAACATTTTAATACAATTAACTATAGGTACTAAGCAATACGTTGCAATTTGGCATAATTATTACCTCAGTAAGTTGACAGAATATAATAGACACTGTCAACTTGCTCTTAAGAAAAGGTTACGAGCACTATCCATAATGCTTGTCAATTAATTAACTAAAGGATACCATTTATTTTTATATTATTTGGAAATTTAAAATCCAATACGAGTACAGTCAGCCACATAAGTAGCTGAACAAATACAAAACTTCAAAGCGGTTATACACTTCTGGGTTCTTACCAATTTTCATTTCTTCACAAAAATAAAATAAAAGAGATTTACTTTACTTCGCACAAAGCAAAAAATGTTTTAATTAAATTGAACGCGTATAGGCGATTTTAAATTTGTTCAGCTTATGTGGCCGACTGTACATATTAAATTACTCTAGCATCTGTAATTCCGTGAGCATATTTTCCTTTGCCATCCTCTTCTTATAAGAATTAACACGGTCCAAAATATGTTTAAACATGGCCAAATGTAATTTACTATTAGTATAATATTTTTCTTTCTTTTCTTTTAGATTTTGACAGTAATGATACCACCACGGCAATACCATGTACTGATTTTCGGGACTCAAATCCATTTGTGAACAAAAATTCTGATTTGGTATTCGTAAATTAGGCATAATCTTTTGTCCTTTTTCCCTTACTTCTGGGGGAAGTTGGGGCGGTGGTTTAAATTTTGGGGGATGCAGCTTTCTTCGTGGTAGCAGTCCACAGTGCACTATTCCGATTAATAGTATCAATATTAGACCCTGGAAAAAAATAGATTTAATCTTCTATAGTAAGAATTATTTAAGCTACTTAGGGTCTATTTCACGACGTCTGAGGAGACGCTTGTCGAATATAATATATGTCGACCAAATACAATAGTCAAGCTACCAAATAAACAGTAAATAAATAAAAGAGTACCTTCTATATGCATTAATTATATTACTTATTATAATTTTATACGTAAACTGGAAGATACGATTTACAATCACTTGAACATTCTGAAACATAATCAATCATTAATCTATATTATCAACTAAATATCATAAAACTATTTACCTGAATATACATTTTAAACTTTCTTTATATGACCAACGATGCGTTATTCTAGCATATGTGTAGTATAAACGCAGTATAAACTAATTAATACAACGTGTACAATACATGTGGAAGTTAATTATAATTTCACACATACTAATTTCAATTTTACTATAAAATCAATTATGATTGTGTGCTTAGTTTTTACTCTTGAATTAATATATTTCTAATGGGATTCTTACCTATAATCACGTTTTGTGATCAGCCATGTGTAATATTTCATTTTGCTTAGATTGAAAATATATAAAAAAACATTGGAATATGTACTTTATTAGTACCTACAAACTTAATTAACATTGCATTTTTCCCGCGTAGCGTGGGTGGGAATTTTGTTGTGTCTAATACCTACTGCTTTCATTTTAATACATGCTATACATGCATTGATGTATTAAAAAACCCCATACATGTAGACCATTTAGTCCGACTACATATTAGTATATTACTAAATAATGGTTTTCTTAAAAACGATTTTTTACAACAGCACTTACTTCACTCGTATTTTCATTGAACGCTATTTAGTCATCTCACTTAGATGTTATTTGCTAATTCCTATTTAATATTAACTTCACTAATCACATCTAAATTTAAAAAATCTGTGTCTTTAGAATTTGATTTAAGCTTTGATTGCCGAATGGCCACGTCTCGTCCTCCTTCGCTACACATTCCTTTCTGTCATCAAAGGACGATAACGCACTCACGATTCCTCTGTCCTCTGGTATTTCAGGATTTTATTATCTGCCATTAAAGTTAATATATATATTTACTGCGATTTATTTCTTATCGTTTGTTAGAATTCTTATGTTTAACATTGATTGAAGTTCCTACTATAAATAAAGGAGCAAAAAAATCACAGGGAATATTTGCTTACAACCTAATCATATTATTATTTATTATTAATTATGAATAGTAGAATAAAATCTCGTATTTATTAGGCATCGTTTGTTGCACGATGCATTAAATGTTCGGAATGTAGCACAATTATGCTCATTCCTATGGTGCTTTGAGTATAACCCTAAAAAAGGAAGTAAGGATAGGTACAACTGACGACTATAAACTTCTGTAATAGCAAGTCCCCAAAATATTATGTGGGCGGCGGACTTATGGCCTTATCGGGAATAAACTCACGACCCAACCCAATTAACTCACATTTCCACTCATCACACTAATTTCGACCGCCTAGAGAATTGAATCCAATACAACACAATACAATAGGCGTCCTAATCGCTGATGTCCCAATCATCTTCCAACGACCGCCCTGAGCCGAGGCTCGTACCCCACTTAGGGGGTGCCCTCAGCGTGGTCGTTTAAATGTAAAGGGTTGGAGCACCTAAAGCGTTCGCCCGAAAGTCTGGTGTGGTCAGAAAAGCCGACTCGCGTCAAGCTACTGCCTCTGACTGTAATGTCACATAAAAAAAAAGAATAAGGCGATTCTGAATTTATTTTTATAAATACGAAGTCTAACAACTAGTGCATGATGACGGACCACAAGCGCATACAGTCAAGTTGGCGCCATTGTTTATAATGCGGCCATTATTGTGATGAGAGCGAATCAAACCAGGACCTTTGTTTTCCTAGCTTTAAAACTCATCTTGTAATGTATAAGGCATCTGAAATGTGCTAATTTGCACTGAATAGACTTATTAACACAATGGTAGTTATTGGGCTTAAAAATGCCTTTTGTCAGCACGCCAAGTGACTACACTACTGACTACACCTGTCAAAAGTATTCTAAACTGTCGGGAATGCATGAAGTAATAAAGAGGAGATAAAGGGAAATTAGTGTTCTCATTGTTATTTATTTATTTATAGACGCTTTATTGTAAATGAAAATTCTAGGGCATAACTGAAAAAGTAAACTACCTTATAGGCAATTAAAAGTAAAAATATACAAGCGCTTGTACATTTACTTAATTATTTGCTTAATAAGGATGTATTGTGCTAGATGTGGTCTTCCTTTTAAGATCTGGTGACACGTTGGCAATCCATTGGCAATAGAGGTACCATCATGGTAGCGGTAACCATGGGTACAGGGGCTGTGACAGCTTCTTCTTGCAGATCTCTTTTGATGGTATCTCCAAACACACGGAGTCGTTGGTACATTCGTGGACTAATTCCTTGTATCTTGGTGTAAATGGAGGAAATACTGGGCCCCAGTCTCTTTGGTAAACTTGGATGTGAAGCATTGTTGATATTGTGCAGGAGATTCTGGAATAAATTGTCCGATAAGTATTTTATGGAAAACAGTGGAATTATAAGTAGTCTTTCATTTACTATACAAGGCATTAAGTAATAGTTAACAAACTGCTAAGACGAGGGTCCACAGATTCAAAACCCAAGGCACACACCACGGACTTTCCGAAATTACGTGTATATTTACATACCTACGTATTCTCATAAGAATTTTGAAGGTGATAAGTCTCTCATATGTAAAAGTCCGTCTGGGTGGGTACCACCGCAATGTCTATTTCTATCGCCAAGCAGCAGTTTACATGCAATGTTGTGTTTCGGTTTGAAGGACATTGTAGCCAGTGTATCTATTGGACATAATGAGACTTAACATCTTATGTCTCAGGATGACGAGCGCAGTGGAATGCAACATAGTACTTTGTACCTCAAGGTTCTGGATGGTGTTGCTACTGTTTATGGGTGGCCGTATCGCTTACTATCAGGCGAACGGCATGGTCGTCTCGTCATTCAATGCAATAAAAAAAAAGGTATGTGAACTGTGAAGTCGCAAACCCTAGGCCAGCGTCGGAAGACCTAAAGTTAGTAATTATATAAAACATGTCTTACCTAACCCAAAACATATACAGTAGGTATAGTATAGATGGGACGATAATAATATAATGGATAGTACACAGGATATGTAAACACTTGTGGCAGCTTTAGTTTCTTCAATTCGCTGTATATGTCGTTAACGTGGTCAAGTATCTTCTGCTTTACTTCATTGTTTTCCGAAGATTCTACTATTAACATTACAATTAATAATGCTATTCCTTTTGGGTTCATGCTTGCTGCAAAATTTAATTGTATTAAGATTTTTGTGTATTGCCTTATCATAAAGATTCTTTAGGTAAGTCATTGCTTGTATACTTAGGTTGCTATAGTAAACAAGTGCTTCTAAGCATTGGAAATACTACACAACAGCAATCATGGCATATTCCTTTAATAATGTCGTATTGCGTAGTCAGGCAATATTTTTTTACCTGGACACAGCAAAGACCCACTCTTGATTGTATCTAGAATCCATATAGAATTTGCTGACGAGACATGATTATTTCTCGACAGCACAGTAAAGGCCCTAGAGACTATGCCGCCCTTATATCCACTACTGCAACTTCTGTCAGCTAGGATCAGCAGTGGCACGCATTTTATGACACCGAGCGGCGAAACTCGGCGAGTCTCAAGGAACACTAACCTGTCTTTAACCCGCAACGAAATTAATCAAATAGAAAGATAGGGAGGAGTTGAAAAAGGTCTGTTTGAAAACAGTTATACCTACTCAGGCTTGTCCCTAAATGTGATACTTATGTGGACCATCACAAATGTGTTTTTTTTTTCAGCATCAGCAAATCAAGCGGTGCGGGAAGAAGCGATTATGCAGGCCGGCATAACTGTACCGACCGACCAGGGATGTTTATCTCTTGCCAATCGTATTTTTTTTGCGTTACACTCCACTTACCATCAGGTGCAGTGAAGAGACTTTGTCAAGCCATCGATAAAAAAAATGTGCATCCCTTGTCTGGTGACCTACGAAATCGTCATATACCTATGCATCGCAATCGGAATGTATGTAATACAAGCCGTTGTTTTTTTATCGAACCTCAAATACTCTAACAGGTCTAAAATACCAACTTTCGTCAAAATCCAATATTTATTATTGAATATCAATACATTTCCTGCGCTTTCCATTAGTCCGTGATAATGTAATTCGCTTAGCGACGCCGCTGTTAGTGCATTGCTCATTCAAATTACAACTTCATGTTTCTTTTAACGGTTCATTAATTTTTCCATTAAAATTTCACATTAAAACTCACATATATGCATTTATACGCGAAGGGTTAAGCAGGGATGTGACTAGTGCACTCACATTTAGGCCAGTATTATACTCTGCCCCATGATTTAATATAAAATATATATCATAATATCAAGCATATATATAGCTGTGTATACTTGTAATTGGCATATATGTATACATCAGACACTAATGATTGTAATGTATTTAGAAGTCTTAATAAATATACAGGGTCATGTCGACAGTGCGTTACTAAATGAAACCACATACAAGTATCTCCTTGAAAATAACACTTTCCATTCATTTATTTTAACCACAGATGTAAAATAAAAAAGTATAAGTGTCGAACAAAATAAATATCAATAAAATATAACTTTAAGTCTACACACCCTAATGCCATTACTACTACTCTAAGAAGATTTGTCGCAGCGGCAACATTACACTATCAATAAAAAAAAACACGCACACGCCATATTCGTATTAAACTAGTTTTCTTTTAAAAGTTAGAAAATTTAAATAGAGATTTTTCATGCAAATATTCGTTGTTCATAGTCGATTTTCGACATAATGTTAGCAAAGGCAAAGACGAGTATGTGGTTTCATTTATTAACGAAATGTCAAAATAACGCTGTATATTAAACTGTTAGTGTACCATAAAAATAAAGACTAAAATAAATAATCACAATTTATTCCAATTGCAGGTAATTTAGTAACTAATATTATGTACTTTTTATGTAGGAACATTTTCGTCCATAAGGTCTATTTTCGTACAACGTTGTAGGTACCTACCTACATAATAATTCCACGGATACAACTGAATGTGTGCCCGATATGATTAAAAAATGAATACATACCGTTGCATTTTAAAACGTTCCTTATAGCAGAATTACACAGAAATTATAAACAAAACGTAGTCAATGCAATCGCCATGTTTTATCGACCGCTGTTCTTTACGAGTGCTCTGTAAACAATGTTTTATTGAAAGTAATAAAATCGTATACTCGTTTACATGTTAGGTAATATAGTAGATTACATAACTAGATGAAAGAACTGCTTATTTTGTTTTTAATATGCCGAATAAAATCTAATTAGCTATAGTAGTAGACGTGCTTACTGGTGGTAGGTCTTTCAGTATGTAAGAGGCCGTCTGGGTGGGTACCACCGCAATGTGTATTTCTACCGCCTAGCAACAGTGTGCATGCACTGTTGTGTTTCGGTTTGAAGGACATTGTAGCTAGTATAACTAACGGACATAATGAGACTTAACATCTTATGTCTCAGGATGACGAGCGCAGTAGAATGCCACACAGTACTTTGTAAGTCAAGGTGCTGGATGGTGTTGCTACTGTTTGTGGGTGGTCGTATCGCTTACCATCAGGCGAACGGCATGCTCGTGTCGTCATTCAATGCAATAAAAAAAAACGTGCATATAAAATTTGTGCATGAGTTCCTGGATTCGAATCTCAGGACGGGCTACACTTTTTTTCTCTAACCGGATTTGTCCAGAGTTGTCTTTAAGTAAGTCGAATGTGTCGCACTGACCATTTAAGTGGGATAAGATAGAAGGGGAGCTATGTCAAACTCAGTATACTATATTGTGTCCAGTCTCCAACATATCCCCATGTTAAGTCTAATGTATGCCAAGCCTCTGTGACTGCCTCGGTGGCGTAGTTGTATTGCGTACGCGTTATGAGTACGATTTGCGCGCTGAGGTCCTGGGTTCGAATCCCAAGTCGAGCCAAAAACATTATGACTGGGTTTTTCCATCTTAAAAATGACTCAGTCGCAGCTCGGAGTCAGGAAGTCGGCGGTGTCATACCCCCGTGCCTCGGAAAGCACGTAGAGCCGTTGGTCCTGCGCCTGATCTCTCTCCGGTCATGTCGGATTGCCGTCGCACCGGACTATGAGAGTGAAGAAATAGCGATTGCACCTGTGTATTGCGCACACACTTGTGCACTATAATATCTCCTACCTACCTGGCTGATCTCCGTTGAGTTTGGCCGCCGTGGCCGAAATCGGCTAGGAAGGGATTAAAATGCCAAGCCTATGCCATTTACCACAATGCTCTATACTAAGGGTTGGTTGCACAAAATCTGACGTTAGTGTTAACGTTAAAGTTAACTTTAGCAGTGACAATAACTTTGACTACTGAAATTGACAATTCGTCTGTTGCCCCATTGCCGTACCTAATTGAAGTTAAAGATAAACGAGTGACCAGTGAAATAATACTATATTACCCCAAAAACTTGCACGGGTAATATTTTAGCAATGGCAATGATTTAATATATAAAATCTTGATGAAATATCGATTTATTATTCAAATTTCTGTTATTTCGTAGGTACCTAGTATTTACATCGTCTTTGTTCCTATCATAGAATTTCAGCGGAATTTTTTGCTCCGCCAAACTATTTAGATAGACCCACTATCAGACTCGCTATCATCGCTAGAGCTTGCTTCCCACAATATTTCGCTTACTAGACATTTTACGTAGGTATTTAAACAGAGTATTTATATTAAAATAGGGCATAGGATTTTATTATTGCAAATCGTTTGACAAATGACAATTAACTATACAGAGTATAGACACAGATTACGAAAAACTAACCGTAACTTTAACATTATCCGCCCGAAACTGAGCGTTTAATGTTACTGTTATTCGCAACGTCATTTGGACAATTGTTAATTTTATGCAGCCCGAAAATTGCTTAACCGAAGATTTGACAGTTGGTAAGACCTTTCGCAATCTCAATCGCAATCAGCCCTGTATTATATACTGCCTACTGCTGAGCACGGGCCTCCTCTACACTACTGAGAGGGTTCAGGCCGTAGTCCACCACGCTGGCCTAGTGCAGACTTCACATACCCTCGAGATTTTTATGGAGAATTCTCAGGTATGTAGGTTTCCTCACGATGTTTTCCTTCACCGTTAAATCGAACGATAATTGATAAACAATACACACGTAACTTCGAAAAGTCAGAGGTGTGTGCCTTGGGTTTGAACCTCCGGACATTGTCTCGGCAGACCGTTCCATTCCCAACTAGGCTATCGTCTACTTAAGGTAAGACCTTTGTTATTGTTAAAGTTATTTTCTGCAACCCACCCTAAAACAAAGGAACAATACAAGTACAAAGTAAAGAAACAATTCTAATAGCTCAGATACGATAACAATGATATCGTCAGGTTGGCCGAGTGGTCTAAGGCGCCAGATTTAAGCTCTGGTTCCCGAGAGGGAGCGTGGGTTCGAACCCCACACCTGACATTACATTTTGTTAAAAATCACAAAATTAGAAAATTAGATCTTAATCACTCTGGTGAAAATGGAGAGCATTAAACGTGTAGAATTAATATTATGCAAATAGTAAAATTAACACCTACCTGTATTATTGTAATGTTACATGAGAAACAATGTATATTGTCTCTCTCTGTGTTCTTTATTTCCTTATTATCACAAAGTAGCAGCTTTAAAAAAATCGCAATTGTGAATAAGTCAAACCATTTGTCTTGCGCTATGATCAGTGCTCAAACCAGCTCAAACCCAAAAAAGGCTTAATATAAAACAAACAAAATGATGATGTGTTTAGACATAATTGATATTTTGACTCAATCAGCTTACGGAAATATTTTGAGAAGTAAAATTGTCTACCTCTGTGGCGTAGTTGTATTACAGTACGACTGCAGTGACGACATCTCGGGTTCGATGCCAGGTCGGGCAAAGTGATACCTATTGTTTTTTTATAATCAATATCAGCTCGGAGTCTGGAATTTGTGCCCTTTATGGCAATAGGCTCGCCCCCTATCACATCATAGGACGGAATACACACGGCGAAGAGTGGGTGCACTAGCTACGCCACTGCCTACCCAGTCAAAAATAAAAAATGCGTGTGTGTGTGTTTGTGTCAAATTGTTAACAAAATAAATCTAGGTCATAATAGAAGAACTCACATGTTTCGTCTCACAAATTGATGAAGTAAAATTATGAGATGTGTTGCTTTACAAGGTTATCGATATGTCGATACTTACACACACACACATACACTTACGCCTCTTATCCCCGAAGAGGGTCGATACTGAGATCCAATAATAGCCATTTTTCATTTTTTTTACGTATTTACCGTTAGTATTACTCAGGGCTTTTCATACTAGTTCAAAGCTTGGCGAAGTCTCTTTCTCTTGTATTTAATCTTCGATCAATATAATGTAATCTATCGTGTTATATCCACTTTTATTGAGTTATCCCTTCACAACCAATGCATATATTACGATGAGAAATATGCCGGCCGATTTTTACTCGTGTTGGTTACAACGGGCTTTCTTCTAGAATAGTAAACATTTTTATTTTTATGATGAAAATAATATTATAAACGTAATCCCTTGATTCAAAAACGTACATTCCATATTATGTAACCTTATACAACTGCTCTGTCACTTAAATACTTTTGCAACGCAAAACCGAGCATCTTGCTTCCGCCCAATTTTACTTATGCAGAGCGGAAAATTGCTCACGATCGCATTAAATTCACTTGAATGAAGGCTGTATAGCGAGAGGTCCGTGCTCATTGAAAAAAAATGTGGCTCATTTTACGCACACCGCGCATGCTCGCCGCGCGCGTTCCCGCGCTTTCCCATGGCGCCAATTTCAAAATAATTCTATATTTAAAAAAAATATCACCATATTTGAATTTTGAATCTGTGAATATTAAAAGAAAACTTTTTTGTGGACAAAATATAAACAAACGATGCTGGATTATGAAATTATAAAGAGACATCAATTTATTAGTGAGAGTAAAATGGTTTATCGGAGTTTTATCGGTGGTGCGGGTCAAAAATTATCGAGTTTAAAGGCAGTTGTGTATGCGGGCCTGTTAGTGTTATTAGTGCCTTCCGTCTTCTGTCAACAGAACAAGCCAGGTATATTATGTATCGACTTTTAATCAACAACTAACATTCATTCATAAATATTCCCATGATGGGAATCCCATCGTAAACTAGTACAAGTAAGTAATTGTAACTAATGACCGGCCTCTAACCACGGGAATGGAATTTTTTTTATGGCATTGAATGACGAGACCAGCATGCCGTTTGTCTGATGGTAAGCGATACGACCACCCATAAACAGTAGCAACACCATCCAGCATCTTGAATTACAAAGTACTGTGTGGTATTCCCCTGCGCTCGTCATCCTGAGACATAAGATGTTAAGTCTCACTATGTCCTGTAGTTACACTGGCTACAATGTCCTTCAAACCGAAACACAATAGTGGTACCCACCCAGACGGACTCTTACATATGAGAGACCTACCACCAGTACAAATTCTTTATATTATTGTAAAGGCGCACTTAACGGCAGAGATATCCTCTACCAGTAAACCTTAGCCCGTAAGCAGTGTAGATGGGTAGAGGAAAGTTCCGAAAAATATGCAATATTTAAAAAAAGAGAATATAAAAAAAATAGCCGCAATAATATAAAACCTATATACGTATTAGATTGACTGCCTCGGTGGCGTAGTTGTATTACGGTACGACTGCAATGCTGAGGTCTCGGGCTCGATCCCCGGGTCGGGCAAAGTGATATTGGGTTTTTCTATTCAGTATCAGCCCGGTTTCTGGAATTTGTGCCCGATATGGCGATAGGCTCGCCCCCTATCACATCATGGGACGGAATAAAAATGGCGAAAAGTGGGTGCATTAGTTGCGCCTCTGCCTACCCCTTCGGGGATAAAAGGCGTGAGTATGAGTATGCGTATACGTATTATAGCTATCAACATAGTACGCTAACTACATTAGATCACTTTTAAAAAATAAACCTGGTTCCATTCATCCAGTGCTCTTTATATCACTCTCTCGTTATATCACGTATGACCGTCCTATTGGCTCAGTACCAAGACATATTTTATCCCTTTAAGTAAGTACAATAGTCGGACTATTTCCGCTTGTCTCTTAAAAGGTTCCATTACGTTACTAAGATAAAGTTTTAAATTAAGACCAATTAATAAATTAAGTCATGAATCGGGAACAACTTGGGAATTATGAATAAAAATATTAGGTATGTATTTATTTTTTTGTTTTTGTTATTTATGATTTGAACGAGGTAAGATGAATAATGCAATAGGACTTAATAATCTGATAATTCTTAAATTATAGGCTTGATTCATAAAAGGAGATCAATTATATTAAATTTCACTGGTGGTAGGTCTCTCATATGTAAGAGTCCGTCCGGGTGGGTACCACCGCAATGTCTATTTCTACCGCCAAGCAGCAGTGTGCATGCACTGTTGTGTTTCGGTTTGAAGGACATTGTAGCCAGTATAACTACTGGACATAATGAGACTTAACATCTTATGTCTCAGGATGACGAGCGCAGTAGAATGCCACACAGTACTTTGTAACTCAAGGTGCCTTATGGTGTTACTACTGTTTATGGGCGGTCGTATCACTTACCACCAGGCGAAAGGTATGCTCGTCTCGTCATTCAATGCCATAAAAAAAATGCTTATGGTGTGTTTATGGTTTGCAAAAACTTCCTGACACAAACTACGGGCTGCAAACTATGTCATAGGCACGGTACGCCGATTTCGATAATCGATGCAACCATTATCTCGATTGCACAATACCATTCGATTACATCGCGATTCTACTTGGCCACACTTAAATTTGGAAAATAATCGATGATAATAACATATCAGCCCTATTAACCTTTTCATTATAGTACATAGTAATAATATAGAATGGCCATGAGGTGTGAGATTCTTTTAAAAACTCAGGTCAGACATTTTATACGAGTTTTTCAATTCGAATTGTATTATTATAATGGATATAGCCTTAGACTGGCACTTAAAAGGATTGCATCTCTGAAATGCGGTGCATTAAAATTTTTGTAGATTAACTCGAATGACCTTAACATTTTACTAGAATAAGTATGATACGCAACGACAAACATAATATGAATAACTAATTATAATCGCATTTGTAAAGGCAAAAACACCTGACATTTCCATATAAAAAGGTAACGTAGGTGCCAAAGGACACGTCTAATGATCGTGGAAGTCTTCTACAATGCATACATACCTATATAATACAATTCATAATATACATACATGTGACCGTTTAAGTTCCTCAGATATAAGGAACTTATCCCCTTTTGCATGTAAATGGATGGTTTAACATCTAATAAGAGTTTTGAATCACAATTTAAACCTTCTTTGTTACTATTCCTTTGTGTTACGTTTCAACTGGAACAAAAACATAAGTTAGAAATACATTAACCATTTAATATTAACACGTAAAGAACAGTTTTAGAATAATATTATTTATTTATTAAACAGAACTGTATAAACGGAAAAAACATAATAAATTAAAATCAAAGTGGGCATAAATACAATATGAAGCAGAGAAAACTACATTTGTCTAAGTTCATTATTAGCCGATTCCTATGTTATGTAAACGATTTTAACCTCTACCGCAAGGTTCCTAGGTCATTCCATTTTCAAATGGACCAATGAGAATCAAATTTGTTTGACTGGCTTGCAGATGAATTATTCTGATTGGTTTATACTTACTATTAACACGTAGTTATCAGCCAGGATATTTTATTGAAATCACCGTTTAATGAATTTACAGGATCGATTAAGAAGAACAATGAGGGAATATTTTAAATAATGTTTGTGTCTACAGCTGTTTTTCTCTATATTATGTATGAGTGATTATTAAGTATACAATTCCACGCAGATGATGTTAGAAAAGTCTAAACAACGTACTACCTGACATTCAAACCCAGAACGATCTAGAAGACTCAAGGCTCTCTATTTTTGTCACTTTTCTTTTTAAGGCAACAAATTCATACACAACAGCCCTGATTCCATAGTTTACCCTTGACTTTTAAATATCAATATAACATGCACAATGCAGCAGTGATGATTTGAACTATTATGGTTCGCGCGCGCAACACGTTTACAAACACCCTGATTATAAACAAATGACCATCAGCAACGATTTTATTGTACAAAGCGTTTTATTTTTGTTTATTCAAGGTTTTGATGGCAATTGAATCTCGCTGAGCCTAGCTTTCATTGCATATATTATTTAATCTATATTATATGTAAAAGCGAAAGTTCACTCACCTACTCATCACGAAATCTCAGAAACTACATGTGCCAGGAATATCAAATTTTGCTTGGGGGTTCCTTTTAAGACGTAGGTGCTCACTAAGACGGGATTTTGCGAAATTCAACCCCTAAGTACCCCCTTAAAAGGGTTATACGCGATAAACTCAAAAACTATCAAACGGATTTCGATGAAATTTGGTATGGAGATAATTCGAGACGCTGGGAAGGTTTTACGCTACTTTTATCTGGGGAAAATGTATAGCAGGACTTTTATCCAGGAAAAACTCCTTCGTGCGGGCGAAGCCGCGGGCAAAAGCTAGTGATATATAATTGTCAAATTGATTTTCTAAAAAGAGTGCTCTCCTCCCGGTAGGCAACGGCTTGGCTGTGCCTCTGGCATTGCTTTAGTCCATGGGCGGCGGATGCTGCTTACCATCAGGCGGACCGCTTGCTCGTTTGCCTACTAAGACAATAAAAAAAAAAAACAATTTGCTCAATGCTCGGGATTGGATTCTCCGTGGGTGGAGTGGAAAAATTTAATAAAGGCAAGTAGAAGACAAAGAATCGTCCAAACTAGTCAGAAAACTGTACCTCACAGCACCCTTAAAAGAGGGATATTTCCATGAAAAGCATGCTCATCTAGAGTATCGTTACATTAAAATTTATTTCCTTACTATATAAACATATTCAAACAAGACTTTAACTCAAGATATTACTTGACGTACCTATAACGGATTCAAATAACAAAGCTATAATTCGCGAAGACAAGCATTCTTGGTAAGAGATTACCTACTTACAAATTGTTGCATATTATCATAATATATCAGATATAATACAATTTTAATTAATACGCACGTACCTATAACAGAGAATCACACATACGTATCATGATAATTTATGCAGAGTCATGTAATAATCCGACCTCACTTTCTATAAGAAAAAGAAATTGATCATTTCATGTGCACTTTATAGTTGACCCTTACAATGTCATCATGCAGTCTGTACCCACATTCATTTACGTTACGATAATAATAACCTTTAATGTCACTTGCGTGACGTCATAAATTGAATACAAAAAAATACTACCATTGTGCTATTAACCTCTATAATAGAATCAGTGTCATTCACTACTGTAAAATGAATACTACTATTATTACTATAATGATTTATACAGACGATGATTAATCATCACACTTTTGACAGACCTAAACAAACTTGAAATACTAATTACTTTGCGTTACGTGACGTGTGATTTTATACCTTTTTACAAATTGCCTCAACGTAATAACTTTCTTTGGCATTTAATTCGTATCTTATTTCCGCTGCGTCACGTGAGGTAATGGATACTCGGCGACTTTCGTTGGCGGTCAACCGGTCCCTCATTTCGTGGTGATATCCCAAATATTTCGCTCCAGCGTACCACCGCTTTCACTTACCACACCTGATGTAAAACTGAGATAATCGATGTATATTATTACAATGTTAGACTGTTAATAGTTTTGGATTCGAATTTTGAAACATTATCGATTACGTCATTTTTGATCAAATCGTAGATAGATTTAATATTGAAATATGCATAATATTATACATACCAACTTACTACTAAGTACATATTGTTTATACCGATTGAAAAAAAAACTATCTTTTGTATAGACATAATTTAAAAAACAAAAAAAATACATTGTAGTATAAGTAAATTCTCTTACAAACACTGCGGTGCCATAACGTTTCTAACATAATAAACTTTACCAAAGTGTCTTTTTGTTTCTAGAGTCTAAAAACGCCTTTGCACCTTCGATCTTACAGCCTTCATTCAACACATTTCTAAATCTTACCCAAACTTTCGTTTTAAATTCTATCACTGCTTCATACTTATTCCAAATGCTTCAGTTCTGTAACAAATTTCGAACATAGCCTTAACCTCTCTATTAATGTCTTTCGTATATTTACTATTGACATTTCCATATAAATGTTGACATTTCTTTCCACTCATCAAAACATCAATGCTAATCCATTAGTTCAAGGTAGCGACCTTCACACGATGATTCGGCACTTTTGCGAATGGCTGCAAACTAAATCAACACTTATAGTACTAATATTGCACATGTCGGTCAAGTGCCATGACCACTGATGTAAGATAAATCAACATAACTTGAAAATCTTGAGCATCTCTTGCGAGACGCGTGATTTCGTATGGAACTTTACACAGCATTAATTTAAGAGGGCTGGAACTAGTGGAGGTGGAACGAACTGCCAAGACGAATGTCTGCAGGTTCAAAACCCAAGGGCACGCACCTCTAACTTTTCTAAAGTTATGTGTATTCTTGCTTGCTTTAACGGTGAAGGAAAGCATCATGCGGGAACCTGCGTACCTGAGTTCTCCATAAGAATTTTTGAAGGTATGTGAAGTCTGCCAATCCGAACTAGGCCAGCGTGGTGGAATAAGGCTTATACCCTCGTAGTAGTAGAGGAGGCCCGTGCCCAGCAGTGGGACAGTATTTATAATGCAGGGCTGGTATTAACATCAAAATAGTTGTTATAATTTTTGCACTACCTGTAATATAGACTACGGCGAATAATTGACTTTAAGAAGTAACATACCGCAAATTTGTGTTATTTTACCACTATAATATGTTATCTTAATATAATTAAATAGAAATATTTAGTTATTTGAAACCATGTCAAATATCTTAATTTTGCAAATAATTTAAAAATCACATGTAAACTAACAAAAAAATTTACTGCTCATAATTATTTTTTCGTTGATCAGTCTATTGAAACCTGGCGATAATGTTTCTTTCTATAATACCTGACTATCAATAAAGTAATGTAACGTGTAGGTGGTTGCTGTATAGACACACGACGCTCCTACGAGTTTCATTGAATTCAACAAGCCAACAAGTGGAAGTAGGTGACTGGTGGAGTTGGACGTGAAGAGACGATTGAATGAAACACTATTATTTGCATGTTGTAAAGGTACTGCATTAGTTTACATCGTACTAAGTATACACTATACAGCCTGTAAATGAACTTGCTATTTGGCTACGAGAGACAATGATCTGCTACTTTTTAAGTTATGTAGATTTGTTAACTTAAAATTTACTTGTATTTCCTAAATGGATTTTTCATAAGATTTCTTGTTCATTTTCGTGACGTCGCCAATTATTGGCTTCGTAAAGCTGGTATGACCTACAGCGTACGATAAATCTGAACCTGCCATTTTTTTACTGCTTTTAAATATATCAACCATTTTCAGAAAGAACATCGTAACCGACAT
Organism: Sphinx pinastri; assembly: GCA_947568825.1. NCBI lineage: Eukaryota > Metazoa > Arthropoda > Insecta > Lepidoptera > Sphingidae > Sphinx > Sphinx pinastri. Next base: position 2,979,443 of record OX387627.1, on the reverse strand, counting down.
TTCGAACTATATCCTAAAGCGGAGTTTATCTTCATTTACTTTAAAAATGTATAGTATATTTGATTACAAAAATAACCATTCTTATACTAGAAATATGCGATAAAGATTTCAGAATTAATAAAGAAAAATCCGAAAAAGTGCGAAATGTCGGTTACTATCAAATACAATGTTTTTCCGTTAAAGGCTGGATATGCTATATATAAAAGGTATGGGAAGCTAGTTCAAACTTAACAAGTTAATCAATACTCTGATGAAATGATTGTTAGTAGCTGTTTTGATTCCCCCCTCTGAGCAAGCTCCAACTACACTCATTGAAATCTATCCCCCTTTCTAATCAACATATTTTCTTAGTGTTTAATGAATACCTGTTTATCACTTCCTGCATTATATTTCGAGGAATAATTTTTAAACATATATTAGGTTGATAATTTCTTACGAAATATTTCGTTAAAGCCAAATTTTACAGGCATCACATATTTCCAAACTAAATACCATTTCTTATTTAGTCTCGTATTAAAATACCTAAGAGCTATCAGTCTTTTTAAAAAGTATCTTAAGTTTTTGGATACGCAAGGTTAATTCATGTCCAAAAGAAGTGCACTGAATAATATCACTTTAATATCGACAAATTATATAGGTTTCAAGGTTTGTTATCAAGTCGTAATTATGGGAGGATTGAATTTTGTTAAAAGCCTTCAATAATTTTGTTATGCCACGAAATGTATCTTGCTGGAAAGGATTTCAGCACAGAAAAACACATAACAATGTTATCAGTTTTAATTACAATGCTCCACATCGTGACTCAGGAATATGTTATAAATACATTGTTAAAATGGTTTTGACATAATATTCTAGATACTTCGTTACTTCACTCCTCAATAATATTATCAGTAACAGCAGACGCCAATCTATATTGATTATAATTGGATATGAATGATTTATCTTGTTTACTAGCCAAATTTCTTTCTGCTTAGTAAAATCTTGAAGCCACCCGTAAAATTAATAATATAAATATCATTTCGCATGTGACTTCCTCAATTGTAATGATTTCTAACCGACCCTAAAAAAGCAAAGGTTATAATTTAGCTGATCATAATTTTTGACCTGGAATCAACTCTTTGTATGGCAATAACTCCGATAGTAATAGTTACAAAAGAACCACGGTATTAGAAACAAGACCCGCAGTTCCTACATTTTATTAACAAGGGCCTTATCGTGGCAGACACAAGGTCGTTAATGTAATATCTGTGACGCAGAACCAGCACAAACAGATGCTTTATCATTAATTATTCGCGACCTGCTTACGTAACAGATGATTCAATTGTTTCGTCAGCGCCACCTGATAGCAATAATCATTTTTGGGTTCCGTACCTAAGAAACTCTGTTACCTTGACAGCGCAGCAGCAGTAACCTTAAAAGCAGATATCTTAATAAATAATTATGCAGGTCATCAATCCGCACTAGGCCAGCGTGGTGGACTAAGGCCTAAAACACTCTCACTAATAAATGAGGTCCGTGGCCAACAGTGAGACAGTATAATATACAGGGCTGGTGATGAATGAATGATGAATTATGTAGACGTGGTGGGTTCCGGTTCAGGAAGGTTCCGGTAGTTTCGGTACTACAAGTAGGAGCTCTCCATGTGTATGTGTAGTTCGCGCTTGGTCACCTTTTATTAAATAATGATTTAGAGAAGAAACAAAAGAGAAGTTAGAGAAACAATGATAATTATAGAATAAATTATTTATAATAGCCCGGCAAAGCAAGTCGGGGAAACTTGGTGATAACTACATTTACGTACTTTGTAATACAAGCATTTTAGAAGGAAAGATGTTTTTCTCAATGGCCGTCAGAATGAAAAAAAATTAAGTAAGTACTCTAATATTTTAAATTCATTCCTGCCCGAATAACATACACAAAATAATTTAAACAAGACATCTTGAGGACAATATAGGAAGAGAAATTTATCAAACAAGATATTGTGCTAATTGTGATGTCAAATCATCATCATCATCATCGTATGGTATTACATTATGGTATAAGATAATAATTGAGTTAAAATTCAATATCAACTTTTGACAGCCATTCCTCGGCCTCCGGTGTCACCTGGTGTAGGCCCTGCAAACCCCCTTCGAATCTCCTGATGGGACATTTCTCCACGATATGCGGAACGGCTTAGTTTGCTGCTCCACAGTCACAGGCTGGTGACTCAGTAATGCCCCACTTGTGCAGATGATAGTTGCACCTTGCAAAGCCCGTGCGTATGCGGTTGAGAGTAATCCACAGTTTACGGTTTTTCGTAAATCCTGTTTGGGCCTCAAATGATTTCTATAATACAACCTACTCCCCCAACATTACAAAATGACGATCACTCGCAATGAAGCAAGACTAACGCAATTATTTGATCTAACACATATTTTTGAGTGTCGCAGTTTGCAATTAAGCAATGTTTGTTTCATAGTAAGCCTAACAGTTTTGTAATGCTAATGAATTTGCATATTATCAGTATTTAATTAGTAACAAAAAACAGGTGCCTACCTGAACTAAGAAATCGATTGTAAAGTGAAAACTTCTTTAGCGGCGTTGAGCAGGAATAACAGCCGCTCATTCAGTTTTGTTTTTTAAAATGGGCAAAGGAAATAGTTTTTTTTTTGTTTTTTTAAAGTGACGAAGAAATAGTGAAATTGACATTTTTGTGTACGGTAGCTCAATAAAAACTGTGTTTAACCACATAAATGCTAGTACTTTTATACTGATAAATAAAGCAATTCGTGCGAAATTATTCCCTAACCATTCCAAAATATTCAAAAATGCACAACGTTAATGTTCAAGTTGACACTTCATCACGTTCACGTTTTTTTTATTTATAAATTAACACAAACATTCTGTGCTTATTTTCAGAACAATAAATATTTTTATAGCTATAAATCTATTTTCCATGAAAAATGCAACTAGCCAAGAGAATAAATTAATACCTAAATCGTACCACCTTTATTAGCCGACTATCCCAAAAATAGAGTAATGCTTTTCTTCTTATATCAGACAATATGAAATATTTTTTATCCTCATTTGACCTATTTCTTAACATGTTGTATAAAGTTCTTAAAATAGGTTCTAAAATAATTTAAACTCATTAGTTTATTGAGTATCTAGGTAACATCATATAATTTGAAAACAAACTTAACAAATTATGCATTTTTTTAATACTTTCTACGTACATTTCTAGAACTCTACATAATAAATTAGTGTTTTCCCAATATAAAGATCCAGATAATTAAATAAATAATATGATAAAATGAATAAGGCTATATCTACTACATATAATAACACAATAACATTATCTAACCCAGTTTATTTTTTAAGTTCTTGAAGGATTATTGAATTTCCAACCTATGTCCGGGGCGTCGAGCTTTAGGAAGCTTCGCGCTTAACGAGGGCATATGTAATACTGTGACGAGGAGCCTATTTTAGGTCATCACCCTGTTTACCAATCCATCTTAAGCATCTTACCCACGAAATCATTAAAATCGGGGACTTTTTTGCGTCCGCTCGAGTTTCGCGTTGGCTAAGCCCGCCAGCGTTAAAAAAGTTTCCTCGCCCTTCAAATTAAAATAAATCTCTGGGACCTAACATAGCAGCTGGAATATGTGTGATATGCCCCTGCCTATCCCTTAATAGAAAAACAGCGTGATGCTATGCAAATTAAAAATAATGATGCCCGTTGACAGTGACGACCTCTCTCGTTGGTCGACATTATAATTATCTAGATTATACGTTGCTCGCTTCTTCGCCCATATGAACAGCATGGGCCTTTACTGCTACAAAAAACCATAATTCACCATAGCGATCGATAGCGCCAAATGGACAACAAATGATGTAAAATTCATGTATGTCCCACGGTAGAAAATTATTGGAAAACAAAATAGCCTATATGTCAATCCAGCCCCCTTACTCTCTAAGACACACGTTATGTTCACCGCTCGTAACAAGTGCGTAACGTAACTCATCGCGTTTATCACTATGGAAATTGGCATATAGAATACCATTTAACGCTAATTACACGAAGTTAACCTAACGTGGCCGCGTTACGAGTTAACATTGTCATAGAGAATAAGGGGGCTGTTTATAGTCTGTCCAAATTTTATACAAATCCGTTCATCGATTACTGCTTTTACTTCTTATAAATATTTTTTCACATAATATATTGGAATTCATAATATTAGTAATAAGTAAGATCACACAGAACTCGGGACCAGATCCAGTTTAGCTACTGCCATCAGCCATGTCAGGATAAAAAGAAAAACCTTCAACACAAAACTTATCCTCAACATGCCATAATTTTAATTAAAATATTAAAATGAAATAACTTTTATAAAATCTGCAATAAATGCCCTTATCACCACAAAACAAATGGCTAAAGTCGACAAAGTGGGTTGTTTTAACCATTTAAGGGTTTTCGTTAATTTCCCCTGTCCTAATTTAGCTTTTATCCACAACAGCCGAAAAGTAACAATGACTGCTACTGAAATCTTGATCCAAGATCTTAAAACCAAATTTTATAGGATTCTTCGTATGCCTCAGCACAGTGAAACAATGGCTTGGTTGTGGGATGTAACTGGGTTCGGTTCGTGCAGTAAGCCAGCCTAAACTAAGCTTCGATTGCAAATATTCCTTTACACAATACAGTATTAATGTATAATGTTGGATTTGAAAAACTTAAAAAGGCGGCGGGTAGCGGATGGATGCTAGCTGCTCAATACCGGGATGGTTGGCACTCACTTTAGCACTCACGTTCAGCAGAGGACGGCGATAGGCTGATTGATTTTTCTTTTCTTTTTATTGTAATCAATGACTAGACGAGCATGCCGTTCGCCTGATGGTAAGCGATATGACTACCCATAAACAGAAGCAACACCATTCAGCACCTTGAGTTACAAAGTACTGAGTGGCATTCCACTGCGCTCGTCATCCTGAGACATAAGATGTTAGTTCTCATTATGTCCAGTAGTTACACTGGCTACAATGCCCTTCAAACCGAAACACAACAGTGCATGCACACTGCTGCTTGGCGGTAGAAATAGACATTGCAGTGGTAGCCCACCCAGACGGACTCATGAGAGACCTACCCCTTGTAAAGTAGTGATTGATTGATTGAGAAAATACTTTAATTATTTACAGATTGCATAAAAATTATATATATAAAAAGGACACTAAAATTATATCTAATAAATTTTAATATACCTACTTTAGTCTATATGTAAAGCCGAGTCAAAGAAGTTACGCAAGAAGCTTAACATTAAAGTGTAATTTTTAACCATTATCAGCTTACAGGCTATGGAAGATTCCAATCATAGCTCTATTCAATCAAATCCCATTTATCAGTCGCAGAAACGATTGCAAATTAATATCTCTTGATTCGGCGTGCTGTAATTTATGTTAGGAATTGCATTAATGCACTAATCTGATTTTGACCAATACCTGCAAATATTATACAATTCATGAGAAAATAAATTAGAAACAGAGCTTTAGATCTTGTGGTTAGTGTATATAAAAAACGAATAAACTTCATTCTTATTGTACTAGTACTATAATACTATGTAGATTTATTTGTCAGTCATTTCCCTAACATACAAATGGCTATAAAACGTAAACATATTGTAAATTATGTATCTATTGCGTAACATACAGACAATTGCATCTAGTGTTCACACACCTCCATTGATCCGTCTGCATTGTAGCTATTCAATTAGCTCTTATTGTCCTAAGCATTTGGTGCATGAAAAATCACTGCATCCCACCGAGGTTGAAGTTTATCTGATGGTGATATTAAATGATCGGCTGATATGGATTAGTATAAAAAATCAAGGCCAATTGATGTGATCGTACGCTAAAATAATTACACCATATGAACGCGCAATGATGAGTAAATTTTCGTCCCAGTTGACATATACCAGTCATTTTACAGATATTTAATGGCCCATTTACACTCTCGAATCGTACCTCACCTCGTGCCTCGTATCGTGTTCGCCTCGCAGCTCGCTAATTCAAGTTTCTGTGTATACTCTCGCGGTGGGTACATTTTTTAAGGCGAGTCGAGCGCCGCGAACCGCAAGCCGAGGCTCGTGGCGAGTTACACCCTTGTCTCGTTGTTTGCTTCGCGACTCATCTCGCCGCTCGCGTGAGAGTGGAAATGAGCCATTAGAGACGATTATTGCTGTCAATAATTGCGTACAATTATTGCTATAAAATAATTGATTCATCTAAATAATATGTTTAACTACTTATATGTTAACAATATTATTGAGCAAACACTTGGTGTTCTAACACTACTAAACACTGTAAGCATAGTTATTAATTATTTACACACATAATAAATATTTCTTAACACAATATGTTAATGCACCGAACAAGGAAATGTAAATATAATAATTATGTTGATACAGTATGTATATATATCTTTACTAATAATTATCTTTATTTAAATCTGTGTTTTAACCACGGAGTTTTAACTAATCACTGATTAGTGTCTTTCCTCCTTTTGTCATAAAAAAATGGGAATCTTAATTAGTAATACATAACGTTTATTTAATGTACATACGATTAATTCCTTATATTTTCACATGTACAGTCAGCCACATAAGAAGCTGAACAAACTCAAAATTTCAAATCGCATTTGCCCGTCAAGGTTAATTGAAGCATTACTTTTTCTTTAAGTAAAGAAAATCCCTTTAATTTATTTTTTGTGAAGAGGAAATAAAAATTGGGAAAGACACAAAAGTGTATAGGCGTTTTGAATTTTGAATTTGTTCAGTTATTTATGTGTCTGACTGTACATCATTTATAACAGGAGTTGCAGTGGTGGGTGTGTGGGCGGCATAGTCTTTACTCTGTGTACATCATTTATAAATCCTACTAATATTATAAAAACGAAAGTTTTTATGTATGGATGTATGTTTGTTACTCTTTCACGAAAAAACTACTGAACGGATTTCGATGAAATTTGGCACACAGGAAGATCATGTCCTGGATATACACGTAGGCTACTTTTTGTCCCGGGAAAATTTATTCAAGCGGGCGGCGCCGCGGGCAGAATCTGGTACTTTCATAAAATAGTGCATTGAATTTAAAATAAATTAGTCTTGCTAGTTTTAGGCACGTTTAAGATAAAATCAGAAAGCATTTTTATTTATTAAGAGCAATATCTCGATAAGCTTTCAATTACTTAATTTAATTTACTGAAAATTCGTGATTCGAGTACATACAAAAAGAACTAATCCGATACTTATGTAACGCTTTTTTTTCAAATAACGAAACACTACATAAAGATTTTTATAAATTAATCTGATATAAATATCTATAACAAATTTCTGCGCCCATCGTGCAACGATTGCGCAATGAACTATGAGCTGGATTTGAAACTAAACCTCGAAAGTTCGGTCCCTGCGCCAAATAAATTATTGTGATACATTTATAGTCTGTTTAATTGGTCACTTATATGTTTTTTTTTAGTCTGTTCGTGGAACAATCGGCAAAAGTTTAAGGATCCTATTCCAGAGACTCTTGTCTTTCCTCGAGAACAGTTCTATAACAAATCTCGAGATTAGAGAATCATTTACACTGCCGTAACAAGTATTAAATAACAGAGGATAATATTTTTTAATTTAATACATACCGTTAGACTGACCGACCAACATACACTCACGCCTATTATCCCCGAGGAGGTAGGCAGACGCGCAACTAATGCACCCACTTTTCGCCGTGCGTATTCCTTCCCATGTTGTGATAGAGGGCGAGGATATCGCCATATCGGGCACAAATTCCAGACTCCGGGTTGAATACTGAATAGAAAAATCCAATAATACCGTTGGACTGACCGACCAACTGACTTATTTTATACTCATTCTATACTTATTGTATACTCAGCGTCAAACGTACTAACTGTATAATCATCTGTTTAAATATTTTTGAAGTGAAAACTTCTTTAGCGGCGTTGAGCACTTTTGGGATGGGTATAAAATGTTAAACTCGCGTCAGAATCACGTGACCCCGATCGAATGCGTAGGAGGTTTTACCATCCCTTACTAATATGAACCTTAAATACAATGCGTAGAAGCTATAATTCTTAAACGTGTACATTTTTATTTATTTGCTTCATTAAAACCATCCCTTATTAATATGAACCATAAATACAACGCGTAGAAGCTATAATTCTTAAACGAGAAAATGTTTATTTATTTACTTCATTAAAACCATCCCTTACTAATATGAACCTTAAATACAATGCGTAGAAGCTATAATTCTTTTAAACGACTACATTTTTATTTATTTCCTCAGCGTTGCTACGGCACGAGTACAAAAGAGCGTAACATTCTTTTTTAAAATTTTGATTTATATATAAATAGTGTAATTGTCATTTTTGTGTATGATAGCGCAAAAAATAAATATTGTATTTAACCCATTGATGTATTACGGTTTTTTAATACATCAATGATTTAACCACATAAATTCTAGTACTTTTATACTGATAAATAAAGCAATTCGTGCGAAATTATTCCTTAACCATTCCAAAATATTCTGAAATGCACAACGTTAATGTTCAAGTTTTCACTTCTGCCGGCACTCCCGGAGTGCAACCCGTTCTTTTTTTTACTTATTTATGTTTTATACCGTTTTTGTTCCAGATTGGAGTCGCCAGTTAACCTACGACGAAATATATAACAACACACAATACGCCCAAATAAGGCACATAACACCAAAAATCGTAGTCACACCTAGTAAATATAACGTAGAAGTAATTAAATCTAATGAAATAGAATATAATATAGACGAGCAAAGCAGCAGTAAATTGTTGGTCGGGTTTGCGCGTGATCCATTTAGATATTCGGTGCCGGAAGAAGATTATGCAAGAGGAGTCAGGTAAAAATACTTACAATTAATTCATGTCTACAATGTTAGAATATGTACAATCATGTCCATTGTTAATGCATTCATAATACTATCCATGTTCATTTAAGGAATGTCCAAAATAAGAAATATAACGGAAACGCATGCAAGTTGAAATAATAAAAAAAATGAGATATGAAACCTGGCTAAAAGGAATACAAATCAAGAATCTTTGCCACTTTTGTCTTTATCTTTAAAAGTGGTGATTACTCCAAATTACCCCACTCTTTATTTGAAATTTCCAGATACGTGCAGCCGCCGAAAGGAGATAGCAGGGGTAAAAGAGGCGTGTTCCATCTCTACAATATGATATACTGCGCGACTGGATGCGAGCCGCTCTCCTACAAGGGTTATGGTTGCTATTGCGGCTTCCTAGGCAATGGCAGACCCACTGATGGGATTGACAGGTAATTTGAATAATCAGATCTAGGTAGGAGTAAATACTGCCTCGGCGGCGTAGTTGTATTAAGGTAGGTACCACTGCAATGCTGAGGTCTCGATCACCCCCCCACCCCCCCTTACGCACGGAGAAAAGGCAGTGCACTTGTTGCGCCTCTGTGTACCCATTCGAGGATAAAAGACTTGAGTGTGTGTGTTAATCTAGTTAAAACTTGTTAGTAATAATTAATATTATATCAAAAGCGATTAACCAATACTTAAAAGTACTTCAAAATATCGCCATTCAAAATTTAACCGCTAGGAACAACATAATATTGTTTATACATTGTCCTACTATTGGACGCAGGCCTCCTCACTTCGGTTAATTATTAAGTCTGTTGTCCTATTGCTGCTTGGAATTCACATACCCTTCAAATTCGTAGGTTCGTAAGTAACATCTAAGGGCTGAATTTTCAGTAGTCAGATAAAGGTTTGCAATGCAATGCAATACAATCAGCCCTGTTATATACTGCCCACTGCTGAGCGAGGGCCTCCTCTACTACTGAGAGGGGTTAGGCCTTAGTCCACCACGCTGGCCTAGTGCTGGTTGGCAGACTTCACATACCCTCAAGATTCTTATGGAGAATTCTCAGGTATGTAGGTTTCCTCACGATGTTTTCCTTTACCGTTAAAGCGAAAGATAATTGATACACAATATACACGTAACTTCGAAAAGTCAGAGGTGTGTGCCTTGGGTTTTGAACCTCCGGACATTGTCGCGGCAGACCGTTCCATTCCCAACTAGGCTTTCGTCCACTCGATCGATAAAGGTTTATCCATCAAAATTATAGCCTCACTTAACCTAAAAACGACAGAACAGTTTTTTTTTTATTATATCTAGTTTTCCTCTCTGAAAAATCAGCCCGAAACTAGTTTAATATTAATCTCACACAGATGCTGTAAGATGCACGACCAGTGCTACGAGAACATCTACTGCCCGTTCTACACGGTGTACTTCCAGCCTTACTACTGGCACTGCTACCAGGGCGAGCCGTTGTGCGCCCTCGAGAACTATCAGTCGCAAAACCATGTCGTCAACGGCTGTGCTGCAAGACTGTGCGAGTGTGACAGGTATGGTTTCTATTTAACTGGTGGTACGTATCTCGTATGCAAGGCCGTCTGGGTAGGTACCACTGCAATATCTATTTCTACCGCCAAGCAGCAGTGTGCAAGCACTGTTGTGTTTCAGTTTGAAGGACGTTGTAGCTAGCGTAATTGCTGGGCATTATGAGACTTAACATCTCATGTCTCATGTGACTGCCTCGGTGGCGTGGTTGTATTACGGTACGATTGCAATGCTGAGGTCTCGGGTTCGATCCCCGGGTCAGGCAAAGTGATATTGGATTTTTCTATTCAGTATCAACCCGGAGTCTGGAATTTGTGCCCGATATGGCTATAGGCTCGTCGCCTATCATGTATTATGAGACGGAATGCGCATGGCGAAAAATGGGTGCATTAGTTGTGCCCTGCCTACCCCTTCGGGGATAAAAGGCGTGAGTATGTTAGTGTGTCTCTGCGTGACGAGTGCAATGAAGTGCCGCACAGTACTTTGTAATTCAGTATTATCTGCGTCGTTGCTACTGTTTATGGGCAGTCGTGTCGCTTACCATCAGGCGAGCGGCATGATCGTCTCCTCATTTAACTGCAATAAAAAAAACGTCGTTTCTAGGGCCACTGCCAAGATGCCTTTCTAGAATCGTTAACGCTAACGTTATGTATGAGAATATCATATCCTAGTGATACATTTATCGATGGGACATGTCATTCCTATTATTTTTTTCTGTTTTCTATTAGAGTTAACTATTGTAGAGGCATCTTGGCTACGGACTCTGGTGAGAAAAGTGATCTCAGGCTTAAGGTTCGTAGTGAAAAAATCTTTGCATTCTAGTGAGTGCCGTTCGTTTTTAATTCACTATGTATTGTTAAGGAAAATTTAAATTAAATAAAAAGATTGTTAATTTGTTGACGAATTACGTAAAATTGGCTAAATTAATTTCAAAACATGTGGTACTATAATGAACATGTTTTGAAAAAATCAATTAGTCTAGTACCCCGTCGCGTCTTTCTATCTGTCTGTCGCAATAAACTCATAATCTAACGAACGGATTTCGATGAAATTTAGAATGGAGTTAGTTTGAGACCCTGGGACGGACATTATGATTATACATTTCATATTACATGAGCGCATTCCCACCTAAACGGCCGGCAACGCATTTCTGTGCCCCCTGCTATTGCAGATGTTCATGGGCGGCGGTGATCACTTACCATCAGGTGAACCGTATGCTCGTTTGCCCCCTATATCATTAAAAAAAATACAGAGGCTACTTTCTTATCTATCTTATCTTAAGTGGACGATAGCCTAGTTGGGGATGGAACGGTCTGCCCAGACAAAGTTCGCAGGTTCAAAACCCAAGGCACACCTCTGACTTTTCGAAGTTATGTGTGTATTGTTTATCGATTATCGTTCGGTTTAACGGTGAAGGAAAACATCGTGAGGAAACCTACATACCTGAGAATTCTTCATAAGAATTTCGAGGGTATGTGAAGTCTGCCAGCCCGCACTAGGCCAGCGTGGTGGACTAAGGCCTAACCCCTCTCAGTAGTAGAGGAGACCCGTGCTCAGCTGTGGGCAGTATATAATACAGGGCTTATTGCATTGCATTACTTTCTTATCCCGGGAAAAATATAGTGGGACTTTTATCCCGGAAAAACTCTTTCAAGCGGGCGAAGCCGTACGCAAAAGCTTGTAATTGATAAAATGCTAGCCTTTAAAAGGAATAGGGAGAGAAAAGATAGGACTGGGTGTTAGGACCTCTGGAAGCATCACTTGCCATGCAAAATGCAATAGCAAACTGTTACGTCACCTTGGTTTTCTGAAGATAGCACCCCGGTCAAAACAGATACATTCGAACTGTAGAGTCTGCAGCCTAGTGCAATTTCTGAACTTGGCTATCATCATCATCATCATCATCATACCAGCCCTGTTTTATATACTGCCCACTGCTGAGCACGGGCCTCCTCTACTACTGAGAGGGATTAGGCCTTAGTCCACCACGCTGGCCTAGTGCTGGTTGGCAGACTTCACATACCCTCGAAATTCTTATGGAGAATTGTCAGGTATGTAGGTTTCCTCAAGATGTTTTCCTTTACCGTTAAAGCGAACGACAATTAATAAACAATATACACGTAACTTCGAAAAGTCAGAGGTGTGTGCCTTGGGTTTTGAACCTCCGGACATTGTCTCGGCAGACCGTTCCATTCCCAACTAGGCTATCGTCCACTAACATGGCTATACAATGTATCAAAGTTACATATCTCTAAGAAGTCAAAGGTGCACACAGCTAGTCCGCTCCACTCACCTATAAGCTATCGGTTCATCTTTATGAGAAAATTCATTATATTACTATCACACGATCTTTCTAGACTGTGTAAGCGTATTTTTCTAATTTACGAAACAACAACGTAACAATTATGAGCTTAGGCTTTATTAAGATTGAAGTTATTTGACGATCTTTTTAATGCAAAACATTCTGCATAGGTAACATAGGAGCATAATAGGTGAAGTAAAATCATCGTGGGGAAACCTGCATACCTGAGAAGTTCTTTATAAAAAATTCGAAGGTATGTGAAGTCTGCCAACCTGCACTAGGCCAGCGTGGTGAAATGAGACCTAAACCCTCTCAGTTGTAGAGGAGGCCCATGCTCAGCTGCAGTGGGCAGTATATATATAATACACGGCTGGTATGGTATGGCATACCATAGCAGCCGTACTAACCGCATGTTCTATTTCTATTGCCTATCTGTAGTATAGTCATTGTCGTTCGTGATTAAAATAGAGTAAAGCCAGTAGAGTACTGAACATTATGACACTATAATCTAATGTCTTAGAATGACACCGTAAAGTTTTAGCTAGTATTTCATAGACAATCATGATGTATAACATCAGGGGAATGACTTACTTCCTTCGTCATTCAATTGTATAAAAATAAAGCAGGCAAACTTAAAACATGTGCGACAAGTAAACGGTAATAACTTTCCATAAGAAATTGTTTGTTTCCTACGGCTAAGTTGAAGTAGCACTTAAAACAACTTTTACTGATACATTATGATGGTATTCCAACGAAAACTTGCTTAAGCAACCTCACAGTCAAAGAAATGTTAGTTCTTTTCCATAAGTTTGTTAATATCTTTATTAAGCTATATTTTACTTGCTAACATAAATAATATATCAAAGAAAGATGATGCAAGTTAAGAAAAATATATTCCAAGGTAACAATAAATTATGCATGAATAAAGCCTAATATTATAATAATACGCAACATTCTTTCCAAAATTATTGGTTTTCTCAATATTTTTTATTTATTCAACAACCATTTTCAGACCTTGACATTGGTGTCTAAATAATATGTAAAATATCTCCCATCTGACCTTTGTATGTTGGTCAGAAAACCAGTAGGTAATTTGGTAACGAAACGTGATGTTCTGCTGACCTGCTAGTAACTGGTTCCATGGTTATACAATAGCCAAATATGCGTGGATCTGATATTGACAAAGAATAATTAAATTTCAACATTGAATTTAGTTGTGGGAGCTGCAACCATGATAATAATTATGATAATTGTCTTCTCGGTTATGTCGTGATTATTTTTTTAGAGCACAATGAACGGAATTTATAGAAGAGCTTAATTCAGTTAATATATAAGGCAAATTCAAAACTTATGTGGTTTTCACTGGTTCTCATGGTCAATTAAAATATTACATTGAAATCCATTTTTTCTATAATATAATAAATCAAAAATTCACATGATTTCTCAGATATATCCAAAATCTAGGTTAGATCTGAATCCTAATTATTTACATGGCATATTTTTTGTATCACAAAGAAATGAAAATAAAAAAGTCTTTAGTACTCACGAAATAATCAATAAAAGGCGATTACTTACAACAACTTTAAGATCGGAGGTCAATTAAACTATTTAAGTTTTGTTTGACCGAGTAAATACCAACTCTTCTGTAATGGCTCGAATATCAGGCTAACCTGACTCAGTAACTGCAGATTGCGTCAAAGGCATAACTTGGTTAGTAACCGGGCTGCTGTGCTCGGCTGAGCTTCGATCATCACGTGAACCATTAAGATATTAGGATTGATTGAAGTATGTAAATTGATTTGGTTGGCGGTAAAGATGGTAAGGTACGTTTTTCTCGTCATCGATTGGTCTTATTTGCAAAGTGAGAGCAAGAAGAGCTTTAGATTAACAAGAAATTTGCAGAAATCAATAACGTCAACCAATTTTTACTGTATAAAAACAAACAATTACCGTAAGCTGATTTCTGAAAATTTTGAAACTTGCAGGCTTTACAGCAAGTCGCATATGTATAGAACTACCAAGTAATGTCGCTAGTGTAAACGCACCTAGAAGTTCTGGCGCAAAATATTGCTACAAGGACTTGCTAGTCTAAGCTTAGCGCAAAAATAGATCCAAAATACAATCAGCTCTATACACAGAATGGGCTGTATAACTTAGAAAGAAACTAACGCCAAAGTTGTGATAACTTTTCTGAATTTCATACAGAAAGTAAGATTGTGGGAGACTAATTAACTCTTAGGCTGGCTTGCACAATGACTTACTAAATATGTTTAGTGCTTAACACATTTAAAACCTCGTGTTGTTACTCTCATCTATTAGGAGTTGACAAAGACAGCACTATGATTAAAATATATTTAGTGTTAATCATATCTAGTGAGTCGTTGTGAAAGCCTCTATGGCGTAGTATAATACGGTAGGTACGACTGCAATGCTGACGTCTCGGGTTCGATCCACGGGTCGGGCAAAGTGATATTGGGTTTTTGTATTCAGTATCAGCCCGGAGTCTGGAATTTGTGTCTGATATGGCGATAGGCTCGCCTTCTATCACATCATGGAACGGAATACGTACGGCGAAAAATGGGTGCAGTAGTTGCGCCTCTGCCTACCTTCAGGGATATAAGGTGTGAGTGTGTGTTTGTGTTGTGAAAACCAGCCCTTATTGAACCCCTTAAATATTGTTAAAATAAAGCACCCGGCTCTATATTTTGCATTCATATAAGTACTGGACGTCTGCTCGCGGCTCCGCCCGCGTGTAAAAGATTTCCGGGATAAAAATACTTTCCCGGTATAAAAAGTACCCTATAGCACTCAGGAGTAATGTAGCTTCCTATTAGTGAAAGAATTTTCAAAATCGGTGCAGTAGTTTTTTAGTTTATCCATTACAAACAAACAAACAATCAAATCTTTCCTCTTCATAATATTAGTATAGATAAATCTTTTTAACGCAATTGAATAAGCTGTATATAAACCTATGATAAAATATAGATAGAATAAAATTCTATCTGGTTCTAAGTTACTAATGTCGTAGTATGTTAAATGTTAAACAATATGATTTATTTGGAGCTAAAATCGAATCCCCGAGATTAAGGGAATAATAATATTTCCATTTGAGCTTACCGAAATGTTAATTATACGTAATCCTGTTAGACTTTGTTAACTTTCCAACCAATAAATTAGAAAGTTTAAAAATTAAGATGTTAAGAGTGATGTGTTAATAAAAAAATAAAGTTAACGTACAAGAAATACATATTATTATCAGGATTTGAATAATAAAGCTTCTGTAAAATAGTTAAGTGCTACTCATCAAATATAACTACTGGACGTAACGAGACTTAACATCGTATGTCTCAGGATGACGACCGCAGTGGAATGCCACCAGGGGCGGATTTGATACGTTGGCTGCCCTAGGCCTACGAAAGAGTGCCGCCCGCCTATGTGCTGTAAAGCATGAAAAATTAAATAAACTATTGAAATTAAATTAAAATGAAAAAAAAAACGATAGTCAGTAAATGATTTAATTATCTCAATGAGTATATTTCAGATACTGATTCTTACCATTTCTATTTGTGAGTAACAATGAGTCGTTGTTCACAAATTGTCTTTTGCCTGGCTTTCTGAGCAGCGAATTTGTTTATCAAATCATCACAATCTAAAGACCGTAGTAACTGTGATTCGATGCAGAGGATAGCCAGAACGTTCAACATGTCCTCGTTCATTTCTGACCGTAAATAATTTTTCACCCGCCGCAAACACGAGCAAATTTTGCCGCCCTAGGCCCGGGCCTACTCGGCCTATAGGGAAATCCGCCCCTGAATGCCACACAGTACTTTGTAAGTCAAGGTGCTGGATGGTGTTGCTACTGTTTATGGGTGGTCGTATCGCTTACCATTAGGCGAACGGCATGCTAGTCTCGTTTTTCAATGCCATAAAAAAAATAGATAAGTCGGCCATATACAAATATCACACTATTAACTTGTATGCCTACTCCCAAATAAATGGTTATTAAATCAACAGGTATAGGCAGCCTCATAAGTCGCTGAACAAATTCACCTTCACACTTTTGTGTTAAAACCATTTTTTTTTCTCTTCACAAAAATAAAATAAAATTGATTCACTTCACACAAAGAAAAAAGAAATTCAATTGAACTGAACGCATATAGGCGATGTGAAATTTTGAATTTGTTCTGCTACTTATGTGGCTGACTACTATATGAATTATTTGGCTTATTTCTTGAACATTGTGAAAGTTCTACGAGATTTAACACTGAAAAATTTGAATGTAAATTTTAAGATAGCCATTTGATTGTTCTTACATCTACCAGATCCAAATGTGTAGTATTAAAAAAGTCTATACCGTTGTTCTTTTCAGATTATTTGCAATGTGCGTGAGGAGGTACCCGTGTCCAAGAGGACCTTCATTCTGCCACTCCTCGCCAATCAGGTTGCTGCAAAACTTACTCTCCTTTAGTTGATAAGTTACCTCAAATTGTATAAAAAACTCGCTAGTCAATGCAATTCAAAATTGTTCAAAAGCATAATTATAAGAGGTACCTATTGTCTTTGAATCTGCCACTGTACACTCTACTGCTTTCTTTCGCCAATGATTTATAATAAAGAAGTCACTTATTTAAAACATTTTGTCTATGTAATATTGAACTTAATATAAGTAATTTTTCTTGTTCAATGTTTAACTCTTTACCATACGTATGTACAAATGTATTCACAATTTATAGTAAGTAGAGTCACAAAATGTTAGGCTAATGATTTTAATCTATACATATAATAAAGCAATAGAACCGGTGAGTCTGTAGTGTCTGTACATTTAAAGAAATGTGATAAAAGCAGAAAAGGGGTGACTTAAGAATAATTATGGAACACAAATCAGCGATTTTTGTAATTCTTTTCTGTCTGGCTGTTTTTCTATTTGTTTGTTACTGCACATCTCCGAAACTACTAAACGGATTTCGGAAATTTGACACGCAGGTAGATCATGTCCTGGATTAACACATAGACTACTTTTTATCCTGGGAAAATATAAAGCGGGACTTTTATCCTGGAAAAACTTCTTCACGCGAGCGGAGCCACGAGCAAAAGCTAGTGAAATAACAACATGATTCTTATACCATTATACCCACACGTAGTTACCAGAACTAAGCTTTATAAGTCTTCGTGTAAATATACCTTTACTTTTTCTGTATAATATTATAATTTTGAATATCCAATTACTACTAATGTAATTTTAAGTGACATAATATAACAACTGTTTACCAGAAAGTCAGTACAAATTAGATGTAAAATATAATGTTTATGAAATAAAGTGTATCATTTACTATAAATTAAAATATACATGCTACAAATCCTCTTAAAGCTACGGTGATTTACCTAACAATTTCAGTCAACTCCAAACACAAAAAATACATCAACAAAAAAGGGTAAGTAACATTAAAATCCCCCAAACAATAAATCTACAAAGCTCAACATGTCCGACAGCTGAAACACGAGGGCACTCGCAGTGTCGTCAATTTGTTGCGAAATGGCAACAAGCTGTCATTGTTTTGTTTCCATACAAATATTATGATTTGACGGCTCAATCAATCAGCCTATCGCCGTCCACTGATGAGGGTAAGCCTCCTCAAGTGAGCGCCAACCATCACGGTCTTCAGCAGCCTGAATCCATCCGCTACCAACCGCCTTTTTCAACTCGTTTGCTTCAACATATCTGTTATCAAAACTTGATAGATGACCATAGATTACTTTACCATTTTACTTGAAGCAGCCTTCAGTTTCATAGGAATTTTTAGAAAAAAAAAATACTTAGGTAGATTTAAAGTTCGTTGCCGCCATGTTAACACGCTTTTATTAGCTTGATACGTATGTTAGTATATGCCTATGTAACGAAAACTTTGAACATGATTTTGACCCCCTTCAAAACGTTGAATTAACTCGAAATTTGGCATACTTATCAAGGATCGATGACAATTCAATGATCAAAAATTTCAAAAATTTTAAACTAAAAAATGAAAAATAAATAATAGTTTCAAAAAACTGAAAAACACGCTTTTATAGAAAATCCTACTCAAAAATGGAAAATAAATTTTAATAAATAAAAACATTATTTTATTGTAAAAAAAGCGTGGCGTGCATGGTGTCAATAGTTATAAATATTTATTGACAGATATAAGTAGAAGGATTATCATTTTGATAATATCTTGATAAGCACCACCACGCTTTTTTAACAATAATTTTTTTTTCTTATTTATTATAATTTATTTTCTATTTTTTAGTTGGATTTTCTATAAAAGCGTGGTTTTAATTTTTTAACCTATTATTTATTTATCCTGTAACTGATGCAAGCCGAACGCAGCGTCTAAGACAACGTGATTGTACCTATCCAGGAATCGAGAGAGGTAAGACTAAGTTACAGTCGTGGCATACTAAACAGAATGTTTACTTTACCTATTTCTAACCGCAGGCACCCGACGAAACACGTCCCGTACCCTAATGAGCTTACAAACTATTGATTTAAAATATTTACGTCTATTTTCGTCTGTTTAGAGTCTATTCTTGGCGTTTAGATACTTCTGGCCTTTAGAAAGGTAAAATACTAAATACTTACAGCTACTTGATAACTGATTACAAACTGTTTTTATAATCTCAAATACATTCGGGAACAAGTACTATATTACTAACAATACTAGGTTTTATTTTTTGTACTTTAAATAGTGGAAATTAATTTTCATACTAACATATAAACATATGCCTAGACTGCCTTGGTGGCGTAGTTGTATTACGGTACGACTGCAACGTCAAGGTCTCGGGTTCGATCCCCGGGTACGGGCAAAATGATAATGGGCTTTTCTACTCAGTATCAGCCCAGTGTCTGGAATTTGTGCCCGATATGGCGATAGGCTCACCCCTTATCACATCATGGGACGGAATATGCATGGCGAAAAGTGGGTGCACTAGTTGTGCCTCCGTTTACCCCTTCTGGGATAAAAGGCGTGAGTGTATATGTATGTATGCATATCAACACATCGCAAAAGAACAAAATTTACATACAACATGTTTATTACAAATATCTATTGTTTAATCGCAAAAAATAATAACATAATCGGAGAGATAGATTAATACTGTTTCTAGTTTCTACAAAACAATTAATACCATCGTGATACTTTCAAAAATGTTGCACAATGTAACTTAACCGGCTATGACGATGCCGCATACAAAACTATCTCTAAATCTGGTCTAATTTTAATCTATTGTGTTTCATACAATACCATTTGATACCCGATGTATACCATGACACACATTTTTAACTGATTTTAAGATTACTTATAAATGATAATTTAAGGGAATCTGTGTGAATTAAGAAATCTTGTAAGTAATCTTAATTCGGTTTATGTCTTGTGTGATTGCCTCAGTGGCGCAGTTGTATTACGGACTACGGTACGACTGCAATGCTGAGGTCTCGGGTTCGATCCCCGGGTCGAGAAAAGTGATATTGGGTTTTCCTAATCAGTATCAGCCCGGAGTCTAGAATTTGTGCCCGGTATCGACAGCAAACAGATACGAAGCCCCTAAATAATAGAAATGGACCTGTACTCATACTATATTTTAACTCAACCACTTATTCTGAGACAAGTTTAAATCGACCTTTGCATAAACAATGATTCACATACAATCTATACAATGAACGTGTTACAAAGGCAAGATCCCATATTTACAAACAGCTATTGATATAAAGTGAACCGTTCCAGGCAAATGACTCAAAATAGGTCGAGATAAGCGGCTTTATTCGAAATCATTACATCTCTCCGTTGCCCGATGACGCGTGAATTTCAATGAACAAGGCTCAATAAGTACAAAACCCTTCTGCTTTCGTATTTAGATAATTTATTCTTAGAAATTTTAGCACAATACATTATTTTTGGATGTTTTCTGTTTTCTGCGTAAAATGTAATATATTTTACGCAGAAAATATATTTTAGGCAATTCGTGTATTCTTTTCACTGTGATAGCTAATCATTGGCAATATTATGTATGTTGATTTGAAATATTGTACATTCTGAAGGGAGTTGTCTGCGTCTGCAGTAGCGTAACCACCTCGCAAACGCCGCGCCCGTGGCAAATTCATTGAATGGGACCCCGAGTCAGTGTACCAGGTTGCTGGGAAGTCTTATCTGTAGTCTTTGATTTATAAAGAGGTACCATAGCATACCAGCCCTGTATTATATACTGTCTACTGCTTAGCACGGGCCTCCTCTACAACTGTAAAAAGTTGAACTAATAAATTATCCTTGTCCTTTTTATTAAATACACTCTGCTATATTTGTTGTATTCTATGAATGTATAAAAGTGAGACAATCAAAATTTTCTTAAGGATTAAAGTACTTTTGTTAACCCATGCTCTTCTCTCCATAACATGTGTCAGGTTCGAAGGACCAAATCGTCATCGCTCAAACCTTTGCTTGGAAAAAAATTATATTTTAGAACAGCTTAATGGATACCTTCTGAGTATTTAAAATGTAGAGTCAGGCAATAGCCAATTTTATTTACAACCCCTGAAAGTAGTAGCGGCTGAGGGGATGCCGAACGTGGCAACCACTCAGAGCTTCGCGCTTGCAATGGGCACTAATATAAACGTTACCCTGCTTCAGCAGTCGGGTAAAAAATCTTCGCCAAGATCTGCCGCCCAAAATCTCAAATCTCGCATTAGTTAAGGCCACCACTGCCTGAAAGTCGGAAACGCACAAAGAATAGCTCTATAAATGTAATGAATAGGGCAGATGTATGTAGGTAGCTCATTTGCGTTTCCCAAAAAAAAATATTCCAACCGATTCACTATTATTTTTTTTTATTTTTTTTCATTCCTTGGTTCACAAATGTAAAAATTAGCAAAAGCTTAACAGTCATTGCACATAGAATAAGATCTGGACACATACTATTGAACAAGTTTGGCTTCTTAATGAAGAAAACTAGTAGTCCCAATTGTGAAATATGTGGATCTGTAGAAGATGTTCACCACTTGCTCATGGAATGTGTCCGATATAACACAGAAAGAGAAACATTAATGGAGGAATTAAAAGTTAATATTTTAGAATTGGGTGTGGTACAAACAATCTTGTCTACACCTTACAGTGAAAATGCTATTAAAATCTATAAATTTGTAAGCAAGCTAAAAAGGACTTAAAATGTTTCCCTTTCTGATGAATTAGTTTTAGGATACGATGAGGCTGGCGTAATCTTGTAGATTAAAAGCCTCTAAACTTGAATATTAAATTAAATTAAAGATTTAAAAAAAAAAATCTATATTAATTACCTCTCTTAATCGATATTTGCATATCGATTCTGGAAGTGAACCAATGAAAATTAATTTATGAAGGCATCGATCAAACTTTATTCTGATTATTTATTTCTGTCGTAAGTATTCTACTGTCGTTAATGGGTAGATTTTATTAATTTACCGGAATTCAAAAATAGGCAGTGTGCATAATTGTAAGGTAATAGCAAACGACAGTACAATTAAAAAAGCGAAGTAATCGGTTATGTATGGTTACGTATGTCATAGAGTTCAATAACAGTTTCTTTTTACAGTTCATTCTTAGTTACTGGCGTTATAATTAAAAATAAAGGTACGTTTTTTACCCGACTCCGGCGAAGCAAGGAAGGATAATGATTTTAACACTCTAGCGTCGCTTCTATTGAACCGATTTCTATCTATCAATTCGTGTTTATTGTGCGATGGTTGTATTTTAGATATTTTTTCAAGTATCTATTTATTTTAATAATGTTAAACACTTAATTTATGATTATCTATGACTCTATTTACACGATTATTTTAAGTTTTTTTTATTTCCAGATGACATCAATATGTAAAAATACGTTATTAGTATTGGCCATAATTAATTTTTATATCCTATTCTGTTTATGCAACGCGGCAGTGCGATTATGTACGAGAAGAAATGGCGGGAAAAATGCAACTATCATAGAATGCAAAGTGCTAGGCTCTGACCAACAATATTATTATTATTACCCGTATTACTACTATCCTTACTATTATCCCGGCTATTATTATTATTATCCTTACTATTATTTTTACGGATAATAATAAATCTAAGTTAGCAAATAATGAAATTATGTATACTAAAACCTGAAGAATTTATGATAATCTTGTTATACAGGGAAATAAAACAAATGTTAAACGAATACAAGATGTATTCATTTATCGGTATATAAAAATATATACACTAAAAATATGCATTGTTTTTATTCTGCTTAATTTACTTAAGCCATTGACATACATTTGAAACATTTTGCCATTTTCCATCCTCTTTTGTAACTTAATGTAATTTATGAATAAAGATCTCAAATAAGTCAAACAAGTATAATTTAACTCTATAAGAACTTAACACCGCCGATAATGTTAACAGGTCTTCCTTTGTACTTCTTCGAAATGTCATTCTCGATCTGAAAAAAATACCTCTGTAAGTCAAAATACTATTCATTTATACAGTGACTAAATATTTTCAAGAAATGTAATAATATCTACAATATAACGCCCCCCCCCCCCTTAATTAAAAAAAGAACGAATAATCGACTTCGCTTTGCCCCTGAAATCAATACTCATATCTTCGACCCAAGATCACCTAACCCCGATTTTTATTTTTTATTGCATTGCATTGAATGCATACGACCACCCATAAACAGTAGCAACACCATCCAGCACCTTGAATTACAAAGTACTGTTTACTGTTACCGCCTTCTCCTAACATAAAAGTAGAATCTCCTCACATTAGCCTGCAGCTCCCTGGTCCTGTGGAGCAGCCTGTCCAGCTCGGGCCGGAGCCCCGCGGCGCGCGCCCCGGCCGCCGCCCGGTGCTCCGCCGCGCGCTCCGCCAGCTGCGCCAGCTTGTCGCACAGCACCAGCTTCTGCTTCAGCTGGGCGGTCAGCACGTCCACGTACCTGGACAATTACGAGGAGTATGGTGTTTTACTAATGCCAAAGGACATGTCCAAAAACGGGCCTAAAGTTCTAACCAAAATTATATATATTTGGATAGTACTCCCAAAAACTAGGCCTTTGCAATAAATCGTATAATTTTTTAGTCCTCCAATGTTGAGATTTATGTAATTTTATTGGAACGAAGTTCCTTATCGCGCGTTGTGAAAGGTGGCTGGACGGAAAAAACAAACGAAAAGTTGTCACGACACTTTTTGTTATTATCTTACTAATATGAACCTTAAATACAATGCGTAGAAGCTATAATTTTTGAAACGAGTATATTTTTATTTATTTTATTTATTAAAGTCATTAAAACCATTTCTTACTAATCTAATATGAACCTTAAATACATTGCGTAGAAGCTATTTCCCCAGCGTTGGCACGGCACGAGTACAAAAGAATCGAACGTAACATTCTTTTTTCAAATTTTGTTGATTTATTCTACTTTGGTTACTGACATTTATCAATAACAAGACTAAACGTGCTTTGCTCGCGTTTAAAAATCTACATTATGTGGTAAGCGTAAGATCGAATTTGTGTTTAGTCAATCAAAATTTGTGATAAAAATGTTATGCAATAGCTTTACCGCGGCACTCTCCGAGTGCCACACGTATTTATTTGTTTTTTTCTCTAGAAACTTATGTATTGGAACGGAAATAGGAAAATATTTATATATTTATATATATACACACTCTGTTATATAAATAAAATTTTATTACAATTCCTTCACTAATTAATCGAAAGGAACTTCGTTCCATCCGGGTGTCCCTTGACACCTCTCATTGCTTTTTTTTGCTTAAAAACTGCACCTAATATGAACGTATTTAAATAAGTTAGTTATAAATAGAATAGTCTAAAAATATTGTTTTAATGAATCCAAGATCCATATGATCCAGTATGATCTATTGTAGCGCCCATAGTACCTACTCTAAAAAATATTTGATAAAGTGTGTAACCCCCGGGATGAATGGCAGCATGAGGGATTCCGTCTCGTACTGCCATTGACATAAGGGCTTTTGACCGCTATGGAAAATGATAAAAAAAACATATACACCAACCTGGGCGAGTGCTTGACATTATGCAGGTGGTTGATCTCCAGCGCAGTGAGCCTGCCAGTCGCGACCTGCACCGCGTCCAGCATGCCGGTCAGTGCCGCCACGCTCTCCGTCGGCAGCTGCTGCAGGAGACTGAAAGTGTGGCTCTCGGCCGCTGTGTTCTCCTCGTATAGACGCATTTTTAGGAAGGATTCCAACTGATATTAAGAAATACATGATTATTTATACCGCACTGCATATCACAATAGCATAGGGTCCATATAAAAGAATACCTACCGGATTACCTTTGCAATCTTACCAATAAGGTGCATGAATTACTAGTATACATGGAAGAGTGTCTAGCTTCCCTTTTGAAATACATCTTTCACTCCAGTAGCATTGGCCCGTTGTAAATTCTCTTCTAAAGTTACTGGTCACAATTCCATACTACATACCTCCACAAGCTGGTCAATGATCAAGTTCCTTGTGGTGGGGTTGTCCAGTAACGTCAACGCGTCCTTCCCCCGCGCCACTCCGCCTCCCACGCCCTGCTCCTCCACCACTATGCCCGACTCTTCCAACGATACCGCCGCTATGTCTGCTGACAGATCCTGGAATATGCAATATACCTTACTTAATTAAAAGTAAACATTTCAAAGAATTTTATGTTTCTAATAAAATTGATAAGATTACTCATTTCATCAGGATTTAAACATTGATAACGAAATTAAAGAGTTTTAACATTTTTGAGATGATGATAATGACTTATGCTGGTATAAGAAAAAACAATGATAAAAGCACTCACAATATCTCCTGGCGCCCCGCTGTCAATGTTTCCCCAGTCAATCTCACCACCCCCGTCACCATCGCCAAAGTCTATATCACCTGCAGGAGCCTCGATAGCACTGAAATCGATACCACTATTGTCGCCAAAATCAATCTGAAAATAAAATGGAAATAGATCTTGCATTATTTCTACTGTTTCACTTTTTTCATTGAAGTAAAATATTAGATAAATATTACAAATACTTTTTTATAATTTTCTACGCATGCTCACGCCTTTTATCCCCGAAGGGGTAGGCAGAGGCGCAACTAGTGCACCCACTTTTCGCCGTGCGTATTCCGTCCCATGATGTGATAGGCGGCGAGCCTATCGCCATACCGGGCACAAATTCCAGACTCCGGGCTGATACTGAATAGAAAAATCCAATATCACTTTGCCCGACCTGGGGATCGAACCCGAGACCTCAGCCCTGCAGTCGTACCGTAATACAACTACGCCACCGAGGCAGTCATAATTCAATTTTCTAGTTTATTATTATAAAATAAGTATAAGCTAATTATATAATATGTAATTTATTCAATTTGATCCCAATTTGCAGACTTCAAACTTAGTTGGAATTCAGGTAATAATATCATAATTATAATTTTATATCACCGCTAACTCCTAATAGCCTATTTTAATAGACTCCAAATATGAATATTAGCATTACATTGTAATCCCTGAACGCCCGCGGTGGACCGGTGTCCATTTATATAAGGAAATTAGCTTATAGCTATATATAAGTGGGCGTTGACGGGTTAAGTAGTAAATTGACAAATCCCTTAATTAAGTTCTTATTTAATAGTATACCTGGTCACCAGCACCCTGGTCTTCGTCGTCAAACTCTATATGTATGGGATCGGGTTCCACACTGAGTGGTGGTTCTCCATAGCTCCACTCGTAAACCGTAGTGTTGCCATGTTCTACCAAATATCGCAGCAACGGCAACACCTCTGTGGCTTTATCTTCTAGAATATACTTTGTGAATGCGGAGTAAAGTTGGAATCCTGGTTGTAATGGTTTTAGTGATTTTCCTATCTGTAAATGAAATATTTCATATCATTTATTTACAAAAAGCAGCAAAATTTCACCTGATTTAGGAAACCAATGACATGTTATATCTATCTGACAAGCTAGTGAGTTTGAGCAATCAAGTTTTGAATTCCTCAAAAAAAAAACCTTGAATGCATTGTCTGAAAAAGAATTTTGAGGTAATAAGATCATTGTATATCAAATGATGGAATAATTACAGTAAAAAGTGGTTGCCCTAACTACAACTTTCCTTTAATGACCGATTAATGCTCCCAGAAACTTCCAAAACTTCTAAGTAAGAGTAAGTAAATACTATCCCAGTATTAACTTTCATCCATAGATTTTTGTATGCTATCTCAATCCCAGCAGTGGGATTGTATAATAATATAAAGGGCCGGATTAAGAACGTTGGGGCCCCTAGGAACTGCCCCTTGGGGCCCTTATCCCTTGCCTGACTTCCTAAAATATATTTTTTCTAACACAACAGACAAACTGACCGCAAAAAAAATTAAGATGTATTTTTTATAACTTAAATATGTTCCAAAATGTTTTAAAATATAATGTCAAGAATATTGTCTTCAGGTAACGGGTTTCTTAAATACGAATCGTTAAATATAATGTTAACTTTTTTCTCAGGACGAAGGGCTCCTGGCCGATGCCGGGCCCCTAGGCAGTTGCCTAATTTGCCTTTAGGCTAGTCCAGCCCTGATTATATATAATTACTAATGATGGAAATACCTTGTCATATATTTCAGGCAGTTCTTTCAGCCTATCCACTAGCTCCCTCTTTATCTTGTCTCCCTGAATGCCGAGCTGTTTGCAAAGCTGCAAGAACTCTGACTTGCTTGATGCTACATTCTTTAAATAGTCTGTGTGTTTTTTTTCACATTCCTGAAAAAATTAAATACCATTGGATTAGAAAACAAAATTGCCCAAAAAAATTTTACTTCCAAGTTGTGTAAGCAATATTTTATTGAAAGAAATTAGAAAATAATAATTCATGCTATTTTCTTAATCTTTACACGCCCGCTGTGGACACCGGTGTCCATTTATATAAGGAAATTAGCTTATAGCTATATATAAGCGGGCGTTGACGGGTTAAAGACAAACATAGTACTGATTACTAAGACAGGTACCTAATATAATAATATGTATTTCTTTGTATTAAAAATAGTAATTCAATATAAAAGGAGACATCCGCTGTTTGTATGGATGCTGGGCCCAAAAATTTTACCAGACTCAAACTTTACGGATATTAAATGGGCAAAATATGGATCTTGGATCTATTAAAAAAAATTATAAGTAACTTTTTTAAAATACATTCATTTTAAGTGTAGTTTTTAAGCAAAATAAAATTATACAAATCTCAAAGTCATAGGATTTCAAAATTATATGATTTATTGCAAAGGCTTACTTTTTGGGAGTACTATCCTAATATATATTATAAAGTATCTTGGTTAGAATTTTAAGGCTGTTTGTGGACATGTCCTATTGGGGTATGTTTTATAGTATTATTTAAAAGATAATTTAAGTATATGATCCATATAGTAATTTATACAATTTTTATCTAAACACACTCACAGCTTGCATCTGCTCCTCCTTTGCAATCTGTTTCTTCAGCCCTGGTATTTCATAATTAATGTTTCTAACAAACATCTGCGCTGCCTCTGCTAAATACAAATTATCCTTCTCATAATTCCTCACAACATCCTGCCAGTCCTTCATCCTCTGAGAGCCGTACCTTCCAAAGAGGTTCTTAGTGTCAGCCTCGGTCTCTTTGAGAATGTCTATGATTTTCAAACAGTGAAAGTAGTTTATATAGCTGCCAGAGAGTAAAGCGGCTATGTCATCGTGCGCTGGCATGTCCTGTATGGCATTATTGATCTTCTCCCTCACTGCTATAATGCTCTTTTGCCATTCCTTATTTACATGACGACGGCTTACCAACCAGTCTTGAAGTTTGCCAATGTTTATATCAATTGGTATGTTACTTTCCTAAAAGAATACGATATAAACTGACACTGAGAATAAAACTGTATTAAAGTACTAAAGTTGCAATACTTACATCCATATTTTCGAATTTTTTATGTTATTATAAATAAAACAACGTAAAATTTAAAAGGCCACACACCAGCTGATATGCTTTGTGGCCATGACGTGTCAACCAGAAGTGTCAACTGTCAAATAATTGACAGCCTGATGATAATTTTTTAATTAATTTATTCTTGTCCATGGATACAAGTCTTTCTGACGCAAACTTGTTTCTTTTTTTATCCTCAGTAGTATGTCGAAGTAGAGCAGTGGCTACCTTACCAAGACTTTATCGAGAAGTTTTGTTTGCCCTTTAATGGAACTATATTGGATAATATACCACCATAATTATGCAATATAACACTAAGTATAACCAAAATAATAAATTAAAACAGAGATGATAAGTGATAAGTATGTTGCCACAAATTAGCCCTTGATTTTATACTACTATTATTTAATATGCATTAATTTAGTTATGTTAGGTGTATAATGAAGCGCACGTGAAACATGCCGCAATTATTACATTAACAAAATGCTTAATATTGTATATATATTTTGCTTAATTAAATTATATTTGATATTCCGATTTAAAATATATAAGCAAAAATTATGTACCCACTTTCAAATATGATAAGTAAGCACAAAAAACACAAAACATATCAATTAGCATATCGATGAGTGAAAGGCTATGCTATTAAATAATTAAAAAAATATTAACTAACATTTTAAAACAATCTACAAAGCATCAAAGTTTATTGCTCAATACTATGACGATTTGATAAACGTTATCATAGAGTTTGCTCATGTATGCACACACACAAACAAACCTAAATAACTTCTTATCTCGATTCTCGCGTTCGGCTGTCTTCAACACGGTTAGATAGATAACAATACACAATATGAGTGCATCAAAATATATTTTTATTTCGAACAAAATATACGTTTAAATGTATTTTTTCTACAGGAATACAAATATATGTTGTTTAGATCAAAATTGTTTAGTGTAATAATTATTTAAGACACTTTTATCATGCATTCAAACGATTTATTTGCAAATAGGTGAGTACCTTTTATCAAATGTGTCAAATTATACATACAAAGCATTTCATCTTTTACTTTACAAAAATAAGACCAAGTCAATCAATTGTTCGACTTAAATAGAAGTAAACGACATTCATAGCGCAATAGTTTGGTATGAGTTCGATTCCTTGCCATTAATCAGCACTTAATT
The DNA here is from genome assembly GCA_947568825.1 of Sphinx pinastri. Classification (NCBI taxonomy): domain Eukaryota; kingdom Metazoa; phylum Arthropoda; class Insecta; order Lepidoptera; family Sphingidae; genus Sphinx; species Sphinx pinastri. The sequence continues at coordinate 2,949,541 of OX387627.1, read as the reverse complement.
TTTTGATTCGAGGCCAGATAACGCTTTCGATTTTTTGCTGCAGAGGATTATAAATTATAATACTGTCGACAGTACAAGAATATTGAAACGTGAACTTGCTAAAATATTTTAGAATTGTTCTATACCTAGAAATGTAAAGACTGAACCTAAATTTTATTGATTTAATTGAATTAAATTATTGTAAAATAAGGTGGTAGCTATAGGTTATTTCACCATCTATTAAACAATTCTATTGCATCTTTCATGAAACAGGGTGGTCTCTAATTTATTCTGCACTCAAAAATAATGTAATCTAATATACTATACGCGCCCCCCGAGGCAATTCTTGTGCGTTGGGTCTTCACACCCAATGCACGCCCATGCGCCGGGGGACATTAGTCGCGGGCCGAGGCACACAGTCAGTGTGATACCTCTTGGTTGTTAATCACATTGAGGCCTAAAAGGGCCCGCGAACATTTCCTGACACCCTCTCTTTCCAGCCATCCTGGGAACCTTCCTCCCTTCCCCCCGCCTTCCCTTCCATATTCCTCCTCCACTCCCCTCCCAGGCCCCTGCAGTCGTCAAACCGGGGGACTCCAGTATCCCATTCGTAGGTTTCCCCCGGTGTTGACAGCAGGATAGCCTACCCAAAAAAAAAAAAATACTATACTAGATTTACTCTTTGTCCGCGTAAAAGCTCGATAATCCTATTAACGCTGTATGTTCGTAAAGTTTTTTTTATGGCATTGAATGACGAGACGAGCATGCCGTTCGCCAGATGGTAAGTGATACGACCGCCCATAAACAGTAGCAACACCATACAGCACCTTGAGTTATTAGGTACTGTGTGGCATTCCTCTGCGCTTGTCAGTGCTTAAACTTAACTTAAGTCAGTAAGTGCTTCCTTATCAGCTGCTTGAACTTCATAAATGAAAACTATCGTCTATAACTTCTTTCCGCCTTTAACGCACATCTAATTACCTTTAAATTTAGTGAAAACATGAGAAAATCGTAGAAATAAAAAGTAAGTTTATTTGCATTGAGCAACTCGTACTATGTTCGACATATTATAGTTATATGTATATCGTTTAATATAATAATAGAAATTAGCACCTGAGATTTCATCTTAGGTAATTAATTTGGTTTGTTATTATTATTACATAATATGTTATTCAAATATATAAAATACTAGTTGTTGCTCATGGCTTGACCCACATTAAATTAGTTTGCGGATATAAAACTCTCACTGTGTTCTTTGAACGTTTTAGAAAGCAAATTTTAATATACTATCGAGTAGTCTAGCTAAATCGCTATAGCAATCCACAGCGCAATCTGTACGAAGCCAACTATTAGAAACAAAATATGATAATTCAATCCAAAACTTGCAACACAAAATATGAGGAACTTAAGTTCCTGGCCTTGAAAAAACCAACACGCACTGCGGGACGGCAATAGTACTATTCTATTCCTTTCTCTCATATTTAATACCTCTATAGTACCATTCCTTTCTGTGGGACTGAATAGGAGCTATTAAGTAATCTATACGTCCGCTATCTACATTATACACCATTAGTCAACAAACATAGTAGGGTACAGATCGCAACTAATTGACGATTACTTGTCTATAGATATTGATGATACGACACGCTCTTGGTGCCCCGTGGTACGTTCGCAATCGCAACCTCCACCTGGATACTAACATGCCGACCATCAGGCATTTCATGCAAATGACCAGCAAACGCTACTTCGACCGGGCGGTTAAACACCCAAATACGTTAGTCCGCAAAGCGTCAATATACACTCCATTCGACCGCGCCAAATGGAGACGGCCGCGTTCAGTCCTAACCGATCCAGAGGACGATATGACTCTGGCCATTCGCAGTAAGAACGAGTTCCTAAAACTCCTACACTCCACACGACCGCAGTTCCGTCCTCGCCGCCGAGGACCTCGCCGCGTTCCCCGTCGCCCTCCCGACCCTCCTAACAGTTCCGGCCCGCGTGCCGACGAAATAAATGGATAGGATTAGGTTAAACACCAACCTTCCCCACTAATCGTTGATGTCTCATCCTCTCCCAGTGACCGTCCTGAGCCGAGGTTCGTAACCCGTTAGTGGGTTGCCCTCAGCATGGTTACTTAAATCAAGGGTTGCGAGCGCCTAAAGCGTTCACCCGAAAGTCCGGTGTGGCCAGAAAAGCCGACTCGCGTCAGGCTACTGGCCGGTAGGGCCAAAACAAAAAAAAAAAATGTCTATAGATATTGTTTTTACGGTTTTTACACGAGGAAGTATTTCAGTAATTTCTCGGAATCACTCGTGTAAATAACTATTTATATCTTGAATATTATGTCTTGAATAGTACACCTGTCTAGAAATTAGAATGTCTTATCACTATTGCTGTCAGCTCAGTGCTCACCAAAGAGTAAAGTAATATACAAAGAGTAAAGTAATATATAGAGGAAAAGAGAGCCCTCTTGACGGATTCGCTGTCATACCAAATGTCACTTTTGAAGCTCATGCGCCGTCTGGTGACGTTTCCCCTGTACTAAGTGTCTATATATAGCTCTTTATAGGTAGGTTGCTATATTACGTACTTTTATGCGTTTCAATATATTCAGCTTTTAACCAAAGTACTTTTCCCAATATTATTAAGGGCGCATTTACAAATTTCCATGGTTTTGAGGTACCATTTATTGAATCAGGAGTCACGCTTATGAAGAGATCTTGGTATATAAATAAAGATTAAACATTCCTCTTTGCTTATGGCATATAGAAATTGTATGCTCCCATACAATATTAACACGTAAATACGTTTATTCTGGACCAATAATCGCTGAAAATGACGAAAAATAGGGTCTGAATCGGAACCATTATACCTAAGACTAATGAACATTTTAATATAAAACCGAAATAATATGCTGGCTTATATAGTCTTCTTCCTTTATGGCTAAATATTATTAAGTAAATTTAAATACTTTTCCAGTTATGAGAAAAAATATAACCTGAATTGAATTTCTTCATACATTTTCCTGTTTCGGGCTGTCATTCCGCGCTGAGACGCGGCCGAGGAAGCACGGGTGTACAACTTTTTTTCAAAAAATAAATACGTAATAAATTGATCGCGATGTCATTATACTACGAATAAAATAGTTGATACTATTTCAAATTATTATTTTTCAAAAAGCAAGTATGAAAATTGAATATTACAATAAGTCAATGCAAATTTGAACTAATTAATAAAAAAATCATTTATTTTAATGCGAATATTTAAATTTCATAATCCAAATGGCGGATGTATTTTTATATTTACAAAATCGACAAGTTTTGCAGTGTATGGTATTTACTATTTATGATTTTTAGTATCGATGATTATTTATTTTTAAATTTTACTAGGTTTTGTTCGCGTTTTTGCCCGCCTACAAAGCCTTTCCCGCTACAAAAATATCTAAACACTCACTACTACAGTTCAGCCACAACTACTCACTGGGCATGACTGCTTCGGTGAGTAGCTGTTTCGTATCGTAGATACGAAGGTGTCGGCTGTGTGTGCCATTGTGACAGTTGCCCGCTGGCTACGGCTTAATATACGTTTGAGTTTTGCCCAGCCTGGAATGAGGAGCGCAGCACTCTCAAAGCAGTTGTCGGAGGCGGCCTCTCGTTGCCGGCCGTGGTCGCTCCCATAGTCGGCAGTCAGGAGGTCTGGCGTGTGTTGGCCCACTTCTGCGAGATAGTCCTCTCGTAGAAGGAGAGTGCCGAGAGGGATCTGGAACGCGAGGATTCCTCCCACCGTCAGAGGAGACGTTGGAGGCGCCGGGTGGTCGACTGACCGGCGTCTCCCACCCTGTGGATTGAAGGTGTTTGGAGAATTCCACCACGGTATCCCCTGCCTGTCGTAAAAGGCAACTAATAGTGGCCACCCGGGGGTCGCGGGCGGGTGCCTTCTCTAGTTTTGTCTTTTTAGCACATTGTTGGGACCCCCTGATGGACAGCAGTGTGGCAGGTAGGCCTCACGCTGCCGTTGACGCCGAGAGCGCCGAAATGCGCGGGGGCTCCTTAGATTAAAGCGTGGTATATTCCAGGGTCAGGCTACAGGGTACAGCCTGAGACCATTGTGGTTCTGCATGGCCCTGAATCCTCTCAGTACTCTGTTGTTGGATTCAGGATTAGGATACCGTCTATGGAGAGGGAGTGAGCCTATATCTCACTTGCTTTACATGGATGATCTCAAGTTGTTTGCATCAAAACAAAATAAAAATGATTGAGTCGTTAAAAATAACTGAAAGATTTAGCAACTCAATCAATATGGAGTTTGGTGTAGATAAATGTGCGGTTATCCATGTGAAGCGAGGAGAGGTCGTGGTCTCTGGTGACATACAAGTCTTAGAGAGTTAGATCCCTTTCTGAGACGGAAACTTACAAATATCTGGGTATGCCTGAGGCACCTGGTATTATGAGTGCCGACGTAAAACAATCGGTGAATGACCGTTTCTTCGGCCGCCTGATTTTTGTTGAATACTTTTGTATTTAACAGTTTCTCGTCAGGTGGAAACAAGATTTGTGGTTTCAACGGTTGGGTTATGCCTATACTCATGTACTCTTTTGGTATACTCAGAAAGAAGGACTCAGACTGAATTGGACGCCCTGGATCGAAAGTTCCGGACCCTACTGACTGCATATCGTATGCATCACCCACGGTGGTCAGTGATGAGGTTATACATCCCGCGGAGATGCGGGGCCGAGGCTTACTTAATGGAGTTGCATAACTGCGAGGTATGCAATCTTAGGGATTATATCCTCCACAGCGAAGTGGGCATGTATAAGATTGTAGTCATGGTGGATAAGGGATTTATCCCACTTTCCTTGGCGAATGAGAACTGGCGAAACCCTATGGCGATGGGCATTAGGGAACGCGAGGTGATATGGAAGAACTATACGGTCGGTTCTATCGGGGCGTTCAGCTCGCATCCGTATCTTGGCTACGTTTTGGTAACCTTTTTGGAGAAACTGAGGGTTTTGTCTTTGCAATTATGGACAAAGTTATAAAGACGAACAATTATAGGAAATATGAACAATTATAATACATCCTGTAGGACGGTACGGTCGATATCTGTTGGGCATGCCACCGTCCCGGTGAATCAAACGGGCATGTGATTTCGGGTTGTTCGTATCTTGCTAACGGCGAGTACTTGCATAGACACAAGCTAGTAGCCAAGATCTTGTGTCTCCTGAAGTGCCATATTACCAGTATGTGCCTCAACCAGTTCTCGAAAATGAACATGCAACGCTGTACTGGGATCAATCTATTATCACGGACAGGCTACTGTTGCCAATAAGATATTGTATTGTAATAGTAGATCCTGATATTGTAATAGTAGATCGATTAGCGCGCCGGGCAATACTTGTTGACGTCACCATTCCACATGACGATAACCTCGTTAAGGCCGAAAAGGACAAAATGTCTAAATGTTTAGATTTGGCACACGAGGTTACCGACATGTGACTCCACAATTATTGTTCTGATTGTCGTTTCTACTCATGGGTTGATACCAGAGTCTCGACCAACACCTGCATAGGCTCTCAATTAGTCGTTGGGTCAAGAGCCAGATGCAGAAAGCAGTACTTCTGGACACCGCAATGTCAATGTCTTTTTCTACCGCCAAGCAGCAGTGTGCATGCACTGTAGTGTTTCGGTTTGAAGGACATTGTAGCCAGTCTAACTACTGGACATAATGAGACTTAACATCTTATGTATCAGAATGACGAGCGCAGTGAAATGCCACACAGTATTTTGTAACTCAAGGTGCTGTATGGTGTTGTGTTGTGTTACTGTTTATGGGTGGTCGTATCGCTTACCACACGCATTGATTCCTCACTTTGAATCCCTGACTACCGGTGGCTTGGGTCTTGAGCCTCGCCATCGGAGCGTGATACACTTTTTTAAATTTTATATGTATTAATGTTTTTTTTTGTATATATAAAAATATTATATAAATAAATATTTGTATATGAAAAAGGGAACATTTAAAATAAAGAGATAAAAATGTCTATTACATGGTGAAATTATACTAATAATAATTATTAAATATAATTGTAAACATTCGACAATTCCAAAAAAATAAATATGGATGAGTAAAATAATAACTTCAAGTATTAAGATTAGCTCGTTCCAATGGAAAATCTAGTTTAAATCGGTTTCGATGTGTGCGCGTGTAGCAAAGCGCGTTCTTGTCATTAAAATATCTAAAATCGAAGTTGTCAAAAATGTAAATGCGTCCTTAAGGATGAAATTCACCAATGAAGTTCAACCTCAGCATATTCGAAAAAGTATATTAATTTCTTTTGCGGTAGAAACATACTTTAAATTAATGGATATAAGGAAATTAAAACACCATCTTTGTTCACAATATAATATTTTGAATAACAACAAAATTGTTATTATGTGTTGAAAGAAAAACACACAGCGTCGATATGAAGATGATTTTGTGACTTACCCACTTCCTGCAATGTTGGTACTATACCTGTTTGTCACCGGTGGTGGGGTGACAATTTCTTTGACGTTTGAATGCCTATAAATTGTCAGCACTTTCCCAAGTTTGTCATAGTGTCTTCACCAGGAAGATATTCCTGCGACGCTGTGTGTTTTTCTTTCAACACATAATAACAATTTTGTTGTTATTCAAAATATTATATTATGTGTTTACTAAAAACACACAGCGTCGATATGAAGACTTGTTTGATATCTGCTGGTGACAAACACAAAACGCTATGTGAAGAAAAAATTATGTGCATTAACAATTGAGTCAAATATTTAACATAATATTTAACTCTTAATAATGTCTAATCAGTCTCATAGTAAATTAAGTATCTTGAAATTCTTAATTCATGAATTAGCACACATCATTTAAATTGTTTAGAGATGCACATAATATCATATAATATGTAGATATGTTAATATTTTAACTCAGGTTGAAAATTATTAAACAGTAATTGTTAACCCTCTGAGGCTCTATCTTTTCTCTGCAGTAAAATTTCCTGAATGTATGTTCAGTTTTCCAATTCCCTCTAGCTAGTATGTCGTTCATGGGATGATTTTCGATTTAGCTAGATGAGGCAACTGGAGATCTGAAGGATCCCTGAGTAGCAGTTATGCCGGAGTCTTTTAACACTAATCACACCCAACCAACAATCATACTTTAAGATGCAGGGTGTGGCTTACCTAATATTGATGGGTTCTCCTTTCTTCTGAAAGAGAAATGAATTGTTTAACCCACCTAACCGGACAGATTTGCTGATCAGGGTGTTTTAGTAATAGCCATCCTGATAGTCTGTGTCTGGCAGAGTCTATTTTAGACCCAAATGCTGGCCCTAGAACTAATCTGTCAACCGAAACACATATGCGAGTTTCCGATATCCTTAGTAAGGTGAGATCATGCACACGTCTCCCAGATGCTAAAAGTAAGATAGCTGCCATACGTACTTTCGATAGTGTGGAACTGTCTAAAGGCCTAGTCAATCAGTCAAAAACCACTTTGGGATCCCAAATTAGTGGTTTGAATTTGATTGGTTGTGATGAAGCTTTCGCCTGAAGGATCTGGTTCACGAGAGATTGTTCGTGTGCTTAGTTCTTGTCTTACCTTACAAATTGTAAATTTGGAAGACTTGTGCACGCAAAATTGTGCTATAAGCAAGCTTTTCTTGTATACCTATGTAGGTGGGCAAGAAATCAAGCTATTTCGTGCAGCTGTGGTTCGCGGCAATTTAATTTGTGTTCATCATTTGAACCATCATCCGGCAATAAACAGTTGTTGCCGGATAATACGTATCCATAGTAGATGTTCTCCAGCTGGAATTAAGTGGCTGTTTTTCGTTTTCAGTCCAGCTATTGATCTGTTCATCCCACCCCCAAGAAGCCAGGCTTATAGAATTAGCTAGTCTACTTGTGTTGGTGGATAACCCGTCGCCGTATCTAATAGATTCTCCAAAGGTATCTCTATAGTTATTGGCGACTCTAGGGCTCGTAATTTTAGATCCGCTAGCCAAAACGACTTCTCCCATCATGGCGCTACAACGATATAACTGCCCTTGGCAGTTTTTGGCTGCGGTAGGATTCGCGACATGAGATTGGGTGGTGCATATATCCAATCTAGATGAAATTTCCACCTTTGATTGAATGTCTTCGTATACAGACGTATATCCTGACCGCGCCTGTTTTGGCAGACGCAAACAGGTCTGCGTCTGGTGTGCCCCAACGATAAAATAATCGGTTTGTTACCGTGGGCAGCAGATTCTATTCTGATAGCCACTGTCTTCGGGACAGGCGATCGGCTGTGCATGTACCTCTCCGGGAGGTAATGAGCTGAAAGGGTTATGTTTCGCCTATGTCAGCCTCAACAACTTGAAGGTCAGGGTTAGAAGGCCCAGGGAATGTGTCCCCTTCATACCTTATATAAAAGACGAGCGTTCGGTTATCTGACTTGACTAGAATATGAGCATTCTATAAAGAATGCAACCGTCTATTGCTATATACTGCTAATAGCTCTTTCAAGTTCAAGTACCAACGCATTTGTTCGTAGTCCAGATGCCGGACATTAGCATCGCGTTAATTGGTGCTCCCCAACCTGCGTCCGCCGCATTGGTTGTTAGGAAGTGAGAATATGATCTCTTGTGCAACATTGACTTGGCCTCTACTTCCTGTCACCATCAACTTAGATCTTGTTTTATAATTTGTGGTATCAAACGAATTACCTTCTGGTCTTGTTTGAACCGTTTTAGAAACATCTAAGCATGTCGACAGTGCAGACGACCCTTCGGCACACCAAAATTGGCGAAATTTTATTGCCCTAGCAGCTTTTCAGTTTCTTTAAATGTGCTTTGTCTATTCTCCTTGTTAACGCATTTTTATTATTATTATTTGTTATATTCTCTCTTTGGATAGTGCTATTATCTATTATAATCTGTTCCTGCACTGGTGCCAGAACAGATTTTGGATAGTTTAATTGCCACCCCAGAGATTTCAAGAGCCTCTATAACTTCCGAAGTCTGAGAGGTTAAATTGAATTGGCCCTGATGGGCCAAGAGTAAGTCGTCTAGGTAGACGAAAACTCGATATCCTTTGATACGAAGGACCTCCGCGATCCAGAAAACTCGATATCCTTTGATACTAAGGACCTCCGCGATCCAGAAAACTCGATATCATTTGATACTAAGGACCTCCGCGATCCAGAAAACTCGATATCATTTGATACGAAGGACCTCCGCGATCCAGAAAACTCGATATCATTTGATACGAAGGACCTCCGCGATCCAGAAAACTCGATATCATTTGATACGAAGGACCTCCGCGATCCAGAAAACTCGATATCATTTGATACGAAGGACCTCCGCGATCCAGAAAACTCGATATCATTTGATACGAAGGACCTCCGCGATCCAGAAAACTCGATATCCTTTGATATGAAGGACCTCTGCGATCCAGAAAGCTCGATATCCTTTGATACGAAGGACCTCCGCGATCCAGAAATCTCGATATCCTTTGATACGAAGGATCTCCGCGATCCGGAAAACTCGATATCCTTTGATACGAAGGACCTCCGCGATCCAGAAAACTCGATATCCTTTGATACGAAGGACCTCTGCGATCCAGAAAACTCGATTCCTTTGATACGAAGGACCTCCGCGATCCAATACGTCAAAGCTGCGAATGTACGCAGGACAGATGCCAGACCAAAAGGCAGGACTTATATTTGTAATAACTCGTCCCGATAATAAAGTTAAAGGCAACGAGGAAGGGACATGGCTATTGGCACTTGAAAAAGATATTGGAAATGTCTATATTCACCATCTAGTCCAGAGCTTGCAAGAGCTCTGGTGCAGAGGTGTCAGTAATAAGATGGAAACCATTCACATGGATATACCTGTTTAATCTCCGAAGATCAAAGACAAATCGGAATCCACCGCCGTGTTTCGAAATGATAAGCATTCTTGAAAGATAACTTAGAACAGTTCGGTCTGGTCTTTCCTTATTATCTTTCTTAAACTCCTTAGATCTGTCATTTTTCGGAGCTGAGCTGTTGTCCTGAGCGGATTTTAAGGTACCGGCTCACGATTTGAAGTGTTAAGGTATGTCGGCATATTAAGCCACACACCTATGTCCCCCAATGACTATTAATGACGATAAAGCATCCTTAAACAGATGTTCAACAGTCTGAGGTACCCTTTTTAATGTAGCTTGGAGGTTCTTATTATAAACGTTTGTTATGAGCCGATCTCTCCGCACTTATATACCGATATACTTCGCTCTCTTATCACACGTCACTAGAAAGATTTGATTAATCTTTTTAAAGTGCTGTGAATGAAGGCCAACCATCTTACTAATAAATTTCCGGACGTTAATTTGAAGGGCACGGTATTAGCCTAATTTATACGTTGCAGGTTCTGTTTTAAAATCTCCTCTTGTTACAAGACATCATTAGTAAAACCTGCTAGCATGCGCTCTATAGTGAGTAAATAGTCTTTGCCCTTGTTTAAGTGACAGAGTTCATTATTCACATTCAAATCAGTAAAGCCTGGAGTTGCAAGAAGGCTTTGCAATGCTCTTGCATATTTCACCTCCTTCCAATTATTAGTGCTAATATGCTGGAGTTCTATTACCTCAGCAATTCGATTTAACGAAGCCCAAACAGATTTACTTGAATCTGTAACCGTTTCATATTCACCCAGATCCAGATTACAAGTGTTTGAATTCACCAGGAACTCCTCCGCGGAGCCTGACAATATGCCGGTATTTAAACGGGCCGTTCAAACAGGATCAAGATGTTAGCATATTATGCGAATGAAACTAAAGATAATTTGTTATCTGGCTTACCTGATTCATAAGCGCGTCTATGTGAGGGTCAGAATTCTCGTAATTCTGACCAGATTTTCTCGCTCTCTTGTGAGGAGGACGTGAAGATTCCTCCTCAGATTCCGAGTCGGTATCTATAGTGCAAGCACTGTTGATACTCCTTTCAATATGTAAGAAATAAATCAACATTTCGGAAACAAAGCAACTCGGCACGAAATACGCGAGCGAGAAAATAGTCGACTGTTCCGCAGGAAATCACAAAACGCTATGACAAACTTGGGAAAGTGCTGACAATTTATAGGCATTCAAACGTCAAAGAAATTGTCACCCCACCACCGGTGACAAACAGGTATAGTACCAACATTGCAGGAAGTGGGTAAGTCACAAAATCATCTTCATATCGACGCTGTGTGTTTTTAGTAAACACATAATATATAATTTTATTTTCATTTTGGCGTTTTCAGGTGCTTGTGTTTATCATAATAAAGTTGGGCCATAACTTTTAATTCATCTACTACATCAACATTGGTTATTTTACCGCACAGAATTCTATTTATATTTCTGCACCAACTGTAAATTAAAATATTTAATGTTGAATCAATAAAAAAGTTTATTAATTGATCTTTATGTGTTTCACACTTAAAAGGAAATGTTACAAAAATATTAACATAAAATTTTATTTGTCTTTTTATTCCACAATTTGGAACGTCCCTTTTCAAGTGTGAAACACATATATTCTGTATTTCTTGGAAACATTTCCGCAAAGTTGAAGAAGGGTAACAAAGCCATTTCTTATTAGGATAATACTCTTTTGCCTTTACAAAATCGTTTTTCTCATCATCATTTTTACATATCACATCATCCCTACACTCTTTACATTGTTTTATTATTTTTGTTAAACACTTCTTTAGAACCCATCCACACACATAGCTCCTTTGTCCATTATCTTCTTCCATATCTTCTACATCGTTAAGAATATTTTCTCGTAATGGTATGTCTGTTTCTTCGGTAATATTAGAAGATTCTAATTCATTATTGAAAAAGAAGTTTAAATTTTGTAAGCAAGTATTATAATCATTTTCACAGTTAGCATATTTGGATTGGGGCGAGTTATAATTGTTTAAAATTAAAGACTTGTAAGCCCCTTCAAAAGCAACACAATTAGGGGCTACGTTTCTCGCCCCATAACTTCTAATATTACCGAAGAAATTTTCGATAGGGTCCTGGTTCATGTTGCGTGTTAACATGCAGTCAAAATAGTATTTTCCTGATAAAATTTCCCAAAGAGCCTGGAACCCTTCTATAGTTTTAATCAAGTTTTTTACAGATGGTGGTACAGATTCTGTGGTATCTTTAATAAACCGAATGCTTTTTAATAGTTTCAATGAATTTTGCCACAATTCATGATGTGGGGAATTTTTCCTTACAGCCGCCGTAAATATTTTTCCGTTTGACTCTTTAAAAGACGACACATTTAAAGAGTCGAATAAATTGTCTATGCACAATACAAAATTTATCACATTTCTGCAATCCTCAGGTATTAAACCTCGCGCTGACAAATGTTCGGTAGCTACAGCAACACTATGGCTAAATAATTGCGTAGCCGTCTTTACGCGCATCTTTTTCATTTTTTGCGGGTCAATATGCTCCTCGGTAATTTTTTGCAAGCATCTAAGTTCCCCGAATGACTTGTCAGCCCAATATAGCTGCTGGAAGAACTCCCACTTAATAATTTTTTCTTTATTTTCTTTGAAGTCAAAGTATTTTAGGTTTTTATTAATTAAATTATTTCGTAATCCCTTTATTAAATGAGGCGTATCATAAAGGGGAATTTTTTTTTTTTAATTTACTACAAAGTAGTCGTTTTTCATTTGTTTGCCTTTTCTTAATATATTGGATTTAGCGTCATTCACAAGATCATTTATGGCAGATACATTTGTTGTACTTTGGTCACATACGGAGCAAACTACTGTTAGACCTGTGGCATTAATTTTGGTTATAACTTCTATAATATTTTTTTTTAAATCAATTTTATTTATACTATTTGTGAAGTAGTATGCAACAGGCTGCTTAAATGGTTTTCTCAAACCTTTTACCATAAAAACCAAAGCATGATTGGCAATATTTTTTTTACCATGACTAACAAGGCCCTTAATCTCGTCTTTAACTGCATCAAAGTGTAATTGCGGTGTTATAGACATTTCGTCGAAAATCAAAGAGCAGAGACGATTCTCGACCGACATTTCAGCTACTTGTTTCTCTAAATTTTTAAATAATATCTCATTATCTATTCCGGGAGATATTGAAACTCGCGAGAGTATTCTCTTCAAACACTTTGCCGAAGGCAAAGTGAACAATTTCGATAAAAGGGCGTAGCATTTTGGGCTTTTCTTGTACAATGACAATGATAGCACTTTTTCATCCATTGAAAAACGTCGCCCTTTTTTCTTTTTTTGGGTTTGCTTGTATTGCATCATACAAAAAATTTTTGCGGGCGTATTCATTTTCTCCATCACTTCATTTACCATTTCAGCATTCCCTAAACGAGCCTTGAATGTATGGCCTTTTTTCCGCAATCTGTAGATTGTTCGACGTAAGTTTTTTACGTTTTCTTGTAATATCTTGGTTTTCTTCGTCGCAGTTCTTAGAGAAGATGTTTTTAATGCTGTAAAAAAAAGGAATCATGTAATGTATCAAGTAATATTACCTTCCAACTTTGAGTATTCATGTTTCCACTATCAATGTCTTTCAATATCGCAATAATATATAATTGGAACTATTTTCGCAAACGGGAACCAACCCACAAGGCCATAATATTTCACTTGGTCATAAAAAATTGTCACAATTTATATGAAATGAAATAATTTATTCGAACCCATAAAATGTTATACAATTTTTAGAGTTCGTATAATTCTCATAGGTACAGATTAATTGTCCAAATACCTCAGTTGTTACTTTATGAAATGCCAAACATTTTATACAGTGCCATTTTGACATTGCGTTAATAAATGAAATCACATACTTATCACGTCGAAACGAACACTTTCCATTAAGTTATTTTAACCATAGATGTAAAATAAACAAGTGTAAGTTTCGAACAAAATAAATATTAATAAAAAGTAACTTAAACTTTACACGACCTTATGCCACTACTACTGCTCTAAGATAATTCGTCGCAGCGGCAACATTATAATTTCATTCAGAAATACACTTTCGCACAAACCATATTCGCACTAATCTACGAAATGTTCCAAAAATTTGAAAACTACTACCGGGATTTTTGCCAATAATATTCGTTATTCATGGATGATTTTTGGTAAGATGTTAAAAGAGGTAAAGACGAATATGTGGTTTCCTTTAGTAATGCCATGTAAAAATGACCCTGTATAAACAAACTAGTTGTAATACACAAACATTTTAGTATAACATCAACAAGTATAAAATATTTTTGTGTATTTTGGTACCCGTTTACGTAAGTAGGTCCAATTATAGAACAAAGATTTCTTATGAAATTATGAGGTTGATTAAAAACTGGTCTTTTGACCCTGCTTTCTCCTAGTATATAAAAATTAAGTCAAAATACCAGCTGAATTCCAAAGACTTACCTCTTAATCGTTTTGAGTTTTGGCTCTTAGCAGAAACGCAATAATTATGCTCTAAGCATATGCGGTCAACTGGAGGTGTCAATCCAACTGTAACAGGTAGAAAAACAAAATAAGTGAGATACTTAAATTTGAGAATTTCTAAGTTTATTTACAAATAAATTTACACTACTGGTTGGACATCAATATAAAGTACTATAATCAACTTTAAATAATATTTTTGACATAACTTATAAATGAATAGCACTGATCGCAGACATCTTTCAAACTCCTTTTTCATAAAAAAAAAGTATGTTAACAATTAGATTACTTGTATAGTATTTTCATTACATTTACTCCACATTACCCTATTTATTAGATACATATTTTATAATCCACTAATTCAGAAAATTGTGCATTGACCATCCCTAAAGATTTTTTATATAAATTACAACAGACAGGTAATACTAAAACTTGACACTTTGCAAGAATGGACATTTGTTTACTAATAAAATGGTGTTTAGTGTAGATAATTACAGATTGTAAGTTATGCATATAGTCAACCAGAAAATTACTAGACCCGACCGCTTAAACTACGTGGGAACAAGTAACATGAATCAATGTCAGCCACAAAAGTAGCTGAACAAACTCAAAACTTCAAATCGTCTTTACACATTAAGCTTAATTGAAACATTTTATTTCTTGGTGTGAATTAAAGTAAGAAGAAAAAGCTTTGGTAATAAAACAAAAGTGTATAGGCGATTCGAAGTTTTGAACTTATTCAGCTACTCATGTAGGTGACTGTACATACATAAAAACATTATATTGATTATACGAGAATATACATAATATAGTTTAATTGTTGAAACACTACTTCCTAAAAAAGGGATTATATGTCATCCCTGTAGCTTAAATGTGAAGATATAGTATAGCTTTTACAAGTAACTATTACAAAGTTATGTTTTTCTTTCTGATTTCTAAATATAACTAAATACTTACTTGCAATTTGATTTTCTATGTTTAATGAGTTTTCTATCTCCATTGGTTCATAAGAATATCCAAAAGAACACTCTGGTCTTGGGGATCTTGCACTTGATTGGATACTACCTAAATGAGCTGAAAACAAAAAATGATTTCATTAAATACTATAAAGCTAGTAATTACAAATGTAGATACTTTCATTTATAATTCTCAATAATTACAGTCTCCTCCGATATTTGGAAACATAGGTAAAGAAATGCTCAGTTTTTCATATGGAGGTTTTTATAGAGATAAATGACTTACCATAGTTGCAACAATGACATATTACTAATACATATGTCGATATCTCAGCTTTACTCTCATATCCAAAAAAATGCAACACTTACTTATAGTTTGATGTTCAATATTTGATGGGTCTTCTATGTCCATCGGGTCTTGAGTTTGAAGAGATCCACCAGGAATTATAGCAGCTTCTGTAATTATGTACCTAATTAGAGTGTGTGCAAATATATAGTAATTTTCTATCTCTCAAATAATTATTTTATTTAATTATAAATGTAATTCACAAGTTTACTTACGAGGTAGGAATAAAGATGGTATTGCCAGAACATTAAGACGACTGCTACGGGTTCTATCTCTATCAGTAAAATGCCTGTCACACACTCTGTGTCTTGTGTAATCAAAGTTTTGATGATCTTGATCACCAGTTACAATTCTAACCCAAGCTTTGTGTTGTTCTGGATATTTATCCGGATTTGGAAAAACATGAAGTAATCCACCTGAAAACAATGATAAAATTTATATCTTACTATATGGTCACAGCTATTTTTGCTGTGCTTGATGGATGATTCATTTTCTAAAAACTTTTTTAAATTGTCATTTCCGAGTACATAATGTGTTAGACTAATTATGCATTTAAATTGACTCAAATGTATATAATATTAATACGCAGTGGCGGCCTTAGGGGGTGGGCGAACCGGCAAATCGCCTAGGGCCACGAGCGGTGCCTTAGCTGAGGACCTTTTTTTTTGCTCCCGCATAGGGCTTCGCGTCGGCTAAGACCACCACTGTCATTACGCAAACATTACCAAAACGTAAACTTATATGGATGAGAAAAAAAAAGATGTACGTGTTGCCTTTAAGACAAGTAAGATATGTACTTATATACACAATATTTGTCAAATTTCAAATACACGCGGTACTAATACTATACTGGTTTTACTAGTAACCAATGTATTATAGAAATATTCATTACATGGTGTTAATATACGATTCAGTGCTTTATAATATTTCTCTTTCCATATTTATTTTGTTACAGTATGATGTACTTACGTGTATTTCGGGGGCATCCTAATGCACAACGCCTCGGCATAGTGATAATTGTAATATAAAATAATAAAAACACAAACAGAACTATAGCGTCTTTTCGCATCCACAAAACAAAAGCGTCTTTGCGCAACAATCACTTCTTCACGAAATACAAAGGCTACAGAAAAGCGGAGGAGGAAATTACCTACAACTCAACGCATTCACTGTCGAAAATCACGCAAATTAGCACAAACTCACAAAACAAACGTTAGAATACAAATCAGAATTCGTACGCAACGGCCATTTGTGAAGTGACAACTACAAATGTTATAGAATCTCTACAAGATTGTGAATACCCTATATCAAAGAGCATTATAATACTACGGAAACCCTATATTCAAGTTACTCTATGATTGTGAACAAGTGTGACCAGATGGTAAAACAGTATTTTAGTGGAGCCATCGCCATCTATAGTAGTGAGGTGAACTAATTGTTGTGGAATTTTAGAGGATATATCGACAGATGTCACTGCTGTAAATGAAACTGATATTATGTTCACCAGTGTCCCGGTGCCATAGAGGAGAGTAATATACTGGGAATAGAGAGCCCACTTACGTGTTTTTTATGCGGACTTCATTTGATGTTTTGATTAGTAAACTGTTACAGAAGACGCTAAGAGATGGCGCTGTTTTTAATTTGTTGCAAATATAGGTATATGTTTATGTCTATACACAGTCGGCCTTATTCATAAAGTCTTTATAAACTTATTTTAGTTATAGAATGTTTTTTATTCCTTCAAACTCAATTCAAAATTTGTTCGAAAATAAAACATTCGATAACTAAAATAGGTTTATAAAGTCTTTATGAATAAGGCCGACTAGATCTATATAATTTTTATTAAAAACTAAATTAAGGATTACCAAAAAGAGATACATTCCATACTACATTGAAATTTGCATTTGCAATAAATTGTACCATGAAATGGCGCTAAAAATAAAAGACTATATTAATTTACTAAGTATCGAAGTTTATTTGGCCATTGTTACTCCATTAATAACTATTTATGAAATTTAACATTATGCTTATTTCTATACAATTGAGCAGCACTTTTCATCTCATCGTCACCATCATAATAGGTAGCTTTGCCAGATAAAATTCGGTTGATGGAGCGACACCAACTATGAATTATAATGTTTATAAGGGTGATTTCAAAACAATGTTTAAAATCTTCTTTATGTTTTTCACACTTAAAGGGATATTCTACAAATATTTCGGTAAACATTCTTATTTTTTCTTTTAAATTATTTTGAGGTACATCTTTCTTTAAAAATTCTTGTACAATGTTTTGTATTTGTGTAAAACACTTTTTTACACTTCTTGAAGGATAACATAAATTTCTGGATTTATTGTATTCCTTGGCCTTAAGGTACTCATTTGATTCGTCTGCAGGGTCACCAAGAACGTCAGTCCTACAATTTTTACATGACTTTGATACTTTTTTTAAACATTTAGTCAGAACCCACCCGCAGACATAATTTCCTTGACCTGCATCAACAGTTTCATCACTTAAATTAACACATGGTAGATTAATTTCATCATTAACAATATTTTCTTCATTAACATTGTTATTAAATTCTTCAGTAACAGAAGAAGTTGCGTTTTTTTGAGTAAAAAAGTCGAGTCTGTAAAAAATCATTTTCATCAACTTCACAATTAGCATTTGAAGAGTGGGGTATATTAAAATTATTTAAAAGTAATGATTTATATGCTCCTTCAAATGCTACTGTATCTGGTGCAGTGTTTCTCACACCAGAACTTCTTATGTTACCGAAAAAGTTTTCAAGTGGGTCCTGATTAAAATTCCTGGTGAACATACAGTCAAATGAGTGTTTTTGTGATAAAATGGCCCATACATTTTTAATGTCTTCTATAGTTTTTATGAAATTTAGGATTGATGGTACATTTGATGTTTCAACCAACCGAACTTTATTATTTTTTGTTTTATCTATCTTAACAAATTTAATGGATTTCAGCATTTTTATGGCATTGTTCCATAATTGATGGTGCGGTGAATTTCTTTTTACACAACCTTTATAAATTTTGCCGTTAGGTACATGAAAAGTGCTGCTGTTTAATGAGTCAAATAAATTATCTATAGTTTTTGTGAATTTGATGATATTTCTGCACTCTTCAGGTAAATCACCTCTAGCCGTCAAATGTTCAGTGACGACGGCAACACTATGGCTAAATACTTGGGTTGCCGTTTTTACCTTCATTTTTCTTATCTTTTCAGGATAAATATGTTCGTCTGTCAATTTTTGTAAAAGTTTTAATTCGCCATAGGTTTTGTCGGCTTCGTACACTTTTTTATAATAGTCCCATTTTATGGTTTTTTCTATTTTTAAGTCTTCATCAAAATATTTCAAATCTTTTGTCAGTAAATTATTTCGTATTCCTTTTATAAGATGTGGGACATCATATAAAGGGATTATTCTTGATTTTCCAATTTCTATTATATCCTGTCGCCATTCTTTATTTTCTTTAATATATTTTTCCTTGGTGCTGTCAATTAATAAATTTATAGCACCAACATTTGTTGTGCTCTGGTCACATACTGTGCATAAGATATTGAGCCCAGTCCCCTGGACATACTTTGTTACTTTTTATATTATATCTACAAGTTTGTATTTATTTAAACAATTTGTAAAGTAATAGGCTACTGGCTGTTTAAATTTTTTTTTAATGCCTCTTATCATTAG
Source organism: Sphinx pinastri (assembly GCA_947568825.1). Lineage (NCBI taxonomy): Eukaryota > Metazoa > Arthropoda > Insecta > Lepidoptera > Sphingidae > Sphinx > Sphinx pinastri. The sequence goes on along the minus strand of OX387627.1, from coordinate 2,930,094 downwards.
TACTAATGCATGATCAGCAAAAGATTTATTATTTGAGGCAAATCCTCTTAGCTTATCTTTAAATATGTCATATTGAATATTAGGCTTTATGGCCATTTCATCAAAGATGAGCGAAACTAAGCGGTCTTCTGGATCCAGATTTTTTACAGTTTCTTTTATTTTTAAAAATACCGTCTTGTTGAGACCTTCTACAAGTTTTAATTGTGACAATAATCTCTTCAAGCATTTAGCTGATGGCAATGTGAAATATTTATATAATAAAGTATAACTTTTTGGACTCCTTTTGTAAATTGAAAGTGATAATATTTTTTCTTCCAGAGTAAATCGACGGCCTCCACGCTTCTTCAAAGTTTGGCTGTACTGCATTTTAGTAAAAATTTTTGCAGCTTCTGTCATATTTTGTGTTAACATTTCAAAATATTTATTTTTACTAATTTTTTCAGCATTTGCCAGCCTTTCATTGAAGCTGTTACACCTCTTACGCATTCTTGTGATTTCAGTTTGCAATGCTTTTATGTGTTTTCTATACACTCGAAACTGATTGGCAATATATACTGGGGCGAACTTCTGAGGCACTGCCTTCCCTGAAAATTTTAAGTTATAATTTACTAAAGACTTCTAAATAATTAATTAATTAGATGGTTTGCAGGTAAAATCTGTTTATACAATAAACACATATGAATCAAGTGAAAATAGGACTTACTTTTCACATTAGAAACAGTTTTCTGTTGAGTTTTAAAATAGTTATGTTCTGCTGCTATAGTCTTGAGATCACCATACTTTTCTGAAAGAAAAAAATCAAAATGTAGAAAATATTTTCCAATATCTATAACAGTTATCATTATATTTAACATATTACATATTTGGATAGTACTCCCAAAAACTAGGCCTTTGCAATAAATCGTATTTTAAAGTCCTCCGATGATGAGATTTATGTAATTTACTTTGCTTAAAAACTACACTTATATGAACATTTTTTAAAAAGTTACTCATAAATGGAGGGGTCTAAAATATTCTTTAATGGATCCAAGATCTATATTTTTGCCTTTTTAATATCTATAAAGTTTGAGCCTGGTTAAATTTAGAAGCCCAGCACCCATACAAAAAGCAGACATCTCCTTTCAACATAATTGATTGAGGGTAACTGCTTCAAAATAGAGTTGCAAGATTCCTCCCGCACAAACATAGTTACATACATTGCAAGTTAAATAAAAGCTTGTAATGACAATAATTGTTATTTCATTTTACTCTAAAAAAAGATATTAAACTAAATATGTATAAACATCCCTCCTTTTATCATTACACCTTGTTCAAATATTGAGGTGCACCACATATTAATTTGTTATATTTTAATTATGTGCTTACTAATATATTAATTATTGTACTTTCTACTAACACCATGGGTCTTTGGTTACTCAAATAAATAAAATATTATAAAAAAATTTACACCTTTGTATAAGTAAGTTCAAGCATGTTTACTGAGCATGAGTAATATAAAACACCTAAACATCTAAACTAATATTATAAAGCTGCTGAGTTTCTTTGTTTGTTTGTTTGAACGCACTAATCTCAGGAACTACTGGACCAATTTTGAAAATTCTTTCACTTATAGGAAGCTACATTACTCCTGAGTGCTATAGGCTACTTTTTATCCCGGCAAAACTTTTCCACTCAGGCAGAGCCACGCGTAAATCTAGTAATATATATAGAGGACCAAACGGAACTAAGAGACTTAGCGTTAAACAATCTAGAGATTAAAAGTTTATAAAATGCTGTACCAGTTATATGCGGTTGATTAATAGAAGACAAGGAGATGTGCTCTGTCGGTATATCTGGAGTATCTGATGTACCAGGAAGTACTTCAGCCACAGTTGAAATGTTGTTTGGCACTTCCACCTCTTCCATTGCTTCCACACCTGAACAATAAATAACAATACAAAATTCATATTTTTAGGCATGTCTAGGTTATATTATGTTTGCAATTGTGTCTTATTTACCACATTTGAATTATAAGTATTATAAAAAAATACCTGTCAGATGCAGTGATGGTACTGCCATAAAATTAAGACGATTATTACGATTCTTGTCTTCTGCTTTGAAATGTCTATCACAGATTACTCTTTTCTTGTAATATTCATAGTCTTGTGGGTTCTCCAACTTTCCTCGCACTAAAAGGACCCAAGCCTTAAAGCGGTCTGAATTCCTTTCTGGGTGTGGAAATTGATGATGAGTAACACCTGTTGATATTTATTAACATTAGAGTCATATACATCTATAATTAATATAACAGGGGCATGTTCCTTTGTCAGCTATACCCATTAGATTCCATTGAAAAATATAGAAAATTTGGGAAGAATATCAACATTAGTGGCCATATCTTTGTATCGCGATTACATACAGTCTTGATAATTTCAAAGCTTCAAGGGACCATAGCCTTGGTTCAGATGGCTTAGAATGTTGGTCTTAGTGCACGAGAGGTTTTATAAGATATAAGTACAAGGGAAACATATTTTTTGTTATGAAACCTAATTAACCACCACGATATCTTTCGTGGTGATTAATCGACACGTGGTAATTAACAATAACAAGAGGGCTTAAGCAAAATAGTCCTTGTTTTATTGCAAATCTAAAGCAGTCATATGGGCTCAAACTAGTAAAATTGATTACACTTACCGAAGCTGTGGGGACAACCAAGTTCGCAACGTCTGGGCATGATAATTGTCATACACAACAATTCACAAAGTTTCTATATCGCAAAAAAATAACTAACACTAGAAAACGTCCTGTCGCATAAAACTATGGAATTGGGCGAGCTGTGCTCGACTCACAAATGTTTTTTTTTTAGGAAAACTTCACTTTTCACAGCGGAGGAGTAAAAAACTCAACTCAACGCGGATCAACAGCAAATTTTCATAAATAAAACACAATATGAAAACAATTGTTCGCCGCGCAAACGAAGAATATAGTCGTTACATTCAAACTTCAAAGCATTGTTTTTTTACATCAACCATAGATATTATACCACTATATAACCATAGAATATTTAGTTGACATGTTATTTACCGTTGACGGAAATAACATATTTTTGTTTTTATTATATATTCAAAAAATAAAGAGATTTTTTTAAATAAAATTAATAATTATTTTGGGTTTTTAATATTGAATTGCTGATATTATTATTTTTCTTCACAAAATATAGCGCCATCTATGGTACCTTATGGAACTATCTTTAAGCTATTTTTCGGGCGATGATAAAAGATGTCGTGAATACATAATGAAATACGTAACATAAGCAAGTGTCCAGCCCCTGCCCGGTGCTCACTGCTCAGTGCTTACGGCTGTGGTACAAAATGTCCTTCAACCAGTGCTGCCAGGTGCAATCTAATTACATTAGATTCATTGTAATTTTACTGATTTTACTATACATTGTACTTCAAATATATAGTATACAGTAATAGCATTTATTGTAACATGTAATTAATTTTGATGTTATAACGCAAAACAATTGAAAATCTAGTAAGCAACAGCACTGAAGAGGAAATCCCCCACAATTTATTAGCAAATTGGAAATATTCTTATAGATGCATACTACACTTCTGCTCGCGGCTTCGCCCGCGTGACAATGTTTTTCCGGGATAAAAAGTAGCCTATGGGGCATTTCACGTGAATCGAACAACGAAAAAAATGTCAGGTTCCGGATTTTGTTCATAATTGGGTCAATTGGACTTCTATGGGACCTGAATTAATGTACGTCATTATTTTTATTTTTTGTAGCCTAGTTACGAATTAATGCGACTTCAAAGATTTCTAAAAATTAGAGGAACGAATTTTTCGATAGCTATTAATTTAGTTAACCAAATGTATTAAACAATAAGTAAACAGTGTTTATTAGAGAATATTAATTGTTTTTTTTTAAATTGATTAAAATTTTAATATTGTATTTTTTTTTTTTGTAAACCGGAAGTAAATGTTATAAGTCAGTTTTTTTCCAACTTCGCATTTTTTATATTTTTTATTTTTACCTAAAAACATACCTTGTAGTATAGAAATATCATGTAAAAAAATGTAGAATGGTATCTCGATTCGTTTAGAAGATAGATGAACTAAAGCGTTAAGGTGCCGCAAGGCGCATGTACTGGGTGGTTCCTTAGTTTGACTCGCTTCGTAGGGTTTATATCATAACTAATTAAAGTTGGTTAAATAACCATATTTAAACGCTAATCAGTCATACCATGAGCTGTAAAATAGTTAAAACTACATAATAAATATTGACTGCCTCGGTGGCGTAGTTGTATTACGGTACGACTGCAATGCTGAGGTTTCGGGTGCGATTCCCGGGTCGGGCAAAGTGATATTGGGTTTTTCTAGTCGTTATCAGCCCGGAGTCTGAAATTTGTGCCCGATATGGCTATAGGCTCGCCCCCTATTACATCATGGGACGGAATAACCACGTTGAAAAGAGGGTACCTCTACCAACCCCTTCGGGGATAAAAGGCGTGAGTATGTGTGTGTGTTAGAGCCCTACCTATCATAGAGTTATAGTAATTTTAGAGAAATTAAAAAAAAACTACAAAAACCGTCATTTTAGGATAATGTTACTGGCTTCCCTAGTTTGTAATTGTAATTACTGTACAACAATCATATCATCCACATAATAAATGGTAAGAATTATTTATTATGTTATTTTACAGCTCATGGTATGACTTGTTAGCGTTTAAATATGGTTATTTCACCAAATTTCATTAGTTACGATATAAATCCTACGAAGCGAGTCAAACTAAGGAACCGCCCAGTACAGCACCGCTTTAATTTATCTATCTTCTACTTCTAAACGAATCGAGATACCATTCTACATTTTTTTACATGATATTTCTATACAACAAGGTATGTTTTTAGGTAAAAATAGAAAATTAAAAAAAATGCGAAGTTGGAAAAAAACTGATTTATAACATTCACTTCCGGTTTACACAAAAAAAAATACAATATTAAAATTTTAATAAAGTTAAAAAAAACAATTAATATTCTCTAATAAACACTGTTTACTTATTCTTTAATACATTTGGTTAACTAAATTAATAGCTATCGAAAAATTCGTTCTCCAAATTTTTACAAATCTTCGAAGTTGCATTAATTCGTAGCTAGGCTACAAAAAATAAAAATAATGACGTACATTAATTCAGGTCCCATAGAAGTCCAATTGACCCAATTATGAACAAAATCTGGAACCTGACATTTTTTTCGTTGTCCGCTTCACGTGAAATGCCCCCTACATGTTAATCCAGGACATGATCTACCCGTGTGCCAAATTTCATCGAAATCCGTTCAGCAGTTTTTGAGTTTATTATGAACTATGTCTAATATGAACTATTTATTATGTCCAATATGAACTATGTTACGTTGCGGATTTAGTTGATGTGATTTCATTATTACGCAATAGTAAATTTATAAATATTGTTTATTTTTATTTACTGTTAAGATTTTCTGTATTTTATATTCAAAACACTGTAAATTTAAATATATGATCTCGCAATACTGCCCTTAACTTTTCCAACGTGAGTCGTGAAGTGACTGATAAGTGATATCTGTAAATAATAATTGACAAAACTTAAAGGTAATTTTATGGTTTGATAATTACAATAATTATTTTATAACTTACTATCTAATTAAATGTGTTAGTTTTTTCATACAATTACGAAATAATTATAATCAGTGTTCGTATAGCAAGGTATGAGACAATGAGAGAAACTAAGAATTTATTAATGATAATAAGGCATATATTCTACTAAATAAAAAAAAATTATGGTGTCCCTTTTTGTGTACAAATCTTGAATAATCTTAATCTAAAAATGATTTTTATCATAATGGATGTTTAACTACGTAATTTCGGACTGTAATGAACCAAAATAAAGTCATTATTAAGTTATAAATGGATTATATTAACATAATTTATATTGGCCGAATATTCTAGTGACCTTTGATTTTTTGCTTGTTTTTAAATTTTTGTCATCATGTTGTAAAATTGTTATTATAGCTTTCCGTAGTATTATAATGCTCTTTGTATCTAGCTACCTGTGGCGTAGCTTGCCATGGAGGGGCCCTATATCTACATTTGTTGGGGGCCCTTCTAGTGCCAGATTTATATTTTCCTTAAGTAAAGGACACTCAGTTTGTGCTGCCCGCAAGTCCCACGTCCGGGGGCCTATTATGCGGGAGCAAAGTTTAAGTTAGAGTATGGTCTAAGAGGGACCCCTAAAGCTCAGGAGCCCTGTATCATTGATACGGCTGATACAGTGGTAGCTACTATCTACACCTCTGCTAGCTACCTAACAAAATATGCCATGATATATTGTAATTTTTTATTACATTTTCAGTCTTCCGAGTACTTCGACAACATCTGATGAGGGTGTGATATCCATGGATGTGTCAAGAGAAGCTCTGGTTGACTCGATGACAGATATGTCTGAGACAATCATACCTCCCGATTTGATCATGTGAGTTTTTAATCTATATACAAATATATAAAGCTGAAGAGTTTGTTTGTTTGTTTGTTTGAACGCGCTAATCTCAGGAACTACTGGACCGATTTTGAAAATTCTTTCACTAATAGGAAGCTACATTACTCCGAGTGCTATAGGCTACTTTTTATCCCGGAAAAACTTTTCCACGCGGGCGGGGCCGCGCGCAATATATTATATGATACAAGTTTAATGGTAACATCAGGTAGAATGGTAGTCTGTTTGATGCAGGAGTTACAAAGTATTTACATTCTCTGTTGTGGGTCAGTGCTGGTTTGGTCTTAACTTTGGACTTGTAAAATAAATGAATCACTAGAATTTGAATATGTAAAATAGATTTTACTAATTTTGAATTAACCTTGTTACAATGTTTGTGGATATAGAGAAAGGTAATAATGGACCAATCACAATGAAGAATGCACTGTATGTCAGCACTTAATTTAAATTAAGTCTAATAATAGATGTTGCCTATAGTTTTAATAAATACAATGTTGAACATTGTCTTTGTGCAGTTAATGAGTTACCTTAAAGGCTCATCACCTTACCTTAGCTCAAGATTACTATTTTATAGTAATCCTTCAACGCCCGCGGTGGACACCGGTGTCCATTTTGATAAGGAAATTAGCTTATAACTATATAGTACCTGGGTGACCGAACCTCGCTTGGATGATTTTTTGATGCTATACATGGTATTTATTACTTCGTCGTGAGTCGATACCTACAGTTACCTTACTAATTAAAAAAGAAAACAGTTCTTCAGTGATTCAGATTTTATATTAAATATCAAGTTTCATAATTTTTCCATATTGAATTACATCACGAGCAGACGCATGGTTCAGTTCTCATCCCTTGTCTCACTTAGTTACAAATTATTATCATGATTGAAGATAATTATATCCCCACCAAATTTGGTCTTAATAATATGTTTCGTGGTTTAGTTTCTCCCCCCTTTAGCTGCCCTAAGTTAGTGGTTAATAAATATGAATATCCCATATTTATAGTCAAGGTAAATTTCACTATAATCGGTTCAACGGTTTATCTTCTTTCCCCATTTAACCTTCTTATTTAGTGGTTAGTAAAATACTGAAAGTCATATTTATTTTCAATTTTCAAGAGATCCCCAAACCAAATTAAATAGAATTGGTTCAGCGGTATAATTTCTCACCCCTTTTACCTCTCTCATTTTGGGGTGTAACATATTTATTATGTTACCACAGATAATACAGAAATTTAGTCTGATTTAACGATTTTGAACGTCACATCTCTAGTGCGCGCGAGTGTCATTTCGGCGGGACGTCTCTAAAAACGTCACTTTCCTTCCATTTGCTCGAGAGTCAAGATCGCTATGTGAAAATCTAAAGCGATCCTCGATTTTAATTGTCATAATAAGCCTACAATGGCTTAGATGGATATTAGAACATACAAACCAAAGTGGTGCGGTGTTATTTTTATGGTGAGTCCATTTATTCCAAAATTTTGAATATAACGTTGGTGACGTTAACACGAGTTGATGAATTTACGTTGTCGTGCTCTTTGCAGTTGGTTGCTGAACTCAAGCACCATTGTTTCGGCTGAATTCGAGAATTTTTAATAAACGGCCGGTTCGTAAAACTTTGCTTTTAATAAAATATTGATTAAATTGTGAATCACGCAGCTGTAGCCATTACTAAAGTAATGATATTGTTTCAGCTCTGCGGTCGTTACGTTTGGTTTGGGTTTGGTTTTGGATTACGTTTACGTTTTAGTTACGGTTTACGTTACGTTTTGGATTTATCTACGTTTTACTACGTATTTGCTTGGAAATTTATCGCATGTTCTGCAATCTGCTTGGTCGGATTATCTGCGCTTTGGCTGCAGATCCGCCATCTTGTGAAGAGGCCTGCATGGATTGTTAACTGGCTTGCTGTCTGGCTACTTCATTGCAAGAGGATAATTCTTCTGAATCTCGCTATGAGTATGTTAGAGGTAACCTTTTTGTTACCATGAGGTATGTACCTTTTATTTGTTAGAACGCCTTCAGCGAACGTGGACTGGATTATCCAGTGATATTTGCGTAATCACAAAGAGTGCACTAATGACAGATCTTGGTTTAGAACTAATTGTAAATTTGGGATAAATAATAAGATCAAAACATCTATAAATAATCATAATTATAATATATATGAATGTAACAGTGTCTACGGAAATATAGCCTAATTAATTAAACTAATTTGGTTTTAATTTTCCACTCCCCTAAGATCAAAAGCTAATGCGCCGACTGACTATTATCTGGCTTATTTTGTTTAGTAAATCGGCAATAGTAGTCTTGTGAGATTGCTCTGCCTGGCGCCCGAAACCCGGTGTTTGTTAACCTAAAACACCCAAATAAATATATTTTTTATTTTTTTATATTACAATTGGCGCTGTACGCTCAGGGACTTGAGTAGATACTGTCATGTTTTAGGTCATTATTGCACTCTAATAATTGTGAGTACATAATAGTTGTAGCTTTATTGACGCTATTAGCATGTTGTATAATATAAGCAACTAGCTTAATTGTTGACTGACACTTATGCAGGGATTTATTAAGAACTCCATTTGCTGTTCATGTTCATGCTTATTTCTAGCTTTTGAGACTTTTATATAAAGTCATTGATTAATATTTAATAATTTGACCATAAATAATATTGCTTGTGATTGCAAAATGCATAATTTGCATATTATAACGTTCGGGATGTGACGGGGTTACTGTGTACTTTTCCTTTGTATTGTATAGAATCATAGCTCTAAATAAAAACAACTACTTCGAGAAAGGCGTTATCAGCACAACAGTTCATGTATGTATAATAGTTTCTGACTTTGTAGATCTTATAATGTTACTTAACATTTGTGTTTAAAATTAACCCGTAGATTCAGTTAAACATTATTCTAACCTCATAATATACTTTCTGTGTATAATGATTAAGACAGTGTCAAGTCAACTAATGTTGTTGTTACTTAAATATAACACTTATATTTCTGTGTTAAAACTTTAGATCACGGTTAACATAAGTTAATTCTGTTAAGCCGGGAAACCTGTTCCCATTTATTATTGATAATATTAAAACATTGTAATTAATTTAATATTACCATTTTGTAAGTCAATACTGCACTCTTTAAACTTAAACAATATAATTTCTTAAAGTTTAATATAACCATTTTACAACATTTTTAAACATTTTCAAAAAATTATTGATATCTTACTCGTGGTTACTTAATTGCATTCTTGAGAAGTTTTAATTCAGATTATTGTGAGTTTACTTTGAGATTTCAAATATGGATGCCGAGACTCAGACGGATGGTCTTTTCGAGACTAGGGAGAATTTGGTACCTTCTGTTGCTCCTGAAATTTCAAATATTTTACCTGATACTAGGGATTTGATAACTTTATCTCATATTAAAGATTCTTTGCCCCCATCAAAAGAAAAACTAATTCGTTTCCATCGATCACGGATTTCTAAGAAATCGCCTAGTGTATCAATGGTTATTAAAAATTATGAACTTAAATTCCCATTTAAACTTAAAAAATAAATTTTCCAATTTTGTTGCTAAATCTTCATACGCACCTGATGACAATACTAGAAGAAAATAATTTTCTGATTGGTTAGATTATTTAAAAGTTTTCTTTAAAATTCATAGTTCTGCTCCTATTCTCTTTTCAACTCCTAAAGATACTAGACCTTATTTGAAATTCTTTATTGATAATAATTGGTATTTTACCTAAAACTTATTCCGGTTATCGTTACATTCTTTCAATTGTAGATGTTTTCACTAAATACTGTTGGATTTTCCCCATGAAAAATGCTACTACTAGAATTATTTGTAAAATTCTCGAGAAAGAAATATTTCTTAAATTTGGAACTCCTCAGTTATTCATTCTTGATAATGCTTCTCAATTTACTAATAAAGCGTTTGTGAATTTCTTAAAAAGCTATAATATAACGAAAATATTTTACAACACTCTATACACTCCTCAAAACAATCCCGTAGAGCGTTATAACAAAGTTATAGAATTTTGTATATCCTGCTATGTTAAGGATGACCATAGGTCTTGGTCAAACTTTCTCCCACATGTACAACTTGCTCTCAATAATAACGTTAATTTAGCAACTGATTTTACGCCCAATTATCTCATGTTTGGTCGTGAACTTATTTTTGACTCATCTCTTCATCGATTCAGTGGATCGATTGATGATTTAGCGCAGCTTGAGTTAGGTAGTCGTAATTGTTATGCTTATTCATTAAATTCGTTGAGTGAAGTTTACGCTAAGGTGCAAACGAATTTATTAAAAGCCTATAAGCGTAACGCTTCTTATTATAATAAAGGAAGGAAAGTCATTTCTCTTTCGGTTGGTGATATTTGTTGGAAACGTAGTTTTGTACATTCTAATGCCCCGGCATATTTTTCGGCGAAACTTGCTCCTAAATTTATAAAATGTGAAGTTTTAGAAAAAGTTTCTGATAACGTTTATGTTTTGAAAGACTTGGCTAAAGGCTATACTGGTCGTTACCATGTCAAAGACATAATTAAATATTAAATTATAACTTTTGGTATTTCTTTGAATTAAGTTTTTGAATTGTGTATTTTGACTGAAGCGGGCGACTGCTTGTGGATGGATTAGAAGAACGCATGTTTGTGGATCGCCCTTTGAAAGAGATGTATGTTAGGACACTTTTTGTCATAATATAGAATTCGATACTTATTTTCTACTAAAGATTTTTAGGACATTTTGGACTAAATAAAACAGCTATGTTCTAACAAGGAGTTATTCATTAGCTCAATTTCCAACTGAAATAGATCTTATATCTATTTTATATTTTGTTGTACAAAGATGTTGTCGTTTTGTACATAATTATTGTTTAAGGAAAATACATACATATTTTCTTTTTGTCTTCTCTGTTTTTACAAATATATATTTTGTAACAATATTAGAAGTAGTTAGATATATCTACTTATGTAAGCTCTGTATGCACCAGCATCAGACCTTTTGGTTTTGCTCTGTGTACTTTTGTCTCAGACCAAAGTTTGTGCTGTGCTCACTTGAGGCAGACAAACAATTTTTGAACTTCAGCTTATGCTTAAGTTACCTTTGTTCCCACATTATTAGGTACGAAAAGTCGGAGTGTGTCGGCCCTAATAATTGTGTTTCTTTTGTGAGATGTTTTGCTCTCAGATATTTGGACTGGTCACAATTTTATCTATTGCGTTCGGAAGGTCGGAGTAGAGTTGTGCCGATCGTAATATGATATTTTTGCAATGCTTTCGCGTTCAGAAAGTCGGAGTAGAGTTGTGCTGACCGCGGAATGTCATTTTCTATTATAGGAAACATTTTTCCTTGATGCTTCACTTTTGAGAAGTACGCTTCGCTTCACAATGTTTTTGAGTTTTAGATCAGCGGAATTTTCCCTAACTGATATAGATGTGTGTTGAGTTGTATAGGTGAGACAGTGGCTAATTAGCCTAACTGTTTTCTTAGAAGAGAGTTGGAAGAGTAGATGTATTACGAGTTAGTGACTATTTTGTCTAACTAATCTCAGAATTTACTATAACGGTTTGGAGTAGGTATTATGAGTTAGTGACAGTTTTGTCTAACTAATCTCCTAGGTTTGAATAAGTTGGTTTTCGTAATGGTTAGAGTTAGCGACAATTTTGTTTAGCTAATCTCAACTGGTGGTTATGTTAGATGTGTAATTTAGTTAAGGACTTTTAGTCAGGAAGAAGACGTCTTGATTAACTGTAGGTTAATAATTTTCATTGATGACTTGGAAGTTGACTTGCATGATCTTCTTTTACAAGTTTATCAATTTATTTTATAAAGATAGTATAAGATTGGCTATTTTCCTAGAATCTCGAAAAACTTAATTTAGCATTTTCTCGTTTTTAATTATTCGGATTTTATCTTAAATTTCAAGTTCATAAAACAACTTTGTTCTTTTATTTTTTGGGAAAGTATGTGATGTAACATATTTATTATGTTACCACAGATAATACAGAAATTTAGTCTGATTTAACGATTTTGAACGTCACATCTCTAGTGCGCGCGAGTGTCATTTCGGCGGGACGTCTCTAAAAACGTCACTTTCCTTCCATTTGCTCGAGAGTCAAGATCGCTATGTGAAAATCTAAAGCGATCCTCGATTTTAATTGTCATAATAAGCCTACAATGGCTTAGATGGATATTAGAACATACAAACCAAAGTGGTGCGGTGTTATTTTTATGGTGAGTCCATTTATTCCAAAATTTTGAATATAACGTTGGTGACGTTAACACGAGTTGATGAATTTACGTTGTCGTGCTCTTTGCAGTTGGTTGCTGAACTCAAGCACCATTGTTTCGGCTGAATTCGAGAATTTTTAATAAACGGCCGGTTCGTAAAACTTTGCTTTTAATAAAATATTGATTAAATTGTGAATCACGCAGCTGTAGCCATTACTAAAGTAATGATATTGTTTCAGCTCTGCGGTCGTTACGTTTGGTTTGGGTTTGGTTTTGGATTACGTTTACGTTTTAGTTACGGTTTACGTTACGTTTTGGATTTATCTACGTTTTACTACGTATTTGCTTGGAAATTTATCGCATGTTCTGCAATCTGCTTGGTCGGATTATCTGCGCTTTGGCTGCAGATCCGCCATCTTGTGAAGAGGCCTGCATGGATTGTTAACTGGCTTGCTGTCTGGCTACTTCATTGCAAGAGGATAATTCTTCTGAATCTCGCTATGAGTATGTTAGAGGTAACCTTTTTGTTACCATGAGGTATGTACCTTTTATTTGTTAGAACGCCTTCAGCGAACGTGGACTGGATTATCCAGTGATATTTGCGTAATCACAAAGAGTGCACTAATGACAGATCTTGGTTTAGAACTAATTGTAAATTTGGGATAAATAATAAGATCAAAACATCTATAAATAATCATAATTATAATATATATGAATGTAACAGTGTCTACGGAAATATAGCCTAATTAATTAAACTAATTTGGTTTTAATTTTCCACTCCCCTAAGATCAAAAGCTAATGCGCCGACTGACTATTATCTGGCTTATTTTGTTTAGTAAATCGGCAATAGTAGTCTTGTGAGATTGCTCTGCCTGGCGCCCGAAACCCGGTGTTTGTTAACCTAAAACACCCAAATAAATATATTTTTTATTTTTTTATATTACAGGGGTTAGTGAAAAAATAATATTTCATACTTATTTTCAAGGTTTAAGATATCCCCAATCCCCATACCATGTAATACAACCGGAGCAACAATATTTTCTCCCCTCTTTTAACCCCCTTAGTTCTCTTTTAACCCTTGGGTTAAAAAATATCCCACAGTTGTCTTTAAGGTATTAGATATCCCCATACCAAATATTACAATCAATTTCTCCCCCTTTTACCCTCTTAATTATGGGTTAATAAAATAAATAATATCTTATGTTTGTTTTCTAGGTTTGAGATATCCCCATATCAAAATTTATTACAATTAGTTCAGCGGTTTAGTTTCTCCCTCCTTTTACCACCTTAAATAGAAGTTAATAAAAATATAGGAGTTATTAAAAAAAAATCCATATTTATTTTGAACGTTCAAAATATCCCCATACCAAATTTCATTACATTTAGTTCAGCGGTTTAATTTCTCCCTCCTTTTACCCCCTTAAATAGAAGTTAATAAAAAAATCAATATCCCATATTTGTTTTCAACATTCAAGATATCTTCATACTAAATTTCATTACAATCGGTTCAGCGGTTTAGTTTCTCCCTCCTTTACCCCCTTAAAAAGGAGTCAATAAAAAATTAACATCCCATATTTGTTTTCAACATTCAAGATATCCCCATACCAAATTTCATTATAATCGGTTAAGCGGTTTAGTTTCTTCCTCCTTTTACACCCCTTAAATAGGAGTGAATAAAAAAAATAACATGCCATATTTGTTTTCAACGTTCAAGATATCCCCATACCAAATTTCATTACAATCGGTTCATTCACTTAGTTTGTCCCTCCTTTTACCCCCCTTAAACAGGAGTTGCTTAAAAAAATGAATACCTTATATTTGTTTTAATCGTTTAAGATATCCTCATACCACATTTCATTACAATCGGTTCAGCGGCTTAGTTTCTCCCTCCTTTTCCCCCCTGAAAAAGGAGTAAATAAAAAATTACCATCCCATAGTTGTTTTCAACGTTCAAGATATCCCAATGAGACTATCCCGCCCTCACACCCGCCACTACAACTCCTGTAAGCCAGGATCAATAATGGCACGCATTTTATGACACCAAGCGGTGAAGCTCGGCGAGTCTCAGGGAACACTAGTCTGTCTTTATCCCGCAACGAAATTAATCAAATAGAAAGATAGGGAGGAGTTGGAAATATTAATTGTCCACTTCCCTCCATAACAAAGCGGGAGACAAAATAATGAACTAAGGAGGCATTTTAACCTCAAGTATAGGGACGTTTACAACTAGAGAAGCCAGTTGTAAAGCACCACGGATAAAAATTAAATTAAAGGGTTCTATCATTTGAGCTGTCAATTTTGATTCCAATAAAAGGCATGGCAAAAACGCCGGAAAGCACGGAAATTTCGTCTAGTCTCTACAAGGTCCATGTAGTATACAGCCCCGGATGTTATTTGCATACTATCTAACATTATCTTGCGCTCATCATGCCAGAGACTACACTCCCAAAGTACGTGATGAGCGGACTGTTCATATTCGAAAGCAGCTGTAGAGCATGGACACACAGGAGAATCAACCAGCCTAAATGAGAACAGTTTACCCCTAAAATTACCATGGCCGGTAAGGAATTGCGATACACAATGATCTATTTCTAACCAGGTTTTAGTTAGGCGATCGCGAACGCACGGAAAGTATTTATATAAATGACGCCCTTTCGAAGATGCGTCCCACCTACATTGCCATTCGCTTAACAACTCATTATGTACGTCAGTGTGCGGTTTAAATAATCTATTGATTCTTAAGAATTCACGCGACGTAAGAAACCTTTTATCCATATCCTGTCTGGTTGAGTAATACATAGCGGCGCGACGCTGTACCTCCAAATCGACTGGGAGCACACCCGCGAGGACAGGCAAAGCTTCCGTACTAACAGTTCTATACGCCTTACACAAGAATATCAACGCCAAACGTTGACTCTGTAGCAGTTTCCTGCGCACAGCACCGATAGTAGCCCTATCGGCCCATACAGGTGATCCGTATGCAATACACGCTAGATAAGTTGCTCCATAGATGACTTTGAGCGTAGTGAATGAGAGTCCCCACGTAGAAGTCGATATCCTTGTCAAGGCGTAAAAGTTCCTTTTTGATTTTTCCCCAACATTTATTATATGCTCAAGAAAAGAAAAATTTCTTTCTAAAATCAACCCTAGGTAACAAACTGATTCTTTTCTTTTGACAGTAATATTATTAAATTTAATTCGCGGTGGTGATTTTAATATTCCTTTTAATAGTAGTTGGAACGTTTTCTGAGGTGCGAACGTAAGGCGGTTTCTTTCACCCCATTCGGATATTAATTGTAAACACGTATTTGCCAAACTTTCCAGCCCCGTTCTACTATTACTATTTGACTCTACAAGTAATAGGCCATCATCCGCATATCCGGTCAAAGTGCACCCTACAGGTAAGGGAATCGAAAGAAAATCATCGAAACCCAAATTCCATAAATATGGACCTACAACCGAACCTAAGATATCCCAATACCGAATTTCATTACAATCGCTTCAACGGTTGAGCATCTACCCCCTCCTAACCCCACAGGTTTGGGGTTGATAAAAAATGAATACCCCAATCTCATTTTTAGAGCTCATACTATCCAAATTCAAAATTTCATCCAAATTGGACGAGCCGTTTCCGAGAAACCAATTACATATATATAATACAAGTTTAGCGCGTTTAAATAAGAGAGTGACAAGCAGGCGTTGACGGGTTAAATTACACTTCCCTACAAATAAATGTAGGGGAATTAGTCACTTAAGTATTGATTTTTTTACTGTATTTTAGCTCAGCAGAGACAAGTGGAGAAAGTGTAGAGGATTCAGGTAAACTCACATTAGCATACGAGAGGTTGTATGAAGTGCCCAGGACCATAGTTGAGAGATTCTCAGATCATATCAAATATCTAGATCTCAGTCACAATAAGATCACGTAGGTATAATTTCAAATTAACTTATCAAATATAATATATATCATATAACAACTACTGCCTCGGTGGCGTAGTTGTATTACGGTACGACTGCAAAGCTGAGGTCTCGGGTTCGATCCCCGGGTCGGGCAAAGTGATATTGGGTTTTTCGATTCAGTATCAGCCCGGAGTCTGGAATTTGTGCCCGATATGGCGATAGGCTCGCCCCCTATCACATCGTGGGACGGAATAAGAATGGCGAAAAGTGGGTGCATTAAGTTGCGCCTCTGCCTACCCCTTCGGGGATAAAAGGCGTGAGTTTATAGTATAGTATATAACAACCAATGTGGTATGCAATGTATTTATCTGTTTTCTATGAAATTATCCAAATAGTTGGAGAAATACCAATATAATTCTTCATAATTCGTATCTCTATTTTCACAGAATTTGTGTTGTTTTTGCTTTTATTGGCATATAAAATATTATTCGAAATAAAGTACAGAAAACTATTATTTCAGGAACTTGGATGCACTGGTTTACTTTAAACATCTAACGTCTCTGATAGCTGACCACAACCCAATAACTGAGAACTGCATTCTGCCACCATTGCCCAAGCTTCAACTGCTATGGTAAGTTTGAATCTTTTTATCACTGGCCGTTTCTTGCTAACGCTTCTTGGGAACGGTTATTTAGGCGCCATTAGCATATTATACTTAGTATCAATAGTGATAACAAAAGTTTCCTAATTTCGCCGCACGCGCAGAAAATTGTGAGGCCTTAAACCATCTATAGGTACTGTATAATTTCATCCGCGCGATATGACGCGATATGATATGGCGCGCAGATGACGCCTTATCAACTTTTGAGTGGAAATTTCGCGAGTTAAGTGGCCTTTGATTATTCATCGTGGTATGCGATTGCACTCATAGGTATTTAATGCATATTAAAATAATTAAACAAGCGGAAGGTTACCTACTTGGACTGCAAGCCATTAGGAAAATTAGTGGCGTGCGTCATCGTGGATGGCATTATCTATAAAAAGTATGCGCCATGTGCTTATTGCCGCGGGCAAATTATGTTACATCCAAAGTAACTACTATGTACTTAGTATGCCGTTTTTTGTCCTTATAAAACATAAATAAATCTATACTAATATTATAAAGAGGAAAGATTTGATTGTTTGTTTGTTCGTAATGGATAAACTCAAAAACTAATGACCGATTTTGAAGAATCTTCCACTAATAGGAAGCTACCTTACTCCTGAGTGCCATAGGCTACTTTTTATCCTAAATCGTATCACTTCAGATAAATGCTGTACTTTATAATATGCTTATAGGTTAAACCACTGCAAAATATCCTCCTTGTACCCGTGGGTGGGTAAGTTGAAAGACTCGTGCCCGAACCTGCAGTACTTGTGCCTGATGGGCAACCCGGCCGCACCGAGTTACTTCAACGGAGGTACCTTCTACGAGTATTTACAATATAGGTGAGATTTTTACAAAATTCTCATATAGATTACAAAAGAAGCAGTCATAATTTATCTGACATCAAGGTTTTGACCCAAAAAACCATGGTACAAAGAAGGGCCGCCGCTATTTGCCATCTGTCTAGAATGTAAAATAGCTTCTAGCGCCTTATATGAATCAGTTTTTAACCTTTAAATTAATTAATTCGCTGAATAATCCGGCTCGAAGGACCATACTCGGAACCATGTTTTGACATAATATGCTGAGCGATCCTACAGAAAATGATGCTGTTAATACTGCCTATAAATTAATTTGTTACATTCCATCTTGTGTATATTGAATTCACATTACCAATATTTAGTTACATAATGAAATATTTATATTGACTTTTAATAAACAAGACTCGATCTTATGACCTCTCACACCAAGTCGATTGTAAAATATCACGAACCGTTTCCAATCTTCAAATATTTTGTTTTCACCACTAATATCCTACTTAATATTATAAACGCGAAAGTTTGTAAGAATGTATGGATTTATGTTTGTTACTCTTTCACGCAAAAACTACTGAACGGATTTCGATGAAATTTGGCACATGGGTAGATCATGTCCTGGATTGACTGGAGTAAACGCGGGCGGAGCCGCGAGCAAAAGCTAGTCTACCATAAACAAAGGCCATAAGGATGATTATCATTTATCAAATTCAGCCTTATCACCTGTACACTTGCACTAACCCAATAATAATATAATTTCCAGGTTATTCGTGATATCCCAATTTCCATCGTTAAACCACTTGGACGACAGGAAAGTGACGGAAGACCAGCGCGCCGAAGCCCACAGGCTTTACAAGAGGCCGTTCCTGGAACGCATCGTCAACCCAGGGTCCGGTGGGATATCAATACTAAACTCATCAGTAAAGTGGAATAACGTTCAGACAAAACTGGCCTCTTTGTGGGGTAAGGACAATACCAGGAATAATCGGAACCTTTTGATTTAAATGTGGACTTAAGAGAAGCCAGGATATCCAATAATAGAGATATTTTATGTATTTGTATGTTTAGATATTTCGAAGAATTTTTTTGGAAGATATTTATATTCACCTGGATAATAATTACAGTATGCAGGTGTAAAACTGTTGGTGGTGTTTTTCTGGTGGTAGGTCTCTCATATGTAAAAGGCCGTCTGGGTGGGTACCACCGCAATGTCTTTTTCTACCGCCAAGCAGCAGTGTGCATGCACTGTTTTGTTTCGGTTTGAAGGACATTGTAGCCAGTGTAACTACTGGACATAACGAGACTTAACATCTTATGTCTCAGGATGACGAGCGCAGTGGAATATCACACAGTACTTTATAACTCAAGGTGCTGGATGGTACTGCTACTGTTTATGGGTGGTCGTATCGCTTACCATCAGGCAAACGGTATACTCGTCTAGTTATACAATGCAATAAAAAAACCGCCATAGTGGCCTACTTAAGTGAGTCGCGTTCTGGGATGAGACTGTGTATATCTGATTTGGAACAGACCGGCAAAATTGTATGGACTGGCATCAGTCGACACTTTGCCTGGACCCCACCCCACGTACCATCAGGTGCAATGGGGTCACTTCGCCGTGTATAAAACGAGGGGATGATCTATTTATTAATCTACTAGTCTAATGCAAATAACTCTTTAAAATGTAAAAATATGTTCATACTCAGGATAGTTATTTTTCAAGAAGGCGACAGAACACAATAATATAAACTTAATAATATTATAGGAAAATTCTAGTATTTGTATTTTAGTTCCAAATTATAACTATTGGAAATAAGATTATCATGACAAATAATACATAAAAATCAGGTAGGAGTTGTAATAATTATAATACTATGTTTACATCGTTTGGATATAGATGACTGCCTCGTTGGCGTAGTTGTGTTACTGTATATGTAGTATGACTGCAATGCTGAGGTCTCGGGTTCGGATTCCCGGGTCGGGCAAAGTGATATTGGGTTTTAAATTCAGTATCAGCTCGGAGTCTGGTATTTATACCCGATATGGTGATAGGCTCGCCCCCTATCACATCATGGGACGGAATACGCACGGCCAAATGTGGGTGCACTAGTTGCGCCTCTGCCTACCGCTTCGGGGATAAAGGGCGTGAGTAAATGTGTGTGTTATAGATGAGTTTAAAAAAATCTGAAACTACCCTCTTAGTAGATATAAAAAAAACTATTTATAATGCCATCCACGATGACTACAATGAATATGGCTCGGGACCAACGCTTGGATCAGTGGGCTTGGAATGTGGCCATAAACGCAACTCGTAAGACGATATCGTTTAATTTTGATGTTTGTGATTGATCGAGATACCAATACGCCAGTCACGTGCTAGTCTCTCAACCAATCCCAATAAAACGAAATGGAGTCGTGTCGTGTTTTTGTCACATTCTAAGCTCACAGTTATCTTACCCCGCGACACCCTGCTCAAAATGTGGGACGCGTCTTCGTGGATGATATCCATTCTTCCTTTCATAGTATGAAACAAAGTCAAAAAGTACTGAATGAATTTCGATGAAACTTGGTATGGAGATAGTTTGAGACCTTGGGGAAGTTTTAGGCTACTTTTTATCCCGGGAAAATATATAGCGGGACTTTTATCCCGGCTAAAATCACACGAGTGATGCCGTGAGTAATAGCTGGTTATATATATCCGGTAACGATGTAAAGTAATTTTAAGTTAATTTATTACTTAGGTATTTTAGTAAAAAATCATATTTTGCCAACTTATAAAGCGTTTACACAATGCGTAAATTATAAGTGACCGATGGTTGTGGGTGCTTTTCCTGCCATTTTTTTAATACATTTCCGACCATATCAATTCTACATTCCTTTTATGAAAAGTCATAACTGCTATTTCGCAAATAAATACTGATGGGATTTTTTATAAATTCGTAATTAATTTAGATAGACGACGATGGTGCTTCAAAAATACCCACAAGTCTGAAAGCACCAAGAAATTAAAATTATCTTATTAATATATTTGGTAAAGGAATTTGCTAAATAATTCAATGCTATGAAAATATAGTATGATTTCGAAATACATATCTCTGATGCTTATTTAATGTTTCGTATTTTCATTACAAACCATAAGATAACAAGATTGCATTTGTGAAATATATTTTATGATTGTAGTACTAAGAAACGAATTTACAGTTTGAATAAAATGTGATGCGAAAAATATGACATTTCGTAACTACGTACTGTATGCAAATAAATTCTCTCTCTAATATTTTAGAGTAATTTTGATTTTTTCAATCGGAATTAACGCAATATATTTTAATGTGTATGTTTATTCAAAATATTAATTGTAGATTGAATCCGTGTCATTGATTTATTAGCTAAGAAGAGCTGGTTTGATTCCCAAGTCTGGCAAGGATTTACACGGATTTTGTGCGAATCATAAGAGCGTTTTGTCACCTTTGCCTAGCCTTACGAGGATACAGCGCAAGCTTATTAGTTATTATGTAATGTATAATGTTTATTATTTAAAATTTAAATAGCTAATTGTGATAGATTTATAATTATAAGTGAAATTAAACACTGTATGATACAGGAATTTGATGTATTACGTATATTTACATTATGTTACATTCTTAAATAAATTCTTTATGAATTAAATATTTATTTTATTACATTACTTCCATAAGTACTAACCTATACACTAACCACAATCATATTGATACAAATAGAATTAACCAAAATCGAATTTATGTTTTAAAAGACTAGCTTACTTTAACTTCGATTACACAACAGCTGCGTAACCAGACTCATTACAAGGGGTCTGACCCCCCATGTCCCCATGACCCCCCAACAACATACTTCATTTACAGAAATGGATTCTTCTCTAAACATAAAAATCTATTTAATCAAACAAATCAAAAGCGGGTTTCTTCCACGCTGTAAGGTCTACATAAGGAATGGAGTTGTAGTCGTCGCAGCTGTATTTCGGGTTGTAAGTCGATTCAACTTCAAATGCCTTTTTTTGCACGTAGTACACGCCGTCTGTGTTGTCGCAAATCAAACGCGCCATAGATGTTTTCTTTATTTCTCGTAGTTGATCTGTTAGAGAATTGATATTTCCTTATTAAGGCAAGCATAAATTCAGAAAGTGACACATTTATGGCTACTGAAAGGTTTTGTATATTTTTAATTGCGTTAATTTTGTTAGGTTATTGCACGTTGTAGCCTAAAGTAGTCTGTAGAACTTAGTTCATCTATGACTTAAACAATACGTATATGAAATAAAATGTTGGTTTTGGAAAATTATTGTGTCGGCGGTAGATAAGATGACACTAAATATTTTTCAATAAATATCTCACCAGGTGTAAAAGAGTGTGGCATTTCTCCGTTATCATAAAAGAACCTGTCTCCAATCCTGGTCCTGTAGAACTGCTCGGCCACGATGCAGTGGAAAGTGTGTCCCAGGATTGAACCCTGCACGTCGCGCTCCATAGCACCCCCCACTATCAAGTCTATGTCGTCCACGCACTCATATAATTGAGTGAGAGCGTTTATTCGCTGTAAGAAGGTACGTACTCAAAAATTATAATGGGGATAAAATAAAAAAAAAATAAAAAGGTGTGCGCAGGTGCACGCTCTTTCTATAAATTGTATTGAATCCAATTTTTTCATTTATGAAAGGCAAATTTTTTATACTTACGTCTTGCGATATTTCTCCAGCCAAATCTTGAAATGTCCTTGCTTTTCGCAGACCACAAATTTCTCTAAAAGAATCAGAAATATCTATTGGTATATCAATTTAAGTGAAAAAAAAAAATGTTAAACCACATTACGCTCTCCATAAACTAATCGGGTCAAAACAATCAAATAGAGTCCTTTACGGAAAATTATAGTTAATATATATTTGGACTACACTATACCGTCACTCGCAGATTCATTTTTTTATGGAGGAAGGTAATTTTAATTAATAAGGTGAGGTATAGTAATCTCATTCAAATAACTTGAAAATAATATGAAATTTAAAATTCAAAATACTTCGGTTTCCACATCAATTACTATTATTCCCAGGATCAGCAGTTATTTACCCTCTCTGCTCTCCAGATTCTCCAGTATTGACCCAACAACATACCTTTTCCCTCTACTCTCCAGATTATCCAGTATTGACCATTATAAAAATATACCTGTAGTCATTATACGAAGCCAGACCGTGATCCCTGCCTCGCTGTATGTCCATAGCTATAAGATCCAGTCCCCAGCTATTGTGGGACTTGAACAGCAAGTTTGATAACTCGCCGGTAACAAAGGGGTCTGATTCCGCGGCATGATGCGCCACTATACCGCGGACGATGTCGTCGAAGGACTCCGCATTCTGCTCCAACAGACTTGGGTTGAAGTAGTGGTCGCTTATTCTAAAAATTAGTAAATTTAACTATTGTCACTTGGTCAAAAACTAAACGTGTTAAAATCCATGTATTTTGAGATAGGTCGGTAAATGGCAATTTTCGCAAATGCCATTATCCAATTTCGCGTTTTCTAAGGACTTTTTTGGACATGTTATCTGTTATGTATAAAAAAGGATAAAATATATCAGGAAACTACCCTATAATACATTGTTTAGTCTCTCTCAAGTTGACTTCAATATTGCTATCAATCAATCAATTAAACAGCCTATCGCCGTCGACTGCTGAATGTAGACCTCCCCAAGTGTAATATTGCTGTAATTTGATCTAATCCGACCACCTACCTATGTAAGTAGGCAGCGTTATAACTCGAAGGGCAGGCCATGATAGTGTCTGGGACTATTGAGTGAAGGAATCTGAACGCGCCCGCTCCAAACCCGTTGATAACTCCAGGGTTCACGTCCTCCGAATAGTCGCGGCTGTACAGGTTCGATGGGGAAATGCGGTAGTAGCGTAGGTAGCTCTCGCCTGTAAAACATTTATTATAGTTTTGGCAACATCACGTCTTTGTCTTTCCGGAGTAGTTCACCAGTTCGATAAGTATGTTACGTCTCATATTGTAATAGGGGGCGCGCCATTGGATCAAGCCTACGACCATCTCGGCGTGGCAGTCTTATAGCGTAAGCATTACAATTACGTCACCGAGACTTTGAACTTCATTACGAGTGGACTGGTCGCTTACTCTCACGTATAATAATCATTGTAGGTACATGCTATCGCATGGCTCCGTGGTCTACGGCCGTGTCCAGTTTACGCATACGACTGCCCAGGTGGAAAGTTAATTATTTTAGCGCTGCATTCAACTACGTTACCAAAGTTAAGCGGCAGCCACTCCTGATACGTGATATGCTGGATCTCTGCTATAACTATCTTTCGTGCCTCCTGATACAGCTTCTCGTCGCTCCACAGCGGGTTCAGGTTGCTCAAGATGTCTGCCACTCGGTTGTGCTCTCGGAGTAGAAGAGTGTGTAACATGGCCAGGGTTGGAGTCTGGTTTACTCGTACATCACCTGTGAAGTAAGGGTACATACAATATGATCGTATTATTTACGAATTTTGGATATTGTTTTTTTTTGTAGAGTGGGCAATGTGTTTGTTCTTTCAACCTTCTTTCTAAAACGGAAAACTAGGCTTACTAAGCAAATACAGTAGGTATAGAGTTGAGTCAGTAGATACTTTTTCAGAAGTCCTTACACTGGCAATACATTAAACTTCATAAAAAATCGTAAGTAATTCTTACCGGTAAGGTAACAAGGTTCAGATGTATTCCTCAGATCGCAGGCAGCTGCCTTATCGTCAACGGAGGGTAGGAACCCTCTGAGTGATCCTTTCTTCTTCACCTGTCGCAATCTCCCACCACACTTACTGCGCAACTTTGATGCTGTTTTCTTATCGGAGCCGTAAATTGCAGAGCCGTCAAGAAAACTGGTCACTGTATTCATCTGCACGAAGTTTGAATATTACGAAAAAAACATTTTTGAAAAAACAGTTCTGATTTTGAAGTCTTGTATTTTAGCTGCTCATCTCAGGAATTAAACCCAATACCTTCCCTTTCCCAATACCTACCTTTTTACTTCTTCTAGAGCGATATGGCAATTTCTTTAGTGTAGTAGTCCGCCTAAATAAAATGATTGGGTTGATACATGTACCTGCTCGGCATGTCCTAAACTGCAGTCTTCTCTAGGCGTAGTGATGCTGCGGACCATGTTGAGGCACTTCACACCATAATAACTATAGAACGGGTCGTCATCGGACACGCAGATAGGGATGCACTTGTCGTTCTGCCACTCTGATGGTAGCACGCCTTGCCCGTTACCGAGGCAGCATTGAATGCCGCCTTCGTCTGTATGAAAAATAATTATAGCTCAGGTTGTTCTAAAATGAAACTGAAGGAGTGGTTTATTAGACCGTAACATGAAGCGCAAAGAAGCGTGGGCTTGAATTTAGATCGTAACATGATGTAAAATCTATTTTTACTTTTGCAGTTATAGAATTTAGGTATAACGTAATTTTTAACTAGGTTTCTTGTTTTAGACATATGATTTAATTCGGTACAAGCATTCACCTTGATGTTGGTCATTACGGTTGGCTGTTAACGACGTTGCCTGAAAACAAAACTTAATGGCGCCCAACATGGTACATACCAGTAACCTCCATTTGTTTGAAGAGCATGTCGTGAGTGATGAACTGGCCCCATTGCATGTTCATGTAGGTGAGCACGCGGCTGGGGATCGGTCGGTCAGCAAACAATCGTGTAGAGAGCATGCGGGCGTTAGGGAGCTGACAACCGCTACGGGCTACTGGCATCGCATAGATTCCTGGTGTGAAAGTTTAAAAAGTTGATATTTTAATATTAGTGGGATAAAATTGAAAGTGATAACTGAAGAAGACATTTGTTAGAAGTTAGAGAAGGAGATTTAATTAAAAAAACACGAATTGAGAACTTCCTCTTTTTTTTGAAGTCGGTTAAATTTTTTAAGCAAAATTAGTATGAGTATTTCTTTTTTGTCGTATAATATTTACCATGTTTCAAATACGAAAATAAAATAGGAAACAAAAAATTATTAGACACTATGTTTCGAAAATTTACGACAATTTCAAACAACCAATCATCGAAACCGAAACGTCACATAACGCACCATCAGAATACCGCGGAGTGGCGATTCTAGTGAAGGGTGCTCCTCCCCTACCCCACTGCGGGTACTTCTGGTTGTTGCAGGTGCCATCGATGGAGCGGTACTTGCTGTTCGAGCACTTAATGCTGAGGGGAGAGCAGAAAGACGGCACGTGGACCTTTATCACTTGGTGCTCGAGGAACGCTATGAACGTGTTTGGAGTTACGTCGCAGCTGTAAACAGGAGTATCAAACATACAAACATCCTTTGTTTGCCATAATACAGGCCAAATATGTAATTCTTGGTTAAGTCAGTGAAAAGCGATGTAAGATTTTTGCAGGTCTCGCTGCTATTGTAGATGCAGTCTAGAAAAGTATATAGGGGTTTCTTTGGGATAGTAAGTACTATCAAGTATACACAATAAACATAATTGGAATAAAATTCCATTGTAATGTAAGAATTTTGGTGGTTTAGGTATCACCAAACGGGCGAAGAGAAGAGAGAGAGATAGGAGTCCCGTGCTCAGCAGTGGGCGGTATATAATACAGGACTGGTAAGGTATGGTAAACGGGCGAAAATGAATTAACTTCTTCTTCTTCTTGTTATGTTAAAAAAAATTAAATGAGATTCCACCCTATTTAAACACCTACCTAGAACACAACTTATTCTGCAGAAGTTTAGTCGCAGCAATCAGTTCGTGTGATAGATCCGCTGCTTTCTTCACATCATCAGTCATTTTGGTCGTGAAGAAGTGCAGCATGGAGGGAGAGGACATCTCCAGATTGATGCCACTTTTCACCAGCTCGTTCCCGCGACGGCTTGCTGCGCGGGACAATTCCCGACCGCAGCGGAGACATTCCTCCACTAGCTCTGGTGATATGGGACCTTCTTCTTCTGGTGGCATTAATTTATTGGCATATTTTATACCGTTATGTTGAAAATAATCTTGCAAGCCATCAGAAATAGGGAATACAAATCCATTTTAATAAGTGTTTGAGGAAGCATATAAATAGAAATTTGATTATGAGAACTTAAAAAACTTTTTGGACTGTCCAGAGTGCATGTCTTGACAGTTCTATATAATTGTGCTTCAATTCTTAGAAACTTACTGTTATGTTGCCAGATTTGGGAGTCGAAGTCAGTACCTCACGGCCTACGGCCCACATTGACGTATATAATATTGTATAGATATAGGACACAACTTGCATAACTCATGTTGATTTAGTTAGGTAAGCAACATTTTTATATGTATAATAAATTAACTAACGTGTTTTTTGTTGTTATAAAAGTAAAAAAAACTTACCTATTGAATGACATTTAAATAAATCCGACACCAAAGAAGTCGTTGTTGCTAATAATGGACATAGTGCCGATAATAAATCCCCAGTCAAAAAGTCCCAATCACTACTGAGACATCCGTTCGTATTCGCAAAGAGTAAACACAGAAGCACTAGAACCTTAAAAACACTTTTATATTTACAAATAAAGTTTTTCATGTCCATGACTGTTGGAATTTTACACATTTAAATCTTATATGCTATTTAAATAACGGTATTTTAACTCATTTCTTTTAGCAGGTATTATTTTAAGCCAGTAATAATTATAAACATTTTTTTGATAATATTGCTATTTAAAAAAGTTTTTTATTTTCTTTATTTCGATATAGCAGCACGCAGTTTCGATATATGAATCGAACTAAAGAGGTTGAATCATAGATCGGTTACCATCTAATCATGTCACGTACGTTGCATTAGTTTCTTTCAATCTGTAATATTTTTAACGGATAAAGCATGTACTTATCAAACATTACCTAATAATTGCATGTACCTGTTCTTAAGTCTGTTAATTGTTATATAATATTAATAATTATCTATTGTGGTCTATTTTCATTTTTATGAACCGTTAACGCCGAATTTCTCTAATGTCGACCGTGTCATCTTTCAGTTAAGGTGCATTTAATGTTTTATCATACCGAGCGCAGCCATACACTCCACCAATCAAATTGAACCTAAAACTAACATAACCATGAAAAACCTAACATAATATCGTTCACTCCACAGCCACTCACTCACTTAATTTTTTTCTGTTGCGGCGACATTACGCACAAGTTAATTCTAATTATAAAAAAATAAAAACCTATATTTGGTTTATTACGAACCTAACAATCTACTTACTCCTGTACTCTCAGAAGCTATTATCCTCTGATAACATCCTTAAACACGGCCATAATCTCAGTGTTGGAAAGCAACGCGAAATGTAAGATAGTTCTCTCTGGGGAAAGTTTGTAGCTAGGTTAATATTCTGGTAGACTTGTTAGTTTAAGCCAATCTACTCGATCCTCGATCTTTTAATACTCGTACAAGTTTATTAGACCAAAAAGGAAACGCTTTTTAAAATGAAACATATTTAGGTATTCTCAAAAAACAATTTATTTTTGTTCGTTATTACCTTTACCATAAAATATTTGATAAAAGTAATCATATGAATAGATAATAACAAATGAAATGAATAGTTGACCCGAATAGACGAACCACAGACAATAAACTTTAATGGCCGCCCTCTATTTTTTTATGAAGGCATTATATTATAACCCGGATAAAAAGGGCTGGCATATAGGTAATTGTAACGGTTTTAATGACATTATAGCATATTGATACCGAGATTTACACCCGTATTCACAAACAATACAATGAGGACGCACAGTGCGCCCGAACACATAGTTTGTTCAGCTTTGTTTATCTAACAAGTAACTGAGCAAAATTGTATTTCAATACTATCCAATCACAGCGGCCCTTTGCCTATGCACTGCGAAGTCTGTCATGCCAAACGCACTGACAACTTATTATTATGGCATTAGTCCTTAGTTAAGTATATCGTTTTAACGTTTGTGAATAGAGGCGTTCGGCATCGTCCAGACAACATATTGCCGTAAAAGTGAGTAGCAACGCTACACTGATGCGAAACTGACAGTTCCTGAACTGAGGCGCGACAGGGTAGTGTTCTTGGCAACAAGTTGACAGTGTCTGTGTGATGTCACAAAATAAAGATCACAGTGCAATGCCATGTAGTAGTAGTACTTTGTTATTGCCAGTTCGATGGTGTTGCTGTTATTACGGGCAGGCGAAACATAATACGTCAAACACGTGACCTGGTAGACAAGATGCCTTTTTAAATTGTAAACAATAAACGGATTTCATACAAATATAATTTTCTTTTGTTCATTACGAACCTAACAATCTACTTACTCCTGTACTCTGAGAGGTTATTATCCTCCGAAAACACATCCTTTAGCCATAAAATTAGCCAATGCCTATACGCGTTAACGATTGCAGAAAGGCGTCTACGGGTCCTGGTTAGTTCATATTATCATTCATCAGTACCTACACACAATAAAATACTACTACTCGATTTTTTTATATTTATAAAACTCAATAACAAGAAGGGCAAGCTGATAACCTAAGACTAAGCGACACGAGATCCTATAAACAGTAGCAACAACACCAACGTGATCCACAGCCAAAAAAACTACTGCATGGCACTGCATCTTAAGTCTCATAATGCTCTATATCACTATCACATTGAAACCAGATTAGAACAAAACTTGTTCATCATATCGCGGCTAAAATTCTGCAAGGACATGAAGCCTTATTGAATATAGGTGATGCTCCGCCCGCGTGAAAAAGTTTTTCCGGGTTAAAAACATTTCCCGGGATAAAAATTAGCCTATATAGCACTCAGGACTTATGTAGATTCCTATTAGTGAAGGAATTTTCAAAATCAGTTCAGTATTTCCTGAGATTAGCGCATTCAACCAAATAAACAGACTCTTTAGCTTTATTCTTACTTACTTACTTAGATATAAAAAGCAAAAATATTTTTTTTTACATCAGAAACATAATAATATTTTTAGGATAACTTTAATGACAGATGGAATTATCTTTCCTGATTTCATCTTATCGCCAAATGTCGTCACAGGTGTTTCATCGTGAAGAAATTTTATTATCTGTCGCTTCACTGTAATCATCTTCACATTACATTCTAGATTTTCATTCATGATGAATCACAGACTCGTAGATAAAATTAAGTAATAAATTACAAATTAGCTACTTACATAATTCTATTGATTTAGATAATAGTTTTTCCGGACCCGTATTACAGCGTATCGGCTATCCAGCGTATCGGCTATCCGGCGTACCAGCTATTCCGTAACCATAAACAGATGCGGAACATTGATGACGGATTATTAGTATAAATGACCTTTACCATTGTCCATGGCACTCTATCTGGACCTCACTTTGCTTACCATCAGCTGCAGTGGGGCCATTTTGCCTACCCATACAAAAAAAATAGAATATTTGAAATGCTTACAAAATACTTATTTCGCTTGGTATATTCTTACCATTAACATGTAGTTAGGGGTTTGTATAGTTTATTGGAATCGACCTTTAATATCATCAACATCATCAGCCACATGATGACACTGCTGAACAATGAACATAGGCCTCCCCTAAAGATTTCCAGACGGACCTGTCAAAAGCGGCTTAGGGCTCATACACATAAACACGACACGGCGTCGCACAGTGGGCGGAAAAACGGGTCTCCCTTTCATAGGAATTTTGAAAAAAAAAATGCGAATTTTCTCAAATTTGCGTATGCAGTATTGTTAATATCATTAGAACATTAAATATTATTGCAATTTGGACAGTTTTTTGTGTCAAAAAATGAAGAAAATGGACTTTGAAAGTTTTCAATGTATGAAAACGACTTTTGTTTGCCTCATAACTTTTTTCCATATTAAGATGTAAAGCTGAAACTTTCAGGTATTGTAACTTAGACCCTACCCAAGCCATATGACATTTGACCTTGACCCCGGCCGTGCCCGTTTAGAAGATATAAAGTAAGTAAAAATGCATGTTTAGCCCTAACTTTGGCACAGACTAATATGCCTTAAATAAATTAATTTCTTATTTTTTTCTATGCAGCATTATTATACGATAGTTAAAGATCTCAAACTACTTTTTACCTTGACCTTGAAGGAATCCGTTCCAAAGATATTAATCAATTAAAAGTGCGTATTTTGACTATAATGACACATGGGCATAAATACATCTTTAAACTATTTGTCTGAAATTAGCTATCCTGGTATTGTTATACGATAGCTAAAGTCCTTATATGACTTTTGACCTTGACCTTCAAGAAGCCCGTTTAAAAGATATCATTGAATTAGAAACGCCTATTTCGCCGATGATACCACAAGGGATTATGAACTTCAAATAAATCAATTTTGTTTTATGCAGTATTATCATAATAATATAATAGCTAAAGAACCTATACGTCTTTTCACTTTGACCTTGAATGACCCCGTTTCAAAGATATGAATTAATTAAAAGTGCACAATATTATGATCATATTGTCATACGGGCATAACTACATCATGCAAGTCACTGTCTTTAATTTGTTATCCTGGTCAATACCGTATAACAATTTATACGTTAGCTAAAGACCTCATTAGACTTTTAAGCATTTTCATTTGCATAAGCATCCTAAACTACTTGCTTAGCATTATTCATTAGAAGTCCCATATTATCACGAAACTGATCTTTCACTGTTGTTGTTCCTGTTTGTCTCCTTTAGCTTGACATTTCTTGAAGTGAAGGCGGTATGCTATGTGTCATAATTGGTCATAATATCGGCTTAAGCATTTCTAACTCATTTATATATTTTAAACGGGCTTCTTCAAGGTCATGGTTAAAAGTCTAATGAGGTCTTTAGCTAACGTATAAATTGTTATACGGTATTGACCAGGATAACAAATTAAAGACAGTGACTTGCATGATGTAGTTATGCCCGTATGACAATATGATCATAATATTGTGCACTTTTAATTAATTCATATCTTTGGAACGGGGTCATTCAAGGTCAAAGTGAAAAGACGTATAGGATCTTTAGCTATCATATTATTATAATAATACTGCATAAAACAAAATTGGTTTATTAGAAGTTCATAATCCCTTGTGGTATCATCGGCGAAATAGGCGTTTCTAATTCAATGATATCTTTTAAACGGGCTTCTTGAAGGTCAAGGTCAAAAGTCATATAAGGTCTTTAGCTATCGTATAACAATACCAGGATAGCTAATTTCAGACAGATAGTTGCAAGATGTGTATATGCCCATGTGTCATTATGGTCAAAATACGCACTTTTCATTGATTAATATCTTTGGAACGGATTCCTTCAAGGCCAAGGTAAAAAGTAGTTTGAGATCTTTAACTATCGTATAATAATGCTGCATAGAAAAAAATAAGAAATTAATTTATTTAAGGTATATTAGTCTATGTCAAAGTATGGGCTAAACATGCATTTTTACTTACCTTATATCTTCTAAACGGGCACGGCCGGGGTCAAGGTCAAATGTCATATGGCTTGGGTAGGGTCTAAGTTACAATACCTGAAAGTTTCAGCTTTACATCTTAATATGGAACAAAGTTATGAGGCAAACAAAAGTCGTTTTCATACATTGAAAACTTTCAAAGTCCATTTTCTTCATTTTTTGACATAAAAAACTGTCCAGAATTGCAATAATATTTAATGTTCTAATGATATTAACAATACTGCATACTCAGATTTGAGAAACCTCGCAATTTTTTTTTCGAAATTCCTATGAAAGGGAGACCCGTTTTTCCGCCCACTGTGCGTCGCGTCGTGAAGCGGCCTCGCGTCGTGGGACGGCGCGACGTCGTGTCGCGTTTATGTGTATGAGCCCTTACATCCAGTGGATGACTTGTCATCTGTCCACAATAGTCTATTTTCAAATGCAGAATTTTCTATTCTATCATCTCTCATTTCACCATCACCATTTAATAACAGCGGTTCATTAATATTTGAGTTCTGAAAATGGATATCTTATCTTATGTCTTTAAACGAGCAATTCTTGTATGTATATAATCTGAATCTCGGAAATGGCTCCAACGATTTTCATGAAATTTAGTTTGCCAGGGGGTTTCGGGGGCGATAAATCGATCTAGCTAGTATTCATTTTTAGAAAATGTCGTTATATCCGTGTTTTCAGTAATTCAACTTAAACATTAACTGTAAAATATGACTCTTCCTGATATCTATTGGCGAGTAATAGAACTACTCCTGTAGATGGCGTTGTTAAACACATAAACTGAAAAATATGACTCTGCCTGACATCTATTGGCGAGTAATAATACTATTTTTTTAATTGGGAGCAACTAACTGCTTTAACGAAACAACAACATTAAACTACTCCAGTAGATGGCGTTGTTAAGCAACACTAAACCAATGAGTGTTTGGTTTGAGGTTAGACCAAGAATAGTATATTGTGCAACTAGTGCGAGAAGTTGTAGATTGCCCACGAGAGCGAAGTTGAGCGCACGAGCGAAGCGAGTGAATGAAGTGAATTGAAATAACTGTGCTAATCAAGTCTTTATTTTGTTGCCTCCAAAACTCCTCGATAAAGTCTTGGTAAGATAGCCACTGCTTTACTTCGAAGTTCGATATAGGTACTCCTGAGGATAAAACAGAACCAAGTATGTGTCTGAAGGACTTGTATCCATGAACAAGAATAAATTAACAAAAATAATATATCCAGATTGAAATAGTGTCGACTGGCCGGAGATAATCAACTCTCGTCAGTCCACACTCTATATGGACTCCACTTCGCAGACTATCAGGTGCAGTGGGATAATTTGTTTGTGCTCGTATAATAAAACGTGATAAAATTCTACTTACATTCTAATGATGGCCAAACATTAAACCTTACATTAAAACCGTGATGGACTCGTTAACATTAATCAATCTACTCATTATTTACCTATTATTTTATCACATTTTGTTACATGCATGATATTAATAATATCTTATTTTGTACTTATGTCTAAAATTGAAAAATGTAAGTATGCATACAAGTTAGCAGATTTAAAGGTAACTTTAAGAAATATAAAAAATAGTCACATAATACTTATTTTAAATAATCCCGTCTATCAACATATATTTTTTTTCTCTAGATGCGAATGTGCTCACCTCACAATTTATTTTACAACTTTGAACCTTATAACCATAGATTTTAATGTCTTTAACTTTTATAAGACCAAAATACCACCATTACCAACGTAAAGTAATACCTAACTTTCTGATCTTTACAAATGTTCTGAATATGTAGTCCCACACTTTCGTAGTTATTCCGTACGCTGTAACAAAAATCAAAAATTATAATACGCCGTATACCGTGTCACCATAAAAATTTCATTATAAAACTGTGATTCTAAATTTGATTTCTATTTATAAAGAGGCAGCCTTGTGGGGGGGGATCTAACTGGGCAACCGCCCGGGCCCTTGCGCTGTGTCTTAGC
Organism: Sphinx pinastri; assembly: GCA_947568825.1. NCBI lineage: Eukaryota > Metazoa > Arthropoda > Insecta > Lepidoptera > Sphingidae > Sphinx > Sphinx pinastri. The sequence goes on along the minus strand of OX387627.1, from coordinate 2,895,524 downwards.
TGAGAACCTTTTTTAGCTTACAATCACTCTTTTTATTTTTATTCGGTCACGATAAAATCACTGCACGTCGCGTGATGGTAAGCGCGATGCCGTCCAGATAGAGTACCGAATGGCAGTAGATGGTTATCTCATGCCATTCGACACAATCATGCCGGCCTACTAAGCTGCTTCTTCACGCTACGGCGGAAGGACCCAGGATTATAGGAAGGAGGGAACACGTGCGCCGGTAAACTATTCCAAAGCCTGATACAAGTTGTTAAAATGATAACTTTTTGCCTCCGCTCTATTTATAGAAATTGATAGAGCTGGGTTGCTGGCAGCTTTGCTGTTGCTTTTCGTAGAATCAATGAGATTGAATGACAAATACCTTAGTTAACTTTAGTCAACAATGCACACACAACCGCACCTGCTGATTATGAATTTAGGATTAGAATTTCTGAATGTTGAAATAGTTATTTTTACCTTTATTGTGGTTAACGAAATGGTGATTTGAGTGGTATCTCTTCATGATGTAGAGGTAGGATCCGTCGGCAGGCGATCCATGGTGCACGTAATAGTGTATCATGTCATACGCCAAGTATCCTGCAAACAAAAGCAGTTATGTCCAGCTACTACACTCGGAAATACCCTTGACTTTTGATAGCGGTATTAGAAAAAACCCGCAACTGCCTAAGAAACTTAAATTTCACACTTAAATTTCCACTTTAATCACATCAAGATCACCGACGATATTCGTTTCGGAATGGAAAAAGGACAGCTCACTGTTTTGTCATTACTGGATTTCAGTAAAGCTTTTACCTAATTCAGTTGACTTTGATGTTCTCCTTGCCTTACTCCGCTCTATAAACATATCTCCGACGGTAATCGACTGGTTTCGCAGTTATTTGTACGGTCGCAGGCAGAGGGTTCGCCTTGGCGATAGTGTTTCGTCATGGTGCGATACTCTAGCCGGCGTACCGCAAGGCGGCGCGGCGTCCTATCTCCTTTACTCTTCACTATCTTTATCAAGTCCATATCTCAAAATCTTTCTTCTTCCTACCATCTTTATGCAGATGTCCTTCAAATTTACACTTAGTCTTCGCTATCTGAATTGAACAATGCCATTGCGATTATTAATTCCGATTTATCCGTTATATCTGACTGGAGTAATCGTTTTGGCCTCAAAGTAAACCCGATCAAAACTTAAGTGATAATAATGGGAAGCTCTCGTCTGGTGAGTAAAATTGACTGACCAGTTCTCTCTCCAGTGGTATTTGATGGGGTCATAATTGCTTTTAGCGAGACTGTCAAAAACTTCGGGGTTATATTTGATCGCAGTTTATCATGGGGCCCATAGCTCGCAGAGATGAGTCGTAGGCTTTTTGCGTCAGCTGCATCTCTGAAGAGACTTTGTAATTTTCTTCCCATTACCACTAGAATTGTGCTGGCACAATCTTTGTTGTTTTTGATAGATATTAGATTACATAAGATATTCTTATCTATTTTAGTTTATAGAAACACAGATAACCACTTTGTAAGTTTTATTTCACCACTCACCTATAAGTGCGCCAGTGATCTTAATACGAGGGTAGTTTATGAATGGCGACCCTGCACTATACAAGATGATTGCGAGCACCAGTGCGGGGATTGGCGGGAACACCTGACGCAGTTTGTCGAATGGCACCTGAAAATATCACGAAGGTTTCAAATAGTTTCTAGTAAAGTAAGACCACTGGGTTTGTTTCAAGTCTTACAGCCGGTCTTAATAACTTACTAACATTTAACTGGAGTTTGCTATATAGCTCGAAAGTAAAAATTATGGTAACTGTTACTGCTGTTTCAATATTAAAAACTTTGACGTAACTCTAGTGAGTGCACCAGTTTAGCAAAAACGAAACGCACCAATGACAGAAATCATATTCGACTTTCCGTAGTATTATAATGCTCTTTGTATTCGACCCTCCGATAGATTGGATAAGGTAAGGATAAGGTATTCTTATCTATCTTAGTTTATACAAAAAACAGATAACCACAAAAAGTAAGCATTTATCTTTTAGTAAGTTATTGAGACCGGCCGTTAGTCATGGCCGCGTTCGGATCCAGTGGTATTAGGGGTCAATAAAGGACTTATAAACACCAGTAGGGTCATTCGGGGCAACAGCACGCAGTGGGTAAGAGTTCGCATGGTCAATATCTCGGAACCTATTGAGGGGGCTCAGACACTTTTTTGGCTAGATCAGGGGCGCGTCAGGGACGATGTCAGAGCCACAAGCTATTTTACAAAGCCTCACTTGTTTAGCGAAAAACGGTGATCAACGTGATTTTGTTGATTAGTTACCAACATTTTGTGCTGGGAAAAAAGTGTATAGCTAGACGGTGCATCAGTTTACAAAAGTCCGTTAATTATGTTAACTTTACATGATTATTATAGTATTTATTTTAGTCATTAATTCTGTCCTAGAAAATAAATGCGTCTCAGCTAACGTGTGATTGTTTAAAATATTCCCTGTTTGGGTAAGAGTACGACGTTAAAAGTACGCACCCTGTTATAACTTCATTAAAATGATCGCACGGTTTTTTCTTCTTTAAGTTGCAATTAAGTCGAGTATTATTTGTTTAGATTTTTAGACCTTATACAGAAAAAAAATATTTTCATTAAACACTCTGCGTAGTTTTACCCACATAACGGGTCAATAGTACGAATTTCTCCCGATGCACTTAAACATGTATTGCAAAAAAAACAATGAAGCAATGTACAAAAACTCATTAAATAATGAAAGTAGAATAAATTTCCTTTACATAGAGTGTTAAAACGTTTTTCAAGACACTATATTTTTGACTGTGTAGATGATAGAAAAAAAAGTGCGTACTTTTAGGCCGAATGACCCTACTGATTTTATAAAAACCGGGATTTCCGATATTTTCGTAATTTATTAAATTAAATTATGAATACATGTATTCATACATAATGTTCCCTCTGAATGCATTAGGCAGAAACTAAGGATTGCTAATTTGCATGATTCTGGCACACTTCTTTGTTTTTTTCTATATTTATTAATTTCCTCATGCATTCCCGCCACTTTAGGTTACCATCCACACTCGCTTTATATAGATACTATCTTATTCTCCATCCTGTCAGTCACTTGTACTTTTTTGGGCACCTTCCGATATGGATATTATCCATAAAGGTGTGTAATGGCCCATTCACCTACACTCACTTGGCAACCAATGTCACTTTCATATTATCTACCATCAATTGTGATGAAAATACATCCCAGATATACAAAATCTCTTACTTACTGTAACTCATTATCTATCCTGCACTCTATCATACTTTGGTCCTTTCAAACACCTTAAAGTACTGGAAATCCCAGTTCTTAAAATTCGTACCGGTTCCGGAAACCCTAGTGGGGACGTTCGCAACTTTCAGATGATATTGAAGACACAAGTAAATCTATATAATAAAGATAGCTTTATAATATATTTTTTTAGGGCATTGAATGACGAGACGAGCATGCCGTTCGCCTGATGGTAAGCGATACGATCGCCCATAAACAGTAGTATAACACCATACAGCACCTTGAGTTATAAAGTACTGTGTGGCATTCCACTGCGCTCGTCATCCTGAGACATAAGATGTTAAGTCTCAATATGTCCAGTAGTTACACTGGCTACAATTTCCTTCAAACCGAAACACAACAGTGCATGCACACTGCTGCTTGGCGGTAGAAATAGACATTGTGGTGGTACCCACCCAGACGGACATATGAGAGACCTACCACCAGTGAAATATCCTTTGATCTTCATCATTCCACATCATGAGAGTAAAAACACATAACTGAAAAACGTTAAAGTAGGTAGGTCCCTCGTTATACCTACTGCCATTGATTTTGGTTATCATAATATTTAATGCAGCAGTAAGCTAAAAGTGAATCGTAAAAGTATTTTCTAACGTTGGGAAATCAAGCAATTTGTTACAAAGTTATTATTAAGTGTGTAATCTATTACTTATAATCGATATGCCTCTGTGCCGACGCGATCGCCTTTAAAATAATCGACAGTGCCGCGAAAAAATGAGTCAGATATTACTCTAGCTGAGAAAAACTAATCATTGTCGGTATCGCACAATTTAGTTTTTCTAAGTACTTGAAATTTTCCCCTTAGAAATGACTTTTGCAAATGCATTCGCTAAAGAGCTCAATAGTGCACTGAGCTGTTGCTAACTAGCCCCACATCTAAGTAGTAAAAATACGCTTGGCAGTTCACTCTTGACACAACCCAGAGACATACGTATCTTCAAAATATTATCACTCCGAGTAAGAGAACAGGGAATTTGTATTTTCACAATCGGCTTCTCGCGCGCTTCACGGCACGAATTGTTTTTTTTTTCTGTCAAAACGATAATGGCTGTTCAGTCAAAACTCAAAAGGTCTTGGTGCTGCTTGTAAACCAAAGTCTTTAAATATCATGTTACCTTATGGTGTATTCCATGGAGAAGAAAATGTAGTTTAATCATGACGAGCGAATACCCTGGATCCAGGTGGAACACCCACCGATGCACTGAGTACTCAATGATTGTCCAGAGCCCTATGCCTTGTAATATTTGGAGGATGAACTGCAAGGTTGACAGGCGCGGTTCTGTACACGTGTCTGTAACTAAAATACATTGGTTATTTTCACGCTGTTTTCTGAGATATTACCATGAAATGATATTTAATAAGTACCTACCTAACCTAAAAATCATGAATTGATTACCCACAAGTTTAAATTTTGAGGGTAGACTGGCTACCAAGTGGAAAAAATTACGGATACACTTTCGGAATCTTACTTGACCTACGTCACTCTAGACTAGGACCTAAACTAACTCAAGTTTAGCAACAAGAATATTAAAACCCACACACTTCACGCCTTTATCTCCAAAAGGGTAAACAGAGGTGCAACCAGGGCACCCACTTTTTGCCCGTGTGTTCCATCCCATGATGCTTATTGCCGGGCAGAAATTTCAGACTCTAAATCAGAGATATAAAAGCATTTATATATAGTATATCTAATATATAAAAATCTCGTGCCACAATGTTCGTTCCCGTACTCCTCCGAAACGGCTTGACCGATTCTCAAGAAATTTTGTGAGCATATTGAGTAGGTCTGAGAATCGTCCAACATCTATTTTTCATACCCCTAAGTGATAAGGGTTATTCACACTTAACATTTTTTTTTAATTTTTGGATAAAATTTATTGTTTTTATTTTTTTATGATACAACATTAAAAAATACATACAACCCTAAATTTTCAACCCTCTACGATCAACCCCTATTTTTTAATAGCCATTTTAGTAATTTAATAACTTTTCGATTTCGATGAAATTTGGCACACGGGTAGATTATGTATAGGTACTTTTTATACCGGGAAAATATAAAGCGGGACTTTTATCCCGGGAAAACTCATTCACGCGGGCGGAGCCGCGGGCAACAGCTAGTATATCTATAAAAATTTCGTGTCACAATGTTTGTTACCATACTCCTCCGAAACGGCTAAACCGATTTTGATGAAATTTTATATTCACACTTGGTAGGTCTGAGAATAGGTTTTTATCTATTTTTCGTCCCCCTAAGTGATAAGGGTGGCCCACCCCAACTTTTTTTTTCGCACAGATTTTTTTATGATATTGCATTAAAAAATACATACAACCCTAAATTTTCTACCTTCTTCCATCATCCCCTATTTTTTAAGAGCGATATTAGTAATTTAGTAACTTTTAACCCCGGTCGGTAACTGATCAAAAAAAAATTTTTTCTACTAAAATAATCTCTTTAAAGAATTTATATGGCAAAACAACGTTTACGGGTCAGCTAGTATATATATATATATATTTCCGAACAAAATACAAACCTATACATAAAACATGTTCGAAATACTGCATCCATCCCATGTAAAGAATAATCGGGATCCAGAACATGGGCACGAAGTACCAGGGTGTGTAGGTGAAGCTCTCCAGGAAGGGACTGGCGAAGAGTCTGCACTGTCGGTACACTGCGCTGTTCACCCATTTCTCGTAGTGCGGAGCGATGGCGTCCAGCTGGCGCAGGATCGGCTTGGACCAGTCCAAGCGGCTCTGAAATGTTTTTCTTATTAAGTTTTTCATTGATAACTTCTGGAGAACCAGAGTGAACTTCAGGTTCTAGAAGACTCAATGGTCGACAAAAAATTGACATTTTACAAAACTTCGTGAGGCAGCAAGAGGCCTTAGCCAATTAGGGAGCGTGCACGAACTATAGAGGGCAGCACAAAATCGACATAAGAGCCACAGGTGAATAAAAAAAGAAACTAAGTAGAACTAGCACAATAATTTCTATATTATATTCCTTTAATATGAAAAAAAATATAAAATATGTGTTCCGGCCAAATGTTATTGATACCCAGCGTGTCCAGAATTCGTTTCAGATGGGAGCTAGTTATTTAAGCAAAATTAGGAGGTTATGTTCCCTTAATTACAGATTTTTTTGTATTGAATATTATCTTCAAAACATATTTATTTTTATAAATTACGTAACGAAACATTTCTAAATACTTTTGGAACTCATAATTATGTATTTTTTATACAGCTTTTATTATTTTTTTCGATTTTCACATAACCAGGGAATGTAAGTACTTGGGTACTATTCTTGGGAACATTATATAATTTCACACCATTTGATTTGTTTATTTTTATGTTTTGGAGCATCCAGATACACAGCTATACATTATCAACAAATTAAATGTTATTTTTCATCCTTTTAATGAATATTGTACGTCAATGCCAAGTATCGATGGGCTGAAAATGAATCAAATTGCGCCACTAGATGGCAGTGCTTACGACGTGCACGTTCCCTATAGAACACAAAAAATGTATGGGAATGACGTATCCGTGCGAAAGACTTCTCGATCGGATATGTCATACGCATACATTGTTTTGTTTTTTATTATTATTATAATTACTATTGTATAATGTCTTTGGAGTTACGCTTGTAGAAAAGCATCTTGGCTACGGCCGAAGGGATTAGTTCGACATAATTTCGAAGATAAGTTTGCAACGTGCTAGAATACCTAAGTGTGTTGCGACGACCGTTAGAGAGGGTTAAGGTTAGGTAAGAAAATAAACGTATGAAGGTATGTGTCAAAACCATTGATTTATTATAAAACCCAAAACCTCTAAATGTGATGACGCGTCTCATCGTGTAGTTGCATAAAAAATGATTTATTCATCAATCCGTGGACTGCCTTGGTGGCGTAGTTGTATTACGGTACAACGCATAGCTGAGGTCTCGGGTTCAATCCCTGAGTCGGCTAAAGTGATATTGGGTTTTTCTATTCAGTATCAGCCCGGAGTCTAGAATTTGTGCCCGATTTGGCGAAAAGCTCGCCCCCTATCACATCATGGGACGGAATATGCACGGCGAAAAGTGGGTGCACTAGTTGCGCCTCTGCTTACTCCTTCGGGGATAAAGGGCGTGAGTGTGTGTGTGTCATCAATTCGTAAGTTATTTCCTACGGAGAGTTTCAGAAAAAGTACCTATTATATTTAGATAAATAAGCGGCCTTCCTGCTTGTTTTGACCGGTGGAGTGGTGTTAATTAGGCGATTATTTAACTGCGATATTTAGCGGCTCGTTAAGTGATTCGCGTCATAACTGGCCGTTGACTGTACTTCTGGTATCTTGGTTTTATGGCCGAGAGTGATTGCTACGTAATACGTTTGGATAGCAAAGACACTACCCCGAAGGCAAAGGAAAAGTGTAACGACAACCAGCCCCTCTTAGTTAGTATATCTGACGGTCAGTAAAGCTAAGGTAACCTCACGGCCTTGGTAACGTCATGCCTTGTAAGTGGTAGAAAAAAGCGCTTGCAAGAAGGTGCGATTTACGCTCTACATCAAGTCTTGTTTTTGTGGCTAGCTATTGTAAGCCGGCTAAAGACATACATTAAATTTCTACCCCCTCCCCTCTTATCATCTTCTTTCGTTTTCAATTCCTCAGTCCTATACTGGATGCTCATGTCTCTGACGTCTGAGAGCGTTTCAATGGCGAAACGCTACTTGGTAGAGCTGTTGGTTTCCAGCATCTTCCTCCTTGCACAGGGCATAATGGCGCGCGTCCACTACCAAAATATAAAAATATATTTTAATTAATTGGGCACAAATGAAATCCTGGCTGAATTACCATTTTATCATTTACTAGCATTGCGCGCGGCTCCGCCCGCGTGGAAAAGTTTTTCCGGGATAGAAAGTAGCCTATAGCACTCAGGAGTTATGTAGCTTCCTATTAGTGAAAGAATTTTCAAAATCGGTCCAGTAGTTCCTGAGATTAGCGCGTTCAAACAAACAAACAAACAAACAAACTCTTCAACTTTATATATCAGTATAGATATTTTAATCTTCATAACCCAGCAAAGCTTACAAACTTGTGAATTAAATTGTTTGTTAAAAGACTTGCTCAAAAATATATATTTAAGTAATACAAAAAACCCGATTGCGTCAATATTTGCAATCTTCATTAAAGAACATAACATAAGAACTGAAAAGATAGAAAAAAGATTTTAATTTGAATATTTTATTTTGATTTTGAATAATCTTAGTTCACAGTGTACACAAACGCTGTCAGAGGCATAACACGCTCACTTCTCATAATTTGGTTGGTGATATAAGTAGAGCAACAAAATCTCGGAGTGAATGTGATAAAAGTCCCACTTTATATTTTCCCGGGATAAAAAGTAGCCTATGTCCTTTCTCAGGCTCTAGACTATCTGTGTACCAAATTTCATTTAAAAATCGGTTCAGTAGTTTTGGCGTGAACGCGCGACAGACAGACAGAGTTACTTTCGCATTTATAATATTAATAAGGATTATTCAATCGTAATTTACTTACTTAATTTACATACTATAATACACTAATACCTAAACTCACGAAATCTTTGTTAGGACATCTTTCCTTGTATGCAGTTGTCAAATAACGCGATATTTCCTCGCTACACTTGCACTAACTCTTTGTTGATGCGATAAAGATGCGCCATAAGACGACCAACATCAGACTGGCGCCTCTCATCAAGACGTCAATTAAAAGCAAAGTACTAAACTCGGGACTGTAGGTCCTAAATCATTCAGCATTAAATGCGACGGCTAATGGGAATAAAGTGTTTTATTATTACTACGTGCAAAATATAAGTGAAGGACTTGCCCCAATGCTCGCTCGGATGATGATAGACTCCGGGCTGTCGACATTGGGCCGTAAGACCAGTGAAACCAACATAACTGGTTCACTGACCCCCTATCCCATATAGCCCTATCCGGGTAGCGTCCACTTATAGCTGTTTTGGCCGTATGTACTAAGGGCATAAGGACGCGTTTCTGACCTAATAGAGGAGCTGGCCCCCCCGAGGCAATTCTTGTGCTTTGGGTCTTCACACCCAATGCACGCCCATGCGCGGGGGAACATTAGTCGCGGGCCGAGGCACACAGTCAGTGTGTATACCTCTTGGTTGTGTAACACATTGAGGCCTAAAAGGGCCCGCGAACATTTCCTGGCACCCTTTTCCTTTCCACCCATCCTGAGAACCTTTCTCCATTCCCCACCTTTCCTTCCAACATCCTACTCCACTTCCTTCCCAGGCTCCTGCAGTCGTCAAGCCGGGGGACTCCAGTATCCCATTCGCAGGTTTCCCCCGGTGTTGACTGCAGGATCGCCTATCCAAAAAAAAAAAAATAGAGGAGCTGGTGGTGGAGGCAATCACGCGTTTTTCCCTTGTAAAGGCTAGGTATGAGATGGTATGAGAGTAAGCCCGCAGTATCACATAGACGCTATATTCCGCACTCTGCCAATCATCTACGATGTAATTAGTATGTAATATTATGTATACAAGCCTCCTCTTCTTTACACATACATGCTACATTAGCCAAGTACCTAATAAATTACTTTGTAGTATAAGGATACTAGAAACCGTAAATAAGTTTTTAATTTGATTTAACGACCTTTTGTTTACATGGCCTTGTAACTAGGTTTAAGGTACTTATATCTAAAACTGCCAGTACAGCTCTATGTGGGTAAACCAAGCAATTTACTTTTTACAACGCTGCATCCACATTTTTCTCCCGACGCGATGACATTACAGCCTTCATGGTCACGGCCCACGGGGCGGACTGGAGAAATGGATGTTTTGTGTTACATAGGTTTGTATTTTGTTGGGAAATAATATGAAGTATATGCTTTCATATTCTATTGGTAGCTGAAAGTCCTTGATTTAAGTAGTTTTATTGCAATGTTAAACATTCGCGGAAACAAGAATTAAGAAATCATTATGCTACATCCACTGTCTGGAATCTAGATAGAGCTCAGAAACTACACGATCTCTGACTTAAGCGACTGTTCACAGAAATGGCAAATCAAAATGTGGTAAGTAGGTACATCGAATTATTACGTAGGTACTACGATTTCCTACCAGCTACCTCCATTGGTAAGTAGCTAGGTAAGGGTACCCTGACACTTTCTATATTACTGACTAGAGAACACGACTACAAGCGAGAACACTGTAGCGAGCTTGACCCCTTGATCTAATGGCAGTGTATATTATATATCAATATTGTGGATCGGGAGCCTGTCCTGTATAGTTGCGATCGCAAGGCTGACACCCGTATTCTAAAACGTTTCCTCGAAAAGGTAGGTACCTACCCTCCCAATATCCACCAAGGCGGTGCCTACTTACTTAATTCCGACATAAATTAACAATCGGTAACTTAATATCGAGCGGCCTTTTTCTTATTAATTTTAAAATGTTTGGTGTATTTGCAATATTTTAGCAGAATGGTTATTTAAGTAACTAATCCGTGTGTAGCGAAAATGTGCGAAATGTGGATATTTCGACATATCGAGCCTTTTCAGGAAAAGTAGAGCGTTATAGGGCTACAGTTATTTAACCACTTGTAATCCCAGTGTAAACTTAATCTATGATAACATTATCGGAATCAATTCAAAACCTGACCACTGGTGTTACTAGCGTAGCATTTTAAATGGATACGATGTGCACACTCTTTAATCCCCAAAAGCGGGCATGATAAAAGGCGTTAGTGGGTATGCAGCAATGTAGGTTTCACGCTGAATACCTACATCCTACATTGTTTTGATGTACTTTTGTTTATAGTAGATGGGGCAAACAAGCTTGTAGGTCACAGATTTCATCGGGTTAGTGGGTGCTTTTTAAGATTTTATCAAAATGATAATCCTTCTACTCTTATCTGTCAATAACATATTTATAACTATTGACACCATGCACCCCACGTTTTTTTACACTATTCTTTTTTCTTATTTAGACTATTCTTATTTTATATTTGTTATTTTTTTTACACTATTCTTAATACAAATTTATAAAAAAATATATTTAACCGACTTCCAAAAAAGGAGGAGGTTCTCAGTTCGTGTGTTTGTATTTTTTTTTATTTATGTACACTTATTTCTCTGAAAACTGTGAGCCTATTTTCTTGATTTCTTTTTATTTAGTAGATTAGGGTCTCGAATTGGTCCTATTTCAATATATCAAGGTTTAGGGTTCATCATTTTATTTATTTTTAGTTGGATTGTGTGTGTTTTTTAGTTATTTTTTTAACTATTATTTATAGCTAGAGTTACTCCCGTTTTAAGGATAAACGAATGACTAGATTAAAAATCTCACTCCCCCCGTATGAAGGAGTTCCATGGAAATAAAAATATAATTGTATAAGTATTTTTCCGGGATAAAAATATCCTATGTTATGTTAGTCTAGGACAAAGTCTATCTATATGTCAAATATAATCAAAATGCGTTTGGCGTTTTCTTTTACTGTTTATAATATCCATCTAAGCCTAAAAACATCCTAACAAACGTTCGCATTTATAGTATTAGAGAGAAGTAAAATTAGAATTCTTAATTTACGTTAAGTTTTACTTTCTTTGGTAAATTTCATTTCAAACTTTTTTACCAGCGAAAACAAAATCGCATCATACCTACAACTAGTGGAATGAGTGGAACAGTTATGTTGGTTTCGCCGGTCTTATGACCCAATGTTGACGGTCGGGTTTCTTCGGGTAGTTTCTTCCGGGCAAAAATTAGGCCGTTCCTAACGCTAAGTACATCTTACACCTTTTGTAACGCATCTATTTTTAATAGTGCAATGCAATAGCAGTGTAGAAGTAAAACTATAATTTGTACATAATAGAATTATATTGTATTCAATTTGACAACGTCAGACACAGTGTAAAACAAAAGTCAACAATCATAAAAAGAACCAAGTAAAAAAGACAGCTAATATAAAAACTATATTTACGTCGTAAAAGATCAAAGAGGTTCTACCTCAACACCTTCAGTCCGCGATGGCCTCTTCGACGCTTACGATACGGCCTCTTGCACCGACATAGCTGCACGGAACCGTCCCTAATACCAACGCGTTACCGCTTAGCGTCCTCTCTGACTTCTCTCGTGGGGATTAGGATGCCCCCGAACTCCATAGGCGCCCTTAGCCTCTACAATAGCGGGAGAACAACTACCCGCATTGTCCATCTTGGGATCGCTTATGATGAAGAAGCAGCCCCCCACTACTCGCCTCACAACCCCTCAATATCCCATCTTACGACAGGCAAAGAATTCCGTGGCGGAATACTCTCGATGCCCCCGAGCCACAGGGCACATCTATTTCAATCCTTAATTAAGTAAAATTTATCAAGATATTGAGATTTGAGACTAGCTTTGATACCTTCTTATTGAAAGTTCTCCTGGACTAGTTACGTAAAAAAAGGCGGGTTATCTCAATCGGATGTTATGCTATTACTGATTAGTTTAGCGAACCAAGACGCAAGCAAACCTTTTTTAGTTCTTGGAAGCTAATTATCAAAATAAACATACATAGGCACTATTGTGTTCTTAATAATACAACTGATGATAAAAAAACTGCCTCGGTGGCGTAGTTGTGTTTCGGTGCGACTGCAGTGCTGAGGTCTTGGGTTCGATCCCCGAGTCGGGCAGGGTGATATTGGGTTTTCCTATTCAGTATCAGCCCGGAGTCTGAAATTTGTGCCCGATATGGCGATGGGCTCGCCTCCATCACATCATGGGACGGAATACGCATGGTGAAAAGTGGGGTGCACTGGTTGCGCCTCTGCCTGATTAGGCAGAGGCGCAACCCTAAGGATTCTTAGGGTATGAAAGGCGTGAGTGGGTGTGTGTGATGATAAAAAACTGTATACCAGGCAAAATATAAATAATTTTATTATAATAGCCCTGTTTCACATATATATCATTCCACAGCTGGACATTTGTATCCCCACTACCTATTGATGGGATTAACCTGTGAAATAAATACGCCCATAATGATGCCCAGAGTAGGTATCTAATTCCAAAATCGTTTTTCACTGGATTTGAGAGTAGTGAGTACCCAAACATTAGTATTAATATTACAACGCCTTGATAACGGCCCTGGAAATAGGCAGGGGGGCAAAAAATGACAGCTACCCACCACCGCTAGATTAAATAATCCTCCTAGCCAGTTTCGGCCACGGCGGCCAATCACAACGGAGATCAGCCAAGTACGCAGGAGATATTATAGTGCACAAAGTGTGTGCGCAATACACAGGTGCACGAGCTATTCCTTCACTCTCATAGTCTGGTGAGACGGCAATCCGACATGACCGGAGAGAGATTAGGCGCAGGACCCGTTGGTCTTGCGCCTAATCTCTCTCCGCTTTACATGCTTTCCGTGTACCGGGGGTATCACACCGCGAACTTCCTGACTCCGAGCTGCGATTGAGTAATTATTAAGATGGAAAAATCCAGTCACAATGTTTTTGGCTCGAACCGGGATTCGAACCCAGGACCTCAGCACGCAAATCGTACTCGTAACGCGTACGCAATACAACTACGCCACCGAGGCAGTCAATACACTTTCAATAATTTTTGCCCTCACCTAGATTGAAAGCTGTTTATATATGCCCATGACACCGGATAAACCCACCGTAATAAAAATACTGGACAGCACCAAAATAAAATACTGTAACAAGGCAAAATCGTATGAGTAAAAGTTGTGTGTAATCGTATGTATAACAAAATCGTAAGTACCTGTTCGATAATGCCGCAAATGAAACAGGTAAACGATAACTGGAAATAAACAATATTTTTAGCGCTAAACCTTCATGAACCTAAATTGATTTGGGCATATTTGATTTTGCATTTAAGAATACATTATTATAAAATTAAACAAGTGACAAGGTTATCGAAAAAGATCGAACTTGTGGCATACTTAATTAAAATTTAATGTTTTTACAAGCTTTTTTTAGCAGTTACCCTCAGGCCTCAACCGATTGTGTTGAAATTTTGCATACACGTTCAGTTTGAGTGACAAGTTATTTTTTGTGCACGTCCATAATATGGGTATCAAATGAAAGGGTTTGCTGAGAAAAATACAAAAAATACAATGACCTTTCTAAATCCAATATGGCGGACGACCCAAGATAGCAGACTAGTTATTTTTTACCACTCCTATAATATGAGTATCAAATGAAAGAGCTTACTGAGAATAGCTCGAAAAATTTGTAAAAATTAAAAAATAAATAAAAAGTTTTTTTATTAATGAAAACCAAGCTTTTATTTAAATGCTCTAAAAAGAAAAAAAGTACTTTTAATTGAATCAAACTTTGTTTAATACTATGTAGAGATAAAAGCTTGTCGCGAGATTTACTTGTGTAGATAATACAATAATTATGTAACTTGATCTTGACAAAATGCAATCTTTTTAGAGTATTTAAATAAAAGCTTGTTTTTAAACTTTTTTTTTTTAACCTTCGTATATTGGTTTTGCCAGTTAGTCCTATAAGGCCTCTAAGGATTACCTCGGTGCCTGCTTTGGTACGACTACTGATCTGAGGCCTCGGGTTTTAAATCTAGGTTGGGCAAAGTGATATTGGGTGTTTCTGCTCATGTAACGGCCCGGAGTCTAGAATTCGTGCCCGAGCACAAGGCGAAAAGAGGATGCACTATTTGCGCCTCTGTCTACCCCATTGGGGATAAAAGGCGTGAGAATTTATAAATGTATGTGTGTGTGCGTGCCTGCGTGCGCGTGTGTGTGTCCTCTATGGAAGAAAAACTTTCATATAATTTTGCACGAAAAGTATCGGTGATTTTTTTGGCTGACAGAGGTTATATTCCAAAGAGCTTTAAGGTGCTGACAAAATTTCACTTTTAAAATAACTTCAGAAGAGTATATTTAGTACCTAATTATCACAAGGTGACAAGAAAAATGAGTAAAACAAATTCGTACCAATCTGCATAATTATAATGAAATGAAAATAAATCATTTTCATGGTTGGATACTAAATAAATTATATCGCATGATTAATTATACGAAGGAATAAATTAATATAAGTGTTATATGTATCATGTATACTTATGTTTATATGGAATATTATAATGCGCTGACAGTGACATTTTTTTTTTGTAACACCTGTCTAACCTGCCTGTAGCCTGACAAGGGTCGGCTTTTCTGGCCACACCGGACTTTTGCGTGAGCGCTTTAGGCGCTCGCAACACTCTAATTTAAGTGACCATGCTGAGGGCAACCCACTAACGGGTTACGAACTTCGGCTCAGGACGGTCACTGGGAGAGGATGAGACATCAACGATTAGTGAGAATATTGGTGTTTTTAACCTAATCATAATTCCTATCCATTGCTTACGTTGGAACGCGGGCCGGATAGTGAACTGTCAGGGGGTCTGGGGGGGTGGGTGCAGTGAGGTGCTCGAGGACGGAATTGCGGTCTTGTACAGTATGTGAGTTTCAAGAACTCGTTCTAACGTTTTATTGCCAGAGTTAAATGGACTATCTATAATATACGGACGCTTTGCGGACTAACGTGTTTGGGTGATTTACCGCCCAATCGAAGTAGCGTCTGCTGGCCATATGCATGAAATGCCTGATGGTCGGCATGTTGGTGTCCACGTGGAGGTTGCGACTGCGAACGTACCACGGGGCACCAAGAGCATATCGGAGGAGTTTGTTTTGTAAGACTTTTGCATACACTTCAGACGAGCAGGCGGTAAATGGGCGAACGCGGGCGACGCGTATGTTTATGAGCCAGTGCAATTAGCTCATCGCGAATGTGGCTCACACACGTACCGCGTTTACATGTGGGATGAAGGTCAACCTCTGAGCAAGGGTCACTCCTAATTACTTGGCTTTGTCCGTCCAGGGGATAACCTGGTTGGACATGCGGACTGAGTAGTGAGGCACATCGACTTTCCTTTTCAAAGTGAACAGGATGGCCTGGCTCTTTGTGGGGTTGACGGTGATTCGCCATTTGCGGAACCATTCACCGAGCTTGTCGGCGGCGGCCTGCAAAGTGCGCACCACATCGTCGGGGTCTCTACGTGAGGCGTAGATTGCGGTGTCATCCGCGAAAATCGCCAGATGGGCGTTCTTAGATTGAGGGATATCGCTGGTGTACAGCGAGAAAAGAAATGGGGAAAGCGCGGAGCCTTGTGGAGCTCCAGCTGCGACGGTGTGTCGGGAAGACAGACTTCCTTCCACGCGATATTTGAATCCGCGATTCGACAGAAAATCTCGTATGATGTGCACGAGCTGAGTCTTAATTTATCGTAAACGTGTTCCGTGATGCGGAGCACCTTATTTACGCAACTGTGCCTAGACCGAAACCCATACTGCTCCGGAGGGATCAGTTGGTTGTTGTGGGCGACTATTTAGAGGCGGTCGAGGACGATGAGCGCGTTTTTTTTATGGCATTGAATGACGAGACGAGCATGCCGTTCGCCTGATGGTAAGCGATACGACCACACATAAACAGTAGCAACACCATCCAGCACCTTGACTTACAAAGTACTGTGTGGCATTCCACTGCGCTCGACATCCTGAGCCATAAGAAAGACTTATTATATCCAGTAGTTACACTGGCTACAATCGTAAAGTTTGCCTAGCGTACTGAGCAGGCTGATTGGCCTATAGGAGGAAGGACCGTGAGCAGTGTACCGAATACTGACTGCCAATCATATTTAGTTGAGTAAGTGAATAAATGAAACAAATAAAAGCCGCGCTAAAAATACATAGTTAAGAAATAATAATATCAGGTATTGCAGGTGGGGATAAGCTAATTGCTCAATTGGTAGTTCACACATTCACATTTACGTCTTTTACCGGCACAAATTCCAGATTCAGGGCTAATACTGAGAAGAAAAACCCAATATTGCATTGTCCGATCCGATCCAATGATCCGATTTGGGGATTGAGCCCGAGACCTCAGCTCTGCGGGTACCAATTACGTATTAATAACTCCGCCACTGAACATATTTAATTAGAAATATTTAAATTACAATAAATTTGATTTGTTTCTTTACTGAGGCCGTAGCCGTGATGCTTTTCTAGTAAGAAAACAAAAAATTATATTATGCGAATGACATATCCGATCTAAAAGTCTTTCGCACGGATACGTCATTCGCATACATTTTTTTCTATTCTATTGGCTTCAACGCTTGTAGAAAAGTATCTTCAGCATACTCACGCCTTTCATCCCCGAAGGGGTAGGCAGAGGCGCAACTAGTGCACCCACATTTCGCCGTATCTAATACGTCACATACTTTTATCATCATCATCAGCCACATGAAGTCCTCTGCTGAACATAGGCCTCCCCCAAAGATTTCCAGATGGTGGACCTGTTGAAAGCGGCCTGCATCAGCGTGCTGCGTGTCCCTGGAAACTTAAATTATAGTCAATGCAATATTACAGCAAGCGCAGCGTTGGACTTCCAACAGCAATGTGGACATAGTATTTGCAGGAAGTTGTGATGCAGATCGCGGCCGATCGCTTTGGCAGTAGACTTCCTGTGGCTGATGATGATAAGACTTATTAAATGATTCAGGGCGATAAGCGCAGTGCAATATCACGCAATGATTTATAATTTAAGCATAGGCATATTATATAGAGGGGGCTCGGGTGGACCGTGCCCACTACAGAATTGTGTGGTCCCCACCCACAGGCCACAGGATTTTGAGGCAGCCTACTACTACTATAAAATTTTAAAACAAACAAAATGTTTGAATTTGCAAGTACCTACACAGAAGTGATTTTATTTTTTTAGTCTAGGACACTGGCCCCCCTGGAAAATGACTCGGCTACGCCCATGAATTTAAGGTTCGGATCGCGGTCTAGTACTATTTATAGGCATTCTTATCACTTATCATCTGCGAGTGCGACTCGTCCCGACATTCATGGCTATAAAAAAACTCTCAACAATAGGGTAGTTTCCTGTGTTTGATTTTGTACATTATTTTAGATGTAACAGAAAATAATACGAAAAAGAAATTCCGTGAAATCAGCATCAAAATCGATTGAAAAATAAAGCAGTTATTCAATTTTGAAATATTCTTGTGAGCAAAAGTGGTGGCGTGGCGGGGATATCGCGCTATCTCTTTCGCACGCAGGCAGCGTTATGGCCGACGGCCCTTGGTGACGTCACAACCTAGTATTGCTCTTATTTGACAGCTACCCCTTCCATCAAATTTCAAAGCTTTATCACTTACTTACTATGGCGCCAATTTTGAAAATTCTTTTTCCATTTGATTTTGGATAGCATATATTTTTTATAATTCTATTTAAAAAAAAAGTAGTCAAATACCCTATTGCCACAATATTACGATTATAGAATAGAATTATTAATAATCATAAATAATAAAAAATTGCGTTACTATATTTAAGGAAGGAAACAATTGGCCATCCTCCAAATGGGCTGCCGGATTTATGCCAAGGTCTTACGGTAACTGTGAAATGGATTTATAATTGTAAAACCAAAATACAATATGAATTATAAGTTATTCATTGAGTTATTGTGCACCATAGCCTGGTTGGGAATGAAACGTTCTGCCGAGACTAAGGTCCGAGGGTTTTTTTTTATTGCATTGAATGACAAGACGAGCATGCCGTTCGCCTGATGGTAAGCGATACGACCACCCATAAACAGTAGCATCACCATCCAGCACCTAGAGTTACAGAGTACTGTGTGGCATTCCACTGCGCTCGTCATCCTGAGACATAAGATGTTAAGTCTCATTATGTCCAGTAGTTACACTGGCTACAATGTCCTTCAAACCGAAACACAACAGTGCATGCACACTGCTGCTCGGCGGTAGAAATAGACATTGCGGTGGTACCCACCCAGACAGCCTCTTACATATGAGAGACCTACCACCAGTAGCAGTCATATTAGGCTGAAAATGGTCATATGACTCTGAACGTAAACTTATAGCATCGTCGGGGTAGTGTCACGCTAGGACAACAGCTCAGGTCTGTATTATAATATAAAAGACTCCATCAATTGGGTAGAACAGCCTGATGCTCACTGTTGAGTTGTTAATCTAATCTCTAGAACATCATACGCAGTTAGATTAGACTTTGCAAACCAAAGTCAAAAGGTATAGATTCTAGTAGATCCTGTAATCAAGTGAAAATCTGAATGCACCATTATGTAGCAATGATGAATGATTTATTAAATCAGGAGTTAAACATTCCTTTCCTTAAGTAGAATCGCAAACTTGCATGGGCGTTTTGCGTCACACACATATTACACTAATATACGTACCTATTAAAAGCATCCTGCAAGTCATCATAATATATTTGTTCTCAAGACTAAACAGCTTATATTTATCATATTTTGAGGTCCATTAGAAGTCTTTAGATAGATATTAAAGTTAGATACTAACCACATTCTATCGAATCTGTCGAAAAGCGCCTACTCATTTCTGACAGCAATATGACAAATCTACGTTTTTTGCTATTTATTACTTTTTCTATAAATAAATGGTTTTATATACCTATTTATCACTTACAATCTATTGGAAGTCCCCGTCATTCGTATAAAGGGTCACCATGCATATGTATTATCTTTTATTATGCTTTTATTCAATAAATAAATAGCTCAAATTTATGCGTTGCTAATAGAATTTCGTAAGGCCACTTTTAAGTCGTCGAATGAAATTACTCATATGATTCAGGTCTATTCAGTCTGTTCCATAAAATGATGAACTCTCTACCAAGATATATTGAAATGGGACCACTTCGCGACCCTTATTTACTTAATAAAGAAGGAATCAAGGAAATACGCTCTCAATTTTCAGAGCAATCAGTGTACATACATAAAAAAAAATACAAACACACGAATTGATAACCTCCTCCTTTTGAAAGCCGGTTAAAAAAAAAACGATGTTTCACAACTGCCAGGCGTCCCGTGACGGCTCACAATTTTTATATATGTGAAACGCTAGGTGTATCTCGGCACCCCGTAAAACATGTTTGAACTTTACCGAGATAAAAGTCCCACTGGGATCATTTCCAGGATAAAAGTAGCGTATATATGAATCCAGGATTATGTATATTTTTGTGCCCATTAATTTATCTAAATCCGTGCAGAGGTTTCTTAGTTGACTTCTCACAAACATCCAAATATCTTCACAAACATGATTATTAAGTACCTAATAAGATATTTATGTTCCCAGAAAACAGCAACCGCTACCAAATAAAATCGCCAAGTTTGCCAGTTGCCTGATATAATAGTGTGAAGTTCTATTTCCGTGTATTATTCCCGTGGGTAGCCCACTCGAAACAAGGTCGGTCTGGCATGGTATTTTTATGCATATATAAATTGGATGTAACGTTGATGGTGACGCGCAGGGGCTGTATGTACAGGTGTTTATTATTTATGTCCGCTTTGTTTTTTAAATGAACTGACTTAGATGAAATTACAAACAATTCGCTCAAACAAAAGTAATTTTAGCGTGAATTGCTTATATGTCAATTATCAGCCTTGATGGAAGGCTCAAGTTCATTCTCGATTCAAATGTTTCGTTCCGAATATTTGTTTAGATTCTAGACCTGAGATTAGAACTAGTGGCGGCCTTTAGACAGCGTGATGCCCAGGCGGGAGAAGAAAAAGGGTTCTCGATTACAAAAATCCGTGGATTAGATGCTTAAGATGCGCTGGTAAATAGAGTGGTGAACTAAAAAAAAGGTACTCAATTGGAGGCGCGAAACCTCTCTAAGCGAGAGGCCATAGACGGTTGTCCGGTTCGCACCCCCCTAAGTCCGCGACTGAGTATGTCCTAGTGCCCGATACTACAAACGTAGCTAACAGAGTGAAGGTGGTCCGCCCTGGATGATGGCCAGGGAATTGGCGATAAGTAATTTAAAAAATATAATAACCAACTTATCTGGCCCGAGCTCGAGGCGATCCGTGATAACCTCCGAGAACAGTTTATAAATATGACTCAGGAGTGATATACCTATAGATATAATTCTTCAATAAGGCGTTATCACCTTTCTTGAAGAAGCACCATACTCTTGCTCCAGGCGTTACACCCTCGAGCAGCACGGAATGAAAGAACCTCTGAAGGACTTTTAGCGGCGCACCGCCCGCTTTAAGAATTTCTGTAGTGATATCGTCTTCGCTCGCTGCCTTGTTGTATTTGAGCTGTCCAAAAGCCGCCCTAATCTTGCCCAGGCTGATAACCGGGATGACTTCACTGTAGTGTCTGATTAGCTTGGCTCTCGGATGTTTGGCCGAGCTGGTGGCGAGTTTAGTAACATATCTACCTCAATATCGCTGCCATCATTTAAACTACGTTGCCTTATTCCATATTTAGCTTGGTTATTTGACTTTTACCAAAAGACAGGTCCTTTGCCTACACTTTGGCGCCTTTGTTCTACTCGATGGACTCCTTGATGTTTACAAGATTGTAAGCACGCACGACATGTTGCAAGGACTCCCCTGTCCAAGAGCGTCGCCAGCTGATGGCCCAGAGGGGAGGGGGGGGGGGGTGGGGCAAATTGATATGCACATGAAGCTTTTCACTTGTAGTACGAGCCTTAGGTACATAGCTGTCTATCGAGCTGCCGATATGCTTCAGCCTCCGAAGACTGCAGCGCCATATATTGACGTTTGTAACTTAATAATTTCAATTTAAGAAAAACACACCAATTGTGGTAAAAAAAATAACTATGTATAGTGCATTCGGGTTAAAAAAATACTGAGTCATCAGTGCAACTGAAAGGTAAAGGTGTACGGACATAACGTATAATATTTTAATATGTTAGTTAATTCTCATATTTTCCAATCTTTATATATATAATTCATCTGTGCGTGTGTATGTCACTGAACTCCTCCTAAACGGCTAGACCGATTTTAATGAATTTATTTGTGTGTCTTCAGGTTGATTCGAGAATGGTTTAGATTTACAATTTGGTCCGGGAAAATGTATAGCGGGACTTTTATCCAGGAAAAAACCTTTCGTGCGTGCGAAGCCGCGGTCAAAAGCTAGTAATTTTATAAATTGTATTATCAGGCACCGGCCACCGCACGCCCTCGCTGTTTTTACTATACTGCAATACTTATATTATACTTACTAAAGGTATAGAGAGATCTCATATAAATATCATACATAACATAAATCCTCTCTCTCAGATCTCGGTAAAAAAATATTTAAAGTATTAAATATAAATGGTAATTTGTAACGCATGCTCACGCTCACTTTTCACTTTTCACTCACTTTTCGCCGTGCGTACCTACCTATTTCGTTCCATGATGTGATAGGGCGCGAGCTTATCGCCATATCGGGCACGAATTCCAGACCCCGGGCTGATACTGAATAGAAAAAATCCAATATCAATTTGCCCGACCCGGGATCGAACCCGAGACCTCAGTAGTACAGTCATACCGTAATACAACTACACCATCGAGGCTGTTTCACGGTTCCTGAGTAAATACTACTTAAATATATAAGTCATCAACCCATAAATGTATAAGTCGATCAAAATATACAAAAGCCTCCCTCTAAATTATACTCTGAAATAAATAGTACCGAATCAAATGAAAACTATCGTACCTACATTAGCTGCTTAATACGAAAACTGAAGAATAAAGGAGATGTCTGCTTTTTGTATGGGTGCTTAGCCTCAAAATACTTCATGGTTATTACAGGGGCAAAAATATCGATCTTGAATACGTTAAAAATATTTTTAGACCCCTCCATTTATAACTAACTTTTTTTAAAAACGTTTATTTTAAGTGTAGTTTTTAATAAATATAATTACATCAATCTTAAAATCGGAGGACTTAAAATAGTTCCTATGGTCACAACCTTCTATATAGACCCTACTTCACTTACCATCAGATACAGAGGGGTCACTTTGCCATGTCCATTTAAAAGACATCTGTATTTGATTACTTTATGGTCACCAAAGATTATAATACAATTATGGTCAGTAGTTTTCAATCATCACATATTTAAGCTAAGATAAAATGTACCTTATTATAAAAGTATAAAATAAAATAAAAAAATTATGAATAAAGGACATGTCCAAAAACGGACTTGAAATCCTAACCAAGATACTTTATACATAATTGGATAGTACTCCCAAAAACAATTTTATTTTGCTTAAAAACTACTTAATATGAACGTTTTAAAAAACTTATTAATTTTATACATAAAGGGGTCTAAAAATGATTTTTAATGGATCCAAGATCCATAGTTTCGCCCCTTTAATATTCATAAAGTTTGAACCTGGTTAGATTTTGAGGCCCAGCACCCATACAAAAAGCGGACATCTCATTTGTTTGAAATATAAAAATAATGTGAATCGCGATGAAACTTTATTTAGGTCACTCGCTAAAAATATACTTGATCTACTAAATATAAACTGAAGATTAAAGAACTTCCTCCTTTGATTTGTGGATCATTATCGAAAATCAATAAAAATGAAAGAAACCTTTTTTAAAACCTAAGTATGTACTTTTTTTTTAATAATTAGGTAGATACCTATTCTTATTCCTCCGTCTACTCATGTATTTCATATCTAAAAAGGAAAGCTTTATATTACAAGCGAGCTTTAAAATGCTCCGCTCCTAAAGCACCGCAAGTCGCAACAAATAATATCTAATTATTATTTTATTTCGTTTTAACCTCGTAATAATCCGAAAATAAAAAGCTTCCTAAAAAAATTCATTCAAACCTCTTAAAAAATCTATAAATAAGTAGGTAACTGATCTTTTATAAAATAATAAAAATAATATATGGAGTACCTCCAGCTCCTCCAAGAAGGTGATCTCTTCATCATCCCTGGCCGCCTCTTCACTAGTAATAATCCTACCGGTTTCACTAACATCACCAGTCAAATTCACATCTTTTAATTCATCATATTTCACTTGAAAGTCCCTCATCAGATGGTACGCACTATTGCTGTGGCCGTACTTTTTCATCACCTGCGTTACAGACTTGCCCTTGTACATTTCGAGTGTGTTCACACCGCCAGGATGGTCACGTAAAAACTTTTTTAAATCGTAATATTTTTTATCGAACTTCACGGGGAACATGTCGTGAGCCGTCATGGTTTGCGCGGCCTTTGCCGACCGCCAAGTAAATACGACTAACGTGTTATCAATCACACCGTGTGATAGCACATGTGTTTTGGCTGAACTACCATTGGTTCGCGAATCCCGGGCCACCTTGATCAGTTAGCGCTTCTAAAGAAACGTTAATTGGTTCGAGTTCGAGTTGGCTCTTCGCTTCTGGGCCAAAAACGTGTAAAGTCAATTCATGTTGGCTCCACTTCAAACGCGGAGGGAATTTGGACAGATGACGTTTATTATGGAATTATTTTAATGGGTGACTATTGTTAGCCCACTCGTGTTATTAAAAATGTCTCAAAAATGTTTATTGCTAGCGAGACGCCGAGACCTTCGCGGTATGAAAATATTCGGAGATAGAAAGCTTAAAATTTCTATAGAGTTCTATACAACGCTACGTAAATGTAACTTCCATAATCCCTACTCACAACCATGACAAGCGGAAGACGGTCACGGGGCCCATATTTGTTGAAAATCTGTGTTGCAGTGGATGAATTCAAATAGCGGTAATTTAATTTTTTACTTCTTTCTTAACCTAATTCCATGTGGGATACGCGCCATACACTTAAAGAATGTTGATCAGGCTTAGTCAGGGCCGAGCCGTCCCTGTGTGCGAAGTGTGCGGCGCCAGGCAATAGGGGCGCCGGAATCAGGATGAAATGCCAGCTGTAATTATTGAAATTATATTTGTCACAAGTAGGAAAGTACGTAGGTACAAGTCTCCGTACCGGATGAAGACTACTTGATGCCCTAAGCAAACCACTCCTGTGTAATCAAGCAAGCCCCAACTTTTGCTCACAACAATATTTCAAACTTGAATAACTGCTTTATTCTTAAACCATATTTCATGCTGATTTCACAGAATTTATTTTTCGTATTATTTTCTGTTAGATATCAAATAATACTATGTCTTCGAAATATAAATATTTTGGACTAACGAGCGCTGCGTGGGCGAAAATTTTTTTGGATCCCCTTTTTTTACTTTATACGATTTTTTTCTACTTTAGGTACAAACCGCGTTTGTGTTTGCGAGGCTTATGATCACATTTAAGCCAGAACCTGCGTGGCCCCCATAATTAAGACGCTTGACACCCTCCCTAGAATCTGGCGCAAAGAGTAATATACATTGGGAAATCTGGCGAACCAGGGGATACCTACCGGATGGTCGGGCCGTTTCTCCCTAAAGCCAGTCGAAAAGAAGCCCATAAATAAATCCAAATTACAAAAACAAATGAAATCAAAAATTCGCGGCATTACATTCGAGTTACAGTAGCCGTGTTATGAATTATTTATATAAATCATTGATTGAATTTAAGTGGCGGGAACGCAGACGTCAATTCATCCTTTATTGCATTACATTTTACTGCCGACAACACGGAACAGCTGTAATTAGCACAGTTTCTTCATACAACCGTGAAACATGACTGTGTACTATTATATTTATATTTTTTACACACACTCACCTTTTATCCCCTTAAAGGTAGGCAGAGGCGGCAATTGGTGTACTCAATTTTCGCCATTTACATTATGTCCCATAACGTTATAAAAGAAGTCTATCGCCAAGACGGGTACAAAATTTCGGACTCTGGTCTAAACCAAGCAATATCGCTTAACCCGAGCCGGGAACCGAACTTAAGACTTTAGCATGGCAGTATTAGACAGGTAATACGTTATAATAATTATAGTTGTCGTGTTAATTTTATTATACAGTTTTTAACCACTTTATCTAAAAAATATTGTAAAAACAATTTTACATGCAGTTGTTTCTCCTTTATTTAAAAAAACTTTTCACACAGCCTCAACAAAGGGAGTGGGAAAGATGCAGCTACAAGTTCCACAGTCTCGTGAGGATGATAATTGAATAAAACACAATGTATAAAAAATAATTCAATATAATAGGTACTTCATGTAGACACAGGACTAGTTTTTGAAGATATCATGAAATATTTGACAGGATTGAAATTAAAGCTAAAAGTATCACAGTTCTCTCTCTGCTTGAGCGTCAGCATACATGCTGAAGTATACTGCTTCCTTTTTTTATACTCATATATTTGTGACATCAAAGCATCAGTGGGCTCTGAAATTAGCTCAACCATATTTTTATTATCAAAAGACTTAAATGGACAACCCCCTTCAGTACATGCATTGTCTATGCTTTGTATTCTCTGGCAACTGACCGAAGTGTAGTTTTTTCTACCTCCTTCCAACCCATACATATGTCTGATACCATATAAAAACTTTTTCTCATCCTTCTCCCAGCTGTGACAACAACTATGACCCCCTCTTGGTGTTAATCTGTATTCAGTTCTCCAAAAATCTATTGCTTCCTCAACTGGCATTCCAATATCTTTAAGGAATAGACTATAATAAAACCTCTGTGAGTGTGAGAGCCTGTGCCTTTGCCTCAACTGTCTATGCAGGTTTACCATGCATGGAGGAAAATGGTTTGATGCATTGTCAACATCTCTGCTTTTTAAAATATTCATATTATTATTTATATTTGGAATAAATGTTTTGTTTATTTTATGAAGCAGCTCTTCTATTCTTGGATCGCTTTGTATTGGTGTTAAATTAGTGTTAAGTCTTTGATTCAAGTTTTCAATGAATAGTGATGTTAAGTACTGCTTCCACAGTCCACATGGAATTGAAGCTACACCTTTAGACAATTCTACTTGTCTTCTTGACACAAATGAAAGGCAGTGTTTAAAATGTACCTTTATATTATACATATCACATTCACAACTATGTTTTTGGGAAACATGTTGAGCGATATACTTTAAAACTAGATGTTGGCATATTATCCATAAGGGAGTAGTCAACGATGTATTTGGCTCGTATTTTTTAATACTTCTCATAATTTTTTTGGCAAAACATCGTAAATCATACGAAGATAAACATCCAATTCTGAGTTTGAACAGCTCAGTTTCTGCTTTGAGAAAAAAGCGAGAAAAATCATTGTTCTCGCCCAAAATAGCTGTAACACAAAGCATAAAATGTCCAACATTATCATAAACGCTACCTTCGATTAAGTATTCATTGTAAGCCAAAATATTTTCATTTAAAACGGCTTTTAAACTTTCTAGTCTTTTGATAACGATATCTTCTAATAAATACGCAGGCATTTCACCTCTTGCAGGCGTTAAATAAAAAAATGACATTTTTACAACAAAGAACACATTATAATATACTGTAAAAATTTATTACATATTACAATCATTTTAATAACAGATTTGATTTATAAAATATTTTAGGTTATAATTTTTATTTTTATAGTAATGTCCATTGTCAACTGTCATAAATCAATATGTCACCCACAGACGTGCGTTTCCATTTTAAGTTCCGATGGCGTGATGTTGGCAGCAATGTATATGCAGTGCTGCTACATCACACAAAATGTGTTACCTTGAAGTAAAGGATTTTTTTTTTGTGATGGGAACATGTTTTGTCTAGTAACAAAACACTAATATTTTTTCATTAAACATTTTCAAATCAAATTTTAAAATATATAGGTAAGCGTAAACTATGTACCCACTTTTCAAATAATTTATTATTAAAATCATTGAATTCTGCCGTATGTACGTAGTAATTAACCAGCTTTGTAGTTTCCAATAAATACTTCTTTTTGTCTAAGATGTATGGTGCAGGACAACAAATAGTTATGTCACGAAATTACACTATGGAATTAATCTGCAACTTACGGAAGTAAATCAAACACCATAAACATAATTGATGAATTGGTAGATATTTAGCAGCCAAATCAACTGTTTATCTACGAAACCATTATTCACTAAATTTATAGATTTTGGATAATACATTATTAAATAAAACAAGACGAATAATTCATTATCATAGTAGAATGACATTAGTTTTTTTATGAGTCATGGAGGTAAGTAATTATTAAAAAGCAATTATGGCAAGTCTGCACAAAAAACACAAAACATATTTAGCATATAATACATTGTATAATTATACTGGCAATTTATTTATTATTATTTTAATCTATGTTATACAATTATTGTTTATGATTTTTGATATTGTATTTTATTCAAGGAAATACATTAATCCTCTGGTAACCCTACTTTTTTAAACTGAAATGGCGGGAATTTTCTTCATGATGTCCACCATCTCGTCAGACAGGGCTGCCAATTCACGCCATCGGAATTTAAAGTTGAAACGCACTATACTATAGAAACTATAGGTGTGATGTCACCTATCAAAATATGACAGTATAAACTAGGGGATTACACAGACAATACCCGAATGTATCGATATTTTTATAGTGTATCCTTCTATTCGTCATTCTTTCAATATTTTTTTCAGTGAAAAGTAATGTTGAGATAAAAAAAACCGGACAAGTGTGAATTGGACTCGCGTACCGAGAGTTCCGTATAAACTTGTCGGTAAGGTATCTAAATATATAACTTCAATAGTCCGCTAAAATTAATTGATAAATCTCAATAAATTCGCTTATTTTTGTTAAATAAGTACATATTTAGGTACTGTTTTCCTTTACATGTGCTGTAAGACTTTGCCTCTTGCCATATTTCATCATTCTAGGTCAACGGGAAGTACCTTATAGGTTTTGATACCCTTTTAAAATCGCAAAATATGCGACATAAACAGACATATCTTTTGATCGCGTTGACTTACAATTTTGATTTTTTCACAGATGAAAGATACCGTAGATCCGAGTATGTGACACAAATTTCAAATTGATGTCTCTACGCGTTCCTGTGCAAAAGGGTCTTGACAGACAGACAGACAAGATCGGCAACAATGCACAAGAATGCACACGCTGCGGAAACCATAAAATCTTTCGCAGGAAATATGCATACACTTGAGTCTTGAACAGAATATTTGTGTTGGAGAACATATCTTCTCCATCTCTTTAAAAAATTGTAATCATTTAATTATAGTCATATTTACATGCACGCAGTGGCTTAATATTATTTTTTTATAGGACTGTTACCTTTTTAGTTTTAATTTGTACAACATGCGTTATTATTATTCATGGTACATTACTCCACATAATATACTCTGTAAGGAGTGCATTTCCACCACATTTACTCGACTTTCGTGCTTCTTCTGCCAAACCAGCATTCACTTCCATACATAAGCATGGACAGTCGAATCTTGATAATTTGAAGGTTAACGGACGTAAAGAAAAACTCGAATTAACTATACTCCATCGGTTTAGGTATTCAACTAAATGTAAACAAAAAATGACATATGATTCTCGGTAGTCAACATTTTCTTACCAAAGTATTTACTAAGACTGATGTGTCAATGAAACTACGGCGTACAACAAACACTTAAATTTATTAACGAGTAAATTGAATGGCTGTCAGTTTTAATGGCGTGCTACGTGACAGTCGTACTCTTCAATTTTGTAGGGTTATCTATTACGATCCATTGGAAAAATGTTTAGCGTGCCTGTCGTATTAGCTCTTTTACAGTTGACAGGTTGCGATCTTTTGTAAAAGTATTGTAATTTATGATAATTAATTAATGGTGTTCGCGCTTATTAATGAATAGCTATAACTTTAAAATAACTAAACAACTTAAATAAATGTGAATAAGAGTGCTAAGTGTTGCGTAGATTATCCAGACATTTATTTTGGAATGAAGTATTATGTAACGAGAAATGGACAAGTAAAATAACTTTTTATGGATTGTTTACATTTTGTTAAATACATAAACTGATGCAGTATAGAGTTTCGTATTACTAAGAGGTTAAATTTAGGAGAATGTAGATTTAAATAATCAAAAGTAAATGAATAAACCTTAAATTAAATCAGGGATGTTATGGAGATCCGTAACCATAACCGAAACTATCGGATATCCGAAATAAAAATATATCCGTAACCGTATCCGTTACAAAAGTTTCAGATAGTTTAGGATAAGAGCGGAGTATAATTTAAGCATGTTACATGTTTTTGCATAGGGTTTTTGTTTCACCGCTCGCGCGCCACGTGAATCTTGCATGGTTTGTTTGTTATTTCTAGTCATAACATAACCTCATTCATAGCTAGTCATTTTTTTTTATTTACGAGTAGGTACTTAATTTAATAAAGTAAAGGAAAAGTGTTGTGTACTATCCAAAACTAAAGGATAATCCGAAATAATTACATATCCAAAAGGCCAAGCTGTAGACGGAAGACAGCAATGTAATGTCGATGAAGGTAGTGTAATATTGAGAGAGCTTGAGAGGTTTTACAACAAGGTAGCAAGCAAGGAAGAATCACTATAGAACTTCTGTATGCGGGCGGTGCGCCGATACTAAAAGTCCTTCAGAGGCTTTTTCATACCGCGCTGCTCGAGGGTGTAACGCCTGGAACAAGAGTATGGTGCTATTCTTCAAGAAAGGTCATAAAGAATTATAGGCCCGTCGCACTCCTGAGCCATGTTTTGACCTGGTAGGCCTTAAAATGAACAAGACCAATCTTGTCCAATGCTCATTTTGTGCATATGCCAATTAGTGTTGAGAACGTAACTCACGAAGTTGTCGACGGATCTGTCTATCTAAGAAAAGTGGTCCAGTTAGGCAGGTCCAACTTTAAGACAGAGGTCAAGACCAACTCGGTTGAGCAGCGCTCGGGAAACTAGGCAAGGCCTTCTCATCCAAAATACCTCAGTGATTGAAGACAAACGTCTTCAATCAATGTGTGTTAGCAGTGATGACGTACGGCTTTAAGACGTGGCCTCTCACTATGGGCCGTTCAAGACCACTCACAGTTACTCAGCGAGCTATGAAGAGGCCCGGCTATGCTCGGTGTTTCTCTACGCGATCAAATCGGAAATGAGGGCATTCGTTAGAGAATAGAAGTCGCTGACATATTTCAAACAGGCTACTCTATTTTTTTATTTTTTTTATATTACATTGAATTACGAGACGAGCATGTTCGCCTGGTGGTAAGCGATACGACCCCCATAAACAGTAGCAACATCATCCAGCACCTTGAGCTACAAAGTACCTACTGTGTGGCATTCCACTGCGCTCGTCATCCTGAGACATAAGATGTTAAGTCTCATTATGTCCAGTAGTTGCACTGACTACAATGTCCTTCAAACCGAAACACAACAGTTCATGCACACTGCTGCTTGGCGGTAGAAATAAACATTGCGGTGGTACCCACCCAGGTGGACTCTTACATATGAGAGACCTACCACCAGTAAAGCAATATACTTCCAACTTTTTAAGTGCGTTTAGAAAGTTGGAAGTATATTGTTATCACATTATAATTGTATTTTGTATGAGGACTATAAACAATAACTAAATTATTATTAATCCATTGTAAATATAATCTGTTGCAGTGCTATTTTATAAATAATTTTCACATGTTTACTGGTGGTAGGTCTCTCATTATGTAAGAGGCCGTCTGGGTGGGTACCACCGCAATGTCTATTTCTACCGCCAAGCAACAGTGTGCATGCACTGTTGTGTTTCGGTTTGAAGGACATTGTAGCCAGTATAACTACTGGACATATTGAGACTTAACATCTTATGTCTCAGGGTGACGAGCGCAGTGGAATGCCACACAGTACTTTGTAAATCAAGGTGCTGGATGGTGTTGCTACTGTTTATGGGTGGTCGTATCGCTTACCATCAGGCGAACGGCATGCTCGCCTCGTCATTCAGTGCAATAAAAAAAAAAAAAAAATGTCACTGCCAAAAACATTCGCAAAATATCCGCATAATTTATTGCGAATGCGAGTAAACTTAAATCCTAAAAAAGACGCGAATGCGAATACGAATATTCGTTACACCACTACATGTTACTATTCGATACTTAGCGTTAGCGTTCATTTATTATAACGAATAATATTTCAGATATTATACTTTATTGAAAAAAAAATGTGCTTAAATCTGTGTTAAATACCTAGATGTTTGTAGATTTAGAAAAATAACTTTTTTTACCGAACAAGTTTCAATTTATAACGACAAATACCGGTTGGCGCTACTTTTCCATATAATTATCTTTGGCGCTACTCTACGAACCGAACGTCAAAAAGGGCAGCTACGAAGAAAGAGACCTACCTAAACGATGTTTTATTTTCAGAAAATTTAATTAAAATCAGAGCAATTACTGCAATTGAGTGAATTAGATTTGTTTATTGCGTGTGGTTTACCATTTCCTGTGTGGTTAATAAACAAGAATTGTACTGTTTGACCGTTTCGGATGTGCGTTGTTTACTGTCATGTACTTATGTTAGGAATATCTTAAATAGAATAGACGTTTGATGTCGGGGCCGTGTATAAAAATAACATTGGATTGTGTCGCCGGAGCGGCAGGGCTACACCCGCCTGCGCCGCGGTTCTGATGATGGCGCAAAAGTTCGTTTTTCACTTTGTGCTGCTGGTCTTGGGTGAGTTTATGCTTCTTTGTATTTGTTATACCTACTTTGACGTACTATATGCGATGTTCACTTCCTAAACGACCGATTTTCCATCAAGTTTTAGACAAAAAGTTTAAATATGATTAAATTATGCCTTAAATGCGAATCTTGCATGAATTCTGTTACCTACAAATTATACTTTGATTTAAGGACAGAGCCAGATAGGGAAAAAAAATATACTTTGATTGTATTATTAGTATAATTGATAAAACCACAACAAATCAGAATATTCAGGGAAACATAAATAAAATGATCAAGGAAAATATAACATAACATCATACTATGTTTAATTGATGACAAATTTAAATTTAAGGTGATAAATTTAAGTTTAATTGTTAAGTATGTATGGTAGGAATAAATAATACCAAAGACATTAAACAGTATAGTTATAGGCCAGACATCAGGACCAAATTTTTCGTCCAAATGTTATTACCAATTGGTAATAAGTCCCTGTCTTATGTATGTACGTATGTATAAGTCGCTGACACTTCTGTGTGACAAGATGTCTCGGTATGCTTAAATTTTGTAATGAAAACAATATTTTGGAAGGAAATATGCCAATTTACGCATTTAACAACCATATCAAAGTATGTGCTAATGAATTTTACATAGGTATTTTGTTATTTCACTGTAGATTGAGTTATTGACAAACAGGCTCAAAATTTTTGTATGTCAATTTTCCCAATGTCCACTCTATATAATCTTAGAACTCTTTGAATAATACCTTGAAGTGAGAAAAAATTTAATATGGCATTATAGTTTAATTCATTCATTTAATTAATTCTGGAAATCTTTAGAGGAAGCCTATGTTCAGCAGTGGACTTCTAAAGGCTGAAGAAGAAAAAGAAGAATTCAGAATTTGTAATACATATATGTCGGAGACAGCGGCAGCCAATAGTTATACATAGGCACACATAATAAAAGTCATAAACGAATTATCTCTTCAACTCACTATTTATTGTTCTGTGATCAATTGTTACGTTATCAAATGTTCACAGAGTACAATACCACGCCAGGATTCACTATTAACTTTACTTATTATAACACATTGGTAATTGAGACAATTATTTAACCAAACTTCTTAACAACAATAGACTCACCTAGTGTAGGAGATTCACGGAATAAAGTACAGATATTTGATATTGGATTCTGTATTAGATACTTAATATAAAGTTACAAAACGGTTACAAGAACTGAGCACAATAATCCGTTAACTAGGTGAGTTTGACGTAGCCGCCGACAGTGACGCCGTCATGCGGCAGGAATCTTAAACTACAAATTGCGTTCCATTTCTTACATCCACCCCGGAACGCAATCCCATATTAGTAACACAATATACATGTTTCTCTACTGTTGTTCCTTTAGTTAAAATATCAGAAATGTTCTCACAACCTTTGACATAACAAAATTTTAACGAATTATTAACAACATGATCCTTAAGAAAATGGTATCTAATGTCTATGTGTTTTGATCTGGGTAAGTAACAATCATTGGCAGATAGCTTGATAGCGCTCTGGTTGTCGCTGTATATGTGCAGTGTGCCGGAGTCGCGCCCGAGCTCAGCCTGCAGCTGTCGCAGCCAAAGCGCCTCCTGCGCCGCGCTGCCCATCGCCATATATTCAGCCTCCGCAGTGGACAGAGCGATGGTCCGTTGTTTGCGGGAACACCATGAGATTGCTCCACCCTGAAACATAAAAACGTAACCGGTGCACGATTTCCGGTCATGGGTGTCACTTGCCCAGTCTGCATCACAGTAACCTGTGATTTCTTCATTACCATTCTTGGTATATGTAAGTTTGTACCCCTTTGTGCCTTGTAAGTACCTCATTATTCTTTTTACTGCTGCCCAATGCTCAGACATCGGTTCTTTGTTAAATCTACTTAGACAATTTACAATATATGAAATATCGGGTCTGGTTCCTTGAGCAACATATAAGAGACTTCCAATAGCTTGCTGGTATGGGCAATCAAATGTTTCATGCTCTGTGTTTTCACAAAACTTCAATCCAACTTCCACAGGTGTCTTAACAGTTTTGCAGTCTGACATGTTGAATCTACACAATATCTCTTTAATGTACTTTTCTTGGTCTAGCATAATTGAATTTTTTGTTCTGGTTATATTAAGACCCAAACATTGGCTTACTTTGCCTAGGTCTTTCATACTTAGCTTCTGTTGCAATTTTTCCTTTATAATATTTTTTGTCTCTTTCTGAGAAGCAAATAATAAAATGTCATCAACCCAGATTGCAAGGTAAATTCCCATGTTGATGTTATAGTATACACATGGGTCAGTTTTTGATTGATGAATGCCCATTTCTTTTAAGATTGTACTGAGCTTAATGTTCCATAATCTACTGGCTTGTTTCAGGCCATATATTGATTTCTTCAAATGACACACCTTATCTCCGTTTTTATACATTTCAGGCTGTATCATATAAATATCTGTATCTATTGATCCTTGTAGAAAAGCTGAGACTGCATCCATTTGCTCAACATGAAGGTCTTGCTGTGCAGCTAAAGCGAATAAATACCTGATGGATGTCCATCTTACAACTGGAGAATATACTTCTTGGAAATCCACACCCCTTTTCTGCGCATACCCTTTTATGACAAGTCTTGCTTTATATTGTATGACAATTCCTTGTTGATTGGTTTTTCTTTTAAAGACCCATTTGCATGGCAATGCAGTTTTTCCAGAAGGGAGGCCTACCAAATTCCATGTCTCATTTTTCAATAAAGAATTTATCTCATTGTCCATTGCTTGTTTCCATTCATTAGCTTCTGAAGATGATAGCGCTTCTTCTACTGTCTGAGGATCAGATAGATTGGTATAAAAGCATAACATACCCTTTTTATCATGGTCAACTTTATTTCGTGGTCTCAGTGTGATCATTCTAGTGTTCACCTCCGGAACTGTAATGTGTTTAGGGGGATGGTATGTATCATCAAGATCATCTGTATCAGTCTCATACCTGCTGCCAGTGTCATTATCAGCTTCTTCCAAACTAGAATTACATGTTGGCTGAGAAGTAATGTCTGGGTCCTCCCGTTGCTCGCCTTGCTTTGTATTACAGTCCTTTGGCATTTCTGATATCTCCAATTTCTCCTCTCTTGTTGATTGGGCTGAAATGAGAAATTCATCACATAGACCAGTTTTTTCAAAAAAATTTACATCTCTACTTTTTATTATCTGATGTGTCTTAGGGTGCATGACACGGTATCCCTTTGTGCTTTCGCAATAACCTACGAAGATCATCTTTTCGGATTTCTTATCCCACTTTTGCCGTCTCTCCTTGGGGATATGCACCATCGACTCGGAACCAAATATTCTCATGTGAGACAATTTTGGTTTACGTCCCGTCCACATTTCATATGGAGTAGTCTCTCCAAGACTTTTGGTTGGTGACCTATTTACAATATAAGCGGCTGTGGCAATGGCTTCGGCCCAAACAGGTTTACTTAGATTAGCATTGGATATCATGCATCTAGCCTTTTCAACAAGTGTTCTATTCATCCTCTCTGCTAATCCGTTCTGCTGGGGGGTGTATGGAGTTGAAGTCTGATGTATGATTCCACAATTAGCCAAGTATCTCTCAAAATTATTATTACAGTATTCTTTTCCGTTATCGGTTCTTAATATTTTAATTTTAGAGTCAAGTTGATTCTCTACTCTCCTTTTAAAATCCTTAAAAATATCTAGAATACTAAGCTTATCTTTTGTGAAATATACATGTACCATTTTGGTATAGTCATCTATGAAATTAATAAAATATCGCATACCTCCATAAGATGTACTTTCCATTGGGCCACACAAGTCCGAGTGAATCAATTCCAAAGGTTTTGTTGCCCTTGTACCAACATGTTTGAACGGAAGTCTTGTCTGCTTACCTTCAAGACAGCTTGGACAATGCACCTTAACTCGGTCACCCTTTTCCAGCTCAACCCCCTCAGCACAACTTGGTAACTTTTGTAAATCTGAAAAATTCAAATGTGCCATCCTAAGATGCCATAACTTTACATCATTGGGATTACTTGATGCCAAGTGAACAGCCTCTTTCTTTGACTGCATATCCAAAGCATATAATTTATTACTTAATGTAGCTGAACATATAAGTCTTCCATTTATATCATTGATACTGCATCCTTTTTCATTAAAAATAACTTTATATCCATTTTTTGTGATAGTGCTAACTGATATTAAATTGGCTGCAAGTCCAGGCACATATAACACATTTTTTAATAAAATTTTACCTCCCTGTGATATGTTGACACTTATTTCTCCAATCCCCTTTACAGACAATGGCTCACTGTTGGCCACTGTAATAGTTTTAACTGATGGTTCACGGATATTATACATCCATTCTTTGTCACTACACATGTGCATGGATGCACCGGAATCAATGTACCATTGTTTATGATTTTCACCACTAGTGACCAAAAAAGCTGCGGCAAAACTAGAACTCTCTGGTTTGTAATGTTCCTTTTTCTTCTTTGAATCTTGACAATATTTTGCAAAATGTCCATAACCATTGCAACTGTAACACCTTGGACCTTTGATTGTCTTAGTGAGTTTAGACTTATGTGGATTATGTTTTCCTTTTCTTGCATGTGAGTAAAGCGCACTATTCAAATCGTTAACTTCTATTTCTTGCAAGAGTTTGGTCTTAATTAGGTCTGCACTAATTTTAATTCCGGAGTTTTCGAGTCCCATAATCATAGGCTTATACTGATCTGGCAGACCAGCCAACATTAAC
Source organism: Sphinx pinastri (assembly GCA_947568825.1). Classification (NCBI taxonomy): domain Eukaryota; kingdom Metazoa; phylum Arthropoda; class Insecta; order Lepidoptera; family Sphingidae; genus Sphinx; species Sphinx pinastri. The sequence continues at coordinate 2,857,948 of OX387627.1, read as the reverse complement.
GTGCCAAGCCATTCGTCGTTTACATCAAAGTTGATATTCCGCAATTTATGCGCAGCATTCATAATTCTGCTGATATAGTCCTCTATACCACTGCTAGACTCGAGGGATGTGTTTATCAATTCCTTGAGTAAACCGACTTTTCTGGTAAGCCCATTATCATCAAATGCTTTATGTAGGTTAGTCCATACCTCTTTTGCGGTATTGCAGTCCTGTATGTGAACATAGTTCTGGGATTTTATCAATAAAATAAGCTTCGACTTAGCCAAAATGTCTTTCGCCGAATCCACTTTTTGTTCTGCTACGGGTTCCACACAATTCCATAGTCCCTCGTGTTCAAGGTAGGTTTTCGCACTAAACTTCCAGGTGGCAAAATTATCGCGACCATTCAATTTTTCCAGATTGAACATATTATGCGAAGTCATAATGGTTACGCGTATAACGTATTCTATATAACACAAAATGGCCGGTACAAGTTATACTTTCGGAGAATCTTCGATATCACTGATATTACTTTATTCTGAACCACGCTCTGCTACCATGTAGGAGATTCACGGAATAAAGTACAGATATTTGATATTGGATTCTGTATTAGATACTTAATATAAAGTTACAAAACGGTTACAAGAACTGAGCACAATAATCCGTTAACTAGGTGAGTTTGACGTAGCCGCCGACAGTGACGCCGTCATGCGGCAGGAATCTTAAACTACAAATTGCGTTCCATTTCTTACACCTAGTAACAACCCAAAATAACATAATAACCGCTTAACTTAGCACTGACCGATATAAAAACCACCATAGTTACTACTTAGTATCGAACTGCACTGAACTATTTGCTTCATTTGATTAGGCACCCTTTTTATACACCCAACTGTCGCTCTCACTACCAGTTTGACATCTCGACTTGTTTTTTCACGATTATTATTTTATCTTACCCTACATGATATATTCAGACACCCTCAATGGGATTAATAAAAAGGAATTACCCGACATATATAACAACTAGTATGGTTTACCCTTTCTGACCTCTCAGTGAAAGGTTTTATAGAAAAATATTTTTGAGGCATAGCTTATGTGTAAGGACATGTATATTATGCCAAAAAGTTGCATCTGCAAATGTTTCTATACGTCACTATTATTGTGTTTGTGAAAACATTTTTAGATAAAATACTAATATAAACCCAACTTACATATTGATCATTCATATTGTATGGAAACTTTAGTCAGTAAGGGAAAAATTGTAACTCTGGTTTGATGAATACCAATGAAGTTTTAACAGATTTTAATCAGAAAATATTTTAAAATTACAAATTTATGCACCAAATAGTGTATTATCAAATCATATTGTCATGAAAGACTATGAAAGGAGATTGTGGTGTGGATGCAAATAGTGTATAGTGTAAGAGATCACATCTTCTAAATATCTTCCCTGTATTTGTCAATACATGAATTTCTAGAAGCAGTTCAGAGTTCAAACTATTCTTTTGTGTCAACAATCAGTGAGACAAAAGTTTTAAGTGCTTTTCTTACTAGTAGGCAAAATAGATATCAATATTTTGTTTTGTAAATTTACTACTACACAAAGGTTTACAGGAAATAATTGGTTTCCAACTGGGTTAAATTAAAATACTAAAGCTTAAATTCTTCAACTAGTTGTAATAAACAATCTCAGAAATTGGATTTTCCTGTTACCAATCCAACAATATTAATTATCCTGCAATTGACTCATTGAATTTATGGTTGTAGGGTATATGATGTAATGAAGTAGGTCAAAGAATATATTAACAACTACTTATTTATCTACTATGCAATATTTTTATTCGGGTGTTTCTCTGTAAACTGGGCAACTCATTGTCTCAGGCCAATAATTAAAAAATAATAACATATCATACATGCTTCGTTGATAATTATGAAAGATAATAACCTAATCTACTTTGGCTCAACATTCAATATCTATTAAAATAAAGTTTATTGGGTCAAAATCGCCTTTATAGTCCTCAAAAACCAGTTCCCTGGCGTGTCACCAAAGCAGAATAGTCTATTCAAACTTAATTAATTAAAACAATAACTATTGGAATCTATAAAATTGTTTTATTATTCAAACAATATTGTTTCATTGCTAATGAGACCTGTTTATTTTTTATTAATATTATGTAAAGAATTAAAAAAAGTCAATTAAAGTTTGTCTCCGCATTTTGTGAACAGTTCCCCTGTCTATATTTAAAATTACGCGCCACGTAGTTTAAAGGTTAAACAACGGCATTTTTTAGTGTAACGTAAAGCAAACAATCTGAAGTTTGCACCGTTACTACCGTGACGGCTTGAATGCCATTTTATTTAGTGCTGCATGAGCGTCCTTCCTTAGAAGTCACATCGTAACCTGAGAGTCAACAGTCCTCTGGTAAGGATTATTTTTATTTCTTTTTATGTATTTTAATGATGGCCTAAAAAGTTTAAATCATTGTAATACACAAATATTTCCTATGCACAGTAAAATAACATGGATCAATTACATTTTGTGCTACCTTTCAATGAAGTCGATCTAAACAGTCCCCTGGCAACAGTCCCCTGTCCCTCAACAGGACAGTGAACTGTTTCAGTCTCCAGGGGACTGATTTTATATTATTTTTGCTATTGTTTTAGGTACATGTGTGTTTTGAGTATGGCGCCAAGGAAGACAAACAAATCTAAGGAAGAGACTTTACAAAGGAAAAGGAAAGCTGAGCGAAAGAGATATGATTATATTAAAAACAATCTGCAGAAAAGCTAAGTTCTTAGAGAAAAAGAAAAGAACGCTTGAAATATCTTAACAAAAAAGAACTAGGAAGCTTGTTGAAAATATGACTCAACGAGAACACCTGAACGCAAAGAAGAATTGGAAAGAAATAGTATCGCAATAAGAAAGAAGTATTAGCAAATATTACTAACTGGTTTATGAGAGAAAATACTCCATATTCTAATTTATTTATCTAGTGCAACTAACTGCTAACACCTGAACTTGCTGACATCATTAAGAAATAATAATAATAAAGAGAAAACGCTAAGATATAAAATAAAGCAGAAAAAGAATGAAGAAATTATAGTCCTGAAGAAGAAAGTATTGAAGTATAAGAAACAACTATCGCGATAAAATAAAATAAATCAGAGCCTAAAGATATACTAAATACTAAGTTACAGAACATGGAAAATACTCCAGAATTTAGAAAAGATCTTGTCAAAAAACACTATTCGGTAAAGTATTAAAAAAAAAATTAAAGAAAATTTGTCCGAGATGAAAACAATAAGACAAAAAGGACTTTTAGCAAAACAGGAAAGATAGTTGATTAATATAAGTTAAAGCGAATGGAAAATATAGCTGTGATAACCTACAATAGAATAAAAAATGAAAAAACGGCACATCAACTGGTAAGAAAAAACAAAATTTCAGACGAATGTGAAAGAGCAGTTAGTTGTAACTGTTTCTATGAAGATGATTCTAATAGTAGATTCGGAACGGGAAAGATAGAATTCATATAGAGAAAATTAGAACGGAAACGAAAGCGATAAATGCTTAATTCATTGCTGGGGTTATACAAGTTCAAATGACAGAAAAAAAATGTAACACTGAGTTAACACACCATTTGTAGATTGCAACCTTTTTGGATTATCATGGACAAAGTTGATGAACGTGATACTTGTTTGTGCGTGAACCACTCAAATATAGACTTAAAACTATAGGTATGCTTTATTCAGTGGAAAATTTTAAACTATAACAGCTATCAGAAATTGCTTCAGGAGCTGTGTTGTGACCGCTATAATGAGAAATGTTTGTCTAAAGAATGTCAGAAGCGTATTAATAAGACTCCTGCTTACAAGGAAATCGATGACAGAAGACAAATCATTTGTAAGAAATGGATATCCGAAATACTTGATTTCATAGACCCAAAATCCAAAAATTAAGACTTAATTTTAGTACTGAAATTGTATTTTTCATTTAAGGTTCACAGTCCCCTGACACAGCAACAGTCCCCTGTATAGATTTTTCAGAAAATGCTCAATATTTTCTAAAGTAATGGAAATATTTTTGGTTCATCTGTCATATATTAATAAAGAGATGGATATTTATTCCTTGAATAAGATTTATTAAATATATAAGCAAAAAAGTTGCCTAGACAGTTTTCTTACATAAGTTGCCCAGTTTACTGAGAAACGCCCATTCACATCCTCAAGATAAATTATCATTGATAAACTTTATTTTAGGTATCCAAACCACAACATTGGCAGCACCCCCATCAGACGATAACCTTCCTCCTCGTCCGAAGGAAGGTGGCGTCACCACACGCTACTGCGAGTACTACAATGACTCCCCGGCCAGCTGCGACCCCACAAAGGACACCAACTGCCCTCCCAACCCGTTGCAGGAGGAGTGCGCGGCGGTGGAGGCCGACAAAAGCGTGCACTGCTTCGTGCTTTGGCTCTACGACAACATCACCAACACAGCATATCCTAAAGTTAAAGGATGCTTCGTGGACACCGTCTCATGCAAGGATCGCTCCACTAACTGCAGGCTACATTATGCGAAGCTACCACTCGTCCACTGCTGCTGTGAAGGCGATTTGTGCAACCGTAACCTTACCTTCCCAAGCTTAGATTCGGTTATTGCTCAAACTGAAGTGCCGCCGCAGAGGATTCCGGCGTCTGCTGTACCAGATACGGATGACACCCAGGCCGTCATAGCCTACACCCTGACACCTCTGTTCATATTGTTCGCTGTGTTGGTCGCATGCTATCTGCTCTATAGAAAACGTAAGGGTAGTTCCTTTGCCGAGCTCGCCAATGGTGAGGCTTCACTATCAAGGCCGCCTTCAGCTGGCGCTGGCATGGAGAACGAAACAGGAACTCTGGTCGGGCAAGTGACGCTATGTGAGGTGCGAGCGCGGGGCAGGTTCGGAGCCGTGTGGAGGGCGAAGCTGGGCCAGCGCGACGTCGCCGTGAAGGTGTTCCCGCTTCAGGACAAGCAGTCTTGGCTGGCCGAGCAAGAGGTGTTCCGGCTGCCGCGCATGGATCACCCTGACATATTGCACTACATTGGCGTCGATAAGCAAGGCGATAATCTCCAGGCCGAGTACTGGCTCATCACGGCTTATCATGAGAAGGTAAACATTTGCACACGCCTGGTTGTTTAACGAGTTGTTTTGATAGCGTTTTTTTTCCTATATTAAAAATAAATTGTTTATCCAAGTTACATACATTGCGTATGTTACGTAAAAATATCTGAATGACATTTATCTACAGTATGATGTTTTTATAACACGCTCATACAATTCAAATAATAATATTTTATCATGGATTGATTATTAAATCTTTACTGCCTCGGTGGCGTACTTGTGTTACGGTACTGCTGCAGTGCTGAAGTCTCGGGTTCGATCCCCGCGTCGGGCAAAGTGATTTGGGTTTTAAGTATCAGCTCGAAGTCTGGCATTTGTACTCGATATGGCGATAGGCTCGCCCCCTATCAGATCATGGGACGAAATACGGACGACGAAAAGTGGGTGCACTAGTTGTGCCTCTGCCTACCCCTTCAGCGATAAAAGCCGTGTGTGTGTGATTATTAAATCATAGGATATTTTTTATTTCAAGAGTTTTGAAAACATTTATGGGCTTCGGGATTTTGACATGATTTCTATACAAAATGTTCAAAAGTACAGTGTTCATCCAAAAGATACAATTTATATAATTATACAAATAATCATAATGCTGCTCTTTTTACAACACTACATTTCCCCCCAGGGCTCCCTATGCGATTACCTAAAAGCCCACACGCTAACATGGTCGGAGGCCTGGCGCGTCGCGGCCTGCGTAGCCCGCGGTCTCTCCCACCTACACGAAGAAGGTGGGGGCAAGCCGGCCGTCGCCCATCGCGACTTCAAATCCAAGAACGTACTCCTCAAAGCGGATTTAAGCGCTTGTCTCGCTGACTTTGGACTCGCTTTAATCTTTGTGCCGGCTAGAGGATGTGGTGATGCGCACGGGCAAGTTGGGACGCGACGTTACATGGCACCGGAAGTTCTGGACGGAGCCATCAACTTCACGAAGGATGCTTTCTTGAGAATTGACATGTATGCCTGCGCGTTGGTGCTGTGGGAGATAGCGTCTAGGTGAGCGAAGTTTATTTTATTAGATAACTATTGTACTTTGTTGATTATATCGCAACACAATAGACTGCCTCGGTGGCGTAGTTGTATTACGGTACGACTGCAATGCTGAAGCCTCGGGTTTGATCCCCAGGTCGGGCAAAGTCATATTGAATTTTTCTATTCATCTTTCATTATATTTCCATATTAATTTTTAATCGATAGTTGTATATAAAAACACCATTTACACAAAACTCAGCTGGAAATAAACAACTTACAAAGGAAGTAGAACAAGTTAAATTAAAAGTACCAAAATACGAGATTTAGGCGTCAGGTCTAAATCTAGCAGAGGGCAGATTGTGACCTGAATATCGGGACCTATAAATATTGACCTAAAATGTAGTTGGGCGTGTCATCTCTGGCGAAACTTATGTTTGAATTATTTAACGAAATAATCATATAGAAGTATGTACTTAATGTATATGATTGGCAAGCCAATGATGTTTCATTTTTGATTGTGATGAACTATCAGCCCTGTATAATATACTATCCCACTGTTGGGAATCTACTTTCTCTACTATGCATAGACATACTATGGGATTAGACCCTTCATCCACGTTGAAATAGGTTAGTAGAATTCATTCAATATTCTTATTGACAACAATAGGGTATTTTCCCATTTTTTATTTTATACATTATTTATATGTTAAAGAAAATAATATAACAAAAATCATATGTGAAATCAGCATCAAAATTGGTTGAAAAATAAAGCAGTCATTCATATTTAAAATAATTTCGTGAACAAAATTGGGGGCGTGGTGAGGTTATCGCAATATCTCTTTCGAACGCACGCAGTGTTATGGCCAGTGACACCGGGTGACGTCAGCTATTTTGCAACTCTGTTCTGTTATTTCACAGGTACCTCTCCCATTAATTTTCAAAGTTTTATAACATGATTATTTATTATTGAGTGGATTTCGAAAATTATTTATATACCCATTTTTTTTTATAAATGTTTTAAACTGACTGCCTCGGTGGCGTAGTTGTATTACGGTACGACTGCAATGCTGAGGTCTCGGGTTCGATCCCCGGGTCGGGTATGTACAGTGGTATTAGAGTTTTCTATTCAGTATCAGCCTGGAGTTTGGAATTTGTGCCCGACATGGCGGTAAGCTCGCACCCTATCACATCATGAGACGGAATACGCACGGCGAAAAGTGGGTGCACTAGTTGCGCCTCTTCCTACCCCTTCGGGGATAAAATGCGTGAGTGTGTGTGTACGTATTAAAATATAAAAGTAATTAGTCAAGTATCCAATTAGTTCTGCAATTTCGTTTAAGACGTTTTACTTCGCAGTTATCATGATTTATCAATAACCACGCACGTAAGTTTATAAGTCAGAGGTCTGCACATCGAGTGGTCAGTCGTGACGTGTGTAGTTAGTTTCACCTCTCATTACACTATGGCCGTTGAAACAACCGGTAAAAATGTTACAATAGATAATATTTTCGTTAATAGCGGTAATACCGGAAAATGTATACTATTACATATTCAAAAAGCGGAAATTAAGTAGGAGATGGCTTTTCACACTTGCATGTCGCATTATAATTTAAAATGGATTTAAAAAAATTGCTGAATCACGTTTCATAATCCATAGATTACATAAAGATTTAGCGTCACATATGACGCTAAATCTTTTTAACATAGCATCCCTAGTTTTCCGTCGGGGGTTAAAAACAAGCGTCAACCCCGCGTTTATAGTAGTATAGCCGTCGTCAAACTTGTCCGTTGTGTGTATATGTATGTGCATGTGTGTTTATGTATTTGTGTGTGTGTGTGTGTAGTATAAGTGCAGTGAATGCACACTACAGTAAGTTTGGCAACACACACACACAACTATATCTTTTAAAATTATACTATTGTTAGGCCCTCTTAATTACATTGAACACATAAAAGATAGTAACAGTTTGAGTCCCCTCAACAAACATTCTTAATTGATATTATGAGCTTATAATTATGACATACACGGCATTAGTATTTAGACGCCGCAAAGAATTTGAAAGATAAAAACGATTTTATATTACATGACATAAAGTCCAAGTTCGTTCAACGTAATAATATATTCTTATCATCTGTCATTGTTAAGATAGGCGTTTGACCACTTTACCTGATTGTGGTGTTATGTCCACACTCAATAGAATGTTTGTGGGGGGTATGGGTTAACATTGGGCCTCTTTATATCACGAATAAAACTTACCACGCACGAACTTGTCAAACCATCCATCATATTTTAATACATCATACAAATAAAACTAAAGTTTATGATGAATAGAAACGGCTTTCGACAGCTGATTAATTTACCACTCGTATGTGCCTACTTTCAAGGGTGTCGCCAGCCGATAGTCCAGGGAAGGGGGGGGGGGGTCAAGTAGATATGGAGAATGAGAAAGGTATGAATTGTAGGTAAAGTCGCACATGAAGCTTTTCACTTGTAGTACGAGCCTTACATCTACAACGATTGTAATAATAACGGTATAGAGTCCAACGTGTAAAGCTTCACGAGTGTGGTCAGAAAAGCCGACTCGCGTCAGGCTACTGACCGTAATGTCCATAACAAAAAAAAAAAAGCTTCACGAGTTCTTAACTTTACAATAAATAAAACTTATAATTTAATTCATTTATTAGATAAATACAATAAAAACGACGTACGAGAATGATCGATCAAGCAAGTCAAGTCAAAGACTTAAGACTTTGGTTGCTTTACATTTGGCAACTTTTTTAGAATCTATGCGGGGGGGGGGGGCAGCTGCCCCTCCCTTGGCGACGCCATTGCCTACTTTATATGTCATACGTGGGAGGTAGAAATAAAACATACAAAAATGTAGCTTCACGAAGGTGTAGAATCTTTATTTTATGGCCTTGCTTGAGAACACGCTCAAACCTTGGACTTCATTCAAGTCATTTTGACGCTTATCTTACAGCTGACTCCATGGCTATCTTATTAGTTATTTACTTTCTTATGTCTTTCAAATATTTGTACCGGTTACATTTATTAGACTTTAAATTAACGAAATTCATCGCATCTTTCTTTGTGCAGGTTTCTAATAGTAAAATCTTTAAGAATTATATATTATTTCGATTCGATTCGATTTAAAGCTATAAGAACAGGAAGTTACTAATTGCATCCATTTATTCTCACAGATGCAACGAGGGTGGCGCCGAGGCCACGTCGCAGTACCGTCTACCGCTGGAGGAGGAGGTGGGCTCGCACCCCAGCCTCGAGGAGATGCAGGAGGCGGTCGTGCAGCGGAAGCTCAGGCCGCACATACAGCCCCAGTGGAGGAACCATCCGGTGAGATTGGTTTACAAATTAATTTCGACTTTTTATTGATCTATTGGTTGTCGTTTGGTGGTTATAAGCTAAGTTGGTTTACAAAAAAAAAATGCCTTATTCCAGGCAATTGAAAAATAAGTTATGTAGTAGTACGCTTATGTAGCGTTGGTGCCAAATGCCAATACATTTAGTTTTCTTGTGGGGAATAAGAAAAATAAAAATACAAAGTATAATACAAAACTGAGATTTTTTTTTTTTTTTTTTTTTTATTGCATTGAATAACGAGTCGAGCATGCCGTTCGCCTGATGGTAAGCGATACGACCACCCATAAACAGTAGCAACACCATCCAGCAACTTGACTTACAAAGTACTGTGTGGCATTCCACTGCGCTCGTCATCCTGAGACATAAGATGTTAAGTCTCATTATGTCCAGTAGTTATACTGGCTACAATGTCCTTCAAACCGAAACACAACAGTGCATGCACACTGTTGCTTGGCGGTAGAAATAGACATTGCGGTGGTACCCACCCAGACGGCTTCTTACATAATGAGAGACCTACCTACCACCAGTAAATTGAGAGAGAATGTTGATTGAGAATTCATTTTATTGTTATGGTCTTTAGGTACACAGTACACACACAATGGTGGCTTATCAAATTGATTTGTACTTGATCCCAGGGCCTGGGCGTGCTGTGCGACACGATGGAGGAGTGCTGGGATCACGACGCGGAGGCGCGGCTGTCCGCGTCGTGCGTGCTGGAGCGCGTGGCGGCGCAGCGGCCGGCCAGCGACTCGGCGCCGCTGCTCATACACGAGCTGGCGCGCACGCCGTGCTGACACCACACGCACCGAACCACGCACCACACCGCGGTCCACACCGCGCACCACACCGCGCACCACTGCGACGTGCCGCTCATCGAGCTGTGATGGCGGACAGGTATCATCGTCAAGTGAGGGTCACTTGTATTGATCAGTGTTTTAAATAATCGGTCAAATGTGCAAAAAAGTGTGATGTCGCACTGCTATAAAATGTACTTTGTTTACTGGGTCATCTCGTACTCAAAAGTTGAAAACGGCGGTGTACATCCATAAGATAGCGTAAAAAGGAATTACTTAAAACACTGATTAAAATAAGGGAGCAGTGGTGTTGCCAACTTATAATGTTCCCTGTTCGAAGTGATTTGTTTTAAGTTTTAAATAGGATTTTTTTGAACCGTTATCCTATTGCTTTGTAAAGCTATTATAGTACCTTAAAGGTAAACTGAGTTTCACGGCCGAGACTACACATAAAGTTGCTTGTTCTAATCGTTTTACCTAAATGGTCGTCATGAAACGGATAAGTTTCCCAGTCGTACCCTCTAAAGGTTTCGTTTAATATCCTATTATTTAGCAACGTTTTTCATCGATTTATTCCACTCATACGATGATACGGTTCTAAAATATCAAATCAAATCATATTCGCATTTATATTTGGGAATTTATTTTTCACTGGCAACACCACCCTTATATTTCTCTCGGTTCAAAATTGCATTTGACTCTTAATTACGTACCGATCTCCTGCCTATAGGATGTCCTTAAACATAATCTTGTAATTTAACGCACAAAAACATGGTCCTGTAAATACCACTCATAAAAAACTTTTTTTTTATTCGCCCTAACTTTGACTATGACTTCCGCCTGGGTTTTCTGAAATGCTATTCAAACTTCAAGAGCTTTATACAGGCTGTTTCAAAAACGGGTATTATAGAATTATTACGTGAGTATATCTCAAAAGGCAGCAACAGATAGTGTGAGCAAAATGTATTAATATAGTATATACCTACCCATTTTTTTTATTACACAGCAATAAAATGAATCAAGAATTGTTTTCGATTATATTAAAAATGTGCTGTCAATAAGGCTCTTGAAGTTTGGCAATTTTTACTTTATTTTGCAATGCTTTTATCCCAGTTTATTCATTTTTTAATCCAGTCTCCTCTATCGAAGTTTTAACATTTTGATAATTCAGTTTTGAAATTAAATGTGAATAGGTAACATATTGCAATAAATAGTGTTCTTAACTGAGATTGTTCAAAGGTGATAGGTATATTGTATGTATTGTAATTTTTTTTTTCATAGACTAATTTATGCATTAGTTATATATTTTTAATACATAGACCAGGAGGTTTAAAGTCTGCTTGGATGAATTATAATAAAAAAAAATATCTATCAGACAGTGGTCTGTTAAACCGCTAGTTTTGTCCGTTCTATGCAGATGACGTGATGTGACGTCCTATCGTAGTTTTGTCGTTGACGGATTATGTCGTCGTAGTGAAGTAGATTGACTTAGGTCACGATTTATGCGCCCTACAGTCCTACTCTATATTTTGTCTAGACGAGTTATTACGTCATAGCGTAATTGAAATGATCGACATAATCTAACTTTTTGTAGTAAAAATATTGTTTGAGCATAGAATAGGTTAGGTAGCTAACATCACATTTATTTTTAAACGTTTTATCGTTGAAATTGTAAACTATGAACAATGTCTTGCATGTACACTCATTTGAGTCTTTTTGTAATTCTTGTTGTTTTGTTGTAATACTCTGACCATTTTTGTCTTTGGTCCCCATGCTTAGGAGCATATTTATTTTCTTGATAATATACTTTTTTGAGTTTTAATTGTTAGTATATATAGTTTACAGGGTCCTTGATACTCTAGTGTCGAAACTTTATTACATAAGGACCCATCTTGCCGTATATTATACAAACGTAATGTAAACTGTTATAATCATTTAACTCAACAGTGGGACCCTATGATTTCAGTAAGACTGGAATATTTTTTTGTAAAGGTTCTTAGTTAATTTTAGCAGTTGTACTATTTTTTGGTGTAGTTCAAGTGCTATTTTGAAAGGAAAACGAAGCAATGAAATTAGTGTTAATATTTGCGCTGTGGCTCTGTTATATAACTGTTAAAATGGTATTTTTTAATACATTTTTATGCTTGTGACGTTATAAGTTATAACGTCGAGTTGTATATTCAATGAAATTATTTAAGGTAAAAAATCTATATAAATCGGTATTTTAAGATTTGAAAATCTCTTTCTGGTTTCCACTGCCAAATGTAAAAAATTTTAACATTAGTACAAACGGGCAGCAAACTTGTAATGCATTGTAAATATTTTTTAAATAGATTTTTGGTCATTTTTTATTTTAAATGCGTCGGTGAACAAGTGATTATTTTTACTCCTGGGTAATATTTTCTTATTGTTTAATGAATTACCATAATTTCTAACGTTTAATCATTTAAGAATAAAGACATATTATTTTTTTATAAGTAAATCAATTTTCCTGGAAACTATGCTCTGATCGAATAAATACTATCGCGCAGTATAACCGAGCCACACAATCGCTAAGGTATCTTGATTAGCATCTGACACCGATGTAGAAGCAACTGACGGATAACATAGTGCCATAGACGTCGCATGAATACAACAGTGAACCTCGAAAAAGGATTTAGTCAGAGGTCCGTTCGTATATATTATATAGGTATGCGAATTTATTAAGCCGTAATAACAATATTTTTATGTATTGTTTATTGATAGTTATCGTAAAATTTACTGGACCATAAATTCGACTTTAGTGGTTTGCCCTGGCCTAAAGACAAATAATTTTCTAATAAAACAATATTCAAATGGATAACCATCAAGAAATCAGTCGTGATAAAATTCAATTGCATAAATACCATTTGAGACAACATACTATAAAATAATCCTGAACTATAAAAGGGTCCTCTTCCCCAACAACAATACTTGCATCATCTGGATAGGTCCTCGTTCGAGTCTAGGAGGCTAGGTTTACGCACTTTGTTTTTACAGGGAGCGCGGCCATATTGCTGTTTAGATTAAGTATTATTGTATTTAAAACGTTTATTGCAAGAAATTGTGCCTCGTCTATGGATTACCATAATTCATGTCGTTTTATCAGCTTTTTCTAATGTTGTATATACTGTGGCGGTTTATTTAGAAATGTTTTTGCATGTACAATTTTAGACACTAAATAGTTTTAAGGCTTTAAATTTTTAACGATCATATTGTTTTTTTAGTACATTTATATGGCTTTAATAATGTAAAAAATGTGGTTAGTTCATCAATCACAATTTAAAAAAATACCGTAAATGATATAGGTACCTCTTAACTGTTATTTCATTAACAATTTTTATTTTACATTTTTAACCAAACACTGTATACATACTATACTGAGTTTAAAATCCTTGACGAGGCACACAGCTAAGAGAGGCGAAGTTAATATAGGACAATATGGCCACCCCAATCACGAAATAAAATTATATCATTGGTAAATTATTGTGATTTATAGCATAAACAAAATATCAATGGGAATCATGAAGTATTTGATTTACCAAATGCCGTGTGCATATCACCACATGTAGAGTAAGTGAAGATGCCAAATGTACATATACTTAGGTGTTTAAGTGTAAGTTAGGTAGGCTGTGGACACACTGCACCTGTATATTGTATGTAAGATTATGTAAGGCCTAAAGATGAGTTTGCTGATTTTAACATGTTTGTTATTAGAGAAAAGTTTGTAATATTTTGTCTTCTAATTAAATCTATTGTTATATACGTTCAAATTTTATAAAATTCCCCACTAGGCTTGTTCAGCAAATATATGCCGACATTTATTTATACATCTAAAAAGCAACCCACCCACACTTATGAGAATCCTAATAGTTTTGTTTTAGTGTTTGTTCTCTTATAGTAAACGTGTTAAGGCTGCATAGTCTGCAATGTTGCTGATTTTTAAAGTTTATCACATTGTAAAATATAGCAGATTAATTCACAGATATATGTAGTTGATACAGTCACTGCTGGCAAAAATACAACAAAATAAATATTACAAAATAAAAATAAGAAAACGGGAAGCACATGTAAAATCAATAAAATGTAAATCTATGAAGTATTATATTTGTCAGTGATGTTTTAATGTGTTAATGGCAATCAAATGTGGACATAACAGACTCGTTTAAGTTTTTGTCAATGTTAAGTAAGCACGACGGAATGTAGCCCTTTCTCCTTCATAAAGGGAAAAATCTATAACGAGAATTGTGATGGCGCCCTAGACGTGCGTTAAACGCGTGACACGTGCTCACTGCTCGTACCGCAAACAGCACGCGGGCACATACGTAGTGCATTATAATAGCAAATAACATGAGCAACAAGGCTCAAGCAAGTATAGCTACGACGTACTTAAGTACGAAACAATTGCCACGGCATACTGTGCTCAAGTTGTTTGCTGGCTGTTATATCTAAGCCCATCGCGTTCGAATTTTGGGGATCAACGAATTCTTACATGAAAATGAGGATTCTCGCATGTTTAATTATTTTATTACCGACCTGTAGAGAGCTGGCATAATAATGACAACTAACAAGTGTTGGTCGTCATTTTGTGACACCTATAACATAAAGATCACACATATATAACACAAAGGTCACATACATCTGGTAGAATTAACAATGGCATATTTTAATATTGTAGTTTCTTTTGACTGAGCCTCGCTAGAAGCAAAATGTAGTTGAAGCTTTTGCCGCTAGATGTCGCAATATTAAGATTATTCTGAGAAGGGGAGGGTAGTCATACTTCATAGTGCGCACGCACAAGTCGTCTGCTGCAGTGTGTACTGAAACTTATAAACTGTATAAGTCCGCTGCCGCGAATTGTGATTTTTATGACAAAAATACATAAATAATTATATTCAATATATTTTTTTTATTCCGAGTCCATGTTTGATTGTGATGGACACTAGCCCGGTGTGTCCATAACTAGTGTAATATAATTGTATAATGGTATAGTGGAAGTTTTTTAGATTTTTGTAGTAATAGTTGTGGCCTGGCTTGGGTCGGGCGCGCAGTCTTCTCGGTGTGTAGTCGAGCTGTCATAGAGATGTGAAACGTTTTATTTTTTAATTATCGAACGTGGATGTCTGTTGAAATTTGATGTATTAAAATATATTTTCTAGACAAATGTTTGTTTTTATAACCATATATATTACCCATACATAGTTTACCGACTTTCTGACTACCTAGGTTATTGCTAAGTTGGCTGTCCCTCAATCATTTGCCATTTAGCCTAGTTTGGCATCAGGAAAGACCATAAACGTTCGTCCCTACAATTTGCAAGTACAATATCTCTGGTTGGTCATTATATTTGTAGTCGCTGCTATTTAAAGATAATAAAAACAGTGAGAGACAGCCATGGAATCAAAAGTTATCAATTAGGGGTTTGTGATAAGGGATACACTATAAGTTTTGTTTGTATCATCAAACAATTATTTTATTATTGTTACATTTATTGCTGTCACATTTTAAAAGTTCTTTATCCAAAATTGTAAATAGACACCAATTACTAAAAGATTCGCTATCTACGTAATATACATACAACGTTAATCTGCGATCATAGTAACAAAGAATCCACTGTAATGCTGCAATCTCTAGTATAGTTAGCAACTTACAATTATTATTGTGTAAAGATCATGTAATGTTGCCATAAAAAATATAAGCAAAATGGAATTTCACCATCCAAAATCTTTGTACCATTTACATCAATTTCATATTATATTGTGGTTTCTGAAACTAATAATTCAAGTGTCGCTATTACCACAGATCACAGGTGAAAAAAACAAAAATTAAAATTTTACAAATTCTGATTTCTTTTATTTTGTTTTAACGCTTCTCTTCGTTTGAGGAAAATGAACCGTTCACTGTACAATGGGGGAGCCGCGCTGGTTCTCACAATAACATGCACACGCGCGTCTTCACATAAACACTATATTATTATGTACATCATTCCGTTACTGGCAACAACGCTGTGAGAACTACTGTGGGGCGTATGTTAAAATTCGTAATCTCACTCAAATTCACATTTACTATAAAGCACATCGACGCGTTATTACAAGGCGAGCGTACAGAACGTACACGCCCGCGGGCTAACAACGAGCACGAGGAACAACGGGTGAATGGACCTAGTCAAACAGGCGAACAAGAACCGGGGAAGACCTTGACAACACTCTGTGCAGTCTACGGAAAACTAGACAGGCCTAGTCGAGACGTATCGTCTAACAGGTACGGGTGTAATGCGTAATGTAGTTGTGGATGGCACAATGATGATGGTAAGTACCTAATGCTTGTGTCACTGTCCAAGTGCCTTTAAATGAACACTCGCGTTATATCCATAGCACTGTCACATACACATTACACGCGTCAGCTGTTATCGATCACTTGTCCGGCGGGTGGGGCGGGCGGGGCTGGCTCGGTGAGCGACGTCGTGTGATGAGAGTCGGCTAGGAGCGGGTGGCCGCGGGCGGCGGCGGGTGTGGCGGGGGGTGCGGCGGGTGCGGCGCGTGCGCGTCGGGCGGCTCGTCGTGCGCACGCGACGCGGAGGCGCGCAGGCAGTCCCCGTGCGCCTTGTACTCGATGGGCACGGACGCGGGCAGCTGCAGGATGCGCCGCATGGCGTCCCGCACCCGCGCCGCCGCCGCCGTGTCCGACGCCGTCCGGTGCCACACCGCCAGGTGGTCGTCCTGCAAATAACATACAAAATCTATATTATAATATTTACATGTACAGTCAGCAGCATAAATATCTGTAAATAATCAAAATTTCATAATGCCTATATATGCGTTAAATTAAACAGACATTTTTTTTTTTTCGTCTGAAGTAAAGTAATCTCTGTTATTTTATTTTTGTGAAGAGAAAAAAATGATTAGAAAGAACACAAAAGTATGTGAGCAATTTGAAATTTTGAATTTGTTCAGCTACTTATGCTGGTGACTATACATACATTGATGAAACAAATAAAGGGTCAAAACCTGTCCGATGGCAACTGGTGTATGTTCGATAAGAGGCTGTTCTGTATTGGTCGACGTAATATACGAATGTATTTATTAACTTTGTCACCTGACAGTAACTAATTTTCATTCATAGCAAGAGTGTCAGAACACAGTTGTCTTTACTTGGATATTCAGAGTATTGCCTCCACTTTTATCTTTAAGCTTCTTGATAGCCATAAGGACAGAACAATTACAGCTGTCCAGTTGTCATTTGATTAGAATAAGCTGACCATTATCCGTCACATTTTTATTGCCAGTGTCACTTATGCACATACCTGGAAGCGCACAGAGAGCACTACGCCGCACAGCTCCGGCCCCACCATGAACTGCTCGCCCAGCATCGCCATGCACAGGTCCTCCCACGCGCGCCCCGTCTGTGTCTTGCGTAGTCTGACCACCTGTAACATTAACACACATACATAAGTGCCTTGAAAGAGCAAAGAGTGTTACTATCCTGCCTCATAACATAAGTTTAGCTCTAAATCCCTCCAGCAACATACTAAAAACCACCAACCCCATATTTGTAAAATAAAATACATAAATTTTTCTCGATATATAAAAAAATTATTTTGAGCTCATAATATAACTAGAGACCAGACCGCAATGTCTATATCTACCGCCAAGCAACAGTGTGCATGCACTGTTGTGTTTCGGTTTGAAGGACATTGTAGCCAGTATAACTACTGGACATAATGAGACTTAACACCTTATGTCTCAGGATGACGAGCGCAGTGGAATGCCACTCAGTACTTTGTAAGTCAAGGTGCTGGATGGTGTTGCTACTGTTTATGGGTGGTCATATCGCTTACCATCAGGCGAACGGCATGCTCGTCTCGTCATTCAACGCAATAAAAAAAAAAAAAAAAAAAAAAAAAAGACCCACTGCCACCCTGTGCAATATGAGTAATAATAATACAAAGCCGAAATGGCGCTACAATGCTTTGACAGGAGGGAGAGAGAGAGACATGCTTGTCTGATCACTCAGCTATACTATACATTTTTATTACTTGCTTCTTCATAAGTTTCATTCTTTACAACACAATATGTATAGATAACTCAGCTTTTAAAAGAGCGTAGCGATTCAACGAGGAATGAACTTTTAAAAAGCTATAAAAATTCAAAATTTTTCTCGTATCTTGTAAACACACCTCGTTTGTGCGCTAATTTGAAATTCAAATCAGGGGCAATTCAGGTCAAAACCGATGCTGATATTTAAGATTACCGACGATTGACTTACAATAACAACAAACTTGGATTCCACATGTTAATCTCGGTATGTGCAACAATTGATATTTTTGTCTCATGTCTGATTCTAAAACTGAAAGCTCCTCATTGGGTTATCAGTGTCGAGGTATTTAAAACTCCCTACCCTTTCCCTAAACCATTTTCGCTACCCTCACCCACTAATGTGTGATCGGCAAAATACCCATTTATTCTGTAATCCATTATTACAAAATGATTTTGTTTAGTTTTACAACCGCCTGTCTGATATTTACCCCTGCCTTTTTTGTTTGTTTTTTCAATATACTGCCCTCGGGAATCAAACCTAGGACCTTCTTCCAATATAGTATATTTACCCATTTGCCCCCATTAACGTTGGCCGGGTCCTCCCACATGGGCTTGATGCCCAGCTTGAAGAGGTGCAAGTCGGACAGCGGCGGCAGCTCCGACGGCCGCGCCAGGTGTGTGTACAGCCCCCACCACTGCTCCACGCTCGCCACGCGACCAACCAGACGAAGCGCCTGGGAATATAAAAAAGTGGGTAAGGGTTCCTGAAGAGTGGGTGGACAGTTTATGGGACTGCGGACGATGTTGTTTACTGTTTAGGTAATTTTGGTAAATGGTCGATAACTGCATACATTAAAAAAATTACAGATGCGGATTTAGGTTTTCGCTTAACAGGAAGAGCTAAGTTTTTAGGATCGGTAGTTTACGAACTTTATGCGTACGTCTAACAACCGAAATTAAAAGCTAACTCCAGAACGATCCCATTAATAAATTAACATAAGGAATGTATGAACTACAAGCGTTGTGGTACTTTTAAGAGGTTGATCGTGATCCAAATTGTTTATTAATTACGACCGTTACAAAACAGTCCTGACTTCACACTGAGTATATAGTTTGATACGTTTAATGTGATATTAGGCGGGATCAAGGAAATATGCTGCTTGCTGACAGCCTTTACAGTTTATGAAAGCCTAGATAAATCCCATTCTCAAACATCATGTAACTATGATACAATTCTACGACATATTATACCATATACTGTAAAGGCTCATACACATAAACACGACACGGCGTCGCGTCGTGTTTATGTGTATGAGCCCTAAGTACGAGACGGTCATGCAACATATTATAGCATATCATTGCGGGAGAGTCAGACGAACTATTACTCAATTAGTTCATGATTCATCACGACAGACGCCTTAGGGGGACAGGACGCTGAATACAGAATTTATATACGTATCAACCTTGTACTAAGAATGTCCACAAATATATATCGTTGAGATAATCGGTCCTTTACAAACTCTCCTTTTTAACCGACTTCAAAAAAAAGGAGTCCGCCAAGCAGCAGTTTGCATGCACTGTTGTGTTTCGGTTTGAAGGGCATTGTAGCCAGTGTAACTACTGGACATAATGAGACTTAACATCTTATGTCTCAGGATGACGAGCGCAGTGAAATTCCACACAGTACTAAGTAAGTCAAGATGCTGGATGGTGTTGCTACCTACTGTTTATGGGTGGTCGTATCGCTTACCATCAGGCGAACGACATGCTCGTCTCGTCATTCAATGCAATAATAAAAAAAAGTTCTTAATTCGACGTCTATGTTTTTTTATTTCTTTTTTAATGTTTGTTACTTCAGAACTCCGACATTTATTGACCGATTTGGAAAATTCTTTTCTCATTAGAAAGAACATACTTCCTGCTTGGAAAATTGCTAACTAAGCTAGATAAATACATGAATAAATATGCGAAAACAATATTTAATTTTAATAAGGCACCAACTTCAAAATTGGTAACCAGTACCTATATAAGTAATGTTATCGTATATTTATTAATGTATTTATCTAGCTTAGCTAGCAATTGAAATTAGTCACGGAAAATAGGTAATGTTAAATTATTTTTTGGTTTCTAGTGTTTTTTTTTAGTTGTTTTTGAAGGCGGTTTATTTTGGTATTCCGATGGCAAATTAAACAACGTCTCGGCTTATGTATTGCTCTAATCAATAGCTTCTGAGACTCGCCAGTCAGTGTTACGACTCTAGGTTGAAATATTTGGGAACATTATTCGTACTGAACGAAAAGTTAGAACTGCGAGGATCAGAATGCACGCGTTTGAGCGAGCAAAACCGGCTTGCCATAGCTAGTGAGCGCTAATGTTCTCGGCATGTTTGTAAACTGACAAAACCAATGCTGACGTTCTTCTTCTTCTTCTTTTAGGTTAATGGCTCCACCGTTACAGCGGTGATTTTGCCAATGTCTTCATAGTGCCTGATAGTGGTACTCAAAAGTCAAAAAGCATAACTTCAGATTGGACTATTTCCTATCAGGATCAAACACAACATCCGACCTGAAGTGTCCTATGATAAGTTAATACTCAGAGTATGAAAATTATTGATATATATATATTTTAAATCTATAAGTTAAAAAATTAAGCATAATAATTATAGCGAACGCATTATATATTAATAGCGAAAATAAAGGAGTCAAAAATTATTGATGTTCTTTTGGATAGGATGTTTAGAGACTATAACGGCCACAGATAAAAATTAAAATAATTCTAAGCTACCGGAAGTCCGGAACCGAATTTAGTGGAAGGTGACTCATGTTAAATGAAGGCATGTGAAATTGTTAGATAAAAGGACAGAATTAGTGACAAAAATATTAAATGTTTATTTTCCACACGACTGGAAATATCTAAATGCTGACGTTATTTAAATTTTTGTAAAATGTTAGTAACAATGCGTGATTGAAATGCACTACAGACCATGGCATAGGTACATTAGAAAATATGCCATATTCTGTACTTCGTCATCGTTTGTTTAGACAAAATATGTGCCTTATGTCTTATTTTTTATTGCTTGTAAAGCATTTACTTTATATTATTTTTAACATGAAAACATAATATTAAACATGATACCTATAAAATTTTGAATTTTTATAATAGTATTGAGCATTTTCGAAGCCATTTTGTCTGATGCTGGGTGATTATCTGGCGAAATATACAAAAATATATAAATATAGCGATACAGACATTAGACCACACAAAATATTGTTGCATGAGGAGCTACTAAAACAATTTGGCGGTAAATAAAGTGCCAAAAGAGGCAGCAGCAGCAGCACAGAGCAGTGTTAACTGTACTTTTTCATAGATTCTTCTACCTTATGAATCTGCCCAGAATCATATTGCCCTGAAAAATTGCCTAATCTCACTTTCTATAATTGGAAAGATTTATAACAATTAAATGCAAGTTTCAGAGAGTAGACCTAGCATATAAACCCACAAAAATACAAACTTAAAAGGTTAGCTTTAATTATTTTATAAATACATTGTTAATCAAATTAAGAATACATTGATATTAAAAACAAAATATTGCTTATCCTTCATAACAATATTGTTTCTCATATTTCTAATTAGGTAGTATTAAAATTCTGATATTTTTTCACTATATTATCCCTAGATGCTATAGGTCACTGTTTAAGCAAAGAGTTTAATACTGATAGAGTCACAACCAGAAACTAGTTTTACTATAAAACTTTTAGATGACTACTCATAAACTTTAATCTATGATTAACTGAACTGCATTTTACTCCTAATAAAGAAAATATATAAACTAATAACACTGATTTCAATGATACAGTATTGATATTATGAGACCAATCCATTTTAGTTTTCCACTTGTAACATAAAAATTTTCAAACCCCATACCCTAATTATTTTAGTAAAACATTAACTGATTGAAGGCTGTATGTTTTTGTACCGTGGCCTACAAATCGTGTGTTAGACGAGTGCGCGTAGTGTTGCCAGTTTTCTAACCGCTCGTTTTGTTTTTCTGCAATAATAAATGCTACACCCGTAATAAAATTATGTCTGCGTGTGCAGTATTTGTAATAAAAATCGTTTTATTTGATGCGTAATTTTGAGAATTGTGAGTGGTCGTATTCTAATTTCGGTTATATAAAATTTTGTTCATCTCTGACTCGGATTGCAACCCTACCGGTGAACGACCTCCCCTCGGCCTCTTGCGTGGGAGCACCAAGCGTGTGAGCACGTAATTTCGTCGTCGGCTCGTATGTGCCCATAAATTACGAAGGCTTGGTCAAGGACCCCGCGGAGTGTTCGCCGTGATCAGCTGGAGCCGCTTTGCCGTCCTATACGTGTCGATGACCCGATGACGGCAAGGAGCGTTTTGTTCTAGTACACGTGAGTAGTGGTTGTCATTTCAATTCGCCGGTTTGTGCCGTTAGACCACGTTTTTATCCATTCACGTTCTTCGTTATAGGGCGAACATATCAGGAATCCTCCGCGGAAGTTGACAGGAGAACACTCGCCGGCCTGCCGACCTTGCGGGTTCTCTATTCCTTCCCGGTATGTTTTATTATTACTAGCTTAGCGCGACCACTATAACTGTTGTTAATATTAAAGTATTGTGTACTAATCTGGAGCACTGTCCTTGTTCCAGGGGGTTTTTCCTCAGGGGGTTGTTTCTTTTTAGAACATACATTTTCGTTCATTTCGTCTATCGCGGGTAGACTTAAAACTGCCTGCATCATCAGAGAGGAGGCTAATTTCCCTAGTTGGATGAAGCCTCTGTGATTCCTGACCTGTATTGGAGGACCCAGGACACCCTCTCAATGGTATTTTTATGGAAATTAGACAAAAGTATGTAAATTTCTTATTTTGGGTCTGACACCCTATTTATGTCAGTGGCGCCCTTATCCTAATTTAATTATTGTTTTAAATACAACCCTAGTAACAAAGTGATAAAAGAACAGCTCTCCAGTAGGCTCACGTCCCGCTCTCCGACCTTAATTTATTAGCCGGAACCCGGTACTTTGTGATTGGTATTAAGTACACTTAAATAGCAAGTAAGTGAACACAATATATGAATTTAAAGTCTGTGTACCGTTTTATTCCACCCACTTCTGCTACACCATACACACCATCGGGTCATACATGCAACAGTGGTCGCCCAACTGTGGCGCTTTTATACTGGAAGCATTTGTCATGTCGCTTAGCTGTGACAAATAATTTTATCACTTTGGTACAATTGTTACTTGTTATTTTCTTATTGGAAATTGTTGGAAGTTTATATTACTAGAATCTTAATAGAAGTAATACTTGTAACTTATAAAATTAAAATTTCATTGCATTTTGCAACTAGAGGTCAAAAATTGAATGTTTAATTTCAATTTAAATTCAAGGTAACTATATTGTTGTATTGTAGACAAAAGTGTTAATGAATTTATTTTATTGTGACCGGCCATAGTTATGAATAACTATTGACTTGTTGGTTCTTAGTGTTTTGGACTTTGCATTTTAACAAAGTTGAACTAGTTTCTTTAAAAAAAAAGTTGTGTTATACAAATTGAAATTAATGTTTTAAATTACTTTTGGAAGTTTATAGTGTAATAATTTTTTTGTTGAAGTACCCTCAATAAAAAAAAAATATCTTATAATTTTCTCTTGCCGGCTACTTGTGATAAGAATTATAGCCAACTATTGTTAATTGTTTTGAATAAGTTTGTAATTTTACTTTCATATATTAATGGAAGAATGTGTAATATAACTAAAACTTTTGAATTAAAATTAAATACTATAATACTTATTATGAGGTATCAGTTTGGAATGTTATATCCGCTGATGATAATTTTTTGTTATACATTTTATTTTAGATTGTTATTATGGTACTTATATTTATAACATGTGACTGCTAATTTTGAGAGCTAGGTTCAGAAATAATTTAATATTACTTTTGTTTGTAAACTGGAAGAGCTGTCTCGGATCTTTATTTTTAACCATGCATTCACTGACTTTAAAAAAAAAAACTTAATTTGAGACCTTGACTTACAATGATATCTATTCTTTCTCTTTTAATCTTTCTTTTCTTTCTGGTTGTCCTATATTAAGCCCGGGGTATTTAGAGTTGAATTTGCACAGGTTTTGCAATTTTATTAAACTAGGTAACATGTTTGCAACATTCCAGTAGAGTTCAGTCCAGCGCAGTAATCCTGAGACCAGTTCTTCAGTAGCAGTTGCTCCAGTTCCAGAGTATAGTCCGTCTGTTCGAATCCTGGTACAAAGCCATATTATGGTAAGCTCTTTGAATTTGAAATTAGATGGCAGGATTTTTGTTACTTTTCTTGTAGTATATTTGAAAATTTTGTGACATTCACACAATTAATGAGGTTTTTGTAGAATATTTTGGATTTTATTGACATAGTGATGTATGTTTTAAGTAGTTGCAAATTACTTTGATTTTGAAATTTAATAGGTATTATCTTTTTCACAATTCTAAATGACTTCCAACTTCTTGGCCGAATTATTTTTGGTAAATTTATAAAATTTTCTTAAAGTAAATTTCGTTGTTGTGTTTTTGTTTAGACAACATTTAGACTTGTTGAGATAGTGTCGTTGTATCGAACTATCGCAATTAGGTGTTTTTTTTAATAATTAAACCTTTATCATGGTATTATTTTTGGCTTGTTAATATATCAGGATGTAATGAATTCGTTAAGAAATGGTAGTGGTGTGTGCTGCGTTTAAGCATTCGCAGAAACCATCTTTGATTTTGATGGGTTATTTCAAAGTTGTGCTCGCCTATGCGACCCTTTGAACCCATTAGTAAATTATTTTTTGTTCCTTTGCCATGTTTTGTGCAGGAATTAATTTATTTTGTGCGTTGTTTCTTTTTGGCTTCTCCAAATAATTGTCTTGTTGCTCCCACTTCAATGGCTTGTTGGTAGGTGTATTGCTCAGCGTCTTTGGGGGATGAGTGTTTTCTCAGCATCGTGACATCCCACGCACAGTGATTGCGGTTATTTTTACGCAATTCACTGGTAGTGAGTGTTTACATTGTTTTGGGAGATACAACATTTTCTCAGGTTCGTTTGGCATCTCACACTAAAAGCGCCCTTAACTAGAATAGAGGTCGGATGTCTACCGAACACCAGGTAGGAGACAATGTTTGGAAGGTTTTTCTTTTTGATTGTAACAGGTTTATTCTTAGCGAGTTCGCGCATCGCTTAGAATAATGTAAAGTTATCATCTCCCGTCGGTTATGGAGTAGTGAGCGTTGTAACCCAAGTTGTATCTCAAGAAGTTACATCGCGTGATTTTTTTTGCCCTTCTTCTGGTCGTTGGACGCGCAGTCCGATTTTGTTGACTTCTCGCTGCATCGCCAACGTCTCAGCGAAGTGAATCTTTGCTCCCGGCTGTAGTCTTGCACTTAATAGTCTTGTACTTGAGCAATTGACTGCATGCCGTGGACCATTATTTTCCTGTAGCCGTTGGACGCACAGCCCAATACTATTGTAGTTACGCTGTGTTGCCAATGTCTCAGTGACGATAAAGTCGTCTGTTGTGTTTTGTGGGTGTACAGTCTTTGCTGCTATTAAGCAATAGACTGACACGTGTGGTTTTCAGGAGCCATTGCTTCTGTTTATGGTTTTGAAATTATAAACCATTTATGCAGTTTGATGCTGTTGTCGCGTCGCTGTGTCTTTATGTCCCAGTGAGTGCAGTCTTTGCTATTTGTAGAAAGCATTTGACTGGCTTGTTGTGGATTTAGGAGCCTTCGCTTCTGTTTTTGGTTTTGGAATAATAAACCATTTTTTATGAGCGTTTGACGCGCAGTTTGATGCTCTTGTTGCGTTGCTGCGTCGCCAATGTCTCTTCGACGTTGATGTCGTTTACATGTTTATGCAGTCCTTGCTGTTAAAATTAAGTATTGGACTGACATTTAAATATTGTCGTGGGTTCGGTTTTTGGTGTTGCGTGTAAGTTTCTATTCGAATGAAGGTGTCTTTTCACAGCCGTTCGTTACAGGATCCTCGAGTCTCCGAGCTCAGACTTTTTGTTATCCTGTGCTCGTTGGACGTGCAGCCCGACGTGGATATCCGTCTCGCTGCGCCGCCAACGTCCCAGTGAAGATAGTTGCATGTGATTTATTGTACAATATTTATTAATTATTGAATTGTTGTTTTGGTTTAGATTGTGGAGAGCTGGGGACCAGCGTTAAATTTTGCTCGCAAAATTTCCTTGGGTTGGGGGGTACTGTAACATAAAAATTTTCAAACCCCATACCCTAATTATTTTAGTAAAACATTAACTGATTGAAGGCTGTATGTTTTTGTACCGTGGCCTACAAATCGTGTGTTAGACGAGTGCGCGTAGTGTTGCCAGTTTTCTAACCGCTCGTTTTGTTTTTCTGCAATAATAAATGCTACACCCGTAATAAAATTATGTCTGCGTGTGCAGTATTTGTAATAAAAATCGTTTTATTTGATGCGTAATTTTGAGAATTGTGAGTGGTCGTATTCTAATTTCGGTTATATAAAATTTTGTTCATCTCTGACTCGGATTGCAACCCTACCGGTGAACGACCTCCCCTCGGCCTCTTGCGTGGGAGCACCAAGCGTGTGAGCACGTAATTTCGTCGTCGGCTCGTATGTGCCCATAAATTACGAAGGCTTGGTCAAGGACCCCGCGGAGTGTTCGCCGTGATCAGCTGGAGCCGCTTTGCCGTCCTATACGTGTCGATGACCCGATGACGGCAAGGAGCGTTTTGTTCTAGTACACGTGAGTAGTGGTTGTCATTTCAATTCGCCGGTTTGTGCCGTTAGACCACGTTTTTATCCATTCACGTTCTTCGTTATAGGGCGAACATATCAGGAATCCTCCGCGGAAGTTGACAGGAGAACACTCGCCGGCCTGCCGACCTTGCGGGTTCTCTATTCCTTCCCGGTATGTTTTATTATTACTAGCTTAGCGCGACCACTATAACTGTTGTTAATATTAAAGTATTGTGTACTAATCTGGAGCACTGTCCTTGTTCCAGGGGGTTTTTCCTCAGGGGGTTGTTTCTTTTTAGAACATACATTTTCGTTCATTTCGTCTATCGCGGGTAGACTTAAAACTGCCTGCATCATCAGAGAGGAGGCTAATTTCCCTAGTTGGATGAAGCCTCTGTGATTCCTGACCTGTATTGGAGGACCCAGGACACCCTCTCAATGGTATTTTTATGGAAATTAGACAAAAGTATGTAAATTTCTTATTTTGGGTCTGACACCCTATTTATGTCAGTGGCGCCCTTATCCTAATTTAATTATTGTTTTAAATACAACCCTAGTAACAAAGTGATAAAAGAACAGCTCTCCAGTAGGCTCACGTCCCGCTCTCCGACCTTAATTTATTAGCCGGAACCCGGTACTTTGTGATTGGTATTAAGTACACTTAAATAGCAAGTAAGTGAACACAATATATGAATTTAAAGTCTGTGTACCGTTTTATTCCACCCACTTCTGCTACACCATACACACCATCGGGTCATACATGTAACACACTATAAAAAAAGCCATTTTAAAACTATTATTCAAATAATGAGTTAACTAGGTCAACAAGTGTCTGCTTTAAAAACATGCAGCTGGAAAGAGAAATGTATGTTTCATGTTAAATATATATAATAATATATATAAACTTATGTAATACATTATTTTTCTAGTCAGTATCTAGGATTATGGTTGAAGAAACTCTTTTGCACAACATTGTAATGCTTAAAAAACAGTTTTAAAAGGTCTAAAAAAGGTATTTTTTTTTCTTAAAAAAAATAACACCTTTCTTTTTAATATTAATATACATACACATATTTTAGTAGATAAGGTAAATAACTTTTATCTATATACAATATATACTACTTTAACATAGATTCAAATCACTAAGATACTGGGCTTATTAAATAAAATTTCAATTTGTTAAGGCCTATAAGATACTGTTTAATCATCCTATGAATTTTATAGTAATCTTACCTTGTTATGAATTTGTAGATAAGGCCAAACATATTAAATCTATCCGATAATCTGTTTTGTTTATTGGTATTGAGAACATTCAAGGATTTCACATGCATAATCTATATAGCGTTTAGAATGAAATCACATCACTCGGAATCAAGAGGATAGTGTAAACACATATTGTTTTGTGTTATTTATAAGTGAAAGAGTGGCCAGTGACAAGGTACTTGTAGATCTGCTGACCTGTCCATAACCCGTGGTGGAGGCGGAGTCACGCGTCGGCATCCGTCGCGAGAACCACATCCAATAGCTGTACTCGAGCTTGTGCTCGTGTGGCGGCACCGCCGGCGCCAGTGCATCATCAGGACCTCTGTCGTCGTCTTCGTTGTTGCCGTGGTTCGGTACACCGCCACCGTCAGCGGAACGTCGTTCGGGCACATTTAAATTGTAGAATTTGCACATTTTTCTTTCAGTCATGTTATTTCAAGTACTGTATGAACATGTTTCACCAACGGCCTAACCTAAGACACGTTGCTTTCTTTGAGCTATCAGACTTTTCACAAACCTTTAGTTAAAACTTTAATAAAACACTTAATGATGATATTTATGGCTGACTAA
The DNA here is from genome assembly GCA_947568825.1 of Sphinx pinastri. NCBI lineage: Eukaryota > Metazoa > Arthropoda > Insecta > Lepidoptera > Sphingidae > Sphinx > Sphinx pinastri. Next base: position 2,828,986 of record OX387627.1, on the reverse strand, counting down.
ATACTTTTCAATTATATTATCAATACATAAAATAGTCAGCCTATTCCCTCTTTTTCTGTGTATAACCTTTTTCTTTCCGTCATCAAAATTCAAATCTATGATTTGACAGCATGGGTCAACCCAGCTAAATTAAAATGCTGTTATAATTCTAATGGCAAACTCAGAATAGAAACATAATGAGGCTGCTTGTGGACTTCTAATTTTGGTCGTATAATGTACTCAGTTAGAGATGCCCTAAAAATAACACATCGGTATTAAATATCACTGAAGCTATTTTGAAATAACGGCTGTTTACCGTTAAACTTTTGCCTTTGCCAGTGTTACATATTTTATTTAAAAAGTTATATGTCAAAATTTATAAACTTCAACTGTCATGTCGTCGCCTGTCGTTATTCGTTTGACAGCCTGTCAAAAGTCAAAACTCAAAGTGGCCGCGGGATAAACGAAAAATCAGTGCAATTCATACGTAATTTATTTTGATTTTAGTTATCTATTATTATCACTTGTATTCTGTTATGATGCTTAGTTAACTGTATAGACAGTGATTACTGTTGCGTATAATACAAAAGCGTAGTTAAGTGTTAACAAAAGTTTGTTTAGTATTTTGTTGTGAACATATACATACAAGATACATGATAGATGGCGAAAGCAACGCCGACCGGCAGGGGCAGTGTTGACGTGTGTCTCAACATCGATTTTATGCGTTCCTTAGTCAAGCAATACTTTGAATTGGTAAGTTTTTATAATATGTAACTAAAACTTCATATGTCCTATAGTAGAGACTGGAGGTTACTTGTTCTGGACACAGTAGTGTCATTCATCGACTATCCATAGCACGAATGGTCTAATTGATTTTCCCTTTGTGGAATGTCTGTCAATGTTATATTCTAAAGAGTAAAGCATAAAGACTGAAATAGGTCTTACAGATACTAAAGTTCTTTGTAAATGAGTTCTTATAAGTTTAACTAATGGTATTGAAGTTTAACAAGACGTCTTTTACCTGAATATATAACAAAATCATTAGGGCTCTGTAATGTGAAATTTAATTAAATAGAGCTAAGTGTATGTTTGGTAAATAAGAAGAGTTCAATCCAAATCATCAATGGCACCCACCCTAAGAATATGTGTGTCACTCTCTATTTCAAGTGAAGGCTACTTACAATAATTCTAAACCCTCAACTTGAGACTTGCTAAAACATTTGAAATATCTCTTAAATTCAACCTTTATATCTCTCAGGGTCAATGGACCAGTGCATTCTTCTGGGCAGATGCAGCGGCTGCTGCAGCTGGTGGAGGGCCAGAGGGTGCGAGTGGGGATGATGTGTGGCTCCTCGCAAGTGCTATGCTCGCTAGAGGGGAGTTCCATAGAGCAGCTCATGCTGTCACCTCCAGGAATTTGCATAAGTGAGCTCATATGAGACTTTCTGAGAATGTTCACTTAATGAATTTTTATCGTCACTGGTAGACAGCTAATATATCTTTAACAGTGCATGCAAAAGCATGAAATGCTCATGAGTTTGTTAAATAATGTGGGTAAATATTAACAAAGATTTTTGATAATTGATTTCCTAAGGGAATTACTGAGACATTGGCAAATCCTATAAGATACATGCTAGTGTTGATTATACAATTTAGAAACTCAGTTATATGGGCAATATAACAATAAATTTAATGTAAATGTTGACTAACCATTTTATAAGTGATTGAACATGCATATTGTTTATAATCCGTATGTAATCAGAACAGGATGCAATGTTTTGGAACTGAGACCGCTCCGTAGCGTTGGCAAACTCACGCTGATGCTCGAGAGATAAAAAATAAATAAACATGAAAAAATTTTGTTAATTTTTCTATAACTATAAAAACTAAATACTAAATATGCGTATTTTATATACATGTACATAGTATAGGAGGAGAAAATTTGCTAACAACACCACCTCTTTTTGGTTTTACAAAACAATAATACTTAAAATAAACAAGAAAATCTTATTCAGAAATGTACGAACGCTACTTCGCTTGGGAATTGACATATTTGATTTACTATGACAAGGTTCCATTCCATTCTCATCGTGCGCGGATTATACTACATAATAAGTATTCACCATCACCTATAAACATACACAGGAACAAACTTAAAATAAGGGAGTTTTGAATGATTTCCACAATATTTTAATGAGTAACAATAAACATTGTTGTTGTTACTATAGGCGGCATCTGTTATGCCTGGGTGTCGCGATGCGCGCGCACCTAGCAGCTCGAGAACCGTCTTCAGCCCTCAACATCCTAGACGAGTGTGACCCCATGCTGCTAGAACCAAAGAACACGGACCAAACGCACAATGTAAGACATACATTTATGACGAAAAAAATATGGAATCTATACATATAATAAAATCATAGAATTTTTGCGTCTGTTCAAACACAGTGGTGGTAGGTTTCTCATATGTAAGAGTCTGTCTGGGTAGGTACGACCGCAATGTCTATTTCTACCGCCAAGCAGCAGTGTGCATGCACTGTTCTGTTTCGGTTTGAAGGACATTGTAGCCAGTGTAACTACAGGACATAGTGAGACTTAACATCTTATGTCTCAGGATGACGAGTGCAGTGGAATGTCACACAGTACTTTATAACTCAAGGTGCTGGATGGTACTGCTACTGTTTATGGGTGGTCGTATCGCTTACCATCAGGCGAACGGCATGCTCGTCTCGTCATTCAATGCAATAATAAAAAAAAAATTGAAAAATAATTACTAAAATTTGTAATAATGTAATTTGCAGCGAGCGTTAGCGGCGGTGCTGGTGACGCAGGCGCGCGCGTTGTCTGCGCTGGAGCGGCGCGAGGCGGCGGCTGAGGCGCTCGCCACGGCACTGCGGGCTGACTGCGCCTGCTACGAGGCACTCGACTTGCTACTGGAGCAACATGCACTCACGCCTAGGCAAGGTGAGAGATGTGCTAACATTTATTTGGCAGTGCAGCTTTTAGATGTTATTTACCATGTATTTACTTACTCCTTAGAGTAAGCCTTACATTTTGTGGCAAGCCAAGCTGTGTTCAGATGAATTTATTTACTTGATTTTTGCCTATAATATTTGGTATAATTAAAATGAATGTTGTGTGTTGTTTAGAGAGTGAGCTGATCGAGTCGCTGCCGATCAGCAGCCAGCTGGGCGCGGCGGAGGGGGCTCTGGTGCGGGGCGCGTACGCGGAGCGGTTCCGTCGCCACGCGCCCGCGCCCTCCGCGCCGCTCGCACACCACGCGCCAGGGGACGACTGCCCGGTCAGTAGTCAGTACACACTACACAGCCTATGCACTGCAGTATGCTGTTCACAATTCACAACCCACAGCACCCATCGTACTAAGAATCTGGTGTAATCTGGTGTTCCCTCCGTGTTACGACATGGGGTCCTTCAAGCGGAGCGTGAAGAGGCAATTAGCAGGCCGGCATAACTGTGCCGACCGTTAAGGGATAATCTTGTCCCTTGGCGGTTGACATTTTTTTTGGGCTTCACTTAACTTAACATCAGGTGCAGTGAAGTCACTTTGCCGAGCTAATGAAAAAAATAAATTAAAAAAAATCGCCATTGTTTACCATAGTCTGTAGCATGTTGATTAATCGACACTGAATATAAACTTTTGGTACGTTTGAAATCGAATGTCATTTTTGATTGAAATGAAACTATTATAACGGATTTTATCGTGGTTTTTATTATATTTTGTTTACAATCATCATCGAAACAGCATTATATTAGATTCATAAAAATTAGGCAAAAGGTTGTCATTCAGTTTTATGAAAAAAGAACATGGCAAGCAACAAATATTCCTCGAGTAATGTAAACAGCTTTGCATGAACTTGCGCAAGTTAAGTTGGTGGATCACTTGCAAAAGTGTGTTGCGCGCAACATATTGCTGAGAGAACTTGCTAGTCTAAACTTAGCTATACAATGATACGTCAATGAGTTGACCAAACAATCGATAGATGGCGTTATCAATAATATTTGGATACAAATGCAATATACAGTCATTTTGACATTGCGTTAATAAATTAAATCACATACTTATCTCGTCGAAACTAACGCTTTCCATTAAGTTATTTTAACCATAGATGAAAAATAAAAAGTGTAAGTTTCGAACAAAATAAATATTAATAAAAAGTGACTTTAAGTTTACACGACCTTATGCCACTACTACTGCTCTAAGATAATTCATCGCAGCGGCAACATTATACTTTCATTCAGAAATACACTTTCGCACAAACCATATTCGTACTAAACTACGAAATGATCCAAAAATTAGAAATCTACTACCGGGATTATTGGCAATAATATTCGTTATTCATGGATGATTTTTGGCAAGATGTTAGAAGAGGTAAAGACGAATATGTGGTTTCATTTAGTAATGCAATGCAAAAATGACCCTGTGGGCTTAGAATGTGACACAAAGACGCAACTCGTAAAACGATGTCGTTTAATTTAATTTTGATGTTTGTGATTGATCGAGAGACCAATACGTCAGTCTCTCAACCAATCCCAATAAGACGAAACGGAGACGTGACGTGTTTTTTTGTTACATTCAGATCGCGTCGGCGGCAGCGTGCGTGCGGGCGGGCACGCTGGAGGCGGCGGGCTGCGCGGCGCGGCGGCTGGCGGCGGCGTGTCGCTGGGCGGCGGCGCTGGCGGCGCTGGCGCCCGACCCGTGGAGCTGCGCGCACCTCCGCGCCGCCTGTCTCGTGGAGCTGCGCCGCGCCTCCGACCTCTTCGCCTTCGCGCACGACCTCGTCGACGCCTATCCTAATAACTGGACCTCGTGGTTTGCTGTCGGGTGCTATTATTATCTTATAGGTAACTCATTTATTGTTTTTATAATCAACTAGAACTCTGCTCGCGGCTCCGCCTGCGTGAAAAAGTTTTCCCGAGATAAAAGTAGCCTATATAGCACTCAGGTCTTATGTAGCTTCCTATTAGTGAAAGAATTTTCAAAATCGGTTTAGTAGTTTTTGAATTTATCGATTACAAACAAACAAACAAACAATCAAACCTTTCCTCTTTATAATATTAGTTTAAAAATCATGTTTTGATTTGAAACAACGATCTCCTGAGACTCGAAGACAATGGTAGCACTATGGGTATCTTAATCTCCAATCTAAATTACGCATTAATATTATCACTCTTGGATAACATAAACAACTCAAAATTATCCAAATGTGTAATAATTATATTATATCTTGAAAATCTGTTAAAACACACGACTTAAATAAATATAGTTACTAAAAAAAATTACTACTTCATGCCATCTTAACTTCAGGCAAAAGTGAGCTAGCGCGACGGTATCTCAATAAAGCAAAGAGCCTGGAGCCGGGCGCGGGCTGCGTGTGGGTCGCCTACGGACACAGCTTCGCGGCCGACAACGAACACGACCAGGCCATGGCTGCGTACTTCAAGGTAACATCAATTTACTGGCTTCGTTACTTGGTAATATTGCGGTACAAAATGTATATTGTGGTATAACACTCTTTTGCTATTACAAAATGTGTATGCACTATCATTCCAGGCTAGTCAGCTGATGAGCGGGTGTCACCTGCCGCCTCTGTACGTGGGCGTGGAGTGTTCGCTGTTGAACAACGTGTCTATGTGCGAACGGTTTCTGTATCGAGCCGCGGCGCTGCACAACAACGCAGAGGTAACTTATTGATGTAAATTTGTCACGTGTCACGCTTATATTAACTCGGGTGCTGTGTAAATTTCGATTTGTTAGATTTTAGCTCAAATAAAGAAAGTTATAATTTGAATGTGTTTTGGTCCTTCGAACCATATTTATATAGTGTAAGGTATGTGATCGTTTCTCAGAGCGCACTAGACGCGGTGCACGAGGAGAGCGACGCGGAGAACCGCAGCGGGTGGGAGCGCATCGCGTGCATCGTGCGCGAGCCCCACGTGGCGCACGAGGCGGGCGCCGGGGCCTACGCCGCGGGCGAGTACGCCGCCGCCCACCGTCTGTGGCTCTGCGCCCTGCACGCGGCACGTGACGGCCGCGACACGGACGACGTGGACGCGGCCTGGGCGCCCACGCTGGACGCGCTGGGCCACGCCAGCCGCGCGCTGGGCCGGCCCGAGGAGGCGCTGCAGTGGCACGAGCGAGCCCTGGCGCTGCGGCCGGGGCGCGCCGCCTCGCTGGCCGCGGCCGCGCTGGCGCTGGCGCTGCTGGGCCGCGAGCCCGCCGCCGCCGACGCGCTGCACGCGGCCCTCGCCAAGGACCCCGACGACGCGGTCGCGCAGGCGCTGCTCGACGCCATACTAGACAGGCTCGACGCTCAGCTCACAGGTATACCTCATTCATTCCACTAACATTATTACCTACATTCAATAACCAATTTAAATATACCGAAATTAATACAGGTCCTAAACCTAATATTAGGTTGGGGAAAAAGTTTATTCGCATTTTATATGAAATCGCAAGACTTCTTTTTCAAAGTTTTTTTTACACTTTATTACAGTATATACATATGTGCTACTGCCATGATCCCGTTGCTGTAGAAATTTTGGGGCTTCTGATAAAAAAAACGTGACATGTAGTTTTGGCAGTCCTCTATTGATGTTAACTTGACCCAGTTTTCCGACGGCAACAGTTGCGAAACCATTAATAGCCTTGTCAAAATGCTATGAAAACCACCCTAGTCTTTTACTCACAGTCAGCAATATTAATGTAAATAATCTGCGTCCTAAATGCACTCCTAAATTTATTTTTTTCAGAGCTGATTACGATGCTATCATCGAAGAACTTCGTCTAATCAACTGGCATGACGAATTACTAGCCGAAGTTGATGTAAATGCAATGGTCTCCAAATTTTACAAAATGTTACGATCTGTCATTGACAAATTAGTGCCGAAGCGTAGCTCTGTTCGGTCTATTCTTCCTCCATGGTATAGTAATAAACTAATTCGGATAATATCAGAAAAAGAGAAAGTGCGCAAAAGATTTCGTCGATACGGTAATCCGCGTGATAAAATCGAATTCCAACTACTTAGGGGTCGTTGCCACAAGCTCTATAACCAATGTTATTCAAATTACAAACGAATAATAGAAATTAATATATCCAAAAATCCGAAAACCTTCTGGAGTTTCATAAAAAATAAACGTAGCAGTAATTCATCGATTCCTTCTAGAATGCACATGGACGACACGATGGCATTGTCAGGGCCTGATATATCCAATCTCTTTGCTAAACAGTTCGCTTCGGTTTACCATCATGACCATAGCACACTGAAAAGGCTTGACCTACATGAACATCTTGTGAAAGACTATGTATGCACTCTTAATATCACTGAATCAGACATCCTCAAAAATATTAAACAGATTGACATAGCTAAAGGTGCTGGACCAGACTCGATACCTCCCATTTTCATAAGGCGTTGTGGTTCCGTACTTGCACTGCCTCTTGCCTTAATTTATACCGTGTCCATTACAAAAGGTACATTTCCCGATGAATGGAAGCAAGCACGTATAGTGCCGATTTTTAAAAAAGGAGACCCAACATCGGTTAAGAACTATCGTCCTATATCAATACTGTCCTGCTTTGCCAAGCTATTCGAGCGTACTGTTTATCCTACTTTATCCAGAATTGTGGATATGAACATTTCTGGCCACCAACATGGATTTAGATGTGGGCGCTCTACTTTGACAAATCTCGTTCCGTTCGTCTCCGAACTCTCACAGATGGTAGATAAAGGTAACCAGATTGACGCCATCTACACGGACTTTAGTAGTGCTTTTGATAAAGTGGATCACCGCATTCTTATACATAAGCTATCTGCATTTGGCGTGGGCGGTACACTTCTTAACTGGCTAGAGTCCTACCTTGCTAAAAGACATCAGAGGGTGGTAGTGAAGGGCTTTGAGTCGGATAGTTATATTGCTGAAACGGGTGTACCTCAAGGTTCCCACCTCGGCCCATTACTATTTTTAGTTTTTATTAATGACATCACAAACCAAATAAAATATTGTAGATTTTCTTTATTTGCCGATGACTTGAAACTGTATAGGATTGTGAATTCTGTAGCTGACGCGAGCTTTATTCAAAGTGATCTAGATGCTATTCACCAATGGTGCTTGCGAAATGGTATGACTATGAACGCCAAAAAGTGTTGCCATATTAAGTACACTCGAAAAAAGTCTCCATTCACTACTGCTTACAATCTTGACAGAGTTAGACTTGCTGAGGTTGGCGAGGTTCGTGACTTGGGTGTGCTAATTGACTCAAAACTGAAGTTTACTGCTCATATCGATCATATAGTGATTAAAGCTGCTCGGATGCTTGGCTTTGTAAGACGTAATTCATGTGGCTTTACTCCTAACACCAAATTGCTATTGTTCAATTCCTTAGTGCGCAGTAATCTGGAATACGCCAGCGTCTGCTGGAGTCCATTCTATGCAAACAATTCTCAGCGCATTGAAAGCATCCAGCGGGCGTTCACACGCCACCTTGCCTTCTGTTCTTGTGGATTCTCTCACAGAAAGCCGTATGATGAACGACTCCGGGAGTTTAAGATGCTTCCTCTAAAAAGCAGAAGAGTAATGTTGGACCTTCGCTTCCTTTTCAGGACTTTCAATACATCCTCCCATTGCATGCACCTCCTAAGTCTCATTTCAATTAATACACCCAGGGTTAACAGACGCTCTAAGGCTAAGCTTTTTTACATTCCGACAGTAAAAACAAACTTGGGCTTGCAATCTCCACTGAATCGTTTGTTATCATTATACAACAACTTAGCATGCAGAATCGTCGATCTCGACCTATTCCACAATTCCTTTTTTCAATACAAGGAAAAAATTTGTAAGTTTCTCAGTGTTGAGTTTTCTAAGGTCTAAACCATTGTGAATCTTTTTATGACATTTTTATTTTTATTATTAATAATGTTACTTTTATTTTTATAATTTTGTTGACATGCTGATTTAATTTTCTCAATTTTCTAAATCTCTATTAATACCATATAGTTTTGTTTAATCTATTATTATTATTTTTGTACCTTATGGGGAATGTTGTGTACGCCGGAATTTCATATATATCAGAATTGTATTAGATTAAGATTTACTATTTTATTATTTAATGTATATGATGTGGCTGTACCTATTTCAAATAAATAAATAAATAAATAGACACTGCCTAAAGAATTCTGAATAGACCGAAACAGGTGGAAATCTGAAGGTGCAAGGTCAGGACTATATAGTGGATGCATTAACACCTCCCAGCCAAACTCTCTTAATTTTTGCTGAGCGACTTAAAATGTGTGTGGTCTAGCGTTATCGTGGTGAAAGATCACACCCTTTCTATTGATCAATTCCGGCCGCTTTCTCTCAACTTCTTGCTAAAAAATAAAGAATTGCAAATTATTACATGGTTCATTAGGTTTCTTTCTGTAAGCTCGTGTGGCACCCAAATATCGAGCTTTTTGTGTACCCAGCTTTTTTGAAATGGGTCAAAACTGTTTTGTTGTCAATTCTCAGTACTTCAGCTATGTCGTAACTACGACACTTTTTTTTTCCGCGGTTTGCTGTGCATTTTCCCGTTTTTTTTTTACAATGTATGGAATTTCTTCAGTTTGACTGTAAAAGAACAACATTTTTCTAATTTCTTTTTTTGAAACATAACCTTTTTAATGTCATCAAAACCAGCCAGATACAAATAGTACAGCCAAAGAGATTTTATTACAAGTTTATACATACTATATGCGAAAAGACTTTTTCCCCGACCTATTATTTTGGTAAGAAATGAACAAAACGAATCATTTGTCTCAATTTATTTAACGCAAGAAAAGTGAATAAACCTTTTTGAATATTAAATCCTTTCCTCAGAGGAGGAAATACCGCAGTTCCCGTTCCCGGAGGTGAACATCACGACGCCCGCGCCCGCGCCCGGAGGCACCGACGCCACCAACACCTCCGACATGAGCATGAGCATGAGCTTCGACTGAACGCTGCGACCACGACCGACCAACCACGACCAAGCGACCGCGCAATCGAGCGATCAAGGCACTATTCTTTGGCGTATATTAATATAAGTCTATAAATATCAAGTGAAATTTTATTTACTATAGATACATCGCGATCTTGGACAATAAAGGACGCGGCTTGTATGATGTTTCCTTTCTATTAAATTATAAAAGTAAATGCTCATGCGCATTTTTGAAGTGTTTGTAGTATGCGTACATCTGATAAGTGTAAAAGATTTATTTATCTGTGTGTTCGACACAACGGTTTAGCATATGTCACACTTACTATTTAGAAGTTACATTGAAAGCGACAAACATTTTTGTTCATGCCAATAAGGACATGGCGCGTCCTTTTTACATTGTCTAAGATCGCCATTGGCCGACCATTTAAACATTGGTACAAATTTTGAAGACAAAGTTACTCATGTCCGGGGTTGAAGTTACGCTATGTATTACTGGCATAGGCCTCGTTTACGGATACGCGGGGCTTCGCGCGTCGCATGTCGCATGTGGCATGGTGTTTCGCGGCGCGTTGGGTGATTGTTCAGTTTACGGAGTGCCGGCGCGTGCAGCGGCCCGCGTCGTCGCACGCGTAAACACAAATACATGGCTATGTACGATGTTGTTTATAAAGATGCGAGGTGTGAAGAGTGGAGGTGCCCGTCGCTGCGCCCGCGGTCTTTCCTCTGGCGTGTAGCGTTGCACGCGGCGGGCACTGACTCGGGCGCAGTGACGGGACGCACGGGTGTCACTAAAATGGGGAAATGCCACTGCATACGCTGCCGCGATGTACGCCGTGTGAGACGCGATGTACGCCGTGTGAGACGCGATATAGGCGCAGTGACGGGACGCACGGGTGTCACTAAAACGGGGAAATGCCGCTGCATACGCTGCCGCGATGTACGCCGTGTGAGACGCGTCGTTGCCATCCGCGGGATCCGCCGCAAATATCGCTTCTACTTTAACGCACTCATACAACGCCAGATCTCTGAATTCAGTGCGGGACCCCCGTGTCACTATAAATAAGGCCCGACACACGTGTTGTATAAACTTATGTGGCATATTTCAGAACAGATATCCCGATGTGGACCAATCTGTAATATTCATAATTTAAGTTTATGAGTATATAAATTAGGCAGTGTGCACAAAAGCTCCGATAGAAAATTTAAATAACCCCAAACACAAAAACCTATAAAAATATAAAAAATGCCTTTGTCGTTTAAGTACCTAGTAATATTTAGACCCAAGCGTCGTCGCGTCGGGGGACCACTACTTTTTAGAGATTTGTATTGGGATATGATTTTATTGATATGATTTTATTTCAAACTTTTTAAATTATTTATTTTTTCATCATGTGGCCTTGATAATCATCTAACACCTACTCATTGCGACCATTCCTATGAACCCACACACGCTATATTTGCTATAAGTTACTAAAGAGTTGGGTATTCCGCAGACTACTTTATACTGCAGCATCAGCTAAAGGTTAACATGTCTTAACAATATTGGCAAGGTGAAAGGTCACAGTACACCAAATTTTAAATCAATCGGAGTTAACGTTGGAAATGAGCTGATAACCGTCAAACGCCTGAACAGATCTTCATAAATTATAGCTAAAAACCATCGGTATCAAATCAGCTTTCAAACAAAAAAAAAGTCAAATTCGGTCCATTCGTTGGAGCTACGATGCCATACAGACATACAGATACCTTAACCTTAAACTTATAACACCCTTTTTCTGTCTGATTTAAAAACTATTTCAATATGTAATCTTGTTGTAAGAAGAATGTCTAGACATTCAGCGTGCAAGTTCACAAAGCAGAGGAACACCGGTCCAAATATTACACACGAATCAATCTGGGTCACAACTAGCGAACAGAAGTTTGTATCCAGGTATGTCCTTTATTAGCGAAGGATATCAGCGTACCTTAGAAATTATTGTGTTACGAACGTAACTTTGTGCTAGTTCACGTTGGAACGCGCGGGAGCGATGGCGGGTGCGGGCGCGGTAGACGTGGAGAGTAGTGTTCATGACCGCCAGGCGTTTGCGCGAGTGTGAAGAGTTGTCAGAGGTTGAAAATAAGGACGACGATCCTCCATATTAGGAAACAGATCAGCAATTTCCTTCCATAGCTTATTAAGAATTTTTCTTTTTATATGATTACTATGTTTACTTTGCCAAATTGAAGTTCTAGCCTGAACAGCGCTAATAAACTCTTCTGTATTGAACGACATGATAAAAACGTGCTATTGTTTCTAGCAACAACTTGACGTCGCGATTGAATCGCGCGCTCCGCCGCTAGTTCGGCGTGAACACAAACAAGTTTGATATTGCCGCGAGCGCCTGTCGCTAGTTTGCCCGCTACTTCCACCGCACCCGAGTTTTGTACGTGAACACTTGCATATTATGCTATGTGTTTCCGATATTTCGTGACCGCGCCCGCGAGTTAACGTGAACAAGTACTTATGCTTTGTATCGACCGTGTTATCGACAGACTAATTTCATTAGTCGTTCTCCCGAATGCGGGGGAATCCCCGCATGCTTGGTATCTAGTTATTGACAGATGAATTTCATTGGTCGTTAGCCCGCATGCTTAGATCCCCGCATTCGGGCTAACGACCGATTTACCGGCCAATGAAAATGCGCCTTTATGAATGTAATGATATAAATGTAAAGTTATAAATATGTAACGTTATAAGTCTTTTCCATCAGTGAAGAAGCACTCGACATCTAATTCCTAACAATGTAACAATTCCTAATATTTGTTAGTAAATGTATTCATCATCAGCCACACGACTTCCACTGCAGAACATAGGCCACCCCTAAAGATTTCCAGACGAACCTGTCAAAAGCGGCCCGCATCCAGCGTGTTCCAGAGACCTTTTAAAATGTATTACAGTTTGACGGTGTGGCAGCACCATTACGATGCAATAGTCAAAGCAAATTTAAGCCATTTGAATATCTATTAATTTACAGATAAAGTTTAAATTCCCAGGTACCAAAAGCTTGGAAGAGTAAACGCTGCTTGGAGTTTCGGGTACACACAAAGTACAAATGACACATTAGGGTAAGTAAAAAGCAAAACCAAATTTAATTAATTAGTATATTTAGTTTAAAATCAAGTTACAAGCGATCATGTAAAATCAACAATTCATTTTCCATAGCTACCTAAAATCCTATAAAATCACGATTACATTTTAAAAGCTTAAAATGTTATTAAAAATCTTGTGGACAGCCTACAGGCGTATTTTAAAATACTTAAAAAATCACTAACTATAGGCACGATGTTGTGATTATTGCAGGCGGCGTATCGATAATATTTTTGAATAATATCAGCACAAAGTATTAAATTCGATAAATACAGTTAGGACATTTCAAAAATTATCGATTTTAATCTTTACAGTGTGTGCTGACCACAAAGGCCCACTTGCGCTAATTTAGGTTACAATTGAAATTAGTCCTGAGCAGTTACAAGTGCACGTCGTAATATCGAATTAGATCCAATTAGAGCAAGTGGTCCTTCGAACCGATTGTCTTGTCGCACGGCCTGTGAAGCTGTATTTCATATTTCAGTCCCTTTAATATAAGTAGTCTAATCAATTTACTAATTCATACGAGAGGCTTGCCTTCGATATGGCAAATTGTAGATAATTATAAGTTAAAATTTTGATAAATTTAAGCGAACAGGATTCATTTCTACAATTAAAACTGATCATTTTTTTAGCATAGACGCTTATTCCATTTTTCACATTCGTTATTGTGAACTAGTAAAAATTGAAAAGAGTCATAATTAAATCCATTAAAATTAAGATTATCCATTGATAAGACCGCACTGAAATCGATTAACTAAAAATTTTCGATATCTTTTGATGATTGAGATATAAGTATGATATAGTCAAAATTCGTCTGAAGCATTTGGGAGTAGCCATTCCAGTGCAGTCAGAAAATCAACCTTAAAACTAAGCTATCTTAGTGGCGAAACGCCCAAATTAACAGCGATTAGACACATCGCCGCTGTACCGGCGAATCAGCGCGGCGGCCAGCCCGCCTCCGAGCCGCCCTGCTCCGCCGAGCTAGAGCAACTCGCGCCACTCGCGCAACTCGCACCACTAACGCCACTCGCGCCGCTCGTCGCGGGGGATGGGGTACCTACGATAAAGATTTCAGTGGTGTCAATTATACAAATCAGATTACAAGTGCCAACAGCAAAGCAACATACGAATAGATTATATTTTAACTTGTCCAATTAAAATTCACTCGCATAAAAATGTCTCACCGTCATTATTGGAGTAGATCCCGTTGAGGCAGGCCGCAGCGACTCTGTCGGCGGGGGGCGAGGGCGCGGCGCCTGCGCCGGTGCCACTCTTGGAGCTGCGCATCAGCGGCTTGTGGTTATCCGCGCTGTGCTGCCACGACCAGCACGAACGACAGAAGTACCTATGATAATAGACTATTTTACTCATTTATAAAAAAAAGCCTTAAATATCCCATCACAAAACAGATCAAAACCATGATAAAAATAGTTAGGCTTCGAAATCGAAATTCAGATTGAAGAGCTACATGTACAAATGGCAAAGAGATCTATTAGTCTATACAACTTTTAATTTGGAATTATTAGGCCATGATACTTCGAAACCTGACCGCACTTTCTAATCCAGGATAAGGTCTTATTAATCTCTGGATTAAACTCGCGTAGTTTGAAAGTATGTCTAAAACAAGACTTACCCAAAGCACATAGGCTCGCGGCAGAAGTACGGTCCCTGCTGCAAGTTGCACACCGAACACATTGAGTCTTCTAGGTAAGGGTCTACTTGTACCTGTAATAACCAGCGATTATAATCTCTGCAGGAACAGTTTTAGTTATTCCTAAGAGGAAATCTAAACTTCCGATTCCTTAATAGGTGGTAATTTGTTTATTTCGTAATGATTTTTTATTTTCGTTAGACTTAAGAAAGATGGCGTTGTACGCAATTTCGATTCGGCTAGATTGAATAGCAGTACTATTAAACAGTAGTCTTGCTTTCATACGATAGATAAGAGGTAATAGATACTTACCTTTTTAGTGAACTTTGGCGTGCGAATCTCTATGTAGGCGGCAGAGATGGCGCGCACGTACGAGCGTACGTTGTTGAACGTCACGCGCCCGGAACCAATCGGGTACTTGTTCTTGTCAGTGTCTATGCCTATAAGAAAAGTTTTAAAGTGAGAAAATTTATCAAATTAAGTAGGTAAAATTTTACTGTAGTGAAGGCAAGGAAAGAAAGCTTGATCAAAAATAAGCCTTTACCTCGAAGGAGTAAGCCCATTTGCAAATTTTTCGTCCTATGATGCGATAGGCACGAACCTATAGCGCCTATAGCCATATTGGGCACGAATTCCAAAAACGTGATAAATATAGAACAAACGAAACTTGCCTGCATATACGACGCCGGAGAAGAGGTCGTTCATGATGGTGGCGAGGCCGGCGGCGCTGATCATGCCGTGCAGCGCGCCCACGAACACCGTGCGCGCAGGCTCCAGCCGCGCAGACCCGCCGCTCACCCAGTTGGAGTCGCACACCGCCCATGGGATCACTTGCACCTGCGCAAACATTTATAATTTTCAACCTAGTAAGCCAAAAGTGCAGCCATGTTCTACAGAGCTTGTCAATCAAGGGACGAACAAATACTGGGCACATTCTGATCTCAGACAAGGTTTGTTATTCATGCTGGGCTATAAGGGATAAGTTCTGCCACAGTACAGATAAAGTCCATGCTCAAATAGTTATCAAGGTGGATATAAATATGACTGCTTCGGTGGCGTAGTTTTATTACGGTACGACTGCAAGGCTGAGGTCTCGGGTTCGATCCCCGAGTCGGGCAAAGTGATATTGGATTTTTCTATTCAGTATCAGCCCGGAGTCTGGAATTTGTGCCCGGTATGGCGATAGGCTCGCCCCCTATCACATCATGGGACGGAATACGCTTGGCGAAAAGTGTGTGCACTAGTTGCGCCTCTGCCTACCCCTTCGGGGATAAAAGGAGTGAGCATGCGTATAAATATATACCTCCTTGGTGCGCATCTTGCGCGAGGCGATGCGGTAGTACCAGTCGCGTCCGTCGGAGCGGGAGGCGGCCAGCAGCGCCCGCACGCGCCGCTCGCTCTCCAGCGTCACGTACGCGTACCCGCGCGGGGAGGCGCCGCCGCACTCGCGCCCCGGCCACTCCACGCTGGGGAACAAATACACCACTAAACTATTGAAAAAAAAAACAAACGATGAACAATTGATAAGCCCGGAGTTTCTTTCTGCCTTTCTTCGGGTCGGCATCGCTTAGGTAGCTAGTGAAAGGCTAGTAGGTTAGCTAGGGCCTGTAATGTCTTACCGGCGAGGATAGCAAAGCGATCCTCACATATTTTTTTAATAAATGATTTTATATCCTCTTTCCTGCCAGCCAGAGCTGGCTTTTTTGTTTATTTGTAATCATTGATTTTACTCTAATAAAAATGTCTGTAGTTATATAAGTGACTTCAATTTAATGTATCTCGACTTATCGTAAGTGCAACTATGTTCGCCTACGTGATAGATAAAGTATTTTATTTATTTATTTTATAAGCACGCAACACTACTGACTACATAATAATTATAATTATTTATTCTATACATTAAGAGAAATAGATAGTCTTACTTGATTTTTTGCGTAAACTTGGTATTTTTATTTATTTACAAAATATACCTTAATAGCAACAAATATTGTTTTAAAATCACATGTTATATCAAAACAATCATAGCAAACAATTCCTAAATTTTTCTAAACTTGGCAAGAAATTAAAATATTCCGATTGTACTTACCGTATCGGGTGGAAGTGCCGCAGCGTGTGCATGAGCGCATGCTCGGTGATGTCCCACGGCAGCCCGCCCAGGAACACCTTGGCGGAGAACCCACCCGCGGGGTCCGAACTGCGCGGGGGGAGGGTGCCACTCCATACTAATACTTCGGGACGGTCGCGACTGCTCGATACCGCACCACCTAAGATGCAAAAGTAACTGAATATCGATACTGAAATGTCATTCCAATTACCAGGCAACTTTCAAAGGTAAGCCAGCTATGCGTGCAGATCCATAAATTAGTCAAGATTCATAGCAATATTTGAACCTCATTTTCTATGATTTAGGCTGTATGTATCAATACCAAATTTAAATAGAGCCTTAAAAATCCCAAGATATAGGCAAACACTTAAGTGCTAGAATACTTACAAAATGATGCGCGGCGCGGGAGCAGATTGGCGCGATTGTCCCTAGAGGTGCCGCTTGCGTGATCCGGCGCCCAATGTGGCTCCACCTGAACAAATATTTTGGAATGTACGCCGAATCCCAAATGAAAATATCCAAATTGTTGGATCACTAAACGCACACAACCCACGAGTGAAAATTAAAGTTCAAAGGTTAAACCTAATCAGGCTCCATGCGTATAGATAATCTTAGAAAATGTTAGAGTTGAAACTGTTATAGAAGTTAAAGTAGACTCTAACAGCTGAACGGATTAGCACATTTGGCATAGACAGACCATGCCCTGGATTAACCAGACTATTTACACGGGTTATTTTTTTATTAGTGCATTGAAGAGACGAGCATGCCGTTCGCCTGATGGTAAGCGATACGACCACCCATAAACAGTAGCAACACCATCCATCACCTTGACTTACAAAGTACTGTTTGGCATTCCACTATGCTAATCATCAGAGACATAAGAATCGTTAAGTCATTCAAGTCATTAAGCAGATGGTGCTGGCGTCGTATAGATGTCGCTAAGGACTTATAGCCAGAAAGGATTTTACGCAGGCTAAGCTGCATAACATGAAGTATATAACAAGGCCCAAGGATAATGACTGACCGCTTTCTCCAGATGGTCGTAGCTGAGACGCACGGGCGGCGGTACGGACGCGTACATGGGGCGCCCGCTCGATGGCGCCGGCATCGCCAGGGCCTTCTGAAACACAATTACTGTACCTTCCGCTAACATGAACAACATTTCATACACTAAACAAAATGTTCACACGTCATTACAGATAGCAAACAAGAAATGCTATTCACTCGGGCAATGTTCTAGTATGGCCCAAATAGATCTGCAATTATGTAAATATTAATTAATAGGAGTGGTGTTCAACTGGTATTTGATAAGACTATGGACCTCGGGTAATATTAAAGAAAGTACTTACTAAGGATGCGACAAGGTCTGTGATTCCCTGACCAGATGTGGACTCCTCCGGCCA
This sequence comes from Sphinx pinastri, assembly GCA_947568825.1. Taxonomy (NCBI): domain Eukaryota; kingdom Metazoa; phylum Arthropoda; class Insecta; order Lepidoptera; family Sphingidae; genus Sphinx; species Sphinx pinastri. Next base: position 2,810,751 of record OX387627.1, on the reverse strand, counting down.
TCCCGGGCCCGGCTGTGCGCTTTCACTGCAAACAACACTTGTATCAAGTTATAAAGCAAATGTAAAAAATAAAATTTAACTATTAGTATTTATGTACTTAGACTAAAATTACATAATGCTTGAAAATCAACTAGACTTAATCTTTATGAGATTAAACTGAATTGTGACCATTGAAACTCCATTATAAATAGACAGCGCTGCTTGGCAAGCTCAAGTATTTTATTTCAAAGTGTTATTTCGAGATCTTATGTTTATTACTTACATTGTTCTTTCGATCGAGAAAGCAGCCATTTGGAAAAAATCTGAATAAGATATCTAGCAAAGAGTATTGAATGGAGAATTCAGAGGGGTTGTAACTCAAAATTCAAGACATATTTAAACTAAACAGCAAGTTGCCAAAGTGTAAAGTAAACATTACATGATTAGTCTTTGGATTGAAAAGTCTCCTGCAATTAACCATAATAAGTAATGACAAAGGGCTACCTGTAGCTAGCGAAGGCCCGCGGGTGTCTTGGCGGGAAGCAGCCGGGCGGCACGAGCGCGCGCGGGGTCTGCGCCACCTCCGGGCTGCGAGGCTCCTCCCAGCGCCAAGTGCTCTCGCCACCACGCTCCTGGACGTACTGAGAATAAAACTTCATTGACATCCATCTAAATTAAAATAGATAGCTACTTCTAACGAGTAGCTCGAGAGAAGAGACGGGAATATAAAGATATAAATGAATCTATACCAATATTATAAAGCTGAAGAGTTTATTTGTTTGTACGCGCTAATCTCAGGAACTACAGATTATGAAAATTCTTTCACTAATAGGAAGCTACATTACTCCCGAGTGCTATAGACTTTATCCCGGAAAAAGTTTTCCACGCGGGCGGAGCCGCGCGCAATGCTAGTATTAAATAAACTAATAAACGCTATAATACACCAAGACGCAAGAATATACAGTGGTAGAGACCAAGTGAGGATACCCACGCGACAAGCATATTAGTCAATACTAGTGGATACCAATTAAACCAAAGATTCCAATCAATTCAAACATGGGAATCCATTTGTTACTCTTATTAAAATAAACTTGTAATTTTGCCCGCGTAAACCTAAAGAAACCGAAACAGTCTAGACATTGTCCAATCTGCAGTCGCATCGAACGCAACAAGCATGAAAAAAATCCCGTATCTAGAGTTTTCCGGGTCGCGGCGCGGCTGCGATTAACCGCCATACACAGCCTTGGCATGGGCCTATAATATTAAATTGCCAGCGCAATGCCAATAGCCGGCAATACGCCAGACTGCCAAGTTCGCGATTACAAGATACAAGGACCAAACATACCAATTACCTACGGGCGCACGCTTAAACATTTAAAATTTATTTGTACTAGTGCCAGCTGTCTATGAATGAAGGATTGCTTTAGTTCGAATAAGTAGGCGGGAAATGTCTGGGATTAAAATAGCAAATCAGTCTGGAGTATCCCGAAAACATTTATAGACTGAAATAGGACCATTTGGAAAATTTCGCATTTATAAAATTGAAACCGTAGACCCTTCACACGAATCTAGGTAGGCAGGAATTGGCCAGATGGCAGTCAACTTACGGATTCAAACATCTAGAATCCGTACATTAAAAATTAAAGTAAACACCCTTAGCACAAACATTGCGCATTTGAGATCAGATTAAAGAAGCGTCTGGCTAGAGTCTCGAATGAAACGCATAGACAAATCCGAAGGCTATAAGAGCTAATGCAAGTGCATTAAAGCATTGCGATCCGGTCGGCATTTGGCACTGGGTGCACATTACGCGGCCCACTGTTGGCACGAACCTTCACTGTACATTAACTGGCATCAAACCGGATGTCGTATGCTACATTATTATGAACGGACAATAAAACCTACGAGAGCCTGCCACTTAAAATTTGATAAGTGTGCCCCCTTAATGTAGGAGTCTTGGCGCCCAACGTGGTGGAGCGGTCGCTTTATATTTGCTAAAAAAATGATATATGAAATAGTTTTTGGATGAAATTTAAAAGATTTACCAACTTTTTGAAAGAACCATAAATGTAGGTACCGGCGAATTGGCGCCCAACGTGGGACAAATTTAACATTCGCGATCAAACTAATCTATTTGAACATTGCTCTTAAAACTGAAGGAGTAGCAAAATAAAATACTAAATTAAAAAATTGTTAAACATCCGTAAGGAACTAAATATACTTACGGGCATTTCGAAATTTAAAAACAAATGGCAACATACGAAAATTATTTTTTATAGATACACTAAAGTAAATAAGCAGAGTTTGTTTACTCACATTGGGCATCGGGGCGGCGGCAGCGGCGGGCGGCGGTTCAGGGATCTGGGACGTATCCAACCCAAGTAGTTCTGCGAGGGAGCGACGATTCTCATTGGAACCGCCGCTTCCGCGGGAATTATCCTAGACGAAATTAATATTAACTGTAATCGCCATCTAAGTACCAATTATAGTATTTCAAAACCGAATACTGGCTGAATGCGAGAGATACAATTTTGCTTGCCCCGAAAAGGGAAAAGAGTGATCTTTTATATCCATGTTGAAATCTAGAGACTACAGAAGAAAGAAACAAACAGCATAATACATATATAATATTCCGGTCCCTGATAACGTCGGGAAATGAGAGGGTAGTCTAGAAAATAGAAATGAATTTTCAATTTTCAAATTTGAAACTAATTTTATTAAAGAATCCACTAGAGGGTAGACCCGAAAACATCCACAATTTAAATTAAATACACACAAAAGGACATCTTAAGCCATTAGAAATAACATACGAGCAAAGTTAGCAAACTGTAATAAAAACTCACCTGACGTAGGAGCGGCATAAGTGCCGCAAAAGTTCGGCGAAGTTTAAACTTATTACACCGGCCGGAAGACTTTAGAATGTTCGTGCGGCGACGGCGCACAAGCGACTGATAGAATAGCTGCTCGCTGTGAATCAAGAAGCTGATCCTACCCCCACCACTCGCTCCCCTCCCACCCTACCACATACGCACTACGCCCCCTTCACAACATCAGACGGAAACGCCCGGAAAACTACTTTTTATTTTAAATTTCGAATATTTAAGTATTTTTAAATTCAATTAAAGTGGTTTTAATATTCATATATTTAAAAATAATTGTGTTGCAATTAAAAACGACGTAAGTAAGTAAATCAATCAATATGTATCAATAAATTAGGCTTATTATTTTATTTTGTTTTTATGAAAAAATAATTAAGTCATTAGATTGATCGATTGAAATATTATTTCCGAATAATAGATTTCCATAAAAATATCATACAAAAACAATTTATGCGAGAAAAAATGCTCAGGTTGCAACTAATTTCACCGTTACATGTTTTAAGTACATTTTCCGAATTAATGAAAAAAAATGTGGTTTCTTTTGTCGTTACAATTATTAAATCTAAAATTTAGAGGAATTCATTTGCGTACGTAAATGGCTATTTATAAGTATTTGTATTGATTATGTCGCGAGTACACGTGGTTTGGCGCGTTCTGCGCATGCGTGAAAAAGTTATTGAATTGTTTTCAAGGTTATAAATCATTTAGATACTTTTATCAGAATAATATTTGCTCTAATTCATCATCTTTTTATTCAGATCTTTACCTTTTTTGTATCATAAAAAAACTAGTTTTATTTACTTTCAAGCGATACACAATCGTTGGAAATTCAAATTTGTTTTACCGACTTTACGTGACAATCTTGAAAATAAATAAGGATTGATGAATGATAAAAAAAAGCAATAGATAAAAATCTTAATGCAGTTAAATGCTAAATGCTCTAAGAATAAAACACAGTGTCAATTGTTTCGATATTTATTATCCAATACATTTTCTCTACTTTATTTACTTTATATGTATCTTTCACAAACTTTCACGCATATACCAAAAGGGATACATTTCTGGGCACATCTTCCAAAAGGTATAAATTTTCAGTTACATAGTATAATATCGACATAGATAAATAACACCAATATAATGTGTTTACACAAATATATTCGTTCCGTATTTCAGGCACATCTTCCAAAATGTATACATTTACAGTTACAAAGTATAACATCGACATAGATAATTAATACCAATATTGTTACACAAATATATTCGTTTCGTATTTCAAAAGTCTGAATGCACATTGTCATGACTCCAATGAGGTACAAAAAACATCCGTTGACTTCATACACACGGTACACACACACACTCACGCCTTTTATCCCCGAAGGGGTAGGCAGAGGCGCAACTAGTGCACTCACTTTTCGTCGTGCGTATTCCGTTTCATGATGTGATAGGGGGCGAGCCTATCGCCATGTCGGGCACAAATACTAGACTCCGTGCTGATACTAAATTTTAAAAACCCAATATCACTTTGCCCGTCCCGGGAATCGAACCCAAGGTCTTGGCGTTGCAGTCATACCGTAATACAATTACGCCACCGAGGCAGTCACACGGTACAGAATCGGAAAACTCCGTATACGTTGCGTGCGATGAGAAAGGACGACGTACATGCTCCGTGAGCGTCCATAGATATCCACTGGACACTGCAACCTCCTTTCACGGCTCAAATAGTACCAATTCACATCAAGAACGACGAGTCTGTACTTTCACTTCAGATGCAGCTTTAGTCGGTATCCTAGCACACTTCACTTAGGTGCCGTTGTTTCAACCGTGGTTAAGTAAAGTTAACGGTACTGTTACACTAGACGAGCGCGCAACGCCTTCTCGCTGTGAATTCGCCTGCAATACGCCAGTGTGACAAGAGCCCTAATATTACCATGGATAAAATAACCTGGCCTTAGCCTTACAAGTCAATGATTGCCATTGTGGAATTCACATCCAGCACAGAAGCCTAAAGTCTGAGTTATCGTACTTCAATTCACTTTTTCTTCTTAGCTTTACGAGTGATCACAATCTCGTTATTTTTGTGCAGTTCCTGCTAGTCCTGCAGGCCGAAGAGGGGTGCGAGTAGGGCTCCGACGCGGGGCGAAGCTCCGGGCCGCGGCCGGGGGAGGCACCCGCGCTCATCGCAGTACACGTAAGGAAGGCGCAGCACCCAGTACGCGGAGGCGGACAGCTTGATGGCAGGAGAGCCCGCCGGCTGCGGTATGAAGATCGGACCGCCGGCGATTGGTTGCATCTGGAAGTTATTGTGTTCATAAATTTAATACTCATGTTATACTAGTTTTATTTGGGCTTAAATAAGGCCGAATTCAGAAACGCGCAATAAAACACATATCCTAATTTATAAAGTTATTTCTGGCATGGCAAATTGACTAACTACACTTGCAGTCTTACTTATAAATTTGTTTTAGCGTTAAGAGGTGGTTAAGCATTGCTTAAGAGCAGACTAGTTATTTTATAAGTAAGACTGCAGCAGTGATGTTTAGTGAAGTAATGTAGAGCCGTGTAAACAAATAACAAAATTATATTAGTAATTTTTTTTGCTGACCATACTATTTACAGGTGTTTACCTTTTTAAACAACTGAATAAGGAAACAAACAATAGCATTCGTTTTCTGCTTAATCCCATGACTGCTCACAAATAGTATCAATACCAATCGTTCAGGGTTAAAAGTTTGATAGTAAGTAGATGACTCTTTTGGTATTATGCGAGTTTATGGACGGCAGCTATCACTTACCATCGCCTGGTCTATTGTAAGTATCAAATATTGTAAGACAGAAGTTGTACTGTGTTAGTGTGTACCTTGGGGTCGAGCGTGACGTGCACGGGCGCCTTGGGCGTGACGACGTGCACGCGCGTGAGCACGGCGGCGGGCGGCGCGGGCGCGCGGCACAGGCACGGCGCCGCCGCCGGCATGTCCGCGCCCGCCAGCCGCGCCCCCGCCGCGCCCCCTGCCGCGCCCCCTGCCGCGCCCCCCACGCCCCCCACACCCGGCGCCGCCGCCATGAACCGGTGTCCGCGCGGGCACTCGTACTCGAACCCGATGAATATCTTGACGGTGAGGTGCGACTGCGCCGCCTTGCCTCGGCCGCGCGTCACCGCCGCGCGCCACAGGCTCGCCTGCTCCATGCTGGGAAACACGCCAATCATTACTATACTTTGCAACTAATTAACCGGGAAACAATACAATACTTCCGTCTCTGCCTACCCCTTCGAGGATAAAAAGGCGTGAGTGCGCGCGCGCGTGTGTGTTTGTGTGTGTGTGTGTGTGTGTGTGTGTGTGTGTGTGTGTGTGTGTGTGTGTGTGTGTGTGTGTGACCGGGAAACGAATTAGAACCAACAAAGAATTACGTAATTTAATGACAAGTTATAATGAACCGTGTATCTTTTTCTATGTGGTTGACATTAGTACAAACAATACATGCAGAATAACACAAAATGGTGTGCGTAACTTATCGAATCGATATCCTCATCCATTGTCTCTGAACATTGACCTTAAAGGAAAAAGACCCAGACATCTAACATTTTTGTCTTCAAAATGTAAAACTGACTTGAACCATAATCAAGATGTATAAACCCAATCAAAATAAAATTTATTTAACATGCTTACGGGAGACTTAGTTTAATTAACCTTTTAATGAATGGATCGATAAAATCGACCGTCATTAAAATTACCAAGAAAGCTCAGATCAATCACCTTTCCTCACTAAAAAATTTGCAACACTCTCACAATTACCCTAACAACATAAACAGTAATAACTAAGTTACTCTACAAGCTAACCATTTGTAAACCATACCATACCATATGAATAAATGAATGACTCACCGCACCGCGCAATCCCAAGGCATGAGGAAGTTGGTGTGCGGCAGGAAGCCGGGCTGCAGGTGCTCCGGCAGGCCCACGCTGTGCGAGTACAGCGAGGAGGCGCCCACGCACACCAGCGACCAGCTCGGGAACGCGGGCAGCAGCCCCGAGGGACTCGCCGTGTGCAGCATGCCCGGGAGGTACTCCGTGGTTGACGGCTGACGGCTCATTACTTTCTCTGGAATTTGGAAATAAAATGGCGTCATTCGTTTTCAATTAATTGTTAATACGTTGCTACATGGGCGTATATAAGGGGGAGTTTTCGGGTTCCGGACCCCTTACAATGCCTATGTGTACTTCTAACAAACATTTTCACAAACTTTCGCATTTATAATAAGATGAAATAGACCCAACAAAACCCAACCCAAAAACACCAATGCGTAAAATTAATCTTTTAAAAACAAATTGCTTTTGGTGACGAGGGGGCTAGGACCCCTCTATTCGAAAGCTATAGGTACGCCCGTGCGTTGCTATATAGAGCATACATACTATAATTTATAAGTAGTTATGTCAGATTATGTGTTTCAATCATCCCGGCATTATAAAGTACTTGACTACTTCTTTTTAATACATGTATAAATAATGTATGCCAGCCAAAATCTAGCCGAAAAAGAATTTTCCAAATTGGCGTAATAATAAGTATGTTATAAAGCTTTGAAATTTGGTAGAAGGGGTAATTGTAAAATAACAGTAATATCAATCTGTGACGTCACCGCATGTCACCGGCCATAGCGCTTCGTGCGTGTGAAAGAGATAGAGCAATATCCCCATCACGTCCCCACTTTTGCTTACGATAATATTTCAAATATGAATAACTGCTTTATTTTTCAACCAATTTTGATGCTGATTTCACAGAAGAATTTCTTTTTCGTTTTATTTTCTGTTACATATAAAATAAACACAAAATAGAACATAGGAAACTACCATATTGTGTCTACTGGCGTAGGGCAATCATCTCTCTTGAGTCGACACTCTACCTGGACCCTACCCCACTTACCACCAGGTGCAGTGTGGTCACTTTCCGAGCCAGTAAAAAAAATCATGCTGTATCCATTAGTCGTATATAAAAGTCTAGATCAACTCACCATTGTGTCAAGTTATCTCCATCAAATCTAAACTGCGACTATTTTACAATGTTATTCGTCGTGAAGTTAGTCACATATATGATTTACGACTCCAACAATCCTTTGATTTTTGAAAACTGACTGGAGCTTGTTCGTGACTAACTTCAAATCGTACTGAAACTTTTCTAAAATAACTACAACACTCATAACTTCAAGTCGTGCTCCATACAGACCAGTAGCAGCGTCTCCCCTGAGCGGCACGAGGTACCCGTCCTCCTCGTCGTCGTTGGAGGGGTGCGATCCGGCCGAGCCGGGCGAGAGGGCGTGAGGGCCGGACCAGCCTCCCGCCGCGGAGCCCTCCGCCGCCGAGCCCGCCGACCCGTCGGAGTTCAGTTGAGATTGCCGACCTACAGTTTCGCTTGGTTCCTCGGTGGAAACGCCTTTTACTGCCGCTTCTCTGAAACAATTAACTTATTATTATAACTAACTGTTGTTCGCATGATAGTTTCAGATAAAAAGTAGCCTAACCCTTCCCTGGGTTTCAATCTATCTCCATGCCAAAATCCATTGAAATCCGTTCAGTAATTTGTGCGTTTATCGCTTACAGAGGCGGCGGGCGACTACTACATTAAGTAGTCAACTAGATGACCCGACACTCATCCATCGGACATCGAAGTGGTATCGACGATTAGCAGATGACGCCCAATAATACCGCTAGATGGCACCACATGATCCTGGATTACGGTAGCAATATTTGCGCGAAGCACAACATATATACCATTTCCGAGTAGGAACTATCGCAGGGGATGCGCCAATCAGGCGCAACGTCTGCCTCACTGGGAATCTTCCGCTTCCATAGAGGAACGCAACCATCTGTTTCTCTACAGTCTACAGTGGCGACGACCTTTCGCCACCAAATCTTTTTGATTGTGTCTTTGCTCTTTATCTCAGAGACTATCAGTGCCCAATGCCATCGCATGGATCCTTTATTTACATTAGTGCGGCAAGCAATAAAGTATTATAGTGAATCGGGCTTAGATAAGTTACTGATGCTATCTGTGTTTGACATGCCAATAAAATAAATGAAACTGACTTGTAAGTGGAAGTGGAAGGCTGGAACACCGGGAAGTCTACAGTGAGGAGCGTGGGGCAGGCCTGGCAGCGCGTCGCCGCCGTGGCGTAGAAGCTGCAGTTGGCCGCCCGGGCCGAGTACGGGTCCTCGCGCGACACCTTCGTGCGCCCGCAGTTGCACGCCGACACGTAGCACACGCCCGACGAGTGCTCCGTGCTGCTGTCACTGTTACCATTCAAAAATAAACTGTGTGTGTACTTATGTACAGTCAGCAGCATAAGTATCTGTACAAAATCAAAATTTCAAATCGCCTTTATATGCGTTAAGTTAAACGGAAACATTTGTTTTCTTCGTTTGAAGTAAAGTAAATCTCTTTTATTTTATTTTTGTGAAGAGAAAAAAAGATTAGTAAGAATACAAAAGTATGTAGGCAATTTGAAATTTTGAATTTGTTCAGCTACTTATGCTGCTGACTGTACACGCATTAGAAGTTATACTTCTTTGGCGTAACAAGATAAAAATCTTTTTAAATAACGCGCCAAAAGAAGTATAACTTCAATATCTTTCGCCTTATTCTACGTTCAAAATTCAATACTAAAATGTTGACTATAGCTAACTTCAGGGTGTCGGTTTTTCGCGACGGTGTGCGCGCGCATCGTAAAAATTAACTCTCATCATTTTCCCCTAACGCGCCAAAAGAAGTATAACTTCAAAAATGTGTTACAACTGTCAGATCTGGAATATTTATGTAGGCAAAAGCGTTGAATGTTGTGGACGAGAACGTTATAGAATTACGCACGGACATTTCTTACGCTGATCATTTGTCATAATAAATATTAAGTACAAATTTTAAGATCAGAAGATATAGATTAAGAATAATAAACGTGTTTTGAGTTACATTTTAGTTGAGTAAAGTTAAAGGTGAAGGGGTGGATAGGGACAATAGCAGTTGTGATAATAAAGATTTTAGGTAGCCGTTTAAATTAGGCGGTTGGTATGTCAGGTATGGTAGGTATGTCCTGTACATACCAACCGCATACATACTGTGTTGGTAAAGTTAAGACTAGACAGGATGTTGGTTGATAAGATTATACTATTACTAGATTTTGCCCGGGACTCCGCCCGCGTGAAAGCGTTTTCCCGGGCTCAAAGTCTCGCTTTATATTTTCCCGGGATAAAAGTAGCCTGTGTGTTAATCCAGGACATGATCTACCCGTGTGCCAAATTTCATCGAAATCCGTTCAGTAGTTTTTGCGTGAAAGAGTAACAAACATCCATACATCCATACTTACAAACTTTCGCGTTTATAATATTAGTAGGATAGAGAGATAAATGGTAAAGTGATTATAAAGGACTAGCACTGCGCGCGGCTTCGCCCGCGTGGAATTTTTTTTCCGGGATAAAAAGCCTATAGCACTCAGGAATAATGTAGCTTCCTATTAGTGAAAGAATTTTCAAAATCGGTCCAGTAGTTCCTGAGATTAGCGCGTTCAAACAAACAAACTCTTCAGCTTTATAATATTAGTATAGATGATGATGTTATGGAGCTATAGAGAGCATGGTTACTGCAGCGGCAGCGCGCAGGGGTGGCCGGTGAGCGAGGGCGCCTCGCACAGGCGGCGCGCGGAGTAGGTGAGTGCGCACGCGCCCGCCAGCCGCGCCCGCGCCCCGCCCGCCAGCGGACCGCGCGCCATCGTCTCCAGCACGCCCAGCGCCACCGACACCTACACACACACACGCACCGACCGATCTCAATACGGCACGCTACATTCTTTTTACACGCTTTATATTAGCTTCACTTGTATGTATGTTTTTTTTTTTTTTCTCTTTGGCAAGGCGCGGTTTGCGCATCTGCCAGTGTCAAAGTTTTTGGAAGTTACATATATAATATTGTTTCTTTGTTATCCTCAGTAGTAGTAGTACTATGTCGAAGTAAAGCAGTGGCTACCTTACCAAGACTTTATCGAGGAGTTTTGGCAGTATGTATGTTAGTAACCGACGCCTTTGGGCGCGATTTTGACCCACTTTAAACGGTCAGATTTTATTCAAACTTTGTAGGTTTGTTGAGGACCGATGGCAATACCTACAATAATTTGATAAGATTATACCATTATTCAATTTGCAAAATGAGATTTTTGTCAATTTAGGTATATTTATATGAAACTGTTACTCGCGACTTCGTTTGCGTGAACGTTTTCCCGGGATGAAAAGTGGCCTATGTCTTATCCAGGGTCTTAAACTATCTCCATACTAAAGTACATGACCAAAAACGGGCTTAAAATTCTAACCAAGATACTTTATACAGGGTCATTTTGACATTGCGTTACTAAATGAATGTTATCTCCTTGAAAGTAACACTTTCCAATAAGTTATTTTAACCATACATGTAAAATAAAAAAGTGTAAGTTTCAAACAAAATAAATATCAATAAAAAGTAACTTTAAATTAACACGCCCTAACACCACTACTAATACTCTATGGGGATTCGTCGCTGCAGCAACATGAAACTTTCAGTCAGAAATTCACTCACGCACACGCCATATTCGCACTAAACTACAAAATGATGAAAAAATCAGGAAAGTAAAATTGAGTTTTTTGGTGAAAATATTCGTTTCTCATGGATGATTTTTGGCATAATGCTAGCAGAGGCAAAGACGAGTATGTGGTTTCATTTATCAACACAATGTCAAAATGACCCTGTATATATTTGGATATTATTCCCAAAAACTAGGTTATAAATCGTATAATTTTAAAGTCCTCCAGTTTTAAGAATTATTTAATTTTTGAGTTTATCACGTTCATACAGACAGACGCAGCAAAGGACTTTGTTTTATAATATGTTATTTATTATAATTTTAACAAAAAAACTATATCTATTATCTACTGATACCTATGCTAGAAGAAACTGTGTTAGGATCTACTTCTTAACAAAAAATGACTTCTTTTTATAAATAGTTCAATATCATAATACTACAAAATATAAAATGAGTATGCATATGATAAAGCCATCCTATAGACAATTTTGTGTACAGTCAGCAGCATAAGTAGCTGAACAAATTCAAAATTTCAAATTGCCTACATACTTTTTTGTTCTTACTAATCTTTTCTTTCTCTTCAAAATAAAAGGAAAGAGATTTACTTTACTTCAAACGAAGAAAAACAATGTTTCAGTTTAACTAAATGCGTATGTGAGTTTTTTGAAATTTTGATTTTGTACAGATATTTATGCTGCTACTGTACATGAATAAACTAACTTAACCCATTTTTACTGTCCTCACAAATAACCAATACAATGAAACAAGCTTCCTTTTCTCTCATTCGAAAAAGCTGCGAAAATAATATCACAATAAATAAACTTATTAATAAATGATGCATAATATAAGAAACCAACTTTTTAATTGATGTAACTAACCTTGTGAACGTGGTGTTGGTTCGAGTAGTGTGCGGGCAGACCTTCGGCGTACGACGCTTGAGCGATTGGCAGCACCTGGAAGATATCATACACATCTCATTACTAAGAAATTTCCATGCACTGCGATCTACGTTAAATTAGCGCATCAGTAATCATCCAATAAAGTGGAAAATACGCTATCCATAAATTAAATTATAAAGTAAAAATCTTGAGAAAAAATACCCACTCCCCATGTACATTGTACACACACACTCATGCCTTATATCCCCGAAGGGGTAGGCAGAGGCGCGACTAATGCACCCACTTTTCGCCGTGCGTATTCCGTACCATGATGTGATAGGTGGCGAGCCTATCGCCATATCGGGCACAAATTCCAGACTTCAGGCTGATACTTAATAGAAAAATCCAATACCACTTTGCCCGACCCAGGGATCGAACCCGAGACCCCAGCATTGCATTCGTACCGTAATACAACTACGCCACCTTGGCACAGCGCGCCTGTGAGAAGCGCACGTCGGTGGCGAGCGCGTCGAACAGCGCGCCGCTCGGCTCCGCGCCCTCCGGCACCTTGCGCACGCGCAGGTACAGCTTCAACAACGCCTTCGCCGCCACGCGCCAGCTCGACGCGCTGGGTAACTGCGAAAACATGTTAACACAAACTTAACTACTATTTATACTTGTCAATACAATATTTTTTGTACCTTAGTACCTCATAAATTAACAAAACCTTTTGTCACCATTATAAATAGTATCAAAACTACATTATTTTCTTAACCTCGTCTATACCTCACAATTTTACCTAGGTCTAAAAAATACATAAAAAACTACAAATCCTCACCTCAAAAAAGGACGTGCTCATAGCATATTTGCCGACATTATCGTCAAATCCCTCGGTAAACGCTAGATCTACGTGAGCCTGCACGAACTGCGCGAAGCCCGGGCGCTCGGTCCTGGCGGCGGCGACGGGCGCGCCCGCGCACAGACGCACGAGCCCGCGCACGAGCTGGCTGACGTCACGCGCGTTAGCCACCTCGTCGTCCGTGCTTATGTACACGAATTCCTCGTTTTTTGGTATAGCGAAGAGTGATTTGGCACTGCAATGAAAATATAGGGCAAAAATAAGAACTGGAATCTTGTTTACGACGGAGAGTCTGGGAACATTTCTGGTCTTCACCCATCAACACACACGTAATGCAATATACAGACGCAATATTGTTAGCACTAAGGTCCAGAATTTTTTGGAATAATCTAAAGACTAAATACTAACCATACATTAGTAATAATCCTGGCTTTCCTAAATATAAAATAAAGCTGGTCTTCAACAGAGTGTTCAAGCCTCTTTAGAGCTGCGGGTGCTTTCTTGAGTGGCGCCGGCGGACGTCTGAAGTGGAACAGCAGACGTGGGCAGCAACAGCGGCTGTGAGTCTCCCATGCGCCACCTGCGCCGGCGCCTGTCAGCGCAGATAACGCATCCATGGAGAGCTCTGATCTGCAAACAACAAAGATCAATATTATTTAGTCTAATTGACAACTTTATTGCATCATCATCATCAGTCACATGAAGTCCACTGCTGAACATAAGCCTCCCATAAATATTTCCGAACAGACCTGTCAAAAGCGGCCTTCCACCAGGGTGTTTATTACCATTATCACAAGTCTGGCTTGCATGGCTTGCCGGTAAGTGATGTTTACTCGATTTACACTCACTTTATTGCATGCTTTATGTTATATATACATACATGGGCGCAAATAATGCACCCACTTTTCGCCGTACGTATTCCGTCCCATAATGTGACATGGGGTGAGCCTATCACCATATCTGTCACAAATTCCACAAATCTGATTAGTGTGAACCAAATTTGCAACCACTTGGAAAGTACAGCATATTCATATTATGATCTGTAACATTGCTGTGTGGTTCCAAAGTATATAACACTAGACTAATGCTCACGGCTCCGCCCGCGTGAAAAAGTTTTTCCGGGATAAAAATATTTTCCTGGGATAAAAAGTAGCTTATAGCACTCAGGAGTAATGCGAGTAGTTTTTGAGTTTATCCATTACAAACAAACAAACACAATCAAATCTTTTCTCTTTATAATATTAGTATAGATAATGCCCACATACCTGTATGAATCAATCGCTTTCAACAGTTGCAAATATCCAATATCAAAGACAGAGGTAGGTGAGGAAAGCACCACAATGTGGCACAGTTGGAACAGCAGTGCTATGAGCTTGCAGGAGTCGATGGCCAGCTCTCCAGACGCCACCAGCCAGTTTGAGGCATCTGCATCCTTCACTGTACTCTTGGACTTTTCACTCAGGTTCTCAGCTAGTTCAGCCAGCAGCTTTGTGTCCATGTCTGTGATTGCATGGAGGTAGAGGACTCCACGTCTCTCGTCCCAGTGACATTCTATATCAGTCTGAAATTCGTGACATTTAAAAAGTTGAAATAGTTATGAAAGTATGGAAAGATAAAGAATAATTTGGGAATTGTCGGATAAAAGTAGATGTATTATTGAATTTTGGTCCCTATAGAATTACTTGCTAGGCATGGGTCATTATGAGTTTTTCATATAACGCAGCAATATTGTTATGGCAACATTTACAATGTTTTCTTAACTATCTATATTCCATTTAACCGAAGGCTAATCATTTTGAAATGTTGTTGCATTACGAATATCAATGTTAATCTATAGTTTACATTTTGTGTGTGATACCTATTAAAGGTTGATAAAAAAGGAAGAAGAAAAAGAAAGAGAGCTTAAATGGCAGTGGGCAGGGCACATAGTTCGCAGAACTGACGGCAGATGTGGCAAAAAAGTTCTAGAATTGAGGCCATGTATCGGCAAGCGCAGCGTTGGACAGGTGACTTGATAAAGGTTGCAGGGATACGCTGGATGCAGGCTGCTTTCAACAGGTCCATCTGGTAATCTTTAGGGAAGGCCTATGTTCAGCAGAGGACTTCAAGTGGCTGATGATGATGATGATGAAGAAAGGAAAATAAAAAGATCAATAAATTTGTTCTTCATATGTATGAATCAAAATTGTTAAAACATAATGTTTTTTCTAAGCTTACTATTCTTTTTTCAATTTTAAAAAATATTAGTTTCCTAAATTTAACTTCAGAATGTTTTTTTTTATAGTGTGTTGTTAGGGTTGTGTGTGTTTAATAATAACAAAAAATGTAATAAGTTTATCAGTATGTGTAACAAGTGCTGAGATCCACCGCCCGGCCTGAGAAACAGCTATATTGTAACGATAAATGGCGACAATGGGATATTGTGGATTAAATGTCATTTAAGAAATAAAGATAATTATGTAATATTCATATAATGCTCTATGCGGTATGAGGGGAATCACCATTACTATAACACTCTATACGTTATACTATATCTAACGCTCACTCCTATTACTTGCGCATGATGTTTGTCTTACGACTAATACGACCTGCATCCTTAACTTCAAATTAATTTCGGGAATAGACTAATTGAATAAAGCTTGATCATTATGCTCACATATTAGGGTAAACCATCCAGTTATTGCCCGGTTATGGGATTGACACTCATTTTTACGTATTAATACCTACTTAAATTGCCTGGCTATATTCGGGATTTATTAGCAAATATCAATAATGATCGATTATAACTTTTGACAACCTCGTATTGACTGCGAATCTCCTTAGTTATTAATGTACGTACGTTTTCACATTGTACTGTAGATAGAAGTGGTGTGGTCTTGTTGGGATATCGGTAAGGAGATTTGCCGATTACTCCAACGATCACTATGCGTTCCCTCTTAGAAAAATTGGGTATATCAGATATGGAGAAAACTTGCATGGTTGCAGTTTTGAATACAAGATTTTTATCACATCCGCCCTTTCAATTATCGTATGGTTCTCAATGGAACGGCGTTTTAATTCACTTCAAAATACGGGGTCCATTTAAATAACATACATAATAATTATTTTCAAATTTTCAATAAAAATCAAAACAAATCTGAGAATTGATGAAATTGACAAATGACAGTTTACTAGGGATGGTGCGTATTTACGCGACCAGGTTCTTACACCAGGTATTTACTTGCAAGTACGCCGACCAGGTGGCGACCCGAAATAATTGCAAGACTTTTTATTATTTATTACTTAATATTTTACTTGGCTACTCTCTCGCGACACGATCGAGTAACATGACCTCACTTCGGCCCACCACGCTGCGTCCGCGCTCAAGCGTCGTCGTCCGCAAATGCAATTATGGTTCTTATTTCAACAAGATCAGTGAACAATTTCCTATGCACGTATTGAAGTGTTAAAAGTATTTTATTTGTTAACGCGATTGTGCTCCTTATGTGTACCCAAACAGGTCAATATCCTATGCAGTAAGAAAATACTTGAAAGTATAACAATTTTCGACTATCCAAGTGCTATAAGTATTTTTTTTATCGATGGCTCGACAAAGTGGCTTCACTGCACCTGATGGTAAATAAAGTGAAGCCCAAAATAACGTCGAGCAGCAAGAGATAAAAATCCCTGGTCGGTCGGCACAGTTATGCCGGCCTGCATAATTGCTTCTTCACGCTCCGCTTGAAGGACCCTTGGTTGTAGGAAGGAGGGAACACGTACGCGGGCAAACTGTTCCGCAGCTTAATGGTGCGGCAGAAATATGAATTACCGAACCTTTTGGTTCGTGCCGGGATGGAAGAGACCACTAAGCTGTGGTTCCGCAAGCCAGCACACATGGTTCTGTTTACTACTTACTGTTCTTTCTGTGTACTTTATTTATAAACGTGATTGTGCTCGTTATGTATATTGAAACACGGATCAATTTCCTATACAGAAAGAAAATATTTAGTATTTATAGAATCGAAGTATTAGAAGTTTTTATTTGTGAAGGCGATTGTGTTCCTTATTTGTATCAATACACAGATTAATTTCCTATGCAGAGAGAAAATGTTGAGGTAGAACCTCTTTGATCTTTTACGACGTAAATATAGTTTTTATATTAGCTGTCTTTTTTACTTGGTTCTTTTTATGATTTGACTTTTGTTTTACACTGTGACTGATGTTGTCAAATTGAATATAATATAATTCTACTATGTGCAAATTATAGTTTTACTTCTACACTGCTATTGCATTGCACTATTTAAAATAGATGCGTTACAAAAGGTTATGGGCCCAGACGTGTGAAGTATAATTTAAAAACTATAAACCATGGAATTAAGTAAAATCCAAATCGCCAAGTTGGATGGAACCAACTGGGTGCAGTGGAGGTACAGAATGACTGCACTGCTACGCGGAATGGATGGACTTATGGATATTGTTCAAGGGAATGTGAGTAGACCTGAAAAACCAGTGGTGAGTGGCGGAGAATGAGAACTCTGGTGATATCATTGAGCAGTTAGCAAGACATGGTATGCAATTAAGGGACCGTTCTAATCTCAAACGTCCGGTCAAATTCAATGATTATGTGTCTTATGTTGGCACTGACTCCTACACAGAACCTAGTTCTTATAAAGATGCAATAGCATGCCCTGACAAGGGATTGTGGAATAAAGCTATGGAGAGTGAAATTGAATCGTTAATAGAGAATGAAACTTGGATTCTAGAGAAGCTACCCAAGAACCGGAAAGCAATTCCATGCAAATGGATTTATAGAGTGAAACTGAATCCTGACGGAACAGTCAATAAATATAAAGCTCGGTTGGTGGTAAAGGGCTTTCGACAAAGAAAGGGAGAGGATTACGACCAGACTTTTAGCCCAGTAGCCAAGATGGCAACGGTGCGAGCTGTATTGAGTATAGCAGCTAATGAGGGTTTAAAATTAAGTCAGTTTGATGTCTCAACAGCTTTTTTATATGGTTCTCTATCTGACGAAGAAATATATATGAAGCAACCGGAAGGCTATGACGATGGAACGGGTAGAGTTTGCCTGCTTAAGAAAAGTCTTTACGGTTTGAAGCAAGCTCCTCGTTGCTGGAATAAGACTATACTGGATTTCTTTAAGAATGTTGGATTCGAAGTCAGTGAGGCTGATCCATGCTTATTTAAGAGAGAGAAGGCTAATGGAAAGCTGATTGTGGCTCTCTATGTCGATGATGGCCTAATTGCTGGTTCAAATAAGGAGTTAATTGAGGAGTTTCTTGAACAAGTAAAAGAAAAGTTTAGGATAACCACGAAACCAATCTCATATTTCTTAGGTATAGAAATAGAAACCAGAGAAGGTGGTGATGTAAGAATTCATCAGACTGCTTATGTGAACAAAATTTTAAAGCGGTTTGGAATGCAAGAATGCAGACCGGTTACTACTCCAATAGTGAAAGAAGATGCAGCTCAAAGGCCAGAGAAAGTTGAAGATTACTTTCTTACTAATTATAGACAAGTTGTTGGAGCACTTGCATATCTGATGGTTGGTACTAGACCTGATATTGCATACGCCGTGAGTGTGGTTTCCAGAAGCCTAGAGAATCCAACTCAAGCTGATTGCATAAGGCTAAAGCGTATTCTTAGATATTTGCAGTATGCTCCAGATATGGGTATCCTTTACAAAAGGAATTATAAAAAGGGTAACATAGAATGTTATAGTGACGCTGATCACGGTGGAGATATTGCTACTGGAAGATCAACTTCTGGAGCTTTATGCCTATATGCTGGTGGAGCAGTATCGTGGCTCAGTCAAAGACAGCAGAGTGTTGCTATATCAACAACAGAAGCGGAGATAGTTGCAGCCAGCGAGGCAGCAAAAGAATGTATTTGGCTAACTCGCCTTATCGGTGGATTGGTAAAAACAGAAAGTCTACCAGTGTTACATGTTGACAATGAGGCAGCTGTACGTTTAGCTGAAAACCCCGAGTTTCATAGAAGAACCAAGCACATACGTATTTGTCATTTCTTTGTGCGTGAATTAGTGACAAATGGAAATCTTATTGTAAAGAGGATCAGTACTGAACTACAGCTTGCAGACATTTTTACAAAGCCACTTCCTAGACCAAGATTTAAACAGCTAACGAATGAGCTAGGTCTATACGTCGAGAGAAGGTGTTGAGGTAGAACCTCTTTGATCTTTTACGACGTAAATATAGTTTTTATATTAGCTGTCTTTTTTACTTGGTTCTTTTTATGATTTGACTTTTGTTTTACACTGTGACTGATGTTGTCAAATTGAATATAATATAATTCTACTATGTGCAAATTATAGTTTTACTTCTACACTGCTATTGCATTGCACTATTTAAAATAGATGCGTTACAAAAGAAAATACTTGAAAGTATTTCGAACCCTAGTTTTTGGCGCTGGTGTTTTAGAAGGACGTACTTGTAAGCCCTGGTTCACGATTTTGCAAGTACGATCCATGCCTACAGTTGACATAATATTTGACATTGACAATCGCCATATAGACGTTTACGAATTTCACTACACTCAAAATGGTCATGCATACTTTGAAACGGCGCATTATAAATAATTTGTAAACTTATAAGAAAAACACTACCATTAAATTTATCAAACAAAATAAAGAATACTTAAAAAGAAGTATCTTTTTTATGTATACATAAAAATATATACAATATTAATATCATGTAAGTAATATGAATACAACATTTGCAAACGTAAACAGTAGTGCCAGATTAGGCGACTTTTCGCCATTTAGGCTATCTCGGAGGATGTCGGGGCGACCAAAAATTGCGAATGGCGACTGGTCGCCGTTTAGGCTATGCGGATGGCACTCAGTCGCCAATTTAGGCTACCTTGGAAAATTTGTGTTACAAACCTTGGTTTTGTCGGATTTGAGGATATTTTTAGCTTTGAGAGTACGAAACATAACATAAATTGGAAAATTGGGGGGTATAACAACAGTTCTTGTGGTTCGGGGGCGAGTTAATGCAAACAACGTACGTGATTGAAGACACTTTAATCACTCTACATATAAATAGTAACTAATAATTACACAGCTCCAATAGTTAAAATAAATACAATTAGGCACTAAGAGCGGTAGCGCGAAGGAGCGTGAACGATGCGTGTACGCGTGTGGCGGGGGCCGGCTGCGGATCTCTGACCAGGGGGAGGCAGCTCCTGAATCGACGAATGCCAGCAATGGCACGATTGTTAGAAAAGAGATAGTGCTCTACAAAAAAGCGAGAAGGTAATATTACCTCCTCATCTGTGTTACCATTTTACTCAAACTACCATATAAGAAGATTTTATTTATGGAGCAAAGAAGATGAAAATCGTTATGAACGAAAGATATGTCTATTTTAGGATGCGGCCATTTTTTTCTTTTCGTAATCTATTTGTAAATGTAAATAATTGTTAATTTAGCCCCCTAAGTCAGTTGTTTACAATTACTAAATACAATATAAATTAGAAATTACTTTTATAACTTGGCAACTCCTAATAAAAAATGGCCGGGCGCTGTCAATTTCTGTTATTGTTGGTCTCTGTTGTTGGTTAACCGGTTACAAGATCGTTTGTAGTTTTTTGTGGTGAATTTAAGATATAATTATATGTTTTAAATTGCGAGACAGAGACTCCATTGCGTAACTGATGTTCTTGTGCTGTGAGATAGAGACTCTATTGCGAAATTGACGCTTTTGTGTTGTGATTTATGAGGTAGAGACTCCATTGCGATATAGACGCTCGTGTTATTTAATTTTAAACCATATTTGTGCGATACGGACGCTATTACTATGGTTGGTAAAGGGAATGTGTCGTGTGCTAAGTGCGGTGTATCCTCGAAGGAATATCCTTCTTTGACCTTCCATAGGTTTCCTCTGCCAACCGCACATAACTCTTTAAAGTAAGTAGATTATAGTCTAATTTTAAGTGCTTAAATCGTAACTTGTATATCTCACATAGCATGCTGTTGAATTACCTTTGTAAACAAATAAATGAACTTTAAATTAAAGCTTCTTTTTTTCTCAGGGCAAAAGTTTGGGCAAAGTTTTGCTTTCCCAATGAAGATTTGACCTCTGATCAATTGTGCAGCTTGTACAAACAACATAAAATGCTATGTGGTAAACATTTTGATGACACAGCATTTACCAGAAGTGACAGGAAAAGGTTAAACAAATTTGCCATTCCTATTGGAGCTCAAAATATATTGGCAGAGTTACGAGATGAGTTGTGGCATAATTCATCTGCAGAGACACCTGAAAGACAAGTAAGTATTTGGCAGCAGTGACACAATGTCTCTTAACATATTTAACTCTCTAATTCAAAGCTTGATTGAAATTAACAGTAAGCATTACTTTAGCTGTAGAATGCTGCAATTTTGACTGAAAAATCAGGGAGTATGTTTGTTAGTAATGTTTTTCCTTCTCATATCTGTGGAATTCCTAGTGAAAGAAGCAATGTTTCAACAATCGCTAAATGCAGATTTACTTTTAAAAATAACTTAATATCTACATTGCTTGAATTTAGCTAATTCCAATATGTCCTAGAGGGACACATAATACTTTCCACTTTAATAAGTAATAATTATGTTTTGTGCATTCCTATGTGAAGCTTGTGTTTTTTGGCATGATTTAGATATATATCAGAATATTAACATTACATACAACAAATTTGTTTCAGATGGACCTAGTTGTTGTTGCTGGTACATCGCAGAGTACAGCATCTTCGACCCCTTTCAATGAATACAGGCCTTCAAGCCCAAAATTGGCAAAGGTAGTACATCTTTTAAATTCCTAAGCCACCTTGTCTCTAAATGTTTTATTTTATAGGCTGGAAAATCAGATAAAGTTTTGAGAAAGAAGGGAGACTGCTTATATATTAAGGAGGAAAATATCACATAATTTTTTACTTGGTAGTGTTATATTTATCTTGTCTATCCTTTTTTCCTTAAAGATACAAGTTTGTATTTTTCAATATTATACCAGTATAATTTCTACTTTACAAAAACAAATAAAATTTACAATAAAATACAATATTCACATGCTAAACAATGTATGGTTTCAGATGGACCTAGATGTTCCTGCTAGCACAAGCCAAATAAGTCCAAGTCAAAAAATTACCAAGGTATTTTAATTTACTTTACTTACTCACTCACTCACACACACTCACACTCACGCCCTTTATCCCCGAAGGTGTAGGCAGAGGCGCAACTAGTGCACCCACTTTTCGCCGTGCGTATTCCGTTCCATGATGTGATAGGGGGCGAGCCTATCGCCATATCGGGCACTAATTCCAGACTGATACTGACTGCCTCGGTGGCGTAGTACGGTACGACTGCAAAGCAGAGGTCTCGGGTTCGATCCCCGGGTCGGGCAAAGTGATATTGGATAAGTCCCAAATGTTACTATAAATAAGTTGAAATCCACTTTTCTTTACTTGTGAGTTTAATTCACTAGGACAATTCATTAATCACAATGTTATTTTTACAGGAATCTCATAAAAACAAGGGTTTGATGGAAGAAATGGGTGTAAAAACTGTTGGAGAATTAACACCCCGAAAGCAGAAATTATATAAAAAGTGTAGAAAAAATTTAACAGAAATCTTGCGACTTAGAAGAAAGTTTAAAATAGTGAAAAAGCGTGACAGGGACATCATAAATTGTCTGCAATCTCATAGTGCAGTCAACAATATAATTAAAAGTAAATTGAGTAGCTCTTTTTACTTGTTACTGCAGAGCCAGCTCCAAAATACTTCAAGAAAATTAGCTGGACGGAGGTGGACACTGGATGACAAAGTATTGGCCTTGAGCATTTATAAAAAATCCAGCTCATGTTATAGGCTACTCAGAAGGCTATTTTGTTTGCCCAGCCCTAGTTCACTAAAAATATTATTGAATAAAATACCTTTGAAATGTGGGATAAATGAGCAAATTTTACAAACTGTCAAAGAAATAACGGAAAGAAGAACCATTGATGATAATTTATGCATATTGGCTTTTGATGAAATGTCAATCAGAAAAAATCTGAACTACAACAATAAACTTGACCAAATTGATGGTTACCAGGATCATGGGAGCCAAGGGCGAACAAATGATATAGCATGCAAAGCGTTAACTTTTATGGCTATGGGTATAAGAAAAAATTGGAAACAACCAATAGCATTTTATTTTTCTGGAGCCAATGTCACAGCAGACAGGCTTGCTGTCCTTATTAAAGAGGTGACTTTATTTTTCGTTTTATGCTTCCCTTTATAGTATGGAGTACAAAAAGCTGTTGTCTAAGAGTAGCACTGTGGCTAAAGCTAGTACTTAATTAATATAATTCTGAATTTCAGGTCTTGAGTGCTTGTTTTGTTGGTGGACTAAGAGTAATGGGCACTGTCTGCGATTGCGATGGTGTTAATTTACGCGCCCTCAATTTATTGGGGTCATCAACAAGTCGAGCATATTTTGAACATGAAAGAAACGAAATTGTTACGATACTGGACCCCCCCCATCTGTTAAAATGTTTCAGAAACAATTTCATGAAACACAATATCCAATTTACACAAGATATTGAAATAGATGGGCAAAAAAGAACAGGTTAGTTATCATATTTATCTATAAATTATTGTACATCATTACAAAGTATCAGTGATGCCACATAAAAAATAGCACACTATAATAATTACTTATTGATTGGGAAAGTATAAGTATAGGGTGTCTCGTAAACAATGACTAAATCATGGGGGGAAAATTATACACTTTATCTAAAACTAATTTGATTATTATTCCTAAAAACCTAGGATGTTCAAATAATCATTTTTTTTAAATCAAGGCCAACTTAAATTTTTCTGTGCTGATCCTATGAAATATGATTAATAAAATCCATTATAAAGATATATCTATTTTTTATGGTATATATTTTAATTTAAATAAATTATATTACAGGTGTTGCTAAATGGGCCCACATAGAACAGTTTTACAAATTGGAAAATGTAAATTCAAACTTTGTGTTCGCTCCAGCTTTAACCCAACAACACCTACAACCAAATGGCAAACAAAAAATGAAAGTTAGATTGGCTGCTCAAGTTTTAAGTCATTCGGTTGCAGCAGGATTATATGCCAAAGTAGCCCTAAGTAAGTTTGAAGACACTTGTTTTACTTTGTTTTATTTTTTTCATTTAAGCATCTCATGTTCCACTTCTCTAACTATTTTGGAAAAGGAATTATAATGACAAATCTGTCTACATCTCTGTTACAAAATATTACTGTGATCTTCCTAATCATGGAGTTTTAAGTAAAAAAAACAATAAAACGTTAAAATACAGGTTGCATTCAATCACCAAGGGTTCTATATTGTTACAATATTTATACATATTATAATAAATTGTAATTAGCTGATGTCTGTACATTAGAAATAATGACGAGAAAATAATATGAAAGCAATAGAAACCAAAACATTTATAATTTTAGAATTTTTGTTTGCCTGTATGTTTATAGGCACGTCACCATAATACAACTGCACAAATTTGGATACGATTTTCAGTTGTATTTCTAGAGGTGTAACTTAAAATCTAGTGCATGTTTCTTCTTGGTATAATACAATTTTGGTAGGTTTAGTTCAACTCTGTCTCGACTGCCTCGGTGACGTAATTGTATTACGGTACGCCTGCAGTGCCGAGGTCTCGGGTTCGATTCCCGGGTCGGGCAAAGTGATATTGTTTATCTACTCAATATCAGCATGGAGTCTGGAAATGTGTCCGGTAAATGGCAATAGACCCGCCCACTATTACATGGGACCTAACATATCTGGCGAAATGTGAGTGTGTTACACCTCCACCTACCCCTGAAAAGGGATAAAGGCATGATGCTATGTATGTATGTAGTTAAACTCTCTCTTAGGCAGTTTTTATATTAATAATATGTTTGTCTGCTATGATAGGCCTCAGTTCAGAACTTTTAAGGTATGGATCCCAAAACGTTTTTGTTTTTCCAGATGAATTACCGCAAGAGGCGATCGCTACGGCAACGGTAGTGTCCAAAATGGACAGACTATTTGATGCCATGAATGGAGACACTCCAGATAGAAAAAGAGGGAAACCATTATTAACGAATATGTCCTCAACAAGCCTTCATTTACAATTTTTCAAAGAAATGAAGTCGTTTTTCAATAACATTAAGTTTTTGGGGGTCAGAAGTAAACCCCCTTCACAAGAAGGCTGGTTGAGGACAATTAATGCAATTGAAAAATTATTTTATAATTTAAAGAAGATAGACATAAACACTGTCTCATTACGGAGGCTCAATCAAGATCCTCTCGAAAATTGTTTTGGGTGCATAAGGTCAAATTGTGGTTCGAACCCTAACCCCACTTCAGTACAGTTTGTTGCAGCATTAAAAACCAGTCTAATAACAAATTTAATTAATAATAATAAAAACAGAAACTGTTTAGACGACGACAATGACTTGCTTAATAATTTTAAAGTATTCCTTAACAAAGGTACAGTCAAAGTACAATCAGCCCAAAAAGATGATGGCAACTCTTCTATAACACCACTCAAAGTAGTGGAATGTGTAGAAGAGTTGGACATACCTCAGTGTTCTGGAGAAATTCAAGCATGTGCTTATGTTAGTGGTTATATAATAAAAAATATGGAACAAAATTGCCAAATATGCAAAAACATATTTCTTGCAGACCAGAATACTGAGGTGTGTCATTTGTTCACTTCATTTAAAGAGTATGAGGAAGAAAAGGCAAGTCTCAATTATGTCCAACCCAGTTTCTGCAAGCTGATTGAAAATGCTGCAACAGTTATAAATGATTATTTGAAAAAAGACTCACGCACAAGTAATTTAAAGAATAATTTAATAAAAATATGTGAAAATTTAAATTATGACTGTTTGATGGGGTGTGAAACTCACCGTGACACTAGTAAACACAAAATAGTTCAAAGCACAATCGCCATATGCCTAAAACGATTTTGTATTTTGAAAAATCGAGAGTTTGTTGAGGAAGCCTCAAAACAATCATTAGCAAAAAGAATAAAAATATTTAAAAACGCTTAAAATGTGGTTTTATCTGCACCTTGAATTCCAAATGAAAATGAGAACCTTGGCAATGTTATAATATGTTTTGTTTATTATCTGTGGTGGTTATACATGATAACTCCAAATCAAATATTTTTAACTATGTACATCAAAGAGCATTTCTAGTTTCTAAAAGTGCATTCTAAGTTTGAAAATGTGCTCAATCTATAATGTGATGACTATATAATATAGCGTACATTACACATATTTTAGAATAATATAAAACACGCAGTATGGGATCAGTTATCAAAATATAAACGATTTTGGAGTTCATTATAATAGCAAGTACCACGGATATGCACCTATGCATATTTCATATACTATATATACCTATAGGAGGTAGAAATCACAAATTTTGAATTTCCCGCGCTATTGAATAGTTCATCATGGTATACACTATAGCGCTAGTGTCTAACCGTGTAAGCACGTTGAATGTATGTAGTCGTTATTCTTCTCGTGAGAGTATTAGTGTTCTGTGTCTCTGACTAATATATAGTTATCTGTGGCTGCGGACTGGCGACGCGTCCCCGAGTCGTTACACGGGTCGTTGTTGGCCGAGCGGGAACGCGAGGCCATAGACAAAACGGTTCGCATATTGGCGCGAACTGCTCGGCGCGTTCGGAAATTCGGACACGTTATAGGGGCTATTTTTTTTTTAGCTCTTAGCTTTTAGCTTTAGTGTCCCCACGCACACATAATATTTGGGGACTGGGAGGTTTTTTTTTTTTTGCTCCTTCGCCTCTCCAAATACCGTGCGGCGACTTGAGGCTACTTCATAATGATTTTTCGGCGACTTCAACCATCATACATCTGGCAACACTGAACGTAAATGTCAGTTTGATGTGGTGTGTATGTGGTGGTCAGCTGTCGAGTGTCGCATATCAGTAACAAATCCTTTCGAAACCAATCCAAGGTTGCAAAACACTAGCACATTGGCGAAATGTGATAGTTAATAATTGTAAATTGGTAGGTACGCACGCCGCTGCAGTCTACGAGCCGCCGCGGTCCGGTCGCTTTAAGACAGATAACTTATCAGTGAAATTTTTTTAACGTGACGACGAAAGGATTTCGTTGTATTCCATCAAAATGTCTACACTCACGGAAGATATGTGCGAACTTTTGGAAAGCTACAATGGGAGAGATAAGGTGAAGTATGCGGAAACAATTCGACCTTGGTATTTACATAGTTATGTGTTATTACTTGTCACACGAGTCCATAGCCTGGGGTTAAATTATGTTAGCTTGCGGCTTGTAGTACCTTTCAAATGCCATTTCATTGTGCAACTATTTTCTATTGCTCAAATATTCTACAGCAAATTGTATATATTTTATTTAAGTGCAAGGTAGACTATTTGTCTATTTGCTCTAAGTATATATTTAAGGAGTACATAGTATTACAAAATTACTTCCACTTCTTTTAAATATCAGATCATACAGAAAAATAGCTATATCTTCAAATATTCTTATGAAAATCTTATTTTGATTTTTTTTTTTTGTAATTAACTTTGATATATTATATACCTACTTAGACACTGAACGTTTCAAACACGTCGGAAAAAAATAGAGACGAACTGTTCCCCACTAAATGAGTTTGAGTGAATTATTTTTTGTTGTTTTTCATGGATATAATTTTCTCCCCGTTTTAATAGAAACCATGTAATAACTGGTATCATTATGCACGCACACAAGGATACGCAGAATGATGCAGCGATAGCGTATGACACAGCTGTCACGCATACTAGCTTAAGAAAAGTTGGCCTGTTTGTTTTAGTCTCATTGCAGCACGTCACTCTATCTAGGTACATAATTAATGAAAAGGTAATAAACTAGCTTCAGCTCACGGCTCCGTGTACGGTATGGCTGCATGTACAAGTTTTCCGGCATAAAAGTCCCGCTGTACATTTTCCCGGGATAAAAGTAGCCTATGTTACTCACTGATAACGTAGCTTTATAATTTATATTAGTGAAAGAATTTTTAAAATCGGTCCAGTAGCTTTTGACTTTAATCATTACAAACATACAAATCTTTCCTGTTTATAATATTAGTGTACATATGGAATTGTACAAAAGCATTAACATTAGATAATTATTTTAGGAATGTGAAAGTTGTAATTAAAATCTAGCTTAAACTAATTAGTGTTAGAGTGCAACAATAACTTCAATTACAATTTTTATATAACAATGCAACATGACTTAATCAAAATATTTAATGAACCATCAATATAAAACAAATACTGTATTTTGAAATTTAATTTTTGCTTATGTTGATTAGGCCTTTAATTTTTAAAAGTTGCTTGTAATTACATTTTTTTCCCTGATGATTTTAAGGTTTATATATCACAACATTTGATAATACATTTTATAACACATATTAACACATGTGATATTATGTTTTTAAGATATTTTTGCATACATGAATTCCCAATATTCAATAATTAATGTATATTTTATTCAATGTAAAATTTGATGATGTTTTATAATTGACTAATAGTGAATAAATGTTTTACATAGGTAACAATATAAATGTTGTGTTATGAATGAGTTGCAGTGGGAGGGTCAATATCTAACCTGTGTGAAGAAATGATGCATACATTTACATAATATTCTACTGCATTTTTTGGTTTTCAATTACGTTAGTATAAAAATATGAAATGTAGCAATTGAGAAAACTCGTGGTTGGCAGTGAGACAGTTTTTAATATAATATGTACCACCAGCCTATTCAGAAATGTAAATTAACATAATATACCTATTTATCAATTATTCTATCTAATGTAAATTAATAACAATAAATTGTTTGTTTAATTAGTCATATAATTCCATGGCTTAATTTTGTTACAACAATAACTATGTTTAGTATACCTCACATACAGTTATCTGTACTAATATTATAAAGAAGAAAGATTTGATTGTTTGTTTTTTTGCATTGAATAGGCTCCGAAACTACAGGTGAATTTGAAAAAATCTTTACCAATATAAAGCTACGTTATCAGCGAGTAACATAGGCTATTTTTTATCCTGGGGAAATATAAAGCGGGACTATTATCCCAGAAAAATTAATTTAGTTTAAAATAAAATAATATAATTAACTGATAACGTAAATCATTTATTTATAACTAGGTCTTGCTCGCCGATTTGCCCGTGTACAAAGTCTTTCCAGCTACAAAAGTCCCTAAATCATTGTAGTAGTCCATAGCGACCACTGCACGAAGCCAGCGCCATCTGCTTAAAAATTAGAAAAAAAATGTATTTCCCATAGGAGCGGATTACTGGGATAAAAAATAGGACAGGACATGGCCTATCGGTGTGCCAGATTCCATCTAAATCTGTTTTGCATTTACTTCTAGTAAACACCCAATTATTATTATAATATTAGTAAGATGTAGGTAGATACTTGTTTACATTTCTGGTGGCTGGAGAAATTTATTTTATAGGGCTGATGTCATTTAGTACAGAAAGAATGAAATATCTTGACACTGTAACCTGATTAGGCCCACATAGATTAACATAAATCCACCTCAGATTACAACTATCTAAATTCAAAATCGACATTGTACATAACAATCATATTTAAGTTTATGGTTAAAATCTATTATCTGTGAAACGGAATAAAACTATTACATTTCATTCCTTTAAAATCTATTATATCAATTGGAGGAGTTTAATTTTTTGAGCTGCTTTCTGGAACTACTGCCCTAATCCAGATTTTTTATTATTTTATTGTAGTTATTTATCTTGCCATTAATTTCTCCAATCTTTATTACTTTTAAAATTATAATAACAACCATGGATTAAGACGGGGTTTTTTCAACTGTGATTAAGGTAATACTCGTTGTTATTAAGCTGGACGCGCTCGTATCGCCTCACGCCTGGCGCACTCCCGGCTCTGCGAGCACATCCAGCTTAATAAGATCCGGAGAAAAAGATAACCACGGTTGAAAAACGGGGCCTAAGTCTACTTTTTAACGTATTTTAATTTTATAATTCTTTGCAATAGTGTATAAATTGTAATGCTGATTTCCTCTATTAATCCCCTGATTCCAGGTGGTGCGTCTAGCGTGCTACGCGTTCAAGCTGTACGGGTGTGTGAAAGAGGAGAAGCCATGGCAGACGGCGGGCTCGCGGCTCTCCAGCGCGCGCATGATGCTGCGTCTCTTCGACGATATACCCATGATCAGGCACACGTACAACTACGGCTTGGGGAGACATGTGAGTAATATATAAACCTTTATGTAAGGGTAGGCAATGGGGTAACTAGCGTGCGGATCACTAAGCATATTGCAATCAAATAATGTGGTTGGTGGCAAATCTATTTATTCCAATTTCAAACAGTTAGAGTTTTAGTCAAATCGCCCTGCAATTCTTATTTAAAATATCACGGTCTATATCTCCAGTAAGCGTTTGCTTGATAAATATAACGATGCCAATATAATAATCTACATATTTAAAGAAGGTACTAATTAAAAATCTTAACACCAAGCTAATTGACTGACAAACAATGCATAACTTATGACCGATTTTAATAAACTCTCCTAATAATAAACGGGACATTCGAATAGATAGTAAAAATAGACCAATCAGGGTAAAGTTGGTGTGACATCCTTACCAACTTATCGTGATTGGATTATTGACCCAAAGTTAACAATTGCGATTGTATATCCGGCGTTTAACGGAGTGTAGAAGTATGGAATTGCACACACAAGTTCCTTATGAAAAGAAGTGACCAAAATCTTTTTATTTTTTAAAATGCTTTCAAGTTCAATGAGATATCACAATAAGTAGTACACTGCTAGTATATCAATAACATATATTTACCTTCCATAAGTCATAAGTGTTGGCTGATAATATTTATAATTAATCAAAATTGATCAAATTTAGATTTAGATCTTATATGAAGATAAAATACATTTTCTTGCAAGTGGTGATCGTGATAAAAATGTTATTACTATGAAATGATACAAAAATATAGTATGTGGAATACAATGTACCTACGTATTAGTGCAAAAGTTTTTGAAAACTAGACTTTTCTTCCACTTTAACTTATCTTAACTTCAACTTAACTTTAACTTAACTTATTATTATTTAGACTGCCTCGGTGGCGTAGTTGTATTACGGTATGACTGCAATGCTGAGGTCTTGGGTTCGATTCCCGGGTCGGGCAGTGATATTGGGTTTTTTAAAATTCAGTGTCAGCCCGGAGTCTGGAATTTGTGCCCGATATGGCGATAGGCTCTCGCCCCCTATCACATCATGGGACGGAATAACGGCGAAAAGTGGGTGCACTAGTTGCGCCTCTGCCTACCCCTTCGGGGATTAAAGGCGTGAGTGTATATGTATATGTATATGTATATATGTTTAACTTATCCCAGAACTTATAGGAAGTAAGAAACACCACGAAAGGTGGTTGACCTCAATTTGTTTCGCACTTCTCAAGGCACAGTCGTTTACCTCTGTTACGGAAAACATTTGTCCCTCATAAAATACATAAGAACGTATTAATGTGTTTCCCCTGTAGTCACTTACGAAATCCGTGGCCCGTACCCGGTTGCAGTTTGCTATAAACGGGTATGGGCATTCCCCTGGCTTGAGACTTTCCTCGAGCCAGGGGAATATGGGACTTTAGCAGAACACCCACACACACACAGAACCCAAGCTAATGCTTCTGCACTCAGTCTTACTGTTTTATTGACCACTAACTTTTGCCCGCGGCTCCGCCCACGTGAATGAGTTTTCCCGGGATAAAAGTCCCGCTTTATATTTTCCCGGGATAACAAGTAGCCTATGTGTTAATCCAAAACATAATTTACCCGTGTGCCAAATTTCATCGAAATCCGTTCAGTAGTTTTTGCGTGAAAGAGTAACAAACATCCATACATCCAGTCATCCAAACATCCATACTTATAAACTTTCGCGTTTATAATATTAGTAGGATAGTAGGATTATTAGAATTTGCAGGATATAGAATACCAATTAACGAAACAAAATAAATCAAGGGATTACTTATAATGTCTACTTTATTTCTCTGTGGCGTAGTTGTATTGCGTTGCTTCTGCCATGCTGAGGTCTGGGGTACGATCCACGGGTCGAGGAAAATGTTGGTTCGACAGGGCCTGTTCCCAAGATGCTTTTCTACAAACGTTAAAGCCAAAAGAATAGAAAATAATCTAGGTACCTATGCGAATGACATATCTTATCGACATGCGTAGCGCAAGAATACGTCTTCCCATACATTTGTTTCTATTCTAGTAATGGGGGACAAACCTACTGCCATTTATTGACCATATTGCAGCAAATGAAATGTGGCGAAATGTAATCGTGGTGACGCATCTGCCTACCTCTGAAAAGGAAAAAGGCTTTATGCTATATATCTTTTTTTAACAGGAGTCAACATCAACAGCGGCGGCGCTGGGTGTGTTAGCCAACATGGTGGACCAAGCGTTCCTACCGGTGGAGAAGGCGTGCTGGCTGTACGACGTGGGGGTTCTCAAGCTGAGCGAGAAGACAGCAGACACGCTCGAAATCATCAGCACCGCGCTTTGGGCCGCGTCGCTCTTCATATCTTTGATACAGTATGTACAAACCTATGGCTTTGCTAGATGTTTCGTCTAATCGGTTTATGGAAAAAATGTTGCCTAGATAAGAATAAGGAACGATTCATGGGGTTCAAGTTTACTCGGTACCAAATTTTGACAAACTCGACACAGGTACTTTCGCATTTACTATAGACTGCATTACACTTACCGTATGTGACAAAATATTTACGCCTTTTGGGCATAGTATTATAGAATTTGTGTTGTTTATGTATAAAGTTGAAAATGGATTGGCCAAATAACGCAAATATTCACTTAAATACACCAAGTGTGGTGCCGCCATTATATTCATGCGGTTTTATTTTACAATAAGGTCGTTGAATATAATTACATATAATATTCCTCTAAAAACTTATTTTATACATAGCTATGTATCTATTGAAGTAAAAAAAATACGACTCAAAAACTGTCTTGACAGTTGACGTCATCTAAAAACAGTTAATGAGACTATTGTTATAAAGATTATATAGCTTACATTACATCATAGACCGCAAAACAAGAATTATAATTTATTACCATGTCAACAAGAATAGATATACTTAGATAATAGATATATGGCGCAGTGATACATACATTTTTTTTAAATTAAAAAAAAATGGCTGGTGTTGCTAATTAAGTCTCCCTTAACCCGTCAACGCCCGCTTATATATAGCTATAAGCTAATTTCCTTATATAAATTGACACCGGTGTCCACTGCGGGCGTCCAAGGTTTACCAGACGAGCGGCTTGCTCGTTACTTCATTCAATCATTAAAAGAAAACGCTTTTTTAGGTAAACAATGCATTTTTTGATTTGAAAGTTGTCTTTAATGCTATACACATCATAATTTCATATACCATTTTGTGTAACATTTTAAACATGTGTGTACTGAGAACCTTATTTAAATAAATTATTCCGAACTGATACTTTTCGTCCAGAACGTCTCGATCCATCCGGCATCTATGGTGGAGCCGACACAGCCTCCAAACCTCGTCCGAGAACGGCGGCGCGGACATCCGACGGAACTTGGACATCAGACTTGCACTGCAAGCTGTCGTAGCGGGAAAGCTGTGCCTGGACATCACGCATGCCGTCAGCTGCCTGCCCCAAGGGTGTCTGTGGGGGGAGAAGATCGGCGCAACCAAGGTCGCCGCCATCGCCACTACATCATCAGTTATCGGTATTGCCATGTTCTTCGCCAAGAAACGACTTTTAAAATAAGTCTCGTCCTAGTCAAAGCGAGAAAGGGCCTAAATAATTATTCATATTTTGATATTATTTGTCGTAATAGGAACAGGCCTCCCCTGATATTCAGTGGGGATAGAGGTTTTTATAGATCTAAAACCAATCTACGACAACAGCCTTAGAGATTAACTCCTTAATTTCTTTACGAATTATTTTAATAATACCAGCCCTGTATTATATACTGCCCACTGAGCACGGGCCTCCTCTACTATTGAGAGGACGAGTCATTTTAGTTGCATATTATTGGATTGGCCAGGTGGCGTGACGGTAGTATTAAGCGACTATTCATAATTAGTATGTCCAGGGGGTCTAAACAGATAGCTGGAACATGTGAAACGTGGCATGTGAAAATTTCGTATAATAAACGGCTATAAATATGGCATAATAAATAACAAAAATATTTTTACGGACTTACCAACTTGAAATACTGAAATACTGGTGGTAGATCTCTCATATGTAAGAGTCCGTCTGGGTGGGTGGGTACCACCACAATGTCTATTTCTACCACCAGTCAGCAGTGTGCATGCACTGTTGTGTTTCGGTTTGAAGGACATTGTAGCCAGTGTAACTACAGGATATAGTGACACTTAACATCTTATGTCTCAGGATGACGAGCGCAGTGGAATGCCACACAGTACTTTGTAACTCAAGGTGCTGGATGGTGTTGCTACTGTTTATGGGCGGCCGTATTGCTTACCATCAGGCGAACGGCATGCTCGTCTCGTCATTCAAAGCCATAAAAAAATAGTAATTTTTTGAAGATATTATTCAATTATAATTCTTCAGATTATAAGTCACTTTATCTATAAATTAAACTTTGTTACATCCTCAGCGATATGTAATTAATAAAATTGAATCACTTTGTATCGATTCATTGCTATTTGTCTAGACACCCTGGTATTTACAAACAAACTTAAAGATAAATAATTATAAGTATTGACTGACTCCCGTTGTCTCAAGAGTTCAATTGATAACTTTAAAATTTGCCAAACTTGGATAACCCTAAGTACCTTATATTGTTTATATACATAATTATATACTTTGTAAATAAGGTTTCGTGTAAGAGGGAAGACTGCTAAAGGTAAATCAAGGGAAATTTTAAAGATAGATTAAATTGTCGGTAAGTGCTCGAAATGTTAGCATTTTTAGGGATAGTCTTGTAATATTTTTCCTGTAAATGTATGCATAATTAGAAACAGACTTAGTAAAATTTTCGTTTTGTTATAAACTAGAAATTATTTATACTGAATGTTTTAATAAGTGTATGTACTTAAACTCGATGATACCGTATAAAATAAATATTAATTATATAATAAACATCGCAAGGTTTTGATAAAATAAATTAAAATAAATAAAACACACTTAAAATAAATTTCTAAGGTAAGCATTACTTCCGAAAATGGCAGGGTTATGTTATTGGGTTTGTGCAGACGATCTGATGAGTTGCAAGGAAGTCTATAGACGAACAATAATTTTATTTATCGGGATCGATTATTCACTTTATATTCTTAAATATATGTGATTTACCATATTATTATGTTTTAGTGGTAAACGTAACTGATTGAGGTTGGTAACATCAGTTAAATACCTCGTCCTGCCACTTCCACAAGTATATACTTCTGTATGTACTTGTGTTGAATCATTGGGAATACCGATATAAAATTTCTTCGCTTTACTGAAAAAGACAAAAGTTCGCCAGATTTTGCACTGCCAAAAAACCTCATTCCATGAATTTGCCACGTGCCTACCACGGGTGTAGTTAAGCCACTGCATATCCCAAATGCAGATCGTCTTCATATTCCCTATGAGTTGTATGTTAATACATTGTTTATTGTTTTTGTAAGATAATAAGCTTTATTGTGTTTATTTACTGCCTCGGTGGCGTAGTTGTATTACAGTACGACTGCAAGGCTGAGGTCTCGGGTTCGATCCCCGGGTCGGGCAAAGTGATATTGGATTTTTCTATTCAGTATCAGCCCGGAGTCTGGAATTTGTGCCCGATATGGCGATAGGCTCGCCCCCTATCACATCATGGGATGGAGTAACGGCGAAAAGTGGGTGCACTAGTTGTGCCTCTGCCTACCCCTTCGGGGATAAAAGGCGTGAGCATGCGCGCGTTGTGTTGTTATTATTGTAAACGATTGGTGATTATGAGTATTTTTTTATAATTTGTACATTTTGATGACGTTAAAGTGTTAAACTATGTATGAATGGATTACTGTGTTATATTTTAACCCGTCAACGCCCGCTTTTGTATAGATATATACGTGGTTGCCGTATATACCCGGACGCCGGTGTCCGCCGCGGGCGTTAACGAGTTAAAATATTTTAATATGAATATTAGGGTTAGCGCACACTAAGATAATAATATCTTGTGATACCTACTTTATATGTTGCTCTGCTATTGCGCCTGTCATTTGAGAGAAAGCGCCAGTATTGAAAGCGAATACCATAAAAAATAAAACCATCACGCGGGAATAAATACATTATTATTATTTTATTTATTCTTACCCGCCAGCCATATATTATCCTTTTAGTAAAACAACTCAGTATGAGCAATATTGCGTATGCTAATGTCGTAAAAAAAAAATAGTAGATACAAAAAAATTACAACATAGAGTGCTCCATCTCAGATTACATTAATATTTCTGCAGCTAAAGAATAAATCACACAAACCATATTTAACGGGTACCACGGTATCATTAGAATGATGATATTATTTAACAAACTCATTCACGATTTAGGAAGGTCGGACAACATCATCCTGGAAGACGGATTGCATGTCAGATTAGGGACCAAATAGATACCTAACCAATGATAAAGTGAGGAAATCACTGATCAGATAATACCTGCGTGAATAAAGTGATTGGAATAAAATATGGACAGACTAATGAGAAACGACTTTTAAGAGTTAGTTATGACGCAGTAACAGACACAAAAAAGAGTCATGGTTCACGCTATCCAGTCGAAGTCGTTCCACTTTTTCCTGTACTTAGATAAAACCTTTCTACATTCTGCAGAAAAATATTTTTGAAAAGTAAGTTATGGATTTCTTAATTATTTAAAGTCTATGGTTACTCTTTCCCAGTTCCCAATTTTTTCAATACCTACAGTTTTTTATAACACGGGCCAGGAAACAAACAAGTGAATTTTGTATTGTCACATCAACATAGGTAACTTATAAACACCCACAATACTAAAAGAATCATGGATCATGGATGAAATAGGATTTACTTTGGAAAATTTACATACCACTGCCTCGGTAACGTAGTTGTATTACGGTACGACTGTTATGCTGAGGGCACGGGTTCGATCCCCGGGTCGGGCAAGTGATATTGGGTTTTTCTACTGACTTAACTCGGAGTCTGGAATTTGAGCCCGATATGGCGATAGGCTCGCCCTCTATCACATCATGAGACTGAATACGCACGGCGAAAAGTGGGTGCAATAGTTGCGCCTCTGCCTACCCCTCCGGGGATAAAAGGTGTGAGTGTATGTATGTGTATGTAATTTACACAACATACTAAGTATCCAAAGAAAACAGCAAACTAACACTTTGCGTAGGTTTGCTCATTCCTGTCATTATAAATTCGATGCAGTCATTTAACTCTCGCTCAAAAACATGTTTGATTCGTCCTTAAATTGAGATAAAATCAGTCCTTTGAAAGAACCTTTCTCGCAGTTAGCAGTTATCATCTAGTGATTGTTGACGTTTTTATCGTTATATAACGTAAGATATAGTAATCGAGTGACATGTCTAATTCAGCCCAGATCAAGTGTATCGACGCGGTATCTTATCGGCCTGGGTCGATAACGAAATATTATGTCTTACACGTGATAGTGGCCCGTCGGGAGTCGAACTTACAAACAGTATGGAGGTGGTCGACGAGATTTGCGATCTGTTGCAGTCGCACGCCAATCGGGATAAGGTATTCAATCTTTTTTTGTGAATAATCTAGCCAATAAAGTGAAATAAATAATTTATGTGGTAATTCTATGGTTTGGGACATGAGTATGATAAATAATTTTATTAATTACAATCTTACAAGGACACTAGTACCTAACTATCTGAACATGTTTATTTTATACAAAATTAGTGTTTTGTTTTTAACACTGTTGCTATCAACTTTTGTTTACAGTGTATATTTTGACTGCGTAGTTTTAATTAGGTACCCACTCCAAGATTTTTAATAACAGGAGGTAATTAGCTATGGTATGTCTTAAGTCCTGAAAAAAATGTCTCAAACAGTCGGAAATCTTACTTAAAATAAGAAAGAAATAGAAACTAACTTTCCCTCTATTGTAAATATAATTAATTATTAATAAATATGGGGGTCAAGCCTAAAAATGTACCTATTCCAAGGTCAAGGCGACAGAAAAACATGCTTCAGTACGATACTTTCAAGTCGAAATTTACCTATGCCGCGAGTTAGCCAAAAAATCTTCCTGCTAAATAGGTCCACATACTTAATCCATCCACCCATCAACCTGTATCCGGCAGGCCTACGACAGAACGTACGCCTTTCGCAGTTTTCGCCATCCTTGATAAATAACGAATCATAAACTACCTACATTCAAATCCATTAAGTAATATATAAACCACAGACAAACACTCATCGTTGTTATTTATTTGGCAGATAGTGTCGCTTACCAGCTATATCCTGAAGCTATGGGGCGCAACAGCTCATCGCCAGGACCTGATGACGGCCAGCGCTCGAATCGCCGCTGCACGCGCCACTCTCCGACTCTTCGACGATGCCGCTGCTTTGAAGTTAGCGCTGAGCTACGGTTGTGGCAAGCAGGTAGGTACGGAAAACTAGGAAGAACCACGGTTTTGAATTGTAAATTGTATATATACTTACAACTATCTTAACTATTTGTGGCTATATTTTTTTGTAATGCAGCGCAAATTAATTTTTCAATATCCATTAAAAATTCCACGCCGCCGACCAAAATTCACCAGCACGCCGCCGCCGGCTTTTTCCTCGACGGCGCTCATATCTACCCCATGCTCTAAAGCCAATACTGTTTCTCATTCCCACAATGGTCTTATGTTCTTACCTACATATCAAACACTTGTACCTCCAGGGGGGCACTCGACAGACTGTAACGAGTTGACACTCAAGCACGTTCTTATACAAATAAGGACAATAATTCACTTATACATTAAGGACAATTTCAAGGGTCATTCTTGTGAATGGCCCTTAAAATTATTAGCTTTTACTTCTCTTGACCAAGATCAAATATAGGCAAATTTGTGTTTGCTAAAAATCTATGGTAGATATACCCTGAATTAAAGGAGGTTGCGTCTACTAGCCAGTACCACTACTGTCCATTACTGTAGGTAGACACTTACCTTAACTGCATTTCAGGACGGGCCTGTATGGGGAACCCTCGGCGTCGCCAACCATGCGTTCACTCTCGCGTACTTGCAAGCTGAGAAAGTTGTGTGGCTGATCGACACGGGTGTGCTGGTCGTGTCCAAGGACTGCGACTACCAGATGAAGACAGCACACAAGCTGTTCTGGTCGCTGTCGGCTTTTGTTGGCTTTGTCAGGTTAGTTATTATGCTAAATATCAATTTGTGTTTTGAACTGTATTTAAGGTAAAGTTACCTTTATGTTACTGCTGTGAATTAAACACCGCGCCAGAAACTCCATTGTCAATATTCAGAACTTTTAAAATTTAGAAGTATTTCAAACTTCTTAGTAGCTATATTAATAATAATATACCTAATACACACACAAACACTCACGCCCGTTATCCCCGACGGGGTAGGCAGAGGTGCCACTAGTGCACCTACTTTTCGCCGTGCGTATTCCGTCCCATGATGTGATAGGGGGCGAGCCTGTCGCCATATCGGGCACAAATTCCAGACTCCGAACTGATACTGAGTAGAAAAACCCAATATCATTTTGCCCGACCCGGGGATCGAACCCGAGACCTCAGCATTGCAGTTGTACCGTAATACAATTACGCCACCGAGGCAGTAATATATTATTAACTTTATTTTCCTTAAACAGCACTTAATATTTTTAACTTAAATTTGTTAATATCTTTAAAATCATAAATGTGTAGCGTTAATTGATTTCTTCCTTCCATTTAATTCTAGTTTTATTGAGCTGTAAGCACCGCCTATTGCGGTGAAAGCCTCCTCCAAATGCTTCCATTTTTCTGTCTCTTGCGGTTCTGGACCATGTTTTTCCGGCTGCTTGGACAATATCGTCGCTCCACCTTTTAAACGGCCTTCCTTTTTACGTTTTTTATTTATTATAAACCAGTTCATTAGTATGTGTGACCATCTTTCATCCGTGACTCTCTGTATATGTCCTGCCCATTTCCACTTTAAGTGGACTGCTTGTTTAGTTATATCCTTGACCTTTGTTTTCTCTCTGATTAAGCAATTTCTTATTCTATATCTCCTTTTTACTAGCTATTTATTTAGTAGTCTTCCTTTTTAGTAGCTATAGGTAGGTATAATTAATTACCTTCATTCATTTACAAAGCGGATGATAGCCTAGTTGGGAATGGAACGGTCTGCCGAGGTAATGTCCGGAGGTTCAAAACCCAAGGCACACACCTCTGACTTTTCGAAGTTATGTGTGTATTGTTTATCAATTATCGTTCGCTTTAACCGTGAAGGAAAACATCGTGAGGAAACCTACATACCTGAGAATGCTCCATAAGAATCTCGAGGGTATGTGAAGTCTGCCAACCCGCACTAGGCCAGCGTGGTGGACTAAGGCCTGACCCCTCTCAGTAGTAGAGGCGGCCCGTACTCAGCAGTGGGCAGTATATAATACAGGGCTGATTGCATTGCATTTGTGGCGTCACCACACCACTTGGAAACGAAACAGCGGAGCATTCAACAATTCATATAAATCACAAACAGTTTACATTCGACATACCAGACGCCGGCCGTGGGAAACTTAAGAACTCGCCAAAAATGCAGTACTCAACGTAAAAGTGACCAAAGAGGTTCACTAGCAGCCCCACCACAATCAACAAATAACTTATGTATTTATATATAAGCATCAACCATTTTATTTCACTCTCTCACAAACTGTCTTCGTATACACTCGCATACTTTGTACTCGGTCCAATACATCAACTTTAATCCGTCACTGACTTTCATTTATAAGTAGGACGACTACCCTACACATTTACAAATTGTTTCAGATCAATCCGCGCCCTCAACGCATCAGCGCAACTGCTAAACTCTCCTGAGCCGCCAAAGTGCGCTCCAGTCCGTTTCACGCAGACCTCGCTCACCACCACGAAGCTGATCCTGGACGTCATACACGCCGTCAGCTGGCTTCCCACCGGCTGGTTGTGGGGGAGTAGGCTCAGCGCTCAACAATCCAGTTCAGTGGCTACGGCATCTGCTGTTCTGGGACTTATCATGCACTACCATGGGAAGAGGTTGGCACCACGGTAACCAAATACAGGGAAAAGGTACCCTATTCTGGGAATGAAAAAAATATCACCGTCTACATACGAGGGCATACGAGAAAATCTACCCGCTTTTCAATTATTTCTATAGTATTAGGTAATTGATAGATGAGTGTTTCTTCGTTTTCGACTCATTCATCTGGCTCATTTTTTTTACATATTTTACACCCTAAACCATATACTACTGGAAGCAAATAAGTGCAATTGATACATGTTATGTAAAATGACCTTAACAAAGTTATATTTTCATTTGGATATAGGTACTTACTTGTTGAAAAATGAGCCAGATGAATGAGTCAAAAACACTCGTATACGAAGAAACACCCAGGTGACAAAAGATTTATTCGAAAAGAAGGTATTTTAGTAACTTTTCTTTCCTTCGCTGAATGTGGTTCCTATAGTTGAGCGAAGTGCTAGTGTGAAAGCTAATGATTAACGATTACTAAATCGTTATTGTTATCGATGGAGTGGTACTCGAATTTATCTTCTTCTATGTACATAAGAAGTTATTAGCATTATTTTTTAATGATATAAAACATTACATTGCCAGTTAGCTACTATTATATCACAAACGTCAATGTGTTAGATAAAAATGAGATAACTCAGAAAAAACACTCGTCAGTTCAAGTTTATCTCCCCAGATTGAATTATATTATGGAGATTACACTCTAAGAAATACTGAATAATTATTCTTAATAGAACTACATAAAGTATAGTACAGACTTGTGTACACATCATTAAGCTTTGTTGCATGTCACTGTATGTTTAAGTTTAAGTCTGATAGGTAAATTCAGTTTATCGCACATTAGCTAAAATCAAAACCTCAACTAACATTACAACATTAAGATTGGGACTGTTAACGAAAATTGATAATTTAATAGTGGCTGCGATATTGAAATATTTTTATTAAATTCTCGCATCTGTCGAGCGAGATACTTTGTTGTGTACATTGGACTTTAGGGTTAAGGTAGACTATTTTGTTGACTTTTCTTTTAAAAATGCTATTAGATTACCCATTATTTATTATTAAAAATAAATGTTGAAGTATTGTCATAATATAATTATTTAAATGTCACGTTGTATATTTATGTAAATACAATAAATGTTACTTTTAAAAAGGCGTTCTTTACTTTACAATACAATACAAATATTCTTTATTGTAACCATTTTAAAATAGAAAAACAATTAAAAATTATACAATTTCCTTAAATTTATGGTGTACAATGGGCGGCCTTATCGCTACAAAACTTTACTAACCTATAGTATAAATAATCTCAAAGATACTTCACCATATTTTGTCAGAAATAAAAAAACAGATAGAGCAATTCACACAAATCACCACGCAACAGCACTGCGACGTCGCACCGCAAATATAGGCAGACTTACTGTACATTAGCAATAGAGTTACAAAGTTTAACTGGTGGTAGGTCTCCCATATGTAGGAGTCCGTCTGGGTGGGTACCACCGCAATGTCTATTTCTA
Organism: Sphinx pinastri; assembly: GCA_947568825.1. Taxonomy (NCBI): domain Eukaryota; kingdom Metazoa; phylum Arthropoda; class Insecta; order Lepidoptera; family Sphingidae; genus Sphinx; species Sphinx pinastri. The sequence continues at coordinate 2,767,728 of OX387627.1, read as the reverse complement.
CCACCAGGCAGCAGTGTGCATGCACTGTTGTGTTTCGGTTTGAAGGACATTGTAGCCAGTGAAACTACTGGACATAATGAGGCTTAAAATCTTACGTCTCGGGATGACGAGCGCAGTGGAATGCCACACAGTACTTAGTAACTCAATGTGCTGTATGGTGTTGCTACTGTTTATGGGCGGTCGTATGGCTAACCATCAGGCGAACGGCATGCTGGTCTCGTCATTCAATGCCATAAACTAAAAAAATATATATATTTGAAATGGACATTCATTATATTTTTTTTTGGTATAATACCAAGCGTGTTGTAAATACTAAGGTGTAGCAGTACTTATAAACGTAATTACATACACACACACTCACGCCTTTTATCCCGGAAGGGGAAGGCAGAGACGTAACTAGTGTACCCACTTTTCTCCATACGTATTCCGTCCCACGATGTAATAGGGGGCGAGCCTATCGCCATATCGGGCACAAATTTTAAACTTAATATATTTAAAAAAATGCAGTAGACATATTTATTTTTACGTCAAAAGTTCAATAACTTGAAAGCGATTTTTGGCAAGATATGATAGAGATAATTGTTTATTACATCATATCGTGACGTAATTCGCGTCAAGAGATTACCGCGAGGGGTTATAATAAAACTCAGTGTGAGGAGTGAAGTGTTTATTATCACTTGAGCACTGTGATGACAACTCTTTGCCGGTAAGTGGTAAGCTTAGTACTATGCATCTCTAAAGATAACTGTAAAGTGTTCAAATATAGATCGTAGTGTGGTAAATATTATATATAAAAAATACGAAGAATTAAGTACCTATCATTTAGGTACTTAACCTATCATTATTTAAGTCGGATAACAAAACAATACTAAGTTTGATTTTCAGGTTTGAAGGTAAAAGTTCATTTATCTTTTTAATAATATTAATTTAAAGAGTTTTATGATCATAGCTTTATTTATTTTTCAAAAGATATACACCTCTTATTTGCCGAACATAGATGTGATTTCATTTATAATATAGCTGGGTATAACAAAGAAGGAAAACACCGCGAGGTACCCTGCATACCTGAGAGTTCTCTATCTAGTAAAATATTATATATTGGAAATGCATAGTAAAAGTAGCTATTCTGAAATGTCCTATTTATTTATTTGGCAACTGTTCCCAATTTCTAATATAATTTCAATATTAAAAATATTTCTAATTTTATATTTGGTACGCATGATTTTACAATAGCTACATTCCATAAATCTAATAAGATAACAGTCATTTATTAAACATCCAGTGCCGTAATTAGGGGCTGGCCAGGGGGACTGACCATAAGGAAGCACTAAATAATGGAATTTATTGAAGTACGTGAAGTTTGTTAAATATATTAAGAGAGCACGATTCCATTTCTTATAGACCCTAGTTACGTCACTGTATTATTAAAGTTATTTGTATTATTAATCTATACAGTAAAATACGAACAACACATTGTATGCAGTAATACCCTATACGCCAATAGTTTCAAAAGTAATATTTATATAAGACTACCATATGTTTAAAAACGCTATCAGGGAACTGACTGTCGGGGCACTAATTTCATTATTTTTATTGACTAGAATCAGTCTAGTGCCAAATTTAAACCTAATTTCGCTTTACGAAAGTTGCTAATAGCAACGATCGGGAGGTGTGAGTATGCTTTCAATGAAGATACCAGGGTTCAAATAAAATTAATTATTTTTTTACTTCGTTCGTACCCCAATGATCGTATAAACAGTTATAAACCAATCTTCTTATATTTTTTATAGTTTTGCCCTTATCATATTTTTCCCTGTGCCTACGACTGGGTGTCACGACCCGCCAGGCTCTCATTCGCCAAAATGATATTACAATTCGGAATTCCATTAAGTTTTAATGTCGTATAAATAATTTTAAAATAACCGCTCTTAATATTATTTAATAATAATAGGAAGCAAGCAAAGAGATTAGACGTTGGAGCGTCAGTAGTTTGAGCAAAAAAAATACGACGAATTGAGTACCCCACCCACATTACAGACTGTTTAAAGGTATGGAAACACAGCCAAATAATAGATTTAATAAGCATTCGTGGTACAGCCGAAAACTAGTGCTAGGGATCAGAATAAACTAGAAACTGACTGAGCTTGACTTTTAGAGAATTTTTATTTTGTTTCGAATGTGTTATCAATCAACAAATATACTGCGTTCTCTTCTCATTTTTGTCGTCTATCGTTTTCATATAAATAGATAGTTCTAACACCGAATACAATGACATTTAATTATATAAATATTTATCCTACGATATGCTTTAAATATTTTTACCAATAACGTAAATAAAATTTAAAATATACTTAACGTAAAATGAGTCAAGATCAAACATAAAAAAACATTTCGTCTTAATCTTACTTTAAAAACATCAAAATTCTTACAGAATCAATAAAATCACACTTCGTCCCTTCAAAGTGTGTTAAGAGTAAAATAATAACTCACTGGTAAGTGGTAACCACGGTTTGACAATAAAAAATAAGTACAAAACATCAGAATATTAATTAAATCACTATTCCGAGCTGGTGGTACCTGACGCCAGTTCCAACTCCCATTCGAAGTAGACGGTATTCTTGGGGTACAACCTGCACGCCAGACGGGGTAGTCGGTCGAGTGTGGGGGAGCTACCCCACGTCATGACGTCATTGTACGAGGTACCCATCGCCAGACACGCGGCTTCGTACGCGCGCGTCGCCGCCTCGCACGGCGTGATGATGCACTGCGCGAGGCGGCAGAGGAGTTGGTGTCTGGAACAATTATACTTTATTAGTAAAGTTCGTGTGTCCATGTTGCCTCGGTCGAGTATACCGAAGCATGTCAGTGGCGACTAATTGCGCCTCGCGTAGCATTCTTTGTGGAAATGATTTATTAAATTTTATGAAGGTAAGGTAATATTTATTATTTTAAATTCGTGATATAACGATACTTGAAATCCTGTAAAATCAGAATGATAATTTTTTTTGACACGGTTTAATTCTTATACAATTCGCGTTAAATTTCTACTGTTTATTATTTTTTATGCATATTCAAAAACGAACAATACAAGTAATAAAATGTTGGTGTGTATACCCGAGCGTGGGCCTGTCGTGGTCCGGCTGCATGGTGACGAGCCGCAGCAGCGAGCGGCGCGGCGGCTCGGCCCAGCGCGCCAGCAGCGCCGCGCACGCCGCCCCGCACGCCCCACCCGCCCCACCCGCCCCACCACCACACTGCACGCGCGCGCGACACACGTAGCACATCCACATCGCCAGGATCACCTCGTCTTCCACACTGTATTGGTACAACACTTTTAATGTAAAAACTAGCTTTGGCTCGCAGCTCCACCCGCGTGAACATGTTTTTCCGGGATATGAGTTCCACTTTATATTTTTCCGGGATGAAAAGTAGCCTAATGTTACTCGCTGATAATGTTTTACATCGGTGAAAGAATCTTTTCAATCGATCAATTAAACTTAAATTAAATCGAAACAAACAAAAAAAAATCTTTCCTCTTTATATTAGTATAGATATCTAAAAATAGATGATAAAAGTTGGCATTTTGCCCCGGTGAAACCATTAGATCGCACGGAGCCGTGCGCTTCGAGGAACCTTACGCTTGCGGTGTACAAGGGAGAACAATAACAATCTTTCGGCAATCAGGTAAAAAGGCCTCGCATTAGTCTGCCGCCTAGAACCTCGCATTAAATAAAGCTAGATTATATATGATATGATGATATGATAGCAAAGTAGATTATGATAGCTATCAGTAGGTCACAGTGATTTATAAAGCAGTACTGACAAGTTGAAGTGCGTGGCAGCGAGTGCATCTAGCGCGTCCTGCACGAGGTGGTGCGTGTGTTCCGTGGGCGGCTCGCACACGAGCGCGCAGCCGTACGCGGCGCGGAGCCGCCCGCGCGTCGCCAGCGCGCCCGCGCCGCGCCACGGACACGCCGCCCAGCGGGACCGCACCGCGCGCCACCCACCCGCGTCTGCGGGAAATACACTTATTACTAAGGCCCCGTTTTTTCAACTGTAATTATCTTTTTGTCAGGGTCTTATTAAGCTGGACGCGCTCGCAGCACCTGGAGCACTCGAAGCTCCGCCAGCGTGTCCAGCTTAATAACACCGACGGATATCCTAACTACAGTTGAAAAAACCCGGTCTAAATCCCGATGTCGATAATCAAATAACATCATGTTTCATTATATAGAATTATGCAATTTTATATTATACTGGTATATAAATTGGAAAAAAAACAATTATTATTATTTTGGAAATAGTACTTACAAATTTAATAAAAAAAGAAATCTCTCGCATAAAAAAAGTGTTTCATGGCCCATGAGGGGATCGAACCCGCGACCTTCGCGTTATTAGCACGACGCTCTAACCAACTGAGCTAATGGGCCGATGAGCAATACGTCAAAATAACTTAGTACAATGTCAGCCATAATTTCCAGATATTTTATCGCCGATACATTTATTCATATAGTAGTATATAACCTTTAAGCATAAATATTATGGAGTTAATATAACACCTATTAAACGGTTGTACAATCAATAAATATATTCATAAATAAAAATAAAGTTTGGTATCCTAATTGACATAATATTAGTTTAGTGTTAACAAAAGAAAAACTTTCAATGAAAACAACGAAAGATAAGAAAATATTATGACGCATAATTATATTTCAAACATTTTATATTCAAGCAAAAATCTTACTTCTAGTTATTAATAAAAATAGCTCCGCTGTAAATATGCCAAACAAATTTAATTTTAATTGATTTATTTTCGCTATAAATGCAATGGTAGCGGTTAAGATAGTTTATAGTTTGGAATCCCAAGGCTGCCAGACATTACTTATTTTCTGGCAATCAAAATGTGTGGGATAACCGATAAACTACGGTTAGTATGTACTTCTAATGTAAGAATACTTGTTACCTTGTGCTCACGGCCAATTAACAGGTATCAGGTGCTAAAAGTATCAGGTCCGCGCGGACCATGCGAGGGTTTGTCGAGCGGATCCACTGCTCCCACACCTGAGAACCTAACCTAACCTAACACATACACATACAACAGCAAGTCCACCCACCGTGATGCGCGAGATGCGCGGCCACGGCGGCGTCAGCGAGCGGCGCGAAGTACTCGAGCACGGTGAGCGCGCTCACGGCCGACAGCGCCGCGCGGACCATGCGAGGGTTTGTCGAGCGGATCCACTGCTCCCACACCTGCGGATTATATTTTTCGTAAGTATGAATTCTTAAAGCCTTCATAATCGCAAAGACATATTTGGTATGAAGTCATCGTGAGTAAGGGCATATTAAACATTGTTCAGCTCACCGGCAGGGCTGCCGTCGCAGCCGGCTCGATGCACATGATGACTATCGCTCGGCTCAGTAGGTCTTCTGTCTCTCCTTCTGAGCTATCTATGTGAGGTGCTGGAAAATATAATTAATTTTATAACTTACAGTTGAGACTAGCAAGCTCCATTGTATCTGTATCATCATCATATCTGTTGTCCATAAACAATTCCGATATCAAATTGAACTTTTACTTATAAAGCATAGCACTCAATTACCGGTGCTTGCAATCTATTGCTTGCCGGCTGAATCAAATCTGATCTAGATTGGAGTGTGGTAAGGGCAGGTGGAAAAGAGTGCATGCATGTGATACCAATATTGGTGATGTCGTCGAGCAGGCGGCGGCAGAAGGCGGGCGCGTGCGGCTGCAGCGTGCGCTCGGCCGCGGCACGCGTCACGCGCGACACGCACGCGGCACGCGCGCCCGCCCGCCGCAACACGTGCGGCACCGACACGCGCGACACGCGCAGCCCCGCCGCGTGCATCATCACGCTGCTCATTGTATACAACACACACATGATCATTACCAAAATAATATCTCAAAATATATTTCGTACGACTTCAAATAATAATAAAAGGATAAATACGTTCGTTAAAGGAAAAGTTTTCTTGAGGAAAAAATATTTGTGTAAGTTATCTTATAAAACTGTAGAAAACATCTAATATATAAAATTCTCGTGTCACGGTGTTTGTAGTTAAACTCCTCCGAAACGGCTCGAGCGATTCTCATGAAATTTTGTGTGCATATCGGGTAGGTCTGAGAATCGAACATCTATTTTTCATCCCCCTAAATGTTAAGGTGTCACGTTATATGCAACAAACTGAGATAAATAAAACAGCAAGTAAATTACCAATGTATTAAAGGACCAAACCGGGTACACAAAATCCACTTAAACTAATTTACAGATAACTTAAACAGGTAAGTAAAGGTTCGGCCTAAATCTACTTCACAATTCGTCCGTAAGCTGAGCGCCGCGCTCCACCATACGTATGAGACCGGTCGCGAGATCTATCGGTACATAACGTCCGTTCGCTACGATGGTGGAACACGACTGACGTGAGCGGCGAGGGAAGTCTACGCCGGCATCGACGCGCGATCGAAGAAATCGATAAAACTATCGACTAAATTAAAATATTACTTCAAAAAGAAAATAATTATGCTACGTTACAAAGGGTAGTCCACCCCTAAATTTTATTTTTTATTTTTGAGATAAAATTTTAATTTTGTATTTTTTTATGATACAGCATTAAAAAATGCATACAACCCTAAATTTTCAACCCTCTACGATCAACCCCTATTTTTTTAATAAGTTTTAACCCCGGTCGGTAACTGATGGCTAAACAACGTTTGCGGGTCAGCTATCCCTTGATCATGGCATCACGCGTGAACGGCTGGACTGATTTCGTTTTTTTTTATGTGTTTGTTATTGTCAGGAGAAGGTTCTTATGAAAGAAAAAAAATTGAAAATGTAAGAATACATAACCACCATATTAAAAATGTAACTTTAGCGCTTTTGACAATATAACCTTTTTTAATTCAACCTTATGGCGTTTGACACAACATTGACATAATGCGTGCTGCAAATATCGTCAAAGAGGTTGTATATATAATTCTTCTTAGTGTGTGTATGTCACTGAACTCCTAAACGGCTAGACCGATTTTAATGATTATTTTGTGTGTGTTCAGGTGGATTCGAGAAGTGTTTAGATTAACACTTGGATTCGGTAGGTGTCGCTCTACTCGGGTTCTAAGATTTTATTTCCTTTTTAGGGCAGGACAACATTTTTTGTGTGTCTTCACGTGGATTCGAGAATGGTTTAGATTAACAATTGGATCCGGTAGGTGGCGCTGTACTCGGGTTCTAGGATTTTATTTCCTTTTTAGGGCAGGACAATATTTTTTTGTGTCTTCGGGTGGATTCGAGAATGGTTTAGATTAAAAATTCGATCCGGTAGGCGGCGCTGTACTCGGGTTCTAGGATTTTATTTCCTTTTTAGGGCAGGACAACATTTTTGTGTGTCTTCACGTGGATTCGAGAATGGTTTAGATTAATAATTGGATCCGGTAGGTGACGCTGTACTCGGGTTCTAGGATTTTATTTCCTTTTTAGGGCAGGACTACATTTTTTGTGTGTCTACAGGTGGATTAGAGAATGGTTTAGATTAACAATTGGATCCGGTAGGTGTCGCTCTACTCAGGTTCTAAGATTTTATTTCCTTTTTAGGGCAGGACAACATTTTTGTGTGTCTTCACGTGGATTCGAGAATGGTTTAGATTAACAATTGGATCCGGTAGGTGGCGCTGTACTCGGGTTCTAGGATTTTATTTCCTTTTTAGGGCAGGACAACATTTTTTTGTGTCATCGGGTGGATTCGAGAATGGTTTAGATTAATAATTGGATCCGGTAGGTGACGCTGTACTCGGGCTCTAGGATTTTATTTCCTGTTTAGAGCAGGACAATATTTTTTTGTGTCTTCGGGTGGATTAGAGAATGGTTTAGATTAATAATTGGATCCGGTAGGTGTCGCTCTACTCGGGTTCTAGGATTTTATTTCTTTTTTTAGGGCAGGACAACGTCTGTCGGGTCCGCTAGTAGTTTAATAAAATTATAAAAACGCAATAAACACGGAAATAGATTCTTACTTATACTGCAAATCCTCATGGTAGGGTCTTCCAGACTCCGTATGCAGAGAAAAGTAATCCTCTAGCGCGCGATCCAAGGAGCGATCAGGCAGCTTCCACCACGGTAAGTATGTCGCCTCCGTCATTGTCTGTGACCATTATATTTGTTTATTAGAAGAAGGGCAATCGCAGAGATGCCTTCCTATAATCGTTAACGGTAATAGAAAATACCAAAAATGTAAAGGAATGGCATATGCTAACGATAGACCTATCGCTAGAATAAGTCATTCTCATACATAACGATAGTGTTATCGACTGTAGAAAGGCATCTTCGCAATGGCCCCACAAAAAAAATTACCTAGTGATAAAACATAGCAACCACCCAAGTCTAATACGTAAAGAAAATTTGATATGACGCTTGCAGAAACAAAAGTAAGTTTAGATATTAATATATCCTAATAATCGACCTTGAGAACAAAAGCAAATCGCGGCGATTATATCGATTCATAGAGATTATATCGATTCATAGAGATTATATCGATTAATTATAATTACATCGATTCATAACGATTACATTTGTTAATTAATTAATTATTAATTTGTTAAAAGTACTAAATAGGTATAGTAATTGTACTTTATATTAACTTATTAAATAAATAAATAAAAATTACATATTAGACGAGGCGCCGCTCATGGCTTGCGTCATGGGACGGGGCGCACACGTGGGCGCAGACATTGTGACGTCACAAATACGATACACAAATTACATATACCTACATTTTAAATGTCATGATTGATGTAAAGAAAAATGTAGCATTCTCATAATGTATTAAAAATATAAATAAAATAAAAAAAAATTGTTATTCATATCGATCACCTCCAGATGATGTGGCAGCGAGGTGCCGGTGAACAGGTACACCAGCCGAATGAGCCTGGTTACCGCGCCCACCTCGCCCACATCTTCGAGTCCAGGGTACATCCACGTGTCCGCGGTGGTGTACCGCCACGTCTGGCAGCACCAAGCTTGCAGTACATCCTCAGCGTTACTCATCTGTAAAAGGGCATTAATATTGGTCTAATATACATCACCATGGGTTTCTCTTTGCTTATTATTGCCATTATACATTATTGCTGTTAAAGTCTGTTAAACTCCGGTGTGCTCCTTGACTATGTAAAAATTAATACATTTGCCATTTCTTACACACACACACACTCACGCCTTGTATCTCCTATGGATATATATATTAAAACTAGATTGTATTCCAAAATATGCGCCCATATTATAATAAATAAAAAAAAAACGTAAGTCTCCTAGCCAGTTTGTTGTGTACCTGCAGCGCGGTGTCGAGCGTCCCGCCGCGGCACCACTGGTGCGTGCGCCAGGGCAGGCGCGCGGCCTGGCGCAGCAGCAGCGGCACCTGCGCACGCGCCGCCGGACACGCGCCCGCCAGCGCGCCCGCGCACGCGCTCGTGCACCACTCCCACGCCTGCTGCAGCACGCGCTCCCCGGACCCTGCACATACGAAACAATTACAAACTTACACCATATCTATACAATCAAACAATTCAATAAATACTAAACAAAAACGTGATACAATGTTTAATTACGCTTTCTAAAACTAACATAAAACAATGAAAATATTTCATAAATACAAAACAAATCAGCTGTATATCAAACCTCTATAGTCCGAGATGATGTGCAATAACGCGTCGATGAAGCGCGCCATCATCGGCGTGTAGGGGTCCGAGTCTTCGCTGAGTGGCAGCAGCGGCGGCGACGAGTACGGCATCACCCACGGGGACCACATCTCGCACGCCGCGCCCCAGCCGTACTGAGCCACTGAGGGCAACAGTCGCTTTGTTAATCACTTCATTATTACAAGATACAAAAGGAAGTTCGAAACATACCCTCTCCCCCCAAATACTTTCCTAATTTCATTATTATACGCAACTTTGATCTAACCAAAGAGCATCATAATGCCGCGAAATTACAAGGGCATAATTTCCCGAATGTATAAGGGAACTGTAAGGTATAACCGCGCATACATCACCGCGCGCAAATGACCGTTAGACTCAGCATTCATCACAACCACAGAACAAAGAAAACAGTAGAACTAGTAAGTGGGCGTAACTTTTTATCCCCTAGTTAGTACTGCATTACTAACTCACCGTTGGAGCGGTCTCAGTCGTTATTGCGCACTGTCAAAGCGTAAATAATTTGAAAAAATATTTAATAATATTAAAATGCCCTATTGTGCAATTCTGGATCGCAAAAATCATAGCCATAGTAAGAATACGTCCCACTGATGTATTTCCTACCATCGGTAAGTAATATTTTCTGGTTTATTACTATTTAATTGAAAAATGTATATTGATTTTCTATGTCAAATATGGCCCAATAATTACAGTTTAAAATGTTCCTTATTGCTTTCAACATATGGTTAATTTTCGCAAAGAAAATCAGTTGTTCTAGAATGATTTGTCACCAATTCATAATGTCACCGCTACTCAATTAGTGCATGCATGGTCGATAAAATATTATCGATAATTATTATTTTTTCTCTGAAGCTCTATGTTATACAGAAAAATAACAAAAGTTATATGATGCATGATCCGCTTGTGATGCATAGCTATGGTTGCTATAATTCATTTATGTAACAATACAAGATTTTTAATTTTCAGTTTTCCAAAAGATCCATTTATAAGATGGATCAATGCTACGGGAAAGTTAAATTGGTTTCCTTCCAAATTTTCTGTAATATGTTCAGAACATTTTGTAGATGACGTAATTTAAAAAAAAAAGTGCACATAAATATTTAAAAGCGAATGCAGAACCGAATCCTGAATCAGAAATGAATCCTAGCTAGATCGATTTATCGCCCCCTAAACCCGCTGCACACTAAATTTCATGAAAATCGTTGGAGCCGTTTCCGAGATTCAGATATTTATTTATATATATATATATATGCTCGTTTAAATATATAAAAATTCATTGTTTTTTTAAGTTATACTTCTTTTGGCGCGTTAGGGAAAAATGATGAGAGTAAATTTTTACGATGCGCGCGCACACCGTCACGAAAAACCGACACCCTGAAGTTAGCTATAGTAAACATTTTAATTTTGAATTTTGAACGTAGAATAAGGCGAAAGATAATTAAAAAGATTTTTATCTTGTTACGCCAAAGAAGTATAACTTCTAACGCGTGTTCATAAGTACACACACACTTTTTATCTCCTCTTTCCTGCCAGCCCGAGCTTGGCTTCTTTATTTATTTTTCATTGATTTTGCTCCCTATAAAAATGACAGTAGTTATATAATTGACTTTTTGTAATAATAGTAATTATTAATTAAATGTATCTTGACTTATCATAAGTGCAACTATGTTCGCCTACGTGATGAATAAAGTATTTTATTTTATTTATTAATAGATTAAAATATAAAATAATCAAAACATAAGTTTTGTTTTATTGCTTTTGCATGACGAGACGAACATGTCGCTCGCCTGATGGCAAGCGATACGACCACTCCTAAACACTACAAACACCATACAGTTTGGAACCACTGCAGTTACGCCAAGACATTGCCTCACTTTGTGTATTCTATGGTCCGTATCTCGGTGAGTGCTCTGAATAAATGTGTAACCCATCGTCACACTTCCTTGGGAGAACCACGCGTGCTGGCTTGCGAAACCACTGCTAAGTGATTTCTTCTATCACAGCCCGTATCAAAAGGTTAAGAAATTCGTAGTTTTGCTATTAAACTGGAACAGTTTGCCGGCATGAATGTTTTCCTTAACTGTCTGTGCCTGCGGCGGCGTCGTGTGCCGGGTCGGCCACTTCCCTGTAATATGGTTGAGGAGGCCGATGGCTGGCACATGCGTCATACTCGTGAACGAGTGCTGCTTGTGTGGACTGGTCTGCCCTTTTCGCTTACTATATCTAAGTATTAGGGGTATATCTTGAACTTAGATTAATAGCGACATCTTGAACATTTCAGATCAAATTATTACATGATTCCTGAGATAGTTATGCACTAGTGTTGGAATTTAAAAATTTATTACCTATTTTGCGAGTATATAAATGAACTGCTCTAAACAAAACTTAACAAATACTGAATTGTATTTTTTTTTCTCTATATAATGCATTGTATTTTATACCTTGAACTGATTTTGAAAAGAGCAACACTAGAGTTTCTTGCCCGTTCTTCTCTAGTGAGAACTGCTTTCCGAACTGGTGGTAGAGTTAATATTGACGGAATCTAAATAATGTATAACATTTTATGGGTTCGAATAAATTATTTCATTTCATTTCATTTCATTTCATTTCATTTCATTTCATGTCTTATGATATGGGTCCTTAAAACGGAGCGTCAAGAAGCAATTAGCAGGCCGGCATAATTGTGCCGACTGTCAAAGGATATTTTCTTCCTTTGCCGGTTGACATTTTCCTAAGACTTCACTCTACTTAACCCCAGCAGTGAAATCACTATGATAAGTATATATAGTCATTATAATTTATTGCAAAATAGCTATATTAGCTGTGTAGCTGATATATCTAATTTAACATACATATCTACAGTATTGAAATTCTAAATTAGGAATTTGAAATCTAGCCTTAACTTTAAAATAAATTTTAATTTACCGAGTTAAAATTTTGTTCAAACCAACAACTTTCCCAGTGCTTATCCAATTAATATAATTTTGTTATAAGTCCATTTCATTTATTAATGTTATTTATGATTTTTAGTTATAAAACAAACACCATCGATATGTTTACAAAAAGGTATCGTATGGGTGCAACACTATTTCCGACATGCTAGCGCACTGTGTGTCATTCAATAACATCTCTTATTTCAAAAACTATAAGAGCTTTTATGATAAACGCCATCTAGCGTGGAATAGCGATATTAAAACGAATTAAAATCAAAATTTCACACAGAAGAAAAAATGTCCTATGAACTCGTGTTGATTTTTATAATATGAATTTTATGCAATGGGAATAACGTTTAATTTAATGCAAATTATTTTGTGTTATAAGTTTTATTGCGATTGCTCATTTCGGCCAATCATAATGAAGAGATGATAGTATGTGAATAATATGCATGTGTGAGTTTGGCGACACTGGTTTTCTTAGTAAATTGATGCTATTGTCTCTCCATCTTATATCTATTCTCCATGATCACAACACGCATTGTAAAATAAAATCAGTTCATCATGAAACCGCGTTCGCAATGCACATTTATCATTAGCATTAGTGAACTCAATATATCAGTTATTTGAAACAGTCTTTAGCGGCAAAAGGTTGTCGCCACTGTAGAGGAACAGATGGTTGCGTTCTTCTATGGAAGGGAGAGATTTCCAGTCAGGCAGATGTTACGCCTGACCGGCCGCGGCCCCTCCGATGGTTCCTACTCGGAGGTGGTATATATAGCAACTTTGCTTCGCGCAAATGTTGCTATCGCAATACAGGATCATGTGATGCAATCCAGGATCATGTGATGCCATCTAGCGGTATTATTGGGAGTCATCTGCTAATCATCGATACTACTTCGATGTCCGATGGATGAGTATCGGGTCATCTAGTTGACTACTTAATGTAGTAGTTCCCAGCCATGTTGATAGGTGGCGGTGTTGTTAATTATGCCGCCACAAGTCTATATTATTTAATTTACTCTTAAAAGGTTTACGGATAAAACCATACATATTTTTGGTCCTTCGAGCCGGATATGAACCAGCGACCTATGGATGTGAACGAGATTTTTTTTATTAAAATACCATCCTTTTTGCAGAGGTTATTAACTCTAATAATACTTTTATCAGAAAAATCCTTCGTCCATGTTTAATGTCATTGTTGTAAAAAGTGATATATTAAATTAAGTTTGTAAATAGTTTTTGTATCGTTAATGAAGATAGATAGTAGTACCTCTATCAATGTCGTAGCTGAGCGCTACAGCGGCTCGTAGCAGCGCGCGTGTGAGCACGTACATGAGGTCGGCGAGGTGCGGCGCGTAGCGTGCGTAGGGCACGGCCGCCTCACTCGCGCGCGTCGTGCGGTCGCCGCGCGTCGACCACCACGTCGTGCCCAGCTCGCGCAGCATGTGACCCATCTGAACACGGGTAATAACGAGGTATGCATTATGCATGTATGATATTATATGAACACTTATTTATGCAATTAGCATTGCCGTGAGATAATTTATTTTTTCAACCTGATATTTTACACACAAGTGAGATACAGTCATACACAGAAGTGCTGTGAAATATCAATTACACGTTTCTACATTTTTTTTTTATCTTAATATATATAAATCTCGTGTCACAATGTTTGTCCTTAATGGACTCCTAAACCACTTAACCGATTATAATAAAATTCGCACACCATGTGCAGTTCGATCCAACTTGAGAGATAGGATAGTTTAAATCTCAAATTATAGTCGCAATTTTAATTTATTGCTAATTATTTGTCTGTTATTATTTGACAGTCACAATTATCTGTTAACTCCAAATGATTCTAACAGATGTCGATACCTTTCGACTGGGTTGAGTAAGTAATCAATAGATGGCGCTGCTATGGTAAAATGATTCTAACAGATGTCGATACCTTTCGACTGGGTTGAGTAAGTAATCAATAGATGGCGCTGCTATGGTAAATCTACGAACGTGTCATATAAGCTACATTTTAAGCGGGACTTTTATACCGGGAAAACTCATTTACGCGGGCGGAGCCGCGGGCAAAAGCTAGTTTGTTTATAATTTCCATTAAGATTTTGTATACCTACTATCTGTCTACATTAATTACAAATGCCAATGCCTTATATGTAACTGACCTGATCAAAGGGCACGGTGTCGACGCACCGCTCCGCCGCCCGCACGACATGCGCCCAGTGGTCCGGCGGCAGCTGGTGCAGCTGCGAGGCGCGCGTGCAGCGGCGCACGTGCGGCACGAGCTGGCGCCCGTCCAGCAGCGCCGCCGCGTGCACGCCCACCAGCTCCAGGGTCACGCGCTGCTGCTCCGAGGGCGACGCGCCCCAGCGCACGGCCGCCATGCCCAGCGCCTCCAGGATGTCGCGACGCTCTGTCTGGGATATCGTGTCCGACCAACGGCCCATCTCGAACTACGGGTGATACGGATACGGATATTCAAAGAAGTTTGACTAGTTTATCATATTTCAATAGTCAAACCCTTAACAATGTGTAAATCTTTAAATGATTCGTCTCTTTCACTCTCCAACTAAATTATCTGACATAAAAAAACGGAACATAAGTAAATATGAATAGTCTTATTTGTAAGTTACAAAACCGCATTCCTGAAATTCTAACAATTACTGACAATTTAGCACATTAACGAAAAGATTAATAAAAAAAATGTAGTGTTTCCAAACCTTGGATAGGCAGCTGAAGAGCAGATGGTCGGGCAGCGGCGCCTTGAGCACGGTGATGTAGACGTGCGGCCAGTGCACCGGCGCCAGCAGCCGCGGCACCACCAGCGACGCGCACTGCACCAGCTGCGCCTCACTACCCCCCGCACCACCTGCACCACCAGCACTACCCACGCGGCTCCAGCGCGACACCAGCTCCACTACCACGTGTCCGTCGCGGCTGATCCAATACTATCACAACAAACAACAATTTTATGTGACGCGCTGGTTTTAAAATAAATCGATTTGAATCGATTCTGTAATGTGCAAACGTGTTGTATGTGTTGTACTGCCATCACAATAAAGTTGGATAAAGATGTGAGAATGATAGAGATCGAATATGCAAGTGGGCGATAAGAACTATTAGCCCTTGATGAACATCCAAAATGTCAATTCTGTGGTCTACTGGTAGCATAAGGATGTATGTTGATTGTAAACTGCACAGTATAAAACTTGTATCGATTTTAACGTTCGCTAAGAACAAAAGATTAATCGATTACGCAACTAATTTTGGAACATTAAAATAATAATGTTACTGACTTATATTATTTTTACCTCAGCGAGTCGCTGCATGGTGTCGTTAAGCGCTTGCCGTGCGAGAGTACAAGACTCCACGACGCCCGTGCAGCGCCACAAGCGCTCCGCTACCAGCGCTGCAGTGGCGCTGTCGCGTACGCCTCGCCTATACACAAAAATATCGAATCATAGATACTCATGGGGCAAGATGCGAATCTTTGCCACACAAATAAGCTCAATATTGATGTGGTTGTAGAAAAAAAATCTCCAATTATGGTAACTAACTAGCGATAGTTTCACAACAGGATTTCAATAGTTTCATAGTTTACCGTTAGTGTACAAAACGGCAATTTTCTTCAAAACACATGAAAATAGTTTATAGCGCCTGTTTTTCAAGGAATCTTTAGAATCAAAACCACTGTGGAATTAGTATCTTGTAGAAGTAATCATCATCAGCCCATTGCAGTCCACTGCTGGACATAGATGCTCTCCCTAGACACGCCACAGAGCCCTGTCTGCTGCCATCCAGCGACTGAGTAATGATTTCTTATATTTACGCGAATGTTAGACATTAAAATAAAACTATTTTACGGATTTTATCGCGGTTTTTTAATTTATATTTTCTCCCGACGCGACGTTTCTAAGACTTTACAGCCTTCATAGTCACGGGGCGGACCGCGATTAAACCTATAAAGTGGTTTTATTTCAATCTTGTAAAAGTTATTGAAAAGGTAACTATTATTCGTGGTACGCACCTGGCGAGTGCGTGCAGCGCGGCGGCGGTGTGCGCGGCGTGCGGGCGCGCGCGCGTTATCTTACGCACCGTACTCAGCCAACGGCCTCTGAGGGGGGAGGGGGGGGACAATGCACGGTCAATAATGTACACGTACATTTACATTACACATACGTAAATTTAGGTGCCAAGACAAACCCTTTTAGGTTTACTGGTACCGGTGAAATGAATTATGAAATCCATTTGTGTAAAAATTTTAAAAAAAATACGCTGGCACGTGACACAGTTTCAGAACTAAATTACAGCTCCTTCAGAGTTAGGTCGAACTTAGGAAGGTGCGTAGCACAGATTATTCGACATTTGACAAGACATAACTCATTTTGTGCTTCACCAAACAATTAAAGATGTTCTCTTTTTTAAAGTTAAGTTGTAAGATACATTTTAATTCAAATAGAGGAAGAGAGGCTAGCTTACCTATTTTCTCGGATGCCGTTTTCTGCCGCCGTGGATATACACCACTCTTCGTGCTAAAAAACGATTTCATCGTTTATTTTAATAAACCTTACTATAAATTCGAAAGCAACCAGATTCAATGCGGGCATAGCCCATTACCATTAAGTACCATAGAGCAACTGCAGAAAAAACAAAAACAACTTGTTAGTAAATACTTACCGGTATAATAATAGTAATAGGTTTGCACTTGTTCGCACACTGTCGTTTGACGGGCGGTAAAGAGCGGCGCACGCGCAGCCCGCTTACTAGTTCCCACAGCTTACAGTCTAATGTCGATATTTGGGACACGTCCGATGACCAATCTCTATAATAAGAATAACCAAGAAAAAAATACTATTTTATTGATGTATAAATGTACAATGCAAGCTTATATTGAAACACAACGAGGTTTTCTTCAACTCATGCCTGATACTACTATTCGTTAGAATAAGTTTAAATATCCACATATCGAAAGATGACACAAGTATAATATTTCTACAAAATTATTAAATCACCCAAACTTTGTTATATTTGTCCTTAAAATGCCTATTATTTAGTTTTTAAAGAAATAATAAATAATAGTTTAAAACAACTAAAAAATAGAAAATAAAGTTGAATTAAGAATAGTGTAAATAAGAAAAAGTGTATTTTATTGTAAAAAAAGATTGGGGTGCTTTTTAAGATATTATCAAAATTATATATAATACTTCTACTCATATTATCTGTCAATAAAATATTTATAACTATTCACACTATGCACCCCAAGCTATTTTGTACAATAAAATACACTTTTTCTTATTTACACTATTCTTAATTAAAATTTATTTTCTATTTTTTAGTTGGATTTTCTATAAAGCGTGTTTTTTAGTTGTTTTAAACTATTATTTATTTTTAATTTTTTAGTTCAGTTCTACTATTGTCCAACAGATGTCACTAAAAACGAAAGCGCCATCTTGTGACAAGTAGGATTTTTTTACGCATAAGAGTAGCCAGTTTAGTTGTTATTCTACTATGGTCCAACAGATGTCACTAAAAATAAATCGCGCCCAAAGGAGTTACAAACATACAAGTGAAGCTAATATAAAGCGTGTAAAAAAACCATTCAACTTACTGAGCCAGGCTTTGTATATCCTTCAAGTGTTTATCGACAATAGAGAACATTGTACGAGAGTCTTTGATGTTGCTGTCTTCAATTGGAGATTTTATAGTTGGCCCTCGTGATCTAGATAAAGGTAGAATGTTTAGTTAGAACAAAATCAAAAGTTAACTTGTTGAAAAGAGTGAACGGAACTAATAGCTCCATAATCGCTGTAGGCCCAATCGATGGTAAGCACAGAAAGTGACTTGCCATAATAGGGTAGTTTCCTATGTTTGATTTTGTAAATTATTTTATATGCAACAGAAAATAATACGAAACAGAAATTTTTCTGTTAAACCAGCATCGAAATTGGTTGAAAAATAAAGCAGTTATTCATATTTGAAATATTGTTGTGAGCAAAAGTGGGCACGTGGAGGGCATATCGCGCTATCTCTTTCGCACGCACGCAGCGTTATGGCCGGTGACTCTCCGTGACGTCACAGTGTAATATTACTGTTATTCGACAACTACACCTTCCACTAAATATCAAAGCTTTTTATAGCTTACTAATAATTGCCCCAATTTTGAACATTATTTTTCCATTAGATTTTGGATGGCATACATTTTAGATAAATTTATTAAAAAAAAGTATTCAACTACCCTATAACCATCAACCGCAAGACATACACAGCTGAATTCCTAAGCAAACTCGCCAAGCTACTTATAATAGAGGCACGGGTCGTGATTGGTCGGATTGACGTACAACGCGCCCAATGTGCAGCGCGATTGGTTCCTCAATCGATGCTCGTCGTCTATTGGCTAACACGTGCATGCGGCTACTATACACTTACATACAGTTTGTACATACACGAGCTTTGGCATCTGTGCTAATTACTCGCGTCGGTAACTATACCTTTAAATAAATAAGCAACTAACCTTTTCTGCGACCGGTCCCTGATCTTGAGAATGGCTTTGACAGCATCCTTGAAGGGAGTGGACGGTTCTACTCGCTCTACGGTGGAGGGTGGTGTGATGGGTGAGTCCAGGTCGACGGGCGGAGGTCGACTGCGGGCCAGGGCGACCTGCCACCCTGCTTCTAACGCCTGTCACAAATGGAAGGTTAAATAAAATCATTTGCAAAATACAGTACACATCTTGAATGGAATTAATATCTCCTCGGTGGCGTAGTTGTATTGCGTGCGCGGTACAACACCGCCTTGAGGTCTCGGGTTCGTATCTCGTGTCGAGCAAAGTGATATTGGATGTTTCTGTTCAGTTTCAGATCGGAGTCGGAAATATGTGCCCGATATGGCAATAGGCTCGCCTCCTATCACACCTTGCGACTGAACACATGGCGTAAAAAGGTTCTCTTGATTGCACCTCTGCCTACCCCTTTGGGTATAATGGCGTGATGTGTCTATTGGATTAATTTTGTTGTAGGTTAAAAACACGATAGTCTTCCCAGAGCCTCAACCAAGCTTCACCACTCGATGTCATAAAATGCGTGCCACTGACGTTCCTAACTTACAGAACTTATAATTTCTTATGATACTTGAAAGTTGTAAAAACAATGCTACCTGTTCGGGAATGAACCTGGCTATGTCGGCGTGGTGTTGCAGCGCGCGCACTTTCTCGCCCTCCTCCAGCCAACGCAAGTACTCGCGAATCATCCTGGGCGACAGGTAAAGAAACATACTCCATTAATATGCATTGTCTTTGTTATTAAGTAAACTTCAATTCAGTTTATGATAATCAAAAATTTTTTTTCGTAAAATAATTGGAATTAGAAAACTTAGATGTCCAAAAAAGGGATAAAGTCTGCAGGCAGCGAGTCTTTCATACAATTGATTAAATACACTTACTTCTCAGCTCCTATGTGATAAGTGATCAAATTGTGTTGCTTCCTCTTCACATCATCAGTCTTAGCATCTCTTTTTTTATCTTCTTTTTTAACATCCTGGTCCTCTACATCAGAATCGGAATCGCTATCAATCGATTCACCGGTGAAATCGATTATTTTCAAACTCGGGAATAGACTATCATCGGAACGTTTAGGCGATTTTTCCTGTAAATTAGTCGATGTGGATTCCACAGATGTGTTTTGTTCTATTTTCAGTCTTTCAGCTTCGTTGTGATGGTGCGTAGCGGTCTCTTGAAGACGTTTTTTAATCTGTGCTAGTGTTCGAGATTTTATAATACCGCTGAAGAATAGTGGACCAACTGGTTCCGAATCATCCCTGAAACACCAAAGCTTTAGATGAAACAATTTGAACAGATAGGAATATATATAGGAATGTTTCAAATAATAATGTAAGCTACTTTGAATAGAATTATTCTACAACAAATATATTACATGTTGGCCATCACTAACTAGGTCAATTTAACATCCCATCAGATCTCATCGACAATTTATAAAATATAATTTAATCAATTAATAAGATCTCACGTGTGCCCCGGCGCCCTCTCCAGATACAGATGCATGAACAGCCTCCAGAGCGTGAGGTGCGAGGGATGGTGCAGCGGCGCCGCTGAGGCTGCGCTTGCACTCCTATATATCGTCAGTTCTTCGGAGCTCATGCGAGCGTCGATTTGCTGTGACATTAAAATGTGGGTTAAATTGTTCTGTGTTAGTGTTGTCATTAATAAACATGGTGTATCTGCCAGAACCGGTGATATTATATTTTACGTCACATTACAGGTGACGGATGTTTGTGTGACGTCATTGAAACCCTGCTGTGTAGAAACAAATGATGACGGGATAGAATAAAGTTAGCCTTTGTCACATATAATTTTCGTCAGTTTTGAATCTGTGATGGCATGAGTTGTGTATAGTGCGTACCTGCAGCGCGTTGTCGACGTGTATCCTGGCGGCGGCGCGTCGCTGCGCAGCGAGGGCCAGCAGCAGCGCCGCGTGCCGCCGCAGCCCCGCCGCCTGCCGCGCCTGCCGCGCCTGCCACGCCTGCAGCAGCGCGCCGCACACCAGCGGCGCCGACGCGGCCATGCGCACCGACACGCTGATCAGCTCCTTGGAGTTCTCCTCCTAGAACAAAACGTCATGTAGGTATCTTCGTGGCAAACAAATGCCTGCAACAGTATCGAACACAATTTAGAAAATTACCTTCCCGTAGCACATGGTTGACTTTTCCGGCTTGAAGGACCAAAAATAAATATATCTCCGCCTTCGTGTGATAAAAATATTTATACAAATAAAAAATATAAAAAACTGAATCGAATTCTAACCAATACACAAAACATCTTAGATGATCTCGAATGAATCACCAATCAGCCTTTACTGTCTATAAAATTACCTGTACTAGCGCGGTGGCGTGCGCGTCGATCGTCGGCCAGTCCCTGGTGGCCAGCGCGGCCACGTCGAGTAGCACTAGTCCTTGCCCACTGCTTGCACTATTCACTACGTTCTTGCCGAAGAGAGCGTGAGCCCAGGCTTGCAGCAGCCCTGGCGTATAACTGGACAAAAAGTCAATTAAAATATAGTATTGGAATATCTAATAGACTCCCTATAATTGAGATTATCTTCCTAGCTTCCAACCATCGAGACATGAAAAGTAATTAAGATGGCCACTGATAATTTTAGTATGGGACAACTGAAATAATAATTGATGGTAACATGTGTAAGATTGCTATGCAGCCGGTCAGTGACAGTTTTAACCGGCACGAGGCCCCGGGCGGAAGCGTGCAACAATTGAATTAGTACAGTGTTCACCTAAAAGAAGCTTCTCAGTTAAGGCAACACGCAAAGACGTTCTTGTAAGCGCAAAACCTCTTGTATAGGGCGAAGTCCCGGGCGGTTGACCCCCCCATCCCTTCCTCCCTAAGGCCGGCACCAGCACATAGCTCCCACAGCCTACAGAGTACGCCACTCACTGTTCCCCCTCGACGTGTTGCAGTATGACGCGCAGCAGCAGGTCGGCGCCGCTGTGGGGCCCGCGGCCCAGCGCGCGCTGCACCAGCGACGGGCCCGAGCTCAGCAGCGACGACAACACCGAGCCGAACCTGCCGGCACACAACCACCACCCCATTGAAACACTGCCGAACACTCGCCGCTCCCAACAACATTTATATTTAGAGGTTTAGATTTATTAATAGACCAGACTTCTGTTCGCGGCACCGGCCGCGTGAAAAAGTATTCCCTGGATAAAAATATTTTCGCGGGATAAAAAGTAGCCTATAGCACTCAGGAGTAATGTAGCTTCCTATTAGTGAAAGAATTTTCAAAATCGCTCTATTAGTTTCTGAGTTTATCCATTACAAACAAACAATCAAATCATTCCTCTTTATAAAATTAGTATAGACTAATTAATTATAAAATGTTTTTGATTCATCATACAAAACTACAATATATTCAAGTAGGTAACATGAGCTACGTTGTTATATTTAGTATCCAAGCGTCGATGGTATAGAGACTAAAAGAAATATCTAATTTTAAGATGCAGAGTAACATAATTAAATATTTTTTTATCCTTCATTTAACAAGCAATCAAGTCATGCGTTATTTTTTTTATTTTCTATTAAAATCAATATGTAATAGTGTTGTACTAACAGCGGCGTGTAAGAGACGGAGTCGGGCGACTGCGCCATGACGGCCATGAGCGCCGCGGTGCAGTGTACGGCGTCGCGCGGCCGGCACGCACACAGGCGGCGCAGCGCGGACACGCCCTCCGAACAGATCTGCGGCACACAATCACTTATAAATAACTAGCGGCCCGCCCTGGCTTCGCACAGGTAGCAAAGCATAATATATATTATAGCACTCAGGAGTAATGTAGCTTCCTATTAGTGCAAGAATTTTCAAAATCGGTCCAGTAGTTTTTGAGTTTATCCATTACAAACAAACAACCAAATCTTTCCTCTTTATAATATTAATATAGAAGTATAGATAGTATAGATATGGCGGCACAACGCACGTAATACGATACAATAATACGCTATTATCTTCCAATTCCAGCCGTAAAACAGTCTATAAACAAGTGACCAAACGCAGTATAACTAACCAGCGGTATGCAGTCCCCCCAGGCGGTCGCTAGCAGCGCATGCGCAGTGGCGAACATGTCGTGGTGCTGGGGCGGCGGGTCGGGCGGCGGCGCGTCGTGCGCGTGGCCCCGGCGCAGGCGCAGGGCCCGCAGCACGCGCCAGCGCGCCTCCCCGCCCGACACCCAGCCGCACAGCCACCTACCTACTGTGAGTTGGGACTCTAGCGACACGCCGCTGGGGACAAAATGCACTTATAAACTAAACACATAATATACATAGTACTCGGCAGTAGCGATCCATAGCGCCATCTCTGACAAATGGATCAGAAGGACACCAAAGCCATGTATTTAAAAAAATACAAATCTTTTCCCTACGGCAGCAAAGACAAAATAACATCCAACCGTCCAAAAATTTTCACAAACAAATAAAATGAAGATATGTAGAAAGTACTCGCGACAAAGCGCCATACATGTGAATGACAGACACAACGCTCTACAAAACATTATTTGCGCCTTTTCCTACCATTTAAGTGATAAAAAAACGTGAGTGTTAAAATAAAACTATTTGGCGGATTTTACAACATTTCAAAGGCTTTGCAGCACTTCGTGGTCACGGGGCGACAAAATAGTTTCATTTCAATGTATAACATTTGCGTTAACATACGAAATCATTAAGCAAACGTGTATGCGTGTGTGTGTGTGTGTGTGTGTGTGTGTGTGTGTGTGCGCGCGCGCGCGCGCGTGTGTGTATGTGTGTGTGTGCGCGCGCGCGCGCGCGTGTGTGTGTACTCACGTATGCGGCGTGTAGTCCAGGTTGAGCAGCAGGTGCTGTATGAGATGTTCGCAGCGCACGAGCCAGTCGTCGAGCAACGCCTGCAGCTCGCCACTCGTGGGCCGCCACACACCTACCTCTAGCGCCGTCACCACCCACGGCTCTATTGGATCCGCTGCAAAAATATTTACCGAGTGTTTCATACCTGTCACCTGATACAGGATATTTTAGTCTACAAAATGAGGTTTTTCACAGGATGCTATATAGTAAACACTTTGGGATATTTAAAAGATATTGTAAAACACTAAGAATTAGACAGTTTCAATGGTAGCGAGAGCACCCGGTATTAAGCCCTATACATTAAAACAGCAGAAAGTGATATTATTTTTTATTAAAGATTCATCTCATTTTTGTATATTTTTATGTACTGCAATTGTATACACGTATAGTTCAGTGCATAAGATAGTGTTACCTTAGTAGTAAGTACTCACTCTGGTGCAGGTCTGCGAGCGTGTGCAGCGCGATGGTGTAGAGGTACGCGTGCGCACGCAGTAGGCGCGGCAGGACCGCGCGCGATGACGTCACGCACCCGCCCTTGCACTGGGACGACTTGGTTTTCAGGCACGTCTGAAAATATTCATTTGGCTACATTTTTAAATACATAGTTGTCAACCGTCAGGGTACCTAGGATGTGCGAGGTGGCCCTCACGCAGAAGTAGACTGTCGAGACGGAACGGGAACGGGAAGATCCCTCCCGCCGCCAAAGAAGACGTAGGAGGCGCCGGGCGGACGCCTAGCCGGCATCTTCCATACTGTGGATTAGGGACGTTTGGAATTCCACCAAGGTATCGCCTATCGTAAAAGGTGACTAATAAGGGCCACCGGGGGTCGCGGGCATGCGGCAGCTGGCTTTCCGCCACTGGTTTAACTTGTATTCTCGCTTTGATGGATAGTAGCGTAGCAGGTGGGCCTCGCGCTGCCGTTGACGCCGAGGGTGTCCTACGGTACGTGGGGGCTTCTGAGCGACCTCAAACAACAGAAGACGAACCGCACTAGGCGATACCGCGCAAAAGCAGTTGCGGACGACAACTTAGACAATTTCGTTAAAAGCCCGCAAACGTCCCTAATGCGCCAAGATGGCCGTGCATAGGGAGTACATAGTGTTAGGGACTCGGCCCGGCGGTCGACGTTTTCCATCGTCGTAAGTCGCAGTGGACCCAACATAACCAGCCCAGTCGCCCCCCACGAAGGCTGGGCGGCAGTGATAAGACACTTACTCCTCGAAAAAAAGGGGTACATAGGATTTTATTTTATTTATATAGCCCTTCAAAAATTCGAACCTATACATTTCTTACACAATATAGACGATCACTAATAAAATATTTTTTGAATGTGTATTCCCAAAGAAAATTTAATTGTATCTTGTCATGCAATCCAGTATCAATATTTTTAAACAAAGTGGTTAAATATAACACAACTAACCGTAAATAGGAAATCTAGCACGGTCCTAGCTAGCTGGTGGTCATAGACGCGATCTATTGCCGCCTGTGCGACCATGCGCACGCGCATCTCGCACGATACCACCGGGAGATCGATAGACAACGACTCCATGCGTCGCGGAGATTTATCTGTAACAATAAACAATATTATGTTATACTTATGCTGCTGATTGTTGCAGTAACAGCAGAAATAAAGAGAACGTAACAGGACAGGTTTGGGGGTTGGTGCTACTTGCGTCCGTAGGCTTTACCCTCGAGACCCTACACGTGACCCCTGGGTGGTGCGAAACGAGTAGCAACGCCGAGTCACAGGCGGCGGAAAATAACCTGTCCCCTCGGACTCGTTCGAGGCGGTTCCGGGGACCGTGAGGTGCTTAAATACCCTCTGAACATCCCGACGTAGAAGGCAACGGGAAACCACTACGTTTATTCTCCCATGAGAATCCCGACCAATCATGCAAGTCAATTTAAGGAATGATGTGAGGTCGGACGATCCGGCTGACGCCCGGCGCCTAATGATACCCGGGTCATTAGGTGTGAAATTGGCTACCGAAGATAAAACAAAACATATTGTTATGAAGGCAGAGAAGCTATCCTTGAGACCTAGACATCGAATTGGCACATGGAACGTGAGAGGTCTATTAATGCCCGGTAAACTTACGATAGTGGAAAGAGAGATGGATAATTACGACGTCTCTATCCTCGGCCTATGTGAGACGCATATAAGAGGCGCAGGTCATTTCAGATCAGCTACTGGAAATGCAGTGTATTTCTCAGGCCATGTCAGCGAGAGTAAAAATGGAGTAGGGTTCATTGTTCCCGCTAGACTTAACAGCTTTGTCAGTGGCTATAATCCGGTGAACGACAGAATCATCACCTTGAGACTCGACTGCAAACCATTACCACTTAACATTATACAGGTTTATGCTCCCACTGCCCAGTCATCAGAAGAGGACATAGATGACTTCTACGGTAAGCTAGAGGTCACAATATCTAGTATCTCCAGGCGTGAAGTCCTTGTTATTCAGGGAGACTGGAACGCGAAGGTTGGCGATACTATGGGTGACGATCACCTGCGCCATGTGGTGGGGAGACACGGGATTGGTGTTCGCAACGAGCGCGGTGAGAGGTTCCTGGATTTCTGTGTATCTCACAGTCTGACTGTCACGAACACCTGTTTCAAACATCACATCCGTAGGCTATGGACTTGGCAGTCACCAGGGAATCGCTACAGAAATCAGATTGACTACATAGTAGTCCCTAATCGCTGGAAGTCTTCTGTCTCCAACGCTAGAACTTTCCCTGGCGCGGACTGTGGCAGTGACCATCAGCTTTTGGTTGCAGATTTGCGTGCACGATTCAGAGCACGGCGCAAGGGCGCTAGTAAAGCCTTTCGTCTTTCCTACCCCGAAGTCGACTTCTTCCAGAAGAAGGTGGAGGGGAAACTATCTGAGGGGAGCTTTTCCACGATCACTCAAGACGATCCGGAAGAACTGTGGCGTATGTTTAAGTCCACTATTAGTAACACGCTGTCGTCATTACCGAAAACGCCTTACACCAAGAAAGAATGGATTGCTGATGACACTTGGCAACTTATTCAAGAACGGAAACAGCTGAAGTGCAAGAACCTTTCCGAGAGCAGATTGCCTGCGTACTCGGATCTGAACCGTTGCATACAACGCATGTGCAGACGAGACAAGAACCATTTGCTTGAAGAAATGTGCAAGGAGATCGAAGCTCACGCAGATAAGTACCAAACAGCGGATCTCTTCAAGAAAATACGCCAGGTCACGGGCGAATTTAAACCCAAGTCATGGGTTATCAACGACAAACAGGGTAATCCGGTCCTCGATGTCAACATGGCCGCAGAGCGTTGGCGCGAATACTGCAGTGAGCTGTATAAAGATCCATGCACTAATGATCGCACTAGCACACACATGCACACTGTAGCTGAGGCTGAGCCTGAGATTCTTCGCTCAGAAGTTGAAGATGCCATTAGGAAACTCAAGCGCAACAAAGCTTCTGGCGCTGACCTGATAAGCGCGGAGGTCCTCAAAGCTCTTGGAGAACTGGGGGTAAGTCTTCTTCACCGAGTCTGCAACGCGGTTTGGATAACCTGCAAATGGCCTACCGATTGGACACACTCAGCTATAATCCCACTACACAAGAAAGGTTCTGTTAGAGAATGCGGTAACTACCGTACTCTTGCATTAATATCACATGCAAGCAAGGTCCTACTGCATGTCATCAATTCTCGCCTCAGATCTTTCCTGGATTGGCAAATCCCCCAGGAACAAGCGGGTTTTGTAAAAGGGAAGGGAACTAGAGAACAGATCTTGAACTTGAGGCTGATAGTGGAGAAATGCTACGAATTCAATACCACGGTTGTGATGTGCTTCGTCGACTACCAAAAGGCTTTTGACTGCGTTAGGTGGCGGGACCTCTGGACGGTCCTTTCAGAGCTGGGTGTTCCCGAACATCTTGTGCGACTTATTGACGCCCTGTACGATGCAAGTCATGGGACGGTAACCGTGGGTAACGCGTCGTCGAACAGATTCCGGTTTGAGAGGGGAGTGAGGCAAGGGTGTGTAATATCTCCCATCCTTTTTAACATCTACGGCGAATACATAATGCGCAAAGCCCTTGATGGATGGGAGGAAGGAGTAAACATTGGCGGATCCAAAATATCGAATCTTCGATACGCCGATGATACCACTCTATTTGCCTCATCAGAGGAAGAGATGGCTGAATTGCTTCGACGTTTGGAAAACGCTAGCTCTATGCTGGGACTCACTATAAACCGAAGCAAGACCAAGGTGATGACCGTTGATCGATCTGCGACTATTCAGCGCACGACTCTACTTCATAACTACGAAGAGGTTCAAGAATTCCAATATCTGGGATCACTCATAACCAACAACGGTAGCTGTGAAAAAGAGATTCGCAGACGCATCGCGATGGCGAAAACTGCGATGACAAAGCTCGACAAGGTCTGGAGGGACAGAAACATCAGCAACCGTACGAAAATTCACATGGTCCGGACTTTAGCTTTTTCTGTCTTTCTGTACGCTTCTGAGACCTGGACTTTAAAAGCTGCCGATCGTAAGAGAGTCGATGCGTTCGAAATGTGGTGCTGGCGTCGCATGCTCGGCATCTCATGGATAGCTCATCGCACAAATGCATCCATCTTAAGTGAGCTCAAGCTGGAACGTCAACAGAGGCTATCCTCCGTCTGTCTGAGTCGGGTTCTAAAATATTTTGGACACATTGCGCGAAGGAAACCAGACAACTTGGAGAAGTTGGTGCTCACGGGTAAGCTCGAAGGCAAGCGACCAAGAGGGCGTAGACCGACGCGCTGGTCAGACCAGGTCGCCAACTCCCTAAATATGCCAATGAGCGTAGCGATGCACCAAGCCGAAAATCGCGCCTCGTGGAGAATACTGCTAAATGACTTTGGACGGGATCACGATCCTCAGCAATGAGGGGCCGACTGAAGAGAGAGAACAGGATAAGCCCCATCCCTACAATATCCATAAACCTAAAAACATTTTTTTCATATTTCTACCTCAAATTCCGAAAACGCGTTCAAAAGTTGGGGTCTGCAGAGCTTCAATATCATAGCACCTAGAAAACTCTACACGACACCATTTTTATAATTTACCATATTTTACAACGATCTACCCATATGTACAAGTTAGTCACCATGTAGAGCCAATCCTAGCGTGACACAGTAGTCCATAGCGGTGTCGTCAGCCAGAAGAGAGGCCGGAAGCGAGTCCAGCTCCTCGGTCCCAAACAACAGGAACCCGGCCGTGAAACACGCTTCCAACTCCGCTGTGATCTTTCCTTTTAGTTCTTCAGTGTAAAACTCTCTGTGTAACGGAATAAGGTATAAAATAGAGTATACTTTATGTATATAATCAAAGTATAATAAAGAGGGGAAAACAATCTATTATTGATTTTGTAATGAAAAAAAAACGCTGATTAAAAAAAAATTAAAGGTAAAAATAAAAAAAATATTACCGTGAGCATAGATGCAGTCCCGCTAACGCATGCAGCGCAGCATTGGTCAGCGACCGTAGCGCGTGTTGCAGGCGTGCGTACCGCGCGTGCGCGTGAGCCCCGCGCTGCAACACGAACAGCAACACGCGCACGCCGCCGCACGCGCGCCGCAGCCCGCTCGCGCCCGCACACCCGCCCCACGACTCCGCCCGCGCTTGACTTATATCCTGTTCACGTATTACAGACATTATCAGCTCGTGTGTGTAATTGTACAGTTCAAAATTTGCTTCAGACAGGATTACCTACTTTAGTTGAGTGGAAACATATTATTGACTCTAAATACGTGGTACACGTAGCAATAACGTTAACCAATCTCAATCGCATTAATAACTTACAAAATCTATAATATAAAATTGAATCGCAAAATGTGTTGGTAAGCGCATAACTCAACAACGCCTGGACCAATTTGGCCAATTCTTTTTTTTAAATGTTCGTTGAATTCCAAGGATGGTTTTTACGGTGAAAAAAATTAGAATAATTGCCGGGAAAACCTTAAAAACAGCCCTTTTCTTTTTCCCATACAAACGTTTTCTAACTAAAATGTAGTCAATTTGAACTTTAATACCATACCATAAAGTTTAAGTGTTAGTGGAGAGGTTCCAGGAAGGCAAAACAACGTTAGTATCGTATAAATATTAATGTCAATATTTGTCAATATTTATACGATGATAACATTACTCAAAAAAAATGGTTTAGATTAACAATTGGATCCGGTAGGTGGCGCTGTACTCGGGTAGAACCCGATTTTATTTCCTTTTTAGGGCAGGACAACGTCTGTCAGGGCCGCTAGTATTCAATAAAAATTCGCATTAGAAACTATGTTTTGATGCACTACAAAAATATGACAATCAGACAACTTCATGATAGCCTTAAAACACACCCATCATAACATTGTTGACGTACCACATGCGTAAAGAGTAGCAGCCTCGACACCAGGTCCCTCAGTGGGAACGCGTACAGCAGTGAGAGAAGGTCGCGCTCGCGGAGAGTGCCGTCACTCACCGCGCCACCACTGCCGTGTTTATCCACCTCCTCCCACACTTCCTCTGTATCTGAAAAAAATAGTTTTCTTTACACAGGCGCGGTAAAGTGTCTGCACAGCACCCGATGTAAATCAAATATCGACTGCAGAAACATCGGTCCTTCGACAGTCGACATAATTATGCCGACCTGTTCGGTGAACAGTGGTTACTGTCGTGACCGAGATAGGACATCTTGGTTCTCGAGCTTGGTATTTTAAACGGTATCGTTTATAGTAAAGTATTGTTTATACGAACCAATCTTTCGCCTCATGGTAAGCGCCACGCCGGGGCATAATAAATTTAGCATTGTTTACAATTACAGAGCCCTGAAATGCACTCGTCATACTGAGACAGATAAGACAGTAATTTCATTGGCTATATAATCTCTTCAAATTAGAACGTTAGTCGTGGTACGCAGGTAACGAAGCTCGCAGTACTAACCCGCACTAAGGCTCTTATCACACTGGCGAATTGCGAACGAATTCGCAGCGGAGAGAACTTGTCGCCCATTTGCAGCGAACATGCCGCGCGTACGCAACGCGCGTCTTAGCTTCACCGACGTAATTATAAACACTCTCGTGCCTTCGCTTCGCATTAAAACCGCTCGCAACCTGCCAGTGTGATAAGTCTTTAAGCCAGCCTGTTAAGCTAAACGCTTTCAGTACATGTAAGTTCCCAGCAGTGGGATAGTATTATGTCCCAGGGCTGCTATTTTTTTTATTATATTACACGCAGCTTGACACCATTCATCGACACAGCTATTACCTACCCGGAACGGCTCTCATATTCGACTGACTCTTCAATAACCAACTGTTCAAGATTCCCGATAACGGTACACCATAGACGCTATAACGGTTATCACCCTCTGTGCACTCGACCGCTACATCCACTTGAGGCTTGGGTCTCGCTAACAAGATCTCCAATAACGCGATCACTCGAGCGGCCGCCACGCTATCTTCAACGTTCAGATGAATGTATTTTGATGCCCATTTCACTGAGTGAGATTGTCTGTAAAATATTAGAGGGGTTACTAAGTTATATGGTAAGTCATATATTCTGATTAAAATAAAAATAAATAGCAATAGGTGGAGCCTAATACATATTACCGAAATACAGAGCTCTGATGTTTCCTATGAATTATTATTTCTATTATTACCTTCTGTTTAACTATTTATGTTTGGTCAAGCCATAACCCATGTAAACCCAAGCGCACCTGAACAGATGATGTATCAAGAACAGCAACTGTCGCAAATCTCTTCCGTCCAGCAGTGCGCCGGCCAGCGCGTACGCCCACCGCTGCAGCGCGCTCGCCAGCGGCGCGGGCGCAGTGTCGCTCAGACGCAACGCTTGCAAGATTAACGAGAGTGCCTCGCGTATCTCCGCTTTGCTGCCGCGTATCGTCTCTGATATTAGCTCTTCTATCTGCAAACAATAAAATGTATGCTATACTACTCATTAATGTTTGGAATTTTGTCCAACATTAAATTATTCGTGTAATGGGAGTGCACTTGCATACTGAACCCAATGCTGTGTATGATTCTACGGGCAACTTAACCAAGATTAATTATGATTTTTTCCCTCAATACACCCATCATTATTTATCCTGAATATGGCCATAATCTCATTTTATATTACATTATTGGAAGGAAATACCTATCCCTGGGGATAGTTCAGCATTGGTTAATACCGTGTATAAAAAGCAAAACCTTGAACTACGAGACTCAATATAAAATTTGTGATTATTTAAATCAATTTTACTTCCTCAAAGATTTCCAGACATTACCTGACAGTGTGCCAACAAAGCTGCATGCTGATGATGGCAGTAGGAATCCTGCAGGTCTCTCAGCAGGGACTCCAGCCTCATCTTCGCTACGGGCAGCTTCTCCTTCAGCAGCTCGGCATGTTCATACATAGCTTTGATATACACACTGGCACCACATGGACACGGCTCTGATATGTTTATGTTGCGTTTCTCTATCTTCCACAGAGCATTCCGACTCTTTTCTTCGTCTTTCACTTTGACTGTTAGTTCATTGCGCTCACGTTCCACTGCTATTAGTGATGATCTGTAATTATAATATTTAATCATTATCAGCCACATGAAGTCCATTGCTGAACATAGACCTCCGCTAAAGATTTCCAGACGGAAATCCTGTTGAAAGCGGTCTACATTCAGCATGCCCCTGCAACTTTTATCAAGTTGTCCGTCCACTTTTCAATACTACCTAGAAATTAAGTAAGTAGGTTTCTGTAATGAGACTGGTGGTGGTTTGCTGGTGGTAGGATAAATTTTGTATCTTCCCGGACAGCAACC
Organism: Sphinx pinastri; assembly: GCA_947568825.1. NCBI lineage: Eukaryota > Metazoa > Arthropoda > Insecta > Lepidoptera > Sphingidae > Sphinx > Sphinx pinastri. The sequence continues at coordinate 2,734,827 of OX387627.1, read as the reverse complement.
ACCGTACACAAGATGTTAAAACCCGCCATAGTGGTCCACATACATGTCGCATTCCAGGATCAGCCTGTGTCCGGTTCAAACAGGCCGGCATAATTGTGTCAACTAGCGAGGGATAATCATCGCTTGTCTTGTAATGTATGGTAATAAATTGATCATATTGAAAAGCAAATCTTATTTGTTATGACTTGACTTTAACTTTACTATTAAAGTTGACTAATTCTTTCTTTCTTTTAGAAGTTATTGGATGAAAGTTATTTAGTATAGCAAGGAGGTTGTTCCCTATTAATTGTACAATAAGTGCTTTTTCCAAATTCCAAGGTCCAGGTAGTCATTATCAATTACCTGGTAATGGTTACATAGCAATGGTAACTTTATATACTGACATGTAATAATATACCAATCGCTGATGTATTAATTTCATACAGCTATCAAATTACTTAAAAACCTACATAAACCTCTATGGTTCTTTACCTGAATGTAGACAACAAATCCACTAGAGGATGATCAGGCCCACTGACAGGTCCAGCTTCCACTATAGCCTCCTCTCTTTCACTCATTGCTTGCATTTCTGTCATCTCTTTCCCTCCAAACAACCTTATAGCATCTTGTATTGGCATACATTGAGTTTTAGGTTCAACTGGTTGGGCCTCTTCTGCTTCACATACAACCTGTGGTGTTTCTTTAACATGTGGCATTTCTAACACCGGGGCTGATGGCTGTACATCTTCTAAGGTCTCTGATGTTTTAGTACCAATGGACGGTGTTTCTGTTTCATGTAATTTTGAACTTGTTTCTTCACTTGTTTGTGTATGTGTGTTTTCGGGGGGTTTCAAATAAGCATCAGGATCTTCTAATTCTTTCTTTCTTTCCTCGCTCACTTCAGTTGTCGGAGGTATGGCCATACTTTTTAGTTTACTAGCCAAGTCTTTATACCCAACTTCGAAGTCAGTAGTCTCTGATACTCCTTTCTCAATATGTCGTACATCAGACTCATTATCAAGAATTTGTTCACATATTTCCATATTAGAGGTCTCTAAAGAACATATCAATACCTCGGATTCGTCTTCAATATGAACTTTAAATTTTTTTGGCTTCGATACAGACTTGCTTGGCGTGTCTGCAAAGTCGACATTGGGCTCCAAAATTTGTTCTTGACCTTTTGCTATAGGAACATTTTCCTCCAGTATGTTTTCTTTACTAGTGCTGGGAATTTCTGGAGTATCACCAACTAGCTCCGGTTTGGTACGTTTATCTTTTGATTTTTTCTTCTGTGAACATAATTAAGGTCACTTTTTGTCAGACAATTAATAATATTATAAATAATATTGCTGAAGACTTACCTCTTTACGTTTCTCTTTAACTAAAGTAGCCATCGTTGTTAAAGGTTTTTTAAAATACCATCGGAATCATTAGGCTATATTAATTACGTGTTTATTAAAACACTGAAAATAGTTTCTTTGTTGTGTATTACGCTTTTGACACACAAACAAACAATTAATCAATACGAGCGAGACAAAATCCAAAATTGTATAGTGCTAGAACGGAATATAGCATATATTATGCTGAATAACGAGACACAAAATTTTTGTGATAGATTCACAAAAATATGTAAAAACGATGTTTTTGACAGTCAGCTGTGCGCACGCAGCGCGGCATAAAGTAAAGGAAGCAAACATAGAGGAACGCATGCCGTGGCCACATGAGACAGAGAATTTGACAAGTGAATTGAATAAATCTACACCGCACCTTTTGTAATGGATTTAGTAAAGTTATTGACAATTTTAATAGTTTTATATCACTCTGAAAACACCCGATACTAAGCACAACCACTTTACGACACAGGAAAAGTGTGGAATTTCAATTCCAACCTTGCAAAAACCGGCACGCACAACGGTACGGCAATAAAAGGATTCTATCCCTTTCTTTCATAAGCAATACCTCTATAATACTGAATATATAAATACTGAAATACTGAATCGGACTGAATTTGAGCTATACAGTAGTCTATATTGTTTACTCTGTCTACAATTGTGAGAATAACCCATAGAGGATAGATATAAGATGGAGATCACAGAATAAATAACTTCAGATATAATAGCAGCAATTTACTAAGAAAACCAGTGTCGCCAAACTCACACATTCACATATTCACGTACAATCATCCCTTCATTATGATTGGCCGTAACGAGCAATCGCGATAAAACGTATAACACAAAATCATCGTTATTCCCATGGCATAAAATTTATATTATCAATATCAACACGAGTTCATACGACATTTTTTCTTTCGTGAGAAATTTTGATTTAATTCGATGTAATACCGCTACTCATCGCTAGATGGTGTTTATCGTAAGAACTCTTAAATTCTTTGAAATAAGAGATGTTATTGAATGACATTCAGTGCGCTAGCATGTCGTTAATAGTGTTGCACCCATACGATACCTTCTTGTACGCGTATCGATGATGCTTGTTTTATAACTATAAAACTTTAATAACACTAATAAAAGAAATGGACTTATCACAAAATTATATTAATTTGATAAGCACTGGAAAAGTTGTTGGTACTATTTTGAAAAAAAAAGTTAATAATTTATTTAAATTTTAAGTACAGATTTCAAATTCCTAAATTAGGCTTACAATACTGTAGATGTGTTAAATTACAATATCAGCTACACAGCTAATATACAGGGAGTCCCACTGAGGGAAACATATGGCATAATATATAGTATTTTTGAAGGAAACCTATTTAGCCTTCTCGTAGTGTTGATCATTCACTGGTGGTAGGTCTCTCATATGTAAGAGTCCGTCTGGGTGCGTAGCACCGCAATGTCTATTTCTAGTTTCTACCGCCAAGCAGCAGTATGCATGCACTGTTGTGTTTCGGTTTGAAGGACATTGTAGCCAGTGTAACTATTGGACATAATGAGACTTAACATCTTATGTCTCAGGATGACGAGCGCAGTGGAATGCCAAACAGTACTTTGTAACTCAAAGTGCTGTATAGTGTTACTACTGTTTATGGGCGGTTCGTATCGCTTACCATCAGGCGAACGGTATGCTCGTCTCGTCATTCAATGCCATAAAAAAAACATTTTTCGTTTACCTATAAATAGATCTTTTGGGGAAAATGAAAATAAAACATCTTGTACTGTTGCATAAATGAATTATAGCGACCATGGCTTTGCATCACAAGTGGATCATGCATTAGACCACTGTTTTGTATTTTTCGTATTAAAACAGCGTATCAGTGAATAATAATTATCGATAATATTTTATCGACCATGCATGCACTAATTGAGTAGCGGTGACATTATAAATGTGTAACAAATCATTCTAGAAAAACTGATTTGCGTTTACGAAAATTAATCATAAATGTTGATAACAATAAGGAACACTTTAAATTGAAATTTTTGTGCCATATTTGACATAGAAAATCAATAGATATTTTTCAATTAAATTGCAATAAACCAGAAAATATTGCTTACTGATGGTACGAAATACATCAGTGGGACATATTCTTGCTATGGCTATGATTTTTGCAATCCAGAATTGCACAATAGGGCATTTTAATATTATTAAATATTTTTTCAAATTATTTACGCTTTGACAGTGCGCAATAACGACTGAGACCGCTCAGACGGTGAGTTAGTAATGCAGTACTAACTAGTGGATAAAAGGTTACGCCCACTTGTTCTACTTATTAAATGCTCTAAGTAAATAACAGTTCAAAACCGTCCGGCGCTAGCGTTTACAGGTTATTGTATCAACTTTGGTTAAATCACAGAGTACTTTATAATATACTGAAAGTTAAATACTCAAAGTATCAACTGTAAGTAACTAAAATAACAGCTTGAGAAAAGTATGAAAGTAGTTATTGTGAAAATTTATAAGCTTCTTCGGTCGGACAGTCTTAGCCAAGCTGGCCGGTATGACAATTTATTGGGGTATATTACACAGTCAATAATATCGCGCGATACACGTATTATCACGATAATACTAATGGAATATTAATGCGTATCGCAGTATCGCGTTAATATCAAAGTTATCCGGATATTTTGAAATCCACGTAAGGTGCGTGGCTTCAATATTATTGACAGTGTAAGTGCAAAGTGATATTTTCTGTCAGTACACACTCGCAGTCATGGCGGAAGGAAGTAAGCAGCCTATCGAATTGAGCCCCGACGATGCCGAGTCACAACAAAGTGACGAACTTAAAAATGATTTAAAAGAGATTCTTCTCTTGTACGATACATCCTTGTGTTTATGGAACCCAAAAGACAAAAAATATTTAAACCCAATTAAAAAAAATGAAGACCTCAACATACAGCTTATAGCTTGTCCCATATGTGTGTTTTGTTTAGTAATATAAGGTGAAAACAAGTTTAAAAGCTTCTCAAACAACTCTTCACTCATTCTAAAATAATGGCGTAATCCTTCAAATAATAATAAATTGTTATTTGCACAGAAAATATATGACTTAAATAATGGGTGTTACCCTAGTTCCTGAACTAGCGTTAGCTGTATCTCAGGAACCAGTGAAATCATCATCCAAGAGCATTTCTTGAGTGATGTTCAAATGAGTGTATTGGTTTCGTTTTACAATCCAGTCTTCTGTCTTTCACCCAACGCTTTCTACGACGTTTACTTTTCAACGCAAAAAAACTGCCTTTCATCTATTATCATTATCATGATTTCAGAAACACAACCATACTCCAGTAAAGTCAACGGCTTACTGAAGTGGAAATATTGATGATAATATTGATAAGTGTAATAGCCCACTTCAGTATTTGAGATCTTAGTGATAATATCGCGATTCCAGGATCACGATATTATTGACTATGTAATATATCCCATTGACACTTCACGGAATATTATATGTAGGGAAGACAACAAACAATCGGTAGCTATGGTTTTCCGACTTATAGTGTTTTTTTTGTGTTAACTGTTTTCCTTTCGTCATTTACTTATTTATCTATCTTACGCTTATAATTGTCGGCGCTTTCTTTAATAACCTTGCTGCTACTACAATTAGTTCCACCCTAATTTAACGCATTTAGACGGACCCCCCCCCTCCCCCCCACTTAGCTTCTTAAAATGATCGGGCTACCAAACATGTCCACGCCACTAAAATTTAGATGTGCCTATCGCATTAGCGCGCCGCAGTCTAAGATATAACCCGAGTGAGTTTTAATGTTGTACCGACCTGAAAATCGCACACTGGATCTCCTGGTTACAACGCTAGTATAAGTACTATAAGGCAATACAATGTTAGTTTTTATATTACGTATTTATATTTCATCCACTTACAACGAAATAATCTTCCTTAGTTTTTTTAGGCAGCTGAAGTCGGTAAACGAACAATTGAGTCTCCTCACGCTTGATAATAATATAATCCCAACGATCTTCTTTAGGAGAAGGGGCACTATTGGACACAAATATTTGTCAGATTTTGTTTTAAACACGTTTTATGTGCAAATACAAGAGAGCCATGAGCAGTGGAGTAGCTTGCGATAGAGGGGCCCTATATCATAATTTTGTTGGGGGCCCTTCCAGCGCCAGATTTATAGTTTCCTTAAGTATAGGCCATTCAGTTTGTGTCGCTGAGCATATCCCGCGTCCGGAGGCCTATTATTCGGGAGCAAAAAAAAGGTTTCCGTACTTTTGGGTGACCACTTAAGTTTTTTTTTTTATGGCATAGAATGACGAGACGGGTATGCCTTTCGCCTGATGGTAAGCGATACGACCGCCCATAAACAGTAGTAGCACCATACAGCACCTTGAGTTACAAAGTACTGTGTGGCATCCCACTGCGCTCGTCATCCTGAGACATAAGATGTTAAGTCTCATTATGTCCAGTAGTTACACTGGCTACAATGTCCTTCAAACCGAAACACAACAGTGCATGCACACTGCTGCTTGGCGGTAGAAATAGACATTGCGGTGGTACCCACCCAGACGGTCTCTTACATATGAGAGACCTACCACCAGTTTAGCGTATAGGCTAAGAGGGGCCCCTAGAGTCCGGAGGCCCCATATCATTGATACGGCTGATACAGCGGTAGCTACGCCCGTGGCCATGAGTACTAGAATTATGTACCTATTGTGTGAGAGACATGTGTAATCAATAATATATTTATCGATCGGATTTTTTTTTATGATTTTAAGCTTTGATTAATAATAAAAAAGATTTTAAATTATTTATTCTTTACCTTTTTTCTAATCTGTCCTTGACCTAAGTCGCGAGACTCTTCTCTATTATCCAAACATGCATGGACTCGTTACCGGTCTTACAGGCATGAAAAAAGAATTAGGGTTCTTTGGACCTCCGGAAATCTGACGTATGATACGCAACAGGAAGTTGTCACTTCATATTATTGAGATATTAATACCCCAATCGCGCAGGCCCCAGTAGGTTGCAGAAGGCAGCGCATCCATAATCCGTAGTAATATAATATAAATAATTGTAAACGGCTTGGGTATGACATACACTAACTGTCTGTGCCTGCAGCGGCGTCATGTGCCGGGTCGGCCACTTCCCTGCATCATGGTTGAGGAGGCCGATGGCTGGCACATGCGTCATACTTGTGAACGGGTACTGCTTGTGTAGACTGGTCTGCCCATTTCGCTTACTATGTCTGAGAACTAATGATTATGATATGATATTAATTAATGATATGTTTCTTGCCCGTTCTTTTCTGGTGGAAACTGCTTGTGGTAGAGTAAAAATTGACTGAATCTAAGTAATGTGTAACATTTTATGGATTCGAATAAATGATTTCATTTCATTTCATAATTCGTCTGACCTTCAATTTTCTAGTAACCCACTTACTCATTTGACGGCACATATTGATACTTTCTTGCTTCCGCATTCGAGTACATACATATAAACTCACGCCTATTATTCCCGAGGGGGTAGACAGAGGCGCAACTAATGCACCCACTTTTCGCCCTGCATAGGTATTCCGTCCCATGATTTGATAGGTTTTTTTTTATGGCATTGAATGACGAGATGAGCATGCCGTTCGCCTGATGGTAAGCGATACGACCACCCATAAACAGTAGCAACACCATCCAGCACCTTGAGTTACAAAGTACTGTGTGGCATTCCACTGCGCTCGTCATCCTGAGACATAAGATATTAAGTCTCACTATGTCCTGTAGTTCCACTGGCTACAATGTCCTTCAAACCGAAACACAACAATGCATGCACACTGCTGCTTGGCGGTAGAAATAGACATTGCGGTGGTACCCACCCAGACGGTATCTTACATATGAGAGACCTACCACCAGCAAAATGTGGCGAGCCTATCGCCATATTGGGCACAAATTCCAGACTCCAGGCTGACACTGAGTAGAAAAACCCAATATCACTGCCCGACCCGGGGATCGAACCCAAGACAGCAGCACTCCAGGCGTACCGTAATACCGTACCGTACCTGCCACCGAGGCAGTCAAGTTAAAATCACGGGACATTTGGCCTTATAAACTTATCTATTTAGTTTATGCCACGTCAATAATAAATAAGGGATCAAAGACCGCTTGAGTCATTACAAACACTTGTAATTTACGTTTAAAATTGCGCAATAGCCTGGTCAAAGTACAAAGTAGATAATATTGTCTACTTTACTATGTTGTCATTTGTCAACATTTTCTTAGTGATAAATCGCTCATAAAGGTACACCTCGTGAATGCTTATAATAAATTACCTATATTAATTGTAATAAAAATATGATAACACTCGAAGATCATTACATCACGCATGATCGCAAAACGGATTCTAATGAGGAACATAGGTCAATGTAAAATGAAGTCCAGGATCACCACGTCTCATGAAGACCCACACTGCCGTTGGCGAGCAATAATAGTGGCCGTCATCCACTGTCATTGGTGGGTCGCCGGTAGCCGCTATGGAGTCTAATCTTACCAAACTCAAAGCGGCCTACGCTGGTTTTTCTGTGAGATGGTTATAACATCTCCTAAGTATACAATGACTGCCTCGGTGGCGTAGTTGTATTACGGTACGACTGCAAGGGTGAGGTCTCGGGTTTGATTCCCGGGTCGGGCAAAGTGATATTGGATTTTTCTATTCAGTATCAGCCCGGAGTCTGGAATTTGTGCCCGATATGGCGATAGGCTCGCCACATTTTGCTGGTGGTAGGTCTCTCATATGTAAGATACCGTCTGGGTGGGTACCACCGCAATGTCTATTTCTACCGCCAAGCAGCAGTGTGCATGCATTGTTGTGTTTCGGTTTGAAGGACATTGTAGCCAGTGGAACTACAGGACATAGTGAGACCTAATATCTTATGTCTCAGGATGACGAGCGCAGTGGAATGCCACACAGTACTTTGTAACTCAAGGTGCTGGATGGTGTTGCTACTGTTCATGGGTGGTCATATCGCTTACCATCAGGTGAACGGCATGCTCGTCTCGTCATTCAATACAATAAAAAAAAGTTCAATTATTATAAGTAGAGAACGATACTTTAGAGTAAAGAGCAACTGTGTAGTGCCTGTACTGTGTCTGCAGTCAGAGGGAGCGTAAAGCGTGGGCTACGTGGGGGCCACCGACCACGGCTATGTGGTCTACCGGGTCAATTTCGATAAAAATTTATTAGTACGATTCGATATATTCGGTTTTAAAAAAAACTCGCATTATTTTTCTCGACCACATAATTTTTTTGTCTGGCACGACCTCTGTTTGTCTACATATTAATGTAACTGATAGAGCTGGGTTAAAAATTTCACCTCTTGTCAACTATTATGTTTAAAGTCTAAAGAGGGATAAGAGACTGGATTAGGTTACTTTAGGCCAGCTACAAAGATTATGGTTAGCTAAACGTGACTTGACTGGCAATGGCGACTCTCCCGAGAGCCGCAATGCTCCCTGTCTTAAATCTCTCTTCTGCCGTTTTAGGGGCTCATACACATAAACACGACGCGATGCAAACGCGCAGTTGTCGCTTCAATATGAGATACATTGTGAACGCTACAGTTGTAAGTCACGCGTTTGTATCTATTATATTGTTAGGGGGGATGAGGTGGTAAACCGCTCCCATCCGGGGCTTCGCGCCGCAATTGCCGCGACAGTCGATATGCTGTCACGCATAGAATAATAACGCCCACGCATTTGTACTTTGTATCGCTGCCGTCGTGTATTGTAACCGCGACTAACACACTGTAGTAGTGATACAGAAGAGCGTTTACGGATCGCGCGTCGGCATCGCTGCATAAAGTCACCGTGGGCGACATCCCTAAAAGGTTGCAGGGATATAGTAACACGTGTCGTAAAACTCGTAAATACATTCTCTCGCAACTGAATTGCTGGAAAAATGTCGAGGATAACCAAGCTTGTTGTGCCCCCCCCCCCCCCCCCCCCCGCCGTGTGTGAAAAAAGTAAAGTAAAGATGATCTCAATGCAACAACAAGAGATTAACGTAACCAAAATACCGCCAACTATGGCGTTAATTTACTTTATTGCACAAAATATAATAGGCACCATTTTATATAACTAAGTTTACCATTCGTACAATCTGGTAGATAACTCCAAGGCTTAATATGTCTATAATGTTCGTTATTAGTACCTACTTAAAGAGGTACCATACTATACTATGATGGCGGCTCTGTCTGCAAATGGTCTTGATACAGCGTGTTCTCGTCTTCGTACTGTTGGTTATTTTGCTGTGCTATAATAAAAATGGGAGATTTAAGTTTTCTAGACACCGGTGAAGGAGACGACGAGTAGCTTCGAGACGGCGTGGGTCCGCTCTGCATTTTAGCGCGAAACATTATATTGTCGATTTCGTGCATCGCAATGTCCCGTTGGTGTTCGTCTAATTTTTTCAATTTCTTCGCTAATAATTGTCCGTAGAGTTCATATTCGTCCGTTTCCCTCTTTTCCCCATTCGGGCATTTCAAATAATTGACTGTACTATCCATTTGATTCTTTGAATAAATGTATTCGGCGCTATTTCCACCTTTTTTCCCCTTTGAACTATTCGACGATATATTTTTGCTTTGTTTTCTGTCGAGCACGCCAATGATTTTGGTTGTATTATCTAATAAATTACCACTTTGTGGTGTATACCCACCGGCATTGTAAAACTGTAAAAAATAAAATTAATAAGTGTAACTTTATAACAAAGCGTTCAAAGTGGTAACTGGTAGGTAATAAAAACGTCCAACACAAATAATAACCACGTTTTCTTCAGTTGAATATCTCATCCATATTTGACGAATGTTTGTGACATACCTAAACGATACGTCCAAGTAATATAATATGGCCATTGGTTGTTACGTACTTATTGGATCAAACTAGATCCAACCTTTACCAAAATTTACTCACCTCTTGTTCCAATTGGTTGGTGCTGTCGCATTCATATCTTCCGCTAAGAAAACTCTCCATTAGAGGATAAGCAAACCAAGTTGTACAATAACCATGGTGAGATTTCTTCTTTTTATGGTAAAGCATTCTAAATGATGTCATGAGTGATTCTTTCTTTTTCTTAAGATCTACTACAGAAAAGTTGATAGACAAAGCCGACTGTATTCGGAGCCATGCATCGTTATTTTCAGTTCTATTTCTGTGCAAAGGATGTTTTGGGTCCCATAAGTGTTGTTCTCGCCTGTAGAGTTCCAAAAATTCTAATACGATATCATTGTTCCACGACATTTAATCTCACAAAATAAATATTATAAGTATTTAAAATCCTGTAGTTGGAGTCACCAAACCAATACCAAATGCGATCATTCACCATTCAAAAATTGCACTCTCTTGGCCAATGTTTGTTTATAAATGTATAGGTGTTGGCACTTGGCCCGATTCCACAAATCAATGTTCGCTATGTGGCATTTGACAACCAACCACATAATATTTGTCTTTAATTATTGGACCAACATCACAAATATTTGGTTTAAAATACTGAACAAGAAAATAGAAAACGATATTGATAAGTTGCTTGTTTTCACTTGTTTTTCTTCTTTTGCCAAGGATCCACCCACAAAGCATGTGGGTTTTGTTTCGGAATATTTGATAAAATACGCGATTCGTGAAGTTTTCGGAAAGTCATACTGTCTCTTTTTATGTTGTGTAATTTTGTATATATGTATCTCTTTTCTTTGCAAATTGAATGACATTTGTGCATAGAATTCATGGGTCTTGTCTAGTGCTGTACGTCGTATCATAAAAAAGTTTACTACGCGGAATCGCCTAAATACGTTGCGACACAAATGTTTATTTAATTTATTCAACATGTATGAGTAGGAAAAAATCGAAACGTAAAATTGTTCAACCCACCACTACAAGAAATATGGCTTCATCACATTAAAGGGTTTTCCTCTATTATTCAAGTGTTAGTCAGCCTAGTGGAGTACCTTAAAACCAATTCTTCTGTTCGTGATTGGCTATCAACACTAAATAAAACCTTCTTTCACTACACATTTTTATTAATAAAACTACTTTGTGTTGATCGAAACAATAGGTTTTGCTTTCCATGCCACATGACAACGTCTGACACATTTCTCCCTGCATAGGTAGAAGGGTTTTCAGCTTTAACAATCGTTTGTACGTTGTCAGTCTGGTTACCAGGATGGGGGAGATTTAGATGCCATGATGAGTTTGAGTGGACGAAATATTTAGGGAGGAAAATGTATTGGAAATAGAGCAGAACATACTGTATTAGCTGTCCAAACAAAGACATTAAACAGTATAGGTATAGACCGGATCATCATTACCATATTTTTCGTCCAAAAGTTATTACCAATTGGTAATACGTCGCTGTCTTAACTGACATGTCCGTGTAACAAGAAGTCTCGATATGTTTAAATTTTGTAAAGAAAACAATATTTTGCAAGAAAATATGCCAATTTACGCATTACAACCATGTCAAAGTTCTAATGAATTTTACATAGGTATTTTGTTATTTCAGGTTGATTGAGTTACTGACGAACAGGCTCAAAATTTTTGTATGACAATTTTCCCAATGTCCGCTCTATATAAACTTAGAACTCTTTGTGCCCAAATGACCGTTGATAAAGTGAAAATTCAGGACCTATTTTTGTTGTATTTTTTTTTAACAAATGAGTTATTTATGGTTTGGTGTTTGTTAGGTTCCTAAAGAATTCATTTTAACCTATAACACGTTAATCTACGGAATACACTCAAACACATATTATATGTCCAATAGCGAAAAATATATCTTTAAATGGCTTTATTACTTTTACTACAGTAAAATGAAATCGACTAAGTAACAGCCTAAGGTATCACTGACAACACTAGTCAATACAATTTTGTTGGTTTGACTTTGTTTCGTCATTCGTCCAAAGTCCAAGAAAGTATATTCATAATATCAAAATATAAAATACGCTTGTTCTGCCATTACCCATCCAGTGTTCTGTGAACTTAGCGAGCAGTTGATACTTAAAGTGCATTAATTAATTAGAAAATACTTATATTGTGTTGAATATAATTTATAATCGAAATGTAAGTTTTACACTTCACTTACCCACAGTATGTACAATTTTTGTAGAAAGGAATGTGTGAATTGTGTAGAACGTACATCCATTTAACTTATTATCGTTATTACGGCACAATTTTGTCGGTACGTTCTAGGCGAAAACACTACGAAGTACAGCCGGTTTAAATTGTTTTTTATTCATATTTCATGCAGTTCTCCGTTGTTAGCTAAACTACCCGCATGTTTATTTCTGTGCACTAAAAATAATTGATGAATGTACTATTTTGATTTATTTGGTAGTTTAAAATTATAAACCATGGCAATATTAAATTGATTACTGAATTTCCTAATTAGATTCGTTTCTAACAACAATACCTACAGAATACTTTCTGTACCCATCACTATTAAAGTTCATATTGTGTGCTTTGCATGAATGTTAACCGTTCCTGTTGTCTATTTATGGCATTGTACAAAGTTTATAGGTGCTCGGATGCATTATCCATGCAAATGATTTAATAAAAAAAAAAACAATCGGAACTTGCTTAACATATAAATGAGTAATAATCAAAGTGTGCTTATAATGCATATTCACTTTGTAAGAAAAAAACTTTTTATCCCACATGTTTATATTTTTGTAAAGAACTCATGATGGAAGTTGTTAAATAATTTGATATTTTGATTATTTTGAATTTGAAATACCTTATTTTATTCTGGAGATGTTCATTTATGATCCTTCTCAGTCCTTTTACGTATTGCCTCAATCTCAACTCTTCATGGTAACGGTAATAAATTCTTTAAATGTGGGTACAATAATTATTCTTCTGACTACTCCTTAGTATACATTATAATAACCTTTATTCACATATTTATTATCAAATCTATGATTCAAAGAGCAAGTAGAGTATCACACATCTTAACATTTTGTGTTCCTCAGATGGCAACAGAAGTAACTCAAGCACCGGCAGCGTTGCCGCAGCTGCAGTCTGTGCAGAAGGCCATGGCCTTCCCCACTGTGGGGGCAGCGGTTGAACAAGTTGGAGCCTTCTACACTAAGGTCAAAGGTGAGAATGAAAAAAAAATCCTATTGTAATGCCTAATTTTTATGCCCAAGCTGATAAACTGGTTAGATCACAATCACCCAAACTACCACCAAACCAAGCTCGTACGTCACAGTGACAAGTGTAGATTTTTAAACATGGTTTTGATTTTTGAGAGAAGCTTAAATTGTCTAGCAGTATTTTAAAAAAATGTGCTCACAGAAAAGACCAATAGCCACTCAGTCTATCATATCAGACCAGACTCATAGCATGTACTTTGTACGACAGTTATAAATACGTAAACAATAGTATTGTGTATTACTGTCATAATAATGCCTAGAATGTGCATTGAATGTTATTTTCCTGAAGGTTGTGCTTGCATGTAGCGCAAAGTAATTCCATAATATTTTTCAATTTATTTGCATCTCACATTAAAATGACTCAACCAATTTTGGTGAAATTTCACTATTATGTAAAACATTCTATTCATGTACAAATTTAGTTATTATTGAAGTAGTACCAATGCTATTAATAACACTTAGTATAGTCAGTCATATTATTGTTTAATTTCATTCACTTAGTCATAATTTGCAAGTGTATTTGTGCTGGCTTACTAACAATAATATCTCTAAATATATCTGATACATTTCACACACGGTTTCTGTTTGAATACCAAATGATTCATTATAAAAGCATGTTGACATATATAAATTGCTCAGCAAGCATATTTATAATAATGCACATCTGTATACTAAGAATTGATAGTATAGCTTAGGCCTTAGTTAATAAAAAACTTACTGGGTCATAATTCGTTTTTGATATGAGTGAGTTTATTAAATATTAGCATTTATGTAAATAGGCATAAGAACCTTGGGTTACTGGGGTACCTACAATTAAACTGTAGGTAATGAATATTACAATGCTTACATCAAGTATTGTTAAGCAGTTTACAATGGTCATGTTTTTTTGAAAGAAATACAATTTCTTTAACAATATAAAATGTTTAGACTGCCACAGTGGCGTAGTTGTATTACGGTACAACTGCAAAGGTGAGGTCTCTGGTTCGATCCCCGGGAAAAGTGATATTGGGTTTTTATATTCAGTGTCAGCTCGGAGTCTGGAATTTGTGCCCGATATGAGGATAGGCTCGCCTATCACATCATGGGACGGAATAAGCACGGCGAAAAGTGGGTGCACTAGTTGCGCTTCAGCCCTTCGGGGATAAAGGGCATGAGTGTGTGTGTGTGTGTGTGTGTGTGTGTGTGTGTGTGTGTGTGTGTGTGTGTGTGTGTGTGTGTGTGTGTGTATAAAATGTTTATTATAATAAACATAAGAAAAAACCAATACAATAAAAGCATCCTGATAAAATCCTTTCAATATCAACTCCCAACAATTCCCAGCCCCTTGACACTCAGCTCATTTCCAATAATGAAATTCCTTTTAACCAGGAGCGCACTCCCTCCTCGAATGGGCACTGTCCACCGCCGAAGCCGGCATGGTGCTGGCGGCCTCCACAGCGGCACCTTACGTGTCCGCGCCACTAGCAGCTGGTGATGCCAAGGTCGCCGCGGCCATCGAGCAGCTGGAGCGCCGCGTGCCCCTCGTCAACGAGCAGCCCAAGGTCATCGTCGAGACGACCAAGCAGGCCGTGCTCTCCAGAATATCGCCGCATGTCAACAAGGTGAGATTATCATTTAACAACTCTTTAGATACGACGCAAGGCTTTGATAATTCCAATGACTTTTATGTGTGTAATATAGATTGGGAAGGTTAATCCGGCTTAGCTTTCTTCGTTACGTATTTGTTTATTCGACCGTCATATACCTAAATTGATTGTTACATTCCTGTGGTTAATTTATACGAAACGCTGTCGAATACCGTTTACAAAATGTTGGGTTTGTGCGTTGCATTGTAATCAGTATCTATAAATAGAGTTCCTAAAAATATGTTTCAGCATTTTCCACAAAATTGAATGCATATGATGATAAGTTTGTACAGTGCAGAAAACTCGGGGATAGTTGTCCCAATTTCTTGTTCTTTTCTTGAAAATACCTACGTCGACAAGGCAACGTTACCCCCATTTTCTTTTTCTAACTGGCTCTGCCCTTTTGGACAATTTTGCCAATGCCAATGTCAAGTGAGGCGGATACACGTTATTACCCCCATAATACGAAATATAGAGTAAAACTAGATACATCTTTTTTTTACCCTACCGTCACTTCGAAACTTTTCATTAGAATTTAGAAATACTATGCAATTTCAGCACTCCAAAATTTATGGGTATTCTTGACGAAATTCAGTCCATTATGGGATTGAAATTGAAATCGAGTATGCGAAAGTATATCTGTGTGGCTATACATGATCTACTAAAAATAAAGTAAATAATTTACTAATAATTTAGCTACGTGCGACCGCTCACGGACTCTGCGCTAGTGCGTTGCATTCGAAGCCCCAGGCGACGGCTGAAGGTCACTCAAATGACACTAGAACGGGAAATGTTACCGACGAATGTGATAGGTATAAACATAAGTACGGAAGGCGGAATATTTACATGCATATTACATACTTAATTATGCATTATCAATGAGTTACAAAGGGTCATAAAGCAAAAAACTTTTATATACTTAGTTAATTAATTTTAACCTAATTGTAAACATATTACCGGGATGGTTGGCGCTCACTTGGGGAGGGCCTACGGACAACAGTGGACGGCGACAGGCTGATTGATTAATTGTAAACATGAAGTATAGACTTGACGTCCATCGACTTTTTGTTTTATTTTATACGGTACGGCAAAGTGACCTCACTGCTCCTGATGGTGGCCAGAATGGGTTCAAATAGTGTCAAATGAAGAGAAATGATTCCGCGCCGGTCGACACAGTTATGTCGGCCTGTTTGAACTGTTTCTAGTCAAATGTGCTTGTGAGCCTAATAGATCTAGATTCTAGAGAATGTCTACGCTACTAACCTGGTGAAAAGAGACAGGTTCCCCGTACATTAGTTTTGCCTCGTTGTACAGAGTCAGAGTGGCCAATATTGTGAAGGTTTACTCAGTCCGTTCCCTGTGTCTATAAATGTAATTTGTAAAAGTCACGGTCCTACAGGCGCGAAATCAGCTGACATTTATTGGGTCTATACAGGGTTATTTTTACATTGCATTACTAAATGAAACCACATATTCGTCTTTACCTCGTCTAAAATCTTGCCAAAAATCATCCATGAATAAGGAATATTATTGCCAAAAATCCCGGTTGTAGTTTTCAAATTGTGTGAATGTGGTGTGTGCGAAAGTGTATTTCTGAATGAAAGTATAATGTTGCCGCTGTGACGAATTATCATAAAGCAGTAGTAGTGGCATTAGAGCGTGTAAACTTAGTTACTTTTTATTGATATTTATTTTGTTCGAAACTTACACTTTTTTATTTTACGTCTATGGTTAAAATAACTTAATGGAAAGCGTTATTTTCGACGAGATAAGTATGTGATTTCATTTATTAACGCAATGTCAAAATGACTTTGTATATTGTATTCAATCCCTATACAGTTTAGCTTAAAGGACAATGGCAGGTCTCCATACATGATTTTAGTTGATGTAAATGTGTAGCGTTTAGAAGTAAAAAAAATATTTAACAATTCAGCAGCAATTCCTAAACAATTATGTATCAAGATTATTAGTGAAAAAAGTCTAAATCTAAAGATTTTTCATTTTAAAGATTTTGAGGTTATGATTTAGTTGACATTTATGAATTGATTCTTACATAATAATATGAATAATGAAACTCATAAAATGTTTGGTAATCTGTCTATTGTCACGCGAGACCCTCCCTCATCACATTCGAACCTAACATTTCACTAAACATGGAGAAGGGTGATCTGCCACACGGCATACTAGCGCGCGGCATGCACCTTCCTCAGCTATACAAGCTTATATATCAAATCATTTTTTATTTATAGATACTACTATAGTAAATAGTAAAGGTTTCTTTGTTTTTTTTTTGTAATGAACTCTGAAACTATTGGGAAAAATACGTTCAGACCCTAAGTCCTAGGCTTTGGGAAATAACAATTAAATAAAAACGAGTTCTGAAAAAAATAAATCACATTTGTTTTTTTTTAATGTTTATTCATCTTCTTCATAATAATTCTCTCTGATAAATATCTCATCTAAAAATTCTCCCGGGGCAGATACATTGCCTTGTCTGGCGGCCCAACCCAAATACCAGACAACTGTCATGGTATGAGCGCAGCAACCTACAGTACGGTTGCTCGACCAGGTACATTATTTTCAATCAAAACATATTATCACACATTTTACAAAAATACTACATGCCAGAAACGAAATGTCGGAAATAGCTTTTTCTTTTAAAATGATATAAGCAATGACCGTAACTATACAGCCAACAGGCAGCTGGTAAGAAAGTATAGAATAGAATAATAGTAAAAAAAATGTGGTAAGAAAGCTGAAATCTTTGTTGTTATTCCTAATGAACATTTTATAGTCAGATATATTTTTTGCAATTTTTAGAGACCTGATGAAAATGATGTTTTGGTAGCCTAAATAATCTTATGTCATTCATAAAAAATGGCCGTGACACATTGCTAAAAAGTCAATTAAGTTTTTTTAATAATTTATGCAACTTATACACACTTGTACAACTAAAGTTAGTATGCTGAAAAATCATACAAAATAATTATATTGAGATTACCATGTATGGAATTTCTAAACGCATAATTTATTTATAAATACGATTTCGCCATTGTCCTTTTGTTGGCTCTGGGTCAGGGGATTGTTAAAAGTACCCAGATGTAAAATAAGTTCAGGCATAGATGAGACCAAAGTTAGTGTTTCTTAATTCGTAGCATTTTTGATCAGGAATATAACGTACATAATATTATAGAGTATTTGTAAATACTTAAGATACTAGACTTTTGAAGCCAATCTAATCGCGACCGATGATGCTACTAGACCTTTTAATGCAGTCCCATCGATACCGATTACACCATTCTCCAATAATTTTCCAATCGAAATTTTAGATACAACTTCGCAGGATATGTATGACCCCCACGTGACCCCCAGAGCACGCGCCTGTAACGGGATGTTCTCGTCACATTATCGCGGTGCACTGAGTTGTCATTCCGCTCCAGTCGTTACTGGAAACTTCTGATAATTCATAATAGCCTTTCGTATCATTAGCTTTTCTACCACATGATAATATGAACGTTATCGGTTGGAAAAATATTTTACAACTTAATGAATTTAATTTATTGATTAACTTTTTCCTTCGATCAATCAATCAATCGCCCAATTTGGTGCTAGGACACTTTCTTAGGATACAACACCCATTTTTATGACAGACGCCGCGCAAGCGACTTTTCTGACTACTTATTTAGGAATTGCTTTTCTATATATATTTTTTATAATCTGCTCGGTAAAGTTACTTCACTGCATCTGGTGTAAAGTGAGGTGAAACCTAAGGAAAAAGTCAACCAGTTGACATTTTTTCCTTTGACGATCGGCACAATTATGCCGGCCGAATTATGGTACAAATATTATGTGTTTAAATTAAAAATAGAACCTATCCAATCATGGTGTTTAAACACTGTTTATTACGTAAATATTTGTATCGATGCGGAAATTAAATCTTCATTTCGTTTCTTGCTTCCTATAGCTTCGCCGAAATTATCAATTTACAAACATGGTTGATTTTTTGTTAGTTTTTACCTTAGCTACAGCTTAAAAGTCTAAGCAAAACAATTTACGAGTTCCGTTAATCAGCGTTCTGTCTCGTCGAGGTTGATAGCTGTTATCAGCGTGATAAGATGACGCGTTTATCGCTGAACCGGATTTTAAGTTCCTTGCCTGTAACAACATCCTGCTATTAATAGGATGTATGTGGCCTTAATGCATAGGTCATAGATCACATGTTCAACATGTACAAAAATCTTAATTACTACACAAGTTATCTTTTTATTTAGGTTATCTTTACGAGTAGACTCCCTTGGTGGCGTAGTTGTATTACGGTTCGAATGCAATGCTGAGGTCTCTGGTTCGATTCCTGGGTCGGGCAAAGTGATATTGGTTTTTTCTACTCAGTATCAGCCCGGAGTCTGGAATTTGTGCCCGATATGGCGATAGTCTATCACATCATGGGACGGAATACGCACGGCGAAAAGTGGGTGCACTAGTTGCGCCTCTGCCTACCCCTTCGGGAATAAAAGGCGTGAGTGTGTGTGTGTGTGTGTGTGTGTATCTCTACGAGTAGTTTTTGTGTAGTCACGTTGAACAAGCGTTGAACGGATAATTCTTGTGCTATCAGTTAAATTGAAATAATTAATTAATGTAGTTTACTATGAAATTGGTTTTTCGTTGCCTGTGATTTTCTTTTTTGATCCAATATTAATTGTACAAGTATAGGGGGTATCTATCATATGATTTTTATTGAAACTTATTGTAGGTACTTCAGGTGTGTTCATGATATGATTTCTATGTCATGCCTAATAGTTGAAGTTATAATATCGTATCGGGGTATAAAATCACTTCAGAAATAATCTTTTGTTAGCTAAACAGATACCTTACAATGTGAAATGAAATGAAATGAAATGAAATAATTTATTCGAACCCATATTCGTTAATATTGACGGAATCTATTCCGTCAATATTAACTCTACCACCAGTTCGGAAAGCAGTTCTCACTAGTGATGCGACTCGAATAGGATTTTATGACTCGAGTCACTCGAGTAATTTCAGTACGTTACTCGAGTTGTACTCGAGTTTTCGAGTCACTCGAGTTAAAATATTTTGTATTTTCACGCCATGCAACTCGAGTGAGATTTTTTATAGCAGTTTTTAAAACCTTTATTAATTCAGATTACTTGAGAAACAACGATTGGAATACAGATAACTAATAACGATTAACGTCCGCGTTTCGTTATCTACGATTAAAGAAAAATGCTAAGGTTAACAAAAAAATCAATAGAAATTAAAAATTATATTATGCTCACTACTATACCGAAATAAAACTCGACGCGGTTATGAGAATTTAACCCTACCTAAAAATCTAAATCGTGATAATATAAGTATAAATATGTGTATAAATATAAATAAAATTTTGTAAATAATCTGAAACAAAAAAATTAGAGGTGTCAAGGGACACCCGGATGGAACGAAGTTCCTTTCGATTAATTAGTGAAGGAATTGTAATAAAATTTTATTTATATAACCGAGTGTGTATATATATAAATATATAAATATTTTCCTATTTCCGTTCCAATGCATAAGTTTCTAGAGAAAAAAACAAATAAATACGTGTGGCACTCGGAGACTGCCGCGGTAAAGCTATTGCATAGCATTTTTATCATAAATTTTGATTGACTAAACACAAATTCGATCTTACGCTTACCACATAAAGTAGATTTTTAAACGCGAGCAAAGCACGTTTAGTCTTGTTATTGATAAATGTCGGTAACCAAAGTAGAATAAATCAACAAGATTTGAAAAAAGAATGTTACGTTCGATTCTTTTGTACTCGTGCCGTGCCAACGCTGGGGAAATAGCTTCTACGCAATGTATTTAATGTTCATATTAGATTAGTAAGAAATCGTTTTAATGACTTAATAAATAAAATAAATAAAAATATACTCGTTTCAAGAATTATAGCTTCTACGCATTGTATTTAAGGTTCATATTAGTAAAATAATAGCAAAAAGTGTCGTGACAACTTTTCGTGAGAATTTTTTCCCTTTCACAACGCGCGATAAGGAACTTCGTTCCAACTAATAATATTATGCGATATATAAGAAATAAAAATACAAATGACAGGTCTTTGTCAATGTTGCCACTTACCAACTCGTACTTTTTAAGATTACTAGGCCTAATAGTACAGGATCCCTGGTCCATTTTTGCACTTGATTACTATCAAGCCAATTTTCCGTGAGTAGCTTCATTTTGATGAGACGCCCAACAATTTCCTGTACCAAAACTCGATTGTGGTAGGTAATAGGGGTAGCAGGGATAAAATATGTTGATTTGATGATTCTCAAAAAATGATTACTAACTGTTTTTTTTTTGTTACATCTGATGATGATTATCTAAATTATTCGAAAAAATATTTGTCCTACAAAATGTATGGTTTGATCAAAGAGTCCCCTCCTTCCACCATGTATCGATAACGAGGTCATCAAAAATAATTACTAACCAGCTGATTTTTTATTATTTTACCTAGTTAATATTTTTATAATTTAATAGTCACATTGTCCTACAAATTGCGTGGTACGTCATCCCGGTCCTACGCTGAGAAATTGTTAATACCACAATACCATTTTTCTCATTACTACCTATAGGACAAAAATATTACATAATAGGTTAGTGTGTTTTCTGCCCAAATGAAACAATGTCCTACTAGAAAACAGGTATGTATCACTAGTCCGACAAGAATTGTCATTTTTTCGTTTTCCTACTTGTAACATAAGATACAGTGAAAACATCTTTCTTAAAATTTAAATAACATTATTTTTTAATAAACTAGGTACAAAAATTTGTGTATTTACATATAAAAAAATCTTCATCAGATTCATCTGATAAATCTTCATTATCTTCGCTACTAACATCACTGTCATCTACATCTATTTTGTCTTCCTCATTCGTGATATCTGACTCTATAACATGAAAAAATTAAGTAAATAATACAATAATGAATAATCAACCAGTAAATAACAATAGTATTAATAGAGTACCTTGTATGTCATAAGATAATTCTTCAAAAGATGGACTTTGGGGACCATCAAACCAGATGTCCATCCAAAATTTTCTGGCATTTTTTCCGAGGGGCACCACATGTGTGCATTACACCATACATGACAGATGAATGCAGTTCTTTTAATCTATTGCAACAATTCTCGT
This sequence comes from Sphinx pinastri, assembly GCA_947568825.1. Classification (NCBI taxonomy): domain Eukaryota; kingdom Metazoa; phylum Arthropoda; class Insecta; order Lepidoptera; family Sphingidae; genus Sphinx; species Sphinx pinastri. The sequence continues at coordinate 2,712,437 of OX387627.1, read as the reverse complement.
TACAGAATGAAGACCCATGACACGTAACTGTTTTTATGGCACTTTTTATCTATAAAGTTTAGGATTCGCACACTTTTGCGCCATCTTTTTGCCCACTGCATAAGATCAAATTTCGCATGATAGAATTTGACACCGATCGTTATCGATACATATTGGAAGGACTCTTTAATCAAACCATACATTTTGTGGGACAAATATGTTTTCAAATAATTTAGGTAATTATCTTGAGATTTAACAAAAAAAAAGCCAGTTAGTAATACATTTTTGAGAATCATCAAATCAACATATTTTATCCTTGCTTCCTCTGTTACCTACCACAATCGAGTTTTGGTACAGGAAATTGTTGGGCGTCTCATCAAAATGAAGCTACTCACGGAAAATTGGCTTGATAGTAATAAAGTGCAAAAATGGACCAGGGATCCTGTACTATAAGGCCATTGCATAAAAAATAAAAAATATAGTACATTTCAACTAACAGCATATTATAATACATAGTTTCATGACACTGGCTATTTGTATATGGTAAATTGAAATTTGTCATGCTACATTTTTGATAAAATGCTTTACCCCAGCCACACTATGTCCCTGCTCACTTCCCTCGCTACTCATCGAGTATTAAAATTAAAAATGTTTACCTAAATAGACAGCACTGACGTTTGTGAAGATGACACTTGACAGTTGACTAGTGAAGTAAAGTTTGGCGAGAGTCTACTCGGTGCGCCGAGTTGACTCGGCAACTCGAGTGCAAATTGACTCGAGTCAATATTTTTTTCACTCGAGTACGAATTTCGCAAACTCACTCGAGTCACTCGAGTAAAAACACGACTCGAGTCGCATCACTAGTTCTCACTAGAGAAGAACGGGCAAGAAACTCTAGTGTTGCTCTTTTCAAAATCAGTTCAAGGTATAAAATACAATGCATTATGTAGAGAAAAAAAAAATACAATTCAGTATTTGTTAAGTTTTGTTTAGAGCAGTTCATTTATATACTCGCAAAATAGGTAATAAATTTTTAAATTCCAACACTAGTGCATAACTATCTCAGGAATCATGTAATAATTTGATCTGAAATGTTCAAGATGTCGCTATTAATTTAAGTTCAAGATATACCCCTAATACTTAGATATAGTAAGCGACAAGGGCAGACCAGTCCACACAAGCAGCACTCGTTCACGAGTATGACGCATGTGCCAGCCATCGGCCTCCTCAACCATATTACAGGGAAGTGGCCGACCCGGCACACGACGCCGCCGCAGGCACAAGACAAGTTAAGGAGTATGTCATACCCAAGCCGCTCACAGATGGAAACAAAGAAACTTTATTGAAACGAAAAACATGATTCCAAAGAAAATCTGATCTGAAAGATTGGTAATATAATTACTTGCATGTTTATGTTCTATATGTTTAGGCAATGTTGAGGATTTAGGCGAGTTTTGTAATAGGCAGCCATGCCATATTAGATTTAGGGGATATTATATGGAATGTGACAGTTGGGAAGTCATTATCATGCACAATAACAGTCCATTCCACAATGTCTTAAGTAAATATTATCTGCAAGTTAATGTATAAGCCAGTCATTGCTGAATGCACTTGTTTTGTTTACCATTTATTTGAGAGTTAGACTTTTGTTTATGGTCACCCTATATTATATTCAAACAGACATGAACATGCACTCAGTCTAATAATATAACAATAATAATCCTTTAACATGAAATTCAGTTAATAATTTTTACTCCAACTTGAATTATATATGTATTAATGGTTTCCTTTCTCATCATTACTCATTATGACAAGTACTATTTAGTGTTTAGCCACACAAGCTCATAAAATTTTAATTTTAGTAAAAATTATATGTTTACACTAATAAAATCATATGAAAAAATTTAATCCCAGGCTTTTTTATCCTCTATGTATTCTGAAATCTTGTAATAAGCTTTATTACATAACTTTCGCTTAATAGTTGTTTGGAATTTACCAATGTTTAAACACTTAATTTCAGTGGGAACTTTGTTATAAAAATGTATACAGAAACCCTTAAAAGATTTGCTGATTTTTTGGAGCCTTGTTTTATGATTAACTAGATTATTTTTACTTCTAGTATTTAAGCCATGGATATCGCAAACTATTGGAAAGTTTTCTATATTCTTATGTACGTACATTAAATTAGCGAATATAAATTGTGATGCTACTGTCATTATATTTGTTTCTTTGAATTTTTCTCTTAGAGAACATCTAGAGCTTAGGGAGTAGATAAATCTTATAGCTCGTTTTTGAAGAACAAATATAATATGTGCCTTTGGCAATCCAATGCTCTACTGAAGATAATTGGACTAGCATGTTAGTTGTTTGGCATATTCCCTCTTAGGGGAAGATACGTTTGGCTTGTTTTTGTATTTAACATAAATTCAGATAATATAGGCATGAAATCCAACTTGTTCGCATTACGAGAAGCCGTAGGTAGAATGGTAATTTCGCGGTATGTAGGCATTCGTGCGAATAAACTGTCTTGAACCTAATTTATCGAAAGTCGGTGTTATTTTGTTGCTTGTAAGTTTGAAAATAGAAATATATCGTTATGTCTCTCGCACACCCGCCCTATACATGTGGTGACGTCACACTATAGGTCGTGTGTTTTTTAGATTGAAAATCATCTCTTCCATAACTTTCGTACTTGTTATTCTTTTAAGTTATAATTTGCTGCATTACATCATTTATTAAGTCCATTTAACACATTTTACGAAATTATATATTAAAATATAAATATCCATGTTTATTTTAAAAACAAACGATTTTATATCTATTCTGGTTTCTTTGATAATATGTAGACTTTATCATTATCATATCGTAATGCGTGTAATACATACTTTTAAATAGAAAATACTACTTCGCATAAAAGCGGGCAAATTTCCATTTGTAGTCGGTTCGCGTTACTAATTAACAATCATTATAGGTAATCGTTGGCAAAAGATAATAAACATCAATATTTTTAACCGACTTCCAAAAAAGGAGGTGGTTCTCAATTTGTGTGTTAGTATGTTTTAACTTCTTGAAGCAAAATTACTAACAGCTATGAAATATGCTTTGAATAGCATTATCATATTGACTACAAGCATTTGTGTTATAGACATTTTATTTTTCCGTAATTGATGTTTTCCAACTGAGAAGTTTTGTTACCTAGCATGAAGCTCGCCCCATGAATACTCCAAGCTTTATAAATTACTGTGCCCTAGGTATACGGAGCGCGCGTCGTAGCAGAACAACGCGTCAAGTCGCTGAAGGAGTTGTCGTGGGCCAAAGCAAACGCACTGCTCTCTACAGCGTACGGTCAGAAGGCGATGCACGGCGTCGACTCCGGCGCAACCTACGCCATGCAGCTGCTGGACCATTACCTGCCGCCTGTTGGAGTTACTGAGGAGCCATCTAGTGAGTATTAGAGCAATAAAAGTAAAGAGATGAGGTTATAGCACTGATGTTTCTTTGTAGAAGTGACGTAACTAGGGCGGTGCCAGCAGTGCCCAGGCACAGGGTGCAGAAATGACCAGACCAGCACCAAGGTTTGGATCATGCATGGGCGCCGTTATGGAAGCTCGCACATGCCGCATAAAAGGCTGGTTACGGCGCGTACATAGTAAATGATTATACAACTTCTACTAATCGGCTCATACCCACCTATTGTTGCATGCATGCCTCTCTCGATCACGCTGCTCTTTCTTGTCCAGTGCAAGCCTTATCCAGCTTGACGGCGTACCTCGAGATGTCGTGTTACAATCGAGCTGGTGGTCTGCTTCTATTTTTTTTTACCGTTATCGGTTACAATAAAGTGACTGCCTTGCTCCATCTGTATTTTGTAGGGATATGGACTTCAGGTTGCTAGTGCCGACTTAATACCAATATACAGTTACAATACCTAACCTTGTTTGTCCCTAGCTGACATCACCCCATCGACTGCGGACCCAGCGCTGCACACGGTGCAAACTGTGGGCAGGCTCAGCGCCGTCGCCGCAAGAAGGGTGTGGGCCAACCTCGCTTACAAGATCAACGAACTTAGACAAACTGGTAAATACGCATACTATAACAAATAAGATAATGGCCACGAGGCTATATGAGTAGTGACATCAAACTGGCATGCAAATGTTTTAGATACAATAACTGATTTATTGGCAAGTTACATTTGAGGTCAACCGGTGTTAATAGTATTGTTATTAAGTATTACGACAATAATTTAAGGTTTTAACTTTGTCATTCTAATTCAAAATAATTTTACTATTATAACGCTAACATTATTTAAAATTTAACTTAACGAATTTTTTCTTGTTTATGATAGCAAGGAATGATAAATATTTATTACCGCTTTCGTCTCGCAGGCATAGAACTAGACGTGCGTCGTTACGTGACAGCGTTACTAGCCGCCCTGCACCTCGCCAAGGTGACCAGCCAGCAGCAGCGAGACGAGCAGGCGCCTCCTCCGCAGCAGAACAACGCGGAGCCCTCGCCCTCCGCCCCGGAACCGTCCCACAACACCAGCGAATCCTCCCCCACCACCGCCAACAAGGTGAAATCCACACCGGAGGCGAAGTCCGCGGAGCATTCGCAGAACTAATTATTACATATCTATTATATACAATTAATATAAGTTTCGCATTTGTATGAGTGTAATTGCATGATCGGCTTTATATTGGCATTTTATCAGGTAACGGCCGTAAATTTACATTGCAAATGATTCTCCTAGTTGTAAGCAAGCCACAATGCCGATACACAAGATGTATCCACATTGTTATGGCGAATAGTTCGTAAGAATTTTATCATATTTACACTCTCAATAAAGACTGTCTAATGAGTCTTATATTTGTATTTATATGGCATGAATTGTGAAGTATTTTATATGGAATGTATTTTAAATAAACAACTTATACAGTAATAATGTTTTATTGTACAATACTTTACTCCAAAACGATTAATGCTATTGGGTACATATGTCTAAAATCTAAATAAATACTTTTTGTTAGGCCATCTTGTTTTTGAAGCGGTATCTCGAGATATGAGACTTGATATGGACACTGAGTTGATAACAGCCTTAGATAAAGTATAGTTATGAATCGTATTTCACAGTATGTTTTAAAAACTAATTTTAGAAAAATTGTAATACATTTCGCAGACGAATATAAATATTATAAAATTGAAATATTTTTGACTATGAATGAACATAGATATATATATATAATAGATAACAAAATATGATGGAAACGGAACAATTTGAAAATCTTGTAACTACTATAATATAAGTAGCAAATCATTCTCAATTCCATTAAAAGTAGTTACTTCCAACCGTAAGATAACTTCGAATTAATTGTTAGTTAAGTAAGACTGACTGACTATTCCAATGAAACTTAAAACCGTACTTAGCAAAACTATACTGCAGGAAAGTGGCGTGATACGACACGGCCAAATTTTGTTTACATGAAATCGTATAAGCCCTCGCCACTGCCGTAAAACAGCGTGATATAATAAAAAAAAAAATTGTCGTAACATAAAAAGTACATCTTTACATAATTCCGTCTCCACCAACCCATCACAACAACAATCTATGAAACACGTACGAAAATATGTTTTTTTTGGCACAAATCATTATTTTTTATTGCAATATTATTATACTTTTATTTATTTATAACACTGCATTTAAGCCAATAGCCTGGATACATAGCTTGTGAACCCTCAACTTATACGGTTTGGTTAGGTAAGGTTGGGTTTGGAAAGGCGACGCGGCAATTGTTGCATTTACGAAGCAAACGAGCAACTTTATTCGTGTATCAAAAACGTATTTCGGTTAGTATGGGGGGTCAATTGCTGCGCCTTCCTTGAGTATTAGTAAGTTTCATTGAGGATGGTTCAGATATGGTCAATGAAACCACGGTGCGGCCTGAGGGATAAGATAGCATATTTATGACCTAATAATAAAACTAATAAGTATTAAGCTGCCATTTAACATAACTAGTTATGAAATTATGCATAGGACGCAATTAAACATTTTAGGTAATAAAATAAAAAGACGTCTCGACGTCGTAGACTTCGGAGTATCTAAACCTCTGATTACATAGTAGGTACCTACCTAGTTCCGAGGTCGACTATAACACTATAAAAGTTGTTTAGGAACACTATTCTAACAATATGCACAATGTACATACATTGTACAATGAATTACATAATTTATTTTCATCATATTCTAAATAAACGTTAAGAAAAGTGGTTAAAAATTGTCCCGACACATTATGACGGAACGCTTTTTAAAATTTTCGTACCAATGTAGGTGAATAGAATGTGCCTTATAAGAATCATGCGAGACATTCTTCGAAATGGAACATTCAGCAGCGTTAGTTTCCTCACAATGTGTAAAGGGCGATGATAATATAAAGTTGAACAAAGTACAAGGAAACAAGAACATTATCGTAATGCAGTTGAAGTAATGGGGGTCACTGACCCACACCAGGCTTTCAAAGCTAATAGACACGATGTTTTGTTCTAAGTACAGAGAATATTGCAGATATTTCGAATTTTAATTCTATTAAGAATTTTTATTACTACTGAAAAAAAGTAGGTACTATTTGATGCACACGAGGCGACGTAATTTTCGATTACTGACGCCCCAGTTTATAAAATACAAATATTGTAAGTAGGGCAGCAATGCGAGCAAATATTTTTTTACGTTTACTTGCAAACATTTTGAATCAGCACTTTCATAATAATTTTGAGAGTAACAAAATACTGAATTAAGATAAAATAATTGTGAATATTTTTTTTGTGAGGGAGTTCATTAGCTGTAGTCTGTAGGCATTTTATTTCATTCTATTCTATTTCTTATAAATTGTTACATCTTGGTGAATATTTCTGGACCACCATTCCAGACTGATAAAACTAAGGTTTATGATCCAAGTGATTATTACTACATATACAAAATTACGTATCATTAAAAAACTCTAAAAACAATCGACAATAAAACACTTATACTGACAAAATTCATGAACAGTGTCTTGAAAATCCGTATATATTTCGATAAAAGATAATACTATCACGAATTCTCGTCTTTTATTATTATTTATGATAACAGTAGGTAAGCTAATTGTACATAAGTATATGTTTCGGTAGATTAGGACGCATGTGTATTCTCACGCTGTGTTTTATAAAGCATGCTTGTATTCTGCCAAAAATGTAAACGATCCTTTGTGAGATAGCTGGATTGTTTAAACAACCCATTACGATGGTCATAACAAATGTTTAATGTACTCTATACAGTATTCACACTAAACAGTATAATATATAAACTAAGATCACGTTTCTTCCAAAATGGTTATTAGACTCCCCAGAGCAATTGTTCTTTTTTCTAGATCAGATTAATTAGTAAATAGAGATTCTTATAGAAAACCTGTTGCGCATTTGAAACCTGATGAAACACATTATCTCACAGTTCCGTTTACATTCCTGCAGTTGGTAATATCTCATGTCTACGTAGTGAGTGTCGTTACTTGTGAGGCGACGCAGGGTCGGCTGCAGCTTAGCCCAGGCCGTGGTCCTCGAAGAAGCCCTGCGGCGTCTCCTCCTGCAACAACGGTCATCACTGAGCCAGTGTCGCTCGTGGCCGCGTTAGAACGAGCTATCGCTTTTCGGCTACGCGACATGAACTGTACATTGTTTCACTTTAAATATTTAATTAGGCCTGTATTCCATAAATATATCACCAAATTGATTTGTACTGTTATGCTATTCAGTTAAATATTACTGTGCAAAATTCTAATTTAATTAGAGATACTTCCTACGTTTAAAAGAAATAGTTGCTTTCTATGGAATCAAAATTAACAAAAAAAATCCCTTACTCATACATTACCTTCTTATATGTAAGGCGTAACAATGAAAATCATTATGACAAAAATGTATTTTATTAAACGTATAAGTACAATATAAAAGGTATGAGATACGATACTAGACTTGTATATTTAGGTAACGCTTATTGCACCACAAAAATATTAGAGAACCATAGACTTTAACAATTCCAATGAAAATATAATTTTATTATGCACTTTAGAAAATATTTCAGCAATCTCTTTAGTTACGACAAAAGGCAATATCTGATATATTTCTCACATGTAATTGTGACGCACAAGCATTGGATTAAAAACTTATTTATGACAAATTTTATTACTCGTTGTATTTCGATAAACAATTACGCAGAATAAATTTTGAAGATTTCAAGTTATGAAGTAATAACTCGTTATATGCCACGACAACTGTTGTAATGATAACACCAATCGTTTTATTTCGTTATGTTACACTGTTTTTGTTTTATGGCATTGAATGACAAGACGAGCATGCCGTTCGCCTGATGGTAAGCGATACGACCACCCATAAACAGTAGCAACACCATCCAGCACCTTGAGTTACAAAGTACTGTGTGGCATTCCACTGCGCTCGTCATCCTGAGACATAAGATGTTAAGTCTCACTATGTCCTTTAGTTCCACTATGTTGTCTATTGTAATAACATTGTTTTATTACTGAGATAAAAGTGCACATCTATATTAACATGATGTGTTCTCTTTGCAAAATAAAGTTTTGGCATGTCTATTCCCATATAAGTTCTAAAGTATAAAATATTTGTAAATATTCTAATTATTTTAAGTTCAACTAGATTTCTAAGCACCTTTGGTAAGTAAAGGTATTACTGTAACATTTCCGAAATAAACCCGCGTTGCCAAGCCAGGTCCGTATTTGGGAATACTGGGTGGGTTTTTAGGACTCATCTTTTTCATTCATCATTTCTATCATATTTTTTTGTCTCATTCAACATAAAAAATACTATCCCACTTATGTAATAAATAAAATCGAATCTTTGCTATAATTCGGAAAATATAACACCATTAAATAAACTCTAAGGACAAAACATAAAATAGAATATTGAATCAAAGAAAACTTAATATAAATAAAGAGAAAGAGAACTCGCGTACTAACCAAAAATATTACTTTTTCAAAATAATATAATGTAATCTTGTTTAAGATATTTCGATGTATGTCCGATAATAAAAAATAATCTAAATACGTTGCCTATATTCGAGACAATTAAGTATACTTTAATAATTTAATACTTTAACGATGATCAATAAATTTAATAATATGTATTATTCCCAATCATTTTGAAATTTGTAATTTATAGTGGAATACCTACTAAAATAGGCGCAAAGACATCATACGGTTGCTGTGTCTCCGTAGTGACTTCATTAAGATCAATAATAATTATTCTCACCTAATTCCTCTGGCTCATTCACCTCTACTCTCTGGAAAGTTGGCCTCTCGAATATAGGCATTGTGTTTAATTTTCACTCTCTTTAGTTTGCAGGTAATATACTTGTAATTCGTGGATGCCGGATGGACATTATTTACAGAAAGTTGTATAAAAAAATCACAAAATATCTTAATTTCGCATGATAATCTAAAGTTTTAAATAACTCAATTATTATAATATTAAGGTAGTAAATAATTTTTTTTAGCAAAGCGAAACTTGGAAAGTATCGTTTAAATATTGGTCCACTTTTGTCAGACAAACGTTGCGTGTTCAGAGGCCGTATCTAAAATTTAACTATTTCAGTCAACTTTTAGTGTGTGTTAACGTAGGGAAACTTATTTCGCGCGCGAAAACAACGTCACCTTCATTTTATATGATTTTACATTGAAAATAAAGAAATTGTCTCTTTCATAATTAAGGCGACTTTTATACCAATAAACAGTAATTTTCGTGAGTTAGTTTAAAGCACGATTTTGATTGAAAAGGGCAACATGTTTGAGTCTTCGTACAACAAAATTTCTGAAACAGACGTTGGAACTTGGTGGATAGATTGAAATTAAAGAAAGATATGAAAAATGTGGCTCGTTTATTTTATTAGTGTTGAAATAGTCTTTCCGATGATGTATTAGAAATTAATCAGACCAGTTTATTTTTTGAATAATCACGATGAAAAGTTGACTGAAATAGTTGAAATTTTAGATACGGCCTATTCAGACACTAATGCACGGAATAGGAGATAATAATTAAATACAAATACTTACACGACTCACACTTCAAGTTAATTATAATTAAAAATATATTATCTTACTAAAGATGTCATTTGTGTTGTCACATATGTTAACGTTAGTGATATAGCGAACTTCATTGGCGTTGCCCAAATTTTTACAACATCACGTACATATATGTATGGTTCTAAAAAAAATAATTTGAACAGGACACATTAATTTTTTCATACGAAAATCGATATGGGTAGGTATTAAAATGTAATTAAAAGGGATAAACGGTGTCAAAACAACAGGAATCAATGTTATCAAACCTATAATACTTATAGTATTCAGTCAGTATTCTATTACATTTTTTAGACATCAACGCCCGCTTATATATAGCTATAAGCTAATTTCCTTAGGTATATAAATGGATACTGGTGTCCACCGCGGGCGTTCAGGGATTACGATATAAGTGCTTAGCTATTTTTTAGTTAAAAGTAAAGTGATTTTTTTGGTTTCATATGCCTCTAACTTATTAGTATTCGAGATATCACTAGTTAACATCCACAAATTTAATTATTTATACAAATACATATATCGCAGTCATGACAACTCTTAAACAGGTATGTATTTAGAAGCGCAGCGCGTGGCCTGATGGGTCCCAGACGACGTCCACGACGTGGCGATACTCACAGTAAGCCCACTTCTCGTAGCGCCGCATCCACAGTCTCGTCCTAATAAAATTGTCCATAAACATGCGAGCGTTCGGGGGGTCAATATTCGCTTGTCTATGGAGTTTTTGGCACTTATAATACCTACTCTATTAGCCTTTTTGATAACCGTTTGACGACATGTTCATCTACTTGGAATTAAAATGTTACTTAAATTCTAAATTATACAATACCTTTTTATTTATTTTAAAACCTAATAATTTCACAAAAATGCCAAAACAATGGCGTTTCATGAACCTGCACTGCAGTTATTGTATTTCATAATAATTATAGTTGGCATGGAAGTAAAAATTGAATTTTATCGTATCCTCAGCAGTTCTTTTCTTTTGTATTAAAAACTAATAGACATTTCACAGAAGCATGGTTATGTTTATCATCTTTGATTTACCACTTCGGTAGATATAGTTATGCCCATACCAATGAATGACCGCATACAGACTGGCACACGTGTTAATTTAGCACACAAAGATGCGCGAGCAGCATGCTGTTAATACAAACTAACGCTGGTCCACACCGAGGAAAGCATTATGACAGCTTCCGCTTAGTGAATATCCGCACACCAGTATATGGGATGGCTGTAGCATGAGTTTTTTCGAATACATCCATATTGAATTTTTCATAAAAAGTCGTTGCAAATTGTTTTTCTTTTTAACAGTGCTCGCCTAGACTACAAAACTTTTACACTGACGTTAGCGGTATCTATTTGCCATACACCACTACCCATTTTCTTATTTAGCCCACCAATAACGAAAAACAAATATTTCGAAAAGACCAAATTAACCAATTGCAAGTAACTCATGCCACAGCGAAGGATAGGTTACATGCAAGAAAACAGAATTTCCTTTGAATCAAATGTATTTCGACAAACTCGTTATAATATACGCATGAACAGCCAAACCTTTACCAAAAGACAATGCTTCACTGCACCACACACCAATGATATAGCATTCAAAGCATGAAATATCATGTTTTTAGTCAATTTGAATAAAATCATCCTTTAACGTCCGAATATTAACTATAGGCTGCATATATCAGCTGTAATGTGATTTTATTGAAATTTTAGTTCATAAAATTTATAAATGTGTGACCTGAAGACCCGACTACGCGACTGTCAGGTTCTAGGTTAGCAAAGCAGTGTCCCGTATACAATTTCTGATATCATCTACACATACATGAAGCCCAACAATATAAACAGTCTATTATGGCCTAAATTACTAAATTATAATATCAGATACAAGATTCAAATCGAAAGTTATGGAATGTTTTCTATGATTATAATATGATATTACAGTTACGAGTATTTGTCTGTGTACATGCTGTGTATGATAATAAAGAGTGGAAGATAATATATATATTTATATTGATATAATAAAAAAAGTTACGAAAACAATGTCATGCATAGCGTAAAATAATAAGCGGTAGCTAAAGCGTGACATGAGACTGGGTAACGGGTGTCAAAGGTCTGTGGGTTGATCGTGCAACGCGAGGTGTGTACCGCGCATCATACTTAGATAGATAATTATAGTCTCAAAGGTAAGAAAAAAGTCTAAGCTTCAAAATATTATTACATCTTACACACTTATCAAAATATACAAATGTGACGTCTTGTTCAAGCAAAATAAAAACAGAATCCAACTGACAGAAGTATTCCAAATAAGCATCAAAAAGCGGTTCCATAATGAAACGACTGAACTAATAATGGGGGTCTTCAAAGTCAATAAACGTATTTTAATGATTTATAAATATAGAGGCACACACCACGCGCCACGTGATAGCGGTCACATGTATCTGGCTATACACACATAAACAGAGTTGTAGCGTTTTCAAGTTCCAAGGATGTGCAAGGCGTCAGTGCAACAATCCATCGTTCAGGTCCTGACCGCCACCAGTGCATGCATATCACACCAAAACAACATAATAAATTAGCCCAGTGCAGTACAGAATCGGTAGGACAAGCAACATGTTTCATTAGCTAACATCGGAGGTCGTGTACTATATTTGTTATACGTCTATATAGTATGTACCATCTCGTCGTGTAAGTGGTATCAACAAGTCATAAGTGTGTAGACTTACTAGATTTCATTTTCCGTGCTAAACAAAGAAGTGTAGTTTTCTACTAATTAAGTAAGTTCAATGAATAGATGCCTGTTGAAAGTTTCATTGACTATTCGATATGTTATAGATATGTTTTTAATTCACATATATATTATAAAAAATTTACAACTTATGAGTGCAAAACAGTACATAATATAATGATATGTAAATCAGTGCTGTATATTATATTCCCTACACGCATATTCTAAATACATTAAACAATGAAAAGGCACTACCGAGGCCACTTTACTAATCATACTGGTCCACATTGTTATAATTTACACTCAGAAGTAGCTAGAGATATACCTAAGGCATTTCAGTAGACATAAAAATGGGTGTAAAGATTTATCTTGTGAAAACTACACCTTAGAAAACTATTCAATTGAAGATAGTTGCGTTCATCCTACTTTCTCATAAATACATCCTGTATTTTATATACATAATATAATTCTGTTTATATACATACTATAATTGTAAAGCATTCAGCTTATCAAATCACATTATAAAAAATATTGAATATAATATTAACAAAAATAATTGAAAACCCACCACCATACAACATCTAAACCAAAAAGCTTTTATAATATTAATATCATTCCCAAACTTAATAAGCCCCGACACACATTTTTGACTAACCAAAATACATAACGTAAATCAGTAGCTATTTCTCAATAAGTGATACATTCCTTCACAAAGCGTGAAATGTGAAGACTAGAACACGAATAATACTACGGGATATCATCATACTTTGTTAAATAAATATCGCCCACATATTAGAGTCCTACAAATGGTGCCAACATCTACCATATATAATATTTCTTTAAACCTACAGTTTGTGTTTGTTTAATTCTATACTAAGCTGATTCGTTCTTTGGCGTATACACCTTATGCTTGTATGACAACATTTATTATCTAGTGAAGAAATTGCAACACTTTTTTCACTATATTTCTCAACTTGGATAATAATCAAAGCTATATTAGTGCAAATATCTATAGTATATTAGTAAAGTTTAAAACTATTGCAATATTTAAAGATATTATACATTTTCGAAAAGCGCGTTATAGTAATACTTATATAGTGCATTTAAAAATCTCTTAGACTTAACGCTCCAATAGTTATTTATTAAATATAAAGAGTAACAAGAGCAAGCAGGAAAAATACTAAATGTCAAGAAAATTGTATAGTTAGCAAATAACAGCACATTGTACAGTAGAAATATTTAATAAAAGCATTTATAGAATATTGCATCTTCTTTATAGATAAGCTAAATTGTTGCAATTTGTTCACCGGATATGACCAGGCATGAAAAATTCTATTACCAGTACTCAAATAGTAGACCTAAGATAATTGCCGTCATGGACAAGATGTAAATATATAAAAAAATTTGGACTTTTTGGTTTTCATAGCTCATTGTTCTTTTATGCATAAGTTGAGCAAATAAAAGATATTAAGAATATACCTAACCATTGATCCTACATTTTGACCCCACATTAGGAGACCTGAATACAGCCCTGTCCATATGAGTAAAGAGAAATGTTTATACAAGCTCATTGTCCTGGCTACTGACCTCCTGCAGTAGATCCTGTGCAGCAATGGCCTTCAGCACATTTTTCTTGCTGGTTTCCTGGAGCTCTCCGCCAAGCACCAGCTCGTCCAATATAAAATATGCTTTCTCAAAGTTGAAGATTATATCCAGTTCGCATACCTGTAAATAAATTGTTAAGAAAATTATCAACTGAGGATGTTATACGTAAAAAAAAACTTATTAGTAAATACTCTTTGTTTTTAATTATTTTCGTACTAACAAAATAAAATTAATTCAAAAAGAAAAAATAGATACTCACACTGCCAAAATACTTGTCTAGAAGTTCCACATAGCGGTGGATCAGCTCCAGGGTGAGCAGCTCATTATCCTCCTGCTCCATGGCACAACAGAAGTATAGGGATGCATACCTACAACAATGGCACATATAAATTACTTAAAAAATTATTTTTAGTATCAAGCCTTTTTAGAATACACATTGTAACAGAAAGTACACATTTTTTTGCAAGAGAGGATTTTCTCGTATTAATTCTTAAATAAAACTATTTGACATGTTTATCACACACACACACACACACAACCTGGTTATATAACTATTTTATATTAAGTTTTAATTTATAAAAAAATTGTGTCACAGTGTTTGTTACCATACTCCTCCGAAACGAGAACCGATTTTGATGAAATTTTATATTCACACTTGGTAGGTCTGAGACTAGGTTGTTATCTATTTTTCATCCCCCTAAGTGATAAGGGTGGCCCACCACAAATGTTATTTTTTTTTCTCGGACAATTTCTTTTTTATGATGTGGCATTAAAAATGCATACCACACAAAATTTTCTACGTTCTTCCATCATCACCAATTTTTTAATAGCGATATTAGTAACGGATTTCAATGAAATTTGGCACACGGGTAGATTATGTCCTGGATTAACACATAGGCTATTTTTTATCCTGGGAAAATATAAAGCGGGACTTTTATCCCGGGAAAACTCATTCACGCGGGCGGAGCCGTGGGCTAAAGCTAGTGTATATATATAAAAAGGAAACCCAATAAGTGGAATAAATTATTGTCTCACAGATCAGCATAAAGAGGTGGACTGTGGACTGAAAGTTTCTAGGTAAAATTTGAGTTAGATTTTCCATCTCCAATTTGTTGCTTTCAGTTGTTTGTAAAAAAATAAGTAAAAAAGTGTATTAAGCTGACCTCTCATTGGATCATGATAATGGTTACATATTGAATAAGTTGATCTAGCGATTATTTTTAAAAACTTGAGTCTATATAAACCTTTTAAACTGCAGTTAGGGCAGAACTTACTTTTCCAGACAAAATTGAAGGTTGCACAAAAAAGCCAATAAAAATAAGGTTTACCTTTTATATACCACTTTGACATCTTTCCACTCAAGAAATGAGCACATCTTAGGCTTGCGGGCGAGGACTGTTGTGATCAGTTCCCTTGTTATTTTCTTTTTCAACTTATCTGGGTGAGCGACATACCACTTCTGCAGCCTCAGCTTGCCTTGACGGCTGAATAGCAGCATAAATTGCATCTGCAATGTTAGACATTGTTTTGATTGCATTATGTTATTGATTCATTCTGACATCCAACTATATCATCTTTAGTTGTGTCCAAAATTGTTAACATTATTATTTTTTATATAGAGATAATAGATTTTCAAAGTCTAGACTAGTTCTTGGTTTGAAACTAGTTATATACTAAAATTTTGGGACGATGGGAGCAGCCAAGTGTTTGTACAATAAAAAACCAGCGATTTCCTAACAATTTTAATGTCATTAGATATATTTGATTTGACAGTGTTATTATAAAGCTTGAAACAACACAAAAGGTATACATTATAAACTCAGGTATATAATATTAAGGATGTATTTCCATTTTTTGATAATAGGGTACTCACCATCTTGTAAGATTTGATCAATATTATATCAGTCTAAACTTTCAAATATGGAATGTATTAAATATTATATATCACTGTAAACTTCATTACATTTTGTAAATCAGGAATAAACGAGGCGAAATCACGAAATGTCGAACAGCCATGACGGATCACGGATGACGGGACGACGACAGTCGTTGACAATTGTAGTGTTGGGCATAATTTAATTAATTATGTCTTGATGTATAATCGACTAAAACTATAAATTCCGTGGTGTAACGGCCGTTGTAGAAGGGTGTTTTAGTTCTGTAAAACAAGAAGCCACAAGTTCTAGCCCGGTCAGGTATTAAGCGTTTGAGCACAGACATATATTATATGTCTGCGCGTTTGAGTGATATGTGATTTATGACTTATTTCATGTCTAGAGTACGTTTAACTTATAGTTCCGATGGCGTGATGTTGGCACCCCTGTCTGTCAAGATGGTAGATTGTAAGAAGACAACTATAAATATTTTTTAAAGATGTCCTCTTCCTTTCAGCTTTCGAATTTCTGGCAACCCTGCAATTTTTTTTATCTATAACCTTATTGGTAGGTAATAAAAACTATTTTCGCGTTTTTGACAGGTGACGTCATGGCCCGCGCGGGCCAAACGAATAATGAGAGGTATAGGTGCTGGGCGTCAAAATCTAACCAGGCTCAAATTTTATGGATATTAAAGGGGCAAAAATATGGATCATGGATCTATTAAAAAAAAGATTTTGACCCCACCATTTATAAATAACTTTTTTAATAACGTTCATTTTAAGTTTAGTTTTGAAGCAAAATAAAATTACACTAATCTCAAAATCGGAGGACTTTAAAACTGTACGATTTATTGTAAAAGGCTAGTTTTTCGGAGTTCCATCCAAATATATAATATGTATAAATGGACAATAGCCTAATTGGGAATGGAACGGTTTGTCGACACAATGTCCGCAGGTTCAAAACCCAAGGCACACACCTCTAACTTTACGAAGCTATGTGTGTATTGTTTATCAATTATCGTTGACTTCAACGGTGAAGGAAAACATCGTGAGGAAACCTATATACCTGAGACTTCTCCATAAGAAATTTGACGGTATGTGAAGTCTGCCAACCCGCACTAGGCCAGCGTGGTGGACTAACGCCTAACTCGTCTCAGTATCGAGGAGGCCCGTGCTCAGCAATGAGCAGTTATTTTGTAACAGGATTTTGGAACTGTTATTTTAATGTAACTGGAACAGATGGAACATGTATCTAATTTTGCCTGTTATGACTCACGCCTAAGTAGAGCTCTGCACTATAACCTACACTCGGGTCTCGGCTCACTCGGGCTTTCAAGTTTGACTTTACAATTTACAATTACAATTGCCAAAAAAAAAAAAGTTTGCCTTTTACACAAAACGTCATAAATATTATGACATTTCTGATTATGTCAATTGTCAAATGATTACGTCTTTTGCTTCGGCAGGTCTCTTGTCTAATGTCTTTTGCTTTCGTAGTATTTTCGGCATAAATCTATTTCATATTTGTAAATGATTACTTGGCTCAAGTGAGTGACGCCAACATTGACAGCGGAATTCAGTACATTCGGAATATTGGGGTTTTTCGATGTAATATTGAGGCAGTTTCTTTTCTTCTTCGATAAATTAGTACTATTATGCAAATCTAAATACGAGATAGCAATTTGAAAATATTGAACATCATCTGAATAATTGGCTTATAAAAATGGTGAGCTAGTTTTAATTAATTTTAATGCTATGCGATACAATATGTTTACATGAAATCCACCGAAAGTTTTTATTATGATTAACATTTCATGCTGTATTATCATATTTTGGGACGAACACAGTCCTCAGGATACCCTATACAATAACCTTTATAATATATTTAGCTGTGAATACATATGTATATAAAAATAGAGTATTATTTTCAGTAAAAGAAAAAAAAATAAGAATTTTTAAAATCTAATAATAATCTAATCTTTTTTAAATCTTTTTAAATTTTGTGTCCTTGGTAAGTCCTATTATTTGAGATATACGATTTATGATAATAAAAGCTACAAACATAAATACTACATGATACTGGCAAATGGTTTTTGGCAGCTACCTAAAATTTGTATCTATTTTGATTGTATTGATTGGGTAAAAGTAGTATTTAGGACACTTAATTTAGGGGTTTTATTTTCATTTTATATTTCTTTTTAAACTTTCTTTCTGTACTGAATTTATACTGAAATATATGGTTGCACATACTATTTTCTTTATCAATGTAGTTGAAATGTAGTCAGGTGATATGCATAAGGCTTAACTGAATGTTGGATCCCAAAACCCTAAAATTCTGCTGCCCCCTTGGACTTTGTATGTTATGCCTGATTGTATCATGTATAATGTGTGTAAATGTAATTTTGTTGAATTATTGGAACTGCCTATAAGCTACTAACCAATTTTTATTATTAGTTTGCTTTAAATCAAAGGCAATCCACTTGCATTGGCAATTTTATAAAAGATGTTTTTTTATGACATCGGAATACCATCATAATATGTGGTTTTTAACATTGTCAAAAATCTGTCAAAATATAAATTGTACAGACTCACATACTTATATGCCATGCTAAGCTCAAAAGCCGTATCTAAAAAAATATTGTATACTTGATTTTTATGGCATCAGATAGGTTAAAAAATGTACATCCAATAAACAATATAGCCAAATAGCTATATATTTTTAAAAACATATAAAAAACTTAAAAAAAATGGTTCCTCTCTCATTTTTACCTCAAATCACAAAGAGTGAAAAGAAAAATATATTTACAAAATTCAATTTTCTCAAAACTACAGTTCCTGGACATACCACTTTTGCCCTTAGCATGGCAGTATACGGTCAATAAAAAAAATGTTTAGGCATCAGCATCGGGAGCTGGTGGTGCTGGCAGTGACTGCGAGGGTGAGGAACAGGAGGATCCTTCATCATCCTCCCCTCCACAGGAAGTTGGGAAAGTGACAGAAGCTATACAGAAATTAAATGTCCAAGAGAGCTTGCCAGTTAGTAGACTAAATAGCTATTAATGTAAATGTTATCTACTTTTGTCAGTGGGTTATATTATAAGCCTGAAAAGTTAATTGACAGTATGATTACTGTTTTTTTCAACTACAAGGAAGGTTAATGATTAAAAATGACCACAGTAGTAATGAAGTAATATAAAAAACAGTTCAATTAGAATTTTACTGTTTAATACATACATACACACTCACACCCTCTATCCCTGAAGGGGTAGGCAGAGGTGCAACTAATGCACCCACTTTTCTCCATGCGTATTCCGACCCATGATGTGATAGGAGGCAAGCCTGCCGCTATAGTATCGTAGAATATCTCAATATCACTTTGTCCGACCTGGGGATCGAATCCGAGACCTCAGCACTGGAGTCATACCATAATACAACTACGCCGCGCCGCCGAGGCAGTCGTCAGTCTCCAATAAAAAAAATCTTATTGTGCAGATTCAAACAGGCTGACATAATTGCGTAGACTGGTGAACGATAATTATCTCTCATCAGTTGGCACTATCTGGATCTCAGTTTACTTACCATATGGTGCAGTGGGGTCACTTTGCTGAGTCTGTATAATAAAAAAACCAAATATCCAAACCGATTTTTTATCTTCTTTGATTACTGGTGACGAGCTTGACTAAGAAGCTGTTCCGCCAACGTCACATTGTTGAATATGCTTATGTTTAGTGACTTTACGTTGGAAGCTTTGGCTAGTGAGAGAAGACAAACGAAGGAGATTGATTGATTGATTTATTATATAATTTTTTTTATACACACTATTAGGACACCTTTGACATTATGTACACATGTTGTCAGAATAATAATGACGTGGACGAGCTGTCAGCATTCCGGCAGCAGTGGCAGAGGGAGCTGGAGGCCACGCCTACGCGCCAGCGTCACGCCAAGCCCAAGGATGAGGTGACTGAATCAGTCACCGACGAGGACAAGGTGATATGTTTTTAGTTGCTCTCGGATAGGGTTTATTTACAAACGCTTACAATCATGCACACAACACTTGCACACGCTATTTGCTTACCAGAGTCGATCATGATGTGTTGCTGTCTCTACAATATTATTTGTCACCAGAAAATTAGTAACACTAGGTCATGTAGGCAGCAAAGGATTTGCTCTTCGAACAATGCAAACAATAACTAAACGTTACAAACAACGAAAATAATAATTCTGAAAGTGCGCTAGCTGATAGACCCTGTTTACGTTGATAAATAACACTGTTTTATTTATTTCTGCAGTTGTACATTGTAGTTGGAGTAATTAATGGTCATTAAGGGATTTTGAATGTTGACCTGCGGAGAACAGGTTATATTGTTACTGCATAAGACTAATCATGGTTCGTACCATCAAGTTCGCCACTGCCAGACTTTAATTTAAGTCTATTATTGAAAGGCCAAGCAGTTATTCCTGTGCGGCGTGGAGCTGGAACGCGGCGGCAAGCTGTACGAGGCTATACAGCACTACAAGCGTGCTATGCAGATACTGCCCGACGTTGAGACACGGCTCTACGAGAGCTCCGAGATCAGACCTGACACTCCTGAAGGTATTGTGTTAAATGAGGGTACCGATCCCTAACCCAATCAAGCTCTACATAATATAAGATTGGACAAGGGTTGAAAATAATAGCAATAGTAATCATTGGTACCCTTGAATACGAAATTGGTCTTAATTGCTGTATTCCGCTAGGTAATTTATTTGTGAGATTGTTGGAAGCTTAAGAAATACGCCTCTGTTTTATTTTTCAAGCAATTAAAAATACAACAATTCCTTTAGTGTTTTGGGTATTTATGTAAATGTACTCTTTGGGCGTTTTAAAATGAGTGTTGCCTGAGTTAATATTAAACGTCTTTTGCAGAGGAATCGGAACAGGAGTTCGAGCCTCGTGAAGAGAACTTGCACCCAAGCGATGATGAGGATGCTGTGGAGGGTGAGAACCTGCTAGAGCGGCTGCAGCGAATTCTTGCCAAGCGGGGCATGCTGTGCGAGCCCCAAGTGCCTACTGATGTACGTCGTAGTTTATATAAATTTTTTCATGGCTAGTCAAAAAAAAATCCGTTGAAGTAGAATGTAATATTATGGGACTGTGTAAATTTTCAATGTTGACTATAAGCATAATTTGATTTGATACACACCCCTTAAATGAATTATGTAACACTATGATTAGTTGATAGTATTATGTGTCCTGCATTTTTGTTGAGATCTCAAGAATCGTGCAATTTTTTCACCTCTCAATTCTGGGTTGGGTTCAGACCACTCGGCTCCCCCTCTATACGCCTATGGGTATACGGGATAAATAATATTATAGATGGTTTGTATGTAATATTTTTCTGTATGTAATATCTTGCGATATTCCTACTCCAACACCCGGACTAGTTATTTAGTGACCTTATTTAGCACCGCCTTGGTTGCGCTAACGTAAAGCCGTTGGTCCTGCGCCTGATCTCTCTCCGGTCATATCGTGCACCTGTGTATTTCGCTCACACTTGTGCACTATAATATGTCCCGCGTACCTGGCTGATCTCGGTTGAGGATTACGTTCCTAAATGTGTCTGTCAGTGCGCGCATATGTCGTGGCTGCCGTACGAGGTGATGCTGGTGGTGGCGCGGTGGGTGGTGAGCGCGGAGCTGGACGCGGCGGCGCTGGAGCGCATGGCCGGCGTGTGTCGCGGCTTGTACGTGCTCGCACGAGAGCCTGATATCTGGCGCTCGCTCTGTGTCAGGTAAATGTCGTGACACTAGATGAAAGTCGAGATTAAAACTTTATATCGATTAAATGGATATGAGGGAAGAGTTTTGGGTTTTTCTGCTTGGTATCGGACTGGAATCTGAGAATGTGCCTAGTAAATGGCAATAGAAAAAAATGCATAGGACTGAACATAGCTGGCGAAATGTGGATGTGTTAGACCCCTGCCTAAAAGAGAAAATTAGATTTCGATTAGATGATAACTTTTAATTTTGTTGTTGGTTTATGTTGCCTAAATTTATACTATAGTGCCAAAGCAGTTCTCTTAAAATATCGAGATATCTAGAATATTGTATACAGGACGTGGGGTATCGACTGCGGTACTCCGCGCGCGGGCGGGTTCAACTCTTGGCGGCACATGTTCGTGGAGCGGCCGCGCCTGCGACTCAACGGCTGCTACATCAGCAAGACCACGTACCTGCGCCACGGCGAGAACTCATTCCAGGACCAGTTCTACAGGCCATGGTATCTCATCGACTACTATCGATACCTCAGGTAATGGACATTGTAATTATTCGTGATATTCTGTAGCTGTCATTATGAGGGTACAGATATTTCAGAAAATTCTTATGATGGAATTGATAAAGTACTTAAGATATTCATAAATATAAAGATTAATTGAAAGGACATTAGTACAATGATGATGCGATGTCGAAAAAGTATCGATTACTTGGTATCGATAATCGATATTTACCTATGCAAATGTTTATGTCTAATTTTACATTAAACAAGTAAATCTTTATGATTGAATCAGTAAGCATATTATCAACCATTTTAACCGACTTCATAAAAAGGAGGTTATGTATTCTTATATCCTACATTTAGATATTATGATTTTAAATCATATCGATGATTGTGTATTTCCCGTAGGTTCTTCCCCGAGGGCATGGTGCTGATGTGGACCACTGCGGAGGAGCCGGGCGCGTCCGTGGTGCACCTCCGGTATCGGCAGGTGAAGCCTGGCCTCGGCATTATGTCAGGACATTACAGGCTCATTGGAGATAAGGTTAGTGCGGGCACCACTATCAACGTAGCTTTGGCGTTAATTAACAACGCCCGGCCCTGCGGGTCTAGATGTTAATTATTGTATGGTCATAGTGTTTAATGGGGCTACCTATCATATTTCCTATGACTGCCCCGGTGGCGTAGTTGTTTTACGGTAAGACTTCAGTGCTGAGGTCTCGGATTCGATCCCCGGGTCGGGAAAAGTGATATTGAGTTTTTCTCGTCAGTATCAGCCTGGAGTGTAAAATTTGTGCCCGATATGACGATAGGCTCGCCCTCTATCACATCATGGGACGGAATACGTACGGCGAAAAGTGGGTGCACTAGTTGTGCCTCTGCATATGCCTTCGGGGATAAAAGACGTGGGTGTGTATGTATTATATTTTCCACTCTGGCACTATATAAAAATCTTTTTGTCGCAGGTAGTGATAGTGATCAAGAAGTCCAACAGTGAGAAGAAGCCGTCGCAGCCGTCCAACACGCGGTTCCGCGCGCGTCGCAAGGAACCTGACCAGCCCGACCAGACCTTTCACTTGGTCAGTATATTATACACGTTATAGCCTATCTATAAGTTCGTGTTTTGAAGCACTAACGATACGCATTGGTTTTACCTTCATCGGGTTGTAGATGTCGCTAGAACTGCGATTTTTTTTTCTTTTTATGTTGTGTGCCCGGCGCAGGAGCTGGAGCTGCGCAGCGCCCGGCGCCGCCGCAACTGGTCGCTGCAGTGGGAGCGGTACGCGGTGAGCACGCGCCGGGACCACTGGACCACGTTCGACCTGTCGCCCACCAAGTTCCCGCCCTTCGCCTTCAGCCGCGTGCGCAGCTACACCGCCGAGACCAGCGCGCCGCTGCTGCCCACCCACGCGTACACTTAGGTACGATAGCTACATACACGCACGCGTACACATGGGTACTAACGCACGCATACACTTAGGTACAATCGCGTATTTTTAGGTACCGATATTATATAAACCCATGCATACTCATTGGTACTAATACTTGACCTCTGC
The DNA here is from genome assembly GCA_947568825.1 of Sphinx pinastri. Lineage (NCBI taxonomy): Eukaryota > Metazoa > Arthropoda > Insecta > Lepidoptera > Sphingidae > Sphinx > Sphinx pinastri. The sequence goes on along the minus strand of OX387627.1, from coordinate 2,688,301 downwards.
ACGCGTACTCATAAGTAATTACGCTATACTAACAAGCGTATATTTAAATTCTGACGCTGTACCAGCGCATGCGTATACTTGAGTACTAATACGGTACTCGCACCCTGTAGAACTAGGTACTAACGCACTAACACATAGGAACCAATGCTACATAATAATATTGCCTACAAAACACCTTGTCACTACTTTTCGTTAAACATACTGTACCACCATACCAGCCCTGTATTATATACTACCCACTGCTGAGCACGGGCCTCCTCTACAACTGAGAGGGTTTTAGGTCTTAGTCCACCACGCTGGCCTCGTGTGGGTTGGCAGACTTGACATACCTTCGAAATTCCTATAGAGAACTTCTCAGATATGCAGGTTTCCTCACGATGTTTTCCTTCACCGTTAAAGCGAGCGATAATTCACAAAGAATACACACATGACTTTTTAGAAAAATCAGAGGTGTGTGCCCTTGAGTTTTGAACCTGCGGACATTCGTCTCGGCAGTCCGTTCCACTCCCAACTAGGCTATCGCCGCTTAAACGTACTGTATTGCAATATAATATAAAGTTTTTTTGTTTCAGGATCACGAAGTGCTGGCAATTAAATTGTCCAGCCAAACTGGTGTCGACGACACTGCCGCTCAGCGTATTGGAGAGCCTGAAGAATGAATAGGAAATATATGCATGTGGGTGGTACCTGGTTAAATACCAACATCTTTTGATAAGTTATAAAAGCCTTACTAACTACTTTTAGTATATCATTATCATATTCAGTGTTGGGTTTTCTTTAAAAATATTTGGAATAAGGATGTACTGAGATAGCAGTGAATACGTGAACACTAATAATGTTGTGATTTAATGGTTGGCAAATGCCTTACTAATGACAAAAGTCTACTCCAGCAATTTGGATTAAAATTTCAGACAGTCCAATGCTGGATAAATGCAATAATATGCTATTAATGCCTGTTGAACAGCACGCCCATGTGGGTAATTACTTTGTGTCCAAGAGATGTTGGTACATTTAATATATTGACTGCGGACACGTGACACACGTGTTTAGGTGCAAAAAACACACATAATACGAGCCGGTAAGGTACTTTTTCTAATGCCGCAGTCAATGTTGAAGCTTGAAGCAATATATTAGGCCTCGGTGCTTGGTGATGATATTTTTTTCTTGGATGGTGTAAAGTGTAAGTGATACTCCCAAATGATTTATATGCATAATACAGTTTTGTGATTAAGCCTCAAGATCATAATGCAACTACTGTTTGATATTCATTTTTTCTAATATAAATAAAACTGGCATTTGCTTGCGGCTTCGGCCGTGTGAAGGAGTTTTTCCGTGATGAAAATTATCCAGCGTATGTCTTTCCCAGGGCCTCAAACTATCTCCATATTATTTTTTTTGAAATCCATAGTTTTAGAGTTTGTGGCGTTCAGACAAACAGATTCGGCGGGGGACTTTGTTTTATAATATGTAGTGATTGGCGCCGCGAGAGCTAAACATACGTCCAATTTTTACTTGTCTTAAACTTTGCTTATTTCCAAATTTTTTACAATACTAATAAGGTACCTTTTTCCAGTAAAAAAACAGTTGTCTATTGGGAAAATAAAAACAACTATTTAATTATGAAAAGTGTAGTGGTTTGGTTACTGTCATGGTGCCCGACTCCAAAAAATTATAATGTGCATACAAATTACAAACTTTGATTAATTATATACCTAGATAGAGTGACGCTCTACAATGAAACTAAAACAAACAGGCCAACTTTTCTTAAGTTAGAATGCGTGACAGCTATGTCATACGGTATCGCTCATCATTCTGCGTATCCTTGTGTGCGCGCATAATGATACCAGTTATTACATGGTTTCTATTAAAACGGGGAGATAATTATATCCATGAAAAACAACAAAAAATAATTCACTCGAACTCATTTAGCGGGCAACAATTGGCCTCTATTTTTTTCGACGCGTTTGAAACGTTCAGTGTCTATCTAGGTATATAATTAATCAAAGATTACAAACATAAAAATACGAATTACAAAGATTACAGTGCTCGTGTTTTAATTTATTATCAATCGTTTTTAAAGTATTTTTTTTTTGTTTCTTTTTTTTTTAAGTTACTACATTAAGTTCTTATATTGATAAAAGCAATGAGATTGTCTCTTAAGAGTATGTTTAAGTCTCTCAGCTGGGCCTGCTGTTTTGAAAGATGTTGCTATTCTTGAAGAGTAGGCATAGCGCTTATCAGTCGAGAATGCCTTTCAAAATTCAGTAGTATGGCCTGACCAGGAAGAAACCGGTTTCGGGGGCGCCACTTTTTTCTTTTTAATGTTAACCTTGTCAGTACAAGAATTTAGTTTCATATTTTACAACATGGAGAAGTATTTTATTTTACTCATAGGCTATAATTATTTTTAATAGATAAATTTGACATACCTTTTTTTCAACTACAGTGTTTTTCCAGCGAAGGTTCAATTGCTTACAGTGTATCTAGTTGTAAATAAACCTTAGGCAAGTGGAATGTTGCGGCTAAATGTTACCATGCAACCTTACATAACCATTACGTACATAGTAACTGCTAATTACAATACGTCGAGGTTTTTTCATGTTAAGTTTTGACTGGCAAATTTTTGCAGCAATATATTGCGCAAGAATTTCCAGGCGATACGCTAGCGGCAATATTTCAATAGTTCTAAACACATGCGACATGCCGCAAGTACCGCAAGCTTCAAAATTTGCAGAAGTCGACTTGTTAAAGTTTAATTAAGATCGTATTTTTTTATACATTTTCTGTATATACAGCACAGTGGTTATTTTTGTTTCAGTGATTTGTCTATACTTAATAACTGGCAGAGTAAATTAGACTCGGGCTAGGATTTTTATTCAGACCTCATTTAGTCCGACTCCCCTATGAGCCAGTTAATACGGCATATTTTCCTGTGCATCTTTTATATATATATTTTGAAGATTATTAAATACACACTTTCTTACAAGTTCACGAAATGGCTTACATGGTTAATGCTTAAAACCATACTTTACTCACAACAAAACTTGGATGTCTGTCTTATTACAAATAACATTTATCACAAAAGTACACAGAAATCTCAGGCCCTTATTTAGGTACTTTTAGGGACATGATATGCGGTGTCTATTTTGAAATATCCAAGTATCAACTGTTCAGTTTTTCATTGTAATAAAGAAGCTTTATGAAAGTGCTGGGTGTTGCGACTTCGCCCGCGCGAAAAGCCTTTCCCGCTACAAAAGACTCTAAAACAAAATACGACGCCAGCGCCATCTACTTAAGGAATCAGATTAAAAATATCCATTAATGCGCGTGGCTCCGCCCGCGTGGATCCGGGATAAAAAGTAGCCTATAGCACTCAGGAGTAATGTAGCTTCGTATTAGTGAAAGAATTTTCAAAATCGGTCCATTAGTTCCTGAGATTAGCTCGTTCAAACAAACAAACAAAAAAAACTTCAGCTTTATAATATTAGTATAGATTTATAATGCAAATTACCGGGATAAATAGTACGGTATGTGTTAATCCAGGAAATGATCTACGCGTATGCCAAATTTCATCCAAATGCTTTTATTTGTTTCTGCGTTTGCTTCTAACAAACATCCAAAAATTGTGACAAACTTTGACATTTATAATATTATAGTAGGGACAAACTAATATGGCCGGTATGACATGCACGGTTTTTAAATTTTTTGTGTAGACGCTCTCACAGAGTTATCGCGTCGGGAAAAAAATTGAATTGTCATACCGGCCAGCTTAGTTTGTCCGAACTATAGATAGTTTTTTTTTGTAATAAGACTGGCATCGTTTCCTACTTAAGCATAATGAAAACTTTCTATTTTATAAACTATATTACCTCTACAATATAAAACGAATTCCTGTATTTTTTATGATGAAGTTGTATTGAAACAGATTTCGAATTAAAGAATTTACACGTTAGGGTACCGCTTATCACGTTAAGTAAGAATAATAAGTGTAGGCGCTGTAGCTAACATGGCTTTCTAGAATCGTTAACGTTAACTTTATGTATGAGAATGACATGTAGTAAGGAGTATTGTAGTAAGGAGCTGAATGAGGGTTCCTATTGTTGGTACAATATTACTTTTTATTTGTAATTTGTAATTTGTTTGTCCCATCCATAATATATTTCTTTCTTTCTTTACATGTCCTAGCGATATACTTATTGGTAGTGTTCGTCATTCACATAAGTACATATTTTCATGTTTTATTAGCGTTTACGATTGTAGAGAGGCATCTTGCTTACGACCTTAGAGGCACGAGTCGTGAGCACACCCGTGATTGGTCGGTTTGACGTGCAACGCGCCGATGTGCAGCGCGATTGGTTCCTCAATCGATGCTCGTTGTCTATTGGCTTACACGTGCCATGCAGCTACCATACACTTTCGTCCTATCCGTACATATAAGTCGATTACCGAAATCTGGCACATTCACGGTACTCACACCGATACAATTTTACACAGTTCAAATTGTTCAAAGTCAAATGATCTTTATTTACTATGTCTTTTTCCAAAGCTCTTAAATCGTTATGAATCTACCACCGCTTCGGAACGTGTTATTGCTGTGAAGAAGAAGCGGCGCAAGAAACTCCCTCAGCAACACGATCTGTCAAGATATTAAAATTGGAGGGACAGATACATAGATGCAATAAAACATCATGCTATATTTTGCCTTGTTTGCTACGTAAACAGTGCGTTGTTAAGACAAGTGACGTTTGTATATTCACAGACTGAATGTGTTGTACGCGTCAGCTTTCGGTAATAGACCTATAGGGGAGCGGGCCCCTACCACTGTTCGTATGTGCTCATGACTTGTGCCGTTTACTGTAATCATCAAAGTTGTCTCGCTGTCATAATAGATCACAATGACTTTAGTTGATGTAAAGTACAAGTGTTGTGACTATAGACTAGATTTTTATGCGTTAGGATAAGTCTATCGTTAGGTAAACGGCTCTTGATCGACCACGTTTCTTATAAGTCATTTTAGGGATAAAAAAATATTTTTCTACTAAAAAAAACCGTACAACAATATGTTAACTGTTTTCTGATAATTATACTGTTTGTTTTTTTCGTTATCTTGTGGAGCTGTTTACCCTAGTTATAAGTAATCATCGCTATTGGAATGTTAAATATTTTCGTACGTATAAGTGAGAACGATAATGAAGAAATGAGAATTATTTGGATTTACTTCGCATAACTGATGAAGTACAAAAATCTTTAATATTGGACACTTTTTACATCAGTAAGGAAGTATGACTACTATACTGTTCAGCAATGCTTTATAAAGTCAACTAATCGCTGTGCTGTGGTTTAAACAAGTAGAAATGGTTATTATCTAATTAATTTACGGGTTAGTAATGTGATAGTGGAATAAAGTGATTGTTTACTTATTTCAAGTCTGTTTTTTTTCTACTTACGTCGCGTCTGACGAAAAATATAATTTAATATTCTACCAGTTTTTTAAAAACAGTAGAATAGCTTTAGTAACATAATATTATAATAATACTAGTGATTTTATTAATAATCTTGTTGAAGATATGATTTCTTTTTGGGGTGTAACGGACAATAAACTTTTTTTATTTAATAATTACTTTAATGTAAATGAAAATAATCCATATATTTTTGTTATAACAACTGTTATTTTCAGTCATTTTTATATCTTGAGATCAACATCTTTTTCAAATATATGTTTATAAACCTATTTTAGTAATCGAATGTTTTGTTTGCTTCGAACGGATTTTGAATTGAGATTAAAGGAAGGCGACAAAAAATATAACTAAAATAGGCATATAAACTGTTTATGAATAAAGTCGTAAGTGTATATGTATATTGGTGGCTATTGTAAATATTATATGTTATGTTGATACCGGTCGCCTCGCTTGTTTGTGAGCGGTGCTTCTAGACTATCACTAGCTATGCTTTGTAACTAGTTAAAAGGGAAGAATAAAATTATAATTTTATACTGTGTTTTACTTACTTCTAATATTGATGTTTCTTTTTAAGGAGATTTGTATAATTCTGTGAAGTTAAAGGTTTTAATCGATTATATCAGAATAATTAGTCGATTAACTCGGATTGAACGAATTTTGATTTATCTATTCGATGTTTTAAACAATTCGATTGTTTTATTAGATCATTGTTATCTCATTGATTAAATCTGTTCATTGAGGACACAATCTATTTGTTGGTGCTTTCCCCTGGACCCGGCTGTTACACAAGATTCTTTGCTTAATCACCATGACAATTTTACGTGTAAAATTTCCCTTATTATTTAATTTAAAATTATTTGACTTTTAACCTATTAATTAATCGAGGTGAATTTAAATTGAAATAAAAATAATAATCCGAATCGACCGGATTTCTACTCAATGTTCCTTAGATATTTCATGGCTTGGATATTTTTAGGATTTTCCGCCAGTTTTGGTGGACGAATTTTAGTACCATCTAGAAAAATAATAATTGTAAAACTGTATTTTAAAGAATTTATAACAGTTCTATGTATGAGTAACTTTATTTAATTAGTGTTTTACAGTATTTTTCATTAACAAATGTAAAAAAGGAAACTGAGATATAATTTCAGAGAATCAATTATAATGGTTTGTTATGGCAATAATTGAACATTCGCATTTAGTAGTTTCAGTGATTGTCAACCGTTACGATTTTCCTGTTCTCTTTGCTGTGTTATTGATCTACCAATTGACTGCCTCGGTGCCCGGTGGCGTAGTTGTATTACGTATGCATTAGGAGTACGATTTGCGGGCTGAGGTCCTGGGTTTGAATCCCGGGTCGAGCCAAAAAACATTGTGACTGGGTTTTTCCATCTTAAAAATTACTCAGTCGCAGCTCGGAGTCAGGAAGTTGGCGGTGTGATACCCCCGTGCCACGGAAAGCACGTAAAGCCACTGGTCCTACGCCTGATCTCTCTCCGGTCATGTCGGGTTGCCGTCTTACCGGACTATGAGAGTGAAAGAATAGCGAGTGCATCTGTGTATCGCACCTTTAGAACGAAAACGACACAATTAAAAAAAATGAAAATTGAGATCTCGCCATAAAATGACTTAAAACGAAATTCTCAATACAACAATAGGTCAAAGACAGCGATATTCAAGCAGGAACAGGAGAAAACTGTTATACCAGTCCCTTTTTAACCGACATCCAAAAGTAGGAGGTTATCAATTCGTGTGTTTGTATTTCTTTAGTAGGTATATTTTTATAAAAAAGGGACCAGTTTTAAGTCATTTTATGACGATAACTCAATTTTCGATTATTTTGAATTGTGTTGTTATCGTTCTAAAGGTGCGCCTTCAAACTGGCTAAGAGGATTACGTTTTTTTTACGATCTTATCATTTTATACATCATAGAGATCGAGTGTTCTTTATTATATTTTGCAGCTCTTTTTTGTGAAATAATGTAATAGTTATTATTATTTCATAAAACATCATTTACGACAATTTCTTTCGATCAGGGTTGAACTAAGTGGATTTAAAATGAAAATACGAAAGAAGTACATATTTGTATTTATTTTTTTACACATTCTCAAATTATAATTTCGACTAAAAATAAAACAACAACTAATGACTATAAATTTATTTTTTTTATTATAAGTTATATATTAGTTTTGTTTAATAATTTATTTACACGAGAAGCGCCGTCAGTGCGCTGCAGAGGCGGCGATGGTGATGGGTACCTGTCGGAGTAGGGGTCGGGCGGGGTGACACGGTGTGTATGGAGTGTGGAGGGGAGCCTGGGAGCCTTGGAGCCTGGGAGCCTGACGGGTGCGGGTTCGAGTCGCGGCAGCAGCGAGCGGCGCGCGCGCCGGCCTTGAGCCCTGGGCGGGCGCGGGCATTAGATGAGCCGCTCGCTCAGCCAGATTCAGGAGTCCTCGGGCGGCGGCGGCGGGGGCGGAGGGGGCCTCGGCCGCGGCGGCATCGCCGGCTCGGTGTTGCGGCGCCGCACCTTCGCGCGCTTCTTGAGCATGGTAGCCTGCGGAAGGGGCGCGGCACGCTAGCGGGGGGCGCGGGCGTCACGGGCCCGCCGCCGTCGCCGAGCCCGCGCCGCCCGACCCGCGCTTGGTTTTCTTCAGCATCGTCGCCTGCCACACCCACATACACTCCACCTCAGCGGCGCCGCGCCTCGACCCCACCCGGTACCGACCCGCCCGCTGGCTCGTCCGCCCCCCACCGTCACCCGCCATCACCCACCACCAGGCGCGGGGTTGTCACGTCACCTCTCGCACTACCGTACCTTACATATTTCTGACTAAACCGCTGTATGTATATTAACTAAATTTTTATCGTTAAAATAAAATCGTGCTGAGCGAAAAATAGTGCCTCTAATGCTTATAATTTACAAAGCGGTAATATAAAATGGTACATCTCGTGTGGTATTCGGTAGAATGTGACAACCCCGTGTGGTGGTGGTGGTGGCGCGGGGGCGCGGCGGCGCGGGGCGGGGCGCGGCAGGGCGCGTGGGTCCGTGGGGATGCGCACGCGCCCTGCCGCCGTCACTGGTGCTGAGTGGGGTCTGAGTGCGAGGGCGTTAGTGACCAGGGCGGAATTTTGAATAAATGGGTACTAAACGCAATCAATGCTGGATCATGGCTTAATTAATAAAAAAACTTAATGAGTATCTATTATGTAAAAAAAAGCTTTAATGTCCATTCAAAGATGAGAGAAAAAATGAAATAAAAAAAAACTGTTTTTATTATTTAAACATTGTCATATCGAGCAATAATTGCGTGAGTACAAAAATATGTATCAATGTAGGTTGAAATAGTTTTCATCAGCAATTTACTGTTAGACCCCATACGGGTACAGGCAAGCGAGCGCATGCGAACTAGTTACACATTCACTGTGAGTTAATAAAATGTTTCCAAATTGTTATACGTTTTAGTCCCAACACCGAAATATCATTAATGTTAAACTGGTTCTGATCAGGGTTTCATTGGCCTTAGTGCGCTTACTTGGATAAATAACATAGCAGCAGGGATAATGTAATTTTCTATTAGTTAAAAAAATCAGACAGCTGTAGCTACAGTCACTATAGAAATTAGTGTGGTCATTAAAAGTTCCTTTTTCATCTTTAGGCTTCATAAAATGAGCTAGCTACATAGTCAAAAATAAATAATATAATTTGCATTATAATTGAGTTTATTTAAATCGTAGTATAGAACTTAGGCTTTGCGAAAGAATATTATGTGCAGTATTCACTTTAAGATGTTCTGTGTAACGGTGACAAAGTCAAGACTAGTTGGTTAGTTCTGATACATGCATGGCCATAAGCAGTTTTCAATTCTTAAACATCGTACTGTATTTATTATTGTCCATATTATCAGAAAAATAGTAGAAACTAAATAAAATGTATTAGTTACTTTAGAGTTATTATTTCAAACTTTCAAACTTTGTTTTTGCGGGGAAACATTTCGACCCTACTTTCCAAACATGTTGCAATCATGTATAGTCAGCAGCATAAATATCTGTACAAAATCAAAATTTCAAATCGCCTATATGCGCGTTAAGTTAAACTTAATTATTTTTTTCTTCGTTTGAAGTAAAGTAAATACCTTTCATTTTATTTTTGCGAAGAGAAAAAAAGATTAGGAAGAACACAAAAGTATGTAGGCAATGTGAAATTTTGAATTTGTTCATCTACTTATGCTGCTGACTGTACTAGATTTTTAAATCAAAATAAAAATGTACCTACAACATTTGATCAACTCATAGTGTTACGTCATAGAGTATAGGGTGGTTATGCGAGTGAACCGCAGTGTATACCTTGAGAGCGGACTTGAGGACGACCACCTCGCTGGGGGCGGCGACCCACGGCTCGCCATCCACCTGCACCGGGATCTCGCTCCGCAGGTTGATCTTTATGTGACCACCCTGTAAACATGGCGACATCTTGAAATTTGTAGTATCTTGTTTCTGGTAAACTGATCTATCGATTTTCTTCTACGTCCTGTTTTTTCCGAAGTGTTGTCGTTTTGAAGCTTAACGATTCCATCGGCCCTCACGTTGCTAGTGTTTTTAAAATCGCTTACCATATTATATGTATTCAAATAAATATCATTTTTGAATTTGTCTTGACTTACAGTGGTTTTGAGATTATTAACGACATTTAGCTACCATATATTTATTTTGGAGTTTATTCTGGAGGTCTAAGTAAATGAGGCTAAGAAATATAATACGATTTATAATTGAATAGTGATGGTACGAGACCTGTGCTATCCGCATGGCGCCGCGCAGTCCCGACTGGATCTGGCCGAGGTGCACGACGCCGGTGACGCCCACCACCTCCAGCATGCCGTCCCAGTGGTTGGGCTTGTTGAACTGGTCGTCCTTCTCCGGACCCCACGGGTTTGCTCCCGAGCCCCAGCTGCCAAATAAGGGTTATGTGACATCTGGAGAATTCCTTAAGTAGTTGATTGTCATCGCAAACCGGACGCGGTGAGTTAAGGATTGAGTTCTGTTAAATTCTTTATAGTAGTTGGGCTTATAATTTTAGAATTGTTTGCTAGTGATATCTCTAAAAATTTTTTTGATGACATGGTTTACAATGAAACAACGACAATAATATTAACATTCTTGTAAACCATAGTTCTACATGTCGAGAGCTTCTGATTTTGATGGGACTTTGAGTCCTTCATCTATGGCATAAAAAATTACCATGTGTATATTACATTATTACGCTTTGTTTCTGTGAAAAAGTTACATCACCTAGCTTTTTGATTGGCTAAATTATTCCAATGGGAAAATTTCATTCTACTTATTTCTCCTCACTGTTATCCCATCTTTATACCTGAGTATATTAAGTATGATGATGCCCTCGACAGCGGGCAGCTCGACCTGCTTGCCGTCCACCTCGAGCCGCACCGCCTTGTGCAGGTCCTTGCACATCTTGCGGCCCACCATCTTGCGCAGGCCCATCTTTACGTACACGCCCTTGTTGCGCAATCTGGAATAACGCGCAGTTATTTGCCTAAGATTCACCACATTCGAGCATTTTTTCCCTCAAATATAATATCAACATCATCGTCATCTTTATGATTAGCTACAGGGTATCCACTGCTTAACATATCCTTTCCCTTAGGTTTCCAGGCTGACCTATTGGAAGCGACGTCCAGTGACTTCCTGCTTTATTGTATAATGACATTAGATGACCAAAAACTAACGATGACGAAAAACGACGTACGTAGGTACACGACGGTGTGCCGTCAACTACCTATGCTCCCAAATAAATTATGATTAAATACTCTCTGTATTATTAGCTGCTTAAACTTTGTGGATAACATTATTAGAGCATAGTGAAGCAGATTGTAAGAGTTAGATCTAGTTGAAATAGCTTGGAATCAATACTTATTTGATCAGCTGATGGCTGGATGATTCCTGCACAACACGATCCAATGACAACCTGTGCGTAGTTACCTGCTATTAAACTTGTTAGGGTTCTCTTCTCGCGCGTTGTGGAAGTCGAGGCAGAGGTCGGCGTCGATGCCGATGCCGAAGTAGTTGTTCATCACCAGGATCTGCGAGTTGTCCTCGCTCTGCGACCCCGTCGTCACTGACGCTGCAATACGTGGTTTATTGTCGTATTTCGACCAGGATTAAATCATATGTACTTTATTTTAACGAAAATTAATCAAGCTTCGTATAGTTGTTGGCTGGTTTCGAGGTGTGTTAAAATATTATTAAGTGATTCATCAATCATTTTTCTGTTCTATTCAATGTGTTAGTTCCCATCCAGGATTAAATTGTACCATGTCATCGCAATCTTCATTGCGTATTAAAGGTCTTGCCCGACTGGTGAGGTCATCTTGATTCATGGTACCAAAAGGTATGATTCATCTTGTACTATTGATTGATCTTGTACTATTACCCTTCCTACCCGGTTAATCACTTAGGTACAAAGTTTTGCATACTAACCAGGTAGTTGTTTGGAGACATCCTTGGGCTCGTCCTGCTTGTCCTCAGGGTGGAACACGACGGTCCAGCGGTCGAGTCGGATCTCCTCAGCGTCGATGACGTCACGCAGCAGCGACAGCGGGTCCTCGCAGCCAGTGTACCCCGAGCCCCAGCGCAGTACGCGGGCTAGGTCGTTACCTGGACACCACGTTTATATAGGGCTAGTGCACTTCTATGAAGCCTAGGTTTTATTAAAATTCGGAAGGAGTAGTGCTTTTATTGACCGAGTCTAGATGCAGAATTTAACAAAAGTGGACAGGAGATTTCCATGAAGTAAACTTCCTGTATCATTGACGCCTTGTTCACTGTACAGTGTAATCATATCATACGTCAGCAATTGCTATAAATTGTAAGACTACAAAAATCATTAGTTACCGGTGCCGAGGGGCACGATGGCGCAGGGCGGGTTGGAACACTGGGAGTCCTGGCCGACGTTGTCGAGGCACTGCAGCACCCAGCCGATGGTGCCGTCGCCGCCGCACACCAGGATCTTGTAGTTGGGAATGTGACGAAACACGTACAGCCTGGACACATTCAATATGTTCTGCATTTTCCATAAGGGTCTTGGTGTACTCCTATTATTAAATATTTTGTTCATAGTTAATAAAAACCCTCAAACTGCCCTTACATATCCATTTGCCAAGGCGAGACCCAGGTCCCTCTTTTTCAGATTTAGAGGGTGTTTGTTCATGACTTTGAATTTTTTTTACTGCATTAAATGACGAGACGAGCATGTTGTTCGCCTGATGGTAAGCGATACGACCACCCATAAACAGTAGCAACACCATCCAGCACATTGAGTTACAAAGTACTGTGTGCCATTCCACTGCGCTCGACTCGTCAACCTGAGACATAAGATGTTAAGTCTCATTATGTCCAGTAGTTACACTGGCTACAATGTCCTTCAAACCGAAACACAACAGTGCATGCACACTGCTGCTTGGCAGTAGAAATAGACATTGCGGTGGTACCCACCCAGACGGACTCTTACATATGAGAGTCCTACCAACAGTAACCACCACCACAGTACCACAGTAATGAACTACCATCAATTCTTAACTAATATACTTAGTCCATTGTCCTACTTTGTGGCTTCACTTACTATATAAATAGGCACCCTAACATTGAATAGTTTTTGTGTCATCGTAAACAATGGGGAGTCTCGTTCCCAAACACTAGAACAGCACAGAATACTGAATAGTCGTACTACGTAATGACGGTAAAATATCACTTTCAATGCGTAGTAGCTTGAGTGAAACCGTGTGACCTATTCCCGTGGAATAACTTCAAGTATTCTTTCAAATATAAAATTTCCAGCTGATAATAAAGTTATGCAATAGATTTCGAAGATGTTGTGTCAATATATTAAAGGTATAGAGAATATGATTACAAAATACTTAATGCGCGCGATACTTACCCAGGTAGCGGACCTCCATTCTCGAGGTCGAACACCTGGTAGGGGTTTAGGAGTTTCCTAAAGGAGGAGATGAGCTCCAGGCCCTGGCAGCCGCCGGACTTAACGTTGACAAATACCAGCAGCGGCTTCACGCCCGCCGGCACCATCGACGGCTCTATGCTGGGCAGGAGCATAACTGCACACACCAACACACCGTGAGAATACAAATATTAGAAATATATAAAGTTTTATTAAAGCAGCCTCCCCCTATATTAGGGGCATGGAAAGACATACATACATACACACACACACGTGGAAAGTCACCCTGCCATTTTTCACCAATATTACCATTTTTGATTTTGCACATGATCGCAGTGATCGGTCATGCGTCATCACCAAATAAGGAAACGCCAGATAATGGATTCTGTTTTTGCCTTGCCCATATTATTACTAAAGAGCATTATAAATTCCTTAGCAGGGATTTTCCGGAGAGTTGTAGTATGTAGTCGTCAGAAGTAAAATAAGTTTTATGAAATATTCATATTGGATAATCGTTGACTTCTAGTCAAACTCTCGCACCCGTCGATATATTATGAGTAAGTATAATAATCATGTCTTCAGATCTAAAGAAAAACACTAATAGTAAGGATATAAGAATAGTAATAAAGTGTGGTGAGACCTAATAAATGCTTATCTTCATATTTGGCCTCTCTGAGAGCGTAGAGCGCGCGCACCGCCTTGCTCGCGTCCTCGTACGTGATCACCATCGACCCGTACTCGTAGTAGATCGGACCGATTGATGTGAACTTGTTCTCTGCACACAATATACATGCACATGTAAGTCAACTCAAGCCTTGAGAGGCTAGGTAGAGTCTCAATCCATTTTAATTTACCTAGAAGCAGTGATGTGATAGAGACGACTTTAACTATAGATATGATTTCACGATCAGCTTGAAGCCAAGACTAATTTGGGAGATCAGTATTCTGGATATTTCAGTCGCTTACAGCTACGCAATGACACAAACCTACGTTTTTGTTGTATTTAAACTGTAGTTTTAGGAATCTACAAATCTTGCAATATACTTGTATACGTATTGAACTAACCTGTTCCGAGGAACTCGACGAGTATGTTCTCGTAGTTCCGCTCGGAGAGGCCGGGCGGCAGCGAGGCGACGAACAGCGCGAGCGTGGGCCCGTGCGGGTCGCGGCGCGGCTGCAGGTAGAAGCGCGCCAGCTCCATGCGCCGCACCGAGTCGCGCGCCAGCCGCACCACGATGCGCCACGGACGCTCCTCCTCTTCCAGCACGCGCTCCGATACTGAACAAACCATCGGAAACTTGCTGGTGCAGTCGACAGTAGCCATGCCAGAGTTGGCGCAGTTGAAAGATGCAATACTTGGCCGTGCAGATGATACAGTTTTGCAAAATCTAACACTAAGGCTGTCTCCAGAAGAGAGATTTTATGCAATCCTATTGGTTAATATTTATCCGTTTCTGCGCTCCGCAGCCTCGCTCCGCTTTAGTGGACAGGCAGCCTAAAGCACGTCCTTTTATCTGAGCGGGCGCCACAGTCAAACTGGACCTAATGTTGAGTACACTGTAGTCTAAAATAATATCGAAGAAAGGGTAAATATGTACCTCCGCGGTTGCCAGGATTGTAACGTGACCTACCGAATACCAATTTTTTTGCAATAAGATAAGCCACAGTGGTACGACAATTAGTCACCATAAAAAATGATCCTTATTAGATATTGTAATTGCTAGCTTTGCTATCACTGGTGTACTTTCACATATAATTCCATTATTTTATTGATCTAATACTCCAGATGCTAATACGTCGTTCCACCAAACCAGTTGTATAAGCGAATAGCAAAGCAGTTCATACCTCCACGATCGAGCAGTATCTCGGAGCAGCGGTACTCAGCGGTGGCGTTGGCGGGGTCGAGGCCGAAGCGCTCGAGCGCGGACGCCATGAGGTCCGCCACGGTGTCGTCGCCGGAGCACGACACCGTCACGAACGTCTCGCCCGCGCCCGCCACCCGCCCCGGGTACACGCGTACCTCCCCGCCTCCTGTCTCTGGCTCTCTGCCACCACAAAACATATACTGTCAGTATAGCTGTAGGTCTTCGAAAATACTGGCCTTGTCAATTCTATGATATACAGTATTTAATAGAGCTAAACTTTTATGATGCTAACCTAAATCGAAGGTTTTGTCCCGATTCACAATTGTGTAAACGAGCCGAGTCTATTTGCATTTATCGAGATATTTTGCAGCTGCATTTCTGAGCAACTAGAGAAAAAATTTCATTGAGCAACTACTTGATTCTATCTTGAAATTGATTTTAAGAGTCAAATGTAATAATATGAGTTTTTAAATGATTCAATAACACCACTTGACCCCCAGATCTCACATAAATCTCAGGAACAAGGCAGGTCGCTTGTTAGGCAGCCTGGTGACGCGCGCGAGCGGCGTGGGGTCCTTGAGCGGCGGCTCGTCGCCGGCGAGCGCGTCCGTCAGTTCGAACTGTTCAGGGTCACGAGCTACGTGGAACGCGCGCAGAGCTGCTGACACCAGCTCGCGCTCGTTCCAGTTGCGGCCCACCACCACCGGCCGGTACAGTCGCCGCGACCACGCTGCCTCGCCGTCGTACACCTTTACCACTTCTGTGGTGGTACGGAGTATTGTTTTAGTTACATATCTGTAGTCTTTAGTTTTTTTTTATTTATATTTGTATATTAGCAAGTAGATATAATTAATATAGAGACAAAACTAGAGTTTTGTATTATTGGAGTTTTACCTCAGTTTTAGCATAACGTCGATAAGATTTATTATCTATGCTTATATTCATTGATTAACGTTGTAAGAGAGGCTTTTTAGGCTAATAAAAAGTTAAATGATAGCAAGTTTCAATACATTTTTTGGTGACTAGACTCTATCACTGGTTTGGTCGTACCTTCATCCCGATCATCTGGTGTACGATCGCGATGCTGCTTATGGTCAGGGCGGTGCTCCTGGTCGGCGGGGGCGCCGGTGGAGCCGCCGCCGGAGCCCGAGCGGCCCTCGCAGCCCGAGCTGAACTCCTCGCTGACGCTGCGCGCTGAAACACCCGCCCAGCTCACGTACACCCCCCGAGCCCCGGGGAACTCACAACACCGAGCATTAATGTTACGGTAAGTTTAGTAAAATCGACTTCTTCTGATTTTTTTATGACTCTAATCTTACTCTATCTTGCAAGTAATTAATTTGCATTTTATGAGAAGGTATCTGAATTGTTTTTAACATTCCACAGTAGACTGTGGAGTACTAATTAACTTTTTTCCAAAAAAAACATAATCTACGGTTGCGTCAATTGACTTCAACCCAATCTTAAACATCTCATTTAGGCTCTAGGGAACTCATACGAAATATTATGGAATGAACTCAAGAATATTTGCTCGGGCATCATGAGCTCCCTATAAAATTCAAACATGAATACAAATACATCATATTATGATAATAAAACACTCTTGCGACCCAAAAAGCCGCGTAATTTATTTATTTAATATATTTTATTATTCACTACTTCACAATTAGTATCTACTATTAATAACATTTTAAATCACATTTATTAGTTTTCAAGTGTATCACAATCGGTCAAGGTTTTTGGGGTATTTAAAAAATCTTTCAGAAAAAATGCTTTACTAACAACAATAAACTTGCAACTTATATAAACCTTTTTATCACAAGGAAAGTGTATTTTCTACAGCCGCTGAGCCTCAGGAACGTCTAGTATTTATATTGATGTCACCAATCTTAAGATACAGCGCTACACGGAAACTCTGTGCGCCGTGTCTCTATCATGAATTTGAGAAAAACATCATCCAAACGAAGATGCAAATGTTATAATATTTTCTAATATGTTATTTTAAACTCCTTCGGAGAGGAAGCGACGTCCCCTGAGTAGGGCGTTGATCTTCGAGTCAAAAGAATGTCTCAGAAACCTTGACCATTGTAATTCTTACAATATCTCTTTAATTGTACTGTGAACTCTATTGTTATAGTGATTGGAGCTTTTTAAATACTTATCGTTCAAAGAGTAAATAGTAGAAAAGTAGACAAAACAAACAGTATTTTTTTTTACTTTTACGGGCTTTCAATTTAAAATAAAATACGTAAGAAACTTTAGGAAGAATAACCGAAGAATAATAAGAACCAGTATTAACGATTTAAAAAGCCCCCATAACTCTACTACTCATCATCGTTCATCTATGACACACATGGTTGTCACAATTGAAACGTTGTGTCCAACGCCGGGGGCGCCGGGCAGCGCAACACAACCGTTTTAATTGGGTCAACACGATAAAAGCAAACTAGCAGCATACACACAAAACACATAACCTCACCCTCGTCGAACAATATTGAAAGAGTTTTTACTCATAAAAAATGAAGAATTTAGAATCAATTCAAATTTCGAACGATATTCTCTATGAATTTAATTGTTAATGTGCTTTTGGTACTATATTTCTTTTATAGTGTAAATGAAACTGTATCTATATTCAACTTATATTCAAGTTCTTCGAATTAGCAGGATAAAATATATTTTTATTTTAATCTTCAGATTTCCTGCGTCGTATATAAACTTTACCAAAATTTGAATTATATTTAATACATTTATTTCATTTATTAATAAACTGTTATCATTAAATGTGTTTATTTTGCACCTCAGTTACGAATTTTATGGGTAAACCTTTGTGTACTTTTTACCATTATTTGTTTCCTATATAAATATTTCGTATTCATCGTTACATTTTTCAGATTGATTTTGAAGTTATTTCCTAAGAAGGATTTCCTAATCATAATACTTACATAATTTCTAATAATAATATATAGTTCGTCGAGGATGACATCTATCCGTGATTATGTATGTTTGTTACCTGACGCCGTTGGAATACTGCATCACGAGTATTCATGGCCGGCCCGGCATACAACGCTTTGCAAGGCGCGGAGGGTTAGGACGCGGACAAACGAAAAGAACAGAAGGAAGGTCCTAGTTCATGGAATTACATTCTTCAAGTTTTGGAGCAAACGTTTGAAAAAGGAATTGTGGTGAAGTAATAAATTACCTAGGAAATTGAAAAAGGAATAAGAATTTAAATTTTGTACAAAGTGAAAAATATTATTAGTACAGTGCAAGGAGTGTAATGGGGATTTTACTATTTACTAGTTGATTGATTTCCATAAAATGATAAAATCTATAATTAATAAGGGCTGATAGTGGGGGAGTGACTGGTTAAGATTTCTAAATTAATTTGGGAGGGGATACTTGTTCATAATCGGAATTCTTGTTTATATCGAGGAGGTTTTAACATGGAGTATAGACCATTACACTCTTAATATCTCTATGCTACCTATATTATAAATGCAGGTTGTAAGGATCTTGATTCCATTTTCAAAGTCACTATTTAAGGAAAACACTTTGACTCACGCTTTTGATGGCTTTTGTAATTCCATGAGTTCAGAAATACAATGATGTAATATAGGAAAGGGTATGTACGATGGATGTTGTTAAGAGTGCCGAGTCGTAGAGGAGTCAGTGGTGGCGCGTGTCGGTAGTGTGGTAGTCACTCTCGGTTAGCAACAGTCAGAAGCAGCACCTAAAGTCCGGGCATGCACTAACAGACTAAGAACGATTGGAAAGATGAAAATAAACACTTATGAGAGAAATCAGTTTTGATTGACTTTGAGGTAGTTTGTTGCAGGTTGCCTAAACACACAGATTGGTGTTTGAAGCCCACATCCAAAGCTTCCAGATCAAACGTTAGCTTGGCCGATCTACAGTTGCTTGAAAACGTGTTTTGCGTTATGTTTAGCTTGCAAAAATCAATTTCTCTCATGGTAGTATCGGCGAAGCTGCGCGCGGCAGGCGAACATGCTGGTCGCCGGGCGCGGTGTGCGAGGTGCGCGCGGGGTGTGGTGGGAGGGGAGGGCGTGGGGGCGCGGGTGCGCATTACCTCTGGAGTAAGGGGGCGAGGCGCCGCCGTGCGGGCTGCAGGCGGCGGGCAGCAGGCGCCGCGCCAGCGTGACCAGTCGCGCCGGGCCCCAGCCGCCCGTGCCGCGGCGCTCGCGCGCTGCCCCAACACACACGCTCACGCTCCGCCGCCGCACGCTTTTACCCACACACGCGCATGTGCCCGGCGATTCACGCCATCACCTACTGCTGAAGGGCGGCCGCTCGCCCTCGGACGCACTCGCCACGTACAACTCAATTTAGCAAAGGGGACTGTTCACGTAAAGTCAAAGCAGATCGCCGATAGCGTCCGCGCATCCGGGGGCGAGCGGCTGCATGAGAGCTGAAGAGATCGAGAGCTACGGTACGATCCAAGCGACGCTTACGATGAAGCCGGCCGCGAATTGCGAGGCACATGTGATTGAAAGAAAAGCGGTGCGGCGCGGGCGAGGGTACGCGACCTGCGTGGAGCGGACACTTACGGCAGCCGAAGTCGCGCTGCGAGGGGGGCGGGCGCACGTGCACGCCGATGATGGCCTCCATGGGCACCTCCGTGCGCGGGATGGACACCGCCGACGGAGGCAGGAAGATCGGCTGCAGCATGCCGAAGTTGCAATCGTCCGGTATGAGTGCGCGGCAGCCGGCGTGGCACTGATAACCAACATTAACATTTTAATCTGATGAAACGAAATAAACTCCATCAGCTGGAGTGATCAGCATCTTCAAGAGAAGTTTAATTTCACAATTGATTGTTGTAGTGAAATGAGAGTCAAGATGAGTAGTGCCGTACCGTGGTGCCGCACCACTCGCAGCGGTAGCCGGTGAGACATTCCGCGGAGCAGCAAGCGCGGCGGCAGGCGGCGCACTTGGAGTTGGCGGGCAAGTTGCCCTCGCGCCAGTGGTGCACGTGCCGCGGCTCGCTGCCCGCGCAGTATGTCGCGTTCTCCTTGCAGTCCGCCGCCGCGAAGTCCACGCACTCTCCGTGCACGTAGTACTCGCATACTGTCACATGGTCTTACTTAGTAATAGGTCAGGGTTCTAATAATATGTGTGATAGTAAACTACTTTTATACTTTATAGCAATACCAAAACACAGTATACAAAGGAGTTTATTACTAGGAAGTCTAGCTCTATATAAGATTTTAGTCTCGCAATACGAAAAAGTCTTATAAGTTTTAACAAATACCGAATACTTTATGCACTTTCTAGCTCTTACTGCTAAAAGTCTTTTGAAACCCTTGGCTTACTTAGAAAATTGTATTCAACATCTCGCTTAATTTATGAGGCGCATGAGTTTAGATTTTAAAATGGAAAAGAAAATACAAACAAAAGTAATACCGTAAAATCTCAATTTCACCTTGAAAACAAAAACAAAAGTGTAAAAGAATTGAAAATTATAAATTTAAATATCGAAGTACAAAGGCAGATACTCACTCATGCAGTGTAAGGCTGGCAATTCATCCAGCCGTTTCCGACACACCGTGCAGAACTTGCGTTTGTGATGCGTCGGCTCCGACCAGCAGTGAGCCACGGGATTCTGTTTCAGAAATCAAGCAGTTATGTAATGAGCAGATACTTTTGCTTTTTGACCTTGTCTGTGTGTTCTATCGTTTGTTCCACGGGGAGTGCTCCGAGGAATTGTTTAAGATGATACCATCGTCACTTTTCTACTATCGCACCACTCGTCATTGCAGTGGAGTTCATTCCTACCACCTGGAGACGCCGTTTGAGAACGGTAGTCTCCAGGTGGTAACTCTAACGCTGGATCCGTTGTTCCAGCATTCGTTTTTACCACGTACGTGTAAACTCTGGAATGAACTACCTGTGTCGGTGCTTCCTGAGCGCTATGACCTGTTCTTCTTCAAACGAGGCTTAAAAAGAGTATTGTCCCTTCGGTAGACAGCGGCTTGACTGTGTCCCTGGCATTGCCGAGTTCATTAGCGGCGTTGGCCGCTTACCATCAGGCGGGCCGCTAGCTCGTCTGTTTATACTGGCAAATAAAAAAAAAATTGTAGAGACCTGTAGTACAAAACAGTAGAGTTTACCTTTATAAGGCTCGGCGCCACCCCGCAGCACGGCGTCACCACCTGCCCCACACATCGCTCGTGCACAATGAAGTTGCACACTGGAACAAGATAAAAATGCTTTGTTAACATGCTTTATAATGTAGCTCTTCAGAAAATTATTACTATGGGGTGGAGAATTTGTAGGTTCTTGGCATTGTTGATATTTAACAACAAAATATTTGCGCGATTCCCGGACTATCTGTTTTTCTACATTGGAATTTTCCTGTAATATATCACTCACTGCTTATGAGTAAATATTAATCATCTCTGATTACCCGAAACTACTCATATTTCCGTTTTTAAATAATTACAGAAAGACAGATCACAAACCACAGATGTTCGGGGACGTACGTAAACACGTAAGTTTTGGTCAGAATTCAGATACCGCGGGAATGCGTTAAGAATCCTGTTTACAACATGGTCATTACGTTTCTTAGAAGATGTGGCGATGTTTAAGGAAAATTCTTAACGTATCAGAACGTAAACATATTGCATTGTGGTATTTTGTGTTGATCGCATAAATTCTCAGTAACTGGAGATCAATTTCCTTGGCATAACATAAAATGATAGAGATTTTGTAGATTTAGAACTGTTTAGTGAAATAAGAAATATTAATCCTTTGAAATCGTTTAAATATTTTCAATAGTACTTTTAGTAAGGAAATAATGCCTAAAACGAGAAATATTGCGTAATATGTTTTTGTCTACAAAGAAAGTTCAGCGCCCCTAGCGGATAACGAAGGAACTCACTTACTAAATAGTAAATACACTGTTGGTTTATGTCAAAAAGGTAAACTAATAATTTCCTTTTTAAAAATTTGATGAATTATATTTATAAGTAATATTGATGCTATTACGGCCCCATTAGGGGATTGTTCGACAGATACACGCTAACCACCCGGGGCAGAACACACGCGATGACATCATGCGATGGACTTTGACCTGTCTACTTTTTTAATAGCTTCCGTTTTTACTTTTTAAGTTTTGAAGGAGATTGTCTATGGTTGCTTAAATGAAAGTGTATGGCGTTAGGCGTTGGCGAAGTAAAACATAGGTCTTGTAAAGTCTAATGTTAGCGGATGGTAACGTAGGAATAATGAATGACGTTTGACATCTTCTTGTTATTATTCGACAAAGCTCCTTAAAATAAGATTAAAAAAAAAATGATCGCTCTCTACACTTCAGCATAATGTTATGCTTGACATAATGAGCAAAAACTTTCATAAAGCAACGTTAATAAGACGATAATATCTTTTCCATAAAAAAATATATACGAACTCATGAAACCTGTATAGTCTTTTATGTAAGTTCTATCCTTCTACAAGATAATCGTAGCATAACCTTATGGTTATAATATGCTACGTATCGGTATATATAAATACGTTTCTATATACCGATACGTAGCATTGAGTTGATAGACTTCAGTTCAACTCAGTTCTCAATAAATGTCAAGTTTTACTTTCATTTACAATGTACAGGATGTAGCTAGAGCGGTATGTGCCACTCCGGGAGTCATCTCGCAGCGATCGATACAGCCGCGCATGCTCCGCCACATCTCGCTGAGACGCACCCGCCCTGCCACTTGCAGATTTGTTAATGCAGCCTCTGTGCTGGCCATAATAAAAACAAATGTTCATTTTGAATTTCGAATGAATTTTTAACTTTTTATTGTTGAAACTGGCTGTTTAACGATATTCATATCGTTTATAAGGTCCTTGTTTATAAAAAAATGTTTTTGCGTATGCTTTGGAGTTTGGAATTACTTTAAATGAAATTTGTTTTACGAAAATACTGTACTATATTTCGTTAACGCGATATTTAAGTAAAATAAAATTAGTTAAACTTCTGAAATACATTTTTTACGAAAGAGTAAGGAGTAAGTACATATGGGTGTGTCTACAATTCAAACTTTCCATCTTTGTAAATAATACAAGATTGCTTGGACAATTCTATATCATTAATGTTACACATGTGTATAACAAAATATTAACTTTTTTTACTTTGATAATTTTCTTAATCTACATATTGCTGTATATATTTAATCATTTACATTTTAACATTACTAAATAATGGTGAACTGGTACTGTGTAAGTTGCTGTCTACTACTATATTTTGACTTTTAATGTTTTAGATGCTATTTCATATTAGACATTACATTATACATACTTTCTTTTTTAACAATTTACATTTCTAATATTATGTAATGTTTTAGTACGTATGTAAATGATTATCGATTGCTACGTCGCGTCGTAGCCGCGTAGACGGTCTACAAAGGAAATATTATCTCATTGTTTTATAGTTTACTTTTGCCTACGACTTTCTACGCGTTATATACTAAATTACACTTTAACACAGTAGGTTAGGTTACTATCAATAAAGGGAGCTTTACATT
Source organism: Sphinx pinastri (assembly GCA_947568825.1). Taxonomy (NCBI): domain Eukaryota; kingdom Metazoa; phylum Arthropoda; class Insecta; order Lepidoptera; family Sphingidae; genus Sphinx; species Sphinx pinastri. The sequence continues at coordinate 2,664,470 of OX387627.1, read as the reverse complement.
AAATTCGGTGATTTGAACAGTTTTAAGTTGCCACGTCTTTGTAACTATTTATTCAATTTAATTAAACGAAGAGAAAATATAAGTAGGTAAGTAAGTACAATGTCACGTATATACACAACCAGATACACATAGTTACGCATACTCATGCCTTTTATCCCCGAAGCGTTAGGCAGAGGCACAACTACGAGACTATCCCGCCCTCACACCCGCCACTGCAACTCCTGTAAGCCAGGATCAGCAGTGGCACGCATTTTATGACACCGAGCGGTGAAGCTCGGCGAGTTTCTGGGAACGCTAATTAGTCTTAACCCGCAACGAAGTTAATCAAATAGAAGAATAGGGAGGAGTTAGAAATATATTTTCCACAACACAGAGGAGAGAGGAGGCACAACTAGTGCACCCATTTTTCACCGTGCGTATTCCGTCTCATGATGTGATAGGGGAGAGCCTATCGCCATATCGGGCACAAATTCCAGACTCCGGGCTGATACTGAGTAGAAAACCCAATATCACTTTGCCCGACCCGGCGGTCGAACCCGAGACCTCAGCATTGCAGTCGTACCGTAATACAACTACGCCACCGAGGCAGTCCACACACATTCATATAGTTAGTTCTTAGTACAACTGCACGAAATTCAATAACGACCTTCAAGAAAGGTGAACTGTCATTGATCGTAGTCACACACTAGTACTAAGATTCCAGACATAGAATTAAAGCTACTGTTTCCAGCATTTATTCCCTTTATGAACCTAAAATAAGTGTTACGCCATAAACAGTAGGATTGAAATCGACATAGCTATCAAATAGTATCTGCAGTGATTGCTAACACAGTGATCATCGCTTCCTAAGAAAGACATAAGTTAGTACATTGGCAATAAAAAGCTAGAAATTAAAGCAATTGGCGACGGCAAACATAAACCAAGAAAGTCTAACTAGTAACAGCAAAAATAGAACTCTAACCGCCAGGACTTAAGACTTCTAAAGCCAAATGTTTCACACCCTCAGCACACGCGTCGATACGGGTTCGGAGTGGCGTTTGAGGTTATTTTTAGCCGGCGCTTGTCAATAAACGTTCGTCGTTTTATCGCGGAAGGGCACCGCAGCCGGATGGGGATCAAGGAAACGGTTGAGAGTGCGCACGGGATGGGAGGCGGAGCGGGTGCGTTAGCCGAGGCGGCAGCGGGGGCGGTTAGTTGATCTTAATGGTTAATAACATTTTTAAACATAATTCTAAATAATAGTTGGTATAAGCAGTTTCCTTCACGTACTTATAATAAGTTTACACACAGAAGTGATAGGTGTTAAGATTCAAATGAGCAACAAAGGTATATGGCTGCCTTCAAGAATAACAATACAATATTTATAAACTCGATATTATTATTTCCAATATCTAAGTATATGACACTACTCTTCTTTTTAAATGGAAGACGGAAAAGCTAAAATTGGCATCATATTAATTATCCTTCAATCTAAACGCTATATTTCATACCCGTCACTGTGAACACCGCCTAATATCAATATTAAAACAATAAAATATATGTATCTATAATTAAAAAGAGTGGTTTTACGACCCGCTTCCGCGTATGCACCAAACGTAAGCACTTAGTGGTATATTGGTGTTAATACGTCACGTGGTATTTAAATAGTCCCGGGTAGGGTGCGGGGGGGGGGGGGGATCAGACGGTCACAGCCCGCGCGGCACCAGGCGACTCATGCCAGCACCTGGCCACAGCTTTCAATGTCTCACGTCACTTGATTTATAACTGTCTCCGCTCGTGTGTTCAGGAATGACAGCTCTGGCTTCGACCACGTGGAAGGGTTTCCCGGTTTGAAAGTCAGTGAAAAAGTATCTTATGTTCCAGGATTTTGTCTACGGGTCAAGGTTTAGGCGTTATGTGTTGTTAAATATCTGACTTATCCTTGGTTTTTGTTAATTTTGTTCCCATACATAATGTTACTTGAGGTAATGATCACCTTAATGTAATATATTAGGACTCTACAGGACTAACACAACTAAGAAATACGTGTTGTCGCTAGAATTAGGTAGCCCGATTTTACCAAAACGAACTATGACGAGCTTTCACCATGTACATAAAAATGTACATAATGTATGGTGGCAAATGTCGTGTACAAATACCTGATATTCTTCTATTAATATTTTTTGATAGGCATGGGCAAAGGAAACACGCTTATACAGCCGTAATGCTTTCTTAACTAGTCGAACTACATGTATTTCATGAACTCCAAAGTTTAATACTTTGGAACCATTACACACGTTTGCTGTGATAGTATCTAAGTATCTCTATGCGGTCATAGAGTCTGCGCATGCGCTACCTCTTCACTAACGTTACCTGTAGTATTTACTTTTTATTTTAACTAAAATATTTAAATGTCTTATGAAGTAATAAAACTGTAGTAGGTACAACAAACGGAAAATGCAATCCGTTCGATTCGTGAAGATTTTTGAGGTTTAACTTTTGATTATATTTTTTAATTTTATTACGAGTGGGAACTTAGGTAGAAATATATTTCAGTTCCTGAATAAATCCATTTCTATCCCTGAATAAAATGCTATGCGTAACTGAATAAATAAGGCTTTTTTTACATATCAATGGGCTGAAGGGATGAAAGGTACACGAATGTACACGCCGCGCCGTGTCATTGTGCTTTAATAAACGTAATAAATTAAAAAAGGAATTGGACTTAACTTGAAATTGGAACAAAAAGGAAATTCGAAACTTGATATTTTTTTATGTGGGCTTATTATACACTAAGTGATGCTTGCGGCTTCGCCCGCGTGAGAAGCCTTTCCCGCTATAAAAGGCACCAAAATCATTGTATGACATCAGCGCCATTTATTTAAAAAATCATTCATCTTTCGCATTTAAAATATAAGTCATTAAGTAAGATAAGATAAAAATTAAATTGTACCCGACAGTAAAGATGCTGTTCAAATATAGGTTATACTGACCCACAATTACTTAGGTAGCTAGTGAAAGGCTGGTAGGTTAGCTAGGCTAGGGCCTGTAGTGTCCTCACCGGTGAGGATCGCGACGCGTTCCTCCCATTATTTTAATAAAATGATGTCCTTTTTATATCCCCTTTCCTGCCAGCCCGAGCTGTTTTTTTTTTGTTTTTGTTTATTTCTTATCATAGATTTACTCCCAATAAAAATGTCGGTAGTTATATAAGTGACCATTGGTATTTATAATAATTATTAATATAATCAATTTAATGTATCTTGACTTATCATAAGTGCAACTATGTTCGCCTACGTGATGAATAAAGTATTTTATTTTATTTTATTTTTTATTAGGTACTATGTAACAAAGGCAAACTGAGAGGAAAAGCTTTATCTTTAATATTATATTATACTTAATTTTGTAAGTAGTCGGACTTCGTTAATTCACCTCAGTATTGAAAAGCTCTACCTGATTATATTAAAGCAAACCTTGGTTGGTATTAAGTACAAGCTAACAGTAGGTAAGTACCTACTTGTTATGCTTAGTATTCATTTTAATCTTCACGTAATTTATTGCTTAATTAAAAGTGGCTAGAAAACCATGGGTTTTAGTTTATTTTGATTAATTTGCATACAATACCCTTGTGAACAAATTTGTAATATTTCGTATATAAATTGTTATTTTTTCCGTTAAAAACAGTACGAAATATTAAAGTAATATTTATACATAACCATTCTAGTGAGGGAAGCATATTAATTAATTAAATTATTAGCATATATTTGCAAACTAAGGAAAATGTTATTCATACCATGGATACGTGCGATTACATTTATAAATTACCTAAGTGCCTATTTACACTAAAATTTCGAATCCAGTATTAATTATAATTGGTTCATCTGACTATTGTCGCTTCATTATTTTAATTACATATTTTGTCGTAAGTTTTTAAATATTATTATTTCTTTTTTTGAAAATAATTTAAGTCTATTAATTTTGAACATCGGCTAAAACGTTATTTAAACATCGAATGATAAACGGAATGCGAAGTGTTAATTAATAAAGTGATTCAATGCGCGCAAATAGCCGCCGCTATAGATAGCGGAGCTGCGTGTACGCACGAACCGAGCAATTCCTACACCATATTGAGCTTTGGGTTATTTCCGTACAAATGCATCACGAATGTTATGATATTCTGTAAATATTCGGGACTGTTGTTAATGACTAAGAAAGGATATGGACGCAAGGAAAGTGAACGTTATTTTTCTTTGCATTTAAGACGTTGTTGACGATATTTGTCTGTTTAATTTATATCGTGCTAGTTGGGCTGACGACCGTTCCCGTGATTTTTATTTTTGTTACCCAGCCCGTACCCTTAGTGTTTCTTGAATCTTTTTAACCTATACTAAACTAGGGTTTAAAACTTTACTGGAGTTGCACAAAACGTAATGAAAACTAGTGGATGGAATCAACATTTCAAACTTGGCGCCAAGTTTAGCGTGGTTATCGTTGTATGCAAGGGCATGTTAATTATGTACAATGCGAGGGCTGGAAGGCACCTGTTGATATCGCGTGCTGATATAACACTGTACTTGTACTCGTACGCAAAGGTATGATTTTAGTTTGGTGACGTTAGCGATTAATTTCGAAGATACTTAAAGAGTACGACTCTATCTCAACCTAACAAATAGCATTGCAACTCTTTTTCTTTTTATGCTGTGATCAGAGTAACAGATGCCTCGCGGTATGAAATTATCTCAAATCTCACCCTTACATCCACACTTACAACAGGCAAACGACTCTATCTCGCCCTCGCATCCACCGCGCAACTTCTACTAAAGTAGCACGTAACCATAGGGCGTGTTTCACAGGTTTCAAAGAAATTTTATATGCGAGTTATTATATTAAACACCTAATGTAGATTGTACAATTTTTTTTAACATTTATTTGGGGGTAGCATAGATTGAAGTGTGGCTTTTGTATTTGGTCAGTTTATACATTTATGTGACGAGTAGCATTTATCAGCAAGAGCTGGAATTGACCCTAAATAACGAGATATGGTGACTGGGAACACTGAGCTGTCTTTAAGCCGCAATATTTAAGTATTGTCAATTTCTCTCAATAGTAAAGTGCGAGATTAAAAACTTGTAGGAAAGGAAATTTACTTCGAAATAGGGATCACAATGCGAAGGGCAAAAATGCTAGCGTACTCTTTGCTGAGTTAGTGTTGTAACACTAGGGTTTCTTGCCAGTTCTTCTCTGGTGAAAACTGCTTTGCGAACTGGTGGTAGAGATAATATTTATGGAATCTGAATAATGTGTAACATTTTATGGGTTCAAACTCATTATTTAATTTAATTTCAATACAGGTATTTTCATTCATTAATGTAGGATTGAAACTGTGCTTAATGTCACAATATGATAAAATGTTATTACTTTCTTAGGTAGAATTAATCTCAAATGTGTCTGTGGGCTTAGAATGTGACAAAAAAACACGTCACGTCTCCGTTTCGTCTTATTGGGATTGGTTGAGAGACTAACAAGTGACTGACGTATTGGTCTCTCGATCAATCACAAACATCAAAATTAAACGACATCGTTTTGCGAGTTGCGTCTTCGTGTCACATTCTAAGCCCACTGCTCTATTTGTATCGTTGTCTATCCGTATATGTTTCCAACTATTCAGGTAGACAAAATGAATACTTTTTTGTATGATTTAAATTTAATTCTTCTGGTATGTCTGATGAATCTGATACCTAACCTTATACGTATTAAATAAAACATTGTCAAAGTAAAATAATCGAGAAAGATCTATGTATTATCAAAATGTTCTATGACAAGTGAGTTAAAATAATTTAAAAAATATGAAAATAATGGAACAGAGCAAATTATTATCAGGCATAATATCTTCACAATATAACGTTAATTCTACACATATATATGATATTAAGTATAAGATGACTGCCTCGGTGGCGTAGTTGTATTGCGTACGCGTTACGAGTACGATTTGCGCGCTGAGGTCCTGGGTTCGAATCCTGGGTCGGGCCAAAAACATTGTGACTGGGTTTTTCCATCTTTAAAATTACTCAGTCGCAGCTCGGAGTCAGGAAGTTGGCGGTGTGATACCCCCGTGCCTCGGAAAGCACGTAAAGCCGTTGGTCCTGCGCCTGATCTCTCTCCGGTCATGTCGGATTTCCGTCTCACCGGACTATGAGAGTGAAGGAATAGTGAGTGCACTTGTGTAATGCGCACACACTTGTGCACTATAATATCTCCTGCGCACCTGGCTGATCTCCGTTGAGATTGGCCGCCGTGGCCGAAATCGGCTAGGAAGGGATTATTATTATTATTATTATTAAGTATAAAATACTTAAAATTTATCATCATGGTTCAATAGAATAACTTTTAATTGTTTTCAATCATCACATCAAATTAAAGAGAGAGAAACATATATAAAAGTAGGTGCCTATATAAAACTTTTGGTAAATTGTAACATTTTACCCGACTGTTCAAAGAAGAAGTATTATTTGATTTTTTTCAAAGATTTGCAAATATTTACATGAGTATCAAATACTCGCTATCATATATTGATCATTGAACCCCCATTAATAATTAAGCAATTAGAATGGTAATTTAATTGGTGCATGTACAACTGAACTTAATAAGAAAATTAAAATGACTTATCAATAAAACGCTCTACTGAAAAGTAGAGATTTTGAGAAATCATTTCATTATCCAATAGTGTCAATATAAATTCAGTTTCAGAATGCATGATGAATCTGACCAAATACTACGTATTGTGCAGGAGGTTGACTGTGTTCAAGTGGATGTGTTTAAAATTGAGGATTAGTTTATAAGTTATAGTCATTTTGCAACGTAGTCATTTTGACAGCAGTTTCTATAGTTATAACTAATGAGAATAACGTTTATATTATATTTATTATTTTTGTCTAATTTATGCGTCAAGGACAATTCGATAACATGATGCAATGCAATGCAATGCAATCAGCCCTGTATTATATACTGCCCACTGCTGAGCATGGGCCTCCTCTACTACTGAGAGGGGTTAGGCCTTAGTCCACCACGCTGGCCTAGTGCGGGTTGGCAGACTTCACATACCCTTGAAATTCTTATAGAGAATTCTCAAGTATGTAGGTTTCCTCACGAAGTTTTCCTTCACCGTTAAAGCGAACGATAATTGATAAACAATACACACGTAACTTCGAAAAGTCAGAGGTGTGTGCCTTGGGTTTTGAACCAGCGGACATTGTCTCGCCAGACCGTTCCATTCCTAACCAGGCTATCGTCCACTTTAATACAAATAAAAAAATACGAAACAAAAATAATACAAATGAATATAACACTACATGGATTTACTGGTGGTAGGTCTCTCATTATGTAAGAGGCCGTCTGGGTGGGTACCACCGCAATGTCTATTTCTACCGCCAAGCAACAGTGTGCATGCACTGTTGTGTTTCGGTTTGAAGGACATTGTAGCCAGTTTAACTACTGGACATAATGAGACTTAAAATCTTATGTCTCAGGATGACGAGCGCAGTGGAATGCCACACAGTACTTTGTAAGTCAAGGTGCTGGATGGTGTTACTACTGTTTATGGGTGGTCGTATCGCTTACCATCAGGCGAACGGCACGCTCGTCTCATCAATCAATGCAATAAAAAAAAATAAAAAAAATATTGATTTTCGTCTTGATAAGATTATTTATGAACTACTGCTTCGCAAAGAATATCTTAGTGTGGGACGAATCCCATAAAAAGAGTAATTACGTCTAAATATCTCTACGTAGGTGGTTGATATTATTTACTACGAAAGCTATAAATAGTTGTCATATTTGGGTAATTTATTTCCCCGTTTAATTCTCTCGTTTTCCTTCTGTTGCCTACTAGACTAATTTTATATTACCGAAACAATATGACGAGTTGCTAGCGTCAGTGTTCCGAATGATTTTACCCCAATTCCTAAGTTAGAACAAGGCGAAGTATGACGTAACTGGCCAGTTAAAAAACAATAACAATAATGACCTACTCTAATGGAGTTGGACATTAAGATAGATCCGCACACATGTGCAGAGGCGCCGAGCTCGCAGCACGTGCTAACCGCATTTCATACCAAAATAATGCACCTTCGGTGACGCGCCGAACAATACCGTGTCACACTTCCACTACAAGAAAAAAATATTCCGTCCAAAAATCGTGATTATTTTTCAGAGGCGAGTAGCGCGGCCTTCGGCGGGGGGGAGAGGCGCGTCGAGCGAGGGGCAACGCGGGGGCTAGAGGTGCGGAGCTAGAGGCGCGGGACGCGGCGGGAGGTCGGCATTGACGTCACTCGCGCAGGCCAATCGCGCTCCGGCTCGCTTTCGAAATTCGACTTAGCCACGGGTGGCTTAGCTGTATCCCCATCGGAGCTTTGGCTATATAGTTTGCTGCCTTTGAATTTTGTTTCATAGATAACGTTTGGCTGACCTATTATTCTAATTAGCATTATTCAGTAATTAAATTACTTAATTAAATCAATACTGGTGAATAAATTGATGTCTTAAGTGTTCGTAAGTGTATAACAGTCGCCAAAAGCACGTCTAGCACGGTAACTGGTGCATTGACGTAATAGCGATAGTAACCTCGTTCTGTAATTCGGTGAATTTTCGTTTACTACAATCGGATAGTGGTTCTGTACTAGTTCTTCATACAAATATTTACTACAGTTAACAAGAATAGCGTTATAACTGTGCGCAGTCGGAACACTAGGGGAAAACTTACGAAATAAGAAATTGTAAAATAAACTGAGTGCGCCGGCCAACCGCCGCGCCGCGCCGTGCCGCGCCGCGATCCCTTCGCTGCAGAGCGTAAGCCGTCTGCCGCTGCTCTGTTATGTTAGACGAGAATTATAAATGAAGACAACGCAAACAACTTTTGTAAACGCGAAGTTGTTTTCTTTGTCTTAACTTATTCAAGACTACTTTATCTTGTTAAGAATATATCACGATCCTATCAGGGGAATATTAGACTCTTGAATGTGAAAACGAATGTCCAAACGATCCTTGACTCCAAAAACGGACATAACATTTTAACCGAGACAATTTATATATATTTGGATAGAACTAAAAACTAGTCTTTTACAATAATTCGTTTAATTTTAAAGACCTCCGATTATGAGATTTATATAATTTTATTTTGCTTAAAAACTACACTTAATACGAACGTTTTTAAAAAAGTTAGTTATGAATGGAGGGGTCTAAAATATTTTTTAATGGATCTAAGTTCCATATTTTGCCCCTTTAATATCCCTAAAGTTTCATCCTGGTTAGATTTTGAGGCCCAGCACCCATACAAAAAGTGGACATCACCTTTCTTCTTCTACCTGCCTTCTACAACAGAGTACTGAATGGTACTACGTGTACTATTCAATATTCTGTGGTACTACTGTAACGTGGAGTCGACCTAACACACATTTCCACGCATAATACCAAAAACGATTAGATTTATTCCTTACCAGATTGCCTAACTTCCTCGGTGGTGACCAAATCTAGTTAAATGAATAACCAAAAACTTTTAAAGAATTCAAAACAAACCTTTAAAACAAAAACTTCTAGGACTCACAATATATTATAAGATTTGTAAACGTAAGTTCGAATATGTAATAGAAAGTCATAGAATCTTGAAGTAATGCTGAATTATTTATTTTCAGAAATTACGTTTTTATACCTAGATATGTTAATTTGTTTACCTTGTGGTACTTTCGCCTTCGTAAAAGAGATAAGTAATTCTAAGGTGTCATTTTGATTCTACCTCAGACTAAAGTCAAAGTTTCTATTATAGATCTCGAACTAACGACATTAACCAGACATCACTTCCAAATACACATTATTTTAAGCTTTAAAGATAAAAGAAAATTAACATTATAATAAAATTTACAATAAACAAACCCGTGACGTCAACTAGTGGACAGTGATACGCAAATAGCACAATAATGGGTGCCGATAAAATAAAGGCCCGTAAGTGCGTGCGCGGGCGCACATCAAACGACGTCAGCCGGAACTGCACGACACCTGGGCGCGCACTATAAACAGTACTACTTACTGTAGCCTGTAGGTAGCACGTGGCTTGGAGACAGATTGGAATTCTAGTTGCGTTTATTGATTGAAAGGGATTATAAGGCTTTAAATATCAGAATACACCTGAGGGCACGTTTTGAGGTCGCTATTGGAGAGTTGATCAACCGAGAGACAACGAATGATAATATATAGCTGCGATATATGAGAATGTTAAACTGCATTTCTGTATCTCCCTCGCATATTACTCTTGGATACGCTCTCTTACTTCTCCTAACGCATTAAACACACGCTGCGTAGGTACTCTATATCGTAGAGTTCTGGTTCAAGTCAATCAAAAGTTAAAAGTTATCATGTTTTTATAAAAATATGGTAAACTTAGTTAAAAATATTATGTTTTGTGTGACAAAATACTAATTGGATAAAATAACATTAAAGCTTCGATAAATTGTCCCTTTTACTACCCTTCAACTTTATCCTGCACAATAAGTGTTGTGTGGTAACAATAAAAAGTAATACAGGAGTAACGATGTACCAGGAATATTTTCTCAATATTTTAATGGATGCGTAAGGAAGGTAAACGCGAAATATTAAATGCTATATTTAAAAACTACTACTTAACTAAATAAACATTTTAAATGTCATTGCCTTAATTCTGTAATATTATATGCCAATGATATTAATTAACATGAAATATTCTTATAGAAAAATGTCTGTGCCACACATTGATGTATTTGGTGCCACACAAAAACGTGGTCAATTCATGTCCAGTTTTGCAGCTAACTGTAAGTGCTATTAAAACATGATTTTCAATCAACTAACATTGATTGATCAAATGAATACCAATTAAATATTTATCAATTTATAAATTCATAAGTTCGTTGACCTACATTCAGTGGGATGTATAATGATCGGTGGTGGGTCGGATCCGGCCCGCCCTCTGACGTCACGCGTGGCACAGTTCTGCGCTGGAGCGCCGGGTCACAGTACAACTCCCCCTCCACCCTGCACCCCACCCCGCTGCACTCCCCTACCCGCATCTCACACTAAGATGTAATACAGGAATTAGGGGGGCGCGGGGTCTATCACGAGATGGGCAAATGCGATAGTTGGTAACATTTAAAAATAACTTTGTTACTAACTGAAGTAGATTGTCGCTGCTAAGCTGCTATTTTAGCTGTTGCATAACAATTTAAATAGGTTGTGACTATTGATTTGTAAACATAAATTATCTGTTTTAATAAAAGGATATGTCCATCTTTTGTATGGGTGCTGGGCCTCACAATCTAACCAGGTTCAAACTTTAGGGATATTAAAGAGGCAAAATATGGATCTTGAATCCATTAAAAAAATATTTTTAGACCCCTCCATTTATGAGTAACTTTTTAAAAACGTTCATTTTAAGTGTAGATTTTAAGCAAAATAAAACGGCATAAATTAAAAAATCGGAGGTCTTTAAAATTAAACGATTTATTGTAAAAAGCTAATATATATAAACTGTCTTGATTAGAATTTTAGGCCTGTTTTTGGACATGTCCTTTCATATTTGAGCAAAAATGAAATAATTTGGAACTGAAAAAATACCATAGATAGATAATTATTATTAGTCCCAATCATCCACAAACCTATTCTTTCAGTTTGATTTGATGACATTTGGAACATACGATGACGTAAATATAAGTTTTACACACAGCCAATAAAAGCCAAATCTAAAAACAACTTAAATTCAAGTTTAACATAAAGTCCATAATTGAAGCGCAGTGTTGCCAGTTATCGAATAACAATTTCCTTAATTATACAAAGTTGTGACGTATCCGCTCGCCGCCCGCTGCACTCGCGTGCTGCTTTTAAGTAATTTAAGTAAGTGGACTGCAAATAGACATTAAAAGCGAGGCTTTATGGACCTCTTTATTAAATGAGTATCATTGGGAGGAACTAATAACAGTATATAGAGCTGAATTGTTAAAATTCGATAACCATGATGAATCACTGTGAATGATTTACTAGGGGATGATTGACATGTGTGCTAGATTTATGGCATAAACAGTGCAGCTCTTATATAAGCTCGTTTAAGACAAAAGTTGAAAGAATTCGAAAAGTAGAGTAGTGACCAGAACGGGCACTGAACTGTTTCTCTTTGTTTTAGTTGTCATAAATCAAGGAATGATAATATACTTTTCGAAATGCTCGCAATTTACAGTTAAGTTTATATAACGGCAATAAGGGTGTCAAGATTTCGACAGTTAAATTACAGCCAAATTTTATAGGAGGCTAATATTAAATGGAACTGAATGCAACCCCATTGTAAATAAGCAAGTTATTATGGTGAATGATTATTGCGTTGTTTAAGCATCTTTAAATTCTTCAAATCACAAATCAAAGTCCAGGATCTTCAAAGCTTGTCATACCAGTGATCAAAAATGACACATATCGAAGAGTTCTGTACGGTGACGTCACGCGATACCGTGGTTTTATTTACACTGACAACACTAGATGTTCTATATTTAACTGACTACGTGCTTTTTAACATGTAGCCGAGTGAGAACGTATCGACTGATATTGTGCGGATCTTGCGTTTGTCACTGAGAAATCGAAACAGAAAAAGCGCGTTCAAGAATATCGATATTGATCTCTTCCTGGAGCCTCTCTGTTTTGTTCTTTACGAAATCAGAGACAAATACTTAACTTATGGTAAGTTTTGTCACTGGGAAACCAAAATAGTGTCTTATTCTCTATGAAAGTGTAAACTCGTAACTTTATTACGTTATCTTCGTGAAATTAGCGTGGAATGGTATTCTATATGCCAATTTAAATTGTCATAAGCGCAATGAGGTGCGTAACGTGCTTATGAACTGACAAAATAACATGTGGCACAGGATACTACGACGCCTATGATTGTAATTTTAGAAACCCTAAATAAAATGCGTAGGTTTTATATCTAAGAAACGATGAATATAGGACAATAGCCATGTTGGTCAAATTCTATCTACTTCATGGAGAATTAAGAACTATTGGTTTTCTGTATTTTAATTACAGTATTAATAAAAAACTAATATGTTTTAACTTTTGATTCACATGTCATAATAATTATAACAGATAGAAGATAAGAAGAATAAGAATATTATCACATATTGTTACCATATTAATATGTTATGATGTCCAGCTACAAGAGCTACGCAGACCTTACTACGAACTGCTACGACAGTCGTAGCTTTCGTAGCTTTATTCATCGTCATAGTAATATCCCCAATAGTGGCATTTATTATAGTCGTTAATGCATTAAAAATATCAGTGAATTACGAAACAAGGGCGTATCATTTACCGAGACAAAAGAATAGCGATAATAGAATTTGAATGGTGGTTATTCTGGAAACAAGTGGAGTTGATTTAGTTATGAAACCTATGCTTTATGCTCGGACGTGTTTTTATATTATATTGTATAAGTGCTGGCCCATTATTTTTAACAGTTTACGTTGGACGCGCGCGCGTTAAACTGAAGTAGGCCGTCGTATTAGGGTTATCGTTTGCAAAAATGTGTTGTAACTTGATTTTGCAGGGAAATCCTGATTTTGTATACCTTTCTAGCGCATAAGTTATTGGCAGACAGTTGTCACTTGACAACTGAACCATTCTACTTAAATTTACTGCCTTGGTATCTATTCATCCCAGAAGCCCATCGACGAACTGGGAGATGATCCAGGGGGATATTCTGTGGAATTCGGTATCATTATATGAGCAATTTTGTTTAACAAACCTCTCTCCCAATAACTAACAAATGGAAATCTTTTTATTACGAAATAGCTACTTGAGATGTTATTACTAATTACGTGGAGGCAAGATATTAATGTGCAAAAGGTCTTTAAATTTAGATTAGACACAAGTTAGACGGTCGTCAGAAGAAGTGGTCAACACCATTGCTAGAAAACTTGCGAATGCTTTAGCCATATTGGAAGGAATGTATTTCAGTTAAGCCTCCGGTGGTCATTCGACAGTTGTTACAATAAGTTCATCTTTTCAATATAACGATTTACCTAATAGTACTAAACGCGAATTCGGTATGTAAAGTAAAACAAAAATAATGTTGATTTGAAAACCATTTCGAAATATAACATTTCTAAGCAATATTTTTATGATTCTAGCTTCTAAATGTAAAAGATTGTAGTTATTTTCACGAAAATATGAAATTCCTTTTGACCTTTACTTGACCTCTAAATGACGTCACAAAGTAGGCTGCAAAAGTTATCTTCCATGTTTATTATAAAAAAAAGAGCTATATTGTCTATAATTCTTTGTCATATTTCAAACGTCATTTTTCAAATGTCAAAACAATAACACGATTTTGGTTTCTCCATTTGCGTTTGTGCTAAGTAACTTTGGATTCAAATCTTTATTTACGACTTGTTTTCTGCCCCCGGACTCCGATTCTCACTTTCATACTGTTGACCATCGCTTTCATAAAGGAAATTGCTGCCTACTGATTGGATTTGTTGAAAAATATGGATCACTTTGTGCGCTGTGATTCTACAAACTTACCAAAATTGGATACTATTATGATCTTAGAATTCATGAATAATAGCGACAATCACAATATTGCGGAAATACGAGGAGCTAAAGCTCTGATGTAAGTAAATATACTTGCTTGTCTGAATATAATGATAATGTACTAGAACTTAATTTTGGTTATGTATTTCTATTAACAACAAAATTATAAATATTGTCTTTTATATTTGCTTCAGGTCATCTCGAGAATCTTACGTGGATACTGCCGTTGGCTATGTTGAAGTGAAACGATGTCAAGATGAATGCATTGTTAGGGCTAAGGTAGTGCCAGAACATAGAGTTTCTGTGAAACAATATGTTGTTAACATTCACATTGATGAAAAAAATAATTTAATTAAACTGGCACATTGTGATAGTTGTCCTGCATCTGCTGGTGGATGTAAACATACACTTGTACTTCTATTTTGGCTTGAAAAAAGAAGTAGTGAGCCACCATCCACATCAGTCCAATGTTATTGGAAAAAGCCGTCAATGTCAGGATTAAAATCCAATCCAATAAAAAGCGAAGATGTGTTTCCAAATTCAAAGAAAATAAAATTGGCTCCGAAGAACCCTGAAATTTTAACTAAGTTTTTAGATGAGTGTAAAAATCATAATGCAACAAATTCACTAATCACATCTTTTGTTAATCCAAAGCAAAGTTACAATATATTTGATTTAACGATTGAATATTTAAAAGAAAATGATGATGATTTTGAAAGGTATTTAGAATTTTTAAATACTAAAATAACACCAAGTGTAATTCATGTTATAAATATTAATACACTCAACCAAGTACATACAAAACTGTGGCATAGTGTAAGACAGGGCCGAATAACAGCATCAAAAATATTTGAAGCATCCCGGTGCAAAACAGATGGTACATTAGTGCAACAAATTTTAGGAGGATATAAAGTTCCTGAAACTCTTTTCATGAAACGGGGTAAAAATTAGAATCTTTAGTTATTAAAGAAATAGAAAAAGAAATAAATAAAAAAATAGAGCCCTGTGGGTTTATACTTATAAATGGTATTGTGGGTGCATCACCCGATGGGATAGGAGATGATTTCATTGTTGAAATAAAATGCCCTGGGTCCAAAAAGAACTTTAAACAATATGTGGATGCTGATGTAATAAAAAGTAAATACATTGCCCAAATGCAGACACAAATGCTTGCAGCAAATAAAAAAAGAGGGTTGTTTTGTGTAGCAGATCCAAGCTTTGAAGAAACAAAAAAAATTTTTTTGTATTGGGTTGAATATGACCATGATTATACTCATAAATTGATTAATCAGGCTTTAATGTTTTGGAGAACTTATGTTTATAGAAAAATTGTTATTAGTGCAAAAACATGACAAATAAAACAACTTTATATTATTCAGATTTTATTATTTCACCCTGTAGATTAATCAAACCACATGCAATTAATACCACATGATCCAAATAACCTAAATGCTTGTGACATACTACAGAGTGGGGTTTCAAAAACCTGTATTCTCGAACTCTCCTGATCACCCTTTCTATGTGTACTCTTAAGCTAGCAATAATTTTTGTTTTTATAACATCCTCTTTGCTAGGCTTGGTTGATGCAAACACGCTTGGAGGGCGTAGAAGCTTAATATTTTTTGTCATGAGATGGGACTCAATTTCTTTGAACCCTCTGTCAGCCATAATGACTGTATTTACATTGAGGTAGTCAATTAAGCCACTTTTTTCCACCAATGCCTTATCAGAGATCCTGCCTCCATAACCTTTTGAAATGAAACAAATAAAGCCATTTGGGGTGCTACCTATTAAATATTTAATGGTATTGGCACTCTTATATTGCGACCAAGTCTGTGCTTGCCTCATAGGGTTATGAGGTTTCTGTATTTCTATTTCAAATGCATCTAATAACAGTGCTACATTAGAGTATCGGATTTTAAAAGCCAATGGTAGATTTTGTTTTATTTGAGTTGCAGAAGGCATGAATATTAAATTTTGAAAAAAGTTTGCTAGCTCTTGTATTCCATTATGTATTGATTTTGAAAAAGAGACCCGTGAAATTTGAAATTGATCACATAGCCTATTTACTGGGTCATTTAATTTTATTTTAATTAGTGTTATTATCAGGTCTAGATCAGTTGTATTGGTTTCAGATTGTGAAACAATGTATTTAATTACCCAAAGATATTGTTTTGGTAAACCTAGGTATGCCTTTGGATCGTTATAAATAAATTGTAGCATTTGTTTTCTGGCACTGAGGTCAGGTTGACCTTTGCTTAATGTCACAGTAGATTCTGTGTCAGAAGTGCAGCCATATAATGATGGGCTTGATGTAACTAAACACGATGATGAGGTTGATGATGTTGAAAGCATTTTTTTTGCTAATAGTAAGTCTTGAGTAGAAGTACTCTTGTCCTTTGCATTTACAGTACACTGGGTAGCAGCATCAATCTAAAATAAAAAATAAACACTTAATTTTAAAAATCACTTCCTATTTACACCATTTGAAACTAAAATTTTAACCTCTATCTGATATTTAGCATTTCTCAGGAATCACAAAATAATTTGAAGATCTTTACTTGTCCAATACTGTCCATGTTATTGCAAAACATTAGGTATACAAAATTACAAATTATAAAACCACTAGTCACAATATTGCCAATATTATTTATAACAAAGTATTGGTCAAGGTAGATTTGTAAATTTTCTTTTGCCTTGTTATTATCTACTTCTGAAATATCATGTATATATAAATAGTTAAATCTTACTTTCACTGGATGTGTTGATGCCGATGTAACTGTTGGTCTAATAGTGCACATATCTTTAATTTTTGTCTCTTGTTGCATCTTACTAGGGTTTGTTCGCTCCTTGGTTTGTGGTGTGGATACATTTTCAAGAGGTTTAAGTAGCAGTAACTTCAAATTCGAATTATTGTCATTGGCAGTTGTTTCCTAAAAAAATTACTTATTAGTTTTTTAATAAGATTTATTATATATGACATTTTGCCATTATGGACTTAAAATAACTTACATTTTTACTGCAAGACGGCATATCTTTCTTCTTGCGCAGCTTAGCAGTAGATTTCAGTTTTGGTCTACTGTTCGTAAATTTCCAAAACTGATAATTTTCCAAATCTTGTTCGAGCTGCAACATGCCAATAATTAGAAATTAACCCTTGGCTTTCAAAATTAACGTAACTAAAGCCTCGTGGCAGTAGGTAGACTATAATAATAATAGTACTTACATCCAAATGATCTTCGCAACAAAACAAACGCTGTCCAGGTTTGTACTTTATATTTGTTTCCTGACACCATCTTTTTTTCACGTCTTCTCTTACGAGAACAAACACTTTATTGCGGCTATTTGAAGTGGTGTTGGTACACGATGGTACAAAGCACTTAGCACAAAGTGTCGTTGATCGATTCATTATGTTAAGCCGAGAAACTTCACCGTCTCCGTCACTTGATCTTCAATCGATAAAATATGATTTCAATGCACAATCCTGCAAGTTGGGAATTCAGACAGAAACTAGGTAATAATGCTAAATTATTACAAGGATGGAGGGAACAAAATAGTTTAGAAACTTTTTGTACTGATTAATTGCGCCAAATGCCAATACTTCAACAGTCAACTGTCACCAGACTGTCACTGTTGCAAAAAAGGTACAAACATTTTTTTTTATTTTTTCCCGTGAAAACTTGGCAAAGGACATAGTTATTCTGCCTACTTTGTGACGTCATCGCGTTCAAAAGTTTAAAAATATATATAAAAGAATATATCGCTTGGAATACAAAAAGGAGCAAATTATTTTCTTAAAAAGGACCACTCTACAAAATAAAAAGATAAAAAAGTATGTCTCAAAATCACTTTACATACCGAAATTCGGTATGGTATGCAGTGAGACCCAAACTAGGTGTTAAGACCTGTATTTTGGGTTTCATGGGTACAGAATAACAGAGAAATATTTACGAAAATTAATTATTACTAAGATGAAGAAGTACGACGTCGTTATATAATAATAATATTCATAGACACACACATATACTTTAAGACTTATTAGTTATTTAATATTACTTTATGATGAGAGCTAAAGCAGTGTGCAAGGTTAGCGTGGAGGTATTTATGTGCGCACGTGTGTTCACACGTGTGTGTTTGTGTATGTGTGTGTGTGTGTGTGAATCGCATCCAATGTGCAATCGGTCTTACTCTAGTAGCTTTTCTACATCAGTATATGAGAGTTGCAGTAACCATTTTCTTACAGTTTTTTTACAGACAAAGATGCTTTTACCTTTTATGTCACAATTTCTAATAAATTATAGTATATATTAGTCAGTAAAAAGCTCGGACAACGTCTAGCTAACTGGGACTTCGTAATTTTTTGTGGGATTCTAATTTCTATACGTTCGTCTGGCTATCAATTCCCCATTGTCAGGACGAGACTTAACTTGGCGATGTATTTTGAGTGTGGCAGTTAGAACAACAGGTGCCGGACTCTAAGCACCGGGAAGGCCTTATAGAGATCATCGGTGGGAAAGCGGAAGGGCTTCCTAAGCATAACCTTTATTAGTGCCCTCTAAGGTCTGCTTGAATGAGGAAGCTTTTTCCAGCTGAGCCCCAGACTGTGATACAATACTGAATGATAAGTTGGCATAAAGAAACATATACTAATTTTAAGACATCAAGCGAACAGCAGTCTCTGAGACAAATTACAACCGAATACTACTTATAGATAATGCCATCCACGATGACGCGCCTCACTAATTTTCCTAATCGCTTACAGTCCAATTGGGTAACAATTCCTCGTGTATTTTAATTTTGTAAATACACACTTAATACCTATGAGTATATACACACATTACGATAAATAATCAAACTCCTCTTAAGCCACGAAATTGCCGCTCAAAGATTAGTAGAGCGCGTCATCGTGGATGAAATTATCTATAGCTTTACCTTAGAAAAATGAAATTTCGCGAGAACCCTGATATGACAGTACGCTCCGCAGCCCTGGCCCGCGCAATGTTAACTGCAACTACACACGGTGGTTATTTCCGTCCGTGCGTACAGGAATACGTGTGTATTTTAGATTTACTTGATATAAATAGAGCTATTGTTTGACCCAAATGTCGCCCATCACAACTTTGTGGCTGAAGCGATCTCATTCATATGATATTTCGTTAACATATTCAAACTTTCTGTTTTTGTTAAAACTTATGATGAATAACATTTTATTTTGCTTTGAAACATGCGTATGCTTTGAACTAGATAGGAGAGCTTTTAATAATGAATATTATTTTACCGAATTTCTTATTTTATTTGGCCAAAATACGGTGTACATATTATCTTACTAATATTATAAATGCGAAAGATTGTGAAAATATAGGTTTGTTGGCAGTAAATGCAGAAACAACTGAATGGATTTGGGTGAAATTGAAATGGCACACGGGTAGACGATGTCCTAGATTAACACATAGGCTATTTTTTAACCTGGAAATATGCTCCCATGGATATAATGGATGTTTTTAATTTGAGTTTTTGTATAGATGGCGCTGGCGTAGTAATGTGTTTTAGGAACTTTTGTAGCGGGAAAGGCTTTTCACGTGAGCGAATACGTGAGCAACACTTAGTAATTTCATATAAATTAAAACAATATCCACAAATTTCCTTGTATACTACTTATTTCTTACAATCAGCTCCAACTCAGAAAAAGATAATAAGCAATGACGTCACATTAAAAAGGGAAGGCAAAAATTAAGCTAAGCTTATGATGGGCTAACTGAAAGAAGTTTGTGATAAAGAGAATGCTGACCAGGAAGTCCTAAGACGAAGAGAAGAAAATAAATGGGTCTTTTACCGAATTCTCTATAAATAATTCGTCTATGGGTACTTGTACCTATAGTCATCCTATACGTTTTGTGATATCAATCAGATTTTATGGCTCAATAATCCTTCGTCTTACTAAACTCATTCCTTCTTAAAGTTGCTTATAATAAATCTCGAGAACGAACTTTAAAAATGAAGGAGTCGCAAGCAAAAGCTAGTTAAAAATATAAAGAAATAAAATCGGGTTGAGTTTCATATGTAATCGTAGATTTGAGTAGGAAAAGCGTGTGTCCGGTTGTTATATGGGTCAACTTGAGTGTAGCCGTTTAATTCGGATACGAGCGCGTGGGTGCGCACGCGCCGCGCACTTGACCGTCGGTTATTTTTAAGTTCACTTATATACTGTCATTGTGGGATAAAGGTAATTAGAACCTTCTTGGATGGACCTTATGTTTATTGCTTCATTGGTTTAACATCAACGCATTAGCTAACTGAATAACTGAGTTCTGGGTTCGATCTATAGTTAAAACAAAAAGAAAATCGAGCTTAGGTTTTCAAAAACACATGTTACTAGCTTGAGATTCCTACGACTTTTGTCAACTCAACAAAATATTTTTGTTTAATCTCCAATTTCTACTTTTTTTATTGCCGAAATTCTTTATCAGCTTTAGTTACCAGGGTTTATAATCTTGGAAATATCAGAAACAACGTTGAAATCGTAACAAATCCTATCATTAGCAAGCACCTAATTAGCAAAGTTTTTTATCTTTGCTAATAAGGAATAGCTCATTCACTGTGACGATACAAGCACATGAAGACATCATTAGTACTGAAACAAAAGAAAAACGCATTGCATTAGAGATGCGCAGGACCAGTCAAACGCCGCGGCGCCTTAGCCTTTGTCAGCACGACTTAAATAATAGATCGAGCGCCAGTACCAGCTCAACGGGCAAACTTTTCACCCATTGTGCAAAGTCTTTTGTTGGAGAGCATTCATGTAACATTTTGTTGCAACTGTTTCTTTTGTGCTCGAGTGTGGGATATTTACCGTTGGATAATGACGTCACCCGGTGCGATCTTAAAAGAAAAGACTTGCTCAAAAGAGAAGTAACAGGGTGTTATTATTCTGTTTGTTGGTGACTTCATGAATACAAGTCGACATGAAACTGGTTGAATGAAATTGAAAAGAGAATGTCATCGCGATAGTGAAATTCCTATTTAGGAATTTTAGCTTTAAGAGCTACAGAGAAAAGTACAATTTTACTCGAAACTACCTGTTTTACCAATTGTGTAATATGAACAAGAAACTCGTGTGACCCAAAAACCTAATTGATGTTCAATACTTTAATAGAACTTTCGGATAATGTAAACAATTTTACTGAATATTACACCATAGGTCGTCATAGCACATTAACAATGGTGTTCGGGGATAAATTATGCAGTTATTGTGGTTTTCAATGTCCTATAACTTGAACTACTTCCTCATTGTGCTAAAAAACACAAAACCGGCTTTATTTGTATATATTTCGTCAATGGGTATAATTTTTTGATGTAAATGACTGTACCTAGTCATTTCACTACTTACAAATTGCACATTACATCGCGGTCGTTACTATGATCAAAATTGGAACGATGTTAAAAGCGTACTTAGTGCCATTTTCAATTGGTAGAATTACGGGAAGCATATCAAGTCTAAAGTTGTGTTCAGTTTTGAGCCTAGCTTCCTTATAATAAATAATATAATAATATCAGCCCTGTATTACATACTGCCCCACTGCTGGCCACTGGCCTTCTCTACTACTGAGAGCGTTTAGGCCTTAGTCCACCTCGTTGACCTAGTGCGGGTTGGCAAACTTCACACACCTTTGAAATTTCATAGAGAACTTCTCGGGTATGCATGTTTCCTCACGATGTTTTTCTTCACCGTTAAAGCAAGCGATAATTCACAAAAAATACACACATAACTTTAGAAAAGTCAGATGTGCGTGCCTTTGGTTTTTGAGCCTGCGACATTGGTCTCGGCAGTCCGTTCCACTACCAACTAGGCTATCGCCGCTTCAACTTCCTTGCAGAATGCAGAGCTAAGTAATTATTTAAAGTTTAAAATACTGCTTCTAATTGGAATACCCAAATTCTATGTACTTGTTTTTACTAGTTTGGTAAAATTGAAAAAAATGTCTTCATAGTAAAATATATTGTGACAAAATCTATTATCGAGCTGTTATCGTATACGAGCTATTTTTACATCAAATTTGACACGCCCCCCCTCCCCGGACCGGGGGCTTGTTGCACAGCAGGTGTGCGGGGCGGGGGGGCGCACCATTGACGCGCGGCTCTCAATGGCAATGGAAGTGGGTCATCACTCGTGACGTCACTGTTGGCCTACATACGCCGGGCGTAGCCCTGGATGGTGGCTCGCCATAGCTGCCTGCGCCATTTTATGTTCTTTCGCCCAAGAGCAAGGAGTTTTAAATTTAGAACGTCAATAAACAGGGCCTGGTGATAAAAAACATGTTTATCTTTTGCCAGTCTTTGTGTACGAATGAGGTTTTAGAATAGTTTATTAATTTATTTGAATCTTTTAAAGCTAGGGGCCAAAATATTGTATTTTTCAAACTATCCGACCCGTTAAACATGGCATAGTGATGGTAATTGGCATACCAGAAATACCGTAAAGTAGTAATGCCAGGAATTAAAATTCTCGAAACTAAAAGTCAAGAAGTTGACATGCCTTTTTCTAGAAATAAGAATCGAGTCCCAGTTCCTCCGCATTGAAAAAGTTGGTTTGCCATCTCTTAGCATGCCGATTACCTACTAGTGAGTGAGTGAGTATTACAGCTTAGGCTTACACCCGTCAGTACTTGTTGTCGGGCTTATTTATTTATTTATTAAAATCCACTTACTAAGTAGTAAAAACTTAAATGACACGGTAAGAAGATCTTGCTGTATGTAAGTTTACAGTAGAATAATTAAAGTTTAATTACAAACACATTATTTGCCGATCGTATTGTAATATATACCAGAAATAGTTATACTACTATGATTGACAATAAATATTCATTTGAATTATTAATAGAAACCGGCAATGTTATCTGCAAAACAGGAAAAAGTTAAAATAATAGAAGGTGTTCTTTCGGGTACATACAATCAATTACGTATACAATTTAAACCTTATTTAATACAAAAGCCTGTCTTCAACGGGTTATTTTCCAGGAAACACGCATTCACACGCCACGTGTTACGGGACACTACATAAAACTTTACACGATGGACAATCAAACGCAACATTAATTGTTGCGGCACAAAGACGTGCCGGCTTGAACAAAGCGCAGTCCGTCCCGCGTTATCTCAGCGTGTTCCACTTGCAAGTGTCTAGCATTGTGCGCTTTGTCGTCACGCTTCATTGTGCACGCGGCGAGATAGCGTGAAACGGAACGCGCCGCTCACTTGTACTAACACGCTATACGTTTTTGTATGGCGTGACACGTTGACGGTTTTAACAGGGAAATAAAAATAGATGGTGACGTGTATTATCCTGTGATGACCATGATTGATAAACTGTATGGGTTATATTGTTTAGTGTAGCTGCAGCTGCGATAATAGGGCTAATTTCTTTCCATGTGGGTAGGCAAGTCCAAACAACCTAAGATAATTGTGTGTTGTTAAAAGAAAATCACCGTCATTTTAACAAACCGATTTAGACATGGAGCACCGATCTTTACCAATTTGATTATTTTAAGCACGTGCTGATATGTCAATGCGTTTTTTAGTAACTATGAGTATAAAATATTCATAATGATTTTTTAAGTACTTCCACGCAGGAGGAGCCTCGGGCCAAAACTAATGAAATATAACACGCCACACATGTTTTGATAGCAATATTCCTTCTTCTGCAGTTCACATTTATTTCCTGTTTTGAGAATTGACTTGTCGATTATGAGATTATTTTTGCTAGTTTTTTGTCTGAAAAATGATTTTTGATCATTGATATATGTAGTAAGGTTTGAATGTTTTGAATAGACGTAAAAAACTAGATCTTACTAATGCTCTTTTTTTTTAAACGTAGAGGTGCTACGACCGTAGCCGTAGTAAAGGTCATTATAATTCCGCTACGCAGTGCTACGGTGAATAAATCCAACGTTTGCTACGGCTAGGCTACGGGAAATGCAATTTGGATTTTCCTATCTAAGGTGGCATAGACTAGATAGATTAGGGTATTAGGCATAGAGGTCCGGGAGACGAATATCCAATTTAGCTTCCGTTCTTGAGAAATTGGATATGAAGATTTGTACATTTCGAAATCAATTAAATAATTATAGCGATCTAGCTACCTTATAATGTTGTTCGGGATAAAAGTTTCACGCTGTACTTTTCCGGGATAAAAAGTAGTATGTCCTTTCTTACATTTCTAGCTTATTGCGTACTAAATTTCCACAAAACTGGTAGTAGTTTAGCCGTGAAAGTGTAACAGACAGACAGAGTTACAGGTATCTAATTTAAACTATTCCACTACTGAGATCAGATCTCTACTAATAAGAGGGTTTAGGCCTGAGTCCATTGATGAAAATATAATATTAATTTTTCGATAACGCCATCAAGCGTCGAGTTTCTGCTTCAACAAGTTGACTGCAAGGTGTATAATCTTGACGTCTTAGTACGCAGGAGCACAATTAAAATGTTCACCAAGAGATGAAATGAAATGAAATCATTTATTCAAATCCATAAAATGTTAAACTTTACTTAGATTCAGTCAATTTTTAAGTAGATGCACCGTCTCTCGACGGTCGCCGGAATTATTCCGACCAGGGGTATAGACAAGATGCATTTCTATAATTGTTAACGCTAATAGAAAACAAAAAATATATGGGAATGATAAATCCTAGAGACAGACTTAGGTTAGGATAAGTCATTCTCATACATTTATTGTTTTCTTAATTAGCTTTGACGATTGTAGAAAGGTATCTTGTCTGTGCCCCTGACGTAATTGGACGTTTGTTTACTCCAGAACGTTTCTATTTAATGAGCCATTGTGGCGAGTTTTTACCCTGTGTATAAAATGTAGGTACAAATATTTGTGTACGATTATTTTATAAATTCTACTAATAATAATTAAATTTTGTGAACGTTTGGATGTGTTTGACATTTGTTATGGTGAAGTGGACGATAGCCTACTTGGGAATGGAACGGTGTGCCGAGACAATGTCCGGAGGTTTAAACCAAGGCACAAACCTCTGACTTTTCGAAGTTATGTGTTTATTGTTTATCAATTATCGTTCGCTTTAACGGTGAAGGAAAACATCGTGAGGAAACCTACATACCTGAGAATTCTCGATAAGAATTTCGAGGGTATGTGAAGTCTGCCAATCCGCACTAGGCCAGTGTGGAGGCCTAGCCCCCTCTCAGTAGTAGAGGAGGCCCGTGCTCAGCAGTGGGCAGTATATAATATAGGGCTGGTATTATTATTATTATTTATTAGATGTCTGTTTGATAATCACGCACGGTACACAAATAGACCATGTCAAGGAATAATACTTAAAAGGTACTTTTTATTTCGGAAAATGTACAGCAGGCCTTTTATTTCAGAAATTTCTAGTGGGCATAGCTGCGAGCAAAAGCTGGTACTTAATCATTGGTTTTTGTAACGCTGCTAGTAACGCTACATTACCATTTTCATGCATGCAGTCAGGATTTAATGTAATTTTATATTATAAATGCGAATGTTTGTGAGATTTGGATGTTTGTGAAAAGTAAACGTAGTAAGCTCTAAGTGGATTTGGATGAAATATGGCACACGGATAGATCATACTCTGGATTAACATAAAGGCTAATTCATATTCTGGTAATTTGCTGCCATCATACAGATGGCGCTATAGAATGCCACAGTGATTTAGGGACTTTGTAGCGGGAAAGGCTCGCTTGTTTATTTTAATGAACAGTAAGAAAAAAAGAGAAAAAGCTATTTATAAACTGATGAAGCTTATTCGTAAGTGGGTTAGACCGTGGGATAGTATTTAGTGATATCAGGGGTAAAAACTAAACGTAGTAACGAAATAAAGTTAGTAATAAAATAAAACAATGTTTTAGTGACGTATACGGAAAATTGGTAGAGCCGCTGTAGACATATTGTTGGTAGAAATGTTACTTTTGCATTGTTATTACTTGCTGTTGGGTTTATTAATTTAGGAAAGATTTCCGAAGACCAAAAAGACCCTCCATAATTTCATTTAAGAAATTGCAATTAAACAGCTTTTAAAACATGAAAATGACTGTCAAAATCGGTAAATAAGGAGAGACAATAACAGAAGTTTTTAATAACGTAGGTACAGAGAAAAGCAGCAATGAAGGAATTAAGAAATCAGGTTGATATAAATGAGCTCCTTTTCTTTAGGTCATCGTATAACTTCAAATTTAAAGAATATATCTGATATACGATTTTTTTTCTTTTGTTCAATACATTGGTTTATTATCGGTTAGTTTTATAAAACTCGTTAATGTATTTTAGAATCATTTTAAACAGTATAATTTATCCTTAAATTGTGTAATATATTGGCATCAAAAATGCACGTCATTATCGAATTTCCTTTTATAATGCTTGCTAGTTTTTTAATTTCTTTGTCATTCTCAAATGGAATATTAAGAGACGAGGATAGGACATGCAATATTGGTGTTAACTACACATTGATAAGGTAGTGTTAATGTTAACGAAATAATAAACATGAATGTTCGGTCGCCTCAACGTAAGTTTAACTGTCTAGAGTTAGCCTAGAAAATTCAATGGAAACCGTGCGTATAATTTGTAAGTGCTGTATACTTCTTTAAATGGATACACATCGGAAGTGATTAAAGTACAAATGTATTAGAAATAAGAATGTCCACATTGTTGGAGAATTCTATTTTTAAAAAATCTTACTAATATAAAAGCGAAAAATTGTAAAGATGTTTGGGTGTTTTTTAGAAGTAAACGCAGAAACAACTGAACGGATTTGGATGAAATTTAGCACATGAGTAGATCATGTCTTGGATTACCAAAGAAGCTACTTTTCGTCCCGGTAATTTGGCTCCTATGGGAAATAATGGATATTTTTAATCTGATTGTTTAAGTAGATGGCGCTTGTCTCGTACGTTCTAGGGACATTTGTAGCGGGAAAGGCTTTTAACGCGGGCGAAGCCGCGACCAACACCTAGTGAAAAAATAAACAACACTGTATGGTATACATATATATGACTGTATATATGGAAAGCCTTTATTTATACGGGCTTGACAAAGTGATCCCACTGCATCTGATAATTGTCGACCGAAGAGAGATAATTACCTCTTGCCAGTCGACACAATTATGCCGGCCCGCTTGAACCTCCAACCTTATCCATAATATTTAGAGGATAAGACGCCAGGATTTTTCGAAATGCAATAAATAATACACACACAATCACGCCTTGTATACCGAAGGGGTAGGCAGAGGCGCAACTAATGCATCCACTTTTCGCCGTGCGTATTCCGTCCCATGATGTGATAATGGCGAGCCTATCGCCATATCTGGCACAAATTCGAGACTCCGGGCTGATACTGAATAGAAAAATCCTATACCACTTTGCCCGACCCGGGGATGGAACCCGAGACCTCAGCATTGCAGTCGTACCGTAATACAACTACGCCACCGAGGCAGTCCGAAATAAATAATATTAAAATTATTGTGGTGGAAAGAAAATTAAAAATATTTACAATGAATCTTTATTTTTTCATTACTTTCTAAACGCAAGCATGGAATTTGACCTGGTCTTTTTGTATTCATAAGACTTCCAAAGTATCTTAAAGATTGCCTATAACGAACTTCGATTCCCGAGGCGTAACTTACATTTGTTTAAATCCTAAATATTTTGGATGGGAAAGATGAAAGTAAAAGTTATTGAAGATGTTTCTATGTTTAGATAGTTGTTAGAAGTAACCTGATAAATGGATCTTCATGAATTGGACATACAAAAGCACGAAGACGTATATCGAAAATGCGGGTATGACGAATAAGTCTACCCTCGCGTGCTCACTGCTCACGGCACAACATTTCCCATAGGTTTTAATTTTATTTTTATTAACCATTATTCATCAATTATTATGTTATACATTAATTTACTGTCAATCAACAATTAAAAAAATAGTGCAATTTTTATCACAAAATTTATTATTATTACTTTCGCACTGGCTGTTTATTTTTATAATTTAGTTTTTTTTTGTAACACGTCTGTGCGCTCTCAACGCGTCGGGCCCATGGTAGACCAGCGCCGTGACTCGTTCGCGGCTTGTGCTGAATGGGACCCGTTTCGCACTCACACCATGACGTTTGGGACGATACACTAATACTCTTCTTTTTTTTATTTAATTGTTATTCTTTTTATGTGTATTTGTGTTAGTGTGTTATATTTTATTTTTATATAATTTCTTTATATTGTTTGTAATTTGTTTGTGTCATGGTGTTGTGTGAATAAATGTTTTTGTATTTTATTGTATTGTATAAAAGATCGAATCCCTTAATATGATACTTTTATACCGAAAAAAGTGTACAACAGGACTGTTATTCTGGAAAAAGACTTAAACAGGAGTGGAACAGCAAACAAAGCTTACAAAATCTTAGGTCAAGTTAAGCTTATCGATGTAACAAAATAAAAAATGAAGTTGGTAGAGTTCAAAATACGTACATTATTGAACGACTGTAATAAATGGAAGTTTCGACGAATAGCTTTCTAACGTCAGTAGCTGTACAACTAGTTAAAACCGGCCGGGATAATCGGGGCGATTGTTGAGACTTAACTTTTCCACTTGGTGGCTTAAATGGCCTACACTATACTTATCATCCCATCTGGAGTAAAACCACTGTCGTTACGAATATTTAAATTAAATAATTACCTATACAATTATCTTAGGAATTTTGCGTTGTAAGAAAACAACATGGCTACCCGAACTTCTTTTTTAAAGATCGAACAAAAAATACAGTTGAAACACGATGGCATGTTACTTGCGTGTTTTCATTACAACATAATAAACAAAGTTAAGGGAATTCAAATAAATACCCAGTTTTAGAACAGTATAAACGAGGGGAGATATTCTAACTCTATTTTGCGTGAGACCGTGTAAGTGACGAGGTAGTGGTAACATGTTGTTTAAGTACGTTCAATGCTGGGGCCCGCCCTACAATCCTGTCTGGCCTAATTTATACAAATATTCAAGTATTCAAATTTGAGAAATATTTCGTCTTTATTAGGTAATGTTTGATTTAGCTTTGAATAGACGCGTGTCTTGATCTTCATTGCAATGTTGTACCATGTTGGATTATGTTGATAAAATAGTTAAATAACTACATTATAAAATAAGCCGTTGCTTGCTTCCTATGGAACTTAACCAACTTAGCTACTGCGGCATGATTAGCTTATGAACTCTACCAGATTCCTTCGACGGATGACACAGGACGAAAAAATTTGTCTGCGCCCTGTCTAAAGTACAATGACGTAACAACGCATGTGCTGACTAATACTTCAAATTGCATAATACAGTTAACTATAGAGGTCACAACAGAATGTTCACTTCACTCCTGATCTGCGATATGGTTAAGTGATATAAATATTGATCGTGCAATAATGCTTTGAGTAAGATCCGCGGTAGACATGTTAAACAGAACAGCGCGGGGAGCCACGTAATAGGTATACTGGGGCAGTCTTGTAGGTCACAGAATCAAAACATTGGCAAAATCAAAATGTCCTCTGACGTCAGTAGTGCTTCGTAACGATCGCGTACGCGGCGAGAGTTGACGCCGTCACCACTGTCATACCATCACCGCCACGCAGCTACAGGCGGCTACAGGCAGCTCCACGTAGCCACAGGAACACGATCACAACATCTAGCTTACAGCTAAGGGAATAGCGGGGATACAGCGTCGCGCCCCGCGCACCGCTCGTGCCCGCGTCCGCGCCGCCGAAAACCTCTTACAAAACAAATCGATCGATATGGTCTCAAATGTTCACTATGGCTTGCCATTGGCAATCATAATGTACCACCATGCTTGTGTCCAATGTCCCGTAAGCCAGCGCTGACTACGAGCTGTAGCCCAGGAGCACCCTCGCGGCGCCGCAGCTCGCCGCTAGCACGAGCAGCTCCGCCAGCCGGCATCGCGCGCCGACAGCCGCCGCCCTTGAAATTTCAAGTGCAAGGCTCGGGGCGGCCGGCACGCGAGGCTCGGCGGCGGGCGGCGATCGATCGAGCGCACGCGGGCGGCGCGGCGGGCGCAGCGCGCGGACATGCGGACACGCCCGGGGGCTCGGGCCCCAGGTTGCATAACACGCTGGTCGTGCACGAAGCGGCGCCAGGCGGCAGCGGCGAGCGCGCGGAGCCGGTATCGACGTGCGCGGGGCGCATGCGCGACGCGTACCTTCGCAGCCGTAGCCCTGCCCGATGAGGCCCCACAGCAGATCGGAGCAGTGGTGGCAGTAAGTGGGCTTGTGGAAGGTCTTCTTCGCGAAGGAGTGGGTGCGATGGGGCGCGGGCGCGGCCTGCGCCATGGCTGGCGCGCGGGCCGGGCCGGGCGGGCGCGCTACTCATGCCGCGGCGCCCAGGGGCGCGCCGCGCTCTCCGAGCGGCTGTCGCGGCCCACCATCGCGGCGCGTCTGCCGCCTGCGTCGCGAACCCACCGCGCACGCGCTCGCCCGCGCCGCCCGCACGCCCCGCGCATTCACCCCGCTCCGCACCGCACCGCCGCGCACCGTCGCGCCACCGCGCATGTCCGCCCCCGACGCGCGCTGCCCCATGTGCGATCCTTGTGCTGGCGGCTTTTTATCCCGAGCTTCGATCGATTTCATCTTTAATGAAACGCTCCCGGTGACCGACAAACGACCAACATAGCATATCCAGTTTTACTCAAGAGCTCTTTACAATTGGTAAAGGCTGAACTTATGATACAATCATATTATACTGCTTATCCATACTTATGATCTAACTCGAGAGCAAACATTTTCAATTCCATGACAATTTAAGAAGAAAAATTCATTAAACATTTTAATAAGTTCTTCGTGAATTTTCCAATGAAGACTTATACAAAACTCTTCCTTCTTATTATATTGCATTTAGCCCCAAGATTTTTGGGTAGCTCTTAATTATAGCAAAAAAACTTTCGTACTTTACTAATAAAGCATTGCGTTATTAGTGAAAAATATTTTGAAAAAGATTACCAATCTGCATAACAAAAATATTGCAATATTGCAATCTACATTTCTAGATAAGAAACAAACTCTTATACAAAACATGCAATCAAAAAACCAAAATAATAAGAAGAAATTAAAAACAAAAACATATAGACGCCGTTGCAAGATCACGTCGCGCGGCGCGTGCGCGTTGCCGCCCACCAATCGAAAAAGCTCTTGTTTACAATATTGAGAGGCGCAGCATCCTCGCGGCGCGGCCCGACCGCCAGACGCCAGCGACACAGGCGAACGCCGCACTTCCACCTGCACCGCACGCAACAATCGCTGGCTCTATAGATTCAGCTTCCTTTGACACACACCGATCGAAATTTTAGAATAATTTATCACTACATTAAAAGTCTCATTTTTACACTTTTAGGCACGATTTTTCTATTTACTATAAAAAAATATTAAATAACCGCCGACACAAAAAACCTCTAAAAAGCGTCGTCGCGTCGGGGGACCGAACTCCGGACCAGGGAGATGAAAATACTTCTTTGGCGGTTCAAAGACACTTTTATTTTTGTTCTTTTCATAGGTTTTTTGTGTCGGTGGTTATTTAAATTTAAATTTATTGGAAGCTTGCACAAACTTGGGGTCCTGTCATACATTTAATTAAACCCAAAAGACCGGCTGCCAGACTTCAAGACACTGTGAGCTCATTCTGCTTGAATCGGATCGTCAACAACTAATATTTTGTAAAAATCTTTTATAATTGTTAAATGTTGATAGAAATAACTTTTACTTTTCGGACAACCAACACCTCAGTCCGCCCCTTGACCATGAAGGCTGCAAAGCCTTCGGAACGTCGGGAAGAAATAATGTAATGGTGTAATGTTGTAAAAATAGTTACGTTTTTATTTACCTACCTAGCGTCAGATACCTCAACTGCCATTACCGACCAAATTGTGTTACAAAAACACCCCAAAATGTTGAGCTGGGATTCGAAAACCCGGCTTTTCCTTACTACAGCGTAGTACCATTCAGTATTCTGTGCTATAGCCCTGTACTCACACATAAACTATACAAAAACTTTTAAGTAACACTGATTTTTTTTTCTTTTTTTATACGGGCACGGAAACGTTACCCCGGTCAAGTGGGATCCAGATAGAGTGCCGACAAACGAAAGATAATTATCTCTCGCCAGTCGAAACAATTGTGCCGGCCTGTTTGAACCGGAACAGACTGATCCCGGAACGCGACACACTTACATGACGGGATTTAAGTCCTCGTACGATGGTCGCTATCCGGGAGGATACAAGATATGTCCTACCACTAGTAATATTAATGTGTGTAATGTATTTTTTCACGTATCGTTATGTGCATTTACTTAAACTACTTATGTCTCTAGGTTGGTTATCTGCCTATTTTTGTTTTATATTTTTGTATTGTATCTGTGAAAACTTTTAATTCACCTTTTTCTTTTTTATTATATTTACTACTTTTTGTTATGCTAGTTGTAAGTTTTCCTTAAATAAATAAATAACTTCTGTCTGTCTGAACGCGATATACTCAAAAACTACCGTACTTATTTCCATGTTGGGTATGGAGATAGTTTGAGACCCTGGGAAGGCAAAGTTTTATCCCGGAAAAACATTTTCACTCGGAGTCGCAAGCAAAAGCTAGTTATTAATAAAACAATTCCTCCAAGGGCGTGGTCAAATCGAGTCACGTGACGGTATACCAGAGGAACCAAAGCGTGTGATGACCGGCCTAATGTTCAAAGTCGATCGTATTTGAAGTGCCGTAGGCGTGAATTACCGTTCCATTGAGCGTTGGGGTGACCAGTTTATATATAGCAGGGGAGGTGAGCTTTCCACGCGATTACTCTCGTTACATGCATAGCCGTACCACAGGTAACCTAGTTGTGTATTGGGAACTGGAAATATTTATATAGTATTTCCTATATAACTGAATGGTGGAAAGACTACTTGATAAAGGTCGCAGGAACCTGCTGCATGGAGGCCGCTTTTGATAGGTCTGGAAATCTTTAGGGGAGGCCTATGTACATTGTGTAGCAGTGGACTTTATGTGGTGGATGATGATATAACTGAGTAATCGATTCAAACGTCTTCATATTGCAGGCTTACAGGAACAACACCTCATTCTAAAACCCGATAGTTCTATGTGTCGCTCGTATAGTGATTTGGCGAAAAAACCCCAACATCTCGACGTTATGAATGGCAGATTTGGATCATTCTGAAGAGGCCTACATAAATAATATTTATTTATTTACAATAAAGCCCTAAATACCCTTAATTTATTTATTTATTTACTGGTTTAAATAGTTGTTATTAAGTTACCCACACACTGTTGTTCTTTGTTTTATTTTTATTGTTAATTGTATACAAACTCAATAGATTTAATTTATTTTAGTCTGCACCTTCTGTAATTGACCCATATAATGGCGCCTATTTTGGAATGCAATCTAGTTTTAATGTAAGTCTGCATGTTATATAAAATTGACATGATTGTACTCTGTTTTGCGTCTTAATTAAATAAATAAAATAAGTATGGTAAAAAAAAAGTATCTCTTAGCATCATTACCGGCATGCTCATGTTATCGTTTAAGTATAATAAAAGAAAATTTAATTATAATTCCCTGTATGGCTCTACATAGTTCCATTGCCCTCAGGCAAATGTTATCCTATTAATCATATACCTAATGCGAAAGGTTGTGAATTTGGTTGGATATTTAGAAATAAACGCAGTATCTAGGGATCGGATTTGGATATTTCACACACAGATCCAGAGACCATGTTCTGTATAAACATATTTATTATAAGCTACTTTTTATTTCGGAAAAATATTAAGTGGGACTTTTATTGGAGCCGTGATCAAAGACCTAGAGTCTTATAATGACATTATTCGAAACTCTATTAAATAAAAAAAAATATGAGTGCTGGCTTGATAACTATCCGTGGTAAAATTGCACAAAACTGTTATAGCTACACACTCAGACGGACTCGCATACAAGATAAAACTGTGCCTATCATCAGCATCGTCATCACCAGCCACTTGATGTCCACTGCTGAAGATAGGCCTCCCCTAAAGATTTCCAGATTGACCTGTTGAAAGCGGCCTGCATCCAGCGTGTCCCTGCAACCTTTATCAAGTCAGCCGTCCACCTTGCAGGTAAGAGTATAATGCATGACCCAAAACTTAGTTCTGGTTTGTTCATTTCTGCGCCATGTGCCTGGGCACCGCTGGCACCGCCCGAGTTACTGCCCATGATCTGATAGGGGGTGAGACTATCACCACATCTGGCGTAAATTACAGACTCCAGGCTGACACTAAGCAGAAAAATCTACCACTTTGTCCGACCCAGGATTCGAGCGCGGCGGTGGTGCCGTACCGCGGACGCAATACAGCTACGCCATCGAGGCAGTTCGAACTCTGAGGTCCGAACACATTCATTGAAGGCTTATTTACCTTTTTAATTTTTAACAGTAATTGCCCTAAAGCCGTGTTTAGACTAGCAGGAATATTATATTGCGCTAGAACTTCCAGGCGCGTTTATACAAATACGATTTGCCGCAAGCCCTGTAAGCTCCAAAATTTTCAGAAGTCAGCTTGCCGTGACTGTTTACACGGTAAAAATCGCTTGCGGAAGATGACATTTGCAAGTTTTCTTATTAATCTAAACCCCGCTTAAAGAATATTTTAATTATTTCATGCAATTGAATTACTGTCTACATATTATAGAGCGAGTGGCGGGGAATTCAGGAGTTAGGCTGTGAAACAGGAGGTTCTGGATTTAATTATCGGGACAGCAAATGTGTCCATTGGCGGGAAATATTCGTTTGTTATTTAGTCGCAGCTTAGCTCAACCATTTGGAATAAAACTATAAGCGAATTTATGTTGTGCGGGGTGACATGGTTTTCTCTACTCCGGTACCAAGGTACTTACATTTAGGTTTAAATAGCTTACAGAAAACTATCAAATGAACTACTTTCTACTTTTCAATTATTTGATATAATATTATTATTGGTTTAAAAGTAGAACCATCCTGATTCCTGTACGTATATTAATCTGTAAAACGCGAACAATGAATGGACCTGCTCGACACATATTCACATTATCTGACAGAAAAAGCAGTGAAGTTTGCTACTTCGTTTCGGTGCGTCCGGATATCCACAGCCTCCCTTCTTAATCTATACTTATCTATCTATACTATTTTATAAAGCTGAAGAGTTTGTTTGTTTGAACGCGCTAATCTCAGGAACTACTGGACCGATTTTAAAAATTCTTTTACTAATAGGAAGCTACATTACTCCTGAGTGCTATAGGCTATTTTTTATCCCGGAAAAACTTTTCCACGCGGGTGGAACCGCGCGCAATGCTAGTATCTTCATATACCTAACATGCGTCTGCCACGTCAGTTGCGAAATATAAATAATAATATTTCTTCTTCTTCTTCTTCAGCCTTCATAAGTCCACAGCTGAACATAGGCCTCCCCCAAAGATTTCCAGACCAACCTGTCAGAAGCGGCCTGCATACAGCGGTTTCCTGAGACCTTTACAAGGTCGTCTGTCCACCTTGTAGGAGGACGTTCGTTTATTTAGCTCGGTTCATTTGCCAATTATATTTCTTGAAATTAATAGGGCCCAAGTGACGTCTCCCACGAACGTTTTAAAAACTAAACCTATTTGTTTTTGGAACAATAAACATGAACGAGAAAAGATTGCGCCCACACGACAGCATACCTAATTGAACCCGGTTAATGGGGATAAAAGAAAAAGTCATATCTAGATTCTAGAGTAGGTTTTTTGTGCTAAGTATCTATTACTTAGCTTAGATGTTATAAGTCTATGTACATCTGCAGTTTGCCTATATCTCCAGGTTTATCCGTAACTGCCTATATCATACATAGATATCTACTGATAAAATAATATTAGCAATATCACATTAAGATATAAAATAGAATCACCTGTTCAGGCATAGATACCTATTTATTTATTAATTTTTATCAGGTTTATTAAGCAATTTAAATAAAATGCTCCTTTTTTCATAGATACCTACAACGAATTATAATTAATAACACCAGCTGACCAGCACAATTGAAATGACCGTTGAGCCATACTGATTCAGTTTTCATCAACATTATCTTTTGACTGAACTGATTGTTAGGGAATTATTACAGCCATTTTTTAAAAGTAGGTACCTAACATTTTCTTAAAAATACTTAAATACTATAGCACTTAGTACAGTAATTAGCAAAAAGCATGGTTTTAATTAATTTGAGATCAGTATGTGGGTCAGTGAACTTGCCTGCCCTGATGTAGGTGCAGCATGATTCATACGAATATGAACGCGCGCCGTTATGGGAGTAATTAACCGTAGCGCATTATCATTCCGTATTGTCTGAATCGAGTCGTTGTCGCAATTTGTGAAGTCGGATTCTTATTCTAATAATTCGTCTTACACCAGCCAAAATCAACATAACTACTCAGTTGTCGCTTATAACCAGTTTTACGCCTCTAGGACTAAGTAAGTGTGCTAAATATTAAATCAATAATTAAAAGTAACTGGTTCCAATATATACATTTTGCTATTTTAGTACTTGAATGTATATTATAGGGATACCTTTAGGTAGAAAGTACCTTGGTGGGACTTTGAAGCCAATGGTTATACCTAGTTTATTTTATTGTCTAAAGCCGATTACACACTTTACCGGCTAAGTAAGTAAACGTGGTTTAGCCGTAATTCGCAATTTAGCTACATACTAATTGTTGAATTTGTAAAACAACACGTACCGTAATATCTTTATTATCTAGTAACAGTGCGAGATATTGTAATAAAATTATTTATTTTAATATACACTGCTTAGTGCTTTATCATTAAATAGATAAGGGCAACCTTGGTAAGCCTTGTTTATCGTATTACGCGAAACATCCGACTTTAACGATTAATTTCTCCTCAGAGTAATAAACTACGTTTAATGATATTGTGAAATCGCTTGAATTTGGTAAAAACTGCGCTCAGTCACGAAAACTGTAGTGCTGTCTCTGTATATTCCTGAACGGAACGCGGCCGTGTCACTTCTCCGTCGCGCTTTTCAGTCTAGTTTCTAGTTTATTTGTCTCTGCTTTTCAGTATATTATAAAGTACTCTGTGGTCGCGCTGTCAAAATATAAAAAAAAACATGATCGAGGAAGCGAAGAAAAAAACTTTTTTGGGATTTGATTTTAGCACACAAAGAGTACGTAAAAAGTTTTATTCTAACCGTAATTGTTATCTAAAATGTTAACTTTTTTTAAATTAATTTTCTCCTTGATAATGAGTGTTTGCATGAACAGATTTAATAATTGAATTAATAGTTGTAATTGCTTAGTGTTGCTAAGCATAAGTTTTTGTGTGTTTTGATCTATTTAATTATCTCTGATACGCAAGAAATAATTGTAGTAAATTAAATATCACTGTACTCACTTAAATTTCCACTTTTACTCTATTTGTACATCCTATTTTAAGAGGTATACATAATGAAATATTTAATAAGTAATATAGTTATTAATGTAAAATCTTAATATATTTTTATTTTTTTTAAAAACAACAATATTTTTCCTAATTAAAGTTACAGAGATCCTAGGTCTTTTCTTTTTAGAAAAATTAAAATAGATAATAGATATTTGCTGGTAATCTTTGACAATAAAATAAAATGTTTCCATTTACATAGACAATGTTGATTTATAGCGATATATATATTTTGTTGCAGTTAAAAGCCATAGTAATCGGTGAAGATTACAATGTGCTTCATGAAGCTGATGTGGAGTTTGATGTGGACTTGCCGGAGTTCCGGTGAGTTCATTCACGCATTTTATGCAAGAATACATACAAACATCACAAGAATACAAGATTGTAGGGCTCGTGGTGATTTGATTCAGACATTCAAGATCCTAAATGGACATTATGATATTACAGACTTCCATAAAATATTTAAGCAAAATACAAAAATCCGCCACAGGGGTCACCACCTCAAATTGGCCACTACCAGATCTTGAAACAACCCTCACAAACATTTTCTAAGTAATAGAGTGGTTGAAGAGTGGAACAAGCTACCTGAAGATGTAGTGTCAGCTCAGAATACCAATATATTCAAGAACAGACTAGACAGATACATTTCAAATTAAAAAAAAATAGATATTAACAGGATTCAGGCGCTTATCAGTTTCTTATAACTGCTTGTCTGATAATAAATTAATTAAAAAAAATAAAAAAATCATGGTAATCTAAATTATTGCAAGTTTCAGGGACCATATGGCCAGTTTGCAAACCAAAGAGTTTTAAGCAGATATTGGAAATAAGAAATGTGTAAAAAATATTACAATTTGACTCTTGTTTATTGTGCATTTAGCCATAGAAATTGTTTTTTTGGCTCTCTGCCATAAAATGTAAACACTCACTAAAAATATCAAAAAAAACTATTGCTTATGAGAATAAAATAGAATACCAAAAGAGAAAAATTAAACAATTGCAGGTCCATTCTCATTCACACAGTCAGAAATTAACCTACTAACATGCCTATGTAAAAAAATAAAAATTATTGCCAAACATTTTAAATATATACTACAAAAACGATTATTTACCTGTATGTATTTGACCATCTAGCTGTACAATGCTACCTACCCACTTATTTACTTAGGTGTTGCTAATGGCTTTGACCACATGAAAGTTTTCGAGATTAAGGTCCCCCTATACTATACTTATGACCTATCTCCTATATCTTAAGGTTCAAGCTTACTCTGTACCAAATTACATTAAAATTGTTTTTTTTTCTTTTTATGATATATAGCATACGGTTCACCTGATGGTAAGTGATCACCGCCGCCCATGAACATCTGCAATACCAGGGGGCACAGAGATGCGTTGCCGGGATTTTAGGTGGGAATACGCTTTTTTTTTAAGGTCGCCAGGTCGTATCTGTCCGGAAATGCTGCTGGTTCAATGGTTTAACTGTAAAAGCTAACTGAAAGACAGATAGAGTTACTTTAGTATTTATATTATTAGTATGGATTTATTTACATACTTTATTACCAGGACGGCAGGAGGAGTGGTGCGCGGCGAGAGGGGTGAGGTGACTGCACCTCCCCTGCTATGGGTCAAGGCTCTCGACATGGTGATGGACCGGCTAGTGGTGGTTGGAGTCGACTTTTCTACAGTTGAGGCTCTGTCCGGTGCTGCACAGGTAACTATTCAATAACCATAATATTATTATATTTTATAAGTTATCCACTAGTTAACATATAATACAGTTAATGCAAATATTAGTTTTTTTATTACCTATTTGGGAGATTGACGTTTGTATTTGGACAATCTTTATTATATTTGATGATTAGTGAACTTACACAAATATTGAGAAACACGAGATACAAAAAAACAATAATCACAGTTTTTAGGCTGGAGTGTGTGGACATAGGCTGAAAATTATCAAGTAAAAAGGTAAGGCTAATCTCCAGAAAATATATTTTTATGTGAGTGGTACTGTGAGTCGTGAACTAAAGCTTGTTAGTATTGTTCATTGTTGACGGATTGTTGTATTTCTTTCTTTTATAGACAAAGATATATACAACCGCATTGTACCTACAATCTACATTCTACATAGATACAACCAAATAGGCAATGAATTTGAAGTGGCTAGTTTAGTCAAATTAAGATAGCCATTGTAAAAAAGTACACAATGTTAATATCATAAACCTTGACAAAATAAATTTAATCTGTTATAAAGTAAGTCTGTTGCTAAGTAAAAAAACACAGGAAGTGCAGTTTTTATAGACAAAAATGACCTTGGCTAGAAAATGTGCGAGCTGTGACTCAGGACTGTTATTTTAATGCCTTATATAACTTGGTGTAATAACGAGGCTTTGATTCCCAGGATTTCACCAAGGGTGGTGAGAGGTAAATTTGTTTATATGTTTTAATTTAATGTGTTTCTAATTAGATATCTGTCAGTATACGCATACTCACGCCTTTTATCCCCGAAGGGGTAGGCAGAGGCGCAACTAGTGCACCCACTTTTCGCCATGATGTGATAGGGGGCGAGGCTATCGCCATATCCGGCACAAATTCCAGACTCCGGGCTGAGTACTGAGTAGAAAAACTCAATATCACTTTGCCCGACCTGGAGATCAAACCCGAGACCTCAGCATTGCAGTCGTACCGTAATACAACTACGCCACCGAGGCAGTCTCTGAAATCTGTCAGTATAGGTTTTAATTACACATGACCAGCCCCAAAATAGTTGTGTAGAAATAATTTTACATTAATTTATTTTACAACCAGTGTGAACAAGATTGTGTTAATAAATTAACTGTGTCTGATATGGTATCAGAGATTGGGGCTATTTGAGTCTACATATTACATCTCTACACTACTGTAATACAGTTTTTTTATATTTATTTAAGGAGCTTGTTTGTATGTTCCTGACTATGTTGCTCCATATGTCCACTGTGATTACAGCCTACTCATGCCCTTCATACTCTTAAAAGTGTATACTATACCCTATCTCTATGAGGCAGGAGCCGACAACAAAATATTAAGATTTATACATAAGTTCCTAACTAACTCCATAGTCAGAGCAGTTTGGTGACTCTCTTGGCATCATTAAAGTTCATATAGAGGAGGGTAGAAATAAAATTTATGAATCGCGTTCGAATTTCGACCAGTGGGCCTCCACTAGTATAGAATTAATATACAAAAGTAAGTATTTTACAACATTCCATAATAATTTCTATTAAATTTCAGCAACACGGCTCAGTATGGTGGTCAAAAGACGCGGAGGCAAAGCTCGGCAGTCTCACCGCAGACGACTTCGTGCACACGCAGTTAGCAACCGCGTTCGTATGTGATTCGCCTGTGTGGATGGACTCTAGCACCAGCGCTGATTGCAGGGCGCTGGAGGAGGCGATGGGAGGGGCTGAGGTACGTTAGCACGGTATTGGAGGGAGTAGGGAGGAGGGTGCTAACCCAGTAGGGTTCACAGCGTTTTCAAAAGTAGTAGAGTCTAATCAGTGATCACAACTCCCCATGACACCACTGTAAGACAAATTGTGGCAACATATACATGCTTGTATGAGCGTGAAACGGCGTATACGTATTTATGTAACTTGCAGTACTTTTAGTTCATTAGGTACTTGGGGAATAAATTTTTTATATTGCAGTAACAGGGTACACAAAGTTATACGACGTCATGTTAGGTTTTGTAACACATATGAACTACTTTGGTTAATTTTTAATTGCCACTTATCCTTACCAAACTACATAGTATACTTACTTCACAGGAGCTGGCTAAGATCTCGGGGTCGCGTGCGTACGAGCGTTTCACAGGACCTCAGATCCGCAAGGTGTTCCGTACAAAGCCGCGCGTGTACCAGGCCGCGTCCCGGATATCTCTAGTGTCTTCCTTCGCATGCTCCCTGTTCCTGGGCAAGATAGCGCCCATCGACCTCTCCGATGGGTCCGGGATGAATCTCCTCGATATTAACAAGATGCAGTGGGATGAGAGGGCTTTGAAGGTAATAATTATTATGATTTTAAATACTTAATTATAAAAATAGCATTTGTGTTTTGTTATGATAACACACACACACACACACTCACACCTTCTATCCCCAAAGGGGCAGGCAGAGGCGCAACTAATGCACCCACTTTTCGCCGTGCGTAATCCGTCCCATAATGTGATAAGGGCGAGCCTATCGCCATATCGGGCATAAATTCCAGAATCCGGGCTGATACTGAATTTAAAAAACCCAATATTAATTTGCCCGACCCGGGAATCGAACCCAAAACCTCAGCATTGTAGTCATACCGTAATACAACTACGCCACCGAGGCAGTATTTTATGATAACATGGCAATATTACGGTAAATTATAAGTAATTTTATTAAATTACAATATTATCATAAATAGAATTATGCACTTTATGGCATTAGCAACTTATCTCACTTTTGGACGGATATTAGCTAGTAACGGTGTAATAAATTAACAATGTACCTATATTTAACTAAAATAATTTGAAATTAAAGTGTCCATTGTACCTATTTTTTTAATGCATTTTTTTTTATTCCCGCTAGGCGTGCGGTGACGAGACCCTGGAATGTAAACTGGGGTCCCCGGTGCCCACCGCGACGGACCTCGGCGCGATCTCGCCGTACTATGTGCAGCGGTACGGGTTCAAACCCGAGTGCCGCGTGGTCGCCTTCACCGGGGACAACTGCTCAGCACTCGCGGGTAATGCTCTAATGACCTCGTGAGGCTGATGGTCCCAATATATTGGTTCAGTCGCTAGAAGCTGGATGTGGTGGTATTCTTAAGGGTTCTGGATTGTGGTGAAATTAGTAGTAAATTAGATAAACTAGGTAACTTCAGGGCAGTGGAAAAATTTACTATTCTTAAATAAAATTTTGTTACTGTATGTTATTTATCGAGTAGTGTTGATGCTCTTTGCAATGCAATGCAATCAGCCCTGTATTATATACTGCCCACTGCTGAGCACGGGCCTCCTCTACTACTGAGAGGGGTTCGGTCTTAGTCCACCACGCTGTTCTAGTGCGGGTTGGTAGACTTCACATACCCTCGAAATTCTTATGGAGAATTTCTCAAGTATGTAGGTTTCCTCGCGATGTTTTCCTTTACCGTTACAGCGAACGATAATTGATAACAATACACACGTAACTTCGAAAAGTCAGAGGTGTGTGCCTGGGTTTTGAATATCTGGACATTCGTCTCGGCAGAACGTTCCACTCCCAACTAGGCAATCATCCACTTACTAGGCTATCGTCTATTTGACTTGATGCTGTTTACACAGAATGTATTTTTTATAGTTTTGTTTATGGTATAAAACCCTACTATTGTTTCCACCAGGTCTGCGTCTGCGCACGGGCTGGGTGGGCCTCAGCCTGGGCACGAGCGATACACTGGTCCTAGGATTAGACGCACCCGCGGCCCCACTAGCTGGGCATGTACTAGTGGGGCCGACCCCACACGCGCCCTACATGGCGCTACTCTGCTTTGCGAATGGGTCCCTCACGCGGCAGAATCATCGGGACAGACTCGTGGGGCCCAGTTGGGACGCATTCAATGAACTGCTGCGATCTACTGTTAGAGGAAATATGGGATATTTGGGTGAGTTCGGGATAGTTTTAATAATTTAGCGTTAATAAATCGCAAGTGTAATGTGTTACAGAGTTACTGCTGGATTGGTTTGAAAGGTCATAAGTGGATGAATACTGGAAACTGTTTTGGGAACTGACAACGCTCATACCCTAACCTTTAACACTTTTAAGATATGCTTGATAGTGGCGGTTTTTTCAAGAGCACTAAACAGTGAAGTTTAATGAAATAAATTTAAATGGATCATTATGTCCAGGGTTTGAGTATGTAAATTATCCACAGAATGCCTATAGTTCTGACAAACTTAGCTGGCCGGTATGATAATTAAAATTTTTCGCTACGCGATAACTTTGTGAGAACGTCTACCTAAAAAATTCAAGTCAACTAGATAATTACAAATACTTTTTAAATTGCTTGGCAACCAACCGTAACTGATTAAAAAAACACTGCTGTTAATTTAAAAATTACGTTTAAACTACATTTTACAAACATTTTTGAACAACTTACTGTTGGTAGGTCTCTCATTATGTAAGAGGCCGTCTGGGTGTATTTTTACCGCCAAGCAACAGTGTGCATGCACTGTTGTGTTTCGGTTTGAAGGACATTGTAGCCAGTGTAACTACAGGACATAGAGAGACTTAACATCTTATGTCTCAGGATGACGAGCGCAGTGGAATGCCACACAGTAGTTTGTAACTAAAGGTGCTGGATGGTGTTGCTACTGTTTATGGGTGGTCGTATCGCTTACCGTCAGGCGAACGGCATGCTCGTCTCGTTATTCAATGCTATAAAAAAAAAAAACAAAAAAAAAACAATGCGTTAGATATTTATAAAAATTACATATTTCATACTCGAAGAAAGAAAACGAAGACCTCCAAAGTAAATCATTTAAACTATATTGGTTATTTCATTTTCAGTACACACTCGTAATTATTTATTTGTAATGAATAATAACTAATTAAATGTTATGAAAGGATAATCGTGAATTTTTTGTGGAAAATCAAAATGAAGGACT
The DNA here is from genome assembly GCA_947568825.1 of Sphinx pinastri. Lineage (NCBI taxonomy): Eukaryota > Metazoa > Arthropoda > Insecta > Lepidoptera > Sphingidae > Sphinx > Sphinx pinastri. Next base: position 2,619,752 of record OX387627.1, on the reverse strand, counting down.
TACAATAACTAACTACTGTAATAAAAAACTCCTGATTGTAATGTGTAAGATTTAACAATAATCTAACTCTATTTACATACGAAATAAACTACTTGAATAAAATATCTATTGCATTAAAAAATCGGTTATTTGGAGCAATCGATTTTTTTGTTCTCTTCCCTACTCATGGTATTCCGTGAAGTGTCAATAAATTGTCATACCGGCCAGTTAAGTTTGTCCGAACTACAGTAAGGAATATTTGAGTATGTATAATGTGTGCGTACTGCGTACTGCATACGTGTGCAGGTGTGTACTACGACACGGCGGAGATCGTCCCGCGCTGCGGCGTGGGCCGGTGGGTGGTGGGGGGCGCGGGCCGGTGGGTGGTGGGGGGCGCGGGCCGGGTGGCGAGCGCCCCCGCGGCGCAGCACGAGGCGCGCGCGCTGCTGGAGGGGCAGGCGCTCGCACGCAGGGCGCACGCCGAGGACATGGGCTTACACATCGGTACGGGACTACTTATAAGTGATGAAAACACTACCTGTTGTTCTTTTTTACTGGTGGTAGGTCTCTCATATGTAAGAGTCCGTCTGGGTGGGTACCACCGCAATGTCTATTTCTACCGCCAAGCAGCAGTGTACGTGCACTGTTGTGTTTCGGTTTGAAGGATATTCTAGCCAGAGTAACTACTGGATATAATGCGACTTAACTTCTTATGTCTCATGATGACAAGCACAGTGGAATGCCTTATGCCACTCAGTACTTTGTAACTCAAGGTGCTGGATGGTGTTGCTACTGTTTATGAGTGGTCGTATCACTTACCATCAGGCGAACGGCATGCTCGTCTCGTCATACAATGCCATAAAAAAATGACACTCCTGAGCTGAGCCAAACAATGGATGAAGAAATAGCTTGTATGGTGTCACAAATGATCACTGCATAATATTATTAAAACTTACGCGAGCCATATCACATTAATAGTTTACAAACCACGGTTTTACTCACGTATTCTTGGTCAGAATCGCCGACCAGTTTCGACCTATTAAGTTGATCGAGAGGCCTCCGCGACGCGACGTCCTCTCAGCACTCGCCTATGAAGATGACCTACTTAATAGGTCGAAACTGGTCGGCGATTCTGACCAAGAATACGTGAGTAAAACCGTGGTTTGTAAACTATTAATGATCACTGCATATTTCTCTTCATTATAAAATTACAAGCGAAAAACAACATTTGAACCCCACTCCACTTAGATGCAGTGGGGTAACTAGCCATGTCCTAATACAAACCATGTAATATTACCCTCCAACATGTGCAGATGCATCGTCCCGGCTGATCGCGACGGGCGGCGCGGCGGTCAACAACGAGCTGCTGCAGATCTTCGCGGACGTGTTCAACGCACCCGTCTACGTACTGGTACGTTACATCTGCGAACACCTGCTTATTGATATAACGGGGCTTACCCCTTAGCTTACAACAAAAATAATCCGGGCCAAAAAACATGTACAGTCAGCAGCATAAGTATCTGTGCAAAATCAAAATTTCGAATCGCCTAGCGTTAAGTTAAACTGAAACATTTTTTTTCTTCCTTTGAAGTAAATTAAATCTCTTTTATTTTATTTATGTGAAGAAAAAAATTTTGTAAGAACACAAGTATGTAGGCAATTTGAAATTTCGAATTTATTCAGCTACCTATGCTGCTGACTGTACACATTATAATGAAATTTTTAACTATACGCGACTTACTTGTTGAAAGGAGGTTTTTTTTGGTGAACAAGGGGGGGGCAAGAAGCCACGCTATGCCCCTGACAATTTGGTATCCTAGGACCCCCCCTATGTGAAAGCTATAGCTACGCCCCGTGCCAATTGATTACCATTTGTGTTGACTTAAAACGTTCTATTAAGTCTGCATAATATACCAATCAGTTAGCGGCGATAGCCTAGTTGGGAGTGGAACGGACTGCCGAGACGAATGTCCGCAGGTTCAAAACCCAAGGGCACACACCTCTGTCTTTTCTAAAAAACTTATGCGTGTATTCTTTGTGAATTATCGCTCGCTTTAACGGTGAAGGAAAACATCGTGGGGAAACCTGCATACCTGAGAAGTTTACTGAATTTAGAAGGTATGTGAAGTCTGCCAAACCGCACTAGGCCAGCGTGGTGGACTAAGGCCTAAACCCTCTCAGTAGTAGAGGAGGCCCGTGCTCAGCAGTGGGCAGTATATAAGACAGGACTGGTATGGTATGGTAATATACCAATCAAAAATTGAACACTAAGGGCCGTATTCATAGATACAACTCAATTACGCTCTGAAGTGCAATATCAGCTGAGCCGCTGTCAAACAAGGTCAGGATCTTAAGATAGTCGCTATTTAATAAACCCATATCAACATCAGCTCAAGTGACATCTCAAGTTACAATACGTGACGAATATTGACAGCTAAGTTTTGTCTACTCAGCTGAGAACGAGCTCTTGAGTGACAGCCTAAGCTTGGTTTATTAAATAGTTCAATACATTAAATGTCTACTTGAGAGTTTACTCAAGTGGGAGATTGATTTATTAAGACCGCTCTCAGAACTTCTGATGGATAAAGGGCTGCTCTTGAAAGCCTACATTTGTGCAACACTGGGTGCGTGAGCCATTTTCCAAGAAAGGAAAGTGACTATTTGCTACTTTGCCTACACGTTCAAGTTATTGAAGTAAGGTTATGTGCCTGTAATTTTTAAACGGACTTCACCACTTGAATTTAAATAAATATTAAATTACAACAAGCTAAAAAGGTAGGATTCATTATTTAATGGCAAATGAACCATAAGTAGACAAAGTTCAATAAAATAATATATGTCAGAAATAAAAGTATTTTTTCTTGCAGGAGCAGCACGGTAATGCTGCTCTGCTCGGGGCTGCCATCCGCGCCGCAGATGTGTGGAGCGTCGCCACCGGAGACAAACTCATAGGTAATGTTTACGCCACTTATACATGGCAAAGTTAGGTAACTTTACCTGATGGTAAGTGCAGTGTAGTCCGATGTCAATCAGTTGTGAAAATGGTGTCATTTTAGAAAACAAAACAGTCTGTCGTTTAATGATTTTTTATGTCAACGTGAATGTTGAACATTCAAATAAAATAATTTAGCGGATTTCTATCGCGGTTGAAGGCTGCAAAGTCGTGGAAACATCAGAAGGGAAAAATAATTAAAAAACCGCGATAAAATCCTCAAAATAGTTTTGTATCAAAAGCTGTCGTATATTTATTGTCTCGAATACCATTTTCCAATCACATAATTGCCTATTATCTATTTTTTTAGTCCTTAAGTTATTTTTTTTTTATTGCATTGAATGACGAGACGAGCATACCGTTCGCCTGATGGTAAGCGATACGACCACCCATAAACAGTAGCAACACCATCCAGCACCTTGACTTACAAAATACTGCCACACCCCTGCGCTCGTCATCCTGAGACATAAGATGTTAAGTCTCACTATGTCCAGTAGTTACACTGGCTACAATGCCCTTCAAACCGAAACACAACAGTGCACGCACACTGTTGCCAGTGCACGCACACCGTTGCTTGGCGGTAGAAATAGACACTTAAGTTATTTGCAGGATCTGAGCCGACCGTATCTCCAGTAGCAACTCCTTATCCAGACCACGACAAGATCTACACTCCGATGTTGGCGCGCTACAGGGAGCTTATACAAACCATTCCCAAGCTGGACTAGAAAAAAACATAAGTTAAATTTTGACATTCCAAATATTTTCTTAAGCTTAAATGTATCACATTTGTATTTTCGTGTCTGTTTGCCAATAATTGGTAGTAACCTCCTGTGACAACTGCAGGTATAGATAACTTCCTGCATTTCCCTTATAGGAAGTGACTATCAAAGATGTGCGAACTATAACAAATATCAGAAACGCGGTCATCCCTCGACATATCAAAGTTATTTTATATAAAATGGTCTAGATTCATTAAGTAGACATATTTTCAACGAAAACTATGACATATTACAATTATTATTGAGATTTTTATTGAATCAACATTTTCTAAGACATAATTAAATTTCAATGTTCTAGTATATTCCATGATTAACATATCAAAATGCCTTGACAACATTTTAGAAGATTTTACTCGCTATTTAAGCAAACTTTGCTGTTTAGCTGTTTTAAATAAGGTCTTTTGGAAATTGAACAGCTACTAGCCCCAGTAATAACTCAGTATATCATAAATTTCGTATAGATCTCTCAAGACAACTTGGATGACCAGTGCAATATCAATGTGTTGTGTTATTCAAGGAATAATGAAGTTTTAAGTTTCTAATATTAGTGATGGTCCACTTTTATTAATAGATCTTAGATTTTCAATCATTTTTAATTACCTTATCACTGTTCTTTTGTCTTGTTTTAAAAACAAAAGGGAAGTAAAACACTGAAAATTATAAATAATGAATTACATATTTTTTACACTATGGGTATAGGATATTACTAGGGCCAGTAACTGCAATTATAAGAACTAATATAAAGCTTTTAAAGTGCTTTCAATGGTCTGATAGGAACCTCATGAATTTCGACTATTTACACATTCCATTAGCATTTATTACATTATAATTATTTTATTGTTATTTATATTATGCCGTTTACACACTGCGTACGTTTTATAATGATTACAAGTTTGGTACATGGACACTATCCTAATAATAATAAAATTAAATAAAAAACAGAAAATAAGACTAGGTTAGTAATCTTTATCACAATTTAGATTTCCTAACGGTATTGTTATAACATACACATCATATCAATTTAGTAATTTCATATCAAATAGTAATAAACAGATATTGTTAGTATGAAATCTGTAAGCTTAATCATGCAGAATCTAATATTTCTGACTTATAGTCTATTTTAGTTCCGATACCTCGGGGAATCTACGCAGTTTGATTAATGCAGTGTGTAAAAGGTTCTTAAGAATCTGAATTATGTTGTGAACACTTGTTTTGATGTTTTTATTTATATTTTATGACACGCTGTGGTGCTTATAGATACATAACTAATGTGCAATTTATACATTCCTTTTTAATGTTATTCTTCTCGACCGGTGTATTTAAATTTACATTGCTGCTGGTTAAGGCTGGTTGACTACCTCCTCGGTGGCGTAGTTGTATTGCGTACGCGTTACGAGTACGATTTGCGGGTCGAGCCAAAAACATTGACTGGGCTTTTCCATCTTAAAAAATTACTCAGTCGCAGCTCGGAGTCAGGAAGTCGGTGGTGTGATACCCCCGTGTCACGAAAGCACGTAAAGCCGTTGGTCCTGCGCCTGATCTCTCTCCGGTCATATCGGATTGCCGTCTCACCGGACTATGAGAGTGAAGGAATAGCTCGTGCACCTGTGTATTGCGCACACACTTGTGCACTATAATATCTCCTGCGTACCTGGCTGATCTCCGTTGAGATTGACCGCCGTGGCCGAAACTGCTAGGACGATTACGTTTTTTTTTACAGCTGGTTAGGGCTTATTTACAAAATAATCATCTGAACAGAGTGAGTAATCTAGAACAAACGCTGGGTCTACTCTACACGGAAACAAATGTTTGCTATCTGAAGACCCACAAGCCAAATTTTATATAGGTATATCAGTGTGAAAGAATTATATCTATTTTAAGTATCAAGTGAGATATGTGAACTTAAAATATCCGTCAACGTGTTTTCCAACTACACTTACTTTTAGCACAGTGTAAATAAGCCTTTATAAAATGTTTTTTATACAATCAATACATATTTGTTTTATATTGAGTGATTTTATCAACTTGGAAATTATATAAAGATCTGAATTTATTTGTATAATCCTAATTGATGTTTTCTATTTTTATTCGATTTTCATTGCTATAACCTAGTTATTACAGGTTCTTGTTGAATTGTGGGTAACCCATAATCTATAGATTATATTTTAAAAGATAAATAATTCGCAGATAGTATAAAGAAACATTTAATTACCCAATATTTCATCACGAGCTTCCATAATTTTAGATTTTAACAATATATATAATGTAGATATGTATTTTATCTTCACTTAGCTCTTTAGGAATAATCCAATCATAGCTGTTGCATTATTTTTATTTCCTTTGTCTATGTGTCAATATTGAGAAATACTCTAGTCTAATATATTTTGTATTTATGATAAACAATACACGGGTCGGGACAGAGATTAATATTATTATAATATAGATCATGCAAGCTTTGTTACTTATTTTTACATGTTTTTAATAAATGTTTTACTAAAAATATGATTTTTACTTAATATCCTTCTACGGCCCTGTTGTTCCTCCTCCCATAATATATTATCTCAAACTAGAATTATTTCAAAAATGATTGAGGGGAAAATGACTCATACACATATTATATTCTTGTGCTTTTATAACTATACTTTGTTTCATTGTAACTTTGCCCATGTTAGAACTTGTGCCAATAATAAAAAAAAGGAATTATCGTAATATTCTTTTATTGAATTCATATTCAGCAGATACCATGAAAAATCTTTCGTACTGGTAGTATAGTATTTTTTGGCAGGCAAAGTTACCTACTGAGGCAAAGTAACCCATCTCGGTATTACTTTGGCAAGTATTACTGATATAACAAGAGTAATAAAACCAAATATAGATATCATCTTTCATTTATTCACCATATTACAGTTTTTCTAAACCAATTTGCTCCAAATTTTTATTTAAGTTTAACAATAAGAAGTCGAGAATATTTATGAATTACCTAGATTTGTCATTTTGTAATGTTGACTAAATTCTTCAAACACGCGTTTCATAAAGGCGAAGGTCACCAAATAATCTACTTAATCCATAAATTGCTATTGAAAGATACAATACCTTTAGGCCACGGTGTTTCATCCATTGTCAGGTAAATTAGGCTCCTATCACACTGGCGAATTTATAGCGAGGCGAAACGCTGCGCGATCGTCCAGTGTAATAAGACCGTTAACTTTACTTGACCACGGATAATACAACACGGGCTTAGTGTCCATATATTTTACACAAGCTCTATTGAAAAAAAAAAAGTATACGTTTACTATAAATATCTCTTCGTAATGTAGAGACATTGCTTTGCCCAATAGTAAATTAATGCTATTTCTTGCGTCCACCGCGCTCCTTGACTTGCAGTTGTATGACGGCGCCGGGTGACAGGTTGTAGTACGCCAGGCTGTTGGTGTCTTTGAAGAACAGGCCCTGAGAACAAAACCGATATGAATATTCAAACAGATTTACAGCTTCATTGTAAGCTCTCGCTAAAAGTAAAATGGCTAGCTTGCTTTAGGAATCACTAATGTTTTGATACTGCATGGTATGGTATCAGCTAACAAACGATAATAAAGAAAATGCAATGTGACCATACTGCGTCCAATAACATTGTGCTAAGCATGTGAAATATCAGAACTTCCGAAATGCCATTTCTATGTGTTTATGGCCAGGTCCCAACATAATATGGTATCCTTTTATAATAATATACTAGACTTTTGCTCGCGACTCCGCCCGCGTGAGTGAGTTTTTCCGGGATAAAAGTCCCGGTTTATATTTTCCCGGGATAAAAAGACGTCGCACATGAGTTCGCGGCAGTTAATTGAATCTGTTAATGTGTTAACATTACATTGGTTACGGTTTCGGTTTGGATTTATTTTATAGGATAAAAAGTAGTCTATGTTACTTGCTAATAGCTTTATATTGGTGAAATAATTTTAGAGTCGCTCCTGTAGTTTTTGAGTTTATATGTTACAAACATACAAAAATATAAATATTTCCTCTTTATAATATTAGTATAGAAGTATAGATTTAGCTTGAAGAAGAATAGAACATACCTCGTAATGCAGTTTCTGTTTGGCCGTGGGCATGCTTGTGGATCTCTGCAGGATGTTCTTGACCTCTGCGACCGTGGTGCTGAGGGGCAGGCTGAGAGGCAGCGAGCGACCGTCCAGCCGCCACTCCGCACGCTCCGGCAGCGACGGCAGAGCTACCTGTAAGCCAATATTAGTTATAGGACAAGTCTATTTCATAAAATAAAATCACTTAAAATTATTTGATTTGTTTTGTTATACAAAAATTTACCAGTGTCTCTCAATTGTATTATGCCCTTTATAAGCAAATAAAAACAAAGTACTAAAACCCAATATTTCAGTGCTCTAATGCTGGGTGCTCCAAGAAAGAGTTCAGTAAATAAAAATAACTCATTCTCCTGACCGTTCACTGGTGACACAGTAACAAACAGCTGCACAACAAAATTTACAAACAATAGTATCTATCAACGTTTACATAAATGTGCAGCCCACAGCATTATCCACAGTTTACTAAAAATAAAATAAGTCGCCGTAGGTTTTTACACAAATTAAAAAACAAAATTTAAGGCCATTTCACACTGTGATATTGTTTTTTTTTTCAGATATTTAAAATCTACGAGTAGTAATTATAATTTAAAAGTGTTTTGATCACCTGTAGCGGCACAGCGCCGGGGTGCCTGGCGAGCCACGTGGTCTCCGGCTCGAGCGAGTCGTCGGTGCGAGCGCGTTTCGCAGAGGGCCCCTCCTCTTCCTCCGCGGGAGGCACCGCGCCGCCCATCGCGCCGTAACCGAACGCCGCCGGATTCACTGCTCCTGTCAATTAAAAGGATTATGTGTTAGAGTAATTGAAGTGTAAGTTTAAGCTCAATCCAGAATAATAATTCATTATAGGAAATTCCACTCAATTTGTCCAATGTAGATCTTATAAAACACAATCGTTATGGAGACGGTTGCATTCAACAGTCAATGCATCTAATATATTATCAACATAATATTATTAGGGGTGCATGATTTATCATTAGATGGCTACTATTAGAGGATTGGAGAGCTACAACATTAGATGCAGAGTAGCAGGTATAATTTTCAGTTATTCAGAATATGATAGCAATGTAGAGGAAGTCTTTACCGACGGGACCGACGGCCCCCACAGGTGTGGGTATCAGCGGTGGGCGCGGCGCCATCGGCGGGATCACCATCAGCGGCGGCAGCGGCTGCAGCAGCACCGGGGCCGGCGCGGGGGCGGGGGCACGCGCGGGGGGCGGAGGCGCGCGACCCCCCTGCACGCGGCCCGACGGTGCCGACACTGGCTTTGGACCTATCTTCTCTTTCTCTTCGTCGGGAAGGAGACCTTTAACCTGGGAGTAGGCACATTGATAATTATAATTGTGATGTTCCAATTAAAATATACATACACATTCATATCACAGAACTAAATGTGTCTGACAGTAATCTGTGTTACGCTGTCGTACGGCAGTTATATGCCTTACATGGATATTTTAATATTAATATGTTATTTTTTTTTTATCTGATTGACAAAATAATCAACCCAAATATACTGATACAACTATAAACTGCACAGGGAATCCCTACCTTGTGTATCTGTTGTATCTGGTCCTCGAGCGTGATGTGTGCACGAGCGGCGCGCGTGGCGGCCTCCACGGAGGACGTGTGTCCGTCCCACGTGACGCGGTCGTCGCGCCGCCGCTCCTCCTCGCCGATCTTCTTACCGATCGCCGTCTCCTCGTCGCCCACACCGAAGATGTCCGTACGACGCTCCGCGAGCTAGGTGAAACATTAAATTAATCTGTCAATATTCGTTTTCTGGCAACCTAAATTTTTTTTTAACTAGAAACTTATACGCCGCTGCGTAAGAACGATGTCCGCTTATTGACATGTGACGTCATGACCCACGCGGGCCAAGCGAATAACGACCGGTGTTACTCAAGGTGTGTTTTTGGGAATATGTAACAAAGAAAATCAAGTCTGTAATACTGTTGCAGTGACAATAGTCTAGGTTTTAACCATACCTGTTTGAGCGACGCTTCGATGGCAGCGCCAGGCGCGAGGGCCTCGTCACGGTCGGTCCTCTCAGCGGTGGCGCGGTCACGCTGCTCCAGCCAGCGCGGGTCGAGCAGCCCGATGCGCACGTGGTCCGCCACCTTGTTCGCGGGGATCTTCTCTCCCGTGATGGGGGACACGAGCCACTCCTCGCTTGCAGGCGACGGCCGCGGCTTGGCCTCCTTCGGGTTGTACTTCTTGACGACAACGCGGTCCGGTCGCGGAGGCAGCGGCGCCTCCTCCCCGCGGTCAGGGCCTTCATCGTCCGAAGAAGAACTCTCCTCTTCCATGTCCTGCACGCGGTTGTCATCGGGCCGCTGTTGCTGCTGCGTCCTGTCTTCCATTTCGGCTAAATCGTCTTCCGATTCAGAATCAGATTCCGATTCGAGCTGCATCTCTGTGTCGTCGTCCTCGTTGGCTGCGTGCGAGATGTCTTCGCCCCTCTCTTGTGCGAGGACTCGCGCTCCGACCTCCAGTGGTGTTGTTGGCGGCGGGAAGTCGCCAGGCTCTCCGGCCGGGTAGTCCACAGTCTCCACCACCACGAAGTCATGCCAGTCGATGGAAGCGTACGCGAGTCGTTCCTTCTCGATTTTCGCCTCGTCAGCGGCTTTGCGTCGCGACTGGTGGGAGTGCCACGCGGCGCGGCTGCGCGCCTGTTCTAGTATTCCACTGCGGACCTCTGCACCTAGCTTCATGACCAACTCCTTCGGAGGTAGTAACACTTTCGTGTACTGCTCTAGTAAACGCGTGAAGTACTGGAACAAGGAGTGTTGCGGACGTAGGAAATCGAACTGGTGGTTACGTTCTTCCTTCTTCATCAAGTCAGTTAGGAACTGACGACCATTCCTGGCGACGAACTGAGCAGTAAGCTTCACAATATCGAGCTCTAAAGCTGATATGGATGGCGGGTCGGCGATGAATTCGAAGTCTGGTGGCGGATCGCGTGGTGGTGGCGGTTCCGCGGGAGCAGCTGCCTTAAGGAGTTCCTGTTGACGCGCTGCAGTGGCGGGGGCGAGACCTGACCGCTGTTGGGGTGGCATGAGGCCAGGGGCTGGCGGCATGGACTCAGGTCCTAGAAAGACATTAGAGATGAATTTATCTAAGACATGGCACAATAAGTTATAAAGCATTTACTTTTTGTAAAAAAATATGCATTTATGAAGTGAGCACACACTGAATGCTAAAAGTGCATCTTTTATTTCATAATTAGTATTAAATCTGTTCAATTATTTTTAAACTCACAATAAATCTACAAAAATATCACCTCCATGTCTAATGTTCCTAATATTATAAATGCGAAAGTTTTGTGAAAATGTTTGTATGCTTTTTAGAAGCAAACACAGAAACAAACAGATTTGGATGAAATTTTGCACACGGGTAGACCATGTCTTCAATAATACAGAAAAAACAGAGGCTACTTTTTATCCTCATAATTTCATCCCATTCGAGAGAAAGGATATTTTTAATCTGATTATTTAAGTAGACTTTTGTAGAGGGAAAGGTTTTTTTTTATTGCATCGAATGGCGAGTCGTGCCTGCCGTTCGCCTGATGGTAAGTGATACGACCACCCATAAACAGTAGGTAGTAACACCATCCAGCACCTTGACTTACAAAGTACTGTGTGGCATTCCACTGCGCTCGTCATCCTGAGACATAAGCTGTTAAGTCTCATTATGTCCAGTAGTTATACTGGCTACAATGTCCTTCAAACCGGAACAGAAGAGTGTATGCACACTGCTGCTTGGCAGTAGAAATAGACATTGCAGTGGTACCCACCCAGACGGACTCTTACATATGAGAGACCTACCACCCGTATTTTTTCACGCCTGTGAAGCCACAAACACCTAGTTAAACATAAAATTTAACTATGTTGGAGGCTAGAAACTTAGCCGATTGTTATCCTTGCAAGACTATGCTGCCGTGCTAAGCGCAAAAGGGGTATCTCAAGAACACTATTTTCGACAAAAGTTAAGTTTTATAAATATAGTTTACTTTTCACTCTTTGAAATTTGAAGTAAAACTTAAATAGGGAAAGTTTTCTTAAGTTTTTTTACACATTTTAAAAATATATCGCCAATTTGGCTATATTATTCACAAAAATAAATTTACAATATTTTTTGAGATACCGCTTTTGTGCTTAGCATGGCAGTATGGGCCATACTAATAGATCCTAATCAGTTTTGTTCTGAATTACAATGTCAGCTATAACTCAGCTGACAAGAGGCATTCAAATAACAGCTCAAGTGTGGGTTATTTATAGAGTTTGGTTATAGCTTAAATGTTTATGATGGTACTCAAAAGTGCGATTTTTATTAATATGATCTGTAGATTTCTCTTAAAATTTATTTTTAAAAAAATACACCATTACCTTTCCCCTCCCTGATCTCCTTGACTTTGTGCTGATAGTAAGCATGGTACGGGTCTCCAGAATTGAGGAAATTGAATTTAGGATTTCCGAGTTCATTCTGTCTGATTCTTGCCTCAAACTCTGGACCATTACGGGCAACGAAGCTGGCTGTCTTGTCAACAATATCTATGAGGGATGGTTAAAGAAATTTTTTGTACAATTGTTTCTGAAAATAAATCTTATGATTAGTAAGAAAATGTGAACTTACTTCGCTCTTATCAGTGTAGTATAAACTGACATACTTTTAGAAGACATGATTTTATAGCTATTGTAGCTTCTGTCGCTTTCGGCACATACTCATAAACTAAAAATAATGAAAGTAAAGAGCATCATCACTACAGATTCTCAAATAGGAGTCAGCTCAACATCAAATACTTCTTTTCTATTGACCCAAAAACACAGTGCTTTGTAACAACATTTTCTGCAGCTTCTAGCATAGTAAGCATGTTTTTTCTTATGTAGGCCACTTATGCGATTACCTGGCAGTTCCTAAGCCGTTTTACGTAGTTTCCAGCACATTAAATTTCATATGCTACCGGGAAACCACGTTATAAGTGCCGTGTCAGGAAATTATTAACACTACAATATAAGGTTATGTACATGTAATGTTGTTGTTCAATATAAAGCTCAATTTAAGTACATTTATACCTAGATATACTACCGTATGTAATTTAAAAGGATACTTCTAACTTCGGGTGGCGGGTAAATAATGCCAATAACTGGTGGCGGGGGCGCTTGGGGCTCCTCAGGCGGACCGTCGAGAGCCTGCCCCGGAGGCATCATCACGTCGATGGAAGGCATTTTAGCCCCCAAAATTCAATATTCTAACACAATAACAAGTATATTATACTGTATTTATTACTATTTGGCAAACAAATAAAACATTACAAAGACTGACACAACACTATAGCGTGCAATCTGGCGTGCAATGAATGAGAATGAATGGTGATGAACGAATAAATCACTCGCAGTCACAGATTATAAGAGAGATATCGCCATTCTTTTCGACGTTATTTTATACATTGCAACAATAAAACGCTTTTTTTTTAATAAATAAAATGTGATATAAAAATAATATACTGCAAGGATTAATACTCTTTTAATATAAATAATAGGAGTCTAAACAATGATAAATTCCCTAACAAACAAAAACACACATCACACCTTTATTCCCGAAGGCATAGGCAGAGGTGCATGCATGGCACCCACTTTTCACCAAGTAAGTTCCGTCCCATGACGTGATAAGGGACGAGCCTATTGTCATATCCGGCACTTTCATGTTCCTATAAAAATTAATTACAAAAAATAAAACACAAATTAATAGGATATCATGTATTTTGTATTATAATGTTCGTATGAAGAACCGTTATACCAACGAAAGAGACTGGTAAAACTCGTCATGGAACGAAATCCGAAATCAAAGCACATAGAGAGCGTTAACACCATTACGTACGTAACCAGCCAGAGCAATAAAGCGTAAAGCAACATCCAGAGAGTCGCTTGAGGCTGCCATTCCTTAGCATGATTAACGTCTTTTCGGATGAGACCCAACTCTTCGGAATAGTTGTCCGGCTAGAACAAAATATTGTGTTTACTTATTGGGGAAAATACATATTATAACTACCTACCTACCTACTTACTTACTTACTTACCTAATTACCTAACTTTTTTTTTCTATCTCTTTGGCATGGCGCGGTTCGGTAATTACCTAACTTATGAGTACAAATTTGTTTTAAGGCTGAGTGTTTGTACTTTGGACCTATGGGACCAAAACCACAAACAATGTTGTGTTTCTAAATGCTTACCCACGACTTTAGCCTCTTAGCGTAGGATTAGCCGTTACAGGTCTATATTGTGTAGGTATGTAGTAGGTACTTGAATAATGGGCAACTAGTGCATGAATATATCTATTGAAGAAAAAAACTGATAAAATGTACAAGTAAATAATGTATGTATGTAGTGCATTTAATTCCAACCTAAGATCTCTAACTTCACAGCCTCACAAGACCATGGAGGCGACAAACTAATTAATTTTGTAAAATACCTATCTACATAAGTATACACATTAGGTATATACATACATACATACATACATACACACTCACGCCCTTATCCCATAGGGGTAGGCAGAGACTATTGATACATAGTACACTTTATACATATGCATAATTTAATAAAATGTAATCTCACATAAAGGCAATATATGGTGTCCTTGACAGGTTCTGTCCGAGAAGACATTTCTTCTCGTTTTGTGGTTTTGCCACAGAAGTATAACAAGCAAACTTCTGTGGGTTTTGCTAATTGTATTTTAACATTTAATTTATTTAACATGTAATTTAAGTTCTATTCTCCATATATTGAGAAACTAAATAAATTGACAAAATTATTGATTTTGTCAATAATTTTATACTATTTTATCATATTTATCTTCAGCCAGCATTCAGAAACGTAAGATCTTCTTAGAAGAAAAAGAAGTACCTAACATCAGGGCCGGATTAGCCTAAAGGCAAATTAGGCAACTACCTAGGGGCCCGGCATCGGCCAGGGGCCCTTCGTGGCGAGAAAAAAAAATGAAAATTATATTTAACGATTCGTATTTAATAAACCCGTTACTCGATGAAAATAATATTGCCTTGATTGTCTTTTATATCAATACTTTTTGGAACATATTTGAAGCTTTTAAAAAAATACATACTTATTTTATTTTCCAGTCGGTTAATTAGGTTGTCGTAGAAAAAATATATTTTAGGAGGTTATAAAAGGGAAAAGAGGGCAACGTCTATAGGCCCTGACATTCTTAATCCCTTCTTAGGCCCTGCCTAACATAGCATATGTAGTACAGTACGTAGCATCTTGCCCCATAGCCTTTTCAGGGGCCTCATAGCCTTGAAGTTGTAATAAAACCAAACTACATATTAAAAATCACATGATATGTAACTAAATGAAGCTATGTAAAATATTTTAAAGAAAAAACGCAGCATTAAACCATAAATCATTTATTTGCACTTAAATACTACACGAGTAGGTACAGAGTATTTCGCGCTATTATTAAGCACGAGCTCTACATAGTTACATTTGCTTAAAATAATTCTAAATAAGTAAATTTATAATATTAAACATAATAAGTGTACTATACACTTAAACATCCCTTTTGAGATTCATGAGTAAAATGGTCATATCAATATAATTATCTTTATAATCGCTCAACTTTAATAAAATGTTTCTAGCAACCTAGACGAGGAAACGAAACAGGCAGACAGAACTTGGTATTTATAATATAAGTAAATCTGATATTTTAAGTAGTTGTACAGTCAAAAGCATAAATATATGTACAAAATCTACACACAGTTTCAAATCGCCTACATACGCGTTAAGTTAAACCTAAACCTTTTTTTCTTTGTTTGAAGTAAAGTAAATCTCTTTTATTTTATTTTCGTGAAGAGAAAAAAAAGATTAGTAAGAACAAAAAAGTATGTAGGCGATTTGAAATTTTTAATTTGTTCAGCTACTTATGCTGGTGACTGTACAATCTCACTGTATAAAGTCATACCTACCGATATCAATTTAATATGTAGGTACAGTCAGCCACATAAGTAGCTGAACAAATTCTAAATTTCAAATCGCCTATACACGTTAATTTTCATCGGAACATTTTTTTCTGTGTGTGAAGTATAATAAATCCTTTTTATTTTATAATTGTGAAGAGAAAACAAAAATTGATAAGTACACAAAATTGTGTAGGCGATTTGAAGTTTTGAATTTGTTCAGATACTTATTGTGCCTGACTGTATAGCTCCCTTATGGGTGAAAATGAAAGGTTGTTCATGTTGATAAAATGGTCTTAAACTAAGTTGTATTATAGTAAAATATGTTTTGTTGTGATCAGTTAAGCCCGTTGATAGCCGCTAATGCGTCTCGTGTGCCGAAAGCTGACCTGGGAGCAATCTTTTCACGCTCTTCGTTTCCCGCCAAAAATATAGCCAGGTTCTCCTGCAGGAAAAGTAATAATTAATACAGAAATCAAAAAAGTACGCATGCTCACGCCTTTAATCCCCGAAGGGGTAGGCAGAGGCGCAACTAGTGCACCCACTTTTCGCCAAGCGTATTCCGTCCCATGATGTGATAGGGGGCGAACCTATCGCCATATCGGGCACAAATTCCAGACTCCGGGCTGATACTGAATAGAAAAATCCAATATCACTTTGCCCGACCCGGGGATCGAACCCGAGACCTCAGCCTTGCAGTCGTACTGTAATACAACTACGCCACCGAGGCAAACAAAAATCAAAAAAGTGATAGAGCCTAAAAAGCATCAGCCTTTTATAACGTTCATTATTATTTATACAAGATACCTAAACATTATTTTTCTTGTCCTCCTTACTATCCTTGTAATTCTCTAGGGAATTGAGGTTCATCAAAAAACTCAAAAAAAAATCATAAATTATCGTCAAAGAATCGATACTTTTTTTTCAATAGAAGTCACTAACAATTGAGGAAAAATACCTATACCAATGAACATCCAAAATGTCAGTAGAATCTCGAAGCTATGTTCTATGAAATAAGAATTATGAAGCAGTGACTGTTTAAGCATCTGGCAATCCTAAGTTTTATTAGTTGTATTTTGTCCCCTGTTCTTTATGGATTTGGCGTTAAATTAAAACTTACAAGGTAGACTTTTGATGTGGCCTGCAGCTGTTCAAGTAGGGCCTGCAGCTTGCTACGCCAACCCTTGACTTCAGATAGAGCTGACTCTACAGGCGCAGACTGAAAAATCACAGCAAGGTATGTTCGTACTAACTAGTTATGGTTTTGTTACAAGTTGCCAGAAAAGGGGTAAATAACATAATAATAGATAATAAATAATATCAGAAGAATCGTGAGCGCATATCCAACCTTTAGAGGAAAATAATAGGGATAGTGATTCCATCCCTCTCAGAGGATGTTCTCTCTCTAAGCCAATCAATCTCCCTCACGATTTATGAGAACAATAATCTCGGATCCTTTTTAACTTTTTTTTTTATTGCTTTGAAT
This sequence comes from Sphinx pinastri, assembly GCA_947568825.1. Taxonomy (NCBI): domain Eukaryota; kingdom Metazoa; phylum Arthropoda; class Insecta; order Lepidoptera; family Sphingidae; genus Sphinx; species Sphinx pinastri. The sequence goes on along the minus strand of OX387627.1, from coordinate 2,602,453 downwards.
GACGAGACGAGCATGCCGTTCGCCTGATGGTAAGCGATACGACCACCCATAAACAGTAACAGCACCATCCAGCACCAGCTAGATCAGAACTGTTATATATCTATCAACATGCTATTAGCTATAGGTACCAACTGTGGCTCTGCAATCTCAAAACCTTTTTAGATGTACAAATATTACCTTGATCACAGCATCGGCTGTTGCTGACAACTGCTTCGTGATTATCGACATGGCTTGACGAACGTTCCTGGAAAAAATACGTCTTGTGAGTATTTGATAGGTTGATAAGACAATGTTATTGTTACTTCTAAGTTCCATGCAATTACCATTTTATAGCTTATTTGATTAAATAACAATGTATTTGTTACTTCGATTTGTTTATAGGTATTATTTTTATTTTTATATAAATTACCGCATTATCTATCGATGGCAATCTTATAAACAGTGGTCTTGTTTTAAAACAATAAAATGGTGATTAATACAATATACCGTGACATTTTATGTGTAGCAGACCTAGAATTCAAAAAAAGGACTTTAACTCATCATCCTACAAATTCCTCAATTAACTGCTACCACGTAGAATAAGTTTCATCATCAGCTCATCTCATGTTCACGTAATTTACAAAAGGCGAAGTTTCATACCTGGGTAGATCAGTGTGTGTATAGTTCACGAGGTGGACCACCTTCCTGGCTGTTTCCCTGGACAGCAGCACCACCAGCTCCTCGAGAGTGGCCGGCCGCGCCTGGTTCTCTGGCTCCGGCTGGCTCAGCGCCGCGTAAAGTTCTCTGGCCTTCTTCCACGCCAGCACGGGGTCCGTTGCGACCTTAGAACGAAAATAGTTGCCGATTATTGCAATATTAGGAGGTTCCGGTTGAACCACTTAGAGTTAGGACTAATTTTACAAAAGTCTGAAGCACAAGATGAAATAAGTATCTAAGAGGCATCTGATATAAGATGATTTCAAGTATGAGAAAGTCTATCTAAAAAAAAAAAGACATTATAATATATTTATATTTCCAAGCAGCATTGTATAAACGATCATAAATTTCAGTGTGACAATAGCAAGAACCACAACTACTCGAAAAAATAGACAGACAAAGAGTTCTAAGATTATAATTTTAATAAACATTGAATAAACAGTGCACATGTCTACTTTGTTACCTATCTATACTAATATATAAAGCTGAAGAGTTTGTTTGTTTGTTTGTTTGAACGCGCTAATCCCAGGAACTACTGGACCGATTTTGAAAATTCTTTCACTAATAGGAAGCTACATTACTCCTGAGTGCTATAGGCTACTTTTTATCCCAGAAAAACTTTTCCACGCGGGCGGAGCCGCACGCAAAAGCTAGTTAATTATATAGTCCACTGTAACTCACCAGTTCAGCAACATAGACGAGCACGTTTATCTGTTCCTTGATCGCCTTGGCCTCAGCGAGCGCCTGCCTGGTGAGCCGGCGCTGCAGCTTCCTGCGCAGGCGCGCGCCGTGCTGCACCGCTTGCGCCGCGAGGGCGCGCCCGGAGTCGCTTTCCGCTCCATCCGCAGCATCCGCATTCGTCACTATGATCACCACTATGTAAGACCGGAAACCTCAATACAAAACTTTAACACCATTTGCGTGTTTTTATAGAGATAACTAGCTTTGCTCGCGAATCCGCCTGCGTGAAAAAGTCCCGTTATATATTATCCCGGGATTAAGAGTAGCCTATGTCCTATTCCAGACTATAATCTAACTCTGGGCCAAATTTCATCCAGATCCGTTTAGCCGTTCTGGCGTGATTGAGTAACAAAAAACCCAATTTTCTTTATGGCATTGAATGACGAGACGTGCTTGCCGTTCGGCTGATGGTAAGCGATACGACCACCCATAAACAGTAGCAACACCATCCAGCACCTTTAGTTACAAAGTACTGTGTGGCATTCCACTGTGCTCGTCATCCTGAGACATAAGATGTTAAGTCTAATTAAGTCCAGTAGTTACACTGGCTACAATGTCCTTCAAACCGAAACACAACAGTGTATGCACACTGCTGCTTGGCGGTAGAAATAGACATTGCGGTGATAACCACCCAGACGGACTCTTACATAATGAGAGACCTACCACCAGTAAAAAACTGCCCCACTGCTGAGCACGGGCCTGCTCTACTACTGAGAGGGTTTAGACCTTAGACCACCACGCTGGGCTAGTGCGGATTGGCAAATTTCACATCGTCTCGAAATTCTTAGGGAGAATATAATTTTCAGGTATTTCCCCATGTTTTCCTTCACCATTTAAGCGAACGATAATTGATAAGCACACATAACTTCACAAAAAGTCAGAGGTGTGGGCCTTGGGTTGGAAATATTTAAACACTCATAATTTTTTAGAGACGGATTATACTTATTTTAAAAACAAATGACCAGTCAGTAAGAAATACTTTTATTTATATACGTCACAACGCGACGTACTATGGGATCTTATTGCTCTTAACATGGTATATTACTTAAATCTTATAATCTCTAACAACATAATAACTTAGTTTCAAAGGTTCTGATCTTATTACTACAAATTTATATTACCGCAACACGACATAAATATAGAGACAACTTCTTTCACCAAAGGTAATAACAGAGAGCTTAACAAATAACAATTTCAAAATAAAGGCTATACTTAATCGGACAAACACACAACCACAAAAGTAAAATATTATTTCATCAAAACGTAAGATCAAATAAAAAAATAACACAAATTTATGTGACTCAGTCGATCTACTCTGTAGCTCAAAACACGAAAAATTATTGACAATCCTATAATAAAATAATTCACCTTATTTAAGTAGGTATCTGGTACAGTCACAAAATACTTTTCACTAACGTTCATTTTTGCTTCTTCTAGATTTGCCTAGAAACCGTAATAGGCTAAGTGGATCAATTTCAGTAACAGAATTAATTACACATAATTCATAACATTACAATTTGATTACATGTAAACAGCCCGGCCCACACCGCGTCCGTAATTTTGAGGATGCCACATGTTATGTATTAGTTGCTCCTCTGCTTCCAAAATAACATTAAGCACTTTCCGTTTTATCTGAACTTGGAGGTATGGAGGCAGTTTCTTCAAACTCTTTGCCATTGATATATAGAAATTATCGATCTCGTCATGTCTTGACACCCAGAAATCTTCCGAATCTCCGTTAGTTTCGTCTCTTCGCCAGTTTCCTTTGCATCTTTGAGTTGAAAAGCAAATGATGGGTTGATAATGATTTATCGAATTTTGCATGATTCCAAAGCAAACGAATTCTTCTCTTTTATACGATGAAAATGAAATGGATTGTTAATTTAAGCATTATGAAAATACTGTGTGACATTTGGAATAGATATTAAGGGATTAAGGAATATGGTTGTATAAGTTATTGTATTATTTTGTGGGTGTAACCAATGCCCACTGAAATATACTTATTTCTGGTATAAGATCACAAAAATAATGTTAACAACTTTAGTATTTAAGGCTTTAAGTACGCAAACTATCAGAATCAATTGAGTTGCATCGCGGACCACGGTAGAGAACCTATTAGGTACTAAACAATATGAACTCTTTGTGTAGGTAAATTTAAAACATAAATATTTCTAATGTGCATATAATCAACTCACTTGCCTTCATAAATACCGAAAACTTGTAATTTTTTATACCTTTTTTTTCGCGAGGAAAAAATGCGTTATCGCTTCCACCACTGGGGGTGAGTGGACGGTTATGTTGGTTTCACCGATCTTACGGCCCAATGTCGACACTCGGGAGTATAGCATCATCCGAGCGAGCATTGGACCGAGTCCCTAACACTATGTACACCCTACATCGGCATACCAACCAAAACCCGCGGTGGCCTTCTTCGGCGCCTACGGGACGGCCCTAGGTTATCTGTTTTGTATACCTACAGTGGCATCGAATTTTCGAATAACCTGATGTTAAGCGCTACCGAGCCTACAAAAAATCTATTTAAGCCCTATCCTCAATACTCATTAGCGTGTAACAATATAAAACTTTAACACAATAAAAAAAGATTTTTATTTTATTAAAACCACATATAACGCCAATGTTGAGCATAATAGCAGATACAAAACAATAAACACGAATATGTAGAAAACAAAAAATCGTCGCCGTGTAAAAAAAACGAGCCAACAATTTGGTGTATCACGAGTAAATAGTTCAAGTATAGACAGATGTGAACTAGAAACAATGGATGATGGCAAACAGCGAATAAAACCTATTTTGATAAGCAGCGTGGATGATAGGAAGATTCAATGCGACAAGCTAATAATTAGCATGTATAATGGGTTTACATAATATATTATGGGTTTGTTTTAGGAATAATTCAATTACTTGGAAGTATATGAGTGGTGATGATGAAGGACCAATTCCCTGGTAAAATACTACATGGGATTCAGCTAAAAGTACCCAGTAGAATAGATTATACTTACCGTAATAAAAAAAGTATAATCCCTTACCAAACGATACCTTTGTTATTTATATAGTACATATTAAGATTTATCCGCAGCTGCATACACTTTGATGGCAATTGGCATCTAACGTTTTAAGTTTTACCTATCTAACACGAAATTTTGGATTTGTGGATATAGATGATTTTAAACTAGTAAACAGATCCTTCTCGATGTCCTCGTTGACAAACTAAGATAATTTCACTAAGGTTAGTTAGGTAAAACTATTTATTATAATTGTATAAGCATTGGTTCACGTAATTGCATTAAGTATTTGACTTATTTTAATGTCGACAACGAGTCAATCAAAGAACGAAAAGTATTTTCATCACTTTTTATTTAGGTAAGTACTTCTTACTATATTATGCAGATTGAAGCAAAGCGCATGTTTATAGTTATCATTTTGATTGTTATCTCGTAAAAATCTTATCAGAGGTATAATTAACGAAAGATATCGTATATATAAGATATTTTATCATGTCTCCACTAATCGATGGATAAAACCCACGTTTTTAGATGATTCTATTGTTTTCTGGAAATATTACTGACAAATTTATTTGTTCTTGTAAAAAATGTGTATAGGACGCTATATTTTTTACATATTTCGTGAAGACATTGCGGTTTTAAAATATAAATCGATAATATTTGCCATAACTGTCTTTGTTTGCCAATTAAATGACAAAACCATCGATGTATTAAAAAACCTAATACATCAATGGACAAAACTTAAAAATCGAAGTTATCATACGCTACTACTAGATACATAATTATCAACACATTCGCCACTATTACTTCGCATAAACATAAATGATTTCAAATCTAATGAGACACATTAAAAGTTATTATTCAAATTACCTATAAACTGAATATTTATGCTAAGTCGTAAATCAAGTGTTAAATTGCTAATGACTCTAGCTAATTGGATGCAATGAATCAGTATCCAAATATAGAAATTGAACGCTGTCTTGACTCTTGTTGATCAGACTGTTATAATATTGGCACACGAAAGGTTCCAGAGTCCGACGATAAGGGTTCTAATTTGTCCTCCCAGACATACAGATAACCGCTACCACTTATAATTAGGTATGCTTGAATTGTTTACCAAATTTTATAGCCTGTAGGTAAGTTTCCACTTCGATGGAGTTTCTTAATCTTTTACACATAAATATACTCAATTCAAGCTTCCTTTAATCTTCATAAACAGCATTATGTTTATTGTCGTGATTTATATGCAGAAATACGCGTTGAAAATACGAGACGTCTAAATAAATATAGAATGTCTTGTTTATAAACGCATCTTTTCCTTCTTATATTTACTACCTAAACGTAACTTACTAATATGGAAAAAAGAAGTTGGAACCATAGATTTCTCCTATGATTCATCACCATCACATCATTCACGGTACCAAATTCCAGCCATGGTAAATTTTACTTGACTGAGTAAATACTCCTTTCTCTTACAAATTTTCCAGCATGACTGTTCATAGGCGTTCATTAGTATGATATGGGAGAAAATCTACTTTAGAACGTTCACAATCAAGAGATTGAAACGAGCAAACTGCTCGCTTGATTGTCAGTGAGAGGAATGACACTATCATTGATATACCCACCACTTTGAATAAAGCACCGTATAGTATTGCTCTGCGCTCGTCACCCAGACATAAAATCTCGGGTCTCATAATGGGCCGTAATAACTTACCGTCAGCTGCATCCTGGTTGTCCGGAGGTAGATACTTGTCGACATACTTGTCGGCGGTGGTGAGAGCGCGGTCCAGCACCGTGGCGGTCGCAGCCGTGACCCTGGAGTCCAGGACCGCCTCCCCCAGCTGCTTCACGGAATCCGCGCGCCGCAGAACGTACTGACGGGTTTCCGAATACATCTGTTAGATGATGAAATAATGAAATGGTCATGTATCTTGAAAGACTGTCTTAGATATGCTTACTAACGTTCACTAATCACTTTTAACCAATATATAAAATGTCATAAGCATAAATATCTGTACAAAATCAACATTTCAAATCGCCTATATAGGCGATAAGTTATACCTAAACCTTTTTTTCTTTGTTTGAAGTAAAGTAAATCTCTTTTATTTAATTTTTGTGAAGAGAAAAAAAGATTAGTAAGAACAAAAAAGTATGTAGGCGATTTGAAATTTTGAATTTGTTCAGCTACTTATGCTGGTGACTGTACACAAAATATCAAGAACTCGAAGAGTAATAAGATGGATGGGAGATTATGATGTTAGTTATCGTGGCTACATACAGTGAAATTTGGCTTTTAAGATTTACTGCCTGAGTGGAAAAATTGAAGACTTGTAAAGCGCGGGCACCTGAATTCAATTAAACGTGGAAACCTATTTTTAGTCATCACCTACTTTATCTCCTTTTCTGACCCTGTCAATTAAATAATGTAGGTATTGACTGAACAGAATCCTCGGGACGAAACATATGAATTTTGATGAGCGAATATTGTTTGTCTGATATATCCTATACAATTTTACGATATTATAATCGATGTGTAAACAATGTACTGTTGCATAAGATCTGAGAATGAAAAACACGCATCTCTCGTATGGTATTCGTCTCAAAACATACATGTACTTGTAGTTGTACACAGGAAGACGACATTACTAAAATAATTGTGACCTTGTACCACTGATAAGAGATTTATTATACCTACTACTGCATAAATTTCCCTGACAGGCAATACAAAACGAACATAAACTCGAGGTTCTAGAAACCTCAAATTTTTTAGCACGACCTCCCACATACCGTTCAAGATAACAAAAGATTTTTGAAAATTCGTTTCGTAAAATTAATTAAACTCCCTTGGTACTTGGTTATAATTTATGATCAAATAGACATTAAGTACCTATATTTTAAGTAGTAAAACGTTACACTGGACTTGTGATACATTATATATACAAAGTTTTCTAAAGTAACAGAGGTAAGTGCCTAGGCTAACGAAGTGGCAATTTATAGATCCGAAGCAATCCTATTTCTATATTCAATGTGGTTTTATCGATCTAAGTTACTGGCAAAAAAAAACATAAAAACTCATCTTTAAATCTTCCTTTGAAAACTTCATAGTATTATCACAGAATACAGAATTGTACTACATACAGAAGTAGCACTCCCGTTTTTGAAGAATGCTTTCGTCTTACTAGTCAAAAAAATTTGGCAGACCACTGCATTCCGTCATGTGCATTAGAGCGCAATTCCTTTATATTCAGAACACAAATAAACAATCGTCAAACAATCGAACGAGCGCAAGGGCTGTGCATTAAACTGAAATAAAAAAAAAAAATTATAATTTTATTTTGATGTAATGTTGTATTTATTTTTAGATATCCCGAAAGTATCTATTGTTAAATTTTAATGTGGCAAAAATTCGTAACTGTATAATATATAATTTGAACTGTTACTGGTGCATCGGAAATCATTTACATAGCATAGTAAAGCCAATGTCTTTTATTACCTATGCAGAAATGTCTATGTGCCGAATTTTCGGTCCTAAGCATTTACTTGTACTATGATTCTCTATTAATTAAAACAAAGTACCTACACTTATAATCTTAAAGAAAAAAATACGCGTACTATTTTCCGTTCCATCTATCAAATATCAGCTAGCGCTCCCTCGCGCGCGCGGCGGCCCTGCCTGTGACCAGCCCCCGGGGCACAGAGTTCTCACGGCGTGATAATCCCTCTTTCGGGCGAGTGATATAGCCTTGGTACTACTTACAGCTTGTGGTGGCATGTATATAGACGGCACTCGCTTCTCCACCACGTCCAGGGACTTGCAAAGGAACCTGTCGAGCTGATTGATCGGAGTCTCCAGCATCTGCACTGCCGGCATCGCTAGTTGCAAGCCAGTCGCCAGGGATTTCTCCCCGAAGGAGAGGTACCAGCGGAACAACGGGTTCGACTCCTATTCAAAATGAAACATTTGCAGATTAAAAATGATTTGCCAAGTATGCAGTATAAGAAATATTGAAACCAATTTGTAACTGTTTATGTTATAAAATTAGTAATTTAGCAATTTCTAGATAATTTAGTGCTTTATCATAGTAAAACTTGATAAAGAGTCAAGGTCTAAGGGAGGAAAAATCGGAACATATTTCACAATATTACAACATGCTTTACAATATTATTTTTGAGTTAATTTACAAGTTTCAATTGTTTTCGCCGTTATGTGGTAGGGCAATGTTACCTTAATTTTGAAGTATAATTTCTCTGTGACCCCGATGCCGGACTCGACGATCGGGATGGCGGCCACTCGAGACACCACCTCCAGCCGTGGCATGATTGGTTTTTGGCTTCGAGTCACTGCAAACAAACAAGGTTGTTAATTTTCACTATAGGATGAATGCACCTGTGGCTATGCAGTCATAGGTAAATTACCCGAAATAAAAAAATATTCCGTTTTTTTTCCTAAAAAAAAAGGAAAGATCCTAATTACGACACTCGTGATTCTTCTGGCATTAATAGGCGTGGATATCCTATGCCTACCATCTGGTAGCCAAATTATTCATTTTCGACCATTTAAAAAAGTATCTGTTCTAATTACGAATTAAGTTGTGGCACTATGTTCAAACGGGTGTATTTAAATTGAGAACAGCTAAAATAAGACATAAATAATTTTGTTTATCTTATTATTTCAGATAAGGGATCAACTACATTGTTTATTAAACATAAAAAAACATTCATTTACGTTTATAATTTATATTGTGGTACTAAAACTCGTAATTTTGCGGATCTAATGATCGAAATCATCTTGCGAGTACTTTAGAGTTCTTATTAGATCTTTCTAAAGGCAAATAAGAACATTGTTTAAGATTTAAGTATAATATTATAATGTTACCTCTATGTTTTTGACTCTTTTCCACTGCGTGTAAATATGCCTCCGCTCTCTTAGCTATAGATCCTTTTATCTTCCTATTAACCCCCACGGTACACGTTCCATTGAAACTTTTTTTAAACACGTTACCATTGTCCGCCATCTTTGTTACAGTTATTTGCGCGCGATATTCGAAAGCCATTTAAAATTTTATTCGAAATACAAAAGTGTCCGCGGAGGTTTTTCGCGTCTACAACTGAGTGCGGTGTAGTTTGTTCTTCGATTTATGTTTATTGTAATGTAAAGGTTATCTCGGTTTAAAAATAATGTAATCTGTAGTGTATGTTCATCGAAATAAATAGACAGTCTCACCGACAGTTAAGCAGTGTGACCTTGATGGGTGATAAGGAGTGAGGCTGTGTGTTGCCATGATTGGTAGTTGGCAACTAATAACAGCATATGATATTGCTTCAAAGTGCCATAAGCGGTCACTCACATATTATGGGCATTGTGCACTGTGCACACTTAGTTGTTTCCAAAACACAGAGCAAGAAATCATAAGTAGCTTTTAAATTTTAGTTAAACGAATCGTGAGTGCGGTGCCGACCAGAAATATATTTTAAGTATTTTTTTTGGGCTATGGAGCGATCTTTGCTCGGCATCAAACTATAAGATCGAATCCCAAATCCCAAACAGCGAAATCCGTAGACGAACAAAAGTTCGAGATATCGGACAATACGTTATGGGACTCAAATGGAGTTGGTCAGGCCATGTAGTTATGCGGGGGTCGTGCGATCTATGGCTCTTTACGGATCTCCCGTCTGGGCTGAGTCACTGAGTGCTCGATGCGTCGCTCTTTTGCGAAACCCGCAGAGAGTAGTGGCGCAGCGGATGGTCAGGGGCTATCGCACGATCTCCCATGAGGCGGCCTGCGTTCTAGCTGGCACTTTGCCCTGGGATTTGGAGGCTAAGGTCCTCGCGTCGGCCTTTCACTGGCGGGAAGCGTCCTTTTCCCAGAGGGAGAGACCAGCCCCAAAAGAGATTGAGACCTATCTGGCCTCGCTCCGTAGGCTGGCCGTGGAGGAGTGGATAACCAGGCTGGAGAGCCCAAGTGCAGGTGCACGAACCGTCGCGGCAGTGCGACCTGTCCTCACCCAGTGGATGGACAGGCGCCACGGTGCGCCTACGTTCCGTCTGACGCAGATACTATCAGATCACGGTTGTTTTGGTTCCTACCTGCGTCGGATTGGGAGAGAGGAAACTGCTGTGTGCCATCATTGTGGCAACTGTCGGGAGGACACGGCTCAGCACACCTTGGAGGAGTGTCCAGCCTGGGATGAAGAGCGCAGCGCTCTGTACGCAGTGGTCGGGAGAGATCTCTCGCTGCCGACTTTGGTGGCCGCCATGGTTGACAGTAAGAGATCATGGCGTGCGATGGTCTCCTTCTGCGAGCGTGTCATGTCGCAGAAGGAGAGCGCTGAGCGGGATCGTGAGCGGTCGGATCCTGCCCGCCGCCCGCTAAATAGGAGGAGGCGCCATGGCAATGACGTCTGACCCGGCGCCCTAGCCCTGTGGAATGGGGGCTTGATAGAATACCACCACGGTTAACCCTGCCTGTCGTAAAAGGCGACTAATGGGGTCCATCAGGGTCATTAGACATACAGTCGAGGCTGTATGCTCGCACAAAAGTGACCCTGAATTGGAATAGACTGGTGTGCTGACCTCGCCGCTGTTCGTGGATGCCAGTTGCGTCCCACTTACCGATGGGCTGTGTACGCAGTATATCACAGAGGCTGTTCCGGTAGCGATCTTAGGTAAACCTTATGGTACCCCGGAGCCGCCTTTAATGCGCTGACGAAGGCTACCGCGGGGTTTTAGTCGGTACGCCGGCATGCGTAGCATGCCGGAAACCCCGACATACCCGCTTCGGTCCCTCAGACTGACGCGGGATCTTAAAGGGATTTCCCCGCGAAAAAAAAAAAAAAAAAAAAAAAGGCCATGTAGTTAGGGGCGGTCCCGTGCAGCTATCTTTGTGCAACAAGATACCCCGGGGCTGTCCCGTAGGCGCTGAAGAAGGCCATCTTTTTTTTTTTTGATTGGCCCGACCAGCCAGTAGCCTGACGCGAGTCGGCTTTTCTAGCCACACCGGACTTTCGGGTGAACGCTTTAGGCGCTCGCAACCCTTGATTTAAGTAACCATGCTGAGGGCAACCCACTAACGGGTTACGAACCTCGGCTCAGGACGGTCACTGGGAGAGGATGAGACATCAACGATTAGTGGGGAAGGTTGGTGTTTAACCTAATCCTATCCATTTATTTCGTCGGCACGCGGGCCGGAACTGTTAGGAGGGTCGGGGGGGGGGGGGTGACGGGGAACGCGGCGAGGTCCTCGGCGGCGAGGACGGAACTGCGGTCGTGTGGAGTGTAGGAGTTTTAGGAACTCGTTCTTACTGCGAATGGCCAGAGTGATATCGTCCTCTGGATCGGTTAGGACTGAACGCGGCCGTCTCCATTTGGCGCGGTCGAATGGAACCAAAGAAGGCCACCGCGGGTTTTGGTTGGTAAGCCGGTGTAGGGTGTACATAGTGTTAGGGACTCGGTCCAATGCTCGCTCGGATGACGCTATACTCCCGAGTGTCGACATTGGGCCGTAAGGGCTCATACACACGACGCGACGCCGTTTCGTGTTTATGTGTATGAGCCCTAAGACTGTGTGAAACCAACATAACCGTTCCACTCACCCCCCAGTGGTGGTAGCGATAACGCGTTTTTTTTCCGCGATAAAAAAAAAGCCATGTAGCTAGGCGAAGTGATGACAGGTGGAGTAAGACGCTGACTGAGTGGTCGCCAAGGCAAGGCAAACGCAGCGTGGGTCGTTCGGTGACAAGATGGGTCGACGACATTGTGAGGGTCGCGGGTTGAACCTGGATGCGATTGGCTAGAGACCGAGAAAGGTGGCACGATGTGAGAGAGGCCTATACCCAGCAGTGGGACTCTACAGGTTGTGGATGATGATGATGATGTTTTTTTTTGGACTTCACAATCACATTGATATGCTAGCTGGATGCTTTCATCATCAAGATGGGCCAACAAAGTCGCACCGATAGATAAATCTACGTGTTCCTTTCGTAATAAGAAATCAAGCGAACCGGTACATTCATGTATATAAAAAGTGACTCTATCTTTTGCTGGTGGTAGGATTTTTTTGTATCCGTCCGGATAGCGACCACCATACACATGGTGCTAAAAACCGGCATTATGTGGATATCCGGTTAAAACAGGCCGGTAGACTGGCGACTGGCGAGGTATAATAATTTCTTGTCAGTCGATTTTTTTTTATTGCATTGAATGACGAGACAAGCAGGCTGTTCGCCTGATGGTAAGCGACCCTACCACCCATAAACAGTAGCAATACCATCCAGCGCCTTGAGTTACAAAGTACTGTGTGGTATTCCACTGTGCTCGTCACCCTGAGACATAAGATGTTAAGTCTCATTATGTCCAGTAGTTACACTGGCTGCAATGTCCTTCAAACCGAAACACAACAGTGCATGCACACTGCTGCTTGGCGGTGGAAATAGACATTGCGGTGGTACCCACCCAGGCTGACTCTTACATATAAGAGACCTACCACCAGTAAATACGATAGTCGATACTCTATCCTGACATTCCAGTTACCATCAGGTGCATTGGAGTCAGTTTTCCGTGCCATACAAAAAACAGAAATTAGAACTGAACACTTCACAAGTGGACGATAGCCTAGTTGGGAATGGTAGGGTCTGCCGAGACAATGTCCGCAGGTTCAAAACCCCAAGGCACACACCTCTGACTTTTCGAAATTACGTGTGTATTGTTAATCAATTATCGTTCGCTTTAACGGTGAAGGAAAACATCGTGAGGAAACCTACATACTTGAGAATTCTCCATCAGAATTTCGAAGGTATGTGAAGTCTGCCAACCCGCACTAGGCCAGCGTGGTGGACTTAAGGCCTAACCCCTCTCAGTAGTAGAGGAGGCCCGTGCTAGCAGTGGGCAGTATATAAGACAGGGCTGATTGCATTGCATTGTACTTCACAAGCTCGTTATGCCATAGAAGTAATCATCAAGCTGATTGTTTCGTAGAAGTAATTAGCTTAGCTGATCACGTTCCCCGTCACCCGGAATCGGCGCTATCAGCTCCTCAACTTTGGACCCTTATCGCTACAGCGCTTGTGCAATGAATCACGATATTGAATCAAGTAAAATTTAGATTGATTTTGAAAGAAATCACGCTGCCCTATTATTTTATTTCTATCCTCATTCCATTTTGTAACCTAGATTATAACTTCATTACGAAAATTCTTTTTGGATTTAAAACCAATAGTAAATAACGTTACTTGTTAATTTCTCGAATCTAATAATTGCAAGTCTGTTTAACTCCTCACGCAAATAGCGATAGGCTTATAATATTGTATGTAACAAAATTGCGAATTTTCTAATTATAATATTTAATTAAGTACGATATTGATGCCAATATTTCTGGTAATTTAATTACTTACCTAAGTGATCCACACATTTGAATTTTTTAACAGTAAACACGAGGTTTGATTTATCATCATAATATATCTTGTACAATCTAAAGTTATAACTGATCACACGTATACCTACATAAAAATCTACAAAACAATAGAGAGCGAAAAATAGGCAAATTACTGAGGCAAGACACCATATGAGACCATCCGTATTTTTTTTTATTCGGACACCACAAAGTGACTGCACGTTCAGGATCTAACTTGACTGAACTATATTATACATATCTATCACAGAACATAAAATTAAATAACTAAAGTACAAACAATAAACGTTCCAGAAAAGACAGATTATCTCATCCTCATTCCCGCCAATTCAAAGTTGCTGTAAACTAATTTAACGACATTGGCGCAAATTTTTTCAGACCGGCCAGCGAAGCGTGGAGAGTCTATTACAATACTATTTTTCTTTATCCCGCAACTAAAATAATAAAATAGAAAGATAGGGAAGAGTTGGGACTAGAAATGGAAATATTTAGAAAAATATCTATTATGAGATAAAGAGCATATGGCAATTTGTAGAGCTTTATAAATCTAAATTCTGGGTGGTATTTCCGTCATGATAGAGCTTATTGCCAATGTGTGGGGGACAATTTCAAGTTGGAAATTCCAACCCTGGACAAATTTAATTTTAATAAATGTGGGTTCGAGAGGATGTTCTAAGATTGTATAATATGTTTGAAGTTTACGCCATAACCGCTGAACGGATGAAATTTGGAAATTGGGTAGACAATATCCTTAATGAACATCTAAGATGAATTCGTTAGCCAATAATTTTGTAGTAGTAAACGAATACCAAAAACACACAAAACTTTCGCCTTTAGTGATTGACAATTAGATATTTACCATACCACGTCTGTATTTTATACTGCCCACTGCTGAGCACGGGCCTCCTCTAAAACTGAGAGGGTTTAGGCCTTAGTCTACCACGCTGGCCCAGTGCGGGTTGACAGACTTCATATACCTTCGAAGTTCTTATAGAGAACTTCTCAGGTATACAGGTTTCTTCACGATGTTTTTCCTTCACCGTTAAAGCGAGCTATAATTTACAAAGAATACACACATAACTTTTTATAAAAGTCAGAGGTGCGTGCCCTTGGGATTTGAACCTCCAGACATTCGTCTCTGCAGTCCGTTTCACTCCCAAATAGGCTATGGCCGCTTTTCGATATTTAGGGAAGAAAAATAATTAAAACTTATTACCCACTTTTCAACTATGTATCTCTAGTATACTTGTTTGGCGTAATCGATTATTTATACACTACTATACACCTAATTGCATTGTAAATCTCTTCTAGAATACGATGACTTTACCAATTTCACAAATGTCTACCACTTTATCACAATAAAAACAAAACGAACTTAAATAAAATAAATAAACTCACTTGCAGATAATGTTGTTGTGAGAGCCCGAAGAAGAGTACTGAGATGGGACACGTCGCGGGCACAAACGAGCTTCGATTGTACGATACTCGCTGGCGACCGATAAGGACATTATAGCACATCACTAATTACCACAACAATTTCATTAGCTTACTGTAGCGCCTCTGGATTGGTGGGTTGATAGGAAATGACTTCAATGAATAATTACCTAATTATAGTTTAGCGTTGCTGGATTGGTTTAAAACGGGTTTAATCCCTGGACCTGTACTCTGTAGTCTTTATGACTTAATTGGTCATTAGGTTCAGAATCTGTATGAGAAACAAACAACATATACTAAACAAATAACATTATAGTACTGTTACTGATGTGGGGCTCCTTTTTCCGCACTTATATTAAATCATGTAACAAATCATAGTATGAATATTATGTTTAAAAAAAGTACGTGGTTGTATTGTGTTTAAGAAATATTAGGGATTATAAGGTTTAGCCCAACCAGGATTAGCCATTTATTGTGGATTTATCTTTGTATTATAATTAATCTATGCAACGCATCATTGTATTATGTGGATCTGAATTCTCTAATCGTTAATATATTTTAAAAGTAACCTGTATTGTTGCATATTTGGAGGGCGAGCTATTTATCAAATAGTGGAACCTCGCCCGAACATCCCCAGAACACCCCATACAATGCAATAACAGAAAATAATGTGAGCAAATACATGATTGTAACCACATGGAGAAAAAAAAACTTGGTCCATGACCAATATAACCAAATAATAAATGATTAATTAATAGGTACTTAATTAATCGTTAATATACTTTTCTAGTATTTTTTTTTATTGTAAGTATTAACATTTGCTTAAAAATAATTATTAAAATACGTACGTAAACTTACATTATTGTTTATTATTATTGAATACTAGCATTGCGCGCGGCTTCGCCCGCGTGGAAAAGTATTTCCGGGATAAAAAATAGCCTATAGCACTCAAGAGTATTGTAGCTTTCTATTAGTGAAAGAATTTTCAAAATCGGTCCAGTAGTTCTTGAGATTAGCGCGTTCAAACAAACAAACAAACTCTTCAGCTTTATAATTTTGTATAGATACTAAAACCAAAGTCAAATATTTTAGAGATAAATTAAACCAAGTAAAGTAATATAGTTAGGTATTAATTATAATAATTCTTTCGGTATTACACCCGAAAATCACATATTGGACTCCTAAACAAGGTGTAGGTAAAACATGGGTGGCATTACAATCCAAAACCGTAAAAATATACCAAATACCTAAATATTTAGTCTAATTTCAGAAACTGATACATTTTCTTTCCAATCTAATAATATAATCAATATTTAATTTTTGATGTCCGCTTTGCTCCTGTGTTTCCGGTCGCGATCCGCAACTATCCATAGTACGTTGAGAAATGTTCATAGATAACGTTATACATAAATATTTTATAATGCCATTAATTCAAAGAGTATGCCGCATAACGTGGTGTATGCATGCTATGACCTTTGTCTTGTTAAAGTGAAATTCACGTCAGAAAACAAAACGATGTAAGAGATTACATTAGTTACCTAGTAACTAGGAAACTTTGCATAGATCTGTGAAAATGTATTTTTTTTTTGTTGCGCCTCTGTGAATATACTTCTACAGTAGAGTCTGGGAGAAAATTGTTAAGTTATTTCTTGGAGTTTCGGGTTACTTCGTACCAAACATTAAAATTATTAATTCGTTGTGTTTAATTCATAGTACAGTGTGCTTAGAATGTGGCAAAAAACACGACTCCGTTTCGCTGTATATAACTTAAACTTAGGAATAGAAATAGAATAAATAATCTGTACGCTTCGAGAACATTAATAAAACAGTTTATAAATTCCAAACGGAAGAAATCGTAATATCTCTTGTACATCAAAACAAGCTAGATAAGTGAACGCGTGTTTACAATCGCGTGAAAGTTATCTCGTGAAGGAAATGCGCAAATCCTGTAATGAATGCTATTAGGTCAGCAAAAATACATTTATAATGTCTGGTAAGGTGACATTATCACCCTTTCGGATTGATGGCTGTTTTGGTGTTCCTGGGTTCGACTCCGAGATTAGGTAAAGCTTCAATGGGTTATTGTCATGATTTGCCTTGGATTGGATCGCAAATACCAAACCAAATTCTTTCTGCAACATACTTTGAGAAGTGTTTTGCCGTCAACGCCATACCTACTCTTAATTTTTTTAATTGAGGGTTGACCCTAAATTGAAATAATCAGAGTAGGTAACTAATTAGCAGGTAGTAGGTAGCAGGAACACGCTGGATGCAGGCCGCTTTTGACAGGTCCGTCTGGAAATCTTTGGGGGAGGCCTATGTTCAGCAGTGGACGTCATATGGCTGATGATGATGATGATGATGCATATAGAAATGCATAGCAGACGAAAATTTATCCGAGACGAATCTCACGCCCCTTGTTGTATTTCGACGGTTGCAGACACTTTTCCCAATGAAATAATTGTACAAAGTTATTGGCTTAATATTGTAATCACTCAACCTCTGCAACCGCGCGCGTATTGCAAATAAAACCATTCTCTCTCAAACTCTACCTGGGTCGAATTTCATGAACATTCTTTTTATCAATTTATCGATACGATTATATTAAAAAGGGGATTAAAGCGATAAATATATTAAATGTCACAATAAGAAATGCTACAGGGAACCCCCTGAATGTTTTATCTGAGCCAAAGAATTTAGATATAGGTCTCACCTTTTGAAAAATCACATTTAGAACGGCGTATACAACGTTGTCTTATACAGTGCATAAATAAAGTTTCTTGCTTTTATCGAATTTCATTAGATATAACGAAGAAAATAAGCTACATACCATATAATATAGCAGATTGGCAGACTGGGATTATCTAAATATTTAATTGGTCTGCCGGTTATTATCATTAAGAACTTTATCGATAAAAAACACTAATTAATATTTTCTTTCAAATAATTATACGTAAGAAAAGAAGTGTCAAAACAGTGATTAGTTAAACATTCTTTAACTAACCATTAGTTAACATTGTTCTGCGAGTGATATTACCCAAATTAATTTGTCTTTTAATTCGGTTTCCTCTTATGAATTTTAGTATGAGGACTTTGTGGGCAATGAAATGAATGAGTAGACTGAATGTCGTAGCGTCGGTTTGTGCCACTCGAGATCAAAAATTTGTTAATCCTGGATGCGAGAACAAAAAAAACAAGACATGAAACCGCCGCCCTCCCCAACTACTACGCGACAAAATATCAAAGGACAAAGTTTAAAAAAGTTCTATTTTAGACATTTTGCCGCCCCTATCTCCAAGGGCGGATCCAGAGGGGGGGTCATTGGGGTCATTTCACCCACCCCCCACCCCCCACCCTGGTCTGAGCCTAGGTGACTACTGATAATTTTTAATGATTCTCGTTGGTATATTTAATGAAATAAATAATTATATGAATAAATAAAATTTATTTTGAAATTAAATTTATTGTAGTAATCAATTTGGAGTCTGTCCTGACTAGGCAGTTCGACTATATGACCCCCCCTGACTTGAAAGCTGGATCTGCCCTTACCTATCTCGGCCGCCGCCGCGCCCTTGCCCTACGCCACTGGTGTACTACACCTACTTGCCCATCAAATTTCTTGAATACTTTATGGCATATGTATTTACTGACCATTCACTTAATTTTAAAATCTACTTCAAAATTCGCTCAACCGATTTGCAAACAAAAAACAAACTACTGTAATGTATTTATAGAGCATTGTAATACTTTTACAGATACGGACTACGACAAAGCGACCCTACAGCCGAATTCTTGTTTAATGTAGGTGATATTAATCATGCGAATTCCCGCCTTATCCGTATCAGGTCCGCCATTAATCGATACGTAAATTATAAATAATAATCATTGCATACAATCTAATCTTCATCGACCGCGGTACACGAAAAATAAAACAGTTCCATTTAAACAGACATTCGGAGTGTGGTGATTTTTGGAACATACTTTGTGCAGTTGCTTTCGATTGTGTTGTATAGTGCTTTAGAAACAAATTTCGGATAATTTGGGTAAGTTTTCACTAACTTATGTACAATCTTATTAATCAGATCTTTTGTCTTACGCGGTGTAGATTACCAGTCTGGTACCAACAGTATTTTTTACGTCGACAATGTTAACAATGCCACAAAAAAGAGTTTCAACAATATAAGTTGTGCAAAAAAGTTTTGGTGAAATTAAACTCCTCTATTTACGCATTATAGAAATTATGAAACAAGATAATATTTTTGCCTAAAATAAGTATTTTAAAGCACACACTTAGTCACTCACGCCTTTTGTCCCCGAAGGGGTAGGCAGAGGCGCAAGTAGTGCACCCACTTTTTGCCGTGCGTATTCCGTCCCATTATGTGATAGGGGGCGAGCCTATCGCCATATCAAGTACAGATTGTAGACTCCAGGCTGATACTGAATAGAAAACCTCAATACCACTTTGCCCGCCCCGGGTATCAAACCCGATACCACAGCATTGCAGTCGCACCGTAATACAACTACGCCAATAACGCAATCATTGTTATTTCAGAAAAAAACCTATGACAAAGTCGAATATGACGCTAAACTCGAATCAAAATCTAAATTTCTTCATTTGAAGGACATAAGTTTTACATCAACAGTGGTATGTAGTGTTTAGTAAAGTTAATAACAAAGCTTTTGTACCGACCCAACATTATAATGGCATGTAGAATCGTCCAGTTTAAAAATATATAGCCACAGCGAACACCATATTAAATTAAGAACTGGTACAAAGAAATTCTAACGATCACTGGTAGCTATTATCTTACTAATATTACAATTGCGAAAGTTTGTAAAAATGTGTGTATGATTGGACATTTATTAGAAGTATACGCAGAAACAACTAAACGGATTTGGATGAAACTTGGCACACGGGTAGGTCATATCCTGGATTAACACATACATTTTATCCCAGTAATTTGCTCTCATGGAAAATAATGGATATTTTTAATCTGATTCTTTAAGTAGATGGCGCTGGCGTCGTACTATGTTATAGGGAGTTTAGTAACGGGAAAGGGTTGTTCACGCGGGCTAAGCCGCGAGCAACACCTAATTAATAATAATTCTCAATGAGAAACAATATATCGTGCCTTTTTACGAAGAACCTCACAACCAAGATTTAGCACTCTTTGCTAAACGGCTCTTTTTTTTATTAATTATTTTTTTATATATTTCTAGATATTTTATTGAATAGTTATTTTTGTAACTAAATACTACAAATATACCTACAATATAATAAGGAGAAAAGTCGCTCTTGTAAAAAGTCTCAAATGTCGGTTACGATATTCTTGCTCTAAGGGATCGATATTGTAGCGAAGATTTGGATATCACATACATACCTACATAATTATTATGAATGACGCATAAATTATCACAATTATGGCAATAAACGCATTATCGCTGGCAAGAAGTCAGATAATCCCTGATACACTTTATAAATGATGCACTTCCAGTGAATAGAAATATTATTTACATACTGATTTATTATCTTACTAGGTGTTGCTCGCGGCTTTGCTCGCGTGAAACGTATGTAAAGCACTGCAGCGACGTATAGCGCCACGTGTACGACGCCAGCGTCAACGAATTAAAAAATCCCATTATTTCCCATGGGAGCAAATGACTCGGATAAAAAGTAGCCTATGTTTGTTAATCCAAATCATGGTCTACCCGTGTGCCAAATTTCATCCAAATCCGTTTAGTTGTTTCTACGTTTACTTCTAACAAACATCCAAACATTTTCACAAACTTTCGCATTTATAATATTAGTAAGATAAGATACTAGCTATGTCAGCTACCACCCAAGGGGTATTTTATTTGCATTACTACTCCTTCACATACCTTCCATATATATTTACATATTAATTAAATAATTAACCTATCACATCATGGGGCGGAACACACATGGCGAAAAGTGGGTTGCACCTCTGCCTACCTCTTCGGGTATTAATGCGTGAATGAATGTAAGTATTATTCAACCTTTAAGTATGTTTGAAGTTTTGCTCGTATAGCGAAAACTGTATCGAACAACGTTCAGTTAAGAGATGCGAGAACAATATCACAGATTCTACATTTTATAATTTTGCTTCAAAACAATATTATATTTATTCCTTACGAAAAAGGCATTAGTAAATTATTCGGTATTGATATATCAGACCGATATGACAATTTGGTTGCCACCTATCTGTTAGAGCGACACGCCGCCCCGCACAGGTGCTATCAACTTTTTACCGAAAATACTGCCTACTATACATAAAGGTACTATAATATTAAAGTTGTTGTATGTAGAAACAAGTTGACAGCCGCGACATCCTAGAGAGCAGAAAGCAGTATAAGCACAGCTGTGAGTGAATGTATTGCACATCTGCCTACCTTAGTAGGTAATAGACGTGTGATCTTTTGTGCTTAATATTTCATTAATAAAGCAATAATACAAATAACGACATTTGCTAAGCACATAAAGATAAAATATTGTTTATTTCAAACATTATTCTTTATCACTAATGCAATTTTTGCAATCACAAGGAAATATTAAGATATAGTTTAATTAAAAATTTATCTAACATGATATACCTAATCATGAATTCTTTTGCATTAATCATACCATCATTATAAATTAATATTTCGCCGAAAAGCGTCGGAAGCGGCGATAGCCTAGTTGGGAGTGGAACGGACTGCCGAGACGAATGTCCGCAGGTTCACAAAACCCAAGGACAAGCACCTCTAACTTTTTTTAAATGTGTATTCTTGTGAATTATCGCTCTCGCTATCTTTATCGGTGAAGGGAAACATTGTTTCGTGTCATGGGGTGGCAAGAACCCACGCTATGCCACTGACATATTGGGATTCCTCGGACCCCCCCTATTTTAAAACTATAGCTACGCCCGGGCGCGGACCACAAGTTCAAGTGGGTTTAGAGATTAAATTATTCATTTTATTCACTCTTTCTTGCACACGTGTATCATAACTTAAGGAAAGAATGAGAAAAGAAAGAAAAATACAAGTACAAATGGCAATATCTTTCAGACAACCATGACAATGAATTAAAAAATTACTTTCAGAAGCTAAAGAAACCCCAAATAATGCAAGATGGCAGTTGACGTCCGACTCGCTGCCTTGCTGCTGGCGTTTATATCGCCTGCAGTTTTAGCTCAAGGTAAATGCTACATTATAATAATAATAATTATAATTTTTTTTTTTTTACTACCGATAGGCTTGCGTATGACCACTATCTCACCTGATGGTAAGTGATGATGAGGTCTACGATGGAGCACGCTTGCCTAGAAGATACTTATTCACTCGTGACTTAAAAATACCCAGGTTATAGCTATCGGGAAATACAGACTTCGGCAACGAGTTCCACTCTTTAGCGGTGCGCATGATAAATGTACAATGATAAATGTATTATTATTATTATAATAATTTATATTATTACTAGCTTTTGCCCGCGGCTCCGCCCGCGTGAATGAGTTTTCCCGGTATAAAAGTCCCGCTTTATATTTTCCCGGTATAAAAAGTATACATAATCTACCCGTAGCTTATATGACACGTTCGTAGATTTACCATAGCAGCGCCATCTATTGATTACTTACTCAACCCAGTCGAAAGGTATCGACATCTGTTAGAATCATTTTACCATAGCAGCGCCATCTATTGATTACTTACTCAACCCAGTCGAAAGGTATCGACATCTGTTAGAATCATTTGGAGTTAACAGATAATTGTGACTGTCAAATAATAACAGACAAATAATTAGCAATAAATTAAAATTGCGACTTTAATTTGAGATTTAAACTATCCTATCTCTCAAGTTGGATCGAACTGCACATGGTGTGCGAATTTTATTATAATCGGTTAAGTGGTTTAGGAGTCCATTGAGGACAAACATTGTGACACGAGATTTATATATATATTAAGATAATAATAATAATATAAATGATATATTATTATTATTATAGTACCTACATTAGAAAGATCGTAGGAATTGTACGCCACCCAAACAGGCCAGTCGGGAATCTTTGAGGTAGATATATCGTTTTTGGTAATCGCGTCTCTGCAAACCCATTGAGGATCAATTGCATTAATTTGTGTTTATGAATTTAAATCCTTGAGACTTACGAATACTTGCAAGTATATAATGCAAGTAATTTTAATATATATTATATTTATTTGTTTTTAGAGAGATGTGGTTATATGATCGCCATCCCGAGGCTACCACGACCGGATAATTTGCCAGTACTAAACTTCGAAGGTAAATTGGTTTTTATTGCTAATATCATACTATTAAGCTCTGCCCATGTCATTTTATTGTGAAGAAATCGGATATTCGATTCAAGAAAATAGATACTTGAAATAAGACAAAGTTGAGACGACGACATTTTTTTAAACGAATTGACGCGTGCTTCAAACAACGCGATGTTGGTAACGTGTTCATTGATGTGCGAGAACTCACGTATTCGGCGCGTATAAAATACTAGCTTTTGCTCACGGCTCCGACTGTGTTAACGACCATTTCTGGTATAAAAAGTAGCTGTTTTTATATGCGGGCATGTCAAAGTGACCCCACTGCACCTGATGGTAAGCGGAGAAAGGTACAGGTAGAGTTCCCACTGACAAGCAATGATCATCCCTCGTCAGTCGACAAACTTATACCAGCCTGTTGGAACCGGATATGCACAGGCTGATCCCGGAACGCGGCACACTTACGTGGGCCACTTTGACGGGTTTAACACTTTATGTACGGTGGTCGCTACCCAGGTGCATATAAAATATGTTCTATCACCGGTACCCCCAGCACAATCCTATATTACACAAGGGTTAATATAGCTTCCTATTAGTAAAATCTTAAATAATAGTTGGGTAGTTTTTCAATTCATCCATCACAATTCACAAACACACCAAAAATAATTTTATTTCATTAATCTTTATTTAATCCAGGCCAGACATGGAGTCAGAGGCCATTACTCCCCGCACCAGAGCGGGACGATCTGTGTATGGACGCGTACCATGTGGTCACGAACAACCTCGGCACGCAGGTCATCTTCATGGACGAAGAGATAGAAGGCGAAGTCACCATCGCCATACTTAATTATGACGGTAATTAATTTAATCGTACGCAGGAATAACTGGACATGTTACATTTTTACAACTGAACGAATAAACGAGCAAACACATGATGTTATATGGAGCGAGCCTTTCGCCATATCACAAACTCTAGAACCCGGGTTAATAAGAAGCAGAAAAACCCAATATCACTTTGTCCGACGACCTTGAATTCGAACCAGGGACATCGTTGTATCGAATACAAAAACAATCAATCAACAATCTGAATATATTCTCTGTACAGGTCCATCGACTCCTTTCATTGAGCTGCCTTTCTTATCTGGTACGTACAACCTGCTGATGCCAGTTATCAGGAGAGTCGACAACACGGAGTGGCATCTCATCATCACGCAAAGGTTGGTCCCGAAAGTTAACTTTTGACAGTTGATGTGAGTCTCGCTATGATGATAATTTAGTATACTTCGTAGTGAGGAACGTGCTAGGGATTTTAACGCCTTGAGGCTTTGCGTTAATGCTGCCCACTTGTTGCAACACAACACTACACTACAGAGAAGCAAATATAGTGGTATTTTTCGTCAAAAAGTTGATAACGTCTTATCAGCATTACTTTTACCATCCTTTTAAAATTTTCTATCTTAACTGGGCGATATTTTGATGACAACTATTAAATCCTTCACGGCTATCTCATTGTATTGTGTATTCAGACAGGATTACGAGGTACCCAGCATGCGGCAGTACCTGTTCAACGTGCGAGTGGATGGTCAGACGTTGGTTGCCGGCGTGTCGCTGGCCATCGTCAACATAGACGACAACGCGCCCATCATACAGAACTTCGAGCCTTGCCGGATCCCTGTAAGTTGCATGAGTTGTCTTTTCATCACTAAGACTTAACTATTTTATATAGGCACGGAATATGACCCCATTTAACCTGATGGCTAATTTAAGCGTCTCCGAGGTGGACGACAATGCGGGTGGTCGGTCACCCGTTGTCGTAGACGCCAAAGGCGTCTTTTAGAGATCGGGGGAATCTTAGCCCCCCTTGTATAGAGAGGGGCCGCATCGGCATCGCCCAGGGACGGTCCCGTGCAGTATCTTGTTGCACTAAAATACTCCGGGGCCGTCTTCTATGCGCCGAAGAAGGCCACCGCGGGTTTTGGTTAGTATGCCAGTGTAGGGTGTACATAGTGTTAGGGACTCGATCCAATGCTCGCTCGGAGGATGCTATACTCCCGAGTGTCGACATTGGGCCGTAAGACTGTGTGAAACCAACATAACCGTTCCATTCGCCCCCCAGTGGTGGTAGCGATAATGCGTTTTTCCCCGCGAAAAAAAAAAGTGGTCCATATAGCGTGACAAATGACGACTTAGACGACTACACTTCGCATTAGGCTTCTTCGCTTAGGCATTATGAAAGGACATATCCAAAAACGGGCCTAAAATTCTAACTAAGACAGTTTACATATATTTGGATAGAACTCCTTTTTAACCGACTTCCAAAAGGAGGAGGTTATCAATTCGTGTGTTTGTATTTTTTTTTTAAACTAGCATTTTACAATAAATCGTTTATTTTTAAAGACTTGAGACTTATGTAATTTTATTTTGCTTAAAAACTTCACTTAGTTTGAACGTTTTTAAACAACTTAGTTTTAAATGGAGGTGTCTAATAATATTTTTTTAATGGATCCAATATCTATATTTTGACCCTTTAATATCCCTAAAGTTTGAGCCTAGTTAGATTTTAAGGCACACAAAAAGCGGACATATCCTTTACATTTAACGTCTCAGTGCTGTGATGTAAAACCAGAGTTTTGAAATGTTACAGTTTTAATAGCGTTGCACTTTACTTTATGGCCGTTCGAGTCGATTACCATACTATACATACAGGAGCACATTCTATTCTCTCCACAGTTAACATAACTCTATATTACAGGAACTAGGCCAGCCAGGGTTGACAGAATGCGTATACCAAGTATCGGACGCGGACGGACGGATCAGCACAGAGTTCATGACGTTCAGGATCGATAGCGTTCGTGGCGACGAGGAGACTTTCTACATCGAACGGGTCAACATCCCCAACCAATGGATGTGGGTGAACATGGTTGTAGGCGTTAACACCTCCCTCAACTTCGTCACGAATCCGCTGCATATATTCAGTGTAACCGCCCTGGTAAGATTATAAAATGTTTTAGGCATATATTAGACTAGCATTGCACGCGGCTCCGCCGGCGTGGAAAAGTTATTCCGGGATAAAATAGCACTCAGCACTATAGCACTCAGGAGTAATGTAGCTTCCTATTAGTGAAAGAATTTTCAAAATCGGTCCAGTAGTTCCTGAGATTGGCGCGTTCAAACAAACAAACAAACTCTTCAGCTTTATATATTAGTATAGATATAGATATACACTGTTCTGCATCTAGTTAGTTATCATGGCTTATGTCTATGCATTATGATCTTGTTTCATTTTAGTGCTTTTACCATCGTCATTCAAAATAATATGAAACTCGCTGTTGATTTAATTATAATCTACCAAATATCACAATCGTTATCATTTCCAATAATTATGGATTTTACCGACTGCCTCGGTGGCATAGTTGTATTTAGGTACGACCGCGATGCTGGGGTCTCGGGTTCGATCCCCGGGTCGGGCAAAGTGATTTTGAGTTTTTCTGCTCACTACTCACTCATCAGCCCGGACTCTGGAATTTGTGCCCGATATGGCCATAGGCTCGCCGCCTATCACATCTTGGGACGGAATACTCACGGCGAAAAGTGCTTGCACTAGTTGCGCCTTTGCCTACCTCTTCGGGGATAAAAGGCGTAGGTGTGTGTGTGTGTGTGTTTGTGTGTGTGTATTTATGGATTTTACCAGATATTAATTTCAAAGTTATTATCATAGTTTATTCAATGGAACCCAAAACTATCTTTTACTGATGCTACCACTTACCAGGACTCTCTCCCAAACACGCACACGGTGACCATGATGGTGCAAGTGGCTAACGTGAACAGCCGTCCGCCACGCTGGCTGGAGATATTTGCTGTGCAGCAGTTTGAAGAGAAATCTTACCAGAACTTCACCGTGAGGGCGATCGACGGAGACACTGAGATCGACATGGCCATCAACTACAGGCTTATTACTGATGAGGAAGGTGAGACTTTTAGTCTTTGGACTTTTATTTTACGATATTTTCGTAATAAATCTCATTACTCCTTTTGTAATAAGTGTGTTCATTAGACGCTATACCTCTCCTGACTTCGATCAGGTAAGACTTTGTGAAAGTTCCAATAACATAGTGGATATTATTTTGTGTCTTATCATGGCGTCATTTCTTATTGAACATAACACTATCAACTGTCTCTACTATTGTTCGTTATCTAAATTCAATGTTCCCTGCAATTCACCAGACACATTCTTCAGCATCGAGACTCTGCCAGGGGGAAGAAGTGGGGCCATATTCCACGTGTCACCAATCGACCGCGACACGCTTCAACGAGAGGTGTTCCAACTTACCATCGTCGCTTACAAGTTCGATGAGGAGGCCTTCTCCACACCAACAAACGTGGTCATCATCGTGACAGACATCAACGACCAGCGACCTGAACCGATACACAAGGAATACCGACTGGCGATCATGGAGGAGACGCCCATGACCCTGAATTTCGAAGAAGAATTTGGATTTCATGATAGGGATTTGGTGAGTTATTTCTATTCAATACAATCCTGTATTGGGATTCTGTCGTCTTTGCCTTTAATTTCCAACATTATTCAAATTTGAACTCCAATAGTCCACAGTCCATAAGTGCTAGGTAGACAGCTAGCTATCGGTATTTCGGCGTGACGATTGTTTTGTAGAAAAACTGTCTAGAATCTGTTTACTAACATTATTTCTTAACTCTAGGGTCAAAACGCTCAATACACAGTGCATCTAGAGAGTGTGGATCCTCCAGGCGCTGCTGAGGCATTCTACATAGCGCCAGAAGTGGGCTACCAGCGGCAGACATTCATCATGGGTACCCTTAACCACTCTATGTTAGATTACGAAGTACCAGAGTACCAGCACATCACGATTCGGGTAAGAGACGTGTTATACTTGAATATATGGCTGTCATAAGTACTACTGCTTACTGTAAGATAGTATGGCAATTTTTATAACACTGAATAATGGAAATCAGCTTTCGGGAACACTAAACTCTCTTTTTATAGCGAGTTTCATCAGACAAGGTAAGGAGTTGGAACTGTGGAGCAAAAGGATTTTTAGTGGTACTTACTATTTAAACTTTAATTTACCATGAAATACACCGAAGTACAAATTTTTTAAAGAAGTCTTGGAACATACTTAGGGTACGACTGACTTGCATATAATTCATAATTACGAAATATGTAGAAGCAATTATACTGATCTTATTATCTCAATCATCAAGGGATACAATACGCACATACATATTGCTGGTAGGTCTCTAATATGTAAGAGTCCATCTGGGTGGGTACTACTGCAATGTCTATTTCTACCGCCAAGCAGCAGTCTGCATGCGCTGTTGTGGTTCGGTTTGAAGGACATTTTAGCCAGTGTAACTACTGGACATAATGAGACTTAACATCTTATATCTCAGGATGACGAGCGCAGTGGACTGCCACACAGTACTTTGTAACTCAAGGTGATGGATGGTATTGCTACTATTTATGGGTTGTCGTATCGCTTGCCATCAGGCGAACGGCACGCTCGTCTCGTCATTCAAAGCAATAAAAAAATACGCCTTGCTGGTTGATACTTTCCGTGGGCTATCGCTTAAACCCTGATTACACCTACCGAGCAGAGTCGCGAGACAGTAAATGTCACTCGACCGACACTGTGCTAAGGTTGAGTAAGTGATTACACGTATTTTTGAAGTAGCGACGAGACAGTCAGTTAGTTCGGTTTAAAACCAGGTACAAGGATAAGTGACGCTGATATGTATTGGAAAAAAAAATCACAAAGTTACTTATACGTCTTTTGGTAGACGAATTAACAGAATTATTAGCTCAAGAGAAATCTCGCATTAGGACGAAACCATGGATTTTAAGAAGACATAAGTTAGCTACAAACACTATTTTCAGTGAATTACAGTTGGATCCCGAAGGGTTTAGAGGCTGGGAATGACTCAAATGACTGTAGAAAATTTTAGTGGTCACCGAGTTCGTGTTCAGGACCATCGAGTGAGCGAGCGAAACAGAGCAGGAAAGCGGAGGGATGGGTACTCGTCCTAATAAATAGAACGGGGTCTAAGTGACTCTCTCGGCCTGTAGTTTACAAATACCGAGCGCACTGTCTCGCCACTCTACTCTGTAGGTGTAATCAAGGTATTATCAAACGTATTGAGGTCACTTTGCTTAGGAGATACATTAACAAAACTTAATGTAGAGCTTATCAGAGACGGTCCCGTGCAGCTATCTTAGTGCAACAAGATACCCCGGGGCCGTCTCGTATGCGCCGAAGAAGGCCACCGCGGGTTTTGGTTGGTATGCCGGTGTAGGGTGTACATAGTGTTAGGGACTCGATCCAATGCTCGCTCGGATGATGCTATACTCTCGAGTGTCGACATTGGGCTGTAAGACTGTGTGAAACCAACATAACCGTTCCACTCACCCCCCAGTGGTTGAAGCGACAACGTGTTTGTACCCCGCGAAAAAAAAATGTAGAGCTTATGTTGTATGGGAGTGTGAGCTCTAACTTGTTGTAATGAAACTCCAAAGATGGCCCTATATAAGTTTGTATTTCAAAGCTTCAGAGTACGTTAATACACAGTAGCGTACTTAGATGGTAATAGCAATAAATTAGTAGACGTACTGAATTATATAACAAAGGCGCACATCGCTTATATATGGGAGGCATGATGACACAGCGTTACACACTTACATGCCTGCGCAAGTGTGTGTGCGCCTACAGTTAATAATATTTTTAGGTGGTAGCCACCGACAACAACGACTCAAGGCACGTGGGCGTCGCATTAGTTCACATCGATCTTATAAACTGGAACGACGAGGAGCCGATCTTCGAGCACGCCGTGCAGACCGTCAGTTTTGACGAGACTGAAGGCGAGGGTTACTTCGTCACCAAGGCAGTTGCAATTGACAGAGATATCGGGGATGTGGTCGAGTAAGTGTATTTGAAAAAGTCCATCAGTAATGACACCAAATTTATAATATAATAATAATAATAATAATACCAGCCCTGTATTAAATACTGCCCACTGCTGAGCACGGGCCTCCTCTACTACCGAGAGGGTTTAGGCCTTAGTCCACCACGCTGGCCTAGTGCGGATTGGCAGACTTCACATACCCTCGAAATACTTATCGAGAATTCTCAGGTATGTAGGTTTCCTCACGATGTTTTCCTTCACCGTTAAAGCGAACGATAATTGATAAACAATACACACATAACTTCGAAAAATCAGAGGTGTGTGCCTTTGGTTTTGAACCGCCGGACATTGTCTCGGCAGACCGTTCCATTCCCAACTAGGCTATCGTCCACGACACCAAATTTGGGTTACAAAAATTTACTGTAACAAATTACAATGTTCAGTACTTATTTTATTTCTACCTACCCTTCCCAGTAAAATGTAGTGTCGAATATCCTTTTTCATCACAGAAATGATTTGTATTAGTTTTTAAGGTCTAAATAGAAGAATACATTACAATTACCAAATTAACTTCCAGGCATACTTTATTGGGTAACGCTGCTAACTACCTGACCATAGACACACTTACCGGCGACATCCACGTATCAGCAAATGACTCCTTCGAATACCATCGACAAAATGAACTATTTGTGCAGGTAATTCACTCAGAATGGAATATAAAGAGTAACCTCAGCTTCATTACTTCTATTTCGCTTAACACCTATCAGCTTTGCAATCGTTTTACAAGATTTATGAACTAGATGACGACGCAAGTAAAATGGGCAATAGAAGCATTAGGCAATGCTGTAGTAAAGCAAATGTACAGATATTTTTCACGTAGCTGGTGATCACAGCATTAGCAAAATTAGGTGTAATTTAAATATGGTTACTTTACAGGTGCAAGCTACTGACACCCTGGGTGAACCCTTCCACACGGTGACGTCACAGCTGGTCATAAAACTAAATGATATCAACAACACGCCTCCCACGCTACGGCTGGTAAGAAAAGACTTATGATTGTTAGGTTATACGTCATAAAACTTAATAGGGATTCGGGAAGGAAGAGGGGAAGCAAATAAACCACGTCGGAAATCTAAATCACCACACGAAACGTAATAAAATGACAGGATGTCACTTCAGTTTGTTTTTTTTATAAGACAGCTATACACATAATATAAGTCTACCGTATAGTTCTACACATGTGACTTTACCACTTCTGAATGACTAGCCACCTGCCTGATCATTCATTTTAGCGAAGACTTCTTCAATGCTAACGAATACTTATATTAATCAGCCACGAGGTAGTCCCCAAGTGGAGGAGAACGTTCCCGCTGGCCACGTGATCACCGAGGAGTTGCACGCCACCGATCCCGACACAACGGCTCTGCTGCGCTTCGAGATCAACTGGGACACCTCCTTCGCTACCAAGCAAGGCCGCCAGGCTAACCCTGACGAGTTCAGGAAGTAAGTCAAGCTTTATCAAGTATCGATAAAGTACAATAGGATGGAATAGGATATCAAAGAATTTCGTTTTGAGACAAGACCACTGTAAAGTGATACTGCGACAATACAAAAAAAAAAATTAGACATTATTATGGGTACCGTACAGATTACATGCAGTGTTCCTGGAGTCGGGTAAAGTGACATTAGATGTACTCCTCGTTTTAAGCCCGATGTTTGGAATTTTCCTCCTATTACATGAGACTTATCATAGCGAAATCTGGGTGTGAAAATATCTTTGCCTACCCCTAAAAAAAGGGAAAAAGGCATGGTACTGTGAATACTATATTCTATGCGGTTTTCAGTTGCGTCGAGATTGAGACGCTCTACCCAGAGACTAACAACCAAGGTGTGGCTATCGGACGCGTTGTAGCGCGCGAAATCAGAGACAACGTGACCATTGACTACGAGGAGTTTGAGGTCCTCTCCCTCAACGTGAGGGTACGCGACCTCAACACCGTCTACGGGTATGACTACGACGAATGTGAGTGAATCTCATTTAAATGCCTTTTATCACTTCATTGTCAAGTGACTTTTTGAGATTTCCAAAACAATCCTACATAAATTTTATAATAATAACTCGTTTTTTTGCAGCAATGCTCACAATAACTATAATCGACATGAACGACAACCCGCCGCTGTGGGTGGAAGGTACTCTGGAGCAGAACTTCACAGTGCGCGAGATGTCTGCCGGCGGGCTGGTGGTGGGTTCGGTACGCGCTGACGACATCGACGGACCACTCTACAATCAAGTGCGATACACCATTTTGTAAGTGCTATTCTGTAGAAAGAACGCTATGAGATATCATCAGAGCGAATATATAACCCACAAACCTCCCTGTCCATTTCTTAGCTTATAAATTGAAATTCACGTAAGATTATTACCCAGATAACCCCCAATCGCCTTTACTCTGCTTGGAAGTAGTAATGGATCTGCAAATTCTTTTGCATTCGGTCATCCTTAATCGTATTCTTCATCACTGAAGGTCGTGTCCGTCCTGAAATATTTTGATGGAGTCGATGACGAGCCGTCTCCATGCCCCCCTATCTTCGGCTTTTCTCAGGGCAGTGGCAATACGAAGTCCTGTTATGGCCTTTATTTGGTCAGACCAGCGGGTAGGTGATCGCCCACGTGGTCTTTTACCTTCTACTTTCCCTACAACCAGCAGTTTGTCCAAGTTATCTGGTTGCATTCGGTATTCATACACAAAAATGAGTGATCATTACAGTGAGTGATAGGTACAATTTAGACTAATTGTTATATTACTATATTAGTATAAATCAAGTGAAAGTACCTACTTAATACTTTTAACGAACAGACAATTTGAAAGTGTCACATGGTTTTCCCTTCAGCCCACGCGAAGACACAGACGAGGACCTGATAATGATTGACTTCCTCACGGGTCAGATCTCGGTGAACACAAGCGGCGCGATCGATGCGGACACTCCGCCGCGCTACTACCTCTACTACACAGTAGTGGCTAGTGACCGATGCTCGGCTGCAGATCCTGCAGATTGCCCCCCCGATCCAACTTATTGGGAAACCGAGGGCAATGTGAGTATAGAAGTGAAATAATCGAATATCGTGTTTTATTTTATTTTACTGTTGGTAGGTCTCTCATAATTCGCACCTTTAGAACTAAAACGACACAATTCAAAATAATCGAAAATTGAGTTATCGTCATAAAATGACTTAAACTGGTCCTTTTTTTATGATAATATAATTAAAAAGGCACCGATATAAAGGTTTTGTCCTTTTCCCGCTTAAATATGGCGGTGTTTGAACTATTGTTGTGTAAATTTCGTTTTAAGTAATTTTATGACAATTCAATTTTCGATTTTTTTGAATTGTGTCGTTTTCATCCTAAAGGTGCAATATGTAAGAGTCCGTCTCGGTGGGTACCACTGCAATGTCTATTTCTGCCACCAAGCAGCGGTGTGCATGCGCTGTTGTGTTTTGGTTTGAAGGACATTGTAGCCAGTGTAACTACTGAACATAATGTGACTTAAAATCTTATATCTCAGGATGACGAGCGCAATGGAATGCCACACAGTACTTTGTAAATCAAGGGACTGGGTGGTGTTGCTACTGTTTATGGGTGGTCGTATCGCTTACCATCAGGCGAACGGCATGCTCGTCTCGTCATTCAATGCAATAAAAAAAATCACAAACATTTGTTGCTGTGTACGAATCCCAGAAGGCGGATAAACTTCTAACAACCAAGTAGATCACAAATTTTCCAACAGGTATATTATGGAAATATGCCATACCTACTACTTCCCTTTTGTGTTGAGACAATATAAGTAAATATCTATGTGTTGGAACACTGTATTGGAATATCAATGTAATACCAAACTTACAAAGTACCGACTGATTACTTCATTCCAGCTCACGATCTACATCACCGACACGAACAACAAGGACCCACAAGCGGAAACGGAAGCATTCCCTACCGTGGTGTATATTTACGAGAACGCAACTCATTTGGACGAGGTTGTCACTCTGGTAGCCAGCGATCTTGACAGAGACGGTAAGCATACTTTTATATAACTTTTATGCATGCTCAGAATATCCGGAAATCAAACTATTTTGCAAATGAGTAAAGTGTAAAGAAACAATAGGGAAAGTCATAAAAAAAACACTGACTAAATCAGTTGTAAACCAAGGTCCTTAGTATCTTGAGCGGACAAACATTTAAACTATCTTTACAGTAATACACCATACGGTGAGCTTCGTGATCAACTACGCAGTGAACCTTCGACTGATGAACTTCTTCTCCGTGGACCGTGAGACTGGCCTGGTATACGTGGACTATGAGACCCAAGGAAGCGGCGAGGTGCTGGACCGTGATGGCGATGAACCCACGCACCGTATCTTCTTCAATCTCATCGACAACTTCATGAGAGAGGGAGGTATGTGTAGTTATATGAACTATCGAGATGTGTTTATGTGCTCTAGCAATACCTTCGCTTGCTTGCCAGAATTAAGGAATTCTTATTTCTAATGGGATACTAGAGTCCAGCAAAAGGCAAAAAGAAAATAAGGAAACAGAGGAAACAAATAGTGTTTAGCAAACTTTCGCTACCTCTATTAGTCTAGGATTAAGCATGCTAATTTGGATCTTATTAACGGTTAACTGTTGTCCGGCCTTGAGAAATAATATAATATTATATACTTCAATAAGGAGACGGCACAAAAAACTCTTTAACGCAAACTACGGAAACTATTTAGCCTAATTTTGTACGTCCAACTGCAAGCCTCAGGCAAGAAGAACCAATCTCGAAATAACGTGACACACGAGAAAACTATATAGTTGTACCCGATCAACTTGAGAATTCAGCCGAAAACCTCTCGAGCGGACTGCATGCTATACTAACACTAGGGGTATAGGTCCTAAAGTATTAATTGAAAAAAATAATCCCCATTTTTTATAAACAGAGGGCCACAGGAATCAGAACGAGACAGAAGTTCTGGTGGTGCTGTTAGATGTAAACGACAACGCTCCTGAACTGCCTCCACCAAGCGAACTCTCCTGGACTATATCTGAGAACCTTCAGCAGGTAATATTTTAGTCAAATATAAACATCTTAATAATTTAATAAATCTGAAAGGTGTGTCGTTGCTCGGATTTTTGTTAAAAGAGAAAAGCTATGGACATTTGAATGAACATGTAAACATATACAATAGAATTCTATAATAAGCAATCACAGCATTGAAAAAAAATATGATACCTACAACTAACTAAAAATTTAACTAAGCGTTATACTAAATAAATGATTTTGAATCATAATGTCCAGGGCGTCCGTCTTGAACCGCATATCTTCGCACCAGACCGCGACGAGCCCAACACGGACAACTCCCGGGTCGGCTACGAGATCCTGAACCTCAGCACGGAACGGGACATCGAAGTGCCCGAGCTCTTCGTCATGATACAGATCCAGAACGTCACGGGAGAGCTGGAGACCGCCATGGACCTCAAGGGATATTGGGGGACGTATGCTATACATATACGAGTGAGTGATTTATTTCATGACGCCTCTAGACGATCTACTCGTCTAGAGGCGTCATGAAATAAATACCCCACTCTGTATAATAGGGACATTAAAAACCAGTGTAATTACATCGGATCAGAATAAAGAACGCCGTATTATATGACATGCAATATTGTAATTCGATGTTTCAGATAATGTTGCAACTCAGCCGACGCTAATATTATTATCTTTAAAAAAATATCATACATCAACATTAGTATTCCTTACAATTGTAGATATCCGGTACAAGCTACCAAAATTACTTAGCTAATTGCTATTTAACTCCCCAGGCATTCGACCATGGCATTCCGCAAATGTGCATGAACGAGACATATGAGCTGATCATCCGTCCATTTAACTTCTACGCGCCCACATTTGTCTTCCCAACCAACGGCGTAGTTATACGACTTGCGAGGGTAAGGTTATAGGAGTATTTCTAAGTTAACCAAGAAAACAAAATCGTAGATCTTAAAAGAATAATATAATAATTTTGTTTTAAAGGAACGAGCTGTAATTAATGGAGTTCTAGCTACAGTGAACGGCGAGTTCTTGGAGCGGATATCGGCTACTGACCCAGACGGACTCCACGCGGGCATCGTCACCTTCCAAGTGGTGGGCGATGGTGAGTGTCATACTCTCTACGTAGATAAGCAAATAGGAGGCCATGTAGTTCAGTTAAAACTTTAATGTTAGCACTCCAGTATACCGATTTGAATGCAAAAAGAAACATAAAAACGGGTAAAAGTAAAAAGAAGAATTTCAATAAAATCCAGAATCAAGCTGAAAAATATAGTTCAAGGTTTTCTTAGTTCTCTTCTCGTTTATATTATCTAATCCTGGGTAAAAATAGATATTAAAAAAAGATTAATACGTTACAGAGGAATCAGAACGATACTTCCAAGTGGTGAACGATGGCGATAACCTCGGCTCTCTGAGGCTGCTCCAAGCAGTCCCAGAGGAGATCAGGGAATTCCGGGTGAGAATCATCAAAATAAAATCTAATCTGCTTTAAAACAACTATTGTGTTCCTACAAAGATATTTACGAATAATGGATACAGTTACAATATTGGTAACAAAAGCAAAAGACTGAAGCGCCTCATCGTGTCCTTAACGAAGCTTCCTACTATTCCTATGATTTAGGGATAAAGTCTATACGGCAGCTCTTACAGGAGAGGACCCGTTAAAATGCCTGCCTTTCAGACTGCCGCCTAGAATACCTATATCTGTAAAGATATCTAATTTATCTCAAGTACGCAGAGTGATTAGAGGTTTACGTGGCCTGTCGCATACCACAGCAAAGTTTCGTATAACACTAAATTGTTATGTAGTTCAGTAAATCGCTTGACACTATTCCTAAAATTTCCAGATAACGATTCGCGCAACAGACCAGGGCACGGAACCGGGACCTCTGTCCACAGACTTGACGTTCAGCGTTGTGTTTGTGCCCACACAAGGCGAACCTACTTTCCCGTCCTCGGAACATTCTGTCGCTTTCATTGGTAAGATACGCCCGCTATTTCAGTTGCACATTACTTGATAGGAGCAGATATTTCTAGATCATTTCATCTTTACTCATTTCACCTAGTGCATGTATATCTACTATTCGACGCTAGATTTCACTAGTTTATTCGTCACCAACGTAACGTACTCTTATACTCTATCTCATCTAACTACTTGCTACATTTATACCAGCTTTGTTTAACAGCTACTACTACCTCATTACAGAAAAGAGTGCCGGCATGGAAGAGTCTCACGAACTACCGCTAGCACAAGATATCAAGAACCATCTCTGTGAAGACGACTGCCACAGTATTTATTATAGTATTATCGGTGAGTATGTTTTAAAGGGGCCTATGATTCTAAACCATACCACCATACCATACTAACCCTGTATTATATACTGCCCACGGCTGAGCACGGGCCTCCTCTACAACTGAGAGGGTTAAGGCCTTAGTCCACCACGCTGGCCTAGTGCGGGTTGGCGGACTTCACATACCTTCGAAATTCAGAGAACTTCTCAGGTATGCTGGTTTCCTCACGATGTTTTCCTTCACCGATAAAGCAAGCGATAATTCACAAAGAATACACACATAACTTTTTTGAAAAGTCAGAGATGTGAGCCCTAAAATGATTCTAAAATCTGTTGTTAATTATAAATTGTAATAATTCATTAAAATTAATGGCGTGACGATTGTAACTTTAATATTGCTTTTTTAGTGTAAAGAAAAAATAAATACAATTTCCCTTAATCGTGTTTTATACCCAATTATCCCAGTCTAAAATTGACTACCACATATCTATCTATCCTAAACATACATTAGATGCAAGTGCCTTTTTTATTTAAATTTAGATTATGATAGCTTTGAAACTTTTTTAAATTTTAAGTGTGTTCTCAGACGGCAACAGCGAGGGTCACTTCGGCCTGGATCCTGTTCGTAACATACTCTTCCTGGAGAAAGAGCTGATAAGGGAGGAGAGTGCCTCCCACACTTTGCAGGTGGCGGCTAGTAACTCTCCAGAAGGTGGCATTCCACTGGCTGCTTCCATTCTTACTGTCACCGTTATCGTGAGTAAAAGTCTTTAAGTTATGAATTGTAAGCATAAACATCCCACTATCTTTATTCTGAGGTCCCCATCATTAGGAGGGAGATGAAAGTGGGGAGATCTTTTTATGTGGTAGAGTACATAAATAAATAAAGAGAATTATTTTAAAACTTGCACAGCTTCGACTCATGATTACCGATATTTTTTGCAAAGCTGAATGTAGACTGCAGACTTGTAATTATAATCGTTCTTTTAAGACATAGATGATACACAAGACCTTAGCTTCTTCTATTCTGCTTAGTATAAGACCACCACGGACCACCAAATAAAAATAATATGGATGTGTGACTAAGATGATTTTATTCGTGACAGGTGAGGGAATCCGACCCTCGTCCAGTGTTCGTGAGGGACGTGTACACTGCAGGAATATCCACCACGGATTCCATCGGCAGGGAGCTGCTCACATTACACGTAAGAAAGTATATAAACATAGGCGACGGAATTTTAAATAATGTAGCCACGATAACGAAAAGCCATTCTTCTTCTTCTTCTTTAGCCTTGGGAAGTCCACCGCTGAACATAGGACTCCCCCAAAGATTTTCAGACCAACCTGTAAGAAGCAGCCTGCATCGAACTGGTTCCTGCAACCTGAAAGTCATATACATACTTAATTATAGTATCGCAATTGCATTGCTAAACGCAGTACATCTAGTCCCCTGAGGTTTCGAGATCGCACCCGAGTCCTGTTAGGGAAATTGATTCATCGGTTTTCAGCACAGTATCAGCCTGCAATCTGAAATGATGCCTGCTAAATGTCAAATGGCCTGTCCCCTATTACATGGGACCTTGCATATCTGTCGAAATGTAGGTGTTTCACACCTCTGCTCACCCCTGAAAAGGGAAAAGTGTGATGCCATGCCATGTTAATTTAAAATACCTACTAATTTACAGGCGACCCATTCTGAAGGTGCGGCAATTACATACGCTCTAGACCAGGATACCATGGTAGTGGACCCCAGCCTGGAGGCAGTGAGACAGTCAGCCTTCGTACTGAACCCTCAAACCGGAGTTCTCACGCTGAACATCCAGCCCACAGGCACGATGCACGGACTGTTTACATTCGAAGTGATAGCTACTGACACGGGTGAGTCTGATCGTAAGCTAATGACTTAAATCATTCTGCTACTGTTATTTAATCTTACAGCAAATATATGTCACATTAATAGATTTAATGCTAATAATGGCATAGCGGGAATAAATGTGCGGGATTCGACACCTACACTACTCAATAGGAGATTATCCTATGTTTGATTTTGTACATCATTCCATCGAATAATAACGCCCATTATTCTACATGTAACGGTAAATGGTACGAAGAACATACCTTTTTGCGAAAACTGCATTAAAATTGGTTAAGAAATGAGGCACTAATTCGTATTTCAAATATTGCTTTGGGCAGCAGTTCGCTTCATCACTTTCTTTCGCTCGCGTTGTAATTCTCGATGACGTCATATGTGGGTATTGTGCGTTTTTTCTGTTTCTTGATACTTATCTCTTCTACCAAAATTCAAAAGCTCATAACTTGTTGATTTTTTACCGGGTTTTAATAATTCTTTCTAAGTTAGAATTCATATGACAAAATTATTTGAAAAAGTAAAGAACAAAAATAAAACCGATACCCTATTCCGATTCACATGTATCAAGTCGTTTTTTAATTGGCTTAAAAGTAGTATGTAATGTTCAGCTCCTTTTTTTCGGAGTACCCTAGAAAAAACGGTTTGTCATATATATAACCATTATAGAACTTCATATTTTTTTTAATAATAAAAAAAAAGTATAATAATTATGTAACATTTATATGTGTCTAGCCGGCGCTCAGGACCGCACTGACGTCACTGTGTACGTGGTGTCCTCACAGAACCGTGTCTACTTCGTCTTCGTAAACACGCTGCAGCAGGTCGAGGAGAACAGGGACTTTGTGAGTTACATACAATACCATCATCAGTAGCCATAGGATGTTCACTGCTAAACTTAGGATTATCCTAAAGATGTCCTGCGATCTTTATCAAGTCATCTATTTACCTAGTAGGGGGACGCCCGACGCTGCCCTTGCCGCATAGACTAAATTAATTCTGATTAATATCCCTGTACTTTCGTGCTACGTCATGAAACTTGGTGACCATACAACAAAAACTTTTAATACTTCCTTTCAATTAACTTAAGCTTCTCATCACTTCTCCTTTATTTCAATTCCCTTCACTTCTCATTGTTCTCAGATCGCGGACACATTCAGCACCGGCTTCAACATGACCTGCAACATTGACCAGGTGTTGCCCGCCAACGACCCCGTTACTGGAGTCGCGCTGGAGCACAGCACGCAGGTGCGCGGACACTTCATACGAGACAACGTGCCCGTGCTCGCAGACGAGATCGAACAGTAAGTACTAAACACGATTGAGCATAATTCAAGAATATATAATAATAAAAATGTGCTGGTTACGTTTATTTATTTAAAGACTTAGAATAATCTACATAAATACATAGTTAATTGTATTTAGTTTTGATTCTGTGAAATAGTGGCAATAATTTAAATCTTAAGACCTGCAAACACTTGCTTTTAAGACTAACCGCTGTTGATTTACAAATCGGCAGACGACAGATTTAATTGCATACTTGTCATAAACTACGAGTTACTAACAAAAAATAAGTCCTCACTTTACTTACTAAGCTTTTACTGAATTTATTCAGTCTCTTACAGTCATTATTTCCCTTCAGGATCCGTAGTGACCTTGTCCTGCTGAGCTCGATACAAACAACACTGGCGGTGCGTTCGCTGGTGCTGCAGGACTTGCTGACAGGCTCCAGCCCGGACTCATCGCCCAACTCGAGCCTCACGGTGTATGTGCTGGCCGCACTGTCTGCTGTGCTCGGGTTTATGTGCCTTGTGCTACTGCTTACATTCATCATCAGGACTAGAGCGTAAGTATAGGGTCATTCGGCCTAAAAGTACGCACTTTTTTTTCTATCGTCTACACAGTCAAAAATATAGTGTCTAGGAAAACGTTTTAACACTCTATGTAAAGTAAATTTATTCTACTTTTATTATTTAATGAGTTTTTGTACATTACTTCATTGTTTTTTTTGGAATACATGTTTAAGTGCATCGGGGGAAATTCGTACTATTGACCCGTTATGTGGGTAAAACTACGCAGAGTGTTTATGGAGAATATTTTTTTTCTGTATAAGGTCTAAAAATCTTTACAAATAATATTCGCCTTAATTGCAGCTTAAAGAAGAAAAAACCGTGCGATCATTGTAATGAAGTTATAACAGGATGCGTACTTTTAACCTCGTACTCTTGCCCAAACAGGGAATATTTTAAACATTCACACGTTAGTTGAGACGCATTTATTTTCTAGGACAGAATTAGTAACTAAAATAAATACTATAATAATCATGTAAACTTAACATAATTAACGGACTTTTGTAAACTGATGCACCGTCTAGCCAGACACTTTTTTCCCAGCACAAAATGTTGGTAACTCATCAACAAAATCACGTTGATCACCGTTTTTCGCTAAACAAGTGAGGCTTGGCAAAATAGCTTGTGGCTCTGACATCGTCCCTGACGCGACCCTGATCTAGCCGAAAAAGTGTCTGAGCCCCCTCAATAGGTTCCGAGATATTGACCATGCGAACTTTTACCCACTGCGTGCTGTTGCCCCGAATGACCCTATACGTTCCGTCCATATTACCTGCCGTTACAGATACACGTTGTTGCACGATCGAGCTCGTATTCGAGGAAATGTTACAACTGTGGACGTAATATCCAGCCAGCTAATCAGTTTGCAAAATATGGAGCGTAAGAAGTTTTTTTCGAGGTCGACTGAAATTATCTACAACCTATTATGCCAAATCTTATGTTTCAAGATGCCAAACGCATCGCAGAACTTTTTAATTCAAATTCTAAGTTGTGGTGCTGCTTATAAGGCGGTAGATATGAGGCATGGCATCAAGCGAGTCATCTGCAATTCATTTTTCTTTTCCCTTTAGTTACTTACTCTTTCCCGTCCTTTCACTCATGATATTTGCGCTTACACTGACTCTAATTGAAACTTTTTATAATATGTTTCTCAGGCTAAACCGACGGCTGGAAGCCCTGTCGATGACAAAGTACGGCTCCTTGGATTCTGGACTGAACCGCGCCGGCATCGCCGCTCCCGGCACCAACAAGCACACGGTAGAAGGATCCAACCCTATCTTCAACGAAGCAATAAAGACGCCAGACTTAGATGTCGTGAGGTAAAGGCTTTAAATATTAATTTTCGACGTATTTCTAGGGTAATTTTTCCACGCACTTGATGATTTAGGAAAGATTTTCCGTCAGTATTCCCTCAGCGCTGTGGCATTTCCTTCTTCGTACAAGCCATCAAATATATTTATTTTGTAGGAGACAGTAGTTTTTGTAGCGCTTGGCTGTTGGAGGAAAGCCAATGTCTATGGACGTCTGAAATCGATTACCATCAAATGGGCTATTAGTTCGGCTGCTGGAGACTAAGAAAACGAATATTAAATTTAGTTTGTTCCTTAGAATAGGTACATTATCTACGGTAGAGGCAATAATGTGATATACAGATTTTGCTAATTCGAGACTATATTTTTTTATTAACAGCGAGGGATCAAACGACTCCGACCTGATCGGTATCGAAGATCTTCCACACTTTGGCAACTTCTTCATGGATCCTGAGGTGAACGAAAAGGAAAATGGTTTTGTAAGTTAAACTTAATTTAAAAGTCATCATGCAAGGTGAATATTACGTGAAAAATAATTTTCCATATCTTAGCGCGTTATTCATAATTTATTTTCCTGGATGTCCCGCCAAGGACCTACTTACT
This sequence comes from Sphinx pinastri, assembly GCA_947568825.1. Lineage (NCBI taxonomy): Eukaryota > Metazoa > Arthropoda > Insecta > Lepidoptera > Sphingidae > Sphinx > Sphinx pinastri. The sequence continues at coordinate 2,558,924 of OX387627.1, read as the reverse complement.
ACTAAACTACATATAGATACTGACTATTGAACAAACATAGTTACTGACATATTTTTATCCTCGTACACAACATGTCAGATTATTCTGAACTATAATTTTCGAACAAAAAGGAAAATGAAATAATTCTAAAAAATGCAACACAATTTATCCAAAGAAATAAATTTGATTTCATTATTGGATTAAATAACTGCCCTCGACCTTCTCAAATTTACCTTAGAAGTCGATAACATCGTATGTTTAATAACAATAGTAATTCCTTTAACTCTCTAGTGTTTAATGGCGGTGCCTGTTGATGTCACTATCTGATCCACTTTCTGCTATATAATAAGCTTACTCTCTATTCCAAATGTATGTTCTAAATTCGTATTTACCTCTTTTTTCAGCCCGAAGTCGCAAACCACAACAATAACTTCGCTTTCAACCCGACTCCCTTCTCGCCTGACTTCGCAAATGGACAGTTCAGAAGGATTTAGAAGTTAACAGCACTAGATAAGATCACTAAGCTTAGAATTCGGAGCTATAGTCACTGTGGGAGACGGTAGTTGCCTTAAGGCTGTGATTTTTAAAACTGACATTGTATAAAATTTTTGATATGCCCCATTCCAAGCTTTTTAGAATTCATTGTGTTTTTAATACCATTAGTCATTAAGATACTCGATTTAATATAAGATTATTTAAGATATTATGTAATATAACTGTATTTATTATATTAAATATTTTTAGAACCAACAGTCTTCTTATTTGGTGTGGTCCGTATAATTATTAAGACTCTAAAATGGGTAATGGTAGACTGCTTCGGTGGCGTAGTTGTATTACGGTACGACTGCAATGCTGAGGACTCAGGTTCGATCCCCGGGTCGGGCAAAGTGATATTAGATTTTTCTATTCAGTATCAGCCCGGAGTCTGGAATTTGTGTCCGATATGGCGATAGGTTCGCCCCCTATCACATCATGGGACGGAATAACGGCGAAAAGTAGGTGCATATTAGTTGCGCCTCTGCCTACCCCTTCGGGGATAATAGGCGTGAGTGTGTGTGTGTATGTGTGTAAAATGGGTAATTGGTATATCGGTAGGTAATGTTATTTTTCGGTTTTTAGTGGTTTCTAAAGGAGGTTTAATTTATTGTTAAAAGTTTTTAGATACCGTTTCGGTGGCGAAGTTATATTGCAAGCAGTGCATGCGTGGTCTGACTACAGTTCTGAGGTCTCAGGTTTGAATTTCGGGTCGGGAAAACTGATATTGGGTTTTTCTGCTCAGCATCATCCCACAGTTTGGAATTTACTCGCCTATTGCAACACGAGACGGAATACACATGGCGAAAAGTGGGTGCAATAGTTGCGCCTCTTCCTACCCTTTCTAGGTAAAAAGGCGTGGGTGTGAGTGTGTGTGTTTTAGATGTATTTTCCTTGTTATCCAAAGTACAACTGTTGCGGTCAAAGGTACCTTTTATTTTTTTTTTTGGTTTCGCGGAGAAAGTGCGTTACCACTACCGCCCGGCCTTCATGGGGGGCGACCGAGCGGTTATGTTGGGTTCACCGTGCCTTACGACCCGGCGTTGAGCCGCCCGGAGAGATGGAAAGCGTCGGGCGACCGCCGGGCCGAGTCCCTAACCTATGTACAACGCACGGCATACCAACTAAAACTCCGCGGTGGCCATCTTCGGCGCATTAGGGACGGCTGCGGGCTTCCTCTGACTAATGTCTAAGTTGTCGTCCGCAACCGCCCCTGCGCGGTGCCGCCTGGTGCGGCCCGTCTCCTGTTGTGGGGGGGCTCAGAAGCCCCCGCGCACCGAAGGACGCTCTCAGCGTCAACGGCAGCGTGAGGCCTACCTTCCACGCTGCCGTCCATCACGGGGGTCGCAACAATGTGCTAAAAAGATACACAAAACTATAGACGGACGGCCCCCTGCCGCCCGCCCGCGACCCCCGGTGGCCCCTATTCGTCGCCTCTTACGACAGGCAGGGGATACCGTGGTGGAATTCTCCAAACGCCCCCAATCCACAGGGCGGGAGACGCCGGTCAGTCGTCCACCCGGCGCCTCCTTCGTCTCCTCTGGCGGCGGGAGGGATCATCTCGCTCCCGATCCCTCTCGGCACTCTCCTTCTGCGAGAGGACCACCTCGCAGAAGTGGGCCACCGCACGCCAGGCCTCCCGACTGTCGACCATGGAAGCGACCACGGCCGGCAGCGAGAGGTCTCCTCCGACGACTGATCTGAGAGCGCTGCGCTCCTCGTCCCAGGCTGGGCAAAACTCCAATGTATGTTGGGCCGTATCCAGCGGGCAGTTGTCACAATGGTGACACACGGCCGACACCTCTGTGCCTACGATACGACACAGATACTCACCGAAGCAACCATGCCCGGTGAGTACCTGTGTCAACCGAAACGTAGCTGGGCCGTGGCGCCTGTCCAGCCACTCGGCAAAGACCGGGCGCACTGCCGCTACGACCCTGAGCCCCGCTGACGGGGTCTCCAGCCTGAGACGCCACTCCTCCACGGCGGCTCGCCGTAAGGAGGCCCTCATGGCCTCCACCTCCTTCAAGGCCGGACGCTGCCCGCGACTGAACGCCTCCTCCCGCCAATAAAAGGCATCGGACAGGGATTCGGCGTCCAGATCCCAGGGCAGGAATCCGGCCAACATGCAAGCCGCCTCGTACGAGACCGTGCGGTACGCCCTGATCGCCCGCTGCGCAACTACACGTTGAGGGTTGCGCAAGAGCGCGACGCAGCGGTCGCTCAGGGAGTAAGCCCAAACGGGACTGCCGTAAAGGGCCATGGACCGCACGACTCCGTGATAGAGTCTTCGGCAAGGGATACCAGGACCTTCCAGGTTGGGCAGCAGGCTAGAAAGAGCGCCCGCTGCCCGGGACAGTTTTGTCCGCATCTTCTCAAAATGGGTACGGAATTCCCATCGGCTGTCTAAAATCAAACCCAAATACTTCATGTGCGGTCAAAGGTACCTACATCAAGTCTGTTGTATCTTGGATAATTTTCTCTAATTTTACTAACGGTAAGGTATTGCTCTTAACCTGTTTAAAAATATGTAATACATGTTTTGCTCTTTAATCAGATGTGTTTCTGGATGCTGATCGCCGGTTATGCGACGTCTACTGGCTGTAAAGTCGATATTTTGGACGCATGGCAAAATAGACTATGAGAATCGATTATTGCTGCAATTTTTATCGATTAAACATATATTTGTTTTTTTTTTATGACGACCTTCAAAAAAAGAGCGTATTCCCACCATAGATTATAGAAGTATAAGGATAAATAATAAGGTCACGTGACATGTGGCACTTTGACGAAGCTTTGAGAACATAAAATGGCGTCGACTCCGCCCCTTACAATAGTGATATGCTAGTACAGAAATCTTTCTATCGACATCGATGAATTAAAAGTGAAATATACTGAATTTTCTTCTTATTTTAAAACATGTGCATGTGCAGGCTTATATAAAATTTTATTCACATGGTTTGTTCAATTATTTTTATATGCACATGGGGGGTTTTGGAGTTGGGGCAGTAAAAGTACCTTATATCTTAACCGCTGTTGCTATAAGGAGATTATTTATAACTTTAAAAAATATAAAGATCTATTTTCACAGATCAAATGAAAAATGACAGCTGTAAGAATAAAACGGGCCAATCGTTTGATTTCCATTCAATGTATCATTTGATACATTTGAGCTTTTATGTGCGGCTCCGCCCGCGTTAAAAGTTTTTCCGAGATAAAAGTCCTGGTTTATATTTTCCTGGGATAAAAATTAGTCTATGCTATTTGCTGATGATGTAGCTTTATAATGGTGAAATAATTTTTAAAGTCAGACCAGTAGTTTTTGAGTTTACCCATTACAAACAAAAAGTCAAATCCTTCCTCTTTATAATATTAGTATGGATTTTATGGATAACTTTTATTTGAGTATTGGATTGTTACCATGTCAAATAAAACATATGTAGATAAATAGAAATAAACGTTTATTTATAATTAATTATTCATTTCTAAACAAAATCAGTTTCGTCAAATAATTTCTAGTAGACACTCTTTCTGTACTTTTCTTCCCGAAGTATTTAAACCTTATATCAATATATTTATTTATGATTGCTTTAATTAAAAGCAGTTTGTGTGTACAATCGTGCTCTAAATCGTTAGATACTAAAACATTCGCATATTCAAAATGGTCTATCAAAAATTTAAAAATATATGCATGATAATTTTCAACTTTAATTCCTGACTTTAATTGTGGTTTGATAATTTTTTCTGTGTCTCTTACAATTTTTACTACACATCGTGAGGGGTATGTCAATCCACCCCTTGATTTTACTTTTATCAAACTATTCGAAAAACGACTTTCACAGCCCTGGATCAGAGACAAATACTCGTAACACTGCAGTTCCCTACATAAAACTCTGGTAACAAAGCCAGCTATGTATACGATGACGTGCTCTGCATACTCACTTTGGGTATTATTTAAATAATTTAAGTAATCAACAAAGAGAGTGCTATCATCTTCGGGAATTTCAACAAAGCTATTTCTAGCCGTCAAGTTATTAATATTTTTGATTGGACATACTTTACTTGAACAATTTAATATATTAATTTGTTCAAGGGGTATACAATTTCCTATGCCGTTATCTCTGATTTCGGCTCTGATCAATATTTTTTTGTAAGCGGCCTTAAATTGTACCGCATTTGGGTTATTGTTATAGCCTCCTTTAGACCGAATGGCTGAAAAAAACATTTCTAAGTGGTCTTGTGATATCTTATACAATGGCAAATATTTTAATAATTTCTCATCTGTAACTAACAATTTAAATAAATTTAGGGCACTGTTCATGTCTACCAGAAGACCTATAAATCCAGTTTTCCTACGTGACGATATTAGATATTCCCCAGAAGTTAGTTTTAAGTTTCTTATATACACTTCAGCTTCGGTAAATAAATTGGTTATTCTTTCGATATTATTAGCACATATCGCCTTTTTCCAGCCAGGAGGCTGCATGGAATGGCTGTTTAACACGTCGAAGACGTCATTAACTATTTTAATGAAATTAGCTGTAGATGAACTACCTGAAAACTTGTTTAATTTTAATATGTTTTCACAAAAATTCAGAGCATCTGCCACAGAATTGCTAAATAGTTGGGTAGCTAATCGTACTTTCATTTTTTGTTTAAAAAAATGTATATGTGATTTCGTTAATTTGTTGCCTAAATGTAATCCTTCACTTTCTTGTAAATCTACTAAATTTTCAATGAAATTAAATTTGATTTCTTCGGTTTCAGTCGTGAAACTTTTCAGTTCACCAAATGTGTTCCGAATGAGTTTCACCACATGGCACGGGTCTAGAAAGACATGAATAGTATTATTTAGGTATTCGAATGATGTATTTTTTTGATTATGCATAATATCACATCCCAATTTTTTCAACATTGTGATATTGGATGATGGGCCGTCACAAGTTAGTGCAACAACTTTAACACCGGTTTCGTCGGTTAACTTTAGGCACTTTTGTACTAAATTGCATTTTTGCTCGCCAGATAGGGATGCAACTAAAAAGTAACCCACAGGTATCTTCCAGCTACCATTAATGGCAGTTAGTAACATCACAAAACTTTCATTTGCCTCATCTAAAGAATCAGAGTCTATGTTTAACCCAGTATCTATACGACCATAAAACTTTTTTTTTGAAGCGTCCCAATACATCCCTTTCCTAATGGCCATCTCATCTATAACAAGACAGCACAATATTTTTGACGTGCTTGAATCTGCTTTCATTTTAAGCGTTTGGAATGCTTCTATTGTAAAGCCGGGTTCACAATTCGTATGCTGATACCATTTTACTAGTGTTTGCGGATGAGGTAAACAGTTTTTATAAGTAACGCAAATTTTCGTATTTCTTCACCGTATTTTTTTGGTAATGAAAGATTTTTTGTTCTCAATATCTGCCTATTCAAAAACTCTTTTGGTCCTGCACAATCCTTTAGCAATGACGATGCTTCATCATTGATAAAAATTTTATTTTTTAATGTTGTTAAAACGGTTTGCATGTTGAAAATTTTTTTTGATTGTCTTTTAACTTTTTCGTTGAGTCTCTTTATTTGTTTTTGTTGGGTCTTGATTTTTTTTGTAATTTTTTGTATCATGGCTGTTGGTATCTGAAATCAAAAACTTGCATCAACAATATACCTCATGTCTGCCATTGTTTTCCACCTATCCTTACTCCATACATTAATGAATTTGGGTTAGTTATGACCAGGCAACCACGTAATTTGAACCCTAAATGGGTGGGTAACTGTTGAATCTCGGCCAAAGCTGATATCATAATAGAATAATCTTGTTTGACCGGCAAATCAAACAAATGATCTCATCTTATATTTACCACCAGGTGGAGTGGAGTCATTTTGCTGTGCCCGTATAAAAAAGAGTAATGCATAATAACCCACTAATTGTAGAAACAATCTCATAATATTACAACATTCAATAATTAAGTAATTCAATCACTAAATCACCTGCTGTGTGCTTGATGATGCATATGAGTGATCCCATTTAATGTTATGTGTTGTTGAAGACAATACTTTTCTTTGCTAAAAACAAACATACTATTATACCTATTGGCTATCGTGCATTTGTTGTAAAACATTAAAAGAAATCATTGAATTTGTCTTCTGATTACGAATGATAAGTGGTGCTCAACAAATCATTAGGATTTAATAACAAAATATATATTGTTTTATATGAGAAAGGGATCTTTGTCTTTGTTTTAAGGACACGGTAAAGTGATCCCACTGCACCTGATGGTAAGCGGAGAGGGATCCCGATAGTGTCGACTGGCGAGTGATGGCTATCTCTCGTTAGCCGACACAATTAAGCCAAAGAACCAGGGAATCCCAGTATTGTCGGGACCGGGATTTCTCAGTTCTGAACCCTAGTTGGATAGAATAGCCGGACGGACTCGTGTAATAAATTTCTTTTTTTTTTAATATATAGTATTATTTTCCGGATTCGAATTCTCACTTTGAATAATACTATAAAAACAGCCATTTAAAAAACATTAATATCGGAGATTTTTCTGAGGACTTCCCAGTAAAATGCTTCATTGACTCCACTATGTGAGTAATTATTAAATATAACTTGATTGAAAGCAGAAAACAGCGCTTTTTATTGATCTTCATTAATAAAATAGCCTCGCACCGCGGTCGTAATCACACCACCGAAACACCGTCGCCGCCGACAGATGATCTATCGGCGCTCATATATAGTTGCACTTAACGAAAAACTCACCAATTGTGAAGGGTATTCTTTAGATGTACTTGCATGAGAATATAATTCATCCAGTGCCATCACATGCTACAAAAAATCTTAATTTTGGAATCACATTATTAAATTATAAACAAAATAAAATAATTTACACATTGCATTACTTTTTATAGTATTATATGTATGTATGAGTAACATTTTTGAGAGTGCATTATAAAACCACACACATACTAATATTAATAAAAAATATACAGGGTGACTGGTAATATGACGTATTCCCGTTAAGAGCATGTAGATTGTGTCAAAAGCAATCGATTTTGTCCCATGAAGACCTATCCGGAAATCAAAAGTTATAGAGCAATTTAAGATTAATTGAATTTTAAGATAAAGCACTTATAAGGCCAAGTAAAAGTCAATAATAAAAAGTACAGATAGATCAGGGCGTTTTGTTATTTTCTAGTAAAAAACGAACATCCAGTTGTATTTAATTCATTTTGTTCATTACTATGTGTTGCTCGCAGCTTCGCCCACGTTAAAAGCTTTTCCCGGTATAAAAGTCCCCAAAACTCAATACGACGCCAGCGCCATCTACTTAACGTTCATCTTTATGTTGTTTCTTTCGTGTTTCATTGGTTATGTATGTATAATATAAGTATAATAATCATTACTAATTTACTTACCGGGAATATTGTTGGAGAGCAGTTATCTTTCACTCGAGGTACATTTAATGTACGATTAATGCAATTTTCTTGAAAATGCAAAGAACAAATAAATGTATTTGGTGCAGGATTCCAATTATGTCTACCAATTAGCTTTATCCATTGCGCTCTGATATTTTCATTTTTTGGTAACCTAAAAAAAAATCACTTAGTTTGTCGTTGTGAATAATACGATATTTTTTTAAGCTGTTATTTGATAACTATAATGCGGTAACTGATAAACGGGCGTCTGCTAAAATATGCATATCGATAATTTCCAAATAAAATCCACTCCCACCCCTAAGCTTGTGAGTAAATAAACATAATGATTTTTATTTAAATAAATAACGCTTAATGGGTTAGAAAGCTTAAAAAACAAAATCCACATACACTTTTAAATTATAAAAACCAATCCTACAAATAGATTAGAAAGATATCAGTTAATAATCGGGTAAAACATTTTACTAACCTGTGAAACGATATTTCGGGGTCGTTTTTGCGTGAATTGGACTTACATCCGTCGACACAACACTGAGGCATTTTTAAAACTTAACAAATAAACTAATAAACAAACCTAACAATTGTGAATATAACTATATTAATATAAATTCTATAATTATGAAGGTTTGTTTACATAGATTGACACCACATGTACTTTCTGAGTGAGTGACTCAAAATGGCGTTCTTTGCCGCAAGGCGGTCCCAGTGTGGTTAGTAAACGAAATATTTCCATATTCGAAGAAAGAAGTTATTATTTATCTTTTTTTGTTGCGTGCAAAATAAGCTTTGTGTAAATGAGACAGACATATATATGTTCAATTCTGCGTCGATTTCCCTAACATAACTATAACTTTAATTATATAGCTAACTTTGTTCTTGGTCCTCTCTTATTCTAAGGTCTATGATTCCCACCTAAGAGGCCGGCAACGCATCTCTGTGCCCCCTGGTATTGCAGACGTTCATGGGCGACGGTGATCACTTACCATCAGGTGAACCGTATGCTCGTTTGCCATCTATACCATAAAAAAAAATGCATTTTCTGTTTGTAATATTGAAATAACCGTTTTTACTACAAGTATATGAATATATATACGGTACATACACCAAAATAACATTTTTTTCAATTTTTGTCTGTCTGTCTGTTTGTTCCGGCTAATCTCTGAAATGGCGGGACCGATTTTGACGGGACTTTTATTGGCAGGTAGCTGATGTAATAAGGAGTAACTTAGGCTACTTTTTATCCCGGGAAAATATAAAGCGGGACTTTTATCCCGGGAAAACTCATTCACGCGGGCGGAGCCGCGGGCAACAGCTATCTATACTAATATTATAAAGAGGAAAGAATTGATTGTTTGTTTGTAATGGATAAACTAAAAACTACTCGACCGATTCTTTCACTAATAGGAAGCTACATTATTCCTGAGTGCTATAAGCTACTTTTTATCCCGGAAAAACTTTTCCACGCGGGCGGAGCCGCGCGCAATGCTAGTTTTAAATATTCTTGTAAGCAAAAGTGGGGCGTGGTGGGGATATTGCGTTATCTCTTTCGCACGCGCAGCGTTATGGTCGGTGACGTCACAGTCTGATATTACTGTTATTTGACAACAACCCGGTGTTTATATATGTACAAATGAAATACTATATATTTAAATGTACTATGTATTTACCTATAACGAAATTTGTACATTGTAACTGAGCCAAAAAAAAACCCTTCCCACCAAAATTTCAATACTTTATAACTTACTTATTATTGCGCCAATTTTGAAAAATCTTTTCCGTTACATTTTGGATGACATACATTTTGAATAAAAGTACCTAGTCAACCTTACCTTAAAAAAGAGTACCTAGTCAACTACCCTAATACCTAATGGCACCTAACTGCTTTGCATGGATAACCACACAATCCAAAAATTTTGAATTTGCGTTTTATAGCACCATACAATCCATAATAGTCCATATTTTATGGTAAATAAAAGTCACAGTCATCTCAGCAAAAATGGCGGAGTGGTATGACAAAATGTTTTTATGTCATCGGTTGATTTTTGGAGAAAAATCGACGAACCGATTAAAAGCCGAGCACATAACAATCAGGATTTCAGCAAAACATTGATGAATGCCCTTTTGGTTAATACATTCTCTGATTATATATCTTCAATAAGTACAAAGTTACGAAAAAAATGTTTTTTTTTTATTATCAAATGGCTGTCCTGTAAAATTTGCTTTCTTGGGATTGTGTGGTTATTCATGCAAAGCAGCGATATTTTAAAGAAATAAACCAACAGTAATATTATGTTGTATGATTTTATTCGTTTAATGTCCTATTACACAATATTCAAGTAAATGTTATACATCAGTTAACGTATAAGATAGATAGGTAATGCAAATAGTACATATTTTATTGATTACCTACCTTTTATTTGATCGACCTATATTATATTCGACGATAAGCATTTACTTAAGATTAAGATTCTCCACATTTGGTTTAGGCTTTGATTCGTCTGAATGGACAAATCCGTGGGTCCAGTGTTTCTGCTAATTATACTCATTAGAAAATAGGCATCTGTTAACTTGTAATATAAATCCTGTACTAATATTGTACACTCATGGGATGAACTGCTTGGCCCAGATTAATCACTGCCTAAGTCTGAGATTGGCGAGAATAAATAGTAAATTAGTCTGAAAATGATGTGGAGGCATCTGAAATATAATTTGAAAGGGATGAGGATCTTCGTCTTTTAGTAAAATTTTTCGCCGCCATTATCTCATTATCTGAGAGGACTGCATATAAATGCTTTTTTGCTTGTGCTTTTTCTACTTGTGGCAAATTTCGTAAAACTTCACCAATGTGCTTGACAAAAAAATCTATGTCATCATCTCTCTTTCTCGGAATTGATTTCATTAAACTCGGTCTTTTTTCTTTTCTGTCTTTCCAGACCTTAGCTATGTAATCTCCTTTGTTTCTATTTTTGTTCATAGCTAAATTTGTCTTCTGTTCGTTTGCTACTTCAACTTCACTTATATGTTCGTCGTCACTGTCTTTCTCTGTGTAGGACGTCGCTCCATCTTTGGATACTTCTTGTTCGTTCGAACTTAATGGATCGTTTTCACCGTTCTCATAACTTTGTAGTACCGTTGGTGACGAAGGTAAATTCGAGCCACCAGATGTGTGTTGGGGAAGACTGTCCAAAAATAATAGTAACAGATGTCTTTTATCTTTTGATTGTTTTGGAACAACTTCACCTAATTTGTGTTTTTTCTTAAACCTGTGATAACCATCGCGTATAAACTTCCATTTCCTCTTACATTCAATACCTGTAATAAAAACAAAATTATTTCTTACGGTTTCTTGGCCAGAGGTGCAACCCAAGTACGAATACTTAACTAATTCATTCCGTATATCAGAACCATACATATCCCGAGGTGTGAAACGTGTACTTAATGTCTTGAGACAGAAATCTAGTGCCAAATTTAATTAAAGCGCCCTCGTAGAACGACTTCAAATGCATTAAACAGTTAACACGTGCGCCTCAAACCACCCAGAGACAGTGGATCGTAATTTTTTAACTATAAAGATTGGTTTTAGTCGTGTTGTTGGTAATAGAAGATGCAAATTATTAGCTTGTAAAGAATCCAACGACGATATATTTGAAAAATCAATTATGGGAAAGAAATGAAACCAACAATATTTTAATGTAAGCCTGTATGTTACCTATATAAAATTGTCATGATGGTACTCTGTTTTGTGTCTTAATTAAATAAATAAATAAACAGATTCAATATCCCTACACCGAAACTTCTCCAAGGAACTGACGTAAATCGGGGCCCAAAAGACCTGCTGCCAGACCTCAAGGCATTGTCAGCTCTTACTGCGTAGACCGGACTGACTAACACCTTAAAATTGTATAATTATAAATTGAAGGTAGATTTGTAACACTAACTTTTCGGACCAGCTACACCTCAGTCCGCCCCGTGACCACGAAGTGCTGCAGTCTTCGAGACGTCGGAAGAAAATAAAATAAAAATCCGCGATAAAATCCGTTATAATAGTTAAATTTTCACTGGTGGTAGGTCTCTCATTATGTAAGAGGCCGTCTGGGTGGGTACCACCGCAATGTCTATTTCTACCGCCAAGCAACAGTGTGCATGCACTGTTGTGTTTCGGTTTGAAGGACATTGTAGCCAGTATAACTACTGGACATAATGAGACTTAACATCTTATGTCTCAGGGTGACGAGCGCAGTGGAATGCCACACAGTACTTTGTTAGTCAAGGTGCTGGATGGTGTTGCTACTGTTTATGGGTGGTCGTATCGCTTACCATCAGGCGAACGGCATGCTCGTCTCGTCATTAAATGCAATAAAAAAAAAAAAAAAAAAAAAAAAAAAAAAAAAAAAAAAAAAAAATTTCAATAAACTGACAAAATGTCAGCCCATTTTTTGATTGGAGATGAACCTCTTTTTTGTCTCACTGGCTGGGTCCTTTAGAACAATTTTGCCAATGCCAAGTGAGGCGGATGAACCATCTATAAATCCTATCCTAGAATACAGGCGAGATTAGAAAGAGAAGCTAATTTATACCTATAGATTATGAATAGATCGTCGAGTAAATTTGTTGCTAACTGAAATATGTAGAGTATTTTATAGGTACACCTCAAAGATATTCAACAGTGGGTATAGTCAGTTAAGAAGTCTTTGGTACACCTATTGCTATAGCGCCAAATTTTGTAGATGGTCTGATATACTTAAGCATCTTGTTGTTTGTACAATCTTCTTCGAGACTCTTATCGACGCTTATCTCGAGCAACTTGCAGCAAATTGCCATTTCATATTTACGAGGCTAGCGAGGGCTACGACCAAAGAGCATTATAATACTATGGAAAGCTACGACGAAAATATTATGTAAGTTTCGGTGATTTTGCTAATAGGGATAAACTTAAATATTTTCTCTAAAAAGTATTAACTCTAAAGTGCGCCAGTAGTGTTGATATTAATATTTGTGTAGTGTATATTCCTCCACCAATTTCACCTTCATATTTAGATACGCTACTCAATAATATTACAAAAGTTATAAATAATAAGGTAAAAAATAAATCCATAAATTTAGTAATAGGTGATTTTAACATGGGTAATATACGTTGGGAATATGATACGAACAAAATCAGTTTACTCCCAAAGGATGCCAAAAGTAATTTAGAGGCAGAGTTTCTTGACATCATTACATTCAACAATCTTCAGCAATTTAATAATGTTGTAAATGCTTCGGGACGCATTCTTGATCTTATTTTCTGCGACAATTCCTTGAGTGATATCTCTGTCACACAAGTCAGCAATCCTCTTGTTGTTATCGACTCCCACCATCCAGCTCTAAGAGTAACGCTTTCAACTAAACTTTGTTGTCCAATATTGCACAGTAAAGGGTCTAAATTAAATTATTATTTATGTGACTACGATAAGGTCAACAATGAATTGTCTAAAATAGAATGGGATACTATATGGAAAGGCGAAACTAATGTCAATGTGATGCTACAAAATTTTTATAATGTTCTTATGCCTATAATAAAAAAGTTTACTCCAATCACCAAACTAAAAAATGAAAACTATCCTGTTTGGTACAGTCACTCTTTATTAAGGGTTATAAAGGAAAAAGCTAAGTACCATAGTTTGTACAAGAGGTATGGAAACCCTAGAGATAAAATTGTATTTGAGGATCTTAGGTTGCGCTGCAATAAAATGAGAGATGAATGTTATGCTAAGTTTAAAAATAATATTAAATCACATTTGCAACATAATCCTAGACACTTTTGGAAATATCTAAAAAACAAAAATACCAGAAACATTTCAATACCTCACGAAATGCATTTGAATAATATTAAATACGCTGTAGGGGGTCAAGAGTTGTGCAACCTATTTTCTGAACATTTCCAATCAATTTACACTGGTAACTCCACTACATCGAAACGACTTTCTCAAAACCCTAGTAGTATTGAATTTAGCAACTGTATAATTAGCACCAAGGAAATACTTAACTGCCTATCTTCCCTAAATTCTCATAAAGGCGCAGGACCTGATGCAATCCCTCCTATATTTCTTAACAAATGCGCAAAAAATCTAGCGGTCCCACTTGCAACACTTTATAACCTTTCCTTAACCTCAGGCATATTTCCTGAGCAATGGAAAATAGCGCATGTGACTCCAATCTTCAAATCTGGCAGTATCGACAACGTGGTAAATTATCGACCAATATCAATTCTCTCGTCTTTTGGTAAAGTTATGGAGTCATTAGTACAATCCAAAATGTATTATCATTTGGACCATTTCCTTAATGATAATCAGCACGGATTCCGTCCAAAGAAATCAACAACTAGTAACTTAGTTGAGTACATATCTGACATATCGATAGCTTTGGATGCTAATCACGAAGTTCATTCTATATATACAGATTTCAGGAAGGCGTTCGATTTAGTGGATCATAATATACTCCTAAAAAAATTAGCTATCATGGGAATACACGGTTCATTATTGCGGTGGTGCGAGTCATACTTAAAGAACCGTTCACAATTAGTAGCTATAAGAGGGTTCACATCCGTCCAATTCACAGTACCGTCAGGAGTGCCTCAGGGTTCCCATTTGGGTCCCTTATTTTTCCTTGTCTTTATAAACGATATATGTGATAATATCGATTCCAAATGTAAATTGTTTGCGGACGACTTAAAACTATATCGTACTATAGAAACCGCAGCTGACATCAGAACTCTCCAATCTGATATAGACAAAATATTTGGGTGGTGTCAAGAAAATTGCATGCTCTTAAACTACGATAAATGTCATTTTATTAAATTCAGTCGGAAAAGAATGACTTATACACCGCAATACGTCATACACAATAATCCTCTTTCCGAAGTTGCTTATATTAAAGACCTAGGCGTAATATTTGACAACAAATTAAATTTTAGAAATCACTTTGACCATATTATTAGCAAATCCTCTAAATTATCTGGCTTTATAGTTCGCGAAATGAAAATATTTAAGGAACCTCAAATAACAATATCTATTTACAATAGTATCATTCGGAGTATTTTGGAATATTGTAGCCCTGTCTGGAATCCATTTTACCAAGTGCACTCTAACAGAATAGAGATGGTCCAAAAGAGATTTCTATATCATTTATGTTACTCGAATAATAAATGCCGCATTTTAAATTCATACGCTGAAAGAGTGGATCATTATAAGATGACCACTCTCAACGCACGTCGAAAAATTTCTGATCTCATGTTTTTATATAAACTACTACATGGTAAAATTGATTCACCCCAACTTCTCCAATCAATAAATATAAACATCCCGCGTCCCTGCAGTCGCCTACGCAACCGAAAAACATTTGTATCTCCAAGTTGCCGGACAAATTTAGGTTCTAACTCGCCAATATGCAGAATAGTTTATTTAGCAAATTCGATACGCAATGATCTCGATATTTTTATTGGTTCGACGGCCTTCGTTAGAAAAAAATTAAAAACATTGTTTAAATAACTTTTTGCTTTCTTATTATAATACTTAAATTGATTGTTACCTTCTATCATCACTATGATTTTTAATTAAGTACCGTAATATAATATGACACTGTAATATGCGCTAGCTGTATTCACATCAAGTAGATGTCAATAATTGATAAAGTAATCTTAAGAAGGATATTTTTTTATGTTTATTTAGTTCTAAAATTGTACATCAGTTTTGTGAATCGAAATAAAAAAAAAAAAAAAAAAAAAAAAAAAAAAAAAAAAAAAGTATCATTTTTATAGTTTGCGTAAAAATATTTCATTTTTAATAATAACAATTAAATCCATGAATAATCATAAGTACAGTATGCTATTCTATACGTATCAAGGCAAAAATCGTAAAATACTATATATTTATAACCGAGTTAACCAAACCCAGGGAAATCAGATGTTACACCCAAAATGTACAGTCGAAAAAGTGTATGCTCAACCACTTTAAGGTTTAAATAAGTTGCTTGCGCGTCATCTGTCAGCAACATGCAACTCACAACTAAAGACTGATACCTCCTGTTTCCTTTGTACATCTCCGAAATGATCGCACCTGCTTGGTAAAATATGAAAAATGAGCGTTTTATGATGAGAAAGTGTACTAGCACCAAATTGGGTAATTGTACTACAAAGCTCTCCTAGGTCCTACTAGTGATGCGACTCGAGTAGGATTTTATGACTCGAGTAATTTTAGTACGTCATTTGAGTTGTACTAGAGTTTTCGAGTCACTCGAGTTGATGATTTACACACCCTATAACTCGAGTAAGATTTGTTTATATTAATATGCTGGAAAGTGAAATAAAATAAGATATAATAGTGATTGTTCACTAGTTAAATTGAATTACTGCTTGCTCTATCACATGAAAATTGCTGAATTAGCCATAAAAATGTTAAATTGGTAGCAATAACGTTCGCGGCGTAGACAGCGACAAGTGAATAGGGTAGTTGACTACTTTTATTAATACATTTATCAAAAATGTATACCGGCCAAAATCTATCGGAAAAATAATTTTCAAAATTGGGGAATAATTAGTAAGTTGTAAAGCTTTGAAATTTGGTGGAAGGGGAAGTTGTCAAATATCAGTAATATTACATTGTGACGTCACCGACCATAACGCTGCGTGCGTGCGAAATATATAGCGCGATATCTCTTCCACGTAAAAACATGACTTGAGTCGCATCACTAGGTCCTACCCGTCGCACGATGATGCAAGCGCACATTTCTAGAACATTCCGCTAGGAATTATGTATCGGCAGTTTTTTTATCTTAGTGAAGCGCCAGGGATATCATTATTTTGCTCACACATACGTATACAGCATTTTAATTTTCAATCATTTACTCATATTGAGTTCTATAAGTTGCAATGTTCATTTATATTTATAAGTTGGTGTTTTTTTAAAGTTTGTTCGCGAAATGCATATGGGACATACTTGTGATAATTTTTTTTCGACTATTAATGAGAGCTTGTATGCACCCAGACCTCATTTGGTATTTTAATACCAAATTAAGGATTTCATATCTTTTTATTTTTTTATCCCTTTATATAAAATAGCAATTTGTATAGATAGGTATTTGCAGTTGATTAATCGAAAAGTGTTGATTCTAGCACGTCTGTAAATTTACCATAGCCCATAAACAAACAGTATCTATCGATATCGATAAACTGTCACAAGGGGTCACAGCACAACTAAATTTCTTGATGTCTATGAGAGTGTACGCTCAAATGTCATAGCATTACTTCTTCTAGTTTATTTGTCTCTGATTACTTCTATGCTTTATTTATTCTGAGTTTCCACTATAATCTTTTCAATATTTTACATTCGATTTTATGTAAAGCAATTTAAATAACACACTGCATAGATTATTATAATAATGATTAATAGTGATATATTCATCTTTGGCAAAAATTAAACGCACCAATGAGAGTAATCATATTCGAACCTCCGATAGGTGGGATAAGGTATTCTTACCTATCTTAGTTTATAGAAACACATATAACCACTAAAAGTAAAATTGTACTTTTTTTTATGGCACTTGTGTGAATCACATTTTGCTAATGTCAAGTTTGGGTTGTCTTTTTTTATTATGTGTAGTATGTCGAAGTAAAGCAGTGGCTACCTTACCAAGACTTTATCGAGGAGTTTTGGCGGCAACAAAAAAACACTTGATTAGCACGATTATTTCAATTCGCTTTATTTGAGCTCTTTAATAGAACTATATTGGATAATATACCACCATAATTATGGAATATAACACTAAAGTATCACCAAAATAATGAATTAAAACAAGAGCACCTCATGACACTTCCAAGTTCCCGCCAAAACTCAAATTGTACTTTGTTATCGGTGAATAAATTATTGATAGTTAGCAATCTATGGCAATACGACTCATCTCTACGGCCTACGCCGCGCCGTACAAGATGGCGTCGAATCACGCGTCAAACTGCATACACCATTTGTCTCTGTCAAACACGCCCAAAGGGAATTTATAATACTACTGAAAATTCATTTCAGCACAACGTATACTCCACCACGACACATTGTTATGTTTAATTTAGTGCATAGATTACGGTGGTATTTTCATGTAGGTATACGCGCTATACGCTGCCAAGTCTTTAGTATAATAAAATTAGGTACTTACTATTTTTATTTAATTCCTTTCCTATGGCTCGCCACACTTTATCTTTTATCAAATTATTCCGGTAATTTGGATTTGATGTTTCGTAGAGGACTGGATGACCTGCAACAATATTTATTAATTTTTCTTCATCATCCCCAGAAAAACTCGTCATTTTTAGGAAGCGCGATGCGTGTGCCCGATGACCGATCATAACAAAATGTGAGACAAGTTTGCACGCCATCTAGTGACAACCCATTACAACAAATGAAAAACTTGAACGGCAAAAGGAAATACCGAATACCTTTTAATTTATAACTATTTATTAAGTACTTGTGAGTAATGTTATGAAGTAGGTTACAAGAATGAAATGGTATACATAATGGTTAGGTACTATTTTCTATCGCAACTCGCTAACCAAAACAAAATATATGGATTCTAGGATTAGGATTTCAATCTATACTAATATTATAAAGCTGGAGTTTGTTTGTTTGAACGCGCTAATCACAGGAACTACTGGACTGATTTTGAAAATTCTTTTACTAATAGGAAGCTACATTACTCCTGAGTGCTATAGGCTACTTTTTACCCCGGAAAAACTTTACCACGCGGGCGGAGCCGCGGGCAAATGATAGTATGATAAAGTAAATGGGTAAATTTTATTTCTGTAAAGAATTAAAAGCGTTACCCTTCCTTGCTTCGTCTTAATCGGATAAAAAATGAATGTTGGTAAGAACACAAAAGTGAATCGATAGGTAGGCGATTTGAATTTTTCAATTTGTTCAGCCAGTTTGAGATCGACTGTACCTTTAAAAAATATTTAGATCTCTTTAAATATGTAACTCAAAGAGTTCTATAGAGTTATATATTCTTTGCTGTTCTAAATACTGTCACTTAAAATTTTACCATGCATTGCACATGTTATATAATTTAAGCCTAATATTTCACGTATGTGTATTATAAAAACTAGCTAGTCTGTTTTGCGAACCTACAATAAGAAATATAGAAATATATGTCGAAAATATAAGATGCCGTTTAAAAAACATCATTGTCAACTGGGCCTTGGTAAATATAGTTCAAAACCAAAATATCCCATACCTACGTAGGAAGGTTCTGTGAAATAAAATAGGACAGATCACAGAATTAATAAAATAAAAAATAATAACTCAAAACATAAAATGAGTATAAAAAATGTAGGTAGATAGCATTGATTTATTAAAAAACTCTTAATACATCAATGGCAGATAGTTATTTATTTTTCGGGAACTGGCCCAGTGAATGCACCCTACATAGGTACATAAACACGTTGCGACTCATTGGAATAAACGCCGAATACCTAATTACTAGCTCTAAGAGTAGATCATGATGTGTTTCCGATTTAACGCTGTGTCGAAAGACCAGTGGCAAAAATTCCCCACAAAATTAGAAAGAAGGAATACTCGCAGGCTCTGACAGCATGCTCTTAAAGACGCCTGGCTTGTGGGCGAACCTATACCGCAGCATGAGGAAGATGTGCCAGGTGGCGCAGTACCACCCGGAGACCTACGACCACTTCCGCAGTTACCCCGCCGTGGTGGCCGAGAGGCAGAGGCAGCTCTACGAAGGCGGCACTCAACTGATCCATCCGCTCAGTTTGGTCAGGTGATGAGACTGTTACGAGTAGCTGGTAGATGAAGAAATAACAATTCCGCTCTAATTCAAATTATGTCTTGAGTAAACAGAGCGCTAAAACGTTTCATGTCCTGAAAAAAATCCTCCAACAAAATCACATTCCGCACCATAGCACAGAACATACTAAAAATAACTAACAACCAAGTAACTGACAAGCTTCTTAGTACCATTTTCTAGTGTTAATTATCCTTTCAATGCAGCTTATTCTGGCACACCACAATGGCGTTCGTGAACCTGGTGCACATGTTCATTTCAACGCTACGTTTGTTCTTCGTACTGACTCCACCGCATAGACAAACGCTCCACGTTGTCGACGACGTCTTGCTGGCATTCCACGCGCTGTGCTTCCTCGATATACTGATGAATTTCAACATCGGATATATTGAGAAGGAGTCTTCGAACATCGTCATGAATAGACGAAAGATTGCTTGGTATTTTCGATCATGACTAATTATTAATATGGTTGTAGTCAATATTTCTATACTAATAAGGTCTAAAATGTAGTTTCTACGTATATTTTTATAATTTTATGCGTATCATCATAGCCTGATGGTAATAAATCCAATATCCAGAAATTATATTATAATTTTCATGTTGTCATTAAAAGCGAATTTATAAACGCCTTCCCTTAATTATTTGAACCTCAAGGTTATTCTTCACATACGTACCTATTGGTAGAATTCAATGATCACTACGGTTTACTAGTCACTACCTGCGGCGCTGGTTCCTGTTGGATATAGCCTCGTGCCTACCCGTAGCTTTCGTCCTCCTGTACTTAGAAGTAGAGGACACTCGGTACATTCTTTTTGCCCACATCCTGCCCTTGCTGCGGACGCCGCGCCTCTACACGGCTCTTACTAATGTGAAAATTTTTATGAAGGTACTTCATGTTTCTTGTTATACCTTGAATAAAAAATAGTTTGAGCACAATGTAAAACTTACGCGCCATCCCGTTCAATATCGAAATTATGAAGATACTCCGAGTGCAGGAGTTAGAGGTACTCAGCCCATAGGCATTATGGTGGGTATTTTACTACTTTAAGACGGTTTCCTTTGGGAGTGATACAAGGCCGTAATCGCTCCATTCTGCAGAAAAAAATGCTTCATAGCTCGATCAGTAATAACTTCAGTAACGATTTGTGGATATAATGTAGTAAATATTGACTACATGAAAAATTTGTGCAGATATTCACCCGCTCATACATGTGGTACGGCACGATACGCCACGCAGTGTTATTTGTGATGACGGCACACTGGTGCACCTGCTTCGTATACCTACCACCGGTCTTATGTTATTACTGTAAGATTTCTTTACCTACTTTTATACATCAGTACTAAACCGCACTTACTGCATTCAAAGAAGATACTATATTCAAAGAAGGCGAGAAGAAAATAGAGCACAGCTTAGTACGGATCGAAATACTCAAGAATAAATCTGATTTTCGCTTTTCTTAGTTTTAAATTTTATTTAGGTAATGTTAAATGACTCTCAAAACTATATTTAATTTCAGGGTACGGGCAAATCCCATGGAACTACAATAGATTCCTCAAAGATCTAGATAGGGATTTGTGGAATATTGACGTACAAAATCGATACAGGAAGGGAATGTTCATAGTGCTATCGGCTTTTTTCGGTAAGACTGATGTTAACCATATGGCTGATAAGACACATTTTCAAGAGTTTACCAAAGCATGAGCCCTGATTATAATTGAGCAGTTGGTAGATGAAACTTAAGCCAGGCGCAATGCACCTGCTGTTAAATACTTATTTACAATGGCCGATGATTTACAAGGACGAGAGACGAAATCCCCAACCAACAAAAAAGATCTTATATGGGTCTGAGTTCTGAAGCGTAGGTATTCTCAACTGATTACAACTCCGCGTGATAATATAATGTTATCATCAGGGACGGGGTTCTCAATGTTCCGCGCGTCCGAACCGGAGGAAATCGTGATACACGCGTTGATCATACTCTACTCCGCCATGTTTATGGTTTACACTCTAGGTAAGTGCAGGAATCATTTAAAGATTTGATAATGCACAATCATGCAAGATTTACATTATATATTAGCTGTAGCAGTAGGTATCTCTAAGCTACAAAGATACCCAGCATGTAATTTATAGTTTTAGGGGTACAAAATATATATATTGAATATCTATACTTACCCGAATATTTCGGCCACGTCCTTACAAAACCGATATTTTTTTTAATTCAACAATAAAACCCTAAATACCGTATCGCTTTTTTGTTATATAGGTACTGCACACGGTCCCACCGCGCGTCGCCGATTTCTTTTATTACTTGGTTTAAAGCCTCAAAATTTGAATAAAAGCTTCATATTTGTTAACCCATTATCAAATTCCAATATGTGGCTATTGTTGGAATATAGATAATACGATAGTCGAGAAGAATGAGGTCTTCTAACGTGTTTATTTTATACCTACATAACTTTGTTTTATTTTTATAATTTTATAAAATAAATAACTAAGTGTTGGAACTGCTTTAGTGTTACTGTTGAAAGTCTACATGACGACGTACAGTTCGACGGTGCGTTATCACGAACTCATGAATCAAGTTGAGGTATGGAATAATAATTGTCACTCACTTATCAGTAGCAAGTCTAATTACCATCTTAAGCGCCTAGTACACCGACTATTGACATTAACTGCCATTTTGAAATGAGAAATTGGTAAGGAACATATTTTATGCAAAACATAATAAGGTACAAAAATAACTTGCTCTATGTGATGAACTTGACATTGCTCTGGCCCTAAGCACAATTAATCTAACTTCCAAATCACTGAACCTTACGAAGTCGTTTTTCCAGGAATACATGACATACAAGCAGTTCCCTGCGCCGCTTAAGAAGCGTGTGCGGGCGTTTTACAACTACAGATATCAAGAGCGTTACTACAGGGAGGAAACCGTCATCGACTGCCTCTCAGGTCTAATTCACATCGTCCTTTGAAGAACACAAAACATTCGATAACTAAAATAGGTTTAATATATATATAATAAACTGTTTATGAATAAGGTCGTTGTTCTATAAAAGTTAAGACTGACTATTTGAAAAAGTATTTTCTTTTTAAGATGGCTTACAGACTAATAAACAAAGGAAATATACAATATCAATCATAATAAATATAGCTATTGTAGACACATTAGGGTCAATGGTCAAGCAATGAAAATGCCCAAGGAACTCGATCAGATTTTTAGGGAAAAGATAATTATGCTTTTGTACCTAAATGATTGTTAAATAAAACAGATTTAAAAAAAACAGTTTTTGAAAGTACCGCTTTTGAAGGTAACGCTTTTAGAAATTGAAAATATTATACATACATACATACACACTCACGCCTTTTATCCCTGAAGGGGTAGGCAGAGGCGCAACTAGTGCACCCACTTTTTGACGTGCGTATTCCGTCCCATGATATGATAGGTGGCGAGCCTATCGCCATATCGGGCACAAATTCCAGACTCCGGGCTGATACTGATTAGAAAAACCCAATATCATTTTGCCCGACCCGGGGATCGAACCCAAGACCTCAGCATTGCAGTCGTACCGTAATACAACTACACCACCGAGGCAGTCATATAAAATATTATGTCCTGCTTAATATTTATGTCCACCGTATTGTCCAACATAAATTAGAGGAGCTTCGCAACGAGATTACCCTGCACACGTGCCACAAGTTGGTGAACAAAGTGGCCTTGTTCGAGGGTGTGCCGGCGTCTGTAGTGGGTTCGGTGCTCGGCTGCCTGCGGCCCGAGGTGTTCCTGCCCAATGACCCGGTGGTGCGCGCCGGTGATATCGGCGAGTGCATGTACTTCATAGCTAACGGGACGGTTGCTGTGTATTCGTTGAAAGGAGTCGAGGTTTGTTTTACAAAATTCTATAGTTATTGTATATAGAAGGCAAGTGAGGTTTTCAACTTTGTAGGGCTCATGGAAAATCCATAGTCCACACTCAAGAATATCGTTGTGTCTTTTTTTATCTAGTAAAGTACTTGGACTGTGAACCGTGAGGTTCTGGGTTCGATTCATGAGGCGAATGTGAATTATTCGAATCAAATATTTTTGTACTTTAGGTACTACTTTACTTTACTTTTGCATTGTTTACTTACTTCCTACCTATTGGTAGGTAGGTACTTAAGTAAGTCGCATTTCCGAGATAGAAATCTGCGACAGATTTAGCAATGAGCTAGCCTCAATCCCAACCATGAAACAACTGACCGACTAGGTATCTTCATATATTTTAAGTACATAGTAAGAATGTCGGATAACTACATAATTGTACCTCTTTCTAATCCTTCGGCGATGATGGTGCAAACAACAACAATTTGTGATGAGTAAAGACATCTTCCAGTAACAGCAAAGTGTCTTCAGTGTCTTAAAATCAGCTATAGGTATAGTCTATTCTCGATACCTTTTGTTTTGAATCCAAGGTTTGTCATTTGGAAGACGGCGCGCACTTCGGAGAGGTGGCATTGCTGATGAGGGACCGCAAGCGTGTCGCCACCGTCGTCGCCGTGGAGATCACTCAGTTGTACCGACTGGATGCTGGGGATTTCAGGTGCTCACTAACTTAGACCACTGTGTATTTACTGAAAGGTGATAATAGGAGCACCAAGTAACTTTTCTTGTACTTACTAAATTTTTAAGGATCTACATTTTTTTCGAGAAGATTGATTTTGTAAAGATGAAACAGTGATTGCCCGCTGATTGGGATGCATTGAAAAGCATCCTTTGACACCATTGATGCTGTGTGTACCTGCCAAGAAAACCATCGATATAATATTATATTTACCGTTATATTCATAGCCTATTGTATTTACTTAATTTTTTTAAAGATTTTAGCCACTACTTTTTCATTCTCTAGGCAATTTCTTCTCACACACGAGGTGTTATATGAGAGGATAGAATCATTGGCGTCAAAAAGGATGCACGAAACTGTGCTGCTGGATGAGGCATTTAGAAAAGATCGGCTGAGTGATAAACATCAGGGTGTAATGCCTCACATAGGGACCAGTAACTGACCACAAATAGTGTAATTCACTATGAATTTACACTTACTAATCTGAACCGCTATGTATAAGCAATAAACATTTGAATGTATTTTTTTAATTTAAATGTCTTATTGTAAGGTAAAGGTCTCCTGTTAATTTTATATATTGTAATAAACTGTTACAAATTGAATAGATTTATAGAATATTATCCTGGATTAAGATATGTCCTTTTTATTACTTAAAGATACACCAGGACTTCCATCCTGGAAAAGGTTATCCACACAGGCAAGGTAACAAGAATAACCTAGTAGGTATTAAAAACTTTATGGTTGGATTATTATTTGATTTTATTAAGCCTGTGTTCCTAAAAAGGCAGAGTTGAATAGTCTCTGAAGAAGTGGCAATCTTAATGGGGCATACGCATAAACTATTTTTACATTCTTTGATCTTATGCCTGATTATATTTTTTTTATTCTCTTTCTCATTTTATGTTATATCTTTATTTATTACACCTACCTGTATTGTTTATCTCTGCATCACCCTAAGGTTGACTGGTAGAGAATGCCATTCGGCATTAAGTCCGCCTTTATACATTATTGTATAAAAGTAATAAATAAATATTAAAAATAAAATATATACGTAAGGGGCCTCAGTGGCATAGTTGTATTACCGTACAACTACAATGCTGAGGTCGCAGGTTCGATCCCCAGGTCGGGCAAAGTGATATTGAGTTTTCCTATTCAGTATCAGGGATGCATCATGGCACCGAATAACGGCGAAAAGTGGGTGCACTAGTTGCGCCTCTGCCTACCCTTTGGGGATAAAAGGCGTGTGTGTGTGTGTGTATGTATATATAAGGATACTTTTTCTCGCTGTAATAGCAATCAAAAAAAGGTAAATAGTATATTAAAACATTTAATAACAAACATGCCCACAAACAAGTCCAATCATACAAAGGAATGGTAATATACGCTATATCTTAAACTAGTCATCATACGTAAATGCCGACCCACAATAGTAGGAACAAAATTCCAAAGCCTGAAAAAAGGGCGGCTACAAGCGACAGTAGAAGTTCCTTGAACAGATCACGCGATAACTTTGTGCTGGTCACCTCGTAGACAAAGAACCACGCCGTGAAGAATATGCCGATGCCCAGCAAAAGCAACGTGAGATGTGGAAACACGGCTGGGTTTATTGGAGACGCGTAGCGCACCATCGACTCGATTTCCAACTACAAACACAAATTTCATTAGATTCACTCACGCAACCCATCGATCATTGCTTATATTGGAAACTTACGCTCATTTTGGAAGATCTGTTGTTATTAGATTTATTAAATTACACGTTTTATCGTACGTAATACGAATCAGATACGAATAGAATACAATACCGGTAATCTTTTTTTAACCAATCTGCAAGGTAAACGTCAGCACTCAGCCGTCAACAGCATAAAAAAAAAAAAGGTAGAGTGGTCTGAAATAGTAGTACTAAAACCTTTTATCGAATAATCGACTATGGCAAAACCATCACAATAGAGAAAACAGATATTGTCCGTGTAATAAATAATAATAGCTAGTAACACTCAGTTCGGTTGTCAAAGGTGATCATGGAGTGCGATGTTTACAGCTGTTTTATTTCACAATGACATAAAAGTTGATCACGATTCACGATATTTTTTTAGTTTCAGCTGTACTTTAATATGTGAAAATGTGTTCTCAACCATTAATAATTAATGTTAACAGACTGATAAGTCAAAATATGAATGTGTGCAGTGAATCGAAACCTGCAAAGGCAAAAGAAAAAGTGATGTCTTACCAAGAAAAGTCCGTGGGATCGACTCCGTTCTTTAAATGCGAGGCGTGCCCGTTCATGGCGCTTGCGGAAGACGACATCAAGTTTCACTTGTTCACCGTCCATCCAGAACTAGCTAAAACAAACGGCCTTGCTGACAACGTTCAGATACCTTGTCCAGGATGCAACAGTGTATTTGATGCAGAGGAGACGTTGCGAACGCACCTACGTAACCATCACAAAATGGGCTTTAAAGACGTAAAGAAAATGATCAAGAGTCTTGTGCAAATAGCCCTCAAGGACGCCAAACTGAAGAAAGAGACCTCCACAAATGAGCAACGCGCGGAAGAGCCCGTACCACGACAGATAAACGAAATGAGGATACCACAAGTGATAGAAATTGTACCCGACGTGATCAACTCCAACAACGACCTGCCGAGGGGAGTGGCCTTCATATCCATGGATGACCTTCACAAAATGAGCACTCCTAACTTTGAGAAGGTGGACCCCAAAGATATTATTCAGGAGGCGAGTATCAACATTGTGTACACTAATGAAGTATCCACACAGTATGTGAATGTGTCTGATGCAAGTACAAACCAGCAATGCAGCATTGTACAGATGCCAAGTGTGACTCCCGACCTCATATCGTCAATACACCCTCGAAAGAGCACTACTGATGACAATAAATCATTATCATCAAAAGACTCAGACTCCCCGATTGCACCAATCAAACATTCACACAATGAAGGAAGTGAACCAGTGATTATTGAGAAGTTGGGGGAGTCTTGTGCCATTGATGGATGTCATATACGCTTGAAGGATGAAAAGAATCTCACTTATCACAGGAAATGTCACCAGAATGGTCAATTTATGTGTCCAGAATGTTCCAAACTGTATCTCAATCCAGACGCCTTACACACTCACTTATGGAAAATACATTCAGTGGATTTAGAGTTGCCCACGTGTGAGATATGTGGGTTTAAAACATTCAAGAAGCACAGACTCTTCAACATACATATGAAGTGCCATGGAAAAATCAAATCTCATTTCTGTATGTTGTATTCACTTATTTTATTTGAGGCTCATTTTTCTCTTGTTATTTAAATTGTATCATTAACCTTGTATTTTTGACAAGTTATCTTTAGAGTAGTTTAGAGAACTGTTAAATGTAAGATAATTGTTTCATAAGGGTTATATTGAAAAATCAATAATTAGGTTTTGCTTTAGAAATGTTACCTGGCACCATAAAAAAAAATGTTTCTCTTCAAATGTGGGTACTGCAATAATATAAAATAAATTTATTCAGTTTTTCAGCAGGCTCTTAAGAAATCAAAAGAATTCATACTGTGCCAAGTGTAACGATAAAGTTGTTTTTCCACATATGCATACTGTCTACTATGTATGTATTAAAGAAAAGGGAATATAATTTGAGTTTATGCCTGTCCCTCATGTAGTTTTCTGCCTAAACTTTTTACATTAATCGCACATTTATAGGGTCACAAAAAACAATGTAACTAAAATAGACTCTAAAATGTGTATTTTAAGTTTTGTTGTATGTATGTCTATTGGGGACGTATGCAGTCGCACACACGGGTGATCAGTTCACCTCCTTGGAACTATTTCACCCTTAGTCCCAGTTCAAGTTCAAGTTTTGTTAGTTACCAACAAATTGATTACTCTAGTTTTATTAATTACAGTTGTCATCAATGTTATTGATCAGCTAGAAATTAATTGTCTCACCAAACTTTAATAGCACTATTAACTTCATGGATATTAAGAATATTTCAAAATGCATAACATCTTACTTACCCTCACTGTTTCCTTACTCTTACTACTCAACTACTTACCTCACTTATGAAATATTTTCAGGTTCGGAATGTCCAAGATCATTCAAGAATCCAAATCAACTGTCAAAACACAAACTAGTGCACAAAAAAGAGTCGACACCCGTGAAGTGCGGGATCTGCCAGCGGGAGTTTCGTAACGAGAAACGACTCAAGGCTCATATAGCGCAGGTCCACGAGAAACGGAAGCCGTTCCAGTGCTGCCACTGTGACTACACCGCTGCACGGAAGGAGGAACTCAAGCTGCATTTAAGGTCTCATACAGGTAATCGAATTTTGTTTATTGTTGTGTGTTCAGACGGTTTCCTGCTTAGTCTAGTAATAATGCATATAACTAAAAAAAAAACTGAAAATTCCTTAACCAATAGGTAGCTCTATAATCTCCTAATAAAGACTTAAAAACGGGTAAAATCACAAGTATAACTATTTTATGAATAAAATACAATGCAGTTGTATTCATTATTTGCGTTCATCTTTCGCAGGTGATAAACCATATTCCTGTAATCAATGCTCATACAGATCAAGCGACCACAACTCTATGAGAAGACATAAAAGATTGCACTCTAAAGAAGGCATGTATAAATGTAAATATTGTCCATACACAGCGATACATTCAAACATGTATACTGCCCACCTAATCTCCAAACACCCAAATATGAATTCAAGTGATCTGCATTGTTGTATATATTGCCCATTCAAAACAGTAAATAAAGATAAGTTTATTCTCCATATTTCAAGTCATAGTGATAAAGAAGGCATACAATTATTAACAGAGATTACTAAAGGGAAGCCTAATAAACCAAGTTGGACTATACCTAGCAAGACTGAGAAGAGCGTAGAAGACAAGGTAGAGAGTGAGAATGTAATAGACACTACAAAGACAGTTAATGAAATACCTATTGAAGTGTATGATTGCGACAGTATATCTGAGAGCTTACCTCAAAATTATCCCAAGAATTATTGTACTAGTACCACCAACGATGTTCAACAGGCTAACTACGATAGCCAAGTAATAGTCACTGATTTCAATAAAGAAGATAATAACTCGGACTGTGTCATATCGGAGAGTTCAAATGAAACGATGATGGAGCGGCATCAGTACCAGAGCAACCTCCACGATTTGCTCAACACCGCGGTATCAATGGAACAGAGTTTGCTACAAAACGAGAATGTAATCTCGCTAGCGTCCAATACTCTAGCAAATAGTATAAGTAGTAATATAATGAGTAATTTCCCTATAAGACTGCCTCCTGTCCAAAATTCGTTTCGATGCAACAACATAATGCTCAAACCAGTCAACAAGCTATCACTCCCCACCAAAGTCACCGGCTCAATAATAAAACCGACCCAAATTCTACCAGTGCCATCCTCGAGTAACTCTCCAATCAACATTTGCATAGAAGAAGGAGCTCCGAGAAAGAAACCCAAAATTTCTGTAAAAAGTAATCTTATACTAAAAGGTCCCGATCAAGTAAATATGTTTCACTCACAGCAGAAAATGGCGTTCAGAAGGTTAGAGGACAACGAGAGGTTCGGGCTGGGCGGGCCAGTGACGTTCAATAATCTCATAACAACGCAGTTTATGCAGCTGCAGCCGCAGACGCCACTAGACGAGGCAGCGGGAGATTTGATGCCGTATCCGCAAGAGGAGATGATGCCTGACACTGCTACAACGCCCGTCGACACTGAAATCACAAACGACTCCCAAATATTCTCCTTCAACCAGCAAATGAACAACACAATGACCATCCTACCACCGCCGCAAAAGATACAGAGCAACGATCCAAGCTACATTAAACTTGAGGCGACAATAAAGCAGAACACGCAGTCGCCTAGCCTAGAGCGCATGTGCAACGCGAACTTGCTCAGCAACACTGCGATCGGCCGCGAATACAAGGCCTCACCACCCTTAGAAGATATCCACAAGAACATAAGCGAGATCAAAAACGAGGTAAAGTCTGACGCCTTCTACAACATGGCACTGAACAACACACCCACCAATCCGCCTATAATCGAACAGTACCTAATGGATAATATAATAGGCGAGCAGTACTCTGGACATATGGATCTGTCCACCGCGGTGGTAGATGCGCTCGATCAGCAAAATTACGTTATCGAAATTGACGACAATTCAGACGACAACAAACTATTGCCGCGATTTGATATGAACAACTTTCCATTAGAATCGTTGTATCTGATGCATAATGATTTTCACTTCCTTGATAATGATTTAACTGCTAATAACATTCCGAACGAAACTGTTAACGAGATGAATAGACTGGTCCCTGAACTGCCTGATAGTCAAAAAGAGAGTATAGACGTGCCCGTGGATGTTCCTAGTGGAGAGTTTCCGACCTTCATCCAAGGCAAAAAGGATCCCATGATGAACACTCCGGTGCGACAAACGACAAATAAGATAAACGTCAAAAACATAGAATTAATGAAAAACTAGATATAATGAAATGTGTATATTTATTTGTAAAGACTGTTCTTATATCATTATAAATGTTAATTTATTACAACGGTTGTTTATTGTGCAGACCTGCATAGGGCTATATATTACATTATAGTCTACACTTTCACATATCTCAAATATTATCCAGTATCCTGGACGTAGCTAAATTGAACACCCCGGAAGCATATGCGTCGAGTGGATTTTACAAGCCTAGCTCTGATATCATCTGGCACATTCTCTGGATACGACGATGTCTCCAAATCCATAGAGTATGAAAATAATGAGCGGCAGATCTTTTCTCATTCAGATATTTTCCTTTTCCCATTATGCAAACAGTCTTTCACATAGACTGCTATAAAATCCCGGCTTTGTCTGACTTCTTGCCATTTGAAGAGCTTCCAATGGTCAACATCCTCAAAAGGACGCGGTTCTGTGTGCACACCTTTGCCTTCCCCTGGACCTATGATGATTAACACATTCCCCGAAAACTTTTTAAGATAGTTCTCAAAAGCCGCTCTTGCGTTGAAATAGCAAAACATTAAGGCAGTGTGAGGTTTGCTGAGTAGACCGATGACCTCCTTGTCTATCTCCATAGGAGTGAAAAGGAGAGGTATAAATGTAGGGGGGGCGTATTTACAGCGCCACCACGCGCCGTCAATTTCCACTCCTGATACGGGAAAACCTGAAACATATTTATATATAAGTTTGTTATACCTAATTACCCGCCAGACAAAAAAATATTGTAGGGGCCATTTTGTCTTCAGTGTCAATATGCCGTTGGTTCTACTATTTTGTTACAAAAATAATCAACGTGAAGTAACAACAGTTTCTGTTTCGAACAATATAAATTTTCGGAAACCCAATAAGATCCACATCTCTCCGCAAACTTCAGCTTTCCTAGAAAAGGTAACATCAGCACAATTTCATTGGTAAGAATAATAAAAATGGACAATTAATTAGGTACCTGTCGCTTGTGATATCATCCATTCCAGCAGCCCACTACCACAGCCAATGCTGACTATGTTAGAACACTGCAGATCTACGAGGCATTGTTTTAAGAATTGAAAGTTCTGCCCGCTTGGATACACCCATAGTAATTTATTCCTTTCAGGGTGATTATGGTATCTCTCCGCAATATCCATCCACTTACTATCTTTATATAATTCTAATACGGAATTTACTATGTCCCCTTCCATAGCAGGTCTTTAATAAATAGGAATTCAGTATTTCCTGGAATTGTAAAATACGTCAATTGTTTAGTCCACGGACCGAAACGGTTACTCTTTTAAAGGTTTTACCCACCATTTTTTCCGGTTAAGTTAAAAACCCTACCGATAAGTATAAACCGGTTTACAACCGGCTTCATACTTAACGGAAGTAGAAACTAGGACTTAACAGTGGGTATAGTCTTGTTCCAATTTCCTTGGCCTTGACTCCTTATCCTACATTGTAATCTCCCCTTTGAAATAGTAAGGGATCTTTGATATAGCAATAGGTAGGTACTGCTACCCGGAACAAATAAAACTTTTCATATTATCGAACTATATATCTAACTATAAGGTACCTAACGGTACCATTCCACCAGACCATATAAGATAAGCTAAGTAACTGCTGACTGTTTACACTTTATAGGTACTCACCCGTTTAACCAAAGCAAAGTCAAGATGGAGTAGTCACTTCCCTCCTGAGTATACCGTATCACACAGGACCAAGCATAATGGATTCAGGGCCGTATTTAGGGCTAAGGAAAAGAGCTCATGATCCTTACACTAATCTCCAGGTGAATTTTAGTTTGTCACTAATTTACGAGCTACAGGTTAATAAATTCGCACCGTATTCTTTTCACTGCGAAAATGCGGATGCCGGCCGTAACATTGGCCGAGAGCGTGGTGGTGCGTCCAAGACTTACGCAAGCTACCTACGTGATTTATCTTTTTATTGACGTCATTGAACGTATTCAGCGCTGAAAGTATTGTAGTAGATTTATTGATCGTTATTAAATTTTGGTATAGAGTAAAATTAACATGACATTGTACGATGTACCCTACTGTTAGGTTTCTTCAACTAGATTTTTAGTGTTTCTTAACTCTCATATCTTACTACAACAATAAAAAACATGTATTGTATTTTCATAGTACGCGCTCGTAGACAGCTAATGTAGCGTTTATTGTAAAAAAATTAAACAACTAAAACATTGTCATTGAAGACGAGGTGGGTGGTCCATGGTATAAATATTTTTAAGTAGTTTCCTAACTCGGTTGTATAAAAATGCGGTGAAATAGAATAATACAAACGTAGCCTTAATACTGACCTGTTTTTTTAACATCGGCGTTCTAAGGTATTGGCTGGCAACCAAAAATATAATAATAACAATAGGAACAAAACGTTTTAATGTATAGATCAGGTAGGGATTAATTTAGAAATCTTTTTTAATCATTCTGGTATGTATATCGCATTTCGTGCCCAACCTAATGGTTGGGTCCAGTAAGCAGTTACATTGCGCCTTGTAAATTGGCCTAGCGGTAAATTTTGATATTTTTTTCTACCCTTTTTAACTTTGGCCTTACTTAATTTCACGTTATGATGCAGCACTAAATTTTATACCACAGAGCAATAGTGTGCAATCGTTATTGTAGTAATTTTTAAACATCGTAAGTGGGTTTACTGAGCATTATGGTGCTTAACATAATTTTGTGTAACGGCCGCAGCTATGCACAATTTTATACTTGTTTTGAGTAGTGTTGATATAATTTCTGGACAAGCGAGTCCCTTACCGAAAGTGAAATAAAAAACTTAATTTCAAATACCACTTTATTTGTATTAAATATCGCGCGGTTCACAAACAATCATAAAATATTAGTAAATACACAAACCATAATAACAATTAATAATGTATTTCATACTAATGATCAATTAAATCATATTGAATCATCATCATCGGATCTCCAGTAGGACACACTCATCACCAAGAGCACAAAAACAGCAGAAATTCACAACTACCTTTAAAAAAACCATCTTTATCATGGGCGTATGGGATTACTCCTTCGAGACAGAGCGGTACAACCCAGCCCCAGAAAAACTGTTTAAAATACTGGGATGCATATTATGACTTTTCTTTTGCCTTCCCATGTACCATATCCTGACTAGGCCCTTGTTATCCGGGCTTTAAGAGCTAATTTTGATCAAGGTAAATTATGTGTATCAGCGCTTTCATACATTTTGTATGACAATAGTAAATAAAAAGTTCATGAGTTAGATATCCTGTCAATCTATATCTATATATATATATCTATATCGATATCACGAATTTACGCGTTATCGTATCGTTAACGTAATAGTTATGTTTAAGTTAATTTTTGTATAGAAATTTGAACAGCACCTCGGTGACCGTATTTGGAACTATAAATACCACAGCGTAAACATTGCGTGCGTGTAAATTTTGAATAGTAAGCCGTGTAACCATAGACAAGCATATGTCATTTGCCAATTGGACAATGGCAGTACGTGTCTCTTTTTTGATTTATGGTATCGTCTATCGAATACTAAATACGTTAACTTACGAGTCAATCCATACGAACGCAGAGTCGAAGCACATCGAAGTGAAAATCTGAAACTTAATATAGTAAATTCACTCTTATCTCCACAACGTAACTAAGGCACATATTTATTCTGAAATAAAAGAAAAACGCGCGCTTTCGACAGAACTCGCGCGTCTGAGCGCGACCGACGCTGATTGGTGCACGCGAATTCGTGCGAACTCAAACGCCTACTACGCGAATCAACGCGTCGTCACTTCGGAATAGGCAACTGACTTGTGTTAGAGTTGATCATTCGAAAGTGCGCAATCGTACGACTTGTGAAAAATTTGACCCTTCAATGCGCTTCGACTCTGCGCTCATATGAATTGACCTATATTCGATACGAACACGATACGAATACTACACGATAACACGTAAATTCGTGCTAGAGGCACTGATCAATAGCACTCTTGGTGACGCCATGCCTAACATTGTTTACATAATTATTATAGATTTTAAATGGTAATACAAGACTTGCTGAGCCTTTACACGCAGATAGCTGTTTTTACGTCGTTTATTCGTACTCAGCCAATATATAATGAGTAAAGACTAATGGCAGAGCTATAAAAGGAATCAAGCAAGGTAAGGTAAGTTGTATAAAAATTGGTATCAGCACATAACTTGAACATTGATGGTGAATATACTGAAGTAATTTTTTAGGCGTACATTTAGCGGAAGAAACGGTCGGGGATGGGCTGCAGTAAAATGTCACTTACTTATTTGTTAGTCGTTACACTAGAAAGGTTAATATATTAATAAGTATTGCAATTATCCTAATAAAGCGACGCCGCCCCTTCCATTCCATAATATAAATCCCAACATTCTTGACGAGCGCTCAGGTCATGTACTACTTTTTATATAAAAAGTAATGAATTCTTTACGTACGTAAAAACAGCCATCTGCGCAGTATCAAGTTAAAATGACTGGTTCACAAAATGTTACACATCAACTTATAATAACTTGAGATCAACTTGTGTTAGAGATCATCAACATTCAGTCGACAAAATAAATACTAGGTTATATGCAACATTGCTCTGTCGGACCTAGGTAAGGGCTGCCATTTAAATCACAAATATATAAATTTGCCAAGAATTTAATTTTATTTGACCAACCATGTGGCTTGTAAAAGTTTATGGCTACGCGGCAAACCTCGACCCAGGCAACCTATAGTCTAATAAGGGTACCATCAGACACATACCTTTACTAAATTAATTTTGTGGGACTACAGTCGAGTGAAGTTGGCTGCGGTGCGGTATCGACGGAACTTAGCGATAACTGTGCGAGTACGACTCAAATGCAGATTTATTTATTCGATTAGAACGATTATAATAACCATTTACACTAATCATTAAACTATAAAGATTAATTAATTACATGCAAATATAATAATAATTTTAAATGTGTCAAATAACTTTATGTCAGTAACCAGCACGTGTGCAGACACTTTTTGCAGGTGAGGAATTATGCAGGTGAAAAAACGGGTGACAGTAGTTCGTTCCATCGAGTTGTTTGTCAAAGCCAACAAAATTCTGTCGACCGTCGAGAAACGCTACATCTTTCAAAAGTCTATGTTATATTTGGAATTCTTACCACCAAGTGCACATGTCACTTTTTATACCTGAGTAACAGTAATAATAGTGTTACGCGCGCTAATACTCGCGGATAGTAGCGCCATCTATTGGCTAAAAGTGGTACTATCCGAATGTGGAAAGTTCGGCGAAGGAACATTCTCGAAAGATCTCGATGTCTCCAGAATGTCGTGGAAACGCGATAACTGACCTATATTTGCGAGAGAGTTCCCGACTATTCCGGATCTTTCGAGAATGTTCCACAGACTACGATAGTACTCGCGGCCGGCGACCGCGGCCTTGTGACCAAGGCCATTGACCGAGTATAAAAGTCGGCGCGCGGCCGCCGCCGGGCATTCAGTTTTGCTTAGCGAGCGGAGCGACAAGCGGACTACGAGCGATAACTCCGAGCGACTTCGAAGCGAATTGTGATTTGTGCGAACGTATAGTGAGTGACTATAATTAGTGTATTCGAAAATCGTAGTATCCAGTGCAGTGTTTTGGTTAGTTTAATTGTAATTATTTGCTAATAAAAACTTAATTGGTACTTTTATTGCAATACCGGCGTTTAATTGTTTATACCGAACCCCAGCACGTAACATTTGGTGTCAGAAGTGGGATAAACAATGCCGGTATTACCAAAGGAGGAAGAAGGTGCTAGTATCCGCACCCGAAGTCAGCGCCAGCAAGAGATGGACCGGGGCCGTTTCGAGGATTCCCCAGCGCAGGTAGTTGGACAACCGACAAGGCAGCCTACCCCTGGACCATCTGGAGACTCTCCAGCGTTGGCACCTACGGACCTTACGGCGATTATGGCAATGCTGCAGGAGCAAACTCGACTTCAACAAGAGCAGGCTCGCCGTCAGGAGGAGCAGTTAGCTCGACTTCAACAAGAGCAGGCTCGCCGTCAGGAGGAGCAGGCTCGCCGTCAGGAGGAGCAGGCTCGCCGTCAGGAGGAGCAGGCTCGCCGTCAGGAGGAGCAGGCTCGCCGTCAGGAGGAGCAGGCTCGCCGTCAGGAGGAGCAGGCTCACCGTCATGAGGAGCAGTTAGCTCGACTCCAAGAGGAGCAGGCACGTCGTCAAGAAGAACAAACCGTTCTGATAAAGGACCTGAGGGCTTCCATTGACCAGGACCTCAAAGAAGTGAAGGAAAAAGTTGATCGACACGAGCATCGGATTTTAGACGCGGAAGCTCGTATCGCCGACGTTGAGAAGAAGATGGAAACACGCGGTAGCGAGACCGTGGTTGCGGCATCTTCAACTCGAGGATTTAAGGTGCCACCATTTGACGGCACATCCTCCTGGTCGGCTTATAGAAAGCAATTCGAGGCCGTCATGCGGGCGAATGGATGGACTAAAGAACAGGCTGGGACTGCACTCACCTTGGGCTTACGCGAGCAGGCCCTAACTATCCTGGAGGCCCTTGGTACTGATGTGACCTACGACCAGCTGATTGAAGCCTTGGAATCTAGGTATGGTGATGCTCATTTGGAACATGTGTATCGCGCTCAGCTAAAAGACCGAGTCCAACGCATTTCGGAAAATTTACAGCAGTGGGCTCTGGAAGTTGAGAAGCTGGTACGAAAAGCACACCAGTCTGCACCTGAGCTTATTAACAGAATTCTAGTGCAGGCTTTTGTCGACGGGATTCGAGATCTAGAAGTACGGGCTGCTGTAAGGCTTGGGCATCATGAGACATTGAAGAACGCCTTGGCACATGCACTAGAAGTAGAGGCCGTACGACAAGACCATCGTGCCCACCGAATTAGGGAGGTTGTAGCATCACCTACGCGCAACCGTCCGCAGGCATACAGCCCTCGGTGTTTTAATTGTGGGGAAAGAGGCCACCTCCGCATGAATTGTAGCAAACAACGTATCGAAAGAGGAGATAGACTTGAGGACGAGAGGGTGGTTAGCTCCACCCATCAGCAGCAGGGAAACGAGTAGAGGCCAGGACGATGGGGCGAGTGCTGGCCGGTGTTCATGAAGCCCTAAAGATTTCGATTTCGCAAGCTCATGATGGGAACAGCTTGGTCGTCAGAGGCGAGGTCAATGGAACAGTCTGTAAACTGACTTTAGACACTGGAGCTTCTCGCACAGTTGTCAGTGCTCGACTAGCAAATCGGTTTCTTTGGGATTACAAGGGTAACCGAGAGAACGTGGAACTCCTAACAGCCACCGGTCAGCACATATCCGTCCGAGGTGAGAAGGTAGTACAATTAAAACTAGGCAATAGAATTTATCTGCATAATGTAATAGTGGCTGACATTGTCGATGATTGCATTCTGGGTCTCGACTTCATGCGAGAACATTGTTGCGAGATAGACGTCAAGCAGGGTGTTCTAAAATGCGGTTCAGAGGAAATTTTTGTGGAAGGAGCACCATCAGGAGGGGTATACTGCTTCAAGAAGACAGTTCTTCCGCCGAGATCTGAAGTGATCGTACCTGTTAGTCTGCCACGGAACTCTGGCCCAAAGGAACGGTGCGTTCTCATTGAGAAGCTTGACCTTCCATGGAAAATAGCGCGAACCCTGGTAAGAGCTACTAACAAGTCAGCTGTACGCGTACTGAATCTCAGTAATGAGCAGCATGTTATCAGAAAAGGCATGTTAATGGGTTCTTGCGAGGAAGTGGCTTGGTTGCGCACATGTCAAGATCCACCCACTGAGAACATCACACTTGCGAAGTTCGACGTGACGTCACTTTTGAAGGACTGTCATCATTTGTCAAAGGAAGAGGTAAGCCAAGCAAATAAATTGTTAACACAATACGGAGACATCTTCTCGTGCAATGATGCGGACATGGGAAAAACTAATTTAGTCCAGCACAAAATTAATACAGGCAACGAGTTACCGGTCCGTCAGCGACCAAGAAGATTGCCGGTGGCAAGGGAGAAGGAGGTGGATACTATGATTGAAGGGATGTTGAAAGATGGTGTCATAGAGCCTTCATCTAGTCCTTGGTGCTCTCCAGTTGTCTTGGTGAAAAAGAAGGATGGCAGTACGCGTTTTTGCGTGGATTATCGTCGATTAAACGATATTACAAAAAAGGACAGTTACCCTCTACCTAGGATCGACGACACTCTGGACACGCTTGCTGGAATGAAGTGGTTTAGCACGCTAGATTTGAAGAGTGGCTACTGGCAAGTAGAAATAGACCCGTTAGACAAAGAGAAAACTGCTTTTTCTACTGGTAAAGGTCTATGGCAATTCAAGGTTATGCCATTCGGATTGTGCAATGCTCCTGCGACTTTTGAGAGACTGATGGAGCTAGTACTGACTGGATTGATTGGAGACGCATGTCTTGTCTATTTGGATGACATTATAATTGTGGGCCGCACATTTGAAGAACATCTTAAAAACCTTGGTCATGTGTTATCGAAAATCCGTGGGGCTAATCTCAAGCTCAGTCCTAAGAAATGTTCCTTCTTTAAAGAGCGGGTTAGCTTCTTAGGACACATCATTTCAGCGGATGGCGTTCAAACAGACCCCGAGAAAGTGATAGCAGTCAAGGAATGGCCAGTTCCAAAAGACAAGACACAAGTTCGTGCGTTTTTAGGCTTGTGCTCTTATTACCGGCGATTCGTTAAGAACTTCGCGGATATAGCCAAACCGTTGCATAAGCTCACTGAAGAGAAGAGACAATTCTGCTGGGATGAGAGTTGTGACGTCGCCTTCCAAGCGTTAAAAGACCGTCTGTGTGCCACACCTATTCTGGGTTATCCTGACACGGCAAACGAGTTCATTGTTGACACAGATGCAAGTAATACTGGGATTGGCGGCGTGTTGTCTCAACGGAAAGGCGATAAAGAGGCTGTGATAGCTTACTTCAGTAAATCGTTATCCAAACCCGAGAGAAATTACTGCATCACCAGAAGGGAACTACTGGCTGTGGTGAAAACCTTGCAGCATTTTAGCAAATATTTGATTGGGCGGAAATTCCATCTGCGAACCGACCATGCTGCCTTGAAGTGGCTATTACATTTTAAAAACCCAGAGGGTCAGGTTGCGAGGTGGATTGAGTTGCTACAAGAATTTGACTTCGTTATAGAACATCGTAGTGGGAAATCTCACGGTAATGCAGACGCCTTGTCAAGAAGGCCGTGCCCTGATAGCTGTAAGCACTGCACCAGGCAAGAGGGTAAGGAAACAGTGCCAGTTAGAATGATAAGGGCAGACCTTAGCAGCGAGTGGAAAGGAGAGTTACAGGAAGCGCAGGATAAAGACGCGGACCTCAAACCAATCCTCGAGTGGCTAAAAGCCGGTGCTACGAAGCCCCAGTGGAGTGATATCGCACCGTTAAGTTCCATAACTAAAAGCTATTGGGCCCAGTGGGACAGTCTAGTAATGCAAGATGGGATCCTGTGCCGTAAATGGGAAAATGCCAAGGGAGATCGATGTCATTTACAAATGGTGGTCCCAAAAGCCAAGGTCCCAGAAATACTACAACTTTATCACAGTGGATGCTCAGGAGGTCACCTGGGAGTCAAGAGAACATTGTTGAAGACCCGAGAGCGATTTTATTGGATCTACTGTAGAGAAGATGTTGAGGAATGGTGTCGCAAATGCACGAGTTGCGCGGCTGTGAAAGGTCCCCATACACGTAGCAGAGGGGCATTGAAAATTTATAACGTTGGTGCCCCATGGGAGCGGATAGCCGTGGACGTTGCAGGACCGTTCCCTGTAAGTGACAGTGGGAACAAATATTTTATGGTGGTCATGGATTACTTCACAAAGTGGCCGGAAGTATTTGCCATCCCCAATCAGGAAGCTTCAACAGTCGCGGACAAATTGGTTCATGAAGTCTTCTGCCGGTTTGGAGTACCCCTGGAAGTACACAGTGACCAAGGACGTAATTTTGAATCCCAAGTATTTCAGGAAACATGTCGGGTATTGGGCATTCATAAAACAAGGACCACCTCGTATCACCCACAATCTGATGGCATGGTGGAACGTTTTATTCAAACGTTGGAGAGATACCTGGCTAAGGTTGTAGAAAACAGGCAAAAGGACTGGGACAAGCACATTCAGCCGTTTCTCCTATCATACAGAAGTTCAGTCCACGAGAACACGGCAGTGACTCCAGCTTTCGCTAACTTCGGACGAGAATTGCGACTGCCTGCTGATCTTATTACCGGCATTCCTCCTGACACTCCGCGCAGTGTAACGGATTATGCGGACGATCTGCGCAAAAGATTGAATGACGTATACGAGCACGTTCGACTATCAGGTCAACAGATGTCTGAGAGGATGAAGACCCGTTATGACCGAAAAGCGAACAATAGCGGTTTCGAAGAGGGCACGCTGGTATGGCTGCACAATCCGGCTCGAAGCAAAGGCAAGTCACCTAAATTACAAGCCAAATGGGATGGACCCTATAGAATCGTGACCAAGATAAATGACGTCACATACCGTATACAGAAAGGCCAGCGAGGTACACCTAAAATTGTTCATGTTGATCGGTTAGCGCGCTATTATGGTTCTAACGATGCTCGGGACGAGCATGTCTTGGGAGGGGGCAGTGTTACGCGCGCTAATACTCGCGGATAGTAGCGCCATCTATTGGCTAAAAGTGGTACTATCCGAATGTGGAAAGTTCGGCGAAGGAACATTCTCGAAAGATCTCGATGTCTCCAGAATGTCGTGGAAACGCGATAACTGACCTATATTTGCGAGAGAGTTCCCGACTATTCCGGATCTTTCGAGAATGTTCCACAGACTACGATAGTACTCGCGGCCGGCGACCGCGGCCTTGTGACCAAGGCCATTGACCGAGTATAAAAGTCGGCGCGCGGCCGCCGCCGGGCATTCAGTTTTGCTTAGCGAGCGGAGCGACAAGCGGACTACGAGCGATAACTCCGAGCGACTTCGAAGCGAATTGTGATTTGTGCGAACGTATAGTGAGTGACTATAATTAGTGTATTCGAAAATCGTAGTATCCAGTGCAGTGTTTTGGTTAGTTTAATTGTAATTATTTGCTAATAAAAACTTAATTGGTACTTTTATTGCAATACCGGCGTTTAATTGTTTATACCGAACCCCAGCACGTAACAATAGTAAAGTAGTGTGTCTGATGGCGGCCCAAATTATTGTAGCAACATCTATGCTATTTATTGTAACAAGAAACGACTATAAATATTCGGCAATTGTCTCAAGAAAGTTCATATTCAGGTTTTCTTATAGACCTTACCTAACATGCTTGGCTTATCGAAAAAATAATTTTATCGATCGGTAAAAGTACAACAGTAAAGATAAAACGCTGCATACAAGTAACAACTCTTCCTTTCTGAGCAACCATATCAAAATAGAATGTGATGATTACGAAAAATATTTCTTTTATATAAAATATCAAATAAAGTATACGATATAACAACATAAACTTCATTAATATCAGTTATAATGGCGAATCAATTCCTCAATAGACAATATAAATTATTTTTGAATTGAGATCAAGTATTTTTCAAATACGTTTTGGTCCTTCGTGCCGGATATTTTGATATTCCATTCCACAATTTAAAATAAAAAACACGTATATTATATTTGAAAAGATGAAATAGTCAGTTCCAACTTACATCTATCGTCTCGGACGCATTTTAAAAAAATAGCTGAGCTATTGACTGAAATAAATACACTCGTAAACGAATTAAAATGTATCGTTGACGGAAACAAAACTAGAAACTGTAAGTAAAGGTATTGATGGTATTGTAATAAAATCTTAAATGTCAATTACAGTAGGTTCTATTTAACTTTTTTACCCCCAACATTCCCTAGTTGAGGAGCTTCATTACACAACACCGCGTTCCTTCACTAGTTGCAAAGATTACTCCGTGTATTACGAGAGATTTATGTCGATCAATAGCAATAAAAATACTAATATATTTTATCAAAGCATATGAATTAAAAAATAAGTATATGCACAATATACCTACTCCTTGTATGTCACATATTCAGTCTGTGATGTATCTGAAACAAAATAAAGCGCTCAACACGTCTAACTAGGTTCATCAATGAAAGTAAAGCGCCAAGTATATCTCAGGATGACGAGCGCAGTGGAATGCCAAACAGTACTTTGTAACTCAAGGTGCTGGATGGTGTTGCTACTGTTTATGGGTGGTCGTATCGCTTACCATCAGGAGAACGGCAGGCTCGTCTCGTCATTCAATGAGATAAAAAAAAATACAATCGTTTCCGGCGCATCTTAGCTGCATAAGTTTAAAAAAACTTGTATGCCACGCGCTGCCCCAACATATCGCGAGCTAAGAAGCGTAGTTCAATAATTTCCTTTGAAATTCCAAGTTTACATTACGATTAGGAAAGCGATTTGCTTCAGAAACTCACCAGTTTATATTAAGCTTCATTTTCCTTCTCTTCCAATGACTATCGGAGGGTTCAACGCTGCCGTCTCCATCCGCGTCGCGCTTATCCGCATCATCATACATTATCATTTCATACACTTTCTTCTTTTCCTTAGGCGGCGCGCCCACTTCGAACGCGTCCAAGCTGCTTTTCTTATTCAACTCGAGCATCTTTGTCTCGTCTATAGGCGGCAGGGGGATATTATTATGACTGGCCATGGAGTTCGCCTTTCGTATTTTGTGGACATACTCGCATTCGGGTGGGCTGGTTGGCTCCTTCTCGACCTTTGCCGTCCACTTGCCAACAATGACGCTCTGGCGTGCGTTGTTCGCGACCAGGATGTAGGACTTGTCGATCTCCGCGTCAGACCCGTTTCCATGCATGTGCTTCTGCATGACTTCCTCGGTGAGTGGAGGGAGGGGGTTCTGGAACTCGAGCTTGGTCTTCTCGCTCTCAGGCTGGCCGTTGGTGATAATCTCCTTGAGCGCGGTCTCGTCACACTCCACAGCGCTGGAGGTCACGAAGTCCGGATGTGTGTTGCGGATATGACGCTCCAGGTTGTCTTTTCTGCGGAAGCGGCGCTTGCACACTTTGCAGCGGAACGGTTTTGTGTCTGAAACATAATATTTAGAGATCATTTTGTACAGATTTTGCAACGCAAAACTATTAGGCGCAATTCATACTACATATTTATTTCGCAAAGTTATTTCATGTAATGTCCTGGTAATAAAAATATTACAAGTATCATTTTAAAAGGCTACAAAAAAAAGGTTGATTTAAAAAAAGGTTGGAATCGTTACCCGTATGCACAGCGGCATGGCGGCGCATGTCCTTGCTGGAGTAGAAGGCCTGCGGGCAGTGCTGGCACTGGTGGCGCCGCAGTTGTCGCGCGCCGCCGCGCCCCGCCGCGCCGCCGCCTGCGCCTGCGCACCGCCCGCCGCCGCTGCCGCAACTACCGCACGTGCATTTCTTTTCCACTCCTATGAGACAAATACAGGTACAATAGTCTTTATGATAGAATATATTATCACTTATTAGTACACAGTGATCAAAAGCAAAGTGCTATATTATGGACTGTCGTTTACACTTTAAACCATAGCCCACAGCACATTTTATTGAGTTGTCCCCTATATCATAAGCACTAAGTTTTATCAACGAGTAAAGGTGTAAAACATGAGATTAATTCAATTAGATTTTTTGAATATTGAGAATTATCGACGTTATGAAAGATCCAAAATCTAATAAAAATAATTACAAAGTATGGTTATTAAATCTGTATAATGCAAGTTCCTAAGTAACTCACGTACCGTGATTAGCATGTTTCGCCTGGTGTTTCCTGTAGTTGGAGCCGTCGCGGAAGGCGCGGTCGCAGATGGCGCACTGGTATGGGCGCTCCTCCGAGTGCGTGAGTGAGTGCTTGCGGAGTGAAGACACATTGTTGAATGCCTTGTTGCACACCGAG
Organism: Sphinx pinastri; assembly: GCA_947568825.1. NCBI lineage: Eukaryota > Metazoa > Arthropoda > Insecta > Lepidoptera > Sphingidae > Sphinx > Sphinx pinastri. The sequence goes on along the minus strand of OX387627.1, from coordinate 2,514,079 downwards.
CATACGTAGTTCTTCTCTTCTGATGGATACATTGCGAGTTTAAATATATAATTGAGTTTTTTGTGCAGTTGAATAGTTCTTTTACGAGGTGACAAGCAATAAAAAATATATCAGTTTCTTATAATTTGTTGCCTGAGAGTAAATAAATAAATTGAAATGCTGGATACACAGGTTGTTAGGATGATTTTAATCTACTCATAAACAGTAGCTAGTAACTCATATACATTGCCAGTCAGAACCCTTATTTACCAACATCGAAAATAGTTTTAGATGGCGAAATTTTCGATGACGTCACACGTTTGTAAACATGTTCTGTCATCCAAACTAATATGCTTAGTAATGATTTCTTATATTTACGTGAATGTTGGACATTTTTTGCACGGATGTTAGAATGCTAGATTGTATTTCCATAATATGTTTAGTGTTTCCAGACGTCTGACGTCATGTCACTGAATCGACGCAATATTGCTGAAGCAAGCGCTTTAATATTTTATTTATTTAGTGTATTCTGTAATGATTTTTTAAATTAAATTCATATAATAATTAAAAATGAACATTATTTTAGGGTACATAGACACCACTAAATAATGTGAGATGGTACCTAGTTAAATAACTTATTCTGATTATATTGATCTAAAATTGTAATAGGTAAATACCTGAGATCCAAAAAATACGTAAATAATTTATCTATTTATCCAAATTAACTAACTTGTGTGTTTGAGTTTGTGCCGTTGCAGCTTGGACATCTGGAAGAAGCTGTCTCCACATACATCACAGGAGTATGTCCTCTCATTACGGTGCACTCTCATGTGATACTTGTAGTGGGAGTGCGTAGCAAAACTCTGCAACATTAATAATATTATAAAGTTCTTTCCAGCTATAAAAATAAAAAAACTTTTCTGCTAACTAGTAGTCTATATGTTAATTCATGATGTTGTTTAACCATGTGCCAAATTCCATCCAGATCCTCTCAACATTTTAAATGCTTTTGTGGTATAACAAACATTAATACTAAACATAATTTTGGGACAAAAACGGTTACATATTATTGTCCTCAATTCCCAGACGTATACCTTATAGCACTCCAGGCACTGGAAGGGCTTTCTTTGACCGTTACAATATGCATGATACGCTACTTGACTCCGAGCATGGAACTTCTTGTCACACAGTGTGCATACGTAACATCTGCCGTTAGCATCTGAAATGTAAAAATAATAATTATATATTCTCAAGTCAGACATCACTGAGTAAAGAATTACAATAGAAACCATTTATAACATTCATTGTTGTACAGTGAAGCTATAAATAAATAAAAATGCATCAGCTAAATTGGACCTGCTTACGCAAACAAGAACCAACCCACAAGCGCTTAAAATTTTACTTGGTCATAAAAAAGTCACAATTAATAGCAGATTTAATCTTTTCATATAGAGTTAAGTGTCCAAATACCTCAGTTGTTACTTTATAAAATGTAGGAGCTGTTTATGCTATGGAGACTTATATTCTATCACAATGCCACCAGAAAAACATTTTTATTATAAAAGTTTTTTAATGAAGACAATTTTTACCTGTTTCTACCTTAATATGTGACGTCTCAGGTTTTTTTCTTTTACTCAAATCCTCGTACTCTGAGGGTTCGCTGTTCGGTCCACTGTCGTCGTTAACAAGTTTATCTTGTGCCTGTACCGGTTGATTCTCATCAGAATGCTTTTTATCTAATTGTAAGCCATTCCCATTGGATTCTTGAATTTTTGCACTAAGGCAGGCCAAGCAACCATTTTTTTCGCGTAACAAACAATCCATGCACTTCACATGGCCACAGCTTTCAGTGACCAGCCTGTTTGTCGTTAAATTTACTGTCTTCTCATTACGACAATTTACACATACTTGTGATTCCATGTTGACAAAACAAAATTTTAGGTTAACTTCTATTCACCACAACTTAACATTGCGTCTTCGATGATAATTTATTTTAGCATGAAAAAACACTTATGAAACTTAAGTTAAAGCACTAGGTACGCATTATAAAAGCGTAGAATTTTGGAGTCCCCATTTTCGCGAAGGCCGAAGCATCTGAGAATTGCAAATGCGTTTTGAAGTATGTAAATAGTAATTATTTTTCTATCTTCGCAGATAAAGAAGACAATATTTAAACTGATTTAAACGCGATATAAATGTTTTAAAGAATTTAAAATGGTAAGGATATAGGTATACACATTTTCGAGTACGGAAATGTAGCATTTCATAAGATAATTTAAATAAATGGCAATATAAAAAAATTTAATATTTTTAAAATGTTAGTAGCGAATTAGGAATTCGAACGGTCCTCGCCGCGACGCTTTTATTTTTTGACGTTTGGCGAAATCAAATAGTATTAAGGGCCTTACGCACGGTCCATCTTGACCACAATCTTGACGTACAGCATGCTGTACGTCACGGCGCTGGATGTAGCATACGCACTATCGTGCGTGCTAGACAGTGCTGCCAGGTATTCAGTTATCTATATTTATCTTTACTCTCTGGTCAATGGTATTTACACAGATTTTAACACATCATACAGATATGAAATGAATGAAGATATTTAGGTATATAGATATCTACAATTCGGTAATAATTTATAAAATTTTGGATGTATTTTTCGGTTACGGACTAAAAGATTATTTCTTGTCTATCGGCACGATGCTCAGAGTGACGGGGTCACTCGTTGAATACATCATATTATTATTAAATCTAAAATGTATTTTAAAACAATTGTGTTAATTTATTAGCGCGTGTCACACAAGCCTTATGCCAAATCTAGCCTAACATTGATCTTACAAGGCTTTTTGTTATTATTTTTATTTTAGTCGATTTTATAACTGAAGAAAAGATGAATTTAGTAACTTTTCATGATGCATTTAAATAAATAGTACACGTGTCAGTTAGCAACACCGGTGATGGATGCACTCGCTGGATCGTGCAAGTCCAGCGAGCTAATAATAATAATAATTGACGTATGTCAAGACTATTCACGGTCGTTTTGCATCGTGCATCGTGCATGACCTTGGTTGGCTGTACGTCAAGATGGACCGTGCGCAAGGCCCTTTATATACATTAGGAAGGTGACATATTAAGCTAAGTTTAAACTAGCAAGTTCTCTCAGCAATTTATTGCGCAAAAACTTCCGGATGCGTTTATACTAGCGGCAATATTTAGCAACACGCTTTTGCAAGAGACTACCAAGTTAACTTGCGCAAGTTCTTGCAAAGCTGTTTACATTCCTCGAGGAATATTTATTGCTTGGCATGCTTTCTTTTTTCATAAAACTGAATGACAAGGCACGCAATCCTTTTGTCTGATTTTTATGAATCTAATATAATGCTCTTTGGATGACGATTGTAAACAAAATAAGCACCTTAAAATTATCAACATGAAACAGAATTTTGAATTACAAAGCACTGCATGTCATTTCACTGCACTCGTCATCCTGAGTCATAAGATTTTAAGTCTTATAATGCCCAGTAAACACGTTGGGTACAATGTCCTTCAAACAGGAATAGAATAGTGCATATTGTATACTACTGCTTGGCGGCAAAAATAGACATATCGGTTAGACCTTAGCCCGTTCGGTAAGGGAAAAATAAAAAAAATAAAACTACTAGCTCAGCAGGTTAAAACTTTTATTTGCAAGCAGAACAAACTGCAAGTTCTCGCGCAAGTTGTCAAATAATGTTTACACATGCGCCTTGCCAGAAGTCCTGCAAGCTTCAAAATATTGCAGAAGTCAACTTTCCATGACTGTTAAAATAGCTATAATAGAAATAGCTTGCGCAAGATAACTTATGCAAGTTTTCTTGCTAGTCTAAACCCCGCTTAATCTTCTTTTAAAAAGGCTCCAAGGCACAGGAAACAATTGATTGGCATTTATATTTGATATTTGAAGTCAAAAAACATTTTATTATTAACTCGCATGCTATTATTTTCTAATTCATTTATTACTGTTTGTATAGCACGTATATAATGCTTGCAATAATTATTGTTATTTATTAATATATACATAAATATATCTAGTCTTAAACGCGATTATTATAATCTGTTGCAACTCGCAAATTCGTTTGCTCTGGAGTTGTCAATTGTCATTTCGATAATTTCATTTCATACGCCTCGCTCAAGCGATTTTTCTTAAAAATAAATAGTTAAAATAAAAACTTAAAATGGTAAGCGTCAAATATGTTGTATACAAACAAAATGTTAAGTGTTATTTGTGCAATCAAAGTTCTGATGAGGTAAAAATAAACATATCTGTGGTAACCTCAAAAATGGAATTTGTTTTCAGGATGTCTTTTTAATGATTAGGCGAAAAAAGTTAACCATCTTCACGGACGCAAAGGATGCTACGACTGTACTAGAATTGAAGAAAATGATCGAAGGTGAGTGTGATAGGGGCGATATGAGAAATATCTATTTTTAGTCGAGGATACAATGTCGGGCGCTTATGGTTTGTTGTTATGCGAACCGAATCCATTATTTAATTCTACTTATCAATATTGAATTGATCATGTTTTAATATTTGTTGCCAAAGGTAGTATGAAGAGTATAGTATTTAAATTAACAGTAACAGAAATATCTCCACATATTTAAATATAGGCTACTATTGCTTTTGCATAGAACTCGGTGATTTTTATGATTTCCTGGTACAAAATCAGGTGTCACATTTTTGATCTAAACAATTCTTTATGCTATTATCTGTGGCTTCTTGTTTTAGTTTGGAAAACACAACATGTAATAAAATAGTATGTATTTTCAGTCTGGATTGGTACTATAATTGCAATTCTTTCATTACTATAGATTCAAACTTTGAAACAAACATAAGCACAAATGAAGTACAAAACAATATTTTAATATTAATTAAAATACATATGAACACTGACTTTTTACTAAATAATAAAGACAATGAAATTCAGAACAAGTTGTAAAACTTTTTTGTTCACAGATGTTAGATGATATAGTTTTGTGATAGATTCTAGTATTATAGCACATTGCAAGGCAAAGAGTAAACATGAGGCTCATTACCATAAGTAATAATGGTACTTATATGTTATTTTCATTTAATAAAAATATATTTTGCTCAACATATTTTTATATAATGAAGCTGATTGGTACATTAAGTTGCATAATATACTAATCAAGTATGTGGTAACAGTTTTATTTATTTTTTCCAGCTAAGTAAACATCATTACAATATAGTGAAATTTATTTAATAAGTAGGCAAACAATAAGCATTTCTAGTTACAGTGCAAAATGTTACAATAAGAAACCATATTATCATGTATGTAAACTATTTCTTCTTACAAAATAATATAAAGACATTCATTGCATACCTACATGTTAAAATCATGGTTTCCCTTTGTGACTCCACCCTTTTATAACCTGGTCCCTGGGATGTTAAGTAGCCTTTGATAAGTAATGGAGCAGTAGTTTCAGATGATACCCATTCAAGGAAGCAAATAAATGCTAAAGCTCTGATATGCATTCAGTTCAACAAGACATGTTGTATTTAATTTTTCCTTAGGCATCCTGAAGGTACCACCTGCCAGCCAGATGCTGTTCAACAAAGACAGCCAGCTGATGGAGGATGAAAAGACCCTGGCTGAGTACGGACTGACATCTAACGTTGCGAAGGCACAGTGCCCCGCGCCCATTGGACTTGCTCTCAAGTGAGTCACAGTTATGAGTATTTTTCTTGAAAATATTCTTGAATGTTTGCAGTTATCATGACATTTAGTGAATCGGTAATTTTTAATGAAATAGTGTTTATTTACTTGTGCCTTTATGACAGACTTATGGGAGGAATCAGCCATTCTACTACATTTCACAGGGTGCAGGACATAATATGGCAAATGCAAGCTAAATTCTGGAACTGGGATATGCCATATACAACTCACTCCTGCTAGCCAATATACACAGCAACTCTATGCTCTTTATGAAGTGAAATGCATTGTCATTCTCTGCCTTTGGTGATCTTGTTTTTTAATGTGTTAACACCTTTTATTTAGATGATAACGAATAATGTAGTATAATATATTATGTAATATTTTAGTCCTTGATCCTACTCAGCCCATAGGGCAGCCAATGACGCATTTAACTCAGAAGCAGCAATAGTTCACTCACAAGTTAGAACTCCAAGGTGTAGTTATATTCTACTTCTATAAGTTTCCTAGCGGGATAAGTGACGCAAGACTTTAATAAGCCATAATGGGAAAAAAGACTCTATTGTAAACAACCATGAACAGAAATTACCATGAAAGAAAAGATGCTAAATTGGCATTAAAATGGTTGGAAATGGAAAATGAGGCAATAATTAATATTTAAGTATCTATGGAGCATAATGGAATATATCGCTATCTCGGTCGCGCGCACGCACCAGAATTGTGAAGACGTCATTGTGTGCCTAGTTTAATTTTTTGTTTTTACAACCTTTTATTTAACTTGCAATGTATGGATGAATGTAACTATGTTTGTTCGGGTGGAATCTTGCAAGTCAATTTTGAAGCAGCTATCCTGAACTAATTGTGTTGAAATTTTGCATACACGTTGTTTTTTGTTGGCTTCCACAACTATTATCAATTTTGAAAAGCTTCGAACTGCTCTATTTTTGGGTTCGTAATATTATTTAGATTTTAGGTGAACTTAAGTTCTAAAAAAAGTGGTAAAATTTGTTCAAGTTCTGTACTTTCCTCAGCGTCTATTAGTGACGTAAATAGGATTGTAACATTATTAATACTTATTTATTGCTTATAATCAGATGTTGTAATCCAGGTACTGGCGATTTTATCGCCAGAAATATTATCACCTGTTAACAAGCAAGATTAAATTTTATTCATGATACAAAAGAAAGATTTCTTCGTGGCTAATACTATAATGATGCTACTGTTGAAATTATTATGCGTATCTGTACGTACAATAACGAATGTCCCACATACCACAAGTACACCAGCTGGTAAACTTTTGGTCACTGGTGGCTGGTCTCTCGTATGCGAGAAGCCGTCTGGGAAGGTACCACTGCAATATCTATTTCTACCGCCAAGCAGCAGTGTGCCTGCACTGTAGTATTCCGGTTTGAAGGAAATTATAGCTAGTGTAATTACTAGGTATTACGAGCACAGTTGAAAGCCACTTTGGCGCTTAGTACTTTATAATTCAAAGTTCTGTATGGTGTTGCTACTGTTTATGTGTGCTCGTATCGCTTACAGCAGGCGAGCGGCATGTTCTCCTCGTTGAAATGCAATAAAAAAAATAACTGCATATAAAGTTTGAATCATATAAGAACTTTGCACAATTCTCTATACGTGAATGTTGCCTAAATATCAATTGCTTGTTGAAATTAACTGCCTCAGTGGCGTTGGTGCATTACGGTACATTTGTGGAGTTGAGGTCTCTGGTACGAATCTCAGTACGGGTAAATTAAAGATTTTGGTCTATGAAACAAACTACCAGCCCGGAATCTAGTACTGTTTCTGTTAAATAGCAATATCATCGCCCCATATGATATAAGACCTACAAAATTGAGTATGGTAACACCTCTATGATCTGAAAATCGTAAATATCATAATTATATGTATGTATGCAGAAAGGACAATGGTGAATTCGAGGCATTGGATCTGACTCCGTACTCATCGCCTCCGGACCTGCCAGACGTCATGAAGTCACAGGAAACCAACGGACAGGAACAAGTATGTACTGTATAATATGAAGTATTTTCTCTTGTCTGACAGAATTTAAGGAGGTGCTGAGGGCAGTGACTTGGTGAGCACTTAAATAAAACTGTCCTAGAATCCTTGTATAATATGGACTCAAAAAGTTGAAAAATTATCATGTATTCCGTCATTAATATGCTTGGGAGTCTTGGGACACGCCAACATTAATAGTAGCTCATTTTAGCAATAAATATGGCCTAAAATAAGTGGAAATCAAATACCAAACTATGCTACGTTTTCATTAATGCGTTATTTAATGACATTAGACGTATAGCGTCATTTAGGTAGAGCAATCATTGCTTTAAACAATCGCACGCAATGATTGCTACCGTTTTCTAGCAATATTAGTTTTTTAAGTATCTGTCAAAAGACTTGTATGACAACGCGGGCAAGAATTGCCTTGACATTGCGTATGTGCTGACGAGGTTCAATAATTGCGTACGATTATTTCTAGCAACAATTGACGCGTCTAAATAAAGCTTAAGGGTAGTCCCAGCAGTAGTAAATATATCACATCACATAAAAATGAACATTAAACACAAGGTCTTTCAATGGCATATAGAAAGAAATTATTGGCATCTGAATTTGAGTACATGGATGTATGCGGAAGTTCCTTATCGATGCTTAGTCGACGTTTGACACACTATTCATTACTGCGTACCAGGCTTATTTACTATCGAAGAGTTCTAAGATTATATAGAGTGGAAATTGGGAAAATTGTCATACAAAAATTTTGAGCCTGTTCGTCAGTAACTCAATCTACCGTGAAATAACAAAATACCTATGTAAAATTCATAGAACATAGTTTGACATAGGCGTAATGCGTAAATTGACATATTTCCTTCCATAGTATTGTTTTCTTTACAAAATTTAAGCATACCGAGACGTCTTGTTACACGGACATGTCAGATAAGACAGCGACTTATTAGCAATTGGTAATAACTTTGGACAAAAAATTTGGTCCTGATGTCTGGTCTATAACTATACTGTTTAATGTCTTTCTTTACTATTCTGTCGAACCGACAATACTGTTTGCAGAACTGCTAATAGTAGTGTTAAATGAGACTTAACATATAAATATATATATATATGTATTTGTGGTCAAATATAAACATTTTATATTGGAAAAGTAGATATCATAATATTTATAGTATGAATTTTTTAAATTAAGTATGTACTTATATGGAATAATTTTCTGATAAATCACAAAAAAAATATTTGCACTTATTTTAAGTTAAATAGATAGAACTTTGTATCTGCATTCTGTCTTAAAATGTTTAATTAATAAAAAATATTTTATCTCTTACCAAACGGAGCGTAAAATTATAATGACTATTATATCGTTATTTTCAGATGGACCAGCACTAATCGACTAAATTGTGATCGCGCACGGAACCGATACCAGCGCCATCCGTGTATCACAAACGTTTTTGTAATATTTAGTTCAGCGAGTTTGAACTAACCCGCTCACCGCGCAGTAAGGCAGCGCGCACACTCGCGACAAACGCGCGAAGGAAACGCGCAACAGCCCCACGCGTCACCGCGAGTGTAAACGATAAACACCTCTCTCACTCGTCAGTGATTTGTCGAAACACTCGACGAATTCATTTAATTCTACTCATTTATTTTATAGTTTTAATTGCAGTGTTTATAACTGAGTAGCTGACGAATTGAAAAATATCAACGTAGTAGGTAATTTGAACTTAATTTCGCGAATGGATTAGTGTATTTCCACAAATCACGGGCGATTTTCTACTGTTTTCGTTCACGCGCGAAATTTTTATTTTTTTATTAGTGCAATTCAAATATAAGTCGTTCATACTAATTTCTTATAATATAAAAAATATCCAATGAATAGAAAATCGTCGGGTAACAATATAATCTTAGGTATGTTAGCGACATTTTCCAATATTAAGCGTATAAATTTCGAATGAATATAGTTTAGTCGATAAACTGCGCTGGGCTTGTATCATTTTGGTAGTTTTGTAACGTCTCAATACTATGTATCGGACTATCCCAGAATTCGATGATCTTTATTTTGTGTAAATAATATCTTTCGACAATAGTCGATAACACACTTTTTATCGGCTTTTGTCGATTTTAAGCTGCAGTGGGTCCGGAAAAGGCACGTTCGTGCGTCTTTAATCGAAAGTGTGAGCGCAGCTGTACAGCACGCGGGCGACACATGGATTATATATTTTTTGCATATAAACATATTTTGTTAATAATTTATCGATATATTGTGTTCAACTTAAACGTTCTGTTGTCTCCAAGTTTTCTTTGTAGTAATTTTGTGATGCTTTGTAATATGGAACGTGTCGCTTTTGTATGTCAACGTACGAAATGATTTTATCGTTTGTTTATTCACCGACGCGTGATGACTTGTCGTTTTGTCACGCACCACGTTCTGCCGAAGGCTGGATGTTAAGGATTGCGTGAGGCGTAAAGTGCTCAAGACTTTGAGAATAATATGTTCCTCCTCTGCTAGAATATGTTTCCCTTGCTCGTATCATAGACCATACCATAGACAATGTAAAAGTGTCTTCTATCATATTTATGTATCGTTCTGTTTTAGATTCGATAATTTCGATAATCCAATTCTGAGGCTATATTGAAAAATTCCATCGTCCCTATTAAGGTTCTATAATGTTCAATTTATATATTAAAGCAACCTACGTCTTCTAAATTACGCATTTTTCACTTTATCGATTATTTTTATTTTTCCCTGAATCATTATGTGCGTATTCAGGAATTTGGTATAGCAAAATGTGCAGTAAGATTTGACTTTTATCTTGTCGTTAAATGCCTTTCCTTATGTTTGGACAATAAAGCATTTAACTGAATTTAACTTCGATATACATAATTAACGAAGTAAGGGCTCATACACATAAACACGACACGTCTATTGCGGTCCATTTTCGAGATTAACTGTCGTCGTGGATTTTCACGATACGGCGTCGCGTCGTGGGACGGCGCGACGTCGTGTCGTGTTTATGTCCATGAGCCCGTAGGGAGAAGATGTCTAAAATAAATCGATCCTTTTTCTATTCCAAGAATTCCTGGATTCGCTCCAGTCAAATAACGACCTGATCATTAAAAAGAATATGGTCAAATAAGAAAAAACAGCATTGAAAACGCAACGCAAAGAAACGCTTCGAAGCGCATGAGGCGTATTTTATTGTAAAAAAAAACTATAACGTTACCATTTTACGTCATCTCTCTTTGAAGATGGAGCGTTATAAATTAGTGTTTTTTTAAGCCGATGTGGTCTTAACTCGACTTAACACATTCGAGTCATAGTGGTCGAAACGAAAAAAAACGTTTAAAAACATTTTGTTACTAACTAATGCGATGCAGCTTTTTAATAGCTTGACGCTTTGTTTTTTTTTCTAAATAATAAGTCACGCTGTCTTATTATTGTCTGTCTGTTTGATGTGTCTATTTTATTAACATCAGCAAATGAGTTTGTGAATTGATCAACGGACCAGACTATTTTGAAGAAAATAATCTCATTTGATTAAATAAATTCCAATTCAAGTTTAAAACGAATATATTTTTTTGTTATGTTTGTATTTTTGTACTTTTTTAATAAGCAATTGGCACTATAAACAGGCAGTATTTACCTCTCAACATTGACTGTAATAAGACTGTACCACAGATTGTAATAAGTAATGTTACCGAAAACGCAGTGGTGTGTGTAGTGGTAACATTAGTAAAAATGTTGGGCACCATATCCTATAATATGATGATCAATTTTATAGCGCCCAACATATTTTTGTATACCATGTTGTAATCTGGATGTTAGCACGCCTAAAATTACCACACAATAGTCCTTTTTCCCTCGAGACTCTCTGGAATAAGGATACATCCGCTTTAGTATCGCACCACCGCTGCAACAGATTATCGGATCTCAATTATTGCAACCGTTTTCACCCTTCCAAATCACGTGTACATGTCAAATAAGTTTCTTTTTAATTAACATTACTGTATTTAACTAATAATAGTATAGTATTGATAGATAGTAGATAATTTAATAGGGGTATTCTGGGGGCTTTTTTTATAATCGTACCAACCGTACGGAACGAATGTTTGTCTGCTGCCAGTGTTAAATTTTAAAGACCTGTTCCTCTCAGCCAATTTGATTCACTTTGAACAATATAAAAAAGATATTCTGTATATTTTGTTTTCATTTATATGAATATGCAATTTATTATGAACAAATTCATATTTGAATTAGATAATTATAACGCGGCGCATAGACAACAAATAGTTTCATTATAATATTCCGGGGTTGAATTTTCTACCATATACATGTATTTCGTTTAATTTTCGTATATTTAAATCCAAAAATGTTAGGATAGTTGGATATTAATCGATATTGCACTTTAATGCACTAAAATAGTATAGAAAATTGAAGCATTTCGTGAGTTTTCATGACCGTTTGTGCCGTTACCACTGGTCGTGCCAATATTCACTTTTGCGTAGTAAATGTGTGATTCTGTAACGGTCGGCTCAATAACTTACTGGCAGAATACAAACAGTTAAAATGTTTACTTTTGGTGGTTATCTGTGTTTTAAAAAACTAAGATAGATGAGAATTGATATTGAAACTGCAGTACTAGTTAGCGTAACTTTTACTGTCGAGTCAGATATCAAACTCCAGTTAAATGTTAGTAAGTTTTTGAGACCGTCCGTAAGATGTGTTTATCTTGGCTAAACTACTCATGGTAGCGGCCGGGTCTCCGGGCTAGTCCATTGAAACGACCGTGTTAGAAGATACTTCTCACCACACTATACTTATTTGAAATTGCTGGTACAAGTCCTAATGTGAAAGTATGCGGCAATAACATATTACATTAAACATGTATTTATTCATTTTTTACATTAAGCGATTTTAATCCAATATTTCAGTGTCGGGAAGGTTTTCTGTAATAATGTATAAAACTTAGACAAAGAAAACCTAGTGTAGTGTTACATGTGCAAGGATGGCAAATATACAAATGAACCAGCAAAAAATAAAAGCTGTTTTGATTTGTTTTGACGCGTTTTATTTACCTCTCATCTTCCAAGCTCATCTTAGTTTTCTCTACACTTTCGGTTGTTATTTGAGTGTGCAAACAACTACAAAGGACATGTCCAAAAACGGGCTTAAAATAGGGTTGTTGACTATTTTTTTAAACACATTTATAAAAAAATTAAGTCATACTAAATCTAGCGGAAAAATAATTTTCAAAATGCAAGCAATAATGAATGAGTTATAAAGATTTGAAGTTTGGTGGAAGGGGCATCTGTCAGATAACGGAAACGACAGAATATGACGTCACTCAGTGTCGCCAGCCATAAAGGCGCGTGCGTGAGAAAAAGACAGCGCGATATCCCCACTACATCCCATTATAGCTCACAACAGTATTTCAAATATGAATAACTGCTTTGTTTTTCAACCAATTTTGATGCTGATATCACAGATTTTATGTTTCGTATTAATTTCTGTTACATATAAAATAATGTACAAAATCAAACATAGGAAACTACCCTATTCTAACCAAGATACTTTATATATATTTGGATAGTACTCTCAATAACTAGCTCTTTGCAATAAATCGTATAATTTTAAAGTGCTCTGATTTCGAGATTTGTGTAATTTTATTTTGCTTAAAAACTACATTTATAATGTTTTTTTTTTTAAATAATTATAAATGGAGGGATCCATATTTTTGCCCCCTTAATAAATAATATCCATAAAATTTGTGGCTGCTTGATTTTGAGGCCCAGCACCCATACAAAAGCGGACATCTCCTTTACGATTGTCATCAAAAGGCTGACGACATTTTCATTTAAAAATGAGTAACGATTGACTGGCTTGGCGTAGTTGTATTACGTTGTGACTGCAGTCTGCGGTGCTGAGGTCTCGGGTTCGATCCCGGGTCAGGCAGTGATAGTGTTTTTCTACTCAGTATTAAGCCGGAGTCGGGAATTTGTGCCCGATAAGAAGATACGCTCGCCCAATGTAGATAAAAAAAATAGTGCACTTGTTGCGCCTCCGCTTACCACTTCAGAGATAAAATGCTGAGTGTGTATGAGTTACAAGTTATCATAATCTTACTTGTCACTAAAAAATAGTGTGTACTGACCTTTAGTATTTATAACGTTCAACAATTTATGCGATCAACATTCCTCTTTCATCTTCCCCTACATAAAATACAAACAATTTTCGAACGAATTAATTTTGACAGCGGTAAAAAGCGCGATTTGAAACATAACCTCAAAATAACAACAAAAGCATGAGAAGCTCATGGTATTTATAAGTTATTTCAAAAATATTTATTGAAAATACATTTAACTATTTTGTACAAATAATAAACTTCACATTGCAAAATGGGGAAACGTAAAGGAAAGTGCGTGAAGAAAAATCCAGCAAGCAAAGAATCTTTGGAGCCGGAGAACTTGGTAAAAGCGCCGCATTCGTTCGTAATCCATCGTGGACATTGCAGCAAGGATCTCCAGGACCTGGCCAAGGACTTTAGGAAGATTATGGAGCCTTTTACAGCGTCACAACTAAAGGTTTATTTACAACTTAATACATTCAACTTTAAGTTAAAATACAACTTTTTCGATATTTAATATTTCAACTTCATGAGTGACAAATGTTTGTATTTGGAATAGGCAAAATGAGGATATTTGTTAAAAAAAATATGACATCACTGTTTCTTACTTATCACAATATTCAGAATTCACAAGAAAGAGGGCTATAAAAGGTGAAAAAATCCAAGATCCATATTTTGCCCGTTTAATATCCCTGAAGTTTGAGCCTGGTTAGATTTTGAGGCCCAACACCCAAACAAAAAGCGGACATCTCCTTTACTTGAATCGCGTGAAACAGGCCCTAAAAATAAATGTTGTATGGATGGATTGAAATTTTTATTATGTGATTATTTAAAAACCTCGAAAACATTGTATTTTCTCAAAAATATATAATGTACTCCCTACATAGTATAGCCATATAAGTCACTTTTGGTTACAGGAAAGAAAAAAGAATACAATAAAAGATTTTGTATCTGTGTCTGGATACCTGCATGTTTCACACATGATGGTATTCACAGAAACAGAGCTGGGCTCCTACATGAGGTTAGCAAGACTGCCGCGGGGACCCACACTCACTTTCCGCATCCATAATGTAAGTAAATTTACAAGAAAAGTTTTGCCGTATAGAGCATTTCAGATACAAAACTTTAAAATCTTTGAACAAAAAAAATATTATTATTATTATATTAATATTAATTATTTTTGTATTCTAAATTTTCTTCTATGTAGTTTTTTAATTTTTTATTCATATTGTGTGATATGTATCATAAATATTACTTACTAGCTTTTGCTTGCAGCTCTGCCCGCGTGAAAAAGATTTTCCAGGATAAAAGTCCCGTTTTATATTATACATACTATTTCTCTAAACGGTGCTACATTTCCAGTACAGCCTCGCGCGTGACGTGATCTCGTCCCTGCGCAAGCAGTACGTGATGATGCGCGCGTTCCAGAATGCGCCGCTGATCGTGTTGAACAGCTTCTCCGGTGAGGGGATGCACATGAAACTGATGGCCACCATGTTCCAGAATATGTTCCCTACTATCAATATTACTACTGTAAGTGAAATGATACTTGAGATATGCGTTTTTCCTTTTTCAGTCTGTTATTTGTGTTACCTACATTTCACAGAATAAAAAAACATTAAAATTATTATTCATCAACATGGCAGTTTAAAGACATCCTTTTACTGAAATGATTTATTTGATGATCATGATTTGGCGGCGTAAGGTCGTCGCCGTTGTAGAGGAACAGATGGTTACGTTCCTCTATGGAAGGGGAAGATTCCCAATCAGGCAGATGTTGCGCCTGACCGGCCGCGGCCCCTCCGATGGATCCTACTCGGAGGTGGTATATATACCGCGCTTCGCGCGAATATTGCTATCGCAATTCTGGATCGTTCAATGCCATCTGTTGTAAATTTTGGTCGTCATCTGCTAATCATCGATACCCGGTCATCTAGTTGACAATTTACTGAGGTAGTTCCCAGCCATGTTGATAGGTGGCGGTGTTGCTAATTATGCCGCCACAATGAATTTGCCGTATCTATCTATCTCTGATGATTTGGTCATGAAACTAGAGTTTCACACCCAAATGTATGATCCACAAAAATACAGATTTTGGCATAACATTTCAATTATATGAAAAATATTGACACTGAACATTACTTAAGACATATAAATAGCGGCGATAGCCTAGTTGGGAGTGGAACGGACTGCCGAGACGAATGTCTGCAGGTTCAAAACCCAAGGGCACACACCTCCGACTTTTCTAAAAAGTTATGTGTGTATTCTTTATGAATTATCGCTCGCTTTAATGGTGAAGGGAAACATCGTGAGGAAACCTGCTTACCTGCGAAGTTCTCTGAATTTGGAAGGTATGTAAAGTCTGCCAACCTGAACTAGGCCAGCGTGGTGGACTAAGGCCTTAACCCTCTCAGTTGTAGAGGAGGCCCATGCTTAGCAGTGGGCAGTAAATAATACAGGGCTGGTATGGTATGGTATTACTTAGATTGCAGCATTAGTTTCACATTATTTTAAGGCTTTTGGATACTGAAAACATAACTTTTTTAGGTGAAACTAAAGAACATTCGTAGGTGCGTGCTGATGAATTACAACCCGTCGACAAAGCTGATAGACATGAGGCATTATGTGATACGAGCTACGCCTGTTGGACTCAACAAGGGAACGAAGAAGGTATGCCTATTACAATTGTGACTAATCTCCTTGATCATTTTATTATGTAATATACTTTTAGTTTCTTTACGTTTTTTGTAGGTATTAAAAAAATATTTTAATGAATATTTTCTTGGTTTTGCAGTTGATGCGGGCTTAAATTGATAATTGATAAAGAAAATTCTTTTGTTTCAGATGGTTCAAGGCAAAATACCTAACTTAAATCGCTGCAAGGATATGTCGGAATTCTTCGATAAGTAAGTTTATAAAAATATAATATAACTGAGCCGACCGACCAGCAATGTTTATCTCTTGCCCGTCGACATTATTTTGGGCTTCACTTCAATTACCATCAGGTGCAGTGAAGACACTTTGTCAAGCCATCGATAAAAAAATATATATTGAAAGCCCTCATATTAGCCAATTTGCTAATCACAGGGGCAGATACCAATCTTTTCAAAAAATAATAACACACTAGACTCTATTCGGTACAAACTATCTTATAAAGTTCTTTTTTGTATAATTAAATATCTTAAAAAATCTGTAATAACCTCCTCACCACCTCGCCGTCAAAAATTGTATAGTATTACATTTGTTATTGCCCAGAGCAGGGATGTTGTCAGAGAGTGAGTTTGAAGACGATCCCAATGCACAAATAGTGCTGCCTCAGAGCCTGGCCTCGCGAGGAGCTGCAGCAGAGTCCAAGTCGGCGATAAGGCTGTTCGAACTTGGACCCAGAATCACGTTTCAACTATTGAAGGTATAATATGTACTTATAGCAGCGATATATAGCATTGACGTACATACCATAAAAAATTACAAAATATCGATCTTTCACAAAATAAAAATATTATGGAAACCATCACAAACAACACCCTTTATCCTCAAAGGGGTTGGCAGATATGCAACCAGGGCACCCACATTTCGCTATGTTTTTTTCTGTCCCATGATTTGGTAGATTGAGCGATTTTGTTGCCATATTGGGCATAGATTCTCGACTCCAGGTTACTGAGCAGAAAATACTAATATCATTGCCCAAACGGGTGTTCGAACACGGGACCACAGAGTAAGCAATAAAACTACGCCACTGAAGCAATCTGGAAATAAATATAATTATTTTTAGGAGTAATCCAAAGTCTAATCCCAGCTTGTATTTAAGTTATGGAACATTATGTACTACATTAAATTGCAAGCCATTGCAGTAGTCTGCATAAATTAGTTAATTAATAAACAAATCGCAGGTGGAAGATGGATTAATGGACGGCGAAGTTTTATACCACGATCTACTAGAGAAGACGGAAGAAGAGAAGGCTCTAATTAAGAAAAAAAGAGAACAGAAGAGGTAACAATAGATTAGAATATACCATACCAGCCCTGTATTATATACTGCCCACTGCTGAGCACGGGCCTTCTCTACAACAGATTAGAATATATATACCATTATACACTAGATATGTTTCTTCACAGCTTAGCTGTGCGGTATTTGTTTAGATCACTTTTCAAGGGATTCTAAGTTCATAAAAATTGGTTTCAAGCCGTGACGGATATTTATTTTCGACTTTTAATATACTTGATAATGGATTCATCCTTGTTTTCTTTTATGCAGGAAGCAGAAAGAGAAACGTAAGGCACAACAAGATGAGAATGTCAAGCGGAAACAGAAGGAGAAAGATGAACTCAAACAGAAGGCGCTAGAGGGTATCAAGAAAAAGAAAGAAGTTACAGAAAGTCAAAGGTATGTATGCTATAAAGTAATGTAAAATATTTAAGTAATACTATTTTTTATAAAGGGGCAATATTCCAATTGGCCTTTACATTTCCAATCTTCTCTAATATTAAATTCCTATGGCAATAGTTTTGAGGGCATGATGATCGCTTACTATCATAACATGACCCAAGTTCCATAACCTAAAAAGTTTTACTAAAGGTGACTGATATTGAATGAATAATTATATTTCCCCAACAGCAAAACAATTTTTGGTCCTAAAAGTCTATAATACTGATTTTTATTATGAAAATGCTTTTTGATGTAATGAATTGCGTGTAATTAATTATTGTAAATCAATACGGTAGGCTAATGGAGTTGGCAGCTGCCGAGTCGCAGGACACGCAGGAAATGGATGAGGACGACGCGGATTATTACAGGCAGGAAGTGGGAGCCGAGCCAGAGGAAGGTAATGCGCAAAAGTTGTTTATATCTTTTATAAGTTTTATATAAGAATTCAAGTCATGTTATGTACATTTCATCATTCATATCATGTGACCTACTTCAATAAACTTGACATTTACTAATTCACTGTATTTTCTGATAGTAATCATAATATTCTGTATTTTTCAGATCTCTTTACTCACAAGTCTAATAAGAGGAAAGCCGACGACGATAGCGTGCGAGGCTTTAAAAAGATGAGGCTGGACAAAAAGCTAAAAAAGAAATTCCAGAAAAACCAAGATACTCCTACACACGATAAAGGTGGTAAAAGAAAATTCCAGAACCAAACAGACGGTAAAAGAAAGTTCCAGAATCAAACAGAAGGAAAAAGAAAGTTCCAGAACCAAGCAGAAGGAAAAAGAAAGTTCCAGAATCAAGGGGATGGAAAAAGAAATTTCCAGAACAAGGAGGGTAGAGGAAAATTTAATAAATCAGGCGGCGGTAGAAGGCAGCAGAATGATAAAGGACAGAAACCTTTTAACAAGCCGAAGAAGGTATTTGGCGGGAAAATCAATAAATTCAAAGGCTCTAAAGGGCGTGTTGGAAAGGGCAAAAGTAAAGGAAAGAGTAAAAAATAGTAGAAAATTAGATAATTTAAACAATAAGCAAAAAAAAGGAAAAGAAATGTGTAAGTTATATTTATAATAACATCGGTTTTTCTTCAAATAAAACAATATAAAATGTCTTGTGATTATTTATTTTCTTCGAATCATACAAAACAGTTGGTCCTTACTAAACTTATACTTATCATTACGATATTATAACAAAAGTTTATTCTTTTAATTAGCTGAGGAAAATAAACCAAATATTGACTTGCTCATTTAAATAACTTGGATTGATGAGATGTTCAGATTTTTTAGTTTAAGTTAAAACTAAATTATAAAGGTAGTTTTACATAATATTTACCATTGTGTAATATTGTGATTCAATGTAATTGTCATTTTGCCCTTATAGGGTGCGCCAGCGCTTAGCTTAACGTACTTTTATTTAATTCACGATCGATTTACAAATTTCAAGATGATTTGTACACACCCACTAATTCTTTATTGGCACAGTTTCTTAATCACTGCTTTCAGAGCATAGCTCGCAATAAATAGTAAAAAACCGTAGCTTTCTTTTCAGTGTAAACAAATCAATACTATTAAGTAGCATTGGAATAAACATGTGGTGGGTTCGTTACAGTTAATATAGCTTTATAACACGCACTATCTCAAACATCAATAAATCCGACAAATGTACCGTTGGACATAAACTATAGACTAACGGCCGACTTCCATTGTAATCGATCCGATCCCGACAATAATGTACTTAATCAAAATAGGTATACCAAAAATCCTTTATTCTTATTCGAACGAAAAAGACATAGGGACTATTGAAATCGGGGGCAAAGGCTTCATTCTATATCAAGAAGACGATGTCATCAGCCATCATGACCTGGTTGTCTTTGGTCATGGTGTCGAGCGCGGCGTGTATCTCGCCCCCCTCGAACGGCTCGTGCGAGTACTTCTCGTTGAGGAAGTTCGTGACGCGGTCCAGCGGTAGCGAGTTGGCGCGTTCTGACTTGAACAGCTCGTGTAGTGCCGATTTGAATTGAGTTAATCTGAAAATGTATATTTCTATATTCAGTACTTGTCTATGTTGGTGACTGCCTCGGTGGCGTAGTTGCATTGCGTACGCGTTACGAGTACGATTTGCGCGCTGAGGTCCTGGGTTCGAATCTCGGGTCCAGCCATAAACATTATGACTGGGTTTTTCCATCTTAAAAAATTACTCAGTCGCAGCTCGGAGAAAGGAAGTTGGCGGTGTAATACCCCCGTGCCTCGGAAAGCACGTAAAGCTTAAAGCTTAAAGCTTTAAGTACTGCTGTTGTATCCAATAACAATAGTGTCTTTTTTTTAAGTTTGTTACAATTAATTTATAGACTCCTGAAGAGTATTAATGTTAATATTATTATTGTTATGCGTATTATATTGTAACGCCATATAATAAGTATGCTCCTAGCATAGTCTTACAATAATACCATCTATATAATCCGTGGAAAATGGTGTGGATTGTGCATTTACTAAACGTTTTGTAAAATACTAGGTACCTAATTTGTAATGTACAATTGTTTATTTTCCCTAATAAATAAAATAAAAATAAAATAAAGCCGTTGGTCCTGCGCCTGATCTCTCTCCGGTCATGTCGGATTGCCGTCTCACTGGACTATGAGAGTGAAGGAATAGCTCGTGCACCTGTGTACTGCGCACACACTTGTGCACTATAATATCTCCTGCGTACCTGGCTGATCTCCGTTGAGATTGGCCGCCGTGACCGAAACTGGCTAGGATTATTATGTTGGTGAAAAATGTAGATTGTAAGAGTAACATAGGGGGTTAATACACTGGGCCTAAGTGCCTTAATAAAGTCTTAGTTTATCTTTTTATTCAATAGTGCTTCGATAGTTTGCTATTGCTTTTAGTAATTAACTATTGACTTTCTGTTAGGTTCAATTCATTTTATTCTAATAACTGTCTATATATTCCAATAGGTCAATAGTTAAATGTTTTTTTGGAAGCCTCTGCACCTACTGCTAGGTAGCTCCTGCGAACGGTATGGCTACTCAGCAGTTGTAGAGGTTCCGAGGGTATATTGGAAAAAAAGAGGGAGTAATAATTACCTGTTAGGTTCAATAGTTTTCTGTGACGCCCGTGTCGTTCTCTGCGTGGGCTCAGGCTCACGATCGTGGGCGGCGCGTAACACCGGCTCCGCCTCCTCATCAGAGGAGAACTCGTAAGGATCCTGCACTTCGCCGCCCTGTTGACGGAATATTGATTATTGAAATATTTTCATTCCGGTTTTACGGAACTTCCCCTTAGTAGTGTATGATTTTCAATAATTCGTTTATTTTCTGGAGTATCAAAGACACATAATAAGGATTCTGCTAATATGCCTGCCATTGCCCTGACATTGAATGAAAAACCAATTTAATATCATAAAGTAAATAGAAAATAATTACAGTAGTCCTGGAGCGCTTGGGTCGCGGCTGCGCGGGTTCTGCATCGGAGACGCCCTCCCCGTCGGAGGACGCACGACGCTTGCGACGTTTCTCTTTAATTAACACCTGTGGATATCGGATTATACAAAGTGTTGAGAAATGTTTCAAAATTTTTACAACACACATCATGTAACGGAAACAGCATTCTCTCAGTTTTTAGTAGCAATGTCTATATCCTGACAATATTATAAACGTGAAAGTTTTTAAGAATGGATGTATGTATGTTTGTTACTCTTTCACGCAAAAACTACTGAACGGATTTCGATGAAATTTGGCACACGGGTAGGATCATTTCCTAGATTAACACATAGGCTACTTTTTATCCCGGGAAAATATAAAGCGGGACTTTTATCCCGGAAAACGTTTTTAGCGCGGGCGGAGCCGCGGGCAAAAGTTAGTTAGTTGTAAAAGTCTGAGAATAATCCAATATCACATTCCTATCTGGGATTCAAACCCGATATCTCAGAACCTTTTACGTCTATCAATATAATAATATCAGTAAAAACACACCTTCTTGAAGTAAGCGAACTGCACTAGCTGTATGGCTGCGAGCGCGTCGTCGTGCGTGATGTTGGTGCTGAGGCGGCACTTGGCGTGCGCTGTGCTGAGCCGGATCAGCGTCTCCAGGGTACGAGCAGTTACTGGCTGCGTCTGTGGAGATAGACGGGTTGGAATTTTGTTTAGA
Organism: Sphinx pinastri; assembly: GCA_947568825.1. Lineage (NCBI taxonomy): Eukaryota > Metazoa > Arthropoda > Insecta > Lepidoptera > Sphingidae > Sphinx > Sphinx pinastri. The sequence continues at coordinate 2,491,659 of OX387627.1, read as the reverse complement.
CAGCACGGCGAATTGACTTTACCGCACCTTTTTTTACACGCTTTTATTAGCTTCATACGTATGTATGTAACGGAAACTTTGAACATGATTTTGACCCCCTTCAAAACGTCGGAATAAATCGAAATTTGGCATACTTATCAAGGACAGATGACAATTCAATATTTTAAACTAAAAACACGCTTTTATAGAAAATCCAACTAAAAATGAATAAATAATAGTTTATTTATTTTTAGTGACATCCGTTAGACTATAGTAAAATTATAACTAAACTGGCTACTCTAACGTGTAAAAAATCCTACTTGTCACAATATGGCGGTTTCGTTTATCTTTTAGTGACATCTGTTGGACTATAGTAGAACAGAACTAAAAAATGAAAAATAAATAATAGTTTAAAAAAAACTAAAAAACACGCTTTATAGAAAATCCAACTAAAAAATAGAAAATAGATTTTAATAAATTAGAATTAAGAATAGTGTAAATAAGAAAAAAATATTATTTCATTGTAAAATAAGCGTGGGGTGCTTTTTAAGATATTATCAAAATGATAACCCTTCTACTCATATTATCTGTCAATAAAACATTTATAACTATTGACACCATGCACCCCACGCTTTTTTTTTTACAATAAAATACATTTTTTTCTTATTTACACCATTAATTCAAAATTCAAATTTATTAAAATTTATTTTCTATTTTTAGTTGGACTTTCTATAAAGCGTGTTTTTTAGTTTTTTTAATGTGGGGTGAAACGCGTTATTTCTACCACTACTAGAGGGTGAATGGAACGGTTATGTTAGCTTCACCGGTCTTACGGCACTCAGTATAGCATCATGCGAGCGAGCTTGGAGGTAATCTATGGAGAGAGCACTGGACCGAGTTCCTAACACTATGGTCACCCTACACCGGCATACCAGCCAAAACCCGCGGTAGCCTTCTTGAGGTTAAGTGTAGTAAATCCCAGAAAAGTGCAGTTATAAGACACACGCTACTAAACAAATAAGTCACCTCACAAGCTATTATGACTACAACTGTTGTATGAATGTAGTATGTAGAGTCCTGACAAGTTTTATGGCTCAAGTTAGTCGCTTCGTCTGTAAGAGATATACCCGATCACCATAAATATAGCACTTTCAGATCTAGTGTAACTGCAACCTAAATAATAAAAACCGTTTAGAGCTTGAAAAACTTGATCTCAAAAATTGCTGTGACTGCGCCAAAATAGACATACCATACAGCATCTTATTTACACACCTAGTCCATACCTACGTAAACAACGGGCGCGTGCGTCAATCAACATGTGAAACCTTACCCTTGCAACGTCATTGTCCATCATATCCTGGTTCCGCAGACGAGCATACTCGTCCGCTATGAGATCGGACGCTTCCTGCGTGAGCTTGGGCTTCACCAGCCGCGCGATGTGGATAAATTTGCGCATGAACTTGGTGCTCAGGATCTGCTCCTTCTTGCTGCGCATGTTGCCGTGCAGCAACGGGTCGTACTTCTCATATATTGATTCGCTGGATTCCTAAAAAATACCAGTAATACCAGCCCTGTATTATATACTGCCCACTGCCGGCTCAGGAGTGCTGAGTATGGGCCTCCTTTACCACTGAGATGGTTAAGGCCTTAGTCCACCATGCTGGCTTAGAGCAGGTTGGCAGACTTCACATGCCATCGAAATTCTTAAGTCGAATCTTAATCGAGAGTTCTTATGCAGGTTTCCTCTCAATGTTTTCCTTCACCGTTAAAGCAAGCGATAATTCACTAAGAATACACATATAACTTCAGAAAAGTTAGAGGTGTGTGCCTTGGGTTTGAACCTGCAGACATTCGTCAAGACAATCCGTTTCACTCCCAACTAGGCTATCGCTGCTTCAATGGATTTCTAAAATAATGATTAATTTCAGTATCCACTATTGTAATAATTCAAGAAATTACCGTGTTTCTGTTACATTTTTTAATAGGATAGATCTGTCCGAGGGATTTGATCTACAAATTCCTTCCCTACTCTGATATGCCAAGATCGAAAGCAGACGACAAATACACCCTATATCATTATTAAAAGTAATTTCCATTGGGCTCACCTCTGTTTCATCCACGTCAGGATTTTCTGTAGAGAGCATTTCCACCGTCGAGCCCATCGGCAACACTTCGCCGTCCTGCTCTTTCGGATTCCTGCGATTGTTAACCACTTGAAATCAATAATAAATATCGGATTTATTTTATAGAATGTCAGAACCCTAGTATTCTACCAGTACTTTTTCATAATAGCGCCATCTATCCCGTGATGGTAAACTTAACTAAAATTTTAGTCTAAAAAAATATGGCAAAACCTTCATTGAAACTTAGTAGAACTTTCAATGCAGCTAAAAGTATAATATCTCAAAAAATCAGACCAAATCAATATCCTAACCTGTATCTATGCATCCTGAGGACGTGTTCCGATATCATATTATCGTGGTCAGCGTCCGCTATGTCCAGCATCACGAACAGGAGGTCGAACCGGGACAACAGCGAGTCCTGCAGCCCTATGTTCTCCATCGGCGTCTTATATTGATCATACTACGGAACAATAAATATAAATATGATTTGCTTGCTTATCACATCATGGGACGGAATACGCACGACGAAAAGTGGGTGCACTATTTGTGCCTCTGCCTACCCCTTCAGGGATAAAGGCGTGATTGTATATGTATGTATGATTTGTTTATTTCTTATGCTCAGCAATACGACTACTATAATACGTAATATCTCTCGGTGCAGCGGCGTCGCGTTGACCGACCGACCTTGACGGTTGTCAATAAATAGTGCGAATTTTGTAATGGAACGATTGTGCACCTTTTCAATACCTATTTAGTATCTTAGTGTAAGGTTGCCAAATTCGTTAATATCCATATAGCCGAAATAGCTCAGTTGGGAGAGCGTTAGACTGAAGATCTAAAGGTCCCTGGTTCGATCCCTGGTTTCGGCAATCTTTTTATTTTTCCTTTTTGTGGAAAAAAAAATACTAAAGACCAGCAGGCTATATAAATAATTTTAGTTCATATCGTAACATTACAAAATAAAAACTATTTAATTCATCGAATTTTGTTTATCAACAACGAAAAGTTCAGAATTTTCGCGTGTCGTGGGATAATAGACCTTATAGATTGCATAATTGCATTCAAAGTTCGACACGAATTTTGAAGACTGACTCGACTATTTTAGACGAGTTTTTAACGTATCTTACAATCATGGAGCCTTTCTACGTAAGCATAGGCCATTTGATTGAATTTTGAAGTACCTCGGTGATAATATGTAGTACTGATATCTGAGAGCCAATATCTCAAGTAGAGTACTAGGCTTTGCTACAGAGGCAATAATACTGGAGAATCTCCGGAGACCATAGATTTTGTGGAGAATTTTTTTTGTCTAAATCTCTGGATACTTATTACTCAAGTTAAATGCTTCTAGGCATGGCCTGAGCTACCGACGCGTCAGGAGTCAGGACCAAACATTTTTGACGTCCTTATAGTCGCGAATCGCGATTGTGGAAAACTGCAACAAACCTCCAGATGTCTTCAAGGCAAATCCTTATTGAGTATTGACTGCAGTAGACTGGGGTTGGAAGCGGGCAAGCACGAATCAGCGGGCATTAAGACTAGCGTGCACCCCGCCTCCTGAATTACGTGCACTTTCTCCATCACCTTGTGCATAACATGTTGTGCTGAGAGCTGAGAGCTAACAGTGAGAGTACTGACCCTGCCGTAGACGGGGTTGGCGGCGGCGAGTACGGCGCAGCGTGCGTTGAGCGTGGCGTGCACGCCCGCCTTCGCGATGGTGACGCGGCCCTGCTCCATCACCTCGTGGATGGCCGTGCGGTCGATGTCAGACATCTTGTCGAACTCGTCGATGCACACAACACCGCGGTCCGCGAGCACCATGGCACCTGCTTCCAGTCTGAAACAACATAAAATTGAATAATTTATTTTTTATGTAAGGAGCTTTGTTGTGAAGACACACTTAAATATCGTCGTAGTTGTTAACGTACTGCGATTCTATCCTGCTATTATTTTGAAATAAAATGTGCCATTTGATATAGTTTTATATGGTCATTTGCCTAACGACTAAGAAATTAAATATATAAGATATTGTTTTGGAGTGTTGTCCACAGTACACCATTCTAATATTCCTATAAGTAGCTAGCTAAATCCTGTTACTGTCATCACCTGCGATCTCCAGTGTCTGGATCAGTGGTAACCGCAGCAGTTAGACCAACTCCCGAGGACCCTCGACCGGTAGTGGTGATGGCACGCGGCGCTGTCTGCGTCACGTAGCGCAGCAGCTGAGACTTTGCCACCGACGGGTCTCCGATCAGGAGCACATTAATATCACTGGAGAGAAAGAACACTTGATATTGATATCAATATTTTTTACAACATCTACAAAAATAAACAATCTCATGATCCTGAACAAAAGAAATAACTTCTTGGTAACTACTCATTGTATTTCGTATGATTTTATTTTGGGTCCGAAATTTCGGATGGAGTAACGCAGAAATGGATCAAAGCAGAAAATTCTGATTTCTCCCTGGTAATAATTTGTTTTATTTTCTGGTTTTAATTGTTATCTAATTGCTTTCCATTTTAATCTCACTAATATAAAGTGACATCCAATTTAATATGAAGATAGAGCTATCAGAATTTGTAGTAGTTATCATAATGAAACTTACCCTCTAAGTCTAGTGCCATTAGGCAGCACTTTCTCCATTCCACCGAGAAGTAGACAAAGTATAGCCTTCTTAATATAATCATGGCCATGTATAGATGGTGCCAGTGACTTGCTCAAAACCTCAAATATGTCAACAGTGGTTCTCCTGGCCAGCCTTTTACATTGCTTCACATCTTCCAGAGTTATTGACATGTTCAAATCTTTGTTTATGGGGCTTATATTATTTGCTATGAGAATAGTTCTGTAAATATATTTATTAGTTACATATTCGCAGTTATGTTGAAACTTAAATGATAACAAATATGAATAGATAAAAGGGACTATAGAAGTTAAAAATGATATCTAGTTGAAAATGTCTATACATTAAGATACCAAAATCCAAATAGAAGAAGAGAATGGACAGAACAAAGAAAAGAAAATTACTTAAAAAATTTGACTGGTCAACTGACCTGAAAGTACCAGCAGTAAAGCTACCCTGTTTGTTTGGGAGACACCTGTAGTTGCCCACTACCTGCACCCTATCGCCAGGCTTGCACATGTCCACTAAATCATCATCACAGATGATGTCAACACTGCGCGGTAGCTGACCTGCAGGGGCACGCTCTGGCATCTCTTGGACTGTGAGGGTTTGATGGTCTTTGTATCGGGAAAGACCGTATTCTGTCTCTAGCGGATTGCCATCATCATCCTGAAAAAAATTAGAAATATATGAACACAGAAAAAGGAGTGTACTTTAGACCACATGACTGAAGTAAAAAAAACTTCTTTAGCTCCATCTTACGTATGTATGTATATATATATATATATATATATATGTTTATATACACACACACACACACACTGACGCTTATTATCCCCGAAGGGGTAGGCAGAGGCGCAACTAGTGCACCCACTTTTCGCCGTTATTCCGTCCCATGATGTGATAGGGGCGAGCCTCTCGCCATATCCTGCACAAATTCCAGACTCCGGGCTGATACTGAATAGAAAAACTCAATATCACTTTACCCGACCCGGGGATTGAACCCGAGACCCCAGCATTGCAGTCGTACCATAATACAACTACGCCACCGAGGAGTTATATAATTATAACATATACATGTATATACATATAGACACTCTTGTACAACATATATACACTCGTAGCTCTCTTTCTTTCTATCTTCACTAACTTATATCTCCCTCTCAACTTCCATTTGCCTCACCCAAGCACACTTTTTCTAACACTCGTCACGCATTCACCAGCTTACTCCCCAAGTCAAGGGTGCCGAAAGAAGTTTTACTTCAATAATACAAATGTTTTTCTTTTTACTTTAAATTTATTTACAGCTTGGATTTTTCAAATGTTCAGCTCAACACCACCCTAGTCAGATATTCATGATGTGACAATATTTCCCCATATATACATACAATGCAGAGTTACAATAGATGTGCTTAGATGTTACATTGGTTATTGATTATTTGAAAAAAAATGTTATTACATGTCTACATAGTCCATAATTTTTGGTATGTAAGAAAGTATAATTTAGTTGTAATAATTTCCCTTACCTTAGTGGGATATACAGCTGTTGTAGGAAATGCTTCAAACGAAGTCAAGTCTGTGTACTTCCTCTCCATGACTTTCTTAGTCGCAGGGCAGTAATGGACACTACGCACCACTTTAGGCCGCACTAATGATACCCTTGTCACTATTCCCTCTACACATATTAGATTACCTAGGTACCTATTTACAATACATAAAGTTATTAATACTGGTTTCAAAATACAGTAAAAATTGGTTATAGCTACCTTGGTTATAACAACACATCAGTTATAACAACTACGGCTATGTCCCGGCAAACACAGGCATAGGAAAAGTATTGTTCATTAGGACTGTTGGATATAACGTCCAGATTATGTGGTCCCTTCAACTCCCAATTCCAATTTGTTGTGGTTGAAACCATATTTTACTGTGTCTATTTAAAAAGTTAGTTCTAATTAGAAATCTCACCTTGATGTCAAACTTCTTGGAGTAACATGTTTATTGCCAAAGCTACCGGAAAATGCTACAAAAAACTCTTCCTGAACTTTGGCATAAGTTGGGTCTATAGATGACACATACTCTTTTAGGGCTTTTTGAAAAGCTATCTGCTCTTCAAAAGCATTCTCTAGTAAATTCTTGGCCCTCTCTGGACTTTTCCTTCTCAAGTCATTTACATTCACAACTAGTCGCTTGGATTTGTCGTCTATCATTTGCTTTACTTTTTCCATGTATATTCCTTGATCTTCCTGAAAATTGTGGAATAGGTGGTAAATATGATTGTTAAAATACATCGATATATCGGAATATAGATATCGGCTGAATATATTCCAGACCATAAGAACTAATTATAAATACTGTAAGGACTTTAAATGTATTAAAAAAAAGTTGCTATTGATAAATGCACACTATAGACTGAGGTTATTAAATTAAACATTACCCCATCATCTAAAAACTCAAGGTATTCCCTTTGCAAATCTCTTAAACGTTGATCAAAGTCACCGTCCTCCATTTCCTTGCGTAAATATAACAAAATTTATAAAATAAATTGAAAAAACGGCAATCCCTTTAAATTTTTAACTGTTGTTTAACTTTGATTTGACACTTGGTGGCTTGACAGTTGCCGGTATTTGGCGCCAAAATAGAAAAGATTAAGTTGCGGTCAAATACCTAATAAAAATTATCAACAATAATATATATGTACAGTGACAAGAAATTCTAAAAATATTGTGAAATGGCCATACATTATTCATGTAATAACACTGTTATAATATTAACCTAAGTGTGCTAAAAAATGCTGTCATTTCATAACATTCCAGTTTAACAGGGGTTACTTCCATATTTTTAACATAGGTTCACGTCAATGTTTTTACTCCTTTCCTCAAACATATTTTAACTTATAAATCTTGATCTCTCTCTTTCGTACATGGTTTTTTGTTTACTTTAAAAAGTATTTAGAATTTAGATATTGATACAGGATACTAGTATCTGGAACATCATTTTAGTGATGCGACTCGAATAGGATTTTATGACTCGAGTCACTCGAGTAATTTCAGTACGTCACTCGAGTTGTACTCGAGTTTTCGAGTCACTCGAGTTAAAATATTTTGTATTTTCACGCCATGCAACTCGAGTGAGATTTTTTATAGCAGTTTTTAAAACCTTTATTAATTCAGATTACTTGAGAAACAACGATTGGAATACAGATAACTAATAACGATTAACGTCCGCGTTTCGTTATCTACGATTAAAGAAAAATGCTAAGGTTAGCAAAAAAACCGATAGAAATAAAAAAATATATTATGCTCACTACTATACCGAATTAAAACTCGACGCGGTTATGAGAATTTAACCCTACCTAAAAATCTAAATCGTGATAATATAAGTATAAATATGTGTATAAATATAAATAAAATTTTGGGAATAATCTGAAACAAAACTAATAATATTATGCGATATATAAGAAATAAAAATACAAATGACAGGTCTTTGTCAATGTTGCCACTTACCAACTCGTACTTTTTAAGATTACTAGGCCTAATAGTACAGGATCCCTAGTCCATTTTTGCACTTGATTACTATCAAGCCAATTTTCCGTGAGTAGCTTCATTTTGATGAGACGCCCAACAATTTCCTGTAGCAAAACTCGATTGTGGTAGGTAATAGGGGTAGCAGGGATAAAATATGTTGATTTGATGATTCTCAAAAAATGATTACTAACTGGGTTTTTTCGTTACATCTGATGATAATTATCTAAATTATTCGAAAAAATATTTGTCCTACAAAATGTATGGTTTGATCAAAGAGTCCCCTCCTTCCAACATGTATCGATAACGAGGTCATCAAAAATAATTACTAACCAGCTGATTTTTTATTATTTTACTTAGTTAATATTTATATAATTTAATAGTCACATTGTCCTACAAATTGCGTGGTACGTCATCCCGGTCCTACGCTCAGAAATTGTTAATACCACAATACCATTTTTCTCATTACTACCTATAGGACAAAAATATTACATAATAGGTTAGTGTGTTTTTTACCCAAATGAAACAATGTCCTACTAGAAAACAGGTATGTATCACTAGTCCGACAAGAATTGTCATTTTTTCGTTTTCCTACTTGTAACATAAGATACAGTGAAAACATCTTTCTTAAAATTTAAATAACATTATTTTTTAATAAACTAGGTACAAAAATTTGTGTATTTACATATAAAAAAAATCTTCATCAGATTCATCTGATAAATCTTCATTATCTTCGCTACTAACATCAATGTCATCTTCATCTATTTTGTCTTCCTCATTCATGATATCTGACTCGTATAACATGAAAAAATTAAGTAAATAATATAATAATGAATAATCAACCAGTAAATAACAATAGTATTAATAGAGTACCTTGTATGTCATAAGATAATTCTTCAAAAGATGGACTTTGGGGACCATCAAACCAGATGTCCATCCAAAATTTTCTGGCAATTTTTCCGAGGGGTACCACATGTGTGCATTACACCATACATGACAGATGAATGCAGTTCTTTTAATCTGTTGCAACAATTCTTGTTACAGAATAAAGACCCATGACACGTAACTGTTATTATGGCACTTTTTATCTATAAGGTTTAGGATTCGCGCACTTTTGCGCCATCTTTTTGCCCACTGCATAAGATTGAATTTCGCATGATAGAATTTGACACCTCGGGGGTCGGGGGCCTTGAAAGGTTAATGTCTTCGTTATCGATACATATTGGGGACTCTTTAATCAAACCATACATTTTGTAGGACAAATATGTTTTCAAATAATTTAGTTAATTATCTTGAGATTTAACGAAAAAAAAAGCCAGTTAGTAATACATTTTTGAGAATCATCAATTTGACATATTTTATCCTTGCTTCCTCTGTTAGCTACAACAATCGACAATTTTGGCACAGGAAATTGTTGGGCGTCTCATCGAAACGAAACTATTCACGTAGATTCAGCTTGATAGTAATTATTTTTACTTCAAGGATCTGTACTACAACTTTTGAGCATAGGACCGGGATAACGTACCACGCAATTTGTAGGATAATGTGACTGTTAAATTGTATAAATATTAAATAAGTAATAAAAAAAAATCAGCTGGTTAGTAATTATTTTTGATGACCTCGTTATCGATACATGTTGGAAGGAGGGGACTCTTTGATCAAACCATACATTTTGTAGGACAAATATTTTTACGAATAATTTAGATAATTATCATCAGATTTAACAAAAATAAACCCAGTTAGTAATCATGTTTTGAGAATCATCAAATCAACATATTTTATCCCTGCTACCCCTATTACCTACCACAATCGAGTTTTGGTACAGGAAATTGTTGGGCGTCTCATCAAAATGAAGCTACTCACGGAAAATTGGCTTGATAGTAATCAAGTGCAAAAATGGACCAGGGATCCTGTACTATAAGGCCATTGCAGAAAAAATAAAAAATATAGTACATTTCAACTAATAGCATATTATAATACATAGTTTCATGACACTGGCTATTTGTATATGGTAAATTGAATTTTGTCATGCTACATTTTTGATAAAATGCGTTACCCCAGCCACACTATGTCCCTGCTCACTTCCCTCGCTACTCATCGAGTATTAAAATTAAAAATGTTTACCTAAATAGACAGCACTGACGTTTGTGAAGATGACAATTGACAGTTGACTATTGAAGTAAAGTTTGGCGACATAGAGTAGGTTTATAAATAGAGATAGAGTTATCAGTCAAAAGTAAGCGAATGCAGCGCTGTCATCGACAATGGGTAGAACTAATTTCACTTTATACATAACTATAGCTATAGAGTGCAATTTCAGTATAGCACGCTGCACGGCCTGGTGCTCGCTGTTTTATATTTCTCATTTTATATTTTAGGGTTATTTTACAAGTGTACCAGTCTCATTAACTCAGCCCTAGTTTAAACTGAAGTACCTAATGAAAAAGGTTACATGCATGAGGAAATAAAAATAACGTTTCATTTTTTTCTTTTATTATAATATAACAAACAGCTTGCCTGAATATCGTCGTCCAAGCCTACATCTCTCCTCATTCCTGTTAATATTTTATTAGTGTCTTTGCACCAGTAAAATAAAAACATTCTACAGGATAAATCAGTAACATATTTTAATAATTTTTCCTTATGAATTTCACAATTTATGAAATTATTATTGCAATGTACATATACAATTGTTTTCATGTAATTTTTTATGTTATAAATATTACTTTTTTTTCTTAAAATGTATGTGACCACATCTTGAATTTTTGAAAACATTTCAACCACTTCTTATTTTGGATATGTCAGAGAGGGAGTTGTATTAAAATTAATTTCTTTTAATTTAATATATTGACATGTATTATCCTCGTTAATATTATTCTTTAATAAATTATCTTTGCAATATGTGCATGTTTTAAATATTTTTTGTCTAGTTTTTTTCATAATATACCCTGTGACATATTCCAATATGGCTAAAGTTTTAGGATTAGATGTTTTATTTTCAAATTCTTCTAAGATATGGTCACTGACATCTTCAAAGTCAACTTGTACTGGTTCACAATTTGAAGTTGTTTTTTTTTTGGAAGAAGATTTTCTTCATTGATTTAAACAACATATTTTGAGCAGTGTCAACTTCACAGTTTGACCCTCTGGAATGGCTACATATATTATTAACTAATACAGCAGCAAAGGCTACCTCAAATCCAGCACAAGTTGGATTTATATTTCTAATTCCATGAGAACGTATTGATCCAAAAAAGTTTTCCAGAGGGTCCTGGTTGAAATTCCTCATCCAAAATGACTTCACATTGTGTTCCTTAAACAATTTACTAGAAATGTATTGAATGTTTTCTAGAGTCCAAATCCAATTTTTTATGGATGGTACTACATGGCTTTTATTTTGTGCATCAACAAATTTCATGGTCTTTAAAACACTAATACTTTCATTCCATATTTTATGATGGTCTGATGCTGGTTTTACAGGCCGAAGCAATGATTTCCATTGTTTTCTCTTTAAATTCCCATAGCTGCCATTGACGGAATCAAATAATTTGTCAAAGAATAACAAAATGTCATCAGTATCTTTACTACCTTCCGGAAGGATTTTCTTTTCTGTAAAAAGAAAATTGTATGAAAGCTATGATTACAAAATGGAACAGGTTTATAGTTTATTTTGTGTGCAGGATCGTCAAAATAATTACATGATTTTAATACTAATACATTTAGGCATGCGAAGCTAAATCTAATGATATTATAATCTTTGGAAAGACTTTTTCTCTTAAAACAAGGATTCCAACAAGCGACCCCTGGGTCAGTACACCAGTGCTATAGCTGCTAGACTACTGCTTGTAGTATTGACTTCAAGTACTAGTAGTTTAGGTTAAAGTTAAGTCAAGATGTTTAGTAAAAAAATATTAAAATTGATTCTCACCAGCTAAGTAACCCATATGCATGGCAACTGATGAGCTGAAGACTTGTGAGGCACATTTCACTTTCATTTTTTTTATTTTGTCAGGGTACACATGATGTATTGTTAAGTTTGGCAAAAATTTCATATTTTTGTAACTGGGATCCTCTTCATATAAAGAAATTATGTGTCCCCACTTTCCAATAAGTGCCTTATTGTCAATTTCACATTTTAAATTTTTTGATAACATATTATTCCTTATGCCTTTTAGTAAATGTGGAGTATCAAAAATTGGCACTATTTCTTTGTTGTTTATTTTAAAAATATTATTTTTTAGTTCTTCATTATTTTTTAAACACATCACTCTAGTGTCATTTATTAATTCTTTTATCGCGCCTACATTGGAAGCACCTTGATCACAAATTGTGGCTACTACTTCCATTCCAGTATATTGTAATTTTGTAATTACTTCTTTAATTTGTGATTTCAATTCAAATTTTGGTGTACTGCCGCTTGAAAATGTGTAATAAATTGCTTGTTTATAATTCTTTTGTATGCCTCTTACCATGAACACTAATACATGGTCAGCAATTTTCCTTTTAGTAGTTTTGCCATTATCCACAAAGCCTTTAATTTGATCTGTTTTTTGACAGTAGTCAAAATGCGGGCTTAAAGCCATTTCGTCAAATAGTAAAACACATAGCTTTTCTTCATGTGTCATTCTTGTTGCACGTTTCTTCAGGGAAGAGAAAATGCAGTCGTTTATACCAGGTTTCAAGCCAGCTGATGATATCATGCGACTCAGGGTGACAGGAGCTGGTAGTGCCAGTATATTTCTGAACCACCTATAAGCTTTTGGTCCCATTTTATAGAATGCCAAAGATAATATTTTTTCTTCTTTTGTGTATCTTCTGCCAAACTTTTTTTTGTTTGCTTGTTTAAATTGCATCATTAAAAATGTCTTGGCAGCAGGATTGATCTTTTGCATAAAATTTTGGAATGACTTATTTTCTGAGAGGTTCAAGGCTTTCTTTAATTTGACAGCATAACTTTCTTTACATTTTTGCAGTTTTACAAGTTTTTGTTTCAACATATAAGCTTCATCACGAAATTTTGATGCCAAAGATGGGTGTTGTCTCTTCAATTTGATAGAATCTGAAAATGTATATTTAAAATAAGTAAAAATAGCAAGAGTTGGAGCTTATGACAAAATAACAGCAACGTGAATTGATAAATCCTTGGATTCATTTATGCTTGCCGCTGTTGTTACTTGGATAGGTGATAGTCCCTAACATATCAAGTCTCCTCCATAACTTGCAGACCGCATTAACCAGGTATTCCAGTTATCTTAATAACATAACTGAAGTTGTTATGAGTAGATAGAAGTGCAAAAGTCTGACAACTGGTCTTAACAAGTGACAGTATAGCCTTATACTGAGTTTTAAGGTCAAATGGAAGTTGCTCCATGTTAAATACTGACATTGAGCTGAAATGGCTTACGCCTTAAACAATTTTCAACTCTAATGTAATTGAGAAAAGGACCAGGAAAAGGAAAGAAAGTTTAATTTACGGGTGTTTGAATGCAATGGAAATGCAAAACCATTAAAGTAAATTTTACAGCTAAAGAGCTGGCAATTATTTTATAACAATAAAATATGTACCTTTAGCCACAGTTTTATTTTCAGTACTAGATTTTTCTTTTGTTGAGAGGTCCATATTCTCCAAAGAAGCCACTGCAAAATAATTTAAAGGTTTTACTAAATAGGTACCTAGTGTATCAAGAAGGCTAAAAAAACAGACTATATGTACCTCTACAAAGGCGTAATGTTTTTATAAAAAATGCGTACTGTATGGCAATAAAAATTTACAATAATTTGCCCGAGGAATTAAAACAAAGCACATTAAATGAATTTAAAAATAAATTAACTCAACTCCTTATAAACAAACTATATTACAATATAAATGACTTTTTAAATGACATAAATATTAATAAATAATAGAAATGACATACCTAATATTGTAAATTTAAATTATAATGTATACTAATGACTAACATTTGGATTATTACCTATAGATACTTAAATACTACTAAGGTAAATCTAAAATCACTATTGATATAACTATCCTTTTTTTTTTCTCCTTGAAATGATTAGTATCATAATAAATAATAATAACTATAAAAACTATCATAAATATTTGCACGTCAAAAATGACAGATTGTGAGACACTGATTATTGAATTCTGTAATTATATTATGCTATCTGTATATACAACCACAATCATGCAAATAAAATTTCATTTCATTTCATTTCATTTCAAGAACATTCACCAACAGCGACTCTAATTCAGTGACTCATTTCCTCCCTGTGTAATGTCCTTCTGTCAATGATTCCTCTGGTATTGTGGATGTTTATGGGTGATCGTGATCACATACCATCAGGTGATGCACTCGCTTGTTATCCCCCTCTACATTATGGGTGCCTGGTTACTGGTGAAGCTATGCTTGCCATTGGCATTTCTGATACAATGGCCATTTATTCAGATTGATACCCCCTTTGTGCAAGAAAGCATACATTAAATAGTAAGTTGTGGTTGTCACATGTGACAATGATTTCAGAGTCCTAGTTTTCTAGTTCTGTATTAGATATTTTTATTGCCACAGTAACTTGTTATAAAAGTTACTTCACTCATAAACTTGTAATGTCTTTTTCTAATCATTGTGTATATATGTATACCACACAAAATATATACATACACTTTGAACATGATGATTTGTTTTGGAATACTTCAACTTCTTGCGTGAGTGTAGACTGGTTCATATTCTCCATATTCATATTACCAATTTCTTGCAAAGGTGTTCTTGTTATACGAAATCCTGTTTTGGAAAACTTATACTTTAGATAACATTGTCTACAATTTCCACTGTAATGTTAGGGCCTGCATGATTTTATTATATTTCTAAGTAGCTTTAGCTCAGGGCTCCGTCTTTGTGAAAAACTTTTTCCAGGATAAAACTAGCCTATGTTACCTGCTGATAAGGTAACTTTATATTGGTGACCGAATTTTTAAAATCGGTCTTGTAGTCTTTGAGTTTATTCATTACAAACAAACAAAAAATTAAAAAATCTTCTTCATAGTATGTGTATAGATAGTATAGATAAAGGGCTCCAAACAGATCTGGCAAGAATCATATATTTAGTTTAAATAAGATTTAAGGAAAACTTATCTGGTTAAAATTTCTATATATAATAACAAAAAAACTATATTTGATACTATTTTTTTATCAGTAAAAGTTATTATAAAATGTACAAGAGAAATAAATGTGTTTATACCTGGTAGGTTGAGTGTGGGTATTGCATTTACACATAGTCTTTTACTAGATGTATAAAACCGGGGTAGAAAATGATTATGACACACTCTTCTATTATTAAAGATGACTTTGTTATCCAGTGATAGTAGATCTCCTCCAATAGCATAGAGCCATGTTCTAAATCGGTCAGGTTCCTTCTCATAGTTAGGAAAGTTGTGTAATATTGTTCCGTCCAAGCCTGAAAATTTTAAAAATCCAATTATATTGGTAAAATATCAATTTGTTTTCTAAAATTGCATAGGATTGTTAATGAGAGAAGTGTTGTCAGTAGATTAACATCATACAAATGTTTTTGTATGGTTTTATTAGAAATTATAATTATTTACATTTACTTTTCAACAAAGACATTGTTTGTTTTCAGGAAGTTAGTAGTCTATATAACGGAATCGTATAGAAAAAATATTGGTTCTTTATACACATTATTGTGAACTTGCTTTGAAAACATTTGTTGCATATAGGTTAGTTACTGCGACAGTTTTTTAAGCTAATGCAGTCATTAACGTATGCAATTTCATATGTAAACTTTGTTTTTTTTCCAATAACTCTGTTATAGTAATGTAATTACTTACGGTTTTTACCGCAATTGGGTACACAACACTTTTTATCAATAGGCACAGACATTGTAGTCGTTTGTAACCAAATATAGAGGCAAATCAGTGTCCAGAGGAGAAAGCGTAGGTCAATCGTTGAAAGCGGGTCCGTCGGTGTCCAGTTCAAGCTAAATCGCACAGAATTCCACAAAAAGTACACAGAACACGGGAGCATCACTTACGAGCAAAATCGCAGTAAATAAATTGTAACAACTTTGACACAAGCGCCATCGCAGGTCAGAACGTTTCATTTTAAGCAATAATTTATTATTATTTCTTGAGAATGAATTATTATAAAATAAATAAGAAGGCCGTTATTACACAATAATAATTGAAAAATAATCAAATTTTAGCCGTAACAGTATTTATTACTTATTTTTAAAATGATACGAGACATAAAATATAAAATTAAACATAAAGATAAAATATAACATAAAATATAAATAGCTGTGTACATTGAAACGTGTATTGATTTTTTCAAGCCACGAGGTTACCAGAAAAAAAAAGTAATACCAATTGAAAAATAGCAGTAATTGAGATTCACGCCCTCTATCCACAATGGGAAAAAATATATTATAAGACGTACTTTTAAAGAAATGTACTAAGTGAAAAGACCGTGTTTGGCGAGAGTCTACTCGGTGCGCCGAGTTGACTCGGCAACTCGAGTGCAAATTGACTCGAGTCAATATTTTTTTCACTCGAGTACGAATTTCGCAAAGTCACTCGAGTCACTCGAGTAAAAACACGACTCGAGTCGCATCACTACATCATTTTAAGTTTAACAAAGCTAAAGGCAGGAATTTAGAATTTCACAATTCAATTTTTAAAATTGATAAGCAAACTAAAGAGTAATTTATATGGCTTATACCTAAAAATTAGTTTAAGAGCATCAACTATGAGTGAGATCAACATGTCCGAACAACATTCGAATTCTAACCAATCTATGCCGGACAGCAGTAAGCATAGACCGAAACTGAAGATCCTGGCATTCCATGGTTACAGGCAGAATGGTGGTGTGTTTCGTGGCAAAATCGGTTCTTTCCGCAAAGCTGTTGCTAAATACGCACAGCTGACTTTCCTATCAGCTCCACACATAGTTTTGAATGAAGACGGAGGTGGTGATGATGGTAAGGACCAAATAAACTTTCATTCAATTCGAAGCGTAGGAGCCAAGCAAGTTGCTGGTTATAATATTATAAAACTGACACTGATAACTATAAAACTAACCATATTTCGGCCGAAAGCTTACCTCTCCAGTACTCTTAATCACAACATACTCAAAGGCATTCCAACATGCTCATCAACCTGGCGCATTATAAATCATAGTTTAATATCAAAACATCAATATCACAGAATCAATGTCACAATGCTTATTAGATTACCATTAAATTAATTATAAGTACTTACAAACTTTACTTATAATCCTAAAGTGGAGACTCCATTATGAAGACCAGTTATACGGGTTCGTAATTATCTGGATTACCAACCACTGATAAAACTCAAAAACTACTCAAGTAATTTCAAAATTCACCTATAGTTACCCATGAGTACAATAAGCTTCTTTTTATCACGGAAGTAGTCACTAACGCAGGTGGAGCCGTGAGCAAAAGCTTGTTAATAATGATTGCAAACAAGAATCCCTTTCCTTCATACATTCAATTATCTGAATTTCCAATTATCCAAATTGATTTTAAGAGCAATTAAGCTGATTAATCAAGTCTCCACTTTAATTCATTCTTGATTGTTTTGAAGAAAAAATATGTGATTCCAGATGCCAGATCATGGTGGTTTAATGCAGAAGATAACACATTCAGTGGGAAATGTCTTGGAGGGCCGGCTATAGGGTTTGAAGACACGCTCAGGCTTGTAGAGAAAGTAGTCTCTGAGCATGGACCTTTTGATGGCTTCATGGGATTCTCACAAGGAGCTTGTCTGGTGGGCTTGTTGGCAGCTATGCAGCAAAAAGGATGTTCGTATTTTAGTATATTTTATTTTTAATTGTTATAATTAATCAATGGACAGTGGCATTATCACTTTTAATGAAAGTAATAATTGAAAATTACTGTTAACTGTATTTAAAGAAACTTTAAAGATGGCAGTAAAATGGTAGTCATTAATCTGATCATAGTTGCTAGCTGATTATGAACAAATAAAGGAAAAATAAGTGGGTGTTCTAGGTTCAAGATAATTTGTACAAAACCATTTAGGTTTACCTATTTGTCCAGTAAACACCACATTAATTTAAAATCTTTGCTTTTTCAGATTTACCATACACATTCAAGTTTGCAATATTTGCATCAGGTTTCCGATCTGGCAGTTTAGTTCACAAAGGATTCTATGATGAAGAGATCTCATTACCCTCCTTACATGTGTATGGAGAAGGAGACTCCATCATACCTAAAGGTTAATTGGTTTTTAATACAGTAGTAATTAATTATTATAATTTGTAAATCTCAGAATATTTACAATAACTGAAATGTTTTATACCTTTTTCCTCAATGAACAATCCAAACTCTTTTCCAATATATTTCCAGAAAGGGACCAATTGGTATAGTCATTTTGTCATGATTACAGATTTTGATTAGATTATTTTCAAGACCCAGGTGTAAAAAGCATTTGAGATCATTTATTGGATTCTGTGTTACTCCACTAACATATTATTTAAAAAAAAATTATAAAACATAATATATGTTAAATATAGAAGCTCTATCATAATTTGTACAGAATAATTCAAATTAATAAATAATGTATTTTTTAGAGATGAGTGAGTCCCTTATCAACTTGTTCATAAAGCCAGTAGTGGCAGAACACTCAGGAGGACATTACGTCGCGTGTTCAGGGGCGATAAAGGATGCGTACCAAGACTTCCTACACGATCGATATAAAGACCTGATAGAACATAACGAAACAAATGATAGAAGGAATTCATAGTTATAATAAATGTTTGTTGGACAAAGATATTTTAATTATAATGCGTTATGACTCTCGAGGTCAGAGATGAACGAATATTCGTATTCGCTATTCATAGTATTTTGATATTCGTATTCGCAAAAATTTGGCGAATATATTTACCATTGGAAAAGCATATATCTAATTTATAAAACTATAGTTTAATCACTATACGTTGCGACAAACTAAGCTGGCCGGTATTACCAATTACCATTCAATTTTTTCGCGACGCGGTAACTTTGTGAAATCGTCATAATTATAAATACTTATGTTCTCCATACAGTATAACAAAGAGTTTCATACTTATGTAATATATTTGAATTAATATTGTAAGGAAGTCCGTTAAAAATATACTGAAATAAAGAATATAATCTTGACTCTTATATGAACGCCACGCTTTTACAATGTTGTATAGTGTATACTACAGTTTATGAGCATAGTGTTGGGAAAGTTTTAAATCGCTAGGCAACCAAAATTAACCGATTACTGAAAATATCGGAACTTTGGATGTAAATAAAAATACTGCTGTTAATTTAAAAAAATATGTTTATAGTACATTTTTCAAACAGTTTGAACAAAACGTTAGATATTTTTTAAAAATTACATATTTTATAATCGAAGAAAGAAAACGAATATCTACAAAGTAAATAATTTAAACCGTATGCGTAGCACCATATTTGTTATTTTATTTTCAGTACAAACTCGTAATTATTTCTTTGTAATGACTAATATCCACGGACAGCCTCGGTGGCGTAGTTGTATTACGGTACGACTGCAATGATAAGGTCTTGGGTTCGATTCCCGGGTCGGGCAAAGTGATATTGGGGTTTTCTAATCAGTATCAGCCAGGAGTCTGGAATTGGTGCCCGATATGGCGATAGGCTCGCCCCCTATCACATCATGGGACGGAATATGTGCGGCGAATAGTAGGTGCACTAGTTGCGCCTCTGCCTACCCCTTCGGGGATAAAAGGCGTGAGTGTACGTATGTGTATGAAATGATAATCGTGAAATTTTATCGGAAAATCAAAATGAACGACTAACAAATAACAATAGCTAACTACTGTAATAAAAAACTGCTGATTGTAATGTGTACGATTTAATAATAATCTAACTCTATTTACATACTATAATAAAGCCCTTGAATAAAAAATAGATTGCATTCAATAATAATCGGTAATTTGGTGCAACCGATTTTTTGTTCCTTCCCTACAGTATAGTATTCCGTGAAGTGTCAATAAATTGCTGCGATAAATCCTCAGAATAAATAAAGCAGATAAATCGTAAATCCCTAAGGTAAATCCTGTCCATATAATACAGAAAAAAAATATATGTAAAAATACAAATCGATCCAAATGAGCGTTCAGAAAACATATTTTATTTTATGTTAGATATACATGGTCATACAGAATAAAAATATTTTATGCTCAAAACCTTGAATTTGCTACGAACTTTTCGAACCAAAACATGTCATTCATTTATTTGAGGTTATGTTGATAAAATCACTGTATCGCATTGTGTACGTAGTATGAAGTAAAATTATAAGTTGAATAAACAAACAATTATTTTATCTTTAAAACTATGTGGCGGAGATACTTGGTGTGGTTCGCCCACGAACATTTGGATTTTAGACATGCAGTAAGTTATAATATATTGAAACTAACTTTATTTACTCTACATCTTGATTCTTTGTTAAACATCCAAACTCTCCGCTAATCTCTATAAATGTCTAACAATAAATATAGATTGCTACCTATTTTCATTGAAAAAACAATAATATATGTATATATTCAAACTGATTGATACCTTTAAATTAATATTCCAGGAAATGGACAGTATATTATCTATGCTGAGTATTCCTATAAAATACGTTGAACCAAGATGTATAAAAAAACCTTATTGGATAGTGGAACTGCCCTCTGAGGAATGCGCTAAGAAGATTGCATCTCGGTCCGTACTTGTCAAAAACTTCATAGAGCTATGGTCTAGGGCAAAAAACACGGCACAGTTACATGAAAACTTAAAGCAATCTTTAAAAAACGACACAGGAGCTTGGGCGATACCAAATGGTGAAACTGAATGGTTCAATAGAAATGTATGCCCTAAAGAATTGATAGTAAATAGTTGTCCAAAGGACAAGTCATTCAAAGTTGTAGTGGAGACTTTTTGTAAACATTTCACTATGGCAGAAAAAGTTGAAAAGATTGAGGTGAGACCCATATTAATCCATATTTATAGTATAAATGTAAAAATAACTCAGTCTATTTGTAATGCATTTACGGGTAAACATTTGATACAATTTTGGAAAAATTTGTACGAAGTAAGCTTGAATCATAATAAAGGATAAAGGCTGCCTTTTATCCTATAAAAGTATATAATATGACTTTTATCCCGATAAAAGTGTATCATGCGGGTAGAGCTGCGAGAAAAAGCTAGTATCATATATGCAAAAGTAACTACTTGCTTGTCCATTATACTTTCAAGGCTAAACCACTGAACCAATTTTGATGAAATTTAGCATGGAGTAGTCTTGAACCTTAAGAAAGGACATTAATTTTTCTTAAACTACCTACAAGCAAAGCTGGGAGCAAAAACTATATATGAAATATACTAATGATGTATTCTGGAGTAACAAGAATAAGGGTATTTACATAAAATGTAAACATATTATGCCTATTTTTTTATTCCAAATTGCCTGTTAAACTGGTAACCAGCTGTAAATTGGTATAGTATCTTCTTAATGTACTAATTAATACCCTTCCTATTTAAGGCTTTCAGCTATTTACCATTGGAAGGTCCAGTGATATTGAAGAATCCAGATGTAATATTGTCATATGCAGAGTTCTATGGAGATGATCCCAACAATGTGCCTGAACAGCCATATGATGTGTTCTTTGGGAAATTGGTGAGTATCAAGTATGCATCTTTGTGAAATATCTTTGGAAACATACACAACACAAAAAATCTATTCCATTTCTACCCCCAAGCAGCAGTGTGCATGTACTATTGTGTTTCGGTTTGATGGACATTGTAGCCAGTGTAACTACTGGACATAATGAGACTTAACATCTTATGTCTCAGGATGACAAGCGTAGTGGAATGCCACACAGTGCTTTGTAACTCAAGGTGCTGGATGTTGTTGCTACTGTTTTTGGGTGGTCGTATTGTTTACCATCAGGCGAACGGCAAGCTTGTCTCGTCATTCAATTCAATAAAAAAAATGTTTTATGAGTGAAATGCCACCTTTTTCACTTGATGGTTGAAGCTTTTATTAGAACCT
Organism: Sphinx pinastri; assembly: GCA_947568825.1. Lineage (NCBI taxonomy): Eukaryota > Metazoa > Arthropoda > Insecta > Lepidoptera > Sphingidae > Sphinx > Sphinx pinastri. The sequence continues at coordinate 2,469,314 of OX387627.1, read as the reverse complement.
TATCTCACTGGCAATATAGTGCCATACTGCATTAGGGACTAGCGAGAGAAGAGTAATTTCATACATGTGAGTTTTCGTGCCACGTGCTGCCACTAGTCCAGCTGCTTATTCTGGACTAGGCCTAAGACTGCATGTATTTACAGTTAATGCAATATTAATAAGTAGTTTTATGCAGGTAGCAGAAGGTCAACGTGATCTTATCCAACATCACTCCCTGAAGAAACGACAATTCATCGGTAATACAAGCATGGATGCACAGCTCGCGCTTATAATGGCGAACCAGGCTCGCGTGAAGAGTGGGGACATTGTGTTGGACCCGTTCGTCGGCTCGGGCTCTCTGTTTGTCGCCGCTGCGCATTTTGGAGGTATTTTGAACAAAGAAATTTATGTTGTCAACACTATCTAAAGTTGGCTTATAAGGAGAAATTTCTGTTTGACGACCTATAACGTCGAAGTGACCTACTTATTAAAATGATAATTCATTAGTTATTACTAGCTTTTTCATGGCTTTGCCCACATGGATTACTTTTATACGGAATAAACGATTGTTTTTTTTTTTTATTGCATTGAATGACGAGACGAGCATGCCGTTCGCCTGATGGTAAGCGATACGACCACCCATAAACAGTAGCAACACCATCCAGCACCTTGAGCTACAAAGTACTGTGTGGCATTCCACTGCGCTCGTCATCCTGAGACATAAGATGTTAAGTCTCATCATGTCCATGATCTTTTGACTTTTCTACGATAAAAAGAAAGCATCATCCATGGTCATCCTTATCCTCTTAGCGGTTTATGTGTGTTGACTAGCATTGGTGTATATAGAGAGGGGGCCGGAAAGGCCTTGCCCAACTCAGAATTGCCTAATGCACACCCACAGGATTATGAAGCATCCTAGTACTAAACATTTTTAAATGACCAAAATTATGAAAACTGCAAGTTCACAGAAGTCATTTTATTTCTTTTGTCGAGGGTATAGGCCCCTCTTGGAAAATTACTATTGCAACGCCCATGATGCCCAGTATATAAAAATGTCTTGTTGCAGGCTATGTGTGGGGATCAGACATAGACTTTATGATGTTGCACGCGAGGACACGGCCAACACGCGTCGGGCAAAAGGTAACAATGTATGTATTACAATGGTTGCGGTTACATTCACACTAATGCTGTGGCCACACTAGTTTAGTTACTTGGTCTTAAGCTAGTGTTTATTATGGCGTAAAAATCAATATGAATTGTAAAATTATTGCGATAAGTCAAGAACACACTTATGCTTCGGCGATTAATGATTGTCATTAATGTCATATGACTGCTCGATGGCGTAGTTGTATTACGGTACGGCTGCAATGATGAGCTCTCGGGTTCGATCCCCGGGTCGGGAAAAGTGATATTGAGTTTTTCTAATCAGTATCAGCCTGGAGTCTGGAATTTGTGCCCGATATGGCGATAGGCTCGCCCCCTATCACATCATGGGACGGAATACTCACGGCGAAAAGTGGGTGCACTAGTTGCGCCTCTGCCTACCCCTTCGGGGATAAAAGGCGTAAGTATGCGTATGCCATATGACAATACTATGGCCCCAGCATTAGGCTCACTCACATTCAAAAATATTATTAGATATAATATTTAGAATGCTATTACTTCACACGCGTAACCCCTAGCTTCAGATCTTCGGGCTTCGAACAGGTCCGCATCCCTAGTCAAGAGATACTCTATCTGGACGATATACCTATCAGGTGAAATCAAATCTGTGCCAATATATAAAAATTATGTATACCCTCAGGTCCGAAATAACGAAGAGAGTATACGGAGTAATATGCGACAATATGGAAGCGAGTCGAAATACCTGGACGTGATGGTAAGCGACTTCTCACTACCCTTCTGGAGGGATGGGATGAAGTTTGACGCCATTATAACGGACCGTGAGTTTTTGTACGCCTTTCAATTTACTTCGTCGATAGTAATTAAGCAGTAAGGTGTAAGACAGTTGTTGCCGATGAGTATTGCTTATTAACACGTTGACTGCGGCTCACGTAACAGTGAGCTTAGAATGTGATAAAATAACACGAAACGCCTCTGTTTTATTGGAATTGGTTGAGACTGAGGTATTGACCCAATCAATCTCAAACATCAAAATTAAACGACATCGTTTTACGAATTTTGTAAGACACATTCTAAGCCCACAGTTGTGTTTTTGGGCACACCACTGGGGTGAACCTATTTGAGTCTGTGCACTGGTGGATAATTCATTGTTTTGACGCTGCAGTCAATATGTAAAAATAATAGTTTAAAAAAACTAAAAAACAAGCTTTATAGAAAACTAAAAATAGAAAATAGATTTTATGATTTGCCGGGCTGTTACGCCTACAGATCTTGTTTTCGCACGTAAGTTCGTCCGTTTTGCATCACAGTTTTTTAAACATGTCATTGTCTGTTTTTTGTAGCGGAATACGCTTTGCGCTTTTAAAAACACAACTGCTGTATGAGCCGTAATGCATTATTATTTGTCTCAACAGCGCCGTATGGTGTGAGAGAGCCCACGGAGAAGATAGGCATACAGAAAGACAACTACACACTCTCCGAGGAGCATCTCTCCAACCACATACCCTCGAAGGTGGAGTACCACATTCAACACATGTACAGCGACCTGTTGAACTTCGCTGCAAAGCATCTGGAGGTGGGCGGCAGGATGGTCTGCTGGTATCCTTTGGTCAGGTAAAAAAAATTGCATAATATCTGTTGTAAGTTGTGGGAAGAGAATTGAAGGATTGTCATTAAGGGACTGCCTGTGTAGGTCTTAGGTGCTGTAACGTGGTAAAACAAACGATAATAAATCCAGCTGGGCTTCTTCACCTCGTCTACAAAACCCTTCTTACAGTATACTGATGGCTTACCTTCAATCTGTACTCATATAAGAATCTATCAAGGACTCTAAATACAACGGTCTGCTCTGCTTTATTACAAATAACTTTATTATATGACAGTCACCATTTAAATCTTGGTCTTAACCCAAATCAACACTTTCCATCAGGGAAGAGTACCACGAAGACCAGCTGCCCATTCACCCGTGCCTCACGCTCGTGGCCAACTCGGAACAGGTGCTGTCCAAACTGACCTCCAGGAGACTCCTCACGTACCAAAAGGTGCATGATGACGACTCCAGCTTGCCTGTTGATACTAGTGCTGGCACGCATAATTTCAGGTAGGATCTCTTGATGAATAAATTAAATTTTTTTTTTTAATTAACCTTATACTTTCGTACGAAACACCTCCCACCATGCGGATGTGTGCTAAATTCTTTTCCGGCTAATATACATGATGTCGATAATTTTTATAAATAATTATAATGAGAGCATCACACCCATTGAGTATTGAGCTGGGGCCGTCGGCCACCACCGACCTCCACCTTTCCATCCAGCCCTGGTTGTAACAAAATAGTAGAATTAAATAAAATAAAATAAAATAAAATACTTTATTCATCACGTAGGCGAACATAGTTGCACTTATGATAAGTCAAGATACATTAAATTAATTATAATAATTAGTACTGCCCCTTATTCTCTATGACAGAGTTAACTCGTAACGCGGTCGCGTCACGTTTACTTCGTGTAATTAACGTTAAATTATTCTGTATGCCAATTTCCATAGTGATAAACGTTATCGAGTTACGTTACGCGCTTGTTACGAGCGGTGAAAATAACGTGTGCCATAGAGAATAAGGGGGCTGGTGGATAGGTCATTGTTTTGGCGCTGCAATGTATTAAGGGTTGATTAATATCTGGACAGTGACACTCAAATCAATATTTTGGTTCTAGGGAAAAGTATTTCTCAGTTGGTGAGATAACGCGGAGGGAGAGGAAAGAGAGGAAAGCGGAGGAGTTGGCAGCCAACGCGGTGTACAGGATTACATACGCTGAAACTTCGCTATGAAATTGTACATAAAAATATCGATTATTTGATTTTGTATTTTTATTTGATACTTTTCAAATTACTGGTGATTATCGAAAATTTGTATTATATCTTGTTCGCATCCTTAGCTGGTATAAAAAGCAATCTTCATGTGAATACAGGTGTTTTTATGTTAAAAATCTATTCGAATGCATTCAGCAGTTTTAGATATATTAGAATTAAAAAAGGTCTTATGATATTAGTAAAAACTTCGTTCATATTGTTTAAAAGTTTATTGAAATATTTTCCAAATGTATAAATTTATATATTCAAGTTTACAAAATACCTTTGCCGCATCATACATTTTTAGATTTGATTTTATTGTTTTTTAAATAGAATTAACAATATGGAACATCATATAAATCAGTGGTAACAAACTTATTCTTCTTACCCAAAAATAAATGTAATAAAATAACATAAATTAAACTATAGCATAATTAACTTAATAAATATGCCTGGGTACCAGGCCACCAAGGCACCACAGGAAATGAGAACGCCGATGAGGCTAGCGAGAGAGGGAGCTGATGAAACATTTAAAGGACCGGAGCCGTGCTTACCTATACCGGCAAAGGTCACTAAGGGAGTAAGCAGCAAGAACATAGTTACAGAAACAAATGCCAGATGGAGACATGAGGGGCTGTCGCCAATCTAAAATCTTGATCAAGACGCTTGACCAGAAGAAAACCATAAGCCTACTCCAATTTAGGAAAGAGGACATAAGAACTATTATAGGAATCATGAATGGACACGGTACGCTGAACAGGCACTTAGTAGCGGGACCCTCAGTCGAAGGCAGAGATCGGCAACCTGACAGGTGCACACCTGGAAGGGAGCCACGATGCCTCTAAGGTCTAGCCGAAACTCCCTATGGCGAATGCGGCCTCTGGGCATGATACCGGCAAAGCGGGCCGACCCAAAGTGAAAGTGGCATCGCCACTCAAACTGGGACTAAGGGTGAAATAGTTCCAATAAGGCGAACTGATCACCCGTCTCTGTGCGACTGCATACGTCCCCAGTAAACATACATACATACAACTTAACAAATATTCTTACCAGTAACAAAATAACTAACATGAACCCGTAATTTTTCAAATATGATAGCAACACCGAATTAATTGAAATTCAGAATTATTCTCATTATTTTGAGGGTGTTTATGTATCTTGTATTACTGCAAGAAGTGAAAATTACGGTTGTATCTAATGTTATATGAGTCCGATAATTATTATTTTGAATGGAGTATAATATTAAAGGAGTCTGTCCACTACACCGTTTCATGCTATGCTCGGTAGAACGTATTAACAGCGTACCATGACATACGGAGCGAAGCGGCACCGGAAAAATATTCACGCCTACAATTGTTGACAATCCAAGCATGGCACGCGACGGTGTTGGTCGGTGATGGAATGGTCTAGTGGACATAGTCTCATACTTTTCAAAAGATTTTTTTTGCCTCACACGTTCCTAGCACTGTCATCGTATGAAACGGTTGCCAACAGTCAGGAAATATGAGTGAAAATGATTGGCTATCCCTTAACCTTTGTATACATGACAACAAAGAACACAAGTGACACTCGAGAATCGACATGCACTTTGCCAAACGTGCATAATGATGCCAGTACATTTGGCGTATTTCACCGAATATTTGCGTTATTTGGCATATCTAATACAACTTTGTACATAACCAACACACAGTTGATATAGCTTTGTCCAAAGGGGAAAATATTTTGAGGCATACGCCAATTGTATAGATCAATTATCTAAAGCTGGCGCGTACAACACATTCGCAAGACGCGCGTATGTAGTGTCTGTGAATGTGTGAGTCGTCATGAAGAGGCAACGCTCACGCATCTGTGACGTCAAAAAATATAGCACGCTGTTTGTTTTCATCGACATAATATGTATCGGTCCCTACAATTATGATGGTTTTTTTAACGTACTGTATATAATTGTATTGGTGTACAGCGTAGAGTACAGTCAGCAGCATAAGTATCTGTACAAAATCAAAATTTCAAATCGCCTATATACGCGTTAAGTTAAACTGAAATATTTGTTTCTTCGTTTGAAGTAAAGTAAAACTTTTATTTTATTTTTGCGAAGAGAAAAAAAAGATTAGTAAGAACACAAAACTATGTAGGCAATTTGAAATTTTGAATTTGTTCATCTACTTATGCTGCTGACTGTACTGTGAACGTGCCAGCTTTAGCTCACCGACAGAAAGTGCCACAATCCTGTGTTGTCAAATGTTTGTGGTTCAAACCATACCATTCCGTTGTTTAATCCGAGATGGCGAGGCTGAGCATCATCTGGTCGAGCGGCGGGGCGGCGGAGTCCTTGGCGGTGCGTCGGGTGGTCCGCGCCTGCGCCCACTGGCACAGCCGGAACGTCTCTTTGCGCTTGGCACTGTTGCCAGACGACTTGTACTGGCTGAGCAGGTTGTTTGTTACCTGTACAAGAAATCAGCCTTGCACATCGTAGTAAGTGGAATGGAGTACAAAGTATAAACCGAGAGTTAATCATCCCTCACCAGAAGATACAAATTACAATATAGGCCTGTTCGAAACTGGATATACAGGCTGATCTCGAAACATGACAAATTTACGTGGGCTATGTCGCGTCGTGAATTCTATATTGTGCGTAGGATACTTGTTTGCTTGAACTAAATAAAGGTGAAATCTAACGTTCAACATCTGTTAGAGATGCGTGGTAAAATAAATCAACAGCGTACTTACCAAGAACAGGCCGAGTAAAGCCCTAGTATTTTCCGGATTCAGTTTTAGCGCATGACAGTAATATGTTTTGGCCAACTCCATATTTTCCAGACCACCCTGAAACAAATTACATAATCGTTACTTACACAGGTATCTTACAAATTCGTTGAAGCCTCTGTAATATACCTAGTGCTCTAATTGGTAAACAATGGTTTATAAAAAGTAATTGTACTTATAAAATGTTCAGCAATATTTGAGTAAATAATTTCCAAAAAGAAAATAAAATAATACAGCACTATCAAAAATTACACATGAATATAAATATTATACTACACACACTCACGCCTTTATCCCCGAAGGGGTAGGCAGAGGCGCAATAAATGCGCCCACTTTTCGCCGTATTCCGTCCCATGATGTGATAGGGGGCGAGCTTATCGCCATATCGGGCATAATATTATGGTACTTATGCATTGTAAAGTATTTTACCATAGTGTATCGTATCTCGGCGAGTCGCTGATGGTGCAGGTGGTTGTGGGGCTGGTGGATGAGCAGCTCCTCGGCGCAGTACACCGCGCGCGAGTAGTCCTGCACTTGCACATACAAGCTGCACAACTCCTGCCACCCTTCCACGTCAGACATGAATCTGTATACAAATGTTTATTTCTTTGTAGTACTAAATAAGCACAGCCAAGTTTCTTTATGGACTGTCAAATTCAAAGTAACAGTTTAAGCTATAAGGATTCCAAAGTATGTTGCTACTTGCCGAATGCAGTGGTTTTTGAGTAATGTACACTCTTTAACAACCCTGTCATTTATTAAATATTATTAGGGAAGATTCAACAGTATAATACTATGCTAAATCTACTACACTTACTTCTTCAGATAATCCGCTAATTCCTTAATAGCTTCAGGGATAAGACCTTGGGCTTTTAAAATTGCTACTCGTCGCTTCCTAGCACCAGTATTTGTCTCATCAGTTTTGATTATAGTATCCAGAACAGCCAGGGCTTCATCGTATCTGCAAAAAATATTTTTAGGTTTTGACTGTGGCTTCACGGCAATAAATTACCACCCATGCTGCTGAATCCATACATCTCGCGTGCAATGCCGCAAAGTGTTGCACACTTAAAAACACTACAGGTGTTTGAGCCACAGTCAACAGGATATTAACGATTATATCGTTCTGATATTCTATTTAATACTAAAGATAAATATATAGTCCCACTTCCTGTTTGTCTATTTTTAATTTCAAGGTAGACCAAACTAAGTTTCTGCACACACCTACAAAAGGTGTCATAACTCCATGCTAATTCCATAATATCCATAACAAATATAACCCTGATTATTACAATCTTTAGCAGACAGTTCCACTCACTTTTCCCTCGCTTCGAGGAGTGTCGCTTTTAGCTTCATGACGCGGAGACTGCCTGGGAAGTCGTTTGACAGTATCATGAGACATTCCGTCGCCACTTCGTACATGTGGCAGTCCAGAGCTGCGTATATCACCTGCTCCAGTATAAGGTGCTCTGAAAGAAATAAAAATAAATATTCCTCTGTCTATAGCAGGTATGGCGAACCAATGGCACGTGACAAAATATTTCAGGCACGATAACATTAATTGAGAATAAATATTATACCATACCATGCCAGCCCTGTATTATATACCGCCCACTGCTGAGCACGGGCCTCCTCTACAACTTAGAGGGTTTTTAGGCCTTAGTCCACCACGCTGGCCTATTGTGGGTTGGCAGACTTCACATACCTTCGAAATTCTTATAGAGAACTAATCAGGTATGCAGGTTTCCTCACAATGTTTTCCTTCACCGTTAAAGCAAGCGATAATTCACAAAGAATACACACATAACTTTTTAGAAAAGTCAGAGGTGCATGCCCTTGTATTTTGAACCTGCGGACATTTGTCTCGGCAGTCCATTCCACTCCCAACTAGGCTATCGCCACTATTTGTTCCCATGGGAAATAAGGGATATTTTTAATCTTGATTCTTGAAGTAGATGGCACTGGCATAATATTATGTTTTAGGGACTTTTGTAGCAGGAAAGGCTTTTCATGTGGGCGAAGCCGCGAGGAACACCTAGTCTATACTAATAATAAAGAGGAAAGATTTGATTGTTTGTTTGTAATGGATAAACTCAAGAACTACTGGACCGATTTTGAAAATTCTTTTACGAATAGGAAGCTACATTACTCCTGAGTGCTATAGGCTACTTTTATCCTGGAAAAACTTTTTCATGCGGACGGAGCCGCAAGCAGAAGTCTAGTACTTTATAAATTGGTCCTTTCCCAACTGTTCTTACTATCATTAGCAAGTTTGTCAACATTGTTGCATAACTCCTTCTCCCAGATGTCAATGATGTCCTCACTCCTTCTGTCATTGCTCTCCCTCCACTGACGAAGTACGTCCATTGCAGCTGAAAATATACCATAGTCACATACTGGATGACTTATGTATTATATGTACTTGATATTACTCAATAAAAAAATGGCATATAATATACCATATACATTTAATATTTATAAATTATCTGTTGACTATATAAAAAAAAATTGAGTTTTGAATTTTGTGTAAAGAACCTAATATTGTTATATCTTAAAAATGAAATTGGGAGTATTATTATAATACCTATACATTGAGTACCTCATTCTCTTGGGAGAAATTTTAAGCTTTAGATTAAAATCTACGCGGCCGGGGCCTCGAGTAAAATACCTTCTAATGGGCTGTGGTGAGTTGTCACAATTCTATCAATAAATTTGGCTTGAGAAATATTTTTCTTTTGTTACTTATATGAAATTTGTGGATTTATTCAGTTTTTTGCACCTTAGAATGTTTTATTGGATACACAAACCACACTACACAGCGGTTTATACCTTCGCGAGTAATTGGTATCAATATAAATGTCATCACTCAACATGTTTTTAATTTCAATCGGATGCTACACTAAGAGTCTTCTTCAAAACTTAATGGCTTCAACCTTTCATCAGTGATTTAGCCATCAACAATAAATTAATATTGAAATTTGAATACAATACCTAGGTACGAAGAAGTATGTTGATAAGCCTCAGGAAATAGGAGTTAGGACTTCTTGTGAGCTTATCAGTGACAACTGACAAATGACAATAGGTGACAACGGACGAGGACGACGTGCCACAAGCAAGAAGCTTATACCCACAGACTACTTAGAGATACTACGTATCTTATACCCAAAGCACCAAAGCCACAAGTGACAAATGACAATTGGCAAAAATGTCAATGTGACGGGATATTTTTTTACCGGAATCTCAGAACAATAAGAACTAATGTTGAACCCAGAGCCTAGCATTAGTTAAGGCCGCTGTTAACGTAGTGGTTATATTCTCTTTGGCCGCTACAGCTGCTGGTAAAGGAAACCTCTAACCTCATCAACCAATAAGTTGTCATTCGTGTCTAATTTAGAGTATCCGTATGATTAGCAGTAACTAAACTACTTGTCATAAAGAAAAAGAATATGTTATTGCGTATTATATAAAATAAAAGCGTTTGTGCGAGTGAAACCACGTGTGAAGGCTAGTGAAAAAAATTACTATATAAAAATTTTATACCTTTTGTTTGATTTTATTTTTTCATTTACTATAATTTATTATATGAAGTGTGCAAAAAATAATAATATTAGGTATAATATAATTTTGAGACATATATATTTCCGTAGTATTATAATGCTCTTTGCATATATATAAAGAAAATATACTAAAATATTTTTTATCTGTGATTGTTAAATGGATTGTCCTGTTTCATTCTACGCATAAATGATTCTCTTATTTCTTCCATGCCAGACTAAAGTGTATAGAAAGTTGTTAATAGTACAGTGCTGAATAAAGTATCGACGTTTCGGTGCGTATAATGGAACCACTGAGTTGTGTGAACGTGAACAAGACGTCTGCAATATGTCTGACAATTTGGAAATATTATTAGATTTAGCATAATCGTAAATAATTAACACAAATATTTAAAGCTATATGTGAGATGGATCACACGTAATGTACGATATATCAGGTAAGCTCCATTCAATAGTTACGGAAACAAGCAGAACACACACATCTTTCTTCAATGTACATAATGTTCGACTTTTTATGTCTCAATGGCCTTTATCTCGTGAGTTTTGTTTTCTTTTGTCCTCTGTTTGCATGTCGAACGAGTTTCTGGCATGTAATGTGTGTATATGATTATGATATGCTTATACATTGTGTTTTGTTCTGCAGATCGATAGGAAGAACGTTTGTGCGGAAGATATGTGTTGTCTCGGGTCGACCGAGAGTTTAACGTGTTAACGGTGGATATGTGCGTCACGGACATTGTGCGGACAGTCTTCGCGGAGTGATTGCGCGCATCTCGTCACCTGCCATTGCTATAACGAAACGAGTTCGGTGCGCTTAGTTGCGATAATTGTGCTGTCCCATTTCCGCGAGGTGGTACCGCGGCCATGGATCACGCACAGGTTCAGTGCCCTGTGTGCACGCTATACCTCCGCAATGGGATGACACTGGAGTCTCACCTGGACACCCACCCCAAGGACCAGGTGATCAAGGCTCTGTGCTGTCTCACTACGAAGAGCAGTAACTTTGGAAGCAGAACGCCCACCCCACTGCATTCAGACCGCTCATACAGGAGCCGGTCCCGCACACCTGCGGCTGATGACAGATGGAATGGTGCACAACAAAGTGGTGAACATGACAGGTACTGGCGTAGGCCGCCTAGCAGAACTCCTAAATCTACACCAGCTACTAGTGTGTCAGGTAGTGGTACTCCAGATATCAGAATGGCAGATATGCAGTTTGAGGGTAGTTCATTAATTTCTGGGCAGCATTCCCTGCCCCCATACCCTATGAAAAGTGATAAAACACAACAAACTTATCAGAGTACTCCAATATCAGATTTTGACCCATCATACAGTTTCTACCAGGATCAACCAGAAGATAGAGAGATCAAGTATTCCCGCAGTGCAGAATACACTGCAATGGATAATAGTAATGTGTTCTCATACAATATGCCTACAATGGCTACAGGTGTGAGGTTCCAAGCAAATACCAGTTTGTTACCAACTATATCAAAGAAAACCCCTGATTTTGTTAAAATATTACCGAAACCAAACAATATTGTAGTAAAGACGAATGTAGGTGGTGTTCAGTATATAGCCTCAGGAGTGAAGCCTATGCATGTGATGATGCCTCAGTCACCTGCCTTCGCACAGAAGAATGGCCACAACAACATGATCATACCAAGTAGTACCAATACATCACTCAATATGGACAAAGCAATACCTTCACAACTGAACCCCAACCCTTTCAACCATCTGCCAACAGGAAACTTTCCTCCAGGAATGTCTACAGTCATGACACAAAACTCACAAATAATATACAGAGAGATGGTTCACAATATAGATGGTAAACCATTTATTTCCAGTGTGCCAGCAGTAATGACCACTGGCAGTGCTGCTAGCCTGGCCCAAGCTGGTCCAATGTACCAAAATGTTATGGTGGTGGACCAGTTTGGTTCATGCATGTATACTACTCCACAGAATCTCCTGAATAAGTCTTGCACCACTTCAATATATTCCGATAGTGCAACTCTAATACCTAGCAGTCATATTGCCAAGTCACCAGCACCTAGTGATCCTAAGACTTTAGTAATTGAAGTTGGTCCTATATTACCATCACAGAGTGCTTCTCCATGTACAGCACCTAGCACCTCTGTGACCACTCCTGAAACAATGATAAAGACTGACAAAGATGTCACTGAGAGATTAGAATACAAGGGTGATACATCCAGTTCGACTAAAGGTCTAAAGATATTAAGCAATATTAAAGTGGAAGTGCCTGTTCAACACAGCAAAAACATGGTGAACACCATCATGGACCTCACAGAGTCTAATGACCAGGAGTATCCAGAGGGCGAGATGGATTGTTCAATTTCACCTGAGAAAGTCTTGCCAGATCCTAATGGGAAAAGAAATTCCGAAAATTGCACACCACGCCCATCAAGTTCTAGCAATGATAGTGCAAGTTCTCATTCATTTTCTGTGATAAAAAATATTGGAAACCCACTGAACTACAAGGGCTCTTCTAGCAAATCTTTAGATAGCAAATTAGACACTGAGTACAGTGACAGCTGCCCTGTGCCTGATCTTATATGCAATGAAAAGCCTTCAATATCACCTTGCAGTGAATTATCAGAGAATGGAGAGAATTCCACTGACCGCACCTCACTGTCGCCAAAACCAGGCAGAGATAGGCAAATGAAATTGAAAGGAGACACAGTAGAAAATAAAAACCAAGTAACTGTTAAGCCCTATAGGTTAAATGCATTAAGACTGAACAATCTGTATGTTAAAAAGAACAAGAAAGTTTTACAGATAAAAAATGCTAAACAATTTGCAACAAGCAGTTCAAGCAACATGGAAATAGAACCAATGCCTTCCTCAAGCAGGTCACCGGAAGATTATTCAATAAAGAAACATGTGGAGAGGAATGATTTTAGGGAGCCTTCAACGCTGCAGACTGTGTCTGTTGAAGAGATAAAGGAAAACTACGAGAATGATGATAACAACGGATTCGATGCGGACACGGAGCACTCGCTGGATATGGAGCCGCCGCCGCCGCTGCCCGCCATCGCCAGCACGCCGGAGTTCTCCACGACGGTGGACATGGTCCACGTAAAGGAGGAAATTAGCACAAGTAACGAAAGTGCATTTTGCCATTCTGCAACACCAGATCGGGTCCTCACGCCGATGGAGACGCTACGGCCCGTCAACGTGATCGCTTACGGCAACCTTCCCGCCGACAATTTCGACGAGGAATCGAACCATAGAGAACTGATGAACATTGAAGCCGCGTCCAAGAGCAAGCAGTTCGTGAGCATGATGAATGAAAACTATTTTGGCGAGAATTTATACGCGGACTACTTCGCGCAAGATCGGGGAGAGGCATACGAGAATCGACAACCGGCAGCGCCTAAGGAACCTCTGTATGGTATGTGGGGGGAATCCTCGCAGAAGGACAATGAGTTTGTCCTGCCGAATTTCATACATGACAATTACAAGATTCCTGATAGTGGGTCCTGTGCGTATTCGGAGATTGGGGGAAGGGAGGGGATCGCGGATGGTGACGGGGATGGAGGCGAGAGGGACAGCAAGGCGGACGTGCTCAGCGAGGGGCGGAGCGAGGGTGAAACTCCGCTGAACATCTGCGCGGACGAGCGCATGCCGCCGCGCGGAGAGCTCAGCGGGCAAGAGAGCAACGGAGACATGGAGTCAGCTTGGAATGGGGTAAGAATTTATGGCTTTATTATATTATAACATTGCTATATGTTTTAATCTCTTCCACTTGCAAAACATTGCTATTAAGTCAGACCTGGATAAATAACTATTTCGAATCCCATCAGCTTTAAGACTTCGAAGAACGCGTTATTTTTCTAAGTTTTCAGATGGTCTTTCCTAGGAATTTGTGAGGTCAAATAATTACAGCCAACAATTTAGAACTATTCTTTTAGAGTGGACAATAGACCAATGTGTTTGTCCTAGTTTCGAAAAATACGACTATTAAGAGTCAATTCAATCTAAAAATTGAATGACAACAATCCTTTGTTCTATATGTTCTTGGCCTTGTTGCAGAAAGAATTTACTAACATTAACATCGTTAACTTGATATTGTGGACGTCATGCTAATCAAAAGGAAAAAAAATGTTAATCACATGCGTTTTCTACATAATGTGGTAATATCTGAAACAAGGCGTAAATATTACTTATATACACATTTACGTTTTTATAGGTTAATGTATTTTTATTATTTAAACCCAAATAGAAAAATAATATATTTTATTAGACAGAGATGATATCAGATATGATCCACCACGGCAGAACCAAAAAGAGCGTTCATAACAATATATTTCTTTGTTTTTACGTTTTTTCGGGGAAACTCACCCATTGTTAAAATGTTTCCATAAAAATATATGAAGCCTGTATTAGTGATATATTGTTTGTCTTTATCACAGGGCGTTAAACAAAAACAGGGTTCAAAGCACAACTATAATTATAATAAAACAAATCCTTATACAGGCTGAATACAAGAACTTAAATTCGAAATCAGCGAGTGCGCGTGTTCCACGTTCAAGTGCTTGTCGCACAGACCACAGTCCCATTACACACGTACCTACGACTAGAATAATATTGTAAGCTGGATTGGGGAAAACTCAGCGCGGTTGCGTTCGTTACAACCTATTCCTCTGACTGTTAAACACGCCCTCGCTATTTTTAAACCTACAGTAATGTAAACATTTTACAAATCCTCTATATGTTAACGACCATTCTTTCGACGCAAATTATGTTTTTTTAGTGTATGCTTCCATTCGGCAGATGTACCCCGATGTGCCGCCTTCGGAACCCTACGACCTGATGGCGCGCGAGAGCTGGATCTCGGACGGGTCTGACGTCGACGTCGGGGAGAAACGGGAGACATTGTAAGTGCTTGTATATAGATACTACAGTAGGGAGGCAGTAAAGTACAACCGGTGTTTTCATCGTTCGTTAAAGCCATCGACCATTCACCCTCATAAACACCCAATGTCCTTTAACGGTGAAGGAACACATCGTGAGGAAACCTGCATATCTGAGTTCAAGTTCTCTATAGGAATTTCGAAGGTATGTGAAGTCTGCCAACCCGCATTAGGCCAGCGTGGTGGACGAAGGCCTAAATCCTCTCAGTTGTAGAGGAGGCCCGTGCTCAGCTCTGGGCAGTATATAATACAGGGCTGGTATGGTCCGTTAATTAAGTAGTAATACTTTTTAATGCATTCATCAAAAATGTATGTCATTCAAAATCTAACGGAAAAAGAACAGTCGAAATCGACGCAATAATGAATAAGCTACACAGCTTTGAAATATGGTGGAAGGGGTAGCTGTCAAATAATAGTAATAGCATACTGTGACGTCACCAAATGTCACTGGCCATAACGATCGTGCGTGAGAAAGACCCCACTTTTGCTCAAAATAATATTTCAAATATTAATAACTGCTTCATTTTTTCAACAAATTTTGATGCTGAATTTACAGAAGAATTTCTTTTTCGTATTTTATTCTGTTGCATATCAAATAATTTACAAAATTAAACAGTAAACTACTTTATTCTGTCAACTGCCTTTGGTATAAGGAAGTGGAGTACTGCATCATTACAGTTTACGTAGCCGTAGAAACACTGTTTTTACCACTTATTCATGTAATGCTAAACCATTGGTTCCTAAAGTTGATAGCGCGGTGATATCAACGCACCGAACAAAAATTTTCAAATCATTATCATCTATTGCAAGGGTTCCCAAAGTTTTCTTTGCGATGCTACCATATTGCCTAAAATAGAAATGCCCACGCCCCCTTCGCTTCGACGCATCACCAAGTATCCTAACTAATGTTATGAAAATGAGTTTGTACGCTTACACACCTTAATTACTAAACCGATCAGCACCAAATTTTGTGTAGACCTTGTCAGGGAAAGGTATAGAAAAGGACATATTGAAAAAGCAGGTAATGTTTCCGAGGTATAGAAAATGTCAAAATCGCGCTCGTCAAGTGAGCCCGCGACCCCCTTAACATGTCGTCACGCCTCCCTGAGGGACGCACCCCCACATTGAAAAGCAATGATCTGTTGACTGCCATGAAGAAAAAAGGAGCATACCTTTATGAATGACGGATTGTTCGAATAAGAGAAGTGTTGTTGCAATGGGATGGATGTATTTGTGTCAAATTGGTGTAGTACTAATCATTTTATTTATTAGTATATACATTCCATTACATTTTGTAAGAAGGTGCCATTAAAAATACAAAATAGAGATCATAAAATAGATCGAGAAGGTTTAAAGATAATTTTCCGTTAAAGATAACCTCGATGGCTTGGCGTGTCGTGACGCGGAAGGTGTCGGGTTCGATTTCCGCGTCGTAACAAACGTTGCGATAATTGTATGAAAAGTGTTAACATTGAATCTTTTTTTATGGTGACACTTTCTGATCGGCTGGTATTTTTTTAAGTCTTCCATTGGTTATTATGTTTTTATTGGTCGAAGAAGAAAAAAATATTTGTAGTCATTTACAACCTTTCTTAAAAGTTTAAAATAAACGTGCACCACGATAAGAACGCTTTTTTATACAACTGAGTGCGAGAGAAGTAGTTTGTTCCTCTGATGGTTTTCTGGTTGGTCTGATGGTCTTCGCGACTGCAGACATTACCCAGAATTTCGAATTGCGAAGTACATCTTACTGCTCGTTACCCGAAGACCATAGGGGGGCGCGTGCGTGCCCGCTCCAGAATTGGTTGGTGCCCACCTACAGCATTATGAGGCAGCCTTCTATTACTATAAATTTTTAAAATAAACAAATTTTGTCTACGCCGCAGGCCCATCCTGGAAAATAAATAAGTACGGCCATGCCGAAGACAAAAAAAAATATCTCATGATGTCCAGTATGTTTGGTTCTGTCCGATGCCTTTCAAACCAGCACAAGTGCAGCTTTTGTACAATTCTATGTTTAGCTAAGCTTGATAAGATTTTTTTCCTTTTTTCTTGTTACAGCATCACATATTTATATTAATGCTAGCTTTGGTCACCAGATTCGCTTGTGCGATAGTGTGTTACCGATAAAAAAGGATAAAAATTAACCTAAGTCACTAATGAGATCTATACACTCAAATATAGTGAAAACCGGTTATACCGACCTTGAAGGTACCGAACTTGGAAGCTATATCCGATAGTTGTTATAAACGATACTCTTATTTCTATATGTTTTGCCGTTTATTCGTTATAACAGGTTTCTAATGTATCATCTTGATCCTAACCAAATCACAATAACAAATAAATGACAATATTTATAACATTAGAAGTAAGGCTCATTACGCACTGTCTTTTTTTTTACAGAGAGGAAGAGATCCAATACCCCAAGCCTCGCACGTACTCATGCGTCCAGTGTAACGTGAAGTTCCCCACGCCCAAGGAGTTACGCGCACACCGTGCGCAGGCGCACGCCGCCGCCGTCGCCCTCAAGACCTCATACAGCCGTATGATCACCGCACGAGCCATTAAGAAAGAGGAGAAAACTGATGAAAACATCATGGGATGTAAGATACATACATACCATTTTACCTTTTCAGGGGTAGGCAGATTAGCTATGTAATGTAGGGGGGGGGGGGGGGGGGTTGTTCTAATACCTGAGCATACATGCGCGGGGGGACATTAGTCGCGGGCCGAGGCACACAGTTCAGTGTGTATACCTCTTGGTTGTAAAACACATTGAGGCCTAAAAGAGCCCGCGAACATTTCCTGGCACCCTCTCTTTCCACCCATCCTGCGAACCTTCCTCCCTTCCCCCACCTTCCCATCCATCCTCCTCTCCACTTCCTTCCCAGGCCCCTGCAGTCGTGAAGCCGGGGGACTCCAGTATCCCATTCGCAGGTTTCCCTCGGTGTTGACTGCAGGATCGCCTACCTAAAAAAAAAATAATACCTGAGTATATACTATGACCACTTGTGTTTGCATAATTATGTGAAAACTACTGAAACAAGATGGGACAAATTAACAGTGGGTTACACAGTCGTGTTGCATGGCGAAGTGTTCATTATAATTTTCCCTATATCTGGTACTCAATATCTCCTACATACGAATTAATTATTATTAGAAGTTGATGACTAATGACACAAAAACCCTACCAAAACATTCTGTTAAATAAATTTCAGGCACAATGATAGATTCTAAAGAATCAATCACGCCATCAATACTGCAAGCGTACGAGATGGAAGAGACGAAAACCAAGATCGAGGGCATCATCAAGCAGGAGACCAAGCGGAGGCGTAAGGACTTCGTCTGCCCGACTTGCAAGGTGGACCAGGTGACGGACGCGGCCTTCCACGCCCATCTCAAGATACATCCGCTGGAGTGTCTCACGTGTGGCAAATGTTTCTATAGACGGGCGAACCTGGCACTCCATATGAAAACACATTTAGGTATTAAAAATTACAAGTAAGTCCTATAGATGTTTATTTTTTTTATGCTTTTTTATATTTTTTTGTGCTTGAGAATTTGAGAACTGTCCGCATCGTGAAATTAGTTGAGGAGTATTAATGTGGAACATTTTTCATTTCATAAAAGTATGTAATGAGTAATTCACAGAACTGAGTAAATTTTTGAATTGATCACTCTAGTTGTCGCGGTCTAACCTATCCTGTTATGATTGTATTTTTTGTCTTGTAATGCTAAGCTAATACTAGCAAGTTCTTGCAGCAATATATTACGCGGAATATGCGGAGCAAAACTGCAAGTTTTCTTGATAATCTAAACCGCGTTTAAGCGCATCTGGAAGTTCTTGCGCAATATATAGTTTAACGGTGGTTATTATTTCTTGCATTAGCGTTGTATATAGTTGTATAGAAGGTTCTAGAGCCAGGTAGTGAGGTGTTGTGTGTGTGTTGCAGGTGCGACGTGTGCGAGAAGCGGTTTATAACGCGGCAGAAGCTGTCGGAGCATCAGAACGTGCACACCGGCCGCGCGCCAATCAAGTGCACCGTCTGCGACGACACCTTCCGCAGATACTCCAACATGGTGCAGCACAGGTACACACTACACATATCGTCGGAATAGTGCAAAACTGCGTAACTAACATTGGTAAATAACGCGTAAGTGAAAGAAAATGGTTTAATTGAAATTGATACTTACGACACTAAACTTATGATTGATAATGCTATATTTTTTTCTTACACTTACGCGGTATTTACCAATGTTAGTTACGTGGTATTGCACTATCCCCGACAATATATCGCTTGCGTGTCACTCTTTGTACTTGTACAAGAACCATTTCAAGTATAGATCAATCTGAAATAAAATGTGCTTGAGACGAGCATGCCGTTCGCCTGATGGTCAGCGATACGACCACCCATAAATAGTAGCAACACCATCCAGCACTTTGAGTTACAAAGTACTGTGTGGCATTCCACTGCGCTCGTCATCCTGAGTCATAAGATGTTAAGTCCCATTATGTCCAGTAGTTACCATGTCCTTCAAACCGAAACACAACAGTGCATGCACACTGCTGCTTGGCGGTAGAAATAGACATTGCGGTGGTACCCAACGAGACGGACTCTTACATATGAGAGACCTACCACCAGTAAATCTCATTCTCCTATTAATAATTTTGTGCTTATTAAATATTCATAGTCATATTATAAATGCGAAAGTATATCGATTTCAATGTATTTTGGTATGGAGATAGTTTGAAATCCTGGGAAGGACGTAAGCTAATGTTGTCCCGAGAAATGTATAGTGGGACTTGTATCCCGGAATAAACCTTACACGCGGGCAGAGTCGCGAGCGAGCAAATGCTAGTACTCAGTATATTTAACAGGTGATTGAACTCCGACATCGCTTCTCGCCTATATGGTAGTTGACTACTTTTTTTTAATACAACTATCAAAAATGTATGCCATCAAAAATCTAACGGAAAAATAATTTTCAAATATGGGGCTATAATTAGTAAGTTATAAAGCTTTGAAATTTGGTGGAAGGTGTAGTTGTCAAATAACAGTAATATTACACTGTGACGTCACCGAGAGTCGCCGGCCATAACGTGTGTGCGTGCGAAAGAGATAGCGCGATATTCCCTCCACGTCCCCACTTTTGCTCACAACAATATTTCAAATATGACTGACTGCTTTATTTTTCAACCAATTTTGATGCTGATTTCACAGAAGAATTTCTTTTTCGTATTATTTTCTGTTACGTATAAAATAATTTACAAAATCAAACACAGGAAACCTCCCCTATTCTCAGTGATAATGCATGTTTGCACCGTCGTGTTGTAGGGACCGTCATCACTTCGGCAAGCGCGCCCGCGTGCGCGACTTCGTGTGCCAGTGCGGCGCCGTGTTCCACTCGCGCGCCAAGCTGCTGTGGCACCAGGAGACGCACGACGAGCGACCCAAGGCCTGCCTCTACTGCAGCGACAAGTTCGTGCACGCCGCCTCGCTCACGCGCCACGTGCGCCGCGCCCACTACGAGTACTACCTCGCGCCCCGGGCCCGCCCGCCCGCGCCCGACAACGTGCCCTGTCCTGTCTGCAAACAGGTACTTACCCAGTGCTACCGGATACTAATTATACATTACCGTGTTGACAGATTCAAAATAATTAAAATAATACATACAATTCAACACAAACACGTTTGGGTGCGGCTAACGAATTGCAGGTGAGCTGCTCAGTGCTCATGTTAACTTGACACATCCTACTTAATATTATAAACGCGAAAGTTTGTAAGTATGGATGTATGGATGTTTGTTGCTCTTTCACGCAAAAACTACTGAACAGATTTCGATGAAATTTGGCACACGGGTACATTATGTCCTGGTTTAACACATAGGCTACTTTTTATCCCGGGAAAACTCATTTACGCGGGCGGTGCCGCGGGCAAAAGCTCGTCATTAATAACAACCCTACGACAAGGTCTATAAGGAACGAAGTGAATATCAGAGCGCACGAGTTGCATGCACGTCTCAAATGAGCCATCAAGTACTTACAAAGACTTTAAATTCCAGATATACCTGCGAACAAACCTGCGCACCCATCTACAAACGCACAGCGGCAAGCGGCCGTACGTGTGTGTCGTGTGCAACAAGGGCTTCACCACCAAGTGGAACCTGAAGCTGCACCGCTGGACGCACATGAGCCGCTCCTCGAAGCCGTTCAAGTGCCACCTGTGTAAAGGCGCGTTCATCCGTCAGACGGAGTACATCTCGCACATGAACGCGCACAAGTCCGTCAGGCCGTACACGTGCAACTACTGCGGCTGTCAGTTCATCAGGAAGTACAACTGCCAAAGGCACGTGAGGGAGCACGAAATGGCCAAGAAGTACGTGTGCAAGGTGCCAGAGTGCGGTAAGTCGTTCCACAGGAGCTACTATCTGTCGGAGCACATGAAGGTGCACAGTGGCGCGCGACCCTTCGCCTGCAACATCTGCGGCAAGACCTCCAGCAACAAGTCCAACCACAACAAGCACGTGAAGATACACCACGCGCGCGAACCGGTCGCCACCGAGGCGTGAGGCGGGTCATGTGTTGCGCGTCACGTGTTGCGCGTCGGCACGTCCCGTTGCGTTCTTCTATTTTGAGTTCGTTTACGTTTCTGCACGCGTTCGGACTCGCTGGCTTGTTTTTATAAGCGCGGTAGAGGGCGTATGATTGGTGCTCATTGGTCTAGTTTACAAATTAATTATATTTTTAGTATTGTTTTCATGTATTTTTTGTAAGCATCTGTGTGCTCTGTTTTTTTGTGTATTTGAGAACCTTTAACATTTTGAACATAATTATTTAAACTCCGTCAGTTTTTACTTGCTCTACCACCAGATCAGAGAGATGTTTCCAACAGAGAAGAGCGGGCAACAAACTCTAGTGTTGCTCCTTTCTAAATTCTAAATGTTCTCTAAGAAAAAAAATCAAAGACAGAAATATAATGACAGTAGCATCACAATTTATTTTCGCTAATTCAATGTACATCTATAAAAATATTGCTACACAGGTACTATTTCCTTACGTTTTATGTATAGATATATACGTGGTTGCCCTATATACCCGGACGCCGGCGTCCGCCGCGGGCGTTGACGAGTCTAATTTCATTTTATTTCCTAGTATGAATAACCCACCATGTATAGCATTTTGTCTGCGAGTTACTGCCAATATTATTGTTGAAAATGTATAAGAGCTGCTCAGTTCTTAGACAAAGTTCTGCAACACAAAGTAGATCAGTATCTTCGTAACTTTAGAACTTTTCTATTTGCAGTTATTTACCCAACATACTTTGGCTATTGTAATGAACGATCATTGACAAAAGATATGATTCTCTGTCTTTACATTTGACTTGAAGTCTATAAAGTTAGTCTAAGTTAAGTCAGATCGTGTCAAAAAAGTAAATTATCGTATTTTTCAGTAGTATTTAAAAATGTACCTGAAAATGTCGCTTTGGGGTCGTCCATTAATCACGTGAGGCTCGAAAAAGGGGGGGATTCTTAAAAAATCACGAAATTTCACCAAGGGGGGGGGGTTGCACTGATATATCACGTTTATTTATTTTTCGTTGAACGCGCGTGTGTTGAAGATAACAAAAATTTTAAGATACTTTGTACTAAAAAAATACACGTAATCTTGGAGGGTGGAGTCTAAAACCTCACCACATATCACCAGGAAGGCGGGGTAGGGGGTTATAAAGTTGCTTAAAACATCACGTGATTAATGGACAACCTCTTTTTGAATTGGACCCATATTTTTTTTTAATTTTTGACATGTTCTGGACGTATGAGAATAAATAACACGCCAGTGTGTCCCGCCGCGGTGTATTTTAGTGTTTCTATAATATAGTATATTTAATACGTGCAACGGTGACTTCGGCGCTGCGCCAATTGTACATTACTAGATAATTTGTATTTTAGAAAAAGAAAACGATGTAAATATCCAGGACCAAGATTGTAAAATGGATTGGGTTTTAGGAAAAAATGTTTTACATTTAAAAAAGACTCGTGACGCAGCATAACTTGGTACAAGTCATCTGACATCGACATTCTTGTGTCAACTTGGACGTATTTTTTTATCTATAATGTCTACCTCGTCACCTTGTGTCTAGTGAATGATGCTCAAAATCTATAAGCAATTTTGCTATCGTAGAATGTCTTTGCGAATGGCGTTTTGCTAGAGCTTCGTGCGTTATGGCCTAGCGTAACCTAATTGGTTGTTTAAATAGCGTGAGATTGATTTTAAAATTGGAATACTAATATCTTGTTGGCATTGGTAAAATCTCCGACGAAATTCGATGCATTGAGACTTAAAAGAAAAGTTTTAAAAGTTTGTTTTCTATTCTGGTGATTGATAGCAATGGCAGTATCCGACACGTAATATAGAGGGTTGAAAGGCTAATAGACGAAAGCGATGTTTTTCGTAACGTTGAGAATAGAAGATTCCAAAAAATACATACGAAAATACATAAAAGATTCCAAATACATATAAAACACGATGTCGTTAAAGATATCGCTGTCAATTAGCCGTTCAACCGTCGATATTATTTTGTAATACCAGAAAGTAATGAAATATTTTAATTCCTTTTCGAGTTTATATAGAAGTAGATCGGGCGGGTCTAAAAACGGTCAGTGACGGCAAGTACCATAACTATACTATTAGATTTTTAAAATTAAGGATATCATAATCGCAGTCTGTTTTCATAATTGTAAATACTAGACTGCAAGCGTATAGAAATTAGAACTTGTAAATAAGGCTGAACAAAGAGAATGTTGAGTAGACTCCTTTTGACTATGGTTGTGTTTGTCTATGGTGACATAAGAGTCGATGGTCGGAGAGCTAAGCTCTATGGCGCGCCTTCATGAGGGTCGATGTGTCGCACGACTGGTTTTTCTCAGATATAATGTTATGCTAGAGGTTTACTATAGGTGTCATAACTGCCTTTCACCTTGTGAGCGACAGATGGGTAGAGGGGGGCGGAGAGTAGGGTGAGAGATGTTGCTAAAGGAATGCTGTTTACCTCCCCCTTCTACTGGTTACCTGACTAACAGTTGTGTGTGTGCTACAGTAACTTTTCATTTGGTTGATTATGTGGAAATTGCGAAGTTCTCCATTATCCTGTTTAACACACCCAAAAATATATTAAAATAACATTTAACGAAATAAAACTTGTCGTGCGACGTCGTTACTTCTGGTATAGTCTAGTGAAATTATTAAAGGGCATTTCTGTGTGGGTACCCCGCTGGCATCACACAGTTTATAATCGTTTCTCAAAAATTGGCCGTATGCTCGCATGTACGGAAAGCATAAATTGTTTTTTGGGTGGTCAAACTTACTAGGTCGTTTTTATAATTCATCGTAAACGTTAATCGTCGCGGTTTATCGTAACGACATATATGCAATAAATTATTTGACTATCAAATGTTAAAAAATATTTAGATTCCGTAAATTTTTACTGTACCACCAGTTTGGAAAGCCATTTCCATAAGAGAAGAACGGGCAAGGAACTCTAGGGTTTTTCTTTTCAAAATTAATATAAAGTACAGTGCATACTAAATAAATACAACAGTGTACTTGTAAACTTTGATAAATTATAAACCTAGATAGAGTGACGCGCTGCAATGAAACTAAAACAAACAGGCCAACTTTTCTTAAGCTAACTTATGCGTGACAGCTTTGTCATACGCTATCGCTGCATCATTCTACGTATCCTTGTGTGCGCGCATAATGATACCAGTTATTACATGGTTTCTATTAAAATGGGGAGAAAATTATATCCATGAAAAACAACAAAAAAGAATTCACTCGAACTCATTTAGCGGGGAACAATTGGCCTCTATTTTTTTCGACGCGTTTGAAACGTTCAGTGTCTATCTAGGTATATAATTAATCTAAGCTTGCAAAATACTAATTTTTATTTCCCATATAATTGCACAACCGTCTCAGGAACCATGAAATAATTTAATGAACAAAAAAATTACCAATATACTATTAGTAGGTGCTTTGTTATGCATAGTAACAGACAGCAAGTATTTCATAACCAAGCCGCTTGCAAATTAAGAATAAAAAACATTACTATAGTTCGGACAAACTAAGCTGGCCGGTATGACAATTCAAATTTTTTCCCGACGCGATAACTCTGTGAGAACGTCTACCCAAAAAATTCAAAACCGTGTCATGTCATACCGGCCAGTGGGCTTAGAATGTGACAAAAAAACACAACACGGCTCCGTTTCGTCTAATTGGGATTGGTTGAGAGACTAACACGTGACTGACGTATTGGTCTCTCGATCAATCACAAACATCAAAATTAAACGACATCGTTTTACGAGTTGCGTCTTTGTGTCACATTCTAAGCCCACAGATTAGTTTCTCCCTATCGATGATATGATTGTCGAATGATGATCGAATGATATGATTTGAAAGGAAATCACAATATGTCGCCCACCTTTAACTGCGCGTTACAGTCAATTATAAAAACGGCCATTAGATAAGCCATTGTCAGAATTGAGTCAGAGGTAGCCACTGTCTAAATTTACCTTTAATATATATTTTTTCAAATTGTCCCAAACTTTGTGATGTTCCGGGTATTCGTACTCATCGTAATAATATTTTATAATTTCTATATCTTATTTGTAAATATTTATCCTACAGATAGTTTTAATTTTTATTTATTGGTACCTTTAATTTTTTTGCACGCGACTAGCAATAATCTTTAGTTTTAAAATGGTATACGTACCATTATTTTTTATTTTAATGCGGTAAAGGATACTTCAATATTTGATAATTTGCCTTTAATTGCTAGAACGGATAGCAAAAAAAAACAGATATAAGTAAAACTGAGATTAATGCTGGGAATCTGTTTTAGCAAGCACTTTGAGGCACTCTTTTAACAAATTTAGCAAGTTTTGACATATCATATTAATTTTAACATGAAACGCGATTAGTGCAATGACACCTGTTTTGTTGGTTGAGTTTATTTGAAACTTGTTGTTTTTCTCTTTTTATAGTTCGATGTCACGTTTTTTATTTGTTTTATGTTATGAAATGATGACAGGAAAACAGCATTATGGGGTAGAGCTTGAAAAAAAATCCCATTAAATCAAAACACTTATACTGTGGGGGAAAAAAGAATGCCTCCAAAAATCGATACTATCGAATACCGAATATCGGAAAAAAAAATCTTATCACTTTTATCGAACACGGCATTTGCAAATAAGTAGAAACTATCAATACTTTAGCGATCGATATTCAAATTTTCTCCCTAATTTTTATAGTCACAATTTAAGAGCTGTATCCGAAGTACTGATTATTTTTGTTTTTGGATATATCTAAAACTGTTGGCTGCTTCCAAAAGTATAGCCAAAGTATCGATACTTTCTCGGCATCCAGTTAAAGTTCAGACACTGGCTGTATTTATAGTGACATCGAACCCTTTTTGTATATTGTTTTTTATTTTAATAAATGGATGTATATGTGGATATATGCCTATGTGTATTCCTTGAAACAACTACGCATTACTTCATACAATACTATTTTATTGTTGGACTTTGAACAACTGTATCGAATTATTCCTTCATTTACGTTTTGATTCGGTGTTTCAATCAGTATTTTGTCTCTTTTACTCTTAAATCGTTTAATGACAAGATAGGCATAAAATACTGTTGAAATGTTTACGAGTAACGGAATGTATGTTAAGAAGTATGTATAATGGACACATTTGATGTATCTATTAAATATCATAGGCATATTGAAACATTAATAAAGATATTCTGATTGTTTATCCACTGATTCATCTTAAATATTAAAAAGTAACTAATAAGTGGGTAAATTAAAAAAATACTGTATAAAAATCCGCCAAACGTTTAGTTGATGCCACCTGCCATAATGTTTGATACTTTGTATTTTCCGTCTGTACACATTATATGTATTATTTGTTGACAAACAAAAACTAACACACCAGCTGTGTTCATGGAGAAATTTATGTATATTTTACAAATAGAAACAATGATCTCGTATTTTAATAACAAGGAGTAATTTTTTGTTTTAATGTTTAAAATGCGTGTAAAGCAAGTCCTT
The DNA here is from genome assembly GCA_947568825.1 of Sphinx pinastri. Taxonomy (NCBI): domain Eukaryota; kingdom Metazoa; phylum Arthropoda; class Insecta; order Lepidoptera; family Sphingidae; genus Sphinx; species Sphinx pinastri. The sequence goes on along the minus strand of OX387627.1, from coordinate 2,442,006 downwards.
ATATTGTATGAAGCATAATTAAAATATTAAAAACATCGATTTAATACAATAGATATTTTGCTAAAAATCGATTAAGTCGATTTAATGTGTATGCGACAGTTTTACACGCATTTCTAGTTATAATATCTCCATACTCGGTTAATAGTTGAAATTGGTTATTTATTTTTAACACAATAAGTTGTAGTTTTGTGTAAATAACATAGGTATGTGTTTTATTGTAACGACACATCGGTACACGAACAGTTCGGCGGGGTTACGGACTGATGGGTTTCTGTCTGCAATAAATTATAATAAGTATTTCAATTTGTTGTTTTATTTTGACTATTTTTATATATAAATATACTTGACAACTTATATTGGAGGTAATTGCTTTTATAAAAACAAAAAATAGGTCCACCATTTTCTATGGAACGGGTTAGGTTAAGAACATTATTAGCAAAATCGATGGCATTAACAGCTGATTAGAGTTGTTTGGTTCTCAGAAATTTAAATACACTCACTCATACACACACATACACACACACACACACACGCACACACACTCACACACTTTTTATCCTCGAGGATCAGGCAGAGGTGCAATTAGTGCACCCACTTTTCGCCGTGCGTATTCGGATGTCGGTCCCATGATGTGATAGGCGGCCAACCAATTTCCATATCGGGCACAAATTCCAAATTTGTATTAACTAAAGCGTTATTTAGACGGAGAAATCATAGCTTTCAAAAATCGTACGATATGATTGCTGGTAATATAAGAATTTGAATATCTGTCAAAGACTCGTATGTACAGTCAGTCACATAAGTAGCTGAGCAAACTCAAAATTTCAATTCGCATTTACGCGTTAAGATTTATTGAATTCTTTTTTTCTTTACGTAAAATAAAGTGAATCCCTTTAATTGTATTTTATTGAAGAGAAAATAAAAATTGTGAAGAACGAATGTGTATAGGCGTTTTGAAGTTTTGAATTTGTGCAGCTACTTATGTGACTGACTGTACGTTAACGCGGGCAAGAATTGCCTGGACATTGCGCATATTCTATCGGGGATCAGTAATTGCCTACGATTATTTTGAGCAATACTTAATCGATTCGTCTAAATAAGGCTTAATGTAATGAATGTTAAAGTAAAGTGTAACTTTGCTCAGTAAAATCGTAGTAATGCGTGATCCAGGAGTCACATTCGTGCTGTAGGAAAGCTTTCTAAATAGTGGTTCTATCATACGTTAAAGTTTATTACGATTTCTGTCGCTATTTATTTTCTCGAAATAGCATGAGGCAATTCTGGTTATTTTCAGTGTAACTTAAAAATTATAATTTCTGTAGCATTTTATTACAATTTGAATGGCACAGGCAAAAATAACAGGGAAAGTCGTAATAAATGTATTATGAGAAAAAACCATTTGAAAGCATGGACCTATAAAAAAAGGCGGACGGACTCTCGCTAAACAAAAAACTGAAGCACCCAAAGTATGTCAGCTTGCCTGTACGTACGAGTATCGCGCACACATTCACACCAAAGTATGTCGATCGGCCGCCATTACGCAACAAACCTCAATTGAATGAAGTCGTTGTAAGAATAAAAATAAATAATTAAAATATGCCGTCTTGTGTGGTTAAATGCTGTCGAAATCACAGTAGTTCCAAGAACAAATGTCACGGGATCACATTTCATAGGTAAATTAGTAATGTATCACTAACTTGATCAACATTCATTGATATTTAAAATTATATATTTTTGTAACACAAAACCTCAGCCTATAATCCCAGTGTTGTCAACTATTTGACGGGTAAATTATCTCGATGTATAGGAGTCGTGATTTTTTTTGTTTTAAATACGATTTCGTTTTTTAAACTAAATAGGTATAGGTTGTTATTAGGTTTATGTTTTTTTTAGGTTACAGGAAATGAAGTATGGAGGAGTGATTTAATTAATATAATAAGAGAGTGTAGATCATAAAATAAATCTTATTAAATATATTGCAGAAAAACATTTAACAATTAGATTTCATCACATATCAAAATAAGAGGGCATCTCAAAGACCTGCACAAGTAAGAGGCAGTTATACAAAAAGTTAACGCAACATAGAGAATTAAAAAAAAAGAAATGCAAATTAAAGAAAATTTAATTATTTACGTTGTTTGATTTAAACAAGTACATACACTGCCTCGATTGCGTTGTTGTATTACGGTATGACTGCAATGCTGAGGTCTTGGGTTCGATTCCCGGGTCAGCTAAAGTGATATTGGGTTTTAAATTCAGTATCAGCCCGGAGTATGGACTTCGTGTCCGATATGGCGATAGGCTCGCCCCCTATCATAACACGGGCCGGAATACACACGGCGAAAAGTGGGTGCACTAGTTGCGCCTCTGCCTACCCGTTCGGGGATAAAAGGCGTGAGTGAGTGTGTGTGTGTGATTAAGCATTAGTTAGGAAACATAATTTTAGTGTTTCGGTAAGACTCATTAATTTCTACACACCTACTAATCATATATGTTTGGCTATTAATTATCACGGTCATTTCAAATAAAGCTAAATAATATATAAATTAATTAACTATAATTACACCCTGCAAACAATAAAATTATTAATACGACTTTCAATAAAATTAACCTAAAATTGGAAAAATATTGTAGTGTAAACTAGTGTTAAAAATTGGGGAAATTTTGTTTTTATGGCAATCATTCATTTACGCACACATAGTTACGCCGCCGCCATTGCTGTGCTTCAGTTTTTGTTTAGCGAGAGTCCGTCCGCCTTTTTTATAGGTCCATGTTTGAAAGTATATGTTATTGAGGAGAGAGAGAGAGAGAGAGACAGAGAGAGAGAGAGAGAGAGAGAGAGAGAGCAATGGCGGCGGCGTAACTATGTGTGCGTAAATGAATGATTGCCATAAAAAACAAAATTTCCCCCATTTTTAACACTAGTTTACACTACTTGCCTCGATGGCGTAGTTGCACGCCTTTTATCCCCGAAGAGCTAGGCAGAGGCGCAACTAGTGCACCCACTTTTCGGCGTGCGTATTCCGTCCCGTGATATGATAGGGAGCGAGCCTATCGCCATATCGGACACGAATTCCATACTCCGGGCTGGTACTGAATTTGAAATCCAATATCACTTTGGCCGACCCGGAAATCGAACCCAAGACCTCAGCATTGCAGTCATACCGTAATACAACTACGCCATCGAGGCAGTTAAAAGGCTAAATCAAGCAACGTAAATAATTAAACTTTCTTTAATTTGCATTTTTTTTTTTAATTCTCTATGTTGCGTTAACTTTTTGTATAACTGCCTCTTACTTGTGTAGGTCTTTGAGATGCCCTCTTATTTCGATATGTGATGAAATCTAACTGTTAATTTTTTTTGTGCAATATATTTAATAAGATTTATTTTATGATCTACACTCTCCTATTATATTAATTAAATCACTCCTCCATACTTCATTTCCTGTAGGAAACCTACAAAAAACATATACCTAATAACAACCTATACCTATTTAGTTTAAAAAACAAAATCGTATTTGAAACAAAACAAATCACGTCTCCTATACTTCGGGGTAATTTACCCGTCAAATAGTTGACAACACTGGAATTGTAGGCTGAGGTTTTGTGTTACAAAAATAAATGATTTTAAATATCAATGAATGTTGATCAAATAAGTTTTAACATTACTAATTTACCTATGAAATGTGATCCCGTGACATTTGTTCTTGGAACCACTGTGATTTCGACAGCATTTAACCACACAAGACGGTATATTTTAATTATTTATTTTTATTCTTAAAACGACTTCATTCAATTGAGGTTTGTTGCGTAATGGCGGCCGATCGACATACTTTGGTGTGAATGTGTGCGCGATACTCGTGCGTATAGGCAAGCTGACATACTTTGGGTGCTTCAGTTTTTGTTTAGCGAAATTCCGTCCGCCTTTTTTTATACGTCCATGATAGCGAGTATTATATTCCAGGAGGGGACGCGTACGCTCGTAGACCCGGGAGCAAAAGATGCTGACAATTGTTTTTCTTTCTGTAGACAAAGTATTGTACATTTCCTCAATAGAAACCTTCAATTTTCTAAGAATGCAAGTGCAATGGGTGAAACTAACTGACCCGCACCCTACAATTCATTGATCCACAAGCCCTTATCTGAGGTCGCTCCAGATATATCAGATCATTGCCGCTACAAACACTATCGAGTTATTTTCCATGTGGCGTTTATTTATTTTTAGCTGTTCATGCAACAATAGCATGGCTTACGTCAGTAAGATGTGCCGACAGTGCAAGCGGGGAACAGCCACGTTGGGCATGCCTTTGCTCCTGAGTGGTAGAGGCGCTACTAATAAATCCACTTTTTGCTCTGCCTTTGTCCGTCCCATTATGTGATAGAGAGTGAGCTTATAATATCCTTCAGGCTGTGTTAGTAGGTACGTATAATTTTCAGTGCCGGGCAGGTTAAGCGTTTGTCGTATTAAAACTTAAATAATATTTTATTTTTCCGACCTGGGAATCGATTCACCAGTTTCACAAACGAAACAGCTACGTTCGAGCGCGTTCGAATGCTCTTTGTGTTTTTGTTAATCACGCCTACGTGATTAACAAAACAAGTAAAGAGCTTATGACCAGTCAAAAGCAAGAAAACAGCCATAACCAATTAACACTGGCTTACACGTAGGTTCAGAGGACGCAGATGAGGGTAGTGCTAAGGAAGGAAAGGGGAAGAAAAATGCCGTCAAAAGGTTTTGTATGCAGACGCATGCATGTTTGTGCTACTAGGTCTTGTTTGAACGTAACGGCAATTGATCGCTTCAGTGAACCGCAGTAGAGAATATCGCACAAGTTTTAACGTGGTTGCTTTTCTCTGAGTGAGTACGAACTATCTCATTACTAAATCATTTATTCTGGTAAAGTGTAGGTATACCATGCTCTGTAGCCACCACCTCAGAAGCTGAGGTCACTTCCACAATCAATCCAGGTCACTGCGTGGTTGTTAGAGGCTTCGAATACGCAATCAAGTGCGTCGCTAAATAAACGAGCGTTTAAAAATGTTGCGGGAAATTACTAAATATTACATTGGTAAATAGTTGAAAAGACTGAGTTACAAATTGATTAATATTAAAACGAATGTTTAGGATATTACCGAGAAGTTTGGAATGAACGCGTTTAGACATTTTAGGCGTAGACCTATCTGTCACCTCTGGTCTTTGCAGATACCTTAGCGTTATGGCGGCAGAACCCGTAACCAAGATGCTTTTCTATAACGGTTAACGCCAATAGAATGAAAATAATGTAGGTACCTATGCGAATGACATATCCAGGGACCATACAGCCTAGCTAGCCAGCCTATTTTTTCTATTCTATTGGCATTAACGATTGTAAAAAACAGCTTGGCTACAACCGCAGGTAGTACTTCTGAAAGTCTCCCACGAGCTAACTTAAAACGTATCATCACAATAGGCCACGCTCACACAAGGGTGGACCAATAAACTAAATAAAGCGGCATATATTTACGTAGGAAAATGTATCTAACCGTTGCAATTTTTTTTTTATTTTTTTTATTGCATTTAATGACGAGACGAGCATGCCGTTCGCCTGATGGTAAGCGATACGACCACCCATAAACAGTAGCAACACCATCCAGCACCTTGACTTACAAAGTACTGTGTGGCATTCCACTGCGCTCGTCACCCTGAGACATAAGATGTTAAGTCTCATTATGTCCAGTATTTATACTGGCTACAATGTCCTTCAAACCGAAACACAACAGTGCATGCACACTGTTGCTTGGCGGTAGAAATAGACATTGCGGTGGTACCCACCCAGACGGCCTCTTACATAATGAGAGACCTACCACCAGTAAATTAAAGAAAATTTAACTAATAAAAATAATGGCATAGATAATTATAGAAGCTTCTACTGTAATCTTTGCCTCGTTTCATCCGTCGCATCTCGCTATCAGTTGGGCCGCGACCTTACAATACCAAATTAACAAATCTAATATAATAAAGAATAATCTTTACAAAGGAAATCATATCATTATATCGGGTGAGTGAACTTTGACGAGAACAAATGATTTTGAAGTAAATTCCAAATTAGACTAAAGCCGATAACCTTTACATTTTTACGTTTTACTTGAATAGCGTTTATCATTTATATTTAATGAATGAAATAAGTACATCTGCTTATGTAATTTTTAACAGTGATTACGTTAAAAGTCTGAGTAATATTTACGAAATTATACCTATACCTACGTGTAAGATTAGGCAGCCTATTTTTTATTTTATATTGTTTAAAATTAGTTTCATTTATACCTATAAATATTTTAGTCTAAATAAAAATCTTAGTTGTAACTGTAAGTTAATATGCTTCTTTTATCACACAAAAGTGTGTGTCCAGTTGCGGAAAGTGTAACATTTTCCGTTTTCAAGGCTAATTCCGCACTGGAACTTTGTTTATTTACATACGCATCTTTGGTCAAATTACGATTTCATGACAACTGTATTTTTTTTATGGTCGCAGCATGTGCAGCATTAGTTATACTTTATAGTAGCGTTTTTTCAGGTTACGAGAGGTATTTCTTTACTTGACAAAAGTATCCCTAGTTGCTTGGAGTTGCCGTAACTGTCAACGTAACCTTTTCCGTCCTGTTTCGGATACAAAGAGGCCGGCACGCAGTGTTAGCAACGGTTATTTAGCCCTTTTTCTAAAAAAACCATACAGTGACGACTGATGTAATTTTGATAACTTGTCGAAAGTGGCGAATTTGTTACAACTTACAGTGACTCGATGTAAAGCAGAAATGGTCAATGTTATACAATGGCAAAATTGCTAATTGCCAATACTAAAAAATATAGATATATCTGAGTTGAGGATCGAAGAGATAGAATAAATAATATCACAAGATACCTTATACCTACCACAATGGACGTATGAATTAAATGTACGTAATAACCTCGGATGTTAGGTACTTGATTTCGTTTATACGAGAATAGGAAAAAATGTAGTGAGTACTCCTCGTTGTTAATTGTTTATAAACAATTTTTATTGATATAATAATTGTTAAACAATAGGCTATTTTTAGAGTTACAAGAAGAGATATACTTTTTAAACTGTAGGTAGCAGTAGAAAAAATATAGATATCTGTAACAAGCTTAATAACACTTGTATTTTATTTTTATTTTGAAAAAGTGATTAGACGAGGTTCTTTTGACTGGCAATCTAGTAAGTGCTGTAAGTAATTAATTACCTATCTGCAGGGCCGGATTAGCCTAAAGGCAAATTAGGCAACTGCCCTTCGTCCCGAGAAAAAAATATGTGAAAATTATATTTAACCTTTCGTATTTAATAAACCAGTTACCCGATGAAAATATTATTGCTTTGATTATCTTTTACATTATATATAATTAAGTTCTGGAACATATTTTAAGTTATAAAAAAAACATACCTACTTATTGTATTGGACAAACAAAAAGACATATAGGGACCCGCGTAAAAGAACATATAGCTGATGTTAAACACCGACGCTCTACGAAGTCTGCAGTAGCTGAACACTCAGAAGAAGGCTCCAACCATTACCTTAGGTTCGACAAAACACAAATCCTTGCCAAGGAACACCGATTCCTGCCTAGGATGATTCGCGAGGCTATTGAAATCAAAAAACATCCTAATTTCAATAGAGAAGATGGTTGGAAACTTGCACAAGCCTGGGACCCGGTAATACATCTTATTAAATCGGGCCCCAAAAGACCTGCTGCCAGACCTCAAGACATTGTGAGCTCTTTCTGCGTAGACCAGACCGCAAACAATGACTAACATCTTAAAATTGTATAATTGTAAATTGAAGGTAGATTTGTAACACTAACTTTTCGGACCCGTGACCACGAAGTGCTGCAAAGCCTTCGAAACGTCGGGAGAAAAATTAAATAAAAAACCGCGATAAAATCCGTTATAATAGTTTAATTTCAATGTCTAACATTCGCGTAAACATAAGGAATCATTATACCTACTTAATTTTTTGCAGTCGGTTAATTAGGTTGAGGTAGAAAAAATATATTTAAGGAAGTCAGGAAAGGGAAAAGGGGCACAATATTATAATATCCATATGGCTGGATAAATATTGTTTGCTACTCTATAACGATCAAAAACCGAACGCAAATCAATCCATGCACAAACTTCAATGTTTGTCAGTGTAATCGCAAACGCGTCACATAATACCTTGTAAATGCAACATGATTTCCTATATTTAAAACTATACATGCGTGCATAACCTTATCTATGTGCTTAGCTCTTAATCCATGTAATTGTACGTCAATTGTTTACTTATTAAAGTAAAAATGAGGCACGGGTCAGAGAGCCGTGCCCGTCAGTATGCGCACTCAGTGTTTACTCCATTACAGTCAATTTGACGTGTGATACAACGGCTTGTGCCGCGCAGATACATTGCTTGACGTAGATTTGATCCGTGTTTTAATTAAGCATTGTTTTCTTAATTAAAGTAGCTGGATGCGTCCAGTTAATTATGTAATATTGTATTTGTAGATTCAAATTACATAGTTTGACGCATAACTCTTGTTTTTTGAAATGTCCTTTTTTGATGCATTAGGACGGCAAAATTTGTGTCCGCCCCGGGTAGCAAGAATCTATGCTACGCCACTGGACCACCGAGCACGATGAATGAAGAAACCAGTCTATAAAGTGAATTCATCAGCTTTGAATCAGAAATATAAAAAATAATCTATTTAGGACACGTTCATTTTGTCCTCCTTATTAAGCCAAAGTTAAGAACATTATTATTACCTATTGTACCTACCCTCACATATCTATTTTCACTTAAGTACAAGACATAGTTAATTCATAACTTTTTGTTCGATATTAATTACATTTCTGCTATAAGGCAATTGATAAAACTTTATTGCGTGTTACAGAAGTTATTTCATAACATGCAGACCAACGTTGCCATTCTAGTAGAGTCGATGAAACTTTCCACTATAAATGATATAACAAAAACATTATTAAGTATTACGCACGGTTTACGCACCCGAAACCGATGAACTTGCCGAAGGTCGATATGTGTTATTGTTATTGATTATAATTTATCGGATATCCAAATTATGTATTCATTTTTCTGAAATAATTAATTACTTCATTTATTTTTCTTTCTGTCAAAATGAGATACATTTTAAAATTTTATTATGAAAATGAAATAATGCACAGCAAACCGCGAAAAAAATTTGTGAACCGAGAATTGACCACAAAACAGTTTTGACCCATTTGAAAAAAGCTGGGCACACAAAAAAGCTCGATATTTGGGTGCCACACGAGCAAACTGAAAGAAACTTAATGAACCGTGTACTCATTTGCGATTCTTTATTGAGACGTAATGAAACCGAATCGTTTTTGAAGAGATTGATAACTGGTGATGAAAAGTTGATCACGTGCGACGAGAACGTATAATAAAAGGTCTTGGACAAAGCTCGATCAGGCTTCACAAACTGTGGCAAAACCTGGGTTAACTCACAATAAGGTGATGCTGTGTGTATGGTGGGATTGGAAGGGTATTGTTCAATATTCATTATGAGCTTTTACCGTCTAGCAGAACCAGCGATTCTCATCTTTACTGCCAACAACTAATGAGATTAAAGCAAGAAGTTGAGAGAAAGCGGCCGGAATTGATCAATAGAAAGGGTGTGGTCTTTCATCACGATAACGCTGGACCACACACAACTTTAGCCACTCAGCAAAAATTAAGAGAGTTTGGCTGGGAGGTGTTAAAGCATCCACCATATATCCCTGACCTTGCACCTTCATTTTTTTACCTGTTTCGATTTCTTCAGAATTATTTAGGCAGTGTCAGGTTAACATCAAGAGAGGACTGCCAAAATTACTTGTTGCGTTTTTTTGATCAGAAGTCCCAAAATCTCTACAGCTACGGGGTTATGGCACTACCTACAATATGGCAGAAAGTCAGTAATTAAATGTAAATACACTTTGAAAAAAGAACTCTTGAGTTTTCATACAAAATGCGAATAAACTTTTCCCCCAACCTAATATAAAGTATCTTCGTTAGAATTTTAAGCTCGTTTTTGGACATGTCATTTTATTTCACAGAACTATCATATTAAACAGCTGATGTAGATAGAACTCATTTTATTACCATCTATTTGGGAGCATAGATTAGAGTGTAAAATTTGGAGTTGGTCGGCTTATATGTAACGAGTAGCATTTACGTAGAATTTGTGAACCACGCCCTAAAAAGATGAATTTTAAGTTAAACTAACTACAGCGCGTAGAGTTTTGTAGAGTGTGACGTTTTGTGCAGAGGAAAGTTGGCGCAATCGGGTTGATCTTACAGACTTTATAGTAGAGGCCGACAAATAAGTCACTTGCAAATAAACTCCACCGTTTACTACCATCAAAAGTTAAAAGTACCAGAAGAATCCTACTTAGATGCGCTGCCACCTATTAAGGAATCGCGGATTAGGTAGAGCAGGGAGGCGTTTAGTCCAGCTATCGTAAATGCCTTAGATACAGTATTATTATATTTTTATGTACTCAGATCTTTAGAGGTCCAAAAATTTTATTAAGTCTACTTTACTTTTTTTTTACTGCCTCGGTGGCGTAGTTGTATTACGGTACGACTGCAATGCTGAGGTCTCGGGTTCGATTCCCGGATCGGGCAAAGTGATATTGGGTTTTCAATTCAGTATCAGCCCGGAGTCTGGAATTTGTGCCCGATATGGCGATAGGCTCGCCCCCTATCACGGAATACACCCGGCGAACAGTGGGTGCACTAGTTGCGCCTCTGCCTACCCCTTCGGGAATAAAAGGCGTGAGTATGCGTACTTTTTTCCAAGGTCGGCAATGCAACTATGAACTCATTTGATCCATTATCCTATTTAAAGCTACTTGAGGTATTAAAATGAGTAAATTAACTGAAAGCATTACAAATATTGATAAAAATGAAGGTGACACGTCCGTGGGTGGGTGCTCGTTGATTAGATTAAAATATTTTTCTATTCATTCATTCTTTCATTTAATCATTCTGTTTTCATTGCCGTGGCATATCTGGGGTCAGAAGTTACAGAAAAATAAATTTCACTGTTAACATAAATGAGATTTTAATTTTATATCTTTATTGTACAACAAAAACAATATAAAGATCTACAACTGCCAATATTGTTCGTCTTATTTATACTATAATATTATAAAAATGAAGTTTTTGTCCGTCTGAATGTTTCTCTTAAACACACACACACAGGCTCACGCCCGTTTAATTCTATAAATTCTTTAAATAATAGGAAAATACGTTATCCTTGACTGAAAAAAAGGAACATTTTTATACTGAGAGTGGATTTAGTTCCAAAAATATAATTGTAAGAACCACGACATCCAGGATTCAAATGAATCCTTGGGCTGTAGAATCAAAAAAATATGTTTAGGAAAACTCGACATAACTGGAATTGGAATGGAGTGGACACAACACTAGTCACATTTCTACCTACCCCTTAATAATTAGTGCGTAGATACATACTAGTTATAAAATTATAAATGCAAAGAAATCACTATAAAAACTTTTCACTAAAAAAGTTCAGAGCTAATATGTTCTAAATATTTAAAACTAATATTAAAGTTTCGAGAACGAGAAATACTTTAGCACTATAATGTTTTCTCGATTTTGTAGAAATCTTTAATGAATTAATGACCGGATGGGCTTCTCGGATGCTTTTAATTAGATCATACATAGGAAAACCCGAACAACTGGCAATTGTGATCGAAAAACTATAATTGTTAATTTTATTTTTACCGTAGCTGTAGTTTTCAAGGATTATTAATATTTAAATAACTTTATACATATGTAACTCGCCGCAAGTCCTGTAAAATTTGCCGAAGTTGACTTATCGTAATTGCTTACTCGGTAACATCGCTTGTGGAAGTCAACATTTATAAGTTTTCTTGCTTATCTAAATTCTAAACCTCGTGTAAAATCTGCCTAATAACACATTATCACTGTTTTATATTTGATTCCTATTATGTTCATCGTTTAATGAGATTCTTAATACTTTCTAAACAAACTCTTGCATGCTACGGTAAAAATTATAAGTTAAGAGCCCACCGCCATGTGGGATGTCAGTTCTCCTAAGTCGTCTGTTTATATCGGGTATCAATTCTAGTCTCAGTAGTTAGTCATGTTTTTTTCTAATTAGAAAGCACATAAATTAGTTACCTATCCGATCTAGAGACTTAAGTGTAGTTTTCAAACACAATTATCTTGAAACTGGAACCCTCTGAGGGGTTAAGCTCAAATAGGTAGCCGTTCGATAAAATGCATTGCATTTTAGTAATACCTATAGGTAGGTAAGTAGGCAGGAGTATAAGAGACAGAATTCGAAACGCAGTGAGATCTTTACTGGTTTTACAGTCCAAGGATACTGATGGTAAATACCCCACGAATTTTGAGCATTTCAATTTTCACAGTTAAGAGAGTAGAAACTAACACCCAAAACAGAGAAGACAGATCATAAATCAATTGCATTAACAAAGAAAATGGGTTAACAAAGAAAAGTGGACGATAGCCTAGTTGGGAATGGAACGATCTGCCGAGACAACGTCCGTAGGTTCAAAACCCAAGGCATACACCTCTGACTTTTCGAAGTTATGTGTGTATTGTTTATCAATTATCATCTGTTTTAACGGTAAAGGAAAACATCATGAGGAAACCTGCATACCTGAGAATTCTCCATAAGAGTTTCGATGGTATGTGAAGTCTGCCAACCCGCAGTAGGCCAGCGTGGGGGACTAAGGCCTAACCCCCTCTCATTAGTAGAGGAGGCCCGTGCTTATTGTTAACAAAGAAAAATAAATTAAGTGAAATAAAGGAACAATGTAGTCAAGCAATGTTTAAAGAAAAGGCTTGGTTGCAAGTTGACACGTTTATCGCAATACAGATAAGTTATCTGGCCGGTGCCTGCCTCACATCGTACGATGCTAGTTACCTAATCATATTTAATATCCATGTTGCAACTACATATGAAAGCTGAGGCACAACATAATTGCGGCTTATCTCGACAATGCGTTGGTGCGATTTCTAGAAAATAGCGTGCAACCAATGACATTCGGTAATATGCAATAGATGGATTATTATGGTACGAACACTACGGACTAATTAATCGACTCTTAGATAAAATGAATCCAACAAGGGTTGTGGCGGCAAAATGTTATAGACAAGTGGGTTCGTTGGTGGTAACAAACGCTCATGAAGACGAGGAAAATCGTGGGTATTGTGCTTTCTTTGAGGAAAGGATTCAGATGGGCTCGATTTTTGTGTTGTTTAAATTCATCATCATCATCATACCAGCCCTGTATTATATACTACCCACTGCTGAGCACGGGCCTCCTGTACTACTGAGAGGGGGCTAACCCCATCTGGACTAAGGCCTAAGCCTTAGTCCACCACGCTGGCCTAGTGCGGGTAGGCAGACTTCACATATCTTCGAAATTCTTATGGAGAATTCTCAGGTATGTAGGTTTCCTCACGATGTTTTCCTTCACCGTTAAAGCGAACAATAATTGATAAACAATACACACGTAACTTCGAAAACTCAGAGGTGTGTGCCTTGGGTTTGAATATTCTGTGGGTTTGAACCTTCGGACATTGTCTCGGCCGACCGTTCCATTCCCAACTAGGCTATCGTCCACATTTAAATTGCAGAAAAGGAACTTATATTTCGCGATTTTATTATATGATGTATTTAATGTTCAAATATCGCTTTGCCTTCGTACAAAAGCACTCATTATAAAACTGTCATTTTTACCAATTTCAACCAGAAAATGGCATCAAAAACTATGCAGTTACCGGTTACATCTCTGCCTATCTGGGCATGTACCTATCAGTATGTTATTTTACGTCACAGTTGAGAGTCAGCAATGATTATGATGCCACCACCCATGTCGGGAACAGCTTAGCAGCACGTGGACCACGTCATAGCCTTTTAGTTGTAAACAATACGTTGGCGCTTGCATTTTATAAGTAGGGAGGAAGCAGTGTTTTCCTTATAAGTAGTGGTGAATTTTATTAATATCCGGGGGGGTAGAAGGTACCGCATAAAATTGTTTAAGGCTAGGCTTGAATATAATGAAAATCATCATCTTGAATGCATAGCTCTACATGGCATTGCACCGTATTCTGAGACAATGGATTACATTTTATTTAATCCACAATTAATTGAAATTAAATTAGTCCAATCATAACTAGGTATAGCTGCGGCGAAATAAATGTAGGTACCTAATTCAAATTCTGCGTTAATTTTGGGTTCCAAGGAGAGACAATATACAATTCATTGCCAGAAATAAACTAGAGATACAAATAAATACATATTCTCCGCTTTTGACACCGCGATTCATTGATGTATTAAAAAACCCATAGGGTCATTCGGCCTAAAAGTACGCACTTTTTTTTCTATCGTCTACACAGTCAAAAATATAGTGTCCTGAAAAACGTTTCAACACTCTATGTAAAGCAAATTTATTCCACTTTCATTATTTAATGAGTTTTTGTACATTACTTCATTGGTTTTTTTGCAATACATGTTTAAGTGCATCGGGAGAAATTCGTACTATTGACCCGTTATGTGGGTAAAACTTCGCAGAGTGTTTAATGAGAATATTTTTTTTCTGTATAAGGTCTAAAAATCTTTACAAATAATATTCGGCTTAATTGCATCTTAAAGGAGAAAAAACCGTGCGATCATTGTAATGAAGTTATAACAGGGTGCGTACTTTTAACCTCGTACTCTTACACAAACAGGGAATATTTTAAACAATCACACGTTAGTTGAGACGCAATTATTTTCTAGGACAGAATTAATAACTAAAATAAATACTCTAATAATCATGTAAACTCAACATAATTAACGGACTTTTGTACACTGATGCACCGTCTAGCCATACACTTTTTTCTCAGCACAAAATATTGGTAAGTAATCAACAAAATCACGTTGATCACCGTTTTTCGCTAAACAAGTGAGGCTTGGTAAAATAGCTTGTGGCTCTGACATCGTCCCTGACGCGCCCCTGATCTAGCCGAAAAAGTGTCTGAGCCCCCTCAATAGGTTTAGAGATATTGACCATGCGAACTTTTACCCACTGCGTGCTGTTGCCCCGAATGACCCTACATCAATGCCGCCATTACATTATATTTTGATATGAAACATAAACAGAGGAGGCACAGAGCCGCATCTAGAGCGAGTCATTTGGGTACCAATCACCCCCCCCCCTCCCCCAAATCTCTCAAGAATTTAATGCTTTAGTTTTGGAGAATTCAGTTTTTTTTATTTAACCATAAAAAGACTGATTATGTGGAGGCTGGAGGTGGTCTCCATACTGAACTGCGGGTTTGAAGACTTTGAACCCACATCGATATTGGATTGTGTGACCCTCAAACATTAGTTTCGGGTCTCGATGTTGTGAGAACAAAGTTTTGACGGACTTACATAGTTTCTATAAATATTCATGACATTAAAATTGTATGTTAAAAGGGTCTAGAGCTGTGTATGCGTGTAGAACTGTATTCATAAACGTATCTATTATTTAGATTTTATATTATGGTACTTCAGCACTAATGACAAAACGTAACGGAAATAAGGTCAGAGGAAAATGTGGTTTGTTCCACAACTACCTACCGTTAAGCATACATCAATTGTGTAAAATCTTAGAAACATTATTTATAAAATAAGCGAGTATCAACCAAAATTTATTTCACAAGTCCACAGGAAGAGCGTAGTAACGTGACCCTAATTTGTTTTGCGGTTATTTGGACCTCCCGCCTTCACCTCAGATAATCATATCTAATGTAGGTAGGTGTGTCGCAACACCACCCGTTGTATTGCGTGTGTAACCTTGGATAAATATAGATTATAATTTTGGTGACATAACAAATATAATTGATTGGGCATAATACCGACTGTCTGGAACGTCTGTGCTCCGGTGACCTATGTTACTTTACGTGTGGCTAGTAATTCGGGAAATATCTGAGTATAAAAAGAGTCGCCCAATACGTCGCGGTCAGCAGGAATTCAATTAGAAACTGATGAGAATCTGATTTAAATTTGTTTATTGATCATGTAGGCCTAAGGAGTAAGTGCTTTATTCAAGATGCAAGTGATGAATGCATTGGTGGAGCGGTTATTCGGTGGCGTAACAACAGAGATGCATGACAAAATGCCACGGGCCCTCAGCTTGAGGTAGCCCCTGACTTTATGTATAGAGATCTAAAACAAAGTCACCCGCAATACCTGGTAGCACTGGTGAGGGGTATTCGATGAACTTGCCATGAGCCATTACGGTGCAATTACTGCAGGTACCTACTTAAAGAAAGAAAGAATAAATTATTGTCTCGGTATACGTGACAGCATTTAAAAAAAATACAAAGTAAGTACTTAGAACATATTCTATGTCCCAACCGCGACAACTACTTGTGCCTTAATTTCTGTTTCAGATAGATCAGTTTATTAACATCTTTATTGTGCTCCGCTTCCACCGCGTGAAAGTCTTTTTCCGAAACAAAAGTCCCACTGTCGAACCTGGATACATTATAGCCTATTATTAACACAAGACCTGTGGCCGCAGCTAAGATGCCTACAAACGTTAAAGCTCCGGTTTCCTAGAACAGCGGTACCGTCATAAAGCGGTAAATGACGTCACTAGAACATTGTCTATGTAATCAAAATGGCATGGTTTCCTAGAGAGAGGTATTTGACACCGTTACGTCAAAAAGCGGTGCCGCCATTTGCATGACGGCCGTCTTGTCGGTGTCGTATAGTTCTTGAACGTTTTTCTCGACAGCGGTGAAGCCATTCTTGTATTGTTTTGACCGGACGACGAACAAAATGAGTTCCAATTCCAGCTGGAGCAGCGAGGACGACGAATTCTCATCATTGCTTTCTAGACGGCGATGTACTAAAATCTCAAATTCATCTTATGCACCACGAGCTTTGAATAAATCATCTTCCTTCATACGACTATTTTCCTCCTCTGATGATAACTCATCCTCCAAGTAAATTATTAATGCTATATCAAGGTCGTCCATTTCTCTCTTGTATCAGATACGACTGATTGGTGGCCGTAACGGTGATGGAACTTTCCACATGTCATCACTATAAAGACGGTCGTCTTTTTGCGTCCAAATATTGCGTCCGTTATGTGACGGCACCGCTATTCTAGGAAACCAGAGCTTAACGCAAACGTTAAGTATGAGATTGACTAACATCCTAGAGATTAACATCGATAGGAGACTAATGAAAGTATAAAGGCAATTTGGCTACGACCCCTGGTTTGTCTGTGTGCAAAATTTCATTCAAATCTATTGAGCTGTTTCATCGTTCATTGCCACCAACTAACCAAACATTAGGAAAATATTAAGGCTCTAACTTGTAAATAATGCTGCAAGAAAGCCGTTAATAATGAAACCGCCTGAAAACCGTTCAGCCGTATCACATAGAAGTCGTAATTTAATACTTAATCTGCAGACCAATTACCTAAGGCTTTTTGATAATTGGCTCATTAATTTTATCGTCTGAGGTTGAGATTAACTATTACTCCAAAATAACTTACGACGTTTTTTTTGTTGTTTTAATCTCTAAAGCCTTATTTATCTGTTAAAGAGCGTGATGAAATTTCATAAATGGTTGCGACGAATTATGTGGTAAAAATATGTAATACCAAAGATAGTTTAGTTTATATAAATACACTAGCTTTTGCGCGCGGCTCCGCCCGCGTATCTATACTTAATATATAAAGCTGAAGAGTTTGTTAGTTTGTTTGTTTGTTTGTTTGAACGCGCTAATCTCAGGAACTACTGGACCGATTTTGAAAATTCTTTCACTAATAGGAAGCTACATTACTCCTGAGTGCTATAGGCTACTTTTTATCCTGGGAAAATATTTTTATCCTGGAAAAACTTTTTAACGCGCGGCTCCGCAAATAAAGAACATGTCCAAAAACGGGCCTGAAATTCTTTTATAATATAATGTATTTGGATAGAACTCATGAAAACTAGCCTTTTGCAATAAATCGTTTAATTTTAAAGACTTCCGATTTCGAGATTTGTGTAATTTTGTTTGGGTTGAAAGCTACACTTAATATGAACGTTTTTAAAAAAGTTAGTTATGAATGGAGAGTCTAAAAATATTTTTTTACTGGATTCAAGATCCAAATTTTGCCCCTTTAATATCCCTAAAGTTTGAGCCTGGTTAGTTTTGGGGCCCAGCACCCATACAAAAAGCGGACACTCCTTTGAATATGCTCGATGATATTCAATTCTCATTAATTACGTACAAGAAAGATTTGTTTCCTTTACATCTTTCGACTTGTCTGATTATCTTGTTAAACCTAATTATTACGCATACGCATACTCACGCCTTTAATCCCCGAAGGGTTAGGCAGAGGCGCAACTAGTGCACCCACTTTTCGCCGTGCATATTCCGTCCCATGATGTGATAGAAGGGCGAGACTATCGCCATATCGGGCACAAATTCCAGACTCCGGGCCGATACTGAATAGAAAAATCCAATATCATTTTGCCCGATCCGGGAATCGACCCCCAGACCTCAGCATTACAGTCGTACCGTAATACAACTACGCCACCTAATTATTATTAGTAAGATTTTCTAATCTAAAATATAATAATTCGAATGTAGCCTACAATGAACTCAATCAATCAAATGGTATTAACGTACCTGTACAAGTGACACACATACAACTAACAGGTATTTAAAGATAAATTATGTTTTCCATGATTAAGAATTAAGATAACTGTTTGATGTATCTTTTCAAAGTCTTATCTCAATCGTATATTTAATTCTTAACGATTACTTTAAGTAATTCAAATATAGATGCAGATAATATTAGAAATCCTCTAAAGTCGACCAATCAAAGCTCTGTCTAGTGAAGAGATTAGTTTATAATCTTTTATCAAAGATTTATTATATTATAAGTTTTTAGCGGGGGTTCGTCTGCATCAAAGTCCTTTCCCGAAGTAAAATCTCCATTGCACTTTTCCGGGATATAACGTAGCTTCGATTCTAATACAGGTATTGCTCTATCGATGTTGAATTTGATCGAAATGCATTCAGCGGTTCATTAGTTAACTTCTAACGAATCTCTAACGTCAAACATCTTTACAAAAAGTCACATTTATAATATTATTAGGTATTATTACCTACTGGACACCTGTGGTAATTAGGTGATTTCATTACGCTAATGTCGTAAAATAAGAATGATGCAATGATATTTATCTGCTCACCCGCGTTCCTGTCTCGTGATGTTTGTCTACTTGGAGCATGCTCGGTCTACGCCCGGCGTATGAATTTCAACGCGGTTGTTATTTATTTATTTAATTAAGACGCAAAATAGAGTACAATCATGATAATTTTATATAAAATACAGACTTACATTAAAACTAGATTACATCCCAAAATATGCGCCCTTATATGGGTAAATTACAGAAGGTGCGAACTCAGATAAATTAAAACTATTGAGTTGTATACAATTAATAATAAAAATAAAACAAAGAACAATTCATTGTATATTTGATGAATGGTCACGACCACATTATAAGCAGTTGGATTGATTATGAAGTAAGTTGCGGGTTCGTTTCTCCAGTTGAAACTCAAATTATTTTTTTAGCTGTAGTTATAATTCTGAGGGATGAGAAAAACTTGCACGCATAGAGGGTTTAGGGACGGATTGTGCCTTTGGTTCTATCAAAGGTTAGTTATATCAGTCAAATCTATCCATGACATAGATTATAGATCTAGGAAAAACTTTAATTCCGCTTAGATTGCTCATTGGCGAAGTAGAAGCTCGCGATACAAATGAACGCTATAGCATAAATATGTACTAGATATTAAGACAATACACGTTGACTAAACCCTTTTGAATAAGGAAATTTATTGTACAATAATATTTATTACATACATTGGTGTAGCCTAACACTTATATTCGAGATTTCTGTGTAGAAAAATAAAGCTTAAATGAAGAAAACCCAGGATCTTGAATACCTACATTTTCAGCGAAAGATTCCTGTGAAACAAGATATTCCACATATGACATGGAAGATGTCTAGCATAGTATAAGCAAATGTAGTGTAGTTTCATCCTTATAAACTTGCTCGTTATATTTCATTATCGTCATACCTTTTGCACGTTTTCACAGCATGTTCATTTGTCTCAAAACTGAGAGATGTTCCTATAATGTTACTGACATTATACAATAGTCTTGTATATTGCGTCATGTAAAAACCTTATCTGGTTATATTTTACGTTAAAAATGGATTTTTGCGTCGTAGTTTAAACGCAAGTTCGCAAAGGTCTTTTTAAACTGATCCCACGATGATTAAATTTATATTTCAGTGAGGTAACTTTGGTGTAAGAGTAGTTTATTTTTTAGTATATCATTGTAGAGTGCAGATTCTATAATATTGAGTCCATAAAGAAGCAAAACAAAAAAACAAGACCATGCAGTAAGACAAAACATAAAGCGTTCACCAAGGGTGTAAAAGTAATGTAAATTCGATTTTGAATTCACAAGACATAAAAAGTGATTAAGGAAGGTCTGGAAGTGAAAAGTAGGGCGGTTACTGCGAAAAAGGTTTCTCGAATGCGATAGGACCTCATTGTGTAAGTAGTAAGTACTACCGTAATATTTAATTCTGCCTTCAAGCGCAGCAGTGTTCTAATTTGCGCATAATGATATTTAACATCTAAAATCGTACGATGAGGAGTGTAACGCAATGCCACGCAGAATTTAATAAATAATCATTCCAGCCCTGTATTACCTATATACTGCCTGCCCACTGCTGAGCACGGGCCTCCTGTACTACTGAGCGGACTTAGGCGTTAGTCCACCACGCTAGCCTAGTGCGGGTTGGCAAACTTCACATACTTTCGAAATTCTTATGGAGAATTCTCAGATATGTAGGTTTCCTCACGATATTTTCGTTCACCATCGCACAGTGCTTTTAATAATTCTAAATTCTGGAAGGTACCGTAACTGGTGTGCAATGTAAGTAAGTAGTATTTATAAGTGCATTAAATTGTTGCCTTACTACCAATAAATCGATAATATACTTATTGCAAAACCAATAATAAATTACAATTAAATTAAAATTTAAATAACCCCCGACACAAAAATCATCTAAAAATCCTCCTGTCTTTGAGGTTTAAGTACCTAGTAACATTTTGACCCAAGGGTCGTCGTGTCGGGGGTCCGCCAAAGAATTAGTATTTTCATCTCCCTGGTCCGGAGTTCGGTCCCCCGACGCGAGGGCGCTTGGTTCAAAATATTACAAGGTACTTAAACGACAAACAAAGAGTTTCATTTTAAACTCTTTAGAGGCTTTTTGTGTCGGGGGTTATTTACATTTTTTTTTCAAACCATTTTAAATTACTATGTTCTCCATCATGGGGCCTTGATAATCAACTATCTACCATCTACTTATTGAGACCATTCTTATGAGCCCAGTCACCCTGTATCTGCTGTAAGTTGTTAAAGAGTTGGGTATCCAGCAGACAACTTGATGCTGCTGCATCAACTCAAAGTTAACATGTCTTTAAAACACAGTACAGCAACTTTTAAATCAATCGGAATTGTGAAAGTTAGAAATGAGCTGATAATGTTCAAAGGCCTGAACAGATCTTCATAAATTATAGCTAAGAACCATCTCGATCACATCAGCTTTCAAACAAAAACCGCGTCAAAATCGGCCCATTCGTTTGAGAGCTACGATGCCACAGACAGACATACAGATACAGATACATAGACACATAGATACACACCCTAAACTTATAACACTTCTCTTTTTTTTGTCGGGGGTTAGAACAGGCGAATAATCAAGTATTCATCTTACATAATCAATGAAAGATTTTGGTTTTTTTTACTCTGCGCACTAATGCTCATATGGACCATTTCGGCCCCAAAATATTTAGAATTTTTGAATAGTGTAGACACATCTAACCGGCCGCTGTTTAACCCAGATAGATAAACTCGGTACAGGGGTCTGTCTCGTCTTGTTTATAGTAAAATGTATCAAGGCTTTTCAATCTCATTGACCTAATTATGTATTTACTAATTACTAGGTGTCGATTATGCAGTTGTTGGTATCGTGGTTTAGTTTGTAACATGAAAATTGATCTAGATTTGCCTATTTTTCTTGCTGCAGAGTGACTCTAGAAGTAAAATCCTGTAGAATGTTAAGCAGGTGATAGAAATGCGGCACATGAGGTTGATACTGCCAGGATAGTTCTTAAGATATTAGTTGCACGTAGTTCACAATATTTTAATAGATACGATATCTATTTAAATATTGCATTCTATAAAGAAAGTAGATTAAATTATACGTAAGAACCGCTATATGTCACAGGTTAATGATATAAAAACGAACTAGTTCTACGCAAAATCTGCTACTGGTTTATTCTAGTTTGTAATCCCGCAAACTTTAATTTCATTAAACATTTCGTGGCTCATTCACCGATGACACATCATATGATGTTAATTTTAAGATATTAGGTAGTACTATTCAGTATTCTGTTATATTAGACTTGAATACTTAATATAAACATAATTAATACATTTTTTTGTTCGGGCACGACAATGTGACTGCACCTTGCCTGATGGTAAGCGCGATGCCGTCCAGATAGAGTATCGAATGGCAGTAGATGGTTATCTAATGCCATTCGACACAATCATGCCGGCCTACTAAGCTGCTTTTTCACGCTACGGCGGAAGGACCCAGAATTATAGGAAGGAGGGAACACATGCGCCGGCAAACTATTCCAAAGTCTGATGGTGCGGCAAAGAGAAGATTTAGCGAACCTATTTGTTCGGGCGGAGATGGTTTTAACCATCAAGCTGGGGCTGTGGCTTCGCATGCCAGCACGCGTGATTCTGCTGAGGAAAGGAGAGGAAGGGATCAGATTAAACAATCCCTCAGAGCATTCGCCATGATACAGACGGTAGAACACCCTTAGAGAAGCGACATCCCTTCGCAACTGTAGCGACTCCAAGTTGCTCGTCACGTCTGCATCATTCACAATGCGGATGGCCCGCCGCTGCAATCCATCCAAGACATCGAGTAAGTATTGGGCGGAACCGTCTCAGAGGTGCGAACAGTATTCCATACCCGCCCGTACCTGTGCTTTATACAAGCGGTGCGTGAAGAAGGAATTAGCAGGCCGGCATAATTTTGTCGACCGTTAAGGGATAATCTTATCCCTTGCCGGTTGACCTTTTTTTTTGGACTTCATTTCGCTTAACATCAGGTGCGGTGAATTCACTTTGCCGAGCTAAGGTAAAAAAAAAAAAAACGGTGCCAGACCCTATCAAAAGCCTTAGCTATGTCGAGGTTCACAGCTAGAGCCTCGCCATGCCTGTCAATCGCCTCCCCCCAGCGATGCATGACGTACGCTAGAAGGTCACCCGTTGAACGGTTCTGACGAAATCCGTATTGTCTGTCACCGATCAACGAGTGATCCTCCAGGTAGCGGGTCAATTGCGTGTTTATTACCCGCTCCATGACTTTGCATATCACTGAGGTTATAGCGATTGGGTGGTAATTGGTAGGGTCTGACTGATCACCTTTTTTGGGGATCGGTTGCACATTGGCCTCCCTCCAAGATTCAGGCACAATACCTGAGAGGTAGGACGCACGGTAGAGGCGTGTCAGTGCAGGAGACAACTCCGCTGCACAACCTCTCAATACCACCGCCGGTATACCGTCCAGACCACTGGCTGTCCGAACATTGAGAGACCGCAGCTCCCGCCGCACGTCACACTGCCTGATGCGAATATCAGGCATTGTGAATCCGCAATCAGGCAGCGCCGGCGGCGGCTGAGAGCCACAGTCTTCGAGCCGGGAGTTAGCCGCAAAGAGATTAGCCAGTAGAGTGGCTTTCTCCTGCGGTTTGTGGGCCAGCGATCTATCTGGATACCTCAGCGGTGGTAGTGATGGACGGCAGAAGTTAGACTGGACGGCCTTGGCCAGACTCCAATAAGCACGGCTGCTCGTCGGATGGCTGGCCAATGCACGCCCAATCCCACATATCCGCTGGGCATCCGATCTAACGTAGGCCTTCTTGCAGGCCTTGGCGGCACGGTTATAAGCTGCTTTGAGGGAATCAATATTGGGATCCTTCATTGCGCGACCCCTGATCCAAGCGCGATACGCCGCCTGTTTTTCACCAACAGCATCAGCGCATGCGCGATTAAACCAGGAGCGTCCACGGCCCTTACTAGCGACCTTCAGAGGAAGGAATGTAATACTCCATTTCTAACCTGATCTCGCCAGCAATAGCGTCGGCACTCGCCGAAGGATCATTTCCCTCGAAGCAGCGCTGCCGCCAAGGGATGGATGCAAAATATTCCCGCATACCATCCCAATCTGCCGACGAGTAATGCCAGACCCTTCGCTTAAACTGCACAGGACGTGGAGGTGAAGCGAACGGTACTGACGTCCTAACCAGGTAGTGATCAGAAGTGCCCAGAGGGGCACTAACGGTCACTCGGTACCAGGTCGGGTGACTCATCAGCAAAAGGTCCAGCAGTGAAGGCGCATGACTCGCCACATCCGGGATCCTGGTAGGCTGGCTCACCAGTTGTGTCAAGTCATGTGTCAGAGCGAATGCATAGGCAGCTCTGCCAGCATGGTCAGTCTTGGAGGATCCCAGCCACAACTCATGGTGCGCATTGGAATCCCCCAAAACCACCATCTCCGCTGACGGAAACTGCACCTGCGCGTCATCCGCCGCCAGGCTGAGGTACCTGAACAGCCGAGTCGTCTCATCGTCCCCGTCGTGTGACCTGTAAAGGCACACGTAGATGCGGCTCAAGGAGCCATGATCCACATGCACCCACAGAGTGGAGAAGGAAGAGTCCTCCATGCAGCGCAGATGGCGACAGCAGATGTCCGATCGAACATACAAACATACCCCGGCCTTAGGCTTGAAGTTTTTTTCAAGCGAATAGCCGGGGTACAGCAAGTATGAATTATCGTCCGGACGACGAATCTGCGTCTCCGTCAAGAAGAGCAAAGCAGGCCGGGCCGTCTCAAGGTGGTGGTGAACGGCACTGAAGTTTGTATGGAGTCCGGGGATGTTGGCGAATTCCATAGTAAAAGCGGTGGTGGGGTTGTGCACCGCTGTAGGACCTGCTCTCTTTGTAGGCACTGTCATGAAGGGGGATGGGTTGCGAGAAGAAGCGTCGGGAAGCCTATAAATGGGCACTCAGTGGGCCGAACGGGCACCAGAACACGAGAGCCGGGAATAGGAGAACTAATCCGCCGGACGGAAGGGCCCCCGTACCCTCCCGGGATGGGCCGCCGGGACCCCACATCCGGTCACCAACCGGCACGACGGACCCACCCAAGATTATGCGCGGCTTGATGAGGCAGCCTCTCGAGGTGGTTAAGCACGATTGGGCCCCTGTACTATACCGCGGGCGGCCAGCGGGTCAACCCTTTCTACAGGTCTCCCTGGCCGGCGGATCAATACGCCTCCCCCGACTGTGAACCGGAATTACCCACACAGAACAACCTCATACCCAAATACAGGCTCCCCGAGAAATCCGGGAGAGTACAGGCTGATCCCGGAACGTGGCCCCCCTGCGGGGGACACTATAGCGGTCTTTTCGTCTGGTACACGGTGGTCGCTACCCGGGCGGATGCAAGCATCCTACCACCACGGATTGTGTCGAGAGGTATAATTTTACTATCTACTTCTTATTAATATTATAAATGCGAACGTTTGTGAAAATGTTTATTAGAAGTAACCACAGAAAGCGCTGAACGGATTGGACAAAATTTGATGCACGGATAAACCATGTCCTTGTTTAGCAAATACATTCAACAGTAGAGTTACTTATAGACCGGACATCAAGCCCAAATTTTTCATCCAAAATTTATTACCAATTGGAAATAAGTCGCTGTCTTATCGGACACGCCGGTGTGTCAAGACGTCTCGGTATGCGCAAATTTTGTAACGAAAGCAATATTTTGGAAGGAAACATGCCAATTTGCATAAAATTTGCAAAATTGCATTTTTCATGGCTCTTGTTTTATTTTGTGTGTTTTTTTTGTAGGACTGGGTTCTAGTATTTTCTGTTAAGATGTTATTTTTTCTATTTCTATTATTGTTTGGTGTTCTAGCATGTTGTAGGCTCCGTGGAATGATGTTTATTATTTTGTCATAATATGCTTGTATTGAAGTGTTTTCTTGATAGTCCAGAAGACCCGGTATGTGGTCATGCACTCTTTATATTTATTGATTTCTTCTTCGTTGTTTAGCGTTGGATTTTGGTAGGATATGTAAGTAGCTAGTCCTATTCTTTTTTAAAGTTGTCAAGGTAATTGTTGCTTTGATGGGCCTATGGGCTGAGGAGTAATTGAGGTTTAGAACTTCGATATTTTGTACCATACCTGGGCAGTTCGACAGAATAAAATCAATTTCATTTTTATGATCACCATTTGGCGACCGCCAGGTCCACCTGCGGTATTGCTTCATTTTAAAAAAGGTATTTAAAATTGCGATTTTGTTTTCAAGAGCCACATCGATTAATCTTTGTCCTCTTTGGTTTCTCACACCATAGCCGTTTTGCTTCATTATCAGGTGTTCCTCTGCTTTCGGTTGGACAATTTTCGCGTTAAAGTCTGCCATAATTATATAAACTTTGTAAGCTTGGTCTAAAGTTTTATATAGTTCCTTGTATACATTTTCAATTTCTACTTCTCTTGCTGCCTCTGTGGGCATATACACAACAAACTCCTATTTAAATGTTTTTAATAGAGATGACAGTTTTATCATCTTATTATAATGAATGTACCGAACAAAGCGGAAAATATTCAGAGGAAATACATATCTTAAATATATTCGTTTCGGTAACCTATCGGTATTGTACTTTAATACCTACCCACTTTTAAAATCGTGAAGCTAACTTGTTACCGTAATTTCTGATAAAATTCCTGCCCAAATTTCATCAGCTAGCTTTGTAACGGGCAAAACTGGTATAATTAAGTGATGGATTTGGCGCGGAACCATTCAGGCGCTCGTTGGGCGTAAATTTAAACAACTTTAATAAACTTTAACAAACAATTACTAATGTATTTAGAATTAAACACAACATACGTTATGGCTATTAACTGACACCGAAATAAGTTTTTCATCATATGCGTGTCACATTAAACCTAAGCCACTATATTTGCGATGACCCAAAGTCCAAACTTTAAAGGCATAAAAAACGGCGCCAAGTATCAAACAGTAGGTAGGCACGTGCGCCGCAAATTACCCAGTTATGATAATTTTACTACGAGCCTCTCGTTGACATTGAGGCTCAGTCATCGAACCTCGCTATTCGGCGGGTTTAGGGTTATCAGCCACGCGACAGATAACCCGCGCATCAACTGCTATATAAACGATTCTTCACTCTTAACCATCAGTACACAATTGACCGCCAAGGATAACACACTAATAACATTGATATCGGGTCATTTCTAATATAAACAGTGAACAAGATGAGGCTTTTGCACATTCTCGTGACGGTACTGGTGGCGCTGCTCCTGGTGACGAGTTCTGAGGGACGGCCGCGCCGCAAATACGTGAGGAACAGGGCTTCCTTCTGCCTGCTCAAGCTCTGCAGCTACGTGCCCCTGCCGCATAGGGTGCAGGGCTTTCGGTAGCCAGCTACAACTAGAAGATACAACGAGGATTGGGGTCTTTGGTGTTGGACTGGAGTTATGAATTTGGGGTTGGAGTTTAAGAGGATGGACTGCACATACTTTCTTCGTGGAAGAAAATCATTTTTTCCGAGTATTGACTCGTTCCTTCTGGCCTATAATAGGCTGCCGCCTACCCGTAGTATTTTGTACTTAATCGTAATATGTAGTATTTTAGGGGCTACAGATTTAATTAAGCTAGATTATGCCCTAGAAGCTAGAATATGTCATAGAGTTATGTTAGTGTAGTATTCTTTTGCGTATAATGAATTAAATATTTATTGTTTAGCTTAAGATAAGAAAAAAGATAATAAATAAGTTTAATGAAGTTCTGTTTTATATCATTACCTTTAATCTTAAAGTCAGACAAAAGTAATTAAAAAAAGTATTGTACACGCAGCCTTACATTGTTTTACGGCTTCACTTGTGAAGTTGATAAACATAATGATTTGTGTTAATTGTGTCTGATATATCACATGCTAACTTTTAATCACAATAAAATGTATATTAAAACTCAAAAAAATATAGCACACGCCCAGTGGCACTGTAATTCACAATATTTAAAATATGAACACACAAGATCTTTTGCGGCACTATATTTCACCATCTTTAATTCTTTTGGCTGCTCTGAAATTGCAGAACATACGTAACTCAATTTAGATGGTCATATCAATATCAGATCAATTTAGGCCGTTTATTTAGTCCAAAAGAGGTACCTAAATTCATCTAATTAGTAAATATAGCCTAGAGTCTATTAAGTAGAGAAAATGACACATAAAAACAAATTTACTATAAATGTTCAATCATTAACTTATGTTCCTATTTCTATCGTTTTGAAAACAGAACCCGTGTATTTTGGTTCCCTTAGATATGATACCTATCTCCTATTAGATGTAAGAGCTATTTATAAAACCGTTTGCAGGCCTAAACTTAATTCATACAAGTGAAAAACTAGGGTATACCTAACATAATATCCATTAATATTTTATCTACAACAAAACGTTTTTAGAACATAGTTGTCATAATTTTTACAAATTTAAACTGTTTCCGACAATGAAGGAATCCGTAATGAGTTTGACGTCAGGCGAAACTCTTAAATTATAATTTAATAAAAAATTATAGTAAAATTCCCTCGTATGCTAAGGTTCCCCTGGGCAGGGCCGCGTCGACCGTAGGGCAGCGCCTGTGTGCGAAATCTATGAAGCGCCTCTGATTTTTGTCGTCCCGTTTCGACATTAATATTTTTTAAGCGACTGCGTCGGATCTTTTGATTTTAAAACATAGCTTATAAACATTGGGGTCAAAATTCAAGTAGTTTAAATTTAAACCACAGGCGTGAGTATTATCTTGGGAGATTTGTACCTACTTTCTTACCTACTTGCCTATAAAGTATGTGTTGTAGTATAGCAAATATAATTTCAATAATTAACGTTAGCATGTCATCCTGATTCCGGCGCCCCTATTGCCTTGGCGCCTGTGTGCGCCGCACACTTCGCACACAGCGACGGCGCGTCCCTGCCCCTGGGTAGGTACTACCGCATTATATGTTTGTAGTTTGTACTAAGCAGCTGTGTAGCACAGACTGTCAAGCACTGCCAGTGTGAGTATGTACAGGGAATAATTATGAAATAATAACGAGTCAAGGTGAGGAGCGCAGTGCAGTGCTATATTGTAATTCCAAGTTCATATAGCTACTGGTTGTGCGTAGTTGATGGGCCAGATATTAGCCAAGCTATACTCGTCCCGTCGCCGAGTGATATAAAAAACCTGCACAAAGACATTAATGAAAGTAATACTGATATACTTGAAATACATGATTTGACCTATTAAGTCCATTAGATTATCTAGTATCGTACGATGCTGCTTGACCAGATAAAAAAGTGGGAGATCATGCCATTTTGAACCTTAACACAAATGAAACAGGAGCTGTGATGTAGTTAACGGCTCGGCCCGTAACCTGCGGCTCTTTTCATTGTTTGCATATTGTGGGCGGGGAATACAACTGACGTGGTAAGGCACTATTAACTTAAAAAAATACTGGGTATTATGAGATTTAGTATCTACTAAAATGGCCGCAGTCCATTGCCATGCAGTGGTTTGAGATCCAGATTCAGGGTGTTTTTGCTTCTTTAGGCAATTATGGCATTTATCACCAATGGAGCAACTTCCTCGTGTCGCTATTTAGTTTTATAAAAATAGATTGTTAATAACAACCTAAGTAACTTAAAAATGCGGTAGAGTCACGCTGTAGACATTTCGTATAGAAGGGATCGTCCAAGTAGCTATAACCAGCCCCCAACAAAAGTTCTGCGAAAAAAGGTCAATGAAGTTTACTTGACTCGCTGTTATATTATGTTTGTATATAAGTAATTTTTAATTTTAAGTACCTACTTAACTTAGTTTTAATACAATTCGCATTAAGAATGATGTATTTGTGATGAAATATCCAAGTAGAAATGTATTTAGACTGGTTTGTTGTAATATAATAAAAATAACCCTTCACTCTCGTCAGCAAATAAACGACCCGTGAGTGCAAAATGAGTGCATTCGTTAAAGAATCGCCCCTACACTAGTGCGCGTGCACTTGAGCGGCCACTCAACTGTAAGGGTTTGGTCAAACGGCTGTTAAAACTTCCAATTTTTATAATTAGTTCAGTGTTTTGCCGTGATTTGTCAGTACAATTCACCGCGAAGCATTAAAGGTTTGGCAAAAGACGTATGATAACGATCATATAAAATATAAGTTCTGATAAAATGTTTTTGTTCCTGACAGTTTTGGTTAGGTCACCAATCCCAGCAACTAAAAATAATAATACGGGTACACGTGAACTTATTAAAAATTAATAAACACTCTTAATAAGTTAATATTATTTTTCCCCTTTGCTAGAAGTTGCATATTGAAACTTTTGCGACACTCAAGTTATTTCCAGACTTAATTTATTCGTAATTTGGAATATTATACGTAGGTACAGTCAGCCACAAAAGTAGCTGAACAAGTTAAAAGCTTCAAAACGCTTCTGAGCGTTCACTCCAGTCGAAATATCCTTTTTTCTTTATCTAAAATAAAGTGAACCCTGTGAAGTTTATTTTAGTGAAGAAAAAACAATTGTTGATACTGACGCAAAAGTTTAGACGCGATTTGACATTTTGAATTTCTTCAGTTACTTATGTGGCTGACTATACGTACGAAGAAAATAAATCATTTAAATAAGTCAATTTTCCACTGTATATCGCCTGTAATATCACGAAGGAGAAAATATGTTGCTATAAATACCTACAACAGAAGTTTGATTTTACACAAGTTATATTTTGACATATAATATGACATTACTACGTAGTTATTAAATTCTCCCTCGAATTTGTTGTACCTATCCGTACCTACGTTTCATAGCGCATTATTTGAATGAAATCAGCTTGTCATAAGGGGGTTAGGGAGATATTGATTTTCCTGGGCCGTGTATGAGACGGGTAGAGTTCTTGCTACTTCTGCCTCTTTCACACAACTACGGAAAATCGATGACTTCCTATTGTTTATTCTGCCCTAGTACTTTTCTACCAAAACGGCGGATTCCACAGTTTACTACAACGACAGGGGACACATTGGCGTGCTTGTCGGCTGGAAACTTCAGATTCCTTAAGCCACAGAAAAATGCTTCCTCTTGTCTATGTTATCCTGGTTTTTTTGTTTTTAATATTGCGATTTTCTCAGAAAATTTACCCCATATCTTGGGTAAATTATGATAACTTTAATCATAAGTACTGGTTTTTACTCGCAAGTTACACCCACATAAAACTTGTGCGAAGTTATTTGGAGTTTATATTCGACTAGTGACCCGCC
This sequence comes from Sphinx pinastri, assembly GCA_947568825.1. Classification (NCBI taxonomy): domain Eukaryota; kingdom Metazoa; phylum Arthropoda; class Insecta; order Lepidoptera; family Sphingidae; genus Sphinx; species Sphinx pinastri. Next base: position 2,410,421 of record OX387627.1, on the reverse strand, counting down.
CCGGCTTTGTACGGGTACCACAATAGCACGATGCTGATCTCTTATCTTTACTCCACGATACCGATGCAATCAGCCCTGTATTATATACTGCCCACTGCTGAGCACGGTCCTCCTCTACTGAGAGGGGTTAGGCCTTAGTCCACCACGCTGGCCTAGTGCGGGTTGGCAGACTTCACATACCCTCGAAATTCTTATGAAGAATTCTCAGGTATGTAGGTTTCCTCACGATGTTTTCCTTCACCGTTAAAGCGAACGATAATTGATAAACCATACACACGATGATGACAAAGAATTGCTAAAAATAATGTTTGGAGTCCATATGTCCACACATTTATTTTTATATATTACTTTATTAATGAAGCTAAGATTTGGGACCAGGAAGGTCAAATGTCTTTCAGTATCTTTTTCTTGAAAACGGTTGTGAACGCGATAAAGCATTATAATTATTGGAAGAAGACGTCGTTGTAAATGATCTTTAAATGTAATAAGAAATAAAAGTATCAATAACAAATTAGGAAAATAGGTACATTTATTGCAGGTTCAACATTGTATTCTATTATAATAATTGCACAAAGAGGATGTTTATCAAAACGGACACAAAAGAAAGTTAAACAAACAATTTTTGCTCAATTTATTAAAAATAAAAAAAACATAATTAACTTACATTTCTAGATATTTTCTTGTTCTATAGTTCTTTCAGGCGTCAGAAAGGCACTAAAAGATTCGTAAATAATTCCACTTACATTACGCGCATAGCATGACCATTATGACAGTTAGAAAACATACAAAATGCATACATACTATGTAATGTTACTATTATATTCGTATCTAGGTATTTTATAGCATAATTATAGGAACTGTGGGCTCCTATTTCGTCGTATACATTTTTTTCCCGGGTTCTGATAGGGGGAGGGTCTATATTGGCCGCATTCTCGGGAATGGCCGGAAGAAAACATGGTTCGCACTAGAAACTTAGTAATTTCATTCAATAAAAAATGTTGAGTCAAGGAATATAAACACACCCTATATAGCATGAGATGTTAAAATTTTGACATCTGTCAAAATTGTCATGCTAGGCCGATAAAATGTTGCATGCAGTCTTCTGTTTTCGGTCACCTTTCTTTGGGAGGTCCAAAAAGCAACAATTGATCGTATTTCTTCATCTGTCTCGAGGCCTGTTCCACATCCACATCGGTGAGGTAGTAGGCTTCGAAGTTGCTGAGGGGACGCAGCATGGTGTAAAGTCTCTCGGCATATTTTCTGATGGGGAAAAGTTATTCTACAAAATTACCTGCAATACTTCGATACCGTTACGGTCACGGCAAAATTAAGAAGCGATCGTAATTGCTGTCTTTGGTTCCATCCTGACATTAAGCCAATGAAAATAAATCTGTAGGTAATCATGTTGAACTTTATTCTGATTAATCCATTTTCGATTCGACGATAGCGGTTGGGATCGACAAAATTGGCCGTTACCTGGTGTCAGTGTTCTTGTCTTCGAGAAGCGCGGCCAGGGATCGCAGCGCGTATTTCCTTGCGGCAGCGGCGGTGGGTGGCCGAGCCCGGAGGAGTTCTCTCCCACCTCCAGCAAGGGCACACGACACTACCAATAGTCGGGCTGATGCGCAGCGGACTAGCGGGCTTTTGTGGCTTTAAAGGTCAGTGAATTGTTTAATGACCAGGAAAATTACAGGCATTTTTAAGGTGACATATCAATACCTCACTGAAATCCAGTTTAAAGGGTAAGCATATGACGTGATGCGCTAAGCAAGAATAATAAGGTTACGCAATTGATAGAAAATCAAGAACGGTTACAAACAAAAAGATAAAGCCGGGGGAGCGCTCTATCTGTATGTTAGGATTTTTTTTATAAGGGGAGACCTAGGAGGGTTGTGACAGAGGTGAGTTGTGACATAGTCGATTTCTTGCATACTGTGGCCGTAAGCGAGCTGGCAATTTCGTAAAATTGATGTATTTTCGATGACTAATCTGATGCGCTACGCGTCGACGACATACGGGGATCGGTTGTACGAGTACATCATTCAAGCACAAAAATCTGCCAAAAGTAAGATTCTTGTTGAAATTTTAATAGCTTACTAATGAATATATTTAGCGTTACTGATATTGTGTTATTAGTTATAATATACATTGACTATTCAGCTTCAATAATATCATAACTTTTCTTATGGTTTGCAACATATTTTGTAGTTATGGGATATTCAATACAAGTAATGCAACATTTTTGTACCTGGGTGAATTGTGACAAGCTGTCACAACTCACGTTGGTTATTTTTATATATGATAATATAGTAATATTCTGTTTTGTTTGCTAGGTTATGACGCGTTTTTGTTTCAGAATACCAAATATTTATAATGTGTGGAAGACTAAAGTATGGCGAGTAAGGGAATTTATGAACTGGCATAATTTTGAGGAGATTACATTAAGAGGATAGAGACAAACACAAAAGACAAAAAAAGTGATGGAATACTGTGAAACTGATGAAGATGACGCAGAAAATAAATGTTTCTGTTTATGTTGCCTTTAACCATTTGCTAATAGCAGGTCAAAAGAGGTGTGGGTCCAGAGCAGCGAGTGTAAAGGATTGTCACCATATATGTGTCGTAATTGTTTATCGGATTAGATATACATATAATTTGAATTTTAATCCCACTTGTTTGCCACAATATTTATTAATTATTATAGAGAAATTAATATCAAGCTTGTTTACTAAACAAAGCAGTACGTATGTATAAGGGTATATATTATATACCAACTATGTGCACCAAAGGCAACTAAATTGTTATGATTTAATTTAATTTTAATTAAATTCATTTTATTTACCGTTAGCAATGTTTTAATTCAATTTCCCTTCATAAAATGCTCTTATAAACACTTGTCACAACTTACCTTGACCTATGTCACAACTCACCTCGGTACTAGGAGAGTTGTGACAGTGGGATTCCTTTAGTAGGAAGTTACGTATACAAATAAAGTCGAGGGTGCTCTTAATGTCTACTACAGTGTATCCTTTCTTACAATAATTGAAATACTTGGAAGATGGGACGGTCAGAAAAACTAATCGCATACCTAACTCCATGTATACAGAGCGCTGTGATGGCATGACAGAACTCCACGCCAGACACGATGTCGTCCAGAGCGACGTTAGCAGCACGACGGACAGGCCTGCTGTAGCTACCGGTCTTGGTCAGAAGGATGGTCACTGCTTCGTAGAAATCCTATGGATCATCAATCATCATCAAATTGTATCCAAAGAAATGACGGCGCATTAAGAAGCTTAACGTCAATGTCTCAGGGTGAGGAACGCAGAGCAGTTCAGTAGTTTGTAATTTAATATTCTGAGTGGTATTGCTACTTTTTATTACCAGGCGTTTTAAGAATGTCACAAAGTGAATATAACTTTTTTGTTACAAAGATACAATACAAAGACAATGCAAAGATAGTTATAAAGATAGGGTCGCTTTCCAAGATATTGTGTTATAATACACGGTGCAGCATGCTTCTAAAATTAATATAAATTTAAAAGAAATAGATACCGGTTTTTTCGTATAGTTGGTGTTCTTCAAAATGCACGCAAGCGTTTGACAAGCACTTCGGGCAACTTGTGTCCTAGGAGACTCCACGTGAGCACTCACCTAGCCAAAATGTGTGCTTTTTTATTGCAAATTTATCTAAAGTAGGTATTTTTAAGCATGTTAGAAGTTTCTCGCATAAAGACTGTTAGAATGGTTCAATAACGTAAAAAACAATAGTAGTAACATACTTATTACCTATGTGATTTCATGAGTTAATATTTTTTATTGTTAAATTCATGAAATAATTTATTCATACATACATAGCCTCACCACTTTTTCATGGTGAATTTATGATTATAGCATAGAAAATATATCATAAGAAACCAATACTAGTCTTATTAAATCCGCAATCCTCTGTTCGCTTATAACGCCCCAAAACTTTTCTAAAGATTTCGGAACGTCTTCTAAAGTATCTGCGATTTGAGTCCTGAAAATGAAAAGTAGTTGATTGATGATTTTATTTTTATAAGAATCTGGTTTCAAAAGTCGATGACGTTATTTTGTTTGCACACGCACCATACATCACACAAAGCATCACACCGTTTTGCCATTTACAAGGGTAGGCAGACTGCACAGATAAAACAACCCCAAATTTCAACAACTATATTCCTATTTGACAGGTAGTGAGCCTTTGACATTTACCGAACGCAATTCCAAAGTATCCAACGCGGGATCCAACCTAAGACCTTAGAACGGCAGTAAAGCACGTTCGCAACATAACTATGATATGGGATCTATATTATGCTAAATACGATGTGAAAATTGAGAAAATTCAACGAAAATTCGTTAGAACCCTGCAATATAAATGCATAAAATAAGAGACATAATATTATACCATACGAAGAATCACTCGCAAAGCACAGATTATTAACTTTGAAATCAAGACGCTTGTTGCTCCAGGCAATGATGCTCCATGGATTAATACATAATAAATTTGATTGTCCAGAATTAGTTAATAATATATTCTATGTTGTACCTAGGACTATAATAAGACGAGAAGCGCGCGCCTACCCGCTCTTTGCTACAACTACGTGTCGTACAAATACGGGTGAACGTGCGCCCCTTCATAGACTTGCTAAAATCTATAATGAATATTTTACTAACATAGATATATTCGCTGTACGAAATTACGTATTTAAAAAACAAATTACAGATGCTTTAATGACGCACCAAAACACGTAAAGCAACAAGTGCTTATACTGTATTATTAATTTTTACTGTACCTTTATGAATTATGTTATGTACTTTAAGTAATCCGTGAAAAAATAGTGGAGTGTACACTAACCTAATCTTAAGATATTTTTTTTTTATTTATCTGTACACTTGTTTGTTTTCCTAATAAAATTTAAAAAAAAAACTACACCACCGAAGCACTAGTAATATGTGTACTTTACCACGAGGTTGACCGTAATCTCCTGGACAGTTCAGCGCATACAGCTTCGCAACCTTTTTCCGCTACGTCGCTAAACCTGCTGCCTTCATGACAAATGGAGCTCGGCGACATGCTGCGACTTCGAGGAGTACTGGTAAAAGCAAGATCACTGAGGAATTAGAGGGTAGTCAACATTTTTAAATGGCAGCCTGGTGGAGAATAGAACAAGCTGCCTAGATGAGTGATAGTTTCCAAAAAGGTAAGTATGCGAAGTTCGCTGTCTCCCATTGTGCCAGCGTGGTAGACGAAAGGCTTTACGATCCCTTTTCGTAGCAGAAGAATGGGTATGGTATATGACATAAAGTGCTTGATAATACATATTATTAGTGAAGACCATTGCAAGTTTCTATGTAGGTACTTATATTCCCAGAAAAATCAATAATGATTAGGTATATATTAATTGATCCGCTGGAATAATACTAACGGTATATTCTTCTTCGCATGTTTGCTTATCATTTTCAATTCGCGTATTTTGTTCTTGATCGATATGGAATCACTGTAAGTGTCCACAGAATGAGTATCCACTCTGTCGTCCAGAAATGATGTTGTCCGTGCATTGTGGATAATATGGCCTTCGATATGAATAGGAGGTAACTGGAGGTATTCTGCATCGAGGTGCATAGATTCTGGTAATAAAAGTCAGGAATTATTCAGTGGAATTGAAGGTTTTAGATATTTTTACCACGTTTTTAGAATACGTGTTTTATACAGAAAGTGCAATCTTCATATTTTTGCTATCTTTAATCCCACTATGTTTTTCATGGACAATGCTTTCATTGAGAATTTTATATAACCGCTACGAGAGTGTTAACTTTGTGTAGGTTTTTCTAACACGATTTGCAAGGTACTGGATCCCTCAGAATAATTTGACTTTGGGCAGGCGGTGGGTCATAAAACTGAGCCAAATAAGTACTTAGAGCAATTATTTTTGAAAGGTTTTGGGTCGACTCTATATTGGGACAACGAACACTGGAAAAAGTGTTGTAATGTTATCTTTAAAACCTACCAGAGTTTCCATTGATAAGTGCACCTTCCCCTGAAGCGAGCTCCTTATTACCTATCTCCCATCTGTCCCCCATACACCGTCTTTGATTCTGATCCTCCATAACCGTAGGCAAGGCTCCCGTTCTCTCTGAATGCTTAGACGAAGCGTTTAATGAAAACAAGAAATTTAGATGCGGACTGTTCGGACAAGACTTGTTATTTTGTATCGGAGGTAGTTTGAAAGAATTTTTGTCGTTATCTTCATTCGGAAGTAATTTTATTCTCATTCCTTGATTATTTCCCAAAGGAACATCTTTCTCTTCTGAATTGAAGCTATTATTATGTGGAGCGGTATCTACACTTTCCTTTTTCAATATGGATTCCTCAGTTAGAGGTGTCAAAGTGCCTAATTTTCTTTTACCTTCCTCAGACGTTTTATCAAATTGATATAAATCAATGCTTTCTGACAATTTAGTGTATAGATCTTCGATATCATGATCTACTGATTTTGTTACTTCACTAGTATCACTTTGGTTGTCAGAAATAGGTTTTACTCGACAACATTCCATCAACGAATCTTCTTCTATATCTGAGTTATTGTCTTCAAAATCACTCGTGTTCTCATATCGGTTCGCAATCTGTTCTTCGCTCAACTCGTTATCTTTTGATTCGTCATCTATAATGTTAATTATTCTATCCGAATCATCGCTAGCAGCGGATTTTTCTGACTCTGATGTTAGGAATTTAGAAGAACCGTCCTCCAGAGAACCGTTCAGGAGTTGATCACAAGTTATTACACATCTTTTGCTATTGTTTACGTGGAAATCATGTTTAATTCCATTACAATGTGCTACAGAGTTGGTAAATTCTAATGACTGTTCAACTATTTTACTTTCTTTTATTGATATCAGCGAGGTTTGAGTCTCCAGTGACTTGTTTTCGACTTTTCTTACCGTTTCTATTTCGGCAAGTTCTATGATAGTTTTGCTTGTTTGAGTATATGTTTCTTGAGCTACAAATAGGCATTTGTGTACGCTAGTAGACGCAGTTTTGTGTCTTTTTTGTGGTTTTTTAGTCTGTACTAATATATCTACATTTTGTGTTGTTTGTTGTTCTCTTTCAAACAAGTTGACGACACTTCTGTTGCTGTGTAGAATGTAAGTCTCGCTGTCTTCGCTGTCATCACATTCTATGACGTATGTCTCCTTGCCTGAAGAGTTGTTTTTGTCTGAACTGCTGTCGAAGTCCATTGAGTACATGTTCGTCGTGGCTACACTTTTTTGCGAGTCTGTGTATTTCACATCGCCCACTAAATCTTCTATATCTTCTTCCTGTAATCAAGTGTAATTAAATAAAAAAAGGTACCTATCCATGTTGTCCAGATGGTTGTGTTTTTAGACTGATATTTAGTTCGTTTTCATGTTTCAAATACGATTGTGAGTCATAAGCCTGATTATTTGCGATATCCATAGTTGCCAGTTATAACAATTGGAAATAGAAACGGGGGAAATTCTACTTAAAAATAATAGGCATGATCGGGAAATATATGATTTTGAATACTTTTAATTATAATTCACTAAGGCGACGACTTTACGACTAAGTAAAGTTTTAGCGATCAGTGCAAGAATTATAGATATTACTTACCATAATTTGGAACAAAATATATAAAAAATACTAGATAATATTGCAGTGTAACCACGCAACCACGTACTTTTACGTATTTACAAATATTCCAGTGCGATTCTGACGGGCCATGACAATTTTGAACTGAGAAAGTGTCAACATTTGACAATATTTTTAGTGTCACGTCTAAAGAGTCAGGGAATTATGCGATCGTAAAGGTCAGCTTAAAATATTTATTTAGTCCAAACTTTTTATTATATCGACTCCTTGGTGTAGTTACAGCGTAAATGTGGGCTCGTAGGTTCCGAGTTCGATTCCCAGCTCAAGATACATTTTGCTTGGATTTATCTAACTGATAGCCCTCTTTACACTGACTATTTGAGTGGAATGAGAGCGAATAGACAACACGACATTTAATGTGTTTTTTTTTTATGATCCGATGATTTTTGTGTTTCCCCAGTTTCACGGATGTTCCGTAGACTCGGGAGGTACTACGTCTCTATATGTGTCACCAAATAAAACGTACACCAAAAGTATGCTCATCTCTGAAGGTAATTTGGCTGGAAAAATCAAGGTTTAAAAATAAAACAACAGTCACATTAAAATATGACAAACTATTTAATCCACGTGGAATAAACTTTGTCCGAATACAGTTGGTGATTAGTGCGTCGCTGTACGGTCAGTACGCACTACAGATCAATATAATACAATATCACAACGATAGATACCCATGTATGTTACTATTCACTCTTTATAGCGTACTATTCGCTCCCCCCTTAAGAAAGTTTTGGAAGTGTACTTTGTTAATGATTTAAAAAAAACTGGCATTATAGTTCGGACAAACTAAGATGGCCGGTATGACAATTACATTTTTTTCCGTTCGCCATAACTCTGTGAGAACGTCTACCCAAAAAAATCAAAACTGTGTCATGTCATACCGGCCAGATTAGTTTGTCCCTACTATAGTACTGATGATTTCAGAACCGTAAAGAGTTTTGACTTAGGTTCTGCTGAGCAAAAAGTAACTTAACCGTATTTTTTATCTCAGTCATCGAATTTACTCAGTGGTCTGATTACCAGCTTGTCCCAGCCAAATAATGACTTTATTATATACCAATTGTGTCAAAAAGGGCTAAGTCGAATATCACAAATTCATTATTAAAAAGAAAAAAAAAGCAATCAATTGTCTAACGAGGTGTTAGCTAAGGTATTTAGTTATAAATAAACATTGTTTGTCACAAATTCTTAAGAGGACAGCGAATACATTAGATTCCTGTTGTATAAATAGACAGGCACAATACACACAACATTCCACTTAGAAAAGTTAAAAGAGTACATCACACCTGAAACTAGAATTTGTTAAGTACATTACAATTTACAATTAATGAAAATCTACATTTTATCAGAATTATATTTGTTTTTGCATTGTAGACATTTAGTGAATAATCAAGAACGGCCGTTTACATTATTTGGTTAGGCGACACCTCTCATGGTTTAGTAAAGAGCGAAGACTGATTTCGTCATTAACAATAACATTTTTAGGTCATTAAACATCTTGAAGTCGAAATTTCGACAGATACCTTCGTAGTATGACTTTAGACGATATACAAGCCAATCGTACCTACTTTAAAGACTACTTTTGCTTGGAGCCGCTATAGTAAATGTCTACAATTTCTGACTTATACATTTTTGTATCCATAAGAAAGAAATAGATATTTTAATTACGTGTTTTCGGTGTCGACTGGATCCAAATCGTAAATTGAAATCCTTTTTTTACATATATTTTTTTTAAGTTACCGTCAATGTACACAATTGTGTAATACGACTTCAAACATTATTATTTATTATAAGTGATGTATACAATTCAACATTGAACCTTATTGTCTTAAACATAAGGACATATTGATAGTTTAGATAAACTAACTAATCACTCACACAGCACTCGAAATATACATTTATTAAATTAGATAAGATGAGTGAAGACTACACTGCCGCCATGTCTTAGATTTTATATTGTGTTGGTCATAATAAATTATAATTATTAATAATTAACTAAGTACGGATAGTGGCACAAGTCGTGAGCACACTCGTGATTGGTTGGTTTAACGTACAACGCGCCGATGTGCAGCGCGATTGGTTTCTCAGTCGATGCTCGTCGTCTATTGGCTATGTGGAATGCAGCTACTATACACCTTCGTCTAATTTGTATATACTCGAGCTCCCACCACTTCATCTGTGCTCATGACTTGTATTGTATATTGTACAGCGATTTCAGACGTTACTGTTAATTATGATCAATGGGTGTTCCCCACCATTGACCACCTTGACCATTGAATGAATTCAATGTTTGATAAATCAAGACATTTCAATTCAATGTTTCATTTTAAGCCATTATGTGTTGTTGAAGATATCTTTTTTTAATGGCAACATTCATCCCGGGTTTTCCCAATCAAAGACTTATCCGAGGCTGACCTCCGCTGCTGTAATTAATCGTCGTTTTCAATTAACGATCTCAATCTCTTTTTTCAATCCATCGCGGAAATGGATTAATCAAAACAAAGTTTTTTTGACAAGCTTACAAATGACTTAGGCCCGTATTCACAAACGTTACATAGCTAAGTACTGAGCAATGACACGATAATAAGTCTGTTACTTAGTGATTTCGGCCCTTCGCAGTGCATAGGGTCGCTGTGATTGGCTAATATTGAGATACTACTTTGCTCAAGTGTGCTGTCAGAAAAACAAAGCTGAACAAGGCCGAAAAAGGCAGAAAACGATGAAATTGACATTATGCGACCTCATAGTACTGTTTGCGAAGATCAGATCTATGGTTAATCTTGGGATCGTTATTGAAAATGGCAGTAACTGCATACACTAGGGTGCATATAAGTGGCGTGACGTGGGGTGAGCGCAGTGCAGTCTTCACAAACACATACATTAACATTGAGTATACAACGATATGATAAAAATTACATAGATTAAATACACAAATATATTAACGATACATACCTTTACATCATTTTATTTTATTGTAACAACAATAAAACCTTTTTAAATGGGCGATTTTTTTTATTTAGCTAACATTTTGATCAAATAGATTAATTTTTCGATTACATAATTTATTTGAATAAAATATTTTTTTTTATAACTGAGATTCTGATGTAAATATAACGGTCAATAAATATGTGGACAGAGATAAAAACTGTTTGTCTATGATATGTGGCTCTTTAGATATATGTTAACATACTGGTTTGCTCCTGTAAAGGAGTTTTGTTTATTAATACGAATACGAAGATAATACTATCTTCCCCCAAAGTATGTAAACATTAGACTACAATACATCTATTGGACTTAAAAAATATTTTATTATGATGACTGCCAAAAAATGTGCCTAAAAAAAGGTATTTTAAGTGACGCCATTTTTTATTTTTTTTTAAGTTTATGTGGGCAACACTGAGAGCGTTATGTTATCGCGAGCCCTATTATTATTCCAAAATATTTTTTATATTCGCTAAAGTAAAAATGAATAAAAATTAAGTATAAGTAAATAAAGATAGACTTGTCAAAAAAAAAGTTAATTAAAAACTAAAAAGTATTACAAATAATATTTTTTTTTTCCATCCAAATAATAAAGACTAAATCAGATTACATAAAACAATGCTAAACATATCGTTAAATCGCGAATTGGTCGACATTATATTTGAAGTTATGCCTTCTTAGAATAAAGAGGAAATACACTCGAAAAAATCATACACCAATACCGAAATACTAAATACGAGCACAATTGCGTTACGTTGCAGATTGTTTAAGGCCTTTATTGAGTTTTCATAATCTATTTTCTGTGTAAAATAATATAATCATATATGAACAGCAACCATTATATAAGGATAATAGGGTAGTTTCCTATGTTTCATTTTGTACATTATTTTATATGCAACAAAAAACAATACGGAAAAGAAATCCTTCTGTGAAATCAGCATCAAAATTGGTTGAAAAATAAAGCAGTTATTCATGTTTGAAATATTGTTGTGAGCAGAAGTGGGGGCGTGGCGGGGATATCGCACTATCTCTTTCTCACGCACTCAGCGTTATGGCCGACGACACTTGATGACGTCACCGTCTGATATTACTGTTATTTGACAACTTCCCCTTCCACCAAATTTCAAAGCTTTATAACTTACTTATTATTGCGCAAATTTTGACATATTTTGTTTCGTTAGGTTTTGGATAGCATACATTTTTGATAAATGTATTTAAAAAAGTAGTCAACTACCCGATTTGGTCACGAAAAGGCGTGACATACGCGCATTGATTATTATGATATTCGTAATCGCTGCGGTCTTATACGACGCATATGCGCGTTAGAGACAACTGAATAATATAAGGTTACGACTTAACGCATAAAGACAACATTAAATAATGATTACAATATCAATACACAGACTTCACACAACAATAATAAATAGACTATACCTTAAATGGATAAATAAATCATCCACTCATCTAACATTAATAAAAATACAATACACGCAATTTTACGTTGACCGGTCTGAAGTTAGACATTATATTCGCGCTTTAAATTCAAATTATGTAAATAAATTCACGTCCCATAGCTAACTTCATAGCGATCAAGTGACCAGGATTGCAGTATTGGATGTGAAGTTAGTTAATAAATAATAATAATACCAGCCCTATATTATATACTGCCCACTGCTGAGCAGGGGCCTCCTCTACTAGTGAGAGTGTTTAGGCCTTAGTCCACCACGCTGGCCTAGTGCAGGTTGGCAGACTTCACATACCCTCGAAATTATTATCGAGAATTCTCAGATATGCAGGTTTCCCCACGATGTTTTCCTTCACCGTTATAGTGAAAGATAATTGATAAACAATTCACACATAAATTCGAAAAGTCATAGGTGTGTGCCTTGGGTTTCGAACCTCCGGATATTGTCTCGGCAGACCGTTCCATTCCCAACTAGGCTATCGTCCACTTTTTGAAGTTAGTTATTTAATATTTTTATGCTTCTTGTCGACACTTTTTATACTTTTACGATTTGTGACTAGCTTCACAGCGGTCCGGTAAAATTACGCATATTGTATATTGTACAATAACAATGTAGATGTTGTGTTAAAGAAATGTGTTATGCGCATTTTCTTCGAATGTGATTTTTTGTAGAGGAATTAAAAGCATAAGACCTTCAAGGGTTTTTTTGCCTTCAAAATATAAAAAAAATTATATAATAGGTGAGCATGCTACAACATAAAACATTTATTAAACACACCAACGCAAGATATACTATGGAAGTGTGTGTATAATAAATAAGTACTATTTTAACATTTTGATTATATTTACAGTATTTTAATAAAACTCTACATAATATTGTCGCAGACAGATCGTAGGATTAGCCACTGTTTGGAATATGCATGCTCCTAATCCAACAAAAGTATATTTTTTTTAATCAATTGTTGATTTAAAATACAAAAAAGAAAGATCCAAATATCATCGAAATAATAAATAAATTAAAGCTTTCAAATGTGATACAAGGAATCAGTATCAAATTGATAAATCACGTGACTGCCACAGTGACGTAATTCCTATCACGGTGCTGGCGTGTAAGTGAGATAGCGAGATGTTTCACTTCTGGTTTTCTGTTGATTTTTTTGTTAGCGTGAATATTTATTCCACATTTCTAGCTTAGGCATTTTAACACTATTAGAAAAGATGTTAACTGCGGTGAAATATCTCACTGTCGGATATACATAGTTTAGAAAAACCATCTCTATGAATTACGACACCGCAATCTGCCTACGACCAATGCCGTTAAAATATGATTGATACAAAATCTACACGTAGAAGATCTACAGGGGCACACAGAGATTACAAACTAGTGTCACCGACTACGCGCTTCGGATATATTCGTTCAAATTCGGATATCACCGAGACGTCTATACAAATATTATAAAGAGGAAAGATTTGATTTTTTGTTTGTAATGGATAAACTCAAAAACTACTGAACCGATTTCGAAAATTCTTTCATTAATAGGAAGCTACATTACTCCTGAGTGCTATAGGCTACTTTTTATCCACCGCGAGCAGAAGTCTATCACTTATAAAGTACTCTTAAAAACTTTAAAAAGTTACAGGCTTAGATATAAATTAAAAAGTACATCTTTTTGAAACACGGTTGGTAGATATAAAATATTTTTTACCCAATTACCTACGTATCGTATGTTTTATTCATATTAGAATCCCAGGGTGATTTTAAGGTTCCGTATCTAAAAGGAAAATGGAACCCTTATAGTATCATTTTGTCGTCCCTCTGTCTGTCAAGACCCTTTTCCTCAGGAACGCATAGTGATATCAACGAAAAACAAAGCGAATTTACTATAATAAACTTTTTAAATTTGATTAATTTATTAATGAATTTTGGCGAGCTATTGAACTTATATACTTACCTAAGTATATTAAGGTATAACGTAGGTATCTCTATCTACAAGTTTGTACGGAATCCACGGTACGCGAGTCCAACTCGCACCTGTCCGGTTTTTTAGCCTCGTTTTGGCATTCTTGGCATAATATATAAACATGATTTTTGATTGTGAATTTACTTAGCTTACTGATACTCGCGCAAAACGGATACCGAATATGATAAAAAATCTAAGTATTTAATTTTCTGTGCTTTTCTCGCAACGTTCGGTTTTGCTATTACGTCAGCTTAGACGTCACTGATACGTCATGCCTCTAACATTGAAATCTTAAAACCCATATGTCTTTGGTATCTTCGAAGGTATTTCAGGTCCTCCTACACTTATTTTAGAAATTATAGAATTAATAAAATAAATATCCCTTATACCCGACGCGTGTAGTCCGAATGACATGTATAAGTTAGTCTTTCACACAATACCTTGATAACATCCAATATACATTTTAATAGATTTATTTTTTCCAAATTGTCCTCATTCAATCGCGCTCTATTTGTGATTCAAACGCGTGTTAATAAGTATCAAAGGGCGTTTAAAATATATAGGGCGCGTTCACTAATTTTGATTTAAGAGCATTGCACACTGACAATATGATAATGCATTTTGCGCCTTCATTATCAGCGCTGCAGCTAGTGTCAATGTGCACTAGCCTTTATATAAGTTAAATTTTCACAAACATAGTGGAGATTTCAAGATAAAACTAAAATAAATAACGTCTATAACTACTTTCCGGAACTTCGTCATTTTAGTGAGACTTTGTTCTATTCAATTACCAGTCACCCGATATGTAAATAAGTACTTATTTTGTCACACGACAGTTATAGGTCTACGTTCTATTTTAGAGATAACTACACGAAGTATAAAAGTGGGCGAAGGTGGCGGATGGGGGCGGAAAGGGGCGAAATGAGTTAATGATATGTCTGATGAGGGCGATGTTTGTACGGAAGGGGGCGAAAGGTGGCGGAAAGGGGCGGAAGGGGCGAAAGGCGACTTGGGGCGATGGGCGGTTCCGCCTAGTCCGGCGTGAGGTAGAGCCGGCGGCGGGCGCGCGAGAGTCAGCGCGGCTCGCGCGGCGCCCACTCCGCGCCGCCCGCCGCCACCGCGCCCGCCGCCGCGCCCGCTCCCACACTCGCGCCCGCGCCGCGCAGGTGCTCCGCGTGCGCGCGCACTATCTCCAGCACGATCGACGACTCGATGTCTACGCCTGCATAATGCGCCGGAGATAAACAACGCGAATTAGTTAAATAGTGATGCAACATATTATCGATTAGCGTGTAGTCGCGGCAGAGAATAAAATTCTATAACCACATGATAATGGAAGCACACTCATACCTGCATGAACTTCCTCCCTTGTGAGTAAGATCTCTTGCGTGGCGTCGGGCGTGACCATGATCACCCGGTGGTGTCGCGTTTGCAACATATTCCCTACCACCATCTGAAAACCGAAAACACATTTAATACAAAAATTTAAATCCAGCATCGAAAAGGTGATGATCAAGAAACTGATTTTGATATATTGACATTGAGATTGATTTGAGATATGGACATAACGCCCATTTTGTACTAGTAAAGAAAGGTACCACCAACTTACAAAAAACAAATGTGCAATGACAATTATAGATGTTTTACAATAAGGGTTACAAAAGTAACTTGGCATTATAGTCACATAACCCACCTTATGCTTATATTTTTCCAGGGCGGCTCTGGCTTTGGGTACCAGGAGATTCTCATCAGTCTCCAGCTTGAAGGAGACTACATAGGCCGTAGGCACCCAGAGATTGACCAGGGGTGCTAACATTTTTGGCACCAAGTGCAGTTGGATGATGGGCGCTCCGCTTTCGGACTGAATTTTGTGGGTCGGCTGGGAAACAAAGTTTCCAATGATTATCACAAATTAAAACATATAAATTTAAACAATAAATCATATTTTTATGAGGAAACCAAGACGGTGTCACTGTAACTAAAGGAAATTTAATGAAAACACTAGCAGCGACAGCCTAATAGGGAGTGGAACAGACTGCCGAGACGAATGTACGCAGGTTTAAAATCCAAGGGCACGCACCTCTGACTTTTCTAAAGTTATTGTGTATTCTTTGTGAATTATCGCTCGGTTTAACGGTGAAGCAAAACATCGTGAGGAAACCTGCATACCTGAGAAGTTCTCTATAGGAATGTCGAAGGTATGTGAGGTCTGCCAACCTGCACTAGGCCAGTGTGGTGGCTAAGGCCTAAACCCTCTCAGTTGTAGAGGAGCCTCATGCTCAGCAGAGGGCAATATATAATACAGGCATGGTATGGTACATTATAAGATACATGATTTCCCAATCGAAGATACTTCTTTTTACAATTATTGTATTTTCAACACTCACCACGCGGTCCTTGGGCACGTAGAAGTCTGAGACAGCAGCGGCGAGGTACAGCATCGCGCGAGGTCCCAGGTTCGCGAGACACTCGCACGCGGCGCGCAGCAGCCAGAAGTACTCGGACACTGTCGTGAACGACACGTGCAAGATGGCGCCGGCCGCGTGCGCCGCCTTGTATCGTAACAGGATCGGCGCTAGTACATCCACGCTGTCTGGCTTCACTGCGCGAGTATTTATTTATTTAAACTTTATAACAGACTTAATAATAAAAATTACCTATGTTCAAAATTTTAACATAAATCTTAGCTATACTGTAGTCTGTGAGGAGTAAGGACAGTTTAAAAAACACAACATAAATATAATCTCAATCTTTAATTCATTGTGCAAACATTGAACAAGCAGCATATAACTCTTATAAAATACTAATATTCTCATTTTTATTTACATACCAAAATTTTGTATTTTTACAAAAAAGAGAGGGAAGGAACCCATATACAATACAGCCTATGCAATTGACTCCTTAAAGTTTCAAATTATAGCGAACGAGCTTTTGCCCACGGCTCCGCCCGCGTGAATGAGTTTTTCCGGGTTAAAAGTCCCGCTTTATATTTTCCCAGGATAACAAGTAGCCTATGTGTTAATCCAGGACATAATCTACCCGTGTGCCAAATTTCATCGAAATCCGTTCAGCAGTTTTTACGTGAAAGAGTAACAAACATCCATACATCCAGACATCCATACTTACAAACTTTCGCGTTTATAATATTAGTAGGATAGGATACAATAAAAATAATAACTGGGCAAAGAGTTCTAAGATTATATAGAGCAGACATTGGGAAAATAGTCATACAAAAATGTTGAGCCTGTTCTTCAGTAATTCAATCTACCATGAAATAGCAAAAAGCCTATGTACAATGCATTAAAACACACTTCGACATGATCGTGGTGTGCATATTGGTATATATTCTTCCAAAATATTATTTTCTTTACAAAATATAAGCATGCCGAGACATCTTGTCACATGGACGTGTCAGATAAGACAGCGACTTATTACCAATGGGTAATAACTTTTGGACGAAAAATTTGGGCCTGATGTCCAGTCTATAACTATATTGTTTAACGAGCTTTTGCCCGCGGCTCCGCCCGCGTGAATGAGTTTTCTCCTTATATTTTCCCGGGATAAAAAGTAGCCTATATGTTAATCCAGGACCTAATCTACCCGTGTGCCAAATTTCATCGAAATCCGTTCAGAAGTTTTTGCGTAAAAGAGTAACAAACATCCATACATCCAGGCATCCATACATCCATACATCCATACTTACAAACTATCGCGTTTATAATATTAGTAGGATGTCTTTGTAGCTGGGTAATGGAGGCGAGGACGCGGTAAGGTCGCGATAAAATATTAAATGTACCTATCTTTATTTCTGTTCGTTGACTTTATGCAACGACCTCTATAAGGAGAGTATTAAAAATTAAGACACCTTAGCTTAAGCGTTGTTCATAAATTAAATTAATAATTTTTATTGTTCTCTTTTTCAGGCACAATGTCCTCTTTATTTGCATGAAGTGTTCATTTTTTTTCGCGCACTTAGGTAATTAGTGTAATACATGTATTTTTGTATTGTAATTTAGTGTAACAATTGTTTGTGAACCCATTACAATCAAAAATTAACTATCAATGTTTTCAATTGTCGTCGAATGGAAAATAATTGAGTATATTTTAGCACTAGAAATAATTAACATATTAGTCTACACCAGGTGTAAATATGAGCATCATTAAACACATATCTATAATCTACATAGATTTTAGGGTTAGCTTGTAATGTCATCTAGTCTAGCTATGGTAATCACTGTTCATACAAAATGTCATGCTATATCCCTGTCCCACTGCAAAGATATCTGGATGATTGTTAGCATGGGCGTTGCTACAGTAATTTCACGGACCCCCTCTCTATATACGCCTAAGATTGTTAGTAGTAAACGCAGTAGCTGCTAAATTTGGGTGAAAATTGGCATAAAGATAGACCAAGCCTTAGGTAGGCTACTCTGTTCATCCTGAAAATTGCACACTGGTAATTGTATTTTGTGCCAGACGATAAGCGGCGATAGCCTAGTTCGGAGTGGAACGGACTGCCGAGATGAATGTCCGCAGGTTCAAAACCCAAGGGCACGCACTTCTGACTTTTCTAAAAAAGTTATGTGTGTATTCTTTATGAATTATCGCTCGCTTTAACGGTGAAGGAAAACATCGTGAGGAAACCTGTTTTTTTTTTTTGTTATGGACATTACGGTCAGTAGCCTGACGCGAGCGGCTTTTCTGACCACACCGGACTTTCGGGCGAACGCTTTAGGCGCTCCAACCCTTTACATTTAAACGACCACGCTGAGGGCACCCCCTAAGTGGGGTACGAGCCTCGGGTCAGGGCAGTCGTTGGAAGATGATTGAGACATCAGCGATTAGGGGATTTTAACGGTGTAATACACCAATCTATCCATTGTTTTCATCGGCACGCGGGCCGGAACTGCTAACTGGGTCGGGACATCGGGGGACGAGGCGAGGTCCTCGACGGCGAGGACGGTACAGCGGTCTTGAGGAGTGTGAGAGTTTCAATAACTCGTGCTTTCTTTGGATGGCCAGAGTGACGGCATCATCTGGGTCGGTCAGGACTGAACGCGGGCGTCGCCATTTCGCGCGGTCAAATGGAGTATAAATGGATGAGTTTCGGATGAGCGGATTATGATAATTACCCGCGCGGTCAAAGTAGCGCCTGCTAAGCGTGTGAATAAAGTGCCTGATGGTCGGCATGTCGGTGTCCACGTGGAGGTTGCGATTACGCACGTACCACGGGGCATCGAGTATTTATCGTAGAAATTTATTCTGGACAACCTGCAGGCGCTCAATCCGACCGGGTGGTATGTGAGCGAACGCGGGTGCTACGTATGTACGTATCTTGTTGCGGATAGAGAGCTTACTCCTTTTGTTAACGAGCCAGTGTAGCCGACTTTTATTCTTCGGCTTTGGAATATCGCTAGTGTAAAGCGAGAAAAGAAACGGGGATAGTGCGGCGCCTTGCGGGACTCCGGCTGTGATGGGGTGTCGGGAAGACAAGGTTCCCTCCACTTGATAACGAAAGCCGCGATTCGACAAGAAATCTCGTATGATGTGCACGAGCTGAGTGGGCACGTTGAGAGTGTACAGCTTGAAAAGCAAGCCGTTGTGCCACACTTTGTCGAACGCTTTCTCTACATCGAAAAATAGGGCACCGGTAGACATTTTTAGGTAGAATTTAGAGTGCATGTGCTCCGTGATGCGGAGGATTTGGTGAAGGCAGCTAGGCCTAGACCGGAAGCCAAACTGCTCCGCGGGGAACAGGTTATTTGATGGGCGACTTTGAGACGATCGAGGACGATTCGCTCATATACCTTTCCCATAGTGCTGAGTAGACTGATGGGTCGGTAAGAAGAGGGTTCGGACGCGGGTTTACCCGGTTTGTGGATGCCAATCACAACTGCCTCTTTCCATTCTTGTGGAAAGAGGCAGTTGTGAAAGGCTGCGGAAACCTGCATATCTGGGAAGTTCTCTATAAGAATTTCGAAGGTATGTGAAGTCTGCCAACCCGCACTAGGCCAGCGTGGTGGACTAAGGTCTAAACCCTCTCAGTTGTAGAGGAGGCCCGTGCTCAGCAGTGGGCAGTATATAATACAGGGCTGGTATGGTATGGTATGGAGTCAGACGAGCCTATAAGCAAAATCTCGAAAAACTATAACATTGCTCTCTTACCTGTGATGGTAGTATTAGGCCCCCTTTCCTGTATATCGAGCATGTCCAGCAGTTTCTGCCCACTGAAGTGTCTCGTGAAGGGTTCCAGAGACTTCTGCCGGTGCATGAAGATCACCGCATACCCATGCTCTAGGAAGTATTCCGCGGATGCCGAGCCACGAGTGCCTGCACTGAAGTTGTCTACAAAGCGAACCGTGTTGTGCTCAAGGGGGACTGTTGTGCCTCCGGACTGAAAAGAAATATTTTGGGTTACATGTAATATCTTCCATAGGTTATACGGGTATCTATAGGTTAATAGCTTATAGAAGTATCTATGTGTACATCGATTTTATAAAGAATTATGTGCTGACATACGTAAAATACGACTATATTTTGTTTTTGCCTACTTATCTGCTAAGTACTCCCTGCGGTTATAAAATCAAGATATCTGCGTTATCTTATTATTAACTGTTTAAAGCGGTGTAATTGATTTCAGGGCGATAATAATTATCAATATTTTCAATAATATATAACTATTTAGTATATTATAACATGTTTGATTATAATTAATTAATGTACTTAATATTATTATTCACAGCCTTGACTGTTTGACGAATGTTTGTATAGAACAGATTGCAAAAAGAAACCTATAAAAAAAAGTATTACCAATGCGAAAGTTTGTAAAGTTATCTTGATATTTCATAGAAGCAAACGCATAAACTGTTCAAGCATTGCAAGCAACAAGTCCGGGAATAATCTATACTAATATTATAAATCTGAAGAGTTTGTTTGTTTGATTGAACGCGCTAATCTCAGGAACTACTGGACCGATTTTGAAAATTCTTTCACTAATAGGAAGCTACATTACTCCTGAGTGCTATAGGCTACTTTTTATCCCGGAAAACTTTTCCACGCGGGCGGAGCCGCGCGCAATGCTAGTATAGATATAAACAGGAAAAGCACTCAGCACCCATTCAATTTAGGAAAACTCTTTCACATGAGTGGGCATGCTACCAATACTAGCAGACGTCCACGGGCGGCGGTAATCACTTACCGTCAAGTGAACCGTATGCTCTTTTGCCACCTATATCATAAAAAAGGTAATATTACTTACAGTAACCAGTACAATCTTGTTGCCATACTGCTCGTGACGCTCGCAGAACTCTTTGAGAAGGGACCTGTTGTCCTCAAAATCTGGTGGCGGGAGGTGGATAGCGAAGAACTCCTCCCAGGATCCACTCGTCATCATGACCTGATGGGTTTATCTGAAACAATATTAAAACATAGCTGTTACTTGTTATAATCACTTAGTATTAAGCTTTTGTTCTGGATGTTGATGTGTTGTACTTACTGCTAGTTGTATTAATGTAATATTACAATACAAACTGTCATAGTATGGATATATTAGGTCTTTACGTAGGAAATTGCTGTTTCATATAAAGAAAGTTCAGACAAGGCCTGGCAGCTTGTGTGTTACGCACAGGCGTTCACACCAAGAAGTTTGTTCCCTTTTGTAAGCAAGCGTAATGAATTTGATTTGCTTTTGCAGTCTCTATACTTGATACAACCAGTTCTGTGAATATAATTAAAAAAATATACAGAATGTGACGCCAAAATGTCTCGCGTATTATTACCTTAAATGAATTCCTAGACTTATCTGCCAGACTGTACTAGTCATAGTGGTGACAATATTTATGGATCGCTCAAACAAAAGGTAACCCAAAATATGACATCATTTGTTATAGTGATATTAATAATGGGACATAGAATTTTTAAATATTGAAAATTGTACCTCGTTTTGAATGTACAGTCAGGCACAAAGTAGCTGAACAAATTGGAAACTTCAAATCACCTATACATATTGAGTTTAATTGTTTTTTTTCTTTTTGTAAAGTAGAGCAAATCACTTATATTTTAATTTTACGAAAAAAATCTTAGAACCGAAAAGTGTACGGGAGATTTGAAATTGTGAATTTGTTCAGATATTTATGAGGGTGACTTGAAATCAATAAGTAGTAATTAAAATAATACCACAGTGCCACCAAAATTATGTATGTGGCAATTAAACCTTGTGAAATACAGGATGTTTTAAAAAGTAGTTTTGAAACCTAAAACATAGTAGGAGGGTGATTTGTGAATGTTACAACAATCTATTACTATTAGTAATAGATTGTTTTGTTCATCAACTAATTGGATAACCAAAGCTTGTGTTAGTTATTTGATACATGCTCAGAATGTATGGCTTCATAACACATATTGGGTTGTCTTTAAACCCACTGGTAATTGATAATTACACAATATTTTTGTGTAGTATATGTTATTTATGTATATGATTTTAGAATGTCACACTGATGTAGACCTGAATCATTGGGATGAGAAATTAAATTTATATGATATTTTTTTGAACTTCTTTGTTCGAGGGAAATTTAAGGCAATTTCTTCTATAAATGATGGTAGATTGGAGCAGAGTAAAGCACATAAAACATATTTTTATAAATGTAAAAAATAAATAGTATAAAGTAAAGATTGCTGAAATAAAGTTAATTGTCAAAGGAATTACCATAAGCAAAAATGAATATATTATATACACAGATATGACACCATGTTAATATATAGTTATGTTAAGAGCCTATAAATAGGTTAAATTATAAGAACAAGCTTTATGGTTATTGGTCAATCAAACTAATTAGCTTGTGTATCTCTTTCAAGATGTTGTGATAGCGGGCGAGCCTATCACTATATTGGGCACAAATTCCAGACTCCGGCCTGAAACTAAGTAGAAAAACCCAATATCACTTTGCCCAACCTGGGGATCGAACCCGAGACCTCAGCATTGCAGTCGTACCATATTACAACTACGCCACCGAGGCAGTAATAGTGCATTTGTATTATAGACTAAAGTGACTCTAGCTTAATATAGAATTCTATTATTTTCTTAAAATTATATCTAAAAAACCAATCTCTGAGTGTTACAAAATGAAATTGTTTAAGATCCTAGATTATAGACTATAGATTACTTGTTTCTCTGAAAATCCCACCATAGCATACCATGGTATGGTGGAATTGCATGAAGATGTGAGGATGATGATATGCAAGATAATGATGATGAATTTATTTGGTCCTTGATAAATTTTATTCTCTAATCTCTACCTACACTGTATACAGTTAGGATTGTCCAAGTGATTCCATAATAATTATTTCAAAAATGGAACATTAACAACATTATGCTTTATTTACTAGCCAATTCAGACAGTACTATGTCCTTAAATGATGTTAAACATAAATAAATACCTGACAAATGAGGCAAGAATAGGATTACATTTTACTGTAAAAAATGAGTTTTAAATTGAAAATACTGCATAACTAACAAGGTTATGGTAGTATTTATAAAATAAATAGAATACTTTCAATATAGGTAAATGTATTTGCAACACCACTGCTTAATTCTTAACTGTTTTATCTATCACCTTTGACCCAAAAAGCTTGATTACTCGCACTGCATTCAAGATTAAAGATAAATAAATAACTTACGGACGTTTTCTTGTAAACTGTCGCGCGAGAGCCTGTTTACGCGACCTTAGACGACGTTTAGCGATCAACGAACGCCCAATATTTACAGAATGGGTTTATAGAAAAATCAATGAGGTGCCGTGTAAGACAGGGCAAAGTTGATTCCCGTATACTATACCTAGGTATACACAAGTCTGTCCTTGGACGTTGCTCGACGGAGGCCACAGCCTCGGCCCACGATCGATGTTTTTAATTTAGAATTTAATTCACACTGATTGAAAGACCCGAGATCGTTATCACAAGTACAACCACACGTTGATAACTGAAGTGACAGTATGCGGTGTGTTTACAAATCTTGCTACAAATGCGATCAGCTGTGTCAAGAAATTAAAGTACGCTACAAAAAATTTACTTAATGTAATATTATGTACTGTGTATTTCTTTCATATAATAATTAAAATCAGAATATAATGAATACAACTATGATATAAACTAAATACAACTATGATATAAATATTTCATTTTATTTGGAACATTGGAGGCAAACCGCAAAAGTACCTGTTCACACTTCACGTTGCGCACCGTTGTGACTGGAGCTATCCGAATTCCGCACAGATTACTTAGGCGCCCATTAGACAGTATGTTTTGCTGTCAGTTTTACCACAGTCACGCCTGTGAGTGACGAATAACCTATCGTCTAATCTGGTGATTGATGGTTGAATGGCGGTGATTGACGAAAATCTGGATCTCCCATTAGACGATCGCGCAAAAGTCATGATTGATGGTTGCATGGCGCGCAAATCAAAATATCCAGATATTCGTCAATCACCGCCATTCAACCATCAATCACCACATTAGACGATAGGTTATTCCTCACTCACATACGTGACTTTGGTAAAACTGACAATAAAACGTACTGTCTAATGGGCGCCTAATGGCATTTCGTTCAGCAAACGTCAGTCAGCGCGCGGACAGCGATGGAGTCGGATAGATTATATTGCGTCGACGAGGCGCCCGCGCACGTGCGCAGCCAATCCACTCTCTCCGAACTAATATTATGCTACAGTCGGAGAAAGAGTTTTTTATTTTAAGTTTTGGAACAATCCCTGAATTGTGGTATATACCACGAATCTTTAATAGTTAGTAAGATAATAAAGAAAATAGTTTTCATAGTCCTTCTCTTCTTTTGTATCTCGTATTTCAGACTAAATTAATCTATACTAATATTATAAATGCGAAATCTTTGATGTTATTTACTCAATCACACCAGAACGGCTGAACATCCAGATTGGATGTTTGGCTCAGAGATAGATTATAGTATATATAGCGGGACTTTTATCCCGGAAAATCTTTTTTACGCGGGCGTAACCGCTACCGACCGACTTCAACCGACTACCAACCGACTACCGACCGACTACTTATATCCTGGTAAATGGCTTCCGTTGAAATGAGACTTTTTAAGTGGGGGGCTTTTCAAGTATTACGTAAGCGCTAAAGGAGGTGGAGGTTGGGGTCAATGCTTTGCTTATTTTTGATGGCATGGGGGACGGGAGGGTCTCAACAGTGATTACGTCAGCAATATTTTTTTTTGGTTAATAAATAACAATAAAGAAATGTGAACCGATTTTGTAAATATTATATTTAGGGTCATTCGGGGCAACAGCACGCAGTGGGTAAAAGTTCGCATGGTCAATATCTTGGAACCTATTGAGGGGGCTCAGACACTTTTTCGGCTAAATCAGGGGCGCGTCAGGGACGATGTCAGAGCCACAAGCTATTTTACCAAGCCTCATTTGTATAGCGAAAAACGGTGATCAACGTGATTTTGTTGATTAGTTACCAATATTTTGTGCTGGGAAAAAAGGGTATGGCTGGACGGTGAATCAGTTACAAAAGTCCGTTAATTATGTTAAGTTTACATGATTATTATAGTATTTATTTTAGTTATTATTCTGTCCTAGAAAATAAATGCGTCTCAACTAACGTGTGATTGTTTAAAATATTCCCTGTTTAGGTAAGAGTACGAGGTTAATAGTACGCACCCTGTTATAACTTCATTACAATGACCGCACGGTTTTTTCTTCTTTAAGCTACAATTAAGTCGAATATTACTTGTAAAGATTTTTAGACCTTATACAGAAAAAAAATATTCTCATTATACACTCTGCGTAGTTTTACCCACATAACGGGTCAATAGTACGAATTTCTCCCGATGCACTTAAACATGTATTGCAAAAAAAGCAATGAAGCAATTTACAAAAACTCATTAAATAATGAAAGTAGAATAAATTTACTTTACATAGAGTGTTAAAACGTTTTTCAAGACACTATATTTTTGACTGTGTAGACGATAGAAAAAAAAGTGCGTACTTTTAGGCCGAATGACCCTATGCTTATATACGTAAGCATAGGAGGTGGGGTAAGAACATCGCTTACTTTTGCTGACAAGGGGGCGAGGGGTAAAAAAATATAACTACTAAAATTCTGCTCATGTAATACTTGAACGGCCCCTAGATGGCGCTGGTATCGTACAGATGACGCTATAGATCGCTATAGTGATTTAGATATTTATGTAGTGAAAGAGGCTTTTCATGTGGGTAAAGCCGTCAGCAACACCTAGTACCTATTTACCTAATAATTTAATGCTCATAGCGCAATCTACTTTGAAGAATATTCAAGACGAACTGACGTTTGGACTGTGTCACAGTTTTGGAAGTGAATTTTTCTTAGGTAGGTACCTAAATTATTCTTAACAGCATCTCAAAAATGCACCCACTCTTGTTAAAATTATTGATTGGCTTTGATACTACCAATTACAATTCGACAGCAAAAAAAAAGCATTTACAATTATTTATTTTATTCATAAATGCTTATTTTCTATACACTTTCTCCTTATAAATTAGTTTCTTTTCACAGTTCATTCAAATGATTTTGTGCTATTTCTTCTTTCTGTATTAAATTCTTTATCTTGAGAAGGCGCCATTTGAGACGCTAATTTTCGATCGTCTGGCAGGAACGATGCAACAATCGCAGATGCTGGAAAATTACATGATAGGTATACGTAAATAGGTGGTACATATTATAAGACTGACCGTCCTATGTATTAGGATGATGAGAGAAGAAAATGAAATACCCGTCAATTTCGCTTCTGTTTAAGAGTAGTCGTGAATCGTGATACCCTCAGGTGAGCGGTTCCGGTACTAGTCAATCAAATAAAAAATAAGAATTCAAAAACGCAAATAAACTTTTGCTTGAGTTAGTGATTATAATTAAGTTGAACTACCGCGCATAGCGACCTCAAGGACATAAAAGTGATCTTTTCGGTTATTTGAAAACAAGTTTAAGTAGGGAAATTGAAATAATGAGCTAGCTATTGGACATTATACTCACAGACAAAAAGTGAAGCAAATATGTAGAAGCCAGCGTCGCAGCTGGTCGATAACAACAAGTTTAGGATCTGGATGGAAGCGAAGGATGTTATGCGTCCGCACATCATTGGCAACGCTATAGCCAAGGCTCTGAAAATAAAATGAACCGTTTTAAAAATAAAGTATAATGAAACAAGTAGATAAGTTTGGTCAATAGTGCGTCTTAAATTATGGTAATTGGTCACATTGTAGAAATGTCTAAATGAATGAGCACTGTCCCCAGAATGTACTCGATGGACATAGTAAAATTGTCTCACAGCAAATCGGTGTGGACTGACAGCAGGCTTTTGCGCTTCGTATGGTGAAGGAGATTTACGAAGGCCGTAACAACCCCTTGTGTTCCTAATCACTATTTCTTTTCTTTATGACCGATACATATTATTATGGGCGGTAGAGATCATACCAGGTGACTCACATATTCATAACTGGATCAAAATATATACGCTGCACATGCACCATCAGACATTTTTTACGTTTACCTTAAATTTGTAGGAAATAAGGCAACGATGACCGCAGTATACAGCCCAACGACGATAATGCCCACGAGGAATACTCCAAACAGCGCGATACTGGCGTACGCGTTGGGCACAAGATTCACAATGATACCACTGACGCCGCACAGCACGCTGATTATCATCACCAAATTTCGGCGGCCGACTTTGTTGACTATCTGTGGATAAAACAATATCTTATGATAATAGTGTTAAGGAATTGTTTTGATTAAAACCAGTTGTAATTCCATCATTGCTCTAAAAGTTGGCATGCTATCCCCGCCATTTTCCTTAAGATATAGGGTAGCAAACAATCAAGATGGTCACCAGATGTCAAAAGATTTTGACCACTCATACACGCGCTGTCGATCTTAAAGGACGGAAGTAAGGATGACAAATAAGAAGGGAATGTTGAAAGGAACTTGCTTTCCCATTATTTGCTTATTACCAGCTTACATTTACAGTATTTCCAGGCCACTATAATTAAGCCTCAAATGGCATTGAAAGACGAGACGAGCATGCCGTTCGCCTGATCGTAAGCGATACAACCACCCATAAACAGTAGCAACACCATCCAGCACCTTGAGTTACAAAGTACTGTGTGGCATTCCACTGCGCTCGTCATCCTGAGACATAAGATGTTAAGTCTCACTATGTCCTGTAGCTACACTGGCTACAATGTCCTTCAAACCGAAACACAACAGTGCAACAGTGCATGCACACTGCTGCTTGGCGGTAGAAATAGACATTGCGGTGGTACCCACCCAGACGGACTCTTACATATTTTATTTTATTTTATTTTATTTTATTTTATTTTGGACAACAAACAGTCACATACATCACAAAAACTTAATAGTATAATGTTTACAACTCACAGACTTTGAGTGCCAACACTTAATTTAAAGAAACTATTACAAATAAAAGGATCACATTTAGAATGAAGACAGACATGGTGTTAGTATTTAAATTTTAAAGTAGGTAACAGATTTCAATAAATGTTACTTAATAACATTCCAGTGCTTAGAAAAAATATTTTCATAATTCATTAAGCAAAAACTCTTGTAATTTTCGCTTAAATTTAGATATAGAGTTATTAAATATATCAATATCAGATAATTTTTGATTATATACAGTCAAACAACGACAGAAAAATGTATTAGAGGTGTAATTAGTACTGCAACCCGGAACTACAAACAAGTTATTTGTTTTACGTACTGACCTGAAGGGTACTTTAAATTTTATTTGTTCAAGCAAATTAGGGGAATCAATGACATTATTAATAAGCTTATATAAGAACATCACATCATGTAGTTGACGCCTGAGTGACAGAGATAACATTTTGTGTTTTGCTAGACAATTATTATAAGAAACAAACTGAGATCCAATTCTATATTCGAGAGATCTAAGAAAAGTTTTTTGTACTCTCTCAATTCTGTTAACATGACATGAGTAATAGGGGCTCCATATAACACAGCCAAAGTCCAATATGGACCTTACTAAACTATAGTATATAATTTTATAAGTGCTGCTATTTTTAAAAGGTTTACAAACTCTCAGGAGAAAGCCAAGTTGTCGATACGCTTTATTGATAATTTGGTCATAATGGTAATTGAAAGACAGTTTATCATCCAAGATGATTCCAAGGTCACGAATATGGTCAACTCTAGCAAGTGTGCAATTATTGAAACTATATGCATATTCTATACGATTACGTTTACGAGTATAGCTCATAACAAAACATTTGTCTTGATTTAAAAATAGTTGATTTTGGGAGCAGTAGCGAACTAAGTTATTAATATCATCTTGAAGACGGATACAATCAGTTTCATCTCTTATAACCCTAAAGATTTTTGTATCATCTGCATAAAGAAGACTGGTACTATTAGTGAGATAGTTTTCAATATCATTAATATATAGAATAAAAAGTATGGGCCCCAGATGGGAGCCTTGCGGTACACCAGAAGGTACATTCTGGAAGTCAGAAAGAAAACCTTTAATACAAACGGCCTGAGATCTGTTAATAATATATGATTTTACCCAGCGAAGCAAATCGCCATGTATTCCAGCTCTGAAAAGTTTATTAATGAGCATACTATGACTAATTTTGTCAAAGGCTTTGGAAAAGTCGGAGTAAATAACGTCTACTTGAAGTTTTTTATCCATAGATTTTAATAAGAAATTTACGAAAGTAACCAAATTAGTGTCAACAGATCGTCCACGGACAAAACCATGTTGGGAAGATGTAATAAAATTTCTGACTAAAAAAGATAGTTGAGTAGCTACAATTTTTTCCAATATTTTACCAAAAACACATAGTTTGGAAATCGGTCTGTATTGCGTGATGTCACTAGTTTTATCGTTTTTCGGAATAGGAGAAATCAAAGACTTTTTCCATATATCTGGAAAGTGGCCCAAAGTTAAAGACCGAGAAAAAATATGTGTAATGGGAACATACAGTGCATTTGCGCATTTCGAAATCAGCAAAGGATGTACACCATCATACCCAGCTCCCTTCTTTACATCAACACCTTTTAATTGTTTTAAAACTAAACTTGGAGTAATATGTATATTATTAATATTAAGCACTGTGTTTAGGCCTGAAGAGGGCAAGCTAGGGTCTGGACCGTCATTGACAGGATCACTAGATTCTATAAAAACAGATTTAAAATAGTTGTTAAATAGGTTACAAATTTCAACGCCGTCACTTGTCGTAATATCATTAAAACTCATTTTTTGTGGCATACTGCGGTTACCCATCTTAGACTTAACATAACTCCAAAAATAATTTGGATTTCTTCTTATATTCTCCTCAGATAGCTTTATATAGGTTTCATAACAGGATTTTTCAAGTTTTTGAGCTCTACGTCTTAGAAGAGAAAAAGTGTAATAGTCCATATGGTTTTTATAACGTTTCCAGTTACGGTGATACCTTCGTTTTTCGTTAAGTATCTTTATAAGGGGACGCGTGACCCAGGGTGCATGCCTAGTGTTAGATACTGTTTGCCTACGTGGGACATATGTTTGTATTAATTTATTTAAAACGGAGTAAAAATATTCTACAGTAGACTCTAAGTCATTTCGCGACTTAAATTCTTTAAACCAATCTATCTTATGCAGCTCTAAATTGATTTTATCATAATCGGCTAAGTGAAATAAAGGCTTACATGATTTTGGATTGCTATTGAATGATTTATTATATAGTACGGACAAGTCAATATCTAAAGCTGGATGGTGTCCATCCTCAGGCGTCAAGGGATGAGAGCTACGAATAATTTCACAAGTAGTATTAGAAAACACTAGATCAAGAAATCTTAAGTTTGCATTATGTATAGAATTAAATTGTTTTAATTGTGCAAGATTCATAAAATCTGCAACCGCAGACGATAATTCGTCACTGTTTGGTAGCAAACACATACCATTAAATTTTGGATCGAATTTCCAAAGGCCATTAGTGACATTAAAATCACCTAATACTATATAAATATCAGTAGGATGAAGATCAATATAATTACAAATATTGTTAAAGAAAACGCTAAGTCGGCTTAGGTGATTAGGTCCGTGTGGAATATACGCGCATATAATATGCAATGCGGTAGCATGCGCCAACGATGTGGACAGAGCGCAAGATGTATATGGCAGTCGCGAGGATAGATGCGGTGCGCCGACTGATCTAAGTGGAATTGTTACCCACAACTCGTCAGCACACTCGGCTATGTGCGGTGCGTCGTTGGCAGGCATGGAGCCTAGCCCTCGGCGCACCGCCACCGCCACGCCCCCTCCCCGCGACCGGCCACTAGCAATGGCATCTCTGTCCTTACGATATACAACAAAATTGTCGCTAAATAATTCATTGCTGTAAAAATTATCCGTAAGCCACGTTTTCGTGAGACATATGATATCATAATTACAATTTATTGTTTCAGCTATAAATTCATTAGACTTCGTTCGGAGTCCCCTAACATTTTGATAACCTATTGATAGATTAAAGTTAGCCATAAGTTACAAGAAACGTTAATAACAATAATAATAAATTCAAGTAACTTGAAGTACTCCGTTTGTTGCAATAACAATAACACAATAATATTGTATGAATGCATTTTGTAAATTGTTTGACTGGTTTAATATGATAAGTAACGTGAGGAATAGAAAGTGTGATTAATCGTAACCCATACAAAAAAGTTAATATAAATAATTTGAGAACGTAATATGTCAGAGAACTCATACATAAATAAAAGAAACGATGTAAATATTTTTCCAAATATACGAACGATGAGTTGTACATAATATCATACATCGCAAAAACATCTGTACTTGCGTCTAAGACATTTAACAAGTCATCATAGAAAAACACTGAAAGGTTTTCAAATTTGCAGAAATAATTATAATAATATTTAAATAGTCATTTTACTTTAGATATAAGATCATTTTCGTTGGATATGTATATTATTTTAGAAGTTTCATTTTTACGCAAAAATATCTTACAATCTTTGACCCAAATAAATTTGAAACCACGGCCCTTTCCAACTTCTCGAACCTTCTTAAAAAGTGACTTATTCTGTGGAGTCAAGTGCTCATTTATGAATACAGGTCTGGCAGGCCCGTTGATCCCAAGATCCGTAGTGGAAACGCCGCGCCGAGATTTATATGCTGCCAAGATTTCATTTTTGCGACTGCGTTGTATTAATTGTATAATAATATTGGAGGGTAGTTGCAACTCATTGTTACTGCCTGGGTATCTTCTAACCCTATGTATTTGATTAATATCGCTGGGTGTTACTGATACTCCAATTGTTATGCAAAGTGCATTAAGGATGGAAAACAGATTTTCGCCCTTTATTTCCGGAACTCCAGACAATTCCAAGTTGTTTAGTCGATCGCGTTGTTCCATAACAGATATATAGTTGTTAAGGTGTTCAATGGTACTATGAATTCCACTTAATTGTTCGTTAATCGATGCAGGCGAATTCTCATTTGACTCAATTTTACACAGTCGTTCACTATGCGAATCTATTTGTTCAGTGATAGTGTCAATTCGTGATTGACACTGTCGGTGTTTATGTTCTAATTCCGTGATAGACATATTCAAGTTCTTGCAGGTAGCCTTAATCTCCGAAACTTCGTCTTTGATGACTGTCATAGTTTCACGAAAATGATTGAAATCGATTGCCAAAGTGTCATTAATTTTGGTCATGGATTCCAGCTTTATGTTCATGTCATTACGGAGTAAAGAAATTGAGCTATTTAAAGTTTTGGTGAGGCGATCTATAGCGGATGCAAACTCGAAGCCAGGTTGTCTTCTGGATTTGGTATTCACCAAAGGAGAGGGGGTATCCAAGTTCTTGTCACTAGCGGCGGCTTGTGATGGTTGAGACCGCGACATTTTGTAACAGATCACACACGGAATTCGATGACTTCAAACCGGTAATTAGCGAGCAAGTGGGACAAAAAATAGCAATTGTCTCTTTCTTGCGGGGGTGAGGTCTGTTACCGCACTCAACTTAAACTCGCACAGAAAATAGTGTAAAATGATATTTAAGTACGGTTAATTTATGGTCGAAAGTTCAATATCCGATAGCAATGGAATTAGCGAGTAAATGATGCGCACGTCTACTTCAGAACACGTTATGATCCGAACTGACGATATGAGAGACCTACCACCAGTGAGCCACCTTACCATCCCTAGGACCAATGGTACCTATAATGGACGTTGGAGGACGACGATAATTTACCACTTGCCTATAATATGACCCTCTAATAGAGGAGTAAGTTAATGTATCGAATTAATCGGTGATGAATAATTACCAGACTCATAATACTGTTGACGACGGATTGCATCACTCCCACCAGCAGCACCATGAGAAGAGCGGTTTCGTTGAAGGCGCACGGAACGGCGTCAGGCTGTCAACATACACTATTATTGTCTAACACATTATTAAACTGAATATATTCAAAAACAGGTCAAGTTACAATGTAGTTCGTGGTTCGCCGCTTATTGCGACGAGGATTCTGTTGGTAATAAATGAACAAAGTTGCTGTCTGCGAATGAACCCGGGAGGTCATTGATTTCACGATTTTATGTATTGTTTTTAACAGTTTATATATTTTTAAACGGCTTTATGTATCATGATTCATGACCAGAGAATACTGAATAGTACATCAATAGTATCATTAGTATCATCAATAGTACATGAAGACTAAAGAGATTCAAAGAATCAAAATACTTTTTTCCTTACATCTGTTTCGACAGGATTGTCTATGCCTAGTCGCAAGACTCCGCATACTGTTAGATTGGTACCTTCTCCCGTTTCAATGATACTGACGAACTGATTCAGTACCGTCGGAAGCCACACTCCAAAGGCTCCGATTCTGAAAAATCGTGTTTCATTAGCATCAAAAATTTCCACTGTTCCTTTAATTTTCATAAGTAAAGTTTAGATAAAGCTGCTATGCAGGTGCAATGCGGCTTGGTATTCGGCCTGCTTTATATAGCTTATACTGGATTATACTGGGCCCCGAAGATTGTTTATCATCAGTCAAAAATAAAATGAAACTTAACGCGTATCTATGTGATTTAAAAGTTTGAATTTGTTCAGCAACTTATGTGGCTGACTGTACATGGTAGGATCAGTAAATTCATTATAATCGGTTAGTCATCTCATCTGCTCAATCTTATCTCAACTTTCATGTTGTTTTTAAATAAATTAATCTTAGACTTAGAGACATTTAGATAATATTGTCGCAGAAAAGTAAAGCTTTGTTTTTACGACAAAAGGCCTGGTGACCACAACCGCCTCAAGAAAATCGGAACAAATTATGGGAATCATAGACAAGATTTCTCAGTCACTGATTTCTTGAGTTAATATAACTTCTTACTGTTGGAAGACGAAGAGTGACATCATTATGAGTGTGTATTTGAGAAGTGGTGCCTGAAACAGCGGCACTATCTGATCCTTCGCCGATGACTCCTCTTCGCTTTTCTTATCTAAATCTACCGCCAGGCTTTTTACCTGAAATATAGAATAGGATAACCAATTAAAAATAAACCAATAACAATTAGTTACATTGATAAATGATCTCAATTAAATTAACCTCTCTATGAATGGATACGACGATTATGCAGAGGTAAAATCAGTGCACCATATCGCATCCTAGGTCTAAGATGCACACAAAGATTGAAGACTACATTTTGCTCTTTTGATATCTACTATTATCTTGAGTTATTGCTATACGCAATACCTATTAATTTATGATATCAAAGATATGTTTAAAACCAAAGTAACATAATGTCTTACCGGATATTCTGCACGAGATCTCATGTTATTCACTTTATAAATTGCGATTATGTGTTGCAATGCCTGTTCCCTGTCTCCCTTGGAGTAGACAAATTTGGGGCTCTCCTGCATGAATAAAAGGCAGATTGCCGTGAAGATGCTTGGCAAAGAGTAGACGACGACTAGCGTCCGCCAGGAATTCCAGTAGATGCCCAATGCGGGGAGGTAGATAGAGAAGCTTAGAGGAATGACGGGTATTGCCAAAACTGTAAGATAATTAAATAGATTAAGTAACATCGTATATAAAGTAGGTTTCCAAGCATTTTACTATTTTTTAAATTTATTCTTACCTGCCATTATACCCTGTGAAAGCAGGTATAAACTGGTAACTAATAGTACGACCATGTTACGCTTCATCATCGGGACGCTCTCACATACCAGAGACATGAACATGGAGTATACACCTGAGGCTCTGAGAACAACCCAGCAAGGGGATGAAATTAAAATATATTTTTGGGTTTGCAACAAAAGCAACGCTTTTAAAGTGTAATATTTAGCTCGGTACAAGTAATATAAACACTATTAACATAGTTTTCGTAAATATTTCCTTTTATGATAATAATATATGTGCGTGATATGTATTTGTATTGCCTCAACGCTAAGCAGTAATTTAATAAATATTATATATGTTATTATGTATGTTAATATATATTAATAAAACCTAAATCCGAGAGTGTTTGCTAAGGTTCGAACTGGCTGTTTTGCGGCAGAATAGTTAACGCCGTGGTTAATATCTATAAACTTGACAGACTCTCCACACGAGATCCCTACTACTTAGGTACTAGAAATCTTAAATGTTACTCACAATATAGCCGCCACGAACTGTAACAGCATCAGCATGATCCAGTTGACAGAGATGCTAGCGACTGCGTTGACTGTAGCGCCACCCAGTAACGCAAACATCAGCATGCGCTTGCGGCCCCGGGTGTCTGCCAAGTACCCCCATACTAGTGTGCCAATGATTGAGCCTGGAATAGAAATTGTAAGCACCTCTTGATATCGGATATTCTTTAGAAAAGGTTGATGTTATATTTCCGACTCCTCCCTATCTTTGTATTTGATTAATTTCCTTGCGGGTTCAAGACAGATTAGAGTTCCCTGAGACTCGCCGAGCTTCAACGTCCGGTGTCATAAAATGCGTGCCACAGCTGATCATGGCTTACGGGAGTTGCAGTGGCGGGTGTGAGGGTGGGTTAGTAAACGAAGGTTGATATAATGTCGTCAGCTGAGTCAACGTCAGATTCCAGCTATGCGTGGAACTAAGCCAAATCTATTATTTTGTAGAAAAGTATATTTTGTATACCTTATTGCAGTTGCAGTGGAATGACAGCAGTACTAGTTGCACCCCTGTTTACGACTTCGTGGACAGAAGGGTTGAGTGTGTTTATAACAATGTACGCAATACAGTTGGCAACGAAAAGTTTTGCAACGCAATTTCACTTTTACGGCCCATATGATAAAAAGTGAATTAAGCCTTATGGTATAATAATATCCGAGACCGGTAAACAGTACAATTATGCAGTGTATAGGAGGATGATTAGATTGGGTTATCTCTTACTGATCATTACAATAACTTTCGGTAGTTCTTTTATTGGCTATTATTACGCTTTGAAATAAACTTTCTAGTAAGAGGCGGTTTTTAAAATTCATCATCATCATCATCAGCCACATGACGTCCACTGCTGAACATAGGCCTCCCCTAAAGATTTCCAGACGGATCTGTCAAAAGCGGCCTGCATCCAGCGTGTTCCTGCGACCTTTATCAAGTCGTCTGTCCACCTTGCAGGTGGACGGCCGATGCTGCGCTTGCCAGTATTTTAAAATTGGTTGCAGAAAAACTATAATAAATTTTAAAAATAATTTATTTCAATGTAAATAACGTTTATGT
Organism: Sphinx pinastri; assembly: GCA_947568825.1. NCBI lineage: Eukaryota > Metazoa > Arthropoda > Insecta > Lepidoptera > Sphingidae > Sphinx > Sphinx pinastri. The sequence continues at coordinate 2,373,531 of OX387627.1, read as the reverse complement.
GTGGAATTATTATGTGCTACGTGCTTGTACACCTTTATCAACATGCGTTAATGATATTCTAATGGCACCAGTCTTCGACATTTTAAACAGATTGCATAATATTGCGTTTAATAAATTAATATTTTTTTTCATGTTTACTAATATAACACAGAAAAATATATTATGCTCATTTAACGATAGTATTTTTTAAATATCAATAAAAAAATACTCGGTAATGGAAAATCCAATTAATCAAAATTGCTCAATATCATCCCTAAGCACGTATAGTATACCTAATTGACACCTATAGCTCCAGTAATCGACACCCCAGTCTTTGGCAGTGATAAGAAGATAAGCGACAATAATCTCCACATCATATACTATGATATCACTAATACGGATTATTAAATAAGGCCTATTGCCTATATTATTATTACAAGGATCGCAACCTAGTGAAAAAATATTGATATCGGATTTTGCAGAACAAATTTAAATAATTATAATCATCACCCTTCCTGGCTTCGCCGTAGTCGGGTAAAAATCAACTCTTCGATAACAATACGGTACGGCTGCAATGCTGAGGTCTCGGGCTCGATCCCCGGGTCGGGCAAAGTGATATTGGGTTTCTCTATTCACTATCAGCCTGGAGTCTGGAATTTGTGCCCGATATGGCGATAGGCTCGCCCCCTATCACATCATGGGACGAAATACGCACAACGAAAAGTGGGTGCACTAGTTCGCGTTGGCATGAGTGTGTGTGTGTGTGTGTGTGTGTGTAGAAATATCTATAAAAATCAGTAAATTATCGACTTATTAGACGGTTTATAAGCGCTAGTAAACGACATCAGATTTTACCGTTAAAAAATTACTTATTGTATATTTTCTATAATCTATATATATAAAAGAAAGTTGTGTTAGTTACACCATTTATAACTCGAGAACGGCTGAACCGATTATAATGTTGTTTGATTTTTTGGATTTGTATCCGTTCCGAATAGCTTAATAACTATAAAAACATGGAAAAGTTCACGACCGAGGAAATTATGAACAAAATTCATTTTTTCATACATTTTATTTGTAATTTTAAAATTGAATGTGGCGTTGTGTATTTTATCCTTTGACAGCTGCTTCTGATGGCCCCTGTGGTGGTATCAAAGAGTATATTACAATGTCATATTATCCTCCTTGCATTGCATACCGTTGCGCGATTAATTAGCTTTTTTTTCGAGTTTTCACCAATTGTTATTCAGTTTTCGACCGTGTTTATATTTGAACTCGTTTCAATGTATTCTCTTCATACGAAATTCTTTTTTTCTGAAATTCATCAGCAAAAGGTGATTTCAAAGAGGTGAGTTTTCAATTAGTTGTGATTAGCCGTATCGTTTAAACGATAATTTTGTCAATGTCAAGTAGGGGAGACCTAGGAGGGTTGTGACAGAGGTGGGTTGTGACATAGTCGATTTCTTGCACACTTTGGCCGTAACGAAGCTGGCAGTTTCGTAAAATTGATGTATTTTCGATGACTTATTGGATGCGCTACGCGTCGACAACACACGGGGATCGGTTATAAGAGTACATCATTCAAGCACAAAAAACTGCCAAAAGATTTTTTTTTGTTGAATTTTGAATAACTTACTTATGAATATATTTAACGTTACTGATATTGTGTTATTAGTTTTAATATACTTTGACTATTCAGCTTCAATAATATCATAACTTTTCTTATGGTTTGCATCATATTTTTGTAGTTATGAAATATTCAATATAAGTAATGTAAAATTTTTGTACCTGGGTGAATTGTGACAAGCCGTCACAACTCTCCTTGGTTATTTTATTGTATGATAATAAAGTAATATTCTGCTTTGTCATGACGCGTTATTAGTTCATTATGCCAAATATATATTACGTGTGGAAGACAACATTAGTAATGTTTTAATACAATTTACCTTCATAAAATGCTCTTATAAACACTTGTCGCAACTTACCTTGACCTATGTCGCAACACACCTCGGTACTAGGAGAGTTATGACAGTGGGATTCGTTTTACGTTTGTCGGTTTATTCATGACCCATGATTTTTTAAGCATTTTTTCTCTTAATTTCATATAATGTAATGAACTAGCTATCTTCGGTTATAAATTTCGTAGGGATATGACTGTTTTTAACTAAGATATGTTATGCAATGCAATGCAATCAGCCCTGTATTATATACTGCCCACTGCTGAGCACGGGCCTCCTCTAACTACTGAGAGGGTTTTAGGCCTTAGTCCACCACGCTGGCCTAATGCGGGTTGGCGGACTTCACATACCTTCGAAATTCAGAGAACTTCCCAGGTATGCTGGTTTCCTCACGATGTTTTCCTTCACCGTTAAAGCGAACGATAATGAATAAACAATACACACGTAACTACGAAAAGTCAGAGGTGTGTGCCTTGGGTTTGAACCTCCGGACATTGTCTCGGCAGACCGTTCCATTCCCAACTAGGCTATCGTCCACTTAGATATGTTAACTTAAGTAAAATTTGTCACAACCCTCCTAGGTCTCTCCTACCTATGTTTGTCATTGTGCGCGCATCGACAATTACGCACTTTCGATAGAATTATACATCTTGGATTAATTAGTCCTTTCGATAGAATTATAAATCTTGGATTAATCATAATCCAATCAATAATTTTCGTATACAAAGAAAAGTATTCTGGACTGTGTGTTTGATTAACCAATGTTATTTATAATGCCGTGATTTAGAAGAACAAGAAGATCAAGACTCTTCCATAAGGTACATGGCGGAGAAACATTTGGCCAAATCAAAAAAGTCTTTTGTGCCTTCGTAAACTTGAAAAAGTCTTATGATCGTGTGCCGAGGAATAAGCTGTAGTCAACGTTGTCATTGTTAACTTATGGGACTGAGGGCCGCCTGGTGAGGGCATTGAAGTCTCTGTAATGAGAACTCCAAAGCCTGTATCAGGGTAAAGGGGCCAGAATAGGGATTCGCAATACTGTACTGTTGCCGACGCTTATATATGGAAGTGAATGCTGGCAGAAGAAGCACGAAAGTCGAAATATACGGTGGACATGCGCTCCTTACAAACTATATTATGTAGAGTCACTATTTCTTATCGCATGTAAAGTATGACGTTATAAATTGAAGGATGATGTGATGACTAAAATTAAAAGAAGTATCCTGAGATAATTTGGGCACAATGAGAGGATGGTTGAAAGAAGAGTTACGAAAGGTATTTATGGAGCGAATGTGGTTGGTAAGGATGGGGCGGGTGCCTATAATCCGCCAAATATATGATGAGAACTATGAATGTGAAAGAGGTGAAATAGGTATGCCATTATAGTGGCATGTCGCGCTAAATAGTCTCTGCTTCTCTCTGTCTCTGTGTACATTAATTTTGACTTTTCATTTTGTTTTTTTTACATTTGTTGAGCTTAATTCATTTTGATAATTTATTTAATCTTAATAAAAAATTAATAAGTTAACACAACATTAATTGATTCTGAAGCGATACGAAGTTCACCGGGCCAGCTATTAATATTATAGAAAGAACTAGGTGTACATTTCAAATAGATTTTATAATATCAAAATTTTAACAAAATTAACATCCAGTAAGAATTTAATGGAAGCGAATTAAATTATTACTGCATAATAGGAGCTTGTTATGTTACCTCAAGTATAAAAAAAGTCAAGAAACAGTTTCCTACTCCTAATTTCTTTAGTTAAAGAAGTTTCATGACGATAATGGTGCCTGTCGAAGACTGGTGTCACAACGTTATATTTTTGATTTTCATTAATTTTCAACTTTGTTTCGTCAATTAAACTCTTCTCATCCTCTTACGATTGGATTTAAAGTGCAATAATTTTTATGACAATATATTTATCATTTATATAGAACTGAAATATTATACAATTTTAAAGTTTCTGAGAGAGTGTTATAATTTAGATACGTATGTACATCATTGTCAACTTACCCACAATCGGTGCGGCAGCCAACGCCCCTTGCTGGCCAGTGTTGGTCTCCAGCTCACAGGCACTCGCGGGAACGAGGATAGTGCTTCCATAAGTGGTGCAGACGAAAGATATGATACCAAGCCCGGTGAGGCAGATCAGCAGGTAGCTGTAGAGGCCAAATCCTAGGGAAAAGAATTGATTAATCATTGTATTTTTTCTTTTTTTTTTTTAACTTTAGACCCATGTTGCTCAGCATTTTCACAAGCTATAAATTATTTAAAAGCGGTAGCTGGTAACCGATAGAACCTTGCTTGCGATTGGCTATGCGTTACAAATAAACCAATTGATCTCATATTTTGAGGTTTCATCACAGGGTTTTGTGGCCAATCGTTAACGACAAAACTCTTTCTCGGACTATGCCATTTGTTTGTTAGAAAATATTATAAAATCACTCATTATTTTTTAAAGTAAGTAAGGCTGTAATTAATTATTTCTTAAAATTGTTTATTTCAACGAGGAATCTCATTGATATGTATATTATAATATATAAAATTCTCGTGTCGCGGTGTTTGTTGCCAAACTCCTCCGAAATGGCTCGACCGATTTTCATGAAATTTTGTGTGCATATCGGGTAAGTCTGAGAATTGGTCAACATCTATTTTTCATCCCCTTAAGTGATAAGGGTGGCCCACCCAAAAAAAAAACTTTTATTTTTCGGACAGATTTTTCAGTTTTTATTTTTTTATGATACAGCATTCAAAAATAAAAATACAACCCTAAATTTCTACCTTTCTGCGATCAACCCCTATTTTTTTAGAACTTTTAACCCCGTTCGATAAGTGATGGCAACAACGTTTGCGGGGTCGGCTAGTATTATTATAATAATAATATATTCTATACGATGTATTACATACCAGCTTTATCAATAGCTTCTTCTAATGGGACAGCTTCATCTTTCTCACCATCGGCGTTCATTTTTACTGCTTATTTTGTTTGTTTATTTTCTCCACCACCCACCACGCACGCCGGCCCGCGTGCTTTTGGTGGAAACGTTTGATTTAATAATTTATTCGGATAATTAATCGCGTGATGATAATGATGGATAATCAATTAAGGAAGTAATGTTAGCGCAGGTACATGACTCTCGAAATATTTGTGCAATTACATATTGCCAGGGTCCTTCCTCCCTAGGGTTGCCACCATTTTTTTTAAGAAATATAGTGTATTTTCAAAATCTTGCAAAAATATAGTAGAAAGGTACTTTTGGGAAATTAACGAAAATAAATAGTACTACCTACCTACACATTTATTTAAGTTTTAAATAATCATTTTTAATTTTTCGTGTATGTATAATATAATGTGTTATTACTTTTGCTTCTGGTGCTAATTGACAATGCCCGCCCCGTGAATTGGTTTGGTTTTAACCGACTTCAAAAAGGAGGAGGTTCTTAATTCGTACTAATTTTTATGTTTTTTACCTCGGAATTCCGTCATTTATTGCAATCAATGCAATGCAATCAGGCCTGTATTATATACTGCCCACTGCTGAGCACGGGCCTCCTCTACTACTGAGAGGGGGGGGGGGGGGGGTGGGGGTTAGGCCTTAGTCCACCACGCTGGCCTAGTGCGGGTTGGCAGACTTCACATACCCTCGAGATTCTTATGGACAATTCTCAGTTATGTAGGTTTCCTCACGATATTTTCCTTCACCGTTAAAGCGAACGATAATTGATAACAATACACACGTAACTTCGAAAAGTCATAGGTGTGTGCCTTGGGTTTTGAACCTCCGGACATTGTCTCGGCAGACCGTTCCATTCCCAACTAGGCTATCGTCGCTTATTCGTCATTTATTAACTGATTTCAATTTCCATAAGTAAGTAAATATTTACTTCAAAAATGGGCTCATATATTTTACATCAAAATTAGTTGAGTAGTTTGGTTTTTAAATCAAAATACCTTAGAATAAGTCTTTTAAGTATGTCATCAAAAATTTTGCATTTGACGTCTTCATTGTCTCTTTCAATAGTGACAATAAACTGCCTACTTTACAGATTCGTCATCAGACGATGATAAAACTGGAAGTAAGAAAGGTAGGAGAGGAACGCCGTAATGAAGCCGTGTTTGGGATTAATGGGATTGTCATGAGATGTATTCTGGCTATAAGTACCGTATAGGTTCTTAATCGGATTTACAAAAAAGCAAAAAATGTATCAGTTTTAAGTAATTAACAAAATATTAAACCGCCTTTAAAAATCACCAATAACAAAAAAAACAACATTGTATGGCGTTAGGTACAAATTTTTGACTCGGTGCCTAATTTACATTGAATATTCTTTCGTATATTTACTTAGCTAAGCTAGCAATTTGCATCAAGCACCGACTCACAAATTAGTAACCCATTCTTATTCTTCTTCTTCTTCAGCCTATATATTCAACCAATGCTGAGTATGACATTAAATGATTTGGTGGTTTTTGAAGGCGGTTTATTTTTTTGTTAATGTTCTCTATTTTGCACTGCGCGTGCGTTCTCGTTCTTGTAACAGTTAATTTTAAAAAACGCGACAATTGAAATAGTATTTTGCGTACTATATTTCTATAATATACAGTACAATTGACTAAAATATAGTACGATACTATATTATTATATAGTACAGTTGGCAACCCTATTCCTCCTTGTCTAAAGCGAAACGTGCACTGTTGGAGAGAAAATGTTGTTGTAGAACCACGCTGAAATCATGTCTGCAGTTTGTATCATGCAGTTTACGTCAATGCCAAGTATCGATGGGCTGAAAACGAGTCAGATTGCGCCACCAGATGGCAGTGTTTACGGCGTGCACTTTCCCTATATCCTATATGCACATCTTCTTAACACAGTATAAAACAAAGTCGCTTCGCGCTGTCTATGCCTATGTTCTTATATATGCCTAGATCTTTAAAACTACGCAACAGATTGTGATGCGGTTTTTTTAATAGATAGAGTGATTTAAGAGGAAGGTTTATTTGTATAATACATGCATAATATAGTAGAGAAATAATTTATATGTTCTATTCATTGATGGTTCTATTATGACTGCAAGTGTCTTTCTGACAAAAGTCGGGATCTACTTATACTGGACGGAAAGGCGTTTGGTACCAAAATGTGGCGCTGACCGACCATATTGTGAGATCTTCCGATCTGTACCAGTTTATTGTCTCCTTTATGTGACTTTTATACTTATTTTTTGTGATGTCTTCAGGTGGATCCGAGAATGGTTTAGTTTTACAATTCGGTCCGGGAAAATGTATAGCGGGACTTGTGTCCAGGAACAAACCTTTCGTGCGGGCGAAGCCGTGGGCACAAGCTAGTTAAATGAAAGAATTCATCGATATGTAAGTATGTACAATATATTAAATATTATTTTTTTAAAGACGATTCTTGGTTTTCCAGACTGTTTTGGGAACATTATCTTTTTTTTTTAAAACATTAAACTAATTTTTTTTACATACACACAAAAACATAAATAATACCATACCAGCCATGTATTATATACTGCTCACTGCTGAGCACGGGCCTCCTCTACAACCGAGAGGGTCAAGGCCTTAATCCATCACGCTGGCCTAGTGCGGGTTGGCAGACTTCGCATACCTTCGAAATTCAGAGAACTTTTTCAGGTATGCAGGTTTTCTCACGATGTTTTCCTTCACCGTTAAAGCGAGCGATAATTCACAAAGAATACACACATAACTTTTTAGAAAAGTCAGAGGTTTGTACCCTTGGGTTTTGAACATGCAGACAAATACTTGGGATTAGGTTGCTCAGATTCACACATGTTCTATAATTAAATTGTGTCTATTATGTTATTTATTGACAGCATTTATTGTTATATGCACAGAAATATAACAAGCATTGGTCTGAGGTTATATGTTAAAAAAAATTAATTACTATGACATTGTTGGAAAAAATATACATCGTCATGACAGATCGTGTTCTGCTGAGGGAGTTTCTTGCGCCGCTTCTTCTTCACAGCGATAACACGATCCCAAGCGGTGGTAGATTCATGACGATTCAAAAGAGCTTTTTAAAAACAATTTGAATAAAGAAAATTTTTGAGTTTGAGTTTGACATTCGTCTCGGCAGTCCGTTCCACTCCCAACTAGGTTATCGCCGCTTTTAGATTCTTTTTTAGGTCCCTTACAACAATGCTATATGAAGCTTAAGATTGGTTCATATATTGCTATTATGCATATTGAATTGATTGCAATAGCAGAAGCCTTGTCTTATATCCGAGCAGCTGACGGTGATAAGTTTGTCATTTCGACTGACTCTAAATCCGCATTGCATCATTTGGCTCGGCTCACCTCTCATGTGCGAGGTATTCAGATAGCCTATGCGATATATCACACAATTTAAAACTTCAATCTTCAAAAAATGTACGCATCCAATGGATCCCTTCTCATATTCAGTTGGAAGATAATGATAATGTAGATAGGCTAGCTAAACAAGCTTGTGTTGATGGAGTTCCATTAGTAGATGGAGTTCGTTTGGTATTATGCCACTTTATTCTGACTATTTTAGGGTTGCGCTGAAGAAGGCCACCGCGGGTTTTGGTTGGTATGCCGGTGTAGAGTGTACATAGGGCTAGGGACTCGATCCAATGCTCGCTTGGATGATGCTATACTCCCAAGTGTCGACATTGGACTGTAAGACCGATGAAACCAACATAACCGTTCCACTGAACCCCCAGTGGTGGTAGCGTTTTCTCCCCGCCAAAAAAAAAGGGTTGCTAAAAGATGTTTTGAATTACGGCAAGAGTATTTTGATAAAAGGTCAAAAGAAAAGGGGATTTGGTGTTGAACTATCCATTATCCAACCACAGATCTCTAGAGTTCTATGGATTGATTGCGATTGGAATAAGAACTTGATTACTATGGCTTTAAGACTGCGTTCCGGACACATTCCATAAGAATAAGTTCTCTTTTTTAATGAAAAAAGTTTTGTCACCAAACTGTGATGTTTGTGGAGTTAAAGACGATGTGTACCATATCTTGATGGAGTGTGTCCGAAATGAAGACACTAGAATTAATGTACGTATCAATTCTTACTATATTGGTTTATGTAACACTATTCTCGCCGATCCACTGTCCGATAGAGCAAAAGCCATACATATTATAAGCGGCGAATTCATTGTATATATTCATAGTTATTTTATTAGGCGATATAGTCGCTAAGTGACAAAATATTTATATAAATAAAAATTAAAAAAATGACCAAATGCTACTCTTCCAATTTCTGTTCAATAAAAATTATTGAAATTATTTTCAAAAATAACCGATAATGCCTAAGATTTACGTTATCGTTGTGAGCTTAATGTCATCCGTGGTCAAGTAAGTTCACTGGTGGTAGGTCTCTCATTATGTAAGAGGCCGTCTGGGTGGGTACCACCGCAATGTCTATTTCTACCGCCAAGCAACAGTGTGCATGCACTGTTGTGTTTCGGTTTGAAGGACATTGTAGCCAGTATAACTACTGGACATAATGAGACTTAACATCTTATGTCTCAGGGTGACGAGCGCAGTGGAATGCCACACAGTACTTTGTTAGTCAAGGTGCTGGATGGTGTTGCTACTGTTTATGGGTGGTCGTATCGCTTACCATCAGGCGAACGGCATGCTCGTCTCGTCATTAAATGCAATAAAAAAAAAAAAAAAAAAAAAAAAAAAAAAGTAAAGTAAATGATCTTATTACAATTGATGACCGCGCAGCGCCTTCGCCTTGCTGGGAGTTCGGTTGCAATTCGCCAGTGTGATAAGACCCTTAACTTTACTTGACCATGGATTAAATAATCGGGCCTTAGATATTATTTCCCTACACCGCACAGTGATTCGCCTAGAACAAGCTAGCTGGACAAAAACATTTGAGTTTGTGATTTGGTTGCTTTGGCTAAAACAATAATATTCTAAGGGAAAATATGATTAAATACTTAAAGAATAATAATAATTAAGACACGGATTAAAATTGATGACAATTTTTAATATAAAAAGGGCAGCTTATAAAATAAATTATATAATAAAACACAAAATAATGTAAAACACAAAATAAAAGCATATGATTGATTGATTGATTGATTGATATGTACTTAACACAACTTATAAAAATATTGAATAAAAAGTTAATTAATAACATTATAAATTAAATACTAATAACTATTTCAACTCCTACCTAGAAGAGTCATCACTCATCACTCTCACAATCAGATGAGTCAGGTACCAAGTAATCATCAACGTCACATGACGTTAGACTGAATGATGCCCGAGGTATTGGTATTGAAGGTGGGATTATCAAATTCAGCACTTCTGATGGTAATGAATCTGTTCTCTTTTTGAGTAGTTCTCTGAGTGAATTAATTACCGGATCCGATGTTATTAAAAGTATATTCAATAAATCTGTATTTTTGGCAATACGCGTCTGTTTTCTCGTATGATGTTCTCGAAATCTACGGCAGTTTTTATTTCGAGCCTCTTGGGCTTCATTGGATAGTTGCCCAATAGGCACAATACAAGATTTAGCTACCTCCGTACTATGCACGAGAATTTTATTCACAGTAACAGGCATGTAGTACTACGAATACAAACTTAGATAGAGGGCCCTAGTTTTTAAGCAAAAACTTTTCAAATTCCCTAATATTTATTTCGTAACCTGAAGATAATGTACGCAACAAAATATCGATTTCTTTATTAAATTGACATCCAATCCTGTAATCTCTCCACTCAAAACTAGATTGGCTAACAATCTGCACGTAATTTTTGGACTTACATAATCTATGATATGATGGAAACACTTGATGTCCCGCCTTCAATGACCATTTTCGCATTTGTTTGTAAGAACGACTAGTACATTTAGAATCTACATAGTAAGCTAACGCTTCGTCACCATTTAATTGACTGCCACCGCATGTATTCTCACTTGACTTATTTTTGTCAGAGGAGTCGCTGCTCTTTCTAATCCCAGAAGCGATTTTTCTGTGACCTGCCATACGGTTTGCAACTTCCGCAGCTATGGTCAATTCGCCAACACTGCGTATATGCAGCAGTTCTTCAACTTTGCACTTTTTCGTTTTAAAACAAGAGTCGTCGAAGTCTTTTCTGGGTCGGCCTTGAAGCTGACTCCATTCTGATGACGTGGATGGGCAAGGTCGATGCATACATATTGTTAAAACTATGTTGTGTCCTTCTAACTACTTTTTATTATTTTAAAAAGCGATCTATCAACATATTTGATGCTGTCCATTTTTCGGTTAATTTTGACGATATACTAGATATTTTTATTTTAATGGCTTTTAGCGAATCACTAGTTATATCTCTAACACCAAATGTATGTTGTATATGTTCTAATAAACGAACATTTCGTCCTTCTTTGGCATGTTTTCGCCATTCTTAAAAAAAAAACATCTTTCGAAATGGAGTAGACATGTACTGAAAAATGAAATAAAAATGATTAGTGGTGATATGTGGAACCAAATTATATCTCGTTTAAAAGGTGAATACTACTGCTATATAATATAAAAAAATTAGACTGGATATATCTGGATAATAAAAGATACATTCGTTGAAAATTAGGAAACTTGACAAAAAAAAATTATTTTTCAATAATATATTCAAAGTCGTAAGCAACACACGCTTTTCTTATTAGAACCTATTTGGTAGTAAAATATGAAAGTACTTACCCTCTACAGTGGTATCCATAACAGAAATTACGTTAATATATTTCACAAATTTCAGGAGACGTTATCGAAAGCACTGCAAAATTTCAACTACTCCAATTACATTAATGCAATTATTATATTACCTACCTTCATTAGCTGAATACTCATCCCTGTGGAATATTTGTCACCCCTTCTACCTGTTATTATGACCTTGGGGGTGTTGTTTATGACATGTGACCGCTAATTAGTCGATTCTTGAAATGACTTTTTTCCACCTAGCTTGTTCTAGGCGAATCACTGTGCACCGCTTTGGTTATACAGTCCCAGTAAAACAATACACTGCATAACGAAATGATGCAATACATACAAAGATTTTTTTAAACCTGGGCCATACTAAAACTAATTTCACTGCATAGTAACGTATTAAATAACATGTAAAAATACTGCGTAAAACAAATGACTAATCTCTAATCAAATATCAAATAACGCCATGTCCTTGTCCAATTATTACGATAAGTTGAATCTACAATCTAATTATAACTACATTTCGCGTTAGTCTCTATAAATGTGACAATTAATAACATTAGAGATTAGTGTGACCCCAGCCGAAGACATATCACACCAAAACACGCACAAGTACTAAATTAGTTTCTTTTAAAATTCAGTCATAGATCTTTGTGCCATTTCTTCTTTTTGTATTAATTCTTTGTCTTGAGATGGCGCCACTGGAGATGCTAATTTTCGATCGTCTGGCAGGAACGATGCAATTATCGCAGACGCTGGAAAATAACATGTTATTAATAAACATTTATTTTACATACATAACTACCACTAAATTGTGCAAGAAGCAGAGCACCTATAATGGTGTTCTCATGATTATAAGATCGTAAGCGTTCTGGCTGGCATGGCAATAACCTTCTCGTTCTGAGATGGTTCCAGTTTAGTCTATTCCACAAATAGCCAGTTATCAGTTATTAATACTAAGTATGGTATCCGAGTTCACCCACTATTCTTAAAATCCAATTTGAATCACAAGTTCTGAGAATTCCAACGAAACAATTATCAATCGAAGTGGACGATAGTCTAGTTGGGAATGGAACGGTCTGCCTAGACAATGTCCGCAGGTTCAAAACCCAAGGCACACACCTCTGACTTTTCCAAGTTACGTGTGTATTGTTTATCAATTATCGTTCGCTTTAACGGTAAAGGAAAACATCGTGAGGAAACCTACATACTTGAGAATTCTCCATAAGAATTTCGAGGGTATGTGAAGTCTGCCAACCCGCACTAGGCCAGCGTGGTGGACTAAGGCCTAAGCCCTCTCAGTTGTAGAGGAGGCCCGTGCTCAGCAGTGGGCAGTATATAATACAGGGCTGATTGCATTGCATTGCAATTATCAATCTGTTCATTCTCATACTCACAGGTGTAAATAGTAGCGAATATATAGAAGCCGGTGTCGCAGCTGGTGGTCAGCAACAGGTTGAGGATCTGTATGGCTGCGAAGGATACCATTCGGCCGCAAGTCATTGGTAGAGCTATAGCCAACGCTCTGAAAGAAAAAAAGAATGGAAAATCCATTAATAAATGTAAAGTTAGGGAAGGCAAAACTGATTTGGATCATTTAAAATTTAGATGAAAAGATGATGACTGTTTTTGACCACATAATAAATGGTAATCCACGCTAATAAATTAAGTAGGTACATAATGGATTCGTCTTTCATTCTCCACTATTATAATAGTAAAAGTTATATAGCTAATCAGTTACATAAAGGACATGTCCAAAAACGGGCCTAAAATTGTAACCAAGACAGTTTATATATATTTGGATAGAACTCCTATAAACTAGCCTATTATAATAAATCGTTTAATTTTAAAGACCTCCGATTTTGAGATTTATGTAATTTTATTTTGCTTAAAATGTACACTTATTATGAATGCTTTAAAAAAAATAGTTATAAATAAATGGAGGGGTCTAAAAATTTTTTTTTAATGGATTTAATATCCATATTTTGTCTCTTTAATATCCCTAATGTTTGAGTCTGGTAAGGTTTTGAGGTTCCGCATCCATACAAAAAGCGGACATCTCCTTAGATATTTGTCCTTACCGTAAAATTAATCACGGAATGAATTATCTTATGCTGGGCCCTGATCATGACATAACACTTTTCTGAGCTGAACCCAAAAATCTCTACAAATCCACTTTGAATGCACGGATGGAATGGCTCATGGCGTGTATCATTAATGTGAACTCAACTGATCACCGTCCACATTTGTAGTTCGTTACCTCCAACAATATCCTTAACGTAACTCAATCTTTGACCCTTTCTTCGGGAGTGCGGGAGGAGTCACATCGTAATTTCATCGCAATAAATAACTACCGTCATTTAAATGCATTATTGCTTGCAGCTCGTGTTTGGGGAATATTACATAATCTGGATCTTAGATTAGACGGTAAATCACGTGGACAAATTGTGCGCCTGACAAAATTTATTTGCGATTTTTTTTACGTCACCGTGACTAGTAATTTATAATTACCTTAACAAAACAACCGCGTGATAGAGAACGTAATGTCGACAAAATCACTACATGAATTCGTTAAGTCAACATGCTATAAGATTCCTCGGAGCTCACGCGTAGACTACATGTACTATGTAGATTGTTATTACGGCGCATTCTGATTAGGTCTTGTACGCAATCTATTTCTCCATGGACGTTTCATTTTTTTAAGCTATTGCATAGCTTCTATCGCGAGCTTTGAGCGTGGAGACCGAATCCAGAAATTCCGTAACGAAAATAACCTCACATCTTTTTTTATCTTACTAATATGAACCTTAAATACAATGCGTAGAAGCTATAATTCTTGAAACGAGTATATTTTTTATTTATTTTATTTATTAAAGTCATTAAAACTATTTCGTACTAATCTAATATGAACCTTAAATACATTGCGTAGAAGCTATTTCCCCAGCGTTGGCACGGCACGAGTACAAAAGAATCGAACGTAACATTATTTTTTCAAATTTTGATTTATTCTACTTTGGTTGTGATGACCATTGCATTTCTGACATTTATCAATAACAAGACTTATTGCTCGCGTTTAAAAATCTACTTTATGTGGTAAGCGTAAGATCGAATTTGTGTTTAGTCAATCAAAATTTGTGATAAAAAATGCTATGCAATAGCTTTACCGCGGCAGTCTCCGAGTGCCACACGTATTTTTTTTTTTACCTTAAATGTGTCGGGAACAAGGCAACAATGACCGCCGTATAGAACCCAATAACGATGATGCCCACGGTGAACACTCCAAACAGCACGATGCTGCCGTACGCGTTGGGCACGAGGTTCACCAAGATGCCACAGACTCCGCACACAGCGCAGATCACCATCACCAGATTACGACGACCGACTTTGTTCACTACCTATTGGAAAAATAGGTTAAATTAAACTTTAGAAATGTAAACAAATACTTACTGGCGGTAGGTCTCACGTGTACAAGGGCCCGTCTGGGTACGTACCACCGCAAGATCTATTGCTACCGCCAAGTAGCAGTGTGCAAGCACTGTTGTGTCCCGGTTTGAAGAATATTGAAGCCAGCGTAATTACTGGGCATTTTGAGACTTAATAACTTGTATGTCTCAGGGTGGCTTTGTAATTCAAAGTTCTGTGTGGTGTTGCTACTGTTTATGGGCTGTCGTATGTCTTACCATTAGGCGAGCGGCATGGTCGTGTCGTCATTTAAAAGGAATATTTTTTTTGAGAATAATCTTTCAATTCCTTTTTTATAACCTGTAAATTATGTCAACTTTTCAGTGCACGCCCATAGAAAAGACGGTAAGTATGTTTTTATATTAATCTATTATTAGTTTATAAAATTATTAGAAAATATTATACGAACACATTAAAATCTTTTCAAATATTATAAATTATTGATGTTTTTCCTTCAATATACCTTGAAGGAAAAAGATCAATAATCTCCTTCAATGTGTATACCTTTTAAATCCTTCAGTTGCACTGATGACTCACTATTTACTTAACCTGAATGGGTCAGTTATATTTTTTCTACCACAATTAGTGTTTTTTTTCGTACATTGAAATGATTAAGTTACCAACGTCGACATATGCCGTTGAAGATATCGGAAGTTCGATTGACAGACAGGGAAATCCTGCTGAAACTTCTGTGCTTCCAATGTTGAAAGCATCAAGGCTCGAGCGGAACAAAGGCTCCAAAGTGTTCGCAAAAGAACTTTCTATCGGGTAAAGCCAAATGACCAAGCTGAAGACGGAAGACGACAATGTAGTTTCGACGAAGGCAGCAGAAAATGAACAAGACCAAAATCTTGTCCAATGCTCATTTTGTGCATATGCCGATTAGTATTGAGAACGTAACTCACGAAGTTGTCGACGGATCTGGCTATCTAAGAAAAGTAGTCCAGTTAGGCAAGTCCAACTTCAAGATATAGGTCAAAACCAGCTCGGTTGAGCAGCGTTCGGGAAACTAGGCAAGGTCTTCTCATTTAAAATACCTCAGTGCTTAAAGACAAAAATCTTCAATCAATGGGTGTTACCAGTGATGACGTACGGCTTTGAGACGTGACCTCTGACTATGCCACCCAAGACGGCTCACAGTCACTCAGCGAGCTATGAAGATGCTCGGTGTTTCTCTGCACAATCAAATTGGAAATAAAGAGATTCGTAAGAGAACGAATGACGCTGACATATTTCAACCAGGCCACTCTATCTGGACTTCACGAGGTGCAGTGGGGTCACAGATGTCAACGATCGGTAATCACTTCCTACTTCGATTCCTTGATTGATCTTTTTTGTTATTTGAAAATGTTATCAATTATTCTGCGGACTTACCAAACTGAGCAGACTGTTGACGAGAGATGTTATCACTCCCACCAGCAGGAGTATGAGGAGCGTGGTTACGTTGATGGCACACGGCACTGCGTCAGGCTGTCAATACAATTAAGAATATTATAAGACTAGCATTTGCGCGCGGCTTTGCGCCCGCGTGGAGTGGAGTAATGTAGCTTCCTATTAGTGAAAGAATTCTTAAAATCGGTCCAGTAGTTCCTGGGATTAGCGCGTTCTAACAAACAAACAAACTCTTCAGCTTTATAGTATTAAGTATAGATTTGAAATTCATTAGACATAATACAGTGAAACCTGGTTAAGTGAGACATCAAAGGACCTGCAATGTTGTTTTACTTATAGAGGTATTCCACTTACCCAGTGTCGCAGATATCCAAGTATAAATAAATATTTGTCTCATTTACAGAGGGTTCCATTAATAATATGCTTTGGTCACCAATTGATGTCATTTCAAAATAATTAGTTTTCCCTGTACTTCAGAACATTGTGATTTTATCTTTACTTTGAATTAATCTACAAAGAGTAGATTTTGGCACATTAAATTCGACACAAACTTAATCGCGTGTCTTGCCACTTTCATAAACGGATATTAACTTCAGTTTTTCACGTACTGATAAAGATTGCAGTTTTCGTTTTGACATTTTTCAAATAAACATCCGTATAGTAAAGCGAAACTAAAACTGGAGGTCATTGAGGCTTAAAATTACTTATGTAGTAAAGTGCGGAATTTGCGGGTAGAATAAGAATAAGTAAGTAAACAAACAAAACGATGTTATCTCAGATACAGAGGTTTATGCATATAAAATTCACTCGCTGTCTCAGTTATAGAGGTAACTATGATGATAAATCGAAAGAACGAATCCCAGATATAGAGGTTTGCTTCGTCCCACTAACAGGAGTAATTCAGTGCCAAAGTGTTGGGACCTCAGCATGAGTTCCAGTTATGGAAATTTCTCACTTATCCAGGTCCCACTTGACCAAGTTTCACTGTATTTTAGTAACCTTGGGATTGTCACGATACCCGGCTCAAATTTCAATACCAATACTGCTACATTATTTGTTTCAATCAGATTATTTACACTTGATTATTGATCATATTATAGATTTAGATTATTCTCCGAATGTCCAAGTAATCTAGAACAAATGTTACAACAACTTTCAGATGAAAGTGCTAAAGCAGGTCTATCTATGAAATATGAATACAGCTAAAACAAAAATAATGACTAACTCCTGCCAACCAGTTTCCATTAGAGTTGATAACGAGAAAATAGAAAATGTAACTGAATACATCTACCTGGGTCAACTTATATCGACAAACGATACAATTAATAAGGAAATAGAAAGAAGAATTTCCAATACTTGGAGAAGGTATTGGTCTCTCAGCGAGATAATGAAAAACGACGAAATGCCCATAAAAGAAAAGAGGAAAATATACAATATGTGTATCTTACCATGCCTAAGTTACGGATGTCAAACATGGGCATTAACAGGGCAACTAGTAAACAAAATTAAAGTTTGCCAAAATGGCATAGAAAGAAGGGTCATCGGGGTTAAAAGAAGAGATAAAGTAAGATTACAGAAAATAAAAAGAGTAACGCAGTTTAACAATATTGAAAAAGTATACAAGAAATTAAAATGGAAATGGACAGGACACATGATGCGAGAGAAAACAGAGAAATGGACCAGAACAATAACTGAATGGTATCCGAGGGATGGGAAAAGGAAGAAAGGTCGACAGAACAAACGATGGGAAGATGACATCAAAAAAGTGGCGGGACCAGAATGGACCAGAATAGCAAAAGATAGGGAAAAGTGGAAATCTTTAGAGAAGGCCTTTGTCGAAGGACAAGCTGTTCAAGAAGCAATAGAACCGGTTTCCGATCAAGAGTAAAACATTTGTAATTATAAAACTTAGTATAAGTGTAACAGCAATAAAGGCTATTTTTATTTATTTTTTATTTTTATTGATCATATCATTAGGAAATCAATTCTCTATTTTAAGTAGGTTCTAAGTTCTATCTGTAATTATGCGAAACTGAAGAAAATAATTCTTACTTGTAGGACCGGAGTGTACTATATTGAGGCTCTCTTTCTTATAATGTAATAGCATACACCCATACCCAATAACATATATAGTATAGTCCTAACGTATTTTGAATGTACGCTGTTTTCAATAAACCACATTTCACTATCCTGAGATTGGACCAAGAATTTCACTGATTCATAGCCAAGTAAGGGGTCGTCCATTAATCACGTGAGGCACGAAAGGGGGGGAGGGGGTACGGCAAAAATCACGAAATATCACAAGGGGGTAGGGAGGGTGTAGTGATATATCACGTGTACTTAGTTTTTCGCGCGCGATTCAAATTAGGTTAGGTATACTTTAACCTGTATTTGAAGATAATACACTAATATTTTTAAGATACTTTGTACCAAAAAAATACACGTGATCTATGGTAGGGGGGGGGGGGGGGTACAAAAGTTGCTAAAAAAACATTACGTGATTAATTGACGACCCCTAAGTAGTAAGTAATCCTCCTAGCCAGTTTCTGCCACGGCGGCCAATCTCAACGGAGATCAGCCAGGTACGCAGGAGATATTATAGTGCACAAGTGTGTGCACAATACACAGGTGCGCTCGCTATTCCATCACTCTCATAGTCCGGAGAGACGGCAATCCGACATGACCGGAGAGAGATCAGGCGCAGGACCAAAGGCTTTACGTGCTTTCCGAGGCACGGGGGTATCACACCGCCAACTTCCTGACTCCGAGCTGCGACTGAGTAATATTTAAGATGGAAAAACCCAATCACAATGATTTTGGCTCGACCCGGGATTCGAACCCAGGACCCCAGCGCGTAAATCGTACTCGTAACACGTACGCAATATAACTACGCCACCGAGGCAGTCAAGTATGTAATAGTTAAAACATTCAGGTGATAATATTTTTCCTTACATCTGTTTCGACAGGATTTTCTATGCCTAGCCGCAAGACTCCGCATACTGTTAGGTTATTACCCTCTCCTGTATCCAATATACTGATGAACTGATTCAGTATCGTCGGGAACCACACCATAAAGGCGCCAATCCTAAAAAAAAAAAATTAGCCTTTAAATGTTTTACTGTTTCCTGAACTTTTTATGATAGGTTTGGGACAAGCCACTGTTCTGGTCATATCCGCTGACAGGCTGTTGGTACTTCGTTTTTTGTACAACGTATTAATATGTTCATACCTACCTACTGAGCCCATCCAAAAAAATGTGTATGATCTACTTGCACATAGTTTTATCTCATAATTTATGGAGTTGGGAGAATATACGTTTTGCCGTATGCCACATAAGTGGACGAATCGTATTTGAAAACCACTTTAAGGCGCAATGTGTACTTTAAACCTGTTGCAGGAAATTAAGTTTTGTTTCTACCACCAACGGCCTGCCTGACCAACATTCCCTCAGTAGAATCCAATCTTGAGAATTAATAACAAGGCCCTTCGATTAATGAATTTTAGGGCTTGACTGCCTTTGTGGCGTAGCTGTATTCCATGCGTGGTACGGCACCGCTCTGAGGTCTCGGTCTCGGATCACGGGTCGAGCAAAGTGATATTGGATCTTTCTGCTCAGTGACTGATATGGCGATAGGCTCTTCTTCTTCTTCAGCCTTTGGAAGTCAACTGTTGAACATAAACCTTAGGCAGACGAGCTAGCGGCCCGGCTGATGGTGAGCGGCAACCGCTGCTCATGGACTCGGCGATGCCAGAGACACAGACAAGCCGCTGCCTACCGTAAGGACAATACTCTTTTTAAGCTTTGTTTGAAGAAGGCAGGTCATGGCGCTCAGGGAACACCGACACAGGTAGTTCATTCCAGAGCTTACACATACATGGTAGAAAAGAACGCTGGAACCGTTCCGTTTGGGAACGGTACGTCTCCAGGTGGTAAGGATGAACTCTACTGTCTATCCCATTGAAAACCAGCTCTGCGGTACTACATTGGTGGTACTGTGGCATTTAGCTGAATGGGAGGCCCATTGTTGGTACAATAATTGCTTTTATTTTTCTACTTTATAATGTGAGATGTGTTTGTGTTCTCCGTGTGCAATATTGTACCAATAATAAACTTCTTTCTTTCTTTCTTTTCTTACTGCGATGCCACGTGGTGCGATGGTAGAAAGGTGACGATGGTACCATCTTAAGCAATTCCTAGGAGCACTCCCCGTGGAACAAACGATAGAACACACAGAGAGACCCAAAGTTTGTTTTGTTTTTAATTTGTTTGTTTTTCCAGTTTGTCCGTGAGATTGGCATCATCGACGATTCGAACAGCTCGGCGCTGTAAGGAGTCAAGTGGGTCGAGCTGGTATTTTAGGGCACCTGCCCAGAGATGAGAGCAGTACTCCACGTGGGGCCGGGTTTGCGCTTTGTAGAGCGTTAACCTATGACCCGACGTGAAGTACCGCTTGGCTCTGTTCAGAACCTCCCCCAAAGATTTCGATAGTCTTACCCCTTATTATATCATGGGATGGAACACACTAGGTGAAAAGTGGGTGCCCTAGTTGCACCTCTGTCTACCCTTTCGGGGATAAAGGCGGATGTGTTTGTATGTTTTTTGAGTCAATAAAACCTCTTACTGTTGGAAGACGAAGAGTGTTATCATTATGAGAGTGTATTTGAGGAGAGGCATCTGGAAAAGCGGCACGATCTGATCCTTCGCTGATGACTTCTCGCTCTTTTGTTCTGACTCTAGCGATAGGCTCTTTACCTGAAGTACAGAATAGAATTAACTTACTAAAGGCTGATTTCCCAGTCATGCAATAAAATTAGTTTATCAAGTTATAAAATTAATATTTTTTTTTGACAATGCAACAGTGGCCTGATGACAAAACCTTGACTGAATTTAAATCATCCTTGAAATAAAGCTACCCAGGTAGTTATTACGTGTTCTTATTTTCTTTATGTATTAATGAAGAAAAGATATAACAAAAATACATATCTTACCGGATATTCTGCTCTAGCTTTCACCTTATTTACTTTGTAAATAACAGTTAGATGTTTCAAAGCCCTTTCCCTGTCTCCCATAGCGTAGACAAACTTGGGACTCTCCTGCATGAAGAATAGGCAGAATGCTGTGAGGATGCTTGGCAGAGAGTAGACGACAACGAGAGTTCGCCAGGAATTCCAGTAGATGCCCAAAGCGGGAAGGTGGTGTGAAAATCTCAGGGGGATGACGGGTATTGCCAAAACTGGAAATAAAATAAATTACATCGTCATACATATATGTAAAATTGTTTTCCAGGAATTACATTATTTTGGAATATAGTTGGTTATCGTTTTACCTGCCATTACGCCCTGTGCAAGTAAGAAGATGCTGGATACCAACAGCACCACCAAGTTACGCTTCGCCATCGGAACGCTCTCAGACACCAGAGTCATGAACATCGAGTACAGGCCCGAGGAACTGAATACAAAATAAGAAGATAAGGGGGTAGAAATTAAATAAATGTCTTTAGATGGCTGACACCAGCCAGCTTCAAAGTCAAGACTTGATGCAGAGCGTAATACGCACCTTCTCGTAAGCGTTCTTCCCTAACACTTAAAAGACTTACCGCATCAGGGGCCATAGACAAGGTGCCTATCTATAATTATCGTTAACATCGATCGACAAGTCCAAGTCTATCGCAAGGATATGTCATTCCCATACATTTGTTGGTACTCTATTCGCGTTAAAGACTGTACAGATGCATCTTGTGTGTGACCTGTGTTATGATCACTTTAAGGTTTCTAACAAAAGGAGTGAACATCATCTTGAGTTTGTAAGTTTCTGTTGCAAGCTAACAGAACTACCAGGCTGGCCTATAGTTATAGTGCGAGTAGTTACCATACTCCTACTATACGCTATCAACCCGGATTTGAAATTAGCAAGAACATTACGGCTCTACCTTTTATCGTTAAGCTATTGATGTTGAGATAATGATGAGTAAGCTTGATGGTGAATCACCAAGAACGATAAATTTAACATGAAAGATCCATCAGTCAAAATTGTCATATCAGTATTTCTGATCAATCAATCTATATATAATTGAAAACATTTTGAGAGTGGAAAATCGGTATGATGTAAGCGGCTGAACAATATCCTTCAGTTTAAAGATACTCTCTGAACACAACACGCTGTAAAAATGTTCACATTGATATTGTATATTACATAGATTTTTTTCCATGTATTACCATTGAAACAACCACGACCACTCTTCCAAGAGGGTCCAACTGAAAATATAAGACCTTGCCCTTTAGGAAAGTAATCTTTAAGAAAGGCTGGTTCTGGCAATCTTAGAGCCATAGAGGCGTAAATTATTTCTTATAACACATTATTTTTGGACGAAACTGTACCAGGGTTGGAGCCCTGTGCCCTGTGGTCCGGGGGCATCTAAAGAATTTCACCACGGCGTCCCCTGCCTGTCGTAAGAGGCGACTAAATGGGGTGGCGAGAGTCGCGGGGTGAGCAGTGGGGGTCTGCTTGCTCAACTACTCCAACGTAAGCGACTACGAGGTGGACGACAATGCGGGTGGTCGGTCTCCTGCAGTCGTAGACTCAAAAAGCGTGCTTTAGAGTTCGGAGGCTTCTCAGCCTCCTCATTGAGAGAGGGGCCGCAATGCGGCATCGCGCAGGGGCGGTTCCGTGCAGCTATCTTCGTGCAACAAGATACCCCGGGGCCGTCCCGTAGGCGCCGAAGAAGGCCACCGCGGGTTTTGGTTGGTATGCCGGTTTAGGGTGTACATAGTGTTAGGGACTCGGTCCAATGCTCGCTCGGATGATGCCATACTTCCGAGTGTCGACATTGGGCCGTTAGACTGTGTGAAACCAACATAACCGTTCCACTCACCCCCAGTGGTGGTAGCGATAACGCATTTTTCCCCGCGATAAAAAAAAAGGGCGGAAAAGAAACCGAAAACTAACACACCCGACCACTTACATTTGATATCAAGTTTACATAACATCGTATTAGTAAATAAATGATGCAAAATAGTTTGAATTATGTATTTTGTAACTATAATAAATTTTGACAAACATTATCAATGTATTAATAAGAGTTTTAGACATATTAGTCTGATCTAGTTAGTCCGATACGCAACCGTGGAAGTGATGCGCGATACGTTTCAAGGGTCTTTTTTTTTTTTTTTTCCCGGGGAAAAAAATGCGTTATCGCTACCACCACTGGGGGGTGAGTGGAACGGGTATGTTGGGTTCACACAGTCTTACGGCCCAATGTCGACACTCGGGAGTATAGCATCATCCGAGCGAGCATTGGACCGAGTCCCTAACATTATGTATACCCTACACCGGCATACCAACCAAAACCCGCGGTGGCCTTCTTCGGCGCATACGAGACGGCCCCGGGGTTATCTTGTTGCACTAAGATAGCTGCACGGGACCGTCCCTGCGCTATGCCGTTGCGGCCCCTCTCTATACAAGGGGGGCTTAGATGCCCCCGAACTCTAAAGGACGCCTTTGGCGTCTACGACAACGGGAGACCGACCACCCGCATTGTCGTCCACCTCGGAGTCGCTTGAATCAGATTGAGCAGCCCCCCGCTGCTCTCCCCGCGACTCTCTCGAAGCCCCATTTAGTCGCCTCTTACGACAGGCAGGGGATGCCGTGGCGGAACTCTCTAAATGCCCCCGGACCACGTTTCAAGGGTCTAAGGTCGAAGTTCGTCGTTGTATTTTTGCTACGTCACATAAAGGATATCTTATCTTCCATAATCACCATTAAAATTATTAATGTTCGTCATAGCAACCATGATGTTTCTTTTTTTTGTAATCACACACTAATAATTATTTCACGCATCCTGTTTAGTCATTTGCCTCTTTAAAAATAAATATAAAAGAATACAAAAAACCCGACTGCGTCTATATCTACCATCTTTATTAAATTCATTGAAGAACTGAAAAGATAGAAACAAGATTTTAATTTGGATATTTTATTTTGATTTTGAATAATCTTAGTTGACAGTGTTCACAAACGCTGCCGCACGCTAGTGCACCAACTTTTCGCCATGCGTATTCCGTCCCATGATGTGATAGGGGGCGAGCCTATTGCCATATCGGGCACAAATTCCAGACTCCGAGCATAGATTACATACTGATTAGAAAAATCATATATCACTTTGATAACAAAATAAAATATTCAAATTATAATCTTGTTTCTATCTTTTTTTTCAATGATTTTAATAAAGACGGCAGATATTGACGCAGTCGGGTTTTTTTATTTTTTTTTAAATTTTTTTTTGATTACCATCTTTTTAGTTTTTGAGGTAGGAAATAGTTTTAATCCTGTTTTACCCGTTCCCGCGGGAATACCGGGATAAAAAGTATTTTTTAATGTGTTAATCTATATTATAAACTTCCTGTGTGCCAAATTTCAGCCAAACCCGTCAAGCCGTTTTACCGTGAAGAAGTAACAAACTAACACAAACTTGGCATTTATATTATTAGTGTGAAGTGTGATGTGATTTATTAGCATTTCCCATTTCAAACTCCAATAAAACATACAGGGTAATTTTGACATTGCGTTAATACATGAAACCACATACACGTCTTTGCCTTTGCTAACATAATGCCAAAAATCATTCCTGAGAAACGAATATTTCCACCAAAAATCTCAATTTTACTTTCCTGATTTTTTTTATATTTTTGTAGTTTAGAGCGAATATGGAGTGTGCGTGAGTGTTTTTCTGACTGAAAGTGTGTTGTTGCTGCAGCAACGAATCCTCTTAGAGTAATAGTACTGGCATTAGGGCGTGTAAACTTAAGGGGCTATGTCGAAAAAATATCGGACGGTGATGGGCGTGGCTTAGCGTATTTCCAGTGCGAGGCGCCCCGCCGACCCGCTGCGACAGATCGCGCGCGTCGCACCGCCATCGCATCAGGTCGTTGCGCTCAAGCCCGCGAAAAGATCGTCATTCCAAATGCAAATACACAGCTGCGTTATAAATATTATAGTTAAAATTTCCAATAAATTCTATGTTTTATAACTTATAAAACATGTAATTTATTTTAATTCGCCTATAGAATCATTATTATGTCACTATACTACCTAATTACTTGAACATTATGTAAAATGACATTGTAAGTTATTTAAACTCATCGAAAGTATTATTCACTTTCTCGGTAAAATTTGGTATGGTGGTAAATAGGTCTCGGACGTACGTAGGTATATAAAAAACAGAGCAGTATGAAAATTCTATAATACATTTTAAATTATATTTTGCATCGTTTTGATTTATTTTTGTAGGCTTTCCTAGCTTTGATTGACACAAAGTAAATAATAATACAAAAAATGCAGTCACTATTTTACGGCCCGACTCTGGATTCAAACCCGGGACCTCAGCGCGGAGGCCGTACCGAGCACGCAATACAGCTACGAGTTACGACATCGAGGTAGTCTTGACTCTCGACAAGTCAGTCACTATGCTACCTCTTCCCTGGAATTCCGGGTCTATTTTACCGGGTTTTGCCGGGTCTAAATGATGCTTCACTCTTCAGTGCCGCCATACAAAATCGAATTTTGGGTGTAAAGGTGTTCGAAATTTTTACACCATAAAATTAGTTTGATATGAAGTTTGAAAACATTATAATGGTTCAATGGTCACTAGATAGGGTATAAATGTTTGTAATGGTGAAGGTGGCCGTTACCAATCTAGAAAATTTTTATTTAAGAACCAATTAGCTTCAAAATCCATACCTGGCCAAATTTTGGACAATAAAACGTGTCTAATGTACAAGGTGGAATAAGTGGCTGCCATGTTGTTTTAATTTTTAAGGCCAATTCGCTTTAAAATCGATACTTTTGCGTCTTTGGTTACAAAGGTCAGATCCGATTTTATACCTATTGACCTCAAAATTGTTATCTAGGTATACTTTGGCCCCAGAGGGTGAGCCTAATGCCAAAAAAGTGACTGCCATCTTGAATTTGAGAGCGTACATGTCCGCTCGGGCCGATTTCTGCAAAATATATATCAAACTGAACATCTACAGGTTGTTTCTTCTTTCGCTATTTTTGGCTTGCCGTTGAAAGCAAGATCTTGACTTAGGTAATGTTAGAATTGAGAAAAGTGGCCGACATAGTGAGACTGATCCAATGTCAGAATTGAAAAAGTTACCGGCATTTTTAATTTCTTTGTTTTAAGGCTAACCGACCTCAAAATCGATATCTGTGTATAACTTTAGTTACTAAAGACTGATCTAATGTCACAATTGAAAAAGTAACCGCCATTTTAAATTTCTTTGTTTTAAGGCCAATCGACCTCAAAATCGATATCTGGGCATTGTTTTGTGTACAAGAGGCAGATCTAATGTTAGAATTAAAAAAAGTGGCCACCATTTAGATATTTCTTGTTTTAAGGGCTATTTATTGGCTTTAAAATCTATGTGACCTTGCAGGTGGACGGCCGACGCTGCGCCGTGGCCTGGCCTTAAAAACTGTTGGAAATAAGGACGCAAATGAATGAAGCGCGTAGTCAACCTCCTTGATTCCGGCTGTCTCTGTATCGCCTTTTGTCTCCAGTCATTGTATATTTTTCACGTATTAAATGGTTCTTAATGCTTTATCAATGCTTAGAGTCTTATTTTCATCAGGTTATGGGCCCAGGAAGCTCTAAAACCGATATTTAATATAAATTTGCCGAAATTAAAATTTATTTAAATCAAGACTAATATGTTAGCTTAAAAAGCTACTGATGTGACAACTGCGCATGAGCTGCGGAATATCGGTTTTAAGGTGAATAATGTGTAGCTCGGAATTTTTAATGCTGCTCTCCGGTTAACCTCAAGAATATAAACCGATGATTACAGCTATTAAGTGTTCAGGCATGAAAATATTATTTGACTCCATGAAATCGAAAATACTTACAAAGTAACTATTACAAGACGTCAAAAGTCAAATGACAGTAACTAATCTTAAAGCTCAGATAATCACACTGACACATCTTTCAACAGTTGTGTCATGAATAGAGTGACCGATGATGAAACATATTGTCCCAGCACCAGTGAAACTGAGAGTAATGATAGTTTTGAAAGAAATATCATGTTGTTTTTGTCCACAACTTTATTATAAATACAGGGATCTAACTTGGATTGTATTAAACCTAAAAAATCTTTATATGTTTTAAAGCAATCCAATGTGTCATTTCAGGTTTATTATTGTACTTGCTTAACATATTAATAACAAAACTTATGTCTGGTCTGGTTACTTGTGAAATGTATAGCAAGCACCCAATCAGCTCTTGATAAGGGATGTCATGTAAAATTTTCGATTCTTGAGAATTTCCTTGGAACTTTGTGTCGGCATCTATAGGAGTTTTAACAATTTTGCAATCAGACATTCCAAATTTATGCAAAACTTCTTTTATGTATTTTCTCTGATCTAAATATATAATACCATTCTTCCTATCCCTTTCCACACATATTCCAATACAATAACGTATATCTCCAAGATCTTTCATTTTAAACAGTTTGAGTAACTCTCCTTTAATGTAATTCTTTGTATCTTCATTATTTGTAAATAAAATTAAGTCATCAACATATATAGCGAGAAATATCATGTTGTTTTTGTCCACAACTTTATTATAAATACAGGGATCTAACTTGGATTGTATTAAACCTAAACCTTTTAAAGTGAAACTAAGTTTTTTATTCCACTGTCTACTGGCTTTTCCTTCTACTACCCTAAATTATTCACATACAAGGTTGTACAATAATAAACCTGAAATGACACATTGGATTGCTTTAAAACGTGTTTTGCGTTATTTGAAAGGCACTCAAGATTATCGGTTGAGTTATAAGCAAAATACAGAGGAGACTATGACTCATGGCTATTGTGATGCAGATTGGGCAAGTTCAGAAGATGACCGGCGTTCATGTACTGGTTACGCATTCTTGTTCCAGGGAGGAATAATTAGTTGGAACTCCAAACGTCAGCCTACAGTCGCTCTGTCTACAACAGAAGCAGAGTATATGTCTTTATCAACATGTGTTCAAGAAGCTACATGGCTAAAGCAATTTCAAGAAAGTTTTTGGGAACAACTAAGGCATGAACCTATGATAGTATTTAGTGATAATCAAAGTTCTATAAAACTTTCAGATTCTGAAGGTTTTCATTCTAGGACCAAACATATCGATGTCAGGCACCATTTTGTGCGCGATAAAGTCATTGCCAAAGTTATTGATGTCCAGTATGTGCAGACAGACATGATGGTTGCTGATGCGCTCACCAAGGCAACGTCGCTTGCAAAACTAGCGTACTGCTCGTCGAAGATGGGTTTGCGTCCTAGGGAGTATGTTGGAAATAAGGACGCAAATGAATGAAGCGCGTAGTCAACCTCCTTGATTCCGGCTGTCTCTGTATCGCCTTTTGTCTCCAGTCATTGTATATTTTACACGTATTAAATGGTTCTTAATGCTTTATCAATGCTTAGAGTCTTATTTTCATCAAAAACAAATAAATTCAAAATGGCGGCCACTTTTTTCAATTCTGACATTGGATTAGTCTTGGGCAACTAAAGTTATAGCCAGATATCGATTTTGTGGCCAATTGGCCTTAAAATGAAGAAATTCAAAATGGCGGCCACTTTTTCAATTCTGACATTGGATTAGTCTTTTGTAACCAAAGTTATAGCCAGATATCGATTTTGAGGTCGATTGGCCTTAAAACAAAGAAATTCAAAATGGCGGCCACTTAATTCAATTCTGACATTGGATCAGTCTTTTGTAACCAAAGTTATACCCAGAAATCGATTTTGAGGTCGATTGGCCTTAAAACAAAGAAATTCAAAATGGCGGCCACTTAATTCAATTCTGACATTGGATCAGTCTTTTGTAACCAAAGGTATACCCAAAAATCGATTTTGAGGTCGATTGGCCTTAAAACAAAGAAATTCAAAATGGCGGCCGTGTATACCAATTCTAACATTGGCTCTGAATATTTTAGTGACTATTGATCCATAATAAATAAATAAATAAGTAATATAAAAATTCATACTAAAATAATTTTATGGTGTAAAAATTTGAACAGCCTTTGCACCCAAAATCCGAATTTTTCAAATGTATGACCGGCACGCAAGCGTCATTTACGCAAAATTGGCCCAGCATGGCATTCCAGGTATTACGCGTCCCTAGCTCTGGATTACAAAATATAAATAATAATACAAAAAAACCCAATGTCAATTTTTTTTTCGTTCAGGGATTCGAACCCGGGACCGGGAGCGCGGTAGTCGTACCGATCACGCATTATAACTAAAGTAGGTCTCCGAAAAGAAATAATTTACAAAGGTGAAAGGATGTAATAATTACGCTTGCTACCTATCTCATAGATCTAATAGAGCCTATAATTTTATATTGACACAAGGACGTGAGCTGGATATACTGTAAAATAGAATTTGAAGGGCACTTTCAAATTTGCCGCGCGGGTCACGGCGGCAGCGCGGCCGCATCCCTATACCAAACGGGTAATTTGAACTTTGAAGGCGCCCAAAAATGTCGAGCGCACGTCCGTCGTCAGTAAAGATTCCGGGCGACTGAAGTCGGCACGGGCCACTCCCATGACAGTGATGGCGTATTTAGCCGTCGCGGATGAGAGGAAGAGACGGGAAGCGCACTCCTATGCCGAAATGAAATGGCGTAAGCGCCAAACCAATTTTCTTTTAATTGTGATTATACTATTCAATTTAGTTTGATTGCGTCTTTTTGTGACCTTAGAAAATATTGAGTTCTTGTATTTAAATCAAGTTACGAATGTATATATTACACCATTTAGAGATAAAGCGTGTTTAAAGAAAATATCAGAGGTAACTTTCGATTTTTTTTCTATCGAGAAAATTTGTAGTAATTGTGTTTTGGCTTTCGAAAATCATTGAGTTATATGTTCAATTTACACATACCCAAAAATCAAACTTCCGATCTTAGTACTTTACGAGAAATTTGAATTTAAATAACCTTAAATTTTTCGACATAGCCTCTTAAAGTTACTTTTTATTGATATTTATTTTGTTCGAAACTTACACTTTTTTAATTTTACATCTATGCTCAAAATAACTTAATGGAAAGTATTATTTTCAAGGAGATAATTATGTGGTTTAATTTAGTAACGCAATGTGAAAATTACCCTGTATAAGTTATATATATATTCGTAATCACCGTTAAAAAATCTTTATTTTGATACCACGCTAGATGTATTTTGAAAACATACATTTTTTTGGAGATTACTTTTTGCCGCCAAAAATCCTTAATTTTGTTTTTTTTTATTTTGATGTACCCAGTGTCACTCTCACGAATAAGACAAATCTATTGACACCACTCACATAAAAATACGCCAAGCCGATTAGGCTCTAGGACGTGCCAAAGAAATATACATACATACATACACTCGAAAAACATAACCCTCCTTCTTTCGCCGTTGGGGTACAAATAAAAGTATGGCAAGATAAATGCAATGGTCTCTTGTATGCCAGAACCCATCGCGATAGATACCACAACATTTTCTATTTTTTGTGGTCTGTCGCCAAACAAGAGTGTACAGTAACAGCAATCTGTTTTGAAGGACATTGTTATCAGTGTAAATACTGACCTCATGCTGACAATCATCGGCAGTCATACGTACTTCACAATGAATTGCCTATAGTTCATTTATTGAATAGGTTATCTAACAGAGAACCAAAGTCACCGACATGACGTAGCAAAAAGGATTATAGTTCTGATAATCCTATGTCGATGCAATCCTATCTGGCCGGTATGATAATACATTGTTTTCGCGACGCGATAACTTTGTGAGAACCTCTACCCAAAAAGTACAAAGTTCAACTATATAATTGCAAATATTTACCATATTCTCCATGAATTATAACAATGAGTATAATATTTATGTACCAACCTTGAATGAATATTGTAAAAATATACTGAAATAAAAAATTTAATCTTGACTTTTAAATCAACGCGACGCGTTTACAATGTTGTATCCGTCAGTCCACGGGCATTTTTGAAACAGTCTAGTACAATATATTCGATATATAATTTATTTCGACAATAATTATGATTAATGTTTTAATTTTTTTAATGCATCTGAGCGTAGCGACATTTATATAGCATTTATTATGTAATTTTAGTAAATATAAGTACCTAATGCTACTGAATACGCATTAAGGCTGTCGCACCGAACTCTATTACCGGTGGTAGGTCTCTCATATGTAAGAGTCCGTCTGGGTGGGTACCACCGCAATGTCTATTTCTACCGCCAAGCAGCAGTGTGCATGCACTGTTGTGTTCCGGTTTGAAGGACATTGTAGCCAGTGTAACTACAGGACATAGAGAGACTTAACATCTTATGTCTCAGGATGACGAGCACAGTGGAATGCCACACAGTAGTTTGTAACTAAAGGTGCTGGATGGTGTTGCTACTGTTTATGGGTGGTCGTATCGCTTACCATCAGGCGCACGGCATGCTCGACTCGTCATTCAATGCCATAAAAAAAGGATTTATTAGATACTAATTGGCCTAAAAGGGCTGGTTGATAAAATCAATGAAAAATAAATTATGTCAATGTAATTTAAAGTTCAGACGTCCATCGTCATTGATTCGTTAATGCTCCGCGTATTAGTCACATAATCTCTCAGAAATTTTTGGTTTGTGCTTATATTTTTGACTCGACTAGGCTGTTTCTTTTAAACTGATTCGGTTTTTTTTGTTTACTTTGGCTTGTTTGTATCGGACTTGGAGTACGCATTACGTGATTTTTAGGTATCTTGTTTTTATTGTGTTGTAATATTATTAGTATAGATGCAAGTTTAAATGAAGGGTAAAGATGAAATTTTGGGCCGAGATAAAAAAATACGACTAAAATCACTGACTACCGTAATAGAAACATTCATTATGTATGATTTAATAAAAAAAATTACCCTGTTGACTATCGATTATAAACATTCTGAACAAGAAATCGATATCACTTAAGAATTGGTTATTTGGGGCAACCGTATTCTGTATTAGTATTCTGTGAAGTGTCAATAAATTGTCATACCGGCCAGATAGGATTGTGAGAACTATAGTTGAAGTCGCAGTGAGCTGTGGGCTTAGAATGTGACAAAAAAACACGTCACGTCTCCGTTTCGTCTTATTGGGATTGGTTGAGAGACTAACATTTGACTGACGTATTGGTCTCTCGATCAATCACAAACATCAAAATTAAACGACATCGTTTTACGAGTTGCGTCTTCGTGTCACATTCTAAGCCCACTGGTCATATCTGTCGAGGAACCGACAACCGCTGAAGCAAACGAATTCTTGAGTGGGGACCGCGAGTTGTCAAGCGTAGTATGGGACGCCCTCCAACTAGATGGAGGGAGGTTTTAAGTAAGCTCGCTGGCAGAAACTGAATGCGACAAGCCGAAGAGAGGAAAAAATTCGAGGAGGCCTACGTCCAGCAGTTGACTGCTAAGGGCCGATGATGATGATTTATTGAATCTTGATTACCAAGCGGCTTGCTGGTCATACTCTACTTACAAAATGGAAGCCATGAACTGGAACAGCATCAGCATGATCCAGTTGACAGATATGCTGGCAATTGCGTTGAGAGTAGCGCCGCCCAGTAAGGAGATCATGAGCATATTCTTGCGGCCGCGCGTGTCTGCCAGGTACCCCCATATTAGTGTGCCGATGATTGCGCCTGGAATAGTCAAAGATATGACGTAAATCTCTCGATGTCTAGAAGAACGTATCTTAAGCTGGACACAGAAAAACGACAAGCTGGCAACTAATAAAAAATAATGTTTTAATTTTATTTCCAGTTTGAAAATTGAACTTAAATTTCCAATAGTCCAGAAATTTTCTTACTATAAATTGATTAATTTATATTTAGTCTACTAAAAAAACCAATGATATTCGGTATTAAAAATAAATAAGGCCTTATTGTTTCTAATCCATACACAATAGCATATAATGTAGCAAATAAAAACTTCATGATAAAGAGATAATATTATCCAGGCAATTTATTGCGTTCCTTTAAAAATATGTCCATGAGTGTATGATTATACAATTTTAGCGTTATCAAAATAATATTATGATGACATAAACTGATAATATTATACTGAGTCAGAGTGAACGTTCCAAAGTATTTTCACATTTAATGAGTAATGATAAATGAGCCCGCAGGGGCGGCTTTGTGGCGAGCCTACGGTGAGTGGTGACACCGCGTACCCCGATTCCGTGGGGGCTAAATGAGATCACCTGACTCTTGGTTTGCCTTAACTCGCCGGCTAGGGGTGGAAATCGCAAGAGCTAAGAACCCGAACTCCAGGGTGGAAGTGCTCAAGCTGCGTAATAGCGAGGGAACCCGCTCCGGGACGCGTCAGCGACCCGCGATGTTGTAATCGGTGCACACCTTTTAACACTTTAACCACTCACACCGATGTTGCGTCCTTGGCATATGCCACTTTTTGGGATGCCCATCTAGTGGGGGGTCAAGTCACCGCCTTGAATACAAACGATTCAGATATTTTACTTGGCAGGCGTCCCGTTGTCTCAATCAATAGCCCAGCAATCAGTCCATGTAGATCCCATCATCAAATTTATAATGGTGTTTTTTTTATTATTAAATCTACTAATAAAAAAACACATGTATTTTAATTAGACACTTCTTATTTCATTTTGTAAATAACATATTTTACTGTAGGTAATTATTTCAAGGACACGGCCGAGTCAGAGTACTTGTAGATAGCTATACTTTGATAAAACCTTCAACACATTTAAACCGGTTTTATCATTTATTCTCATAGTTTGACACAAATATATTTGTGAACAAATTATCGCTGAACTGCAATCAGATAACGATAAACTTAAACTTGATATCAGCGATCTCACATCTCGTCTCACCACTGTAGAGCTGCATATGCGAGAATCTAACATTGAG
Organism: Sphinx pinastri; assembly: GCA_947568825.1. Taxonomy (NCBI): domain Eukaryota; kingdom Metazoa; phylum Arthropoda; class Insecta; order Lepidoptera; family Sphingidae; genus Sphinx; species Sphinx pinastri. The sequence goes on along the minus strand of OX387627.1, from coordinate 2,339,092 downwards.
ATTAATGGTTTACCGGAACATAGATCAGAAAATCTATTCAACATGTTGGTACAGATAGCTAAAGTTATTGACTGTCCTCTGTCTATTGATGAGGTTCAACACGCCACTAGAGTTGCAAAATTAGTCAAAGATTCCAATCGTCCTCGGGCCGTGGTTGCTAAACTCCGTAGTGCACGTCAGCGTGATCAGTTTCTAGCGGCCGTTGTGAACTTCAATAAAGCCAACCGCGATGATAAACTAAATAACCACCACTTGGGAATTGGTGGCTGTAAAAGTCCGGTTTTTATCACGGAACACCTTACTCCAGGGAACAAATTCTTGCACGCAGCGGCAAGGAAAAAAGCCAAAGAAGAGGGTTACAAGTTCGTCTGGGTTCGTAACGGTCGGGTATACGTGCGCAAGAACGAAACGAGCCAAGCAATTTTAATTAAAAATATAAATTGTATTAGTCGCATGACTTAATTCATTAAATAGTCTTAACTTCACAACAAATGTAACGGTATTTTATGAGGATAAATGGCTCTTAGCGATTTATCAAAAATTTATATATACTACCAAAATGTTCAAGGTTTAAGAACTAAAACAAACGATTTACTGAGAAACTTTCTTACTTCCACTTATCCCATAGTCGCGTTTACTGAAACTTGGCTCAATTCTGGTATAGCTGACGGTGAATTGATAAACGATAAATATGTCTTGTATAGAAGAGATCGCATCTGCAGCAAGGGTACCAAGCGAGATGGTGGTGGGGTGTTGTTGGCTGTATCTCGCAATATTTCATCTTTCCGCATGCACAGTTGGGAAACCGATGTTGAGGATCTATGGGTAGTGCTACATGTAAATATTAATAATAAACCCAAAAAGCTTGCCATAGGTGTCGTATACTTGCCACCTCCAGTTAAACACGAGACCTTATCCAGATATCTTGATGGCGTCGATTCCATTGTAAGTCAAACGGATGATATTATAATTCTAGGCGACTTTAATTTAAGCTTTATCAAATGGCATCCGTCAAACGAATTTAACTATATGGTCCCGACTAATTACAACACACCTCTTGGTAACTCTTTAATAGATTTTATTTCAACCAACAACTTACACCAAGCCAATAATGTTAGTAATAGTGACGGTCGCTATCTAGACTTAATTTTGACCAGTTTTCCGACGGCAACAGTTGCGAAACCATTAATAGCCTTGTCAAAATGCTATGAAAACCACCCTAGTCTTTTACTCACAGTCAGCAATATTAATGTAAATAATCTGCGTCCTAAATGCACTCCTAAATTTAATTTTTTCAGAGCTGATTACGATGCTATCATCGAAGAACTTCGTCTAATCAACTGGCATGACGAATTACTAGCCGAAGTTGATGTAAATGCAATGGTCTCCAAATTTTACAAAATGTTACGATCTGTCATTGACAAATTAGTGCCGAAGCGTAGCTCTGTTCGGTCTATTCTTCCTCCATGGTATAGTAATAAACTAATTCGGATAATATCAGAAAAAGAGAAAGTGCGCAAAAGATTTCGTCGATACGGTAATCCGCGTGATAAAATCGAATTCCAACTACTTAGGGGTCGTTGCCACAAGCTCTATAACCAATGTTATTCAAATTACAAACGAATAATAGAAATTAATATATCCAAAAATCCGAAAACCTTCTGGAGTTTCATAAAAAGTAAACGTAGCAGTAATTCATCGATTCCTTCTAGAATGCACATGGACGACACGATGGCATTGTCAGGGCCTGATATATCCAATCTCTTTGCTAAACAGTTTGCTTCGGTTTACCATCATGACCATAGCACACTGAAAAGGCTTGACCTACATGAACATCTTGTGAAAGACTATGTATGCACTCTTAATATCACTGAATCAGACATCCTCAAAAATATTAAACAGATTGACATAGCTAAAGGTGCTGGACCAGACTCGATACCTCCCATTTTCATAAGGCGTTGTGGTTCCGTACTTGCACTGCCTCTTGCCTTAATTTATACCGTGTCCATTACAAAAGGTACATTCCCCGATGAATGGAAGCAAGCACGTATAGTGCCGATTTTTAAAAAAGGAGACCCAACATCGGTTAAGAACTATCGTCCTATATCAATACTGTCCTGCTTTGCCAAGCTATTCGAGCGTACTGTTTATCCTACTTTATCCAGAATTGTGGATATGAACATTTCTGACCACCAACATGGATTTAGATGTGGGCGCTCTACTTTGACAAATCTCGTTCCGTTCGTCTCCGAACTCTCACAGATGGTAGATAAAGGTAACCAGATTGACGCCATCTACACGGACTTTAGTAGTGCTTTTGATAAAGTGGATCACCGCATTCTTATACATAAGCTATCTGCATTTGGCGTGGGCGGTACACTTCTTAACTGGCTAGAGTCCTACCTTGCTAAAAGACATCAGAGGGTAGTAGTGAAGGGCTTTGAGTCGGATAGTTATATTGCTGAAACGGGTGTACCCCAAGGTTCCCACCTCGGCCCATTACTATTTTTAGTTTTTATTAATGACATCACAAACCAAATAAAATATTGTAGATTTTCTTTATTTGCCGATGACTTGAAACTGTATAGGATTGTGAATTCTGTAGCTGACGCGAGCTTTATTCAAAGTGATCTAGATGCTATTCACCAATGGTGCTTGCGAAATGGTATGACTATGAACGCCAAAAAGTGTTGCCATATTAAGTACACTCGAAAAAAGTCTCCATTCACTACTGCTTACAATCTTGACAGAGTTAGACTTGCTGAGGTTGGCGAGGTTCGTGACTTGGGTGTGCTAATTGACTCAAAACTGAAGTTTACTGCTCATATCGATCATATAGTGATTAAAGCTGCTCGGATGCTTGGCTTTGTAAGACGTAATTCATGTGGCTTTACTCCTAACACCAAATTGCTATTGTTCAATTCCTTAGTGCGCAGTAATCTGGAATACGCCAGTGTCTGCTGGAGTCCATTCTATGCTATCAATTCTCAGCGCATTGAAAGCATCCAGCGGGCGTTCACACGCCACCTTGCCTTCTGTTCTTGTGGATTCTCTCACAGAAAGCCGTATGATGAACGACTCCGGGAGTTTAAGATGCTTCCTCTAAAAAGCAGAAGAGTAATGTTGGACCTTCGCTTCCTTTTCAGGACTTTCAATACATCCTCCCATTGCATGCACCTCCTAAGTCTCATTTCAATTAACACACCCAGGGTTAACAGACGCTCTAAGGCTAAGCTTTTTTACATTCCGACAGTAAAAACAAACTTGGGCTTGCAATCTCCACTGAATCGTTTGTTATCATTATACAACAACTTAGCATGCAGAATCGTCGATCTCGACCTATTCCACAATTCCTTTTTTCAATACAAGGAAAAAATTTGTAAGTTTCTCAGTGTTGAGTTGTCTAAGGTCTAAACCATTGTGAATCTTTTTATGACATTTTTATTTTTATTATTAATAATGTTACTTTTATTTTTATAATTTTGTTGACATGCTGATTTAATTTTCTCAATTTTCTAAATCTCTATTAATACCATATAGTTTTGTTTAATCTATTATTATTATTTTTGTACCTTATGGGGAATGTTGTGTACGCCGGAATTTCATATATATCAGAATTGTATTAGATTAAGATTTACTATTTTATTATTTAATGTATATGATGTGGCTGTACCTATATCAAATAAATAAATAAACAAACAATGTGACACGTTATTAAATTATATAATTTGCATTGATGATCATTTTAAAATCTATTTATTTCTAAGTTACAATGTGCTGTATGAACCATTTGAATATTAAAATTATATGTCGGGCAAAAATAAAAATAATGTTAACATTTTATTGAGGCTTATTGTCCGCTTTATATGACCCTAAAATAACCTCATAATCTTTTTGTTACTGATATGTTTTTCTGGCAGCTTCGCCCACATAAAATTGGATAGTAACAAATATTGACGCTTTTCGCTACAAATAGAATAAACACCATGACTTTTTTCACCTACATAAAAATCGCGCTCTTTCGATCTATGTATTTGAAATTGAGCTAACGCGAAAAAACGCGTAAAGCTGAACCTCATCTTTCTCAAAAACCAGATCACCAACCATGAACACCTTTCATATTAACAAAGTAGACAAAGATGTTATTACAAAATTTTAAAATAATTATAATAAAAGCGGGCGTAAAGCACAACAACAAAACATTAATTTGTAAATCCTCTCAGTAGTATAGGAGGCTATTGCTCAGCAGTGGGCAGTACTGGTATTATTATTATTTATTAAATAATTAAAAAATGTATTTTTATAATGATCTGAAACGTCTATGTGATGTTAGATCATCGCCAGAACATTTTAATTCCGATACTTGAAACTGCCTCATGAATCTCAGTTTTCCAGAATATTTTAAGTGACGAGAGGATAAAGTTAAAGCATTTCAATAATCCATTATCGAATAATCAGCAGTATTCAATATTTTAATTTATTTCAATATTTTATGACTGGTAATGGTACTTTATTGTTTTAATTCTTTATTGGAGTTTTGGCGGGAACTTGGAAGTGTCATGAGGTGCTGTTGTTTTAATTCATTATTTTGGTGATACTTAGTGTTATATTGCATAATTATGGTGGTATATTATTCAATATAGTTCTATTAAAGAGCTCAAATGAAGTGAATTGAAATAATTGTGCTAATCAAGTGTTTTTTTTGTTGCCGCAAAAACTCCTCGATAAAGTCTTGGTAAGGTAGCCACTGCTTTACTTCGACATACTACAGATAATAAAATAGACAAACCAAACTCGACATTGGCAAAATGTGAACACAAATGCCATTATATAAAAAAAAAAAAAAAAAAAAAAAAATTCTTTATTGTACTGATACTACAAGCGGTCTGACGCTCGTCCTGATAAACATAGGGTCATTCGGCCTAAAAGTACGCACTTTTTTTTCTGTCGTCTACACAGTCAAAAATATAGTGTCTTGAAAAACGTTTTAACACTCTATGTAAAGGAAATTTATTCTTCTTTCATTATTTAATGAGTTTTTGTACATTGCTTTACTGTTTTTTTTGCAATACATGTTTAAGTGCATCGGGAGAAATTCGTACTATTGACCCGTTATGTGGGTAAAACTACGCAGAGTATTTAATGAAAATATTTTTTTTCTCTATAAGGTCTAAAAGTCTTTACAAATAATATTCGACTTAATTGCAGCTTAAATAAGAAAAAACCATGCGATCATTGTAATGAAGTTATAACAGGGTGCGTACTTTTAACCTCGTACACTTACCCAAACAGGGAATATTTTAAACAATCACACGTGAGTTGAGACGCATTTATTTTCTAGGACAGAATTAATGACTAAAATAAATACTATAATAATCATGTAAACTTAACATAATTAACGGACTTTTATAAACTGATGCATCGTCTAGCCATACACTTTTTTCCTAGCACAAAATGTTGGTAACTAATCAACAAAATCACGTTGATCACCGTTTTTCGCTAAACAAGTGAGGCTTGGTAAAATAGCTTGTGGCTCTGACATCGTCCCTGACGCGCCCCTGATCTAGCCGAAAAAGTGTCTGAGTCCCCTCAATAGGTTCCGAGATATTGACCATGCGAACTTTTACCCACTGCGTGCTGTTGCCCCGAATGACCCTATAGCTTTTGCCAGCGGCTCCGCCCGCGTTACAAAGTTTTTCCGCGATAAAAGTCCCGCTTTATATTTTCCCGGGATAAAAAGTAGCCTATGTCTTAATTCAGGACACAATCTACCCGTGTGCCAAATTTCATCGAAATCCGTCCAGTATTTTTGCGTGAAAGAGTATAACACAAATACATTCTTACAAACTTTCGCGTTTATAATATTAGTAGGATTGGTGCTGTGAGGTGTGAACTGTGAACTACTTTATTTAAGAATAATCGCCTAAGTGGCCTATAAATAGTTTTGCTAGCTTTTTATTAGGTATATAGTAAATATTTTACAATAACTGCGTTTTTAAGAAACCTTTGAATAAAAAAAGTTCTTGAGATAAAGTACAATGATAAGTGATAAGCAGGTACCGAAATTATTCAAAGGCAGATTTTATTATTCCTTAAATTGTAACTTTTGATTTGTAACGCAAGTTTGTATGTATTTATTTACATCTTTATTGTACACCAACAGAAATAAGAAATATATCATAGTATATACAAGTAATATTAGTATAATAATATAGGCAGCGGTGATACAATTGGCGGTCTTAACGCGAGATGCATATAATATGGTGATAAATAATATTTATTGAGTCTTAATTCGTCTTTTCGTCGTTTACCGAACTTATTACTGTCTATGTTTAATGTTACAACGAATTCCTAAAATCAAACATAACGAACAAAAAATTGAATTAAATTGCTAATAGTGTTATTTCATTGATGTTTATAACAGGCCGTATTTACATCATTGAGAAAAAGTAGTATTTACACGCAAATAAAAATAACCCTTGTAAGTGTAAAGACTAGATTTATAACGCCGTTTAATTTGTTTAGGCTCTTAAGAGAGTAATTCCATGCCAACTTTTTTTTATCAGTAAGTAAACCCCCTAAGAATTCCGTGAGATAATATTATTCTTTATCAGTACCCAGATAACGGGATTTTAATAATCATCACGGTATTGTAAAAACAATCGATTCTCTAAGATTACGATCTACATGCGAAGTGCTGCGTCAGTTACAATTATTTCCAGAGGCGTACCAACTACCAACCTGAAAACCAACGAAAATCCTCCCGTGGATTTTTAAACTAGAAATCGGCAATTTTTTATTCTGGTAATTTAATCGGAAAGTTTATGCGGATATATGTATTTTTGAGGGATTACGACGACTATAAGCTAAATAGATTTATATATTTTCATATGAATAAAACAATTCTTGGGTTAGTAGTTATCTCGGAAAAGTTTAAGTTGCAGTAAGTGTAATTGAAAACCCTACAATTGCAAAGGCGGGCATAAAAGTAAAGCCAAAAGAGCTCTACTCATATCACCACACAGTAATCAATGTTGTAAAAATTATATGGTAGTTTCAGTACATTCATTATTGCGAGACTTATCTGTTAACTAATCAGCTGTACCTATTACAATAATATAATTCACGTGTGGTACTAAATATCTCGTTATTTTGGTATATTTTTTGCATAATTATCCTTGTTTGTAGAATCCTTTCAGACGAGGGAAGAGAAAATTGATCCCACCAAAAACATTTTCATGTAAAATGTTGCCAAGACGAGATCATGGCTCGCACTATCAAATAGTTATCAGATCTCATATTAAGCCAAGCTCTAAAAGCCCTAACTCTAAAAGCTATAACTTCACAAATTCTATACCTTAGTCAATGTGGCTTGGTCAACGAAATAAATCAAATAGAATGAGAGGGAGGAATTGGAAATATATTATTTTTCCACTCCCCTCCATAGCAAAGCGTGAACCAATTAAGAGTCAGTAGGAGAATAGTATTGGTTTTAATAATTACTTTCGTCAACTTACCTACAATCGGTGCAGCTGCCAGCGCTCCTTGCTGGCCAGTGTTGGTCTCCAGCTCACAGGCACTCGCGGGAATGAGGATAGTGCTTCCAAAAGTGATGCAGCCAAAGGATATGATCCCAAGCCCGGTGAGACAGATCATAAGGTAGCTGTAGAGGCCAAATCCTGAGGAATTGTTAGTTAATTTCGATTAGGATAGTTTCAATAATCTTTTGTCACCCATTATCTGAGATTTTTCTTTCAATTGTCGCTGATATTGAATTACTCTTCTAACACAAGTGAATATAGAAACAAACTGGTTCCTTATATATCAATATACATTTATACTGATCAAAATGACAGAAAATAAGTAATGTAAACTTTACTAAGAATAACAATAACTTTCCTGTTTTCACACATAATTTTAGGATTTAGATTGAATCGTTTACTAAGTAAAATTATGGTTGCCCAGCCATCGATATATGTATCGGAAATATGTATAAAAACGTACGTACCAGCTTGATTAATAGCTTCTTCTATTGGCACAGCTTCCACTTTCTCATGATCCGTTGTCATTTTCACTGTTTATATTTCAGTTTTTTTCTACACCGCTCAGCTGTCGCACGGGTTGGTTCGCTCGCTTTTGGTCATAACACAATTTTGTTCGTAAATTTTAATCATCGTATATTGATAATGACAGATAATGAGCCAACAAAAACGTATTAGAAAAAGTTATCGTTTTCAAAACACTTGTAAATGGTAATGCAATTACATAATACGGAGTGCTTACTTCCTAGTCCATGGTCTTGATTAAGTGTATGTGAACTGATGGAGAGAAAAGATGTAGATAATTCAGTATGGACTATGTAGTTTAGGATAGTTTTATAGTATGGACTCCGTTATGCAGACGACACCACACTGCTAGCCTCTACCGAAAACGAAATGGCGGAACTCTTGGATAGAATGGAAAGGTTTAGCCTTGAAATAGGTCTCAAAATCAATCACTCCAAGACCAAACTAATGTTGATAGACCGAACCAACCAACTGTAGCTAACAAGAGTTCTGCCTCTCGAAACGGTCGAAGATTTTATTTACCTGGGCTCTGCCATCTGCAGTACAGGATCCTGTGAGAAAAAAGTAAGAAGGCGTATAGGTATTGCCAAAAATGCGATGTGTCAGCTACACAAAATATGAAAAGACCGCAACATCCGGAGAAAAACCAAATTCAAATTTGGTCAACTCTTTAGTCTTCTCCATATTCAGCTACGGATCTGAAACTTGGACATTGATTAAAGCTGATTGAGACCGCATAGATGCTTTCGAGATGTAGTGCTGGAGGAAAATGCTTCAGATTCCTTGGACTGCATTCCGAACCAATGAATCCATTCTACGCGATCTCAAAATCATAACCAAGCTTTCCACCATCTGCTTGCGCAGCTTATTGGAGTTCTTCGGCCACATAGCCAGAAAGGATAGACATAACCTCGAACAATTGATGGCCCATCAGATGGTCGGACCAAATCCGCTCCACTCTAAACACCAAAATTCATGTTGCCCTTCACGATGCTAAAGACAGTAACAGGTGGCGCAGCTTGATGAAGACAAAGATTACTACATTCTCAGGGGATCATGACCCTCTGCACTGAGGAAAACGATGCAAGTAGGAGGATAGTAAATAGGTTTTTAAGACATTGGTAGCTGGACTACCTTGGGCCATCCTATTCCTTCGTGCTTTGAAAAGAGCTGGCTGGCTATTGCGCGTGTTCGCAATATGTAAATAATAATTATGATTTTTCTCATAGATTTTCTCAATAATGAGCCGGCAGTGGTATATTATAGAAACCTATCTATAAATCCTTAATATCGTTGAAATTGTAATTAAAAGTAATACATCTTTGCCCCTACTTTAATTACTTTAATCAGGTTTTCGTGAAAGATTCCTAACCAAAAATAGTTATCGGTGTTATCTCTGAATCACTGATTTACCGCTTTCCTCATTACGTCAGATAATTATATTGAAATGATCACCCAGAGAATTAAATAAAAGTGTTTAGTGAATAAGTTGTTAAGAATTTCGCTACTGTTCAGTATATTGTCGTAGCTTTTTTTTGTTTTATTTTTTATGGAATTGAATGACGAGACGAGCATGCCGTTCACCTGATGGTAAGCGATACGACCACCCATAAACTGTAGCAACACCATCCAGCACCTTGAGTTACAAAGTACTGTTTGGCATTCCACTGCGCTCGTCATCCTGAGACATAAGATGTTAAGTCTCATTATGTCCAGTAGTTACACCGGCTACAATGTCCTTCAAACCGAAACACAACAGTGCATGCACACTGCTGCTTGGTATATTTTGTACCATGCATAGCTAGGATATCAAGATGCCCAAGGAATACTATATAAGAAAACTTCACGCAATTTTATCTCTGAATCGCTACTTGGCGCCGGCACATTGCCGAGCTTAAGTATATCCATTCCATGATACAATAGTGGGCTGTGGTTGAGCCTACCGCAATATCCAGCTGTTTCGATCACAGGTAGGTATGTTTTATCCCGTAATAAATGAGAAGAAGTTATTTGAATTATGTTTTGTTTTTCGTTTAATCAAGTATTAGAGCTATGTATTTTCAAATTGAATTCATCATATTTTAAGGGGGGTAAATAATGAAAACAACATAAAAGATAGTTTTTTATTTGACTTTACACACAGGACACACTGTTAACAAATACTGGCGGTTGCGCCCTACGCTACATTGGCTACCTCATATTTACGCCCAAGATTAGGCAACGTATTATAATAATCAAGAATGAGGGCCTCTACATTTTCGCCACTAGGGCAGTGCCACGGTATTGTCGGTAAATTAACACTTCAAACACTTTTATAGTCTATAGCCTTAATTTGAAAAGTGACACTGACTTTGAAATCATATATTATAATAACAGTCTATGATGCAGCACACTGTGTGATGCTCTACACGACATCTGACGAGCAAGTTATTAGCCCTCAATTTTATTCTATAAATACTGGAACTATCAGGTGGGAATAATGAAATCAACATCACCTTACATTTAGACTTGTACTTAAACGACGCCATTTTGCAGACAAGATTTCTGACGACGTGGACTGTAGTCGTGAACTGACATAACTAGATAGTATGTTCAAATCAATGCATCACGTCCTAGCTATTACATTCTTTTTTAATGACAAAACATTGATGAATTATAAGAATGCACCACCATTTTCTAGTCAGTCACCGATTTTCCATCTAAGTGGAACTGTCACACTTTAGTCACATAGGCGAAGTCCAGGCAATTCAGAAACTAGGTGTTTCGCTGTTTCTAATCCCAACAGGGTTCAATTGCCTAGCGTCTGGGTTCAAAATGTAATTATCTCAAATAACAACGGGAAGAGTTAACTGACGAAGCACTTCTGTTGTTTCAGATTGGAAATTTCTTTATAAAAGTTCAGTATGTGTGCTTTTGCCTTTCACTTGGGGGATCTCCGGTCCCGTTGTAGGAACCACGCGGTTATTAATGCAACTGAAAAGAATAGGCACTGTTATTTCAATTGTTTTTATTGAGATTTGAAACATTATCTTTATTGTGATGCCGTGTATAATTTTGTTATTTAAAATTCTTGGTGGTTTTAATCCAGTTTAATAAAGTAATATCAGCCCAGTTCCTAATCACCTTCGTAATTTTTATAGAAAATTCTTTCCTTTTCTCTATTCGTTCAGACTACGGTATGTCTAATTTGTAAGGACTGAATCCTCCAGTTAAGATTTGTCAAATGAACGGCTTTTCAAAATAATCTGGGATTTGTGTGTTACGTCGACCACACTTCAGTGTGGTCGTACCTACACATGGTAAAAAAAAACAGGAGAAAGTAAGTATTTTTTCATTTTCAAAGTACTGTGGGGCATTCCACTGCGCTCGTCATCCTGAGACATAAGATGTTAAGTCTAGTTATGTCCAGTAGTTACACTGGCTACAATTTCCTTCAAACCGAAACACAACAGTGCATGCACACTGCTGTTTGGCGGTAGAAATAGACATCTAATATACTTCCAAAAACTAGGCCGTCGCAATAAATCGTTTAATTTTAAAGTCCCCCAATTTTGAAATGTATGTAATTATATTTTGCTTAAAAACTAGATTTAGTAAGAACGTTTTTAATAAAGTTTGTTGTAAGTGGAGGGGTTAATTTTTTTTTTAATAATGTATCCAAGATCCATATTTTTGCCCCTTTAATATCCATAAAGTTAGTCTGGTTAAATTTTGAGGCCCAGCATCCATACAAAAAGCAGACATCTCCTTTCAAATCGCCGTTAAAACTTTTGTATCCGTATCAACAATCGTTTTTTTCTTCACAAAAATAAAAAGGCTTTGCTTTTCACGCAAAAAAATATTCAATTAAAATTAACGAGTACATACAGGTGATTTAAAATTTTGAATTTGTTCAGTTACAGCTACTTATGTGGCCGACTGTACATGCATACTACATTTGACCAAATGCTACTCTTCCAATTTCTGTTCAATAAAATTTATATTCTGAAATTATTTGAAAAATAGCCGATAATTCTTAAGATTTACGTTAGCGTTGTAAGCTTAATGTTGTCATCCGTGGTCAAGTAAAGTTTACGAGCTTATTACAATGGATGATCGCGCAGCGCCTTCGCCTTGCTGGCAGTTCGGTTTCAATTCGCCAGTATAAGACCCATAAGTTTATTTGACCACGGATTAAATAATCGGGCCTTAGATATTATTTCCCTACACCGCTTGTGGTAATCGCTTTGGTTATACAGTCCCAGTAAAACAATACACTGCATAACAAAATGATGCCATACATACAAAGATTTTTTTTAAACCTGGGCCATACTAAAATTAATTTCAATACATAATAACGTATTAAATAACACGTAAAAATACAGCGTAAAAACAAATGACTAATCTCTAATCAAATGACGCCATGTCCTTGTCCAATTATTACGATAAGTTCAGTGTACAATCTACAACTACATTTCGCGTTAGTCTCTATAAATGCGACAATTAATAACATTAGAGATTAGTGTGACCCCAGCCGAAGACATGTCACATCAAAACACGCACAAGTACTAAATTAGTTTCTTTTAAAGTGCAGTTATAGATCGTTGTTGCATTTCGTCTTTTTGTATTAATTCTTTGTCTTGAGATGGCGCCACTGGAGATGCTAATCTTCGATCGTCTGGCAGGAACGATGCAATTATCGCAGACGCTGGAAAATAACATGGTATTAATAAACATTTATTCTACATACATGCCACTACATAGGGTAGTCGACTACTTTTTTAATACAGTTACAAATTTAAAAAGTTACTAAGTTAAAAATTAATGGAGGAGCAGTTAGTCCTAACTTCTAAATACTCCGCCTAATACCTAAGGGGCCAGGGGTGGCTGAAAATCAGCGCTGGATGAGTTATATATCTTAGACAGCAGTTAAGCTGAGCCACTTCCTTTTGTCATTATCTTTTATATATTGTAAGCTTTTTGTCCTTATTTAAAATTTTGTAACAATATTGATTTTGGCAATAAACGTTATTATTATTATTATGTTGTATCTTTCCTGCGGGAAATCACGGCACGAAGGCCGGTCCTTTTGGAAGGCTTGCGTGGGGATATGGATCCAACACGTAGAGGCCCCTTTAAGATACATTACTCTAGTTGGGGTGTGTACACCTTGTAGGTACTCTCTCTGTCTGTACTTATGGAAATACAGCCAAAGACAGCGCCCGCAAGGTGCAAGGACTATTGCGGAGAAGATGGGAATTATACCGGGTCTATGGATGGGATCTAGCTGGACTGGTTGCTGGGCTATTGATTGAGACAACGGGACGCCTGCCAAGTAAAATGTCTCAATCATTTGTATTCAAGGCAGACGGTGACTTGCCCCCCACTAGATGGGCATCCCAAAAGCGGCGCATGCCAAGGACGCAACATCGGTGTGGGTGGCTAAAGTGTGTCGAGAGGTGTGCACCGATTTCACCATCGCGGGTCGCTAACGCGTCCCGGAGCGGGTTTCCTCGCTATTACGCAGCTTGAGCACTTCCACCCTGGTTATTATTATTATTATTCTTTTTAGTCTTTGACAGTCTCCTTCAATACTGAAGGGTAAGTAATAACTATACACGGGCCGAGGCCAAGTGCATAGCTACGTATTTTATAGTTTAACTATTTGTTAAAAATTTGCGGACTAGGCGGCACGTGTTTAGAATAACCGCCTTTTGGAGGAGTGTGTATGTGGATGCGTGAATGTTGAGTGTTTTGAGGCTTGCGTGTAGTGTATGGGGTATAACTCCCGTGGTCGACAGAACAATAGGGACAGTTTTGGTGCTATTAACTTTCCATTGTGTTTTAATTTCAATTGCAAGGTCAGTGTATTTCGCTATTTTTTCTGTATGTGTGGAAAGCAGATTATGGGTGTTACAGACTGCGATGTCTATTATGTATACGGTCTTATTTATTTTATCTAATACTGTTAAATCAGGTCTATTGAAATGGATGGTTTTATCTGTAACTATTGTTCTGTCCCAGTAAATCCTATAGTTATTGTTCTCTAAAACTGATTGCGGCTTATTATTATTATTATTACATTTATCCAAAATGTAATGGAAAAATATTTTTTATAATTGGAGCAATAATTAGTACGTTATAAAGCTTTAAAATTTGGTGGAAGGGGTACATGTCAAATAACATCAATATTACTGTGACGTCACCGAGAGTCGCCGGCCATAACGCTGCGTGCGTGAGAAAGAGATAGCGCGATATCCCTTCCACGTCACCACTTTTGCTCACAACAATATTTCAAATACGAATAACTGCTTTATTCTTCAACCAATTTTGACAGAATAATTTCTTTTTCGTATTATTTTCTGTTACATATAAAATAATTTATAAAATCAAACATAGGAAACTACCGTATTGTGCAAGAAGTAAAGCACTTATAAGGTTCTGTTCTCATAATTATAAGATCGTAAGCGTTCTGGCTGGCATTGCAATAACCTTCTCGTCCTGAGATGGTTCCAGTTTAGTCCATTCCACAAATAGCCAGTTATCAGTTATTAATATTAAGTATGGTAACCGAGTTCACCCACTATTCTTAAAATCCAATTTGAATCACAAGTTCTGCGAATTCCATTGAAACAATTATCAATCTGTTCATTCTCGTACTCACCGGCGAAAATAGAAGTGAATATGTAGAAGCCGGTGTCGCAGCTAGTGGTCAGCAACAGGTTGAGGATCTGTATGGCTGCGAAGGATACTATTCGGCCGCAAGTCAGTGGTATAGCTATAGCCAACGCTCTGAAAGAAAAAAATAATGGAAAAAATCCGTTAATAAATGTGAAGTTTGGGAAGGCAAAACTGATTTGGATCATTTAAAAATTAGATGAAAGGATGATGACTGTTTTTCACCACATACTAAATGGTAATCTACACTACTAAATTAGATACATATTTATCTTAAATGGATTCGTCTTTCATTCTCCACTGTTAGTTATAGTAAAAGTTATATAGCGAATCAATCATATTAAGTTAGATATTTGTCATTAGGGTCATTCGGCTCAAAAGTACGCACTTTGTTTTCTGCTGTCTACATACTAAAAATATAGTGTCCTGAAAAACGTTTTAACGCTTTATTTAAATGAAATTTATTCTACTTTATTATTTAATGAGTTTTTGTACATAACTTCATCGGTTTTTACGCAATACATGTTATAGTGCAGCGGGAGAAATTCGTACTCTTGACCCGTCATGTGGATAAAACTACGCACAGGTACGGCTAAAAGTTCGCATACTGGGTAAGCCTTCGTACGCAGGTAAACTACAGGGATAATAATAAAAATTGTATACACATGGATTCATATGGAATATATTTTTAAGCTTCCAATATTCTTGGTACAAATATCGTAAAAATAAACATTAAATGTACCCCTATTTTAGGCACCGAAAACATAATTAATCAGATTATAGAATAATACTTACAATATACTTGAATTTTAAAGTTTCCTATAATTTTAGGAACTTTTGATGTTACTTAAGCCCTGTTATTGATGTTGTTTTTCCTTTTCGATTTACTTAATTGATTTTAGTGGTCTATTGGTTATTATTTATGGTTCTTTCCCTGCATACATTCGCGGCATTTAGATAATTAATATTCCATAAAAACACTCTTAAAAGTATTTAATTAAAAATATTTTTTTTCTATATATGGTCAAAATGTTTACAAATAATATTCGACATTATTGCAGCTTAAAGATAAAAAAATCTTTCGAGCATTGTAACGAAGTTATAACAGCTTGCGTACTTTTAACCTACTCCCCTACCCCTCTTACTCCAACAGGGAATATTTTAAACATTCACACGTCAGTTGAGACTTGATTATTTTCTAGCCCAGAATTAATAACTACAATAAATACTATAATAATCATGTAAACGTAACGTAATCAACGGACTTTTGTAAACTGATGCACCGTTTATCCACAAACTTTTTCCCAGTACAAAATGTTTGTTAATTAATCAACAAAATCACGTTGATCGCCGTTTTTCGCTAAACAAGTGAGGCTTGGTAAAATAGCTTGTGGCTCTGAAATCGTCCCTGACGCGCCCCTGATTTAGTCTAAAAAGTGTTTGAGCCCCCTCAATAGCTTCCGAGATATGGATCATGCGAACTTTTACCCACTGCGTGCTGTTACCCCGAATGACCTACCGTAAAATCAACCATGCAATGAATTGCCGGCATTGCCGGTTCAGGGTACTTTTGACCTGGCCCTTACTTAGAATGTCAGATATCTGATATTCGAAAGTTCGGTGCGGTCGACCCCTGCCGGCCCTTCCATCCACACTCGCCTTATATATCCTCTTTGTCATTCTCCTATCATCCATCCTTTCCAAATGCCCAAACCACCTTAGCATACCCTTCTCAATTATAATGTTAGTATTATAATGCTCTTTGATACAATGTATAATCTCGGTAAATATATTTAATTAAATTATTATTGCTTAATTCTTCAAGCTAGAACTAGCTCATACGCACACAGTTACATAGCCATGGTTTATAGAATGGAGTATTACGAGATAATCAAGCTGAATAAACCTAAGACCACCTTATAGACCACGGTTGAAGCCTTTGAAAATGGTAAAAAGTTAAAAAATAATAATAGTAGAATGAAACCCATTGGAAAAGGAAGATAATATAATAAAAATGAAAGGAAAATAATTTACGTGCGATCTGAGGTCAGGAAGTGGAAGGGGGTGAGTTTTAAGGGTAAAAAATGGTCTATCTCGATTTCCGGCAAAACTACAAGTCCTATGGAAAAAGTTAAATGGCAAAATTGTAGGTAATAAAAAGATCTACAACTTTTGTATTTACACTTTTTCACATAACCTCAAATTTTATGTGAAAAATTCAAATAACCAAGTTTTTAGTTTTATATTTTTATCTTTTACAATATTCTTGTTTTTTCACAAAATTTGGTGATAACTTACTTTTTTATGTCCCAAACACACTGTAATTTTTTTGTTTTAAAATATTTATTTTTTCACCTTATTTTGACTTAATATCGGAAAAGCACCCTAAGTTTCTATCGAAAATTCTCACGTAATATCAGCTTTTTACCCGACTGCGAAAGAAGGATTCGCACGAGGATACGCAGTCGGAGGCATCTGCTCACTCCGAGATTTTGTTGTTGTACCTATGTCACCAACTAAATTATGAGAAGTGAGCGTGTTATGTCTCCGACAGCGTTTGTGAACACTGTCAACTAAGATTATTCAAAACCAAAACAAAATATTCAAATTAAAATCTTGTTTCTATCTTTTCAGTTCTTAAATGAATTTAATAAAGATGACAGATATAGACGCAGTCGGGTTTTTTGTTTTCCTTACATATTTTTTTTTTGAAAAAATCGTCGTTGCGCTTTTTGTTCGTTGAAATCTCTACTTTCTGATGGTATAAAAAATGTCCGTTATATTAAGAAATAAATATGAATAAATAATTAGAAAATTATGTAAGCTTTATCTAAATATAACCATACCATACCAGCCCTGTATTATATACTACCCACTGCTGAGTACGGACCTCCTCTACAACTGAGAGGGTTAAGGCTTTATTCCACCACGCTGACCTAGTGCGGGTTGGCAGACTTCACATACCTTCGAAATTCAGAGAACTTCTCAGGTATGCAGGTTTCCTCACGATGTTTTCCTTCACCGTTAAAGCGAGCGATAATTCACAAAGAATACACACATAACTTTTTTTTAGAAAAGTCAGAGGTGTGGGCCCTTGGGTTTTGAACCTGCGGACATTCGTCTCGGCAGTCCGTTCCACTTCCAACTAGACTATCACCGCTCTAAATATATTATGTACTTAATTGCAACTGTCGAGTACAGCGGCATGCGACTAGAGTTAAGTTATACCCTAGACATTTTTTACTGGTGGTAAGGTCTCTCATATGTAATAATAATCCCTTCCTAGCCGATTTCGGCCACGGGGCCAATCTCAACGAAGATCAGCCAGGTGCGCAGGAGATATTAGATATTATAGTGCACAAGTGTGTGCGCAATACGCAAGTGCACATACTATTCCTTCACTCTCATAGACCGGTGAGACGGCAATCCGGCATGACCGGAGAGAGATCAGGCGCAGGACCAACGGCTTTACGTGCTTTCCGAGGCACGGGGTATCACACCGCCAACTTCCTGACTCCAAGCTGCGACTGAGTAATTTTTAAGATGGAAAAACCCAGTCGCAATGTTTTTGGCCCGACCCAGGATTCGAACCCAGGACCTCAGCGCGCAAATCGGACTCGTTCTGCGTATGCAATACAACTACGCCACCGAGGCAGTCAAGTCAAGTCTCATATGTAAGAGTCCGTCTGGGTGGGTACCACCGCAATGTCTATTTCTACCGCCAAGCATGCACATGCATGTGCATGCACTGTTGTGTTTCGGTTTGAAGGACATTGTAGCCAGTGTAACTACTGGACATAATGAGACTTAACATCTTATGTCTCAGGATGACGAGCGCAGTGGAATGCCACACAGTACTTTGTAACTCAAGGTGCTGTATGGTGTTACTACTGTTTATGGGTGGTCGTATCGCTTACCATCAGGCGAACAGCATGCTCGTCTCGTCATTCAATGCCATAAAAAAAAAGACATCACCATACTTATTTTAGACTATGATATCAAATAGGAATATTTTCTTGTTTAATATTTTTCCGTTATTCTTTCCGTACTCGGGTTACAGTTTTTGTATTTATATTTTATTTACCTTACATGTGTCGGGAACAAGGCAACGATGATCGCCGTATAATACCCAACAACGACGACGCCCACGGTGAACACTCCAAACAGCACGATGCTGCCGTACGCGTTGGGCACGAGGTTCACCAAGATGCCACAGGCTCCGCACACAGCGCAGATAATGATCACCAGGTTACGACGACCGACTTTGTTCACTACCTATTGGAAAAATGGGTTAAATTAAGTTGTAGAAATGTAAACAAACACTTACTAGCGGTAGGTCTCAAGTGTGCAAGGCGCCATCGGGGTACGTACCACCGCAATATATATTGCTACCGCCAAGTAGCAGTGTGTCAGCACTGTTGTGTTCCGGTTTGTAGGATATTGAAGCCAGCGTAATTACTGGGCATTTTGAGATTTAATAACTTGTATGTCTCAGGATGGCTTGGTAATTCAAAGTGCTGTATGGTGTTGCTACTGTTTATGGGCTGTCGTATCGCTTACCATTAGGCGAGCGGCATGTTCGTTTCGTCATTTAAAAGAAAAAAAAATTGAGAAAAATCTTTCAATTCCGTTTTTATGGCATGGTAAAGTAGCTCCACCATACTTGATACTAAGTTAAATTGCGTTCAGATAGAGTATCGAAACGAAAGACAACTATCAATCGCCAGGTGACACAATAACGAGGACAGTACCATAGTGGGACTTTCACTTTGTGTACGGTGGTTGCTATGCGGACGGATACAAATATACTACCACTAGCAAAGTAGCCTTTGTCGTTGAAAATTCAAAACAACACATCATGCCTTCATCCTCGAAGGGGTAGGTACAGGTGCAGCAGGTAATTTCACCACGTGTGTTCCGTTCCATGATGCAATAGGGTGAGATCCTACAACCTATATATTAGGTTGCGAAAAAGTTCCTTCGCATTTTATATGGAAACTCAAGACTTCTTTTTTCAAAGTTTATTTACATTAAATTACAGAATATAGGTGCCATTTTGTTCGAAGACTTTCTGCCAGCTTGTAGGTAGTGCCATAATCCCGTTTCTGTAGAAATGTTGGGGCTTCTGATAAAAAAAACGCAACAAGTAGTTTTGGCAGTCCTCTCTTGATGTCAACCTGTTACCTGACACTGCCTATATAATTCTGAAGAGACCGAAACTGAAGGTGCCAAGTCACGATTAAATGGTGGATGCATTAACACCTCCCAGCCAAACTCTCTTAATTTTTGGCTGAGTGGCTAAAGATGTGTGTAGTCTAGCGTTATCGTGATGAAAGACCACACCCTTTCTATTGATCAATTCCGGCCGCTTTCCCTCAACTTCTTGCTTTAATCTCATTAGTTGTTGGCAGTAGATCCGAATCGATGATTCTGCTAGACGGTAAAAGTTCATAATGAACAATGCTCTTCCTATGCCACCATACACACAGCATAGCCTTATTGCGAGTTAACCCAGGTTTTGCCACAGTCTGTGAAGCCTGACCGGCCTTTGATCACGCTCTTTTTGTACGTTCTTGTCGTACATGATCCACTTTTCATCACCAGTTATCAATCTCTTCAAAAACGATTCGGTTTCATTACGTCTCAATAAAGAATCGAAAATGAGTACACGGTTCATTAGGTATTTTTCAGTGAGCTCGTGTGGCGCCCAAATATCGAGCTTTTTTATGTACCCAGCTTTTTTCAAATGGGTCAAAACTGTTTTGTGGTCAATTCTCAGTTATTCAGCTAGGTCGTAACTACAGATATGTCGATATTGCTCCACTTTTTCAAAAATGGCGTCCACTTTATCCGTAACAGGGCGACGGGAGCGAGGTGCATCTTTGACATCAACAGTTTCAGATTGAAAACGGTTGAACTCACTTTGTGCTACTCTTACTGACACTGTATTAGGTCCATAAACGTCACATTTTTTTTTGTCATGGTTTGCAGTGCATTTTTTTCCTTTTTTATGCGAAACGACTTTTTCGCCGACCTATTATATCGCTATATCGAGTACAAATTCTAGACTCCAGCATGATACTAAGCAGAAAATCCAATATCACTTCAAATAAATCTCTGAATAATATCATACCTCGCACACATTACAACTACGCCACCAAGGCAACTCAGATGTCAACGATCGGTAATCACTTCCTACTTCGGTTCCTTGATTGCTCTTTTTTGTTAACCGAAAATGTTATCAATCGTGCTGCGGACTTACCAAACTGAGTAGACTGTTGACGAGAGATTTTATCACTGCCACAAGCAGTAGCATGAGGAGCGTAGTTTCGTTGAGGGCACACGGCACTGCGTCAGGCTGTCAACAAGTAAGAATATTACAAGATTTGAAATTCATTGGACATAATATTTTAGTAAGCTTGGGATTGTTACCATACCCGGCTCAAAATTCAATCCCAATACTGCTACATTATTTGTTTCAATCAGATTATTTCCACTTGATTATGGATCATATCATTAGTAAATCAATTCTCTTTTTTAAGTAGATTCTAAGTTCTATCGATTGTTATGCGAAACTGAAGAGTATAATTCTTACTTGTAGGACCAGAGTATATATATATCTATACTAATATATAAAGCTGAAGAGTTTGTTTGTTTGTTTGAACGCGCTAATCTCAGGAACTACTGGACCGATTTTGAAAATTCTTTCACTAATAGGAAGCTACATTAGTCCTGAGTGCTATAGGCTACTTTTTATCCTGGAAACATTTTTCCACGCGGGCGGATCCGCGCGCAATGCTAGTATATATATTGAGGCTCTTTTTCTTATAATGTAATAGCATATACCCATACCCAAGAGCATATAAAGCCCTAACTTATTTTGAATGTACACTCTTTTCAATAAACCATATTTCACTATCCTGGGATTGGACCAAGAATTTCACTGATTCATAGCCAAGTAAGTAGTAGTTAAAACATTCAGGTGATAATATTTTTCCTTACATCTGTTTCGACAGGATTTTCTATGCCTAGCCGCAAGACTCCGCATACTGTTAGGTTGTTACCCTCTCCTGTATCCAATATACTGATGAACTGATTCAGTATCGTCGGGAACCACACCATAAAGGCTCCAATCCTAAAAAAACAAATATTAGCCTAAAATTGATCAACTGTTTCCTGAACTTTTTATGGTAGGTTTGGGACAAGCCACTGTTCTGGTCATATCCGCTGATACGCTGTTGGTACCTCGATTTTTGTGCAACGTATTAATATGTACATACCTACTGAGTCCATCCAAAAAAATGTGTATAACCGTGAAAAATGTGTGTTTTCACGTATGCCACAGAAATGGACTTGGATTTTAAAATCGGGCACGTATTTTTTGTTTTAACTGGCACACGAAGTGACTCCAGTTTACTTGATGGTAAATGGAGTGATGTCCAGATGAAGTTTCGACTAACGAGAGATGTTTATCACTAGCCAGTCAACAAAATTATGCCGGCATGTTTAAAACTAGAAAATCGTATTTGAAAACCACTTTAAGGCGCAATATGTACTTTAAACCTGTTGCTGGAAATTAAGTTTTGCTTCTACCACTAACGGCCTGCCTGACCAAAATTCCCTCAGTAGAATCCAATCTTGAGAATCAATAACAAGGGCCTTCGATTAATGGATTTTTGGGCCTGACTGCCTCAGTGGCGTAGTTGTATTCCGTGCGTAGTACGGCACCGGTCTGAGGTCTCGGTCTCGGATCCCGGGCCGAGCAAAATGATATTGGGTCTTTCTGCTCAGTGACTGATATGGCGATAGGCTCTTCGTCTTCTTCAGCCTTTGGAAGTCAACTGCTGAACATAGACCTCCCCCAAAGATTTCGATAGGCTCACCCCTTATTATATCATGGAACACACTATGTGAAAAGTAGGTGCCCTAGTTGCACCTTTGCCTACCCTTTTGAGGATAAAGGCGTGTGTGTTTGTATGTTTTTTGAGTCAATAAAAGCTCTTACTGTTGGAAGACGAAGAGTGTTATCATTATAAGAGTGTATTTGAGGAGAGGCATCTGGAACAGCGGCACGATCTGATCCTTCGCTGATGACTTCTCGCTCTTTTGTGTTGACTCTAGCGATAGGCTCTTTACCTGAAGTACAGAATAGAATTAACTTACTAAAGGCTGATTTCCCAGTCATGCAATGAAATTAGTTTAGCAAGTTATAAAATTAATTCAATTTTTTGTCAATGCAACAGTGGTCTCATGACAAAACCTTGACTGAATTTAGATCATCCTTGAAATAAAGCTACCGAGGTAGTTAATACGTGTTCTTATTTTCTTTATGTATTAATGAAGAAAAGATATAACAAAAATACATATCTTACCGGATACTCAGCTCTAGCATTCAACTTATTCACTTTGTAAATTGCAGTTAGGTGTTGCAAAGCCCTTTCCCTGTCTCCCATGGCGTAGACAAACTTGGGACTCTCCTGCATGAAGAATAGGCAGAATGCTGTGACGATGCTTGGCAGAGAGTAGACGACAACAAGAGTTCGCCAGGAATTCCAGTAGATGCCCAATGCTGGAAGGTGGTGGGAAAATCTCAGGGGGATGACGGGTATTGCCAAAACTGGAAATAAAATAAATTAAGCATCGTCATACGTGTATGTTACGTTGTTTTCAAGGTATTACATTATTTTGGACTAAATTTGGTTATCGTCTTACCTGACATTATGCCCTGTGCAAGTAGGAAGACGCTGGATACCAACAGCACCACCAAGTTACGTTTCGCCATCGGAACGCTCTCAGACATCAGAGACATGAACATCGAGTACAGGCCTGAGGCACTGAATACAAAACAAGAAGATAAGGGGGTAGAAATTAAATAAATGTCTTTAGATGGCTGACACTTGCCAGCCTCAAAGTCAAGACTTGACGCAGTGCGTAATACGCACCTTCTCGTAAGCGCTCTTCCCTAACACTTAAAACACTTACCGCATCAGGGGCCATAGACTAAGTGCATTTCTAGGAATATCGTTAACATCGATCGATAAGTCTCGCGCAAAGATATGTCATTCCCATACATTTGTTGGTACTCTATTCGCGTTAAAGACTATACAGAGGCATCTTGTGTGTAACATGTGTTAAGATTACTTTAAGGTTTCCAACAAAAGGAGTGAACATCATCTTGAGTTTGTAGGTTTCTGTTGCAAGCTAACAGAACTTCCAGGCTGGCCTATAGTTATAGTGCGATTAGTTACTATACTCCTACTATACGCTATTAACCCGAATTTGAAATGAGCAAGAACTAATTACATTACGGCTCTGCCTTTTATCGTAAAGCTACTGATGTAAAGATAATGATGAGTAAGCTTGATGGTGAATCAGCAAGAACGATAAAAACATGAACAGATCCATCAGTCAAAATTGTCATATCAGTATTTCTGATTAATCAATCTATATATAATTGATAACATTTTGAGAAAAGCAATGCTTAACCACCTCTTAACGCTAAAACAAGTTTATAAGTAAGACTGATAATGCCAAGTAATGAAGCTGGCTTTCTCGTCCTTCAAACCGGAACACAACAGTGCATGCACATAGTTGCTTGGTAGAAATAGACATTGTGGTAGTACCCTGACGGCGCCTCGCATACGACGTACCACTAGTAAGAGACTTTTGCACACGACTCTGCCAAATTCAGTCGGAAATTAAAGGATCTTTATGAAAATCTCACGTGGGAAATGTTTTATTTATCGCATTTAAAGTAACTTAACTGTCGTTTATCTCAGTTATTACTTGTAACTACTGCGTCATAATCCTTGCTTCTTCATAGAACAATGTGCAGATTTTTGCGTAGCATTTTATTAAGTAATTATGAAAATTTCATGCGCATAACTTTATATATAAATATATATATATATATTCTGAATTAATTGCATAATTATTCTTCACTGGGTGTTGCTCGCGGCTCCCTAAAGACCCTAAAACACTGTAGCTATGTATAGCGCCACGTGTACGACGCCAGCGTCGTCTATTTACAATATCCCATGGGAGCAAATTAGCGGGATGAAAGTAGCCTATGTTAATCCAGGACATGGCCTCTCTGTCTGCCAAATTTCATCCAAATCCATACAGTTGTTTCTGCGTTTACTTCTATAAAACATTCAAACATTTTCACAAACTTTCGCATTAGTAAAAAGTAAGGTAAGATTAGATAAAGTATCTAATTGTCATTTATTTTAACTTATTTTAGATAACTGGAACGCATGGGACATATTCTTATAAAGCTGAAGAGTGTGTTTGCTTGTTTGAACGCGCTAATCTCGGGAACTACTAGACCGATTTTGAAAATTCTTTCACTAATAGGAGGCTACATTACACCTGAGTGCCATAGGCTACTTTTTATCCCGGAATAACGTTTCCACGCGGGCGGAGCCGCTGGAATTTGTGCCCGATATGGCGATAGGCTCGCCCCCTATCACATCATGGGACGGAATAAAAATGGCGAAAAGTGGGTGCATTAGTTGCGCCTCTGCCTACCCCTTCGGGGATAAAAGGCGTGAGTATGCGTATGCGCGTATTTTCAAAATCGGTGAAGTAGTTCCTGAGATTAGCGTGTTCAAACAAACAAACAAACCCTTCAGCTTTATAATATTAGTACAGATAGTCATACAACCGCTGTTCATTTTATACAAAGTGGTTGACATTGAATTTAGTTTTAGTTTGGTTGGATCTCTTGTAGTGTATTTATTATTTTGGCTTACCTTATCGAAAACTTCGGAATGTTTTTTGATAAAAATAGCAATTTCTAATATATATATTGAAGTTATGGTAAGCAGTTTTAATTTTCTGAACAGAAGTCTACAAGAATCTAGTGGTCGAAATTCCTGGTTGTATTTTTGTTACGTCACAAAGGATATCTTATCTTCCTTAATCACCATTAACATTATTAATGTTCGTCATAGCAAGCATGATTTTTCTTTTTTAGTAATCACACACTAATAATTATTTCATATAACCTGTTTGTCCTTTGCCTCTTAAACGTATAAAAAAATTGCAAGCTAAATACAATGGTCTCTTGTATGCCAGAACCCATCTCGATAGATACCCCAACATTGTCTATTTTTTGTGGTCTGTCGCCAAACAAGAGTGTACAGTAACCGCAATGTCTATTTCTACCGCCAAGCGGCAGTGTGCATGCACTGTTGTGTTTCGGTTTGAAGGACATTGTAGCCAGTGTAACTACTGGACATAACGAGACTTAACATCCTATGTCTCAGGATGACGAGCGCAGTGCAATGCCACACAGTATTTTGTAACTCAAGGTGCTGGATGGTGTTGCTACTGTTTATGGGTGGTCGTATCGCTTACAATCAGGCTAACGGCATGCTCGTCTCGTCATTCAATGCCATAAAAAAATGTTTTGAAGGACATTGTTATCAGTGTAAATACTGAGCTCTTGTTGACAATCCTCGGCAGTCATACGTACTTCACAATTAATTGCCTATAGTTCATTTATTGAATAGGTTATCCAACAGAGAACCAAAGTCACCGACATGACGTAGCAAAAGGGATTAGTTGAAGTGGCAGTGGGCTGGTCATATCTGTCGAGGAACCGACTACCGCTGAAGCAAACGAATTCTTGAGTGGGGACCGCGAGTTGTCAAACGTAGTGTGGGATGCCCTCCAATTAGGTGGAGGGAGGTTTTAAGTAAGGTCGCTGGCAGAAACTGAATGCGACAAGCCGAAGAGAGAGAAAAATGGTAAGAATTTGAGGAGGCCAACATCCAGCAGTTGACTGCTATGGGCCGATGATCATGATTTATTGAGTCGTGATTACTAGCGGCTTGCTGGCTCTACTTACAAAATGGAAGCCGCGAACTGCAACAGCATCAGCATGATCCAGTCGACAGATATGCTGGCAAGTGCGTTGAGAGTAGCGCCGCCCAGTAAGGAGAAAATGATCATACTCTTGCGGCCGCGCGTGTCTGCCAAGTACCCCCATATTAGTGTGCCGATGATTGCGCCTGGAATAGTAAAAGATATGACGAAAATCTTTCGATGTCTAGAAGAACGTATCTAAAACTGACCACAGAAAAAGCTAACGACAAGCTGGCAACCTTTAATAATAAAAAATAATAATTAAATCTTTATTTGGCACAGAAAACATTACTTGAAATAAAGTACAATTGTTTTTTTTTTTTTTTAAATCTCATTTATTTATAAATAAAAGGAGTTTAATCACTACATTCAACGTGATTATGTCACCCCCGTATAACCAACACAGTACAATGATATTAAAATTAACGCTAAGCTATAAATACAGCCGATTGTGATCTATTCTCTATTAAGACTTGCAAATACCAATGTGCATAGTTTCCAGGCTTCATTGGATAAAGGGGAGGCTAATATACTGTTACATGCTCCTACTTCAAATTTTCCCCGAAACATATTCTGTCTTTCCAATGCGTATCGTTCACATTCCACTAGCACATGTTGTATGTCTTCTCTTACGCCACAAACTGTACAATTTGGTGTGTTTGATCTTCCCACCAAGTGTGCAAATGAATTAGTTGGGATGTGACCAGCACGCATTCTCAGTAGAGCTACTATATGTTTCCTATCTATTTTTCTTTTTTCAAACCATGGGTATTGAAGTGGCTCGGCTTGGATGGTTTTGTACCATATTCCTTTAGCTTTCGAGCGTTCTTCATAGTATTCATTCCATCTTTGTCTGCATAGGTTTTTAACACGTCCAATTATATCGGAGTACACCGGTAAAGCTGCATAACTGATACCTTCATGAACCGCTTGTTGAGCTCCTAAATCTGCCATTTCGTTACCCATGATTCCTGAATGTGAGGGAATCCACTGAATGATGACATTTTTGTTCATTGCACGAATTTTGCATATAGTGTTTAAAATTACTACGGCTATCGGGAGCCCTCGAAGACTCGAGGGTACACGAGCCAGATGTTGAAGACTGCTCTTTGAGTCGGAAAAAATAACAAAATTCTCTTGATCAATGTCTAATATATATGATAGGGCTTCGGAGATAGCTATAAGTTCACAATTCATAATGGAAAGGTTTGCTTCGATTTTAAATTTTGTTATAATATTAAGTTGAGGATCAAAGAAAGCAGCACCCAAATCCTGACCATCCTTTGACCCATCTGTATACAGTTCATATGAACAAATAAAGTTATTATTTACCATTTTTATAAAGTTAATTTTAAGATCTCGTGCATTAGTCAGTCTTTTGGCTTTATTGACGCCTTCGATTTTGGTGGATACTATATCTGTTATATCGATGCTGTTTATCCATGTGTCCATGGAAAAAACATCTGGTATATAACTTGAGTACATACGTATATTTTTGTATACTCTGTGAATATCCACCAAAGGAGGTAGCTTTTTGTTTCTCCAGTATGACCCTTGACATAAGACGGAGAGTTCTTCTAGTTCATTTAGAATAATGTTATTAGCAACCGATTTTGAGCGTAAATAGTATTTACCAGTTAAATACAGTCTACGTATTGATAATGGCTGGATGCATAATTCACTTTCCATTATATGGATTGGGGTGGTTTTGATAAAGCCACCGATGATTCTCATAGCATAGTTTTGTACTCTGTCTAGTTTAATAAGGTTGCTATGTGCACTGTTTCCATATAAACAAGAACCATAATCAATCCTACTACGAATTATGGCTATATACATTTTTCGGAGATGTTTGGGATGTAGGCCCCATTTAGCCCCAGCCAGAACCTTAAAGATGTTTAAAAACCGGGTGTTTTTTGTGTATATTTCAGATATGTGTTTACCCCATTTTAAAGCACCGTCCAGCCATATGCCAAGGTATTTAACATTGTTTACTTGTTCTATAGCTTTATTGTTAACTGTCAATTGAATGCTTTTTCTTGTTCTACCTCTATTAAAAATGCAAACCTTAGTTTTTTTGTGTGAAATATTTAGGCCTAATTCTGCAATCATGGATTGGAAATAGTTTAAGGAATTTTGAATAATAGATACGGAATTTGAAAGCTCCTTCTGACTATTGTATATAATAAAATCATCCGCATATTGCAGTATGTGAACACCTTTTATGTTTTTACAGATTTTAATTGTAGCTATGTTGAACAGTAAAGGAGACAAAGGGTCTCCTTGAGCAATACCTAAACCAGTAGTTCTGTACAGGTGATTGGATTCTCCCAGTTGAATACTTAAATGTCTCTGATGAAGATATTGCCACAAATAATTGCAGTAAATGTTACCCACACCGATATTATCTAAGACATTTAAAAGAGAGAGTAGATTTATATTATTGTAGGCATTCTCGATGTCTAAAAAACAGCCTACTGTTGGGCAGCCCTTAGAAAAAGCTATCTGTATCCGAGAGACTAACCTAGCGAGACCATCGCAACATGATCTGGATCTTCTGAAACCAATGGTATCTTGTGAAAGATATTTATTTTTCTCTAGGTACCATTCGAGTCTGCGTGCTATGATTGTGTGGAGTATTTTACAAAGACAGGATATGAGTGCTATAGGCCTGTAGCCTACATTTGAACTAGACTCCTCGCCTCGTTTTGGAATAGGGATAACTTTCACCTGTCTCCATTGTTGTGGAACGAAACCCGAAAATAGAAATCTATTGTATATGGAAGTCAATATGATTTTACCTTTGGGAGGAAGGTGCTTTACCATGGAGTACGAGATGTTGTCTAGGCCTGGAGCAGTATCCGTTTTTTTAACTGAGTTTATAACTTCCTGAACCGAAATAGGCTTAGATAGTAAGCTGTTTACGGAAGTATATATGGGAGTAGGTGGGGAAACATAGTCTGGAGCGAGATTTTTTAACAGTTTTAGGGCTTTATCATGATTAATAGGAACTGTCTGCATTTTATATCCTTTGAACCATTTCATTTTTTTCCACATTTCACTTGGAGAAGTAGAACTGTCTATGTTGCTGCAGAACTCTTGGAACGATCTATGTTTGCTCTGGCGTATTAACCTTTGAGCGTCACATACTTTTCTTTGCAAAGCTTCCAAATTTTCAGGAGTGGGGTTGCGCCTAAATTTAGATAATGCAAGTCGTCTCTGTGCTACTACGTGGGATAAGTTCGAGTGCCAGTATGGTTTTGGCGAAAAATTTCTTCGTTGAATAGGGTTTTCACATGCTCTAATTGGAGGAATACACTCATCAGCTACGCTATTTATAATATCTAAAAATATGTTATACGCAGATTGGTGGTCCAAAGGAAGGTTTAAATTTGATAGTTTTGAGTTAGTTTTTTTTAAATATTCTCTCCAGTCAGCTTTCTTGAAGTTTCTCCGGTATTTAAATGAAGTTGGATAATTCACCTCCAGCTCAATTCTAATCATGAGATGGTCACTCCCCAGGTTTTCATTCATGACATTCCATTTGAATTTAAAGGCCAAATCTGTCGACACAATCGTTACATCTGGGGAGGTTCTTTGTATTTGTCCATTGGTTAATTTAATTCGTGTATGCATATTTTCATTTAGTATGAAGAGGTTATTGTCCATAATAGCATCAAAAATTTGTATTCCTCTCGCATCGGTTTTGATAGACCAGTTTGGATGATGGCCATTCAAGTCTCCGGCTATAAGAACCTTCCCTTTTGATATTGAAAAAATTTCGTCCCAATCACTTTTAGATGTATAGACTGATGAAGGACAGTAGATGGAAATTATGTCTTCAAGGTGAGTGCAATTAAGTACCTTTATGTGCATTATTTGTATTTGTGAGTTTGCAATATTGTCCATACACGGCATTGCTTTAATAGAGTAGTGCGTCATGATTGCTGTACCACCGTATCCATCATCGCGATCTGTTCTGAATATGTTGTATCCGGATATTCGAAAGGGGCTATCAGGATCGAGCCAAGTTTCACTAAGGATGGCTATATGTATCTTTTCTTGATTCATTAGTGCTTCAAATTCGGTACTTTTAGGTCGCAAGCTCTGAGAATTCCATTGTATTATGTTAAGCGTTTTCATATTTGTGGTTGTATTATCCATCTTCACGTGTTATAAAATCTAGGATCGTCTGCAGTATGGGCCACTCAGGAATATAATCAGCAACTAGTAATATCACCCATTCTACGCAAGCTTTAATATTAATCTTCAATTTGGACTGAATTGTTACACCTCTAATAAATAATATCTCTTTTATTTTCCTGAGAAGTTCCTGAATGTGGACTGTTTTTTCCCTTCTTTCTTCGAAAGGCATGTCGTTCATTTGTTGTTCATCTGGACTACTTGTGGCGGGTTCCTCAAAACTGTCAGACCAAACATATGGTGAAGAAGGTCTTCGGCTCGGTTTTTTAAGTAAAGGCTTTTTGATGTTATTGCTTTTAGTTTTATTTTTGGCTACATTCGCAAAAGTTGTGTTGGTTATAGTTGTCGAAGTGCCAGGTTGTCCTTCGTCAGTAATAAAGGATTTAGTGTTACTTTGATCTCCCTCTGTTTCCTTTAGTCGTGTTGGGTCAGGAGAAACTGGCGGCACGTACATTGTTAAAGCCATTCTATACGTGCAGTTAAATTCAGCCATAATTTCCCTTAACTTCTTTTCCTTACAAAATGCTGGGCACGATGTTCTTGCTAGTGCCATATGGTTGCCTTTGCAGTTCACACATCTGAAGTTTTGAGTGTCACAGTTCGTGTGTCCACCACCACACTTAGGACATGTTATCTTATTCGACGGACATCGTTTAGAGATGTGGCCAAATTTCCAGCATTTTCCGCACTGCGAGACTGGGAAGACATACGGCTCAACTCTAATTCTTAATTCATCTACGGTGACGTAGCCTGGTAGGAATGAACCCTTAAAACATAGTCGAACACACTCACTGGGTTTCCACCCGCCCTCCTCTATGTTACGGCAATTGAGACGATGCACAGAAATTATTTCGGCATTGCTAGGACAGATTATGTTTGTCAAAATTTCAGTGTCGTTTAATCCTACGTCTACATTCTTTATAACGCCGAAGGACATCTTTGTCTCCATAGCCTTATTGATTCGCCATCCCATGTTTATTAGTTCATTACTATTTTCTAACCTTAAAGCACTATCCTCGTTGTTGAGGTCAACGCGGATTTTATAGGGAGATAAAAACTTAACTCGTGCAATGCCGTTAATATTAAGAGATTTTAATAATTTTGCCATAGCAAACATTTTTGGCATTTTTTCCTTAGATGAAATGTATATTTCAATTGGGTCAGATTTTGATTTGAGTTTTTTTTCTTTAGTAGATACTATTCTCCATTCTTGTTCCTCCTCCTCTCTTTCTCTTTTGCTTGGTCTTGGTGAGCCATCTATTCGTATGTATTCTTCTAAGTTCGTATAGTAACTTTCTTGGCAAGTTTCCATTTCGGATTCTTTCGAACACTCAGCACTATCCAAAACAGACTGCACAGTTGTAGTATTATTCATTATGGCGGTAGGTATGAATAAAATCCCATTGTTATACGTAGCCCAACCGCCAGGTAGTGACCCGGCGGGGTGAGCACCGCGCGCGGTTACTTGTAAGACGTAAACAAGTGATAACGCTTGATGACACGACTCACTCGCACGAATGTCGTAACGATACTGAAGTACAATTGTATGTCGCTAACAGCAGTAGTTAGAATCTAACTGTTTCGCAGTTAACAGCGCTCATCTTCAGGTATAACATTGTTTTTGTTACATGTATGAACAAACAAATAAAAAAAAAATACAGCATACAATGATTAAACTTAACAAAAGTGTGTAAGTTTGTGTGCTCTGTATGTGTGTGTGTGTGAGTATGTGAGTAGAACCTCAAAACTAGTACCTGTGACTAGCATATGCTGCTTAAGGGTCTTTCTGTTTCATCATATTATGCGAGAGTCATTAGCCATTTCATTAAAGCCTTTTTAATATTCTATACGATATAACACATAAGTATATTGAGAATTTTATTTACGTCGTTATAGAGCTTAGAGCTCATAAAATAAAATAAATACCTTTGTTTGAGTATTTGACTTTATTAGAATTGTTGATGTAAACTGTAAACAGTTTTAATTTTATTTCCAGTTTGAAAATAGACCTTAAATTTCCAGAAATTTTCTTACTATAAATTGATTAAATTATAAGTAGTCTACCAAAAAACCCAATGATATTCGGTGTTTAAAAAAGGCCCTATTGATTCTAATTCATATACGGGTTATAGCAAATAAAAACTTCATGATAAAGAGATAATATTATCCAGGCAATTTATTGCGTGCCTTTAAAAATATGTCCATGAGTGTATGATTATACAATTTTAGCGTTATCAAATAATATTATGATGACATAAACTGATAATATTATACTGAGTCAGAGTGAACGTTCCAAAGTATTTTCACATTTAATGAGTAATGATAAAAACTCATGTTTGCTGATATCCAAAGAGTTCTAAGATTATAAGAGCGGACATTGGGAAAATTGTCATACAAAAATTTTGAGCCTGTTCGGCAGTGACTCAATCTACCGTTTTTTTTATGGTCTTACCGGCCAGTAGCCTGACGCGAGTCGGCTTTTCTGGCCACACCAGAATTTCGGGTGAACGCTTTAGGCGCTCGCAACCCTTGATTTAAGTAACCATGCTGAGGGCAACCCACTAACGGGTTACGAACCTCGGCTCAGGACGGTCACTGGGAGAGGATAAGACATCACCGATTACTGGGGAAGGTTGGTGTTTCACCTAATCCTATCCATTTATTTCGTCGGCACGCGGGCCGGAACTGTTAGGAGGGTCGGGAGGGCGACGGGGAACGCGGTGAGGTCCTCGGCGGCGAGGATGGAACTGCGGTCGTGTGGAGTGTAGGAGTTTTACGAACTCGTTCTTACTGCGAATGGCCAGAGTGATATCGTCCTCTGGATCGGTTAGGATTGAAGGCGGGCGTCTCCATTTGGCGCGGTCGAATGGAGATATCAATCTACCGTGAAATAACAAAATACCTATGTAAAATTCATTAGAACATACTTTGACATGGTCGTAATGCGTATATTTCCTTGCAAAATATTGTTTTCTTTACATAATTTAATGAGATTTAAACATACCGAGACGTCGTGTCATAGGGAAATGTCCTTAGAGCATTTAGCATTTAAGGAAATGTCAGATAGGACAGCGACTTATTACCAATTAGTAATAACTTTTGGATGAAAAATTTGGTCCTGATGTCCGGTCTATACTGTTTAATGTCTTTGCTGATATCTCATGAAAAGTTCGATTTGTGTAAAAGTGAAAATCCTCAATATTATTTTGATAGAAATAGCGTATGCGGCAGCGTAAATAACGCTCTTAGAATTGATTAACTGGACTACACAGAAAGCTCGTTATATCATTGGAAATATTTAATTACTATTAGCAGAGGTTACACTACATCCAATGTACATAACAGTAACACCTTTGATTAATAATATGTCTAGATATAGTGACGTGCTGCAATGAAATTAAAACAAACAAGCCGACTTGGCTTAAGCTAGTGTGCGTTACAGCTGTGTCACAGAAGTATAACAAGCAAGGCTGTGTCATACGCTATCGCTGCGTCATTATGCTTATCCTTGTGTGCGCGCACAATGATACCAGTTATTGCATGGTTTTTATTAAAAATAATATTCAACGAACCAGACATTAATTTCTCTGATTATAATTTTGGAATTACTCTAAAGATAACAAACATTTTATTAAATCTAGATACATGATTACGTAATTCCATTAACTAATATTAGAAAGGATAAAAAATAGCCTTTGTCCTTCTCAGGACCTGAAACTATCTCCATAACAAATTGCTCGCGGTTGCAACAGAGGAAAAGGTTTTTCCGGGATAAAAATACCGGGTTTTTGAAACGAGCATTTTTTGGTGCCTTGCGGTGAGTGGCAAAGTGCCGGGTCCGCCACGGGCGGCAAGTACCCAAGCTACGCCACTGACAATACGTACCATACGTATACTTAACTAATTTTTATTTCCAATTTTAAAAGTAATTTTACTTGTTGCTTTAAACGTCGAAAATATATTGACCGTTTAGTCAAAAAAACATTTAGGTACTTTGGATCCATTTTCCCATTTTTGAGGGAAAGCTGATTCCATAAACTAGCAACCGATAAAAATTGCGAACTCTTATTAATTTATTTAACAAAATATGTCAACGGGCTTATTTTCCAAGAAATTATTATAAAAAATGTAACTTAACGGTGAGGTGACATTATTCGTTGTTTTAAATCGACCCTTATAGTTTTTACACACTATAACCAAAGAAACCGACACTTTCGATGAATATAAATCTGCGTAACAACGTGAGCGACCGCCATGACAGCTCGAAGCGTTGCGTCGAATAACCTCATATTGTTCTTTGTTACTGATATGTTTTTCTGGCAGCTTCGCCCACATAAAATTGGATAATAACAAAATTTTAAAAGTAAAATATCGATACTTTTCGCTGTTAAGAGACCACCATGACTTTATTCACTTACGTACATAATTTCGCGCTCCTTCGATCTGTGTATTTGAAGTTGAGCAAACGCGAAAAAATGGTTTTATATGCAAAAAAAATTAAGCTGAACCTCTTCTTTCTCAAAAACGAGGATTTATGAACCCCTTTTATATTACGAAACTAGACAAAGATGTTATTACAACGTGGTTTAAAATATTTCGAACGAGAGAGGGCGTAAAACACAAAAACAAAACAATAATTTGTGACTAATTAAAAATCTCCGCACCCGCAGTAGGCCACCGTATTGGACTGAGGCTTAAACCCTCTCAGTAGTAGCGGAGGCCATTGCTCAGCAGTGGGCAGTATATAATATAGGACTGGTATTATTAAACATTTAAAAATATATATTTCTAATGATCTAAAACGTCTATGTGATGTCAGATCTTTTAAGTGACGAGAGGATAAAGTTAAAGCATTTCAATAATTCATTATTGAATAATCAGCAGCATTTGGAGGATTTTCAATAATTTATGACTGGTAATGGTACTTTATTGTTTTAATTCTTTATTGTACTGATACTACAAGCGGTCTGACGCTCGTCCTTATAAGCATATTGGTGCTGTAAGGTGTGAACTACTTTATTTAAGAATGATCGCTAAAGTGGCCCATAAATAGTTTTGCTAGCTTTTAATTAGGTATATATTAAGTATTTTACAATAAAATTCATGCGTTTTAAAGAACCTTTGAATAAAAAATAAAGTTCTTGAGATAAAGTACAATGATAGGTAGGTACGGAAATTATTCAAAGGCAATTTATTATTCCTCAAATTGTAACTTTTGATTTGCAAGTTTTGTGAAAAAAATATTTGTTTATTTATTTATTTACATCTTTATTGTACAGCCAGCCACAAAAGTCACTTGACAAAAATAAAACCACAGAAATAATAGACACCCTTAACATCGAATGGCGTTGATCAGTTGGTTACCGCCAAATAAGTCTCTGAACACATTAAATCAAAAATATTGTTGAACAACGTGGAAATAAAAGTGACTGAACACAATCACAGTGTAAATATCGGTGACCAACATGGACCCAAAAACGTTGAACACGCTTATAACAAAAAAAAGATTAACTTTTATAAAATACGCATTGAATTAGATTTTAATTATCTTCACAAAGTTTTATTGTAAGATTCTTTAATGCATTTTTTACAAGTGTAGATTTTTCTAAATAGAGAGTTTTATCCAACAAACCATTTTTGCACAAGTTAAATTGTGCTACATCAAAGCGGTCTTATTATTTTTACGCACGTAAAATGTTTTTCTTAAAATTCGTTTTAAACGCATACTGTGGATGTTAAAAATCCTACTAATATTATAAACGCGAAAGTTTGTAAGTATGGAGGTTTGTTACTCTTTCATGCAATAACTACAGTACGGATTTCGATGAAATTTGGCACACGTGTAGATCATGTCCTGGATTAACACATAGGTTACTTTTTATCCCGGGAAAATATAAAGCGGGACTTTTATCGCGGAACAACTTTTTAACGCGGGCGGAGCCGCGGGCAAAAGCTAGTACCAAATAAATTTGGACCATGTCCTAGATTAACATCTTGTGCCGCGATCAATATATAATACACATACACACACTCACTCCCGTTATCCCCGAAGTGGTAGGCAGAGGTGCAACTAACTAGTGCACCCACTTTTCGCCGTGCGGATTCCGTCCCACGTGTGATAGGGGGCGAGCCTATCGCCATATCGGGCACAAATACCAGATTCCGGGCTGATACTGAGTAGAAAAACCCAATATCACTTTGCCCGACCCGGGGATGTAACCCGAGACCTCAGCATTGGAGTCGTACTGAAATACAACTACGCCACCGAGACGTATAATATGGTGATATTACATATTTATTAAGTCTCAATTCCTTTTTTCCTCGTTTATCGAACTTATTACTGTCTATGTTTAATGATACTACGAATTCCTACAGTCAAACATAACGACCAAAAAAAATAAATTAAATTGCTCATAGTGTTATTTCATTGATGTTTATAACAGGTCGTATTAACATCTTAGAGAAAAAAATGTTATTTACACCCAAAGAAAAAATAACCCTTGTAAGTTTTAAGAATGTAAGGCCGTTTAATTTTTTTAGGCTCTTAAGAGAGTAATTTATTTATTTATTTATTTATCATAGCACAATCACGTCAAGTAGGTACATGCAAATTACATAACATACAGATTTAAGCGGTATCCTGTCCGATGTATATGACAACAACGGTTTACATAACATTATAATTATTGATTGGCTCAGTGTAAACCGAATTTGAGAAGGGCTCAACTATCAAAATCTAAACTAAAACTTAAACTAACACTTTTTGTTACAAGGATAGTACAAATATTATGACAAGTATATCTAGGTAAATCTAGTCGAGCCTTGAAGCTGCAAGGATATAATTTTCTTTACTAATAATTCCATGCCAACTTCTTATTATCAGTCAGTAAACCCTCTAAGAATCCCGTGAGATAATATTATTATTTATCAGTACCAAAGAGTTCTAAGGTTACATAGAACGGACATTGGGAAAATTTTCATACAAAAAAAATCAGCTTGTTCGTCAGTAACTCAATCTACCGTGAAATAGCAAAACACCTATGTAAAATGCATTAGAACGTACTTTGACATGATCGTAATGCGCAAATTGGCATATTTCTTTCAAAAATATTGCTGTCTTTACAAAATTTGCGCACACCGAGACATCTTCTAACATGGAGGTGTCACATAAGACAGCGACTTATTACCAATTGGTAATGACTTTGAGACGAAAAATTTGGGCCTAATCATTGATGTATTAAAAAACCTGGCCTAATGTCCTGTCTATAACTAACTATACTATTTAATGTCTTTATCAGTACCTAGATAACGGGATTTTAATAAGCATCACGGTATTGTAAAAATAATCGATTCTCTAAGATAACGATCTACATGCTAAGTGCTGCGTCAGTTACAATTATTTCCAGAGGCGTACCAACTACCAACCTGAAAACCAACGAAAATCCTCTCGTAGATTTTAAAATAAGAAATCGGCAATTTTTTGTCCTGGTAATTTAAGGGTGTTTCGCTTTTTTCGTGAACATTCCATGTCCGTCAAGAAAAAAATATTTGTGCATAGAATATCTGAAATACATTCCATAAAAAGGAAATCGAACATAATAGAAGTATGCTTATATCCATGTGATATTTACAGCACTATGTAACGTAATTAAAAAGTTTTTACGAATAATCTTTACTAATTCTCATAACTTTCGGTGTCCGTTTTCTACTTTTGTTAATAC
This sequence comes from Sphinx pinastri, assembly GCA_947568825.1. Taxonomy (NCBI): domain Eukaryota; kingdom Metazoa; phylum Arthropoda; class Insecta; order Lepidoptera; family Sphingidae; genus Sphinx; species Sphinx pinastri. Next base: position 2,300,574 of record OX387627.1, on the reverse strand, counting down.
GCTTGCAATTTAACAATAATATTAATATTTATTTATTGGTTACAAACAAAATAATTATATACCGAAAATATATGAAAATCGCAACATGCCCATGTAAAGTAAATAGCGATAGCCTCGAAAAATAATGAAATATTAATTCTTAAAAATTTTACATATTTTTTTTCTTCGGTTCGTGGGGAAATCTAAATTTCTCTTTGCGTACGAACTTAAACGCCATCATTCAGTCATGCTGCGCCCCGCGCACATCTCGGTCACCCAGAAAACATCGTAACAAGTCCACGTGTCTTCGTGGCAAAGAAATATATTCGTATAAAGCTGCACAGGCGGTGTTTTATTTTATGTCGTTCACTTTCATGTCGTCTGTTTTATTAAGTAAGAATTATTGATTTTGTTTATTTAGTAACCAATTATGAATTCTAGTAAGTAGGTACCTGCCTAGATTAATCTACACACAAGATTCGTTATTTTGATATTCTGTAGGAAAAATGGTTTTAAGGATACAATCCTCTTTACTATCGTCTTCATTTCCATCGTTTACCGTCGTTTATTTCGACGATGGTGTTTGAAACGATGGTACTGAGACTCTATTTAACATAAATATTTTTTTTATTTTCAAATACGAATATTTGAATACTAATGTTCTTCATTTTTGTGAACTGTCTAGTTCATTTATGGTCCAAATTTCGTCCAAATTCCTTTGTTTGTGAAATAATAAAAAATACATAGGCACATAAAATATTATGGATCTGCACTAATATCATACGTAAGTTTTCAGATTGCTACAACCATTAATTAAGCACCCATATGCTACCAAATCGGCCTGAGTACAAAACAGAGTAAGAAGACTATTTCACTACACGGAGGTGTGAAACATGGAGATATTGCAATCATGCATGCAATCAGCCCTGTATTATATACTGCCCACTGCTGAGCACGGGCCTCCTCTACTACTGAGAAGGTTTTAGGCCTTAGTCCACCACGCTGGCCTAGTGCGGGTTGGCGGACTTCATATACCTTCGAAATTCAGAGAACTTCTCAGGTATGCAGGTTTCCTCACGATGTTTTCCTTCACCGTTAAAGCGAACGATAATTGATATACAATACACACGTAACTACGAAAAGTCAGAGGTGTGTGCCTTGGTTTTGAACCTCCGGACATTGTCTCGGCAGACCGTTCCATTCCCAACCAGGCTATCGTCCACTTGGAGATATTATTTCTTTGAAACTGTTCACTGCTGCGTTGTAAGATACCTTCAAGCTCTTGAATTGTAAAGGATTCGCCACCAACATCAATGGTGAATACATCACTCACCTTCGTTTTGTCGTGCCATTGTTAACTTAGCAGAATCGCTGGAAGATCTTAGCGCTATGCTCAGGGATTTCAACGGAGTTTCTGAGCTAGTGGACCTCAGAATGAATACGGACAAAACCAAAATCTTGTCGAATGTTCATGTTATGTCTACATTGATTAGCGTTGGGAACCCAACTCTCGAAGTTGTTGACGAATACGTCTACTTAGGATAAGTGGTCCTACTAGGCAAGTCCAACTTAAAGAGAGAGGTCAATTGTCAAATCCAGCTCGGTTGGGTAGCGTTTGGGACCATGTGCCTTGTAGATCGGCGGCATTTAGAGAATTCCGTTACCGTATCCCTTGCGTGGTGTAAGAGGCGACTTAATGGGGCTTTATGGGGGTCACGAGGCAAGCAGTGAAGAGTTGTTTGCTCATCTACTCCAATGAGGCGACCACAATACGGATGACTATGCGGGTGGTTGGTCTGCCGCTGTTGTAGACGCTAAGAGCATCTTTCGGGATTTAGGGGCTTCTTTAGCCCTCTACTTAGTGAGACGGGCCGTAAGCCGGCATCCTGAAGGAACGGCTCTGCGCAGCTATCTTAGCGTAATACGACATCCTGTGACCGTCTCGCATGCACCGAAGAAGGCTACCGCAGGTCGTTATACACGGTATACGGTATATAGTGTTAGGAACTCATACCAGTGCTCGCTCGGACGATGTTATACTTCTGAGCATCGACATTGGGTTGTAAGACCGGTAAACTAACATTACTTATTCCTCCAATGGCGGTAGAGACCACGCGTTTTCTAACCGTGAAAAAAAAGCGTTCGGCTAACTAGGCAAGGTCTTCTCATCCAAAATACCCCAGTGCCTGAAGACAAAAATCTTCTATTACCGTATCTTTACGATTTTTAAAAACATTATAACTTTTTGTTATTCATAATAAAACGGTAGAAACCGCAAAGGATAGAAGGACTTTCCATATATTAATGATATTAGATGAAATCATCAAGATATTTAACAATAATTTGCATTTTTAAAAAAGTCGTCGAAAAATGCGAATCACCGTTAATCTGAGAGTTTATGCAGATATTTGTATATTTAAATGTATTTTTGAGGGATTACGATGTACGATACGAATGTTTTTTGGAGTGATTACGACGACTATAAACTGAATAGATTTATATATTTTTTTTCATACGAATAAACCAATTCTTGGGTTAGTAGTTATCTCGGAAAAGTTTAAGTTGCAGTAAGTTTAATTGAAAACCCTACAATTGCAAAAGCGGGTATAAAAGTAAACCCAAAAGAGCTCTACTCATATCACCACACAGTAATCAATGTTGTAAATATTATATGGTAGTTTCAGTACATTCTTTATTGCGAAACTTATCTAGTACCTAATCAGCTGTACTTATTACAATAATAAAATTCACGTGTGGTACTAAATATCTCGTTGTTTTGGTATATTTTTTGCATAATTAGGTACTTATCCTTTTTTGTAGAATCCTTTCAGACGAGGGAAGAGAAAATTGATCCCACCAAAAACATTTTCATGTAAAAGACTTAGAGACAATTTTGATGCAATCTTGTAACGGTAAACTTGTTAAAAGTGACTGGACATCAAAACTAACCATTGTTTCATTGTCAGCTAATTGTAGGTGTTTAATATCACTGACAAACCTGAACATACCTGAACGGTGAATCTCATCACCATCCAAAACAGTTAGCTACCGTGGGTAAATCTTTGTTTCAGAGAGCACAAGGAATCTGTGACGAGAAACACCTGGGCGCTGAGCTGTATCATGTCAAGCAAGTACTGCGCGACAACAAGCTCCAAATTCCACGCCGCCGTCACAGAAACCGAGTGAAACCAGCCACAGTCGAACGTGTCCCGGTTGTATTACCATATGTAAGAGGAGTCACCGACAAGATTAGCTACATCCTGAAGCGTGCTTCAATCAAAACGAATTTCAAGCCGCCTAAAAAGATTAGTCAATTTTTACCACCTGTCAAGTGCCATATACCTCTACAAGAACCAGGCGTATACAAGATTGATTATGACTGTGGCTTCTCTTATATCGGCCAAACAAAAAGAAACGTACGGACCCGCGTAAAAGAACATATAGCTGACGTGAAACACCGACGCTCTACGAAGTCTGCAGTTGCTGAACATTCAGAACAAGGCTCCAAGCATTACCTTAGATTTAACAAACCACAAATCCTTACCAAAGAACACCGATTCCTACCTAGGATGTTTCGCGAGGCTATTGAAATTAAAAAACATCCAAATTTCAATAGAGAAGATGGTTGGAAGCTTGCACAAGCCTGGGATCCAATTATACATCTTATTAAATCGGACCCCAAAATACCAACTGCCAGACCTCAAGACACTGTGAGCTCTTTCTGCGTAGATCGGACCGTCATTAACAAATTTTTTGAAAATGTATAATTAAAAAATGAAGGTAGATATTGTAACATTAACTTTTCGGACCACCAACACCTCAGTCCGCCCCGTGACCACAAAGTGCTGCAAAGCCTTCGAAACGTCGGGAGAAAATATTAATTAAAAAACCGCGATAAAATCCGCAATATAGTTTTATTTCAATGTCTAACATTCGCGTAAATATAAGAAGTCATTATGTAAAATGTTGCCAAGACGAGATCATGACTCACACTATCAAATAGTTATCAGATCTCATGTTGAGCCAAGCTCTAAAAGCTATAACTTCATAAATTCTATACCTTAGTCAATGTGGCTTGGTCAACGAAATAAATCAAATAGAATGATAGGGAGGAATTGGAAATATATTTTTCCACTCCTCTCCATAGCAAAGCGTGAACCAATTAAGAGTCAGTAGGAGAATAGTATTGGTTTTAATAATTACTTTCGTCAACTTACCTACAATCGGTGCAGCTGCCAGCGCTCCTTGCTGGCCAGTGTTGGTCTCCAGCTCACAGGCACTCGCGGGAATGAGGATAGTGCTTCCAAAAGTGATGCAGGCGTAGGATATGATCCCAAGCCCAGTGAGACTGATCATAAGATAGCTGTAGAGGCCAAATCCTGAGGAATTGTTAGTTAATTTCGATTAGGATAGTTTCAATACTCTTTAGTCACCCATTATCTGATATTTTTCTTTCAATTGTCGCTGATATTGAATTACTCATCTAACACAAGTGAATATAGAAACAAACTGGTTCCTTATATATCAATATAAATTTATACTGATCAAAATGACAGAAAAAAAGTAATGTAAACTTTACTAAGAATAACAATAACTTTCCTGTTTTCACACATAATTTTAGGATTTAGGTAGAATTGTTTACTAAGTAAAATTATGTGTGACCAGCCACCGATATATGAATGAGAAATATGTATAAAAACGTACGTACCAGCTTGATTAATAGCTTCTTCTATTGGCACAGCTTCCACTTTCTCATGATCCGTTGTCATTTTCACTGTTTATATTTCAGTTTTGTTTCTACACCACTCAGCTGTCGCACCGGTTGGTTCGCTCGCTTTTGGTCATAATATAAATTTGTTCGTAAATTTTAATCATCGTATATTGATAATGACAGATAATGAGTCAACGAAAACGTATTAGCAAAAGTTATCGTTCTCAAAACACTTGTAATGCCATTACATAATACGGAGTGCTTACTTCCTAGTCCATGATCTTGTTTAAGTGTATGTGAACTGATTGCAAAGGTTTAGCCTTGAAATGGGTCTCAAAATCAATCACTCCAAGACCAAACTAATGTTGATAGACCGAACCAACCAACTGCAGCTAATATGACTTCTGCCTCTCAAAACGGTCGAAGATTTTATTTACCTGGGCTCTGCCATCTGCAATCCAGGATCCTGTGAGGAAGAAGGCGTATAGGTATGGCTAAAAATGCGATGTCTCAGCTACACAAAATATGAAAAAACCGCAACATCCGGAGAAAACCCAAAGTAAAATTGGTCAACTCTTTAGTCTTCTCCATATTCAGCTACGGATCTGAAACTTGGACCTTGAAGAAAGCTGATTGAGACCGCGTAGATGCTTTCGAGATGTGGTGTTGGAGGAAAATGCTTCAGATTCCTTGGACTGCATTCCGAACCATTCTACGCGATCTTAAAATCAAAACAGGGCTTTCCACTATCTGCTTGAGCCGAGTAATGGAGTTCTTAGGCCACATAGCCAGAAAGGATGGACATAACCTCGAACAATTGATGGTTACTGGTAAAATTGAGGGTAAACGTCCGAAAGGTTGTAATCCCATCAGATGGTCGGACCAAATCCGCTCCACTCTAAACACCAAACTTCATGTTGCGCTTCACGATGCTAAAGACAGGAACAGGTGGCGCAACTTGATGAAGACAAAGATTACTCCATGTTCAAGGGATCACGACCCTCTGCACTAAGGAAAACGATGCAAGTAGGAGAATAGTATGGATAGGTTTTTAAGACTTTGGTAGACCTTGGACCATCCTATTCCCTCGTGCTTAGAAAAGAGCTGGCTGGCTTTTGCGTGTGTTCGCAATATGTAAATAATAATTATGATTTTTCTCTTAGATTTTTCCAATAATGAGCCGGTAGTGGTATATTATAGAAACCTATCTATAAATCCTTAATATCGTTGAAATTGTATTTAAAAGTAATACATCTCTGTCCCTACTTTGATTAGGGTTTCGTGAAAGATTCCTCACCAAAAATAGTTATCGGTGATATCTCTGAATCACTAATTTGCCGCTTACTATCATTACGCCAGATAATTAAATTGAAATTATCACCCAGAAAATTAAAATAATATCGAAATTATCACTTATTAAAAGTGTTTAGTGAATAAGTTGGTAAGAATTTCGCTATCGTTCAGTATATTGTCGTAGTCTTTTTTTGCATCATGCATAGCTTAGGTATCAAGATGCCCAATGAATACTATATAAAAAAAACTTAACGCAATTTTATCTCCGAATCGCTACTTGGCGCCCGCACATTGCCGAGCTTAAGTAGGTATATCCATTCCATGATACAATAGTGGGCCGTGGTTGAGCCTACCGCAATATACAGCTGTTTTGATCACAGGTAGGTATGTTTTATCCCGTAATAAATGAGAAGAAGTTATCTGAATTGTGTTTTGTTTATCGTTTAATCAAGTATTAGAGCTATGTATTTTCAAATTGAATTCATCATATTTTATGGGGGTAAATAATGAAAACAACATAAAAAAGTGCACCCACTTTCGCCGTGCGTATTCCGTCCCATGATGTGATAGGGGGCGAGCCTATCGCCATATCGGGCACAAATTCCAGACTCCGGGCTGATACTGAATAGAAAAACTCAATATCACTTTGTGCGACCCGGGGATCGAACCCCAGAGTCGAGACCCCGGCATTGCAGTCGTACCGTAATACATGTACAGTCAGCAGCATAAATATCTGTTCAAAATCAAAATTTCATATCGCCTATATACGCGTTAAGTTAAACTGAAACATTTTTGTCTTTGTTAGAAGTACAGTAAATATCTGTTATTTTATTTTGTGAAGAGAAAAAAAAGATTGGTAAGAACACAAAAGTATGTAGGCAATTTGAAATTTTGAATTTGTTCAGCTACTTATGCTGCAGACTGTACTCCACAGAGGCATTTTTTTTAAATTTGTGTGTATTGCAATTTTTTTTAAGCCTGGGGCAATACTAATATTAATTTTAATGCATAATAATCAAATAAATCAAGTATCAAATAACATGTAATAATACTGCATAAAAACAAATCTCTAATCAAATATCAAATAATGCCATGTCCTTGTCCAATTATTACGATAAGTTGAGTCTACAATCTACAACTACATTTCGCCTTAGGCCGCGTTTTTTCAACGATTGTCAAATCAATGTTACATTTCTTCAATTTAACATTTGTTAGGTGAGGATTTGTCAAATACGTTTTTTCAACTAATGTTATCACTACAGTCAAAAGTAAACATTTGTTAATTTATTGCCAGTATAATAAACCGGGGGAAAAATATTTTCTTTGGGGATGTTTCATATGTGTCAATGTTTGACTCAAAGGACTTGTATCCGAAGCCGTATAATGTGATTTATAAAAATATCTTTGACAATTTTATGGTTACATAAAATTATAATTATTATAATATTATTATTAAATATGAAAAATATTGTATCGTTTGTGCGTAATATTCAGATATTATAATGCGTTCATGTTAAATGGCGGGATGCGGCGACCTGAACCAACCACGCCAAGCGGCCGCTGGACTTTGGAAACGCGACTCGCAGTAGCGGCATGCGCCAACAATCACCCGGGCTCGTGCGCGTTAATATTATGATTGTAATAATACTACAATCACAATTTAATTTTGATGTGCGCAGTATTAATAATAATAATTAATAATAATAATTTATTTGGCACCAACTAAATCTATTACAGTTACAGGTTTTGGCGTCTCCTTTTAAGTATAGGCATACTTGTACTAGGAGACACTGCTCTTCCATATCCATTGTAAATTATTAATTAAGATCTAGGCAGTTCCACACAGGATTACAATATTACAATATTTAGTACAATAAGTGCATTAGCGTGTGTGTGTATGTGTGTGTGTGTGTGTGTGTGTGTGTGTGTGTATGTGTGTTTAGAGAAATAATGGTAACCTATAAAAGTTAATATAGCATTCAATACTCATATATCTAAGATTCATGTAAGGTTATGAATAATCCCTTCAATTTCTTCATAAGTTTTTGAAAATAACCATTCCATTACTTTATTTTTACACATTACATTTGTGAGAGGGTATATATTAAGAGTTTTATTTATTGTGTTGTACAAGTTGCCAGCCAGAGTGTTATAGTGTCGCTTTGCAAATGTAGTATTTACCGCAGCCATTTGAATTACCGTATATTTCCTTCTTTTGTTGTATATATTGGCGTCATATACTAGTGCCTTATGTTGTTTTAAAATTGTATGTAATATATATAGTTTTCTTACCGTTAGAAGTTTACTTATAGAGTAGAGTTCCTCAGTGGGAAATCTATATGGTTTAAGATACATAACTTTAAGCATTGATCTCTGACATCTCTCTAGCTCCAAAAACTTGGTTTTAGTCGCACCGCCCCATACTGGTATGCAATATTGAATTATAGATTGTACTAAGGATATGTAAATTTGATTTAGCAATTTTCGATCAGTAATGTATCTTAATGATTTAAATATCCATATGAGCTTTCTAATTCTAGTCATTACTAGTTCTATATGTGCATGCCATGATAGTCGTTGATCAATTATAATACCTAAATATTTTGTACTATTAACTTTATTTATTTTATCACACAGACAGCTAGAAGTATTAGAAAAAAATTTGCATTTGTTGTGAATTTTTATCTCAAAGTCTACTGTAGGCTGGGTATGGTCATAAATTGTAAAGCAAATGTAACTGGATTTTGTGGTATTTAACGACAAAAGATTTTTGTTTAGCCAGTTTGCAATTTTAGCAAGACCAATTTCTGCATTTTGACGAACATTATTCCAAGTGTCACCCGTAAATACAACAGCAGTATCATCAGCATATGAGATCAATTTACCATGGGATATTTGCATGTTACATAGATTATTTATATAAATTAGGAATAGCGTGGGGCCAAGGACACTGCCCTGTGGAACCCCGAAGGATAAATTTACTTCATCACTAATGTTATTTCCAATTTTTACTTTTTGCCTTCGATTTTGCAAATAGTCTTTAAATAATGATAGTTGATTTCCTCTAATGCCAGCTTTTTCAAGCCTGTGAACAAGAATGGGCAAGGAAACGGTATCAAAAGCTTTCTTCAAGTCAAGAAAAACAGTTAAACATTTTTTATGTTTATCTAAATTATTCACAATTAGAGAGGTTATATCTGAAATAGCATTTTCTGTTGATAAGCCTCGTCTGAAGCCATATTGTGACTGCGACAATATATTAAAATCATGCAGATAAGTAACAAGTCGTTTATTCATTAATTTCTCAATAATTTTTGATATTGCAGTTAATACTGAAATCGGTCTGTAGTTAGATACTTCGTCTCTAGCACCACCCTTGTGCACAGGCGTGACAATGGCTAGTTTGAAAGCGGCAGGAAATGTACCCTTATCAAAACATAGGTTAGTTAAATGGGTGATAATGGGGACTACCAATTTATTAGCAAATTTGAGAAATTTTGTTGGTATATCATCCCATCCCGGGGCACTCTCACTCTTGAGTTCCATTAATGTACAATATATCTCAGCAGAATCTGTAGGCATAAGCACAAACGATGAAGCTTGAGTATTATCAAAGACATCGTTTATTAGATTTATATGAGGTGATGTCTCACTGGATAATATGTCATCAGCTAACGATTGTCCAACATTAGAAAAATATTTGTTAATGCTGTTAACTGATTGTTTTGTGGAAGGTTCAATATTTAAGAGTTCTGTGTTTTTACTTTTAGGTGGCTTACGCTGAGTGATATTATCTATTGTTTTCCAAAGATTTTTAGTATTTTTATTTGCTTTGGATAACTGTTCTTTGTGATATTGGCGTTTCAATTTTTTAATTAGGTTATTGCAAAAGTTACGGTATCTTTTATATGTGCACGTTAGTATTACATTATCTGGATCTTTTCTTAGCTTTTTTTGCATAAGGTTTCGATTCCTTATACAACGTAAAATGCCTACGGTTATCCAAGGTTTAATGATACGATTTCTTCTGGGGATTAGGATCATAATAGTGTTTCGCGCTAAGCAATATTTTATTTTGTCTATTAGTAGGTTCGCAACAAGTGTGGGGTCATCGTATGAGGTTAAATTCTGAATTAATTGATCGCTTTTTAGGTCATTGAGAGCTTGTTGAAAATCAATTTTTGTCTTGGTATTAAGCTTTTGTTTAATACAGTCAACTTTAGTCAATTTTAGAAAGACCATGAAATGATCTGTAATTGTGGTGTTGAGAACAGTAATTGCAGCCGTCTTACTATTTTCCAACTTTAACATGAAATGATCTAGACAGGCTTTTTGCCGCGTCGGTAAGGTGTGCCCCGGGAGGAGACCATTCATTGATAGCATATTGAGATAACTCAGTCTATTTGTACGCTCAAACGATTGTTCATTAGTCTTATGAATAATGTTTATATTTATGTCTCCAGTTATTATTATATTTTTGTATGTTTTTATTGTATTTAAATGTGTGTTCAAAGAAATAATAAAATTATCTGCATTAGTATTAGAGGGTGATCGATATATGCCAAGTATGATAATATCATATATTTTTATTTGTAGGCATGATGCATGCAAAAGATTTATTTCTTCAACACTTACTTCCAGTGTGTTTTTAGCATATATTACAACACCGTCACATTTATTTAAGTGGTTAGTTGTGGAGAACGATGTATAGTTATTTATTTGTGGTAAAGATTTATTATTTGTTATTCTACATTCAGTTAGTATCATTATATCTACATTGAACTTAAAGTATTAATATGAGTACTTTAAATAATACATTTTCGGGTACATCGAATTATGTTTCTTGTCTTCATCACCTCGCTTAGAATTGCCAAAGTTGTTAAAACTCAGTACAAAAGAATCGGAAGAAACAAGTGTGGGGACTGTTACGTGATTGTGAAACAAAAATCCAATGTATTATGTAGTAGATATTTACTACAGGGAACACATGACTTCAAACCGTATTCATTGACATGAGTCATGAAAGAATGTTTACGCCACAAGCTTCAGGGTGGCATACTACGGGCTCTTGCGTGCTACCGTACATAATAAGTGTAGTGCTGTGTATTATGTACATTTTTTACAATTTTTAAAGAGTAGATATGATGTATTTGATATTTTATTAAATAATTATCAAGCACGTTGTACTGTGTTTCTTTTAACCACATAATTCAGAACTTTAAGACTGTTATTAAATAAAATTATATAAATATTAACAATGATGTGTTGATTACTTTCACTGTAATTGAAAACAAAATAAGTGCGAGTTATTTATATTCTCACTATGTTATTACAAATACAGAGTAATTAAAATGATGCTATTCTTCAGACAAAAATGTTAGTTCAATGACCTTGAGATCTAACCTAAAACTTTGTACTTATGTCGATAAATAATATTTTCGCGATTCACAAGTTGATTTACGGATTATTACATAAGATAGATGGAACTTAAATAAGCAGGAGAACAGGCGAGTAAAATAATAATTGTATATATTTACTATATTTTGAGAAGTGTTTGCTTACTCCCAGTTTTGGTAATATTATTATAAAAATAATATGTAGGCTATAATAATAATTATATTACTCCATTTCCCTGTTTAAAAAAAAGTCATACCGTGGCTCAAATGTACAGAAATAATTTGCTTATGACTTGGCAGCATGGTCACTGGTCATGTTTCACCTTAGCCGGTTTCTTGTACAACAAATAAAACAAAATGTGAGGTTTTTGGCGGAAACTTGGAAGTGTCATGAGGTGCTCTTGTTTTAATTCATTATTTTGGTGATACTTAGTGTTATATTGCATAATTATGGTGGTGTTTTATCCAATATAATTCTATTAAAGAGCTCAAATGAAGTGAATTGAAATAATTGTGCTAATCAAGTGTTTTTTTTTGTTGCCGCCAAACCTCCTCGATAAAGTCTTGGTAAGGTAGCCACTGCTTTACTTCGACATACTACAGATAATAAAATAGACAAACGAAACTTGACATTGGCAAAATGTGAACACAAATGCCTTTATAAAAAAAAAAAAAAAAAATGTACAGAAATATAAAACTGTCATTACCGAAAACAGCTGTTCGCATGGGAGTTAATCAGCGGCCATCTTGCTAATTGCTCATTCTTGGGTGATCAAATATTTGACAAGCTGTTATAACAATTGTAAGCTAACAAGGGCTGAAAATACGCGGAAACGTCAAAATCGATGATTACATTAGATTTAACAAATTGTTAGATTTGAAAAAACGCGACCTTAGTCTCTATAAATGCGACAATTAATAACATTAGAGATTAGTGTGACCCCAGCCGAAGACATGTCACATCAAAACACGCACAAGTACTATATTAGTTTCTTTTAAAGTTCTTTATTAGATCTTTGTGGCATTTCTTCTTTTTGTATTAATTCTTTGTCTTGAGATGGCGCCACTGGAGATGCTAATCTTCGATCGTCTGGCAGGAACGATGCAATTATCGCAGACGCTGGAAAATAACATGGTATTAATAAACATTTATTTTACATACATACCAAGAAGAAGAAGCAAAGCACTTATAAGAGTGTTCTCATAATTATAAGATCGTAAGCTTTCTGGCTGGCATTGCAATAACCTTCTCGTCCTGAGATGGTTCTAGTTTAATCCATTCCACAAATAGTAAGTTATCAGTTATTAATATTAAGTATGGTATCCGAGTTCACCCACTATTCTTAAAACCCAATTTGAATCACAAGTTCTGAGAATTCCAACGAAACAACTATCAATCTGAACATTGTCATACTCACAAGCGTAAATAGTAGCGAATATGTAGAAGCCGGCGTCGCAGCTGGTGGTCAGCAACAGGTTGAGGATCTGTATGGCTGCGAAGGATACCATTCGGCCGCAAGTCATTGGTAGAGCTATAGCCAACGCTCTGAAAGACAAAAAAATGGAAAAAATCGTAGATGATAGGATGATGACCGTTTTTGACCACATACTAAATGGTAATCCACGCTACTAAATTAGATAAATATTTATCTTAAATGGATTCGTCTTTCATTCTCCACTGTTAGTTATATAATAGCCAATCACTCACATAAAATTAGCTATTTGTCATTACCGTATTTTTTTGCCACGTACTACTAAACTATGGAACCAATTGCCGCCAGCAGCATTTCCGTACAGATACGACCTGGCGACCTTCAAAAAAAGAGCGTATTCCCACCTAAAAGGCCGGCAACGCATCTGTGTGCCCCCTGGTATTGCAGATGTTCATGGGCGGCGGTGATCACTTACCATCAGGTGAACCGTATGCTTGTTTGCCCCTTATACCATAAAAAAAAAAAAAAACCACGGAATGAATTGTCTTATGCTGGGCCCTGATCATGATATAACACTTTCCCGAGCTGAACCCAAAAATCTCTACAAATCCACTTTGAATGCACGGGTGGAATGGCTCATGCTATGATTAATGTGAACTCAACTGATCACCGTCCACATTTGTTGTTCGTTACCTCCAACAATATCCTTAACGTAACTCAATCTTTGACCCTTTCTTCGGGAGTGCGGGAGGAGTCACATCGTAATTTCATCGCAATAAATAACTACCGTCATTTAAAGGCATTATTGCTTGCAGCTGGTGTTTGGGGAATATTACATAATCTGGATCTAAGAATAAACGGTAAATCACGTGAACAAATTGTGCGTCTGACAAAGGACATGTCCAAAACGGGCCTAAAATTCTAACCAAGTCAGTTTATATATATTTGGATAGATCTCCTAAAAACTAGCCTTTTACAATAAATCGTTTCATTTAATAAATCTCCGATTTTGAGGTTTATGTAATTTTATTTTGCTTAAAAACTACACCCAATATGAGTGTTTTTAAAAAAGTTAATTATGAATGGAGGGGTCTAAAAATATTTTTTTAATGGATCCCAGTTCCTCTTTTTCCCCTTTAATATCCGCAAAATTTGAGCCTGGTTCGGTTTTCAGACCCAGCACATAAATACAAAATGCGGATATCTCGATTTATGGATATTAAAGAGCCGAAAATATGCGGACATCTCCGTTATTTGCGATTTTTTTTACGTCACTGTGACTATATAGTAATTAATAAGTACCTTACAAAACCACTGCGTGATAGAGAAAGTAATATCGGCAAAATCAATGCATGAACTCGGTACGTCAGAATGCCATAAGATTCCTCGGAGCTCACGCGTAGACTGTATGTATGTACTATGTAGTTCGGTATTACGGCCCATTCTGATTAGGTCTTGCACACAGTCTATTCCTCCATGGACGTTTCCTTTATTTTACCTTAAATGTGTCGGGAACAAGGCAACGATGATCGCCGTATAGAACCCAACAACGATGATGCCAACGAGGAACACTCCAATCAGCACGATGCTGCCGTACGCGTTGGGTACTAGGTTCACCAAGATACCACAGACTCCACACACAGCGCAGATCATCATCACCAGGTTACGACGACCAACTTTGTTCACTACCTATTGGGAAAATGGGTTAAATTAAGCTGTAGAATATAAACAAATACTTACTGGCGGTAGGTCTCACGTGTACAAGGCGCCGTCTGGGACCTGGGTACGTACCACCGCAATATCTATTGTTACCGCCAAGTAGCAGTGTGCGAGCACTGTTGTGTTCCGGTTTGAAGGATATTGAAGCCAGCGTAATTACTGGGCATTTTGAGACTTAATAACTTGTATGTCTCAGGGTGGCTTTGTAATTCAAAGTGCTGTATGGTGTTGCTACTGTTTATGGGCTGTCGTATCGCTTACCATTAGGCGAACGGCATGTTCGTCTCGTCATTTAAAAGGAATATTTTTTTGAGAAAAATCTTTCAACTCCTTTTTTATAACTTGTCAACTTTTTAGTGCACACCCTTAGAAAATGCCTCCTTAGTTCATTATTTTGTCTCCCGCTTTGTTATGGAGGGAAGTGGACAATTAATATTTCCAACTCCTCCCTATCTTTCTATTTGATTAATTTCGTTGCGGGATAAAGACAGACTAGTGTTCCCTGAGACTCGCCGAGCTTCACCGCTTCGTGTCATAAAATGCGTGCCATTATTGATCCTGGCTTACAGGAGTAGTAGTGGTGTGAGGGCGGGATAGTCTCTACACCCTTAGAAAAGGCGGTAAGTAAATTGTTTTATACACGGGCATGGTAAAGTAACTCCACCATACTTGATGCTAAGGCAAATTGCGTTCAGATAGACTATCGAAACGAAAGACAACTAACAATCGCCAGGTGACACAATAACGAGGACACTACCATAGTGGGACTTTCACTTTGTGTACGGTGGTTGCTATGCGGACGGAAACAAATATACTACCACCAGCAAAGTAGCCTTAATTGTCGTTGAAAATTCAAAACAACACATCAAGCCTTCATCGGGGAAGGTGCAGCAGGTACTTTTCACCACGTCTGTTCCGTTCCATGATGCAATAAGGTGAGACTCAGAATAATAACTTGCTTTAGTTATTATTCTGAGAGGTGAGATCCTATAACCTATGACAACGAACGAACAACAAAATTTATTATTCTAAATTAAACATAGACAACAGGATACACTATAGATCAAATCATAGACTAAATCATAGTGCATAAAACATTGTTGATATAATTACAACATATTGTTAAATGCTCTAAGCAACGTGTAGCGCACACAGATATCTGTGGTCTTATGGAAAATATATCTATAGGGGCTCAAGATAAGGATTTTCTATTGTTTATGGACGATCATAGCCGTATGGCATTCGTTTACTTTTTGAAACATAAAAATGAGGCATTAAAGTGTTTTAAAGGATTTAAGGCCCAAGTGGAAAATCGAACAAATAAGAAAATCAAAATATTAAGAAGTGATAACGGGCTAGAGTATTGCAACAAAGAATTTGACAACTATCTGAGTATACATCAGAAAACAAATCCATATACGCCACAACAAAACGGTTTGTGGGAGCGATTTAATCGCACAATCATTGAAAATGCAAGATGTCTACTTTTCGATGCAAACTTAAACAAAAAGTTCTGGGCAGAGGCTACCAATACAGTTGTATATCTGCAGAATCGAACTGTAGCAGGGGCATTGAGAATGAAAACTCCATAGGAGATGTGGACCGGCTCCAAACCAAATGTAATTCATATCCGAATTTTTTGCAGTACCGTAATGGCTTATATAGCGAAAGAAAGACGTAGGAAATGAGACAAAAAGTCAGAAAAATAAAATGTATTTTAATTAGATATCCTGAAAATATAAAAGGGTATAGACTTGTTAATCCGAAAACAAGGACCGTGTTCACTTGTAGAGATGTAATTGTAATATGAATGTTTGATTGAAGTACAAAATCAGAGTAACGATTCAGTGGAGGATAGAGTCAATGTTGATGAACCCGATTTGAAATCACCTGAATCGAATGCGAAAAGACTTTTTCGCGACCTATTATATCGCCATATCGAGTACATATTCTAGACTCCGGCATGATACAAAGCAGAAAACCCAATATCACTTTGTCTAAACCAGGATTCGAACCGGGACCTCTGGACGATGTCAAAACATGCATACATTACAACTACGCCACCATGGCAACTCAGATGTCTACGATCGGTAATCACTTCCTACTTCGATTCCTTGATTTCTCTTTTTTGTTATCCGTAAATGTTATCAATTATTCTGCGAACTTACAAAACCGAGCAGACTGTTGACGAGAGATGTTACCACTCCCACTAGCAGTACAATGAGAAGCGTGGTTACGTTGATGGCACACGGCACTGCGTCAGGCTGTCAACACAATTAAGAATCTTATAAGATTTGAAATTCATTGGACATATTTCAATCCCGATACTGCTACATTATTTGTTTCAATCAGATTATTTATAGTTCATTGATTATTGATCATATCATTAGGAAATCAATTCTCTATTTTAAGTAGGTTCTAAGTTCTATAAGTTATTATGCGAAACTGAAGAATATAATTCTTACTTGTAGGACCAGAGTGTACTATATTGAAGCTCTCTTTCTTATAATGTAATAGTATATACCCATACCCAATCCTAGTCCTAGTCCTAGTCCTAGTCCTAGTAATATTATAAACGCGAAAGTTTGTAAGTATGGATGTCTGGATATATGGACGTTTGTTACTCTTTCACGCAAAAACTGCTGAACGGATTTCGATGAAATTTAGCGCATGGGTATATTATGTCTTGGATTAACACATAGGGTACTTTTTATCCCGGGAAAATATAAAGCGGGACTTTTATCCCGGGAAAACTCATTTACGCGGGCGGAGCCGCGGGCAAAAACTTGTAGTATATATAGCCCTAACGTATTTTGAATGTAGACTCTTTTCAGTATACCACATTTCGCTATCCTGGTATTGTAATAGTTAAAACATTCAGGTGATAATATTTTTCCTTACATCTGTTTCGACAGGATTTTCTATGCCTAGCCGCAAGACTCCGCATACAGTTAGGTTGTTACCCTCTCCTGTATCCATTATACTGATGAACTGATTCAGTATCGTCGGGAACCACACCAAAAAGGCTCCAATCCTGAAAAAAAAATGTTTTAAGTAGCTAAAAACTGTTCTACTGTTTCCTGAACTTTTTATGATAGGTTTGGGACAAGCCATTGTTCTGGTCATATCCGCTGTTGGTACTTCGTTTTTTGTAGGGTCATTGGGGGCAACAGCACGCAGTGGGTAAAAGTTCGCATGGTCAATATCTCGGAACCTATTGAGGGGGCTCAGACACTTTTTCGGCTAGATCAGGGGCGCGTCAGGGACGATGTCAGAGCCACAAGCTATTTTACCAAGCCTCACTTGTTTAGCGAAAAACGGTGATCAACGTGATGTTGTTGATTATTTACCAACATTTTGTGCTGGGAAAAAAGTGTATGGCTAGACGATGCATCAGTTTATAAAAGTCAATTAATTATGTTGAGTTTACATGATTATTATAGTATTTATTTTAGTCATTAATTCTGTCCTAGAAAATAAATGCGTCTCAACTAATGTGTGATTGTTTAAAATATTCCATGCTTGGGTAAGAGTACGACGTTAAAAGTACGCACCCTGTTATAACTTCATTACAATGATCGCACGGTTTTTTCTTCTTTAAGCTGCAATTAAGTCGAATATTATTTGTAAAGATTTTTAGACCTTATACAGAAAAAAGATATTTTCATTAAACACTCTGCGTAGTTTTACCCACATAACGGGTCAATAGTACGAATTTCTCCCGATGCACTTAAACATGTATTGCAAAAAAAACAGTGAAGCTATGTACAAAAACTCATTAAATAATGAAAGTAGAATAAATTTCCTTTACATAGAGTGTTAAAACGTTTTTCAATACACTATATTTTTGACGGTGTAGACGATAGAAAAAAAAGTGCGTACTTTTAGGCCGAATGACCCTACAACATATTAACACCTTCACTGCGGAACAGGCACATATCGGCCCGTCGCGGTGCCTACGGTTGGTGCGCACGGTGAAAACTATATCTTTCTTGCTGGTGCGGAACGATTATCTTAGGTATTTGTAAGAGATCGACAGAAAAAAAAATATATTTCAGCTTGTGGTAAAATTGTGGATATTATGCATCAAAAACATCGCGGCAGGCCTTTTTCAGCCCCCCACGCACTGACGATGAAAAAAATCCGCTCAGTGCGGCAGCGGGCCTATTTCGGCCCGCCAGCTTGACAGGCCGCCGCTGATCCACTGCCACACAGAGCGCGTGCGCAGGCGTCGACCCGTCAGTTAGTGTCGTGCTGTCTAGCCGATGTGCCGTTTATTATCGATAGCCACAATGACAAATTTACTGGTGGTAGGTCTCTCATATGTAAGACTCCGTCTTATCATGGGATGGAACACACTAGGTGAAAGTGGGTGCCCTAGTTGCACCACTGCCTACCCTTTTGGGGATAAAGGCGTGATGTGTTTGTATGTTTTTTAAGTCAATAAAAGCTCTTACTGTTGGAAGGCGAAGAGTGTTATCATTATAAGAGTGTATTTGAGGAGAGGCATCTGGAACAGCGGCACGATCTGATCCTTCGCTGATGACTTCTCGCTCTTTTGTGTTGACTCTAGCGATAGGCTCTTTACCTGAAGTACAGAATAGAATTAACTTACTAAAGGCTAATTTCCCAGTCATGCAATGAAATTGGTTTATCACGTTATAAAATTAATACAATTTTTTGTCAATGCAACAGTGGTCTCATGACAAAACCTTGACTGAATTTAAATCATCCTTGAAATAAAGCTACCGAGGTAGATAATACGTGTTTTTATTTTCTTTATGTATTAATGAAGAAAAGATATAACAAAAATACATATCTTACCGGATACTCAGCTCTAGCATTCAACTTATTCACTTTGTAAATTGCAGTTAGGTGTTGCAAAGCCCTTTCCCTGTCTCCCATGGCGTAGACAAACTTGGGACTCTCCTGCATGAAGAATAAGCAAAATGCTGTAAGGATACTTGGCAGAGAGTAGACGACAACGAGAGTTCGCCAGGAATTCCAGTAGATGCCCAATGCGGGAAGGTGGTGGGAAAATCTCAGGGGGATGACGGGTATTGCCAAAACTGGAAATAAAATAAATTAAGCATCATGACGATGACCTGTATGTTACATTGTTTTCCAGGCATTACATTATTTTGGAATATAGTCGGTTATCGTCTTACCTGCTATTACGCCCTGTGCAAGTAAGAAAATGCTGGATACCAACAGCACCACCAAGTTACGTTTCGCCATCGGAACGCTCTCAGACATCAGAGACATGAACATCGAGTACAGGCCTGAGGCACTGAATACAAAACAAGAAGATAAGGGGGTAGAAATTAAATAAATGTCTTTAGATGGCTGACACTTGCCAGCCTCAAAGTCAAGACTTGATGCAGTGCGTAATACGCACCTTCTCGTAAGCGCTCTTCCCTAAAACTTAAAAGATTTACCGCATCAAGGGCGATAGACAAGGTGCCTTTCTATGAATATCGTTAACATCGATCGACAACTCGAACGCAAGGATATGTTACCCCCATACATTTGTTTGTACTCTTTTCGCGTTAAAGATTGTACAGAGGCATCTTGTTTGTGACCTGTGTTAAGATCACTTTAAGGTTTCCAACAAAAGGAGTGAACATCATCTTGAGTTTGTAGGTTTCTGTTGCAAGCCAACATAACTTCCAGGCTGGACTATATTCATAGTGCAAATATTTACTATACCTACGCTATCAACCATAATTTGAACTGAGCAAGAACTGATTACCTATATCACGGCTCTGCCTTTAATCGTAAAGCTATTACCATACCAGCCCTGTATTATATACTGTCCACTGTTGAGCACGGGCCTCCTCTACAACTGAGAGGGTTTATGCCTTAGTCCACCACGCTGGCCTAGTGTGGGTTGGCAGACTTCACATACCTTCTAAATTCAGAGAACTTCTCAGATATGCAGGCTTCCTCACGATGTTTTTCTTCATCGTTAAAGCGAGCGATAATTTACAAAGAATACACACACATAACTTATTTTTACAAAATCAGAGGTGCGTGCCCTTGGGTTTTGAACCTGCGGACATTCGTCTCGGCAGTCCGTTCCACTCCCAAATAGGCTATCGCCGCCCAACTAGGCTATCGCCGTAAAGATTTTGATGTTAAGATACTGATTAGTAAGCTTGATGGTGAATCAGCAAGAACAATAAATTTAAAATGGACAGATCAATTTAAAATATTATTTTTTCTTGTTATTTTTGTTTTTTTTTTATTTATTTTACTTTTTCTTAATAATTTATAGTCGACACATGCACACACTTACACGTACACACACATCCACACACTCGCAAAGGCAAGTGCGCACGCACGCTGTTCTGTGTATTTGTTTTTTGGCTGACGTTGCTCTAGGGTCTAGATGAAAATCAGCGCCAAGCATTGCTGGTTGGCATATGCTGATCTAGATCCTATTGACACTATTGCGGTGGGACATATACCATCCAAATTAGAGTGAGTACCTATCTAGTACTTGCATTAATAATGTATATATTATTATTATTATTATGTATTCACCACTCACCACCCAACTAGTGGCCAATAAATGTTTTTTTTTCTTTCTTTCTAGATCCATCAGTCAAAATTGTCATATCAGTATTTCTGATCAATCAATCTATATAATATAATTTAAAACATTTTGAGAGTGGAAAATCGGTATGATGAGTATGTAGGCAGCTTAACTATACCCTTAAGTTTAAAGATACTATCTGAACACAACAACAGAATCATATAAAGGATATCTTATCTTCCTCATCATTAACATTATTAATGTTCGTCATAGCAACCGTGATTTTTCTTAAGTAGTAATCGCATGCTCACGCCTTTTATCCCCGAAGGGGTAGGCAGAGGCGCAACTAGTGCACCCACTTTTCGCCAAGCGTATTCCGTCCCATGATGTGATAGGGGGCGAGCCTATCGCCATATCGGGCACAAATTCCAGACTCCGGGCTGATACTGAATAGAAAAATCCAATATCACTTTGCCCGACCCGGGGATCGAACCCGAGACCTCAGCCTTACAGTCGTACCGTAATACAACTACGCCACCGAGGCAGTAAGTAGTAATCACACACTAATAATTATTCCATGTAACCTGTTTAGTCCTTTGCCTCTTAAGCATATAAAAAAATTGCAAGCTAAATACAATGGTCTTTTGAATGCCAGAACCCATCTCAATAGATACCACAACATTGTCTATTTTTTGTGGTCTGTCGCCAAACAAGAGTGTACAGTAACAGCAATCTGTTTTGAAGGACATTGTTATCAGTGTAAATACTGATCTCATGCTGACAATCATCGGCAGTCATACGTACTTCACAATTAATTGCCTAAAGTTCATTTATTGAATAGGTTATCCAACAGAGAATCAAAGTCACCGACGTTACGTAGCAAAAGGGATTAGTTGAAGTGGCAGTGGGCTGGTCATATCTGTCGAGGAACCGACTACCGCTGAAGCAAACGAATTCTTGAGTGGGGACCGCGAGTTGTCAAGCGTAGTATGGGACGCCCTCCAACTAGGTGTAGGGAGGTTTTAAGTAAGGTCGCTGGCAGAAACTGAACGCGACAAACTGAAGAGAAGGAAAAATGGTAAGAATTTGAGGAGGCCAACATCCAGCAGTTGACTGCTAAGGGCCGATGATGATGATTTACGATTTGATGAGTCGTGATTACCAAGCGGCTTGCTGGCTCTACCTACAGAATGGAAGCCACGAACTGCAACAGCATCAGCATGATCCAGTCGACAGATATGCTGGCGAGTGCGTTGAGAGTAGCGCCGCCCAGTAAGGAGAACATGATCATGTTCTTGCGGCCGCGCGTGTCTGCCAGGTACCCCCATATTAGTGTGCCGATGATTGCGCCTGGAATAGTCAAAGATATGACGTAAATCTCTCGATGTCTAGAAGAATGTATATTAAATAATAAAAAAATATAAAATAATAATAAAATCATTATTTGACACAGAAAACATTACATGCAATAAAGTACAATTGTAAGTTGCTAAATGCAGTAGTTAGAATACTGTTTCACAGTTAACAACGCTCATCTTCAGATAATACATCGTTACATGTATGAACAAACAAATAAAAAAATATAGGAAAATAAAAAAAATATAACAAAATGATTCAACTTAATAAAAGTGTGTAAGTTTGTGTGCTCTGTATGTGTGTGTGTGAGTATTTTTTTTATGGCATAGAATGACGAGACGAGCATGCCGTTCGCCTGATGGTAAGCGATACAACCGCCCATAAATAGTAGTAACACCATACAGCACCTCGAGTTACAAAGTACTGTGTGGCATTCCACTGCACTCGTCATCCTGAGTCATAAGATGTTAAGTCTCATTATGTCCAGTAGTTACACTGGCTACAATGTCCTTCAAATCGAAACACAACAATCAACAAACACACAATCGTGCATGCACACTGCTGCTTGGCGGTAGAAATAGACATTGCGGTGGTACCCACCCAGACGGTCTCTTACATATCGACGCTTGAAAGGCAATAATATCTAAGCGACAAAAATACCTAAAATGAGTTATATACATATTTGGAATCGCCAGATTTTTCTGCGTCGATTGATCCGGGTTTCGTAGCTCTAGGACAACTTTTTTGGCGGTTAGATACTAGATGATTCCGGTAAATTTCACTTATTTTTTCTCACTTACCGCCTAAATTTTTACGACTTTTTGGATTTACAGTAGTTGGTACGCTTAAGGAAATTGATTTTGAACTTAGTGTGTTTTACATGAAATCATGATATTACTGTTTTGCATTAATATATGTTTACTTAAAATAAAAAACTGCTCGCTCTTTAATTAGTTGTTTATTACCTACACAAAAAATTATAACTTTGGCATAGATATAATTTTACCTGGACCCATACTCTCCATATTTATGTGCTTAGATATTTTCAGCTTAATAAAATATTTTGTTAACAGTACATTTATACAATTTTACTTAAAATAAAATAAATAATTATTAGTCGGTTAGATAATTTTACCTGAATAATATAAGTTCTATTTTTTATACTTAGATATTTTTACTTGACAACCTACAACTTCAGTCATGTCGCATAGATAATTTTACCGGGTATGTTCAGGTGGTTATACTTATTGCTAAGAGATATTTACCTGTTCATAATAAAGTAAATACACCCACTTGCGAACCACCTAGTGTTTTGAAAGTGTCATTTGTATATGCGCGCGATCCTGTACAGCGCGTATTGTTTGTCGCTTAGAGAGGACAGCCCTCCGACGTTTTTATGATTTTGCCTCAATTTTACGTAGATATGGTGAGTTTTTTACAAATAAATAGACTTTTATAATTTTAATAACATTTATTTTTGTAATAAATATATTTATGTTGCATTATTGTTTATTACAATATGTTAATAATAATTTAATTCCAATTTTCCTTATTCTCTCCGTATACTTTTTTGCCGGTTGAGGCTAATCCTGACCTACCCTTTTTGGAGATAATTTATTTGATAAATGCACGCTCTCGTTGGGTGCCCTCTTCCAGCCGTACCATCCACATTAGCTCGAAAGCTTACGAAAGGTATTTAACCTTTCATGACCTGTCTTGAATCCATCCTCTCCACGTGCCCAGACCTCTTTCTATCACAACCACTTTTATCTTGCTCACATTAATTTTCATTCCCTTCTCTTTAAAGACATCATTCACATAATTTTTCGTGCCTTGCAGCTCTCCCGTCGATGTTCTCGTACAGAGACTTCAAAGTCCTCACCACGTGACTCTCAATCCGATATATTAAAGACAATGTTAACAATCTCTGCACCACCCTAAGGTTGACTGGGAGAGAATGCCTACGGCATTAAGTCCGCCATTATACATTTGTATATGAAGTGCTTAAATAAATAAAAAAATAACAATGTTAACAACAGTTCATTCCTCAGCATACGATCATAAGCCTTTTCCAAGTTTACGAAGGTGTAAAAGACTTTTTTGGACTTAGCCAAATGTTCTTTCGCTATGCACCTTATGTAAAAGACTTGATGTGTGTAACCCATTCCTCTTTTAAAACCTGCTTGGACATTCCACACTTTTTTTTTCAGTCTCATTAATCACTCTCTTAATGAGGACCTTGGCATACAATTTACTGGCAGCACAGGGAAGGCTTATTCTGCGGTAGCTTTTATATTCTTGCTGTGAAAAATTCTTCTTGAAAATGGATATAATAATGGTTTTGCACCAGATATTAAAAAGTAGCCATAACAATTTTGCTACTACGCCTTTGCCGTTTCTCAGCATTTTAACGGTTACACCCAGCAGCCTTGCCTAACCTCATACTTTTCATCGCATTCACTATTCCATTTTCCGTAATCTCATTATTAGCCTCGTTTTGAGAGTAAGCCAGGTCTATAGCCTCTTAACCACCTGCTACATCCCCATCGCCTCATTTAAAAAGTCTTTTGAAGTAGGACTTCCAAGCAATACTTCCCTTTTATCTCTAAACACCCTTCCATCTTCATTTCTGATGACTCCTGTCTTTGAAGTCCCCGACTCTCCCCTGATCAACCATATTTGTTTCCAGAATAGTGAAAGGTTCGCTTTGGATTCACGAGGTTTGTGGTCTAGTTCCTTTTTCTTTCTTTTGCTCAACTATTTTCTGAACTCTCTTTTTCATTTTGGTATACACTATATACACTTACTTGTCTTTGCGAAGTACTATGAAAAACCTTTGTGGAAGACGTATGTCAAGATCGTAGAATGTGGTGCTCAATAGTCTTTTTCTACCCCTGTGGGTTAAGGGCGTGGGTGTGTACGTATGTATTTGCTTTCAGCAAAAATAAATTTAGAGAGAAAATTATGAGTTTCCAACACAATGAATAAATTATAATATTATTGCTTTCGAGTTATGCTTACACAGAGATATTTAAGCAAGCCGTTGTAAATGTTCAGATAAGGCAATTTTGTATGTCCTTCCGCTCATCGTATATTTGAGGCGAGAAACTCCCTCCAAAGAAATAAGTGTTGGCTATTAACAAATTCTATATCATTATGCTATATTTTGGATGTAAGTATGTTTATCTAACAATAAAATGTTGATTATTATTAAAATTGACTGATTATTAAATAGTTCAGTGTTTGTAGGAATAACAAGATTTACAATATTATGCACGTATTTATGTTTCTCCACGATCGTGTGACCCAATAAATTAGCTATAGATATTTTTACTCGATTTTATTAATATGTTTAGATATCCTTATATGATTTTTACCAACTGCGCATTTTCAAATATTTGTATTTCATTAAATTTACTTGTTACGGTATTCATAAGATGATCCATTTAGATGATTTTACCTGTTTGTAAATTTAGGTAATTTTTAACCAAGCGACGTTAACTTTTTAATTTATAATCTTCAGGGCTGTTAATTTAACTCAAAAAACGTCAAAAATTAAGAGGTTCCTAAAACAGTTACAATTATTTTTATGCAGCAAATGGTTAATTAGTTATGATTTTTTTTGTCAAAATCAAAACTTTAAAACGCTCTACTGAAAAATTTGCTAAATGTCGCTTAGATATTATTGCCTTTCAAGCGTCGATATGAGAGACCTACCACCAGTAAAGTATGTGAGTAGAACCTCAAAACTAGTACCTGTGACTAGCATATGCTGCTTAAGGATCTTTCTGTTTCATCATATTATTATGCGAGAGTCATTAGCCATTTCATTAGAGCCTTTTTATTAATGTTCTATACGATATCTTAATATATATAAATCTCGTGTCACAATGTTTGTCCTCAATGGACTCCTAAACCACTTAACCGATTATAATAAAATTCGCACACCATGTGCAGTTCGATCCAACTTGAGAGATAGGATAGTTTAAATCTCAAATTATAGTCGCAATTTTAATTTATTGCTAATTATTTGTCTGTTATTATTTGACAGTCACAATTATCTGTTAACTCCAAATGATTCTAACAGATGTCGATACCTTTCGACTGGGTTGAGTAAGTAATCAATAGATGGCGCTGCTATGGTAAATCTACGAACGTGTCATATAAGCTACGGGTAGATTATGTATACTTTTTATACCGGGAAAATATAAAGCGGGACTTTTATACCGGGAAAACTCATTCACGCGGGCGGAGCCGCGGGCAAAAGCTATCTATATATATATAAAAGAAAGTCGTGTTAGTTACACCACTTATAACTCAAGAACGGCTGAACCGATTTGGCTGAAAATTGGTAGGGAGGTACCTCAGAACCGGAAGAAGGACATAGGATACTTTTTATCCCGGGAAAATATAAACCGGGAATTTTATCCCGAAAAATCGTTTTCTGTGAGTTGTTGTGTTTTATGATGTCCTGGTACTTAATATATTTAAAATCTTCGATTCTTATAGAAAGAAAGAAAGAAAGAAAGAAAGAAAGAAAGAAACATTTATTGCCACAGATGAAAGAACATGTAAACTAATGGGTAATTAATAAAATACCAAAAAATAAAAAAAAAAAATAAAAACACTGTATACCCATTACCACACGCGCGCCCATACCGTGGCAAATAGGTGGCCATCTCAGCATACGCTGTTTAATGAAGAGAGCCATTACACAGCACTGGTTTTCAGTGGCCACCCGGAGGGCCGCACGGACACATCAGAAAGAGTCATAAAGAACAGCCCATAAATTACAGATGCCTTTAGTGTGAGTACAATAGGTATACTTAAAGCCGCACCACGAAACAGTAATAAAAAGGAAAACAATATTAACTAATAGGCGCTCTGCGCGACGCGCGTCTACAGCTGAGGTCCGCCGCGCCGCCCGGGGGGCAGAAGGCTAGTGAGAACTGAGAGTTGCGTCATAATTAGACGGCCAGCGCCCGCGTTTAAAGGTAGTCGCGCACCGCGCCAACGCAATTTTACAAACAATGTACATAAAACAAAACAAATATTACTTATACGGATATAAAATTATACTTAACTATTAGTGTCGTAACCCAAGAGTGACTACACAGTACAATCCGCTAAGGCCTACGGTCTGCATCATGAAGGTACGTACTTACATTAATTATTTTATGCCTTAAACATGTAAAGGTATCTACTAAAACATTCCTGTCTGTTTGCAAATAGTTATTACTATATATCTTGTATAATTTTTGTATACCAGATGATAGATTAGGATGATACAATTTGATTATGCAATAAAATATTTTTATAATTAGTTTTAAAACTGTATTTATTTTTCAGAACGCGTATCGGAGGCGGTAACGAGTTCCAGCACTTGGTGGCCTGAAATCGGAAACTACCCCGAAATGCAGCCGTGCCATGTCGAGGAATACGTAGCAGATGAGCGCAGGAGCGAGAAGCATATTTATTATAGTCTCGTACCCACACTAGTTTAGAGTATAAGTATTTTGGTATCTGTAATTTAACTACGCCAAACATCAAGGATGCGAGATGTAGGTCCCTCCTATGCTTCATATTTAGCAACTTGTGTCGGTTCAAGATAGGTGTTATATGGCTGTGTGAGGGGACGTCAAAACAAAAACGCACACAAGCATTTTGCACCCTTTGTATGAGGCGAGACGTCTTTGCAAGTAAACGGGGCCCATATACCGAGTCCGCATAATTAAATTTAGAGAGTATTAATGAGTCAACAAGTTTAGTTCTCAAATCAATACTCAAGTAGTTTCTTATTTTGTAAATTACTTTTAAACGATAGAAACAATTCCTGACGATATCCGCCACATGTTTCTCAAATCTTAAATGTTCATCCATAGTCAAACCAAGATTACGTGCTTCAGAAACTCGTTCTATTTTTTCTCCACCAATCATTGGCATTGGATTTAAAGCTGCTATTCTATGAATTTGACCTTTAGTGCCCAATATCAAAAATTTTGACTTTTTTGCATTTAAAATTAGAGAATTAGATTCTGCCCAAGCGTGCACCCTGTTTAGGTCCTGATTTAGTTGGCCTAGAGCTGAATGCATATGCTCTGGCTTGAAGGATATATACATCTGTATATCATCAGCATATATATGGTACTTACAGAATTGGAAACTGCTGACAACATCAGCACAGTATATACTAAATAATAGAGGGCCCAGGATGGAGCCTTGCGGCACCCCCCTGGTGACTGCACGCTTCTCAGACACCAAAACGTCACCACTATCTCGCCTGATTTCAACAAACTGATTACGTCCCATTACATACGATTCGAACCACTGAACGGCATTATGATCGAATCCATAGTAGCTAAGCTTAGATAACAGTAGAGAACTGTTGACGGAGTCGAATGCACGTGAAAAGTCCAATAAAATTAAAAAAGTGCCCATTCCTTGATCTTGTGCAGCAATAATATTATCGGTAACGTCTAATAGTGCTGTATTAGTGCCTCTGTGTTTCCGAAACCCCGATTGTCTGTCTGGCAAAATATTGTGTTTCTCAACGTACTCCGTGATTTGAGAAGATACTGCCTTCTCTAGCACCTTGGAAAGACAGGGCAATAAACTAATAGGTCTAAGATCTTTTATGCTGAGGGGGTTGGCGACTTTAGGAATTGGCTTTACTATAGCAGTTTTCCACGCAGTGGGGAATTTGCCAATAGTAAGCGATTTATTTATGATAGCCGTAATGGCGTCCAAGCTCTGAGGTAAAGACATTGTAACCATTTCCAGCGTAATATGATCAACGCCCATTGCATTAGACCCAAGTTGTTTTAAGATTTTGAACACCCAAGAGGAATTAATTGTTTGAAGTGAAAAAGTAGCTGTGTTATATCTATTATCCTTGAAGAAACTAACGTAAGTAGTCTTTGGATTCAGGTTGACAGGAATATCCAAAAAACTATCATTTATTATATTAGGATCGTCAAAGTGAAGTGGGAGCTCAGTGGATTTTGGCGGTAAAACTTTTGTCTTTAAATTCCTCCACAACAACTTAGGGTCATGGATATTACAATTAACAGTTTGTTGGAAGAATGCCCGCTTTTCATTATGTAAGGCAGAATTAACCAGCTTCTTTAACTCCTTATAATAAAGTTTATGGTTATCAAGTTTAGAAGCATGAAATCTGGCTAAAGCTTTGTCTCGGAGACGCATCATGAGTCTGACATTGTAGGTCAACCAAGGGGAGGGGAGCTCTTTGATAACTTTAGACTGGATGGGAGCGTGAATGTCAAAAATAGACACAACAACATTACCAAGGTCACTCACCATGCTGTCTAGGTCCTCCGATGAACAAATTAAATCCCATCTAATAGATGCTAGATCATATTCGAACTGATCAAAACATATATCTCTAATGGGTCTAAAAGTGATTCGTTTAGGGGGAGCTTTAGGTTTATCGAAAGAAAAATTACATGTTATGAATGCATGACCTATTAGGGACCCCAAAAGTTCAACACTTACATTAAATGCCTGCACACTAGAACACACTATATCGATTAAAGTTTCGGTAGTATCAGTAAAGTGTGTAGGCTTGTTGACGATTTGACTCAAGCCCATGCAACACAAGAACTCGTTTAA
This sequence comes from Sphinx pinastri, assembly GCA_947568825.1. Taxonomy (NCBI): domain Eukaryota; kingdom Metazoa; phylum Arthropoda; class Insecta; order Lepidoptera; family Sphingidae; genus Sphinx; species Sphinx pinastri. Next base: position 2,270,520 of record OX387627.1, on the reverse strand, counting down.
TAATTTAGTTTTAGGGTCTTCATTATTCAAAACATTGATATTAAAATCCCCCAAGAGAATGATAGAATCACAATAAGAAAATGACGAAAGTGAGTCCATGATAGCATCAAAAAACACGTTTAAGTCTAACCAGGGGGGACGATACGCTGTGCCAATCACCAGTGACTCACCTTTGATATTTAGTCCCAACCACATCTGTTCCACATTTGTGCTAAATGGGTGAGAGCATACACGTACATTAATGCCTTTTCTTAGATAAAAACCAACACCACCACCCCGACCACCTCGAACGCTGGTTGGACGTGGTATATGCCTCAGTGAATAGTTGGGTACGACTGGGGCACGACCTTCTTCGCCCTCTCTTAACCATGTTTCATTGATTGCTAACAGGTCCAATGAGTATTTTTCCAAGGCAGCGGCAAAATTGTCGTGGTCAGTGCCTAGCGAGCCAGCATTATACAAACCTAGCTTTAAATATTTTTTTTTAACCATAATTAAGTGTGAAGATAAACTTAATTAAAAAATAAATAAATAAGAGAACCATAGATCGTATATTTAAATCAAATTAGAATAATGGCATACCTACGCAAGGACGGAGGCAAACAGACAGCAATTTGCTATGGCAGAAAAAAACAAAATCAAAAAAATTAATAAACAGCTCATAAAAGTAGAAAAAAAATAGCATTCAATAAACCACGATTAAATTGTATATAGTGCAGATAACTACAATAAGGACCAGAAAGAAACGATAATCTAATTAGATAACTGTCAAAAAGTAACCCGAAGCAAACCGTAGGGTGCGGGCTTATCTATCTATTTTATCCCGGGAAAATATAAACCGGGACTTTTCTCCCGAAAAATAGTTTTCTGTGATTTGTTGCGTTTTATGATGTTCTGGTAATTATATTTAAAATCATCTATCTAATATATAAGAGATTTTAAAATATATTAAGTACCAGGACATCATAAAACACAATACTCACCTGTAGGTGGCGCTGTACTCGGATTCCAAGATTTTTTTTCCATTTTAGGGCAGGACAACATTTTTTGTGTGTCTTCAGGTGGATTCGAGAATGGTTTAGATTAACAATTGGATTCGGTAGGTGGCTCTGTACTCGGGTTCTAGGATTTTATTTCTTTTTTAGGGCAGGACAACGTCTGTTGGGTCCGCTAAATAAATAAATAAATTGGTGGGGAGGTAGCTTAGAACCAGGAGACGGACATAGGATACTTTTTATCGCGGGAAAATATAAACCGTGACTTTTGTGCGGATAAATCGTTTTCTGTGAGTATTGTGTTTTATGATGTCCTGGTACTTAATATCTGAAAATTGGTGGGGAGGTAGCTTGAAACCAGGAGACGGTCATAGGATACTTTTTATCCCGGGAAAATATAAACCGGGACTTTTAGCCTGAAAAATAGTTTTCTTTGAGTATTGTGTTTTATGATGTCCTGGTACTTAATTATATTTAAAAAAAATAAAGAATCATTAAAACACTCATTTTTTTATTTGTATTTATTTCCTAATAAAAAATTGAACTTAATAAAATCCAAAATCTGCTTATTTATTGCCTCTAAGGCGGAACAGGGTTCGCCGGGTCAGCTAGTAACATATATATTGAGAATTTTATTTACGTCGTTATAGAGCTTAGAGCTCATAAAATAAAATAAATACCTTTGTTTCAGCATTTGACCTTATTAGAATTGTTGATGTAAACTGTAAACAGTTTTCATTTTATTTACGCATACGCATACTCATGCCTTTCATCCCCGAAGGGGTAGGCAGGACGCAACTAGTGCACCCACTTTTCGCCGAGCGTATTCCGTCCCATGATGTGATAGGGGGCGAGCCTATCGCCATATCGGGCACAAATTCCAGACTCCGTGCTGATACTGAATAGAAAAATCCAATATCACTTTGCCCGACCCGGGATCGAACCCGAGACCTCAGCATTGCAGTCGTACCGTAATACAACTACGCCACCGAGGTAGTCTTTTAATTTATTTCCAGTTTGAAAATTTAACATAAATTTCCAGAAATTTTCTTACTATAAATTGTTTAAATTATAAGTAGTCTACCAAAAAAACTAATGATATTCGGTGTTAAAAAAAATAAGGCCCTATTTTTTACAATCCATATACGGGTATAGCAAATAAAAACTTCATGATAAAGAGATAATATTATCCAGGCAATTTATTGCGTTCCTCTAAAAATATGTCCATGAGTGTATGATTATACAATTTAAGCGTTATCAAAATAATATTATGATGACATAAACTGATAATATTATACTGAGTCAGAGTGAACGTTCCAAAGTATTTTCATATTTAATGAGTAATGATAAAAACCTTTGATTAATTATATACCTAGATAGATACTGAACGTTTCAAACGCGTTGAAAAAAATAGAGGCCATTGGTTGCCCACTAAATGAGTTCGAGTGAATTATTTTTTGTTGTTTTTCATGGATATAATTTTCTCCCCATTTTAATAGAAACCATGTCATAACTGGTATCATTATGCGCGCACACAAGGATACGCAGAATGATGCAGCGATAGCGTATGACAAAGCTGTCACGCATACTAGCTTAAGAAAAGTTGGCCTGTTTGTTTTAGTTTCACTGCAGCGCGTCGCTCTACCTAGGTTTATAATTTATCAAAGATAAAAACTTATGTTTGCGGATTTCTCATGAAAGTTCGATTTGTGTGAAAGTTAAAATTCCTTAATATAATTTTGATAGAAATAGTGTATGCGGCAGCGTAAATGACGCCCTTGTTTCGATTTCCAAGATTGCAGCATATCTATAATTTCTGACTTAAATTCCAGTTAGTCATCCCTTGAAATATCAGGCTAATTCTCTGATTTCGATCCAATTTGAGTAAATGTAGAGAGAATTTTAGATTTTGAAAATTTTGGTGGTAATTGAAAGTATAGACATATATTAATATCATATACATAGATCTTTCAATTGCACCGAAAAATAACGGAGATAGTTATTTATTATTGGTAGAAAATCGGTCCAATAGTTCCTGAGATTAGCGCGGTCAAACAAACAAACAAACTCTTCAGCTTTATATATTAGTATAGATTTGGACAACCAACAAAACATACACTATATCTATTCGTTACATGAAACAATAAGTTATTGTTGCAGTGCTGTTTTACTTACAGGCTGCCACCGTATGAACACAGCATCAACAACATACTTCTGCATATATGTGCAATATGTACTAAAAATAAAACTGAATATAAAACAAAATTTAGTTTACTACAAACGCATTCAGTATTTTCTTTTTGAAGATAGGGAGCGAGTCATTAAATATGTCAGTACTGTCAGATTTTATTACAATTCGGTTATAAAAACTGGAAAGTCGAGGAACAGGCGAATTTTTACCAAGGTATGATATAAAGGACATGGGTATCTAGGGATTTTAGAAGGTACATTGAGAGAGAATTTATTGAGAAGAGGTGGGTTTTAATAAGCATCACGGTATTGAAAAAAAAATCGATTGTCGATTTACATGCTAAGTAGATCACTTACAATTACTTCCAGAGGCGTACCAACCTTAGAAAACCGATGAAAATCCTCCCGTGGATTTTAAAACTAGAAATCGGTAATTCTTTTATGATGTTAATTTAATCGGAAAGTTTATGAAGATATTTGTATATTTTAATGTATTTTTGAGGGATTATGACGACTATAAACTAAATAGATTTAAACTAAATAATAAAACAATTCTTGGGTTAGTAATCTCGGAAAAGTTTAAGTTGCAGCGAGTGTAATTGAAAACCCTACAATTGCAAAGGCGGGAATAAAAGTAAAGCCAAAAGAGCTCTACTCATATCACCACACAGTAATCAATGTTGTAAAAGTTATATGGTAGTTTCAGTAGGTACATTAATTATTGCGAAACTAATCTGGTACCTAATCAGCTGTACTTATTAGAATAATAAAATTCACGTGTGATACTAAATATCTCGTTATTTTGGTATATTTTTTACATAATTAGGTACTTATCCTTGTTTGTAGAATCCTTTCAGACGAGGGAAGAGAAAATGTATCTCCCACCCATTGATCCCACCAAAAACATTTTCATGTAAAATGTTGCCAAGACGAGATCATATGGCTCGCACTGTCAAATAGTTATCAGATCTCATGTTGAGCCAAGCTTCTAACTCTTAAAGCCCAAACTCTAAAAGCTCTAACTTCACAAACTCTATAGCTTAATCAAAATATGTGGTTTGGCAAACGAAATAAATCAACTAGAATGATAGTGAGGAATTGGAAATATATTTATCCACTCCCCTCCATAGCAAAGCGTGAACCAATTAAGAGTCAGTAGGAGAATAGTCTTGGTTTTAATAATTACTTTCGTCAACTTACCTACAACCGGTGCAGCTGCCAGCGCCCCTTGCTGGCCAGTGTTGGTCTCCAGCTCACAGGCACTCGCGGGAATGAGGATAGTGCTTCCATGAGTGATGCAGGCGAAGGATATGATCCCAAGCCCAGTGAGACAGATCATAAGGTAGCTGTAGAGGCCATATCCTGAGGAATTGTAAGTTAATTTCGATTAGGATAGTTTCAATACTCTTTAGTCACCCATTATCTGATATTTTTCTTTCAATTGTCGCTGATATTGAATTACTCATCTAACACAAGTGAATATAGAAACAAACTGGTTCCTTATATATCAATATAAATTTATACTGATCAAAATGATAGAAAATAAGTAATGTAAACTTTACTAAGAATAACAATAACTTTCCTGTTTTCACACATAATTTTAGGATTTAGGTAGAATTGTTTACTAAGTAAAATTATGTGTGACCAGCCACCGATATATGAATGAGAAATATGTATAAAAACGTACGTACCAGCTTGATTAATAGCTTCTTCTATTGGCACAGCTTCCACTTTCTCATGATCCGTTGTCATTTTCACTGTTTATATTTCAGTTTTGTTTCTACACCACTCAGCTGTCGCACCGGTTGGTTCGCTTGCTTTTGGTCATAATATAAATTTGTTCGTAAATTTTAATCATCGTATATTGATAATGACAGATAATGAGTCAACGAAAACGTATTAGCAAAAGTTATCGTTCTCAAAACACTTGTAATGCCATTACATAATACGGAGTGCTTACTTCCTAGTCCATGGTCTTGTTTAAGTGTATGTGAACTGATTGGAAAGGTTTAGCCTTGAAATGGGTCTCAAAATCAATCACTCCAAGACCAAACTAATGTTGATAGACCGAACCAACCAACTGCAGCTAATATGACTTCTGCCTCTCAAAACGGTCGAAGATTTTATTTACCTGGGCTCTGCCATCTGCAATCCAGGATCCTGTGAGAAAGAAGGAAGAAGGCGTATAGGTATGGCCAAAAATGCGATGTCTCAGCTACACAAAATATGAAAAAACCGCAACATCCGGAGAAAAACCAAAGTAAAATTGGTCAACTCTTTAGTCTTCTCCATATTCAGCTACGGATCTGAAACTTGGACCTTGAAGAAAGCTGATTGAGACCGCGTAGATGCTTTCGAGATGTGGTGTTGGAGGAAAATGCTTCAGATTCCTTGGACTGCATTCCGAACCATTCTACGCGATCTTAAAATCAAAACAGGGCTTTCCACTATCTGCTTGCGCCGAGTAATGGGGTTCTTAGGCCACATAGCCAGAAAGGATGGACATAACCTCGAACAATTGATGGTTACTGGTAAAATTGAGGGTAAACGTCCGAAAGGTTGTAATCCCATCAGATGGTCGGACCAAATCCGCTCCACTCTAAACACCAAACTTCATGTTGCGCTTCACGATGCTAAAGACACTTGCTTATGATGCTTACTTCCTAGTCCATGGTCTTGTTTAAGTGTATGTGAAGTGATGAAGAGAAAAGATGTAGATAATTCAGAATGCACTATGTAGTTTAGGTTAGACTATAGTATGGATAGGTTTTTAAGACATTGGTAGCTGGAATACCTTGGGCCATCCTATTTCTTCGTGCTTTGAAAAGAGCTGGCTGGCTATTGCGTGTGTTCGCAATTTGTAAATAATAATTATGATTTTTTTTCTTAGATTTTCTCAATAATGAGCCGGCAGTGATATATAATATAAATCTACCTATAAAGCCTTAATATCGTTGAAATTGTATTTAAAAGTAATACATCTCTGCCCCTACTTTAATAACTTTAATCAGGTTTTCGTGTAAGATTCCTCACCAAAAATAGTTATCGGTGTTATCTCTGAATCACTGATTTACCGCTTTCCTCATTACGTCAGATAATTTTATTGATATGATCACCCAGAAAATTAAAATAATACCGAAATTATCACTGATTAAAAGTGTGTAGTGAATAAGTTGGTAAGAATTTCGCTACTGTCCAGTATATTGTCGTAGACATATTTTGCATCATGTATAGCTTGGATATCAAGATACCCAATGAATACTATATAAAAAAAAAACTTCACGCAATTTTATCTTTGAATCGCTACTTGGGGCCCGCACATTGCAGAGCTTGAGTAGGTATATCCATTCCATGATACAATAGTGGGCCGTGGTTGAGCCTACCGCAATATCCAGCTATTTCGATCACAGGTAGGTATGTTTTATCCCGTAATAAACGAGAAGTTATTTGAATTGTGTTTTGTTTATCGTTTAATCAAGTATTAGAGCTATGTATTTTCAAATTGAATTCATCATATTTTAAGGGGGTAAATAATGAAAACAACATAAAAGATGGTTTTTTATTTGACTTTACACACAGGAAACACTGTTAACAAATACTGGCGGTTGCGCCCTACGCTACATTGGCTTCCTCATATTTACGCCCAAAATTAGGCAACTTATTATAATAATCAAGAATGGGGGCCTCTACATTTTTTGCCAGCAGGGAAGTGCCACGGTATTGTGGGTAAATTAACTTCAAACACTTTTATAGTCTGTAGCCTTAATTTGGAAAGTGACACTGACTTTGAAATCACATATTATAATAACAGTCTATGATGCAGCACAGTGTGTGATGCTCTACACATCTGACGAGCAAGTTATTAGCCCTCAATTTTATTTTATAAATACTGGAACTATCAGGTGGGAATGATGAAATCAACATCACCTTACATTTAGAACAACGCCATTTTGCAGACAAGATTTCTGACGATGTGGTCTGTAATCGTGAATTGACATAGCTCGATAGTGTGTTCAAATCAATGCATCACGTCCTAGCTATTTCATTTTTTTTAATGACAAAACATTGATGAATTATAAGAATGCATCACCATTTTCAAGTCAGTCACCGATTTTCCATCTAAGTGGAACTGTCACACTTTAGACACATAGGCGAAGTCCAGGCAAATCAGAAACTAGGTGTTTCGCTGTTTCTAATCCCAACAGGGTTCAATTGCCTAGCGTCTGGGTTCAAAATGTAATTATCTCAAATACCAACAGGAGGAGTTAACTGACGAAACACTTCTGTTGTTTCAGATTGTAAATTTCTTTATAAAAGTTCAGTATGTGTGCTTTTGTCTTTCACTTAGGGGATCTCCGGTCCCGTGGTAGGAACCACGCGGTTATTAATGCACCTGAAAAGAATAGGCACTGTTATTTCAATTGTTTTTATTGAGATTTGAAACATTATATTTATTGTGATGCCGTGTATAATTTTGTTATTTAAAAGTCTTGGTGGTTTTAATCCAGTTTAATAAAGTAATATCAGCCCAGTTCCTAATCACCTTCGTAATTTTTATAGAATTTTTTTTTCTTGTCTATATTCGTTCAGACTACGGTATGTCTAATTTGTCAAGTCGGTGGTAGTTAGGGTACTTACTGAGCAGCAATATGGCCCAGCCGTAGAACGTGCCTTCGCAGTTAAGGGATAACAAAGCCCCGATCGCGTTGACACCTAGAAACGCACTGGACCTCCCGACCATAACTGAGAGACAGGACGCCATGCCTCTGAAAAATAATTGAACATTAGTGGATTGTAATTTAGAACTTTTGTAATTTAAGTAAGAATTGCCATGAAGGATAATATGTTTAAACCAATTGGTAACGAATATTGTTTTTTAGAATACCAGGTATTTGCTTAGGACTGAATTCTCCAGTGAAGATTTTCAAATGGACGGCCGAATGTCGATAGTGAAATGAAATGAAATAATGAAATGAAATAATTTATTCGAACCCATAAAATGTTATACATTATTTAGATTCCGTCACTATTAACTATACCACCAGTTCGGAAAGCAGTTCTCATTAGAGAAGAACGGGCAAGAAACTCTAGTGTTGCTCTTTTCAAAATCAGTTCAAGGTATAAAATACAATGTATTATGTAGAGAAAAAAAAAATACAATTCAGTATTTGTTTACTTTTGTTTAGAGCAGTTAATTTATATACTAGCAAAATAGGTAATAAATTAAAAATTCCAACACGAGTGCATAACTATCTCAGGAAACATGTAATAATTTGATATGAAATCTTCAAGATGTCATTATTAATCTAAGTTCACGATATACCCCTAATACTCAGATATAATAAGCGAAAAGGGCAGACCAGTCCACACAAGCAGCACCCGTTCACGAGTATGACGCGTGTGCCAGCCATCGGCCTCCTCAACCATATTACAGGGAAGTGGCCGACCCGGCACACGACGCCGCCGCAGGCACAGACAGTTAAGGAGTATGTCATACCCAAGCCGCTCACAGATGGAAACAAAGAAACTTTATTGAAACGAAAGACATGATTCCAAAGAAAATCACATGAAAAAATTTAATCCCAGGCTTTTTTATCCTCTATGTATTCTGAAATCTTGTAATAATAATAATAATAATAAGCTTTATTACATAACTTTCACAGTTGTTTGGATAATTGGAATTTACCAATGTTTAAACACTTAATTTCAGTGGGAACCTTATTATAAAAGTGTATACAGTAACCCTTAAAAGATTTGCTGATTTTTTGGAGCCTTGTTTTGTGATTAACTAGATTATTTTTGCTTCTAGTATTTAAGCCATGGATATCGCAAACTTTTGGAAAGTTTTCTATATTCTTATGTACGTACATTAAATTAGCGAATATAAATAATTGTGATGCTGTCATTATATTTGTTTCTTTGATTTCTTCTCTTAGAGAACATCTAGAGCTTAGAGAGTAGATAGATCTTATAGCTCGCTTTTGAAGAACAAATATAGTAATAATGTCAGCAGCACCACCCCACAGCAAAATTCCATAACTCATCAAACTATGAAAGTAAGCAAAATAGACCAATTTCGCTGTTTCAATGTCAGTTAATTGGCGTATCCTGCTCACTGCAAAAACTGCGGCGCTCAGTTTTTTAGCTAGTACAGATATATGTACAGATATATGAAGTTTAGAGTCCAATGTGATACCCAAGAATTTGGTTGTATCCACAAGGCTCAACTCGTCACTATTTATGAAAATGTTAGCGTTAACTTTTTTGACATTAGGTGTGACGAATTTTATACATTTAGTTTTTTCACTATTTAATAATAAATTGTTAACGCTGAACCAATGCACTATTTTTGAGAGAGTATTGCTTACATCGTCAAGAATTTCCTGCTGTCGATTTATTTTAAATAATAAGGAAGTATCATCTGCAAAAAACACTACTTCACAATTGTCCCTTATGAAATAAGGTAAGTCATTTATATAAATTAGAAAAAGAAAAGGTCCAAGAATTGAGCCTTGAGGAACTCCCATTGTTACTATATAACCAGGAGATCGTTTTCAGGTAGTAAAAGTTTATTCAATTCTTTTTCAAAATAATCTGGCATTTGTATGTTACGTCGACCCCACTTCGGTGTGATCATTGTACATATGGTAAAAAACAGGAGACAGTAATGATACAATGATAATTTTTAAATACAATATAAGCAGAATATAAGATTTCGGCAACATTCTAGATACAGTGTGGACAATTTTTCCGCATTTACCAAGAACAGTGATATGACATCAAGAGTGTGTAATTTATCTAAAATAAATACATATTGAAATGGGCATTATTACGTTAAATAAATATTTGAGAATAATTAAAACCGGAAATTGCGTGATACCAACATAATGTGGGAAATCAACAATCTAGTGTTTATACCAAAACGTAAGTTACGTAACAGAAATTGTAATTGGTTATCGTCGCGTCGTAAATAAATACCCACATGGTCAGAAGTTTTGTGAATGCTTGCCAGCTTTAAAAGGAGAAGGAAATTCGAAATGAAACAGTAAGCGCCTATATTAAGTTGGTTTACCATAAGATAGTACTAAGTAAGCCCCGGCATGCTCTAAAGTAATAGTTTTACGGCTTTACGACTTCAAAAGATAAGCAGATATTGCGAGAAATCTATTACAACATTAAACACAGGCTCCGCATTTATTTTAATTTGTACATTACGCAAGCACATCTCAGGGCAGAGTTCAAACCCGTCCTCTAATTTTACAATGGAATACTCATCACTTAAACTTACTTAATCCTCCAAGCCAGTTTCGGCCACGGCGGCCAATCTCAACGGAGATCAGCCAGGTACGCAGGAGATATTATAGTGCACAAGTGTGTGCGCAATACACAAGTGCACTCGCTATTCCTTCACTCTCATAGTCCGGTGAGACGGTAATCCGACATGACCGGAGAGAGATCAGGAGCAGGACCAACGGCTTTACGTGCTTTCCGAGGCACGGGGGTATCACACCGCCAACTTCCTGACTCCGAGCTGCGACTGAGTAATTTTTAAGATGGAAAAACCCAGTCACAATATTTTTGGCTCGACCCGGGATTCGAACCCAGGACCTCAGCGCGCAAATCGTACTCGTAACGCGTACGCAATACAACCACGCCACCGAGGCAGTCATATAATACTCATCAACTACCTACGCAACAGTCTATCAAATTAAATGAAAATGAAAACCAAATTACCTTAGTGAAGTGGGATACAGTTCCACAAAGTAGACGCTCAGCAGTCCCATTGAGAGAGCACACATTATGAAGAAGAAGAAGAAGATCCCACCAGCAAACGGGACCCTTACCACGTTCACGAGTATCGCAGACGTGGCGGACATACCCAGGATACATATCATAGCCAACCGCTTTCTGCCACCACAGGTCAGAGAGAGCACCAGATTCGAAGTGCTGGCCAGAGCTCCGTAGATCATTGCGGAGAATAATGTTGTTTCTTGGATGGTGTCGTTGCAAGCTTCTGCTATGGCCTAGAAGTATAATAAGTAATATTTAATGGAAAAAATATTGTATGAAGCCTTATGAATAATATTAGAAATTATGTAATTATTGTAAGTAGGGCACACATTGTACTTCAGTAAAAGTTTTTAGTGACTGGTGTGTTAGCAATACCTATTAATTACATAGATAATATTGTTAAGTAGCATAGCTACTAAATAATTGTACTTACAGTATTATTTCCAGTAAGAGTATACTCCTCTGTGTATCTGATGACGCTGCAGAGGTTCATGCCATCGCCTCCTCCAGACTCCAGCACTATAAACAGGTTGTTCATGATGTAGGGTAACCAGAGGATGAACCCGCTGCCACTAAACAACAAAATTACATTTGACATTTCATATATATGTGATCTGCCAGTTAAAATCCCAATCTTTGAGGGTCTGAGAATCGTGAGGTTGAATCCCATTGAGCACTTTCCCTACCCAATTTCCATTTTATTCACAATTCCTTTAGTTACATTTTCTTCTAGTTTCTTCATCGTGTGATTTTGTAAGTTTAATGAACTCTCGGAGAGACTAGAGTAGTATCGAATACCGAGAAGGACATACCAAAAAATCGCTGTAGTTACTTGATGTTAATATAGAACTAAAACCTCCCTAAAGACTAAAGCCAATAAATACTGTTTTCTTATGTATGATCAAGTATAAAACTACTTACGTCATGTAAATGATGGTGACCAGGTAGAAAAGGATGAGTGTATCTTTTCTTAGTGGCGAGCGGAACAGCGGCGCCGTCTGTTGCCACAAGGATCTGAGGAAGCAACCTTCCAGTACTATCGACTGGTTCTCATCATCCTCCAGAAGTTTGGTTACCTAATGTATCGATACGAAATCAAATAAAAATATCTTATTAAAAATATTTTCTTAAATCATAAAACTCGTTACGTAATGTATCATGGAAAATATCAACTTGGATTTACAAAATTACCATAGTACCTACTAATAAAATCCTAATACCATCTTCTTTGCCCCAATCTTATTTCTACTCCTAAAGGTACTTATAGCCTTTGGTATCCAGCGGTACATAATTTTCTATCAAGTGCGGTCCATTTAATTACCTAACTTCTACAACTTCTATTAAAAACTATACTTACAGGAAAATTACCAGCACGGTCGCCTGTGTTGCAAGCATAGATTTCTTTCAGGACGTCTAAGGTTTCGCGGTAGCGTCCCTGTGAGGCGAGAAACTTGGGGCTCTCGTGGAAGAACATCAGTACACAGGCCGTGACGGCGCAGGGCACTGCCATCACCAAGGTCAGCAGGCGCCAGGAGCGGAAGGTGATGCCTAAGAGTTCAATATGGTAGGCAAACTCCAGAGGCAAAATTGGGTAGGCTACCACTGTGAATAGAGATTTTTTATATCATGAATGGCAAAGAAGATACTGACGGTAGTTTACCACCGCACATAAACATTCAAGCTACCAGAAGAATTCCGGATGGTGCATGCTGTTTAATTTCACCTTAACCGGTATACTACATCTAATACTCCAGATTGGTATTGAACTCGGGCAACCATCAAGTGATGTCTCTCTTAGCTTTACATTTATTTGGACTACAATGTACTATCAAGTCTAGTATACCGTGCCAGAAAATGCTGAAGAGTTGACCATGCATTTTTTTTCATGTTGCTAGTATTGACTTACCCGCAGCGGAAGCCTGGGAACACATGAGCGCGCAGGTACAAAGCAGCATGGCGCGACCGCGGGAGTGGCACGAGCAGCTCTCTCCGAGTAGTGTGTATGCACCCGAGTTACTTGCTGATGTACTGAAAATTAATACTGTCATGCAATAGGTGGTAGGCGTCCCGCATGCGAAAATCTGGAATCTGGGTAAGTAACACTATTTTACGTTTTTGTATCTCAAGCCTGAGAATTATTGTGAAAATGTTTGGATGTTTTTTAGTAACTGAACGCCTTTGGAAAGAAATTGGTATACATGTAGGCCAGAGATTTTTCTACGCGATAAGTAGGCAGGTGGTGCTGCGGGGAAAACGTAGTGCCAAGTACTTACTAATAGTAAAATATAATGCCGGATAAGCGGCTACTGTTACATTCCTGTTTGAAGGACGTTTTAGCCATTATTACTGGAAATTTTCAGATATAATATTCAAGTATGTGTCAGAATGACGAGTGCAATTTGGCGTCAAATAATTCTACTAATATTATAAACGCGAAAGTTTGTAAGTATGGATGTATGGATGGTTGTTACTCTTTCCCGCAAAAACTACTGAACGGATTTCGATGAAATTTGGCACACGGGTAGATTATGGCCTGGATTAACACATAGGCTACTTTTTATCACTGGAAAATATAAAGCTGGACTTTAATCCCGGGAAAACTCATTCACGCGGGCGGAGCCGCGGGCAAAAGCTAGTCATAAATATAATGAACATTTATTGTTGGCGTTGATACTATAGTGACGCTTATTATGTCTTCTCGTTATAAGGCCATATTATTTCGTACTACTGGGGCTAAATAATTAACTATTGGTGCCACCCCCAACTTTATAAGGTTATAATATAACTCGTTATAAATGATTAATTATTTTTTCGAAATAGCCTAAATTGAAGCCTCAATTGAAAAATATGTTTGTCGCCATTTATAATACAAATGTATTGAAAAATTAAAAACATAATATTATGCCCTCTATATATATTATAGCCAATATTATTCATCACGAAGTGCCTATTTAAATTACTTTATCATCGTAATCTCTGATACTATGCAGTATTGTCAAATCATGTTGTTTTCTTGAACAAATGGTCACATTGATATAAATTCTACACAGTTACACACAATATAAGAAAAAACCCAAACGACAGTAGCAACGTAAACAAACTAAACGCAAATATTTAGCTTAAACGGGATGTGAACAATGCATTGTCTCGTGGGGGGTACGTTATCGAATACGTTTGTTTAACACGGAAAACCGTTCTGTTGACAGTTGCTGATAACGCGTCGCTTCCATGACGTCAAGTGTCTATAATAGTGATAGATCTCGTAATAAGATGGCATGCGGAGATTTCTGATAAAAATGCCTAGTCGGTTAAAAATCCAAATATTTCAAATTTAAAATCGAACAATGAATGTTCGAAAATGACGTCATATTATTACCCTGCTATTCCTTCGTGTATTCCTTAGACGAAACGAACAAGTTGCTCGCATGATGCTAAGTCATTGTCATTTTAACTAATGGCTTCAGATATTATTATCCAAAGACATTTGATTAGATTACACTACTTTAGCGTTCTTGAAGCCGAAATTACAACAGAAGATGCACACTATTGCTTGGCAACAGTAAATATATAAAGCATTTTTACTAGATAAAATTCTGAATCCTTAAGGGGGGCCTGCTTTAAAGGCTTCAAAAAATCGATTTTTTTTTGCATAAATGTCTTCCCAAACTATCCAAGAATGTGTCCCTAAAATTTCAAAAGCAAATTCGAAATATTTTCAGAGTTACAGAAGAAATAGTGAGCAAGCGTCGAGCAGTTCTATTGTACCTATTGTACGTATCTAAAGGGACTAATGGTCTTTCGAGACACTATTAACTATTCGTAGAAGGTCATTATGGAGCTATGGTAGGGATAGTACATAAGTACGGAATCGCTGATTAGCATATTATTGCGGTAAGTTCAAGAAAATTACGAGTTTTTATATACGAAAACTTTGACGCGCGATTTCTCGGTTTTTCATTTTTACAATTTTTCCTAATTGGCGGGAAAGATAGGGAAAAAATTAAACGTCCTATAGAAACGAGACAAAATGGATTGTATTCGGGATTAAATTCTCTTCTAGTTGAACCTAAAAAACCCTAAGAAAGTTAAGATTAACCCACTTTTTATACAATCTAAAGTGAAACTTCTTGTTGAATTTTCTTGGTTTAACTAAAAGCTATACTATAGAAAATAAAAAAAATATTGGGTTCTTTGTTTCAGATGGAAATTGCGACCTGTATCTTTCCCGCCGCACGACAACTGCACACTCGAGGCGCCTCGATGAAATGCTTGTACCAGGCATAATATGACATATATTTTAATGAAAAAATTGAGACCGCGACTGTTGAAATATACAGGGTCATTTTTACATTGCATTACTAAATGAAATCACATATTCGTCTTTACCTCTTCTAATATCGTGCCAAAAATCCCGGTAGTAGTTTCAAATTTTTTGAACATTTCGAAGTTTAGTGCGAATATGGTTTGTGCGAAAGTGTATTTCTGAATGAAAGTATACCTAATGTTGCCGCTGCGACGAATTATCTTAGAGCAGTAGTAGTGGCATAAGGTCGTGTATAAGGTGTAAACTTAAAGTTACTTTTTATTAGTATTTATTTTGTTAAAAACATACACTTTTTTATTTTACATCTATGGTTAAAATAACTAAATGGAAAGCGTTAGTTTCGACGAGATAAGTATGTGATTTCATTTATTAACGCAATGTCAAAATGACCCTGTATAACAATAAAACCTGAAAGTTTCGTTTCAATCGAATAGTTCTTTCCTTCCCAAAAAAAACGATTTTTTGAAGCCTCCAAAGCAGGCTCCCCCCTTAAACCCGCATAAGCAAGAAGCATGCTCCACTTTAACCTTGTTTTTTTTTTTATTTTCCCCTTATATTGGGAAGGCAAAGGGTTCAAGCCCATACAGCCTCGTCATAAGTGATATTTTTGGTTGTCTTTTTTTTGTATTCGCAGTAAAGCAGTGGCTACCTTACCAAGACTTTATCGAGGAAACACTTGATCGGCAAAGTTATTTCAATTCACTTCATTTGAGCCCTTTAATAGAACTTTATTGGATTATATCACTAAAATAAGGCAAAAGTATCACCAAAATAATGAATTAAAACAAGACCTCATGACACTTCCAAGTTCCAGCCAAAACTCCTTAAGATTTTGAATTTTGACAGCAAACGGTTGTTCTTGACCTGCTGTTGACTAACAAATATCTTCGACCTTTTAGATAGTAAAAAGTCTTATCGTATATTATTTTCATATATACTTCTTTTTAAAATCACGTTATCTTTCGAGAAAGTTCTTTACATATTATGATTGTAAAACTGCGCGATTCACCGCGTGGTA
The DNA here is from genome assembly GCA_947568825.1 of Sphinx pinastri. Lineage (NCBI taxonomy): Eukaryota > Metazoa > Arthropoda > Insecta > Lepidoptera > Sphingidae > Sphinx > Sphinx pinastri. The sequence continues at coordinate 2,254,202 of OX387627.1, read as the reverse complement.
GCGTGTTTTCTCCGGATATAGAAAAGTAAGTATAATACCTGGTGAATGCAGTCATCAGGGATGGATTTTTACCATTATTTCTCAACTACTCTTCAGCATAAGAATTAATAATCAGTGAATAATCTTTCTAGATGTTAGGTCTATTGTCTACATTGTGATGTATAATGGCATAATCCATCCCTACTGCCAAACATGTGCGTGTAATTGAATTTCCGCTAGGACTTTTTAGCCAGTGTACGTAATTATTGGGTATTATGCTAAGGTTATTATAAGACTTAATATCAAGGTGAAGAGAGTGATTTTGCTTTGCGTCTCGAAGTACAATATTGGATTATGTTGCTATCATTATGACGCTGATCAGATTAGTCAAATTTCTTACAAAGTGGAAGATATGAGTTTCAGGGCGACCATGGTCTTCCAGTCTGGTGAGAAGCTGCTGAGAGCCGCAAACACGAAGCCGAGAGACATGGAGAGGACGAGAGTCAGGCGTCGGCCTTTGGTGTCCGATATGTAGCCCCACGCCTGGGCTCCGAGCACCACACCTATGACCAACATGTTACATGCTATAACCGTTTACTTGCAATTTCGTCAATATTCTTTACACATGTATAAGCTCATGGTTTTATCCTTGAACGGCTAGGCAAAGGCGTAACTTAAGCACCCACAATGGGTCGAGCTTATAAGCAATCATATCATATTATGATAGAAGGCATGATTATCATCATCATCAGCCTATATTTTAGTCCACTGCTGGACATAGGCCTCCTCCAATACGCGCCATTTTACCCGGTTAGATAGATAGAAGGCATATCTACTACTAAATTGGCAAAAGTCTATGCTCAAACAACAAAGATTAGAAATATATATTTTTTTTAATTTTGTCACGTTTTGGTTATTATTTCCAACTTTTCGAAAGCTTTTCTCATTTAGCCACATTGGCCACATTCATATAGTTTTTAACCAAGTGGTTTTATTTTCCGAAGTACATTCAAGTAGTTATAGTTATAGGTGAAAATCTACCTACCTATCAGAGGCGTGGCGGTGAGCAGTGCCCTTTGCTGCATTGTCAGCTCAAGGTCGCAGACAGCAGCTGCCACTATAAAGCTGATGCCGAACAGGTCCATGCCCATCGCTTGTAGAGTCATGCTGCAAACCACCAGTAGCCTGAAGTTGTAGCTTCCAAAACCTGACAAAAAATATAAATTGTAGTCCCAGATCATTATCTGCAGAAAACTGGTGGTAGGTCTCTCATATGTAAGAGTCCGTCTGGGTGGATACCACCGCAATGTCTATTTCTACCGCCAAGCAGCAGTGGGCATGCACTGTTGTGTTTCGGTTTGAAGGACATTGTAGCCAGTGTAACTACTGGACATAATGAGACTTAACATCTTATGTCTCAGGATGACGAGCGCAGGGGAATACCACACAGTACTTTGTAACTCAATGTGCTGGTTAGTGTTGCTACTGTTTATGGGCTGTCGTATCGCTTACCACCAGGCGAACGGCATGCTCGTCTCGTCATTCAGTGCAATAAAAAAAAACTCGTACCTGGCACTGCAGTCTTAGTAGTCAAATGAAATCCTATTTGATCAGTGATTATATATCAATAATCCTTAAATATTTGTCCACTAACGTAAGATATTATCTTAATTAATCGCTGTTTATCACTGTCTTCTCCTCTGTTTCATGGTAGTGCAAATAGGCTGTGGACGGGGAGGTCCTAGGCTGAAATCCCATGCTGGGCAACGCTTTTTGCGAGATTTTTAAGCATAATTTGTCTGAATCTAGATATTTTAGAGGAGTTTGACATCAGACGGCCAGTTGTAAAATCTACCTAAGCAACAACAACAACAACTACGTTCTTAAACAACAACAACAAAAAAAGGAAAGTAAAGTTGTTCATAAAGTGTTGCGCCGACTCTACACTGGACTATGCCTGTATTGACGCTGACTGTGTCATGACGTGGATTGATTTATCGACAAGAATTACTCCCTTAGTGATGCCAAAATAGATGAGCTTACCGAACTGGCTTACTCGAGGCGATTGACCACCAAAGCATATTGACTCCATTACGCCAATTAAATAGTCAAAGAGACTCATCACTTATCACTTAGTAATTTAAAATATGCATAAAGCCTAAATACAATTGCAATGCTTATTATTAAAAATAGGTACCTGTAAGCGACAATGCATTTTCCAAAGACATGATCTTCGTCTTTTGATGCTCCATTTCAGCAGCCTCAATGTTAGTCGTCGACTTTTTATTCATCTTGATGCTAAAAGTGAGATGGTATGATGATTAGGATTCCTTGACCTTAGCTCTCAAGTAGGAAAGAAAAGCCATGGACGGGGTGGAATGAGGTTTATCACGCTGCCAAAATTGGGGTGACTAAAGCGTCTTAGTGGTTGATGTTTTTTTGGAACTGCGTCTGCATTGCACTTGACCTCGGGGGCTGGAGTGTAGTGATTTTGCCGCGTCCAAGTAAGGTAAATACTTTTTGGCTATTTTAATAGTATGGTTGTCAATTAATATTAAGTAGTTCCACCATACTTTGAGAATGATTTATCCGAGTTTTCTAGAGAATCTTTTAATTCGGTTAATCAAAGATGATCTGTGATAGATTAAATTTCACCAATTCAGATTTACCTCCTTACCAATACTTAAGTATTAAGTTTCAACTATTCACTGTTTTACCACTTTTCAAATAATTTTCGATTCAAACTTATTTATGATAACCACCGATTTAAATTAACAACCTTAATTACCTTGTACTATGGTTCATTAACACTGTGAGACACTCGTAGGAGCAACCGGCGGGTATTTAAGATACTATCACTCATTAGATAATTATCTTTTATATATAGATGTTAGGATTTGCAAATCCCCCACTCTTTTCATATCAGTCGTTGTGTTACTGCAGTTTATAGATTCCCAGATTTGATTTGATACACTCGTGCAAATATAAGCAAGATAACGGAAGCTTGGCAGATGGTCTCACAAAGTCTCTCTGGGTAGGTACCACTGATATCAATTTCTGACGCCAAACAATAGTGTAAACACTGTTTTGATTAAGGGATACTGTAGCCAGTGTAATTACTGGGCATTGCAGTGCAGTGTAGTGTCACGCAGTGCTTTGTAATCCATAAGTCTTGGTGGCGTTTTACTGTTTATAAGCAGTCGCAACAATTACCATTGCGTTGGCTTCCTTGTCTCGACATTCGTTGATAAAAAAAACTTTAATACATTAATTTTGTTCAATAACATTTAACTAGATACAACACAATAGGAAATTCGTAAAAAAAATTACTCGCATGGTTCTAATTGAGACGTTTTAAGAGTTAAGTAAGTAAGAAATTAAGCGATTACTGTAGGGCTGTAAAAAAAAAAAAGAACTTAACACATGGATCAATCGGCACTCGGTAACGAAATAATAAAATTACGTAATAAAAATATTTGTTAAATAAGTTATAAACAATGTTACTGTTAGCTGCAGGCCCGTGAACTATATAACTAAAGCAACGAGCACTAAACAGGAAACACTGTGCTCCGAATCAATCATCAGTGCAATTTTCAACTGGAACATTATAGGATGCCAAGATATTTATCTTTAAACGATATAAGTAATTTATAACATACATAATAATTCTTTAAAATATCAGTAGGTCATTATCTAATCAATAGTGGCGATAGCCTAATTGGCAGTGGAACAGTGGGCCAAGACCACGGTCCGCAGGTTCAACACCTAAGGCATACACTTCTGACTTTGTGAATTATCGCTTACTTTAACGGTGAAAACATCGTGAGGAGACTTGTATACGTAAAAAGCTCTTCATAAGAATTTAGAACGTAATATGAGAAGTCGGCCAACCCGCACTAGGCCAGCGTGGTGGACTATGCCCTAAAACCTTCACAGTAATAGAGGAGGCTCGTACCCGGCAGTGGGACAGTACATCATATAGGGCTAGTATTATTATTATTACCTAATTAAACCATTAAGTTTGGAAATAAAATAAAGAGTAAGTACAATTACATCATTGCTACACTTAAAAGAATGATGCTACCGTATGCTTCATTAATTTAATCAAACTTAACATGCCAGTCATCATACTTTCATAAATATTTTATGGAAAAATCATAGGTCGGAAAGTGACATAACCCACATTATCTTATAAGAAAACATAGTTCCTATCGGACTATACCAATATTTTGCGGCGGATACGCAAGAAAAAACAGGCCAAAAATCTAAATAAATGATAATAACGCTCATTCTTCCGAACACGCGCACCATTGTTACCCAATGTTTGTAGACTATATTTCTAGATTATTCAAAAATAGAATATTGTTACAATTTAGTATCTTTGTTTTTAGTTCATTGTTTCACTCGTGTCTTTGTTTTGCTTTCTCTGCATCGAACAAACTTGTTTTCCATAGTTGCCATAGTATCAATATAATTATGGAAGATGTTTTCTAATTGCTTCACTAGGTTATATATAGTTATTAGCTATGTTTACAATGTCTAGGAATTTTATGAGTTTAAATTTCCTTCACACCTGAATACAACAGTGGAATATGCAAATACATTTTGTCACGCCAAAAGCTCAACTGTTTTAAAAATATTGGAAACAGATTTATAGAAATGTGTATTACAAAATCAATAAATTTGAAATTTAGGAAGTAACATTAGTACTGATCTACTTTACTTGAATAGTGTATGAAGGAGATATCACCCTTCTTTAGACACCAGAGAGGCAGTCCAGTGCGCATTTGATGAAAAAGTAGGTTCTGATTGCATCTTTTACAGCGCGAGATAGTTTCATTTGAAGTCATCAAATCATTCAAGCATATCACGTACATACCCTCTAATGGCCCTAGTGTCATTGCCATCACTCTTGTGAATCGAGACTCTACTAGCGTTTGGCTAGTAGTATAATGATACGAGTTTAAAAAATGATGTTAGTATGTTTGTTAGGAGTAGACGCAAAAACCGCTGAACCGTTTTTTTTTAAATTTGGCATATAGATAGACCATATCCTGTATTAACTTATAGACTACTTTTTAACTACAAAAAGTAAATATACGCACGCATGCTCACGCCTTTTATCCCCGAAGGGGTAGGCAGAGGCGCAACTAGTGCACCCACTTTTCGCCAAGCGTATTCCGTCCCATGATGTGATAGGGGGCGAGCCTATCGACATACCGGGCACAAATTCCAGACTCCGGGCTGATACTGAATAGAAAAATCCAATATCACTTTGCCCGACCCGGGGATCGAACCCGAGACCTCAGCCTTGCAGTCGTACCGTAATACAACTACGCCACCGAGGCAGTCGGCAAAAAGTAAATATTGAGACTTTTATTATAAAAAAGAACTATCAAGCGTGCCTAGTCGCGAGGTAAACCTAGTAAACTTATAAACCAATCGTATAATATACTAGTCTAGAATGTGATAGACTGCTCGCAGGTGCTTTGTTTAAGATAGCGCTACATTTGCATAGTCTTACACTATTTGCAGGGCAAATATTGTTCGTAAAGATTTACTGATCGCGGGGGACTTATGTTTAATTAAACTCTCAAACATTGCCAGACGAAAAACTAACTTACGGATTGAAAATTATAAGACTTTACTTAAGTGTTAAAATAATAATGAGCTTGTAATTTAGCATGTAATACACGGGTCTCAAGCCGAGAGAGTGACAGCTGATACAGGCTTTCTCTGCGAAGAAATTTCTACGCAAACATCTAGTTTGTCTGTATTTTATCAAATATGCAATGCAATGCTATCAGCCCTGTATTATATACTGCCCACTGCTGAGTACGGGCCTCCTCTACTACTGAGAGGGGTAGGTCTTAGTCCACCACGCTGGCCTAGTGCGGGTTGGCAGACTTCACATACACTCGAGATTCTTATGGAGAATTCTCAGGTATGTAGGTTTCCTCACGATGTATGCATTCACTGTTAAAGCGAACGATAATTGACAAACAATACACATGTAACTTCTAAAAGTCAGAAGTTTGTGCCTTGGGTTTTGAACCGCCGGACATTGTCTCGACAGACCATTCCAATATTATCAAATATGATTTTTATACAAATAATTAATGAGAAGATCATATTTCTGCTTTGTAAAATTTCTGCGGAAACATTTTATTTAACTATAATCATCAATTTGACACACCTATACAAATAAAAGAGCAAATTAATAGGAGCAATAGCCCTCAAAACTGATTTAGAAACCACTGAAAGTACATTGCACTTTTGATCTTAAGACATATTAAGAAAGGCCCTTTCACATTGTACCCAACACTGGCTACAAAACCTTCAATGTGGAACACAGCAATGTTTGTACATTCGTGCTTAGCAGAGGAAACAGACAATGCAATGATATCTATTCACAAGGACCTCACTTATAAGATACTCCGTTATTGTTAAAGAATTTTAATTGTTTGTTGATTTAGTTCCAAGCAACTTCATTTGTTTTCACTAGTTTTATCAACTTGATATACAATAATCCTACGAATGTAGTAAATGTGAAAGATTTTGAAAATGTTCTAGGACATTCGTTACAAATGAACGCAGAAGCTGCCGAACGGATTTCATCTAAACAAATGAAAGACGTCCGCTTTTTGTATGGGTGCTGGGCCTCAAAATCTAATCAGGCTCAAACTTTAGGGATATTAAAGGGACAAAACATAGAACTTGGATCCATAAAAAAAAAACACTTTTAGACCCTTCCTTTGATAACTAAATTTTTTAAAAACGTTCAAATTAAGTGTAGTTTTTAAGCAAAATAAAATCACATAAATCTCAAAATCGGAGGTCTTTAAAAATAAACATTTTTTTGTTTAATGCTAGTTTTTAGGAGCTCTATCCAAATATTTATAAACTATCTTGGTTAGGATTTCAGGCCTGTTTGTGGACATGTCGTTTGATACAAGAATAGACGTTTTGGTATGCTTTCACTATTAGCCAGATTGTATTGGGTTTTATCAATAAATAAATATAATAACTATCTAAATAAAACAAACATTGGAACAACTAATCAGAAAAAGCTCTGCTGGTAGTAGCGTATATCTTGTATCTGGCCGGATAGCGACCATGTTACAAAACGTATTAAATCCGATTCAAATAGGCTGACGGGGGATAATCATATCTTTTCACCCGACACTCTATCTCGACCCCACTCCGCTTACCCTCCGGTGCAAGGCGGTCACTACCATGCGCGCATAAAAAAGAGCTTAGTCTCTCCGGCACAACCACAACCAAAAGCTAGTAGTCGTAAGTCATATCAATCATATCATCTGGTTAAGAAGATTACCGGACCGGACAATTCTTGCATTTTTAGGTGGACTTATGACTTGGCAGCATAGACTTTGACCTTAGCCCCATTTTCATATTATGACCAAATAAAAAAGTGATTATCTTAAAAAGAATGCTTATAACTAAACGCCAGAGTTATGAGTCACAGTTTATTTATTTTATGCAGTACAGTAATTGACGTTACTCGTTGCGAAACAGTAAACACTTTTGAGGTAAATGTAACAATAATAATAATAATAAGTTTATTTATTTCTCCACAGATCTTACAATTACAAAAGCCATTAAATTAAAATATTACATAAAAACCTGTGGAGACTGGTGCCTGATCTAAGATTGCCTTGTGTTACAGGTCACCAGGTCTCCACCTTCGGAACTTATTATGCTAGATAAACATTTCAAATTATAAACTAATATGTGTGTGTGTGTGTGTGTGTGTGTGTGTGTGTGTGTGTGTGTGTGTGTGTGTGTAGTGCGCGTGTGTATGTGTGTGTATGTTTAGTATTATGAAGGATTACTCCGTGTGCGATAAGGTCTATTCCCTAGATGAGAGTAGCCTATATCACTCACTGTATCATCTTTTTATTGGGGAATTATTAAAGTCGGTTAAATCGGTCTGAGTATATTTATTACAACCATTACAGAGATTACGTTAGATAAATAGATATTAACTCATGACATCCAGTAGATTTTCTGTCTCCCAATAATTCATACCCATGAGCCATTTTGTGATCGCCTTTTTACATCTATAATAATTTAAGGTACCTATTGTAGTATGTTTATTGCATTTGTTATATAGATATGCACCCATGAAGCAAAATAATTTTTTAGTAAAGCTGGTTTTCAAAGGATTATTGGTCGCAATAATATGAAATCTTCGGTTTTTTAATGTTGAAGTGGATACATTAATTGTTGAATGTTTTTTTAAAATGGTGTTAAGGATATACAATTGGCGAATAGTAAGCACTTCCCATGATTTATACAATTCGATCGTAGAAAATAGTTTGGGACGAAAAGTAGCTACTTTTAGAATTGCTCGTTGTGTGGTTTCCAATTTCAATAAGGATGATTTTGAAGTTCCACCCCAGGTAGTAATGCAGTATGTAAATATTGATTGGCACATAGCGAAATAAACCATTTTAATCACGTTGAAAACAGCAATGTTTCGTATTTTCTTAAATAAAAATATTAATTTTCTAGCACGAGAAGTGACTTGTGTAATATGATGTTGAAAATTAAGATTTTTATCAATCATTATACCCAAGTACTTCACCACCGGAACAATATTTAATTTGGGACAGGAGCAATGGCTATCTAATTTTGTTATACAATGATGAGCTGTTAGGGATAAAGTGTTTTGTACCGGTGTAGTAGTGTTGCGAATAGTAAACATGACTACGTTAGTTTTGTCTGTGTTGATTGTTAGTACATTGACTCTAAGCCATTGCATCACTAGGTTAAGCCCGTACTGGGCGTGATAGAATGTTTCAGCCCAACTATCTCCATGGAAAATCAAAGCTGTGTCATCTGCAAAGGATATTACTTTGCCATTATTAAGTGGTATTTGGACCAATTCATTTATATAAGCCAAAAATAAAGTTGGGCCTAGTATACTTCCCTGTGGAACGCCGTAGGATATGGGCAAATTTGAGCTAATGTGTGTGCTGACTTTTACTCGTTGACTTCTTTTATTAAGATAACTTTTAAATAATTCCAATTGTGTTCCCCTTATGCCTAGATGATATAATTTATCAATTAGACGTGGATTCGAGACTGTATCAAATGCCTTCGCCAAATCCAAGAATATAGCCAGAGCTTTCTTTCCTTTATCTAGTTTGGTAATAATGAAGTCTGTCAAGCCATGAACAGCATCAGCCGTTGACCTGTTCGCACGAAAACCAAACTGTTGTGGAGCCAGTAAATTGTTTTTTTCTAGATAATTTGTTAGTCTGGAATGAATTATACGTTCTAATATTTTTGAAACTGAAGGTAAGATAGAAATTGGGCGATAGTTGTTTACACAGCTTCGATTTCCTGCCTTAAATATGGGTATGACTAAGGTTTCCTTTAGAATATCGGGAAATATACCCAGGGAGAGACTAAGTTTGCAAATATGAGTTATGGGAGTGACCAATAGGTGTTTAAACAACTTTAATACTTTTGTGGGAATGCCATCAGAACCTACAGTGTTGCTGGATTTAAGCGAAATAATTATGCGTTCAACCTCTTCCTCATCCGTGTCAAGCATTACAAATGAGTTAGGGGGAGTGATAGGATTGTATAAGTTCTTGATTGTAGTTTGTGGATCGCTGTTATTTAAAATTTTTTGTGCCAAAGTTTTGCCAATATTGGCGAAGTATTGGTTTATTGATTGTACGGATTTATCCGGTGATAAAGAGATGTTAAGAAGATCTTGTGCTGTATCTTGGGGTTTAGATAGATGAGCATTCTTCTTAATAACATCCCATAGTTTTTTATTATTTCTGGCAGCCTTTTGAATTTCAGCTTTATCGTGGTCCCTTTTGACTTTCTTTAGAATACTGTTACAATAGTTGCGGTATCTACGGTACGTAGCATTTAATATTTCATTATCCGGAGAGAACTTAACTCTTTTATGCATCATGTCGCGGTTCCGAATGCATCTTAATAATCCCATGGTCATCCATGGTTTGAGTAATCTAGTGCGACACGACATATTAAACAATCTTGTATTATATGATACCACATCCCTAAGGAGTCGAATAAGAAGATTAGCTGCAATATTAGGGTCATTAGAGAGTAGCACTGGGCCAAAATCGCTAGCTTGCAGAGCTTTTCCTACACCCTCGTAGTCAATTATGAATCCAGTGCGCTTGGTGGACTTAGTAATACTCTTTAATTGCAGACATATGGCTATTGCTTCATGATCCGTTAGTGATGAATTAAGTGTATAGCTCTTAGCAAAGAACTTGGTTTTCAGCATAATATGGTCCAAACAAGATGTTTGTCTAGTAGGAGTATTGTGTGTGGGTAGCAACCCATGAGCCGCTAGAATCATTAAGTCGTTATCACGCCCATTTTCTTTGCTGTTGACGGAAATATCAATATTGATATCCCCAATCAAAATTATATTATTAAAGGATGACAGTGAGCAGAGCAAGGCATTTAAGTTATCGATAAAAGTTAAAATATTATGTCTAAAACAATGAGGACGGTAAATTGCAATAATCGCTGTTTGTGAGAGGATTTTTATTACTATGCAATTCGTTTCAGGAAAGAAAGGTTCAATTATTTCATATTTAATATTAGATTTAATATAGCAAATCAAACCATCATTTTGGTTATAGAAATCTGTAGACGTGTGATAATTGTAAGATTCCATAACAGGGACAACACTGTCCGCCGATAACCAGCATTCCGGTAGCACAATCAAATCAAAATCAACTTTTAACCTGCTCAAAAACACCGTTAGTTCATCATAGTTTGCATTAATGCTTCGTATATCTTGACATAGGATCTTTAAATATTTATTAGGGTGTAGTAAATTTAAGTGCAGTTCATCCGAATCACATAATTTGTGTTCAGAAATTTTAATGTCGTCGAGTTCGTTTAAATAATCGTTTATGGCTGCGAATGTTTGTATTAGAGATTAAAGAAACAGATCTATTTATAACAAATATACAAATATTATGCACTCTATGCGTGGCATAAATCACGAGCCCCTCCATCAAAAAATATAATTTATTGGGTAAGTAAAAAGAAAAAGTTCTGTTTGTACTGTGAATGAATAAATACTTGATTGTTATCATAGTATAATGTTGTTTAATGGTATGTAGATCATAGTGTAATAATGTATATGTTGTCGACAATATACAATACTTAAATCCTAAGTTTATAAAAGGGTAGTTATTCCCTAGCGAGTTTGAGTTTTGTGTGAGAAGTGACGGTATTTGCAAAAATACTTCAAGTCGATCGCAAGAAGTCACAATAATATTATTTGTAGCGAGTTTAGGGTAGTAAATACACTGAGAGAAAGAAATAATATAAAAAATGTTATGAAAACCTGAGGTGTTAAAACTATGTAAGACATTTAGTCATATTTGTTTCTTGAGTGATTCGAGTTGGGTTTCACTTGTTATCTCTATGCGGAATCTATCTCCATCATTCTTCTTAAGAAAAATTCTACCGTTCTTTACCCAGCAGAACTTGTAGTTTAATAATTTTGCTACGTCACGAGCCAGATAGAATAATCTCTTATCTTTTGCGGTTAGACTTTCAGAGACGTATATTGGCACTGGTTCTCCTACAAAACCCATAGATGTTGAGTTTATTTTTTTATTCGGGTTACATTTATTATAATGTTTTACATGATCTAGTATGGATCTTTTTGCAAGACTTGATGATAGGTCCGTAACAATTGTCATGGTACCATTCTTATTTCTTAGGCGGTAAATATCTTTTATGTCCCAAGGTTGTAAATCGATATTTAAAGATTCACAAAATGTTTGTACATATCGACGTAGGTCTTGTTGTGTCTCCGGCTTTCCTTGTTGAGTAGACGGTACATTGCGGAACTCAATAACAGTGGACTTGAGACATCTTTGAAGATCGTCAATTTTACTTTCCAACGAACTCACATATTTCAGATTTTCAATAATATCTGTATATAAATTTCAATAATAAGAAAGTGTAAAACAGATAAAAGAGTTTTAACCCTAGAAAACATCCGGAACGTTGTTGATTCGAATATCTCTGTGAGGTAATTAACCCTTTTAGGCTAAAACTGAACAATCTGGGTATTTTTTAGGTTTATGAGGATTTCGTTATAGTAATTGTAGAGTTCATTTAATTATTAAGGCGACACGCAGACGTTGTTAACCACTACTATAAAATTAGTTTATAGTTGCGAAGTGTTGCTTGACAACACATTAGCAGCGTTTGTGCGACGCTTTTAAGTATTTTGAAACATCAATCAAATTTTACCTAGCGGTATGTAAAATATATATATATATATATATATATATATATATATTATTAGAATACAACGATCAAAAACAAAAACTACGCAAAATAATTCCGAGAAATACTTTTACGAGGGCAAAATTGCGAGCAAAAGATATTTTAAATAACGACACGTATTGATGATTCAATATTATACAATACTTGAAAACACGGAAGTCTAGTGTTTCTTTCATAACACGTTCATAAGAGCTCCAGTTAGATATTTCGTAATAGCGCCAGGATAAACAGTGTTTTGTCGTTGATAATTTACAGTATTCATCACAACTTGTCTACAATATAAACTGTCTAAGGCACTGCGCAGACGTTCCAGCAACATCAACTGTCTGTTTCATATCAGTGTAGTGTTCTCGGTACCAAGTTGACAGTGCTGCGCGATTCCTGATTTGAGATATTGTACAAATGAGCAATATATTTAATTTATAAAGAGAAGTCAATTATCGGTGTAACAGGGCCTGATAGAGAACCTAAGAGGATACTAATCATAGTGTTTTTTTCTTAATCGTCTAGCAAGATCAGCCAGATATCTGTTGAGGTAGGAATATAGCTACCGTCAAAAGAAAATATGTACAGTAGACCCGAGGTAATCCGACAATCGTTTTGCAAGATGATGTCGGGTTTGTCGGACTACAGGGTACTGCCACCGACCCCCTGTAGTCCGGAACTTTTTAGAAAAGGAGTAACTTGTAATCCGACAAATTATGTACTTATAAAAAATTTAGATTGTACTTATGTGTACTATATAATTGTGTATTGACGAAGATGTCTGTCATAGGCTTGTCAGATTACAAGGGGCGCCGGATGAGCCAGGGGTTGGATTACCGCAGGTCTACGCTGCACTGTATCTCGTTTATTGACAGTCGACATTACATTTGGATTATACTATGCAGTACTCGAGATTCATGAAGCTATAGAAGGAGATACGATACTCATCAATGAACATTTAGATACTGATGGTAGCTCTGTCACATACGCGAGTCCGCCTAGGAAGTTGACATTGCGATGTGTATTTTTATCGCCATGCATCAGTTTGCATGCATTATTGTATTCCGGTTTGATGGATATTGTAGCCAGCATAATTACTGGGATGTTTTTAATACATCAATGGTATTATGGGACTTAACAATTGACATTTGCTGGATGGTACTCCTACTGTTTATGGGCGGTTATATCGCTTACCAACAGGCGAGCGGCATGCTCGTCTTTCTTTCTTTCTATGAAGTATAGTCGCTGACTTGTCGATTGTCTTTTTAATACGATTATTATTTACTGCCGAGTACTGTAGGTACATATAGTTAAGTTCCAGGCCCAATGTAAACCTTCTTATTCCAAAACGTCATAAGTAAATAATGAGTCAAATGTTTATGGAGAAATATTGAATATCACAAATGAGTTACCGTTTGTTTATAAATGATAACTAATGATTTATTTGCGCTTCACACGACTTACATTGTAGTTAGTAAGTGACCAATTCGTTTTGTAGTGTCCTAGTTAAAGGTTATTAGTGCTTGCGTTCAGTGTAAAAATAAGTGAAAATTACTCGGAAGAAAACTATCTAATAGACACATTATATAAAAAAAATATTTTTTTGAGTAAGTATTAATATTATTTTACTTTTTTAAATTAAATTATTGCAGTAGATGAAATCTTTTTTCCGTCACACGTGTTCTCAGTCCAGGTGTGGTATGCACGACTTAAATTAATTTAAAAGCACCATTTAACTAAGAAATGTTATATTACATTATAATTATGTAGCTTATTAGGCATTTAATATTAATAATTTAATTATATTGTATATTATAAAGGTGGTGAAAGGAATAATAAAGTAATTAATATAATTAATGAGATGTATGAACCTAATAATTATTAGGTAGAAAATAAATAGGGTATAATCGAGTTGAATAAACGCATGACAGGAATAAAGATATCTGAGTACATTTATGTTCTCATCTATACTAATACTATAAAGAGGAAAGATTTGTTTGTTTGTAATGGATAAACTCAAAAACTACTGGATCGATTTTGAAAATTCTTTCACTAATAGGAAGCTACATTACTCCTGAGTGCTCTAGGCTACTTTTACCCCGTGAAAATATTTTAATCCCGGAAAAACTTTTTCACCCAGGCGGAGCCGCGAGCAGAAGTCTAGTACGGAATATTGTTGTTGGACCGTTGTGGTTGATTTTTCATTATTTAAAAGCTTTTTTATATATTTTTGGTGAAACTAATATTCAATGATGAATGTAAGCTTAATATTACTGTAAATTTATTTTGTTTTAAAGATTATGTACTAAAAAGAGGTTTAATAAGCGAAAAGTTTAGGAATAAGGCTACGTTAAGGTTTAAGGAAGAAATTAGGTCTTAAAATGCCTATGGTAAAATGCCTTATGCCTAAGTACTGAAAGACTTTCACGAATTATGGTACTAAGGATATACAAAACGCGACTCGTTTAATGACCTCTTAGGAGAAGGACCTCTGTGGTTTAGTGTTTTTTATTGCTACTGAATGACGAGACGAGCGCGCCACTCGTCTGATAGTAAGTGATACGACCGCACATTAACAGTAGCAACACCATACAGAACTTTTAATTATAAAGTACTAGCTTTTGCTCACGGCTCCGCCCGCGTGAAATTGTCTTTCCGGGATAAAAGTCCCGCTTTATATTTTCCCGGGATAAAAAGCCTATGTCCTTTCTCAGGCTCTAGACTATCTGTGTACCAAATTTCATTTACATTGGCTCCATAGTTTTAGAGTGAAAGCGCGACAGACAGATAGAGTTACTTTCGCATTTATAATATTAGTAGGTAAGGATTGCGTGGCACTACACTGACCTCGTCGCCCTGATATATGATGTTGAATCTCATATCGCCCAGTAATTACGCTGTCTACAATATTCTTAAAACTTAAACACAACAGTGCATGCACACTGCTGCTTGGCGGTAGAAATATAAGTTTCCGTGGTGCCTACACAGACGGCCCCTCGCATATGAGTGACCTATCACCAGTGAAGATAATTTTCCGGTATATTAGAACTATGACGTCACGCTTAAAGGAGAAATCAAATTTTCACAAAGGCAATTATGTTGAAATATGTCAGGAACTTGAAATTTTAACTGGAAATTACTACTATCGCACCTATCTGCTGAGCAAGCAGTTAGCACTTTTTATGAAAATATATACCGAGTCACTCGAGACTTTGTGCCACTCTCAAGACTAAAGAATTGTCAATACCCTCACTGGTTTACTCCTTCTCTTGTTCAAATTTTTTACATTAAAAAACGAGCTTGGGTAAAGTGGAAAAAGTACGGAAATGACTCGGATTATGCGATTCTTTCTTTGTATCGGAGTCGTTTTAAAATTGAATGCGACAGATGTTATAACAACTATAAGAAGTCTGTAGAGCAAAGCATTTGGACAAACGTTAAATATTTCTGGCCATACATTAAGAACCGTAAAATTAAAATAGGTATTCCCGCCAATATGTCCTATCAAAATCAGCATGCTGGTTGTCCTATGGGTATTTGTAACTTATTTTTGGATTTCTTTAAATCAGTTTATGAGCCAAGCACTCTTAACCTAAATTTATGGTCACCCCCGAGTGAATATGCTCCTAACAGCACCCTCCTATGCGATTTATACTTCAGTCTTGCCGATATCAAAAGACAACTAAAATCCTTAGACCCTTCCAAGGGTCCTGGTCCGGACTGTCTGCCTTCTGTTTTTCTGAAATCCACTGCGGAACATATTTGCGAGCCTTTATATATTATTTTCAATAAAAGTATGAGAGAGGGAGTTTTTCCAAATGCATGGAAGACTGCTAATATTACACCAATCCACAAGAACGGATCCAGGCACGAAATAAAAAATTATCGCCCTATATCTATTTTGTCTGCCCTGTCAAAGGTCTTCGAAAGACTCGTCCATAGCAAAGTATATCCGATATTAAAAAGTGTTATATTATCTGAACAACACGGCTTCGTGAAAAATAGATCCACTGTCACAAATTTAATGTTATTCACTGGTGACCTCTTTGAAAATATGGATAAGCATCTTCAAGTGGATGCAATTTTTACAGATTTTCGCAAGGCCTTTGATAGGGTTGACCACGAACTACTGCTCTATAAAATAGCCTTCAATGGCATCCGTGGTAATCTTCTCCGGTGGTTTGCGTCATATATCTCCAATAGAAGCCAGTGTGTGGTTCTCAACGGTTTTCAGTCTGGGGCAGTCAGTGTGACTTCTGGAGTTCCCCAAGGTTCAATACTTGGACCCTTATTATACATTTTATTTATAAATGACATCAATCAATGCTTGCATAATACAATTTTTTTACTATACGCCGATGATCTTAAAATTTATAAAACCATTCGTTGTCCAGATAATGCTACTCTTTTACAACAAGATCTTGATCGTCTGAGTGACTATTGTAATAAAAACAAACTCTTACTTAGCATTCCAAAATGTCATGCAATTACCTTCACAAAAAAGAAAAATATTATTAAATTTGATTATTCCCTGTGTAATGAAACTATTTGTAAAGTTAGTATTTTGCGCGATCTCGGAATTACTCTGGACTGTAAATTGAATTTGGATACTCATGTCGACAACATGGTCAGCAAAGCTTATAAGATGTACAAATTTATTATTAGGTCGGCTGTTGACTTTAAACAACCATCTACATATCTCTATTTATTTAACACTTTAGTTCGTTATCAGCTAGAATATGCATGTACTATTTGGGACCCTTTATATAAAAAATATATTAATATGATTGAAAAAGTCAAAGGCAGATATCTCAAAAGCATGCATTATAAAATATACAGACGTGGTCGACTCCCATATAGCCACCTTCTTATTAAATACAAACAACTCTCACTACAATCGAGACGCGTACTTCTCCAGGCCATGATGTTGCATAGTATCACTAATATTAATTTAGACTGTATTGAGCTGAATAACCAACTAACTTTGTCAGTACCCAGGCTTAGTCACCCACGGGGTGCTAGAGCTTACCCGTTGTTCTCGACGAACCACTGCTATACTCATGCTGGGGAAAGAATTTCTTTCAAACGACTCCTCGCATTATACAACACACACTTTTTGCATTTGGATTTATTGTCACTGTCATCTACACAATTCAAAAAAGCTGCGATTCACGCATTAGTATCAAGTGATACGGATGCTCTTTCTCTCTGAGGTTTCCTTTTGATAGGGTGATAAAATGTAATAAGTGATGGAAGATGGAAGTATAGTGTATACAACTTGTAGGTACCATACTTATATTTTGTTAATATTTTATTTAAAAATTAATTTGGAATTAATTGATACGTCAACCTACGACAATATTTTGTAAACCTTTTGGTAATATGTGGATAGCGAGGTGGACTGTACATATGTTAAATTAAGATTAGATTAAGTTTTACATTACTAAGAGTGTTGTACAGTTGTTTGTTAATTCCAAAGAAAATAAATAAATACATAAACTACTGATAGAAAGTTAATAAATTTACTCGTACTTGTAACATTGCGGTACCTTCATGTTAGGCGCAGGTTGTAATTGAATAACTTTTATAGAAATAATTAAGTAAAAAAAATGTGTCTAATATTATCATCTATGAATATTAATACAGTCCGACCGTGGCCTCGAATAAGCCTGGTTACGCGTTTCATACAACATAAGTATTATTCGATTAATTTCAATCGGAAATTTCAAAAAACTTACGAAACACCTTTATTTTGACTACCTAAATGATATTGATCTGTGGCAATTATAATTATTAATGAACACACAGGTTACTTTGAAGTCTTAAAATGCATGCTCTAAGGGAGATCGCACACGTGGACTTTCTGCACTGATGGTGTCGCGTTTCGTAAACACGCTTCTGTATCACTTCTATCGTGCGATAGTCGCGTATGCTAAGCGTATTAGAAGCAATAGATGCGGGCGACAGCATTGCTACTATATCGATACAAACGCACAACTTACAACTGTGGCTTTTTTTTTTTTTGATTGGTCCTACCGGCCAGTAGCCTGACGCGAGTCGACTTTTCTGCCCACACTAGACTTTCGGGTGAACGCTTTAGGCGCTAGCAACCCTTGATTTAAGTAACCATGCTGAGGGCAACTACAACTGTGGTGCTCACATTGATTCCTATATCGAAGTTGCATCACGACAACTGCGCGTTCGCATCGCGTCTGTATCGCTACTGAAGCGCGACAACATCGTGATTGTAGCGATACAGAATCATGGATATCGTCGAAGGCGGACTGCCAGCGACAGCATCCCATCAAATCGCGACTGTACCGCGGCCGTTTTGCGATTGCATCAATGCTATATTGCTGCAAAAAGTCACCGTGGGCGACCTCCCTAATGTCAAAGCCCAGTGTCTTGGTTATAACGAAACGTATTTCCAACGAAGTAAAGTGCCAATTCTTTGTGTAAACCGCTGTTCTATTGTAAAATAATCAATTCATTGCCGTTATAGATTCAGACAACAATGCGTCCAGGCAAGTCATTCGAGTTTTTACAACACCAGCTTATTAGAGGGTAAGTAAACAATATGTTCTTATTGAATAACATCATGATTAATGGTAAGTATATTCAACTAAATGTTCTCTATAGCGCCGTTTTTTCATCCGTTTGTCAGGTGAATATAGCACGTTCCACTCACCCCCCAGTGGTGGTAGCGAAAACGCGTTTTACCCAGCGAAAAAAGAAAAGATAAAGCTAACAGTCGCATTACACTGGACGAGCGCGCAGCGCCTTCGCCTTGCCGTGAATTCGCTTGCAATTCGCTAGTATGAAATACTCTTAACTTAACTTGACCACGGATGAATCAACGGCCCCTAAATCTGTAATATAGTTCATGACAATATCTCTTTTCAATACACGAGGGACGGATCCGGGGTACTTGTATGGCTCCCGATTAATCCTGGATAATCGTATAAGAAAATCCTCGTAAGGGGACACAGTCCCCATCTAATCGCGAGCCTTGTAGGGACCAAAATATGTCTGTGAAGGGATCGAACCTACGGCCCTCTTGTACATAACTCTCTCATAATTCACTGCCTTGCAGATTGAATGTATCTATAACAAATTGTAATATCATCCAATGACATCATCGAATTATCTAAAGATAATCTTAGTAAAAGTTTGAATCTTCACAGATAAGTCTGAGATTATGACGTGTACTCATAAAGCATTCTAATGCTAAACAAACAGACTAACTTATAATTTATGAGAAGGATTTTCCATTTATTACATATTAAATTTAAGGCAGATTTTTGGCCATTCGTATAATAACACTTTGAAATTCGGTCAGTCACCACCGCAGGTAAGTCCTGAAACGTATTTTAGAAGGTTAGTAATTAATGCAAATATCAAACTAACTACTAACTTTAATATTATCTACTACAATTTTATTAATCAATAATTGGAGAAACTTGGAAAGAGCGGCGATACCCTAGTTGGGAGTGGAACGGACTGCCGAGACGAATGTCCGCAGGTTCAAAACCCAAGGGCACGCACCTCCAGCTTTTCTAAAGAATTATGTGTGTATTCTTTGTGAATTATCGCTCGCTTTAACGGTGAAGGACAACATCATGAGGAAACCTGCATACCTTAGGAGTTCGTATAAGAATTTCGAAGGTATGTGAAGTCTGCCAACCCGCATTAGGCCAGCGTGGTGGACTAAGGCCTAAACCCTCTGTTATAGACGAGGCCCGTGCTCAGCAGTGGGCAGTATTATAATACAGGGCTGGTATGGTGGTATGGTATGGAGAAAGGGCGTTGTTTTTGGAACTTCGCCGTTTTTAAAATTGCCATAAAAGTATAAGTAGTAAGCTAATGAAACCCTTGAATGAATAAAGAAACCGGTAACGGAACCTCATCGCCCATCATTATCCACAAAAATACAGGAATCAGAGCGAATCATGGCTGTTCATAATAGGAACAGATCCTTCTTTAATTTATAACAATTTGAATATACAATAATAAATAGAATAAGTAATATCCATTTTTAAGTAACGTCAAAAATACTTAGAGCATTTTTAAAATATGATGTGCACTAATAAAAATATTACAACATTTGTACACAAAAAAGACAAAAACTAATTACTTATTTGTAAATAGATAATTAGCCGATAATGACCGTACATAATTGTTTCGAAATAGCTATTAACTTTAAGGCTTAGTACAAACGAATATTTTGATTAGAGCAAATCAATAAAAGTAATTCTTTTTATACTATTTTAATGTACATTTGATAAAAATGCATAGTAAATATTACTTTTTGACGCATGTAATAAAAAAGGACGTATATTAATATGAAGTAAATAATGGAATATATATTTTACTAGCATTGCGCGCGGCTCCGCCCGCGTGGAAAAGTTTTTCTGGGATAAAAAGTAGCCTATAGCACTCAGGAGTAATGTAGCTTCCTATTAGTGAAAGAATTTTCAAAATCGGTCCAGTAGTTCCTGAGATTAGCGCGTTCAAACAAACAAACAAACAAACTCTTCAGCTTTATATATTAAGTATAGATTAATATATTTTGAAGCAGGTTATTCCTCTTTCTATACCCTGCATTACTCATCTTTTATCGATGATGTTTACAATCTTATCCCAATCAGTTTAATGCATGATGGGGTGTCGAAATATTGGATTTAATTCCTTATCTCTTTCAAAACAGAAGTCGATAACCAACATTAGGCTACGGACTGCCTAAATATTACAACTAGTCCGTAACTTAGAAAACAGGTTCCAAATGATTTTTAAATTTTGTTACAGACAAAGAAATATGAAGGGAAATGTGAACGTGCAAAGTGACTTGACGTTCCAAACTAAAGCAAAAGACATGGAGAATGTGGATTTAGAAGATGCCTTGGATATAACAGGTCAGTCAAAGTGTTTTGAGTGAGGTCTAGGACTGGGTATTATGCAATTGTAATTATTGGGGCTAGTATTTATAATAAATGGTAATTAACGATTAACCGACTTCATAAGGATACGTTACTCAATTCGTCGTATTTTTTTATGTTTGTTCAGTGATAATTTTTTACCTCGAGGTCCGATTTAAATGATTCTTCTTGCATTGGATTTTCTATAACTTCGGGAAAGTTTCAGTTTAATTTCATTGGTATGGGACCTTGGACTACGAAGATGTAGAGGGTAACTCCTCAATATCAAATAGGATTTTGATAATTATTTTTGTGTCGGATTAAATTCAAAGTGATTAGAATCAAAGTGCTACCATATTAAGAATATTGTTGTTTAGCCTTGAACTTCGAAGATGCAGAAGGGTACTCCTCAGAATCAAATCGGATTTTGATGATTCTTTTTTCGTAGTTCGTAGTTCTTCAACATAGCTTAAAAATTCATTCAGCTTCATTCTCAAGAGGTCTACAAAAATAATATTTACTGGTAATAGTTGTTGTTAAGTTATCCACATACTGTTGTCTGTTTTTTTATTATTAATTGTATATAACTCAATAGATTTAATTTATCTTAGTCCGCACCTTCTGTAATTTACCTACCCATATAACGGCGCATATTTTGGAATGCAATCTAGAATCTAAGTCTGCATGTTATATAAATTTGTCATGATTGTACTCTGTTTTGCGTCTTAATTAAATAAATTAATAAATAAAATGCTACAGTATCTATTCTAATAATGTATAGATACTGTACTGTACAGTTTGTAACGGATAAACTCAAAACTACTGTACCGATTTTGAAAATTCTTTCACCAATATGAAGCTACATTACTCCTGAGTGCCATAAGCTACTTTTTATCCCGGAAAAACTTTTTGAGGCGGGTGGAGCCGCGAGCAGAAGTCTAGTTCGAAATATTTTTGCTAGGCCTTTAACTTCGGCAGGGAACTCCTCAAAATTAAAGAGGACGAAAATGATTGTTTTGCGTTGAGTTAATTTAATTATTAACTAACAATAAAGAAAAAAAATCTTTGTAACAAAAATAAAACCAATGAGAAAACACAAGCAGCGTAATCTTTTGTAATTCGTGTTCTCATGTTTAGATGTAGATTGTCAACTAAACTAAGTAATACACGATAAAAAATACGAAAATAATGTTCAATTTAAAGTAGACGCAGACTCAAAAACAATATGTAATGTGCATATAAATATGAAAATACGAATTATATACTTAGCGTATGTTTTAATTATAATTTCTTGTGAACCCGTAGGTACCTATAGAAAGTTAAATTACTTTTGGTTTGTATCTAAATATTAATTTTTGAAGTTGATATTAATGAAACAATTCGCTGGCTCCTCAAAAAATCTTGACTCATGCTACAGTGACGGTTATTTTACCAGGCTTCGGAAAGTACCAGTGGTTCCACAGCACTCTGATGCTGTTCACGTTGCTGGCGTCCGTGCTGGAGATGATCGGCATAGCTTTTGTAATGCCGGCAGCCACGTGCGACCTTCAGCTCCCAGAGAACTTGAGAGGCATTCTCACTTCCATACCCAATATTGGTAAGTAGATATTTTCTTATCTTACTACCTTATTCCTACTAAGTAGGATTAAGTAGTACCCTCCCAGTAGTAGAGAAGACCCGTACCCAGCATTAGGACAGTTTACAATACAAGGCTGGTATTATTATTCTATGTTATTTCAGGCGTGATACTGACAGCGACGCTGTGGGGTCGCGCAGCGGACTCCTTAGGTCGGAAGCCAGTGCTTATCTTCTCGTCAGCTATATCGGGGCTCATGGGCCTGGTTGCGGCATTCATGCCGAATTTACTGGGGTTCGCACTGTGCAAACTGGCTGGTTCTTTGTTGTGAGTATCTAGCTATTTAGGAATAAGGCAAAATAAATACTAAAATAATATTTAGCATATCCTACATTGAACCTTCCTTCCAGTTTATCGTGTCCCTCGTCGCTGTGCTTTGCGTATGCTTGCGAGATCATGCCAATGAAGCATCGAGATAGAACTGTGCTCATATGCAACGGGTTAGTCATGCTGCTGTCAACCCTCAGTCCAGGTAAAATACAATTGTTGTACAACCTATAACTACGGACGCCAATATTCACATCTTACATTCCCTAAGGAATTAGAATATCTACAGTGAGGTTTAGCAGAACAAAAATATTCGGATTTCATTCTTCCAAAACCAATTATTCTATCGTTTTCGTGTAAAGAAGATTTAAATGTCGAGTACTTTATTTCAAAATCCTAATTGTTCGTGCGACAATCCAGAAAAAAACTGTTCTGGGGTGGGATAAAGGCAGGATAATGATAATAAACTCATGCTCAAATCTTGAGGTACACAAACCAAAAAGAAATAATAATTATTTTGCCCAAAGCAAAATATTTCAAGTTTAATGAGGCATCATATGAAGTAAATTGTTAATTCTAATGTAATCCTCCTAGCCAGTTTCGGCCACGGCGGTCAATCTCAACGGAGGTCAGCCAGGTACGCAGGAGATATTATAGTACACAAGTGTGTGCGCAATACACAGGTGCACTCGCTATTCCTTTACTCTCATAGTCCGGTGAGACGGCAATCCGACATGACCGGAGAGAGATCAGGCGCAGGACCAACGGCTTTACGTGCTTTCCGAAGCACGGGCGTATCACACCGCCAACTTCCTGTATCTGAGCTGCGACTGAGTATTTTTTTTTAAGATGGAAAAACCCAGTCACAATGTTTTTGGCTCGACCCGGGATTCGAACTCAGGACCTTAGCGCGCAAATCGTACTCGTAACGTGTACGCAATACAAATACGCCACTGAGCCAGTCTTAATTCAAATTTTTTTGTACTTAATAACAAAATGAAAATTTACAAAAAAAAAAACTAAAAGACAAAATTACAAATTTTAGAAGTAAGGAAAATTATTCTTTTGGTTTTTCACGAATAAAAATAATATTTTGATCAAACTTCGATTTTTTTACTAATGTTTGGCAGGTTCCGTATTGAATAGCATTATCTTTTGCTGCCAAAATTGCCAACACTTTGTGACCTAAAATTCTATTTTCTCAACCAAATCTCTTTTGAGATATAATATTTTAGCTGCAAAATTCCAGGTCTCGCCTGGTTAATCCTCCCCCATTCCTGGAGGCTTGAGATAGGCACACTCGTTTTCCGGCCCTGGCGCCTCCTCACCGTGGTCTACGTGCTGCCTCTGCTCATTGCTGCGGTCATTATGTTGGGAATCGAGGAGAGCCCCAAGTTCCTGGCCACCAAGGGGAAGTGGCAGGAGTCATTGGCAGTATTGCGTAGAGTGTATTCTTATAATACTGGCTTGGCACCGGAAGAGTTCCATGTAAGTGACAATTGTAACTAAATGAGCTTAACATAATGGAAGATGAAAGTAATGAAGCCCAGAATTGACAAGATATAAAATATGAAGTAACAAATCCAACCTGCGAAAACGGATTTTAATCAATTTTCCAAATTAAAACTATATTATCGGGATGGGGACGTCTTCACTATTACTCTGAATCGATCCTAGCTTCTAGTTGGTTGCGCAAGTTCTTGATTCATTCAGACCAATAATGCTGTTTACAATATAGGAATAACCTGTTTTCTCGAGAAAAGTTCGAATTCCGAGTACTTATACTAAATCATTCTTACTTTGCATTGCAGGTAAAATCCTTGAAAAGCTCCCCAGATACGGCGAGTGAAGGATCAGGCGACTCCAACTGCGAGCTGGCTCCAAGTCCTGGCAAGCAGACGGCGATGGCGCTGCTGAAGCCTCCACACTTGAAGTGGCTCGCACTTACTAGCTTCCTCATGTTTGGTCTCTTATCTGTGTAAGTATTTTAAATGGTTACTTCATTACTCGTTGGGTGTGAAACATTAGGATCAAGAATTATAATGCATACTGCTTGCTTCACGGAAGAAACAGCAGTTGCTAATAGCCAGCGTATCTACTGAGCATTATGAGACTTGACATCTACAGTCTTACTTATGAACTTGTTTTAGCGTCAAGAGGTGGTTAAGCATTGCTTAAACAACTGTCACAATTAAAACATCGCCGCAGCCTAGTTTATACCTAGTTAAAAGGCAAGATGCCGGGTTTTCCCTTACAGATGATTGTGTGTATCAAAAGCTAAGCATTGCTTAAGAGCAGACTGGTTATTTTAAAAGTAGGACTGCTAACGTCTCAGTGTGACGAGCGCAGTGGAGTGTCACGCAGTATTTTGTAATTAATTTAACTGCAATATAAAAAAGGCTGCTCTGATTCCAAGGGCGGTATTAATAAATCAATCTCAAGTTTGAGTTACATCTCAAGTATTGATAGTTTAATACATAAATGTCTACTTGAGATGTAACTCAAACTTGAGATTGATTTATTAATACCACCCTTAAACTTCTTCTTAAACTTAATCGAAGCAACATTATTCTAGGTGCTTAAAATTATATCCCAGAAACAGACTTCAGCACAGTAGAAGCCGCGGAAACTATTTTCTGAGAATTATATAATCCACCCGCGTGAAAAAGATTTCCGGAATAAAAGTCCTGTTATATTTTCCCGGAATACAAAATAGTCCATGGGCTATTTCAAACTATAATCTATTCTGGTGCCAAGCATCCAGATCCGTTCAGCTCTTCTGACGTGATTGAGTAACAAACATGCATCAAAATTTTCACATTGTATGATATTAGTATAGAAGTATAGATTATGTTATTATTTATTATGTTATTCTCGATTCAGGCTTAACGGGCTGTTCCTCTTCGCCCCTGATATAATAAACAGGGCCCTAGATGGATCGGCGGACGAGGTCGGCACTATATGTGTTCAGATCAACCAAAATGGCAATTCGGTAAGTGTTTATTGAATTTATTAGAAGCGACAAAAGAAGAAAGATGTATTTTAAGCGACATTAAATGATAACGTCGCTTGAGTTATAATAAGTACCTCTATTGTACTATATGTACATATGTAAAGCAGTTTTTATCAAACGACTTCCCCTTGAAGTCATGTTGAATATTCAATTCCAGTACACTGGTTGTCAGATTTCACCATTGACAATATACTCTATATTATAAATAATAAATAATATATTATAAATATCTTTTTCCAATTACATTGTAGTAAGATCTATAATTATAGAATGTTCTTTTAGACAGATACCAGCGCATGCGTAGACGACATCTCCCACGACACCTTCCAGATCATGGTGGTCACCACGCTCATATTCGGCGTGATTGTGATGGCTGGAAGCGTGACGCCGCTCTCCAAGAAGATGGTGCTGATCACCATGTACACCATTGTTGGTGCTGCATGTCTCATTTCTGTGTTAGCAACGAATATGTATGTATTACTTTTGTATAATAAATAATTACGTATCTACTCAACGGTTAACAAAACTGAATCAATGTGTTACCAACTCAGGCTATGTAATAAAAGACCTATCTCTCAGTAACATTAACATCATTATCGATTCCTAGATAATCACAAATTATTTATAATATCTAACGGTAACAAATGTAAAAAGGAAAATAATACTACTTTATGTATAGCGTATGGACTTGGTTTTTATGGATCTCTTTCACTTTTTTTATATGGGCATGACAAATAGGAAAAACATCGTGAGGTAGAACCTGCAAACCTAAGAAGTTCTCGATAAAAATTTCAAAGGTATGTAAAGTCTACCAACCCGCTCTAGGCCAGCGTGGTTGACTAAGGCCTAACCCCTCTCAGTAGTAGAGGAAGCCTGTGCTCAGCAGTGGGCAGTATAATACAGGGTTCATATGGTATGGCAAATTATCCCACTACACCTGATGGAAGTGGACAATTAATATTTCCAACTCCTCCCTATCTTTCTATTTGATTATTTCGTTGCGGGATAAAGACAGACTAGTGTTCCCTGAGACTCGCCGAGCTTCACCGCTTGGTGTCATAAAATGCGTGCCATTACTGATCCTGGCTTACAGGGGTTGTAGTGGTGAGTGTGAGGGCGGGATAGTCTCTACACCTAGCGTTGCCAGGCGTCCGGATAAAGCCGGACATAGTAAGGCTTTTTGAATGCGTGTCCGGCCAAATTAAACGGTGTCCGGCTTCTGTTAGGCTTTTTCCATTTGACCACTCACGAGTCACGTGGCCGTTTGAACGAGCGGCGCGCTGCGTTGTATTGATAATTCCAAGACAGAAAATCCTTAATAATTTAGGGTGTCCGGCGGCTTTATCCAAATGTCCGGCCAAACTGGCTGATCTGTCCGGCTATGAGGTTTGACGACCTGGCAACCCTATCTACACCTGATGGTAAGTGAAGTGGGGTCCAGATAGAGTGAGACAGAGTGTCGACTGACGAGAGAGGTCTATCTCTCGCCAGTCTACACTATTATGCCGGCCTGTAAACCCTATATACGTTGGCTGATCCCATAACGCGACATACGTGGATCATTATAGCGGGCTTACACCTTGGGCCGTAACCAAGATACATTACTACAATCGGTATCGGTTTTTATTTTCTGTTTGCATATTGACTGCCTCGGTGGCGTAGTTGTAGTAAGGTACGACTGCAATGCTTAGGTCTCTGGTTCGATCCCCGAGCCGGGCAAAGTGATATTGGATTTTTCTTATCCGATATAGCGATGAGCTCGCCCCCTATCACATCACGGGACAGAATATGCCCGGCGAAAGTGGGTGCATTAGTTGCGCGTCTGTCTACGCCTTCGGGGATAAAAGGCGTGAGTGTATGTATGTATTAGCATATTGGTTTCGGCCTCAGGTGTGTGGTCGCTATCCGGGTGGATACAAGTATCCTACCTCCAGCATACTTACTTCCTACAACAAGGCGTTTATTTTCAGCGTTCTGGTCGGAGTGACGATGTCGTCTCTTCAGCTGTCGTCCCTGGGCATTGGACCCATCATGGCCTACGCTGTTCGACTCTTTCCGACGAGTTTAAGGTATGTATTATCCTAACTTTTAAAACGATAAAAAAAAGAGAATATTATTTTTCTGACAGTATTTTTTATGTATATCAACCGATTTCTCCATCAATTGTGGAGCAATATTAAAAAAATATTTACGTCAGATCTCATACGGGTTCAAAATGGTGCCATTAGAATTTCATTGGTATGAGACTGAGCTACGAAAATGCAAGGGAACTCCTCGAAATCAAATACTATTAGAATGATTATTTTTGTGTTGGGTTCAGTATAGCTTTAAGATGCTTTCATATTAAGAATATTTTTGATTGACCTTGAACTTCGACGATGCAGAAGAGAACTCCTGAAAATCGAATAGGATTCGAATGGTTCTTAAATTATTTTGTGTTGGATTCAGTGTAGCTTCAACTTTCTTCTCTATTAAGGTATTGGGGTTCATGTATACTCGTACCAAGCGTCACAATCAGTTTAGTAGTTGAACCGTCAAAGACATATAGTAGTTAATTAGATACTCTCTCATTCATGATATAAGAATAGCTTTATCGTCATAAATGCAATATGAATAAATTACAAATGCAACTTCTAGATAATTAGCCATAAATAAATTTTAACGAGTCAAAATGTGTAGAAAACCAGTTAAACTAATAAATACAAATGACTCCAACCACAGTCATACAGATTTTCGCTATTTTATAATGAGACTAGCATGCGCGCGGCTCCGCCCGCGTGGAAAAGTTTTTCTGGGATAAAAAGTAGTCTATAGCACTCAGGAGTAATGTAGCTTCCTATTAGTGAAAGAATTTTCAAAATCGGTCCAGTAGTTCCTGAGATAAGCGCGTTCAAACAAACAAACTCTTCAACTTTATATAATAGTATAGAGTATAGATGACACAAACATGATAACAAATTAAATAAATTATCATGCTAATAAACATAAGTTGTTTTGCACTAACCTTATCTTTAAGGTGCCATTCCGACTGTAGCTACAGGCACAGCGGCTTCCAGTACGCCGTGTACTGCAGTTAATACTTGCAAAAGGTGACGCCATTTTTACTAACTAAAATGCCACATGGCACATTGGTGTATTAGCGAAGGCGTGTAACACACAAAAATAAGACTTCTCTAATAGAAGTAACATTCACGCCTGTTCTTCCTCATCCTCTCGAGCCATAACCTTGCCCAAACGCCGCCACAATGACATCACATATCTTTGTTCTACCTTTGTAGGAGTTTGTTCTTTAAACTGGTGGTAGGTCTCTCATATGAAAGAGTCCGTCTGGGTGGGTACCACCACAATGTCTATTTCTACCGCCAAGCAGCAGTGTGCATGCATTGCTGTGTTTTGGTTTGAAGGATATTGTAGCCAGTGTAACTACTGGACATAATTAGACTTAACATCTTATGTCTCAGGATGACGAGCGGAGTGGAATGCCATACAGTACTTTATAACGTAAGATGCTGGATGGTATAGCTACTGTTTATGATTGGTCGTATCGCTTACTTGCCATCAGGCGAACGGCATGCTAGCCTCGTCATTCAGAAAGAAAGAAAGAAAGAAAGATGCCATTCAATGCCATAAAAAAAATATTCTTCCATTGCTTTGTCAGTAACGTGCTCTTGTTTCCACCTCATCCCATATCCGGGTGACAAGGGCCAAGATGTTCTATACACAATTGCAACATAACTTCACGCAATATTTATTTTGGCAACTAATGAGATCCTTAATCGCCTTACTACTATTATACCTACCCCGAAATATCCTATCGTCGCTTATTCTCTGTCGTTTTGTTAGAAACCGTACCTTTAGTTTTATTTGGGATTAGGGCACAATGTGGGTGGTAGGGGGAGTCATAAATATGTATTTTCACATCATTAGCATCTGCTTTCGTATTTGCTTAGTTTACTATCCGGAAAATATGTGACACGGTCTACTGAGAAACGACTACAATAATGAGTATTATACGTATTGGAGTTAGATCGCTTTGTTAGTTAACATTAAGATGATACAATTGTAAAATTTCAAATATATTTCGGCATTCCAAAAGCGTCTCATGCTTGGGAATCTAAATGCTGAGGAACCGCAAAGGCCTATCCACGATACTATATCCATAGACATTAATCAGGATATTTAGTCTTACTCACCACACGAAACGAAACACCAATTTGTCACACAGTGATTTCTTGCAAAGCAATAGTAGGTAGTAGGTACTACCACAATCAAACTGGTATAACCCTCCTATCGAATAAAATTCAATCTGCTGTCGTTAGAAAGAAATTAGACAAAAATAGAATTTTTGTCAATTCGTGATCAATGTAAGCTTAGCTGCTTTAGGCCACCTTTCCCTACTACCACAATCAAGCTGGCCTTTTCAGACAAATGTCTAAAGTGTATCTTGTTACAGGGGTACAGCGGTGGGCGCGGTTCTCATGTTCGGAAGACTGGGCTCTGCCATCGGTGCCAATGTAGCTGGGCTGTTATTGGCCGCTGCTTGTACCACCACGTTCTACGGATTCACAGCTTTAATATTCTGTAAGTATGAAGTATGTCTTGGATTTAAACGCGATACAGACTGTTTCTCTAGGAGGAATCACGTCACCCACAGCGACGGCTAGGACATTCAAGGAGGCTGCCCTGCTCGCCTCGTCTGGTACTAGGGTTGCCAGATGGTCGGGAATTGACTGGATTCTCCCGATATTCCATTTGGTGTCCCGACAAACCGCTGTTCTAGTTCAATGAAAATTTTAAATTATGCAATCTTATTTACATGAGAAGAGCTCTCCGATCCCAACGTACTTAATATTTCAAAAGATATTGAAATAAAACTATTTTGCGGATTTTATCGCGGTTTTTTAATTAATATTTTCGCCCGACGTTTCGAAGGCTTTGCAGCACTTCGTGGTCACGGGGCGGACTGAGTTGTTGGTGGTCCGAAAAGTTAATGTTACAATATCTATCTTCATTTTTTAATTATATATTTTTAAAAATTAGTTGTTAATGACGGTCCGATCTACGCAGAAAGAGCTCACAGTGTCTTGAGGTCTGGCAGTTGGTCTTTTGTATAGTTTAGTTTTAGTTTAATAGTTTTATTTCAATGTCTAACATTCGCGTAAATATAAGAAGTCATTATTTCAAAAGATGTTGATAATTATGCTTTTTGTGCATTTCTCCAGGCATTATTTAAATTAGGCAGATATTTCGATTTTACAATCTGCCAAATCTATCGGGTACGGAGCAGATGAACAGGATTCGGCGGTTGGGCCTCTCAGTGGCCCTGAACAAAATGGAGGCCCATTATTTCCACGGGCCCCGGAAGAGGGCACCATTCATTCAAATGAAAGCAAAAATTTTAATATTGCATCTTCCCTATTATGAGTTAACAAACAAGGCTGTAATTTTTGGGCGACTCATCACACCTAGTTAATAGGGTAGTTGACTACTTCTTGTTTAATACATTTATCAAAAATGTATGCCGTCCAAAATTAAACGGAAAAAAAATTTTTAAAATTGGGGCAATAATTAGTAAGTTATAAAAAAATGTAATTGGGTGGAAGGTGTAGTTGTTAAATAACAGTAATATTACACTGTGACGTCACCGAAAGTCGCCGGCCATAATGCTGCGTGCGTGCGAAAGAGATAGCGCGATATCCCCTCCACGTCACCACTTTTGCTCACAACAATATTTAAAATATGAATAACTGTTTTATTTTTCAACCAATTTTGATGCTGATTTCACAGAAGAATTTCTTTTTTGTATTATTTTTGTTAAATATAAATTAATTTACAAAATCAAACATAGGAAACTACCCTATTGCCAAATCATTCTCATATTTTGGGTAAAGTAAATACGCAGAATAGATATCGTTAATCATCGCCGTCACTCAACAACAACAATATAAGACATGAACAACGATTACTAGGTATTTTAACTAAATTGTTGTTATTCCCAATATAATTATCTGTAAGTTTCCTATGTTATAAATAAATTTGCAACAGATTCAGTACAATAAAAAAAAAAATTTGTAACTATATTACCTATATTTATGTATCTCTACGGTGTGGGTACCAAACATACAGTGTAACTACTGGACATAATGAGACTTAACATCTTATGTCTCAGGATGACGAGCGCAGTGGAATGCCTCACAGTACTTTGTAACTCAAGGTGCTAGATGGTGTTGCTACTGTTTATGGGTGGTCGTATCGCTTACCGTCAGGCGAACGGCATGCTCGTCTCATCATTCTACGCAATTAATTTTTTTTTTAAAAAAACTCTCATTTGAAATAGACAATTTGCTACCGTTTTTACTAAACACGAACACCACGATATGTCTAAAATGCCGGACAAAGTACAATCGGTTGCTAGGTGCAGGCAAAGTACAATAATTAGTCTCATTAATTAGTGATTCCAGATAAGTCGATACCACTACAAGATCTGTTTTTGAAAAGAAAGTGCAGCAATTATAATATACTGCGGCTATTTCCGCTCGATGATGTTGATATGCAGTCCCTATATCGGACACATCGTATTTTTCGGATCATCGAGATTTCGGACTATGAACTTAAATGCATATAAATATCGGCCATAAATAGATAATTAGGTACTTATCAGAGGTTGGACTTTCCTGTTTCTATGTTGAATACAATGCAATTAGCCCTGTATTAGATACTGCCCACTGCTGAGCACGGGCCTCCTCTACAACTGAGAGGGTTTAGGCCTTAGTCCACCACGCTGGTCTAGTGCGGGTTGGCAGTCTTCACATACCTCGAAATTCTTATGGAGAATTCTCATATATGTAGGTTTCCTCACGATGTTTTCCTTCGCCTTTATAGCTATGTTCAATAACTTTCATAAATACAGGAAACGCCTTCTAGGAACGAAGTTACTTTATAAGGCAATCACAAGATGTAATTAGCAAATTACGACCTCGGTAGCACGAAGATAGAAGTAAGAAATGATGAAATATAGAAATCTTTTGATCAAACTAACAATGCTAAAAAATCTGCTTACAGTGTGTTTTACTTCTTTGCTTTAGTCTTAGATAGGCAGAGGTATTAAACATCAATAATTTTGCAAACAAACTGCGTCAAATGTTTCCTTGATCCGCTTCTTTCGTGTAAAGGTAAAATGTTTGAGGGTGTACAATTATACAACAATCTACCAAATGAAATAAAGGAATGTGAATCAATAGAGATATTTAAAACAAGACTAAGAAAATTTGTGAGCCAAGAAATATTTTAAATTATTGTTACCTATTCTTATGTTTTCTTTCTTAAGATTGATTGAGCTAACCATAGTTTTTAAATTTAATTTACTAACACTCATTGTAAGTGGACATTAAGTCTTTTATGAGTGAATAAATTCTCTAAACCCAAATGTGAAATCATTAAGTATTTTTGTATCAGTTTATAGCACGTACTAAGGTATCTACAATTTCAAAACGCATCGCGGGGAGGACAGGTAAATATTTATTATTTGTAAATAAAATTCCATGCGGAAAGAAACTCAACTAAGAAAATTCATTAATCCTACTAATATTATAAACGCGAAAGTTTGTAAGTATGGAGGTATGGATGTTTGTTACTCTTTCACACAAAAACTACTGAACGGATTTCTATGAAATTCTGAATGGCACACAGGTAGATCATATACTGGATTAACACATAAGCTACTTTTTATGCCGGGAAAATGTAAAGCGGGACTTTTATCCCGGAAAAACTCATTCACGCGGGCGGAGCTACGGGCAAAATAAACCATCATTTTGAACTTAAAGAATTATTTACTACGAGCTACAACTATTTGCGACTCACAGAAATTCACTTCGGGATGGACCACACAGTCAATAAATACTTCATAAACACATTGCTGATGATAGGATACCCGCCCGGATAGCGATCACCGTACATAAGAAGGCTGATTCACTATGCCACATGCGTTAACGCACCGTAAACCGCATGACGTCATAACCAACTCTAAACGCAAACGCGATTCATATACGCGCCACGTTAAAGTATTGAAAAATGGTATTCTGTATGCCACACGTTAGGTTGTCTATGCTCAATATTTTCTAGTTTAAAATGTGTTTATGCGTTCAGAAATTTTACATCCGCTCGAATCGGTAAGTATCGGTTTTTTAAATAACATATTTTTTTTATTTGTACTCGTGATATCAAGTGATATATCTCAAATAAATTACTGCCAAGCCTTATCTAATACCATTTTTGTTTAATTTTACGCGTAAGAAACACGAAAGAAACCGGAGATGTTTTTAAGAAATTATTAAATACAGTGATTGTTTTCAAACGAAAATGTATACTTCACAATGATTGTCAAATGTCAATGTCATAGACTTTGTAGTATGTTTACTAGAGACACAATTTAATAAAATTTAATTTCTAGTTTATTTGTCTCTGATTGAAATGAATAGATTATCTTCTTCCACTAGCCAAAGTCTCGAACGTAAAGATATACCTACCACTATAGTACCTTAGAACTCTGCAGTTTGCAACAACGTGACATTGGCGGAATAGCTTTATAATCAAGCTCGTCGCCAGTTATAATCAAAGAAGAAGTAGAAGAAACAACACAACAGTGCGTGCACACTGCTGCTTGGTGGTAGAAATAGACATTTCGGTGGTACCTACCCACACCGCTTCTCACATACGAGGGACCATCCACTAGTAAATATGTATTGTAAAAATGTGTCTATTTGCCTATTAAATGTTTTTAAAATATATATTAATAGTTTTATTGCCCAGTAACTTCTACTTGTGGGTCAGCCAACATTAGTTTTTTAGGAATAAAGTCTATATCTCAATCCACAGTCTTATTGAGTACAATATTTCCTACATATTCATTGTTGTTAAGGTGAAATTGATTAATTAACAAACATTGAAACCCACAAATAGAATTTTAATGTTTAAATATTAAATTTCCTGTCACTGAACAACAAAGAAAAAATAAAACAAAGGTAAAATATGTACGTAATTAAATCTTAGTATATTTATTTTTGATTTGTTTGCAATATCTTCAATCACATTCACCATCCTGTAACAGAGAAGTGTTTTACTATTACATTTTATATTATCAGTTTTGTTGACATTATTATTCAATGGAACATCCTATTAGTCTCCTAAAATAAAAAAGGATTTTTTTATACAAACAACTTCTATCTTGCATATTTACTACAAACCAAAGCATTAAAATCCCAATCACAAAAAGACCCAAGGGTGTAGGCAGGGGAGAACTGCTGAAACGTGCTATAAAGCTGGCTACGCCCTTGATTAAGAACTCTACCCATTATTTATTAAAACAGTAACGTACTTACCTATACGTAAGTAAAATTCACTCCAATAATCTTTATCGTCACCAAACTTCGTAGGTAGGTACTACAAATCGTTTACCACCAACCAAGTATATAGTATTCATTGTAATCTATATAAATTAGGTAGACATATTATTAAATATTTAATTAAATTTGAAATATTATCGAAGTAATAAAAATTGAGTAACCTCAAATTGTCAAAATTCGGGTTGCCAGTACTAAAGCAACTTATTTTACACCGCTGGGTCCCTGATTTACACAAATTTCACTTTCAAGATACAAAAATATAAGTGTGATTATTTATTTGATCACATAAAATTTGTCTTCGGTTGTTTTTCCTAAGGTATATTATTATATTTAAGATTTCACGATATAAAGAGGATAAAATAGTCAACCGAATTATACAGCCTTTGTATCTAAATAAATAATTTGTCCAAACGCGCTTAAACGCGCTTGCCGGCCACACGTTATTTTGACAGTTCGGAAACTGCACGTTAACCACCTCATCGCGTTCATGAAATGTCAAATTGGCATACAGAATACCATTTAACGCAAATTACGCGAAGTTATGAAACGCGGCCGCGTTACGCGTCCACAATGTCATAGTGAATAAGGGCTAAGGTGTCAAAACTCATCATAATGGCCCACGTAAGTGTGTCGCGTCCCAGGATCAGCCTGTGTATATCCGGTTCAAACAGGCCGGCATAATTGTGTCGACTGGCGAGATATTATAATCAACGCTCGTCAGTCGACACTCTATCTGGACCCCTCTCCGCTTACCATGAGATGCAGTGGGGACACTGCCGTACCCGGAAAAAAATAAAAAAAGACTCCGTCACGTCAAGACTATAGAAATAGACGAATGTCTATTTCTACCGCCAAGCAACAGTGTGCATGCACTGTTGTGTTTCGGTTTGAAGGACATTGTAGCCAGTATAACTACTGGACATAATGAGACTTAACATCTTATGTCTCAGGATGACGAGTGCAGTGGAATGCCACTCAGTACTTTGTAAGTCAAGGTGCTGAATGGTGTTGCTACTGTTTATGGGTGGTCGTATCGCTTACCATCAGGCGAACGGCATGCTCGTCTCGTCTCATCGTCTATGGGGCGAGCCTATCGCCATATCACTGAAGACACTGGTTCCTGAGATACAGCTAACGCTAGTTCAGGAACTAGGGTAACACCCATTATTTATGTCATATATGTTCTGTGCAAATAAACAATTTATTATTATTATTATTATATCGGGCACAAATTCCAGACTCCGGACTGATACTGAATAGAAAAACCCAATATCACTTTGCCCGACCCGGGGATCGAACCCGAGACCTCAGCATTGCAGTCGTACCGTAATACAACTACGCCACCGAGGCAGTCAGGCAAAATATTTATGAATATTTTTTTTTCAGTGTGTGCAGCTCTGACCTTCCTGCTGCCTGAAGACCAGGCGACAGATGAAGACTCCAGCAGCCGGTGATACTAGTGTTAGATTATATGATAACAGTAAAGATTTTGATGTTATTAATAAACTGTTTTAGTATAAGTACCTATGTTGTTTTCTTGGGAAACTGGTAATTCTTTAACAAAAAACGGGACTTGCAGGTCGCTTATAAACTGCAAATACTTGAACAGTAGCAATCCTATTCAAACCGGAACATAGATTTGTGCTTGGAGTAGGTCAGAATAACAATTTTTTTATGAAACATCTTTTAGTTTCTTAGCTAGGAATAGGATAATTTTCACGTCAAACCCAGCCCCACATCGCAACACCTGAAAAACAATCTATTATGTACGTTTTTTATTACTGAGAATAACCAAATCCAACCTTATAAAAGGCTAGTAACAATTTAATAATAATTGTATTTGCTAATAATTCGTATACAATTGGAAATTGTAGAAAAATAAAAAGTTATCAATTACATGAAATTTTGCAATTGATAATGTTGTTTACATGTTCACAGGTCATCATTGCACGACAGTTGAAACTGGCTCATTTTACTGAATGACGTTTCGGAACAAGAGTCCAATTGTATTATTATATTTAAAATCACGCAATTGGCTCCTTGCATTACAATATAATATGAAATGTATTGTATATGGTAACTTATAAGCAAACAATTATTATACGGATTATTTTAAAATAAGCATAAATGTTTTTTGTAAAATACTTTTCCGAAAACTGTTAAGTAACCAATTAAAATGCATTTTCATTTTTACTGATGGTCGGCCCTATTCTCCATGGGTCGCCCACTGCTCGAAATTCGACCGCAATTCCTAAATTTTATTTTCTGAACTCCTGTATATGAATTTTAATTATGCAAAATCGCACACAACTTCGTGCACGCAATTTTCTTAAAAAAAAGTTTTTGCTTCACGCATTAACAATCATTTTATTACTATATAGCTTTTGCGCGCGTCTCCGTACGCGTGGAAAAGTTTTTCCGAGATAAAAAGTATTCTATAGCACTCAGGAGTAATGTGGCTTCCTATTAGTGAAAGAATTTTCATAATCGGTCCAGTAGTTCCTGAGATTAGCGCGATCAAACAAACAAACTCTTCAACTTTATATAGTAGTATAGATATAGCAAATACCATATTTATTAATATCAGACTGGAGTGAAGAAATCGAAATACGAATGACGGAATATTTAGTAGATATCACTTAAACTCTTATATTTTATTTCACTTTTCAGTCAAAGTAACTGAAATACAATAGGATAAAATTGTTGTAATGTCGTGATAAATTTACGTTAGTACATAAAACTGCTGCATACTGCGTATTGTTTGCCAGCTAAATGGCTGTATCGTCATTTGTCAATACCAGTTCACATCAAACTAGCGCAAAGGTGTGCGGCGCGGCGTGGCAGGGGATTATTAAAGCAACAATTGGCGAATAGCAATTTCATGATATTATAGCTAGAAAAACAAAGCTTTGATAATATAAAAAGGCATGCCTAGATAAGCCGCTGATACGCCGTCAGGGTGTGCTTGCATGCATGCACAAGGATCTCTTACGTGCCGCCAGAATGCGCTTTGACATACTCCTCATTACTTTCAAATATAATTCACAAATTACGTCAAGGGTACCTTTACGTACTAAAATGCCTACTTACATTACAATAATGAATGATGGAACATGTAATTTAGATATTGTAGAAAGGCACCCTTGCTACGGCCCCTAGGCAAGCTGACCAAGCTATATGGATTAAGAAAGCGCTTCGATATTTTGACTTCCTGGTATTTGACTTATGCGCAACACAAACTTCATACATTTTTGTTCAATAATCGAACCCGCTACCTTTCGTGCTGATCACTCTGGACCAGAGTATGTCATTGTTATTAGATAATAACTAAGGCTTACGCGACATTTTTATGAACGTTTTAAACTACCTGTTTGTTTGCAAAATCTTAGATTATAAAATCCTTATTATGTTATAAATACAGATTACAACGATTTTTGCACGTGAGTGGAAATGTTTTGATAAAAAAATTCGACACAAGATAATAAGGAAGAAAGTACACAGCTTATAATTAGATTATGATAATGTATACGCATTTATCCTTGAAAATTTAGGCAGAGGCACAACGATTCTAGTCAGTGATAGTATGACATCATTGATGTATAATTTTTACATAGCAATGGATGACATGCATAATGCCATATCGGATGTATTCAAAAATAAAAAAATTATAGCTAGTCCCGGCAATCAAATCTGTGACCAACAATATGCACAACCGTTAAATAATTATAGTTCTCTGAACAAAATATCATTAGCAATATTAGATGCAGTGAAATTTAAGAAATTAAGTATTACTTTATGGTAATTAGTGACTCTACCTACCCCTGTGCGAAAGGCGTGTACTTATTAGGCAGTTTCTTAGCAACTAGATAACACTTCTAGTCCAAAAACTATTAGTAGAAACAACAATTAAAGTCGATTTCTAATCGCGATATCATCTACAACCCCGAACTACGCGATCTCCTGCGACGCGCTATCGCGCAGTGGCGCGCAGATGCTGCCGTCATAAAGCCACCGTTGCCGCAAACACAATTAGTGTTCGTTTGTCTGTGGTGGTATGCGCGAGCTGTCCAGCCAACTAAGCTGTAAGTAGACGTATGCCTTTATTAATTAAATTAAAACAAAAAAAATCAAAGTTATAGAAAACTCCTTTGAATTTCGATATTCAAATTTGAAAGTCGTTCTATAAAATATCGAGAAATTTATTATAAAATTCGATCACGTTTTAATTTTACAATAAAATTATTGTTTCAGAAATCAAATGTCTTGTTTTTAGCTCCAGCTTTTTTATTTATTCAGTTCATAAAAAAATCATATGATGCTATATTAAGAGCGATAAAAAATATTACATATGTAATATAAATTACCTATTCCGCATAATATATTTAAAAAAAGAATAATTATACAATATTATGTTTGTATTGATAAAAAAGAGTGATGAAGTTTCTCAATAAATTTAAATGAAATTACATTATTATATAATATTATAATTTAAAGTGTTTAAAAAAACCATGAAATTATCTCAGAATATCACCATAAAATTTTAGTAAGATGTATGGTAATAGATAAACAAAAACGTTGGCAAAGAAAGTAGATAATATAAAGTTACTGAGAAAACATTAGTACTTAGTAGTAGGTACTACCTACATATTCTAATGTTTTTGTATAACTCCAAAATAATAGCAGGTATTACAACTCGATTTGGTAGTTTTTTTTTTTATTAAAAATGCTTCTTTTGGATATCCACATCTACATTCAGGACCAGAAGGTATGAGTCCTCTTTGGTCGAGGGATAAGGCGAGAGCTAAGTTTCTTGATACAATAGAATTTTCTTGACATTTTAATCATTACATTGCACAATAAATTTCTGCTGCGTTCCTAGTCGTTTTAATGAAGGTAGTGACTAGTGAATAGTAATACTTTCATTAACGACAAATCCACCAGCAATATTACTATAAGGCAAAAAAGATTTAGAAAAACTATCAAAATCTATATCACATAGAAATATAATATATTTATAATATATAATATCATCTATAATCACATAGAAAATAATCGTTCTGTCTTATGCATGCTTTTGGTTACCTATATATTTATTCCTTAAAGCAATTTATCTTTGCTTATGTTTCTTATTGTGAGTGGCAGTCTTTACTTACATGTTTTTGAATGTCATTCTACATATATTTTCTTTGTAAGAATAAACTCCCTCACCTCAGTTGTAGATTGGTATAAATTAAAAATATTGTTATTAGTTTGTGCTCTTCGTTCGTCACAGAACACATGCCACATGATGTAATTAAAACAAACGTAAATACATAACATGTGCAGGGGTCGAATCGATAACCTTTTATTTGGGATTCGCTGAGATATAGTCAGTTGTCATGTTTGGAACATATTTACATAGCATAAGCCCATCCATTCCGAAAGGTAGGTAGCCTTTCGTCTCGTATCTAACGCGTCAAATGTTTGGAGTTAACCTTAACAAATTAATTGATTGATATCGGAATCGAACTCAAAACCTAACAGTTTGGAGTCTAGGCCTGTGTTGTACCATCCGTGTTCAAGTAAAGTTAACGGTCTTAGTATACTGGATGATTGCACAGCATCTTCGCCTAGCTGTGAATTCGCTTGCAGTTCGCCAACGTGATAAGAGCCTTAACTTTACCTGACATTGGAACAGTGAGTTGATGAAAATGTTTTTGACACAATGAATTACTTAATATTTGACATCAATTATTCCGGCAATATAAGGATGTAGGTACTCTTAACGATTCGCCATGTAATACCTAATAATAGAAATTATATCCCAGTCCTTTACTTTAGTATGACCGAATACTGCTACCCTTGATCTACTTGGCACAATATAAAAAAACGTTTCAACACATAATCAAAAAAAACTCTGAAGCAATACAAATAAAAGCCCGCTTTAATGTATAAAGAAATTTATTGTCAAAAAAGACTACTGTCACTTACATGAGAAAAGAATTTACATAAAAGTGGACACGATTGAGCATTGTTCGCAAAATGAAAACCCGCTTTAAGGAAAAATAAATATTTTTCCTGTCGCTAAGAAAATGATATAGGTACTTACCTACCTACTGCTACTGTGCTACATTAGGGGAGCGGGGGCGAATGGGGTCCTACTAAGGGAAATTGTCAATAAAACTCATATTTATAGAAAGTATAGTTTTTTAAAATCAGGAACATGAATCTTACTTATCTAACTACAAAATAATCATCACTTCAATGTTTTATAATGAGGTATTTGTCTGTTATTAAACATTTTTCAAAAAAATAACGACGCTCTCATTACCCTCCATGGTGGGAAATGCGAGCCTATATAAATCCCATAATATGTTTAATGGGAGCCATTATATTAAATCAATCTCAAATTATTGTTACAAATCAGTCTCAAACATATATTAATGAGTTAACATTAAAAGTCCAAACAAAAGGCACCAATGTAGGCAGCTGAATCAACAGCACCAGAACATTCTTGATGTGCCCAGCTCCCGCAACTTCTGCAACGGAACCACAATTCATTATCTTTGCCCGTATCAAGGTAGATGGCACACAAAGCTTCTTCCTCTGAGTATTCAGCCTCATCATCGCAAATATCATGAATTTATTGTCCTTCAGATGTGTCATCACTTTGAAGCTTTTTGATCGCATTATCTAAAATATCGTCAGTCCAAGAGCCTTTCGTAGTCGTGCGATTCCTATTCCTTGGCTTTTGACATCTGAAAAATAAAAGCAATCAAGCATGTGTCAGCTAAAGCTTCTTAGATATCTTGGGTTATAAGAGCTATGGGGTAATGACAGCGAAGTAGGCTCCTTTTAACCGGCGACCACCATCTTAGATTTTAACTTCACGCAATAATAAATAAATTATAAAGCTTTGAAATTTGTTGGAAGGGGAAGCTATTAATTTCATTTTTTTTAATTAATAATTCTCAATTGCACAATGCATTTCGCTACATAATAATGATACGCGGACAATGCAAAAATAAAATAGTTTTTTTTCTTTTATTTTAAGATTTCGTATTGTCATATAAACCATATCGGCGATAGCCTAGTTGGGAGTGGAACGGACTGCAGAGACGAATGTGCGCAGGTTCAAAACCCAAGGGCCCCTCTCAGTAGTAGAGGAGGCCCGTGCTCAGCAGTGGGCAGTATATAATACAGGGCTGTTATGGATTATGGTATTGTCATATTTGCCTATAATAATTTCATAATATGAGGACCTATATTATATTTGCCAGCGAGGACCATGAATGTCATGTGCTCTCAAGGATTTCTTTGCTTTTTCTTTTCTCAGTTTTCCTTCCCTCACGCAATTCCTATCCTCGACGACGATTGTTACGTCCTCTGATCCTACTAGCACATGCTGTTCCAAAGTATAATTATATTATTATTCATGAATTCTTTAATGTTGATTCTCTTTTCTCTCTTTTTTGGACTAATTATAAACGCTTTTTATATGCCTACGCGATTAGAAAGTATTTTATCACCAGCACTATCGTAATTTTGAACAGAGTTTTCCTTACACCCTGTAACTAATTAGTCTTTACCATCCTTAAGTACTTTATCAAGTGTCGTCACTAAACTAAAATTATTGCCTGTCTTATTTCATAATGGGTTTTACACCGAGACATCAAGGTCCACTGAGTTTGCTTTACTTTAATCTATTTATGTATTCTGTGATCATTGACAAATATCGCCTGATAAGGTAATTAGCAACTGAAGTTTTATTAGGTTTCGATTCGATTTCCAGACCGGGAATAGACTTTTCAATTCATGTACAAATACATAGCATTAAACCTATTTCCTTTTTCGGGAGTAGGCAGAGCTGTACCACCACAATTCACCAGCTATGTTAGGTCTCATACTATATCGTGGATGATCCCATTTAATAGGGAGCGATTCTATTTTTTTTTACTGCTGATAACTATGCTACCGAGGCAATCTAGATGAAATTCTTTAGGATGTAGTCACGATGGTGAACCATTAGCAGTCATGGCATTAGCGCTGATCCATCTTCTTTCTTTCTGCTCCATTGAATTTGCTCATTACACGACATATGCAGCAAAAACCCCGACTCAATGCTTGCCTATCAAACATTTAATTATTTGTCGTATTGCAACACAAAGCTTATAATATTCTCTTTTATCTTTTTTATCACAGGATGCTCAGTGCAGATAATGTTTCGTACGTGAATCATATAACCTATTTTTGTCTGTACGCCTCAGGACTTTACAGCTTCATTTTGAAATTATAGGGGATAGCAAGTTACGAACGGGATTTTTTTTATATCGTCTACCCA
The DNA here is from genome assembly GCA_947568825.1 of Sphinx pinastri. NCBI lineage: Eukaryota > Metazoa > Arthropoda > Insecta > Lepidoptera > Sphingidae > Sphinx > Sphinx pinastri. Next base: position 2,210,353 of record OX387627.1, on the reverse strand, counting down.
TTATATTATTTAATTTTTAATTGGGTAAAGAGATGAGTAACTAACTAGCGAGCTGTAAAGTACCACAACTGCCTTGAATAATTGCTATGCAATTGAAAAACCTTGAATTAAATACCACATTGCCCTGCTTAATGATATTGGATTTTTCTATTCAGTATCAGCCCGGAGTCGGGAATTTGTGCCCTATCACATCATGGGACGGAATACGCATAGCGAAAAGTGGGTGCACTAGTTGCGCCTCTGCCTACCCGTTCGGGGATAGAGGGCGTGAGTATGTGTGTATGTGTGCTAGTTTTTAGGAGTTCTATCCAAATATATATGAACTGCCTTAATTAGAATTTTAGGCCCGTTTTTGGACATATCCTTTGAAGAAGCTTATGACTGCAAATACGCCTTCTCTATGCTCCTTTCTTACCACTTCAGCACTTTTCTAGAACGACACAAACATCTGACGAAATGCTTCTTATCAGCATCGTGTCAAAACTAGGGCGTTGTTAATCTAGTAATTGAATTGTATCACGTACAAATACGCTAATATTGCACATTGTCTTCATATTTAGAAAAAATCATGATTGCCTATAATATAGACTAGCTTTTGCCCGCGGCTCCGCCCGCGTGAATGATTTTTCCCGGGATAAAATTCCGGCTTTATATTTTCCCGGGATAAAAAGTACCCTAAGTTACTCCTTATTACATCAGCTACCTGCCAATAAAAGTCCCGTCAAAATCGGTCGAGCCATTTCAGAGATTAGCCGGAACAAACAGACAGACAGACAGACAAAAATTGTAAAAAATGTTATTTTGGTGTATATACCGTATTTATATTCATATACATGTAGTAAAAAACGGTTATTTCAATATTACAAACAGACACTCCAATTTTATTTATATGTATGTAGTATGTATGTATAGATAAATCTACCCCCTGTGCGATTTTATCAATATCTTCCTCTTTTATGTTATGGCTTCCACCGGTTATCGATTTCGCCAATGTCGAGTATCAATATCTTGTAATAGTCACTACACGTTTGATAAAAATTAGGCCTTACCTCTGAGGAATTTGTCAGAAATTCAATAATTCACACTTCAGCAAGCTTATATTCCATGATGTTATCTATACATAATAATATAAATAAAATTGGAGTGTCTGTTTGTAATATTGAAATAACCGTCTTTTACTAAATGTATATGAATATATATACGGTACATACACTAAAATAACATTTTTTACAATTTTTGTCTGTCTTTCTGTCTGTCTGTTTGTTCCGGCTAATCTCTGAAATGGCTGGACCGATTTTGGCGGGACTTTTATTGGCAGGTAGCTGATGTAATAAGGAGTAACTTAGGCTACTTTTTATCCCGGGAAAATATAAAGCGGGACTTTTATCCCGGGAAAACTCATTCACGCGGGCGGAGCCGCGGGCAACAGCTAGTGGGGAATAAGATTACATAATAGCATTGCGCGCGGCTCCGCCCGCGTGGAAAAATTTTTCCGGGATAAAAAGTAGCCTATGGCACTCAGGAGTAATGTAGCTTCCTATTAGTGAAAGAATTTTCAAAATCGGTCCAGTAGTTCCTGAGATTAGCGCGTTCAAACAAACAAACAAACAAACTCTTCAGCTTTATAATATTATTATAGTACAGATATTGAGCACAAACAATGACAACTAATTATAAATTGTGTATGATGGTAGGATATATGTAGTGTCCACTCGGATAACGATTATCGTGTAGAAGATCTAAAATACACCATAGTAGTCTACGTTTGTCGCGTTCCGGAATCAGCCTAGGTAAATCTGATTTCGAACCTGAAGGTGTAGTTGTGGCAACTGGCGAGAGATAACCATTTTTTTTATGGTATTTTATGACGAGACGAGCATGCCGATCCTGCTGGTAAGCGATACGACCGCCCATAAACAGTAGTAACACCATAAGGCACCTTGAGTTACAAAGTACTGTGTGGTATTGCACTGCGCTCGTCATCCTGAGACATAAGATGTTAAGTCTCATTATGTCCAGTAGTTACACTGGCTACAATGTCCTTCAAACCAAAACACAACAGTGCATGCACACTGCTGCTTGGCGGTAGAAATAAACATTGCGGAGGTACCCACCCAGACGGACTCTTACATATGAGAGACCTACCACCAGTAAAATTCTCGTAGATACTCCACTCTACTTACCAAAACAGGTGAGTTGCATCGCCATGCCAAAATGCAATATAAGCCCCTCTTGAGTCATGATTTGGGTTTACCTATAAGCTCATTATTGAGCATGCCGATCCTGCTGGTAAGCGATACGACCGCCCATAAACAGTAGTAACACCATAAGGCACCTTGAGTTACAAAGTACTGTGTGGTATTGCACTGCGCTCGTCATCCTGAGACATAAGATGTTAAGTCTCATTATGTCCAGTAGTTACACTGGCTACAATGTCCTTCAAACCAAAACACAACAGTGCATGCACACTGCTGCTTGGCGGTAGAAATAAACATTGCGGAGGTACCCACCCAGACGGACTCTTACATATGAGAGACCTACCACCAGTAAAATTCTCGTAGATACTCCACTCTACTTACCAAAACAGGTGAGTTGCATCGCCATGCCAAAATGCAATATAAGCCCCTCTTGAGTCATGATTTGGGTTTACCTATAAGCTCATTATTATTATCTTTGTAGCGTTTATAAGCCGATATACGGATCACGATCACGTGTGAAGTAAGCCGTCATGATTCTTGATTCTTTGATGTTTTTGAGGATTACTTGTACAGTCAGCCACATAAGTAGATGAACAAATACAAATCTATAAATCGTCTTTACATATTTCGTTTAATTGAAACATTTTTTTTTCTTTGTGTGAAATTATTCAAAATTTTGGTAAGGACACAAGAGTGTTAACTAGCGACCCGCCCCTGCTTCGCACGGGTAGCACTAATTATCTAAAGCCAAATGCCGATATTGACACAAAATTGCCAAAATTCCAAAATTTGTTGATCCGATCGCTACCAAAGTTAGGATCAATCTCAAACTGAAAATTTCCTAAAAAATCAGTAAAATCTCTCTAGCTCGTTTTGGAGTCCATAGGGAACATACATACACACATTTATTTTTATTAAGGGTCGATTTCATCGCTTGCTGATAAATGCTACTCGTCGCATAAATGTATAAGCTGACCAAATGCAAAAGCCACACTCCAATATATGCTCTCAAAAAATGGTAATACAATAAGTACTTACTATCTACATTAACTGTTTAATACGATACCTGTCAAAAAAAATATACTTGAAACCTGTGAAACTGACCCTAAATTGGAAAGTGACTTTACTGATAGTTGTGAAGCCCAGATCACCGAACTTTAAAAATAAACAAAATGCCAATCGTCAAAACATACTACGCAAAAGTATTAATTTTATAATAATAATGCCGTAGCCTTTAAACGATTTATGCCACCAAATGTTTACAAAATATTTTTAAATCACATTTTTAAACGGTCACAGCAGAATGATAGTAACCGAAGAGGGGTCCACGTAGGGCGGTATTAATAAATCAATCTCAAGTTTGAGTTACATCTCAAGTAGACATAATGTATGAATAGTTCAGTAGAGGAGGCCCGTGCTCAGCAGTGGGCAGTATATAATACAGGACTGGTATGGTATGGTAAAGGTAAAAGCTTTTACTTACTTCATATATTACTTTTTAAGAATATTATAAATGTAAAAGTTTGTATGTTTGTTTAAGTATAGGCACAAACCACTGAATGATTTTGGAAGAAATTTGGCACATGGATAGACCATGTCCTGGATTAGCATATAGGCTACTATTTACCCTACGAATTTGCTCACGGAGTAAATATTTGAATTTTTATTACATAGTGTCGTGTACATAGCACTATGGTTAGTTACTGTGATTAAGATAATTTTGTAGCGTGAAAGGCCTTTCACGCGGGTGAAGACGCGAGCAACACCTAGTTACACATATTTTGTAAAAGAAAACTATTACGAATAAAATGGTAGAGCGGCCCTAAGGTCCAATAGACGACTTAAACAATAATAAAAATAAACTTTTAATATATCAAATTAATTATTGTTTGGCACGTTAAAACCACTGGTATTTTGATAATAAATTTGATGAAAATGAATTATTGATAGCTCGTTACCGTTATTTTGTTTTCTACGTCTAATATGGCAGGTGTCGCAGGCCTTCAAGGGCTTATAGTCTAAGATCCGGCTGCATAATCTATACGTTCATCACGTAGATACTCAAACTCAAATTTCTACATTCATTTTTGAATAGGACAATACATTGATAACAGGTTGCCAGTCAAAAAGTGCCCGCAAATATTTTTAATTAAAAAAATGGTAATTAATTTTCCAAAAAAAATTTCGTTCATGTTGTTGTTAAATAAAATATCGTTCCTATTACAGCAATGTATGTAGGAAATTTGAAAAGCCATGGGTGCTGTTGCCTACTCGGCCGCAACTACTCATCAGCCAGGTGTAAGCAGGTAATACTTTGTTGTATTTATACGTTCATGACGTATAGTCATGTTTTATACATCAAATTAGAGCTTAATTTTTTTGAATTATGATGATATACCGCTGCCTGTGAAAAAATCGCCGCAAATTAGGGTTGCTAGCCGTTCAAAATGCTAGGTATCAAAGATAAAATGAAAGAGACTTATCGCGCAACGCTATTCGTTAGACGAGGATGGCGAGTGTCAGCTGTGAAAAATTCACTTACGGTCAGAGTTTTACAAAAATCCTCAAATTCTTGTTTATCTTTTATTTTTAAAACAGTTATTTTCTTCAAACATTCTGTATGGTATCCAAAATCATCAGTAGATTCCACAGTTAAAATAATATCATGGTATTTATATTTTTTTTTGCGCCGAAACATTAACATAGAAAGACACTTCTTAAAAGATATATTATCAAAATGTAGCACATTTTTAGTTTTACTACACAGAAAACACTTTTTCATTTTTTCAAAATGCAACTTTACTTTTATCAACGTAATAGTCGAATAAATAAATAATAATATCAACAACGTTGTGTATAACGAGCTCCAAACAGTGGTTAGAATATAACACGCACACAAACGTGCTGACACTCGCCATCCTCGTCTAACGAATAGCGTTGCGCGATAAGTCTCTTTCATTTTATCTTTGATACCTAGCATTTTGAACGGCTAGCAACCCTAATTTGCGGCGATTTTTTCACAGGCAGCGGTATATCATCATAATTCAAAAAAATTAAGCTTTAATTTGATGTATAAAACATGACTATACGTCATGAACGTATAAATACAACAAAGTATTACCTGCTTACACCTGGCTGATGAGTAGTTGCGGCCGAGTAGGCAACAGCACCCATGGCTTTTCAAATTTCCTACATACATTGCTGTAATAGGAACGATATTTTATTTAACAACAACATGAACGAAATTTTTTTTGGAAAATTAATTACCATTTTTTTAATTAAAAATATTTGCGGGCACTTTTTGACTGGCAACCTGTTATCAATGTATTGTCCTATTCAAAAATGAATGTAGAAATTTGAGTTTGAGTATCTACGTGATGAACGTATAGATTTTGCAGCCGGATCTCGTACTATTAGAAAGAAGAGGGGAGATGGAATAATTTCATACAGTCGATAGGCTTAAGGTTTAATTAATATGGTAGTTGGCTACTGTTTTTTAATACATTTATCAAAAATATATGCCATCCAAAATCTAACGGAAAAATAATTTTCAAAATTGGGGAATTAATTAGTGAGTTATAAAGCTTTGAAATTTGGCGGAAGGGGTAGTTGTCAAATAACAGTAATATTACACTGTGACGTCACCGAGAGTCGCCGGCCATAGCGCTGCGTGCGTGCGAAAGAAATAGTGCGAAAAATAAATATCCCCTCCACGTCCCCACTTTTGTCACAACAATATTTCAAATATGAATAACTGCTTTATTTTTCAACCAATTTTGATGCTGATTTCACAGAAGAATTACTTTTTCGTATTATTTTCTATTACATATAAAATAATTTACAAAATCAAACATAGGAAACTACCCTATTATACACAATGTCACATCGCCCTCTATATCGCTTAATCGCTTATCTACAAAAGGTAGCCGTAATCATATCTCTTGGGTTGGTGACAGTTAACAACGGAAAATATCAAAACATTACAATTTAATTTAATCTTTTAATATGAGTAATATATTGATATAAGACCCAAGGTGGTAGCGCCTAATAGCACAAAATTAATCATTCTATAATGCGTTATTATTGTTACAATCTAGGCATATTAATATTAAAAAGCCGATTTTTTGTTTGTTGAACACGCAATCTATGGAACTAGGTGTTGTTCGAATTCTTTAACCGACTTCAACAGGAGAAGGATACATTGTAATTATTTTTGAGTTTGTTCAGAGTAAATTTTTCTCCCGTAATTTAAATCAGCCACAGACTCAAAAAAAATATTAATGTGCACTTAACATAAACACACATAACAACAAGAAAAATGGACTAAAATAGTATCTGAATGGTACCCAAGAGATGGGAAAAGATGTAGAGGTAGACAGACAAAAAGATGGGAAGATGATTTCAAAAAAGTTGCGGGGCCTATGTGGACTCGACTAGCAAAAGACAGAATAAAATGGAAATATTTAGAGGAGGCCTTTGTCGGAAGACAAGCTGTATAATGTTAATAACCACTTGCCGATAGTACTTTCTTGTAATACAATTTTTATATAGTTTGAAACTTGTGTACTACTTTGGCATAATTAGATGCTACATCATTATGTTTGTTTAACAGCAATAAAGGCTTATATAATAATATAATAAATAATAAACATAAACACGCATTGCAAAGAAACGTGGCTTGTGTTTCAATGATTTATTATAAACCCGTACAGTAAAAACATTTTTGGGTTTGTAATGGTTTTTAAACTCGGTTTTATTTATTGTTAAGAAACTTTTCAACTAATGAGAAGCGACAATCAGAACTCAGTGATTAACTATCGAGTTTATTTTTGCTACGTCTAACGTAGGTATGCTTAGCATAAAACCCTAATACATGCTTCCTATATTTCTAAACATTTATTTTTCTTACAGGTATTCAGATGATGAACGGAGCAGTTGATAAAATGAGCAGTATAGACAAGTTCAGTACGATGTCGTTGGACGATGCCATGATGTTGGCTGGTGAGTTTATTGTTTTTTTATAGATCTCTTAAGTTTATGGAAGAAAGTTTTACTGCCGATCTATTTATTATCTTTGTTGGACAATTATAAATGAGGGCTAAATGCGTTTACCAGTACGTAAGTACATAATAATTCCATGTTTTACCAGCAATCAAAATATAGATGAAAGTATATACTCTGAATCAAATTAATCGATAAGTCACTGTACCTTAATTAAATCTGCTAATATCCCCTCAGAATTAAAACCTTTTTAGAATATATTTTAAACGATTTTTCCTTCACTTTGAATTTCGAACACATTTTTTTGATTTATTGTACACGAAGTAACTTATTACACGATTTATATTAGCTTCACTTGTATGTTTATATGTTTGTAACCGACTCCTTTGGGCGCGATTTTTAGTTGAAAGCGTGTTTTTAGTTGTTTTAAATTATTATTTATTTTTATTTTATTCTTATAGTTTTCTGTAGTATTTATAAAGTGCTTTGCCTATAGTTTAGTTATGAGAATCACGAGGTACGCATAAGCATTCTCTTTGTTAAGTACCTAGAGTACTCGATCAATAGCAATTAACAACCCGGTGACCCACATACAAACTTATTGCGATCAATTGAGATAACAATAGACATGCGTACATCAACCTTACTATGAACTATTTAGTAAGCAGCTGACTATCTAGATCACCGAACTGAAGTTAACTATACGAAATGTTGCAATGGCTTAGTTAGAGCAACTGTAGAAGGCGGATCGTTAAGCAGGGCTATGTTTTGCCCAGCCGTACAGAGTTTGGCCACCGGAATAAGTAGTAAATGCTACTGGTTGGAACCTCCTGTAGAATTATTTGTAAAAGTTTTTTGAAATCCAAAACTAAGTACAGCAGTAACCATGTATTTTAATAATCTTACTTCTTACTAATATAGTTTGAACGATTGGATGTATGTTAGAGTAAACGCAGAAACAGGTGAACGGATTTGTATCAAATTTAGCACACAGATAGACTATGTCCTGAATCTATAATTTAATATTATAAAGTTGAAGAGTTTGTTTGTTTCTTTGGTTGAACTCGCTAATCACAGGAACAACTGAACCGATTTAGATTTTTTTTTCACTAGGAAGCTACATTACTCCTGAGTGCTATAGACTACTTTTTTATCACGAGAAAATTTTTTTACCGGAAAAACCGGAGCCGCGAGCAATATTAGTACTAATATTATAAAGAGGAAAGATTTGTATGTAAGTATGTTTGTAACGAATAAACTCAAAAACTACTGAACGGATTTCGATGAAATTTGGTACACGGGTAGATCATGTCCTGGGTTAACACATAGGCTACTTTTTAACCCGGGAAAATATATTTATCACGGAAAAACTTTATCACGCGGGCGAAGCCGCGAGCAGAAGTCTAGAGTGAATATAAAATTTAAAGGCTCTGTGTGCATTCAAACATTCCTGGTTTGAGTCATGAGTTAACTAACATTAGGCTGATAATGGCTCAAACAAACGTTATCATAATTGACATCGTAATGATTTTCATGTTATAAGATATCTAGTAGCTATAAATAATAAATGTCAAATCTCTCTTTTGCTTGATAGTGGACACTCCACGCACGACCTACGTCAATATCATCATACGTAAAAAAAACGTAACCCTCCTACCCAGTTTCGGCCACGGCGGCCAATCTCAACGCAGATCAACCAGGAACGCAGGAGATATTATAGTACACAAGTGTGTACGCAAAACACAGGTGCACTCGCTATTCCTTTACTCTCATAGTCCAGTGAGACGGCAATTCAACATGATCGGAGAGAGATCAGGCGCAGGAACAACGGCTTGACGTGCTTTCCGAGGCACGGGGGTATCACACCGCCAACTTCCTGACTCCGAGTTGCGACTGAGTAATTTTTAATATGGAAAAACCCAGTCACAATGTTTTTTGGTTCGACCCGGAATACGAACCCAGGACCTCAGCGCGCAAATCGTACTCGTAACGCATACGCAATACAACTACGCCACCGAGGCAGTCATTTATCAATTTCATCATAAAATATCAAGTAATTTTTTACTTGATATTTTATCGTATAAATATGTGATTTGCGATTAGGGTTATAAAACAGCAATAACACCGGAAAAAAAACAATGATTAATCTTTGTTTTTCACTTATCAAGGCTTCAGGTGAGGTTGAAATGCTATAAATAGGGCTTAATGTTGAATTAGTTAATAGGAAAACAATATGAAAAATAATGTTATTTACTGCAAACGATCACTTATCTTGTTTTTTTATAAAATCTGCTGACTACTTATCTAAATAACTCTATATGTAGGGATTAAGATTACATTTAACGGGCCCAAAAAGTTACATAAACATACCAAAACTGTCACAGATGATTCCTACAAATATTGTGGAATTATGTTTTTATTTTCTCCAGGACAAGAATTAAAAAATAGTGCTCCGTCTTTTTGGTTTTCAAATTAGTTAGGTACTGTGCGTATACAAAACATCAAACACAAACCGTAATATATAAATAATGTGCTTTAAATATGAATAACATGAAGATAATAATTAATATCAATGCAAATAATAACGCTTGCAGGTGACGTAATAAACAGCTGTAATAAATAAGGCCGCGATTCCTATGAAATAAACGCTGTATAATGCGTTTTTTGCGCTTCATTAATTCCAACGATACAGGATAATTATACTAATGATAACCGAGTGTATCTTCGCAATATCAGCAGGAACCCAGAATTTTATACATCTTGTACTGATAGATTTTTTTTATATGATATAGGGGATAAACGACCATACGGTTCACCTGATGGTAAGTGATCACCGCCGCCCATGAACATCTGCAATGCCAGGGGGCATAGAGATGCATTGCCGGCCTTTTAGATGGGAATACGCTCCTTTTTTGAACGTCGCCAGGTCATATCTGTCCGAAAATGGTAATGCATTCGTTATCCTGATATGTATAATACCATAACTAGGTTTTTCGTGGGAGAGTGGCTGCGTGCTACGCAGTGCCTTGTAAATCAAAGCTCGGATGAAGTAAATACTGCTAAATTTAATTGGTACTCGTGACATTTATCATGAAGCGTACGCAGTATCGGATTTAGGAGGGGGGCGGGCGCTAAATTTTATTTACCCGGAGAGCCCGAATAACGTAAGCGGGCTCTAGGCCCGGCTTGCTCTCTTCATTCAGTTGTAAAAAAATCATAGATCCCTTTGGACACGTAGATAGTATAATATAACAGGGCAATCAGAACAGCGTTCGTCTGTGCGTTTACGCACCCAATGGGACAAAGAGCTTTATGAAGATATTGATTACGATCTTAGGTCAAGTGTTATAATGCACGTGGCTCTTACGTGTTTATCTTATGAAATTTATTTTTGTTGTTATTGATTTCGTTATTTGATGATACTTGCCAGTAAATATACATCATTTTAAAATATAGAATAAAGAGAAGAAAAAAGTATGAATTAGGTAACATGTATGGAAATAATAAAGTTTCCTTTGTGTCATTGGTTTAGTAAAATGGTATTTAAGCCGTAGAAATTTTGAGGTTCGATCCACAATTTTCCGCATGCCGCATGCTCACGCCTTTTATCCCCGAAGGGGTAGGCAGAGGCGCAACTAGTGCACCCACTTTTCGCCAAGCGTATTCATCCACAATTTTGGCAGTTAAAATACGTGTGTGTTTAGGGAAAAACATGGATTGCTCGAAATTTGAATTGGCGATAAGCTTGATCAATGTCACATTAGAATAGAAGTATCTATATAAGTACTTGAAAGTTGTTGCAAGTGAAAGACGGCTTAGTCATAGAGACTGTCCAAACTTAAACTCTTATATCACAAAAATGCAAGTTTCTGTCGATCCTGGCTTTCTTTAGAAATCACATTGGCTTGTTGAGGGCCTATTCCTAGGTCGCAGCACATCAGTCGATCTTACAAACGTTGCTGTGACTTGAGGACGTCATAGTCTCGCGTTTTGAAAAATCATCGCAATTTTTTTAATATTTATTTAGCGACGTGCTTTAATCTTTACTTACCATAATTAAATATTGTCTTAGGGATCGGCAGTATATCTCCCACGTTGTTTTCGCACGGTTTGGGAAACCCATCGCAGTTGATAAGAACTGTCACTTGTTTGTTTGCTTTGGTTTTATGGATTTATTACCTCATTAGGAATGACGCGTAATGTATCTTGAGATAGCACTACCGGGGTTTTGCGTTTCCAGCCTTTGATCCGCTTCTTTTGCTCCCAATTGATCTTCAGCGACTTCTTAATGACAACTCTATTTTTAGGATTAAAAACAACTTGAAGTAGGCAACACTACCTCGGCGTAGTTGCATTACGGTACGACTGCAATGCTGAGCTCTCGGGTTGGATCCCCGGGTCGGGCAAAATGATATTGGGTTTTTCTAATCAGTATCAGCCCGGAGTCTGGAATTTTTGCCTGATATGGCGATAGGCTCGCCCCCTATCAGGTCATGGGACGGAATACGCACGGAGCAAAGTGAGTGCACTAGTTGCACCTCTGCCTACCCCTTTGGGGATAAAAGGCGTGAGACCATTCTCATGTTGGTATGAAGTAGGCAACAACTGGGAGTGGGGACTTTGGCACAACATGAAATACATTCTTTCAGTTGACATTTACATTGTGGAAAAAAATTATAAGTGATCCGCCTCCGTGGCGTTGTGAATGGCTAGCTGTAAAGCGTAGAGCCGCAAATTCGATCTCTACACCTCGACGTCTGTGTGATATACCAATATTTGTTACTCTGTCTGGGCAAGGGGAATTGTGACACCGTAATTCACTTGTGAAGTGCACGATAGCCTAGTTGGGAGAGGAACGGGCTGTCGAGACGATGGTCCGCAGGTTCAAAACCGGCGAAAGAAAGCTGCGTGAGGAGCTTACCTGAGAATTTACCATAAGAATTACGAAGGTATAAAAAATCTCCCAACCCGCACACTAGGCCAGAGTGATGGACTAAGGCCTAAAAATCCTCTAAGTAGTTGAGGAGGTGCGTGCTCGGCAGTGTGCCCAGCCTGGGATCTACAACGCAGCGCTCTTAGAGCAGTCGTCGGAGGAGATCTCTCGCTGCCGGCCGTGGTATCTGCCATGGTTGGCGGCTGGAGATCTTGGCGAGCGATGGTCTCCTTCTGCGAGTGCGTCATCTCGCGGAAGGAGAGCGCAGGGCGGGATCGTGAGCAGAACGATCCCGCCCGCAGCCAGAGGAGACGACGGAGGCGCCGGGTGGACGACTGACCGGCGCCTCGTGCCCTGTGGTCCGGGGGCATTTAGAGAGTTCCGCCACGGTATCCCCTGTCTGTCGTAAGAGGCGACTAAATGGGGCTTCGAGAGAGTCGCGGGGCGAGCAGCGGGGGGCTGCTCAGTCCAATTTAAGCGACTCCGAGGTGGACGACAATGCGGGTGGTCGGTCTCCCGTTGTCGTAGACGCCAAAGGCGTCCTTTAGAGTTCAGGGGCATCTTAGCCCCCTTGTGTAGAGAAGAGCCGCAACGGCAGAGCGCAGGGATGGTCCCGTGCAGCTATCTTAGTGCAACAAGATACCCCGGGGCCGTCTCGTATACGCGCCGAAGAAGGCCACCGCGGGTTTTGGTTGGTATGCCGGTGTAGCGTGTACATAGTATTAGGGACTCGGTCCAATGCTCGCTCGGATGATGCTATACTCCCGAGTGTAGACATTGGGCCGTAAGACCGTGTGAAACCAACATAACCGTTCCACTCACCCCCCAGTGGTGGTAGCGATAACGCGTTTTTTCCCCGCGAAAAAAAAAAAAAAAAGTGTGCAGTATATAATACAGGGTTGATATTATTCATATATTATTCCCTTGTAGCTCATGATATTTACACAAGAATTATAGTGGACTGCTTCGGTGGCGTAGTTGTATTAAGGTACGACTGCAATTCTGGGGTTTCGGGTTCGATCCCCGGGTCGGGCAAATTGATATTGGATTTTTCTATTTAGTATCAGCCTGGAGTCGGGAATTTTTGCCCTATATGGCGATAGGCTCACCCCCTATCACATCATGGGACGGAATAAGCACGGCGAATACTGGGTGCACTAGTTGCGCCTCTGCCTACCCCTTTGTAGACAAAAAATTCGTGACTGTATGTATGTATGTATTATTTTGTGACGGGTGTATTCAAAAATTACATGTTATCATTAAGTATTATGTTTTCAGGGTTCGGCATGTACAATATTCTGCACATGCTGATGAGCGGCATGATCCTCATGGGCATGATCATGCAGAGCCTGGCGCTCGGCTACATCCTGCCGGCCGCGCAGTGTGACCTCAGCCTCACGCTGCAGCAGCGGGGATGGCTAGCGGCCATACCTTTTCTAGGTAAGAAGTAACAGATAAACTGATATTTTTGCGATATAATATATTTTCCGGATTATAAAATACGCATTAAGGTTGTATTTAAGTCGAGGACGTTAGTGATTAGTCTACGTTGTTTACTTAAAATTTATCAAGAACAATGAATTCACCGATTGTTATTTAGTGAAATTTATTGAGTAGCGAATGGCGCAGTAAAATTCCACGTAGTACTTTGTTATTCCAAATTCAAGTAGTGTTACTACCACCATTACTAAATCCCGGTATTACCTGATGCTATGGTCTTCCAGCAATAATCCTGACGTCTTACATCTGGGGCTGGCTCGCGGACACCCAGGGTCGCAGGCCGGTGATGCTGTTCTCCATGGTCATATCGGCTGTGTTCTCCGTGTTCTCCAGCTTTTCTCCTGACATCATCTCATTTAGTGTCTTGCAGTTCATTTCTGCTGTATTGTAAGTATGGATTTTATTATGCCTTAATATTTTTTAATAGCTCAAAGGCCGTAGACAAGATGCCTGTCTACAATCGTCCCATTAGCTTTTTTTTATTGCATTGAATGACGAGACGAGCATGCCGTTCGCCTGATGGTAAGCGATACGACCACCCATAAACAGTACCAACAACATTCAGCACCTTGAGTTACAAAGTACTGTGTGGCATTCCACTGCGCTCGTCATCCTGAAACATAGGATGATAAGTCTCATTATGTCCAGTAGTTACACTGGCTACAATGTCCTTCAAACCGAAACACAACAGTGCATGCACACTGCTGCTTAGCGGTAGAAATAGACATTGTGGTTGTACCCATCCAGACGGGCTCTTACATATGAGAGACCTAGCACCAGTAGCTTTAACTATTGTATTAAGGCATCTTGGTTAAGGCCTAGAGCCGGCTACCGAAGACGTAGGCCCTGAAGTTAAGAGATTCAACTGGCCATAAACACCCCTTACTTTGGAAGGAACATAGATTTACAACTAATAGAAGAAAGAGTTGTCTTAAAGTGTTTTAATATAGTTTAATAGACCGGGACGCGACCAAATAGGTTACCTGATGTTAAGTTATTCCATTAGTCATACCTACAAATTCAAAAGAATCATCAATACGCCAAGCGTTTATTTTATGGCGTTTATTAAAAGCGCCATAGGGTCATTCGGGGCAACAGCACGCAGTGGGTAAAAGTTCGCATGGTCAATATCTCGGAACCTATTGAGGGGGCTCAGACACTTGTTCGGCTAAATCAGGGGCGCATCAGGGACGATGTCAGAGCCATAAGCTATTTTACCAAGCCTTACTTGTTTAGCGAAAAACGGTGATCAACGTGATTTTGTTGATTAGTTACCAACATTTTGTGCTGGGAAAAAAGTGTATAGCTAGACGTTGCATCAGTTTACAAAATTCCGTTAACTATGTTAAGTTTACATGATTATTATAGTATTTATTTAAGTTATTATTCTGTCCTAGAAAATAAATGCGTCTCAACTAACGTGTGATTGTTTAAAATATTCCCTGTTTAGCTAAGAGTACGAGGTTAATAGTACGCACCCTATTATAACTTCATTATAATGACCGCACGGTTTTTTCTTCTTTAAGCTGCAATTAAGTCGAATATTACTTGTAAAGATTTTTAGATCTTATACAGAAAAAAAATATTCTCATTAAACACTCTGCTTAGTTTTACCCACATAACGGGTCAATAGTACGAATTTCTCCCGATGCACTTAAACATGTATTGCAAAAAAAGGAATGAAGCAATGTACAAAAACTCATTAAATAATGAAAGTAGAATAAATTTACTTTACATAGAGTGTTAAAACGTTTTTCAAGACACTATATTTTTGACTGTGTAGACGATAGAAAAAAAAGTGCGTACTTTTAGGCCGATGACCTAAACGGAACATCTTTCATTTCAATGTAATATCCCTTCTTGTATTATATTCGTTCATGATACACGTTTGTGTTAGTTGCTTCATTCTTGCTATCAGGCGCAACGTAAATACCCAAGAAAGTTGTAAGTTTTTATCAACTATCAATTTCTCTTCCAGCCTTTTCTAAGGAATGAGACTTCCTTTAATACATTTTCATTTATTTATTGGCCGAATAGATGATGAAAATATCAATGACTGCCATTTCAGGCAACGTCTTTTATAATAAGTTATACCTCGTTGAGAGCAGCAATTACAGAAATATTAAAAAACAAAACTACACTCATCATCAGATCCAGTGTACTTTTTCAAGCCAGGCTAAATAGCTTTCTCATGTAATTTCAGCATGGCTGGGTCATCCGCTGTCGTGTACACATATTTGGGCGAATTCAACAACCTCCGACACAGGGATAAGATGGTCGCCTTCGGGTCTTCGTTTGTGGGCATTGGCACTGTCATATTGCCTTGTAAGTATTTGGGAACAAAGATGTTGTAAGTAAATGAATTACGTTAGTACCTGCCTCTCATATGTGGAGTCTGTTTGTATGGGTGCCACTGCCCACTTATTTGTTTCTTTCTGGTGCCTACAAGCAATATGTAGGCATTTCGCATGTTCCAGTTCCAAAGAAGAAAAACATATGAAATAAAAATATAATTTAGGAAACATACCATCTAATGTCTGTCACGGTGGCGTAGATGCATGACGGTACGACTGTAATGCTGAGGTCTCGGGTTCGTTTCTCGGGTCTGGTAAAGTGATATTGGATTTTTCTATTCAGTATCATGCCGGCGTCTGGAATTAGTGCCCGATATGGTGATAGACTCGCCCCCTATCACATCATGGGACGGAATATGCACGGCGAAAAGTGAGTGCACTAGTTGCGCCTCTGCCTATCCCTTCGTGGATAAAGGGCGTGAGTGTGTGTATAACATCTAATGTCTCATAACGACGAACGAAGAGCAGTCCCATAGAGACCTTTGTAATTAAGTATTCCTTGTGATGTTACTACTGTAAAATAAACGTGACGTTTACCATCAAGCGAGAAACTTGCTCATCATTCCATTGTATACTCACTAAAATCACCCGCATTCCTTCCAGGTGTTTCTTGGTTAATCCTGCCACAAGAGTTCGCGTTCCCCATTGGTTTCCTGGACATCTACTATCGTCCCTGGAGGCTGCTAATCGTGGCCTGCGCTATTCCCTTCGCCCTGGCTTCAGTACTCCTGCTCTTCGCTCCAGAAAGTCCCAAGTTCTTGTTCGCGACTGGTCAACACGCTGATGCTTTGGAAGTGGTCAAGAAGATTTACGCCGTCAATAACAGAGCACCTGCGGAAGAATTTCCAGTGAGTAGATCATTGCATCTGATATTTCTACAAAAAAACTGCAATCATTCAATTCGTTCCGTTGTATTTGAAATGGTAGAATAATGCTGTAATAAAATTTTACTGCAGCTTTAAAAGAGCCATTAAAATCATTAATTTTGTTCGGACTTACATCAAAACTAGAAAATGCTCTGTAGTTGTTCCTATTCCTGTACATATGAATACGTATGAATCTTAAAGGTAGGTAATATTCTCACGATTTCTATGACTTTCACGCGAATCGCATATTCCTTAACTGACTTTCTGCTCTATTAAAGAGTTCTTTTACCATATAGCTATGAACACAAGGATGCGTCACTCATTCATAAGATCAATGCCTATTTCTTCCAGGTGCAATCTCTATCGACGAACAACTTTTTGTACAAAGCGAGTGAAAGCAAGGGATTAGCTGCTGTATGGGCCTCCATGAAGGAGCAGACCATTCCCCTGTTCAAACCGCCGCTCGTACCCTGGACTCTGCTTACTTGCTTCGTGCAGTTCGGAATTTTCGCTACGTAAGTTTCTTCTTTGCTCTTACTTCTAAATGGTAAGAAATATTAATTAATGTATAACTAAATCCAGGAGGATTTCCAAGTAAAGGGCACAGCAAAGACGACTTTAACTGGAGCAACAATAATTGTTGGCATACCCAATACCCACTTAAAGCTTTAATTGGCCCCCTAAATTTCTATGTTAGCCTCTAAATAACAAAGAAACAAAACGTTTTTCAAACAAACCCAGATTAACTGACTTACAAAAGTAGACAGATTAAATGATTCTAGAGTGGCTTTGTAAGAATCCAAAACGACTACTCCAGGAGCATAATATAATATTATAAAGTGATTGGAGAAATAAAGTATCTTGAATAATAATTGTAGGACCAACGGTTTCTACGTGTGGTTCCCGAGTATCCTCAACTCTTTGGCGAACCATGATGGCGGCGAGACGAAGATCTGTGATGTATTAGACGCCAGCAAAGTCGCAGCAGCCAATGGCACTGATGTAAGTACATGTAAACCTTACCCGATAGAGCTATAGAAACCTCTTGATTTTAACACCACTTACGAAAAAATCGACGAACTTACAAATGAGTGACCCCTGTTAGCTAGATCGAGGTTTGTTGGTGGAAGAATATTTGTATTCATCCGGACAGTGACAACCGCACATAACGTCATTTCTTGCCAGTCAACTAGGTATTGGAGGACTTGATACATCTATTGATAAACTAATCAATTAGGCGGTTTGCGAGCATTACACATTTATAATACTACCATAATATATTTTGTTCTTTTTATAACTGACATACAAAGAGCCACTTTCCGCCACTGTCGGTTGTTTGCAAACCGCTATATCCGAAATATAGCCAAGACCAAGAAAAAAAACATACTTCATACTTCTTTTTTTCCTGACTTTCTTTTTAAATTCCAGATAGCCTGCGACGACACCATGAACACAGCCACTTTCGAGCGGTCCATCTACATCGGGCTGGTGTTCTGCTCCATGTACATCATCGTGGGCTTCCTCGTCGACTTCGTGGGGAAGAAGCTGATCCTCCTGACCATCCTGGGTATCACTGGTGTCTGTGGTATCGGCGCCCACCTCGCATACAATCAACAACTAGCAGTGGTGTTGTTCGCAGTCTTCCAGATGTCAGGAGCTTGCATCGGTCTCATGAATGCTGTTGCTGTAGAACTGTTCCCTACTAAATTTAGGTAATTGTTTTATAATATCAGCCCTGTTTTATAGCATACTGCCCACTGTTGGGCACGAGGCTCCTCTACTACTGAGAGGGTTTAGGCCTTAGTCCACCACACTGACCTAGTGCGGATTGGTAGACTTCACATACCCTCGAAATTCTTTGTGGGAAATTCACGATATGTGGATTTCCTTCACCGTTAAAGGTACAGAGTTGGTTTGAAGGTAAACGCTAGGTGCCTAAACGGTAGTATTACTATTCAAAACTTCGTTTAGCTTATGACACTGTAACATGTCTCAGGATGACGAGCGCAGTAGAATGCCACTCAGTATTTTGTCAGTCAAGGTGCTGGATGGTGTTGCTACTGTTTATGGGTGGTCGTATCGCTTACCATCAGGCGAACGGCATGCTCGTCTCGTCATTCAAAACAATAAAAAAAAAAAAAAAAAAAAAAAAAAAACATATGTAAATTAATATAATTAATGCCTAGAATTTACACTGATTTCAATCTCCTTCAAACTAACAACTTTGTAACCGTCTCTAAAGTAGAGTATCTTCTCAATTCTACGTACGTCTCAATACAGTTTTTTACTGTTTATGTTTGCTTTGCCTACTGTGAATTTCAAAATATAGTGGAGTCACCTGCTTCCTTAAAATTGGAATTTGGTGTTTTCGAAAATCCATAATATATTTTGATAAGTTGATTGTTGTTTGTTACAGAGCTATGGCGATTTGTTTGTCAATGATGATGGGTCGAGTTGGCTCTATGGTTGGATCCAACTTGATCGGTGTATTCTTGGAGACCAACTGCGGAGCAGGATTCTATCTGTTCGGTGGTATTCTTATTGGTACGTACTTAACAATTATCAGAAATTAAATATTTTTAAAATTAGATTTTAGAGCTAGCCTCTAGTCTATCCACTAAAGTCTTTACCAGGCTCAGTCCAAATACACTACAACTACATCAAAGAGACAATAATTCAATTACCTAATAGACAATTAAAAAAACGAATCGCAATTTTTTCCTCATAAAATTTGATTCAGTGCTACTGCTTCATACAAGTGATTTAACCTGACCAATAATTTCCTTTAGTGAACGCAATCTGCTGCCTCACTCTACCTGCAAAGAAAACAATTCAACCATCAAAAACGATCAACGTGGAATCAACGCAGAACCAAACCCACGAACCAGTATGAACGCACCCACCAAACCAACGGCAGAACAACAAATAATAGAAGCGATTCAGCGGACAGAAGAGTTTACTAACAAGAAAAATGTTCAAGTTTAGAAGAAGATTGACAGCCATTAACAAAATTTAGATTAGCAAGAAAACTTGCAGAATTGACTTCCGCTAGCGATTTTGCCGTGTTAACAATTACGAGAAAATGACTTCTGTAAATTTTGAAGCTTGCAAGTCGCATGTGTGTCAAACATCTAGAAGTTCCTGCGCAATATATTGCTGCGAGAATTTGCTAGTCTAAACTAAGCTTTATGCAGAGTTATGAAGAAATTAAATCGTCATTGTATGAAATATATCAAAATAAAAGGCATGTACTGGGTGTAAGGGAAACGCTCCCAAAAACGGACACAAGTGGTAATGCCAATTCTCAAACATGCTGACGTCACAAAAAAATCACAAAAACATTAACTCACCACAAAAAATATTTTTATTGGTCTAAAAAGTATCATGTTTGAATAGATAAATACAATGTTTATAAAAGAACAGGATCATTAATATGTTTTTATATAACGATAATAAAATCAGCTTGTGCGTGAGCAGTTTTTAGAGGGTTCCCCTTACATTCTGTATGTGACTCCTAAACAGAATGGAATGATTTTTATCAAATCATTAAACATTTTCAAAGAACCTTTTTTGGGCAAGGATATTGTAAATTTAATAAACTGTTATGTATATCCTACTAATATTGGCATCAACAATTCTAGAATGTACCATAAAACTATAGGGAGCGTGCACGAACTATAGGGGGCAACACAAGAGCCACAGGTGGAAAAAAAAGAAACTAGAACTAGAACAATAATTTGTTTATATATTCTATTAATATGACAAAAAAAAAATGTGTTCCGGCCGAATGTTATTGATACCCAGCGTGTCCAGAATATGCTTTTTTTTAGATGGGAGCTAGTTATTTAAGCAAAATTAGGAGGTTACGTTGCCTTAATTACAGATTTTTTTGTATTGAAAATTATCTTCAAAACATACTTATTTTTATAAATTACGTAACGAAACATTTCTAAATGCTTTTGAAACTCATAATTACGTATGTTTTATACAGCTTTTATTATTTATGTCGACTTTCACATAACCAGGGAATGTAAGTACTTAGGTAGGTAGGTACTATTCTTGGGAACATTAGATAATTTCACACCATTTGATTTGTTTATTTTTATGTTTTGGAGCATCGAGATACACAGCGTTACATTATCAACAAATTAAATGTTATTTTTCATTTTTAACGAACATTGTACGTCAATGCCAAGTATCGATGGGCTGAAAATGAGTCAGATTGCGCCACTAGATGGCATTGCTTACGACGTGCACGTTCCCTATAAAGATGAAAACAGATTTGAATCCTCTTTAACAATGTTGATAAGTATAATGCCAAAGTTGATTTATTTTAACCAAGTACAAATAAATTGCAACAGTCTGCTGTAAAAAAATAAATAGGTAATAATTAGGACCTAATTGTTGTAAATAATTTTGTTAATATGTATTAAATGTAATTGATAATACCTCTGTTGTATTTTTGTTTCATTATGTAACCAAAATACTTCCCGAAACGAAACAGGTATTTCTCTGGCCACGAGACCTATTAACAAAATAAAAATTTAGATCGTTATTTTTTAAGAAGCGCCTCACAGTAATAAATACCTACATACTTCTAAACATAATTACTATGTATTTAATTAATTAAATGAAAAGCGGACAAAACGTACTCTTAATAAAATGATAATAATATACTAGGTGACGCTCGCGGCTCCGCCCGCATGAAACAGTTTTTCCGGGATAGAAATATTTTCCCGGGATAAAAAATAGTCCATAGCACTCAGGAATAATGCTTAGTTTTAGAATTAGTGAAAGAATTTTCAAAATCGGTTCAGTAGTTACTGAGATTAGCGAGTTCAAACAAACAAACTTTTCAGCATTATAATATTAACTTATAGATTAGATAAGAAACATTTGAATAACAGAAACTTTACTCAACAAGAATGAAAAAATGGCGTCAATCCGCCCCTTACTTGTTGCTCTGCGCAGACAAGATGCGCAGTAACATAACCTCAATTACATCTTGAATTCATGAAAATGTTCATGAAGGATTTTCACGCGCTGAAAACTATCTATTCCGCCCTAAACAACGGAAGTCGAAGGTTTTCATTCGCGAAGAGGCGGTGGAGAGGGCAGGAAAATTTCAGAATTGTGGGCGGCTGTACCAGGATCGCAGAAACGGTAAGAGATGTGTGCGAGAATGCCGGTTGTCATGGTGACGGGTTTCTTCGCATGCGCCCTAGATATTGATTTTCTTGAACCCTATAATAAAACTCCCCATCCCTCTTCAAAAGAGGGTGTAAATTTTGGATGTGACAGTTTATAGCTGTTATTAAAACCAAAAAAAATACAATAGAACACGCTGGCTTAGTGCGGGTTGGCAGACTTCACGTCATATTCTCGAGATTCTTATGAAGAATTCTCAGGTATGTAGGTTTCCTCACGATGTTTCCCTTCACCTTAAAGCTAACGATAATTGATAAACAATACACACATAACTTCGAAAAGTCAGAGGTGTGTGCCTTGGGTTTTAAACGTCCGGACATTGTCTTGGCATGCCGTTCCATTCTCAACTAGGCTATCGTTCACTTTCAAAAAAACTTTTAAAGACCAGTGCATCTATAACGTTTCCCAATGTACCTACTCGTGAGTCGCCCCTTTTATGTAGAAGTCGATTAATTACGAGTAAATAAAGTTAATTAATTGGGAAAAGTAGTTAGGTTAAGCTTATTTATTACTAAGTGTTGGTCGCGGCTACGCCCGCATTAAACGCCTTTCCCGCTACAAAAGTCCCTAAAACGCCAGCGCCTTCTATTTAAAAATATCCATTATTTTCCATTGGAGCAAATTACCAGGTTCAAAAGTAGCCTATGTGTTAATACAGGACATGGACTACCCGTGTGCTAATTTCCATCCAAATCCGTTCAGCTGTTTCTGCGTTTACTTCCAACAAACATATATAAGCATCCAAACATTTCACCAACTTTCGCATTTATAATATTAGTAAGAAGTTCTCTGACGACAAGCAGAATATGTAGAATATGTAGTATATCCGCTTTTTGTATGGGTGCTGGTCCTCAAAATCTAACCAGGCTCAAAGGCAAAGACCTAGTTTTCGGGAGTTCTATCCAAATATATATAAACTGTCTTGCTTAGAATTTTTGGCCTGTTTTTGAAAAAAAAATATGTTTCACTGTTCACACACCATTTTTCGATATTCCATGTTCGAAAATACCAATACTTCTCGCTCTGTATGCTCGCCTAGTAAATCAGATGTCGGGAAAACTTATTTTAAAAGATTTCCACCGTTTTCCCGCAAAAGAAAATTGGTCTCAAAGATTTGAAATCAAAAATAAAGAGTAATTATATTTTTTAAATATTTTTCCAGTTGATCCTTTACTAAAACTGTATTTAAAATCTATGCTTTGTGTTTGTTTGTTTTTTTACCACAAAACTGAAGAACATTTTAGTAAGCTAAAGGCATTATAATAAGGAAAACGAAACTTAAGCAATTGAGTTACCACAGAAATTGGACGAAAAACAAATTTCTCGCCAATTCGTGTATTAAAAAATCGGTAGGATCCGCCATTTGAGTAAAAAAATACTAGGAATGCAAAGGTGAAAGAGAGTTATCGATTTTCCTCCACTCGTGTGAATGGAATGAATGAATGAATGAATAGAACTTTCTCGCACGCGCTTTTGTCTCTCATTTGTAGTAAATTCAGTGGGATTCGCCGTTTTTAGTAGAAATCATTAGGGCAGCATAGATAGCAGGGGGATATTGATTTCACTCGCGTGAAAGAGTCAGAAGACTGAACTTTGCTCGTCGCACTCAACTCTAGCTAAATCGATACCCTAACCCTCGCATACTCAGCTGATTACATTCTAGATATTGAAGTTAGGGGACATATAAAAAAATATATAAAAATATTGTTTACTTAACATAATAGTATTTTTAAAAACGCTTGTCGCTAGATTTACTTTTGTCAAGATCGAGTTAAGTACATAATTATTGTACCTATTATCTACACAAATCCCGCGACAAGCTTTTATCTGTACATCTATACATGTATACATACATACATACACATTTTTTTTTTTTTGTCTTTAAAAAAAATTGGAGTGTCTGTTTGTAATATTGAGATAGCCGTTTTTTACTACATGTATATGAATATATATACGGTACATACACCAAAATATTCTTTTTTACAATTTTTGTCTGTCTTTCTGTCTGTCTGTTTGTTCCGGCTAATCTCTGAAATGACTGGACCGATTTTGACGGGACTTTTATTGGCAGGTAGCTGATGTAATAAGGAGTAACTTAGGCTACTTTTTATCCCGGGAAAATATAAAGCGGGACTTTTATCCCGGGAAAACTCATTCACGCGGGCAGAGCCGCGGGCAACAGCTATAATATTATAAAACAAAGTTTGATTCAATTTAATGTTTATTTTTATCTTTTTAGAGCATTGAAATAAAGGCTTGTTTTTGAAGTTATACTTCTTTTGGCGCGTTAGGGAAAAATGATGAGTAAATTTTTACGATGCGTGCGCACACCGTCACGAAAAACCGACACCCTGAAGGTAGCTATAGTAAACTTTTTAGCTTTGAATTTTGAACGTAAAATAAGGAGAAGATAAAATTTTCAAAAAGATTTTTATCTTGTTACGCCAAAGAAGTATAACTTCTAACGCGTGTACATAAGTACACACACACACTTTTTAACAACATTTTTTAAATATTTTTACTACTAATTTATTTTTTTATTATTAAAATTCAGTCGCAAATCATAATCCGCGACTCTAAAAATCCCGAGATAAAATTTCAGACCGATTGGACCAACTAAGTTTTTGGACACCATCTTGGTTCCGCCATCTTAATTTGTTTTATCGCCAACAGTTAAACCTTGTGGGTCCCTAATCCCTATTCCTACAACTATTGTCTGAGCACCACAAAAGTATCCCTAACCTATGCCAAGTTATACTTCTTCTTCTTCAGCCTTTGGAAATGCCAAGTTATGACTCTTTAAAATTGGTATGGCGGCCATCTTGTTTTCCACCATTTGGATTTTTGCACTACCACTAGAATTTGCCTAGGGTATAGGTTGATATTAGTTAAGATTCGTGTCTTGCGAGGTCGCCCCCGCTAAGTCTGTTTAGCCGGGCAGTACACCATCTCCTCGAAGGTTTGAACGCAGACGTCGGTTTATTCATATTTTTCTCAGCAAATCCTTTAATTTAATACCCATATTATAGGAGTGCGTAAAAAATAACTAGTCGGCCATCTAGGGCCGTGCGCCATATTGGATTAAGAATGGCGTCACTTAGTTAACCATACATTGTCATCCAAACTACACGTGTAGATATGCAAAAATTCATCTCCATCGGTTGAGGAAAACTGCTTTAAAATTCAGTTGCAAGATTTGACCCGAACATACAAACATTGCAAGTTAAATACAAGCTTCTAAAAAAATTATGTAAGTTTAAACATCGTGACTCTCTTAATAGTAAAAACAATGGCAAACATGGCGCAAAATGATATTAAACACGCCATTGTGGCGCATATAAATACCTTACAGTATACAATATGGAGAATCAACATAATTCTTAACATCATGTGCACTCCAGGCACTTTACTGTACTACGATAATAAATTAGAAGCTATACATTTTATCTAGGAACATTTTTACATATGACTAAATGTGTACAATCAAATTATGGGCACGTGAAGAAACAATCTACAATTAAAAGTACTTCAAAATCTTATCCATAAAATTAAGGGTTAAGTATTCTAATGACAAAGCGTTTGATAACATTAAGTGGACTCTCATCACGATCTGTGTCATCGGAATATCCAGTACCTAGTGGGGAAAATTCAATAAGGAATCCCAATTTGATTATACTGTTATATGAACAGAGGAAAGGATTGCAATAAAATAATGCATTTATACAATAGTATCAAAATCTTATCTTACTTCTTTCTAATATTATTAATGCAAAAGTTAGTGAAAATTTTGGATGTTTGATGTTTATTAAAAATAAACGCAGAGAGTACTGAACTGATTTGGATGAAATTTAGCACAGTAGTAGATCATGTCCTGGATTAACACAGACTTTTTATTCCGGTAATTTGGTCCGATGGGAAATAATGGTAATTTTTTATCTGATTCTTTAAGTAGATGGCGTTGGCATTAAACTATGTTTTAGGGGCATTTGTAGCGGGAAAGGCTTATCACGCGGGCGAAGCCGAGAGCAACACCTAGTTGGTTTATATAAAAGGAAGCGATGCATATTGTGGTAGCATATCACTATCTCTTACTTCTACCCCCATTGTTGTCAGATGATATTACCACGTGCATCTCTTTTCTGTTTGACAGTTTCCCACTCCACCAAATATCGAAGACGTGCTTATATTATTTATTTTCGAGTTGTTATTGAAATCTGCTGCATTTAGTGTGAAGTGCATTTTTGACAAAAGTTAGGCATATTTAAGTTCTATAGCTATTCATATGACCTCAGCAGATTCACGTCTTTTCAATACATCAACGAGACAATAACAAACACACTGAATCACGTTTATTCCACAATCCTCCATATGAACAGGTGCCACGTCTCGTGTCATACCCACATGTTCTTTTGTTTGAATTGTGAAAGCGTACAATCCATTTTGTTTAACTAAACAGGATAAATCTTACGCATATTGTATCAATAGCAGCAAATACCTGAATATAATTTATACTATCTATCTATACTTAATATTATAAAGCTGAAGAGTTTGTTTGTTTGAACGCGCTAATCTCAGGAACTACTGGACCGATTTTGAAAATTCTTTCACTAATAGAAACCAACACTACTATATAGGCTACTTTTTATCCCGGGATGTATGCCTATGTGTTAATCCAGGACATGATCTACCCGTGTGCCAAATTTCATCGAAATCCGTTCAGTAGTTTTTGCGTGAAAGAGTAACAAACATCCATACATCCATACTTACAAACTTTTGTGTTTATAATATTAGTAGGATTGTGCTGTTTTTGGTAGCTTAAATTTTTGTCCATGTTTCGCAAAAGTATAGTTAATTAAACTTTTTATCCGAACGCGGATTTTTTATACTAATTCAAATTCAAATCATTTATTCAGTAATTAGGCCCCTAAGGGCACTTTTACACGTCATTTTTTACAATATTTTTATCATCTAAAAGATTCTACCAGTGCTTCGGAAAAGCCCACTGACCTGAGAAGAAGCACCAAGAAACTCAGCGTAAGTCTTTTATTAAATTTAACAATAGAGCTTGTCGTACGTCTCAGTCGAGGCGCCAATACTTTTCAGTCTCAAATTTATAAAGGTGTTATTAAATATACTAATCGAAAACACAACCTATTTTTGAATTGAACACTTCTTACTTAATTCACAAAGAATTTCATTTTTTAAATAATATCTTTTACAATCAAAAAACTAGAAAGAAACTCAAGTATCTTGGACGGGCAGCCCTATCGCGTGTTTACGTACCGCGTGGCTGTAGGTAATTATTTCAAGGACACGGCCGAGTCAGAGAACTTGTAGATAGCTATACTTTGCTGGGGGCAACAGTTAGTAAGTAATACGCATCTAGGCCAGCGTGGTGGACTAAGGCCTACCCACTCTCAGTAGTAGGGGAGGCCCGTGCTCAGCAGTGGGCAGTATATAATACAGGGCTGATTGCATTGCATTGCACGCATGTGTAGTTATTCGATTGCGCTGAAGGTCCCCATTAATGCAGTACTTCGTCAGGCAGAAGATCGAAGCTGAAGGAGATACACGATCATCAAAATAATCGACAGTCACGATCCTCAGTAATGAGGGACCGACTGGAGAGAGAGTTATTGCAATATCGCCGCTAATATAAACGCATCTAGAAGTTTGTGCGCAATATATTGCTGCGAGAACTTGCTAGTCAATTTAGGTTTTTGCCACGACGGCAGTAGTTTTTACTTTTTTTTCTTTTCTTCTTGTTTGTGCCCTTTAAAAATAACAATATATACTATTTATGAAATAGTATATATTGTTATTTTTAAAGGCAATTTGTGAAACATAAGCGTGGTAACAATTCTTCCTATCCTTCACGAATGCATCTAAAGGATACTCAAGCTGGAAGTGGATCTGATATCGCCTATTTGTTCGCGTCACACTTCTCTTCTATATATTCCCACAATGTTAACACATATTCTAACTGCACTGATAGTAAAGGATTCATTGGTGACTGTGTTCCATCCATTGTAAAATTTTCTACGAATGAAGTTTCCTAAAAACTAAAACAGCTAGATGCGAACAAGGGTGCTGGACCCGACTCCATCCCGCCGATATTTTTTAAACGTAGTGCACCTGGTTTGACTGTACTTGTAACTGCCATTTATAATTATTCATTAGAGATAGGTGTTTTTCCCTCCGAGTGGAAAAAAGCGCGAATTATTACGATATTTAAAAAGGGAAATCAGGATGACATAAAAAACTATAGACCCATTGCAATTTTATCTTGCCTTTCAAAAGTGTTTGAGTCGCTGTTGCAACCAATACTGTCCCATCACTTTGAAAAATACCTGTCACCTCATCAACATGGCTTCAGACAAGGTCGATCAATACAAACGAACTTAACTTGCTTTGTTTCTTTTTTTTTTTTTCATTTATTTATTTTAGGTCGCTTTTTAACATCTAAGGTCATTAGCGACCACAGCAGATAATTTGTACAATTAATAGGTTACACTAATTTATAAACATCAATTAATTTTAAAAAACAAATTGTTTGTTTATATCCTTCCTCACTTAAACATTCCTTGATCGTATTTGGTAAGTTACATTTAATTTTTTCATCATTATATGTAGAACAATTTTCTAAAAGATGTAACACAGTTAAATCCAGCCCACATTTGCATTTATTTTTGTTAGTTTTAGTTATTAAATGAATATGTGTCATATTTGTATGACCTATGCGTAATCTAGTGATAATAACTTGGTCTTTTCTACTGACGAAGGACACAGGAGATTTATCAAATATAGAATTCCTAATATTAAATAACTTACTTGTATTATTAGATTTCCATTTTAAGTCCCAAAAAACTTTAATTGTATGTTTAAAATATTTTTTTAATTCAACTGAGCATGATTTAATTGACATATCAACTTCATGTTCATTTGTAGCATTCCTGGCTTCTCTATCTGCTATGTCATTTCCTTTAATCCCCTGATGACTTGGGATCCAAATGAGTTCAAATTTAAAATTATTTTCCAGTAAATCTATCATCCTTTGTTTGATTTCTATAATTAGTGGATGTATATTATTAATATTTTGTATGGCTGTCAGACATGATTTAGAATCTGTATGTACTGCATATTTTTCTAAATTAGATTTGCTATGTATTAAATCCAAACTCTTCAGGATAGCTGTAGCTTCACAACTGAAAATGGACTGGAAATCAAAAAGTCTATATCTAATACAGCTACTGCCAAATACTGTTGCACAACCTGATTTCCCGTTCATAACTGATCCATCAGTATAAAATGTTTTCCAATCCTTTACAATTCATTTCATTGTATATCGTTTTATATACCTACACATCGTGGTGTATCATCTTTATGATGTTTTGTAAGCTCCAGATTGATGGGAAAATTTATTTTCTCCCAAGGACCACAAGTAAGTAGTTTCTTGGTGTAAACTGGGGGAATCTGGAGATTATATTCTTTTAAATATTTAGCTACTCTTATACGTAACGGTTGTGGCAAATTAGGTCGTAAGTGGTATTCTGCGTCTGTGGCTGATGCATTAGTGTAATATTTATGAGTAGGGTTATTGGGTTGAGATAATATATTTGCTGCATATATTATAGCCAATTCCTTTCGTCTCAAGTATAAAGGTATTTCTCCAGCCTCTGCCAAAATACTATTTATAGGGCTTGTTCTAAAAGCACCAATGCTAAGCCGAAGAGCACAGTTTTGTATACTTTCCAGGCTACGTAAAGTTCTTGTTTTCGCCGAGTCATAAAGGACAGAACCGTAATCTATTTTTTGTCTTACTAGCGCACGGTAAGTGTTTATCAGGCACTTCCTGTCAGATCCCCAACTAGTCGATGATAAAACTTTTATAACATTTAATCTTTTGTGGCAATCTGATTTTAATTTATTTATATGTGTAATCCAGGTCATTTTGCTATCAAATGTTAGTCCTAAGAGTTTTAAACTATCTACCTGAGTGATACACTGCCCATTCAATAATAATTTTACATTTTTGATTTTTTTCTTTTTGTTGGAAAAGATAATAAATTCTGATTTTGTTTGTGAAAATCTAAATCCAGATTCCATGGACCATTGTTGCAAATGATTTAGTGTATTTTGAATTAGTTTTATTGTAGGACTCAGTGTCCTGCCACTACAGGTAATTGTCAAATCATCTGCAAACAAGAAACCTTTTACTGGTTTGTCAATACACGAAAGAACATTATTAATAGTTAAGAGAAAGAGAATGACACTAAGTACTGAACCCTGAGGAAGACCATTTTCAATTAGAATTGAGTTTGAAGTAGTATCATTTATTCTTACTTTAATGGTTCTTTGTGACAGAAAGTTTCTGACAAACGCAAGAGTGTTTCCTTTAATATCTAGATCTTGCAATAAAATAAGCACTCTATGTTTCCAGACCATCTCATAAGCCTTCTCTATGTCTAAGGCTACAGTTACTACATAATAATCATTTGCAAAAGAGTCAAGTATTTCGGCTTCAATATTTGTTAGGTGGTCAATTGTTGATCGGAATTGTCGAAAACCAAACTGAAAGGGGAATAAACATTTATTTATTTCCAAGTACCATCTGATTCTTCTGCTTATAATTTTTTCAAGTATTTTACAAAGGTTGCATGTTAGTGATATGGGTCTATAACTTGTGTGTGAAGTTGATTTTTTTCCTGGTTTTAATATAGGGATTACCAATGCTTCTCTCCAGCAATCTGGAAAAACCTGTTTTTCCCATATATAATTATACAACCCAAGTAAATATTCAAGACCACACAGTGGTAAAAGTCTAATCATAATATTTGACACATTATCTGGTCCAGGGCTAGTATTTCCTATTTGGGAAAATACTAATAACAATTCATGCATTAAAATTTTTCCATTAATCGGGTTGTTATTATTATGTACATCAAAGATAGATCCATATTCTTTACTAGTTTTATGTTCAATAAATTGGTCGTCATAATTGTTTGAGTTAGAGTTTGCTGCAAAACTTTGAGCCAAGATATAAGCTGTTTCAATTGGATTGGATGTAAATGTTCCGTCATGATTTTCAAGTATAATATTATTCAATTTATTGTTACGATTATTAATCTTTTGTATCTTTTTCCACATTTCTTTCACTGGGGTTTTGCTACTTACTGATGTTACCCAATTTTCCCAGTATTTCCTCTTACTTTCTTTGAGAACTCTTCTAGCGTAGGCTCTTTTCTTTTTATATTCGACCTTGTATACAGAAGCTTGATCACTTTTGGAGTATCTTTTATATAATCTGAAGGCTTTTTTAGATTTTTTAACAGCAATTTTACATTCTTGGTTCCACCACGGTAAATTGTTTTTCCTTCTAATTCCAGATGTTTGTGGTATCGTCTTCTCTGCTGCGTCAAGTATAACTTTAGTAAAATTTTGTACAATATCATTTATGGCATAATCAAATGAGGGGTTTAGGTGTATTAAACCAGTTATATTTATCTCTATTTCTTCACGAAACTTCGTCCAATCTGCATCTTCGACCTTCCATTTTTTAGGAGACTTTACATTATTTGTTACATCTTGCGAGATCTGGCATTGCATTGAAATCGGAAAATGGTCACTGTCATACAAATCTTCTAAAGCATTCCATTCAAAATATATTGCTATATTTTGTGAAGCAAAAGTTAAATCTATAATACTAGTTCGACCGGTATTGCTATCAAAATGAGTGGGTTTACCCGTATTTAATAACAATATATTGTCTTGGTTGTCTAGCCATTCGGCTATTAATCTACCTCTAGAGTCACATTTTCCCGATCCCCAGTAAAAATGATGACTATTAAAATCTCCCAAGATAACAAAAGGTGTTGGAAGTTGGTTGACTAGAGCATTAAAGTCATTTATATTAAAAAGTTGACTATTTGGGATATAAATATTGCATACTGTAAAATTCATTGGGAACTTAATTCTTATTGCAACTGCTTCTAAATGAGTATTTAAATGTAATTCTTCTGGTAATGTATATGATCTAATATATGTAGCTACTCCACCGCTAGCTCTCGTATTTTGTAATCGATTTTTATAGAAATGCTCATAACATGATAATGAACCACAATGATCAGAGGTAAAATTTGTTTCTTGTAGACAAATGCAAGCTGGATTTAGCTGGTTTATTAACAACTTTATGTTCTCTAATCGCTTATAAAAACCGTTTACATTCCACTGTAAAATATCCATAATGATAAGAATATAGTTGTTATAATATAATATGTATTATGTTAATATTTGTTAATGAAGGAAAACTGTTAAAGTAGATGATATAAAAATTAGTGGTACGAAATTATAATATAATTACAGTGTCGTTATTTAAGTGATGTATTGGGATCTATATCCGTAGTTATAAAGGAAGTGGGATTCAACATTTCTTGTAATTTTCTTGTCAAGCGAGAACATCTATTTTTTAATCCTTTATTCATCTTACCGTGTAATTTGTGACACATCTTAATTAGGTCATTTATATCTTGGGTATATGAATAAACTAGTTCTTTTACATTCTGTTTTCCTCGTGCGTTATCTAGTAAACTTATAAACTGATCTAAATTTATGGGAAATGGTGTATCAGATTTCAATTCTGTCATATTCTTTTCAATATCTTTCCATACCTCTTCTTCAGTTCTAAGGTCTCCTTTCTTCAACTTTTTTTTTGCATTAGCTTTGACTTCTACTTCTTCGAACGATAAATTACTGCCGGTTTCATCAGTTTCATTTTCTAAAATATCGGAGTCATCTTCTTTTGTATGCAGAAGTTTAGTCAATTGTTTGTTTGATGCATCACTAATAGTTGGAGAACGATTACGTTTTTTTCCTTTTTGATTGGGTTCAGGCAGATTTGGAAACTGTTGTATGATGGGTGGGGAAATCATGGTATCCGCTTGTAGGTTATCATTTCTGTCAAAAATTTTACTTATGTCTTCCGCTGTTTCGTTATCCATTTCTTGGGGTTGAGTATCATGGTTATTTTGAGGGCAATTCTTCGCTAAATGGCCCATAGTATTACAAGAGAAACATTTTAGGGAATCTGTAGATACATAAATCCAATAATTTGTACCTTCATAATTTATTTGAAAAGATTCTGGGATATGTTTTTCATCCTCAGGAGAGATGTATAATTGTCTTCTAAAACTTAATATATGCGAGAAACCTGGGTCAGTAACTCCTATTTTCATAAAGGTTATAGTAGACATAATCTTTATCTTTAATTCCTGGAATTTTTGTTCTATAGCGAAGTGCGGTATAACGGGACAAACGTTGGATAGTACAATTCTTTTGTTTCTGGTAATTAACGGTTTTATTTCGAGGGTGTTGCCTTGAATAGTTATCTGTTTTTTTCCATCTATAAGGTTATCTGCTGTCTTCTTAGAGTCTAAATATATACATATACGTGCATTTGAAATTCGTGATATAAATCGAATAGAAGAAGCTGGTATAAGAGCGGACAACGAAACGAGATATTCTCTTAATGTTATTCCATCAATTGAATCAATTATTACCGCTTGATCTTTCTTAGGAAAACATGTCGATGACGTCACGTTTGCATAACTCGAAGTATTTGGTTCTGATTGAGACTTTTGGTATTGTTGAGACGTTGGGGTGTGATTCATTTTAACACATAGGGTCTCCTGTTGCCAGGAGTTACCCTTATTTCGTTGCGGCGCGGCGATAATCTATTATATACGACGCGTAAAACAAACGACACAATAACTTGCGGAGTGTAATACGTGCGGCCGCAGTGACTACCCGCGCATAACTCGCTTTGTTTCTGATTTGGACTAAGAAATAGACAAAGGGCTTCAAGTAGATACGATATATACCTATACAGATTTTAGCAATGCTTTTGATAAAGTGAACCATTCACTACTGGTAAAAAAAAACTTTCCTCTTATTTGGATCATTGTTATCCTGGTTTCGATCCTATTTATATATGCGTCCAATGATGGTCGTTGTTAACAGTCACACGTCCTGTAAGTATATTGCTGAATCGGGAGTGCCTCAGGGTTCCTATTTAAGCGCCCTGTTATTCACAGATTATGTCAATGACATAACTTCTTACATTCGTCATTGTAAATACGCACTTTTTGCTGACGATCTCAAAATGTATAAAACAATAAGGACACACAGTGACACAGAGCTGATCCAGTCAGATTTAGACAATATCAAGTCATGGTGTGACGCTAATTGTAAGGTATTAAATCCAACAAAATGTTCCTATATTCGCTATTCTAAGAAAATGTATCCGGTATTGTCATCTTACAAAATAAATAATGAACACTTGGTGGAAACCACTGAAATACGCGACCTTGATGTTATCCTCGACATGAAATTAAAATTCACTTGTCATATCGCTGAGGTCGTTAGAGCTGCGTCACGGATGTTAGCGTTTGTAAAGAGAAATGCAAAGATATATCAACCTTCAACAAAGATTTTATTGTTTAATTGCTTGGTTCGTAGCCATCTACAATTTGCAAGTGTTGTGTGGAATCCATTTTATTCAGTGCATTCGCAGCGCATCGAAGCAGAACAACGTGCTTTCACAAAGCACTTGGCGTTTACCTCACAAGGTATCTCACACCGATGTCCTTATGAAACTCGTCTTTCTTTTTTTAACATGATTACGTTACGCAATCGACGAAAACAGCACGACCTTATGTTTTTATACAGATGTGTTAATGGGTTTTCTCAGTGCGAGCATTTGCTAGAGCGTTTTGGGTTGTCGATACCATACCGGTTGCCCAGACAGCCACGAACTGAACTCTTCCACCTACCACAAAGCCAAATAAATGTTGGGTATAACTCGCCCATACGTAGTATATCCAATACCTACAATGAAATCTGTGCCAAAGTGACAGATATTGACATATTTTTTGATTCCCTAAATATTTTCAAAATCAAATGTAGACGTTACCTTTGATCAAAAGTTATAATATTATATTGTTTACCCGTACCTCCTGCGGTTAAGCTCGGTACTATAATTATTTATATATTTTTTAAGTAATGTTGTGTGCCGGCAGGGGTCGACCGCACCGAACTTTCGAATGTCAGATATCTGACATTCTAAGTAAGGGCCAGGTCAAAAGTACCCTGAATCGGCGGGAGTGCATGAAAAGATTGATGAAGGTAGAGGAAGCGAAAGTGGTGTGCCAGAATCGAGCAAAGTGGCAATCCATGGTCTCTGCCTACCCCTATGGGATAGAGGCGTGATACTATGTATGTAT
Source organism: Sphinx pinastri (assembly GCA_947568825.1). Lineage (NCBI taxonomy): Eukaryota > Metazoa > Arthropoda > Insecta > Lepidoptera > Sphingidae > Sphinx > Sphinx pinastri. Next base: position 2,175,016 of record OX387627.1, on the reverse strand, counting down.
GTATGTGTGCATCTGTTACTGATGCATGTATTACTTTTAAGCCTAAGTAAAGTGTATTAGAGTATTGAATATACTTGTACTGTTGATGTACCTTTTTAAATAAATAAACAATCTTCTACACATAATTCAGTAACATTGTCTACATTTGAGCATTTAAGTAAGTCGACATTTTCCAAAACTGATAAACCTTATCAGCTAATTTGCATACACTTGCCGAAGAATGCGCCATGTGCTTATTTGCAAATGATAGCAGAAGTAACATTCATTCCAAACCACCCAAATATTTAGCGTCTGACAATAATTGAACAAAGAAATCTATAAAAAAATAATTTTAGTGTGTTGCTACTGTTTATGGACAGTGGTATTGCTTACCATCAGGCGACCATCTCTTACCATTCTTTAAAACCGTTGGCTCCCATGTCTACATGAGTATCAAAACCAGTGCTTTTTTTACCAGAAACCCTAAAGCTCAACAACAGCACACATCACGCTTTTACCCCCGAAGGCGTATGCAGGGGCGCAATCAAGGCAGCCACTTTTCACCATATGTGTTCCGTTCCATGATTTGATAGGCGGCGAGCCTACCGCCTTATCATGCACCAATTCCAGACTCCGGGCTGATACTGACCAAAAAAACATATTACACTGTCCAACCCTAGATTCGCATCCGAGACCTCAAAGCGGTGTACTAAACACGCAATACAGCTACGCCACCGAAGCTGCCCTAGCTCCACTAAAAATAAACTCATATCGCTAATAAATAAGTTGAATGTACTTGAAACTGTTTTAATTTTATCAGGACAATACGCATGCACGACGATATTTGTAATAGAAATCTTTACATATAATAAAGCAGTTATCCATTAATTTGTCTGTACATCACGTAAAAATGTCTGAACGGATTTCATGCACTTTTCAATTTTACCTATGTGTAGCGAAATTGCAGTAAATAGGCACTGCCTGGTGTGAAACATTTCTCCTGCAAAGTAAAGGGAAATAAAACGAGACAAATAATGTCTTACAGCCTTCGTAACATAGTGGGCTAATAAAACGAGAACCTCCTATTTTGAGACTCTCGTACTTTTACTTTACTTTATTAATATGTTATTGTAAGAATGTGGGATTAACTATGTGTGCGATTGTCGGGTTTTATTCTAATGCTTTAAAATCCCTGTTAAAATATATTTCTAGAACAAAACTACCACTGGTTTACCTAGATAAAAAATTACCTTGTTATTCTAGGGCTTTTCAATCTCTGTGCCATCCAAATTCATTCTGCAGTTTATACCCTAACTATCAAGTTAAAAGTAGCCATGTCAAGGACTTGATCCATGTGTCTTCTCCAAAGAAGTTTATCCAGGATCCAAATGTCTTCATAAACCTTCACATCCATACTACTTAATCTTGTAAGTGCAAAAGCAACTGCGTCACGCTTAGGGTCATTCGGCCTAAAAGTACGCACTTTTTTTTCTATCGTCTACACAGTCAAAAATATAGTGTCTTGAAAAACGTTTTAACACTCTATGTAAAGGAAATTTATTCTTCATTCATTATTTAATGAGTTTTTGTACATTGCTTTACTGTTTTTTTTGCAATACATGTTTAAGTGCATCGGGAGAAATTCGTACTATTGACCCGTTATGTGGGTAAAACTACGCAGAGTATTTAATGAAAATATTTTTTTTCTCTATAAGGTCTAAAAATCTTTACAAATAATATTCGACTTAATTGCAGCTTAAATAAGAAAAAACCGTGCGATCATTGTAATGAAGTTATAACAGGGTGCGTACTTTTAACCTCGTACACTTACCCAAACAGGGAATATATTAAACAATCACACGTGAGTTGAGACGCATTTATTTTCTAGGAGAGAATTAATGACTAAAATAAATACTATAATAATCATGTAAACTTAACATAATTAACGGACTTTTATAAACTGATGCACCGTCTAGCCATACACTCTTTTCCTAGCACAAAATGTTGGTAACTAATCAACAAAATCACGTTGATCACCGTTTTTCGCTAAACAAGTGAGGCTTGGTAAAATAGCTTGTGGCTCTGACATCGTCCCTGACGCGCCCCTGATCTAGCCGAAAAAGTGTCTGAGTCCCCTCAATAGGTTCCGAGATATTGACCATGCGAACTTTTACCCACTGCGTGCTGTTGCCCCGAATGACCCTACACTGTTAAATCACTGAACCGATTTTGATGAAATTTGAAATAAGATTAGCATGAACTTCAAGAAACGATATAGGCATTTTTCTAAAAGTCACAAAACGAATTCCACGCGGACAAGATTCTCAATTCGACGTGTATGTTTTTTTTTATTTATTTTTTTAGAATGCTTGTTACCTCAGAACTCCGCCATTTATTGACCGATTTGGGAAATTATTTTTTCGTTACAAAGAAATTACTTCCAGATTGCTCCTATAGATTTTTTATCATAATCTGTTGAGCAGTTTGGTTTTAAACAAAAATAACTTGAAAAAGTATGTTGTCAATGGGGATACGAAATTGCGAATTTTGCTTCCCTGTGACTTTTTCAGTGGTGCTTATGCGTTGGGTTTTGTTCGGTCTATTTCTTACACACACATACCCCATTTTCCCCTTTTCAGGAGTAGGGAGTGGCGTAACACCTCAGTGCGAGAGTACTACAACAACAACTACGCCACCAAGGCGGTATATTTGGTTAACACTAAAAACCAAAAATGATTTAACCTTACCTATATTCCATGACTAATTTCAATTTAGCTAAGCTAGATAAATACATGAATATACGATAACATTACTTATATACTGGTTACCAATTTTGAAGTCGGTGCCTAATTAAAATTACTTGCTAAGCTAGATAAATACATGAATGAATATGTGAAAAGGAGTCACAGGTAAAACAAGTAAACGAGTATTTAAAGGTGATACGCTACGGTTTTGTTTATTACAGTGCGTGCATTGATAGCATATACACGGGCATCGTGAATCAATGGGCTGAGTGGCTCACTAGTGTCATGGCGGTTACATCTCAAGACGAGAATAAATGCAGTTTCGAAACGGCCTTGGATTCGACAGGTATTTTGAATAGCAAAACTTTTAACCTAAAATCACATAGTAGTATACTGTGAGCGTCATCTTAAAACACTGTTAAATACCGGGAATATCCGCATTGAATCCCTAAATTCTGAAGTGGATGTAGGGTCGGTTCAAATTCTCTGATTGCAACCCAATCAATCAATCTTTAGGGGAGGCCTATGTTCAGTAATGGTCTTCATGTGGCTGGTGATGATGAACTCAATCAATATATGAATATAAACATTAAATATGTGACCAAACCTCGGACCGCGGCGACCAAAAAACTTCTTTAGCGTTCCCCCGACGCGACGACGCGACGCTTGGTTCCAAGTATTACTTACTACGTACTTACTAATAATAAAGTTAAACGACAAACATGTTTTATTGTTACTTATTAGATTTTTTTGGGATTGTGCATTTATTATTTTAAAAAAATATAGGTATTTTATACTTTACTTTTTTAAATTACTATTTTATCCACCGTAATCTCTCAGTCAATGTAACAGGTTAGTTCCTACAGTGAAGGAATTTTAGTGGGCTCAAGTCGTAGCTTCTTAAGTTTTTAATATTCCTGATTTATTTTGAATCTGGAACAGGTATCTAATAGTCTTCTATTTGGGCACTGAAATACAGAGGGGTAAGAAACTAATTTCTTGCAAAAAAATGCCCAAATGTCAGCAAAATTATCACTGTCCTGTGGGGCGATTTTCCAAAACTCGAGCTTTGAACCGTAATATTACGCGAAATATGTATATAATCAAACACATGGCATCAAATTACAGTAACTATTAATATAACTTTGCTAAAACTTAGAAAACTATACACATCGCGCCCTATTTTTAATCATTTTTTCATAAGAGAATAGAGGCGACAAGAATTTCGTATCACATTCCTGTCGGCTAAAAACACGGTAATAACACCGACAATTTAAACAAAAAGTGACGTTGTCAGACTGTCGATACACAGTGCGCAGCTCAATGAGCCCATTGCAGCTCGATATGCAGCCAATCAGATCATCAGACAGTCGTGGCGAAGATTTTTTCGACCGCAGACGTGTTTGGGTCAGACAAGTTCTCACTCGTATGGTAAGTACTCACCTCAACCATAATTGGATCTTTTAATTATTTTTTATATTTTTCATTAATGTACCTGGTGTAAATATAATATAAAGCCTTATAATTGCAATCAAAGACAGCATTTTTGTAGTATTCATGAAAAACCTGAAAATTATCACTTTTCTGTGTATCACATGTCTGGATTTACGTAAACAAGAAAATGATAACATTACAGGAATATGATAAACATTTACAGAGCTCTTGTTCGTGTATTAATTCAATGTAATATGATGAAAGTTAGGTATTATATAGGATACACAGTACGTATACGTTTAGTTTTTATTATGTTTTATTTGTACATTAATCAGCTTCCAGGACAAAATACAAATATTAGATTACAATTTCCTGCTAGTTTGTGTAGTTAATATTATTAACATATTGAGGACGTTTTCACAGAAACCAAAATGCCACTACCTAAAAAAAAGGAGAGCAGCGAAGAGACATTAGCAGAAACCGCGAAAATGAAGCAAAACGTTATGAACGAATGAAAAATGATCCAGACAAGTTAGCTGCTCTAAAAGAAAAAAAATGGTATTATTTATAATATTCTACATAGACAGCAAATATTAACGAAATTTTTGACTAGTCAGGCTCTGAAAGGAATGATGCCACAAGCCCAATCGCACTCAATTCTCCGGATTTGGATTATATTTTGAACTGTACTAGTGACGTGATACTTAACATAGAACATTCTGATAGCTTACTTGACGATTGTGTTTTAAATGTGGACCCTAATGATCATTTTCGGAAAACGAAGAGAAAAGGCCAAAGAAGAAAAGAAATTCTATTGAAAATGTTCAGTTACACCAAGGAGATCTGGTAAAAAAAAGCCCTGACTGTAAAAAAGTTGTTAAAAAGACATACACCCAAAAAAAAACAAATAGTAAAGTAAAAAAACAAAAAGGATACAAAAAAGATTGCGATGATTGCTCCTGTATTACCTGTGGATCTTTATATGAAGAAGATATAACAGACTAAGATTGGATGGAATGCGCTATATGTCATCAATGCGCAAAAATCTGTGGCGCAAATAAACTGCATCAAAACAGATCCTGTATTGTTCACCTGTCCAGGATGTTTATCCGATAAAGACGAAACTGAAAAGTTAAACTAACGCATTCCTTGAATTTTTGACTGATTATTATAAGTAAAATACTTGTGTTTTTAAATGCCATTAGTACATAATTAAGTCATCTTTAACATTTCTACCTCGAAACAAGCTGTTGTTTATTTTTGTACTAAGGTAATCATAGAGTACATGTGTTCTCTTTAGGATATGTTTAATATTATTATGATACAAGGACTTGTTTAACTCTCACGAGTTAAACAAGTCCTTTTGACTTTTGACTCACGTCAATGTCGTTTAATTTTGATGTTTGTGATTGATCGTGAGACCAATACGTCAGTCACGTATTAGTCTCCAGTCGTTGATTAAAATCACGTGACATTAAGGATGTCTTTAGAGTTAAAGCTAAGACGACGACTAAACCAATAATAGTTGAACTGGCGACTGTCCCACTTAAGGAGAATCTCCTCGCGTCGATTAAAAGGTATAATAAGGAAAACAGCTCTAACAAACTAAACACAGGACACTTAAATATAGAGGGATCAGTCGCTCCCGTTTTTGTATCTGATAATCTCACTCCTAGATCGAAAAGACTATTCTTTCTCACTCGGGAATTTGCATCATTACACAGTTATAAATACTGTTGGACGTCGCATGGCAAAGTATTTCTCCGCAAAGATGATGGCAAATCCCATATAAGAATTGAAACGGAATTGGATCTTAATGCTTTACAACCCCGAGACTGACTAGATTTAGTTACTTTTAATTTGCACAACAAATTAAAATTTAAGTTTTCATTGTTAAGTCATTCAATATTTTATAACATACTATACACGCACCCTTGCACTTACACCATTTTCAAAGTATCTCACTTTTTAACATGCACGAATACACAAACCACCAATCACAACTCACATAATATTAGGATAATAAGTCCAAACTCCGCATTCCTTGTTGAAAATCTAGAATGTAAAACATATTTGAGCTATATTACTTCTGGGCCTCTGAATTTAATAACATTATGCCACTTTAAACACAATGAACAATTTGAATCATAATAATAATGAAATTATCAATGATTTAGACCAACCTTCTGATATATCATGCATCAAATTGTCAAGCCCTTTTCTATGCTCAGAAATACTTAACTATAACCCAAACCAAAAGCACAACCTATCTATATTAACACTGAACATAAGAAGCGTTAATTGTAACTTTGATAGTTTTCTTATATTTATAGCTCAACTTAATATCTTAGTGGACATTATAGTCCTAACAGAATGCTGGTTGGATGAGTTTAGTGTACCTCCCCCGATAGACGGTTATACCTCTTACCGTACCAACCGTATAATAAACCAAAATGATGGAGTCATCGCTTATATAAAAAATAATATTTTATCTAATGCTTTTGAGCCCTCTTTCGATGACGGTAACTTTTTGGTGATTGATATTAACACAACACTGACCCTAATTTGTACCTATAGACCACCAGCAAACCGTAATCCCAGCAAATATATTGATTCTGTCCACAAAATCTTGTCCCAAACTAAAAATCATAATATAATTTTAACTGGTGATCTAAATATTGACATTATGCCGAATAACCAGTCTGGAGTCTCGACAGAGTATCTTAATATCTTAGCTTCTTTTGGCCTAAGACAATGTGTTTATTTACCCACCAGGAAAAGTACTTGTTTGGATCACTTCATGGTTAAAGGTTTCGAATCTATTAAAACTATTGTCTTTGATGAGTTTACTGATCACTGTCCAATACTGCTGTACATAGAAAAATCAAAACTAACACTAAATCGTAGTACTAATGGAGAAAAAAATATTTTTGACCATGATAAAATATTACAAGATATCAAGTCAAAAGATTGGTCCCCAATATACCTTACAACAGATGTTAACTATGCCACGGAACTACTAATCAATTACTTACAACACATAATAAATATCAATAAGACTACTATCATGGTGACAAAGAGATTTAAACCGCTTAAACCCTGGATGACCCCAGGTGTGATAAGATCACTGAGAAAAAGAGACCTATTACATAAAAAATCAAAAAAAGCACCTAACGACTCGGATCTCCATTCGCAATATAAAAAATACAGAAACATATGTAACGGTCTAGCTAAATCACTAAAACAACAATATTATAAGAAGAAATTTACTAATGCTAAAGGAAACCTAAAGGAGACATGGAAATTGGTTAAAGAGGTCGGCAACCTGAATCAACAGCGCTCACAAGCCACCGTACTATTAAACATTGAAAATTCGCCTACAGAGTCCTTAAATAAAGTCAACAACTTTTTCACATCTGTTGGGAGTGCCCTGGCAAATTCTACACTTAATAAACTTTGTAAAACTGATTTAGACCTAGCTAGAAGCTCAACAAAGGATGGCCCATTATCCTCAATGTCACTTTATTTGACTGACAGTGAAGAAATCAGAGTCATCATCCAAAGTCTTAAATCCCAAAGCGCCCCTGGGTGGGACAATCTTGATTCATTATTCTTTAAAAAATACTGTCAATACCTTTGTGGACCCATTGCTTATATATGTAACATCAGTCTTGAAACAGGAACGTTTCCTAAAATTCTGAAACAAGCCATAGTTATTCCTATACACAAGTCGGGGTCTCTATCATCTCCAAATAATTATCGTCCTATTTCCCTTCTTTCATCCCTAACAAAAATATTGGAGAAAGTAGTCGCCAAAAGGTTAATTAACTATCTAGAAAATAACAACTTACTACAGAGTAATCAATATGGGTTCAGAAAGAAAAAGTCGACAGACGACGCTGTTTTAGTACTAACATCTAAACTTACTTCGTACTTGGAAAAATCTGAAAAATGTGTCGGTATTTTCCTGGATTTGCAAAAAGCTTTCGACACTGTTTCCATACCAGTGCTTCTTACACGCCTTCACAACCTTGGTGTAAGAGGGATCCCACATGCCTGGTTGAGTGACTACTTGATCAATCGAGTTCAAAAAGTACGTGTTGGCCAAATAACTAGTGATTTTGCCACCTGTACATACGGAGTTCCTCAAGGGAGCATCCTAGGGCCAATATTATTTTTAGTATATATAAATGACCTTTGTCAGATGAATATTAAGGACGCAGACTTGTTTATGTTTGCAGATGATACAGTCATCCTCTTTCATGCCTCCAGTTGGGACTCTGTACAGAGCTTAGCTCAAAAAGGGCTCCGACTAGTTACTAAATGGCTCGATGACAGTTTGCTTACGCTCAATACTGCTAAAACAAAATACTTATGTTTCTATAAAACAGCAGCCACTAAACCTCCCCAAAATTTCTCAATCAAAAGTCATTCTTTCCCTTGTAATATAAGCATTAACGATGAAAAAAAATGTACATGCACTAAGCTTGAAAGGACCACACAAATCAGATACCTTGGTGTTTATCTTGACAGCAACCTAAATTGGAAAGCTCACATTTCTGTAATATCTAAAAGGATTAGAAGGCTCATAATTGTGTTTAGAAAATTAAGAGAAGTGATGGAAAGACCTTTCCTCATAGACACATATAACGCCCTTTGTCATTGCTTAATAACCTACTGCATATGCTCATGGGGGGGAGCGGCAAAAACGTACTTAATTGAAATGGAACGAGCCCAAAGAGCATTATTAAAAGTAATTCTTCATCTACCGTACGGACACCCCACTACAGAAGTCTACGAGAAAGCTGGAGTCTTAACTGTTAGAAAAACATACCTCATGGAATGTCTTAAACGTTTCCATAAATTAGCCCCTCCTAAAGATAAAAACAAAAGAGTTGACCTTTGCAAAGTTCCCTCAGCGCGAAGTGTAGTTGCAAGGCGCCACTTCGATTTCCAAGGTCCTCGCCTTTACAATATTTTAAATAAAAGTATAAATATTCGGGGTCTTAGTAACTTCGAAGCTAATAAACTAATACTAAATTGGTTAAAATTGTTCAATTATGAAACCTCTGAAAACCTAATCGTCATGTAAATCCATTTTATAATTCACTGGCAATCTTAACAAGTAGGTATGTAGATTAACACACTTTCATAAACATTATGTCTCACACATACATACATATAAACACAATGACCCACATACTCACTCACGTACACACAAACACACACACACATACACACATACACACGCACACACACACATACACACACACACACAAACAAACACACACGTGTATAGTATAATCTTCTAATGTTATTTGTCTTTTGATTCTTTTTGTAATATTTAAATGTTTTTATCTTTCCTTTTAGCACTAGGCACATAATTTTGTATATTGTATGGGAAGGAACTGTTCTCCTAATACACAAGTTATTCTTAGTTTAGGAGACAGGGCTACTAAGATTTGTAATTTACCTTGTGTCTAATAAATTTATTATTATTATTATTTATTATGTGATCTCTTCGGGATAAGTTTGATATTATTATGATACGAAGCCTTGTTTAACAGGCTGATATTTTCTAGTACCGTACTTTTTACTCTTTGTGCTTATATGTTTCTGAATAAACATTAAACATAGACATTTTTGTGCAATAATTTCATTTTCCTGTTTTTTTTTCATTATCCTGGCAGTAAATTAACGTTCTCATAGTTATATTTTATATTGGTTTTCAATCTAAGGAAAGAATATATATGGTTATGTATGATACTTGTCGCGTATTATGCATTTTTGTTCCTTTTATACCATTGATTTCATTTTCCTGCATAACATCTCACTTGCCTGTTATGAAAAAATCTTAAAACAGCTATTATTTGAAAATTTACCAATATTTTGTCTGGCCCACGATACTTTAGTTTACTTAAGTCAATACCTTGACGTCTGGCTAGTCTATATACTAAATCTAGTAAAAAAAGTGTGGAACCAAAAAGGGCCAGTTTTATTCCTTCGTAATAAGAACTAGCCAACACCTAATCATAGAGCCCATTTTTATGAGCCCAAAGACGCTACGTTTGCTGTATGTTGCTGAGGAGTTGGGAATCCTGCAAGACTACTTCATGCTGCAGCATCAGCTCAAGGTTAGCATGTCTTGAAGATACCACCTACACTAAAGTTGACACCAATCGGACCTTAAACTTATAACACCCCTCTTTTGGCGTCGGGGGTTAAAAAATCATGTCAATATCTGCTGTATTACTGCGCAAAAGGTCGGGGAATCTACATATTCGTAATACTTAACAATTAAAGGATGCCAGAACACACACAATTTATCTACTAGCGATTCCTAATTCCAAAACCTCGTGGGTTCCATGCTTGTTTTAAAGGAGGTACCTAGTATAAGGCAAGTCCCAGTTTTCTATAAGATTGTAAAATAAATAAACTCACAAATGTTGTTCATGTTATAAGGAATATATTTATTGAAAAAACGTATTTTTTTACTTCCTTTTAATGCATTCGCAATACCTATAGGTAATTTACATATTATCAATTATGTTTTAAAGTAAGAAATGAAATTAATGCGCACCTACAGTTAGGATTTTAGAAATAAAATCTTAAATCATAGCTTTACTCTCAAATTATAAGTGGGCACTATTTTGCTCGCGACTACGCCGCGTTATTCATTTATGTCCATTCCCGCCATAAAAAGTAGCATAGAACACTTTGAATAACGTTTCACCGTATTTATAGTATTACTAGCTGACCCGGCAAACGTTGTTTTGCCATATACATTGTTTTTAGAGATTATTTTAGTAGAAAAAAATGAATAAATTATTCACGTACTTACAAGTACGTGAATCAAAATCGGTTCAGCCGTTTCGGAGGAGTATGGTAATATGTAAACACTGTGACATGAAATTTTTATATACTGTTTAGCTTTCATGCAACATCATTAAAAAAAGTCTGTGTGAAAAATAAAAAATAAAATTGGCGTGGGCCACCCTTATCACTTAGAGGGATGAAAAATAGATAACCAGATTTACCAAGTGTGAATATAAAATTTCATAAAAGTCGGTTCAGCCGTTTCGGAGGAGAACGGTAACAAACACTGTGACACGAAATTTTTATATAATAGATAGATAAGAATTGAATTAGTAGATCTCCCTCGACTACCTCGAGACTGCCTCGGTGGCGTAATTGTATTACGGTACGACTGCAACGCTGAGGTCTCGGGTTCGATCCCCGGGTCGGGCAAAGTGATATTGAGTTTTTCTATTCAGTCTTGAATTTGTGCCCGATATGGCGATAGGCTCGCCCCCTATCACATCATGGGACAGAATAACGGCGAAAAGTGGGTGCACTAGTTGCGTCTCTGCCTACCCTTTCGGGGATAAAAGGCATTAGTGTGTGAGTGATTGAGTGAGTAAATTAGTAGATATCACAGATAAGCGCTTTCAGCAAAAAGAAGTCTTCAACTTATATTAATAAAGATTTACACACACATACGCCCTTTATCTCCGAAGAGGTAGGCAGAGGCGCAACTATTGCACCCAATTGTCGCCGTGCATATTCCGTCCAATTGTTGTGATAGAGACTATCCCGGCCTCACACCCGCCACTACAACTCCTGTCAGCCAGGATCAGCCATGGCACGCATTTTATGACACCATGCGGTGAAGCTCGGCGAGTCTCAGGGAACACTAGTCTGTCTTTATCCCGCAACGAAATTAATCAAATAGAAAGATAGGGAGGAGTTGGAAATATTAAATCTGAAACCTCAGCACTGCAGTCGTACCGTAATACAACTCCTCCACCGAAGAAGTCATAATTAAAGAAAAGATAAGGTATAATCGCTTAGAGACATAGATACGGACGGAGAAAAAATAACTACTAAAAACAATATTCCAGGATTCGGCAAGTACAATATAGCGATGCTGCTCTCCTGCTGCCTGGTGATCCTGGGCATGTACATGGACATCTTCGGGTTCTCCATCGTGATGCCAGCGGTGGCTTGCGACATGGACCTCAGCACTTCTCAGCAGGGATTGTTGTCCGCTATGCCGTTGATTGGTAAGATTACGCTATAGGTAGCTACATTAGATTAGCCTTTACAGGACCTAAGGTACGTTCTAATACAGTACGTATTTCAGATTATGTAAGTCTATGCGCTGAATAAGAAATTCCTATACTCTTAAACTTGATCGAGGTAGTGATGCTGCTGAAACATCGGGTATGTTCAGTACACGTGGCTAAAATCCAGCTAGAATTACTTATACTCGCGAGACATTTACAAGAGTCATCTGTTGATTTTGCCATCTACCAAGGGACTCAGTGGCTTTTTTCTCCATTATATTAGGACTTTACTGTGTCTCACACCGTGTCTTATATAAAACAGCAAATTTACACGCGTTTTCATGATATCAGCGAGATGAATTGTCGAAAACTTAAGCAGCTTCAGCATTTGTTACTAGCAAATAAATTTCGTATTTTTCGACAAGTTGACAACTTTGCGCCTTGCCTAAACCTAAATTTATTTTCACAACTCACAATGCCTTTTGTATTAAGAGTGTAAAAGGTTACTTTTACGCAAGTGTTTTATCAGTCAAGTTGATAGTAGTATTCCGATTTATTTATTGAAGATACTGTAGGCTTACTGTAGCATAGTATTTGTAGAAATAATTCCGTGCGAAGGTTGTCACCAGCAGGTGATCCATGAGACAGTGGTACCACCCCAGTCGGCAACTTCTTGCGATGGGAAAATCTATAAACACATATAATAATAACTAAAAAGTCTACAGTCTGAATCCAACATTTACCACTAGCAAACGCCCCTTAGATCTAATAAACTTTATTTTTAATTGCTTCCCAAATATTGGTATTTATAATTATTAGTTATATTTGTATACATATTTGGACTGCTACAGTAGATTTTTTCGAATCTCCAGGGTGACAATTGCCCCTCTTATCCCCTCATGTCACATGTGTGAGAAACACGTCTCATAGTCTTCGCTGCACTTGGTCTAAAATTATCTTACAACTCTGTAAACCATTTAATATTTGTTCTGCACACTGATTTATTTATATAATAAAGGCAATGTTTGCAGTAGGCCTACGCTACTGTGTTTGCATTATTTTGTGTCGTCATCACGAGAATAATGAATTCTAAATTGCACACGGACACTATTCAATATGTTGATCTGTTTTATAACAACATTGTTGTTATCAACAAGACAAGTAGGGAAAGTCCTTGTTTAATTATTTTTTTCTAATTTAATAAGGTATAGAACTTTAATTTATGAGTCTTAAGCTTTAAGTCATCCTAGGTCTTTTTTTTTGTTGCGGAGAAAGTTATTTACTACTACCAACATTGGGGTTGACTGGACGGTTATGTTGGGTTCGCCGGCCTTACGGCCTTTGTCATCCACAATCACCCCTGCGCAATACCGCCTAGTGCGGCCCGTCTCTTTTTGTTGGGGGTTCAAAAGCCCCCAGGCACCGAAGGACACCCTCAACGTCAACGGCAGCGTGAGGCCTACCAGCTATGCTGCCGTCCATCCCGGGGGTCACAACAATGTACTTGACACAATACAAAGGTAAACTAATGGCGGATAGTCTTCTGCTGACTGCCGATTATGGAAGCGCCCATGGCGTAGCGCTCCAGGCTGGAGATAAGTCCAACGTATGCTGGGCCGTATTCAGCGGGCAGTTGTTACAGTGGTGACATTCTGCCGAGACCTCCGCATGCCTACTATCCAATACAGATACTTAATGAAGCAGCCATGCTCGGTGAGCACCTGCGTCAAACGAAACGTTGCCGCGCCGTGACCTGTCGAGCCACTCGGCAAAGACAGGACGCACTGCCGCAACAGCTCTGAGTCCCGCTGTCGGGGTGTCAAGTTATCCTAGGTCCTTAGACGTGAGATGCTAATACTTAAGTACCTATCATGCTACCTAATAATAACACTGCATTATTCCATGTTCAATAGTGTGGGAGGGTCAATATAAATCGATTATCACCTAATAAACTCTTTGCAACCTTTTAAAATTAGGAGATACATCAAATAAATTATTTATTAAAGACAGTGGCCAGGACTATCCAGGCGATTCTCGTGTAGTACGAGCAACATAGAGTGTGTGTACGAGTAACCTAACACCTAGTACTACTGATACCTAGTACTGACCATCGCCGTAACTAGAGCGGTGCCAGCAGTGCCCAGGGACAGGTAGCAGATCCTGGAGGAGACAGAAATGACCAGACCGGGACCAAGTTTCGGTTCACGTATGGCCGTAATTATAGAAGCTATTACCAGGCGCTTAAAAGGCTAATTACGACACTGGTACTGTCGCTTGACGTAGGTCAAGCAACAGTACCAGTGTATACAGTAGCGACGCTGTTCCAGGTGTAATGCTGTCTTCATACGCATGGGGCCTGTGTGCGGACACCATGGGCCGCCGCACCACGCTCCTGCTTGCGATGCCGGTCGGCGTCTTCCTCAACTTCGCGGCCAGCATGGCGCCTACCTACACCGTTTTAGCTGTTCTGAAGTTCATGTCTGCTAGTTTGTAAGTATTCCACCAGTCTGCTTTATATACGCGCAAGGCAAAATGACCCCATTGAACCTGATGATAAGCGGAGTGGAACACAAATACAGAGTGTCGACTGACTAGAGATGGTTATCCTTTGCCTGTCGACACAATTATGCCGGCCTGTTCGGAACAAGATATTGGTACACTGGTTTATCCCGGGACGCGACACACTTACGTGGGCAACTATGGCAGGGTTTACAGTTTACAATTTATATACGGTGGTCACTATCCGGGCGGATACAATTATCCTATCACCAGACACCTTCATGCCGTTTCGCTGGCTGATCCTAGTACGATGCATGTTTGATTCTCATAAAATTACTTATTTATCTGGTACTTATTGTATTAACTGTCACTGTAAGACAAAAAAATCTTGTAGTGTCTATTGAGGGTCATTTTTATTATATACTTAACTATTTTAAAACATAGTAAAATATTATATTTTCAGTACATCATCAGCAAATGCTGCCGCATTCGTGTTGATGGGGGAGAGCGTACCCAACAGACACAGAAGCCGGTTCATGTTCCTGATGGCCAGCTCCACCATGGTTGTGCAGTTTATCATCAGCTGTGAGATTCTTTCTAACCAACAGCCATCCAATGTTAAACGTAGATCTCAAACTCCATTCTATTCGTGGACAGCCTACATCCGTCTGTTACGTGACGCCACTGATTACAGACTGTGTTATTATAATGCTCTTTGGACTGTGTCATCTTTTGATTGTGCTATTAATATGGACTTAAGGATTGTTTCTTCCTTCACCTCCTAAATCCTAATCTAAAGCTAAATTAACGCTGCACACTTTTCACATATTAAATTAAGCTTAAGAACGATTCCGTTTAGTTAAATGACTGTATTATTAGTGCTTAATCCCTAAAAAAACCTTTGTCTACAGCATTTGCCCTGTCAGTATTCAACCTGTTCTTCCGCGTGGAAATATCTTGGCTGTACATGGAGTACCGGCCCTGGAGACTGCTGCTGCAAATCATCAGCTTGCCAGGACTCCTTGGCGTGCTTTCAGTAGCATTGCTCAATGAGAGCCCTAAATTCCTGCTGAGCAGAGACCAGAACGAAAAAGCCTTGGATGTACTCAAGTCTATTTACAGGTGGAATACTGGAATGAATCGACATACATTTTCAGTAATTATTTTTTAAATATGATCAACAGAGTCCTGCCAGAGAACTCGCTATCGCTAAGAGTATTCTGATTTTCAGGTTGGCTACGTGTATTTAGACGAGCAAACAGTAAAGAAAGACGAAGGTATATCTTTCCTGCGCAAGATGTGGAACCAGACAGCACCTCTCTTCAAGCCTCCTCTCCTCAAGAACTCACTCATACTTTACTACATCCTCATGTGTGCATATATGACGTAAGTTGTAGACGTTCTAGATTTCATGAGGATGCGGTTTTGCCACAGTTTTTTATGTAGGTACTTAATTTAGTTTCTTTAATGCACCATGCATACGCTGTTACTCTGCACCAGACACTGTCTAATAAATAGTGTCAACGAGATGTCAATATTTCGATATCATACAATAACTGTAAAGCTAACAGCTGCTGCAATTATTTACTAAACTAATCAGGAGTGGATTCATTCTGTAGTAATGTCATTTTGGGTCTACGAACAATTGACAATGTCTATGCGATGTGAAATCCTGTGAAAGAAGGAGAAGAAAGGAGCGATTTACTAAAAGATATTATTTCAGATCAACCGGCTACACTATGTGGGTGCCTACAATGACGAATGCCTATTTCAATGGAGACAGTGCGGAAGGACTGACATTTTGCAAAGTAGCCAGTAAATCGGCAACCACATCAAACACGGTAAATAATGACACCACTTTTTATGGTAAGAGAAGCTGTAGCCTGAAACCCTCATGTTTTGCTTCTCCGAGATAGTTAAGTACTTTGTCTCATAGAAAACAGATATGAAGCAGCTTTGCTGTTACATTTTATGTAAGTATCGTAATGCTCCAAGTCCCGAAAATATTATCTCTCATCCTCCTCTGCGCGAATTTTTTTTTTTTTTTTTTTATTGCTTTGAATGACGAGACGAGCATGCCGTTCGCCTGATGGTAAGCGATACGACCACCCATAAACAGTAGCAACACCATCCAGCACCTTGACTGACAAAATACTGAGTGGCATTCTACTGCGCTAGTCATCCTGAGACATAAGATGTTAAGTCTCATTATGTCCAGTAGTTATACTGGCTACAATATCCTTCAAACCGAAATACAACAGTGCATGCACACTGTTGCTTGGCGGTAGAAATAGACATTGCGGTGGCACCCACCCCTGTGGTGGAAATGAAATGATTTTTATTAATCGACGGTAGTGGCAAAGTATCACTAATGGCGACTGTGTTGAAACCATCAGACGACCTACTCTAATACGTTGTCTTCTAATAAAGCAGTTGCTGAAATCGTCTTCTTGTCCTATATTCTAGACTTCAACTGACTGTGACAGCATTATCCAGGCAACGACGCTCTACGCTGTTATGGGCTACTCGGGAGTGTCAGCTATAGCCACCGTCCTGTTATCTTTCATCGTAGGACCCCTCGGGAAGAAAGCGACGACCCTCCTTGTCTTCATCATATCAGTTGTGTGCGGACTACTTCTGCTTTTCATCAAGATCCCACTCTTTAGCATCGCTCTGTTCTACGTATTCCTTTACGTAGCACTCATTTTGGGCAATGTTAATACTTACCTTGTTGAACTGAATCCTACACATTTGAGGTTAGTTATATCATGGGTGTTTTTATCTTATTTAGACATTTTAAGATAATACTACTCTCTGCTCATACTTGGAGGTAAATGTTAGGGAATTTAAGATTCTATTGATCCTGTGACCGCAAAAACTTGAGCCTTAGGTTTTGAGCTGCTTTTGGAATTTCGATCTGCAACCCAGATTGATAATATTCTTCTGGGTTTCTTATTAAAGAAATCAGTATGATATTCAGTCTGAATCCTTTTTAAAATATAAACCGTTATTCTCTTGCCGCCTAATATTTTATAACTTATTTCATGGTTTCAGAGGAATGGCGACGTGTCTATCAGTGGTAGTTGCCAGAGGTTTCGGCTTCTTGAGCGTGCAACTGATAGCTAGTCTTTTAGCCGACTACTGCACACCTATGATTAGTGGATATCTAGTATTAGTCATATGTAAGTACCTATATTGTTATCCATGAACTAGGAACATGGGCATTGCTAGAGTAATATTCCAGGGGAGCCATTCAAAATGACTTATGTGTAAGTACTTGCAAATTTGAAAAAAATATGGTAGTAGGAGGATACTTCCAAGTCCTATGGGTGGGCACCAGACAATTCCGGGGTGGGCATAGACCACTCCCCCTCCCTCTCCCCCTGTATGCACGCCTATGATTAGGAGATCTAAACGTGAGTTCGTTAATCGTTTTCCTTTTTTAAAATTGTCGAAAAGGGAATATTGAACTGCTGTGCCTTGTGACTACGTGTCGTGCAAAGAGAATTATAATACTGTGTCGTGGTTTATCAAAATCACAGAAATATCCTTGTTACTTTGACGTTATGTCATGAGCAAGATATCAAATCATAGAGTTTACTATTCGTGTGGTCACTGGTTATTTATCCGAAATTACTTTGGATTAAGGGCTCAATGTACCTACTACTTACTAGATTTTTTTATTTCAGCTGGATTGGTGGTCTCATTATTTCTACCGCCCGATATCAAAGCAAAATCACAAGATGACGAAGAACACAATACGTTTACAAATTCAAATCCATGTAAAAAGACTGCAAATTAGTGCCCTGCTATGTACTAATATTTTATTGTATAAAAAAGACTGCTGTTATGAAATTATTAAACCTGCTAATATTATTACATGACTGTTTCAATCTTTGTGTAACCACACTGTTGTCTTTATTCTGAGAACCACACTCATATAAATTATAGTTCTGACAATCCTATCTGGCCGGTATGACAATTCAATGTATTCGCGACGCGATAACTTTGTGAGAACGTCCACCCAAAAAGTACAAAATTCAACTATATAATTGCAAATATTTACCATGTTCTCCATAAATTATAACAATGACTATAATATTTATGTATCAACCTTGAATTAATATTGTAATAATATACTGAAATTAAGAATTTAATCTTGACTTTTAAATCAACGCGACGCATTTACAATACTGTATCCTTCAGTTCACGGGCGTAGCGTTGGGAAAGTTTTTAATCGTTTGGAAACGAAATATAAACAATTACTGAGAAAAATCGAAACTTGGAAATTATACTTACTGGTGATAAGTCTCTCATATGTGAGAGTCCGTCTGGGTGGGTACCACCGCAATGTTTATTTCTACCGCCAAGTGGCAGTGTACATGCACTGTTGTGTTTCGGTTTGAAGGACATTGCACAGACTACTTAGAGATACTACGTATGGACATTGTAGCCAGTGTAACTACTGAACATAATGAGACTTAACATCTTATGTCTCAGGATGACGAGCGCAGTGGAATGCCACATAGTACTTTCTAAGTCAAGGTGCTGGTTGGTGTTGTTACTATATATGGGTGGTCGTATCGCTTACCATCAGGCGAACGGCATGCTCGCCTCGTCGTTCACATCCATAAAATATATATATATATATATACAGGTGTATCACGATAGAGTGTTCAACTGAAGCAGGTCAATAGACTCTGTTTATGTAAATATATTTATGAAAATATGTTTCAAGAGCATTTTTAAAACAGTCTAGTACAATGTATTCGATGTATAATTTATTTCGACAATAATTATAATTAATGTTTTCTTTTATTTAATGCATCTGAGCGTAGCAAAATTCATATAGGATTTCTAATGCCATTTTAGTAAATATAAGTACTAAATGCTACTGGATACGCATCAGACTGTTGCACCCAACTCTACTAGGATTTATTAGATACTAATTGGCCTAAAAGAGCTGGTTGATAAAATCATTGACAAATAAATTATGTCAATGTAATTTAAACTTCAGATGTTTATCCACGTCCATCGTCATTGATTCGTCAATGCTCCGTGTATTAGTCACATAATCTCTCAGAATATTTTGGTTTGTGCTTATATTTTTGACTCGGCTAGGCTGTTACTTTTGAACTTATTACCGGACTTTGAGTACGCATTAAGTGATTTTTAGTTATCTTGTTTTTATTGTGTTGTAATATTAGTATAAATGTAAGTTTAAATGAAGGATAAAGGTGAAATTTTGGCCCGAGATAAATTTACGACTAAAATCACTAACTACCGTGCCAGGCTTCTAGGCCAGCGTGGTGGACTAAGGCCTTAATTCTCTCAGTTGTAGAGGAGGCCCGTGTTAAGCAGTGGGCAGTATATAATACAGGGCTGGTATGGTGGCGGTGGTGGTGGCACTGACTACCGTAATGGAAAGATTCATTATGTTTGATTTAATAAAAAAATACCCTATTGACTATCGATTATAAACTCTCCGAACAAGAAATCGATATCAACTAAGAATCGGTTAATTGAGGCAATCGATTTTTTGTTCTCTTCCCTACACATATTATTCTGTGAAGTGTCAATAAATTGCCATACCGGCCAGATAGGATTGTCAGAATTATAGTAGGTATTTTAATATCCATATCATTTCAGCATACAGACAGATATTTATCACTTTATTTGTAAAATAATAATATGATAAAAAGTACAATTTTGATGATTTATTGACTGCGTGGCGCGGCGCGGCGTGGCGTTATGCTAATACACCTACTTATTTTTATTACTACCACAAATAAAATAAAAAAAAAACTAAGCTTGCAACACTAAAAACGAGTTTTGGCGGGAACTTGGAAGTGTCATGAGGTGCTCTTGTTTTAATTCATTATTTTGGTGATATTCAGTGTTATATTGCATAATTATGGTGGTATATTATCCAATATAGTTCTATTAAAGAGCTCAAATTAAGTGAATTGAAATAATTGTGCTAATCAAGTGTTTTTTTTTGTTGCCGCCAAAACTCCTCGATAAAGTCTTGGTAAGGTAGCCACTGCTTTACTTCGACATACTACAGATAATAAAATAGACGAACCAAACTTGACATTGGCAAAATGTGAACACAAATGCCATTATAAAAAAAAATAAAAAAAAAAACACTAAAAACCTCCGTAAACGAGACGAACTGTCAAGCTATTCAAACTGTCATTCATTTTTTGTGAAACGGCTAGCGAAATGTCTGATTCAGCCGGTGATAATTCAAAACCACGAGTGATTGTTTTAGGAGGTAACATATATATTTCACGTCCTCCAACGACGTCCCAGACCCTTATCCTCACCATGAATCCTTTATCAAAGCAATACCAGAAGTGTGACTTGTTTTTTTTTAACTCTAACGGTCTGTGTTAGTCATCATGAGTTAAGGTTGTTTTTGTGTTGTGGTGTTCAGGATGCGGCTTCATCGGCCGCAATTTGGTGGAGTATTTGATCAGTAATGACTTGGTGAGCGGGTTGCGGGTGGTGGACAAGACTCCGCCCCAGCTCGCATTCCTCAACCCGGCACACACTAAGGTCTTCAATGACCCCCGCGTCGAGTACAAAAGCGCCAACCTTATCAACCCCGGTAAGTTATCTAGTGCATTATAAAATACAAATGAAGGATTTGTTGTGAGTAAATCGTTAGTGATATTCAATGAGTTATGACTCGTTGTTTTCCTAGAATGATACAATAGCGCGTTTTTGTTACGGTTTCGGCTGTGACATTGAAACTCCTTTCTTATCTCGTACTAGCCGACATAATTATTTATACGTCCCCTCCTTACATTCGTATAGTGTGTAAAAATTGTTTAAAAATATATTTTCCTCAGTAAACAGGACCTAATAAATCTCTTATCTAATAGGACAAACAAGAAACAATATTATGATACAGGTTATTCCTTTGAAAACGAAATAATTTATATAAAAAAACACATGTACAAGTTTTAATTTATTTTCTTTATTGCATGGAGTTAGCTTAGTGTACATGCACTGTTGTGTTTCGGTTTGAAGGACATTGTAGCCAGTGTAACTACTGGACATAATGATACTTAACATCTTATGTCTCAGGATGACGAGCGCAGTGGAATGCCACACAGTACTTTGTAACTCAAGGTGCTGGATGGTGTTGCTACTGTTTATGGGTGGTCGTATCGCTTACCATTAGGCGAACGGTATGCTCGTCTCGTTATTCAATGCCATAAAAAAAAAAAAAAAATGACAAAAATAACATGTGTACATGTATTATAATGTTTTAATCTATTTTTTCATTACAAGAGGCTAGATTTGTTCTTTTGCCTATGTCTAAAAACAACATAAGTGGCCACCTATGTGCACTACATAGAAATATTCCTTTAAAGGTTGTGTTTTTACTTTCACAGTAAATAAATGTTTAGTCAGGAATAGTACAATACTACATAATATAACCAGTATTGGTAAATACACACAAGTGACAAAAAAAGGTTTTCAGGGGCGAGTTAAACCTCAAACAGTCTGTGAATACTTTGCATTTTATGTATGTCAATTATGGCTTTTTTAACCACTGCACTTTTTTATGGGATTCACCAATGTTAGTTATACAGTATTGCACTAGCCCTAACTATATACACACACACGCACACCCTTTATCCCCGAAGGGGTTGGGGAAGCTGAACTAGTGCACCCACTTTTTCCGTCCCATGATGTGATAGGAAATGAATATTGTATATATCTTATTAATTAATTAATTTGAAAGTAAATCTATTCAAATGATTGTTCACTTCATATTATTTATCATTTATATTTCTTTTTAAAAAAATCTATTGAATTTTAATTACTGCTTGTAGTGTAAATTGGCTCAAATAAATTTTACTTTTTGCATTAGAAATATAAAATTGATGTATAATTTGTTTGCCTCAATTGAAACAATGTTGGAATGGCTTCATATTATTAAAATAGTTGACAAGGAAAACTATATTGGAAATATGTTTTTAATATTAGCTGACATTGCAAAAAAAATGATCAATACTTCAATACTGTTTTTATATTTAATTGTCGAGGTAAGTTAGTCTAACTTGAAGATAATTACCACAACTGGCCATTAACGGCAACATTGCATTTCATATCCATACTTATTTTATAAATGCAAAGGTAACTATCCATCTGTCTTTAAGGCTTTCACGGCTGAACCACTGAACTGATTTCGATGAAGTTTGATATAGAGATAATTCAGACCCTGGGGAGGACATAGGCTACTTTCATCCTAGGAAAATATATTGTGAGCCTTTTATCTTGGAAAACATTTTCATGCAGGTGGGTTTTTGAGCACAAGCTAATAAACTATAAAACTTAATCTTGGTTTATTTGAAGATGCTAATCTTTGGCATTACTAGTCAAATACATTTTTTTTTAATAATTCTAAGCTGCGTTATTACCAAGTTCTATTTCATTTAATATTATTGCTTTTTACTGGCTGAAAAAATATAAAAGAAAGGCAAAATTACATGATATTATTATATTGCAACTGCTATGCTTACTTTTTATTTTATTTTTTCTACATATTATTTCAAAAAAGTTTGTAATTTATTTCTGCCCTAAGTAACTCAATACAGCTCACACCCCATTAATCAAAGTGCAATTTGATGTCACAAAGTCATTGACACCCCTATTCACTTGATAGCTTATCAAGGCACACAAGTCATTTGTTAAATATAACGCACTGCAACTTTGCAGGGCTATTCATAATTGTGTAGTTCCATTACCGGTCATTGTGACTCATTATCGTGACTCATTTCCATATTGATTAGAAACCTTCAAAAATAGATTCCTACCTAGACCAATAACCCACTGATTCCTCCAATATTGTAGATGTTTATTGGTGGTGTTCATAACTTACTATTATGTGATCCGCTTGCTTGTTTGATCACTTAACATACATACGTAGCATCGCGCCTTTTTCCCTTTACAGAGGTAGGCAGATGTGTAACACCCACATTCCACCAGCCAGGTTAGGTCCCATGTAATAGGGGCGGGGCCTATTGCCATTTATCGGGCACATTTCCATTCTCTAGATTGATACTGAGTAGAGAATCCCAATATCACATTGCCCAACCCAAGATTCGAACCCGAGACTTCACGCAGTATAACCATGCTGCCGAGGCAGTTTGTTAATCTCAGGATACTTGTTATTTTGCCAAGGGTGGTGGTTGTTATTAAGGACTATGTTACATATATTGTTCGTGGTGTACACCTGTGCGTCACATACTAGATTCTGATTATAAAGATTACCTCCATTATTTTTTTTGCGAGAGCTACTAAGTTTGACGGTTTCAGCAGTGGTTAAAGTTTTAATGGAGCACTTTTTTGGTGACTCACGTACGTGGGGACTGTCTGGGTATTCCCTGCAGATGATTTCTTTTCTATCACAAAGTAATTGCTCAATCGCTAGTTTAATTTCTATGAAAATGTACTTTCTATGTTGCTTTTTATCGTGCTTTAATCCCTGAACGCCTGCGGTTGACACCGGTGTTCATTTATATAAGGAAATTAGCTTATAGCTATATATAAGCGGGCGTTGACGGTTTAAATACAATGAAATAATAAGACAACTGACAGGCTGTATAAAAATATATCGAATGACATAACTGAGTAAAAACCCAAAACCCGAAATGTGCCGTTAAAATTTCGCGTTTTGACAACTTCACCACATTTTATTATAAGCGATTGCATTTTATAAGGGCTCATTATAATACAATAACGACAACATTAAAATCATAGCAGTGCGTTGACCCGTCTGGGAATCTAATGACGATGAATATAGAGTTTTTATATTGTAAAGAGACGGTTGAAATACGCAAATTGGCAACTTTTATTCTTTTAAAAAGGTATGGTGCGAAACCTTATACAGTCTGAGTAATTTACACACACACATCACGCCTTTATCCCCGAAGGAGTATGGCAGAGGTGTGATCATGGGAAACACTTTTCGCCAAGTATGTTCCGTTCCACGATGTGATAGGGAGCGGGCCTATCGCCATATCGGGTACAAATTCTAGATTCCGGGCGCTACCGCAAGCAGTAAAGCGCAGTAAAACCCAATATCACTGCCCGACACGGGATTCGAACCCGATACCTCAGAGCCGAGTCGTACCGCGCACGCAATATAACTACGTCACCGAGGAAGTCATGAGTAATTTAACTTTTCCCATCTAAAATTATTTCTCGTCACCTGTGCCTTCTGTCGCCCTCTAGTCCCTAACTACATGTTACGGGGCGGCATCGCCCATGTCTTATTTCAGAGGTAAAGTTATATGAGGCGAACTGTACTATCATAAATGAAAAACTGCATCAGAAAGTATTAAGGATGTTTCCATCAAATCCTTATAAGGTAGTAAGTTCACGTATAAATAAAAAAAAGTTTGTGTCTACATATGTACACGCGTTAGAAGTAATACTTCTTTGACTTAACAAGATAAAAATCTTTTTAATTATCTTTCGCCTTATTCTACGTTCAAAATTCAAAACTAAAATGTTGACTATAGCTAACTTCAGGATGTCGGTTTTCTTTCGCCTTATTCTACGTTCAAAATTCAAAACTAAAATGTTGACTATAGCTAACTTCAGGGTGTCGGTTTTTCGTGAAGGTGTGCGAGCGCATCTTAAAAATTTACTCTCATCATTTTTCCCTAACGCGCCGAAAGAAGTATAACTTCAAAAATACATACAAAGCTTTATAATCGTAATCTAATAGGCTGGTAGTGTTTTTCTAATTACCATTTCGATCGGGGTGGTAGGTAATACTATCTCCAGAAGTGTCATTTTTGTTGCGTTTCTTATTTTGAGATTTCCAGAAGCCCAAAGAAACCACTACCCTTCCCAATTCCTATAGGCTATACTAATGCCCTTTCCATCTGGGATGCACTGCTGGCCTCCAAGATTCTTCTGGAATTGTGTTGGTGATACGTATTTATGGATGAAGATCACTTATCACCTTATGACTCACTCGGTCGAGTACCAGCATAATATGTTATAGTCGTAGAAAATCAATGCATCGGACGCTGGGTACTATAAGCTGAAAAAATAAAAAGAACGGGACTGCGTTATGAGCGCCGCAGTGCGCAGAGGGGAATATTATTAGTTAACAATCATTAGTTGGTACTTATCCTCGGCAAAGATGCCGTAGTCTTTATATTTGCCTGGTGTTTTTAAATTGGATCAAAATGATTTATTCCAGGGTGACAGTTTAGTGATTTATTTATTTTACAAAAATGCACAACAATCTCTAATGTAAAATAAAACAAACAAGTATGACACATCTTACAGCTAAGTTCGAGTTTACATTAATTAACAATTTAATAAACATCAGGCAGCCTAAAGTAAATCATTACTTTTTATTATTTCAATTTGTATCCGATAGGTGTGTGTGTGTGTGTGTGCGTGCGTGGCTATTCTATACATTGCCTTCCTGTAGGATCTTAACTATATCGTATTTATAGCGTCTTTTGCCATCGTGAAAAATATTAGTCATAAAAACTTGATAATATGAGATAATTATATTTATAAATATGTAGCTACTAGACTTCTGCTCGCGGCTTCGCCCGCGTGAAAAAGTTTTTCTGGGATAAATATATTTTCTCGGGACAAAAAGTAGCCTATGTGTTAATCCAGGACATGATCTACCCGTGTGCCAAATTTTATCGAAATCCGTTCAGTAGTTTTTGAGTTTCTTCGTTACAAACATACTTACATACCAATCTTTCCTCTTTATAATATTAGTATAGCTAAGAAGGCTAAGGAAACCTAAATAAAAAGTCTGGGGAAATTTTGGTAGATGTAAAACACATGATTGGCAATCAGTTGGGAATCTACCGGTTCTTCGGAAAAGCCTGACATGTGAAGACGCACCAAAGCTACCTTCTACTGAGATTTACTTAGATCTGACTGAGCACATCTTACGTTTTTATTTCTTTTCTATTCTTTCGGTTTGGTCGCCCTATATCGTACACCAAACTGGCTGACCCCGTCCTATTTTAGAAGTGGCTTTGTTAGGTCGTCGCGGAACAAGATTAAAACTCAAACTGAGTTATCAAGTGACGTCCCAAATATTTAAAGCATCGCATCATAGATTACGCTTACGTAACGTAATTGTAAGAAGGAAACATATTTATGACCAGTTTAAAACTGCCTCGGTGGCGTATTTGTATTACGTTACGACTGCAATCTTGAGGTCTCGGGTTCGATCCCCGGGTCGGGCATAATGAGTGATATTGGATTTTTCTAGAATTCCGTATCCGACCGGAGTCTGGAATTTTTGCCCGATATGGCGAAAGACTCGCCCCTATCACATAGTGGGACGGAATACGCACGGCGAAAAGTGGGTGCACTTATTTGCGCCTCTGCCTACCCCTTCGGAGATAAAAAGGCGTGAGTGTGTGTGTTTGTATTTAAAAACTGTACACGAGTCATGATAGGATGTCGGTTGCATTTTATAATCTCCGAGCTATAGCCAATAAACAGTAGAAACTCCGTACGTTAGTCCCTGTCTCTCTTGTAACATTACTTTAAATGTTTCTTAAAACCGTCTGTTGATAATTTGTTCGCGTTATTACTACTAGGTTAACCAGGCAAATATTGCATTATTTACGCTATAAAAATACTCACGTGACTGAGAGATTGCTTCTCCTTAATTCCCTAAATCCACTCCGACGTGAACCGGCAAATTGCGAACCAAAGAACCTAACCTAGGACCGGACCTCGCGGTTCACAGGTCTTAAGTTTTAAGGGAGCGAGTTAATAATACATTTAAAATTCCACGCGGCAGGAATCGTTGGCGCAAAAATGCATATCGAAGTGGTAACCAAGCATCGTCTGCTTCGATTTAATTAATGACTCAACACTACTTTCCTAATTTTACTTTCATAAGCATCGCGTCGTAATCATAACGTGCTAGAAATTCTTAGAATTGAGCACTTCGTAATCATTTTACATACGGATATCTTTTTATAATGCATTTGCATGAATACAAAAGAAGTATTGGTACAAAAACCCACGTATTAAAGTACATCAAAAACAGACATTTCACATAGGATAATAAGTGGGTGGGGTGCAAGGTGGATAGACGACTTGAAAAACGTTGTAGAAACACGCTGGATGCAGGCCACTTTTGACAGGTCCGTCTGGAAATCTTTAGAGGCGGTCTATGTTCAATAGTGGACTGGATGTGGCTGATGATGATAAGGATGAGTATAATTGGGAGGACATAAGATGTGTTTTGTAACCGACTTAATGTCCAAAATCCTTCCCCCTGTACGCATGGTGAAAAACCCACTACAATGTTACGTTCCGAGGAATCTCGTTCGAGATTCAATGGGATACATCTGGCTGCTGTCAAGCGCAAAGTTTCTTTCCACATTATATTTGGACTGCTCGGTATGAGGCGTAGTGGAGTCAGTTTCATTATTTCTTTTTTTAATTTTTAAGTAAAGCTTGCAGACAAATAACAATATATGAAATATCTACCGTACGTAAGAAAGAGTTGCTAATTACAAGCTTTCACATATTAATTTGACAGATTCGAACCCAGAACCACGTGATCTTCACCTCAATAGACGCTGCCACTAAACCAATTAACTTCCATATCAGTATAAAAAAATGTCTAGTCATTTAACTAAGTTTAATTTTGTTTCACAGCAACTAACTGGGAGATTACTTTTAAACTGGAAACTAATTTTGACGCTTCTAAGATTTCGTGTCGCGTTAAGCCGGCTTAAGTTAATGCCGTAATGGCCGTCTCTTTGTCACGGTATCGGTTAATTAACTTCCGACCTAAGCCAGGCTTGTAAATCAAGGTCAGTCTAAATAATACAGTTCTCGATAGACTAAATAAAAATAATGCGATTTTAAATAGATCTCCTAAGTTCTATTGGCTAACTACAAATATCTGTATAACACTTTTTCGTGATAAAAGTAGCATACATATTCAATCGTAATATTTTATCTGTGTGTAAGGCTTGGTATTCGAATATTCGCCTTTTTACTATTCGAATATAATGGACTGCCGTATTGGAATTTTACGAATAATAAAAATGAACGAATATCACAAGCCCTATGACTGTGTGGCAAACTTCATCCAAATCCGTTTTGCGGTTTATGCATGCTCACGCCTTTTATCCCCGAAGGGGTAGGCAGAGGCGCAACTAGTGCACCCACTTTTCGCCAAGCGTATTCCGTCCCATGATGAGTGATAGGGGGCGAGCCTATCGCCATACCGGGCACAAATTCCAGACTCCGGGCTGATACTGAATAGAAAAATCCAATATCACTTTGCCCGACCCGGGGATCGAACCCGAGACCTCAGTCTTGCAGTCGTACCGTAATACAACTACGCCACCGAGGCGGTTTATGCATTTGCTTCTAATATGCATGCGTTAAAACATCTCTACGAACTCATATCAATATTATAAGGATGGCAGAATTTTGTTGTGGGTTAATAATAACGCCCTCTTAAAGCTTCAATCCTTTACGTTATAAAAATCTCGTCTAGTCACGCCTACAAGAGTTGCACTTACGCTTGTTAGGGTGGAATAGTCTATAAAATAAACCTTCGCATTTTGTACCTAAGTTCACAGTAAATTCAAACACGCGTTGAAAACTTTATTGTTTTAGTTTAAATTGTAAACGACACCGTACAGGAAAACGTGTTTTCCTTCTACCGTAATCGACAGTTCAGGATATTTATAGAACTTAAGGAATAATGTATTTCGATTTTATTAGAAGTAAAACACGTGTACAAGTACTAGCGCAGTGTTTGTCACTATTTACTAGAAGATTGAAGACGACAAAATTATAACGATCACTTTAAATACATGTCTCGCATGAACTTTTATTTTTTATTCTCTTTTTTCTTTTACCCCTTTTAGACATTTTGACATTGTTCAATTATAGTGACGACCAATCCATATCTATTACTATCAATGACTAAAGATATGATGTAGGTATTTAGTATAAATTACATTTGTAAACGTGGGTTAATGCATCATGAACGCCAATATATTTTTATCTGGTTGCTTCCAAATAGTATTTTATTTTATATCTTAAGGCTACATCCATGCATACATTAACCTGTGTAATAATAGCTAAGCTAGGACCTTATTATCCTCGCCGGCGAGGATCGTGGCGTTTCCTTTCCTCGTAATGTAAAGATATTCCTTCCCTTTCTTTTATACCAGCTCCACTTCTCCTTACCTAGCCCTATTCCCGTCCCCAATGTCCGTGACCTCTGTACCTATCAGCCCGTGCTGGTTGTTCATTATTTAATGTAGGTACTTTAACTTATTTAATTGGTATATGTACCTTTGTTATTGTCTATACCTTGTCATGACTTGTCATAAGTGCTTTTTAATAAGCCTATTTGATCAATAAATGATTTTATTTTTATTTATTTATTTTATTTATTTAACTAGACCCTTGATAAGTCGTTCTGCACCCAACCTTTGGTACTAGGTCTGCCGGAAGCAAGAGTCCTCAAAATAGTTACCATAGATTTGTCTTTTTTGTCGCAACGCAACATTATGGAAAACATAAAGCCCAGTGGGCATTTTCTATCTTCCATTGTATTAACAGAGAGGTCGTGGTTAAATGCTAAGCGGTGGTAGGTTGTTGATTGATCTTCCGATAACAAATCTTTTGCAATGCGTCTCAAACTTGTTGTGTACCACAGATATTCAACGATGGACCTTTTGGACACGTCGTCATTAAAGTAAATCAATAAACGGCCAAGCTATTTTCGATGAACACCATAAATCTTCCGATCTTATAGCGCCTTTACCCCAAAATGTCTCTAAACCTGTACAAACCACATTTTAAGGTCGTCGCCCCATTTCGGGCGTTCCGCGCGTCGCCCAAACAGACTCGTCTTGTCTTTTTGTTCGTTAACCACCGGACCGTGTAGTTCCAGCACGTGATGTCGAGTCATCTCAAAATGATTTGACGCAATCATTTTTTGAGTTTATTTCGTCATGGCTGTGATGATAGAGTTCTTTTTTGTATGGCAAATTTCAGAGGCAAGCAATGGTTGTAGAGATCCGTGTTTTTAGAAATTGTGGTAATCTTTGAGAGGATTGGGAGACGATTTGTTGGGACTCCGATCTCATTGACCTACTTAACGCAACAGGCTTCTGTGAAAAAAAAAGCGCTATGGTTCATATTTATTTATTAAAAATCAGACAAACATTTAAAATTACACAATAATAAAAATCACAAGAATTGTTTTAAATACAAAAATTACCAGATGTTCCAAAAACCAACATTACAATTACATAATATTAAATTGTTGGTCCAGATTTTACAGCAAATAAAGCACACTGGTGCATGGTATAATTCTGCCGACCATAATTGGTCTTATTGGTCGACTAACACTTACCCTTTCCTTACTTAAATAAAGTCCCCAATAAAGACGTGCGTCCATTAATCGGTTCAATAAGACATTCCTGGACACCACAATGAGACAATAGAAATTACAATAAACATGTACAGTCTGCAGCATAAGTAGCTAAACAAATTCAAAATTTCAAATTGCCTATAATATATACTTTTGTGTTCTTACCAATCTTTTTTTTTTCTTTTCACAAAAATAAAAGAACAGGCACTTACTTTACTTCAAACGAAGAAAAAAATGTTTCAGTTTAACTCAACGCGTATATAGGCGATATGAAATTTTGATTTTGTACAGATATTAATGCTGCTGACTGTACAGTCAGCAGCATAAGTAGATGAACAAATTCAAAACTTCAAATTGCCTACACACTTTTGTGTTCTTACTAATCTTTTTTTTCTCTTCATAAAAATAAAATAAAAGAGATTTACTTTACTTCAAATGAAGAAAAAAATGTTTCAGTTTAACTTAACGCGTATATAGGGGATATGAAATTTTGTTTTTGTACAGATAATTATGCTGCTGACTGTACACTGCGTCGTATTGTCGACGCGGATCGCATACTAAGTGTTGCGGGTTCGATGGGTTTCCTCCCGCGACGCTTTGTTTCAAACGGAAACGACCGGCGATTGTCTGTTATACGTCATTTGGTTTTGGGATTGTTTGTCAATTGGTGGTAGATATTGGGTAATAAAACATGATATTGAAGTTTTAATTCTTACGGAATACATTTAATGGCTAACCAGGAATTTCGCCAATCGAATAAGTTAAGGATTTATACTGCAGCCTCTGTTACGAAAAGCAGGCTAAAGAAATGTAGATGATATAATATCACTCACGGCTTCACCCGCTTTAGTTGAAGTATCTCCAGGATATAAATAGCGCATAGCACCCAATTATAATGTAGTTTTCTGATAGTGAAACAGTTTTCAAAGATCACATCATGGAAAGCAATACACACGACGAAAAGTGGGTGCATTAGTTTCGCCTCTGCCTACCCCTTCGGGGATAAAAGGCATGAGTGTGTGTGTGTGCACCCTTTCCATCCATATCCTCAAACAACCTATTCAAAATTAATAATTATATTGTAAAAGATAGCATTTTGACCAACCCCACATGGAAATAAAATTACATTTCGATTGGACTTCATACCCCATGTAATACGGCCTTCGTTCCCGCAGCATCATGCGCCTCAGCGCTAGACCCTGGCGACGGCGAGCCCTGGGGCCTGGTGGTGAACTGCGCGGGGGAGACGCGCGTTGGCCAGACGGAGGCGGTGTACGCCGAGGGCATCTTCACGCTCAGCCTGAACGTGGCCAAGAACTGCGCTAAAATGAAGGTGCCCAGGCTCGTAGAGATCTCCAGCGGACAGATGTGCAGCACGGATAAGGTAGACATTTAATAATTTTGGAGGTTTTTTTATTCATATTATTTTTCTATCTACATTTCACCAAGTTTTGAACAATTTCCTGGGGTGTGCCGTTTTGCGCGTATTCCTATACCGAGGCCCTAGTTATTTGTATTGTATCTTCACCCAGGGGCGTAGCTATATATTTCACATGGGGGTCCTACGATATAAAAAAAACTGTGGCGTGGGTTCATGCCTTGCATGACACCGTATACCCCCCCCCCCTCTCCTCCCCCCCCCCCCTCTCCCCCCCCCCCCCCCCCCCCCCCCCGTCACGTAGCCGTGATTGGTAGCCCGATCATTGTAGAAGCTAAGGGGGGTCCCCCAAAATGTCAGCGGTCAGTGGCGTAGCGTGGTGTATTGTAAGCTAAGGGGGGGACCCCCTAAACCCCCCCTTGTATACGCCCATGTCTTCACCTACCCAGTGTAATAAATCACAATATTCACATTTATGTTTTTTTGGATTGATAAGAGGATAGCTACCTACATTATCTGTATCTGGCATTGAAACTCAGCCACATGTCAAATAACTAAGAAAACCACAACGAAACCACATAAGTCTAAAACTTGTATTCATTCCAGCCCCACAAAGAAGACGGCCCGGTGAACCCGTGGACGGTCGAGGGTCGCATGAAGAACAAAGTGGAACAGGAGCTCAAGAACATGGATGGACTGAACTACACCATCATCA
Organism: Sphinx pinastri; assembly: GCA_947568825.1. Taxonomy (NCBI): domain Eukaryota; kingdom Metazoa; phylum Arthropoda; class Insecta; order Lepidoptera; family Sphingidae; genus Sphinx; species Sphinx pinastri. The sequence goes on along the minus strand of OX387627.1, from coordinate 2,141,760 downwards.
GGCCAGCTATAGTGTACGGCATCGGAGATAGGAGGAGCTTGAGTGAGTGTTTGGATTTCGATTTACCAGTTGGTCTAGAAGTAGTATTTGGGCTTTGAACAGGAAAAGTCTAGGTTTGATTACTATGTCGTACGATTTTAGTGTCGATTTCCTAAATACACGTAAGTAGCTGGACAAGTACTGGAAGGATTGGCCACAGAAAGATAGGCGCACGGCCGGCAATGGTCTGAGACAGGCATATTTGAAAAATTATGTAAATAAAAAAAACATTTAATTTACTACTTTAGGTATTTTTCTCGAAAATCAGTCATTTTAGGCAACCTAGATAGGCATTCCTCCATTTATAAATGTTAACCCGAGGTACGGCCCCATCTACCTTATCATAGCTAAAAGCGGCCGCTCATTGCTTTCCAAATTCATCAAAATTCAGTACCAGCCAAGTATTTGTCCAAGCAAATAAAAATGTCTATAATATTAAAAACAAGGCTCGTTCAAATATTTCGCACAATTATCATTCTGAAGGTGGGAAGTGTGTTATTTTTTCATCCATTGTCACAAATCATTTTTGTCGTGTGAATGTTCGTAATTATTTGTCCCGTTCACATAAGGCCGAAGAATTTAAGGAAAAACAACAATGTTTTATGGGCTAAATAAGAAAAAAAAAATTACGGTCTATAGTATTATACGATTTTATCCCTATCTCTGGATTGATCGCAGAACAAAGATATATGATCTTAACTCATTTATTACTTAAATTTGTTTATTGCGTTTTTTTTAATCTGTGAGCTAAAACTTCATCAAAATCGATGCAGCACTTTTTGCGATACCCTTTATTAAACGTACATTAGTAAATAAACCCCTGAATTATAACATGTAGCACATCGGCAAAAAAAAAAGAAAACTAAAAAAAATATGCTGAGATTAACACAGCCATATCTGTACTGAAAACGGAATTTTGAGCGTGCATATCTAAAAACCCTATATTTATGTGTTGTGACTACTTTGCCGATGTGCAATATGTATTATGAATGCTGTGAGAAATGTGTGTCCATTGAATAAAATAAAAACTTCATATTTATAAATATCAATAGGAACCATAAAGTTAGAATGGATATTTTAACTCACGTGTAAAAATATATTTGTTAAAGTAATTGTAATTTTTTTTCTAGCCCCTCGCCTCCTATACGGCGGTATCTACAAACACCTGAACGAGACAATGAAGCTTCTCTGGACAGCTGACCTGAAGATGAACACGGTCCACGTGAGTGACGTGTGTCGTGCCGCGTGGACCCTCGGCACCAGCGGACAAGCGAACAGACAGATATACAACGTAGTGGATGAGGCCAACACCACGCAAGGGCTGCTGGCTGAGCTGGTGTCTGACATCTTCAACATTAACCATGATTATTATGGTACCGCTATTTCCACGCTGGCTAAGGTTTGTGCAATTAAATTTCCGTTTTTAAATCATATATTTTCTTGGTTATTAAAGGTTCACAATCCTTCCTTTATTATGGAGTAGTTTTTTATACAATGAGACGTCAAATCTCCGTCTTTTATTTATACTTAGTATAAACTTAAATATTTTCTAATCTGGAACACACAGATACGCATTGTCTTGTTGGTAGTCTGCAATCGGCATAATTGTCTTTATAATATAGCATCTAAAACAAAAATAATGACCCATTTATAAAAAATCTGCTCATGTTACTATTATTATTTATAGATTAAATAGAAATCACAAAATAAATTTGGAAAAGTTGAAATCAAAAATATTTCGTGGCCCATGAGGGGATCGAACCCGCGACCTTCGCGTTATTAGCACGACGCTCTAACCAACTGAGCTAATGGGCCGATAGGAGACTTCGCGAAATTATCTAACCAATTGTTTAGATAAACACAATATTAAAGATTATGTAAGTTCATATTCCATGAATAAAACTGCTGAGTACGTAACTGTTTGTATCAATACAAATTTAGACGCAGATATCATTATGTTGCTTAAAGTCCAGTAAACACAGGTTATGAAAATTCTAGCAGTATGTCGCCTAAGGATTATTCTAAACACTAATACCACAAACCAATTATATTAAATAATGTATATTATGGGGAATTAACTATCCTGTTATTTTTTTGAAGGGTGGCATCAGCATACTGCGTCCTAATATATTTCTTCTACTTGTTCTTCATTATAGCTGTTTTCACAAAAATTTACGGAGTTCCATATAGTCTGACAGTCCGTAACCGACTGACACGCAAGGCACAGATCGTCCTTATTTATAACCTCTGCCACAGTAATTAAGAGTACCCTCAATGATCAATAACCATTATTTTGAGTAAATGGGAATAGATATGTCCTCGCTTAATTAATATATTTATCAAAAATTTTAAATGCGTTCAGAGGGCCGAAATTAATGTTTTGTCGTAATGATTATAACTATTCTAAATGAATGGCATAGAATTTGTCCTGTGAGTTTAGTAGGATCATTTTAATGATAGAACCATTGAGCTAGACTGTACTTAACGAGAACGCGCGTCCGACATCTAATATTGTGTTCTGCGCACCGGAACGTACGATATTCATGCGCTTAGAATCTCGTATGACGATGTTGTTTAATTTTTATGTTTGTGATTGATCGAGAGACTAATACGTCAGTCACGTGTTAGTCTCTCAACCAACCCCAATAAAACTAAACAGTCGTGTCGTGTTTTTTGCCACATTTTAAGCCCACAGAGCAGCCAAGGTGTTTGGACTATACTATATGATGCTCGCTCTCTGATGAAAAAAGTTATTCCGCGATAAAAAGTAGCCTATAGCACTCACGAGTAATGTAGCTTCCTATTAGCGAAAGAATTTTTACAATCGGTCCAGTAGTTCCTGAGATTAGCGCGTTTAACCAAACAAACTCTTCAGCTTTATAATATTAGTATAGATAGATATGTTTTTAAAACACGCTCGATTGTTGTAGAACGACATAGCATCAGTGGCTGAGGAGGCGAACGACAAGCACCTGACGGCGTGGGCGGACATGTGCCGCAAGTACTCGCTGGAGCACACGCCCCTGGAGCCCAGCGCCGGCGCCGAGCTGCTCCTCAACAAGCAGCTGTGCCTCGACGGGGGCAAGGTCCGGCCCCTCCTGCCCCCCAGCGTGCCCGCCCCCACCACCGACAACTTGCGACAGGTACTGATCAGTTGTCACTCACGGCTTTGTTATGGAGGGAAGTGGACAATTAATATTTCCAACTCCTCCCTATCTTTCTATTTGATTAATTTCGTTGCGGGATAAAGACAGACTAGTGTTCCCTGAGACTCGCCGAGCTTCACCGCTTGGTGTCATAAAATGCGTGCCATTATTGATCCTGGCTTACAGGAGTTGTAGTGGCGGGTGTGAGGGCGGGATAGTCTCACGGCTTTGTGTGCATGAACATCTTACAAAAATAAATTATATACTGCCCACTGCTGAGCACGGGCCTCCTCTACTACTGAGAGGGGTTAGGCCTTCGTCCACCACGCTGGCCTAGTGCGGGTGTGTAATGTCGGCGTACGGTAATGTCAACTTTAAAGAGATGTATTGAATGTAAATGCAAGGTTGGCAATGGTATTTGCATGCTAAGTTCAATCCAAATATCGCAACTTTAGGACGAAAACGACACAATTTAAAAAAATCGAAAATTGAGTTATCGTCATAAAATTACTTAAAACGAAATTTTCAATACAACAATAGCTCAAACACCGCCATATTCAAGCGGGAAAAGGACAGAACTATTATATCGGTCCCTTTTTTAATATATTTTCATACTAAAGGGACCAGTTTTAAGTAATTTTATGACGATCATCCAATTTTAGATTTTTTTGAATTGCGTCGTTTTCGTCCTAAAGGTGCGATATATTTAGTACTTTATATGTGATAGACTTTTGCTCGCGGCTCTACCCGCGTGAATGAGTTTTTCCGGGATAAAAATCCCGCTTTATATTTTCCTGGGATAAAAAGTAGCCTATGTTACTCGCTGATAATGTAGCTTTATATTGGTGAAAGAATTTCTGAAATCGGTCCAGTAGTTTTTGAGTTTATTCGTTACAAACATACAAAAATACAAATGTTCCTCTTTATAATATTAGTATAGATTGGGTAACAAATTTCATATACTTCCACATTTATATTAGTAGCATTAAGGCAAGCCTTCGTGTTCCAGGTGCTCGAGGACTACGCTTCAATGAATCTCTTCCCGAAGGAGCTCCTTCTATGACCACAGAACTAAAGGGATCAGCTATTTTTGTATCGACAAGCCATTTTATTAAAAGACGAAAATTTTAATCCTATATACATAAGCTTTGCGTCGAGTTTCCGATCGACAGCGCGAGCATTTTATTGTAAGACTAAAGTCTATTTAAGGTATATCGATAAGTGATATTGTAATCGATATAATAGTATCGAATAGAGAATTCTAAGAAAACTATGCTCTTAACAACATCTTAGTATAAAAAATATATAAAAAAAGAGATATGTGAGTTTCCTATATGATTTTAACCGATTATAAAATACTAGTATATCGATTAAAGTGTACCGTCATTTTAAAGAATCGATTTTATTCACCAATCAGAGTGCTTTAGGCTGGCTTATTTTGTAGTTTGGCTGAAAATTTACAGGATTTTTCTAACATTAAACTGCACTGTGATAATGACGTGTGATGCTGTGAAACTCTAAATGTCTAGTATTCCGACAAAAATATTTTAGGTGAGTGGACAATAAAATCTATAAGACGTCTAACGAACTAAATGTCTTACTATTAAGGAATTGAAGACTGCGGATACAAAGAAGCAATGGCTAGAGATCGGATTATAGATAGTACATCATCTTTAAATATGTTGACAGATGAGGTAAACGAGCCAGAAGATGATAACAATAAATGATCCCACTGACCATAGTCGCACATAAATAAAAGCTTGTAAAAATGCCCAAAAATAATAGCAAAGTGGTGAGTTTGTGCAGTTTTTGTCATACACCGGACGAGGTGAACATCTTGGGTGGTTTGAGACTTCCAAACACGTGGAATCGTAGTTCTTTAGCTCATCGTTCCGACCAATGAATATCTTAAGCCATTTGCAATTTTATTCTTTAGCTCATCGTTCCAATCAATAAATATCTTGAGCCATTTGTAATTTTAATAACTAAATTTGGTCCTTCAAACCATCTGTGCAAAAAAATCTTCGCAAGGATGCTATATTCCGATCTCTAGCTCTAACCGTTGGTTTTTACTAAATTCTATGTCTGGTCAATCGATAGGCATTTACGCGTATTCCATCCAACAGTATCAATTGAGAAACGAGATTATATTGTAGTGGCGCATCCTAGCTGCGTTTAGAGGTACTTAAACGATATTTTTACTTTATTCTATGGTGCGAAATACTTATAAGCGACGAAACTGGCCTCAAAAACACACATTTTATAAAAAAAATCGATACTGCCCTACGACCATTTTACTCACTGCCTAGTGCCTACATATGGAATGTCGATAGTTTTAAATATAAGAATTTAAAGTGTCTAGGAATTGGTAAAATTCTGTAGATCTATGTTGGTAAGATGCAAAATAAATTACGCATAGTATTTTCTTATCGATAAGTCACACGTTTTGTTATCGATACACACACAAATATCGACACTTCCAATACTTAGCATTTTATAGGCCGTCATAACTTTAACGTAGGGAGAAATTTATTGAGTACATTTTTATCATATTCTCGTAATGTGCTTTGTATCATGTCTTTTTAGCCAGTGCACTTATTCCTTGGATATGATTGCTCACAGAAACGAGGTTTCAATATGTATATTGTGTTGATAAGTTTAGAATATATTGAATCTTATTTCGATCAAAATTTTAATCATTTCGGAATTTCGGAACTCCGATGTATTTACAAATATAAAATGTTTTGTGCTCATTTTAGTGTAATCCTTGGACGCCCGCGGTGGACACCGGTGTCCATTTATATAAGGAAATTCATCATCAGCCACATGACGTCCACTGCTGAACATAGGCCTCCCCCAAAGATTTCCAGACGGACCTGTCAAAAGCGGCCCGCATCCAGCGTGCTCCTGCTACCCTTATCAAGTCGTCTGCCCACCTTGCAGGTGGACGGCCGACGCTGCGCTTGCCAGTACGTGGTCTCCACTCGAGAACCTTTTTGCCCCATCTGCCGTCAGTTCTTCGAACTATGTGCCCTGCCCACTGCCACTTCAGCTTGCTAATCCGCTGGGCTATGTCAGTGACTTTCGTTCTTCTGCGGATAAGGAAATTAGCTTATAGCTATATATAAGCGGGCGTTGACGGGTAACCATACACATTTCTGTACTATTTCTTAATTACATTTTTAGCAATATGTACAGAATATATAGTTTACTATTAAGCGTCAAAAATAAGACCGCAATATTTAAAATATTGAGCACGCTGAAAGGAATCGTGCGAACACTAAAGTGCTTTATCGATATCGATTATATTCGATAAATGAATGTCGATGCTGTATCGATTAAAATTATATTTACTAATGATTCTCTAAATCCTATTAGCCATTACTATTCGAGTATTGAAAGAGTATTGTTTGAAATTATTGAAGCTTGCGATGTTTTGTATTATTTTGATGTCTCAACGTATTATGTAATAAATACTTTTATTTGCGTAATTATTTATTTTAATTTAAACTCCCTGTTATAGTAATTTTCTTCACATAAAAAAATTCATTGCCTTTGCGCCATCCCTAAAATAAACCAGAATCTGTAGTTGAAGTAACTTCAAGCTCTACAACGACTGTGTCATGATATTCTATGCCTCGACGCACACATCACACGTATTTCCCCGAAGGGTTAGGCAGAAGTACAACCATTGCACCCACTTTTCACCATGGCTGTTCCCATGCCGTGAGAGACGACGAGCCTATCACCATATTGGGCAGTAATTCCAGACTTCGGACTGATAATGAGGAGGAAACTCAACATCACTGATCGACCCGGTATTCGAATCGGTATAGCTCGGTCTCCGATAAAGTTTTTCCATATGACAAGTCGATACATGTAGAGCTTGATGGGTGGCAGATCTCAGATCTTAAACGGTATACACAGCGCAATTCCACTTAAATACTTGAGGAATAAAAACACTGCATTTTCTCTTAGTTTTTTATTCAAGACAAATAACATTTAAAAGTCAAAACAATACTGCAACAGGCAGCACTCGGCTAAAACAATTTATTGCACATACATTGAAAGATTAGTAAACTTGAAGGCCTTAGCTGTCAAATCAATATGTACTATTTAACGCCATTACGATCGTAACCAAACGAAATTGTAAAAAGTATCGATTTTAAACCAAAATAATAAACGGGGTATTTTGGTTTTACAATATGGTGTTATGAAAATATTAAATTGTACTTACAATAAAATTAATTTAATCAGTGCACCGAAATTAATACAAAGTTTTTTCGAATGTATGAATTTGATACCAAAAAAATGACCCTACCCAGTTTATCTCTATCAGATTAAAGGAATATGAATATGTTCACAATACAACAATTAGTCTCACCATTGAAATACAACCAGCATCTAAAGGCGGCACAGACCGCAGCCAAGCATTTGCATATAAAACGCATTAATTCAAGGAATTAACACAGGTTCACTTGTCAGAACAATAGACCTAACCAAAAATACACGAAGTCTGAGGTACGGGTAATGTCATCCACGTAGACACGCCCCATCACTTTTTAAGCGATGGTGCGAATAAAAAAACTGACCCTAGCGTCAGTCTCGAGATATATTCATCGTAGTAAGCGACCAGGGAAGGTAGTGGGGCGAATCATCGTGGATGGCATTATACAATAAAATTATTTTTATTTATTTATTTATTTAGTATTTGGGAAACATACAGAACAATTAAAACTGAAAGTAAATAAAATAAATATAAAACAAATTATGAACTCAGAACCAAGTTAAATTATTATGGGACCACTTCGTAAACTTCTTTTATTTAATAAAAATGATATAAATACATAAAAATTACAAACATTAATTGAGATTTGCAAGTTGGTCAAAAATACTTAACTCAGAAAATACAGTGGCCATGTGTGTTCAATATTTTACACTAAACAAAACACAATAACGTTAAATATTTTATCTGTGAGATAATTCTTTTTTTGGTCTGAATTTATATTGCCTGAACAAATTCTTTACATTTGAATTATTGCAAATACTTTGTTGCTATGAACCCACACCCTTAACAATGTTTAACAATTATTAATCTATAATTTAACCACTTGGGAAGCAATGGACTCCTTAAATAAGTTATGAGCATAGATTTGTACCCTTGTTAATCTTTCAATATTCGTTTTCTTGGCAACACTGCAAATATTTTTTAACTGGAACCTTATGCGTAGGTAGTAAAAACTATTTTCGCGTTTTGACAGGAAACGTCATGGGAACCCCGGTCCAAAGCGAATGTTGACCGTTTAATAGGACCTTATAAGTAGTAAAGTATGGAAGAATCAATAGGGTAGTTACTGATTTTATACAATATTTTAGAACCAAATAATAGTGTCAAAATTGTACATGAAATGAAGCAGCAATTAATATTTAAATATTCATATAAGATGACCGGATTTTATTTATTTATTTATTTATTTATTTATTAATTTACAGAAAACTTACAGCTAGCATAGATATAGTTTGTATAAATATTATGTAACAGAAGGCCAATTAAAAGTTTTCACAGATATGTATACATTTATGTTAGAATTAATTAGCAGACAGCTTAGAAGATTACAGAAATACTTAGTATAAATAAAACGTAAAGAGAAGTGATATATATTATAAAAAGAAAGCATCAGCCAAGATTTTCTTTAATTTCGAGACACTTGTAAAAAATAAATCTAAATCAACGTCCTCTGTCAATGAATTAAATGTTCTACTGACTCTGGATATATAGGAGTTTTGATGATAAACCGATTTCGCAGTGGGTACATGCAATAGGTATGGTTTCCTTATATACCTAGTATGGGTACGTAACCCTATTTTTGTCAGTAGCTCAGGACAGTCCACCGAACCGTTCGCAATGTTAAAGAGATACGCTAAGTCAGCTATGCGCCTTCGTTCTTCTAATGGAAGAATGTGAAATTTTTTGCAGCGGCTTATATAATTTGGTAAATACTTGTGGGACCGATATTGTAAATACCTCACAAACTTTCTCTGAATGCTTTCAATTCTCTCAATATAACAATTGTAATTTGGATTCCATACTTGTGAACAATATTCGAGATGGCTACGCACAAGACTACAGTATAATACTTTAATTGTTTTTATATTGTTGAAGTCAGACGATATTCTCATTACAAACCCCAATGCCTTAGATGCTGCCTTGATGATGTTGTTGATATGGATATCAAACTTAAGTTTTGAGTCGAACGTTACTCCTAAGTCTTTGATAGAATTGACTCTGGCTAAGGGGGTTTCGTTAATTGAGTATGTAAATTCAATGGGGCTTGGTTTTCGTGTAAAGGTACAGATGTAGCATTTAGAGACATTTAAATCTAACTTGTTGACTCTGCAGTAATTTGTGAAACGATTTAGGTCCTCTTGTAGTGCGAAATTATCAGCTCCAGTAGCAATATGACTAAAAATTTTCATATCGTCTGCGTATAAAAGTATTTTTGAATTTAGAAAGCTTTTATCAATGTCGTTAACAAATATAATAAAAAGTAATGGAGCTAGTAATGATCCTTGAGGTACTCCGGATGGTACATGAGAGGCTCTGGATGAAAAACCATTTAGAACTACTGTTTGACATCTATTTTCAACGTAAGAGGTGAGCCATCTATAAAGATTTCCTCTAATGCCGACAGCTAACAGTTTGCGCAGCAATAACACATGGTCGATCCTGTCAAATGCTTTACTGTAATCTGTGTAAATTACATCGACTTGATATCGTGATGACATGGATTGAGCTAGGTAGTTACTACAGACTAGCAAATTTGACGTAGTGGATCGACCACTGAGAAAACCGTGCTGGTTTTCACTAAAGCTGTTCTTAAGCGATGCATACAGATGTTTGTAGACAGTTCTTTCTAATATTTTTGCGAAAATGCACAGTTTTGAGATAGGCCTATAGTTCTCAACAACATCCTTTGGTCCTTTTTTGTGGATAGGTGTGATAAAAGCCGTCTTCCAGATTTTAGGAACTAAGCCATCGCTAAAAGATCGTCTGAATAACAGGGACAGCGGTGTCGATATGCTTTTGGCGCACTTTACGATGAGAATTGGTGGAACGTTATCAGGGCCTGCTGACTTGTTTAGATCGATTGATTTGAGTAATTTATAGACCTCGTGTTCCTTAATTTCAATAGACCCAATGTCTGCTAAAGCATGTGCGGCCTGTGACATCGTTGGTTCATCGTCAGAGATGGTGCTGGGTGTGGTATTCGATTGTCCTAGGAAATTCGAATCGAAATACGAACAAAACATGTTACAGATTTCTTCGCCATCATTAGAGCAGTTCCCGTTATATTTAAGAGTTGAAGGGTAAGTATTAGATTGCCGTTTACTTTTTACATAGGACCAGAATGTTTTGGGATTCTTGACTATGTTGTCTTCGATGGCTGTCATGTAATGGATGAATAGTTCACTTTCGAGGATTTTTGCTCTATCCCTTAGTAAAGTAAACGAAGAGTGGTCGCCTATGTTATTATACTTTTTATGTTTAGCGTGATACTTCGCTTTTTCTTTAAGCAGTTTTATTAGCGGCTTATTATACCATGGAGGAAATTTAGATTTAGAAGAGACTATCTTGGTCGGGATGTTTTTAGTGCGCAACCTATTAAGCGTGCTATAAAAGAATTCAACAGCCTCCTCCAGTGATCTACACTTAATTTCATTGTTCCAGTCTATTTTGTCTAATTCGGTTGATATAGCGGCAAAATCACCTAAGTTATAAAGATATTTCGTGTATGGGGTGGAAGGCAAAGTGTGAAGTTGCACAAAATCAGCCGATATACAGAGGGCTCTGTGATGAGAATCTTCTGGAACCAAAGGACTACAGCTACCAGATACTGAAACATCATGATTTGAGAAGATGAGATCGAGTAATCGATTGTTGCAGTTGAAGTGCGAGTTGTACTGCAACAGATTACACATGTCAATATCATCAAAAAATTTGCGTTGAACGGAACTATTTATGTTATCCGGACCCAATGAATAGCCATCATCAGAAACCACCCATGTTATATCCGGTAAATTAAAATCTCCTAGAATTATGAATTTATCCGTGGGGTTTTTTAAAATAATATTCACTAAATGATCAGAGAAATGTAATAATTGCGTGTGTATCGAGTTACCCAAATTTTGATTACATATGTAAGCGACGCATACATGCATATTATATGAAATCTTAGGTTTCTTATGGTGAAAAGTTAACACTACCCAGATATCCTCGGCTGGAGAACACCACTCAACATTAATTTCGGCACTTAGTTCTCTACGTACGGCTATGAGTACGCCCCCGCCTAAAACTTGACCAGTATCAGAGTAATTTCTATCACGCCTCCAAATACTGTACTGTACATTTCGAGCTAGCAATACCTACCAAATAGGAAGGTTCTTAATAGAATGTCAAAACAGTAGTATAGACCCCAACAAGCAAAATGATGAGACAAGAATATGCATATTATTAACGACAACAATGTTTTTATTTTACAAGATAATAATCTGTACAAACTGTATTAACTCGGTAACAAGTGGATTTACAATCGATAAAATAGTTCACTTCACTATAGCCTTCAATATTTAGACGACCGACCGGAAATTACAAGGTTCTATTAAGTTTTACGAGAGCTGTCTATGCCCTGTCCCGTGCTGGCAACACTACGCGTCGGTTCCGGCGTCCGCGGCCATCTTGCGCGGGCGCTTCCGCACTTGGCCAACGATATCGACATTCACCATAAATAGTTCTATTTTGTAGTTTATGTACTTTGTTTCCTTTGTTATAATATTAAATAATCATGCTCGTGGTAAACGCAGCCTGCAATTATCAATAGAACCTTGTACAAACCAGTTGACACTCAAACGAGAATTCATTAACCCAATCGGCAATTTGTTTCAGCCTAATGTCCCACACATAAACGTCCTTCGAACCCAGGGCCTTTCAAATTTCGGCATTTCGGTAACTAGCAACACCTTTACCCTCAATGTAGAACAAAATTCGTCGGATCCTTGTCATTCAAGCACGTAACACCAACTAATGGTGGTGTGGGAGACTGGAGCAGATGCCGGTGGGTAGAGGAGCCACGGCGAGGCGCGGGCCGTCATGCGTGCGCACACTCTACTGCACTCACGTGGCAGTAGTCCGTCAGGGGGACTATCACCACTTGTATCTGCCGACAATACACTTGTAACTATAAAATGGCATTAGCTTTGCCCCATTTGTGACGTTACGGATGTATTAAGGGGTCAGCAGAGATACGTGTAGTGTTACAGAATTTTTAACTTGGGAATTGAAAGCAAAAAATCAGCTGTAACAAACGCCTGACACCCGTATTCTAAGACGATTCCTCGAAAATTGCTTGACTCCACTCAACCTCACTGGAGGAAATCTGTATTCTTAGTTGAAAAAAATCTCCTCCACTCAACGTCCCTCAAGATTTTTCCTTTCTCGAGGTAAGGAATCAACTGTCAAACTCAAGGTACCTCGCGACGTACCTTAAGGAAGACTCAAGGAAAGATTTACGCTTGGTAAACAGTGTTACAATCGATATTTTTACGTGTGTTATTTATTATTCGTATTAAATGGATTTCCAACAGTTCCTGCAATACTTGTACGATACTCCATACGAATATCCCGAACGGCGTTGTTTAAGAGATGCAAAAAACCCGATAAAGTTTTACGACGACACAAAATTTCAAAGACGCTATAGTTTTGGGCTCAGGTTTTTAGGCAAAGACATTAAATAGTATAGTTATTAGGAAAACCACTATCGTAAACATTTTATTACCAATTGTTTTAAAATTTACATTTAATTTAAATTTGAAATTATTACGAAAATGAAAACAAAAGGCACAATAATTAAGTAATTAACTATTTAGTAAGTAAAATATTTTCAATATTAGGTACGCTCTGGCTTCAAACAAAACAGAAATAATGACATTGTTTCGTTTGACGGTCACTTTTCGAGTGACCACAGATTAAAAAATCGAAGAGTTTTCGCAAAAACTCTAATTTATCTGTACATCGATGACGTATTTAATGTCGTAATTCCTTGACTCGACCTCACTCGAGGATCCTCAAGAATACCTCAAATTTTAACTAAGAATACCATTTTCGAGGATTCCTTGAATTAATCCTCAAGGTAACCTCGAGTGAGATAAGGTTGAGGAAGTTTAGAGGAAAAGTCTTAGAATACGGGTGTGAGTGTAGGTTATGGCAATAACACCCACAAGTGAGTTCACTTACCCGCAGCTGGTCCCGGTTGGGTCCCAGGAGGTGCTTTGGTTCGGGGAAATCACAGCTCTCTGTGCATTTCGAACACCGTCTGTTGGAAATAAAATAATAAATTACGGACGGCCTATTTCGGCCTTTAAGACCTTTTGAACCACGTAACAATCGGGTCGTCTTGAAGATCCAAAAATATTTGAATTCACTACTGCAATTTTTTTAAATGACATATGTTTTGTATATAATATGGTTTTTCATGGATGATTTTAATTAGTTTTCATAAGTTAATGAAAAAAATCCAGTGGGCTTAGAATGTGACAAAAAAATACGGCATGACTCCGCTTCGTCTTATTGGGGTTGGTTGCGAGACTAGCACGTGACTGACGTATTGGTCTCTCGATCAATCACAAACATCAACATTAAACGACAACGTCTTTGTGTCACTTTCTAAGCCCACAGTTGACATTTGTATACGTTTTTTGTCGCTATATAGGAGTAAAGTTAAAAGTAATGCTACGAAAACCTTTTAGATACCCTACAGACGACTTATACAAGGAATGCAATGTGTTACGGGTTCGCCAATTATACATCAGTAAAGTAGCTATCGTAATTCATAAGCGCATAATAAACTCTGAAGAATTTGATAATCTAAGTTCTAGACGCACATACAAAATTCCGCTGCCAGCCATAAAGTCAAGCTTTGCAAGACGCTTACCAAACTATATGCATTCTTTTGTATACAATAAAATCTGTCGTCAGTTGAATATAAAGTCTTTAACGTGTAATAAAGCGAAATATATGTTAGAAAAATGGCTGCAAGGTATGAACTACGAGGATACTGAGGAAATTCTTGTAGGTTCTGCTTAGGGCACATTTAAACACACATACACACACACACACACACATACACAAACACACATATATAATACAAGTGTACTTAGTTAATAAGCTTGAATCTATTTATTTATAGCGATGGTTTTGGGATGTGTATCGGACTTGTCGCCGAATTTAAAAATATAATATAAGTGCAGCGGCCGCCGTGAATTACTGTAATAAATAATTGTAAATGTAAAAACCTTACTTATGGTTGAGGCCGGCAGGCGTGGCATGTGAGGCGTGTGTGGGGGGGGGCGGGGGGGGGCGGGCTCGGCGCGGGCGGCGGGCGAGTACAGCGGCGTGTTCAGCGAGTCAAAGTCTAACGCGCCGTCGATGTTCAGCATCCTGCATCCAACAAATCATATTAGCTCTGTAATGCTGTCACGGAGAACTACTAATGAACCTGCACACACACATAATAATAATCCCCTTCCTAGCCGATTTCGGCCACAGCGGCCAATCTCAACGGAGATCAGCCAGGTACGCAGGAGATATTATAGTGCACAAGTGTGTGCGCAATACACAAGTGCACGAGCTATTCCTTTACTCTCATAGTCCGGTGAGACGGCAATCCGACATGACCGGAGAGAGATCAGGCGCAGGACCAACGGCTTTACGTGCTTTCCGAGGCACACAAACAACAACAACTTCACACCGACAACTTCCTGACTCCGAGCTGCGACTGAGTAATTTTTAGGATGGAAAAACCCAGTCACAATGTTTTTGGCCCGACCAGGACTCGAACCCAGGACCTCAGCGCGCAAATCGTACTCGTAACGCGTACACAATACAACTACGCCACCGAGGCAGTCACACACAAATATCGGATTACTGTCTCATTGGGCGCCAGTTTCCTGGCGTCTAGTGGCAAGTGTCAGGTTTTAATTAAATACTCTAGAATGTGACAAAAAGACAACTCGTAAGACGAAGTCGTTTAATTTTGATGATTGTGATTGATCGAGAGACCAATACAACAGTCACGTGTTAGTCTCTCAACCAATCCCAATAAAACGAAACGGCGCACAGTGGGCGGAAAAACGGGTCTCCCTTTCATAGGAATTTCGAAAAAAAAATTACGAGGTTTCTCAAATCTGAGTATGCAGTATTGTTAATATCATTGGAGCATTTAATATTATTGCAATTTTGGACAGTTTTTTATGTCAAAAAATGAAGAAAATGGAATTTGAAAGTTTTCAATGTATGAAAAAGACTTTTGTTTGCCTCATAACTTTTTTCCATATTAAGATGTAAAGCTGAAACTTTCAGGTATTGTAACTTAGGCCTTACCCAAGCCATATGACATTTGACCTTGACCCCGGCCGTGCCCGTTTAGGAGATATAAGGTAAGTAAAAATGCATGTTTAGCCCATACTTTGACACAGACTAATATGCCTTAAATAAATTAATTTCTTAATTTTTTCTATGCAGCATTATTATACGATAGTTAAACATCTCAAACTACTTTTTACTTTGACCTTGAAGGAATCCGTTCCAAAGATATTAATCAATTAAAAGTGCATATTTTGACCATAATGACACATAGGCATAAATACATGTAGTAACTATTTGTCTGAAATTAGTTATCCTGGTATTGTTATACGTTAGCCAAAGACCTTATATGACTTTTGACCTTGACCTTCAAGAAGCCCGTTTAAAAGATATCATTGAATTAGAAACGCCTATTTCGCCGATGATATCAGAAGGGATTATGAACTTCAAATAAATCAATTTTGTTTTATGCAGTATCATTATAATAAAATGATAGCTAAAGATCTTATACGTCTTTTCACTTTGACCTTGAATGACCCCGTTCCAAAGATATGAATTAATTAAAAGTGCACAATATTATGATCATATTGTCATACGGGCATAACTACATAACGCAAGTCACTGTCTTTAATTTGTTATCCTGGTCAATATCGTATAACAATTTATGCGTTAGCTAAAGACCTCATTAGACTTTTAACCATGAACTTGAAGAAGCCCGTTTATAACATATAAATGAATTACAAATGCTTATTTCACTGATGATACCACACAGAATTATGAACTTCAAAGAATACAGTGTCTCAAATTTGTTATTACATAATAACTAAACACCCCATTAAACTTTTGACCGTAATTCCAAAGATCTCCATTCATGGAGTATGAAAATTATAAAGGAGATGTCCGCTTTTTGTATGGGTGCTGGGCCTCAAAATCTAACCATGTTCAAACTTTAGGGATACTAAAGGGTCAAAATATGGAACTCGAATCCATAAAAAAATAATTTTATACCCGTCCACTCATAAGTAACTTTTTTAAACGTTCATATTAAGTGTAGTTTATAAGCAAAATAAAATTACATAAATCTCAAAATCAGAGGTCTTAAAAATTAAATTATTTATTGTAAAAGGCTAGTTTTTAGGAGTTCTATCCAAATATATAAACTGTATTGGTTAGAATTTTAGGCCCGATTTTGGACATGTTCTTTGCATCATTGACTTATATAAGCATCCTAAGCTACTTGCTTAGGATTATCCATTAGAAGTCCCATTTTATCACGAAACTGATCTTTCATGGTTGTTGTTCATGTTCATGTCCTTTAGCTTGACATTTCTTAAAGTAAAGGCGGTATGCTATGTGTCATAATATCGGCTAAAGCATTTCTAACTCATTTATATCTTTTAAACGGGCTTCTTCAAGGTCATGGTTAAAAGTCTAATGAGGTCTTTAGCTAACGCATAAATTGTTATACGATATTGACCAGGATAACAAATTAAAGACAGTGACTTGCGTTATGTAGTTATGCCCGTATGACAATATGATCATAATATTGTGCACTTTTAATTAATTCATATCTTTGGAACGGGGTCATTCAAGGTCAAAGTGAAAAGACGTATAAGATCTTTAGCTATCATTTTATTATAATGATACTGCATAAAACAAAATTGATTTATTTGAAGTTCATAATCCCTTCTGATATCATCGGCGAAATAGGCGTTTCTAATTCAATGATATCTTTTAAACGGGCTTCTTGAAGGTCAAGGTCAAAAGTCATATAAGGTCTTTGGCTAACGTATAACAATACCAGGATAACTAATTTCAGACAAATAGTTACTACATGTATTTATGCCTATGTGTCATTATGGTCAAAATATGCACTTTTAATTGATTAATATCTTTGGAACGGATTCCTTCAAGGTCAAAGTAAAAAGTAGTTTGAGATGTTTAACTATCGTATAATAATGCTGCATAGAAAAAATTAAGAAATTAATTTATTTAAGGCATATTAGTCTGTGTCAAAGTATGGGCTAAACATGCATTTTTACTTACCTTATATCTCCTAAACGGGCACGGCCGGGGTCAAGGTCAAATGTCATATGGCTTGGGTAAGGCCTAAGTTACAATACCTGAAAGTTTCAGCTTTACATCTTAATATGGAAAAAAGTTATGAGGCAAACAAAAGTCGTTTTCATACATTGAAAACTTTCAAATTCCATTTTCTTCATTTTTTGACATAAAAAACTGTCCAAAATTGCAATAATATTAAATGTTCCAATGATATTAACAATACTGCATACTCAGATTTGAGAAACCTCGTAATTTTTTTTTTCGAAATTCCTATGAAAGGGAGACCCGTTTTTCCGCCCACTGTGCGGCGTCGTGTCGCGTGTTTTTGTCACATTCTAAGCCCACTGACCTGTTTTGAGCTGAGAATCGATGCACGCGCTCCACCACCGAGGAGACATGCTCGACGCCCTTCTGCACGCCCCACACTAAGATACCAATCTGAAACATACATAATATTATACTGCCAATCAAAAACTTATTTAGAAAAGCATTGCGTGGCAAATGTGAGGTTTCTCCCGAGATTTAGGGAGATGGGGTAAAGTTAGGGAAACATTTGGAGGTTATTGAGAGTAATAAACTGATTCAGAGCATGAGTCAAGTACTCTTTTTAAGTGGTAGCGGAGATTTTTATGGTGGGCACTCTGTTATTTTAGAGGTTTTTTCCCCGAAATACCTACATTCTGGGGGTTTACCAAATCAATCTGGCAACAATGGCACGCATAATATCACACGACGCTACAATTTCTGTATGAAAAGCAAAGTACAACACAGATTACTGACACACATACAAAAGTGGATATTATATTAACGTAGCGTTGACTGCAGCAAGTGTAGCGTTGAAATCCACCCCCAAGATAAACAGATGACCTGATGAAAGTGGATGTGAACCGCTTCCAAAAGGTCTGTCTGCAAATCTTTGAGGGAAACCTGTTCAGCGGTGGACATCCTGAGTCTGATGATGTTGAGCAGCTTGCAGTTTACCTCTGGCTCCTGAAGTTCTCTAGCTATTACTCTATTTACTGAGATACCCTGCAAACGGTACACAGCGGATACCCGGCTTAGCAACTGCAGCGGCCCCGACGGAAAATGGGGAAAGAAATCGCCAAAGGAAAGGTAGGAGAGAGGAAAACTGTGTTTAGGACGAGAACAGGAGGAGGAAAGTGACGGAAAATGTTAGAGGGTCCATTAAGGCACCAATATATTGATGCAACCAAGAGAGTCTGTAGCCAAGATACTTTTCTAAAGCGTAAGCGTTAACGCCAAACACGGGCGTAGCTATAGTTTTTAGATAGGGGGGTTCTAGGATACCAAAATAATATTTTGGTAATTTACTTAACAATAAAAGGATGCCAGAACACACACAATTTACAGTGGCGCAGCGTGGCTTCTTGCCGCCCCATGACACCATAACCCCCCCAACTAAAAGTACAAAAATGTCTACATGTTTTGTGGTCCGGTTTATTTTTGCTGTAAGCTAAGCCCCCCCCCCCCCCCCCCATTGGGTCGGACTCCCAAAACTCCCCTCTTATATATGCCCATGACACCAATAGAATAGAAAATAATGTATGCGAATAACATTTATCTTATCGACAAGTCTGGTGCAGGGATATTTCATTCCCATACATTTGTTCCCAGAGCATCTTGACTACAGGCCGAGGTATACACACTGCAATATGTGCCTCGGCCCACGACAAATGGCGTGCAATCGGTGTGAAAACCAAACTCACAAGAATTACCTCCAGGAGGTCTATCTGTTACTACAGTACCGGCGGACTATGATGGCCGTTTTGACGCTTGTCCGATCGTCAAATTTCATATTTGTTCATAACTACGTTGAAGGAGCTAATTGCTATACATTATTGTCAATAGTGACGTGCAGTAAAAGGACATGTCCAAAAACGGGCCTAAAATTGTCACCAAGATACACACACTCACTCACGCTTTTTATCCCCGAAGGGCTAGGCACAGGCGCAACTAGTGCACCTACTTTTCGCCGTGCGTATCCGTCCCATGATGTGGTAGGGGGCGAGCTTATCGCCATATCGGGCACAAATTCTAGACTCCGGGCTGATACTGAATTTAAAACCCAATATCACTTTGTCCGTCTTGGGAATCGAAACCAAGACCTCAGCATTGCAGTCATACCGTAATTCAACTACGCTACCGAGGCAGTCTAGCCAAGATAGTTTATATATATTTGGATAGGAATCCTAAAAGCTAGCCTTTTACAATAAATCGTTTAATTTTGAAGATCTCCGATGTTGAGATGTGTAAATGTAAAAAAAAACAGATTTTTACTATTAACTTCCGGTTTACTATACGAAAAAATAATCAAATTTTAAATTTTAATCAATTTATAAAAGAAACAATTAATCTTCTCTAATAAACACTGTTTACTTATTGTTTAATCCATTTCTATTACGTTAACTAAATTAATAGCTATCGTTAAATCCGTTCCTCAAATTTTTACAATTCTTTGAAGTCGCATTAATTCGTAACTGGGCTTAAAAAATAATAATAATGATAGACATTAATTTAGGTCCCACAGAAGTCCAATTGGCCCAATTATTAACAAAATCCAGAACCTGTCATTTTTTTCGTTGACCGCTTCACGTGGAATGCCCCTATTGTAATCTGTCAAAACGGCCATCATAGCGTGCCGGTACAATAGGTTCTAAACTCACTTACCTTGACCCTTACATCCGGCTCCAGCTGGTCGATGTGCCCGTACGGATTGATGGTGTGCTCGGGGCTGTTCTGGCACGTGATGGAGATGCGGACAGTACGCAGCACCACCTCCGGCACCTGGCATCATTAGTGACATTCATAAAATGTATAGTCAGCCCCAATTGTTATTCACTGACAGGATGAACTCCATATTTATACACACACACACACACACACACGCCTTTTTATCCCTGAAGGGGTAGGCAGAGGCGCAACTAGTGCACCCACTTTTCGACGTGCGTATTCCGTCCCATGATGTAATAGGGGCGAGCCTATCGCCATATCGGGCACAAATTCCAGACTCCGGGCGGATACTGAATTCTAGACTAATCCAATATCACTATGCCCGACCCGAGGATCGAACCCGAGACCTCAGGATTGCAGTCGTACCGTAATACCACTACGCCACCGAGCCAGTCCACAACTTCATATTTATCTTACTTAATATTATAAATGCTAAAGTTTGTGAAAATGTTTGGATGTGTGTGTGTTTGTTAAAAGTAAATGCATAAAAACAACTAAACGGTTTTGGATGAAGTTTGGCACACGGGTAGATCATGTCCTGGATTAATACATAGGCTTTTTGTCCCGGTAATTTGCTCCCATGGGAAATAATGGATATTTTTAATTTGATATCATATTGGATTTTTCTATTCAGTATCAGCCCGGAGTCTGGAATTTGTGCCCGGTATGGCGATAGGCTCGCCCCCTATCACATCATGGGACGGAATACGCTTGGCGAAAAGTGGGTGCACTAGTTGCGCCTCTGCCTACCCCTTCGGGGATAAAAGGCGTGAGTATGCGTATGCGTTTTAATTTGATTCTTCAACTAGATGGCGCTGGCGTCGTACTGTGTTTCAGGGACTTTTGTAGAGGGAAAGGCTTTCACGGGGGCGAAGCCGCGACCAACACCTAGTATCTTTATAATTCTTACATTTATACACATTCTCCTTCAGGGGAAGTTCTGAGTGCACTGGTGATAGGTCTCTCATATGTAAGAGTCCGTCTGAGTAGGAACCACCACAATATCTATTTCTACCGCCAAGCAGCAGTGTGCATGCACTGTTGTGTTTCGGTTTGAAGGACATTGTAGCCAGTGTAACTACTGGACATAATGAGACTTAGCATCTTGTCTCAGGATGACGAGGGCAGTGGAATGCCACACAGTACTTTGTAACTCAAGGTGCTGGATGGTGTTGCTACTGTTTATGGGTGGTCGTATCGCTTACCATCAGGCGAACGACATGCGTCTCGTCATTCAAAACAATAAAAAATAAAAAAAAAACCTGTAAACCAGTAAAGTCTTTAACGAGACAAACCACGTCATAGCTGCTCACATCATAAGTCCCAGCCCACCCTATCAGCAAACTCTTCCTGAACCACACTCCCTTCGGGTACAGGTCTACCGTCCACTCGAGGAGTTTCTCCTGCGGTGACACGTCCGCTATAGACGGCCTGGTGGAGAAGATAAAGGTCCTGGTGTGATAGCATGGGAGAGAGTGGAAGTTGTCCATGGCGAGCACCGAACCCCAGGTATCCTCGGTGTAGAGGCGTGGCGTGAACAGCATACGCCCGGCTTCTATTTGTTGGACTTCTGCTACGCGCTCGTATTGACCTGCAACACATTAACTCAATCAGCCTATTGCCATCCACTGCTGAATAACCAAACATTGTTCTTATTGCTTTTCTATTTAAAAGGTTTACTAACAATTGTTCTAAATAAAATTCTTGGTCAATCTGTGAGCATTTCAGACTCTGAGCTGATACTAGGACTTTACTACTTACCGAATCCAAGAATCGAGCCTGAGCCCTCATGACACCGGTATCAAGTACGCAATACAAATACGCCATACGCCACCGAGACAGACGAGCAAATATAATACAATTAAGTCGTCACATTAATGAGCAATAACTAATCACACCTGACTGGTAGCTCATGGCAATCGCCATCCTCTCCATGAAGAACTCCTTGTGCTCCTGTATCAGCGGGCACAGCAGCAACTTGGCAAGTTGTTTCGGACACATCATTGGAAACCTACAAACAAAAGTCAACAGTCAACGCCCGCTTATATATAGATATAAGGGCTGGCAGGAAATGGGAGATAAAAAAGAGATCATTTTATTAAAAAATAATGGGAGGAACGCATCGCGATCCTCACCGGTGAGGACACTACAGGCCCTAGCCTCGCTAACCTACCAGCCTTTCACTAGCTACCTAAGCGATGACGACCCGAAGAAGAAAGGCAGAAAGAAACTCTGGGCTTACTTTTTTGTCATCAATTGTTCATTGTTTCTTTTCTCTTTTTTTTTCAATACTTTTGTGCTGTATACAAAGTCAGATTAGTTATATTTAAAGCTAATGCACGCACATCACCGTTAAAATGAGATAAAATCCAAATGAATGGATTTAATACCTGGACAGGCATGTACAAATACGTAAAACTGGACAAAACAAAAAAATATAAAATGACGGTGTGCCACATGCATTCGCCTACATTTATCTAATGTCTCAGGGTGACAAGTCTATTGTTATTACTGTAGTGTGTAGAGTATCCTTACATAGTATAAAACAAAGTCACCCGCAGCCTCTGTATGCGATAACTTCAAAAACTACTGAACGGATTTCGAAAAACTTCTGAAAGGACTTGTCCAAAAACGGGCCTGAAATTCTAAACAAGACAGTTTATATATATTTGGATAGAACTCCTGAAAACTAGCCTTTTGCAACAAATCATTTAATTTTAAAGACCTCCGATTTCGAGATTTATGTAATTTTGTTTGGCTTGAAAACTACACTTAATATGAACGTTTTAAAAAAAGTTAATTATGAATGGAGGGGTCTAAAAATTTTTTTTTAATGGATTCAAGATCCATATTTTGCCCCTTTAATATCCCTAAAGTTTGAGCCTGTTTAGATTTTGAGGCCCAGCACCCATACAAAAAGCGGACATCTCCTTTGGTATGGAGATAGTTCGAGACCCTGGGAAGGTTTTCGGCTACTTTTTATCCCGGAATATGTAGTGTTACTTTTATCGCGGAAAAACTCTTTCGCACGGGTGAAGCCGTGAGCAAAGTCTGGTATATATAATAGGTGTAAAAGTAGTCATCAACATAGAGTCCATTCGTTTCATTGTCTAATTAACACATCACTACATGAATCCTTCCTCTACATTTCTGTCTATGGGAAGTCGTGTTGTTTACCATCACGTGAGTGACATGCTCGTCTCGTCATTCATTTATATGTATAAAAAAACGGGTTGCACTCCGGGAGTGCCGGCAGAAGTGAAAACTTAAACATTAACGTTGTGCATTTTTGAATATTTTGGAATGGTTAGGGAATAATTTCGCACGAATTGCTTTATTTATCAGTATAAAAGTACTAGCATTTATGTGGTTAAATACAATATTTATTTATTGCGCTATCGTCATTGATGTATTAAAAAACCCAAGATGCACAGTTTCTTGCAAATAACACATCAATAAGTGTCGTCGATAAGTCAAACTAAAATAACCTCCTCCTTTTGGAAGTCGGTTAAAAAAAACAAACAATTACAAATTTTGATTGACTAAAAACCAATTCGATCTTACGCCTACGACATAAAGTAGATTTTTAAACGCACATTTAGTCTGGTTTTTGATAAATGACAGAAATGCAATGGTCATCACAACCAAAGTAGAATAAATCAAAATTTGAAAAAAGAATGTTACGTTCTTTTGTACTCGTGCCGTGCCAACGCTGGAGAAATAGCTTCTACGCAATGTATTTAAGGTTCATATTAGTAAGGGATGGTAAAACCTCCTACGCATTTTCGATCAGAGTCACGTGATCCTGACGCGAGTTTAACATTTTACACTCATCCCAAAAAGTGCTCAACGCCGCTAAATAAGTTTTAACTTCAAAAACTCGCATAAGACTTGAGCCAAACCTAATATGCGAGAAGACAGCTGCGACGAGCGACTCCCAGTGTGACTTCTTCTCCGTCTCGTTAAGATCGCTCGCGTCCAGCTTCTCGCGCTGCTTGTTCAGCCACCGGACCACAAACCTGGCCAGTTGTATAATATATTAATTACATATCAATTAGGGATCTACTTCACCCATTTAAAAAAGTTAAGATGGGCGTTTAATGATTTCTAAAAACGATCAGAATCATCGGATGGAATGGGAATTATGCAATCAAAAATCATTTCTAAAAGACGCCAAACAAACTTTATTTTCATTAGCTTATTTTCACGATCATTCTGGAATTAGCTATTAAAATCGTTATTAGAAATCTGGCTTAATCATATTAGACAATCTACTAATCTTAAAAATACCAGCACAATATACACACTATAACAGGCTACATCCTCCGACCCTATAGTAGGGGTTAGGTTAGGTTAGGTTAGATTTTAACTCACTGGTAGAGGCTCATCTCGTTGTGCAGCACGAGGTCGCTCTGCTGCAGCAGCGCGACGAGCGTCTCGCCCTCCAGCTCGCCCAGCTCCGTCTCCGCGCCGACGCTGTCCGACCACACCCACTCCAGGTTCCACTTCACGAAGTTCTGGCAGGCCTGTCACAAGTTGGCTTAAAGGACGAGTAGCCAGGGTAAAGGGTTGATAAAAGTATTTTGGAACACCAGTTTCTGGTATTAAATAATGATATGTGAATATGCGTACACCTAGCCAACATTAGGTATCAAACCATTCGTTGCTATATCTATACTTTACTTCAGTCTTTATTTTCTTACACACTGTATACAAAATGAATGTGATCGTGGATGCTATAGGCATTTTCCACTTAGGTGTTATCTCCTTCAATTTGACACTCAAATTCATATCACCCCAACTAATTAAGGTAAGATGAGTCAAGTGCGTTCCGAGATATATTTAGTTTATAAGTTCAAAACAAAGAGAGCAATTTAAAATATCTTACCTTTGCAACGTCATTGTGCCCGCAGGCCATGGTGTACTGCATCCAGGCGATCAGCTGGCCCCGCTTGGCCGCGTGAGCTATGTGTTGCGACATGTAGCTCAGACATAGCGACACCAGGTCCTGGCCATATACAAATTATCATATAAACAATAGAACTATATTTGTTGTAAAAGGGTAGAATTATATTGTTTATTGATTAAGATCTATTGTTGGAAATTACTAAAGAAAATGTAACAAATACGTCTACTATTACATAGTATGGTAAATTGGTATACAGGGCTGGCCCGTCCATAGGGCGAACGGAGAGGCCGCTCAAGGCGCCAAGGGTCAGGTGGCGCCACAGACCGATAAATGCTTAAAAAACATGTGCGACGTAAAAAAGGCCGCCATAAATAAGAGGCCCCAGAACAAATGTTTCCTAGGGACGGCGACAAAGGCTCTAGGGGGCGCAACAGGCACACACTTGGGACCTAAAAAAGGTCGCAGGAAAAAAGTTGCGCCAAAATATATTACGCTCAGGGCGCTCTAATAACCAACACCGGCCCTGTTGGTATACAAGGATCAATATATCCTGTTCTATTAGGTAAAATAGGTCTTTAAAGTTGAGTTTTATCCTTCTAAATTATCGCATCCCAATTCAGCGCATGAGCACGTAACATTTATGTACTTAAACAGCACATATACCATTGTTACATTTATTAGAATCAAATTAGTTTTTTATTTATAGCTAGTACCCAGTCAGTGAAATTTTATTGGCATTTTTTACTACTTCCCCATCACATTGAAATTAGCCTATACATAAAAAGCTTAGCTGAACAGTCAAATGTAATTGGACTTAGTTCATTTTAATCCTTCATAACATTTATAGCTCTCAAAATGTGAAAGTTTATAAAGAAGTCAAATAAGGAGTTCTCGTAACCGACGAGCATGTATGAAGAGACTGATGACTGTGGAAGAAGCGAAAGAGGTATGCTTGGATCGTAGCACTTGGCGTTCTATAGTCTCTGCCTGCCCCAATGGGAGAAAGGCGTGAGTTTAAGTAAGTAAGTAAGTATAAAGAAGTGTAACTAATGGTACTCCTTACCTTTACATTATATTTATCAGCAAGTGATAACACAGGAAGCACAGTGTGATATGATATTCTTATCTGACCTGTATAAAAGTACCTGAAAAACAATCATTCATACTCATTAAGGTCACACTATTAATTTAATTGCAAAAAACAGATTAACACACACAGGGATTTCCCCCAATCCAAAATATTGATATCTGAACATTGAATAAAAAAATAGAACAATCACAATGAGTTCTTATAATATATGTGAGCATAAGAAACAAACTTTATTCTGATAGCTCCATTTCTTTTGATTAGCTACTGAAAATACGATGTATTTATGTCCTTACAACATAATATGTAAACATACAACGCTTCACTATCAGGCTGTAAGGTGAAGACAAAAATGTGTAGTTACTTGAGAAAATGTGGAAACACCGAGGCTGCTGTGGGTGTCTCCTGCAGCACGATCCTACTCTCTCGCCACTCACTCCACTCTCTGTTCATTAACATTACCTGCAGAATGGGTTTGATATAAACTTATGTCTTTTATTTGAATTATGCAGTTTAGGAAAATATACATGCACAGTATTCATCTTAAAATTTAATTAGTATATACATGTGTAAATGTTATTTCATACATATTGTTAAATTGAAACAAAAAGGACAAAACACCCAAGTATCCAATTTTTTATATTAGATTTCTAAAGCATGCTTAATATTTTTTACATCTAGATGATTAAGATGACTGCCTCGGTGGCGTAGTTGTATTGCGTACGCGTTACGAGTACAATTTGCACGCTGAAGTCCTGGGATCGAATCCTGGGTCGGGCCAAAAAAAAACATTGTGACTGGGTTTTTCCATCTTAAAAATTACTCAGTCGCAGCTTGGAGTCAGGAAGTTGGCGGTGTGATACCCCCGTGCCTCGGAAAGCATGTAAAGCCGTTGGTCCTGCGCCTGATCTCTCTCCGGTCATGTTGGATTGCCGTCTCACCGGACTATGAGAGTAAAGGAATAGCGAGTGCACCTGTGTATTGCGCACACACTTGTGCACTATAATATCTCCTGCGTATCTGGCTGATCTCTGTTGAGATTGGCCGCCGTGGCCAAAATCGGCTAGAAAGGGTTTTTTTTTTTAAGATGACCTATTATCTTTAACGTCCCCACCTGAAACACTTCACTGCTGGCACATAGTATCAGTCGGTGGGCTGGATACCCCACCCCAGACACCTCCAGGGTCAGGTCACTCATAAGCTGATCAGCATAGAGAGTTGCTATCTTGAGCAGCACACTTTGTGAGTTGTCAACCTGTATTGAACATAATAAGACACTATTTCACCAAATTTCAGATTGAAGCATAGCAAAACTACAACAAATTAGTAGAATTAAGGTAGAAGAGCTTAAAAATCTATAAATATTGAGATGACTAAACAAATATATCTTTTTCATAGCACATAATTTATAAAACTTGACATCAGTATATGAAAAAGGTAAGAAAAATCCGGACTATAACGAAATTAAACAAAAATTAAAGGAACCATACAATGTTCGAAGATTTAATTTCACCGATAAAATTTTAAACATCATAATGTCACAGAAAATCAAAAGTACAATAAACCAAATGGCGTGTGTACTTATTAGAAACACATTAGAAAAAAATGCGTCTAAGAGGATTTCAATAGATTCTCACCTCCAAGTCTTCATTGGTATCCTTTTCATTTGAGTTTTTCTCCGATGCCGAAGAGGCCTGAGGTTCCGTTGTTATGAAACTCATTTTTAAATTGTGTTTAATTCCTTACTTCATTTACATTCAAGAATACGAAGAATGTTCTTAAATAGTACAACAAAAAGAAATATTCATTTTTCCAACAACGATTTTTGCTGCTGTTTACAGATTTGTGACAACTGTCATATGTCAAGTGTCAAATCACAAATGACATTAGTGATTCGTCTATGTTTTAGATTTTATAAACTTTTGGCTTACAATGAAAATTAAATTATACAGTCTATCTCTTCAGTTGCTATGAGCGAAAACTTAATTAGATTGAATATTATTTGTAAACGCGTAGTAAAAAATAAAATAATATAATACTAATAATGATTATTGTTTAATTAACTATCTCGTATAACTTTTTCGTAATTTACTTTTATTACTGAACAACTGTCAAAATATATATAAATTCGGTAAATGTCAAATTGTCATGAATACGAAGTACGAACACGAAAATTTTAAACAGAGTGAATAATATGTAATTTAGTGTTTGTTTTACATATTTATTTACCGCATCTAAAATGACCCGCAACATGGGTGACGACAACATATTATTAAGATTATATAAAAGGAAGTACATGATAGTATTAACCACATTAACGGTTGCAAGTTATATTGTTTATCAAGTATGTTTATTCTTCACAATACCCGATCCATCGACCAACAGATTCACACCTGTGGTGGATCATTTAGAAGTGAAAGACATGAAACATTTGCGTTCGGAAGCCGACCGATACATAAACGAGAATGGTGTGATCCGAGGTGTGTTCTACCCTTACATGAGGAAGTACCGGCCAGATTCGAACAATGAATTTAAATGTTTGAATTCCGAACAGAAAATACCGTATGACCTCATAAATGACGATTACTGTGATTGCGAGGATGGCACGGACGAACCCAGCACCAATGCATGCCCTAATGGCACATTTTACTGTGATTTCCAGCTTTCGAAGCCTATCGCCCTACACCAAGTGCCATCTAGTAAAGTCAATGATGATATATGTGACTGTTGCGATGGTTCTGATGAATTTCTTCATTCAAATACGAAATTGCTGTCGCAAAGCTATTCCAGGCATTACAGGCTTTATGTGACAAAATGTCCTAATATTTGTCAGTAAAATTGTATATTGCAAAGTTTATAGCTGTGTTCCAATTTTAAAAATTGCAGGCATTATGAATGTTTGTTAGATAATTTGTATAGCAAGAATTTTTTGTTCAGACAGCTCTTATCACTTGTAAAATAATGAATATACTTATCTATGAAACTATCCAGCTATAGCAATCTTAAAGTCTTAAATTCATTGAGGCCACAATAACTGGTAACAAAAACTTATCTAATATTTTGTATACTTCATTCTTTCCAACCTAAGTTAATAAGTTAACCATAACTTATTTTCTGTTATTATTATTTAACACATTAAGCCACAGCTCAGAGAACAGTCGTGTTTTTTGGACACAATGCCTGTTTGGCTAGCAAATAAAAAAATCTATCCAATACCGTCTTCTCTTTGTCTGACTTCCATCATACAGTGAAACGCTAGTACGGGACAACACACTCCATGTGTGGTGTGCTGCACTGGTGGAATGTTCATTGTATTGGTGCTGTAGTCAAACCTAGATCATTTCCATATAGAGTTTTACATAGTAAATATTTATTTATTTAAAAAGTATCTACTTAATTCATTTAAATAAAATGATGTGTTGTTGGCAACTATGAACAAGTTGGAAAGATTGAATTATTCATACATTACTTAGTATTGGTGTTTAGGAACAGATTTTGTAATAACTTCTGTAAAAACTATTTATAGTGGTTGCATGATATCAAGGCTGAGATCTACCAAAAATTTTGAAAATATTAATAAAGGTGCCGTCAATAATGGTGAAAATTATCAATGTTATGTGTATTATACAAACCACCAGTGTCATTAATGTAAAATACTTATAAAAGTACCTTTAATTTAAAATAAATTTTCTTTAAAACAGTCTTTACTGTATACATAGCTATTTTTAACTCCTTTGAATACCTACTAACTTGAAGTTAGCTGCATAGATCTCACTGTAAGTCTATTTTTAAGTTGTAAGGAATGTTAAGACTGAAATGTTTGTAAATATTAAATTATTTCACATAAATGAATTTCACGTAAATTCAGAAATGTTTTTCATTTTCTCACAACCTATGTGTTGGAAAGAACAGTTGGAAAGTTATTAAACTTGAAAAAATGCTAGGAGTTAAAATAAAGCTATTCTTATATATTTTACTAGCATTGCGCGCGGCTCCGCCCGAGTGGAAAAGTTTTTCCGGGATAAAAAGTAGCCTATAGCAAAACAAACTCTTCAGCTTTATAATATTAAGTATAGATTCAGATAAGGGGCAAGCAGTGGCGTAGTGTGGGTTTCTACCGCCCCAAAGAACCCGGCAAGCGAAATTTTTCGCGACCTCCATTTTTCCGGCGACCTTTTTTTTTAGGTCCCGAGTTTTACGCCTCCCTAATAGTACCACCCGAGGCGGGACGAAGCCCACAACCCTCCCCCCTCCCCTCAATACCAATTGCCATATCTAGAATTTTCTATGGCAATGTTGACGTAGATATACAAAGAGAATTATAATATAGATATAGAACTATAATTTGACGTTATTAGAATAAGGAAGTGCAGTAAATAAACTGCGAGCAAAATAATCGATTTCTTTATCTATCAAGGCTATCTTAAAGTTTATCGTCATCAAAATATTGTCAAAATCATATTTGAACCTTTCTAAGATGTATTTAACTATAAATTGTGTTTAAAGAATTAGATGGATACAATAAAATTCATGTTATTTGTTATCACCAAACGATTCTGGTTATCGATTGTGCTTGTTAGCTGATACATCATACAATACGTCGTTTTCCAGTTCCCTTCGGTCCCTTCCCTATTCAATCATTTATTACATTTATAAATTGACCGGCGGGCATCGCGTTTGAGTTTTGGAGAAAATTATTCAAAAAAATCTTTACGCGAAGAACAACCTGCTCCTCCATTGTTCGATTTTGTGAATAAGTCATATATTAAATCAAAATGACCGTCGACGAAGGCGTTGATATCACGGGTGATCGCGGAGTTCTGAAGAGGATCATCAAAGTAGGCAATGGTTCGGAGACTCCGAACCAAGGGTGCCATGTGTCTGTGCACTATACCGGGACACTGTTAGACGGGACAAAGTTCGATTCCAGTCGGGACAGGAACGAGCCATTCAAATTCTGCCTAGGAAAAGGTTTGTCCACTAATATTTTTTTATATGTGTTTTTCTCTTGGTTACGCTTAGTAATGACATGCGCTTTTCAGTATAGCGAGAAAACACATAGATCTATTCGTAAATAATTAGATTAGGTGCCGTAAAAACTGTTTATCGGATGTGTTGATCACATGGATAGGAATCAAGGATGTTTCGTCTCCAAAGCCAATTCGTTTTTGTTCGGGTCAGTAAGGGCATTGGTTCAATAAATAATGGATAAACAATTTTAAGTAATTGTTTATCAAAGACATAATATATTTGACATATTTGATGTACCTGCCGAGGCCCGAGATCTAGATTTACTGGTGGTAGGTCTCTTCCATGTGAAAGGTCGCCTGGGCAGGTACTACCGCAATGTCTATTTCTACCGCCAAGCAGCAGTGTGCATGCACTGTGGAGTTCTAGTTTGAAGGACATTGTAGCCAGCGTAATTACTGGGCATCATGAGACTTAACATCTTATGCCTCAAGGTGATGAGCGCTGTGGAGTACCATGCAGTACTTTGTAATTCAAAGTTAAAAGTGGGTATATTGCTTATCATCAGGTGATGACAATGACAAAACTTATAAAAAATCTGTATTTCATGGACTCAACCTCATTTCAGACTTAATTTTCACATTTTATAAAGTCCTCAGGTTTTTTACAGAAATTTGAGTCAACAACAACAAATTGCAAACCCAGGCCAAGACCGCCTGACCTCAAGTAACTTTACAATGTCCAATGATAATACAATATTCATGATATGTCTACGGTTACACAATTGTGAATTGACAATTATTTTATCCAAAAATACTTGAAATAAAATATGCAGTCTTCAAGCTACCTACTATTAAATGCTCAATTAAATAATAGTTTGTTTTTATGTTTGCATTATAGTTGGTAGTTTTTTTTTATATAAGAATGTGATGCGGCATGCTTGCAAAATTGCCTAAATAATAGAAACAAACAAAAATAAGTAAGTAAAATAAGTTCGTAAGTTTAAAAGGGATCGCTCTGAGGCTAACTGGTGCCTGTTTAAGGCTGCCAGGAATCGGTGTAATCAGATGATACGCAACGCTAAACGCCGCCATATTCACGATAATATTTCCTTATCCACCCCTGCTAATATCTGGAAATTCCTCGGAACTTTAGGTATTGGCAAAGGGAAAAACCTTAACTTCCCTAGTGCGACTGTTGGTTTGGATGATATCAATCGTCATTTCTCCACCTCTATTTTGTTTGACCACCAAATCAAGAGTCGTACCTTGGATTTCCTGGCTGGCCTTCCAGGCCTTAACATCACTCCCTTCCTATTTTTTCCAGTTGCTCCTGACGAGATCAAAAAGGTAATTCTTGCAATCAAATCCAATGCAACGGGCTACGACAACATCAGCCGTCGTATGATAGTCCTTGTATTGGATTATGTGCTCCCTGCCATTTCCCATATTATTAATACCTCCCTTGGCACTGGCATTTTCCCATCTACATGGCGGAAAGCCTTTGTTATTCCCCTCCCAAAAGTCCCAAACCCCTCCCTCGTGAACCACTTCCGACCTATATCCATTCTCCCTTTCCTTTCCAAGGTGCTGGAGGCCTGTGTGTATAAGCAGCTGTCTAAGTTTGTCCACCTTAATAATTTGCTAAATCCTTTGCAGTCTGGCTTTCGGCCAGGGCACAGCACTACTTCCGCGCTCCTTAAAGTGTCTGGCGATATTAGAGCGGGCATGGATGATACTAAGGTCACTGTGTTGGCCTTGGTTGATTTCTCGAATGCCTTTAATACCGTCAGTCACGACATCCTCTTATCCATCCTATCCCACCTTTCGGTCTCTTCTGTCGAACTGGAATGGTTCTCTTCCTATCTTCGAGGGCGTCAGCAATCGGTGCGAATTAACGATTCATCGTCATTATGGTGTAATCTTGATGCTGGTGTCCCTCAAGGCGGTATACTGTCCCCTTTGCTATTTTCTTTGTTTATTAATCTCGTTACCCAAAATCTTCAGTGCACGTATCATCTATACGCCGATGACCTACAATTGTACTCCCAAGCGAGTGTGGACAGTGTATCCATAGCAATAGACCAAGTGAATAGGGATCTAGCTCACATAAAGAGCTGGTCCGACAGTTTTGGCCTGTCTGTTAACCCGTCGAAATGTCAAGCCATACTCCTGGGCAGCCCAAGGATGCTTAGCAGGCTGGATACCTCGACTATACCACCTGTCTTATATGGTAACTTTATCATCGCGTGGTGCTCGAGTGTCAAGAATCTTGGTTTGCTTATGGATTCCACTCTGAGCTGGCGGGTCCAGATTACTTCTGTTTGTCAGAGAGTTACCGGTACTCTGCGTGCTCTTTACCGTTTGAAAAATTTTCTCCCTGCCAAAACTAAGACAATGCTTGTGCAATCCCTTATCCTTCCTATAATAGACTACGGTGATGTGTGCTATTTTGATCTGAATGCAGACCAACTCAATAAACTTGACCGCCTTCTGAATAACTGCATTCGATTCATTTTCAATCTTCGTAAATATGATCATGTGTCTCCCTACCGCTCTCAGCTGAAATGGCTGCCCATACGTCAACGCCGTTCTTTGCGTGCTCTTACTACACTTTTCTCTTTACTTTCTTCTCCCACTTCACCTTCGTATTTATCTTCTCAATTCCAATACCTAAGTAGTACTCATGATAAAAACCTTCGCTCTTCAACCAATCTTCTGCTTAAGTGTCCCACTCACAGTTCTGCATTTACTCACTCTTCCTTTGCAATTCAGTCCATTCTTCTCTGGAATGCACTCCCTCTCGATGTTAGGACGACCACGAATCGTTCTGCATTCAAAGCAAAGGTTCGCCTGCTGTTACTTAACAAGCTGATGGAATCATCTTAATAATCGTCTCCTATTATATTATTAGGTATTTGTATTTATATATTATGTATTTTATGTATTATAATTCGGGTTTATATATTTATATTGTATTCGTTATCATGTTTATTAAGTGTATTTGTGTTGCGTACTTTTTATATTTATGCTTTTTAACTTTGGTTTGTTACATTTTTTTTATTCTCTTTCTCATATTATGTTATATCTTTATTTATTACACCTACCTGTATTGTTTATCTCTGCATCACCCTAAGGTTGACTGGTAGAGAATGCCATTCGGCATTAAGTCCGCCTTTATACATTATTGTATAAAAGTAATAAATAAATAAATAAATAAAAATAATGTATAATAAATCTGCTCATCTGAACTCACATCTCCTGTCTCTCTCTAGGAATCACATACAGGGGCCCAAGTTTTTTTTAAAACAAACTAAGTGCGGTATTTATAGACGTAACTTAATTTAGCTCTGAAGTGTGATATCAGATGAGACGCTGTCAAATTAAGGTCAGCATCTTAAGATATTCACTGTTTAATAAACTCTTGTTAACATCAGCTCAATTGACATCTTAAGTTACAATATGTGACTGATTTTGACTGCTAAGGTTTGTTTGTGTAACAGTGCTTACTCAGCTGAGAACAAGCTCTTTAATGACAGCTTAAGCTTGGTTTATTAAATGTTTCAATACATGAAATTTGTACTTGAAATTATGACATAATGTATTAATAGTTCCATACATTATGCCTATTTGAAATGTAACTCAAACTTGAGATTGATTTATTAATACCGCCCTTAGTGTTGCCACTGGGAGTTGAAACTCAAGATCTCTAAAACAATTACAATAATGAAACATTTTTGTCTTGTCCCATAGATTCCGTGATAAAGGCATGGGACATCGGTGTGGCGACGATGAAGAAGGGCGAGGTGTGCGTGCTGACGTGCGCGCCCGAGTACGCGTACGGCGCTTCCGGCAGCCCCCCTAAGATACCGCCCAACGCGACCCTGCAGTTCGAAGTAAGGAAACATTGTTTATTGGTGTAAAGCGATACTCAGCGTCATTGTTTTTTACGACTGAAGTAGTTTCAAAAGACAAGAAAAATACACTGATTCCAAATATTAGGTGTGTTCTTATTTTTAAACTGAATGATTATCCAGTAGGCTTGTATGATAGTATGTGCCATACATAGGGTCAATAAAAGTTCATGAATAACACCCAGTTTAGGGGGAAAGCTAAACGGTTGATAAACATGGTTTAGATTAGCAAGAAAACTTGCAGCAGTCTATTTCCTAATCGATCATGGCAAGGTCACTTTGGCAAATTTTGAAACATGCAAACCTTGCGGCAAGTCGCATGTGAATTGAATGAAATGTTTGTGGAAGTTCCTGTCGTGTTTCTGCAAGAATTTGCTAGTCTAAACTTAGAACGGAGTTAATAAATGCAACTCAATTTCGCTCTGAAATGCGATATCAGCTGAGATGCTGTTTTTTTTTTATTGCATTGAATGACGAGACGAGCATGCCGTTCGCCTGATGGTAAGCGATACGACCACCCATAAACAGTAGCAACACCATCCAGCACCTTGACTTACAAAGTACTATGTGGCATTCCACTGCGCTCGTCATCCTGAGACATAAGATGTTAAGTCTCATTATGTCCAGTAGTTATACTGGCTACAATTTCCTTCAATCCGAAACACAACAGTGCGTGCACACTGTAGCTTGGCGGTAGAAATAGATATTGCGGTGGTACCCACCCAGACGGCCTCTTACATAATGAGAGACCTACCACCAGTGAAAAGTCAAATTAAGGTCAACATCTTAAACCCATATTAACACCAGATCAAATGACATCTTAAGTTACAATACGTGACGCATTTTGAAACCAAGGGGCATTTCACATGAAGCGGGCAACGAAAAAAATGTCAGGTTCTGGATTTTGTTCATAATTGGTTCAATTGGACTTCTATGGGACCTGAATTAATGTCCTTCAGTATTTTTATTTTTTTAAGCCCAGTTACGAATTAATGCGACTTCAAAGAATTGTAAAAATTTGAGGATCGGATTTTTCGATAGCTATTAATTTAGTCAACTAATGGATTAAACAATAAAAAAAAATATTTAAGAAAAACAAAAAAACTCGACTGCGTCAATATCTTTATTAAATTCATTGAACACCTGAAAAGATAGAAACAAGATTTTAATTTGATTATTTTTCCGACCCAAATATCGACCAATAGAATTGCACCATTCGACGTCACGTGGTACAACCTACATGGTATTATACTGATAATTTTTTGATTATTTTCTCTGGTAGTTACTATATATTATGAAATTCTTATTTGTTGACTGTTCATTTCATCTCATGGTGCAATTCTATTGGCCGACATTTGGGACGGAAAAATAATCCCCTGAATACCACACGAGCTTCAAAATTATCTGGCATTTCCCTCAAGGTTCCCTGCAAACAAATAAAGTCGTCAAGTTTTTCAGAAAAAATCACTCGCGCTTCGCGCTCGTGATTTTTTAACCTGAAAACTCCTTCATTTGTTTGCAACGAACCTATCGGGAAATACCCGATAATTTTGAAGCTCTTGTGGTATTATAAGTGAATATTTTATTTTGGTTTTGAATAATCTTAGAACTTGACAGTGTTCACAAACGCTGTCGGAGGCATAACACGCTCACTTCTCATAATTTGGTTGGTGATATAGGTTAATTGACAGACAGGGTGGAGTGGAAGCATCTTGTCAGCTCCACCACCAAGGCTTACCAAAGCGGGCACGACCTTCAGTCATGAAGGAAACGACGAAGAAGAAGAATAGGTTAATTGTAACGTTTGCCCTCTATATCATAAAAAAAACTTAACACTCTTGAGACTACTCAAACGTGAGATTGATTTGTTAATACCGCCCTTAGTATTAGACTCGCGCTCAGCTCAGATCGTGTTGCTGAGTGAGTTCCTGTGACGCGTCGTCGTCTTCACAGACTCGTTCCAAAGTAGTGGCAGATGCATGTTAATTTAAGAAATCGTTTATGATAATTAAAATAATTGACTGCCTCGGGGTGTAGTTGTATTACGGTACGACTGCAGTGTTGCGGTCTTGGGTTCGATTCCCGGGTCTGGCAGTGATATTGGGTTTTTCTACTACGTATGAGCCCGGAGTCTGGAAATGTGCCCGGCAAATGGCAATAGGCCCGCCCCCTATTACATAGGACCTAACATAGCTGGCGAAATGTGGGCGTGATGCACCTCTGCTTACCCATCAAACGGGAAAAAGGCGTGATGTATGTATGTAATATGAATATTTTTGTTTTTGCCACATCTTACGATTCAAGCTCAATCCAATAAAAATATCTGGTATACTAAATATGATCGAACAATAAACGCTCTGCCCTCAGGCAGTAGTAATTTTTTTTCTAACGCTTTCGGGCTATATTACCTGTCATGCAATTACTCTGCAAGTTATAGCGATCGATCGTTCGAACATCTCTATTATTGACAAATCGGTTTGTTCGACCCAAAGAGTTTTAAGATTATATATAAAGCGGACATTGGGAAAATTGTCATACAAAAATTTTGAGCCTGTTCTTCAGTAACTCAATCTACCGTGAAATAACAAAATACCTGTGTAACATTCATTAGAACATACTTTGACATGGTTGTAATGTGTATAGGTATTGGCATATTTCCTTCCAAAATATTGTTTTCTTTACAAAATTTAAGCATACCGAGACGTCTTGTTACACGGACATGTCAGATAAGACAGCGACTTATTACCAAATGGTAATAACTTTTGGACGAAAAATTTGGTCCTGATGTCCGGTCTATAACTATACTGTTTAATGTTTTTGGTAAGACCTCTATTCTCTACCATGAGTGTGCATGCCAACAACATTTTACATTATGATAAGAATGATAATAACAAGGGCTATGTATTATGTAACAATAAGTTCCCATTTGCATTGAAAATTGCGGTTGCGGCTAAAACCGCTGTTTCCTAGAACACATGTTAGTATATAAAATTATATTTGGTGGTTAATATTTCTAGAAATATGCTGATAATTAGTTTACCGTAGGAGCATTCGCGAGTTCGGGAAACATAATTAAACTCAGCAAATTCAAACAGGCTGGCATAGGCGCCCCTATTGCCTTGGTGCCTGTGTACGCCGCACACTTCGCACACAGGGACGGCTCGACCCTAACCATCAGGTGCAGTGGTGTCACTTTGCCATGCCCGAAAATAAAATTGTTATTAGCTGTCACTGATTGCATATTTGCTTGTCCCCTGATGATACAATATTACCGGTACGTTATGATAGCCGTTTTGACAGATTACAATAGTGCGATAAAATCTCAATTTATTATAGAAAAAAATATAATCAAATGCGAGTCGCATCTATAAGTTTTTAGGTTTATAACTCTTTCATAATCTTCCTTATTAATGAAATAGTTTTATTTACGTTCGAAATTCACGAAAAACAAATGCCAGGAAGTTGGCGGTGTGTTACCTCCGTGCCTCGGAAAGCGTGTAAAGCCGTTGGCCCTGCGCTGGATCTCTCTCTGGTCTATGGACTATGATAGTTAAGGAATAGAGAGTGCACCTGTGCATTGCGCACACACTTGTGCACTATAATATTTCCTGCGTATCTGGCTGATCTCTGTTGAGATTAGCCGCTGTGGTCGAAATTCGGGTAGGAGGGATAAAAAAACTATCATAGGCGCCTCTCGTGACGTTGCGATACGGCTCGTTGCTACGTTCATTGTGGACATTTAATGAAACATGCACATGTCTCATAATATTTAGTAACGAAAGTAATTATAATGTCCTAGTCGTTTACCCTTGGTGGCAAAAATAGTAGAGACGTTAGACCCAAACTGTTACTGCATTCGATTTATTCCATTTAAAATTCCAGATTGAAATGCTGAAATGGAAACTGGAAGACCTGAGCCCGGACAAGAAGAAGGGCATCTTGCGACACATCATCACGAAGGGCAGCGGCTACGACAGCCCCAATGATGGAGCTCTGGTGACAGGTAACTTCCACTAGAGCACCTAAGTTGAGACTAGCAAGTTCACGTAGCAATATATTGAGCAAGAACTTCTAGATGCGTTTACACTAGCGGCAATATTTCAATAATTGTGTATAATTGTAACTGGCCACACGTCCTGCAAGTTTCGCAATTTGCAGGAGCCAGTTTGTCGTGAACTTCAAGTTTTCTTGCCAATCTAAACTTTGCTTGACGCCTGTGGCTGGTCCATTCCAGTTCAGTTCAGAGTCAGGTCAGAGTCCAGTGGAGTTTGGGAGTACGTCCACAGAGTGTAAACGCTAACTACGGTCCTAAAATTTAAGAAAGAGGGGAGGGTCCATTTTTGTTTTGCTGGATCCGGTTTGTTCCAACGCCGAATGAGCCACCTTATGATGTTCTATATTAATTTCATAGTTTAACATTTTCGCTCAACATTGTGAGTCGTAGTGGTGTAGAGATTAAAGCCGTTACTTTATCATCATTATTAAATTACATATTTATAATTGTTCTTACAAAAAAGGACAAGTAATTACGACATTGAAATAATTACAGTAATTCCTCTTGGAACTTTCTCTCGACGCGTGAAAGCGGGATCAGTTTTCTTTTGTTGAATCGGTAACAATGTACTGGTAACTTAATAGACAGGTGTTGGGTCACAAAACGGGTGGACTCGTTATTTAAAACGATAACTCAATTAATACGCGGCATCTCAAAGTTAAACGTAATTTTCTATCACAATATTTTAAGAAATAAATTCTTTTTTGTCTACAGTTGTAATTATTTGGTTAACTATTTGGTGAAAGATTCGTAAATATATCTTAGGTAAAATTATGTATACCTGAATTTCGTACATATAGCTTAACTTGATAAGAAAGTCGGTAGGTACATAATTAGTGATCAAAAAGTTAAACTAGTGTCTACAGTACAAAGATGAACTAGGCATGAGAATGGGAAATGTTAGAGGGAGGTAGATGGTCAATTTTTATGAACTACAGCAAAGTTTGTTTCCTACAGTCGAGCTCGAGGGCAAACTGCAGGCGGACGGCAAAGTCTTCGACACCAGGACGGTGACCTTCAACCTTGGAGAAGGCAGCAACAACAACGTCTGTGAGGGAGTAGAGAGAGCTCTAGAGAAATTCCTCAAGGGAGAGAAGTCACGGCTCATCATCAAACCCAAGTATGCCTTCAAGACCAAAGGGAACCAGGAGTTGGGTGTACCACCAGATGCAACTGTTGAGTATGAGGTCACGTTGACCAACTTTGAGAAGGCGATAAAATCTTGGCAGATGGACGTTGCTGAGAAATTGGATAATGCGAAGATATTCAAGGAGAAAGGAACGAATTACTTCAAGGACTCGAAGTACCAGTTGGCTATTAAGATGTATAAGAGAGTTGTATCATTTTTGGAGGATTGTAAGTACTTACTCACTGGTGGTAGGTCTCTCATATGTAAGAGTCCGTCTAGGTGGGTACCACCGAAATGTCTATTTCTACCGCCAAGCAGCAGTGTGCATGCATTGTTGTGTTTCGGTTTGAAGGGCATTGTAACCAGTGTAACTACTGGACATAATGAGACTTAACAGCTTATGTCTCAGGATGACGAGCGCAGTGGAGTGCCACACAGTACTTTGAAACTCAAGGTGCTGGATGGTGTTGCTACTGTTTATGGATGGTCGTATCGCTTACCATCAGGCGAAAGGCATGCTCGTCTCGTCATTCAATGCAATAAAAAAAACTAGAGATTATGTCTTGTCTAAAATATCTGGCTAATAAGTCACAGTGTTAAAGTGACGAGATTCGTACCATGTAGAGCTTAGTGATTCAAGTTTGTGACTGGTGCTTGGTAATTGCCGTCATGACGTTTGTCATCAGATAAGCACTTTGTATGTGTACAGTCAGCAGCATAAATATCTGTACAAAATCAAAATTTCAAATCATCTATATATGCGTTAAGTTAAACTGAATCATTTTTTTTTCTTTGATTGAAGTAAAGTATCTCTATTTTATTTGATTTTTGTGAAGAAAAACAAATTTAGTAATAACACAAAAGTATGTAGGCAATTAAAAATTTTGAATTTGTTCAGCTACTTATGCTGCTGACTGTACATTAAAATAAACTACTTATCGGTTATCGGTCGAGATTAATAAATGATCCCGCTCTAGATATATCCCGAAAATAAACCAATCGGAATAAAACATTTATGACCTTTACAATCAGACTTTATTCTTATGTGTCCAAACTCCATTTCCGCCATCCTACAGATTGCTTACAAATTTCGACCGTATATAAAAGCTAAAATATTTTTTTCACCTAGTGGCGGAAAAAGACATCGAATCTGATGAGAACAAGGCCAAGGCGAAAGAGCTGCTGACGTCAGCACATCTGAATCTGGCTCTGGTGTACCTGAAGGTGACTCCGGTGCACTACTTCGAGGCCCGGGATCATGCCTCCAAA
This sequence comes from Sphinx pinastri, assembly GCA_947568825.1. Taxonomy (NCBI): domain Eukaryota; kingdom Metazoa; phylum Arthropoda; class Insecta; order Lepidoptera; family Sphingidae; genus Sphinx; species Sphinx pinastri. The sequence continues at coordinate 2,100,013 of OX387627.1, read as the reverse complement.
GCCCTCAAGTTTGAGGACAACAATGTTAAGGGTCTGTTCAGGTAAGGTCATTCTGCTATGGATTTTCGCCTTTGATTTACTTCTGTGTATGGCTGTCTCTTCATTAAGTTGTATTTAAACGCATGCTCACGCCTTTTATCCCCGAAGGGGTAGGCAGAGGCGCACCTAGTGCACCCACTTTTCGCCAAGCGTATTCCGTCCCATGATGTGATAGGGGGCGAGCCTATCGCCATACCGGGCACAAATTCCAGACTCCGGGCTGATACTGAATAGAAAAATCCAATATCACTTTGCCCGACCCGGGGATCGAACCCGAGACCTCAGCCTTGCAGTCGTACCGTAATACAACTACGCCACCGAGGCAGTCAAGTTGTATTTAAAATAATAAAATATCTATTGTCTAATTAGGTTAAAAATTATACGAATTTACATCAGAATAGAGGATTCCGTGACTCTTGGGGTTGTACATGTTTCAGCTATAATAAGAGAATATAGTCATTTTGGTGGAACTTGGTTGAAAATTCTAATCCGATACCAAATAAATGGTTCTATATGCAGGAGGGGGCAAGCCTCGCTTGGTCTTGGTGATGCAGACTCAGCGCTGCGGGACTTCCAGAAAGTGGTGGAACTCGAGCCGCAGAACAAGGTTAGGAAAAAGAAAATACCCAGAAATTTTGAGTTTAATAAAAGATTTTATATAAATTATTTCAGCAATAATATACATTAAATTCATATAATCTATACTAATATAAACTAATATTATAAAGCTGAAGAGTTTGTTTGTTTGGTTGAACGCGCTAATCTCAGGAACTAATGAACCTATTTTGAAAATTCTTTCACTAATAGGAAGCTACATTACTCCAGAGTGCTATAAGTTACTTTTTATCCCGGAAAGCCTTCCGCACGCGGGCGGAGCCGCGAGCAATACTAGTATTATCTATAAAGGTTGAAGTACTCCCCTTTACAGTGATACTTATAAACAGATGCGATCTTTTCTTAGATCGACTTATAGATCTACAAAACGTTACTAATTTATGGGCAGGTTAACACACCTAACGCGCCTTGTGGGCTTAGAATGTGGCAAAAAACACGACACGGCTCCGTTTCGTTTTTTTTTTTGATTGGTTGAGAGATTAGTGTTGGTAGAGAAGTATTGGTCTCTCGATCAATCACAAACATCAAAATTAAACGACATCGTCTTACGAGTTGCGTCTTTTTGCCACATTCGTCCACTGACCATCTCAACATTTAGTTTTATAAAAAAAAGTTATTTTTTTACAATAGACAACTTACTGCAATTATTTCCGCAGGCGGCGGCCAACCAGATGATCGTGTGCCGCACCACGATACAGAAACAGAAGCAGAAGGAGAAGCAGCTGTACGCGAACATGTTCGACAAGTTCGCCAAACACGACTCGGAGGTAACAGGTTCGCGTCTATATGCACCGCCACTGCACTGCATTTAATAAAAAGACACTGCGCTTGCACTGCATTCAATATCTAGAAACTGTCTCTTAGGAGACAACAACAGCCTACCTGCTTTCTATTGATCGATACTGGGTGTCGGAATGAGCCACTAAGGCTGTGTTTTATCTTTTATATTTCTTGTATTGGTTCTTGTATATAAATATATTGTTTTACAGCTTTTTATGCTCTGAATTTATTGAGACCCAGCTTAATGGCTTGTATATAGGCTGAAATGAAAATACACTACTAATCGCTATCTTCGGATCGATCCAGAAAATAAACCAATGAAAATTCACACAAACACAGACTCTGTTCTGATTGGTCCTTTTCTCGACCAATCTGATGATAGCGATGGGCTATTGTCAGCAGTATTGAAATCTAGTTCTAACTGTCACTCAAACTCCGCCCAACAGATAGAGAAGATAAGAGCTAGAGAGCAAGTGGACGTGATTGGCGAGAAGGTGGGAGAGTGGGGCACAGGCGAGGGTGAGTGGACGGACGAGCAGCGAGACCGGAAACCGACCGAGTTCGAGAAGGAGAACCCCAACATACTGTTGCTAGACAAGGACGGGCAGTTTGAGAACATGTAAGCTGTAGGTTAGTAGTGCGTTTAACCATTGTACAGTCAGCCACATAAGTAACTGAACAAATTCAAAATTTCAAATCGCGTTTAAACTTTTGTGTCAGTATCAACAATTGTTTTTTCTTCACTAAAATAAACTTCACAGGGTTAGCTTTATTTTAGATAAAGAAAACACAATATTTCGACTGGAGTGAACGTGCAGAAGCGTTTTGAAGTTTTTAATTTGTTCAGCTACTTTTATGGCTGACTGTACATAACGATTTTAATCTCATGGAGGTGGTATCCAAAGAAAAAAATCCCCAGAAACTGATACGCAAATAGGCATATTTATCCCGTCAGCCGAAGGGTAATCAGCTCTCGTCAGCCGACAACTATCACCCTACTCCACTGACCATCAGATGCACTGGGGTAATCCTTGCACGCCCGCGGTGGACACCGGTGTCAATTTATATAAGGAAATTAGCTTATAGCTATATATAAGCGGGCGTTGACGGGTTAAAAAACCGCAATCTACGACACACTTGGACTCCAGGCCGTTATCAGCTATTATCATGTGCGAAGTATGCCAGGGCCACAGAAAGTAACTATGAGATTTCAGTCTTATGTATCAGGGATTTTAGTTTAGGGCTGCTGTTAGTATTACATAACAAGTGTATAATAAGTACATACATATTGTGGAAAACGTGTGAATGAGTGACTGTTTCAAAAATTTCCTCTAGAACTGTGGCAGCCCTATAATAAGTAAAACTTGACCTAACATAAGACAATGGTAACCAAAAAATAATTTTTTTTTCGAGATATTCCCCCATAGATATTTTTACTTCCCGCATAGAAAATGTCTTAAATTGCTCTTCAACCGTGAATATTCTTTTGTTACCATTGTCTTTGGTAGGCCCTATAGGTAAAACCACTTATGTTTATTCCAAATTCAAGCTGTGTATTCTGTAAAAAACACATTGACATTGTGACATAAGAAACATAACTTACCAAGCTAAAAAATACCCTTCGATATAGTAGGTTTTAGGCCCCATCCAAATAACGTGTGTTCATATTTATTAACGTTCGTTTTTACGGTGATGGGGAAACATTGTGAGAAAATAAATCTGCATACCAGTGGTTTTAAGGTATGTTAATTCCACCAATCCATGGAGGTACAATGTTATGAACAGTTTAACGATGTTGTTAAACATGTTGAGCGTCGCGTGTTACACTATTGTCAGTATATGTGGTTTAATAAGTAGTCTTGCAGTTCAGTATTTTTAGACAATGCAATAATTTTAATGCTACATTATGTTGCCAGTCTTCTATATTAATAATAATGTTCATGAATTGATTAAATCCAATACAATATAGTTGATCATAACGAATAGAATAGAGAGGATACTTATCATTTACCTATTTGAAAACCTTTTAGAATTTAAAGCTCTTGTATGAGGCTCAAATTGTCCCAAATTTCCCAATTTTTCCTGTCTTATTACATTCGTCACTTATTAACATTATTTAGTTAATATTGGTACACTTCTCATACATATTTGGTATGTTGTAATTTTTCTTATAAGTCTCCAATACCAAATAAAATGTTTGTCTATTCCCAATACTTCATTTGGCTTAAATTTTGATGATAAGTTCTGTAGATGCAAAATATAATTCTATTGTAATAAAAATATCCAAATTTATAGTATTTATCATTCATCATAGTAGTGATGTAAAAGTTTTTTAAAAAGGTGATTGGTGTTTTTAGTAAGTGTTTATGATGCTCATCTTTTGAACAGTGAGTGTTACCAGTAATAAATGATGGTTTTGTATGCCAATCATCTGGATTATTTTGTATATTTTTTTTATTTGATCATCTTATTAGATAACTGTAATAGTTTTATATAAATGAACTAAAAGGTAATGTTTTGTTCCAAAAGATTGTATGTATGTTGTATTAGCAATCTCTTCACCAAATCAAGTCGGTATGACTTTTGTGAGTTATTTGTTTTTAAGTATATCTCAAACAATTCCAGTCTTAGTTTGTATCGTAAGAATCGATTACATGTGGCGTATATTGAAGATGTACTACTGAGCATATGCCGAAGTACCATCAGTAGAATATCTCGTACCTTCAATATTGACCTCGTGTACATGGTCCATAAGTTCACTCGCTGCGTTTTATTATTATGGTAATAAATAAATTTAGTTTTTATGCATCTGTTGTTTCTATAAACCCTTCAATATTATTTTTTACTATTGGTCCATGGGCCAGTAGCAGATTTCCATGACCAAGTTCCTCTCAAACGATAATTGGTGAGACGCATGAGAGAAGTGTATCATAAAGCCTCGTGAAAGTCAGCTGCGGTTCCGTGGGGGCGATGAGCGGTGGTAGCCTCCCAAACAGGAAGAAAAAAAATATATTTTCAGTCATTCCCTCCCAACTAAAAACTTTTTTAAACATCTTATATTCATTGGTAATAAATCAAAAAGTAATGATGAAAATAATTTATTTTCTGAGACCAATAGAGTTACATGTTTGGTACACTAATATGTTTTACAACCGTCGTTTTATTCTACTTACAATAACATCGATAGTAAAAATATTGACACGATAACGTATAAGGGTGCGTGCACACTCACGAGTCGTAGCGCGTCGACAAAAATCGCTTTCATACAGTCTATGAATCGTCCTTAAATGTTTACACACAAGAATAGACCCTAAATTTTTTTGCAAAGCAATACGACCTGCCACGCGATTTATATGAGCAATACAGCACTACAATGAGTGTCAATAAATATACAGACTTAATCTAGAACCTTATTAGCGCTCCAGTAAAGCGTAAAATAAATTTGTACAAATAATTTAGATCCAATCACGCAACGTCGCGTGATCCATTTTTAAATGGGCCAATAGACGCGACGTAACGAAATCATTTTATTTTCGATAAAATTATGCATGATCTTTGATCTGCTCAAATACAGCGATATCGTGTGATAATATTAAAATTAGAAATCTGGCGATATCGCCTTTATAGTATTATTAAAGCACTAATGTATTCATTTGTCATGGTTATACGTATTTCGATGACGCGAAATCATTAAAAGCCTTCGCAAAAATATATTTTATAGTCTTCACTTCGCTAAACTAAAATAAAGAAAGCTGTTCATTGATAGAACTGATTAATAATTAAGTGTTACTATTTATGGCGTGGTATACATTTAGCTCATAAATATCATGCAAACAAAATCAGTTTGGGCCTATCATTTGGCCCAGACAAATAAATCTAAGGCGCCATGCAGTCTAATGGTCGCAATAAATTCTCTCAAACGGATTTTCAATCCGTCGTGTAAATGGACCAACCAGAACAAAGCTTTTATTGCATGCTTACATGTGACTCATTTGAAGATAAAAATTGGGATAGTTTATTGAAAACGACGATAGATTTCACACGAAATTGTAATATGTGCAGTAGCAAACATTTGCTAAGGAAGAAATACAGACGTCTTTCTTGCAATGTGGCGCCTTTTAAGTTTATTTGTCCGTACATTTGCTCACCAACCAGTTGTTACTAATGCACCTATTAACAGTCAACGCAAACCTGGCGAAATATTCTGAGTAAGTTGATTCAATAAAATGTCAACTTTAAGCCATTTTCATAGAATTAAATTTGCACACCCAACACACTCACGCCTTTTATCCCCGAAGGGGGTAGGCAGAGGCGCAACTAGTGCACCCACTTTTCGCCGTGAGTATTCCGTCCCATGATGTGATAGGGGGCGAGCCTATAGCCATATCGGGCACACATTCCAGACTCCGGGCTGATACTGAATAGAAAAATCCCGAAAAAGAAAGTGCCCGACCCGGGGATCGAACCCGAGACCTCAGCGTTTCAGTCATACAACTACGCCACAGAGGCGGTTAAATTTCTGTAGCAAAAATTTCCATCGTCAGCCATATACACTATTTTCAACACTGTAATTCTTTTAAAGACGAAATTTTATTACTCGTGGAATTTCCTGCCAGTTTTGCGCTGCTACATCCAAACTAACATAGCAGTAAACTTCATGGCTGATCGACAATTAATCACTATAATTGTAGCAAATTGTTTACCAAAAAATAAATATATACCAAACAGTCTTCAACCCACACACAAAATTATGGGATTCTAGTCTTTCAAGCCCGAACCAAAGCGAATATCCACATCAACATATTTCGATATGGGTCTAAATTTTTTATTCATCCACAGCACCATAGAAGCTGCCCATAAGTTAAGGGTCAACAAGAGGATGCAATAATAAAGATAATATAGAGCATCCCAAACTCTCTTCGAATATAATTCAAAGTCTAGTTTTCCATCCCAAAGGTCCGACTATCCCCTGATAAGGATCACCTCTATAACCTAATATGACCTTAAAATTTAGAGGTAAGTATCCCCACCGCCTCACAATTTTCCATCCTTTTTTTCTGTATTCACAGCTTGCCAAATGTACATTCCCAGCCACTCCTTTAGTCCTCCTCAGGGTCCTGTAAGTCTGGCGTGAGATCCTCAGCACGTTTGAAGTTGTTGAGCACGTCGAAATGTGCCTGCAGCGTGTTCGAAGCCGACGGGTGGCCGTGCATGTATCTTTGGATCTAGAAATATAAGCATCACGTATGATTTCATTTTTAGGGGTAACCAGAGACCATCACCCCGAATTATTAGGTTTTGTTAAGGGGGCGGGCATGGCCTTTAATGGGCACAATTCTAAACTCCACGCTGGTATTGAGTAGAAAAATCATATATCACTTTACCCGAATAGGGGATCGAACCCGAAACCTAAGCACGGCCGTCATAGCACAATACAACTATGCAACCGAGGCAGTTGAAAAGTACATTATTATTTTTTCATAACGAATAGAATAGATGACAGTAAAACTAGATCAAACTAGTTGGTTTCAAACGGGCCGGCATAATATAGTAGTTGACTACTTTTTTAATACATTCATCAAAAATGTATGCCATCCTAAATCTAGCGGAAAAATAATTTTCAAAATTGGGGCATTAATTAGTAAGTTATAAAGCTTTGAAATTTGGTGGGAGGGATAGTTGTCAAATAACAGTAATATTACACTGTGACGTCACCGAGAGTCGCCGGCCATAAAGCTGCGTGCGTGCGAAAGAGATAGCGCGATATCCCCTCCACGTCCCCACTTTTGTTCACAACAATATTTCAAATGTGTATAACTGCTTTATTTTTCAACCAATTGTGATGCTGATTTCACAGAAGAATTTCTTTTTCCCATTATTTTCTGTTACATATAAAATAATTTACAAAATCACACATAGGAAACTACCCCATTGTGTCACTGGTCATCTCTCGTAGATCGACACTACCAGTAACCCACTCCACTATCATCAGATGCAGCGGGGTCATTTGCCCAAGTCGTATAAAAAAATACGTAATTGTATAGAGCTGTCTACAATTTGTAAGAGCTTTACGCACCCTGGTCCCAAGTTTCCTCAGCATGCTGGTGAAAGCCTTCTCCTCCCTTCCAATCCAAGGTCGGCCCTCATCCAGCACTTGGTAAGGGCTTACATGAACATGGATGTTCAACTCTGGAAGTAACATTAACATAAAACTAATTGTTATAATTTAAACGTTTTTGAGGTGTTGCCATTGTCTATCAGCAGGCGCTTCCTACATCGCAAGCGTCCTGTTTGTAAAAATATATATGCAGTATAACAAACTACAGTAAATGTACGAGAACGTGACCAGGAAAATAAGAAACCAGGCGAGGTTTCTTATTGGTATGTTTTGGTAAAATATGGAACTAATTTCTTTTTTATAAATAACGTTAACGCTAATACGAAAAAGTAAAATCAGCGCCTCCAAAGCAGGTTATTTTCCGGGTCAGGCTATAAACATATATAAAATGAACAAAGTCACTAGTCAAGTCTGTAGGATTTTGAACTAATTTGAAATACAGTACTTTGTAACTCAAGGTGCTGAATGGTGTTGCTATTGCCTATGGGTGGTCGTATCGCTTACCATCAGGCGAACGGCGTGCTCGTATCGTCATTCAAAGCAATAAAAAAAAAATTGTATTAAAAAGTATGTAGACACAATTCTGTTTAAATATTTTCACAAGAGCATTTTGAATGCAGATCCGCGGTCTAAAGCTAGTATGCTAGTATAGGAACTCACTGAGCCTGCCGAGGGTCTCGAGCAGGCTGCGCGAGGTGATCCAGGTGTTCTTGCCGCCCGCGTGGCCGCCGTCCAGCCAGAACATGTCGTCGATGCGGTCGATAAATCTACAGATAACCAACAACAATCTCAACAAAGGGCATGGCCAAAAACGGGCCTGAAATTCTAAACAAGACAATTTATATATATTTGGATAGAACTCCTGAAAACTAACCTTTTGCAATAAATCGTTTAATTTTAAAGACCTCCGATTTTGAGATTCATGTAATTTTGTTTGGCTTGAAAACTACTCTTAAAATGAACGTTTTTAAAAAAGTTGGTTATGAATGAAGGGGTCTAAAAATATTTTTTCAATGGATCTAAGTTCCATATTTTGCCCTTTTAATATCCCTAAAGTTTGAGCCTTGTTAGATTTTGAGGCCCAGCACTCATACAAAAAGCGGACATCTCCTTTATTTATATTATTTAATTGGTATGTATACTTTTGTTATTCGTCTATACCTTGTCATGACTTGTCATAAGTGCTTTTTTATAAGCCTACTTGATCAATAAATGTTTTTATTTATTTTATTTATTTAATATGTGGACGGAAAATTCCGGATATTTTTTATACCAATCCAGTAGCATGTCCGCCGGTGATTCCACCACCACCATGCCAGCCCTGTATTACGTACTGCCCACTGCTGAGCACGGGCCTCCTCTACAACTGCGAGAGTTTAGGCCTTAGTCCACCACACTGGCCTAGTGCAGGTTGGCAGACTTCACATACCTTCGAAATTGTTATTGAGAACTTTTCAGGTATGCAGGATTCTTCGCGATGTTTTTCCTTCATCGTTAAAGCGAGCGATAATTAACAAAGAATACACACATAACTTTTTAGGAAAGTCAGAGGTCCTTGGGTTTTTAACCTGCGGACATTCGTCTCGGCAGTCCGTTCCACTCCCAACACACTCTCGCCAGTGATTCATAATAATCAATTAGTAATACAAAGATTGGATTTCGGGAGTCAGCCGGGTGGTCAAGAATAAGAAAAACAGGCAAAATTATAGCGAACGTCAAAAAATGCAAATCTATAGAAATAACTAAATAGAATAACTTAAATAGTTAAGTTCTGATTCACTGGTAGGTTTTTATGGCTGTCTATAGGTTTAATGTGTTATATATATGTATAGTAGGTGAGTCATCACCTTCGAATGTTCACACTATCAGAGAAATTGTACGTTTCCAACATTTAAGATGATTCATCATCATCATCAGCCCACTGCGGGACATAGGCCTCTCCCAAGATACGCCACAGAGTCCGATCTGTGGTGAAGATGATTAGGGTTTCGAAAAAGGAGGGTATTTCTTGGGCTTCCATCAATCGATACTATCCAATTTATCTTCAATGAAGAACAACTAGAAACAAATCTAATTAGCGATAAATATACAGTTACCTAACAGCGTGACTATCGCAGGGCGTCAGCGTGCTTGTATAGTGGAACTCGTACAGCATCTGGTTGAGCACCACGCAGCCCTTGCTGAACCCCACCAGCGCCAGCCGGCTGTCCGGCAGCGAGACCCGCTCCCACCACCGCCCGCACTCCAACACACTACCGACACAACTTGTTAGTCGTTCGTTTTGGTCCTTCGAGCCAGACATAAACTATACTTAAAATAATGTGTGTGGGTATCGTGCTACATAGTGCAATCATTCAAAATAATTCTATTTTTATAATATTTTAAGGCTGTCTTGTCTATCAGTCAGTACAATTTGGAATTTAGTGTCTAGATTTTTATTAAGTCTCCTCTCCTTAACCCCCCAAAAACGAGTAGGTATCATGCAGGAACTATAACAACACCAATTGGAACTAGACCTACTCACGGCTTGTGATCTGCGGAGCCATTGGAGCTGGACGCCGCGCCGTTCGACTTCTGTTCGGGTGAGCGATGCACTGGCGAGTTCTGTGGCAAAAACTTATCCATAGTGACTAGCTTCTGTTCATGGTCTTAACATGTTGCAAAGAAATATCAGAATCGAAGTAGGCGTTCCAGATTTAACGCCCAAAAAACTTGACAGCTTTGCTATTATGACGTCACTTTTCTACTCTTTCTTCACATAAAATATTAAGTTTCTGCATAACCCACAAAATTTGCTAGATGTTAAAATTAAGTCCAAACTAAATTACTCACATGCAAATCTTCTATGTCAATATCCTCGCTAAGTCCAGGACCCAAAGCTTCCAGTTCAGACGTGGGCAATACTTTAATCCTTTCATTCACATTCTGAAGCAACCTGCAAAGAGATACCTTTATTTAAACTATTCATAATTTATTTTGTGTAAGTATTTATTATCTGCCTTATCTATACTAATATTATGAAGCTGAAGAGTTTGTTTGTTTGTTTGAACGCGCTAATGTAAGGAACTACTGGACCGATTTTGAAAATTCTTTCACTAATAGGAAGCTACATTACTCCCGAGTGCTATAGGCTACTTTTTATCCCGGAAAAGTTTTCCACGCGGACGGAGCCGCGCGCAATGCTAGTATTAAATATAACCCATTCAATAAGCCTTTTTTCATTACCCTAGCAATAATATAGTATACCTAATTATATCGCACTTGATTCCGGGACAAGTGTATATTTTTTTTTGCAAAAAAATGTAAAACTACCTCGCTGAAAGATCTCCGCTTTTTGTATGGGTGCTGGGCCTCAAAATCAAATTTTGTGGATATTAAAGGCAAAAATATGGATCTTGGATCAATAAAAAAATATATATTTAGACCCCTGCATTCATAACAAACTTTTTTTAATAACATTCATATTAAGTGTAGTTTCTTAGCAAAATAAAATTACACAAATCTCAAATCGGAGGTCTTTAAAATTATACGATTTATTGCAAAGGCCTAGTTTTTGGAAGTACTATTCAAATATATATAAGTACCTTCGTTAGAATTTTAAGCCCGTTTTTGGACATGTCCTTTGTATTTGATAATGCAGTAGACACATAATACGGGTATAACAATCGGTATACTTGTGTTTCGTCCTACCCTCTTATGTATAAACAATGAATGATGAAAAAGAGCGTATTCCCACCTAAAAGGCCGGCAACATCTCTATCCCACCTGGTATTGCAGATGTTCATGGGCGGCGGTGATCACTTACCATCAGGTGAACCGCATGTTCGTTTGCCCCCTATATCATAAAAAAAAAGAAAATAACTTTTGTCATACCTCTCCAAGTGCTGCAGCGCGTTGTGTGTGGGCGTGTGTTCTGGCACGCCCGCGTTGTTGCTCGGCACGAAGTTGTCGTAGCAACTGAAGCTCTTGTACTCCACCCTGCAACATACACTTGTTCAAGGTCACTGTTCTCTGATAACCCGTGTGAATTCCCTTGGATTATGAAATAAGGAGCCGCAAGGTTCTCAATCAAGTGGACGATAGCCTTGTTGGGAATGGAACGGTCTGCCGAGGCAAACAAAAACCCAAGTCACACACCTCTGACTTTTCGAAGTTACGTGTGTATTGTTTATCAATTATCGTTCACTTTAACGGTGAAGGAAAACATCGTGACGTAACCTACATACCTGAGAATTCTCCATAAGAATTTCGAGGGTGTGTGAAGTCTGCCAACCCGCACTAGGCCAGCGTGGTGGACTAAGGCCTAACCCCTCTCAGTAGTAGAGGAGGCCCGTGCTCAGCAGTGGGCAGTATATAATACAGGGCTGATTGCATTGCATTGCAAGATTATTAGACTTTAGAGGCTACAAAACATTTTCAAATTTTTATAATATTCGTAAAATGAGGTAAGATTACACGATAATATTAGTTAATATTTTAATACTCATTGGAATACACAGTAATTTTTTTTCTTTAAACGACTTTTTATTACACGTAAAAGTGTTTTTTTTGTTTTTTTTTATGGCATAGAATGACGAGACGAGCATGCCGCTCGCCTGATGGTAAGCGACACGACCGCCCATAAACAGTAGTAGTACCATACAGCACCCTGAGCCACAAAGCACCGTGTGGCACTCCACTGCGCTCGTCATCCTGAGACACAAGATGTTAAGTCTCATTATGTCCAGTAGTTACACTGGCTACAATGTCCGTCAAACCGAAACACAACAGTGCATGCACACTGCTGCTTGGCGGTAGAGATAGACATTGCGGTGGTACCCACCCAGACGGTCTCTTACATATGAGAGACCTACCACCAGTGACCTGATATAATGTGAAAATGTTACAAATAAAATTATGTAATACCTATAAATCAAACATCAGAATCTACTTCACCTGGAGGCCTTAACGACCAACACATGCTTGTTGGGGAAGATGTGCGCGAGCATTCGCGCCATGTTCTCCAGGTTCCACTTCACGTAGTTCCGGTTATCGCGGTGCGCTTGCATCACTTCCGGGTAGTCCTGATGAGACAATTATAGTCTGCTTAGATATTTTAATGGACTAAACAATAGATACTACTTTATTATTCTGTAGGAGTAGATGTAAACAAGAGTTGCAGTGTTTGAATCTTGAGAGTAAAGTCTTCTTAACAATCAAAAGTTGCTACCGAACTTTATTATGTCTCTGGTTAGTGGTTACGATATTCTTTTGTTGAGTTACTTATTTAATCATCATCAGCCAATGAAGTCCACTGCTAAACATAGGCCTCGCCTAAAGATTTCCAGACAAGCCTATCAAAAGGGGCCTGCATCCAGTGTGTTCTTGCCAGTGGCATAGCGTGGCTGGGGAAGGGGGGGCCTAGGGTGTTGGAGGTCGGCAAAATGTGTAAAATATAACCTTTTAATTATTTTTACTTTTGGTGACGGAGGGTCGCACGGGCGTGTATGCGTGACTCTTATTTGTTGAAATGAGGTTTTAATTGGTACCTTGGGGCTGCAAATTTTGAGCCCGCCCGGGCGGTAAGAACTCACGCTGCGCCCCTGGTTCCTGCGACCTTTACCAAGTCGTTAGTCCACCTTGTAGGTGGATATCCGGCGATACCCTAACTGGTCTGTGGTCTTAATAATATAAACCCATAATTTTGGTTTAAAATGTATTTATTATATCTACCTGTACATCTCCACCGAAGTACACGAGGGTCTGCTGCGGCGTGGTGAAGGTGCTGGCCGGCTGGAAGATGATGTCGTTGACGCGCTCCTCGAAGCCAGCCACGCGGCGCAGGCGCACCGGCATCGTGCTGAACGCAGCTACGGTTCCGCCATCACTGGACCAAAAAGTGCAATTTAAAACGATTTGGACTGAGGGCACAAGTATGGCCAAACCAGTTTTATTCAGGATCTCATAGTACATAAAATTGACTGATAACCTCCATGGGAAATAGTTTTGTGCATAAAAAATAACCCCATTTGTTATAATATATAGTATAATATTATGTAATCATTTAGAATATTCAGAAAAAAATTCTTAAATCACGTTTGACATAGGGCATCCTTATTCTTGTATCTAAAATTATGCCACTCGGGAATTAATTAAAACAATAAATTTTTTATCATAATTTATTTATTCATTAATCCTACAAAATACATTTCACTAACTTTATAATATTATATAAATTATTTGATTATACAAAGAATAAAGCTACATTGTTGTGTCCAACATTTGTAATTATCACAATATGTATTTAATTTTACATTGATATCAGAAAACCTAGTAAAATAGTTTTAATTACTTTTTGCTACTACTACTAGTAATTAGGTGTAACACTGTTTAATGCTACAAAACTTATTTCAATAATTTTATAATAACTTATATTTATTATCATATTCAAAATTAAAATTCGAACCATTTCAACAACCATGCATTTACAAATTACCGACACATACACATAAAACTCATCACTTAATATTTCTAGATTGCTTCTGATGGTAATACTTTGTATCATTCATGCACACCGTAATCTTCAACGTAATATCATCGAGACAGTTCTTTAGATCCTCCCTCAACTCTCTAACCTTCACTCTGACATCCTCACACATGAGATTGTAACACATGGCCACTAAACCCATCCCAAGCAAGACATATATGAAGTTAATCACTAGTTTTAAGTGAGAACCTCCAGCCGAATCAGAAATATTTGCTCCTGGAACAAAATCTCCAAAACCAATCTTGCACAAACTTATCACACAAAAATATGTGGAGTCCAGATAGTTCCAATTCTCCCACGCACCAAACATGATTGTTCCAGTGAGGATGTAGAACGATATGACCCATAAACAAGCTGTTGATGGGACCGTAATCCTGTGCTTCACAGGTATGATCTCTCCATCTTCAAACACAGCATCATCTCTCCGACTACACTCATGAGCTGTTATGTACAACCATTTGAAAGTCTGTGCTAGCACCTTACCAATGTTACAAAAGTATAAAATGTAGATGGGTATACCGAAGCAAGCATAAGCTATTGTCACTATCTTTCCCCACAATGTTTTCGGTATAATATTTCCGTAACCAATCATTGTAAAAACAGATAAAGAGTACATCAAAGCCGCTGGGAATGACCAGATATCTTCAGCAGATCTACCGCTGTAGCCTGTGTGGACAGCTGCAGTGATGTTATTCTGAAACACTTTCAGAACTTCATCTACTTTAGATACCCATGTGGTCTCATTAAAAACATTAACGGTTATTGTAATATTCCACAGTTTCTCGGCACAGTGTTGTCTCAGCCTTCGTATATCGTGCAGTTGCTCGTCGGGGCTGTCCTTCTCGATGTGCATGAAGCTGGCAGCGCCTAGTATCGCGTAGCAGACCACCAGCGCGCCGACACCCACTTGTGTGAACATGAATGCTATAAACTTCCTGAAGCAATCCTTTATCTTCTCCCTGGCGTCGCTGCCGGCCGTCGATGACGAGTCCCTGCTCCTCATGGAGCCGTGGAAGCTCGCGGTCGTGGGTTGTCGCTCCATGGCGTAAAATTAACGAGTTCACGTATGGAACGCCGCGCCGCGTAAACTGTGCGTAAATCAAGCAATCTATTTCGAGAGTTGGCGCTGCGCCAGAAACTATGTTTTTAACATATGATTACAAAACATAGTAAAATACCCTAACTAAAGTAAACCACCGGCTGCCGAAGGTTCGTTTACAGAATATAACTGCGTACAAATATTTACGCATCAAGACTAACAGTCAAATTGGTTGTAAAATGTATAGCGATAGAAATAAAAGAGTCCTCACTTTGAGATACTATGTGTTCACACATAAAACTCTCAGTTAATTTGACTTACCGTTTTAAAATGCGAAATACGCTGAAGAATTGCTCCCACAAATAACTCGCTATTGTCGACGCAATTTTTGATCACGATTTTAGCAACACTTTAAATAAATGTAACAATTTTAATAGGTACCTATTAACGCAATTCGGTTTATGAAATTTAAAGTAAAATTTGAAGGTCTTTTATCATAAAATTGATTTTATTTCATTGACATAGAATACATTTGACAATTTTATCAGCTGTCTTATACCTTTTTGTCAAAGATAACTCAATGCGTTGTAGAAGGGAAACACCATATTGTTGTAAGAGGCTAACGGCCGGTCTCGATAAGTAACTAACGGATAACAAACAGTTAAAATGCTTACTTTTGGTCGTTATTTGTATTATCTATAAACTAAAATAGACAAGAATACCTTCAGTCTAACTTATAAAAAATTTGCTACGCTATGCTTAATTGCGTCTTAACTAGCCTGCTCTTACTCAATGCTTAACTTTTTTTTGACAGTATTTACTCGATCAGCTGTAATTCAAAACTCGCCTTCTTGCCTTTTAAGTAGGCTTAAACTAGGCCACGGGGATGTTTAATTTTGACAGTTATTTAATTAAGCAATGCTTAAGCACCTCTTAACGTTAAAACAAGCTTATAAGTAAGACTGCTTATCCTCATTCCTCTCTTTATTATCAGCTGCTGTGAATTCAGAATTGACACTTTCTAAGATAACATTTTATTTGCTATGAAAATAGAAAAAAATGACAACGTCGTAAGTATTTGAATGCAAAAACGTTGTATCGAAATATTAAAGTAATCAACAACAAACTATTATTAAACCTTTTAATCTCACAGAATACAAGCTATTCTAATAAATATTGGTGAGTCTAAAATTACTGGTGGTAGGTCTCTCATATGTAAGAGTCCGTCTGGGTGGGTACCACCGCAATGTCTATTTCTACTGGCAAGCAGCAGTGTACATACACTGTTATGTTTCGGTTTGAAGGACATTGTAGCCAGTGTAACGACTGGACATAATGAGACTTAACATCTTATGTCTTAAGATGACGAGCGCAGTGGAATGCCACATAGTACTTTGTATCTCGAGGTGCTGGATGGTGTTGCTACTGTTTATGGGTGGTTATATCGCTTACCATCAGGCGAACGGCAAGCTCGTCTCGTCATTCAATGCAATAAAAAAAATATCTTCAAATATATATCCTATAAAACAAGTTATTTTAAAAATTGAGGATGTCCGTAAAGCTTTCTATTTAAAATATGAATAAAATAACTGTTTTGGGGAAATAATTAAATAATATTGCTATTTTATTAGAATAAAAGACACTTACGTCATATCGGAAAAAAATACTAATCTTGGTTTATGCATAACATAACATAGGTACTCAGACAAAGAGGTAATATTACACAAACATCATCATCATCAGCCACATGAATTCCACTGCTGATCATAGGCCTCTCCCAAAAATTTCCAGGCGGACCTGTTGAAAACGGCCTCAATCCATTATACAATACATAATATTATTGTAATAATTCAATAATTATTACGATAACGTATATCATGAATAGTATTATTTGATTTTCTTAATCTTTGACTCCACCTATCAAGTTATCGGAACAGGCACAGAGTAGTGACTTCGAACATTAGTTATAGCTTGTGTATCCGAAAGTATCTACTGGTGGATGGATCTTACATAATCCAAATTTTTATTTTTGTAATACCCGCGGAAAGAATCTTATAAATACCTACTCGAGTAATTTTAGGTATATTTTATATTATGTGCCGAAAAAAAAAATATTGTGAATTTTTATTCCACCTACAACATTTTTGGAATCTAAAGCGGGGTTTACTTTAGCAAGAAAACTTGCAGAAGCTATGTTGCGCAAGCTATTTTTACCATGTAAACATTCACGGCAAGCTGACTTCTGCAACATTTTGAGGCTTGCAGGTCTTCTGCAAAGTCGCATTTGTAAACACCATCTGTACAGCTTGCGCGAGAACTTGCAGTTTATTCTGCGTGCAGATAAAAGTGTTAATTTGCTGAGCTAGAAGATAACGTTTTTTTTTATTTGTTCTATACGGAACTGGCTAAGGTGAAAGAGAATGCTGCCAAGTTATAAGTTTGTAGTATTACCGATATGTCTATTTTTGCCGCCAAGTACGAGTGTATATGCACTATTGTGTTCCTATTTGTGGGAAATTGTAGCTAACGTAATTACTGGGCATTATAAGACTTACAATCTTATGACTCAGGATGACGAGCGCAGTGAAATGTCATGCAGTGCTTTATAGTTCAAAATTATGTTTCATGTTAGTACTTTTAACGCGATTATTTTGGTAACAATCATCATCTCAAGAGCATTATTTATTTTATTTATTTATTTGCACTTTATACAACTAATGTACAGGCGGACTTAATGCCGTAGGCATTCTCTACCAGTCAACCTTAAGGTGGTGCAGAGATAATCATGGTAGGTGCATCAAACGGTATATTAAAAATACAGTGTTTAACTTCATAAATAAGACATATAAACATAAATACAAGACACGTACACAAACAATAATAAGTATAAAAAATATATATAGGTACACATATGAGGAATAAAAATAAATAAGTATATAAAATACATACCATATAATATATAATATATTATAATTAAAGTGGTGACTCTTACGCTTCATTCAAAAGTAGTTGCCGAACTCTCACTTTGAACGCTAGCCGTGTGTTAGACGCCCTGATTTCGAGAGGGAGCGAATTCCATAGGAGAATAGATTGGATAGCGAAAGAGGAATGAGTGAAGTCAGAGCTATGAGGGGGACATGTGAGAAGATGATTATTAGATGAGCGAAGGTTTCTATTATGGCTACCACAAAGATATTGGAAGTTTGAAGATAAATATGTAGGAGGGGTAGGAGACATAAGCAGAGAGAAAAGGGTGGTAAGTGCACGCAAAGAGTGGCGTTGACGAATAGGTAGCCATTTTAATTGCAAACGATAAGAGGAAATGTGGTCATATTTACGAAGATTAAACACGAATCGAATGCAGTTATTAAGAAGTCGGTCCAGTTTATTGAGTTGATCTGCATTCAGATCAAAATAGCACACATCACCATAGTCAATAACAGGGAGGATTAAGGTTTGTACTAGCATTGTCTTGGTCTTAGGCGGAAGAAAATTCTTCAGGCGGTACAGAGCGCGGAGAGTACCAGTGACTCTCTGACAGACAGAGGTTACCTGGGGCCTCCAGCTCAGGGTGGAGTCGATATGTAGACCGAGATCTTTAACGCAAGAGTTCCAAGGAATGATGGTGCCATTAAAAATTACGGGAGGAATATTCGTTGGGTCCAACTTACTGATCATTCTTGAGCTGCCTACAATGATGGCCTGACATTTTTGAGGATTAACTGATAGGCCAAAACTATCAGACCAGCCTTTAATAGATTCGAGGTCCCTGTTCACCCTATCTACAGCTGCGGATATACAATCCACTCCATCCTGAGAGTATATTTGCAGGTCATCAGCATACAGATGGTACGCACATTGAAGGTTATGAGTAATGAGGTTAATAAAGATAGAAAACAATAATGGAGAAAGTATGCCGCCTTGAGGGACCCCAGAGCCAATATCACACCAACCCGACGAAGAGTCGCCAATGCGCACCGACTGCTGGCGCCCCTGAAGGTAAGTCGAGAACCAATCCAATGCCGAGGGAGAGATCAAAAGGTGGGAGAGGATAGCTAGAAGGATGTCGTGACTGACGGTACCAAAGGCGTTAGAGAAGTCGACCAAAGCCAGAACTGTGACTTTGGTTTCCTCCATGCCGGCCCTAATATCGTCAGTCACTTTAAGGAGCGCGGTAACAGTGCTGTGGCCAGGTCTAAAGCCAGACTGCAGTGGACACAAAAGGTTGTTCAAGTGCACATATTGAGACAGTTGCTTATGAGCACAGGCCTCCAGCACTTTGGAAAGGAAAGGAAGAATGGATATTGGACGGAAATCTTTAGCTAGCGAGGGGTTAGGGATCTTAGGAAGGGGAATAACAATAGCTTTCCGCCATAATGAAGGAAAGATACCTGTACTGAGGGAGACATTAATAATGTGTGAAATGGTTGGGAGAAGGTGGTCTAATATAGGTATTAACATACGACGACTGATGTTGTCACAGCCAATCGCATTAGATTTAATTGAAAGGATAACCTTTTTAACCTCAGCCTGCGACACTGGAGAAAACTGGAAAGGGTCTATTTCAAGCTTGGGGAGACCGGCTAAGAAATCCATGGTGCGATGCTTGGTTTGATTATATGTATTAGATTCATAAAAATCAGGCAAAATGATTGCGTGCCTTGTCATTCAGTTTTATGAAAAAAAAATATGGCAAGCAATAAATATTCTTCGAGTAATGTAAACAGATTTGCAAGAATTTGTGCAAGTTAACTTGGTGGGTCACTTGCAAAAGCGTGTTGCTAAAGAAATATTACCGCTAGTGTAAACGCATCTGGAAGTTCTTGCACAACATATTGCTGAGAGAACTTGCTAGTCTAAACTTAGCTTAAAAGCACATTTGAGCGTGTTTCGAAATTATTATCATTGATTATTTTACTCCCGAGTCCCCGACTATGAATGAATACCTATTCGTCGCTTGGCCGTTATTCCTGTCTCGTTATTTATTTTCAAAACTCATGATGCTGTCTCTATATAAAGCTATAAATACCAGTCCAAAGAGATGAGTGACATGGAACGCGAGGAAAATCTGAAAAATCCAAAACCACACGTTTTCTTGGCGTTGTTTGTTATCCGGCGTTGCAGTTTTATTGAAATTCATCTTTTGTTTCAGCTGCTGTAATGTAAAATGTAGTGCAAGACCGCTGTCCGATGTGTGGCTATATGGTTTCAATCAAAATTGTGAGTATTGCAAGTGGTTGACGGTGTCTATTTGTGAAGCTGATGCTTTGATAATGGCTGAACAACCTCGAATACGTCGGTGACGGGGGACGCTGCACACTGAAATCTCATGAATTGCAAAAAACTGTTAGTGCATTTGCGCGTTCAAGTGTACTTGTTGCGAGCAAAACTAATGCATTTAAAGTTGTTACCAAGGTCGACCGGCGATTAAAATGTCGTTTTTGTTACAGATAAACATGTAGCCGCTAGCCAAATAACAATATCATGTTTGCAATAGCAGATTTCACTCCCATATGACATAGATTATAACAGTATACATGGATCATACATAGCACCAGACATCGGCAGCGGCGGAATAAAAATGGCTTCCACATTCGAAATGGCAACAAAGGAGTTAGTCGACCTGAACGAGTTGTACTCGGTCCGTAAGCCGACCACAATAGACTTGATCGGCGGCATCTACTGCCACATTTGCGAGACGACGTTCCATACCAAGAAGGAGTACGACAGCCACTACTCCCAGCACGAGACGGGCGCGCAGGACATCGTGTACACTTGCGTGGTGTGCCGCAAGCAGTTCGCCGGCTACCCCAGCTTCCGCGGACATTGCTACATCAAGCATGTCAACAAGGACCGGTTCAAGTCAGTATACATTTATTAATGTTCTATTATCAAAATCTTGCCTTCATTATATCAATATGAATTTCCGAAGAGACTGTATATCCTGTATATTTAACTCACATACAAGGGGATATAGAAAGGGGCATTTTTTCAATGTGTATTAAACTGAAGCAGGCACCCAAAACGAATGCAAGGCTGCTGCAAAGGACTCTCATCAAATTTTGATGCAGGGACTGTCTAGGTCAAGATACACCACTGCTCACATACCAACAGCCTGACTTGTTGGGTCATTTTAGTAAGATGATGGGGATCATTTCATTCCTTTACCACTCAGAGTTGTGTGGGGAAAGGCAGGTTGAAAGAAAAAACTTGATGTAAACTATCTATTGCATATAACAATAGTTCTTTTTTATAATATAGCTTCTACTGTTTATGAGTGATTTCACCGTTGTCCAGTAGTGATAAAATATTGTAAACAATTTTATAAATCAATGAGCAGTGTTATAAATTCTTAATCATAATTCAAGATAACAAAAAGAATAAGAATCAATTACTAAACCCATTCGATTTGAAGTTATCATTGAACTCTATTACTATAGTAAATTATGTGGAGAGATTGACCATTTTGATTTGGATAAGGCATTTTTTTTTCAGTGTTTTTGGTCTTTCAATGTAATGTTTTTATTTAAATAAATTAATGAACTGCCTCGGTGGCGTAGTTGGATTGCGGTACGACTGCAATGCTGAGGTCTCGGGTTCGATCCCCGGGTCGGGCAAAATGATATTGGGCTTTCCTACTCAGTATCAGCCCGGAGCCTGGAATTTGTGCCCGATATGGCGATGGGCTCGCCCCCTATCACATCATGGGATGGAATACGCACGGCGAAAAGTGGGTGCACTAGTTGCACCTCTGCCTACCACTTTGGCGATAACAGCCGTGAGTGAGTGTGTGTGTGTGTAATGAAGAAAGAAAAAGAAGATATTGAGAAATTTTACAAAGTACAGACATGGGTGTCTGTTTGGTCAGTTTTTCTATAGATATTTCCAAGATGTCCTATAAGAAAATAATTAAATTTAAAATTGACAATAATTATCAAGCTTATGTATGGAATAAGTTATTGATAAAAATTGTTCTATTCATTTTTTGTTTTCACATAAAAATAACATCTTTATGGCTGGAGTAATTTTAATTTTATTACAACATTGATTTTATTTTTATTTTGTAATATTTTATTCATGAAACACTTGTACATACATGCATTAATCTGCGTAATTAACAAATTGTAAAAGATATTTTAAAAAAAATTATGACATAAAAATTAAGCCCTAAGGAATTTCTTGCTGCCTATCTTCTATGGGGTCATCATCGGCCATCGCTTAGGTAGCTAGTGAGAGGCTGATAGGGTAGCTAGGCTAAAACCTTTATCAACCTCCCGGCGAGGACCCTGGCACCTTTCATTGCCTCATTATTTATTTTACTAATGTTATAAATGTGAAAGTTTGTGATTTTTTTTGGATGTTTACGTTTGTTTGAAGTAAATGCAGAAATTACTGAACGCATTTGGATGAAATTTGGCCTAAGGGTAGATCATGTCCTGGATTAACACATAGGCTTTTTATCTCGGTAATTTGCTCCCATGGGAAATAATGGATATTTTTTATTTGATTCTATACGTAAATGGCGCTAACGTCGCGTCGTACTGTGTTTTAGGGACTTTCGTATCGGGAAAGGCTTTACACGCGTGAAAAGCCGCGAGCAACACCTAATTATAGAATATTCCTTCGTTTTTCTTTTAATATTAGTTCCTCTTCTCCTTCCCTAGCCTTAATGGCAGTGCCAATGTCCATGTCCTTTGTACCTACCAGCCCATGCTCTTCGATCGATTTTATTATGTTTCATAAATGATTTAATTAAATAAGTATGTTTGTGAATTGTGATAACTTGTCATAAGTGCTTTTTATATGACTACATGGTAATCTTCAAATTAGTGATGGGATCAACATAAATGTGTGTTTTGATGGCAATCACTAGTATGTAAATAGTTTTTCTGTTTATTGTACAAAGTGTTTACATTATAGCCTATGGTATTGGTAAGCAGTTACGAAACCTCGGGTCATCTTTTCGTTGGAATGTAAATAAAAAGAACATCGAAATATTTTGTACCTATTGAGTTATAGATGGCTAAATTTTATTTTGCTACAACAGTAGTTTAAAATATATTACTTTATGAACTGAGCTGATATGTCTTGGAATGTAAGTTTCAACATGGTGTCTGATATCTGAGCTCACATTACACACCACTTGCAGGTTTTCACACAGAGTTTCAATGTGTGCTTAGTGTCAAGTAACTAAGTAACTAACAAGCTTTTGCTCGAGGCGCCGCTGTTACAATTCACAAATTACAAAAAATATTGTAGCTTATGTCACTCAAAGACAGTCGCTTATTGATTTTTTAGAAACTGTTTAGCAGTTCCAGATATTGCCATTATAAACTTAAAGGTATATCATTTGTTTATAGTATTTCCTAGCTTTCGCCCGCGGCTTTGCCCGCACGAAAGATTTTTTCCTGGATAAAAGTCCCGCTATATACATTTTTCCAGGATAAAAAGTAGCCTAAAACCTTCCCAGAGTCCCGAACTATCTCCATACCAAATTTGATCGAAATCCGTTCGGGTAGTTTTTGAGTTTATCGCGTATAAACGCGGCTAGCGAACTATACAAACTTTGCCACCCCTTTTTACCTCCTTAGGGGTTGAATTTCGCAAATCCCGTCTTAGTTAGCACCTACGTCCTAAAAGGACCCATGCAAAATTGGAGACTCCTAGCACCTGCAGTTTCTGAGATTTCGTGATGAGTGAGTGAGTGAGTGACCTGTCGCTTTTATATATATATAGATATAATTAATAATATCAGCCTTTATTATATACTTACTCTGCTGGGCATGGTTCTCATGGTTCTCAAGAGTGGTTTTTTTTAGTGTACTGCTGAGTTTATCGCCGCGTTGCTTTGCTAACGGTATACAAGTGGTCCCCCGGTTTTAACCGCAGAGGGCCGGAAAGGTTGTGGAAGAGGAAGTAGGAAGGAAGATTGGGGGAAGGATGAAAGGTTCCCATGATAGGAGGAGGGAAAAAAAGCAATGTTCGCGGCCCCTTACTGGGAGTGTTTAGTTCTCAGTCCACCACACTGTTTGTAGTGTAAGTTAGCAGATTCGACTTGCCTTAAAAACCATTCTCGGGCATGTCGGATCCTTTATGTTGTTCGCGAACGTTAAAGAAAGCAATAATTATTAACAATAAATACACTAAAAAAGTCAGGTGCGTGCGTCCGAGTCGGGCTTCGAACCTGCGACCTATCTCCGTAATCCTTTTTAGTCCATACAAAGCTATCGCCGCTATTTTTTATAAGTGTATTAACTTAATAACTCCTATAATTCTCATATTAGTTTTGTTCCCGGGCAAAAAGTGTGTTTTTCAAATTGAAATAACTGCTCTGACTATTCTTTCACTATTAGGGAGCTACGTTAAACCTCGAGAGCTCTAAGCTGTTTTTATATCTCGGGAACCTTAACGCAGGTAGAGCCTCGAAACAGAGTTAGTAACTGAAATAAAAACATGTAAAGTAAATGTGTATAATGATCACATTTTCAACATAACAGTTGTCCTTTTACTATGGCTATCTGAAATATTTCTTGACTGAATGGCGAATGTCATACATAATATGATTTTAAAATTAGGAAACTTGTTGATCCGAGGTCAGCCAGTGTACTTCCGCTGAGAAGAGCCGGCATTATTCTGACGACTGCCGAGAAACGAGAAATGTAACGTCTTTTTTGAACCACAATGTGTTACGATTGTATCAAACTTGCCGTCAAGCAAGATTGTGTTAGCTCTGTTGTTTTCTGATTTGAAAGACATTGTAGCTAGTTTTTTTTTCTTGGCTTGGCTTTACCGTCAGTAGCCTGACGCGAGTCAGCTTTTCTGACTACACCGGACTTTTGGGCGAACGCTTTAGGCGCTCCAATCCTTTACATTTAAACGATCATGCTGAGGGCACCCCCTAAGTTGGGTACGAGCCTCGGCTCAGGGCGGTCGTTGGAAGATGATTGAGACATCAGCGATTAGGGGATTTTAGCGGTCTATCCATTGTTTTCATCGGCACGCGAGCCGGAACTGATTGTAGCTAGTGCAATTACTGGACATTATGGGACTTAATATGTAATGTGTCAGGGTGACGAGCGCTGTGTTTTGTAATTCAATGTTCGGCTGTTGATCCTACTGTCAATGAGCAGTCGTGTCGCTGATGTTCAATCAGGCGAGCGACTTGCCCGTTTCGTCATTCATTTGCAACAAAACATCAAGTCTAGTGTATTCAATATGTTAAAGAAAATACATTTTGTTACAGATGTGAACATTGCTCCAAATTATGTTCTAAATTGGCAGCGCTCAAACTACACGTGGCGGCCATGCACACATTTATATGCTCATCATGCAACCAAAAGTGAGTATCCATACAGTTTCTCATACTCTACACGTAGCGTGACTGTGTCGTGGTTTTTGTTTTTTAGAAAACAAGCAAAAAGGCGGTCGAAGGGGGTGTCTAAAATTTAAGACTTTTGTGCTATATTGACCATTGTTTTTGAGTTAATCCTGTAAAATATTCAAAGATCTAGCAATTTTCATAAATATGTTGACATGCATTCTAACTTAACGTTCAGATAGAGAAGTACAAACTAGTTAATTTGTAATTTCAGATTCTCAACAAAAAACGATTTAGCGATGCACCAAATTGTCCACAAAATGGAGAAATCGAAGCCTCCGCATCAATGCAACAGCTGCGGCGAGAGTATAGAGAACCTGGATATGTGCGAGCTGCACATCGAGGAGCACAGCAGCACAGAGTACCCATGCCTCATCTGCGAAGACACCCTGCCGAGCAAGCCCGATGCCACCCAGCACCTGACCAAACACTTTGGCGACGTACTTATCGACGAGCCCGGAATGGACGAAGACGAAGAAGAATCAAGGCCACTGACCGAGGACTCATCTATAGACGTGATCGGCGGCATACTTTGCTGCTTCTGTGACGAACTCTACAAGAACAAGATAGACTTCGACCTGCACTTTGTGACCGAGCATGGAGACAAGGAGCTTGTCTACACATGCATCATGTGCAACAAGAAATATGACAAGTACAACCCGTTCGCGAACCATTACTATTTCCATCTATCCAAAGACAAATTTGAGTGAGTATTGTCTTCTTTTATCCGTTTTTGAGCTCAAATTGCTGTAGATAGAATGAGTGGTGGTGTTCTGATTTATGTACCGCTGTCATTGTTAATTGCCAGTTTTATTATGGACAGTTTTATCAATGTCACTCGTTATTTAGAAACGAGTTTGCATAAACGAAGAAGCATTTCTTAGGGACTCACCCTAATCATTTGCAAGGGGTCGGCGCTTATTGTCGTGTTACCCGTTAATTCCATGTTTTTTTTATTCACAAATTGGGGTCACGGTTATGTTCATTATGCAGCACAACAAAGATTTTAAGCTTGAAATGAATGAATATGATATTTTGGCAATATTAATCATCACACAGGATAGATGAAGGGCATTTAATGGGTATGTTTAGTACTTGATTAATGTTTTAATTAAATGGTATTCATGGTTACAGACTATGGATTAATAAGGTTTTATATTATAGTAAATTAACGAATGACACTTGCACGCAATAAAGCTTTTAGGGCGTAAATAACAGTAATAAATAACATGTTAAATCGATCTGTTGCATTTCAGATGCGACGAGTGCGGCAAGACGTTCCCGCGCCTGTCGCTGCTGGTGGTGCACACGGAGGCGTTCCACCCGCCCGCGGCCGCCACGCGGGGGGAGGGCGGCGCGGGGGGCAAGCCCTTCGCGTGCTCGGAGTGCGGGCACGGGTTCGGCACGGCGTCGCGGCTGCGGCTGCACTGGCGCGAGGCACACGCGCGCTCGCACGTGCTGTGTCCGCAGCGCGGGTGCGGGCGCGTGTTCTCGTCGCCGCACGCGCTGCTGCTGCACGCGCGCGAGCACGGGCCGGCGCACGCGGCGCTGTGTCGCCACTGCGGGCTGCGCCTGCTGACGCGCGCCGCGGCCGAGCGCCACCTGGCGCTGCACCGCGTGAAGCACTACGCGTGCCCGGTGTGCGCGCGCGTCTACCGCGAGAAGTACCTGCTCGTGAAGCACGTGCCGCAGCACTTCGAGACGGTGCTGCACGTGTGCAAGGTGTGCGGCAAGTCGTACGACGCGCGCTCGCGCCTCATCGAGCACGCCAAGTCGCACGCGGCGCAGCGCGCCCACACCTGCTCGTACTGCGGCAAGGGGTTCGTGAAGCCCTCGTTGCTCGAGCAGCACCTGAACGTGCACACGGGCCGCAAACCGTTCAAGTGCACCAACTGTCCTAAGGCTTTTGCCAGCTATCCAAACTGGGCGAAGCATCTGCTACGCATGCACAGAGTCGATCACAAACTACTCAAGAAACAGTTGCCAGTTGAAGCTGAAACGAAAACGAATCATGAAACAGTATCGCAACAAACAATTGTGGAGCAAACAACGGCTGAGATAGCCTGGGTGGAGGCGAGGGAGACAATGAAGACGGTGGAAAAGGTAGAGGCACTGGAGGCACTGGAACCGACAGATTTCTCGGAGGTGCTGGAGGCGCTGGAGCCGGCGGTGTCGACCGAGTCCACGCTACAGGTGACCGCGCAGGCGATGACGCTGCCGGGCGACTCGGACGACAGCACGCTCGATGGTATCGACACGCGCCTCATCGAGCGCGAGCTGCAAATGTTCTGCGAC
The DNA here is from genome assembly GCA_947568825.1 of Sphinx pinastri. Classification (NCBI taxonomy): domain Eukaryota; kingdom Metazoa; phylum Arthropoda; class Insecta; order Lepidoptera; family Sphingidae; genus Sphinx; species Sphinx pinastri. Next base: position 2,072,223 of record OX387627.1, on the reverse strand, counting down.
AGCAACAATACCGCGCAACACGCCATCCAAGACTTCGAATTCGAGGACATGCTGTCTGATGATGCCACTATGCTTATCACCGGTGAGTCTATTGCGTAAATTACTTTCCATATTATATTGTAATAAATCATGAATCTTTAAGCCATGAATTTCGGTAACCTTTTTAATGAATCGCGTTGTTAAGACAGCCAGCTTTCTTTCTCTGCGATAGACCACAGTAATTGTGGCCGTCATTGCAATGATAAATGAAATGAGAATATCTGTTGGTGTCATGGGTACAGTAAATATATTTTGTGCTGCCTGTTGCAGCCCCTGCCGCATGTCCGGCGGAGGTGGTGCCGCGCGAGTACGGTCCGGAGTTCGTGAACCAGGGCGCCACCGCGGCCGGTGCTGTCATCGACCTGGACGACCACATCATGCCGCACATCGACCCGCTGCTCACCATCAAGCAGGACGCGTGGCAGCCCGCCTACCAGCCGCTGTACCAGCCACTCTGCCAGCCACTCTATCCGCCGCTGTACCAGCAGCAGTGTCCCTCGTACGACGAACTCGCCGACGTCTCGCGAGCCCTCCTCACCGACATATTCTAAACTTTCGCGCGGCAGCAAGTCCGCTACAATTGCATTTTGCTTTGTTGCCAGTCCCACGGCACCGATGCACTTACCGGCTCTCCTGTGACCATATTGTTGTTAGAAATAAACACATGTTTTTCTAACAAATGAGGCGAGGCCTAATTGTTTAGCCGCTATCGCAAGTGGCTATTTTTATTGAACATGTTTGTTACATTTGTCGCAGGAGACTCGGCATAAACGACCCCCAAATAGTGCGCGAGGGATAGGTTTCGAGCGTTCAATTATAGTATACGCGAGATATCGATATTTACATACATATTTACTTGTCAAGTTATTTCAATAGCATTTACACTGGAGTACATTATATTTACTGTTGGTTGTCCTGTAACGCTCGGGCTGCGTCCCTCACGCCCGGTCGGTGTTGGAGTGCACGCCGCTAACCTCTAATGTAGAAGTAAATAGTTATAATAGTATTTTATCTGGGACGGACGGTGTGTACAGGGTGTTTGTTCCGAAAATCGGAGATTAACGATGACCGAACGAAATAGAACCAAACAGATAACTTCGAATTTAAAGACAAATAATAGACCTCTAAACATCCATTTACGGATGCCCAAACGAACGAACGCAATTTTTAACGGAATTTACAAAAGCGTAAGTACGACACATTTCGATTTTAGAAGCAGGCACCCCCGCGTAGTGTTTGCGAGTTATTGTTGTTAGACGTCGGAGCCACCGTCCGTCCGTCCACACAGCTACCTCACGCGAGAACGAGTATATACCTCACTAATAGGAAATATTTTAATGTTGATGATATACATGTATAACGTAAATCCCACCAAACATTAGTTGGTTAATGTTTTAATCATATTCATAATTCTACCTCATTTAGTTTAAGTTTTCGCTTTAGTGCATCGCTTGTTTGTCGGTTTCGGCCGACGTCGTGGTGCGTTTTCGGCTACACGACTATCGACACAGAATGATAAGCCTACAGACGTCACATAGACCGAACTTACCTTTGTTGAATCGTTGAACTGTGTATACATCATTACACACATGTTTTTATATTATGAAGCCCAATATTGTTGTTTCAACCTAGTAAATAAATAACACAGGCATAATGTAGAATCTATAGATAACGTCTCTTGCTGGTCGACACTTTGGCCTGCACCACATTCATCATGAGGTCCCGTGAGGCTACCGCTAACATCTTAAACCATAAAAAAAATAGGACATGGCTGACGTAAGCTGTTTATTGGTATCTCCCAAAACACTTTCCTTTTTTAACATTGTCAGTATCTAAGCTTGTCTTGGGAGTTTTGTAATGTGGCGTCTTGTAGGTTTATTCGGCTGTGCTTCGACATGACAATGCTCTATCATCCCTCCCCCTTCGAAAATTTTGATGCAAGTGTTGGACACGTGGTTTGTGTATTTGAAAATTTATCGCTCCTTGTTAGTGATGTCGCGATCTTGGATTTGTAAATTCAAATAGGTGTTCCGACGATTGCCCATCACCAGCCCTAAAACATTGTTCTAGTGCCATTTCATTCATATGCGTGACAAATTTATCGATAAGTATTAGACAGGGCACTTAATTTCACCGAGTGTTTTGATTTTTTCGAACAAATATGTGTAGAGTTATTCTATGACGCGTCAAAAGACATTATCTGTTCGCGGTCGGCACGGGAGTAACTCTATTGCATTTCGATGATGGCGCGTAGACGCGCCGTCAGTTCGATTGTTTCGATCCAAAGCTAGGCTAAGATGTTTTGGTGGTCAAATTTCGCTTTGTATATATTTCGGTTTGGCGGCACTGCGTTGCTGCCCACGCTGTTCCTAACCACTGCATATCTCGCGGTCACACGGATTTGATGAATTTAGTTTTTGCTAACTTGTGTTTTATACAATTTTATTTAACGTAAAATTCTCCCCCATTTTTCTGAGTCCAGCGATGGTGTGCTCATGCATTTGTAATTCGATTCCTTTTTATTATTATTATTATTATTTTATTGAAAGTCTCGACGCCAAGCGTCGCGGCTTTAGTGTAAGTGAATCGATAGTGCTGTGATATTTTTATGTATATTAGAGTTAAGGATAAAGAGCGTAATGAACGAGTGAGTACAAAACGTAATGTTATTTATCGACAACTGGATGTCGGGCGCGTGCCCCCTCCCCGCACCCCGCACCCCGCACCCGCGGCACACCGCCGCCCCCCAAACGAACCGCTGTACTTACTGGAGATGCTAGTCGGGGGGCGGCGAGTCTTGCCACATATTCAACGTACAGACATTCCGTTGCGATTATATTGTAATCAATATGTTTGGAGACATTTGGCTCAGATGGTCGCTCCGGGTCGCGATTACTTTGGAGGCTTGCTCGAGTCTCGCATTGTTATAGATCGATGCTCGGGGTCGAACGTATACCCAAGACACGCGAAAACAGGAGAATTTAATATCAAAACAAAATTGTGCATAATTTAATAAAACATACAACTGGCATGTTCGCCAGACAAAACGACTACGTATTCTTAAAGAAGAAACGAGCTGCGAAAAATATATAAAAAAATGTTGAAAATGAGAGAAAGATTATATTTAACTCCGAAATATATTTTGGAGAGAAATATTTACAAGTTTGAAGAGAGGGGTCTTAGTGATAGATCTATCCAAAGACTGTTAGGTATTATAACTTCGATTTGAACTTGAATTTGACTTAATAAGTCAGGGATTTATAAAAATGTGGAAAAGTCAGATGTTATGAGATCAAAACAGTAATAGACCATGGTGTAGCATCGAAAATCACAGGCTTTTGACAAGAATTCGACAAAAATATAAAAAATATGTATGTATACGCTAGATTTGGCGCCTCATACGCCTCGACAAGGTAGCAGGCTGTTGTGCAAAACTGATAACAAAAGAACTGTTAACAACCGGCTAGTTGGACACTGCATGAGCGATTCACATCGGCTCAATGCTTCTAAATTACATTTTAAATTATACCGCGTTCCCGCGGCCCAGACAGACAGGACAGCGCTATTGAGAATATCTGCTCGTTAAAGAGTGCTAGTCATGCGAAAAGTGACCGTCGATAGTTCGGTCGATAATAATTATCGATAAATGTGAATGTCGACTTTGCAACGTTCCTTGTCGGTTTGGGTGGCGGGAACGAGAACCATCATGCTAGATTGGTACCTCCGTTTTGGTAACTGCGCGGTAGCTGGTATTTTAAAAATAAAATGATATATCGATTCAAAAATTTGTAATGCGATTTCCTATCGAATAATATTTCGATGTTTTAAAGTTAATGTAGTTTTCGTCTACAATAATTGATGTTGTGCGGCATTATGTCGTTGCGCGCAGTGTTGCGCTGCGTGCGTCTACGTTGCATTCTTTTCATACGACCCGGTGGCAGCGACCGGCCAGCCGGCGCCGGATATCCGTAACGTCAGGGTAACCCCTGGCCGTGTGAAAAGGCACTTACACGCCACTACCGCTCAGTGCGCGACGCTGTCGGTTCCGCGCGAGCTTCCGACAGCGTACAGACATAGCATTAGCTACAATATAAGTGTGTCGTGAACCTCTGCAGAGGCTTTCATTATTCAATATAAATAGTACTTATGCAAAACTTCTGTAATCATCAAATTAAATACCATTTCGATGTTTTCGTTGCAAAGGGAGCAATCGCGTTTTTTCCATACATAATATGCACACATATTACTGCAATATTGGTATATCAATGCAGACACAAAAGACAACTTCTGATTAAACTAGGTTAAGAACGCCAAATTTGAAGTAGTCATTTTTATATATTTTTTTTTATTACACTGAACGAAAATGAGCTCAGTTGTGCCCTTTGCGACCGTATTTGTCCCTAGCTTTTAGGTGTTAGGTTAGACTCGAGCACAGGGTATTGTGGTTCTATTTTAATGGAAGTGTTATATGATAACTCGATTAGTAGGCGTTTAACAGCATCAGACAACAGTTGGCTGCATAATACTACCCCAATACCCGACACGTGTACAAAATAGTTCCATAAAAATCTGTCTCTTTAATGTTAAGATTCTGGCCGGGTTATATAACTTTGGTTTTTCAATTTTATCGATAAAAAAAATACAAAAAAATATGTATGTGTAAAATGTCTCGTAAACCCGGTCGATGTTACGTGTAGCAATCTAAATTTCATTTCCTAAAATGTGTAATTCATTTAGATACAATATTGTGCATAATAATAGTGTTTACGTTTCAGTTATTTTGGGCGTCATTCTATATAGCCGTATGTGAAAACGTCACTTGTACATATTCTTTTGTGAAGTTATCCTTAGATCTTGTGCAGGATCGTCTAATAATCATGTCGTAATGAGATTATATCAACAGTGAAAGGTTGTCGATGAGATTTCAAAAGTCGATAAAATAGTGAAGTACCAAGCTCTACTAGAGATACTGCTATTATTCTAATGCACCGATGGCAAATATTATTACATAGCTTGTATGTTGTTAAGTATTTCGTTTGGATTTATACCTTTATACCATAGATAATAATTATACACGTTTAATTTTTTTGAGGTGCTATTATTGTGGACCTCTGGAAACTAGGTTAACTCGTTTTATAATAGACTTGTTTTATAATATTTGCGTGGTTCATTTTCGCGGAAATCTTGTCGATAAACAAGTAGCTCGCGTTGGTAAGTCATCCGTGATTCTTCTACGTTTTGTTGTTTGTGACACCGGCTCGGCACTCGCTCCGAGCTCGTATTTATAAGAACAATCACGGTCGACTAATAACACATCAACGTTTTTCCTGTTGGTGAAGAGGATAATATTTAAAACTGCTTTTTCGCTTTGATGTTTTTATAAAAAAATTGTCACGAAACGCATACTATTTAAGGAAATTATTGTATTTTTGTGCGTCAAGCTTGTAATTGTAAATAGGTAAAGCTGTTCATTTCTTTTCTGTACGATTACTGGATTTACTTTGTGTAAGATAAGCATCGTGTTAAGGTTGACCAACGCTCGCTGTGCGAGAGGCACCTGAGTAAATTGTAGCAACTAGCAACCAACGATCGGAACAACTAGCGACGCGTTCGCGCTTGTGCTCGTGTTCGTGCTGGCGTTCGCGCCCGGTGATAACTCCTCTCGCACGGCCGAGCGACTAAGTACCGAACTACCTCTGCATGCCTCCATGTATAACAGTAATTATATTTGTTACTATTGCTGTGTAACTTTTTACACGTTGATATAACTATTCTATTTTGTACTTTATTATATTTAAAACAGTTGTAATTGTAAGGGACATAGGTTTTACATTTACCGTAGCGCTGGTCGCGCGTGGTAAGGCGCCGACGTTGCATGCATGTTATTTTCTGTATTAATTAGGACGCTACTCGAAAATATGATTGGAAATTAATTGATCCTTTAAACATAATAAACAATCTGACTAGTTCTGAGTGAGTTTTATTTATTCCTGTGGCCCAGCCCCTACATAGTTTCTTGATTTTATTAAAAAGTATACGACTTAAGAGTAGTGAAAATATCTGCGCGGCGCTATGGACTTGATCGTTTGCAAAAAATATCTCAATCTTGACATTCGAGCGGATCCTTAATCTGATATCTGAATAAACCAATAAAAATAACAAGACTCTTTTTTGTCGGGGGTTAATAAGGCATTTGAAAGCATGTTAAAAAAACGTTTTCTGATTGGGCCATTTGCGCAATGCATTGACAAAAGCGAGATCGTTTCAAAAGAGTGGTCAGCTTGTTAAGCGTTATCCGAAAGTGCTATTTAATTAATCTTGGGGACGGATGCGGGCGGAATCGCAGCAGAAGCTACTCGATTATATCTTGTGACAGTAGGTACCCAATTTGCTTTTTATCTATATTACACAGGGTCATTTTGGCATTGCTTTGATAGATTAAACCATATACTTGCCTTTACCTCTGCTAACATTTTGCCAAAATCATCCATGAACAACGAATATTTTCACCGAAAATTTACGTTTTATTTTCCTGATTTTCTCATCATTTTGTGCTTAAGTGCTATTATGGCGTGTGCGTGAGTGTATATCTGACTGAAAGTGTGATGCTGTTGCTGCGACAATTTGTCTTAGAGTAGTAGTAGTTTTACCATTAACGTTACTTTTTATATTGTTCGAAACTTAATTTTTTTTTATTAACCGACTTCCAAAAGCAGGTTATCAATTCGTGTGTTTGTATTTTTTTAATATATATGCTTTTAACTTCTAGTAACTGATTGGAAAATGTTATATTCAAGGTAACAAGTATGTGGTGGTTGCTTTCAGTAATGCAATGTCAAAATTACCCTGAATTACGACGGTTCGGGGGCTAATTGACAAGCGAGATTTTTTTGCGACATTGAGTTTTATATATTAGCATTTGCGCGCGGCTCCGCCCGCGTTAAAAAGTATTTCCGGGATAAAAAATTTCCCGGGATAAAAAGTAGCCTATAGCACTCAGGAGTAATGTAGCTTCCTATTAGTGAAAGAATTTTCAAAATCGGTACAGTAGTTCCCGAGATTAGCGCGTTAAAAAAAACAAACTCTTCAGCTTTATAATACTAGTATAGTATAGTTGCCGTAAAGTCTTCTTAGAGATTATTTTAGTAGAAAAAAAAATAATAATCGATCAGTTACCGACCGGGGTTAAAAGTTATTAAATTACTAATATCGCTATCAAAAGATAGGGGTGATGCAAAAAAGTAGAAAATTTAAGGTTGTATGTATTTTTAATGCCACTAAATAAAAAAAAGAATGTGTACGAAAAATAAAAATAAATTTTTTGGGGTTAGCCACCCTTATCACTTAGGGGGAGGAAAAATAGATAACAACCTATTCTCAGACCTACTAAGTGTGAATATAAAATTTCATCAAAATCGGTTCATCCGTTTCGGAGACGATTTTTTTATAGATATAGATTTAAAATCGGTTAATATTTTAACGGTGGAGGAAACATTGTGAGGAAACCTACATACCTGAGAATTCTCCATAAAAAAATCGAGGGTATGTGAAGTTTGCCAACCCCCACTAGGCCAGCGTGGTGTACTAAGGCCTAGCCCCTCTCAGTTGTAGAGGAGGCCCGTGCTCAGCAGTAGGCAGTATATAATACAGGGCTGATTGCATTGCATTGCATTTAGAATCGGGCACATTTTGCTCCGTTTTTTGAACATAGTTAAATTTTTTGGCATAAAAATGTCGCTTAAGCCAATTAGCCCGCCAACCGTCGATCTAGTTTTGAAAATAAAATGACTAAGCAATATAGAACTGTTGACGAAAATTAATTTAAAATTTTCTAAACAAACAACTAAGCTGGCGAATGTTTCTAGGAGTTTTTTTTGGAAATGTAAATGAAAATCATCAAATCGGTATGTATCATTTATTTGACCACCAAAGTACGCACCTTACAACTAATGTGATTAACTAAAACTGGCTGTAGACATACTGCGCAACGCTACAACTGCAACTGCGCAAACGAAACTAGGGCGCATACAGCGACATGATTCAGTACTATCATCAATATGATTATTATGCTAGGTACTTCTAAATACTGGTAATTAACACTAGATATAGTTTTCACAATGAAAAGTGACTCTTCACTGGTCAATTGTGAAGACAAGCAATTTGAGTCATTAGAGATGCTGTGTTCGTTGTAGTCATACTGCTTGATTAGTTAATGAATTCTAGACATCTCCAACAGCCCTTGCTAATATTTGGATTCCTCAAATCTTTTTGCTAACTTAATATAATACATAATTATATATAAATCAATGTTTATAGAAGATAAATTTATTCTAAAATATGACAGCTAAGAAATTAATTCAATGAGACATCAATATATTCCGTCATCGACATCGATAAATATTTAAAAAAAACTCTATAAATTCCAGAAAAATTTGAGGTATCTCCACGGTTTTTTTCACAGAAATATTATATTTCTAGAAAAAAAAAATGCATACGTTAACTACAGGAAGCCATAAAAGATTAACTATAATAAAAATTGGTACAATCGTTCCGTTCCACTCGCGTTTTAATGTGTAAAATTTACTTCCTTTAAGCCAAAACTACGAAAATCCATTTTTATCTAACATTAAAACTGACTAGACGTAAAAAGATGAGACGGAAAAGCGCGCACTGCACTAACAAATTATACAATATGAGGCAACTAAAACTATCTCTAAAGAAAAGATCAAAATGTACCCTAATTTTCACAGTTCCGTACTTAATTTAAATAGAAAGTTACATACACGGATATGAAGATATGGTCTAAAATATTAAAAAAAACAGTCTAAATAAGTATACTGAAAAACAATAGCCATTATAGATCAACGGAACGCGCTCTCCGTCTCAACTTTTACTCCAAAGCAAACCTTACGTTTCCTCACATTAATCGTATTTTTATATGAAAAATATACAAATCGCGGTAACCTTACTTGCTATAATTTTAAAACACTTCATATTTACAATATCGCTTCGCCGCGGCCATTTGTAAAAGAAGACTCATGTTTCTTTCATTAAATTGCACGACAAAGCGCTAGCGGCCGAATGAAACGAAAAGTAGGGTAGTTATTAAACATAAAAGCTTTGCGACGTATCGTGAGCTTGCTTTCAACTATTAATTTTCGCGGCGTCCGTCTTAAATTTAGTTTATCGAGGTCGATAAAAATGTAATGGATATCGATAAGTACCGTAACTTGGTATTTCATATTTTACTGATGTTTTTTGTCTATAAGGCCGTCAGCTAAGCACTGTAGATCCGCTAACGAATATACTTTTCTTGTCCAGTTATACCTATTGTAATATATCGATGCCAGTTTTCATTTGTGACTTTGTGTTCTATAAACTAATGTACAGGCGAATGTGGGATGGATTGCGACAATTGTCCCTTTAAGAATAAATGCAACAAATATACACAAAATAAATCATCGTGCGCCAAGATTTACTCTGATTAAAACGAATCACAATATTTTTGTAAATAAACATAAATGTATATGAAAAACTAAAATATGAAAAAAAAAAAAATCATTTGTTCCTTAAAAATATTGATTGTCTTTCAAAACTATACTTTAACTTCTGAATCTTTATAATGTAAACGAAAAGTAAAAATATATTTGTATTACAGTGAACATCCGTTCGTCTTTTACCTAATCAATCATTCTTCCTCGCGTCCTTCACAATTCACAGAACGGATAATGTACCCAACATTAATAAATTCGGTCATAAGTTCAATACATTGATTACACAAGCTTACGCTAAACTCATGCGTTGCAATTGAACCTGGTTATTTAATAGTTGATGTCCAAAACTAAACCATTGTCAAAATTACGTCGTTACCTGACCGTTTACCTGCTTCCTAGAAAACACCCTCGTACTTGCAGGTTTCTTGGCGGCAGGCTGATTCAACTTTCCTGGTGTAGACTTCGGTCGCAAACTCGGTATTTGAGAAACTCTGATACCGATAGCCGATTTTTGCTTTGTCGCTGGCGACACTTGACTCTGCTTCGGCTGTCCTTCGAAAGTGGAACTCCTTATAAGTCTAGGCGTCTCTGTCTTGTCACTCTCGATCCAAACTTTTTTATCACTTTTCCCCGGTTGTTTTTTCGCGTGCTCCACTTTCTTCCATAGATTAGCGATTTTACTTTCCACATCTTTCGCTTTCGAAGTTATAGAGTTGACGCTGGAGGTGCTGCCTTGCCGCGAACTGCGCGACGCTATTGTTATCGTCTTCCCACTTTCGTTGCTCTGCAAGCTGTGGTTAGAGGGAGAGTTTTTCATCAGCGGCTCAGTTTTTTTTTCACTGTTTTATTTGGTTGTTTTTGGGTTTTAGCAACCGGTGGTCTAACTCTGCCGCCATCGCTCTCCAAAGCACCACCACACTGGAGAGCTATGGATGCCGGTCCCAAGCCCGGGCAAAAGAGGAGGGAACAGGCTCGCAATACAATTCCTCTCAAGAAGAATTGTAATGCGAACCACAAATATAAAATACTATAAGTATATACATATTTATTTATAATACATACAATATATATATACATAACCCCCCCCCCTTTAAAATCATGCAAGAAAAAAATGACTATTTATTACCCCAGGAGGGTACCAGCGCCCAAGGCGTTGGAGAATCCCTCCCTGGCGTCGCCGAGTCCCTTCGGGACGAGGCGATGCCAGGCTGCTCCTCGTATTCTGGGGGGAGCAATCTTGCGCAACAGAACCTCGAAGAGGTTATAAAAGGTGTAAAGGAATTGCTGGAGTCGCCTTCGAAACCGAAGGGTGTCGAAGGCGACAACACGGGAAGAAGTACGCCACAACCGAAAGGAAGTGGAGGAAACTGCCCGTTACTAGCAACGCCACAACCGGATGGAAGTGGCGAAGCTGGTTTCAGCAAAGTCCTGTCCAAAGGACAAAAGAGAAGACAAAAAAGAAAGACGAAGGTCTTGGCTGCGCCAGCCGAGAAGTCGAATCCTGAAAAGGAAACGACTACGGCAAGACGGGCTAAGACAAAGAGACAAAGTACAGACCCTGAGGAGCAGACGCAGCAACGTCCTTCAAAGCGCCCCTACCTGGGATCGACGGAAGGGCCGCGGAGTTCCGCCAAGGAACAAAGCGACCTGGCACTGATGATCCACAGGATGGATGGCGCCCAGATGGGCGAGGCATGCGCTGCTGCCATCAGGAAAAAGATCTCCGAGTTCGTGGGCGTTGGAGTGAAGAACAGAATCGGTGGAAGGAAGATGTCCTTCGCCACGTCGGGGTTGGTGTCAGAAGGATTCTTCCTGGTGACGCCGATGACGATCGAGGCGAGGGACTGGCTCCTGGAACACGACTTTGGGTTTCACGACGACGTCCCACTAGGAATCAGAAAACTGGATAGGACCAGAGCCTCCATTTGGTTGCCCGGGAAAAGAGAGGAACATCCCGACGACCCTATGGAATACGTAAGAGCTCAAAACGATCACAGAGAGGACCTGAAGGTGGACAGCTGGACTCTCATCACCAGGGACTCTCTCCCCGCAGGAGAGAGACTGACGGTGGGAGTCCCGCAGGACATCTTCGATGAGCACAGGGACCATGCGTGGATCAATTTTGAAGCCACGCAGGTCCAGGTGAGAGTCATTAGGCCCACACACACAAAGATACAAGACACCAGGCGTACGGTGGCGGAATGCGCTATCCAGAACGCGCCAGGCAAACCCGCTCAGAGGGTGCCGGCTGCGGGGAGCGCGCAGACTACCACCCGAGCCAACCAGACTGCACAAGACACCAGGCGTACGGTGGAGGAATGTGCCATCCGGAACGCGCCAGGCAAACCCGACCAGAGGGTGCCGGCTGCGGGGAGCGCGCGGACTACCACCCGAGCCAAGAACACACCAGCTACCGAACGGCCCCAATCGGACGCCCCGACGGGATTCAAGGCAAGAGATTGCATGGATCTCGAGGGGTGAAAGAGTCGGGGACAGTAAGGTTGCTGCAGGCACAAACACGAACACACATACACACACAACGCAATGGACACACACAACACACAAACAAATACACAAAACAAAAACACACAAACACTAAGAATAATACAGCTAAATATGCACCACTGCAAAGAGGCTACGGCCGAATTTTGCGAATATGTGGTATCAAAGAACATAGATCTGGCTCTTCTGCAGGAGCCATACGTGTACAACAAACGTGTGGCGGGGCTAGGATGCCTGGGAGGAGACCTCATATACTATCACGGTGAGGAGAATCCCAGAACATGCATCTTCGCCAGCAGAAGAATCAGATCTCTAGGTATTATAACATGCGAATGTTTCAGAGATTTAGTGGTAGTACAACTTGTACTACCTATGAAAGACAACTTAAAGAAAAGGCTCGTGCTGATGTCAGCTTATATCCCAAGCGAATCAGATTTCGAGCCGCCTACTATAGAACTTGAGGAAGCAACAAGTAAGTACACAAGCGGGGGCATCCCCTTCATAATAGGCTGTGATGCAAACTCTCACCATGAGGTGTGGGGCAGCACAGACTGTAATGTGAAGGGGGAGCTCCTGCTAGAATATATAGTAAGCTATAATCTAGACATTTTAAATATAGGCGACACACCGACCTTTGTGACCAGAGCCAGACAGGAGGTCCTGGACATCACTCTGGCCTCAAAGGAGATAAGCACATACGTAAAGAACTGGAAGGTTGACACAAATGACTCTTTCTCGGATCATCGTAGAATCACCTTCCAGATAGAAAGCAACATAGAAAACCACAAGGTACGAAATGCCCGGAAAACGGACTGGGTGCTATTCCACAATGAAATTGGAAAATACACTCAAATGCCGGTTGAGGGCAATATTAGTACAGAAGATATAGAGAGCAGAGCAGTAAAGCTGGAAACAGCACTGCAAGAAGCGTACCACAAAGCATGCCCCCTCCGAGAGGTGACAAACGGCAAGGGACAGGCATGGTGGACAAAAGCATTAAGCAAGGACAGGAAGAAAACAAGACGTGCCCTCAGAGTGGCGCTAAAAAAGAACGACGACGCCACCTGGGATCTATACAGGGCACAAAGAAACAAAATGCGCAATAAGTGCAAGAAGGAAAGTAAGCAAAGCTGGAACACCTACTGCGCTGCCATTACGGAGTATCCGGAAGCAGCAAGGTTGGTAAAAGCCTTAGCCAGCGACAAGACATGCAAACTGGGGAGTTTGAAAATAGACAACGAACTGATAACGGATCCCCACGTGGTGCTGAGAACAATGATGAGCGCCCACTTCCCTGAGAGCACGGAACCCACAAGGAGTGAAGTGACGGGGGGGCCCAGTATTGTTCTCGGTGATGCCACGAAATCTGTTGTTAGTGAAGAGCTAATAAGATGGAGCATCTCGTCGTTCGCGCCATACAAGGCAGCAGGACCGGATGGGATCTTTCCCAAGATGCTACAACATGCACTCAAGTATATCAAGGAGGACCTTCTAGCAATCTACATGGGATGTCTAATAATTGGATATATACCGGAAAGCTGGAGGAAAGTAAGAGCTGTCTTTCTACCCAAGCCGGGTAAGAAGACATATCAAGATCCAAAATCATTTAGATGCATTAGTCTCTCGTCGTTCTTATTAAAGGCACTAGAGAAACTAATAGATAGACACATACGAGAAGAAATAGGAAGAGGTAGCAAGCCACTGCATGCAAATCAGCATGCATACATGGAGAACAAGTCCACGGAGACAGCTCTCCACAACCTGGTGGCTACAATCGAGAACACATTGGAGAGGAAAGAATCAGCAATTGGGTGTTTCTTCGACGTAGAGGGCGCCTTTGACAAAGCGACATCATACGCGATAGAATCCTCACTAAATAGAGAAGGCATCAATCCTCTAATAAGAAATTGGATTATGAACATGCTGAGTCAAAGATTAATAACAGCTGAACTAGGTGACATAACGTACACGGTTAGGGCAAACAGGGGCTTTCCGCAAGGGGGCTGCCTGTCTCCCCTAATGTGGTGCCTGCTGCTGGATGACCTCATCAAGGAAATAAATCGCAGGCACATATACATGCAGGCGTATTCCGATGATGGGGTTATCCTAGTAGTGGGACAGGACCTCAATATGTTGTGCAGTAGATTAAATATGGCAATTAGAATAGCCTTACAGTGGTGTAGGGAGCGAGGACTAAACCTCAATCCAGACAAAACTAAGGTGGTTCTGTTTACCAAAAAGAGGAAGAACAAAGATCTGTTACCAATTGTAATAGATGGCAGAAATTTAGAAATAGTTAAAGAAATCAAATATTTAGGAGTAGTGCTGGATGACAAACTACTGTTCAATTCGCACATAAGCCAGCAATGCACAAAAGCTAAAATAGCGATGATGCAATGCAATAGAGCGATAGGTAGGACTTGGGGTATGAAGCCGAATATAACCTACTGGATATACAAGGCCATCATACTCCCAAGACTACTGTACGGAGCCTTGGTATGGTGGCATAGGGCGACCATAAAGGCAAATTACAAGAAACTAGCCCAGGTACAGAGACTCGCTGGGCTTATGACTACAGGTGCACTAAGAACTACTCCAACTGCGGCACTAGACATCATTCTAGGATTTATACCGCTGGATCTGGAGGCTAAAAAGAGAGCATTAGAACAATGTTACAGATTAAAGTCCTATGGACTGTGGAAAACTACTTCCACAAACAAAGGACACAAAGATGTAATCAATACAATTCAAGGAAAAATGTCGATGATCTTGGGAAACAATGATCTAATTCAGAAACAAAAGATCTTCGACAAAAAATACAGAATACATATAGGACAAAGAGAAAACTGGGAACTTCTACACGACCATGATAAGTCGGTGGAATGTTTCACAGATGGATCCAGGAAGGAATCAACAGGATTGTCGGGGGCAGGAATATTTATAACCACGCCACCCAACACAGAAGAAAGCACAATAAAGCTAGGCAGATATGCGAGCGTATTCCAGGCGGAAATAATGGCCATTCTGGAATGCGCTGATCGTACTAAGCAAATAACCAATAAGGAAATCAGCACAATACTGATTTATAGTGATAGTCAAGCAGCCTTAAAGGCACTTGACAAACCAGAGACAACGTCGGCCCTAGTGAAAGAATGCAAAAGCAAACTGAACACACTAGCAGCCGACAAAGAGGTCATCGTCGCCTGGGTACCTGGCCATCAAGGAACCACAGGAAATGAGAAAGCCGATGAGCTAGCGAGAGAGGGAGCTGATGAAACATTCATAGGACCGGAGCCGTACTTACCTATACCGGCAAAAGTCACGAAGGGAGTAATCAGCAGGAAGATAGCTACAGAAACAAACGTCAGATGGAGAGACATGAAGGGCTGTCGCCAATCTAAAATCTTCATCAAGACGCTAGACAAGAAGAAAACAAGAAGCCTACTCCAATTCAGGAAGGAGGACATAAGAACCATTATAGGAATCATGACTGGACACGGTACGCTGAACAGGCACTTAAAAATAATAGGTAAGACCGAAGACGCCTCGTGTCCAGAATGCGGAGAAGAGGAGACCAGCATCCACTTTCTGGCAGAGTGCTCAATGTACTCTCTGCCAAGATGGGAGATACTGGGAACAGACAGACTGGAAATAGCACAACTACAGGAGGTAAAGCTAGGAGACATAATAAGGTACAGTAAGGCAACAAAAAGGTTTGTAAGAGTAGAAGGGGGCATACTGCAGGAGCACCAGTAAAACCAGTGCTTCAGGATGGAGACTGTCACGAATAGCCAAGGAAAGGGGAGCGACGCTATGTCGGACTGGGGGACGCCGCCTGGGGGGTGGGAGAGTATGTGGGCAGACTGGGCCTGGCAGCCTGTGTGGCCCTCACCGCATAGGCTGAGCGCTGCCCCCCCTGTTGGCTCCTGCTGCAATGATCATTCAAGGTCAAAGTGGCGGGACCCTCAGTGGAAGGCGGTGCTGGGCAGAGATCGGTAACCTGGAAGGTTCACACCTGGAAGGGAGCCACGATGCCTCCAAGGTCTAGCTGTGCCACAGCCGAAACTCCCTATGGTGAATGCGGCCCCTGGGAACGATACCTGCGAAGCGAACCGAACCAAAGCGAAAGTGGCAGCTCCACCCAAACTGGGACTAAGGGTGAAATAGTTCCCAAGGAAGTGAACTGATCACCCGTCTGTGCGACTGCATACGTCCCCATTAGACATACATACAACCGGTGGTCTGGTGTACCGATTAAGTTGAGGCAGCCTTGAGGGGGAAGTGTTAGCTGGTTTCGCAGCTGGAGCACTTTTAGTCAACCTTGGTACACTGGTCTTTTTGTCCGGAACTGGTAAGTCTTTCGCGGGCACAGAGCTTTCCTCTTTTGTAAAGGTGCCTTGCCGCTCTAGTGGCAAAGGCTTCGCCGCCACTGGTGGTATTGTTATGGGCTTTTGTTGAACAGTCTTCGAAGGAGACCTGTTGGGCCCAGATTTCTTAGGCGATGTGTTGGCGCTGGGAGGTTTGGAGGCAGTTCTGTTTTGTATTTTGGCACTAGTGTGAGCTTTGACGGCATTTGGCGTTCCTTTGGATACTGGAGTACTCTTAGGAGGCGATTTGACCGGCGATGTCGTAGGTTTTTTGGGAGGCGGAGCACTTCTTCTGTACGGTGACACGTACATAGCCTTCTTTCTACCCCTGATAGCCTTAGGTGCCTCCTCTTTCTCCAAAGAATCATTCGAGTCCAAGCTCTCGTCTCTTCGAGAGGTAGGTTTTATGATCTTGGGTTTAGGTCTTTGCATCTCGGGGTCTGATTCGGACTGTACTTTGTCCTCAGAGTTGCTATCTCCTTCGTAGCTAGCGAAGTCACTGCTACTCGGGTTCTGGTGTTTGTCATTCTGCAATGCTCGGCGGAAAGACGCCGTCATTTCTATATTCTTTAAGTTATTTACCACACACATGTCCACAGAAGCTGGACTTTCGATGACTGGTAAGTAGTTCCTGAAGCTTTTTGTGTAAGTTTCCATTTGTGTCGAGTTTAGCTCAAAGTCGTCCTCGTTGTGTCCGCTGTCGACGTCTCTGGAGAACACGTCGTCTTCTGGAGCTCTGTCATCAAGGTGTTGATGGTTCAGCTCATTCGACGACAAACTGTCGTACCCTGTGGTCGTCTCCACGTTCTCAAAGTTAGCATCTTTGGTGACAAACGTCGGCGACGGAGGTATGTCTTCGCTTATTGTCCTAGTTCTAAACCTCTCCGCGTCTTCTATGCGCTTCTGTTTGAGCGTCTTTTTAGCTGCCAAACGCTGCTTCAGACTTTCGATGTGTGGATCGACTTTATTTTTAGTATCCTGTGTGAAAATGTTGTGTATATCTACAGTTTGAGTTTGATACCTAGCTCTGTCTTCCATTCTGCGTTGTTTCGCGCTGAGTTTTCTCCTCGATTTAGGTTCAGAGGTCGCAGTGACGTAGTCCTCGGAGCGGTCGCTCTCTGATTTCGTCCAAGTGACGAACTCCTCTTCGACTTCTGCTACAACGCTGGTCTCCGCTACGGGTTCAGTTATCGTGTAAGTCTGATATCTGTCTTTAGACAAATGTCTCTTCTCCTTCGGTGTTAAGTAGTTAGGATCCCGTTGTCTCTTTGGAGTTGATTCAACGCTGCTAATGTCAGAAGGTAGAGGAGTGCAGTTTTCCGAACCAGAGGGAATGTCACTGACTACGTTCAGTGTATTCGACACACAGTCGTCGACTTGTTGCGCAGTCGTCTGCTCGATTTCCAGCGTGGATTCCGCCATCTCATCAAACAGAGACGGCGGGTTCACCTTGTCGAGGTCATGGAACACCGTGTTGAAAGTATTGCATAACGGGAAGTCCTGTACGGGTTGTTTGAAGTCGAAGACTATGGGAGTCTTATCTCGGACCTCAGCCACTTCCGACACTATGCTCGACACCGATATCATACTGCCTTCCATGTCGATGTTTTCCATCTCAGAAGGCGGTTTGACGTTATCGAGAAAACTGACCGGATTGCTGTCCAGGTGCTCGGAGCTGCCCTGGTGATGCATTGAGTTACTGAGCGCCCGCTTCACCATGAATGCGACTGGTAGAGACTTCTTACGACTCCACTCTTACGATCGTTTCAAAAGAGTGGTCAGCTTGTTAAGCGTTATCCGAAAGTGCTATTTAATTAATCTTGGGGACGGATGCGGGCGGAATCGCAGCAGAAGCTACTCGATTATATCTTGTGACAGTAGGTACCCAATTTGCTTTTTATCTATATTACACAGGGTCATTTTGGCATTGCTTTGATAGATTAAACCATATACTTGCCTTTACCTCTGCTAACATTTTGCCAAAATCATCCATGAACAACGAATATTTTCACCGAAAATTTACGTTTTATTTTCCTGATTTTCTCATCATTTTGTGCTTAAGTGCTATTATGGCGTGTGCGTGAGTGTATATCTGACTGAAAGTGTGATGCTGTTGCTGCGACAATTTGTCTTAGAGTAGTAGTAGTTTTACCATTAACGTTACTTTTTATATTGTTCGAAACTTAATTTTTTTTTATTAACCGACTTCCAAAAGCAGGTTATCAATTCGTGTGTTTGTATTTTTTTAATATATATGCTTTTAACTTCTAGTAACTGATTGGAAAATGTTATATTCAAGGTAACAAGTATGTGGTGGTTGCTTTCAGTAATGCAATGTCAAAATTACCCTGAATTACGACGGTTCGGGGGCTAATTGACAAGCGAGATTTTTTTGCGACATTGAGTTTTATATATTAGCATTTGCGCGCGGCTCCGCCCGCGTTAAAAAGTATTTCCGGGATAAAAAATTTCCCGGGATAAAAAGTAGCCTATAGCACTCAGGAGTAATGTAGCTTCCTATTAGTGAAAGAATTTTCAAAATCGGTACAGTAGTTCCCGAGATTAGCGCGTTAAAAAAAACAAACTCTTCAGCTTTATAATACTAGTATAGTATAGTTGCCGTAAAGTCTTCTTAGAGATTATTTTAGTAGAAAAAAAAATAATAATCGATCAGTTACCGACCGGGGTTAAAAGTTATTAAATTACTAATATCGCTATCAAAAGATAGGGGTGATGCAAAAAAGTAGAAAATTTAAGGTTGTATGTATTTTTAATGCCACTAAATAAAAAAAAGAATGTGTACGAAAAATAAAAATAAATTTTTTGGGGTTAGCCACCCTTATCACTTAGGGGGAGGAAAAATAGATAACAACCTATTCTCAGACCTACTAAGTGTGAATATAAAATTTCATCAAAATCGGTTCATCCGTTTCGGAGACGATTTTTTTATAGATATAGATTTAAAATCGGTTAATATTTTAACGGTGGAGGAAACATTGTGAGGAAACCTACATACCTGAGAATTCTCCATAAAAAAATCGAGGGTATGTGAAGTTTGCCAACCCCCACTAGGCCAGCGTGGTGTACTAAGGCCTAGCCCCTCTCAGTTGTAGAGGAGGCCCGTGCTCAGCAGTAGGCAGTATATAATACAGGGCTGATTGCATTGCATTGCATTTAGAATCGGGCACATTTTGCTCCGTTTTTTGAACATAGTTAAATTTTTTGGCATAAAAATGTCGCTTAAGCCAATTAGCCCGCCAACCGTCGATCTAGTTTTGAAAATAAAATGACTAAGCAATATAGAACTGTTGACGAAAATTAATTTAAAATTTTCTAAACAAACAACTAAGCTGGCGAATGTTTCTAGGAGTTTTTTTTGGAAATGTAAATGAAAATCATCAAATCGGTATGTATCATTTATTTGACCACCAAAGTACGCACCTTACAACTAATGTGATTAACTAAAACTGGCTGTAGACATACTGCGCAACGCTACAACTGCAACTGCGCAAACGAAACTAGGGCGCATACAGCGACATGATTCAGTACTATCATCAATATGATTATTATGCTAGGTACTTCTAAATACTGGTAATTAACACTAGATATAGTTTTCACAATGAAAAGTGACTCTTCACTGGTCAATTGTGAAGACAAGCAATTTGAGTCATTAGAGATGCTGTGTTCGTTGTAGTCATACTGCTTGATTAGTTAATGAATTCTAGACATCTCCAACAGCCCTTGCTAATATTTGGATTCCTCAAATCTTTTTGCTAACTTAATATAATACATAATTATATATAAATCAATGTTTATAGAAGATAAATTTATTCTAAAATATGACAGCTAAGAAATTAATTCAATGAGACATCAATATATTCCGTCATCGACATCGATAAATATTTAAAAAAAACTCTATAAATTCCAGAAAAATTTGAGGTATCTCCACGGTTTTTTTCACAGAAATATTATATTTCTAGAAAAAAAAAATGCATACGTTAACTACAGGAAGCCATAAAAGATTAACTATAATAAAAATTGGTACAATCGTTCCGTTCCACTCGCGTTTTAATGTGTAAAATTTACTTCCTTTAAGCCAAAACTACGAAAATCCATTTTTATCTAACATTAAAACTGACTAGACGTAAAAAGATGAGACGGAAAAGCGCGCACTGCACTAACAAATTATACAATATGAGGCAACTAAAACTATCTCTAAAGAAAAGATCAAAATGTACCCTAATTTTCACAGTTCCGTACTTAATTTAAATAGAAAGTTACATACACGGATATGAAGATATGGTCTAAAATATTAAAAAAAACAGTCTAAATAAGTATACTGAAAAACAATAGCCATTATAGATCAACGGAACGCGCTCTCCGTCTCAACTTTTACTCCAAAGCAAACCTTACGTTTCCTCACATTAATCGTATTTTTATATGAAAAATATACAAATCGCGGTAACCTTACTTGCTATAATTTTAAAACACTTCATATTTACAATATCGCTTCGCCGCGGCCATTTGTAAAAGAAGACTCATGTTTCTTTCATTAAATTGCACGACAAAGCGCTAGCGGCCGAATGAAACGAAAAGTAGGGTAGTTATTAAACATAAAAGCTTTGCGACGTATCGTGAGCTTGCTTTCAACTATTAATTTTCGCGGCGTCCGTCTTAAATTTAGTTTATCGAGGTCGATAAAAATGTAATGGATATCGATAAGTACCGTAACTTGGTATTTCATATTTTACTGATGTTTTTTGTCTATAAGGCCGTCAGCTAAGCACTGTAGATCCGCTAACGAATATACTTTTCTTGTCCAGTTATACCTATTGTAATATATCGATGCCAGTTTTCATTTGTGACTTTGTGTTCTATAAACTAATGTACAGGCGAATGTGGGATGGATTGCGACAATTGTCCCTTTAAGAATAAATGCAACAAATATACACAAAATAAATCATCGTGCGCCAAGATTTACTCTGATTAAAACGAATCACAATATTTTTGTAAATAAACATAAATGTATATGAAAAACTAAAATATGAAAAAAAAAAAAATCATTTGTTCCTTAAAAATATTGATTGTCTTTCAAAACTATACTTTAACTTCTGAATCTTTATAATGTAAACGAAAAGTAAAAATATATTTGTATTACAGTGAACATCCGTTCGTCTTTTACCTAATCAATCATTCTTCCTCGCGTCCTTCACAATTCACAGAACGGATAATGTACCCAACATTAATAAATTCGGTCATAAGTTCAATACATTGATTACACAAGCTTACGCTAAACTCATGCGTTGCAATTGAACCTGGTTATTTAATAGTTGATGTCCAAAACTAAACCATTGTCAAAATTACGTCGTTACCTGACCGTTTACCTGCTTCCTAGAAAACACCCTCGTACTTGCAGGTTTCTTGGCGGCAGGCTGATTCAACTTTCCTGGTGTAGACTTCGGTCGCAAACTCGGTATTTGAGAAACTCTGATACCGATAGCCGATTTTTGCTTTGTCGCTGGCGACACTTGACTCTGCTTCGGCTGTCCTTCGAAAGTGGAACTCCTTATAAGTCTAGGCGTCTCTGTCTTGTCACTCTCGATCCAAACTTTTTTATCACTTTTCCCCGGTTGTTTTTTCGCGTGCTCCACTTTCTTCCATAGATTAGCGATTTTACTTTCCACATCTTTCGCTTTCGAAGTTATAGAGTTGACGCTGGAGGTGCTGCCTTGCCGCGAACTGCGCGACGCTATTGTTATCGTCTTCCCACTTTCGTTGCTCTGCAAGCTGTGGTTAGAGGGAGAGTTTTTCATCAGCGGCTCAGTTTTTTTCACTGTTTTATTTGGTTGTTTTTGGGTTTTAGCAACCGGTGGTCTGGTGTACCGATTAAGTTGAGGCAGCCTTGAGGGGGAAGTGTTAGCTGGTTTCGCAGCTGGAGCACTTTTAGTCAACCTTGGTACACTGGTCTTTTTGTCCGGAACTGGTAAGTCTTTCGCGGGCACAGAGCTTTCCTCTTTTGTAAAGGTGCCTTGCCGCTCTAGTGGCAAAGGCTTCGCCGCCACTGGTGGTATTGTTATGGGCTTTTGTTGAACAGTCTTCGAAGGAGACCTGTTGGGCCCAGATTTCTTAGGCGATGTGTTGGCGCTGGGAGGTTTGGAGGCAGTTCTGTTTTGTATTTTGGCACTAGTGTGAGCTTTGACGGCATTTGGCGTTCCTTTGGATACTGGAGTACTCTTAGGAGGCGATTTGACCGGCGATGTCGTAGGTTTTTTGGGAGGCGGAGCACTTCTTCTGTACGGTGACACGTACATAGCCTTCTTTCTACCCCTGATAGCCTTAGGTGCCTCCTCTTTCTCCAAAGAATCATTCGAGTCCAAGCTCTCGTCTCTTCGAGAGGTAGGTTTTATGATCTTGGGTTTAGGTCTTTGCATCTCGGGGTCTGATTCGGACTGTACTTTGTCCTCAGAGTTGCTATCTCCTTCGTAGCTAGCGAAGTCACTGCTACTCGGGTTCTGGTGTTTGTCATTCTGCAATGCTCGGCGGAAAGACGCCGTCATTTCTATATTCTTTAAGTTATTTACCACACACATGTCCACAGAAGCTGGACTTTCGATGACTGGTAAGTAGTTCCTGAAGCTTTTTGTGTAAGTTTCCATTTGTGTCGAGTTTAGCTCAAAGTCGTCCTCGTTGTGTCCGCTGTCGACGTCTCTGGAGAACACGTCGTCTTCTGGAGCTCTGTCATCAAGGTGTTGATGGTTCAGCTCATTCGACGACAAACTGTCGTACCCTGTGGTCGTCTCCACGTTTTCAAAGTTAGCATCTTTGGTGACAAACGTCGGCGACGGAGGTATGTCTTCGCTTATTGTCCTAGTTCTAAACCTCTCCGCGTCTTCTATGCGCTTCTGTTTGAGCGTCTTTTTAGCTGCCAAACGCTGCTTCAGACTTTCGATGTGTGGATCGACTTTATTTTTAGTATCCTGTGTGAAAATGTTGTGTATATCTACAGTTTGAGTTTGATACCTAGCTCTGTCTTCCATTCTGCGTTGTTTCGCGCTGAGTTTTCTCCTCGATTTAGGTTCAGAGGTCGCAGTGACGTAGTCCTCGGAGCGGTCGCTCTCTGATTTCGTCCAAGTGACGAACTCCTCTTCGACTTCTGCTACAACGCTGGTCTCCGCTACGGGTTCAGTTATCGTGTAAGTCTGATATCTGTCTTTAGACAAATGTCTCTTCTCCTTCGGTGTTAAGTAGTTAGGATCCCGTTGTCTCTTTGGAGTTGATTCAACGCTGCTAATGTCAGAAGGTAGAGGAGTGCAGTTTTCCGAACCAGAGGGAATGTCACTGACTACGTTCAGTGTATTCGACACACAGTCGTCGACTTGTTGCGCAGTCGTCTGCTCGATTTCCAGCGTGGATTCCGCCATCTCATCAAACAGAGACGGCGGGTTCACCTTGTCGAGGTCATGGAACACCGTGTTGAAAGTATTGCATAACGGGAAGTCCTGTACGGGTTGTTTGAAGTCGAAGACTATGGGAGTCTTATCTCGGACCTCAGCCACTTCCGACACTATGCTCGACACCGATATCATACTGCCTTCCATGTCGATGTTTTCCATCTCAGAAGGCGGTTTGACGTTATCGAGAAAACTGACCGGATTGCTGTCCAGGTGCTCGGAGCTGCCCTGGTGATGCATTGAGTTACTGAGCGCCCGCTTCACCATGAATGCGACTGGTAGAGACTTCTTACGACTCCGCTGCGACTTTTTCGATACTTGAGACGTTTCTTCGCATTGAGCTGATGCGCTTAGCGACAGAAGACTGCCCAGGTGTGACGGGGGCTTGATGTTGTCCAGGTCGACGGAGTTGAGCGACGTCACGCTGTTTTCCATTGCGTACTGTGAACTCTTGAGCTGGGCTGCCAGCCTGGCGGCTTCCTTTTCTATGGCCGCGGCTATAATAGAGTCGAATTTGTGTTCATCATCGACCAGTGAGGTGAAGCTCGGTTCGGGTACGTTGTCTAACAGTATTTTGTCAGCATCTTCTATGATATGCAGGCTGGGTATCAAATGATGATCCTCGTCCAACTTGTCGGTGAGATCCGGTCGCGAGAATGACATATTCGGCGGATCACTCTTCTCGAGTAGGTCGGGCAGAGCAGCCACTTCGCTACGGATCGAAGAAGTCAGATGCACCGACCCGCTGATCGTCGGGAATGTCACGTCATCGGGGCACGTGTTGTCATTCCACGTGTCTGTGTTACTGCGCTTCGACTCGTCCATGTGTCTGTCTGTCCTGATGTCCGTCCACTCGAGGGTCGTCCGGGCGGGAGGTGGTAGAGGAGGCGGCGGGTCCCCTTCCTTCTGCCGCTCAGCTTCGCCACCGTCGCTCCACGAGCCGTCGAGCACGTCCGCGTAGGATTCGTTGGAGCGGTTGAGCTCGTCGCGCTCCGACTCGATGGTGGTGTTGCCGGAGGCGGGCGCCAGACACTCGTTGGAGCGATCGAGCGTGCGCGTGTCAGAGCCAGTGGGGGGCGTGTGGGGGGTGTGGGTGGTGGGGTGCGTGGGGGGCGTGAGGGCTATGCGAGGGGAGAGGTTGTGCGCGGAGGGTGCGCGCCCGCCTGCGGCCGCGCGGTCCGCAGGCGGCGCGAGGACGTTTTTTGCCTGTCGCGGGTCGGCGCCGCGCGCGATGACCTCCTGCAGCAGCGAGTAGTCGTCCTGCGCGAGGCGGTGCAGCGCGTCGCGTCGCTCGCGGCGGGTGCGGCGCATGCCCTGGCGCACGCAGCGTTCGAACACCTCCTTGTCGGTGGAGCCGAAGGAGTCGTTGCTGAGCGAGCTGAGCGAGGAGGAGCGGTCGGGCAGGCTGCAGGGCGCGGGCTGGCGCCGCGAGCCGGGGGACAGGCCGGCGAGGTCCTGCTCGATGCGGCGCGGCTTGGGCCGGTGCGAGAGCTTGTCGCTGCGGTCCAGCGACTTGTGCATCCGGGTGTGCCGGTCGAAATGAGTCTTGCCCTTGTCTAGGGTTTGCCGCGGGCGTGGGTTGAGGCCCGCTTTGACCGTCTCCTCGAAGATCTCTCTGTCGGTGGAGCCGAACGAGTCTAGACTCAGTGAGCTGAGGGAGTCGTTCCTGGCGAGGTTGGAGGTTGCTGGCAGCTTCGGTTTTTCTCGAAGCCCACGCTGCGTCTTCACTGGCAGCCGACTCTCGTGCTTACGCCCTGGAATACATAAAATTTTCATGAATAAAAGAATGTTTTATTATTTATTTAGTAGTATTTTAGCGGAACTGTGTTTATTTAAAATTAACTCTACTATTATGGAATAATAATACCTTGAAATACGAAAGTAATAAGCAGGCCACTTGTGAATACATAATATTACATTAACAGAAATATACACTTCACGATAATCCTTTGAATTACCATCACACGTTTAAATGTAACTCAAGACTGTTTGCCTTTTATCAGCATTTGTTAAATTTATCGTATTCCTAGAATTTCAGTCACAAAGACTGATGTGTATTGGTCAGGCTTTTATATGATAAGAGCAATGAATTGATTTTCACGGTCGACATCCTTGACATCATTCTCGATATAAAACCTTGTTATTATTATATGGTTCGTATGTAGAGATTTAACCTTCAGTATTATTTCAGTGTTTTTCTTCTTTTTCTTTCTTTTTCTTCTTTTCTATTATAATTGAATTTAAATACCAGATTAATGGCAGTTTAAACTATGTTTTTATGGTTTTTTTAGTTACATATTTCATCGTGATACGGAGATCGAATGCGCAGCTACTCGTTCCAGAGCATACTCGACCCGCTGGACCACGGAATCTGTTAAACCAGATGAGTATTTTTTTTATGATATAGGGGGCAAACATACATAAGGTTCAACCTGATGGTAAGTGATCACCGCCGCCCATGAACATCTGCAATACCAGGGGGCAAAGAGATGCATTGCCGGCCTTTTAGGTGGGAATATAACGCACCTTTAAGACGAAAACGACACAATTCAAAAAAATCTAAAATTGAGTTATAGTCATAAAATTACTTAAAACGAAATTTTCAATACAACAATAGTTCAAACACCGCCATATTCAAGCGGGCAAAGGACAAAACTATTATATCGGTCCCTTTTTTAATATATTTTCATAAAAAAGGGACCAGTTTTAAGTAATTTTATGACGATAACCCAATTTTAGATTTTTTTGAATTGCGTCGTTTTCGTCGTAAAGGTGCGATAAGATTTACCTGCGTGGTGTGGCGGCGGCGGCGGCGGGCGCGGCGGGGGCGCGGCGCCGCTCTTGGGCGGCAGCGGCGGCGCCTCGCTCTCCGAACTGCACACAACAATATTACATTCAACTAATATTCTCAACTGCCTCGGTGGCGTAGTTGTATTACGGTACGACTACAAGGCTGAGATCTCGGGTTCGATCCCCGGGTCGGGCAAAGTGATATTGGATTTTTCTATTCAGTATCAGCCCGGAGTCTGGAATTTGTGCCCGATATGGCGATAGGCTCGCCCCCTATCACATCATGGGACGGAATACGCTTGGCGAAAAGTGGGTGCACTAGTTGCGCCTCTGCCTACCCCTTCGGGGATAACAGGCGTGAGCATGCGTATGCGTAATATTCTCAAGTAACCAACGCAATTATCTACACGCACGAACCTATGATCGATTGCACGCAATTACGCAAGTATTCAACAATTTACGTACACACGCATTTATGAACGAACTCGTGAACGTAACAACGCACGCACACTAATTACGTTCGTTAATAAATTTCATGCAGATTCCTTTAGGTAACAAATTCGTTCCGATTAGGTGGTTTCAATCCATAAATTTTAGAGGCCAGCATAGAATTATTGGTTAAAACAAAAGTTTGGATAAAACCCTCTCGTAATAAATAACAATACTATAAGGACGCAAAGTACGCCCCAGCGCATAGTGTCGGTAAAATCATAGATTTCTTTGGCCTGACTACCTCGATGGCGTAGTTGTATTACGGTACGACTGCAATGCTGAGGTCTCAGGTTCGTTCCCCGGGTCGGGCAAAGTGATATTGAGTTTTTCTACTCAGTATCAGCTCGGAGTTTGCAAATTTGTGCCCGATATGGCGATATGCTCGCCCCCTATCACATCATGGGACGGAATACGCAAGGCGTAAAGTGGGTGCACTAGTTGCGCCTCTGCCTACCCCTTCGGGGATAAAGGGCGTGAGTGTGTATGTACATATGTATTTTCTTTGGCCTTCTTCATCTTTGTTTAGCTGACAGCCAACTGAAGCAAAGTTGTATCTCAATATTAGACAAACACAACGCCCTTATGTCTATGCACTGCGAAAACTGTCATTCCGAAAACACTGAGAAACAGACTAATTTTATCATAGCATTGAGCTTAGAATAGCTAACACGTTTGCGATTACGGAGCTAAATATCGTATAAGTGGTGTAATGTAAGACTCACCTTTCTCGCATGTTCCGCGAGAATTCGTGCGACATCTTCACAGTCTCCGTCGACGAGCGCAAGTACGGCGGGAGCGATCTCTGTTCGCAAAGAGTTATAGGCATTGATAACAAGGAATTAATAGTACTAATGAGTTAGATTCAGTCTTCAGACAATATTTTGTGAGATCTATTTGATTCTACAGTGCGCCCTAATTTACTAGAGTAAGCTGTTCAAACAAGCAAATCATCACAAATTAATAGAGTACTATTATTAATGCCAAAGGAATTGTGAGTATTGCAGAATGTGTGGTTGACTTACATAAACGTCATCTCTGTACGTGTGCGCTATGGAAGATGAGTCGGACGGTGGCCCTTTGTTCTTCACCACCTGTTCACAAAATGACAATGCATTATTATGAGTATGGAATCTATACCACATATACAGGGTAATTTTTACATTGCATTACTAAATGACACCACATATTCGTCTTTACCTCTTCTAGCATCTTGCCAAAAATCATCCATGAATAACGAATATTATTGCCAAAATCCCGGTTGTAGTTTTCAAATTTTTTGATCATTTCGTAGTTTAGTGCGAATATGGTGTGTGCGAAAGTGTATTTCTGAATGAAAGTAAAAAAGTTGCCGCTGCAAAGAATTATCTTAAAGCAGTAGTAGTGGCATGAGGGCGTGTAAACTTAAAGTTACTTTTTATTGATATTTATTTTGTTCGAAACTTACACTTTTTTATTTTACGTCTATGGTTAAAATAAATTAATGGAAAGCGTTATTTTCGACGAGATAAGTATGTGATTTCATTTATTAACGCAATGTCAAAATTACCCTGTATATGTTTCATATTTTTTTAAATCTTGATGTGAGTAAAAATATTTACCTTCTTAAATTTTTTTTTTAAATTAGAGCAATAAAAAAATACATCTTATCTCCTCACACAACTATAATAATTTTTCGAAAAAAAGAATTACCTTAGCAATGCCCTTCTGTATACATTCCTCCAGCAAATCAGCAGCATCACTCAGATTAGAACTGTCAGACGTGTCATGCGCGTCGTTCGTGGTCACATGTTCATGTTCGGGCGCTGGTTCGTGCTCGGGCGCATGTTCCTGCTCGTGTTCGCGTGCGGTGACGTCACGCGCCGCGCCCGTCGGTGTCGACTCGATGGACAGTGCTGACAGATTCGAGTTACTGCCCGCTTTGGACAGTATGGCCGGCGTGTCCTCCGTGAAGTACACCTTGCACACCTCACCCGGTGTTTGCGATTCTGGAAATGATTTCTTGAAGTTATCACCGCATTCGGTAGGAAGAGTCAAGATGGCCACAGCTGTGAAAATCGTTTAGTTCCTAGGTAATTTTTTTATTCTTGACCGGACACTTTTGATAATGTCCTATGTCGGTACAACTGTGACTGACTTTATTAAAGTTAAAGCAAATAAGTTTACCTTTAATTTGTGTATTGGAGGTGAAATGCGACGACAAAGGTTGGATTTCGTCTCTGTAAACAAAACATTCATGATTGCCATGAGTCATTATCATATTTTACAGACTAAGGAAATCTATATGCGTTGGTAAATAAGAGGGTAACAGCCAATGGAACAGTTCTTATAAGCGTACCTGTTTTCGGCATCGTCCACGCCTTCTCTCGTTTGGTTTGAAACGGAGGTGTCGCCGGGACCCTCCCGAGGTGGTTTCCTCGACAGCAATTTCAGGGATTGCTGGAACAAATAACCACATAATTATATCAATTCAGGACCTATCTCCATGGCTTGGTATTTTCCCTGATTATTCATGGGAGATTCAAGAGTAGTTGCACTAGGATTTTACGCTGCCACGTCCACCTATTTCGGATTCCAGTTGCATCTTCGTCTTTAGGATTCCAGACGTGAACTTAAATAGTACATGATCAGTATCTTTGTCGGTACCTTGTGGGCTTGAGGCTCGTCGTCGATAGTGAGGCTGCTGAGGCTGGTGGCGGCCGAGAACTGTGCCGGCGTGTGCTCCACCACGAACCGGGACACGCGCTCCTCGAACACAGATCCCGCCATATGTGGCTCTGAGGGTACAAAAACACTAAGTAGTTATATATAATCCTGCGATCATAGGTTTTCATATCGAGAATGATTTTTTTCTTGATTTATGGGTGGTGATTATGACGTTCTCAATTGTATTATTCAAATGATTGGTTTTAGATTAAAAAGTGTGTAAGGCGTTAATTTGACTTTCACGTGGTGCTTCATTGGTGGTGTTTTGTATCTCCTCGTGAATAGTCCGGTGCACACTGTACATACCGTGCGGCGGCGTGTTTGGCGCGGTGTAGTGCGCGGGCGCATGCGCGTGCGCGGCGCGGGTGCGCGGCGACAGCGGGGCGCTCGCGCCGGGGGAGTCCGGGATCTCGCTCGGGGAGATGCAGCCCGACGTCAGCCGGCTAACCATAAACACCACATTATTAAACAATCATTTCTATCAATTATTATTTTAGACCGGATACAATGTAGAGACGAGAATGTCAGACTTTCTGGGAAATCAACGGTATTGTGAAACTAGCAATTATTTTATTTTGGACTCCGTTTTGATGTCCAAAATTATCAAATCCCCTTACCTGACTTCCGAGACGACGGATCCCTGATCGTCATGCTGCGAGCACTCCGGCAGCGATCCGAGCGAGCTGCAGCGCGAGAACATGAGCGGCGTGTCCTCCACGAAACGTGCGGGTGATGACGTGCGCGCCGACGCCTGCCCGGACGCGATCCCGGACACCTGCCCAGACACTATCCCGGATACCTGCTCCGACACGGGACCTGACGCCGGCCCAGACACGGGACCGGACGCACGATCCGGCGCCTCCGCCTGAGAGCCGATCGCCACCGGCTCCGTCGCGAATGTCACCGCTTTTGACCCTGCATTATTAATTTAGTACAATGAAAGGCATAATTCTGCAACTTACACAGTCAATAACAGAGAGTGAACATAAATCTTACCTTCTTTGTCTTTAGCGGAGCTGCTGATGTTGGTCTCCGGCGGACTTGGCTCAACGTTGATGGTCGCCATGGCGTTCTTCTTCGCCAGGCTGTCCTCCTCAGTAGGCTCGCCCAAACTGCTTAGAGAACTGACCCTGGAGAAGTACCCTGGAGTGCCTTCATCGCAGTAGTTTACCGGCTTTTCGGGACTTATCATTCCTGAGCTAAATTTGGTGTCGAACACTCCCCTCTTCACACTGACAGGCTCTGATGCCGAAGCGGCTTGAGGAGTAGACGCTGCCCTATCGTTATCATGTCTCGGAGGATCCTCAATAGAACAAGTGTCTTTTTCGTCCGAATGGGTCATAGCCTCGGGATTTTCCTTTATGTTTGTTGCTGTTTTCGGTTTACCATCTTTGCCGATGACCCTAAGATCTGACATAGATGTAGCCGTTGAGAATATGATGGGGGTTTCGTAAGGTGTGCCTTCGGTCGCGAAGTGTTTAATGGTGTCTTCATGCACTGATGGTCCGGGAGGCTCTGATATATCAGAACCAGTTTCTGACTGGTGTTCGGCGTAGCGTAGGGAATAGTCAGTAGGTTGATCGAGATCGGTCTCCTGATAATCGCCATATCCGGCGTTCTCTTTCTTGGAGTACTTCTTACTGGTTTCTGCTTTAGGTTTCTCCGCTTCGGCTTCAGTGTTCTTCGTTTCCGAGTACTTTCGACTGAAATCAATTGGTTGGTCGCAAGAATCCTGGTCGACGTCAAAACCAGATTCTGTGTAGTTTGTTCTCATTTCCGTCGAACTTCTCGGGGGAGGGATGGGCGGCTGTGACGGGTATCGAAGATAATTGTCTTTCGGTAACCTCTTCGAAGACATTTTAAACACTTCGCCGCCTGTTTCGCTCTTCATCAAGTCCTTGTTTCTTGGTGTGGGTACAGGAACTTTACCGGTGCGCATGACCCTATCGAATACCGAGTCTGAATGAGTGCTCGTGACCGAGTCTTTACTATCAGACCTGTTCACATTCCCTGCGCTGCCCGTCGCCGAACGCGTCACCAGAGCTCCTTTCAGCAGCGTGTTACTGCAACTAAGGTAACTCGCCAAATGCGCGCTATGGCTTAGCGATATCTGTGACGTCAGCGTGCCCATTAGTGGTGAACTCGACGTCATCCTGTGCCTTTCCAAGTTCATCGCTATTTGTCTCTCCGTAGCCGTGAACAAATTCTTTTCTTCCCTATTGCTAGTTGTAGGGGACGTCGCCGGTTCTATATTGTCACAGGTTTCAGCCAAGTTTTGGTCCAACTCTTGTTCCAAAGCCTTCTGTTTCCTTGCACCGAGCGTAGGTAATGCTGGTAAGTTCATATTTCTTGCTGTTGTGTCCAATGATATTATATGTGTTTTTCCAGGTTTAGAATTTAGTAAGTTTTTGAGAGCGGCACTCGAGCCCATAGCTATCATTTTGTGTTTGGAATGGATGAGACTTCTAAGCATGGGCATCGCCCCGTGGTCCCAGAGGAACTGTTGATCCTGAGGGCATCTCGCAGACAGATTCCACAGTGTACCACATGAATTGCTAACTACCGTCAAACTAGGAGATTTCAGGTGCTGCAGCAAGACACTTAAACAATTTCTCTCGCGGAGAATTTGTCTGTAATCTTCACGGACGGCAATGTGACTTGACACATTCCTCATAATACCACCTGCATTCTCCACGATAGCCAGTGTTTTGGTTGGTGAATTATAGCTGAGCATGTCCACGAGGAAACCCAGGGCTCCGTCTACGGAACACAAGGCCACTTTGTTCATAGAGCAGTGAGCCGTTAAGTTCCACAGAGCCGATAGGACTGATTTGAGTGTTGCTTCCTTCTGACAGGTCATCGCAGCTTTCGTAAGACCTTTGACTGCGCCTACTTCTCTTAATACTTGTTTACTGTTGGTGTCTGCTCTCCATGACAGGTTCCTTAAAACAGCTGCCGTTACCTGCAATGGAAATAGTAATGCTATGTCAGATTATTATCACCAAAGATTGATGTTTAATAAAAACAATGTTCGTTCTACAAACCTGTCGCATGTCATCATTGGGTGATTCCAGTTGTTCAACTAGCGCCAACATGAAATCTTTAAAAGAACATAATAGTGATTTATTGTTTCCATCTCCAAATGTTAGGTTCGTAAGTGTCATGCCCGCGTATTTCCTCATGGTAAGGCATGTGTTGTCATCAGTTCTGCTTCCGTGCGCCGCCTGGTCGCCGCTGACGAGCGCGGCTAACGCCTGCAGCCCTCCGAGCTGGCACACCACGTGCCTGTGCTCTTCATCAAACGACAACTTCATCAGAGCCGCGACGTTCTGACTCGGATGCTTGGTCGCATCGTCTTCTATAACTTCTTTCCCTTCTTTCCTAGCTTCTACTAGGTCTTCTAAAACGTAACAATATTCTCTTACTTGCTCTAATAACCTCCACACTCTTGCTTCCCTTCTGCCCGCCTTGTCATCAGTCTGAGTGTGGATGATATTTCGTAACGCCTTCGCAGCGCGATCTCTAGTTTCTCTGGGCACTTTTGAGTGAATTAATTGCACTAACAGAGGTATACATCCAGCTTGCCTCATGGCTATACAGCTTTCTACAGAACGGCTCATGTCCAACAAAGGTCCACTTAAGTCGGCATTATTTTCTGGAGATAAACTTAAGAGCGATATTAATGAGCAGACACACTCCATTTTGTTTTCCAAATTGGATGAAGGTCTGTTCCCTTCTGTGGAGCCGTTGCTAGAGAAACTACGGACGCTTACGGAGTCATGACCTGTCCAGACGTCGCGTTCTCCTGGCCAGGTCCCCCTGTAGAGTTGGGACGCTCTTTTGTCTCTTTCACTAGATCTCGCCGCATTTTCCAACCCATAATGTAAAGTGCTTCTATAACTGGTCCTATTCGGTCTTTCCTCTTGCGATGTGTAGTTAGTGGTTGTTTTCTGAGGTTTTTTTGGTAACGCCCCGGCTTTCTTTTGTGCTTGACTGTCATCGCCGTCGACTTCATCGTCCAAGAAATTTGGGTTGGTTATGTCACTGCGTTCGTCCAACTCATCAGGCGAAGGGGAATGATCAAGAAAATGAGGTTTGGGGATTCGACATTCTATATTTGATCTGGAAGGCGGTTGATAATCATCGTCGAGGAAATGTGGCCGGCGTTGTCGGGGACCTGCGTCAAGGGTCTCTAGTTCAAGGGTGAGATCTCGCGAGCGCGCCTTGTCCGTTGATTTTGGTGGAGCTGATGTTTTGGATCTGGTGTCTTTCTGGTCGGGTAAGCGGCGCGCGTCGGGCGAGATCGGAGACACATCTGATTGCCTACGAGGCGGTTCACTGGAAGTGGAAGGGGTGCAGTCATCACTTGCCGAAGGCCCGGAATCGGTTAATGGCGAATTCGATGAGTCCATGCTGCTCCAAGGATCTACCATCACTTCGTTCTCCAACTGAAACAATTAGAGAATCAACCATTAATTTAATCCATTTTTGGTAAACGGGGTGAAGGCGTAGTAAGGTAATCAGCTCAAGTTGAGTAAAATGCTGCGAGGTCATGGTCAGTCGGTCGGCGTGTAAGCTCGTACGTTCGAGTCGTATTTGTGGGTGAAAATAAACAACGGGTCGGTGCGAACGCCTGTCAATTTGGGACAGTCGTGTATACAATGTTAATTACATAAATATCCGCCGGTGTTACGTCAACTTGGCGAATATACGTCGGTGCGAAATTTACGATAAAGTTATTGCATTAGCAGGCTGTACGCGAGCTGAACGGCGTCTGTACACGACGTGATGATTTAAAAATAAAGATAACGGACATGAGTCAGTACATAAAGAATATTTACTCGAGAAACGTTAATAAACGTCCAAATATTTGTAGAGTGCTATGAGTGCATTTCATTTACTTTACCACAAGCGGACATTCCCAGACTATCAATGTCACATAAACAGTTACTTGTAAATAATAAAGAAATTACTATTTTTAAAATAATTACGGTATTTATCAACAGAATTAGCAGACGGTGAAAACAAATACCGTCGTGTAAGAAATGGTACAAGACAACAGAATTGGCTAGAGGCTACGAGAATACAAAAGAACGACTGAGAAAGAATCACCTATTCATTCCTGATACTTGATTTACATAAATGTACATTAGACAATAGTTTGCCAATATTCTGGTCGCGTACGACGGACGACGGTCGCCGGTCGCCGGCCGCCACGGCACGGGCCATTCGCAGCCCGCCATGACGCATACATTGTGCCGGCTCTTGATCGCAGATATGCCTTTACGATATGCCCGTATATGGTATGAGATGTAATTGTCCGATTATTGAAATTTTACGACTCGGTTATTTGATAGCTTGATTACGAAAAATTTCAGGTTACATATGTTGCTATCGATTTGCACGTTTACCTTTTTTGGAACATACCAAATTATGTGACTGAGTGTTAAAAATTCCGTGTCTCTAGCTTTCGAAAGCAGGAAACAGTTAAGGAATAATGATTAATCCTTTGATTAATTATATACCTAGATAGAGTGACGCGCTGCAATGAAACTATAACAAACAGGCCAACTTTTCTCAAGCTAGTATGCGTGACAGCTGTGTCATACGCTATCGCTGCATCGTTCTGCGTATCCTTGTGTGCGCGCATAATGATACCAGTTATTACATGGTTTCTATTAAAACGGAGAAAAAATTATATCCATGAAAAACAACAAAAATTAATTCACACGAACTCGTTTAGTGGGGAACAGTTCGCCTCTTATTTTTTATCGCGTTTGAAACGTTCAGTGTCTATCTAGGTATATAATTAAAGGATTAATCAATAAATGACAACGATTCGGCTCAGTGGATCTAGTTTATCAGAGACTATTGAGTTTAATCTGTATTTTTTTTGCAGATTTCATTACAGACAGAGTAATAATTTAGCTTCCATACTGTTCGCAGACCTTACCCAATAAAACACTGCATCATATTGCACATGAATCATACTCACGACACAATACATTGCGGCCGATGCTAATGACTCAAACATGATATAAATCATCAAAATTAAGGCCTCCATATTGTACTAGTACAGTGATCATCAATCAGCCAGCTAGTACGTATATCCAGTTACATTGTTACATCATCGCTAACCCTACAAATTAGCCCGTCTCGTGAAGGAAACCCGACACGCAAACTCATTGTCTGTTCCTAATGGGAATAATTCAATGGGGCCATGCTAGTGATGTGCCCAACTTCCAAATTATGTATAAAGACTATTTTAATTGAGCTTAGATGAGGTGAACGCGTGTCATGTAAAGATGAAAGCGATTAGTGATAGAAACCAATAATTTACACATATGCTGATCTTAAGCCCGACTTCATTTACCGGCGGCTCGTCTCTTACTGCGCTGCAGAGATTAGGAGTTAGTATTTTGAACATGAATAGAAGGTATTATTGATGCATTATGCTATCAGATGATAGATCTATATTACTCTAGCCTTAGACTACCTCAGCTGATCAACATAACTTAATTATTTAGGCCAAACGGAAGATTTTACTAATGCCATCGAAAACAGCAAATAGTATTTCAACCACTAGTATGAAACAGCCTCGAGACTCGTGACTGACTCAGAATCGGACATCGGCACATCACTAGCCACTAAGAGAATAGCCAGTACAGTGAACAGTGCGTGGGATCCAAATTTATTGCACTCGCAAACACTAAATGCGACCTCAATTCTCCACGTCTCTTCAATGCATTTCATAACAGACAGGTTCATTAGACGATCCGATCGATTTATTTTCTAATATTGTACTATCTAGTGAATTATTTATTACCATGTGATAGGTGTTCAGTCTTTATGAACTAATGGCAGCTAGTTGGCGTTGGATGTCTATCACTTCAGTTTGAGTGCGTTTGGTATGCGCGATTTTGCCTGCTAGCGTGATAAACCGCGTGCCCAATTCTTTAAGGCGCAAACTAATAGAACATCCTGTTATAGAATTGGCAATGCGAACCGTTACAACTACGCTAGCCGAACTAGCCAACCTCTAGACGTGCTCCTGTCACTGACCTACAGTCCTACACTGGGACACAATTTACTTTGTAAAATAATTTAAAAAAAAAAAGTTTTTTAGTCGATTAATTACTTTCGCAAAGTCAGAAATTTTCATTCAATTAAGACTGTTGAAGTTGGGAGATTTTTGAGGACGTGGAAAAGTTTCACGCAGAAAGATATTTAAATTGATTGATACATTTTAATGTTTTTTTTTTTAATTAAACTGAAAGAAAATACGGCCAAGTAGCTCGCTTGATAATCAGCGACATGACTAACCGTAAACATTAGCAACACCATCTAGAACTTTAAATTACACAACTCTTGAACTACGCCCGTTATCCTGAGACATTAGATTGAAGACGTAAGATCCTCAGTAATCGATATTCGCCCAAAACCTACCCAGACCGCATCCCATAGAAAAATCTAACGCATCTCCCGATAAGCAAATAGGCACTGATCGGTGCAACAATAAAATCCAGTCGATGACAAAGCGTTGCAAATTGCCAGCAACTTTACCTCTGATATTCCCGACTGTTCATCCGCACAGTGGGCACGCGCTGTTCCGGCGACCACACAATGGGCTTTCAGGCCGACCCGCTGACGGTTCCGGTGGAAAATTGGCGCGATGCAAATTATCATCAGAATACATTGAATAAAGTTAAAAATAGAATCTGGGTTTTAATTTCATTTATTTAGGTGTAAAGTTAACCTTATTCCTTTTTTTTATTTAACTCATCTTCATTATCACCGTTCTTAAATGGCGTTGATATTACAATTAAAACTTTTTATACATAACGTTAAATTCATAGATAAGAATTAAGCTAGCATCTTTATCTCTGAAGGGGTGTTAATATTCGCGAAAAAACTTATCTATACTAATATTATAAAGCTGAAGAGTTTGTTTGTTTGTTTGAACGCGCTAATCTCAGGTACTATTGAACCGATTTTGAGAATTCTTTTACTAATAGGAAGCTACATTACTCCTGAGTGCTATAGGCTACTTTTTATCCCGGGAAAATATTTTTATCCCGGAAAAATGTTATCACGCGGGCGGAGCCGCGAGCATCACCTAGTCAATAATAAATGACCTTTTATATTAGTATATCAGAATTTGGTATAAGAACATCCATATTTGCCATTTAAAAAGAATGATAAATACTCACTTTCCAGCAAGATAGTAAATCTAACTAGAAAAAATTGCATACATCAAATAAAAATCACAAACCAAGTTTAACGAGAAATAATTGAGCACTGAAATCTAGATTAGTAATTAGAATTCGAAGACAGCGTTACAGTTAAAAACTAGAATAACTTTCACATCGGTGACTGGACTTTACGAATTTGTAAATCTCGGTGGTTTATTCTCAATGTATGGTGAGATTCACAAAAATACTTTTATTTTCTTCTTTATACGGACACAGTAAAGTGACCCCACTCACCCGACGGTAATAGGGTAGTTGACTACTTTAAATACATCTATCAAAAATATATGTCTTCTAAAATCTACAGGAAAAAGAATTTTTAAAATACAAACAATAATAAATGAGTTATAAAGCTTTGAAGTTTGGTGGAAGGGGCATCTGTCAGATAACGGAACCAGCAGAATGTGACGTCACCGAGTTTCGCCAGCCATAATGCTGCGTGCGTGCGAAAGAGATAACGCGATATCCCCACTACGCCCCCACTTTTGCTCACAACAATATTTCAAATATGAATAACTGCTTTAGTTGTCAACCAATTTTGACTCTGATTTTACAGAAGAATTTATTTTTCGTATTATTTTCTGTTACATATAAAATAATGTACAAAATCAAACATAGGAAACTGGACCCTA
Source organism: Sphinx pinastri (assembly GCA_947568825.1). Lineage (NCBI taxonomy): Eukaryota > Metazoa > Arthropoda > Insecta > Lepidoptera > Sphingidae > Sphinx > Sphinx pinastri. Next base: position 2,033,504 of record OX387627.1, on the reverse strand, counting down.
TTGGAGTGAGATCCAGATAGTAAAGAATGACGAGAGATGCATATTACTCGTCAATCAACACCATAATGCCGGTCTGTTTGAACCGGCTGGCTATATACACAGGCTGATCCCGGAACGTGATACTCATTGGACTCTATGGCGGCACAATTGTCCTACCATTAGCAACTAGGAGAACACTTTCTTAATATCTTTTGGTGAAAAACAATAAAATAGGTGTATCTCTCGTATGTGAGAGTCCATTTGGGTATGTATAATTATAGCCAATGATATTAATGGGCATTATGAGAATAAGCATCTAATGATTCAGAGTAACGACACTAACGAGCGAAATGTCATTGTTATTTTTATTTATTTAGGAAAACAAACAGCACAAAATTACAACATATGAATTAAATACAATAACTTTTACACTAGCCAAACAGTTTTCACAAATATTTTTTCCAAAGTGAAGACAGTTTCAGGTTTAACAGCATTAATTTAAATAAAATTACACAATAGGTATTACCAGTAAAATTACACTAAATTTTCTTAAACAGAAGAAAATAAATAAATGAATAGATAAACAGAAAAGAAAACAACATCATCAATTCACTTTTTTGACAAGCGCTTTATATCCACTAAGTCTACTATTGAACAAATCAATGTGATAATAACGATTGTTGTGTGTACTACAGGCTCTGACCAGAAATCGATTTATGGCATAATTAGTTCTACAAAAAGGCACTGAGAAAATAGCGTTAGAACGAGCATTCAATCTAGGGCAGTTGAAAGATATCCGACTCATGATGAAGATGTCATGAAGTACTTTCTATATTAAAGTTATGAGAAGTTTTTGTTTCTATTTACAGACTGTTGTGGCGTTTACCATGAGATGAGCTACTTCTCCATCAAATAAGTAGGGTGTATAATAATAAATGAATAACTTAAAAAGCCACATTAATGTAACACAAAAAATTTGGGCATTTTCATAAAGCCGTCACACAGCATTCAAGCACCCTCACAGTCCATACTCACCAAATCGCTATCTTTGGAAGACGTCACATCATCCAGGGGGTTCCCGTTCTCCATATCAACACCGGAGTCGTTGGGATCACCGCGTCTCCTCAGAACATCACTCCTGGCCAGATCGTGGTAGTTATGCCTCAATGGGTTGAAACTTATACGCATGTCAGTGGTGAAATCATCGTACAGTTTGAAATGGTTCGCGTTGAACTCCGTGTCGTTGTCTAGGACTTCGCTGCTGTCTACCCTTGAACCGGCACCTCGGTCCACATTCTTGTACAGTTTGTAGTAGTCGCGGACGTTCATTATCACTGTTTACGTTTACTATTATTTTGTCATTTCGAACAGAGCTCCTGGTGGAGAGTCGGTGAGTTACGGTTGTGTCGGTGGCAGGGAAAACGTATTGGATATCGTCGAGTGAATTCAGCTCGCGTTTGTGCTAGATTGTTGGCACAGATGTTATTGCTCTTAGTTGAAATCGGAATGTTATAGTTTGATATAACGGTTAATGTTGATGCGTGTTTGTGCGTTGGAAATAGAAAATAGTAGGTACAAAATGATGTACGCTATGACGAGAGAAAAATTATTAACTAAATTTAGGGAAAGGTTTTGATAAATACAAATGAGTTTAAAGTCTCGAAGACATATAAGCTCTTACTCTTAAGCCCGCCGATATACATTTGTATATAAAGTGCAACAAATAAAACTAAAATAAATTTCTTTTTTTTTATGCTATGTTGTAACGAATAAGTAAGTTCTGTCTTTCACTCTTATTAAAACTGATAAAACAGCTATCATATTTATAAAATATATTACACTATGGACAACTTATTTCATTATTTTACATTAACACAGAAAATAATTTTTATCATAAGTTCAATAATTTCGACCAAGTGCAGCCGCAAACGTTCACTAGCATCCGTATTATAAACAGTATGTTCGATTTCAAGCTCTTCTCACTAAATAGGTCAACAATAACTGTCTTCAGATTTAGAACGGCAGGGCTCTCAGGCCTGTGTAAAGCAATTAATTTTTTAGTACCCACTTTTTTATTTGGCGCAAAGCCATCATGTATGATGGATGGCGTTTGAGCCGTGGTTTTAATAACAGAATTAGACATATTCTTTTTATGGATTAACTGGCGTTTGTGAATGTGTATGGGTAGTTTTAAAGAAAGGAACGTCAGAAATAGACTGCTAAATTCGGCAACAGTATAATAGGAAATGCTTAGGATTTGCAAAAGTAATGATGCTCATTGAAATTTAAATCAGGGTAAAAGATGATTCAAGAAAACCCTCTCAATTGTAGAGGAGGCCCGTGCTCAGCAGTGGGCAGTATGTAATACAGGGCTGGTATGGTATGGTAAAAGATGATTTACATGATATATCACTAATACTTGTTTTTATCCATCGACTTCTAAACAAAGGAAACACCTAACTACAAACACATATCATTGGTGAGACGGAGGATTATTTAAATGTTTTGTCGTGTTATTATGTATGTTGTTTATTAAAGTTCACAAACTAAAGCGAAGGTAGAATAAAACAGACATTACTTTAAGTAGTTTTTCCACTAAAACGTTCCATACAACATGTTGCATAATAACACTGCGATATAAAACCTCTTTTCGCAAAAAGTATTTCAGTACGTAAGACAAAGTGATGCTATTTGAGCAAAATTATTGTGTGAAAAGTAATGCACACTACTCTCATTTCAAATTGTCTGCGAACATTTTATGCATAAAGGTCAGCGCAGATGTAGTGAAAAAATACGTATTACTTCAGCAAGTAATATTTTTACTTTAAAATACTATTTCTGTAAGACGAAAAACTATAACGCATAATGCGTATATTATGCCAACGTCGACTTCTATTAAATAGTAACTGTGAAAAAACTGAGAAACAATGTGAAAACGTGGTAAGGTCGTGGATTCAATGTCTAGAATGTAATCAAGTTTTTACGAGTGTAACCCTACTAATATTATAAACGCGAAAGTTACTAAGTATGGATGTATGGATGTTTGTTACTCTTTCCCGCAAAAACTACTGAACGAATTTCGATGAAATTCGGCACACGGGTAGATTATGTCCTGGATTAACACATAGGCTACTTTTTATCCCGGGAAAATATAAAGCGGGACTTTTATCCCGGGAAAACTCATTCACGCAGGCGGAGCCGCGGGCAAAAGCTAGTATAGAATAAAAAAATATATACGTGAGTTATGCGACACTAGACTTGTGTCTTATATCATGATGGGCTCGCGAATAAGCACACGCATCATGGATGCACCAACGACACATCAGCCTACTCCTTTTGAGGTTTAAAGCGTAGCTATAAATATAACCAATGTCTTTATTTTATTATTATCAGCAGAAAAATACGAGTACGCTCGAGCTTTCCGCTCAGGTGTGCGCTGACCTTATATATTTGTTTTGAGTTAAAACCAGCGTAGTCGCTGGTTAAAACAGTTAAGAGTTCGTTTAATGACCGTTTCTATGAGAAAGTTTTATGGCAGTTTTAACGTTTTTACATTACGGGCGATGTTCAGCTTTACTCTGGCGGAAAGTGGAGAGATATTGACGTGTAATACATGTTTTATTGTGCGCATATACTTTATCTCTTTAGAAATAGATTGAGATAAATTAGATTTACATATATAGAAGTAAGTAATTACGTTGGTCTACGGGTTGTAATATTTATTGACTGACGGGAGGAATAGGCCGTTTATTTGATAGTATCAATAGTCCTCGTGAACTGTGACACCTTACTAACTTTGAATTGGAACCAATCCTGGTTTTCGACTCACTAATCTGTTTTACAGCCCACATTGCCTAAACAAACGTGGCGATGATAATACAAATTCACACATGTTGCGCAACAGTGAAAGCATCACACATTATATCAAAACCAAACACATGTTGTGCAACAAAGAAAGCACATGTTACCCATGGGAACCACATAACGCGCATGGAAATAGCGTGGCGCTCGTTAATGTACGATCGAAATAGATCTGTTTACATTGATTCAAGGTCTATTCGCCTGAATGGATGCTCGGGGATGGATAATGCTTTTATTGTGTGGTATTTATTTGTGTAAAACATTATTAATTATGTTTTAGGAGTTTTGTAGCTGCAGAATTCATTCATAAAATTTTAGAAATTTGCGAACTTTATATTCTGATACAGTAATTCACACCTACTTTACTGGTGGTAGGTCGCTCATACGTAAGAGTCAGTCTAGGTGGGTACCACCGCAATGTCCATTTCTACCGCCAAGCAGCAGTGTGCATGCACTGTTGTGTTTCGGTTTGAAGGACATTGTAGCCAGAGTACCTAACTCTCCTGGACATAATAGACAACATCTTATGTCTCAGGATGACGAGCGCAGTGGAATGCCACACAGTACTTTGTAACTCAAGGTGCTGAATGGTGTTGCTACTGTTTATGGTTGGTCGTATCGCTTACAATCAGGCGAACGGCATGCTCGTCTCTTCATTAAATGGAAAAAACCTTATACGAGCACTATTCCGATCAACTAAAGGCGTTGCGGGAATAGGATGTTTGGGAATATTATGCTTATCTTTCCAGGCATAGGTAAGCCGTAAGATAGGGATAACCAAACCACCCTGTATACATTTGGAATCTGGATGTATACAGGCTGACCTCGGAACGTTATTCGGAAGAAGTCATAGCGAGATTTTTAATTATAAATATACCTTTATAGAGTCAACAGAATAGAAATGCTTTTATAATATTTAAAAATGCCAATTAATAAAGACAGGCTGCCTCTACTTAATTAAGCGCCAATTAATTAAGAAGAAAGTGAATTTTTGCATGTTTTTTAAATCGAAATTTCGACCTGATGGCACCAAGCGGCAAGCGCTAAGTTCTACATAAATAAATATAATTACATCCCTAAAACCCGTGAGTGGGTTTATTAGCCTGCGCGGAGAGCTTTTCGTCTCGCGCACGGCGTCTCGGCGCCTCTAGCAGTTATCTCAAGGGCGCTTGATCCACTTTCCGGTCGTACTTCGACGATATTTCGATGGCCCTCCGCCTCCGCGCCCTTATGTACAAGTAGGGTTGGTAAATATCAAACTGGAGAAATTATTTATTGTGATGTTTATGAATGTTTACCACGGACATGGTTGTAAAAGTCTTAGTTCCATTCGTGTTAATGCTCTAGTGAGTACGGACAGTATTTTGAAGTTGATAAATTGACGCATTGAAATTTATGTGATTGATGGATAAGGAAACCTTATAATGACTTCTTATAGGAAGGAAGGAAGGAAACCTTATGTTATTCTATAACTGAAATTTACGCCTGCATCTATGTCCTTAGACGTGATCTTTCTATTATATATCAAACAACTAGTCTTAAAACATTGCCTGTTGACATCGATATATTATGTGACAACCCTACTCCGCGGTTATCACAATCCACCGCCCAGACCTATTGTTTAGTTGATAACCCACCCTGGTTTTACGTGACAACCCTACATAGCCCTTGCCCTTAAGGCTGAAGACGCTTTACACAGCGACCTTGAACTGTAGCCACGATGTAAAGAACAGGTGGGTACCGAGTGCCATTTCAATGGCAACTATAATAATAGAAGATAGCTTTTAAATTTCAATGGAACATCAAATTTGTTTCGCTATTTTTCGTACGATTATATCGGTATGTTAATTGGCAATAAAATATTAAGTTTCACAGGCCTACTGTACTATTTTATTTTTAATATTTACACACACACATCCTCACGCCTTTTATCCCCGAAGGGGTAGGCAGAGGCGCAACTAGTGCACCCACTTTTCGCCGTGCGTATTCCATCCCATGATATGATAGGTGGCGAGCCCATCGTCATATCGGGCACAAATTCCAGACTCCGAGCTGATACTGAATAGAAAAATCCAATATCAATTTGCCCGACCCGGCAATCGAACACGAGACCCCAGCATTACAGTCGTACCGTAATACACCTACGCCACCAAGGCAGTCTCCCTTATAAGATAGCACGATAATAAACTTGGGAGACAGTAAAACACTAGTTATACTTCTGCCTAACTTACAACACAGGCAAAGTAGCAATCCTAAGATACAAAGTCTTAATTCGATTTGTAGACTAAATCTAGAAATCAAGACAGTTGCAAATGCGTATAAACTAGTTCAGCGAACCGCTCGAGCGTGGCACTGCGCTGCGCAGACGCACTTTACTCCATTCAGTTATTACGCCCGCGAAGGCGTTGACTACTGCTTTCAATAGGCATACCGGTGTTTATAGACGTAATAAGGACCTTTGTGCAGTAATAGGTCGAATGAAGCGTCGCTGCAAATATTGTTGAATTCCTTCTACAATAAACGTTGATTTTGGGGGTTAATCCAACTATTGGATAGTATATATGGAAAGGATTAGTTGTAGGAATAAATGCAAAAAAATATAAAACTATAAAAAAGTCAGATATCCCTTATAACTACATTCGTTTAATTTCAACCATTTTAAGCTTGAACTGCTGCATAAATATTTATCATCGTTTTGGAACAACTATCAATGCAAATGTAAAATGGTAGTGGGCGGGCGTGAAGGCTCTTGAATGCCGACTACGCACAACTTTAGCCCGAATTACTATAGTGTGGGATGTACTTGATGCTATAAACAAACACGAATCAAATTTTCCATTAAATATTAGAAGTATTTTCAAAACATTAGCCATAATAAGTATTAATGAATTTAATTGTAGACGCTTTAATCAAACATTAGCATGATATTTTACTTACAGTACAAAAAAATAGCTTAAGACTTTTGATTTTAATTACCTTATGGTTAAAATTGGGACACTAAAAGAAGTAACTGCATTTATTAAAAATTTAAAACTACGACACGTCAATTTATCTCATGAAACACTATCCATCATAGAAACACCATGTGCGTTCTAAAATACACAAAACAGACATGGATACAAGGAAACGTCTCAGACGATAGATGTGGGGCGTTGACAAAACCACAGGAAACGTGATGGTATAAATAGTTCCACAGCACGCGACAACTGAACTGAAACATTGTGGGCTTCGTGGAAAAACGTGACCGCCATTTGCATAAACAAAGTGAGATTTAAAAAGTAGCTTGGTATCTCAATGAAATATATTATTTTTGTCCAAGTTTAACTAAATATTGTTTTAGATGATCGCAATATCCAGTGATGCAGTAAAAACATAGGCGGCGACGGTGGTAAAGTTTATAGCAATTTGCTCTATGGGATGTCTATTTGTCGACACCGTAATACAATTCGTCGGCAGCTTTTTCATCACATGCATTCCAAAGAATATGATACAAAAACACAACGACAACCAATTCCTGCTTCGATTTTTTTTATAGCATTGAATGACGAGACGAACATGCCTTTCGCCTGATGGTAAGCGATACGACCACCCATAAACAGTAGCAACACCATCCAGCATCTTGACTTACAAAGTACTGTGTGGTATTCCACTGCGCTCGTCATCCTGAGCCATAAGATGTTAAGTCTCACTATGTCCTGTAGTTACACTGGCTACAATGTCCTTCAAACCGATACACAACAGTGCATGCATAGTGCTGCTTGGCGGTAGAAATAGGCATTACGGTACCCATAAAGACGGACTCTTATATAATGAGAGACCTACCACCGGTAAATACTTCAATACTTCAGAATAAACTATTGAGATTCCAACATAGCGACAGGCTACTTTAATAGTTGAGTCCGTAGGTTAATCAACGTAGATCATGGCGCGTCCATTACCCGTACGAAAGCGAAGCGCCCGCGCTGCGCCTGCGTGGAGAAAGTGCCGCTTATGGAATTTCGCGATGTGCACAACCAGGGTAATTGGAGTGAGACCGCTCCACGCGAGCTCGTCTGCCGCGATGGATGAGGGTGTGGGAGGACGTTCACCTGATATGACGCGTCACGCGAGATACTGAAGTTTAGTATTTTAGATGATTTATAATTTACACATTTATTTGGGGACTATAAAACGGCAATTATACTATTAGTTGCAAATTTATATCATTGATTTATTTAGTTTAGTAAAAAAAATATCATTACTGTACTAATCTTTAGTCTCACTATATGCCTGAAATAATAAATGAAGCACCGCGTCTGCTTCCCTAAACTTGGAATTTTAGAGAAATAGGTATATGGCGCAGTTCTGAGCTTGTATCCCTGAGTCATAAGAAAGTATAAAAAAACCAATATGCCTCGTTAATTACAAATGCAATGTATTTCAAACAGGAATTGAAGTGCTTACACACTGCAGCTCGGCGGCAGTATAAGACAAAACGAAGGTTCCTGCCTAGACCGACTCTCCCATAAGGAAAACCTACCACATTTAATATCTAAGTAACGTAATACGAGAAATATTTTAATGTTCTCTGCTTTATCAAGATAATCCTAGATATTAGCCAGCATGATAGGTGACGTCACACGTTACTGGGCCGTCTAAGAAAATGAAAGTAATTTTACTGACGTACCTATATTAATTTTACCGACGAGTTCGAATGAGTTAGCCTAAGTTACAATTGAATTACCGGAATTACAACGTAACAAAGGCCAGATGCGAACCTAGGATTCTGACGATCTTCAGCCGTGATAACATGACCCACTTGCCCTTTGATACCAGTATGAAAAAGGTATTTTTAAAATTCTGGTTAATTTTATTAGCCTATAATCCTACTGCCTGAGAAGGTTCGAGCCTCTCAGGTTAAGGGTGGTTTAGATCACACCTATGATCGACCATGGTGCTCGAATGTGAGCTGGCGGTCAAACATAGTATGAACGCCAAGTCAAGCATCAGGGTGCACCACATTGAACCCTATTCTGATCCCGAAGGTGGTGACTGGACATGATATGTCCTACGTTATTTTTCTGCAATTTAACTAGCTATGCAACCTTGTTCTACCTTAATTACCCGATATTTCCTACGATCGGCGAGAGATAAATTTTCGACATCAATGCAAACATGTTTTATCGCGTTTTCAATATTTACATGATTACATTATTTCGGCCTTGTCGACCTCAGCGGCGCCGCGGGCCGCGCCGGCTGAAACCGAAAGGTCGTTTTACATTCCTGTACTAGGACGAATGTTGAAAACTATGATTTAACGTCAACATTTTCGTATATTTCGTTTTTAACAATCAATCCTAGTGTAAGATCTTTATTTTTAACAGATTACCGTAGCTGGTTAATCATTAAATTCACTAGTAGGTTAAGGGCCGATTTCACCGCTTGCTGATAAACACTATTTGTCACATAAATGTATATAAGCCGACCAAATAAAATATCAAACTCTAATCTATGCTCCTAGATAAGAGTGTAACTTTTGTGTTTAGTCGGCATATACTCCGAAAACGTCCCTAAGTCTAGTTAAATGATATGAAAATATGAGGATGATCGAACGATTGCCTCGATGGCGTCGTTCAAATCGACGAGTTACAGACTTCGTACGCCAGGTCAGGCAAGTAATTTATAAAAGTTAGGTTTTTAACCCTTGTACTCTCGACTCAATCCAGTGAAAAATAGCCCTGTGCGTGTCCCCGCACCATAAACACTGCGCGGGTGCTGTTTCCGGACAATTTCACGGAATATTCACCAATTAGGCAAAATAAATTGTGGTATGGTCTACAGTTATGTAAGAGTTTGGTAGTAATTGTTTTTACAACTAACGCCACCCGTTGGTCGCTCGAGGTTAACCGACACGACTACCTGTAAACAGTTTAACTATCTCCCAGAAATTATGATTATAAAGCACTGAGCAATATTGCACTAATTCGATACACAGAAGGGTTATTCACTGTTAAATTTGTACCCAGTATGCCGATGAAATTCGATTTTTATTACAAAGCATCGTGTAATACCGAACTAATTTGAGACAAGTAAATAGTTGCTCAGTAATTTGTAGTCACTACGGTAATAGCCTATTACTAATAGGATCACCATCATATAATGGGACGGATATAAGGTCAACAATAGGTAAAGGCGTGATAGGAGTACTTATCAATTACATTTGAGGTATGGACATGGTTTACGAACAATTACATCACCTGTTTGGTATCATATTATACAAGTTCATTATTGTTTTATGACGTTTTTGTGGTAAAATTGAGCGTTACATGGAACGTTTAAGCAACACAGAAAATTATTTTAGACTCCTTTATAGTATAAAATAATAAATTACATTTTATTACTACGACGCTAGTAAACGTCTTAAAGGCGAACAGCGAAGACTACACGATATACACGCCACAAGTCGTAAAAGCATAATCTAAAATAACATACTCGTGTGAAATAAAACTCTATGATGTTTTTACTTGAAAATATTAAATATGCGCGTGTAAAATAAAAAACATATCAGTGTTGTACAAGAATAAACATTCAGAGACTAACACCAAAGAGGCTCTTAAAAAAAAAACACATATCATGTAGATCAACGCAAAAATAGAAGTCATAACAATATACAGCGATGCAAAATATGTATAAATAATGTCCTTGATGTTTTATGGTAATATGTATTTTAGATTAATCGTGAATGATTTGTTTTCAAGGTGAAGACTTCATTATAATAATAATTTCATAACACACAACTACCAAAGTGGCAAGATCTACAAACGAAAGCAGCATTAAAGCTGGCTAAGTTCAAAGTTCCGGTTTATAACTTAGAAATTCGGCCATATTTCATATAAACTCACAATACGCACTTTGCCAAAAGAACTTGATTTACGATCGCAACGGATTTATTGCTATTTGTATAGTTGGTAGATGGTTTTGTATATATCCTAGTTTTCGTATACACAGACTATTCAGAAATAGCAAAACTAATACACTGTAGGCATTCAAATGATTTTGAAAGTCTTTCTTATATTGTCGCCATTATGTAACAGCTTTTGCTCTCGGCTCCGTTCGCGTGAAAAACTTTTTCCGGCGGAAAAGTACAGCTGTATATTTTCCCGAGATAAAAAGTAGCATACATCCCATTCCAGATTATAATCTAACTTTGTGCCATATTTCATCCAGATCCGTTCAGTCGTTCTGACAAAATTGAGTAACAAACATCCATCCGTACTTTCGCATTTATAATATCAGTATAGATAGTATAGATTCCTATAGACATATTCGAGTAATATTATATTTGTATGTAGGTGAATTTATATACCTATAGAGTACAGACGGACAGTACAGACATTATTCAAATGAACGCGAGTACCGCTGTCCATAGAAATGCACTTCTGTACTGCTACCGTTCTTCTTGAGTAATTGCACCGTTAATCCTAGGAATAAACTCAATTCTAACTACATTTTATATTCAAAAATCACTTTACAATCGACTTTTATAGTCTCATTTTTTTTTACATATATGTACGTTTTCTTATGCGAAAAATAATGCCTAGGTAGGTTAATGTTATGTCGTATTTCTAGTTCTTACTAAACCTAAACCTAAACCACGGTGAAAGCGCTGAACTATTTTAATTTGAACGACATTGTAGCCTTTATATTTACTGGGTATTGAGATTTGATCCGTACATCTCGTGATGGTAAGTGCAATGCGTATCTAGCGTTTTGTAATTCAAAATTCTAAGTGGCATAATTATTTATGGGCAGTGGGCAGTTATGGCCTCCATCAGGCGAATGACCTTCTTGTAAGAGTTATCAAAATAAAAGTAATTTTTAGTATCTCCGAATAAAAGAAATGTTTCAACCTTAATTGAGGCAGCGTGATAAATTGGAAGTCTTGGGGGCAACACCCTCGTGAGGGTGATAGTTACTTGCCAGTGGATCGTGATATAGAATATACATTTCTTTGTAATCATACTTTATTCATTGACAGTAAGTCGTGAGATAATTAACATTAATGTGCATAGCGTATGTTTTGAATTAAAACAGCATATTCAAAGGTAAAAGGTAGAGTGAAGCGTCAAATCTATATCTATACTAATATATAAAGCTGAAGAGTTTGTTTGTTTGTTTGAACGCGCTAATCTCAGGAACTACTGGACCGATTTTGAAAATTCTTTCACTAATCAGACATTACTCCTGAGTGCTATAGGCTTATTTTTGTCCCGGAAAAACTTTTCCACGCTGGCGGAGCCGCGCGCAATGCTAGTACTAATATATGTATAAAGCTGAAGAGTTTGTTTATTTGTTTGAACGCGCTAATCTCAGGAACTTTTGGACCGATTTTGAAGATTCTTTCACTAATAGGAAGCTACATTACTCCTGAGTGCTATAGGCTACTTCTTATCCCGGAAAAACCTTTCCACGCGGGCGGAGCCGCGCGCAAATGCTAGTGTTAGATATGCATGGCTTGTGACGTCACAACACACGTTATGAAAGAGTGGCAATTATCATTAATTCGTAGAGTAATAACGTTTCCCTAACAGACATAGAAAGTAATGGGTTCATTCGCTCTTATGTCTTATCTAATGTGTTTTTATATTTTGTAATTTCCGTTTGGGTATTCTCGTTCCGTCATTCATTTCGTGAGACTAGTCGCGCTGTCTAATCTTACTAATATGAATGCGAAAGTTCATGGAGATTTATGGCTCAATGGATTTGGGTGAAATTTTGCAAACAGTATATCTTTGATTAAGATGTAGACTTCTTCTTATCCCTGTAAATTGTACAGTTGGACTTATATAATGAGAAAACACTTTCACGAAGGCAAAGGCACAGAAAAACTTATGGTTATATTAAAATGAAAAGAATTTCAGTGCGGTCTTATCACCGTAATCGCGGTAATTCATCCGTTATCCGCATATTATACTTTCACACAATGTAGAATTTGTAATACCGTAAGATCGTTTCGCAGCTGCACCAAAACTTCCCAGGAGCCGTAGCTGAGGTACCTTTCAACAATCTTTAACGTTATGTACTTACCGATAGGATATGTCGTAATTTTTGTCTCTTTTCTGTTAGCGTTAACGATTGTCGAAAAGCATCTTGGCTACGGACCCAGGTTACCCTAACTTTCTGTATATTTTTCCATTTCACAAACAATTGGACAGCCTTATGGAAAAATCTTCATCTGAACAACCGCTGAGACGCGCTGCTCTCATACCTACTTTCCTAAGCTCATGCCAAAATTGCCTAATGTAATAGCGTTCAAACATTGCCCCATTAAAAATTGGTCCAAGCCCCCTACTAGCTTGGCAGTCACTTCACACCATTTAACGTCTCATTATGACGTAACATTGGCAGCATTACCGTCGGAGCGTGTGCGGGAATCGCACTCGGCCGTCGTTCCGAGTTAGTGTCAGTTAACCGATATAAATTTCTTAGAACCGCGACGAGACCTGCAATGCGGCGATGCACACGTCAACCTTGGCTAGTGGATAAACTTATTGCTTTAAGTTTTGTTATTAAATAACTTCCCCCCGCCCCTTAGCCCCTTCATTGGCACTTGGTAGGGTACTCCGGTTCTTATTAAGTTGTCAAGTTGTCTAGCCAATATTATACAGAAAAACCACGTGAAATAATAAGGTAAGACAAATGTTTGTGTGATTCGCAAATATCTATTTGAAGCTGGGTATTGAAACAGAACCAGGAAACAGGCACCCGCTGAATACAGGCCGCTTCTAACAGGTTGGTCTCGAAATCTTTGGGGGAGGCCTATATTCAGCAAGCAAGAAGTTGAAACAGAGGCTCTCGTAGGTCCAGATATCACACAAGATAATCGTCTAGACTTAGACTACGCATGTAACTGGTCTGTACTACTAGCTTTGGTATTGCATTTCATGCGTTCATTCGTTTAATTAATGAAACTGCACACACGACATAAACTGCTGATTTATGAAACTTCGAGCTGACAATAAGTTAAAATTCAACAGAAATAGGTTCGATAAATGTCGCGTGACAGAAGGACGGACGGAAATAAAAATTCCAGCTACTGTACAACCTTTACAAAGTGATTAATAATCAAACATTCGGCATTTATGAACATTGATATTATGTTTTTCAGTTGTTCGGTAAGTATTATGCAAGGTTTTCCTTACGTTCTCGAATGCGAGTTACCTAGGATAGGTCCCCCACCGCATCCTCTATATCTATCGTCAAGCAATGTGCAAACATTATTGTGTCTCGGTTAGTAGGACATTACAGCTAGTGTAATTACACAGGTGATTAGAAGTCGGAAGCAGTGCCGATTTGTCCAGTGCTTTGCGAAAATTCTGAGTGTGATTTTCTATATTAATCTTCATATTCTATTGAAGCAATAACTTCTTCATTTATTAGTATAAGTTCTATGATAGCAGGCCGAGTTCAACGGGTGACAGTGACCTGAATACATTGAGATAAAGTTAACAAGAATGCACCCACATTCCTCGTGGTGTTGAAATTACATTGCATTGGTGGGACTGAGTGTTGTGGGCGCACTAATCACTACAATCAATAAACGTTTATATTTGTGCAAATCAGGTGCGTTACAAGTTTTAATCACCCTACTTTAGTAGCGCAGGTATTTTCTACGTTCAAATTCTTCTTCAATAATCCTAGTAAAGCGTATTGCCGTAATGTGAGAAATGCAATGCAATGCAATCAGCCCTGTATTATATACTGCCCACTACTGAGCACGGGCCTCCTCTACTACTGAGAGGGGTTAGGCCTTAGTCTACCACGCTGGCCTAGTGCGGGTTGGCAGACTTCACATACCCTCGAAATTCTTATGAAGAATTCTCAAGTATAAGTAAGTATTTGAGAAATGACTTTCTTGATTTCTACCCGCGCGAATCTCTTTAGTAACCAATAAGGAAATGCCGGGATTCTCTTGTTTCTTTAAAATAAGGGGAGACGCTGACATCTTCCCAAGATTTTTTTTATTCACAACACTTTGTGATGCACTAGATTATTGAACTTTTAAATTGTATTGTGATAAGATATATTTGATTTGTCCTAAACGTTATGTATGAAGTATTTATCACGTTCTAATTCATATTTCAGGAACCATTACCAAACATTAGAAAGTCAATTTAGACATTTGATAACCGACAAAAATAATCAGTCTCTTTTTAATACATCAATGGTCTCAACACAAAATAAACAAGTACGAAACTATAACATAATCAATTTCATAATATTGTATGATGCAAGCTTAAAATATTTTACACAATTTGTAATCATTAAGATTTCGTTGGCTTTGCGGTAGCCGACACTTTTTTTTTTTTTTTTTTTTTTTTCTCTTTATTATGTTTATAGAGGGTTTTGTTTACAATCAAAACATGTCACCCTCATTGGTACACTTAAAAATCAACGACGTTTAATGTAAATATCTGTGATGTTGTATAACGTAATGGCCTCTTCGGCTAAAGGGGTTGTTAAAATACGGTTACATATGCCTGTTTCACACAAATTCAGCTTATATTTTAGGTTGAACGCAACTCTTTCAGGCTCATTACGGACGCATTCCGCTAAGACATGTATTACATCCTCTACCCTACCACATTCAGCGCAATTTGGTGAGGCTGTCTTTTTCATTAGATAACCAAAACTATTTAGGGGAATGTGTCCAGAACGAAGTCTGAAAGCAGTGACTACTTTATTTCTACTCAATCTACAGTTTATAAACCATGGTTTACGGTTGAGATTAGGCTGGATGGTTTTATACCAAATTCCTTTACGTACAGATCTCTCATCAAAAGATTCTTTCCACAAATCTAGACACTCATTTCGGATTAAATAAATACAATCAGTATAACAAGGGAGACAATTAATTAATACGCCATCTGTGATCGCTTCCCTTGCAAGACGGTCTACCTTTTCGTTTCCTGACAAACCTATATGGGAAGGTACCCACTGTAAGACTAACCTTATGTCTTTGCTCTGAAGTTTCCATACAGAGTCTAATATAGAATAGGCTATCGGGGCTCCTCGAAAATTCGAGGTGCATCGAGCCAAGTGTTGTAATGCACTCTTAGAATCTGTCAGTATAACAAAGTTACCGCTACCAAAGGATGTAACATATGAAATAGCCTCCGCAATTGCCATTAATTCAACGTACATTATTGACACATTAACATTTAATTTGAATTTTATTGCTATATTACTTTGAGGGTCGAATACAGCCAAACCGGAATTTTCACCCTCTTTCGAACCATCCGTGTAAATTGAATAAAAATTTGAGTAGTTTATACGGAGATAACTATCACATGAAAATTTTAAATTACTACGGTTATATTGATGTTTGGATTTTGTAAGAAATGTAATATGAGGTTTAACTACCTTATTTATATCTATATAGCTAACCCAAGTATCAAGCGAAAATTGTTCCAATTGAGAAGTTGAATGTATGTTATTTGATTTAAGAGAATTGTGAACTAAAACAGGTAAAGGCTTTGCCTTGGATCTCCAATATAGACCTTGACACGAATTTGCCAAATTATCAATAATATTAATTGTTCCAGTATCCGTAAATGATCTTGCTTGGAGCCAGTACTTCCCTGCTAAATATCGCCGCCTTAAATGCAAAGGTGGAAGACACAATTCACATTCCATTACATGAATTGCAGTACTCTTTATAAAACCCCCTATAACTCGTAAGCATTGATTTTGTAACCTATCTAATTTTATTAAACTACCCTTATTACCATTATCATAAAGAAAACTGGCATAATCTAATCGACTTCGTACTAAAGAAATGTATAATTGTCTTAAATGTGAGGGATGGATTCCCCAGCCCGGTCCTGCTAAAGTTTTAAACAAATTTAAGAATTTAGAGCATTTAATTGATAACTCTGTAATTTGTTTTGACCATTTCAAAGGACGGTCAAGCCAGACCCCCAAATATTTAATGTTTTCTACATCCTGTAACTGTACGTTCCCGATAGAAAGATCAATTGGAATTTGTTTGTAGCCTCTTTTAAATACACATACCTTACTTTTTGTTGCTGAGATTTCTAAACCTATTTCCAGAAGTAGTTGAACAATGACATTAAGCACGGCTTGTACTTTTTCTACACTTTTATTTATTTTACTATTTACTGTATACAAAACAAAATCATCAGCATATTGGGAGATTAGGATTTCTGGATGAACCATCATAGCTTGTCTACAAATATTAAAAGTTGCAATATTAAAAAGTAATGGTGAGATAGGATCTCCCTGAGCAAGACCCTGGCCAGTACGTCTACATATAAAAGCATTATTAACCATTACTTTTAAATTTCTTTCTTTTAAAAAGTTCCAAAAATAACGACATATTTGTGATCCTACACCTATATGGTCCATCGTTTCAATTAATGCATTAATATTAACATTGTTGTAGGCATTTTCTATATCAAGAAAGCATCCGATTGTAATACACTTATCAGCAAAGCCTTTTTGAATTCGGGAAACTAAATTAACTAGATTATCTAAAGTCGATCTTTTTTTTCGAAAACCTGTAGTATACGGCGTCAAAATGTTTTTATTTTCTATATACCACTCTAAACGTTTACCCAATATATTGTGAAAAACTTTACATAAGCACGAAATCATTGAGATAGGCCTCAAAGAAGAAGGCATTTGCGGATCACGTCCTGGTTTTGGTAGGGGAAAAATGGCAATATCGCGCCATTGTATTGGAATTTTACCGGTTATGTATATTTTGTTATACAATATTAGCAGAAACGATTTAGCATTATCAGGAAGATATTTTATCATTGAATATGATATGTGATCACAACCAGGCGAAGTATCTCTATTGCGGATACTGCAATGAAGTTCTTGCTCAGTAATTGGTACCTCAAGCTGTAAGTTGATCGACGTAATGTTCGGATCACCAGGACACGCGTAATCGGGAGTTAGGCTAAGTAAAAGATTATTGATGTTTTGATTGTCTATGTATTTTTTTGGAATTCTGTGACCTTTGTACCATCTCATTTTGTGCCACATTTCAGATTGTGAGGTAATTTGATCTATAGACGAACAAAATTTTTTCCAACTAGAAGTTTTATTTTTTTTTATTAATTTTTGTGTGTCCGTTATTTTATTATGAAGAGCGTCAAAATTTCTTGGTGTTGGGTTGCGTCTGAATTTTGAAAGAGCTAGCCTACGTTTAGCCACCGATTGAGAAATTTCAGAACTCCAATACGGTTTAGGCCTAAAAGTTTTGTCAGGATTAGTATTAAATTTAATAAACGGAATATGAATATCAGCGGCTATATTTAGATAATCAATAAATTTATCATATTGTACTTGTATATCGTCATCATATTTTATAGGGAATTTAGGAAATAGGTTTTGTAATAACTTTTTGTAACCGTCCCAATCTGCTTGCTTATAGTTTCTTCTATAAAAGTGGTCCGATGTTGCATTAAAGTTCGTTGATATTTTAATGACTAGGTGATCGCTTCCTAATGTTTCGTTGAGTACATTCCACTTAAAATTCAAAGCTATATCGGATGAGACCATTGATATGTCTGGAGATGACTGCTGGAGGACACCGTTAACGAGTCGCATACGAGTTGGTTGACCGTCGTTTAAAGTTACTATTTGACTATCCAAAGAAGCATCTAACAATTGGTAGCCTCTGCTATCCGTTTTACACGACCAATTTGTGTGGTGACCATTAAAATCCCCTAAAATTAAAGTGTTTTTTTTAAATAAGGAAAATATCGTATCCCAATCTTGTCGCGTAGTGCGTACTGCAGGTGCACAGTACACAACAACGACATACTTGATTTCATTACAATTTTGTACTTTTATACTTAACAATTCTATGCCTGAATTCGACAAAACAACATTGTACGACAGAGATTGGATAGATTTGTGCACTAATAAAGCTACGCCACCATATCCATCGTACCTATCTTTTCGGTAAATATTATAATGAGTTATATTAAAGTGACTGTTATGCTCTAACCACGTTTCACTTAATGCGGCAATATGGATTTTTTCTTGAAATAACATACATTCAAAGGCAGACAATTTAGACTTTATGCTTTGAGCGTTCCATTGTAAAATATTTAAATCAACTATTTTATTTTTATTCCTATCCATTATTCATAAAAAAATTCCAAAACTGTTTTAATAATGGCCAATCTGATACATTGTCTACAACCACTAAAACCAACCACTCTATACAACACCTAATAACACTCTTTACTTTAGAATGAATTGACGCTTGGTTCATAAAAATAATTTCCCGCAGTCTGCTGAGAAGCTCACTAAAATTAACTTCTTTCTCTTGCTTTTGTTCAACGTGAATCTCCGGTCTGGGGGTATTTTCGGGTTCTCTCTTTGATTGTAAACCAAGATCAGCTGCATCTGATTCTTTACGGCGCCAGGATTTTTTTGAAGGCCAAGTAGGTATGGTTTTTCTCTCTTCTTCATGAATTACAGCTTTCGTTTGAACCACATTTTTTGAATGATGATCTTGGTTCGCGGTGGAATCAATTTTTACAAGGGGTGGGAATGAAACAGATGCCATGGAATAAGAGTCTGCCATCTTGTTATTTGGTCTGTGATCCGACGTTAGTGTACTGGGGGTGACGTACATGGTTAGCGCCCTCCTATAGGTGCAATTGAATTCAGCCATCAAATCTCTAAGTTTTTTTTCCTTAATGAATGCGGGACACGTCTTAGCTAGGGCCATATGACTACCATGGCAATTAACGCATTTGAATATTGTTGTTTCACAATTAGCGTGCTGTCCTCCACATTTTGGGCATATTATTTTAGATGAAGGGCACCTCTTAGTCATATGACCCAATTTCCAACAACGGGAACACTGTGATACAGGAAAAACATAGGGATCCACTTTAATTCTTAACCCCTCTACGTGTACGTAAGCTGGCAAAAGTGAACCTTTAAAACCCAATCGTACCGACTCACTTCGCAACCAACCTTCCGTGAGACTATGGCGCTTAAGTCGCAATACTGAAAATAGCTCAAATGGTTTAGGACAGGACAGCTCCTCAAATATATTATCATCAGTCATATCCAGATCCACATTTTTAATTACGCCAAAAGACACATTTTTTTCCATAGCTCTTTGTATTCTCCACCCTTTATGCAAAAATTGTGTACACTGTTCCAATTTCTGTGCTGTCATTTCTGACTGTATATCTATTCGAACTTTGTAAGGATTAATGTATTTAACACGTTCTATGTCTGAGATTCCATTCTCTTTCAACAACTTAGCCAGGGCAAATTGTTTCGGCATCTGCTCTTTGTATGAAATATATATTTCAATATATGTATTGTCCGGTTTTAATTTCTTTTCCTTCCCTTTGACTAAAGTCCATTCATTTTCTTCCTCCGGTCTTACTCTTTTTTCTGGTCTTATGTAGTAATTATTATCTGCCACCTTTTGTATAGTATCTTCATTTTCATTGTTTTCTACAACCAATTCTAACATCTCCTGCTCACTTAAAGAACTTTGTCTTGTAATGCTATCACCATTGCTGTCCGGACTTGTATTATAGCCTTCCATTTTTAAGTTAAAATACTGAGCGGTTACTAATTGCACAGATACCGGTCACTCAGGTAGAAACACGATAAGAAAG
The DNA here is from genome assembly GCA_947568825.1 of Sphinx pinastri. NCBI lineage: Eukaryota > Metazoa > Arthropoda > Insecta > Lepidoptera > Sphingidae > Sphinx > Sphinx pinastri. Next base: position 2,012,997 of record OX387627.1, on the reverse strand, counting down.
GGTCCACTAGAACAAAAGGCGTGCGGCGACGGTGCGCCGCACGCTACACGTTCTTTAGTTGTACACGTTCACTTCGTACGGACACCGATACGAGACTGTAGCCGACACTTGTGGGGTCCGTAACTTAAGTTAGCTAACTTTGTATGTTTTTTGCTAATATGATTTGAGATTGGATGCCTCAGAGCTATTTATGTTAGGTAAGCGAACAATCATCGTATAAATAATCTATACTAATATTATGAAAAGGAAAGTTTGTCAGTTTGTTTCTAGGTTTGTATGGGCTAATCTCTAGTTCTAAAACTACTGAACCGATTTTGAAAATTATTTCACTAGGAAGCTAAATTACTCCTGAGTGCTATAGGCTACTTTTATCACGGGAAAATATAAAGCGGAGCTTTTGTCCCGGAGAAACTTTTTCACGCGGGCGGAGCTGCGGTCAAAAGCTATAGAACTATAAACTATTGTTTGCGTTATTAGGCGTAAAAAATAAAAACAATGATAACTTGTATGAATGGCATAAGGGACACTTTATAATAATAAACATAACATTTAATTACTTTCACACTTGCGACGAATCGTGAGCTTTATAATAGTTCATATACGTAAACTAACCTTTGCAAATTTATATTTAAAACGCGGGCAGAGTAACGAGTAAAAGCTATCTGCGGGCGTGATGCGAAACCGAGCAGGCACGGTGCGTGAAAACGCTGTAGGTGTGGGTAATTGATAAAAACTCGTTACAATGTGTAACTGTGGTTTTTAATTACCCATTTTGCTTATATGAGGGCTTATTACACGGGAGGCGCGCGAGGGACAGTTGGATAACACGCTTCGAGTGATCCCTGATTGGTGTAGTGGATATGTAGATGGTCTCTGAATCATGGGGTTCCGGTTTCGACTTCCAGGTTGGCAACAAAAAAAGACCAAACTACACTTGAGTTGCCCAGGATTGTAATTTGCGAAGTGAGGATGTCCTAGTAGAGACTGCCTCGGTGGCGTAGTTGTATTACGGTACGACTGCAATGCTGAGGTCTCGGGTTCGATCCCCGGGTCGGGCAAAATGATATTGGATTTTTCTATTCAGTATCAGCCCGGAGTCTGGAATTTGTGCCCGGTATGGCGATAGGCTCGCCCCCTATCACATCATGGGACGGAATACGCTTGGCGAAAAGTGGGTGCACTAGTTGCGCCTCTGCCTACCCCTTCGGGGATAAAAGGCGTGAGCATGCGTAATGTCCTAGTAACTAGTAGCATCTCTGCCTAATTTATAGATACAGGCGTGATACAAACGTACTAAGCAATTCTTTAAAAGCTACGACATTAGACATAAACTAACTAAAAAACGAAAAGATCAAAACATTCTCATTCAATCAACTCAGTTGTCAAACACAAATTTAATTCCCCATGACGCCAAAGCAAAACATCGAATCACACAACAAAATCTCGCACATAACGTTCTAGATACAAAACAAAAGGAAACAAGCTATCAGACAGACAAAGAGGAAAGGTTCACAGAATTACACTGGAAACAATAAGCCGACGGTTACCTAATAACACATAACAATGCGTGCGAGAGCCGGCTAGAAAACAAGAGCACAATGCATAATTGTACAGCAAATAGTGCAATACGTAAGGAGACTTTGTCGCATCGATTATCTGGTAGCAAATTATAGAAGTAGTGAAAGTTGAGCATCGTTGAAAATTACAGCGTTGCTGTGAAGGGCATTGTAGGTAATGGTTACTTGGTAGCATGATTTGATGTTGTTTATTGTTTAGTGACAGTATGTATGGACTTTGGAATGGGAAGTCTTTGATTCCATTTCCAAATTGGATAACAATTGCGGGTTTTTGTAGTACGATGGGCGGGAGTGACGCTTACCCTCAGGCAAACGATTTGTTGGAACAATTAAGGTAGTAGATTGACTATTTTGTTGATAAATAGTGGAAGAAGTCCCGGTTAAATAGATTGAAATATGAAAGGCAGAAGAGAGCCAGGATTAACATAACAGACATAGCAGATTATGAAGATGTCTCAAAAAATCACCAAGCATGCTTACAAGAAAAACGATATAGTAGCTATTTGAAATTACCTGTTCAATCATCGAGTCAATCTTAGACTTCATTACCTTTTGTTGACATTTATTTATTTCATTACCGTACATTATTTCCAACATTAGGAATAAGAGTTCCCACCGATCCACCAACAAAAAAACGGCAAAAAATCCAATTTCCTTTCAAATTGTGCATACAATTTAAAATCTTAGTTTACATAACGATAATTCAGGCATAGTCGAGAAGTTTGATTGCTAAAAAACGAATTAACATTACAAACAAATTAGACATGTCTCGAGATAATAAGGTCGACGTGGAAACGAAAGTGAAAGAGGTTTATTATCGAAGCGTTCGAGTTTTCATATAGGAGTTTGCAAGGAAATCTAATGTCTTAGTCGAGAACTGTACTAATACAGTGCCATGTAAGTAATATAGCGCTAACACGGCACAAAATAATCTAATGACTAATCTCTAGATGAGTATTTTTATTGCAACATGGAAATTAAAATATCAGATTTAATAGGTAGGTATGCCAAAAGTAACAAGCCAAAGGGAATTATCTTCTACATTTAAGATAGTCCAGCTTTAAATAATATAGATGAGAGTTGTTATGTAATGCAAGAATATATTAAATCTATGAAACACATCGTACGGTTGTTGAAACTACTTTGTGTGTGCCTGAATGATACGAGCCAAGATACAATTGAACTACATAGTATGTAAATAGGTATTAATAGATGGCAATTTAATAATCAGTAATTAAATATATGGGTCACTTGGAGACAACGGTTGGACGTCGACAAACAATAACAAGGAAAATTTACTATGCATTACACCGCAAAGCAAGCAACCACATTAATACACAATAATATGCGTATATCGTATAATTGGATCTGCTTGGGAAAAAAATATGTTACCAGGATTGTTGGAGACTTGCACTTTAAGAAAATCAAACAGGTGTAATAACAAACTCTGTAAAGAAGAGTATCTCGTACGAGGACATACTAAAATACAAACAGTTGATTGTCAAACATAATATCTTCGCTTGCGTCACCCTTTTACGAATTTGGGCTTCATTTTAAGAAGTTATTGTTTCAGCTCTTTATGGTGCCCTAGTGCCCACTGCCCGTCATATACATTTTGTGACGTTACCCATTCAATGACTCTAAACATAAATAACATGAATTGGAAAGAAGATTACATTGTATTATAATAAATTCTAATTAATCTGTATATGTAAAACGTTCAATTTACTTTGCGCAGAAAAACGCAGTATGGATTTCCCCGATCCAGAAGGAACTCAAGACCTCACTACATCAACCATACTTTATACAACACAACTACGCTAGACTTTCGAAAAAATCATTTCTACCCTCACACATGTCATACGGCATACATTCTAAACTGAGCCACTAGAAGCACTTCAACTCGCAAACGGGCATTTAGAAACGTGCGACGTTTCCGAGCTGCAGCCCGAGCGATTACATAAACCGGTGTGCATGAGCAAACAAGCTGTATCAGCTTCCGTGAAGCAATCAATCAGTAATCAATCTAAATGGATCAACGTGTTGTGGGTGAGAAGGTTGTTTCTGTTGATATTGTGGTGGTGTATTTCCGTCCTATGAATTAATTAGGCGGCATGTCTGTTGACTGTTGCCATGTTTTTGTTGTATATTACGCTACCTGTTTCTCCATATTATAATCGTGCAAGAACATCAATGTCGGAACACAAGTGTGTGTTTTTCGTATCAAAAACAAATTTTACTATCCCAACTTCAAGAGTCGAACCAAAAACCTGACTGTTCATCAAGTACACTACCACTCCTCTCGCTACACCAATAATGTGAAATAATTTAAAATGCCCTTTAAAATCCATGAACTACCGAAGGACGTCCGACCATGTCCGGTAGCTTACGCTCGGTTTGGCGATTAAACGCACTTCTTTGTCCTATTAATATCCATAAAAGGCCCCAGGGTGGTGGAAGCGGCAGCACTCGGCAATTTTCCGCCGGATGGGGTCAAGAGTGCGCTATTCACGGTGACGGCGCGTTTGCGTGCTGACCCGGATTCCCTCGCCTCTGTGCTTTTAGGAAGCGTTTAGAAACGGTAAGTTGTCACCGAGTACGTAGTAGGAAAAGTGGATGGCGTATTAAAGGATTATAGTTGTGGGTGTAATCACTATAGTTTATTTACGTGCTTGAATTTGTTTTGTAGATTTGAATTTCGCAGTAATAGCTGAATTAAGTTTTTAGCTTTACCTATAATGCATGCATAACTAGTCTTATACAAATATGATCAATCGTCACACCGGAAAAAAGAAACAAAACCTGTCACCAAGTAGATCATGAAAAAAATATCTGATCATTAGTATGCAAAAATTTAAATTTCAAACACGTAGGTACTCCGAACGCGCCAAAAATGGGCTCCGGGAGGTTTATATTGCATATAAACTAGCTGTGTAGGCTGGGGACATGGCAGAGGGCGAGGTACGAGATGTCTCGTAGCTGAGAAATGTAACTTTTTAGAACGAAACATTAGGACACTGGTGGGAGGGTATTGAATATATTTTACAAACTGGTTAACGACCTATAGTCGATCGACATAACGTTGTGATTAGTGTTCTTACGCAATTGGCTTATCAGTGACAAAATGTAGAAAAATGCAGAAGTTTTTTGTATAATTGTATAGTAATTCGTCATCATCATCCACATGACGTCCACTGCTGAATATAGACCTCCCCTAAAGATTTCCAGACGGACCTGTCAAAAGCGGCCTGCATCCAGCTTGTTCATTGTATAGGTATTAGTGATTACTATTAGTGTAATCAATTTACAGGTTTGCAAAGGTTATTGTAATAAAAATAATTTGTGGTCCTAGTGTAGGTTAATAAACTATACAAAATAATAATAATTAGTAGGTATAGAACATTCCTCATCCAATTTGTTGATCATTACCAATACACCTTCGTTGTCTTTAGTATTTAATAAAATTAATGATGCACCTGATATTAATATCGTGTAGGCCTCTGAGAACGAGCACCGAGGACGATAATGAACCATTCCTATTGTATTCTAATGTAAATGATTCACATCATGACTGTTATTTAGTTATGTAAGGATTTGACGATTGGTATTGCATTGAGTTTTTATTATTACATACGTACTAGCACTTTTTTGATTCATGGTCCATCTTTAAACTACCTAGACTGTTTCAGCATCCTTCTTCGTCTTTCACTCAGTTTCAGTTAGGGGGTCAAGAAGGATTTTATGATGTGTGTCAAATTATAGTGGTCAAATGTATTGTATCGATGTAAGTTTACCTACATTATGAACATACAAAAATATAAGTATTCAATCGAAAGATTCATACTTTGTGCTCATTCCTGTAAAGATATTATTTAGCAACACATTCCCGAGGCATAACTAAATATTCATCTCCATATTAGCATAATTATATCATCAGTATCGTGTATAGTGAACTCAGTTATTAAGGATGAGTATGTGTTGAAAAATGCGCTCCTATTGTTACCATATGCATGAGACATATTGCTGAGAAGGGTTTGACCCGAGTGCCATACACTGGCAGATTGAAGCGCATCAAACGAAACTACGTAATAAAATCAAGTTTTCAGTTTTTGTGCGAATTTGGCTTCAGAAAGAGATGACGGTTTAACTTCGGCTTTTTAAAGACTCGTCGTCCATACCTCAATGTTTAATTTTAAATACAGAGCACCGACTTATTTGCCGATGATGTTACAACACTTAGGAGTGATCATCCATGTGAGTTTTACCTCTGCCTGGACACCTCCACACTCATCATCTTTCAAGTTTATAGTTCTAAGTATCCGAAATAGTCTTAACCCGCAAATCTTGAAACAATTTAGGAATTTAGAGTGGAAGGCATTCACGGTCCGCGCCGTTCCAACAAATTGATTTTACAGTGAAAGCGGAAAGTGAAACAACTATTATAACGGCAAAAAGTAAAACTATTGGAATTCCGAATTGCTATTGATAAAAATCAATGTCAGTCGGCAATACTTGTAATGAATACATCTTTTTTGTTCCATCCAATAATAGAACTGTCAATAAGTGTGAAAAACGTTGATTAGTTTATTTGTTAAGTTAATAGCGTTTTAAAAGCTATTATTTTTATTGGAGATGAGGTTGTGATAAAATTAAATCAATGTCATTTTCACTTAGTTATGCAAGCGCTAAATTCCTGAAGTGCGATTTTTAAATCTTACTAGACTTAATTTTACGGTTAATTTTAAAGCAAAAATTTGCTCGGCATCAATTGAACGGTAACACAATTAAACATCACTTGGATTATACATGACTGGAACGTAAAAATACACATAATATAAAAAGTGTTAAACCTTGAATATTACTGACTAAACACGTCATAAATTATAACCACATCAACACTTAAAAACAAGCGCAATATATTAACGTTAAAACGGTGCAGAACATCCATCTCACGTATGGTGTAATGTCTGATAACGAAATTGGCATGCAACAGGGGGGCAACAAAAACTGGTCTGCGAACCTAACCGGTATGGACTGTGACTCACGGGACCGCGTGATTAAATCCTAGTAGATACATGGTACAGTGACCGGATGGTACTGCGCTATTCTGTTCGAACTCCTGATCGGGAGAATTCAGTCTAGTAAAACAGTTTAATATGCATTTTTTTATCATGTTTTTTTGCTAGCTAAAATTTCATAATGTGCATGATGCAAGGTATTAAAATTATAAGCCTTCATTGATTCTAAAAATAAAATCTTAACTTGTGCAGTACTAGAACATGCGAACGTAGAACGTAGCACAAAAGCTTAAGAAACTTTGGAACCATCTGATTGCACTTTAGTCTACCCCTAGAGAAATACAGTCGTGATCTTATGCATATTACCTGTGGGATGGGTAAACAATATAATTCTCCAGCGAACATAATGTAGGACGCTGTGCGTGCATGTCGGAGTGAATGCAAATAACTTGCTAATTATTACTTACTCAGCGCCCTTGAATTTTTTCATTATCTGCCAACGCCTTAGCACGGGTTTGATATTTTTTTTCCGCGGCATATGGATTTGAAATCGATAATGTAGCCAGGGTTTTATTTGAATTACTGGATTACGTATCTTTAGTATCTAAAAGTTGTCAGAAAGATTCGGATCGTGGAAGGTACATAATCTCTTCTTGAATTTTGAAATACACTATATCCCTCATGAATAATTTGTAAAAAAGACGAAGTTCTGGAATGACCGATGCAATCAGGCTTCAACTCGCAAAGTTTAATTGTAGGAGTATAATGATGTAATTTCAAAACTGGTACACACAGGTGTCGGATGAGTATTGTAGGCGGCTGTCTATGCTAATTGTTGCATCTGCCTTCGCTTTTTGGAACGACCTTGCCAATGCCAACTGGATACCAATTGTGATGAAAAAAAAAAGGACGATCTACCACCTCGATGATATGTTTTATAGACATTATTTTTGTCACAATGACCGAAATTAGCTTACTAAAAAAAATGTTTTGCAGCGAAAATTACAAATTCAATTAGGGGAAAGAAATGAAAGCTCTGATATTACACTACAGAAACATTTACTAATATCTTACATCAATGATCGTGACTTCAATTCCAGTCTGACAGCAGTAAAATGTAAAAGGTGTTTTAAGTATTTAAAATCTAACCGTAACCATAATTTCCTTTCAAAAGAACTTTTAAAGACATTTTTCACAGACATCTTCCTATATGACCCGTGAATATTTCCAAACATTCCGACCCCCGACCTTTGCTCTTTTCACTGCCTAGCCTTGCACGCGATCATGGCTCTTTTTATGGGAATTTAAACATTCGCGACGTCGCCGCTAGAATAGCAAAATCATTATTTACTGCTTTTATCATTATGGTATTGACATTGATGTTTTTGTTATAACCTTTGTAGATTGGATATTTGTTGCGGTAGGTCAAATGATTCATGATGTAATGACGCATAACTTTGATAAATCATTCAATCATTTGGTATAAATATTTACCTCGTTTAACCAATCTGGGGAAAAGCATTTCTAATTTACATTAAAGATGTTACTTTTTGGGTTTGGACTGTTCTCGGCAAGGATTGCTGAAATGATAAGACAGGTTCCCTATGTTCTGTGCCCAAAGCTCTAGCTCCAGAATAAAAGCAGCCCAAATTTCAGTGCTAAACTATTTCTATACTAGGATTCAGTCATTTAAAGCCTCTTATCTAGCTAATAAAACTTCATTTAATAACATTCCTCGCTTCAGCATTGAGTGAACATCCACGTCGGAATGTTTTGACTAGGCACCGTCGCGCTAACGTATACAGTGAATCAATGGAGTATTGTGCTTCTGTTGGATTCAGTCGTATAGTAACAATGAGCGTTCTTTGCTGAGTGATGACTGAAAAATTTCAATGGAATTGTTTATGATCATTGATGGTAATATTTTAAGTGCAGCTACGTTTGGTGTCTTTTTATTTCTATTGGAAACGAAGTACCGCCATCTACAGTAAATAGAATAATAAACATAATTGAATTTCAGATTAATCTGCTTTAACTCCTATATACTTAATTGAAAGTAAACTTGTTAAAATTTTGCCAATAATTGAACTATGAATAACAATTCAGACGATCCATTCTTGTAATAATTACGATGTGCAAATAAGCCGAAGACTTGATTCAACTGACATAATCTCAGGCGAAACCAACATACAGAATTCACACCTCAACGCTACAAAACGTATTGAGAGCAGAGATATTGCGGTTGGCAATACAATTTGAGATCGAGATGCCGCGGCGAATCATTACGTTGGAATTTATCAGTATTGAAGCGATTTGGTTTATGGAAACGTCCATCAAGCCGCCAAACGCGTCAGGCTGATCGGCGAAGTTTAATTAGCAATTTACGTACTTCAACGCTTTGAGCACGCACGTAATTACAGTTTGTAACTTTAGCTTTTTGGTTTTTCTTACCCAGAGATGCAAAGTGGATTAGTGATAAAAGTGTAGTAAATATTATGTCTACAAAGAGATATGTTTCTGAACAGTCATAAGCAGCCAAAATTACATTGACCTGCCTTTCTGAATGTACTGGCTAACTCCAGACTCGACTTGTTGAAACGAGTTGTACGCGACACTACATCGCGATTTTCTACATGTGTACAGAGTTGCTGTAAAGTTGGTTACAAAATATATGCGGCACCCTCCCATCAGCCAGTAGGAGTACGGTGATAGGACTAAGTTCAATTACGTCATGACATTTGTAAAGAAAGTATCAGTATAAGCCAGTCATGCTGAGAGTTGACAAAGGAATGCCACTGATGTCAAAACCTGCGCATGAGTCACTCCTGTCTAGGTTCCGCGTTCGATTTTATTTGACAACGTTCATAACCAAACGTACGTAAGGTAATGATGGTGACAGTTGACACAGTTACGAGTGCCAGCGTATCATCGTCCGGCGCTTCCCTCCTCACCTGCGCGTGAGTCACTCGCTTTGTTGTATTATTTCGACGAGCTTTAAGATTTTTTATTGGTAAGTATACAAATGTAGTGGACATAAATTTCTCGGGTGTTAATTATGTTACGCCTTTTTACTACGACGTAGGTAATACTGAGATACAAAAATGAATAAAGTCTTTCTTTGTTCTGCCCTTACGCTAGGTACTGTAATGTGGGACCTCAACGCAACATACTTTTTATTAAGCATATTTCAGATATTTTCTTAGTTTTCACGAATGACCTGACCTGACCGGTGACCTGACGCCAAAACTTCTTTCGAGGAAGCTATTCCAAAATAATTAATATTATAAAAACCTGTATTATTGGTAACCCCAATTGAACATCGAACAACACAGCCAGCCAGTCCACACTTTTCCATAGCATCAACCACTAGTAGAAGTCGATTACTACACAATCAATATCACCGATCGCAAACCCATAACCTCACCGGTATATCACACTACCCACATCTCAAGATGAGTCACCACGGGCGGTGCCGGGTGTCTAATTATAGCGCGTGTGCTCTCTCCCCACGGTCGGTGCTCGGTGCGTGGCGTTAGATAATTGTTGGTGCACTATATTTAGTGCGGCGGGTCAAGATCGAGTGTAAACGCAGTTTCACTTTGTGCATGTAAATTAGTTGTTTTGGGTTTTATTATAGATAGTCATGAAAAAGGTAATAATACAGAATGTAGTTCAATTTTATTGTTGGTGGAAGAAAAGAGATACTGAAGCCCTACTAAGAGTTCGTAGTATAAACAGGAACGATCTTCTAGAACATTGTTTTTTAATGTGGGGGGTGTATGCGATGCGATGTCGATGAAACATACCCGGGAGCTTTAAAAAAAATTATGAAGCCATATAATATTGAATAACGTGATTAAATTGAGATGTAATAGAAAGACGCAAGGCACTTTAAAAACAGTTTGTTAAACATTCACAAGACCGAAATATCTATAGTAACTTAGTACTTCTAACTGTGAGCTTAGATAATTTTATCTAAATATATTCAATAACATTTCGACCCACACATTACGATTCCATTCCACCAACAACGCGGTATTCAACACAATCACCTTGTCAAAACAATTGAGATTTGAAAAATCATAAAAGATAAGAAAATCTCGCTCAAGATATTAAAGACGAGAAACAGGTCAAGGTGTTCAGGGATTGGTTCTACGATAAAAAACACATTGACTACACGAACATCGTGCACGCGCCGTGTTTCATAAACATACGTTATTTGACTATAAAAAATAGATAAAGAACTTTATGTAAGTATGAGGTAAACGCCCTATGAAATATTCATGATTTATCTCTACAAAAAAAGCTTCAAATGACGAAGTTTAGTTATATTTTTTGTTAAATATTTTCTATTATCTCATTTATTACATAACGGATTTTTTATAGATTTTGCAGTCGTTTATGCTCGCGTAAAATCATAGTTCATAATGCCAATTAATATTCCTAAAGTAGTCAGCTGTCAGTGACCTTACTGAAAATGGCAAAGATCGATGCAAAATAAATTATTATACTTGCACAAAGATTTAAGTCGGGCAGAAAAAAACAGAACTAAAACGACTTCAGGTCTGAATAAAAACCGGTGAATCAATATTTAACATTTCCACATGTTTAGTTAATTCTTAGTAAAATGAGGTCATCCTGAACAGAACAGAGTGTTGTAACTCTAAACAAATACACACTGACTTTCCTAGAGATGTTAATAACAAGTGCCGGATTGATGTTCTTTTTTTATATAGAGTGAACTTACGAGCAAATTGCTCGCCTATAGTATGAGACCATTAAATTGTGGCATATATACCACACGATGTTATGAAAATATTGAGTAAAATTTTAATTAATTTAATATTAAAGCCTACTAAAAATACGATAGGGGAGAGCTAAACACAAATAAAAGCAATTTTATAAGTTTTAAAAATAAATAAAACTGTAATCCTATTACAGGAACAGATTTCAGCACAGATTTCTTTTTTATTTTATTTTAGATATTGCCCCACTCTACATTAAGTTCTATTAAACACCATTTATTGTAATTTTATACTCATATTGTGAATTAGTTATTATCACACAAATTGTCATTTGCATGGATTATAAAGATCACTAAACGATAAAACTCATCTTCTGCAACAAGAAAAGCTAACGTCATTATATTTTTTACAATTAAAGACAACTAAGTAGAAAAGTGATGACAACCATGGGTCATTAGCAGATCATTGATCTGCGCTTTCAATTTCTTGCAGCTTTCCATTCAGTCAATTTGAAATGTTCCCGACACGACATTAAGTCTTGATATCAATGCTAGTACTTCTATAGCATACAAATATTCGCTAACTGCTAGGAACTGCGAGTTTTCACTAGACTTGGAATAAATAACCCTTTGTTATGAATTATGTTCCTAGAGCCTATAATAAATCACATCACCTTTGATTTTTTAAGAATATTATTACTAACATGTTTCGACATTATTCGTGCATCACCGAAATTCCTTATAGAATTTATATACCGTATGCCAGTCTTAGTATCATCCCCCACTATTTACTAAAACCCTACCCACCTGGGTTGGGTTTTAGTGGAAAGCGACCACCTGGTCGCTTTCCATTATTTACCCCTAACGAGGATATTCTGATGTACGGAACTAAATCCATCGTCAGTCGCATACACATCTAGTTTACGGGACCCACCCGCGCGACTCTCATTAACACCACAGTTCAACCCACCAAAACGGTCTGGGATAAATTTAGATATAGCTTTATATGGACTTGAGAGATTTTCAACCTTAGCTGTAGGGATTAGGGAGGACCAAGAGTGTTAAAGTTAAGTTTGTTGGCGTTGGTGAAAATAGAAAACGTATTTTTGAAATACTGCTGTATTTTACGACCTTATGTGGATACATTTAAGGTTGAAAAAGGATGCATTAGTGAATTATTTTTGAACATAGATGCAGTCAAATTGCAACCCTCTCCACAAAAATATAATGACGGAAATAAGTTTAACAACGTTCCTCACAAAACGAGGAAAATAGACTCATAAACGTTAAAACGCAGTAAATTTTCGACCTTAATGCGAAGTATTAAGTTCGAATAAATTACTTCAGTCAGTTGGTTCCGAAACGCACTAAGCATAAACATCCGCTGGTTAAAGAAATCTTCATTCAATAGAGTGCCTTTTCTTGTCGGAAAAATGGTTCGCACAGCCCGCTTCCGAGACTCCGGTCTTTGTCAAATTTGCAGTAAGAGTTGCCTCTTTCGTTATGGACGGGGGAATTCGCGAAGGAAATGGTCTGCAATTAAACATGGCGAAGTGATTACTAACGGGGTTACTGTTTACTAAAAAGAAGTATTTGAACATACAAATGCTAGTGACAAATGTAAACGCAAGTGTTTCCAATTCATGCAATGTGATTTACTTTATAATATTGTTAATAGGTACGCATAAGCAAATTGATCTTAATCTCATGATAGGATATCTTGCATATCATTGTTGTATCAAATTGATCATTTGCCTACCATAATTTTTATTACACTGACTTCCCTGTTTCTACGCAAGAGATACATTAAAATAAATACACATTTTCTGAATCAGAGTAGTAACAGAATACCGGAAATTATGCGGCAATATAAATTTTATATCTGCTGAAACTGAAACAGTAAACTCTTGTTTCTTAATGCGTACTGCATTCAGCAGACGATAGAAGTCACCAAGATGATCTCTATTACCAAGGTTAGTTCGTGACAATCCAAAACCTAAATGTTTTGGTCAAAAACCTTCAAAATTTAACTCTCGCTTGCACGACGCATATTCAAACAAAATGTAACATCGTGATCGTCCTTAGCATTCAACCTAACGCAATATGGTTTTTATTGCTAAGGCAAAAGATCTTTTGTATGCTATAATCCGTCTTAATGCGTAACACCGTTTCATCTATTTTTGTCGCTAAGAAGTAGTATATAGGCGTAGTAGTATTCCGGTTCGACACGCAAATATTTGTGAGGTTGTTCTTTTGAGAACGAAAGAACTGTTCACATCATAATATTATCCTACTGCGGGGATGGAACTGTTACGTAACCATCATTATCATCAAAACAGTTTTTAAATTAGTTAAATTGTTACCCAGGAAAGATATCTCGCTCAGATCTTTATTTAATTCAAAGAAGGAAAAATCAAAATTTTATCAAAGTGTACAGTCTTTTTAATTAAAGATGAGATCAAATACAATTCAGATTATAATAAAAACATGGGTAGATTACTTTTACATATTTTTTTCCTTCCCAAAGAAATTTAATATAAATCTAGTATCCCTATACCCAAGGTAATGATCCAGACCACTAACTAAGCCATCAGCACGATTAGCTGATAGGCAAGTTCACTCACTCGTTATACGAGACAATGATGGCAAACAGCCGTTTGACGCAAGCGACAAAATTGCTGCAGACCATTGATGTATTAAAAAAACCCTGCAGAATGTATAATTTATGGTAAGTTAATTGTGCAGGTTCCGGACCTCAAAAGGAAAAAAGGAACCCTTGTAGGATCACTTTGTTGTCAGTTTGTTGCCTGTCAGTCAAGACCCTTTTTGTCAGGAGCGCGTGATGATATCAAGTTGAAATTTATATCAAATACTCGGGTCTACGGTCTCTTTCAGCTGTGCAGTTTCAGCAAAAATCAAACATGTAAGTCAACGGTATCAAAAGATATGACCGTTTATGTCTCATATTTGCGCATATTTTGCGATTTTGCAAGGGAATCAAAACCTGGAATTTGGCAAGAAGCAAGGTCTTACAGCACATGTAAATGGAAAAAATTTAAAACCGTAAACATGTACTTTAATAAAATAAAAAAGGCGAATTTATAAACTTTTTAAGAGTGATTAATTAAAAAGCATCTTCCCTCGGGACCCCTCGGGACGCAAGTCCAATTCGCACTTGCCCGGTTTTTTTTATTGAAAAAACTTATACTTAAAATTTGTTTTTGCTTCATAACCAACAATTGGATTTTATTTCAGTCTAATTACAAGTAATAAAATAAACACTTGTTCTGGGTATAATTTGAATGTCCATGCCATTCGAAGAGCTTTTGACTAATTTGTAATGTTGCAAGACATTTTTTTGCAAATTAGCATTGTAACTTTTCCAGTAGGAACTTTTACTGCGTTTAAAAATCTTAATTACCATACATATAATCGGCGATCAGCAAATTATTCTCTGGATTGCAATTTACTTATCTACCACTCTAGTCTATTTTAAAACCATTCTAAAATATTTTAATCCAAACTGTACAAGTGTTTGCTTAGTTCTGTAATTTATTTTCGATATAAACCTTTCCACGCACCAAAAATTACAATAACGATTAGCAACTCAATTCAAGAACACACGAGTCTGGATTCACATATCACGATGTTCACGGTACACCGTAACTAACTGGTGTTTATCAGCATTGTAGTGCAAATAACTTAATAACGGCGATGCCACCGACGCAACCGTGGAGACCAGTCAAGCCTGAAATTGTATGATCCTCAAGTTTTAAACCTATCACCCATAATGAACACCTCAACAGATTTCAAGAACTCTATGCTTTCAAAACGCTAGTTTGGTGTTTTGTTAAGAATCAGAAATCTGTGGTACTTTTTTACCTTCATACTCTTCAATCATGCAAGACTTCTACACAATACGTGCAACAACACTCATTTCACATCATTTATGTCACCAATCACCGTCACTGTAAATCACTTGTTCGGAAAACTAAAAAGAAAATACACAGAAGCGCGAGAATTTTCGATCTTTTCGAAAATTCCGAAGAGAAAGTGACGGGCGGCACGTGCGCATCGGTCGTACGCACGACAACGACTGACGGACGGTCGGCGCGCACGCATCGTCAGTGCACCGGCAACCGCATAAAACCAATATGGTGGTATATTATTACAAACTAACGCTTCCTACATATGGAGGATCTTTATCACTGTCAGTGCTCAATTTGGTTGACGATGGCCATATGTGGAACGGCTATCAAGCCAAATTGATACGAGTTTGTATTCCTTTGAAATTGGTAAGGCAGCAAACGTTCCGCTTGATGGAAACCTGATAATTATTGTCGCTTATGGGTTGAAACCAACTGCAACAAGAAAAGCACTGGGAGTAACTTATGTACTAATAGAGTTAGTGTTTATGAACTTAGACAGTATCACTAGTAACTAACTACCCCTTTTTTTTACACACTAAATCATTCGCATGAAAATCAATAAATCACTTCCAGAGATGATTTTCTACAATTTCCTTTCTCCTCTTTCATTACTTGACAATGAGGATCAATACTATACTCCAAAGCACTCACTACCCTATTTCATCCAATGCATTCGGCCCGTGTTGACCGACGAAGGCCCACGGTACACGGCGGCACCACGATGTCTCACGGTTTTAAAATAGAAACATTGTTTGGTGAAACCGCAAGTTTAATTGGGTATTACGCGCGTGCGACGTAAGAAAGCGATCGTGGTGGATTGTAGCGAGTCAATGCACTATCACGTGTACTTAGCACTTGTGTTGCATGGGTATTTGTTCCATTTGGGTGAAACTGCAAATAAATAATGGATTTAATTGATGTGCAAGCCTGTCGCCATATCGTGCCAAATCTCGAGTTCTCAGTCTTGTTATTCGAGTCTAGTGTGTACTTGTTGCAGACAATGTACAGTCTAGAAAGTAAGAGAGAAGATCAGGATATTTTTACGGTTCATTTGCTAATATAAAAACAAAAATGTTCGAAATTGTGAAAACAATGCCATCTATGACAATAATCCAAAGACTATTAATAATTTTTATAACAATGAATCAAATTAGCATCTGATATTTATGAGATTTGTAAGTAAAATATGGAGTAGAGCGTATCTGAAAATGATAAATCGATAACATTCCAATCACAATCGTGTGCGATTTGAATACTCGATAAATCGATATAAAAGGTGTTTTAAGTTGATCGATTCATGTTTTATTGTGAAAACTATTATTGGCCTTTTTACAGATAGTTTAATTCAGCACATTTTTACAAAAGTATCCTATTTGCGCGTGTAATGGTTAAATATTACAAAAAAACCTGATAACTACAAATTATTTAGAAAAAAAATATATGTGGAAACCAAAATGGTTTGCAAGAATCGATATTGTTCCATATACATGTCAGAGTCAGACAAGAGAATACACTAACATTGTAATACAAAAATAAAACACCGAAAAATTTCAGCTATTCTGAGGACAAAATTAGCTTCGCTTGAAATACTGCGAGCGTGCAATGAATGCATCAAAGTTATGTCAAATTTAGTGAACGATAGCCTAGTTGGGAATGGAACGGTCTGCCGAGACAATGTCCGGAGGTTCAAAACCCAAGGCACACACCTCTGACTTTGGAAGTTACGTGTGTATTGTTTATCAATTATCGTTCGCTTTAACGGTGAAGGAAAACATCGTGAGGAAACCTACATACCTGAGAATTCTCCATAAGAATTTCGAGGGTTTAGTAGTAGAGGAGGCCCGTGCTCAGTAGTGGGCAGTATTTAACACAGGGCTGGTATTATTATTTATTATTAAAGTAGTATGGGAAACGGGCGTGAATGTGTATGTAATATATATGTGGGAATGGAACGTTTGTGTGATGCATGGAATGGAACGTAAAGTGCGTGAGCGAGATGAAAGAGAGAAGAGTGGATGACAGACGACGTAAGTTAACGACGAAAAGAAGACGTAGACAAAATTGAGAATAAAAGAAACAATTTATTTGGCAACGACATATTATATTTTATTTCGGACCAATCCCACATATATGTGTACGTGTCTAATAAAGTATAGATTAACGACCTTATTCATAAAGAGTTTATAAAACTATTTTTGTTATAGAATGTTTTGTCTTCTTCCTTCAAACTCAATTCAAAATTCGTTCGAAGAAGACAAAACATTCGATAACTAAAATACGTTTATGAATAAGGCTGATAAAGTTTTATCTTGGCATTACTAAACAGTTATTGCAGTGAAATTGCAAGGTCGTCCACAACGAGTAACATTGCGTGATGCGTCCCTCAGCTTTCATCGCCAGAGCTACGTCATTCAACGCCCTTCATCATTTTTCCCAATTGGGTAACCTCAATATAATTCAGTTACTTTATATATGAATTATATGAAAACTCAATAATTTTTTGTTTTAAGAACACCCTATACAAATCGATTAGCAATATCGCAACAATGGAGGCTGCGAGGCCCGCACTAACCCAATTCCCCGTGATCTGCGGCGCACGTGTCACATGATCGGGTATCGAGTGTTGCGGGTAGGGTTACCGGTACGTTTCAACGGTTGCGGATACTTGATACCCGCGGCTGGGCGGCCAGCTTGATGTGGCTACTGATGTTTGGCAATTTTATTAGTAGTGATTCAAATACGAGACACTGTCTATTAAGTATAGTATGATTTATACAATAGAGCATCTATTGAAATTGCACTGCTGGTATCTGCGAGCCATAGCTAAGATGCCTTTCTACAATCGTTAACGCTAAAGTTGTGTATGGGAATGACATTTTTCAGCGACAGACTTATCAATAGGATATGTCATTCCCATTTTTTTTTTTTTCTATTAGCGTTAATGATATTAGAAAGGCATCTTGGCTACGGTCTCTGATTATTACATGTAGTTGTACTTGGTTCCGCCATAATGATTCCACATTTAACAATAAAACGCAATTATTGGTTGGCAGCCTAATCCTTGTCCTTAGTTCCCTTTTCCGCACCTCTTTCTCCCTTACTCTTGCACGCCTACCTATCTGTGTCTCGCGCGCACCGCGCCGAACAAGCTGCGCGAGTGCCACACACTTCCGTAAACGCCGCCGCCGCAGCCACGTTAATGGCTGTCAAATGATTCGCTAATCCGCTTTAATTTGGTGCATAACTCGCATAAAACGCACATGTAACGCTAATTGAACTGCTGAATGCTCGTGCTTGGTGTTGGTGACGTTATTTCGTGTGTGGATCAAGCCCTTTTGCGTGCGCGTCGTATATCTACAGCGACGCCATCGCCGGGACCGCGTGCGCCGCCTGATGCAGAATCGTCAAGGTAAGGCGTGTTTTACCCACCAAAATTTCCCAATAGGTTGCCAACCCAAATACTCCTCCGCGATCCAGCCCCTCCGAAGGGGACCCTAAAAATACAGTCCACAAACGCCAGGGTCATTGTTGGCCCAACGCACCGAGGCTTAGGACTCGGCCGGGACAGATTCGACTGTCCCATTTAATTCCCCCGCTTCTCTCTTTCCCCTTCTGTTATTTCGGAGGCCCATTACGTGGCGCCTCCATTTTTGGTCCATACGAGACGGATTAATATCTGGTCATCGGACTACGCCGCTTATTAATTAGGGCCTAGATTCGTCTAGATTTGCCCCCCTCCGCATTTAGTATATTCCGTAAGTACCTGCCTAGGTACCTACTCTTCTCGCTTAGTTGTTTTCAACCTTGGTCTTAAAGGGGTTACATAACTCATTTAAATATCATTGTTAAAACAAAAACGCTAATTCATTAAAATACCTATTTATCTTAGATTTCTATACATAGAGGGTAAATCTTAAAAAAGTATTTCGTTTGCGAACGCTCAGTTTAAGTAACACTCCGCACGCATAGTGAATCATTGTATTCATAACTATAAGTATTATAATATTCGCCGCGCACACCTGTTGTGCCTATAGTTACTTAATTAGTTATATCGGTGTATAATATCTCGGTAAAATGTCGCGTTCGAAACGAATAGACACCGAGTCACCTGTACAAAATAGTGAACTTATGCTATTAGAATGCAAACGAAATACATATTTCGCAATCATTCAAAATGTGTTCGAGAATTCGCAAA
This sequence comes from Sphinx pinastri, assembly GCA_947568825.1. NCBI lineage: Eukaryota > Metazoa > Arthropoda > Insecta > Lepidoptera > Sphingidae > Sphinx > Sphinx pinastri. Next base: position 1,993,534 of record OX387627.1, on the reverse strand, counting down.
GGGTTGATACTAGTCAGGAATGTCTGGAAACCTTTCTTAGTTCAGTCGCGACAATTGATGACAATAGGTCTCAATTTAGGGAAATCCTCGATGAATACAACCGCGTTTTACTTAAGACTGATCCTACTAGTAAGCCTGATTTTCAGTCCTTAATCTCGTTTGAGGATTTATATTGTCGTATTAAGCGCGTATTATCTCGTGTTGATTCCAAGCCTTCGAGGGTGGACACAGTTTCCAACCACAGTGGTATAAAACATAAAAAACCATCCTTGCCGTCACTCGAAATTATGGCGTTTGACGGTGACATACGAAACTGGTCCCTATTTTACGCAGGATTTAAGTCCATGGTACATGAAAATCCGTTGTTAACAGATGACGATAGGCTGTACTATTTAGTGAGTAAACTCTCGACTAAGGCTAAACACGTGTTCTCAGGTATTACACCGTGCGCAGAAAATTATGACACTATATTACAATGTCTTATTGATAGGTACCAAGACACTCGAACACTCGCATCTACTTATTTAGATCAAATGATTAACTTCAAGAGCACTGGTCCCGCCTCTGCGTCTAAATTCCAAAGCTTCTTAGAACAGTTCATAACTGCTGCTAGTGCATTAAAAAACCTGCACCTAGATGATCTGTCAGACTTTATGCTGCTGCATCTCGCTTTGCGAAGACTGGACGCCGAGACGGTCCATGCGTTTGAGGAGCGATATCGCGATGTAGAAATGCCTACATTTATTAATTTATCCGATTTTATTCGTAGTCAGTTTAAAATATATACTAACACGCAAATTAATAACGTCGCTCCCAGTGTTTCGCGTAATAATAATTCTAGTAAAAGTAAACCCCGTAGTCACGTACCTAACCCGCAGACTTACACGTCAGTTTCAACACCTAATAACAACAAATGTCTTTGTGATAATTTCGCACATAATCATCTCTTTAAGTGTCCTACATTTAATCAATTAGAGCCTTCCGCACGATTTAAATGCGTAAAGGATAATGGCGCTTGTATTAACTGCCTTAGTTTATATCATAAATCGCGAGGGTGTAAGTCTAATTTTAGATGTCGTAATTGTAACTCAAAACATCACTCATTGTTACATTTCAATGAATCAAATTCTCAATCCATTTCGCAAGCGCAACGTAATGTAAATTTGCCTGCGTCGGGAACCGAACCCGCGCCAGGCGCACCCGCAGTCAGCGCTCGGGCTTCGTCCACTTGTGGCGTGAGCGCCGCCGGCCGGCCTCGTGCGCCGCCGCCGCCGCCCGATAGTGCACAGAGCGGCAACGTCTCCTCGCTGCACACATCCATCGCTGTGCCAGTGCCGAACGCAACCGCTTCTAGTGGCTATCTCAAGCGATGTACGCAATCCACTATATTGTTGTCGACAGCGCAAATTACTATCTATGATCGTGGCGGTCGGGCGCATTTAATTAAATGTCTTCTTGACTCGGGATCGCAAAGTAACTTTATAACACCCGAATGTGTTGCGCTCTTGGGTATGAATTACGACAAAAATACGCAAACTATTGTACGTGGTTTCGGTGGTACGGAAAAATCCATTAGGGGTTCCACACGCTTTAAAGTACATTCGCGTCATAATAATAACGTTTGTTTTGACGTATCGGCACTTATTGTCGACCGCATCACGGACAACCTACCTTCGGTGCCCGTTGATAAATCTTTGTTCGCGCGTTATATTAACTCACTCCCGCTTGCGGACGGTAGCTTTGCCACACCGGCCGAAGTGCAAGTACTTCTCGGTGCTAGTATTTTTCCACGCCTGTTAATACCGGGTACGGTTTGCAGTGTGGATGGGTTGCCGCCCGCTATAAATACTGTTTTCGGATACGTTATAATGGGTTTCGCTCCCGTTTTACTATCCAAAACTTTCGCTTTAAGGTCGACCTCGGCTTGCTGTGCTGTTGTCGATCAACCTCCCTTGGACCACCTTCTTAAAAGGTTTTGGGAACTTGAGGAGGTTTCCGCTCCGCCCGCTCAAGGTCATGATGACCTTGAGTGTGAAAATCATTTTTGCGCCACCACTACGCGTGACGCTAGTGGTAGATACATCGTCGCTCTGCCGTTTAGGGACGATGCTCATAAATTAGGTAATTCTTACCACACTGCTCATAGACGCTTCTTGTGTTTAGAGCGTAAGTTGCAGTCGTCTGACATGTTGCGCGCCGCTTACAACGATATCATTCGCGAATACGTTGCTAAGGGTTACGTTACCGAAATAGGAATAAATAATAATTTCGATCTCGCCGCCGCCGCATCCTATTTCGTTCCGCATCACTGCGTGCAACGTGAGGACAAGACCACTACTAAGGTCCGCATGGTGTTAGATGCCAGTTGTAGGACAAGTTCAGGGCTGTCGCTGAATGAAATTTTACATTCAGGACCTAACCTTCAAGGTGACTTGAATTGTATTCTTCTTAATTTTCGCCTTTTCAAAATTGCTGTTTCCGCTGATTGTCGTCAGATGTTCTTGCAGATCGGTATGCAAGAATCCGATCGTAGGTTCCAGCGTATTCGTTTTCGCTTTCGCACTAATGACCCAGTGTCAATTTTCGAATTTAACCACGTTTGTATTGTTATAATTTACCGTTTTTCAAAATTATTACCGAGGCGACCTTCCGTCACTCGTTCTGACTTAGATTACGCTGAAAGTAAAATCATACTAGCTCTTCTAAATGTTTATTTTGCTGACGACATTCGTAAATTAAAAAACAAACAAATTTGTTCACCCGCTTTGCAAAAATTAAATCCGTTCTTGGATAGTGAAAATATAATACGCGTCGGCGGCCGTCTATCGAATGCTGCCGTCGAATATACGCAAAGACACCCGTGTGTGCTCCCGCGACGTGATCACGTAGTCGACATGATCATCGATTATCACCACACGAAGTACTTACACGCCGGTCCTGAACTACTGATGTCCTTACTTAGGCGTCATTATTGGATACTCGCCGCTCGCCGAGTTATTCGGCATCGTATACACAAGTGCAACACTTGTTTTCGGGCAAAGCCGCGCCCTACATTTCCCATGATGGCCGATTTGCCCGCGTACCGCGTCAACCAGGTTGACAAACCATTTTCGCATACGGGTTGTGATTACGCAGGCCCTCTACAATACACGCCCGTGCGTGGTAGAGGTGTCAAAGGCCGCAAGGCTTGGCTCTGTATTTTTACTTGTCTCACGACGCGTTGTTTGCACGTTGAGATAGCCACGGAACTGAGCACGGTTAGTTTTCTCGCTGCGCTTAAGCGTTTTCTTTCTCGCCGCGGTCCGGTTCAGTGTTTATACACTGACAACGGTACCAATTTTGTAGGTTGTCGCTCGTACCTACGCGACCTTTATAAGTTCCTCGACGAATATCACCCGTGCCTTGAACATGAATTATCAGAAAGTCGCATTGATTTCAAGCAGATTCCGCCTGCTAGCCCTCACTGGGGTGGATGCTGGGAATCCATGGTCAAGGTAGTAAAGTCTCACCTCTTCAAGGTCATAGGGCAACAGCTGCTGTCCTATGAAGAGTTATTAACTGTACTTACGCAAGTCGAGGCACTTATAAACTCGCGCCCGCTTATGCCCTTAAGCAGCGACCCCGCCGAGCTGACGGCGCTCACGCCGGCTCATTTCCTTCATACCGCTCCGCTTTTTTCTTTACCCGCGTCTCACATAGATTCGTCTAATCTACGTGAGAGACATTCGCTATTGGATAAATTGGTCCAATCCTTCTGGCAACGCTGGAGGATAGAGTATTTGCATCAATTGCAAGCTCGCGCTAAATGGACCACGCCATCCACTCCGATCCAATTAGGGACGGTAGTGGTCATTATTGTAAATAATTCGCCGCCGCTTTCTTGGCCTCTCGGTGTGGTGGAAGCTGTCCACCCCTCGAAGGATGGTGCAACGCGTGTTGTCACAGTTAGGACGAGCAAGGGCAGCTTCGTGCGCCCTGTCGTTCGGCTGTGCCCGCTGCCCAGTCAGTAAATATTTATAACCCACGGTAGCTCGTAGGCCTAGGATACCTAGCGGCTGTGGATACTAGATTCACAGCCGATGCCAAGAGCCCGTGGGCGTAATTTCTTACGCTTATTTCGTTAATTCGCTCATCTCGCTTAATGTACAGGTAGGAGTAGGCTTACGCTCTATTTCTTTTCTCTTATAAGGTAGCGTTTTCTAAAGGTAACCCTTTAAGGCCGGGGGAATGGTTCCGCCATAATGATTCCACATTTAACAATAAAACGCAATTATTGGTTGGCAGCCTAATCCTTGTCCTTAGTTCCCTTTTCCGCACCTCTTTCTCCCTTACACGCCTACCTATCTGTGTCTCGCGCGCACCGCGCCGAACAAGCTGCGCGAGTGCCACACACTTCCGTAAACGCCGCCGCCGCAGCCACGTTAATGGCTGTCAAATGATTCGCTAATCCGCTTTAATTTGGTGCATAACTCGCATAAAACGCACATGTAACGCTAATTGAACTGCTGAATGCTCGTGCTTGGTGTTGGTGACGTTATTTCGTGTGTGGATCAAGCCCTTTTGCGTGCGCGTCGTATATCTACAGCGACGCCATCGCCGGGACCGCGTGCGCCGCCTGATGCAGAATCGTCAAGGTAAGGCGTGTTTTACCCACCAAAATTTCCCAATAGGTTGCCAACCCAAATACTCCTCCGCGATCCAGCCCCTCCGAAGGGGACCCTAAAAATACAGTCCACAAACGCCAGGGTCATTGTTGGCCCAACGCACCGAGGCTTAGGACTCGGCCGGGACAGTTTCGACTGTCCCATTTAATTCCCCCGCTTCTCTCTTTCCCCTTTTGTTATTTCGGAGGCCCATTACGTGGCGCCTCCAGTACTATTCTACCTCTCGATACTCTTCACTATAACAGTAGTTTCTTGCTGGTTTTGCTTACTTACTGTAGATTTTACGGAACATAAATTAAATTATGTAACATTTTATGAACCCAAAGTTCAAATAAATTACATATTTCATTACATGACACGGCATATACTTAATGCTGTTGTTTTAAACAATTCCTTGGAGAACACAGAATCGCTATGTGTAAGCAAGCTCACAAACAACAAAACATCCATCTGTACCTCACAAGTGTTTACCAATAGCTCGGGGATTTAGAGCGTGACACCGGCCATGGCGCGCGATCGATTCCACCACACGTGATGCGGGGACGCATTCGAAAGTCGCAGATGTGATGATCAGCCGCAAGGATAAACCATGTGAGAACATGATTGCGTTAGAACAAGTTCATTTAGAACGGCTATCCTTGGAACTACAGTTTTTGTACGAATTAAGCCGGGTGTTTCACCCGTGGTCAGTTAAGGCTTTTATTACACTGGCAAAGGGCAAGCAAATTCACAGTGAAGCGAAGGCACTGCGCGATCGTCCAGTGCAATTAGACCATTAACTTTACTTGACCACAAGATTAACAGTAGTTTCGTTTGTTTCTCGTCATGATTCATGAGTAAGTTGCATAACACCCAGTAGCTGCTACTAATGAAAAACCAGTACATTTTTCTTAGAAATAGATAAAGTTGTGGTGCTTAGTGATTAGGGAAAGTAATAAAAGACGAATTGTTCAAGAAAACTTGAATCAATGATCTTAAAATTTTCGCGTTCCAATAAATAAATATTAGGTAACAATTTCACCACTATAAGATTAAAATTTCAGTTTTTTATGGCCTGATATGCAATAGCTATTTCATAGTATCTGGGAGAAATGTGAACCTTCTTGAAATCCTGCGGATTCGTATGTAGCTTTACAATATTTGCTAGTGCTTTCTCCGCCTCTCAATAAAAACAGAGTATCCGTGTTAAAGGCAATAAAGCACATTGTTCAACCATTTCAAAACGTGCGAAATAAAAACAAAAATGTACGTCACGCTGTGCTAATGCAACAATACGCCATCAATGTGAAAAATGGGATTTGCAAATTGTTTGGTGGTTTCAGGTTCAAAGTAAAGAGCTGTATAAAAACTTAAATCCAATTTATTATCTGGAACCATTGTTGATAAAACAATTAAGAGTTTATCGCAATAACAAACGTTAGATAATATTGTTAATTGTTAACGTATGGGTACTTGTATACGTCGTTGTGTACGGTATGTACGAACTCCCCTAACATTAATTGAATTTAGGACATTACATCCAATGAGTTGGTTAAAAAGTGTGTAATAATTAGGGGTTATCACGCGAGAAGGGGGCGAATAACTTTCAGAATTAAGTAATACAACTTTTGGTATCTATAGTTTAGGGGGCGAAAGTATATTTGGGTCACTCGATGGTAAGTAATCAGTCTAGAAAGGTATAAATACATGATACAACCTCCTCCAGGTGTCATATAGTCGTCTTCTCCTACCTGTCTTTATGGTATTCCAATATGGTGTCAGCACAATTTAGTTTTTCAAACACGCTAGTAAGTATTAGTTTTTACGACTCGCATGCTCGACTACGACTTGCGCCGGGAGATCAAATCCCCGGAAAAGTTATGTGAAAAAATTACACAATGCTCCTAACCTGGAATTTGAGGAATTCACGTAGTTTTGTTTTAAAAAAAAAACTAAGTTTTATTCGATAGAATTTAGTGCTCGTTGCATATATAAGTATATTCCTACAGTTACTCATCTTTAACCATATGCAGGGAATAAACAGAGTGCTATATTTGGTACCCAGTACCCTAAATGGAAGCAAAATAACGCCTACACACATTTTTATCTCTCCAGCTTAGTAATTACATAAATGAGCGGTATTTCCGCCTTCGCAATCAAGATTCGCGCAGACAAAAATTGAATCAAGCTGATCACAATCAAGCGCGTGAGTAACAAAGAAAGGGTAAAACTTCCGACGGTTTTCTAAATTTTTTAGTTTTTGGTTTGTTTGTTGTTAAGCTCTTGAATTACTGCTCCTTTTTTCATTATAGACAAATTGAATAGGCTACTATTTTTATTTCAACTGAATGACGAGACGAGCATTCCGCATGCATGTTGGAAAGCAATACCATATCTGCCCTGTATTTTATACTGCCCACTGCTGAGCACGGGCCTCTTCTATAACTGAGAGGGTTTTGGTAACCAATAGGTGCCCATAACCAGTAGCAACACCATGGATAAAAGCACTGCGTGGCACTCCACTGCGTTTGCCACGCTAAGTGATAAGATGCCTCTGTAATAATTCCATTTGTTTTAAAGTTAAAGTAAACGGTTTCTCCGATACGTTATCCCGAGCCAAATTGCATCTGGCAAACGAAGAAAATCCAAATTTGAAACCAGTGATTTCTTTTGCTTTCATATCGGTGAGAGCCTACGATCGTTTATTTACATATCGCAACTTTAGAACGACAATGACACAATTCAAAAAAATCGAAAATTTAGTTATCGTCATAAAATGACTTAAAACGAAGTTCTCATTACAACAATAGTTCAAACACAGTCATATTCAAGCAGGAGCAGAACAAAACTATTATATCAGTCCCGTTTTTTATTATATTATTAAAAAACAGGACCAGTTTTAAGTCATTTTATAAAGATAACGCAATTTACGTTTTTTTTGAATTGTGCAGTTTTCGTTCTAAAGGTGCGATATATCTAAAATAACGTTTACCACAAAAGCTTCCATTCAACCTAGGAACCATCGCCGATTACGCCACACGAGCCCATCCGCGTGCATCTAGTGTTGTTGATAACGCAATTTACGTTTTGTTTGAATTGTGTAGTTTTCGTTCTAAATGTGCGATATATCTTAAATAACGTTTACCACCAAAGCTTCCATTCAACCTAGGAACCATCGCCGATTACGCCACACGAGCCCATCCGCGTGCATCTAGTGTTAATTTAATAACCGCTCCCGTCCGTGCATTCAGCTAATGGGTATTACGGCCCGGCCCGCTATACTGCCTATAAAGCAGTGTCGCGCGGTTTTACGACCGCCGGGTGGCCATCACACAAATTATGGCGATGTGAAATAATTTTTGACGCATGTGCGCTACATGTGAAGTTGGATTTATATTTTTAAGCGTTTTGTCAAGTTATGGTATATGTAAAGTTATTACTCGTAAGTATTTTATAATGCGAAATCAATAAAGAATATATTGGTGGGACAACAAAATTAGATATTTACATATAAAATACGGCATACTTAATATTGTACCAACTTTGGTAAGAGTATCTTGCGCATTTTTGAAAATCACAGCTATGGTTAGGACAATGTAAGTAGAGGTATTGGAAATAAAAGCGCTTTGATATTTTGGTAAGTAAAATATTTCTAAATGAGCATGTTTCAATTCAATTACTTCTGTGCTGTAATTGATTATACAATTCATTTTATTAGCTTTAGTAGCAATTTCCGGCGACTGAACCCGGAAATTGAAATCCTTAGAATACTTCTAATGACAATGTTTATAAATTTCTCAAGATATTTGATTTTTTCTTAGAAGTAAACGCTGAACCCTTCAAAACGGCTTTTGATAAAATTTGTCATTCATAATAAACTTTGGCAAAATGCACATGACAAATTTTCAGGTCGAAAAAAATAATTTGAGCCTCGTACTCTATGAATGGTTTTTCATTCGAGCATAGCCGTAAATCGTGACCAATACCTAATTACCGCATGAAATTAAGACAATATCACCTGTATACCACACACAATACTATGAGAACGCATAGTGTCGGCAATTTTATAGTTTTTTTTTGCTCTTGATCAGCTTTGTTTATCCGACAGCCAATTGAAGTAAAATTGTACCTGAATATATCCAATCACAGGACCCCTTTGCTTGCGAAGTTGTTATGTCGAAAGCTCTGAGAAACAGACTTATTATCACAGCATTGCTCAATACTTAGCTAAGTAACGTTTGTGAATAAGGCCTATGTCAATAACTACCAATACAATCAAGACATCAGCTGTGTGTCTGGACGTGGGCCAGAGTGGCGTAGCGCACTTGCGCATTGCGCTTGTAAACACCGGGGTATCGACTACCCACACCTACCCACCCTCGCCCACCGGTTGACAACGCGCCTCTGACAAATCATTGGAGGAAATTATTATTTATCTGTTATAATCGAACGGCGTCTAGAAATTTCCGTTTGATACATTTTATTTTCATAAGTTCATAGATTTTCCAACATCGATTTCACGTGGATTTTTTGTAAAGTATAAATAACGTGGATTTAGATTCCATGAAAGGAATATATCGTAACATACGTGGCCATACTGAATTAAGGTCCAGGATCTTAATCTTAGGTAACGACGGGAATTTACATTTTGGCTCGTGTCTTTGATTATCTTATGAGAGCTAGCCCACTCCGCAATTTATTTCTGAGTGATATTTTTGATTAAATTTTATACATATGGAGACCAAGACGTTACCGCCACGAAATGTGTAAGACGTATTACACTTTATAATGGCAGTGCGCGTTCTCCTACATACGAAAAAAATTCGACTTGTTCAGAGTAGCTTTAGAAGCCAGTATGTTCTTCACAAAGGCATACAGATAGAAACATATTAATAAAATGCAGCGACTACAAGTTTGTTGGCTTGGACTTTTGTGTTATTTACTTCCTTATTACATAATATATTTTGCTTAGAAATAATAGTGAAATTTGCATCGCGATCAATGAGTTTTGCGTAATGTGTTGACAAATTGTCAGCACACCACGTAAACAGTTAAAGGAATCGATAAGCGATGTTAGTATATTTAGTTAAATAGACTGTATCTTAGTTTGGTTTTACGCATTAATTTCAGGAATTACTAGGCATATTCTAAGAGATTCAGTTATATTAGACAACACCATCCCTACTAGCATACTTCTCTTTTTATCCGGGATTTTGAATCTTAACGTCGACGAAACCGCGTGTACAATCTAACTAATCTGTATCAACTATAAATTATTTCTAAATGTAAGTTTGTCTTCTATATCACATGTGTTTTATACTTCGTCCACTCACATACAGATGCCACCACACTGTTAACTCCGCGGTTGCATTGCATAACAACCATCGAGCATTTATAATTGTTTATCGACAGCTTAGCTGATGCATGGAAGCACTTCTTCCGCATATTTGTACTCAATTATATTATTTTTGCTCTTTAGTGAAGTAAAATTTGTCTATATTAAGTCATGTTGATATCTTTGCATTTCCGCGTAGATTTCTCCTTTGTTTATTGATCCCCTATCCAAAAACATTCCTGTAATGAAAACTCGCTGTATCGAAGCGTTTGTCCCACACAGACAAAAGCGTTGACATATTGCGACCTAACTACAAGCCACACGACGATACCCAACACACCAAATACAAACTGTACCTCAGTATATAGCTCCTTAAAAATATAATATATCCCTTATACTAAGCTCGTTAACTAAGCCGTACACTGCGCACTTCACAATCACACAACACTTCCGAAATTTCGATCACTGATACGATAAAAAACAATCTTCAACGAAATTAACCCATACAGTTAAAAACGCGAAACAATTTGGTCTACTCCGACATGTTTCCTTACTCGGGGAAGGAAAGTGTGGATGTATGTAGTGGTGGGCACGTTCCCGGGCCACGCCGGCGAGGCGACTGCAAGGATCGACCGTGCCAACCCTGGGGACGCTGCGTATGTGCGCGCGCCTCACGACCCACTACACACCTAATCACCAACGGCATAAGGTCGCATTCACTGCGAAACAATACCAATCAACAAGCAACACGAATACCATTTTCTAACATCGTAACTCCATTAAATAACATCACGAATTTGAACTCTATCACACGGGCATTAGGATTGATTTACAAAACGCGTGCAGTTGCGGGAAAATATAGGGGTGAGGTGGTCTCAGCGAATTTGAATAGGGGGGAATGGGAGGGGAGCGAACTGTTACTGGGCGCTTTCATTAAACTTGTGGGTAATATAGCCATTTAGGTGGAAGACAGAGACGGTGGTTGGGTGATGTCATTGTGAGTGGTGTAATTCATTGTTAGGAGAAAGAGTCCTCATTCAGCATGCAGAGGCGGAAACTAATAAATCAACCATTGCGGCTGACTAGGCAAATAGCGATTCGATTGGTCATGCGTTTACATTCGCTTGCAGCATGATGTAAAATGTACGTAGAAACGGCAATTTTGTGAATGCGGCCGAAAGTTTTTAACGTGAACGGAATTAAATTGATAAATTATTAAACTATCTCCGTCATGTTGATCTAGTTTTATGGAATTTGATAGGTTTATTTATCGACGATTCAAAAGTTTTATCGTTTTTGTTTCACCACTCGGTCCCCGGGAGATTCAGGGTCAAATTGCGGAAAGGGTTGACCTCTGCCTGAGGCCGTACAAACTATCCTTAATCCCTACGGTAATAAAGCAAATTTCATCCCAATAAATAATACGGCTTCCATCTCATCGTCGAAGACGGGAAGACACGTCGTGTACAGAGCAATCGATAAATCCAAGGCGGTCGGAATCATCCGAGCGCGAAGCAGATAACTGGCTAACATCGGATATTTCTTAGAAGGTTTCCGCGTTCTTTAGTTTATCAGAATCCTTGGCGAAATCTTAAAGCAGGAACACAGTGGTAAGTTGTTAAAAAATAATTGTGTGTGTGGTGGAATACATAAACGATTAGATCGAATGAACTGGATACAAACATTTTTTTTTTCAAATGGAAGCCAATTATAAGATTATTTTGTGGATCACAAATTTGTTTCGGGCCGTAAGTTCCATATTACGATTCGCTATCCCCAAGGCGTTAATTGTATCTCAACTCAAATTATGAGACCTCCGTGAGGGTATTGAGATTGCCTATTTCATCTACAAAAAGTAATTGCAGGTGGCCGACATCTTAACAAAGTACGAAGAGTCGCCAAAGTAGCCGTACAGGAGCAGCTGTCGAACCACGTATGTGCAAAGGAAACGACGTCCATCGAATATAAATTAAATGGTAAATTTTAATGAGAACGGAAGTTATGAAAATTGCATATTGTTTGTATTCACGCGACTGAGACTGTGCAATGAGATACAACTGTTATGGTAGAGTTTAATGCACTTGTGTTTATCGCTTAAATAAAAAAAATCTTGTTCTTATACTTTATGAAGTAAAAGAATAAGATTTTTTTTTAAATAACGGGTAAAGATATGCAAGAAGCAAGAGCTGGAAAATGGCAAACATTAAAAGTGCTCTGCTTATCACGAAACAAGGCGAAGCATAAACCAATTTTACAATGCAATCAAATTAAGGTATATATCGAGCGAATATGGATGGTACGACTGCAATGAAGCGCGCAAGAACATTTATATAGATCAAATAAATGATCTAAAGGGGCAGGTCAGGAGTATCCTAACTAGGGAAAATATATGAGAACTATGAACGCGGAAGAGGCGTTAAAGGTGTTTGATGATGGTAGCATGTGGCGCTCAATAATCTCTGCCTAGTCCTATGGGATAAGGGTGTGTACATATCAAATTAAGCTCCCTGGATTTAGTTTGTACTAGAGTGGGATGACGAATTATAAAATGAATTACAGATTGGTGTGTAAAGTGTAAATTTCTATCAAGTAATGCCACTCTTATTAAAAATAAAATATACTTGCCTTTATTTTTCAAACAACCAGTCACAATCCAGACAGCCAGACATTTGACGAAGGTCTCAACACGTACGTACACAATCAAAATCTCAGGGAGACGTTGGGACGGGAACCCCCTCTACCCTCCCCATTCAATTTGGCCACAGTCACGTGGGTAATGGAAGCCGCAGTAACGTCGCGTCGCAGTACTCTCACGTGAAGTTACCGAGCACGTGTCGTATCGATCCGCACTGTATAACGGACGCAGTTACCTCTCGAAGAATGTATTGTTTGATCTCACGGTTATTTGGATATATTGATGTTGGAAGGTTGTTTCAGAACTGTTTGTAGTTCTTGTTCTTAGGACCTATACACACGACGTTTGTCAAACAATACGACGACGCTTTGAGCGCAAACTAAATGCGCAGTTGCTGGGATGCAGTCAGTATCTGTTGGGTCGACGCTACTGACAAAACTGTTTATAATGTGACTATCAGTGCTGCTCTAGCGGATAACTAACAAACCATACTTCCGATTAACATTTTCTTGGATCCGTGGATCGCCTGACAAACTCAGAAGAAAACGTAGATGTTTGACACTCAAATCGTTTTTGTCCTGGATTAACATATAGGGTACTTTTTACCCACGAGAAGTACAATGTACTTTTATTCTGAGAAAGGTTATTCATCCCTGCGAAGCCGCTAGCAACACATAGTAATTAATAAAGACGGAATGTTTTGGGTTCCGGAATCCTCGGTGAGATAAGTTGGAATTGGAGCATTTTTGCTACATTTTTGTGATAATAGCCATAAGTTTTTACGCATATTCATAAACCGTACCTGAAGATATCTGATAACAAACCATCCACTGCTTTAAAACAACGAATGAACCGTTTAAAACACCCAAAAAGTCTTAAGAATCATCACAATCTATCCCTCGCTTCCCCTTCGCGTTAGAAGCCAGGGAATAGGGATTACATCTTATTGCGTGGAGATTAAATTGTCTCCCTCGTGAACGCGATTCACAACAATTAATGTCCTACAGGATAACTTTATTACATTTCATTTATTTTATGGCCACATTTGTCATAAAGTTTACACGTTTATTCAACATAGACTTCTGCTTGCGACTCCGCCAGCGTGAAAATGTTTTTCGGGATAAAAATATTTCCCCGGGATAAAAAGTAGCTTATACGACTCAGAAATAATGTAGCTTCCTATTAGTGAAAGAATTTTCAAAATCGGTTCAGTAGTTTTTTAGTTTATCCATTACAAACAAACAATCAATTCTTTCCTCTTTATAATATTAGTATAGATACCTGTTGCCCGCGGCTCCGCCCGCGTGAATGAGTTTTCCCGGGATAAAAGTCCCGCTTTATATTTCCCCGGGATAAAAAGTAGCCTAAGTTACTCCTTGTTACATCAGCTACCTACCAATAAAAGTCCCGTCAAAATCGGTCCAGCCATTTCAGAGATTAGCCGGAACAAACAGACAGACAAAAATTGTAAAAAATGTTATTTTGGTGTATGTACCGTATATATATTCATATACATGTAGTAAAAAACGGTTATTTCAATATTACAAACAGATACTCCAATTTTATTTATATGTATAGATTAGTATAGATCTACACTAATATTATAAAGAGGAAAGATTTGTATTTGTGTATGTTTGTAACGAATAAACTCAAAAACTACTAGACCGATTTAAAAAAAAATACCAATATAAAGCTGCATTACATACTTTTTATCCCGAGAAATATAAAGCGGGGCTTTTATCCCAGAAAAACTAGTTCACGCACGCGGAGCCGCGAGCAAAGTCTAGTAAGTAATCATGCATGAACTATGTGTTAGAGGCAGAGACTTTGCCAGATAAAAAACTCGGACATCCAAGCCAATTCCTACCCGTATCTTCCGACAAGGCCTGTCATCAGAGGAACCTGTGTGTGTATCTAATTTAGCTGGACAAGAGTAAAAAAATATGTCCGGTTTTACCCGTGCACGTGACAACCCTATCAAGAAATTGTAATACGATTATGGTTTATACCATAGTGATTTGATGAGTAACTATAATACCTAACGTTTCTATAAGGCGAAAGTCTACTTTCTTACTTTATTCTTAATCGTTCTTTTCATCCCTGAAGATCGTGTCCGTCCTGAAATATATTGATGGACTCGATGACGAGCCGCCTCCAAGCCCCTTCGGCTCTCCACAGGGCAGTGGCAATCAGTCCTATTATGACTTTTATTTGGTCAGACCAGCGGGTAGGTGTGATCGCCCACGTGGTCTTTTACCACCTACGTTCTCTACAACCAGCAGTTTGTCCAAGTTATATGGTTGTCTTCGGGCAATGTGGCCAAAATAACAACACTCGTTGGTAACATATTGTAGAGAGCCTCGTCTCGATTTTCAGTTGGGCAAGAATAGACTTGTTGGTGCGTCTTGCTGTCCATGGTATGCGTAACATTTTCTACTTTACTTTCTTTATGTGACGTAAGTTAATAAAAATGTATATCCCCCAGGTTTCGGCACTGCAAAGTGCATTCACATTTCACAAACCCCATAGCTTAAAAACACAACATTTTATGTGGGGTAAAACCAATGCATTATACTTATGTGCAAATCGATCGTACATTAACGCCCTTGCAAATATTTGAAGGGACGCGGGATCGATTTGTAAAGGATTTAATGTACGACAATGTAGGGTTGGGACTATTTTATTTCAAGTACGAAGGTCGAACGGTACTCGAAATTGTACTTTACGTTTATAGATGTAAAGTTATGATTTTGTTGTATGTTTAAACGGATTCTTAGTACGATATAGAGGAATATTATAATTTGACTAATACAATTAAACGTTTCAACGAAAGGTCAGGCTTCAAGCATTATTCTGACGTTATATACTTATGATAAGTCACAATCTTTTTGTTTCACGTTCATTTTTAGTAATAAAATAACAAAAAAGGTCAAAATAAGCTTGGTAGATACACCTGACATGACTGGAATGATGGTTTAGGAGTGTTAGCAGTAAACCGAAACCAGAAGTATTGCGGAATCATCAAGCGTGACAGAATTTCCTTTTTTCAACGGAAACGTCTTGTTCGACACGACTCTATCTATTCAGGACAGGATTTGCATACGGACGCCACAATGTTGCATTAACCAATAGATTGAAGATAAGTGTTGCGATGTATTACGGCGTGTTCGAATACAAAAAAACGGTTGTCCTGAATCCATTTACTTTTAAACAGGTCATTCTTTAATGATATCATTTTGCATATTAGTTTTTTTTTTATGAAACTGAATGATGAGACGAGCATGCCGTTCGCCTGATAGTAAGCGATACGACCACCCATAAACAGTAGCAACACCATCCAGCACCTTGAGTAACAAAGTACTGCATTCCACTGCGCTCGACATCCTGAGACATAAGATGTTAAGTCTCATTATGTCCTGTAGTGACACTGGCTACAATGTCCTTCAAACCGAAACACAACAGTGCATGCACACTGCTGCTTGGCGGTAGAAATAGACATTGCGGTGGTACCCACCCAGACGGTCTCTTACATATGAGAGACCTACCACCATTAAAATAGTTATAACGTAGGTGAACAATAAGAAAGGATTCGAAGTTCATTTATAAGGGTAATGCTGTAAGTCTGGAGACGTAGGTATCTTCAAGTGATTTTCGGCCGTCGACTTTACTATGACGCAAAAACTGTACCTACATGTGCTGACAGAAACTTTATCAATTTATAAAGTCACTTTAGAAAGCAATTGGTAACTTCAGCACACGTTTATATGATAAATATCTCTTCAAAATCTATTTAAAACCAATTGATCACAACATAACACCGAAAAATGAACCCTAAACTAATACAATTTACCCAAACCGGGCCGGAAAGTCCGGTGTATCCGCTAGGGAGTGCACAGGCGTGTAGGGCACTCGGCATCGAACCCGACGGCACGCGGTATCGATCCGTCGCGGCAACTACATGCACTTAACGCCTGTGCTCCGCTGATACTACGGGGGGAAGGGAGAAGAGGTGGTCCTTCTTTGTTCATTGTTGTGAAGCCAATTAGGTTTTTTGGCTATTTATTAGTGTTGTTAGACATCAATTTGTTAGATAGAAACTATGGATCTACTTGGGTTTTTTAATACATCAATGATTTACTTATTATTTTATTAGTAAAGGCAAACGAGCAAATGGCCCATATGGATACCCACCGCCCAAAGACACCCATATTAAAATAATTAGGCGTTGTCGGGCTTAAAAGAACGGAAAGAAAAGGGACAAGTTTTGGGTTTTACAGAGGAAAGAGAGAGAGAGAGAGCGACAGAGTAAGAGTTTTTCATAGAAAATTCATTGATTGTTTTTTTTCTTCCATGTTTTGGAAACTCTAAATTATTGACTTACAAGTTATTTATTGCGTAATAACGATATCATAAATTATTTACTGGCTACCATCAATTATTTGCTGGCTGGCTATTGGGTAATATACAAAAACACCCTTAGAGTATGTTAATCAAAAAGCTAGTATCTATTCATTGTAATTCAAAACTTTAACGTCAACACCATGATCGCTTACAGAGTTTCCGTGGAAAAATAACCAGTTAACATCTCTACTCTCTACACACTACGGTTTACTAAATATTTACGTCGGAATTAGGAACATTGCGTTGGGGACACTGCTCCGTGGCAGTTGAATCGCAACGTACAACCACTAATTACTATTTGTATAAGTGGATTCAAAATAGCTATTTAAGACGCGTACCTTAGGGATAGAGAAGCTTTCATTGCACACGATGTTCGTAATTAATGGTAAACTTGCTTATCATGTTTTAGTACGTTATTACAGTTAGTAATGCTTCGGAAGTAGTATCTTAAAACGCCTACAACTTACGTATTAAACTTAGCTATAAAACTTGGACTATTGCTCTAATTTCAAACAGCTTAATATTTATGATAGAAAAAATAAAGAAATCATAATGTCCGAACTCTCCCTTCAGGTGTTTCTTTGAAGTTTCAATCGATCTGAGTTGCGAACTTGTGATCGTTGCATTGAAAATAGCGCAGTAAGCCCTAGTTTACACAAGAAAGTTTGTGGCAATTGCACGATAGAGACGAGATTACACGAAAATCTCGTTTGCGAAGCCTCATCATGCGCTTCTGACATTTGGCATCATATCTGTTTTGTTATATTTTTTATAAATCTAAAGAAATCAGGCATAAGTCGCTCCTGATACACCACGAAACAATTACACTCACCAGAACATTGAATACAACCAGAGATGTGATTTATCTAGATACAAGTATCTGAAATGCAGATACAAGATACAAAATACGTATTTAGTATCTTGGATCTAAGATACTTTTAATTTTTTTATTTTGTATCTTGTATTTAGATACAATTTTTTAGTATCTTAGTATTTTATAAATACTTAATTTGCTAAGATACTTTTACTAATTACCTATGCATTTTTTATATATTTGTTTTTTTATAGTATTGTTTATCAATTATCATTCGCTTTAACGGTGAAGGAAAACATCGTGAGGAAACCTGCATACCTGAGAAGTTCTCTGAATTTCGAAGGTATGTGAAGTCCGCCAACCCGCATAAGGCCAGCGTGGTGGACTAAGGCCTAAAACCCTCTCAGTAGTAGAGGAGGCCCGTGCTCAGCAGTGGGCAGTATATAATACAGGGCTGATTGCATTGATTGCAATATATGACTTGCATGGTTTAAATAATCAACACGTAACATTCTTGATTTGTTTGTGTAAAAAGCACATGCTATAATTGGTTAACCAAACATTGCATTCAATTGGTTTCTGTCTTCTTTTGAAAACATGAGGGCAGTGAGTCTTATAATTTTGATTTTCAGTGTGTCTCCTGATTCCGGTAAATCTAAATGAACTTTATTAAATCAGCAGAACCTAATTTTAATACTTTTTACTCATATTTTTTAATAAACACAGTAGCTTCTAAAATCTAAAACGTTTAACATTTGAATTTTTTTATGGCATTGTATGATGGACCACCCAGACGGACTCTTACATATGAGAGACCACCACTGCAATGTCTATTTCTACCGCCAAGCAGCAGTTTGCATACACTGTTGTGTTTCGGTTTGAAGGACATTGTAGCCAGTGTAACTACTGGACATAATGAGACTTAACATCTTATGTCTCAGGATGACGAGCGCAGTGGAATGCCACACAGTACTTCGTAACTCAAGGTGCTGGATGGTGTTGCTACTGTTTATGGGTGGTCGTATCGCATACCATCAGGCGGAAGGCACGCTCGGCTCGTCATTCAAGGCTATAAAAAAATAATTTCAAAAGGTATCTTATTTGAAAAAAGTATTTAGAAGATACGTATTTTGTATTTAGTATTTAGATACCATTTTCAAAAGTATCTTGTATCTGGTATCTCAAATCCTTTATTTACAAGTATCTTGTAACTTGTATTTCAGATACTTTTATGAAGTATCTTGAACATCTCTGAATACAACACTGCACTCGTCACGCTAAAATATTTGTTTCTCTATCTTGCGAGAAACTTTTCTAGTATAACCTAGGTTTAAAACACAAAATAAACATGACTGAAAGCCATAAAATTCGGCCCAGTTTTTATCCAAGTATCGTAGCTGTATAAGAAGCAACACTTACCTGTCAGACCAAGTCGGTTCGCGATCCATTGGTACTCCTTGGATGCTGAACGCGCTGGACACTAGACTACGTTGGGGAGCCTGTGGAAAAGAAGTAGGTTCTATTCTCGTGAAATCGTTTACATGGTTATTAAATCCAATTACTTAACATTTTTTATGAGCTTAGAACTATTCTACAGTAACCGGGTTGTTTGATATCAGCAATTAACTAATTAACTGACCGTATAGAATCGTGCTATTTAACCGATTTTTAAAAACTAAGATTATTCAATTCGTTTCTTTAATTTTGGACTGTGGCAATCACTTGAAATGATCACTACCTACTTTTATCATAAAAAAAAACAGCGTATACTCACGGCAAGTGCTGCGGGAGGGGGCAAGGAGCGGGGCGCGCTCAGTGAGCGGCACCGACGCCGGCAGCCCCCGCCTGCGACAAAACAAACGGTGTTACAGACAAATCGATAACTAGACGATACGCACATAATCTATCAATGCACTCAACAATAGAGAATGCTCTCAGCGCTCTTAACCAATTGGGCAATGAAGAGTTTCAGAAAAGGGGTGATGTACCGATGAGGTGAGCCTGCGGCGAATACCTATGGAAAATATCTACGCAACACATAGAGAAAGGAGATATTGGCCAAACCCTCGCTTTGCCTGATTGTTTGATATAGCGGTTTTTTATATCGTCAAATAGTCTTTTTACCCTAATATCGTGACTTCGAAGGGCTACACCCTAATAAATCATAATCACCAACATAAATTCTTGTAATTACGTTACACGATGGGCAAAAGCATAGAAGAAGAACGAACGAAAACACAAATATTCTTTTTTAGCCGATAACGATGTATCAACTAATGGCCAATACAGACGACAGAAAAACCGTTTCCAAAAGTAGCAAGTACTATTTCTTAAAATATCACTTTTGTCTATAGACGCGACTTCCTGTCTCTCAACGGGACCATCTCTCACCTAAATTAACGAACTAACAGCCAGTTGCAGAAAGCTCTTCGTTAAGATTTCATTACATAAAGCAGCATTAAAGCTAATGAATCCATTAATTTAAAGACGCTGCACAATTTTTTTTCAAACCTCATTAGGCCTACCTAATGCTGCTTTAGGTAAAGGCGACATTAAACAATGTTGCTAACAATAATTACAGCTAGTGAACGAAATGAATGAACATTTACGTTTTGTTAATGCAATTATAGTAATATTTTTACTTTTCTGTTTCTAATATATTGCTTAAACAAAACGTAAATCAGTCAGTTTTATGCAGGCTTCCCAACTTAGGGCTTTTAGCCCTAAATTTAGGGCTGAAATATGTGCATTGGGCTTTTTTCAGGGCCCAAAAAAATTTGCCCACCCATAAATCATTGGCCCACCGAAATATTATCATTGATTCCCATCTTGGTAAAAAAGAAGTTGGAAACATATTATTATTATTCATACCTCGGTAAAATTGTACGACAAGGCTATCTTAGTATTTAATTTTAAAAAGTATGGGGGCTGCAATGCGGCGAATGGCAAATGGCTTGCAGTAATCGCTGGTACAGCAAAATTTTATTTGAATAGGAAGATGCATTTTACCTATACACGTGCGGAACTGCGAGCGAAACTAGTTCGTATGAATTCATTTATTCTAAATAGAATAAATTAAATAAAAATCGACTACTTTTTATTATTAACGCACTCTTCACGGTAGTTGACTTCCGTGGTAGTGGCTTGGTTACTATTTTTGTTGTCTGACGCACGGACAAATATATATTAGCCCTTCGGTTTTGTTTACTTTATTTATAGAGTATTATGACAAACCACGCAATCCATCTTGCGTTCAAACATTAAGGATATTTATGGCTTATTTGAAGCCGTTTTCTCAAGAGGATCCATTGTTTAGGAGTTCAAAGTGTTTTTAGGCAATTAACGCGACTGTGGTTAATTGTTTAAAGACAAGTTAATAATTACTAGTGTCGGTATGTACTTGGGAGTTTAATTTAACATGTATTCTTTTTTTTATGATGAGACAAGGTTGTTCGCGTGATGGTATGCGCCACAACTATGCACTAACATTAGTAAGGGGATCTTGAGTTTTGAATTACAAAATATTTGATTGCGCCATAGTGCGCCGTGTCCCTGAGAAATGAGATGTAGTGTCTCACTCTTCTTCTTCTTCAAGTGCCTCTCCATTACTTCAGTAAGGTTGGCAGTCAGTTTTTTTAACCTCTCCTTGTCCATGGCTAGTCGGAACAGTTCTTCAACCGTTTTTATTCCGGTCCACTCTCGTATATTGCTAAGCCACGACTTTCTTCTCCTTCCTACACCTCTTTTTCCAGCTATTTTCCCCATCATGATGGTTCTCAGCAGATGGTACTTATCATGTCTTAGAATATGACCTAGGTACGACAATTTACGTTGCTTGATGGTCTTAACTAACTCTGTGCTTTTTTGAATTTGGGCTAGGACCTCAGTGTTAGATATCTTAGCCATCCAACTTATGCGGAGCATTCTTCGATAGGTCCACATTTCGAAGGCTTTGATTCTTTTGCTTAGGTCTTCCACTAGTGTCCATGCCTCACAACCATACAAAACTACAGGCCAAATGTAGCACTTCAGGAGCCTGGTACCGAGTTTTAGAGAGAGTCGATGACCACAAAGAATTTTCTCCATTTTCATAAAAGATGACCGAGCAATTTCTATGCGAACTCGGATGTCAGTGTCGCTCTTCCACGAATCGGTTAACCATGATCCGAGGTATTTGTACTTGTTGACTCTCTCCAAGATGTTGACTCCGATCTATATATAATTTGATGCCACAGGCTTCCTAGGAGTGTCTCACACTGCCCAATAATTACATGGATTGCAATGACAGTCAAACTGGAGCATGTCAGTGTGGACAGAAGTAGACAAATCAGTGATACCTAATGAACAGCACTATATGCACTTTGTAACTAGCATGCATTTGGATCATGTAATAATCCTTTGGAATGCATAGTTTTGATCATTTAGATTTGTCTAAAAAATCAACACACCCTCAAGTTCATAAATGTCTTGAAAAAAGATAATATATCTTCCTCGTATCTGACTATATTGAAAAATAATATTTATAATTTTTATCTACTTAATTAAATTATTAAATGGACCGAGATAAATGCCTTAGGACAATGCATAACTTGAAAGTGTTTCTAGACATAAAAAAAATATTGTAAGCTCTCTTCTTAAAGTGATTTACAACTATAATAGGATTTTTGAATATTTAAATCTATACTAAATTTAGACTAGCGAGCTCTTGCAGCAATATATTGCATAAGAACTTCCAGATGTGTTTACACTGCTGCATTATTTCATTACATAATATAATATATAGTTCTACACCAACTTCTGCAAGTCCTACAAGCTTCAAAATTTGCTGAAGTTAGCATGCTGTCATTGTTTACACAGTAAAAATTTGCTTGCATAAGTTTGAGTTCTACAAAACCTCTCTTTAGATTTAAGAAGCTGCTCATGGTAATTATTTATGATGAAGTTTTTATCAAAAAGATTAGTTTAAAGAAATTCTACATTTGGGGCATACTTTACATTAAAACTTCAGTCTCATAACATTTGAATGGTGTAATACAGTAGTTCTGGTATTAAACTGTAACATGGGATTTCACTTGAGATAATTTTCAATGTTGTTAATAGTAAATTGACAGAATTGTATAATAATAGCCTAGTTGAGAGTGAAACGGACTGCTGAGACGAATGTCCGCAGGTTCAAAACCCAAGGGCCCACATTTCTGACTTTCTAAAAAGTTATGTGTGTATTCTTTGTGAATTATCGCTCGCTTTAACGTTGAAGGAAAACATTGTGATGAAACCTGCATATCTGAGAAGTTCTCTATATGAATTTCGAAGGTATGTGAATCCTGCCAACCAGCACTAGGCCAGCATGGTGGACTAAGGCCTAAACCCTCTCAGTTGTAGAGGAGGCCCGTGCTCAGCAGTGGGCAGTATATAATACAGGGCTGGTAGGGTATAATATGGTATAATAATAATAACTGAAAAGAATTTAACGGTAACAATAAAAAAAAAAATACAAAATGGTTGAGGCAAAATCGAAATTCTTACAGTTTAATCATCCAGGCACTAATTGGAATTTAATAAAATCACAAATTGAGTTTTAAGCTATAAAGTCACTGCATACCTTTTTTTTTGGTCTGGTGTGTATTCTCAATTTCTCTTGTAATGATATTATCCTTATGATTACTAATGAAACAGTGGAAGCATTAAGATATGAGTAGAAGAAAAGACTCTAGTGCACGCATTCTTTAATATGTATCTTAGGATAATTATATTTCACATTTGTAAAATGTTACTTTAGAGATACACATGAGAATGTAACGGAACATGTCAATTTTTGTTAGTATCTAGCGAACAGTGAACACTTTAAAATCAGTCAGATGTTGTTGAATGTCGTTAGAAAATTGCAGTTCCTTTTTAGAATATTAAAACGTTAATGGTTTATCGATACTGTCAAAGAATATCTAGATGAGATAGTATAATTACTCGGTACGAATATTGTACTATACTTTTATAATAAATCACTCAAATAATGGATGTGATCTGTGCCATTTCTAAATATTCTTAACGTATTAGATAAAGCAGTCACATCAGATATACTATCGATATTGTAGACAACGACGCATTATCGGCTTGTAATTATTAAACAAGATGCAAACATCTCAACAGATGACATTACAGGAGATAATAATCAAATGAAACACAAATAATGCACGGCCAAACGTCCAACAAGATAACGTGCTCAAGAAATTATGCACTAACAATTTATCAGTTGCAGGTAGTTATCGAACACAGCTATTCTTATATTGCAATAAGAAATCGTGGTGAAATGCTCAATCTTTTAATGATACAAAAGCACTGCTTTGAGCAATGCGATGTCTTATTTAACCAAGAACCTTTTCTTTTCAAATATGCGACGGTTTCGTATGAAAAATCAAGAATTTCGTACATACAGCCCTGTCGAATAAAAGTTGATTTATTATGTGATTTTCGTCTAATTTTTGCCATTATCTGTGTTCTACATATTAATTGTGGTTATGGCTTACCATTTCCGTATTTTTTTATGCCGGCTTCGTCGATGATTGCAAAATAACAACAAAATATCACAACAAAACCTCCACCCACGACCGCCGTTTGCAATTTTCAGAGCTAGGGATGTGCAGCGGCAATTTTAGTCTGTGGATTCAATTAGTTCGAAGTCGTGAATAACGACTAGTTTATTGAATTTACTATCAACAAAATGAAATAAAAAGGGTAAATTTTTTTTTATATATTACTTGATATTCGGGTAGTACGGAATTTATAATACGGTAAAATAAAAACTGCGTCTACTTTGAATGCATCTTTATAAAGCGTTTTATTTTTACAAAATACAATAGGTTGTGTTTTTTCTATCCCTAGATCTGTCACTGGAACATGAGCGATAGACAGACGACAGTGTCGGCAACTAAGGGGTCTTGCCCCCAAAAAGGAGGAAAATATTGTCTAGGGAATTTTTTAGGAAGGAAAAATTTAAGGTTTTTTTAAGGGTTTTAAAATTTCGTTAAATGACAATAAAATAATATTTAAGTTTAATATTTTCCTATGATTTTTTCCAATATCGAAATCATCATTTTACTCTACGTTTGCTTTTTGAGCCCGTTTTTGGATGATATGTCTTAAAGAAGTATGTATTGTAATTGGTAGATTCCGTAGTGTTTCGTCGGTAATAAAATAAATCAACCAGACACGTAACGAACGTTGAAGCAAGTTAACTGTCAAAGAAAATGTTGACAATACCATGAATACCTTCTTTTTTTTTGTTCCGCGTATTTCTTTGTTTAGGGGTTTTTCTTCTTCTTCTTCTTCTTTGGTTACTGGCGACGAGCTTGACTAAGAAGCTATTCCGCCAACGTCACGTTGTTGAATATGATTATGTTTAGTGACTGGAGACTTTGGTTAGTGAGAGAAGATAAACGAAGGAGATTGAATGATTTACAATTTTTTTAAATTATTTTTTTCTCCCTCAACTGACGCGACGTATTGAATTGGTGTTTTTTTTTTTTTTTTTTTTTTTTATGGCATTTGTGTTCACATTTTGCCAATGTCAAGTTTGGTTTGTATATTTTATTATCTGTAGTATGTCGAAGTAAAGCAGTGGCTACCTTACCAAGACTTTATCGAGGAGTTTTGGCGGCAACAGAAAAAACACTTGATTAGCACAATTATTTCAATTCACTTCATTTGAGCTCTTTAATAGAACTATATTGGATAATATACCACCATAATTATGCAATATAACACTAAATATCACCAAAATAATGAATTAAAACAAGAGCACCTCATGACACTTCCAAGTTCCCGCCAAAACTCTGAATTGGTGTTTTACCCAATGTTAATTATCTACAACAACACAATAATTATTATTAGTATATAATAATATGATCATAACACACATGGAAATATTTTGTTAATTGACTAGACAACACAACTAATAATCTCATACTTTAAATAATAATAATAATAATAATAAAAAAAAAAACATTCAAACTTTGATAACATAAATATATTTAACAAAGTTAGTAAGGTCTGTAAAGATACATTATAAAATTATAATTTTATTTTATTAATTTCAATAAATTTACCTAGCTGTCTAACAAAGGAAGAATCTACCAAGGAGAGGATACACTTGAAACTAGTGGGGCGAGAGACAGTATCAGGAAGAATATTATACAAAGAATAACGCAAATTATGACAATTGAAAAATAAATGATCGGCACTACCTTCCTCCAAACCACATTCACACAGAGAGTGGTCTCTAACCCGTAATTTGGCTAAATGTACCGGAGTACAAGCATGTCCAAAGCGGAGGCGGCAAATTGTAGAAATAACAGTTTTGTCCAGTTGACGAAATTTAAAAAACCAAGGTTTGTTTGGAATATCTGGTACAATGTCAGCGTAATATTTTCCCTTTACCATTTTAGATACGTGCCACTGCTCACTCCACGTACGAGTTAGTCGAGTTTGGGACAATTGGCATAAGTCTTGGCTATAATAATTGTAATACTCCAAGGAACCATTCTGACACGCAAATTTTGCGCAGGAGTCTACAGTTTCGTTGCCATAGGGGTTTTTTGAGTTGCCTTTAGGGAGTTCAAATTTGAAATGTGAGCAACACTGGCGATAGAATAATTTGCAAATTGCAACACTGGAAATTAGCTGTCAATAAGATAAATAAAATTCCTGCTGTAAATGTTCTGAAAAAACTTTATTTTTATTCAAAACGAACAAATATTACCCAAAAGGTACATATATAATAACGTATTTACTTACACAATTGATTACATCAGTGATATCGTTACTTAAATTAATTTTGTATCGTGATGTAAGACGGTATATTTTGATCGGTTTTACCTTGATTCTATAACGTTTTAAGAAGATCAGATGGAGTAATATCTTTAGTTACTACTATTCTTGAAAAATATAGTGTCATGTATAATATATTGATTGCAGATGTTGAAATTCAGCTGTTCAATTATTTGGAGGTTAGGTACCAGAGCCCACGTAAGGAAGTACACTACTCCTGGGGCGCAGATGTATAAAACCAACAAAGTAGAAACAAAAAATTTGGCAGAGAAAAGCCCTATAGCAGAAAGCACAGAAAATTCTGGTAATATTTTTTTTTAGTTCAATAATAAGGTGTTTGACTCATTTTTGTTCTTTACTTTTATTAAACACTAGCTGACCCATGTCCACTTTGCTGGGCGTCAGACATTTCTAATTGTGTTAAATTTATCTTGTAGTTTTTAGCATAGTTATGATAAATTTTATTTCTTGTTGGTTGCTGGTATGTACTGGGTGAGTATGTTAAGTTTAAGACTTCCCTGTATACTTTGTTTGATTTTGGGCTATTGTCTGGTAACATAATCCAATATAATATAACTGCCCATGAGAAAATCACCCCTCCCGCACCTGCCTTGGTGACGCCCACTTCACTTTGTGAGAGGCACTCAATTGTGTTCGAGTCACTTTCTTTTGAAAATAAAATTCGACCTTTTTTGTAGGCTTTTTAATAGTATATCTTTATGAATGTATACATAAAATCTAAGCGTAAAATCAAATTTATTTAAGATAGTAATAGTAAATATAAATCTGATTACCTACCTAACATATATACATTGTTGCGTAGAGTGGTTTGCAATATTGTGACAATTTAAATTTTTTCTATACCCATCATAACTTCATAGCAAATCAACGGATTTGAACAATTGACAAAGTGATTTGCTCCTAAATATATAGCCTAAATTATTAATTAATTTATTTGGATAAGGATTAATATCATGATATGGATAGAATCACTTTTTGTTCTGATCCATGTTTTAATTGACTAATAAAAAAAAGGTTATAACTAAACCATAACATTTAAATACATCTTCTCACTAACTTTCTTGTTGATGAAAACATTGAATATTATGTATTTGTTCATGTACTATCAATAGTTTTTGCAGTGCATGCAAAGAAGGCAAAATTTTAGGCAGTTTTTTATACCTTGCTTCAAACTATTGTTATATTATAGGGAATAAATTATTTTTTTTTAAATAAAAAATAGCCTACATTACTCGCTGAAAATGTAGCTTAATATATTCTTTTAAATTGGTGCAGTAGTTTTTGACTTTATCCATTATACACAAACAAAAAATCAAATCTTTCCTCTTTGTAATATTAGAATAGATAGTATAGATTTACGTCATAGAAATTCTAACACAAAACAAAAAGAATAATTCAAATTCAGAAAAAAATTAACAAGTTAGAAGTCTTTGAATTTCAGTGGAAGGGGTAAGTATCAAAAAACGAGACAAGAGGCGCAATACGTAATGTAACGTCATCGGGTATAACGATGCGTGCGAAAGAAAGAAATGACGGGTTAACTCTACAACACACCCACTCCTGTACTCTGAAATATTTGAAAAATAAATTACTGCCTCATTTCTTTACCAATTTAAATGCAGTTTTCATAGAAAGGCTACTTTTCGGATTATTTGCTGTTACTTACAAAATAGTGTACAAAATCCAACATAGGAAATTATTGGCATACAATTATTACTAGCAATAATTTATGCGTCTAAAGATAACTTAAGGTGCTAATATTGTAATTCCATTAATTCTATTCTTTTCTATGCATTAAAAATGATTGCAGGTCTAGTCCGAGCAGCATTTGCATCATTAAACACAATAGACACAGAAGACCATAACAAAAAGCCTAGCCCTAAGTCGGTGAAACAAAGCCGTCAGCAGATTATAGAGGGTCAGATTGCAAATGCGTCAGATGTGAACACTTTACTAGTTATAGCTGAGAACCCTGTGGTATCACGGAGGCACGCTTTGAAGGTATTATGTGTTGTGAGATTTTAAAGTTTTTTTTTAATATATGGATTTCTATAAAGCTGAACAGTTTTTTGTTCCATCATTATACTCAAGTCGTTGGCTACTATTTATTATGTTATGCATTGTGATATCAAATCAAAAGCGTTAATTTATTAAAAAGACAGTACATATTTTTCTTTTTGCATTGTGCCATAATGTAACTTAACTATGCTATTTGTTTTCTCTGTAAATTGGCATTTCTATAGTCACATTAAAATTTCTTCCTCAGTATATTATTTGTTGAATACATAGTAGGGATACTTTTGCTTACATTAAGGGTTGATTTCACCCTTAAATATAGTTAAATGCTACTCATCACAAACATGTATAAGACTAATACAAAAGACACATTCCAATTTATATAGCGTTAATCAGCAAGTGCAGAAATCAGCCCTAATTATCTTAATACCATAAATTTTACATCTGACATATCTTTTCAGATGGTCTCAATCCTATCAGAATGGTCTAGCCTCAACAAAGTGAAGCTGACAGACTTTGAGAAAGACCCTCGGTTTCTCAAGCTGTGTCGGATCTTGGCGCGGACCTCGACAGCACAGGCTGTCAGCTCCCTCCACATGGCGGAAGACCTGAGTACGGTGCTGGGCATCACTGGTGATGATGAGGCTGCTCGGTTGATCACCAATCTGACGCTACCTCAGATGGTTAAAGTATGTTGTTTTTTTTTTAAGTTTTTCAGATATATTATAAACATTTTATGAATATACATTAGACCCGCGGTAACCCGGTCCCTGGATAATCTGGGGCCCCTTGTAATCTGACAAGCCTATGACAGATATATTCTCTTCTCTCTTCTTCAGCCTTTAGAAGTTCACTGCTGAACATAGGCCTCCCTCAAAGATTTCCAGATCAACCTGTCAGAAGCGGTCTGCATTCAGCATCAACATTAATAGCGAGTACATAACTCACCTTCGATTTGCCGACGATATTGTTGTCTTGGCAGAATCGCTGGAGGACCTTAGCACTATGCTCAATGACCTCAACCGAGTTTCTCAACTGGTGGGCCTTAAAATGAACATGGACAAGATCAAAATCTTGTCTAATGTTCATGTTGCGCATATGCCAATTACTGTTGGGAACTCAAGTCTCGAGTTGTCGACGAATATATCTATCTAGAGCAAGTCGTCCTAACTAGGCAGGTCCCACTTTGAGAGAGAGGTCAATCGTCGAATCCAGCTTGGTTGGGCAGCGTTCGGGAAACTAGGCAAGGTCTTCTCGTCCAAAATACCGCAGTGCCTAAAGACAAAAGTCTTTAACCAATGTGTGTTACCAGTGATGACATACGGCTCTGAAACATGGCCTCTGACTATGGGCCGCCTAAGACGACTCACTGTCACTCAGCGAGCTATGGAGAGGGTAATGCTCGGCATATCTCTACGCGATCAAATCAGAAATGAAGAGATCCGTAGAAGAACGAAAGTCGTCGACATAGCCCAGCAGATTAGCAAGCTACTGTCGCAGTGGGCAGGGCACATAGCTAGACATATTCATCAATGCACAATTATATAGCACATATTGGTACGATATTTTTTTTATAAGTACTAAATTTTCCAGATTACATGGTACTCTTTTTCTAAAAAGGTTCGAACTATAGAGGGTCAAAGGCAGTAGTACCTTGTGGTCCGACAAATTCGACGATCGGATACCGTCTTGCAACAACGAAAAAGAAAAGCAATGAGATGTGTCAAGGGACACCTGGACGGAACGAAGTTCCTTTAGATTAATTAGTGAAGGAATTGTAATAAAATTTTATTTATATAACAGAGTGTGTATATATATTATAAATATTTTCCTATTGCCGTTCCAATACATAAGTTTCTAGACAAAAAAACAAATAAATACGTGTGGCACTCGGGGACTGCCACGGTAAAGCTATTGCATAGCATTTTTATCACAAATTTTGATTGACTAAACACAAATTCGATCTTACGCTTACCACATAAAGTAGATTTTTAAACGCGAGCAAAGCACTTTTAGTCTTGTTATTGATAAATGTCAGTAACCAAAGTAGAATAAATCAACAAAATTTGAAAAAAAAATGTTACGTTCGATTCTTTTGTACTCGTGCCGTGCCAACGCTGGGGAAATAGCTTCTACGCATTGTATTTAAGGTTCATAATATTATTAGTAAGATAATAGCAAAAAGTGTCGTGACAACTTTTCCGTCCAGCCCCCTTTCACAACGCGCAATAAGGAACTTCGTTCCAATACATTTTAGAAAACTGTTTTTTTAAGAATTTTTAACTATCACTATTAAATATGAGCGTGTATAACAGTCTTATTTATTTATAAGGTTCACAAAGATCTTTTGTTTGGGAATAGATGTGTTTCACTTTATGAAGTTTCTATTTGACTTGTGAAGGTAATGAAAGCGCTGCAGCAGAAGGGTCGCCGCAGCACACCGTTGCTGCACGCGTTATCGCACAACATTAACAAGCAGACTGAGGTCATTGATCTCAAGAAATCAGCTGATATATTATTCTCTATGGCTTCACTGAACTTCCCAGACCCAGTGTTGTTGGATAGGATATGCAAGTAAGTATAGACAGTATTATACACATATATTGTTTATTCAGTATTATTTTTCATTGATCAGTTTTTCTATGAGCCAGTTTAGTTGTATTGAAAGTAAAAATATGGTCAGATACTCCTTTTGTGATATTCTCTATCGTAAATACTTATATTATTATGCTAATAAAACTTATTTTGACATAAGTTTTAAACACCATGAATGTTTCTTTTTACGCCAAACAAGTACATAACAGCTGCGTTCAGGAAACTAAGTAAGGTCTTCTCGCCAAAAAATCTAAATGCCTGAAGACAAATGTTTTCAATCAACGTGTGTTACCAATAATGACATACGGCGCTGAGCCGTGGTCTCTGACTATGGGCCGCCTAAGACGGCTCACGGTCACTCAGCGAGCTATGGAGACGGCTATGCTCCGTGATTCTCTACGTGACCAAATCAGAGATGAGGAAATACGTAAAAGAACGAGAGTCACTGACATAGCCCAGCGGATTAGCAAGCTGAAGTGGCAGTAGGCAGGGCACATAGTTCGCACAACTGTCGGCAAAAGGGGCAAACAAGTTCTCGAGTGGAGATAACGTATCGGCAAGCGAAGCGTAGGACGTCCACCTACAAGGTAGACAGAATAAAGGGCGCAGGAAGACGCCGGTTGAAGACCGCTTTTGACAGGTCCGTCTGGAAATCTTTAGGGGAGGACTATATTCAGCAGTGGAGTTCATGTGGCTGATGATGATAATGAAGTGCATAATAGGCAACAAAAAGATCAAGCTCAAGTGGAAACTTTTCCAGTGACGTCATAATCCGTCTGCCGTCGAACAAAGAACGTCCAGCGGTGGTGACCTCGGTAATGGTGTCGCTCGGGCTGATGAAGTACCGGCATGAAGCAGCGCTAGAGGCCATCACAGACTGGTTACAGAACAACCTGACTATATGCCGGCCAAGTGACATCGCCTCTGCCGTGGTGACTCTGGCGACCGTGGACTATGTACCGCCTCAGAGTGAGGCATTGATTGAGGTAAGGCATTGTAGACTGTAATTACTTCGCTGCATGTAAATCAAAGTTCTAGTCGGTTGCTATTGTGAAGGTATAAGGTACCGATAATTATAATTAAGACAAGCAACTTGTTCATATTTGAAATAAAAGTGATTTGTGTTTGCTCGTGATCTAAATATTTCTGTAAAAAATCCTAAAAGGAAACTAAAAAATTAACGTTCATAACGTGTATACATATCGATTATCGATACATTGATTTTATATCGATACAATCGCGATTACATCTCAATTTGATCTTTCATCGATTGCCTCTTATAATATGCTTCCCAGGCAGCTCTGGCGCTCAAAGAGGAGGAGATGGTGAAGGCTTCTATGTGGTTGGACCTGGTGTTCTCCCTGCTGACCTTGGACAAGGCAGAAGAGCATCACCTCATCTCCACGCTGCGCCCGGAGTACATCGAGAAATTGTTATCAGCTGGAGGTAAGAGGACAAGGCAGTGGATGTACATTGGACCAGACAGCTTAGGGGTGCTGTAGACATGGTGATAAAGATTATTATTGCTTGTTCTGGGGAGTTGAGGGTGTGGTGTAAGTTCAATAAAAATGCCGATATAATAGACGGATGCCAAGTCTGTTATTGATCAACATTATAATATACTAGAATCGCGCGCGGCTCCGCCCGCGTGGAAAAGTTTTTCCAGGATAAAAAGTAGCCTATAGCACTCAGGAGTAATGTAGCTTCCTATTAGTGAAAGAATTTTCACAATCGGTCCAGTAGTTCCTGAGATTAGCGCGTTCAAACAAACAAACTCTTCAGCTTTATAATATTAGTATAGATTGATTACTGCACTTATCAGGTCTTGTGTGGCTTTTGTGATGCAAGAATCAGTTTATTTCTTAGTTATCAATCTATACTAATATTATAAAGAGGAAAGATTTTGTTTTTGTGTGTTTTAGTATGTTTGTAACGAATAAACTCAAAGATAACAGGACCGATTTAAAATTTTCTTTCACCAATATAAAGCTATATTATCAACGAGTTTTTTATCCAGGGATAATATGAAGTGGGACTTTTATCCCGGAAAAACTTTATAACGCGGGCGGAGCCGCGATCAAATTCTATATTAGATACATTGAATTTTTTTTTGCTTTTAATATATATATTGAAAATTCACCGCTTTTTTCCAATTGGTTATAAAATGAATGTGTTTTTAACACGATTTTATTAGCTTCACGCTTGTTTTACAATAAAATATTTTTTTTTCTTTTTACATTATTCTTAATTCAAATTTTTTTTTTGTTGGTATTTCCATAAAGCGTGTTTTTTAGTTTTTATAAACTATTATTTATTTTTAATTTTTTAGTTCTGTTCTACTATTGTCCAACAGATGGCACTAAAAAATAAACGAAAGCGCCATCTTGTGGCAAGTAGGATTTTTTTACACATAAGAGTAGCCAGTTTAGTTCACAATTTTTTTTTTGTATTTTTTTTTTATTGCTTTGAATGACGAGACGAGCATGTCGTTCGCCTGATGGTAAGCGATACGACCGCCCATAAACAGTAGTAGCACCATCCAGCACCTTGAGTTATAAAGTATTGTATGGCATTCCACTGCGCTCGTCATCCTGAGACATAAGATGGTAAGTCTCAATATGTCCTGTAGTTACACTGGCTACAATGTCCTTCAAACCGAAACACAACAGTGCATGCACACTGCTGCTTAGCGGTAGGAATAGACATTGCGGTGGTACCCACCCAGACGGACTCTTACATATGAGAGACCTACCACCAGTGAATATAATTTCCAGAGATCCCAATCCCGTCCCGACGCAAGCTGATGTCGATCGACGCGCGCGTGCAGCTGCGCGAGGCGGCCCCGCGGCTCGCGCCCGACGTCGCCGTGGGGGTGCCGCTGCTCCACACCAAGGAGAAGGCGCTGTACGTCCACGCGATCATGGACACCTTCAAGACCATGGTGTCGGCGGAATCGTTTCTGAAGAAGAATTGTGACTCTGGCATGGGGTTTTTGTATGGTGAGATTTGTTTTTTTTTTTCGTAGGGAATTTATTGGTACTGCTTAGGGTCAAGGGCAAATGAGTTGTTTTGAGGTCCTATCGACTAAAACCCCTCCATACTATTCTCGCTGCGTTCTATCAAAGTTCGCCAGGTACCTAACGCCATTTACACCATACTTCAATATACCAAGCGTAATTATTGGACATTAAGAGACTTTACACCTTATGTCACAGGATGACAAGACGTGTATTTGAGTGTTTGCGTAGCTATTCAAAGTTCTGTATGGTATTGCTATTTTGTATGAGCGGTTATATCGCTTACCATCCGGTGATCGACATGCTTGTCTCGTCATTCAGTTGCAGTAATAATAGATCAACCAAAATCCCCTTTTACGCGTATTAAGAACAGTTTTGGCTAAGCCAAATGATATTTTTGATGTTTAAATAACGTATATACATATTAATATCTCGACTGCATCGATGGCGTAGTTGTATTGCGGTACGACTGCAATGTTGAAGTCTCGGGTTCGATGCCCAGGTCGGGCAAAGTGATATTAGATTTTTCTATTCACTATCAGCCCGGAGTATGGAATTTGTGCCCGATTAGGCGACAGGCTCGCCCCCATGAGACGGAATATGCACGGCGAAAAGTTGCGCCTCTGCTTACCCCTTCGATGATAAAAGGCGTGAGTGTGTGTGTATATAATATATACATATTGTACAGCTTAACACGTTCATGGTACCCTTGATTTCAGACGCTGAGTTTGCCGTTGATGCCAAATGTCATCCGGTGCCCTTAGAAAAAGCTGCAATTGACGACAGGTACACGTCGAAAAAACAATATTCTGTGTTATTTCGGTTGTAGTACTATAATTTTATACATTATTTTAATTTTATAGTTTTTTGCGTTAGCGCCAGTTCGGAAAGCAGTTTTCCCTTGACAACGGGAAAGAACTGTTACTGTTACTTTTTTCAAATGGTAATTATATGCATTTATATGCAGAATATTCCGGATAGCAGTCCTGGGGTTGGATTATCACGACATGACGCGGAAGGTCGTGGCTCCGCTCGGCATCAACCAGCTCTACACCAGGCTATTGCAACTTAAGGTAAGTGACTCTTTTAATCTTCACAACAAAATGTCATTCATAAATTGAACGAACAGGAACAAAAAAATAGGGTAGTTTCCTATGTTTGATTTTGTACATTATTTTATATGTAACATAAAATAATACAATACATAAATTCTTCTGTGAAATCAGCATCAACATTGTTTGAAAAATAAAGCAATCCTTACTTTTGTTTTATAATTAATGAAGCAAAATAGCCTGAGAAAGGACATAGGCTACTTTTTATCCCGGGAAAATATTAAGCGGGACTTTTATCCCGGAAATACTTTTTCGCGCAGGCGGAGCCGCGTGCAAAAGCTAGTTAGTTATTCATATTTGAAATATTGTGAGCAAAAGTGGGGCCGTGGTTGGGTTTGCGCGCCATCTCTTTCTCACGCACACAGCGCTATGGTCGGTGACACTCGCTGACGTCACAGTTTGATATTACTGTTATTTGACAGCTACCCCTTCCACCTAATCTCAAAGCTTTATAACTTATATATTATTTTGTAGATTTTGAAAAATATTTTGCCATTACATTTAGGACGACATACAATTTTGATAAATGTATTAAATAAATAATAGTTTAAAAAAATTACTTATTACTTTCGACTGCCTCGGTGGCGTAGTTGTATTGCGTACGCGTTACGAGTACAATTTGCGCGCTGAGGTCCTGGGTTCGAATCCTGGGTCGGGCCAAAAATATTGTGACTGGGTTTTTCCATCTTAAAAATTACTCAGTCGCAGCTCGGAGTCAGGAAGTTGTCGGTGTGATACCCCCGTGCCTCGGAAAGCACGTAAAGCCGTTGGTCCTGCGCCTGATCTCTCTCCGGTCATGTCGGATTGCCGTCTCACCGGACTATGAGAGTGAAGGAATAGCTCGTGCACCTGTGTATTGCGCACACACTTGTGCACTATAATATCTCCTGCGTATCTGGCTGATCTCCGTTGAGATTGGCCGCCGTGGCCGAAACCGGCTAGAAAGGTTTTTTTTTTGATATTCACTTACTAATAAAATGTATTTTTTTTCTTTTTCCCCATAGGGCTACAAAGTGCTACAGATTCCGTACACAGAGTTCAACCCTAAAGACAAGCTAGTGACGCGCGTCCAATACATCGAGAAGCGACTTAAAGACCTCGTCAATGCCAGCGCGTAGTCAACCATCTTGTACATAATGTGAATAGCTGTACAAATGACGTATTCCTTACGTAGATAACCAGCGGAGTATAGTATACGGAAATATCGATAGTTTTGCATTTTATCGATAAAATCCAAGGTAATTTGTGATATATCGATAAAATTTGAATATGGTGTATAAAGTCATTGGTTTAGTATTCGATAGTGCAATTTTATCGATAATTTTGTACATTATTTTATTGATAATTAAGTGTTACATTGTGTAACATGTTAGGTTTTCGTGTATTTATGTTGGGTGAAATTGTCGATAATTTTCTAAGCTCCAATGAAATGTTATACAATTGAAAGGCTCTAAGTTGATGAGGTATTTCATTATTCTGTTGGTAAGAGACGCCTGTTAAAAAAAAAAGTAATGTCACCCAGTACTTTAAAATATACTGTGCTACAACGCCAGTACTATGTTCGTCAGGATAATATATTAAAGTCTCAAAATGCTTAGTAATTTTACTCGCTAACAATGTTTAGATAGCTATAGTTGTGACAAACTAAGCTGGCCGGTATGACAATTTTTTTTCCGTGATAACTTTGTGAGAACGTCTAACAAAAAAAAATTAAAGTCAACTACACAATTACAAATACTTATGATCTCCATACATTATAACAAAGAGTATCATACTTATGTAATATATTTGAATTAATATTGTAAAAATATACTGAAATAAATAATGTAATCTTAATTCTTATATCAAAGCGCCGCTTTTACAATGTTGTATACTGCAGTTTATGAGCGTAGTGTTGGGATAGTTTTAATTCGCAACGAAACGTAACCGATTACTGAAAAAAATCGAAACTTTAGATGTAAATAAAATCACTGCTGTTAATTTTAAAAGTATGTTTAAATAAGTGCCTGATTATAAAATAGGCTGCCTCGGTGGCGTAGTTGTATTACGGTACGATTGCAAAGCTGAGGTCTCGGGTTCGATCGCTGGGTCGGGCAAATTTTACAAACAGTTTTAAACAATGCGCTAGATATTTTTAAAAAATTACACATTTCATACTCGAAGTATTCATATTCATACAAAACGAAGATATCCAAAGTAAATAATTTAAACCGTAGCACTATATTTGTAATTTTATTTTCAGTAGACACTCGTAATTATTTCTTTGTTATGACTAATACCAACTTATAAGTTATGAAAGGATAATCGTGAAATTTTATCGGGAAATCAAAATAAACGACTAACAATAACTACTGTAATAAAAAAACTTTTTGATTGTAATATGAAGATTTAATTATAATCTTAACTCTTAACAAACTATAATAAACTCCTTGAAAAAAAAATCGATAACATTCAACTGGTGTTAGGTCTCTCATTATGTAAGAGGCCGTCTGGGTGGGTACCACCGCAATGTCTATTCCTACCGCCAAGCAACATTGTGCATGCACTGTTGTGTTTCGATTTGAAGGACATTGTATCCAGTGTAACTACTGGACATAATGAGACTTAACATCTTATGTCTCAGGATGACGAGCCCAGTGGAATGCCACACAGTACTTTGTAACTCAAGGTGCTGGATGGTGTTGCTACTGTTTATGGGTGGTCGTATCGCTTACCATCAGGCGAACGGCATGCTCGTCTCGTCATTCAAGGCAATAAAAAAAAAAACAAGAAGAGCAACCGATTTTTTGTTTTCTTCCGTACACATAGTTTTCCGTGAAGTGACAATAAATTGTCATAACGGCCAGCTTAGTTTGTCCAAACTATAATAATATTTATAATGTATGTTCGATTAGTATTTTGTTTCGATTGATATTCGAATAATTGTCGACGATTTTGTATGTACAAATGTTATTTTAACAAAGTTAAATGTCATGCTCAGATGCCGAATGTATTTTGACGAGTCAAAAATAAATTTTCTATCGAATCCACGGACATTCTTACATACTCATTTACTGCAAGACGGAGACTGATAAAAATAATATACGCATACTCACGCCTTTTATCCCCGAAGGGGTAGGCAGAGGCGCAACTAGTGCACCCACTTTTCGCCAAGCGTATTCCGTCCCATGATGTGGTAGGGGGCGAGCCTATCGCCATACCGGGCACAAATTCCAGACTCCGGGCTGATACTGAATAGAAAAATCCAATATCACTTTGCCCGACCCGGGGATCGCACCCGAGACCTCAGCCTTGCAGTCGTACCGTAATACAACTACGCCACCAAGGCAGTAAAAATAATATATTTTGATTAAATCTTTTTGTTGGAAATCAGAGAACATTATCCCTCATTTCATGTCTCTAAATACCACTCTTAAATAATCCCTGTTTGGTTGCATTAGATCCGGCAACATTCATAGCTCTTCTGGTATCATGGGTGTTTATGCGCAGTAGAGATCACTTAGCATCAGGTGACTCATTTGGGGCGCATGTCCATTAACGCGGAGCGAGGAAGCGGAGCGGTGCGAGGGAGTAAAGCAGAGTGATGCGGACTAAGTTTTTACATTGGAGCGGAGGAGAGCTAGATTGAGAGCACGCGATAAGTCATTCAAAGTAGGCAGCGGCGGAGATGAGTTTAGACACAAAATGTTACGGACAACAAAGATGTCGTCCTGTTTCTCCGCTCCGCTTCTCGGATGTATGTATTTTTACTTCTCAACTTCGGAAACTCTACTTCACAAATGCATGTCTACTGAATTTGAGCGAGTAGTTTAGACTTTATGCAATTCTTTTATTTATATCATGCACAGTTTTGATTCCCTTCTCACTTCTCCGCACTAGTGGACATGCAACCCTATACCGCTAGGCTGTATGTGATAATTTTGTATATGTTAAATTGTCAGCAAATCTGAGTGAGTACGAGCGTGTATAGTTAATTTAATTTAAATAAATAATTATACAATACTGTTTTTTTGTTTTTATTTTGGGAGAAACTAAAACAAATGAGGTGTTTTAGATTTTTATTAAAAAATTAAAAACTAATTGCCATTATCGTGATTTCAGTCCTTTTGACATATAACTGTAACAAAAAAAAAACAAATTAGGTATTCTTATATTGACAAAACAAGAAAATTTATCTGATTTACACTTATTAATTTGATTCCATAATGAGATTACATATTATACCTACTCTACATTGACATTTAATTAACTGATAATATTATGTACTTGTTACTACTCACGACTTTAAAATCGAAATGATTGATAGATTTTTAGATTTGTCTCTTTAAATAGCCTTGTAAAAAGTTTTTATAATATTTAAATATCTGGGTTCGAATCCCAGGTCGATCAAAGTGGTATTGTGTTTTTGTGCTCTGTATCAGCACGGAGTCTGGAATCGGAGCCCGATTTGGCGATAGGCTCGCCCCCTATTACATCATGTGATGGTTGTGCCTCTGCCGACCCTTAATTTCGGCAATAGTATAGGCGGGATTTGTTTTTTTTATTTGTTTAAATACCACTAATCAAATGTAAGTATAAAATCTAGAGGTACCTTGTAACATTCTTGAAGAACTCGGCAACGAGTTTGACAACGCTCTCGAAGAAGATGACGATCTGCGGCGTGTTGATGTGGCTGGCGGGTGGGCAGAACACGAGGTGGTTGCTCACCTTCTGCACACTGCGGAAGTTATGTCTTCCCACACCTACCTTGCCGAACATGCGGTACTGAAAATATCAACGACATACACTCACGGTTGTATCGTCGAAGGGTTAGGCAGTGGCGCAACTAGTGCATCCATAACTTTCCATGCGTTTTTGGATGGTTTTTTCCATCTCATGATGTGATGTGTGCGTCGATCAACGCTGATATGGCATGGCATCAATAATTAAATCTAAATTATGTTCCAATGTT
Organism: Sphinx pinastri; assembly: GCA_947568825.1. NCBI lineage: Eukaryota > Metazoa > Arthropoda > Insecta > Lepidoptera > Sphingidae > Sphinx > Sphinx pinastri. The sequence continues at coordinate 1,953,171 of OX387627.1, read as the reverse complement.
TAGGCATTCTTGCGCCGACGTCTGATAAAACTTTTTTCTCTATGGATTTCCGTAACAGTCTATTAACTAAGGCTGAGTTTTAAATTTCCCACACAACTTAAATTTTGAAGCCAAAGCCATGATTTGATTTTGATTTTGATTGCTTTACTTGGCTTTGATTCCGATAAGGTACCTACTGCGTCAAACTTCTGATTATTCCATAATCCTACGTAATATCCTCATTGTATTTTAGGGTAAAAAGGTATGTTACTATCTGGCTCCTAAATTTATGTTAATCTCTGCAAAGTCGCATTATTTATCTCTTTCTACTGCGTAAAAGAATGCCAAACGAACAAAACGATATATCATCATCATCATCAGCTACATGACGTCCACTGCTGAACATAGGCCTCCCCCAAAGATTTCCAGACGGACCTGTCAAAAGCGGCCCGCATCCAACGATATAATATGCATTTATTTAAATGTATATCCTATCCAATTTGTTGTGATTGACTAAAATAAGTATAGCACAGTCTGTCTATATTGATAAGGTTTTAAGTTTATAAAGCGTTGATATTTTTTTTAATCAATAAATAAAATCAAATGACTCCACCTATAAGCATTGATTTATAAAAAAACCTATAAGCCTACATATCGCGCATCAAATACTATTTTTGGCTACAAAATACAAATCATATTGACGTCAAAAAGATTAAATCTATTTACACAATTAATAAGTTCATATTCATCGCTCATTATCCGTTGCTTTTAATTATAATTTTGCTGTATTTCCTGACTTAGCTAATTAGGAAGGTACCTATTTTTATAGATAAAAAGGTTATTACGGCATATCATTAATGATTATTTTAATTATATTTACACAGCCATGCTTATTCCTATCCTAGCGTCGGCGTGAGGTGTCCCGAGGATATTGTTCTAATGTTATTATCAACTATAAGGGGTTCAACAGTAGAAGACTGCAGAGACTCTTTCAAACTGTTTTAAGGCTTTTAAAATCAGTTATCCCAATTAGAGCTTTTCCGGCAATAGTAGTAAAGAGTAGATAGAATTTATGAAATGAAGAATTCAGTAATCTCAGCGTGAATTCGTATTTCAAAACTTCGCTCTATCTGGTTACCTCTTCACAACTTGGCTGTCCCTGGCCTTGGGCATGATACCGGATCCTGATAGTTAACGGTGGCAGCTGTGAATTTACCTGTGCATCTGACATGTAGATCGGGGACTCGAATATGATCCAGATGACGACTTCGTTGCATTCCGGGGACGTCAGCGAGCCCGCGTATGTGAAGTAGTTGTATTTGTTTGGACTTAGCAGCTTCCTGAGAAAATTAGATGGATTGGGAAATTGGTGCCTTTTGACTATTGTACCCTCTTTAATTACTCTCTTACCATGTTTATATTAATGAATGTTATTGGCATTTAGTCAGGGTGGACCTGAATCTCGATATATTTAGGTACCTATCATCATGGATACCATGAAATAATGTTCAATATACAAAACATGGTATTATCAAATTAAAGGTGGTAATCTACCCACGCACAATTAATGGTTTTTGGTAATGAAGAACAACCGGTTCTAATGAGCGGTATCCTGGCCAAATTTGCAATGAAATGTGGGCCCGTCAATTCATGCAGTATTCGATTTCCGCCCACATGCTAATAAACGTGGAATTCAGGAAGTTGTGCAGACGAAGACTCATCAATACCTTATCAAAACTCTTGAGAATTCATCTTTCTTCTCTTCACTACATTCTCTCGTAATCGTGTTTTTCACTCTGTTTGTGTTCTTAACAATAAAATTTTATAACTTTACCAAGGATAGAGATTGAAATTCTTAATTAACTCTCAATCGACAAATATTCGGGGTTGAGATTGCTATCTTGATAGCAGGTCTTTATATATCTAGGCATAATATTTAATAATTAATATTATCCATACGTCATATCCAGCAGCACGCCGCTGAGTCTCTCGCCAGTGTTGAGGAGCCTCGGGATGGTCTGCGCCAATTCCTCAGTGTTCTCTGTGTCGAAGTCGTCCAGGTCACTTTGCACCTGATTTGGAATAGGCCTAATTGATAACTTATTAAGAAATATTTCCAATGCATTTTGTCCTCACTTGTGTAAAGTTTTGAATTTTAAATACTTACCAGGAACTATGAAGGCCCTTTTTCCCACAACACCTAGACCCTAATAAAACATTTAGAGACCAATGGAAGCCCTAGGAAAATGTCAAGGAGCAAGGGATGTTGTACCTTCATGTTGATGTGCGGCCCCTTCAGTCTAATTTCTTCTTTAAGTTCTACTTAATATGGCTTTTTCGTAGGTAGATGTCAATATATATTTGCCATTGACACTAACTACGTTATTATCTTGTTGCTTACCTGGCAGAAGACAGCGACGATCGCCAGCCCATCCTTCTTTCGCAGAGCTTCCATCACAGTGAGATCAGACCGCACGTGCACGAAGTGGATCTCCATCGGGTACCTGATTAAAATGATCATGACGAGTAAAACAGATAAGAACAATATTGAAATAAAGAATAATCAGATTCTTAAAATTTTTTTTTTTTATATGATTTAATTCTTATTGAATTGACATAAGTTTTAAAATTATTGCTGTTTATTATTAGTTAGGCGCTGCCAATTTTCTTGTAGCGGTAAATTACCATAAGTATTACTTATTATATTGATCATTAGATTTTATCAACACCCCTATCGTTCTTTTGACTGCTGATGTCTCTATGTAAAATTAAAAACGAATGTGAAACTAAAAAACCCAAATGCCTAAAAATCGAGGAAATCATGTTTTTGAACCACAATTAATCTAAGAAGTTAAAATACAACCAATCAAAACGAGTACATACTTCATTCCGTTGATAGAATGCTCTGAGAGCCAGTGGAAGTGCATCTGCTCGAGCCTGTACTGATGCTTGAGCGGCCCGCCGGTCAGCACCGGATGGATCGTCTCGTCTCCTTCACAGCTGAATTGTACTAAAACACAGGAAATTATTCAGGACCTCAGTTATTTACTTTGATCAACAGTGAGCAAGTAGCAGTGCTGGTGATGGGATATAACTTGTATCCGCCCGGATAGCGACCAGGACCACCGTACATAAGGTGCTAAACCCGTCATAGTGGCCCACGTAAGTGTGCCGCGTTCCGGGATCTGCCTGAGTATATCCGGTTCAAACAGGCCGTTGTGTCTGCCAAGGGATTATCATCTCTCGTTAGTCGACAGTCCATCTGGACCTCTCTCCACTTACCATCACGTGCAGTGGGGTCACATTGCTGAGCCGGAATCTATACTATAATATTATAAAGAGGAAAGATTTGTATGTAAGTATGTTTGTAACGAATAACCTCAAAAACTACTGAACGGATTTCGAATTTGGCACACGGGTAGATCATGTCCTGGATTAACACATAGGCTACTTTTTATCCCGGTAAAACTTTTTCACGCGGGCGAAGCCGCGAGCAGAAGTCTAGTTAAAAATAAAGAAAGCAAGTAATGAGTGTAGAGTGATAGGTAACTATATCATCAGCGAAATGCCATGTAAGTACGTATGTATGTATAAGTATGTTCTTTAGTCTGGATGACAGCAATGCTTGCACACTGCAGCTCTCGGCTTACCGACAGAAGCAGGTAGACAATGAACGGAGGTGAACTGCCTCGGTTACGTGGTTGTATTTCGTGCGAGGTTCTACTATCGCGTTGAGGTCTCGAATTAAATCATGAGTCGCGCAAAGTTACAAAGAGTTTTTCTATTCAATATTAGCCTGGAGTATAGAATTGAATCCGGCAAATAGCGTTAGCCTCACCCCCTAAAATAACCTAACATAGCTGCCGAAATATAGGTTTGTTACATCTCTGACTTCCCTCTGAAACGAGAAAAAGGCGTGATGCTGTGTATTATGTATGTATGTACCTATGTATCTTCCCATAGCAGCTTTCGTGTTAACTGTGAGCCCAACCGCTTCGCTGATGTGAAACATACTTACTGGTATGTCCATTATTAACCCCAGATACCAGAACCTTCTGATATCCAATGAACTTCAAGGCTCCGTTTTTGATGAACTGGCTGTTGAAGTCCTTGATGACGTCAGTTGTCCTGATGTCTATGGGCGATTGTCTCTTCCCGCCTTCTCTACATTTACTGCCGGGCCAGTTCGTCTCGTCTGTATTCAAAATAGCTGAGGTTATAGTAACTTAAAACGGGTAGACCGAGTGTAATTACTGGTGGTAGGTCTCTCATTATGTAAGAGGCCGTCTGGGTGGGTACCACCGCAATGTCTATTTCTACCGCCAAGCAACAGTGTGCATGCACTGTTGTGTTTCGGTTTGAAGGATATTGTAGCCAGTATAACTACTGGACATAATGAGACTTAACATCTTATGTCTCAGGATGACGAGCGCAGTGGAATGCCACTCAGTATTTTGTCAGTCAAGGTGCTGGATGGTGTTGCTACTGTTTATGGGTGGTCGTATCGCTTACCATCAGGCGAATGGCATGCTCGTCTCGTCATTCAAAGCAATAAAAAAAAAAAAAATAGTTTCAAGGAGCACACGAATTATAGGTCTAAGCCATAACTAAACGGTGGCGGCCTTAGCCAGCGTGAGAGCTCGAGCGGGAGCAAAAAATTGTTTCCGATTTCAACAATTTCGTAGGTGAGTGCTTATGGTGCGTTAATAAATAGGGTGGTGACCTTAAAAGTCCTCAGTTAGACATCGCGTGAGGTCCTTCGACTTAGCGCACCGCCACAGGCGGTTGTCCGGTCCACTGTTCATCCCCTAATATCTAGATATTTGATACTTACCGTCGTAGCTCCATGCCGGACCATAGTACGACACTGAAGACGCAATTTCTGTGAAACAATTAATTGCAATGTTATTTGCTGCACCGATATAGATTTTTAATCTAGGAAACCATTTTAGATACCTGTAGCAATAGACAGGCATAGTTACTCCACTGATTACAAACTCTCGGGACACTTCTATTTCGAACGAGGCAATACAACAGCGACGATATAGCCTCAACCAGGAACTTTTAAATTGTAATTGCAATAGTTGCTAATCGTAAGCAGTCCATCCGAAAATTAATTTCTTTTGGTTTTAAATATTAGACGTTGACATACCTACTAATTTTAGTTGTTACGTAGTTCTGCTCGAAACAGTAAAAAGTGGATTTGGGATTATATTTTTATTTTAGGTAGGTACTTCAATATTATTTATTGTATATTTATTATACAATAAATTCTGCAAGGCTGAGGTCTCGGGTTCGATCCCCGGGTCGGGCAAAGTGATATTGGATTTTTCTATTCAATATCAGACCGGAGTCTGGAATTTGTGCCCGATATGGCGATAGGCTCGCCTATAACATCCTGGGACGGAATACGCACGGCGAAAAGTGGGTGCACTAGTTGCGCCTTTGCCTACCCCTTCGGGGATAATAGGCGAGAGTGTGTGTGTATGTCACATAAATGTATAAACCGACCAAATTTAAAAGTCACATTAATCTATGATCTCAAATAAATGGAAATAAAATGAGTACTATCTACGTTAGCTGTTTGCTGTTTAACACAATAACTGTTAAATGGGTTTTTTAATACATCAATGGTCAAATACAATTAACTTTAAACCTGTGAAACAGGCCCTTAATCTTTACTATATCAAGAAATGCGTACTCACCCAAAACCATAGCAGTAACCACGACCCACCAGCACATTGTACTACCACGCCAGATGCACCACGACTGATATCTTTGATGATCTGATATTCTTTGCGTAGTGTAAATAAGAGTTGTTTGTTAAACAACCATTGTCACCAATGTTATTGTAACGGATTTTGGTACGATTTCGATTGTATCATGTAACGTTCGTTTGTTTACATTCGCCGCATATTTTGTTGGCGATTTTCTTACCTTATCACAATGGAATTTTCTCGACGTACAAAGTAGGAAGTGAATATAAAGGAATGGGAAGCCGATTGTGTGGACATCATGTTATCGTATCTGCAAGTAAACTAAATACTAGAGATTTAGAACGTAAGAGTATCGTAGGTCTATGAGAAAACAGTTATGAGTGTGCGTGCGGAAGGCCTTTACTAAAGCTGTTTATGCATGTTACCAACAACCAAGTGCCTATTTAATTTAATATATTCTAAATGCTATAGGTATGAAGATTTTAAATTCAGTGATTCCTCCAGTTTATTGGCTCTTGCGGATGTTTGCTCTTAGAATGGCTAGGATTTACTTGTCAATTGCTGCTTAAATATATGACTACTATATTGTGTCTATAGATATACACAGCTAATAAAAGTGATGGACATCTTGGATCTAATAAAACCTGAGTTTCTGTCATTTAAATTTGTACCTACCAGATTTTTCTCTATCCTATGATCTACCAAAAGACGTAATAATTTTGCCTAAAAGCGGTTGCACTTATTGTGCCACTGCCTACCCCGTCGGGGATGATAGACATGAGTGTGTATGTACCGACTAAATATGCAAAGATTATTAATAAAAACGAATACTTACGAATGTTCAAAAACATAGATCCAGATGATACAATAGCTTCGGATTATGATACCAAAAAAAAAAAATGCAATTGATTTTATCAGTCAGCTTCACCCTCACGAAAGGGTTTTTCCGGGATAAAAATCCCGCTATACATTTTTCTGGGATAAAAAGTAGCCTAAAACCTTCCCAGGGTCTCGAACTATCTCCATACCAAATTTCATAGAAATTCGTTCGGTAGTTTTGAGTTTATCGCGTAGGAACAACCCTTTTTACCCCTCTAGGAGTTGAATTTCGCAAAATCCCATCTTAGTGAGCACCTACGTCCTAAAAGGAACCCCCATGCGAAATTTGAGACTCCTAGCACTTGTAGTTTTTGAGATTTCGTGATGAGTGAGTGAGTGACCTTTCGCTTTTATATGTATAGATATGCAGAATTATTTATTGACGTTAATAGTTATATTTGAGTTATAAATAAATTGTATTTTATGCTGTAAAGTAATTTTATGGTCCAGTGTCAGTAATGTTACCAGTTATGGTCTGTCTTATTCGAAAGGGCAAGGGAGAATGTATCACCGCAATATCTATTTCTGCCGCCAAACAACATTATGTAAACACTGTTTTGTTTCGGTTTGCAGAACATTTAGCTGGTGTTATTATTTCAAGCATCATGATTGAGCACTATGTGATATGGAATGCTTTGTGCATTTGGATGGTATAGTAATTTATGAGGTAATGAGCAGTCAGCGCTTCTCGTAAAGCGACACTCGTCTCATTGAATAAAACTTCTAAGATGATGAACCCTTGTTGCGACCTCGTTCAGCCCACTCGTTAAATCAGGCCGGCCGTGCCGTATCTTGGACAACTAGATAATAGATCTCAAGTCCCCCCAACTCTATTGTGCTAATCGCCGGGGAAATCTAGACGTCTAGTTTAGCTAAATCCGGTGTCAAGGATTATTTTTATGTAAGATGCGACAAACTGCAGCCATCTTGCGACTTGGACCGATTTTGATATGGCTTTTGCTGACAGCTGATAAGGAGTAAGTTTAGGTATTTCAAATAAAAATCCCTTTACAATTTGATCGAAATCTGATTCAGATGGGACATTAACTTTCACTAAGTTTAGGTCCGTGGAGATATAAGCTACTCTATTACGAAAGTGATCACACCAGGTAAACCTGGGACCTTTCGTTCTTGAAAAACCCAATAACCCTGCCCGAACCGGGATTGCAACCCGAGACTTCAACGCGGTAGTCGTGCAGCAATACAACAACCACCGAGGCAGTCCGACGAGCTAGTATTCATACACAATTTATATTTGCTATCCAGTGGGGTACAAATATACTTATTATTGTATGACCTGTTGGCACGCGAGTTGTGACTTTTGTTATCATTATCGCAAAGAAAATATGAAAGATAGTGAATTATTTAAAACTATAACATTAACTGTGCCACAACATACGCAATTTTATGGCCGCGCTTTGCTTTTAAAGGCAATAAAATTTTCACCTCCGTATGTAAGTACCTATGTATTGTGTAATAAATTATGATAAGATTTTACATTATTAAAACAGTAGCGAATCTGTCTGTTCATTTGTTCGCGCTTTATAAGTGTAGAAAAAGGCTGAACGAATTTCGATTTATTTTGCTGTTACTTGAAACTCGAATATAAACATTTGATATACGGGGTCATTTTGACATTGCGTTAATAAATGAAATCACATACGTATCTCGTCGAAAATAACGCTTTCCATTAATTTATTTTAACCATAGACGTAAAATAAAAAAGTGTAAGTTTCGAACAAAATAAATATCAATAAAAAGTAACTTCAGTTTACACGCCCTCATGCCACTACTACTGCTCTAAGATAATTCGTCACAGCGGCAACATTATACTTTCATTCAGAAAAACACTTTCGCACACACCATATTCGCACTAAACTACGAAATGATCAAAAAATTTGAAGACTACAACCGGGATTTTGGCAATAATATTCGTTATTCATGGATGATTTTTGGCAAGATGTTAGAAGAGGTAAAGACGAATATGTGGTGTCATTTAGTAATGCAATGTTAAAATGACCCTGTATATGCGCAGTCTACAGAGGCACACGCTGAATTTGATGTTAAAAACCATTAAAAACAATGTAATCCAAATAAATCATACGCCGCGCCGGTCGCCTGAATAGGGTTTTGTAGATTATTCTATTCAGAATAGCAAATATTCATCAAAATTGTTAAAAAATAAGCAAGCAATTCCTATTTCACAAATTACTATGAGTTAAAGTGGGCGCGTAGTACGGCTATCTCTCTGTCTCTCTTTTACGCCCGCACGTTATGCTCGGTGACATCACAATGCATGTGTTGCGTCTCTTTCCGATATATTTACCTCTTTCCCTAGATTTGAATAGCTTCTAACTTATTTATTTTTAGCTGACTTACATAATAATTATTTCTGTAATGAATTTTGTTTAAGGTAATTTTTTGATAAATGTAGTACTACTACCTATCCGCATATATTATTTTGATCCTGATTATATTACTATACCGTCACATAGCGAGAATTTCACCATGTAACCGGTCAATATCCAATCGGGTACAAAGTGTTTTACCGGATATATTATATCCGGGACCCGCCCACGTTTTGCTAACTCTTCCGAGGAAGAGGATGTCGTAAAAGTCGATCAAGGGACAGAGGTACGTGGGAAGCAAATTACAGTAATTTCTGGGACGGTGTTAATATCTGATTTTGGGGAGCGTGAACCGGCTCAAAATTATATTTCTGGCTTCATAACATTAGGTAGGGTCGGGTCGATTAAAATAAATTTACGGTGTATTTTCGCATCGCCTCTTTGTCCTGGTATACTTACTACTTAGATTGAGAATCCCAGGTATTTAGAACTTCGATTAGTAAAATACGTCACCAATTTGCTTCTAAATGGTGTAAATCGTACTGTTTTCGGAAATATACGTGTAAGTAAAGGTGTAAAAGGGAATAAATAAAATAATGATAATTATAATATTTTTATTTACAACGGCCAACACAATGCGACCGGAGTCATTCATGCAACACATATCAGATACCGTTGCTACCGTCAGTGCATCCTGACAGCCCATTTATGCAACATAAAATTAATTTTGTAGAGGATATAAAGACGAAAGTCCTTACCAAGGCTGTAGTAAACTTAGTGTTTTTAAAATTTACATCAATTAATAATTCATTCAAATAACTTTGGGCATGCGCAAACGATACCTTTAAAACACTCTTTAAAACATTATAGCATTATTTTTTATTTGGATCATAGCACTAAGCGTCAGATATCCGTCAATGACACCTGCATTTGTCAGTAAAAACGCCAGTAACGCGGTGTCACAAATTTATACTTACTTACTCCGCTGGCTCAGCAACCCAAAGTGACTCTTGGTCTCTGAAGCGAGAGTCATGCAGATGACCCTGCCCTGTGCCAGCTCTCTTCAATTACTGGCACAAAGTTGGCGCAGGTCACCTTCTACCAAATCCCCCCAGCGGTACCTAGGTCGTCCCACCGGCTGACGACCTGTTGGTCGACCCAGATACGCGCGTCACAAATATATTATCATATAAACCTCAGCATAGTTCTAGCATGCAGGTGCTGATGCAGGTACTTCCTGATCAGTTGTCACTGACGTTTTCTGACACTTGACGCTACGATCAAAAGTCTGTATCTAAAAACTTCTAACTACATTAAAATACAATTAAAGCTATTAAATATATTAAATGCAACGACAAATTCAAAATATTTAGAACACTTAACTAATAGAGAATAGCTAAAAAATAGCACAATAACGCTAAAGTATTTACAAGACCGTAAATTAAAATGTGGCATTTGCATAGATATAAATAACAGTATATCTTTTACGTAAAGAAACATACATAATAATTTCGCAACGAATCGCAATATGTAAAGGTTAAGTTAAAAATACAGATAACAGCATAAATATAATATAATTACGTTACATTTTTTTAGCTGTCCAATAAATCAGACACTTCCTTTTTCAAAAGGTTAACTATAATTATTATCTTCTTGATATAAATCTTTCTTAAGTAGTTCTCTAAATTGTAATACATCAAAATCCATTAACTAATTTAGTAAAAAATGGCGCCTTGCGTGCAATAGTGAGTAGCCAGGCGGTGTCTGAAAAGGCAAGAATGGCTATTCACAATGGTGTGCTGGAGCCGACGCTTATGTATGGAAGTGAATGTTGGGTTTGGCAAAAGAAGCACGAAAGTCGAATGCTAATGCAAATGCAGTGGAAATGCGCTCCTTACGGAGTATATGTGGAGTCACCATTGCTGATCGCATGAGGAATAGTATGATAAGAGATCGATGTAAGTTGAAGGATGATGTGGTGACTAAGATTGAAAGAAGTATGCTAAGATGGTTTGGGCACGTGGAGAGGATGGATGAAAGACGGAACACAAAAGGTATTTATCGAGTGAATGTGGATGGTACGGCTGGAAGGGGACGCCCGAGGAGAACGTTCTCTGACTAAATAAATGATCTTCTCCTAAAGGGGCAGGTCAGGAGTACCTTTAACCGACGAAAATGTATGAAAAGAACTATGAATGTGGAAGAAGCGAAAGAGGTGTGTCAAGATCGTAGCATGTGCGCTCAATAGTCTCTGCCTACCCCTATGGGATAAGGGCGTGAGTGTGTATGTATGTATATAATATGTAATTTAGTAAGTAAATACCTAGAGAAATTAACAAAAGGTGTGATAGGGAATTCTTAAACAATATTTTAGTAATATAAAATACTGATTTAGAAAAAATACTTTTAAACATAGAGATTATATCTCGTAAAGCTTACATAATTAGCTGAAATGCTCTAAAAATGCCACTACGTCTATAATTTATAATGTACTCGTGGCTGATCGCGATCTTATTCCTAATAAAGAATCTTTTACAATTGCAAACGGAGATAACACGCCATTTATCGTTTTGTTCTAATTTATAAGTGGATTTGGTGAAATAAGTTGTAATCTAAGAGACAAGACTAATTTATGACGTACTTAAGCCGTTAGCACAAACCTAGGCTAGACGTACATACAAAATCCTCTTGCAAAAATGAGGACCGTAATGCGATACATCAAGTACATTCTTTTGTTAGAGAACATGATATTATAAAAGAAATATAATATTTTTGTTTGCTATTACCGCTTAGATATTATGTGCCTTTAATATTGTGTTATGACTTAGATTTATGACACGTACAAAGTCTATATTATAGACAAAAAGAGCAACTTTGTCACTCTTGTTGAAGACCTCAAAATTTTCTTGGCAAATCAATTTTTAATTCAATTTTGTGTTTTCATGATGCAGACATGTAACAAAATAGCTTTAAAACTAATAAAGCCACATTCAAATAATTTGAGCGTAACGGATTACTTAAACATTCCATTAGGAATCTAAGAAACCTGAAAACGATTCTTTTAGAACCAAAATGTATTGCCCTGACCGACATGATCAGTAACTGCGACCTTTCAGAACCTCGTTTACAACTTGGCGCACTGTTTGACGCTGTCTCCGAAGATCCGTCTCTTGAAGTTGCCGATTAAGCAGATGCTCTTGCTGAAGCCAGCGCCGAGGGTCGAGGAGAGGCAGTGCATGATGGCGAAGAGAGTGCCGATGATACTGGGGGCGATGATGGAAGAGCAAGAGGCTAGGGAGCGGTATACCACGCGGTTAACTGCTTGAAGGCTTCTGTAGTTGTCACGACCGCCTACGTCTGCTTCCGTGATTAGTTTGTACTGTTGGAGCAAGTTGTGACTATGTAGGCGTATACAAATATTTTAATATCTTCATTAATAACAATAGCATAGGACAAACAGGTGTTTCGTTTGATAGTAATCGCCCAGATTACTATGATTAGATTGCAAAAAGATATTTAAAAAAAATCAAATTACAAGGCCCTGCATGGCACTGAAGTTATCAAACTATCAACTAATTTAAACTTATACAGACTTGACGAAAGTGGGTGTCTAGGTTGCACCTTTGCCTACGCCTACGGGGATTAAGGCGTTATATGTGTTTGTTTTATGAGGACAGTTCATCCAGAGTAGGGTTGTGTCCCAAAGTTATTTAAGTAATATTGAATAATTCTGTATACCTGTGCGTCAGAAATGATGATAGGTTTATCCATGACGATCCAGGTGACGGCCTCCTGGCACAGCGGCGTGGTGAGGGAGCCTTGGTATGTGAAGTAAGACTGACTGTCTGGGCTCAGGAGGCGGCTATGAGATGAAAAAAAATATTTACAAACCAGCCAAAAGTGGGCGATGCTCGCGCATCGATGGTTCCCTATCTAAAATTCATTTGTCTTTATACATATATGATATACTGATAAAGTGTGTTTTCTGTCTCGGTCTTCGCGATCTGCAAAGTTTGTTCTCCCTATTACGTAGCACGGTGGTATCACTTATATTGTTTTTATCATAAAATGGTAAACAAAACAGTAGTTTGTTTAACGCCATTCGATGTGAGTGATTGTCATCAATAGATTATAATTGCTCTAGTAGCATTTTATTTAGGTCAACATCAGTGCAGTTGTTTCGATTAGAATAAGTTGTCCAGGATGGGAATTTTTAAGTATGCCAGCGTGGCAATGTTGGCGTCCATTACCTACCTGTTTACACGATCCCTGCGCTGATGTTAAAGTTGCCACCGCTGGCTGTTTTATTAGGGATAGATTTGGTCCTAAGTATTATGGATTTCTCACTTTATGTATCGATTAATCTCGAAATTACCAAGCCATGGTTGTTATCTAGAAGCTCTCTCATAATCATACTATATATCTACCACCGAAAATTCAACGGTGACTAAAACTACCTTCCTTTAATTACGGGCCCTTTGAAGGACAGTTAGTCAAGTCAGTTAAACAATTAGTCAAGCTATTGTTAGAATTTAAATCGGTTTTGAGGCTCTTAAATAAAGGAATTCGATATGCATATACCTACTTAATATTAATTTAACAAGCATAGGGAATTGATGAGATGGTACGAAACCCTAGAGAAGAACAGGGGCGAGCTATCATGATGCTGATAATCGCACCTTTAGAACGAAAACGACACAATTCAAAAGAATCGAAAATTGAGTTATCGCCATAAGTTCACTTAAAACTGGTCCTTTTTTTATAAAAATATAATAAAAAAGGGCCCAATATAACAGTTTGGTCCTTTTTCCGCTTGAATATGGCTGTGTTTGAACTATTGTTATATTGAGAACTTCGTTTTAAGTCATTTTATGAAGACTACTCAAGTTTCGATTTTTTTGAATTGTGTCGTTTTCGTTCTAGAGGTGCGATATGTTCGCCATCTTCAGGATACGTTCCTTATAATTCCTTCCCTTAAGGTTCGGTAAAGCAGCCACGACTCATATAGCGTAGTAGTATTATACGGACACGTTAAAGTAACCTCACTGAATCTGACCGAATTGGAGTACGATCCAGATCGGGTTTCGAATAGAGATCCCTCGCCAGTTGACATAATTATGCCGGCTTGTTTCAAACCGGCTATAGGTAAACAGGCTGATCCCGGAACGCTACATACTTAGGACACTATGGCGGATACAAATAACCTACCACTAGCATAGCGATTATAATCAATCACTAAAGCAAACTTTATTTGCGTCTACCATAAAATAGGTACCAAGGATGCTACTCACGTGATGTCAATACTGGTGGGTTCAGTTATCCTTGCTTGCCGGTCAATGAGTCCGGGCACCGCCGGCATGATCTCTTCTAACGCGTGTTCGCTTTCTTCATTCTCCGAGTAGATCTAGTCATCGATAATATATCAGTGAATGCTATGGCAGATTTAAAGCCAGCGACAATCAATCAGTCATTCTCAATGGTCAGTAACAAACTAATATGATATGGTATTTTCTGATCTTATTTTATTTTGTAATTCTATCTAGATGTTATTTGTATGGGAATGCTGTGCATACCTTTACTAGTCATATGTATCAGAATTTGTACTATTATTTATTATGTGTGATTTTTAGACTTGTGTGTTATTTAATAAATAATTAAAGAAATAAATAAACTAATATTTTCTTCTGGCACTGTCTTTGCTCATGGGCAATGAAGCTCACACAACATAGTATTGCATCTTGGTTTAAGCTTATATTTGTTACTAAGAAAATTCGCTAGACAGATAGGCAGGGGTCGGTCACCCAGAAAATAGTTTAAACCCCGGAAGAGGGGCAATCGCCATTAGAGGCAAATGTCTTAAATCCGGGCGTCAGAGGACATTTAAGAGGATGTATAGTCAGCAGCAGATATACCAACCAATACCAAAAATATTTTGAATACTTTTTTGTGCAAATGTTTTTGGTTTTCTTATGAGTGTAGAATTATTTAGGTACATAGTGCGCTCATTTATATATCTGCTGCTGTCTGCACTACAAGTAACGACTTGAAATTGCTAGATATAAAGATAATTTTTTCGAATGCAAATTCTTTAAGCGACCTTCAGCCAATTTTACTAATTCATGGTATATACCGTGTTTATTAAAACTACTTTAAAATTCGATGTCATAATATGTAACAAACAGATAGTCAGAGAATACTAAACTTTAAAACTGTAGAAATAAGAATTACCTCACACATGACACCAACGACGCTCAGCCCATCAGGTCTCAGCACAGCCTCGTCTACTGTCAGGCCGTTCTTGATGTGCACCATGTGGATTTCTAGAGGGTATCTGGGGGAAGGTTAACACAGTCAATTCAGAATTAAAATTAAGACTGATCGTTTGCCTGACTTGGGTCTTGGGTAGGTACTGGACCCAATCTATTCTCCTATGGAATTCGCTTCCTCTCGAAATCAGGGCGTCTAACACACGGCTAGCATTTAAAGTGAGAGTTCGGCAACTACTTTTGAATGAAGCGTAAGAATCACCACTTTAATTATATTTATTTTGTTGTTATGAGGATGAATAATAGATGACCTAATTCAATAAGGGCGACGTCCACATCTGACATACGGACAGAAATGTCCACAATAATTGTCCAAATATTATTATAATAATATGTCGGAATGCGGATATGTTTATATTTTGGTAGCGTAGCTTAACTCATCAGAGAGAAATCTAATCTAATTGTTTGGCCAGTTGAATGGTTAGTTTTGACTAGCTTTTTGTTGACGATCGTTTTGTAAATAAAAATGTTTCAGACTTTATTTATCTTTTCGATGTTTTTCTAAGTTTAATTTTCTATTATAAAAAAAAATACTTTATTCATCACGTAGGCGAACATAGTTGCACTTATGATAAGTCAAGATACATTAAATTGATTATATTAATAATTATTATAAATACCAATGGTCACTTATATAACTACCGACATTTTTATTGGGAGTAAATCTATGATAAGAAATAAACAAAAACAAAAACAAAAAAACAGCTCGGGCTGGCAGGTAAGGGGATATAAAAAGGACATCATTTTATTAAAATAATGGGAGGAACGCGTCGCGATCCTCACCGGTGAGGACACTACAGGCCCTAGCCTAGCTATTATCACCCAGACATATTAGGTGTCAGTGTTATAATGCCTAGTTGCAACAATGATTTGAAAGCAAACGGCAATACAACTGTTATCGACTGCAGTGTCTACTGGTTGATTGCAGAGACAGGGAGAAATAGACAGTAGACCTATTCAGAATTATTAAACTATGTATTCTATTGATATGGTTTTTACATTCCTTGACGTGGAAGAGGCGTGGTTACATAATCTTATGTAATGCAAATTTAGAAGTAAGCTAATTAAGATTCCTGACTATATAATGAGGTAGGTAAATATAGCTACTTATCTCATCAGATTTAAATATTGAATTTATAATCTCGGACCTCTTTAATGGTAACAAAGTTTACAATGACAAATTAAAATATTGCAAAATGATAGCAAAATCGCAGGCAATACTATGGATTGCGTAATTATTTCCTATTGATTATTATGTTCCAGCTTTTGTCAAGAGTTAGATAGTAGGACCAACTTATTTAGATATTCCACCTGCTAAAGAATTTGTTCAGTTTTTTACTCAGAGAAAATGAGGAATGACGGTATCGTTGTTTTTTATACGTTAACTGAGATTTTCGGAGGCCAAATAATCTTTATATTTCTTATCCCGATTTTTATCTAAGTTCCTTCTTTCTTCCACCACTTAATAAATTACTAGTAATATTCCGAGCTAAGTTTTAATATTATATTTAAGTTAATCAACCTTTGTTCAAACTTAATCTGCAAGATCATAATCATTAAGACATATATTGTTGGATGATGAATATCTAATTAATTTGATAGTAATTCCAATAAGGCATGATATGGAGGCGACAATAACTTCTTTGTTTTCAAGACTGATAGAGAGATAGCAATCAATGACGACGTCAGAAAAAACACTTTAATACTAGGAGTAGGAATTACATGAAGTATTTTTTACTTTTACATATATTGGAAAGAATAAGTGTCATACTCACTTCATGCCATCGATGGCATGTTCCGAGAGCCAGTGTAAATGGAACTGCATGAATGTGTAGTTCCCAGTCAGCGGTCCTCCAGACAGAACGGGCGCTATTGAACCAGGAACGGCGTCCCATCTCACTGTTAACAGAGAAATTGTTAGAGAAATGACGTGCTTAAAGTAAGCTGCGACGATATATGGTAGATTAAGATGGTTGAAGGTCACAGCGGTAAGATCTTGGAGTAGCAGTAAAATTACATAGCATGTCCTACAAGCTGGACCAAATAGAGTTGCGTGGTGCAAGAAATAGGCAAAGTATTGGTACATACGCTGAAGGACTTGAAGCAAGAGATCAAACACTTTATAAAATAGGTAAATCTACTCTTATCTTTATTACACTTTTGATATTAATTTGAGGATTGTAGATAGAAATAGATAAATTATAATCTATCACTTATTGCCATTCATGATTACGGCTAGTTTTGTATTTATCTCTACTTAAATGGATTAGGATTAGAACCATTTCGTTAATTGCTAGTGATAATTTAGTATAGACTATAGAGTATCATAGAGTACAAATATCAAAGAGTACCTCCATTTCATTACGAGGATTTTACTTTGCTTTCATTCATTTTATGGAAGTCCCTGGGCCAATGACAGATTACCATGACCAAGTTCCTCATAAACGATAATTGGTGAGACGCATCAGAGAATAGTATCATAAAGCCTCGTGAACGTCAGCTGCAATTCCGTGGGTGCGATGAGTGGCGGTAACCTCCCAAACACAGTCATTTCCTCCCACCTAAAAACTTGTTTAAATTGTAGCTAACCCAATACCTCTATTTCTTCAACTCATGATTTGTTAGTCACTCATGACTTTATCAGGACTAACATAGTAACCACTAAGTTACCATAGCGACTATTGGTATCTAGTTGAATACTGACCGACGACCAAACTAAGACAGCCCTTAATTCTTTTTTGTTTTAACGCGGGCTTATATGCCGTTAGCCTGACAAGGGTCGGCTTTTCTGGCCACACTGGACTTTTAGGGTGAACGCTTTAGGCGCTAGCAACCCTTGATTTAAGTGACCATGCTGAGGGCAACCCACTAACTGGTTACGAACCTCGGCTCAAGACGGTGACTAGAAGAGGATGAGACATTAACGATTAGTGGGGAAGATTGGTATTTAACCTAATCCTATCCATTTATTTCGTCGGCAAAAGGGTCGGAACTGTTAGGGGTCGGTGGGGCGACGAAAAAGTGGCGAGGTCCTCGGCGACGAGGACGGAATTTCGGTCTTGTGGAGTGTAAGAGTTTTAAGAACTCGTTCTTACGACAGATGGCCAGAGTGATATCGTCCTCTGGATCGGTTAATACTGAACGCGGCCGTCTCCATTTGGCGGCGGTCAAATGGAGAGAGATCTTCCAATGGCTAGGGCCTTATTTATACTTAACTGTCACCCCCGATTAACAATTTGACATCTCGACCTGTTTTGCACGATTACTACTTTAAAACTACCCGACGCTCCGACATATATTTTTTTTCTTCGTGCGTGGGAGGCTACCACCGCTCATCGCGCCCACGGTACCGCAGCTGACGTTCAAGAAGCTTTATGATACTATTCTCTGACGTCTCACCAATTTTCGTTTGAGAGGAAATAACTGACAAAAGTTTGCCCTGGCTCAGGGGTTATAGTCTCTATTAAATAAAAATATGGCAAAAGGCGGGTCAAATATAGGTACAATTTAATAAATGAAAGCTTTATATACAAATTGTTGTTTTTAATATTATTTAATAAGACGTCTACCTTTCCTTTCCTTTAATTGGTTGCTGTATTTTGCACAGAAGACTACATATTATTATGGCTTTAAAGACACATTGATATTTATTTATCATTGACATTTTGTGTTTATGGACATATCCGCAATTTTTAACACTTTAATTAAATTATGTAAAGTAAGTTGTCTTTAATGTAAAATAATTACTTACGATAACGTTTGTGTTAATTGTGACTAAAGAATTTGCATAAAAACACAAGTTTAAATTGAATTAGTGATACTGAGCAAATGAGATAATTTTCTTTTTTCACATAATTATATCGTACACTAGACTTTTGCTCGCGGCTGCGCCCGCGTTAAACGTCCGGGATTAAAGTGTCACTTTATATTTTCACGGGTAAAAAGTAGCCAATGTTACTCACTGATAATGTAGTTTCATTCGTTACAAACATACAAAAATAGAAATCTTTCCTCTTTATAATATTAGTATAGATAATGATTCCTTATGTTTACGCGAATGTTAGACATTGAAATTAAACTATTATAACGGATTTTATCGCGGTTTTTTATATTTGTATAATTGTAAATTGAAGGTAGATTTGTAACACTAACTTTTCGGACCACCAACACCTCAGTCCGCCCCGTGACCACGAAGTGCTGCAAAGCCTTCGAAACGTCGGGAGAAAAATCAAATAAAAAACCGCGATAAAATCCGTTATAATAGTTTAATTTCAATTAGTATAGATTCTACGCAAAGATTCAACGGAACTGCATGGTGTCGGGGATAGTACAATACTGCGTAACTGGCATTCACAAATACCGCGTAAGTGACAAAAAATACAAATTGAGATTGGTACATAAAGACCGGGTTTTTTCAACTGTAGTTAGGGTAGTCATCGGTGTTATTAAGCTGGACGCGCTCGCAGAGCTTCGAGTGCTCCAGGTGCTGCGAGCGCGTCCAGCTTAATAAGACCCTGACAAAAAGATAACTACAGTTGAAAAAACGGGGCCTAAATGCGAAGTAAACATTGACACTTTCAGTGTTAACTCTCCCTTGAAAAACTATATTTTTGTCGCTTACGCGGAATTTGAATGTTAGTTATGCGGTACTGTACTAGTCTCTACGATTTTGTAACAGAATGACTACGAATGATATGCAATAGTAGATACCTACTATTTTTGATTGTAGTCGATAACCCGGTGAATTTCTTTCTAACCGACTTCAAAAAAAGGAGGTTCTGTATTCGACCCGTATGTATGTATGTATATTTTTCAGGGAAGGTTTTAGTATATAAGTTATTAGGATTTGATGGAGATCTTCGGAGATAGACAGTGGAACTCTTCAATAACTGACCCGCGACTTCTGCAATCGTATATCTATGATGTATTGTTTACGCCATTCCATAATTAAACAACAAATAAATAAAACCTTTTTAACACCAAAAATAAAACTGACTTCAAAACTCAGAACCTTCAAAACCACTACAAACCAATAAAATAGTTTAACATTATATACGTATATTTGCCCTATTTAAATTGCTAAGCTAAGCAAATATATGAACAAATATACGAAAACAATGTAAAATTTAAATTAGGCACCGATTCTAAATATCCGTATATAAAGTTAAATAATTTTTTGGTTTGTAGTGGTTTTAAAGTCGAATTTATTTTTTCTAATTACGGCTGAAAGTTTTCAAAACGATAAGGGATTGAAAATCTACATATAACTAAAAAAATATTGTTTAATGGCTCTGTTGCTTCGCGATTATATTGCTTAATCTCAGAATAACCCGAAAATAATTTTAGTTCTATTTTAGTTTGTTAAATTCTCGTAAACTTAGGAAATCATTATCATTTGTAATTTCAGTAGGAACTTACATGTATGTCCGTTGTTAACAGCAGTGACGGTGACATCACGGTACCCGCGGAAGACAAGCGGCCCTCGAATTTGAGTCTCGTCGCTGTCGAAAATGGCCTGTCCGGACATGATGTTGATGGGCGACTGCTGCTGCCCAGTAGTGCAAACTCCTGGCCATTGTGACTGGTCTGATGAAGATAAACAATTATTTTATACCAATACACACACACAGTATCACGCCTTTTATCCTCGAAGGGGTAGGCAGAGGCGCAACTAGTGCATTCACTTTTCGGCGTGCGTATTCCGTCCCATGATGTGATAGGGGGCGAGCCTATTGCCATATCGGGCACAAATTCCAGACTCCGGGCTGATACTGAATAGAAAAACCCAATATCACCTTGCCCGTACCGGGGATCGAACCCAATACCACAGCCTAGAAGTCGTACCGTAATACGGAATCGAGGCAGTTTACAAGTTAATATAGGACCTATTTCGTGGTAGTTAAAATAGACTGATCTTAGGGTCAAAAGTACGTCAGCCTCAAAGTATTATGTGGAGCTTGAATATCTAGCGTCCTCAACATCAGTTACTGCTACTTTTAACTGACCGACTGACTCATTAGTTGGATTTATAACTCATAGAACATAATACAAAAATCCCTATACTTACCGCTATATGACCATGCCTGTTGGTAGCTCACATCTGAAACAATAATAAAATATTTTTTAAAAGTTCCTTCCTTAAACCACGACATTTAGATTAGTATAAAACCTATGGAGGAAAGACGAGACGAGCTGTTAGCTGGCTTGATGGTAAGCGTCGCACTTGACTAAATAATTATACCACCAAAATGCTCAAATTACAATGCGCTGCAAGACTCCGCGCTGATCACCCTAAAATATGAAGGGAATTTCAAAATGTCAAATGCGCGCGGTGCACCCGCAGTAGGCAGTCCCCCGCAATCCCCCACTTCATCTGCTTCACCCTCTCAAATACATCAAAGTCATCTGTTCACAGCGTCTTAATTATAGGCACTACAATATCTCCCAAAACAGTACTAGCAGTACGATGCAAATTTCTTAATTTAAAACATAACGTTTCTTATGTCTCAGGATGACGAGCGCAGTGGAATGCCACACAATACTTTGTATCTCAAGGTGCTATATGGTGTTACTATTGCTTATGGGCGACCGCCCAAAAGCAATAGTACGCGATGGTAAGCGATACGACCGTATCGCTTACCATCATGCGAACGGCATGCTCGTCTCGTCATTCAATGCCATAAAAAAAAAATAAAAAAAAATAACGTATCTAGACAACATCCTTTACACAATAGTCGTAACGTCTAACGTATTTTGGATTATCTACCACGCACGTGCGGAGCGGTCGTTATCTCGGTGTTATCAGTCACAAGTTATCTTGATGTTACGATTGCGAATTAACCGATTAGTGTCTCATAAATATTAATTTAATTGATATGTCCAAGGTTTACTATTGATACTTACTTTGCAGGTGTAGTTTGAATATTTATGAGATAAATAAAACACGTGCCAAAATCATTTCTGTTCCAATTTTTATAAAAAAAGGGTAAACAAAATATTGATTAATAAAAAAATCAATAAAAGTGAATAAAGAATCATTTATATAATAATACTAATACTTAATAATATTAATATCTTAATTCCGTAAGAAATAATCAAGACAAAACGCGAGAAAAAAGTCTTTATTGATCTTGCTTGCATTGTAATAGTTAACCTTTTCCAATGAAACCTTTCTATTTTAATTTTGTGTTTCTTGCGTTATTTTAAAAAACAATCATAATTGAACTTTGAACAAACTAAAGCTTACATCAAATTGCTTTCCATGTTTAAAAGTTTTATATAAATGTACTTTTAAATGTTTTGATAGAACTAGTTAATGAAATTATGAAAGAAAATGTCAATGATATTTTAAAGTTAAAAACCTCAAGTTTTGAAAAGTATTTGCATTTATCTAAGTATATAGTTCGATTATAATGTTTTCTTTTTAAGATCTGTGTTAATAAATCAAGATGATGAGGATTTTTTTATTGCATTGAAAGACGAGACGAACATGCCGTTCGCCTTATGGTAAGCGATACGACTAACCATAAACAGTAGCATCACCATCCAGGACCTTGAGTTACAAAGTACTGTGTGGCATTCCACTGCGCTCGTCATCCTGAGACATAAGATGTTAAGTTTCATTATGTGCAGTAGCTACACTGGCTACAATGTCCTTCAAACCGAAACACAACAGTGCATACACACTGCTGCTTGACGGTAGAAATAGATATTGCGGTGGTACCCACCCAGACGGACTCTTACATATGAGAGACCTACCACCAGTAAAATTACAAGTATTACAATTATACTTAGAAGTTTAACTACAGTTTAATTTGACTTAAATTTTACAACATTGACATGCGTACCCACGTTAATTTCTCCAGACAAAGTGCTCAATATTCCAGTAGCGGCTTTTTATCATATTTATATACTTGATAATGTCTGTTTGTTTGTGTCTGTATGCGATGTTAGCACAATGTTTATTTCTTAGATAACAGGCAATTTGGGAAAAATTTATTGTTTTATGTGGGTAAACAGAATCCTCAAGATCTACAAAATGGTTCCTTTGAAAAACTTTTAAATTTTTTAAACAAACCAATGACCTAATTTTGACTTCACGCATTATGGTTATCATGCATAGCAAGAGAATTTCGGTCCCAAAATATCCAGTTCCTATGCAAACATTTGCGGAACTCATAAACATTTGGCTCAAAATGAAAATTTTTAGACTCATT
Source organism: Sphinx pinastri (assembly GCA_947568825.1). Lineage (NCBI taxonomy): Eukaryota > Metazoa > Arthropoda > Insecta > Lepidoptera > Sphingidae > Sphinx > Sphinx pinastri. The sequence continues at coordinate 1,929,706 of OX387627.1, read as the reverse complement.
GCTTACTTCACCTCGGAAGCCGTCTATAGCACGAATGGGCGACGGTAACCACTTACCATCAGGTGGGCCGTTAGCTCATCTGCCTTCGAAGGCAATAAAAAAAAAATAAGTTGCGATAAAATCAATTTTACAATATTAATAGGTATACCACTCGTCAATCTTTATATGTCACTTTTATTTGTTGGTTGGATTATAAGATTATTTATTAATTCATCAAAGTGCGTCCTGTCAGTTTTATTGACTCAGAGTGATCGATATGGCCATCGGCCTATCATGTGATAGGAAGCTTAACTGTGGCTGCATGCGTTGCATCCCTACCAACCTTTAGCGGGCTTTTAGCAAGAAAACTTGTAGAAGTTGACGCTCAAACGATTTTTACCGATCACAGCAAGCTGACTTCTGCAAATTTTGAAACTTGAGAGACTCGCATTTGTATTAAAATGCCGCTAGTGTGAACACAACTGCAAGTACTTGCGCAATATATTGCTGCGAGAACTTGCTAGTCTAAACACAGCTTTAGATTTACGATATCTATGTCGAGGCAGTTGATACAAAAATACTCTTTTAACGCCTGTAACTAAACCTACGCAATTGACTACTATATTTAGTTTATAAAGAAAAATATAATTTTCTAGGATGTGATGCGGTAGGTAGTAATTATTATTACATACAAAAGCTAAACAATCGAATACTGGGCCTGTAGCCAAGATGCTTTTCTACAAGCGTTAACGCCAATAGAATAGAAAATAATGTATGCGAAAGACATATCGACAAGTCTGACGCAGGGATACGTCATTCCCATACATTTGTTTCTATTCTATTGGCGTTAACGCTTCTAGAAAAGCATAGGCCCAATAGCTTTTCCTGTAATGTATATTGTTAATTGCTACGGGCTTTTATTTTATCTGTGATCGCTATCCCATGTTTTTAATTAAAAACAGAGTCAATTATAATTGTTTTGAGTTTTGAAACCACAAAAATATGTTTATTTAGTTACTTTAATGATTAAAGTTTCATTTTAATGATTTGAATTTGTAAAAATAAATAAAATACATTAATTTGTGAAGTAACTTTTTTATTCGATTCGATTTTTATATTGCTGATATTTTTTTAGAAAAAATAATAATCTTGACTCTTTAGAACTGTGTACATTTTCGGAAATTAAAATATTTTGCTCAATTTCGTAAAGTGATAGTCTCGGAAATACAATGTTAAATTAATTACACGATTTCATATTGCTCGATATATCTGTGCCAGTAAAATATAAGTGCTAACTATATGATTATAGTAAATTAATATTTAAAACAAGGTTTCGAAGTAGTTTACCATTTAAAAAGAAAAGGGCAGATATAATTGCATCACCATATAGTAATTGGCAACGTTAACGACATAGGAAGAGAGAATGATATCGACCTTTGAGAAAGTAATGTATGTGGATTAAGAGATCGCTCGACCTTTAGTAAACCAGTAATAATATTGAAATGGCAATAAAAAGAATCGCGACTTCAACGTGACCTTTTTACCGACAAAAGACAACTAAGACAATATTTATGAATAGTTTTAAATGCTATAGATTGGTATTTAAAACTAGAAATATTTTTGCTAATAAAGTTAGTATCAAACTTTAAAAAGTAAGATACAGATTTGAATACGTATTGTCAACCATTGTTATTTTTTTAGATTTTAGATATGTAGCGATAAGCTTCCAAGTTACAGTATATTGTTTGTTTGGAATGTAGGTTTTGGCCTAGAATTGTCTAGGATGTATTTATAGCGAAATAAATTGATTTGATTTGAAGTCAATTAAATTGTATCAACTAGCGTGGCGGAAAAAGATCTCATTCATAAGTAGTATAAAATTCGATGCCAAGTTGACATCGAGTTAGCGTAATATTAATTGTTGATATCGATTAATGCAGTCCGAATTAAAGACATAACTATTACTGCTATTGTTCGTATTATTATGTTGAAATGTTTATTTTAATTTAATGCAAATGCGTTGTTTTTTTTGTAATTGCATTGGCCATGAGTTGTATGATCCATATAATTTCTAATCCTTGACTAACCATTAGAATTACTGACATGTGGCTAAAGGTTTTATATAATAAATAATTAAAGGCGTATAAAGGTTTCACTTATCTATACTAATATTGTAGAGAGGTATAGTTAGTGAGGTTTTGTAGGTTTGTAGGCGCTAATCTCGGGAACTACCGAACCGATTTTTAAAATTCTTTCACTAATAGGAAGCTACATTACTCCCGAGCAAAACTGTATCACGCGGGCGGACCGTGGGCAAAAGCTGGTATCAAATAATTTGGTAAATTGTCAGTTTAACAACCTACTTAAGTGCTATTTATTATCCTTGGAGCGTAGTAGGTACTTGTCCTTTTAAAACATTAGTTTTATGTTATAACATTTTATTGGGAATTAAATGTTTATGCAAATAAAGTATTTTTTCTTTTGTTGTGTTCATGTTTAATTTAAATTGCATTTTGTTTTCTTTGAGTATTTACTGTATTTATTTATAATTCTTACATTTTTTTGTATATTCGCTGAGATATTTCATTGGTTATTATTTTTAGTTGTACTTTTTTTAAAGTTTAGATAATATATTTTTCGTAACGTATTAAGATTTGAAAATTATCAAACTCTTTTAAAATCATTAAGTAAATACTCACCGGCTAAACAAAATAAAAGAACCGCCAAAAACACTTTCATTTTTATTTTTTATTTTTTTCCACCAAAATCTACCCCGATGTTCACACACTCACACACCGACAAGTACTACGAAGCGAGCCATAAGACACAACTTTATATACATTTTCATTTATTTTGTTATTTTTTCAAGCCATGTCTACACTGGTGTTCGTCCTACACTAGTATTGTACACGAAGTACTGAGCGATAATAGACGCCGCGCGACACACAGCTCGCTAGAACGCACAGCATTTCATTCACTATCGTCTGACCGTGACTTTGATTGTATTTTGCTGAAACTTGCCGTGTCAAGGTGAAATTCTTTGGTTTATAATGCCTCTTACTAGGTTATATAAAGTTTTATTGAAAAAAATCGTGCTAAATTGGTTCATTCATTGTTATATCATTTCATAATGCCGACTGTTTGTGACTCATGTTCGTTTACGGATGAAGTTTATCCCTGAAAAACTTTATAATTAAATACTTTTTATAACAGGCAGGCATTATTTATTTTTATTCGAACACGATTTGCTGGGATCGGATTCCTAGAGCAGGTATACGTCATGTCAGGCAGATGACAATTTCGAGAAATGATCTCTGGAACATTTAAAAAACCTCGTTGCACCAATCCTATAATTATAAATTGCGACCTTCAATTTTCATTATCAATGTTTTTCGTGATACTTAAATATAACAATCGTTTTGATGAGATAAAGAGATTAAATTTTTGCACAATAATATCATAGAATTATTAGACACTACCTGCTGTTCCCGGCTTCGCCTGCGTAAACAACAAAAGTCACTAAAACGTAGTACGACACCAGCGCCAGCGATTCTTTAAGTATCTATACTTAAAGAATCAGATTAAAAATATTCGTTATTTCCCATGGGAGCAAATTACCAGGATAAAAGTAGCCTATGTGTTAATCCAGGCCATGATCTACCCGAGTGCCAGAGGACATGTCCAAAAACGGGTTTAAAATTATAACTAAGATACTTTATACATATTTGCATAGTACTCCCAAAAACTAAGTCTTCGCAATAAATCGTATAATTTTTAAGTCCTCCGATTTTGAGATTAACGTATTTTTATTTTGCTTGAAAACTGCACTTAAGATAAACGTTATTAAAAAGTAAGTTTTAAATGGAGGGGTTTAAACATATTTTTGAATGGATCCAAGATCCATATTTTTTCCCCTTTAATATCCATAAAGTTTGAGCCTGGTTAGATTTGTGGCCCAACACCCATACAAAAAGCGGGCATCTCCTTTCATTCAAATCCTTTTAATTGTTCCTGCATTTACTCCTAACAAACAATATACACCCAAATATTCAACCATTTTCACTAACTTTCACATTTATAATATTAGTAAAATAGTAATATTATGATGTAAAAGTCACTTGTGTGAATCGTTCAGGGAAGCAGTGATTATTTACTGGGATCTTCAGCAGTAAACGTCTATTAACATATCCTGGCATAATTCTATCGACCGACGAGCAACTCAGACTCTAGTTGGTCGATATTATTTTTAGCCTGCACTTTCCGTACTATTAGGTCCAGTGTACTAAATATTTACTCATTGCTCTACAGGCTGCAAGAACAAAACAGTTTATATAACGCTTAACTTACACTTAATACTAATAGCAAGATAATGACTACCGCCTCAAAAATTATTCGCAGCGTTGATTTTAATCTGATAATTTTCGTAAATGACCGTATGTCAGTTTCAATATTGTTTCCTATTTATTAATAATGATAATGATAATAATAATGTATGAGGCACTGGGTATTATGGGTGCCGACGTAAAACAATCGGTCAGGGAACGTTTCTTCGGCCGTCTGACAAAAGTACTTAACAGTTTTTTGTCAGGTGGAAACAAGATTCGCGCTTTCAACGGTTGGGTTATGCCTGTACTCATGTACTCTTTTGGCATACTCAGATGGACTCAGACCGAACTGGACGCCCTGGATCGAAAGGTCCGGACCCTACTGACTGCACATCGTATGCATCACCCACGATCGTCAGTGATGAGATTGTACATCCCGCGGAGATGTGGGGGCCGAGGCTTACTTAATGCTAAGGACTTACATAACCGCGAGGTATGCAATCTCAGGGATTATTTCCTCCACAGCGAAGTGGGCATGCATAAGGTTGTAGTCATGGTGGATAAGGGATTTACCCCGCTTTCCTTAGCGAATGAGAACTGGCGAAAACCTAAGGTGATGGGCATTCGGGAACGTGAGGAGATATGGAAGAGCAAGGAACTACATGGTCGGTTTTATCGGGCCCTTCACGGGCCTGATGTAGACCAGCTTGCATCCGTATCTTGGCTACGTTTTGGTAACCTATTTGGGGAAACTGAGGGTTTTGTCTTTGCAATTATGGACGAAGTTATGAAAACGAACAATTATAGGAAATACATCATGAAGGACGGTACGGTCGATATCTGTCGGGCATGCCACCGTCCCGGTGAATCAATCAGGCATGTGATTTCCGGTTGTTCGTATCTTGCTAACGGCGAGTACTTGCATAGACACAACCTAGTAGCCAAGATCATACACCAGCAAGTTGCTCTTCGGTATGGTCTTGTGACTCTTGAAGTGCCATATTACCAGTATGTGCCTCAACCAGTTCTCGAAAATGATCATGCAACGCTGTACTGGGATCGATCTATTATCACGGACAGGACTATTGTTGCCAATAAGCCTGATATTGTAATAGTAGATCGATTGGCGCGCCGGGCAATACTTGTTGACGTCACTATTCCGCATGACGATAACCTTGTTAAGGCCGAAAAGGACAAAATGTCTAAATATTTAGATTTGGCTCACGAGGTTACCGACATGTGGGAGGTAGACTCCACAATTATTGTTCCGATTGTCGTTTCTGCTCATGGGTTGATACCAAAGAGTCTCGACCAACACCTTCAGAGGCTCTCAATTGGTCGTTGGGCCAAGAGCCAGATGCAGAAAGCAGTACTTCTGGACACGGCACGCATTGTGAGGAGATTCCTCACTTTGAATCCCTGACCACCGGTGGCTTGGGTCTTGAGCCTCGCCATCGGAGGGTGATTCACTTTTTTATATTTTTATAATATGTATTAATGTTTTTTTTAGTATGTATATAAAAATGTAAAAAAAGGAAAATTGAAAATAAAGAGAAATAATAATGTCATTCCTATCAGAATTCGGCCACGGCGGCCAATGTCAACGGAGATCAGTCAGGTACGCAGGAGAAATTATAGTGCACAAGTGTGTGAGCAATACACAGGTGCACTTCCTATACTTCACTCTCATAGTCCGATGAGACGGCAGTCCGACATGACCGGAGAGACATCGGGCGCAGGACCAACGGCTTTACGTGCTTTCCGAGGCACGGGGGTATCACAGACTATCACACCGCCCACTTCCTGACTCCGAGCTGCGACTGAGTAATTTTTAAGATGGAAAAACCCAGTCACGATGTTTTTGGCTCGACTTGGGGTTCGACCCCAGGACCTCAGCGCGCAAATCGTACTAGTAACGCGTACGCAATACAACTACGCCACCGAGGCAATATAAATTAATGTATACATTATTCATATTAAAATTACTATGTAATAATAGATAAGGAACAGAGGAAAATGCTACTGAATGTAGTATTAGTATAGATGGTGAACAAGTGGAATAAGCGAATGAGTATCTGGTTTACAATTACGAGAGATGAAAAATGTTACACATTGAAAGAAGTTAGGTAACTAAAACTCAAAATTTTCTTTATTCAAATGGTCTTTCACAAGCTCTTTTGAATTGTCATGAATCAATTAGTAGGTAGGATATATATAATATTGTGTGGATGGATTAGTATCTACCTACCCATACTTTTATTTTAAATGCGAAAGTAGCTCTATATGTCTTTCTGTATGTCTGTCTGTCTGTTACGCTTTTACGGCTGAACCACTGAACTGAATTCGATAAAATTTGATATGGTGATAGTCTGAGACCCCCGGAAAAGGTTACTTTCTATTTCGGTAAAATATAAAGCGGTACTATTATCCCAGAGAAACTCTCACGTGGGCAAAGCCGCGAGCAAAAACTAGTGATTTATATACACACACACACACACACACACCCACGCCTTTTATCCCCGAACGGGTAGACAGAGGCGTAACTAGTGCACCCATTTTCGCCGTGCATATTCCGTCCCATGATGTGATAGGAGGCGAGCCTATCGCCATATCGGGCACAAATTCTAGACTCCGGGCTGATACTGAATTTAAAAAACCCAATATCACTTTGCCCGACCCGGGAATCGAAACCAAGACCTCAGCATTGCAGTCATACCGTAATACAACTACGCCACCGAGGCAGTCAGGCAGCTAGTGATTTATAACACTCATAAAATCGTTTTTTTTATGGCATTAAATGGCTCGTCTCGAGCATGCCGTTCGCCTGATGGTAAGCGATACGACCGCCGATAAACAGTTACACCATACAGGACCTTGAGGTTACAAAGTACTTTGTGGCATTCTACTGCGCTCGTCACCCTTAGACATAAGTCTCATTATGTCCAGTAGTTACACTGGCTACAATGTCCTTCAAACTGAAACACAACAGTGCATGCCATTACAAATCTATTCAGTGGTATATTCGGAATCCGCTACAAAAATTCTTTAAAACAATAATTTTATTGAGAGTAGCAATTATTTTGGTGACAGAAAACCAATTTTATCTCATCTTACTTCTTACTAATATTATACATGGGAAAGTTTGTGAAAATGGATGTTTGTATGTGTGCTAGATGTAAACGGAAAAAATGCTGAAGGGATTTTGATAAAATTTGGCACGTGGGTAGACCACGTTCTGGATTAACACATAGGCATATACTTTTTATCCCGGTAACATGCTACCATGGACAAAAATGGTAATTTTTAATCCGACTTTTTAAATAATGGCGCTGCCGTTAAAGGTCACTACCCTTTGTAGCCATAAAGGCTTCTCACGCAGGCAAAGCCGCGAGCAACACTAATGAGTTATAATTTATAGAAAGATGTTAGCACATTTCGTCGGCAGTATGTGCGAACTCACGGCGTCCAACGCCACCGGCACCGTGTCAACTAATTTACTAATCAAGAGTGAGGGAAGCACTCGACTTTATTTAGCTCGTCTATTGAAAACTTGAGTGACGCGCTAGCTCGTCTAGGTCACTGTAGGCTTACTAGATAAATGCAGTAAATCCGCATGACCTTGGCAATGAACGTGTTAATCGGTATAAATCAAGTTGTTTTTATATCTCAAATAAAACTGATTTTACTACACATGATGTAGTGGAAAATAAAAATGACGATTAGTAAATTATGTTACATCTTGATGGTTGGTGTAATTATACAGACCTGTTAAAAATTAATAATATGTCAGACATTTTTCTAGATAGAAACCATCGCACACGAGTCCCCACAGTCTGAGTATGGGGGGAAGGAAGGAGGAATAAGCTTACAAAATAGTAATTAAAATCCGTTAAACCTGGCCGTAAAATATAACAGCAAAGCTGCGACTCTACATGGCAAAGAGATACAACTCCAATTGAGCCTCTTGCTGATCTTGTTTATGGCATAGCTCTAGTACTTATGTGGCACTAACCACGAATCCCCATAGTCTGAGGAATTGTCCCCATATCATTTAAGGGAAGGGGGAAGGAGGATAGGCCTCGGAGTTGGATGTACTATTCATTAATTTTACCGCAGAATAACAACAAATCTACGTGAAAATTCTGGATTTTGCTACTGTTTAAGGGCAGTCGTATCGCTCATCATTAGACGAGCGGCATGCTCGTTTCCTCATTCAGTTGCTATAAAAAAAGCTTGATATATTGAAGAGAATAGTACGGTCAGATGGGCCGGCCCATTGCTGTTGATATTGCTTATAGCATAGATCGAGCATTGATGCAATTTATACAGCCAGCGAACAAGCAGGTCGCTTGATCAGGAATCGTCGAATCGTTGCCGGCGTTTAATTAAGGTACGAATATTCTTTTTCCTATTACGTTTGTAATATTCAGTAAATGGGACTTATTTTCTACTAATATTATAAACAGGTACGTGAGTTTGCAAAAACGTTTGGATATTTGTATGGTCTTTCAAAGTAAACGCATAGGTACATATATCCTTCAATATATTTTCATAACATTTGAAGCACAGGTGCACCAAGAATTGAATTTATACATCCGTTAATTTTTACACCGGAAAGTGCAAAATGGCACAAATATTCACAAGGATTTTCACGCAGTTCGAAACTCGAAAATATACAATGAAGGGCTCATACACATAAACACGACGCGACGCCGTATCGTGGAAATCTACGACGACAGTTAATCTCGAAAATGGACCGTAATAGACGTAAATTGCATGTTTATGTGTATGAGCCCTAAGGTATGCAACTGTACATATCTTGTTTTTAATATCGGTATGATTTATGTTACCTAGGCATCGAATTAAAAATCTTCAAATTATGAGTACACTGCCACTAAGGACTTGGCTCCAGCTAGAGCAATGAGGCTAATTAGTTAGTGGACTGAGACCATTGGGCAACAGTAAGATGTGTAGCCCTGATCAATTTACATTGCGTATACAGCCGAGTATCAGAATCCTCATTCATTATGTAAGTCATGTCTTCGACATGTTCGTTGAAATGTGGGTGCACTACTTCCATCTCTGCCTAATACTTTAGGGCATAAAGACGTGAGCTTGGTTTTATTATGTCTTAACTGATATGAAGAGTGGGTTTGTGTGCTTTGTTTGTAGCTTTACTGTTTCATTTTCTAAAATTCTTCCTCCCCTGTTCTTATTCCTCCTTCTTATACTTACTTGAAGCTAGTGTCCGTCTATAATCCGTCGGTTTAGGTATTTAACTAAATCTAAACAAATAACAAAAGGCTTTTTCCTGCCCATTTATGTTAAAAAAATACATTGTAACCAAAATAAACATCTTCATAACCTACACAACATTAGCACTGTTATTCCCGTTTATTAAACTTATTTGGTTATTATATAGCTATAAGTATTAATTAATACGCTCAAACACAATTAATTATTAAAAATTAAAAAAAAAATATATAGGATCTCGATCTGTCAACTGTAAAAGACTTGATACGACAGGCACGCTAAACATTTTTCCAATGGATCGTAATAGATAACCCTACAAAATTTGAGAGTATGAATGTCACGTGGCACGCCATTAGAACTGACTGCCATTAAATTTAATCGGTTAACTTGACAATGATTATCGATAAATTTCCGCATTGTAGAAATTTTTTAATTTATTATATTTTTTGCTTTGTTTCTGATAATTAGATGTTTTAGTTATTTGTTTTGTTTCTAAAGTGAAAGTAATCATTTAAAGTGTTTGTTGTACGCCGTAGTTTCATTGACGCAACAGTCTTCGTAAACACTTTCGTAAGAAAATGTTGACTACCCAGGAATCATATGTCATTATTTGTTTACATTTAGTTAAATACCTAAACCGATAGAGTATAAGTATATCTGAAAACGAAAATTAAAACTTGTTGCCGTTTGTGTCGGGTGTCCACTATCCAGTGTAGGTAATAAAGGGACAGCGTCTGCGCAAGCGTCTGCATTACATGCAGCCCACTGCCGACCACGGGCTTCCGTTAGCTACTACCGAGAGGATTACTATTGTTTAAAAATGTACTTAGTTAAAGGTTTAATACGTAACATTTTATGATTATGCAACTTATCATATACATTCAGATATGGTATTTTATGTACAACTTTGATATGGTGCGGATTTTTCAGCATATTTTTCGCGATAAGCAAAATCAGATTTGAGAAGTAATTAAATTCACGATTGTTAACTTCAGAGAAAAAGGAAGCGACCATACCTGATTGTGATAGGCCATATGATACGATATCGTTGAATGAGGATTGAAAAAGAAATTAAAATAAAACATTTTGCTTCAATCTGGTTCATTTTGCTTCAATCTGGTTCATTTTGCTAAGCTAATTATTCTTATTCTTTTACTATAAATATTTGATTATTTGTATATATTTTAGCAGCAGTTTCACGGAGGATATATCTTGTAACATAATCTAGACACGCGGCAGCGTGTCTGCCAATCAAAAAAAACAAGTCACATGTTGAGCTTCAATTCTTACAAAGGCATGGCACGAAGTTAGATCTCAATTCTTTTGTCGTTGGAGTAGTCAATCAGGCGTACCTACCTATTCTTAATATCAAATTAAGTATTGCCTTTTTAATCCCTGTGGATTCGATTCTTCAAGATTTATAAACCCTAATTATATTGGACGGAGGAGTAGATCGAGAGCTCTTTTTAAAATGGTGACGTTAGCGTTGTTGACGTCACAGGGTCCACTACATCATAGTCTTCAGTGACGTGAGAGTCAAATTTCCTTTCCTTTCCTTCCCTCACTTTTTATTGTAGGATGCCCCAAACTTGTTTCCAGAGCTCCACACAGTTCGAAAGCTTGCAAGAAACTGGTCAGAGATCAAAATAATTAGTTAACTTAATAAATTATAACATTCCTTTACCCACATATTTAATGCATAAATACAGTCTGATGACTGTTATTTTTTATTTCTTAGTTTTATTTCATAAATGGCATGTACAGCAGCTTCTAACACGGACTTGACAACGTCTGTGCTACTAGAATGAAAAGCCGTCTGTAAAACGAAAGACTGTGGGCGCGAATCCGCGCTAAGAAAACAGTTTAGTGTTCAATAAATCTATTTTTAGGATCGAATTAGGAATCAAAAGACATTTGTAGTATGTACAATGCCTAAATAACATTTCTATTCATATGGATTCAGGAAGGAGTGTGCGACTGTTGGAGGTAAATTTATTTCCTTTATTTTCTTCCGAATAAATTAAAATAAAATAAAAATAAAATATGTTTAAAAACCAATTTTAATGACTGACATACAATAATTAGAAGTTTTCATCCACACAAATACTCGATGAGCTAATAACCTTTTTAGGTAAGTTATTACAGAACATTAATTATAATGCATCAAGAAATCGAAATATTTCTAAAATTAAGTCAGAAACTTGATTTATACTTCATACAAGATTTATAGATAAATCTGTAATAACTGCAAGGCATACTGTAGGTACTTACTGTCTTTCGAGGTTACGTGTTTGATATTACATGGCACTATCACAACGCACTGTAAAAAACTGATAATCTATGATTGATTTATTTGGAAATATTGCATAAATCTCGGTTTTAGGTACAGTTTAAAGATTGATAAACAAGATAGAGATTGTTCGTAAATATTAAGAGGGCTCCAAACATTATATCCGATTAGACGAGTCACAAATTTTAGCTAAAGAACACCGATGCCTTCCTAGGACGAATCGCGAGGCTATTAAATTTAAAATTATCGGACCGTCAACGACTAATAATTTTAAAAGTTTGTATCATTTGTTAAATGTAGGTAGATACTGTAACTTTTACTTTTCGGGAAACCAACACCTCAGTCCGCCCCGTGATCATGAAGGCTGCAAAGTCTTCGAAACATCGCGTCAATAAAAATTTTTAATTAAAAACCGCAAAAAAATATTTTTTTTTAAATTGCATTGAACTACGACAACACACACACTATATACACACAAAATTGTACTGTTTTTTTCTTTTTGGGTGACGTTCCTCTGGGCCAGGTTCTAGATGAAAATCAGCGCCAAACAATTCATTGTTTGGCATTATGCTGATCTAGAACCTTTTGGCACTGTTGTGGTGGGACATATATCATCCACATTTGTTGTTGTTTTAACTTGATTTTTTTTAAATTTTCTCTTGTATATTGTTTTTTTATTTTTTTATAATTGTATTATATTGTTACTGTCACCACCCAATTTTGTTGCCAATAAATGTTTTTCTTTCTTTCTTTCTTTCTTTCTTACGAGACGAGCATGCCGTTCGCCTGATGGTAAGCGATACGACCACCCATAAACAGTAGCAATACCATTCAGCACCTTGAGTTACAAAGTACTGAGTGGCATTCTATTGCACTCGTCATCCTGAGACATAAGATGTTAAGTCTCATTATGTCCAGTAGCTACACTGGCTACAATGTCCTTCAAACCGAAACACAACAGTGCAAGCACATTGCTGCTTGGCGGTAGAAATAAACATTGCGGTGGTACCCACCCAGACGGACTCTTACATATGAGAGACCTACCACCAGTAAATCCGTAAAATAGTTTTATTTCAAATACTAAAGTGTTAACATGAAATGCCAATTTCAACTAACCAGTACTGCCGGGTTATATATTTTGAGTTTTTACTGCTACTTTATCAACAAAGGACAAATAAGCATCAAAATAAAATTTTAGCAAATTGCACAATATATTATTATGGGATTTTATTTTTATAATTTTAATATTTTTAGCGCGTAATATTTTTTATGGCCAGTATATTTAAATTTTTATTCGATTCCATGAGGCAAGAAAATCGCGTTCTGTACAGTTATAGTTACATATACCTTTATTTTTTTATAAAGGCACAGTAAAGTGACCCTACTGCATCTGATGGAAAGCGGGTCTCCGCTTACCTGTCTAGGTCCAGATAGAGTGTCGACAGATGACTAAATATTAAGGCATCAAATGAGTTCAATGTCTGGGTTTTTAATATCGACACTTCTTATTTATATTATGATCTAAAAATTAATTTAGCGCCTTAGATGAATTGCTAAATTATTAGTTTTTCAATTGAATGCATATTATGCATATGCGTCATGTAACGTGGGGAATGTAATAGGGGCGGAGTGCGTCAAAATTGCAGTTCCGCTAATACCAGTGATAACGAGGAAGTATTTGGATACTCATTGACTGCAATCACGCCAGGATTACAATTATGACACACACGGCTGGTACAAATCGCACTCAATCTGTTATACAAACTTACTATACAATTCAAATTTGTAACTAGATAGTAGATCTCTTATGAGAGAAAGTTTTCCTGGATTCCATCGCATTGTCAATTTCTGCTGTCAAGCAGCAGTGGTACAAATGCTGAATTGAAGCATAGTGTAATTCAATGTTCTGAGGTGCTACTGATTTGCCATAATTGTATTAAAAAAACATATACGATTAATAAATATGTCAATTTTGATAACATTATGTCTGTTACAAATTTCTTAGTATCTGTATGTATGTTTATACCTATCTGTATTACTGATAGCATTTGCGCGCGGCTCCGCCCGCGTGGAAAGTTTTTCCGGGATAAAAGTAGCCTATAGCACTCAGGGGTAATGTAGCTTCCTATTAGTGAAATAATTTTCAAAATCGGTCCAGTAGTTCCTGAGATTAGCGCGTTCAAACAAACAAACAAAGTCTTCAGCTTTATATATTAGTATAGATTATGTTGTCTCAATTGTAATAAACGGCAATAAGTTGGTATTTGAGTGGATATTTCACGCGGCGTGGGATGCTTAGGGAGAGCAATGGCCTGTGACCATGCAATTACATGACGAGACGAGCTAGCTGCTCGTCTGATGGTAAGCGACACGATCACCAAATCAGCAGCTCATCATAGCCCAAACTTGGATTTACAACTACTGCGATTATGTTCAGCCACAGTTTTGAAATATAAACACCGTTTATTGTGAGCAATAATAGTCGTGAGAAATGGAAGGAAAGACGTTAGCGGGTTCCATCAGAGGGCACGCACCTCTCAAAATAGCTTGTATATTGTTAAAGAGGTTAGTTTTAACGGTAAAGGTTACCTTTTTGTGAGACCGTGAAGAATCTTGGGGTAACACTTGATCGTTGTTTATCTTGGGGCCCTCAGCTCGCAGTTATAAATAAAAAGTTATTCGCGTCGGCTGCTTCTTTACGAAAACTTCGTAACTTTTTGCCCACTGCTACTAAAATTACGTTAGCACAATCCCTCTTGCTTCCTATACTTGATTATGCCGACGTCTGCTATCCTGATCTCACTCAGGTTCAGCTTGATAAACTTGAGCGACTTCAAAATTTCTGCATAAGATTCATATTTGGCTTACGTAAATATGACCACGTTTCGGAATTTCGTTCCAAGCTCAAGTGGCTTCCTATTCGCCTTCGCCGGAATACACACATTCTCTCTTTACTTTACAATATCCTATTCAATCCGTCTTCTCCGCGCTATCTTTCCGAACGCTTTACTTTTCTTCATACTTCTCACTCTCTAACACTTAGGTCGTCAGATAACTTGGCTCTCAGGACCCCCCTGCACGGTAGTAGTTTCGTTGACAATTCCTTCACTGTCCAAGCTGTTCGTCTCTAGAACGCACTGCCGGTGCCTATACGACGAGCTCCGTCGCTGAGCAGCTTCAAGAGACAAGTGCTCACATTCTATCTCAATGCAACATAAATAGTTATTTGTATTTTAAATCATATTATTTTATGCACATATTTTGTTTGTATGTATTTGTATTGTTTTCAATATATTTATATGTACCTATATATACTACATATATACAATATATACACTTATTTATTTTTATGATTTTATATTATTATGTTTTTATTTATTTAAATATAAACACACCCACACTCCAACTTCTCCGCAGAAAGACTCCATCCTATGGTTGTCTGGAAGAGATCGCTTTTAGCGATAAGACCGCCTATTGTTACACTAGCTATAGTTATTAAGTATGTTTGTTTGTTTTTTTCTTTTACTTTTGTGGTGTTCAATAAAGAGTTATCTATCTATCTATCTATCTATCTAAAGGAAATATCGTAAAGAATCCTACACAGTCCTACACATCAGTATGTTCGGTTTAAAGATATCTTTATTTTCTCGATAATGAACAATTACAGCTCTCTTACATCGAGAAATTATTAACAATATATAATATGTATAGTTAGTACTCCGTTAACCTACGTTAAATATTTACATTCATTTTTACATATTTCTCTAAAAGAGTTTTAAATAATTTTAAATTTTTACTTTTTAAAACAAGTTCTGGTATTTTATTATACAGCTGAGCACCTTCAAAAAGTATATTTTTCTTGCCATAATTGGTCCTAGGCGTAGGCAGATGAAGTTTGTTTCGTTGTCTTGTGTTATATGTATGAGTTTTTTTTGTTAAAGCTAAGTTGTGAGTGTGTTTCCTGGGTCAATATTTTACGGATTAGCATGCATGTTTTATAAATGTATAACTGGTTGATTGAAAGTAATTTTGTTTCTTTGTATACTTGGCTTGTCGGAGTCAGATAGTCATAATTATAAAGCGTTTTAATCAGCTTGTTCTGCAATATCTGTATTTCTTGTACCAAGGACCTTGCACCATTTCCCCATACTTCCACAAGATATTCAATATGAGGTCTAACGAGTGTATTGTAGATAAGGGGTCGTACTTGGTTTGGAATACAATTAGACATACGGTGTAAACGTCCAACTAAAGGTGAAATTTTTGCTTTTATATGATCAATGTGGTGTTTCCATGTTAGTTTACTATCCAAATGCAACCCTAAGTATTTTTCATGGTTGGAATGTTTAATTTCTTGGTTATTTATGGTCAAATGTATAATTTCATTCATTTATGTTAAGTTTACCAATTTGCATTAGGCCACTGCACCTTGGTGAACGAATGCTTTTCCCAATCATTGTTAGTAGAGTTTCGTGCTTAGTAGTGGGTTAACACAGTAAACAGCTGAAATAGGGCTGATATTCTGAAAAATCCTAAAAGTAAACTAAATGCCTGTAATCGAAAATGTAGAGACGCCAAAAATAATGAATGATGTCGGTCATAAAACATATTTTATTATTTTACGGCCTGCAATCCATTAATAGGTGTCGTAAATTAACGTATTCGATAATTCTGTCGTATCTTTTATTGCAGTTGGTGTCGTCACGATAATATGTCTGGTACAGTAAGATATAATATGACGAAATTCAAGGCCTATTAAACTGGCTCAGACATGCTCATTAAGGCCTATTAGGCTGGCTCAGACATGCTCTTTATGGCCTGTTAGGCTGGCTCAGGCATGCTCTTTTTTTTTTTTTTTATAGGCGATCCTGCAGTCAACACCGGGGGAAACCTGCGAATGGGATACTGGAGTCCCCCGGCTTGACGACTGCAGGGGCCTGGGAAGGAAGTGGAATAGGATGATGGAAGGAAAGGTGGGGAGTGGAGAAAGGTTCTCAGGATGGGCGGAAAGGAAAAGGGTGCCAGGAAATGTTCGCGGGCCCTTTTAGGCCTCAATGTGTTATGCAACCAAGAGGTATACACACTGACTGTGTGCCTCGGCCCGCGACTAATGTTCCCCCGCGCATGGGCGTGCATTGGGTGTGAAGACCCAAAGCACAAGAATTGCCTCGGGGGGCAGGCATGCTCTTTAAGGCCTATTAGGCTGGCTCAGGCATGCTCTTTAAGGCCTATTAGGCTGGCTCAGGCATGCTCTTCAAAGAGTTAGGCCTAATTGTTTCATCCGAGGTCAAGTAAAGTTAAGGCTAATGAGTTTAAGTTACTGATTGAACGGGATTCGTTCGATTTTTGATAACTCAAGCATCACCCTCTCTTACATAACGCTTTTATCCCTTTTCAGGGATAGGCAGATGGGCTATGTAACCGCAGTTCATCAGATGCGTTAAGTCCCATGGAGTTAAAGCCCGCCATAGTGGCCCACGTATGTCGCTCTCCGGGATTAGTCAGTGTATATCTGGTTCAAACAGGCCGGCATTTGTGTCGACCTGCGATGCGTAATCATCTCTTGTCAGTCGACTCTATGTGGACCACACTTCACTTTCCATCAGGAGCAGTGGATTCATTTTGTCGAGCAAGAATAAAAAAAATACATGGTTTTATCGTATTATTGTACGTATGGTGGCGATCAAATAACATCTGTTGACCTACGTGTACGTTTGCCGGCTTTTGGTATAAAAAACTGGTATGGTAAGGTATTTTACCTCAAAGCAATGACGACACTAGATGTGTGCTATTTTTCAATAGAACTTGCATTTTATTTTACTAATATTATAACGAAAATTTACCGAAATGTTTGTTACAAGTAAATGCAGAAACAGTTAAACGGATTTCTATGAAATTGGCATGCAGATAGACTATATCCTGGATTATCATAAAGGTCTTTATCCCGGGTAAGTTCGTCCGTGGAAAATTATAACGCAGGTAAAGCTGCGAGCTAAACCTAGTAAAGTATTAATGTGATATATTATTGAAGTTACATTTCTTTTGGCGCGTTAGGGAAAAATGATTATAGTAAATTTTTACGATGCGCGCGCACACCGTCACTAAAAACCGACACCCTAAAGTTAGCTATAGTCAACATTTTAGTTTTGAATTTTGAACGTAGAATAAGGCGAAAGATATTGAAGTTATACTTCTTTTGGCGCGTTATTTAAAAAGATTTTTATCTTGTTACGCCAAAGAAGTATAACTTCTAACGCGTGTACATAAGTACACACACACTTTTTTATTTTTAGAATTTATTTAGGTTTCGTCTGAATTTCTCTTAGAGAATTTAAAATTCTCTAAGGGATTTCTAGACAAATGTATGCTTTAGGATACATTATCAAAATATAAATTAAATAAAGTATTTTCATTAAAGTATTTTGTACAATATCAGTTGGTTTTGAATGTTTACAACATTTTTCACCGAAGGTTTGTGAACTCCGAACCAGCTTATATAATAATGTAAGTAGCAGACGTTTGGCTTCGTGTTTCGCTACCTCATAAGATTAGCAGCTTATCTTTCGCACCGATTGTCCTAAATGAGATTACGGTTTAGTACTTATTGGTTTTATTGTGGTTAATAGTATGACTGCAATGCTGAGGTCTTGGGTTCGATTCCCGGGTCGGACAAAGTGATATTAGGTTTTAAATTCAGTATCAACCCGGAGTCTGGAAATTGTGCCCGGTATGGCGATAGGCTCGCCCCCTATCACATTACGGTACAGAATACGCACGGTGGAAAGTAGGTGCACTAGTTGCGCCTCTGCCTACCCCTTCGGGGATAAAAAAGGCGTGAGTGTTGTGTTTCGGTTTGAAGGACATTGTAGCCAGCATAACTACTGGACATAATGAGACTTAACATCTTATGTCTCAAGATGACGAGCGCAGTGGAATGCCTCACAGTACTTTGTAACTCAAGGTAATGGATGGTGTTGCTACTATTTACGGGTGGTCGTATCCGTACCATTAGGCGAGCGACATGCTCGTCTCGTCATTATATGCAATAAAAAAAATAAACACTTAACTTGTTAAAGACACATGACACAAAATGGCGGCAACGAACTATCTATATTTGGTTTTCATACATGTATTAAAAAACGTGTATGAAATATCCTACTTCCTCTTCTTCAACTTTAATATGCAGCAAATTGTGTTAGAAAACCAGAGAAAGTGTTGACCTGGGATCCCAATTCAGGACGTGAACTTCAAAGCGGATTACAAGATTTCGGCCAAATAAATTAAAATTATGGCGGCATCTATGAAAGTAAAATTAAATTCCAGAAAGTGGCGACATTAACCATTAATCACTTCGCTTACCATCAGTGCAGTAAATAGAAGGGATTAAATTATTAGTCGACACTATATAACACTCTTATATTTTAAACATAGTAGTATGTTTTATGTAACTAATACTACAGGTAGACTGTACAGCCAAAAGACGTCATGTCACAAGCTTAATTAGATTTAGCCGGCTGGACACACTGTTTAGCGGTAGGGTGACCAGATCTTAATAGAGTTAGAGAATGATGAAAATAAGAATGATTTGTCTTGCCTAAATTCAGGCAAATAATTATATTTTTTATGAACTTTAAAGTTTGTCTGCGTGTTGGACCAAAAATCTATCGGTCAAGATTCCATCCGCTAAAAACTATACATATAAGTATTTTTTTATTGTCAATTTGTTCTCGAGTTGGATTTTTCCTTCTTAAGTTTTATACATACACTCTCACGCCTATTATCCCCGAAGGGGTAGGCAGAGGCGCAACTAGTGCACCCAGTTTTCGCCGTACGTATTCGTCCCATGATGTGATAGGGGGCGAGCCTATCGCCATATCGGGCACAAATTCCAGACTCCGGGCTGATACTGAATAGAAAAATCCAATATCACTTTGCCCGACCTGGGTATCGAACCCGAGACCTCAGCATTTCAGTCGTACCGTAATACAACTACGCCACCGAGGCAGTTTTTAATTTTTATATTTATTTATTTATTAAACTTTATATACACACATGTACATAGGCGGACTTAATGCCTTAGGCATTACCCATCAGACTACCTTTGGGTATATATACCCAAATCTAAATCTATAGGTATCTACATTATAATGTAGATTTACCTATAGAACACATTGTTTTCTTATTCCAACACTAGTAAGCCACGACGACAGTGTCTTTATGACACCGAGTGAAGCTCGGTGAGACTGTCAGAATTTCCAAATTTTTGATAATTATGATCCTTCAGAGCCTCTAATATATGACGTGACACCGAGTGAAGCTCGGTGAGACTGTCAGAATTTCCAAATTTTTGATAATTATGATCCTTCAGAGCCTCTAATATATGACGTGACACCGAGTAAAGCTCGGTGAGACTGTCAGAATTTCCAATTTTTTGATAATTATGATCCTTCAAAGCCTCTAATATATGGCGGTGACATTAATAAATTTGACAATATGCTAATGATAAAGAAAGTACGACTCACTTGATATGAGTTATCAAAACATAGTTCCGTGTAGCCTGCGGCCTTCAAATTATCTAAGTATTTAAACTTGCCCCAGCTGTTGATCGTAGAAATAAGTTTATTCGGAACAGATTTCAAATTACTGCTCCCGATTTCCAAAAATAACGAATAATACTTGGGAGTTTTAGGGGATTTTGGAGTGAACTTGTCCTAAGTATTAAAGTTTTTTTGCGTTCGTACACTTGGACCCATAGCCAAGACGCCTTTCTACTATTGCTAATGCTGGTAGAAAAGAAAAAAAAGTATGCGAATGACATATACTATCGATAAGTCTTTCGCATACGTCATTCCCATATTTTGTGTAGACAAGCATCTTGGCTTCATTCCCTGGTCAATTCATTGGCTTTTCTCGCAAAGAAAATTCTTCTAAGTTTCTAATAGCTTTAACACATGACTGAATTTTCCTATATGGGTATACAAAAGTCCTAAAATACACACCCAGATGGTCACAGGAAGCGATGTGAATGATCTTTGAGAGTAGATTACATGAGCAGACATGGTTAATTGCATTTATAGGCTTGCACGTGCCGTAGCAAGGATTATGGTATCATGATGTATGATGATACATACATAGTCGGTATTCGGTATAAAGACAGATAAATCCGTAAGTAGTATTTGTCATCGGTATTTTTTATATGGATTTGTGGTATTGAATCGATCCTGTTAATCGATTTCATTCTTTAAAATCGAATTTTATTTTTAAGATCATGTATTAACAGCGGCGATAGCCTAGTTGGGAGTGGAACGGACTGCCGAGACGAATGTCCGCAGGTTCAAAACCCAAGGGCACGCACCTCTGACTTTTCTAAAAAGTTATGTGTGTATTCTTTGTGAATTATCGCTCGCTTTAACGGTGAAGGAAAACATCGTGAGGAAACCTGCATACCTGAGAAGTTCTCTGATTTTCGAAGGTATGTGAAGTCTGCCAACCCGCACTAGGCCAGCGTGGTGGCCTAAGGCCTTAACCCTCTCAGTTGTAGAGGAGGCCCGTGCTCAGCAGTGCGCAGTCTATGATACAGGGCTGGTATAGTATGGTGGATGTATTAAGATTATCTATACATATTATAAGCATATTTTTCGTTTGATTTCAATCACTGGCAAGTCAAATGCGGGCAATGTATATGACGTATTGTCTGTGGCGACAGTCCGCCACATGTTAATCGGCAATGGTTTGTCTAATCTGAGAATATAATCGCACGTGTCTATATCCGTCTAGTCATTTGAGACTTCGAAAGAGCGTGATTGAGCTGTGATCGCTTATTGCTTTTGCGATCGACAACATTGCGATAATCTTTTGTTCAAAAACATATAAACTAGGTTCTGTACGTGGCTTGGGGTGCAAAAACGATCGTTCATTAAAAACCTATTCCTTATTTACCAAATTTAATTATGTCACTAAATTCACTATGTAGGTTTTTCCAATACAGGAGTGCGACATAGTATCATAAGGTCTATCTCGGTCTTTTTAGGGTTCCGTACCTCAAAAGGAAAAAAAGGAACCCTTTTAGGATCACTTTTTGTCCGTCTGTCTGTCTGTCGGTCTGCCTGTCTGTCTGTCTGTCGGTCTGTCAGGACTCAAGACCCTTTTTCTCAGGAACACGTAGGTATATCAAGTTGAAATTTATATCAAATACTTTGGTCTACGGTGTCTTTCAGCTGTGAAATAATCAAACTTGTAAGTCACGCGACCAAAATATGTGACCGTTTATGACGCATATTTTGCGATTTCGCAAAGGAATCAAAACCTATAAGGTAATTCCCGTTGACCTAGACTCATGAAATTTGGCAAGAAGCAAGGTCTTACAGCACATGTAAAGGAAAAAACTGAAATCTGTAAATATGTACTTTAATAAGAAAATAAAGCGAATATACAAACTTTTTAAATTTGATTATTTTGTCAATTAATTTTGGCGAAGTATTGAACTTATATACCGGGTTAGCTCTCAACGTAGTAAGTGTCAAGTGGGTTTCCGACATATTTTAATATTATAAAGCTGAAGAGTTTTGTTTGCTTGATCGCGCTAATCTCAGGAACTACTGAACCGATTTTGAAAATTCTTTCACTAATAGGAAGCTACATTACTCCTGAGTGCTATAGGCTACTTTTTATCCCGGAAAAACTTTTCCACGCGGGCGGAGCCGCGAGCTATACTAGTTTTTCATAAAACTGGCTAGTTGCTACTAACGGTTGCGTCTACTTAATTGTTAACCTGAGCGACAGGTGCCTTTACTTAAATGATTTACAAATTAAGTTGAACGAAACGATAAATTTCCAGAATTTTTATAAAAATAAAATATCGTCAGCTCATTGCCGCCATTTTGTCATGGGTCTGGTGCAGTCAAAGACATTAAACAGTTATAATATTAGAACTCTTTGGGTGCAGCAAATTATCAGCATCTGATTTGACCACAGACCAATAAACCAGTTTAGGGTTTATGATCTATGGATTTGACGTAAGTTTGATAACTGTTTTATTTTTTTCTAATTATGATTGGATCTGTTGATAAGTTCATGGCAAGAATTACACCGATCTACTTAATATTGAGAATAATGCAGTGCAATGTCCAATAATCCATAGACGATAGGTACATTGTGATATATCACAATGTATAATAATCATATGTTCCTATCATATTTATTTATCTATACATAAGGGCCACAAAACAGTGATTTTTTTCTGTTTTAGTGCGGTCTAACCCGCGTCTACGGTCTGATTCGCTTCAGTGGCTGTTAATATTGTTTCTAATACATATTAAGTATTATGTAGGTATTATTTGGGCTGCTTGGTGGTGTAGTTGAGTGCGTGAGCGGTACGATTTCCATTCTGAAGCCTCGGGTTCGATTCCCGCGTCAGGCAAAGTATTTGATATTGGGTTTTTTGCTCACTATCAGTCCGAACTCTGAAATTTGTGCCTGATATGGCAATAAGGCAACCCTTATCTTATTGAGATAACACCTTGAAATAGATGGTGTTAATGAATGCATTTATCAATATCGAAATTGAGTCGTGGCTTTATGATTGAAAAGCGAATTCATATTGTTATTTTTAATTCTGTTTAAGACTGGTTAATACCAGTTTTAGGCGGCACGAGACGGACAAAGGCATTCACTATGTGATTATATTATTACGATAATAATATTTTCATTAATATCTATTAATTATCATAATCTAATCATGGAGCCGTTAGCCCTGTTTAAATGAAAAGCCACAGATGGGCAAGGGTATCTCCAAATTACAGGGGCTAGGCTTTTTGAATACAATGTGGCTGCTGGTCGAAACCATGTACTTTAGAAATACGAAAAATTTTCAGAAGTACCATTCTCAGCCATACATATTACACATCGAGCTATATCTATACTAATATTATAAAGAGGAAAGCTTGAATTTTTGATTTTTGTAATGGTTAACTCAAAAATTATTCGACCGATTTAAAAATAGTTTCACCAGTATAAAGCTACATTATTAGCGAGTAACATGAAGCGGGACTTTTATCTCGGAAAACTTTTTACGCTGGTTGAGCTGCGAGCAAAACTATCGAAAATAAATTGGCAGTGAATAACAAGTTGGCTTTAGAAAGAGATATATGGTTAGCGTCGACTTCGTAGAGTTTCCTCTCTTTCTCTCACAGATATTTGACGTTTTGATGCTGACTTGCCTAACTTCTTTTTATAGGTCGATTTGTTATATTTACTGGCAAGCAAAGAGAATATAACCACTACGTCTGGCAAGTATTATGACGGCTGAGCCACGAAAACGGGCTTAGCGGCAGCGGCGCGGCAAGCGGCACTGCAACGTTATTCCGGCGCCATGTACGCTGAGCAGCGACGTCCCTATTCGTACAGCGCCCTTATTGTATATGACATTGTTAACTATTTCGTTAACTTCGTGTAATTAGTGTTAATATATTCTGTATGCCAATTTATATAGTAATAAACGCGATGAGTAACGTTACTTGCTTGTTACGAGAGGGGAAAATAGCGTGTGTCAAAGAGAATAAGGGGGCTGCTTTGTATTGGACATCTTTCCTAGTACATTCATCTCGCTCGCTCGTCGCTGCTGCTCGCTGCTCGCTCGGCTACTTGTGGCATTCTTCATACATCCCAAAACATAATATTAAATATTTAGTTGTTGCCGCTCGCTGTCCGCACTATCGTCGCTAAGAGTGACAACTTCATGGCTCGGCCCTAACTTTGAAAACGATTCTGGAATGGAATGATCTCCATTTTTCAAATGCGATTCACTTTCGATTATGCTATCAAAACTTATTAGGAAAACTTTATTATTTAATTTCAGTTGATTAAAAAGTAGGTTATTAGTTATGTATACTAATATATAAAGCTGAAGAGTTTGTTTGTTTGTTTGAACGCGCTAATCTCAGAAACTACTGGACCGATTTTGAAAATTCTTTCACTAATAGGAAGCTACATTACTCCTGAGTGCTATAAGCTACTTTTTATCCCGGAAAACTTTTCCGCGCGGGCGGAGCCGCGCGCAATGCTAGTCAATTATAAATAGATAAATATTTATATCGTCTTAGTCATAGAAATGATAAAATATCACTTAGGTACAAATAACTGAGGATTAATCGATTCTGTTTAGGTAGGAACCGGATAAAAAGGCAAGTTAGTATTTTTTTAAAAACAGCAATTGACCAAATGCCGTCTGCTCTGAATATTAAAGAGGAACCTGGTTGGTGCTTCTCCTCAAACGACATTCTCGCATTTTATAGCATGATCTTATCTTACTAATATATTATAAACAAATCAGAATGTCTGTAAAAATATTTAGGTAGATTTTTGTATGTTTGTTAGAAGTAAACGCAGATACTGCTGAATTTATTTGGATAAAATTTGGCTAACGGATAGACCATGTCCTGGAATAACATGCAATGCAATGCAACCAGCCGGCCGTGTATTATATACTGTCCACTGCTGAGCACAGGCCGCAATAATGGACCGCAATAGACGTATATTGCGATCCATTTTCGAGATTAACTGTCGTCTGACGTAGATTTCCACGATACGATTTATGTGTATAGGCCTTAGTCCACCACGCTGGTCTAGTGCGGGTTGGCAGACTTCACATACCCTCGAAATTCTTATAGGGAATTCTCAGGTATGTGGATTTTCTCACGATGTTTTCCATCACGGTTAAAGCGAACGATAATTGATAAACAATACACACGTAACTTCGAAAAGTCAGAGAAACAGAAAACCTCCGGAAATTGTCTCGTCAGACCGTTCCATTCCCAACAAGGGTATCGTCCACAGAATAATATATAGGCTACATTTTATCGTGGTAATTTTTTCCATTCAAAAGCATTTGAATATTTAATAATTTGATTTTTTAAATAGCGGTGGATTCGTATTGATAACGCTATAGATCGCTAGGCTTAGACCGAAAATGCGAGAAACACCTTTAGAAAAAAAAAAAACTCTCCGGTCGTCATTTTTGTTACTTGTCGGACTTACAGAATGTGCTGAAGCAACTGTCTGTTTTATTGTATTTGGTGTGGTGTTTCTGAGCAAATGGTCGGCACCCTTTGAGCGCCCCTAAGCCTCAATTAAAGGGAGCAATTTTCCCGTCTCGCACGTGAGATTCTTGAAAGAACGTTAAAAAACGTTGACTAGTCTGAACACAATGGCGAGATAATTCTTGCCAACGTTGACAGGCAAGACACGCTTTAAGAAACTTGCCGCAAGTAACTCCATCTGTTTACTTTAGTGCATTTCCTTCTTTGATGCAGTGTAGTAAAGCTGTCAAAAAAACGTTAGCGTGAGAAGTATTGGCTAAGTTCCGGAGATAATAAACACCAGTTTAACTATGTTTAACTGAACGCTGACCTAGTTCTTGACAATGGGTGTAGGTCGCCGTTCGTAGGGCCACGCATAGAATAAAATTACAGAAAGGACTGCCATATATAGGTACTTATTTGTACGGCAAGAAAGGTGGGTTATGTTTTCTGGATAATTGTAAAAAACACAAAGAACTCTTTTATCTCCGGGATAGCAAAGGTGTAATCACGGCATTCACGTTTCACCTTGCGTATTACGCCCGTAAATATATAGGGGGAAAGCCCATCGCTATATCCGGCACAAATTCCAGACTTCAGTCTTCAGCTGAGCTCAGTGTTTCTCAGTATCAACTGAGTAGATAATCCCAAATAAGTTTAAAAATTTAGCTACAACATTCAGTACCTAAGTCTGTAAAATTGCGAGATAATTATTTTGATGTATCCTATCCATATATCATATGCTATCCAATTCAGTATACAGTAATCAAGTAATTCCGAATTCGTTTTGGTTTTGGGAGTTACACCGGGCTTGTGCCAAATAACATCATGGGTATATAAGTCATGACCCAAAAGTGCATCAAATACTCTTCTAAGTAATATAACAAAGATTACACAATATTTTTAGTAGCATTATTAAAATCGTTTAGTAGCATTATTAAGCGGCAATAGCCTAGTTGGTAGTGGAACGGACTGCCGAGACGAATGTTCGCAGGTTCAAAACCCAACGGCACACACCTCTAACTTTTTTTAAAGTTATGTGTGTATTCTTTGCGAATTATCGCTCGCTTTAACGGTGAAGGAAAACATCGTGAGGAAACCTGCATACCTGAGAATTCTCCATAAGAATTTCGAGTTCTCTGAATTTCGAAGGTATGTGAAGTCTGCCAACCCGCAATAGGCCAGCGTGGTGGACTAAGGCCTTAACCCTCTCAGTAGTAGAGGAGGCCCGTGTTCAGCCGTGGGCAGTATATAATATAGGGCTGGTATGGATGGATGGAATAAAATGAGACGTTTTTAGCTCCTAATATGTTATCATAAATATCTTACTGGTTAGATAACCTGGTAGGTCTCTCATAATAATATGTAAGAGGCCGTCTGGGTGGGTACCACCGCAATGTCTATTTCTACCGCCAAGCAGCAGTGTGCATCCATTGTTGTGTTTCGGTTTGAAGGACACTGTAGCCAGTGTAACTACTGGACATAATGAGACTTAACATCTTATGTCTCAGGATGACGAGCGCAGTGGAATGCCGCACAGTACTTTGTAACTCAAATTGCTGTATGGTGTTGCTACTGTTTATGGGCGGTCGTATCGCTTACCATCAGGCGAACGGCATGCTCGTCTCGTCATTCAATGTCAGAAAATATATATATTTATGAGTAAATTATGCATAATATAATAATGTAAAATGAATTAAATCTATACTTATATTATAAATGCGAAAATAACTGGGTCTGTTTATCTGTCTGTTCCGCTTTCACCGCTGAACCAATTTCGATAAAATTTGGTATGGAGATACTTTGAGACCCTTGGGAGGACATACGTTACTTTTTATCCCGGGAAAATATATAGCGGGATTTTTTGCCGGGAAGACTTTTTACACGGGAGGAGCAGCGATCAAAAGCTTGTAAATAATAAGTAAGAAAGAAAACGGAAAATCTATGTTGACATTAACTCAAATCAGACATTCAAAGTTCAAACCTTTATTTAACTTAATTTATTCGTCTAGTGGCATTATATCTACAATAATATATCTACCCGCCAGTTTAAATATGCATCTTTTTTAATTTTGTACATCGTCATTGTAACTAAGGTCGGCATGTCGTTGACATGATAAAATCCTAAATACTCTCACGTAATTTTCCAAATAATTCAAAGTGATTTATAATTGAGTCGTGTCATTCAATTTTGCATGGTTTATAAAACGTAATTGATGGGTTATTACTGTAATTGATGGGTTTTTAGATGTATGTAAATAAACTTCTTGAGAGTTGAGATACTCGGTCATTGACAAAGGCGCAGCGGATAACCAGCGCTGGCTGTACTGCCAGCAAATTGCGGAGTTGGAGCCTTTTTGCAACAAATATAGTTTTGTGTTTTTGTCTGTCTTTATTTTATACGTGTGTATTTTGTTTGTTGCAAATAAATTTAATTACTTTTTCTTTCTATCTGACATGAGGAAATAGTTATATTAGTATGTATCGTGCCAGACAACTTCTAGCAATTAACTTGCTTATCAGCAGCGCGACTAATACCGTTAGTCGCATCGGATGTTTTTTATAAATTCTATATAGGAATAAGACGTTCTGTCTACTTTATAGTGCATATAATAAGGTAGTCGATTACTTCTTTTAATACATTTATTAAAAATTTATGTCATGCAAAAGCTAACAGAAAAATAACTTTTAAAATCCACGCAATCTCACTTCTTGCTAATATTATAAATGCGAAAGTCTGTGAAAATGTTTGAACGTTTGTTAGAAGTAACCGCAGTAACAACTAAACGGATTTGGATAAAATTAGGCACACGGCTAGGTCATGTCCTGGATTAACACATAGGGTACCTAGTTTTTATCCCGGTAATTTGCTCCCGATTGCCTCGGTGGCGTACTTGTATTACGGTAAGACTGTAATACTGAGGTCTCGGGTTCGATCCCCGGGTCGCGTAAAGTGATATTGATTTTTGTATTCAGTATCAGCTCGGAGTCTGGATCTCGTGCCCGGTATGGCGATAGGCTCGCCCCCTATCATATCACGGGACGGAACACGCACGGCGAAAAGTGGGTGCACTAGTTGCGTGTCTGCTTACCCCTTCGGGGATAATAGGCGTGAGTGTTGGTGTGTGTAATTTGCTCCTATGGAAAAATTGACGTTCTGTCTTTTAGGGACTTATATAGCGGGAAAGGCTTTTCAGGCGGGTGAAGCCGCGTGGAATACCTAGTAATAAATAAGTTATAAAGCTTTGAAATTTGATGGAAGGGGTAGCTGTCTAATAACAGTTATAGTAATAATTAACAAACTGTTTCTTTACTGAGTGTCATCGGTCATAGCGCTGCGTCCCTGATGAACCAGCGGTATAACCCAACCACCCCTCCGCTTTTATCCACAATATTTCAAATATGAATAACTGAGTTATTTTTAACCAATGTTGACGCTGATTTAACCAAATTAATTAATTTTTGTTTTATTTTCTTTTACATATAAAATAATGTACAAAACTAAACATAAGAAACTATCTTATTTTGCGTATAAACATTGTATTTAAGTGTGGAGTTATGTATGACTCTTGGGTGTATGTATTTTATTTATTATTATTTTCACCTGTATGAAAGTACTTTCCAAAAATCAAACTCACACTGTAAATTTTTCCAGGTTAAAGTCTATGATATTACAGAACTAACTAATTTTTTTTTTTTTTTTTTTTTTTTTTTATTGCATTTAATGACGAGACGAGCATGCCGTTCGCCTGATGGTAAGCGATACGACCACCCATAAACAGTAGCAACACCATCCAGCACCTTGACTAACAAAGTACTGTGTGGCATTCCACTGCGCTCGTCACCCTGAGACATAAGATGTTAAGTCTCATTATGTCCAGTAGTTATACTGGCTACAATGTCCTTCAAACCGAAACACAACAGTGCATGCACACTGTTGCTTGGCTAATTTTATTAAACTATACAATAGTTAATATTATTAAAACTTACGCGAGCCATATCAAATTAATAGTTTACTAACCACGGTTTTACTCACGTATTCACGTATACAATAGTTTATGTGTTTACTTGAAACAAACATACAAACTTACATATTTATAACATAATTTTAGTAGGAGGACCGAAGAAGGATTTTAATAAAATCTTTTTATTGATATATTTATGGAGAGTCGACTTAATTTGTAATTTATCAATGAAGATCAATTTAATTTTCTTGGCTAACATATTAATTAGTATATTGTTAGCAATTAAATATTTTTTGTGTGGGTATTTGTGGCGTGACCGGCATAATTTGCTATAAAAGCACACAGTGTCTGACAGATCCAGGCGCCGACTCGCGTCATGCTACTGGCCGTATTAACAGGGTCAAAAATAAAACAGATCGAGGCAGTTTAGCATTGACGCTCGTACCGTTCGGTTGTTTGGTAATACTTATCTTTGTTAAAGTATTTCTGAAATATCAGTGGTAGATCTTTTTTATTTAAATCATAATCGTTTCTAACAATATAGATTCTTTAATCGCACTACATTTTGTCTCGACTCTGCGTCCATTTCGGTGTTATCCATGTCGCCCTTCTACATCTCTATTTTATCTATGATCTGTGACGCATGCGAGCGGATGCAGTGCAATACTATCTAATGTCTAGAGGTCTGGCTACAAGATATTGTTATAAATATGGTCACTTCCGTTTGTCTGTAGGAAGTTGCAAAGGCCAGCAGGAATAGGTTAGAAATGGTTAATTGACCTTAGCGGTAATAGGGCTGTAGGTCAATTTCGAGGCTTAAAAAGGGGCTCCAATTTTGAATGGGGATTTATTACTAGACAGCATAGATTAAAATAGAAATCAACGATGATAAGGTTACTTCTACCCCTACTAGGCTATAGGCAGTTGGGAGTGGAACGGACTGCCGCGGCGAATAAAACCCAAGGGCACGCATCTCTGACTTTTCTGAAAATTATATCTATTCTTTGTGAATTATCGCTTGCTTTAACGATGAAGGAAAACATCGTGAGGAAACCTGCATACCTGAGAATTCTCCATAAGAATTTAGAGTTCTCTGAATTTCGAAGGTATGTGAAGTCTGCCAACCCGCACTAGACCAGCGTGGTGGACTAAGGCCTTAACCCTCTCAGTTGTAGAGGAGACCCGTGTTCAGCAGTGGGCAGTATATAATACAGGGCTGGTGTGGTATGGTACGGTATGGTTTATTAGCTCGTGAAGTGACTATACTACGCACAATGAGCATAGCGTTAATAACGAGAATCATTGTTTCTCGAGTAATAACTTTTGGACGAAAAATTTGGGCCTGATGTCCGGTCTATAACTATATTGTTGAATGTCTTTGTTGAAAACAACGCAAAACTTAAACAAGTTGTAGTAATGCGAAATTTACACACGGTCCTCATACAACGTATAATATGATAACCTAGAAAGGAAATATTAAACATTTTTCCTAAAGTGGTTTATTCAAACATAGAAAAAAGATCCAGTTTCATAATAGATTAGACTTTTGCTCGCGGCTCCACCCGCGTGGATCAGTTTTCCGGGATAAAAGTCCCGCTATATATTTTCCCGGGATAAAAAGTAGCCTATGTTAGTCGCTGATAATGTAGTTTTATATTGGTGAAAGAATTTTTTAAATTGGTCCAGTAGTTTTTGAGTTTATTCGCTACAAACATACATAAATACAAATCTTAACTCTTTATGATATTATAACATAGATGAACTCTTTGTGAGTCGTAACACCTAGTCTAAAATTAACTCTAACTGCTACTAAGTCAACATTAACAATAAGCTAAATAATTACGAAATATTGATAAGATACGAGATAAGAGATCTCCTAAGAGCAAAGATGTTTATATCACAGCATTCGAAAGGTGAATCTATAGACAGTGACAATGGACAAAGAGGAGTGTAATTGTGATAAAACAACATGCAGTTATGATGAAGCAGTGGAGTTAACTGGTGAGGATCTTTTATAACGTAGAGGAAAAGGTGGTAGGTACTGTCGAGATGGTTGTGTTGAATTATATGGAAGGGGCGGTGCGTTGTCGCCGCGTTTGTCGCTTTGCTACACCACGGCGCGGCGCGTTTAGGCGACATTGGACTATGGGAAGCGTGGCTATATAAATTATGATTTGGGCAGGCTTAAGTCAAAAATTGGATTTTCCACACAGGCGCTGATAGTTTGAAGTCCGATTTACATATTATAAATTAAACAGGGGTGTATTCAAACAAAACCAAGCGTCGGTTTGGTGAATATCGAAGACACCAAACAAACAAAACACATCAAACCTATATTCCAGAAGGAGTAGTCAGAGGTGCAAGCAGGGCACCCAATTTAAGCCAAGCCTACCGCCCCTTTGATAGGGGATGAGCCTATTGCCATATCGGGCATAAATTCCAGACTCCAGGCTGATAACGAGCAGAAGTACCCAAAATCACTTTGCTCGACCCAGGATTGGAACCCGGAACTTCAGAGCGATGTCGTACCGCGCACGCTATACAACTACGTCACCGAGGCAGTCGATTAATATCAATGACTGTGTGATGAATTCCCCTTTCTTCAGTTAATTTATCTCTTACAATTAGTATGCTGTTGGTATGAAAGAGATTTCTTTTAGCGATAAGATTCATATTGATATTTATTTTGCTGTATGTGGTGTACATAAAGTGTTTCATTCGTTCATGAATTTAAGCAATGCTCAGTAAAGTTTAGGGAATATACAAGGATGTCTATAAATCGTTGCTCACGCCGCTCGTCGTGGCCAAGCCAGACATAAATGCATAATAATGGTGTCTGGTATAAAATCGTTTTCCTGTTAGCTCAGAATGCAGAGAAAAGTGTGGTTGAAATCTCAACGTAGCTACCTAAGTCATCTTTACCAACCCTTTTGGGTATATAAGGCATCACTGATATTTTGATAATGCCTAGAGCTTAGTTTTTTTTATAGACATAATATTGTTCTATTAATGTTTCCTTTCTTTATTTTTATTATTATTTTTATGCTTTCATATTCTTCTCCTCATTTCAGGCCATGGCAAATACAACTACCTATTGCTGTTGGCGTGCTGTGTGATCATGAACGCGGTGTCCATGGACATGTTCGGGTTCAGCGTCATCGTGACTGCCTCCAGCTGCGACCTTCAGCTCAGCTTGACCGAGATCGGCGTGCTTGCCTCCACGCCTTTTGCAGGTATTTATTAATATAGTATCATTTTAGCAACTAGAATTTAAAAACACATTCGTGTAATTTCAAGCTGAATTAAGTTACTGTTTGTACAATACTACCAGCCCTGTATTGCACTTGTTTCCCCCACTGGATCGAACTTAAGAGGGTTTAGGCCTTGGTTCACCACGTTGGCCTTGTGTGTGTATTTTTATGCTAGGTGGGCAATCCAAGACCGAAATAACCCGCCACCGTTTTCTGGTTTTTGTACCTTGCTTATATAGACTACAGTTTATGCCTGATTCCTTTGGAATTCTGTTTACTGGTGGTCCCATCATTAGGTGACCGATCTGGTCGTTGGCTGGTTTATTATTTTTCTTATTTTTAATGGTTTTAACATTTCCATACATTCTAGGCGTTGTCCTCGCCTATCCATGGGGATACTACGCAGACACACGCGGAAGGAAGAAGGCTCTGATACTATCGTCGTCTGTAGGCTTCGTCTTCGCGGTAATGACCAGTTTGGCGACTAACTGGCAGTTCATGTTTGTTGCAAAATTTTTGGCCAGTAGCTTGTAAGTTTTTTTTTTATTAATTGGATAATCAGACGTTCAAGTTCAGTAGTGCAAGAACTGTTGTTTTTTGTTACAGCCAATGTAATTAAGTATAATGCGATTCTAAATGCCACATGAACTCTCTGGATGCAGGTCGCTTCTAACAGGTTGGTCTGGAAATCTTTAGGGGAGGCCTATGTTCCTTGGACGTCCAAAGCCTGAAGATGATGATGATGATAAGATATTGTAGACATGGATGCCGGGATGGGGATGCAAGGGGGTGCACCTGCACCCCCATGTCGATAATTTTTTTTTAAATTTATTTTTATTAAGTCACTGAATAAGTTTGCGACAATACAAACTATGAACAACAGAGGTTTGCATAATCAAATACTCGCGTGATTTGCATTTGATTAATTAACTTTATCAGTATATTTTGTAGTATAGTGTGTTGATGCAATATGGACCCCCCTAAAAGAAATCCTGGCGACGCCCTTCATTGTAGATGGCGTAATTAAAAACGTTGGATGGTATTGGATTGCGTTGATATTGTTATAAGTGGTCGTGTCGCTTACCCTCAGGCGAACGATGTACTTGTCTTGTTACTCAATAGAAGAAAAATTAAGATTACGTCATACCATCTGCAATGCAGACAGCCTTGTATTATATACTGCCCACAAGGACGGGCCTCTTCCACCACGCTGCCCTTGTGTAGGTTGGCAGACTTCACATACCCTCGAAATTCTCAAGTATGTAGGTTTCCTCACGATGTTTGCCTTCACCGTTAAAGCGAACGATAGTTAATAAACAATACACACGTAACTTCGAAAAGTCAGAGGTGTGTGCCTTGGGTTTTGAACCGCCTGAAATTCGCTCGGCAGACCGTTCCATTTCCAACTAGGCTATCCTCCATGCCATCCCTATCCATCAAATTAATGCGCAATAATATGTAGGCATTAACACAGGAAATAGCTATCAGGTAAAGACTACAGTTTATCAAAGTCTAGTGCGATCTATATTTGGCGAACAATTGCTTATCATATTTGCAAAGTATTAATTTATTGTACTTTATCGGGTTTTTTTATACATCAATGACTATATCGCAATTATTTGACACGTAGATGGGACCAATTTGTCAGTGTATTTTTTTAAGTTTTAAATAGGTTTTGCTCACGGCTTCACCTGCATTAACTTTTCCGATATTGCGTAGCCTAAATCTCTTTCCAAACAGTTCTCGGCCAGCAAATAAAAATCTTGTTGAAGTTGGTCTAGTCGTGGCTGCTATCACTCAGATAGTTAAAACCCCAGGACCAACAAGCCACCGAAAGACGCCTCTGGCAGTAACAGTCCAACTAAACAAAAATATACAGAATATTTAGGGCATTATATCAGCCCTTGTTGGATAGGACGTGATACCCGTTGCCCATTTTTCATTAAAACTGATTATATGCGCGCCACTGCAATTCTGTGCGATGAAGCTTGAGATTATCTGGGAACACGAATCTGTTTTACCAGCAACGAAATTATTACAAACTTTCTGTTTCTTACTCCTTTCTGGAGTCGGATATATTAATTGCCAAATTTTTTCTATAGCAAAAAATAAAAGAGATAGGCTAGTACAAAAAGCCTGCAAAACTGCCATACTGACCCACGTAAGTGTGACGCGATCCAGGATCAGCCTGTGTAAATCCGGTTCAAACAGGCCGGCATAATTGTGTCGGCTGCTGAGGGATAATCATCGCTCATCAATCGATATCCTATCTGGACCTATCTCCGCTGACTATTTGTTGGAGTGGGGCCACGTTGCCGGACAGGTTTAAAAAAATATATTTTCAGTTCCAGTGCCGGGTTCACACTAACTGTCACGCTGCTCGGCGAATGTACCGGACAAAAGAACAGGAGCCAGTTCTTGTTTATCTTGAATAGTATCAACCTGGCAGCGGAGTTGGTGTACTTTGGTAAGTATGCGCGGGATTAGGGGAGAAGGTACACTTTTTTCTCGAATTCACTTTTCTAGAAAAATAGGAATAAATTGAAGTCGTAGGATTTTATAAATACGACTACTGGATGAAACAGTATATCTAAAAGAATAATTCTAAAGGAAAATATGACCCCCCCCCCCCTTACCCAATTCGACAACGTATATAGGACAAAACATCTATACCGAATTCCTTTCCTTTATTCCTATTTCTTCCCTTGTAACATGATTCTCTTTGTGTTTACAGTGGATGTTACATCAGGAGACTCACTTGCTCCTTTCCCGGCCCATACTATAAAAATAACTACTTGTAATTCCACTATTCCTTCAGATTCCTCATTGCTATGATAGTGTTTTTTCCTCCACAGGTTTAGCGTACGTGATCTTGCCCTTGGACTTCGCCATTGCAACACCCCTGGCATCTCTCACGCTGAGGCCCTGGCGCCTGCTGACTTTCGTTCTGGCACTGCCACTGGGATTCGGAGCCCTAATGATGGTCTTCTTGTACGAGAGTCCTAAATTCCTGGCCAATCGGGGAGACATTCCACAGGCTTTGGATCTGTTGAAGAAAATGTATGAACGTAATGGAGGAGAGAAGGGCTGTTATCAGGTAAGTGACTTCCTTCTCGCCTTTATGACCTCATAAAGGCGGGAAGGAAGCTTTGAGTGGAGTATCAATTATATCAAAAGGTCTTTAATAAAACGTGTGACCAGATGCAGTGGAGTAGTCTTGATGTAATGAATAAAAATTACGAACATGTGGAAAGAATTGATAAAACATTTGGAAAAGTTAATTACGAAAGGATCTTTCGTAATTGTTAAGCCACAGGTAATCGAAAAGTGCAAATGTAACTGTGAAAACCAGTTTTTTATCTGAACGTTTTTTTACTGGCTGAAACTAGTTTATACCGAATGTCTGGGTTTTTACCTTTTACTGTAACGTATTAAGTACATATTATATAAGCTTATGTTTTAATTCTTACAAAAGCTTGTACTTTAATCACATAATCTCTACAGGATTAGACAGATGCGCAACCGGTGTATTTTCGGTGCGCTGAACTTTCGTATTTTTGTTTATGATGTTTGTTGTTCCTGTACAAAACACATTTAGGATTGGACGTCCACCTTGTAGGTGGTCTCTTAGCGTCTAACACTGCGTCAGCCGGCACGTGGTCTCCAATCGAGAACTGAGAACTTTTTGCACCATCTGGTGTCAGTTCTATAGGATATGGACCCTGCCCACTGCCACTTTAGCTTGCCATTCCGCTGGGCTATGTCAGTGATTTTCGTTCTTCTACGGAGCTCCTCATTTCTAATTTGATCGTGTAGAAAAACATCAAGCATAGCCCTCTCCGTAGCACGCTGAGTGACTGTGAGCCGTCACAGGCGGCGCATTTCCTGCGCCGCCTATACGAAACGCAATAGCAAAATTCTTCGGGTGTTTCAAATCTATAAATAGGCGGTTAAGATCACAACAGGTAACCCATTTGCTTGTTGGTCGGGCTACGTAATTCCTAACATGTGTGAGTTTGTAGGTCTCTCGGTAGGTCTTACTTCCTTTTTGAAAATGATAGAGCCATTCTTCGATTCCTTTAAACAATACTACCCGAATAGAGTAGACTCGTGCGGTTTACAAAAGGTACTGCACTGAGGGCTAATCATAAAATATTGCTCCAAAGTATTACTAGGTGTTGCTTAGCCAATAGACTGCATTAATTAGCACATAGGCGTATAAACGGGGGGTGGTCCGTGCCCAGAATTGCTTGGTGTGCCCATCCCATAGAACGACTTTTTAAGTTTAGGCTACTGCCACCCCTTAGTAAATGACTTGGCTTCGCCAATGAATATGCAGTGGCGGCCTTAAAAGATACGAAGCCTCAGTAGGGAACAAAAAAATAGACGATTTCACAAAAATCAGTTTTCGATTATCAGTCTGGTGATGTTGTAGACAAAAGATCAGGTAAGGCATCGCGCCAGGCGCCTGCAAGCGCAAAGCTCTTGGTGTTTGCTCCTAGATTATAGTGTGACTTTTGTGTTTGGTACCTACGCTTATACATTTATGTGATAAATAGCGTTTATCGTGAAATCGGCCCAAAGAATAGAAATAACGCAACAGTAATGCAAATTTTCAATTCTCATTTTTTTGATTAGACTACATCATAACCCTTTCCATATTATTTACATAGGTGAAGAACATTCTGACTGGTGATGACATGGTCTCCACGAATCTGTCGCTCTGGGGCTCGCTGGTGAAGCAGACGATGCCCATCTTCAAGCCTCCACTGCTGTGGAGGACGTTGCAGCTCTTCTACTTGCTAGCTCTTCTCTGCAGCGCGTAAGTAGTCTTTCAAATTGATTTTTATCACCATCATTACATTATTCATCACACCATAAAGGACAATGATGTGATTGGATGAAGATTTCATACAAATGGATGAGAGAAGCAAGTTTTAGCAAATAACGATACGACTGGCCACGTCAGGAGAAACACTACTCATAATTTGGAATAGCAAAGTTCTTTATGCCTTCTGAGACATTTAAGCTTAGTCAAATTACGCCTTTAGTAATTTTAATGTCTGCGTATCTCAAATGAGAACACAACAGATCTTGCACATTGCATGGCAGAGATAGCGAATACAATTATTATATGTACAGGTTCGTATATGAATAGGATATATTTAATTGGTTTTTAGAAACAACGTGTTCATCGTATTGTTCCCGACTATCGTGAACGAATTCTTCAACACTCTCGACGGTGGTTGGAACAACAAGACCTTTTGCGACAGGCTCTTCACTGGCAACAATTTTGAACACACCAACAGCAATGTAAGTTTAATGGGTGCGCTGGCGATGACAACTTATGAAAAACCTTATACTACCATAAAACTATCAGATTCTTCTACTGTTTTACATATAGTAGGATTCCCAGCCCCAAATTTCAAAAACTAGGATTTGAAGTTTTAGACCAGGATAAGTTCGTTTTAAAACATGTAATATTAGTGAAAATATGTTACTTGAAATCAAATTTTAAAATACATGACCTTATCAGGACACTTAAAAAATCAGGACAAGTCCTCGAGAAACAGGACTTTTGGCAACCCTAACACATAGGCCATAGGGTAAACACCGTATACGTTTGTCATAGTTATACAAAGTTTTGTCTCGCTAAAGCTGTGATTCCGCAGAACGCGGCAGACGGCAACGGCAGTCACGTCACTTGCCGTCGTATAGATTCCGAAGTCGACATCAAATGCTGTCGGACGTCACTTGCCGTCGTATATTTTTTTTTATAGCGTCAAATGACGTGACTAATATTATAAATCTTACTTCTTATGTTATCTTACTTCTTATCTTACTACTTTCAGAGTTTTTTTTGGTTATTGCATACAATGACGAGACGAGCATGCCGTTCGCCTGATGGTAAGCGCTACGACCACACATAAAAAATATCAACACCATCCAGCACCTTTCTTTACAAAGTACTGTGTGGCATTCGACTGCGCTCGTCATCCTGAGACATAAGATGTTAAGTCTCATTATGTCCAGTAGTTCATTGGCAAAATCACCGCTGTAACGGTGGAGCCATTAACCTAAAAACCTAAAAGAAGAAGAAGAAGGAGTATGTCCAGTAGTTACACTGGCTACAATTTCCTTCAAATCGAAACACAACAGTGCATGCACACTGCTGCTTGGCGGTAAAATAGACATTTCGGTGGTACCGATGGACTCTTACATATGAGAGACCCACCACCAGTTCTGAAGCAGACAGCAGGCATTGCAATGACGTCGCAGCACTACTGACTTGTGGTTGTGTGATTTGTGTTCAATTTCCATTTATAGTTATGAATAATCAAATATTGCTAGTTTTATTGCAAGAAGAAGAAGACGACGATGATTTATTATTGTACTATCTTTTGTCCGCGGCTTCGCCCGCACGAAAGAGTTTTTCCTGGATAAAAGTCACGCTACACATTTTCCCGCGATAAAAAGTAGTCTAAAACCTTCCCAGGGTCTGTAACTATCTCCATACCAAATTTCATCGAAATCCGCTCGGCAGTTTTTCGAGTTTATCGCGTACAATTCTTTTTACCCCCTTAGGGGTTGCAGTTCGCAAAATCCCGTCTTAATGAGCACCTACGTCCTAAAAGGAACCCCCATGCAAAATTTAAGACTCCTAGCACTTGTAGTTTCTGAGATTTCGTGATGAGTGAGTGAGTGAGTTACCTTTCGCTTTTATATTATATATAGATAGACTTGAAGAAGACTCTTATAAAACTTTGATAAAAAAACACTAGTGAAAATTGATTAAAAAATCGCTTTCTTCGTCTGTCGACACGTCCATAATGTAAAACTGCAACGGCAGTACTGTGTTTGTTCGGGAGTGCCGTCTGCCGCTACGCGTCAAAACAAGTGACGTCCTGCCGCGCGTCATTTGCCGTCGTGTGTCGGAATCGGTCTCGTACAATTAAATACTGCATAGTAGTGCCGTCTGCCGTCGCGGCACATGCTATTGCCATCTGCCGCTGCCGTCTGCCGCGTTCTGCGGAATCACAGCTTTACTCTGACGTAGAAAGTCTCAAAATGCCGACAAAACACTGAATAACTATAATAGAGAACGTTTATTAATATTTAGTAAAGGCGATAAGTGTAAAAAATATGTCGATAAAGGGCAAAATTGTAATCTTGGGTAAAACGAACAACACATTTAGTTTTGCCCAGCGGAACTAATCATTCTCAACCCAAGCATAGTGCAATATGCTAATGATGCGATAATAATAGTATTTAATAATTTAAAATTTAAATGATTAATTCGACAATAAAACTTCTAACCGTGTTCTAGATTCTTTCGGTGCATCGGAAATCCCCTGAGCAGCAGTTTTGAAAGCAAATAAGATATTGCGATCTTTTTCTTATAAAATTTTATTTATAATAGGTATGTTGTTACAACTGTATATTATACTACACACACGCACACACACACACACACACACTCACGCCTTATAATACCGAAGGGGTAGGCAGAGGCGCAACTAGTGCACCCACTTTTCGCCGTGCGTAATTCGTCACATGATGTGATAGGGGCGAGCCTATCGCCATATTGGGCACAAATACCAGACTCCGCGCTGATACTTAATAGAAAAATCCAATACGACTTTGCTCGACCCGGAGATCTAACCCGAGACCTCAGCGTTGCAGTCGTACCCATAATACAACTACGCTACCGAGGCAGTCCGTGTATATAATACTGTTAACAATTTATTGCGTTTGTACGCAGAACAAATCACCAAAGTTTAACCACAACCTGATGAATGGTTTAGGAATGCACATATTTTTTACAGATTATGATTCAATTTGCTATTTTCAGTATGTTTGCGATGACAGAGTATCAAACAACACGATTTACAGTGGAATGGCTTACGGCCTCTTCTTTTGGGCCCTCACACTCGCGGTCTCCACCTTCGCCAGGCGAAGAAAGCTGGTCCTCATGGGAACCCTCGCCATCTCTGGGGTTAGCTGCTGCCTCGTCAACCTGAAGGAGCCCATCTCCAACCTCGTGTTCTTCATCCTATTGCAGAGCACTTGTGTTGGGATCGGCAGCATTTTTGCTTATTTTGTGGATATGTACCCAACTTCTTATAGGTAAGTAGAGTTCTCATACTTAGATACAGTCAAAGCATCACGCCTTTTTCCTTTTCAAGGGTAGCAGAGGTGTTATTAGTTAATACCAATATTTTTCTAGCTATGTTAGATCCCATGCGATAAGTGAGTTTAATGCCATTAACCGGGTACAACTCCATACTCTTTGTGCAGAAAAACAAGAAACTGCATTACTCGGCAATGTTTGTTACCAAGCTAACTAGGTACTAAACTTGGCAGTTAATATTGACTTTAGAAATTAATAATCGGTTAGCTACAGCTTAGTACAGGATCTTTATCACATATATACCCTGTGTCCTTCAACCTGAAACATAAATATGCTACTGTAGTTGTACGGACATGGAGAAATTACCCTACTGCACCTGATGATTAACATAAAAAATGAAGTAAGCACTTCTCATCCAGACACATTTTAATTTAATTCAGGGGGCTGGTGACCGGTTTAGGCCTGAGTTTCGCGAGGCAGGTCTCGTTCATCGGCGTCAACATCATCACGGCAGTCATCACGCACAACTGCAGCCTGACCTTCTACAGTTGGGCTATTTTCATATTCAGTAAGTATTGTGCACACACTTCGCCGTATGTATTCCGACCCATGACGTGATAGGGGGCGAGCCTATCGCCATATCGGGCACAAATTCCAGACTCAGGGCTGATACTGCATTTAAAATCCAATATTACTTTGGCCGACCCGGGGATCGAACCCGAGACCGAGCATTGCAGTCATACCGTAATACAACTACGCCACCGAGGCAGTCTTATAAAGTATTCTTAACTTAACTTAAATTGTAAAAGTGCTGTCACTTAAATTGTAATCTAACGCTAAATGTTTGTTTTAATTTAACAAGCTGGTTTTAATTTTACTGGTGGTAGGTTTCTCGTTATGTATCCCGTCTGGGTGGGTACCACCGCAATGTATACTTCTACCGCCAAGCAACAGTGTGCATGCACTGTTGTGTTTCGATTTGAAGGATATTGTAGCCAGTATAACTACTGGACATAATAAGACTTATAAAACATCTTATGTCTCAGGATGACGAGCGCAGTGGAATGTCACACAATACTTTGTAAGTCAAGGTGCTGGATGGTGTTGCTACTGTTTATGGGCGGTCGTATCGCTTACCATCAAGCGAACGGCATGCTCGTCTCGTCATTTAATGCAATAAAAAAAACAGCTTATATTTCCAATGGTAATTGTGATAATTTTATCTGTCAGAGACTCAAATGCAGCACAGTCTATTTTCCTTATTATTATCATTACTTTTGCAATCCAACTTTAATTGAATTGTATGAAAAATCTTTATTATTGTATACTCTGAACTGTAAGACTGTACTACCCGAGCAGGCGAACTACGTATAAAATTGAGGAACCACGCCCCTCTCCGGAAAATTATTGTGAAAATATATTTAAACTAATACCGGAATTAGAAATTTAATGAAAATTGAAAAATTTTCTGTGAAAATTTGAAATACATTTTGGTCCTATATTGAGTTGACGTTCTGAGAGTCTCGGGTTTTAATCCCGGATCGGGCAGGGATATTAGGTTTTTTGCTAAGTATCAGCGTGGAGTCAGGAACTTGGGCCCGATATGGCGATAGGCTCGCCTCTATCCCATCATGGGATGGGATACTCATGGCGAAAAGTTGGTGTACTAGTTGCGGCGCCTCTGCATAAAAAGTTGTAAGTGAAAATTGAGTACAGAGTAGAGATCTCCTACAGTTTCCAATGATAATAGCAAAAATAATTTCTAAGGCAAAATACTAGAGGTAAATTTTGAATTCATTTTATAATAATTTTTTTTGTTACAGGTGGCATATTCGTTGGTTGGTTCCTACCTGCAGACAAGAAAGCACCGAAATAACAT
Organism: Sphinx pinastri; assembly: GCA_947568825.1. NCBI lineage: Eukaryota > Metazoa > Arthropoda > Insecta > Lepidoptera > Sphingidae > Sphinx > Sphinx pinastri. The sequence goes on along the minus strand of OX387627.1, from coordinate 1,886,558 downwards.
ACCGCAAAGCTATTATTATTTTTAAGTCTTATTAATTCTTATTGTATTGTATGAAAAAAAATATAAGATGAAAGTGAATGTTTCTTTATCTTGAAAACAATCAAACTTCTAATATATTATGAGATTAAATAAAATGGGGATTTGTGGGTGTGCAAGAGCATAAGAGCTTAAAAGAGCACGCAATAACATTGTCTCATGCTAACATGCATTTACGGTAGATGCTGGATTCGAATATCAACAAGCGAATGTAGATAAACATTAGCTAACTATATTTGAAGACTACCTGTATAATAGAACTCAAAAAGTTAAATTGGATCAGTATATTAGTAATGAAGTTGGGATCACTTTTAGGGTCCCGCAAGGTAGCATCTTAGGGCCTACCTTATTTTTAATTTAATATAAATGATCTCTGCAACATGGCTTTTCCAGAAACAAAAATATTTTCGTATGCCGATGACACTGCTATCGTATTCTCTGGCGTATCTTGAAAAGCTATTAAAATGAATGCCGAAAAAGGTATGACTCAGGTCGCCAAGTGGCTTATATAATCTCCTCACTTTGAACACAACCATAATAACAACCGCACACAGCCAGATCCAGACTATAATATTAAAATATATTCTTGTAATAGCGTAACTAATAATTATTAGTCACTAGCTTTTGCCCGCTGCTCCGCCCGCGTTAAAAAGTTTTTCTGGGATAAAAGTCCCGCTTTATATTTTCCCAGGATAAAAAGTACCTTTGTGTTAATCCAAGACATGATCTACCCGTGTGCCAAATTTCATTGAAAACCGTTCAGTAGTTTTTGCGTGGAAGAATAACAAACATACATTCTTACAAACTTTTGCGTTTATAACATTAATAGGATAATTGATTACAATCAATGCACCTGTCCTATATTAAGTAAGGTATATCAAAACAAAATATAACGATAGACCAGAGGTTATCTTGGTACCCTCAAATTGAGATGATTTCATTGAGGATAAGAAAATTTTATTGGAAGTTATCCACTCTTAGACATTTCGTACCACAGAATAAATACCCTCCTAAAATTGAATAGAATAAATATCGCGTTAGTGCAATCTATTATAATTTATTGTATACCGGTATGGGGGGAGCCTTAAAAACGCGTTTCCTAGAGGTTGAGAGGGCTCAAAGAGCTTTGCTTAAAATCATATACTTTAAGAAGCGTCTTTAGCCTACGGAAAACATATATCATATCAGTGACATAATGTCTGTCCGAAAGTTGTACATACTACACACTATACTGAAATTCCATAAGATTTCATTACATTCTTCAGTTCTCTAGTTACTTCGAAAACAAGATAACACGACGTTGTACCTGTCCCCAAAACGAAAACCGCTTTCGCGAACATCCAATTTAAAAAAAATCGGCATATCTTTACAACAAAATAAACAAAGATATCAACTTATTTACTAAAACTTACCGTGAGCGTAAATATGATTTAACTACATGGCTAAAAAGATTAAATTATAACGAAACCGAGTCTATTTTACAATTTCCAGGGTACACTTACGTTCAACATAATAAATCTCACGCAATAATGATATATACAAACATGCATACACACTAACACACACACACGTACGACACACTGCGCAATCACTCATCGTAATTATCTTTTTGTATTAAGCTATGGAAGATCGTAATTCGTAGTCTCCTAACACCTTAGGCCCACTGCGCGCGATACTCGGGTTAAATAAGCAAATGCAGAGTTTGTAAACTCGAGGTTAAATAATTAAATTTTAACTCTCGTTGCTCCTTGCACACCTAAAAAAAACACTGGGTTAACAAACCTGACATTTCTTCTTTTTAGCTGTCAACATTGAAATGTGTATTCGTTTCTATCGTAATCCGACTAAAGATGAATGAATAAACAAAAAACTAAATCTTTATGTCTATACCCTTTCTAGCCGATTTCGGCCACGGCGGCCAATCTCAACAGAGATCAGACAGATACGCAGGAGATATTATAGTGCACAAGTGTGTGCGCAATACACAGGGTGCACTCGCTATTCCTTTACTCTCATAGTCCGGTGAGACGGCAAGCCGACATGACCGGAGAGAGATCAGGCGCAGGACCAACGGCTTTACGTGCTTTCCGAGGCACGGGGGTATCACACCGCCAACTTCCTGACTCCGAGCTGCGACTGAGTAATTTTTAAGATGGAAAAACCCAGTCACAATGTTTTTGAGTTATGTCTATATCTTTTACACTACAGTACAATGTATATTAGGCTTTCTTTTATGTGCTTCAGTTTATGACAGTTAATGACGTTATATTTTAATCGTATTATTTCGTGTCACTTCACTTCTGTGGTTTTGTGTATGTTTAGAAAGTGTTGAAATAATTATTTTATAAAGAAACGGATAAAAAACTGCATTTACTTGCCCCTAATTTCAAACCTAGTGATAATATGCTTCTTTGTGATATAGTAGCGAAATTAAAAAATGTGACTAAAAATACTGATCTAGCTATGCAAGTAAAGTACTATGCAATGGTATTCACACCACAAAACATTTAAGTAACAAGTAATTAATGACAAATAAATATATTAATCCGTAAATGTATACAGTTTATTGCTCCTGAAACAGGTGGAAAGGAAGATATTTGGTAAAAAATCGTTGTAACTTGTCTCTGCTCTTCTTCAGTCCTTGGCAGAGATATAAATACCTTATACAACCTGGCGATGGCGTCAGTTACACTGATTAGTACACGCAAGTCAATAGCTGGCTTCCAGTAGCATAAAACCATAGTGCACATAATAATTTATTCATGAGTGATAAAGCCCCAGTGAAAAAACAACTTTGTACCTACCTCTGAAATTCTAACATTTATGATAAAATTGCAAGCTGGGTTAGAAAATTACTAAATAATATCTAATAGATTACTTATATTGGTACTCAAAAATATATATAAAATTATGTAACTCACATATTATTGTGTGAGTACTGCAATTTATATTTCATTTTGTTTAGTTAATAGAGCACGCTTTTGTCTTAAAACTCTTTGTCCCTTTGTGAATTACAATAATCTGACCGTTCTTCAACCCTTCTGTAATAGAAGCTTGAACTAATATACTCAGTACTTCTTCGTCATCATCATTGAATAAAGAATCATTGGTCATTTCAATATTTTAACTAAACACATCACAAAATAGAATATTATACAGCGGAACATAGCCTCAATACTAGCGACTAACCCAGTGTTAGCGACTTAACACACCCGCATCGGTGGGTTAAATATTTAGAAAATAACCCTAGGTTTACTCCTAACTTTTGATAGCGCAAGGTAAATTATTTATTTAACCCTGAGTTAGCAGTTAACTCCGAGGTTATTAAGTTAACCCAGGAACGTGCAAGTGGCCCTTAGAAACCTAACACAGGCATTCTTATGCCTAAAAGGAGGCTACCACACCTAGATAATAAGAAAAAAATCTGTAAAAGTAAATAGATCCTTTTTTAATCAGTTTTGACATTCTAAACCCATAGTTTTATGATTATTAACTACAAAGACATTAAACAGTATAATTATAGACCGGACATCAGGACCAAATTTTTCGTCCAAAAGTTATTGCCAATGGTAGGGCGGTGTTAATAAATCAATCTCAAGTTTTAGTTACATCTTAAGTAGACATAATGTATTTGTACCTACCGTGATGGTACATAGGGACAAAATCGAAACTTCGCGTGACGATGGAAATGTGCACAAGTACTCACATCTGCCACTCCACGCGACTTCAGGAAACCGCCTTGGTCTGCCGCTGCACTCCGTCACTATATTACCAGGGCACTACACACAATTAGTCCATACGGTGTACGGATTTTGGGTGCTCAGACAGCCCAACTTACATAGTTTTGCATTTAATTATGAAGCGCGCCGGGGATCGTGCCGTTATAGATGCAGCGGCCTTATGTTACATTGAATATGAAACTACGGTTACGAAACAGTATTAATAGTTCCATAAATTATGTCTACTTGAGATGTAACTCAAACTTGAGATTGATTTATTAATACCGCCCGTAAAGTCGCTGTCTTATCTGACATGTCCGTGTAACAAGACGTCTCGCTATGCTTAAATTTTGTAAAGAAAACAATATTTTGGGAGGAAATATGCCAATTTACGCATTACGACCATGTCAAAGTATGTTCTAATGAATTTTAGATAAGTATTTTGTTATTTCACGGTAGATTGAGTTACTGACGAAAAGGCTCTAAATGTTTGTATGACAATTTTCCCAATGTCGGCTCTATATAATCTTAAAACTCTTTGATTAATCATAAACAAAATTATCATTACACGTAGACAGCGATATTTAATATTTAATTATATGCAAAATATTTTTGCTCGCGTCGGATTTTTCTATTTAATTAATTAAGAAATAGTTTATATATCATTTAATGATAATGTAGCTTTGTATGCGACATTAATTCCGTTATTTTCTGTCGCGTCTCTGATGTAACAAGCTGACAACCTAGGCGGATAATTTTCTATCGTTTTTCGATAGGTCACCTTAAATGAGAATTTACCTCTGTATTCATATATTGAACCATTTGTGTCCACAACTTTAATCTGCGAAGACTTAGATTTTTATGAGCCAAAATTTTAAAATAAATTGCAAATATCTTAAAATGACTATAACATTTTTGTACGATATTCAATTTTAATGAAACAAATAACAAAACCTATATTCAGCGCAACAAGTGCACCCACTTTTCGCCATGCGTATTCCGACGTATGATGTGATAGGGGAGGAGCCTATCGCCATTCCTACCAAAATTATTAATTTACTCATTTTGTACCACAATGTAGTGATTAACGTATCCATGCTGAAAACCTACGTATAAAGGTTTATTTTACTACGGCCCGAGTTCACCGTTTGCTGATAAATTCTATCTGTGACATAAATATATAAGCCGACCAAATATAAAAGTCGCACTCCAATCTATAGTTCCAAATATTATTAAGCTGAAGAGTTTGTTTGTTTGTTTGAACGCGCGCTAATCTCAGGACTACTGAACAGAACTACTGGACCGATTTTGAAAATTCTTTCACTAATAGGAAACTACATTAGTCCTGGCTACTTTTTATCCCGGAAAAACTTTTCCACGTGGGCGGAGCCGCACGAAAAAGCTAGTCTATACTAATATTATAACTGAAGAGTTTGTTTGTTTGGTTGAACGCGATAATCTCAGTAACTACTGAACCGATATTGAAAATTCTTTCACTAATAGGAAGCTACATTACTCCTGAGTGCTATAGGCTACTTTATATCCCGGGAAAATATTTTTATCCAGGAAAAACTGTTCACGCGAGTGGTATCTAAATTAGCTTTAATAAGATCACTGTCACGTAAAATTGACTTGAATCCTACAAAACCGACACTAAATATTCGATGTAAAGATAAAATAAACTCATCATTATTATGTATGTTATGTCTGTTATCTATACTCAACACGAGATATAATTTAACAAATAAGTTAGGTAAGTATCGTAAATATTAGTTCCACATGTTCATTATCATCGTTACGCTATGAAATTAACAGTTGTTTATCTATGTTATAATGAAGGCTTTTGAAAGCAGTAGCACGAATGATAAGGGGAGATGAAAGAAGCGTACTCTCATTAAACATCGGACACAGCCAACCCAAAAACCATGCTGGGTGGTTCATGGGTAGATATCTTTCTTCACCGAGACAAATATTTGTACAATCAGCCACATAAGTAACTGAACAAATTCAAAACTTCAAATCGCCCCTACACTTTTCTGTTCTTACCAATTTTCATTTTCTCTTCACAAAAATAAAATAGACTGCCTCGGTGGCGTTGTTGTATTACGCTACGGCTGCAAGGCTGAGGTCTCGGGTTCGATCCCCGGGTCGGGCAAAGTGATATTGGATCTTTCTATTCAGTATCAGCCCGGAGTCTGGAATTTGTGCCCGATATGGCGATAGGCTCGCCCCCTATCACATCATGGGACGGAATACGCTTGGCGAAAAGTGGGTGCACTAGTTGTGCCTCTGCCTACCCCTTCGGGGATAAAAGGCGTGAGCATGCGTAAAAATAAAATAAAAGATATTTACTTTACTTCACACAAAGAAAAAAAGGGTTTTAATTAAACAGAACGCGTATAGGCGGTTTTAAACTTTGGATTTGTTCAGCTACTTATGTGGCTGACTGTACAGTCAGCAGCATAAGTAGCTGAACAAATTCAATATTTCAAATTGCCTACATACTTTTGTGCTCTTACTAATCTTGTTTTTCTCTTCACAAAAATAAAATAAAAGGTATATACTTTACTTCAAACGAAGAAAAACATATTTCAGTTTAACTTAATGCGTATATAAGCGATGTGAAATTTTGATTTTGTACAGATATTTATGCTGCGGACTGTACATAGTATTACGCATTTTTCCATTTTCAAGAGTAGACAGAGGTGTCATACACCTTCCTGCTAGCTATAATGGTCTCAGGTAATATAATAGGGGACTAGGTATTACTATTTACCGGGCACATTTCCAAATTTCGACTATTAATGGCCAGATAAACCCAATATCACTGCTCCACCTGGGATTCGAACCGGGGAACTCACGCAATATAACTACTCCATCGAGGCATGGAATACTTACCCTTGGTTGTTGCCATCTTATCACCAGGATGCTATGATAAAATTTAAATGGCGTTAATATCCGTTCATTTTGTGTTATTAGTCGATATCGACATGCTCCAATAGCATCCTTTGATGGCTTACATATTTTTTTAGGAGTAATAAAACGTCAAACGACTCCTCGGATGTTTTATGGCGGCTTAGCACCGTGTAAGGTATTTTTTCTCAGACACTACTTGAGGTATTGAATTGAAATATGTTATATTAAAGTTTAGAGCTTATTCTTCTGAGAATTCAGTTTTACATTGCAAGCAACAAAAATAAATGTTTTTCTGAAGGGATACAGTTGTAAAATAATTGATCGTAGGGATTCAACATTAGGATTTCTCCTGTTTTCAATCTATTTATGTTTTGCGTATTTCTTATGAATTATTGGATGTAAGAAAGATAATGACAATAACTCATGATTAATAACAATAATACCATTTAACGAATAGATATCGATTTCAACTATATCTCCTAAAAAAAATTGCAGCACGTTACGCCTTTTTTTTCATGTGCGGCCCGGGGCCCCCATAACATTACACCTGTGATAAATGTGATGAATTGCTTAATAAAAAATCGATATAGTCAATATAATGGTACTTACGTGCTATATTTTGTAATAATACTGCAAATTTAATATTAAAGCAGTGGAAATCAGAGCGTTAAGAAGCATGTGTGGTGACTGTGAGTGATAGAGTCCGGAATACTATGGTGATGGACTATGCTCAGGTGGTTTGGGCATTTGGAAAGGATGGATGATAGGAGACTGACAAAGAGGCGATGAAAGGTGTGGATGAAGGGGCCGGTAGGGGTCGACCGCATTGAATCTTCGAATGTCAGATATCTGCCATCTTGGTTAAAGGCCAGGTCAAAAGTACCCTGAACCGGCGGGAGTGCATGAAAAGATTGATAAAGGTGGAGGAAGCGAAAGAAGTGTGCCAGAATCGCCTCATTACTTAATATTTTTTTTTTTATACTGGCATTGCAAGGTGACCCCACTGCATCTGATGGTAAGCGGAGAGGTGTCAAGGTAGAGTGTCAACTGACCAGCGATGACTATATCTCGTTAGTCGACATAATTATGCCGGCTTGTTTGAACTGGATATACACAGGCTGATCCAAGAACGCGGCACACCTACGTGGGCCACTATGGCGGGTTTTTACACCTTATGGTGGTTGCTATCTGGGCCGATACGATATATCAGCAAACTTACTAACTCCTTATTTATCAAAAGGACCAGTGTGTAGCAACTAACAATATGAGATTGCAGAATTTTTAATCTTCCATTTTAATGTCTATACGATTACCAAAAACAGGCTAATGAAAATAAACGCTAAGCCGAAACTATGTGGTTCACGGGAATTAATCGCAGTCTTTAAGCATTATATTGAATTATATTGATTTCGATCCCCTTTCACCATTAACTATCCCTTTTCTTTAAAGATTAAATTTTTCCCGGGTGTTTTACGGTGATCATTTATCAGGTGTCATGTATGGCGATAAAAAACCCTAAATAATGTAGGCGATTCATCAAGTTTGTTTGTATTAAATTGCACAACTTTTTGTGAGAAGCCACGTGGCTCACTAGTGCAAAACATAGTATAAAGACAGTTTGTGTCATGGCGACGCAGTTTGACATAATACTCAACGCGAAATGAACGCGTTTATTACAAAATTATCAAAAAATCTGTGACAATCAAAATGGGGAAACAAGACAAAGTGCCTTACGAAGATGCCCTGTGTATGACAGGTGAGTATTTTTAAAAATTAGTTATTCTATTTTCGAATAATTGTTCTTTTATTGAAACGGCGCCAAGTAATTTAGATTGGGCGGCCTTATTTTATACGTTTGCCTCGGAGTTCGCATATACATTTGGTAGTTATTTTTTTAATATTTATATTGAATGGTGCATTAGTTAGCGATAATTGCCTATTTATATATTATATTTTTTAAATATCAATGTATTCTTTCGGGGAGGTTACAGATTCCGATCATAATTTCTAAAATCTTTTTTATGTTAAAAACATAGTATTTCTAGGAAATTTTATTTGTCTATACCAATATTATAAAGAGGAAAGATTTGTTTGTTTGTGGATTTTTGTTTGGATTGGATAAACTCAAAAACTACTGGACCGATTTTGAAAATTCTTTCACTAATAGGAAGCTATTGGCTACTTTTTATCTCAGAAAATCTTTTTGACGCGGTCGGAGTAGCGAGCAGAAGTCTAGTGTTAAATAAAAGAATAGGTTACTTCCCTGTAGGTGTATAAAATATATTATAATACTAGTGTTTGCTCGCGGCTCCGCCCACGTGAAAAGTTTTTTCGGAATAGATGTCGCGCATTATATTTTCCCGGAAAAAAAGTAGCCTATGTCCTTCCCAGGATCTCAAGATATCTCCATAGTAAATATCATCGAAATCGGTTCAGTAGTTCCAGAGATAAGCCCGTACAGACCTACAAACAAATTTTACATCTTTATATTAGTATAGATAGTATAGTATGTATATTAAACTCTTTGGTATAGATTATTTTCGGATATTTGACGTATCTTTGAGGTTATCTACAAGTTTGAGGTTATGTTATGTAGGTATCAGTTAAAGTATTCGCAATTAAGTAGACTAAAGATAATATGGTAACAGTGATCTAATTCAATATAATTATCTCTTAGATTGTTCTTTTAAATATTTCCCTATTCGGAGAATTACTTTTATTTGTCAAAGATGTCGCAAGAAGAGTTCCAATGCGACATCTTTGGAATCAAAACTTTTTGTAAATTAATAATTAATTATTTTATGTAGCAACGAGGCACCAAATGCAGCGCGAAAAGTCGTAACGCAACATCGTTGTTATGTTGACTATAGTCAATTATTTTTGGACCAGTTAAAATGTCTAATTTTGAGCATTTGGCAAAGCCAAGTAGGACTTTGCGACGAATGTTTTTTTTTTATGGCATTGAATGACGAGACGAGCATGCCGTTCGCTTGATAGTAAGCGATACGACCACCCATAAACAGTAGCAACACCATCCAGCACCTTGAGTTACAAAGTACTGTGTGGCATTCCACTGCGCTCGTCATCCTGAGACGTAAGATTTTAAGTCTCACTATGTCATGTAGTTACACTGGCTACAATGTCCTTCAAACCGGAACACAAAAGTGCATGGCCACGGCTGCTTGGCGGTAGAAATAGACATTACGGTGGTACCCACCCAGACGGACTCTTACATATGAGAGACCTACCACCAGTTTGTTAAAAAGTATCACTTTTAACATCGTTTACCAGTTTTTAGTCCATGTGAAATTATTCCTTATAGAGAGTACTCCTCAAATAAAATGAATGTTGTCCAGCTTTTCCATTGAACGATCCACTCCTAATTGAATGCCTCATTAACAAAAATACCACACAGACTCTGTATGACGGATCACCTGAACCAACAGTAAATTGATTAGTTCAATAATTTTATTGCAACAACGTATACGCAACTGTTGGTTAGTCTGCCGATTAAGGCCCCGTTTTTTCAACCGTGGTTATCTTTTTGTCTGGGTCTTATTAAGCTGGAGCGCCTCACGCCTGGCACACTCGAAGTTTTGCGAGCGCGTCTAGTTTATTAACACCGAGGATTACCCTAACCACGGTTAAAAATCCGGGGTTATGCCCGATTTCTGAATCTCCCCGTTAAACTTTTAATAACTATTGATCCATTAAAGTTAAACTTGAGATAAACGTCGGTTGACTTTCACTGTTTTCTGAACATATAATGAAGCATTCGATAACTATGAAGCCGACAACCAGTTCCTTGTTTTGCACCTACTTACTGATATCTCTGCACTACCCTGTCTGGTTGACTGGTAGAGAATGCCTACGGCATTAAGTCCTTGTATAAAGTGTTAAAATGGATTTTATTACTAACATTCGTAACTAATAATTATTTTATATGCAAAAATAGCTTATTTTCACATAGATCAACGCCTAAACATTATTTTATGTTTATTTTGTGGTAATTTGTTATTTGTCTCTGGCTGATGAATGACATCATTGCAGAATTAATAAAAAAGTCAAACAGTTCAACAAAATGTTTTATGTCATGCTAGCACTAGTTTGCTAATTTGTGTTTTATGTTGTTTTATTTAGAATTTGAGAATTTATAACACTAGTGAAACTGTTGTGATTGGCCGCATCAATTATGTTCCTCTATATTGGAAATAATATCTAATAAGTTGCCTTTGGGAGTTTTGGCGGGAACTTGGAAGTGTCATGAGTTGCTCTTGTTTTAATTCATTATTTCGGTGATACTTAGTGTTATATTGCATAATTATGGTGGTATATTATCTAATATAGTTCTATTAAAGAGCTCAAATGAAGTGAATTGAAATAATCGTGCTAATCAAGTGTTTTTTTGTTGCCGCCAAAACTCCTCGATAAAGTCTTGGTAAGGTAGCCACTGCTTTACTTCGACGTACTACAACAGATAATAAAAAAAGACAACCCAAACTTGACATTGGCAAAATGTGAACACAAATGCCATAAAAAAAAAAGTTGCCTTTGTTTGTCACAAAATGACACTTCAAATAGTTATGGAACAGATAAACGGCAAAAATTGGCCAATTAAGTTAAAGTAAGTTTAAAGTGAGTTTATCTTGCAGAGCGTGGTTCAGAAACGCAATTTCATGGGTTAACGAACCAATAGCGCTAACAGATAGATAAACTGCCGTCAATAGTACTTCAGAAACCGGGCATTATTAGTTTAAATATTGAATGTTCGTTGCCGTTATTTTGTGTCGTGCGTCCGTTGCAACAAGTTGCCAGCGTCTGAGCGGGTCATAAAAGTCTTATATTTGAATTTGGTTTTGAATACATTTTTTGTTATGATAATTGCCTGTGCAGTAAAAATTGTAGGGTAAAAATCAGATTTAATTCGATACAACTTTTCGAGTTATAACTATAAGTTCTGTCACGACTCACGTATGGCATGTTGACTATGACCTGCGAAGTCTTGGTCTCGATTTAGAATAAATTTTTGTGCTAAGTTCAAGCATTCGTTTTAAGACAAGCCTATCTAGGATCTAAGTGAGAACTCCAAAGGCGTTGTTTTTTATTTATTATAAGTCTATACTCTATATTCTATTTTTTTGTAGCCTTACTATCTGCCAGTAGCCTGACGCGAATCGGCTTTTCTGGCCACTCCGGACTTTTGGGGTGAGCGCTTTAGGCACCCCCAACCCTTGAATTAAGTGGCCATGGTGAGGACCAACCGCTAACGGGTTACGAACCTCGACTTAGGACGGCCACTGGGAGAGGATGAGACATCAGCGATTAGTGGGAAGATTGTTTTGCCTAATCTATCCATTGCTTTCGTCGGCACGCGGGCCGGAACTGTTAGGGGGATATTTTACAGGGTTATAATTTAGCTATTAGTGAAGAAAAACATCGTGAGGAAACCTACATACGGTCAGCCTCAAACGAATGTTTACGCTGACACCTGTATTGGCACATGGTGGTGGTCCAAGTGGCCGATAATTCGTCATGAAATAGTCTAAAGCTTCCCAATCCTGTAGGAAAGCGAAGGACCAAAAATAGGTCCCCAGTTTTCCATTTATCGGTGTAAAATTTGTAAAGAACAACTTCTGGGACCTAAAAAGGGCCCAAGCTATGTGAGCTAAAAATTACTTCGAATTTATCAAAAATAGGGATTAAAACGCGAGCCTTTCGAGATAGCCTAAACGGCGAAAAATCACCTAATCTGGCAACAATGGTTGGCTAGAAGACCACCCATATTAATTACTAGGTGTTGATCGCGGCATCGCCCGTGGGAGAAGCCTTTTCGCTATAAATTCCCTAAAACTCAGTACGACACCAGCGCCATCTACTTAAAGAAACAGATTAAAAAATATCCATTATTTCCTATGGGAGGAAATTACCCAGATAAATAGTAGCGTATGTGTTAATACAGGACATAATCTACCCGATGCCAAATTTCATCCAAATCCGGTGAGTTTTATCTCCGTTTACTTCTAACAAATATCCAGTTTCCCAAACATTCGCATTTATAATTTTAGTAAGAAGTAAGATAAGATTATGTCTATAGTACTCATTTACCCATTGTTCCAGGGTTCGGCAAGTACAACTTGATGATGTTCTTGCTCTGCGGCAGCATCATCGCTGGCATGTCGTTCGAGATCTTCTCCGTGTCGTACCTGGTGCCCGGCAGCGCCTGCGAGCTGAACACCACCAGCACTCAACAGGGACTGATGGCAGGAGTACCTTTGATTGGTAATCAAAAAAATATTTTAATAAGTTTTTGTATATTGACATTGTGCTAGTGTGTTGTAAGGTTCCGAATTTGATTGATTACCAAATCGGCTAATAAAGGAGTTTTTGTTAGAGTTTTTTTGAAATTCATAAATCATGTCAGTTATCCAGGATTAGAATTTGTGTCATCCCTCATTTTTTTTTATGGCTTTATTATAGGAGAGTTTTGGCGGGACTTGGAAGTGTCATGATGTGTTCTTGTTTTAATGTATTAGGTATTTTGGTGATACTTAGTGTTATATTGCATAATTATGGTGGTATATTATCCAATATAGTTCTATTAAAGGGCTCAAATGAAGTGAATTGAAATAACTGTGCTAATCAAGTGTTTTTTTGTTTCCGGCAAAACTCCTCGATAAAGTCTTGTTAAGGTAGCCACTGCTTTACTGCAACATACTACAGAGGAAAAAACAACAACAACGCAAAATATCTCTTATGACGAGGCTCTACGGGCCTGAGTCTTGAACCCTTTGCCTTCCCAAAATAAGGGAAAAAACAGTATGCGACCAAAAATGACAGTGAATCGTAGATATTATATGAAACTACCTGACCCCGCAAACGTTGTTTTGCTATCAGTTACGGACCGGGGCTAAAATTTATTAAAAAAATAGGGGTTGATCGTAGAGGGTTGAAAATTTTGGGTTGTATGTATTTTTTAATGCTGTACCATAAAAAAATAAAAACGAAAAATTTTATCTAAAAATAAAAATTGTGGTGGACTACCCTTAACATTTAGGAGGATGAAAAATGGATGTTGTCCGTTTCTCAGACCTACCCGATATGCACACAAAATTTCATGAGATTCGGTCGAGCCGTTTCGGAGGAGTTTAACTACAAACACCGCGACACGAGAATTTTATATATTAGAGATTCATCTCACCCAACTACTTTATGGGTACTAAAGTTATTTATATGTCTATGAAGGAATTAGAAATATTGCATAGAAACCCACAAGTTATTTCTCACGATATCGTTATCTCTTTATAGTTTACCGTTTTGGTTCACGTAATTTCTTATCTTTTAGTATGAATTACGATAAGCTTGATTGACAGTTCATATTATTATTTTATACTGGATGACTCTCAAGATTTCTGGTTAACACGCCTACATGTGATTAATAACAATATCAACTTACAATTAAAGTCATACATTTTGCTTTGTATTGCAAAGAAAAAATACACACATACACTCACGCCTTTTATCCCCGAAGGGTTAGGCAGAGGCGCAACTAGTGCAACCATTTTTCGTTGTGGGTATTCCGTCTCATGATGTGATAGGGGGTGAGCTTATTGTCATATCGGGCTCAAATTCCAGACTCCAGGCTGATACTGATTAAGAAAACCCAAAAAAAAATCGCCTGACCCGGGGATCGAACCCGAGACCTCAGCATTGCAGTCTTACCGTAATACAAACACGCCATCGAGGCAGTCTACAACTACGCCACCGAGGTAGATAAAGAAAACATATTGAGGAATTTGCATAGACCTAACACTATCCATCGGCCTTTCCCTAATATTTTAAGGTTTTCATGATTCTTATGATCCAAGATTCTTATTCATGGAATTTGAAGGCATATGAAGTAGGTAATCGTTTTGGAATTTTGTGGAGAATCAATCCCACCTCTCAATTCCAGTGCAGGTGACGTTACCTAAAGTTCTGAAGATGATGGTAAAACACCAATAGTTCATGTGGATTCCTCAAAACTGGCCAAGTAGAAGTTGAATTGCTCATTGTGGGTCCCGTTCTTCTTCTCTTCTCGTTGTCTTTATTATTAAGATATCAGAAATTAAGTGATCTACCTACATTAAAATTTCACCAAGCTCTCTATTACTGTTTAATAGACAACTTTAAAGGAACATCAAACAGCAATGATCTTAATCAAGCTTACATTGATGACCTTTCAATATGGAACTGTAATGCTGTGTGTTTTCAGGTAATATAGCCATGTCACATTTCTGGGGGTACCTGGCCGACACCCAGGGAAGGAAGAAGATCCTAACTTTGTCCATGAGTATCAGCTTCGTGGCGGGTGCCTTGGCTGCCTTCTCGCCAAACTGGATCGTGCTCAGCGCTCTTAAACTTCTTTCATCTGCTTCGTAAGTATTATAATGAAATCAATATAGCGTTTCAACTACTTTGAAAAGAAATAGCTTGTAACTAACCTTTGGTGGTGGACTACGGCCTAACTCCTCTCAGTAGTAGAGGAGGCCCGTGCTCAGCAGTGGGCAATATATAATACAGGGCTATTATCGTATGGTATGGTAACCTTTGGTTAACTTTTGTTGTGTCTATATTTTGTTATTACGTAGTTTGACATGCTTAAAACGAAATAAAATATTTATGTGAATTTGTTGCAAGCAATAAGTTCTAGTGTATTTTTTATATCAGTAACAAAACAAACTCGTATTAATTCTAAAAAACATCGTTTCTAGGGTATCAGGAGCGTACGCAATAGGGCTGACGTTGCTCGGAGAATGTACTCCCAAGGACAAAAGGACTTTGCTCATCATCCTGACCACCAGCTTGTTTTTATTGTCTTCGGGGCTTATGGCAGGTAGTAACATTTTTTTTAATAAATTTTGAATAAAAATTAAACATAAATCGGCAGAAGTACACAAGCTCTTCAACAACAAGCGCCTCTACGTGGTGCTTAATAGTGCCAGCTAAAATATCTTCTTTTATTAAAATAGAAAGTAGGAAATAAGTATTAAAATATCTATGTTGGAGATAAGTGTCATTTTGGAGAACTTAGCATGATTATTGACACTTTTAGCATATTATTATTGTACTAGATTATACATACTTAAACAAACAAAGTTTAAAAAACAAAAAGGGGACATTGCGATAGATTCTGATACGGAATAATCTTAAAACTTTTTAAAAATAAAAGTAAAAAACGTTTTTGGTTTCAGTAATTACCATACCAGTTCTACCTCTCAAGTTCTCGCACTATATCCCGTTCCTGGACATCCACTTTAACTCCTGGCGTCTTCTAGACCTGATATTCTGCATGCCTTGCGCCATTGGAGCTCTGGGCGTCGCCTGCTCTTTTGAAAGCCCTAAATATCTCATGACAATTGGTAAGAGGGACGAGGCATTAGAAACCTTGAAAGGCATCTTCGTGATAAACACGGGAAAAGACCGGGAGCTGTATGAGGTAATGGAGAACTTTGATTTTGAAACTACGAATTTAATAGAACCTAAAACGTCATCTGAAAATCAATATGTGACCAGGCGTGTACCTTGTAATTTAAACGATTGATGTACACGTGTAAATGGTTTTAGATCCTTTATTAGACTGTACTCGAACTGCCCTTACATCTTACATCTATATATATATTAAGCACACACAGTACACAACAACCTATTATTATAAAATAAGTAGTTACACGTACATTTATAATTAGTTGAAAAGGTACATCAAAATACCTACTATGCTGGAAGTAGCATGGGTGTATAAAAATCTATAAACACCCATGCGATCAACACGTATTCTGGCTAACGGACCATTTTGTGATCTTTTAGTGTTATACGAAAGATTTTACTAATTTTACTTCTATGACACTATTTACGCTTAACAAAACTAATTAGGCTCTGCTCTGCCACTTTTAAAATCAATCGATCATCCCTTTTTTGATTATCTATTTTATTTAAATTAAACTAATATAAAGGAATTTATCGCGATTTTTTATTTTGCTTTTCTCCCGACGTTTCGAAGGCTTTGCAGCACTTCGTGGTCACGGGGCGGACTGAAGGAATTATTATCTATTTTATGTTTCTAGGTGAACTCCGTAGTTCTTGACGAGGAAACTGCCACACCTACCAAGGGTTTCTTTGCTTCAATGATCGCTCAGACCATGCCCATGTTGCGACCGCCATTCCTGCCCAGCACACTTCTCCTCGCCGCTCTTTTTATTATTGTATATATTGGGTAAGCTTGAACATTTTATTCTATCAAAAAATAATTAAGGTTGACTGGTAGATAATGCTTCTGACATTGCTGGTGGATGTCTAGTTCTACCACCAAATTGCAGTGTGTATGCACTGTTGTTTTCCAGTTTGAAGGTCACTGTAGCCAGTGTAATCATTTGGGAATTATGAGAATCAACATCTAATGTAAGTCAGAAGTGCCAGGAATGAATGAGTGACAAGCGTAGTGGACGCAGTACTTTGTAATTAATAGTTCTGTATAGTGTTGCTGCTGTTTATGGGCGGTCGTATCGCTTACCCTCAGGCGAGCGGCATGCTCGACTCGTCGTTCAGTAGCAATAAAAAATAATATATTAAGCCCACTCTTACCTATAGCAATAAAATATGAGAATGATGTAGAATATACGTATTACGGTGATGTAGCGTTTATTAATGAGGTGGATAATATAAGTTCTGCGAAATAAGCATACACCGTTGCTCTTTTCTTTCCCCTACAAAGGCGTAATCTTATAAAAATCAAATCAAACCCTACTATCTTATTTGTACAGGCTGTAAAAACATCCATATTTAGCGTTAGAAAACGTGCGAACACTGTTATCAGACTGAAAAATAACACGTTATCTATACATAATGCTAAATTAAATAATGTTCATATAACAAAACATTGCGCTCCTTCTAGTAATCCTTTATGTAATTAAGAATGGCGTATTTCAGATCCAGATAACACGTATGTAGTAATATGATAAAATAGCACTTGTAACAAAATGTGAGGTCGGTCGTTCAGATTTGGTCGTAAGGTACGACCGCGAACAAGGTTAATTAATTGTAAACTGAAATATCTTTATTACCTAACAATTGGTTAGTTGCCGGTTGCTTCAACTATATTGATTAAATAAGGAAATTAGTTGAGGAAACTGTCAATTTCGGTATTGATTAGTTGTAACAACTTATTTCATCCAATTTTCATGTTTATTGTAAACATGAAACATGAAAATTTGATGAAATAAATTTGTAATGTTACAATAAAGAATATAAAACTTATCCATTCATAGGTGTAAGACTGATTGTGGATTAAATCCCAAAAAAAAAAACTTGTTCACTTGAATTGTATGTAAGCTCAATATTTACAGTTCGTAACTATGAGCTATCATGATTTGTATAAGTTGATAGTGTCTGTGTTGTCTTAATTGGCGACTTATTTACTACTTACGAATTATTGGCAACGTGTGTTTTATTATTGCTGATGCTATTAACTCTAAGGGGATAGATAGAGTTGTTACCAAGCAACCAGTAAATTTCCCCTTTAGTTTATTATTATTATTATGTTGTATCTTTCCTGCGGGAAATCACGGCACGAAGGCCGGTCCTTTTGGAAGGCTTGCGTGGGGATATGGATCCAACACGTAGAGGCCCCTTTAAGATACATTACTCTAGTTGGGGTGTGTACACCTTGTAGGTACTCTCTCTGTCTGTACTTATGGAGGAAATACAGCCAAAGACAGCGCCCGCAAGGTGCAAGGACTATTACAAAGAAGATGGGAATTATACCTGGTCTATGGATGGGATCTAGCTGGACTGGTTGCTGGTTTATTGATTGCGACAACGGGACGCCTGCCAAGTAAAATGTCTCAATCATTTCTAATCAAGGCAGACGGTGACTTGCCCCCCTACTAGATAGATGGGCATCCCAAAAAGTGGCACATTATTTTTATTTATTTATTATTACGTATTTGATTGCAGTGTTAACCCGTTTGCCGTATGGCTGCCATATATAGTGAATGCGTTCATGACGTCGGTTCAAAATGGAGACAGGGGCATGACCATCTGCGAAATGATAAGGTCTTCTAGCAACAGCAGTGCGCACGCAGATGAGGTACGGTTTTATGTAGAATAATCCTTTTCTAGATGGTAGATCTCTCGTATGCATTCATCTTATAAGGTAGTAGTCACAGAAGCAATGTCTTGTCCTGCTTAGAAACAGAGTTGTGCAATACAGCTTCAAACCGGAGTTTGAAAGATATTATAGTCAATATAATGACAGTGAGTACCTACGATGATATGGGTACTAGGTATATGTATACTGTATTTAATACCCATTCTTTTAGGATGACGAGTGCAGTGCAGTGACGCGAAGGATTTTGTAATTCTAAATTCAGGATGATTTTACTATTTTTAGGGTTCCGGACCTCAAAAGGAAAAAAGGAACCCTTATCTGTGTGTCTGTCCGTCTGTCTGTCTGTCAAGACTCTTTTTCTCCGGAACGCGTAAAGATATCAAGTTGGTGGTAGATGCTGGTAGGTCTCTCATTATGTAAGAGGCCGTCTGGGTGGGTACCACCGCAATGTCTATTTCTACCGCCAAGCAGCAGTGTGCATGCACTGTTGTGTTTCGGTTTGAAGGACATTGTAGCCAGTATAACTACTGGACATAATTAGACTTAACATCTTATGTCTCAGGATGACGAGCGCAGTGGAACGCCACACAGTACTTTGTAAGTCAAGGTACTGGATGGTGTTGCTACTGTTTATGGGTGGTCGTATCGATTACCATCAGGCGAACGGCATGCTCGTCTCCTCATTCAATGCAATAAAAAAAATGTAGAAGTTTATATCAAATACTCGGGTCTACGTTCTCTTACCGCTGTGAAAAAATCAAACTTGTAAGTCAACGCGATCAAAAGATATGACCGTTTATGTAGCATATTTTGTGATTTCGCAAGGGAATCAAAACCTGTAGGGTACTTCCCGTTGACCTAGAATCATGAAATTAAGCAAGAAGCAAGGTCTTACAGCAAATATAAAAAAAAAATGTAAAGGAAAAAATCGGAAAACTTGTTTAATTATTTTATTTTATGAAATTTACAGCCTGCATCTTGTTCTATGAACGTCTTTGCAATGACCATGGTGTTCACAATTAACTTCATACTGGCGTTCTTTAATATCGTCAGCAGCAAGATTGTCACTCTTATAGGCAGGAAGAAGTACTTCATCATACTTCAGGTTTGTACTTTTTATTTGTAATAATAATTCTACTATTTAATTATTATATAACATACTATAGCAAATATTACATGTAATAAAAAAATATGTTTACATAGTAAAAAGAAGTTTATTTGGCGCTCTTACAAATATCAAATATAATTTTAAGTGCATCTGCTAATACAAAAAAAGGCGGCCTTGTTTGTCCGGGATTATGAAAAAATCAAATGCTAAGAAAATTCGGAGCTTTTATTTACGATTTACGTTGTTTTTTCCAGTTTTTGTCCGGTGTAGCGGGCTTGGTCATGAACGCAGTGTCCATTTGGATCGTCAGCGCTATCCTCTTCGTCTTCTACATGGTCCCGGTCGTCAACTTCGGGTTTCTCACCACCTACTGCGTGGATATCTTCCCTACATATATCAAGTACGTTGGCATATCTTATTATAATATAATGTTGGGTTTAAGACTTATTTTGTAAAATTCTACACTGTACAACATACATGACTGCCTCGGTGGCGTAGTTGTATTACGGTACGACTGCAATGCTGAGGTCTCGGGTTCGATCCCCGGGTCGGGCAAAGTGATATTGAGTTTTTCCCTTCAGTATCACCCCGGAGTCTGGAATTTGTGCCCGATATGGCGATAGGCTCGCCCCCTATCACATCATGGGACGGAATAACGGCGAAAAGTGGGTGCGCTGTTGCGCCTCTGCCTACCCCTGCGTAGATAAAAGGCGCGAGTGTGTGTGCCTAAAATTAAAATAATTCTTTGTAATGAAAAGTAAATCCAGTTTAAAAAATAAAACGGCTGTACTTAAGATTATGAATAGCCGATGAACAATACTTAGGGCGGTATTAATAAATCAATCTCAAGTTTGGGTTACACCTCAAGTAGACATAATGTATTAATAGTTCCATACATTATGTCTACTTGAGATGTAACTCAAACTTGAGATTGATTTATTAATACCGCCATTAGACCATTTGAGTCAAGTCCAAAGAAAATTACTCAGGCGAACGAATTTCATAAAATCGATATATCTCAGAATATTCTTTTTTTAAATGAAAATGCTATTATTCTAGAGCCATGGCAGTATGTGTGACGCTGATGTTTGGTCGTGTGAGCGCCGTGGTGGGCATCAACATTCTCAAGAACCTCATAGAAAATAACTGCGAGGCAGCATTTTATATATTTGGAGGGGTCACTATATGTAAGTATAATTTTGTTTCATGTTTATTTTAGGGCTCAAATGTTAAAAAATATATTTTTTCTTTCGAAAATCTTTCTTGACGGCATCACGCTTACCATCAGGTGCAGCGCAGTCACATTGTCACGATAGAATAAAAAAAATACTTGCTCTAAAGTAGAATCGTAACTCTGTTGTGCATGCACTGTTGTGTTTCGGTTTGAAGGACATTGTAGCCAGTATAACTACTGGACATAATGAGACTTAACATCTTATGTCTCAGGATGACGAGCGCAGTGGAATGCCATACAGTACTTTGTAAGACAAGTTGCTGGATGGTGTTGCTACTGTTTATGGGTGGTCGTATCGCTTACCATCAGGCGAACGGCATGCTCGTCTCGTCATTCTATGCTATAAAAAAAAAAAAAAAAGCTAATATGCATAATATTCACAGCCAAGTATTGTATCCGTCTTTGCATCTCGATTTATGTAGTATTTACTGACAAACTTTAAACTCATATTAAATAAAATTTTCAGAAGGTATTCGACCTATCTGTAATTGCTTTGTTTTTATTTTTACTTAAATTTAAATTGATCAAGATCATCAAGTGCATTTATCAGTAAATTGAGTCTGTTTTTAGGAACTCAACAAAAAAAAAAAATTGCTTGAAGAAGTTAATTCCAAATACATATCATTTTAAATCTATTTCCAGGTGGTGGGTTGGTGGGTATGTTACTACCTTCCGACGAGAAACTGGCAAAACGGACGCAAAAGGTCAACCCAACACCCTGAACAATTGGATTAGAATAATAAATCGAAATAAATACCGTAATAAGTTCAGGTTACTTAGCTCCAAAGCCCTAGACGGTAATAAGATCTCAGAATAACAATAAATAAGACTAAAGTTCTAGGGTCCGATTTGGATTTTAGAACTTAAGTCTACTGGATACGGATAAATACAGGGTCTTAACTAAATATACTATACTAAAAAAATAGTGAATAAAATCACTTGTCTCTTGACGTTGTCAGCAGAGTATGTAGGTAATGATGTCCAGCCAAATTGCCGGATATATTTGGATTAAGATAAAAGATATTGAGTTTATTATTGTATCAGTATTAAGGCACTGCAATGATAATGCTAGTCTTCCATAATATTAAAGAATTTATGTATTTTTATAGAAGAAATAATATAGTAAGACTTAACTATCAGACCATACGTGAATGATTGACTTGACTCAATGATTTAATTATTTTTAAACGTATAAACTCTAGTAAATAAAAGCTCCTCTGTAATAAATAACTATGCTGAAGCGAATACGACGAATAATTCAAAATAATTTCTATCAGATTGTTACATTGATTTCATACCACGAGTTTCTTTTAAGGCGGATGATGTGTAAATATTTACAACTTATAATTTCTAGAACTTGTAAAACATAAAGCCAAAATATATATATGGTAATAAAATTTAATAAAAGTACATTGTATTTATCATATGTAAGTTTATTTATACTTATTTAATTCACATTAAATTATTTTTATGACACATTTGATTCGCTTATGTTTATTTTAACCCCCAATTTCATTTAACACCTTATTCGGATTTTAAACAAAACACATGCGTACTAACTATTGTGATTTCATTAATATATTTTAAGCTATAAAGTCTATATTTACAAATTAATTATCTATTCATTATTTATTTAATGGCGTATTTTAATTATTTTTTGCACACCATAATAATCAGAGATTATTATTCAATAAATTTTAACATTACAAGTATTTTCTATGATGAAGTTATTCGAATTACAGTAAGGTTACTTGTAAGCTGTGCGCACTAGCGGACAAATGATTGGCGCAACGCGGCGGCTAACTTGCCGCCTCGATGCAATAAGATGAATGTGTGTGAAAGCAAGGGCGCATTTTCACCGCGACGCCATAGCAGTGGATTATTCATCGCACTACAAAAAACCGCCCGTGCGCGCTTAAACTTCATGGTATTTCATACTTTTATTATAAAATATTGAACAGATCAACCCTGACGATTACTTTTACATGTACCTACCTACCAAAAACCTTTGTATTCGTACCTAAATATAACACCATATATTGTGCAACCTAGAAACACATTTGCGTAGGCAAATTGAAAAAACGGGGTAAAGATTTATAATTACTAGAATTCAAATTCAAGTTTTATAAAAATAAGTAAGACTACATTTCTGAATAATGTCGTCCTAATAAATATTTAATACAAATACTATTTCAATGAACAACAATATATGTTGAACCAGGAATGATAGATTTATAACAGGTCACCTAACCTATGCAATATTCAGAACTAGATATTAGATTAGATCTAAATACAAAGCTAAACACGTCACAAAATATACTGTCGACACAGTTTATCATCTACAATCACTGAAAACTGGAAGAAAGTCATAAAATAATATCCTGTGTGATCTTGTGTGATCCTAATTGGCTATACATTCTTGTTCTGTGGTTGGCATAAGACTTACAGTAAACGAATAATAGCGTAATAATTAAAACGTGCTGCTGCCCCAGCCTATCAATGTGGCAAAAAGACACGACACGACTTCCATTTCGTTTTATTGGGATTGGTGGACTAACACGTGACTGACGTTTGGCTCTCGATCAATTACAAACATCAAAATTAAACGTCATCGTCTTTTTGGCACATTCTAAGCCCACAGAACTTGACAGGGACAGCAAGATGTTTTAAGTGTGTTCAATGACTATAATGTATCTTTGAAACAACTTTTTTTATTCCTATTTTAAGGAGCTTTGTCGTATGTTACGACGAAGTCGCTCCATTAAACACCTTTACTGCTAATAATCTTCTAAAACAACTACTGCACGTGTCACAAATACCTTGTTTATTTCTCCTCAAGCTATTGTAATGTTAAAGATAATTCTCGTGTATGATAAGTGATCTTTTGGAGAACTATGCTTATTAAAAACATAACAAATTGGTCTTTTAGAGATCACACTGTTTTTGTTTCAGTTTTATGGACTAAGGCAATACTGGTTTATATTTTAGTCTTCTGATTGAAGAGACTTGGATCGGCCGGCAGAAGTAGACCGATGAAACCACCAGCTGAAAAATAAGTTTTAGTATGAATGTGAATAATTTTATGGTAATTGTAATTATTTTAAGTTTATATTTCTGTGTCTTTTTGTATAAGTAACAATGGGTTTGATAATCTGGTAACTTTTACTTCAAAGCAATCTTCGCATATTTTTTAGTTCAAATTATCTTAATCTTGAGTATTAGGAGACGACCTATTGCTTATACTCCTACCTATAGATAAATTTAAAAACCAAGACTACTTTGTTTTTCAATGTATCTATATTTTATAGGTACAAGATATTAATTTTGTAGGAGGCTGCGAAACTTCTACGTAGGAGTCTCTGAAGTAATAAAACAGATTAGTTTGCATGCATGAGTTATAGCTAGACACGAGTCTTTTCTAAAATCACCGTTACCATACCCATTCATTTTATCCAACTACTGGAAATTACTGATCAAAACCCTCAGGTCATCTTTTTTTTGTTATTGCATTGAATGACGAGACGAGCATGCCGTTCACCTGATGGTAAGCGATACGACCACCCATAAACAGTAGCAATACCATTGAGCACCATGAGTTACAAAGTATTGTGCGGCATTCCACTGCACATTAATCTCATTTGGGATTGAATTTACATCCTCATTCCACCTAGCTCTGAAGTAAGTTCTATATTAAATAAGTTTCCTAACTACTTACCAATAGTAATTCCACCGAATATGTAAAAGGATGCTTCACAGTTGGTTTCTATTAAGTTCTTGAGAACATTGATGCCGAGGATGGTACTCCCTCGTCCCAGCATCACCATTAGGCACACGGCTTTTGCCCTGGAAATAGATAATTACAATTATTAATTGTAATTGTTCCAGTGTTCTATCGATTATTGCTTCTATGAAAATGTATTGATGATCATATCAGTAATCTAGATTTGTTCCTAATAACTAGCATGATGATACCAAACAAATCAGGCATTACTCCTCTTATTGAACCTCAAAATCTTCATTCTTTTAAAGTCGGCCATAATTATACTATTCCTTTAGGTGGAACAGAGATGCTTATGTATTATCAGGTAGTTTATATCCACTTGATTACTTCTGCTAAAATCTAAATAGTAAATACACACTATACTGTGTTTGTGTGACAGAGGAAAACTCAGTGGCGTAGTTGTATTGCGTGCGCGGTACGACACCGCTCTGATGTTCCGGATTCGAATCCCGGGTAGGACAAAGCGATATTGGGCTCTGCCTCTCAATATTAGCCCGTAGTCTGAAATTTGTGCCCCAAAAACAAGTAGGATGATACTCACTTGACATAAGTAGGGTAGAGGTCAACAGCGAAAGCGGAGAGAAAACCGAAGTTGATAACGTCAGTGAGCATCATGATGAACAGGACTGCACTGAGAGGCCAGATTGAGCTCACGTTGATCAGAATACCTGCTAATCCTGACAGGATCTGAAATAGAGTAATGCATATTACATTTGTCAGGTTTTTTTTTATCCGGGCACGACAAAGTGACTGCACCTCGCCTGATGGTAAGCGCGATGCCGTCCAGATAGAGTATCGAATGGCAGTAGATGGTTATCTAATGCCATTCGTCAAAATCATGCCAGCCTACTAAGCAGCTTCTTGACGCTACGGCGGAAGGACCCAGGATTATAGGAAGGAGGGAACACGTGCACCGGCAACTTATTCCAAAGCCGGATGGTTTGGCAAAGAAAAGATTTAGCGAACCTATTGGTTCGGGTCGAGATGGTTTTAACCATCAAGGTGATCCCTTTCATGCAAGAAATGAAGAATGCTAAAAAACATTGTAAAAAATGACGTGTAAAAGTGCCCTTAGGGGCCTAATTACTTAATAAATTATTTGAATTTGAATTCAAGGGTTCATCCGAATAGGTTGCTGTCTATCATCTGTAAGTTTAGTTTTTTTTGTCACCAAGCAGCAGTGTGCAAACACTATTGTCATTCATTAGCTTACCATCTAATGCGTCAGGATGGTAAGCCTAATTCAGTACGTTAAGCGTTGTAAATCAACGATGTGGATGGCGTTGCTACTAAAAACATAATATATCTTGTAGTAACGGACGACGGCAGAGAGCGATTTCTATTTTCATTAATATTTCGCTGTAATTGTAAAGAATCGAATCTTACCTGGATGCCTATGAACAGCCGCCGCTTTCCAATTAAGTTGATGACTCCGCTGGCCACGGCGTTCAGGACCGCCAGCATGATGCTGATGCCAAACACCATCGTCATTGCAGTTTTGTTCATCGTACAGTCAGTGTTCTGGAAGTAGATTATCATCAATTCTGAGGCGAGGTTGGTGGTGCATATCAAATTGCTAATGAATTTATCTCAGGCGAAGTCCACTGGGAGATTATTTGACAATTTAATAAATCCTAAGCAACTATTGTAAAAAAAGCTTTTGTCAGACCTTAAAATCGAGCCCAAGACTTCCCCATTCACAATAAATGCTATTAGATGACGGAAGGGAAGAGTAGGCTCATGCTCAGCAGCAGCAGAATAGCATAATTTTAAATAGAACTGGTATTATTTTAAGAGTGATGCATACCGTTTCAGTCTCGGTGGAGTTCCTAGCCAACCTGATCATCTCGCACATAGTCATTTCAGTGAACCCTTTCTCCACCGACGACATGAAGGCGTCAACCATGAACGGCAGCCAGACGACGAATGAGTTGATGCTGAAAACAAAATGAATATACCTCTTTTTACAAGAGAAAAGCTGAGACAGTCCTATGATAACTAGAATGGGTGATGTGATTGCTATATCCTTATCCTTCCTTAGATAGTGTAAAGAGTCACCCGCTGCCTCTATACGCGATTAACTCAAAAACTACCGAACGGATTTCGATTAAATTTGGTATGGAGATAGTTTGAGAGTTGAGACCATGGGTAGGTTTTAGGCTTTTTGTGCCGGGAAAACATATAGCGGGACTTTTATTCCGGAAAAACTTTTTCACGCGGGCGAGCAGCTAACAAAATCTAGTCCGATATAATAGCCGATAAGCGACGATAGCCTAGTTGGGAATGGAACGGTCTGCCGAGACAATGTCCGGAGTTTCGAAAGCCAAGACACACACCTCTGACTTTTCGAAGTTACGTGTGTATTGGTATAAATTATCGTTCGCTTTAACGGTGAAGGAAAATATCGTGAAGAAACCTGCATACCTGAGAAGTTCTCTGAAATTCGAAGGTATGTGAAGTCCGCCAACCCGCACTAGGCCAGCGTGGTGGACTAAGATCTGACCCCTCTCTAGTCTCAGTAGTCTCTCTAGTATAGTCTCAGTAGAGGAGGCCCGTGCTCAACAATGGGCAGTATATAATACAGGGCTGATTGCATTGCATTGCATAATAGTCGATATACTATATCGGCTATTAATATTATGAAAGCCCAGTTTGTTTCGACCATCAACTTACCATCAAGTTCAGTGATAATTTTATCAAGATAATGGAAGCAAACATTAAAATAAAAGATGTCACGCGATGTTTTAACGTTCATTATCTATACAAATAATGCGCACAAAATTATTTGTTCTTTATTCCGAACGTCAACAAACGTCATTATTATAGTAACCGGCTATCTACGTCTCATGGTAAACAGCATAAATCAAACACAGAATTGCAAACAGTGCGGTTCAAACAAAGAATCGCGTGCGCATCTCGTGATTTCTGTGTGTTATGGAAATAGTTTCGTGACAGCGCATTCAAAAATTGGACATTTATTTTGTTCGTTACCTGGGGCTAGACTAATGTTTATGATATCAGTTACTGCATTAATTGAGACGAAGCGTAGGTAGGTATATCCAGGGCTTAACGCAATAATTTATCAACTGTATCAAACTGCATTAATTGTGGCATTAGGCATTTGACATAAGAGATCTAGTTTTGAAACCGTAGTATTATTACTTATTTATTTATTATGGTACACCAACAGCCTATATATTAATAAAATCATTAAAAAATCTATCTTTTAAGCCATATTGGGCGTTATCCTAGTGTGGCTCTACCATAAGCATAAACAATAAAGCGATAGGCGCTCCGCTTGGTCTTTCAAGAGGTCGATAAGCATCGTTTTCATATCCAACTGGATCCGAAAACAATCGCTTTATATCGAGATCATTTGTGATTTATAGGTTACTTACCAGGTAAATACTAAGATGAACATGAATCCTAGAAGTAAGGTGCTCTTTAGTAGGGGAGGTTTAAACATAGGGAAGATCTGCGCCGCCAAAGTTGCCAAGAATCCTTTGGAAGTTGGTGATACATTGTCCTCGTCTAGTACCACTGAGCTTACCTGGAAATTAGGAAGATTTATATGAATAAGTCAATGAATGTAAACAATAGGCATTATGAAAATCTTAGCAACATGAAGTTCCTTGATGATGCGGAATGACGTTCATTGTGTATGTGATCAGAATCAACATTTTTGGTTTTTATATTGAGCAACATATAATGCGTTTCTAATTTCGAGTAGACATGAAATAGATAAAATCTTTAAATACATGTTACCAATGATATAGTACGTAGTAGTGTTGGGTAGGACAAGACATAAAAAAGAGTTTGCAAGAGTAGCCTCTTTTTTGCACTAAGCCAGTACAATGTCCCACTTCAAATGAGGCGAGGCGTTCTGAAGCTCGGCGATACGTTTGAAGTAACGAGTACAAATATGACATATTTTCATTGAAAAATGACCTACTATTGTAATTTGTAGCATGCGTCTCGCTCCCTCTCTATCCTCGTACTATAGTTTTACTGAGACAGATAGTGAGAAACGTGACTTCGCGACTACCGCGACATGAAATTTGAAGTAGTACAATATAAAATGTTGAGCCACTCTTACATTTTGATTTCATGTACGGGACAAATGCACCGCCTTTTGTATGTCCTACCCAACACTAGTACGTAGACGGTGGTAGCCATTTACTATGACATACATACATACATACATACACACTCACGCCCTTATCCCATAGGGGTAGGCAGAGACTATTGAGCGCCACATGCTACGATCTTGACACACCTCTTTCGCTTCTTCCACATTCATAGTTCTTTTAATACATTTTCGTCGGTTAAGGGTACTCCTGACCTGCCCCTTTCGGAGAAGATAATTTATTTGGTTAGCGAACCTTCTCCTCGGGCGTCCCCTTCCAGCCGTACCATCCACATTCGCTCGATAAATACCTTTTGTGTTCCGTCTTTCATCCATCCTCTCCACATGCCCAAACCATCTCAGCATACTTCGTTCAACCTTAGTCACCACATCATCCTTCAACTTACATCGATCTCTTATCATACTATTCCTCATGCGATCAGCAATAGTGACTCCACATATACTCCGTAAGGAGCGCATTTCCACAGCATTTATTCGACTTTCGTGCTTCTTTTGCCAAACCCAACATTCACTTCCATACATAAGCGTCGGCACCAGCACACCATTGTGAATAGCCATTCTTGCCTTTTCAGGCACCGCCTGGCTACTCACTATTGCACGCAAGGCGCCATTTACTTTGTTACCTGCTATAACTCTTCTTTCAATATCCATGTCATACTTTCCATCTCTCGTAATCATACTTCCCAGCTACACAAACTCATTCACTTGTTCCACTTGCTCACCATTTATAATAATACTACATTCAGTAGCATTTTCCTCTCTTTCTACCACCTACACTTTCGTCTTGCTCGCATTAATTTTCATTTTGCATTGTAGCAAAATAACGTTCAGTCTCCCGCCGTATCAAACCAACCTTAGTCGACATTCTCCAATGTATAGAATGTGTTCTACTTACAATACAAACTGTCAGAGTATAGATATATTCAGTTATTCGATTTCTTCGTTTAAAAGACAATTAAAAACAGAAAAATTATAATTTAGAATTATTAATAATACTCATTATTATATTAGTCCTAAGCATCAAAGTTCCTAAATTGTTATATTTATATTATAGTTTATAGTATTGTTGTAGTTTGTGTTTTCAGTGTTATTTCGCTTCTTCGACTTCATTCTTTATTAAGTTGTAAGGATTTTCGTTGTAATTAATATATTTTTTTTCTTTTGAATATTTTTTTTTTTTTTTTTGTCTTTGGCAAGGCGCGGATTGCGCATCTGCCAGTGTCAAAGTTTTTGGAAGTTGCATTATATATATTGTTTCCTTGTTTATCCTCAGTAGTAGTAGTACCATGTCGAAGTAAAGCAGTGACTACCTTACCAAGACTTTATCGAGGAGTTTTGGCGGCAACAAAACAAACACTTGACTAGCACAGTTATTTCAATTAACTTCATTTGAGCCCTTTAATAGAACTATATTGGATAATATACCACCATAATTATGCAATATAACAATAAGTATCACCAAAATAATGAATTAAAACAAGAGCACCTCATGACACTTCCAAGTTCCCGCCAAAACTCCTTTTGAATATTAAGTATTGTGGTTATATTATAAGCCGAACTTTAGTTACTTTTATGCATGCCGTGTTCACACCAAGAAGGTTGCTCACTTTTTTAAATGAACATAATGTACTTGTTTTGATTTTATGAACCCTATACTGTGTACAACTAGTTCTGTGAACCTAATAAAAAAAAAAAAAAAAAACCCCTTGTCCTTAAACACACCATTCACTAAATTTAACATGTCTTGCAGCTCCCTAGCCGACGGTGCAAGTAAAACTTGATCGTCGGCATAAAGGAGACACTTGACACGCCACTCATCCATTCTCAGTCCACATTCTATCTCTTTCAGAGCTGACACACAGCTGTCCATATTGAGATTGAAGAGCCATGGAGACGCAACACATCCCTGTCTAACACCCTTTGAGATGTTAAACCACTCTGAATGCGCTCCAATTACCCTGATACAGGCCTTGGAGTTTTCATAGAGAGACTTCAAAGCCCTCACCAGCCGACCCTCAATCCCATATGTTAACAACAACGTTGCCCACAGTTCATTCCTCGGTACACGATCATAAGCCTTTTCCAAGTCTACAAAGGCACAGAAGACTTTTTTTGACTTAGCCAAATGTTTATCGGCTATGCTCCTTATGGAAAAGACTTGATCTGTGCAACCCATTCCGCTCCTAAAACCTGCTTGCACATCCCACACTTTTTCTTCAGTTTCATTAATCACTCTTTTAATCAGGACCTTCGCATACAATTTACCGACAACACTGAGAAGGCTTATTCCTCGGTAGTTTTTGCATTCTTGCTGTGACCCTTTGCCCTTGAAAATGGGGATGATGATGGCTTTGCACCAGTCTTCTGGTACTCGGCCCTCCCTCAAGCACATATTAAAAAGTAGCCACAACAATCTTGCTACTACACCTTTGCCGTATCTCAGCATTTCTACGGTAACTCTGTCACACCCAGCAGCCTTACCTAACTTCATACTTTTCATCGCATTCACTATTTCATCTTCCGTAATTTCATTAATTGCATCGTCTTGTGAGTGCATTGCATTTACTATGAAATGACATAATTGCTTGATTGCCAGTTCTGTAATAAAAGGTACTAACCTGATACAAATCACCACTCTTTCCACTGTTAATTTCGAAGATTCCCTTCAGAATTTCCAAGGCTTTCTTGTCTTCGCCTTTACTCAGCAGATATTTGGGACTCTCATAAGCGCAGACGACTCCAAACGCATTGAGGAGGCATGGCAGGCAGAAGATCAGGTTGAGGAGACGCCAGGAGTTAAAGTGGATGTCCAGGTAAGGAATGTAGAACGCAAACTTCATTGGCAATATTGGTATCGATAGAACTGGAAAGAAGACCAATACATGTAACTTGATGAATATTTTTCTGATCGTCGTCATAGGCACTGTAAAATATTATGAGTGGTGTCTATAGTTGGTCTATTTTGTATGAATTTCCTTAAGAATAGAATCAATTAGCATCATAATAAATGTAATTCTACCCGCCATATAACTTGTATCCATTTATAGTCACTAGCATTTGCGCACGGCTCCGCCCGCGTGGAAAAGTTTTTCCGGGATAAAAAGTAGCCTATAGCACTCAGGAGTAATGTAGCTTCCTATTAGTGAAAGAATTTTCAAAATCGGTCCAGTAGTTCCTGAGATTAGCGCGTTCAAACAAACAAACTCTTCAGCTTTATATATTAGTATAGATTTTTTATAGACTGTTTACAAAGCTAAACAATAATTGACTGCTACAGAAAGCGTTATTCAGCGTAGTCTATTGATCTCTGTCTGTGACAGGTTAATTACCTATACTATACTCTACTATAAAACTTAGGGAACGAAACTACCTCGTCTTCACACCCGTTTATTTGGTAAAGCAGGATCATCAGTGGCATGTACTTTAAGGACTCTAAGCATTGTAGTGTAGCAAGTGTCTGTATTTTAATCACCAACTCAAATAAGTTACATAAAAAGATAAAGATTTGGAGGTATGAAATATCTACTTCCTCCAAGCAGAGTGGGAGACAATAATGTTGCATAAGTCATTAATTGTTATGAAGAAACTTGTTGCTAAGATATAAAACGAGTTGTAGACAAGCAAGTGACCGCTCCTAAAAACCGGGCCAAACTGCAATAGCCACAGAGGGAAGAAGTAAATAGCGCCTCCACATTTAATCGGGATGAAGGTAAAAAGGTAAGAATGCGTTATCATAAAGTTGTATAATTTAGATGTCTATTGAAATCGTTCAGAAATGGTGTGCAGGATGATAAAAAAGACTATTTCCAGACTACATTTATAAACTAAACAATAGAAATGCTGAATAATCATGCAAATATTCAGTTTTATGTTCTTTCTAGTGCAATCATTGCTAAGAATGCATATTTATTTTATTAAATATATTACTTATACTAGGTTTTGCTCCCGGCTGCACCAGCTTAAAAAGTCTTTCCAGCTACAAAAGTCCCTAAAACTATATACGACGCCAGTGCCAGCTGTTTAAAAAAATAGACTAAAAATGGAATTATTTCCCATGGGAGCACATTACTGGGGTAAAAGTAACCTATGTAGTAATCCAAGACATGGTCTACCTGTGTGAAAAATTTCATCCAAATCCATTCAGTAGTTTCTGCGTTTACTTCAAACAAACATGTAGACATTTTCGCTAAGTTCCGCATATGTTTTAATATTATTAAGACTATCTATGTTTAATGTTGATACAAAGATAATATTTATAAGAACAAAGGTAAACAAAATAATTTAAAATCTAAAGCTACCAGTGGAAATGTTTGTACTGGTCGTAAATTAAAAGATAGATCTTACAAAGGCTTTAGTTATGTATGCATTGGTACTGCAAATATTAAATATATAGATAAAGATTTTATATAACGTAGTAAAGTTACTGGGATAGTAGGAGTGACTATTGTTAGAATTTAGGTAATGTCATAAAAATATAGATGATAAATGCATTGTTTGTTTTTATGTAGCTGACACATGAATACGGATGGACTTTAATGATGGACAAAAAATTGAGAGCGTAAGCATTTGTTCACTGTATCGATAATTATAGATGTCTAGAAAAGAGACAGGCATTGTCCCACATCAGCCACATCGTCGCTTTGTCTCTTTCTACATAATATTGCCCGATTTTGCCTAGTCTATTCTTTATGTGGTTACATGTATAATGCATGGTCATTGTGTTTTGGTTGAGTGGTAATTGTAATTGACAACTTTACTATCACTGTTTGTATTGCTGTCATTTAGAACCACAAACAGGCGCAAAAGGCTTCATTTTGACAACTATACCATACCATACCAGCCCTGTATTATATACTGCTCACTGCTGAGCACGGGCCTCCTCTACAACTGAGAGGGTTTAGGCCTGCGGGTTGGCGGACTTCACATACCTTCGAAATTCAGAGAACTTCTCAGGTATGCAGGTTTCCTCACGATGTTTTTCTTCACCGTTAAAGCGACATACCTTTGGAGTTTGGGAGTTATTTTACAGTTTAAACCTAATTTTAGATGCGTATAACAGGTTAATTAAATTAACGATGCACCTTTACCTACATATTGCATTTTGTGTACATGGTTATTGTTAGAACACGCCGAATGCAGGCCGCTTTTGCCACGTCCGTTTGGAATATTTTAGCAGTGGACATCATGTGGTTGATGATGATGTATGCAGATGTAAAAGCGGATGAAGATGTACTTACTCGCCATAATTCCAGTGCAGGACAAGAACGCACTAGTGGTCAGTAGCATCAGGGTACTTCTTCTGGACGCTGGTGTGCATTCGCTGAGCAGAGCGAGGGCTATAGCTGATGCGCCTGACACGCTGGAAAGATTAAATTGAGTTCTCATTGACAGCTGATTTTTGGATTATGCTTTTTTTCATTACTCTCTGAAATGGCAAATACATATTGGAACTGTGTTTGCATTTAATTATTTCTACAGCAGTTGTTTGCGCTATATATTTCGGGATAAAAAGTAGCCTTTGTACTCCTCATGACTGTAATCTAATCCAGATCCGTTTAGCCGTTCTGGCGTGACTGAGTAACAAACATTCAAACTTCCGCGTTTATAATATTTGTTTAGATTGTTATCATAAGCAGATTCCTAAGTGCCCAAATATGTTACACTCACGAAAAATACAAAATTGCATTCAGTTTTCTGGATAATATTTTCACAAAGGTCCAATTTCCAAGGACTCCCAGTGGTTTTAAGCCTAATTATGAAACTTACGCGGCAGAAGATAAGAATTTGAGAACGCTCAGGACTATCCAGTTGGGAGACAGGGCTGCTGAGGCGCCAGCCACAAAGCCGATGCTCATGGAGAGACACAGGATCTTCCTCCTGCCCCTGGTGTCAGCCAGGTATCCCCATATATGCGATGTGGTTATTACACCTGGAATTTAATTGAGATGGTAAGATTTCATTATTTTAAAAAAAATATACGCGCGTTCTCACACCTTTTATCCCCGAAGGGGTAGGCGGAGGCGCAACTAGTGCACCCACTTTTCGCCGTGCGTATTCCGTCCCATGATGTGATAGGGGGCGAGCCTCTAGCCATATCGGGCACAAATTCCAGACTCCGAGCTGATATTGATTAGAAAAATCCAATATCACTTTGCCCGACCCGGGGATCGAACCCGAGACCTCAGCATTGCAGTCGTACCGTAAAACAACAACGCCACCGAGGCAGTAAAAAAAATATATCAAGAATAAATAATAGATATACTGTATATAAACGGCGATAGCCTAGTTGGGAGAGGAACGGACTGCCGAGAGGAACGTCCGCAGGTTCAAACCCAACGGCACGCACCTCTGAGTTTTCTTCTCAGGTATGCAGGTTTCCTCACGATGTTTTCCTTCACCGTTAAAGCGAGTGATAATTCACAAAGAATACACACATAACTTTTTAGAAACGTTAGAGGTGCGTGCCGTTGGTTTTGAACCTGCGGACATTCGTCTCGGCAGTCCGTTCCACTCCCAACTAGGCTATCGCCGCTGGCTAAATCTTGGACATCATTATTATTTCAGGATATAAATTCATCCAGGAATACTTCTGATTTTATTCTCAATGCCTTTTTATTGTAGACGAATTTCAGTTTTGACTATATTATTATTAGGAATTATAATTATTCCTTAATTGCTATGAAACTGGCTTTATCTTAGTTGGGTAAACTTTAATATTTACATTTTATGTAGGTATTTTTCGCTGTCGCGTGTAAAATAAACAGTATCTGCTTACTAAATTGTGTTAATATTATAACCAACCATGTATATCGTACTACGTAACCAAAGCTACATATTTGGTGTACGTCATAATTAATTTGTTAGTCCTATGATTTTCGTATTGTTGTTAATGGCAATTTGACAAAATGTCTTCATTTAGACGATCAACTTCAAGTATTTGTATTTCCTCTTGAATTTTTACACGCTTTATATTAGCTTCACTTGTATGTAGGTATGTATGTTTGTAACCGGCTCCTTTGGGCGCGATTTTGACCCACTTTAAGCGGTCAGATTTTATTCAAACTTTGTAGATTTGTCGAGGACCGATAACAATACACTCATTTGATAAGATTATGCCATTATTCAATTTGCAAAATGATATTTTTGACAATTTATATATTTTTTAGTGACATCTGTTAGACCATAGTAGAATTACAATTAAACTGGCTACTCTTATGCGTAAAAAAATCCTACTTGTCACAAGATGGCGCTTTCGTTTATTTTTAGTGACATCTGTTAGACAATAGTAGAACAGAACTAAAAAAATAAAAATAAATAATAGTTTAAGACAACTAAAAAACACGCTTTATAGAAAATCCAACTAAAAAATAGAAAATAAATTTGAATTAAGAATAGTGTAAATAAGAAAAAAAGCGTGGGGTGCATGGTGACAATAGTTATAAATATTTCATTGACAGATGTGAGAAGAAGGATTATCATTTCGATAATATCTTAAAAAGCACCCTACGCTTTTTTTACAATAAAACATTTTTTCTTATTTACACTACTCTTAATTCAAAATTATTTTCTATTTTTTAGTTGGATTTTCTATAAAGCTTGTTTTTTAGTTGTTTTAAACTATTACTTATTTACATCTACGATCTGGGTAATTTTAATTTTTTATGCCTATTATTATAATTTCAATTTAAAGTACAATTAAAGTCGTGCAATACAACATTTACATATATATCAAAGGTTACGAGAAGTCTGCCAATCCCTACTAGAATAATGGACTGGAACGTAAAGCTCTCAGTAATGGAGGCCTCAACCCACTAGTGGAACAGTGTGAAACACAGAACTGGTTTTACATTACCTATCAAAGGCAGTCCAGCCATGAGCCCCTGCTGCGTGCTTGTGGTATTCAACTCGCAGACGCTGGCGGGCACCAGGTACGACACGGAGTATAACTCGAACACCATCGCGACGATCATGCTGCTGCACAGCATGAACATCAGCAGGTTGAACTTGCCGAAGCCTGAGGAGTGGAAGGTTTAGTTACGATGGTTGTATCAGAAACAAATTAATGCAAATGTGGGCTTTTTGTGCCATGATTATTTGAATGTTACCAATATTTCAACACGTGTTTATAAATTGTTCTTCTGTCTATATGTTTGATAGCACAAATTTTTAAAACGGCTGAACTGATTTTGAAGATACTTTTATTCGTAAGCAGGGAACTATCAGACTGGTAGTCTATGTTTATCCCTACATAGTATTTTAAACGGGCGAAGTCACGGCTAAATTTAGGGCCATGAACAAGTGGTCATTGTAATTATTGAAATGAACAGAATATTCTAGAATCTAGACCATTTCGTGTTTCTTAACTGGTGTGAGATGGCTTTCACACAGTTTCTTTATGTCCTCGTGTGCTCTGTGAATACCAAGTAAGTGAGCGGGCTTATTTCGCATGCAATTATTGAGCTAGCGCCAGGTTTTGGCGCCAAATATTTAAGGCCTTCCTGTTCTCATTATAATCATTACCATTTGCAAGGTTAATTGATTCATTAACTATAATAATAATATAAATTCAAAAGTTTGTGAAAATGTTTGGATGTTTGCTGGAAGTAAACTAAGAAACAGCTGGGGCGGTAACCAAGATGATTTTTTACAAGTGTTAACCCTAATAGAAAACCAAAAAAATATGCGAATGATATAATATCGGATCCATAAAGGTGATATCAGACGGGTTATTCGAATGAATGTTCACTAGAGTGAATGCTTCATTTTTCTTTCATTCCATGTACACACGGCTTAGCTGGAATGACTTAAAAAAGAAAATTCACCTCCTCTACAGGACTCAAGACAAATGCGAGTGAACATTCACTCTGTGTTCAGATTGTTCATTTTTCGTTCATTCGGAGTGGGAGTGAAAGATGCGAATGAAAATATCCAACATCGTTGGATCGGTTCATTAATGAATTCATTCGGCACTATTGTTTCATTTTGTGTTCAAACGTTTCATTTCGAGTAAACGGCGCCGAATGAAAGACGAAAATGAACGAAAAATGACCCGTCTGATATCACCGCTATATATCTGATATATTCTCTCGGATAAATCACTCCCATATATTTTTGTAAGCTTTCAGAACATCGAAGCTGTTCTAATATTAATAATGGTGGCGTATTTCATAATTGTGTTTATGAATAGGCTATTTACTATTCAAGCGTTTTGTTCATTAAGTTGCACAGAATTTGTGTGCCATAAAGTTATAAATAAATATAAGCCAATTAATGCAAATACACATAACTAAACTAAAATTGCAATAAACAAGTTGCGTGTGCATGCTAATGACCCGCAGATGTGCAATTAGGGCTGCCTCAATCGCAAAGCCTGCATCAAGAGGCCAGTAATCCCAGTTTTTTCAACGGTGGTTAGGGTAATCCTCGGTGTTATTAAACTGGACGCGTTTGCAGAGCCTCGAGTGCGCCAGGCGTGGGGCGCTGCGAGCGCGTCCGTATTCACATCCCTAAAACTACTACTACTACTCTGGAAATCTTTAGGGGAGGCCTATGTTCTGCAGTGGACGTCATACGGCTGATGATGATGTACATCATACATGCCAATCGTAGTTAACATTTTTGATGCACAAAAATCATGTTTATGTACTAATATTATAAATGCGCAATTTTGGATGTGTGAACCACGCCAGGACAGCTGAATGGATTTGGATAAAATTAGGCACAGAGATAGATTTATATTCTGGAATAGCACATATGCTACTATTTATCCCGGGAAAATATAATATAACGGGACTTCTATTTTGCAAAAACTTTTTTACGCGGGCGGAGCCGCGCGGTTATGCCAGTTGTTAATAATGCTAACCGGGCTTTTAAATATTTATTTTTATTAATATTCCTCCAACCTTTATAAAGTTGGCAACCCTAAGCACATCATTGAAATACTGCATTGAACAGATAAAGAGCTATATAAAGGAAACCTTAACCAAACTGTGTCAATACTTTATATAAAGAGGAAAAGTTATTCTTTTTTTTTCCTTTTTGCCTGCGAAGGCGAGCCTGCTGACCTCACCGTCACCGTCACCCATGGGGTAAGCTAGCCTTGTAATGGATGACAGTACCATGCAGTGTTTTAAATTTGAAGTCCTGCGTGGTGCTTTTACAGGCAAAACTATTGCTTAGTGTTAAGTAAGTTTTCTTGTTCCGTAACTTGTTTAAAAATCCATCAGGTAGGTACTTTATCAGCCACATGTGGTCCATTGCTGAACATAGGCCTAAGGATTTCCAGACGGACCTGTTGAAAGTGGCCTACAGCCAGCGAGTTCTTGCGACCTTCAAGTCTTCTGTCCACCTTGCGTGTGGACTACCAGGTGTCAAATAATAAATTACTAAGCCAGGGTCAAAATTTATCTCAATAGTGTTAAGTACAAATTAAATATATTTTCTTGTACTAGTGACACAGAAATGATTGAAAACAAGATACTTTGTTATGTAAATAAGCAATTTATATGCACAAAAATAGTTTTCGATAACGTTACGAATGCTTAGGTGCATAAGTACCGTCTAGGCTTTCAAATTCCCTTTCATTTCCCTTAATTAAAGGTTGGAAACATACACACAATTCCATTGACTTGAATGTTTGCGATGATAACTTTGTGAACGCTCGCATTAAAGGTGAAGGAAAACATCGTGAGGAAATCTGCATACCTGAGAAGTTCTCTGAATTTCGAAGGTATGTCAAGTCCGCTAACCCGCACTAGGCTAGCGTGGTGGACTAAGGTCTTAACCCTCTCAGTTGTAGGGGAAGTCCGTGCTCAGCAGTGAGCAGTATATAATACAGGGCTGGTGTGGTGTGTGGATTATAACTTATAATACGGTGATCTACGTTTTCTGCTAAAAACATATAATGACCACGATATGATCTATTCTAAAGTGCTATCAGGCTACAAACGTGTTTGTAAACGTGATTGGGCGCAACAAAGGCCAATGCCACCGGCTTCACGTTTTTGTGATATTAGTAAAAATAATCCAAAAAACGTTCTCAAATTGCCTAAACCTCGATATTCCTCGATTTGATTGGGGATAATGATAACGACTGTTATGAATCTGTTATTCAACATTCGTTTTTATTAGTTTTATCTTCTAATACTTGTGGCGGCAGACAATGTAACTACCCGAATGTCTTACTGGTTGCCATCTCCCGCGAATTATGGACGCCTACGGGATACCTGTGCCGGAAATTTTTACAGGTTGCCTCTCACAACATACTTTTTTTTTCGCGGGGAAAAAACGCTTTTACGCTACAGCCACTGGGGAGTGAGTGGAACGGTTATGTTGGTTTCATACAGTCTTACACCCCAATATCGTCACTCGGGAGTGTGGCATCATCCGAGTGAGTATTGGAGCGAGTCCCTAACACTATGTACACCCTACACCGGCATACCAACCTGTGACCTTCTTCGGCGCATACGAGACGGCACCGATGTTGTTAACCATGAAGGATAAATGACAGATCCCTCCCCTGTTCAACCACTGCATCTCTTGAAAGTTTAATAACACTCACAATTTCTTGGGCAATCAGAGCGTTTAGTGGCTGGTAATCTCTACCACAAGTTTCAACCGCTCCTGGTGTCAACAGATTAAGTTAGCGACCGT
Organism: Sphinx pinastri; assembly: GCA_947568825.1. NCBI lineage: Eukaryota > Metazoa > Arthropoda > Insecta > Lepidoptera > Sphingidae > Sphinx > Sphinx pinastri. The sequence goes on along the minus strand of OX387627.1, from coordinate 1,845,823 downwards.
AAAGTTTACCGATGCGATTATATAGATATTGTGACAAATGATTTTTTAAGTTGTAACGATTCTTCAGCGGAGTCCGGCCTGTGACCATGAAAGCTGCAAAGTGGTCGAAACTTCGCGCCAGTAGTAAAAATTAAACAATTTAATCGCAAAAAAAATATTCTAGCCGTTTTATTTTTAGTGACAAAATTTTTATCATAGTGACGGCAAAATCGCGTTGGGGGGGACTTTATTTTAACTTATATCGTGACTATTGCCCAGGTGACTCAACTTTTACCTTATATAAAGAAAACACATTTCTAACGCCAAATTTCTAACACGTTAACAGACAATGATCGAAGTATAGTCAGATCATTATTTAAAAAATCAGTTTTTCCTTGTAGAACAGGTTGACGAGGAGATAAATTCGTGCAGACTGGGCGATGATCGACCTCCGATGACCTTTACACCTTCATCAAATTTGATTGCTGCGGTTATAGCTTTAAACGAGTATATTTTATGAAAGAACTGTGCTTGTGGCTCTGTATAGCCTTAATTTAAGTCCAGGACATGGTCTACCTCGGAGCGAAATTTCATCCAAATCAATTTAGCGACAAGATGAATTATTTGCCACAGTAACTCGTTCAGGCAAGTCGCGTTCCGAAGTCGATTGGTGTACATCCAGGACAGGATATATCTTTATATATATTGTCGTCTGCATTGTTAGTTACTACAAAATGTTTAAGTTACTGTCGTGCCAAGGTTAGCTGAGTCAAAAGTTACCTAATAGAAGTGCGCAATGTTAAAACTTGACATCTTCCTACCTATGTAAAAACAATTTATAAAGAAATAATTTCAAAACTTTGCATCACTTATTGGTTAATATTATTATTATTGAGTAAAATTCGAATAAATTTGTCATTTTTACGTAATGAACGTCCAAGCAACAAAGATGGCTTCTACTCTTTTTTTTCTTGAACGCGGTAATTTTTGAAACTACTCTGATTTCGAATATTTTTAGCCCGTGACAGAAAAACAGGGGTCTTATTATACTAATAGGACGCTATAATGAAGTTCTATAGACTGCTTTTTTCTCTTAGAACGGATTTTTACGCAGGCGGAGTCATCATCAAAGCTCGTAATACAGTGGCGTAGCGTAAGTTCTTGCCTAGGGCGGACCCAAAGTTTGCCGCCCCAATCATTTATCATATCAAGAAATAAGTCACGCGTCCCCCCCATCACCAAAAAATAACATTTGTAAAAGGTTTTATTTTACGCATTTTGACGCCCCCCTAAAAGTGATGCCCCTCCGCCCAAACCACGCTACGCCACTGCATCGTAAGATTTGAACCAATTATTATTAAAATTAAGCCCGGAGTTTCTTTCTGCCTTTCTTCTTCGGGTCGTCATCGCTTAGGTAGCTAGTGAAAGGCTGGTTGGTTAGCTAGGCTAGGACCTTTATTATCCTCGCCGGCGAGGACCGTGGCGTTACCTTTCCTCGTAATGTAAAGATACTCCTTCCCTTTCTTTTATATCAGCTGCACTTCTCCTTCCCTAGCCCTATTCCCATCCCCAATGTCCGTGTCCTCTGTACCTATCAGCCCGTGCTGGTTGTTAGTTGTTTAATGTAGGTACTTTCAATTATTTAATTGGTATATCTACCTTTGTAAATTTGTTTTTGTCTCTACCTTGTCATGACTTGTCATAAGTGCTTTTTTATAAGCCTACTTGATTAATAATTTTTTATTTTTTATCTATTTAAAAAAAAAATAAGTTTTAGTTTTACTTTTAGTGAGGGTTAGTTCGGTTGTATAGTTTTAACAACTTTAAATGAATATTATTTAGTATCTTTGAACGTTCATGCGTTATTAGGTGTATTATAGTTTGTAGTACCGAGTCTGGCTAACTTGCTCTTTGCAACCAAGCCGTTACTAATTTATTATAGACTGGTGTGGCGCCTCTAAACCGGTACCGAGATTATCTTTTTCTACGTAACTTCTTACTTTGTAAAGAGAAATTTTATGCTGCGCGAAGGGGTATTCTTGGCTCTAATGTTGACAAGGAGTCATTAATCTTGTTTTCTTGTCTTAAATTATAAGAATGGAAACCAGTGGTATTATATTCACGAATGTGTCAATATCGAAAACAATATTTAATAAATAAAAAAATCCGAGCAAAACATATCAGATATTTTTTGCACGAACTAGAGGATCCATGCTTCCCCGGAACAGATGAATGATCACATCGAGCTTCACCCCAATTCAAGTTTCAACCAATTTGGCAAAAGCTCAAATGAATAAGCTTGTTCCAGTGAGTGTTGCAGACCACGTAGCTCAATTAGAACTGTGTTTTCGTGCTTACTTTTCCACACATAAACAATAACCTCATCCAGAACTATTAATTACAATGTAATACGTGGCATTCTTATGAGCTCGTCACCATGAGATGTCTCGTAATGTCCAGTGAATTGTTATCTCGTAATAATTTCGTGCGTATATTTCCACCTGCTGAATATCAATATGGCGTAATATTTTAACGTGTTTTGTGACCTTTCAAGGTCTTTAAAAAAGTAGGCCTCGCAAAAACGTTTCTGCTATCAACTGTTGGTGTATTGTTAAATTTTTAGTTTTAATAAAAAAACGTATTTTATTACTGGAGTATTTTTAGGGAATTGTGAGAACTATTTGAGGTGATAGGTCTCTTGTACGCTAGAGTTCCTCTGGGTAGCTAAAAGGGAAGTGAAAGATATATTTAGTAGTACACAAAAATTCCATAGTAGTAAACCAAGCATTGCCTATTTGTAATATCAAATTGTGTGTACGCACTGTTGTGATCTGGTTTGTAGCCAGTGTAAATAAAATGAGACCTAATGCCTCATTGAGACTATTGGCGAATGACTTGGCGAATAATTCGTGCACGAATCTGAATTATGAGTAACGAATACATACGAATAAGTTGTTTACATACGTATTCGTGACCATTCGTATGTACTCGGCAAGCATGTAAATCAAGGGCAATACGAAATTATGGATGGAGTTTCGCGACTTATGTGGAAAAACAAAACTAATGGTTTCTTACGTTTACACTGGAGGTAGGTCTCTCATATGTAAGAGTCCGTCTGGGTGGGTACCACCGCAATGTCTACTTCTACCGCCAAGCAGCAGTGTGCATGCACTGTTGTCTTTCGGTTTGAATGACATTGTAGCCAGTGTAACTACTAGACATAATGAGACTTAACATCTTAAGTCTCAAGATGACGAGAGCAATGGAATGCCACACAGTACTTTGTAAGTCAAGGTGCTGTATGATGTTGCTACTGTTTATGGGTTGTCGTATCGTTTACCATCAGGCGAACGGCATGCTCGTCTCGTCATTCAATGCAATAAAAAAAAGCTACATAAAATCCGTAATCGAAGTTTAACTGTTTCAAACAAAACTAAGTTGCTATTTAAAGATTTTTCGGATTTTGAATAATATCCATGAATTAGATTTTTTAAATAGTCGTTTCTAATGCTCGTGATATTTATTAAGTTTCTAATATAAATGGAACATTTTAACGGATGTAATCTTAACGTATTTCTTTGATAATTTCGACTAGATGAATATGATTTGTGGACCGGTGGCGTTGTAAATACACTATTGACATTTCAATAGCTTTTTAATTATATGTCCAAAGGTGTATTAGTAACAACGACATGCCATTAAAATACAAGTGTGTATTAAGCACTTTTAGCTATTGCCGTATAAAATTTAGCACTTTTTTGTCACTTAACAATACTTACTGATAAATTTCTCCTAATGTAGGATGGGCATACACCTTTTAAATCATGTTGAAGGAATGATTTGGTTAATTTTGAAGATTTTTGAGCAAATCATGTTAGATAAAACATGACATGTTATCGTATCATGGATACGTTGCATCAACACTGAGATACGGGCTCATTTTGTGGGGAAACTCAGGAGATATGCAAAAAGCATTCATAGTGCAAAAAAAATGTGTGAGGGCTCTTTGTAATGTACCAAATATACAAAGCTGTAAACCTTTGTTCAAACAATTAAAAATATTGCCTCTCCCTTGCCTTTACATTTATGAACTATCTATGTTTGTCAGAACACACTCCTCATTATTTCCTACCATGGAGGACATGGGATGTAGGAGTGTGAGATTAAAAGATAGATTATATATACCATTGCAAAAACGTGATGTTTTTACTAAAAATGCTTACTGTATGGGCGTTAAGATATACAATCATTTACCAGTATATCTTAAGAGAAGTAAAATTAACGAATTTAAAAATATATTAATGAAAATACTTTTAGATAAACTCTACTACAATGTTAATGACTTTTTAAATGATAAGAATATTGACGATAGGGTAATAAATACATTAATTATAGACTGAAATTTCAAATGTTTAATATTTAGCTAATATTATGTGACATGGCGCTATGGATAATATGTATATTAAATTTAATAAAATAAAATTGACATGTAAGAACTATAGGTATAAGATAATAATAATATATTTTTGACATAATAACATCATACGGGTATATAACTTTGAAAAAACAATTAATTAAATATTACAATGTAAGAAAACTATCAATTTATACATTTTATTAAAAATATCTAGTTTTAAATATTTGCACGTCAATGATGACAGAGTGTGTGATTCTGATTTTATTGTACCATCTATTTATTGTAACCACATTCTAGCAAATAAATTTTCATTTCATTTCATTTCATTTCATAAAATGTTGCCCGACCCGGCAATCGAAACCTAGGCACGGCGGCACTACATATTATGAATAAAATAAAATACCATTTAAATTACAAAGTGTTATGAAGATACGGCATCAGGTGTTAACAAACTACGTGCAATAATATTTGCTTTTTATTCTATTATAATGTGTATGTACTTCTACATTTTACTTTTATTGTAGGCGGTAATTGTTTTAGTCCAATAAACTAAAGTAATAATTGCTTGTTGTTACTTTTTGTGGCCTGCCTCGGTGGCGTAGTCGTATTGCGTGCACGGTACGATCACCACTTTGAAGTTCGAATCCCGGGTCGGGCAAAGTGATATTGTGTTTTACTGCTCAGCATCAGTCTGGAATTTGTGCGATATGGCGATAGGCCCGCCTCCTATACCATACCATACCAGCCCTGTATTATATACTGCCCACTGCTGAGCACGGGCCTCCTCCACAACTGAGAGTACCTACATATGGTGAAAATGGGTGAACTGGTTGCACCTCTGCCTACCCCTTTGAGGATAAAGGCATAATATATTATTGTGTGTGTGCTATTTGTTAGCTCTCTTCAGGGTGCAATCTGTTATGACCCTATCCTATTAACTATCGCTCAAGTAATGACGTCATAATAGTTGTAGAAAGAGATAAAGCGACTATGCAACCAAAACACTTGTTTTATGTAGGTCTGTAGTGACGAAGGCGCAGGTGCAGAACTCATGGGCTTCTGCAAGCTTATGCCGTATCGAACACTAAATCAGGGTAAATTTTGGCCGCACAATACCTTTGTCTCTCTCACACTTTTCTGAGAACATTCAGTTAACAGATAGGAACGCGTTCCGACTTCAGTGAATATTTTTTTTTAATAATAATATACTTCGAATTCGAATAGCATAAAAATTACTTTGTTTAAATAATTTTGATATTTATTTTATCTAAAATAATATTGCTTTTTTAAGTTGATGTGGTTGATGTATAAAGTTATTTCTAGAGCAAATGACAATGGCATCAAATGACATAATTATTTTCAACATCAATTGCATTTTTTTTTGTTAGTGATCACTCAATATAACCATTTTGTTTTGCTACAAAATGCGGAAATTATTAGCGCTTTTCGTGCTATTTTGCGCGAAAATTTACCGTAACTAGATATGCTAAGTTACTTGAAGCCTATCGGATTAGGAGGTGTCAAATTTATCTAGACGATATTCAAAAATTCAAATAATTTATTAAGTAATTAGGTCCCTAATGGCACTTTTTAACGTGATTTTTTTACAATGTTTTTTATCAACTAAAAGCTTCTACCAGTGCCCACTGACCTGAGAAGAAGCACCAAGAAACTCAGCGTAGGTCTTTTATTGTTATCTTATATTTTTTTTAAATATATATTTTACAAATTGCAAGTAACAATATAAACTCAATTTCAAAGATGGATATAAAATGCGAAAATTAACGGAGAGTACCCAAGTCCAACAATCAACATGTTTAATTTAAACTAAAAAATAGATCAAACAGAGCACACCGATAATTGGGGGATGAACACAAACAGCCTCTATTAGACCAGCATAATGGGTCTGTTTTATATGTAGGTATATGTAGGATTTGGGATGCCCATCGTAACGGACGGACGCTCAATGGAGCAGACAGATGCTGGAGTGGAGACCGCGATTAGGTAGACGTAACAAGCTATGGTCTCCATTGACCCTCAGCTTCATATTAAAATTTTGTTTCTACTTTCTCGGCAACAATGTGACATCTGCGCGATGGTTTAAGCTGTTTGTTTGCCTGTGACTGGGTAGTCCAAATATAATGTCAAACAAAGATGGCTTTTGCTTTTTTTTTTTTGTCTTCGATGGTCGCAGGATAACGGCCTTTCTCGGCATCGGCTGACCCCGGAACGCGGCTTATAGGAAAGAGCCACTATGGCGAATTTTTTATCTTAGGTACGATGCATCTTTATCGTTCGTTTGTTTATTGCCTCGAGACTGCTTCGGTGGCGTGGTTGTATTACGGTATGGCTGCAATGCTGAGGTCTCGGGTTCGATCCCCGAGTTGGGCAGTGATATTGGGTTTTTCTACTCTGTATCAGCCCGAAGTCTGGAATTTCTGCCCGATATGGCGATAGGCTCGCCCCCTATCACATCATGGGACGGAATACGCACGGCGAAAAGTGTGTGCACTAGTTGCGCCTCTGCCTACCCCTTCGGGGATAAAGGGCATGAGTGTGTGTGTGTGTGTGTGTTTATTGCCTCAGTAGGCAAAGGAGCACGCGGTCCGCCAGATTGTAAACGGCCTTCACTGCCCAAGGACTTTCTAATGCTAGAGACATAGCTAAGATGCCACTTAATACGAACAAATGTTAAAGCATACCGGGCTTTAATCCCCACTCCGGTTTCGTTTTATCTATGGTCTCTAGCGCCATGGTCGTAATGTAATTTTATGTTGCAATAATGGATCCCATAAGACATATTCTGTAATTACCATTCAGACATTCTATTCCTGCACAAATATAGAATGTAGAGATAAATAAATTACTTCACTTTTTACCGTACGGTAATACTGGCGGAGCCATAACGCGTCTGAATAGTGTTGGGCAGTATTCATTAGTGTATGTCGATGTTTTATAGTAAAATAGCTATTGCTCGCGGCGTGAAAGAGTTTTTCCGGGATGGAAACTATCTTATGTCCTTCCCAGGGCCTCGAAATATGTCCATATTACATTTTATCGAAATCCGTTCGGTAGTTTTTGAGTTTATCCGTTATCGCGTTCAGACGGACAGACGCGGCCGGGGACTTTGTTTTAAAATATGTATAAAGAAGTATGGATGGATGCATGACGTTTAAACTGCTGTTGTTGATATGGCATATGTTGATTTATTATGCAACTGGTCGACGAGAGGCGCAAGTCGGCCTGAAAACAAGCACGACGAAATTACTACTCCCTTGAAAAAAAATATACATTTTCCGATTTCGAGGTACAATGTGGTTCTAAACTCCCCTTTCATAGCTAGATATTCGATTTTAAATCATTTAATGGGCTATATCAAACTAAACACAATTAGTGTAAGGACACTAAAAGTAAAAAAAATGTCGAGTAAAAATAATACAGTAGCAGTATACGTAGACAAGGTATTATAATTTTTTATCGACCCTTATCGATATTATTCCCATCACTAGCAACCACAGGTAAAAAGGGCCGGTGTTTTGCAATGTATCCAAAGTAGGGACCTGGTCAATGGACTGCACCTAACTCCGATTGCATCATCTGGAATCTTATTATCTCACTCTAACGGCCAGAGTATTTAGCGGTTAGAAAGAGATGGTCTGATGTTTGATAATCCTAACCAGCCTGGACTGGATTTATAAAATAAAACTATGAACTTGAGTAGAATTTTTTAATCTATTTTCGTTCTCTTGTGAGTATTTTTATGCCTTTTGTAAAATACTTTGTCATTGGATAGATTATTCTTTATAAAATAAGGAGAAATTAAAACGATTATGGTATATTTTTAAAGCATTCATATAATTTTATTAATAAATTAAAACAGTCAATACATAATAGTTTAGTATTAACCATTGTCTATTGTCTTAAAATAACTAATAATGAATATATTTGTATTGTGAATAAACAAAGATAATGTATGCAAATCAAGTGAACTTAATAAAGTAATTCTGTTTAGGAATCAATTTAACTAAGCGTCGCGTTGTTTGAATTATGTAAGATTTTTACAATGTTTTCTAATTCAGACTCAGACCTTAAAAAACTTTTACCTTGTCACCTCCTTTCGTGTTAAGAACACCCACAACAAACTATCGCCTTGATATTGCTAAAGTAATCAATAGATGATTGACTCAGCAACTTGTTGAAGCGACTATCAGAGTCGTAGTATTAGAATAGTTGCTATATTCGATTTTGTGCAGTTTTAAAAGTGTCAAAATATATTATGTTATCGAAATCATTCTGTGAAAGAAGCCTGAAATTGGTTGAAAAATGAGGGATTCATTAACACAGCATTTCCCAAACTATGGGTCGCGACCCACTGGTGGGTTGTCAGCGAATGTTCTGTGGGCCCTGACAAATAGGACAATACAGCACGACGGGAGTTTTTTTTATTTTTTTTATTGCCCTCGAAGGCAGAAAAGCCATGGGCCCACCTGATGGTAAGTGGTTACCGTTGCCCATGGACATCAGCAATGCCAAAGGCACAGCTAAGCCGCTGACTACCGTAAAAAACTTTTTTTAAACCTCCTTTGAAGAAGGATAAGTCATAGCGCTGAGGAAACACGGTGGGAGGAAGTCCATTCAAGAGTGAACACGTACGAGGTAAAAATGATCTCTGGAAACGTACAGTGCTTGCAGTGGGCGTTACCAGGTGAAACGGATGAACTTTACTCCGAGAACGGGTAGTCCGGTGGTAAACGGGTGTTAAAAGTAACTAAAGTTGAAGTTGATGCTGATAAATATAGGAATAAATACATTAGTCCAGTCAGAACAGTCCGTCATTCATGAAGTTATGCTCCTTTTTGCCTCATGGCAGCCAACAGCTGAATCCTTATTTGGAAACTTTTCTTACATAGATTGCAGTCCGGTCTACTTTGGGAACCACTGCATTAACATTTTAAAAATTGCAGTGTGCATTGAGCGAGGCCGGGCGCGTAGCGGGATTATCTCGCTATCTCTTTCTTATTCTGCATCGTTATGTCCAGTGACGTCACGGGGTACTACGTGCATCTCTTTTTTTATTTGACCGTTATTCTACATTAGAATTTAAAAGCTTATGAATTATATATTTTGAAAATTTAGTTTCTGTTGGATTTAGGAAGGCATACATTTTGGATAAAACTATTAAAAAGTCGCTACTCTTTTGTTTGGAACGAAATGTAGTTCATTGCTGAAAGGACATGTCCAAAAACGGGCCTGAAATTTTAAACAAGACAATTTATATATATTTGTATAGAGCTCCTGAAAACTAACCTTTTGCAATAAATCGTTCAATTTTAAAGACCTCCGATTTTGAGATTTATGTAATTTTGTTTGGCTTGAAAACTGCACTTAATATGAACGTTTTTAAAAAAGTTGGTTATGAATGGAGGGGTCTAAAAATATTTTTTTAATGGATCTAAGTTCCATATTATGCCCTTTTACTATCCCTAAAGTTTGAGCCTTGTTAGATTTTGAGGCCCAGCACTCATACAAAAAGCGGACATCTCCTTTATTAGGTGCTTGTCGTGCCACACGTTTTCTTTCGGTGATCCCTTAGAACATGTTTTTGTTTAGCATAGTATTAAAATTCGCAATATTGGTATATTAACATAGCTATACGTTAAAGATCAAGGAAATCATTTTGTCTATAGTTTCCACTTGCGGATCGTAAACAATTTTTTATTTTTATATTTGCTCATCTGTTTTTGCCCTCATATTTTGTATACAATCTGGTTTCTAGTAAGCTGCCAGAATACAAGGTAATTAATAAGCTTGTGTTTGGTGTTAGCGTAACTGACTAAATGTTCCAAAACTAGGCGTTATTCGTGGCTCCATCCATGTAAGACATTTTCTAGAATAAGAGTCCCTTCGTGTATTATACCCGGATAAAAATGGCCTTACATAAGTTAATCTAGGATATGGTCGATCAGTGTGCCAAGTTTCATTCAAATCTATTCAGCCGTTTCTGCGTTTAGTTTCAACGAACATCTAAACATTTTCACATATATTCGTATTTATAATCATCATCATCATCATCATCATCATCCAAATGAAGTATTTATAATATCATATTAATAAGTTATTGACGTAAAATTGGTTGTAAAACTAACCAGAATTCACTGCATTCATTGTGTAAGAATGTGATCCCACATAGATGTGGGATAAAGGAGGGAGGTGGGGGGGTTTAACTAATTTTAACTAATTATGTATAGTTTAACTAATTATCCTCATGACATATCACATGAATAACGAATGCTTCTGGCGAATTGCCACCAATGAAGTTACTTTCAGTTGATCTTTCTTTAAATTCCTATTTAGACCCTTCCCAGAATAGAAAGTATCCTATGTTAGCACTCTGAGATTAAATAACTTTATTATTATAAGAATTTTCAAAATTATTTGCCACAAACAAATAGAATAACTTCAGCATTAATTTTATATAAGTATAGATAAAAATAAAAATAGCAGAGTCTATTGACATTTGCGTGATTGTTGTAGGCCTTAGGAATATTATGTTTTATTTGATAACTGTATTTAGAACTAGGCTTATAATTAACAACATGTATGACTAGAAGCTATACTAGTACGTATAGATGGCAACTAATGAAAGTAAATTATTGTATAACGAAATTTTAATTTTTTTTGGCAACATTCTTAAATGTAAGACAAAAAATTACTATTAAAAATTATCTACCATTTGCATGCATTATTTTTATCTTATAAATGTCCATTTAACCTTACATTAAAAAAAAAAACATTACACCAAGGCAAAAATGTATACAGCCAATTTAAAAAAAATTAAAAAGAACACCCATAGATAGTAAAACTCACCCGTCATATTGAGGGCTTCCTCGAAGGGCACTTTGCTTATTTTCACCACCATTGTCACTGCACGACTCACTGTTCGAGTACAAAACGCGTACTGGCTCCCACGCTCGCGAGCGCGCCCGACGTCGGGGGAAAGCTAAAAATTATCAATTGATGACACGTGATCATATGATTATGTTGTATTTGGTTCGCACCCTATTATGAAATAAGCGTGAAAATTAGGTGCACTAGTTGCATCTCTAACACCTTCAGAAATCAAAGGCGTGAGTGTGGGAGGTATTTATTATACTAGGATACAATTAAAAGGGTGAAGGAGTTTTGGCGGGAACTTGGAAGTGTCATGAGGTGCTCTTGTTTTAATTCAATATTTTAGTGATACTTAGTGTTATATTGCATAATTATGGTGGTATATTATCCAATATAGTTCTATTAAAGAGCTCAAATTAAGTGAATTGAAATAATTGTGCTAATCAAGTGCTTTTTTGTTGCCGCCAAAACTCCTCGATAAAGTCTTGGTAAGGTAGCAACTGCTTTACTTCGACATACTACAGATAATAAAATAGACAACCAAACTTGACATTGGCAAAACTTGAACACAGATGCCATTATAACAAAAAAGAAAAGAAAGAAAAAGAAATAAGGGTGAATATGAACTAAGAACTTCGAAGGTACAATGCGATTCAAATAAGAATAGGATCGACTTTGCGCCATATTGTGACGTCTAAATAATTAAATATTATATTAAGCTAATTTCTTACACACACAAACACACAGGACTCTCACGCCTTTTATCCCCGAAGGGTTACTCAGAGGCGCAACTAGTGCATCCACTTTTGCCTTACGTATTCCGTCCCATGATGTGATAGGGAGCGAGCCTATCGCCACATCGGACACAAATTCCAGACTCCGAGCTGATAGTGAATAGAAAAACCCAATATCACTTCGCCTGACACGGGGATCGAACCCGAGACCTCATCATTGCAGTCGTACCGTAATACAACTACGCCACTGAAGCAACTAATTTCTTAATATCGTTTTTATTAAGTTTTATGTAAGAGTCAATTAGACAAAATAACATAAACCGTTATTGATAGGCTAATATGTTTTCTATGCAAATTTCGTACTTTTCAAGTGACATATTATAATGTCACATAAAGGTCATTGACGTTCCTATTCTTATATTGATTCGCATTGTATTTGTCAACTCGCACTAGGCCAGTGTGGTGGACTAAGGCAGTTCAGTAGGTATAGCAGTGGTATTTCATGAAATAGATTATGTAAAATATCAATACAGCCTGTGATACCCGAATGGTAAGGTAAATGTGTAATCAGTTTACCCAATTAATATTATAATTTTTCATTCCTTGATAATTTCGCCATTATGAAAATTCTCTATCTGATCGATACAATGTGGGGCACGAATTCTCAGACCGAGCAAAAAAGTTGTGTTTTTTCGAATCGTAAACTCATAGATATTTGGAAATCGAACGAAATCCACTGATCAAAATCCAAGTAGGTACTCTGTTAGGAAATAAATGAGACAAATAAAATTTATTACACCATAATTTAAACAGGCAATTCGTAGTTGACATTTCCTGTGTTGAATGAGATAACTCAAAGAATTTGTGTATTATATCACAATAAGATACCAGTTACTACATTGTTTATTCCGCATGAGTATTAACAGCAAGGTCGTCTTAGCCAATTCTATTAACATCTGTTCCTACGTACAAAAATTGGTATCAGAAATTATCAAGCCAGAGGTTCTAGGAAGTCTAATACTAAGACTTCAGCTATAAATATTAGACATTATAGCCAGCACAATTACTGAGCATTATGAGACTAACATCTAATGTCTCAGGGTGAAGAGCGCAGTGGAGTGCCAACCAGTACTTTGTAATTAAAAGTTCTATATGGTGTTGCTACTGTTAATGGACGATGGTATCATGCTCGTCTCGTCATTCAGAAGGAATAAAAAACAAGAAAAGGCAGCTCCTGCTGTAACTAGGTGAGAAGGTCCCCTTCACAGAGCAGCGTGATGGGACTATGGCCCATTGTCCTAACTAGTTCAAAAAAGAGGTCTTTTTGAAAAGTATCAGATACAAGTGCCATTCTATTTCTGAAGCAATAAGAGACTTACATCAAATGTCTCAGGATGATGAGGGAAGGGCAGTACCACAGATTCCTTTGTAATACAAGGTGCGAAAGGAAGATGCACTTCGCATTGGTTTTCTGTAAGCTATTGGTAGTGCCCCGGTCGAGCCGGTCAGTTAATCCTGTACCTGTAGCTGTCTACGGCGTGGCGCTACGGTTTTTTGCAATTCGTCTGTTTTTTTTAACTTGATTTCCTTTTTTGCAAAGGTTTTATTAGCAGTAATTTGAATTGAACGAAGGTCGTAAACAAGTTTCATACATGCGAATTTAATATGTACACTTATTTAGTTGATGCTGACTAGGAATTTGGGGATTTTCTGGCCATTTTGATCCGAGTCATTGAAGTTTGGATAGTCAGTCGGGAGTCATTTCAATAGAAATTATTTATGAATAAAAAATACAGTTACCAAGTAATTAATATATTTTTTGGCATGGAATCTACACTAGCAAAATAAATTTCTCCTTTCATATATAATTAATCGATCTTTCTCCCCAAACGTATTTGGTGAAAGTAGTCGACTAAAGAGAATTTATAAAAAAGGCGCCAACGCGGCGCCAAGTGCGCATATAAGCATGCTAACTGTTGCTCGTGTCTCCACTCGCGTGAAAGTCTTAATAATAAAAAGTAACATAATATGTATCTCAGGATAAATTAAGCTTTCATCATTGATATATAAAAAACCCCATATCAATGGCTTTCATTGACATATTTTTTAGAATCTGTTTAGTAGATTATCTTCTATAAAAATTAAGCAACTGTTGAATAAGTTAAACGAAATTATATGTGTGAAGTCACAGGAAATGTTCTGGTAAAAACGTAAGAGTAACCATGCGATATTTATCATTATCGTAATTACTAAACCGGTTTCAAAGCGGTTTTAATCGTTTTGATGTAACAAGGAAAGTTATATGTGAAATGAATCAATAATAAAAATACTTTCGGTGCCGTTATCTGAACTTATTAAAGGATGTTGATATTGAAATATTTAGTTTTATCAATAAACTAGTCTTCTGCCCGCGGCTCCGCCCGCGTGACTGATTTTTTCCGGGATAAAAGTCCCGCTTTATATTTCCCCGGGATAAAAAGTAGCCTATGTTACTCGCTGATAATGTAGCTTTATATTGGTGGAAGATTTTTTCAAATCGTTCAGTAGTTTCGGAGCCTATTCAATGCAAACAAAAAGCAATCAAATATTTCCTCTTTTTAATATTGGTATAGAAAAAGAAACAACAACAATGAATGTATTACAAGCTGCCATTTTGTATTTATAATTTAAATGACGTTAGATCGTGATAATGCCCGCTTCTGTGACAAAAGTTGCATTAAATGAGTGGTAAATAAGCATCCTATTACTGCGAGTGTTCAGAGTCAGATCAGTTGAAACAAATATAACTTCTGCTTTATAATCTTTGATTAATTATATACCTAGATAGAGTGACGCGCTGCAATGAAACTAAAACAATGGCCAACTTTTCTTAAGCTACTAATTACTATCGGTGACAGCTGTGTCATACGCTATCATTGCATCATTCTGCGTATCCTTGTGTGCGCGCATAATGATACCAGTTATTATAGGTTTCTATTAAAACGGGGAGAAAATTATATCCCTGAAATACCACAACAATTTATTCATCATCATCATCATCATCATCAGCCCTGTATTATATATTGCCCACTGCTGAGCACAGGCCTCCTCTACTACTGAGAGGGGTTAGGCCTTAGTCCACCACGCTGGCCTAGTGCGGGTTGGCAGACTTCACATACCCTCGAGATTCTTATGGAGAATTCTCAGGTATGTAGGTTTCCTCACGATGTTTTCCTTCACCGTTAAAGCGAACGATAATTGATAAATAATACACACGTAACTTCGAAAATTCAGAGGTGTGTGCTTTGGGTTTTGAACCTGCGGACATTGTCTCGGCAGACCGTTCCATTCCCAACTTGGCTATCGTCGCTTTATCTTTAAAAATTTATTCACTTGAACTCATTTAGTGGGGAACAGTTCGCCACTATTTTTTTCGACGCGTTTGAAACGTTCAGTGTCTCTCCAGGATCAAAGTTTATAATATTAATATAGATTAGCTTAGAGCAGTCTTTAAAGATTTCGAGTTTAAAAAAGTCCCATGAGTAATGATTTCTAGGTATTTAAATTAGTGCCACATATCAAATATGGCGATTCGGCCCCTATCACGTCGCAGGAGCCATGTCGTCGGGGATGGTGCAATACCGCGTAACTAACATTGGGCAAATACTGCGTGAGTGAAAAAAATAAGCATAGCATTATCAATCATAAGTTTAGTTTTGTAAGTATCAATATCAATTAAGATGTTTTTGTCACTTACGCGATATTTACCAGTGCTAGTTACGCAGTTTTGCACTAACCCCGATGATATTAAAGCGAGATTGATGCACGGATAACGCCTCTGCCTTACTCTTAGAGGATAAAGGCGTGAATTTATGTATGTATTAGCTAACACAAACTAAGAAATTATGAAATAATGTCCATATAATAGGATATTATAGGAAATTTAGGCGATCGCCTTATATGGCATATTGACAATATCCGCGAACTTTATATGGCAATATTATGTCAAAATATTTGCCAGTCTTGGTTATGCCTATTAGAAATAGAAAGGCGATTTGGTCGTCCTATTGAGTTTTGGTCAACTTCTTTGAGTTATTTGGCTAACTTGATCTGGGCCGTGTTATATTTATTATTATTTAAAAACAATACGATTTTGGACTTCTTTTATTTCCTGACTACGCGAAACACAACAGAAAAATTTTCATTTTGCGTTGGGTTTTGCAAGATTTCGTTCAGGTTTCCTTAATAATTTAAAAATATAAAAAAAGCTGTATAAAAAAAAGTCGTGGCTTCGCAATACACAATACAGGAGTGGGTCGGAATAATAACGGTTGAAGAACTGTTGCGACTAGCCATGGACAAGGTGAGGTTCAAGAAACTGACTGCCAACCTTCAATAATGGAGAGGCACCTGAAGAAGAAGAATAAAAAAATGCGATCGATTCGTTCCTATTCATTTTGGCATATTATGTCACTTAGTAAAAAATGAAACTGCACAGAATTGCAATTCTTATGGTTCTGTATTTAAATGGAACTAACGGAACCCTGTATTTCGGCGCAGTTGTTATGTAATCTCCACTACTCACAGTGCCAAAATTATCAAGGAGGAATACGGAATGAATATGTATAGACCAAGGTTAATTTTTTGTGTGTTTGTCGCAATGTTTAAAGGGTCTATCTTTGGAACTGTTATGTATAATGGTCAGAAGTCGAGTTCGAATTTAGCCCGTTTTTTAATGGACTTTGAAAAAAGGAGGTTCTGTACTCGACCTGTATGTATGTAAGTATGTAAGTTTGTATGCCCGCGATTTTCTCAAAAACTGCTAATCCGATTTGGATGAGGTTTTCTTAATTCAAATGTATATTTTTTAGGGAAGGTTTTAATATTTAATTTATTAAGATCTGATGATGATCTTCGAAGATAGGAAATGGAACTCTTCAATAACTAACAACAGCAAATGCTGCAATCGTATATCTATGACTAGCATTTGCGCGCGGCTCCGCCCGCGTGGAAAAGTTTTTCTGGGATAAAAAGTAGCCTTTAGCACTCAGGAGTAATGTAGCTTCCTATTAGTGAATCGGTCCAGTAGTTCCTGATATTAGCGCGTTCAAACAAACAAACTCTTCGGCTTTATATATTAGTATAGATGTATTGTTTACACCATTCCATGATTAATTAACAAAAAGCAATAAATAAAAACTTTTTAACAAAAAATAAAACCGATGTCAAAACCAATACAAACAAAAAAAAATGAGAGGTATCAAGGGACACCCGGATGGAACGAAGTTCCTTTCGATTAATTAGTGAATGAATTGTAATAAAATTTTATTTATATAACAGAGTGTGTATATATATAAATATATAAATATTTTCCTATTTCCGTTCCAATACATAAGTTTCTAGAGAAAAAAACAAATAAATACGTGTGGCACTCGGGGACTGCCGCGGTAAAGCTATTGCATAGCATTTTTATCACAAATTTTGATTGACTAAACACAAATTCGATCTTACGCTTACCACATAAAGTAGATTTTTAAACGCGAGCAAAGCACGTTTAGTCTTGTTATTGATAAATGTCAGTAGTAGTAAAGTAGAATAAATCAACAAAATTTGAAAAAAGAATTTTACGTTCAATTCTTTTGTACTCGTGCCGTGCCAACGCTGGAGAAATAGCTTCTACTCAATGTATTTAAGGTTCATATTAGATTAGTAAGAAATGGTATTAATGACTTTAATAAATAAAATAAATAAAAATATACTCGTTTCAAGAATTATAGCTTCTACGCATTGTATTTAAGGTTCATATTAGTAAGATAATAAAAAAAAGTGTCGTGACAACTGTCCGTCCAGCCCCCTTTTACAACGCGCGATAAGGAACTTCGTTCCAAAAAACTTTATATATCTACGTATATTTGGAGCCGGTGCCTCTTTTAAATTACCAGCTAAACTAAGCAAATATACGAAAACAATGTTTAATTTAAATTAGGCACCGAATCCAAATATACGTATATAGAGATATTTTTTTTTGGTTTGTAGTGGTTTTGAAGTCGATTTTATTTTTTGTTATTTATTATTTAATTTGCCTAGGTTCCTGGCATTGCGTAATGTGTTCCATGCCGTGCCTGTCACTAAAACTTGTGACTTGTGTTATTTTTATTAAACATGTAAAGGTCGAATGAACATTATTAGTTTGATGATTAATAAATGTTATTACCTAACTTACTATTATCATTAATTTGTGTTTTCTCTTGTATTTCTAATATGATTTGACCGGTTTTAGATTCTTATGAACTTCTATAAGGTTCTACTGCTAAGCAAGGACATCGGTACACTAATTTGTTTTGAGTAATCATCTGTCATACTGAGGTAATGTGTATTGCTAGTGCCTTGGATTTTAGCAGGACATGTCACATCAACTTTGATCCTGAAGATGATAAGGAAAATAACATGACTTAAAAACTTTCAGATAATGGGTGCAGTCTTTGCCACGGATTTTGGCAAGTGAGACTTATTATCAAGCAATATTATCATTCCATCCACTCCTCAGTATTCAAATAAAAAACGTATAATTTTTCTCATCAATGCTATTGAATTGAACGTGGTGAATAAAGAACCAGTTATAACTGTTTACACGTAGAGACGGTTGAGTCTGTATCGTATATATGTATATTATTTGTATTCTGTACCCGTTCTGCGTCTATGCGTCATCAAGTTGGTACCTAATTTCGAACTGGTACCATAGGGTCATTTGCAAAATCCAGGGTTCGTTGCGTTTACTCGCCGTCTTTGGGAAATCTGTTTGTGAGATATATGAAAAAATTGCTTATGTCCTTTCTTGAGGTTCAAGCTTATTCTATACTTTAACAAAAATAGTTTTTAGTTCAGCTTTGAAAGCGTAACAGAGTCATTACCCGACTACGGCGGAGCCAGGAAGGGTAATGACTTTAACACCCTATTTATGTATGTATTTTTGCATTTTTAATAGTAGGCATATGTCGCAGTTGGATTGCTTAATTAGATGTTTTACAAAACAGCTGTTATGTAAAGCCTTCGACCATCTAGAAAGGACGCGCCTATGTTCACTGCAGCGAACAAAAAAATATGTCACTTTCAATGTAAGTATAACATAGAACACACACATATTACACTTTTTGTGTCGTTATGAACGCACACATGAATAGATCTTAAACTCTCCTATTTTACGCACACTATAACAGTTTTTATAAATGTGTGCATGAGCATTTGCATTTACTTCAGTAGAAAGGATACAAATGGCGTTTATATTTTGCCTAAGAAAACAGCTCAACCACGTGTATCAGTTTTTCATAATGAATGATAGATCTTTGCGATAGGTAACTTATGATGAGACTACTACCTCTGCTGGTTTGGACAAATTCTATAGAATTATACTTAAACGACCTGATATAAAGTTACAAAAACCAATAAGAATTTAATGTTGATTTATGGCTAATTCAGATTTTAAGACGAATTTATGTTAATGAAGGAATTTGCGTGAGAATTTGACATTTCGCGAAGTCAGTTTGAACTCTATACTATATGGTTCGATTATGTTTATGTAATTGTTTTAAGTATATCTATATTTTTCTAAAGTTTGAGTTCGATCTTTGGGTTGAGTTAAATAATACTATGATTTTCTATCCAGTATCAGCCCGGAGTCTGGAATCGTGCTTGGTAAATGACAATAAGCCCGCCCCCTATTACATGGGTCTTAACATAGCTTGCGAAATGTGGGTGTGATACACCTCAGCTTACCCCTAAAGAGGGAAAAGTCGTGATCCTACATTTTTGTCTTCGTTCTAGGTAGGCAGCAGGGATGTGGAAATAAATTAATTCTGGGCTAGAGCCGTTTTAAAATGACAGTTCATAGTAGACAAAACCAATAATGAAAATAGACATTGGAACAAACAAAGCTTATGGGAGAACGCCATAAAAATAATATAATTTTAATGGCATAGTAGAATTCCGGTGTGGATAGGAATAACACTAGGGTGACCTGGTTGTCGAAATTATTTTCGTCCCATGATATGATAGGTGGGCTATCGTTAAATTCGGTATATTTATTTAGAGGTTAATTATGTCGAAAGATATATAGAAAGGTCGTGTAATAAAACAAATGTTTTATTTCTATGAACAGTCGTTTTGTTGGTCTATTAGTTGAGGTCAATGGAGGCTTTGGAGTTAATAATAGCAATTCCACATATTTACATGTTTGAATGACTACTTAAAATATTGGACCTATCAACAATTTAAACGGGATGCAATTATAAAAATCTAATATTTTTATGCAAGATTTGAAAACAAATTGTGGGTGATGAAAGGGTCGTTGAATCTATAACACTAAGACAATCTATACACATATAAATAAAATTGGAGTGTCTGTATGTAATATTGAAATTACCGTTTTTTACTGCATGTATATGAATATATATACGGTACATACACCAAAATAACATTTTTTACAATTTTTGTCTGTCCGTCTGTCTGTCTGTCTGTTTGTTCCGGCTAATCTCTGAAATGGCTGGACCGATTTTGACGGGACTTTTATTGGCAGGTAGCTGATGTAATAAGGAGTAACTTAGGCTACTTTTTATCCCGGGAAAATATAAAGCGGGACTTTTATCCCGGGAAAACTCATTCACGCGGGCGGAGCCGCGGGCAACAGCTAGTATTCTATAAAAAGCGGCAATAGCCTAGTTGGGAGTGCAACAGACTGCCGAGACGAAGGTTCGCAGGTTCAAAACCCAAGGGCCCGCACCTCTGACTTTTCTAAATTGTATGTATTCTTTGTGAATTATGACTTGCTTTAACGGTGAAGGAAAATATCGTGAGGAAACCTGGACACCTGAGAAGTTTTCCATAATAATTTCGAAGGTATTTGCCAATTCACACTAGGCCATCGTGGTGGACTAAGGCCTAATCTTTTAGTAGTAGAGGAGGCCCGTGATCAGTAGCAAGCAGTGCATATAGTACAGGGTTAGAATTATTATTATTTAATATAACTAAGGCTAGATTTTATCTCAGAAAAACATTTTTCCGATGGTGGAGCCGTGAAAACTGCTTACCTACTACTCGCAACGTTCACGATTAAAAAAGCATTTCATCATTCCAAATATCTACATAATATCAATTAGTATATAAGGGCTAATTTTTCCATCGTCAGATAAATATTTTCACCAAATAAATCATAATCTAACTGAATAGAGCAGTCAACCAAACTATTTTATCCAATAATTGCAATTTTGAATTTATTTGTGTTATATTTACTCAACGAATAACTTATACGGTAAAATCAGTCCTAAGTAGTAATACGTACGTCATATATTTTTTGGTCACACACAACACAGACACGATGCTCCGAACTCACTCGCAAGACTGTGAAGCGGACTCAAGTCCTCGAGCGGTAGTGGGGTTCCTTCAACGAAAGAACTATCTTCTTAAAAGGTAATAAAGCAGATTATCGATTGAACGACTCCAATTTTCCGTTGCAGGTTGGACCAGATTATGCCAAAGTTTGCGAACCGGTTACTTGGAATTTATTTGCCTTTTTATTGTCAAGAAATATTTAGTATAGTTTTTATATTCATTCTAATGATGATATTTAAAAAGACTGAGAAGTTTATGGTTTATTTTTACCAAAAATTATGAGACTAATAGTCTAAACTTCGGTGATGTTATTACAATCATAGATGTAGTTAGTATCAGCGTTAGAGGGAAGGATTAAGGATTTAGAACGTGTTCTAAGAGAGTTTTATTTACGCAGTCGGATATAGCACTCACCATAGGAATCGCCCTAGCTATAGAATCCTGCAGACAAGTACTTCTACCGCGTTCTACAACATAATTTAACTCGTGTTTAGTTTATTTATTTGGATTAAAAACATCCGTACTAAAAAAAATACAATTAGCGACTGTATCAACATTTACATTACAGCCTACAACATTATCCACAGTTTACTGCAACAGCAACAAATTGCCGTAAATTGAAACTCAATAAAAAAAAGAATAATCCCAAAAAAAAAAATACAAAATGATGCATTCCGATTAGTTGGTTCAATATTATTTAACCTCGTCAACTGCCTCGGTGGCGTAGTTTGCGTGCCCACCACCGCTCTCAGGTCTCAGGTTCGAATCCCGGGTCGAGCAGTGCAATCTGGATTTTCTGCTCAGTACCAGTTGACTATGGAATTTGTGCCCGATATGGCGATAGGCTTGCCTCCTAACACTCAAGGCGAAAAGTGGATGCCCTGGTTGCGCCTCTGCCTACCTTCGGGACTAAAAGCGTGATGTGGGTGTGAAGTTGTCAACTAATTTGGTAATTTGAATGTTGGCGCCATATTGGTTACGTTTGCCAGTACAATTCCAGTATTACGTGTACTGGACAGGTCTTACTGCTTACATGTAATCCGAATGACATGGTTACGATTATTTGTTTATGACATTTCCGCAAACATTTTATGGACTTTTTATGTATATAAAAATTGATTATGTATAGCACTGTTCTATACAATCAAGCAAGTCAATTTTAATGCTCTAACTTTTTTTAAAATATTACTGTTACATTTTACTGTATTAGCATTTTATTCTGTATTTAGGTAGTTGTAAGCTTGTGTTCTGTTTAGTTGTAGGCTTATGTACTGTTTCTGGTGTCTGTGCGGTGCTGTACGTGGCCACTGAAAACCAGTGCTGTGTATTATGGCTATCGTCATAACACAGCGTATGCTGAGATGGCCTCCTAGTTGCCACGGTGTGGGTGTGCAACTCACTTATACCTTATACTTACATTTTCTTTTATGTAACTATGGAATGGTGTTTTTTTTCGATGTTATTGCATAATATGCATAATTCTGTGGCAATAAACGTTCCTTTCTTTCTTTCTTTGGTGGCGTCGTTTCGTATACGGTATGACGGCTGTGAGGAAGTCTCGGGTTCGATCCCGTAATATTGGTAATTTCTGCTTCATATCAGCTATTTACTTAGTATTATAGTATTGGAGTCAGGATTTTGACCAGTAAATAAACTAAAAGGTATGCCACCGCTATAAATGTAAAACACCTCAGGTAGTGAGGAGAGGCAGGGGACTACCGAGGCACTCAGTCCAAACGCCGTAAACTAATATTTATTTATATTATATTTAAAATGGCAACAGGCTCGTCTCTTATTATATCGGATTCAAAGCTGTTCTCAAAACAACATAGCGTAATGCTAGTACAAGCAAGTAAACCTTTGTTCTGTGAAGTGAACTGGCAGAAATCTGGTGACTGGAATAGTATTTTTTGCCCCAAAAGAACTTGTCTCACGCTTAGTATGCGATACGATCGCCCACAAATCTCTTCTATTTTAAAACACGAGATGTCAATAAATCTGTAAAACAATTTAGTTCGTAAACTGATGAATGAAACATATTTTTGCAAAGGTTAACCGTCTTTATTTGGCTTTAGTTGAAAGAGCAGTAAATCAATATACCCTAATGGTAAGTTACTCCATTAGTTTTCTATTGACTACCTCGGTGGCGTAGTTGTAATGCGTACGCGTTACGAGTACGATTTGCGCGCTGAGGTTCTGGGTTCGAATCCCGGGTCAGGCCAAAAAAATGTGACTGAGTTTTTATCATCTTGAAAATTACTCAGTCGCATTTCGGAGTCCGGAAGTTGGCGGTGTGATACCCCCGTGCCTGGAAAAGCACGTAAAGCCGTTGGTCCTGCGCCTGATCTTCCTCCGGTCATGTCGGATTGCCGTCTCACAGGACTATGAGAGTGAAGGAATAGCGAGTGCACTTGTGTATTGCGCACACACTTGTGCACTATAATATCTCCTGCGTACCTGGCTGATCTCTGTTGAGATTGGCCGCCGTGGCCGAAATCGGCTAGGAAGGGATTAGTTTCCTTTACAGTACTTATATTATTTACTATTTTATCACCTTCTATTGGAGCCATCAATATACCGTTTGGGGGTTAATCGCCTCGAGTAAGCCAGTTCTCCAAGCTAGTCTATTTTGGCATCTCTAAAGGAGTAATCCTTGCAGGTGAAACCAATCCATTGTCATGGCATAAACGTGTTATAAACCTGACATGTTGGCCCAAATTATTGCTAGATTAATCAATTGGAGCTTTGGCGAAAAATACCAAAAGTATTGTGGTAGAACATTCTTTTTATTTTGCGTCTTTGGCGTCTTTTTGCCTGCATGAGAGGTTGCTGCGTTGGACGTCCATGTGCAAGGTCGACAGACGACTTTAGAAGGTCACAGGAACAGGCTGGATGCAGGCTTTGATAGATCCGTCAGGAAATCTTAAGGGGTGACCTATATTCAGCAGGGGACTTCATGTGACTGATGGAGAGGTTGCTAGGTGGTAGATATTGCCTATTTTGTTAACTCAACTAAGGTAGTAAGTTGTGTTCCAAAACCTAAATTTAAAATACTATGTATCAAGGTGTGTACACAAATATGCAAATGGTCGGTCCAGTATTTGCTCGCGTTTTGCGATCCCAATTTCACTTATCTGTGTGCGTTGAATTACAATTCATGTGGTTTGGTTCCCACGATAATCAACAGAGATTGAACTGTGGGTTTGTTTATTACATTTAAACATGTTTTTTATACTGTGACCCCAAAATGACCTTTGTTGACCTGATAATAACCGGTGGGGTCTAGATAGATTGTTGACCGACAAGAGATGCATATCTCTCGCCAGTCGATACAATTATGCCGGCCTGTTTGATACCTGGATTTTAACACCATGTGTACGTCGGTCGCTATCCAGGCGGATACACGAAATATCCTCCTAACAGTATATACATTTTCATCTTAGACGACTTGATCTACTGTTTTATCATACACTATCTGAAAATGACCTCAGTCATTTCGGTAATAAAATTGACGTCGAATTTGATTATCTTTTGCAAGGATTTCTTCTGCAGGATTGTAAAAAATACAATTTAGAGCCAATAAGACGATCCATCACTTCATTTAAAGGTGGGTTTTAAATATTTATCCTTAACGGGCACAAAAAATTTTAGAGCATGTTGACCGAAACTGGCTTCTCATAAAGTTAAAAATCTTAACGTAATGAGCCATTCCGGAATACAATCGTAGCTGATATTTCGCATTTATAGATTTTTCAGTTCTCACTTTTGGTTAGCATCTCCTATATTCATTTATATATGTCATTTGCGTAGAGATATAGATTCACTCTGCATTCTCTATCGCATTTACCACGCGGAGTGCTCTGAAGAATTGTTCGGACTTATCACTGTTGCTGAGTTCTATCACCGTACAACGCGGCAAAACTCCAAATTCCAGCCACATGACCTTGGAGGTTGGCAATCCACCACAGTATGTTTCAACCGATTTTTTTACCACGTACTACAAACTTATGGAACAAATTGCCGCCAGCAGCATTTCCGGACAGATACGGCCTGGCGTCCTTCAAAAAAAGGAGCGTATTCCTACCTAAAAGGCCGGCAACGGATCTCTATGCCCCCTGGTATTGCAGATGTCCATGGGCGGCGGTGATCGCTTACCATCAGGTGGACCGTTTGATCGTTTGCCACCTATACAAAAAAAAAAACTATCTGTGTGTGTTGCTTATCAATTATCGTTCGCTTTAACGGTGAAGGAAAACATCGTGAAGAACCTACATAACTGAGAGTAATCCATATAAATTTTGAGGGTATGGTGAAGTCTGCGAACCCGCACTAGGCCAGCGTGGTGGACGAAGGCCTAAACCCTCTCAGCAGTAGAGGAGGCCCGTGCTCAGCAGTGGGCAGTATTAATACAGACTTGATTGCATTGCATTGCATCTATCCTATTCTCCTTATGATAGCTGCGTCGAATCAAATCGCATCTCGTTTATTACAATCTATTCATCTATTTAAGGCACCGCGAAAACACTGACAGTGTTGTGCAAGAGCGTTGACGACATATTCACATATAAAATACAAAATCACATATTACAGACTTACAAACATACAAGCACATTGTAATTAGTAAAAAAATACCTTCCTTTATAATACTATGTTATTGTAATCCTCCTAGCCAGTTTCGGCCACGGCGGCCGATCTCAACGGAGATCAGCCAGGTACGCAGGAGATATTATAGTGCACAAGTGTGTGCGCAATACACAGGTGCACTCGCTATTCCTTCACTCTCATAGTCCGGTGAGACGGCAATCCGACATGACGTACTACTATGTTATATTATTATTAGGGCAAAACATTTTTTTAGCGATGCGTAGATGCCAAAATTAAGCGATATATTAGTTAATTACTTTACAACATTTAATTTACTGCCTCATTTTATTAATGTCTGTATTGGATTGATTTAATATTTAGTGGCACTAACATACAAATTAGTTGGAATAACAAATAAACCCGTGGCCCAGAGAGTGATGAGTCAACAAAAACTTGGGGCCGCAGGTTCAATTCTGTTTAATTATTGGTGGATTTAAACATTTAGGAAAACATGAGAAAATATGCACTCCTGAAAATTTTTCTCGATTTGTTAATAGCATAAATTGATATCAAATGAGCCATCTAGTGTGATCTTCACCACCCTTTGGAAGTTATGTGAAGTCTGCCAACCACACTAGGCCAGCGTGAGGAAGGCCTAAACCTCAGTATAACCTAGCCCATTAATGGGGCAATACGAAGCTGATTATATTGTAAGTGGAATTGCAATATTCCATATACATACATACATAGCATCACGCGTTTTTTTTTCAAGGGTAGGCAGAGTTGCAAGACACCCAGATTTGTCAGCTGTGGTCCCATGTACTAGGGGGCGGGCCTATTGCCATATCAGGTACAAATTTTTGACTGTGCTGTTCTGAAAAGAAAGAGCCATCCCTTTGCGCGGCCCAGGAATCGAACCCGAGACCTTAAAGCGACAGTCGTACCGCACACGAAACACAACTACGCCACCGAAGCAGTCACTTTTTTAAGTGTTTATTGTATTTTAAATTATATAATAACTGCTTAATTGCTAAGTCATGTTCTTTGTGTGTTGTTTTGAGCGCATAGTATATTAGCAAAGACCTCAACACGTTTTTGATTTTTACGTATATTTACTATTCCATAACCTTTATGATGCAGTGAGTGATGAGTCGGCTCTAAAATAGGCAGTCGCGAATTCGACGAAGTTAGCTTGAGAATTAATCTATACTAATATTATAAAGAGGAAACATTTGTATGTAAGTATGTTTGTAACGAATAAACTCAAAAACTACTGAACGGATTTCGATGAAATTTGGCACACGGGTAGATCATGTTCTGGATTAATACATAGGCTACTTTTTATCCCGGAAAAACTTTTCACGCGGGCGAAGCCGCGAGCAGAAGTCTAGTAATGAAATAAATATAGGTGTATTTAATATTTTTCAATTGTTCATTCATCTGTTGGCCACTAGGTATGGCGTCGTTACTGCTTTTTTCAAAAATGCAAATCTCAACTTGAGAGAAAAAATACATTTTATAATAAATGTTATTGTAATTGTCATTTGACATCAACTATTTTCGATCTACCTTAAAATTTTCAATATTCTCTATACTGCACTATTATTTGTATCTACCCCCAATTTTCTAACTCCATTTCTTGTTCTTGTGTCTTTTTCATTGAGTCAGCAAACGTCGTAAGCAAAATGTGTTAATTTATAACTTATATCTATAAGTGGTCAACATGATAGTTTTTAATATAATATTACTCTATACGGTGTTAGTTTGTCCGTTGGGGGTTCTGTGCCATGGAATAAAGAATTTTGGGCCACATGGTGAAACAGGTAAGGTTATGGTATTTTCATAATTTTCTATAGAATATCTAAAACTGATGACGAACGCCGTGAAATCTACATAGTTCTATGTAAATCAAATATCTGGATATTAATTGTCATGGGTTTTCTTTAGTCCTGTATATTTTTGAATTAATTAACTAGAAATGTCGCAACGCCATACAAAATGGAACCTAAACTGTATAGAAAATGGAACCTATATTGTGGACAAATTATTTTATTTGAGTTTAAAGAATTTATTCTCATTTAAGCAATATTATTTCAGCAATACTTCCTTCGTAGTTGATACCATGATACACCAGGCAAGCTTTATCAAGACATGGATATGTAGTTAGAAGTAAAGATTCCTATTTTTTGTCTGATATTCGGACCATAGCACGTGGCATTAAGTATGGTCATTTATTTTAGTAACTCTAGTTGCTGCATAATAATTGTATCCACTAACGAGAAATGATCATTTTTCCTCAATCGATATTCTATATGGGGCCGACGCCAAGACGCCTTTTTGCCATCGTTAAGGTTAAAAAAAAACCAAAAAAATGTATCGGAATAGCGTATTCTAGCGAAAGACCTATAGATCGGCTATACCATTCCCATGCTTTTTTTTTGTTTTTCTTTTAGCGTTAAGATTTTTAGGAAGGCGTCTTGGCTTTAGGTACTGGACACCACTTACCATTAAGTGCAGTAGTCACCATGCCGTGCGATTGTAAAAAGCCTCTCTCCATAGTTATGTTTTTGGCAGCTCATTTACCTAAATCTCGTCAAATGTGCACCGATGAGCGTGTTAAAAGTCACGCGTTTCCGGACAGATACGACCTGGTGACCTTAAAAAAAAGAGAGTATTCCCACCTAAAAGGCCGGCAACGCATCTCTGTGCCCCCTAGTATTGCAGATGTTCATGGGCGGCGGTGATCACTTACCATCAGGTGAACCGTATGCTCGTTTGCCTCCAATATCATAAAAAAAAGTGTATTCTTAACATTAATCTCACGCCATGATTTAATGAGGTAGACATGCCTTAATTTTACTAACCGACTTCAAAAATGGAGGTTCTGTATTCGAGACGTATTTACTATTTATGTATGTAAGTTTGTATGTCCGCGATTATCTCAAAAACTACTGATCCGATTTGGATGGGGTTTTCGTTATTCAAATGTATATTTTTTAGGGAAGGTTTCTATGACTAGATTTAACTAGTAGCCCCGCTTGCGTAAACCTGTTTATAAAATTCAGATACTCCCTAAAACGTCCATTACTTGCTAAAAGTCTCGTAAAAACAACGCCAAATCCATTTAGCAAAATATTTCAAAAGTTGCGTCGATCCCACAGAGTTTGATATGTGGAAGTAGAACTAGATAGCTAATGCTGGGTAGCGTATCGTAGCCAGCGGCGATAGGCTAGTTGGGAGTGGAACGGACTGCCGAGACGAATGTCCGTAGGTTCAAAACCCAAGGGCACGCACCTCTGACTTTTCTAAAAAGTTATGTGTGTATTCTCTGTGAATTATCGCTGGCTTTAACGGTGAAGGAAAACATCGTGAGGAAACCTGCATATCTGAGAAGTTCTCTATAGGAATTTCGAAGGTATGTGAAGTCTGCCAACCCGCACTAGGCCAGCGTGGTGGACTAAGGCCTAAACCCTCTCAGTTGTAGAGGAGGCCCGTGCTCAGCAG
This sequence comes from Sphinx pinastri, assembly GCA_947568825.1. Classification (NCBI taxonomy): domain Eukaryota; kingdom Metazoa; phylum Arthropoda; class Insecta; order Lepidoptera; family Sphingidae; genus Sphinx; species Sphinx pinastri. The sequence goes on along the minus strand of OX387627.1, from coordinate 1,816,351 downwards.
TGGGCAGTATACAATACGGGGCTGCTATGGTTATGGTATGGTAATGTTGGGTCAGCATTAATTGTATTATTTAAATATAAGTATACAATTTGTTAATAGATTTCTAAGCAAGACCTTAGTCTACTAGATCTCGTTAACAATCTAGAGCGCAAATATTAACATAACCTAGTTGTTCAAGAACGTAATTATCGAAAATGATTCACATATTGTTGCGTTGAGATAATTACATACGGAAATATATTTTTAGATGAAGTTCACGCAGTGGCGTATTTACAATTTATACTATAAAGGGCCCGTGGCTAATAAACCAAATGGGGCTAACCCCTCTCCTAACCTAAAAAAAAACTGTATATATGTATATTTTACTGCGTCCTTTTTTTGTTTTGTAGGTCCTAACTTCTGACACAAGAAGCTTAGTAAATGCTATAAAATTTTCCCTGCTTTCCGGAGCAGGGGGCCGTAGCATTTTGCCCGTCATACGTATTATAGTTCACCCTATAAAATTACAGCTTCCTGGATTTTTAGAACGGGTTTTAAACGCGACGAACCGATGAAAACCTAAAAGTAATCTATCTTTATATAAAAATATATGTGTTCACAATTCACATGTATATTCCCTATGAACTTCAAACTGGCTGGAGGGATTTTAATGTTTTTTTTTTGATAATCTTTAAATAGGCCCAGAAGGTGATCCTTTGAAGTTTTGTAGCGATCACAAAAAAAAATGGTGTCTTTTTAGCAATTTTGTGTCATCGGCATCTGGCTATATATAATTAGTGCTACCCGAGTGAAGCCGGCAGGGATCGCTAGTTAAATTATAGTTTAGTAAGGGGTTAAGACGGCTTAAGGATGCCATGCCACCAGAGATGTGCTATGCAGCTATGGTGCGAGGATGTGAAAGATATGCTCCGAAACTATGTGACTATGGAGATGCGCCGCCGCGATGTACAGTCAGCAGCATAAGTAGCTGAACAAATGCAAAATTTCAAATTGCCTATTTTCTTTTGGAATATTTCTATTTTCATTAAGTGGACGATAGCCTTGTTGGGAATGTAACGGTGTGCCGAGACAATGTCAAAACCCAAGGCACACACCTCTGACTTTTCCAAGTTACGTGTGTATTGTTTATCAATTACCGTTCTCTTTAACGGTCAAGGAAAACATCGTGAGGAAACCTACATACCTGAGAATTTTCCATAAGAATTTCGAGGGTATGTGAAGTCTACCAACCCGCACTAGGCCAGCGTGGTGGACTAAGGCCTAACCCCTCTCAGTAGTAGAGGAGGCCCGTGCTCAGCAGTGGGCAGTATATGATACAGAGCTGATTGCATTGCATTGCATTTTCTTTTGTGTTCTTACTAATCTTTTTTTTCTCTCCACAAAAATAAAATAAAAGAGATTTACTTTACTTCAAGCTAAGAAAAAAATGTTTCAGTTAACTTAACGCGTATATAGGCGATTTGAAATTTTGATTTTGTTCATATATTTATGCTGCTGACTGTACATAGCTGAGCGAGGAAAATATTATACATGCTCTGCACATAGTTACACCACTTGCGACCATTCATAGTACGCATCCACAGCACGCATCCATAGCATCTATCCATATAATAACACATCTCTGGTGAAAAGGCACCCTAATACCTACGCATTAGGGTGCAATAAGTTCTACAGCTTTGACCTTCGAATGCTAAAAAATAAAATAGTTTATTCATCACGTAGGCGAATATAGTTGCACGTATGATAAGTCAAGATACATTAAATTAATGATAATAATTATTAAAAAAAAACACTTATATAAGACATTTTTACATTTTAAAAAATAAATAAAGAAGCCAAGCTCGGGCTGGCAGGAAAAAGTAAAAAAAAAACGACGAATCATTTTTATAATAAATAAAATAATGGGAGGAACGCGTCGCGATCCTCAACGGTGAGGACACTACAGGCCCTAACCTAGCTAACCTAGCAGCAGCAGTGTGATTGACTTGGCTATATATTAGAATTAAGCAACGCTTGTAAATCCACTTTCACTTCAGTTACTTCCAATCTAATAAATATGCGTCAAAACACTTGCCTTTATTTGTACAACTGTTTTAGTCTACAATTAACTATTGTATAGATGTATTATTACGTGTGCATCTTTGATGTATAAAAAAACTCGTGTGCATTGACTTTATAATTATGTGTTACGTCAATGACGCACGCCTCCTGTGCATAATATTATTATCTATGCCGTCTGCAGTGAAAAAAAATAATGTAAACAAATACCTTAAGTGCCTATTACTTTCTTTTCTAATGGAAGTTGCGAAAAACACAAAATCTCATATAGTATGTACTTGTTTGTGTTAGTTTCAACGTTTAATTAGATTTTGTTTAAATTTATAAAATAGCCTGCCTCGGTGGCGTAGTTGTATTACAGTACGACTGCAATGCTGAGGTCTCGGGTTCGATCCCCGGGTCGGGCAAAGTGATATTGGATTTTTCTGTTCAGTATCAGCCCGGAGTCTTGAATTTGTGCCCGATATGGCGATAGGCTCGCCCCTTATCACATCATGGGACGGAATAATGGCGAAAAGTGGGTGCAACTAGTTGCGCCTCTGCCTACCCCTTCGGGGATAAAAGGCGTGAGTGTGTGTGTGTTAAAAAATAGCCAAACATTGCCACATTCTTATCCATGTATAATATTAAGATTATTATTTATTACACAAATATAATAGAGATACAATTGAAGCAAAATGCCAAAACCTATTTACGTTTAATCTCTTGAATCTTTATATCAGATGCTTTTAGATATTTCTGCACCATCATCAATTATGGAAATTTTATTATTATCATACTCGCTAGTCCAATAGTCATTGGTTAATTGGAATTTTATAGTAACATAGAGGCCAAAGCAATGTGTATATTCGCACGACCTTGGCGTCTCAGGCAACCTCAGGATTCGCAATAACCTCTTATTTGTATATATTCGTTTAATCGTATTCGGAATATGATGTCATGTTGTGACGTCACGTTTTTAACATGTTTTGATTTGAAACTTGATTGGTATATATATATGAATACTAATATAATGTATTGAGGAAGTTTGTCAAAGGTGGATAAAGGATTTATCAATGCCTGCTTCTTTTTGAATGATGTATGGACTATGGAGGTTGGACGGCTGGGGAGGCCGGTACGTCTTTTCTGTTTTTTTTTTAATACAGGCACGGCAAAGTGATCCCACTGCACCTGATTGTAAGCATAGTGGGGTCCAGATAGTATGTTGATTGATCCTGGAACGCCACACACATATATGGGCCACTATGGCGGGTTTCGTCATAATATGTTTACTGGTGGTAGGTCTCTCATATGTAAGAGTCCGTCTGGGTGGGTACCACCGCAATGTCTACTTCTACCGCCAAGCAGCAGTGTGCATGCACTGTTGTGTTTCGTTTTGAAGGACATTGTAGCCAGTGTAGCTACTGGACATAATGAGACTTAACATCTTATGTCTCAGGCTGACGAGTGCACTGGAATGGCCACACAGTACTTTGTAACTCATGGTGCTGGATGGTGTTGCTACTGTTTATGGGTGGTCGTACCGCTAACCAACAGGCGAATGGCATGCTCGTCTCGTCATTCAATGCAATAAAAAAAAAATGTCTACTGTGGTGACTATCTGGGCGGATACTAGATACCTATATCCTACCAATAGCACGTCTATGAGTCCTTAAAAGGTCCATATTTTTTGGAGAGTGAAACCACAGTTCCTATTAAAATTGCAGGAATTCCTGCATCTGCATTCCATTACGTAGCGTTAAATTGATAAACCATAAAGTTTTGGAGCACACGTGACTTGTTATTCAAGTTGTTGCCTACATTATGGCAGCCCAAGATACAGGAACAACTTATTTTGGGCGCCACTGTTAATTTTATACACTATGTATTTTACTTGATTAAGTACTTTGAAATACTTTTCGGATATTATAGTGTTTCGTCCTCAATTAGGCGACGCGTACCTAGTTGAAGAAAAAGTACCGTGGAACTTAGTTATACCTATCACGATATCAAATCATGTTTCATCCGGTTTTTATAAATATTTTTGGATGATGAGTAATGCCTAAATACAGTACCAAGAATTGCCAGGTCTTCATTATTATTTATAACTCTGGGTGTCGTATTGGTTTTAGCGTAAGGTATAGTTATAAATCAATAAATTTTTTAGTACATTTTTACCTAATACTTCATTTATATCTTTCTGTTGGGACCTGTTTGATATTGAATCGGCTAATTCCTATTTCGGTTATTATGTTCCATAGTTTTAATTTTTAACTCATTAATGCCCGGTTTCTGAAGTACTGTTGACGGCAGTTTATCTATCCGTTAGCGCTATTGGTTCGATAACCCATGAAATTGCGTTTCTGAACCACGCACTGCAAGATAAACTCAGCTTAAACTTACTTTAACTTAACTGGCCAATTTTTGCCGTTTATCTATTCCATAACTATTTGACGTGTCATTTTGTGACAAACGACGGCAACTTGTTAGATATTATTTACAATATAGAGGAACAAAATTGATACGGCCAATCACAACAGTTTCAATAGTGTTATAAATTCTCAAATTCTAAATAAAACGACATAAAACACAAATTAGCAAACTAGTGCTAGCATGACGTAAGGCATTTTTTTTAACTGTTTGACTTTTTTTTAATTCGGCAATGATGTCATTCATTAGCCAGAGACAAATAACAAATTACCACAAAATAATATTAAAATAATATTTAGGCGTTGATCTATGTTAAAATAAGTTATTTTTGTGTATAAAATAATTATTAGTTACGAATTTGAGTAATAAAATCCATTTTAAAGTCGACTGTTAAAAAAGAGCCATCTAGTAGCAAAATAAGGAACTGGTTGTCGGCTTCACAGTTATCGAATGCTTCATTATATGTTCAGAAACACAGTGAAAGTCAACCGACGTTTATGTTAAGTTTAACTTTAATGGATCAATAGCTATTAAAAGTTTAACTGGGAGATTCAGAAATCGGGCATAAGTAAAGCGCATGTAATAAACTCTTTATTTGTTAACTAGATAATGATTGCCCACGATACAAGCCTGGCTTGGTGTGGGAATCATGGTAAACGTATAATATGAAAAAAACCTTTGAAAACGTTTAATGTAATCAAAAATAAAAACATTATAAATTGTTAAACTCTGCGTAACAGCATCGTACAGCATCATGGATATAACATAGTAGTTAGATAGATATTTGTCTTTCTCGTTTTAAGCTATTTTTAGGGACAATAAACGAAACAATACGTAATCTACACCTATATCTCTAAATTTACCAGCATCATAATATTATTATAAGCAATCCAACCTTTCAACAGAATTATTTATTGCATACATTTGCATTTTTTATGTATAATGGACAATGGTTATACATGTTTCACATAATATAAACAAATCTTTATCTTTACCGTTCCTCCAAAGTTTTCTACAACTGTTATTCCAGACCACGTTCACATAAAAGAGACTCCATGTGATGTGTGCCCGAGGCACGGACGCTGCGTGCCGAAGGTCCAGTGCCCGGCGCATATCCGACCAGCATCCTACAACCCCTCATGCCATCTCGACGGAGACCACGTCGGCGTTTGCTGCTTCACGGGATCTGGCCATGCTGGTAAGGTGAAATAGATTCAGGCTCTCTTAATGGAGAAAAGCGCATTAAGACTTAATCTGCGAGATGCTGCGAGTAATAATAAGTCAATGAATTTTGGATACAATATTAGTAATTGACTTCCTTGGCCTACTGGCTCTGCAGGCTATAATTGGGAGTGTTGGCGGCGACGTTCAGCTTCGGATAGCTCAGTGGGTATGTGGTGTTCCGTTGGGGTCCGATGAGTAAATGAAACGTCAGCCTTACATTTAAAGTGGACTGTATATTTTTTATGTTCAAGCGTAAGATGTTCACTGATCAAGAGTACACACAATAATGCGGGTGCTGTCCTACATGTGGGCAGCTTTTATATACAATTTAACTTATCACTAAGAGCGCCGAGTGTCATTGTTCAGAATGGCACTCAACTAATAAAATCCTATAATTACAATTGTTGGGATGCCGTGCGACAGCTGCACGGTCCCGAGCGACGAAAACAAGGCAATAAAACAATTAACAATGTTTTCGTGGAACATTTTCGAAATTGCCGACAATGGTCGGCCGTCATAAAACTATTTCTTAATTATAGGCTAAATTGCTTTATGGTCGCCGAGTTCGAGTAAACATCCTCGATACAAAGAATCGTTCGGCCATAAAGACATTACAATTTTGAATTTGTTGCACAGATGTGCGCAAAACAAACCATATAACTAAAATATCTATTTACATTATTTTTAGCCAGTCCGCCGAGGCGTAAGTATTACTCCGGCTCGTCGTCCGTAACATCCTCCCCCCGGCGCAGATCCTCGCAGCCCTTTTCCAATGGGAGGACGATGAGCCTCCTCACCGGTCTCCTAAAAACACCTCCGCGGGTACGAATTTCGACGCTTCGTACCACGTTGTCTGGACCTAAATGCACCTTTTCTACCTGGCCCCGTGGCCATACGTTCCGCGGTAATAGTCCGTCGGCTATAATTACTACATCTCCGGGTTTGACGTTACACGCGGCACCCCGGTTATCGCCGCGTGGAGTCAAAGTAGGCAGATATTCTTTGAGCCACCGCTCCCAAAACATATTAGCCAATGCTTGGGCGGCTCTCCATGTTCTCTTATCTGCTACCTCACACTGACCTACGTAAGGTAGACCTATCGCGTTTCCCAGCAGGAAATGGTTAGGCGTAAGTGCCTCCATATCCTCGGGGTCAACGGGTACGTGAGTGAGCGGTCGCGAATTGACTGTATGCTCAATCTCTGCTAATGTCGTCACTAAAATCTCTTCTTTAGGTGCTCTTTCGTTTAATGCTATCGCGAGTGCGGATTTAACGCTCCTTATGAGCCGTTCCCAAACGCCTCCCTGATTCGGCGCTCCCGGGTCTATAAAACGCCAGTCTATTTGATTAGACAGAGCGAATTCTCGGAACGCCGGTATCCATTCTCTATATGCCGTGGCTAGTTCTACTGACGCTCCTCGGAAATTCGTTCCGTTGTCGGATACGATAGTCTCCGGCCAACCGCGTCGCGCCGCCATTCTTCGAATGGCCATTATGGCAGAGTCCGTACTCAAGCTAGCTACTACTTCGATGTGGATGGCTCGCGTTACGAGACACGTGAGGAGCATTCCCCAACGTTTCTCCCGTCGTCTCCCTATTGTCACCCACATCGGACCGAAGCAATCGATTCCACATCTGGAGAACGGTCTAGTATACGCGCCTAGTCTGAACTCAGGCAAGTTCCCTTTTACTGGAGTCACGGGACTCGCACGTCTCAACGCGCACGTGACGCATTTTCGCATTATGCGCTTAACTGCCGGTCGTATCCCGATAATCCAGTATTTCTGGCGTAGGCTATTTACTACCTGTTCTTGTCCCGTATGTAACCGTTTATGCTCATCCGTGATGATCAACCGTGTTATGGGATGTGATCCATCCAGAATAGGCGGCTCCTTCATGATTTCCGGTACCATAGCCGCGTTGATTCTCCCATTCAGACGGATGATGCGGTCGTCTCCGTATTTGGGGTCTAGTTTCCCTAATCGGCTGCTACGCGCTACCGCACGTCCTTCCCTAAGCCGATCTATTTCTTCGGGGAAACTATCCCTTTGTGCCTGTCTGATTAAGCGGTTTTCCGCTTCTTTATAAGTTTCTAACGTTGGACGTTCGTCGCGTCGGCGCCATTTGTCTACCGCCTTCAGCACGATAACTGTCACCCTGACAAGCTTCCTGTAGCTCGAGAACCGTTCTACCTCTACCAGCGGTGCTTCTTGTCGTGCTCTCACGACCATGATCGCTTCTTCTCGAGGGTTCTCGTTATCGCAGCGGGGTTCGTCTTCCCATTTTGTTTCGGGTTTATATAGAAATGACGGTCCTACGAACCACCGATCGTTGCTTCGAAGCTTCGTTTTCCCCATCCGCGTAGCGTCGTCTGCCACGTTGTGTCGGGTCGGGACCCATCGCCATTGATCGACTTTCGTTAGTTCCGCGATTTCGCCGATTCGATGTGCAACGTATGGCGCGTATCCCGTCGAGTCCCCTTTAATCCAGTGCAGTACTGTTTTCGAGTCCGTCCAAAACGTCACTTGTGGCTCGACGCGATGTTCTTGCATTATGGCTTGGGCGAGTCTCGCTCCAACCAGACATGCTTGCAACTCGAGTCGCGGTATCGTCTGCGGTTTCAAGGGCGCTACTTTGGCTTTTCCTGCGACCAATGTCATTCCTATGCTACCGTCTGCACCTTTTGCGCGCCAATAAGCAGCTACCGCGTACGCCTGTTCGCTGGCGTCGCAGAATACGTGTAGCTCTTTCCGCGTGTCTTTGCCCGCATTTAGGTAGCATCTTGGCAGACGAAGCTCGTTAATAAAGGCTAAGTCCGCCTTCCATTCGCGAAATATTGTCGCTTCTTCCTCCGGCAAATCCTCGTCCCATCCCATTTTTTGCTTCCATAGTTCTTGCAGCATTATTTTCGCTGTGACTGTGTATGGGCTTATCAGTCCGAGAGGGTCGAAAATGGACATCACCGCGCTTAAGGCTTCCCGCTTCGTAGGCGTCCGCAGATCCATTTTTACCTCTTCGGGTACTTTGTGCATCGCTGTGTTGAAGCCGAGTTGGTCGGTGTCTGTGAGCCACATTAGACCAAGTGTTTTCCCACACATGTTTATGTTCGCACCTAACCTTTTGGGACTTGCCGATCGATCGGACGGCGGTATTCCTTGGAGTAACTGTGGAACGTTACTGCTCCAACCTGCCAACTCGAACCCGGCCTTTCGATGTACCGTACGTACTTCTTTTATAGTAAGCGCGGCGACCTCTTCAGACTCGAAGCTGTCCACCCAATCGTCCATGTAGTGATTGTTGACAATCGCTTCGTGCGCCAACGGATGCGTTTCTTTGTGGTCGTCCGCGTTACGGTTCCTTACTGAATGTGCCAAAAATGGCGAACTGCGTGCTCCGAAAACCATTGACGTCATTACGTACTTCTTTGGCGGGTGACTGCGGTCGTCACCGCGCCATACGAAATGTTGAGCGACGCGATCCTCTTTCCTTATTTTGATTTGTAGGAACATTTCCCTTATATCGGCGGTCACAGCGACTGGCTTTTCTCTGAAACGGAACAACACTCCGTACAGCGTCCTTAGCAGGTCCGGACCATCTAATAATGCGTCGTTCAGACACGTATTGTTCGCTCGTGCGGCCGCGTCAAACACCATTCTCAGTTTCTCGGGCTTATTGGCGTTAAACACCGCGAAATGAGGTAAGAACCACAGGCGTTCGCTGTCGCTGTGTCGGCTAAGTTCCGCGTATCCTTTTCGCAATAGCGCTTCCACTTGTGCGGTATACGCTTCTTTAAAACGGGGCGAGCTGTCCATTTTTCTTTCGATGCTTCGAAGTCGTCGCACGGCCATATCGTAGCTCGGAGGCAGTCGCACTGTGTCCGAGGCCCACGGCAACCCTACTTCGAATCGTTCATTGACTCGCACTATTGTACGCTCTACAATAGCTTTGGCCCGTTCATCTTTTTCTACAGGTTTCACTAATCGAGTGATACCTAATGCGTCTATGTCGTAGTGTGCCTTTATCAACTCTTCTAGTCGATCGTCGGGTTGCTTGCGCTGCGTTTCTTGCGCTGTGCGTATGTGCAACACGGCTTCTTCGTCTCGGCTCACTATGCTTTTAGGCCGGCCTTCGGTCCCGTGCACAATCCAACCTAACATCGTTAGGGATGCCGCTGGCTGTCCTCTGGCGCCGATCAGTAGTTGGCGCGACACGATTAGGTGCCAGTTGTCCGTACCGATTAACACCCGTGGCCTCGCGTTCGAGTAGCACATGTGTTCTACATTTAAATTTCTTAAGTGCATATTCTCGAACGTGGCTGGTTTTACTGACTGGGTGTTCAGGGAGAGTCGTTCGATCGTACGCGCTTTCATTCGCTGGTACTCGCGTTGACCTCGACCTCTTATCTCGATATCGATCGTTTCACTTTCGCATCCTTTCCGCGTGGATGTTATGCCGTGTAGCGTTAGCGTTTGTTTGCTACCGCGAGCTCCGATCGATAGAGCGATCTCCTTGTCGACCAGCGTCACTGTCGACCCTTCGTCGAATAGGGCGTACGTATCGACGTCTCCCCCCGGTCCTCTGACCGTTATCGGACATATTTTGAGCAATACCTTTTGCTCCTCTTCTACCATGGTGGCTGCTGCTACACTTTCTTCTTTTTCTTGGCTCATGTGTAGCAGCGCGTGGTGCGGTTTTGCGCACTCGTCGACCCCGCACTTCCGAGCTTGACATCGGAACCGTCGATGTCGGCTATCTAGGCATCGGAAGCATAGTCGGGTCTCCTTTGCCCATTCCCATCGTTTGTTTATCGGCATCGCCGCTAATTTGTGGCACTTAGGCGTCCTGTGGTTCGCTCCACAACAGAAGCAGACATCTTTGTCGGGCGTGTCGACCGTGGCGAATACGTTCGCGCCGCGATTCCCATCTATGATTCGACGTGTGCGATGTTCGGGCTTCGTGGTCGACGCACTCTTCTGCGGTGCCATACTGTGCGTGTTGGGTGTATATGCGTACCTCACCGCTCGATCCGCTTCTCGCATTAAAAACTTGGACAATGTTATTATCTCTGGCTCCCGGTTGTTCATGTATTCCTCGGCATAATCGCACCACTTGGTTCGCATGTGCGGGCTTAGCTTATCTATCACTTGCCGCGTTAGCATTGGATTCATTAGGTATCCTCTGTTGTCTAGTCGGGATATTATCGTTACAATGTTTTGTAACTTAACGGCGAATCCGTTGAGTTCTCCCGCAGAGGTGCCCGCTCTCGGCAACTTCCTTAAATCTTCCAATGCCTGGTCGATTATGACTTCCGGTCGTCCGTAACTTTGTTCCAGAGTCTGCATTATTTTTGAGGGATCGGTAGCCGTATACAACAGCGCGGATACTGCTTGACGCGCTTCACCTTTTAGGCACGTCCTTAGGCGCGCTAAGTTCTCCGCTGGCGTGAATCCGTGCAGGGTCGTCGATTCTCGCATGGCCGCTTTAAACGGTAGCCATTCCCCTGCCGCTCCGCTAAACTGAGGCAGATCTTGCGTCTGTCTCGGTGGTGCCCGACGCCGCATCATTTGCTCTAGGGTGTTGGCTAGTCGATCGATGCCCCGTTCCCTAGACCTATGTGGCGTTGGTGACCTAGGTCGCCTGGACTCTCCATGTTCCGGAGTCCGGGCGCGCGGTGGTTGCTCCGTATGCATACCATCTCGACGTGGGGAAAGAGCCCTCGGCTCGTGCTCCCCCCGTATTTGCGTACGTTGCAACCAGTCGCTAATCCTGCGATCGGTCTCTACGGCCTCTTCCCCGGCCACACTTTCCCTATCCGTCTCCTCTCTGATGTTGGCTATGTTCGCCGCTAGCTTCTTTCTTAGTAGGGTGGCCTGTAGGCGTAATTCCTGCCGTCGGATCTCGGCGAGTTGCTCCTCAGCGTCTAGTTCCGCCTGCCTAATTCGTGCTACTACGCTCGCGGTCGATCTGTGAGAGTGTACCGACGGCGCTCTCGATCTACGTTCCGCGATCACTGTTACCGGCGTATTTGGTTCCATAGCGATCGTTCTAGCTATCGGGCGCGGAATCTCGGACGGTACTACCGACGCGGATGCTTGCACTGACGGTGACGCGGGATAGTCGTCGTATACTCGGAGGGTTTTATCCTCGGCGGCCTGGCTCCTAGTTGTCGGCATCTTTTACACTTAACACTTAAGATGCGACACGTTAAATCTAACCCTACTTAAGCCTATCGTCCTATCAGTCCGTTGGGAGGGCCCGGTGTTCAGCCGGGATACGCTCCCTTCGGGATGGAGTGTTAAGGAGTGGATAGGTGGGTTCTACCCGGCAGAGGCACGCAAGCGAATACGGGGCGCTCGGTAGTCGGCTGGAATGTCCGACCCCTTTGGCAGCGCCTACAGTCTGGCCCCCGTATCGCTTACGCACGTACCGGCGTAGTTGTGCCGTGCACTTCAGCCTTAGCACTTTGAGAGTGCTCCGACGGGCTGGTAACGTAGCACAATTACGTTACACCGCCGTAAAAACGGCGTTAACTAAGGCAGCGTCCGTTTGACACCGTTAGGTGGTCGCTTGCCCTAGCCGCGATTTCGCGTTGGCCCTAGCCGTTTTTCCTTATTCTCGCTTGACGACGCGTAGTATCGCTCGGGAACGACGCGTCGCTCTGCTATCTCCGCTGCGCTGCTCGGGAACACTCGCCGCGTTGCCTGTCGATTTCCGCTGCGTCGCTCGGCTACACTCGCCGCGTCGCTCGTGGATCTCCGTTGGCACCTCTCGTGAGTGCTCGTAGCGCCTTTGCGGATACAGCGCCCCTTTGGGAACACTCGTCGCGCTGTTTACGAAGCTCCGTCTTGCTTTGGTGCGCGTAGTTACCCTCCGTCTTACAGGAGTTCGCACTGCCGTGGCTCAGGCCGCTTCTCTTCTAGGCTTGACGATGTTCGTTTGGCGCCTCGCTTTATTCGACGTGTCGCAGTACTTCTTCTTGCTGCGGTTTGCCGACGTAATCGTAAAGCGGACTATGACGCGCTTACTGGTGTTTCTTGGCTTCTTGAAGTCTTCACTTGAATCCGGCTCGAAGGACCATTTGTTGGCGGCGACGTTCAGCTTCGGATAGCTCAGTGGGTATGTGGTGTTCCGTTGGGGTCCGATGAGTAAATGAAACGTCAGCCTTACATTTAAAGTGGACTGTATATTTTTTATGTTCAAGCGTAAGATGTTCACTGATCAAGAGTACACACAATAATGCGGGTGCTGTCCTACATGTGGGCAGCTTTTATATACAATTTAACTTATCACTAAGAGCGCCGAGTGTCATTGTTCAGAATGGCACTCAACTAATAAAATCCTATAATTACAATTGTTGGGATGCCGTGCGACAGCTGCACGGTCCCGAGCGACGAAAACAAGGCAATAAAACAATTAACAATGTTTTCGTGGAACATTTTCGAAATTGCCGACAATGGTCGGCCGTCATAAAACTATTTCTTAATTATAGGCTAAATTGCTTTATGGTCGCCGAGTTCGAGTAAACATCCTCGATACAAAGAATCGTTCGGCCATAAAGACATTACAATTTTGAATTTGTTGCACAGATGTGCGCAAAACAAACCATATAACTAAAATATCTATTTACATTATTTTTAGCCAGTCCGCCGAGGCGTAAGTATTACTCCGGCTCGTCGTCCGTAACAGGGAGGTTTTGTGTTCAAATCCCAGATCGGGCAATACCTTGGTCTTCTATCATGATTTAACCAGGGCTTCAGAAGTGGTAAATGACAGATAGGTAGCTGGTTTTAAAATAAGCGAAGGTCTGAAGCATGCGTGAAAAATAGTGTAGTGTCGACCCGACTTGGAGTGGGATGAGGTCAGTTTGGAGATAAAAATATTAGTAAAATAATAACAATACTACATATCGCTTTGATAAGGCAACACGGTATTATTCTTTATTGTTTATCGTAATGATGGTGGCATTCTACCAAGTACCGGCATTGCATTTACGATTGTGAACAAGGTTAATTCTTTTGTCAAGGCGCTCATGTTATAGAAAATTAATATTCAATGAATCTGTTCCTTTACCAAAACAAAATTAAATACGGTAAGTTTCAAATACTACTATTAATATTTATGGGTCACACATTTTGAAGAGAGCGACTTCCATAGTATTTATTCTAGTGGACTGAATTATGTTGATCTTGAGAGCTTTTTTTTCGCGTGTAAAAAACGCGATATCGCTACCACCACTGGGGGGTGGAACGGTTATGTTAGTTTCACCAGTTACCGACCTGCAAGCCGCTTTTGACAGGTCCGTCTGGAAATTTTTAGGGGAGGCTTATGTTTAGTAGTAGTCTTCCTGTGGCTGATGATGATGATGAAAACTTGGTCTCAATTTCCAGCTGAATCCGAGCATACCTCTCGCGCTTCCGCTTCGATCAGCGTGGATGACGTTAAAATATCCCACAACCGCTCCCGGCACAAGCTGGAGGAGTGGTTCGCGAGGTCCGAGAAGCTTCTAGAAAGATCTTGCGATACTGTTGTTAATACTTCTGCGCCTAGCTTTGGACATCATTTGGTGAGTTTTAGTTGATAGCTCATTGGTTCTTTATATTATAGTCAGATACTCTCCATGGGTTTTTCCTTAGTATTTTTAAAATAGAAATCCAGCTGAGATTCCTGTGCTCGTGGCCTTGAGCTGCAGACGAAAATCTTATCTATCACGCCAGATTTTTTGCAAGCAATGTTAAAACCTCGGTGGCCGACTGCCTCGGTGGCGTAGTTGTATTACGGTACGACTGCAATGCTGAGGTCTCTGGTTCGGTCCCCGGGTCGGGCAAAGTGATATTGGGTTTTTCTACTCAGTATCAGCCCGGAGTCTGGAATTTGTGTCCGATATGGCGATAGGCTCGACCCCTATCACATCATGGGACGGAACACCCACAGCAAAACGGGGGTGCACTAATTGCGCCTCTGCCTATGCCTTCGGGAATAAATGGCGTGAGTGTGAGAGTGTGTCAATGTTAAAACCCTATTCGTGCCAGTCCTTTCCGTGGCGGAATCCCGACAATAGGTTGGTTTATGTTTAAAAATTTCAACCTAAACACGAATCTTTTTGTTTTTAGTCCATGGTAACATACGACAAAAGAGCTGATAGCCTGGGCCGCGGCGCGCTGTTGAATCTCTTCACTGCGCAGGAGTTGAGGGCTCGTGATGCGATTTCTGAGGAGCACCTGTCTTTGGGATTCACTGATCATACTGATGGTGGGTTGTAGTATATACATAAATTAAATACTAATTTCGTATGATACTTCATGATTGAAAAACAATGAACAATTGATGACAAAAAGTAAGCCCGGAGTTTCTTTCTGTCTGTCTTCTTCGGGTCGTCATCGCTTAGGTAGCTAGTGAAAGGCTGGTAGGTTAGCTAGGTTAGGGCCTGTAGTGTCCTCACCAGTGAGGATCGCGAAGCGTTCCTCCCATTATTCTTTAATAAAATAATCTCTTTTTTATATCCCCTTTCCTGCCTGCCCGAGCTGGCTTTTTTGTTTTTGTTTATTTCTCATCATGGATTTTACTCCCAATAAAAATGTCGTTAGTTATATAAGTGACCTTTAGTATTAACAATAATTATTAATATAATCAATTTAATGTATCTTGACTTATCATAAGTGCAACTATGTTCGCCTACGTGATGAATAAAGTATTTTATTTTATTTATTTTAGATTTTATCGAGCTTAAATATCAACTTTAATTAATCACCGACTTTAAAATTTATAGTATATTATAGTTAATGTTAAATAATTTTTCAGTATTAGTAGTTGTTAAAGGCGGTTTATATTTCTGTTAAAAAGGTTTTTATTGTGCTTTTTTTATTATATAAGTATCTTTTTTTCACTCATACCTGCCACTTGCCTGTATTCTAGTACACGTTTAAGGTGGACAACGAGTGATGTAGCAAACCTCAGCTACTCTAATCAAACATAGCTTTATGTAGACTCCTTAACATTGTTTGCTCCCTATATGATAAGAAGAACGTAATACTGATATGCATATAATACGCCATGTATAAAGTGTAAGTAAATAAATAAATATGCTATAAGCTATTATCAAATTACAATCACCCAATTTGGTGCTAGTAAACTTTCTCAAGATACAACGCCCATTCTTCATACTTTACCAAGCAGGTACGATCGTTTTGGAGACGTACAAAGGATAAAACAGATAACTCTTATTATCTACTTTAGTTGTAAGTTGCATGTTGCTGACAGACGATGCGCAAGCGACTTATTCTAAACCTTAAGGTGGCATACACTTTGCGGACTGTACTTTCCTACTTATGTAATGAAAAACAAACAGAACAAATATATTTTTATACCAGAGGAACAAGGGCACTCACTTGCCGCCATGTGTCTTCGGTCTCATGGTGTGATAGGGGTGACCTTATCGCCATATCGGGCACAAATTCCAGAATCCGGGCTGACATTGAGAAGAAAATATGACTGCCCGACTCGGGATTTGAACCCAGGACCTAAGAGCGGTGGTTGTACCGAGCACGCATTACAACTACGTTAAGGAGGCAGTCATGTAATAAAACTGATAATAAATTACAAATAATTTGATAAGATAATTTAGGCAATGAGTTTTATACAAATATTGGTAATGATTAATATCTGAGAAAATATTACGTATTTTTTTATAAAGCAGAAAACATACCGAAGAATCACGAGGATGTGACGTTCGTTCTGAGATATTTTAATTGTTAATTTAGTGGAAATTTACTCAAGTATTATAGAGTTTGAAAGTTTATTAGATTGCTTCAATAGTGGTAATCTCAAAAACTTTCAAAATGTTTACTGCTAATGAGAAATAGGAAGCTACGTTAAGAAAATACCACAACCCATTGTGATAAGTTTTTGTCATCTTATAGTGTCATTATATCACGATGTGTTGGACGAAGAAACTTACCAATTTTAATGTAATTTAAAACTCTTTCAGGTCCTTTCTGCCCCCCAACACCCTCTTGCCTAACGCCCCCCAGCCGATTCCGATCCGTGGGAGGAGAATGCAACAACCCTTCGCTTCCTAGCTGGGGTGCTGTAAACACCGGGTTTGAGAGGCTTCTTCCACCAGCCTACAATGATGGTACTTGGTTTTCATTTTATCTTACAACTACGTACCTGTCGCGACATTAGTTTTGTTGGCAACATGAGACAATCGGCCATCTTTTTTATTTCTTGGTCTTAGCAAAATGTACTGTAATAAGTACAGGCTTTTTACGGGATGCCATGACTTTAATTCTCAATTAGCACCTTGTGTTTGAGATTTTTTCTGCTGAACAAGACAGCATCAAGCAGAACGTCTTTGGACGTTTTCTAAATGTGTTAATCCACCTTAGAGGGACATGATGATAAGAGGATTAAATGCCAAGGAACATAAATCCTAGTCATAATAAATAATTATTTTTTAATTGGATAGTTGAACTAATATCTTTTTTTGTATCCACAAAGTAGACTACCTCGCTGTCAAGACTAAAAGAAACCAAGGCTACTAATGTAAACATTTCTCCTGTTTTTCTGGCTAAGCTACGTATTAGGAATCACTCTATTTGTGAATGTGGCCTGGAAAAGGGTTCTGCCCAACACATTTTCTTCTCGTGTCCAAAACATAATATTCCAATTTGTGACATATTTCCTAACAATGTTGCCCTTCCTTTAAATTTGAACTGCCTGTTGACTTTGGATCATCCTGATTATGTTAACATCCTCGCAAAATTTATAAAAATAAACAATATTTATCTATGATACTCCTCCCCTTCTTATAATAATTAATTCCGCTTAACTAATTAATCTCAATTCATTCCGCCCCCCCCTTTCTATTGTTGTTTGTCCTACCTAACATACTAAAATATATATGTACTAATTATTAGGGTTCGGGTCTAACTATATTAAACTGTTGTGTTGTCCTCAGATGTGTTGTTCTTGGCAAAAATGTTCAAAACCTTTTCTTCGTTTGACACGACTCTGTTGTACTGATTTTGAGTTTCGACTCATACTTCGACATTGGCAGAATCATCGCGTATGCGGAGACGCCATTTAAAATAAAAAATAAAAAAAAAAAGAAAATGTAAACATTTTTTGTCCAGGTGTGTGGGAAATGCGAAGATCTACCATAGGTCTTCCGTTGCCAAGTGGAAGGGCAGTCAGTATTGCTTTGGTGTTGGAAGGGAGCCATCCCAGCCCAACCCACAATCTCATGTTCATGCAATTTGGACAGTTCGTCGCCCATGACATGAGCGCTGGTGTCGTCTTTAGAATTGGTGAGTATAGATTCTCGATCTAGAACTTGGAATTGTCAATCACTCTGAGAAATAAGAAGTTATCTATACTAATATTATAAAGAGGAAAGATTTGATTGTTTGTTTGTTTGCATTGAATGGGCTCCGAAACTACTGGACCGACTTGCAAAATTCTTTCACCAATATAAAGCTACATTATCAGATAAAATAAAATAGTTTATTCATCACGTAGGCGAACATAGTTGCACTTATGATAAGTAAGATACATTAAATTATTATTATTATTACAAAAAGTCACTTATATAACTACAGACATTTTTGTAGGGAGTAAAATCAATCAAAAATAAATAAAGAAGCCAAGCTCGGGCTGGCAGGAAAGAGGATAACATAGGCTACTTTTTATCCTGGGGAAATATAAAGCGGGACTTTTATCCCGGAAAACCTATTTACGCGGGTGGAGCCGCGAGCAGCAGTCAAGTCTCTTATAAAGTCCAATAATTATAACACTGGCTTCAAAGTCCTGGAAAGGGGAATATAGGTATGGTTTTATAGTTTTAGTGGCCACTTAGTGACCTTAGTCGAACGGTGATACCTTCTGGACTTAGATGATATTTCATCATTCATTAGTAAAAATTAATAACAAAAACCTTGTACTTCTTATTAAGGTAACGGCAGTGCTATATCCTGCTGTATAGGCGATGGGGAAGGGTTTCTCCCCTTGGAGCTGCAGCACTGGGCCTGTGCTCCCATTGCAGCGGACTCTCAGGACCCGTTCTTCGGCCACTTCCGCCATACCTGCCTCAATTTTGTGCGCGCGCAGTTGGCGCCTTCCAGCGATTGCTCGGTAGGATATGCTAAGCAGGTAAGCTGAAGTGTTATAACATCAAATTTCGCCAGAGTATAAGCCAGCTCTGTAATGGAGGATGTAACAATATTCTATTGTATATTCAATAGGATTGTTATTCGTAGAAATCAGAAATTATGATTTACCAAATCTATACAAAACTGAGTCATTATTAAAAACTCTGTAATTCAATTAAAGACTTCGCTTCAAACATTAAGATCTTTTATCTTCAATTATCTGTATTATTTTAATCGATATATTTGGTTCCAGATGAACGGTGCGACACATTACCCAGACCTATCCCACTTATACGGCAGCTCCCTGGAGAAATTTGGGTCTCTTAGAAGTCCAGGAGGCTTGCTGAGTACCTTCAACGATTATGGGAGGGAACTCCCTCCCTTAACTGTGAGGGAAGAGTGCCTCGTAGCGAAGGATGGCGCCGCGTGTTTCGATTCAGGCAAGTTATATTTGACATTAATCGATTTAGAGTTCTAAAGCTAAAGCTTTTTAAAATATTTTAAGACAATATAGGTTGCTAAATTAAAAAGTTTTAAAAGGTATCATTCAGTTTACTATGTTATTCGTCAGCCCGGCTAGCTCAGTCGGTAGAGCATGAGACTCTTAATCTCAGGGTCGTGGGTTCGAGCCCCACGTTGGGCGAAACGTTTTTGTTTCGCTTGGTGTATTCCAAGAATATGTACTCAACTTTAGTAACTTGGCAGTGTTCGAAGGCCGTTAATTTTACTTTCCTATAATTATTTTCTCGCGTTCAAGAATCTTTTCACATAGTTTTTATGAAGAAGTGACAACTTAGCCACGTAACCTCTTTGCTTGTTAGGTAACATCTTGCTTTTAATCCCACTTTTGCAGGAGACAACCATGGCAACCAGCTCATCTCTCTCACTGTTCTCCACACGATTTGGACTCGGGAGCATAATAGGATAGCTCATGTCTTAACCAAACTCAACCCTGGATGGAACGAGGAACTGGTCTTCATGGAAAGCAGGAGAATAGTCCAGGCGGAGTATCAGCACATAATTTATAATGAATGGCTTCCTATGCTTTTGGGTATGTATGTATTTTTAAACATTTATTATTTGGAAGAACTTCATACCAATTTAGACGCCTATGCGAGAGTAGTAGAGGAGGCCCGTGCTCAGCAGTGGGCAGTATATAATACAGGGCTGATTGCATTGCATTGCACTGCATGCGATTATAACTTCTCAGAAACACTACACTTCTTTAAAACTGCTGCTTTAGTTCCTTCGTAATGTTTTCAGGTCCTCAAATAGTCCAGATGTTCAAGTTGGCTCCATCAGCAGGCTACGCCTCCGCATACGACCCTCTGGTGAATCCCTCTCTGACTGCAGAGTTCGCTGCCGCTGCTATGAGGTTTGGACACTCCATCGTCGACGGAAAGATTCAGTAAGTTTATTGAAACATGTGCATTTTACTCATTGAATAAGTTAGGTTTAAAAATGAAGAAAAATATGCTTATTGGTTAAATTCGGTCATGGTTAAATCCTACTAATATTATTAACGCGAAAGTTTGTAAGTACGGATGTATAGATGTTTGTTACTCTTTCACGCAAAAACTACTGAACGGATTTTGATGAAATTTTGCACACGGGTAGATTATGTCCTGGATTAACACATAAACTACTTTTTATCCCTAGAAAATAAAGCGGGATTTTATCGCGGGAAAACTCACTCACGCGGACGGAGCCGCGAAAAGCTAGTTCGGTCATAAGGTCAAATCAGCTTTTCGCATAGGAACCACCACGATGCTAAAATTCATGTCTAATTATTGCAACATTGTTGTTCGATGGAAAAATAAACCAACAAACACTTTTTAGAATGTATGATTTGCTGCATTTAAATGTGTCTTCAAACAACAACATTTTCAAAATAACAAAACAACATTTTCTTATTTTGTACATGAACTTGAAAGAGTACAAGGAATACTTATCTGATATCAGGATTCAAAGTCCACATTCTCACGACGTGTACGAAGCAATATCGATCCCTGAAGTAATGTTCCAACCCTCGAGGATGCGCCTGCGTCGATTCATGGACCAGCTTCTTAACGGTCTGAGCTGGCAGCCGATGCAGAATGTCGACCCATTTCTTACTGAAGGGGTAAGTAAAAATAGTACGGTAAGTACTGTTTTACTATTTCACTAAATTGATTAGCTATTACATTATTTATTTTGTATGAACCAGTTGCTGCCATTTTGCGTTGTGTCTCTGGTGTAAAAAGTAGACAAGTTTAAAATGGTACTTCTGGCCTAGCTAAAGCCCATGGGGTTTGTGCAACTCCGTACCATTAGACGCTTGCCTACATACAATAAACAAAAAAGCTGGTGTGCGGCGCCCTTTAGTTCCAAATAAACTGAGTACACACGCACACACACACACACGCGCACACACGCACACACACACACGCACACACACACACGCACACATACGCACACACACACACGCACACACGCACACACACACACACACACTTATCGTTGTGTTCATTCCGTCCCATAATGTGATAGGGAGCGAGCCTATTGGAATATCGGGCACAAATTCTAGACTCCGGCCTGATACTGAAAAGAAAGCTATGTAGATTAATGTCATTATTTTATTACAGCTAACGTCATACCTGTTTCGTGGAGGTAACCCGTATGGTATAGACCTGGCGTCCATAAATATCCAGAGGGGGAGGGATTACGGCCTTCGCACTTACAACGACTACAGGCAACTGTGTGGGTTGCCACCTTTTGTCGACTTCACCCAGTTTCCAGCCAGGGTAAGTGGCATGAATTATGAAGTGTGTAGGAGAGGTTATTTTGTTGTAATAACAGATTTTGGTAGGCCGTTTTTGTACATAACTAGTGGGTTAACAACGAAAACATTTATTCCTTAAATTAGTGAGCTCGCTTTTTTTTATTGATGTAATGTGTAATTAAATAAATATGCTTATATATATCACATTTTAAACACCATAACGGGTAATGTCTTGTTTTGTTGCACGTCGGTATCACATATGATCAAGAACTTCCGGCTCTTTACACAAATATCCGTAGACAAACACTCTTGTTAGACTTTCACCTTTCCACTATTATTTTGAATACTGTTACAATTATAATTGATTCTGTTATTGTAGGCAGCCCAGCGCTTAGCTTCAGTCTACAACAGCCCCGAGGACATAGACTTGTGGGTGGGAGGGTTGCTAGAAGAACCAGTAGATGGTGGGATAATAGGTCCAACCTTCGCTCACATCATAGCTGATCAGTTCTCAAGGTTGAAGAAAGGAGATCGGTATTTCTATGAGTACGGACCTGATGTCAATCCTGGAGCGTTTACAATAAGTAAGGCACACATATTATACAAAATAACGGCAATGAGAAGCCACTATATAATCATATTCGACAATTATATGATTATATGACAATTGCATCAATTAAAGTAAAGATATCAACAGTCGTTATGTTATGTTGTTGCTTTAACTAAATGGTTAAATTATGCTTAACTAATCAATTATACTAGTATATTGTGTCTGGTGAATGAACTTTGGACTTCACCAAAGCATTACAAGTGAAATTTATAAAAGTACAGCAAGTTATTGAATTTAAAATCTTTATTTTTTCATTAGGTCAACTGGCAGAGGTTAAGAAGGTGACTCTATCACGCATTATTTGTGACAACAGAGATGGGATAGAGCTGATGGCACAACCACCAGATGCGTTCTTAAGAGCTGATCTGCCGGGGTAAGTAATACAGACAGTATAGAATATAGGCAAACTAAAGAGTAGGTATAAAATTATTATTAAAGTAACTGTAAAGAGCTTTGATTTTTTTTAACAATTTTCGTGTTATAGTACTGAGAGTTGGCTGTAGACTGCGAAATTTTTAATTTGTATTACTGTAGGGTTTTTCTAACCTAATTTGCCCGAGATTAATAGAAATCACAAGTTGATTTCAATATTTATTGGAGATAAAGATGAAAGTATATCAAAACATAGAGTAAGTCTGTGAGTGAAAGAAATGGCAGCTAATGGTAAGTTCCTGAATGAATACGTTGGGTATAAATAAGTCAATAAGTTTAATATCGCTTTGAATCTAAAAGACAAAACGAAAAACCCAGATCAGTTATAAATACAGTTTATTAGCTACTTACATAAAATTAAAACATTAAGGTTAATATTCATGAAGTAGTGAATGGTTATTTAGCGTAGTTTATTCCCTGTCTAGGTTTCTCCGGCAATGTAGGTATCTTTAAATGTGGATTGTGTAGTCTGAGTCCACTTCTCACCACGAGGTGTTATTGATGTAATCGAATATTACAAATCTATACTCTATACTAATATTATAAAGAGGAAAGATTTGATTGTTTGTTTGTTTGTAATGGATAAACTTAAAAACTACTGGACCGATTTTAAAAAGCAAATGTCTAGTAACTTTATATAACAATATTAGTATAGATTACATTGGCATGAATGTTCTTCACGATTAAATGTGAGTGGAGACCACGTATCGGCAAGCGCAGCGTTGGACCGCCTGCACTGTGAACAGACGACTTGATGTGGGTCGCAGGAATACGCTGGATGAAGGTCGCTTTTGATAAATTCGTCTGGAAATCTTTAGGGGAGGTCTATGTCCCGCAGTGGACTTCATATTGATAGTGATGATGATGAATATCCTTCAATACCGAAATATAAAAACTTGCACACTGCTGCTTGATATCAGAAATAGACAAAGTGGTGGTAGTACCTACGCAGTTGAGCCTTGTAGATATTAGTAAATCTACTTTCTTAGATTAAAAGGAGGAATGAAATAACCGATTGGTGTAGACGTACCTACGTATTTATCAAAATGTATGTATTTTTTTACAGAAACGCACCAGTCCCTTGTGAAAGTACGCTCATACCGGCAATGAATCTAAACAAATTTAAAGAACAATAAAAAAAATTTATTGTAGAATTAATATTTTGAACTCCAATGGAATTATGTTAAGAACTCAGTTTAAGAAATGTATACCATAAATTGCAATAGAAAGCCCACCAATTGAAAGTAAATTCAGTTATGTAGCGTTAAGATACCATTTAGCTTCTTCAAAAATTGATAGTTGTTTTCTTATTAAAAAAATATAGCGCACCTAGTCACCGATTGACAAATACTATAAAATGTACAAAAGAAAAGCCTTTTTTTCTTTATTTTATTCGTTTCCTGTTACCTGTTTATATTTTCAACCTAATAATTTTGATTGTTATAGATTTTTCTTCAATATCGTTATTGTTTAGTTGTTAAAGTGTAGACTGTTAGTACGTGAATGTAAAATTCAGTAGAACTTCTATTTTCCTATTTTTCCTTCTTATCCTCTTTTTAATCTTTTTGTAACTTAACTTTGAAATTATCAATCCCACAAACTTCAAGATCTTCTGTTGATTTTACAATCATTGATTTTGTCGCAAAAATAATCACTTATGACTGATGATTTTGCATGATTTTTATTTTTTGTGACAAAATAATGTTTTGTGATTTTACTTGAATTGTCATCATTGTTGATTTAGTTCAATACAAATCTCGTGACGTCACTATGATTACTTTTTTATTTCTGATACTGATTTCGATTTATTTTATGACGTCATTGATTCCCATTGGTGCCCGAACAGTGGGAATCGGTGACGTTTCTTGTGACGTCACTGGAGTTGTGTTTTTAACTAACTTACTGAGGTAAATTACTCTTTTACTTTTCATTAATTATGTAAATAGTGGTTGATTCATTGAACTGTATATTTTAAAGTAAAAGAGTGGTTTCAATATTATATTTATTAGAAAATGGTTTGTGAAGGCTTGTTAATTAAGATTTCACTTTGTTTTCCTTATTTTTCTATTGAGTTTTATTGTTGACGAGGTAAGGAAAAGTACCTGATTTGATGATTTTTTCCTATAAAAAATCTATGAATCAGGGGTTTTAAGTGGTCATACTATATTGAAGAAAGTTCTATGAAGATTAATTAATTATAGGTTATATCATTTGCGTTTATTGCCGTTTTATTGTCTTATAGTAGATGGTTTTCTATCACAATTTATGCTATATTTACATAAGATAAAACAATACTATTCGACAAAATTTTGTGTGCGTCACACTTAATAAAATATGTTACAAATGGGCAGTACATGTGTCCCATTCTCTCGTAAAAGTTTCCATAGAACTTGACGCTCGTTATTTTATGTGCTCGGTCATCGGTCGTCATTAAAGATATAAATTGGCCATTTGAAAGGAACACACTAGTGAAGTATGAAACAACGCCATCTAGTATGTAAGGTTGGAATTAAATTGTAAATGTAAGTAGGAGTTCATAATATTTAATTCTTATGAGAAATAAGTAAAATTATGTCATAGAAATATTATTTATAAGCATTTAACTATGGTCACAGATGCAATATGTAAAAAAGGTACAGAAATGTGATAAAATAAGTCAATTTTATTACTTTAACTCGATACATGTAACATTTTAGCCGTTTTTTGTCCAAGCTACGTTTTAAAGTTTGATGAAAGCATAGTTAAGTACAGGAACAGAGCAGAACATGTCATTTTATTATTTTAAACTAAATACGTATTCATAAGTAGTTATTTAACTTTCAATCAACATACCAATGATTTTATTAAAATAGAGCTTTAAAATGATTAAAATGCATGCGCGTCTTCGGTCAGAATAAAATTTAATGAAATTAGACTTTGTTTTCTTTGGCCCTTTCCAAAAAAGTTTATTAATTTTTTTTTTATAAACAACATTTACTATTCTCCTCACGAGAGAGAGCTAATTTACATTAAAAACCTACATACAGTGTGTCGACCCTAAACTATAATATTATAATCAACATTAATCCGATGAAAGAAACAAAATATACATTAATAAAATAAAAATAAATATATGAGAAGTTTTATAATAATTAGGTAATATTTTAATAAGGTAAGTACCTACTTATAAAAGCGATGTCTACTAAAATTATTTTTATGGTAGGTAATCCGCTTGATTCTCCTTAGCGCAAAGATTTTGACATTTATAACTACCGATTTTATTACTAGGTTTTCTAAGGCTAAATATTATGTGGCTCAGATTTGAACTTTAGACCTTGCAGTCAAAACCCACGCAGCTTTTACGATACTTAATTACACATTAAAATATAATTCAACATGTGAGTGTGTTTCTACTGCTTTCCATGCCCTCCTTCCTTTAAGATTGTGGCAGACGAGCGACTCTAAATCGTTCGACTTTTTTTCGTTTTATAATAAATTTTGTAAATAAGTCATAAAGTATTTTAATTTATTATACTTATTACAACATTTTTGAAATCGAATAGATTATATCTAAGTTTATTTTCATTATATAAAAGATGTACCTAGTGAGTTTAACGACTCTAAAAAGTTAACTAAGTACACAGGATTGCACTTCTGCCTTCAAGGATATAGATATAAGCATAATTATCATGGTATATTATAAGGACGTACATTCATAATCGTCGTTCTATCGAATATAGTTTAGAATACCGCATGGATGTATGTATATCATTATATTAAGAAAACAAATGCTAGGCAAGATTTCCCTAGAACTATAAAACGACTGGACGTATATTTGCAATCAGAATTTGTTAAGGTAAAATTGCTATTAAGCTGGAGTAGTAAGAACTGCTCAATAATTTACACCACAATTAAAGACTGGTCTAAATCAATCACTCAAGTTCGGTATATTTAAAAAAAAAACAACGAATAGTCGCCAGTGTACGCAGGACCTTAGGAGGAGAATTTATTAAGGAGTGTATTGACAATGAGAGTCATCAGTAAGTTGTGAATGACACTTGAGATGGTCACGGCTTTCACTGACAACTGTGAACTAGATGCGTCCTATTTAGGTTTCACTTCGATGAATACTATTAAATCAATGAGATCCTTGACTTAAGAGTTTCACAGTCCTCGTGGTGCAGTAGGCAAGTAGTATAGAAATTAAATTAAGAGAATAGACTAAACAATTCCTTCATAAGACTAAACATTCTGTAAGAAAGATAAAAAAATAGGCGGCTAATAAACTACTTTATTTAATCTACATAATAACTGTTGTAGTATTAATTCATAACGACTTCCACAGTGGCGCTTAGTTGTATTGACATTACGACTACCGCATTGAGGTCTCAGGTTTGAATCCCGGATCAGGCAACGTGATATTGGGTTTTTCTTCTCAGTATCATTGGAGTCTGGAATTTTTGAAACAATATGGGACGGAATACACATGCCGAAGATGGGTGCAGTGGTTGCGCCTTTGCCTAACACTTCGGGAATAAAAAAACGTCAGTTTGTATGTGTGTGTCTAAGGATACTTTTCGCTAATGAGTCTTATTCACTCCATAATACACACACATTCACGCCTTTTATCCCCGAAGAGGTAGGCAGAGGCGCAATTAATGCACCCATTTTTCGCCGTGCGTACTCCGTCCCATGATATGATAGGGGGCGAGTCTATCGCCATATCGGGTACAAATTTCAGCCTCCGGGCTGATACTGAGTAGAAAACCCAATATCACTTTGCCCGACCCGGGGATCGAACCCGAGACCTCATCGCTCCATAATACCGACAATAAATTTGAATAATCGAAATATTAGAACTAAAAGATAAACAATTAAACTCTTCTTGTAAACCTGAACCTGGAAAACTTGTAAGCCTTCAACAAGTAATAAACTGATGTATGACTAAAACTGTAACACGACGCCGCTGAGGAATGTTTGCGGGGCAATTAGAAAATTAAAACAAGTGGACACTCCCACTCATGGTGATAGCAATAAACTTGAACTTTACTTAAGTCTTATAGTTAAGATTAACGACCCGCTCCAGGGAAGTTGATGGTAAAGATATCCGCTTTTTGTATGGGTACTGGGCCTCAAAATCTAACCAGGCTTAAGATCTATGATACATTAAAAAATATTTTAAGACCCCTCCATTTATAACTAACTTTTTTAAAAACCTTCATTTTAAGTGTAGTTTTTAAGCAAAATATAATCTATACTATTATATAAAGCTGAAGAGTTTGTTTGTTTGTTTGAACGCGCTAATCTCAGGGACTACTGGACCGATTTTGAAAATTCTTTCACTAATAGGAAGCTACATTACTCCTGAGTGCTATATACTTTTTATCCCGGAAAAACTTTTCCACGCGGGCGGAGCCGCGCGCAATGCTAGTTACATATATCTCAAAATCGAAAGACTTTAAAATTATAAGATTCATTACAAAGGCCTAGGTTTTGGGAGTAGTATCCAAATATATGTGAAGTATCTTTGTTAGAATTTTAAGCCCGTTTTTGGACATGTCCTTTCATGATAAGCAGCACGTGTAAAAGGTTTGGACTATAACAAATGCTAGTCAATGTAAGAACTGTTTGGAGTTTGTTAGGTCAGCAGATGGTTTACAATTTTCATAATCTGAGACAACTGTCTACGAGTATATTGAAACTCAAACCTAATAATTTTGAAATTATAAATTACGTTCTTTGCTGAACTGCCTCGGTGGCGTAGTTGTATTACAGTACCACTGCAATGCTGAGGTCTCGGGTTCGATCCTGGGTCGGGCAAATATTGGATTTTTCTATTCAGCATCAGCCCGAAGTCTAGAATTCGTGCCCGATATGGCGATCGGCTCGCCCGCTATCACATCATGGGACGGAAGACGCACGGCGAAAAGTGGGTGCACTAGATGCGCCTCTGCCTAAAAGTAAAAATAATGCTCTCTGTAGACTGTACGGTATGTAGAGCCTTGGCTGTGCTCCTAGAATTGCTAAATTCAGTTTGCCTGCGTTGGACATAAAAAAAAGAATTTATCATTGGGATTTCTTTAAATATTTATTTTGAATTCATTAGATCAGAGTTACTTATTCAAAAGAGGTTACTGCTCGGTATCTCTAGTTGATTTATACTTTATTGTAGCACGTCCCTATTTCTACAATATTTCATGCCCTGAGTAAGGCATGAATTTACAATTAAATAAGGCGGGATTATTGTAGTAATTGTTGGCGTATCACTCACATTACGAGCTGTATTACTCCACATTGCCAAAAGGAATGAAGCATGTTTCCAAGAATCCAAAGAGTTTATTCAAAAACCAAACGACCTCAATGTATTTTTAACTCCGCTGACAGTTTCAAAAATGAAATCCAAAAAGCGCGGCAAAAAAACAATCTGTACCTGTCAACGTTTGCATTTAACAATCACACGATTAATCATCAAGATCATTTTGGGAAGTTTAAAATTTTCTTTGAATCAATGCAGAATAAAAAGTAACTCGAACATTTTAGAGTGCTTGCATATTAGCAGGCTTGGATTTCGTTAGTTTTGGTATGTTAAATGGTGAATTAGGTGGTAGGTGGTGGCTTTAACGTAAATATAATCGATGGTGCAATGTGTATGCTAACGTATCTGCCAATGTTGACAACAGGTGTACGAGAGATAAAGCAACAGTTGCCACCAATTTGTGTTGATATAGGAAGCGTGCACGAACTATAGGGGGCAGCACAAAATCGACACAAGAGCCACAGGTGGATAAAAAAAGAAACTAGAACTAGCACAATAATTTGTTTATATATTCTTTTAATATGTCAAAAATGATAAAAATATGTAGCTGGATAAGTAATTGTAATAGGTTTGTATATTAGATACAGAAATGAGTCCTAAGTTATGCCGGAAAACAAATTTAACTGATGTTTCATACGCATAATGCCTCAACGCAAACCCTAGTTTATGGAAATCAATTTTACAAGTTTGGTTACACCTTGAAATGTATCAGCGGTTTTTGTAGGAAGAATTATTTTTAAATAAGTCTTATACAGCATGGCTACCAGTTTTATGAGAAATGTAGAGTTTATAAAAAGTAGTAATTAATTTCTTCTATCGTTTCGAGCTAGCATTTTAGGTCCTATCCTAGTAATTATATTGTAGCAAGTCCAAGCATAGAATATGTATTAAGACCTTATAATTAAACAAGGGCATATTTTTGGAAAACACTGTTATAAAAACATCTTTAAAAAGAGATAACTTATTGCCATAAGAGAAAACTTTTCGATTAAACTATTCAACAAAGAAACAAAAATACAATAACGAATATCAAGTTATAAATAGAAAATATACAACGTAACCCGCTATTATATTACGGTCTGGAGTCGCAAAATTTATGAATCAATAAATAAGCGGGAATAGTCGTCGCAATATGCGGCTTCTCCGTGCTCTAGATGCTAGTGGGACCCGCGGATTTGCCTTTAAAAAAGCTTATTTTACATAATACCTAAAGCTATTGCCCGTATCACAGGTCTCCAATAAATTTTATTTGACGGTTATTGTATTAAACAGCTAACGTAGACAGTACTCATGTTATTATTATTTATTTGGGAGCATATTATAGTGTCACTTTTGTATTTGGTCGGCTATACATTTATGTGACGAGTAGTATTTATCAGCAAGCGGTGAATTCGGCCGTTATTGTTGGTATTTATTGTACAAATGGTATTTACCGATACTATAATCTAAGGTACTGACGTCTCTTTAGGTGAATGGTAGCGTATATGGGGGTTCGATTTGGGTCCTGGCTTCGCATCTCGGGTCGGGAAATACTACGCGAGTTTTTCGAATATTATTTTCACGGCATTGGATCCACCAGAAAGGGTTGAAATCAGATAGGCGTTTGGTCGTAGAAGAACAAAAGTCACCAACGTAGCACAGGAGATTAGCAAGGTACAGTGGCAGTGGGTAGGGCACATAGTTCGCAGAACTAGCGACAGATGGGGTAAATAACTTCTCGAGTAGAGACCACGTACCGGCAAGCGTAGCGTTGGAAGTCCGCTTGCAAAATGCAGAGAAGACTTGATAAAGGTTGCAGGAACACGCTGGATGCAGGCTGCTTTTCAAAGGTCCGTCTGGAAATATTTAGGGGACGCCTGTATTCAGCAGTGGACTTCATGCGAATGATGATAAGGTTAGCCGAAAAATAGACGAAAATCTTTCTGCAAATGTTGAATAAGTGTGTGCAAAAAGCACCCCACAGTGGACGTAAAGGCATAAAGAATACTTTTTCAAATTCTCTACAACTTTGAAGTAATTATTCATTTATTATTTAGAATTAGTATCAACAAGTAAACTGACGCGATGTCTATGGTTTTATATATGGGATTTTAACATTCGATGCAAGTAACCAGTAAAGTAATTTTCATTTCTATATTCTAAATATACCTCTGAAATGGAAATAAAGATTGTAAATGATTTCTGCATGTTTTCAACCCAACATGGCGTTACTTCATAAGGAACAGGAGTAATTTCAAGTATATGTTTTAACACTGATAGCATTCTGGGTTCGAATACTGGTTTAGGTAAGACTGAGGCCTGTATATTGCGTAGTTTTTGATGCATAGTATTGTCTAACGACTTCAGATAAATATGTTTAACCATATACGAATACTTGGCGCAATTCTTCATTATTGCTAGAAGTACAGACGCTCAAATAACAGCTCAAGTTTTATTTTTTAAAGTTCAGCATTTTAAATATTTAGGTACTTAAGATCCTACTCAAAGGTGAGATTGGTTTATGAAGAAGGCCCTAGGTAGGGTTTTATAAGGGTTTTGTTCAGGACTGGATCGCCCTCACTGGTTGATATGGGTAATTGAAAGATTAATGGTGGTAGGTCTCTCATATGTAAGAGTCCGTCTGGGTAGGTACCACCACAATGTCTATTTCTACCGCCAAGCAGCAGTGTGCATGCACTGTTGTGTTTCGGATTGAAGGACATTGTAGCCAGTGTAACTACTGGACATAATGAGACTTAACATCTTACGTCTCAGGATGACGAGCGCAGTGGAATGCCACACAGTAATTTGTAGCTCAAGTGCTGCTGCTGTTTATGGGTGGTCGTATCGCTTACCATCAGGCGAACGGCAAGCTCGTCTCGTCATTCAACGCCATAAAAAAAAATTACGTTGATAGAAAATATTGATGCCTATCCTTTGTCTTCTTAAGCTTCTCTTTCTAAAGTAGACGACGTGCTGTACGATTTGATTCTACAATTCATGTCTACAGCATGACTACATCTTGAGACATCAAGTGTTACATGAATGTCGGGTAATTGCATGGGCTATATTGCCCACCAAATCACAACAGTACAAGCACATTGCTGTTTAGTAAGCAATTAGACAAAATAGTTTAACAGTCGTGTCTACCTCGCTTGTCGCCAGTCGATCGCACTCTAGATTGTCAGTATGAAATCTATTTCCAAGGCAGGTCTCGCGTTGGTGAGGATCCATCTCAGTAGGCCGCAGTATACTACCGATAAGAAATAGTGTGCAGGCGTTCTTATGTTCCTATTTGAAGGACATTACAGTAAGTGTAAATAGGCATTTTTTTTATATAGAAGCTCGGCATAGTGCCTGCACTGCACCTGATGGTAAGCACGGTGAATCGAATGACATTGAACGATTATCATTATTAATTATGATATTATATTATTAGACTCATAAGAAATTATTCAACGAAGCGCACTGAAGAATTGTTCCAACTTATCCCTGCTGCTGAGTTCCATCACCGTACAATGCGGCAAACCTCCAAACTCCATCCACATCACCTCGGAGGTTGACAATCCACCACAGTACGTTTCTGCCGACATTTTTTACCACGTACTACAAAACTATGGAACCAATTGCCGCCAGCAGCATTTCGGGACAGATACGATCTGGCGAACTTCAATAAAAGAGCGTATTCCTATCTTAAAGGCCGGCAACGCATCTCTATGCCCCTGGTATCGCAGATGTTCATGGGCGGCGGCGACCATTTACCATCTCGTGAACCGTATGCCGTTTGCCTCCTATATCATAAAAAAGAGCTTTACTGTTTTAAAATTTCAAAAAAGTGACGTAAGTGACTTAGGCAAATTAGGGATTGAATCAAGAACCTCGAGCATATTTTAATGAGACGATCTTTAGCGTAGACTAATCATATCTATACTTTTTTATATAATGCAAATGTAACTGTGTCTGTTTTTCTGTCTTACGTTTGATTGGCTGAAATTCCAATGAAATCTGGTATGGTTTGTTTGAGACTCTGGAAAGGACATAAGCTAGTTTCATCCCGGGAAAATATGTGGAATTTTATCCCGTTTATTTTTCGCAGTTAAAGACGCTAGCAACACAGTCTTCCATAAGACTATTACGACCATTACCTTCGAATTTATCGTCCTCTAAGTTCATGTGTCAGCTCCCTACATGACATACTCATACACATAAACAGTTCAAGCAGTTTTTTGGCCGTGGGTCGCAAATACCGCCAAATTGGTTTGCTCTTACTTTTGGTTCTGAGAATGCCTCCGACCGCGGGTACACTCGCGTGCGAAACTGAGTTCCTGACAGATTATGAATATTGCTTAGGATTCTAGGAATAAATGAGAATAAATGCATTGGAAAAATCTTTGTGAATTTATGGCTCTATGATTAGATTTTTGATATGTATTCATTAACATCTTTTAAGTAGTTCTACTAAGCGGACGATAGCCTAGTTGGGAGTGGAACGGTCTGCCGAGGCAATGTCCGGCGGTTCAAAACCCAAGGCGCACACCTCTGACTTTTCGAAGTTACGTGTGTATTGTTTATCAATTATCGTTCGCTTTAACGGCGAAGGAAAATATCGTGAGGAAACCTACATACCTGAGAATTCTCCATAAGAATCTCGAGGGTATGTGAAGTCTGCCAACCCGCACTAGGCCAGCGTGGTGGACTAAGGCCCAACCCCTCTCAGTAGTAGAGGAGGCCAATGCTTAGTAGTGGGCAGCTCTATCAAGATAGCAGTAGCACCTTAGCAGAATTAAAACGAATACATTTTATAATTTGTAGCTAATTTGTTGCTAATTAGTTACCACAATAACGATTTTGTTGCTCAAGCCGTTTTAAAAAAAAAAGCTGTTACTGCTATCTTGATATCAAGATAGCAGGAAACTAGCGAAACTTATTTATATGTGATCAAATGTAGTATAGGAATTTGTAGCTAATTTGTTGCTAATAAGTTACCACAATACCGAATTTGTAGCTCAAGCTGTTTCCTAAAAAAAGCTGTTACTGCTATCTTGATATCAAGATAGCAAGAAACTAACGAAACTTATTTATATGTGATCAAATGTAGTATAGGAATTTGTAGCTAATTTGTTGCTAATAAGTTACCACAATACCGAATTTGTAACTCAAGCTGTTTCCTAAAAAAAGCTGTTATTGCTATCTTGATATCAAGATAGCAAGAAACTAACGAAACTTATTTATATGTGATCAAATGTAGTATAGGAATTTGTAGCTAATTTGTTGCTAATAAGTTACCACAATACCGAATTTGTAGCTCAAGCTGTTTCCTAAAAAAAGCTGTTACTGCTATCTTGATATCAAGATAGCAAGAAACTAACGAAACTTATTTATATGTGATCAAATGTAGTATAGGAATTTGTAGCTATTTTGTTGCTTATAAGTTACCACAATACCGAATTTGTAGCTCAAGCTGTTTCCAAAAAAAAGCTGTTACTGCTATCTTGATATCAAGATAGCAAGAAACTAACGAAACTTATTTATATGTGATCAAATGTAGTATAGGAATTTGTAGCTAATTTGTTGCTAATAAGTTACCACAATACCGAATTTGTAGCTCAAGCCGTTTCGAAAAAAAAAGGTGTTACTGCTATCTTGATATCAAGGACCAAGGTAGCA
Organism: Sphinx pinastri; assembly: GCA_947568825.1. Taxonomy (NCBI): domain Eukaryota; kingdom Metazoa; phylum Arthropoda; class Insecta; order Lepidoptera; family Sphingidae; genus Sphinx; species Sphinx pinastri. The sequence goes on along the minus strand of OX387627.1, from coordinate 1,781,771 downwards.
GGAAACTAACGATACTCATTTACAATAACCATACTATACCAGCCCTGTATTATATCTTGCCCACAGCTGAGCACGGGCCTCGTCTACAACCGAGAGGGTTTAGGCCTAAGTCCACCGCGCTGGCCTAGTGTGGGTTGGCAGATTTCACATACCTTCAAAATTCCTATATCAGTTTCTTGACATCGGCAATCTGAGCTTCAGCCTCTGAGATACGCTTTCATGTCGATCGACATGATCCTTTACTGCTTTGAGTTCCTGGCCGATCGCAGCCCTCAGGTCTTTCATCAGAACCGTCTGTTCTTCTTGGCGACGAGCAGCCTGCTCTTCTTGCCGAGCAGCCTGCTCTTTTAACAGACGAGCCTGCTCTCCTTGGTGTCGAGCCAACTGCTCCTCCTGACGACGAGCCTGTTCCTGTAGCATCGCTATAATTGCCGTAAGGTCCGTAGGTACTAACGCGGTAGAATCTCCAGATACTTATTAGCAACAAATTAGCTACAAATTCCTATACTACATTTGATCACATATAAATAAGTTTCGTTAGTTTCCTGCTATCTTGATATCAAGATAGCAGTAACAGCTTTTTTCGGAAACAGCTTGAGCTACAAATTCGTTATTGTGGTAACTTATTAGCAACAAATTAGCTACAAATTCCTATACTACATTTGATCACATATAAATAAGTTTCGTTAGTTTCCTGCTATCTTGATATCAAGATAGCAGTAACAGCTTTTTTCGGAAACAGCTTGAGTATATAATACAGGGCTGATTGCATTGCATTGCATTGCAAGTAGTTCTAGTGTCTCTAATATAATGGCAAAGTACATATTCGTGGACACCCCGCTCTTTATTATACACGCTGTTCCTTTAATTTTTAGGCATTGTGGGAGTTTATGGGCGGTGGAGACTACGATGTTAATGTCAAATCATGCCCTTAGAATATGACCAACTTGCTCATTTGCCAATGTGCAAGAATGCGTGCGGTCGCTCCTGGCTTACAGAAGCTACAGTGACATTAAAAAAGACTGGATTGTCTTGTGACGATCTAACTCTTGACGCAAGAATCGTAAACGTATCTACCTTAATACTCTTTCAAATTAGGTTGATGGTCCAATTTCTCAATATTTTTTTTGTGTTCGGTAAATTATTATGTTTACTTAAATTTCATCTCGTTTCTGATGTTACAAATTATATGTGGTACATTAGCCTCACCGATAGGGCAGCAATGTCATAATATACATATTTTAGGAATATTTACTGGTGAATTCTTCAAAAGTGCGTAAGATTCACGCCCTGCAATTGAAAAATCTTCCTCTAGTCAGTTTCAATGCTTTCCCAGTGCTGCGCATAAAACAATAATACGTTATAGTACATACTTAAAAATAACAAATTGATCCTTCGCGTTGAAAAGAGGCACGGATTTAGGATTAAATTTCGTAGGGCCGGAGTCGTAATTCTCTCGATAATTTTTTGAAGAAATAATTTTAAAAATACTTTAATGGCAAGTCCAATAGTAAATAATAAGAATAATAAGGTTGCAAAGAATTTAGTAAATAATTTTCTTGTTAATGTCCATTTTTTTTAAATATTCTTCATTTGATATAACTGCTATTTCGGACGAAACAACTATTAAACAGACAACTTTTAAATTATATCATTTATGATACGATTTTTAAGTATTTATCAAGTTATAACTTTACAAAGGTTTTGTCTCCAAGGAATTATTACTGCTTTTTTTGGAATTTAACGTTAAAATTATGGGTAAACAAAAATCATATTAAAATGAATCAAAATAAAAATAAAAATCTCTCCTTGATTCGAGCCCATATAAATTGATAGCGTAACGGAAGAGATTTGAAAAAAAAAAGAAATGAAGACCATAAAAGATGGATATCAACAGGTATCCTGCATAAATCTTGGTGCGCCGCGTTTATTTTCGTAAGTACCGTAAGTAAAAAATGCTTCGTTATTCTGCATTGTCATTGTGATACAGGGATTAAAGTGGGTCAATTTGGCTTTTGGAAATGATGTATGAGAGAAACGGTAAGGATCATTTTTTTTAATGTAAATGATGATGTATGCCGCTCGCCTGAATGTAAGCGATACAAACGCACATAAAAATAGCAATACCATACAGAACTTTCAATTGCAAAGTACTGCGTGGCACTCAACTAAGGTTGCCACGCTGTTAGCCATACTTAGATAAAAAAAATTCAAGCCTCATCATCATCATCAGTCCATTTCTGGATATAGGCTGCCCCTAAATATTTACAAACAGTGCAAGATTTTTTTAAATCTTTCATTGGGATGCAGACATTGTGTACTAGAATAATACGAATTGACTAAATTGAATTGAACGGCGGTTTTCCCCCGTTTTTGAGGTAGAGTTAAAGTTTTTCCTGTGATATATTGCATGATAAAAATTACCATATTTATACCATGCTTCAGTCATGCTACTTGAAAATTACTAATTTTGACGCTATCACTTTTTAATACACGATAAATAACCGCTTTAACTTTTTTTCTCTTTTCTAATAGAGAAGTTGACGTTTTTTCTAGTTAGAAATTACACATTTTTACCTTAATTTTTCCTGTTCTAAATCATTAGTGTACGCGACAGTCCAAGTTCAAAGTCAAGGCGCGCCCGAGCCATGTTCCATGCATGATTTATGGACGCGAGTGTACACATATAACGTGAGTTTCATGACCCACGGTACATGTGTGTGGAAAATAGGAAGGGCGATGTTTTCGACTGTTTTGTTTGACTATTCTTTGTTTTTAGCTGTGTAATTTATGTGATTGATTGTACTTTTCTATTTTGACTGTAGCATTTACTTTATTTAAAGGTAAATTGCCTAACTTGAAATTGGCAAAATGTTCATACAATTGCCACAAAATAAGCCAAAGTGTTTCGCCGACTTTCCTTATAATAAGTAAGGGACAGAGACAAAATGATTAGGTTAATCACTGTTTAAATATTTAACGGCAAGGTAGGCAAGAATGACACTTGATTATATTACATTACATGCCAATTTGCAGACATAATTTATGTAAACGCGAATTATTCCGCATTTAATCGAACCCGCTATTTCTAATTGCCTAGTCGGTTACTCCCCCACGGCGCCACTAACGCCCTTTCCTTGTATACAGCAGTGAAAGTGTAAATTGAGATAAATTATTTTGTAATTGAGAGTACCAATGAAGTATTGCAGAATGCTTATGTATTGAAGTAATCGCCTCAATGGTTCAGTGGTAGTGTAATTACGTACTTGGATTGTCAACGCGAGGTTCTAGATTCGATTTTTAAATCGTGAATAATTATGTGTGTTCCGATAACAAGCAAACAATTGTCTGCCCTGTCAAAGGTCTTCGAAAGACTCGTCCATAGCAAAGTATATCCGATATTTAAAAAGTGTTATATTATCTGAACAACACGGCTTCGTGAAAAATAGATCCACTGTCACAAATTCAATGTTATTCACTGGTGACCTCTTTGAAAATATGGATAAGCGTCTTAAAGTGGATGCAATTTATACAGATTTTCGCAAGGCCTTTGATAGGGTTGACCACGAACTACTGCTCTATAAAATAGCCTTCAATGGCATCCGTGGTAATCTTCTCCGGTGGTTTGCGTCATATATCTCCAATAGAAGCCAGTGTGTGGTTCTCAACGGTTTTCAGTCTGGGGCAGTCAGTGTGACTTCTGGAGTTCCCCAAGGTTCAATACTTGGACCCTTATTATACATTTTATTTATAAATGACATCAATCAATGCTTTCATAATACAAAATTTTTACTATACGCCGATGATCTTAAAATTTATAAAACCATTCGTTGTCCAGATGACGCTACTCTCTTACAAAAAGATCTTGATCGTCTGAGTGACTATTGTAATAAAAACAAACTCTTACTTAGCATTCCAAAATGTCATGCAATTACCTTCACAAAAAAGAAAAATATTATCAAATTTGATTATTCCCTGTGTAATGAAATTATTTGTAAAGTTAATATTTTGCGCGATCTCGGAATTACTCTGGACTGTAAATTGAATTTGGATACTCATGTCGACAACATGGTCAGCAAAGCTTATAGGATGTACAAATTTATTATTAGGTCGGCTGTTGACTTTAAACAACCATCTACATATCTCTATTTATTTAACACTTTAGTTCGTTCTCAGCTAGAATATGCATGTACTATTTGGGACCCTTTATATAAAAAATATATTAATATGATTGAAAAAGTCCAAGGCAGATATCTCAAAAGCATGCATTATAAAATATACAGACGTGGTCGACTCCCATATAGCCACCTTCTTATTAAATACAAACAACTCTCACTACAATCGAGACGCGTACTTCTCCAGGCCATGATGTTGCATAGTATCACTAATTTTAATTTAGACTGTATTGAGCTGAATAACCAACTAGCTTTGTCAGTGCCCAGGCTTAGTCACCCACGGGGTGCTAGAGCTTACCCGTTGTTCTCGACGAACCACTGCTATACTCATGCTGGGGAAAGAATTTCTTTCAAACGACTCCTCACATTATACAACACACACTTTTTGCATTTGGATTTATTCTCACTGTCATCTAAACAATTCAAAAAAGCTGCGATTCACACATTAGTATCAAGTGATACGGATGCTCTTTCTCTCTGAGGTTTCCTTTTGATAGGGTGATAAAATGTAATAAGTGGTGGAAGATGGAAGTATAGTGTATGTACAACTTGTAGGTACCATACTTATATTTTGTTAATATTTTATTTAAAAATTAATTTGGATTTAATTGATATGTCAACCTACGACAATATTTTGTAAACCTTTTGGTAATATGTGGATAGCGAGGTGGGCTGTACATATGTTAAATTAAGATTAGATTAAGTTTTACATTACTAATAGTGTTGTACAGTTGTTTGTTATACCAAAGAAAAAAAAACACGGGATTCAATTTCAAATTGTATTAATTAAAATTATAACTAGCCTTAGTTGCTTCTCTGCCTACCATTCGCGGATAAAAGGCGTGAAATTATGCAATTACTTGCATAATCCATATACACAATTATGTGCAATGCTAATTATCTAGTGCAGAAGTAACAGAAAATTCTAGAATAAGAAAATGTCATAGCGGAACAACACACAAACGATTCGTTCAAACAATCAATTTCCGAAGTCGATGCCGTTAAATTTCTGATTACAAGTCATTCATTCTACTCTGCTACGCGAAAATGCACTTTACGCCATTCGTATAGCGCATAAACTAGCCGCAGAATTATGGTTAGATCTAATTACACAGGCAATTTATAAAAACTGACAGATGACCTGGAGATACACGGAAGGCTTGTGCGACATGCGGTAGGGGTGGCAGTTTTTATGCTTGGGTGTTCTTTGGGCAGTTTTTATGGCTGTTTTTTCTCTCTGATATGTATTAGGGTTGTCAGTTTGATGTCTTCTTTGTAACATCTATTGTCTCGTGAATGGCATGTCTTATTTTAACTCGTGTTTGGCTTTAAGTGCTATTAAAGATTTCGAAACAGCATCAGCATAATTTTTTTGAAGTGTCTAATGAGAGGTTTTAGAGTAACAAACTTATTCATAAATAGTTTATAAACTTATTTTAGTTATAGAATGTTTTGTTTTCTTCTGTCAAATTCAATTCAAAATTCGGTCTAAGAAGACAAAGCATTCGATAACTAAAATAGGTTTATTAACTGTTTGAATGAATAAAGCTGTTTAGGGTTTAGCATCATTTTTACGACCAACTTATTGTAGGAGTTTTGGCGGGAACTTGGAAGTGTCGTGAGGTGCTCTTGTTTTAATTCATTATTTTGGTGATACTTAGTGTTATATTGCATAATTATGGTGGTATATTATCCAATATAGTTCTATTAAAGAGCTCAAATGAAGTGAATTGAAATAATTGTGCTAATCAAGTGTTTTTTTTGTTGCCGCCAAAACTCCTCTATAAAGTCTTGGTAAGGTAGCCACTGCTTTACTTCGACATACTACAGTCTACAGATAATAAAATAGACAAACCAAACTTGACATTGGCAAAATGTGAACACAAATGCCATTATAAAAAAAAAAAAAAAAAACTTATTGTAGCACTGCCATTCTAAGTATGCAAAAAGCGGTGGCTAATCTCGGAACTTATATTAGTTCTCGAAGATGAGGACAAGAAAGAATATTGAAGAGAGCATGATAAAAAATTAAAAATAAAGGAACATGGCAGACTTTGGGACCTAAGGTAACGTCACACAGAAAAATATTTTTACAGTATACCAAGGTAAATCATCGCCTTACAGCCTATTTTTATACCTACAATTAATTAATTACCTGAGAAGTTCTCTGAATTTCGAAGGTATGTGAAGTCCGCCAACCCGCACTAGGCCAGCGTGGTGGACTAAGGCCTTAACCTTCTCAGTTGTAGAAGAGGCCCGTGCTCAGCAGTGGGCAGTATATAATACAGGGCTCGTATGGTGGTGGGTAATTAATTCATGTAATGAGCTATTAATCTATACTAATATTATAAAACTGTAGAGTTTGTTTGTTTTACTGGTGGTAGGTCTCTCATATGTAAGAGTCCGTCTGGGTGGGTACCACCGCAATGTCTATTTCTACCGCCAAGCAGCATGCCACGCCATGCACTGCTGTCTTTCGGTTTGAAGGACATTGTAGCCAGTGTAACTAATGGACATAATGAGACTTAACATCTTATGTCTCAGGACGACGAGCGCAGTGGAATGCCACACAGTACTTTGTAATTCAAGTTGCCGGATGGTGTTGCTACTGTTTATGGGTGGTCGTATCTCTTACCATCAGGCGAACGGCATGCTCGTCTCGTCATTCAATGCCATAAAAAAAAAAAGTTTATTTGTTTGAAGTTTGAACGCGCTAATCTCAGGAACTACTTGACCGATTTTGAAAATTCTTTCACTAATAGGAAGCTACACTATACTTGAATGCTATAGGGTTTTTATCCCGGAATAATATTTTTATCCCGGAAAAACTTTTTCACGCGGGCGGAGCGGAGAGCAAATACTAGTGTAGAAATATTACTTCTCCAAATTCACCATTAGGTATAGATTCGCGCTGATGCGACGAATTGCTTCTGTTCTTTACTGTAAACTTTAGTATAATTTTAAAACTACACCGTTACCGCAACAATACAATAGTGTGATTATGTTCCAAAAATTACCATAAATATGCGAATTATATATCGCACGGCGTATTTTGGGTCCAAATTGTCCATCATCTTGGTCAAATTGTTATTGTATGACACCCGTGTTTATGTTTTATACCTTACTGTGACGTAGGCTTAGGAAGTGTTTAGACCTGGCAATGACGCTACATTTTTTTGTTCAAGCATAGTGACAATTTATTTTGACAGGATAATCGATCTGAAAATGTTTGGGGAAAATCTATATCCAGATTATCCAGCAGTCGACATCTTGGATCTGAGGATACTGAAAATTCCAATTGAAAAATCTACGAGAGATGTATAGTCTTACATTGTTGTGAACAAAATAACGATGTGTCTTCAAGGTTGCTAAAATTATGACAGGTTGCGTAATCCTCGGTAGGATTTAGTAATTTATCGTTAAGATGTCGATTATACTTAACAAGTTTAAGCTACATTTGTAAAGGCAAATTAAATTTATTTTCTTTTCATTAAGATTATCTGGTCTCCCAGTGAAAACTTTTAATACGTTATTTTAATTGTTTATTTAGTTTAATAATTAAGAGATATACATAATTTACACACAAAAAAACCATAATCAGACTAAATACAGATTTTTCCTGACATAGCATAATTATTTGTTTCTCAGTACAACAGAAAACACAATGTAAAGAATATATTTTATCAATACGAAAATAGATATATAAAGCATTAAGCGAGCATTCAATGCCTCTCCAAACCTCAATGCAATAACATACGAACAAAACTAAAAAAGACTTGGAACAAAGGTCTTCGTCCGTAATGGGAAGCTAACGGCCCAGTACCTTTTCACATCTCGTTCTTGGCCGTTAACCGTGCAGGCTAAATATAGATCTAACATCTTCAGGCTAGACTAGCTACACTCGAAGATAGATTGCCTAGATTATCGTTAGTCTGGCGCCTATCGCATATAAATGTACTCGTTTAATTATAAACCTAGATGGATGTAATTTACAGTGAAATGGAACGTTAACGAGCGAACGAAGTGAAAGCTGGCGTGATGGTGAATAGAAATCCCTAAATACATATTATTATATATGACCTAAAATTAAACACGGTTGCGTTGATATAGGCGTTCTGCGTGTAAAGGAACGCCCTAAGTTCCTGAATGTTTCTTTTTGTTTGAACACTGCGTGAATTCTTGAACGTAATCAAGATTTAAAATGCGTGAATAATGAGAAATATATTTAAAGATGCTTGCAAAATGGCGGCAGAGACGAAATTATGGGTTAAATTTATTGTTTCGATATTTTAAAGAATCAGTAAGTGTCTGGCATTTCGCTTTTCAATGAATAGTGTTTTTATATTATTGTTTGGAGAAGCAGCTTACTCGTATTGGTAAGCGACACGGCTATTATAAAAAGTAGCAACAAGATTTATATTTTGAAATGATTAAATACAACATTGTTCATGCTGTTTTAATTAATGCTTTGAGCTCACTAATGTTTGAATAAAATCCTACTAATATTATAAACGCGAAAGATTGTATGGATGTCTGGATGTATGGATGTTTGTTACTCTTTCACGCAAAAAATACTACTCGGATTTCGATGAAATTTGGCACACGGGTAAATTATGTCCTGGATTAACAAATAGGCTACTTTTTATGCCGGGAAAATGTAAAGCGGGACATTTATCCCGGGAAAGCTCATTCACGTGGGCGGAGCCGCGGGCAAAAACTAGTATTAATTATTTATGGTGTTATGACGATGTATTTTATAATATTACCAAGTATTGAAACGTTTTGCAAATTCCTGTTGAACTTCTTGTGTATGGTGTTGAAAGTGTCTGTAGATAATAATTATATTCACATCAAGCGGGTCGTCGATCTACCCCTCTCTTCTTAGTTTTTTAAAAAAAAATTAAAGAACATTATAAAAATAAAATAACAGCCTTCATAAAATACTATAGTACTAATACTTTATTACAAAAACCCATTGCGTGAAAGCAAAATTTAAAATCATAAAAAAATACATCAATTTTTACTTGCTTAATTTAATACGTTAGGTACCTTTAGTTCGATTTTTATAAATATTTGCACAAATTCCAGAAGCCACTTTCTTCCGATGATTAAAAACATCGTTTTATTACATCACATACTCCCGTAATCGAATGCGGTTCTCGGAAGCCACTTTGTTCATTTTGCATCGTTTCGCCGTGTCTGTACGTTCATAGGTGCGCGTGCCTCGATCGGCCGCAGGTTGCGATTCCTTCAGTCCGCGCGTATTCGCAAGAGGCGCAGCGCGGCTCTCTCGACGGGTGTGAAGGGACTTTAGTGCCATAGTTCTTAATTCAAAAATGGTTTGCAAAGTAACGCCGGAGTTGCGTGAGTATTTTTTAATTTTTTAAAAATGGAAGTGTGAAAATTCTACTTTTCTTTTTGATATTATACCTTTATCTCCAATATTTTTTATAGATGTATGGGAGGTTTTTTTAAGTTTTTTTAACACCAAAGCTACAAGTTCATTAGCCAAGGAATTAAGTTTTTATTCCTTTAGGTCTCAGTTTGACCTCCCGGGCAGAGAAATAATTGTATCGTTATTTGTTAACTTAGTAAACATGGTATAGTCTGGCTACTGAAAGTTGATACTGAAAAAGCGCGGCAAATTTAAAAAATACCAGTAGGGCAACCCCATTATTAAAAGAACATTTGGAACAACCTAATTTGATACTTTGATATTTTTATATTTAAATTAATTTATGTAAAAATATATGGTATGTAGGAAGATTTTTTAAGCTACTAGGAAATAGTTCTTTATAGGTCGGTTTAGTGGATACTACGTTTAGACTGCAAGGTGTGACACAGGAACATATATAAAAATAAATAATAGTTTAAAAACTAAAAAACACGCTTTATATAGAAAAGCAAACTAAAAAATAGAAAATAAATTTTAATAAATTTGGATTGAGAATAGTTTAATTTTTTTTAATAAATATAAATTAAGAATAGTGTAAATAAGAAAAAAATGTGTTACTGTAAAAAAAGATACTGTCGAAATGATAATCCTTCTTCTCACATTTGTCAATGAAATGTTTATAACTATTGACACCTTGCACCCCACGCTTTTTTTACAATAAAACATTTTTTTCTTATTTACACTATTATTAACTTATATTTATTAAAAAAAATTACACTATTCTCAATCCAAATTTATTTTCTATTTTTTAGTTTGCTTTTCTTTATAAAGCGTGTTTTTTTTTAACTATTATTTACTACTTTTTAGTATGGTTTTAAACTTTTTCACGCAAGTGGAGCCGCGGGCAAATGCTAGTGGTATATAAATTAACAAAAATCTCATTTTGCAAATTGAATTATGGCATAATCTTATCACATTAGTGTATTGTCTTCGGTCCTCGACAAATCTACAAAGTTTGAATAAAATCTGACCGTTTAAAGTCGGTTACAAACATACAAGTGAAGCTAATATAAAGCATGTATATAACAAACATTACCCTCGTTAGGCAGGGTAGTGTAAAACATTCTAGTAATATTTATAAAATGTGATTTTAAGAGCAATCTGTATCTACAAGAAAAAAGATATATTAAAATTATCATTTATTAATTCATTCATTATAATCAAAATCAGAATCTAAAAATTCTGCTTCAAGAGATTCGTCAGAGCCACTTGTGTCATTGTCATTTCTAACATTAATTATAAATCTTTCCAAACTATTTTCGGTAATCCTATCTCTTTCTTTGTATTTGTTTTCAACATGTAAGACATGGTCAGTCATTTTCTTCCAATCATCTGCTGTTGTGCTTTCAAAGGCGTCTCTTATGATTTTCTCAAATTCTTCGGAAGTCAGATTTACATTTCTGCTTGCCACTTTGCGTTTTGCCAAACTCCATATTAATTCTATCGCATTTAAGTCACAATGATAGGGGGGAAGTCTTAATACTTCATGACCATTCTGCCTCAAAAGTTCATCAGCTTCATAGATTGGCTCTGGAGTGTTTTTTTTCACTAAACATAGAAGCTCTGCCTTTGTGTGGTAGTTTTCAAATGAAATATCATTCAAAGTAAGCCAGTATATTATTTCAGACTTGCGATTTTGTGTGGTAGGTACTTTATTTACGATGACAGAATGGTATGATGCATTATCCATAACTATTACACTTGGTTCATTTAAATTGGGCAGAAGCTTTTCTTGTAACCATTTATTGAAGTTAGTAGCATTCATGTCATGGTGGTAATCGGCCATTTTAGATTTTGTACTAAAAACTAATAAAGAGTTTGGAACAGAGCCTTTCTCTGACCCAGCATGGACAATTATATAACGCTTTCCCATTGCAATATTTTCAATAACACCACTTGTGGATGGGCCTTGCCAAGATTTTTTTGGTTTATATGATTTGTGAATATAAGTCTCGTCCAGGTAAACAATCTGCTTTCCCTCTGCACGCTTCAGAGCTATTGTTCGCAAGAAGCGATGTCGCCATGCCGAAATATCATATCTTTCATTTAAGATTGACCGTTCATTGTTGTTTTTTTTAAATTCAAATCCATTGGCTAATAGTATACGGCGAAGAGTCTCACGACATCCACTAAACTCAATGCTGTCTTTTAAAGCTGGTAACAAAGTTCTTAGTGTAGGAACTTGTTTTCTCACAATATAGAATTCATTAATTTTATTTCTAATGGCATCAATGTCAAAGCTATCTAAGTTTGACAATTTCTGTTGGTGTGGTCTTTTTTTACCTGGAGTTCTCCAGACACCTTCATTCACCACACCTTCCTTTTTAATTCTTTTTAATGTTGCAATACTGGTTCCTGTAAAAATACAATCAAATGTGTATGATAAATAATTATGATTAATAAATAAATTTATTTCATGGTTATATCAGTCACTAAACATTTTCGTATGCAGCAAACATAACATGTATCTTGTTGTCTTCCATTTATGACTACAAAAGTAACATTCTGAGTGAATTTTGTTTTTAACATGAAGAAATGACTAGATGTGCACAAGAATGACTGAGATAGATAATTAAAGCCATTATATAACAAGTACCTACTAAATAAAACCTTACCAGTTAGTGAAGATATTTCTTCCATGTACTCGTTCTGAGTTTTAATCGTATCTTTTTCTTCTAAATCAGTTAGTCTTTTAATTGTTTCCAATACTTCACTAACCCCCGCTACATTATCGAGATTTTCTGAAAAGAAACATATGTAAATTATAATACAACCAAAACTAATTCTCAGAACTTTGTAAACAATGGGTAGGGACGCTATGCTTTATCATGTCATAAATCATGTTAATCATGTGAAAATTAAACAAAAGACAACAAACAGTATGAAAAGACACACAAAATCAGAATCAAAGTATCAAAACATTTGAGGCATACTAACCTAAGAAATTTACGACAATATGTAAACAATTCTGTTTCTGCCGGAATTCAGAAGCTTTTTTCTCTTGTTGCTCTTTAAATTTACACATCATTCGAAACAATAATTCTCGTACTCCACTCTTAATAGTTTTGTTCATTTTAACACTCAGAAATCCAAACAAATACAACTTAACTCAATCTCAACACAACAACGTCAAGGCGCCATCTTGTAAACATTAGATTTTAGTGATGCCATTGATCGATTTTGGTTCCCCGTTTTTGGGAAAAGTCCCGGAATTTTATTTTATTATTTATTATATTCTCGAAACATTTTTTGTTTACTAGAATGAGCAATTGTATTAATATATAGTTCTATATAGATATAAAGTTTTCTTGCTTTATTGTTTAAAAAAACAATAAATTGCATGTCGTACACAAACTCATAGCTATGTTGAGTTTGTGTACGCCTAGTTGATAAATACAATAATGGTTATTATATAATCAGGTTCATGTTTATATTTCATTATTATAACATTTTATTTATTTTAACCCTTAAAAATACTGTGACATCAAGGGAAAATTCTGAACGTTGGAACACTTAAAGTATTGCCATGTGAAAAGTTTGCAAATAAGTTCAGTATCAACTTTCTGTAGCCAGACTCTATCCTAATTACTTGGTAAACTGTAATATTTGGTAGATCTAAGAATCAATAAAAAATGTTTGATCTTTGCTATATTGCACAAAACTGACTACAATTCATTGTATTTATCAGTAGTTTTCTTTACAAAACATTTTTGATTGTCAAATCTACAATGGCTGATTCATAGAGTTCAACAATAATGTTTACATCACATTACACTTCCGATGGTATCGATACTACTGCCAATTCAATTGTACTGTGACCTGGGTAAAATGCTTTAGAGTACAGGTCCCTTACATTCTTAATGCTAGTTCTGATGGTAAAGTACCTAGTAAGTATACGCAGAACAGTTCTAGAATTATTAGCACCCAGGGTGAGGTCACCCGACAGGAACCCTTGGAATTTCGAAGGATAATAAATGAAAAATTCGTCCAAACATTTTTTAAAATAATTTCCAAAATTTGACGAAGTTTTAAACGGCTGCTTGAATTCAGTCTCTTTTGTGAGATTCTATCCCGAGTAAATACTGAATGAGTAATCAATACAGTCGCAAGAATTATGCCGGCTCACTTAACGACGCGACTCATAGTCGAAGCCAAGCCATCAGACTACCTATTGCAGGCAAAAGTTATGTGAGTTTTCTAAAAGGGATTCCCGGGATTAGCTCCCGATGTTATATTAGGTACGCAGCCAATTATAATAACTAAACAAAATTCATTATGCAACATTTTTGAACAGTGTTTTTTTTTTTATGGCATTGAATGACGAGACGAGCATGTTCTTCGCCTGATGGCAAACGATACGACCACCCATAAACAGTAGCAACACCATCCAGCACCTTGAGTTACAAAGTACTGTGTGGCATTCCACTGCGCTCGTCATCCTGAGACATAAGATGTTAAGTCCCACTATGTCCTGTTTGAGCCAACTCCACAGTAAATCGGTGTATTGTCAGTTATAAGATTATTTACTTATGTATAAATTGCCCGGTTAAATGAATGGGCTTTTTTGCAGTAGAATAACGATACAAGCATGCCACTCAACAAATTGTAAGCGATACGACCGCCCATAAACAGTAGCAACGCCATACATAACTTGGAATTACAAAGTACTGCGTGGCACTCCACTGCACTGGTCACCCTGAGACTTAGTGCTTAGTTTCATAATGCCCAGTTATAACACTGGCTATAATGTCCTTCAAACCGACCAACCTGGAATAATTCTCAAATACGGAACGATAGATCCAAGAAGATCTTACGACATTATTCTTGACTATAGCACGGAGTCTCATATCACATCGTGGGCACTTCTGCCTACCTCTTCGGGGATAAACGCGTGATTGTGTTTTATTTTCTTTGTATGTTGTAATTACCATTCAGTCACCTGCCAGTATCATGATAAAAAAAACTTTAGTCTGGATCGAGAACATTGGCCGATTATTGAACCTCGGCGACTGGACAGTATCTAGCAAGAAGATAAAAACATCCTATCAGGATTAGACCCAACGTCGAGAGTAAAAAACCCATCATAGAAAACGAATACATTATTATGGATCTATCGCCATGGTGACGCCAGTTTTAAGTAGGAATACTTGACAGGAAGAGGGTTTTTATTGCTCCTGCATAACGAGACGAGCATGCCGCTCACCTGATGGTCAACAATACGACCGCCCATAAACAGTAGCAACACCTTAGAAATTTAAACTACAAAGTACTGCGTGGCACCACTGCGCTCATCATCCCGTGAGATTAGGATGTTTGGTTCCATTCCGGTGCTAATATTGTTAGAAAACTGGTACGAAGCAGGTTTACTTTGGACTGTAATGTTATTAACTAATATATCTATATACAAAGATTTATGAAGATATTGTTTGATAGATGTAAACGCAAAAACTATTGAATGGATTTAGGTGGATGTTGGAGTGCAGATCAAATTATTTCTGTTGATATTATATCAGCTAATGTTTCTCCCGGACCGACACTTTGGCTGGTTGTTTCATCCGTGGTCAGGTAAAGTTAAAGCTCTTATTACACTGGACGAGAGCACAACGCCTTTGCCATGCTGTGAATCCGCTTGCAATAGTGTATTTGTAAATTTTTTGTTCTTTGCGTTTATCAACGATATCCCCACTCCTGCATATTGCAATATTTGAAATATGAATTTACTGCCTCATTTCTAAATATTTTTCGTACTATTTGCTGTCAAATTCTACTAATATTATAAATGCAAAAGTTTGTAAGAATGGATGTATGGATGTCTGTTAAGTACTCATTCACGCAAAAACTACTGACCGGATTTCGATGAAATTTGGCACACGGGTAGATCATATCCTGGATTAACACATAGGCTACTTTTTATCCCGGGAAAACACAAAGCGGGACTTTTATCCCGGAAAAACCCATTCACGCTGGCGGAGCCGCGGGCAAAAGCTAGTACAAAATCAAACATAGGAAAATCCTTATTCGTCTGGTACAAAATATCAGCAGCCCTTGTTTATACGTTTGAAAACAATTTTGTAACCAAACGGTAAATTTGCTTTCCCCAAATCAAAACAACGTTATCACACAATACAACTGCAAAACGCACATAAAACTACCATTAACTAGCATACCTAAGTTAATGCTGTAACTTGGAGTTTTAATTAAATCGCGCAGGGTAGCCGAAATAATTTTATTCCATCGTTTGGCAACAGTAATCGATAATTTATATTCAGTCTGCAAATTAAAACAAAAACATACAACATTTTTACCCGAAGGGGCAGGCAGAGGTGTAACCAGGGCAGTCACTTTTAGCCAAATGTGGGGTCCCATTATGTTATAGGGGGTCGAGCCTATGGTTGTGACAGGCACAAACTCCAGACTCCGGGCTGACACTGATTATAAAACCCAATATAATTTTTCCCGACCCGGGATTCAAGCCCAAAACTTAAGAGCGGAAGTCGTACAGAGGCAGTAGTAGAGCTGCTACATAGATACATCTTTACCACTTATTTTATTTCTTATATTAAATGTTTTAATATTGTTTCAGCTAATCGGACGGAGACAAAAGAAGTACAAGAAGTGGCAGACTATGAAACGGCACTGGATGCGGCGGGTATGATCATTTTATATTATAATACACACACACACACCCACTCACGCCTTTAATCCCCGAAGAGGCAGGCAGAGGTGCAACTAGTGCCTCCACTTTCATCGTGCGATTTCCATTCCATGGGGACCTATTGCCATATCGGACATAAATTCCTGGCTCCAGGCTGATATTGTAGAGAAATACCCAATAATTTGCCCGACTCGAGATTCGAACCCGAGATCTCAGCCCGGTGTTTGTACCGCGTACGCAATACAACTACGTAACCGAGGCAGTTTTGTATAGTAGAAATAGGTACAAAATAACAGGTAAGCCTGCATTTACTGGGCACAATTCAAGATTCCGAGCTGATACTGAACAGAAAAACCCAATATCACTGTACCCAACCGAGGTTGGAACTAGAGACCTCCAGCAGTCTTTCCTACTGATTACAATATACAACTACACCACTGCAGTCATGTTTATTTTAACTGTTATACACTGTTATTAAATACTGACGTCCATATTGACGTTTCATGTTGATTATTTTCAACTAACCTCTCTTACTTAGGAAGAGTGTGGGATTTCTATTATACCTTGGTACCTACTATCTCCGAGGGATAGATAGTGATACAATTACTGCATCTATAGTTTACTTTATACCGATAGGGGAGAGTACCACTTTTACTGGTGGTAGGTCTCTCATATGTAAGCGTCCGTCTGGGTGGGTACCACCGGAATGTCTATTTCTACCGCCAAACAGTAGTGTGCATGCACTGTTGTGTTTCGGTTTGAAGGACATTGTAGCCTGTGTAAATACTGGACATAATGAGACTTAACATCTTATGTCTCAGGATGACGAGCGCAGTAGAATGCCACACAGTACTTTGTAAGTCAAGGTGCTGGAGGGTGGCGCTACTGTTTATGGGTGGTCGTATCGCTTACCATTAGGCGAACATTCAATGCAATAATAAACGAGTCTCCAAGCATATTGGGCATAAATTCTAATCCCAGCTTCCACCATCAGGCGAACGGCATGCTCGTCTCGTCATTCAAAGCAATAAAAAAAAAAAAAAAAAAAAAGCTTAATTAGGTATGTTAAGGTTTGAAAAGCTAGCTTTTATTGCCCCACCGGGAATCCAACTTAAAACCCCAATATTAGCTATCAATGTACCAATGGCTTTTTATTTTATAAAAGAACGCCAACTGAATATCTACGTCTATGAACGCTGGCATAAACTTCCATACTTTGAGGAATGGTAGACTTGTCAAAAAATAATGGAGATTGAACAATGAAAGGGTTTGTTTAGCAACAATCTGTGCAATACGGAACAGAAAATCTACCACAAGGGCCGTAGACCCACAATCGTTAACGCTAATGGAAAACAAAAAAATGTATAGGAATGACATATCCTAGCCATAGACATTTCGTTACGATATGTCATTTCCATAAATTTATTCATTCTCGCAATTGACGTTAGGACATGTCATTCCCATATTATTTTTGTTTTTATAACGTTAACGATTATGTAAAGGTATGTTGATTACAGCCCCAAGCCGCCTTTCTGTACATAATACCTACTTCTTAAGCCAGGCAAAAATCCATACTACTATACTGGTGGTAGGTCTCTCATATGTAAGAGTACGTCTGGGTGGGTACCACCGCAATGTCTATTTCTACCGCCAAGCAGCAGTGTGCATGCACTGTTGTCTTTCAGTTTGAAGGACATTGTAGCCAGTGTAACTACTGGACATAATTGACATATTTCATGATTCACTATACGCATTTAGGAAAACTCTTTTAGGTGACATTAATTAACTTGGACCCTAACATTCTGATAAATCTATTCTTCTTTTTTGTTTTGTTCCTTATAATATTTAATTGAGTAATTATATCGTAAAATTATATTATGCACGTTGTGGTTGCCTGTAGTCTGAGTTACAATTACTTAGCTTTATTTTCTGATTGTTACTATTATGTTTGTGTTATTGTAAACTTTGTTGGCAATCCTCAAATAATAAAATAAAATAAAATAAATAAAATAATGAGACTTAACATCTTATGTCTCAGGATGACGAGCGCAGTGGAATGCCACACAGTAGTTTGTAACTCAAGGTGCTGAATGGTGTTGCTACTGTTTATGGGTGGTCGTATAGCTTACCATCAGACGAACGAACGGCATGGTCGTATCGTCATTCAATGCCATAAAAAAAAAAGAAAAAACTAAACACCCACGTAAGAGGAAGTGGATTGCTGACAAATAAGCATATAACAATTACGTGTAATCAACTAATAAACTTTTACGCAATTAAACTAAAGCGACGGACAGTCTGACAAGTTGTTTATTAGATAATTGTCTGTCGGTCCGATTGTCTTCGGGGTATTGAGTTGTGACGTCTTTTAAGTAAAGAGCAGCGAGTGCATTTATGTTCAGCAACTTTGAATCGTGCTTTTGTTTGCAAAGTTAACAAAAAATTGGAAGTATAATTTTGACATAACGTTATTAAATGAAATCCCATCATGAAAATACCACTTTAAGTTACTCCACCAGTAGATGTAAAAAAAAGTGTAAATTAAAAAAAATATGAATGTCTATAAAATGTAATTTTAATTTTACACGCCCGAATGCTACTAAGAGAATTCATCGCAGCGTCAACATAGCAGTTTCAGTGAGAAATACACCCACGTACACGCTTTTTACGCATTCAATTACAAAATAATAAAATATCCGAAAAACCGTGATTTTTTATAAAAATCTTCGTTATTCATAGATGATTTTTTAGCACAATGTTAAAGTCGTAGGTAAACAAGAGTGAGTGATTGATTTCATTTATTAACGCAATATCAAAATGAGCCTGTATTAAATATACATAGTTTAGTGGACAAGACCATAGAACAAATAAAACAGGACAAGACAAACTTTCTTTGTACCTATGTTATTCTTTATATTTTTATTTATATTTCTCATTTGTGGCTACAAAATACAAAATTATAAAAAGTAGGAAATGATTATCTTCGAATATTTATGGTTAAAAAAAACTGGAAAGGTGGCAGTTGGCAATGATAGGTGTAAGTACCACAATACACATTATATATTTAAATACAAACGATAGATTTCATGTGTGTATATTGAAACAGAATTTGCAATATACATCCAGCATTTCTAACACGTCAGTAGCAGCCCGGCTAGCTCAGTCGGTAGAGCATGAGACTCTTAATCTCAGGGTCGTGGGTTCGAGCCCCACGTTGGGCGATATTTTTTTAGAATATTCGGTCTTGAAATGAAAAATAAATTAAGCTAAATGTTAAAAATAACAAGATACAATATTGAAATTGAACGACAAACCGAAAGCGGAAGCTATAACTTTAGTCTAAATAAATTCAATTGGTGTGAACAGCGAAAACAGGAAGAAGGTCTACAATGATTATACACACACACACTCACGCCTTTTATCCTCGAAGGGGTAGGCAGAGGCGCAACTAGTGGACCCACTTTTCGCCGTGCGTATTCTGTACCATGATGTGATAGGGGGCGAGCCTATCGCCATATCGGGTACAAATTCCAGACTACGAGCTGATACTGAATTTAAATCCCAATATCACTTTGCCGGACCCGGGAATCGAACCCAAGACCTCAGCATTGCAGTCATACATAATATTAAATTAATTGCTGTATGAAATTATTTTTACCACTAGATATGTTCTTCTGATATCTAATCTATACATATTATAATGAAATCGAAAATTTACCGTGTCTGTAAAGTCACTAATTATGAAAATAAAAACTTGCAAGATGCGAGGAATACGTAACATAACCAAAAATAACTTTTGAAATTTTTGTTTATCTATTTGCTCAAATGTTCGTTCGAGTATTACGCTAAAACTACTCCATACCCATAACATACCAGCCCTGTATTATATACTGCCCACTGCTGGGCACGGGCCTCCTCTATTACTGAGAGGGTTAAGGGCTTAGTCCACCACGCTGGCCTAGTACGCGTTGGCAAACTTCACATATCTTCTAAATGCTTATAGAGAACTTCTCAGATATGCATTTCCTTACGATGTTTTTCCTTTAGCGTTAAAGCGAGCGATAATTTACAAAGAATACACACATAACTTTTTAGAAACGTCAGAGGTGCGTGCCGTTGGTTTTGAACCTGCGGACATTCGTCTCGGCAGTACGTTCCACTCCCAATTAGGCTATCGCCGCTCAGAAAACTCGTTGAATTCAAAATCTAATTATTGGGCTTTATTCTGTTTAACATATAGGGTAAGTCGGGGACAGATGGACACAAGGGGGAGCCGGCCCGAATGCGTCGCGCATGTTATATGTTACCTGTGTATTGGGAGGGGTATAACATAACTAAGATAGATTTAAGTCTACGCCAATGAAATTATGGGCACGGCTAGTTGACAAATACATTTCTATGTAAAAAAAAAACATTTATTATTTCTGTGTTATATGGGCAAT
Organism: Sphinx pinastri; assembly: GCA_947568825.1. Taxonomy (NCBI): domain Eukaryota; kingdom Metazoa; phylum Arthropoda; class Insecta; order Lepidoptera; family Sphingidae; genus Sphinx; species Sphinx pinastri. Next base: position 1,761,044 of record OX387627.1, on the reverse strand, counting down.
AACGAAGGTTAATTGACCTAGCGAAATGGCACGTTAACCATATTTTTAGAAGCTATCTTTTCGAAATTTATAATACACATTATAGAAAAAATAATTTCATATTTATGCGATTTGTTATCTTTAATTTGGTTGATTCAAATTTTTCCTTATGTGGCTATTGTTTCGTTAATTTCATAATGAAAACACCAATAAAATGTTAGATTTCGTGCATTTCCTACTAAAATAAGCATCATTTTAATTTGCAACAACACTGTTAGACAAATATTAAATAAGGAATATTTTGGTAGTTTAAAATTTCAAAAAATACCTAAAATTGATTTTTATGTAAATTTAAATTATTCGTAAATCGTTGCATATTTCCGCCCAAAGAAAGCGCGCCGCCGAGTATGGAACGAAATGCTCAAGGCCGTTTGCTCGGGGGAGAGTCTTAAAAACAGTTTGATGACTTGTGGCAAAATCGAATATTATTCACTTCTAATCTATAGGTAAATCTTAAACATATTGACGCCTCCACTCGTATAGTTAATTAGCTATTTCACCATCTTTATTTCCGTTTTATTGCGATTCCTAGGATTTGCTAGTTGGCCAACGTATAACTTTCATCCAATCATAATTTAAGTTACCTCTACCTATATTATAAATGCGAAAGTTTGAATGTATGTTGTTACTTCATCACTCCAGAACGGCTGAACGGATCTGTATGAAATTTGGCACTGAGATAGATTGTAGTCTAGAGTAACATATATATGTCACTTTTATCCCGGGAAAATATATAGCGGGACTTTTATACCGGAAGAACTTCTTCACGCGGGTGGAGCCGCGAGGAAACGCTAGTACGATAAAAATGCATAACTTATTGGTCATACGGGAAAGTATTTTGCGAATCGTGAGGTTTTGAGTTCAATTCCCAAGGCGGGCAACTGTTTATGCGAGTTTTTGATTCGAAGAAAGTTTGCAAGTTCTTTGGGGTTAGAATTTGTGCCCGACATGGCGGTCAGGGTCAAATTACATCTAATGTGTCTAATATGAGCTCGACATGTACGCACCTATCACATCTTAGGATAGATTTAAGCTAGGTAAGATAGGTAGGTAGGCATACGTACTATGGCTGTACTTATGCCTACCGCTACAAAATATGAGGCGTGAACTTATTTTATCATTATCAGTAAAAAAAGCAAGTCTTTCGACGTATTTGCGCTTTTTCACAGCTTAGAGTTACTCACACGATGTAATAGATATTCACTCAGATATTCAATAGATACAAATCACCTGTACTTGCGAATTCACGTGGTATATACAATAAATGTGATTTCTTATCTTTCCGCGTTCTTCTTTCAAACCACTACATCAACCAAAACATTCTCTTGGCCTGCCAGTCCCAAATACTTAAAGAAAAAACAACATAGTATTGCCAGGTTTGGGGTTTGTACCTAAGACCTCTCATTCCACAGTCCATATTATGTATATTATACTGCTGGCAAAAGACCTACCATTCATCAAACTCCTAAAACTCAACTCTATTGTCCAGGTTACGGGCGTTTCAGCCGCAGTGCGCTCGGAGCGTGCGTGTGCGCATTCTTCGCGTCGGGCGTGGAGAACTGCGCCATGTCGTACGTTCTGCCTGCTGCCAGGTGTGAGCTGGAGTTGTCCACCTATCAGGCTGGACTCATCAACATGGCGTTTATGAGCGGTGAGTTTCTTAAACTATTTTAACATTAGGCAGATTATACCATACTCAGGGAAAGCAAATATAAAATGATTACTAACCCATGCTTTTATTATTTTTTTGTTCAATACAATACTAATCCAAAGTGGATATATAATATTTTCTTACGTTTTATTTTTTACTTTTCTAAATAATATGGAATCTACGAGGAATGGAATCTATGTTAGATCTCCTAGGACATACCTATAAAATAAATCAATCGCTATAACAGTTTGAAGTATGACTAAATACTAAAATAATAAAAATTGCTATACTTTGTAAAAATGGGTTTTTGGCCACCTGCCTACAGAGTCATGTTCCGGATTCAAGTCTACATGCAGTTATGCAGTTAGATACAATTTTTGCGGGTGCCACTCACAACTTTCATTAGGTCGCCATAATTAGCGTCTTACTAACTTGTAAACACCCACTTCCATAGAAACTACACATTATCTCATTTGTTTACGTGTTTCAGGAAATAACACGTTGGGAAAATCGTTGCTATCACGTATAAGGAAGCAGGGCTGTTAACCCATTATGGGAAATGGGCAAATTATAACCTTGATGCTAATGTAAACAGTAGATTCGGTGTAATTTGACGTTTGCTGTCGATTCACACGTCACGTGACGTTGAATCTTGTCAATCAGCGGGCTTAGAATGTGGCAAAAATAATACACGACTCCGTTTCGTTTAATTGGGATTGGTTGAGAGACTAACACGTGACCGACGTATTGGTCACAAAGATCAAAATTAATCTGTCAGCTAGCGCTTGGCCCAATTGGGCCATGACGTCTCCTGTCAAAAACGCGAAAATAGTTTTTATTACATACCAACAAGGTTCTAGTTACTAAAAAAATTGCAGTGTTGCCAGAAATTCGAAAGCTGAAAGACGACGTCGTCTTACGAGTTGCGTCTTTTTGCCACATTCTAAGCCCATGATAGCCGTACTGTTAAGGTACAGTTCGAGGTATTTAGGGATCTTGAAAATATAATTTTCATGTCAATGTATGGCCAGCAATGCCCAGTAATATCCGACATTGTTGCTGAATCTATTTCTAGTTGACATGCTATAAGGGCAAAGAGTCATGAGTAGTAGTACATGCTAGAGCCGGCAAGCGTAGTGTAGCCTGTAGGACGCCCTCCAGCCAGGTGGAGTGTCGATTTGCGAAAGGTCGCTGGCAGAAACTGGATGCGTGAGGCCGAAGACCGGGTAAAATGGCGCGTATTGGAGGAGGCCTATGTCTAGCAGTGGACTAAAATATAGGCTGATGATGATGATGCTATAAGGGTTGAATTTAGTATTGCTAAAGACTGCCTTGGTGGCGTAGTTTTATTGCGTGTATTATTATTCGGATAACACCACTTTGCACGAAGGTTTCTGAACATATAGGACTCAGTAATGTTTACAGCGTTGTTCTTCTCGTTTTCAAACTTGTACAAAGTTGTATTGCGCACGCGGTACGACAATCGCGCTGAGATTTCGGGCTCGAGTACCGAATCGGGCAAAGTGGTGTTGGGTTTTTTTGGTTCAGTATTAGCTCGGAGTCTCGAATTGTGCCCTGTAAATGGCAATAGCAAGAAGACGTAGAAGTGCACGATAGCCTAGTTGGGAATGGAACGGTCTGCTGAGATTATGTCCGGAGGTTCAAAACCCAAGGCACACGCCTCTGACTTTTCGAAGTTACGTGTGTATTGTTTATCAATAATTATCGTTCACTTTAACGGTGAAGGAAAACATCGTGAGGAAACCTACATACCTGAGAATTCTCCATATGAATCTCGAGGGTATGTGAAGTCTGCCAACCCGCACTAGGCCAGCGTGGTGGACTAAGGCCTAAACCCTCTCAGTTGTAGGGGAGGCCCGTGCTCAGCAGTGGGCAGAATATAATACAGGGCTGATTGCATTGCAAATGGCAATAGACACACCCATCTGACTATGACGTAGCTGGCGAAATGTGGTTGTGTTAACACCTGTGCCTTCCCCTGAAAAGGGAAAAGGCCGTGGTTCTATGTATGGACCTTTGATTCATTGTTGTATATATATATATACAACATATACAACAGACATTATTAACCGAAGGTATGTACGAACTTATGTAAAAAGTTTCTAGGCTTTTAAGAAAAATCTGGTATTTATTTTATTATTTATTTATTTTTCATTTTTATTGTATACCAACAGACATAACAAAAATATCATTATTTATTATACAAGTAATATGAGGAAAATAATATAGGCAGCGGTGATACCATTGGCGGTCTTATCGCTCGAGGCAATCTCTTACAGACACCATTGGATGGAGATAAGAGAAATAACGAAAAGGGCAGTCAGGGACGTACATAAAAGCTACTATAGAATACACTAAATATAAATAAATATATACATACAAGAGCACAAAAATATTATTTGATACTATGTGGGCAAAATAGCATTTACAGTTTGCTATAAAAATAATGCCGTAGGGACAAAGGTGTCAATCGAATGAATACATATCGGAAGACACACCTTTTGCGATGTGTGAAATTACGTTTACCCTTTTTGGATTAGGTATCAGGTTCAGGTATAAAGCAATGCGCATCATGTGGTTTCGGATGTTTGGAAGCTATGTAGCACCATCTTTGGATGTCCCAAGACTATGCGGAAGGTAGTTGCGTGGGGTTTTTAGTAAAAGCATAGGCTAAGGTTTGGCTATGAAGCGAACCAGCGCGGCGGTTGTTATCGCGACATTTGGCTTGAAAGACCGGAACGTCCATCATGATTAAAGCTCCGTCATAAAATAACATCACCTCTTTTTCTTTTTTTATTATTGCTTTGAATGCTGAGACGAGCATGCCGTACGCTTGATGGTAAGCGATACGACCACCCATAAACAGTAGCAACACCATCCAGCACCTTGAGTTACAAAGCACTGTGTGGCATTCCACTGCGCTCGTCATCCTGAGAAATAAGATGTTAAGTCTCATTATGTCCAGTAGTTACACTGGCTACAATGTCCTTCAAACCGAAAGACAGCAGTGCATAGCGTGGCATGCTGCTTGGCGGTAGAAATAGAAATTGCGGTGGTACCCGCCCAGACGAACTCTTATATATGAGAGACATATCTCCAGTAATCTTCACAAACTTACACAATGCACATTTATAAGAAATAGAAAGGAGGATGAGGATACTAAGAAGGAACATATTTATACAGCTTCTTTCATAGAAGTTACATAATTCCACGAATTCTAAATCACACATCTTGATATTTTGGAAAACCTAAATAAATCTTAATAACAACACATTGTTTACATTATGTACTAGTTCAATTGAAATAGATCTCTATTATCTCCAATTACATGAACCGATCGGTGACAACATTCGTTCCGTATTTGATGGTACTAATAGAAAATTTACTTTATAAAGCATGGTTAGCGCGTGTCAGCGAAATGGATAACTTGTTGACTAAACGGCGCCGTGTTTTTCAAGTAGTCGGCCGTAAGAAAAAACGTCATGCTTGTAGGGGGTAGGTAGAGGTGTAGAGTTCATTATCATTTTAGCAAGGGTATTCCAAAAAAGTAAGTGGGTATATTGGTATATTATTTATTGGGTTTTTGAAAATTCTTGTTATGGTATCAATGCTTGTCTATTTCTGTTCCTAAGTGGCAGTAACAAGCTCAATTATATTTTGGTTTAAAGGCTTTAGTAGCCAGTATAATTACTGAGCATTATGAAATGTACTTATACATATCAGAACTAAACGCGCCTTGCATATTATTAGATTTGAAGTTACGAATATAACATTTTCTGGGCAGTAGTCGCTTACCATCAGGCGAACATTTCTTGGCTTTTCATATTAAAAAAGTGTGTGAGCGTATTAGCATAGTGTATGTATGGTACCCATCTCAAAATGTCGAGGCGAGTCGACTAACACTATTAGTACCAATTCTACCGCTAAAATATTAAAATCTGCGATTATAAGGACAAGGTTTATTTTTTGTAGTCTTTGCCATTGCGTCACTCCCCAGGCACCCCCTTTTTGAGGCGCCCTTAGGCAATGGCCTAGGGGTACCTCAAAAATCTAGTTACGTTCATGCTAATAGTATCGCATATAATTGTGTCCTCTCTTCTACAGGTGGTGTAGCAAGCGCATTCTTCTGGGGGATAGTGGGGGACGTGTATGGAAGGAAGAACACCCTCAGCCTGACCCTGCTACTGGATGCGGCCATCACCCTGGCTCAGAGCACTGTCGCAGACTATAGGCTGCTACTGGCTGCTAGAACTATCAATGGATTTGTTATCGGTAAATTTATTTATTTATTATATGGACTTGATAAAGGTCCCACGAACACGCTGGACGCAGGCCGCTTTTGTCGTTCATCTGGAAATCTTTAGGGGAGGCCTACGTTCAGTAGGTGGACATTTTGTGGCTGATGATGATGATGCAATTTATTTATTCACACATGCTTTATATACAGAAGTACATAGGCGAAATTAATGCTATAGGGATTCTCTAACATAACTAAGGGTGGTGCAGAGATAAACAAGGTAGGTGCATCAAGAAATGGCAACACTCTATACAGCAGACTAGCTCGTGATCGCGTCTGTACCCGTGTTAAAGACCGTTCTTGTAAAAATGTGTTAAGATATTTAGCGCTGCAGAGGTCTGCAGCGCTAAATGACACTCAGGTGTGCAAGATAGTCCACTGTATTTTTGGTGATGACTAAGTCTGATAGAACCAGTAAGACCTTTTGTTATGTGCTCTGTACCGTGAGTATATACCGTAGTCGGCGAAAAGAATCGTCTCAACTTGTCTCGACTTGTTTTTGGCGGGATGGTGTGACGTCCCGTCTGTGTTGCCACCCGCATAAACTATAGACTGACGTATAGTCTGTGGCGACAGTCCGCCACAAAGTAAAGATCTATAGTGTTTGCTTAACTCCGTATAGGATAAAAGTGCGTAATTGCGTATAGTTAATCCTACAGTGACTTCAGTTATTATATGGAACTAATCAAATTAATGTATAGGTACTTGATTCGTTGAGTTTGCCTTAAGCCCGGCTAGCTCAGTCGGTAGAGCATGAGACTCTTAATCTCAGGGTCGTGGGTTCGAGCCCCACGTTGGGCGAAATGTTTTTGCTCATCTGGTAGACATTGCAATAACATTTAGGTGTTATATTCAAATTTGTCTATGCTATAGTCATTTCTTTCGGATCGTTACAAGCCCGGCTAGCTCAGTCGGTAGAGCATGAGACTCTTAATCTCAGGGTCGTGGGTTCGAGCCCCACGTTGGGCGAATTTTTTTTGGTCTGTGTTTAACTTTTTAATTTTAATTAGGACAATGCGATTCAAATAATAATACGAACGTCAATGACCTTTATGTGTCAAATGTAACTTGAAAAGTACAAAATTTGCATAGGAAACTTATTAGCATATCAATTAACGTTTATTTTACTTTGTCTAATTGACTCTTACATCAAATTTATATAAAAACGTTATTGCTAAATTAGCTTAATATAATATTTAGTTATTTAGACGTCACAATATGGCGCAAAGTGGATCCTATTCTTATTTGAATCGCATTGTACAGTCAGCCACATAACTAGTTGAACAAATTCAAAACTTTAAATTGCCTGTACGTTTTTGTGTTCTTAACAATTTCTGATTCTCCCTTCACAAAAATAAAATAAAATGAATTTACTTTACTTCACACAAAGAAAAAACAATGTTTCAATTAAACTGAACGCGTCTAGGCGATTCGAAGTTTTCAATTTGTACAGCTACTTATGTGGCTGATTGTACATGCTATAGTGAACTCTCTTAGGCCATTACAAGCCCGGCTAGCTGAGTCGGTAGAGCATGAGACTCTTAATCTCAGGGTCGTCTCGGGGGTTCGAGTCCCACGTTGGGCGTTTTTTTTTGTATATTTTCAGCAGAGGCAAATTTGTGATAATGTATAGTTTTATCATACTTAGAGAACAGAGATCTCAGTGATGTATGGAGTCAGGGCTGAATATGTCATCATTTTTATATTAATTTTGTAGGTGGACCAGCTACTCTGGTGTTCTCGTATTTGTCTGACCTGGTGGGGGAGAAGAAGCGCCAGTTCTACCTGAGCATCGTCGGCATGAGCTTCGTCGCAGCGTGGGTAATGTTACCGGGTGAGAGTCTAGATATTGTAATTTGTTTTGAAGATTACTTTAATAATGTACCCATTTTTTAAACATCCTTTACTTATTCACTTTAATTAAGCCTTTCACAATATAAAAACGTGCAGTGACATGAGTGAAAAATTCCCTCCAAAATCCATGTAGCGTTGTGGTTACTTCTTACATCTAATTTTTTTAAACTTTTATTGTTATAATTAGAAGGTTATAGATTAGGGATGTTCTAGAATAAATCCTAGGTTCCTGAAAATAAAAATTTACATTTCAAGGTTTTTTTGCGGTTTCGATATTCCTTATATAAATAAATTCTCATATAATAGAAATCCAGCATTGTCTAGATAAATGTAGATAAGCGAATCGATTAGAGAGTGCGCTCGCTTAATGAATAAGACATCAGCCCGCGAGTTGTGGGTTCGGAGCTCGGCATATGCAATGAGATTTTTCGAAAGTCGCATATCTTTACATACGCAAATGTTAAGTAAAATTAAGACGCGTTTTTATGTATAACGGTAGAATTTATTTTATATGAGTAAATGGTACTTAATACCATTTTTTTTATTTTATTAACTGTCAATTTAAATTTATTGCAGTGCTATGCTATGCTACAATTATTGACAGGCACATAATCATGGACCCTGTCAGACACGCCAAAAAATACAACAGGGGAAACTATTTCGTTATATTTTTTTTCCTTGTCTAAAAAAGAGTAACAAACTGCCAAGTCAAAGGTTCGATTTCAGACACAGGACACGTGCATTTGAACTCGCGGTTCCTCACTTAATAGCCGATCTGTCAGGTCTGTGGTAGGATATATTTTCTATCCCGAATAGCGATCACCATACATAGGGTATTAAAAACCACCATTGTGGCCCACGTAAATGTGTCACGCTCCGGATCGGCCTGCGTTCCTCCCATTATTTTTTTTATAAAATGATCTCTTTTTTATATCCCCTTTCCTGCCAGCCCGAGCTGGCTTTTTTGTTTTTGATTATCATTGATTTTACTCCCAATAAAAATGTCGGTAGTTATATAAGTGACCATTGGTATTAATAATCATTATGAATATTAATGTATCTTGACTTATGAAAGTGCAACTCTATTCGCCTACGTGATGAATAAAGTATTTTTTTTTATCCGGTTCAAACAGGCCGGCATAATTGTTTCGATTGACGAGGGATAATCGTCGTTCGTCAGTCAACGCTCTGCGCTTATCATTAGATGCAGTGGAGTCACTTTTTCGTACGCGTTTAAAAATAACAGACATACAAATATCTTCGTTTAGTAAAACACGAAATATTTCGGTGTCAGTAGGAGGTAAGTTTAAGTCTAGCTCTAACGGAACGTGGACAGAAGTCCATAACTACTAACTGTACACTGCAATTGCAGATTAGAGGTCAGTGTCACGTAGTTATGTACACAACGGATATCGGTTTTACTCACTTTCGTTCGTAACTTCGACCATGAGAAACTCTTTTCCTGTGTTATTCCCATAGGTACATTTGATGGAAAGTAGTTTGTGGCATTTTCCAGGGATGATCAAGATCTATAAATGTCCAATCAAAATGTTTCTAAAAAGATGTTAAATTAACACTACAAATTAATAGACAGTTAAAAAGTATTTTTATGTTTATTAATACGATTGAGGAAAGTCTGTCTCAAGTCGGATATACTTGTATATATTATCCAGAATTCGACTTATGATACGGTAGGTTCTCTACTACGTCAAATATCTTCATAACCTCTGCGACTAGTTCTTTTAATTTCAATATTGTATCATAATTTTCGTACTTTACACTGGTGGTAGGTCTCTCATTATGTAAGAGGCCGTCTGGGTGGGTACCACCGCAATGTCTATTTCTACCGCCAAGCAACAGTGTGCATGCACTGTTGTGTTTCGGTTTGAAGGACATTGTAGCCAGTATAACTACTGGACATAATGAGACTTAACATCTTATGTCTCAGGATGACGAGCGCAGTGGAATGCCACTCAGTACTTTGTCAGTCAAGGTGCTGGATGGTGTTGCTACTGTTTATGGGTGGTCGTATCGCTTACCATCAGGCGAACGGCATGCTCGTCTCGTCATTCAATGGAATAAAAAAAAAAACTTTAGTAAAAACAACAAGCCGAAGGTAGGAAATAATTATATTGCACGTAAAATTTCGTAAACTTAATCTATATCGATTGAGCTCTAATTTGTTTGCATTACAACGCATTAAGGGATCACATTATATTACCTAATGTATACATTTGCTTATAGTTTTATGACCGGTAATTGACTATCGATAAAAATTCTTATATGAGATAATACTATTCTTTTTTAGCTCTTGCCTGGCTGGTGATACCATTCAAGCTACCTGACTACCCAAATGTACTGCCGATTTCTTCCTGGAGACTATTCCTAGCTCTGAGTAGTCTACCAGGATTCATAGCTGGAGTGTGGGTGATGTACTTGCCGGAGAGTCCACGTCTTCTCTTAGACACGAATAGAGGAGACAGAGCGTTGAAACTTATTGAGTATATTCACAAAGGAAATTTCGGAAATGATGCAGTTTTTAAGGTATCTAATATTTGTTTTTGCTGCTGAATGATGAGACAAGATCATTATTTAATAATGTTAAGGCTGCTTATAAATAGTATCGTCAGCCAAAATATAAATAAAAATGTCTTACGTTTACGCGAATGTTAGACATTGAAATGGAACTACTATTACGGATTTTATCGCAGTTTTTTTTTCTTCGTGGTCACGGGGCGGACCACGAAGTGCTGCAAAGCCTTTGAAAGGTCGGGAGGAAAAAATGCGTATTAGTAGTTTACGCATACTCACGCCTTTCATCCCCGAAAGGGTAGGCAGAGGCGCAACTAAGGCACCCACTTTTCGCATCGTGTATTCCATCCTATGATGTGATAGGGGGCGAGCCTATCGCCATATCGGGCACAAATTCCAGACTCCAGTTTGATACTGAATAGAAAAATCCATAATCACATTGCCCGACCCGGGGATCGAACCCGAGACCTCAGCATTGCAGCCGTACCGTAATACAACAACGCCACCGAGGCAGTAATAGTAGTTTAATTTCAATATAAACAATAAATTGCTGTTTGGCAGGTGCACACAGCATTCGTTGGTTTATGACCTTTTCATGCCGTGTTTTAATATAACTAGGTTTTCCCTGCAGCTCCACACGTGTGAGAGACGTTGTACGTAATTAAAGTCCCATTGTTTATTTATCCACCAGTTTCCACGGTTTCTAAATTTACTGCTTGCATACCTCTAAATATCTCAGCTTATTCATTTATAAAATTTTTAGTACAATAATTTCCCATGTTACAGATAAAGAAATTGATCCCGGATAACATGTTTCTGGCTAAAACCCTGAACGCAGAAGAGAACAGAACTAAAGACTTGTTCATGAACGTCCTGAAAGATTTGAAAGTGTTCATCTCCAAGAGTTACGTCATGAAGTCTTCTCTTATACTCTTCGTTTTCTTCGCGAATATGTCTGCGTGAGTGTTATTTTGGTATGGTTATGAGGATCCCATTTTACATTAACTGAATGAGACGAGCAAGCCGCTCGGCTGATTATAAAAAGACAGTGCATAAAAGTAGCAACACCATCCAGAATTACAAATTATAAACCATTGCGTGGCATTACATATCATTACTTGTTTATACTTCTACTTTTAGCATTCCTTAATTGCTTTTCATTTTTATGAGATATAATAGCCAGCAAACAACTTGACAATTTTCTCACAATACCGTAAAACCTCCACAGTATGCTCAAGTTGTTTGCCGGCTATTATATTCTTAAGTTAATCTAAAATTTTGTTTAAAATTTCAGCGGTTTCGGTCTGAACATGTGGATACCAGAACTGCTTCTTCGCATGCAAGGAAGGGAATGTAGGCTTGCCGCTGCCAACAGAACTGGTAACGCCACGGTCTCCAACGCAACGATTGCTTGGAAAGAGTTCACCAAACTGTATGGTAGTTACCCGAAACCTGAACACATTGTGGGGTATAATGACAGTGACTTTGGACACGAAGGAAGAGAGGATACTTGTGATGCCACTATGGACACAGAGGTAAAGTATTTAATACAAGCTGCTGTGCCTTCGTACGCTAAGTTTTCTAAAGCACTGGGAGATAATATACTTAGATTCTTGTGAATGAAATATCATTTGGAATGGGACCAATGTTCTAGAGATTATTGTTAAAATGAACAAAAACTTTCGCTTTATGATAATATACACAATCTTTATGGTACAGGTGGTCAGGCGGATATATAACAAGCGACCAAATGCTTGTGACTAGCAAAATTATTAATATTTTAGCACCGAGAGTTCATTTTTTTAAATTATGGTTTAGTTCTGTATCATTCACCTGTCATATGTTCATAAATGTATTGTTATTCGGCATTTAAAATACAAGTCAGTCCTTGCAATGATTATACTGTGCTGCGTCCCTTATATTATTTTATTGTTCTAACATTACACGTCTACTCTATCCTGATGAGCTTAGCATCCAAGCTACCCGACTTATCTTTTATTATAAGACTACCTGGTGGAATTGATTAAATTTCTGGTTGGATTAGATTTTCTTGATTCCTTCCTAGGTGTTCACATCAGGCCTCATAGTGGGAGCATGCTGCGTCCTTGGTAACGCAGCTTGCGCCATCCTCTGCGCCAGAGGGGGCGCCCGTGGAGTGAAGAGAGCTGCCGCAGCCTGCGCGGGCGCATGCGCACTTGCCTGCGCTTGCCTCGCTGCCAGCGCGTGCGCCTGTTCCAACTCTAACAAAATGGCAGTAGCAGCCGCTGCAGCACTGAATGCGGCCTCGCTTAATGGCAATGTACTGCTGATCAGGTTGCTACTGCATGCGCTCCCGGCTAAATTAAGGTTTGTTTTTTGATGTAGTATAGCTGATGGGTCTAGTTAATTGGCCTGGCGATATCTGTAATCTTATACATTTAGGTAAAATTATACGAAGTATTTTCGGTCACCCAAATTTATTCATCCTACACGGCAGATGTGACCAGGTATTTATTATTTCCAGTGGTCTCGGCGTCTGCTGGGGCGCGTGGTGGGGCAGAGCTGGCGGCGTAGTTTCCAACTTGGCTGTAGGAGTGTTACTGGATTTCTCATGTCCAGCGCCATTTATAGCTGTTGCAGCTCTACTAGCACGTAAGTAGTAATTTTTTTAATGGTCGTTAACCGCGCATAATGTAAAGTGTGCGTTCCAAAAAAAACAATTTTCCTTGTCTACATCCAAAACAAGTGATTACTAACTTACTAGCACATTTGTCGAATTTCTAATCTACACTAATATTATAAGGAGGAACGATTCAGTTTTTTGTATGTTTGTTACGTATAAACTCAAAAATGATTTGACCGATTTTAAAAAATCTTTCAGCAATATAAAGCTACATTATCAGCGAGTAACACAGGCTACTTTTTTCTCGAGAAAATATAAAGTGGCATTTTTATCCCGGAAAAACTCTACCACACGGGTGGAGCTGCGAGCAAAAGTCAAGATACATTGAGAAGGGAGAATCAATGTATTAAATCTAATATTTACTTTTTTACATATCCATGTACCAGAACAACCAGATATCTTAAATTCTAATTATTGTTTTAATTTTTTAGTATCAGTCGGTGGCATAATGGTAATCAAGCTAGAAGATAACAAAGAAGAAGCAGTTCAGAAAGAAGAAACGGACCAAGAAAGCGGGGCAGACAAGAACTTAGGACTAGATAGATACATATCAACGTATATGTAGGAAATAAATAAAGAGTAGATATATTTGCCCAGTGCTATGCACTTTACGTAGCTAAATTGAAAGGTTTGCTAGTGGCATAAATGGTAGAATACTCTAAAAGTATTCCTCGTTGGCAGGCTTTCACGTCAGTAAGTGTAAAAATTATGTAGAGTCGATGGAAACGAGTGACGAACACACACTCAAAGAATACTGGCTAACAGAGCCATGCGTGGTCCGATAGTGTGCTGTAAGCTGTTAAGGCTACCTTATAATAGTGACAAACACTACACTGCGCTCGTCGTGGCTGCTTGACTGTTAATATGCATTTATAACCGCAAAATAATGACACTTTGGGTTTCTTAAATGCGCGTACCACGATATATCTTCGTCTCTTTATTTTTACCGACGACCACAAAAAGCCAGTTTTATAAATGTTAAAATTTGGTTACCTAAAAAATGAGTTTTTTCGACCCTGTGAAACGGGGTAATCGAGAGATTCAAAATAATGACTAAGAACCAATTTTATTTAAATCGATAAGAGATTTAAATGTAGATAACGTAAAATGAGCCATTGTAAGTTAAGTATAGGTTTAAGGATGTATTTTTTGTATATGAAAAGCCATGTTATTTATATTTATCATCCGTTATTTATATCGGTACTGAGATACAAAAATATTCACGGAAGAAATTTCGGACCAATAGAATGTTAAATTAGTTGGATATTAGCCAGCGTGACGTAAACGTATTTTGCTATTTTTAATTTATTTCCATTATGTAATAGGTATGTATTTTAGACTGACGTGCAGCAGATCATAGGGTTGATATTCCAATGAATTTACGTTTTATCGTATCTTTAATGAAATAGTTTCGTTTAGGGATTTTATTCTATGGAAATTTGAACAGCGCCCCGGTGAGCGTATTTGGAACTTAATACGACAGCGAAACGAAATTCCGCGCGTGTAAACTTTTAATAGTAAATCATGTAACCATAGACAAGCATGTGTCAAAATGTATAGAAAATGGCAGCACGTGTCTCTTTTTTGACGTATGGTATTGTCTAACGAATACTAAATACCTTTGATTAATTATGTACCTCGATAGACACTGAACGTTTCAAACGCGTCGAAAAAAATATAGGCTAATAATTCCCCTCTAAATGAGTTCAAGCTAATTGATTTTTGTTGTTTTTCATGGATATAATTATCTACCCGTTTTAATAGAAACCATGTAATAACTGGTATCATTATGCGCGCACACAAGGATACGCAGAATGATGCAGCGATAGCGTATGACACAGCTGTCACGCATACTAGCTTAAGAAAAGTTGGCCTGTTTTTTTTAGTTTCATTGCAGCGCGTCACTATCTAGGTATATAATTAATCAAAGCTAATACGTTAACTTACTCGATACTATACAATAATGCGTAAATTCCTGCTAGGATCTGCTAGGATACGGATCAAGGGGTTTTAACACAATGCAACGTTATCAGCATGTATTCTAGAGCATGTTCAATACTGTTAGATACATGCTCTACCCATCCAGCTGTATCTATTGCTAAACCGACTATGGTCTGTGTTTTTCTTAGTTCAAAATACTTACTATTGAATGCCCAAATGTTCGTATTTATTTTTGTTTTTTGTTCCATTAGATAATAAATAAGCCAAGAATAAACAGGTTATACAAAAATTCAAGCATTCCATGCATTCCAAATCTGTGATGAAAAACATATAGATTATATTTTTAGAAGAATGTGTAAAAAATAAAATTTATTTATACACAAAAATAAATTGTCTATTTATAAAGGACGTTGTTTTATTTTTAATATTACTTGTACACTTGGATTCTGATAAAATATTACGTACTTGTGGTGGACAGAAGTGTGATTTAATCCTTAATACCCTTGGTTTGTATTAGGTTTTAGGCAAAATAAATAGTTTTTGGGACAAAAGTAAAAAATCAAAGTAGGGGCTTATACTATAAAAATTAGAAAAGACTACACACGAGGGTAGTCATAAATAACCTCTCCACGTTTTATGTTAGCCTAGTACTTCGGAACCAAATCACGTTGGAGGGTACTCGATGACTTCCTTATTTATACCTTGTACATACTTTTACACAGATACTTAAGAGGGCAGTAAGAACCTTACTTGGTTTTACAAAGACAAGGTTTTGCCTACGGCTCCGCCCGCGAGACAAAATTTTCCGGGATAAATATTTTCCCTAGATACAAAGTAGCCTATGGCACTCAGGAGTAATGTACTACCTTCCTATTAGTGAAAAATCTAAAGCGGTTCAGTGTTTCCAGTGATTAGCCCCTACAAATCTACAAACAAACTCACAACCTTCTCTTCTTTATAATATTAGCATAGATTATTAAAGGGTAGTTACAAAATAAAACTTCTCTATATTTTAAGTGAGCCTAGTACTTTTGTGCCAAGTTCATAATGTGAGAACTTTAGAAAATTTTAATAACATTGGGGATTTTTAATAAATCAACGCATAGGGTCATATTTTTATTACTACTTACGGTTTTGTCTCTACCATCGACCACACAGCGTTTCTATAAGTCATGGTTACTGTGTCAAGTTTGCAATTGGGAAAGCAAAAGGAAAACCTTTGTTTTGTAAACAAATAAGTTTCGAATAAAAAATTGGTTAGATTAGATTAGATAAAAAACTCATTTTATTTACTAAGATTTTTTATTTTTAGCCAAATCATTAAACTTCTCACGAGATATCGTTTAACATAAAAATAAACAAAAAAAAACACTAAATTGAATACCTCCTACTTTTTGGAATTTGGTTATACATACATACATACACACTCACGCACTTTATCCCCGAAGGGGTAGACAGAGGCGCAGCTAGTGCACCCACTTTTAGCCGTGCGTATTCCGTCCCATGATGTGATAGGGGGCGAGCCTATCGCCATATCTTGCACAAATACCAGATTCCGGGCTGATACTGAGTCGAAAAACCCAATATCACTTTGCCCGACCCAGGGATCGAACCCGAGACCTCAGCATCACTGTCGTACCGTAATACAAATACGCCACCGACGCTGTCAGAGGAATTTGGTTATATATATTTGATTATTTCATATTATGTCACGTTGCTACTATTGTAAATTTGTTCCTATCGCTACATTTTCATATATTTTATTACATATACTTATTTTAATACTTATAATGGAAATCACAGTTTATTTTGTACAGGGAATTATATCACACAGCATTTGACTTAGCTTCTGGCGATTTGTCTGGTGGTAGAAACCAGGCCGCGACCACGCTACCTATAAAAAAAAACATCTTAAGAAGTCCTTGCAGGTATGTAATTATAAATAATGACTCCGTTGAATCTTCGTTTTTAATGAAAAGGCCTCCAAACAAAAAAAAACTAAAAGGACTCATTTTAATATATAAATTCATCGAAGGAATAATTTTGTTACTGTGACATTATATTTTCTACAGGGAATCTTTAGAATCTACAGTGTCTACAAGCCTTTAATATGGGTTTTTATATAGCAACCACCAAGAGCTTTTAGTTTTTATATACCAGCAAGAGCTGGTTATAGAAAAGGTTATAGGTATCCGCCTATCATACACAAGGTGTAAACTCCGCCATAGTGGCCTTCGTGAGTTTGTCGCGTTCCGGGATTAGCCTCAGTTTCAAACAGACTGGCATAATTATTAAGTCGACATGCGAAGATCATATTTCGTCAGTCGAAGTTCAATTTGGACCCTCATGTTGCCGTGTCCGCATATAAGAAACGTTTTACTCAGCAGAATTCCAGGACGGAAAAATTAGAATAAGAAGTTCTATAATTTTGCTTCCTGTGTTGAGTAGTACTTTATTATTTCAATCCAAATTTCTCAGAGGAAATGTGGTAATAGTGAAGCTTAAAAATATAAATAATCTATTAGTAACTTACTGAACACCAGTAACGACCAAAGGTAGAATGTGCCTTGGCAGTAACTGAATAACAGATTCCCCACCAGGTTTATGCCGACGAACGCACAACTCCGACCCACCATAATGCTTAGACAGGTCGCCATCCCTCTGTAAAGATGAAAAATATAATTATGATGTAGATAATTAACTGGTGGTAGGTCTGTCATATGTAAGAGACCGTCTGGGTGGGTACCACCGCAATGTCTATTTCTACCGCCAAGCAGCAGTGTGCATGCATTGTTGTGTTTCGGTTTGAAGGACATTGTAGCCAGTGGAACTACAGGACATAGTGAGACTTAACATCTTATGTCTCAGGATGACGAGCGCAGTGGAATGGCACACAGTACTTTGTAACTCAAGGTGCTGGATGGTGTTGCTACTGTTTATGGGTGGTCGTATCGCTTACCATCAGGCGAACGGAATGCTCGGCTCGTCATTCATTGCCATAAAAAAAAAAAAAAAAAAAAAAAAAAAAAAAAAAAAAAAAAGATAAATAAAATTATACTGGTATATTTCTTTGCTTTCGAATCCGAGAAAGGGCAAAATTATGTTTGTGATACTTCCTGGTGCTACCTAAGATATCATTAACTTTCGGATAATAGTAAAGGATATCCTAGTTTACTTCGACACATCAGCTTCACAGTCATCTAGGATCCTTGAAGCTAAATTCATTTTTATCATAATTTTTCACATCTCTTCATATTTAGTCATAAATTAATGGCTCGTTTCGATGATTCGATTTCTAGAAATAGACTTCGTCTTTAGTGGTATAATTTTCTCAAATTTAGACAAAACTATAACCACAAGGCTTAGTTGTCTTGCCATGTTTTCAAAAAATTACCTATAAGAAGTAGGGTACAAATCCACGAAGAACGAAGCCAGGATCCCCATGCCTAGGCAAGTGCTGGTGAAGATGACGAAAAAGAACACGCTGGATATCGTCTCTGGCGTGAGGTTCAACATCACCCCGCTAAAAGATGACGCTGAGAGGATCGTCAGGAGAACCACCCTCCGCCTGTTAGGGAGACAGGATATCACGAAGTTTAGGAAGGAGAAGATGCACTGTGATATGATGAGGGTGTAGATGACGTTGTTCTCGACGTTCCCGCGGCAGATGTCTGTCTGGAATGAAATTTTCAGTTATGAATATCATGTTGCTGGGGAAATTTATAAACCAGTTATCAAATTTATTGTTTGTGTTAGTTATTTTGTATTTAATTTATTATTTTATGTAGTTCTTATCATAAGATTCATATTTAGCTCCAATATTTTTTTTGGATTTATACCAGATACCAGTATGGAAATTCTTACTTCACGTATTCAAATAACAAAAAGCATCTAGTTTAGCAATTAACTGTAAATTTCATTACATAACTGTGTCAAAATAGAATATTGGTAGCTCGGTATCATTCAGTTACTATAGTGCTAAATACAATAATATGCTGAGAGCGTATGCAAAACGCCTTATACTCACAACAGAAGAATTTGCTGAGGCTTGGACAGGCGGTTTGAGGGTCATCAAGGAACAGATGTTGCCTTCACCAGCTGTGCTCGACTCCATGGATATCCTGACAAGATTCAGGATCTGGGGCAGCCACATTAGGAAGCTGTTGTTTCTGTGAACCAAAAAAGATCAGCGTCCAATATTTTGATTTTCTCTTTTTTTCATAAATGAGTAAGTACCATTAGGTTTGTTTACGTAATGCAGTAGTAGTAGTACTGCATTACGTACTTATTTACGTACTTCAATTATCCAATTTAACGCAAAAAATGACATAACAATATAATTGAATTTTCTTTTTATGCCATACCCTATCGTGAACATCATTACAATCAGCATAGAACTATGAAAGTAAATAAATTATCTACTATTGTCTCTTAAAGCTATGATCGTAAGTTTCAGGATGCTATCTTCATGAAAGACCTGTTTATTTACCTACCTTGAAAGTGTATTTCCGTAAAGAAGTAGCACACAAGTCATATCCTTTATTCTAAGTTTTTTTTTTACATTTTTATATATAAGTTATAAAATACATATAAAAATATAAAAAAAAAATCATCCTCCCATGACGAGGCTCAAGACCCAAGCCACGGGTAGTTAGGGATTCAAAGTGAGGAATCTCCTCACAATGAGTGCCGTGTCCAACAATACTGCCTTCTGCATCTGGCTCTTGACCCAACGACCAATTGAGAGCCTCTTAAGATGTTGGTCAAGGCTCTTTGGTATCAACCCATGTGCAGAAACGATAATCGGAACAATAACTGTGGAGTCCACATCCCACATGTCATCATGTGCCAAATCTAAATATTTAGACATTATTATTAAAATACTTTTAAAAATGTACCGGCAAGGTCCGTAGGATGGCATAGTGTCAACAAGTCAATATAAAAATATTTTTAGGTTCCATCTACAAACACGAACGAGAAAGATTCCATTTTGTCGGACACCATTCTTCAGAAACGTAATTTGTTATCTTACGCTATATTTTATGACAGATCCTATTTACTCTGCAAATTCTCCAGACAACACAATTTCATGTAAATATGAGCCCAAAAAACCTTCTCACGTGATGTACACCACACCCACGATGTAGTACAGCTGCAGGCTGCGGCGAAGGTACGGGAATCGGAATAGAGGGGCACTCTGCTCCACTATCGCTCGAAGGACCGACATCTGCTTTTTGGTGGTCGCGTCTTCTAGTACCAGTGAGTCGACCTGGAATTATTGTGCGTAATTGTTTATTGGAAATTAACACACACACAGATTCACGCTTATTACCTTTTTGCAAAGAGCTAGTGCACACACTTCTGACCAAATGTATTTCATGACGTGATACGGGGCGAGCTGATCGAAATATCAGACCTAAATTTCAAACTTTGGGCTGGTACAGTGCAGAAAATGGAAAAATTACTTTTCCCGCCACGAGATACCACCGAGGTAGCAAATGAAAATTGATTGTTCAAATTGTGGAATATTGACATATCTTTTATGTATTTAAAGGAAAAATAAACATATTTAATCAATGCTAAAATATCTATAAACCTACTAGTTTTTGCCCGCGGCTCCGCCCGCGTGAATGAGTTTTCCCGGTATAAAAGTCCCGCTTTATATTTTCCCGGTATAAAAAGTATACATAATCTACCCGTAGCTTATATGACACGTTCGTAGATTTACCATAGTAGCGCCATCTATTGATTACTTACTCAACCCAGTCGAAAGGTATCGACATCTGTTAGAATCATTTGGAGTTAACAGATAATTGTGACTGTCAAATAATAACAGACAAATAATTAGCAATAAATTAAAATTGCGACTATAATTTGAGATTTAAACTATCCTATCTCTCAAGTTGGATCGAACTGCACATGGTGTGCGAATTTTATTATAATCGGTTAAGTGGTTTAGGAGTCCATTGAGGACAAACATTGTGACACGAGATTTATATATATTAAGAAGATAAATCAATAGACACTAATTCTTGTGTAATCTTGTTTGGTGAACTTATAATAAATAAATAATGTACTTTTCTGTTTTGTTAACGATTAAGATAACTTTTAACTTACCTTCAATTCCTCCTTAGTACCCCTATGATTGATAGCGTGAATCTTCTTCAATATTGCCAGAGCCTCTTCTTTCCTTCCACAGTTGAACAGGAACTTGGGCGATTCGTAGAAGAAGTAAATGCCTATTGCTCCTAATCCAGAAGGTAACGCCAGGACTACCACCAGCACCCTCCAGGGTCGATAGACGATCCCTAATAATGGCACGTCGATTGCCAAGTCCAATTTCAAAGTGGGGTAGGCAAGAACTAAAAAATATCAAATACTTATTTTATTCTTACCAGATGTCGCTAGTTGTAAGTTATAATTTTCACATAAAAGGTGGCTACATATTGAAATCTATTATGAATCGGCTGTAATGACTTGTATACTAACTTGCACCCATAGCTGGTGATAGCAGTAAAAGACAAGTCATCAACAGCATGTACTTGCTTCTCACTCGCTGGATGCAGGACTCGCCCACCAGCGTGTAAGTTGCTGAATTTGCTGAACACGAACTGAAACAATTTGTAGACTTTGGGAATTAATAATAAAATGAAGTCCGTATTCCAAAACTCAATTTAGGAGCAAAACTATTATACTTTTTTTTGGTATGCCAAAATGATTCCGCCACATCTTATAGTAAGTGTTGTGCTAAGAAAGTAAAGTGAATAAAGTGGTATCTAAATAGAATATCGATTGACGAGAGATCTTTTTCTCTCTTTAGTCGACAGAACAATTTTGCCGACCTATTCTGTACTTATTGGAAATAAAAAAAACAATGTTTCTAGTATCTATATTACAGACAGTTACAGTAAAATTGTCAACATCGAAATAAGATTCCAGAATATTTAATTGACAAAGATTTATTACAAATTAATGTGGCATAGACATAAAGACCAATACTGAAGCGACTGTCTACTCAGCTCTATTCATTGTTTTCAACATGATACTTAAAGATGCCATTAGAATTTATTGACAATTAACCTCCCGTGCCTTATGTATCCGCGTGTCTTGTTTCGATTGGCGGAATCTGATTGCTTCAATCATTTGAGAATCAAGGATCGCCGTTCAGTCCAAACCTATTGCAACACAGTATCTCTATTGTTGTCAACAATAAATATGTGAGAGATTGAGTTTCTAAGTTTGGGTGCAGAGCATAATATCTGAAATCACGTATCTTATTCTCTCAATTCTTTCAATAATAGAAATTTACAATAACCTTACCCACTATCTTTTGCTATCAATTTATGCTTTGAAGAAGGAATATTTCCAAATAGTCTAAAATTATCCATTATTAAGCCAATATTTAATAAAAGGCGATAAAACCTCTTTAAGTAACTACAGGCCGGTGGCATTAATACCAATATTTGCTAAGATTATTTGAAAAATTATACAAAGCCGATTATATAACTTTCATGAAAATAAAAATGTATTAATTAATTGTTGAGGAACAAAATGGATTCAGAAGAAGTAAATCTATTAATGCCGCAATATTTGATTTTCTTAAGAACATTATGAGTAGTAAAGATAATAGAATGCCTATTTGTGCCCTTTACATGGATATGACTAAGGCATTCGACTACGCTGATCATGAAATATTGCTTCATAAACTAGAAAGATACGGTATACGTGGCAAAGGACTAGAATTAATCTCTTCTTACTTAAGTAACAGACAACAATGTACAGAAATTACCAACACTGATATTGTTAATAAAATACCGGTCAAAATTAAGGAATGTAAAATATGGAGTTCCTCAGGGCAGTGTTTTGGGTCCACTATTGTTTTTGGTGTACATTAATGATCTACCAAATAATATTAATCATCCAACCGTACTGTTTGCCGACGATAGCACAATAGTTATAAAATCTGATAAATAATACTATTATGAAGATGAAATAAATATTACCTTAAAACACTATACTATACTGGTGGTAGGTCTCTCATATGTAAGAGTCCGTCTGGGTGGGTACCACCGCAATGTCTTTTCCTACCGCCAAGCAGCAGTGTGCATGCACTGTTGTGTTTCAGTTTGAAGGACATACAGCCAGTTTTTTTTTTTTTTTGTTATGGACATTACGGTCAGTAGCCTGACGCGAGTCGGCTTTTCTGACCACACCGGACTTTCGGGCGAACGCTTTAGGCGCTCCAACCCTTTACATTTAAACGACCACGCTGAGGGCACCCCCTAAGTGGGGTACGAGACTCGGCTCAGGGCAGTCGTTGGAAGATGATTGAGACATCAGCGATTAGGGGATTTTAGCGGTGTAATACACCAATCTATCCATTGTTTTCTTCGGCACGCGGGCCGGAACTGCTAACTGGGTCGGGACATCGGAGGACGCGGCGAGGTCCTCGACGGCGAGGACGGTACAGCGGTCTTGAGGAGTGTGAGAGTTTCAATAACTCGTGCTTTCTTTGAATGGCCAGAGTGATGGCATCATCTGGATCGGTCAGGACTGAACGGGGACGTCTCCATTTCGCGCGGTCAAATGGAGTATAAATGGATGAGTTTCGGATGAGCGGATTATGATGATTAACCGCGTGGTCAAAGTAGCGCCTGCTAAGGGTCTGAATAAAGTGCCTGATGGTCGGCATGTTGGTGTCCACGTGGAGGTTGCGATTACGCACGTACCACGGCGCATCGAGTATTTGTCGTAGAAATTTATTCTGGACAACCTGCAGTCGCTCAATCCGACCGGGTGGTATGTGAGCGAACGCGGGTGCTGCGTATGTCATGATCGGCCTAATACATGTCGTAAAGATACGTATCTTGTTGCGGATAGAGAGCTTACTCCTTTTGTTAACGAGCCAGTGGAGCTGACTTTTCGCGAATGCGGCTCGCGCGCGTACCGCATTAACATGTGGGATGAAGGACAGATTCCGAACAAGGATCACTCCTAAATATTTGACTGTATTGGTCCATGGGATGGACTGCGAGAACATTGTGACAGTAGTGTTAGGCACTGGGGGAATTGTAGCCAGTGTAACTACAGGACATAATGAGACTTAACATGTTATGTCTCAGGATGACGAGCGCAGTGGACAGTAGTTTGTAACTCAAGGTGCGGAATGGTGTTGCTACTGTTTATGGGTGGTCGTATAGCTTACCATCAGGCGAACGGCATGGTCGTCTCGTCATTCAATGCCATAAAAAAACAATCAATTAAATGGTTAGAGCACAAAATTTACGTATAAATTTAGAGAAAACACAATTTATGCAATTTATTCAAAGGCAAATACATCAACAATTAAACATAAACTATGATGGGGCATCATTAATTGAAACAAATAATACAATTTTTTTGGGGCCATCTATATATATAATAAACTTAGTCCGGACATTAGAGTTATAGATAATGTAATTTTATTCAAAAAGAAACTAAAAAAAATCCTCATCCATAAATGCTTTTAGTCTATTGATGAATTCTTGGAGTCATAAATTATAAATATTAGAACTAGGTTTAGAATATGATTTAATAATCTTTTATTTAATTTAAAACCCTATATTTGTATACTTGTTTATTAAGTAAAATGTAGCGGAGTAAATTGAACTAATATACCATCTATTGTAAATATGTACCTACATTTACTTTCACTTTTATCGCAAAATTAATACACAATAAAAATAAATCAGCCTAGTATCAAAATGTACTACACCTCAGTACACGCTATCTACCTTGCATTCCTCCATTATGCCGTAGTCATCTTGGTAATTTTTATGAAGATTTACGTATAGTTTCCTTACAATGCTTACCGTTTACAATTAAAATAAAATAATCTCGTGTTTGATCATTTTATAACTATTTCTAAACTAATATGAAGTTGGGACACTATACTGGCCAATAGTCTAAGAAAAAAATAAAACTTACAAAATTACAGACAGGAATTTCGCCAGGCCTAAAAACAGCCAGTGCGGAGACAGGCTGCCGATGCAGGCCAGGATAAACGACATCATCAGAGGCATCACCAAAGCAAACCTCCTTCCTTTTGTATCGGACACGTATCCCCATACGTAGGAAACCAATAGGATTCCTAGAAAAAACATTAATTAAGTTATTGCTAAGTAGGTCGGTATTTCTTAGCTTTTTCCTCAATGAATTGTACTTTGGCATAGCTCCATATGTCAACAGTGTGCGCTTATTTACGTAATAGATCACATTATTGCAAGTTTTCTGGACGGAAAATGATTATATTGTATTATGAATGAAATATTGACTTGTTTCAATATGTTAGTTAAGACAAATAACACACAAATGCATGATTCGATGTCGCTAGGACGATGCCACGATCGACATGTTTTCACTATAGGATGCGCTTAACGACATCGTCGATATAAAGTTGAAGCGGAACGAAATCAACGTAAACGATCTTAATAATAAACTATAAGATATCCTATCAAACTTCTATTATTAAAAAGACGTAAAAAGAGATAAGCAACAAAACTCAAGCTACATCCCCATTATCGTTGTATCACATCACATCACAAAGAACCATCATACCATTACAATAATAAATTGCTCGGTTGCCTTATTCACCATAAATTGTAACGTTATGACATAAAAATTACTCACCAACGAATGGTAAGGAAGTCAGGATCCCAGTCTGCTTGACGGTAAGGTTCAGGTCACAAGCGGCTGCTACCACCAGGCTGAACCCAAACAAGTCTACGCCTATAGCCAGTAGTATCAAGGCGCAGGTAACTGCTAGGAGATAGTTGTAGAGTCCATTCCCTGCAACAGAAATAAATCTTATTAATAGATCTGATTTACCGCCATTTTCAATAAACTATCCTAATTTGTTTTTTAAATCCATCGCGAAAATGGTCCAATCAATTTTTTTACATACTGACAGCAGCATACAGTATACAAACAGCAGTGTTCAGGCACTATTGCCTGTTTTAAAGAACTTGAAGTCAAATATTAGCAGACACTGTGAGAGTTAAAATAATATAGTCCTAAGCTGAGAAGCACAGATCAGGACCAAGCAGAACTTTTGAGGACTAGATGCTAGTGGTACTGTTTATTTATTTGGACATCCATTCTATGGTACATATCATCGACGATTTTATCGTTTCGGAATTGCGTTTTTCTTTAAATATTTAGTACCAATGATCATCTAGCTTTTCAGATATTTTGAATAGCAATTGCAACTGACAACCTTCGCTCACCGCGCATTCATTAGTTGATGTTACATGGCGCCAAAATAAACAGTTTCATGGACAGTACAATAAATTTAAGATCTGTGGGCGAAAGAAATTGACTCTAGACTAAACATGAAAGTGGTTGTTGATTTATTCAGATTGACGAGGTGTAGTTTAAATAGTATTCATTGCGTGCATTCAATCGGTTTCTCTTAGTTCGTCCGTCTCTTCCTAGCCGATTTCGGCCACGGCGGCCAATCTCAACGGAGATCAGCCAGGTGCGCATGAGATATTATAATGCACAAGTGTGTGCGCTTCCCGACTCCACGCTGCAACTGAGTAATTTTAAGGATGGAAAAACCCAGTCACAATGTTTTTGGCTCGACTTGGGATTCGAACCCAGGACCTCAGCGCGCAAACCGTGAATCGTGATCCCTCATTTAACGAGGAAAGTCTTTTTTGAGCTTACTTGTTGCTTTTTGTTTTGCATTCCTCTAAATGTGTCTATGAACTCACTTTTTTTCTTCCTTTTGTACTTTTTTATCTTATTTACGAGAGACCATATACAATAGGTCCATATATATTCTTTATATTTCTGCCTACAAACAGAATAGCAGCACTCTCGTTTTTCGGTAATATTTATAATTGAGAACTACTATTTTACTTTCTAATATCTCTGAATTACGAACAAAATTATTAGTAATAGACTTCTGCTCGCGGCTCCGCCCGCGAGAAAAAGTTTTTTCGAGATAAAAATATTTTTCCGGTATAAAAAGTAGCCTCTAGCATTCAAGAGTAATGGAGCTTCCTATTAGTGAAATAATTTTCAAAACCAGTCCAGTAGTTTTTCCGTTACAAACAAACAAACAATCAAATCTTTCCTTTTTATAATATTAGTAATAATAGATATGTTATTCAAAGTTCTAGGCGATGTTGCTATGGCAAAAGATATTATGTAGTTCCATTAAAAGCTTCCTTCCATGCCATAACTATCAAATAAACATCGATCACTAATCTAAGTCAATTGATTCAACCTTGGGCGGTTTTTGTCCGTAATTTAATTTCATTGGGCACTGAAAACATCGTTTCCATCAAGAATAGTTACTTATACTTTCAATTACGAGAGTGCCATTCTATTTTATCAGTGGGCAAATTCAAAATTTCCTATGGGATAGAAAGGGGGTAGCACTTTATAATATTAAAGCGGTGGTAAATTGCAACATTGTTGATACCAATCGCCTCTTTAAAGTATTAACAGCATTTCGGATCTGTGGTTGGGTGGTTTAGGTTCGATTCTCAGGTTAAGTATTAGTACGTGGATTTTTTTATTTAACCTGTGTTTGAATGCCTCAGATGATGACGTCAAGGAGATGATCGGGCGTGTAAACTAAAACAAAACATTTATGTAACAGGCAAGGAAATGCGTATTGCGCCGATCACAACGTTTATAAAATCTACATGTAAATTTAAAGATATTGTCTTGTTTTTACGCTAATCGCATTTAGGTACTACTGCTAGTATTGTGCAAACTTTTCAATAATAGGAAGGTTATCACGTCCTACGAAGTGGACGATAGCCTAGTTGGGAATGGAACGGTCTGCCGAGAATATGTCCTGCGGTTTAAAGCCCAAGGCACACACCTCTGACTTTTCGATGTTACGTGTGTAGGTATTGTTTATCAATAATTATCGTTCGCTTTAACGGTGAAGGAAAACATCGTGAGAAAAACTACATACCAGAAAATTCTCCATAAGAATCTAGAGGGTATGTGAAGTCTGCCAACCCGCACTAGGCCAGCGTGGTGGACTAAAGCCTAAAACCCTCTCAGTAGTAGAGGAGGCCCGTGCTCAGCAGTGGTCAGTACTCAGTATATAATACAGGCTGATTGCATTGCATTGCATATCACGTGATACAGGCAATTTTTGTCCCGGCAAACATTGTTGTAATTGCGAGCAGACGATAGAAATAATATTAAAAAAAATGTTATTGTAAATTGAAAATCTTCTGTGAATGGGTGCATAGGATAATCAATCACTACATACTACAGTATACGATTTTTTCAAATTACAACGACGAAATGAGAAAGTTACTGGACAGGTTCATTAGAAATAAACACATAAGCCGCTGAATAGATTTGTATGGACTTTGACACACTGACCAAACCCAGGATTAAATGGGATTATAATAGAGTTTACTCGCAAAAGTGCATAAAGGAACACATAAGGTTGCAATCGTATCGTGGAATAAATTGGGATCTAATCAAAGTTCTTGATAACCTTATTCGAAAAATCATACACAGCTTATCTGGGGGCACGGCAAGTCGAGCAAACAAGTGGCACGGCCGTACCATCATATTCTCGAATCAGTTCAAGCTATTTTCGATTCCCTATAACTTCGTTGTGGATAAAACTAGAAGCCTTAATTTTCAGTAACCAAGCAGGCATTGTATAAAAATGGTACATTTAAAATTTCATTAAATTTGAACCAGTAGTTTAAGAATTATAACTAGTCAAAGTTTCCTTTGTCGCTCACTGACTGACCGATCATCAAAACTCTAAGGCACTTGTAGCAGACATAGCAGCTTCAAATTTAGAATACAATTAGTGTTTAGTGTATAAATAAAGGAAAAACTAAAATACAACAACAATTTGTACAACTTTAAAATATATTTTTTATTACCAAGTTGTAACGAAACTTTCTTCAAAATCGCAATGGGTACAGCTTCCTATCATTCATTAGAATAAATTAATGAAACATAATATGAAATTGAAATAGCGCAATGGAAGTGCATAAAAAAGAGCAAGTCATAAAAGATTATACAAAAGGCAGTAAGCCACCTGGAATTAAGTAAACATACACATGACATACTCTTTAACAATTACATGGAATCAAAGCTAAATGAGCTAAATTGCTTTCTAGAGAAAATAAGTAATAAGTGTTTTTCACCATAATCACAAATATTTTCTAACTACCATAACAGGAAAACATTTCGCAAAACCCACTCTTACTTCCAAGAGCTTTAAAATTACCAGTTCTGTTAAGAGCTTCCTCGAACGGCACCGGGGCGTCTTCCAACTTTCGATTCTCGTCCATTTTCCACCACAGAACCGAGACGCGTGGACTCTTCGATATACTGAGCGGTACTGAATGAAAGCTAACACACGCGGGAGGTTGCGTGCGTACCGTCAGATGAAAAAACGCTGAAGGAAAATGTATTCGTATGTTTGCTTTTGCATATTATCACACGTCTAGAATTACTGACGTAAATAAAAAAAACTATGCACTTGAACGTTTGAAATTTTAACCTTTGCTGTAAATTATGCGTTTTTACTTAATGACCCTTAATTAAGTTTATTATTTAACAGGTTGATATCCGGAGGGAAATTGGTAATTTTATTGGAAACTAGAGTTTGCTCGCGGCCTCGCTCGCGTGATAAATTTTCCTGAATAAAAGTCTCGCTTTATATTTTCACGGGATAACAGTAGCCTTTGTCTGTCCTAGAATATCCTTTACAGGATACTCAAACTATCTCCATACCAAATTTCATCGAAAGTCGTTCGGTAGTTTTAGAGTTTATCGCATTCAGACAGACATACGCGGCGGTGGACTTTTATGATATGAAATGATAAAGATAATCAAACCGGAGGGGTACTGGATATTATGAGAAAATAAGGTAAGATCGGAAAATATTACTTAGGTACGATATTTTTCCTGTATTATCATTCATAACAATTATTATGACACGTAAATAGATTAACATGTAAGTTATGATATACTGCAGTTGGCGTTTGCGCTATGTCAATTCCTTCGATTAATAAATATACAATGAGAATAAGTATGTTTAAACTGTTCTCAGAAGATATTGCATTTATAAAAATGCGCATAGAAAAAAACGGGAATCCCATATAGCACACACGATTATAGGAAAATATTGCAATTTTACTTATGTAAGTGAATATCTATTCTCTGTCCTTTTCCTCATTAAGGGTTGGTTTGTTTGTTTATTGTTCTAAAGCGGCAGTGAACTAGTTCGAAGAACTGACTGCAGATGGGGCAAAATAGTTCTCAAGTGGAGACCACGTACTGGCAAGTGCAGCATCGGAGGTCCACCGGCAAGGTGGACAGACGACTTGATAAAGGTAAACACGCTGGATGCAGGTCGCTTTTGACAAGTCCATCTGGAAATCTTTAGGGGAGGCCTATGTTTAGCAGTGGACGTCGTGTGGCTGATGATGAAAATTTGTTCCAAATTAACTTTTATTGGCAGACTGACGGCGTAATGTCATGATTTGTGATAAAACGTAGCTAGGTTAGTCCCTTAAAATACCTCTTAAAGAGAACCTAGACAAAATCAGATCAGAAATTACATAACTTCCAAATTAGCTCGGGTACGTAAGCAGACGAACAAAATATTTTAAAAGTTTAGACTTTAATGATGTGCGATTTTCTTATGACTAATGTAAAACGCCTTAGCCTCTTCTGTGTTTGATTCTATACATAAGTATAAGATTTTTGATTATAAGCCGTTGAAGGAAACTGTACAACCGCTGATACGATCTCACATGATAAGATAATAGAATTTGAGCATCCAAAACCAATAAGATAGTCGAAATTATATAAGAACTTTAGTCTCAGATTTTGTTTATACAATAGGGTAGTTTCCTATATTATGTTCTATTTTGTACATTATTTTATATGAAACAGAAAATAATACAAAAAAGAAATTCTTCTGTGAAATCAGCATCAAAATTGGTTGAAAAAAAAGCAGTTATTCACATTTGATAAATTGTCGTGAGTACAAGTGGGGGCGTGGTGGGGGTATCGCACTATCTCTTTCGCACGCACGCAGCGTTATGGCCGGTGACACCCAGTGACACCCGGTGACGTCACAGTCTGATATTACTGTTGTTTGACAATTACCCCTTCTACCAAATTTCAAAGCTTTATAACCTACTTATTATAACGCCAATATTTATAGCCGCACATTTGAGTTGTGGATCGGGGGAGTGTGGGTTCAATTTTTAGGACCAGAAACATGTATTGTTACAGCTGCTTGCCTGGCGTCAACCCCGTCTGAAAGACAGAGCAGCCCCGGGCAAGTAGTGTCAGAAAAAATACTCTAAATGTCGCCCGAATTGGGATTCGAACCCAAGACCTCTAGCCAACCCATAAGCTACTAAATTAAGGAAACAACTTGGCGAATTTTATGCTATATAAATACTAGGCCTAACACTGCCTTGGTGGCGTAGTTGTATTATGGTACGACTGCAGTGCCGAGGTCTCGGGTTCGATCTCCGGGTCGGGCAAAGTGATATTGGGTTTTCTACTCAGTATCAACCCGGAGTTCGGAATTGTGGCCGATATGGTGAAAGGCTCGCCCCCTATCATATCATGGGACGGAATACGCACGGCGAAAAGTAGGTGCACTAGTTGCGCCTCTGCCTACCCCTTCAGGGACAAAAGTGTGTGTGTGTATAACTACCAAGCGGTTTTTAATCTCAGTGTACGCTGATACCAATACACCCGGTACTATTTTCATTTCAAACTGCATCTTACAATATTTATGAATACTGAACTATTTTAAGTACATTAATAGTTCTCTTTGAAAGTTCATAGAAGACGGCGGTAGAGAGCACTCAATGGAATTGGAGTAAGACGAAATTTACAGTAATCTATGGCATATTGCCAATCAGGAATGACACTGAATGGGATTTTCTTTTGCGTGTCCGATTTAGTTATTATATAAATATTAATTTACTATTTGGGTGGTCCAAGGTTATCTTTTTATAATAATTATATCTATGGAAAAAGAAACCAACCCACAAGCTGAACAAAATTGAGTTAGTCATAAAAGAATTGAATTAAGAATAGTGTAAATAAGAAAAAAAAAATTTTTTATGGTAAAAAAAGCGTGGGGTACTTTTTAAGATATTATCAAAATGATATATGAGTAGAAGTATTATACTTCTACTCATATTATCTGTCAATAAAATATTTATAACTATTGTCACCATGCACCCCACGCTTTTTTACAATAAAATTCATTTTTTTCTTATTTAAACTATTCTTAATTCAAATTTATCTTCTATTTTTTAGTTGGATTTTCTATAAAGCGTGTTTTTTAGTTGTTTTAAACTATTATTTATTTTAATTTTTTTAGTTCTGTTCTACTATTGTCCAACAGATATCACTAAATAAACGAAAGCGCCATCTTGTGACAAGTAGGATTTTTTTACGCATAAGAGTAGCCAGTTTAGTTGTAATTCTATTATGGTCCAACAGATGTCACTAAAAATAAAAAATATATAAATTGACAAAAATCTCATTTTTCAAATTGAATAATAGCACAATTTTATCAAATTAGTGTATTGTTATCGGTCCTTGACAAACCTACAAAGTTTGAATAAAATCTGACCGTTTAAAGTGGGTCAAAATCGCGCCCAAAGGAGTCGGAGTCGGAGAGTTACAAACATACTAACATACAAATGAAGCTAATATAAAGCGTGTAAAATTATCACTATTATTATCAGACTGATTATTTTCATCACACAACTATCTAGGGTAGGTACCTCAGTTGTTGTGTTATAAAATGTTTATGCCAACAGACTAGTTGACCAAAGAAATATTTTAATAGAAACATCAACTAATCCATATCTTTTGTGGTGGATGGTACCTGATTGCGTAACGATGGCGATTTAAAAAACTCAATAGGAATAATTAAATCGTTAATTTTATTATCTTATTATAATTTATTGATATTTCGGGGTAACTACCGTCATAGGTATACGTGGGTACATTTAATAAAACACACAATGAACGTTACCTCTTCAACTCCCGGTTTATTGGTTACGTAGTCGAATGTTCAGAGTACAATCACTTTGTCAGGATTCAGTAGAAACTCCCTTGTCACTTACTAACTTGAAAACTAAACCAGAACTAACATAGTGACCACCTATCAGTTAAGTTAACACTGCAGTAGACTAGTCTCGCTCTGTGGCGAGGTAAACAATGATCCGAACTGAACTATGACTAAAATAAAACTGCATCAATTCTTTTTTTTTTCGTGGGCCTACCACAGGCAAGGCACCCTTTATATACTCGCAACTGTCATTCCCACTAACTAGTTATTTCATAGTACCCGACGTTTATGTCCAGATACCGACATTGAGATCAATGAAGCTCATATACCCGACAGATATGTTTTAATATTTATAATAATTATAAATCTCCTGCCATCCTAAATGGGCGTAGCTAAAACTGCTAAAGAAGCAGCGGGTTCGACTCCCGCGCCTAGAAAATGCTTGTGTGATTTGCAAGTAGGTATTTTTTAAGTCTCGGTGTTGTGAAACTGAAAGTTTATTGTAGTTTAATATCTACAATATCCAATAATTATCGCTTTACGAATACTATTAGGAAAAACACACGCACACATGCATGTGTAGGTAGGTAAGTGTGCGTGTGTTTTTAACCCCGACAGCAAAAGAGAGATGTTATAAATTTAAGGTGTGTATCTGTAAGTTTGTCTGTGGCATCGTAGCTCCAAAGCGAAACCGATTTGGATGTAGTTTTTTTTATATTAGGTACAGGCCGGCAAATGACCAAGTGGAATGCTCGTTGTATATAAGCATTTTATATTGAAAGAGGATGTAGTGACTAGGATTGAGAAAGGAATGCTTCGGTGGTTTGGCCACATTGAAAGGATGGATGAAAGAAGAGGAACGAAAGAAATCTATGTCGCGAAAGTGAGTGGTAGCTTCGGACGGGGACGACCTAGACGTACCTTCATGGACCAAATTGACGATATCCTAAGGAAGGGCCAAATAAGGAGTTCTCGTAACCGACGAGCATGTATGAAGAGACTGATGACTGTAAAAGAAGCGAAAGAGGTATGCTTGGATCGTAGCACTTGGCGCTCCATAGTCTCTGCCTACCCCAATGGGAGAAAGGCGTGAGTTTATGTATGTATGTATGTATATATAGACACAACCTCTACCGCCCATAAGGCCTCACAATATTAAAAGAATTAAGTACAGATGATAGTACTTCATCGAACAACTAAGGAAGTAGGGAGGAAAATTTTAAGGACAAGAATAGGAAGTTATTAGGAGGGCTTATTTGAAGCTCCAGACTTTATATCACCGGTCACAGTGAATGTTCTCGTATAACGTGTCTTGATACATACGTTACGAGACAAAAATCTAATTTTATTATGGATTTAGAATTTTATTTTTGACTGCCTCGGTGGCGTAGTTGTATTTACGGTACAACTGAGGTCTCGGGTTCGATCCCCGGCTCGATCAAAATTATATTGGGTTTTTCTAATCAGTATCAGCTCGGGGTCTGGAATTTGTGCCCGATATGGCGATAGTGACGATAAAGTGGGTGCACTAGTTGCGCGTCTAGAGGTAGGCCGTTCAGGGATAAAAGGCGTGAGTGTGTGTGTAATTGCATGTTTGACTTCTGGATGTTATATTACTTTTCCACACGGGCGTAGCTATAGCTTTAACATGGGGGGTCCTAAGATATAAAAAAAATTGTGGCGTGGGTTCTTGCCTTGCATGACACCGTGTATTTTAGAAGCTAACGGGGGTCCAGATTCTCAAAATGGCAGCGGTCAGTAGCGTAGCGTGGTTTATTGTAAGCTAAGGGGGGAGGGGGGGGCCGGACGCCCTGCCCCCCTCTATACGCCCATGCTTTTCTAAGCAAGGTAGCTTCTCATAGTATAGCAAGTATACGCCTACTGTTTTATAATAGCAACACTCAAGGATGTGATTTGCAGCTACAATACTGATCGCAGGTCTCTTGCATACGAGGAGCCGCCTAGGTAGGTATCACGGCAATGTCTATTTATACCATTAAGCTGCAATGTGCATGACCTATTGTGCTCCGGTTTGAAATGTTTAATGTTTGAGGGTTGTAATGGAAGGATTGATTGTACACGTGGTTTTACAATATATAGATAAAATGGAGTTTATATTTAACGTTAGACCTCTAGCAATACATCGGAGAAAAGTGCATTAAATTCAGACAGACAGAAAATCTAAAACACCCTCCATGTAAGGTTTTCTTCAATACTGTACAGACATCGGCCCGTTATAATTTTATTATATACAATCACCCAACTGGGTTCTAGTACACTTTCTAAAGATAAAAAACCCATTTTTCATATTTTACCAAGCAGGTGTGATTGTTTCGTAGTTGTACAAAGGACACAATAGATAACTGTTATTGTCTATATTATTTGTAAGTTGCATGTTGCTGACAGACGATGCGCAAGCAACTTATTTAGAACCTTAAAGTAGTCGAGCAAACACTTTTATGACTATACGTACCTGTATACATTGTTCTAATATAATAACATCCAAAAGTGAGATAAGAGGAGGAAAGCAAAGGTATTCATTTTTTACCTCCATAGCTAACAAAATCGTAATGCCCCAAGACTTTAAGAACGAAAAAAGAAACATTTATTTAAACAATATACTGGAACGCACACAAACATTAGTTATAACAAAGTACAAACATGAGTAATATGAAATGAAAGTGAAAATCGCTTATTGAAAAAATAGACTTACAGAGAATCAATGTTACCTAAAACGAACAAACACTATGAGATCCTTAAAATTATAATTTCCAGAGGTACCCAAACTAGGCATAGCCTTTATCTTGGGCTACCCATGACAGAGTTAGCTTCAGCTGAGTGTTAGGGTGAAAGGAAGAAAATACACGTAACAGAATACCAAAACAATATAAGAACTTTATGTATACAAATCAAATAACAATAATAAAAAAAAATTAAAAAGAATGAATTCTAAATTCTCAAAATTTAAATTCAATTCTTCATTATTATTTCTTTTAGTACCTATTTGTATATAAATATATTACATATTTATATTGTTAAATATATTTAGCAATTACACGCTAAGTATAATTTGCCTAAATATTTTTACAAGGCGTTTATCATCGAGGCGCTACGCAGATATTGTCATATTGCCGTAGGCACATGACATCGGTAATGAGTTAATATTTAGTTTACATAGCAATTCATAAGCAACTCGAAGCAACTGCTGATTAATTAAACTATTTAGTTGAAGTAACTGTCGGTTTTATAGTTTTTTTTTTCTTAAAAAATAATATAATAATAATCCCTTCCTAGCCGATTTTCGGCCACGGCGGCCAATCTCAACGGAGATCAGCCAGGTGCGCAGAAGATATTATAGTGCACAAGTGTGTGCGCAATACACAAGTGCACTCACTATTCCTTTACTCTCATAGTCCGGTGAGACGGCAATCCGACATGACCGGAGAGAGATCAGGCGCAGGACCAACGGCTTTACGTGCTTTCCGAGGCACGGGAGTATCACACCGCCAACTTCCTGACTCCGAGCTGCAACTGAGTAATTTTTAAGATGGAAAAACCCAGTCACAATGTTTTTGGCCCGACCCAGGATTCGAACCCAGGACCTCAGCGCGCAAAGCGTACTCGTAACGCGTACGCAATACAACTACGCCACCGAGGCAGTCATGTAAAAAATACACAGTAGCGACAGAACTTTGAAATCAGATCAGATTCAACGTTCTCCAAACATAAACTAACAGGTAGGTCAGTTGCAGGTACACATCGTTTCTCAAAAAAAATCTTACATGTCTGATTCGATTTATCATCCACAATTTTTTTCCTTTTTAGTGGTAGACTCACTGTGTACTGTGTGGCATCCAGTGCCGGATTAAGCAAGCGCGGGGCCCGTAGCAAATTCTTTCAAAAAGCCCTTGATCTGCTATGGGTTCTTAAGTATAGAGTGATAAAAAAAAACTGCAGTGCTGTCAAAAAAACGAACTGTCAGGAATATCGACAGGTTAATAACACAGAACTAAAACGAACCTCTTTCATAAATGGCTCACATCATGTTTACACATAGAAAGATTAAAACTTACAAAATAAAATATTCATCAATTTCTTATTGGTTGGTACTTGGTAGCTAAAAAAACTCTATTTTAATCGGCGGATTGTTTGTTACGATTCTCAATGGCAATGTCAGGGAATCCCCGGCTAATTTATCAGTGTTACCAACTTCGATCACAAATAATTTGCATTGGCCGGGTGCCCATTGTACCGACAAGGGATAGGATACCTATCATTAGTTTAAAAAAAACACGCGTGAGACTCTCGCGTCTAGAATTTAAACTTCTTTTGTTCTGGAAATAGTTTAATGAATGCATTGCTTTTTATGCATTTGGTAATGATCCTACTATATCAGGATTACGAAATGTTTATGAAAAATTAAATTGGAGGAAATCTCTCTTTAAGTAATAAAAATTTTTTTTAGTCATAACTTCTATAACTCAGTATACTTATATTCTAGAAAATAGATTTTTGGTATATGGTTACTAAATTATACTAAAAATAATGTAGACTGTTAACTTTACAAATCAATAGATAATTTTAACAATTTAAATCGAGCCATTTCAATTCTGCTACACATCCACACTAAGTGTCGGGTAAGAGTGCTTGCATATGCGGCAGACTTTTTGTAGAGCTGATTATCAGGCCGACTGAAATTCTTCACGTTTATACAAGCAACTTTTTGTAGAACTTGTGCGTTTACTGTATTATATTATTTAAATTATTTACGCCAAGGAAATAATCGGGTACCGAGAGTCTTGTTTTGTGACATCAAAAAAATTTAACGTACCACATCTTAACAAGTTTCACTCAAAAAATTACGCTCAGGCAGAGATGAGTGGGTTTAAACATGCGGGGCCCCCTTTCGCGCGGGGCCCGTAGCAATTGCTACTCTTGCTACGTAGTTAATCCGGCACTGGTGGCATCTATAAAAAGTTATGTCTGTGTATAGTAGATGTAGATTCAGTCTGAATATACTAACCACAGATAACAGAGGACGTATAGAAACCGGTGTTTATAGTAAAGAAATAGCTTTGTTATGATAGGTGGAAAATTAGGACATTTTAGTATAAAACCTTTACACTGCATATGAATAATAGGTATCTAATGATTACTCAATAAAACCAGGGTTAGCACAATAATTTACTTTTAAAAACCCAGGAATCATCTTAAAAACCATCTCTGATAGCCCAGCCATGAACATAATTTTTGCCACCACTGAGCGCGAAGAACAAAAAACAAATACACACACGCCTTTTATCCCTGAAGGGGTAGGCAGATGCGCAACTAGTGCACCCACTTTTCGCCGTGGCTTTTACCCTCCCGTGATGTGATAGGGCCTATCACCATGTTGGTCACGAATTCCAGACTCCGGGCTGATACTGATTAGAAAAACCCAATATCATTTTGCTCGACCCGGGGATCGAACCTGAGACCTCATTTGTACCGTAATACAACTAGGCACGCCACCGAGGCAGTAAAAAAAAGTGAATCATATTATTTTTGAACGGTTTTATTTTAGACAGTCTTCCCCGTACCGCCTCAACTATGCTACGCTACTGCAGAGACAGTATGCAATAATCACCCTCTCACCAATATTTCCATGCAAATTCTCGATCTTTGGCTTAATTTTTGCTTGAAAGGACAAACTTTTCATTCAAAACATATTATTAGAGAGTACTTGGTAAACATTTTCGATAAAGTCGTCCCCATAGCAACAATTAGAATTGGGAGCGGAAGGAATCCCAATTTATAATGAAAGGATTATGGGTCAGAGTCGTTATTTAATCATTGGAGGAAGTACTGATTGGTGTCTACGCATCGGCAGTTAACTACGGATTACGTTATGTTTAAAGTTTTTGTCCTTAACTGCGCTTGTTTTAAAGCCCACTCCCGGAATGGAATGTAGAATAATTATAGCATAAGAAATAATTCAGCTTCCTATTAGAAAGAATTTCTAGAACATACGTGGTGTCAGATAATGGAAAGAAAAAGTAGCTTTTAACTGTTATGTAACTACCCTTCCTAGCCGATTTCGGCCATGGCGGCCAATCTCAACGGAGATCAGCCAGGTGTGCAGGAGATATTATAGTGCACAAGTGTGTGCGCAATACACAAGTGCACTCACTATTCCTTCACTCTCATATTCCGGTGAGACGGCAATCCGACATGACCGGAGAGAGATCAGGCGCAGGACCAACGGCTTTACGTGCTTTCCGAGGCACGGGGGTATCACACCGCCAACTTCCTGACTCCGAGCTGCGACTGAGTAATTTTTAAAATGGAAAAACCCAGTCACAATATTTTTGGCCTGACCCAGGATTCGAACCCAGGACCTCAGCGCGCAAATCGTACTCGTAACCCGTACGCAATACAACTACGCCACCGAGGCAGTCAACTGTTATGTAGTTACCTAATAGCACAGTAATAACAGTTTTAATCTTAATAACTACTTATTGACATTAGATTGTTTAGAATGATAGAGATAATATTTACATTATAAATAAATATTATTCTTGAACTTCTGTCAGAAACAAGATATCTAATATTTTCGTCATAGTAAATATTTTTACACCGTTCAAATATTAGGTTCGGGAAATAGTTTCTTCGCATTTTATATGAAATTCAAGACTTCTTTTATCAAAGTTTATTTACATTTAATTACAGTATATATTATGTGCCATTTTGTTCGATGACTTTCTGCCATCTTGTAGGTAGTGCCATGATCCCGTTGCTGTAGAAATTATGGGACTTCTGATCAAAAAACGCGACAAGTAGTTTTGGCAGTTCTCTCTTGATGACTGTTAACCTGACACTGCCTAAAGAATTCTGAAGAGACCGAAACAGGTAGAATTCTGAAGGTGCAAGGTCAGGACTATACGGTGGATGCATTGACACCTCCCAGCCAAACTCTCTTAGTTTTTGCTGAGTGGCTAAAGATTTATGTATTCTAACATCATCGTGATGAAAGTATTAGAAAAGACCCTTTCTATTGATCAATTCCGGCCGCTTTTTCTCAACTTCTTGCTTTAATCTCATTAGTTGTGGGCAGTTGAGATCCGAATCGATGGTTCTGCCCGGGGGTAAAAGCTTATAATGAACAATGCCCTTCCAATCCCACCATACACACAGGTTCTTGTCGTACGTGATCCATTTTCCATCCACCATCTCACCAATTATCAATCTCTTCAAAAACGGTTCGGTTTCATTAAGTCTCAATAAAGAATCGCAAATGAGTACACTGTTCATTAGGTTTCTTTCAGTGAGCTCGTGTGGCACCCAAATATCGAGCTTTTTTGTGTACCCAGCTTTTTTCAAATGGGTCGAAAATGTTTTCTGGTCAATTCTCAGCTGTGTCGATCGACATAATATCAGTATTATGTCGATCTTGCTCCACTTTTTCAAATATGGCATTTATTGAAATGGTTTAACATTATAATTCATCAATTTAAAACATATATTATTTAAATATTTAGAATAGCCATATTTAAACAGAATTTGATATGCAAAATTGTATTATGGTCAATAATAAATGTTTCCGAACATAATTTTAAATCATATCAATAATTCGCCAATGTTGTCATCGATTGCAAGGCGAATATCGGAATGCGGAGCAACATGATGAATGTCGCGAGTACGGGAGTGTGTGGCTGCTAGGGAAATATTCGTGGCAACCATTGATGTAAAAAAAAGATGGAAATAAAAAAAAATATTTAAGAAAAATAAAAAACCCGACTGCGTCAATATCTGCCATCTTTATTAAATTCATTAAAGAACTGAAAAGATAGAAACAAGATTTTAATTTGAATATTTTGTTTTGGTTTTGAATAATCTTAGTTGACAGTGTTCACAAACGCTGTCGGAGGCATAACACGCTCACTTCTCATAATTTGGTTGTTGATATAGGTAGAACAACAAAATCTCGGAGTGAGCAGCGAAAAACATGACCCTCCTTCTTTCGCAGTCGGGTAAAAAACCAACGCGATGAGCAGCGCGAGAACCATTGCTAGGAGCATAGTCTGGCCGTATCATTACATAACCAAAAGTTTAAACTTACATATAAAATTCTTAGACAAGGCTTTGTTACATTGATTATGATTTCTCATAATATGATGGGTAGTCTGAAGTCTATATATAAGGTCGGCGCAATTTATTCAACTACTTTTACTGGTGGTAAGTCTCTTATGTGTAAGAGTCTATCTGGGTGGGTACCACCGCAATGTCAATGTCTTTCTACCACCAAGCAGCAGTGTGCATGCAATGTTGTGTTTCGGTTTGAAGGACATTGTAGTCAGTGTAACTACTGGACATAATGAGACTTAATATCTTATGTCTCAGGATGACGAGCGCAGTGGAATGCGACAGTACTTTGTAACTCAAGGTGCTGGATGGTGTTGCTACTGTTTATGGGTGGTCGTATCGCTTACCGTCAGGCGAACGGCATGCTCGTTTCGTCATTCAATACCATAAAAATAAACATGTTATAGGAACATTTTGTCTAAGACTTATTTAGACAGCAATCATTGCTAGAAATAATTGTGCGCAATATTTTTTGCAATAATCGTCGTTTGAATATTAGTTGTCAAAGTCGTATATAATCCGCGCGCGAATGCGTCATGCGACCTTTTGGAACTGAGACCGCTCGGTAGAGTCGGCGAACTCACGCTGATTTTCGAGAGATACAAATTAAATAAATATGATAAGATTCTGTAATTTTTTATATAAATATACGTATTTTGTATACATGTACAGTCAGCAGCATAAGTAGCTGAACAAAATCAAAATTTCAAATCGCCCATATACGCGTTAAGTTAAACTGAAACATTTTTTTCTCCGTTTGAAGTAAAGTAAATCTCTTATTATTATTTTTGTGAAGAGAAAAAAAAGATTAGTAAGAACACAAAAGTATGTAGGCAATTTGAAATTTTGAATTTGTTCAGCTAATTATGCTGCTGACTGTACATATAGGAGAAGAATTATTTGCTAAAACCACCACCTTTTTTGGTTTTACAAAACAATAATAATTAAAGTGAAGAAGAAAATTTATTTTATGAATTTAAATTCACGGATTAATACGGGATACGTCAAAACGGGCGAGAATTGCCTTGCGATTGCATATTATGTTCAAACAGGGTTCAATAATTGCATACGATTATTGCTAGCAATAGTTGATCTGTCTAGATGAGGCTTTAGTAATAACGTAATAACGCCCGGTCGCTTGCCTAACGTCAAATCACTGTGTGACAGCAGTACCTATAGTAAAAAAACGTAAGTACATTAAAGTCCGTTCCTGAAAAAACAGGCCTATCGCTATAAAAACTAATAAATTTTTTTCACCGACCTAGGAATCAAACCCGGAACCTTCACAAGCAACCGTCAGCATTTAGGCGATATTAAAACAAATAAACTAGAACAAACAAGAACTTATTTCCATATAGTTCATTTCAGGAAGAAGTTTACCAATTATCAATTTCCTTGTGACAGTAATTGTAGCATTCTAATTTATTACGTCTAATTACATATGATGTTTCGTTGTTTATTTTGCAATTATGCAAAAGTATAGCGGTGAACTTACTGCCTAAGGCATTCTCTACCAGTCAACCTTAGGGTGGTAGGAAGCTAAACAAGCTAGGTCAAAGTAAATTCGTATATAAAGATGTTATTTTTATGTACCTTTAGTAACTAAATAAGGAGAATTTTCAAGTACATTTATGAACGAAAGAATAAACTGTGGACAATAATATCAACCTAGTTTTCAATATATAGGTAATTGGAGAAATTGACAGAATAAATAAATTAAAAAAAGGAAGTATACTTTTATTTTTTCCATGGATATAGAAGAAGATGAAACCGTTACGCATGGGTGAAAACCAATGTCTACTTCCTTTTCCACCTGCTCTTACCACAATGTTTGGTTCTGCCATTGACGGCCTTATCTAATACGCATGCTCACGCCTTTTATCCCCGAAGGGGTAGGCAGAGGCGCAACTAGTGCACCCACTTTTCGCCAAGCGTATTCCGTCCCATGATGTGATAGGGGGCGTGCCTATCGCCATATCGGGCACAAATTCCAGACTCCGGGCTGATACTGAATAGAAAAATCCAATATCACTTTGCCCGACCCGGGGATCGAACCCGAGACCTCAGCCTTGCAGTCGTACCGTAATACAACTACGCCACCGAGGCAGTCAATATCTAATACTTAGATCTAATATGAGATTCTAGACGGCAGACCTTTGCGAAGCCTTTATACTC
The DNA here is from genome assembly GCA_947568825.1 of Sphinx pinastri. Lineage (NCBI taxonomy): Eukaryota > Metazoa > Arthropoda > Insecta > Lepidoptera > Sphingidae > Sphinx > Sphinx pinastri. The sequence goes on along the minus strand of OX387627.1, from coordinate 1,717,654 downwards.
GATTGCCAAACTCACGCCTTTTATCCCCAGTGAAATCATTGGTTTGTGAAAATGTTCGGATATTTGTTAAAAGTAAACACAATAACTACTGAACGGATTTGGATGAAATTTGGCTCACGGGTAGATCATGTAATGGATGAACCAATCCACCACCACGCTGACCTAGTACGGATTGGCAGACTTCGCATACCATCGAAATTCCTTTAGAAAATTCTCAGGTATGCAGGTTTCCTCAAGATGTTTTCTTTCATCGTTAGGGTGAACGATAATATTGATAAATAATACACCAGTAACAGTAACATCACAAAGTCAGAAGTTTTGAATCTGCGGACCTTTGTCTAATATGTTCCATTCCCACCAAGGCTATCGTCCACTGCAGAATGCTTATTACCCGACTGCGAAAGAAGGAGGGTTATGTTTTTCGAGTGTATGTATGTATGAATGTTTGTATATTTCTTTGGCACGCCCTACAGCCTAAACGGCTTATCGTATTTTTATGTGAGTGGTATCAATAGATTTGTCTTAGTCGTGAGAGTGACACTGGGTACATCAAAATAAAAAATAAACAAAATTATGGATTTTTGGCGGCAAAAAGTGAACTCGAAAAAAAAATTGTTTTCAAAATACATTTACAGTGTGGTATCAAAATATATTTTTTAACGTTGATTACGAATATATATAACTTAACAATAACAATAACAATATATAGAACTAAAAAGATGGAAATAAAAAAAAAAATTAAGAAAAACAAAAAATGTGCTCACTCCGAGATTTTGTTGCTCTACCTATAATATCACTAACTAAATTATGAGAAGTGAGCGTGTTATGCCTCCGACAGCGTTTGTGAACACTGTTAAATAAGATTATTCAAAACCAAAACAAAATATTCAAATTAAAATCTTGTTTCTATCTTTTCAGTTCTTCAATGAATTTAATAAAGATGGCAGATATAGACGCAGTCGGGTTTTATGTTTTCCTTAAATATATTTTTTTATTTAACTGAATGTTTACGACCGGCTGGTTACCTAGCAATAAATACAATTGCGGATATTTTGAGTGTTTTCCAAATGAAACGATTTCCTAAATAATTTGTATTATTATTTAGAGATTTTTGGTTGGAAGTACATCTGGAACTGTTTATCTAATTATCTAATTGTCTAATTACTCTATCAGACGAAGGAAGCTCTTAATTTCGATCTTAATGTAGTTCAAATAAATATTATGCATTAGTAATTAGTATATCAAACATGTTCGAACTGTCTATTAGACTTTATGGCACATATTTTAGTTCCGATACAAAAAAACGACAGCAGTTTTTTGTATCTTATCGAGAGGTCAGCTTTGGCCACGTGTAATCTCATGGACTTTCAATTCCTCTCTATTATTGCGTTTAGTGCGATTAGTAGCGAGGCAAAAAAAGAACGGTTTGCACTCCGGGAGTGCCGGCAAAAGTGAAAACTTGAACATTAACGTTGTGCATTTTTGAATATTTTAGAATGGTTAGGGAATAATTCCGCACGAATTGCTTTATTTATCAGTATAAAAGTACTAGCATTTATGTGGTTAAATAAAATATTTATTTATTGCGCTATCGTCATTGATGTATTAAAAAACCCAAGATGCATAGTTTCTTGCAAATAACACATCAATAAGTCAAACTAAAATAACCTCCTCCTTTTGGAAGTCGGTTAAAAAGAAACAAACAATTACAAATTTTGATAGACTAAACACAAATTCGATCATACTCCTACCACATAAAGTAGATTTTTAAACGCAAGCAACGCACGTTTAGTCTGGTTTTTGATAAATGTCAATGGTCATCACAACCAAAGTAGAATAAATCAAAATTTGAAAAAAGTGGTCACGGGGCGGACTAAGGTGTTGGTGGTCCGAAAGGTAGGTTTTTTTTTTTATGGCATCGAATGACGAGACGAGCATGGCGTTCGCCTGATGGTAAGCGATACGACCGCCCATAAACAGTAGTACATACAGCGACGTGAGTTACAAAGTACTGTGTGGTATTCCACTGCGCTCGTCATCCTGAGACATAAGATGTTAAGTCTCATTATGTCCAGTAGTTATACTGGCTACATTGTCCTTCAGACCGAAACACAACAGTGCATGCACATTGCTGCTTGGAATTGCGGCTTAGAAATAGACATTGCGGTGGTACCCACCCAGACGGACTCTTACATATGAGAGACCTACCACCAGTGACAGGTTAGAAGTGTTACAAATCTATCTAGAGACAAAAAAAACCATCCATGGATGATGGGCCGTGTTAGAAACCGGACTTTATTCGGTCATACTACCTTATATTAATAATATTACCAGTCCTGTATTATATACTGTCCCACTGCTGGGCATGGGTCTCCTCTACTATTAAGAGGGTTTTAGGCCTTAGTCCGCCACGCTGCAGCGCTAGCCTAGTGCGGGTTGGTAGACTTCACATACCTTCGATTTTTTTATAGAGAACTTCTCAGGTATGCAGGTTTCCTTACGATGTTTTCCTTCCCCGTTAAAGCGAGCGATAATTCACAAAGAATACACACATAAATTTAGAAAAGTCAGAGGTGCGTGACCTTGGGTTTTGAACCTGCCGACATGCATGGCAGTCCGTTTCATTCCCAACCAGGCCGTCGCCGCTTTTTCTAGCTTATATTATAATATTTTATTTTGATTTATTTACCGCTGGATGAACAAACACAGCAGGAGCCAGATGAAATTCTTGTTTACTATATTAATGTTTAATAATATAAAATATGTTTGTAAGTTGATAGTGGCGTGAGGTTGGTAAGTACGGTAATAAATATTTGTCGCATTTACTTCGCAAATAAATGAGTTATTTTTAAGTCTGTTATTGATTTAGAGATATGTTCGAGGAAATCCCAATGTAGTAACTTCGGCATTCATAACTGAATTCTTATATTTTTTAATTTCTCTTCAGTTGTTAACGCTAATAGAAAACAAAAAATATATATGGGAAAGACACATCCTAGCGACACTTATTGATGGTATACTTACATCATACCTGTATTGACCTAATATTTTACTTTACCATACGATACCATACCAGCCCTGTATTGAAATATAGATTACAAGTTTCACAACAAGATGCTCGACGACATTTATTAAATAGTAAAATTGTAAGAAAATCTATATTAGACCAAAACACGAAATCTATCATTTATAAACCTAATGATTATTTGCTCTTGAAAGAAGAAACTGACAACAAGTTTAAACCTATATATTCAGGACCTTATTTAGTAATACGTGATGTATCACCTAATATAGAAGTATTAAAGAATGGAAAAAAGGATGTTGTTCATAAAAATAGGACTAAGTTGTATTATTATTAGAAACATGTAATCGATTGTAAAAAAAAACAAACCTTTTTTTTATTTTGTATAAGGGAGGTGTAGCGTAGCTATAAGAATCCTATATACATGTATACCTACATACTATTGTATCTAGTTTATGTTATGTTTCCTATATATTAAGCTGCTGTCTAAATATATGGGTCAGTTACACTTTAAATCGTGTTTTATTTACACTTCCCGGCGTCCCACCTCACAATATACTGCCCACTGCTGAGCACGGGCCTCCTCCACAATGGAGAGGGTTTTAGGCCTTAGTCCACCAAGCTGGCCCAGTGCGGGTTGGCAGACTTCGCATACCTTCGAAATTCCTATAGAGAACTTCTCAGATATGCAGGTTTCCTCACGATGTGTTCCTTCACCGTTAAAGCGAGCGATAATTTACAAAGAATACACACTTTTTTATAAAAGTCAGAGGTGCCTTTGGGTTTTGAACCTGCGGACATTCGTCTCGGCAGTCATATTTTACTTTACCTTATTTTAATTGTAATGTTTTAATACTGTGACGCTGAGCTGATTAGGTTTATATTATTATAAAAATTGTTGGAACGTTGTATCCACTTATAATGATGGTACACAATACACATGACCTTAAATTAAATATTTTTTTGTACCTATTATAATATTATTTTGAACGGCTAGTGGATCTAATTAAATAAACATTTTGATTTTTTCTACACGGCTTTATTGCTTTCTCCTTTCTGCCAAAGTATAAGAGCAAATGCTCTTACACACGTTCATTGAATCATATTAGTATGTGTAAAACGAACAAGCGTTGAAGATTTATGTGTGCTTTCGTAATCACTAAGAAATCGTAAATTTCATGCGATGTTTTTCCCCGCAAGGGCAAAATGCATTTTAGTAAGAGAACTTGCACTTTGTGTATGCGAGGGCCGTCTAGGTAGGTACCACCGCAATGTCTATTTCTACCTCCAAGCAGCAGTGTGCATGCATTGTTGTGTTCCGGTTTGAAGGACATTGTAGCCAGCGTAGTTACTGGGCATTATGGGACTTGACTTGAATTGACTTGAAAAGTGGGTGCACTAGTTGCACCTCTGCCTACCCCTTCGGGGATAAAAGGCGTGAGTGTGTGTGTGCGTGTGTGTTTTATCAAAAATGTATGTCATGTAAAACCTAACGGACAAAGAATTTTCAAAATTGACGCAATAATAAGTAAGTTATAAAGCTTTGAAATTTGGTGGAAGGGGGTTGAATGAACTGTGGGCAACGTTGTCGTTAGAATATGGGATTGGGGGTCGCCTCGTGAGGGCTTTGAAGTCTCTCTATGAGAACTTCAAAGCCTGTATCAGGGTAAATGGAGCGCATTCAGAGTGGTTTAACATCTCAAAGGGTGTTAGATAGGGATGTATTGCGTCTCCATGGCTCTTCAATGTCTATATGGACAGCTGTGTGTCAGCTCTGAAAGAGATAGAATGTGGACTGAGAATGGATGAGTGGCGTGTCAAGTGTCTCGTTTATGGCGATGATCAAGTTTTACTTGCACCGTCGGCGAGGGAGCTGCAAGACATGCTAAATTTAGTGAATGGTGTGTTTAAGTACAAGGGGATGAAAATTAATGTGAGCAAGACTTTGAGTTTAGCAAGACGAAAGTGATGGTGATAGAAAGAGAGGAAAATGCTACCGAATGTAGCATTAGTATAGATGGGTAGCAAGTGAAACAAGTGAATAAGTTTGTGTACTTGGGAAGTATAATCATACTTTTTTTTTTTTTTATGGCACTTGTATTCACATTTTGCCAATGTTAAGTTTGGGTTGTCTTTTTTTATTATCTGTTGTATGTCGAAGTAAAGCAGTGGCTACCTTACCAAGACTTTATCGAGGAGTTTTGGCGGCAACAAAAAAAAAACACGATTAGCACGATTATTTCAATTCACTTCATTTGAACTCTTTAATAGAACTATATTGGATAATATACCACCATAATTATGCAATATAACACTAAGTATCACCAAAATAATGAAGTAAAACAAGAGCACCTCATGACACTTCCAAGTTCCCGCCAAAACTCATAATCATACTTACATACGAGAGATGGAAAGTATGACATTATTATTATTATTTATTTATTTATTTAAGAAACACCAACAGCGTAGACATTTACACACACTTATTAATTATCATACTTCTAAGGTGATTATGACAGGATTGTCATAAATTATATTATATATTATTATATTATATTATATTATATTATATTATATTATATTATATTATATGACATGGATATTGAAAGAAGAGTTATAGCCGGTAACAAAGTAAATGGCGCCTTGCGTGCAATAGTGAGTAGCCAAGCGGTGTCTGAAAAGGCAAGAATGGCTATTCACAATGGTGTGCCGGTGCCGACGCTTATGTATGGAAGTGAATGTTGGGTTTGGCAAAAGAAGCACGAAAGTCGAATAAATGCGGTGGAAATGCGCTCCTTACGGAGTATATGTGGAGTCACCATTGCTGATCGCATGAGGAATAGTATGATAAGAGATCGATGTAAGATGAAGGATGATGTGGTAACTAAGATTAAAAGAAGTATGCTGAGATGGTTTGGGCACGTGGAGAGGATGGATGAAAGACGGATCACAAAAGGTATTTATCGAGCGAATGTGGATGGTACGGCTGGAAGGGGACGCCCGAGGAGAACGTGCTCTGACCAAATAAATGATCTCCGAAAAGGGCAGGTCAGGAGAACCCTTAACCGACGAAAATGTATGGAAAGAACTATGAATGTGGAAGAGGCAAAAGAGGTGAGTCAAGATCGTAGCAAGTAGCGCTCAATAGTCTTTGCCTACCCCTATGGGATAAGGGCGTCAGTGTGTATGTATGTATAAATTATGTTATTGTCTCGGACCTCGTGTGTCTCTTAGAGATAAACATTCTTACTGTAATATCGCAATACATTTTTGCAAATGTTATGTAAGTATGTTCGGAAAAATAATGCTTGGGATTAAGTTGCTCCGATTCACACATGTTCTATAATTAGATTGTGTCTATTATGTTCATTTATTGAAAGTATTTTGATGTTTACATGTTTAGAAAATGTGGAGGGACTATTACATTTTGAAAAAAAATATATGTATACCTATCATTTTGACAGATCGTGTTGGTGAGGGAGTTTCTTGCGCCGCTTCTTCTTCACAACGATAGCACGTTCCGAATAGGTGGTAGATTCATGACGATTCAAAAGAGCTTGAGAAAGACTATTTGAATAAAGAAAATTTTGAGTTTGAGTAAGAAGCTTGTCGCTATTTAATTATTAACTCAAATTTATTGTTAGGATTCATGGTATTAAAAAAAATCCTACTAGCCAATTTCGGACACGGCGGCCAATCTCAACGGAGATCAGCCAGGTACGCAGGAGATATTCTAGTGCACAAATGTGTGCGCAATACACAGGTGCACTCGCTATTTCTTCACTCTCATAGTCCGGTGAGACGGTAATCCGACATGACCGGAGAGAGATCAGGCGCAGAACCAACGGCTTTACGTACTTTCCGAGGCACGGGGGTATCACACCGCCAACTTCCTGACTCCAAGCTACGACTGAGTAATTTTTAAGACGGAAAAACCCAGTCACAATGTTTTTGGCTCGAGCTAGGATTCGAACCCAGGACCTCCGCGCGCAAATCGTACTCGTAACGCGTATGCAATATAACTACGCCACTGAAGCAGTCCAATCAATTTATGGTATTATAAGTGTTATGTATTATAAGATTATAGTAAGTACTGTTTTGGAAGGCATAACCGAAGGTTTAAACAATTTATGTATTTTTTAGTTTGTCAATAGTAAGCATTTTTTTTTCATTAAACGAACTGTCAGTACGCCCCACTTCTAACAGATGGGAGGTATAAAAGCTGCGTTAATGACGTTCTCGAGCGCTCCAAATAGAGACGGTCGCGTTCAGTTCTAACCGATGCAGAGGACATCACTCTGGTCATTCGCAGTAAGAACTAGTTCTTAAAACTCCTACACTCCTCACGACCGCAGTTCCGTCACGGTACACAGATATACAGTAGAATATCTTAATACAAACGGTGGGAACGCGAGTGATGCCATCACCGACCCGACATACTCGACATAGCGCTCGTAAGGAACGTAAGCCTTCGCGTACGTTCCTTGCAAGTGCTACAAGAGTTAGACTCTGACCACAGACCTGTGATCCTAGATCTAGTCCCCCAAAACGGTCCATCAGACACAGGTCCTAACGTCCCGATGAAGGTGAAAACGAATTGGCGCCTCCTAGGCACCAAGCTCGCGGACACCTCATCCACAGATCTTTCCGCGATTCCGACCAACATCGTGACTCCTGAGGAAACGACTGGCGCGATACGCTCCTTCACCAACCACCTTCAAAACGTCTTGAGCGAAAGCTCCGAGAAGGGCCGGAGACTGTTCACAGTCAATGGCAAATTCCCGACGACGTGCGGTGGGTGGTGAGGAGGCGTAACGCTACGCTCAGAGCCTGCGCGACGAGCCCCACCCCGGAACGACGACGTCTTGCGCGCTTCCTCCAACGTGAGGTTAGACGTCGCATTAAAGAGGTCGTCGATTCGAGATGGGAAACTCGCCTAGCCGAAATCGAGCCGACACACCAGGCCTTCTGGCAGCTGTGTCGTTCCTTCAGGAGAAACGATGTGGCCTCCATGCCTCCGCTCAATCGTCCGAATCAACGCCCGGCGTTTGATGACGACGAGAAAGCGGAACTGCTGGCCGACAGCCTGGAGTCTCAATGTTCCCTCACATCAATACCAGTAGACCACGACGATCTTGTTGCGGTTAATTCACTCGTCGAAAGTAGGAACGCGGTACGGCCACCGCCGATCTCTATTTCGCGACCGATAAACCAAAACGCCAATGTCGACCCGGACGTCGACCCGCCGCCGCCCGATCCCCTTGCACCGGTGACGATCGAAGAAGTCATCGCTCTGATCAAGGCGCTCAAAAGACGAAAAGCCCCCGGGGGCGACGGGATCCCTACCCGTATGATCAAGATGCTTCCGGAGCATCTAGTCCAAATTCTCACATCTATATATAACGCCGCGTTTCAAAACTGCCTCTTCCCAGAGGTCTGGAAGGAGGCAGTTGTGATAGGTATCCACAAGCCGGGAAAACCCGCATCAGAGCCGTCCTCTTATAGGCCAATCAGCCTGCTTAGTACGCTAGGCAAACTTTACGAGCGGATCGTCCTCGACCGCCTCAAAATAGTCGCCCACAACAACCATCTGATCCCTCCGGAGCAGTTTGGTTTTCGTTCTAGGCACAGTTGCGTAAACCAGGTGCTCCGCATCACGGAGCACGTTTACGACAAATTTCAACGCGGCATGCCTACCGGTGCTCTTTTCTTCGATATTGAAAAAGCATTCGACAGGGTGTGGCACAACGGCTTGCTTTTCAAGCTGTACACGCTCAACGTGCCCACTCAGCTCGTGCACATCATACGAGACTTTTTGTCGAATCGCGGCTTCAAATATCGCGTGGAGGGAACTCTCTCTTCCCGACACACCATTACGGCCGGAGTCCCGCAAGGCTCCGCTCTTTCCCCTTTTCTTTTCTCGCTGTACACCAGCGATATCCCGCAACCTAAAAACGCCCACCTGGCGCTCTTCGCGGATGACACCGCAATCTACGCCTCACGTAGAGACCCCGACGATGTGGTGCGCGATTTGCAGGCCGCCGCCGACAAGCTCGGTGAGTGGTTTCGCAAATGGCGAATCACCGTCAACCCCACAAAGAGCCAGGCTATCCTGTTCACTTTGAAAAGGAAAGTCCATGTGCCTCATCATTCAGTCCGCATGTCCAACCAGGTTATCCCCTGGACGGCCAAAGCCAAGTATTTAGGAGTGACCCTTGATCAGAGTTTGACCTTCATCCCACACGTAAATGCGGTACGCGCGCGAGCCGCATTCGCGATGAGTCAACTACATTGGCTCATAAATAGGAACAGTAAAATGTCCATCCGCAACAAGATTAGGATCTTTACCACGTGTATTAGGCCGATTATGACATACGCGTCGCCCGTATTCGCCCATATACCGCCTGCTCGTCTCAAGCGTATGCAGGTACTGCAAAATAAATTTCTCCGACACGCTCTTGGTGCCCCGTGGTACGTTCGCAATCGCAACCTCCACGTGGACACCAACATGCCGACCATCAGGCATTTTATGCAAACGACCAGCAGACGCTATTTCGATCGGGCGGTAAATCACCCTAGTTCGTTAATCCGCAAAGCGTCCGTTTACACTCCATTCGACCGCGCCAAATGGAGACGGCCGCGTTCAGTTTTAACCGATCCAGAGGACGATATCACTCTGGCCATCCGCCGTAAGAACGAGTTCTTGAAACTCACACACTCCACAAGACCGCAGTTCCGTCCTCGCCGTCGAGGACCTCGCCGCGTTCCCCGTCGCCCCCCCGACCCCCCTAACAGTTCCGGCCCGCGTGCCGACGAAAGCAACGGATAGGATTAGGTTAAAAACCAATCTTCCCCATTAATCGCTGATGTCTCATCCTCTCCCAGTGACCGTCCTGAGCCGAGGTCCGTAACCCGTTAGTGGGTTGCCCTCAGCATGGTCACCTAAATTAAAGGGTTGCGAGTGCCAAAAGCGCTCACCCTAAAGTCCGGTGTGGCCAGAAAAGCCGACTCTCGTCAGGCTACTGGCCGTTAGGTCCGCGTTAAAAAAAAAAAAAAAAAAAAAAAAAAAAAAAAAAAAAAAAAAAAAAAAAAAAAAAAAAAAAAAAAAAAAAGCGAGTGATGCCTACGTGACTCGCTATTAGTACACATTAAGTACACAAACAGTCGCGAGTGCGCCGCAGTGACGAACGAACCGTGTGATTGTTTTGTAAGCATTAAGTGTGCATTTTGTGGATATTTGAATTAAATAAGAAGAAGTACTTACATAATATGGCAAAGAACAATTATAGACTATATTGTGCTGCTTTTGGTTGTTTGAATTCTTCAATAACGCTCCCAGATATATTTTTTAAATTACCTGGAAACTCCGAAAGGTAAGACTATAAATAAGTTTTTATATACCCACTAGCACGTAATTTGATTCTTTTTTTAATAGGTAGGTATTTCGATTTTTCCACCGAGTAAAATACCTGGATTAATAAATAAAGGAGTGGATAAGGCGAAAAAAGTGACGTACGAGTGACTTACCTACGCTCACGATAAAATAACTATTAAGTAGTTTCCTAGGCTAGGTTATCTTACTTACTTAATATGCACTTAGCTGCTTACACACACAAACACACACTCACGCCCTGTATCCCCGAAGGGGTAGACAGAGCCTGAACTAGTTGCACCCACTTTTCGCCGTGTATATTCCGTCCCATGATGTGATAGGTGATAGGCGAGCCTATCGCCATCATCATCATCATCATCAGCCCGCTGCAGTCCACTGCTGGACATAGGCCTCTCCCAAGATACGCCACAGAGCCCGGTCTGCTGCTTTATGCATCCAGTCCTATCGCCATATCGGGCACAAATTCCAGACTCCGGGCCGATACTCAATAGAAAAATCCAATATCACTTTGCCCGACCTGGGAATCGAACCCGAGACCTCAGCAATCACCTTAGCTACTTACATAATAATATATATTATGGAATTAGACAAAATATCATCATGAAATAATTATGAGATTATTCCTTGGAATGTCGGATTTATTTTTATAAAAAAAAAATGTTACCCTCAACCGATTGTGTTGAATAATATCTTATTCAAAACAATCTTATACAAAACCTCTTAATACATCAATGCATGGGGCGGACTCAAAAATGTTACAATATGTACCTTCATTTTTTAATTGTACAATTTTTTAATAGTTTTTATTGGCGGTCGGATCTACGCGTAAGGAGCTTACAGTGTCTTGAGATCTGGTACATGGTCTTTTTGGGTCCGATTTAATAAGATATGACATCTTATTAACTGGATCCCAAGCTTGTGAAAGCTTCCAACCATCTTCTCAACTGAAATTTGAATGTTTTTTTTTATTTCAATAGCGTCCTAGGTAGAAGTCGGTGTTCTCTGGCAAAGATTTGTGGTTTGTCAAATCGAAGGTAATGATTGGAGCCTTGTTCTGAATTTTCAGCAACTGCTGACTTCGTAGAGCGTGGGTGTTTCACACTTCAATGTCGAAAATTCGAGTAAATATAAGAAATCATTAGCCTAAGTTAGATTATTATTTATCTCATAAACGAGCAAACAGAGCATTCTTTCCACTTCTTAATTAGTAGTATTGTGATATCAATTATCTATTGTAAATAGTAGCTCGCAGCAGTCTTCTACTTTATGTATTTTGTATGTAACATTCATTAATTATACATTAATATTCAAATTTCAATATTCTATTAATACATTAGTAAGTGGTCAATCATCTATGCAAATAAATAAAACCTAAGCATCTTTGTGATTTTGTTATACTTAATTTATCAATTAATTTGTTTAGAAGAACGAAATTCGCTGACATAGCCCAGCGGATCAGCAAGCTAAAGCGGTAGTGGGCAGGGCACATAGCTAGTAGAAGTGATAAAAGATGGGGTAGAAAAGTTCTTGAGTGTAGACCATTTATAGCAAGCGCAGCGTTGGACACCCTCCTACAAGGTGTACAGACGACCTCGTAAAGATCGCAGAAACCCGCTGGATGCAGGCCGATTCTAACAGGTTGATCTGGAAATCTTAGGGGGAGGCCTATGTTCCGCAGTGGACTTCTAAATAATAATATAAATTTAGGGAGGACGACGGACCGATCATTTTGTTGCGCTTGCCTTTATAAGTTTAATTTTATGAACCCAATACGATAGATAGTAGGAAAAGCAAAACAACAAAAATAATTTTGTAAATGTAGGCGAATGCACGCTGTACAACGTTTTTTTTTTGTGTTATGTCCAGTTTTACGTATTTGTACATGCCTGTCCAGGTAGTAAATCCCTTCATTTGGATTTTATTTCATTTCAACGGTGATGTGCGTGCATTAGCTTATATAACTAATCTGACTTTGTATACAGCACAAAAGTATTGAAAAATAAAGAGAAAAGAAACAGTGACCAATTGATGACAAAAAAGTAAGCCCGGAGTTTCTTTCTGCTTTTCTTCTTCGTGTCGTCATCGCTTAGGTAGCTAGAGAAAGGCTGGTAGGTTAGCTAGGTTAAGGCCTGTAGTGTCCTCACCGGTGAGGATCGCGACGCGTTCCTCCCATTATTTTTTAATAAAACAATTTCTTTTTTTATATCCCCTTTCCTGCCAGCCCGAGCTGGCTTTTTTGTTTTTGTCAAACAGCCCGTGTTTATTTCATACGTAGTTAAGTAAAGTTAACGGTCTTCTTACACTGAACGAGCGCACAGCGCCTTCACCTCGCTGTTAATTTGCTTTTCCTTTTTTTTTCTCCTTGAAATTATTACTATCATAATAAATAATAATAACTAAAAAAACTATCATAAATATTTGCACATCAAAAATGACAGATTGTGAGACACTGATTATTGAATTCTGTAATTATAGTATGCTATCTGTATATACAACCACAATCATGCAAATAAAATTTCATTTCATTTCATTTCATTTTAATTTGCCAGTGTGATAAGAACCTTAAATTTACTTGATCACGGATGAAACAATTTTCCCGAGTTATTTAAAACAGTTTAACTGAATTTGATGATATTTTTGTTATCAGGTTGGCAATTACAATCATCTTTACAATTTAATGTTTGAAAGAACATCTCGAGTACTGATAGGGCAAGATTTCTACGACCGGTGAGCCACTGTGGTCTCTCCAGTAGATGATGTTCGAATTGGGCTACCATGAATGAGGACTGATTGACATTGTCTTTGATAGTTTAATGTTTAGTAGTCTCTCGTATACCAGGGGCAGTTTGGGTAGGTTGCTGGTTCTGCCTACTTCTACCGCTAAGCAATAGTGTACATGAACAGCCTAATTACTGGACATTACGAGACTTAACACTTATGTCTCAGGGTGAGGGTGGTACTGCGTTGCACAGTCGAGTGAAACGCAGTACACAGTATAGGCGTATACACGTTTTATCCCGGGAAAATATAAAGCGGGACTTTTATCCTGGAAAAACTTTTTTTCGCGGGCGGAACCGCGGGCAAATGCTAGTAAACTACAATGTTCCTAATTAGTTATGACTAAATAAATACAACCAATGATTAGTAGTCTATAATATTTTGTCGGGTCGAAACTTGGATCTCTTTGATTTTTAGTTTTTGTAAAAATAATTATTTATTTGTTTGCATGTTTAAAAAAAACTGTTTCCAGCGAAAATTACGTAAAGTAGGTACATAGAAGAAGTAACAAAAGCAATATTTTAGATTGTATGTGATGATTTCAAAAGTATCATATTTACCCACCAAACGTAGTTCACTACTTACCATCTAAAAAAAAACACTTCATTTAGTATTATATAAATCATATTCCACAATCACGGCATTCTTATTTTCATACATAATTATACTATTAAATGTTATGCGGGAATTACAGCGGGAGCCAGCTGTAATACCGAATTTACCGCAAATTTCCAGCTGGAAAAATAATATTGCGGGATTGCCAACCCTAGGCTAGCGCCGTGCCCGTTGCGTCATTCAACTGCAATTTTTTTTGCCGCGCTTCAAACGCGCTAAACGCAATATTAGAGAGGGATTGAAAATCCATGAGATTACACGTGGCCGAAGCTGACCTCTCGATAAGATACAAAAAACTGCTGCCGTTTTTTGTATCGGAACTAAAATATGCGCCATAAAGTCTAATAGACAGTTCGAACATGTTTGATATACTAATTACTAATGCATACTTATTTGAACAACATTACGATCGAAATTAAAGACCTTCCTTCGTCTGATAGAGTAATTAGACAATTAGATAAACAGTTCGGGATGTACTTACCTTTTTCATTGCCTAGATGGGTGTTAATTTGTTACTAGTGTCAATGAACCATGTGTCTTGTGGTGGCGTATTTATTACGAAGCATGGGAGCTAGGTACAATCGCTAAGTTGTTCTCAACCTGACCAACCAAAAATTTCTAAATAATAATACAAATTATTTACGAAATCTTTTAGTTTGGAAAACACTCAAAATGTCGGCAATTGTATTTAGTGCTAGGTAACCAGCCGGTCGTAAACATTCAGTTAAATAAGCATTCTGCAGTGAACAATAGGCTTGTTGGGAATGGAACATATAAGGTAAAGGTCCGCAGGTTCAAAACCCAACCTCTGACTTTGTGATGTTACTGGTGTATTATTTATCAATATTATCGTTCACTCTAACGGTGAAAGAAAACATCTTGAGGAAACCTGCATACCTGAGATTTTTTTATAAGAATTTCGAAGGTATGTGAAGTCTGCAAACCCACAGTAGGCCCGCATGGTGGGCTAAGGTCTAAATCCTCTCAGTTGTAGAGGAGGCCCGTGCTCAGCAGTGGGCAGTATATAATACAGGGCTGATTGCATTGCATGAACAAAAGAAAGGAATTATTTTGGTAGACCTACAAGGTGTATAATTAAAGCAACAATAACATTGGCGACCTTCAAAAAAGAGCGTATTCCCACCTAAAGGGCCAGCAACGCATCTCTATGCCCCCTGGTATTGCAGATGTTCATGGGCAGCGGTGATCACTTACCATCAGGTGAACCGTATGCTCGTTTGCCCCCTATATCATAAAAAAAAAACATTACATACAGTTTCACAGCGGATATAAAATATTTACATATTACAAATATTGTGTAATATACGGATCTTAATTGAATGATAAGCTTATTTGCTTAATGAAGGACAGCATTATTCATTTAGAAAGTTTCCAAAATTAGATCGGTTTGAAATTATTTCCTTGCGCGTATTCTTAGAAATAAGTTGAGTCATTATTTTACAATATTTAATTAAATAAACACACTTCTCAGTCAAACAAAGTCCTAAGATGTAGTTAACGTTAACATGAGATTATGTCATGGATATCAGGGAGGAGAGACATTAGATTAACACGTAGATTAAAACATTGCGGATCCCACAAGCATTTATCTATACTAATATTATAAAGCTGATGAGTTTGTTTGTTTGAACGCGCTAATCTCAGGAACTACTGGACCGATTTTGAAAATTCTTTCACTAATAGGAAGCTACATTACTCTTGACTGCTGTAGGCTACTTTTTATCCCGGAAAACTTTTCCACGCGGGCGGAGCCGCGCGCCAATGCTAGTCATACATAAAAAACAATCTTCGTATAGAAAAGACGTACAACTTGCCTTCGTGATAAAATTGTTTGTAGTCGCAAGGAAGTCATGATGATTTTATTATTGTAAGTCGGTTTGTTTATCAAAACACTCGTGGTTTGTAAACAAAACGTGATGCGATGTATGATTACATAATACATTCGATCTACCATATCAGTCTAGTTTCATTTAGGCTAACACGATTTCGGGTATAGGACCAATACCCGAAAATGAAGACCACGAAGTGCTGCAAATTGAGTTTTGGCGGGAACTTGGAAGTGTCATGAGTTGCTCTTGTTTTAATTCATTGTTTTGGTGATATTTAGTGTTATATTGCATAATTATGGTGGTATATTATCCTATATAGTACTATTAAAGAGCTCAAATGAAGTGAATTAAAATAATTGTGCTAATCAAGTGTTTTTTCTGTTCCCGCCAAAACTCCTCGATAAAGTCTTGGTAAGGTAGCCACTGCTTTACTTCGACATACTTACTACAGATAATAAAATATACAAACCAAACTTGACATTGGCAAAATGTGAACACACATGCCATTATAAAAAAATAAATAAAAAAAAAGTGCTGCAAAGTCGTCGAAACGTCAGGAGAAAAATAAATAAATTACTGCAACAAAATCCATAATAGTAGTTTAAGTTGAACCCTAAACAACCCACAAGTGTCTCCCGGACACATTTTTCCGTTCGGTTACTCATAAAACCTAAAGTATTTATTTTTACGAAAAACCGCTTTATCTAATCTACCTCCCAAGCTTACCGAATCTAAACGTGAAATAAAAATATGAGTAACATTAATAGTTTAATATTTATTACCAATAAAGCAAAACTGTAACGCGTCAACCCACAAGTGTCCAACAGACACAATAATATTTTGTTCGATTCAAGTACCAAGGTAGATTGTTTATTTACGTGTATTTAAAACTATATCGTACCAAGTAGGTAATAAATTAACTCACAGTGCATTGTTTGTGTTATAACAGCAGTCTTTGTACTCTTAATTTTGATTATTTGGTTACAGTCACAGTGCTTACGTATTTTTGTTTGCAAGTCATGCTCGTTTTTGTTCTGAGAAATCTACACTAAAACAGGAAAAAATTCAACGTGCTCTTGATACAAAATCTCTCAGAAAGTCAAGAAAGTTACTTGCACCCGTTAGAAAGTACCTAGTGAGGGTATGTGAGCCTATACCTAAAATAGTTTTATTTGCATGGAGAATATCTTACAATCGATGCGCATCTAATACCTTTTGGAGGTAGGGTATTACTCAAACAGTATCTGTCCTGAAAATCTTGACAAGTACAATTTGAAAATGTAGGGGATTTGTGATAAAAAAACAGATTTATTCTTTATTTGATATAAATATCTTGGAATATAGGAACAAATATGGCGTAAAATGTAGACAACTAGTCATGTGAACCATGTTCATGTTCGAAGTCACAGAAACGTTACTTTTGGTAATTATTTTACATGCCTCGACGTAGCAAATCCTAGGCAGAAAATAGTCTCATAGTAGTTAACACTATGTGGACAAAATAAGGCTTCTATCCCTCTAATTTTTTAACCCTAAATAAACCGTGTCAACGCATCTAATACCTTCAGCTTTTCTAGAAATAAATTGGTATGTATTAAATATGAATCGTACTCATATGATCCAAGACATGATGGGATCATCTGATGCTATCACAAATCAAAGAGCTGCTCAATCCTCTCAAGAAGTGTTTTTATAATATTTGTCCATCAAACATATACAGGACTTTTTAACAGTATTCTGATATGAAATGTATGCTCTGAACACTCGGTATATTATGTAATATCTCTTCGAAAATAATAATAAAAAAGGTAAAGGTAAAAAAATGATGTCTTAGGTTTACACGAATGTAAGACATCAAAATAAAACTAGTTTTCGGATTTTGTCGCGATTTTTGTATTCCATATCTTTAATGTGTCCGCCGGACACTACTGGTCAGTTACGTTACAAACGCATACTGGGTAGTTAAGGGTTAATGCCTAATATACTACCTAATTAAATATAGGTATAGTTGTTTGACCTTGAACTTCGAAGATACAACAGAGGACCCCTCAAAATAGGATGAGAATGATTATAATTTTTGTATTGAACACAATTAAATATGTTTTATAAAAGAAAACCCGACTGATTAAACCGTAAAATACAAATTTCAATTATTATTTAAATTGTAGTGGGAGTCAGATTTTCTTTTGTTAAAGTTTTTTATTTTAAGATTTTTGTTAGTTATAATTTTTTAATACTGACACGGCAACCCTAGTGCACCCAGTGATGATAAGCGAAGTTATGTCCAGATAGTGTCCATTGACGAGAGATTGTAATCCCTCGCTAGTCGAAAGAATTATGCCTGTCAAAAGTACCAAGGGTTTAAGGTTACTTTTATTCCCGGAATGAACTTCAATGCAAGCGTTCGTTGATACGTAGTTTATTTTTATATACTACGTATCAACGAAGTCATAAATGGCAATAGAATAAACAAGCTAAGCCGGGTCAGAGGAGCCGGGCATTGGCCGTTATCTACCGATATTTACTTTACCTCTAATCTGTGTTCATTTTATTATTGGAATCTCTTGAATTTGTTTTTTAATCGGAAATTATTTTATACTTTTACTGTGCTCAAAGATGGCCACTCGTTTTAAACATGCATTATTTTTTGTATCAAAGTGCCCAACGGTGGTCATGTTACGGCTCACTTGTTACGCTTTAGCCGCCATTCTGCCTAAAAACGTCTGTACATTTTTTATTTACTGGCGGTAGATCTCTTATACGTAAGAGTCCGTCTGGGTGGGTACCACCGCAATGTCTATTTCTACCGCCAAGCAGCAATGTGAATGCACTGTTGTGTTTCGGTTTAAAGGGCATTGTAGCCAGTGTAACTACTGGACATAATGAGACTTAACATCTTATGTCTCAGGATGACGAGTGCATTGAATTGTCACTCAGTACTTTGTAACTCAAGGTGCTGAATGGTGTTGCTATTGTTTATGGGTGGTCGTATCGCTTACCATCAGGCGAACGGCATGCTCGACTAGTCATTCAATACAATAAAAAAAAAAACAAGACTGACGCAAATTGCTCCAAAAAGTCAATTTTATTCTACTTTAAACCAAGAGCTACAATTTCCAAACCTTTATAGGGAATTTTATTGCTGTGGCCTTTGATTAAATATAGATCTAGATAGACACAGAACGTTTCAAACGCGTCGAAAAAAATAGAGGTAAACTGTTCCCCACTAAATGAGTTCGAGTGAATAAATTGTTGTTGTTTTTCATGGATATAATTTTCTCCCCGTTTTAATAGAAACCATGTAATAACTGGTATCATTATGCGCGCACACAAGGATACGCAGAATGATACAGCGATGGCGTATGATGCAGCTGTCACGCATACTAGCTTAAGAAAAGTTGGCCTGTTTGTTTTAGTTTCATTGCAGCTCGTCACTCTATCTAGGTATATAATTGATCAAAGGCTGTGGCTTTTGAGTTTCATTTATCTTCAAAATGAATTAACATTACAGAAATTTCAAATTACAGATTTTTTAGATCAGCGCACAATATCTCTTTATAGTTTTAAACTGTCTTTAGCCGTTACTGTTTTACGGTATTGTTCAAAATAGCCAAGCGGTGATTTTAGACCGATACTAAACATTCGCTTTTTGTTACAAATTGAATCGTAATTTAAAATAAAATATGTAGTACACAAAGAAAAATAGTTTTTCTCACTGACAGATTTATAGATTTTTTTTATACGCATTCCATGTGCTTCTGCTTGTTTTCTATTAATTAATTTACGATCTTGGATAAATATTTGAATAACGTAAAAAAGATATTTATCGTAAGCTGATACGATTTATTTTCATTAAGTAATCTTAAATGCTATAAAAACTGGTTTGAATACAAAATAAAATTTTAAAACAGGTGTAAAAGAATCAAATAATTAACATAAAATAAATTATTTTTCCAGTGCATTATATTATAATCAGTAAATTGGGAGTTGGGACGCACATTCTGTTAAAACTTATTTTTTCCTCAGACCGGTATTTTTATTATTTCTATAAAATAGGTAATGCAACCCTTTTAATTTTATTTAAAGCTCACTGAAAACGATTTATCAAATAACATTCGCGATTCATTGATTTATGAAGACCTGGTATCAGCTTATCAGTAACACGACGTGACCCGCGTGGGTGTCACTGTAATATTGCGTCATAGATTGTTTATATAATGTTAAGGGCCCCTAGGTCAGTGAGATGTCTTGGGTTTGGATCCCTAGGGGCCATTATAATACTTTACTGGTGGCAGGGCTCTCATATGTAAGAATCCGTCTGGGTGGGCACCACCGCAATGTCTATTTCTACCACCAAGCAGCAGTGTGCATCCAGTGTTGTGTTTCGGCTTGAAGGACATTGTAGCCAGTGTAACTACTGGACATAATGAGACTTAACATCTTCTGTCTCAGGATGACGAGCGCAGTGGAATGCCTCACATTACTTTGTAACTCAAAGTGCTGTATGGTGCTACTACTGTTTATGGGCGGTCGTATCGCTTACCATCAGGCGAACGGCATGCTCGTCTCGTCATTCAATGCTATAAATAGAAAAAAGCTCAACTCAGTTTCGCTCTACAGTGCATTATCAAGTGAAACGCTCTCAAATTAAGGTGAGCATCTTAAGATAGTCGTTATTTAATAAACTCGCACTAACAGCAGCTCAAGTGACATCGTAAGTGACAATATGTTACATATTTTGACAGCTGAGTTTAGTTCATGTAATAGCGCCGACTCAGCTGGGAACAAGCTCTTAAGTGACAGCTTGAGCTTGGTTTATTAAATAGTTCAGTACACTAAAGGAGGTGTCCGCTTTTTGTATGAGTGCTGGGCCTCAAAATCTAACTAGGCTCAAACTTTAATCAATAATCAATCAATCAATTTATTTTGCAAATATGGGTACATTATTAGGTGGCGTATTTTATAACAAGTATCTTGCCATATTTAGTCGAATGACGTGCAAAAATTATAATTCATTTTTCATAAAAGACACAAACACACGAATTGAATACTTCCTCTTTTTTTGGAAGTCGGTTAATAAAATTACACCATAAAGTAACTAAAATTTGCATTATATAATTATAATCTGTCACAGCAGTTACAATGTATTTTACTAATTTATTCTTGTAAATATTCTGTAATATGGTAATATGTATTAATATTACGTTTACTATTAAATTTAGTGTACAGATGTAGGTTTCTTTTTACAAATATTGAAATTTCATATATACATAAACCAGTTAATGTCAGAATTTTTAAATATTTGAAGTATGATTTACAGCTTTCTGTAACTGATAATTTACACATTGCCCTAATGCATCTTTTCTGTGACTTAAACGCAAGATATTATTTAGGGATATTAAAGGGGCAAAATATGGAACTTAGATCCATTCAAAAATATTTTTAGACCCCTCCATTCATAACTAACGTTCGTTTTTAAAACGTTCATACTAAGTGTAGTTTTCAAGCCAAACAAAATTACATAAATCTCAAAATCGGAGGTCTTTAAAATTAAACGATTCATTGCAAAAAGCTAGTTTTCAGGACTTCTATCCAAATATATATAAATTGTCTTGTTTAGAATTTCAGGCCCGCTTTTGGACATGTCCTTTCTTCTTGAGATTTTACTCAAACATGAGATTGATTTATTAATACGGCCCGAAGATATTTCTTTATGAAGCTTCATTCCCCAAGAACAAATATTATAGTCTCATAAAATACTTTTGGTATAAAGTATCCACGGCTATTATATCAGTTGTACGATAAGAAATTCTATCTCCATACGGTAAATTCCTTTATTCCGGATAAAAAAGAATAATAAGCTAATAAAAAATGTAATAAAATAAACTTCTAGAAAATAAATAGTGGAGATACTTACAGGCGTTTTCAAGTTATGCAACATTTTAATTTATTATTTGCTAAACAAGTCTCAATATGTATATTTTTTTTTTTTGCGTGCCGGTACTAAGCAACTGTAAGGAAAACTTTATTTATATTTCTTAGTAAATAATGTTCATAAAAATTGGTTTAAAAAAAATTGTTTGACTACTGGTTACTATAGCAATATATATTTTTATGTTTAATTTTAGAAAGAACAATGGACACACCGACAGCTCCAAATAAATTTACATAATTCTTACTACATTCGGGTATATTTGAATTAATTAACACACCACAAAACACATGGAGGAAATGATATCAGATATCGGCGGGTATGTTTGTACCAGCGTCTATTTTAATCGGTCAGTGCGTGCCATATCCCCACAGAGCGTAGACGCGTACCCCGAAATGTACACGATATAAATAAATGACATATATTTAAAGTCATTTATCTGGCATTTTTTAAAACGACTTAAATAAATTACATATAATTTATTAAGTGAAAATTTTAAATAGGCCGTGAAATAGTGTGACAATGAAAGAAGAAAATAAATCCGACGTCGAAAAAAGTTCTGGCAAAGTCAACGAACTGACCTTCGAGGAAGCTTTCGAATTGACTGGTGAGGCTTGTTATGAGGTTTTTGTTGCGTTTTTTTGTTTGGCTACCTGCGTTTGCGGTTAGGCGTGCGTATTTCGCGTACAAATCAAAGCGCCCGCTAACTTTTTGATACAATAAACAAATAGTAACTGTAGTATTTACGATAGCATATTTTTACTGATGGAGTATTGTATTTTTTTGGCTAATATCTACTGATGTTATTGTTGGCTCAGCGGAGATCAAGAGTTATCTCTCGCAAAATTTAAGAACATTAAATGTTTATGTTTACCTATCAGTAAAAAACTAATGGTTATGAAGTAATTTAAAAACAAAAGTTTGAATTAATAATTCCGGAACTCTATATTACATGAAAGAGATAAATTACTTTCTATGTGGACATAGTATGAATTAAATTCATAACAATGCAGACAAAAGACAGGGACGGTACACCTACTATACGATCAAAAATGTAAATTGGTGCCGAAATTATAAAAGAATAATACGCACATCACGCTTTTACCACAGGGCACCCACTGATCGCTATGTAGGTATGTTCCGTCCCATGATGTGATACGGGCGCGCCTATCGCCATATCGGGCACAAAGGACATGTCCAAAAGCGGGCCTAAAATTCTAACCAAGACAATTTATATATATTTGGATGGAACTCCGAAAAACTAGCCTTTTATAATGTCCTCCGATTTTTTGATTTATGTAATTTTATTTTACTTAAAAACTTAAAAAAAAATAGCACCGTCTTCAAAAACCACTCTAAGGTAAAAAATAACCATAATTTCGCCTCTATAATATCTATAAAATTTGAGCGTGGTTAGATTTGGAGGCCCAGCACCCATAAAAAGCGGACATCTCCTTTCAGACTCCGGGCTGATACTAAAAAGAAAAAAAACGAAATCAGTCTGTCAGAAAAATAATTTCTTGCTATGAGCACATAACTAAGTCCACTTAGGAATTGTCACGAATGATACGAGTTGTTCTATGTGATATTAGGCGTTAGGTTTTAATTTTCTTTACCGTTTTTATATACTGAAATTACAAACAAGTTGTCCTAATGTGTCAGTCCAAATCGTAGGTTTTAGTGAAACAGTGACTCCCTTATCAATACTTTATCGTGGAATCCTAACCGCAGCTTGAACATACATGATTAGTAATTTCATTGTTATTTCTGATCACATTTGTTTGTTACTTATATCTACTTAACTAATGTCTTTGTATTTTGATCAAAAGGCTGCTTATTTTTTTAAATTTGCAAAGTCCACCACCAATTTCCGGCCAAATATTTATTTAAAACCATGAAGGTAGGACAATAAAAGAAAAAAAAGTTATACAAAATAATGCACGTTCGTTTTTTAAAAATAATACATGCTGGAAGATTAAAATCTATGATAACAATTAAAAGGGTCAGCTTTTTTTATACGCACTATATACAATTGATATCTTATACATCTATCTGCAAGATAATTGCTTATATTACTAATTCTAATATAACTTAAGAGCTATATTTATAACTGACGAAGTATAAAACTAGGAAAATAGGCGTAAACTTCACATGTGGTATTAAAAACGCAGATGACGTAATCAGCTCAAAAATATAGGTCGCGGGTTCGACGTCCGACGGTAGAACTGTTTGAGTGAGTGGCCTTATATTTTTGATACTCACTAATTGGGCAGAGCACTACTGATGCTTCATATATTGTAAGTGTACGTAATATTACTAATATCCAATATGATCAGTTTAATTTGCTGATTGAGGCAGTATAGATTTTTAATTATTATTTTAGTAAAGTATTTTCCAAAATAAATCTATGAGTACGGACACTCACACATTTCTATTCAATAAACACGGGCAAAACTGCAAATGAATTAATTATAAAATGATAAGCAAGTTACAATGCGCAATGGGAATAAAGATTATGAACCACGGACAATGGACATACACTTCGACTGCATTCGATTGCTCGCTAGATACACTCATGCCTACCCTCCCACATACATGATCATTCAACAAGCATTTACAAGTTTATTTTTCGTACACTGTGATATATGGCGGTATTAATAAATCAATCTCAAGTTTGAGTTACATCTCAAGTAGACATAATGTATGAATAGTTCAATACATCATGTACTTGAGATGTAACTCAAACTTGAGATTGATGTATTAATACCCCCATAGACTGGTGATATTTACTGGTGGTAGGTCTCTCATATATATGTAAGATTCCGTCTGGGTGGGTACCACCGAAATGTCTATTTCTACCGCCAAAAAGCAGTGTGCATGCACTGTTGTGTTTCAGTTTGAAGGATATTGTAGTTACTGGTTATAATGAGACTTAACATCTCACGATGACAAGCGCAGTGGAATGTGCCACACAGTACTTTGTAATTTAAGTTGCTGGATGGTGTTGCTACTGTTTATGGATGGTCGTATCGCTTACCATCAGGCGAACGGTATGCTCGTCTCGTCATTCAATGCAATAAAAAAACACTGTAATATCATTTGTCGCTGTGTCGAGGATAATAGATAGTACTTATTAATTTGTAATTTTGGATGAGTAGGATAATCTTTGCATCTTAGAACATAATTAATGAGGCAATGCGTCAATATTCCGTTTCTAACTGTTTATTAACTTATTTGAAACAACATTATAAAATTATTGTATTAAATAATTGTATTGGGAGTGGAATGGACTGCCGAGACGAACGTCCGCAGGTTTAAAACCCAAGGGCACGCACCTTTGACTTTTCTAAATTGATGTGTATATTATTTGTGAATTATCGCTCGTTTTAACGGCGAAGGAAAACATCGTAAGGAAACCTGCATACCTAAGAAGTTCTCTATAAGAATTTCGAAGTTATGTGAAGTCTGCCAACCCGCACTAGGCCAGCGTGGTGGACTAAGGACTAAACTCTCTCAGTTGTAGAGGTGGCCCGTGCTCAGCAGTGGGCAGTATATAATACAGGGCTGGTACGGTATGGTGGTATGGTATTTGAAACAACAGCAGCATGAGTTTTAATTGTCAGTAGTTAATTATTGTAATTCCAGCCCTGAAAATGAATTGCTCAGTAAAGTTAATCGTATAGCGAAATAATTAAAGGTGTTTTACGTTTTATAAACTGATGACATAGTTTAAGTGATAATTCATCATCATTATCAAGTTCCAACGTATCTGGATTATGTCCACATGGTTATAAACAATCATTAAAAATCATGGGTGCTTTATCGGCCTTAAGCTAAATTTAGGAGATTCACCGGTTCTTGATAAAGTTCTAGATTAATATTTCTAACAAATAAATCTGACACATTTTGCAATTGGAATTGCAATCAGCCCTGTATTATATACTGCCCACTGATGAGCATGGGCCTCCTCTACTACTGAGAGGGGTTAGGCCTTAGTCCACCACGCTGGCCTAGTGCGGGTTGGCAGACTTCACATACCTTTGAGATTCTTATTGAGAATTCTCAGGTATGTAAGGTTTCTTCACGATGTTTTCCTTCACCGTTAAAGCGAACGATAATTGATAAACAATACACACGTAACTTCGAAAAGTCAGAGGTGTGTGCCTTGGCTTTTGAACCTCCGGACATTGTCTCGGCAGACCGTTCCATTCCCAACTAGAATATCGTTGCTTCTGACACATTACTAGTGTCTAATTACTTAAATTTTACTGGTGGTAGGTCTCTCATTATGTAAGAGGCCGTCTGGGTGGGTACCACCGCAATGTCTATTTCTACCGCCAAGCAACAGTGTGCATGCACTGTTGTGTTTCGGTTTGAAGGATATTGTAGTCAGTATAACTACTGGACATAATGAGACTTAACATCTTATGTCTCAGGATGACGAGCGCTCAGTACTCAGTACACACTCAGCCACTCAGTATTTTGTCAGTCAAGGTGCTGGATGGTGTTGTTACTGTTTATGGGTGGTCGTATCGCTTACCATCAGGCGAACGGCATGCTCGTCTCGTCATTCAAAGCAATAAAAAAAAAAAAAAAAAAAAAAAAATAGTTGTATTACGGTACAACTGCAGTGCTGAGGTTTCGGGTTCTATCCCCGGGTTGGGCAAAGTAGTATTGGGTTTTTCTACTCAGTATCGGCCCGGAGTCTGGAATTTGTGGCCCGATGTAGCGATAGGCTCGCCCCCTATCACATCATGGGACGGAATATGTACGGCGAAATGTGTTTGCATAAGTTGCGCCTCTGCCTACCCCTCCGGGGCAAAGGGCGTGAGTGTATGTATGTCTGTACTACTAGTGACTTTCTGCCAGATATATCTTTTCGAGATCTGTGAAACAAAAATTTGAAATTTATATGGCTGATAAGTCTCGAATAGGCTATCAGAGACTTTGTCAGCATGATGTGAAATCGGACCTTAGACTAGCAAATTCTCTTAGCAATATATTGAGCAAGACCTTCCTGATTCGTTTACACTACCAGCATTTTTTTCATAATTCCATTAATTAACGCGCTCACTTCTCATAACTTGGTTGGTGATATAGGTAGAACAACAAAATCTCGGAGTGAGCAGATGCCTCCGACTGCGTTTGTGAACACTGTCAACTAAGGTTATTCAAAACCAAATCAAAATATTCAAATTAAAATCTTGTTTCTATCTTTTCAGTTCTTCAATGAATTTTTAAGGCTCTCGAAATGTCTAACAACGACATTAAAATTCCATCATGACGTCACGTCACGGACGTGTTCAATGACTGCTAGAAATGCTTATTATTTTTTTGTAAAGGCCCCTTGCCCCTTGTCGGGCCCCGCGGGTCTATGCTAATAAAAACTTGATTTTTTAAATCTTTGTAACGTAACGTTAACCTCCTAGCCAGTTTCGGCCACGGCGGCCAATTTCAACAGAGATCAGCCAGGTACACAGGAGATATTATAGTGCACAAGTGCATGCGCAATACACAGGTGCACTCGCTTTTCCTTCACTCTCATAGTCCGGTGAGACGGCAATCCGACATGACCGGAGAGATAACAGGCGCAAGACCAACGGCTTTACGTGCTTTCCGAGGCGCGGGGGTATCACACAGCCACCTTCCTGACTCGGAGCTGCGACTGAGTAATTTTTAAGATGGAAAAACACTTTTGCAGTGTTTTTGGCTCGACCCGGAATTCGAACCCAGGACCTCAGCGCACAAATCGTACTCGTAACGCGTACGCAATACAACTACGCTACCGAGGCAGTCAGTTAACCTTTGTACACCGTTATAGAATCCAATCTTTGCGAATAACAATTTTGAGTACATCAATAATGTATCGCACGCTGAATAATCATCAAATCAGAAATGAGGAGATCTACGGATCTCTTACGTACCTACGATACGTTCTTCTACGGAAGAACGAGTGAAGCACAGTCAAGGTCACTGACATGACTGACATAGCCCAGCGGATTAGCAAGCTAAAGTGTCAGTGGGCAGGGCCCATAGTTCGAAGAACAGATGGTAGATGGGGCAAAAAAGTTCTCGAGTGGCCACGTACCGGCGAGCGCTGGGTTGGACGTCCACCTTTAAGTGGACAGGCGACTTGATAAAGGTCGCAGGAACACGCTGGATGCAGGCCGCTTTTGTCAGGTCCGTCTGGAAATCTTTAGGGAAGGCCTATATTCAGCAGTGGACATTATATGGCTGTTGATGAAAATGATGCTCAATAATGCGCTGACCTAGCTCAAAAATGCAGATTGTGATGACTTGCTTTCTAAAATTACATAATATTATAACTAAGTAAAAAACATAATAACAAAGAGATGAAATAACGTACGTTAGTTATAGGTTATGAAGTGATTATAATTGATAAGAAAAATAGTATTTGGTGATTTTTTATTAGTCTTTTTTATAGGATTAAAAATCTACTTTTGTATATAAAATCATCAAATATTAGAACATATTTTTATTTTTCACCAGACTTAATGATTACTCGGTCACTTTAAGATAAAAACGCTTTATTTTCCCTTTAATCGCATCGGTCACAAAAAGATGTGCCTACGTCACTGTAATGTAAATTTGCGAAAAGGTGTGAAAAGTGAAGATACCAATAGGTACACACACACACAGACACTCACGCCTTTTATTCCCGAAGGGGTAGGCAGAGGCGCAACTAATGCACCCACTTTTCGCCGTGCGTATTCCGTCTCATGTTCACCGTCCCGTTCACCAATAGGTACGTCGGTGAAACTCCGTGTAGAAAAGAGATATAAAAAAAAATGTGATACGATACGATACGATTTATCGGGTCGGTCAACCTGAACAAGATCGTGACAATAGATTGTTTGAAAAATATCGGTCGAAGCCGGAAACGAGGGTCGTTGCGATGAATTTAGTACTTGTCTATTTTTAAAGGTTGGGCTAAAGAATAGGTTTACACAATAGATCGCTCTATAGCAAAAACTTACGCAGCCAAAACCCGTATCTTTACTACGTTCGTCACATTGCCTCTCTTTATTAGAGTAGTATGTATTCAGGGAAAGAAACAAACCTCTCACTCCTCTAAAAACTAAAAAGGGGTACAAAGTCTTTTCTTCGCGTATTTACTAAGCAGCGAGTACAATTCCGCGCAGGTCGAGGCAGCATGTAGTCGGACGTATGACGAAAATTGAATGGCGCGGATCAGACTTTAGAGTGGTTATATAAATTTTATTTTTATAGGCCATGGCAAATTCAACCACCTGGTGCTGTTCACATGCGGGCTGATAATGCTGAACGTGTCGATGGAGTCTGTGGGGATGAGCTACGCGATCACGGCGGCGGAGTGCGACCTGCAGCTCACCAGCAGGCACAAGGGGCTGGTGAACGCAGCTGCTTTTATTGGTGAGGACCAGCTTTTCGATTTCGAACCGTAAGATCTGAGCTGTTGAGTTTTGTTTACTGCAGTTCGCTTGGCTTGAAATCATTAAAGACCCAATTGGACCTACTTCAGCAAACTGGATCTTTAGTTTTACCAACAGTTAGTATTGAAATTAAACTATTATAACGGATTTTATCGCGGTTTTTTATTTAATTTTTCTCCCGACGTTTCGAAGGCTTTGCAGCACTTCGTGGTCACGGGGCGGACTGAGGTGTTGGTGGTCCGAAAAGTTAGTGTTACAAATCTACCTTCAATTTACAATTATACAATTTAAAGATGTTAGTCATTGTTTGCGGTCCGGTCTACGCAGTAAGAGCTCACAATGTCTTGAGGTCTGGCAGCAGGTCTTTTGGGGCCCGATTTAATTAGATGTATGACCGGGTCCCAGGCTTGTGCAAGTTTCCAACCATCTTCTCTATTGAAATTAGGATGTTTTTTGATCTCAATAGCCTCGCGGACAGTTAGTAGACAATATTTTGGTATGGGTTGGTTTTCGTTTGCGTAAGTAGGTCCAATTGTTAGTTTACCCCGCGTAAGTTTACACAAAATTACTTATGCTACCTAACCTCAACTATTCTACGAGGTTTTCCTTAATCCAATGCAAGTATCTCACTAATCTGGTTATTTTGCAGGTATTATCAGCACATCATTCCTCTGGGGCTACCTCGGAGACAGGCTGGGCCGTCGAGCGGTCATGCTGCCCTCGATAGTTGCATCAGCAGTGTTTTCAGTGGCTTCCTCTTTCTCCACTAATGTGTGGATGCTGTTGGTGTTGAGAATACTTACGGGGTGCTTGTAAGTAAAGTTAATATATGACATTTTGCTTAAAATTTTATCCCAATGAGAAGTAACTTTTAATAAGAGAAATCGCATTTTTTTATTTGACTCCAGTAAATGATTAGATGAAGGTGCTGATTGGAAACCAAATCCCTATCTATTTCTAAATTTGCGTTTAAATGGATATATCATAAAGGTCTCTTTATTTTCAATCTCATTTGAAAAATGATGAACTTCAACATTTTTTTTCTAGAATATCGGCGTCAAGTGCAACAGTGTACGCATACCTGGGCGAGCTACACGTAAGCTCGAGACGAGCCGCCGCCATCGCGTGGGGTTCCGCGTTCATTTCCTTCTCATTCATCATCCTACCAGGTAAGACTATAGGAAGAACAATCATGTCCATCGCTGCCGTGCATCGGATGCTGCGGCTGCGGCAGTATGGGGTCTAACCATTCTCGCTGTCGTATCTACGGCAGCATGTCTAACTACCCTCGCTGTCCATGACGTATTAAGTACTAAGAGTCCTTAACAGGCTCTATGAGGCCGTAGATAAGATGCCCCTTCAATCGTTAACGTTAAGAAAAAACAAAAAAAAATGTATAGGTCGGACATATTATCGCAGTGACCGACTTATCGATAGGATTTGTCATGCCTATATTTTTTTGGTTTTCTATAAACGCGATCGTTTTCTATCTATAAGATATTTGAAGAGCTCTGTCTTTATTTTCTTTTCTGTCTTTTGTACAATCATATGTGATTTTTTTACAGAAAGTAGGGTAGATCCATTTTTACAAAATGAACATGATTTTATTTTTATATTCCCTCCCAATTTCTTCCTAGAGAGTATGAATATATTGTTTTTTAATTATAGAGGTTTTTAATTTAGCGTGTGTAAAAAGATTGAAAATAAATTTTGTTTCATAGCTTTTTCAATTATTAAAGGATACGGGCGAAGCTTTATAGAACCTTGGTCTTAGTGTTACAGAGATCATTTGTGCAATACTATAAAATACCTAGAACCATTTCTAAAAGAGAAAATAAAATATGTCTGTGCAATGGGAGTAAAGAAATAATCGCTATAGAGTATAGCGTAAAAAAATCTTTGAGTAACTTTTTATTTCCTGATAACACAAGATCTTCACAGCACCTAATCATTGGCATTAGATTGCAGTATTGAATAGTGTGCAGCTGGCTTTGATAATAACCAGAATTGAGTTTATCACATGGGATCTTTGAGTATCTCTAAGCATGGGATCGACGAGGACTGACTTAAATATAATATAATGGATCATTTACATTCTCGCGCGAGCAGTAAGACGAGTGGTGAGGGGAACCACGAGACGAGAGTGTAAATAATACGCTCGCGACT
The DNA here is from genome assembly GCA_947568825.1 of Sphinx pinastri. Taxonomy (NCBI): domain Eukaryota; kingdom Metazoa; phylum Arthropoda; class Insecta; order Lepidoptera; family Sphingidae; genus Sphinx; species Sphinx pinastri. The sequence continues at coordinate 1,686,465 of OX387627.1, read as the reverse complement.
CGCCTCGGGGCTCGCTTGAAATAAATCAACCGAAGTATCGAACTTTAAAACATTGCCGAAGTCACAGTACACCAACTTTTATATCAATCGAAGTTGAAAGTTGGAAATGAGCTGATAATCTTCAAACGCCTGAACAGACCTTCATAATAGTTATAGCTAAGAACCATCTCGATTACATCAGCTCACAAATAATAAAACCGGGTCAAAATCGGTGCATTCGTTTGAGAGCTACGATGCCACAGACGGACATACAGATACACAGATATACACCCTAAACTTATAAAACCCCTTCTTTTCTGTCGGGGGTTAATAAAAAATAATGCAATAAAAATTCCGAGACAAAATAAGTTTTAAATCGATACTACTAAATTCGTGTTTATAACTAGCAACATTCTAGAGGACAGCCTGATACAGGAAGTCAGTTATTATTCATAAAATAATTGATTTTCTTTTCCCCATTGTAATACAATCGAATATTTTAAAATGGGAGACATTAAAATAGAAGAAGAATATTGATACATGTTTCATAAGTGTCCGGTCAAGCCCAATTGATATGTTTTAGTAACTTTTGTAGCGGGAAAGGCTTATCACGCGGGCGAAGCCGCGAGCTACACTTAGTACATAAATAATTATAATTAGAACAAATGACACTGAACTAAAGACAGTGAATTATAATATAACAAAATATTAAATATCTTAATTAAATAGGAAGTTTATCTTGCATAATATGCAAAATGCATTTAGTTTTACATAATTAATTAACTATCAATTTAACGCTCAATAATTTTACGTGTTCAATGTATCAATTAATCAACTTAATATTCCTTGTAAAAAATACGGCAAAATGGAATAAAATATTATTAAACATATTACGAGGTTAAAGAAACTTATTTATCATTGCGATAATTTCTTTGTTTATAAATATTGTTGCATAATATTATAGTTACGTCTATCCTAATAAAATAATGTTTTATCTTGATTCCTCTGACGTTATTGAGGGTTATTTGTAAAACGTTAATAGCCAGTATTACTATTTATTTTTCTTACAAATTAGAAACTCTACAGTAAACATTTTTCTTAAGCTCCGAACAGTAAGAATTTAATAATGCAAAGAAGGAAAATGTTATCAAATGCCAATGAACTTTTAATAGATCTTAAGATAAAACACAAACAATTGCAAATCAGATGCATTAAGTAATGTGCCATTTACTATCGTCTTCTACACTTTTTCTTCACATTATGTAAACAATCATGAATAGTACCTTATGCTCATGTTACAATCTTACAATGTATTTGATTGTTGTCTGTTTTTTTGTCCAAATAAATAAAAAAATAAAACAAAACAAATGATATATATTTTTTTTATGGCACTTGTATTCACATTTTGCCAATATTTGTGGGTTGTCTTTTTTATTATCTGTAGTATGACGAAGTAAAGCAGTAACTACCTTACCAAGACCTTATCGAGGAGTTTTGGCGGCAACAAAAAAACACTTGATTAGCACGATTATTTCAATTCACTTCATTTGAGCTCTTTAATATAACTATATTGGATAATATACCACCATAATTATGCAATATAACACTAAGTATCACCAAAATAATTAATTAAAACAAGAGCACCTCATGACACTTCCAAGTTCCCGCCAAAACTCCTCAATGATATTATTGTTAATCTGACAACTCGTTGACAGAAATGTGTGCTGCTTTTTGAATTACTGGCGGGTTTTTTAATACATTAATGTTACTGGCCATTAAAATTGTGCTTAATAATTTAAAATAAATAAATATACATACTTTAATTTAGTCATGTTTCTACTACATGATACTTCTTCAGAGTTAAAAGACTTAAATGTGTGTTCAAATATTTATCTCGTTACTGTTTCATTTGAATTGCACGTGAAGGCAGAAATTGACAAAGCTGTGCAACCCATAGACTCCCATATATCGGCAAAAAAAAATCTCAAGTTTAATGAGATGAGCACTCCGCTCGCCTGATGCCAGGCGATGTGACCGCCTATAATCAGTAGCAACACCATACAGAACTTTTAATTACAAAGTACTTCGTGGCACTCGGCTGCGCTCGTTAAACTGAGGTATAGGATGTTGTCTGATAATTCCCAGTAATTAGTCTGGCTACAATGTCCTCCAAACCGGAACTCGCAGTGCATGCACACTGCTACTAGGTGGTAGAAATAGACATAATTACTTCACGGACTAACCTCATCTCCCTTTCAGGTCTAGCCTGGGTAATCATACCAGGGAAATGGATGTTCAACATAGCCTGCATTCAGATCGTACCCTGGCGCGCCTTTATATGGAGCTGGTGTCTGCCAGGGTTGGTGGCTGCAGCTTTGCTACTGGGTTTACCAGAAAGCCCGAAGTATCTCCTAGCGTCCAAAGGCCCCGAGGCAGCCCTGCCAGTGCTGGCTAAAATGTACGAGTGGAACCATGGAGCGACTAATAAATTCCCAGTAAGTTATTTTGTTCTACAAGGTAAAGGATAAGATAGGTTCTCCTCTTTTTAACAGCAAGTATACTTGGCGACAAATGGGTACACAAACCGCATCTCTACCAACTCGGGAATTAAATTGTGTGTAAAGTTGTGACGTTGTTGGGAAACAATACAGTTTAAAACCACAGAACCACACACACACACACTCACGCCTTTTATCCCCGAAGGGGTAGGCAGAGGCGCAACTAGTGCACCCACTTTTTGCCGTGCGTATTCCGTCCCATGATGTAATAGGGGCGAGCCTATCGCCATATCGGGCATAAATTCTAGACTCCGGACGGATACTAAGCTGTAGCAAAATCCTATATCACCATGTCTGACCTGGGGGATCGAGCCCGTGACGTCAGGATTGCAGTTGTACCGTAATACAACTACTCTACCAAGGCAGTCACTAAGCCACCGAGGCAGTCTGAAAACCACAAAACCGATTTTAAAAAAACTTTATATTCTATTCAGTTCGTTCAGACGAATCGCGTCCAGGGATAAGGAACGTAGCCAAGATGCTTTTCTACAGGCGTTAACGCTAATAGATTCAAAAAATATGCGAATGATGTATCCTTGCGATAGACTTGTCGATCGGATATGTCATTCCCTAAATCTTTAGGGTTCTGAACCTCGAAAGAAAAAAAGGAACCCTTATAGGATCACTTTGTTGTCCGTCTGTCTGTCTGTCAAGAGCCTTTTTCTCAGGAACGCGTAGAGGTATCAAGTTGAAATTTATATCAAATAGTCTGGTCTACGATCTCTTTCAGCTGTGAAAAAAATAAACTTGTAAGTCAACGCGATCAAAAGATATGACCGATTATGTCGTATATTTCGGTATATTTTGCGATTTCACAAGGGAATAAAAGCATATAGGGTACTTCCCGTTTACCTAGAATCATGAAATTTGGCAAGAAACAAGGTCTTACAGCACACGTAAAGAAAAAAATCTGAAAGCCGTAAATATGTATTGTAATACCAAAAAAAAAGCTAATTTACAAACTTATTAATTTGGTTAATTTATTCATTAATTTGGGGAACTATTGAACTTATATGCTTAGATAGCTTACCTACAAGTTTGAACGGAACCTTGGTATGCGAGGCCAACCCGCACTTGTCCGGTTTTTTTGCCTTCTGTCAGCATTAATGTTTGTAGAAAAATATCTTGGCTACATCATCATCATCATCATCATCAGCCACATGACGTCCGCTGCTGAACATAGGCCTCCCCCAAAGATTGGCTACGCCCAGCATCAACTATGATAATTATAATTGTAATTGACTATCGAGGACTCAATGTGTCTCGTTGGCTATCATAATAAAGTAATTATATTTATGTTATGAGTAGGGCTTGTTATGCACAATTAACTTTTACCAGGATAAAAGATAATACAATACATACGGTATTGCTTCTTAATTATACATTAATAACGTTAGTTAACGATTTATTGTAACTTTTATCTGTTACCCTTTGAATAATTAATGGTTTTATAAATATGTATTTATGATAATCGTAGGTTGTGTCGATCTGAGCATAAATAATTTTAACTCTAAAGCTGATCACGCATCGAAGTAGTGTTTCAAATGTTTTTTTCGTTATGGTGTTACTTTAATATGCCAGTGTTTGGGGTCTTCTAAAGTTTTGAGAAAGTTTGTGAAAATGAAGTAGGATAACCATACATAAACTGGTGCACGTAGGCCTCCCCTAAAGATTTCCAGACTGACCTGTCAATAGCGGCCTGCATCCGGTGTGTGCCACGTCGTCAAGTAAATAAATGAAAAACAAATAAGATAATTCAACGGCGGTTTTTTTATCTAAAAAAACCTAAAGAATTTAAGAGTGCACGCTACCACATGACTTAGGTTCAAATGTTTCTCTCACACTAATATTATTTATTATAATATTATATATAAATATGAAGATGTGGCTGCCTCGGTGGCGTAGCTGTGTAACGGTACGACTGCAGTGCTGGGGTCTTGGGTTCGATCCCCGGGTTGGAAAAATGATATTCAGTCAATCAGGCAATTAAGAATACGCACTTATATGGTGGAAGAAATCAAACTACGTCTTCTCTCCTGGGAAATTATTCATGACAACGAGCAAGGTAAAACCTAATAATTTTTTAGGTGGAAAGGATCTCAAACAGCAGTACGGAGTTGATCAAGTCCGGCTCGGGGTTCATCGACGCCGTGAAGAACATAGCTCTCATGTTCAAGCCGCCACTGCTGCGCTGCGTCATCATCTCACACGTCTCCATGTTTGCCGTCTTCATGTTGTAAGTTATCATATTTTATTTTATTATTCTTTTTTTTATTTTTTTTTCTCCGTCCAAACAACATTTGAAGGACAGTTTACCCAGCATAATTACTGGGCATTATGAGACTTAACATCTCATGTCTCAGAGTTACGAACGGAGTGGAGTGCCACGTAGTATTTTGTGACTCAAAATTCAGTATGGTGTTTCTTTAATAGCTTTTTCAGCCAATAGACATGACATAATTAATGTATATAATATATTTATATCAGAAACAAGAATAAAATAAAAAGAACATATATTATAGACTTATTTTTAGAGACTTTAAATGGAAAATTCATCGTTGAAATAAGTTTGTACAAAATGCAGAGCGCAGTCTGAAAATACTTTAGCTTTTGCTTTTCTTTGCGGGTACTGCAAATTGACCCCACTGCACCAGATGACAAGAGGATTAGGGTCTAGTTAAAGTGTCAACTGACAAGAGCTGATTACGTCTTGCCAGTCGACACAATTTTTTGTAAGGAAATATAAAGATTTTTTCAAATTCAAAAGGGGATCATATTACTAAATACAGACCAAGAAACCTACTTAAATAGTGATTCCATTTTGTAGAACAGCCTTAAAGAAAAATTATTTTTATCTTATCTGCATATCAGTTTTTAATAAACTGCCTAAAAATCTAAGGAAACTTCCATTTAAATATTTTAAAAATAAGTTGAGAAAATGGCTAGTAGATAAGTGTTATTATACGATAGAAGAGTTCATGCAATAAAAAAATAATGAAGTTGATTAATTGTAAAATTTAATGTAATATAATTAAGAATATAATAAATATGCTAAATAATAATATAGACTGACATTTTGTAAAAAAAATATATTTGAACACGACACACTTACGTGAGACGCTATGGCGCGTTATACGTCTTGTGTGCGGTGGTTGCTATCCAGGTGGCAGTGTTGCCAACTCGTACCACGATCAAGTAGCTCTAGATGAATCGTAAACAGTTTCTAGATTCCCCGATAAACGTTGCTAGAAGTAGCTAAATGTTTTTAAGTAAAGAAAGAGTCTTGTAGAACGATTAAAAAAATGTGTAGAGCTAACGCCTGAATAAATTTAGTCATAAGTACCTTTTGTTAGATCTTCAAAAAACCCTAGAAAATGTATTAAAAAATGTAGCTGATAGACATCTAAAAGTTACTAGTTTTGGCAACAAAATAGCTAAGTTGGCATCACTGCCGGGTGGATAAAATTATCCATGCAATCGCTTGCAGCTTCATCCGCAAGGCTCACGTAGCTTATCTTTAAGGCTCGTAAAATGATTCCAGCTTAGTTTAATCCTCTAGCCTTTCTAGACTATGTGCTAAATACATCCTAATTTTCAGATCGAGCGGCTTATACGTGTGGGTTCCAGATATTCTGAACAACATCTTGCACGGTGCAGACCAGATCAGCATCTGTCAGATTATTTCTGACAAATTCGCTAATGCCACTGTGAGTACACACTACGCTAAAATAAAAATGGACACGTATCCAATAGGAGTTACAGTTGTAGGAGGCAATTAAAATGAGAGGAGATAATTATTATAGGCTCTGAAGGAGATAGATAGGATAACAAGTTAACAAGGTTGAGTTGTATTTGAAATCTGAGGGCACAGCCGTACCATCCATTTCTCGAAGCGACTCACGGCACTTTTGACCCCTCCTGTAACTTCGAAGCAAGAAGCTTGATTTTTCAAAATTAAGTGGACATATTATATCTAGCTACATTGCCAATATACCTTATATTATACTGCACTACCTACTACACTACTTTCTATTATACTTTAAAGTTGTTTAATTTTGTCACTGACGCATTCGCCGATCATCAAAATTTTAAAGTACTTCTAGCAGTCTTCGAACATCAAATTTTGAATTTATTTCTATAATTTTATAATGACTTGGCAAGTGCATGGCAACATATTCTACAAATTAAAATATTTCATTTTTAAGTGCACTGTTAAGTTTTACTTAGTAATCGAAATAGTTTATTATTCTTTTATAATCATGATGCCGTGCGAGATGCGTCATTCTGCTGTCCTAACCGCAAAAGCGGTATATCAAGGAACGTTAGTTTTGAGAAAATTGAAGTTTTGTAAATGCAGTTTTCTTTTCACATTTGAGGTAAAACTGACGGAACTTTTTCTGACGTTTTTTAAGTATACCGCTATTGGCTATATTATTAATGGGATGTGCATGTTTTAAGCTATCTGATGCCATAAAATTAAGTGTACGATAATTTTTGAGATACGGCTTTTGAGCTGGCAGCATGGCAGTATTAAACAAAACTTAACAAATACTGAATTGTATTTTTTTTTTTCTCTACATAATGCATTGTATTTTATACCTTGAACTGATTTTGAAAAGAGCAACACTAGAGTTTCTTGCCCGTTCTTCTCTAGTGAGAACTGCTTTCCGAACTGGTGGTAGAGTTAATATTGTCGGAATCTAAATAATGTATAACATTTTATGGGTTCGAATAAAATTATTTCATTTCATATTTCATTTCATTTCATTTAAAGTTATAATAGAAATGAAGTTGTCTAATATTGATACAGTCTGTTACGGACGACGAGCCGGAGTAATACTTACGCCTCGGCGGACTGGCTAAAAATAATGTAAATAGATATTTTAGTTATATGGTTTGTTTTGCGCACATCTGTGCAACAAATTCAAAATTGTAATGTCTTTATGGCCGAACGATTCTTTGTATCGAGGATGTTTACTCGAACTCGGCGACCATAAAGCAATTTAGCCTATAATTAAGAAATAGTTTTATGACGGCCGACCATTGTCGGCAATTTCGAAAATGTTCCACGAAAACATTGTTAATTGTTTTATTGCCTTGTTTTCGTCGCTCGGGACCGTGCAGCTGTCGCACGGCATCCCAACAATTGTAATTATAGGATTTTATTAGTTGAGTGCCATTCTGAACAATGACACTCGGCGCTCTTAGTGATAAGTTAAATTGTATATAAAAGCTGCCCACATGTAGGACAGCACCCGCATTATTGTGTGTACTCTTGATCAGTGAACATCTTACGCTTGAACATAAAAAATATACAGTCCACTTTAAATGTAAGGCTGACGTTTCATTTACTCATCGGACCCCAACGGAACACCACATACCCACTGAGCTATCCGAAGTTAAACGTCGCCGCCAACAAATGGTCCTTCGAGCCGGATTCAAGTGAAGACTTCAAGAAGCCAAGAAACACCAGTAAGCGCGTCATAGTCCGCTTTACGATTACGTCGGCAAACCGCAGCAAGAAGAAGTACTGCGACACGTCGAATAAAGCGAGGCGCCAAACGAACATCGTCAAGCCTAGAAGAGAAGCGGCCTGAGCCACGGCAGTGCGAACTCCTGTAAGACGGAGGGTAACTACGCGCACCAAAGCAAGACGGAGCTTCGTAAACAGCGCGACGAGTGTTCCCAAAGGGGCGCTGTATCCGCAAAGGCGCTACGAGCACTCACGAGAGGTGCCAACGGAGATCCACGAGCGACGCGGCGAGTGTAGCCGAGCGACGCAGCGGAGATCGACAGGCAACGCGGCGAGTGTTCCCGAGCAGCGCAGCGGAGATAGCAGAGCGACGCGTCGTTCCCGAGCGATACTACGCGTCGTCAAGCAAGAACCAAGAAAAACGGCTAGGGCCAACGCGAAATCGCGGCTAGGGCAAGCGACCACCTAACGGTGTCAAACGGACGCTGCCTTAGTTAACGCCGTTTTTACGGCGGTGTAACGTAATTGTGCTACGTTACCAGCCCGTCGAAGCACTCTCAAAGTGCTAAGGCTGAAGTGCACGGCACAACTACGCCGGTACGTGCGTAAGCGATACGGGGGCCAGACTGTAGGCGCTGCCAAAGGGGTCGGACATTCCAGCCGACTACCGAGCGCCCCGTATTCGCTTGCGTGCCTCTGCCGGGTAGAACCCACCTATCCACTCCTTAACACTCCATCCCGAAGGGAGCGTATCCCGGCTGAACACCGGGCCCTCCCAACGGACTGATAGGGCGATAGGCTTAAGTAGGGTTAGATTTAACGTGTCGCATCTTAAGTGTTAAGTGTAAAAGATGCCGACAACTAGGAGCCAGGCCGCCGAGGATAAAACCCTCCGAGTTTACGACGACTATCCCGCGTCACCGTCAGTGCAAGCATCCGCGTCGGTAGTACCGTCCGAGATCCCGCGCCCGATAGCTAGAACGATCGCTATGGAACCAAATACGCCGGTAACAGTGATCGCGGAACGTAGATCGAGAGCGCCGTCGGTACACTCTCACAGATCGACCGCGAGCGTAGTAGCACGAATTAGGCAGGCGGAACTAGACGCTGAGGAGCAACTCGCCGAGATCCGACGGCAGGAATTACGCCTACAGGCCACCCTACTAAGAAAGAAGCTAGCGGCGAACATAGCCAACATCAGAGAGGAGACGGATAGGGAAAGTGTGGCCGGGGAAGAGGCCGTAGAGACCGATCGCAGGATTAGCGACTGGTTGCAACGTACGCAAATACGGGGGGAGCACGAGCCGAGGGCTCTTTCCCCACGTCGAGATGGTATGCATACGGAGCAACCACCGCGCGCCCGGACTCCGGAACATGGAGAGTCCAGGCGACCTAGGTCACCAACGCCACATAGGTCTAGGGAACGGGGCATCGATCGACTAGCCAACACCCTAGAGCAAATGATGCGGCGTCGGGCACCACCGAGACAGACGCAAGATCTGCCTCAGTTTAGCGGAGCGGCAGGGGAATGGCTACCGTTTAAAGCGGCCATGCGAGAATCGACGACCCTGCACGGATTCACGCCAGCGGAGAACTTAGCGCGCCTAAGGACGTGCCTAAAAGGTGAAGCGCGTCAAGCAGTATCCGCGCTGTTGTATACGGCTACCGATCCCTCAAGAATAATGCAGACTCTGGAACAAAGTTACGGACGACCGGAAGTCATAATCGACCAGGCATTGGAAGATTTAAGAAAGTTGCCGAGAGCGGGCACCTCTGCGGGAGAACTCAACGGATTCGCCGTTAAGTTACAAAACATTGTAACGATAATATCCCGACTAGACAACAGAGGATACCTAATGAATCCAATGCTAACGCGGCAAGTGATAGATAAGCTAAGCCCGCACATGCGAACCAAGTGGTGCGATTATGCCGAGGAATACATGAACAACCGGGAGCCGGAGATAGTAACATTGTCCAAGTTTTTAATGCGAGAAGCGGATCGAGCGGTGAGGTACGCATATACACCCAACACGCACAGTATGGCACCGCAGAAGAGTGCGTCGACCACGAAGCCCGAACATCGCACACGTCGAATCATAGATGGGAATCGCGGCGCGAACGTATTCGCCACGGTCGACACGCCCGACAAAGATGTCTGCTTCTGTTGTGGAGCGAACCACAGGACGCCTAAGTGCCACAAATTAGCGGCGATGCCGATAAACAAACGATGGGAATGGGCAAAGGAGACCCGACTATGCTTCCGATGCCTAGATAGCCGACATCGACGGTTCCGATGTCAAGCTCGGAAGTGCGGGGTCGACGAGTGCGCAAAACCGCACCACGCGCTGCTACACATGAGCCAAGAAAAAGAAGAAAGTGTAGCAGCAGCCACCATGGTAGAAGAGGAGCAAAAGGTATTGCTCAAAATATGTCCGATAACGGTCAGAGGACCGGGGGGAGACGTCGATACGTACGCCTTATTCGACGAAGGGTCGACAGTGACGCTGGTCGACAAGGAGATCGCTCTATCGATCGGAGCGCGCGGTAGTAAGCAAACGCTAACGCTACACGGCATAACATCCACGCGAAAAGGATGCGAAAGTGAAACGATCGATATCGAGATAAGAGGTCGAGGTCAACGCGAGTACCAGCGAATGAAAGCGCGTACGATCGAACGACTCTCCCTGAACACCCAGTCAGTAAAACCAGCCACGTTCGAGAATACGCACTTAAGAGATTTAAACGTAGAACACATGTGCTACTCGAACGCGAGGCCACGGGTGTTAATCGGTACGGACAACTGGCACCTAATCGTGTCGCGCCAACTACTGATCGGCGCCAGAGGACAGCCAGCGGCATCCCTAACGATGTTAGGTTGGATTGTGCACGGGACCGAAGGCCGGCCTAAAAGCATAGTGAGCCGAGACGAAGAAGCCGTGTTGCACATACGCACAGCGCAAGAAACGCAGCGCAAGCAACCCGACGATCGACTAGAAGAGTTGATAAAGGCACACTACGACGTAGACGCATTAGGTATCACTCGATTAGTGAAACCTGTAGAAAAAGATGAACGGGCCAAAGCTATTGTAGAGCGTACAATAGTGCGAGTCAATGAACGATTCGAAGTAGGGTTGCCGTGGGCCTCGGACACAGTACGACTGCCTCCGAGCTACGATATGGCCGTGCGACGACTTCGAAGCATCGAGAGAAAAATGGACAGCTCGCCCCGTTTTAAAGAAGCGTATACCGCACAAGTGGAAGCGCTATTGCGAAAAGGATACGCGGAACTTAGCCGACACAGCGACAGCGAACGCCTGTGGTTCTTACCTCATTTCGCGGTGTTTAACGCCAATAAGCCCGAGAAACTGAGAATGGTGTTTGACGCGGCCGCGCGAGCGAACAATACGTGTCTGAACGACGCATTATTAGATGGTCCGGACCTGCTAAGGACGCTTTACGGAGTGTTGTTCCGTTTCAGAGAAAAGCCAGTCGCTGTGACCGCCGATATAAGGGAAATGTTCCTACAAATCAAAATAAGGAAAGAGGATCGCGTCGCTCAACATTTCGTATGGCGCGGTGACGACCGCAGTCACCCGCCAAAGAAGTACGTAATGACGTCAATGGTTTTCGGAGCACGCAGTTCGCCATTTTTGGCACATTCAGTAAGGAACCGTAACGCGGACGACCACAAAGAAACGCATCCGTTGGCGCACGAAGCAATTGTCAACAATCACTACATGGATGATTGGGTGGACAGCTTCGAGTCTGAAGAGGTCGCCGCGCTTACTATACAAGAAGTACGTACGGTACATCGAAAGGCCGGGTTCGAGTTGGCGGGTTGGAGCAGTAACGTTCCACAGTTGCTCCAAGGAATACCGCCGTCCGATCGATCGGCAAGTCCCAAAAGGTTAGGTGCGAACATAAACATGTGTGGGAAAACACTTGGTCTAATGTGGCTCACAGACACCGACCAACTCGGCTTCAACACAGCGATGCACAAAGTACCCGAAGAGGTAAAAATGGATCTGCGGACGCCTACGAAGCGGGAAGCCTTAAGCGCGGTGATGTCCATTTTCGACCCTCTCGGACTGATAAGCCCATACACAGTCACAGCGAAAATAATGCTGCAAGAACTATGGAAGCAAAAAATGGGATGGGACGAGGATTTGCCGGAGGAAGAAGCGACAATATTTCGCGAATGGAAGGCGGACTTAGCCTTTATTAACGAGCTTCGTCTGCCAAGATGCTACCTAAATGCGGGCAAAGACACGCGGAAAGAGCTACACGTATTCTGCGACGCCAGCGAACAGGCGTACGCGGTAGCTGCTTATTGGCGCGCAAAAGGTGCAGACGGTAGCATAGGAATGACATTGGTCGCAGGAAAAGCCAAAGTAGCGCCCTTGAAACCGCAGACGATACCGCGACTCGAGTTGCAAGCATGTCTGGTTGGAGCGAGACTCGCCCAAGCCATAATACAAGAACATCGCGTCGAGCCACAAGTGACGTTTTGGACGGACTCGAAAACAGTACTGCACTGGATTAAAGGGGACTCGACGGGATACGCGCCATACGTTGCACATCGAATCGGCGAAATCGCGGAACTAACGAAAGTCGATCAATGGCGATGGGTCCCGACCCGACACAACGTGGCAGACGACGCTACGCGGATGGGGAAAACGAAGCTTCGAAGCAACGATCGGTGGTTCGTAGGACCGTCATTTCTATATAAACCCGAAACAAAATGGGAAGACGAACCCCGCTGCGATAACGAGAACCCTCGAGAAGAAGCGATCATGGTCGTGAGAGCACGACAAGAAGCACCGCTGGTAGAGGTAGAACGGTTCTCGAGCTACAGGAAGCTTGTCAGGGTGACAGTTATCGTGCTGAAGGCGGTAGACAAATGGCGCCGACGCGACGAACGTCCAACGTTAGAAACTTATAAAGAAGCGGAAAACCGCTTAATCAGACAGGCACAAAGGGATAGTTTCCCCGAAGAAATAGATCGGCTTAGGGAAGGACGTGCGGTAGCGCGTAGCAGTCGATTAGGGAAACTAGACCCCAAATACGGAGACGACCGCATCATCCGTCTGAATGGGAGAATCAACGCGGCTATGGTACCGGAAATCATGAAGGAGCCGCCTATTCTGGATGGATCACATCCCATAACACGGTTGATCATCACGGATGAGCATAAACGGTTACATACGGGACAAGAACAGGTAGTAAATAGCCTACGCCAGAAGTACTGGATTATCGGGATACGACCAGCAGTTAAGCGCATAATGCGGAAATGCGTCACGTGCGCGTTGAGACGTGCGAGTCCCGTGACTCCAGTAAAAGGGAACTTGCCTGAGTTCAGACTAGGCGCGTATACTAGACCGTTCTCCAGATGTGGAATCGATTGCTTCGGTCCGATGTGGGTGACAATAGGGAGACGACGGGAGAAACGTTGGGGAATGCTCCTCACGTGTCTCGTAACGCGAGCCATCCACATCGAAGTAGTAGCTAGCTTGAGTACGGACTCTGCCATAATGGCCATTCGAAGAATGGCGGCGCGACGCGGTTGGCCGGAGACTATCGTATCCGACAACGGAACGAATTTCCGAGGAGCGTCAGTAGAACTAGCCACGGCTTATAGAGAATGGATACCGACGTTCCGAGAATTCGCTCTGTCTAATCAAATAGACTGGCGTTTTATAGACCCGGGAGCGCCGAATCAGGGAGGCGTTTGGGAACGGCTCATAAGGAGCGTTAAATCCGCACTCGCGATAGTGTTAAACGAAAGAGCACCTAAAGAAGAGATTTTAGTGACGACATTAGCAGAGATTGAGCATACAGTCAATTCGCGACCGCTCACTCACGTACCCGTTGACCCCGAGGATATGGAGGCACTTACGCCTAACCATTTCCTGCTGGGAAACGCGATAGGTCTACCTTACGTAGGTCAGTGTGAGGTAGCAGATAAGAGAACATGGAGAGCCGCCCAAGCATTGGCGAATATGTTTTGGGAGCGGTGGCTCAAAGAATATCTGCCTACTTTAACTCCACGCGGCGGTAACCGGGGTGCCGCGTGTAACGTCAAACCCGGAGATGTAGTAATTATAGCCGACGGACTATTACCGCGGAACGTATGGCCACGGGGCCAGGTAGAAAAGGTGCATTTAGGTCCAGACAACGTGGTACGAAGCGTCGAAATTCGTACCCGCGGAGGTGTTTTTAGGAGACCGGTGAGGAGGCTCATCGTCCTCCCATTGGAAAAGGGCTGCGAGGATCTGCGCCGGGGGGAGGATGTTACGGACGACGAGCCGGAGTAATACTTACGCCTCGGCGGACTGGCTAAAAATAATGTAAATAGATATTTTAGTTATATGGTTTGTTTTGCGCACATTTGTGCAACAAATTCAAAATTGTAATGTCTTTATGGCCGAACGATTCTTTGTATCGAGGATGTTTACTCGAACTCGGCGACCATAAAGCAATTTAGCCTATAATTAAGAAATAGTTTTATGACGGCCGACCATTGTCGGCAATTTCGAAAATGTTCCACGAAAACATTGTTAATTGTTTTATTGCCTTGTTTTCGTCGCTCGGGACCGTGCAGCTGTCGCACGGCATCCCAACAATTGTAATTATAGGATTTTATTAGTTGAGTGCCATTCTGAACAATGACACTCGGCGCTCTTAGTGATAAGTTAAATTGTATATAAAAGCTGCCCACATGTAGGACAGCACCCGCATTATTGTGTGTACTCTTGATCAGTGAACATCTTACGCTTGAACATAAAAAATATACAGTCCACTTTAAATGTAAGGCTGACGTTTCATTTACTCATCGGACCCCAACGGAACACCACATACCCACTGAGCTATCCGAAGTTAAACGTCGCCGCCAACACAGTCATTATAAATGTTGATAGTTAATGGATTGAATAACAAACTTGTTGAATAGATGCTTCTACAAACACTACCTAAAATAAGTCTTGGTTTTACATGAGATCTCTTAATTTTTTGTAGTGAAAGAACTGCGTTTCCAGTCTTATAATAATAATACCAGCCCTGTATTAAATACTGTTAAGCACGGGCCTCCTCTACTACTGAGAGGGGTCAGGCCTTAGTCCACCACGCTGGCCTAGTGCGAGTTGGCAGGCTTCACATACCCTCGAAACTCTTATGGAAAATTCTCAGATATGCAGGTTTCCTCTCGATGTTTTCCTTCACCGTTAAAGCGGACGATAATTGATAAACAATACACACGTAACTTCGAAAAGTCAGAGGTGTATCCCTTGGGTTTTTAACCTACGGACATTGTCTCGGCAGACCGTTCCATTCCCAACTAGGCTATCGTCCACTATTACTATTACTGTTTCCAGTCTTAGCCCGGGTTTTTTCAACCGTGGTTAGGGTAATCCTCGGTGTTAATAAACTGGAGCACGTAGAACTTCGAAGTTCGAGTGCGTCAGGCGTGCGGGGATGCTAGCGCGTCCAGCTTAATAAGACCCGGACAAAAAGATAACTACGGTTGAAAAAACGAGACCTTAGGGCCAGTTTCACAGGTTACAAGTATTTTTTATTGGACAGTTATCGTATTAAATAGCTGATGTAGATAGTACTCATTTTAGATTTTGAGTAAAGATTAGAGTGTGACTTTTGTATTTGGTCGGCTTATACAATTATGTGACGAGTAGCATTTATCAGCAAGCGGTGAAATCAGCCCTTAGCATTTTTTTATATTTTATGTTTGGATGGGATTATTTATTAATAGTTTACAAACCACGGTTTTACTCACGTATTCTTGGTCAGAATCGCCACGGGATTATTTATAGTAATTGTAAAGATTAAGACTGCAATGCTGAGGTCTCGGGTTCGATCCTAGGGTCGGGCAAAGTGATATTGGATTTTTCTATTTAGTATCAGCCTGGAATCTGGAATTTGTGCCCGATATGGCGATAGGTTCGCCCCCTATCACATCATGGGACGGAATACACACGACGAAAAGTGGGTGCACTAGTTGCGCCTCTGCCTACCCCTTCGGGGATAAAAGGCGTGAGTATGCGTATGCGTAAAAATTAATAATTATATTATTATTATTTTTCCAGAAAACAGTATGCCATGCTATTTAATGTATACAAATAGACTCATCTTTCATATTCATAAATATTCATACGACAAGCTTCCAGTGACATTTATTTTATAAATTACTAGAAAAAGGTATCAGATAATAAATCTTATAATATACAGGTGGAACAGTTAATGCTCAGTCGAATGTTTGGTGAAATGCATAATGCTAAATATTAAATTTATTTCAAATCGTTATTTTTAATGGAATAAACGTAAAAAAAGCTAAATTAAAATATCAGGAAATTATAAAATTAATTATATTTTCGAATTGAAACTATTTCATACATTTACTGCTTTTCTTTATATCTACTGGAAATTGTTAATATTAAAAAAGAGGTAAATATTCATAGTATATTTCAATTAAATAATAATTACTGCGGATAAGTAGTTTAATGAGTAGAAGGTATATATTTTTTTAAAGATGTAAAATAATGTTTGTTCGTATTTTATGCGTTGGGATACCGTTCGTCCGAATTCGATGAAGCTTAGTCAACTTATTTCTTGCATTTGTGCTATTGTTATAAGCATTGTGCAATTAACTTACAGTAGGTTTCGTGCAGTAGAAGCGGCGATAGCCTAGTTGGGAGTGGAACGGTCTGCCGAGACGAATGTCCGCAGGTTCAAACCCAAGGGCACGTACCTCTGACTTTTCTAAAGCTATATTTTGTGTATTCTTTGTGAATTATCGCTCGCTTTAACGGTGAAGGAAAACATCGTGAGGAAACCTTTATACATAATGATTCCTTATGTTTACGCGAATGTTAGACATTGAAATTAAACTATTATAACGGATTTTATCGCGGTTTTTTCTTTTATTTTCTCCCGACGTTTCGAAGGCTTTGCAGCACTTCGTGGTCACGGGGCGGACTGAGGTGTTGGTGGTCCGAAAAGTTAGTGTTACAAATCTACCTTCAATTTACAATTATACAATATAAAGATGTTAGTCATTGTTTGCGGTCCGGTCTACGCAGTAAGAGCTCACAATGTCTTGAGGTCTGGCAGCAGGTCTTTTGGGGCCCGATTTAATTAGATGTATGACCGGGTCCCAGGCTTGTGCAAGTTTCACAACAACGTCAACGTCGGGAGAAAATAAAATAAAAAACCGCGATAAAATCCGTTATAATAGTTTAATTTCAAAACCTTTATACCTGAGAAATTCTCTATAAGAATTTCGAAGGTATGAATTTGGAAGGTTTCAGCTAGGCCAGCGTGGTGGACTAAGGCCTAAACCGTCTCAGTAGTAGAGGAGGCCCGTGGCCAGCAGTGGGCTGTGTAATACAGGGCTGTTAGTAGTAGGTGGCGCACAAGTCTAATGCCAAGGTATTCAAAAGTACACTAAAGTAATAAATAATACGAATAAAATGTTTAAATGTGTCCGAAATATGTTTTTCTACGGCAATATAGCACCGGGTACGGCTAATTAAATATAAAATAGTGTTGTCTGCACAACACCGCTTTAGTATAGCTCTGTTTCCATCTGTGAGCGGCTTGGGTATGACATACTCCTTAACTGTCTGTGCCTGCGGCGGCGTCGTGTGCCGGGTCGGCCACTTCCCTGTAATATGGTTGAGGAGGCCGATGGCTGGCACATGCGTCATACTCGTGAACGGGTGCTGCTTGTGTGGACTGGTCTGCCCTTTTTGCTAACTATATCTAAGTATTAGGGGTATATCTTGAACTTAGATTAATAACGACATCTTGAAGATTTCAGATCAAATTATTACATGATTCCTGAGATAGTTATGCACTCGTGTCGGAATAAAAATTTATTACCTATTTTGCGAGTATATAAATAAACTGCTCTAAACAGAAGTAAACAAATACTGAATAGATTTTTTTTTCTCTACATAATGCATTGTATTTTATACCTTGAACTGATTTTGAAAAGAGCAACACTAGAGTTTCTTGCCCGTTCTTCTCTAGTGAGAACTGCTTTCCGAACTGGTGGTAGAGTTAATATTGACGGAATCTAAATAATGTATAACATTTTATGGGTTCGAATGAATTATTTCATTTCATGTGATGGGGTTGTATATAATATATTTATAAATAAATAAATCAAAAATAAAAGAAATAAAAATATGTAATTGTATTTTGCAAAAATTGTTCCACCTGTATAATATTACATAATCCTAAATGCCTAACAATTTATATTACGCAATATTAGTATAGGTGTGGGAGCTCAATATAATTATTAGATCTATTTGAGGAATGACGTTATCCAATATTTTTCGCGGTGTTCTTAATGCGTATGTTTTTTAAAATATAATATGAATTGTACCAAGATAATATTATCTTTATCGTAGGAATGATCAAAAAATATTAATTTAAAGTAAAATTTTTTTTTGTGACATTCGGATACTCAATTTGCATGAATCTAACTTATTATCTTTACATCCATGTATTTATGCTTCGTGCTATGGTGAATAAATAGCTGCAGACGAACACCCGCTTTGTTCCAGATTTTTTATCTTGATAGATCTACTACCATAAATTATAATATATATCTATATACTAGCATTGCGCGCGGCTCCGCCCGCGTGGATAAGTTTTTCCGGGATAAAAAGTACCCTATAGCACTCAGGAGTAATGTAGCTTCCTATTAGTGAAAGAATTTTCAAAATCGGTCCACTAGTTCCTGAGATTAGCGCGTTCAAACAAACAAACAAACAAACAAACTCTTCAGCTTTATATAATAGTATAGATATAAAAGAAAGTTGTGATGGTTACACCATTTATAAATCGAGAACGGCCGAACCGATTATCATCTTTGATTTGTATCCGTGCCGAATAGCATATAAAATATGGAAAAAGTTCCCGATCAAGAAAATTATGAAGAAAATTCATGTTCTCATACATTTTATTTGTAATTTTAAAATAAGATCATAGCGTTGTGAATTTTATCCTTTGACAGCTGCTTCAATTGTGCAGCCCCTGTGGCGGTCGTAAAGAGTATATTGTAATGTCATATTACCTCCTTTCATTGCATACCGTTGCGGTTAGCCGTTACGCGATTAGTTAGCATCTTTTTTGAGTTTTCGCCAATGTTATTCAGTTTCGACCGTGTTTGTAATTGAATTCGATTTAATTAATTCTCTTCATACGTTTTTCTCTGAAATTCATCAGCGAAAAGTGATTTCAGAGAGGGGAGTTCCAACTCTAAATCTGTTGTGATTCGCCGTATCGCATCGACAATTAGTCCGTTCGATAGTATTATAAATGCTCTTTGATTAATCCAATCAATAATTTGCGTATACAGTGAAAAGTATTCTGGAATGTGTGTTTGATTTACCAATGTTATTTATAATATCGAGATTTAGAAGAACAAGAAGATCAAGTCTTTTCCATAAGGTACATGGCGGAGAAACATTTGGCTAAATCAACAACGTCTTTTGTGCCTTCGTAAACTTGGAAAAGGTTTATGATCGTGTGCCGAGGAATAAGCTGTGGTCAACGTTGTCATTAACGTATGGTACTAAGGGCCTGGTGAGAGCATTGAAGTCTCTGTAATGAGAACTCCAAAGCCTGTATCAGGGTTAAGGGAGTAGAATAGGGATTCGCAATACTGTGATGTTGCCAACGCTTATGTATGGAAGTAAATGCTGGTTTGGCAGAAGAAGCACGAAAGTCCAGTAAATGCGGTGGAAATTAAATCCTCACAGAGAATATTATGTGGAGTCATTATTTCTTATTCCATGGGGATAGTATGAAGTTATAAATTACAGGATGATGTGGTGACTAAAATTAAAAGAAGTATGCTAAGATAATTTCGGCTCGAAGAGAGGATGGTTGAAAGACGAGTTAGGAAAAGTATTTATCGAGCGAATGTGGACGGTTCGGATGGAGGGGATGCCCATAATCGGCGAAAATGTATGATGAGAACTATGAATGTGGAAGAGGTGAAAGAGGTATGTCAGTGTCATGTGTCAGTGAAAATGATGAAAAAACCAGGAAAGTAAAATTGAGTTTTTTTGTGAAAATATTCGTTTCTCATGGACAATTTTTGGCATAATGCTAGCAGAGGCAAAGACGAGTACCTATGTGCTTTCATTTATTAACGCAATGTCAAAATGACCCTGTATAATTAAAGGTCATGTTCAAAAACTGGCTTAAAATTCTAAACAACATACTTTACAAACATATATTTTGATAATACTCCCAAAAACTACGCATACGCATACGCATGCTCACGCCTTTTATCCCCGAAGGGGTAGGCAGAGGCGCAACTAGTGCACCCACTTTTCGCCAAGCGTATTCCGTCCCATGATGTGATAGGGGGCGAGCCTATCGCCATATCGGGCACAAATTCCAGACTCCGGGCTGATACTGAATAGAAAAATCCAATATCACTTTTGCCCGACCCGGGAATCGAACCCGAGACCTCACAGCCTTGCAGTCGTACCGTAATACAACTACGCCACCGAGGCAGTCAAAAAACTAAATTCGCTAAATTTTATTATTTATTATAAAACCTTTGCTAACTAAATTTTGAAACTTGTGTAATTTTATTTTGCTTGAAACCTACACCTAATATGAACGTTTTAAAAAATGTTAGTCATAAATGGAGGGATCTAAGAATATTTTTTTAATGGATCCAAGATCCATATTTGGCCCCTTTAATATCCCTAACGTTTGAGACTGGTTAAATTTTGAGGCCCAACACCCATACAAAATGCGGACATCTCCTTTGATATTGTCGTTTCTTATATGGAACAGTTTTTAACCGCTTTTAAATAATTTACTACTGGTGGTAGGTCTCTCATTATGTAAGAGGCCGTCTGGGTGGGTACCACCGCAATGTCTATTTCAACCGCCAAGCAACAGTGTGCATGCACTGTTGTGTTTCGGTTTGAAGGACATTGTAGCCAGTATAACTACTGGACATAATGAGACTTAACATCTTATGTCTCAGGATGACGAGCGCAGTGGAATGCCACACAGTACTTTGTAACTCAAGGTGCTGGATGGTGTTGCTACTGTTTATGGGTGGTCGTATCGCTTACCATCAGGCGAACGGCATGCTCGTCTCGTCAGTTTAAGCTATAAAAAAAAAAAAATTAGAATGCGTCCAACAGGACATGTCCAGAAACGGGCTTAAAATTCTAACCACGATACGTATATATCCATAAAGTTTGAGCCTGGTTAAATTTTGAGGTCTTGCACCCATACTAATTGCATTTCCATACAATTGGACATCTCCTTTGATGTATAAATCAACTAAGAAATAAGTATAACTTCTTTTTTCAGCTATCGTCACAGAACGCCTGCCAGGCCGAAGTATCTGTGTCAGTGTTCCCAATCTCGATGGCAATGGGAACAGTGTTTGCAGTCACATATCTGGCTATTGGAATTTTCATCAACAAAATTGGCAGGAAAACTTTATATTGTAAGTATATTTTTTTTTTACTTTTCTCCAAATTCTTGCGAACGTCAAAATAGGTTTAATGTCGCGTTAGTCTGTGTTCGAGATTTAAATTATTATTTCTAAGAACTAGCCGGTGATGTAACCTGCAGATACTACTTGTGGGTGTCGTGTTCTAATTCCTTTGAACTGGCACGTTTTTTATGAAGTAAATTCCTTTTCAGACTGCCTTGGTGGCATAATTGTATTACAGTATGACTGCAGTATTGAGGTCTCGGGTTCGATCCCCGGATTGGGCAAAGTAATATTGGGTTTTTCTACTCGGTAGGTATTAGTCCGGAGTCTGGAATTTGTGCGCGCTTCTGCCTACCCTGTCGGGGATAAAACGCATGATCGTGTATGTAGGTAAAATTCCTTTTGTGCTCAGGTCGTGTCTATTTGTAAATCTCTATATTGGTCTACAGGACCTCATTCTTAACACGTACCTCTATATCCTCCTCGCTTTTATGTGTGGTCATCACACTAAACTTCGCTATTCAAGTTTTTTAATGTCAAAAACCATTGACCTCTCCATTAGTTCTACTATAAAAAGTAGTTTTAGTAATAAACAAAAAATAAAATGTCATTTTAATAAAATCGTCAAAATATTTAATAAATTACCATAAAAAAATTATACGCATATTCCTTGCCACATTTTGCGACTAAAAGCACAATAATGGTTAGTTTCGTACAACAGGTAAGCCTAAAAGGCGTTATTTTTTAACACAAATCCATTGACGGTTTTCTGCCGGACTCACCGGTCTAAACTATGGTTGTCACCTTTTTTCGTACAAATAAAATACATTGGTTATTTAAAAGAAAAAAAAGAACGGGTTGCACTCTGGGAGTGCCGGCAGAAGTGAAAACTTGAACAATAAGTGTCGTCGATAAGTCAAACTAAAAAAAGAAACAATTACAAATTTTGATTGACTAAACACAAATTCTATCTTACGCCTACCACATAAAGTTGATTTTTAAACGCGAGCAACGCACGTTTTGTCTGAATTTTGATAAATGTCAGAAATGCAATGGTCATCACAACCAAAGTAGAATAAATCAAAATTTGAAAAAAGAATGTTACGTTCTTTTGTAGGTACTCGTGCCGTGCCAACGCTGGGGAAATAGCTTCTACGCAATGTATTTAAGGTTCATATTAGTAAGGGATGGTTTGAATGACGTTATACAAACTTATAACAAATATAATTATCTCTGATGAACAGCTGCACAACATTGTTACAGATTATAAATTTAATTAAAAGTAAATAAGTACTTACTTTATTTCTTTCGTCTTGCTATTTGCTTCTCGCTATTCAGTAAAAATTAAATGAATGAATTTATTTTAAAAAAATCTCATCAGGCTTATTAATAGAAACCGCATTATACCTACATAATTTATGCAACTTAAAAAGCTCGAAATATGCACGAAAAACTCTTAAAATATGCTTGAAAACGTTAAAATATGCAACAAAATTTATGAAAAGTAACAACTTTAATTTGAGGGAGTAAAAAAAGGTGCTCGATTGCAACCAATTCGTACCTGCACATGGCCTTCTGTTTAAATATTTTTAGTTACCCTAATGAAAAGTAGTCATATATTAATGACAAAATATAGCGAAATTTAGCACTATCCCATGATTTCAGGCATTGTAATTGTTAGAATTTAAATGACTGTTGCTGACATGTTAAAATTAATGTCACTTGTCTATTATTTTTTGATTATCTATGTCTCTAATTATCTACTTGTAACCTTTGCAATAAGCACTGTGCTCGATTAATTAATATTTTAAATTATAAGGAAGTACTACACAAACTCTTTAATTTCTACAATCATTATGCCAAAACCGCCAAAATATGCAAATGCATATAATTCGGACTCGACTTATTATATACTTGTTGCCATTTTTTTGGCATTGCTTGTTATATTGACGCTAACTTTTTATTTATTGCATTGATTGACGAGATGAGTATGCCGTTCGGCTGATGGTAAGCGATACGACCACCCATAAACAGTAGCAACACCATCCAGCACCTTAAGTTACAAAGTACTGTGTGGCATTCGGCTTCTTATAATCCGCATTTTATTGTATGTTACTTATATGTACCTACAACGAATACTAGAGAAATCAAATCGAGCCAAATAAAGTATTTTCCATCAAGTGGACGATAGCCTAGTTGGGAATGGAACGGTCTGCCGAGACAATGTCCGGAGGTTCAAAACCCAAGGCACACACCTCTGACTTTTCGAAGTTATGTATGTATTGTTTAACAATTATCGTTCACTTTAACGGTGAAGAAAAACATCGTGTAAGGAAACCTACATACCTGAGAATTCTCCATATGAATCTCCATATAATATGAGGGTATGTGAAGTTTGCCAACCCGCACTAGGCCAGCGTGGTGGACTAAGGCCTGACCCCTCTCTGTAGTAGAGGAGGCCCGTGCTCAGCAGTGGGCAGTATATAATACAGGGCTGATTGCATTGCATTGCAAAGTATTTTCGCATACTTTATGGTTCCCATAAAGTTGACCCAAAAGATCGTACAATACTTTATAATAAAGTACGGGTTGCAACCCTAGTGTAAACCGTCCTGCCGACTAAAACCCACCATATCTACTACTGTAAATCCCTGATAGCGAACGTCGCGAGGTGCGCATATGTATGTAGCTGCAATATAGCCCGTTTTGTTTCATCCGTGGTCAAGTAAACGTTAAAGGCCTTATTATTGGACGAGCCCGACGCCTTTACCTCGCTGTGAATTCCCTTGCAATTCGCCAGTGTGGTAAAAGCCTTAACTATGCTTGACCAAGGATGAAACGAAAATTACTTATGGCCGATTTCTGAATCTCCCAGTTAAACTTTCAACAACTATTGATCCATTAAAGTTAAACTTAAGATAAACGTCGGTCTACTCTCACTGTGTTTCTGAACATATAATGAAGCATTCGATAACTATGAAGCCGACAACCAGTTCCTTATTTTGCTACTAGATGGCTCTTTTTTAGCAGTTGACTTTAAAATGGATTTTATTACAAAAAATCGTAACTAATAATTATTTTATATACAATAATAACTTATTTTAACATAGATCAACGCCTAAACATTATTTTAATTTTATTTTGTGGTAATTTGTTATTTGTCTCTGGCTGATGCATGACATCATTGCCGAATTAAAAAAAAAAGTCAAACAATTCAACAAAATGTCTTATGTCATGTTAGCACTAGTTTGCTAATTTGTGTTTTATGTCGTTTTATTTAGAATTTGAGAATTTATAACACTACTGAAACTGTTGTGATTGGCCGTATCAATTATGTTCCTCTATATTGTAAATAATATCTAACAAGTTGCCGTCGTTTGTGACAAAGTGACACGTTAAATAGTTATGGAACAGATAAACGGCAAAAATTGGCCAGTTAAGTTAAAGAAAGTTTAAGCTGAGTTTATCTTGCAGTGCGTGGTTCAGAAACGCAATTTCATGGGTTATCGAACCAATAGCGCTAACGGATAGATAAACTGCCGTCAATAGTACTTCAGAAACCGACCATTAGTGTTACACGTATAACTCATAATGTAATTTAAAAATATTGTACGTTTACTTTTCTGCATAATAAATTGCTACTGCATATAAATATGAAATTACTTTTATAATGCTTCCTTGTTTTTTTTTTATGTGGCCTTTGGCAACCCAATTTTAACTGCTATTACACATTGAAATAAAACAATTTTTCGGCTTTTACTGCTAGCATTACAAGGGACCAAACATAGCTGGCGAAATGTTGTTACATATCCGCTTACGGCCTACCCCTGCAAAAGAAAAAAGGCGTGTATGTATGTATGTCTGACTAAGAGCTTAGTAATATAAGGTATTTTCTATTCGGCAGGTGGTATTATGTTCATATGCGGTGTAGCGACGGTGGCCGCGGCGTTCGTGCCCCACGGTGGAGCTGCCACCGCCCTGATCATCCTCTGTCTCTGCTCCGGGTGTGCTGCTTCGATCCTCGCCGCAATTTCTGTTGATGTGTTCCCGACTAGTTTACGGTAAGTTTTATCTGCAGTGTACGAGCATACGGTTCACCTGATGGTAAGTGATCACCGCCGCCCATGAACATCTGCAATACCAGGGGGCACACAGATGCGTTGCCGGCCTTTTAGGTGGGAATACGCTCTTTTTTTGAAGGTCTGTACGCTAGCTGTACGCCTGTAACTACATTGTACAACATGTTATAGCATGAATGATGCCGCTTGATTAATAATGCGAGATGTATTGTCTCTCAGAAGACTAGGTTGAGGGTTTGTTTGCATTTCGTAAAATCCACGAGGCTCAAAGAGTGAGATAGTTAAAAGTCCAATAAATTCCTAACTAGATTTTTATGACTTATAGATAAGTGTTGCTCGCAGCTTTGTTCGCTTGAAAAGCCTTTCCTACAAAAAAAATCCCTAAAACACTATACGATACCAACGGCTTCTATTTAAAAAGTCGGATTAAAAAACATCATTATTTCCCATAGGAGCAAATTACTGGGATCAAAATCAGACTATGTGTTTAATTGTTTCTGTGTTTACTTCTAAACACATTTTCACATGTTTCGAATTTATAATGTTAGTAAAAGTAAAATGAGATTATAAAAAAATCAATGTATTCTTTTATTTCTTAGTAGCACAGCCGAATTAAAACGGCAGTGTTTATAAATCCTATTGTATTTTCCAGTGCCATGGCGATGTGCATGATGTATATGGTGGGTCGGTCGGGGGCGGCAGTGGGTTCGAATCTGCTCGGCGTGACGCTCGATACGCACTGTCACATGGCTTTCACTGGCTTCGGCATATTTATTACAGGTAAAACACCAATTATTTACTTATGCTGGCATATAAACCTGAAAAGATTTTTTTGTTTCAACGCGCTAATCGACTGCTACTAGATTCCGAAAATATTTCACTAAGTAAATCGCTGACTCAAGAATTTCTTTATGCGCGTTTTAGAAATAAATAACCTTCTTATTGTCCTTGTAAAGCTTTTGATTTGGCTGTTCACATCGATAATAAAGCGATTTCTAAAATTTAACTTATATCAATTTTGAACCCGTTTAAAATTAATATTCAAATTGAGGTGATTGATTAAATCAAGGGTCGATTAATTATAAAGATAAGAAAGACACAGAATAAAATATCAAGGTCTGGCGACAAGTTTAACCACTTCCTTTTATAAGTAATTGATAGTTAGTCACAAAAAATGTTGACACTTTCTTTAAGGTGTGTTATTTTAATATTACTATTAATCAAATTGTTTTCTTGTATAACCGTACTAGCTTTTGCACGCGGCGCTAGTCGTTTAAAGTCAATTCGACGGATAAATAGTCTATAGCTTTTAATGCATAAAGCAGCTTTTATTTAAGTAAAGAGTTTTTAGTTGGCTGCAGTAGATATTAGTTCTGAATAAGAAATTAAGCAATTGATATATTCCTAAAACTTTAATGTTTACTTTGTTCTTAAAAATAATATTTGATTTTGTTTATTTTTAGGATCTGCAACTTTGATGTTCTTCTGGCCAAAACCAGAGAAAGTAAGGGCAGAGATGGAACAACAAGGCTTTTCATATTAGACGGGTGCATGATATTAATGATAAAGATTAAAGACTGATGCAATTACATTGTAATTGTTAGTGTTCGTTCCATTAATTAATTAAAACTTATTTTACAATTTTTATTAGAAAATTGTTTTATTTACTGCCACCTATCGTTACTTCGGGTATATTGAGTTAAAAAATTAAAATTCGTTATAGCGCCATCTATAAAATATTGTGGTAATGTCAACTGTCATACATTAAACGCTCAGAAGATGTCGCTAGTAATCAGTAATCTCTCCCGAGAGGTAAATAGGACACTTAAAACTTTATAATAATTTATGTAAGGACATTACCCCGTCGAACACTTCATTGACACACACACACACTTACGTTTCGGTTTGAAGGACGTTGTAGCCAGTGTAACTACTGGACATACTAAGACTTAACATTTTATGTCTCCGGGTGACGAGCACAGTGGAATGCCACTCAGTGCTTTGTAACTCAAATTGCTGGATGGTGTTGTTACTGTTTATGGGTGGTCGTATCGCTTACCATCAAGCGAACGGCATGCTCATCTCGTCATTCAATGTAATAAAAATAACTTCTCTTGCCTGATTGTAAATGTAACTAACTGCGTATATGGAGGACTTTTAATTACGAAGCTCTGAACGGCTTTGCATCACGATCATAACCCTGGAGCATTAGATAGTTGTCTTTATCTTCCTACAATCCTTCAACCCTTTTTTTTTCGCGGGGTTAAAACGCCTTAATGCTACCACCACTGGGGAGTGAGTGGAACGGTTATGTTGGTTACACACAGTCTTACGGCCCAATGTCGACACTCAGGAGTATAGCATTATCCGAGCGAGCATTGGACCGAGTCCCTAACATTATGTACACCCTACCGGCATACCAACCAAAACCAAAACCCGGGTATTGAACCCGAGACCTCGGCATTGCAGTTGTACCTTAATACAACTACGCCACTGAGGCTATCAAGTACTATATTTTATGGCGTCCCCACTTCACCTAATGATTAGTGTAGTAAGGTCCAGATTGAGTGTCGACTGACGACAGGTGACTTTCCTTCTGCAGTCGATACAATAGGGTAGTTTCCTATGTTCCATTTTGTACATTATTCTATATATGACAGCAAATAGAAAGAAAAAGAAACCCTTCTGTGAAAACTGCGTTTAAATTGGTTAAGAAATGAGGCAGTAATTCATATTTCAAATATTGCAATGTGCAGGAGTGGGCGCGTAGTGGGGACATCGCTTCATCTCACTCTTTCGCACGCATCGTTATTCCCGATGACGTCACGTGCGCGTATTGCGCCTCTTTTCTCGCTTCTTGTTACCCCTTTTGCCGAAATTCAAAGGCTTATAACTTGTTGATTTTTTTAATCTATCTTTCTGTGTTACGATTTACATGAGGTAAATATTTGATAAACGTAAAGAACGAAAATTAGTCAAATACTGTATTATGCTGGCCTGTTTTTTTTTATGGCATTTAATGACAAGACGAGCATGCCGTTCGCCTGACGGTAAGCGATACGACCACCCATAAACAGTAGCAACACCATCCGGCACCTTGAGTTACAAAGCACTGTGTGGCATTCCACTGCGCTCGTTATCCTGAGACATAAGATGTTAAGTCTCACTATGTCCTGTAGTTACACTGGCTACAATGTCCTTCAAACCGAAACACAACAGTGCATGCACATTGCTGCTTGGCGGTAGAAATAGACATTGCGGTGGTACCCACCCAGACGGACTCTTACATATGAGAGACCTACCACCAGTTAACCGCATATACTGGCTGATCCCGGAACGCGGCACACTTACGTGGACGCCTATAGCTGGATTTAACACATATCTTCGCTATTCGAGTGACAACAAGACATTCCACCAACTCATTCCTTGACTCTCACACAGAACTTATCCTCTACAAGTTTCATCCCCTAATTACCACCCTTCCTCATTTCACCTTTTTTGCCCGCAAAGGGTTGAGGTGACAAATGTCGCATCATTATTTAGCGATCGAGATAATGTTCTGATTAGGGGTCGCAATACCGGACTACTTTTTCAATACCGGTATTTTCGGTACTGACGTCAGATGAATCCCGGTATACCGGTATTTTCGGTATTTCCGGGATTTGAAGAAATTGTAGGTCCTATACATTTAAATTAGTAATTAAATAGCGACAAGCTTGTTTCATAACATATTCAGGTGAGAACGCATGGTTACACTGGTTCCAGGTAACCCTTGCCGAGGTTTAAGTATACGCTGGAGTTATGCGGTCCATGGACTTATACGGTTGTTCCGTCTAGGCCGAGTCCCTAACTGCTCGATGCGACGCTCTCCTGCGTAAGACGCAGCGTTTGGTAGCGCAGCGACTCATCTGTGGTCATCACACGGTCTCCAACGAGGCGGTCAGCGTTTTTGCTGGTACCTACTCTGCCATGAGAATTGGATGCCAAACATCTCTATTCAGTATTCTTTTGGTGTGAAGAGGCATCCCGTTTCAGGCGGCGACTGGCCCCGAGGGAGGTGACAGCCCAATTGGCGTCCATCGGCAGTGCCGGCGTGGAGGAGTGGCATACCAGGCTGTAGAGCACGAGTCCTGGCTTATGGATCGTCACGACAGTGCGACCTCTCGTCTTATGTCGGCTTGACTGGCGCCACGGTACACCGACATTCCGTCTGACACAGATGCTGACGGGCCACGACGGTTCGTTCCTGTGGTGGATCGGAAAGGAAGAGTCCGCCGTATGTTGTCATTGTGATAATGGTCGCGAATTCCAACACAATTTCGAGGAGTGCCCAACCTGGGATCTACAACGCAGCGCTCTTAGAACAGCAGCTGCTGGCTATGATGTTTGCCATGGTCGGCTGCTGGAGGTCATGCCGAGCGATGGCATCCTTCTGCGAGTGCTTTATCTTGCGGAAAGAAACGAACAGCTTGCCGTGTTCAACCCAGCCGCGCGCGTATTGCGGGGAACTATAACGCCCAGCTAAGCATGACAGTTTCTATGTGGCGTCTCTCATACATTGTCATAGTAATTGGCACGCCAAGACAATGCGACGTGAATGCCACGTCCAGCTCCGCTCCCTGTATGGCGATGCCTTTAGAAAAGGTTATGATAAAATGATAAGGGGTGAACGGTGGTCAGCTTCGCTTAATTTTGAGATGACCGGTAATCTGAATCGAAGACTGGATTCTGGATAATTTATTGTTACTTTGGGACTAAGAACAAGAAAATCACCAAAATTAAGGTGTTTAAAAGGGACGAAAGTATGACAGAGTTACAGTGAGTAAGAGATTTTGTATATCTGGGATGTATTTTCAACACAATTGATGGGATATTATAGGAAAGTGACATTGATTGTCAAGTGAGTGCGGGTGAATGGGGCATTACACACCTTTATGGACAGTCGGAAGGTGTCCAAAAATGCACAAGTGACTGACAGAGTTATTGTCGACTCTTATATGTAGGAGAAGGAAAATTAAAGTTAAAGCACTGAATATTAGAGCGTTAAGAAGCATGTGTGAGTGACTGTGAATGATAGAGTACGGAATAGGTAAAGTAGTGATAGATCTGTGTAAGAGTCAAAGGGGATGTAATGACTTAAGAAAAAAACAAATACGTTGTCGTGGTCTGGCCATTTGAAGAGGATGGATTATAGTAGGCTTACGAATAAGATAGTACTTATATACCAAAGGCTAGTATGGATAGTACCCTAAAGTGGCGATAATACATGATGAGATTAATAAATATAGGTGAAAACAAAGAAGTGTGCAAAGTAGCAATCCTTAGTCTCTGCCTACCGCATTCAGAGACAATAATATATGTATGCATAATTTAATTTAACTAATTCCGAAAATACCGAAAATCCCGGTTGTTGTAAATTCAATACCGGTATTTATAAGTCCTTTATTTGGTCCGGTATTCCGGTATTTTCGGTATCCGGGATCCCGGTTTGCGACCCCTAGTTCTGATTGTATTATTACAACCTTTAGTTGACACCTTTTTGATGTGAATCTTGTTAGAACAAAAAATGACAATCTATCATCACCCTTTTGTGAGGAAGACCGCGTCAGACAAAAAGTGTGCTAGACTATAAACTGATTTTATTTCATACTAGACTTTGCTTGCCGCTCCGTCTCTGTGAGAATGAGTTTTTTCGGGATAGTAAAAAGTGGCATATGCTACTCGCTAATAATGTAGCGTAATATTGGTGAAATAATCTTTAAAACCAGTCCAGTAGTTTTTGAATTTATTAGTTACAAACATACAAAGCTTTCCTATTTATAATATTAGTATCGATAAATACCATACACCAATGTCTAAAGTTTACTAACTAAGCTTATTTCATTATATGATAGGGTGATAGGGAGCGCGCCAATCGGACATCAATTCCAACCCTGGAATTTTAGGCGATAAGTATTCTTATCAGCAATCTCACACAAATTCTATATTCCAGGCCTGATAATACAACTTAGGACCTACAGCTTTACGGGCTTATTATATCGCCACTACATACATGAAAGTACACGAAACATCAGCACGATAGCCTAGTTGGGAATGGAACGGTCTACCGAGACAATGTCCGCAGGTTCAAAACTCAAGGCACTCACCTCTGACTTTTCGAAGTTACGTGTGTATTATTTATCAATTATCGTTCGCTTTAACGGTGAAGGAAAACATCGTGAGGAAACCTACACACTTGAGAGTTCTCCATAAGAATTTCGAGGGTATGTGAAATCTGCCAACTCGCACTAGGCTAACGTGGTGGACTAAGGCCTAACCCCTCTCAGTAGTAGAGGAGGCCCGTGCTCAGCAGTGGGCAGTATATAATACAGGGCTGATGGCATGGCATGGCATACGAAACATATTAAGTATACCTGATTAAAACCGTTTCCATATGCCATAGTGAAGAATATCAATGTTCTAATTGCAGTTGTCATTTTTTGAAGCTCTGGTTCAATTGTTATTTTATAACCGATGTTGGATAATTTTGAAACACGTATTTAAAATTTAAAGCAGCCTTGATTTGACCGCTTCCTGACAATTCAACTCGTCAAACAAATGTTTAATCCGACCAAAAACAACAGTCATACTCTAATAAAATATGCTTATAGTCTACATTAGCTGTTTAATACGATAACCGTGAAATAAAGATCATGTCCAAAAACAGGCTTAAAATTCTAACCAAGATACTTTATATATATTTGGATAATGCTCCCAAAAACTAGGTCTTTGCAATAAATCGTATAATTTTAAAGTCCTCAGATTTTGAGATTTATGTAATTTTATTTAGGTTAGAAACTACACTCATATGTATATATATACAGTTAAAACTGGTTATAGCGACATTGAAGGGACTAACTAATCTGGACGCTATATCCGATAGTCATTATAAAAGATAATTTTTTTTCTATACATGTATTTACCGGGACTTTGCCATTTGGCCGCTATAACCGATGCGTCGTTATAACCGATGTCGCTATAACAGGTGTATAATTATAAATGGATGGGTCTAAAAATATTTATTTAATGGATACAAGATCTATATTTTTGCCCCTTTAATATCCATAAAGTGTAAGCCTAGTTAGATTTTGAGGCTCAGCACCCATACAAAAACCTATAAAACAGGCCTTTAGGCTCTCATGTTATGGTTAAAAAGTCAACACTGAGAAGTTTGTCAGTAGACATTTAAAAAGTAGTAAAACATGAAGAATAAAAATTCTCAAATCACAAAATTCCTTCAAACCGAATCGTTGCGATAAAATATTTTATGAGGAAATAATAGCCGGTCCTTGATCACGCCGCAGAAAAAATAACATCAAATTGTTACAAAAACTTTGGAGCGGCAGGTAGCTCGGTTTCGAGTGTAGATTCTATGCTTACTGAAAAATTATACGAGGCTAAGCATAGTACTCTAGTACAGTCAGCTGTATAAGTAGCTGAACAAATTCAAAATTTCAAATTGCCTACATACTTTTTTGTTCTTACTAATCTTTTTTTTCTCTTCATAAAAATAAAATAAAAGAAATTTACTTTACTTCAAACGAAGACAAAAAATGTTTCAGTTTAACTTAACGCGTATATGAATTTTTGATTTTGTACAGATATTTATGCTGCTGACTGTACATTAAAATGCTTGCATAAAAATATCTAAGATAAACTTTGTAATAATAAAATAGGTACTAACTAATATCTACATCTATATCTATCTATACTAATATTATAAAGAGAAAAGATTTGATTGTTTGTTTCTTTGTTTGCATTAAATAGGCTCCGAAACTACTGGACCGATTTGCAAAATTCTTTCACCAATATAAAGCTACATTATCAGATAGTAACATAGGCTACTTTTTATACCGGGGAAATATAAAGCGGGACTTTTATCGCGGAAAAACTCATTCACGCGGGCGGAGCCGCGAGCAGAAGTCTAGTGTTTAATAAAACCGTAGGGTCTATTAATTACATCGCATAAAATATGTATGGATTACGATGTAGGTTTTTATATTATGTCGAGTGTAAGTCCAGTAAAAACTTAAAGGCTGTAAAATTTCAAGAAATATAATGGCTGGAGAGTTATTTATAAATTTTGACATAAACGAAGTTGCTGGCATAAAATTATGTATTATTATTTAAACATGTTATCCTACGTATACCTACAACATACAATTTTTAGCAGAAATCAAAATTGTAAAGAAAGCAAATAATTTTAATTACGTCGTAATAAATAACCATCTTGTTGCTCTACCTGGTCGACAACAAAGAAAGCTTTCATAAAGTAAAATAATTTTTATTAGGTATTGCAAAAGTTGATTAATTTTGCATAAATTAACCCCACAGTTAAGTTCCATAATGTAACGGTTAACGGATGGGCTAATTAATAACAGTGCAGTAGACTTTGCACCCTCAGCTGCTCCCCCTAAATTATTTGAGGTCAAACTGTTGAAATATGTACCCATTTTGGTGGTGAAATTTGATAAATTTTAAATCCTATTACAATAAGGTTGTATAAGTTTGTTTGGATGTTGGTACATGTTATAGAAAAGAAAGAAAAATAGTTTATTGTCACATCTGGTGCATGCAATACATGACAAGCGTGGGCAAGAATATATTTTTTAACTAGCGCAGTTTTACACGCCTGCGATGTGACAATAGGTGGCCAGCTCAGCATAATGCTGTGTTACGACGACGTGAGCCACAACACAGCGCTGGTTTTCAGTGGCCACCTAAAGTGATAAGTATGAACGTGTTATGTACAAAACATTTAATTAATTTAGATGCAGTTTGGCGTTATACAGTCTTACTTATAAACTTTTTAGCGTCAAGAGGTGCTTAAGCATTGCTTAATTAAATAACTGTCAAAATTAAACATCGCCGTGGCCTAGTTTAAATCTACTTAAAAGGCAAGATAGCGGGTTTTGAGTTACAGCTGATCGAGTAAATACTGTCAAAACCATGTAAAAGAAAACAAAAGTTAAGCATTGATTAAGAGCAGACTTGTTAGACGCAACCAAGCATAGCTTTGCGAATTTCTTGTAAGTAAGACTGTTAAAGCGGCGATAGCCTAGTTGGGAGTGGAACGGACTGCCGAGACGAATGTCCGCAGGATCAAAACCCAAGGGCACACATCTCTGACTTTTCTAAAAAGTTATGTGTGTATTCTTTGTGAATTATCGCTAGCTTTAACGATGAAGGAAAACATCGTGAGGAAACCTGCCTACCTGAGAATTTCTCTGAATTTCGAAGGTATGTGAAGTCCGCCAACCCGCACTAAGCCAGCGTGGTGGACTAAGGCCTAAAACCCTCTCAGTTGTAGAGGAGGCCCGTGCTCAGCAGTGGGCAGTATACCATACGGGGCTGGTATGGTATGGTAAGACTGTTATACATTACAGACTAAGGTATATTTTCTTGGTTGCAGCCTCGATTTTTTGTTCTATAAATTTGCTTATTTCTTTAATACACGTTAACCTAGTCTCATCAATCAAATCGATGAGGTCCTAAATTCGATATCCAGGTCAAGCAATGAAAAGTAGGAGTTTTCCTTTATATATTTTTATTTATAATAGTTTGAAATTGTACATGACCTGAAGCTTGACGGGTTTCTTGGCTTGGTCTGGAAACACGCATCTTAAAATTACTATTAGTACTTGGGGACACATATCAAACTACAATTTCATGGTCATAAGACCACATTGACCAGGCTAATATAAAAACAGTGGGCCAGCGCACGTGGGTAATTGCCTTCAGGTGGGCGTGACACGTGGGCCAACCGTAAGGCCATATGTCACCGACACGGGTTCGATTCTAAGCCGATTTTTTTTCAGTTGGGTTGATGTTTCTACAATTTTTTTAGGCACCAATTGAGATGTTTATTAAAATTAGGAGTCCTACATTATGAAATGTAAAGCCGTAACTAAATTGTATATTATAGTAAGTACATAACTATAACCCACACTCCGTAGATCCAACTCCTCCCTATCCTTCTATTTGATTAATTTCGTTGCGAGTTAAGACTAATTAGTGTTCCCAAAGACTCGCCGAGCTTCACCGCTTGGTGTCATAAAATGGGTGCCATTGCCGATCCTGGCTTACAGGAGTAGCAGTGGTGGGTGTGAGGGCTGGATAGTCTCGTTTAGTCCGCACTCCGAATACAATGTCGATTGCCAAGTGAAGGGAGAGGTTACAATACACCGGCTAGCCTTAGAATTGGAACCTGCCACTATCTCTAGATTATATATTGACTTCTGACCCACAACTAGGCCCGGACTTTCTCTACTATTAAGAGGGCTAAGTCCTGCACGCTGGCCTAGTACCCACAGAAAGACTTCGCATATCTCGGGAATTGACTAAAAATAATATGTTTTATACATTTTTGAGAAAAGCTTACGGACTTATAACAAACGAGCTTTTGCCCACGGCTCCGCCCGCTTGAATGAGTTTTCCCGGGATAAAAGTCCCGCTTTATATTTTCGCGGGATAAACAGTAGCCCATGTGTTAATCCAGGACATAATCTACCCAGGTGTCAAATTTCATCGAAATCCGTTCAGCAGTTTTTGCGTGAAAGAGTAACAAACATCCATACATCCAGACATCCATACATCCATACTTACAAACTTTCGCGTTTATAATATTAGTAGGATTAGAAAAGCCAACAGCTGTTGGTAACCACAAGTTATCGCTTATAAAAAAACTTCAATTTGCAAATTTCTGAGTATGTATTTAATTATGAATTACTTCACGATGTTTTCGTTTACGGTTTGCGGGGTACGGGTTACCTCGACTACTGAGAGGTGGCCTCTCCAGTGTGTGTTGTGGCTGTGGCAGGACCAGTGTAGGTTGGCAGACATCACATACGAAATTCTTATAAATAATTCTTAGGTATATAGGTTTTCTCACAATATGTTCCTCCACCGTTAGCGACGATAACTGATAAACAATATATACGTAACTTCGAAAAGTCAGAAATGATAATTGTATCTAAGTTATTTCAAATGACCCAAATTTTTTATCATGTGCCGTAATTCCTAAGGGAGCATCTGTCGCGATGATTATCTGGCAATGAGCCGGTAAAGCACATGGAATATGGAGTCATGGTCACTGGGCACACATTTAAATATCAACGGTACTGCACGCTGACACCACGACACGTAGCACGACATCTCGGATCCTCATAGCGTATTTAATTTTAAGGGAAAATTTGCCATGTACGAAATTAATCGCTTTATATTTTTGTTACAAAAATTGACTAAAATAAGTATATCTATGAATGGATGAAAATGCTATTTATACTGCAACGTAAAACAAAACAAAAATAATGTGTTTCTCGATGCTCGTGCAGAATATCGGCGTGTGTTACCTACTGCATGTACAGTCAGCAGCATAAGTATCTGTACAAAATCAAAATTTGTATATAGGGGATATACGCGTTAAGTTAAACTGAAATATTTTTTCTCTCCATTTTAAGTAAAGTAAATACCTTTTATTTTATTTTTTTAAGAGAAAAAAGGGATTAGTAAGAACACAAAAGAATGTAGGTAATTAGAAATTTTGAATTTGTTCATCTACTTATGCTGCTGACTGTACACTTGACTATAAAAAAAATATATACTTACCCTATTACTAAAATGATTTGCGAGCATTTGTTCTCGAAATCATTTAATATTTTGAAATGAACTATACTCATTTAATACAACTTTGTTTTTAATTTAATTTACGCCGAATTATACACCGTGAAACATTTTACTCATCGTTCCAATTTCCCCTCCGCAGTACAAGTCAAGTACAGACGAGTGCGAGTAATTGGCCAGCTCGTGGGAACCGCGCCACCTGTCCGTCTGTCTGTCCGTATGTCTTACGGCTTTCCCATAAGGCACGATCACACACCGTGACATCCCCCAACCCTGAATTCCATTAGCATATAAAATGTATTAAAAAATGTGAACAGTGAATGTCGTTTTTATGTGAGAATTATAGATTACCAACTATCAGAGCCCTAACAAACGCTTTTCTTCTGTAGGTATTTCCTTGTTCGTGTATAGACACAAACAAGAAAGACTCCTAATGCAGAGACTACTGAAATAATCAATGTTTTCAAGGAAAACATAAAATTTTATCAAAAATCGGTTTGTTCGTTGGGTGGGATGCCACAGATAGATACACAGATACTCATGTCAAACATAATATAATATACCTCTATTTGAGTCAGGGTTTACAATGACTCAATCTAATGTTAATACGAAAACTAAACTAAGCGAGTCAGTTAGCTAACATAGCTGACAAAACTACATATAGAAGATAACTTAATTTACTTAGTTTTACTATAACCCGCATAAGAACCAACAGTGAACAAGACGAAAATCCAATTTCAACTTAAAACTTAACACACATTATTTCGAGCCATTATAAAAATTGCAACTTTAGTTCTTTCGAGTTATCGAAGGCGTAATTAAAAAAAGAATAAGAAGCGTGTTTCTCACCGTTAAATCAACAGGTCCGCAATCAGGGCCGCGCCGGGGCCCACGCCCGCTACCGTCATAAACAGCCTGTAATCGATTAAACAAACATCCGCCGGAATGGTCGGCTTCGCGCCATAAATCATCCATCGGTGATTGGGTCGCCCAAAGAGGTTTGTGCAGAACCGATATTTTTTACAATTGAATGACGAGACATGCATTTCGCTGGCTTGTTAAGCGGTCCTGTTGCCGTAAAAATATACAACGTAATTTCAAAAGCTATGTTAGTTTCATTAACTTTTTGAAGTCGTTAGAATAAAGAAATAGTCTATTTATCCCGTGAAGCGGCAGTATGCAAGCACTATTGTGCTGCTATTTAAAGAATATTTTACCCAGTGCTACTGGCCATTATGAAACTTGACTTTGAAATAATATAAATCCTCATGTAGTATAAATCAGGTGACAGTTAGAAAAGTGTATGCTCGATCACTTTGAGCTTTTAAGTAAGTCGCTTGCGCGTCGTTGGTCAGCAATAGCTACTTACAACTAAAGTAGACAATAAGACTTGTCTGTTTTTTCCTTTGTACATGTCCGAAACGATCGCACCTGCTTGGTAAAATATGAAAAATGGGCGTTTTATGTTGAGAAAGTGTACGAGCACCAAATTGGGTGATTGTACATCTCGTAATGATGCTTGTTTTATTGGTAAACATGAGATATCAGTTCTATAGTTTATCATCTATGATAGCTCGCGCCCGTCAGATCATTTCGCCAGCAAGCAATCATTTAACCCCGTGCTATACCGACAAAATTTCGGGAACGTGTTTTTATTATATTCTAACAATTTTCGGTTTTATTACATCGCTTAGAAGAAATAATTTGGAAGTGGTTCATTTAGTTTATGGTGGATATCTTAATTTTGATATTGTTTGTCCTTATTGGAGAGATTAAATATTCAATCAATATTGCAGTCGAAGTTTGTGCCTAAATGTGTTTATATGGACGTAGATATTATTATAATAGGTACAGATAAAGTATAACTTAACAAACATAAAAAAATCTCTTTTCCTAAAAACTTTAACAAATACATTAGGCAATTTCAACAAGCTAAAACAGCTGTTTATATTAGCTATTTAGCTATTATAATATTTCAATTATAATAGCTATTATAATTGAAATATTTAAAAGATTTGAATTCTACTTATTTTATTATGGCCCTGAATTTTTTTCGACATATCCAATACTAAAGGCAACCTAGCTTACATTATAAAGTGTCGCGCATATGCTACACATGATCTACCTGATATATCCGAAGTAACATACCTCGGCAGCAAGATCACGGCGCGGCGCCTGCGCGATACCTAATCGCCCTACTTTTTTCTCTATAATGGCTTAATACTATTATACCATAAACAAGCACCAAACTATATTTTTTTACTAAAACAAAAACATTTTCACGCCCACTGTTGGTTTTAGATTATTACTTAATCTCCCCGTGTGGATCTCATTAAAAAAGGTAAAAATGGCGCCAAAATATGGCGGGTCGGCGGATCAATTTTATTTTATGCTTTTATTGATATTGCTGCCGTTTGGTTCACTGTAAGAATTTACTGTGGTTTTTGGATTTATGATAAAATCACAGAAGAACCATCGTTTGGAAGAGGCCATCCAATTTAGAGAATTGCGAATGTAGAGAGCTTTGTTGTATGAGAAGGCGTTAAAACTAATATGGTAATGTTGACATAATCTCTGCACAAACATTCTCTAAAATTTTAGAGAAATAATTAAGATGGCAAAGTCATAAAGCCTTTAACATCGTTATCAGCCAGCAATGAATTAGTATAGATCTAACTCTTTTTTTTTTTTTTTTTTTTTATGGATCTAACTCTTGCCTTATGGGAACATGATTCTGAGTTTATTCCGAGTGACTACAATACATTTAAGTATAGTAAACATCTAGGTATAGGTCGTCAATTTCAGAATATTTTTATTTCCCATTCTACAATATAAGAATAAGAATAGGAAAAATACTTTATGTGGTAGAACCAAGCTGAAGATATCCTTCTCTAATAATCCCTTCCTAGCCGATTTCGGCCACGGCGGCCAATCTCAACGGAGATCAGCCAGGTGCGCAGGAGATATTATAGTGCACAAGCGTGTGCGCAATACATAAGTGCACTCACTATTCCTTCACTCTCATAGTCCGGTGAGACGGCAATCCGACATGACCGGAGAGAGATCAGGCGCAGGACCAACGGCTTTACGTGCTTTCCGAGGCACGGGGGTATCACACCGCCAACTTCCTGACTCCGAGCTGCGACTGAGTAATTTTTAAGATGGAAAAACCCAGTCACAATGTTTTTGGCCCGACCCAGGATTCGAACCCAGGACCTCGGAGCGCAAATCGTACTCGTAACGCGTACGCAATACAACTACGCCACCGAGGCAGTCATCCTTCTCTACTTACGTTCCAAGTATGGAAAACAAAACAATAAATGTTTAAACGCTTTTATTATTCTAAAGATATAACGCAGTGGTTACCTCGTCAGTTATTAAGCACGACTACGGTTTTAAACCTTAATTATTTCCTGGACTTCAATAAACCAAAACAAACAAACAAAAAACACATAATTCATTATTTTTACACGCCAGCGAAAATATCGAAATGTCTATAATCGGACACAAAACCCGCACCCGGTAATCTTAGTAATCACCTTTAAAATTGCAGTATTAGAAAAAACTTGTCGATACAATTTTTGGCAAAAAATGAGTTTTCCAATACAGATAAGAGATTTTGTGTGTTTGTTCACGCCGACGTGCGATGATAATAGCCGATTGGTTAAACATGTATAATCCGAATAATAATAGTAACCCATTTTATTTGCTTTTTTTAATATCTCTGAAAGTTCATAATGCCAGTACTTATCCAGGCTCAGCCAAAATGGAAAGCAATTTAAAATTTTCATACTTTTTAAAATTAGAAACAACTTATCAAGATAATAAAACGAATGAATAAAAGACAAAAATCTATTACCATTTCTATTTCTAAATTTAAATAATATTCAAAATTAGAACACAACATAATTTGGGACGTAATGATAACTTATTACGAACAAATAATACAATGGGCATAATCATAGGAAACAGAAAAAAAAATCAAACAGACAAAGAAAGCCGCAAAACTAATATGACAAGTAAACAATATTTGCAAGTCAGCTTTGTCATCGACCACCGCGCAAGAAAAAAAATTTCTTTGTCGCAAACCGTAATGATCCTAAACAAATTGTTGACCATATTTCCAAAATATTAGACTTTATTCCTTCGAATTTAAGATGCAGATTCAAATAATTCTGCCATTAGGCAACACTATAAAAAATTGGCGTGTTGCAATATTATTGATTTGCAATTATGAACTCTATATAAACGAAAGAAGTGTTATTCATCTAAAACAAATAGAAATCCTATGGTCGTTAACAGATCATAGCGGATGGGCAGTTATTATAACAAATATTTGTTTCCGAAACCGCAAATTACGTTGACGAATATTTTTTTGTTTTTAAATGCTACCTGTATTGTACTCACGCTACACTTTGCATAATAGGGTAGTTATTAAAATCATCGTATACAATTAACTCAAAAGTGAAATCGGATTTGTCACTAAAATCTGGTCCGTTTCAGGACCAAAACCATGCTTTAGATCTAAAGAGTTAGTATAAACATAGGAAGTTGATTCCACTTCGGCATGCCACAGTATTTTTGTAAATTATTTTCCAAACTGGTGTATTCAAATAATAGTATCTTTTTTTTTTTTTTTTTTTTATTGCTTTGAATGACGAGACGAGCATGCCGTTCGCCTGATGGTAAGCGATACGACCACCCATAAACAGTAGCAAAACCATCCAGCACCTTGACTGACAAAATACTGAGTGGCATTCCACTGCGCTCGTCATCCTGAGACATAAGATGTTAAGTCTCATTATGTCCAGTAGTTATACTGGCTACAATATCTTTCAAACCGAAACACAACAGTGCATGCACACTGTTGCTTGGCGGTAGAAATAGACATTGCGGTGGTACCCACCCAGACGGCCTCTTACATAATGAGAGACCTACCACCATCTGTCTTTATTTAAGCTTAATCCTTTCAACATGCTTGAGAAGTGTATTGCTTCGAACCCACATTAGATAGTATAAAGGCAAAATGAAAATTTTATAACATTACAAGGCCTACATTAGCTACCTGACATAAAATTAAACATTATTAATAGACATCCAAAATCCCTAATTGGTACATTCCACACATTCATTTTACCACAAAAGGCAATTCAAAGGACCGTATCGTTAAATACAGCTTCACAAAGCCTTTTCATCTCGAAACGTTGCGTGATCTTTTCATGAAAATTCTATAAGTATCGTTATTACCTGCAAGGGCGCTGTCTTCCCGTTTAAAGTTAAGGTCACAGCTTTTGTGCGTACATTCTCCTGAGGGAAGGTAGAATGAGGCTGAGAGAGGCTTGTCGAAGGTCATATAAAACCATAGTTGCGAGGTTTCTGTGATAGGTCTGTATTATTTTGGTTTTATCGCTTTTCGTCGTATGTTCCGACTGTATTGCAGTAAAAAAAACCTAGCCTATTTTTGGCCATGCTGACTAATATTAACAGAGATTAAACAAGTACGCAAGACACATTATTGTGCACAAGTGTGTACGTAAACAGATGCACTCGGTACTCCTTCACTCTCATATTAATAAATCAAGCTCAAGTATTGATAGTTCAATACATTATGTCTACTTGAGATGTAACTCAAACTTGAGATTGATTTATTAATACCACCCATACTCCACTGAGACGGCAATCCGACATGACTGGACAGAGATCAGGCGTAGGCCCAACGGCTTTACGTACATTTAGCAGCTTCTGTGTTGTTGTCCCTGGATGTAAAACAGGAGACCACGGGTTAATTGATATAGAAAAAAGTATTTATGTGATCCACAATTATTTTATGGGCCAAGAACACTGTAATATCAGTCGTGAGGTCATAAATTCATTAAAACTGAAAAGTGTTTATATCCACAATGATTTTGCGGGCCTGGGTATTCAATGGAATGTCCTTGTTCCACACAGTACTTTTAATATGGAAATGGCTCGTGTTTATTTCTTTTCATTTCGCTTAAAGTATTTGCAAAATGGGTAACTGTTGCCATGAACTACATTCAAGAGAGCGCTGCTCCAGTTTGCAACAGTGTTGCAACATTCGCTATTGAATGTTATTTAGTTCTGTAAAATGGGATAAGTTGGGATGGAAGGGTGAATAGGGACAGCATTATATTGCATTAATCACATAGATTAACTAACATTACTTTCATCTGATTGATAAATAATTTAGCTTAAAATAATAATCACATATCCCGGATTCTGGAATCCGGATCTCGGATTATGCCCGATGTGGCGATACTCGATAGGCACCCCCCCTGTCATATTATGGTACGAAACACAACGGCGAAAAGTGGGTGCCCTGGTTGCGTCTTTACCTACCCCTTCGGGGATAAAGGAGTAATGTCTGTTTATTTTTTGTAAAATAACAATTCAGTCATGCATTTATGTAGCAGTCACAAGTCAATATTGCTTCTACCTTGCCGAAGATCATAAGCTGAGCTCATAAATCAAATATACCTACGCATCCCCAGTCGCTCTCAACGTATTCGACACAATTATGTACACCACTTGTTTGCTCCTAAACACTGTAGAACCAATGCAGGTAAACGCGCTCCGATTCGGCGTATCATGAATTCCCACAATGATTTTTTTTCTGAAATTGATCTATTTGTATTATCCATGAGCCAATTTAGGAAATCAGTCTTAGACAAACTAAGGGATATTCAGGCTAACTTAACTTAACTTAACTTAATTTAACTTGAGTAAATTGTTTTCGATATTATGATAATTTTGTATTATTATGATCTTTTATTTTATTTGGGAGTAAAAGTTTTGAGTCTGTGTTTGAGTGCTAAACATAATGAAATGACAATCCTTTCTCACATAGTACCATAGATGGCCTAGGCCCTACTGTAACTGTTTACTATAACGAAATTCATTTAGAATAATATTATTAGTTACCTATATTGAATAGGCTGAACTTACTTGGTCTAAATGTAAATCAAAATTATTATTGTTAAAATTAAAAACTGTTATGTAATTTGCCATTACTTTTGCATTTATATACAAGTACCTACCTACTCTGTGATGACACTGTAATAATATAATA
Organism: Sphinx pinastri; assembly: GCA_947568825.1. NCBI lineage: Eukaryota > Metazoa > Arthropoda > Insecta > Lepidoptera > Sphingidae > Sphinx > Sphinx pinastri. The sequence goes on along the minus strand of OX387627.1, from coordinate 1,642,130 downwards.
TCATTATGTTTATAGGATGTAAATCATAAGTATTACTGTTAAAATTAAAAACTATTATGTAATTTTCCATTACGTTTGCATTTATATAAAAGTACCTATCTACTCTGTGATGACACTGTAATAATATAATATTGTTATGTTTATAACATTCTTAGTGGATAACGGTGTTGGTTGTGTAGTTAGTTAAACTTCATTGTTCGATTTCTGTTTTGTATACTTTATTTTTTATTACACAATTGTTTGTTGTCCTAAATAAAGAGAAAAAAAAAAAAAAAAAGAAGATGCTTTGAATGATTTAACATTCTGTAACATCTACGTATGCTGTTTAAACGTCTTTTATAGTAAAATCTTTACTTAACTTTCCCACTTTAACATGCCCACTTTGAATTAAACTAACATTTAGAATCATAATCTTGTGCCTCACTTAATAAAAGCTCTTTCTTTCTTCCCTCTGACTTTCATACTGATCGTTTTACGTACACATCCTAAATAAGGCCCGATATTGTGCCTACAATCGTTCAAAATTCAGATCTTTGTTTTAGTTCCAATCAAATCTTTTTAGCATGTTAGTAATCGTTTATCACACCTTATTTCAGCAACTGTTCTAACCGTGCAAGTCTCCACGCAAATATTAGTTTATGGAACGTTTCCTGTTAATTTCTGTGCTATCAAAACGTAAACTTAACCCATTTTTCAACGTCAAACACGGTGTAAAGTATGCCCCGAGGGTAAAATCGTCACTTTCGATTTCGTAAACAAAAACGTGATGATTTGTATTATTAAAATAATTGATAGTCAACTTGGATAATTTTGTGTTGATTTTGAATATTCTTTGTTTATCCTAAACAGAATATTTTTATTTATTTGCTTTTGAAGGATGTATCAAGTTGCTAATATTTTTTCTATATAAGAGGTGGCAATGAAAACCACGATATACAATTGTATTTTGTCATCAAATCGGCACCACGTGATATTGATAAAATGATGACATTCCCAGTCTATTCTTATTGACTTAGTATCTTGAGCCTAAATTGAAATTGAATCTCTTGATAATAACCATTTTGCTTTAATTCTACTTTCAGGTAAGAAACAAATTATTTCATGATAGTTCCTAACACGTGGAACTTTAAAACTCTCTCTCAATAAATAAGCATCCTGTTTTATTTCTGAACTCAAAAATAGGCAAAGGAATCACAGTCTATAAAGCCCTGTCTGACGAATTTTAAATGAATTTGTATAAATAATATAACTAATAAATGTTATGTAGCGTGATGCGTGTATCAAAATTCATTGAATAATATTAATTTCAATATTATAAACAGAGTTGATCATAACCTTAGAAACTTATTGATTTTTTGTTTCAATTAAATGTAATTTTGATCGCACTCTATTTAGCCTAGAGGTTGCGTGTATATAAAACTTTATAATGGTTCTTAACACTATAGGATAAAAATGATTTGGTGATTTGTAATTTGGGTACATTTTGACGTCACTATAAATTTTAGATAAATAATAAAATATAGATGCTACAACGCTTTCACATCAAAAAGGTTACAGAAATTGTTAAAGCACAGAATCTGTCTTTGACATTTAGCAGCAAAAATACCCATATAACAGTGAGACTTTATCAGACAGACTCCGAACACAAAAGACGTATCTTCTACCATCTCAATTATGAAGGTACCATCCATACCAGCCCTGTATTATATACTGCCCACTACTGAGTACGGGCCTCCTCTCCAACTGAGAGGTTTAAGACCTTAGTCCACCACGATGGCCTAGTGCGGGTTCGCAGACTTCACATACCTTCGAAATTCAGAGTACTTCTCAGGTATGTAGGTTTCCTCACGATGTTTTCCTTCACCGTTAAAGCGAGCGATAGTTCACAAAGAATACACACATAACTTTTTAGAAAAGTCAGAGGTGTGTGCCCTTGTGTTTTGAACCTGCGGCCATTCGTCTCGGCAGTCCGTTCCACTACCAACTAGGCTATCGCCACTTCCTTAGGTAGGTATGAAGGTACATTAGATGTAGATAATTTTAAAAATCTAAATCTTATCATTTGTTACTAATACCACTATTCCAAAGCACAGATAGATTAATTAATATGTATACATATGAATATGCACGCGTTCAAGTCTTTTTCAAGACTAAAAGTTCCACTGTAAATTTCCCGGACAAGCATAAAAGATCATGTTACTTCATAACTTGGCATATCTGTGTGACAAATTATACACACACTCACGCCTTTTATCCTCAAAGGGGTAGGTACAGGCGCAACTGGTATACCCACTTTTCATCGTACGTATTCCATCCTATGATGTGATACGGGGCGAGCCAAAGAAAAACCGAATATCACTTTATCCGAACCGGGGTTTGGACACGAGACCTCAGCGGTGCAGTCGTTCCTTAAAAGAACTACGCCAACGAGGCAGTCACAAATTATATCTGGTGTCGTAGTTCGATCCCCTAGTCGGGAAAAGTGATATTGGGTTTTTCTTTTCAGCATCAGCCCGGAGTCTAGAAATGTGCATGATAAATGGCAATAGGCCAGCACCCTATTACAGGAGACCTAACCTAGCTGACGAAATGTAGGTGTTATACACCTCTGCCTACCCCTGAAAAAGGCAATCGGCGTGATGCTATGTATGTATGTATTTAGTACTTCGTCTTTCGTTAAACCTGTAAACCACCTAGGGGTCCTCTTTTAGGATAAGAAATTACAATGTTCGCACTAATGCGGTCACTCCTGGTCACGTAAACGATTCAGACCGCAACCGCAACGGTCTCATTCTTCATTACTAAAGAAACCATACATTTCGGTAGCTTTGTAAAAGAGCTGAATGGATACTTCATTACTAAATTAGTTTAAACTGTTCAATAGCTTAAGAAAGATTAGCAAATTTGTATTTGCAGTAAAAGAAACAAATTTCAAACAAATTTAGGCCTAATGTCTACAATTTAGAAGCTGTTGAAAATATTAAGGTGGAAAAGTAAAATTTTTAATAAAATATTTTTGGTATTTTTATGCGCGTGTGCCGAGGGAAATTGATTCTTATGTTAAAGGAATAATGATTGTGATAAATGACTGAAGTTTCTTTCGTGACGCATGAAACCTACTTCTATAGTGGTGAATGTCTAAAATAGTGGTCAAAAATAAGTTTTTGATTTTATGCCGTGTGTTTCATACTTTGGTTTCCTTAATCATGCAACGGATATACATAAGTGGTTAAAAATCATTTGGCGTTGCCTGCGTGAAATAACTATCCCGAGATAAAGTTCCACTGTGTGCTTCAAAGGGTAACAAAATAAGCCTTCATAACATTATCATAGGTCATGACTACCAATGTACCAAATTTTATTCAAATCTGTTCAGAGGTTTTTGAATAAACTTTTAACAAACAAACTCTTGCAAACTTACGCTTTTCAAATGAACATCATCATCATCAGCCCGTTGCAGTTCACTGCTGGACATAGGCCTCTCCCAAGATACGCCACAGAGCTCGGTCTGCTGCTTTATGCATCCAGTCGCTGCCGGCCCTCTTGTGCAAGTCGTTCCACCATCTAGCCAGAGGCGAAATCTAATATCAAATGAACGAATAGAACGATTAATAAATAAGATTACAACAGCCAAAAAATCTGTTACATTCCCAAGCTTTCTCCAATACTTTGCTATCCCGGTAAATGAAGGGCAAAAGCTTTGCTGCAAGATGCTATTACGCGATCGACGAAGACGACGAATTTGTAGTAGGTGTTACCAGATGTAGCTACAACACTTCTCTAACAATCCCGAAATAATATTTTAAAGCAAAAAAGACCGAACAAAACATCTTGATAAACCTAAATCAAATATCGCAAAGATATCTTGTTAAAAAATTAACATCCAACTCAAATTCTTGAAAGCTCAATGATATCTTGGAACCTTGGGGAATCGCTGTCATAGAATAGCTGGTGACCAGACCACTTAAATGGTCAATGAACATAACGTGCCGGTAATACAACGCAATTTGCTCCATTTGCGAGGAATGCTATTGTACAATAAGTGACTTATAACGGATGAAACCCGTTGTTTTTAACGCATTTACTGTGGATAGTAGCGTAAGCTCACGCCCTTGTCTCTGGAGAGGTAGACAGAAAGTTACTAGTGCGTGCAAACTTAGTAATTCTACCCTACGAAGTGGAATTCGTGTGTATGGTTATATTAAACACAAACTTCTGGAATGAAATTGAAAATTAGGTGAAAAGAACAATATTATTAGGTGTTGCTCGCGTGAAAAGCCTTTCCCGCTACAAAAGTCTCAAATCACTGTGTAGCGAACAGTGATGTATAGCACTACTTGAAAGACGTCAGCGTCATCTATTTAAAAATTTCCCATGGGAACAGATGACTGGTATAAAAAGTAGCCTAGTGTTAATCCAGGACATGGTCTATCTGTGTGCCAAATTTCATCCAAATCCGTTCAGTTGTTTCTGCGTTACTTCTAACAAACATCCGAACATTTTCATAAACTTTCGCATTTATAATAATAGTAAGATAAGATAACGCTAAAAGAGACCAAAAGAAGAGCTTATCGATATGAGATTCAATCTGAATGCTGCCGTGTATTTATGTTTGCTTCCAAGAATCAGGCCAACTTGATGGCGAATAAAAATAGAAAATCAGCAATACAAACCACACAAGATGACAATTGTGACAGGAAACAATAGATCATAGAGCAAGGAAGTCCGCCATATAGGTTTATCAAACACTCTATGGTAACAGTTTAGCGAAATTACAGGGCGGCGAGATAGAAAGCTGTTAAAATTGACGCCTATGATTGACTTTTTCAAATTGTGGTGACTACCTGGGAGGTAGAATTTGGACTAAAAAAATTATTGGTAGAGAACAATATTGTGCACAATATTAGTGATCAATAGTCTGGTGTTGTGACCCACGAGGTTTCAAGGTCTTCTATGATAGGCCTAATATACGCTTCTAAATTTAAATATCTAATAGAGTATTTGGCATATGAAGGAAATGGATTTTGAAGTGTATATCTAAGTTAAACTAGATAGCATTGACTTATAGTTCAGCCCATTTTTTAACATCAAAAAAGGAGTTCTGTATTCAACTCGTATGTATGTATGCATGGTTGTATGTAAGCAATTTTCTCAAAAAACTACTGATGCTATCTGGGGCTTTTTTTAATTTAGGATTTATTTTGGGGAAAATGTCGCCTAAATGTTAATCCTCTCTGTCATAAATTCATTAAACATTGAATCTGCGAATTTAATTGTAATCAAAGTCGGTTCAGCCATTCTGATTTTAGGCCAAACAAACAGAGACAAAAATTCAAAACGATTTTTCAGTTTTGGTGACGTGCATATTAAACTAAAGTTTCGAAAAAAGCCTATTTATTAAAAACAATTCCATTTTTTTATTTATTTATGAAAATATTACCATAAAAATAACCCTTCCCTACACACGGGTACATCATACCCCTATCCGATAACCAATAAATTGCGAAATATTAATATTCATGCATCGACTACCGGTCTTGTATTGTGTCTTCATTAAATTATCGTATATTAACGAATTATGTTAATACACGATATGTTGTTTCGAGGCCACACATTGAGACAGCTCTATGGAATCAATTTTTGGGAATTTTCTTTTATGTTTGTTTTTTTCGTATGCTACAGCCTGTCTGGATTTGAAAGGCTATAAGTACCTAGCCACCAGTAATGGTCACAAAGGATATGTCCAAAACGGACATAAAATTTTAACCAAGATACTTTATATATATTTGGTTAGTACTCCCAAAAAACTAAGCTTTTGCAATAACTCATATAATTTTTAAGTTCTCCGAATTTGAGATTTGTGTAATTTTATTTTGCTTAAAAACTACACTTAAAATGAAAGTTTATCGAAAAGTTACTTATAAATGGTGGGGTCTAAAAACATTTTTTTAACAGATCCAAGATCCATATTTTTTCCCCTTTAATATCCATTAAGTTTTAGCCTGATTAGATTTTGAGGCCCAGCACCCAAACAAAAATCGGACATCTTATAGAGTCCCGTTTTAGACATATAACTAGGGTATGTATTGGTCAGTTCGACCTCTCAGAAAAACACTATTCTTATAGCATCTAATATTATGTACCTACATTGCAATTGCATTGTAATTGTACATATTCACATGCGGACGTTTTTTTTACCCTTTTTCATCTATTAATTATAAATACCCAAAGATCTTATTTTCCTTATGTTTACGCAAATTTTTGACATTGAAAGAACGAATAACTGGAAGAATAAGTAAAAATAAACAATTATCGTGCAAAAATCCATTAAGTAGAATTATATTTAAATGGTTTTTTGCCATTTTTTATCACTCGAGAATCCATTGTGTGCCACAGGTTGCTCTATCTAATCATTATTATGTATCTATAATTCGGAAGTAAGCCTCCGGAAGGACCCACATCTAACGGTAACCCTTGCTAACCGTATACTGTTACTTTGGACCCCTTTCGGTTTTTTTTTTGTTGATACGATTTTTCACAGTCAACTTGTCGTGGTGTACCGTTACTGCTCTGTCTACCCTGTCTTATACAATATATTGTATAGACTGTTTTAAATTGATGAAAAACACCAATTCAAATAGTTCTAATATTTATATAATAGAATTTCAGAATGATTGATGAATATTGTATGAGAAAATTAGGTTTCAGTTTCAGTATTATTTTAAACATTGATTCTAAGTTTTAGTGCTGGATAAGCTCCTATTTTGATAATCTCAATTCAAACACAATGTTTAAAATATTCTAATGCTGCAATATATATTTTTATTATGATTGAATTAGTAGCAATATGTGATTTCAAAAAACCACAATTTTTTCTACGTTACAGTATCGCTCAAAAATATCCCTTAACCACCGAAAAAGTCCTTTTTTAACTATTATAATGTTGTTTCTATTCCCATACCGCAACAGGTTAACGGGTACATTGGACCCCACACCATTTTTTATAGTTCGCGAAATCCGAGCCGTGTTCTCGGGTTAAATGACGCGTGAAATTGTAGTAAAAAAACTGTTCGCTTGACCTGAACGGAGACGAGATAATATTTAGACATTGGTCTTATAGACCGAGAGATGCTAGAAGTATGTTTTAGTGTTGAAAGGCCGGGCGTGAGAATTCAGAATCGTTTTAAGAGACACAGAGAACGTTTGTAATATTTTCAGAATTAAGTCTGAGATTGCTAAAAGCAGTGTAAGTTTAATAATTACTTTTTAGGCGCTTTCTATCTGTGAAATGAATTATAGATTTAAAAAGACAGAATGTTAATTAATTTAATCAATGATTTTAACGTTTTTCTAATGACATTAAGATACTAATTGAGTTTATGTGAAAAAAACATTTTTCTGCCCGGTGAGTGCACCACCATGTGAATGAAGACATTTCTACATTACTCTGTGAACAAAATTGGATGTGATATTATGCAATTCGCATAAAAAGAATCATAATATTTCTTTCAATCTTACATATAATTCACGCAATTTATTACATTAAAATTTTAAAATACATGCAAATATAATTTGACACAGAAAATATTACACCAAATTAATATTATGACTTCTAGAAACAACAAAATATGTTAAAACTGGGTGCTTTCGTGAGGCTAACAGAATTTGTTAATCAGTTGCGAAGTTGCATTTGTAACCAAAAAAATAACTTATTGGATTTCTGGTTTCTTATAAGTCTCTACCGAAACCACAATAGATTCATATCTAACATACCAAAGTTATTCGTAAATATGTCTTTTCTGTACTATAACTATTTATACTGATCATTTTTTTCTTCTCCTTTAGGTGCCTCTCCATTGCTGAAGGTTGGCAGTCAGTTCCTTGAAGCTCTCCTTGTCCATGGCTAGTCGGAACAGTTCTTCAACCGATTTTATTAAATTAATTATTAATTAAATTCACTTAAATAAAAATACCACATCCAAACTTCTCAGCTCCGCAAGGCCACCAACGCGCTGTCTTGAATTTCAGCTGAAGCATACAGCACGCTGCGTGGGTCACGGACTCACGGTGTCGAGTGCCGGGTCACGGCGTGCACATCGGGAATGCAATCACGGCGCTTCCCGTGGGAGACGGGGGACAGTATGGTTTAGTGCATTGAACACGCACTGAGGTTTTAGCCAAATTCTGTAATATGCTTGAGAAATGTACCCCATGAAAACTAGATTGAAGACAGTCTCTTTTTAAATGAAGCTCGGTTGTAGAACGTTTGTTGGAATAGAATGGATAGTCTATCTTATGTTGAAATGTATCATTTAGATCTTAGTAATAGCGGCCCGTTATACTGCTTAGATATTATAGAACAAAGTACCCCGTCACGTCTGTATGTCTGTCTGAACACGATAAACTCAAAAACTACTGAAAAAATATTGGTAACATTTAATATGGAGATTGTTTGAAAAATAAAAAACATAAACTAATTCACGCGGACGGAGCCGCAAGCAATAGCTAGTCGCTGAATAAATGGTACAGGCTACAGCCACACTGTTGATATATTCGTATACGAAAGGAATGAGCCGACTTGAGTATGGTAGTACAATAATTGAGTCTACTAACTTGAAGTCACTTGCTGTTGCGTTGCGTAGGGTCAGTGAAATTTCTGAAGGCCGAAACACCCCTCATATTTCCCCGAACTCAGTCTCACAAGCTGGCACATCTTTTATTATTTTAGTACTGTCGCTGATTAAGGGCGGTGGATATCAATTAATACCAGGCCAATCTACATAGTTGTTTTTTAATTAAACATAATATTATCACTTATTAATTTCCACAAATTTGTGTAAAGTAATAAAAATAATGGCTAATATTTCCATAACTTATTATATAAGTGAATAACAAAACGAGTAGTTATCTCGTCTGATAAACGTAACACCTGATTTAGCTAAGTACTCCAAACATGAAATCACAATTACTCTTCGCGCTATAGTCGCATCGTTATCTTGATCTGTTACCGGCTAAAATGCTCTATTAAAAACAACAGTGCTTGTATAAGTGGTTGTCTTGAAGTAATAGACAAAACAGCGATACTTTCGTCAGGGAAGATTTGCAAAACAAACTCTACATTTTCAAATTGTAGTTAATTGTTGCTCACGAAATCTAATGTCGATGCAAAAGCATTCAGAATCAAAAGATTTCTACGTAATATAAATTACCATAGTATATTAAAATATAAACAATAAACTACATCAATAGACGTTTCGCATTTCTCTGTTTTTATTACTATTTTACGTCAAATAATGTAAGTTAAAAAAATAAAATAGTTTTATAAACATTAATTTATTTATGGGTACGCCCTTTTATATTTAATATTGTCAATACAATCATAACTTTTAATTATTAAATCCCTTCAAATGAATAATGTATTTCGTAATTTCCACAATATCCATTGTGGTAGGTCCCCAAGGTTATCAAAAGCCAAAAAGGGCGCCGAGTCAAACGGATTCTAACTTAGCACACGCATAGCCGGGGTAGGAAATAATTAATGATGATTGGCCTCAAATTACCCCCTATCGTCGTCTCCCTCGCACACCGATCCCGTTTTTTCACGAACCTGGAAGCTATATATAAGGGGAACAGGTAGGCAGAGCCGACAAAAGCCTGCGGGACGCCTTACTGCTCGCACGATAACTCGCGATCGCGATGGCTGCCGAAACATACGGACACCGTTTGGTTTACGAGAAGGACATCTTCGCGAACGACGTGATGCTGGAGTACAGCACCGAGGAGTGCTACATGGCGTGGCCGAGGTCCCCGGACTCCGGCCGCTCGAGCCTGGAACCGACGCCGTCCATGGATGGCAGTGTCCAGGACTCAACGCACATTGCGTACAGAGGCCTTTCCCGGGACATGGTGCTGGAAGACAGTGCTGAGGATAGCGAGATTTTGGACGGAGGGAAGAGGAGAGGACGCGCCACCAGCGCCGCTGTTCTGAGGAGGAGGCGGCTGGCGGCGAATGCTAGGGAGCGGAGACGGATGCAGAATCTGAACAAGGCGTTCGACAGGCTTCGTGGTCACCTTCCATCTCTGGGAGCTGATCGCCAGCTGTCCAAGTACGAGACTCTGCAGATGGCCCAGACGTACATAGCAGCCCTCTACGAACTCCTGCAATAGTTCAACCACCATTGTGTATTGCCAAATTGTGTCTACAGGGATATTTATTATAAATTTAATACTCATCGGGTTACCACGTAGCGTTTAAAATTGTGCTTAATTTTAGTTTTTTTTTAAATACCACCCGCGGTTTTGAGTTACTGGTATCGTGTTGCAAATTTACGCTTATTTTTTTATTTAGTGCAGTGACAATTTTTATATTCAATTTAATTTTAAAGCTGTCAATAGTGTTGTAACTTCTTCGAAAGTTTTGTTAAAAATAATGAGGTATTAACAAATTTAAAGACTAATTTTCATATTGTTACCACCGAACTAGTATTACACTATTCATAAGTTTAGCTTTCGAAATGTTTTTATTTGTATATTTTCGTATTCAGTGTAATCCGTCCTGCCGATAGTTAGTTTTAAGTTGTAATCATCTTGCCAACGAAGTATTATACTCCAAACATTCCTTAGAATAGAATATTTGTATATAGTATATGTATTGTGTAGTTCTCTACTTACCCCACTAGGGTGATGCTTGAAAAGTTGTTAAACTAGTTAAGTAGACGTAAGTGTAAAATTTAGTATACAAATGTTTTCTTTTTGTAAATATATGATGTTTGAAAAGTTATTTATTGTTTTCTTTTCCAAACTTCTCTCTAAAGTTTTCTTTCTTTAACATTTTCCGATTTCATTAATATTGAGAAAATATTTTCTCTTACACAAACACATCGAAATTTTAAAATTGAGTCCATCAAAACAGTTGTACATGGCCTTAAGAAACTCTATTTCATAATCTACACAATTTTTACATGATTAATATTTTAGTATTTACTGCTAACTTTTGAATTTTTTTTAATTACACGAAACAATGCTTTCAAAGATTTTTTTAACATTAAAAATACATAATCGAAGACCTCCTGAATTATCGCAGTCCAAGAAACAATTTTATTGGATAATAGTAGAGTCGATTCATTCATCCTAACAAAGATTTTTATTAATGTTAAATTGGGGTCAAAGGCCAGAAGTTCGTCACAGTTTCTGAATCAGTTATACTAGGCATTTAATGAAAAAATAATTTAATACAATACAAATACTCTTTATTGTAACTATTTTGAAACTGAAAATCAAAGAAGAATAACAAAATTATTACGTAATAACTTACATAATAAGTGAAATATTTTGATAGTAACATATTATTCAAAAAATAATTTGGAAGATAAAATAACGCATAAGGTTTTTCCGTAGAAAACGACAATAAGTGTGCTTACTGTTAAAAAATATTATTTTAAAAAACATACACCTTTTAAGATAGTGTTGTCTACTACATTTATATCACTTTTTTGAGCATAAAAATAGTTAGATCACTATAATATCCTACTAATATTATAAACGCGAAAGTTTGTGAGTATGGATGTCTGGATGTATGGATGTTTGTTACTCTTTCACGTAAAAACTACTGAACGGATTTTTTATGAAATTTGGTACAAGGGTAGATTATGTCTTAGATTAATACATAGGCAACTTTTTATCCCGAAAAATATAAAGCGGGACTCTTATCCCGGGAAAACATATTCACGTGGGCGGAGCCGCGGGCAAAAGCTCGTATTTAATAAAAATGTAAACCAACCTTTTACTGACTGTCACAAAAAGCTTTTTAGCATACCCAAACATTTTCATTAATAATTCATAATTTTGTATTTTAATTACCTTTATTCTTTGACCCATATAAATATCTTGACCTAAATATCTAAGTTAAATTGTCTTGAAATTTAGACAAAACATAAAACCATGGAAACAAAACATTGATTTGTTCACAATTATATTGCAAATTCAATTAAATAAAATCTTAGTCTGGAAAATGAAGTTTGCCGACTGTAGTTTCGCATTGCTCTTGAAACGCCATTAAGAGATAAGAAAACATGTTATTTTTTCCAAAATTCGGATGCTACTTTGTTTCTTCTGTTGTATACAAGCGAAAGAAAAGACGAGCAAGTAGCTCGTGCGATGATTAATTCTAAGCTATTACGTATTTAATATGCACCATAATATGACAGTAAAATATGTACTTGAATGACTCATAATTAGAATCTACACCTATCAGACCTTTCCATGTTATTTGATTTTAATACCAAAATAAGATGACCCAATTGATAACCTAAACAATAGTATATTAAAGGCATCAGACGCAGGGTGTCACTGTCAGGGGCAGCTACCTCACTGACAGGACAATCAGTCAGTTCTATGCAAATTCAGCAGATGTGTAAGAACCGACCAAAATTACTTACCACACTGAAAAATCTTTTGCCAAGCGATTATTCACCATATTTCTTATACTACAAGGCTGTAACAAAATTAGGTAGGTACAAATGCAAATCTGACCAACAAAAATTACTCGTAATATTGAACAGCGTTTGCCAAGGGGTTGTGAACATTATACGTTAAACAATAAGGTGGTTATAAAATTGGGGTAGGTTGTAACGTAACCCCAGTGTCCGGCAAAGGGTGCGTAGGTATTTAAAATAATCTTTTAGCATCTTTTTCTATCTATTAGTCTTTTTAACGTAATTTCCTACGACCTGAAGGGTTTCCGTTTTGTTTTTTTTTTATATTTCAAAGGTGACAATTTTGCTGAATTGAATTTAGGCTAAAAATATATATTCTAGTAGGTAATGCTTATTTTTGCCTCCAAACCACATAGTGCAAGCACTTAGTGAAGTTTTGTGAGCGATAAGGCGGAATTTTCAGTTCACGTGTTAAACTATCAAAGTTTGTGTGAGCTTTTCCATTCAAACACGCGTAAGTTATACGGAATTGCAATTTATCTTCAAATGATGATAAACTCTCCAAAAGTGCACCAATTCTGGCGAAATAATTGTTTTTGAAAATATCAAACATAGTAACGTAACTTTAATATATCACTTTCATAAGGCAATAATATGAACTAGTAGTCTTCCAGGGGTCGAAATTCAACCATCGAATTTGATACATTTGTAACACTGTACGTAAATTTTATTTTTCTGCTCTCCTCTATATGCACTTTAATTATGCCTAATCTCATACTCCGCCGTGGACACAATGTGCTTAAAAAAGAAGTACGTAGTTTTTTCTGCAGGTAATATATTAATATTAACCGTATGCTTATAATAGATTCACATACCCTCCACTCAAAAAATACATTTAATTCCTAAGTAAAAGCCTCATAAAATACCAACGTAATATTACATCAATTAATATTATTACAATAAATAAAACACCGGTATATTATTATGTGTTAATCACGGGTTCCGTACGAACTTTGACAGCTTCTCGCGCGAACTAACATCTTAATTCTTCCTGCTGTCAAACTTGACAGCCGCGTTGTGCAGCGTCATACGCGATTCTGAGTCTCATCCGTTTGTTAATTGGGAGTTTCGATGTGTGTTTAGGGGAATTTGGTATTACAGTTACTTTAATAATGATACTCAGATCTTTAAATACCGACGTACTAAGTTTTTTTTTTAAATTACTGCTTACTAATAACTTATTATGTTAATAATTAATTCAATTAATTACTTATGTCTTTCTTGCTAAAGTAAAGTGATTGTTGTTGTTGAACCCAAATTTATTCCCATAAGTTGAGACGAGAAAATCACACTTTGTAGCTTATATTCCCATAGCATGATGGAGATGCAGCTACCACTATACCGAGCACAATTCTATCCCGAATTGGAGTGTTATTTGGAATCCTCATCATCGACCTGATAATCAAATCCAACAGCTAACGATTCTCATCCTATACAAACTCGCTACGCATGAGACAATACTACATATAAATACATAATGTACTTACTACCTTGTGGTTTTTGTATCGCATTACGGTACTCCAAAGGCGCAATAGAGCAATGAGAGGTTTGTAGAGCGCATGCGCACGACTCTATGAATATGAACGAGCTGATTGGACGAGCCGTGACCAATCACAGGCGACGCTGTTTCAAGTACTGAGTGAGCTTAAAAACCGAATTGTTGAGATTTGTGTAGGCGTAGATAATACTATTATTGAGTACTTTATGGAATTATTATAAATAATTTTGGGAAGTCTTTGCTACCAATATGAAAATAGGAATGGTGAAGCGAAGGTACCAACTAAATATTCCTACATGTTATGATTATAAGATATAGAACGGAATGTAACAGCGAGACGCCTGGAAAAACCTATAGCGGCTCATTCCTATACGCGGGGTCAACTAATATTAATGTACGTAATCATAACTAACAGGCCGACAAAATTCAGGCAAATGTCGATGGCTTGATCGATTAAATTATTAGTCGACAGCTTGACAATATATTAGATTATAAAAAATATTAACGGAAAAGCTTGAGAAGATATTTATGTGAAGTATATTATGCAGAAACCACAGAATAGATTTGCATGAAATTTGGCAAACGGATAGACCGCGTCTTAGATTTTACAAATTTTATGTCGACAAATTACACGGCGGGACTTTTTAGTAAAGGGCTTTGGCACGAGCATAGCTATGAGAAACACCTATTTTAAACTGAAGTGTACAATTTCATCAGACAAGGTGTGAAACTTTATTGTACCTAAAAATATTAATTATATAGTATTTAATATTAAAATATAACATTTTAAATCATGATGTTAATTTCAGAGGTGTTGCGTTTAACACTAATTAACACATTTATACGTCAAGGGTTGATGCGGGGTTGGATTTTAATAAAAAATACAAAATTCTTTTGTTTTTGACGAGCGTGCCGCAAGGATGTTTGATGAAACTAAGCCAGTTTAAATATCTTCAAATATTAGTAACAGGTCTATGTGCTGTAATTTAAAATCCTCGGTATAAAAGAAATGATATATACCATACCAGCCCTGTATTCTATACTGCCCACTTCTGAGCACGGACCTCCTCTGCAACTGAGACGGTTTAGGCCTTGTCCACCACGCTGACCTAGTGCGGGTTGGCAGACTTCACATACCTTCGAAACTCCTATAGAGAACTTCTGAGATATGCAGGCTTCCTCACGATGTTTTCCTTCACCGTTAAAGCGAGCGATAATTCACAAAGAATACACACATAACTTTTTTTTTTGAAAAGTCAGAGGTTTTACCCGGGACCTCCGCACACAATATAACGCAACCGAGGCAGACTACTTCCTACTTTAAAAGATGAAATGTTGAAAAAATAAATCTTTTGTAAACATATTTGAATATCAACTACCTCTAGAAGTGAACGTTAAAACTGCTGAATGGGTATGGATGACGCCTGTTATTCCAGAAAAGGTCTCGCACAGGATCCCGAATAGAACTAGCCACTAATAAATTACAGACTATTTTAAACAACCCGCACCGATACCCAACAAATCCGAAGTCGCCATCAACTGAATCCAAAAAAAGATCGCAATTACAGTGCGAAGGTCGGCAGATTAAACCAATCACGTATAGTCTTACAGACAGACATGAAGACAGGATGTCTTGCAATTACCACGTCAGAGGAACTGCAAGTAAAAGTTCGCAATTAGATCCAATTGCTGGAGTTAACTTTTAAAGGATTAAGAAAGTGAAATTAAGGAACGGTCGTGTATTCGATTGCTAGGTCGGTCGATCTTGATTTCAATGTGTGTTTTTTCTTAGCTAATTGGTAATTCGGTAAGTGGTGATAAAGTACGGACCTGATCATCATCATTGACTATAAGGAGTGATCATAACGATTAAAGCAACAGATGGACATATACCCATCACTAATGCCAATAATTACATCAGCTATAACTTCCTGCAAATCGAAACACAACAATCGTTGCATAGGGATCTTTGCAGCAGATATTGCGATAGAAGATGGATTCCTGTATACTAATTCAGATAGCGGATGCGAAAACATAATTTGAAAGCTCAAATTCGATCAGAGATTGCATAGAACTATTTCTATAATTAAAACAACTAAATAATGACATTAGAGAAACACCCACACGGTAGCCAAAATGATATATTACAGCTTCATCAGAATTAATATGAAGGAAGAAGGAGTGGCAGGGGCCATCAATATTTGTACAGTTTAAAAATACTTGGAAGATTCCTTTTTTAGGAAGAAAGGTTTGCTACCTCTCAATTAAGGATTGAATTATTTTATCAATAAATTTGATTTTTAAAAGTAGGTGGCAACTTAATTCAATCATAGAGTAATATAAAAAACAACACTAATTGAAAAGCTGAAATATATCTAAGTAGCACATGCTGTATTTTTGACGCCATAGAATTTTTGCCGCTAGCAAAGTCGCGAGTCATTTCCACATTTCCGCTGTGCCATTTTTAGAACAAATTAAAAAAGCAGATTCGTTGTCGTCAGATTTTAAAGATTATTTTTTATTATCAAAGTATGTGTTTACGATTCGTAGTACAGTGTAAGAAATAGTATATTTACAACCCCAAATCACCTGTCAACGCCGCCTCAAGCAAACACTATCTTAGAAAACAATCAATGGATATGTCTCTACTATAATTTATTGCATATAAATAAAGAATAAAAATTACGATACGGATCTCCTTTGAGTATCCGAATAAAACGAAATATAAAAAAATAAACGAAGTGAGAGGGACGATGCAATACGATTGACAGAGAAGGCGATGTTCGCGCACTTCTTCCGGTTGCGCGGGCGCAGGTGACACGAAATTTATTCCGAATTTGAAAACCGAAAGATATTTTATATCGAAATGATTCAAACGGCATTTTAATGTGGACATCCTTTAGTTCAGCCACCGGTGACAGTATGATATTTGTCGCTGGTATCGGATAAAAAACTGTTTTTGATTTATGTGAAAATAATACGGTGAGCATTGTGGACGCGGAGGCTGGGCATAGATTAATTTTTAGATATAGACAAGTCAACTGAGATGTTTTTAAAGACAGAGATAATTGTGACATTAAATACTTTTGGTACATATCTCCTGTTTTATTTGAGTGAACATAGATCTTTAGAGACCCATTAATCTACATTGTAAAACTTTAAACAATTTAAATCTACGCCTTTTCAATTATAAGGTAGAGAATTCTATTTTTTCCAATAGGGGAACCTATATAAGCGAATGAATAAATATTTCCTTCGACAGACTCTAAAATTTTACCCTGTCTTACTAAATACACATCGCCTGACCTCGGGATGCAACTCGATCGAATGAGCCATTACGCAAGTTTTACATTATAATGGGTACTATTTTTACTATGGACTTGAGCGCCTTCAAAATTTTGGTATCAGATTCATATTTGGACTGCGCAAATATGATCACATGTCTGAGTTCCGCACTAAGCTCAAGTGGTTACCTATTCGCCTTCGCCGGAATGCCCACATACTTTCCCTTCTTTATAATGTTTTGTTTAACCCTCTTGCTCCCTCCTACCTGACATCTAACTTCCAATTTCTTCGCGGCACGCATGGGATGTCCCTTAGATCATCAGAAAACTTGATATTGAAGTTGCCAACGCATACCACATCATTTATTGATAAGTCTTTCGCAGTTTCCGCAATCAGGTTATAGAATGCATTACCAATAGCTATAAGACGCGCGCAATCTCTAGCAGTCGTTAAAAACGGGCTAAGAACACTATATCAACCTATAAAAATTAACACATGTACGACATTGACGATTATTCCTTATTTATATCACTTTATGTAAGAATTATATACCTATTTATATGTATATATATGTATGTAGAGATATCTTTATGTGCTTTCGTATATTTTGATTTGTTTCTTTCTTCTTCTTGATTAATTAGTTACTGACATGTACGTCATGAACTACCTTTTTTCGCTACTTCTCTTGTTCTCCATCCCATGGCTGTCTGTAAGAGAATGCCTAGAGCGATAAGACCGCCATACTTTAAGTTGTAATGAACAATAAAGTTATAAAATAAATCAAAATCGGTAACCTCCCACCAGCTAAATTCTTCGCTTCTTCTGAAATGGCACAATCTGTTCGAACAAAGAATATAACTCCAAATAACAAAGAGCAAAGAATTGTCCCCTCTGCGAGATCTTGCTCTATGCCCAATAAATCATCAAGTTATCGCGGTGAAGCGACACTTTCAGATTTCGTGTCGTCCTCGTAAATCTCATATTAATACAGACGCCAAGACCGATCGATATCGCGGCTTTTTCTCACACAATGTTTTACAAAATTTCTTTCACTGACGAAAATTTTATTTGGTAGTAGAGAATTAACAAATAAGAAACCAAAATATAGTATATTTATTTAACAAGAGGTATTTAAGCAAACTGTTTCATGACATTGATTCTCTTAGACCTTATCAAAAATAACCTTAATCGAAGAATTGCCTTATCAAGGACATGTCTCTTTGACACTCAAAAAATTATGAAACGTAAGGAGTATAATAAAATATGAATTAATTTAAACAATAACTTAAATACAAACTCAGAACTTTTAGGCCAAGTCAAGCTTGAATAAGAGAAATGAACGAGGAAAAATAAATGTATAGGAACATTCTGAAATCTTAAAAACAGCTACATTGTTGCTTTTTACTTACTTTTAACTTCATAAATAATATTTTTAGTATTGAATACTATCATTTGTATAAAATTTTTCAAATTTCAAACCAAGAAATCGATGTATGTTATGAACAAGATTTCTTACTTCGAAATAATGTGGATTTTTAACAAAAACCGACTACCCGCGGTGCAAGCGGCTTCTTAGGTAGAAATCTCCTATTAATAACCTATAAAATACCAATATTAACATAAATAATAAATGCGTATTAATATCTCCACGGCTGACAAATTAAAGGCAGTTAGGGGTTGAAATGTACCCCTTTTAGATAAATAACAAAAAGGTTATCGATTTTATAGCGTGGTATAAGTTATGTATAATGAGTTAGAGAAATAATTAAAATATCAATAGTCATTTTGATTCTAAAAAATCATTTGTGGCATATGGGGGTTAAAATGTATAATTTGTATAATTTCATTGTTTTCTCTAATTTATCCCTTATCCCCATTCTCTCAATCCACACCCTAAGACCAAACAATCCCAGTTTATATTAAAGTTTCCGAAACAGGATACAATATAACTATTAATCAGTGTTCGACCTGTTTTATTATAACTTTGTACAGCCCGCGACTTCATCCATGCGAAATGTATTTCTAAGAGCAAAAGGAGATGTCCGCTTTTTGTATGAGTGCTGGGCCTCAAAATCTAACCAGGCTCAAACTTTAGGGACATTAAAGGGGCAAAATATGGAATTTGGATCCATAAAAAAATATTTTTAGACTCCTCCATTAAAACTAACTTTTTTAAAAACATTCATATTAAGTGTCCTTTTTAAGCAAACTATAATTACATAAATCTCAAAATTGGAGGTCTTTAAAATTAAACGATTTATTGTAAAAGTCTAGTTTTTAGGAGTTCTATCCAAATATATATAAACTGTCTTGGTTAGAATTTTAGGCCCATTTTTGGACATGTCCTTTTTCCTTCACTTGAACGACGAAACAAATTGACTGATTACCTGATGGTAGACCTTTTTATTCACCCATCATCGTCATCAGCCACATGATGTCCATTGCTGAACATAGGCCTCCCCTAAAGATACAGACGGACCTGCCAAAAGCGGCCTGCATTGACCCATAAAGGGTAACAATACTACCCAGAAATTCTAAGTGAAATGAGAGTTACATTACTAAGCCTGTGTTGTTTCGTCCGTAGTCAAATAAAGTTAACGGTCTTATTACACTGGACGAGCCCAACGCCTTTGCCTCGCTGTGAATTCGCTTGCAATTCGCCAGTGTGATAAGAAACTTAACAATCCTTTTTTTTATTGCATTGAATAATGAGATGAGCATGCCGTTCGCGTAATGGTAAGCGATACGACCACCCATAAACAGTAGCAACACCATCCAGCACCTTGACTTACAAAGTACTGTGTGGCATTCCACTGCGCTCGTCATCCTGAGACATACGATGTTAAGTCTCATTATGTCCAGTAGTTACATTGGCTAAAATGTCCTTCAAACCGAAACACAACAGTGCATGCACACTCCTGCTTAACGGTAGAAACACACATTGCGGTGGTACCCACTCAGACGGATTCTTGCATATGAGAGACCTAACACCAGTAATACCTGACCAGGGATGAAACAACCCGGCCTAAGAGCCCATAATTTTTGGTTATATACTTCGTAATTAGTCATGTAAAGCACGAAAGCACGTAAAGCCTCTCTCCGGTCATGTCGGATTGCCGTCTCACCGGACTATGAGAGTGAAGGAATAGCGAGTGCACCTGTGTATTGCGCACACACTTGTGCACTATAATATCTCCTGCGTAACTGACTGATCTTCGTTGAGATTGACCGCCTTGGCCGAAACTGGCTAGGAGGATTACGTTACGAGTAGTCACGTTATAATACTGCGCTCTTCACCGTGACATTAGATGTTGACATTTATACTAATATTATAAAGAGGTATTGTGAGTTTGGTTATAGGAAGTATTCTCTGGAACTACTGAATTGATTTGGATAAAATTTAGTATGGATATAGTGTGAGACGCCGGGAGGGACATATGTTATTTTTATCCCGAAGAAATATATAGCGGGACTATTATCCCGGAAAACCTTTTACACGTGGGCAAAATCGCGTGCGAAAGCTAGTTTTTCATATTGGTATTGGTATTGGTTGTGGGCTCCTTTTCCCGCACTTAGCCCGTAAAGTGTCAGGCCATTGTGCGTGACATGCATGCCAGCTATGGATCAAGCCAGCCTAACTCCGACCAGAAGCGCAGGATCTTCCTGGTTTCTCCACAGGCTTCTCGGAGTGACCTCGGTGAGTCGAGGATTTCTGCCCGTTGTGCAGCTACACCTTCGCATTCCAGGATGACGTGAGCAGCCGTTTCATCGACCAACAGACATCCCCTACATAGGGGGCTGTCAGTCATACCTAGAACATACAAATGTTTGTTTAGTGGGCAGTGTCCAGTAATGGTGCCTACAACTATGCGTAGGGATGCCCTGTTCAGAGATAGAAGGCGATTAGTCAGACGTAGATCCGGGTATGGCACGGCTGCCCGGGATTGTCTACATGTACTGATATTTGCCCATTGATCCGCTTGTTGTTTTCGCGTTCTGTGACGCAACCACGTTCTCAGCTGGTTAAAGGGCAGCGGCATTATTGGTTTGGGTCCCATTACTACCTGGTCTGACCCTCTTTTAGCCAGCTCATCGGCTGCGTCGTTGCCTAGAGAGCCACTGTGCCCCTTAATCCACTGTAGGGTGACTGAATTTGTTTTGGCTATACCCTCCAGTGCTTGGTGGCACTCTAGTATGAGTCCTGACTGGATAATCTTGCTGTCTAGGGCTCGTAATACCGCAGCGCTATCGGATACAATACGTATTTTATAGCCTGTCAGGCCCCGTTTTCCTACTGCTTTGGCAGCCTGTGTGATGGCGACACATTCACATTGGTAGATGGAACTGTATTCGCCCAAGGCCATTGATATCTTGATGTTCAGTACTGGTGAATACACTCCTGCTCCCGATCCTGTCCTTGTCTTTGAGCCATCGGTATATATACGCAGTTCGTGTTTGTCAGACCAGTCGTGTTGTTCTTCGGCCAGCTGGACAGTATAGCATTTGCTGAAGATGTGTTGTTTGGGTACCCTGTCGTTGGGAGCGGCCATCATTGGTTGGTAGTTGATGGCTTCCTCCAAGATTACGGCATGGGCACCATTAGCTGTTCCCCATAGCTTTAGCGTCTTTAGTCTTATTGCTGCTGAGGCCGCCTCCTGTTGGATGAATATATCCAGGGGTGGCAGTCCCAGCAGGACCTCTAAAGCTGCTGTGGGAGTGGTTTTCATGCAGCCCGTTATAGCTGTACAAGCTAGTCTTTGGAAGTGCTGCAGTTTGGTTATTGCTGTGGTTAGTTTGGTTCTGGGCCACCAGACCACAGCACCGTAGGTGATGATCGGTCGTATCACCGCAGTGTATAGCCATCTGACGATTTTGGGGTGTACACCCCAGGTTTTGCCAAGAAGTCTCTTGCACTGCCAGAATGTGATACAGGCCTTATTTAGTTTGTGGTCCAGTTGTTTATTCCATAATAGTTTATCATCCAGGATAACTCCTAGGTATTTTACTTCTTTGGTGAGAGACAGTGTAATACCTTGGAGTTTAGGTAGGCGGAGATTATCTATTGCTCGCTTTTTTGTGAAAAGTACGAGTTCGGTTTTTGATGGGTTTACTGTCAGTCCTTGTTCTGAGCACCATCGTTCGACGATATTAAGGGCCCCTTGCATAAGATTGCATAGGACTCCTTCAAATTTACCTTGCACAAGGATCGTTACATCGTCTGCATAACCGACAGTATGGTAGCCCGCTTCATTCAGTGACCTAATGAGGTCATCCACTACTAGGTTCCACAGGAGCGGCGAAATGACTCCCCCCTGTGGACAGCCTCTCGAAACAATGGCTCGGACAGTGCCATTTACTGTCACTTGCACTGCCCTTTCTTTCAGCATGCTTCCGATCCAGTTAGTTATGGACCGGTCAGCATTGTGGTTGAGCAGTGCGTGGTTGATGCTGTTGAATTGCGTCTTGTCAAAAGCTCCCTCAACGTCAAGGAAGGCTACAAGCGCTGATGATTGTGTTGATAATGCCTTTTCAATTGGTGTGATGACGTTGTGAAGTGCTGATTCGGTTGATTTGCCTGCAGAGTAGGCGTGCTGTTGGTTGTGCAAAGGGTGATAGGCCAGCGCCTCATCTCTGAGAGCCCGGTCACACAGTCTCTCCATTGCCTTAAGAAGGAAGGATGTGAGGCTTATTGGTCTATACGATTTTGGTTGCGTGTAGTCACTCTTGCCTGGTTTTGGTATAAATACCACTTTTACTTCTCTCCATTTGTGGGGAACGTGGCAGTGTTTCAGGCATCCTTGATAGATCTCAACCAGATCTGGGGCTATTGTGTTTATGCCCCACTTTAGGAGTCCAGGAAAGATGCCGTCTAGGCCGGCCGCTTTATAGGTGGAGAAGCTGTTTATTGCCCATGTGACTCGCTCTAACGTGATAACTCGCTGGGCAGTTATGATGTCGTCGGTGGTTGTTTTATAACATTCCCGTTGGTTCACTTCTCCCCATGCGGTGTTTTCCGTGATGGAGCATCCTGGGAAGTGTGTGTTGAGTAGTAGCTTGCACATATCTGCATCAGTAGTTGTGAAGCTGTTATCAGGTTTTTTCAGAGAGCCAAGGTTGCGGTCCGGGTCTTTGGAAAGAACTTTCCTTACCCTGGCTGCCTGTGCGTTTGATTCGATGTTGGTACAAAAGGTTCTCCAGCATTCCCGTTTCCTTTCCCGGATGCGTTTCTTGTATGCCGCTTGGGTTATCTTGTACGCATCCCAGTCATCTGCTTTCCTTGTGTTTTTTGCTCTGTTAAACAGTTTGCGTAGTTTGCATCTCAGTTTTTCGAGTTGGGGACCCCACCAACTATTGTGGTTGGTGGTCCTCATCGAGGGCTTCGTAAGCGGGCACGCTTTTTGAAATGCGTCCATTAGCGTTTCAGTCAGTTTATTAACGTGTTTTTCTATGTCAGCCGGCCCACCATATTCTTCGGGGATGTACTTGAGATGTGGGCTTTCTGACACTAGTTTACCGTACCTTACGCGGTCAGTTCGTCTGGGATTGCGCCAGGGTTCAGGTTTCTTGTAATCCACGTTCAGTTTATATCTTATCCATCTGTGATCAGAGTTGGACAATTCGTTGGATACTTGCCAATCGGAGATTGTTTCCGATACGTTTTCCGTTGACAGCGTGATGTCTATTATAGTTTGGTATCTGGAAGTCACAAAAGTAGGTTCGGACCCCCTGTTTAAGAGCCTGAGGTTAGTGGAGAATAAAAATTCTACCAGGTCTTCACCTCTTTTATTGGAAGCGCCGCATCCCCAGATGGTGTGATGTGCGTTCGCGTCCGCCGAGATGATCAGCTCAAGCTTTTTGTCTTCGCAGTGTCTGATGAGTTTCACAAGCTCAACCGTCGGTATGTCCGCGTCGCCCGGCAAATAGGCGGACGCTAGGATTACTTCTGGGATGCTAGGACAGCTGCTCCGGACCCTGACCGCGGTCAGGTCTCTGGAACAGAACTCACTTATTATAACCGCGTCGATTGATCTGGGTACGTAAATGCAAGTGCGTGGGTTAGCTACGGTGGTATCAAGTAGGATCTTACCTCCGATGTTGTTTAGACCGCAGATTCTGTCTTTTCTTATCCACGGCTCCTGGATAAGGGCGATGGTCTTGTTGTTTACCTCCAGCACTCTTCGCAGGGTAGCCGCCGCGGCTTGTTTGTGCTGGAGGTTTGCTTGTATTATATTAGTGGGGCGACGAGGAGCGAAGGGGGGCTACTAACCTCCTCATCCGTCCCCAACGGAATGTCCAGGTCGGTCAGATGCGCGACAGCCTCCTCTAGGTCACCATAACTGGCGTCCCCATCGGTGGTAGTCTGCGAGCAACCTGATGTCCCAGCCTGCCTCTGCCTTTCGGCGGAGGGGTGTTGGGTGACCGTTGGTTCACCGGCCGCGCTCTGCCTTTCGGCGGAGTTTGGCTGGCAAGCCGTGGACACAGACGCGGCCATCACCGGGCCCGTACCAGCGCTCACCCTCTGCTTTTCAGCGGGGCGGTCGCTAGAGGTCCTGGGTATAGGCGCCGTCTCAGCTGGGTCGGGTGGCAATTCCTGCAACCTTCCCTTGCTTCCGAAGAAGCGGATATAGGCGTTGCCCAGCTTATAAAACAGCTTCCGCCCTCTCGCCAGTATGTTGGGTATCTCGTCGGCTGGTATGCCGAGTACCAAGAAGGTACCTGGAGTGTTCCCCTCCTGGCGCTCCATGTTATAGAGGGACCATCTGCTGATCTGGTACCACGTGTTCTGACAGACCAGGATCCGTTGTATCGTTCCGATCTCCTCAGAACAGGCCGGCAGCAGAACTGCAGACTTTACCCTTTTGGGGATGTCAATCTGACGTTTCACCACCAGGCGAGTCCCAGGGATTGGTGATTCAAGAATGGCTGTCATTTCTTTTAGCCACTCAACTGCTTTTGTGTCCACGCAGTGCATCTTTAGCACGCCTTCGCTGTGGAAAGGTTTTCCATGGAAGGCGGGCACGTATGGGATGTTGTTCGTCTCTCTTGGGGCATCTGCTATACCTACGATGCAGGATTCTAAGGTGCCTGTGATGGTTGCCACCTGTGCTGGTGTCAAGTCGGTGAACGGCTCCGCCATCACCGCAACAAAGTGGTCGTTTAATACCACCTTGTCAGCGTAGGTGGCGGGGCCCCTAACCGACCCGACACTGGTGGACGCCTTTTGCTTTTTCACCTGATTATGTGGTGATTGTGTGTCGTCAGGGCGGGGGCGCTTGGGTACTTTGCCTTCGCCCTGCTGGGTTGCGGGCAGTACAATACCCTGGCCCCTGCCACCGCGTCTGCGTTTTGGTTTCCGGGGCACGTTGGGTTTGTCCTTCGTGGTCCCGCTGGTTTGGGCCGCTTGTTCGGTACCAGCTTCCTCTCCATCCTGGTTACCCCCAGGACGGTTCGGTTGCCTTGCACTTACTGTAGCGGTGGGGACCTGTTTCGGCCCTTTGGCGACACCCTGTCTTGCGGCGGGGGGTTGCCTCCTACCCTCACCTTGTTTTTTGCTCCTTTCTTCCATGCGTTTATTTTTTTTCCGCATGTCAGAAGGTGTTTTTTTCCGGTGAACCACCTTCCAGACCTGTTCACCCGTCATCCATGATGTTGGAGCGGTGGCGGTCGATGTACTAGGGCCAGGCGCTTCCGGAGGGGAAGCAGCGACCGGCTCCCGTGTGTTTTGGGGCGCTTCCGTGGAAGCTGCGACCCTATTGTTAGCGTTGCGGGGCGCTTCGTTAGAAGCAGCGACCCGCTTGTTGTGGTTGGTCTTACTCTTTGCTTTAGGCATGTTGAGTGTTATTATAAAATTCATTCCCCGTGGCGTCCCACCCTCCAGGGAGCCCGCAGTTGGGGATGCTCATTCGAGCACCAGGACCTACCACAGGGAGTATAGGACCCAGAGTCCGTGATGCAGCGAGTCCGCACGGTGCGAGGGGGGCTAGGGCTGCCGATGCCGAGATTTTGGTTCGAGCTAGCCCCAGGCCCCGCGCTCCGCCGACTGCGCACCCCATGACCCTGTAGCCCTCGCCAGCAACCCTTAGAGGGTGCCCCTACCGGTTACCCCAGGCTGGCTATTTCCTGAGGCTGCCGTTTAGAAGGAATGCCGGACCAAAGAGGGCGTGTTGTCCCCACAGGTAACTAACAACCTGACCCGTGGTAGACTCAACCCTCCAGGACTCCATTATCCCCTCGTACGGCGCTCAACTACGCACGGTACAAGACGTAGGTGGGCTCTCCCACTCCGTTACAGAGTGGTCGGTCTGACACGCCCACTGGTCATAACCTACCAGTCTTTTTGCTGCGTGGCCGCAAGGTCACTGGTGAAGCCTCATCGGACAAACTCCGGTGGTTGGGAGGGTACTTAGCCAACGGTGAGCTAGACCCCGTAAGGGGAGTAACTCACCGTTGCCCAGGTATACCGGCGGTTGGGAATCGGTGTTCTAATTGGACGTATCCGCATGGACCACCCATCCCGCCGCACGCGTGGAGGTGACCCTACATCATACCCTAGTTTTTCATATATTATTTGGAGTTTCTGTAAAAATAACCATTATATCTACAGACAGACATACATTATATTATTATGTGGATGGGTGCCTCATGCGCAGGCGCAGGAAGCCCGCTGATCGATGGGCGTAATCTTTGGACAAATTCCCGTTTCCGGATCATGTAAATCATGGTTTAATATATTTATTGTTGAACGAGCATGTGAACTTTTTAAGCACATTTACTACTGCTTTAGTTATCTTTATAATTTATCGATGATATCTTTATTTAGTATATTAAGATTTTTTTTACGTCAAGTGTTAAACTCCGCCTCGTAAAGAAAGAAGTGTGAAGTGTGTCGCTGTGAAGAAGAAGCGGTGCAAGAAACCTCTCACGTCGGTCAATAAAATATTTAATAAAATGGCATATATTTCAAGTAATCACCTAACTTTTAAAAATATATTGGGATTTGAGATAATTAATTACTCGCAAGGATTTTTATGATTAGAGAACTACAATGTTAGCAAATACATAAAATAAGCAGCAACTCCATCAGACAGATAAAACCGCGTTATAACTCATTCTCATTCGTAAACATCTTAATAGAGATGATTTATCGGATCTGATGCAAATGGCCTGTTATAAATATGGGTTTAGGTAAATCGTGACCATTTGCGTAATTTGATATGAAATAATCAAATTAAGCGGTAGCACGAAAGTTAAAGCGGAGATTTTGAATAAATTGATACTCATCACGTTAAGGATTATACACACACACTCACACATACACTCACGCCTTTTATACCCGAAGGGGTAGGCAGAGGTGCAACTGGTGCACTCACAATTCGCCGTGCGTATTCCGTCCCATGATGTGATAGGTGGCAAGCCTATCGCCATATCGGGCACAAATTCCAGACTCCGGGCAGATACTGAATTTAAAAAACCCAATATTAATTTGCTCGACCCGGGAATCGAACCCAAGACCTCAGCATTGCAGACATACCGTTATACAACTACGCCACCGAGGCAGTCATTAAGGAATATCTAATATTATAAAGGTTTGCGATTATGTTTGGATGTTTTTAGAAGTTTTATACATAGGACAGAGACCAAATCCTAGATAAGGAAATAATAAAGGGTAATTTTTACCCTGAAAATCCATCATGGGCTTTTTTATTCGAGAGGAATTTCACGCCGACGAGGTTCTGAACAAAGACTATTTTCTAATAAAATAATAATGGCACGAACTGCCAAAAAATAAAATGTAAGTTTTAATGTTCCCGTAGTATTATAATGCTCTTTGTTTAAATGGTTTCAAAGCATTAAATATTAATTATGTTATATTCATTACGAAATAGACAATACCTGCTTATTATACCGAGCGCAAAACCATCTAAATGAGAACAAACGCTGTACCAAAGAAGCCTCAGGTTCGCATATAAGGCGCCTTAACGATTGAATTAATGTAACAATATTATAAGCGGATTTATGAAGCGATCGGGTGGTCTCCCCAAATTGCCTGCCTATGCTTGTCATGCATTTTATTGGCAATATAGAGCACGCTATTGTTACAGAGAATTCATAAGTTTTAAGCATTTTTAAAGTCTTGATTGATGTTTGATAAAACGTGGATTTTTTCGTGGTGAAGAATGAGTAGCTACGTCATCTATAGAGAATACATGAAGTCAGATTAATTATCAACCACACTTTCAGAGAACTTTTGAGTATGTTGCCCATCTCAAGGAAAGAATAGGAAAAATCTAACTTACTCTGAGACAAAGTTTGCTAAGTTTGTCTAGAGCATTGCCAATGTCTACACACACCAGGCTTTATCCCCGAAGCTTTAGACAGAGGTGCAACCAGTACACCCACTTTTCACCAATGTCTCTATATCGGAAAAACAGTGTTTACCTTCTAAAGCTCTACAGAAGTCTCTACACATTCAGTCTCAACATACTAAGTAGAGCCGACACGCGCTACCGATGCGCGTCGGATAATCGTCGCCCGCGGCGTCCAGCCCGCACGGCACCGGCCTTACACGAGATGTTATATCATAAAACGTAATATTGCCGACTTCTCGGTTTAGTGACTGCGTGGGTTTTTCTTTCATTTCCTTCGGGTTATCCCAGGATATGACGCCAGGCGTTTCACCCCGAGAAAAAAAACGAACGGTCATAGAAAAAATGGTTGCCTTATTGTACTTAGTGTTTACATTATATTGTCTTTCTTACTTATGTAAGTTGACACCACCATAGTACATTCATAGATATAATATTATGTGATTTGGTAATATTTAAAGCTAAAATAAGTGATGTCTTTTTGTACTACAAAATTTTATGGATTTAGATCAGCTATTTGCCATAAGACTTTGAGTTTATTTTGACTTGTGGCTATTTTCAATTGAATAAGAAATATAATAATAAAGTACTACAATGGTTATGGTGTTTAAGCCATAACCTACATCTTCGTCGAAGTCGGTTAAATGTAGCAAATCGTTTCAGTAAATCCTCAAATCGTATAATTATTGTATTTTTGTAGAAAGTGGTATCCACAACACAATAGGGTACACTGTATCGTTTTTATTGTCCAATATTACAAAAATTTTAAAAAATACTTTCTCATAACGATCCGGGCTAGAGAAACAGCGATTTTCATTATTCTTCACAAAATATATAATGCAATGTTCGAAATCAAACTCACAGTATTTTTTTTGTTAGCACATTTGGCATAGATGCGGGAATAAAATTCCTAGGGTTTGTAAATAGGAAACTAAGCAGGAATAGACCGGCGTGAACTAAGGCCTGAACGATCTCAGTTGTAGAGAATGTACCCAGCTTTGGGATAGAATTTTATACGAGGCTGGTACCATAATCAAAGGCCTAACCGATTTTAACTTCAGTATTTTATATTATCACTGATTCAAAATATGTATTGATAAGGATATTACGTATTCGCGTATTGATTTACTTGCGTAAACACAACCCAATTTATTGTCAAACATGGGTACTTATGACAAATACCTAATCACGTAATATATGAATCCAATATTATATGTAAATTTAAACAGTATCATTTTTACCTGTAAAGATGAAGCATCACAAATATTTATCTATAGATATAAAATTTCATCAAAATATTGAACAATAATTATATTAATTTCTTGTTCGGCAGCTATTTTCGTAGCCCCAAGAAAACAACTAAAACCGCAACTTTCTTCTTAACTTAATGAATATAATGAAAGAAATTTAATAAAAATACATCAATGAAGAACACAAGTACTGTACTTAGCGTACCCACAACACAGTATACTATCAAAAATATATTATATGACAATACATAGTTAATTCGCTTTCAGTTAAAGCTACACGAATCGAATAAAAAGGAAGTGTTTTTCCGGTCTATAAATGTTCACTGCTAAGTAAAGGCTTTTTCAATTTGTCGCATCACAGGCACACACTGGAAGCAGGCCGTTTTCAACAGGTCCATCTGGAAATCTTTAGGGAAGACCTAGGTTCAGCAGTAGACTTCATGTGGCTGATGATGATGATGACGCAGGAAATAATAACATCACGCTGGTCCAGCAGGCTGGGTCTGCTATTGGGCATAAATATGTAAACCTAAAAACTGTGTACCATTAATAGAACAAGTGAATTACCATATCTTTTTGTAGTGGAACTAGCTTTTTCTCGCGCCTCCGCCCGCGTGATAAACTTCTAGCGGGATAAAAGTGATACTATGCACTTTACAGGCTAAAAAGCAGCCTGTATACTTTATGTTCTATACTTTAAGTTATGGTTCAAACTTACTTCGAACTAAATTTCACCAAATCCGTTCAATAGTTTAGCCGTAAAACGTAACAGATGTACAGACAGATAGACAGAGTTACTTTTGCATTTATAATATAGTAGCTTTTGCTCGCGGCTTCGCCCGTGTTAAATTGTTTTTCCGTTCTAAAAGTCTCGCTATACGTTTTCCCGGCGTAAAACGCCTAAAACCTTCCCAGAGTCTGAAAGTATCTTAACATAGTACTTTGTAACTCAAGGTGCTGGATGGTCGTATGACCACCCATAAACAGTAGCAACACCATAAGCTTGAAGCTATACAGCTTACCATCAGGCGAATCGTCTCGTTATTCTATGTAATAAAAAAAAACTGGTAACTTTGTTCTATACTATGTAAGGATAAGAAAGTATGGAGAGTGTACTGCAGGACTTTACCGAAACAAAACCTCTACGTGTGCTATAATTAGTTATTCCACAAATAATAACATAAGATTAAACTATTCAAAGCCAACTTCCTTCTGAAAACAAGTCTGTCAATCACGCATGCTCAATGACTGTGTTTTGACAACAATGGCGGCTGCGGTCGATTACTCCAACAATAGTATGATCAACGCGCGCTTTGTGTCGCAAATCGACGGAAGAATCGGCTCCCTTTAACCTCACGCGATGCGAACCACTAAGACTTAATTTTCAATAACATGCATACAATATGTAAAAGAATGGAATCAATTGCAGGGTTAGATTTCCAGGAGAGGCAATATTTGTGTATTTGAAAAATATAAAAACGATTTACGTAGATTTTTTGCACCCAATGGAATGTTTAGAATCGCTTGTTACGTCATGTTTGGGAACTGACGCGGACAAGTATCTATGGGTACTAGTTTCGCCTCTGCTTATACCTCCAGGAAGAAAGGCGGGATGTTCATATGTGGGGTTTAGTAAAACCTTTCTCTAGCACTGTCATTGAAGGTTCTTCCGCATGAATGTGGATTGTTTAATTATTTTAAAAATACATAATATTCTTATCAATAATAATTATCATTTAGCTAGATAATATAGTAAGGCATTAAATGTAGAGCAAGTGAATAATTAAGAGACAAAGTCCGCCTATGAACATTATTTGTATACACACACACACATACTCACGCCTTTTATCCCCGAAGGGGTAGGCAAAGGCGCACCTAGTGCACCCACTTTTCGCCGTGCCTATTCCGTCACATGATGTGATAGGGGGCGAGCCTATCACCATATCGGGCACAAATTCCGTAATAAAGATAAATAAAGATGACACAATAATGCTGGCCAGTTTTAAACTGGATATTCACAGGTTGATCCCGGGTCGTGAAAAATGTATGTAGACCACGATGGTGGGTTTTACACCTAGTGTACGGTGTTCGCTATCCAGGAAGATGCAAATAACCTACCATCAGCTCACTGGATAGCGACTTTATATAAAATAGTGGAGCTTGACTTGCATAGTGGCACATTCTGAGTTTTTTTTTATTGCATTGAATGACGAGACGTGCATGCCGTTCGCCTGATGGTAAGCGACACGACCACCCATAAACAGTAGCAACACCATACAGCACCTTGAGTTACAAATTACTGTTTGGCATTCCACTGCGCTCGTCATCCTGAGACATAAGATGTTAAGTCTCATTATGTCCAGTAGTTGCACTGGCTACAATGTCCTTCAAACCGAAACACAACAGTACATGCAAACTGCTGCTGCTTGGCGGTAGAAATAGACATTGCGGTGATACCCACCCAGACGGACTCTCACATATGAGAGACCTACCACCAGTGAGTGATCAATTGAGGTACATCTAGTAAGAATGAAATAATTATGTCGACCACCACGAAGATGGTCTTCTTCATCAGTATTAGGACACTACCATCAATGCCTATTTTATCGTATCCGCATAAAAAATCTACATACAGAAGAAAGAATTTTTATTAACCCAATCTAGTTTACAAAAATCTTAATCGCTGGATCTGGCCCAGGTGTGGCCGCGCGATAAGCGCTAGCGGCGCGGCCAGCGGAACCGGCACCTGCGCGCGCGCCGATGACACGAGCCACGCTAGTGATGTGCGCGAGATTAGATCGTGTATCGAGTAATGTGGGAATATTTAGGTTGTATTAGTAAATATGGTTGCTAGGATATAGTCAAGTAGATGTTTCTTTCTTTGTGAGTGGCAGATATTAGTAACAAAGTATTACAAGATTGATCATATAACTTATAGTTTTTGCTTGTGAATTTGTGCTTGACTGCCTCGGTGGCGTAGTTGTATTGCGTAAGCGTTACGAGTACGATTTGCGCGCTGAGGTCCTAGGTTCGAATCCCAGGTCGAGCCAAAAAATTGTGACTGCGTTTTTCCATCTTAAAAATTACTCAGTCCCAGCCCGAAGTCAGGAAGTTAGCAGTATGATACCCCCGTGCCTCGGAAATCACGTAAAGCCGTTGGCCCTACGCCTGATCTCTCTCCGGTTATGTCAGATTGCCGTCTCACCGGACTATGAGAGTGAAGAAATAGCGAGTGCACCTGTGTATTGCGCACACACTTGTACACTATAATATCTGCAGCGTACCTGGCTGATCTCCGTTGAGATTGGCCGCCTTAGCTGAAACTGGGTAGGAGCAATCAGTTTTTGCTTATTTTTCTATTTATTTGTCGGCTTTCGGCTTTGAATATACCTGTAACTCGCTTATACTGGCCCTACCAATCGTATCTGTCGCCTCCATTAACTTTAAAATTAAACTCTAATAGAAAACTACGTATCCTTCGCCTTCACCCCCAGGTATAAATGGGAAATATTATGTACAACATACAACCTTATTATTTAGATAATCTAGGATTAAGAGAAAGAAGGATAATCTATCAAAGGTTATATTTTACTAAACTGTAATCCTATAATACGATAATCTTATAAACAAAACAGTATCAAGATTTTAAATATTACGTTTTTATCGACTCTCTCCCCTCACTGCGTCACCCTACGATCGCGAGGGAAGATACCCTATAGTTGCGCGTACGCACGGGGCGCGTGCCACCTTTTTTCTTCTTTTACACTTGCAACGGACCTTAACCATCATATACATTCCAAAAAACTACCTTAACCCCGACACATACAGACTATTTTCCTTTGAAAATAGTTTCAAGTATTATAAAGAGAAAATAAAATAATTGTTTCGGAACACACAGTAATGTTTTGTTAATTTGAATACAGGGGTTGGGGCGAGAGCGAGGGTTGGATGCGCACGCGCCGAATGGAATTTAATTACTTAGAACTAATTCACGTTTGCATGAGAATTTCGTTATAAGCAAATTAGGTGTAACGGTGTTTTTGAAAGATATACAATCAATATTTATACAGAAAGGTTTTTATGTAATGGAAAAGTAATACTAGTAATATTTAAAAATAAAGTTAGTTTGATTTTTTTAAAACTGAATAACAAAAGAACCCAAAGACATAGGGACACACACAAGATATAGGGAACGTGCACGTTGTAAGCACTGCCATCTAGTGGCGCAATCTGACGCATTTTCAGCACATCGATACTTGGCGTTGACGTACAATATTCATTAAAAGGATGAAAAATAACATTTAATTTATTGATAATGTATCGCTGTGTAGGATGCTCCAAAACATAAAAATAAACAAATCAAATGGTGTGAAATTATATAAAGTACCCAAGAATAGTACCTAAGTACTTACATTCCATGGTTATGTGAAAATCGACAAAAATGATAAAAGATGTATAAAACATACATAATTATGAGTTTCAAAAGCATTTAGAAATGTTTCGTTACGTAATTTATAAAAATAAATATTCAATTCATACATTGTTTTGAAGATAATATTCAATACATAAAATCTGTAATTAAGGGAACATAACCTCCTAATTTTGCTTAAATAACTAGCTCCCATCTAAAAAAAAGCATATTCTGGACACGCTGGGTATAAATAATATTCGGCCGGAACACATATTTTATTATTTTTGTCATATTAAAAGAATATATAAACAAATTATTGTGCTAGTTAAAGTTTCTTTTTTTATCCACCTGTGGCTCTTGTGTCGATTTTGTGCTGCCCCCTATAGTTCGTGCACGCTCCCTATAGTCATTAGTCTAAAACAATAGTAACGCCATCCATAATTTTGAATTACAAAATATTTGCGTCTTTTATATTATATACTTGTAACATATAGTAAGTTCTAATTCAAATGTATCTATTGACCCAATAGACATTCTTTCCTACATGAACTATCTACATTAGTAAAGCGGTAAAATTTTTCATTATGTCAGTATATTTGTAGTAAGTAACTATTAAAACTTTTTCCAAATCGCAAAGGAGGAGATTCTCAATTCGTGTGTTTTTATTTTTATAATAATTTCGGCTAAAAACTGATAGGCGTCGCGAGTGAAGACTAGTAAGTCACAATTCAACCCCCTTTTAATATGGTTAGTATATAAATATAAAGGATGCTTCATGCTACCCCATGTACGGGAGCAATGAGCTGTTACTAATGTCTCCACACCCCTCAAACGACATGTTGAAATGTATTTAATATTTATTGTATCACCCCATTTTTGGATCACCAGTTTCAATAATATGGTACGTCCGTTAAATATTTGACGACACTTGGATGATAAAGATATAAATGTATCACATCATTCGAATAGGACAATGAGATTTTATTTTTTTATTTAACAATAAAAAGAACAATAACTGCAACCAAAATGATTGTAATCATGTTCTCAAATAACTTGGACACATAGGTCCATCCTTTTTGATAGAGTCATGTTCTAAAACAAAACAAATTTTTTTAAAGCAAAAAATTCCAAATTCAAACTTATTAAAAAGAAAACAACAACCGTAAAAATGTTAAATAGGCATAGTTATACATAATTTCTATAAAAAAAATTATAATAGGGAAGCTGAAATAACAAATCTACTCCATCACTATCAATTTCAACTGCCAATTGGCATTCGAGAGGGTCAAATCCCTCTAACTAAAAGCCAATTCTGAATATTGGCTGGTATTGGAAGGGAGGCTGCCCCCTGATCGCGTGACACCACGACATTAGCTTGTGCACGTGGCATCTATTAGTAATTTTTTTTTTTTTTTTTTTTTTTTTTTTTTTTTTTATTGCATTTAATGACGAGACGAGCATGCCGTTCGCCTGATGGTAAGCGATACGACCACCCATAAACAGTAGCAACACCATCCAGCACCTTGACTAACAAAGTACTGTGTGGCATTCCACTGCGCTCGTCACCCTGAGACATAAGATGTTAAGTCTCATTATGTCCAGTAGTTATACTGGCTACAATGTCCTTCAAACCGAAACACAACAGTGCATGCACACTGTTGCTTGGCGGTAGAAATAGACATTGCGGTGGTACCCACCCAGACGGCCTCATACATAATGAGAGACCTACCACCAGTTTTTTTTATCATTGGTAATTTTTATATGGTTTTGCTATGTCTCCTTGATCTAGACCAGTGGTGTATGGGCCGTGGACTGGGAGATCGTAGGTTTGATTCGCAGGTCAGGCATATGTGTGTCGAATTTTATAAGAATAATTTAGCGTTGGCAGGCGGCTGATCGTATAAATAGGTATATCCAATTTTTTTTAGGTTCGATATTTTTGGAATCCGATATACCCTTAAATTACACAGTGAGATATATCAAAAAACATAGCATATTGCGTTTCAGTTAGGAGTAAATCATTAATTTAGTCAATATTTTACCTATCAACCAATTATTGTAACAATGGCCACGCAAAATCTATCGTTATTTACTATCCGAGGTAGTCAACATTTGGCGCAAATACGAAATTGATCTACTGAACTATAAACATTAGTATAGCTATAATTGTATTGTATATAATATGTGTATAAATAAATAAATAAAAACATTTAGTAGGAGACAGTAGGGAATTATTTTACAACATCTTCAATTTTATATTTTCTAAGGCGCTAATTGCAAAGAAAACATGTGGCGCCGTCAAGTTTCTTAAGTGACTTGAATTCGTACTCAATAAAGTGGGAAATTAATGTGTTTATATAAGTAACACTCTAAGCCTGCAGTTTCATCAGTAAGAACCTGTCATTCGCGTCATTGTCATTTGTTATCTTTCTTCAACTTATACCTACAAATATTGCAAAACGTGATAATTTGTCGTAAAACGTTTAAATTCTATTCTTTGGAACCTCATAAAATCTTTATCCCTGATAATTTATGAAACTCAAAGGCCTGCAGCCTGTTTAAAAATGTAAGGGAAATGTTGCGCGCCCCTGCCGCGAGCCCACAATAAACAGTTCCGACTCTTCAAACATTGTTCCAGTCGCGCTGAAAATATAAACAGATGAGTTAAGGGCATTTTGCTATGTCATTACCGCGTTTTTATATCACAAGGGAGGCAAATCAGATAGATATGATATACGAAACTGACCAACCATAACACCAGAAATGCTGAACGTTATTTCTATTTTCAAACTGATGGAAAATTTAACTCAAAATGATTTCAATACCTATAAACAAAAAATAGTTTTTTTTTTATGTATTGAATAACGAGACGAGCGTGCCGTTCGGCTGATGGAAAGCGATACGACCACCCATAAACAGTAGCAACACCATCCGGCACCTTGAGTTACAAAGTACTGTGTGGCATTCCACTGCGCTCGTCATCCTGACACATAAGATGTTAAGTCTCATTATGTCCAGTAGTTACATTGGCTACAATGTCCTTCAAATCGAAACACAACAGTGCATGCACACTGCTGCTTGGCGGTAGAAATAGACATTGCGGTGGTACCTACCCTGACGGACTCTTACACATGTGAAACCTACCTACTTCCAGTTATAGAACCTCACTTTAGAATATGAATGTGTACAGTATATATTGGCCTGTACTACTGTCTCCAGATAACAGCTAGGCTGTAAATAAAATATTACTGTTATAAGGTATTTATACAAATATCAATATTTAATGTCCCATAAACATAATAATACTATACTTTTGCTTGTTAAAAATTTGCATAGCACTTTTTTTTCGCGGGGAAAAACGCGTTATCGCTACCACCACTGGGGGGTGAGTGGAACGGTTGTGTTGGTTGCATACAGTCTTACGGCCCAATGTCGACACTCGGGAGTATAGCATCATCCGAGCGAGCATTGGACCGAGTCCCTAACACTATGTACACCCTACACCGGCATACCAACCAAAACCGCAGTGGCCTTCTTCGGCGCCTACGGTCGGCCCCGGGTGAATGTTAGTAGATACTTACTCAAAAGAACTCTCAAGCAAAATAGCACTCAGAAAAAATACTTTTACCTCTGAATAACTACTCCTTAACCCCCGCCAGAACAAACAGGGCAGCCGCGATGCGATTCCAATTGTCACTCGTCGCAGCCAGGTTATCAGCTAAGTCAACAACCATTGTTCTCGGATATTGCGCGGACTGCCGCATTTTAGCTTCCATGTGACGCTGTATCGTGCCAGCGAAGACTTTTTATGACATAACCGTGTTATTAGAGCTGGTATGAAGGTAACCAGGTGATCTGTGACTGCTTTTCCAAAGGCTAAACTTTGACTAAAGGGTCTTGAAATACCTAACTTCAAGAAGGTCAAAAAATAAACTGCCTCGGTGGCGTAGTTGTATTATGGTACGACTGCAATGCTGAGGTCTCGGGTTCGATCCCCGGGTCGGGCAAAGTGATATTAGGTTTTTCTACTCAGTATCAGCTCGGACTCTGGAATTGATTGAGCCCGATATGGCGATAGGCTCGCCCGCTATCACATCATGGGACAGAATATGCACGGCGAAAAGTGGATATTCTAGTTGCGCCGCTGCCTATCCCTTTGGGGATAAAGAGTGTGTGTGTACATTTTGTATGTATGTAAAAAATAAAGAATAGTTTATTCGTAGTTTTATTAATAAATGTGCAAGGATAGTTTTAGGACTTGGCGGTTAGCGAGATTTTTTGCAAATACAATGGAATATTAGCACCCTCCCGCTGAATGCTTGATTTGTGAAGTAAGCTTACCGACCTCTACTTCGATTTCACGAAAACGGATCCTGATATTTAGCAAAACAGTGTTTCAACCCAAACTCAAAAATGTAATAATTTATTAACGACGTGCCATTTTTTGTTATGACAGTAGCCAAGTGTGACCGCGAGTCCAACCCGGGAATCGTACCTCGGACCTGACGTTGTAATTTTAGTGCCGCCGGCAGTTAATGCTGTAATCAGCTGAGATGGACATAAAATCCACACGCTAACGAATCTCGTTATGCCATGCCGGGTTATACAGGGGGTGGTCAGAGTTCTTACAAGCGACAACGATTCTTCTGATATTCAGGTTAGATACTTATAATCAGGACACTTGGACTCTTATAATAAGGTCTATACAAGCCGACTATGCATTGACGGTTACTATAATACTATAATGATAATGAAAAACAAATACACATCACCCTTTATCCCCGAAGGGGTAGGCAGAGGTGCCACCAGGTCACTCACTTTTCACCAAGTATCTTCCTTCCCATGATGTGATAGGGGGCGGGCCTGTCGCTATATTGGGCACAAATTCCAGTCTCGGGTCTGATTCTGAGTAAAAAAACCCAATATCACTTTGCCCGTCCCGGGTTCAAACCTCAGCTGTGTCGTACCGCGCAAGCAATACAACTACGCCACTAATATTTTGTGGGTGTTGATCGCCTAACATCAGGTAATGTACTGTTTTACCCTCTCTATCATAAAAACTACCACAGAAAGTAAAACCCATACTTTTTGTTATTTCTAGTGTGAAATCGATAAATGCCAAAAAATAAGCGTGGGACTGTAAACTCAATAAATCTCTGAAACCAAACCCTATAGGTATATGGTCTTTGGAGGAATTGGAGGTCGACATCATGCCAACATTTCCTCCGGCGGTGTGAGCACTTATGGGCAGTATCATTTGACATCACATAATATTATATGTACTAGTTTTGCTTTATTATATAGAAGAAATATACAGAGAATATAACTTTTAAATTCACGACATGGCCATAAAACAACTCGTCTATACTAATATAATAAAGAGGAAATATATGATTG
Organism: Sphinx pinastri; assembly: GCA_947568825.1. Taxonomy (NCBI): domain Eukaryota; kingdom Metazoa; phylum Arthropoda; class Insecta; order Lepidoptera; family Sphingidae; genus Sphinx; species Sphinx pinastri. The sequence continues at coordinate 1,602,429 of OX387627.1, read as the reverse complement.
TTTGTTTACATTGAATAGGCTTCAAAACTACTGGACTCGACCGGTTTGAAAATTTCTTTCACCAATATAAATCTGCATTATCAGCGAGTAACATAGGCTACTTTTTATCCCGGAGAAATATAAAGCGGGACTTTTATCCCGGAGAAACTCAATCACGCAGGCGGAGCCGCAAGCAGAAGTCTAGTCAGATACAAAAAGAAACACTCCGGGTTTTTTAATACATCAATGCACTCCATGCAAAAATTAGCAAATCATCAGCAAATTGACAGGCGGCGAAAAGTTTTCACGCGCCGAAGAAAATCATAACGCAAATAATTGTTAAAGACCGGAAGTCGCGTGCTGCGCCTGGTTACCAGAAGTGTTAAATTACCCGCCATGTTGATTATTACTAATTTACTTTAATATGTACCTCGGAAATATTGCAAATTTGCCATTGGAGTGAAGTACCAGGGCTAATCACGGACAGTTAGTCACTAATTTTGCCGGCCCGGTTAATCGTCTCTTCACGCTTAGTTTTAAAGTCCCTGTCATTAAGACAAGTGCCAGTAAAAAAATACAGGTAGGTATGCCAACTGCTTCTTGCTCACGCATTGTGTCCAATGGTGTAGGCATAAACGCAATTTGTTACTATAGACACGTTTCGTCAAACTTTATTCCATTTTTTAAGTGGAAAATATATTTCTAACTCCTCCCTATTCTTCTATTTGATTAACTTCGTTGCGGGTTAAGACTAATTAGCGTTCCCAGAGACTCGCCGAGCTTCACCGCTCGGTGTCATAAAATGCGTGCCACTGCTGATCCTGGCTTACAGGAGTTGCAGTGGCGGGTGTGAGGGCGGGATAGTAGAGAAACTTTATTCCGTTCTGTTTCAAAAGTCCGGCGTAAAAATTCTTTTCCAAAAAAAATATATACTATTATAAAATGCACCCTATGTCCGGAGCTCTGATTATTTAACCTGCCCTTTTTGCTTACTTTATCCAAGTATTAGGGGTATATCTTGAAAATTTTCAGATCAAATTAATAGGTACGTGATTCCTGAGAGGGTTATGCACTCGTATGGCAATTTAAAATGTATTACCTATTTTACGATTATATAAATGAACTGCTCTAAACAAAATAAACAAATACTTAATTGTAATTTTTTTATTGTTATTATCATGAATTGTATTTTATACATTGAACTGATTTTGAAAAGAGCAACACTAGAGGTTCTTGCCCGTTCTTCTCTGTTGAGAACTGCTTTCCGAACTGGTGGTAAAGTTAATATTGACGAAATCTAAATAATTATAGCATTTTATGGGTTCGAATAAAAATATTTCAGTTCATTATTTCATATTTCATTTCATAACAATTTCATCCAATTCCAGTCTATTTAATTTATATTATTTATATTTATAATTTCATAATCTTCACAATTTTTCACTATTCAATATTTATAGGATATTTTCTAATTAAGCGAACTTGTTTTAGATTCTAATAATTGAAATCTTACAAATTAAAATCAAAATCACTATAACTAAATAATTTTATATAGACCTATACTCATCCATTACCCAATCATCAGCTAATATTCAAAAATGTTCAAAAATAAGAGTGCAAATGATGACAATCACCTCACTACCAAGACTGTCATTACCTTTTAAAAAACAAAAAGATTTGCCTCATCGCGTCGGGAGTTTGGCCCACACGAAACCCCCAAGCCACGGCACTTTGTTTTTACTAAATGAAATTATTTATCATATGGTATCGCCTAAAAGGACGTTTATTTTGACGCCTTCGGAATGTTGGCAAGGTAACGTGGAATTCGAGATTTAAGAGGGAATAATTGTAAGTTTCGAGCTATTTAGTCACTTTTTAGCTCTAATTTGGGTAATTTGTCATGTCAATCCTAAAATATTGTCTTTATAAGACCTTCGTCACTTATTTTTGTATTTATGTCGAATACTTTTCTGCAGAGCGACGTAATTTGACGCTAATGACTGAAAATTAAAAGCTTGCATAAACTTAAGTCCATAAATAAAAAGTAAAAAGTACTTGGTTGATGACACTCATACACATACACTAACGCCCCATCCCCGAAGGGGTAAGCTTAGGCGCAACCAGTGCACCCACCCTTCGCCGTGCGTATTCCGTCCCATGATGTGATAGGGGGGGGCGAGCCTATCGCCATATCGGGCACAAATACCAGAGTCCGGGCTGATACTGAATTTAAAACCAATATCACCCCGCCCGACCCGGGAATCGAACCCGAGACCTCAGCATTGCAGTCATACCGCAACATAACTACGCCATCGAGGCAATCACAGTTTGTTGATCACATAGGAATTAAATAGGTCTCATTATTTAAGAAGTTAATACTTTAAGTAGTAACTAATAGAAATATTATGTTTCCTTTTTATTAATATGAAATATCATTATGTTTTTAGAACAATACATTATGAAACTTTCTACCTCTACATGGTAAGTAATCTAATATTATCTTAAAAACTGAAATTCAAAAATAAAATTGCTGTGGAACTTACCACCACCTCACTTCAACAATGTTTATCGGTAATAAGACCATTCGGTTAAAACATATTCAACACGTGCTGTGGGCGACATGTGTAGTCGTCATCTTGAAAAAATGGCGACATGTGGCGGGAAAAAACACGTAAATGATAGAGGAAGTGATTTTACGCGGACAATAATATAAAACATTCTTTATACATGGTGATTTGTTATTGTTAGAAAAAAATGTATACAGGTTGATGGTAAAACAATAGTTATAACTCTAAGATAATTTCGACGTACTATAGTGTATTAAACAAATTATGAATACTTTAATTATAATCAGGTTTCAAGTTATAACACCCAGCATTATTTATTTTTCCATAGAGCCAATTTACCCGTTCATTTTTATGAATTTGTCTTATTATTATCTTCAAAATGTACCATAAGATAGCTGAGAATCTCCTCACAACATAAAACACAAAAACAGAATTAATTTATTGTAAATAAGACTTATTTGTTAAATAGTATTTTTTTAAATATCTTTATTTTTTTAGCATAATTCAAATGCGTTGTGATTTATCAGTACTAGATATTAATTGTATAATTTTAATAGAAATGAAAACCACAAAATGAACATCCTATACCCAAACTTTCTTCAAGGATGTATTAATTTATATAATTGTTACCCCTTTGGGATGTTTGGCCATATGTTTCTATCTACCCTCTGATTAGATGGGCCGGGATCAGTTTAATTCACAATTTGTTTTCATTGTTGTTTATGGATGCGTTTCCGGTTACCTTAACCTTCCGGTGTGAGATAAAATAGGTTTTAAAGTGGTAGAAGTGTTTCTCGGAAAAACATTAATTTATGGAGCTCCTGGCTGAGAACTTTTGAGAAGAGTTTCTGTTTAGTACGAGCACTATGGGTCACATTTTTATCTCTTTCTATGGGATTGAATGACGAGACGAGCATGCCGTTCGCCTGATGGTAAGCGATACGACCACCCATAAACAGTAGTAACACCATCTAGCACCTTGAGTTACAAAGTACTGTGTGGCATTCCACAGCGCTCGTCATCCTGAGACATAAGATGTTAAGTCTTACTATGTCCTGTAGTTACACTGGCTACAATGTCCTTCAAACTGAAACACAACAGTGCATGCACACTGCTGCTTGGCGGTAGAAATAGACATTGCGGTGATCCCACCCAGACGGACTCTTACATATGAGAGACCTACCACCAGTACGATACTGCCTTCATATAGTTCCAGTTTCTATCGAGAAATAGGATCTTGATTTTATTGATTAAATTCTTATTCAATGGCCTGTCTGCCAACTTTTGAGTTAACGCTACTCCTCACATAAATGTATAAGCCGACCAAATACAAAAGTCACAAATAAATGGTAATAAAATGAGTACTATCTACATTAGCCATTTAATACGATAATTTTCAAATATATTTACTTGAAATTTGTGAAACAAGCCTTGAATCCGTGAAATCTTATGTCTCAATCGGCTTCTCTACAATTACATTCTATGAAAAAAGTAAGTACCATTTAAGCTGCAATCGATCTTGTTACTTGGGTTTTTCCAAAGTGTTAGATAATATTTCTACTGTTTACGTACACTGGGTAATATTGATGCTTGATATCAGACGAATAGTTCATTTTATAAAAAAAAATCTCTAAGATTTAACCCAAAATTAATTCGCAATAAATTTCTCAGACCAGACCTCCCAAATAGTTTCCCATGACCACAGTTTTATATATCATAGAATTTATGCAAAATCAACTGTAATCGTTGTTTAGGCGTTAAGTTTCCAAAAAAAAGACAATAGAGCCGTCGCTACGGGGCGCCAAACGTCATTTTATTGATCAATTTTATGACTGAAGAAGTAGAGTTCAAAATCGTATCCTTTTAAGGTTTTATGATCACTTTTTATGTCATATGTCAAATAAATGAACCGTTTTGTTTTAACGATATTTTGATGTTGGCAAATTGATTTGGTTCTTTTTCTTAAATAAAGTTCATATTAGAACAGTTTTTTAAGTTAAGTCGGGCCACCGCGGTAGAGTCGGTGAGCGGTAAAGTTGTTTTTAAAAATATGATGCAGTTATTTATGAAAATGCATCTGTTATGCTGCCGATAGTTGATTGGGTCAAGAATTAGATAAGTTGATGGTATTGTAGAGATTCTCTACCTTTTTTTTATTGCCTTAGTAGGCAAACGAGCATGCGGTCCGCCTGATGGTAAGCAGATCCGCCGCCCATGGACTAAAGCAATGCCAGAGGCACAGCCAAGCCGTTGCCTACCGGGAGAAGAGCACTCTTTTTTTCGTCAAAATGCGTCCATGACTTCGTAGAAATTCTACTTTGAGTTATAAATGTGTGTAATGAAGACATGGATGCTGGGATGTTTGGTGTTTGTTAGAAGTATAATAAAAAAGTGCGAAAATGTTAATTTTAATTTAAAACGAAAACATCCATATAAATTAAATTCTATTTTTAATCCAAAGATTCACAGCAGGTTCCGTTCATTTATAACAATATTTCAAATGAATTAAGGAAATAAAATAGCGTTAAACTCTATAACACAAATGATACTTGACAATAGAAATGATAAAAGAAAAAATCGCACGACAAAGGATTCCAACTGGCGACCATCTCACGCGATTCACAGACAAAGAAACGTTTTGCCGCCAAAATGGATTGGCATTAAAAATTAGATCAATTTATTGAATAACATAAGAGGAAAAAAAATGCATTTCCGCAGGAATCAAGAAGATCTAAATTCAACCATAAATTAATCAGAATAAAATACAGTTTATAAAAATGTTGCTGACGTAAAACCCCCGCTGTCTAAAAGAGTGCAAGTCAAAAAAATCACTTATTGTTTACAAAGATGTTTGGAGTTTCTATTGTTGATACTTTTTGATTTATTGCATCAAATGATAAACTAAGGTTATCAAAAATACAAGTGAAACAAAGCTATTCGTCTATGGTGTTCTAAAGGGTAAAAAACTATTTATTAATTACTCTACTATATTCCTTTTATATACCTATAACATCCAGGAGTGTACAAATGGATACATGATATTTTGAATAACATGACGCTTAACGCTAGCAAATGTTTCCACATAAAATTCACTAAAAAGCGTAATCCCTATGATTCTACTTACACTTTAAATACTATGAATTTAACTGAAGTCAATAAAATAAGAGATCTGGGGGTTATTCTCGATAGTATATTAAACTTCATAAGTCATATAGATCACATCTGTCAGTCCAGTAATAAGATGCTCGGATTCATCAAAAGAGTTGGTAAGCCTTTCAAAAGAACTAAGACGTTAAAAACGCTTTATTGTGCTCTAGTTCGTAGCCGGCTCGAATATTGCAGTCAAGTGTGGAACCCGTGCTACCAAGTTCACATTGACAGATTAGAAAAAATACAGAGATCCTTCACAAGATTTCTAGCCCATAAATCAAAATGCAATAATGATACGAACATTATCCAACACGCTGACTATGCTACTAGACTCGAGAATTTTAAAATGAATTCGTTGCAAGAGAGAAGATCGCTGCTTGACATGACCTTCCTCCACAAACTCATCAGTGGTGCTGTATCAGAACCATCTCGCTTGGGGGAGCTTAATTTTAATATCACTAAACTTAACTGCAGGTCGAGTCGCATTGATAGGGATACATTCCGTACACGCCGTCATAGATCCAATGTGGGAAAGTTTTCGCCGCTCAATAGGATCCAGAGTTCCTATAACATAGTTGCTTTGCAAGAAACATGGCTTTTGCCTTATGATTTACCATATCTTGGAAGCATACATGTGGATTTCGAATATACAGGAAAATCATCAATAGATCTTTCAACTGATATACTCAAAGGACGCCCCTTTGGGGGTGTTGCAATTCTATGGCGCAAACGAGCATTTGAAAAGGTGACGGTCATTAACTGTGTTAGTGCGCGACTGGTGGCCATTAAAGCATCACTTGGAGATAAATCTATTATTGTGTTTAGTGTGTATATGCCGACCGACTCGAGTGAAAATTTGTCTGAATTTACAGATTGCTTAGGTGAAATGACTGCGATAGTAGAAAGTGATAATGTAGAGACAGTATTTTTACTTGGTGACTTCAATAGCCACCCCGGTGAGTCTTTTTGTGATGAACTTCTGGACTTTTGTGCTGAACAAAAATGGATCTGCGCGGACATTAAAATGTTGGGATCAGACTCTGATAGTTATACGTATGTCAGTGAAGCTCATGGTTGTAGACGATGGCTGGATCACTGTATAGTCACAGAATTGGCCTGGCAGGCGATTACTGACATAGGTATAATATACGACGTATTCTGGTCGGATCATTTGCCTCTATTTATTGAATGTAAATTAGATACTATTAGACCGAAAGTAAGGAATGTCAACACACCTTGTAACCACATAATCTGGGGCCATAGAGATAAGGACCAAATATTAGAATTTAATAATATGTGTAATAGCGGATTACGGATGATAGAGTACCCCCATGAACTTGAAATGTGTAGTAGTGGTCACTGCAATAATATCGAACATAGATCTATATTAGATGACATGTATAAGCGCATTGTAACCACCTTGTCGGAAGCTGCCACACGTAGTTATATGGCGCATCGGCCTCGTAAGCATGATGCCCAGATAGTTGGTTGGAATAAGCATGTCAGGGATGCTCACGCGACGGCCAGGTTTAAATATCAAGTATGGTTATCTCACAACAGGCCGACGTCGGGTGTCATCTATGATGAAATGTGCTTAACACGTAGAATTTTCAAGAGCAAACTTAAATGGTGTCAAAATCATCAAGATAAAATAAAACTCGATATTATAGCATCCCATCACATGGCCAAAGACTTTAAAAAGTTCTGGAAAGCCACTAAAAAACTTGATATTAGACCTGGTCTTCCCGAGAGCGTCGGGGGTGCCGATAGTCCTGAAAGCATTGCCAACATGTTTGTTGACCATTTCAATGTGCAAACGGCACAAGGAGCGTTGCCGAGGGTGCTCGACGACAAAAAATATTGCGGCACTGATCTTATTCGTTTTTCGACTAAGGAAGTTTCCAGCGTGATAAGTAAAATGACTAAAGGTAAGTCCCCAGGCCATGACGGTCTCAGTGTTGAGCACCTTCGGTACGCCGGCCCTCATATGTCCCGAGTACTGGCTATGTTCTATTCTCTCTGTATGTGTCACTCTTATCTTCCTTGTGATCTCATGAGAACCATCGTTATACCAATTGTCAAAAACAAAACAGGGGATGTAGCTGATAAGAGTAATTATCGACCCATTTCTTTGGCTACAATTTTGGCAAAGGTACTCGATAGCTTATTAAATATCCAACTAGAGCGACTTTTCGAAATTCATGACGCACAATTTGGTTTTCGAAATGGGCTATCTACTGAAACAGCCATTCTTAGCCTAAAGCATACAGTGCAGTATTACACCCAGCGTCAGACACCCGTCTATGCTTGTTTCCTTGACCTCTCCAGAGCTTTCGACCTCGTTTCCTACGAAACGTTGTGGAATAAGCTACGGAAGGGGAAAGTTCCGGCGGAGTTGTTGCGTATTTTTCAGTACTGGTACCACAACCAAATGAATAACGTGAGATGGGTCGATAAGCTCTCTAGAGCCTATGGGCTGAATTGTGGGGTAAGACAGGGGGGCATAACGTCTCCAATTTTGTTCAACATCTATGTCAATGACCTGATTGTTGAGCTCAGTAGCAAATTGATTGGTTGTCGTATTGACGATATCAGTGTTAACAACATCAGCTACGCTGACGATATGGTGCTGCTGAGCCCAACGGTACGGGCACTTAGAGAACTCATAAAGTGTTGTGAGCGTTATGCCCTTCTGCATGGTTTAACATATAATGTTAAAAAAAGTGAGTTCTTGGTGTTTAGGGCTGAAGGTAAATGTCCTGAGTCAGTACCAGCCATTACACTAAATGGTTGTGCACTTAAGCGCGTATTTGTATTTAAATATCTAGGGCATTACGTTACCGATGATCTTAAAGATCAAGCAGACATTGAAAGGGAGCGTAGAGCGTTGGCAGTTCGATGTAACATGGTCTTTCGCAGGTTTGCGCGTTGTAGTGAGGCTGTTAAAACAACATTATTTAAAGCCTTCTGTCAAGTCTTTTACACGTGCAGCCTGTGGACAAACTATACACAGCGGGCTATCAATGCTCTACGTATCCAATATAATAATGGCTTTAGGATTTTGATGGGTCTACCCCGGTACTGCAGTGCGTCAGGTATGTTCGCCCAAGCAAACACAAATGACTTCTTTGGAATTCTGCGCAAAAAGACTGCCTCGATGCTGAGCAGAGTACGGGCTAGTCCCAATCATATCCTGAAAATGATTGCTGGGCGGTATGACTCACCTCTTTTGTACTATTGTGTGCGGAGGTGTATGTCTACCGTAAAATTAGTACAGAAATGATAATTTTTAACTGTTTACTAACGTAGTTTTTAAGTCAAAATTGTTACTAATATACTATGGACTCACTGAGTTTGAAATAAAATACATTTTATTTTATTTATTTTTATTTATAAAGACATCCAGACTACTTTTTCTGTTGATGTCTTTTCGAATTCCACTGCATATTTCAGAAGACAAATGCTGCAATCATGCTTATCGGACAATTGATTTGATTTGTGACTTTTAAGCTGTGTTTTGAGTAGTTTCTTTTGGTATTACTTGGTAATTATGTAATTGTTTTTTAGTTTATGTTTGTTATGTCAGATTCTTTTAATTGTATTGTAAATTTTAATTTGATCTTATTGCATTTCTTTAAATTTATTATTTTTATATAAATGCTGTCTCACACCTGTAATTAGTGAGTAGACTAGTCCATAAGTATGTAATTTTAATTAAGCTTTCTCAGTCTATTAACTGTTGGTGTGTCATTAAATAAATAAATAAATATGATGCTGAATGGTCATAAACGAAGAAGAAAGACCCATTAAACCATAGGCGCGATGAATGAAATGGTAATTTAAGAAAAAAGTTAAGGTTTACATATATTTAAACCTATTTTTTATGTACATTTAAATAAAAATGCTTCTAAAGCAACTCCAGAGTTCCGGATTTTGCAATAAGTTTTCCTGTATGATATTTTTAAGGTGTTATGGAATATCTCCTTCTAACGAGGTTTCACCTATAAGGTGGAGGGACAACTTGATAAAGGTCGCTGGGACACGCTGGATGCAGGCCGCTTTTAACAGCTCCGTCTGGTAATCTTTAGGGGAGGGCTATGTTCAGCAGTGGACGTCATGTGACTGATGATGATGATGATGATCATGAATGAGATTTAAAGATATTCCGTGGCAGGCAACATCTTCACTGAGTCATAAGCAACGGTGACCAGTCATCATCACGGACTGTCAGCTTGTCTACCCTCACATACAGTAAAAAAGAAATAAAAAATCAAGCAGTTGCACAAGTCCTCCGGTAGCAAATTAAAAAGGTCCACTTCATCTCAAGTGTTACTTTAACGAACTTGGAGAGGTTTAGCGTTCGATATTTAGATAAATATTTAGAATACACACTTTAGCTACTGGTGTTATAAAAAGTTTGATCCCACACAAGATCAAAATAATAAAGAATGATTATTTTTTACATTTTTTATTCGAAAACTAAAAATGTCTTCTTAGCAATATTACAAAAATTGAATGGTGGTAATATTGCTGAATCTCTTCAAAAATTAAAAAAAGGCTCTTAAGTTTTCAATACCTAATTATGAAAGTTTTGACAAACTGCGGACGGGGCTACACGGCGACGCGATGCCGCGCTGGACAGTTTTGATGTATGTAATAGTACTAGCATTTGCCCGCAGCTCCGCCCACGTGTAAAATATTTTCCACGATAAATATTTGCCCGGGATAAAAACTATACCACTCTGGAATAATGTAGTTTCCTAAATTAGTGAAAGAATAAAATGTACTATTAAAACTATAGAAGTTTCATACAAACTTTGCCACCCCTTTTTACCTCCTTAGGGGTTAAATTCTGCAAAATCCCGTCTTAATGAGCACGTACGTCCTAAAAAGAACCCCATGCAAAATTTGAGACTCCTAGCACTTGTAGTTTCTGAGATTTTGTGATGAGTGAGTGAGTGAGTGAGCTTTCGCTCTAATATATTATATAGAAAATATAATATCAATAATATATCATTGTGTAGTATACAATAATATGTTACATAAAACTGTCGTGGTCGACGATCTACTTTACATAGAGTCGAGCCTCAGCGTCGTGTCGCGTCGCCGTCCCGCGGCCCGCCTAGTCCGCTGTTTGACAAAATCATAATAATTAGGTATCGAAAACTTATTTTTTTAACGCGCTTATCTTTAAACCTATCCCTCCATTAGAAATGCTGACTGCCTAGAATTCTCAATGCTGAGGGGTTCTGGATGTGTCTTATCCTACTATATTTATTTCCTATAGGAAGTATACTGTGAAATCCGCCAGTGATGTGACTTTTTCTAGCAAATTACGTTTAGAGTTAATTAATGCCCATCTAGTAAGACTAGCCGAAATAACTGGAACTACGACACCACTGGTAGTTCGACCTTATATATGAACTAAAAATCAATTAAGGTCAATGATATAAAAATTTGACAGTGTCGAGATAAAACATAGTTTATATAACGTCATACATTACTTCATCAGTAAAATATAAAATACTTTGAAATTTAGTTATTTCATGCACTTGAAGTGAATTCAAAATCACACTCCTTAAGGATCTGTCACATTGAAATTAAGTCATCAGGCAGTCGTTAGTGTTGAGATGTTGATGGTCACGGCACCCCGAGGTGCTTTTTTACCACCCGCACTTTTTACCATCCAAAGTTGCAAGTCAGCGTCGGCGCGCCAAAAGAAACTTCCTTCCCACAGTTTTTTACTATTCGGAGATCGTTGGTAAAGTGTTAACGTACTAGATTGGAATAAGAATTTGATATATATATTGTTATATTATCACATTGATTTGTTCAATAGTAGACTTAGTGGATATAAAGCGCTTGTCAAAAAAGTGAATTGATGATGTTGTTTTCTTTTCTGTTTATCTATTCATTTATTTATTTTCTTCTGTTTAAGAAAATTTAGTGTAATTTTACTGGTAATACCTATTGTGTAATTTTATTTAAATTAATGCTGTTAAACCTGAAACTGTCTTCACTTTGGAAAAAATATTTGTGAAAACTGTTTGGCCAGTGTAAAAGTTATTGTATTTAATTCATATGTTGTAATTTTGTGCTGTTTGTTTTCCTAAATAAATAAATAAAAAAAAAAAAAAAAAATATAGATAAAACTTCAAGGTGAACAGACGACTTGATCAAGGTCGCAGGAACACGCTGGATACAGGCCGTTTTTGACAGGTCCGTCTGGAAATCTTTAGGGGATGCCTATGTTCAGCAGTGGACGTCGTGTGGCTGTTGATGATAGATAAAACTGTAAAGGAGTGACCAATGGTGCCCAGGAATAGTTATTATTTTAGCACTTAGATGCATTTAACAATGACTGAAATAATTTGACGAAGGGAAATTGAGAAAACACCATTTATTAAATTACTGATTAATAAAGTTTTGTAGTTCAGGCAGAATTTAGGCACGTAATTAATTCAAATCATACGGAACCACCTCGCTGCTAAAACAACCCGCTTGTCCATAACTAGATGCACTTATGGGTGGCCACTTTTTAATTTTACGCGAATATCCTCTCTCTTTCCTTCGTTACAGTAATAGAAAGGGACACAAAATGGTAGTATCTAACGACAGATATCTCACCTCGGGTCATAACTTAATTTATTTAATATCTCAAAGGATGAGTCTTTAATTTTTCGATATTGACTGTGACTAAAGCGTGGTGGCCATTTTGGCGCCTAATCGCTATATTGTCGCTCCGAGCTTCCATTTTGGCATTTTGATTTAGGTTAATAAAATTGACTTTTTTTGAGCTTCTTTAGGTGGTCTTTTTTTTATTTTGATGTTAGATTTACGAAAAATTGTTACGTATCCATAGTTAATTTAGATAAAAACTGTCGAGTTATGTATATTCTGACATTATATACAGGCGATGATCGTTTGTCACCACTAACCATCTGAACACATATAAATTCTTACCACCTCTACTATAAACATGAATGTACCTATTATTAGTTATATTTATATTTTACTTAACATATAGTTGTCAACATAATTTCGCCGTTCTACTTACTTATAGTTATGACATAAACACCCTGTCATTAATATCAGAAATTAATTAAGGTTGAGTGATCAAGGTAATTTTCTTACGCACTTCCTCGCTTGAAACAGTTTAACAGCTAAACAAAAATCACCTATTAAGTTCATCGCTGATTAAAATTATTAGTTAGAATATTATCCGAAATCAACTAAATTTTACCGAAATTTACTCACCGACGAACACATAGACGTTTAAGAATAATCATATTTCATTTATTTCGTCGAATTTCCCCCAATCATTCGCTATACTACCCTGAGAAAGTTGGATACAGGACGTCATTTTGTACTCAGGTACGGAGATATATTAACGCTTGGAACACACCGAGAGCGGTAATATTATTTCTGTATCCTTAACATGATTTTTAGGTGTTTAGTATTCAACGTGACTGTCTCGGTGCTGTAGTTGTATTACGGTACGACTGCGATGCTGAGGTCTCGGGTTCGATCTCCGGGTCGGGCAAAGTGATATTGGATTTTTCTATTCAGTATCAGCCCGGAGTCTGGAATTTAAGCCCGATATGGCGATAGGGACCACATCACATCATGGGACGGAATACGCAAAGCGAAAAGTGGGTGCACTAGTTGCGCCTCTGCCTACCTCTTCGAGGATAAAAGGCGTGAGTATGCGCATAGTATTCAACGTAAAACGGTAGCGGGCCGCAAAAGTGCTCTTTGCAATATACTTGAAAAAGTGTGTTATGTTAACCTTAGTCGAGTGGCATTGGGGCAATGGAAAAAGTATTTACATTAAATCAATATTGTATCTATACCATATCACTTATTATTAGTTATAATATTTTTATGCTTATACTTTTATAACAGAAAACTGGCTCATTTAAGAATTAAATAGTTATGATGACTGTAATCTTATAATATTTGTATCATCGGTATATAAATAACCCATACTTATCAATGATTTGTATCACAGGTTTGTAAGCTTTGTTTTCAATGGATTCCAGCCGCTCAACAACCGCTATTCTTGCGAAAAGTGTGTAAAAGATGGATATAAGTGTACGAACAACCTTAAGGACCGGATAATGACGCGGAACTCTTCCTTAAAAAGTATGTTTTTATTTTATGGTAATGAATAAATCAGAACGAAAAAATTATAAAAAAAATATTCTCACAAGCTATGAGAAACTTTAAAGGATAGGATGTGGTTATTGTTACTTATATTATTCTGTTTTGTTTGACTTTGCACTTCAAATTCATTAGGTACTACCAGTGATTTATATTTACAAAAGTTTTGATAACGTAGTTTGCAAAAATTATCAAATGAGCATTTTAAATGACATACATTTGTAGTATAGGCTTCTTGTCTATACATTTTCACCTTTTGCCTTATCATTATCTATATACATAATTAGCGGCCCCAACAGACGTTGTCCTGCACTAAAAAGAAAACAAAATCCTAGAACTCGAGTACAGCGCCACTTACCGGATCCAATTGTAAATCTAAACAATTCTCGAATTCACCTGAAGACACAAAAAAATCATTAAAATTGGTACAGCCGTTTAGGAGGAGTACAGTGACATACACACGCACAGAAAAATTATATATATAAATATATGCATAATTCATACTGACTTGAAACATACAGGCACTTTCTGACATTTGAACTGTATACTAGTAAATAGTTTATGTTTCAAATTTGCACAGTAGGCCAGTGGGTGCGCATCCACCATCCAGTGGGCACGTAAGGCTTCGACCACACGGGCGCCACACATCACACGCCTCATTAGCGACGCCACCTTTTTATTTGAGACGAAACGAGTTGCTGTGGTCATAATAGATCTGTTTGAGACTATTTGACCTTAGAGTTAGTTTAATATACGCACCTGCTTTCTTGTATCTGTGCACCACTTTAGGTTGACTGGTAGAGAATGTCTATGGCATTAAGTCCGCCTTTACTCCATGTATAAAGTGTAAAAATAAAATAAATAAATAAATAATATAAATATTTTTAGTTAGAGCTGGATATAGTTTTTTTTCTGTTTGACTATAAAATAATATATATTATGGTTTAAACACGAATGCTTCATAGGCGCATGTACAACGAATGCAAAAATGAATAATGACATTTTCAATAATAATACATGAATTTACAGTTTTTAGGGAAGTTACTCATTACAGTCCTTATTAAATTAATAGTGTGCTATTGTGTAGACGTACTTTGAACTCAGCCCTTCGGAGTTTACGAAATTTTTTTTGCTAATAATTCAGCTCGCGTTGAAATGTTTTCCGGAGTAACAGACTCACAGGAGATGTGTATCTTTCTCAAGCATAAAACGTTGCCTTGAAATTCCCCGTTCCACATAACATTTCTGTTCAAAGAATATTGACCCACTGCCGCATGAGATAAGACCAAACTAACTTCTTATACATACATTTACATACATACATTTCACATTTATAATATTGTTACTGAGAAATTAATTGTACTTTCGTCTACCGATATTGATATTAAATACTAAAGCCCTTATTTTGACTGTCAAAGATTTGGAAAACTGAGAAACTGATTCCTAGATATACAAATAACAAACAAATTCTTAAATCTAGTTCCGGTCACATGTCAGTAACTACGTAATTAATTTATTGATAATAATTTTGCAGGCCAGATCATGACTTTATTCTTCGTATTCTAAAAACATTTTATTTTTCTCTTTGGCAAGGCGCGGATTGCGCATCTGCCAGTGTCAAAGTTGCAGATGTATTGTTTCTTTTTTTTATCCTCAGTAATAGTAGTACTATGTCGAAGTAAAGAAGTGGCTACCTTACCAAGACTTTATCGAGGAGATTTGGCGGCAACAAAACAAACACTTGACTAGCACAGTTATTTCAATTCACTTCATTTGAGCCCTTTAATAGAATTATATTGGATAATATAGCACCATAATTATGCAATATAACACTAAGTATCACCAAAATAATGAATTAAAACAAGAGCACCTCATGAAACTACCATGTTCCCGCCAAAACTCAAAAAAAAAACAAAATTATTATTGGTTATATTTGGAACGTATTCAAACATTTTAATTCTTTAAATATGGAACTGCGTTTAAATTATAATATAGGTATTTTAATGACAAATACAACTTCAGTCTAATTTTTTATTCCTGAAAAGATTTAAAAAAGATTAAATTAAATTAAAATTTGTCCTAATTTTAAATTCTGTTATAATAATTGAAATAAACCCATTTTTTTTATTTGTTAAGAAAACTGAGATCTCTGAGAAAAATCTCAGTTAAGCTCATCGGCTGACCCACATCTGTCCTGAAATTCACACGAAAAAACTAAAATTCCTGCGCATCGTGCAATCACGTGTTTAATTAGAATCAGCTGAGATTTACTTTAAAAAAAAAACATTAACAT
Source organism: Sphinx pinastri (assembly GCA_947568825.1). Classification (NCBI taxonomy): domain Eukaryota; kingdom Metazoa; phylum Arthropoda; class Insecta; order Lepidoptera; family Sphingidae; genus Sphinx; species Sphinx pinastri. The sequence goes on along the minus strand of OX387627.1, from coordinate 1,586,277 downwards.
CTGGTGACAGTTCGCCATCTTGTGAGAAAAATAAGCAAATAGCGGGAAAAATGACAGTTGGTAGGAGTCGACCGCAATAACGTCTGTTTTGTGGCTTCGGCACATTCGCGCATGCGTACTGGCAGGTGGCACGAGATTGGGCGACAGAAGTTTGGTAAAGTACTATATTAGTTTCATAATATATTCGTAACATTATGGTATGCCAAAGGAATAACAATAAAATCTATCAATTATCAAAGAACGACAAGTTATATTATTTTTTACTTACTTATTTTGTTATCAGCCAAAATCTATTACATTTATCATATTTCTATTAATATTTAAGAATATTAAAGACATTAGTGAACTTTCCCATTTTGGACAAGCTTTGTACGACTTGAATTACATACTAAATGGCTTATATGTCCATCGTTGACGTAATTTCACCTGCCGCCAAAAAAACAGTACAAACAATGCTCTATTTCAATTGTTCATTATAATTTATACACACACACACTCACGGCCGTTATACCCGAAGAGGTAGGCAGAGGTGCAACTAGTGCACCCACCCTTCGCCGTGCGTATTTCGTCCCATAATGTGATAGGGGGCGAGCCTATCGCTATATCGGGCACAAATTCCAGACTCCGGGCTGATACTGAGTAGAAAAACCCAATATCACTTTGCTCGACCCGGGGATCGAACCCAAGACCTCAGCATTGCAGTTGTATCGTAATACAACTACGCCACAGAGGCAGTCATATAATTTATAGCCATGATTATTGGGCAATATTGAAAAATTACGAGCGCAATGTAAAGCCTTGCAGTGTTTTGGTATTAAAAATTCTGGAAAGTGTTTATGGACACCTGTGTCGCGTACCATCGGGCGAGCGTCATGCTCGTCTCGTCATTTGTTTAAAAAAATGATCACGCGTCACATTTTCAAAACAGCTGGACGAATATGTATACAGCTTCCATTATTATATTGTTCGAATCCCTAGAATATATTCGGGATACATAAATAAATAAATAATATTGGAGAGTCAGTTAATATGCAAATCGCAGTAGAAGTTAACAATTTGTATAATAGTTATTTTAAAATTGCAAAAGTTGATACAAATATTTGTTAGCCCTTACATTGTAGCCGTTGAATAAATCTATATTATTGTCAAATAGTTACACTTATACAAAATTAAAATATTTACAAAGAAAATTTCATTGAAAATTGACGCACTAAGTTTTTTCTATGCATCAATGTTTACAAGACCCCATAACATTTTTATTGCTTGATCTCGTCGGCCAGAACTTACATAGTTCTGAGTGGCTGAGTTTAATACCATAAGCTTTTAATTTAACTGACGGGAGAAAGCTCGTTTACGTTAATCTTCAAATACACCGAATAGAAAGTCATTAAATTATCCCCTATATCCCCTAACACAGTGTAAATAATCGGGGATAACTTTCAAAAGGGCGTGTCTAATTGGAACTTCCCATAATTTCCTAACAAGGTTTCACCGAGCCGGAAGTTGGCGGAATTTGTAAGATATCGCGTTTCCGGGTACTAGCTGTAGCACCATAACATTAGTTCGCTTTAGTAATGTTGATATTTGCGAAATTATTGTTAATACAGTTTTATATAAAAATATTTAATTAATTAATATCTATATCGTAGTATATAACATTTTATCTACAATTGTAGATAAAATGATATTATATGATATAATATATTAAAATGATATTATATATTATATGATAAAAATACTTTTACAGTGATGGGTTAACTCATTATACCTGTAACATCGCATCACTTTATATGCAATTTTGATTGAGATTATAGCTTCATCGTCATCACCATTATCAGCCAAATGACGTCCACTGCTGAACATAGGTCTTCCCTAAAGATTTCCAGATGGACCTGCCAAGAGCTGTCTGCATCCATCATGTTCCTGTGACCTTTATGAAGTCGTCTGTCCACCTTTATACCTTTATAGCCGATTACTAGGTCGTTAGTATAATAATAATAAACTCTTATTTTAATTACATAAATAAATAATGTCCGAGTATCAAAACTAATCGCCCAGTTATTAATATTTACATCTCACCGGACTGGCCGGACGCCGGACACACACGCGCCACTGAACCGGACATTCCGGGAAGACCTCGCAAAAACTACTTCATATCAACTACAATACATTACCATACTCAATGAACAATACTTTCGAGTGACATGGGATCAACAAAATGGATTTTTTTGTTTGTTCAATGCAACGTTGACTAAATAAAAAAAAGAAAAATTTGCTACACCGTAATTGAAATATTAGAACATGTCGCTTGAATGCTGTCAACTTGAGGAAGTCGTTACTCAGTAACTATCAGCTTTATAATGCGTCTGCGCGATGCCTTAATATTTTTAACGAACACAACAAAATTTACGAACAGTTTAAATACAACGGTATAAGTCTGAGGAATTATCTTTTAAAAAAGACAATTAATAAGAGCTCAAAGCCTCAAGCCATATTTAATATTGTGTATAGAGACATAAAAACTATGTTCTATGACCCTTTTTGCTGAGAGCAAAATCGTTAATATCCGAAGAAAATTTAAATCGCTGTGAAGGTTTTGCCAAGCTAACACGTCATTAAAATATACCGTTACTCCGTGGCATGCCACGTGATAGAGTGGCAGAGATAAAAACAATACTGGATTTCTAAATATTTCAGGCCGTTTTAGACAGATCCATCTGGGAATCATTGGAGGAGGCCCTAGAAAAGTTTATAGAAGTTGCCATGTTTAGCAGTGGACTTCATATGGCTGATGCACTTTGCTTGCAGTTTAGTCCCTGTGAAAAAAAAACATGTAATAAAAATCCCAAAACTTACTTTTCCATGGTATAATGCAAGATATGATCTACCGGTGTGTGAAATTTCATACTTATTACCATTCAGTAATTTTGGATTTTACTTCTTACAAACATCCCAACACCTCAACAACTAACCAACAACAAGATAGGGATCAACAGTCTGTTGAATCCGTTTGGACCTATGACCAAACATATTAAAGTATTTTTTTAACTATCGGGTATTGCCAATTGTATGCTATCCAATCATTTCTGCGCACACATATATTATGCTGCACTTTAAAGATTATCAGGATCCTAGACATTTTCTTATCTAATATGTTATCACGTTGATCTACCAGCCCTATTAGACTGGGGTTCAAATCCTCTAACCAGCTTGTTAAACGTGACGACGTGCGGTTTTTGCAAAATTACCCATATTTGTGTCGTAAGATGTAATTTTCGGCTTTCAGTTCCGCTCAAATGCGAGACCTTAATTCAATTATACTAATGCGGCAAAAAATTGGGACCAATGGACCTTGGCAATTTTGGAGAAATTTCTTGAAATATTACTGATTCGGTGGCATTGTTCTATTGCCTATGACTATGATGTGATGAGGTTTTAGATTCGATCCTGTGTTGGGTATATTGAGTGATATTAAGTTTTCTGCTCAGTATCTACGTGGAATCTGGGAATGTAGATGTCTATACGTATTGTAACGTTGCTAGGAACGTTAACTCTCTTAGTAAACGTTATCGTTTACGTCAGTTTAACTACCAATCGAAACCGTTAATGTATCGTATTGGCTGGTTAAACTGTCACTAGTTTTGACGTACGTCTGAACGGCGCTCGTATAAATAAGCGTGCAATGTCACGCGCGCCCTTTTTCTTACAATCTTCTTCGCCGTAGCAACACTACTACTAACTACGTGTTGCCACGTACATCGTTGTTCCCGCTGGGGTGAGTGTGCCAACGAATACTAACCGCTTCCAGGTATACTGTGCATCTGGGCTCGTGAGCTATCACGAGTCACTGGCGCGGAATGTAAGCCTAGCTTGCATTCCGACCCGCTGGGATTCTGATTCCAGGTTCTGCGGTGCGGCGTTGACCGCCGTGTTTTTTTTCTACGGTACGACGTGGAGTGCTGACTCCATGCTCCGCTGGCGTCGGGTGTGCTGATTCCCGATCCCAGCCACGTGCACACCACCATCGTCGTCGCGGGTGCTGACCCCGGCCACGTGTGCACCATCGTCGCGGGTGCTGGCCCCGACCACGTGCTCACCACCACCATCGCAGTCGGGTGTGCTAACCCCGACCACCTCACCACCGCTGCGCAGACCACGTGCTACCATCTGCCCGGCGAGCTGCCGCCGGAGCTAGCCACGTGCATCAGCGTCGTGCCGTTCGCCTGAATCGGAGTCTCCGCAGGCCAGTGACTCGTTTGCATACCACCAGCAAACCGTACCGAGTGTAACGCGGAGGTGCAAAATAAAGCTCGTACCACGAACCTAAAACCCTGAGTTTCTCTTCTCTCTTCTTTCTCTATCTACCTGCGGCGCCTCACGCCGCAGTATCTATATCTATCTATACGCCATAGCTAGCGCAACGCAGAGGTAGAGACCTCTGAATGGAAAATGATAATATGTATTTATGTATTATATTGTGTTTTAAAAATTGTGGTCACTTTATTAGAATATGAAGTCCTACTTTTGTTAAAAAAAAAACCATGTACAACTTTAATATGAGTCGCAATTTTTATGCCGCCCACCATTATACTCCTTAACAAGATCCCAAACCGCTGATCGCGATTTGATGACGACTATTGCAAAATGCGGCACTAATAGAATTAAATTTTACACAAATTGGGGAATATTATATGGTATTAAATAATAGGCGGTTGACTCGTTAGAACTTCCTGTTTCTGCTGGAATTAGGGTAATGCGAATAAAGCGAGATTTTGGCTCTCTTAAAAAATGACGTTCATCAAAAATATTTTGTGATCATCATCATCAGCCACATGACGTCCACTGCTGAACATAGGCCTTCCCTAAAGATTTCTAGACGGACCTATGAAAAGCGGCAATACTAACACTGTATTAGATATTCCTAATACTAAATAATTTATTGCTTGATTACGTTTTAAGTTTTCCGACAATTGACTGACCTTTTTTCTAGCCTAGAAAAGTTTATAGATGTAACAATACCAACTTCGCAAATATGGAGATAATTTGATCTAGATAAAAAAATAATGGTCATCAACTGGACCATGCCATAACGACATTCCAAATCATAGATAAAAAAAAAATTCAACCCTTAGCGTGCACAAAGGGTCCGCGATGCCCATCGATTTAGTTTTTACCACCCGCGCGATTCCAAATAAAATCATAAATTTTAACATGGCGGACGGTGGCAAAAAATAACACCTATGTCATATACGGACGCCGCGGGCGTGGTGACTCGATTTATGACTAAATTTTGTATGGGTATTTTCGACCCGTTTTACAGTGTTGTAAAATTGATATAGAGCACTATACGCTGATGCTTATTGCTTGTGGGATAAATATGAGTATGGTTGCTAAGAAAATACAGTTTTGATCGCCTTGATGGTGTGATAATCCAAAAATATTAATGATCATTTTGATGCCCACCTATAGACATCATTGTGCCGGCTTAGTTGCTTCCAGAATCTTTTCGCAAATACCCAAAAAAAATTAAAAATATAATTTGTAATTTTGCTGAATGATAAAATAATAATATTCTAACTTGAATTCCGTGCCTTCGGTCTTTCAAGAAGCGGTTATCAAACCCGCGCACTCTTCTTTCAGAAGTAACTAATCACATCACAACGGCTGCCTAAATGCATAATCCAAACCATTAACCACCAAAGTAGCACATTTATCTAACAATGCCATATTTGAAATTGAAAGCGAAATCGGGGGTGGATCATACCCGCCCTGTACGCGAGGGTTGGAAAAAATCGCATATTTTGATCTCGCAACCGCATAATGGTAGGTTGCAGTTTTAAGCCGTAATTAAAAGTTAATTTTGACTACGTCTATATGGTGGTAATCGATGAACTATTATGATGTGAGCCTTTTGTGATGCTATTTGGAATTTTAAACGTTTTGGTAATCATTTATGGCGTGTTTTTTTTTCTTATAGGTGATACGGATTGGCAAGAAGGAAATCTGAAGTTCGAACTTACTTTACAGTCTAGAGCTGGAACGATGAACCAATGAGACGGGTGTCAGGGGTGGCACGCGACGAAATAATTCAGACGTTCATAATAATTATTGAGAATGTATACCGATTAATGGAATAATGGAATATGCTGGATGCAGGCCGCTTTTGACAGGCCTGTCTAGAAGTATTTAGGGGAGGCCTATATTCAACCGAGGCCTTCATCTAGCTGTTGATGATGATGCCAAATAAGTTAGTTAGGTCCTAAAAAAGAGAAGGGGCCCCTGAATAGCTAAGGCTAGCTATGGCTAATTCAAACGGACGATAACAAGGCCTGTAGCACATAGCAGTACATATTATTAAATGATGATACCTCTTAGTAAATAAGTATGTATAATAATAGATGATCACCATATTGACCTGTGTAGCTTTGATAGACTTAATTATCGTCAAATTCTTGTAAATAATCTCTTTCATCCTCATTATATTTTCCTTCAGGATGCAACGAATGATGACCAACAGTACCTTTAAATGATAAGAGGGGTGTGCATTGCTCCGAAATCAAACCCGTGATCTCTATTTAGGCAACTATTTCCATTTTCTGCTATCGCTACTTTCAAATACATCACTTAAAATACACTCGATCTCTTAATTATTTTGTCGTTAATCAGGCAAAGAAATAAAAATGGAGTGACCATTGTCCCATTCACAGAAGCACATAAAATAGATTTATTGCCTCTAAATATCGATAGACGCTTTACAAAATGGTCAAGGACCATAACTTCTGCGACAATAGCTCTATATGTCGCAGCCCTTTAACTTTCTATTACATTTGAAAACTAACTTTAATACTTTACTATAAAGTCGTATTTTGAACAACATATAAATCAACTTTTCAAATGTATTTGCCGAATGGGGTGAATTACATATCGCATAAAAATAAATCGTAATGTGATCAGTTTAGAGTTTGAATTGGCATAGAATGCCTCGGTTATTAAGGTGTTTCGTTGTCCGTTTGGTCGGCAAAGAAATTAACACTTTGGGTGTTAAATTATTATATAGTTGGCGACAATGTTCTTTGTGCCACCGAAACTTAGTTCTTCTGATGTTTATCTTTAGTACGCCTTTGATTAGGAAGCTCACACTTTCTCTATCAATTATTATCTAATAAACATTTAAATGGTGAAAGATGTAGTGCACACAGTTCTTTATATTTCTAACCATCCCATTATCCATACATCCATACAAATAAATAAAATTAGAGTGTCTGTTTGTAATATTGAAACAACCGTTTTTTACTAAATGTATATTTAAATATATATACGGTACATACACCAAAATAACATTTTTTACAATTTTTGTCTGTCTGTCTGTTTGTTCCGGCTAATCTCTGAAATGGCTGGACCGATTTTGACTGGACTTTTATTGGCAGGTAGCTCATGTAATAAGGAGTAACTTAGGCTACTTTTTATCCCGGAGAAACATAAAGCGGGACTTTTATCCCGGAAAAACTTATTCACGCGGGCGGAGCCGCGATCAGAAGTCTAGTGTTGAATAAACCAAAAACTTTTTTTTTTGTTTTCTCGGTCTTCTTAGTTTCTTAGTATTCATTCGTTTTGTCCTGTAAATAAAATGTGTACTTTTTATAGTGGGAAGTATTTTTATCCCGGAAAAATTTTTTCACGCGGGCAGAGCCGCGAGCAATACTAGTAATAAATAAAATCCTAATTTAGGTAGTACATGTTGCAGCAGTATTTTTTTTTTTATTAAAACGTTTAATATATTTCTTTAATAATTAAAATGGCAAGAATTTGAAATATATGTATTAAATACGAGGCATCGTTAATTACCTGCTATTTTAGAATAGTACCATAGAGTACCTTAGTTTATCAAAAATCTCGCCCGAGGCGAAACCATAAACATCACAAAGGCAAAGGAAGCGGAACAAACGTTTTTTATCTGAGTTATTAACACAAATTAATGTCACAGTTTAACTAAAAAGCTGGACGGAATTTATTAGTTTCCTAACCAATAAAATTAGTTATCTTCGTATCTTAATGGGTGTAGTGAATTACTGCCTACTACCGCGCCGATCAGTCTTGAAGATATGTTTTTGTGTGCAAATCTAATTGCGAAATAAAAAGTTAGAATTGGAAATGAGTCGGAGCTGTTTACTGGGGAGTGGAGAGGTTAAGTTAGCGGGCGAATCATATCTTTGAAAACCTAGTGTTATTACGCATACGCATACTCACGCCTTTTATCCCCGAAGGGGTAGGCAGAGGCGCAACTAGTGCACCCACTTTTGGCCAAGCGTATTCCGTCCCATGATGTGATATGCAAGCCTATCGCCATACCGGGCACAAATTCCAGACTCCGGGCTGATACTGAATAGAAAAATCCAATATCACTTTGCCCGACCCGGGGATCGAACCCGAGACCTCAGCCTTGCAGTCGTACCGTAATACAACTACGCCACCGAGGCAATCAGAGTAATGTTATTACGATATGTATAATATTTAGGGCCAATTTTTTTGTGAAGTATAATATTATGTCTGATAGTAGGGTGTATAGTGCAATCATAATTCCCATCCTGCTCTATGCCACTGAGACTTGGTGTCTCTATAAGGGCGACATTAGGCGACTCGATACATTCCACATGAAATGTCTGCGTTCAATTCTGCGCATCAAGTGGCAGGACCGAATACCAAACTCGGAAGTCTTACACCGTACCAAGCTAAGGTATATCTTGAACTTAGATTAATAGCGACATCTTGAACATTTCAGATCAAATTATTACATGATTCCTGAGATAGTTATGCACTAGTGTTGGAATTTAAAAATTTATTACCTATTTTGCGAGTATATAAATGAACTGCTCTAAACAAAACTTAACAAATACTGAATTGTATTTTTTTTTCTCTCTATATAATGCATTGTATTTTATACCTTGAACTGATTTTGAAAAGAGCAACACTAGAGTTTCTTGCCCGTTCTTCTCTAGTGAGAACTGCTTTCCGAACTGGTGGTAGAGTTAATATTGACGGAATCTAAATAATGTATAACATTTTATGGGTTCGAATAAATTATTTCATTTCATTTCATTTCATTTCATTTCATTTCATAAGTGGCATAGAGTCAATGTTGATTAAGAGTCAGCTTGGGTGGTGTGGTCATCTTGTACGTATGAACGACTCAAGGCTGCCAAAATCTGTGTTTTATTCGCAGTTGAAGGAGGGAAAGCGTAAACCTGGAGGGCAGTTTTTGCGCTACAAAGATGTGCTCAAGCGACATTTAACGTCATGTAACATCACAACTACACAATGGGAAGAGCTTGCAGAACAGAGAAGTGTCTGGCGTAACTCTGTTGCTAAGGCGGTTGGAACTTTTGAAGAAAAACGGCTTGAAGATCTCGATGCAAAACGCCTACTTAAAAAGAACCGTCCTAAGCCTTCCTATAATTACACCTACAATTCTCTCGGCCAGTTGCACTGTGCGCCCTGCAACAGAGTCTTTAAAACCAAATTTGGATTTGCCAGCCATCTCCGATCGCATCTCCGGAGGTGACAAGGTTCGCCGTTGACGGATACGTCAAGGAGGACATCATCATCATCATCAGTTTCCTATATTTTAATTTGTACATTATATGATATCTAACAGAAAATAATACGAAAAATAATTTCTTCTATGAAATCAGCTTCAAAAATGGTTAAAAAATAAAGCAGTTATTCAAATTTGAAATATGGTTGTGAGCAACAGTGGGGGCTTGGTGGGGATATCGCGCTATCTCTTTCGCACGCAGGCAACGTTACGGCCTGAGATACCCGGCGACGTCACAGTCTGATATTACTGTTATTTGAAAACTAACCCTTCCACCAAATTTCAAAGCGTTATAACATACTCATTATTGCGCCGATTTTGAAAATTCTTTTTCCGTTCCATTTAGAATGACATAGATTTTTGATAAATGTATTGAAAGAAAAGTAGTCAACTACCCTGCTATCAGGAACTTTATCATGAATCGGTGATCTTGCCCTTAGTAGTACTATGAATGGGAAATTACCTACGTTTAGATTTTTTTTCATGGGCCAACAAAGCGGCATATTTCTTACGGAAGCCCTTTGCAAATATATTTTGTAGGTCTAGGAAAAATATTCTCTACTTTGACATAAACTAAGAAGGTTTTTGTCTACTTTGTTGAACATAACCCAAAATATTCCATAACAAGAAATATCAATATCGTAGGCCACACAAGTGAAGTCGTAAAACATAACTGAAGTGGGGCGGAGCACTAGGGCTCAACCCCTAGAGGTGCCTGTTAAATTGATATACACACTGAAATTTTATTGTTCTGTTACAATTGATTTACTTTATGCTTTAGTGCCCTAGTACATTTTTTCATAGCCTATAAATTAACTCTGTTTATAATAATACCAACCCTGTATTATATACTGTCCCACTGCTGACCACGGGCCTCCTCTACTACTGAAAGGGTTTAGGCCTTAGTCTACCACGCTGGCCTAGTGCGGGTTGGTAGACTTCACATACCTTCGAAATTCATATGGAGAACTTTTCAGGTATGCAGTTTTCCTCACGATGTGTTTCGTCACCGTTAAATCAAGCGATAATTCACGACGAATACACACATAACTTTAGAAAATTCAGAGGTTCTCTAAGGTTTTGTATGATAAATAATTGAACACAAGTCAAAATATCCCTCCTCTTCGTAATTCCTATGCCTTTAAGCTTTAACGCTTATCACGTGGCCACTCCCTTACTTTTTTACTAATGTCTTTTTTTCGCAATTTTATTACTGGTCATTACAAGAATTCTAATTTAAAAATAGAACAAGCAAATCAAAAGCAAAATCACCGCTCGTTTTACCCGACTCCCCCCCTCTAAAAGAGTAATATTTTTTGCAAACTTAATGACTCTACTTCATAATCAGAAAACTTGAGTTATTTGATCAATATACAATAGCTAGTTAAGTATAAAAATAAATAAACAACGGCACCTCCCCATCCAAGGGGATGTGCGCACGAGTCTGCCATATGTCGCACCCTTGTTTGAGGGGAGAAGGGGGAAAGAAGGATGTTTTTTTGTAACGAAATCCATCGATAATTTGTAATGTGATGAATATTGTTAAAAAAAATGGTAGTTTAGAGCTATTGAAACCAGTGTTCAATAAAATATAAATAGTAAAGGTTGTCCGAATAATATATACGTAAATAATTTTATATGATTAGATAATATATAAGTGCATAAGCCACGATACAATCGCACAGTTGGACATCTTCTTTATTAATCAGAGTTCATTCGCTACGGTTCCTCAGACTTACTTTCTAAATTCTTATGAAAATGTTTTACGGACTTGTCTCCCAACATGAAAGCGATCTATAATGAGGTGAAATGAAAACCTACCTGCGAAAACTCAAAGGTGGGCGCCGAGGGGGTTGGGATCAAACTCGAGACTAACATTTTGGTAGTCCGTTCCACTCTCCCCTAAGCTATTGCCATTTTTATAATTATTAAATGTGTATAGAGCAAGTAAAAATAGTTAATTTAATACATACCTATCATGATATCGGAGCGCGCAACTGAGTAATAAAGGAAAGTAATCAAAAGAAACAAATCTGTTTAAATTACAATCTTAACCGTAAATATAACAATAGGTTCTGTTATTATATATTTACAAAATCGCATTTTAATGCCAATAAAAATAAAACTCAATTTCATATAAAATATAAAACAATAAAACGTGAACAAACTGCATCCCCAAAATAAAATGCACCCATAATCCATATGCTGTTTCCACGATTATCGTTTCAATATCCTGTTCATAGTCCGCTCTGTATTGACTTGAAATTCGCGCCAAAGCCTACCCTACTTCCTGCGCACGTGGCCTGCGCACGCGCAACCAAACTTTTTTGCGATTCTATAACCAAATGATAGCACTACCGACTAATGAATCCGATTTGCTTCTCTTTCTAACGATGAAAATGTATTTAAGTGTAAAAAGGACGGAATATATGACAGTTGGCATCGTATAGCGTCTGCCGCTACCATATGTTGCTTGAGGTTTGGGAAATTACCCGCCATGTTGTTTAATATGGCGATTTTTACGTTGCACCGTTTTGTCTATTCATTACGATGAAAGTCAAGGATGGCACGCGATCTTCCGGCTGTATACGGCGACGCCTTTGCAAATATTTCACTTCAGAAAGTTGGCAATTAGCAACAAACTTGTTCCTTTTTGGGCAGGTACTATTTTTTAAAATATAAATAGCAATTATTCAAAAAAGTATTATAAGAAGAAAATATATTTCTTCCAGCTGAATAATAAGTAACAATGGATAATATTTAATATTGTCATATATATATTTTTTAAATATCTTTTCGAATTCTCATTAGTAACATTTCACCTGAAAGATCAAATAGTATTGTAATAGTATCATAATTTTCCCAAATAGTCATTATTATTACAATGCTTAAGGTTGAAGTAACTTCATCATCATCATCAGCCACATGACGTCCACTGCTGAATATAGGCCTCCCCTAAGATTTCCAGACGGACCTGTCAAAAGCGGGCAGCATCCAGCGTGTTCCTGCGATCTTTATCGAGTCGTCTGTCCGCCTTGTAGGTGGATGTCCAACGCTGTGCTTGCTTGGGATAATTTCACTGGGCCTGAATTCCCAAAGTACTGATTAAACATAGAGTAAGTGTTGAAAACGTACAATATTTTTTCCTAAGTTCTACGTTGTCTCCAACCTATAAAGTTCAATGATTAGTTATTGAAACCTAGTTCATAGATTCGAAAAATATATAAGCCGAAAATATATTTTTTCTGGAAATGGTGAAGGGCTAATTTCTAATTCTAATTTTAAAACATTTTCAACGCACGAATGATTACGCTAAACATCAAACTACCGTGACGCGTGCCAAGAAACAGTTATTGATTTCACAAAAAAGAAATTAAAGAAATTGTTTGTATTTCAATAATTGGATAATAGTTTTAGATTTCCTAAAAACCGTTGATGCGGTTAGAAGAAATATTTCTTCTTTTTTATTATGACCGAGTGAATAGACGCGCTACTATGGCTACCAAACTATCCATATTTGGATATTTCGAGTCTAAATTAAGTCTTACTATTTTGAGTCTATAAGGAGTTCGTAAAGTTCTGCAATGATTATTGCCTATGTCGATGGGAAACGGACTTTTTGCAGTTCCATGCTTATTTTCACAAATATTGATTGAGTAGTCTTAATCATCTCTAGGTAAGTATTATTATTGGGAGTTGTCATAAAAAAGGTTGTTTATCCCAATTTTCCCACTGCAAAAAAGAGCCTAGATTCAAGCTCGTAACTGTTATTACATGTCGCAATTTTAATCACCCATTAAAGTTCAAACATTAATCCAAGTCTTATAATAAATATCTACTCAGGGTAACGTAATTGTCTAACCTATGTATTTTTGGAAGAATTAATACAATATTTACATAACATGAAAATTCCTAAAATGAAACCATTAAAATCCTATAATTTAATGCAAAGTAAAATGCTCAGCACCAAAAAAACACAAAACCAACAAAAAAGGTCTTCAAAAGTGATCAAAAAGACCGAACTCTTTAATTTCCATAAATCTAAGCGCGAACTAAGTATAGTTTGGCTAAACGGTCACTTAACCCTTCAAAGGGTCGGCCGGTTTGGAGTTACGAAAGGGACAAATCTGAATAAATCGTATGTGGAAACTAACAGTATGAGTAAAACATTTTATATTTATTTTCTTACTACGTAACCAAGTTTTTCAATCTGCATGATAATTATTTTAGCAGCATGCAGAATAAGTGACCTCATCCCAAGGGCTACCCCAATTTAATATGATTCGTGTAATTACATTGGTATTATATTATATACTATATAACGGATACGACTAAGCTCTACTAAACTATTAGAAATGCTTTAGGCTTCTACTGACTGCTGACTACATTCAATAACAAATAACTTTAATATCTAAACTGGCGAGAGGTCTCTAGAATGCGAGGGTCCGCCTGGGTAGGTTTTTTTTTTGTTTTGAATGACGAGACGAGCATGCCGTTCGCCTGATGGTAAGCGATACAACCACCCATAAACAGTAGCAACACCATCCAGCACCTTGAGTTACAAAGTACTGTGTGGCATTCCACTGCGCTCGTCATCCTGAGACATAAGATGTTAAGTCTCATTATGTCCAGTAGTTACACTGGCTACAATGTCCTTCAAACCGAAACACAACAGTGCATCCACACTGCTGCTTGGCGGTAGAAATAGACGTTGTGGTGTTACCCACTCAGACGGACTCTTACATATGAGACCACCATTAAACCACAATGACTATTTCTTTCACCAAGCAGCAATGTGCATGCACTGTTGTGTTCCGGTTTAAATGACAATCTAGCCATTGTAATTAAGGCTAGGCTTTAAGAGGCTTATCATCTTATATCTCAGGGTGGCGAGCACAGTGGAGTCATACGTAGTACTTTGTAATTCAAAGATCTATAAGGTATTGATATTGTTAATGGACGGCCGTACCATCAGGCGAACGGCATCGTGCCCTGATACTACTGCAATAATAATAATACCAGCCCTGTATTAAATACTGCCCACTGCTGAGCACAGGCCTCCTCTACTACTGAGAGGGGTTAGGCCTTAGTCCACCACGCTGGCCTAGTGCGGATTGGCAGACTTCACATATCCTCGAAACTCTTATGGAGAATTCTCAGGTATGCAGGTTTCCTTCGCCGTTAAAGCGGACGATAATTGATAATAATAAGTACACACGTAACTTCGAAAAGTTAGAGGTGTATGCCTTGGGTTTTGAACCTACCGACATTGTCTCGGCAGACCATTCCATTCCCAACTAGGCTATCGTCCACTACCACATATACAACTGCAATATAAAAAAAATAATTAAAAAATAAGTCCGTATAATTTGAAATAATAACTGGAAGCACTTATGGTCCTAAAATTATCTTCCAAACATTGCACTATTATTTTACTATTGTGATTGCACAAAAAATATAACGTCTATCCATACATTATAAACATCGTAAACTTAAACATCTAATGCTGACCCATTTGATGATTACCAGATACTTTAATCCAATGCCGATGAAGTCATTTCAAAGCAAAAATCCCTTGTTTGTTTAGCATTAAATATTATAATAGGGGTCTAAACGATCCACCTTGGGTAAATAAAGGGTTGACTCCGAATTTATTGGGTTAACATATGGGCGGCATTTCTTTGTAAACAATGATTGTTGATTTAAAAAATGTGATGCGCTGTTTTCGTCACTTCCATGACATGATTTAAATTACAATAAATTTCAAAATCAAGTTTTTTCACCCTAACCGATAGATTTTTTGACATCGATCCAGTGACCTATATCAAAGTGTGATATACCAAAAATTCGCAAAAATCAATCACTCGCGCGCCGGTAGCGACGCCCCGCGGCGTCGGCTACCGCGGAGTCGTCAACAAAAAGCTGATCGATTCGCAAAAAAAATGACAGATCGCACTTTCGTCGCGCTTTCGATTTTGAATTTTTCACGCCCACTAATAGTGATGAGGAGGCTCTCATGGTCAACAAATAAAAAATCAGCAATGCCAAACTTCCTGTTATTTAAAATGTTTTAAAATTTACACTTGTTCTTTTCCTGGTAAATGATAAGCATAGTAAATTCCATAAAAAATGAGCTGAGAGACAGGTTTTCATAAACATTACGCCGTTGTCCCCTAAAGGGTAAGCAGAGAAGCAACCAGGGTATCCACTTTTCGCCTTGGATATTCCGTCTCATGATTATGATGTCCCATGATTAGTAGCAAAACTCAATATCACTTTATCAACCTGGGATTCAAACCCGGAACCACAAAACAGTGGTCGAGACAGTTTCCGTTTTTATAGAATACTTAAATTTTTAGAATACTTTATAGTGAAGAATACTAAAACGAATACTAAATTACCTCAGAAAACAGAATCAAAATAATGATATCTTCATAAATTGAGAAGACAGCCTTGTTATGACAGTTAAACAGTATATTAACTGCAGTTTGTCCAAACAAGATGTAATTTACGCAAACATGAATAAGCGTTGATTGTGTCATGATGATGACTTAATCAAAACATCCTGCCGCCGTGGGAAACGTAAAGAAATTATCCTCAATCTGATGTTCGGGGAATTATTTACTCTGCGTATCACTTAAATGTCGTTAACAAAGCGAAAAATGGTACAAACATTAAAATTATGTATGTAATTAAATCATTTATGGAATATATATTTTTGTACAAATGAACGACAAGAAGAATAAGCCACTCTAAAAATATTTGTGATATGTAAACTCTTAAACGGTAGTAACGCAATCTAGAACATGAAATAGCTCAGCACTACGGGGCGCGGATCGGACGGTAGTTATCTATGAAGATATGTTGTTAAATCTCATAATGGTAATTACATTGACAATAATGTCCTTCAAATACAACAATACAGGCACACCTTTGCTTGGCGGAAGAAACAGAAATTGCTTTGGTACCTAGACGGACCCTTGCATACGAGGCATTTACTACCTGGGAAGAAAGTAGAAAGAAGAAAAATACTTGAACATAAAATTAGAGTATTCATTTGAATAGCTAATTTATAAATAATTAATATATTATCATTTCTACCGCTACCATTATCATCCAATTTATGTTTTCTAATGCCTCACAACATTCTAAGCACTGAATATTATGCAATTTCAATCAAATCTAAAACATTCCCAAACAACACACGTGTTACAAACACATCAACATCCATCTTAATCCAGAAATTAAGTCAAAAACTCAACATTAGTAACAACAAAAAGTTCCCGAATCAATTGACAATACATATTTTTTCACACTAGCGACCTCGAATAATGAAACCGCGGGGGATGGATTTCCTAATTTAATTCGAATTCATACAATGGCACCCAACAGTTCGCCTCCGCCACACAAAGAATGACATTTAAAAAATGGTTCCTAAAAATGCAGTTCTTGCACATATACCGCTTCTGACACGGGCTACCGGATTAAATAATTATATTTCTTTAATTAAATTTATTGGTCAAGTGTGACGGGAATGGTCATAAAACCATACGCAACCCACAATTTTTATTATACCGGTCTATTTAAAACACTAATTGACGTTTTAGTTTGCATTCTATTTATTCATATAGGTTTGGTGCCCCTTTTTAGTTATTTTCTAAATAATCACACTCATACTCAAAATCAAATGAATAAACCACTAGCGTGATGATAAGTGCAAGAAGCATCAACATTCAGACTTCTGAACATTGAATATAGTATCAATATCGACCCACACGGGCACTCCCATAACAAAAAAGCCTTTCCATTGGTTAAATATTAGAGCGTATACACACACACACACACACACATATACGCCTTTTATCCCTGATGGGGCAGGCAGAAGCGCACCTAGTGCACCCACTTTTCGCCGTGCATATTCCGTCCCATGATGTGATCGGGGGCGAGCCTACCGCCTTATCGGGCACAATTCCCAGACTCCGGGCTGATACTAAATTTAATACCCAGTATCATATTGCCCGACCCGGGGATCGAACCCAAGACCTCAGCATTGCAGTCGTACTGTTACACAACTACGCCACCGAGGCAGATTAGAGTGTATAATATTTTATAATATTCATTAACAATAAATATCATTATTTCAAATTGTCCCTTCCTAGTCGATTTCGGCCACGGCGGCTAATCTCAACGGAGATCAGCCAGGTACGAAGGAGTTATTATAGTACACAAGTGTGTGCGCAATACACGGGGTGCCCTCGCTATTCCTTCACTCTCATAGTCACGTAATCCGACATGATCGAAGAGAGATCAAGCGCAGGACCAACGGCTTTACGTGCTTTCCGAGGCACGGGGGTCGCACACAGCCAACTTCCTGACTCCGAGCTGCGACTGAGTAATTTTTAAGATGGAAAAGCCTAGTCACAATGTTTTTGGCTCGACCCGGGATTTGAACCCAGGACCTCAGTGCGCAAATCGTACTCGCAACACGTACGCCATACAATTACACCACCGAGGCAGTCAAGGCAGTATTACAAATTACTCTCACTTTGAGACCACAAGAATAATTCGTACTTTATTAAGAATATTAAAAAGGCACCACCACAGACAACCTCTGTACAAAATTTAAAAAAAACATGAAATCTGAAAGAACAAGTCACAGTGACACCGAATTTTAAATGTACTCAAAAATCAAAAATACTATAAAAATATGGTATGAAAAATAAATAGGTATTCAATAAAAAAATTATGCCCAGTATCCTCTAAATCGTAAGTATGCAACGTTACTTTTGTTTGGTTTATTAATGTTTTGTTTATAGTTCGCTAATTCGCCTCCCGCACGAAACCCAACTAATTGACTCTGTGGAAAGAGATAAAGTTACGATGCGGCCAATAATTAATTATCTTTTCCGTAGACAATATAGATGTCCTGTACTATAGGCCGCACAATCGATCTCTCTCTCTCTCTTTCTCAAACACTTTTCTGCAATTTTCACAGATACATACGAAACACTATCTATTCTCTGTATGGTATCTAATGCCACGTACGAACGTCACCATAGCCAAATCTGGCTATATGACTACCATAACTCAAATGTAATACCTCTCCAGATAATCATCATGGCTGCCGCTGTAGTCGGGAGCTATGGCGAGGGCGTCATCAATTCCAACAGTATCAGGGTCACCGAAATCCATGGCGATGAAATCCAGGTACTACAAGCCAACACATCTTCAGAGACATTCTCGAGGAAAAACTCTACTGAGTCTTCGGAACAGGTTAAGTATTATGTAATGAATAAAGGTATTCTGAGGTCAAGTAAAATACTTCATAAACTATTCGGATACCCATCCAGTATTTTCGTACTTTTTATAACATACAATACAATAAATCTACAAAACCTGTCTACTCTAAATTATTTTTCTTTGCATTTACCAAATCCACCACATTAGCGATTTGATAGAGTAAGGTTAATTAACTGACTTCAACAATAAGAGTTTCGCAATTCATGTGTTAGTATTTATTATAAATTTTACTCCGAGATTTGTGAGCCTATTAACGTAATTATTTTTCTATTAATTTTAATTTATTAGATGTCGCTTGTAGGTGTAGTAGTAGGTCGGTGGAATATAGACTGATGTTATCTGTGATTTTTTTCATGTTAATGTCGCCCTTATTCATAATAGAGACTAATACAAGAAGTTCGTGAATTGTCCATTTACTCACTACTGGGGCGCTCTAAAGGCAATAAAAAATCTTGTGGGCCTTATTAAGTTCTTTCCAGGTGATATCGTCGTCATCATATATCTTGGCTAGTGATGTAAGCGACCTGAGTGGAGACGTGGACCGCTGGATAAATGGCTCCCACACCTCACCACCGGCCAGGCCAACAGGAACTCAGGGCAGCAGGTAAAAATAGCAAATTTTAATAAGTAACACGACTGTCCATTGTAGAAAATCTAGTCAAAATTAAAATACATAATATTATTATGTACAGTCAGAAGCATAAATATCTGTACAAAATCAACATTTCAAATCGCCTATACACGCGTTAAGTTAAACCTAAACCTTTTTTTCTTTGTTTGAAGTAAAATAAATCCCTTTTATTTTATTTTTGTGAAGAGAAAAAAAAAGATTAGTAAGAACAAAAAAGTATGTAGGCGATTTGAAATTTTGAATTTGTTCAGCTACTTATGCTGGTGACTGTACCTACAATTACAATTTACATGTACCAACTCCTCCTCGTAATGCCTAATAACAAAACTGAATTTTAACTTGGCCCGATCTGGAAATCAAATCGAGGACCTGCCAGTCCACACCTCATTTACTATTAACTATTAATTGATTCGAGGGTACAATTTCAAAGCTCTTGTTCCAGGGCGCGGGAGGCTCAGCGGCCGCCATTGACGTCAACATGTACCAACAGCATGTGGTATCTAGTGGCCATGATCCTACCACTGTTCAGCGTGCACAACTGTGTGATGACCCTGAGATGCACGCCCAGGTATATCAACCTCACCTGATTATACACTTTCTTACGCCACCTGTTGACATAATTAATAAACTAATGAATGGTTTGTATGCGTTTAGTGTTTTAGTTCGGTTGTCAGTAATAGATGGCGCTATTGAACAAATATTGTAATAATTTTACATTAATGATCACTAGATGGCAGAAACAGTATCACTAAAAAGACTTTACCTAATACCTACTCATATAAAAGTTTGATATATAGTACTGGTTTATTCATGATCTATAAACAACACGATAAAGTTTATTAGTTTTCAGCGCTGATTAATAAAGTAACAACAAGCACGCACACAGACACATACACACACTCACGCCTTTCATTCCCGAAGGGGCAGGTAGAGGCGCAACTAATGCCCCCACTTTTCGCCGTGCGTATTCCGTCCCATGATGTGATAGGGGGCGAGCCTATCGCCATATCGGGCACAAATTCCAGACTCCGGGCTGATACTGAGTAGATAAACCCAATATCACTTTGCCCGACCCGGGGATCGAACCCGAGACCCCAGCATTGCAGTCGTACTGTAATACAACTACGCCACCGAGGCAGTCAACCAGGCAGGCAACCAGCCAACACCTAGTTGAAATACTTAATACTTATTGGAGTCACCAGAAGAATTGAATTGGGAATCGAATTATAAGAGCTGAGAGTTGTCTTTTTAAAAAGTCCGACAATCAATAATTTTCCTTTTTATTATGATTGTCCTCAATATTCTATCTTGAGTTCACAAAAAGTTCTCTAACTATACTGTTTAATGTCTTTGTGACTTGCCTAAAGCCAAGTTGTCATTTGTATGTCATTTTAGAGCCCCATGACAGGGCTCACAAAAATTCACAATACACAAATCGTGTATTACCTACAGGGTTTTTGCCAAATATTTGTTATTGTTACATGCTGCATATCCCTCCCAGTATATTAACATCTTGATAAAGAATATACCATCGAGGCTGAAATACGGCTAGAGTGGCGTGGCTAAAGCTACTACTACTGACTGTGCGAAGTCATAAACCCAGCGAGAATTTTGACATCGCGATGCAGATAATGCATAAACTGTGCAGCGACATCTAGGGCGGTTCCTTGAACGAAGAAATAATTCCTAGTTTTAAATATATTATCATTGGAAACCATTTGAATTGGTATAAAGTATAATTTTAAATATTGAATAAAAAATATTTTTACGCCTATGGGTTTATTGAAAATCTTATTTATAAAATATTGCTATGATAATTTTGGCAGGCACTTTGCTTTCTACGAAAGTATACTCGTCACGCTACCTCAAGTTTTTATATTCTTATTTTTTGAAATTTTGATTTTTCAGTACCGTGGCCAACGCAGCAGAGGTCCTCATCCACCATTTGACCCTGATGTGTTCCCGGGCTAAGGCCCACATACAGAGAGTGGCACGGGACCGCTTCGCTGGCGAAGTATTCGCTGCGACCATGGACGTAGTCCTCGTAGTGTATGCCCTGGGATTCCTGTTCCTATCCATGTACCAGGCTATGATGATTGGATGAATATGCCAGACCCGATTTTGTGAATTTGGTAATAAAGTTTGTAACTGCTTAAAAGGTTTTTAATTACTGACTAAAGACAATAAAATAGGGATTATTTCATTTGTGTCGGCGGAAATCGCACTATTCTTACGAAATGGAACAAGATCTCACTTCACGTTGCTAATAAAAGGCAGCGGTTATATCACGATCGAGCCTGGGCATCATGCTTTAGACAATTTAAACAAATGGCTTTATCAATTAGTATCAACCATTAAAAAATTCAGAATCCTATCCCTACAAAATCAGTTTTTTTCTACTAAAACATGATGTAAGCTTCCTTTTAACTCTGGAGTGGCTTTTCATTTTATTTATTTTGGGTTATTCGGGGAGCTTACGGCTAATTTTACAAAATAAGTTGTAACTTAAATAACTATAGGTATGCCAATTACAAGCTTCCACAGGTAGAAAAAAAGAAACAATAAATCTATACCTACAACAATAAAGGACAATGGCGAAAACGTATTTATAAAAAAACTATGCGTTTAGAAATTCCATACTTGGTAATCTCAATATAATTATTTTGTATGATTTTACAGCATACCAACTTTAGTCGTATAAGTTGCATACATTATTAAAAAAACTTAATTGACTTTTTTTGTAATTTGTCACGGCCATTTTTTATGAATGGCATAGGACCTTTTAGGCTACCAAAACATCATTATCATCCGGTCTCTAAAAATTGCAAAAATATATCTGACTAAAAAATGTTCATTAGGAATAACAACAAAGATCTCAGCTTTCTTGCTACATGTTTATTACTATGTATATTCTATTCTATACATTCTTACCAGCTGCCTTTTGGCTGTATAGTTACGGTCATTGCTTATCTCATTTTAGAAAAAAAAGCTATTTCCGTCATTTCGTTTCTAGCATGTATTTTTGTAAAATGTGTGATAATATATTGTGTTGATTGAAAATAATGTACCTGGTTGAGCAACCGTACTGTAGGTTGCTGCGCTCATGCCATGACAGTTGTCTGGTATTTGGGACGGGCCAGTCGCCTGACATCAAGGCAATATATCTGCCCCGGCAGAATTTTCAGATCAGATATTTATCAGAGAGAATGATTATGAAGAAGATGAATAAACATAAAAAAAACAAGTGTTTTATTTTTCTCCAGAACTCGTTTTTATTTAAAAAGAAATCCCGAAATATAGGACTTAGGGTCTGAACGTATTTTCTCCCAATAGTTCCAATAGTTTCAGAGTTTATTAAAATAAACAAATCTGCTATTTCCTATAGTAGTAAAGATAAAAAATGTTTTGATATATACCTAAGCTTGTATAGCTGAGGTAGGTGCATGCCGCGCGCTAGTATGCCGTGTGGCGGATCACCTTCTCCATGTTTAGTGAAATGTTAGGTTCGAATGTGGTAAGGGAGGGCCTCACTTGAGAATAAACAGATTACCAAACATTTTGAGTTTCATTATTTATATTATTGTGTAAAAATCAATTCATAAATGTCAACTAAATCATAACCTCAAAATCTTTAAAATGAAAAATCTTTAGTTCTAGACTTTTTTCACTAATAATCTTGATACATAATTGTTTGGGAATTGCTGTTGAATTGTTATATATTTTTTTTACTTCTAAATGCTACACATTTACATCAACTAAAATCATGTATGGAGACCTGCCATTGTCCTTTAAGTTAAAGTTACAATTCAGTTTTGACAATAGGCTTGGCTCAGTATATAAAGTGCTTTTTAGTTTCCGTGTACTACCACAAAACAAATCAATATTGTTACTATTATTTAATTCATTAAATAAACGTAAAACTCTTGGTAAGTAGCTGTTGGAGCGATAAACACTGTGGCAAAATGGAATGTGGAGTAGGCTGCTGTGGCTGATACGCATGCTTCTATTGGTGGTGATAAGTTTGACACTGCTAAGAAGTTGCGGACAATCTAATTTGTTCTGTGCTATATTTAGAAGGAAACAGATATCGGTTATATTTCTACGCAGACAAAGGGGCAGAAAATGTAATTTAGTGCATTGTTGGGTGTAGGGGAGGTATTTGAGCTTGAATTTAAAACCCAGGTATCTAATAAAACGCTTCTGAATCTTTTCTATATTGTTTATATAGATGTTGTAACAAGGGTTTCAAATTTGGCAAGCATACTCCAGATACCTCTACGAGGTGCCTGGCCCTGACTCGGAAGCGAGGGCCAACTCCCTCGCTGAAAAGATGAGGGAGGTGTTCCGCGGAACGGAGCTGGCGAAAGACGTTCGCTTCTCTCGTCCGTTCAAGACCGCGGACCTGCGAATATCCGAGTTGGAACCGTCTGCCGACCCGGAAATGGTCGCAGTGGCCCTCGCAAGTGCTGGGGAATGCACACAATGCGGAAGATATTAAGGTCGGGGAGATCCGCCCCGACGGTTCCGGCCTTGGCGCGATCTGGGTGCGTTGCCCAGCCAGAATAATGTTACCGTAGCAGGATCTGCTACCGCTGCGGTCTAGAGGTCCATAAGGCCAAAGAGTGCTCTGCAGACCCGCACTGTGCAATCTGCGCAGCTGAGGGCAAACCTGCGGGGCACCAGGTGGGCGCCAAGGCATGTGTCGCCTCCTCGCGCCCCCGTCGCGTTAATCGCGGAGGGGGCGCCGGGGTTGTGACCCAGCTGGACCCGTCCCGCCGAGAGACCGCCATGGAAGTCGCCCGTTAATATGGCGCAACGATTCCTCCAGGCAAATATTAACCACTGCGCCACGCACATGGCGTGGCCCTGGAGGAATGGCCGATCGCGTCCAGGTTAGCCGTCGTGAATCGCGGGCCGGTGGAAACCTGTGTGCGGCACAATGGCGGCTTGGTGGTTGACATAACGTTCGCCACCCCAGCACTCGCCCACCGTGTCCGAGACATGAGACGTGGAGGGTTCTGGTGGGCGAGGAGACGTTGTCGGATCACTGATACATTCGGTTCGACGTCTCCTCAACTCCTCCTCGGTCTCGTGGTGGCTTAATCGCCCCGCGATCGGACGGCCCGCTTTGGGCGCTAAAGCGCCTTGATGTCGAGGCCTTGAAGGAGGCTGCTCTGGCCCAGGCGTGGATTCCCGTGCCAGGTGGGCCAGTACGAGTCGAAGAGGAGGCGGAGTGGTCCGGGGTGACGATGTCGCGTGTCTGTGACGCGGCCATGCCCCGAGTCCGACGCCTTCCTGAGAAACGCCAGATGTTCTGGTGGTCGGTGGAGCTCTCGCAGCTGCGTGCATCGTGCGTAGTTGCCCTCCGTCGAGTTGGCACGCATCATCGTCGCCGGATTCGTTTACCCGATGACGAGGACCACGAACGGCTTCTTCACGGCCTCTACAAAGAGGCCAAGAGAGCGCTGCACGTGAAAATATTGAGGGCAAAGAATGCGGCACAAAAATAATGCCGAATGGCATGGCCGATCCACGATCCATGCGATTTTGCGGGTCAAAGCACAAGCGGAGAACGCAATCGCCCGGGCTGAAGTGGTCGTGGCGGTGTCTCTTGACATCGCTAACGCGTTTAATACCCTGCCCTGGGCGTGCATACACGAAGCACTGCGGTACCACGAGGTGCCACCATATCTTCAGCGTCTGGTCCGGTCGTACCTATCTGATAGGTACATAGTGTATCCCGGCGCTGATGGGTGGCACCGAAGAGCAATGGCCTGCGGTGTTCCACAGGGCTCAGTACTGGGCCCACTCTTGTGAAACATCGGCTACAACTGGGTGCTCCGTGGTACCAAACCTCAAGGCATCGCTGTTGTCTGCTACGCGGACGACACACTGGTAATAGCAACGTCTAGGACCTTCCAGGAGGCTGCTCTGCTCGCCTCCTCTGGTACCGAGCAGATGGTCAACAGGATTCAGCGACTGGGTCTCAAAGTGGCCCTTTACAAAACCGAGGCCCTTAATTTCCACGGGCCCCGGAAGAGGCCACCTACGGGGGCCCATATCATAGTGGAGAGGGTGCGGATTCCTATCAGCTCCACGATGAAGTATTTGGGTCTGGTGTTGCACAGCCGGTGGGACTTCCGTGCCTACTTTCAGATGTTGTCGCCGAAACTGCTGAGGGCTGCAGGTGCGTTCGGACGCCCGCTGCCAAACTTGGAAGGTCCCGGTAACCCCTGCCCAAGTTTATACGCTGGAGTTGTGCGGTAAATGGCCCTATACGGTTGCCCCGTTTGGGCCGAGTCCCTGAATTCTCGATGCGTCGCACTACAGCGCAAGCCGCAGCGTATAGTGGCGCAGCGACTCATCAGGGGCTACCGCACAGTCTCCCACGAGATGGCCTGCGTCTTGGCCGGCACTCTGCCATGGGAATTGGATGCTAAATACCTCTCGTCAGTATTCTTCTGGCGTGAGGAGGCATCACGTCTCGGGCGGAGACTGGCCCCGAGGGAGGTCCAGGCCCAATTGGCCTCCATCCGCAGCGCTCTTAGAGCAGTCGTCGGAGGAGATCTCTCGCTGTGGGCCGTGGTGTCTGCCATGATTGGCGGCTGGAGGTCTTGGTGAGCGGTGGTCTCCTTCTGCGAGTGCGTCATCTCGCGGAAGGAGAGCCCTGGGCGGGATCGTGAGCAGAACGATCCCACCCGCAGCCAGAGGAGACGTAGGAGGCGCCGGGTGGACGACTGACCGGCGCCTCGTGCCCAGTGGTCCGGGGACATTTATAGAGATCCGCCACGGCATCCTCTGCCTGTCGTAAGAGGGCTTCGAGAGAGTCGCCGGGCGAGCAGCGGGGGGCTGCTCAGTCCTATTTAAGCGACTCCAAGGTGGATGTCAATGCGGGTGGTCGGTCTCCCGTTGTCATAGACGCCAAAGGCGTCTTTTAGAGTTCGGGGGCATCTTAGCCCCTTGTATAGAGAAGGGCCACAACGGCATCGCGCAGAGATGGTCCCGTGTAGCTATCTTCGTGCAACAAGATACCCCGGGGCCGTCCCGTATGCACCGAAGAAGGCCACCGCGGGTTTTGGTTGGTATGCCGGTGTAGGGTGTACATAGTGTTAGGGACTCGGTTCAATGCTCGCTCGGATGATGCTTTACTCCCGGGTGTCGACATTGGACCGTAAGACTGTGTGAAACCAACATAACCGTTCCACTCACTCCCCCAGTGGTGGTAGCAACAACGCGTTTTTCCCCGAGAAAAAAAAAGCATACTCCAGATGACTGCATACATAATCACAATAGAGAGTTTTAATTGTTTTCATATTCTTCAATGGTCTAGATGGTCTGGTTTTCAATTAATATCGTAGCAATAAAATCTACGAATAGTTGTTAGTCACGTCCTAAGAATGTCTTCACGACAACGATGTTTACACAATTGTCCATACAACCTGAAGGACAGGAAGTTACAAATATATTAAATACATTGCTACTAATGTAGGTGACATTGTATTAAACAAATATGAAATTAACGTAGGTCATTCAACGACCTATCGCCTAGTAAGAAGTAGAACGGATTGCTGAAGTGAAAGTCGTAGGTTTGAACCCGGCCTCCAAGGCACGCAGCTCTAGGTGTCGAAGTTATGTCCTTGTTTATTATTATTTATCGTAAGTAAGTTAGAAATTAGAAATTAGAAATTATTTATTTGTTACAAAGAAATTATTTAACAAACAGTACTGTCAGGGGCCTTTTTTTAGGTAACAATTATACCTGTGCCAAAAGGCCCCCCTCTTCCATTACTAAATTAAACAAAGAAATATGAAAAGTAAAAAAAAAAAAAAAAAAAGAAAATATATATATATATATATATATATATACAAATCTTACAAATCATAATATAAAACTCAATAAAAAAGTATATAAAAAAAGTATATTTGTGTGTGATGGTAAATGCGTATTGAGTATGTGTGGTGAATTGTGCGTGGATGTGTTCGAGTCTGAGTGAATGTGTGAATTTGCTCTTGTTTTTGTCATTAAACTAAGTTATACGATTTAGAATTATCTCAGTTTCATCATATGTGAGAGACATGAGCCAATCAGTTAAGGTTTTTTTACATTCTCTATTAGTTTTAAGGTAAATTTCTAGTATTTTATTAATTTTATTATATAGATAGCTGCTCAGTCCTAAGTACTGATGCTGTGCAAAAGATGTTTTGAATTTATTCGTAACAGCTACATCATACTTTCTTCTTTTTATAAGATTTCGGGATTCAAAAACTATACTTCTGTGCATTTTTAGAGTACAATTTAATATAAAAAGCTTTCTGACGCTTAATAAACCACATGCACTGTATAAGCAATCAGTAGGAAAGCGGTAAGATTTAAAAAACATTATTTTTAATAGCGAACGTTGCACCCTTTCTAGGACTAAAATTTTTGTTTTGGAAGCACCTCCCCAAATGGATATACAATAGGTCATTACAGACTGAGCCAGAGAGATATATATTTGCTTAAGAAGGTCCTCAGAGGCCACATGTCTCAATTGCTTAAATATCCAAAACAATTTTCTAATACGGGTACATACTAAATCAATGTGGTCATGCCAAGACAAACGCTGATCCAAAACAATGCCTAAGTACTTTGCTTTGTTTACTTTTTCGATAGTTGGACAATTGCACAAGCCGGAACTACCACACTCATGAATTTTTATTTTGTAAGTTCCATCAGGTTGAGTCCTGGAAGTCAAAGAGAAGCACATAAAATTAGTTTTGTGAGTATTTAGAGTCAACAAATTATTATTTAACCAATGTACAACTCTAGACATACCCATCTCAGTATTCCTGCGGATATGTTCCCAATTATTTCCTGTAAAAATTATTGCAGTATCATCTGCGTATGAAAACACTTTGGCCGCACCTAACTCTAGTTCACACAAATCATTTATGTAAACCAGGAACAAGGTGGGCCCCAACACACTGCCTTGCGGAACACCAAAAGCTACAGATGAATCATCACTAAAATATTGATCTATTTTAACTCTTTGAATCCGGTTTGCCAGATAATTACTAAACAGTTTTAAGGGTATCCCTCTAATACCAATTCGTTCCAGTTTATCTAGAAGAATGGGGACAGAAACAGTGTCGAAAGCCTTTTTTAGATCAAGAAATACTGCGAGACATTTATTTCCACAATCAAGGTGATGGGTAATGAGAGAAGTTAAAGCATCAACTGCATCTTCCGTTGATTTACCCTGCCTAAAACCATACTGTGATTTCGATAAAATCTCAAATTTGTTTAAATAATTTACCAATCGTTTATTTAATAGTTTTTCTAAGATTTTGGATATTGATGGTAATATAGAAATTGGTCTATAGTTATTAATGCTGTCCCTGGTCCCATTCTTATATACTGGTATAACATTCGAAATTTTTAATGACACAGGAAAAATCCCCTGATGGAAACACAGATTTGCTAAATGAACAATAATCGGAATAATCTCAATTTTAGCAATTTTGAGAAAGCTTGTAGGTATATTATCATATCCAGATGAACTATTAGACTTAAGTGTCATGAGAATATCATGAACTTCTTCCTCGTCAGTGTCGAAGAGTACAAATGATGTTAATTGCAATTTCAAGTTACTGCAAGAGCCAGTAGAATTTAGGTTATTTTTGAGTAAAATAGTTTCAGCAAGTTGCTGTCCAACGCCTATAAAATATTCATTAATACTATTAACAGCTTCAAGTGGGGATTTATTGCCATCTAAAAGAATGCTACAATCTGTTTTAGTTTGTTTAAATTGAGTAATATTATTTACTGCACGCCAAAGATTTTTACTATTTTTTACTGCATTTGATAAAAGGTCTTTTTCGTATGTTCGTTTTAGCTTTTTAATCAACTGAGTACAATAGTTCCTATACCTCTTATAACTCAACCTAAGGATCATATTAAATGGATCATTTTTCATTTGTTTTTGTAATTTGTTCCGGTGTCTAATGCATCTTAGTATACCAGGTGTAATCCACGGTTTTATAACTCGATTCTTTCTAGGTATAGTTGTTACACGGGTGTTTTCTTGTATAGATTCCGTGATTTTTTTAATTAGCAATTCTATAACAGTATTAGGATTATCCAAAAATAATAACTCCTCAATGTTTTTATTAATTAAGGTCTTAACAGCCATATCATAATTCGTTATTGGTTTGGCTTTCTGAAATTTTTTAACAATTTTTATTTTTGCCAAGTTTAGAAAAATTAAGGAATGGTCTGTTATAGTGGTGTTTAATACTGCAGTAACTGCTGATATTTTAGTTTTATTAATTTTCATCATGAAATGATCTAAACAATTATTTAATCGAGTAGGAAACATGAGACCAGGCTTCAATCCATGCATAGCTAACATATTCAAATAATTATGTCGATTTTTGCATTCATAAGCTTGCTCGTTTACTGAGGGAGTAATATTTATATTAATATCGCCCGTAATGATAATACATTCATGTTTACTAACAGATTCCAGGTATGAATTGAGCGAACTAATAAACCTCTCCGCATCAGTATTCGATGGCGATCTATATATACCTAAAATGATATTATTATTCGCATTAATTTCCAAGCAGGAAGCTTGATCTAATTTGATTTCTTTGACGTTAACCTTAATCCTATTAGTGGTATATGCTACAACACCATCGTTTTTATTTACGTGATTAGACGTATAAAACGCAGTGTAATTTAATAACATTGGTATAGGTTTGTTTGAGTTGAGTTGACTCTCAGTAAGTATTAAAATATCTGGATTAAATTGAAAGCTAGTCAAATTTAACTGGAGATCATCAAAATTGCTGTAGATGCTCCTTATATTTTGGCACAAAATCTTAAAATCATTTTTCTTAATATCAATGAGCTTAGGTATATCTTCAATATCACATTGAAAAGATTCTGCAACATTTTCATTATCTATATCCTTCAAAGTTTTAAGCGAAAGATCCATGATATAATAATATATACTTGTTTGGGCAGCATATCAGTTCATGCCAATAACCAAATGAAAAATGTATTATACAGATGACTAAAAGGGCAAGAATTAATCGATCGGTGTTTTTAAAAACAAAGCAGATTGAAGACATTTGTGCCATCATGTACAATTGAGCAAAAATATGTCGTATTGCTAGTGTGTCTATGTCTATAGAATGAGTTTGAATGATTGTTGTTATAATAATCTGTAATTTTGGAGTTTGTGTGTAAAGTGTTGTTATGTAATATGGAGGGATATAGCATTTATAGTATTTATAAGTAATAGTAAAATAAGATAAAATAAACAAGAATATTATCAGTATAACAAAGTGATGATCTAAACTACTTAAGCTAGACACTTTATCTAGTCACGATTCTTGTATAAGCTGATTAATTTGTGATTCAGATTTAATAATTATAATCGGGGAGTTATCATTTTTCCTTATGTAAACTTTACAATAGGCTGTCCAGCAATACTTATATTTCTTAGCTTTTACAAGATCTCGTGCCAGAAAGTAAAGACGAGAACCTTTAGGGGTGAGCTGTTCCGAAACAAAGATAGGCGTATCTTCATTTTTACGGCAGCCTAAGAGTCTTGCGCATAACTTAGTTTTATGCTTATTATTATACGCTTTACACTTCTTCAAAAAATCTGTCTTTATAATTGTAGATGAAGTTTCAATTACCACTGGAGTACTTTGTTCACCATCTCTCTTTCCTGAAATCTCTCTTTCCTGAGTGCCTGAGAATTCTTCATAAGAATTTCGAATTTCGAAGTCTGCCAACCTGGACTAGGCCAGCGTGGTGGGCTAAGTGGGCCCTCTCTGTCATAGAGGAGGTTCTAGACATTGTAGGGATTTAACAGAATCATGCGTGCCAGTATAAAAACCATTTTAATGATCGAAACTAACATTTTATTTTATGTAACACTATAATATTTTGTTGCCTATTTCAAATAATAAAGAACTATTTCGCAGCTGGTTAAATAACAAAACATCATCAAATTAGTTACAGCATTGTAGAATAATCGTGCTTCAACGAGGTGACACTGAATTCGTTTTTTTTAAATTAAGATAAGTACAAAGTAAGAAGTGTCATAATCATAATACTTTGTGAAACATACGTAAGGCCCTATACAAACGACATGCGCACGTTTTTACAAAATATGCCCACAATTTTTCACTGTTTTTCTTATTAAAACGCACTAGATTTAAGTCGACGAACTTAAAAAAAAACGTAAACCTCCTAGCCAGTTTCGGCCACGGCGGCCAATCTCAACGGAGATTGGCCAGGTACGCAGGAGATAATATAGTGCACAAGTGTATGCGCAATACACAGGTGCACTCGCTATTCCTTCACTCTCATAGTCCGGTGAGACGGCAATGCGACATGACCAGAGAGAGATCAGGCGCAGGACCAACGGCTTTACGTGCTTTTCCGAGGCACGGGGGTATCACACCGCCACCTTCCTGACTCCGAGCTGCGACTGAGTAATTTTTAAAATGAAAAAACCCAGTCACAATGTTTTTGGCTCGACCCGGGATTCGAACCCAGGACCTCACCGCGCAAATCGTACTCGTAACGCGTACGCAATACAACTACGTCACCGAGGCAGTCATAAAAACACTGACTGTTTTACACATGGAGACCCCGATCAATTGGTGCGTACTTTGCAAACCGTAGCGGACGAACTCAGCCAGTGGTTCCACAATTCACCATCAATCCCACAAAAAGTCAGGCAATCCTCTTCACTAAGAAAAGAAAAGTCCAAGCGCCTAACGCTTCAGTCCCGCCCCCCGAGGCAATTCTTGTGCTTTGGGTCTTCACACCCAATGCACGCCCATGCGCGGGGGAACATTAGTCGCGGGCCGAGGCACACAGTCAGTGTGTATACCTCTTGGTTGCATAACACATTGAGGCCTAAAAGGGCCCGCGAACATTTCCTGGCACCCTTTTCCTTTCCGCCCATCCTGAGAACCTTTCTCCACTCCCCACCTTTCCTTCCATCATCCTTTTCCGCTTCCTTCCCAGGCCCCTGCAGTCGTCAAGCCGGGGGACTCCAGTATCCCATTCGCAGGTTTCCCCCGGTGTTGACTGCAGGATCGCCTACCGAAAAAAAAAAAAAAACGCTTCAGTCCGTATGTTCAGTCAGACTATCCCTTGGACAAATTATGGATAAATTAGGCAAAACAATCTTCGCCTTAATCGCTGATATCTAATCCTCTCTCAGTGACTCCGTCCTGAGCCGAGGTTCGTAACCTGTTAATGGGTAGCCCTCAGCATGGAAAGTTAATACAATGGGTTGCGAGCGCCTAAAGTGCTCATCTGAAAGTACAGTGTGGCCAGAAAAGCCGACTCGCGTCAAGCTATTGGCCGTAAGGTCAGGTCAAAAAAAAAATAGAGCGTTGACGCTCTCAGCCGTCGGTTGCTTGGTGATACCTTTGTGAAAGTACCTATTTCTATAAAATCTGTATTCAGTGGTAGATATTTTTATTTAACCAAAATCGCTTCTGTCTCTAACAATATTATCTTGAAGTAGTACATTACAATTATTGACAATGGCAGGTAGTCTACAGCAGTAGTGAAGCAATCATTTTTATCCTCATAAAGTGATCATACTAAAATGTATCCTATCTTATCCGCATTGTTCCAGAAGTCAATATCTACCTACTTATTCTGTGTTTATGGACAGGAGATCACTTGACATCGTAACACAGCTCTTTACCGGTTTGTTCTAAAACCTTTATTTTTGGTCAATAGTGGCACGAAACGTCCGTCCCGCCAGTTAAATAAATACATAATCGTGACAGGTAAATCTTCCGTGTATTTTGATATACTCGAAATAAAAATCGCATGCCTTCACGTGCGTTAAGATAAATAACAAACAGACATAATATACTGTTATATAATAGTTACTGGTGAGTATAGAGACGAATGCTTGCCAATAATTCGTACTTGAGACAAATTTGGACGATATCAGTAAAATGAATCATTTGTGTGATGCTACTTTTCCGCGGCTCGGCTGCCAGTAGGAGTTCTAACTCCTACTGGTACTCTATATCGTTACTTCTTAGTAACGATACTGAAATGAAATGAAATGAAATAAATAAAATGAAATGAAATGAAATAATTTATTCGTACCCATAAATTGTTATACATTATTTAGATTCCGTCAATATTAACTCTACCACCAGTTCGGAAAGCAGTTCTCACTAGAGAAGAACGGGCAAGAAACTCTAGTGTTGGTCTTTTCAAAATCAGTTCAAGGTATAGAATACAATGCATTATGTAGTGAGAAAAAAATACAATTCAGTATTTGTTAACTTTTGTTTAGAGCAGTTCATTTATATACTCGCAAAATAGGTAATAAATTTTAAATTCCAACACTAGTGCATAACTATCTCAGGAACTATTAACCAGAATCTCAGTATCGCGCTAGAAGACTATAAAGACAACATTATAAAAATTCGGTGCCAAGAAGATGACAAATGTGATTTGAAAATAATAGGGTAGTTCACTACGTTTTTTTAATACATTTATCAAAAATGTATGCCACCCAAAATCTAAAGGTTAAAGAATTTTCAAAATTGGCGCAATAATAAGTAAGTTATAAAGCTTTGAAATTTGGTAGAAGGGGTAATTGTCAAATAACAGTAATATCACACTTTGACGTCACCGATTGTCACCGGCCAAAACACTGCGTGCGTGCGAAAGAGATAGCACGATATCCCCACTTTTGACCACGACAATATTTCAAATATGAATAATTGCTTTATTTTTCAACCAATCTTGATGCTGATTTAACAGTTTTTTTTAAGTTTTCTGATACATATAAAATAATATACAAAATAGAATATAGGAAACTACCCTATTGATTTAGGCCTGTGGTTTTATTTATTGCAGTTGAATGATGAGCTGGCCTAATTATAAGCGATACGACCCTTCATAAACAGTAGCAGCACCATACAGGACTATGAATTGCAAAGTACTGTGTGGCACTCCACTGCGCTGGACTCACGATGTACCTACTGCATGACACTCCACTGCCCTCGTCACCCTGAGACATAAGTTGTTCTGTCTCATAATGTCCCGTAATTACGCTGGTTACAATATCCTTCAAACCGTAACACAATAGTGCATGCACACTGTTGCTTGACGGTAGAAATAGACCTTGCGGTGGGCTGTCTGTGTAGCTAGCACAGACGGCCCCTGGCATACGAGAAACTTAATACCAGTAAATTGAGTGTTGTAAGACTGACATTTCTTTGTAGTTTTTTACAGACACTAGACATGAATTCGTACGATCAATGAGCTCACTGAAATACCAAAAAATCTATCCTCGTCTCCCATTACTTTCGATTACACACCGCGCAGTCGTAAGACGCAGACGAAGAAGGCCGTGTGGTAGTGACCACTTTCTCCGCGAAACCAAAAAAAAGAAAAGGCTGTTGAATAATTCATATACATATGTATTAGTATACATTGTAGACTTGTCTAATTTAGCACTATAAATTAGATTAATCAAGCAATTGCCAAAACCTCTGTATCAAGACGGCAAAATTTGCAGTTAAATTACGAACACTTTTAACGTTCTACGGATTACAATTCAATACAATTTTCTATTCTAGACTAGAATTTTCAAATCTATGTAGAAATTCCTAATACCTAATTCAACAGTGTGCTCAGACACCATAAAATCTATCGATACGTTGGAACAAAAAACACCCACGCCTCGGGGGATACCCAATAATCAATATCACTTTTCCGAACCCAAGACCTCAGTGCTGCAATCGTGCAACACTACGCCGATACAATATCGTGATAAAATCGATAAAAATAGGAAGTGTGAAATGCATGCGATCATGCATCTTGACAATTATCACCCGCTTATCGTGTTCATGGTTTAATATAATAAAAATATTATAATAATACCAGCCCTGTATTATATACTGCCCACAGCTGAGCACGGGCCTCTACTATTGATCGAGGTTAGGCTTTAGTCCAACACGCTGGCCTAGGCGGGTTGGCAGGCTTCACACACTCTCGTAATTTTTTATGGAGAATTCTCAGATATGTAGGTTTCAAAAAGATGTTTCATCATCATCATCATCAGCCACATGACGTCCACTGCTGAACATAGGCCTCCCCCAAAGATTTCCAGACGGACCTGTCAAAAGCGGCCCGCATCCAGCGTGCTCCTGCTACCCTTATCAAGTCGTCTGCCCACCTTGCAGGTGGACGGCCGACGCTGCGCTTGCCAGTACGTGGTCTCCACTCGAGAACCTTTTTGCCCCATCTGCCGTCAGTTCTTCGAACTATGTGCCCTGCCCACTGCCACTTCAGCTTGCTAATCCGCTGGGCTATGTCAGTGACTTTCGTTCTTCTGCGGATCTCCTCATTTCTGATTCGATCGCGTAGAGAAACACCTAGCATAGCCCTCTCCATAGCTCGCTGAGTGACCGTGAGCCGTCTTAAGCGGCCCATAGTCAGAGGCCACGTCTCAGTGCCGTATGTCATCACTGGTAACACACATTGATTGAAAACTTTTGTCTTCAGGCACTGAGGTATTTTGGACGAGAAGACCTTGCTTAGTTTCCCGAATGCTGCCCAACCGAGCTGGATTCGACGGTTGACCTCTTTCTCAAAGTTGGACCTGCCTAGTTGGACTACTTGCCCTAAATAGACGTA
Organism: Sphinx pinastri; assembly: GCA_947568825.1. Classification (NCBI taxonomy): domain Eukaryota; kingdom Metazoa; phylum Arthropoda; class Insecta; order Lepidoptera; family Sphingidae; genus Sphinx; species Sphinx pinastri. The sequence goes on along the minus strand of OX387627.1, from coordinate 1,550,064 downwards.
ATCGTCCACAACTTCGAGAGTTGAGCTCCCAACGGTAATCGGGGTAGGCACAACATGAACATTCGATAGGATCTTGGTCTTGTCCATGTTCATCCTAAGGCCCACCAGTTGAGAAACTCGATTGAGGTCATTGAGCATTATGCTGAGATCTTCCAGCGATTCTGCCAGTATAACGATATCATCGGCAAAACGAAGGTGTGTGATGTATTCGCCATTGATGTTGATGCCAAATCCTTTCCAATCCAAGAGCTTGTAGGTATCTTCCAACGCGGCAGTGAACAGTTTCGGAGAGATAACATCTCCCTGTCTCACGCCTCTGTGTAGTGGAATAGCCTTCGAGCTCTGTTCTTGTACTCGGACCGACATGGTGGCGTTGTTATACAAGCACCTCAACACTTCGATATACTGATAATCGATGTGGCACCGCTGGAGAGACTGCAGCACAGCCCAGGTCTCGATCGAATCGAAGGCTTTCTCATAGTCCACGAACGCTAAGCAAAGTGGCAAGTTATACTCCTCAGTTTTTTGTATAACTTGCCGCAGCGTATGGATGTGGTCTATGGTACTATAACCTTTCCGGAATCCGGCTTGTTCGGGAGGCTGGAAGTCATCTAGCCTGCGCTCGAGACGATTCGTGATAACTCTTGAGAACAGCTTGTAAACATGGCTCAGGAGTGAGATGGGCCTGTAATTCTTCAATAAGGTGTTATCACCTTTTTTGAAGAACAGTACCACCACACTCCTGTTCCATGCCTCGGGCGTTATACCCTGGAGCAGAACGAAGTTGAATAGCTTCTGAAGGACTTTAAGTATTGGCCCACCGCCCGTCTTCAGAAGCTCTGCAGTAATTCCGTCCTCGCCCGGCGCCTTGTTGTTTCTAAGCTGTCCCAGAGCCATCCTAATCTCGCACAGACTGATGTCCGGGATGTCTTCACTGTAGTGCCGGACCAGCTTGGCTCTCGGGTCTTTAGCCAAGCTGGTGTCGGGTTTGGCAACTGAGGTGTAAAGCTGTCCGTAGAACCTCTCGATCTCCCTCAATATTTCAGCCTTCGTCGACGCTACGTTACCATCTTCTGTCTTCAGCCTAGTCATCTGTCTTTGCCCAATAGACAGGTCCTTTGCGAACACTTTGGAGCCTTTGTTCCGCTCAATCGTCTCTTTAATCCTTACAGTGTTGTAAGTACGGACGTCGTGTCGCAAGGATTTCCATATCTGTTTATTGAGCTGCCGATATACTTCAGCATCATCAGAAGACTGCAACGCCATAGATCGACGTTTGGCCATGAGATCGAGTGTGTGAGTCGAGAGTTTCTGAGGTCTATCTCTTCGGCGAGGTCTAAAGAATTTAGGACCCACCGTATGGACAGCTTTTACCAACCCGCCATTAATCTCGTCCACTGTAGCGCAATTATCTAGGCAATTGAAGCGGTTTGCCAACTCGAGCTGAAAGCTTTCTGGGTTTTGGATATAAGTACTAGTAGGGCGGAGAGTAGACTTCATCAAGCGAAACCTTTCTAAGTTGACGTCGATATTCAATATGCCTCTAACCATCCGGTGATCGCTTCCGGTTTTCACCCTATTGATCACAGAGACATTATCGAATATCCGTCTTTTCGTCGCCAAGATGAAATCTATTTCGTTCCTTGTCGAACCATCCGGGCTTAACCAGGTCCATTTTCTGTGAGGTGGCTTCTGAAAGAAAGAGTTCATCGCGAAGAGTCCCTCTTTCTCCAGGAAATCAGCCAGCCTTTGTCCCCTTGGGTTACGTGACCCATATCCAAATTGCCCAACTCTCAGCTCCTCATCGCTTCTCTTACCCAGCTTAGCATTGAAGTCCCCCATAACAACATTAAAGTAGGTTTCGGAGGTATGTATGGCCCGACTAATGTCCTCATACATCTCCTCTACTTCTTCATCTGGGTGTGTCGAGGTCGGCGCGTATACCTGTATGACCTTCAACGAATATCTTTTAGATATTCTGAGTATAAGATATGCTACTCTGCTCGACACACTTTCGATGGTTGTGATATTGTTAATGAGGGACTTGTGGACGAGAAATCCGACACCACCTAGGGACTGTTGGTCGCCCTCCCGGTAGTAGAGTAGGTTACCAGACTTGAGAATTATCGTGTCCTCCCCCTTTCTTCGGACTTCTGATAACCCCAATATGTCCCAGTGTAACCTACCCATTTCTTCTTCCAGCTCAAGAATCTTCTCGTCAGTCCTCAAAAGATGTTTAGCGAACGATAAATGATAAACACATAACTTCGAAAAGTCATTAGTTACGTGTGGCTAAATTGTGGAATCAGTCAAGAGATTTGATGCTGGCAGCATGCAAGAATTCGACTAGATCTATTCCAGCTGCCAAGCAACATTAAGATCACTGCTACTTATCTGATTTCGAAGACTTGTTAGTCAGAGGAATTGCTGGATATAAAAATTTTAATCGGGAGTAGTGCAATATCACGTAACGTAGTTATTAATTCGTACAGTATATGGGCAATCGTGAAGCTTACCATCAAGCGAGCTAGTTGCTATTCTGGTTATAATCGAAAGTGCTTTTCATTTTTTTCGGATTTCAGTTGATTCTAATATGACAGTATTCTCAAAAAAATATAAACGACCTGTGGACGTATTCGTTGATCTATGCTATGCTCAGCGCAGACGTTGTCAGAATATTGCATCAGATTCAAGGTTCTTTATAATATATCAATGGATAAAACCCAAAATGGCGAATTAGATTGATTAGTTTAGCAAATTAGTTGAAGCAACATTCATAGTTGATAATTGTATGGAAACGGGATATTGATAGCTCGTTAGCGTCATTTTATGTCCTGATGCAGCAACTGACGCCGCGCCGCTTGCGCAACGACATATTATATTTTATCAAGTAAACTCACTCAGTAAATAAAGAATTTAAGCACCGACTGGACTTTTATTCTATAATTATTACGCATACTCACGCCTTTTATCCCCGGAGGGGTAGTCAGAGGCACAACTTGTGCACCAACTTTTCGCCGTGCGTATTCCATCCCATGATGTGATAAGGGGCGAGCCTATCGCCATGTCGGGCACAAGTCTCAGACTCCGAGCTGATACTGATTAAAAAAATTCAATATCACTTTGACCGACCTGGGGATCGAACCCGATACCTCAGCATATCAGTCGTACCGTAATACAACCACGCCACCGACGCAGTCTATAATTATTAGTTTAATAATATGCATATTCGATATCTCGGTCGGGCAATCCCGAAATCGATTTAGCTAGTGCTTTTCTATACTAATGTGATGCTTAGGGTTGCCAAGATATCTTCATTCCTTATAAAATAAATAAATAGTATATTAATAAAATAATTCAATGTTTTCCGGTACTATAAAGTGACTTCATTGCACCCAGGGTAAGTACACGCATCATACGCAGTATGATTAATTTAATGACAATTATTTACGTTTCAACTTTTTACTGAACTTTATCTAAAATTCGACGCGCTAGAATGAGTTACTGTAGCCGACTTTTAACATCAAAATTAAACTGGTCGCTATTTAATCAAATTCAAATACCAATGTATTTAACGTTTCCCACCCATACAGCCAGAAAACCAGCATATCCTCGCGCACCCACAACTCCCTAGCATTTTCAGCCCCCAACATTTCCCCTGATCCGTCCCTGAAGCGCATCGGAACTGCATCGGGGAATCCGCTGGCTGCGGCACACGCGCGACACCGTTCAGTGCAATATGTCCGCGCGCATAGTTACCGCGTTTGTAGCGCTGGCCGCGGCCGTCGCGAGCGCCGCCCGATCGCAGGTTTGTTTTTAAAGTTTTTTTTATTGTGATAATAGGCAAAGGAATTAATAAATTCTTATTCTTTTATTGTGCGTATTGTAAAAATAATTCGAATTTCGAATGCGTATGAACATGGTATTGGCAATTAATCAACGATGATACGGTAAAGTAGATTTATTTTTATTATATTATTTGAGACAAAAATCTATAAAAATAATAATTGTCAATTGGTGCTTAATACAATTTTAAAAAATCCCCAATATTATTAAAATAAGCCAAACAACTTTTGACTAAATTAATTTAGAAAATTCTAAATTAAAGTTTGTTCTGCAATAATACACACAAATTAAATAAGATAATAGACACGAATATGGAGTACACGTTGATAATTTTATAAATAATATTGTTCTTTCATATTTTTGTGGGAGAGCCAAACTGGCTTTTCTTACACCACGAATGACCTGATTTGACTGGTACTGCCTCTGTCTGCCACTGGCTCTGATTTGCAGCCTTTTTATCAGTGAAGCTGTAGGTAGCGCAACAAACGACTATTCCTCAATGGTTTTCCTAAAGTATGTCAACGTTCCCAAGCTTTAACTTTCATTATAGGCAGTGGTGATAACTTGCCTTGAGTACCATCTCCCACTTGCTTCTAAACAGACCTCGGTAACTCTTACTAGAAGCCGTTTTCACCAATAAGACCCTAAAACTCGAACCAGACTCGAACGAGACTTTACGGTTAGAGTACACTATACTAATATAATATGTGAATGTCATTGAGTTACAAAGATGCAAACAATACGTTTTCAGCTGTGTTTACCGACATACTAGTTCTTAATGATCGCGTTAGATTTCTCTGGCTAGACAAAATTACCCACAAACACATCACGCCTTGTCCCCGAAGGACTAGGCAGAAGAGCAACTAGGGCACCCAAATATAGCCACATATATAGTGTCCCATTTCTGACTTCGAACTGATACTGAGTAGAATAACCCAATAGCGCTGCCCGACCCGCTCATCGAACATGGGAGCTCAGAGCAGTGGTCATATCGCGCACTCATTACAACTACGCTACCGAGGTAGTCAAAATTATGAACCATTATAAATAACAACAGGCTGTAGTATTTTTACAGTTTCCATTATGGAATCTAATAATGAATGTAACTTTACTTGTGATTTTATTTATTAGTGTCAAATTAGGTCACATTTTTAAAAAGCAATTTCAATATGAACTTGAATTAACGGGTTGCACACATCACACGATATCCACGCGATGTGTAACAAGGGGGTGGGAGAATAATCTATGTCAACTCCATAAAGTAAAGTCTTTAAAAAAACTTAATTGTTTTCCCTATATTTTTATTTTTGACTGCCTCGGTGGCGTAGTTGTATTGCGTACGCGTTACGAGTACGATTTGCACGCTGAGGTCCTAGGTTCAAATCCCGGGTCGGGCTAAAAACATTGTGACTGAGTTTCTCTATCTTAAAAATTAGTTACAGCTCGGAGTCAGGAAGTTGGCGGTGTGATACCCCCGTGCCGCGGAAACCAAGTAAAGCCGTTGGTCCTGCGCCTGATCTCTCTCCGGTCATGTCGGACTTAGCGAGTGCACCTGTGTATTGCGCACACACTTGTGCACTATAATATCTCCTGCGTACCGGGCTGATCTCCACTGAGATTGCCCGCCGTGGCCGAAATCGGCTAGGAAGGGATTTTCCGTATAACCCGAGGCTGATACCATAAAATATGAAAGATAATTCGGTTAATTTACTTTTTTGTGTTAGCCTCTAAGTCATGTGGCCTCTACGGAATCCATAGATACCCCAATGCATCCGCCAGTTGCGATTAGATGTTGGATATCTTTCAGAAAGTGGTATGACCCCGGTTAAGCCCTTCATACTATAGAAGTATCTACAGTATGGCTGTACTTAGAAAATACATTTTACTTATTTTCTTTATTACGGATGCTGTAATGAACAAAATACGATTTGTAATAATTGCTAGTTATATTGAGAAAAAGAAAAAGTAACAAAGGAATGAATACATTTGACAGACCATAGTGCAGCATAAAAAAAGAAATCGTGAGAGGCGCGGAAGTCACAGATCAAAAGCGTTTCCTTTCACAAATTTTATGTCTACATTCCAATAACGGCAAAGTGACCCCACCGCACCAGATGGTAACCGAAGTGGAGTCCAGAGTTCCGACGACGAGAGAATTAACAGCACACATACCTGGGCCACTGTGCTGGGTTTTAGACCTAGTGTGCGGTGGTTGCTCTGGGCGGGTACGAATATCCTACCATCTGCACTATCTATGATGCTCCTGATATTGTGTGGGTTTTTGGCTTGGAAATCACTTACCAGGTGACCTTTTTTTGTCTGGCAGTCGATAACATAACAAAGGAAATAGTACCTCTATGTCGGCCTTGTGGACTGGGGGCATTTGAAGAATTCCACCACGGTATCCCCTGCCTGTCGTAAGAGGCAACTTATAGGGGCTATTGGGGGATTTCAAGCGTACGGTAGGGGCTGTCTGTGTAAGTACGTAAACCGTAAGTCACGCTGCCGTTGAAGCCGAGGGCGTTCTTCGATGAGCGTGGTCTCTGAGCCCCCCACAATTGGAGACGGGCCGCACTAGGCGGCACCGTGCAGGGGCGGTTGCGGAGGACAGCTAGGCACTCTTTGCCGGAGGAACCCGCAGCCGTCCCTAATGCGCCGAGAAAGGTCACCGCGGAGTTTTAGTTGGTATTGTCGTGAATGTGATGTGTATAGTGCTAGGTACACGGCCCGGCAGTCGCCCGATGTTTTCCATCTCTCCGGGCGGCTCCACGCCGAGTCGTAAGGTACGGTGAACCCAACATAACTGTCCCGTCGCCCCTTCAGACAAGGCGGTAGTGGTAAAGACTGCACATTCTCGGCGAAACCAACAAGAAAAAAGGCTACAGCATAAAAAAGGAAAATATACTTTTTTCATAACATAAATGGTAAATGTAAAGTGAATAATATATTTGCTATGTACGACAGGAAATAATTTATCAAACAGTGAGTAATGCGACAATGTATGCATATTTCGAAAATCGATGAATAACTTAAGTATTTTCTCAAAGACGTCACTTAAATATTTTATTAGGTTTTTTTAAGATTTAAAACTCTTTCTGGTGACATATCGGCTTTCTTTCGTTACTTGAATATTTTTTCTATTATTTACGATAAATTCCTTAAGAAGGAAGACGTAGGGTTGAAAATTAGTCAACAGCTACAATTATCCTATGGGGGTTATTACAGTACAAAAAAAAGTTAACAAAATGGGCACCTGGTAATAAGTTGGCGTCAACGTTCATGAACACCCCCAGGGCTAGGAGAGATTTGGCTCCGTCACCCACCTCTAAGAAGCAGCCATAGGAATTGTAAGGGTGGAGGGTAAATAATTGGTTTTCCACAGAGCAATGTCAAGAATCCTAAATATTAACTTCTATAATTAAAACAAGAAAATTACCTGGTGATCACTAAGCACCGCATCTTCTCTTCTCTCTCTCTCTCTCTTTTTCTCATTTTAAACGGCACCTAATTTCAGCAATATCTTCGTATAGTAGGAGAAATAATATCGAATAAATTAATGTATGTCGAGTTCAAAGGAGTAGGGACTTTTATTTCAAGAACTGAAACGCAAGTGCAGTCAAGTACAGGAGTTACTACCTAATCTTATAACAACTTTATCTCGTTTTCGACTACCTTTAATGTCCTGGTTTCGAATCCCGGTTCGTGCAAAGTGATATAGTGTTTTTCTATTTAGTATCAGCCCGGAGTCTGAAATTTGTGCCCGATATGGCGATAGGCTCGCCTCCTATCACATCATGGGACGGAACTCACAGTCGAGAAGTGGGTGATGTGTATGTGTGTTATCTCAACCCTAGCATATAAACAAAACGTAACATATTATGATATAACAAATACTTTATCAGTAAGCGACCTTGTCAATATTTTCACAATATTTCACTCGATGGCGCGACCTGAATGCCTAGCATATTTTCAACATGTGTCACGCATATGTGTCAGATAGCGTCCCCCGTGCTCTGACAAGCGTATTGACTTATTTACATGGCACGTCAGCGTGCTATTACGGCACACATGATTGTATATTATATCCATCCAATATGATATATTGTATCCTAGGTATGCAATTTTTTTACTTATATCATAGATGGGACATTAGAATTGGCACCTTGATGATAGGAGCAAAGAATTGCTCTTCTATGGCCGGGCCATGAGCCTGACGTTCCAAGTTAATGCGATTTGTACATTTGTTTGATTTGATGCTGACGCTTGCAGCGCGAAGCGAGTTCACTTGGAGCGTCAGGCTCGTGGCCCTCGGCCAGCAGTCGCATGCAGTCCTGACTCTAGTCTCTACTTAGATAAGTCTTATTTTGAGGAGACTACAAAGAACTTTGCTCCCAAAACCAAACCATTAAATATTTGCGGATCACGCAAATTTTAGTCTCATACCATTGTTATAAAACTGGGCAAATCAAACTGAAGCGTCCTGCTGCGCCGTGGATGACACCTGGAGTTCGAATGGCGATGAGACGAAGAGACCGTGCATTTCGTAAATTCAAAAGAGATCGTACAGAGGAAAACTAGGGCTCTTTTAAGGCTGCAAGGAATCGGTGCAATCAGATGGTACGCAATGCTAAACGCCGACATATTCTCAGTAACATCTCCTCGTCTTCCCCTGCCAGTATCTGGAGATTTCTCAGAACTCTGGGTATAGGCAAAGTTAAAAGCTTAGACTCTCATGGTGCGACCCTTGGTTTGGATGAAATTAATCAACATTTCTGCACTAGCACCTTGATCAGTCACCATACCAGGCGTCGTACCTTAGATTTTCTAGCTAGCCTTCCGAGGCCTACAACTTGCCCCTTCCAGTTTTCTCCGGTTCCGCCTGGCCAGATCAAAAAGATAATCCTTGCGATTAAATCCAATGCAACTGGTTATGACAGCATCAGTCGTCGCATGATAATCGCAATCCTCGATCATCTTCTCCCGCCCATCTCACATATTGTAAATTTTTCCCTTACCATTGGTGTTTTCCCGTCTCTTTGGAAGAAAGCCATTGTTATTCCGCTTCCCAAAATCTCCAATCCCTCACTCACCAACCACTTCCGTCCTATTTCTATTCTCCCTTTCCTTTCCAAGGTGCTGGAGGCCTGTGCACACAAGCAACTTTGCTGCTACGTTCACGAAAAGAACTTGCTGAGCCCACTTCAATCTGGCTTCAGGCCTGGCCACAGTACCGTTTCCGCGCTCCTCAAAGTGACTGGCGATATAAGGCTGGGCATGGAGAACAGCAAAGTCACCGTACTGGCTTTGGTGGATTTTTCAAACGCCTTCAATACCGTCAGTCACGATATTCTTTTAGCTATCCTTTCCCATCATTTGATCTCTCCCGCGGGACTGGATTGGTTCTCATCATATCTTCAGGGACGGCAGAAGTCGGTGCGTATCAACGACTCTATGTCAAACTGGTGCAATACTGACTCTGGTGTCCCTCAAGGCGGTATACTTTCTCCATTATTATTTTCTGTCTTCATAAACCTCATAACACCTAACCTTCAATGTGCGTATCATCTGTATGCTGATGACTTGCAGTTATATTCACAAGCTGGCATTGACTGTGTATCCAGTGCTGTGGACAGGGTTAATAGGGACCTGGATCATATTAAAAGTTGGTCAGACAGTTTCGGCTTATCTGTGAACACCATGAAATGCCAGGCTATAATTATAGGCAGTCCGAGGCTGATAAGTAGGTTGGATATTTCATATATCCCTCCGTCATTTTTGATGGCTCTGTCATTCCTTGGTGTTCATGCGTTAAGAACCTCGGGCTCCAAATCGACGCCACTCTGAGCTGGCGACCCCAGGTGACCTCTGTCAGTCAGAAAGTCATCGGTACTCTTCGCTCTCTGTATCGCCTGAAGAATTTCCTTCCGTCCAAAACCAAGACTATGCTTGTGCAAACTTTAATCCTCCCGGTTATTGACTATGGTGATGTGTGCTAGTTTGATCTGAATGCAGATTTACTCAACAAACTCGACCGTCTTCTTAATAACTGCATTCGATTCGTTTATAATCTTCGTAAGTTTGATCACATCTCTTCTTACCGATCACAGTTAAAATGGCTTCCCATCCGTCAACGCCGTTCGTTGCGTGCGCTCACTACCGTCTTTTCTATTCTTACCTCTCCTACCCCTCCTTCTTATCTGTCTTCCAACTTTGTTTACCGCTGTGATACACATGATAGAAACCTGCGTTCGTCTAGCAATCTCCTTCTTAAGTGTCCTCCCCATAGCTCTGATTTCCTTCACTCTTCCTTCGCTATCCAATCCATCCTTCTCTGGAACGCACTCCCACTCGAAATCAGGTCGTGTACAACACGGGTGGCATTCAAAATGAGAGTTCGGCAATTACTCCTCGCCGAAGTAGCAGATTCTCCTCATTAGCTTATTAATATACGTATTTATTTATGTACGTAATTGTTTATGTATATATTTTAAATAATTATTTATGTACACAGTTATATATGTAGCATATGTATATATACATATATTTTATTAAATAATTATCATTGTATATTTATTCTCATATTTTTTTTTTTCATTATTTATAATTTACACCTGCCTCCGTCTCTCTGCACCTCCTTAAGGTCGACTGGGAGAAAATGCCCTTAGGCATTAAGTCCGCCTGTACTATACATCTGTACAAAGTGTAAATAAATAAATAAATAATTTATAAAATAAAACATTGAAAAGAGCTTCACTCAAATTTCTTGCCCGTTCTTCTCTAGTGGAAACTCCTTTACGAACTGGTGGTAGAGGAAAAAATATACTGAATCTAAATAATATTTACCATTTTACAGAGTTAATAAATTATTTCATTTCATTTCATTGAAACAGCATTTAAATTTTAAACATCTATTTTCCATGTCGATGAAATCTATGAACAGCAGGGCACTATTTACTCAGATTGTTTACTCAACAGTCCACAAGGCTGTGTAGGGCAAATAAATCTAATTCAACGCATTCCACCGTTATCTACGATCCTTATCATTGCCATTGACAGAACAAGAATAAGAGAAACTGGCAAATTGATGTATATTACTCTTAGATAAATTGTAACTAAATAATAAAGATAATGATAAAAATATTTACCGGTAAAAACCATTGGCTCTATTCTTTGTATGCCATGAATTCATAACGTAGGAAAAGGTCGTAGGTCGTCGTTTTAAAAATGATTGTTTTTTTATTAGTTGTATCTTAAACTCCTGGGCTTAAGTCTGAGGAAAGGCCAAAATACGTTTTTTTTTTCTATTGCAAAAACGCGAATTTCTCCTGCTAATCCAGCTATGTGGCATTTGATAAGCTTACACAATTAAGATTTCAATGATGCCTAGTTGAACTAAAATAAGATCGGCGAATCATTTACGTGCAATACCTCATCTTGGGGATACAGACATTATAATTCCTAAGACTAGGCATCCATTTATTTCTTAACTAGCTTTTGCCCGCGGCTCCGCCCGCGTGAATGAGTTTTTCCGGGGTAAAAAGTAGTCTATGTGTTAATCGAAGACATGATCTACCCCTGTGCCAAATTTCATCGAAATCCGTTCAGTAGTTTTTGCGTGAAAGAGTAACAAACATCCATACATCCATTCTTACAAACTTTCGCGTTTATAACATTAGTAGGGTTACAGCCGTCTTTGGTATCTCAGAAATAAATATACATAATAATCTATTAATAAGTATACGAAACTTCATTGTTTTATTCACAGAAGCAAAGTCCACACAATTGCTGAAAACTAACAATCTGATCTTAGCCCTCAAATTGCATGTAACAGAATACTTTGTTTACATTGCAAACAATACCAGACTATTTAGTTTTATCACCGATCCGCGTCCATGCCAGTTGCACACGTAACTTTACGGCTATAATATATAGTTTATGGTTTCCTTTGTGACATCAAGTAATTTTGTAGTCGTAATATTACGGCTTTACGGTTTTCTAGCACACGTGTTTAGAACATAAAAAATTTGCACAGCTTTGATATTCGACCGTGGCCCAGTTGTAATCCTAATTCTCTTTCAATTTTAACGTGGAATTATATTTCAATTTTCATATCTGTCTAAACTAACATAATGCATAGTTATGCTATGTCATTTATCGTTGATAAATTATACGACGTGATCAGTGACAACGAACGTACAAGACTGTTTTTATTCAAAAATATAAATAGACAACAGGATACAGTATAGATAAAAACATAGACAAAATCATAGTGTATAAAACATTGTAGATATAATTACAACACCCCCACTATATCTAACAATGTTATAATTTACTTTATATATCATTTAATATGTTGAACACCTAACTTTTTTAATTTAAAATGACTAGCCAAAACATCATTCAAATGTTTGGTTTCTTTACTGTCATTAGAAAAAATAAAGAAATCATCTACATACAGTGTGACAATAGTTCTCAATTTTCCTTGAACTTTTGAATACATACATGGTTCTATTTTAGATTTAATGTAACCAATTGTTAATAAACATTCATCTACTTTCTTGTACCATGCTCTTGAGGATTGTCTAAGCCCATATACTGCTTTCTTTAATTTAAGGACTTGACCAGTTTGTGTTACCTCAGAAAAACACTCTGGTATTTGCATGTAAATATCTTCCTCAAGAGTTCCGTTCAAGAATGCAGTTGTCACATCGAGATGTGTTATATCAAGATCTAATTGAACTGACAATGCAAATAACAATCTTAAAGTAGTATACCTCACTACAGGAGAAAAAGTGTCTGTAAAGTCCACACCTTCAACTTGTGAACAACCTTTAGCCACTAAACGTGCACGAAAACGAACTTTATTCTCACTGTCATATTTCTTACGTAATACCCATTTGCACTTCACAGTTCTACTATCTTGCGGAGCATCAATCAACTGCCAAGCATCATTGTCTTTGAAACACTGTAACTCTTCACTTATAGCCATCTTCCACTGTTCCTTTTCAGGTCCATTTAAAGCTTCCTGCAGAGACAAACCAGCCGCATCATCATATGATTCATTGTCTACACATAGATTTGATAAACCAAACCAATCTGGTTTCTTCCTTATTCGTACAGGTCTGGGTGTGCGGTCTGTAACCACCTTCTCCAGCATGTTATCAGCATCCTCATAATCACTGAGACTATATGTAACATCATTAACTGAAGGTGTATCCTCTGTATCATCCAAGCTTTTTGTGTTATCTGAACTAGAAGTTGATTCAGGTGTTTTCAAATCGGGTTCAGCAACATGGACTCTATCCCCCACTGAATCAAAACTCTGATCTTGTATTTCAATTAAACATTCAGATTTTGATTCTGGTTCAATTATAATTACATCTCTACAAGTGAACACTGTCCTTGTTTTCAGATTAAAAAGTCTATACCCTTTTACATTTTCTGGATATCCAATTAAAATACATTTTTCTGACTTTTTGTCCCATTTCCTACGTTTTTCTTTTGCTATATGAGCCATTACGGTACTGCCAAAAATTCTAATATGTGTTATATCTGGTTTGGAGCCGGTCCACATCTCGTATGGAGTTTTCATTCCCAATGCCCCTGCTACAGTTCGATTCTGCAGATATACAGCTGTATTGGTAGCCTCTGCCCAGAACATTTTGCTTAAATTTGCATCGAAAAGTAGACATCTTGCCTTTTCAACGATTGTGCGATTAAATCGCTCACACAAACCATTCTGTTGTGGCGTATAGGGATTTGTTTTCTGATGTATCACTCCAGTACTACTCAGATAGTTGTCAAATTCTTTGTTGCAATACTCTAGCCCGTTATCACTTCTTAATATTTTGATTCTATTATTTGTTTGATTTTCCACTTGGGCCTTAAATTCCTTAAAACACTTCAACGCTTCATTTTTATGTTTCAAAAAATAAACGAATGCCATACGACTATGATCGTCGATAAACAATAGAAAGTATGTTGAGCCCCCTATAGACATATTTTCCATAGGTCCACAGATGTCTGTGTGCACTATATCTAGCAAATTATTACTTATTTGGCCAGTACTCTTAAATGGTAAGCGACACTGCTTGCCTTCACAGCATGTAACGCATGAGGATCTAGTTACATCTACTTTATCATCAATAGACAAACCCAGCACAGCATTCTGCATGTGATTCAAATAATCTTTATTGATGTGCCCTAACCTGCGATGCCATGTCACTCCTGAGACAACTGATGCTGCCAAATGTACTTGCTTAGACATATTTACCTTGTACACACCATGAACTAACAAAGCTGTGGCCACTAGTTCATTCTTCTTGTTATATACAGAACAACCGCTGTTAGAAAATACTATGTTGTTACCTTTCTTAATTAATTGACTGACCGATAATAAGTTAGTTGTCAAACTTGGAACACAGTAAACGTTTTGCACTACAATGTCATATTCCAAATTATTTACTGCAGTTGTAATTTTCACATCACCACAACATAAAACCGGCACTTTTTTGTTATTTGCAACAACAATTTCTTTTACTTTTTCAATCGAAGTATTTTTTATCCAATTTTCATTCGCTGTAAGATGTACACTCGCGCCAGAATCAATGTACCAGTCATTCTTATTGAAATTTCCATTTAAGAAAACAGCGCTAAATGCATTAGACTGTATTCGAGCCTTATTCTTGGAATTAGATAAATTGTTATCGTAATTTGTACATTGATTTCTATAATGGCCTGTCTGTTTACATCGGTAACATTTCACTGACTTGACGTTTGACTTTGATACGTCAGTGTCACCAAAATTATTCTTTCCGACCATTGACAAATTAGATATTCTCTTCTTATTGAATTTAATAATAATAATAATAATAATATAATATAAACATTTATTGCACACAACACACACAAAAAAAATAAATACAATTACACATGGAAAAATAAAATAAAAAAGGAACATTAAAACACTATTATTTAACAAACACAAGATGACGAACACTCGTATAAACTAGCAAATTATAAAAACTTACAAACAACAAACAAAAACAAGCAAAACGATACACACATCCGCCATAGCTATAAAATGCTCCGACTCGCTTCCTCCGACACTAAATGCCGCTAGACATAGCGAGACGGAGCACAGCACAACCGCTTATAATATGTGTGCAACGTTCCCAATATAAAATTACAATTAAAAACAACGTTATAATTTACAACTGAGTGCATTGTTCCAAATGACATGGTGTGCGAGTGTGCAAACGGACCTATTCAGCATGGGGCCGCAGGCGAACCGCGGCGCGCTGGTCAATTTCGAATGAGTTGCAAAAGCACCGCTAACTCCATTCACATCTTGTTCTGTTACTGACTCCATGTCTAACAATTTGGTTTTGATAGCATCTGCCGTTATCGAAATCCCGGAATGTTCAATTGCCATAATCATAGGCGAGAAACGATCAGGCAAACCTGCTAGCAGCAATGATCCTTTCCACTGATCATTAATTTCGAATCCTGTTCCACTCAATTTTTGTGACGTGTCTATAATTTGAGTCACGTATGTTGTCATTGAGCTACAATTTTCTAACCGGATCGAAATTAAACTCCGCAGCAAGTTTATTCTTCGTGAAAAACCATTGTCGTCAAATAGTTGCTTGAGTTTTTCCCACAACTCCTTCGATGACTGTACATTTTTAATGTGTACGTACAAAGATGGATCTATTGTCATGATCAATTTCGCTTTTGTTTTTTCATCATCTGCAGCTCTTATATTTACCCCTTGTTCTGGCTTGATACAGTACTTCATGCCTTCGAGGATAAGAAAATTCTCTGCCGCGAAACTCCACTCAGTATAATTTTCGCGTCCCTTTAACTTGGGAACATTGACAAGATAGTTGGTAGACATTTTTTCAGCCACCAAAACTTGCACACCGCGAAAATAAAATCAGCAGTTCGCCACTACACGCTTCAATCGCGCTTTTAAACAGTCTTTAACACTCGTTGCAGTCCGAAATTCTTGTTAAAAACTCGCGATTTTTGAGCTTCTGGGCCCATAACCTGATAAATTATACGACGTGATCAGTGACAACGAACGTACAAGACTGTTTTTATTCAAAAATATAAATAGACAACAGGATACAGTATAGATAAAAACATAGACAAAATCATAGTGTATAAAACATTGTAGATATAATTACAACAATCGTTGTTCATTTTAATTGCACTATTAAACCCGGCTTCATGTTTAATAGAACATTAATGCTGATGGTGTAGCGCCGTCCAAGAACATTTGTGATACAGAACATATTACGGAAATATAATTGATTTGGAAAAAATGAAAGTAGGAAAAGAGAAGGACATTTAAGATAGCCGATTTCTTTCTCCCTCTATCTTTACTAAGAAGGTTTTCACAACGACAGCAGCCTGTTTCAATTTTCTTTGAGAAAACCTACTTCACTAGCAGTACCCCGCTCAAGACGATCAATTCATGTTGCACACAAAATTATCAACAGCATGATTCTCACAATCAAAACCTGACCTGACCGTGACCTGGCGTGGCTTTACCACTTAACCAAGTAAAACCCGTGGAATTATTTTGTATCTTGTACCTCCATGAACAAACCTACCTGTAAAATTTGCATCGAAGTTCACTGTTTAAGGGATGCAAAAATTACGGAATACCTAGTTAATATAATATGCAACAGCTAATATAGAATCAGGTCTAGAACGCTCTTCACCGTTTTTATTACAATTGATATTCAGCTTGGAACAGGACCTTCATAGGTATGAACCTATTACTATTTTCCAACCTATTACGTATTACCATACCTAATATCTATCGGTTTCAAACCGGATATCATATTTCAGAGACATGGGTTGCTTATGAGAATAACAACAACAGCTTTCCTTTCATTAGTATGACTAGTAAAGGCTTAATAATAATAACACTATTTATGGAGTGCTCTAGTGCCTACCTGCCACCATCGAAAGACCATAAAAAGTGTTTTATGTGAGTGCACAATTACACATCGAGCTAGAGAAGTGGAATCAAATCAGCAATAATAAGTTACATAGGTGTGAGTGACAGAGACGAGGCTCTATGAAGCCGCAACTATCTAATGATATATTTCTAATATTAATGTGTAGTATTCACTGCTGAGAATTTTTCTTTCAATATAACACCGTTTTGTCAATAATTGTAGAGTACAATAAATTGAAAAAAAAATCTACCGTTTACGGCCATTTATTTGTCAAAAACAATTCTGAAAGGTCACAAGAAAAATAGATATTGTAACACCTTCTGGAGTTATGACCTTCATAATTCCTAGTGACATATTATCAAAGTGATCAAGTGTTTGGCTTATCTATAAAAACTACCACCCTCGCAAAGTTGGCAAGATTTTATAATTTTTTTATCGGAAACTCAGCGATTTACAAGCTTAAGTTGATCTTAAAATATGAGTTGAAATTAAGCCTGAATTAGGTATTTTATTAAGACACAAACTCGTCTTTAAATTTTTAAAGTAATTACAGTCTGTAGCGATGTATGACCCTAAATCCATGCCAGAGAACCCCCCAAACTCCCAAAAACTATTAATCCAAATATTAATCATAAAAACTCCAGACCCAGTGACCGTGTTAAATGCAACATTTAACCCAATTATATGATTTAACGACGAAAAATATTTAGCTTTCGACGTGGGCGCATCTAAATCCAAGGTTACTCCGAGACTGGGTCTAATTTGCCAGTGAATCATTTTAACTGCAGCAACACTTTGGAGTTTGACAGTTGTTACCAGGAAGTATTAAAACAATATTATTTATGGTAATTACGTATTACAGAAGAACTGTAAACACAGTTAGATCCGCGGCGATCAGCCGAGCGTCGAAGCGTTTCTGAGATACAAACTGTTTTATTATTTAATTTGTCTTACCTCGAACAGCGCCTTAAGCAAAACCTTTGTTTTAATAATATTTGTTATCAAGAAAGTCCAACAACAAAATTTGTAGAATATAATCTCCTTTAATACACGCTACCGTCTTTAAATCTAGCATTTTAACATGCTTAATTAACATCGTTACAACCACTACGCATACTCATACTCACGCCTTTTATCCCCGAAGGGGTAGGCAGAGGCGCAACTGGTACAACCACTACAACCTTAAAAACATAGCATAAGAGCTATTGAAAACCAGCGGAAATTGACGTCTTTACGTCCTGCTGAAAATAAATTATCAATCCTATTTATAACTTTTGCATAATGATAAATTAACATAATATATCTAGTAATAAAAAACAATTTCTGAGCGAGGTACGCTGGAAAAATTAAGGCACCTCGCAGAATGCAACATTGCCTTTACTAACAACGCCATTCAAACTTCCAGGATGCCGTCATCTGGGTAGACGTGGCCAAACGCGGTCCGACCCTGACTGACGAGGTCCCTCCTGAAGAGTTAGTGAAGAGATACACTCCAGAGCTCGCTGCACAGCTGCAGGACGTGAAGGCTGACACTCTTCTCCTGTACACAGAGTACACGGCAAAGGCTGGATCAGACCTTAAGTCGTTTCTAACTAACGTCACTAATTACGTGAAGTTAGCTGTCGAGGATGTCGGCGTCGAAATCCATAATGATGTGAGTAATTTTGTTTTATTATCTTAGTTGTATTATGGTACAACTGCAATGATCGATATGGCGATAGGCTCGCCCCCTATCACATCATGGGACGGAATACGCACGGCGAAAAGTGGGTGCACTAGTTGCGCCTCTGCCTACCCCTTCGAGGATAAAAGGCGTTGATATGGCGATAGGCTCGCCCCCTATCACATCATGGGACGGAATACGCACGGCGAAAAGTGGGTGCACTAGTTGCGCCTCTGCCTACCCCTTCGAGGATAAAAGGCGTTAGTGTGTGGGCAATGCTGGAGTCTCGGGTTCGATCCCCGGGTCGGACAAAGTGATATTGAGTTATTCTACTCTTCACTTCTCACTCACTCTTTACTATCAGCCCGGAGTCTGGAAATGTCCCCGGCAAATGGCAATAGGCCTGCCCCCTATTACACCAGACCTAACATAGCTGGCGAAATGTGAGTGTGATAGAGGTGTACCTCTACCTACCCCTAAAAAGGGAAAAAGGCGTGATGCTATGTATGTAAGTAATTTAAATAGAAGTCTTAACTCACTGATAGACCCAAATTCTCGAACCTGGAAAGCTGAAATTAAGCACCGGCTCTTTATATGATGCATGTACAGTCAGCAGCATAAGTAGCTGAACAAATTCAATATTTCAAATTGCCTACATACTTTTGTGTTCTTACTAATCTTTTTTTTTTCTCTCCACAAAAATATTATAAAAGAGATTTACTTTACTTCAAACAAAGAAAAAAAATGATTCAGTTAAACTTAACGCATAGATATGAAATTTTGATTTTGTAGAGATATTTATGCTGCTGACTGTACAAGAAAGGTTGAAAATGAAAAAGCTGTTAGGAATATGTAATAACAAAATAATTACACCTAACAGTCCAGACCCCACACAAAGATATATTGTCGTGAGTATCGACCGCGAGGGACTTTCCCACAACACCGAAACCCGAAACAAATATTTGCGGGTAACGCATTTGTCCTGGTGGGAATCGAACCCGCGGCATCTCGTTTCAACCATCGCGCCCTCCACCATGGAGGATATCACGTTGATTTCGCTGTGGTTGCATGTGGAAAATGTCCCGAGACATTTACATACTGGAAGTACCTATACATTACATGCATGTTCCTCGTTTATCAAAAGTACAAATGAAATTGTTTTGTGATATTTATTTCAACTAAATAACGAGCTAGTTAATCGTCTAAGGTCCTAAATTGCTCTACTGAACGGATTTAGACGAGATTTGATACGAAGATATCGCCATGAGTGCTGGATGTGTAGGCTATTTTCATCCTGGAGAAATGCACGAGACGACTTATATTTATGGGGGCACAGTTGTAAATAAGACGTAATTCAAGAATTACAAGACAAAAAAAAATGAAAAAGGCAATATCGTCTACTTTTTAAGTGTTTGACTTACCGACATTACCCTATGCAAGTGTATAATAGTTTGGGCTAAGCTAAGCCGCATGCCATCACGGCTTATTACGATTACAAAGCGCTGCATCTGCTATTTGCATCTATACATTATTTAGCAGTATGTTGAAATTTGAGATCAGGTGTTGCTTTCAAAATTCCTTTGTGTGCTAAAATGTTTGTTATTTATTATTTTTCTTGGCACAACATGTTCGATTTTAATAGACTTGATGGTAAATACAATAATATAGTATTTACACAATTGTCTCGATGGCGTAGTTGGCGGTGAGGTTTCAGGTTCGATTACATAGTAACTTCCTAGCTGGAATATCGCATACAAAAACCCACGTACGAAAATAAACGAAACTGGGGAAACATTCATTCAAATTATTCGATCACAATAATCTATTACCATTCGTCCAAAGAATGTTCAACATAGCCGTGAACTTGTAACATTGTTGTGTGTTTAAACTGTGTATGATTTCTCCTCCTGATGCGAATGTTATCATGTGTATTTTTAGTAAATCTACAAATAAATGTGCGGAAGTGTTTGTGTACACATAATTTTGCAGTTATGGGTTTTGCGTTTATAAACGACGGCGTGTGTTCACAATGTTTTGAAGTCAGCGTTATGTTTGCGTAGTTTTGTATTTAGCACCCGTTTTCTTGAATGGTCTTAAATAATACAGGATTTGACCCGAGACTCTAAAATCTTCACTTCCTTCTAAGATAACAAGGTCTTATGAAATATTCCTATAGAAATATTGTTAGTCCTGGGCAGTGGTCATCATTATCCAAAAGATAATCAAATTGTTTTTCTGCTGGCTGCTTTATTGTAAAATTACGTTTAACCTTCTATATAGGCTCATCCTTTCAATTCTGAAGAGCTAGGTAGTAGAGCAACTAGTACTTCCACATTTCGTGATATATCCATCCTTGATAGGGGCGTGCTTTTCGCCATATCGGGCACATATTCTATACCAGGCAACTAAAAAGTATTGTCTGACCTAAGAATCGAATCCTGAAGCTCGTGATTCTCACCCTGAATAATGACACTAGACCAAAGTACGGCGAAATATTCGATAAAACCTCAGAACAATAACAACTTATTACTATCACCTGCCAACACACATATTTGTCAACCATTATATCATAGGACGTAAATTTACTAGCCATAAGTATCTGTACATTTCTGTCTACCTATCCAGTGCAATATTTATGATAAGTAGGCAGTACTCAGGTGCATATCTGGAGTGCACTCAAGTGAAGTGTTCTCGAGGTGTGGTATAATGTGTTGGCTCGCCGCGCCGCGCTGCTCCTGCGTTGATCGCACGCCAGCCCGCTAGACGTCAATGGTATTCATACCATGAGTTTGGTACTTCCAGGATATTTAAATGGAAATAACTAAGCATCCTTTTAAACAAAAAAGGAACTCTATATCTGAGTAGCGAGAACAGACGCTCGCCCAATGGTAAGCGACACCACCGACCATAAATAATTAAATGTGGTGTGGACCAAGCGCAGTGCGCTGCATTGTGCTAGTCACAAAAATAATATCACTTTTATCTCAGAATATAGATAATAATTAATCAACAATGATAATTTTCCGTTTTGCAACGAACTGTCACTGACTCAGAAGGATGTAGAACGCTTACAATAAGAAACTAGATCTATCCACGATAAAAGTCCAGAAAGTTGGTAAAATTTGGTCACAGTACCGGGATGTGACGACCGCAGTATGGGTGCACCGCCTTGACTCAGTTCGATAGCATCCAAGGTTTGCGGGTTATATAACACCACGCCATCACAACTGATAGCGGAATTAGACTAACGATTTCTTGCAGCAACATATTGCTCAAGAACTTCCAGATGCGTTTACACCGGTGACTCTATTTCAATAGTGCTATACTCATGAGACTTAGGTACTGTAAGTTCTGCGAGATTCTAAATTTGCAGAAGTCGACTTCTGCAAGTTTTCTTCCTAATTTGTACCTCGCTTATTGCTTTAGAATGAATTGCAATAATTTGGTTCTAGTTAAAATTATCGGATATAATTATATCAGGCGATAGCCTAGTGGGGAATACAACTGCAAAGACGATAGTTACGGGTTCGAACACAGCCACCAGGGCACGCACCTCTGACGCCGTAGCTGTGTGTGTTGTTGGTAAGTTATACCACTTTCAATAAAGGAATTCACATCGTGAACAAATTGTACATAAAAATTGTGGAAATAACTTCACTACATTTGGTGTAATAATGTAAAATGCCGACCAGCAAAGGAAGTTGTACCCTCGATGGTTGGTTTAAGTATGCCAGGCTGCTAACTTTATAATTACGTTTTATACATTTTGATTTATAATTAATGTAGGAAGTCTCTTAAAAGAAAATGGGGTATAAACTGAATTTTAATTATGTAACAAATGAATGAACAGTAAGTAATAAAATACCGATGCCACTTCAATAAGTAACTCTATTTTATTAATATAAGCCCATGAACATACAAAGTCACAAACAAATCTAGTTCAATAATGACTTCATATTTCCTCAATTTCAAACATACATAAAATCAGGAAATGAATGGTAAAGACATACTCAATTCATGTTATTTAAAGATGTTTCATGAAGGTTTATGTTTAACAATTTATGAAACAAGGCTAACTTATTTCAGTAATGACGATATATCACGTTTGTACTTTCGGGGTCGGCAGAGTTGCAATTTCAATACGCCTATATTATTGAATCCTACGAATAAGTTCAAAGTTTCATTCTCAATCCTTTTACGTCCATCATCCATGGTGCTTCGAGGGTTGTGGGTGATTATGGTGTCTGGAGATCACTTAATGTCATTTATTCGTTTGCCGGTATTTGCTATAAAGATATTATGTTTGCAGGCTTAACGCCTCTTTGATCTAGTAGTATATTATAGCTTGTGAACCAGGAGGTCTTCGGTTCGAAGCTTGGTTTCGGTTTTCCTAACAGGATTTGCCCTTAACCGGATCCGTCAAATCGATGCCAAACATCTGAATCCTATGAACATTCATGAAAAAATGTGTTGAGTTAACCCCACATAGGGGTTAAATAAGTGCGGAAAGAATAAGGAACTTATTGCTTTATTATATTGAAACTGTTTAGTTGGTTTCCAATGGGAGATTACCGCTTCCGTACTACACAATTCTTCAAACCAAGATTGACTGATTACTTGCCAATTGTTTATGAATATTAAAATATATTTACGGGCATGACCGAGACCGAGACCGTGCCAATGGCTGCGAATAGAAAGGGCGCGTATTATTAGACGATAAATCTGACACCGATCGTAAGGTAACATCACATAAAATGACTAATTACAACTATTTATAATGTTACGTTCATATTATAATTTGTTAAAACCAGACCTACGTGATACCCAAAATATCTTTTCAGGGTTGAATACCTATAGAAACACGCACGGAACCGTAGCATTCGTCTGACTGTCTGTATGTCTGTTCGACTTTCACATATTTTGAACTCTACAAAGTCGAGGGGTGAAAGTTTCACTGAATGTACTTTAATTTCACGTCAATCTTTTGATTCATTATATTATTATTGTAGCGTACTGAGTATTTCCTTCTTTTTAGATTTATTGTGTTTATTTCTAAAATAATAATGCTAAATACTTTTAAAAGGAGACACACTTTAGTTTTCATATTTTGGTAATTGGTTTTAATAATTTATGAACCCATTTTCTAAATTAATGTTTAGATCCTAATTCGTATGCATGTGGCACACCCACGAAAATAGATTTTGTTGTATTTTACAATGGCACTAAACCACGCTGTCATGCTAGACGGTTTCCGTAATGCATTTACAACGCATGTATTTTGTTCAGTGCACTCACGTCATCAGGACCTTGGCTTTGGCAGTCACCTGCATTGATGTATCTAGTGTTAGTTTAGTAGATATGTGTGCGCCGTGGCGTTGAAGCGATTTTCTATTATGTAATCTTATGTCATCCTGCTATTAATCTAACAAAGGTTACCTTTATTCTCGAATTCAATTTCTAAATAGTTTTTTAGGTATTTGGAGCATGTTTAATCAATTTATAAGGTTGTTGCCCATAATATAGATTCTTTGCCTTACCTTTAATATTCGGGTTTTATTAGTTTTAAGTTTGAACGCGTTAATTTTAAAACTACTGATCCGATTCTCAAAATTATTTCACTAAGACACACATACTCTCGCGCCTTTTATCCCTAAAGGTTTAAGCAGAAGCCAAATACTAGAAATCTACATTGTTCGTGGTTGTTATACTTATAGGTTACTTTTAATCTTGGGATGAGGTTGAACATAAACAGAGCCACGAGATACGGCTAGTTTATAAATAATGTAAACAGATCCAACATCAGTATTGTGTAGTGCACTGTGCAATTGCATGTGTTGTTGGCAACAGTGATCTCAGCGATGTTATTAATGGTCCATTCATGTGAAGCAATTCAGTTTACTTCAGGTGTTACCTTCAGCTTATTATGTTAAGAAATAATGTATACAAACAGAACTTCCTGTTGTGTATTTATAATTTGTATTGTTAGAAACTGAAGCGATTTCGATTTAAATAAAAATATCTACCGCTGATTTTACAGCAATACTTTCACAAAGATGTAGAACACTACGACTGCGCCAAGGCCCAAGACTGAGACCGAAAGAGAGTGCAAATGAGAGTGCACATCGATACGGCACCCTTTTTATACACCCAACTGTACTTCCACTACTAGTTCGATATCACAAATACCCTCACAAAACGTTTTAGCTTAACAGTATGTTATGGAAATTTACTAGGTTTATTTTGGACCTAACTGGACTATGCAAACTAAACATCTACAATTTAATCAAACTTATACGTATAAACGTATCTAATTATTCTTTAAGTTCAACTCTAGCTTCGCTCCTAATATACCGATTTCGACAAATCAGGTGTCGACAAATCGATTCGTATTTATATGCGATAGTTACTCAGTTATACACTGGTCTCGTCATTCATACTTTCATTATATAAAACAAAGTCCCCCCCCCCCCCGCGCGCGTCTGTCCGAATGCGATAGACTCAAAAATAAACATAACATAAATAAATAACAATAAAAAATAAATAAAAAACAAACAAACATAAATAATAACAGACACAAAAACCGATTTCGGATTAAATTTGGTATGGAGTCTTGAGACCCTATGAAGAATATAGGCTACTTTTATCCCGGGAAAATATATATCAGGACTTTTATCCCGGAAAAACTCTTTTACACGGGAAAAGTCGCCAACAAAGGCTATATAGAAATAAAAAATGAAAATCTCACCGAAGGTTTTTCAGTACCAACTATACATTCTTTGCAGGGTCGATGTCGCTCGGTGTTCGACCATCGACTGCATAAGATCGAAGTGGATGCGCAGAAGGCGGCCAGCTTCAGCGCCGACAATCACCACAAGTTCCTGCTGGGCCACATGGTCGTTTTCCGCATCCATCTAAATAAGGTACATCATATCATTTATACTTTCTCTATCCCTATTTACTGGTGTATTTCTAAATTATACAAGACAAATTTGGTTTTCTCCTTACAAACTTTATGCAAAACAAATAACATAAGAGAAGGGTCCATGGAGATAAAGAACAAAAAATGTATATTAAACATTACCTAGCTAATTTTTATTTATTTCCAGAGCGAAGACTACATAAATAAATGTGACCGAGTTGTGAGGAGCTGCGGTACATCCTGCGAGGTATGACAGAAAGGACGTAGCCAAGATGCTTTACTACAAGCGAAAACAAAAAAAATATATTGGAATGACTTATCCTATAGATAAATCTATTGCGGGGATACACCCATACATTTATTCAATTAACGTTAACGCTTGTTGAAAATCATTTTAGGATCGACCCCAGTAATTGATTAGACAATACCTGCTGTTGTCATCTAGATCTAAATGTCTATTTCTACACTCAAGTGTGCATGTATTGTTGGGTTGACTTTTCTGAATCTAGCGAGCGTCGTCCACCACATATATTCTGGTGAATAACTACCTTAATGGCTCATTGCAACAAGTTTTTTTTTCGCGGGGAAAAAACGCGTTATCGCTACCACCACTGGGGGGTGAGTGGAACGGTTAATCCGGTTATGTTGGTTTCACACAGTCTTACGGCCCAACGTCAACACTCGGGAGTATAGCATCATCCGAGCGAGTATTGGACCGAGTCCCTGACACTATATACACCCTATACTGGCATACCATACCAACCAAAACCCGCGGTGGCCTTCTTCGGCGCATACGAGACAGGCCCGGGGTATCTTGTTGCATTAAGATAGGTGCAGGGGGCCGTCCCTGCGCGATGCCGTTGCGGCTCCTCTCTATACAAGGGGGCTAAGATGCCCCCGAACTCTAAAGGATGTCTTTGGCGTCTACGAAAACGGGAGACCGACCACCCGCATTGTAATCCAGCTCGGAGTCGCTTAAATTGGACTGAGCAGCCCCCCGGTGCTCGCCCCGCGGCTCTGTCGAAGCCCCATTTAGTCGCACCTTACGAAAGGCAGGGGATGCCGTGGCGGGACTCTCTAAACGCCCCCGGACCACAGGGCACGAGGTGCCGGTCAGTCGTCCACCTGGCACCTCCTACGTCTCCTCTGGCTGCGAGTGGGATCGTTCTGCTCTGATCGTTCTGCTCTCCTTCCGCGAGATGACGCACTCGCAGAAGGAGACCATCGCTCGCCAGGTCCTCCAGCCGCTAACCATGGCAGACACCACGGCCGACAGCGAGAGATCTCCTCCGACGACTGCTCTAAGAGCTGTATATCCGGTAACTTGACTGCATCGGTGGCGTAGTTGTATTGCGTACGTATTGCGAGTACGATTTGCGAGCTTAGGTCCTGGGTTCAAATCCCGAGTGGAGCCAAAAACATTGTGACTGGGTTTTTCCATCATAAAAATTACTCAGTCAGCTCGGAGTCAGGAAGTTGGCGGTGTGATACCCCCGTGCCTCGGAAAGCACGTAAAGCCGTTGGTCTTGCGCCTGATCTCTCTCCGGTCATGTCGGATTGCCATCTCACCGGACTACGAGAGTGAAGGAATAGCCAGTGCACCTGTGTATTGCGCACACACTTGTGCACTATAATATCTCCTGCGTACCTGGCTGAACTCCGTTGAGATTGGCCGCCGTGGCCGAAACTGGCTAGGAGGATTACGTTACGCTACGTCCGGTAACTTTCGGAAACTCCGTAGCATAGAATATAGTGTTGATGTTACTCAAATGTCTTTACCGTGACGCTTTAAAAAATCGATTCGTATTGATTCCCGCCACTAATCACATCTCCCTAATTCCAGACCACGCCGCGTGTGAAACGCTGGCGTCGGATGGCAGCCGAGGAGATACACCGGATCCAGGATGACCTGCAGCATTCCCGCCGCTCCTACAGGGACCTCGTGAACCACGCACGTCGGAGACTCAACCACCTTCGAAAGCAGATCACCACGAGAGCCCAGGACGCGGTTTTTGAGTACCAGGAGTGCATAAAAAGAGGGTAGATTAGGGATGGTGGTGCTAGCAATGAATACCGTAATAAGAAAGTTCTAGAAGCTTTGGAACAATAAATCGGCGGTGGCTAAAATAGTGGGTCACCGAATTAGAAAGAAGCTGACCCCCATCCTTTGTATTTGGGTTAAAACAACGAAAACCGTTGTAACTGTATGAGGAAATGTGACTAGAAATCCCGCTATTCGCGAAAAACTTAATAGCAAAATATTATCTGGATCGAACTGTTTCATCACAGTAGAAGAACCCACCAAAATTCTACCTCTGTTTTGCTAGAAATAGTGAACAAAATGTCCTTATTACGGTATTTATTGAAAGTTGTATTCATTGTTTGAAGATCGGTGCAGTGACCAGCCAAAGACACTGAGTACCAGTGGAAGAGGTGCTGATAGTTAAATTATGTGCCATTTGGGTGCCGTGTTGTACTTTATCCAAAGGAATGGGATAGAGAATACAAAAATATTTCTATTATAAGAAAGTTTATCTAACAATCTCCTCTAGATATAATCGATCAGCTTTCTTGTTCATGTATCAAATTATGTTGACTTATTATTTTGTTTCAATTCAATGAATATATAGGTAAATTAGAACTATATTTTTCGTTTTTAATAAAAAAAAATGGCATTTTCATGAACCAGTAACTACACTGGATGCGAAGATGAAAACAGTGTAATCCAAAAATAATGTGAAACACTAGGAGATATTGTATCGAATCCTTACCTATCGAATAACATTTTTTGTCATTTTGAAAGTATTTTGAGTACAACACGACACATTCGGTTACCTAAAATAGTTGTTAATAATTTATTTGTAATTAATTGGATGACATGTGATTCGATGTGATGTACGAAATTAGATAAAATTCTAGATGTATATTTAAATAGAATTACTGTGATAGTCGAAATGTTAGGTCACTCCATCTGAGAAGATATTTTAACATGGCCATATAGACTCGTGGTCATTGAGCACTAAATCAAACTATGACGTAGTTTTAGACAGTCTATCCTAAAAAAATACAGTATCAGCCATTTTTGAAGTGGAGATTTATCAAAATGAAAGAGGCAAAGAGGACTAAGAAATCTATAGAATTCGTGTAGTGCGTATTAAATGGTGAGGTAACGCACTTGTGTTAAATGTTCGTGCAGTCAACTTAAACTCAATACAAGCTCAAACTGCTCTCTTCCCCGGTCTAACTATAGCCCTAGGATAAGCTATAATGAAGTCTGACTGCAAACGATGCCATAATAATAAATAAGATAATGAATGTTGAACACCCTTTGGTAACTTGAAGTAATTTTACCAACGTCGCAGTACATCGTGACGACTACTTTTCAATCTACAGCCCTAATAATGTCTTCCAAAAGCGACTTTGCGCAATGACGCCTTACTCCCTAGTTAGATATTAAGTACACACTGGTTGACCCCGGAACGAGCCACTATCGCGGGTTCAGAGTATTATAAAACCTAAGTATCTTCTCAGATGATACGTGGTTTTGTTGTTGTGTATAACATAGGCATAAGTACAATGTTATTCTAGTGATTTTTATGACGTAACAGAATGTTTGTACTTACAACGTATCTTTAATAAATAAATTTAACTAATTTTCTTGTTTTATTTATTAGTGAGCCATTTTCTATACATTTTTACGAGGCGGTTGTACTACAAGCATAACATCGGTAGATTCGCCCATTTAGATTTAAAAAGTAGATCAGCTTGCTATGGCTTCTTCATCATCATCAGCTACACAAAGGCCACTGCTGAATATAGGCCTCCCCTAAAGATTTCCAGACGGACCAATTAAAATGGGTCTGCATCTAGCGTGTTTTAGATCCCATAAATTTTAAGATTAAAGATTTGCATGCACTTTAATCTTTAAATTAAAAACGTGGAATTGCTATTGTCGGCACGTATGCATCTTTCTATCTATTGCACTGCGAAGGTCAAGGAATAATATACTACTAATTAAAGCAATGACAGTAGGTTATCGGAGTTATCTAGCTTAGAGTCACGGGTGAGATTGTGTACATTAAATATCACCCGCGACTCCGTCCGACTGGACAGTTTATATTTTAATTGCCTTTCTGTTGCGAGATAAGATGCCTCTTTAGTATTGCAGCAACGCATATGGGCCGATTTCGATTCCCAGGTCGGAAATTTGGGTTATGCTGACACGATTTGCTTAATCTGGATCCCTCACTTGGTTGACGTCAGGCAGGCTAGTCATAAACTGAAACTAAATCATTCCTGCGACATGCTTTATCAAGCATAAGTAAGAAAGAACCGATAAACTCAGATACCTGTGTATTTTTAATGCATCAAGCCATTTAAGCTTTATCAATAGGTACAAACATTCAAAAAACACTACCTCCTCCTTTTTGTGCAGTCGGGTAAAACAAGGCGTAACAAGCGATGTACACAAACTACACATTACTGAAAGCTCACATTGATCTTGCCAGATAAATATAGCGTTTGTAAATAGAGTAGTGAAGTAGTTAGCGTGCAGTAGACGTTTGTTCAAGTGATTATGCACTTGGTGCAATTATTTTTGTTTATTTTATTATTACGATGTGGCATCGGTGAGGTAAGTGCTATTTTTTTTATTTTGCTGTTAATTATTAGATTTATGTAGTAACAAATAATATACGTGCATTCCAACGTAGATATGCATATTTTACTAAAGTTATTTTGGTTACAACGTGACAGTTCTACTACAGTTGATTTATACTTTACCATATTTCTAGTTATGATCTTGAACATAATTTTGCCTCCGCTAAGTTTTTATAAACATCGCTTGTTGAATGCAACAATATACGAGGCTAGTGAATGCTTTCTTCTTATTTAAGAATTTTTACCAACAATAAAAAAGAAATAAGACAGGAAAAAATAAATTAAGTAATATAATTTCTACATTGAATGGGACATGTTTTAAAATAAAAATACGAGAAGACCACATATGTGACGATCCGCCACTGCGGTGCATGCGTGCGACAAAGATATTATGCATTACGTATCACGGTGATCTCCCAAAGCAATTTTGAGATAACTATTGCCATTGCCGTTTTTACATAATATTTTTTTTGTCTTTTTATAACCTAAACATCAGCTTTCTTTGCTCACGTGATTTCCCAATTAAATCCAGAATGCCAATTTCAGAAAACAGAAGAAAGCGACATAAAGCCGCTGATAGAATCATACGAAAACAGTTTAAACACTTCAATAGCGTTAGGTAAGAACGACAGAGCACTCGTGGATACTTGGGCCGTAGAGTTTCAAATAAAGAGGGTGAACATAACCACCAAATATAGACTGCAGATGACCAGACATAAGGAGCACAACTTCAACCCGACTGACTACAATTTAAAGGTATAGTCAAAAACAAACAAAATCTAGAGTTAAGGCAGTCTGTAGTTTAAAAATGATTTGTTACTACAGCGCCGCGTCGTCGCTTCCAGCTGGTCGCCGAGAAACACTACACTACTATGAAAGTGACACTCACTTGCAGTGCGGCCACAATACCGTGCCGTTGATAAATGAATAAAAATAGCACTTTAGCCTTTTAACCCCGAAGGGGTAGGCACAGGCGCAACTAATGCACCCACTTTTCGCGGTGCGTATTGCGTCCCATGATATGATAGGAGGCGAGCCTATCGCCATATCGGGCACAAATTCTAGTCTCCGGGCTGATACTGAGTACAAAAGCCCAATATCACTTTGCCTGACCGGGGGATCGAACCCAAGACCCCAGCACTGCAGTCGCACCGTACAACTATGCCACAAACGCGAGGCAGTCACAAAAAAAAACATGTAACAATATAATAATAATAATAATGAACTCTTTATTGTATAACCAATAAACATACAGAAATAACATTTCAACAACAACATAAAAAAAAAAAAAAAACAGAATGCGAGACATGGTTCTACAATGGGCGGTCTTATCGCTAAAAGCGATTTCTTCCAGACAACCTTTGGATGGACAGAAACAGATGTAAAATGTAGATGGCGGTGTACAATAAAGAGAAAAAGGGAGAGAATAAACAAAAAAAAACACTTAAATTATTAAATGTAAAATACATATATATTACGAACACACATATATACAATATATACATATATATATATTAATTCTAATACATATTAATAAAGTACAAGGTATCTATAATAGATAAACATACATATTAAACAAGTTCATGTTACAGTGAAAGAAAGTGATGCTTTATCATTTTTTTGAACGATGGTAGCGATTTTGCTCGCCTGATTGTTAAAGGTAGTGCATTCCAGAGCCGGACAGCTTGTACAGTAAAAGATAAATTATAAAATTGAGACGTATGGGAAGGTGTTTTGAGTTGGAGAGTCTGGGAGGAGCGCAAGGAACGGGAATGTGTGTGGTGTAAATATTCAAAGCGATTTTTAAGGTAACAAGGAGTAGTTGGATTAAAGAGAATATTGTACAACAAGGAAAGGATGTGCGCATTTCGGCGAAAGCGGATGGGTAACCATTTCAGCTTCTTTCGATATTCGGAAACATGATCATATTTGCGAAGGCCAAAGATGAATCTAATACAGAAATTTTGAAGACGTTCAAGTTTATTGAGCTGTTCTTCGGTTAAATCTGAATATGAGGCGTCAGCATAGTCTAGAATTGGGAGTAAGAGGGATTGTGCGAGTGCAATTTTGGTGGACGTAGGCAGAAAGTTTTGTAGTCTTTTGATGGAGTGAGCGGATGCATATAACTTGCGGCTCATTTCAGTTAGTTGCGGAGTCCAAGACATTTTTCGGTCAAATATTACACCAAGATTCTTGACGGTTTCACTGATTGGAATGTAAGTTCCATCAAAAATTATTTGTGGCAGCTGGGACCAATCAATTTTGGATATCATCCTTGAACTACCCATTACGATGGTTTGTGTTTTCACTGGGTTGATTCTGAGACCAAAAGATTTACTCCAGTCAGCAATTTTACTTAAATCATTATTTGTTATCTTTATGGCCTCAGATAGATGATCTGTCAAGGACTGCGTATAGATTTGTAAGTCGTCAGCATAAAGGTGGTAGGAAGAAGTAAGTTGTTGAGAAATCGAATTAATAAAAATGGAAAATAAGAGAGGAGATAAAACGCCGCCCTGAGGTACACCGGCAGTTGTAACACACCACGATGAGAAATTCTCGTCAATGCGGACACGCTGACGGCGACCATACAGATAACTACGAAACCAATCAATCACCGTCGGAGATATGTTAAGAGAACTCAGAAGCCCAATCAAAACGTCAAAATCCACGTTATTGAACGCATTACTAAAGTCTAGCAGTGACAACACCGTTACCTTGCCGTGTTCCATCCCAAGTCGGATGTCTTCGGTAATGTTCACAAGAGCTGTAACAGTACTATGACCGGGACGAAAACCAGATTGAAAAGAGTTAAACAAGTTATTACTGATAAGGAAGGTGGTAAATTGTTGATGAATAAGACGTTCAAGGAGTTTTGAAAGGAAAGGAAGAATAGAGATAGGACGAAAATCTGAAAATGCAGAAGGATTAGTTTTTTTTGGAAGAGGAATTATTTGCGCTTCCTTCCAAATAGACGGAAACATACTACTAGTGATAGAAGTGTTGAGGATGTGTTGGAGGGTAGGCATAATTTCATCAGTAATGAGTATAATCATTTTACGGCTAATGCAGTCACTACCGACTGCGTTTGATGATATGGCTTCTATGTTCTTCTTAACATCACAATCGGAAAACTGATTAAATACGAAAGGAGGATGGTCAGGTTTGGGAATCAATGAAAGATAGCTTAATGTGGAAGCTTTAGCAGGGCCATCGAAGTTGGCAGAAGAGGAGAAGTGCTGGTTTAACATATTAATGTTTATATCATTAGGGAGATTGTCTTGGCGAGATTTCCCAATACCCAATGACCTTAGGAACTTCCAAACTTTGGAAGGATCCTCATTTTCTAAGGAATTATGTATATGTCGGCGTTGTGCGTCCCTACACACCTTATTACATTGATTTCGTAGCTCAATGTACCTACGTTTGTTACACTCATTTGGCTTGCATTTGTACCTCGCCTTGGCAGAGAGCTTTCTGTTTCTCATCACCCTTATTTCAGTTGTAAGCCAGGGCGCCGGCAGATGTTTCATTTTAACTGGTCGTAATGGCGCATGTTTATCGTATAACTTAGTTATTATGGTGTTAAAACTGTTCACTTTGCCGTCGATTGTTGGTGTTTGGATAACATCGGACCAGTCTAGATCACGAGCATCCTTTTGAAGGCTCTCTATGTTAATGCCACCAAAATTGCGCTGCAGAAGGATTTTGGCCTTTAATTTAGGTGGACGAATTTTGTAAGAAAGATAGATTAGGTCATGAAAGGAGAAAGCGTCAGCCGCACACTGACCGTGCTTAGCGACATTAGAAAACGAAGATACAAGAATTAAGTCGAGAAGAGAAGGTACAGAATTGGGGAAATTGTGCGTAGCATTTAGTGGGAGAATGGTCAGGTTATTAGATTTAATTATAGATTGAAAAGTGCAAGAACGAGAGTCCTGTTTAAGTAAGCAAGTATTAAAATCACCCATGATGATCGTATGTTTATATAAAGGGGATAAATCTTCTAATAGTTTTTCAAATGCTGAAAAGAAGTTAACACGAAGGGAGGGGCAATAGTATACGCCGAGTAACACCTTAGTGTGAGAGAGTGTTACTTCAATAAATAGATGTTCACCAGCGTTGGAAGGGGGCGGCTGGGTTGACATACTCACCACAGTGAAAGGAATATGTGATCGGAGATATATGGCAACACCACCACCGCCACATCCAATGCGGTCATTCCGTACTAGTTGGAAGCCCGGTAATGTGTATATAGTAGACTTAAGGCAAGGTTTTAGCCATGACTCGGAAACGAGTATAGCATGAATATTACTATGCTCAAATGACGCCATCATATCAGTAAAGTGAGCCGGAATGCTTTGAGCATTTATGTGAAGGACATTCAAATTCTTTGGAACATCAAATAGGAAAGAGTCAATTAAATTTTCCAGACTTGGAATGCTGTGAAAACTATCAAGACTACTGTTAGAGGAACAAACAGACACAAACTCATCGATATCGCTATTTTCGCTATCCATGACAAAAATACTTTATATAGAATTTTATAACAAAATATATAAATATAATATTATAATATATTAAATTATACAAATATACTACAACAGAAAAAAAAAAAAAACTTTACAATTGCTGTCCATCTACCAGCTGTGCCTATTATGACATTGTAATATTTTAGTCAAACTTACATCAAACAGTAAAATAATTAATAATAAATATCTTACCGGCTGACAGAATCATAAAAAAAAAAGAATTTATATGCAATAACAAAACGTACATTAGCTAATATTGGAATAAGAATGATCCGGAACATTGCACAAAAGGAAAAAATGAGACAGAACACAAATGCGGAAAAAAGAACAAAATATAAACAAACATTTTGAAGGTAGTTTTAACTTTTAAATAAAAAGTGACATACTAATGTCATTCAACAGTTATTTTTTTTAACCCAACCTATTATAGTCGGCAGCAGAGATCATTAGTAATAATTGCGAATACAGGGAAATAATATTAATTAGAAAACTACTTTCGGATAACGCGTTTCGCCCTGGTTTGCACCGTTGTATCCTTCGCCAGCGCAGAAGGCTTTGGCACTACCATTTGCGGGATTGCGTCGAGGTCACCATGGCAGCTGAGACGTTGTCGTGTTCCATCGGGGCTAAGGACGAAGACGGCTCCTTCTCTCGTCCAACACTTCGCAACGCCGAACCGCTCACGCGCAGCCATGAACACGCTATGCCGAGCCTTCGTCAAAAATTCTGATATGGTCACCCCAGAACCCTTAAGGGTAGTCTTGGACGACCAGACTCTATCCCGGACACCAACATCTCGGAACTTGCAAAGAATGGGCCGAGGCTTATGGGAGCTTCCTGTACGTCCCATCCTGTGACATCGGCTGATATCACCAACAGTGAAGTTATTGTGCTTCAGTTTCTGAACAACCAACTGAGCAGCAACCTCTGTCGTAACTTCTTTGGGATCTTCTGGTAAACCGTGGAAGAGTAATATTTTACGCCTGCCACGCATCTCCAATTGATCCATTTCCTTGGCAAGACACTCAATCTGTCCCTGAAGTGCCCTCATAGAAGTAATGACAAAATTCTTAAATGTGGCAAATTCAGATGCTAGTGATTCTGTTGTGATTGTAGGAGAGGATTTCTGAAGCTTACCCTCAAAACTGTCCATCCGTTTGTGGAACATTGACATCATATCATCCAGTGATTGCTTGAAGCCAGTGGGATCCATAGTGACCGTTATAAGTGCTCAATTACGTAATAATATTCGTTTGTTCTGCGGTGATGTGATACAGGATTAATGCACAGGTGGTAGACGGTGTCTTATTTTATATAATATTGCATTAAACTGGTTATTTATTTTAATTTAAAGTAAACTTTCGGAGCTGTAAAATACACGTCTTATTTCAAAAACAAACCGCCAAAAAAAAAAAAAAAAAAAAAAAAAAAAAAAAAAAAAAAAAAAATATGTAGTCACTGTGCAGTAATGACAAAAAGAAATATAATTTCAGTGGGGAGGATGCGTGGACCTTCACAGGAAAGAAATAAGGAGGTCTGAGCGCAATTACTACAGTCATGAAACGGATTGTCTGAAGAATGCTGCCGCGTTGGACAGCGCCAAGCGACGCAGTGTAGACCAGGTCGAGAAAGAGGTAGTTACACATAATATTTTTAGTCGATTTATCACACACACACACAGACACACACACTCACGCCCGTTATCCCCCAAGGGGTAGGCAGAGTTGCAACTAGTACACCCCCTTTTTACCCGAGACCTCAGCATTGCAGTCGTAGTAGATTTATGTCTGTTACTTTCAGGTTAATTTAAAAATAAAGCTTTCAAAGTTGAATATGTTTTCTTAGTTTGAAGGACTTTCTGAGAAACAATATAATAATTACAAAACAATATTCTGTAAATCTTTGTAGTATCTTGCACGTACTCGGAAAGCCTGTGAAAGCCAGAACCCAGTCTGTTCTTTTATCTCTCACAATGTAGTATCCAAAATATGGTTTATTGCAGATTCGCAAATGGCGCAAAAGCTACAGATATCTAGTTAACCTGTGTGATGTTAACAACCTTAACGATGAAGAAGGCGCTCAGAACTGCCTCGTCGAATATGTAAGTCGTTCTTAAAAAATAACAGTAATTCTTTGATTACTTATAAAATAAGTTAATTTTCTATCAAATGAAAGAAAATAAGAGGCAACGAGCAAGTAGATCGCAGCAACATCAACAACAAAAGCGAATTACTATAGTGTGGCAATGTACTACCTTAAACCCCCTTAAAGTTTACGAATTATATACATAAAAAAATTACAGTTCTTAATTACACTGACTACTCATCAAACAATAGGAATAAACGAACTAGTATCAGCTATCCGAAAGTCGCATAGAAGAGATCTAGTGAGATAACTGTTGTTGGTACGATACTTATATCCGCCCACGTATGTGTCCCGGCATTTGTGTCCTTCAAAAAAAGAGCGGCAACGCATCTCTGTGCCCCCCGGTATTGCAGATGTTCATGGGCGGCGGTGATCACTTACCATCAGTTGAACCCTGTTTGCCCCCTATATAATAAAAAAAATGTATACCTGGTTTCAAATTGGCCGGCGTAATTCTGTCGATTGGCGCGGGTAATCATCTCTGATCAGTCGAAACTATCTGGATCCTACTCCACGACGATCAGGTATTTTTTTTATTCGCGCTCGGCAACTTGACTCCACTGTACAGTCAGAAAAGTGTATGCTCGACCACCTTAAGGTTCTAAATAAGTCGCTTACGCGTCGTCTGTCAGCGACATGCTAATTACAACTAAAGTAGACAATAAGTGTTATCTGCTGTGCCCTTTTTACATCTCCGAAAAGATCGCACCTGCTGGGTAAAAGATGAAAAATGGGCGTTTATCTTGAGAAAGTGTACTAGCACCAAATTGGATGTTGGTACCCTACGTAACCAGGTTTGGCATCTAGGTCAAGTGCTGAGCCCGAATAAAAATGAAAAGAAAAAAATGTAAATACCTACCTAATCTCTTTGCAGATGGAAAGAGACAAGTTCAGTCAAGTTATAGAAAGGTTGATGATAATAAAACTAGAGGTGATGGGAGACCTTTACTTGCATTATACAACCTCTTTGACTAACCTTGAGGAGTGTTTGAAGAAGCAGCTCTCCCGGTATCTGGACAGAGTGAGAGGCATCATGGACGTTTTGAATAAATGTTATTATCTTTGATAATGATTTTGTTATACTTTTTTTCTTTAAAAACAGTACCAGTCAAAACCTTATAGACATTTTTGGGAGGGTGTTTTATAGTCATACAATATACATGCAACTGAGTGGCAAAATTATTATTAAAAATCACTGCAGGGTGTACAGTCAGCCACATAAGTAGCTGAACAAATTCAAAACTACAAATCGCCAATTCTCTTTAGTGTTTTCACCAAATTATTTTTCCTTCCGTAATAATAGAATAAATGGGATTTGCTTTACTTCACACATGGAAAGAAAAAAGCTTCAAATAAACTTAACGCGTATAAGAGATTTGAAATTTTAAAATTGTGCAGCTACTTATGAGGTTGACTGTACTTTAAAATTAAAAATATTTCAGTAATGCCAAACGTAGAATTACATAAAAATGAAACATCGCATTTAGAAACTTAAAAAACCTTTATTTCATATTTTCGTTGTTTAAATAATACTTTTATATTGTAAAAAATATATTTACAAATATTCATACTTAAGTTACTTGACTATGAGATTACTCATTTCGGCACTTATATTACCTACCTATTATAAAATTGTATTATCAAAATGTATGAGTAATTATATAATTTCCAAGGAAATATATAAGTTTCACATTGGCCATCAGATTTTCTTGGCAATGTCTATATTCTTTTTATTAAAAAATATACATTACAAAACGTTTATTCACATACCTTTAGAGTTAAAAATACGTTGAAAAAGTATTTAAATCAGAAATCAGACTATTTGGTTGATACATCTCTTATCCGGCATCGAAGGACCAAAAATATAAATAACATCTTAACAGTTTAAAGGCGGCAATTGTGAGACAATAGCAATGTAAGAATATTGTAGTATTCCGTCGGTATTTAATTACTTAAGTCCAATACCATAGCCAGGAAAATGAAAAGATGTAAACAAAAAATAACTTAGTTTCTAATAAAACTTTTGTTCAGATCTGTCAATTACAAATACTTATACAGTAATAATTGGGAAGTGGGTTGATATTTGTTTGTGTTTAATTTATTTCTTTTTCTGACGATGGCATAATGCCTATCAACCACCTTGGCGTTTCGGCAATTTTCGATTCACATTGTCAATAATTTTATTATGCTATGTCGACATAGGATAATAAAACCTAAATTAAAGGTATCAAAACTAATTATTACAAAAAATATAAGGCATTATGTAAAACCGATTTACAAGTATTTTTATAAACTCTAACACAGCAGTACTGTACTTTTTATGTAATTTCCATATGTTTTATGTATGATAAGTATAAAACTTATCTACAAGGACGGTTTTCCACCAACTAGTGACCACTAGCAAAACGAATACTGTCATAAAATATCTAAATTTGTCAAAAAATATTTAAATATATCACAAAAATATACTTTTTGTACAATATTTGCAGTAATTTACACATATGGCAATATAAAAATATATTTTATACAAGCTAATTGGCTAAGATTTCGTGAGATTCATACATTTTAATCTCATAATAATTTAATTTTGTAAACTACTTATTAAATCTATATTCTGGACGTTGACAATGTATTATAAGAAAGCATAATATAGGGGGCGTTTAATTATAATCATACTACTTACGTAACATTATCTTCAGCGCGGTTTATAATTTGTGGTAAATTTAGATTTTCGTTAGATTTCAGATATCATCATTTTAAGGACAACCTACACTAAACTTGTTAATTTTTTTCCATCCATCCATCCATACCAGCCCTGTATTACATACTGCCTACTGCTAAGCACTGACCTCCTCTACTACTGAGAGGCCTTAGTCGACCACGCTGGCCTAGTGCGGATTGGCAGACTTTACATACCTTCCAAATTCTTATAGAAGACTTCTCAGATATGCAGATCCTCATGATGTTAAATTTTTTTAAGTGTATAGATAATAGAATGTAGATGTATATGTTTTGTTAATCTACTATTGTTTGTCATTATAGCAAATGAAATTAGCAATATATATATATTAATTTCATAGTATTTAAAAGGTAAATTTGAATATTATGATATAATAAATCTAGATATAATTCTAAATGCCCCTGTACATAAACTTTTAAATTAAGGTCAAATATTTTTGCTAAAATATATAATATTATAAATATCTTACGGAGAATGTGATAAATTTAAAAAAGCCACTATTATTAAATTTATAATTTAACATAAAAATGCTGAAAGACCTAAGAAAACAAAATAAATTGGTAACAAATGCATAGTTAAGGTCTTTAAATATTCCAAGTGAACACAAATCACAGCATACATTAAAATATTATATTCCTTCTCCAGCCCGATACAAAAAATGTATATAAATATCTAACCACTTTTCCAAACGTTCCTTTTTTTGAATTCTGCTTTCTTAACTACACCCGTAATTATATACAGGGTTATTTTTAAAACAATAATAACCAAGCAAGACTATATTCCCCATTAAAGCATACGACAACTATAATGTACATTAATGTACAATATATCCTGGGATGTAATGTATATTATCCCTTTCCTGCCAGCCCGAGCTGGCTTTTTGTTTATTTCTCATCATTTATTTTACACCCAATAAAAATGACTGTAGTTAATAAGTGACCTTTTGTATTAATAATTATTATTATAATTAATTTAATGTATCTTAACTTATCATAAGTGCAACTATGTTCGCCTACGTGATGAATAAAGTATATTATTTTTTATTTATTAATATACATTCACATCTCGACTCAAGTGTGTCAATCGAGACGTATACTAAT
The DNA here is from genome assembly GCA_947568825.1 of Sphinx pinastri. Lineage (NCBI taxonomy): Eukaryota > Metazoa > Arthropoda > Insecta > Lepidoptera > Sphingidae > Sphinx > Sphinx pinastri. Next base: position 1,509,486 of record OX387627.1, on the reverse strand, counting down.
GGAATAAAAGGAAAGATACCTACATTACAGTACCTGCTGTGTATGATACTTTAAGGTAATATAAAGCTATACATCCCGGGACGTAATGTACATTAATATACATTATTGCTCCCATACTGGTGGTAGGTCTCTCATATGTAAGAGACCGTCTGGGTGGGTACCACCGCAATGTCTATTTCTACCGCCAAGCAGCAGTGTGCATGCACTGTTGTGTTTCGGTTTGAAGAACATTGTAGCCAGTGGAACTACAGGACATAGTGAGACTTAACATCTTATGTCTCAGGATGACGAGCGCAGTGGAATGCCACACAGTACTTTGTAACTCAAGGTGCTGGATGGTGTTGCTACTGTTTATAGGTGGTCGTATCGCTTACCATCAGGCGAACGGCATGCTCGTCTCGTCATTCAATGCCATAAAAAAAAAATGTATGGTGGTCTTAATGTTAGTAATATATCACGAGGTTATTAGTGATTTACAAATAATTTTGTATACTATACATAGTTGTAATGAAATTATACTAAACACAATAGACATTACAGTGGGTAAATATTTGTAAACATTCCTGTCCCAAGACTGATGAACACACTTTACATGTATGTGTGTACACTCGGCTTAACATTAAGCTGATAACACACTGCCAACATGCAGCCACTACGTATTTACATTACTTACGTATATCACTTAATATTGAATATCTGAAACAAAAAACACGGTTATAATAAAAGGTCAACGCACACATACACTCGCCTTAATCCCTGAAGGCGTAAGCAGAGTTGCAACCTGGGCTTTTCGCCTGTGTTTTCCATCTCATGAGGTGATAGAGGGCGAGCCTATCGCCATGTCGGGCACAAATTTCAGACTCCGGGCTGATATTGAGGTCCATGCGCATTCTTTATAAAAATATTTTAATCAGTGCTACCAAAGTGCAATGTTCTTTTACTCTACTTTTATTCGAGGGAGATTATACTATGGAAATTTTCTTGACAACCGTATTAAAAAATATTGTATATCTACCAACACCTTTTGGTATACCGCAGCTTAGCTTATCACTTAATTTATTATAAATGAAATTACCATCATAGTGCGGCGAGTCCTGCGGAGGGCCGCGGCGGAGGCTCAGGAGTGTCCGGGCTCGGAGGTTTGAACGTGCTGCCCTGGGGAGCGAAGGCCATTACTTTAATATGGTTTAAATAAGTCTTATTCCTTATACCATGATAATTATACTCAGCAAATCACGTATTATCACGAAAGTTGGTGCAACGTTTTTTTTTTATTGCATTGAATGACGAGACGAGCATGCCGTTCGCCTGATGGTAAGCGATACGACCACCCATAAACAGTAGCAACACCATCCAGCACTTTGAGTTACAAAGTACTGTGTGGCATTCCACTGCGCTCGTCATCCTGAAACATAAGATGTTAAGTCTCATTATTTCCAGTAGTTACACTGGCTACAATGTCCTTCAAACCCAAACACAACATTGCATACACACTGCTGCTTGACGGTAGAAATAGACATTGCGGTGGTAACCACCCAGACGGACTCTTACATACGAGAGGCCTACCACCAGTATGCTATGTATGTATGATTTGGCGTAGCTTCAAGTCTTTCGCTTGTCACCTGCTAACAGCAACCCTCTCTGGCGGCTCCAATCACGGGTAAATTAAGTAAGAAATCTCACACAGTATTACCCCACCTGGTAGTCGAACCCAGTAACTCGAAGTCCATAGCCCCAAACCTGAATACGGTGACGCGAAAGCGCGGGGTTTACCTGGAATCCTAGGGCAGCCTCGAGCGGCGTGGGGGAGTCCCCGCCCAGCGTCGCGTAGTCTCCGAACCTCTCCGTCGTGCGACTGCCTTGGATGGTCGCGTATGTGTTGTCAGTCTGCGGAAATTATCTTTTATGGTGAGATAGTTGTTCATTGGACAGCAAGTCAAAGGAGTAAAAAAAAACTCCCCTAATGGAATGAAGAGACAAGTAAGCCGTTCGCCTGATGGTCGGCAATATGATTACACACAAACCGTAGCAACACAATCCAAACTCTCAACAACAAAGCACTGCATGGCATTTTACTGCGCTTGCTACTATAAGATATTAGCTTTTAAGTGTCTCTCACAATGTCCAGTAACTAAACTGGCTACACTGTCCTTCTCGATGAATGCAGGCCACTTTTGACAGGTCCGTATTGAAATCTTTAAGGGAGGCCTATGTTCAGCAGTGGACTTCATGATGATGATGACAATGTACTTCAAATCGGAATACATCACTCCTGCCGATGAAACGATGGTACTCCGGTCAAGCCGATCCATTTTATACCCAAAACTGACTGCATTAGAATTCACTTACCTGTGCCGGTTCCACTGGCAGCTGCTCCTGCTGGTCTCCGAACACGTTCATGGTGAGCTCCTGCTCCTCGTAGGGGCGCAGCTTGGTCTCCAGCCAGAGCGGGTTCTCGGTAGTGGACAGCTCTTCCAGTATGCGGCGCCGCGCGAGACTGTCGCCCTTGCTTGACTGCATCGATGGTGGTGGGATTACCCTGGAAAACGGAGGAGAATTAATAAATTTTATGTTTTATTTTATTTCATTATTTGAGGATTGCCAACAAAGTTTACAATAACACAAACATAATAATAACAATCAGAAAATAAAACTAATTGTAACTCAGACTACAGGCAACCACAACGTCCACAACGTGCGTAATACAATTTTACGATATAATTACTAAACATTATAAGGAATTAAACAAAAAAGAATAGATTTATCAGAATATTAGGGTCCAAGTTAATCAATCTCACTTAAAAGAGTTTTCCTAAATGCGTATAGTGAATCATGAAATATGTCAAGCTTAGTAATTTTCTTTGATAGCTGATTATATAATGTAGACAGTCGAGGTATAGAGGAGTGCTTACCTATGTTGGTTCTATATCGGCGGACATGAAGAGTAGGGGGAGGTTTGCGAGGTAGACGCAAAGAGACATTAAGAGCAAATTTACTTAACGCGTTTGAACTGTCAATTTGACTATTTAATATTTTGTGTAGATTCACCATGCTTAGTATTTCTCTTCTAGAACTCAGAGACCTAAATAAATAAATGAAACCTGGGTCTAAATACAATAAACAAAATTTATAGGTTATTTGTCTCCGTTTTACTTCATCAGTTCTTATCTTATTTTTTTCAATACCTACTTATACAGGGTCATTTTGACATTGCGTTACTAAATGAAACCACATACTTATCTCCTTGTAAATAACACTTTCCATTAAGTTATTTTAACCATAGATGTAAAATAAGTGAAAAAGTGTAAGTTTCGAACAAAATAAATATCAATAAAAAGTAACTTTAAGTTTACACGGCCTAATGCCACTACTACTACTCTAGAAGGATTCGTCGCTGGAGCAATATCACACTTTCAGTCAGAACAATAATCACGCACACGCCATATTCGCACTAAACTACGAAATGATAAAAAAATCTGGAAAATAAAATTTAGATTTTGGTGAAAATATTCGTTTCTCATGGATAATTTTTGGCACGATGTTAGCAAAAGCAAAGACGAGTATATGGTTTCATTTATTAACGCAATGTCAAAATGACCCTGTATTTTCAATTGTACTCACCAATGTTTAAGACAAGCGCACACGACTATGAAGGTGACTATTCCCGTGAATAGCACTATCAGTAGTGCTATTAAAGCTGCTAGAGCTGGATCGAAACTGTCTGGTGCTGGAAGAAGTAAAAAAATAATAGTTATTAACGACATAACTAAATACTTGTGTTAGGTAATTAACACAATCATTAATAAAGCTTTTTTGTAATAACTGGTTAAACACCATTAGGTAAATAAAGTTTAACAATCTATGTTGATCCCAAATATGCTTTTCTCAGCTTCAATCCTGAGAAATTTATTAGACAGACTGAGCTAGCAGAAGTTTTACCTTTGGAGGTGGCGCTGGCTGCTATAAGGGTCTCCACTCCATACTCCTGGTACACATCTTTCAGCTCGTCGTACTTGGAGTCGATGGTTTCCAGCACCTTCTCTACCGGCAGCACCTGGTACGTGGTCGGGTCTACTGCATGCAGGTGGATTTCACACCTGGATAAATAATTTTAGAGTGAGTGAGGTTTTTCAGGGGACGTTGAGCTCAGAATGCAGAATGTATATGGAAAAGTCAACTTAGTCAATTTTGACAATAGTGTCAATACTTTTGAAGAGTGTGTCGTGTGGAGAATCATGTTTTACTGAAAACTGATGGAAGGGTAGCTTATTTATGTACTTAGTCCAATTGGTAAGATCACAAGAAATTCAAATACAAATGCTTATCTCCTCTCTTGTCTCACAATTTCCAATTTTTTATTCTATTTACTATCATTTTTACTGGTGGTAGGTCTCTCATATGTAAGAGTCCGTCTGGGCGGGTACCACCGCAATGTCTATTTTTACCGCCAAGCAGCAGTGTGCATGCACTGTTGTGTTTCGGTTTGAAGAACATTGTAGCCAGTGTAACTACAGGACATAGTGAGACTTAACATCTTATGTCTCAGGATGTCGAGCGCAGTGGAATGTCACACAGTACTTTGTTACTCAAGGTGCTGTATGGTGTTACTACTGTTTATGGGCGGTCGTATCGCTTACCATCAGGCGAACGGCATGCTCGTCTCCTCATTAAATGTCATAAAAAAAAATATCATGGCGGCGGCGAGGCGGGCGCGCACGGGCGCGTTAGTTGTAGAGTAGTTGTGTGTAGATGTATGTAGTATGTAGCACCGTACCAGTCGTCGTATCTGCGGTCGGCGTGCACGAGCGGCAGGCGCCTCCCGGGCACGAGCAGCGCGCGCGCGGCGGCGGCGAGGCGGGCGCGCACGGGCGCGGCGGGCGCGGCGCAGCTCCGCGACACCACCAGCCGGATCAGCGACGAACGGTCGATTATCCAGATCTGGAATGGATGTATATGTTTAATTTCTTGCTTATTATATTCACGATGTATGATTATACTTTATACACAATAGGGTAATCGACACCGAAGTATTTTGTTTAATAAGTTTATAAAAAATATAGCAAAAATATAATTTATAAATCCAGGAGCATCAGTCAAATAACGGAAACGAAAAACTGTAACGTCACCGAGTGTTACGGCGCGCCTATAACGCTCCGTGCGTGAGAAAGAGATAGCGCAATAATCCCCCCACTTTTGCTCATAACAATATTTCAAGTATAAATAGATTCTGTAAATTTCAACTAATTTGATATTGATTTCACAGATGAATTTACTTTTTGTATTATTAAGTAACCTTTGATTATTAACGTGTCTAGATTGACACTGAACGCTTGAAACGCGAACTGTTCACCTCTTAATCAATTCCCCGCAATTAGTACGGTTTGAGCAGTCATGGCGGTCTCTCACGTTGTTACGCTGATTTATATTAATCGAAAATGTCGGTTTGTGTGTTTATAAATAAATAAAAATACAAGGGTCGATGTAAAACAACGAATAATGTCACTTATCATCATCATTAAGTTAAAATAAATAATAGTTTACGCTTTTTTTACAATAAAATATTTTTTTTTCTTATTTACACTATTCTTAATTCAAATTGATTTTCTATTTTTTAGTTGTATTTTCTATAAAACGTGTTTTTTAGTTTTTAACTATAATTTATTTTTAATTTTTTAGTTCTGTTCTACTATTGTCCAACAAATGTCACTAAAATATATATAAATTGACAAAATCTCATTTTGCAAATTGAATAATGGCATAATCTTATCAAATTGGTGTATTGTTATCGGTCCTCGACAAACCTACAAAGTTTGAATAAAATCTGACCGTTTGAAGTGGGTCAAAATTGCGCCCAAAGGAGTCGGAGTCGGAGAATTACAAACATACAAACATACAAGTGAAGCTAATATAAAGCGTGTAAAAATTATAGTCATTTCTTGCAAAATAAGCCCGTTTACATATTTTGTTCCATAAATTAATAAGAGTTCGCAATTTTTATGGGTTGCTAGTTTGTGGAATCAACTATTCCTATATGCTATAAAAAAATTGAAAAATGGACCCGGGGTAAATGTTTTTTCGACAAAACGGTCAATATATTTTCGACGTTGAAAGCCACAAGTCAAATTATTTTATGATTGGAAATATAAAATTGTTAAGTATACGTATGGTACGTATTATCAGTGGCGTAGCGTGGGTTCTTGCCACCCGGGGCGGACCTGGTAATTTGCCGCCGCAAGCCACACAAAAAATGCTCGTTTCAAAAACCGGGACATTTTCCCGGAAAATCTTTTTCCTCTCTTGCAACCGCGAACAATTTGTTATGGAGATAGTTTGAGCCCTTGAGAAGGACAAAGGCTACCTTTTATCCTTTCCAATATTATTTAATGGAATTAAGTACTCATGTATAGAAATAATAACAATAAAATCTTTGTTACTGTTAGAGTAATTTCAAAATTATAATAACATAAATTAATTATTGTCTTGTGAATGATTTTTTGTATTTCATGGATATCATTTTCTGCCTGTTTTAATAGAAACCATGCAATAACTGGTATCATTATACGCGCACACAAGGATAAGCAGAAAAACGCAGCTATAGCGTACGACACAGCTGTCACGCACACTAACTTAAGCCAAGTTGGCTTGTTTGTTTTAGTTTCATTGTAGCGCGTCACTACATCTAGACATATTATTAATCATAGAAAATAACGTTGAAGAAAATAAAACATAAGAAACTATACTGAAACGTTAAATTAGAAAGCAATTGATTTGCATTGCGATCATCAAAAACCAAACTATAGAATTAATTTCATAATGCTTAGCAACAAACCATAAAACCCGAACTAAAGCACTAGACAGTGCGGACACAGCTGTTTCGCGACTAAAATATAAACACGGTGATTTCGATACAGACAACCTTTACGTATTATTTAGTATGCTAGGTCTTCTACAGAAAACAATAATTAGCTATCCTAGCTCAAACTACACAAAAAATCATAATAACCAAAGCTACTCTTCACAGTACTAAATTTCCATTAAAAAATATACTCACAAAGACTTGCGCCGTAGCTCGTCGGTGGGGGGGCGCGAGCTCCTGTGCAAACACGTCCAGCACGAACCGGTCCTGCCTGTACTCCGACATGTACGCCGCCGTCATCAGCACGCCTTTACATACAAATTACAAATGTGAAAGTATATACATTACTCTTCAATCCAAAGCTTTTTTGTATTAGATGATCCTCTTATCCTTTATCTACTGATTGTAAAAAATGCTAGCTTAATTATGACAAACATCATCAGATACAAATCACTTTAAACCACCTATATCAAAAGAGTTCTTACCATCCTGACTGATATTAAACGGTGAAGGCACCACACTGCCGCTGGACTGCTCAGCGCCGAACTTGAAGAGATGCGACGCAGCCACCATGTACACCAGCGTGCCGTTCTCTTCCAAGTCAGGGTCGTCGGCCACCACAGATAAAATAGGCTCGCTCACACGCGCCGTGTGCTTTATACCTATAACAAAGAACAAACGAAGTGATTTTGGTTCAGCTTTTGTTGTGTAGAGAATTCGTTCAGTGGAGTTCATGTGTACGTGGACCTCTGGAGCCAATTGTAAACGAATGAATCAACTTTCTTATAGTATGTTATTTATCCAGTGACAATAATTAAATAAATCTATTTCTCACATTGATGTATTAAAAAACCCTTCTCAGAATAACAATTTCCTTGCAATAAAGGTCGACAGCCACGATTTCACTATCATTACGTTCCATTTACTCACCCGCTTGTCACCATAAAAATCTCTAAGCACCGACCTGCATAATAGACCTTGGTGGTGAACACGGGCGCGTTGTCGTTGTCGTCGAGTATGCGCACGCGCACGCGCGCCACTCCTCCGTTCCCTACTCCCGCATCAGTTCCATTCTCCACTGAATTCAGGATCATGTCCACATGCTCTAGTATGGGGTTGTTGCTCGCGTAAACTGTTAGAGAGTATTCCGTTTGGTTTTCCCTGAATTGTAAAAAAGTTTTTTCTTAAAGTATGTAGATATTTGTACAAGTTTCTAGAAGTTTGGAAAAGTAATTGTGAAACGAGAATAAAAGTGGTAGGAGGTAAAAACATGGAAAGCTAAGAATAACACCAGCTAAGTTGAAGCAAAGGAAAGATTTAGAGATATCAGTATGCTATTTTTTGCGGCTTCTAAAAATGTATACCAAACTAAAAAAAATGTTTTCTCACCTATCAAAACTGATGTTAGCTCTAATGATTCCCTGAGTCCTGTCCAAAGTGAAAGTGCCTTCTTGATTGCCTTCCAGGGTATGGTAGTATACCTTGCCGTTATCCCCCGAGTCTTTGTCTATAGCCTTGACTGTGCCTGTAAAAAAATAAAAGAGTTCTGAGGTTGCAATGCACTGAAAATATTTTTTGTACAAATATACGCAACAATAAAAAAGTTATAAAGCTTTTAAATTTGTTGGAAGTGTCAAATAACGGAAAAAGCAGACTGTGACGTCACCGAGTGTCAGCGGCCATAACGTTGCGTGCGACAGAAAGAGATAGTGCGATTACCCCACCATGCCCCCACTTCTGCACCCAACATTTTTTCAAATGTGAAATACTGTTTTATTTCTCAACCAATTTTGTTGCTGATTTAACAGAAGAATTTTTTTCATATTATTTTCTGTTACATATAAAATAATATACAAAATGAAACATATATGGAAACTTCCCTATTCTATAAAATGGCATCAACATTACTTTTTATTTCCCTAACATCCACAATTTAGTCTATAAGTCACGTACCGACAATAACGCCAGCTGGTAGGTTCTCTCTAACAGCAAACTCGTAGGTGGTTTGTAAGAATTGGGGCTCGTTGTCATCATCATCTCCCAGCACCACGGTCAGCAAGCGTAGGGACTCGAACTGGGCGGGGGAACCGTGATCCACCGCCGCTATTACTAGCTGGAAGGAGAGATAGCAAGATTGGCAGCAGTAGTAGCAGCTTGTACTTCAAGCGTTAAAATCGTACATATAAATTTATAATTGAGGAAAGAGAATAAAAGATTCCATTTTAGTTATTCAAGACAACTTAAGGATAGTGATAGTCGATTGCCGGTGAGTTTGTACAAAATAAGTAGACTGAGTTAATTAAGATTAAGTGTGAAAAACATTTATGAAGCAGCAAATATGAAGCTGTAAATACAGGCTGGTTCAAAAACGATCCTCCTGGCCTTCACCAAAATGCTATACTGTGGTGGTTTAGAACATATCAAACCTGATCAGGAATAACGTTCCTATCTCTTTCAGCCAGACGTCAATCTCCAAAGATTGACATGAAACTGATCGAAAATACAAATTTTAATTTATATCGACTACTCTAATTTTCCTTCTGATAAGAGTATGAAGGTAAAGAAACTGACCTGGTACTCAGCCTTGACTTCCCTATCCAGGAATGTCTTAGTCCTCAGTTCCCCAGTATCACTGTCCAGGCTGAACTCCTGCGTCTCCCCTACGTTCTGGTTGTCCACTTTCAAGTAGTAGGAGACACGTCCGTTGTCGCCGCTGTCTTCGTCCGTGGCTTGTATTGTTGTTATTAGGTAATCGGCTTGGGCTGCGTTCTGGAAGATTATATTAGATTAGAAGGCATTCAGGGAATGAATAAGCTTTGTAACCGATTTTCAAAGATCTCTATAATTATATTTAGCACAATTGATACGTCCCAAAAGGTAGCTTTATATAATCACTTCTTGACATAAACGACAACAACCTTCTTATTTAGTGTTTCGATGCTTAAATACGGTAAAGTAAGATATAATATATTCATAATGGGAATGTATAATACTCATAGAAAGTGACTCGATTTATTCATTTACATTCGACTCGATATCGATTATCGGACACATAAAAAAAAACATCCTAGCCAGTTTCGGCCACGGCGGCCAATCTCAACGGAGATCAGCCAGGTACGCAGGAGATATTATAGTGCACAAGTGTGTGCGCAATACTTAGGTGCACTCGCTATTACTTCACTTGCATAGTCCGGTGAGACGGCAATCTGACATGACCGGAGAGAGATCAGGCGCAGGACCAACGGCTTTACGTGCTTTCCGAGGCACGGGGGTATCACATCGCCAACTTCCTGACTCCGAGCTGCGACTGAGTAATTTTTAAGATGGAAAAACCCAGTCAATGTTTTTTTGGCTCAAACCAGGACCTCAGCGCGCAATCGTACTCGTAGCACGTACGCAATACAACTAGGCCACCGAGGCAGTCATATATATCGGACACATATACACACACTTATCCGCTCTTACGTTGCTACAGTCACATCACGCACGAAGAGTGAACTAGAAGTTTGGATATTCCCTACCGACAAATTTGTTTGACACTAGTCCAGTACCTCAGGTATATCCAGCGTCCTCTGGTCCGGCGGCGGTTTGGTGAACACGGGGCTGTGCGAATTGACGCTGCGCACGGCGATGTCGACCCTGGCGGTGTCGCGCGCGGCGCCGTCCCACGCCGACACCAGCAGCCGGTGCGCCGCGCCGCCCGACACCGCGCGCGCCGCCGAGATGATGCCGCTGGAGGGCTCCACTGTGAACGTGCCTGGACAACGGTATATATATTAGTGTAACGACTTGTTTAAATAAAGCTTCAACTCTGGGGAAACAATAACTGGTGACCCTGAGTCAACGAGATCGTGATAGGCGTCATCGAAATCCACATTGACGATGTCGATATACTTAATGATTTTGGTATCGATGAGCATATCGTATTTGTCACTATCGATATTAATAGTGACGATATTGGTGTTAACAAAACCGATAATATTGATATCAATAAATATCGAATAAGATTATTGGAGAGATGGCTTCCTTGCTTGAATTTTTCTTTAAATTCTTACCCGGTGCACTCTGTTCCAGGATGCTGTACTCGATCTTCCCGTTGAGACCTTCATCTTTGTCCTCCGCCAGGACCTGCAGGATAGCTGCTGGAGGATTAAGCTGAAGGTTCTCCGCTATTGTGCTCTTGTACACCTTCTGAGTGAACACCGGCGGGTTGTCGTTTATGTCGATTACTTTCACGTGGATCTGTAGACGAAATCGTAAGATAAGTCAAGGGAAGAAGATAGTGGTTTAATGTGAGACATGTTATAATCCGGCAGCTGTTTCGTAACACCTGAAATATAAATAGGAATGTTATAAGAAATTATGAGCCATCGAGATCATTTTTGTCCCATGATTTGATAAAAATTAAGAACCACTTTACGCAGAAATCCTGGCCGAACTCGTAATGTTTTTGATTCGAAAAACTGGAACTGACTTGTAAATCGCGCCCAATTCTTCATTGCAAGTAGAACGAACATGTTTATTTATTAGCCAATGCAAAGGGTTATATTAGGAATTCAACTTACGGGAACGCTAGTAGACCTCCTGATATGTGGTGGTGCGTTATCGGTAGCGATGGCCCGTAGCCATATATCGGGCGTGGTCTCGCGGTCAATGTCAGCACCTTCCGCCACGTTCACCACTCCAGTGGTAGGATCGATGGTGAACAGAGACGCTAGCTTCCCAGAGAGACTATAGCTCACTTCACCGAGTTCGCCTGGAGAAAATATACAACAGTCATACTCATAGCTTTTGTTCTGATAATATTTAGTAGCTAAGTTGCTATGTTATTGGTTACCAGGGTGGTGATCTTGCAAAAAAAGGTCACGCAAGGCAACGCTCAAAGCCCTGGGCAGTTGCCTAGTTCACCCTTCCCCCTCCTAAAGCCGCCCAGTTTATCTACCATAGCAGTTACAATACAGTACCTTCATCCTTATCAACAGCAGTGACGGTGACGACTTTTGTACCAGCAGGTGAGTGTTCCAGCACGCTGGCGTCGTACGCGGCGGCTGCGAACGTCGGCTCCTCGTCATTCGCATTGACCACCTCGATGGTAACGCCAGCTGACGTTGACAATTGCGGCACGCCAGAGTCGAACGCGATCACCGTGAAGTTGATGCTGTGGACTTGCTCATAGTCTATCCTTTGGATGGACTTCACTACGCCTGAAGAAATATTTAAGTTGGTTAATAAATCAAAAGTCACAATTATTTATCCAAGATAAAAAGATTAACAATACTTTATTTCTCTCAGAAGATCCTGACTACTGACGCGGGCAAATAGTATTAGAAATACCAAACTATTGCCCGATCGCGGAATCGAATTCAAGACCTCCCGGTCCACAGTCCATGTACACAACCACTAGACTGAGGATTCGAATACTCCTGCCGTCAAAAATGCAATCTTACCAGTAACATTATCGATCTGGAAGTAGGGGCTCGGCGGGTGTATGATATAGGAGGAGATGGGCGTCTCCCGGTCGGTAGCTGTAAAGGTGTCCAGCACCGAGCCCAGGGGCTGCTCCTCAACCAGCTGCAGTAGGTACGACGGCTGCGAAAACACCGGCGCGTACCGATTCACGTCCACTATTGTTATTATTAACTCGCCTGGGGACAAAACAAGTAGTATAGCAGCTATTGAAATAAGAATCTTTATCAAATACCGCGTTAGGATGGAGAAATAGAGATCTTAGTAACTTCAACACTTCTGTGAGTTGCAACTCACAGAAGTACTCTCACCACTCACACACGCGTAATCCCTTTCTATCTCCCTTTGCTGGACAGTAAAGTGAAATAGAAAGGGATTACGCGTAAAATATAATTGCCGATGCTGAAATTCTTCCACTAATAAGAAGTTATGATGTTGCGATACTATACTTTTTATCCCGGGAACAGCAGTGAGCAAAGATTAGTGTTCATATATTTTTTTATTATTGAGCGTTCTCTATGTATTACCTTCAGCCTCCTGCAGCGTGGGTGCGGAGGCATCCACAACTCTCACAGGAAGAGTGAGCACCACAGCCTTACTCCGATCCAACTGCTGCGATACTACTACAGTGCCATTGGGCTGTACTGAGAACCATGAACCGAATATGCCTTCGTCGGATACCTGTTTAAAAACATTAAAAAATATATTTATTTACGTCTTGATAAAGTGCCTTTGAATTATTTATATTTTTGGTTATATGTTTTGTGTAGCACACTGGCCCATATTACCCTAGTCAGCATCAGCAGTTCTCAACTCCTTGTACATTTACATATATATAAATATTTCACAGCGTATTTCACTTGCTCTGTTTTCTTTAACATGTACTAGTTATAGTGACAATGGAAGATTGCTGGTGCTTATAGCTCAGGTTTTCCTTTTTTAAGCACCAGCCGCACGAATATATTGTCTCTACTAGCACAATAAACTATTAGACTAAGCCACTATTTGTTACACTCATATATGTATGTACTTTAATAATAAATAAATAAATAAAAATAAATAAATAAGTATAATAAGTATAATAATAATAAAGCTATCAAATCAGTTGTTTGTTATCTACTGATTTGAAGTTGATAGCAAGATGTATTTACTCTATGATATCTAGCACCAACACTTTACGACTGTATAAATAAGTACAATACTTACCACTTTCCCATTTTTATCGACTGCCTTAATGACGCTATCAGCTAGCGTGTAGACCAGTTGACTGCTGTCCACTATATCAGGGTCTGTGGCGAGGAGTGTGTGTACTGCAGTACCCAGTTCAGCATCAGCAGATACTTCAGCGCGCTGCACTGACGGAGTGAAGTAAGGCTTCTTGTCATTTACGTTGATCACGTGGACCGTCAGCTCGGTGGTGCCTGTGAGGCTTGGGAGCCCTTGGGAGGAAGATTTATTTTAATATTGGCAATAATTGTTATTGTTATTTTTCAAATTTTTAGTCTAGCAGTAACATTATATGCATTCAGGATTGCGAAAGTCCCTGTTTCGAATCCCAGAGCCAGAAATACTACGCGACTTGTCTTACAGGATTTACTTCCGAATCCTTCTGCAGAGTTAAGTCAGAGAGGAAGGTCATGATACCATACCACCACACCATACCAGCCCTATATTATATACTGCTCACTGCTGAGCACTGGCCTCCTCTACAACTTATGGTCATGATAACTAAGCCAAATGCTTGAAAAAGTATATTGCGCCGACCCTATACTAGGATACGCTAGAAGCTGGTAGAAAAAGACTAAAGCTAAATAACTCACCTAGATCCGTAGCAATAATCTGTATCCTGTAGGTGTTTCGTTTGTCGTAGTCAAGCTTGGCGGAGACGGTGACCACTCCCGTCACGTTGTCGATCACGAATGACTCCAAGGCACCTTTCTGTATTGCATATTTGATTTCTGCGTTAAGCCCGCTGTCCAGGTCCGTGGCACGCACTGCTGCTACTTCCGTGCCTGTTAAGCGAAGTATAATATTATTGCTATTTTCATTTTTATCTTGTCTACTGGTTGGAAGATTACGCAGCCAGTGTAATTACTAGGAAAATGATAAACGCAACGCAGTGCCATACAAAATGTTGTGATCCCAAATTCTAAAGGCTAGCTCGTCTCGTCCTCATATATAAAACATACGTCAAACTTGAACACGTAGACAACATTTTGGACGCAAATGACTTCTAATCTTAAATTATTAAAGACCAGTAAAGACCGTGGTCTTGCAGCACTGCAAGAATTATCCCACGATCATAGGGGAGGAATTAATGTTAAATCATATACAGCATAACGAAGTAGATAAGTAACTAAAATTTTCCGTACCCAAAGGCGCGTCCTCGGATATGTCGGCGTCGTACTTGTCAGTGTCGAAGACGGGCGCGTGGTTGTTGACGTCGCGGATCGCGATCTCCACCAGACACGTCGCGTTATGTACTCCATCTGTGGCCTGACGGTCATCATGGACCAAGTAAAATGGATAAATGATTACTCACTATTGATATATAAAAAAACCCTATATCAATGTTTCTTACCAATATGTTTTATAAGACTTAAAACTTAGTTTTTGAAAGGTAGGTTCTTTTGATTCACTGTGTAATGAGACCACGGAGATTGTCTCCGTTGGCGTAAATCCAATCTCGTAAAGAGCATGTTACTCTTTCAAAGTTTACCAACTTTAAATGCAACCGAAAAACTTTTAGTCCTCATACATGATTTTTTCTGATGACTTTCTATACTTACCCTTCTCCGAATATGGTTTGAAGAACAAATGCACGGTTAGCTACCTTTCTTTATCTTGGAGTGGCCTAGTTCTTAGTTCACTAAATGAGTTGCCAACTCTGTCTTCAAAATCTAATAACAATTATCATCTACATATTCCTCACCAGAACAGTAAGTACGATCTTGTTGTCTCCCTCAGGCGCCGTCACTCCTCCCGCGTCAGGCACGACGGAGATCTTGCCGCTGCTGCGCTCGATCCAGAACGGATGGTTCGGCGGGTCGATGATCGAGTACCTGACATCTGACGTCACGTCAGCGTCGCGGGCTTGCACCTGGCAACATTACATGAATATTTTGTATGCATATAATCTAAACATAAAATAAATCAATAGAACCCGATGTGTCTGAACATTGAAAGAAAAGTAAGAAAAAAGTGATATAAGACTATAAAGTGTTTCTTTCTTCTTCCGTGGTTGTGTACTATTACGTCGCTGTTTCTATCAGTACCTGCAAGTCTGGCTCGAACTTGATCGTGTCCTCGTCGATGGAGGCCTTGTATACCGACGTGAGGAACACGGGCGGGTTGTCGTTGGAGTCCGTGAGCGATATCTGCAGAGGCACCACCGTCATCTGACCCGCGCCGTCGTCGTCTGTCGCCTGCAGTTAATATAACAACTGAGTCACAATGCTGATAAAACACTTTGCTGTCTTCCAGAAATATAACCGACCATACAAAAAACAGCAATGAATCCTTAGTTTCACTTCAATTTCCTTTGAGATAATGGTATCACCCTGATGAAACGGCTCAACGACGAATACTCGTAAGTCGAATTTAAAAAAGAACATCCTACCTTATATTGCAAGAAATAGTCCATCCTGGTCTCGTAGTCAAGGCAGGGCGGCGTCCCGGGCGTGGGGCACGGGGCCACCGTGATGGCCCCGGTCCTGTTGTCCACGCGGAACAACTCCGCGCCATTGCCGGACAACTCATATACTATACCTTCCGTGCCGAACCTTGAATAAAGATGGATTTTGGTGATTGTCTACTGGTTTGGGTGAATAGTGCAAAATTGTATTAGTCAAATTTAATTGTGTTGAGAGCGTTTTGCGACGCCTTACTCGATGATGATGGGATGTTTGATAAATTTGGCATATACATATAAGCCATATCCTGTATTACTTGTAAAATTACACAGTGAGGTTTTTATCACGAGAAGGCCATTTAAACGGATGAAGCCGTGAGGAATACTTAGACAATGGACTCCTTTGGTAGGGCTCATAAACATAGGTTGATTGCATACCTGCCGGTGTCCCTGTCACTAGCCCGCAGGGTCCCGAGCCTGGCGCCGGCGGCGGCGGCCTCGGGCGCGCTGGCGAAGTGCGCCGCGTCGGGGAACTGCGGCGCGTTGTCGTTCACGTCCAGCACCGACACCGACACCCACGCCGTCGACGACAGGCGAGGAGTCGTGTGCACCTCCTCCGCTATCACCTACAAGTATACAATAGAGAACTAAACAGATGAGTGTGCATTGAACGAGGCTGATGACGTAGATCATCAGACAATAGGTAAAACCTCAGCCCGGGGCAAAAGTTTAAAACATACACATACCTCAAGAATAAATTTTCTCTGGTTAGGATCTTCATAGTCCAGGCTGGAGTTGAGTCGGAGGGTGACGGAGGCGCTGCCCGTAGCGGTCGCAGGCTCCACTATGAACGCGCCCAGCTCGTCAGAGAGACGTAGACTGAACACTGAGTTTAGACCCTGAAAACAAAGACAGGCAAATGGGTATACCTATAATTACAAAACAGTTCAGGTGTCACATAATCAATGGACGAACAGAAGAAGTAGATGATTTAATCTTGTACAGTACCGTGAAGTAAATAATAGGCATCAGGCTATAGAAAATTAATTCACGTGTCGGCGACATAAATAGCTAACCCATTATGTCCTTCTAAATCCAATATGCAATATTTACTGCTGAGTGTTTTATGTCTTTCTTTACCTCTATATATATTTAGAAATGCCTATTTTGATCACGGCAACCAATTACCATAATAATCACTAACGAAATTAATTAAATCTAGAACTTACCACGTCAGTATCAGTGACAACCATATCCAAGTTAGGCAGTGGCGTGCCTATGGGCAGGCTCTCCGGTATCTCCAAGCTGTACTCCTTCCGGTTAAACCTCGGAGGCTCATCGTTCACGTCCTTGATGGTGACCGTCGCTGTCGCCAGCGATGACGTCAGCGGAGAGATCAGTGGTGACCCGTCTACTACTTCTGTTGCCTGTAAAATATTTTTTATGTAAGTGAATGTCGAACACATGGTGGTTAATTGCTATATTATGCACAAATAGTAGCAAGTAATTTTAATTGTTATGTTAATTATTTTAACGATACAAAATCACGTTACGTTACGTTTACGTTAAGTACGTAAACACAAGGGAACTCAGCCCGTACGTTAGGAAATATTCACTTCTGCAATTTTTTTTTCTAGTTGCCCACATCGCACACCAATCTACGGTCGACTATAGAAATCCTCTAGATTAAAACTCAGAACTTTTTTGATCGTTATCGCTGTTCAATTCTGTCGTTGACAAACTTACCCTAATAGTAAGGTTTAGAGGCGAAGAGGGATCCTTAAGGGCCTCTCTGTCTAGCGGTTTAGCGGTTCGCAGCTCGCCCGTAGTACTATCCAGCAGGAAGAAATCTAAAGGATCTGGAAATGTTTGATTCATTATGCAGGCGTTGTTGCATTATTGCCTTCAGGTAGGTTAACTAACAGCGAGATCAATGTATTAAATACGTTCCCGTTCGAAGGACCAAATAACTTGAATTGAATTAAACCTGATATTATGGATCTTGTCGCGATTTTTGTTTAGTATTAACGTTTCGAAGGCTTTTTGGCCTTATAGCCACGGTGGACAAAATGCGCCAAAATTTAAAAAAAAAATGTTTTATCATCTAAGTTATGAAACCATTGTCCTTACTTGTAACTAACTCAAGCACGACATCCCTGGGCTGCGCTCTATCAGCGTCCCTTGCCTTCACGGTCATGACCAAGGTTCCCACAGGAGCATCCTCAGCCAGCGCCCCAGTTAAGGTTCCGCTGAACACAGGCGGCGAGTTCTGGACATCCACCACTTTTATCTCCACATGGGCTGTCGAGTTTTGGGTACCATCCTGGAAAATCGTAAGGTGTTTTTAAAAACTAGGTTAGCTTCCAAAAACTCGTAGTTCACGTGAAAGATTATTGCTGAAATAAAAATAAGAATAAAAGATATAAGCTGCAAGGACAGAATTTACTAGTGAAAGGAAGTGTAAAGGTTACTTTACAACTGATTCAGGCAGCAGTTCAACAATTTGCCTCTAACAAAAAAATTACCAACTTTACAAAATTCGCTACAAGATGTACAGTATTCATAGAAGACTTTATGGTGTACTCACAGTGGCGAAGAGTTGGAACTGGTAGAACTGCTTGTCGTTGTAGTCGAGACTCCTGCGCAGCACCAGCGCGCCGCTGTACTGGTGCGCGGTCGAGTTCAACGACACCACCTCGAACGTCTCGCACGCTTCCGGCCACTGAAAGTATTCATGTCATGTAGGATATATTTCTGAATGGAAAAACAATCAAGGAAAAGTAAGGCTGTATATGAACTTTTTTAAAATAACTTTCTCAAATACTAAAAGAAAGAACAAATCTGTCGATAAACAACTATGGTCTTGTGTTCACCTATATGGTTTAGAATATACACCAATTGAACCTAGAACGAGTTTCAACAAATTTCATCAATGATCGGATAAACTCGCACCAGTAAGATATAAATGTTACCCAACCTGTTCATTAGGAACGCAGCCGACCTCCAGGTTGTCGCCAACAGAGTCCCGATCCTCAACTTGTATATTGCTCAAGATAGTTTTACCGACCTCTTCGTCTTCGGGCACGTCGACCTCGTAAGGGCTCTGGAATAAAGGTAAACGAATTGTTTAGTATGAAACATAATCTGAGTTCAAGCTTTCGTCCCCAAAGAGGAAGACAGAAAGGCAACCAATGTACCCTTGAATCAGCGATCTTATTTCATTTCCGTAATTGAATAGGAAACGAGCCTTTTGCCATCTCACGATACGCAATTTAGTCTCGATCAGCGACTAGCTTATATATCAGTTAAATAAAATGCATTTTTGGAATTTCTAGATGCTCACCTGGTGGTAAGCGTTATAACTAGTGTTGAACATAACCAATGTTACCGATAGGTACCTTCGTAATTCAAAGCACTGCGTGCATACAGAGGCTATAGGATACCATCTCATGCCTGAGACTGGCTATGAAGTCAGTAATTACATTGGCTGCGTGGTACTTCAAATCGGGTCACAAGAGTGCCAGCAGATTGCATCTTGGCTACATAAGTTAATGTTTTTCTGTGGCTGTCAAAACACGGCCTTTTTGCAAATGCCCATGGGGAGAATGAATGATGTATATTAATACGTTCTGCTTACGTTTTTGAATATGGGAGGATTGTCGTTCTCATCCAGCACTATCACCGTGACCGGCTGCAGCTGCACGAGGTTCTGCTTCTTCTCAGGGTCCTCGTCCTCAATCGATACCAGGAACTTTATCGTGTCTTCCACCTACAAGTAAATGGTTAGTCTACATAATGAAAGTAGGTAGAGCTGTGGTATAACCAGTTCTGGATAAATAAGCCGTCTTGAGGGTAGTGGTAGCAAACCAAATCAAACAGTTTTCTTTTTCTCAAGTTTGATAAGATCCATTATTTTGATTAATCTAAATTTAGTTACTTACGTTACTAAAGAACTTCTATCACTCTTTAATAGGGGATTTGATTCATTTTCGTTCTTAACGTTTATCAGGTATTATTCTCTTATAAATCCTAACACAGAAAGATTGAAATCCGTTAAAAATCAATAAGTAATATCCTTGAATTTCGGTAGAAGGGGTAAGTGTCAAGAAACGAGAAAAGCGCAATACGCGCACGTGACGTCATCGGGAATAACGATGCGTGCGAAAGAACGAGATGGAGCGATATTCCTCCTACGCGCCTACTTCTGCACATTGCAATATTCGAAATATGAATTACTGCTTCATTTCTTAATCAATTTAAATGCAGTTTTCACAGAAAGGCTTTTTTTTCATGCTATTTGCTCTCACATATAGAATAATGTACAAAATCGACTAACTTCATTGATTGACTATAATTATATAGATTGAAGTATGCACACGTTTCAACTTACCTCTCTATCCAAAGGTCGATCAAGAGTCACATTCCCAGTGTCAGGATCCACGGAAAACTTGTCCGTGCCGACTAGACTATATTTTATCTGAAAACATAAATATGCATACTGTTATAGACACTTACTATTTTGCAATAATAGATGGCGCTATACACAATTTTGCGTGAGCCTGTCACATTATTAGGTCTCAACCAATAGTCCGATTTTAATGACATTTTGTACGGGAAAGTCTTTTTTATGTATCTAATATTATAAAAAAAATCAACCACATACTTAGTAATGAGCAGGTAGGTAGTGCAACAAGTATCCGACATTGTTAGTGTCTTGTTTATCCTTAAATGATATCAATTCAGCCTACACAGGTGATTAATTGAATTCCCAGACGAATGAGTAATGTGCTATTGAATATAGCTTATATCCTCATTATGAGCCATAATTATTAATCATTTATTCATTACTAAATTTATTGGTTCATATTTCATAATACATAACCGCAACCACGGAGGATTAACAAATGCCTATATACAGGGTCATTTTGACATTGCGTTAATAAAGGAAATCACATAGGTACTTATCTCGTCGAAACTAACGCTTTCCATTAAGTTATTTTAACCATAGATGTAAAATAAAAAAGTGTAAGTTTTGAATAAAATAAATATTAATAAAAAGTAACTTTAAGTTTACACGACCTTATGTCAGTACTACTGCTCTAAGATAATTCGTCGCAGCGACAACATTATACTTTCATTCGAAATACACTTTCACACAAACCATATTCGCACTAAACTACGTTGTTCAAAAAATTTGAAAATTACTACCGGGATTTTTGGCAAGATGTTAGAAGAGGTAAAGACGAATATGTGGTTTCAATTAGTAATGCAATGTAAAAATGACCCTGTACAGTAGTTATGTCGCTTTTGGATGACGATACAAGAAATCAGGACCCACTCAACAATCACGCACAAAATCCCGACCACAGAATACAGGAAAAGTTATCCCGACTCCACAATAACATAATATATCTTTCAGTCCCACAAAACCTACACATCCATTACGCAAGAAAAATTGCAAAATTAAACGAATATTTTTTTCTTCAATATATATTGATACGATACAAATTCTATTGGTAATCAACACTTACTTGGTGTACCTACATTGATGTTACCACTAGGAGCATTTTGGATAAAATATTTTTGTATCAATCTTAAAATTTAATTTAGCGCCATCTACCAGTGAAATAAAATAAGCAGACTTACAGGCAAGCCATCGGGGTCTGTCCCTTGCAGAGTGTAAACCACTGTGCCCACTGGAGTGCTCTCTGACAACGCCAGGTTGTTCATATCATGCGTGAACACTGGCAGCCTGTTCGAGGACCCTGGAAAAACAAATGGTTTTGATACTGGCAATTTATAACTATAAAAAATACTTTTTGATACTAGTTTACAATCTTAGAAAAAGCAATATGCGTTTTTTTTTACCAGGCGGACGTCGTGGCACAATGCTTGTTAAGATGAAAGTAAATCAGATGGACGCCCGTTCGAAATTTTGTACACTTGTTAATATTTATTTATTTCGTAAACTTGGAAAGAATTCACTCAGTAAAACTTTCAAGTACTCTTATGAAATAAACAAAAGGAGTCTTTAAAGAAGATCCGTTATGAGTGATGCTAATTGTGCTAATTAACAGTTCCGTTGCACTCGGCATTCGCTCGAATCTGGCACAACGTGGGACCACCAACTTATCGAAACCAAATAATATGGAATTCCCTGCAGATTTTCTCAATACCAACTATTATTCGCCATTCAAATTACAACAGCCAAGTCTATTCAATTTTATATGGGTACATTTTGTTTAATTTTGTGAACAACCACCAGATCTTGCATTGAAAATTGTTTATCATTTGATTAGATAATACAGACCAATAATTTTACTTATATTACCTGATTGAATGTAGAGAACTGCCCATAAAATAACGTAGTGCCACCGCGTCTCCATCTTTGGTATTCTGAAACAAAAAACAATAATTTTAATGTCCGTAGGCATACAAGAGTAGGTAAATATATTTATTGAGGTTTTTAGAGAAACTTAAAAAAACAACCCTTAAAACTATTATTTTATCAGTTAGATCAACAAATATTCATGGAATATAAATTTAGGTGGATATCGATTTAATTTTATCATAATAATAAGTACAGACAGAGTACCTACAAGGTGTACACACCCCAAATAGAGTAATGTATCTTAAAGGGCCTCTACGTGTTGGATCCATATCCCCACGCAAGCCTTCCAAAAGGACCGGCCTTCGTGCCGTGATTTCCCGCAGGAAAGGTACATAATAATGATAAACTCTAATACAGCTGCGTACATTTGCTAGACTTTGAGCTGAATTATCTTGAACATTAAATCAAGATAAAACATTAAACCCACAGATCAATTCTATTGCATAAGATTTTGTTAACGATCGCAATGTTACAACATTCGAAACAGCGAAACGTAACGACTACACATCGAGTACAAAAACATGGCACGCAGCGGATAGTTCACACGGGATCACCGATCACCGTAACGCAACGCTTGACAAAGCTACACAACATGCGAGGCGTGTTTCCATGTCCGACGACACGAGAATCGAAGGGGACTACTATGGAGAAACACTGCTGTCATTGCTGAGTATAATATGAATAGATTCAACTTCTATCTATTGTATTACCAAATTTAAACGTGTATTGACTGCCTCGGTGGCGTAGTTGTATTACGGTACAACTGCAGTGTGGAAGTCTCGGGTTCGATCCCCTGGTCGGGCAAAGTGATATTGAGTTTTTCTACTCAGTATTACCGCGGAGTATGGAATTTGTGCCCTATATGGCGATAGGCTCGCCCCCTATCACATCATAGAACTGAATATGCACGACGAAAACTGGGTGCACTAGCTGCGTCTTTGCCTACCCCTTCGGGAATAACAGGCGTGAACGTGTATGTCTATGTATGTAAACGTGTGTTAACAATTTTTTGAGACCCATACCCTGGGCACGTAACCAAGCTTTCGGTTCCACAAATATATATGGGCAAAATGCTCACGGCTCCGGTTGGAATAATTGTTTGTGGGTGAAATTGTTACATAAATACATATTAAGAAATCTTAGAACAACGAAGCCCAGTTGTAATATTGCTTTGATATTGCATTAAGACTAGTCTGACATCGATTTTAGTAGCGTTGCTGATGCTATCGCCATGTGAGATACACATAGTACTGTAATATACACGTTTTTTCGATCATTAAACAATCGCAGAGTGTTTGTATGTCGAATTCGAATCATTACATTTACAACATAGAAACGACAAGTTGCGTACGATGTCGTGTGTTGTCGCGAACAAATGTCGTGCAGTGGTGGAAACAACGCAGCGAGAGGCGGTGACGTAACGCGCGACGTGATGCGTTGCCTAACCGCTCCTTGCATTGTTCTAGACTCCGAGCCGCGTACCAGCTGCCGTGCGTGAACAATCGCCTTCAGATTTGACGAATCACAGAAAAATCTTATTTTGCAAAGGTTTTTAGCTTTACATAATTATTGTACAGTCGTACCACAGCCATGAATAAAAATTTCGTATGTCTAGGTGCAAAAACTCAAGCGAATATAATTGAACATAAACATTTGCAGTACTGGAATAAAAGAAACGTTACCGTTCTTTAAGGAAACTGCTTTTCCGTGAAGATATCCAAATCAATACGATCGGAATCATAAATTACAAAAGTTGATTTCACTAGGATTATTAAAATTGCTTCTAAAATGCTATTAGATAATGCCATCTCTCCAAATGGTTAGAAGAGATTCTCAGGTTGATAGTAGAATTCTGCGACTAGTGTTAAATAATTCCCTCAAACACTGCCCTTGATTCGATAGTTTACAAAGAAATACAACGGCTCTTAGTAGCCTATTTGAATAACTTTACATTATTTACTCAGAACCCCAAACTACAAGAATCACGCAACAACCAAGATTCCACTCAGTGCCATTCGATTTCAAACAAATTCTACTTGCACCATATTTGGACACGTCAACCGCACTTTACTATGCCTAGCTTCACCGCATGATTACTAATAGTTACCAGTAAGTAGCCTCTTGCAGTATGGGGTGGCCTTTCCTAACTTGCTTGGAGGAACTTGCTTCCTAACATATGTAATCTGAGAGGTCTCTCCGGTCATGTCGGATTGCCGTCTCACCGGACTATGAGAGTAAAGGAATAGCGAGTGCACCCTGTGTATTGCGCACACACTTGTGCACTATAATATCTCCTGCGTATCTGGCTGATCTCTGTTGAGATTGGCCGCCGTGGCCGAAATCGGCTAGAAAGGGTATTTATTTATAATCTGAGGGGGCTCAGATTCACACATGTTCTATAATAAAATTGTATCTATTGAGTTATTTATTGATAGTATTTTTAGTTAGGTACATGTTAAAAAAAAAAAAAAAATAGTACTATGAAATTGTTGGAAAAAATATATTACATTTTGACAGATCGTGTTGAGAGAGTTTCTTGCGCCGCTTCTTCTTCACAGCGTTAACACGTTCCGAAGCGGTGGTAGATTCATGACGATTCAAAAGAGCTTGTGAAAGACTATTTGAATAAAGAAAACTTTGGGTTTGAGTTTGAGTTCGATTACTATTTACTAGTAGATACCAGCTCTAGTTTTGTTGCTAATTAGTTTATTGTGGTAACTAATTAGCAACAAATTAGCTACAAATTATAAAATGTATTCGTTTTAATTCTGCTAAGGTGCTACTGCTATCTTGATAGAGCTGTAGATACCCGCTATAGTGGCCCACGTAAGTGTGTCGCATTCTGGGACCAGCCTGTGTTAGTCCGGTTTCAAACATGCATACTTGTGTCGACTGATGATGTATAATCATCGTCAGTCGACTCTGGACTCCATTTCGCTTACCATCAGGTGCAATGGGGTCACTTATTGTGCCCGTAAAGAAATAAGACAAGTGCCATTTTGGTTAGGGTGGCCTTTGCCCAGAAATGGGATTTAAAAGCCGATAAAAAAGCGCGTGCGATATTTCGCAACACTTTCATGACAAACACCCGTTTGCTCCGGCCTCGTTAGTCGCTAATTGTGCTCGATTTGTTACCTTTTGTTTCGCTTACGAAAACAGCCTTGAATTCTTATAAATGTCGCCTAACTTCGGGATTTTATTGTAATAAATTCTTTGCGCAATTTCTTACCAATCCCGCGGAATTAGGTGAAAATATCTTCACACGCTAGTTGGGCTAATCATGAGTTTGGCATACCGCTGCTAGCAAAAGAATGACTGCCCCTTTTTAGAAAAATAGCATTGCTGTTTCGCTTTAATCTATAGTTACATATAATTTAGCAGTAGAACCGGTGTGTCTGTACATTTAAAGAAATGTGATAAAAAAGAAAGGGGGGGACTAAAGAAGAGTAATGGAAAACAAATCAGCGATTTTTATAATTCTTTTCTGTTTGTTTGTTACTGCACATATCCGAAACTACTGAACGGATCTCGATGAAATTTGGCACACAGGTAGATCATGTCCTGAATTAACACATAGGCTACTATTTATCCGGGAAAATAAAAAGCGAGATTTTTATCCCGGAAAAACTTTTTCACGCGGGCGGAATCGCGAGCAAAAGCTTCTTCTTCTTCAGCCTTTAGAAGTCCACTGCTGAACACAGGCCTCCCCCAAAGATTTCCAGACCAAAGCTAGTTGGGAATAATCCGAAACACTGGGTGACAAACAATGCACATATTTAACTCTCCATGATTTAATTAGCGGAGCTTGAATCATCTTTTACACACGATTTCCATAAAAATCTTAGACGAGCAAGTTAAATTCATCCCCTAAGTAAATTAAATTGTTACATTTTATTTTGCAAGTGATATCTAATAAAGCGAAACTATGAATCAAGAAGAACATAGAAAATTAACTTGAATTTAGCTTTTACGTGTCATATTATTCATGAGATTAATAGATGCCCACCGAGTCCGCTCGTCTCTTTTCTAACTTTTTTTTATAGCTTTGAATGACGAGACGAGCATGCCGTTCGCCTGATGGTAAGCGATACGACTGCCCATAAACAGTAGCAACACCATCCAACACCTTGAGTTATAAAGTACTGTGTGGCATTCCACTGCGCTCGTCATCCTGAGACATAAGATGTTAAGTCTCATTATGTCCAGTAGTTACACTGACTATAATGTCCTTCAAACCGAAACACAACAGTGCATGCACACTGCTGCGTGGCGGTAGAAATAGACATTGCGGTGGTACCCACCCAGACGGACACTCTTACATGTGAGAGACCTGCCACCAGGTAAATCTGAATTCCTCCTTACTTCTTATAAAAATACAATTCCTATAGTGAATTTTCATGGACGGTAGTAATCAGTTACCAGTTACCACCAACTGACCCAATGTCTCGTAAGCCCTTAACATTATAATCAAATTAATCATCGAATGGACAAACAGCGTGTTATTACAAGCCGAGCGATCGTAATGAGCGTGGTGAGTTGCCAGTCGCGCATTAACGCAGTCGATGGTCAGACGGTCACGGCACTGACCTGCCCATTAATCCCAATTAACGTTGTACCTGCTGATTGCTGTTTACCGTACAGAATGACATGATTCCTGAGATAGTTATGCACTCGTGTTGGAATTTAAAATTTATTACCTATTTTGCAAGTATATAAATGAACTGCTCTAAACAAAAGTAAACAAATACTGAATTGTATTTTTTTTTCTCTACATAAAGCGTTGTATTTTATAGCTTGAACTGATTTTGAAAAGAGCAACACTAGAGTTTCTTGCCCGTTCTTCTTTAGTAAGAACTGCTTTCCGAACTAGTGGTAGAGTTAATATTGACGGAATCTAAATAATGTATAACATTTTATGGGTTCGAATAAATTATTTCATTTCATTTCAGTAAGCTCACGCCTGTGTCGTTAGAGAGATCGACAGAAATGTAAAGATAATGTATTCAAACAAGAAGCAAGCAGCGGGCCATGGAAAACTATTATTTGTGTCGACTCAAACATTATAGTCAATAATACTGCTGAGGCACAGGGCCCAACCCTGGGTCATGAAAAATAATATTTGGAACCAGCCCGGAGATTTGAATTGTGCCCAGTAAATTGCATTCGGCTTGCCTATATACCTTTATAAAGACAAAGCCAAACGCCTAGGAGAAAAAATAAAATACCTAAATGAAACTACAATGTATTTTTCGAAATAAAACCACTAAGATCGAAACAACAATCACTATGATGTGAACTAATCTCACGTTTCCCATACAAATGTGTGCAATTTGCGGGCTGACCGTTGCGTTACGTCAGCGAACGGTAGCCTGGCGCTGGCGACGGTAACTGTACCATAATGGCCGGTGGCATAACGGTCACGCCGACCCCGATAGCGCACAGGATCGCCCGGGAAACTGGGTGATACTCGCCAAATATTTACATACATTATGTGTTTTTATAATAGTCGGCTTTGTTCGGAGTGGAACGCACTGCGGAGAGGTCGTTAGTTCAAAACCAAGACACAGGACCTGATTCACAAGTTTTAAGTACATTTTATTTCACTATCATATACAGCTCATATTATATATATAGTAGGTACTCATATGATTACCATTTATTTCGGTGCATAGATTAAAGTATCAGTTTTGTATTTCGCCGGCTTATACATTTGTGTCGAGTAG
The DNA here is from genome assembly GCA_947568825.1 of Sphinx pinastri. Lineage (NCBI taxonomy): Eukaryota > Metazoa > Arthropoda > Insecta > Lepidoptera > Sphingidae > Sphinx > Sphinx pinastri. The sequence continues at coordinate 1,481,419 of OX387627.1, read as the reverse complement.
TATTTATCAGCAAGTGTTACTAGTGTTACGTAAGTTTTAATTCGTACATAATATGGATGTAGGGTCGACCCCTATCACATCATGCGACGAATAAGCTGGTCGAAATGTGGGTGCACTTGTTTCACCTCTGCCTAGCATTATTTTTCGGGGTTAAAGGCGTAATCTTAAGTTTACGTACACACAAACTCACGCCTTGTATCCCCGAAGGGGCAGGCAGAGGCGCAACTAGTTGCACCCACTTTTCGCCGTGTATATTCCATCCCATGATGGGATAGGGGGAGAGCCTATCGCCATATCGGGCACGAATTCCAGACTCCAGGCTAATACTGAATAGAAAAACCCAATATCACTTTGCACGACCCGTGGATCGAACCCGAGGCCTCAGCATTCCAGTCGTACCGTAATACAACTACGCCACTCAGGTCTTAAGTTTGTGATTATTACGTAAAAAGTTAGAAGTATTTTGTACTGGTAATAAAAAGGTAAAAATTAAGGTAATTAATCTCATGTAAAGTGCACATAAAATATAAAACCTGCATTTAGAGCATCATAAAACGACGGTATAACATCCTCTGTATCATTAAAGTAAGTACAAGTGTCTAGTAATACCATTTATATTACAAATGCGAATGTCTATAAAGTTGTTTTGTTGGAAGCGAAGGCAGAAAGCGATGAAGGCATTTTCATAAAATCTGCCACAACGATTTGTCAAACATTTCTTATTCTGAAAAAGTGCATAATATTCCGGCAAATTTCCGAGGACTCTTATATGGATTGAGACGCGAACAAAATATAGCATATAAATAAATAATGTGTGAGTTTGTTTATACGACGTCAATCTTTGGAATTACCAAACTGATTCCAAATAATCCGTCACTAATAGAAAACTACAGTCCCAGGAACACACACTGCATTTCATTTTGATTCGAGACTTCAACTCCATAAACAAGTAACGCAGACGGAGCTGCGAGCAAAAGCTAGTGAATAACATCAGTAGCAATAAATATATGGATGTTTATACATTTCCCATGCCTCAGGTAGAGTCGAGAGTGGCTTATGCAAGCCGTACAGTTATGTATAGCCTCCTTCGGTAACCAGCTGGTCCGAGCTTCCCTATTCGAGATATAGAAACATACAAACTATAATTTAGGGGAACACCTGACTAGATAAGAACCTCATTAAGTCCGTTTTTACCAACTGAAAAAGGTAAAAAAAATGATTTTATTATTGCGCTAATCGATGTAACTGCTAATCTAATTGTGAAAAAATTGATTGTAAAAATAGGAAGCTACATTATTCCCGAATGAACTTATTACAAACAGTTTTTTTAAAAATGATCTATTTATATTTCTAACGCCTCTGCTTATGCTTGACTGATAATTTACTTGATGACTTATTGAATATGAATTATGACTTAATTTATTGAGAGTGTAGAGTTTTTTGGCAACAGGTTTATAACGTCTGCGCTATGCCTAAGTGTTTTAATTACCAATGTTCTCTTTAGTCTTTTTGTATCACGATATCCATCCTGGCTTACGAGAGTTACAGAGGCGAGTATGAAGGCGGGATAATCATAACATTAAACATAAAACATGACCGCGCATCAGATCGACCGCTGCATAATACATTCACATTATAATTCATACACTGTCCTTTGTGCCTCAAACAAAGACAATGTTATAATATATAACTAAGAACAATAATGTGAAACAGGTTGTCTGTACGTAAACAGTAACTCGGAGCCTTCGCGCCTGCGACCAAACGTTATAATTGTTTAATTAAAACAATAAATTGTTTATTGTTTAATTTATAGTAACAATGGGCGTAAGGTTATCGTGGTGAGATTAGATGGTTCATTTGTGAATTGAGTTCACGGAGACAACGAAGAGGTAAAGTAGGATGAACAGATATCATCGTAATTCTTCTGCATTAACACTTATCCCACTCCTGTGAGGTCCACCCAATTTTTCAAGCACGTTCTAGAAACAATTTGACTCGATTTTTACGACGGCCGTGAAGGGTGGCTTCTTTGATAATTTAAATGTGTTGTAGTTTATATTAAGCCGGATAGTGCGATATAATTCTTGCAACCATCTATGGAAGCAATACCGTTTTGGTCAACATTCGATTTAGACATTTCATCCGAGGAGTCTTCCTCTGTACTATCAGGACAGTCGACCTAGGACAATAAAAATAATATCTTAGTACTTTCCATCACTAACTTGAGCATTTCCTCCTTGCTTTCTATCCATCTAAGGTAAGAGTATCGTGAGGAATATTAACGCACCACTGTTTAGCAGGTCCGGCAAGCGTCACGGCTCTGACTGCATTGTTACTTCATAATAGAAAGAAAGTTAGCATCAAACAATGGGTTCGTAACTATCGGAACAATTGGTCAAGTTTGTTGTTTTTTTAGGCTCTTTTATTTTGTTTAGTGGTATGCAAATGCCAGTATGAACATGGTTTAACTTCGAAAAAAGACTCGTTCTTACATTTGCGTTCTGAAGTCATCGTGTTCTAGGCCGACAAAATTCAAGTCCAGCTTGTCCAGCAACTGTCCAGCGGTAGCTTTTGCGCATTTAACCGTAAAGTTTCGCTTGGATACTAGAACAGTACAATTTTAGCTGTTCGAAGATAAAAAATTATAAACGTCTGTACTTGCGGCGGCGTCGTGTGCCGGGTCGGTCACTTCCCTGCAACATGGTTGAGGAGCCCGATGGCTGGCACATGCGTCATACGAGTGAACGAGTGCTGCTTGCGTGGACTGGTCTGCTCTGTTTGATGATTGACTCTATTGTTTACTTAAATCAAACATGTAGGTGTTTGTTTGACTTAGGTACTCTCCGTTAATTTTCGCATTTAATATCCATCTTTTAAATTTAATTTATATTGTAACTTGCAATTTGTATTAAGTAAAAATAAAAGACCTACGCTGAGTTTCTTGGTGCTTCTTCTCAGGGTAGTGGGCTTTTCCGAAGCACTGGTCGAATCTTTTATTTGATAAAAAAAAATGTAAATAATGACGTGTAAAAGTGCCCTTAGGGGCCTAATTACTTAATAAATGATTTGAATTTGAATATAAGTATCCAACCGTATAAAATCATTTATGCTACTGAAGTACAACAGTAGAATTTCACTCAACAGATGAAAAAGCAGCTGTCAATAAACAGAAACAACATTCACTTTGAACTGCGAATCACTGCATGGCACTAAATACTTATTACCAACGGTAAAGCCTATATTAACCGGCGATTAGTTAACATTTGACGTCACAAGTGTCGCGACAAGTCACGTTTATTGTGTTGTTTTATTCGTTACGTCATGTCTTTTGTAATGATCGGTACAGGTCATAAGCTTTTTGTTTTATACCTACTAGATTTTTGCCTAACAAAGGAGAATATTATAGAACTGGCAGTTCCAATGAATCCACCGTGAGAGAATCTTATTTGCTCTCCCTTTATATTTACCTTATTACTTCACGCTATCCCAGGTTAGGGTCAGGATACTATGCCTCCCAGTTAAGACTTTTCAATTTCACTGAATCTACCTCGTCTCTGTTACATTTCTTAAACTGTTACAGCCCATAAGCTTACTGTAGTGTCACTGAACTGATTCTACTGTTTTTACGTATCACGATCAAATCCGTGATCTCATCACGCAATTCTTTGTTTTTCTGGCATAGATTAGTGGAAAGGAGAGCATAATAATTTTTTTTCTTATATATTGAGCAGAAATTAAACCGTTTATCTTACTGTTTGTTTTATCATAGTGTTTTATCAAACACGTCATCCCTGATTTCACCGTAGAACAATGTCTTTGTAAAAAAAATATCACCAAAATAGGCAAATTGCGAATCTCCACAATAACCTCCAGGCGGGTTTCCCGGTTTACGTAGAAAATCCGATATTGTATAGCTGCTCCTAAATACCATGGAATTTCAAAATATGCAACTAATTTTCCTTATGTAATTGGATTTAATAACTAACTGGAATATAATTAATCACATTACCTACCAGCAGATGTTTTGTTGTTACGTGTTTTGTGTTAAAATTACTGCTGCGTAACAAGAAACATTAGAATTTAAATGAGCCTGACCTTAAGCTTCCTAACCTATTTGCATTAAATAAACGTTTATATTATATAGAATTGATTTCGTTATTTTATGTTGTATTTCAACTAAAAGATTTAGGACCTTTTCACATGTCTCAAGTAATTTATTTTGACAGTTATCGTATTATACAGCTAATGTAGATAGAACTCATTTTATGTCAATTTATTTGGTAGCATAGATTAGAGTGTTACTTTTGTATTTGCCCGGCTTATTTATGTGACGAGTAGCATGATAGCTGATACCAGTAAGAGATGAAATCGGCCCTTAAGGTTTCTATTTATTTACTTTTATTCTGAAGCAGTGGCAACTAGCGGGAGTGAAACAAAATTACGTAGACAACTGTATTATATTTAAAATAGACGAATATACAGATTTTATATGAGCTGCTCATAGGACACTGGCGACCTTAGCGTGGAGGGCATGAATTTGATTTCGGGACATACTTCCCTAGCTTGAAGCTACATGCAGATTGTTTTGTGCAATATATGACGATAGGTTCACTGTCTATACACAGGGCAATAATACCAAATGCAATGTTCTGTATTCTGTAACACTGTTCCGCTGAACTAGATGTGTGTCTTTGAAATAAAACTATTTTGCGGATTTTATCGCGGTTTTTTAATTAATATTTTCTCCCGATGTTTCGTTTTAATTTCAATGTCTAACATTCGCGTAAATATAAGAAGTCATTATAGATGACTTCAACATATTTTGTTACTAAGTCCAGTATCAATACATACCTCTAAGACAGGTAAAATGAGACCAATTTATATTGCGCCCAGCTACATTGAGCTACAACTGCGGTTCTAGCTCTACATAATAGAAGAATAGAGATCTGCAAATCTCAATTGGCTTACAAGGTTATTTCGACGTAGCGCCCTCAAAAAACATGTGAAAAAAACATTAATTACTCGAATATTTTTCCTGCGATTTCGTACAGACCCATTATTACTACGCCATTAAATGAACATGATTGAGGTGATTTGAACAATTATATTTCATTGTTATAACAGTATTGCGCAACGCACTGTGTAGCTGGTGATATTGTGAAGTTTAAACTGCCAATGGATCTCGACAAGAGACAAATTTTGTACTTCTATGTTTACCCTTTATGCAACTGAATCATATAAATCAATTATAATATAATTAATACACAAATTAGAGTCTTTCGTACTTGATACGATTCGTTGAGGGGAGGCCTATGTTACAGTTGACATCATATGACTGTTGATGATGATGTACTTGATACCCCCGTAGGAAACTTGTATTTAAGTATGTAAGTCCATGTTTACTGACTTTTTAGTGTAAATTTACTTAATTCAAATCTATTAATACTATTGTAATAATTAACTTGCTAAATCATTCATTGCACATGTAATATTTATATAATAAAATTAACTTTATCATCAATCCAGTGGAAACTATGCTAATACATAGTTAAATAAAAAAAAAGATAAACGGTGAACGATGGCACACACACTCACTAAACGCATTTTATCCCGGAAGGGATAGGCAGAGGCACAATTAGTGCACCCACATTTCGCCGTGCGTATTCCGTCCCATGATGTGATAGGGGGCGAGCCTATAGCCATATCGGGCTCAAATTCCAGACTCCGGGCTGATCACTGGCAAACTTATCAAAAACTCCACGTTGAGTTTAAATCAAAATATGACTTACCAGATTAGGAACCACGTGTTCATTTGGCAATTGTGATTAAAGGTAATTTATTAACTCAAAAATACAATGACCACTTAGAAGTAAATATGTTATTAGCAAACTAATGAAACATAATTTAACCGCAGGTAAATTAACCTGAAGAGAATTTAATGAGATAATACTTGGACATCCATTAGCAATAATTAACAACTAATTAAGGAATTAACTTTGAGCACTCATTAGATACAAGATAATCGTATCTTACCATGGGACAGTAATAGTGTTTTTGATAATTATTTATTTACTAGCTCTGCCCACAACTTGCTCACCGTGAACTTATATTTATTTGAGCCGGATACACTTCCCCATAACCCAGAAGACATGCGGCGTGGTGGTTAAAAAACGTGTAACTAGCTTTGTCAAGAACCTTTTTCAGGGTCAAATATAGCTTCCCAATAGAAATACAATCAAAATAGGTTCACCCGTTTCAAAATAGAAATATGTATCTGGATTTTTACAGACATTATATCGGAAACAGAAGTGCAGAATCGTTTTAATTTTATTTATTTGTATAGAATTTAGAACATGTGGTTCTTGGACGGTAGCTGAACTGCAAGGCACTTAATTTTCGCTTTCTATCAAAACAAAACATAACGACGCAACTAGCGACAGTCGGGACCTCACGAGCCGAGCCTTCACCGCGCATTCGTGACCTTAACTAAATGTCACGTTCTTAAGATAAACAAAAGCATACCAATTCCTCACTTTTATTAACATTTTATGTAGATTTGTATTAAAACCTTTGAAGGTTAGAATTAGATCGATAGAGGATTATAGTTTTAATCAGACTTCCATGTAACAAGATGGTGTTGTATCTTGTAGACGAGATGTCGACTGGGTAGGTACTCCGCAATATCAATTGTTACCGCCAAGCAGCGTTGTGTACGCAGTTATGCTCCAGTATAATTATTGGATTTTGTGAGACCTTACATCATTTCTACAGGGTGCGTTTGCATGTTTTCTTGGGATGCTTACACAATGCTGCTTGGTGGCTGAAACAGACATTGCAGTACCACTTACCAACTCATATTATCGCGTACATTCCAATGCAAAAGTTTTTTATTCAAAGTACCAAAGATATAATTCATCATTCAACATCAAAGGTCTTTCTACGCTGACCTTAATTTCGTTTTTGTCATCGCAGATGTACTAATAGCATCGCGACTTGCATGTGTGATTTATAGGGCTGTCACACACATATTTCGCGACAAAATATTACAATTGTAAACTGCTATAGATTTTAACAGATTTTTCAACCGATGTCCGTCGATAGTCCGTTGCCAAGTAAAAATTGACAATGTATATTATGTAAAAAAAAAGAGAACCTAATTGTGAAGAGAATGTGAATACGATAAATAACGCAGTTTTGTACATTACGACTTACGAGTCGTAATGTACAAAAATTAAACGTTTTTCTCTGTATAATGTAGGTGCCTATATCTATTTAGAAAAACATTTAATTTATTCCTTGAGTTTATACAAACATTGTAAAATAAATAAGAAATAAAAAAGCTACCAACCCTGTTTGCACGCAGTTAAACCGGTATCAAGATATTTCAATAGATTTCAAGCAATCCGATTTCAATGGAATTAATCAGATTATGTGCATTATTTATAATACGATGTGATTTCAAATATCTTTGTTTCGTCGAATTTGGCAATAGACAATGATGAAAACGCAAACCTTACTTCAAAGACCGAACCGAATTTACTTGTTATTTTGGATACTCAAGGGCTTTGGCAAATGGTACTTATAGTAACCTGAACAAAATACTCAATTACGGACTTGTAAAATCGGTGTAAGTCATAGGAACGACGCGTAACAATTTAAATTCCATCCCAAGCATGTTTCGATCTGCATCTGTGGGAAACATGTTCACACCATAAATGTACTTAAGCACCGTGGTAAACGTCCACATATTAATAATAACACCGGCCATTTTAAATTTGCTTCGCGATTCATTTCGTTTCCTAGTTTCGTGTAAAAACTCAACGGAATAAGAAAAAAAAATGTCGATCTCACGCGATTGTAACTGTTTGGACGTTTTTGTTAATATGAATGCTGATTCACACATTACCGTGCACAGGAAACGAGTTTTGGAAGGCGCACATTTATGTCTAAGCATATCCGGGTGTTTGTTATAATTCCCCAGTTTTACGCATTTATAAGGCGATATGGTGCATGATTACTTAACTTTTGGTGACACTCGTGTTTTAGGAATCACAAAACCCCTGTTTTGACCATTATACCATATTTAATTTCTGTCGTAATTAAATTAATTTCATAGCGATTTAAAGACAATCGATTCTAGTGTTAAGGAGCTTCTGGGTAGTGTCATGATTCTCTTTTAAAGACGGGATTTAAAGTTCTGGATAGCTTTAATACTGCTAACTCGTCCCCAATAATATTTTTTTTAATTCAAACGATTGGAAGCCGAAAGAATTACGTCATTCCTATCAACACATAAATCTAAGATTTTATGATGCTAAAATGCTAATTAGCTTATTATGATTCAAGTTGTTAAAGTTAATTACATAATTTACTGTTGCTTTTACTATTTACGAAATGTGCATCTTTAAACACATTGTATTGCATTTTGTGATGCATTTATTACCTAATTCCGTTTATTGCAGCTAATCAAGAATAACTAAGGTGTGCAGCGAAATCTTGAATATTTATTATCTTGAATACTTATTCTGGGGTTCTAAACCTTTGACTTCGAAGTAATGAGTATGCATTACGCATACGCATACTCACGCCTGTTATCCCCGAAGGGGTAGGCAGAGGCGCAACTAATGCACCCACTTTTCGCCATTTTTATTCCGTCCCATGATGTGATAGGGGGCGAGCCTATCGCCATATCGGCCACAAATTCCAGACTCCGGGCTGATACTGAACAGAAAAACCCAATATCACTTTGCCCGACCCGGGGATCGAACCCGAGACCTCAGCATTGCAGTCGTACCGCAATACAACTACGCCACCGAGGCAGTCCGCAGTATGCATTACTAATTATTTATACTTAATCTGGATAAAACTAATAATAGAGTTAATTGTAGTAGTTGTAATAGAGCATTGTAATTTGCCATGTAACGTAATTCAGCCACATGTAACCTACTTATCGTCAACCAGTTTTGGGGTTCAAATCTCGAGCAATATTGACAAGAAAAAACCTATACACTATTGCCTGCCGTTGGAATCGAACCCAGGCCTCAATGTGTTGCAGACCACTACTATCATTATACCAAGGATATGATAAAGTAAAAAATCAAGGAGACGATTATGATGCCATCTACTTCAAATAATATTAAAAACCGATTCGTATTCGTACTGAGATATGCAGGATTACCAGGAAAAGAAATCCTCTTTGTGTAAATTACACTAAACCCGAAATGACGACATTAAATTACCGGAAGGTTTTAAATTCAAGAACAAATGACTGCTAAGATTCCTCAATACTTATGACAATAGACCGTTATTTCGGTTCTAAAAATCAGAAAAACAATAGAATAACAATTACTACTTGCTAAAACTACGTAGTACTAAGTATTTAGTATTCTGTGCAAAAACGCACAAGACGTATCCGACACACTAGGTACTTGAATAATTATTTATCTTTTATCGTATTTTTACTCTGTTATGACACATTTACTTACTAATATGCCCAAAAATACTGATGCATTGATAACGAAAAAGATACTTTGCATTTGCGACCTTTTAAGTTGTACAATTATCTCTACATTACTAGATATTCGCCGACTATAGCCAGAGGCACTGTGGTGAATTTGCCGCCAGGTTAACCATATACAATTGTTAACAAATACATCGCTAATAAACCACACGAATTACCACTAACCTTAATCTAGTTCTGGGGCCATACTGATGTCATTAGCTATCATATAAATTGATTACAAAAATATATCGCAATAATTTGACAACGGCATTTTTGTAATTTGACATTTGATTTAATATTTCAAATTTGATTTTGATCTAACGCAGTATTCGCCTTATTATGCTATTGCGCTTGACATTAACCTTAATGTAAATCTATACTAATATATAAAGCTGAAGAGTTTGTTTGTTTGTTTGTTTGAACGCGCTAATCTCAGGAGCTACAGACCGATTTTGAAAATTCTTTCACTAATAGCAAGCTACATTACTCCTGAGTGCTATGGGTTACTTTTTATCCCGGAAAAACTTTTCCACGCGGGCGGAGCCGCGCACGAAAGATAGTCCAGAATAAAAGTGCATTTGTCGATAACTTGCGTAACCTAGCAACTCACAAACGTAGGGTCATTTTAGTTTGAAATAAGTTTAGTTTAGTATCAAACTCACTTGGTGTTAATCATCGCAGACTTTTAACAATCAAAACTCCAGAGGTCATTGTTGACCTTTGATGAGTAAATCCCGATGACCGCACCGAACGGAAAGGCAAAGCGTTCATGACAAATATTTTTGTGAATCGATGACCGCCCAAGCTTAACCGGCGCATTCATGGATGGTTGCAACCAATTTTACTTTAGCTGTTTCATTCATATAGATAACTGTTTGTTATTGTGTGAAGTATATAAGTAGACAATATTATGTAATATTGTAAATGTCAGTGGTAACAAAGAGTACAAACTAAATTACCGTAGTTTTATGTCTCACAAACGATCCTAACGTTACATTCAACGAAACTCTACCAGCGACATTTGCGTATTACAAAAAATAACATTACGCCTCGACTCTATCAAACCAAATTGTGAATTTTATACATTTAAACACTGTTTTTACGACGAACTGCAAAGCTGGAAGCTCTCTTGTACGCTATTACACATCATTCTTCGAATAGTCTACAGCTTCTAAAGAAACAGTGTATACTGGTTAAATAATTATGATGAAATATAATACTATAAGGTTTAGGATAGATAAATACATTTTTGGATATTCTTCCCACTAAAAATAAGAGGTAGAGGCTTTTTAAATGGTAGAGCAACACAATAGTTAGGTAGTTGCTTATGACAAAAAAGTATTGTCTCATGGGTATAACAGTATTGATTATTTCTTATAATATAAAAACTAGTATTCACTTGCCTTCATTTTTGTCTGTTGTTTCTCTTTGAATTAACATTCTCTACCTTTACATGAAAAATCTTGTTTATGTTTTGTCAAATAAATCAGCCACAGCTCTGGAGTAGTTTTTAAGCTATTGTTTTTAAAGACAGGACGATGATAGGGATATGAAGGTTTCAAGGAAGCAATAGCTCATATCGCCGAAAAAAGAAACAGATAAACGGTAGAGGCACCAGAGGCACTCCTCTGGTGCCTTGCGGTTACTGAGCGTTTATCCGATGGATTCTCTTATATACCTGTGATGTAATCTATGTGCTTTAGTTCCCCTCTTCAAACGCAGGTCTAAGGATCTATCTGAAGTGGTAGTCAATTTGCACCTCTACTACTAGACAGATATAGACGTGCCTACGGCATTAGACGTACTACAACGTCTAGCTATGTAACGCATTGTGTGCTCATACGATAGTGCGTTTTCTCCAACACAAACGTGACAAACCGGAGAACGGCGTGCGGACCTCTCTGCAAGGCAAGGTCGGCCAACTATCGCCAACTTATGCATGCGGTATTCATGAATCACGACCATATTACCAAACCGGTTACCAAATCAAAAAACCAAAAACTAAACTCACCGTTCGTAAGGCTATGTCAAATAACAAATGTCATGGTATACAAGTACAGGCGGAGTCGGGTGGCTGCCTTGTCTGTGTAACCCAAACCCACAAAACGCAGACCGCAGACGCACTGGCACAATACCGTTACTCGAACTTTACATCACTTGAACTGCTAACACTTTGCCACAAACACTAAAATTAATTATTTTATTACACAACTACATAATTTGGAGTAATACAATAGTTCCATTTAACTATTTCGGTGGTAAGTATGTTACGGACCCGTCTCGTAACCCGCCACCGTGGAATTTGGCTCACAACTGACAACTTACATGTTTACGTTATGTTACATTGACAACGGATTCCCTATCTCTGTCGCACATTAACAAGTACTTCGCGCGGGAAAGAGAAAGGAAAAATTGCTTCTGTGCTTTTTGAGTGCATTGCAGCGCCTCTACCGGCGTTACAGGAAACAACCACGTCGAAGCCTTCGACTTCATTGATTATCTACTTACTGCATAAGTTTAACAGTAGATGGCGCTTTTACGGAAGAATCACTTGAATCTTTTGCAATATATTACAAAGAGATGTCGTTAGAATCATCATAGCATCTACCAACTCCAAACTCTACCATAACATAAACGCGCGACCACGACGGAGAGTAATGTATACGTCTCTTCTCTACATATATATGAACAATCATCCATGTAGTACATTGTACAGAATGTGAGTGGCAATATCTCTATACTAAAAGCTCTACTTGGAACGGAATTACCGCTAGTAAACAATATTTGATAAAAATATTGAAGAAAATGGAATACACCTGTTCAAGATTGTCTGTTAAGTGAGAAATTGAATATAATAGAGTTCGCAGGTATGCTCCAAAGTGACTAGAAATACTGCCTCTACAAAAAAGAATCCGTATCTAAACAGTTTATGTACCTTAAAAAAGGCTTACATCAGATGCTTAGACTAATATAGATGGAGCAATGCGAAGTGTCACAAATCGCGCTGAGGCGCACCATGTGTGAGTGAGCGTCGTGTAATTACTTGCCGGCAACCTGCCAATGTGTACGCGTATAGGGATACCTGCTTCCGATAATTTACCTAAGTTTCTTCGCACTTTTGTTGGAACAATGCGGCAAATAAAACAATGATTTTATAAAGGTGCTCACATCATCTCTATTTTTAACTTATAAAAGTAGGCTTAAATATCGGAAGAATCAACAACGTAAAAAATAGTATTAAGTAAAAACTGGACCCTGGCTAAAAGTCTTGTGAACAAATTTAGACTATTTAAACGAAAGCATTATACTTACGTCTAGTACTTTCCTGCATTCTTTGGGGTAACGTTAGATGTAACATAGGTGAATTTCTTTTTTCTAAAGATTACTGTCGAGTTTCGTATTTTTAATTATTATATACTAGGATAATATTTTACAATAATTAGACGTAAATTGATTAATAATTTGATGTTTGTTGAACAATGAAAATTAACATGTAAAACTCCCATAATTCCAGCAAATGACCTCAGTTATAAACCGGCAACACGGGCAGTCCGAGCCGCCTTGAAACTATATATCGTATTTACTCTTAAAATAGTAATTAAACAACAAAATTTATCCATGGACAGTGATTATGGTATTACAATGATACATTCTTACTTAATTGCGACACAATTTTAAAAATTGCTCTAGCACACACCAGCATAATATTTTTATTGATTTCGTGGGCTTGTAACGGTTTAGTGATTGAATTGATACAGACCGTGCGTGACGAGTAAGTCCACCAATTTTGATAGACTTCTTGTGACACGTTCGCTGCGGCCAACAGGTAATCTAGTCGTTATTAATCTAAGATCTGATGATACGTCCGGAGGAATCTGGTATGGTATTTGTTGCTGATACCAATATTTTAAGCTTTTTTTTTGTTTTCGCCGAGAAAGTGACTTCTTACTACCGCCCAGCCTTCAAAGGGAGCGACTGAGCGGTTATGTTGGGTTCACCGTACCTTACGACCAGGCATTCGATCAGGCGACCGCCGGGCCGAGTCCCCAACCTATGTGTACAACGCACGGCATACCAACCAAAACTCCGCGGTGGCCATCTTCGGTGCATTAGGGACGGCTGCGGGCTTCTTCTGACGGAGGTGTCTAAGTTGTCGTCCTCAGCCGCCCTGATACTAATATTTTAAGCTGTATTTCGGTTACCTTTAAATGGTAGAGTTACAGAACAAACAGTTGTTATAGCATTATCTGGTCAGCACCATCGGGGTGGTAGAAATACCGCACCAATCATAAGTTACGGTAACAATTTTGCTGTTTGCCTTTCTATAATTTCATGCCTACTATACCTAACCACTTTATTTGTAATGTGTGCGACTGTGCCTGACTCGTTTTGGCAACAGCTTACTCAAACAGTTCAAATAGATTATGAGCCAAAACAATATTTTAAATTGTATCTGTCTTTATTTATTACTAGTCATGTACTGTACTCAATATGACTCCCGATTTTCTCATTTAACTCCTAAAATACATTTTTTACATTTCCTCTCTTACCATTCACATGTGTGTTGTCATATATGAAACTCTTTCACAATGTTTCGTGCTTATGAGGCCACTATTTCAAGGTGTGTATTATTTATTAATCAATAGTTAAAAGATAAGAATTCTATAAGGAGACTATGGAAATTTACCTTCCTGGCTTAATATGTCTTGATGTAAATTCACTATTTAGATATTGAAACCTATTGAATATTCTTGATCTACACTCCAGAAACATACCCTGCAAGTACGTAATCGGTTGACACCGTCAACCTAAACACCTTTAAAGACATTAACCAGATCTCCATTCACGTATTTCCAAATATTCCCGGCATTAAGTTCACTTAACTTCACAATCCAAAACAAAAGACATCAGTGGGCTTAGAATGTGACAAAAAAACACGACACGACTCCGATTCGTTTTATTGGGATTGGTTGAAGACTAACACGTGACTGACGTATTGGTCTCTCGATCAATCACAAACATAAAACTTAAACGACAAAGTCTTACGAGTTGCGTCTTTTTGCCACATTCTAACCCCACAAATCTGTGAGTCATATAAAGAAAAGTGCTTATTGTCAGAATTTAAAAAATGCGCTCTACGTGTTGTCGTATCGGGGACCGTAGTGCAACTGCGTCGGTTCCTTTTTAGCGATGCGCACGCGCCTCCAATCATTTCACTCTCTACAGGCAGGTGTGTGCAACATTTGCTTTGTGCCCTAAGTTTAATAACATATTATTGTCGATTAAGTAAATATCTTGTTAGACTAGCTGTAAAGCTCACCAGCTGAATCTGATTTCTAGTTATTCCCATTAACGCCCGCAAACTGCAACACAAATTCTATCTTCTGATGATGTTCAATGAACTTGTAGGAAATGTAGGGCAGCTATGTGTATGGGTGCATTTAGCGCACCTGTAGTTACTTCCTTTTCAATTATTTTTGTATAATCATTTTAATTGATGATTGCTAATAGGAAATTAAGTTACTCACAAAAAAGCATGCAGAAATGTGATTTCACTTTAACCTTGTATTGTTGGAAACGCCTCTAAGCAATTATAATTAAGGAGTAGACCTAAGAAGAATTTCATTCATATTCATGCCAAATGTTACAAACCCCAGCACACAGCCACGACATTTCCCAGCGGGGGTATTAGGCGCCGGCGCGAAGCATCGCGGAAAAAAAGTAAAAACTATATTTTGTCCATAGCGTCGACTAGCTTCGGCCTGCGCCGACGCTTACCGCTTTCGTCATTTCAGTATATTGTCTTTGGTCAGTTCCCGCCCAAACGCCGGACGGCACGGTCGGTGACCAATGTGTATTGATTTAATTTATGTGTGAAAAATGGCAACATGGAAGTGTTTAGTTATTTTTGTGTTGATTTCATTAATTTTTGTGGAGATCTGCCGTGCTTATAGTCCTAGAGGTGAGCTTATTCTGTTTTTATAAGTGCCAAATTTTAGCAATAATTGGTCTTCGAAATATCATCTGTGAACTATATTAAATTTCGCATTCTGTTTTTAAATTACTAGCTTTTAGACAACCTCACAAAAATCAAGCAGGATTTAAACACGAGATTATTTGGAGTTATGAGTTATAAAATGTGTCTTGTTGTCTGTGTCTTTCTCTTCATAATGATAATACAACTTAATTATAATTATAACCATAACTTGTCCATTAATGTTATTCAATATTGATTATTTCTGTTGCCAAAAATATTACAAACATTTTTTCATATCTAAATTAATTAATTAATTAATAGATGTAACAATTATTTATCCTACTCGTGTTTTTGGATTTAGGTTTTTCATACTTATCCGACTAGGAGGACCAAAAATTATCAATTACATGGAATTAATGTATTTCAGATTCAATAAAATAGTCGTGGTCTTAATACTGCTATGTAGATACAAATGTAATTTACAGTTTTAACGCTCACTGATAAAATTATTCTAAATTTTTTTGGTCCCTTATCTCGGCTCGCCGTGATAATGATAGGCACTAGAATTATTTAGGTCAATTAACAAATATATTGAAAGTCTACAATAAAAACTAACCTATAACTAATAACAATAATAAAAAGCCTTAAATTCGATGAGTGCTTTAAAACGATTTCAACGCGCTTCAGAAGTGGTTTTTCTCTTACAAATCTCTACATACCCCAGGAAAAGATAAATCAATCAATCAATCAGCCTGTCGCCGTCCACTGCTTAACGTAGGCCTCCCCAAGTGAACGCCAACCATCCCGGTCTTGAGCAGCCCGCATCCATCCGCTACCCGCCGCCTTTTTCAAGTCGTCTGTCCATCGTGCAGCAGGGCGTCCTACACTACGTTTACCTAAACGCGGTCTCCACTCCAGCACTTCTCTGCTCCATCGACCGTCTGTCCGTCTGCAGACATGGCCAGCCCACTTCCACTTTAGTGTGCTGATTTTGCGAGCGACGTCGGTTACTCTAGTTCTCTGGCGTATAACTTCATTTCTGATTTTATCTACCAGAGAGACCCCGAGCATCGCTCGTTCCATAGCACGCTGAGCGACTTTAAACTTGTGGACCAGGCCCCTAGTAAGTGTCCACGTCTCGGCTGCGTAGGTCATTACAGGTAGGACGCACTGGTTAAAAACCTTAGTTTTTAAGCATTGAGGGATTGACGACTTGAAAATATTACGTAGCTTCCCGAATGCCGCCCAACCTAGCCGTATTCTCCTATATGCCTCTTTCTCGAAGTTGTGCGGGCTCAGTTGAATTATTTGGCCAAGGTAGATGTATTCTTGCACAACCTCGAGAGTGGCATCGCCAACGACTACAGGTCTCGGGAGAACGTGGCTATTGTACATAACTTTCGTTTCGTCAAAGTTCATTCCGAGTCCTATTTGTCTAGAAGAACGGTCTAGGCTGTTTAGCATACCCTCCAAATCCTGCAGAGATTCCGCCATGAGGACGATGTCATCGGCAAATCGCAGATGGGAGATGTATTGGCCGTTGATATTGATGCCCCGTCCTTTCCAATCGAGCGTCTTGAAAGCGTCCTCTAACGCGTTGGTAAACAGTTTCGGAGAGATTACGTCTCCCTGTCTTACCCCTCGACGCAGTTGGATTGGCCTTGTGCTCTGTTCTTGTACTTGGACGGTCATCGTTGCGGCTTCATACAGACATCTAATAACCTGGACGTACCGATAGTCGATATGACATCTCTGCATGGATTCCAAAACAACCCAGGTCTCGACTGAATCAAATGCTTTCTCGTAGTCCACATACGCTAGGCATAGGGGCTGCTTGTATTCCTCGGTCTTCTGTATTATCTGCCTTAGTGTATGTATATGGTCTACGGTACTAAAGCGTTTCCGAAACCCGGCCTGCTCCGGTGGTTGGAAATCATCGAATTTTTGGGCGAGACGATTCGTAATAACCCTCGAAAACAGCTTATACACATGACTCAAGAGTGATATGGAGCGGTAGTTCTTCAATAAAGTTTTATCTCCCTTCTTGAAAAACAATACCACCACACTCCGGCTCCATGTCTCCGGTGTTGTGCCAGTGTGGATGACGGAGTTGAAGAGCTTAACCAGCTCTGTCAGGACAGTTGTTCCTCCCGCCTTGAGTAGCTCTGTAGTTACTCCGTCATCTCCCGGAGCTTTTAGATAAAGCTAAAGCTAAAGCTAAAGCTAAAGCTAAGCTAAAGCTAAGCTAAAGATAAAGCTGGATTTCATTTTGATAAATAGAAACCAACAAGCTAATCAATAAAACCCAGCGTGTCTGAGATTTTACATATAGTTTTCCCGTGTAGATTTTTAGCGCAGTCGACAATTAGTGTGCCCTAACCATTTCCACTTCAGCTTGCTAATCGGCTGGGCTATGACTTTCATTCTTCTATGGATCTCTTCATTTTTAATTCGATCACGTAGAGACGTCCACCTTTTTTTTTCGCGGGGATATCTATGTTATTGATACCGTCCAGTCCGTGGGGAAAAACAGACGGTTATGTTGGGCTCACCGGTCTTACGGCCCATCATTAGATCGTCCGGGAATAATGATATCTGATCGACCATCACGCTGGACAGAGTCCCTAACACTATATACACCCTACACCGGCATACCAACCAAAACCCCGCGGTGGCCCTCTCTAGCGCATAAGGGTCGGCTGCGGGCATCATATCCTCATAACGACCGCAACAGTCCCTGCGCAATGCCGCCTTGCGGCCCATCTCTATGAGTAGCAGGGGTTCCGAAGCCCCTACACACCGAAAGACGTCCTAAACATTTACGTTCACATAATAGACTTTTACGATAATATTTATAACGTTTATGTAATACTACTTACATTTAAAAGACATCTTTAATTTTTACGGATTGTTGTCTCTTTATAAGACTATGTAAATTATTATGTTTTCCGGCCAGACAGACGAATATATACAACCATAAATGCATGTATACTAATAATTTTTAAGTGTTATGTTTATAATAAACCGATATTAATTGTAACTGTTAAGTTATCGGTATTCACGGATGAATAATTATTCGCAATAGTAATTTTATTTGATTGAATTGCTTAATGCATACGTTTTACATGAATTTTATTATCCTTCTTGTGCGCATATGTTAGTAAGTGACGTCATTCGTATAAACAAACCTAAATAGCAGTATCTCTGGACATTTGGAATTGAAGAGAATCTATTACACCTGGTTTGGTTAACTTTTTAACCGACTACAAAAAAGGGGTTCTGTGTTCAACCCGTATGTATGTATGTAAGTTTGTATAAAAGTGTATAAAAACATTTTATCAAAAAATAAAACCGACATCAAAACCACTACAAACCAAACAATAATTTATCTTTTTATACGTATATTTGAAGGAGGTGCCTAATTTAAATTTCCAACTAAGCTAAGCAAATACACGAACGAATATACGAAAACAATGTTCATTGGGATATATGAAAGGATAATTAGGGGTCTCCGGATGTATTATTTTGTTGTTTTTAACTTAGTACGTATTTTATTTTTGACATGTGATCAAATTGGAAATGAGTACTAGCCATAACTCTGAGGAAGTAAGGTCATGCTCATACATGTAAGGTCATCCACAAACCAATTAGACAGTTGGCACTTTAAAATATATTTCACACACACACACACACTCACGCCGCTTATCCCCGAAGGGGTAGGCAGAGGCGCAACTAGTGCACCCACTTTGCGCCGTGCGTATTCCATCCCATGATGTGATAGGGGGCGAGCTTATCGCCGTATCGGGCACAAATTCAAGACTCCGGGCTGATACTGAATAGAAAAACCTAATATCACTTTACCCGACCCGGGGATCGAACCCGAGACCACAGATTTGCAGTCGTACTGTAATACAACTACGCTACCAAGGCATACATTTCACGTCAATGATAAAATCCGATATAAAATAGATTACATTTTTCGAACCGTAATTATGATCGGAATAAAATAAAAAACTGGTATATAATGTGTACTCTGTGGTATGGTGGTTAATTCTCCGATTATAAATTGAGAGGCCGCAGATTCGATATTCGTATTGAAACAAATGTTTGTGGGCTATAGATAATATATTTGTTTCGGCTTTCGATGTTTTGGAACTTAAAGCAATAAGCATTACAAGATTTGTATCTCAGTGTTCCTACACTTCAGGGATATGTGCATTGTAAACATTTTTTAAGAGACAGTAGACCCATTGCAATCAATTTCGGTAAAAAATTATATGAGCCAGCTAAATCTGTGTTAAATTTAAATCTCATGGAAATCGAAAGCAGGAGTTTGCTAAAATATTCTACTAAATGCTGAAATAATTATGTGTAGCATTTTGATGGAAGAACACCGAAGATCCCGATTCTCGTATATTTTTAAACACCCCCTTCTTCAGGTCTGAGGTACGACCTGTTTTTAATTTGCTATGATCGCCAAAGATTACTTATACACAAATTCATTCACCCGTTTCTTTTTTCTATATAATAATCCTAAGAAACAGTTGCCTGATTCCTTAGTCTTTCAATTCTTAATGAATGCACCACCGACCCTATTAATGACACTATGAGAAGCAGTTACGGGAAAAAGTCTCTATTTTGCAATGGAAATGTTTAAACGTCAATTGATGTTTTTATCTAAACGAAAGTGAAATTATAGAAAGGGACCACTCCAGTAAAAACTGTGCTTTGTCTCACAAACACTAAGCCAATGACTTGTAGGAACTTGGGGCGTTATGTAAAAACTTGCATATTAAATTAACATTATACTTAAATTTAAAAAATCTGCGTAGTTAAAAAGTTGATCTCAAGAAAATGCTAGACTACATTTCGTAAATCTGTTCGATTTTTTTTAGAAAGTCGTGGATAAGCAGCGCTGTAGCTAGTTTTGACTACAGCAGGAATTGTCCGTTTTTATTGATACTGTATCATAATACATCGAGAAGACGTGTCGTCTTTACTGTTGGGTTTTACCTTGCCAATTAAATTAAATAAGGAGAAAAAAAATACTGACTCACTTACCTAACACATTGCCCATTTGAATATTAAATTACGATTTTTTTTTTTTGCTTTTGTTATTATTTTCCTTCTAGCTAATCGTCACAGCTTTAAATTTCTATTCGTTCGTTATTATCTTTATTCATAAAAAATAAACCTTAAGACCACAAAATCATGCGGTCAACGAAATATTCTAATGTGATCAAATTAAATCAGCTCAATATGGCGAATCAAAATCACCCGATTAATACTGATTGTCAAACAATTACCGAATTCACTGTCACTATTACAACAATTACGATACAACCGAATTGTGTGGAAAGTTAAAAAGTGGTCAACGAAGCGGGGAACAGTGACGTGCGCCTGCGGCTCGGACCATACCTCAATAGTCCCACAGATTAAATCGATTACGATTTGTTCCGCTTACCGCCGCGCGTACAGCACTATTCAATTTGAAATGTTCATTCACATTTATTGAATTATTGGTTTGGTAACTTCGTTATTGAAGACGAGATGGTAAAGTCATGAGTTACGTTTTGTGGCTCAGTGGCCACTATAATGATGTAAGGGATTCTTATTTAATTTTGGTGATCCGCAAATATTACATAGGCGCTCACTAATGTTTTTTTATCGATAATTACTTAACATATAGTGTAGTAGAGCTATTTTATAGCATAATATCTAACTTTCTTAATCGGTTGCATTTTCAAACTATACTATTATCTTCAGTGGTATTGTGACAAATGAAATAGTTTTTCGTGCATGTGGCCCATTTAATTGTACAGTTGCATAAATAATTCAAAATAAATCATAGGTTACATGACAAGGGTCGTAAGCTGAATGCACCCCTCGTGTAGTGGACAGTAACTAGCAGGTAAATCGGTAGGCGCAGTACATTGCGTTGTTTCCGGCATATTTACTCTCTGATCGCTGCACTACAATTGAATCAAATTAGATCCACTTTCTCTGTTTATCTAATCCGAATGATTCGATAGAAACGTTTCTGTAATTACATTATTAGTTATAAATTAGAAATGTGAAAATTACTCTTGCGTAATATCATAGTTTCCCACAAAACACAATGGCCGGTGACTGCCGCAGTGATTTACCGGCATATTTTTTGCGGCAGTTTACTTGATAATTCTATTACAGAACGATGTGTGGTTCTGGTTTTGGCTAAAGTAGAAGCAGAAATCCTAGAAGTAGGTAATCTACCTATTCCTAAACTGAATGACTGACATGTCACGATATATGTGTATAAGTTTCGGTTTGAAGGACATTGGTAGCCAGTGTAACTACTGGACATAATGAGACTTAACATCTTATGTCTCAGGATGATGAGCGCAGTGGTATGCCATACGTAATTTAACAATAATATGACGACAAGAGATATTCCTTCACCTATGGTCGCTAGAATTATGCCAACCTGTCTTACTAGTTAACCGGTTGGCAAATCGGCTTCTATAATCGCAACTCCTCAAAACGAGCCACTAAAAATTTTCACAATGTGTACAGAAGTCGCTATCCAGTCAGTTACGCAATATATCTGATACTCACTAAACAGCGTCCTGTAATATTCTGCATTAAATTTGAATGAAATATTCCCACCAAGATCAATAATAAAACAGCTCGTCTTGCAATCGATATCCAAACAAAAAACTATTTGAATGACAAGCGTACACTTTTCCCCAAGTAGTGTGTTTTGCGATGCGTGAAACACTATTGTATTGAAATTGTACATTGTTAGTACAAGTAATTACTCACATAATGACGCGACGCGACCTTTTATTATACAAAAACTGTAAACTTGACTATAGAATTCAATTGGCAACTGTCAATTGTCATTCTGATTCGATAAATATCTACGGTTTTTGTGCCTTCGAGGTGGAGAATGTGATTTAATATCTTCTTTTTGTAGAGAGTCAATAACTTGACAATCCAGATGACGTAACATTCTTTCTTGTGCTTTTAATCGATTCTGATACTTCTTTAGATACTCTTATAATGTTTAAAACAAGATAGAACACGCAAAATATATTGATATGCTTATGCAAAATAGTAGAGTTAAGATGCAAAGCAGTTGAAAAGACGGAGGTAATGAGGGTTTCCTGAAATAACGCCCACGAGGTGGCAGCACCGAAACGTCAGGTGACAGGTCCAGGCACCTGTCAGTCAAGTGTCAAAGTGCCCATATTTTCTTTAGTCGTGAATGAATTTGATTATCTATACTAATATTATAAAGAGGAAAGATTTGTATGTAAGTATGTTTGTAACGAATAAACTCAAAAACTACTGAACGGATTTCGATGAAATTTGGCACACGGGTAGATCATGTCTTGGATTAACACATAAGCTACTTTTTATCCCGGGAAAATATTTTTATCCAGGAAAACTTTATCACGCAGGCGAAGCCGCGAGCAGAAGTCTAGTATTTATATAAAATAAAACAAGCACATTAAATATACTCTTAGAATCGAAACATATATCTATAAGAAAAATGGGAATCGCAAGAAGTATGTTTTAACAGCGTGCATTGTCGAAATGAATACCTCTTACCAAAGTGGCGCCAGCTGGTGGCGTAAATTTCGGAGAAAACCTTCATTGTGTGGGATAATAGATAGAATAAGAAATGAATGTTTTTAGAGCGTCTATGAATAAGGAAGTAAGGAAAGTGACTGGCTTACTGTAAAGAAGAGACGAGGGATGAGAAGCTTGCACGAAGGATAATCTCGTTGATGGAGAGAGTAGAAAAAAATAAGTAAATATACATCGTGTAACTTTGATTGACGGACTGCAGTTGTTCTTGCCCAACTGGGAAGATTATTAGGCTAACCCTCTTATACCATCCACTTTTTGATTCCATTGGGGCATGGCAATATTATCAAAATACATAATTATTAAATGAATTACCAAATAAACTTATAGAATGAGGAAAATACATAGAGAAAATGAATTATAATTTGTCTTTAATTCGTGACAAAAATGAGTTAATTATTGACGCCGTTAAATATAATGCAAAGTATTCCGATAGGCGGGCGAAATTAAAGCGACGACAAAGACACGTGTCCGCTTGTCAACATCTGCGACAAATCGGTTGGTAATCGTGAAGCGTGTCGTATCTGCGTGGAGCGCGATGGCGAGAGCGTCGTAGATTTGCAGTGTCATCACATCGGTCAAGGTCGAGACCTACAACTTTTTACTGCGCAGAACATCTCCGTGAAGAAGTTTACAGAAAATACATAAAAACACATCAGAACTACCGTAGTGAACGAATCGTATCATTTTTAACAGTCGGGGCGAAATAATTTTCCAAAACTCATTAGCGGGCTGAGTATCACACCTTCAATGGCGTAAGGCCTTTTTGTTTCTGTTCTTAGGTCAATCTTCAGTTAAATTAATGGGTAAAAAATATAAAAACGCCACTAATCCGAGTCGGCTAATTGATATTCATCATCAATCACAGCCCGTAGGGCCTCAATGCTGGGTATAGGCCTATCTTATACTATGCCACATTTCCCGGTATCGAGTCAGTCGCATCCAGGTTCGACCCGCGATCCACGCAATGTCATCGACCCATCTTGCCGCCGGACGTCCAACAACGTTGCGCTTGCCCAGTCTTGGCCACCACACCACACTCACTCTACCTAGCTACGTAGACGGCCCAACTCAATTTGAGTTCCATAACAAATTGTCCGACATCTTAAACTTTAGTCTGTCGTTGGATTTCGCTATTATTGTTATAAGAGTTTGCCTAAACTTAAGCGAAAATAATGTCTAAGAATTGGTGAACTTGTTATTCTGCCTGCCTTAGATAATAGAACTGTAAATACAGAATCACTAATACTGTCGTTAGTTTACTTCACTTTTACTTTCGTTTGGCACAGCGGCGTGAGACTGCAGGGCTGTGACATTTATTACTCGATCTATGACTTCGATTACTGCTAACAAGTTATTACTCCGCACTTACAATTTGTTACTTTACTAAATTTCTTATATGATACCATTGGTAATATGGTATCCTGGAGACGAAATCTAATATAGTGGAGCGCTACCTATAACCATATTTTTTCAAGTTCGGCTTGACCACTAATCATCAGAACAGTCATCATCAACACCATGCGCAGCTACATGACGTCCACTACTATACATAGGCCTCCCCAAATGATTTCCAGATAGACATGTCAAAACCTTTTTTTTATATATATATATATATATATATATGGCACTTGTGTTCACATTTTGCCAATGTCAAGTTTGAGTTGTCTTTTTTTATTATCTGTAGTATGTCGAAGTAAAGCAGTGGCTACCTTACCAAGACTTTATCGAGGAGTTTTGGCGGCAACAAAAAAACACTTGATTAGCACAATTATTTCAATTCACTTCATTTGAGCTCTTTAATAGAACTATATTGGATAATATACCACCATAATTATGCAATATAATATACTAAGTATCACCAAAATAATGAATTAAAACAAGAGCACCTCATGACACTTCCAAGTGCCCGCCAAAAGCTCCTCAAAACCTTTTTAACAAAAAAAAAGAAAAAGCACAAAAAAAAAGAAAAAAGTAATAACTTTACATTTATTCCGTGACGAATTTCAATTGCTAGGCCAAGCTAGATATATACATGAATAAATATACGATAACATTACTTATATACTGGTTGCCAATTTTGAAGTCGGTGCCTCCTCCTTTATTTGAAGTCGGTTAAAAAGCGGCCTGCGTCCAACCTGTTTCTGCGACTGAGATTAGAGTAATTATTTTATAAAAATATCTGCAATTCTCAAAAACTACCAAACTAGAAAAGTGTTAAAACGTTCGGGTCCTGGGTCTTATTTAATATTAGGTGATACTCGCGGCTCCGCCCGCGTGAAATAGTTTTTCCGGGATAAAAATATTTTCCCGGGATAAACAGTAGCCTATAGCACTCAGGAGTATATTCTTCCTATTAGTGGAAGAATTTTCAAAATCGGTTCAATAGTTCCTGAGATTAGCGCGTTCAACCAAACAAACAAACAAACTCTTCAGCTTTATAATATTAGTATAGATATGCATATAGAATAATAAAATACTTTGTTTTATATAAAACAAAATGTTTCTGTAATCCCTTTTGCTATATTTTACTATTCTAAGAGCCGATGTAACTTGGCATGTCATTTTCTATAACAAATGTTACGTAACCAATGTTTTGTTAACTCTATTTCTAGAATCCATGACATGGATCGCTAGAAACTGAAGTAGCATAAATCCTGTTGTTATTGGTTGGAAAACCCATATTACAAAACTTTTATGTACAAAAGCATACAACATTAAAACCACTATACGTAGCAACACAAAGCCTGTACAAGCGCTACAAGCCTTTAAGGCGAGAGCAAAAGCTAACCGATAAATATTTTTAATCAATGATCAATCAGTGTTTTCTCTCTAACTCTTACATCGTTTGACATAAAAATAAATTGACAGAATATTGAATAGTTACAACAATGATAAATAATATTTATAAGTACGAAGATCACCCAACTTTAATATCAATACCTAATTATTATTCTGTTTTTCTGTCAATAATACTACTCGTTAGAACCCACCTATGCCAGCTATACGCAATATTGGTTACAAGACGACTTTATATAATATAAATATAAACATCAAAATAAATACATTGCGTCACAATCCAGTCAAAATCTTGACAAGATCTGAAGGCTTCAACAAATCAAGCTGTGACAGGTCGGTGTCATCTCGGGTCAGGCATCGAACCCGCGAACTGCAGTGAAAGCCGAGAAACCAACAGATAGAGTTACTCGATAGATTGTCAGGTAATTCAATTATATTATTACATGATACTGTATCGAATGGCTCTGTTATTGACCTTAGGATTTGTAGATTTTAGTTGCCATTAAAGTACCTAATCTATTACTACAAATACTTTTAAAGTTTGTGTGTAGGTTTGTTTGTAAGTATAAAAACATGTCTGAAATAATATACCGACTCCGAAAATAAATATAATTAGTATCTTGTACAATAAGAAGATATCGTAATTAGTCTAGACCTACAAGTAATCTGAAATAAGTGAAAAGAGAGTTTATAGTCTAACATTGAAAACAAACTTTACTCTAACCACACAATTTTTTGAAAAACAATAAATCTAAAAAACCACCATAAAATCCAAAATCTATTCTGTATTTCTATCATGATCCCCTCATTATAACGCAGAGTTAAAAGTATTTCAATACCATTGATAGGAAATAGTAAAGATCATGTTATTTCACAACAAACCTGCCCAAGAGTTGTCAAGTCATATGAAGCGTAGGAAGGTAGCGAGATTACGTAAACTTTAACGTAATGCTCAGGTCCATACAACACATAGTAATACGCTGCGGAATGCATTTTCACTGCACGGGGATTACTTGTGGTGTGTGGTGCAGGAGAGAGCGGGGCGGGTTTGTTTTTTCAACAGGAAATGGGAGAAGAATGTCTTATTATAAAGTAGGAATAACAATCTACGGGTAAAATTGTGGGTGTTACCAAACTCTTTAAAGGAGGCACGATGATTAGGCAGTGCAGGGAAAAAGTGATTTCTTGCTCTAAGGATACAAAATGCAAGTACAATAACAACTTTAGAAACTAGTATACAATGTATCTTGCAAGAGCTTGCATACGGGCAAGATAAAATTAAATAAACGAATATTATTACATCTCTCTGAAGAACATACACAACGTTTACTATAAGTCACTCATTCGCGTGACATTTTATAATTGAACATACTACTACTGACTTTTATTTCTCTAGTGGTCTCCTCTTGTAAACTCATGAGTGAGTTAATACTTTCGGACCCACGGCGCCCTAGTCGGATACCCACAAATTGACACAATATTTCCCCATACAAAAAATGCACATTCCGGCACCTAGACGTGATAATACGTTGTATTGATTTTATTTGAAAATAATAGACGTTATTAAACGTTGTTAGGCTGGACGTGTTAAAGAAGTACTCATGAGTTATACAGCCTTGCGGGCGTGGTGAAGCAACCAGGCGTTACTCCTACTTAAATAATATATAATGTGACCGCGTTGTTTATCCCCTTGTACCACAGATAGCGTGCGGTATGCTCGGAGTCGTTATCCACGCTCGCCGGCCCCTCCACTGGGTCACCGTGCTCCTCATGATAATCGCATCTTTATATCGCATGTAATGACAACCCATTGCATGCATATGTCCACAAGAAACACATTTATCATGCGAATGCTACTGGAATCCTGTTTGACTTGTCGACCCGGCTAGCTGAGAGAGTTGGTTGGATTCGAGTCGTTTGTGTAATCGCTAAATAATTTTTCCCTATTTTTATTCTAGAAAACTTTGAAAACTTTTTTTTTATTTTTGAAGTTAATCAGTACCTACATGTGGTTAAATATATTGTGCTACTGAAGAAAGTTACGAATGCATTGATTTGGGTTTATTTTTAACCAATCTACTACATAATGGAAATTCCTGCTGCAGTGATACCATTAATCAGTGCATTTCATTCCAAGTTTACAAAAACGTAGCTTATTTCCTTTTCATGCAAAAAACAGCATCACACGGACAAACAATTAGCGCCATCTATTAAATAAAACCGGAAGTCAACCGCAATTACCTAGGAATTTACGGCCTATGTCCACTCTCCCACAATGTTATCATAAGCATCGGCGCAGAGTGCTTCCTGATGCGGTAACCGGTGCATTGGCTCGAACGAAAGTAAAAGGTGCGGGGTTCGACACCCGCGCGGGGCGGAAACGTCCACATAGAAAGTGCCAGGGGAAGTTTTCCGATCACGCTTCGGTTTGTTATTCATAGTTTGTTGTGTAAGTGTTAACTAGATTGGCTTGTATAAGGCTTGTTGGATAATCGCGTTATACTTATTTTAAATAGGTTTAGGAGACGAGCATGCCGTTCGCCTAATGGTAAGCGATACGACCACCCATAAACAGTAGCAACACCATCCAGCACCTTGAGTTACAAAGTGCTGTGTCGCATTTCACTGCGCTCGTCATCCTGAGACATAAG
Organism: Sphinx pinastri; assembly: GCA_947568825.1. Classification (NCBI taxonomy): domain Eukaryota; kingdom Metazoa; phylum Arthropoda; class Insecta; order Lepidoptera; family Sphingidae; genus Sphinx; species Sphinx pinastri. The sequence goes on along the minus strand of OX387627.1, from coordinate 1,452,858 downwards.
ATTTTAAGTCTCATTACGTCCAGTAGTTACACTGGCTACAATATCCTTCAAACCGAAACACAACAGTGCATGCACACTGCTGCTTGGCGGTAGAAATAGACATTGCGGTGGTACCCACCCAGACGGGCTCTTACATATGAGAGACTTACCACCAGTAAAACATTTTGTCTGTATTTCCTGAGGAAACTGTCGAGGTTATACTGGTGGTAGGTCTCTCGTCTGCGAGGGGCCGTCTGAGTAGGTACCACCACAATGTATATATCTACCGCCAAGCAGTAGTTTGTATGCACTGTTGTATTCCGTTTTGAAGGACATTGTAGCCAGCGCAATTACTGGGCATTATGAGACTTCACATATAATGTCTCCGGCTGACGAGCGCAGTGGAATGCCACGCAGTACTTTTTAATAAAAAAATCTGTATGGTGTTACTACTGTTTATGGGCGGTTGTATCGCTTACCATCAGGCGAGCGATATGCTCGTCTCACCACTCAGTAACAATAAAAAATATCTAAAAGATGGTGGGAGGTTTTTATTATGACACATGATGATGCACATTAAGACTTTACAAGAGATACTATCCCTGGTTCGAACCCACACCATTTTAACTAAACTACCTTACGATTTACCAACTCAACTACAAATAAAAATGTAACACTCATAGCAGTCACAAAACCAATTAGAAAACAAACACATAACCGAAGAGATGACAATGACTCGCGAACTATAAATTACTTAACGCAATTACCGGATGCTAGTGACGTAACGTAACATAACGTGCCGTAGTTACGTTTATGTTATGTTACGTAACCACACGAAAACTCAATATTGTGCGAGCGAGCAAATCGCTCCGTAGTCACGAAAGCTTTTAACACATTTTAATGTTATTTAAAAGTATCTTGTTTCTATTATACCTTTAATCTTATTTTTGGACTGAAACGGTGGCGTAGTTGTATTGGGTGCGCGGTACGACCTCCGCAGTAATTTCTCGGGTCGAATCCCGGGTCGAGAAAAGTGATACATTTTACATACGCCTTACGCGAAATAAAAAAGACTACTAACACACAGACTGCCATAACTACATACTATGTATATGCCTACGCATGGCGAAGCTATGGTGTAATATTGTGGGGCAATAGTACAGGCATAAAAACTATATTTACTTCACAAAAAAAAAATAGTCAGCATAATTGTATATATTAAAGAAACTGATAGTTGTAAGTCTCTTTTTAACAAGTGTAAAATCCTCACCCCTCCTTGCATAGGTATACATTCTAGAGATAAGTAAATTTGTAAGAAAATACCCAAATTTAATAAGACATCAACCCTTCAAGAAATCTACGACATAAAAACAGACTCAACCTACCAGTCTCTAGATTACACATGTTCCCTTCTAGCCCTTACGTTAGGGCAATAAAAGTATATAATAAACTACCTAAAAAAATTACTGAAGAAGCCAAAAATAATGCATTTTTACATAAACTAAAAACATTACTTTATGAAAAATTCTATTACTCTTTAACTGATTTCTTTAACGACGAACTATAATTCTATCTTTGACACCCTATATTAAAATAATTATATTATTTATTTCTGAATAAGCTAATGTTTGAATTAAAAATAATTATATTAAATTTAAGAGCATGACATAGTAATATCTTTAATTTCACTAATTATTTTATAAATATTGACATCTAGATAACATTTTTTCTCGAATAATAGACAAAAAAATATATAAATAATAATAGAAAATAAAATTACAAAAATAATGACTACTATAAACAACGAATTTTATCTAAGAAAACAGTTTCTCCCTCTCTTCTATGTTGCCGTGCCCTAGTTGCAGCTCTACCTATCCATGCCGTGAATGGCGTGATGCATATTTGTTTATCTTTATTATAAATACGAAAGTTTTCGAAAATGAATAGACGTTAAGAAGTATATGCAGAAAGATGGATTATAAGGTATTTGGTGTATAGATAGACAAAAGAATATATGGCCAAGATTAATTTAAAATTGGCTACTTTTTATCCCAGAAAACTGAGATTTCTATTCCAGGAAACGTTTGTTGCGCTGGTGGAGCTACTAACAACATAAACTATGAGATTAATACACACACACACACACACACATCACGCCTTTATCGCCGTAGGGGTAGGCAATGCAACCAGGGCACCCACTTTTCGTTTTGTATGTTCCGTCCCATTATGTGAAAATGGGCGAGCCCATCGCCATATCAAGCACAAATTCCAAACTCCGGGCTAATACCGGGCAGAAAAACGAATACCGCTATGCCCAACCCAGTACCTCAAAACGATCGTACCGCGTACATATTACCTACTACCAAGTACCAACCCAGTCAGTATTTTTTATTTTATTTTTTACTTTATTTGGAAAACTACAGAAAAAACATAACACTTATAAATTAAAAACAATTAAACAACACATTATCCACAAAAGTTTCCACAGATTACAATATCATGTAAACAAAAAAAATGTATTTCTAAGATACGGTATTTATGAGATAAATTCCGTATTAATAATAATTATTAGTGTGGCAGGACAATAGACCTTAAAAGTTTCACTCACTCCCCAGTGGAGTAAGTGGAGATATTTACCGCGAAAAAAAGGACAATAAACCTACAAGGCAATGAAATGTAAATGACGAATCGTGGAGTAATCCTCTACTATTTTCAGCTAGTAACGGTGCGATAGTTTTTTGTGCGGGATGTTTTTGTCAACTGCCTCGTTTACATCTTGTTCAAAGTTCGTTGGCCATTTTTTAAGGAACTGTAGGAACTTCTACTTAGCTACTTTTTTGTTACAATTGGTATTACAAATGGAGGAAACTTTAAATATTTTTAAATACATTACGAAATTTCCCAAACATAATGTATTTTTAGTTCAGATCAACAGTTATACATTTTTGTTGATCTAATAACATTAATTTGGTTTTAAAACGTTTTTGAACACGACATGGCAATACCGCACAACGGCATATCTCAAGTATACTGTCTGCTGTAATTATGGAAACATTAAAATACTTAACTAAGTACATGAGCAGATATTAAAAATAAATTGTCAAGTTGAATTCGCGGCTCGACAGTTAACATCCGTGTAGCGGCTCGACTGGCGCCACGGCTCCGTCCTTACCGCGACATTGTTACACGTACCTAACCGAAGTTTTTGTCGACAATGAAAGCAGTTACAGCACCAAACACTGATAATTCACATAATTACTTTTACAAAAAAGAAACAAAATGCGCCACCGCTGTCCAAAAACTTTGGAAAAAATGACGTTTACGATTAGATTTCACCGACCATTACCGTTCTTTTATTTAGAAAGATGAATGACATCTAACACTCTCGTTTTAGCCGTGAGTTATTGATGAGTGTGACCGATTTAGTCAGGTAAAAGTTTGAAAAGGCTTTTCGGTTTTCCAAGACATATTAAACCATTTGTGAATGGAAAAGTTTGAAGTGAGAGTTCCTTACAAAAAATCATTAACGAGTTTTTAAATACATGTGTGCACATAAAGATACAAAGTTATATCGCGACCGTCCCATAATGTAACGCAGTTGACATTAGGGTCCGTAACAGAAATGAATTTGTAATTAAAGATGGAACGCCCACGTCCACAACTCACTTGATACGTAGGCGCAATATTCTCCCGAAAAACAAAAACATTATGGCCTGTTTATGGTCAGATTATATTTTTTATTAAACTCATGCCTTTTATCCCCGTAGGGGTAGGCAGATGCGCAACTTAATGCACCCACTTTTCACCATTCTTATTCCGTCCCACGATGTGATAGGGGGCGAGCCTATCGCCATATCGGGAACAAATTCCAGACTCCGGACTGATACTTAATAGAAAAACCCAATATCACTTTGCCCGACCCGGGGGTCGAACCCGAGACCTCGGCATTGCAGTCGTACCGTAATACAACTACGCCACCGAGGCAGTCAAAATTTATATTTTTTTAAATTTTATAAGTTGTAAAGACTGCTGCAATGTCCTCTTTTTCTTAATCAAACTAAATCTATGTCTAAATTACAATTTCTAGGTTTCCGAATTGGAAGGATTCGTGGGTTATTGACAAAATTGTCTGTGTCATAGAGATATTTTTTTACGTAATCTCAGTATGTTTTTACAATTTACGTCTATAAAATAAAATCATTTATTGATCAAATAGGCTTATTAAAAAGCACTTATGACAAGTCATGACAAGGTATAGACGAATAACAAAGGTACGTATACCAATTAAATAATTTAAAGTACCTACATTAAATAATTGACAACCAGCACGGGCTGATAAGTACAGAGGACACGGACATAGGGCTAGGTAAGGAGAAGTGGAGCTGATATAAAAGAAAGGGAAGGAATATCTTTACATTACGAGGAAAGGAAACGCCACGGTCCTCGCCGGCGAGGATAAAAAGGTAACCTACCAGCCTTTCACTAGCTACCTAAGCGATGACGACCCGAAGAAGATAGGCAGAAAGAAACTCCGGGCTTAATTTTTTCGTCATCAATTGTCATGATTTTCTTCATTTTTTTTAAATGTATATTTTACAGTATTATTATTACACGGGTTAATGTATGCATGGGTGTAGCCCTAAGATATAAATAAAATACTATTGGGAAGCAATCAAATAAAAATATATTGGCTTTCATGATGCATTTACCCACGTTTACAAATGTAGTGTATACTAAATACCTACATCATATCTTTAGTCATTGATAGTAATAGATATAGATCGGTCGTCACTGTAATTGAACAATGTCAAGATGTCTAAAAGGGGTAAAAGAAAAAATAAAAAGTCATATTATTAAATAAATTGAACTTAAATGTCACAAAAAAAAAGTAAAAATACAATATGGACATAGCCATAAATGTCACATTATAATATATTTTTTTTTTCATAGGCGTACTACATATATATCTACCTATATATGGTAACAAGATTAAGTATACTATAGGAACTAAATAAAGACAAAGGCTTAGCGGCTAAAGATGAACTCTTTATGTATGTGTATCAGCTAGTTCTGTCACTTTCGTTACATTCTTTTAGATTAACAAGAATTCTCCAAACCTCCTCTCATTAGTTCAAACGTGTATCATCAGTATTAATAATATTGAAATATATACGCCAACATTCTCATTTGACCACCGCCAGCGAGGTAATGAACTTAGTTTGCCAAAACCAGTTCCCCCGCGACCTGATCGTTTTGGTTATTGATTATAAATTTTATTAATATGAATGGATCTCCGGTCAAATCACGGTTTTAGACAAAAAATTATCCTTACTAGCGAAAGCTCGGATTCAGTTTTATATTTAGAAGATATGCTAATAATTTTGGCATTAATTGCACTAACTTTACTTTGCAGAGAAAAGTTATATGACTTGTTGTGTTATTCCGGTTGTATTATTTTGCATTCTCAGCTACTCATGATACTATATATCTCCCAAGATACAGGCCTAGTTTGGAGACCCCTGACAATATTATAAAGCTCAACTCAGATATGACAATTATTGTAAATGTAATTGTTAATTTTGTTATCTCTGTGTTTTGTTGCAATTTTATTATTATTACTTTGAAATTGATAGTTGCTTTAACTGCCAACAACTATCATAGCAGTGTAAGTAGTCACAAGTTGACACCACCATCCGCGACTCTTAAACAAAGCAACTTGCAACAACTTACTATCAACCGTGGATATCTATGAGGAAATAAAGCAGTCGAAAGTAACATTATAACTTAGGCACTATCTGTGGAATCTACGAGACGTTATCGTCGATCTGAACACCAATTAGCCCCGAGTCGCTTCTGTCTTCAATCGCAGCCATCTCGCGACCTCGATACTGAATTCACAGAATTCTTGCGTCGAGTTTTTAATTGAATGATTCTATTGATGCGGCTAAACGGTCCGGTTTATCACTTATGCTAAGTAATTTGTAATAAATAAGATTTATTTCATACAAGTGAATGAAGAGGAGCAAGCCACCTGATTTTAAGCGACGTGAATGTCCATACATTCAGAAACTTTTCATTACAAAGCACTGCGTAGGTCTACACTGCGCTTGTCGTTCTGAAATCTGTATGTGTTTAATGCCATGATTAAACACCAGTAATTACACTAGCAACAATGTCCTTCAAATGAGAACACAACAGACAGGCGGTTGCAGGTGTCTCATATGAGACACCAGCCACCTAGTAGCATAATAGCCTAATAAAAGATATATAATAATACGAAATAATACAATAAGTTACATAATATAATAAGCAACACTGTCACAGAATGCAAGTCAGATAATTTCTTTATGGATAATATAGTTAAATTAACACGTTCGACCCAAAATAGTTTATTATCGTCCCTTTTTAAAATGTAAATAAAATCAACACAACGTCTAATCAACTCTACCGTAAATATGCAATCTATTTATCATCATAATCACTGCTGGACATAGGCCTCTCCCAAGATACACCACAGAACGTAAGAACTCTATGTATGGGGAAATATTATGCCACTTTGTGGGTACCTGACTAGAGTTACGGTTGGCCGAATGTGTGAATAAGTTAATTCTGATCGTATTTTGGGTACACTTTGGTCATCATCATCATCGTCAGCCTATATTTTAGTCAACTGCTGGACATAGGCCTCCTCCAATACGCGTCATTTTACCCGGTGTTCGGCCTGTCGCATCCAGTTTCTGCCAGCGACGTTTCGCAAATCGTCACTCCACCTGGCTGGAGGGCGTCCTACACTACGCTTGCCGACTCGCGGTCTCCACTCAAGAACTCGTTTACCCCAGCAGTTATCGGTTCCTCGACAGATATGACCACTGTCATTTCAGTCACTTGTTCACTCTGTCGGACAACCTCGTTACGAAATTTATCCTACAGAGAAACTACCCGCATAGCACGTTCCATAGCTCGCTGAGCAACTTTGAACTGGTGCACCAGTCATGCTGTGAGTGTCCACGTCTCGGTCGATGGTTCTAAAATGCCTGCAACTTGCCTCTACCTCTTCACCTTTAGATTTTCGGTACAAGTGGTTTCTGACCTGACCGTATCACTCAAATTGACAAATCATGCATTTGAGATGAGTAGATATCGAAGTAATGCCGTCCCACGCGAGCTATAGTTTCACTCATGTCTGTTTGTTTTTAAACACGCCAATACAAATCGAACGTTTCATTTATAATAATTTCACATAATTTTGCGCTAACTTTCTGCCTCGCGGCGGTTCTAATTCCAAACGGCGCATCTTCCGTTCTTACATACTCTCTCTTAGTGAACTAAGAGTTAGTATATCATAAGTTAGAGTTAAATATCGATTACTCGCAATAAATACTTTAGGGTACCTAATGTTTCATGTCTGTAGTCACTGACACTTATCGGGTAACCAGTTTGCTACCTCACCTTCATAAAAAGGAACGTTCGTGAATAATTATTATCACCTGAATAATTGCGGTTGAAAATATTTCAAGCAAGATCCAGTATCACGAGGCTGGCTTATAAATGGCATTGATTCTCTTTGTCCAACGGTTTACGTGGCAGACGTTATATGGTAAACTAACTTATAGAGAGAGAGAGAGGCACACGTTATATGATAAACTAACTGTTGGCTGTGGCTTCGCTTAATCATTTTTCTCGGAACAACCCCTGTAATCTCTATCAGGAGATTTTCATAAATTTAAATTTCATTAATTTAAATCAGTTTTGAGAAAATCTCTACTGATCAAGGGAAGGCTGCTAAATGTCAATTCTTTAGGGAAGATAGTACTGTACTTCTCGAGATAATGAGGCATGAATCTTAAAGCATTATAAAAGATGTCCTGACAATACTAATACAAAAAGAAAACAAAATACAAGTGGACATTGGGCGATGATCTAATTGTGAAAGATATCGCGGATTGGGCCAACATAGAAAAACTCCCTTATAGCTCTTGACACTCTAATGGCCATCTCAACTATGCGAGGGTCGGTCGGGGTCGGTATCAACCTCAATGATTATCAAATTACTGCTGATAAGATGCAAAGTAAGCACTGATGTGTTCAACGACGACCAATTTTGTGTTCCAGTTTGAAGGACATTATAACCAGTATAATTACTGGACGTCATGAGACTTGAAACCTAAACTTCTTGACGAAGGAAGTGCAGTGTCATACAGTGCTTTCTAATTTGAAGATCAGGTGAAGTTGGTACTGTTAGCGGGCAGTCACGAAGCTTGCCAACAGATAATTTGTCTGCTAGTCTTGTCATTGAATTGCAGAAAAACCCCAAAATAAGGAGTTGCATCCTATTCTAGTACCAGAGCCTTAAACGAGTTTCAACGTATTTACCATATTTTCCTATCTATTCGTTCTTTGACCACGTTACTTATCGATCGGATATATAATTCCCATACATTATTTTTTGTTTTCTGTTAGCGTTAACGATTGTAGAAAGGCATGTTGGCTTTGGCCCCAGGACTATGTTCGTAAAAGTGACAAGTAATTATTATTTATTTGCATGAAATCATTATCGGTAATTGAATGCGCACCATAACCCGATCCGGGGTAATGAAAGTGTCGTGCAGGAAATGATCGTTTCCTGCATTCCCCGGTCCCCTGGTCCCGGGCACAGACCTCATCAACATCGCATCAGCGCGCTTTCTCCTTGCGCAACCACTCCGTAACAATCATTTATTCGACGAGCTGTTATGACATTTATCTCTGATTAGCTTTTTATTGAGGATTTTCTCGCTACGTCACTTTACATTACACATGATTTAACATTTATTATTGGTTTGATCACACTAATCTCTAGAAATACTGCTCCGATTCTAAATAATATTTCATCATACAAAGCTACATGAGATACACAGATATCTTGTCACAATTATTAAACCTAATGTTTAATAATTGTAGAGACAAGATATAGACAGTTTAAATGCATGAATGGATGGGCCAGACAGGTGATATCACTATTTTTTTTGTGTAACCTTTATTTTGGTTTTTGTTTATTTTTAAGTATATCTAAATTATCAGATAAGCAACTAGACAGTTATGAGAGCTGGCCTACTGATAATCTCCTGGCTGCATGCGAAATGGAAGCTATACCTAAAAATATGAACTATAAAGACTGCATAGTACTGCCACACATCGACCATACAGCCTAACTGCACTGTTCAGGTCAAAAATACATATTCAGAAATATTAACGGAAATAAATGTAAAATCTCACGATAATAAATTATGTCATTACAAATATTTTGATTATGTATTATTGTGTTTACTTTATAGTGTAAGTATCATACATTATTCATACAATTCGTACGATACTATTGTCCGTGTCATACATATCGCATGAGAGCATGATACGTCCGGGTTCTTCTATGAAGCTAATTTGAATGTAAATCATACAAATGAAAGCAGTAGTGTCGCGAATCGTCACTATTCTTTGCGTAATTATTTGTCGTAATATTGATTTATTTTGACTGTGTGATTTAGTTTTTTTAGCTTTTTCGCGTATGTCTTATCCCGGATTTTTTAATAGTATAGGGAACGTGCACATCGTAAACATTGCCATCTAGTGGCGCAATCGATACTTGTCACTGGCACTTGACGACTCATTTTCAGACCATCGATACTTGTCATTGACCTACAATATTCATTAAAAGGATGAAAAATAACATTTAATTTCTTGATAATGTATTGCTGTGTATATGGATGCTCTAAAACATAAAAATAAACAAATCAAATTGTGTGAAATTATATAATGTTCCCAAGAATAGTACCTAAGTACATACATTCCATGGTTATGTGAAAATCGTCAAAAATAATAAAAGCTGTATAAAACATACCTAATTATTAGTTCCAAAAGCATTTAGAAATGTTTCGTTACGTAATTTATAAAAATAAATATGTTTTGAAGGTAATATTCAATACAAAAAAATCTGTAATTAAGGAAACAAACCCTCCTAATTTTGCTTAAATAAGTAGCTCCCATCTAAAAAAAAACATATTCTGGACACGCTGGGTGTAAATAACATTCGGCCGGAACACATATTTTATCATTTTTATCATATTAAAATATATCAACAATTTATTGTGCTATTTCTAGTTTCTTTTTTTATCCACCTGTGGCTCTTGTGTCGATTTTGTGCTACCCCCTATAGTTCGTGCACGCTCCCTATAGGTGGCAAACGAGCAAACGGTTCACCTGATGGTAAGTGATCACCGCCGCCCATAGACATCTGCAATACCAGGGGGCATAGAGGTGCGTTCCCGGCCAAAAAAATATTCCAGTAGCATGTTCGAATAAAAGTGGCTTATTTCATCAAGTTAAAGGTCTTCAGGGATACAGGCACAAGTGATTTATATAACTTCCATGGCAAACATCTTATTGCAACTAGCAACATTAGGTGATCTTAAATTCCAACAACGGATGACCGTCTTATTTTATTACCCGCCCTGGAAATCAAACACCGGCCCCAAATGATTTCAAAACCTCCGAACATAGTACATGTCTAAAATGGAACAAAATCAAACCTACGTATTAATGGTAAACTATTCAACGCAGTTGTAAATTACAAAACGACGTGCTAATACATGTAATATAAACTGATAAATTGATAACAAGTTAATGAGCCATGAAACATCGCGTGTATGTACCTCAGAAGAATAACAAGCAGTATTGTTCTGAGGTATGTACATACACTACTTTTGCAGGAAGGTTGAATTATAAATACGGAGTATTAATAAACGATAATTTTGTTAAAAGTCACCGAGTCTAATTCCATAGTAGAATAACACACACTTTTATGCCCGAAAGGGTACCTACCCTCTACCTAGAGGCGCAACTAGTGCACCCATGTTTCGCCGTGTGTATTCCGCCCATGATACGATTGACGGCGAGCTTACTACCATATCGGGCACAAATTCCAGACTCTGTTAATACTGAAAACCTAATATCGCTTTTCTTGACCTGGGATTCGATCCTTAGACCTCAGAGTGGCAGTTGTACCACGCACGCAATACAGGTACGCCATTGGGCCAGCGACTATATAGCCCCATATGTTCGCTGACTGGGGCAGTCTAGAGTTGAATCAATATTACTAAAATTTAATTTTCTAGTAATAAAAGTATCCTGAGTTTTACCAGCAGCATGAATGGAGAGTTTAACTATGGCTTACAACAGTCTTACAAGAAATCGGCGTAACGTGGTAACTTGCCTGTGGCTTTTGTAAAGTCAATGTACTTAATAATAACTAAGACGTCCACTCGAAGTCCTATTTAATGATATGCCTAAATAATTTAAATTCAACTTTGTTATAGAATGTGGAGTGCCATTAAGAAGACACACGAGACAGCCTCGAGAGAGGACCGCTGGCCAGCTCCGCATCATCAAGGGTCGAGAGTCAAAGCGAGGAGCTTGGCCCTGGCAAGTAAGTCCTCAGGAATTACACATAGCATCTGTTTTTAGAGATATATTGTGATCATAAACTGTTTAAACCAGATCACATAAATACTTATTCCAGCTCCCGATCTTCTAAAAGAAACTTGCGAAATAATATTTACTATATGTTTGATGTAAAGTTCAAATTACAATAGATTACTTTGACTTTCTTGTGAAAGTCTTTAGTCTATATTTCCAATGCTTTTAGTTCATGCAATACACACAACTACATAATTTACATGACGAGTCAAGCATGTTCGCCAGATGGTCCACGAATGCCCACGAGCATTATAATCACTATTGAACATAGAAGATAGCTAGCGTAACTATTTCTGACCAATAGTAATCCTCATATTTGTGATTCCAGGTGTCACTCCAACTTCTCCACCCAAACTACGGTCTGATCGGGCACTGGTGCGGCGGGGTGCTGGTCCACCCGCTGTGGCTGCTCACCACTGCTCATTGCATACATAAGTATAAACTTATTGTGATCGTTTATACCAGTCTATGTCATAGAAAATTCAACTTCTAGCTTCTTTTGTGTTTGGAGATCTAAAAACTTATGTAATACGCTACCCTTTTAATAAAAGTCCAAAATGTAAACAAGTGAGTAAGCTATTAAACGGCAATAAGTGATTAAACCACCGTTGATGAATATATTACGATCCATTGCATACCTTTAAGTATATGGCATGGATTGAAGAATTTAACCAGGCAAAACACAAAAACAATACCACAGCCCATCGATATTTATGATTAATATTAGCACCTCAGGCAAAAGAATTCTCTCACGCTATAGCTAACTAACAAAACATCAATTCCAGTGAGCTGTTCAACCTGCCAGTGCCGGCGCTGTGGACTGCGGTGCTGGGCGAGTGGGACCGCGCGGAGCAGAAGGGCTCGTACGTGCCCGTCGAAAGGATCGTGCTGCATCATCGGTTCCACAACTACCAGCATGATATAGGTGATAAAGACACAGAAGAAAAATATTATCTTGAGTATGAGAAATATTAGATCGATAACTTGTAACTAAGAAGAAAAATATGATTAACATATTGCTTTACAAAATAGTTACAAAACTAATTAAATTTTTGCCACTCTAAATAGGTTACAATTATAGTTATTAATCAAACATTATAATCTTACAACGCTTTCTCGTAATTACAGCACTTATGAAGCTAACCAAAGCCGCCGACGTTAGCACAGGCAGTCGAATCCGAACAATATGTTTACCGCAGTTTGAGCCACCAATCCTCAACTTCAACACAGAGAAGACTTCATTCTACATGAAGCCCGAAGCGAACCAAGAGCCCATAAAGAGAAAATCAAACAAACCACCAAGACCCAACCCAGACACCGCAGCTAAATACCTTGAGAAACTAAATAATTTAACTAAAAATATATTCTCTGGGTTCACTAAGAAACACAAGAACATGCGATACAACGTCAGAGTGGCGAACGAACAGAGACAAGGAGATAGGAAAGAAGAACTCCGAAGAACTGATGATGACAAAGACAGTATTCTTTACGAGAGCGCAACTCTAGATAATGTTGTTAAAATCATCAAAACAAAACTATTAAAAGACAGACAAAAAGTGAACAGCAATGAAAGAAGTGACAAGAAATTAATGTTTGGTGAGGAAATAGATCCCTTTATAGATTACAACGGGATTGATATGAGGGAAGAGTGCTACGCAACGGGATGGGGGAGGGACCAAACCAACGGGACCCTCACTGACGTGTTGCTGGAAGCGGAAGTGCCAATACTGTCGCTGAACACCTGCAGGGATCGGTACGCGTTAACCTTGCCATTGAATGATGGACATCTCTGTGCCGGGAGTACGGATGGAAGCACCGGCGCTTGTGTGGTAAGTTTTAGTTGTTAATAAATAATAAATCAAATCAATTTATTTTGCTATAAACACGGTATGTAACAAAGGTTTAACACTACATACTACATGCAACATGTTTTACCGTTTCAACGGCATACAAAAATTGTATAGGTATCTACTATAATCTACTTATAATTAATATAACTCCTTTTTTATAACATTAATTATTTTTTTATCTATATACATGATTTGTCTGATATATAAATGTAGCATGTTATTAATTATACCTTATATATTATTTTTCTAATTTCTATCGAGGGATGGTCTAGGTAATGCGCACCTTATAATTTGCAGTATATCTATATTAGTAATAAATTACATTGCTAGGTGCAATATAGTCACAGAATGGACTGTCGAGGAGTGCAAAAGTACATTTCGCCAAAAAAAATCAACCCCGGACAACTCCTTTATACCTGAAGATCAGGACCTACTGGCTAGAGAAGTACTAAACAAAAATAACGCGACAATAAAAAAATTCGCTGCAAAAAATAACCAAGATGATCCCAGTAGTTTTGTTGCCAAAAGTAATTCATAGATAGTGAAAGCCGTACTTTCCAATGTCTCGAAGCACAAATTAACGAATCGATTAAAATATAACAAGTCAACAGCCTGAGTTCTAGTATCGGGCGACCTGCCCGACGCGCGATCTGATATGACGATGCATTTGATTGAATTCAATGCCGTCCCAATTGTCGATCGATTGATAACAATATGAAATTTATTATTTATATTGTGTTTTTAGATTTTTTAAATTCTATCCTGAGTTCGCATAATCTATGAGTTTTTATACAACCACATGATGAGTCAAGCTAATCTGATGCTAAACATCAAGGCTGCCCTTGAACGGTAGCATAAGCAACACATCGTAGACCTTTTAATTGCAAAGTACTGTAGAAAAAAGCTGCACTTATATTGGCTACAAAGTCCTTTAAAGCGGATTAAATGCAGCAAACGCAGCTTGACGGAAAAATGGACAGTGCTATAACAACCCAGACGAACTCTCACCATATAAAAGACCTAACAACTTGTAATTTCACTGCAATAACAACGTTTGTTAATGAAGGTCTAGTGAGTAGTACTATCACTTATTGACAGTGACGGTCGGTATAAGATGACATGATCTCGCCACTGCGCCGCGTCGTCTAAAACTTGCGGTATGGTAGTTTTGATCTGATAGTTAAGCTTCCAGACTGACGAGTGTAAGAGATTGACTAATGATAAGATGACGGCTGCGATGGATTTTTACTGTACAAGTGAATGCAGTATTTTCTTTTCATGATTATAGTTGATGTGATTGTTCTTTTCAAAATAATTTGTTTCAATACAAGCAATTTTTTTCTATATACTGATATAATTTTGTTTTTATAGGGTGACAGCGGCGGCCCCCTCCAGTGCCGGTCGGGAGGTCGGTGGGAGCTCCGCGGCCTCACCTCCTTCGGCTCTGGGTGCGCCAGGAGAGGGGTCCCTGACGTCTACACCAACGTCGCCCACTACGTGTCCTGGATATACGCTCATGTGTATGCTACCTAGCGCCACATCACCAATCATTAGCGAAATCGAAAGTGCATAGTTAGAACGGACTTTTGTAAAACGTTTGAAATTGTAACTTTAACATTGTTGCGGAAATTACTTAATTTCGTAGAATAATGTTTTTGTTAACGTTTTAATTTTTTTAATGATCTGTTACGGTCGGGCTTTTCTTGAATCGAAATAAAAATTGGAGCATAGAGTTTTCTATGTCAAAAGCCTACCATTGCCAATACGATTGTTTGTGTGCCGAAATAAATGGTATTTTTCAATTAAAACAGAACAAAACAATGATCACGTTAAAATAATAATGAAAAGAAGTCTAAAATAACATTAAATCTGGTCTAAAATTACTTTACGAAAATACGGATTTAAATAACAAGCCAGGTAAAAGTTAGAAGTATTCTCTGATTTACCACAGATAATTAATTAGGAATTACAATTTTGTAAGAATACGCCGTGTTTGTTATATTTACAAAAGATATTCGAAATTTAAATTTAATAATTTTACCGCCAAGAATAGCCCCATAACTTTCACGAAGAATATTATCACGAAAGTGAGATAGGCAAATTACTTAAGTTTACTATGTCTATTTCTTTCAATAAGTCTAGTCTGGTAATATATAGTTTTAAATTGTGTTTTTTTGTATACAATTCATTTTCCATAAATGACGGGACTTGGATTGATAGTGACCTATAAGCAATAATACTATTAGAACTAGAATTTGCAAAGCACTACATGGCGCTGCACTGATCGTGTCTCTGATCTGTTATTAGATGTAATCTTATAAAGTTCAAAAAATACAGGCTAAAGGAAACAACTCTAAAACAGTCTCAAAGCATACTCTTACTAGCTGTTAGTTAGTGTTTATGATTATGACTTACCTATAATAACTGTACAAATGAACCCAGAATTACACAATAGTTACCAACGCTACAAACAATACCACAAGAGCTAATATTGCTTACATGTAAAATATAATTTACTTATTTTTATATTATGTTATATTTATTTTGAATTACTCGGACTACTATAGCTGTTAGCACGCTGACTGCACATTAAAATGCTATTCCGAAGACTGCGATTGCAAGCCGTACTATTTGACCGTCTTCAAAATAACTTTAAGCTACAATACGTATTACGTACCTATTTTTTCTTATTAAAAGCTTAGCATGTCATGTGTGTGACTATGTTGCTTAATGTTTTTTTCTCCCAGAATGTCCTGTAAGTAACAACCTGTCACTTCACGGAACTGCGGACATCGTCCATAACCCACGCAAATCAAGTTTCTCGAGACAAAATACTTACTATTGACATTGGCGAAATCACCGACAAATAATCGGTGGAAGCCATAAATTAAAAGAAGAAGAAGAAAATACTTACTAAATCTTGCCGAATATCGAATATCCTGCATCGCAGGATATAATGCAATATATCAGAGTCGG
This sequence comes from Sphinx pinastri, assembly GCA_947568825.1. NCBI lineage: Eukaryota > Metazoa > Arthropoda > Insecta > Lepidoptera > Sphingidae > Sphinx > Sphinx pinastri. The sequence goes on along the minus strand of OX387627.1, from coordinate 1,436,545 downwards.
GCAACTTTGCCAAGATATTTTTGTCGGTAAATTAATTTTGTCAGACGCTTGTTAATCTATGATGGAACTCAATTTTTAATAACATATAATATTTAGCATGCTATAGGGTAAAATATTTTCTCTGTATAAATAAACCTTATATTTAATATTAAATTAAAATTGTGTAAAATGCAAGAGATTACTTATTAAACTTTATTTATTAAATGTCCTCAAAAGTACCACTCAAAATACTGTGATCAATTAAAATAGAGGTTTGTCTGTAATTATTTTTAGATAAGTAAGATATTTATGATAATTTATTTTTATAAATTAGTTGTTACGTATGGTTCTGTCCATCTCAATGTAATATAAACCTTTTACATAAATAAACTGATATAAAACATGAACCAAATAAGGTCTTTCAATCATTTAGGCTGAAAATTACACTTAAGACAATCAGTGTGGTTAACTTGAAACAAAAAAAATATAAACACGGGTTTTTCCTTTGTTTCGAAGCATTAGATAATTTAATTAAGCCAGAGAATACCATCACGCCATATTTCTACGTCACCAAATGAAGTCTTGCGCAATTTAATAACTGTTATTTAGCACTAATAAGAGTAAGGGGCGATAGCCTAGTTGGGAGAGGAAGGGACAGTAGTAGAAGTGGCCCGTGCTCAGCAGTGGGCAGTATATAATACAGGGCTGGTAAGGTATGGTAAGACAACAGTAATATTCAATGGTAGAATGACATAAAGATTATCAATAACTACCTTATTACACTCTTAAGTAATCCCACGCCAATGTAATAACTCAATAATATTAATAAATACTTTTACGGAAACAAATTACCTGCCCCTTTCTTAACAATGATAATTAAAATCTCCTTATCATTTAAGTGTTGCTTTTATTTCCTTCATTTCCTCGACTTTATTATAATGAGCGTGAAAGATGCGGATGTGAAAGTGAATCAAGAAAGGATTGCCATAACCCTTTATGGAGCGTGAGATATTACTCCTGTGGCCTGTTTCATATTTGTACTTAAAAAGCGATTGCAAATTCAGCGACAGAATATAATGATAAAGATTTTTGTTTTTATTTGATTGAAATTTAAATTAATTTTCCGTGTGACTTATTCCAAAAAGTTTTAATTCGAGATCAGAAGATATACTTCCGTTAAGGTAGGCAAGCCAAACTTCTTTCTTTGGTGCAAAATACATAGTGTACCTAAGGGACAATAAAAAAGACATTTAATAATTAAACTATATTTTACGGTAGAAAATTATTAATCATTAACATCTTTAGTATATACATCAAACAAAACACTTAATAATAATATCACAATACTTCACTTATAATCGGGTCCGATTTTTTAATCCAGTCATTTCATACCTTAATTCATTTTAAAGCGGCTCGAGACGATCAATGGAAATTGACAATTTTACGTAATAGACATTTTAATTGATGGCATATTGGTGGTCATTGATAAGCGCCATTGAAGCAGCAATCGATCGTTTCAATGAGTCATTGACAATCGTTTCTGACAATCGCGCGTCTGACAGCAAACACTGTACAGTCAGCAGTATAAGTAGCTGAACAAAATCAAAATTTCAAATTGCCTATGTATACGTTAAGTTAAACCGAAACATTTTTTTTTCGTTTGAAGTAAAGTAAATATCTTTTATTTTATTTTTGTCAAAAGAATAAAATGTAAGAATAATTAGTAAGAACACAAAAGTATGTAAGCAATTTAAAATTTGTTCAGATACTTATGCTGCTGACTGTACAAATATACCTTTCAATAAAAAACCGCGCTCTCTTTCAATACCAAAAAGCCAATGAGCGCAAACACATTGAAAACTGCATCAATTGGTACTTCAGGAGTTTTGGCGGGAACTTGGAAGTGTCATGAGGTGCTCTTGTTTTAATTCATTATTTTGGTGATACTTAGTGTTATATTGCTTAATTATGGTGGTATATTATCCAATATAGTTCTATTAAAGAGCTCAAATGAAGTGAATTGAAATAATCGTGCTAATCAAGTGTTTTTTTGTTGCCGCCAAAACTCCTCGATAAAGTCTTGGTAAGGTAGCCACTGCTTTACTTCGACATACTACAGATAATAAAAAAGACAACTCAAACTTGACATTGGCAAAATGTGAATACAAATGCCATTAAAAAAAAAAAAAAAAAAAAAAAAAAAAAAAAATTGGTACTTCAATTGCAATTGTCAATGACGTAACACATTGATAATTGCCGTTGATCGTCTCGGGGTCGCTTTAGGTTCGTCTCCAATCGTGTCTTCATTACTAGTAAATATTTAGTGTTATAATAAGCGTTCAAGTTACACAAAGCAAGAATTGACTTAAACTCATTTATTTACAAATAGTAGAATCCCAACCAAAGAATTAAAAAAATCTCAACATTATGGTTGAAATTATTTGGGAAGAAAGGTTATCCTTTTCTAAATTTTATACAAATGAATACTAACCCTGTAATCCAGTGTTAAATGTCGACCATTCGTACATTAAGAAACTACAGATGACTGATGAGACCTCCATTTCAAAGATTAAATGTTCTACAATCAACACATCATTCGGTATGATGACTAAGTTCGAAAATAATAATACATTCAACCTAAAGTCCAAGGCAACGATGGCTTTTTTCTCCAAGGACAGGCTTTTAAAACCTAGTCTTTTCAAGTAAATGGCAAATTCATAGCTGCTTTTTACGTTCAATTGTATCTAGCAGACTACAGAATTAACCTTCAAAAAAATTTTGCACGCGATCAAAAGATAAAAAAAAATACAAATGTTGTGATGTTGTTTTCGACGATATCATGACCTGATTTATTTTAATTACTTTATCTTTGGATCTAAAGATCGCCTCAGCTCATTTAATTTAATATTCTTGTTTTTACAAACAAAATAACAACCTTAATTGCGTTAATTGTTCATTATCTTAAATGTGACTTCAAGAAAGCACTTAATAATTATTTCTTTCAGTAAAGTTTATTTACTGCACATCACAGTCCAATAAAAAATTTCATTATCCTTTTTTATTCAAAACCAGCATTACTTTATTCTAATCACCAACAACTATATCAGGTGTTTCCGCCTCATCCACTTCCATAGTCAGAAGCGATACTGATTCCTTAGCAGTGTCATTATCACTAAACGCAGTATTCTCAGCTATATTTATCATAACACTCCTGTCGACACTCTTTCTGTCTACAGTCTTCCCCACACTTCTTCTGTTCACGCCCGCAAAATGATAGTTGGGTTTCCAGATCCTGTAGAAGCTGTGAATGCCTAGACATAAGCCGGCTATGAAGAGAATAACTTCAATGGTGATGATGAGTGGTGGACCGATGACGAGACGTAGTCGGAGTAGAGTGATGATTTCTGGAGGCGTGTGGTCGCAGTACTGAAATATTAAATGGTATTAGATTCCGTATTTTTAATTCAAAGCATTTTAATAATGTGGGGCTATCGTACAAACAATAATGCATTCTCATTTTATTTGTGCTTATTTATACGTAATTTACTCAAAGCACATTTGATCGACAATATCGAAATAGAGAAATTATGACATTTTACTAGTTAAAATAGAAATTAGGTAGGTACTTATTTGTATGGGTGCTGGGCTTCAAAATCAAACCAGACTCAAACTTTAGGGATATTAAAGGGGCAAAATATGGATCTTGAATCTATTATTAATATTTTGACCCCTCCATTTATAACTTTAAAGTACAATGATTTATTGTAAAAGTCTAGTTTTTAGGAGCTCTATTCAAATATATATAAACTGTTTTGGTTACAATTTTAGGCCGGTTTTTGGACATATCCTTTATTTTACATTTATATAATTTTTTATACATTTATATGCTTAAATTCATTTTAAGACTCTCCCTTGACCTACTTTATATCATGAATCACAATCAAGGATTGCAGCATGAATTCCAAAATGAGCTGTACGATAACAATAAGAACAAAAAATTGAATTCAAGTAATAAAAAAACCGGACATGTGCGAGATGGACTCGCGTACCGAAGGTTCCGTACAAAATTGTAGGTAAGGTACATGAGTTTCATAGTTCGCCAAAATTTATTAATAAATTAAACCTTTTTTGTTATTAAAGCACATATTTATAGTTTACAGATTTATTCTTTCCATGTTATGTAAGACCTTCCTTCTTGCCAAATTTCATAATTCTAGATCAAAGGGAGGTACCCTATAGGATTTGATTCCCTTATGAAATCGCAAAATGTGCGACATAAACGGTCATAATATCTTTTGATCGCGTTGACTTACAAGTTTAATTTGTTCACAACTGAAAGAGACCGTAGTCTTCGAATCTATTTAGGCTTATGAACTACAAAGTTATCCTATAAAGTTACTTTTTTTCTTTTAAGGTACTGAACCCTAAAACATTGTTTTAAAGCATATAGCGATACTGCACAGTGCACGTATTTGAAAGGTCTGTTGCTAGTGCTTTTGGTCAGGAGTTGCAACTAGCACACATAATAAGAGGTTAAGATAACCAAAACATCTTGCAGGAATCGACTTCCGCAAATGTTTACCGTGTAAACAATCACATCAAGCTGACTTCTGCCAATTTGAAGCTTGCAGGATTTGCAAGTTCCATTTGTACAGAACTATTGAAATTTATTGTTGCAAGGACTTGTTATTCTAAACTTTGCATTTTTCAAGCGACTTGCTTCTTATCATCAAGTGCAATGGATATGTAGATCCTCTAAAACAAATGCCAATTACAATAAGCAGGTGACACTCACCATAGACAACCAGAGGATAGGCAAGAGCTTATCCTTCAGAGGGTATGTGATGGGGTTCCCGGGTGACGTCCTGACTGCTATGTTCACTTGGATCTGTGAGTTCAACGTCAGTGGTACCCCTACGGTCTGTAACAGGAAATTAATTAAGTAGGTTTTGGTCATGGGTACGTCCGCTCGAAATTCTTTATGAGGTAAGTCCTATAGTAACCATTTATTTTGCCGAGATAATGAAGTCTCATATGTAGTCAAATAGTGGTGTGGCACATCAACTGTCTGTGAAAAATCTGTTAAAATCTGCTGTTTGCTTGCTACGTGAGAGATGACTCATAAGAGTATACATGCCAGTTTAGTCTACAAAGTGATAAAACTAGGCCGATCACCCACAGAAAACCAACAGGGAGAATATAATGCCGTCTTGGAGAATGTTGGAGGCTCAAAACTGATCGATAACTCCAATGATAACAGCACGGAGGTCTTAAAATTAAAAATCTTACCGGCTCTACATCCAAATGTGACGAGTGCTTCTCAGGGTCGGGGTGCAATCCCTCGTAATGCGCACGCTGCACTGGATCCGCGTCCAAGAAATGAGGTTTCGATAAGGCTATGGGAAACCCTGCAACAAGATAAACAACGTTTATAGAAATACACAGAACTTTCCTCGATCGGTATGGAGTATGCAAAGATGCTCGCAACAGAGACTAAAGGGTAATAGCGTAAACTATATAGCCTAAATGTGGGGGTAATTTAGAGCCGATCTGTTTCATGAATTTGAAATGGTTTAATGCGTCCTGGAAATCAGTTTCGACGTATCATTTCATATTGAACTAAATAAAAAAAATATGTGGCTGTTATTGTTAAAATAAAGAATAGTACATAATATCACAGAAACGCAATCGCAAACTTCTATTACCAGAAATCCAGTGACGTCAGAGTAATAATAAGGCGTGCTGAACATCCTACCAGTTACCACAATCAACTATCCGTATGATGCACTGTGTGCGGTGAAATCACTGGTGGTAGGTCTTTCATATTATGTAAGAGTCCGTCTGGGTGGGTACCACCGCAATGTCTATTTCTACCGCCAAGCGACAGTGTGCATGCACTGTTGTGTTTCGGTTTGAAGGACATTGTAGCCAGTGTAACTACTGGACATAATGAGACTTAACATCTTATGTCTCAGGACGACGAGCGCAGTGGGATGCCACACAGTACTTTGTAACTCAAGGTGCTGGATGGTGCTACTACTGTTTATGGGTGGTCGTATCGCTTACCATCAGGCGAAGGGCACGCTCGTCTCGTCATTCAATATCATAAAAAAAATACATTAGGTTATTAAAAGTACTAACCGTAGTAACATTGGCTGACGTCGACGAATCCCTCGGGCATGCAGTTTTGCGCACACTGACACGCGTACGGAGAACTCCTGCTGAACGAAGACTTGGCCAGCTTGTATCTGTAACATCATATATGGATTAATCTTTTTGCGGGTTACTGTGAGTTAATAGTAAGATCACCAATAGGTACTGCTAAATAGGGCAGTTTCCAAATTCTGTTTTGTACATTACTTTATATGTAACAGAAAATAATAAGAAAAATAAATTCTTCTGTGAAAACAGCATCAAAATTGGTTGACAAATAAAGTAGTTATTCATATTTCAAATATTGTCGCGAGCAAAAGTGGGGACGTGGTGGGGTTATCACGCTATCTCTTTCGCACGCAGGCAGAGTTATGGCCGGTGACACCCTGTGACGTCACAATCTGATATTACTATTATTGGCAATTACCACTTCTACCAAATTTCAAAGCTTACTTATTATTGCGCCAATTTCGAAAATTCTTTTTCCGTTACATTTTGGATGGCATGCACACTTTTGATAAAATAATTTTAAAAAGTATTCAACTGCCCGATTGTAGGTGCGTTGCTGTTATTTTAAACCTAAAATTAGGAATTGAAATACGAAAAGGGTGTTGAGGAACCTTTTCAAAACGCAACAGCTAATCCGCTTTTGATGCTAGTTTAAATATAGTGGAACTATCACCGAACAGTTGAACTGACCCTATTCATGATCCAAAAAACCTACAGCGTAGCTCTATCATTAAATGATATAAATCAAAAAAGTCATAACTATTTCCTTACCTGTAATAGTTAAATCCATTATCTCCAGCTATTTCATCGCTGTAGTCGAACGGGTAGACTCGGCACGCTTGCTTCCTGAAGATAGGGATGTTTTTACCCCGGGGAAAGTTGGGAGACAGCATGAACCCTTCATATGTGCCTTTGATGACATTGCATGGGACGCTAAAAAAATATACTTGACTAAAGTAACTCTGCTTCCGCCTAACATTTCTTGAATAACAGAGGTCTGAAGTGCAGAGGCTTGTAATCAGCAGGGAGACATTTAATAATATAAGGACAATAGTTACTCTGGGTGTATATCAGAGTATATTATATCCATCGATCTTACCGTGAAGAGAAGATTTTATTTAAAGCACATAAATATTTCACCTCCTTCAAATCTTTTAATATTAGAAAACATTAGCCAAGTTAAGAGCTGGACAACATTCTACTCATTCATTCTTCAACTTTGGTCCTGCAGGCAAGATATAATGCCAACTTACCTACTATTAATATCAGTGAATCCCTGCTCTGGGATCCCGGGTGAGCCGTTCCACTTCCTCAGGGAAAACCTGTTGCTGGTATTACCAATCTCTACTTCGATGAATTCAGATCTTTGGGCGTAAAACTGCAAAATTAAATCAATGGTTATTTCATTTAATACACGAGAGATAATAACAAATAAGACAATAGGTATGCCTTTGGATACATGGCTTAATGACTGCAGTGGGTATTTTAACTCAAATTAGAACAGTCTAAACAACCCTGAGAACGTAACCCAAGACCTTTGAATTTACATACAAGCACAGAACGAAAGGTAATAATAACTTCTTGAAAATACAAATGTCTACCAACCCGATCCAAAATGCCCAACTTCCCAAAATCGATCCATCCTGGGAAAAGATTGTTAGCTATGGAAACTATAGGCTCCTCATAGCCCCACAATATTCCCTCTGCTGTGAAATTCCTGAACAGTTTCACTCCGAGGGCTGACAAAGAGTAGTAAGCACCGGCGTTAGCGAAGTATCCAAGTTTTTCTGCAGCGAGAGAGCTGACTGCCTGCGAGGAAATAATGTAAATTAATACATAGCTGGAAAGCAGCGTGTGATCAATTGCTGTCTAGCCCTGTCAAGGCGGGATGATGTTGAAAAGTTCACAATTGCAAAAAAAAAGCAAAAGACGGACAGACGACTTATAAGGGTCGCAGGAATATGCAGTACGCTTTTACCAGGGCAGTCTAGAAATTTTTAGATGAGGACAATGTTCAGCAGTGAGCTTCATTATTTATTTATTTTTTACTACAATGGTGATTCAGCTATATGTAGGAGTTTTTATTCATTTTATTTCATTGTATGGGCCCTAGAAATTAGAAGTACCAAAAGAGAAATTCACAAAACAAAAAAAATGATGTTTTTAATATTGGTTCTGTAAGGTTTACTTCTTACTAAAGAAAAAGAAAAAATAAAAACATTAAAATAAAAAGTAAAACCTCCTTAAGGAACCACCGAAAATCAATAAATTATCTCACTATCTATACATATAAATAAAATTGGAGTGTCTGTTTGTAATATTGAAATAACCGTTTTTTACTACATGTATATGAATATATATACGGTACATACACCAAAATAACATTTTTCTCAATTTTTGTCTGTCTGTCTGTCTGTTTGTTCCGGCTAATCTATGAAATGGCTGGACCGATTTTGACGAGACTTCTATTGGCAGGTAGCTGATGTAATAAGGAGTACCTTAGGCTACTTTTATCCGTGTGTATTATTTACCCGTCTATTTTAGATAAATATTACGTATATATGTCATGCGCTTAGTCCGCTTATGGATGCGGTAAGTACCTAGTCATGTAGTGTCGGTTGTTCTGTTTCCACTCTCAGACGCCGGGCACCTCTATTGCTTACGGAGCTGATGTGCAAGCGTATTATCAAAGTAAAGCTAATTATTATATAAATGTAATAATATATTGTGTACTCATTGATGTAACTACTGCGCACTGGTTTTGGGGATTCAAATTTTCAAATTTATTTTATTTGTCTAGTTGAAATTATTTAAGTTTATGTTTTGATAATTTTAATATAATTATGTTATTTATATAATATTACCTATATATGTAAGTTCAACACATATTTAATTGGCAATTGTAATTGTAAATCAGCGCTGCAGTATTGGTTAGGCAGTACTGCAGCATGGAGCTGAATGAGGGTTCCCATTATTGGCACAATACTATAATACTGCCTCGGTGGCGTAGTTGTATTGCGTACGCGTTACGAGTACGATTTGCGCGCTGAGGTCCTGGGTTCGAATTCCGGGTCGAGCCAAAAAAACATTGTGACTGGGATTTTCCATCTAAAAAAAAAATACTCAGTCGCAGCTCGGAGTCAGGAAATTGGCGGTGTGATACCCCCGTGCCTCGGAAAGCACGTAAAGCCGTTGGTCCTGCGCCTGATCTCTCTCCGGTCATGTCGGATTGCCGTCTCACCGGACTATGAGAATGAAGGAATAGCGAGTGCTCCTGTGTATTGCGCACACACTTGTGCACTATAATATCTCCAGCGTACCTACCTGGCTGATCTCCGTTGAGATTGGCCGCCGTGGCCGAAACTGGCTAGGAGGATTACATTACATTACTATAATATATTTTTGTTACATTTTATTATGCAAACTTGTAAGTTTTTTGTCCAAACAATAAAAAAAAATTGACGTAGCTAGAGCATCTTTCTAATCGTATCGTTACGCTCTCCATTGATTTGCCTGTCTTTGAAGATAATGCAATACCGCGTAAATGACGAAAACGTCACAATTAAAATTGATTACACTAGAATCACTTTGTCTATTTTTGCAATCGGAAATTCAAGCACTGTTGTCTTATGTTTCATTTAATTAAAAAAATGAGACAGCATTATGGGACCAACCAAAAAGACCGCATAGTAAAACTTCTTAGCGACGTTGTAATCCTTTATGTAATCCTCAATTGATGAGGCAAGCAATCCTCTCGTGTAATCTTCATTGTTAAAGAGAAAAATAAATGTAGTTATCTAGTCATCTCATTTCCTAACCACAAGATATATGCGTCACAGTTACAGTCTTGTAACGAAATATTCTTTGCACGTAGACTCTAGTTATACTTTCAAATTCCTTCCTTACGCTTAGAGACAAAGAAGTTCAATGGATAGGTTATCAGTGTATGTTCAATATTGACCTATTTAAAACGATTTGTTTGTCAATACACTATTAGTTAATTGGGACACGAAATAATAACTATGTGCAACATGCTTGATAAAATAATTATGTGAAATCTTAGGTTTGATTTATAATTTTTTATCGAATTATTATTTATCTCTGCTGGTACGACTAACAATTTTGAACAAAAAAAACGTTAGGTCATCGTGTGTATTGATCGAGTATTTTGAACGTGGTACAAACTTTGGGTGAACGATAACAAAATATCAAGAAAGGTACTTGACTACTAAAATGTATTGTGGAGATGCTACTGTTTATGAGCGATTGTATCGCTGACCATCAGACGAGCGGCATGCTCATCTCATCATTCGAATGGAATAAAAGATAACAAAAATTTTACCGACTTCAAAACCACTACAACCAAAAAAATAATTTAACTTTATATACGCATATTTGGAGTCGATGCCTAATTTAAATTGAAAATTGTTTCGTATATTTGCTCGTATATCTGCTTAGCTTAGATGGAAATTTGAATTAAGCATCTACTTCAAATATACGTATATAATTTTTTTTTTGTTTGTAATGGTTTTGAATTCGGTTTAATTTTTTGTTAAAAAGTTTTTATTTTTGCTTCATAATGGAATGATGTAAACAATACATCATAGATATACGATTGCAACATTCCCGGGTCATCTGCTGTTAGTTATTGAAGAGTTCAATTGTCTATCTCCGAAGATCGTCATCAAATCCTAATAAATTTTATACGAAAACCTTCCCTTATAAATATACATTTGAATAACAAAAACCCCATCCAAATCTGATCAGCAGTTTTTGAGAAAATCTTGGACATACAAACATACTTACATACATACATACATATATACAAATATACGGGTCGAATGCAGAACCTCCGTTTTTTTAAGTCGGTTAAAAATATCTACACGCACACACACTTCACGCCTTTATCCCAGATGGGGTAGGCAGATGTGCAACTAGGGCACCCACTTTTCATCAAGTTTATTCCGTCCTATGATGTGATAGGGTAGGGGGCGAGCCTATCCACATATTGTACACAAATTCTAGACTCCAGATTAATACTGAGCAGAAAACAAACAATATTACTTTGCCCGACCCAGGATTCGAACCCAGGACCTCAGAATAGTGGTCATGTCGCGCACGTAATAGAACTACGCCACCAAGGCAGTCTAATTATACCCAATCGGCTAGAAATATAACAAGCACTTACAATGAGTGCTATGTTAGGCGCAACGATAGACACATCGGTCAAGTTCGCCACCGACTTCTCCGGGAGGAAATTCAGCACGATCCTCGGCTTCATCGTCATCACTCCTCGGTCCTTGTCCACCGTCACATTCTCATTCGTTCTCACCTCCCTGGAAAATATGCGGTTAACATAAGTCATTAAACATTTAATGTAAGTCGTTGATACCTCGTCGAAGTCACTAGAACAAAATATTATGTTGAATCGTGTGAAATATAAATGAGTTGGTAGTTTTCCCACAAATTGTGAACAAAGAACTTTCCTATATTTTAACAATTTGTAATTCAAATTAAACAATTAATTTTAATACTTACTGAAACATAAATGGCCCAACCTCATCCAACTTCAATACTTTAGACTCGCCGCTCAGATATTCGGGTACATTTGTGTAGTTATACAACCAGACTTCGGAATACAACTCGTACGAAGGTTTCTCCCACATCCGGAACAGGAACGAACCCTCTTTTACGTCTAGATACTGTGGACAAATTATAATAAATTAATAATAATATTTATTAGACACAAGGTAAATTACAAATCTTAGTAGCCCTGTCTCCTAAACTAAGAATAACTTGTGTATTAGAAGAACAGTTCCTTCCCATACAATATGAAATATTATGTGCCTAATGCTAAAAGGAATGATAAAAACAATAAAAATGTTACAAAAAGGAATAAAAAATCTAATAACAACATTAGAAGATTATACTATACACGTGTGTATGTTTGTGTGTGTGTGTGTGTGTGTGTGTGTGTGTGTGTGTGTGTGAGTGAGTATGTGAGTATGTGAGTTAGATTGTGTGTATGTATGTATAATTATGTTTATTTAGGTGGTTTATCTATATTATATTATCTATCTGCTTGGTCTACATAGGAATTCTCGCTTTAGAGTAAAGAAAGTACAGCCGACTACTAATACTAAAAGACTTTAAAACTAACTAATAAACATTTAACTGTATGATGTAACAAACCTGAAACCAGTATCTTTTTAATCCTTCAATTAAATAATTCACTTAGACTAACGCGAAAAAAACATTTGATTACACAATTTAATTGGTGGTAGGTATAGAATCAGGGGCGAAGCTATTATATAGCTTTCACATAGGGGGGGTAGTTAGGGGTACATGACTGCCTCGGTGGCGTAGTTGTATTACGGTACGACTGCAAGGCTGAGGTCTCGGGTTCGATCCCCGGGTCGGGCAATGTGATATTGGATTTTTCTATTCAGTATCAGCCCGGAGTCTGGAATTTGTGCCCGATATGGCGATAGGCTCGCCCCCTATCACATCATGGGACGGAATGCGCTTGGCGAGGGGTGGGTGCACTGGTTGCGCCTCTGCCTACCCCTTCGGGGATAAAAGGCGTGAGCATGCGTGCGTACATAGGGGGGGTCCGAGGATACCAAAATGTCAGTGGCGTAGCGTGGAGGTTCTTGGCGCCCCATGAAAAACCTTTTATCAACCGTATACACCCTCCCCCCCAACACCAAAACTTAAAACTTTCAACCCTGCCCATTATACGCCCATGAATAGAATATATATCTATCTATTCTAATATCAATTAGTTGTTCATAAAAAAATAAAATAAATAAAATAAAAATGATTTTTATTCACTGTGCTGTGTATAAATTATAAATGTGATCAACTGATACCTAAGCTAGGAAGACCTGTGTTATAGGTATCAGTGAATCCTCCAACGAAGACACTTAAATTTATAAAATTACATCACTGTTTCTTTCAAAATATATTTACAGTAATATGAGTATATATATTTCTATTACAATTTTCAAAAATAAATAGGTTTAGTAAGACTAGTGTATGTGTGTGTGTTGTGTGTGTGTGTGTGTGTGTGTGTGTGTGTGTGAGTGGTGTGATATGTATGTGCGTCCGTGCGTATGTGCGTGCATGTGTACTTGTGTAACGCGCGTAAAAGATCCAGTGTGTATGAACTATCCAGTATTGATGTTACATAGAAGAGCCTCAGTTTGATTATAGGAAAGAGAAAGAAGCCATTTATTAATAATCAGTTTACATAGTCCTTTGGTTTTATCAAAAATCCCTAGAATAGAGTTTATTTTATTATAGAGTCTGGCACCCAATACTATGAAATGTCTGTTAGTAAACTTTGTACGAGTTCTCATTATAGGAAATACATTATATTTTCGCCTCCCATGTGGTTCATTATGTGGTCTACCAGAGTGTTTACGAAGGACAGTTTGCTGGATAAAAAGTTGACGTACAGAGAGAACCTGACATTCAGCGTATAGCTTGGTGGATGGATATCTGAACGGTTTTTTAGCTATAACCTTTAGGACAGCTCTTTGTGCAACTTCAAGCTGCAACAGTGAGGTTTTAGGGGCTCCACCCCAGACAGGAATGCAGTAACCAATTAAAGATTGGCAGAGCGCTAAGTAAATCATTTTGATTGTATCAAAACCTGCGGAGAATCTGAGTCTTTTAAATAGGAAGATTAGACGTCTTATTTTTGCAGTTAGCATTCCTAAGAATTCTCGCCATTGCAGACATTGATCCAATAGTATGCCAAGGTATTTTACCCCTGTGACTCTGACAAGCTTTGGACAACTACAGTTACTCGTACCGCAGAGATCGCAGCAATGAGCCATCACATTAAAAGTAGAAGGTGGTAGAAGATTAGATCTCATTGCAAAAGGAATAAACTGAGTTTTTCCAATATTTAAAGTAAGATCATTACTTGATAACCAGACTAATACTGTGTGTAGAGCAGTTTCCGCTAGTTCCCTTGCGTGGGACCAATTTCCACCATCCACAATGAGTGCTGTATCATCTGCGTAGGTATATATTTTGCAATTTTTCAGATCCATATTACAAAGGTCGTTGATGAAAATGAGGAATAGTGTCGGCCCCAAAACGCTTCCTTGCGGGACACCGCAGCAAATTTTTTCCTCATTACTTAAGTAGTTATCAATTCTTACAATTTGAGTCCGGTTATGTAGATAGTCTGAAAAGATTTTTAGAGGCAAACCTCTAATTCCAATATTTTCCATTTTGTATATAAGCCTGTCCACAGAGACAGTGTCAAACGCCTTAGCTAGATCAAGAAAAAGACCTAGGCATTTACGCCTTTTATCAAGAGTTCTAACGACATGATCAGTGAGAGCAAGCACAGCATCCTCGGTTGAAAGTCCTGCCCGAAAGCCGTATTGGTTTTGCGATATTATATTATTTGATGTTAAATAATTTTGCAGTCTAGAATTAAGGATTTTTTCCAATATCTTTGAGAGTACCGGAAGGAGTGATATAGGTCTATAATTATTGACAGTGCCTCTGTCACCACTCTTAAATACAGGGAGAACTACAGCCTTCTTGAATACGATAGGGAAAACACCAGAAGAAATTGCCAAATTGCATACGTGAGTTATTAAAGGGACTAAAATGGGTCTAGCTACTTTGATCACTTTAGCAGAGATACCGTCCCAGCCAGTCACGTAGTCTGACTTTAGATTCTTAACGATATCATCGACTTCATTCACGTCCGTTTTCAGCAAGGCCATAGAGTCACGCTGTAGAGTAATCGACGGAATAGAAGGGTTATAATGTGTACAAGTAGGACGAGACATTTTAACATTTTCCACTAGTTTTTTTCCGATATTAGCAAAAAACCTGTTAACTCTGTTTACTGATTCTAGTGGATCGGTGGGATTTATTAGTTCCATGGGTGGAGGTTGCTTGGGTTTTATGGAAGTCATATTATTAATTAAATTCCAAGTTGCTTTTGGATTATTTTTAAATCTTACAAATTCTGTTTTTTCAAAAGCCCTTCTAAGTTTACGCAGAAGAAAATTACAGTAATTGCGATATCTCTTATAGATGTGTTCTAATGTAATATTATCTGGATTTAATTTATGTTTTTTATGTAGTCGATCACGATGCCGGATACAACGAATCATACCTGGGGTAATCCATGGTTTAAGATTTCGTTTTCTGCTCGGTATTGTAGCTAAACAAGTGTTATCTTTTATAATCGAAGATAGGGAGGAGACCAACAACTTTGCAGCCAGATTTGCATCCGATGCTTTCATCACTCGGGACCAGTCATTATTTTTTATATCAGTGGTTATTTGTTCATAATTAATTTTACTGAAAGATCTTGGAGGTTTAATTTTGGGGTTGTTTTTATCTATGTACAAAAGTAGTGGCTCATGGTCTGTGACGTATGTTTCCAATATTAGCGTAGTAGAGGGGAAGTTTGTACGCAATAATATATGATCTAGGCAGTTGTTAAGCCGTGTTGGCAGTGTGTGTGCCGGTAGAAGGCCGTGCATTGCGGCAATGGTAAGATATTCACCTGCGTGCGGGTCATTGCTGCCAGGTTTTATGTCAATATTGAAATCGCCAACAACAATTGTTGTTTGAAAACAGTCAAGAGTCGATAGGACGAAGTTAAAACTCTCGTAGAAGTTTTGAAGATTGTTGTAAGATGGGGAACGATATATAGCAACAATAGCGGTGTTATTGCCAATCTTGCAAACTAAACAATTACCATCACTAAACGTAGGTTCAGTAATTTGGCAGATAATGTTGGATTTTATATATATAGCGACACCCTCATTTTGATTATTCAGTTTTTTAGTCGAATAAGATGTATATCCGTCCAATGCTGGCAAATTGTCTATTTTTCTTAGCCAGCACTCGGTTAAAACTATGACATCACACTGAAAACCAATTTCCTGTAAAATAGCAACCATTTCGTCAAAATTTTTATTTATGCTACGAATATTCATGTGAAACACTTTTAAACCTTTGTAATTATTTTTAATAAAAATATCGCAATTGTTTGGATAGCACTTGTTTGCGTTCGAGATTAAAACTGAATCTAATTGATTTGATATGTATAGAGACTCAGTCATTTTTGATTTGGTATTTCTTAAACATAGACAAATAAAATATGTCATGTATAAATCTTACATTAGTTTCCGGCTGAGTCCAAACTGACAAAATTATTGCATATGCACGTACATGGGAAATTATTTTAATATGTGAGTAGATATTATGTAATTCGAGAAATAGTGTTGTGTAAGAGTATGAGTAGTGTGGTACTTGGTGTATATGATTAACGAAACTATTAAGGCTAAGATTTATGGTTAGTGACAAAAAGCGAATTAAAGCTAAAAAAGTTGGCGAGCGACGGAAATCCAGTGAAGCAAATCCATAATATAGTCAAGATAGATCATTAAGTTCCGATAATTGCTGAAAGCAATTAATTAATATTTGCCTCGTGGTATTATTTTTTCGTATAAACACGTTACAATTTGATGTCCAGCAATACATGTAATTATTGGATTTTGCAAAATTACGAGCCGAATTAAATAGCTTCCTTATCGACGGCGCAAGGTACTCAGTCACGTATATTGGCTGTCTCTGTCCAGCGATGCCAATAGTTTCGGAGTTCAACTTGTCATTCGGTTTCCGGTTCTTGTTGTAAGCCCGCAGAGATGAAATGAGGTTGTTCTTGGTCTGTACTGATGAAAATTCCGCGAAAATAGTTCTGTTTGTTTTATTAGTACCTGGTTTTCCAGGAAGGCGACGAACGTCACGGATCATTGATGGAGTGAGGGTGAGCTGAGCAACAGTTCCAACTTTTGTTACAATATCTGATAAGTCCGATACTGTTTCCTTATCTTTCATTGGTACGTTTCTAATTTCGATGCTCGAAGAGCGTGAAGAGAGCCTAATATCCGCCAGTTTGTGCTCCAAGCAAGCTATTTGTTCCTGAAGAAGTTTGCGTTGTTTTTCCATATCATGTATTTGTTTTCTCATTTCCTCAAAGCCTGTATTTATGAATTCCAATGATTTTTCAATTTCAGCATTGGATTTTTGAATTAATGAGTTTTGGCGCTTCAGTTCAGTAACATCGGAGACAAGTTTGTTAAGAATTTGATTTTGTTCCTGTTTCCACGTTATCAATAGAGATTCTATATGATGGAACTGGTCCGACTCCTTACAAGCGTCATCGGTGCGGAGACGTTTACGAGCCATTTTGTTAAATACGTCGGCGTCAGTCACGGATTTTGAAGTTAAATCCGGTTCGGAATGAACTTCAGAGATAGCATTGTTACTACAAGCAGATGGCGGTGTTCTTACTGTCCGCGGCATTGCTACTAGCTGAGCGTAATTTCGTGACGCGACGCACACTTGTCGTTAGCGCAGCTGTCCGCAACCCGCCCGCAGCGCGACAGACCTCTGGTTCAAAACCAGGGCTCACACAAAAGAATTTCAAAAATTTTAAAAATATGTTATCAAAAATACCACGGAAGCAACGGCGTGCAGCTGTCTCACTCAAGCACCTCCCAGTAGGCGGAGTCCATCCATATAAACTCCACAAGAGCAAGCAGGAATCGAAAAACAGCGAGTACACCAATCACAAGCAAGGACAGCAAAGAGTCAGCCAGAAAAACCGCACCAGAGCCACACACACGTCCGCTCAAAGCAACGACAAACGGAGGAATCTGACAAGCAAATCTGAGGAATAAAACATTTAACAAACACGAACTCAAACAAATCTTATGCACATTCACATCTTACGTCAACTATTCATCGAATATTTGTTAATTACCTATATAATCTTAATCTTAATATATATAAATCTCGTGTCACAATGTTTGTCCTCAATGGACTCCTAAACCACTTAACCGATTATAATAAAATTCGCACACCATGTGCAGTTCGATCCAACTTGAGAGATAGGATAGTTTAAATCTCAAATTATAGTCGCAATTTTAATTTATTGCTAATTATTTGTCTGTTATTATTTGACAGTCACAATTATCTTAACTCCAAATGATTCTAACAGATGTCGATACCTTTCGACTGGGTTGAGTAAGTAATCAATAGATGGCGCTGCTATGAATGATTCTAACAGATTTCGATACCTTTCGACTGGGTTGAGTAAGTAATCAATAGATGGCGCTGCTATGGTAAATCTACGAACGTGTCATATAAGCTACATTTTAAGCGGGACTTTTATACCGGGAAAACTCATTCGCGGGCGGAGCCGCGGGCAAAAGCTAGTATAATTATATAAAATACTTGTCAAAATTACAAAGAACAACTTCGTCAAAGTCTCATGTCTCAGGGTGTCAAGCGCAGTGCAGTTCCACGTTGTACTTTGTAATTAAAAGTTCTGTATGGTGTTGCTACTGTTTATGAGCGGTCGTACTTACTTTCAGGCGAGCGGCATGCTCGTCTCATAATTCAGAAGCAATAAAAAAAAGAAACACTTTCTATGCAAATCTATCTGCTTTATGGCAAACATTAAAAACAGAGGAGACCGTTGCCTAAAAAGTCGACATCACACATCAAGTGCCCTCTCTCCGATCGAAGTATTGTATTCTAAGCCGCGGGTCAAACTGTATTTACCGCAATGCAGGTCAAAGTTGACGTTTAATAACTCTCGTATTTTTAACAACTATTTGCGTCATTTTGCACTCGAGAAGTTTCTATGACAAATAGGTATAACTGCTTGCTGTCGACACTCTACTGAATTAGTGAACGAAGAAATAAAATGTATATTATCGATATTATATTCGGTGTAAGTTTATGTATCATGATCTAAATAAAGATTTATTTCAAAAGAAGGTATTATTTTGTATTATAAATCCACGTATCGACAAGCGCAGCGTCGGACGTCCACTAGCAAGGTGGACGGACGACTTGATAAAGGTCGAACGGACACGCTGGATGCAGGCTATTATTATTAACTGATCCGTCTGGAAATCTTTAGGGGAGGCCTTTGTTCATCATGTGGCTGATGATGATGAAAGTACACCATAGCCTAGTTGGGAAATGGAACGGTCTGCCGAACGGGTGTCCGCTGGTTTGTAACCTCAGGCCCACACGTCTGACTTTTCGCAGTTATGTGTGTATTCTTGATCAATCATCGTGCACTTCACGATGAAGAAATACATCGTGAGGAAACGTACATACGTGAAAACTCCAAAAAAAAAATCAGGGGTATCTGAAGTCTGCCAACCCGCACTCGGCCAGTGAGGCTTAACTAAGGCCTAAATCCTCTCAGTAGGAGGCCCGTGCTCAGTGGTGGGCAGTATATAATACAGGGCTGGTATTATTTATTATATCGAATAATCGAGAAAATTGGCTAGCGGTAGTATCGGAATTCCTGCTAAACATGTAATTAAATAGTAATTATTGGTGAAAGAAATTGTTTTAGCATGCCTTGTTTTTAATTTTATAGATTCAGTTGACATTTAAATGGCGTTCATGACGTATTTTGACCAAAGTGGATATCAGTCACCTTGGAGTGAAAGGTCGATCAATCTATACTAATACTATAAATGTGAAGAGTTTGTCTGTTTGTTTGTTTGGTTGAACGCGGTAATCTCAGGAACTACTGAACAGATTTTTAAAATTCTTCCACTAATAGGAAGCTACATTACTCCCGAGTGCTATAGGCTACTTTTTATACCGGGAAAACATTTTTGTCCCGGAAAAACTTTTTCACGCGGGCAGAGACGCGAGCAATACTAGTAATTTATATAGATAGGTACATATAAAAATACTAGGTAGTCTGTATATTTGTGTATGTTACTAATCCGTTCCTAGCCGAATTACGGGCGCGGCAGCCAATCTCAACGGAGATCAGCCAGGTACGCAGGAGATAATATTATATTGCGCAGGTGTGCGCGCAATTCCTTCACTGTCATAGTCCGGAGAGACGGCAATCCGACATGACCGGAGAGAGAGATTAGGCGCAGGACCAACGGCTTTACGTGCTTTCCGAGGCACGGGGGTATTACACCGCAACTTTTGACTCCAAGCTGCTATTAAGTTATTCTTAAGATGAAAAAACCCTGTCACAATGTTTTTGGCCCGACCTGGGATTCGAACCCAGGACCTCATCGCATTAATCGTACTCGTACCGCGTACGAATAACAACTACGCCACCGAGGCAGTCGAGGGTGTAGTAAGTATGTAAAAATATCTGTATAGATTTCGATTGAGGATTCTTTATGGCGCTACACGAAATTCCAAGAAAAATTATACACGCTGTAAAATTGCAAGAAATAGATGGGGGTACAAGATCCAGGCGGACGGAGTCGCGAGCGGAGCTTGTCTTTGATGCATATTATAATTATTACCTAATCGAACCTAGAAAATTTTGGTGACGAATTTGAAAAAGGTAAATATATAAAATTGTTATAGCTTTTATCCTAATCCGACATAGTTCCTCCGCTGCACCAGATTCAAATAATAGGTATCTGGGCATTATGAGAATGAGAGTGCAAACGCGGCGTATGTACCTAATACCTTACAGTAATTTGTGATCCAAAGCTCTTTGTCGTGTTATTGTTTATAAGGAAATATGCACTTTATCATAGACGAACAACATATTAAATAACTCGATATTCAATTAAAATTCTCGTAGTTCCGAATACTTATGAGGAAAATCGGTAATTTATGGTAATAAGTATTTTTTTCAACTCTATTCTATGTGTATATTATTATTTTGCACATAATTGGATTAGATCAAACATGCGTGGGTTTTGCATGTACTGTGTCAAGAGTGCACACGTGGGAGCCTTGCAGCGGACGTGGACCTATGTGTCCTTACCTTACATGACGCCGTGATGACACGTCGTGAGGATATTGGCGGGAAATATAGATGTTTTGCGACGGAATTCACGATATACTTTGGCCTATGTATACTATATTCAGGGCGAAAATGTAAACATGTACGTACCAATCTAACTGCTTTTTAATCATTTTTACACTATAATCATTGATAGAATCATTTTTTTTTATAATGATTGAAATTTAACTAAGCATGTAAAAAATCCACGGGTTTTTTAATACATCAATGACGGAAGTGCAATAATGCGTTGACAGTTCCAAATCTGTGTGTGACAAGTGACAACCCTAATCTAAACAATATAATTAATTATCGAATCGAATGACTTCCAAAGATTCCCACTAATGAAAATAAGTTCGATAAAACAATAAGCATACGAAAAACATAAGAAACTCACCCAATTAGTGATCAGCTCCAGCGGGTTTATAAATATCATGAGCACGGCAGTGCCCACCATGAGAAACCCATACACTGCTTTTGCTATTGACTCTGCGAACGAACATTCTTATTGAAGTTATTAATTCTATTTTCTGTGCTATTATGGATGTTTTAAGAACAACGGTGTCCACTTAACATCAGGTCATTTTCTCTTTTGGCCCTGTCATTACTTTCAAACCGAAGATTCGACTTCAGATTCGGCCACCATAGACCTAAAAAAGACCTTCGGCTTCAGCCAGAAATCGACGTTCGTTCGGACACTCATAGTATACAAAAATTCCCTTAACTATATTAATATTTAAGAATAGATTTTTGAATCTAAAACAAAATTTGACAGCGTCTGCGTATCGCCTTCCCATCAAGTCACCTACAATACCCACGTTACTGTAAAAAAGGTAACGTTCTCGGCAATAAGTCATAAAGTCCAAAGTCGTGCTCAAATAAAGGAATATTTATTTACTTTCCGACATTCATGAATTCGCGTAACCTCGGCGTAACATTTCGCGAGGGTCGCGACGCGGCGTACTGCCTCCTTTTTGCATTAATTCATCCATATCTATCATCTTATCAACTCGACTAAAGGACGGTAATATCATAAATTGCATTCCAAATCATCGTATTTTTTATACATCATAGTGAATATACGAATTGGGCTCTGGCCTTAGTAAGTCTTCCATTGGTCAATAAATAGAAACAACCAGAACTTTGAATTGCAAAGTGTGGTACTGCGCTGAGCACGCCTGACGCCGAGCACCAACGCCCATAAATTACACCAGTGTCTATTACTAGGGGTAACACCCTGTTTGCATGCAGATATAGACACAAACGTGGATGCAAAATGTTGTTGCATTAACAAGACGTTTCTAAAAACCTAACCTAAAAAGATTATGAAATACTTACGTCTTTTAATAACGGTAAAGTTCTGAATCTTCATGAGCGATATTCTCCCTTTGCTGGGCACATGCTGGAGAGCTATTTTAGCGCCCACCACCATCTTGGAAACTGTAACAAGGTATACAGTATTTTTAAAAATATTATAGAATATTACGCAAATTTTTAAAGTATGACAATTTTAATTTAACCATCTGTTTGAAAAGCACTATGCAATGAGAGAGAAACCAGAACTCTAGAGTTAGGGTGCCTTTCCACCAGAGACGTAATATGCTACGTTGCTATGGAGGCGTATGATATCCACCAATCATATTCATGGGTCCACATAGCATAGCACTGGTAGAAACGGGTTCAACTTAGCTATATTTTTTTATATGGATGCATACGGGCTATGGATGCTTACTATGAATGGTCGCGAGTAGTCTAGCTATGTGCAGAGTATGTGTGACTTCTTCACACAGCTATATACCTCGCGGCGGCGCATCTTCATGGCACATCTTACTTGTTCCGCTACGTAGCTTAGCATCAATGGAAACAGTCACATAGTTTCGTAGCATAGCTTTCACATCCTCGCATCATAGCTGCATAGCACATCTCTGGTGGAAAGGCACCCTTACTCTTCACAAAACTACTTACAATAATTAAGATATTGACACAATTGAATGCACTAGGTACATAGAAGCTCATACTTTATTCATTTATGTATTCATAGGCTTTGTTCCATCAAGAATAAATCAATGTCAAAATAGCATTAAATATAACAAACAAAGTGCCGACTACAAATGCTGAAGGCGGAATGTCTCAATTTATCATCTTAACCTTACCAGCATCATAACTTTTTTGTTGAACAGTTAAAATCTAGTTTATTTGTCTCTGGTTGAAACGAGCTAATTTATCATCTGATGGCAAGTTATCGACATGAGATTTTGCGGGTCAAGGTCAAGCGGAGGATGCAATCGCCCGGCGTGCAGTGATCATGGCGGTATCTCTTGACATCGCCAACGCGTTTAATACCTTGCCCTGGGCGTGTATAAACGAAGCACTGCGGTACCACGAGGTGCCACCATATCTTCAGCGCCTCGTCCGATCGTACCTATCTGATAGGTACATAGTGTATCCCGACGTTGATGGGTGGCACCGACGAGCAATAGTCTGCGGTGTTCCACAGGGTTCAGTCCTGGGCCCTCTCCTGTGGAACATTGGTTACAATTGGGTGCTCCGTGGTGCCAATCCTCAAGGCGTCGCTGTTGTCTGCAACACAGGCGATATCCTGGTGACAGCGACGGCTAGGTCCTTCCAGGAGGCTGCCCTGCTCGCCTAGTCTGGTACCGAGCAGATGGTGAGCATAATTTGGCGACTGGGCCTCACAGTGGCCTTGAACAAAACCGTGGCCTTTTCATTCTACGGGCCTCAGAAGAGAGCACCTACAGAGGCCTTTATCACAGTGGAAGGGGTGCGGATTCCCATCGGCTCCACAATTAAGTATCTGGGCTTGGTGTTGCACAGTCAGTGGGACTTCCATGCCCACTTTGAGATGTTGTCGCTGAAATTGCTGCGGGCAGCAGGCGCGCTCGGACGCCTGCTGCCAACCTTGGAGGGTCCCGGTTAACCCTGCAGAAGTAGATACGCTTGAGTTGTGCGGTACATGGCCTTATACGGTTGTCCCCTTGGTGCCGAGTCCTTTAATGTTCGACGCGCCGCTCTACTGCGCAAGCCGCAGCGTATACTGGCGCAACGACTCATCAAAAAAAAGTTATCGACATGTAACCCAATTATTACAATAAATAAGCTACTGAGCATAATGGCTTCCGCCTAATTGAATTTATTTATAACATTAATAAACACAAAGCGATAAAGCAACTAATTACAGTTTAAAAATACGGATATTTAAGCACGAAGAGCATATCAAAACATAATGATCATACTTTGACATATATAATCTAACCCCTAAACAAAGTCATCGGCCCGAAATGAGAGTATATTCTGTAAATATAATCAAATTACGGTCCAAGCTGTTCCTGTAAAACATAGGCGTATATAAAGGGGGGGCCGGGTGGTCCGTGAATACCCAAGAATTGCGTGGTGCCCACCCACAGAATTATGATGCATCTTCTTACTATAATATTGTTTAAAAACGACCAAAATTATCAAAACTACGAGTAGGTACACAGTTACTGGTGGTAGGTCTCTCATTATGTAAGAGGCCGTCTGTGTGGGTACCACCGCAATGTCTATTTCTACCGCCAAGCAACAGTGTGCATGCACTGTTGTGTTTCGGTTTGAAGGACATTGTAGCCAGTATAACTACTGGACATAATGAGACTTAACATCTTATGTCTCAGGATGACGAGCGCAGTGAAATGCCACACAGTACTTTGTAACTCAAGGTGCTGGATGGTGTTGCTACTGTTTATGGGTGGCCGTATCGCTTACCATCAGGCGAACGGCATGCTCGTCTCGTCATTCAATGCTATAAAAAAAAAAAAAAAAAAAAAAAAACAGAATTCATTATATTTTTAGGCTAGATTACTCTAACTACGCCCATTGTTAAGAAATATGGGATGCGTTCTAGTGTTAGAAAAATCAGATTAAATTATTATACAAATTATGTTGATGACAATTTGGTAAAAAAATCAAACTTACAACTGTCTGGACTCTGGAAGAATGCAAGCCTGTTCAAACCGTTTAAGATAAACCCACACGCAATCTTGCTCAATCTGGAAATCGAACGTGGGAACTCAGAGTAGTAGGAACACCTTAGCATTATACGCCGCCACTAATCCAAAGACATGATAAATTGTTTTGCATCAAGAACTTAATGCGTTTGGGGTCAACCTACATCAAAACGTTGCGATGAACGCGACGTCACAAGTCACAACGCATATTATTATCGTAAACTCAGAATGTTTACATGAAAAGGTCTTCCCACGGTCTACGCTAAGAGTGACATAATATTTCATTTTATGGTTATACTTTATGCAATAATGCTTTACATACAATTGTCGTCCATCAAATACTTCCATTGGGATTCCTTCAAAAACCTCATATTAAACTTGTTAATTAAAGCTTTTGTTCGTTCCTACAGTCCAATAACGATTTGGTGCAACTGCTCTGACTTTAAAGTTTGTCACGTTTGGTAGCGAAATTATTGTTTCTAAGCTGTAGATTTTATGGCACTTCAAACTGCGTTCCCTTCGCCCCACAAAAAAATTATTCATAATATTATCGTGCCTTAGGCGATATACCGTAGCGACGCATCTTTGGGTGTGCGTTTACCATAAAAGATACGTGTAGTTACGATATTGGTCGTGACATCATAGTAATATGTTATTAATCTTGTCATCTTAAGAAAAATTAGGTTCTAATAACTATTGCAAAGTCGTTGTTATTTTACTCTGTAATGCTAATAGGAAAGACGCACGTGACAACATAAGTTCAGTTAATGTGACTGGAAATTTACATAAGTTGATAGCCTCTATGACTATGAGCCTGCTATGAAATGAATAGATACGGGATCGATTCCCACATTGAGATGAAGATTTTTGAGATCCGGGAATGGTATTATGTTACGGAAAATTCTCAATAAGTCGTATTTTTCGTAAGCTCATTACAAAGACTCAAATAGTTAAATTATTCATAGTTTGTTTGTGTATGTGTTTTTTGTCCATAATAATCTTCAAAACGGAACCTTATTTCGAAGGCCCCTTTATCGGCTACTAGAATTTCATCTTGGAAAAATCTTTCGCGGGTGTCGAACCAGGAGCAAACCTATTTAAAATACAATACAGGTACAATCACCAAATTTGGTACTAGTACACTTTCTCAAAATAAAACGCCCCTTTTCATATTTTACCAAGCAGGTGCAATCGTTTCGGACATATATAAAAGGAAACAGCAGATAACTCTTATTGTCTACTTTAGTTGTAAGTTAAATGTTGCTGACAGACGATGCGCAAGGCACTTATTTTGAACCTTAAGGTGGTCGAGCATACACTTTTCTGACTGGACATACAATGCACACTCATTCATAATGTCACAAAACGCAATCATCGAAATATCCAAGATAATATATACAGTCGGTGGCAGGTTGGTGGCCTTCGATGCGTTTTTTGTCAAAAGCAAATTCCAAAGAGGTTGTAAGATGGAACTGATTGTTTTAAAAGGATTACGTAAATTCTGCCATTCGTATGCTCTGTGCTATAACACACACACACTCTCACGCCTTTTATCCCCGAAGAGGTAGGCAGAGGTGCAACTAATGCACCCACTTTTCGCCGTGCGTATTCCGTCCCATGATGTGATAGGGGGCGAGCCTATCGCCATACCGGGCACAAATTCCAGACTCCGGGCTGATACTGAATTGAATGAGAGGTGTATATTTTTTAAAGTAACATTTTTCCCGTTCATCATACAAAGAAACGATAACCCTTATCAAATTTTACAAGATTTTTACAGATATCAAGTTGGCAAAATGTCAAAGACTTCTTAAATTCAAACAAAAAATGATCAAAACCGAATCAAGTGTCCTCCATGCGTTCGGAAGTACCAATAACAATAAATTATTATAATTTTGAATGGATATTATATTGTTTTTAATAAAATGATATATTATCCAATTCCAAAAAACAATTTTATACACAAAATATAAATAAATTACAAAGATCGAATAGTTATGGATGCAGTGATGGACAATGACGTCACTTCCGTTATTGACATAGTACGACTCCTATCCAAAAACCAGGATCTGATTTTTTTTTTTTTTTTTTTTTTTTATTTATTTATTTGTATAATTTACATAACCTAATATTTCTTATTCTAGATGATGCAATCATAAATTCAATTGAATTTTACCGTGCATCATTATCATCGACAAAATAAATACTTAGTTATAATTAGTATTGTACAATATTATGACAGTTTAGGGTAGATTACGCATACGTGTATGAATAATTAGAACATCGGTGACTGAGCTGTCCGTCGAAATAACAAACTGGCGGTAGAAGCCCTCGATTACAAGGCAATAATACAGGTTGCTCCCGAGATATTGATTATACCTATATATATTTTTTTATTTTAATTTTTTATGATTGTATGAGCTTAATCGAAATTGTAGCAATTTGATAATGATAGAGGCACAGTGTAGATAAACATATTTGACTGTAACATGAATGAGCCAGCTGGACCAATTTTGTACCACTTACAAAAAACCAACGTGAAGGAACAGCTTGCTGTTGCATTTTATATGGTGACTGAAATTTCAAGAGCCCCAAACATTCCGCTCCCGGCCCATTAAGAAGTCGCTTAACCACTCGTGTTCAAGTATTTCTGATAACATCAGCTAATATACTAACAATTAAAACCTAATTAACATAACCCATTAGAAATTCAAATATCCTTTAAATATGATCCTTGATTGTTTGATTTCGTGATAGACAATTATTTACCGATACTAAATGTAAAGTGTATTTACAATCTACACTGTAACTCCTTTGGCAAGCTATGGGAATTTAGTTCCGGATAAATGGCTCAGCACGATAGGCTGTGAATACAAATGAAGTGCCCTTGCTTCCCTCACAGGGCCGTATTTACCACATCATTAAAACCAACTGGCGTAAACAATTAGTCATGCCGGCATAATTGTGGTGACTGAGAGATAAAACGGCTTTGCTTTGGGTATTCGACAACTTTCAAATATTGCACTTATCATTTAGTTTAGCCTCGGTGGCGTAGTTGTATTGCGATATGACTGCAATGCTGTCTCGGGTTCGATCCCAGGGTCGGGCAAAGTGATATTGGGTTTTAAATTCAATATCAGCCCGGAGTCTGGAATTTGTGTCCGATATGGCGATAGACTCGTCTCCTATCTCATCATGAGACGAAATACGCACGGCGAAAACTGGGTGCACTAGTTGCGCCTCTGCGTGCCCTTTCGGGGGGATAAAAGGCGTGAGTGTGTATGTATCATTTAGTTGCCGTGCCGAGACATAAAGAAATTGCGTATCTCTATACTCACCCTCTCTTTTGATGGGTGTTTTACTATTTTGTAAAACTAATACACACGTGTCGAGATATGAATAGTGTTCTTCACCTGATGAGAGACGACACGATTTCCCAACAGTTTCAACACCATCCAAAAGTTATTGAGATTCTATGACATTAATATTTGAGTTAAATTTAATATAGCATCTAACGTGTAATTTGTTTAGTCTATTAATTGCATGATATAACCGATTTGTGTACATTTACTATTACTGGTCTTTCATATGTAAGAGTCCGTCTGGGTGGGTACCACCGCAATGTCTATTTCTACCGCCAAGCGGCAGTGTGCATGCACTGTTGTGTTTCGGTTTGAAGGACATTGTAGCTAGTGTAACTACTGGACATAATGACACTTAACATCTTATGTATCAGGATGACGAGCGCAGTGGAATGCCTCACAGTACTTTGTAACTCAAAGTGCTGGATGGTGTTTCTACTGTTTATGAGTGGTCGTATCGCTTACCATCAGGCGAACGGAATCCTTGTCTCGTCATTCAATGCAACAAGAAAAAAAAGTAGATATCGGAACTCAAGACAAAAGCCAATGTACAGGCAGCAGCATCAGTAGCTGAACAAATTCAAAATTTCAAATTGCTTACATACTTTTGTGTTCTTACTAATCATTTTTTTCTCTTCACAAAAATAAAATAACAGAGATTTACTTTACTTCAGACGAAGAAAAAAATGTTTCAGTTTAACTTAACGCATATATAGGCGATATGAAATTTTGATTTTGTACAGATACTTATGCTGCTGACTGTACATAAACAATTTATTTATCTTTATAACCTCAAATGAAACAAATAAATATGCGAATAAATTGTACAAAAACACCTTAAATATACGACATCAATGAAACGCCAGTATCTCATTTTTTATTGGACAATTTAGTGTAAATTATCCACCTCTGACCTATCAAGGTAAGATCCGATAATCAAATGAATGAGATCAGTTTTGATTGCTGACATTGCGAGAACTCGGCCGAACGTGCTTTTAACGACTATTTCCTCAATGTAACAGATATCAGAAACGTTTAACTGATATCAACACGTTGCGTTAAGATAAACAGTTAAAATAAAGGATATATTTACGAATATTGTATTTTCCCCAAGGCGAGTGTGAAATTGTCAGTTCGGACACTGTCTGTTTTTATTTCCAATGACGAAAAGAACGCATAATGATAACTGTAGGGCATTATAGAGCTAATTACTTCACTACTGTTTAATATATAAATATAAAGAGAGAGTTACTCGCACATTGATCTAATGTTGTATTCTCTAACAAGAGAATCTTGGATTTAAAGCCCAATAAAGTTGTAGGAACACTTTGCATACGGTTTTTTTATTACATTCTCACCCCTAACGTGCGTTAATTTTTCGCATTAACTCGACATTTACTTTTGAGAGCGTACTCTTATTGGGTTCTAGTAAGTCATCGCTCGCCGTATAATAAAAACCCCGAATATGCTCATGTTAGCATTTCCTAATTAAAAATGCGCTAATACCTCCTAGTAACTATGCTAACAAAATTCTTCAATCCGAAAACCTGCGAGTCGATTCTATCCTAGGAATGACAATAATACGGATTGCGGGTAGACGCAATCAAATGTATAAAATACTTTTGATTAATGCCTTATTGCTGTTTTAAGATAGTACCATAATATATTGATTCTGTAATTTAAAAAGATACTACAACCTTGCTATATAAAAGCAAAAGCTCTCGTCCTTCTTCCTCCTCCACCGGTCACGTGCTATCGAAGAACAACTACGCATTGGCAATCTTTATTATTAATTTTCAATATATTTTTTTTTATATTGGTGTTCCTGTTCAATTAAATTAAAATTGAAATTCTAACATTGCATTATAATAAAAAAAAGAAACAAGGGGCTCACCAATTCACTCAAACATTTTTATTATCTGATTACCCTGCTCAGTTTTTTGTGTAAACTAAAATCACCGCGCTGATAGATTCAGCTTTTTGCACTAGACATGACAAAAGTTTTTATGTTTATTTAATAAAGATTATAATTAACTGTCATCGCTCAAGGGTAAATCTATACTAATATATAAAACTAAAGAGTTTGTTTGTTTGTTTGAACGCGCTAATCTCAGGAACTACTGGACCGATTTTGAAAATTCTTTCACTAATAGGAAGCTACATTACTCCTGAGAGCTATAGGCTACTTTTAATCCCGGAAAACTTTTCCACGCGGGCGGAGCCGCGCGCAATGCTCGTCTTTTATAAAATCCTTTATTATAAGCAGTAGATATATCTAAAATGTTTTCATTCGCTTGTTATGGGATTGCGCCGGCCGTCAAAACTTATGTTAATACTATTATACGAATTCATCGTCGCAAATAAAAAAAAACTTTTAGTAAACTTTGAATTATAATATTGAAATATGGCATTATGTAAGCAATCAGTCACTGTAAGTAAAGTAATAATTATTATTTTCGATTCTGTATTGAGCACACGTTATACGCAATATATGTTCGTGTTTTGCAGTTTTCCGGGAAATAATAAATACATAACGAAAATATTAGCTTATACTTATTAGCTCTACAAAAACTGTTTTTCAAAAGGATATTATTTTTGTAAACATAAGAAACTCGTCAACAATGAAAAATCTATATAGGGCACACAGCTAACTCCTAATTCCGTTCCCAACGCACAAGCGAGGTAGAATGCGATGTATCAGATTGCAACGACTTTGATATTGCATAAACTGTCGTTTTATTGCTACTTGAGATTTAAACAAGTTCCCACGGTAAGAAAATAAAATAGTTATTATTTGACTTTGACTTTTTATTATCATTTATTTGGGTGCATAAATTAGTATGTGACTTTTGTATTTAGTCGGCTTATACATTTATGTGATGAAGTCTAGTGTTTTTATAAACAATATACTTTTGGTCAGGGCTCCGCCCGCGTTAATGATTTTCTCCGGGATAAAGGTCCCGCTTTATTTTTTCCCCGGATAAAAAGTATCCTTTGTTACTCGCTGACAATGTAGCTTTATATTGGTGAAAGAATTTTGAAAATCGGTTTAGCAGTTTTTGAGTTTATTTGTTTCAAACATACAAAAATACAAATATTTCTTCTTAAAATTAAAATTAGTTTAGATTGGAATTTCAATTAAAAATTATTTACGAAAACTGTCGAGTTAATAAAACTAGTCAGTGGGATTTGAATGTGGCAAAAACATGACACGACTCCGTTCGTTTTATTGGGATTGGTTGAGAGAATAACACGTGACTGACGTATTGATCTCTCGATCAATCACAAACATCAAAATTAAACGACATCGTCTTATGAGTTGCGTCTTTTTGCCACATCCTGAGCCCACAATACGCGATTCGATAATTACATACTTATAATATTTGTCATCTAGATTAGGAATAAAACAAATGACTAATCAACTGTAACAAACCAAAGAAACACTACTTTTTTTTACAAATATATCGATAATTAATGATAATGACATTACTAATGACACTGTTTACCTATACTGCCTGCGGTTAAGCTCAATACTATAACATATTTTCGTAATTAATGTTGTGTACATCTATAGTTGGTGCATATATTAGTTACAAGGCTAAGGGCCGATTTCGCCGCTTGCTGATAAATGCTTTTTGTCACATAAATGTTTAAACCGACCAAATACAAAAGTCACAATAATCTATGCTCCTAGATTAGGGTGTGACTTTTGTGTTGGGTATATGGTAGGTTGCGTTTATCAGCAAGCGGTAAAATGGGCCTTAAGTAAAGTTTATTAAACTGTTGCACACACATGTACTGTTGATGATCCTATTTAAATAAATAAGTGTCGCACTGCATTACAGAATACAATCGCGATAAACGCTATATTGTCTTATAGATCTACTTTGTTAATATTAAGTGAATGTCTTTTTAGGTCCTTAACAGTATGCAGATTGCAACAATTTGTAACAAACTTGATAATTTGAGTAATTAATTGTTTTCATGCTCATAAAAAGTAGATTTATCTGTTTACGATGTTTTTTTACGATATTGTTTACATTTGTAATATATCTAAACCGATAGACGATAGGACATAATATAAACTCACAAATTACATAATATAATAGCGCATTTTAATTATTAAAAATATTTTATAATATTTAACGTCCACATTTTTACTGATCTTATTCCACGACTGGCTGGATAAAATGCGGTTTGTATACTTCTAAAAAATCCATAAAGAATTAATATTCTGAATTCAAAAATATTGAAATTAATTGTGGCATGTTTCCGTAGTATTATAATGCTCTTTGGTGGCAAGACTTGTGCTAGATAGGTAAAAGCGAATGTTGTACCAAAAATTAACGCCCAAACATAACAACTAAAGTAAACAAACCTTTAAATATTGACACAATTAGATTGATAGTTGTTTACAATTTACATAATTATTATAAAACCGTACACGAGGAGAATTTTAATTAAACGCGGGAGCAAATTACAACGGCGTGATGCGAAAATTCGTTGGTAGAGTTTTTTAAATGTAAGTAATAGGCCAATCATTAATTTATTTTTTTCTTGGTGGTAGGTCCTTGGTATGCCAGTGTCCGGCTGGGTAGGTACTACCACCGAATGTCTATTGTATTCACTGTTGTATTTGGATTTGAATTAAATTGTAGCTAAATTTTAACTACTGAACATCTAATGCTTTAGGATAACGATTGCCATTTGCCTTGCAGTGCTTTTTAATGCAATGTTCGGTTGCAACTATGCTATCTTCTGTTTATGGCACTTACCATCATGCGTGCGGGTAGCTTCATCATACACGTGAATAACAAAAAAAAACATTAAATATCTCTACAATATTAATTAAGCACAATAAAAATATATTCACAATTTAATTTCATCAGAAAAATGCAATAGTACCTATACTTTATATTTAAAGGCAAAGGAAATGAATAATAATCCTACTAATAACTATATTTCACAAAAAAAAAACCTAAAAATAACTTACGCGTAAAAAGTACTTTAATTCGCTAACACAGGATATGTCCAAAATAATCCACAGCACACCCACTACAGTCGCGCTGCGGCTGTGTCGAACATCGACTGCGCCCGCGACCCGCCTCCGCGGTATATACCACTACAGTGACGTACATCGTACAGCTAAATATTTCTACAAAAAATACTCACACTTACGTAAAAAAAAATAACCCTTGCAATGCATGAATCATTTCCTTCGGAAAAAATAATAATTATGGAATTTAATGGCTCAAAAGGTCATTGTGCGTTATTTAACGTTCATAATTTTTACAGCTGATACTTTGGTCGGGAAATGATCTTACTTTTTTGTATGAAAAATACATTATGTGTACTGTAGATGTTATTATTAAAAACTAACTACGCAGATTCTTTTAAATATAAGCATGATAACAATGTACAAATAATTCAAAAACATAAGCTGAGTAATGGAAAAATTATGCATGGACTAAAGTAAAAATTTGTGTATTCGGGTTAGGTAAAGATATTTGGTTAATATTTTTCAAATTGCTAATTACTTTTTATACTTTTGGTCACGAGGATATAACAAACACTATAAAAACGAATAACAAAACATTACACTGTTATTAGTTTAAATTGTAATCATTCTAGAATGAATGTCGTACATGTAATATTAAGTATATAGTACCTGGGTGACCGAGCCTTGCTCGGGTGATTCTTTTAATACATACATGGTATTTATTACTTTAAAGGAGGTCCTAATAATATTTTCCATTTCAAGAAAACATTCGCGACTAAAGTCAAATGTGTCGATACCTACAGTTACCTTACTATTTTAAAAAAAATCGGTTCTTCAACGGTTCAGATTTTATATTAAATCTCAGGTTTCATATTTTTTCCATATTGAATTACATCACGAGAAGATACATGGTTCAGTTCTCAGCCCTTGTCTCGCTTAGTTACGTATTGATAAAAAACGAATGTCCTATATTTATTATCATGGTTTAAGATAATTATATCCACACCAAATTTGGTCTTAATCATATATTTCGCGGTGTAATTTCTCCCCTCTTTAGGTGTCCTAAGTTAGTGATTAATAAATATGAATATCCCATATTTATACTCAAGGTACATCTATATCAAATTTCACCATAATCGGTTCAATGGTTTAGCATCTCCCCCCTTCTAACCCCCCAAGTTTGGGATTGATAAAATAACTGAATACCCCAATTTCATTTTTAAAGCTCATACTATCTAAATCCAAAATTTCATCCAAATCCGACAAGCCGTTTCCGAGAAACTAATTACATATATTTATATATGCCAATGTATAAATATATGTACGCCAATAGACGTCAGGAAGAGTCACATTTTTCAGTTAATGTTTAAATTTAATTACTGAAAACACGGATAAAACAACATTTTCTAAATATGAATCCTAGCCAGATTGATTTATCGCCCCGGAAACCCCCTGCATGCTAAATTTCATGAAAATCGTTGGAACCGTTTCCGAGATTCAGATTATATATCTACAAGAATTGCTCGTTTAAAGACATAAAATAAGATAATAATATGCGACTTTTACATTGTAAACAAATTTGACAAGCTGCAATGTTATGAGCATTTTTTATCATATGGTAAAAAAGTTAAAAGATGATATTTAAAATAGACAAAGTATGAAGGTACTTTTCATGTGATTAAAATTATAAATTTTAACGTTACAATTTCATCATAGTGCTTTAGGCGCCGCGCAGACGAATTCAACCTGTTGCTGAGACACTACTAACACTGACAAGTGTGCTGACTAATTATTGACCGGGATGTAATAAAATAAAAAAAAAACATGGCTTGTAGAATAGTCACTAGGACTCGCGTTTCTACGAAGTTGGCGTCTTTGGTCAGCTACGAAAATATATTTTGCTGACTTACATAATTAGGACCAAAATTTCGTGACGTCATTTGTTTATAAACAGATTTAAAAGAAAATGTGTACGGCATTAAAGACCTAATTTCACCTTGGCAGACCGAGGGCCTCAGATTAAATTTACAAGTTCGGTTATACATTTTTATTTATTGCATTGAATGACGAGACGAGCATGTCGTTCGCCTGATGATAAGCGATACGACCACCCATAAACAGTAGCAACACCATCCAGCATCTTGAGATACAAAGTACTTTGTGGCATTCCACTGCGCTCGTCATACTGAGACATAAGATGTTAAGTCTCATTATATCCAGTAGTTACACTGGCTACAATGTTCTTCAAACCGAAACACAACAGTGCAGTCACACTGCTGCTTTGTGGTTATTAGTAAATAGGTATAAACCTACAATGATTTTACACAGTACACAATAGTCCGTTATTAGTGTATAAATAGGAAAATTAAAAAAACTAATACCATGTTCATCCTATTTATTGTCAAGTTAAATACCTATATCCCACTTTCTGGAAACAAGGGTAAACGGCGGTCACCGGGCTGCCTACCTAACGAGTCCGCGTTACGTCTGCGGCCGGGCCGTGCGTCAACGGCTTGGGTATACTGAAGCAAATGTCACAAAAAATACGAGGATAACGTATGCCTCAGTCTCTTTTACCAGCGGTTTTGTTCAGGAGGAGTTTTGTTTAAAAGATAAACCAATGTAGAGTAGCGGTATTTTCAGTGTTTGATTTATTTATGGGCCGCGGCCGAGGGGACAGCATATTTAAAAATAGGCGCGGCACAAATTAAACCAACATTCTAAAAAAATTATGCGACACAATATTTTGTGTACCTGACCTGAGGATCTTTTTAGATCAGCCTTTTAAACAAAACAGCATGTAGGCAAACGGACATCGAACGAATCCAACGTTTTGTGGGACTATTTTACAGATTGTTGCAAAGCGCGACTACATATAGCATTAGAGGCCAGGCCAGGATGGTTGATCACTTTAAGTACAAAATGAATGGCCTATACTCAAGTTACTGAAATTGATAAAGCAACTGTCATAGAAGTGTTGAGTTTCTCAGCAACAAGTTGACAGAGTCCACGTACTTAGGTTCATAAAATGCAGTATTTTTTTTGACAACCCTGTAGGATTCGCCACAGCTACCTTTACCTGTGCATCGTCAGTCTTCACCCACAGACCGATTAATCAGCCATGAATGTATATTTAGTAAAGTCGAAGTACCGCAAA
Organism: Sphinx pinastri; assembly: GCA_947568825.1. Lineage (NCBI taxonomy): Eukaryota > Metazoa > Arthropoda > Insecta > Lepidoptera > Sphingidae > Sphinx > Sphinx pinastri. Next base: position 1,400,034 of record OX387627.1, on the reverse strand, counting down.
TTGTTTAACAAACTAAGAGATGGCACAATGGTGTTATTCGATTGAACGCCTGCCCTTGTGTACGATTGTCAACAGAAATTATTAATGTAACGCGTAAAGTCTGTAGAACTGGATTAGATAAATTATTTATATTATATTTAGATTTATTTTGTGGGTAGAAGTATATGTCAAGGTTTTAAAAAAGTATAAAAGTGAACTGTATTAAGAAAGTAAAAATTTGTATCTGGCCAGTAATATTTTGGTAGCACCTCCCAAGTACATGTTAAGCATATAACTTTTAACAAAAATTCTCAGTTATGTCTCTACAAAGTTATGTCTTACAGCATTCTGCTCTGAAGAGAATTGTAGCCAAAATAATTACTAGGCACAAGTGCTCTCTGATGTCTCACGGTGACGAGAACTGTACAATATCACGCAGTACTTCGTAATTCAAAGTTCTGAATGAGGTTGCTATTGTTAATGAGCAGGCGTTTAATTTACCAAGCGGCTATTTCGTCTTAACAATCGATTGTACTGAAAACTGGACATTCAACTGATATTTTGTAAAGTGAACATTGTTAATAACTGAGCCCTTGCCCTCCCTTGCACGCCCGGACGGCGCTATACTTCGTGATAGTCAGCATGGGCTTGTAAAACCATTGAGTCTAACATAACTTTACCATCTATCCACACGTTGCGGGTAGCAATTACGCGGTTTTCCGGCTATAGAAAAGAATAGGATTTAAAGTTCTAAATATCGATTCGCCCCTTATCGTGTATCATCCAGGAATAAATTAGGCGTGAAGAAATATATCTACTACTAGGCCTTGTTCCAAGTCTGATGATCTGAGACATGATTAAGGTCACGTAGGCCCAGGGCCTGCAAACAATACAAACTAACCGCTAAAACCCGCAAACATGCGTAATTATATATACACCCAATATTTATTTATAAATAAATAAAGCAGTCACGTAAAGTTCGAACCCTAAAATACAAGTCTTGTGTCGTACCCGTGGGTATATATTTACATACGAAGATTCACAACATTCACCACCAAAAAATATAGGTACAGTCAGCCACATAAGTAGCTGAACAAATTCAAAACTTCAAATCGCCTTTACACGTTAACCCCTTCGTTCCTGGTGCCCATCTCAATGGACATACTTTTATTATTCATGTAACATGAAACGTTGTTAATAAAAACTAAATCTAAACATTGTACCCTACCCGGTGCTTATCTAAGAATGTTGGTATAAACATAAAACAATCGTTCTTTATGTGGGTAGTTCATAATATCCAGTCAAGTTTTGACGTTCGCCATCTCTCAGCGCAAGGCAGGTAAGGGTTCAGTTTTGTATTCGTTTTTATGTTGAAATTTGGCATATTGCTCTTTCTGTATTTTTTTTCTCGTAGATAAGTTAATTATTGTAGTATACATGGATACGTGAACACAATTCAACATAATATTATGTTACAAAAATGCATTTAAAGTTGTGTCCATTTCAATGGATATCAGGTCTCAAAAGTCTATAAGCTATATATTCATGTCAAGTAGTTCTGAGCAGCATTTATGTTTTTTTATAGGTTTTAATCTTACAAAAGTCAAGATATTAACACGATACTCGATATATTAGAAAATGGAGCAATATCGGACTTGGATGAGAAAAGCGACGACGAGATAATACCAGATACACCGCAAAACGATATTCCTGTGGGTAGTGACATTGTGTATCCAAACGAAACACTATCGGTTATTAATTATTTTGATGAGGAGAAAGAAACACGACAACTGAACACTGAACCAGAATCAACCAATATAAAAACGAATAAGCCTCAACATGGCATAGCATGGAGGATGAGGTAAGAAATTTGAAAAAAGAAACCCAAAAATACATAACGACTGCACGCCCTGAGGTTGTGCGTTTGTATACCCACGGAATAGGAATAGGCTGTGTTGAAACATTTTTATTTCTTGGTGTGAATTAAATTAAATGTCTTAAATTTTACGTATGTGAAAAAAAAACACTGGTAATAAAATAAAAGTGTATAAGCGATTTAAAGTTTTGAATTTGTTCAGTTACTTATGTGGCTGACTGTACCTATGCGACGAAAAATCTATATTTTCCAACAGAGCTGGACGGTTTTTAGTTACTATGGTGTCCACAGTTGTAATATTAGACGATGATTTTTTTGCTTTTTGTGTTAATGAAATTTTTAAAAAAAATATTATAAGTATCTAAGTGCTTTACCTTACCGGTAAACAGTTAGAACGTGGTAGGTTAGCTAGGCTAGGACATTTATTATCCTCGCCGGTGAGACCGTGGCGTTTCTTTTCCTCGTAATGTTAAGATATTCCTACCCTTTCTCTTATATCAGCTCCACTTCTCCTTCCCTAGCCTTATTCCCGTCGCCAATTTCCGTGGCCTCTGTACCTATCAGCCCGTGCTGATTGTTCGTTCTTCTACTGTAGGTACTTTAAATTATTTAATAGTATAAATTATGTAGGTACCTTACTGTAAATTGTTATTATATTCTCTACCATGTGATGGCTTGTCATAATTGATTTTAATAAGCCTACATGATTAATAAATGCTTTTATTTTTTTGTAACGGTTTTAACTTTTTTCTGGTTAAATAAAAGAAAAAATTCCAGGACAGATACAAGTGAGGTGAATATACAAGTTAAGTTAAATAAAAACTTTTAAAAATGGCTCCGCTTTCGGCACCAACAAACTTAAAATAAATCCAGTCCTTTAATACCATAGTACCTACGTCATTAGGTTTTCGTGCAGGTACAAGTACCTATCTGCCACCTACCCAGTAGATACCCGCATTCTGACCAATCTTAATCGATATTTTATTGACGTCATAAGCCAGGATATAGAAGGTACATCGTCAAAGATTTTTGCATCGTTTAGGATTTGCAAAAAACTTGAATCACGCGCAAACCGTAACTCACAGGATAATAAACAACGATATTTAGTGCTGGCACGTCGTGTCATTCCCTAGCCTACACCAAACAAATAAACCACTCAAATCTATTTAATATGCACGATTTATTCACTTTGCATTCCACTGGTCAATTGCAGTAAATCACTTTAATAAAACAGAAGATGCGACGTATGAGGCGGGTGCTGCTACGTAGGGGGCGGCTGCGACATACGGCGCGGCGACAGCGTGGTTGACAGCGTGGGCTGAGTACGAGGACGCATAGGGGGCGACGTACGCCGCAGAGGCATAGGGGGCAACGTAGGCAGCGGGAGCGGCGACGTAGGCGGCTGGCGCTACGATCCCGGCGGAGGCGGTGGCAACCGCCACAACGATGAGAGCCTGGAATATAATGTAATGTGTTACCTAAAAAAGAGTATTGGAAAATATTTTCAATTTGGATGATGAAATATAAAGTTTTGGAAATAAAAAGTCATATGTAGTTTGCCAAAAATGTAGATTAAGCTTAACAATGACATCATTTAACAAAAGCAAAACAGTTCACATCGCTAATGATTATTTTCTTAATGGATTTATTTCTAGGAAAACTCTAGTTGACGTTGAAAGATTTGTTGTTTACGTACATACCTAAGCAACAGACATCGCGGAAAATTTTGAGCAATTAAAATTATTCTATACGCGTATCCCTTCACTCATGAATATTAAGATCTCAAAACTGTATAATTAAATATATTAAAAAGTCTGAAAATAAAAATCTGATCAATAAAGTTTAAACAGTGACATGCAAAGTCCTGACTCTACACTATCATGTAGGTAAGTACGTAAGTATCAGGAACTCCTAAAATCTTTTGCTTCCACAGAAGCCAAACGAATCAGATATGATATCATATTTTGGTCTCAGTGCGAGAATTCATTTCTTAATAGTTACAATAAACTATTCGTCCGCTACGCTGAAGACTGTACACATGGCATTGGCTTATAAGTCGGATATTAGGCCAATTTATTCAAGAACAATAAATATACTCACAAATACTTTAGTGAACATTGTGAACTTGTCTTGATGGAGACTGTGTAGGTTGTGAGGGAGTATCGCGATATATACTGTAACATGAAGCAATAAGGAATGCGACGCGCATACGAAATGCCCACGCGACAATCAACGCTCGGATTTATTACGAACGGTTGAGATTTCAAGATCCGCTTCATGAGGCCTATGACCAGCATTGCCTCATTGTTTACCTGTATATTAATTAAGCCCTAATTCACATTGGCATAGACTTTGGTCGGTCCTAACTCCTATGTCCTGGCTGTACCAAATACAACGTTGCCGAATGAAAACAGTATTATTACGAAGAGTAACATACTTGAATTAATTTATTCCAGAATTCCATTTTTTTATATGTTAGACCAGGTGTGAACTGTGAAAATTATAATAATAAGTTAGTTTCCTAGTTTTGATTTTGTATATTATTTGACATGGAACAGAAAATAATACGAAAAAGAAATTCTTCTATGAAATCAGCATCAAAATTGGTTGAAAAATATAAGCAGTGATTCATATTTGAAATATTGCTGTAAGCAAAAGGGGGGGCGTGTTGGGGATATCGCGCTACCTCTTTCGCACGCCTGCTGCGTTATGGCCGGTGAAACTCGGTGACGTCACAGTTTGATATTACTGTTATTTGACAATTACCCTTTCCAAGAAATTTCAAAGCTTTATAACACACACACACATACTCACGTCCTTTATCCCCGAAGGGGTAGGCAATACAACTAAGCCACTATATCTCTACTAAACCAGGAAAACTATTAGTTACAAAAATATTATACCTCCTTGATAGCTGGCTAACAGTTCTCACAACTGATAAGTCAGCCGGCATCCGTTATTCTGCCTCATCTATATTACAAGCATAGTATGTATATTTCATCGTTATATATTTTTGAGGTACCTACGTATTACTCTGTGACACCTAGTTACCTACAACCCCGAGTAGTGAATCGAGAACCCACAGACTCCCTGCACTGAGACAAAATGTCTATTTTTATGAAAAATATATAAAGTGACAATAATATAAAATGCGAAATTTTTGTTTACATGGGTGTTCTAGTGTTGCAAGACCCTCGTGGTAATGGCATGACACGAACGTCAACTTCGATGTTTCAATCATGAGATAAAAGATTTCAATCAAATAAAATTTAACCTGAAATGTGACTGCTGTGGCGTAGTTGTATTGCGTGCACGGTACGACTTTCACGCTGACGTGTCAGGTTCGAATCCTGAGTCCCGCAAAGGTATATCGGGTTTATCTTCCCCTTATCAGCCCTGAGACTGGCATTTGTGCCGGATATGGCGATAGGCTCGCCCCCTACAACATCATTGGACAAAACACGCGACGAAAGAGGGTGCCCTGGTTGCACCCCTGTCTACCCCTTGGAGGATAAAGGCGTGATGTGTGTTTGTCTTGTTTTTTTTATAAATATTATCATGTGAATTACTTTTATCTGACGATAGGACAACAGGCCTTAAGACGAAATACAATAAATCTTATCATAATATTTTCAAGGTCTATTTCATAATAAATCGTGACGATACTTGGCAGATGGTAGGAACCAGTCCAAGGGCGAGAGAAATGTGGAACGCTTTAAATCTATAAGGACGGGCGACACGTAACCAGACGTGCGCGGGGTACTGATGGGGTCTGTCCGCTGCCCAACACGAGAAGCGAGTCTTTCACATTACTAGAGACAAGAGACTCATCAGGTTCTAGCTCTATGGGTGTTAGTGGTCTCTAGCATTAAGAGATCCCTTTGTTTGTCCTCTGTTATATGGGTCAAGTTGAGAAACTAAACGTGGTAAAGTTATAGACAATGTTGTCTAAGAAAATTAGTAAGAACTAGACTTTTAGTCGCGGCTCCGCCTGCGTGAATGAGTTTTCCGGGATAAAAAGTAACCTATGTTACTCGCTGATAATGTAGCTTTATATTGGTGAAAGAATTTTTAAAATCAGTCCAGTAATCTTTAAGTTTATTCGTCACAAACATACAAAATACAAATCTTTTCTCTTTATAATATTAGTAAGTATAGATAAGAAACCTCAAGAATAAGGATACAAATTATACTAATTATGTTTTAGGTATATCCTACTTAATATTATAAACGTGAAAGTTTGTAAGTATGGATGTATGGATGTTTGTTACTCTTTCACGCAAAAACTACTGAACGGATTTCGATGAAATTTGGCACACGGGTAGATTATGCCCTGGATTAGCACATAGGTTACTTTTTATCCCGGGTAAGGGAGCGGGGGGGAATGGGGTCCTACTAAGGGAAATTGTCAATAAAATTCATATTTATAGAAAGTATAGTTTTTTAAAATCAGGAACATGAATCTTACTTATCTAACTACAAAATAATTATAACTTCAATGTTTTATAATAAGGTATTTGTCTGTTTTTAACCTTTTTTCAAAAAAACAACGACGCTCTCATTACCCTCCATGGTGGGAAATGAGAGCCTATATAAATCCCATATGTATAATGGGAGCCATTATATTAAATCAGTCTCAAATTATTGTTACAAATCATTCTCAAACATATATTAATGAGTTAACATTAAAAGTCCAAACATAAGGAACAAATGTAGGCAGCGCAATCAACAGCATCAGAACATTCTTGATATGCCCAGCTCCCGCAACTTCTGCAATGGAACCACAATTCATTATCTTTGCCCGTATCAAGGTAGATGGCACACAAAGCTGCTTCCTCTGAGTATTCAGCCTCATCATCGCAAATATCATGAATTTTTTCTCCTTCAGATGTGTCATCACTTTGAAGTTTTTTGATCGCATTTTCTAAAATCTCGTCAGTCCAAGAGCTTTTCGTAGTCATGCGATTCCTATTCCTTGGCTTTTGACATCTGAAAAATAAAAACAATGAAGCATATGTCAGCTAAAGCTTCTTAGATATATTGGGTTATGAGAGCTATTATGGGGTTATGACAGCGAAGTAGGCTCCCATTAACCAGCGACCACCATCTTAGATTTTAAACGAAAACATAATTACCTAGCTAACTATCATACTTTAAATGCAGAAACATAAAATAAGATAGATCTGGTCATTAGATTAATGTGCACAAATTATAATAAACATATATTTTGATACTTACTTGGGGTTTGGAATGTCGTGAATTCCTATAAGCACAGAGTGAAAAACCGACGACCATCTCTCGCGACGGAATGCGTGGCACTGTCCAGTCAAGCGAGTTGGCCGAACCTAGTCCATGTTATACGAAGGCTTCCCAGTGGCGCCTGAGCAAATACGAGTCGTATTTATGCCTATATTCTCACCGCTCCCATAACCCACCCGCTCCCATTACCCCCCGCTCCCCTAAATATAAAGCGGGACTTTAATCCCGGCAAATTGTCTCGACAGTCCGTTCCACTCCCAAGTAGGCAATCGCCGCTATAATACTATTAGCATACCTTTGCTTAATACGCATAATATTGGAGCAATGGGTCCCAGTGGAACCTCGTGCCAAAAACAATCGAATGTTGAGGTTTCCGCAATGAACCAGAACATTCGCGTAATAAGACCCTAAGTTAATAATCGAGAGAATGATAGGGTAATTAGTGCTACCAAATATTTGTGGTACAAGGGCTGCGCCACAATATAGTGGGTCAATTGTCACTTCAGTTCTTTTAACCCGTCAACGCCCGCTTATATATAGCTATAAGCTAATTTCCTTATTTCCTTATATAAATGGACACCTGTCCACCGCGGGCTTCCAAGGATTAAATCTATAATTATATCGTGACTGCTTCGTTAGCGTAAGTATGGCGGTACAGCACCCTGTGGTAGTGATATTGGATTTTGTACTCAGTATCAGCCCGTAGTTTGCAATTTGTGGCCAATATAGCGATAGGCTCACCCCCTCTGATATGATAAGACATAACACTCATGGCGAAAAGTGGATGCCCTGTTTGCATTTCTGCCTACTCCTTCAAACATAAAGGTATTATGTGTTGTTTGTTTCTAATCTTCTTTCTACCTTCCTTTGAATAATAGTGTGATACGCGGCGAATGAAATCACAGTTATATTATATGGACCACTCACTATAGTCCATGCGACAATGAATGAATGAAGTAATGAGAATGAAAAAATAATACAAATTGTATATTCTTCACACTTTAATTGCACTTAAAACAATTTTCTAAAAATGTAATATCTAGTACATACTGTAACAACTGTAAGGTCCAAAAAATAATTGTTCCTGAGGATGTATCGCTTACTCACACTGTGACTTATTTCTATTTGTTTATCTTTTATCATCAGTTTTACCCATATGATCACTAGGCAATAGCAGAAAAGTATTATTGGCCAGTGAAGACATGGCTTCGTTACAAAAACATTCGTCCATAAAGCACTAGCGTCGAATATCGCCACTGTACGCACATTACAACTATATTTACAATGTCAGCCGCCCACTGAATCACCTTGATCTTCCATTCTCAGGGCTTCCACAGCTTCAGCAGTCCGTCCTCGCTGTACGTCGCCAGTAGATTTTGATGTGGGTGGTGCGTCAGACCTATCACCGCTTTCTCGTGAATCTATAATCAAATTTCCATTACATTACATATTATAAGACAAAGTCCCCTCGCCGCGTCTGCCTGCCTGAACGCGATAAATCCAAAAACAACCGAACGGATTTCGATGAAATTTGTTACGGAGATAGTGTGAGACACCAGGAAGGACATGGTCTACTGTTTGTCGTAATGCATAAATTGTTTCGGTCCGCCGTACTACGAAGGAAGCTATGAAGAAATACATTGCTTCACTAGTACGGTACAGTAGTACTATTGCGATAATCGACCGTGTGTGGTTAGGTTATAACGGTATAACTACTGGACATGATGAGACTTGACATCTTGTGTCTCGGGATGGCGAGCGCGGTGGAGTGCCGCAGTGCTCTGTGCAAGGTGCTGGATTGTGTTGCTACTGTTTGTGGGTGGTCGTATCGCTTGCCATCGGGCGAGCGGCATGCTCGTCTCGTCATTCAACGCTTAAAAAAAAAAAAAAAAGTATATAATGGTTAGTAGTGAGTAGCGACTGACATTGATGGTCCTCTCGAGCTTGCCGGTGGTGGTGCAGAAGGCGTAGAGCACGAGGTCCTCGCCGGCGCAGTAGACGAGGCGGCCGCGCGCACTGAGCGCCGCGCACACCAGCGCGCCGCCCTCCTCCGACCGGCGACCGCTCGAGAACGAACGCACGATCTGACCCTGCCCACCACATACAACATGCAACAATACTGACGATACAAGAACCGATAATTGCAATAATATACAGGCTCATTTTAACATTGCGTTACTAAATGAAATCACATACTTATCTCCTTGTAAATAACACTTTCCATTAAGTTATTTTAACCATAGATGTAAAATAAAAAGTGTAAGTTTCGAACAAAATAAATATCAATAAAAAGTAACTTTAAGTTTACACGCCCTAATGCCACTACTACTACTCTAGAAGGATTCGTCGCTGGAGCAATATCACACTTTCAGTCAGAAAAAAACTCACGCACACGCCATATTCGCACTAAACTAAGAAATGATAAAAAAGTCAGGAAAATAAAATTTAGATTTTTGGTGAAAATATTCGTTTCTCATGATAGTTTTTGGCACGATGTTAGCAAAAGCAAAGACAAGTATATGGTTTCATTTATTCAACGCAATGTCAAAATGACCCTGTATATCGATATTCACATACATACACACTCACGCCATTTATCACCGAAAGGGTAGGCACAGGCGCAACTAGTGCACCCACTTTTAACCGTGAGTGTTCCGTCCCATGATGCGATAGGGAGCGAGCCTATCGCCATATCGAGCACAAATTTCAGATTTCGGGTTGATACTGAGTAGAAAAACCCAATAGCACTTTGTCCGTCCCAGGGTTCGAACCCGAGACCTCAGCATTACAGTCATACCGTAATAAAAGTACGCGACCGAGACAGTCAATCGATATTTACTTACTATATTAAGTATACGTTTTGTGTCCTAATTATGTGAGTATTCCTTATCGATACTTTGAAGTTCGAAGCCTTAATTTCGTTTTGGTGAGGCTTTAAATCGAATTTACAAATACTTTTGTCTATTAAATATCAATACTCCTTATACTTTATTGATACTGATCCACTTTCCTTCCAAGTATCGACACTTTTATAATCAATTCCTCGGGAACCGATATTGGTGCAATATCGATATTTAAAATCTATGCTCCTAATCGATTATCGTACCTGCATATTCATGATCACCACGGTGTTAGTCCGGTTGCACACCACGAAATGGTCAGGATTCTTTGGCGTGAGCAGCAGCGAGTTGACGGGAGGTTCACCTCCTCCGAGAGGCTTCAGCGTGGCGGAGCACTCTCCGGTGCGCACCGACCAAACCTTCACGGTGCCGTCCGAGGAACCACTCAACACCGAGTGCCCGTCCGGAGTGAACACCGCCTCGTTCACGAACGACGTGTGGCCTCGGAACTCTTTCAACATCTTGCCAGATTTCAAACCGTGGATCCTAGTAAATACGACAGATGAGGTTAAAAAGTTCTAAAGTGGTATTAGGTGGTAGGTTTCTCGTATGTTTGACTATTTCTGCGTAGGTATATACCACCACTTGCCTGCTTGTTGAACAAGCTCTGTTGTGGATAGATTTGTAATATTTTACTAATTATAATGACAAAACAGTATGAAACATAAAGTCTAGTTTGCAAGGGGAAAAAAAAATACACCTCATATTCTATTTTACACACAACTCTGTGTAGCATTGCTATTTTTTATGATCAGTCGCGATTCTTACCATCGACCGAATGACCTCCTCAACTTATCATACAGTTATAAAAAATACCATCCAATCAGTACCTTATGGTGCGGTCGAAGGAAGCGGAGAGTATCTGCGTGTTGTCGCGCGTGAACTGCAGACACGTGACGCCCTTCGAGTGCGCGCGCTCCAACTTGCGCTGCACCTTGCCCGTCGATACTTTCCATACCTGCATAATCGTCGTCTAAGAGTGATGATCTGCTAACTCCATTTTTACCGTAAATGAGTTTTTGGTATGATCAGAAAGAGTGAACGAAAATCTAAAAAATCGTCAAACAAATAACTGCGTTCGACACACGACAATGTCAGTTTTCGAGCCTCAATAATATCTGACAACTCCGTTGAAATCAAATTTTCCCGCGTAAAACTTGCTAACTCCTCATTTGGTACCATTCTGTTGCCAAGTGTGGAGCTCAAAATCGGGCAGCATACCTTAATAATTATTTATCGAATAAAAACTGCGGTTTTGTTTTGGCATGTGATATTATTTATCAACGGTGAGCATTGTTTTTGGTTTTTATACGTTAATTTTTCATTTTGTACCACGTTAACTCATAAAAACCTAACGTTCAACAACCGCACGCTTGGATTGCTAGTTAGCCCGTTTTATCTATCTCAGGAACTACTGGACGGATTTTGAAAATTCTTTCACTAATAGGAAGCTACATTACTCCTGAGTGCTATAGGCTACTTTTTATCCCGGAAACATTTCCACACGGGCGGAGACGCACGCAATGCTAGTTTATTATAAATAAGTCTTGCCGAGGAGTTAGACATTATAATTTTTTGAAATTAAAAAAAACGTGGTCTGCCATGTTTTAACACAAATACAAAACCTGTTTATATAAACATTTCTTTGTAGTTTTGTAATTGATATCCACGATTGAGAGAAAAAAAATCTGCGTTGTCCAGTAAAAAGTAAAGCATCTTGCGTAAATATATGAGTGTGTGACAGACTCCGCTGCAATGTGGACGTATAAACATTAAATTTATAAACAAATCAGCATAATTTTAGTATTTCACACGGAAGCTTAATGGTGCTAAGTTTATTTTTCTCCATTGTGGTCGGACGTTACAATAAATTCTGCCGATCCTGAACTAGAGATGAGCGCCGCTGGAAAAATCGCGGTGGCGGTGTACTGATGATTTAGGTCGGCGGTGATGTGGAATTTGTTTTGAACCAATATAGGTACGTTCACGTTCCCGAGGCATCTCATCTCTCAATCCGGCTGGGCAAAATTTCAATATGTTAAATATTGGACAAAGAACTGCGGGCCTCAAGGGGCGATTGGAAGGGTTTTTTTTTTTTTTTTTTTTTTTTTTTTTTTTTTTTTTTTTTTATTGCACTTTATATACAAATGTATATCGGCGGACTTAATGCCAAAGGCATTCTCTCCCAGTCAACCTTAGGGTGGTGCAGAGATAAATAAGGTAGGTGCATTAAGGTAACTAGTCAGGTATACAAGATTACTAATTAAACATATATAAATGTAAATATACGATATATACTTAAAATCAATAAAAAAAAATATATATATATTAAAAATAAATATAATATGAATAATATTATAAACGTCTGAATACATAAAATACATATTATTGTTATAAAAAAAATACATATACATTATATAATATAGTATAGTGCGTTAAGATGGTGACTCTTCTGCTTCGTTCATCAGCAGCTGTCGTACTCTCCTTTTGAAGGCAAACCGAGTGGTGGACGATCTGATTTCGGAGGGGAGCGAATTCCAAAGAAGAATAGATTGGATAGCAAAAGAAGAGTGAGTGAAGTCAGAGCTATGAGAGGGACATTTTAGAAGAAGATTGCTAGAAGATCGGTGGCTCCTATAGTGACTATTGCACAGGTATTGGAAATTTGAGGCTAAGTAAGTAGGAGGTGAAGGGGAGGTAAGAAAAGAGAATAAAGTGGTAAGTGCCCGCAGCGAACGGCGCTGACGAATAGGTAGCCATTTTAGTTGAAGACGATAGGAAGAAATGTGGTCATATTTACGAAGATTATACACGAATCGAATGCAGTTATTTAGAAGGCGGTCCAGTTTGTTGAGTTGATCTGCATTCAGATCAAAATAGCATACATCACCATAATCGATTACAGGAAGGATTAAGGCTTGCACAAGCATAGTTTTGGTTGCAGGCGGGAGGAAGTTCTTCAGGCGGTATAAAGCACGAAGGGTACCAGTGACTCTCTGACAGACAGAGGTTACCTGGGGCCTCCAGCTCAGGGTGGAGTCGATGTGCAGACCGAGATTACGAACACTGGTGCTCCAAGGAATAATGGTTCCGTTAAATGTAACAGGTGGAATTATGGTATTATCGACCCTGCTAATTATCCTTGAACTACCTATGATAATGGCTTGGCATTTCGCAGGGTTGACAGATAAACCAAAATTGTCGGACCAGATTTTAATCTGTGCTAGGTCCCTGTTCACCCTGTCAATGGCTGCGGCCACACAATCCACTCCATCCTGAGAATATAATTGTAAGTCATCGGCATAAAGGTGATACGCGCACTGAAGTTTTTGAGTTAAGAAATTAATAAAGATAGAAAACAATAATGGAGAGAGTATGCCGCCTTGAGGGACTCCAGAATCGATATAGCGCCAACTGGACGAGGCATCGCCGAGTCGCACCAACTGCTGGCGTCCCTGAAGATAAGACGAGAACCAATCTAGAGCCGAAGGGGAGTTCAAAAGGTGGGAGAGGATGGCTAGAAGAATATCGTGACTGACGGTATTAAAGGCGTTAGAGAAATCAATCAAAGCCAACACAGTGACCTTGGTGTCCTCCATGCCCGCTCTAATATCGCCAGTCACTTTGAGTAGCGCAGTTGTAGTGCTGTGACCAGGCCTGAAACCAGATTGCAATGGACACAATAGGTTGTTCAGATGCACAAACTTAGACAACTGTTTGTGTACACAGGCCTCAAGCACTTTGGACAGAAAAGGAAGAATGGATATAGGACGGAAATGTTTGGTAAGTGAAGGGTTAGGAGTTTTGGGAAGAGGAATCACTATGGCTTTCCGCCATAGAGACGGGAATATGCCAGAGGTAAGGGAGCCATTAATGATGTGCGAGATGGCTGGCAAAAGGTGATCCAGGATAGGAATTATCATGCGACGACTGATGTTGTCGCAGCCAGTCGCATTGGTTTTAATGGAAAGGATTATCCTTTTGATCTCGCCCAACGAAACTGGAGAAAACTTAAAAGGGTTAATGTTAGGCCTTGGGAGACCGGCTAAGAAACCTATGGTACGATGCCTGGTTTGGCAATCAAACGGGGTAGTGGAGGAGAAATGACAATTTAAATCATCCAAACCGATAATCGAACCATAGGAATCTAGGTTTTTATTTTTGCCAATACCTAGGGACCCTAGGAACCTCCAGATACTGGCCGGAGAAGATAAAGAAATATTGCTCAGAATATGACGGCGTTTAGCGTTGCGCACCACCTGATTACACCGATTCCTTGCAGTTTTGAATAGGCGCCAGTTTTCTTCCGAACGATCCCTCTTGTACTGACGAAAAGCCCGGTCCCTTCGTCTCATCGCCATCCGAACCCCTCGAGTCATCCACGGTGCAGGGGGGCGTTTTAGTTTTATTCTTCTTACTGGAGCATGGATGTCGAAGAGAGCAGTGACAGAACGATTGAAAATGTCGACTTTATCATTTATTGATGAGGCTGCAAACAAATGATCCCATCTGCAATTGCCAGCATCTCTGTCGAGCTTCTCCCCATCAATGCGACCAAAACTGCGCAAATGCAATACCTTGGGGGGGAATTTGGGGGGTTTTAGGGCGTAGGATATATAAATGAGGTCGTGGTAAGAGAAGCCAGGGGCTGGAATTTGACCATGTGAGGAAACAAGGGAAGGAACGGAGGTGAGGATAATGTCGAGCCAAGTGTCATGTCCATCCAAATTATGATGGGTAGCTTGCAGGGGTAGGACATGTAACTTAACCGAATCAAGGACATTTAGGAGCTTGCGGGACCGAAGGGAGTGGCTGGCAAGGAGGTCGGTATTTAAATCACCCATTATGATATGATGAGCATATTCAGATCCTAAAGATTCCAGAACTGATTCCAGACTGGAGAAGTAGTCGACAGATGGGGGACAGTAAACAACACCAAGCAAGGTTTTCACTCCCTTGACCCAAACCTCGAGGAAAATATATTCCGCATGAGCAGTACAAATTGCAGACGAGGAGACTACAAGTTTGTATGTAAAGTCACTTCGTAAGTAAATAGCGACTCCACCCCCCCTCCTGTCGATCCGATCATTTCTAATCAGAACAAAACCAGGGAGGGGGTAAAGGGTAGAAGGTAAATGAGGCTTGAGCCAGCTCTCCGAAATCAGAACGGCATGAACGTTGGCGCCTGCGAAAGTTTCTGACAAATCGCTGTAGTGACTGGGTACACTTTGCGCATTGATGTGACACACATTGAAGTTGTGACAAGTTTGCAGGTTAAATGTATAGCGCACCCAGTCACCAAGCCCATCAGTTGCTGAGAGAAAACTATCATCACTGGACGAAGCTACGGAAACATTTGCAGAATGAAAGGAGTCATTATCAGAATGCATAATAATATACGAATATGTAAGTAATTAAATACTATCTAAATATATAAAGTTATAAATATCTATATGTTTGTAAATATTATATAAATACAAATATCTGCGTGGTTCAGACAATATAATCGAAGCAGTACAGCGCTACAAACTCTGCACCACCCGCCAGCCAACCTACACACATCAGCACAAAATATGTACACACATAGCAAAAAGAAAAAAAACATAAAATAACAAAATAATAACAAATGGGCAATGGCAAAAAGGACTTGAGACAAAATTATAAAGAAAAAAAAAAATAGTGTTGAATAATATTAGATTTCCGAACGGACCAAGATAGTGACATTTACGTCAACTGTCATATTGACAATTGAGTGATATTATTTTATACAATTCAGAAATCAGAAATATTACGGTAACAAAACAAATAACAAGATTGAAGAAGTGACCTGATAAACAGCTTCTAGAACTTAATAACAGCAAGTTATCAAACGCCATATTAATTCTTGCATTTTTTTATTGCATTGAATGACGAGGCGAGCATGCCGTTCGCCTGATGGTAAGCGATACGACCACCCATAAACAGTAGCAACACCATCCAGCACCTTGACTTACAAAGTACTGAGTGGCATTCCACTACGCTCGTCATCCTGAGACATAAGATGTTAAGTCTCATTATGTCCAGTAGTTATACTGGCTACAATGTCCTTCAAACCGAAACACAACAGTGCATGCACACTGTTGCTTGGCGGTAGAAATAGACATTGCGGTGGTACCCACCCAGACGGCCTCTTACATAATGAGAGACCTACCACCAGTTATGAGGGTATGTTGGGTTTGGGAAGGGATGCTTAGTTCAACGGCGACATGGGCCAAATCACTCATACCCTCTGCTGATTGCCTCTTATTAGTCGGTTTTTACGTCAGGCATGGGATACTGCAGTGAAATTCTATAATCGACCCCAATGCACAGGGCGGGAGACAGGTGCTCGCACCGTAGGACGCCCTCGGCGTCAACGGCAGCGTGAGGTCTACCTGCCACGCCGCCGTCCATTACAGGGATCGCAACAATGTGCTAAAAACACACAAAACTAAAAACAAACAGCCCCCTGCCGCCCGCCTGCGACCCCCGGTGGCCCCTATTAGTCGCCTTTTACGACAGGCAGGGGATACCGTGGCGGAATTCTACAAACGCCCCCAATTCATTTGATCATTTATTTTATTTGGGAGTAAAAGTTTTGAGTCTGTGTTTGAGTGCTAAACATAATGAAATGACAATCCTTTCTCACATAGTACCATAGATGGCCTAGTCCCTACTGTAACTGTTTACTATAACGAAATTCATTTAGAATAATATTATTAGTTACCTATATTGAATACCTATATTTGAATATGCTGAACCTACTTGGTCTAAATGTAAATCAAAATTATTACTGTTAAAATTAAAATGAAAGAAAAAAAAAATCACAGGGCGGAGTCAGTCATCCACCTGGCATCTTCTTTTACGTCAGGAGGTATCCGCCCGTTTCTGTTTTCTCTAAGCATTCTACTTCTGTGAGACGACTACTTCCCAAAAGTGAGCCACCGCATTCCATGACTGTAATCCGGCTGTAGATTATGGATCGCCACAATGCCGGCAGCAATAGCTCTACTGCAATGATAGAGACGAGAGCGCTGCTGGGCCCTGTTCTGCGGTCATTTGTCACTATGGTAATATACGGCCGGTTCCTCTTTGCTGACGATCGACTTTAGCGTCCAAGTTCCAAGGTACCTAGGTATCCGGCCCACGCGGAACGACACCCTGCTTACAAAGGAGAGAGACACAGAGAATTCGGTTCAAATGGGACCACAGTAAAGAGCTATGGACCAGACGAGTCCATGATATAGTATTCGGTAAGGGATGCCAGGCCCTTTAGCTTGGACAGCAGACTTTAAAGAGTGCCCGCCGCCAGATGGCGTGTTAGCGCCTGTGTCAGCCGGAAAGCTATGACGCCAAAACGGCCATTGATTTCACCAGCGGGTTTGCTGTTGGCTACTATTATACTAAGTCCATGTTCGTAGAAAGATAGCTCATTTTTTTTTATAGCGCAGTAGTTTTTTATGTTTTATTTTATTTTATTATTTGAGTATGCCTATAAAGTTTACAATATCACAAACATTGTGATAACAATCAGAACATAAAACTAATTGCAACTCAGACTACAGGCAACCACAATGTGCGTAAAACAATTTTACAACATAATTCAATATAATTTTACAACATCTGCGAGATGCCATGCCGCGCGTCCCATCTATACTTCTATACTATTATATAAAGCTGAAGAGTTTGTTTCTTTGAACGCGCTAATCTCAGGAACTACTGGACCGATTTTGAAAATTCTTTCACTAATAGGAAGCTACATTACTCATGAGTGCTATAGGCTACTTTTTATTCCGGTAAATTTTTCCACGCGGGCGGAGCCGCGCGCAATGCTAGTATATTATAAGCTTAATTTTGGAGTTTCCTATTCTTTATTACCTCCGAGAGAAAGTCCAGTACAACCAAAAAGACCTGCATATCTGCTGAATTGCAATCACCACTCGCAAGTATAACGACTTGCAGGTGATAAAGCAGATGATCCTATCTGATTTTAGACAGTTTTATGATAACCTGCCTCGCAACGAATTTGTTAATGAATAAGTGCTATTTATCAATTGATTGGACATTGGAACTACAGTACATAGTTATTGTGTTTAATTCATAAATGTAAATTAAAATGTGATTATTTATATAATGTGATAAAATGCTAACTCCCATTTAATGGCAAAATAATTCAGATTTACTAAAAAGAATAATGGCTAACTCCATTTTTCTGTGATAATTCTAAATTATTGCGTGAAATGTTACACATATGCGTCATTGATGATGTTGACATTAAATTATAATAATCCCTTCCTAGCTAGGATTTTGGCTTTATAAATCTATTATTTATCTCAGCCATGGCCAAACGCAAGAGATGGCAGAGATCGGCAACCTGGAAGGCTCACACCTGGAAGGGAGCCACGATGCCTCCAAGGTCTAGCTGTGCCACAGCCGAAACTCCCTATGGTGAATGCGGCCCCTGGGAATGATACCTGCGAAGCGAACCGAACCAAAGCGAAAGTGGCAGCTCCACCCAAACTGGGACTAAGGGTGAAATGGTTCCCAAGGAAGTGAACTGATCACCCGTCTGTGCGACTGCATACGTCCCCATTAGACATACATACATGGCCTAACGCAAAGACCAAATAAATCCGATCACTAAGTTTAAAACTCACCTTGATCTTTCCATCATTGGAGCCTGCGGCGAGCGTGTCACTGTCACGCGCGAAGGCGAGACTGAGCACCGCCTCCTCCATGCACATGTACTCGTCGTGCGCCTGGTACCGCAGGTCCTTACGGATCTTGCCCGTGGTAAAGTTCCATACTTCCACCACGCCATCCACGGAGCCCGTTACCAGGTATTGGCCGTCTGGTGAGAACCTGGAATAGTAATACTATTATATGAAACCTGCCTTTACTACCCTCAAATGACATCCTTCTAACGCAATCGTCACAGTTAATGGCATGCGTTTTGTCATCTGTTGCTAAACATACCTGGCACACTCCACATGCGATTTCTGGCCAAACTTGACCATCTTAGAGAGCTGTGTCGGACAGCGATCATCTTCCTCATCCCTAATGGCTGCCTTGCCTCTGAACAAGTCAATAGTAGTACCTGCATAAGGAAATAGCGTGAGTGAATGGGAATGGGAAGTCTATTCAAGCTATATTTTAATGCAGATGATAGTATGGGTCCTAAACAGTTACTTGGAAAATTAACATTCATTACAGTCCTACAGCATATCTTCACTCAGTGCATGCACTTTTTGTGGATGGCACTATGCTTACTCAGCTCAGCTCTATGATAACGCATACTCACGCCTTTTATCCCCGCAGGGGTAGGCAGAGGCGCAACTAGTGCCACCACTTTTCGCCGTGCGTATTCCGTCCCAATATGTGATAGGGGGCGAGCCTATCGCCATATGGGCACAAATTCCAGACTCCGAGCTGATACTGTTTGAGAAAAACCCAATATCACTTTGCCGGACCCGGGGATCGAACCTAAGACCTCAGTATTGCAGTCGTAAGGTAATACAACTACGCCACCGAGGCATTCTATGATAACATACTAATTAAATACACAGTCAGGACTGGGCCTACAACTGAAAGTCTAATAATGTACTGACCAGGCGGTAACAATCCCTGATGCTGCTGCCACTTGAGCGCCTGGCCAAGCAGCGCGAGCAGACGCGAGGACGGCACCACCGACACTTCGCCAGCGAGCCCGGCGGCGATGGCGGCGCGCCGACGCTCTTTACCGCCGCCGCTGCCATACGCCTCGCGAGGGTCGAAGTACGAACGCGTCAGGAGATTCTCTGTGGATAAGTGAACCAAAATTAAAACTGGTGGTAGGTCTCTCTTATGTAGGAGTCCGTCTGGATGGGTTCCACCACAATGACTATTATTACTGTCAAGCAGCAGTGTGCATACACTGTTGTGTTGCAGTTTGAAGGACATTGTAGTCAGTGTAACAACTGGACATAATGAGTTATGAGACTTAACGTCTTATGTCTCGGGATGACGAGTGCAGTGAAATGCCACACAGTACCTTGTAACTCAAGGTACTGACTGGTGCTGCTACTGTTTATGGGTAGTCATATCGCTTACCATCAGGTGCATGGCATGCTCGTCTCGAGATTCAATGCAATAAAAAAATCTTTATGGATTTAATAGAAGCTACAGCTACTTTTCATAGTAATTTTTTGGGTATTTCGCTCAGTTTTCACCCTCTGATGGAACAGGAATTTCATTGAATTAGGGTTGTTTATTAAAATACAATTAAGTCCATATCACAGTAACAAAAAGCACACAACTAAGAAAAGAATCAACACATACCAAGATGTATATAACGGTCAGTCTCCTGCTGCTTCATGAGCAGACAGGGGTGCGTCTGACGCAACAAAGACCGAGCAGCACCCAACTCTCTCAGCTCTATCAACTCCAGGACCACCTGCTCATACAGATCCATCAGCTTTTTATCAGGCAGCTTCAGAGAAGCTGTGGCCTTCAGCACCGTGTCCCAGTGGCCATTGTTGATGTCCGCACAAAACCCATCTACACTGTCTACTGTGTTCAGCGATACTCCTGTCTCCTCCTGATGGAACATGATAAAATCTTGGATTATTGTCAAGCCTTCCCTTGTTATTGTTACTGGGTTTATAGAAGAAAATAGTCTAATGCAGTATTTTCCAAACTATTGGGAGTATTGGGTAGGCCCTAAGAATTAGGACATACATGGGCCCACCACGCCAACAACCAGATAGTCACTGATGGACCAGAAAAAAAACTAATATTCTCATTGAAACAGAACTCTACATATGTAATTAAGTGTTAAAATGACTTAATCCTACTAATATTATTTGGATTATATTATAAGAAAATCTTCAAAAATGCTAGGGTTCTTAATACGAAATGTTAAAAATTTTAAAAACTTATCTAGTAAAAAACTGTTACACAATAGTCTTGTGAGGAGTATTCTTGAATATTGCTCTACAGTTTGGTGTCCACACTATGCCACACATAGCTTAAGGCTAGAGCGAATTCAAAAGAGATTCCTCTGGCACCTTGCTAGAAGCATTGGTAGAGCTGACAGAAGATTCCCTTATGCTGATAGACTTAACTACTTTAGAATGACTTCTTTAGATAATCGTAGAGATATTTTGGACTTAATATTCCTGTTTAAATTGTTTAACAATAAAATTGACTGCCCCTCACTTCTATCCAGTTTCAATATTAGAGTCCCTACTAGAACTCCTAGATATGCGATAACTCCTCTATCGCCTCCACTGCGAAGATCTGTGCTTGGTTGCAACTCTCCAGTTTTTAGACTTTGCAAGCTATTGAACTGCTACAGTAAATCTGTCGACATTCATGCGGACTCATTATACAGTTTTCGAAAAGCGTTACGCTCTTGTAGGCTGAATTAGTTATTATAATATTATTGTTATAATTTTTTCTCTTGTGACAGTTGTGTATTTCATTATCATTGTAATAGCATAATATTTACCAACCTAATATAACTTATATTATGTATCTTTAGTGAGTATGTATTATCAGTGAATGCTGTGTCTACTTATTAACAATCATGTACTTAGACTTAGTATTTTTGATTTCTCTGTATATTTTAGTTGATGTGATAGTGTGTGATTGATTGTAGACCTAATAATAAATAAATAAATAAATAAATAAATATTATAAATGCGAAAGTTTGTAAGTATGGATGTATGGATGTCTGGATGTATGGATGTTTGTTACTCTTTCACGCAAAAACTACAGAATGGATTTCGATGAAATTTGGCAAACAGATAGATTTGTCTTGGATTAACACATAGGCTACTTTTTATCCCAGGAAAATATAAAGTGGGACTTTTATCCTGGGAAAACTCATTCACGCGGGCGGAGCTGCGGGCAAAAGCTTGTATGTAATAATTTTAGGAACCACTGGTCTAATATATACATCTTTCAAATTCTTGTGCACTTATAGGTATAATCGGTGTTATTACCATAATAGTTGATTGCCCGATTATAATTAATCAATTTGTTTAATGATAAATATTATCTGTAGAATGCTGCTATTGCCAGCACTCTTAAACACGTTAATAGATATTATTGTGTGTCAATAAAAGTATAATTGAATATGCAAAGCAATAGATTTCACCTGGAAGTTCTTTTCAATACTTTAAATCGATTTACATGACTCCTCTAGTACCCTGGACTGGCTAGTAGAACGTACCTGCAGCGTCTGCAGGGTTTTCGTCAGGTTCGACTCCTTCAGATACTGCTGGATCAACCGGATCACGCTGAAATAACAGTGTTACTCAGTTTATCAACATGGGTCTAAAATCAATTATGGTTTCAGCGCCTAACCGAAGCACACTACTTACTCTGCTGACTCGATTTCAATAGACATTGTACAGTTGTAAAAATTATTGACTATTCAATATAAATGCGTGGATAAATTTGATAAACGCTAAAATCAACGCTTGTTTTTGGTTGCAAATTTGACAATTGACAAATGTGTAATGACATTTGACAAGAATGATGATTTAATGAATGACAAAAGGAATGAACGAAGGATAATCTAGATCTAATTTGTCTCTGGGAATAATTATGAAAAGAAGGTTGGGAAGTCGATTAATATTATGAATCGATTTGCTATAAGATTGATATTGTCCACCATATCAAGTTAGGAAGTACAATTTACACTAAATAGATTTTTTACTTTGCATCGAATATAAAGTCAACATCAACAGAGGATCTAGCTATTTAACCGATCCAGAGGACGATATCACTCTGGCCATCCGCCGTAAGAACGAGTTCTTGAAACTCATACACTCCACAAGACCGCAGTTCCGTCCTCGCCACCGAGGACCTCGCCGCGTTCCCCGTCGCCCCCCGACCGCCCTAACAGTTCCGGCCCGCGTGCCGACGTAAGCAACGGATAGGATTAGGTTAAAAACCAATCTTCCCCATTAATCGCTGATGTCTCATCATCTCCCAGTGACCGTCCTGAGCCGAGGTCCGTAACCCGTTAGTGGGTTGCCCTCAGCATGGTCACCTAAATTAAAGGGTTGCGAGTGCCAAAAGCGCTCACCCTAAAGTCCGGTGTGGCCAGAAAAGCCGACTCTCGTCAGGCTACTGGCCGTTAGGTCCGCGTTAAAAAAAAAAAAAAAAAAAAAAAAAAGGATCTAGCTAGTAGCAATATCTAAGCTATGATACTCGCACGTCACAATGCAATGTCGTGAATTCCGATGAAATGTGTTACATCACTTGAGACTTGGTCGCTTGGTCGAGTGTGTTGACATTTTGACACTTATTGTCATTTTACACCTGTTGCACACATTTTTATAAACAGTTAAATTATTAATTTGCCCAAATGCTTTTACAGTTTAGTTGCTTATAAATGGATAATTTTTCGACAGTTGAAAAGATCGGAGAGGGTACATATGGCGTTGTATACAAGGCGAAGGATAAATCCACCGGCAAAGAGATAGCCCTCAAGAAAATTAAGCTCGAAAAGTAAGTTTTGGCGCGAAACTTTCGCAGCAAATTATGTGCTCTATAGAAAATTTGGACCTAAAAACAGTTATCGAAGATGTAACTATTGATCCAGTAAAACGCATGTGAAGTGCACATGTATTTACTTGATTCCAATAAAGGGATATGGCTGAGTATTTGAACGTGCCAACCGGTTAAGAAATACAGATACATTTATGAATATAAGTGTGTTGAAGCTTGACGACCGTATGAATAAGTATTTATAGTATTCTAATATCCGAGGTACAGACATATATTTGATTTGCCAGCGAAATATTCATGTAATTATTAGCTGTTAGCGATAAACTTTGCAGGGCGGATGTGCCGATATATTTAGAATCAATTGTACATCATATTTCCATTGCTAGAGCTGCTTAAGCACATTCTGAGAACAAGGTCAGTTCTGGGGATACTAAATAGATGATATTACTTCTCTTCTTGGTTCACATTATGTTCAAACTACACCATGTTTATTGAATTACCAGGTTAATGTAGATATTGTAATGATACGCAAAAGAAATGCTTATAGTAATCATACATAAATAAAAATAATTAAAATTAAAGTGACTTCAAAAACCACGGTAAATTAAATAAGAAATTATTAAAACAAAAGCCATCTTTGCAATTAGTGTTTTTATGTGTACATTAAATATTTTTATTGAGTCAGTGTCTAATTTAGATAGAAAAATATTTGTAAATTAAGCTCAGACTCTAAAAAAATTTGCTTATTAACATATAATAATATACAAATAATAATGTGCATATAAGCATAAAAACATGAATTGCAAAGAAGATAACATTCATTTTTTTTAGAATTTCTTATAAACTAATATAAGTATAAAGTTATATGAATAATTGTTTTTCAGTGGTTTTTAGTTATGATTATTATTTTTGAAAACATTTTTATTTTCTGCGTTTTTTGATATAAAACAGATCTAATTGAACCCAATATAAAAATAATCATTCTTATCCTATTTCATTTTGAGGAGTTCTCTTCTGCATCTTCAAAGTTCAAGGTCAATCAACTATATTTTTCACTGGCTTTTGCCCGTGGGGTCTTGTGCATGAAAGTCTTTGTGGGATAAAAAGTCTTTCCTGTCCTTCAAACCAAAACACAACAGTGCATGCACACTGCTGCTTGGCGGTAGAAATAGACATTGCAGTAGTACCCACCCAGACAGATTCTTACATATGAGAGACCTACCACCAGTAAATCTGAAGGACTGATCTGAGGACTTTAAAATTGTACAATTTATTGTAAAGGCCTAGTTTTTGGGAGTACCATCCAAATATATATAAAGGATCTTGGTTAGAATTTTAGGCCCGTTTTTGGACATGTCCTTCCATAGAAATCTCTTTAGTATTTTCGGAGATATGTACTAACAAACAAACAGACAGAAACAAATCTAAAAATCGGTGATTTGTGTTCTATTACTCTTCTTTGATGCAGGCCGTTTTTGACAGGTCCGTCTTGAAATCTTGAGGGGAGGCCTATGTTCAGCAGTGGATGTCGTGTGGCTGATGATGCTGACTCTTCTCTAGTCGTCCCCTTATTTTTTTATTATTTTCCATTCAATGTACAGACACGCCGGGTTCTACTACTTTATTATAGTATCTATCTTGAATGAGTTGAACCTATACTGAATCCAACACAAAAAGAATCATCAAAATCCTATTTGATTTTGAGGACTTCCCCTCTGCATCTAAGAATCCATGATCCCAAACCAATGGAATTAAAATGGGTGCATTCTGCAGCTATAATGAAATCTAATCCAAAAATTATCATTTAAATTGAACCATGATAAACAATAATTGCTGAAACATAAAAAAATACAGTAAGTTGAGTGACCACCTCCCATTGAAGTTGTTTAAAAAAAATATTCTTACCAGTGAGCCTGAGGGTGTGCCTTCGACGGCGCTTCGTGAGATCTCCGTGCTGCGTGAACTGCGGCATCCAGCTGTGGTGCAGCTGCTGGACGTGCTGCTTGCAGACAACAAGCTGTTCCTTGTGTTTGAGTACCTGAACATGGACCTCAAGCGACTAATGGATCTCACTAAGGGACCACTTCATTTAGATCTTGTGAAAGTGAGATGTTTTGCTTTCTATCTCACAAACTCTGTTGTGTTATACCCATAAAGTGATACCATGGAGTCAGTGTAATTTCAAGTAGTCAGATGGTACTTGGAAAGTAAATTAATGTCCACAGTACAAATCTTTTCTTGTCTCAAATGTTTTCTACATCTGCAAAAAATATCATTACAATCACATGTTTCCACCTATAATATATAAAGTTGTAAATAAATAAAATATGTCAAACATTCCAAAATTTCAAACAAAGAATGCTTAACTACTGTGTAAGCACAAAAAAAATATTTTGTTCAGAGTTATCTGCGGCAGCTACTAGAAGGCGTGGCATATTGTCATGCACAGCGCGTACTCCACCGCGACCTAAAGCCTCAGAACCTGCTTGTGGATGACGAGGGCCACATCAAACTAGCAGACTTTGGGCTAGCGCGAGCCTTCGGCATCCCCGTCCGCGCGTACACGCATGAGGTCGTCACGCTGTGGTACCGCGCGCCAGAGATTCTACTTGGAGCGAAATTCTATTCCACTGCTGTAGATGTTTGGAGCCTCGCCTGTATCTATGCTGAGATGGTGAGTATGCTTTTCGGCACATGCACCAACAATGTTAATTGAACAAGTCTAGTAAATTCACTTATCCGTGTCAATTCCAGGCTAGCGGGCGCACTCTATTTCCGGGCGATAGTGAAATTGACCAGCTTTTCCGCGTGTTCCGAGCGCTGGGTACGCCAGGAGGTGAGCTGTGGCCTGCTGCGAGACGCTTGCCAGATTATCGCGCCGCATTCCCACGCTGGCCAGCGCGCGCGGCTCGTACGTTGTTACCGGCGGGGCTTCGTGCGGATACGTCGGCGTGCGCGCTATTTGAAGCGATGCTGCGCTACGAGCCAGAGGAGCGAGTACCGGCACGAGCAGCGCTGCACCACCCTTATTTGGCAGACGCCCGGCTAACACCGCCCGAATTGCCTCCGCGCCGAGGATGACCCTCAAATAAAGACTGTTTAATAATAGTGTAAAACATTTGTACCCACTTAAAAATATTGAAACCAGTGAAATTGGCAAGTGTACAATTTTGCGATGTTTTGTTTATTGCCAGGCCACAGGTTATTCTTTCTAATTATCCAGATGTCTATACCTGAAGGTATTAAGAGTACTATATAAAATTATGACTCCTGATTGTGATCTGCGGACTTATAAATACGTCCAGGGTCGGCGGTGACCACTAATTATTAAGTAGGCCGTTAGATTGTCTGCCCTCGAAGGCAATAAAAAAACGCAGGTACAGCGTGTCTCTGGTCCTCTTGCAAGTCAATAGCTGCTTCATGCCAGGTTAATGTAGACTCCTCGCTGAAGCAGTCTAATGAAATAAAAGTAATATTAGAGAATTAGTAAATATATATAGGGATTAGGGATGCTTTCTAAAGGAAATATTATATTACTAGGCGATACTCGCGGCTTCGCCCGCGTGAAAGCCTTTACAAGACCCTATTTCGCATTTATAATATTAGTAAGAAGTGAGATACTACATAATATAATAATTTGAATGGATGTATTAGTTAATAGAAAAATAAATTACTAAAATTTCTCCTTGAGATTTCCATGTAAATTTCTATATCTTATACTAAAAGTAAAATATTTATCTTGTTAATCTAACATCATATAAGGATTAAGGATGCTCATAATATTATGGTGCTCACTGCTCAAAACATGTTAATTATAAACACTCATGTTATAATCAAATGTAGACCTACAAACTTGCAGTGTGAGTAAGCGCATTTATGTCTGCTTTGTGTATATATAATTTGTTAATTGTTTTGCTGTGTTTACACTACAGAAGTATAACAAGCAATATACTTCTGTGGTTTACACATAGTATTTAAGTAGTAAATAGTCTTTCAAAAAAAAAATGTCATTAGTGATGCTAATGTATTACTTTCTATAGGTACTTATATAACATATGTGTTAAATAGATGCTCCGTAATAATAATTCAATAAATATTATCACATCATATTTTCATGATTTTAATTATTTTTCTGATTAACATTTTATTTTTATTTCATCTGAATGACGACACGAACATACAGCTCGCCTGGTGTTAAGCGGTACGACGACCGCCCATTTACGACAGTTGCACCATACTGATGATAACTTTGAATTAAGATAGGTCACTGACCTCATACTAGTATAATAGAGGTCAGTGAGATAGGTTCATCCATTGATATTTTTTCATTATCATTGAGTATGTGCCAAGAAATCTAGGCTGCACGAACTTAGATTCCTTTAACAATTTGTAAAAAAAAAACAATTGTCAAAATCACATTGCCAGATTGCCAGATATGTCAACTTTGTGATTAGATAAGTTGTATTTATTTTAATAAAGATTCATATAATTTAAGTAACCGCCTAATGGCTGCAGAGCTGAGGCATCTGGTGAAACGCCTGACACATTTAAATTATATAACCGTACGCAATATCAGAACAAGTTCCATTAACATGGAAAAAGCATTGGAGAATTTGAAAACCAACCCGTACTATGAAAAATATGCAAACCGTATCGCTGAGCTGCAAAAAACATCGCCTGACGAGTTCATGCAGAGAGTAGAAAACCAGCAACAATTCAAACAAACAGAAAAGAAGAATAAATTCGCATCTGTCGATACGAGGTAAGGTTAGCAATGAAGTCTACGATTGGTAATAATTTTTGACTTGTAATATCAGTTCTATCAAGTATTGATGATTGCAGGCAGTTTTCGTCTGTGCTAAACCCGAAAGAAGGCAGCCGACAAGAAGCCGAAGTGCCGGACAAAAAACTCTCCGACATATTTAAAGTAGAGTTGGTTGAAGACAAATCTGCAGAAGAAATACAAACTATATGGGAGGAGTACCACAAAAACAAACATGTAATATCAGCCACCATACCGCTGCAGGCATATAAAACCCTCCAAGACAAAATGAAAGAGTCCCCAGTGTTCCTGTTTCCTTTGCCTCGCTCTCAGGGTTATGAGTTCATTATGTGCCAGAGCTATGGCCACACTGTGCACTTCACGCCTCTGCTGGCATATCAAGTAAGTTATATCATTATTTCGCCAAGATTAGAATAAAAAAATGTTTAAAACAAAAAAAAGTACTATAAATTCAGTATATTGACTGAAATGTATTTTTACAATTTAGTGTAATATGTGCACATTGTATTTACAGGTGCACAAGGAGAATGCGCCTGAGTGCCTCACCATGGTTCACTACACTGAGCTGGCAGATAAGGACATTGTGCTCATGAGAGGAGAGTATGACAAGGTTTGTAGACAAACCCAAATAACATTAACTATAATTAATGACCCTACAGTGTTTTGTAGTAAACTTACAGCCAGTCTAAACATATTTTGTTAGCTGTAACTTTCGTAATAAATCATATATAATCTATGTTTTAAATTTTATTTTTTTGGACTGCAATCCCTTAAATTACAAAATATCTGATAATTAATCACAAACGGACATTAGTTTTCCATCATCTGAAAGTCCTAATCACAATACCGTCATTACTCATATTCTTTCCCATTTGGTTTCAGAATGTACTAGATGGGCAGGAGTCCCAGTGCTTAGCGAACCAGTTCCAAATGTATTACAGTGGTAAAGATAATGAGAAATCCAAACTCCTGGAACTGTTCACCACCAGTCCTGACAACTTTAAGCACATGGATCTCATCTCACAACTAGAAAATATTACTTTGACATAAGATGTAAACAATAAATCATGGTGTAGATATTGTCATGAGTTTTTAATTTACAAGTTGTTCATACTAGTTCAGTTTGTGGGGAAAATATATATATTCAGGAGTGTCTGATATATCTGTTCTTGATGATGAACTCAGTAGTTGTGGTGAGTGCATATGAAGGAGGGAATCGACACCGTCTGAGGTCCCTGTGCTGCATTCACTTTGTTGACTAGGAGTATCTTGCATTGCAGAGTAACCCAGCCTTATGTAGTCCATGGGGTCCTCCACCACCCCATCTTCAGACACATTAGAAATGTGAATATTGCTCATTGTTGCTTTGTGTTTAAATTGTATATTACTATTGGACTTCATTTTCATACTCAGCAAATGCCCTTTAAGATTCTTGATGACATCTTCGCTTAACAATGATGATGCAACAGTGTGTTTGAGGTATCCTGACAAGTTAGACATAAATTGCTCATAGAGGTAATATTTATCGTGTGTGCAATGTTCACCCGAGGCGTCAGTCAGTTGGGAGGTTACGTGCGTATCGTGATCTGCGGATTGTGGGATGTCGCTTTCTCTTTGCAACCCGCTCACCACTTCTGGCGATTCTAACTCGATATTTTCATCAGATTTTTGTTCATCATTATCTGAACCACTATGGACACTATTTTCAGAATTAACGCTTTTGTCATCATCAACTAATTCAGTATTAATACATAATGAATCTCTTTCGGGCATTAAGTCTTTTAAGTTTAGATTTAAATTATTTTTCACTTCATTACCAAATCTTGTTACTGTTTCAGACCGTACAGCATTCGGAAACATTTGCAAAGTAAGACGATTTGTTGTGACCAAATGCTTCTTTTTCTGATTATTAACCATTTCGCCTATTGTTTGTTTAGATTTTTTGTCAGGATGGATTAATCGTCTTGATCTCTTTCTTATTTCGTTGAGTGATTTCCGTGTCCTAATTTTTTTACGCCTAGATGTATTTAAAATTGTCTTCATAGTAATCCAGTTATAACAAAGTATTGCAAGGAGAAACTTCAATTATTTTTGCGTAGCAATAATAGATTGGTACATTACCTATATTTTGTTAAATCCTCATTTTATTTGTATTTGCCACGTATTTTAACTTTTTTTTAACCCATAAAAATAAGCAAACAAAATGTATTCCATACAGCCTGCCAAGTTTTTTGCAAAAGGCACCAGTAGAAACGGAAAAAGTTCTTTTTATTCTAGGTCTTGTAAATTTTCGGAGAATTTGTGCACTCTCTAAATGTAAATTAAATCAACCTAGCAGTGAATCCGGGTGATCGCAAGATGCGTGGCAAAATTAATTATAATACATATGAAAAATGCGGGATCTGAGTGACCTAACTTTCAGTAGTATTATAATTCTCTTTGGACCTAACGTAGTGTTTATATTCTCTTTGTCAGTGACCACTGACCTCACAGAACAATAGTTTAGTTATTGTTCTGTGACTGACCTAATCAAGTATTAGACCATCTTAGACCACCTAGAGAGGACGCGCCACGTGCTTATTGCCGCGAAAAAAATCCATCACTATTGATTTTCAA
Source organism: Sphinx pinastri (assembly GCA_947568825.1). Classification (NCBI taxonomy): domain Eukaryota; kingdom Metazoa; phylum Arthropoda; class Insecta; order Lepidoptera; family Sphingidae; genus Sphinx; species Sphinx pinastri. The sequence goes on along the minus strand of OX387627.1, from coordinate 1,369,103 downwards.
TGTAACTACTACAGGAGGTTGGTACTTTTAAGACGATCATATTGTTTACAATAAGGCTAAAGATTACATTCTGAAAAAGTGGCAAAAGGATTGCGTGCCTGGTCATTGAATACTTTTTTTTTATCTGCAACTAATTAATATTACTCGTGCAAAGCTGGTTACATTTTAAACATTTGCAAGAACTTGTACAAGGTAACTTGGTAGCCCCTTGCAAAAGCGTGTTGCTAAAGAAATATTTCCGCAAGAATAAACGCGTCTCGAAGTTCTTTTGTTTTATCCCGCACGAAAAATCCGTCTTATGGATACGTATCTTAAGCCTGGGGAGGGGAAGAATGGTTATGTCGGACTCACCGGCCACTGGAACGCGTCCCTCAAATTATGCCGGCATAGCGACTAAATCCCGCGGTGGTCTGCTTCTGCGCATGTGGGACGGTTCCTGGGGAGTAGTAAACGCATTCGAATTCGCCGGACCCGTCTCCGCGAAATACCGCTTCGCAGCTCGCCTCTTTTGGGCTCAGAGGTCTCCTTCTTTAATGGCAACACAATGATCGTGTGCTGCCGTCGACTTGATGCCGCACATTCCCCGCTGCGCAGCCGCGACTCCCATTAGCCCCCTTTTAGTCGCCTCATACGACAGGCAGGAGATACCGTGGCGGAATTCTTTAAATGCCCCCAAACCGCAGGGCGGGTCTCGAAGTTCTTGCCCAATATAATATGTAAACTAAACACGGTTTTATACTTGAACAGAATGGAAACATCATATAAGCCGCATCCTTTATAATGTCTGAGATTTCATCTAAAAAACATTGTTTATACGAAAAGGAAATTATTTACCTACCCATTAAAAATAATCTATACTAATATTATAAAGCTGAAGAGTTTGTTTGTTTCATTGATTGATTGAACGCGCTAATCGCAGGAACTACTGCACCGATTTTGAAAATTATTTCATTAATGGGAAGCTACATTACTCCTGAGTGGTCGCGCTTTACGGTCGAGTGTTGCACATGTGTCCGCGGCCGAGAAACGCGAACGCATCCACATTCATGGACACCGGAGTCGTGCAGTGTGCACCCAGCGCACAAGAATTGCCTCGGGCGGCGTGTATTGTTAATTTGTACACAATAATAATATGCCAGTTTCGTCCATTTCGGACAAGTTCATGAACACGACTGGTAAAATTGTGAGTGTAGAAGGGTCTTCTTTAAGAAGAAGGGTATAAGCTTCTTGAATCGACCTCACAGTCCATGCGGTCTCGTCCTGTGTCATGACTCATGAGCACACAATATTATATTAAGCTATGACTGTGGGTAACACTAACACCATATTCCGTAATCCATTATATTATTTGGTAACACTGAATATGATTGTCAAGTATTGTCAAAAAATCACAGAGTACTTTTGTATATAGGTACAAAAAATCCAATCCAATCCAAAGAGAATATAAACACTACGTTAGAAGAGACGGGAGTTCCATAGAAAAAAAAGAAAAACGACGCTTGTATGAAACATGTACTAGACTTGAATACCAACAAAAAAATATGGGGCCTATGACGTAATGACAGAGCTGCCAATTTAATCACCTCAAATAGGGATGTACACGCACACATACTTTTTATCGATAAATAAGTCCCTACAAAAATATTGGGTTTCTAGTATTTTGTTACTTTTGTATTTTAAATAAAAAAATTAATTATTAATAATTTATTTATTAATTTATTGAACAGTTTTCTTTTTCGATGTGTGTATTATACTGTTGCAGTCATCGTAGGTTTTCTTTGTTGTGGTGTTGCAGGTGTTGTTTTTGCAGTCGTGGTTATAGGTCCTGAAATGTTTATAGAAACATGTTAATTGAATTAATTATTAAACTTTAAGTTTAAATTGAATATGATTCAGTAAATTTATAAATCCTTATGTGATACTTTAAAATCTTACCTGTATCAAAATACATTTTCCACTTTTTTAATATTTCGACAATCAATAAATCTTTTGACATAAAATGACTGTCACAAATATGCTTTAGTTGGTGTAGTTTTTCGATGGGTACGTACACAAAGTCCTCTTATTCCATAGCTTTAATCCATTGTTTACATCTAGGAAAAAAAACATTTAATGCATTATTATATTAGGAGTGCTCTTATATTTTTTATAAATAAAAAATAGTTAATTTAAATTTAAATATCGACACTATCGATAGTCGATAAAAAAATGTCAAACACTATACTATGGATAGGTTATTTTCTAATATTAGTCTTATTCTTTAGCCTAAATCTGTAAATCATGTAATTTATTTCTATAATAGCCTTACAAAATTGTTTTTGATGCTTACCTGTCTTCATTCAAAGAAAATTTAGCCATGAAAATTCGCTTTTGGCCGTCTATCCGGCCCAATCTAATACCACATATTTCACATGTTTTATAATGCATTTTAATACTTAAATACTACGCCACACTCATTTACTTCATAATAACACGAATTTACGTAATTACAATCTACCATAAGTTATAAAACTAAGAGCGTATAAACAAACAGTTTTCACGAAACGAAACAACCAAAATGAATAATGACGGTTGTCAGAATGACAGCCAATGGATGCGTGCGACAGAGTCAAATATATATTAAAGCAAGGCAGCGATAGCCGCCATTATTTTTAGTACACGATTCATATATGAGTTTTTTACTGGGTAGTTGCGCCAGGCTGATCCAATCAAAAGAGGATCGAATAAATTTTAATGTAAAACTTGTAATATGAATATACAATGATATTATAAAAAATATGAAACAAATGTGAGGTTTACACAAAGGTGAGCATTGGTGGCAACAATCATTTCAGAAACAAATAATTAAAAATACTAAAAAGGAAGTAGATAGGTATGTAATTAAAGATTACGTTAATTCACAAATGTTATTGTTACCGACGGTAAAATTGGCCTATCTCGCTCCTCAATTTGCTTCAGCATAATATTCTGAATATGTACAGTGTTATTCTGTGTGGAAAAAAGGTATTCAATTAATTATTTATTGACTTAAGGTTCACGCAATAAATGTAGCTAACCATCACTCGTAATATCTGTCGGTCCCTCTCCTGCTTAGTGGAACCAGACGGAGCAGCTGCTGCGGGTGGTGTTATGGATACAAGTGCCTGTGATCTAGGTTTAAGTCATGAATTTGTCTTACAATTGCTGTGTGACATTGAGAACAACCCTATGAAAGTTTATTAGTATTTGTGCACATACAAGGAAAACTGACTGTTTCATTTAGATTGAAACGGCTGAATTTAGGATTTATTAAAAAAAAAATTACTGAAGAAAATATCAGTTGACTATGGAGTCTATTCCTTGATGTTCTGGATAAAATTGTCAATGCAACAACAATTTTTGAATACTCATATGTATAATTAAATGTATTTCAATAAGTGACTTGTAGCAGGTCATATCTGGACATGTTATTACAAAAAAACAAGTTCTATGTAGTAATGTATATTATTGAATAATTAATAGAAGTTTAAAGTCGACCTCACAATTTATTTGCAATTATATCTATGGTTAATGCAGACCACTTACCATGTGTGAACATTGGCATCGCTAGAGTCATTTTCTAGGGCGGTGTCCTATATTTAAAAAATAAAATGACTTCTGTGTACTTGCCGATATACAAATTTTATTCATTTTATAAAGTTATAGTCGTAGTAGGCTGCCTCAAAATCTTTGGGGTGGGCATATATATACGGCGCTTTTCTACGTATGTGTGTGAACTACTTGTAAATTTTTGTCTATCTTGTCAAAAACCTAATAAACAATGGATGAAGTCTATACTCAATGGATATGTAGGTGACTAGAAGTAACAGCAATAGCAGATAGGATGAAGCGGTGACGGGCGCGGTGGCGAGCGCGCCATGGAGGGTGATGCGGTGGGCCAGGCGGACGCCGTGCTGCTGGCGCCGCTCTCCGAAGACACCTTCCTGCACAACCTGCATGTTCGATACAAGAGGGATATTATATATGTTTGTATTCTTGTCAGATTTTATAAATAGCAGTTATTATCTTCCTTAGAAACTGCAATAAATGTTGCAAGATTAACTAAAAATATTATTGCAATCGGCCCTGTATTATATACTGCCCACTGCTGAGCACGGGCCTCCTCTACTACTGAGAGGGTTTTAGGCCTTAGTCCACCACGCTGACCTAGTGCGGGTTGGCGGACTTCACATACCTTCGAAATTCAGAGAACTTCTCAGGTATGTAGGTTTCCTCACGATGTTTTCCTTCACCGTTAAAGCGAACGATAATTGATAAACAATACACACGTAACTACGAAAAGTCAGAGGTGTGTCCCTTGGGTTTGAACCTCTTGACAATGTCTTGGCAGACCATTCCATTCCCAACTAGGCTATCGTCCACATTTAAGTAATGTAATGAAAAATATTATTATTCATTACATTACTTAGCTTTTGACAGCTATAATTATAATTATTGGTAAAATTGCCAATGCAATAGTTGACTTATTGAGTTATCAAAGTATATTAATATACTTAATAATTATTTATTATTTTATAAAGATAGTCAATCAGAATTAGTGATTTCTTTAAATTTTATTTCATGTTTTAAAAACTCATAAAATCTTATAAAATACGTTATCACGTTTATAATTTTATTCAGTGCATTATTCTTTGTCAGACATATGTGGGCAATGCGCTTATATCAGTGAACCCGTGCCGCGCGCTGCCACTGTACTCCGCGGAGCTGGTGCGCGCGTACCTCGCCCGCCCGCCGTACACGCTCCCACCGCACATGTGAGCACATGCCTCCTATCATGCCTCATACGGAGATTTAAATGATAAATATTAGCAAGAGACAGACCTAATATAGTGATATATTAGTCCTATGTCTTGGTAAAATTTTGTTGAAAATTCAGCATCATAAAATCATGAAAAAATAATTGCATGTCACAGAAATATTTATTTTGATGCATGGATTGCATCTGTGGTTTCTCGTTTTGCAGTTTCAATGACTGTTTGGCAATGGAAGGTTAATTTTATTTAAAAGCTTCATTAATGTTATGTTTCGCAGATACGCTATAACGGCGACGGCATACCGGTGGGTGCGCGACAGAAATGAGAGCCAATGCATTGTCATAACAGGTAAGTGTTTTTTTTTAATTTCAGAAAACATAAAACGCATGCTTTTTTAGATGATTAAAAAGAGTGACATTGATGTTCAGATAATTTAAATACCTATTATCGTAATTTTCTAGTGACTTAAGAGAATATCGGATTGTGGATCTATATTTAAAAAAAATCTTAATCAATTCGAGGCGATCTAGGATGAATAACAGTCACAGCCTAGTGGTGTAGTGTGGTGTGGTGGTGGTGTGTGAGAGCAAGCCGTGTTGCAACTTGCAGGCGAGAGTGGTTCGGGCAAGACGGAGGCGGCGCGCGTGTGCCTGCAGTGCGCGGCGGTGGCGGGCGGCGGCGGCGCGGCGGGCGGCGAGCGTGCGGGCGCACTCACCGCCGCCGGCACGCTGCTCGAGGCGTTCGGCAACGCCGCCACCACGCGCAACCACAACGCCAGCAGATTCGTAAGACACACTACACACTACACACTACACACTACACACATCACTTCAGCCGATATCATAATTAGAAACTGTTACATGTATGACCCGATGGTGTGTATGGGGTAGCAGAAGTGGGTGGAATAAAACGGTACACAGACTTTAAATTCATATATTGTGTTCACTTACTTGCTACTTAAGTGTACTTAATGCAAATCACAAAGTACCGGGTTCCGGCTAATAAATTAAGGTCGGAGAGCGGGACGTGAGCCTACTGGAGAGCTGTTCTTTTATCACTTTGTTACTTGTGTTGTATTAAAAACAATAATTAAATTAGGGTAAGGGCGCCACTGACATAAATAGGGTGTCAGACCTAAAATAAAAAATTTACATACTTTTGTCTAATTTCCAAAAAAAATACCATTGAGAGGGTGTCCTGGGTCCTCCAATACAGGTCAGGAATCACTGAGGCTTCATCCAACTAGGGAAATTAGCCTCCTCTCTGATGATGCAGGCAGTTTTAAGTCTACCCGCGATAGACGAAATGAACGAAAATGTATGTTCTAAAAAGAAACAACCCCCTGAGGAAAAACCCCCTGGAACAAGGACAGTGCTCCAGATTAGTACACAATACTTTAATATTAACAACAGTTATAGTGGTCGCGCTTAGCTAGTAATAAAAAAACATACCGGGAAGGAATAGAGAACCCCCAAGGTCGGCAGGCCGGCGAGTGTTCTCCTGTCAACTTCCGCGGAGGATTCCTGATATGTTCACCCTATAACGAAGAACGTGAATGGATAAAAACGTGGTCTAACGGCACAAACCGGCGAATTGAAATGACAACCACTACTCACGTGCACTAGAAAAATCGCTCCTTGCCGTCATCGGGTCACAGACACGTATAGCACGGCGAAGCGGCCCCAGCTGATCACGGCGAACACTCCGCGGGGTCCTTGACCAAGCCTTCGTAATTTATGGGCACATACGAGCCGACGACGAAATTACGTGCTCACACGCTTGGTGCTCCCACGCAAGAGGCCGAGGGGAGGTCGTTCACCGGTAGGGTTGCAATCCGAGTCAGAGATGAACAAGAATTTATATAACCGAAATTAGAATACGACCACTCACAATTCTCAAAATTACGCATCAAATAAAACGATTTTTATTATAAATACTGCACACGCAGACATAATTTTATTACGGGTGTAGCATTTATTATTGCAGAAAAACAATACGAGCGGTTAGAAAACTGGCGCCGCACTCGTCTAACACACGATTTGTAGGCCACGGTACAAAAAACATACAGCCTTCAATCAGTTAACGTTTTACTAAAATAATTAGGGTATGGGGTTTGAAAATTTTTATGTTACAAAACACACACACACACAATAATATTATTCAGTTTAATTCAAAATATATTTCTTCTAAATGTTTTCTATAAGTGTTTAATTGGAATAACAGCCTTATTATAATAGATTACTTGAAGAAAGCAACTGGTTTTTTCACATACGGCTTAATTTTTTTAGGGCAAACTGTTGGAGATAGAGTTTGACTTCAAAGGCGAGCCAGTCGGAGGACACATAACGCACTGTGAGTACGCACATTTCCTGTTTCATAAACATTTCAATAATACCATACCACCATACCAGCCCTCTATTATATAATGCACACTGCCTAGCACGGGCCTCCTATACAACTGAGAGGGTTAAGGCCTTAGTCCACCACGCTGGCCTAGTCGGGTTTAGCGGACTTCACATGCCTTTGAAATTCAGAGAACTTCTCAGGTATACAGGTTTCCTCGTGATGTTTTCCTTCACTGTTAAAGCGAGCAATAATTCACAAGTACAGAATAATTCAAAAAAGAGCGTATTCCCACCTAAAAGGCCGGCAACGCATCTCTATGCCCCCTGGTATTGCAGATGTCTATGGGTGGCGGTGATCACTTACTATCTTGATCACCTATACCATAGAAAATAAACCCAATTTCAATAATAGCTAGGCTATAATTCTGTTGACAATAATTATAAAATGTATTCTCTTTTGTGCACGCAGATCTTTTGGAAAAGGTAATATTAGGAAATTTTTCATTGTATAGTTACCAATCATGACATGGGATTATCGTATTAGCTTAGCTAGTCTTTAGCTTATCTTGATATGGATTAGTGTAAGAATGTAATGTTCGCCACATCTCATGTTCTAAATGATGTGCAGGACCGCGCGTGCAGTGTGTCGGAGGGCGAGCGTAACTTCCACGTGCTGTACCAGCTGCTGGCCGGCGCAGATGTGCATCTCCTCAGTATGTATTAGTATACATTTAATTGAGATTTTATGTAGCAAGTAAACGAGCAAGCCACTTGGTTTATCGCCATTTTTTATGTAAAGGTGTTGCAGGTTTTAAAATAAAAGTAGTCATTTAGTGGGTTGGGGTTACCCACTGATTGTATGAAACACAACACATAGTTATAACTGTCAAAATCGTCATATTTATGTACGTACAATTTAATTAATTTTCTGCGTGGTAAACTAGCTAATAATTATACTAAGAATAGCCACAATGTAAGTGTCATAAAGCCAATAACAAGTTCTCACTTATAGAAATAAATTACGTATATGTTATTTGAATATGAGCATTCTTTTACATCTCTATGCCGCGTTGGTTTTCAGTGGGATAGTGGTTCCACCCTGTTTAGTCTGTATAGTGTATACATTTATTTTTATTTTTAAATGATTTAATTTTTCTGGTGTCTTGTGACATAATGTGTGTGTGTGTGTGTGTAGAGCGGTTGCGGTTGCAGCGTGCGTGGGAGCACTACCGCATCCTGCGCGGGGAGGCGGAGCCCGCGGCCGGCGCCTCCCCGCGCCGCGCGCCTCCGCCCCCGCCGCACGCGCAGGACAAGGAACACTTCGCATTCACAAAGGTACACACTACACACTACACACGCATACCACACTTACTGCGTCATTATACATTTACTGGTGGTAGGTCTTTCATATGTAAGAGTCTGTCTGGGTGGGTATCACTGCAATGTCTATTTCTACCGCCAAGCAGCAGTGTGCTTGCACTCTTGTGTTTCGATTTGAAGGACATTGTAGCCAGTGTAACTACTGGACATAATGAGACTTAACATCTTACGTCTCAGGATGACGAGCGCAGTGGAATGCCACATACTACTTTGTAAGTCAAGGTGCTGGATGGTGTTGCTATTGATTATGGGTGGTCGTATCGCTTACCATCAGGCGAACGGCATGCTCGTCTCGTCATTCTATGCAATTAAAAAAAGGCATATTGGACTGTCAACAAATATTTTACTCTAGCAGTGACAAATTTTATGTAGGAATTTTGTATGTCATGTTGTGGTTTGAAATACATATATTTATTATTTAAATCACTAATTATCGCATTAAATATATAACCAAGGCTTAGGTTAACTAGCACAGTGATCTAAGTGTAAACCCCGCCATAATGGTCACAAATTGTGTTGCGTTCTGGGATTAGCTTGTGTATATCTGGATGCGACCAGGCTGACATTATTATGACGACTGGCGAAGCATAATTATCATCGCTAGTCTCCCTTTGGATCGTATTCAACTTAGATACTATCGGGTGCAGTAGTGAAATCCATGTCAGTATAAAAAAATGTTATAACGTAGGCGGCGATGGCGACGCTGGGGTTCAGCGGCGCCGAGTGTGGCGCAGTGCTGCGACTGCTGGCCTTCATGCTGAAGCTGGGCAACGTGCAGTTCGAGCCGCAGCACAACATCGACGGCACCATCGGCGTGCGCATCAACCATCAGTACGGTGCGTAACTGCGTACGCGACAAGTGCCCTGTGCCCCGGGCTGGTGTGTGTCACGTGTGTGATGTATCGTTGTGTGTGCAGAGCTGACGGAGGCGTGCGCGCTGGTGGGCGTGGACGCGGACGCGCTGGCCGACGCCCTGGCCGCGCCAAGGGACGCAAGGCGACTACCCGCCGACGACGGTCAGTATACGGATTTTGGCAATTTTGTTCCTGTTATAATATTTTACATATTACATAATATCATATAATTAATGATTTCATCGGTGATCATCTATTGCGCATGGCAGAATTATTTCAGAGTCCCTCAAACACTCTTCTAAATTACTAACAGGATAGCTCTAGGATCCTGGTATTTATGCTCTGCAATCTGTAAAGATGTTTCATTGAAAATCTAAAAGTAACATTCTCTCAATTACCTTATCCTTTGAGTTGTGACTAATGTTATGGAAGGAACAGCATGATGATATTTCTTTAACGTCATTTATCTTATAACATTGGTGTTAAAGTGTTTGTCTGATTGTATTATGAATCCAGAGGAGGGTGAAGACGTCGGCGGTGAACAGTGCTCTGGCGAAGCGTCAGCCCCGGAGGCTCCGGAGGTGGAGTCCGGCAGCGCGGAGTGGGCCCACGCGCTGCGGGACCGCGTGGTGTGCGCGCTGTACTCGCGGCTGTTCACGTGGCTCATCACCGCCGTGAACGAGGCGCTGCACCCGCGCGCCGCCGGGCAGCGCTGCTCGCTGGGCATCCTGGACGCGTACGGGTTCGAGCGGCTGGCGCGCAACGGGCTCGAGCGGCTGCTCATCAACTACGCCGCCGAGCGCGTGCAGGCCGCCGTCACCGCCGCCACGCTGCGCCGCGAGCAGGACGAGTACGCGCGCGAGGCACTCGTCTGGCGCCCGCTGCGGTACTTCGACCACGAGGCGCATGCCGATCTGCTCGATGCGGTGGGTACATTTGTTTTACTACATAGTGGATAGATTATCATTCATTATTTATTGATCATTTTATTACACAGATTATGGTATCGGTGAGTTTTAAGTGTTTAATATATAATGGATTACACATATGTAGTATAAGAGTGTTATTTCAATGTCATGTGAATATCGTTTTTCGTCTAAAGTATGTAAATTTATTAAACCGTGATTGCTAAAATTCCATTGAAATATAAACATAGAGACATGGTAATATTGACACGATGTGTTGTTGTTCTAGGGCCCGGACAGCGTGCTGGGCTCCCTGCGGGAGGCGCGGAGTGATGCCGCCTTCCTGCAGCGCCTGCAGCGGCGCCGCCACCCGCGCCTGCTCGTGCAGCCGCCCGATAAATTCCAGTCAGTGTCAAATGCGATATGACCGCACTGTTCTTTTTGCATGATGTTATATTATTATTTGGTGGTGGTATGTGTGTTGTATGTTGTATGTTGTAGGGTGGCGCACTTCGGCGGCGCGGTGACGTACAGCGCGTGCGGCATCGTGGAGAAGAACCTGGACGTGGTGTGTCGGCGCTGCACGGCGGCGCTGGGGGCGGCGCGCGAGCCGCTGCTGGCGGCGCTGTTCGCGGCGGGGCAGTCCCCGCGCCGGCCGGCCTCGCTGGCGTGTCGGCAGCGCGCGCTGGTGTCGGCGCTGGTGCGGCGGCTGCACGCGCCGCGGCTGGTGCGCTGTCTGCGCCCCGACACCGCGCTGCGCCCGCACCGGTTCGACGCGCCGCTGCTGAGGCATCAGATACGTACGCAGGGGTGAGACACTTTCACATGCGATTACATTACTCCAAATATTTCAATCATTTTATACACATGTCATTTGCCGCAATTTATTCTATTTGTTTATTAATTATGACACACCAACAGCACACACACTATTATATTCTAAAAATACCTTGTTCATAATTATAATAAATCTAATGCATAATCGTATTATGGGTATGTACAATATTTACTGAAAATATATGCATACACACCAAACATCAATCTACTACATCAAAAAAAAAAAATACGTGTGGCACTCGGAGACTGCCGCGGTAAAGCTATTGCATAGCATTTTTATCACAAATTTTGATTGACTAAACACAAATTCGATCTTACGCTTACCACATAAAGTAGATTTTTAAACGCGAGCAACGCACGTTTAGTCTTGTTATAGATAAAGTTAGAAATACAATGGTCATCACAACCAAAGTAGAATAAAATAAATTTGAAAAAAGAATGTTACGTTCGATTCTTTTGTACTCGTGCCGTGCCAACGCTGGGGAAATAGCTTCTACGCAATGTATTTAAGGTTCCTATTAGATTAGTAAGAAATGGTTTTAATGACTTTAATAAATAAAAATATACTCGTTTCAAGAATTATAGCTTCTACGCATTGTTTTTAAGGTTCATATTATAGTAAGATAAAAAAGATGTCAGGTTGTTTTCGTTACGGAATTTCTGGATTCGGTCTCCACGCTCAAAGCCCGCGATAGAAGCTATGCAATAGCTTAACAAGAATAAAAACAAACATCTCATTAAAACACAATTAACAACATGTTATTGTGTAAAAATAAACATATGAAATTAAATTAACTTGTGGGACGTGCTCCTACAAGGTGGACGGACGACCTTGTGAAGGTCGCAGGAACCCGCTGGATGCAGGCCGCTTTTGGCAGGTTGGTCTGGAAATCTTTGGGGGAGGCCTATGTTCAGCAGTGGACTTCTAAAGGCTGAAGAAGAAGAAGAATTAAATTAAATGAAAATTTATAACATTATTAAAAAACATTTTCGGCAACTTTCAAAACTTAAAGATGTCTGGTTCTTTAATTGTTTACTTTAAAAGGTTAAAAATCACTTGCGGAAGTCGATTTCTTATTATATTACACTATACTTATACGGGTTGGTCGCTAATCGTACTTCCGTCCGGCAGCATAATGGACATGGCGCTGTTGCGTCGCGCGGGGTGGTGCGAGTCGATGTGTGCGCGGGCGCTGGTGGCGCGGTACGGGCCGCTGCGGGGCGCGACAGGGGGCACAGACCCCGCATCCGCCTCGCCCCGCGCCTCGCCCGCGCCCCGCGACTGCCCCGTGCGCGCGGCCCGGGCGCTGCTGCGCTCGCTGCCCATCCCCAGCGCCGAGTTCGCGTACGGACGCACCAGGGTGTTCATACGGAGCCCACGTACGGTGGGTGCTTGTTTGTCTATTGGAATTACTTTTAATATAAAAAAATCTACTTATTTATAAAAGATATATTGTTTTTCTTTTAAATAAATTACAAAAACTCAATTAGTTAAAATTGTCTTGTTGTTTATCACAGGTGTGGGAATTGGAAGCGTTACGTTCTGCGCGAGTTGAAGAGCTAGTAGTAGGAGTGCAGCGCGCGTGGCGCCGGCACCGCGCGCGGAGGCACGCCACCCTGCGGCGACACGCGCAGGTCACACTGGCGCGCGCCTGGAGGGCTTACAGGGTGAGACAGCGGACACCTAATTAACGTCTCAAGGCCTAGTCCTAGAGATATTAGAGATACGCGACTAAAGTGCACTACTAACAACGGTAATCAAATATCTATACTAACATGACAAAACACTTTCGAATGTTATAAGATTTTTAGACATTTTTTTTCAAAAACTGTGATATATCTAATGAGTATTACCTATATCAGAATGTCTTCATGTAGTGTTAGCGTCATTTTACATATATGACATTTGTGTGATAGGCACGGCGGCGGAGTCGCAGCGGCCCCAGTAGCGGCCCCAGTAGCGGCGCCAGCGGAGCGAGTGTCCCTGCTCGTGTCGCTCGCGGCGGGTCGCGGGCTCGCGCGGCGCTGGTGGTGTGGCGCGCGTGGTGCGCGTGGGCGCGGCGGCGGTACCTGGCGCGGCTGTGGCGGCGGCTGCCGGCGCGCCACCTGTCGCCCGCGTGCGCCGCGTGGCCGCCGTGTCCGCAGCCGCGCCTGCTGGCCCGGCCCGACGCGCTGCTGCGCCGGCTGCACCACGCCTGGCGCTGTCGCCTCTATCGCGCCGCTTTCGACCAGACAGCTAGGAATAGGATGCGCGAAAAGGTTATTCATTTTTTTTTTTTTTTTTTTTTTTTTTTTTTTTTTTTTTTTTTTTTTTTTTTTACATGGAAAACTTACAGCCTAACATAATAAGTTTAAGTGCTACAAATATACACCAGGGCCAACAACAAGTTTTCACCGATGGTTAATACATTGATGTTTAAATATGAGCGACGAGTTCCCAAAATCCAGTCAACCGTAATTACAAATTAGAGATCAGAGTCAAAAAAGTCTGAGAGCAATTGCTTTCTTATAACTAAAGCACTATCATAGAAAACATCTATATTATTCTTCCCGATAAGGTCGTTAACGAGCTTTGGTGCTCGATAGAGAAAACTATTTTGCCTGTAATTAGTCTTCGCTATAGGTAAACTGAAAAGCGCCGGCTTCCTTGTTGAGATGTTCGGTACTCTTATATTACATTTATACAATAATTCTGGACAATTGATATTCCCTCTAAGTACATTAATAAAATACGATATATCAGCAATATTTCTACGAATAGATAATGGTGCAATATGGTGGCGTTTGCATCTTAAGTGGTAGTTTACATTCAAAGCGCGAGATTTGTACATCAAAAAGTTAGTGAATTTACGTTGAATGCTTTCAATTTGTGATTTATAGCATTCGTAGTGTGGGTTCCATACCTGGGAGCAATATTCTAATAGGCTACGTACATAGACACAGTAGAGTATTTTAATTGTTTTGATTCTAGAAAATGATGATGCCATTCGCATTATATATCCAAGTGCCTTGTAAGCTTTTTTAACAATTGTGTCAATATGTTTATCGAATAATAGCTTAGAATCTATTAAAACCCCTAGATCTTTGACGACAAACACTCGTTTAAGGATTTTATTATTTATTGAATATGTTGCTAGTATAGGATTGCGTTTACGAGTAAAAGAAATGTTATGGCACTTATCCACATTTAAATCTATCCTGTTGCTTTTACAATAGGCTTCTAGCCTAAAAAGATCTTCTTGAAGATCATATGTATCCTTGATATTAGATATGGACTTTAAAATTTTCATGTCATCAGCAAAAATTAGTATTTTTGAATAACGGAAACAGGATACAATATCATTTATAAATACTGCAAAAAGCATTGGCGCAAGTAGAGAACCTTGCGGGACACCTGAAGGGATTGTGATCCAAGCGGATGAGTATCCGTTTAAGACTACAGCTTGACTACGACGATCGATATAAGAGGAGAACCATCTATATAAATTACCATGTATACCAGCCTTTTGTAGTTTATAAAGAAGGATTAAATGATCTATACGATCGAATGCCTTACTGTAATCAGTATAGACCCCATCGACCTGTATGCCTTTGTCCATATCTTCGCATATAAATTCAGTTGTGAGTAATAGATTGGAAACTGTAGATTTGTTTTTCATAAATCCGTGTTGTTCAGGGATAAAAAATGATTTTAGAGTGGGAAAGACTTGGGAGTGTATAATTTTTTCCAATACCTTGGCAAATATGCATAATTTAGAGATAGGTCTATAGTTTTCAATTTGGGTTTTAGAACCCTTTTTGTGTATAGGTGATACAAAGGCGGATTTCCATATCTTTGGCACGAAACCTTCGTCTAATGATCTTTTAAATAAAAGCTCGACCGGAAAAACTAGACTAGCAGCACAATTGACTATAAAATTTGGTGCTATTCCGTCAGGGCCAGGGGACTTACTAATATCTAAAGTTTTGAGAATTTTCCGTAGTTGGTTAGATGGAATATGTATGGAACTAAGACTTTGTAAATTATGGTGATTGTAAGTATAACTTGTTGAGGTATCAATGGAAGATGTTGTCGCTAAAAAAGTGGATTGGAAGAAGCTAGAAAATAATTCACATATTTTTTCGCCCTTGTCAGCTATTTGATTGTTATACGTCATCGTAGAGGGGAATGAATTGGATTTTTTATTACGATTAACAAAGCCCCAGAAGGCTTTAGGCGACATTGATATGGTAGATTCAATTTTGTTGATGTATGAGGCGTAACACTCCGCTTCGTATATTTTCACTCGATTTCTTAATAAAGAGTAAGAATGGTAATCTGAGTAGTTATTATAAATTTTATATTTGCAAAGATACTTGTATTTTTCCCTGAGCATTTTTCGAAGTTTTAAAGTGTACCATGGAGGTGCTTTGTTATTTGTAACAAGTTTGTGGGGAATATATTTATCCCTTAAATCATATAATACCTGATAAAACCTATCCAGAGATTCATCAATTGTACCGCTCATGATAAGTTCTTCCCAGTTTACCTGGTCAAGAGACTGACACAAGGTAGTATAGTCCCCAGAGTTGTAGAAATATTTTATCCGGGGTTTCGTCGAACAGACAGGTACAAAGATAGAATTTATGTCGACGGTGATACTTGGATGATGGATATCTTCTGGCACTAATGGGTCATCACAAGCTGATACGTTCATAAAGAAATTTGAAAATATTAGATCTAAAATTCTGTTGTTACCATTTTGTATATAGTTATATTGTGATAAATTACAAGTACTGATTGTATTAAAAAAGGTGGAAACGAAATCTGTAGAAGTAATCATAGGTGTGAGTGCTCTAGTATCGATGCTATAATTCCAAAATACGGAAGGTAAATTGAAATCGCCCAGAATTAAGAACAAATCATCTGATTTAGAGGAATTAACTACGTTTTGTAACGCGTATGAAAATAATTCAAGTTGTTTATAGTGCGTGTTCCCTCTGTTCTGGTTGCATATATAAACAGAACATACGTGTAACTTACGTCGTGTTTTAGGCAGTGTAATTGTAATCCACAGGTCCTCGGCTTCAGATCGCCATTGACAGTTTTCGTACGCAGCTAAATCTCGTTTGACAGCAATTAACACTCCACCTCCCAGTGTCTGCATTGTCGACGAATAATCCCTGTCGCGCCTAAAAACTATATAATTATCATCAAATAGCTCGTTACTGTTTATACCATCGAGGAGCCATGTTTCCGTTAAGCAAATTATATCATGAGAATGCAACTGAAGGTTTCTAGAGAATAAGTTTGTTTTGGTTCGCAATCCTCTCACGTTTTGATAGTAAACCAATAAATTATTAATTAATCTATTCGCCATTTAAATGGATAAACAGTAGTATTTGTAAATATCAAGTGGGATAACCATATTGCACGATAATATGAGAGTGTATTCGATGCCATTTCATAAAATATAAAATATTTTATTTCTGTTAAGTGTAGGGTAATTGATAGTTCAAAGTGAACTAATGTAAATGGAAAAGGAATCTTAAATCTATAACACAAAGCGTCTAGTTTCCTATAGCGAAGTAGAAGGTAGACATGAACAAAAGAGAAAGGTGCCGACCGCTCAGTGAGCTCGAACAATGGAATGTAGTAAACAAGACAACGGCTCCCAAACCTTTCCGAATATGTGTAATACATGATGGATATTATGCTAGATAAAATGTGCATTAATGTAATTTCCTTAGGTCTTCTTGACTTTTTATCACTATTATCGGTGAGGTAGTATCCTTGCGGAGCATTATCTTGCAACTCTTGACCCAAATAAATTGAAAATGGTTGTCTTTAGCTACGATTTTTGCTTGTGAAAGTAGCTTTTTATTACTAACTGTGAGGTGATCGTTAACAAAAACTTTTGAATTAGATTGATAGCCCAGTTCCAATGAATTTAGTCCTTTTAGATTTCTTATAGCGGAGATGAAGTTTTCTTTCGTGTATCTGTTGTTAAAGCATGCAATAATGGGTTTGGGGGCATCTTTTATACGAGATGGGACTCTAGATATAAAACTGATCTGATTGTCAGTTAAATCGATGCCGACTTTGCTTGCAATCTTAGATAATATCTGCACTAAATTTTCATTTTTTGCAAATGGTATTCCTTTGATCTCGATGTTGTTTAAACGAGATCTTTGTTCTTTGTCATTTAGTTCGTTTTCAATAATTATTGTTTTTTCTTCCAGTTTCTTCAAGATGGTTTGTGTAGATTCAACTTTAATTAACCGCTCCTCCAATGATTGAACTTTTCCCGTCAAATCCCTCATCAGGTCTTGCGTAGAATTAAGCGTTATCTTCATATCTCTTACTTCACTTACTAATGAGTCTAGTGGTGTCAACTTCGAGGCCAAATTCCGAATTTCAGTCATGACCAGATCTAAGTCTGACGAAGATTTCATCGGCGAAGCACCAGGCATAGAGGAATGGGTGCCGGATTTGCACATGGAACATTTCCAGGCCGATTTCCTGTCTTGTCCAAGTCTGCGATAGCCTGCTTCCGATATACCAGAACAGGGGAAGTCAAAATGTTGTAGGCACAAACAGCACTGTGGGCCCTCGGAGATTTTAGCTTGACATCTGCCACATGAATACATTGCACGAGAAGTTTGAGGAACACTGACTGGTTAGAGAACACGTAAAACACGCCCGATGCGTATCAGATAGCTCGATCAACTATTTATTTAATATGTAATGTTTGTGCAAATGATTAGTAGTTTTTCAAGATTTGTGATCTGAGCGCTTGGCTCGTGTGCAGGTGACGGCGAGCGTGCTGTTCAAGGATCGCAAGGCGAATTACGGGCGCAGCGTGGCGCACCCGTTCGTGGGGGACTACGTGCGGCTGCGCGCGTCGGCGGCGTGGCGGCGCGGGCTGGGCGCGGGGCCCGCCGACCGCTACGTGGTGTTCGCGGACGTGGTGGGCAAGGTGGCGCGCAGCAGCGGGCGCGTGTCGCGGTGCCTGGCGGTGGTGTCCACGGCGGCGCTGGTGCTGCTGGAGCCGCGGTCGCTGCGCCTCAAGCGCCGCGTGCCCGCGCACCAGGTGTACCGGCTGTCCCTGTCGCCCTTCGACGACGACCTGCTCGTGGTGCACGTACGGGCGGTAATTACACGCATTATATTTTGCCATTACGACAGTTTCTATTCACTCGTTAAACCTTTCGATTTTTAGTAATATCGGTGGAGTGAAGGAACTTTGCCACGCCCTCTATAAAAAAATATGTTGAATGGTTGATGCAAAGTGGTGTTCCTCCTGTATGGTGTGGTGTGTCGGATCATATAAAAAGTTGATTTTCACAATAAATACAGATTGTTTAAAAATTGTTTGAATCAATTGTCCTTAAAAATATGTTTTCCTGTCGTCTAAGCGTCTCACTGAGTCTGTTGTTGCAGTGTGGTGGGGCGGAGAGTTCTGCGGACGAGCTGTCTCAGTGCTCGTCGCGGGACGCACCCGACGCGCCCGGCTGCCTGTTCGGGGTCAGTCAACTTGTATTTTAAAATAACGTATAAGTCGAACTGAAATGTAAACTATTCACCCCTATTCATGTTGTGCCTCAATTGTTGCACAATGATTACATGAGTATATTGTTAGGGCGAAGGTGCGTGGCGACGGCGCGGCGACGTGGTGATGCGCACCTGCCACGTGCTGGAGCTCGCCACCAAGTTGTTCCTCGTGGTGCAGAACGCGGTGGGCGCGCCGCCACACGTCAACATCGCCAGCGAGTGAGTATGTGCGGGTAGTGTAGCCCCCTAGAGTAGTGGCAATAAATACAGTAGTAACTTTTATTGCAAAAAAAACTTGATACTACGCGGTGTTGGGTATAGTACTTCCCAATATTCTCCTTTTTATAATGGGTACACATTTTGTAGACTTCAGCAATCTCTCTACTCCGACAGCGACCTCGTACGATATTTTGTAGTTAAAGCGTGACACAGTAACATGTTGTGTGCAGATTCGAAGCGAACTTCGGGCAGCAGCTGGTGACGGTGTCGTTCCACGCGGTGAGCGGCGAGGGCGGCGGCGCGCGGCTCATGCGGCGCGGCTCGCGCATGGACGTGCTGCTCTGATGGCGCGCGTCCCTCGCACGTGGCGCACGTGTCGCACGCGCCGCACGCACCGCACGCACCGCACGCGCGCGCTCGTGACGTCACCGCAACCCACACACTAGTCTAACACCGAGGTGTTCTTAATTTTATAGAATAACCCCATAATGTAGGAACTATCATACAGTAGTTAGATAAATAATTGAATTGACTCTAGTTAGTGAGTTATGGACGAGCCGCGGCCGCGTGGCCCGCACGTCGGTTGTTCCCGTTGGCCGGATGTTATACTTGAGATTCACGTGCACTGCACAAAGTATCGTCGTGGCGACTACCACATATTGTTAATGCGGTAGCACCGGTATCGGTGACCATACAGCCTTTACATGGCACTTTAGACCGGGTTTTTTCAACTGTAGTTAGGGTAATCCTGTGTGTTATTAAGCTGAACGCGCTCGCAGCCCAGCCCCTCACGCCCCACGCCCCACGCGTCACGTCTCATGCGTCACGCCCCACGCGTCACGCCCTACGCTCCACGCCGGCGCACTCGCAGCTCTGCGAGCGCGTCCAGCTTAATAAGACCCGGAGAAAATGATAACTACAGTTGAAAAAACAGGGCCTAAGTAGCTCAAAATATGTTACTTTAAACTATACTGTTTGTTCAAACTATAGTAATAACTTTGAAACACGAATGAATCATAGTAAACATCTTTTTAGTATCAAAAGGCTAAGGTCGCCATACTATGCCGGTGCCGTGGGTCTACAGAGCTACTCGCAGAAAGCCCAGTGGCGCAGTCTCGGCGCAAACTGAAATATCATATAAAAATGTATTATTTCCGAATTCCCACAAGCACTTTTTGTATACCTCCCTGTTATACGTAGCGGCATATAACTCGACCGCTGGATAAAAATGGAGGGAATATTACAGGATGTTCGCTCGCTCACAGTACGCGTGATTTGGTTGGCTGTACATAATACGTTTAATCAGCCAATCACAAACGAGAATGAATGTCGTAAATAAGGTACAGCGCTTGATAACATTTTCTGAGTATTATGAACTCTTCGATTTATTGGTACGTTTGCCGGCCCAGTTACATGTCGATATGTATACAACCATATGAATAAGGACTCAAGGGCGCCTGTCAAAGTAAAGTGAGTAAGCGTTGCGGAGCTAGACAAATAATTTTAAACGAATGGTCCCATTCTGCCTAGTAATTGCTTGGGTTTTAAACATCCTGGATTCGGTTAATCGTTTTTAGCTTTTATTCGAATCGCCTCGAATTTCAAAATATATACGGAATCATGCATATGAAGATAGTGTTTACTATTAGTGAATCCTAAATGCAGTATACAATGGTTCCGCGTGATGGACGGCAGCGTGGCAGATAGGCATCACGCTGCCGTTGACGCCGAGGGTGTCATTCGGTGCGCGGTGGCTTCTGAGCCCCCCCACAACAGGAGACGGGCCACACTAGGCGGCATCGCGCAGTGGCGGTTGCGGACGCCAACTTAGGCACTTCGGTTAGAGGAAGTCCGCAGCCGTCCCTAATGCGCCGAAGATGGCCACCGCGGAGTATACACTATACACTGGTTGTATCACTGCCAGTTATCTACCCTCGATTATATATAATACCAGCCCTGTATTATATACTGCCCACTGCTGAGCACGGGCCTCCTCTACTACTAAGAGGGTTTAGGCCTTAGTCCACCACGCTGGCCTAGTGCGGATTGGCAGACTTCACATACCCTCGAAATTCTTATCGTGAATTCTCAGGTATGTAGGTTTCCTCACGATGTTTTCCTTCACCGTTATAGCGAACGATAATTGATAAACAATACACACATAACTTCGAAAAGTCAGAGGTGTGTGCCTTGGGTTTCAAACCTCCGGACATTGTCTCGGCAGACCGTTCCATTCCCAACTAGGCTATCGTCCACTTTATACGATTATATAAGCTCAAGTTAATATTAAGGCGATATTCAGGGCCGATTTCACCACTTGCTGATAACTGCTACGCCTCACATAAATGTTTAAGCCGACCAAACACTAATGTCACACTCTTATCTAGGAGTATAGATTAGAAATTTAAATGTGGCAAAAACACGACAAGACTACGTTTCGTTTTATTGGGATTGGTTGAGAGACTAACACGTGACCGACGGATTGGTCTCTCGATCAATCACAAATATTAAAATTAAACGAAATCGTCTAACGTTTTTTTCCACATTCTAAGCCCACTGAACTCTATTTCTGCTGAGCATTGAGCAATGTCAAGAAGCAGAGGTTCAATTTATTTGTTTTATTGTTCTCTCGTTTCGTACCTTGCTCCAACGTCATCGACAGGCGCCTTAAAATATAATCTGATGTGTTTGGTGTGAAAGTGCCAAAGTGACCATCGCGAGTGTTCGTGACGGTCATGTCAAGTTCCACGTGCCAAACGGTATAGATGTAGCTCTACAAAGTAAGTATTGATACGGGGCACGCGCGAGTTTCCTATAATGTTACAACAGTGGCTGTTTAATTCAATAATGTAAATTGTTTGAATGATTTTGAATGCTGTTGCCTGTTTGTGACAATATTATGCGGGTTAAGATTAAGAGTTGTTAATCTCAACTTTATTTGTTATTAGTATTGCAATAAATTACGGCCTGAAATAATATTAATAATGGTGGACTATCCAAAATTTCCTTTTTTTAGTGCCCTCGAAAAAGTTTCTATAAATCTCTGACATAATTTTTTCTTATAGTTAGTTCTGAAGAAAATAATATTCTGGGAAGCCGAAGTAATGAAAAGTTTCTGCCTTTCAAACCTAAAGATGATGCATTTAAAGTAACTCTTCCAATCCTCTAGAAAAGTACTGTGAAACTCTTGACCGGAGTTTACTCTTTTCTACTTGAGCCTATGTCATGTGTTAATTCATTTTAATGAATAAATGTACGCTGTTCTAATAAATCATTCTCTGCGATGCAGATAAAAGACATTTACACAAGCTTTTTTTTATATTGTTGCCTCCGAAGGCAGACGAGCTAACGGCCCACCGTATGGCAAATGATTATCGTCGCCTATGGACGTCGGTAATGTCAGGAGCCCAGCTAAGCAGCTGCCTAACGATTTTTTTCTTTAAATACATACGATGCATAAATAAAATTGTTCCATAACTTTGACAAACCACACCGGTCAGTTCCGAATAAATAGCCACCGGTCGCCCCTGGTGAAGTTGGCGCTATCTCGCATCAAATAACTGTTACGGAAGAATCCAATAAACGATCTCAATCCCTTGCTATTAAAATAAACGACCTTATTCATAAAGAGTTTATAAACCTATTTTAGTTGCAGAACGTTTTGTCTTCTTCCTTCAAACTCAATTCAAATTTCGTTCGAAGGAGATAAAACATTCGATAACTAAAATAGGTTTATAAACTCTTTATGAATAAGGCCGTAAGTTTCTTGTAAGCATGTCAAAAAAATCTGGGGCCGTAGCCAAGATGGTTTTCTACATGCGAATGACATATCGATAAGCTCTCACAAGAATACGTCATTCCCATACTTTATTTTCTATTATATTGGCTTTAACGCTTGTAGAAAAGCATCTTGGCTACCGCCTCTGGTATATTTTAGCTGTCGATCCAAGGTTTATTGCAATCAACCGTTAGTACTTAATACAACAAGCGATATACCTCGCACAGGCAAGTGTCTGTTTTAACGTGATGGGTATTAATTAGTTGTGAACGTGCCAAAACCTCGCGCGTGCCATAGGTTAACTGTCGCATTACGTGTTTCGAACAATAAACGTTAAGCACAAGGTCGTCGTGCGGCGCTCTACTCGCCGCGCGAGAGCTAGCGACGGTCCTGGGTGGCGGGGTACAGCGAATTCTTGAAGATCCTTGTTTTTATCGCAATATTTTTGTAAGTCGTATAGGTCGCGGAACGCATCTTGAGCGCCCAACGAGAATGAATGGTTGCGTGTATGTACACAAGACAGAATAATTAGCTAACTTATTCAGTTGTTGACTCTTGTGTCAGTGCGGTGACTAATTAGGACCTTATTCATAAACAATTTATAAACATATTTTAGTTATAGAATGTTTTGTCTTCTTCCTTCAAACACAATTCAAAACACGTTCGAAGAAGGCAAAACATACGATAACTAAAAAAGGTTTATAAACGGTTTATGAATAAGGCCGTAAGTTTATAAAGTCCTTCGCACCCTTGGTCCCTTGGTGACGCATCTCAATTTACCTCTGTACAAACTGCAAACAAGAAGACCTAACAAATTTTGCGCGCCTAGAACATTCCTTCGCTGTACCTCTACGGTCGCTGGCGCTACAACGTACCAACGTTATCGCTGTTGCCACTGCCCAAGCGCCGAGCAGCGCTGCAGCCGCTGCACCGCTGCAGCGCTGCTCGTGTGCGCAGGCACACTACATTTTGTTAAGCATAATTATGTAATGTTACGTTTTAACGAGTAACGTATTCGAAAATTTTATCATTTATAATAAAATTTTAAAACAGTTACCGATTTGTTTTGATTGATTATGATTTATGAACCCCAAGGACTTATATCAGTTTTCCATATTTTTTTACTCATGTTATCATATTATGCCCACTTGATGTCACTTACCCCTTCCTTTATCTTTTCTTATTACATCTGCGTTTCATTAAAATGCGTGTGAATTATAGATAGCCTAGTTGGGAGTGGAATGGACTGCCGAGACAAATGTCCGCAGGTTCAAAAATCCAAGGGCACACACCTCTGACTTTTCTAAAAAGTTATGTGTATTCTTTGTGAATTATCGCTCGCTTTAACGGTGAAGGAAAATATCGTGAGGAAACCTGGATACCTGAGAAGTTCTCTGAATTTCGAAGGTATGTGAAGTCCGCCAACCCGCACTAGGCCAGCGTGGTGGACTAAGGCCCTTAACCTTCTTAGTTGTAGAAGAGGTCCGTGCTCAGCCGTGGGCAGTATATAATACAGGCTTGGTATGGTGGTGGTGGAATTTTTATTATTCGTAGGGTGATTGTAAAAGAAACAAGTTGTAACTCACACATATTTATTTCTATTTAAACAACAATGTATAGTAGATATATTTATATACATACATAATACAATAAAAAAGTAAACAATATGAATGGAAAATTGTTCAACAGTATCGATCCACGTATTAGGAGAGAGTGCGCACCGACAGTGGCTCACCCCGAGCCCCGAGCCGAACTGCGACCCGAACTGTGAGCCGGGCTGCTAACTGTCTGCCACCGCCGTCGATGCACCGCACCGTTTACCATAAACAATTCCGAGTTACCTTTGGTCCCGTTATTGTAACAGTTGCAAACAGTGCTTAGTTACTTTTACAGGATAGTCTCCAGTTAACTATGCCATCTGTCTATCACGAAGTACCTAAGTATACGCAACACACGATGAAAAGCGAAGATGAGGACGGAGCGCGGTTGCTGCTCGCCTACCTACATAGTCTCTTAGGGGCGTCGCACTCGGGCCACAGGCCACGGCACAGTCCACCGGCGACAGAAGACTAGGTACCAAATTGCACAGATTTGGACATCCACGTCTAACCAGGAGTGGGGATTACAACAGTCGTCGATTGCTTGTGGTCGTGGCTAGTCGGCTGTGGCCAATGTGCGTACATTACAGTCTAATAGATACAGAACATGTCGACACTTCATTCAGTCTTCTCGTTGCACCCAGCTCATACGATATACATATACTCCGACGGACACGTGTCCACAACACACATCGAATAGAAACATTTATGAAATCTGTTAAACGCGCGAGGGCCGGGAGACGCGCAGCCTCGGGGCTCCCTCCATACATCTAAAACTAAACTATACAAACACACAAACTAGCCTATAGGCCGAAGTCCGCGAGTAATACACGTAACGCTGGAAGGAACCTAGGTATATGAAACAGACTTCCATCATGACTTATAAATCTATGTTTATAAAATAGTATAATTAAAATAATAACACTGTGGGCTTAGAATGTGACACAAAGACGCCACTCGTAAAACGATGTCGTTTAATTTTGATGTTGGTGATTGATCGAGACACCAATACGTCAGTCTCTCAACCAATCCCAATAAGACGAAACGGAGACGTGACGTGCTTTTTTGTCACATTCTAAGCCCACTGGTAAATTAAATTAGGTCAATTCCCGAGATACCAGTGTTACATATTCATCAGATATTTAAGTTAGCCGATTTTTTTATAAGCATAAAATAAGGTCGATCACAGACAGACGAGTGAATAAATTAGGCCTCCGAACTTGCGGAATTGTTTAGTATAAATATCGAAAAGTATTGGCGTGCGCGCCTCTACCGGACTCACAGTATATACACACAACACCCACTAGGCCTAATACAAAATGTAGATATGTAACTATTAGGGGGCGCTCCACCAAAGCGGATCTGTGGCAAAACAACAGTACACGACTCTGTGGACTTAGAATGTGACACGAAGACGCAACTCGTAAAACGATGTCGTTTAATTTTGATGCTTGTGATTGATCGAGAGACCAATACGTCAGTCTCTCAACCAATCCCAATAAGACGAAACGGAGACGTGACGTGTTTTTTTGTCACATTCTAAGCCCACTGTTTCGTTTTATTGCATTATTTGCCACATTCTAAGCCCTCTGACCTGGGAGATATTATCAACCAATAGAAAAAGCACAAAATGTACGCACAAACGAAAAGTACTCGTATTCTGTGGAATTTACAGCCTAGATTCACTTACTCGTTCCGCTTTGGTTGAGAGACATCCTGACGGCGGGAGACAGTGCTTGGCACCGCGCCCGCCTCTAACACGCCAATTTTAACAGCGTTTACGGAATTGGCTATTTGTAACACGTATAAGGTCGATTTTTACGCTCTTATGTACAGTAAGTTACATAACTAGCTGAACAAATTTAAAATTTCAAATCACCTTTAAAATTTTGCGTAAGTATCAACAATCGTTTTTTCTTCACTGAAGTAAACTTCACGATGTTTACTTTATTTTAGATAAAGAATAAATAATATTTTGACTGAGGTTAATGTGTAGAAGAGTTTTGAAGATTTTAATTTGTGCAGCTACTTTTGTGGCTGACTGTACATGCCATAACATGATCTATTTATCAAATCAAGTTATTGACTAATTTACCTCTGCACCTGCTCATGTGCATATCAAGTTAAGAGTACACGCGCTACAAATATGCGCACCAGTGACCGCTACAAGCGACAGATGTTTTGTCAAGTGCTGGTTATATTATGTATGTAGGAACACCGAACGTCCTCATGTGTCGCCGGTGCGTTCGGCAGATGACCAAACACCACACGACGCCGAAATCATTAATAGCAGCATCTACGTACACAGCGAATGCGGAAGTCTTGCCAATGATAGCAATGTTTTACATTTCAACTATCAGATTGTTCAACAAACTTGTAAGCAGGTCATGGGTTTAGATGGATCCTCATGTCTAATTAATGTGCCTACAGCTGTCGCATCGCTGTATCCGGAATGCTACCTTTATGCTAAGAATAGACTCAGATGTTTCCATACGATTTTCGGACTTTATAATTTGAACCGAACGATATCTGTTCCACCTATAGTCATTTTTCTTTATCAAAATAAATATAATCGTCAAAAACCCTGACGTATACCTATCTTTAAATTAAACGTAGGAAACAAAATCTGTCGTCTATCCCCCGCTTTACAATACAAAAAGAAAAACCATAACAGCGAACATAACACGTGTAATCACGACAAACGAACATAGGTACGTGACGGTGACGTGACGGAGTGACAGCGTGCGCCTCACTTGATGGAGCACGCGAACTGCGCGCGCAGCCGCCGCAGCGACGACGACTCGCGCTGCAACAACACGGGACTCTACTAGTCTCTACATATTCCACGTCATCTATCAATTTACAATGGACCACACTAAAAAGTGAAACGCAGTTAAAGTCTACACAAAGATTTAGGACTGATGACTCCATCTACGACTGCAATGGATGGATGATAATAGCAATACCTTTAAGTGATGGTGGGGCTCCCCAGACGCAGCCGCGTTGTCGTTCTCCACGTCCCCTGCGAACAAACAACACGTGAGTGAAACACTCTTTGGCTGAGTGTAACTATGAATAATGCTGACACAGAAATAACATAACATTTCCGTGCTATGCTGTAGGTACTGCCTGCAGCCTAGTCTGCGGGTCAGCATAAAACAGTTTAGCTATATTTACCTGGTCGCAGTGAGGCGGCGGCGGAGGCGGAGGCGGAGGGCGGTGCGTTTCCGTTGTCGTCGTCGGTGGCGCCGCTGGAGCAGCGCGCACCGGACGCGCCGGACGCACCGGAAGCTCCGGATGCGCCGGATCCGCCAGAACCGCCAGAACCGCCTGATGCACCT
The DNA here is from genome assembly GCA_947568825.1 of Sphinx pinastri. Lineage (NCBI taxonomy): Eukaryota > Metazoa > Arthropoda > Insecta > Lepidoptera > Sphingidae > Sphinx > Sphinx pinastri. The sequence goes on along the minus strand of OX387627.1, from coordinate 1,341,519 downwards.
GTGATCTCATATTTATTGAAGAACTTCGAAAACAGTAATTGTCTCCTTTGTGGGAGGTAGAGTCGTGAATTGCATTTTTAACCGACTTCCAAAAGGAGGAGGTTATCAACTCGTGTGTTTGTATTTTTATAGCACTACATTCATGTATGACGTCTATAATCTAGAAGACGGATGTGCTACCACAAAAAACTATGCAATTCAACATACCCCAATAAAGTGTTTTACCAATATCTAGTCGTATAGGGAACGTGCACGTCGTAATCACTGCCATCTAGTGGCGCAATCGATACTTGGCACTGGCACTTGACTCATTTTCAGCCCATCGATACTTGGCATTGACGTACAATATTCAATAAAATGATGAAAAATACCATTTCATTTGTTGATAATGTATCGCTGTGTATATGGATGCTCCAAAACATAAAAATAAACAAATCAAATGGTGTGAAATTATATAATGTTCCCAAGAGTAGTACCTAAGTACTTACATTCCGCCCCCCGAGGCAATTCTTGTGCGCTGGGTCTTCACACCCAATGCACGCCCATGCGCGGGGGGACATTAGTCGCGGGCCGAGGCACACAGTCAGTGTGTATACCTCTTGGTTGTAAATCACATTGAGGCCTAAAAGGGCCCGCGAACATTTCCTGGCACCCTCTCTTTCCGTCCATCCTGGGAATCTTCCTCCCTTCCCCCCATCTTCCCTTCCCTATTCGTCCTCCACTCCCCTCCCAGGCCCCTGCAGTCGTCAAGCCGGGGGACTCCAGTATCCCATTCGCAGGTTTCCCCCGGTGTTGACTGCAGGATCACCTATCTAAAAAAAAAAAGTACTTACATTCCATGGTTATGTGAAAATCGACAAAAATAATAAAAGCTGTATAAAACATACATACTTATGAGTTCCAAAAGCATTTAGAAATGTTTCGTTACGTAATTTATAAAAACAGATATGTTTTGAAGGTAATATTCAATACAAAAATATCTGTAATTAAGGGAACATAACCTCCTAATTATGCTTAAATAACTAGCTCCCATCTTAAAAAAAAGCATATTCTGAACACGCTGGGTGTAAAATACATTCGGCCCGAACAAATATTTTATCATTTTTGTGATATTACAAGAATATATCAACAAATTATTGTGCTAGTTCTAGTTTCTTTTTTTATCCACCTGTGGCTCTTGTGTCGATTTTGTTTGCTGCCCCCTATAGTTCGTGCACGCTCCCTATAGTTAGTGAAATAAAAACAGATTATAATAAAAAGAGGTACCGCTTTCAGTGTGATCTGTCCGTCGGCTGATGGAGAGGCTGTGCGAGCCGGTGGAGTGCTGCAGCGCCTCCGAGGAGTCCAGCTCCAGCGAGGACTGCGAGCCGCACGAGCCCGACGAGTGCGAACGCGACCGCGAGAACACCTCCGACGCGGACTCGTCCGCCTCCTGCTCCATCACCTCCTCCTGCAGGCAGTAGCTTTTTATACTCGTACGGAAAACTTACCTCATAGTAACTGGTGTGGGGTCCTGGTCGAATACAAGTATTCACTACCAGCGAAACTTTAACCACAGTTAGGAAAACATCGTGCATCGATGCCAAGATATCAAGTGGTAGTATTGAGTAGGTGTGAGTGATGAGTACATTAGGTGCGGGCGGGTGTGTGGCGGCGCGGGGCTCCCGGGGCTCCCGGGGGGCGCGCCGCCCGCGTCCGCTGCGGGCCGACGAGCTCGAGCTCGAGCGCGGACACTCCGAGCGCCCTGCCGACAAAAAATCACTATTAAACACTTGACCGTTATTTGAAGCTTACTAGATTGAGATAGGCACTTCCTGCTTTCCGTTTCCTCTACCTTCCTTTTCATTTTATCTATCTGTCTCGCTCGCACATCCGTTCTCCCACCAGGCCACCGCCCCACCAAAGGTGTGCTCTGTGGTGGTCGGTGTTCTAGGAATCATTGGCGTCAAGTTTTCCGTTGAGTGCAGTCGTCTACTAAAACACGGTGCAGTTTCAATATACAAAGTGAAATAAGTAATAAAAGTGTTTACTGCAGTGTTTTAGTGACTTCTTTCGGTCTAAACCGTAAGTAAGAAAACTTGCATAAATTATACCTTTCCTTATACTTTTTCATATATTACTATTTTAAAAAAAAAAGAAATAATTATAACGGTGTTACCGTTCGTTTTCAAATATATTATTTTATTCTTTAGGAAAAGTGCTGTACTACTAAGTACTAGTACTCACTAGTCTTTGATTAAGATGGATCTTTGGTAGTATAGTGGTCAGTATCCCTGCGCGGGAAACCGGGGTTCGATTCCCGCCGGAGAACCACATTGCGTCGTCATTAAACAAAGAGTAGGTCGTCCTTTCCTAGTGACGATAGTAGTTATAATACTGATTCCAACGATCCAAGATCCTCGTCAGCACCGCTATAGTAGAGAACGGCGGGGTAAAACTAATGCAATCGCTTTTATGTCTGTAATACAGGCTGCCCTAGCAGCAGCCAGAAATACCTACTTGTTGTAGCCCAACAGGAGTTGAATAACACTGATGAGGACATATTATTGGATCAGGATTGTAGATTATTATATTATGATTATGAGCCGGACGGCGTAAAATCTAGCGACCTTAATTAATGTAAGTTTGAAATTCAGGTTAAATTAAAGGATCCTTCTAGCTTCTGAAGAATCCTGAATGTTACTTTAAGCTGCTAAAATTTTAGCATTCCGACAAATGTGAGTGGTCTGAGGTTAAGTACGTAGAGGCGCAAATCATATAATACACAACGGTATTTAGCTTATGCTGATAAAGCTTACGGTGCTCTGACAATTTGCATACTTAAGCAACAAGAAGTCTTACAGATTAAGAATTTAGAATTTGACTGATCTCATCACATGGTCTCGTCACTCCGACAATATAGTACTAGAGCAGTTACATAACAAGATAGTTGAGCTATTTTCGGAAGGGGAATGTCAAAAGGTTCCTTCCGACTTCCTACAACTGATCTTTGACCACCATGCACATTATTCTTAGAAAGGGTAAATAAAGACAATCACTACCCCTCGCAGGGGTCGGTAAATTGTTTCAGTGCCCTCGCAGGGTGCGTTTCATGCATGTTGTACAACGCCATGCACACAACTCTCGTAGAGTTGTGGTCGTAGAAATGGAGGTTTTATAAAGACGGTTTTTACCTCCAAATAAAGGCAGTGGCTATAAACCTGTTTCACAAACACTGGGTTAATATTACCAATCACTACCCCTCGCAGGGGTCGGTAAATTGTTTCAGTGCCCTCGCAGGGTGCGTTTCATGCATGTTTTACAACGCCATGCACACAACTCTCGCAGAGTTGTGGTCTTAGAAATGGAGGTTTTATAAAGACGGTTTTTTACCTCCAAATAAAGGCAGTGGCTATAAACCTGTTTCGCAAACAGTGGGTTAATATTACCAATCACAACCCCTCGCAGGAGTCAGCAAAATTTTTTTTTTTCGTACACTCGTAGGGTGCACATCATGCATGTTATACTGCGCCATGCACACACTCCTGCAGAGTTGTAGTCATAACCACTCCACTTTTATCTGTAAACATTACCGACGCCCACAAGGTAACGGTAATAACAATAGTGGTCAATGTGGTGATAGACATAATACACATGGATTCATTTGTCCACGTGGTGGTAAACAGTGACAAGAGCCGGTCAAGAATACTAAGCCCAACACGGCCCACGACTACCAAGCGGTAAAAGAGAGGGGTTTCTGCCTACTTCAAAGCGGGCCAGTTGAAGTGTTTTGTCGATCGATGGAAGTAGCTGAGAGCGTCAGACACCTTGCTGCGCATAATAACAGGCTATCGCATACCTTTTCTGAAAAAAAAAAAAAAAAAAACCCCCTTTTGCTCTACCTAATTTACGGAAGCCATTTGTAACAGTGGAATCTCTAGAAATGTGTGCATTTATTACGGAGATGTTATTTAAAAGTGTTCTGATGGTTGTCACTGGTCTCCAACCTTTACATCGACAATGTCTCTGATTCCCAAGAATGAGGGCAGTAATCGACAAATTGTCAATGTTAAACAATTGTGTTTACACGGAACCCTTCAGGTTGATAAACATATGTAGTGTCTCAGACTTCCTATAACCAGGCGACTGGCTTTGTAAAGTAGATCTTTCCCAGGCCTATTTCTACCAGCCTATCTCCCTATCACGTTGGGGTTTCTTCGATTTATTTACCGCGGAAATGACTGAAAATGACCTGCCTGCCGTTTGGACTCTGCAGCCAAAGGTTTTGCGTCTTTAATCAATGGGTGGCACACACCTTAAGACTTGAACGTGTTCGAATACTTGTTTCTTTCCAAAGTATGCTATTCAATTAAGATTTGCAAATTCTTCGAGTCCACACCCAAAAGTGTTAGACCGTTTACATTTATTAGGTTGGCAAACGAATTCACAAAAGTTAGTCACGTCCACCTGCAAAAGTCTTATATTTCTATGAGTTTTGTGGTATCCATGGTTGAACAAGCAATCATTGCCACCGGAAAAGATCTTCCTCGTAACACAAAAAGTACTGGATTTACTGCGAAATGCCACGATATCAGTAAAGCAACTACATAGTCTGGTTGGGCTTCTAAAATTTGCCAGTGTTAACTGTCCCTCAGAGCAGGCTTAATTTTCGAAACATTCGTATCTTTTTGAACAAACTCTTTAAATAAGCTCCTGGCTGTACCTATGTTCTAACCATGGAGGTGCGCGAGTTATTAAAATGGGGGCATCCAAATTGCCATGTGTCTTCTCGGTTCCATTATCAACCACCGTTGACCACATAATTTTCCGCCAGAGGCGCCTCCGGTATAGCGTGGGGAGCTCAGCTCGACAGCCGCCCAATGTCGGGCTTATGGATCAAACAAGAACGACATCTCCATTGCAATCAATGCGCTGCTCACAATACTGAAGGTCATAAGTTAACAAGACCAATATCTGAGCGTACCCAAGGTTCTAGTACAATGCGACAACAAGACGTAGCATTATTGTGAAACGAGGGGGGGGGGGACCAAGTCTTACCCTTAGACCCTCGATTCAGTTAATCAAAGAACTGTTTCATATTCTGGACAACTTCCAGATCATTCTCGAAATTTAATACATTCCAGGAATGTACAACAGTCACGCAGACCAATTGTCGCCTTGTCGACGTGCCCCAGGCTGGCATCTATTTCAGTGTACAGAAAATATCGAAAAGTTTGGGCTTTCCGTGATAGATCTATTTGCGTCAGAACGAGCGAAGGTGGTAAGCAACTATGTATCTTTGCACCTGAACGACGTTCGCGCGATTTACCACGATGCATTCTCCAGAAACTGGATTTACCCACGAGTCTGACTATTTCCATCCCTAGTGTTACAGCACCTCAATTCAGAATCTGATATTGTCCTCCTGGTAATACCGAGGTGGGACAGAGTATTCTGGAGATAAGACCCAAGAACCCGAGCGCTGGCGCCCCGGATCACGATCAAGGAACCTTAGTTACACCTGATAGACAGTGACCGACTTCCCACCCCCCCAAAATTCAAGCGATGACATTGAAAGTATGGAAATGTGGGGGTAGTCATGGAATTTAATCCTTCAACGCCCGCGATGGACACCGGTGTCCATTAATATAAGGAAATTAGCTTATAGCTATATTTAAGCGGGCGTTGACGGGTAGATTAAAGTTCAAATAGAACCTATATAATCTTCTGGCGTCCTTCTACCAAAAAGATAATATGAAGTTGTATGGTCTCGAGGGCTGAACTGAACTAAAAAAACATAAAGTAGAGCCTTTAGAACCCACGGGTCGAAGTTTAGCACGTTTTGTTGTAAATGGATTTGCTTACAACATTATTTTGTTACACAAGTCTGCATTCTGCACGCTGAATTATTATAACAATGGTGGTAGTCTAAGTTCGCACGCCTTCGTCCAACATATCCTGAACTCTAATCTATGATATGGAACGTAGATAAGTTAGTTACGCTTTTGAATAGTCTTGACAATGAAAATGCTGTATTTGCGACACGCAGACAACTACAACGCTATTACTTCTTTGCTCCGGCAGAAGAGTTCACGATTTGACATTGTTTGCAGTCTAATCCAAACAATTGTCTGTAGATTGTAAAAATTTGATCCTATGGCCCATGTATGGCTCAATAGCAGATACTGCTACTTATAGACAATCAGGCGCGAAATTGTCTCCTAACCTAACTAAGAACAAGAATATGGACCCAGTATTCTGGGTAAAACGTAGGTACTATATTTATTTTGGAAGAAAAGCGTAGATTGGGAAACTGTACTAATTTATTTATTAATATTAGAGGTTCACCAAAGCCTGTCTCCCGTACAGTTATAGCCGGCTAGGTAAAATCCATATTGTTAGAAACGGAGTAGTGAATTCTTTAGGGAGCATACGATCGGCTTCCAAAAACGGGATTCATAATTTGTCCTTCAGATGAGATTCTTGCAAAGGTCTCTACTGGAGACCACAAAATACATTCACCCGTTTCTAACGTAAGGAAGTAATATCTAAAAATAATAGTAGCTGTGAAATCGTTAATTTGTTTAAAGCAGCTGATTAAATTCGAGTATATGTCTGTATAGGTACTCGTAACATTTTATACATACGAATATCGTAGTCCATACAATACCATTTTGGATGCGTATTTACATTTGTAAGTAATCCTTTTTCTCGCACATATGGATTATTAAACTAATCTAATGTATACTTGGCATAACATATTTTCTTTCAAAATAGGATCATCATCAAAATTTCATCACATTGGCGTCATGCCCCACCAGGCGATAACAGACACGTCTCAATCTAGTAAGCTTCAAATAACGGTCAAGTGTTTAATAGAGGTGTTTTACCTGAAAATAAAACACATATTAAATACTTACCTTATTTGAAGCTTACATTTCAATTTCTGCCTGGTAGATTATCGACTCAATGATTCCTAGAACACCGACCACCACAGAGCACACCTTTGGTGGGGCGGTGGCCTGGTGGGAGAACGGATGTGCGAGCGAGACAGATAGATAAAATGAAAAGGAAGGTAGAGGAAACGGAAAGCAGGAAGTGCCTATCTCAATCTAGTAAGCTTCAAATAAGGTAAGTATTTAATATGTGTTTTATTTTCAGGTAAAACACCTCTATTATAGGTTATAGGTATTAGTACAAAAGCCTTCACTCCGCTTCGGTCCCCTCTCCCAGTGACAATATTTTTACATTTCGGCAAGGCGTGCACGATTCCTCTAATATTGTTCATAGGGATGGATATTTCATTGTTAGTGGTAGGTATTATCTCTAATTACAAGTGGTTACTCACCGGGCTCGGCGTGTGTGAGCACTTTGTGCTGCAGCAGCGGGTAGAAGCCGCGCGCGGTCGCGTTGTGCGGCTCGTACTGCAGAATCAGCCGACAGTACTTGAGCGCCTCCGCGTATTGTCGGCCCATTATTGCCGATAGGAACTGTTACAAATATCAGTGAGTGAAGAGGAACTCTTTATTAGTCAATCTATCAATGATACTTTTTCAGTATCTTACCTCTGCGAGAAATTCACTGGGCGCTGAAAGAGTCTCGTTGCCGTCGGAACAATCTTCGGGACTGGTGGAGTGGCGGTTGGCCGCATCCATGGTGGAGGAGGTGGCCGGCGAGCGGGGCCGCGCCGCCGGTGGCGTCGACACGCGCGACGTGGCGTCCAGCTCGCGGCGCTTGAAGTGCTCGCTCGCGGGATGGTAGCGCGGGGGCCCGTCGCCCGCCGCTGCGGCTGGTAACGTCACCACGAGTCGCCGCGACCGCTGCGGTGACCGCGGCTGAGCTCGACTCTCTTCCGGCGAACTGCGCCGAGCTTTAGCAGTCGTTGCAGGCGTCGGTGGCGGCCGCTCGGGAACCCGAACACTCCGTCGCTGCTCAGAGAATCGCAACGCTACGTGCGACGCGGTGTCCAATGAGCGAGCGGGCTGGCCCGGCGAGGGCCAGGCGCGGTGCGGGCTGGCGGGCGGGGGCGCGGGCGTGCGTGCTGCCGCCGGCCGATACAGCCGCGCGTTCGGCACGGGCCGCCGGAACACGCGCTTACTGCGGCGACTGCGGAGCTCGCGGGCTCTGTACTCGGCGCGCTGCTGGTTACCCTCTGTCGCCTTCTTCGGCTTAGTCTTGGGTCTGTTGCCGGGGTATCTGCAGACAATGTACATTATAGACAAGTTTCTCTTGTGAGCGGACTATTGGATAAATATTGATAACGCTAAGGCTACTAACAGCCGTGGGTTGGGTATGTAGGTGGCGGGCGCGGTGTGTCGTGGCGCGGCCCGCAGCGGGTCGGGAGACGCGCGGCGCAGACGTCGCGGCGCGCCAAGGTCGATCACGTCGTGCGCGTCGGCGGCGACTTCGCACGCGGCGTCGCGAGTCGGACTTGGTGACTCTTCTACATCACTCCTGCGCCACCACGACACCGCAACAATAAATATATTAAATTAATTACGCTTTCCGATAACGTTCGTGAAGCACCGTCATAACAAAGTCTTTCAAGCATCGAAAATACGATTAGTAAATCACGTGCTTGTAACACGGAACACTCACAGGCCAGTAAACGGTGCGGCGTACACCGGCGCGGGACACACCACTAGCGGCGGCGGCACGGGGGCGACGCGACTGGCGTGGGAACTGCGCAGCACCACTCCTGGTGCCCACCTCTTCCTGCAACCAAACCACGCGCGTTTCATTTACTACAACGGATCGTATGAATTTTCTTAAGCATCTTATCTAGGCTAGTTGCAACTATTTCTACCCCACAGGCCGTAGAGGATTTAAGTCGTGAAAAGTCTATATACTTAGATAAGTACAAGTAGATTTCGTGAAACTGTTAAATATTTCTAATATACCTAGGTACATATTTTCTTATCGTCCACGTTACGATTACCACTTAATGCTGGGTACTATTTGTAGAAACAACTTTGGTTGAAAAAGAAATTACCTTCTCAAGTATAGGACCATTATTCGGAATGCAATTACCAGTTCATGATTGCAAAATAATTTACTAACTGTGGTGATGAAAATGAGCGCAATGTTGTGTTGGATAGTATGCAAATAACATCTGTAGTCGTATACTAAATACATGGACTTTGTAAAGGCTAGACAGAATTTCCGTGCCTACCAGCGTTTTGCCATACCTACCTATTATTGGAATCAAATGTAGTTCAACCCATTCAATTTTATCCGTGCTTTATATCTGGCTTTTCTAGTGGTAAATGCCTCTATGATTATGATTAAAATACCTTTATAGTTCATAATTTTGTCTCCCGCTTTGCTATGGAGGGAAGAGGAAAAATATATTTCCAACTCCTCCCTATCCTTGTATTTGATTAATTTCGCTGCGGGTTAAGACTAATTACTGCTTCCAGAGACTCGCCGAGCTACACCGCTCGTGTGTATACCTGGGTGTGTCCTTGCGTCAAATCTAAGGTCGAGTATAAAGTTAGATATACCTATAAAACCAAACAACTGCATCGGTGGCGTAGTTGTATTGCGTGCGCGGTACGATTTTCGCTCTGATGTTTCAGATACGAATTCCGGGACAGGCAAATTGGCATTGGGTTTTTATTCTCAGTATCAGCCCCCGGAGTCAGGAGTTTGTGGCGATAGGTTCGGCACCTATCACATCATAGGTTGGGTTACATACGGTGAAAAGAGTGGGTGCACTAGTTGCGCCTTTGTCTACCCCTTCGAAAATAAAAGGCATGCGTGTGTGTGTAAATTAAATAAATTCGAAAACTTCGAGACTGCACGTCTCCGCCCTTCGTTTCTCAAGAAAGTCACAAGAGTCCTTTGTTGTGCGGTTTGGCACTTGGCACTAGTGTAGAGGTGGCTTTACAAACATATGAGGACAAAGTGCGGTTACACGGTAGCCAACGGCGCGGCAGGCGCGACGGCAGCACCCGTCAATAGATTAAATAACGCCGGCTAAACCTCGCTCTGAAACATGATACGTTGCTCACAGTACCAGAAAATGTTTTCTTTTTATTACACGCTTTATATTAGCTTCACTTGTATGTTTGTTTGTATTTATGTTTTTATGTTTGTAACTCTCCGACTCCGACTCCTTTGGGCGCGATTTTGACCCACTTTAAACGGTCAGATTTTATTCAAACTTTGTAGGTTTGTCGAGGACCGATAACAATACACTAATTTGATAAGATTATGCCATTATTCAATTTGCAAAATGAGATTTTTGTCAATTTATATATTTTTTAGTGACATTTGTTGGACAATAGTAGAACAGAACTAAAAAATTAAAAATAATTAATAGTTTAAAAAAACTAAAAAACACGCTTTATAGAAAACGCAACTAAAAAATAGAAAATAAATTTGAATTAAGAATAGTGTAAATAAGAAAAAAATGTATTTTATTGTAAAAAAAAGCGTGGGGTGCATGGTGACAATAGTTATAAATATTTTATTGACAGATAATATGAGTAGAAGTATTATATATCATTTTGATAATATCTTAAAAAGCACCCCCCGCTTTTTTCACAATAAAATATTTTTTTTCTTATTTACACTATTCTTAATTCAAATTTATTTTCTATTTTTTAGTTGGGTTTTCTATAAAGCGTGTTTTTTAGTTTTTTTATTCGATTATAATTTATTTACACATTACACGAGAATACATAAAGCTGCGTCCACACTTTCAACCATGCATCTACGTTTCTTTTAAAAGACCGCGGCCTAAGGGCGGCAGGGGCAGACCTGCTAAAAAGGCAACCACATGCACGACATGCGACACAAATTCAGCGTCAGCCTTTACATAAAGAAATTCAAATTCGGCACTGGGGTTATTTTGCAATTCAAAATCTCCCGAGTTCCTGTTACGGGTTACACTTACCTAAGACACAAAACATGACTAGATTACGTTTAAATTGAATAACCCCGATCGTCAGTAAGATGCAATGTTGAATATTATGTTTTTAGTGTCAATCTCAATAGGTACACTTGGGTACTTCAAAGCTGTAGCAAACTACGTCACAAAGTTCTTAAGGGAGTGCACGGTTTTAGGATACATTAAAGCCTAGGGCATTGTCTAGCAACTGAGCTAGACTGACAGGAGAGGTAATATCGACGGGCGGTGCTTGGTGTCATTGCCGCGTCGCCGTAATCCGTTTGTGTGCGCGGGCTTCATCCGATTGAGGTGTAAGTAAACATTATGGTAAACACGAAACTATATACCTACACCAATTTTAATATACCCGAGGTATACGATCACGGGCGTAGCTATAGCTTTCACATGGGATATACTACCCTACGATATAAAAATTTTAGTGGCGTGGGTTCTTGCCTTGCATGACACCATTAATTTGAAGTTCATCTGATATTACATAATCTAATTTAGATAATATTTATAATATTGTCACGGTGTACTCTACTTCGTTACGATTTTTATCATAGGCCATAGCTACTAGTATACAATACCAGTGCTGCCATATTATCATCGCACACGTCGCCTTTTGCTGCATGCTCGATCGAGATCACGTTCCAAATATTCAATAGAAGGTATGAAGATATGATAATACGACCCAGATAATCGATATCCCTATTCAAATTTCTGAATCAGGATCATATTCAATCAGGAATGTCTTCCTATGACGATTACTGTTAAAAGAAAAAAAAACCTTTATGTTTATCACTCCCTCAAGATTTTTTTTATTGCTTTGAATGACGAGACGAACATGTTGTTCGCCTGATGATAAGCTATACGATCACCCATAAACAGTAGCAACACCATCCAGCACCTTGAGTTACAAAGTACTGTGTGGCATTCCACTGCGCTCGTCGTCCTGAGACATAAGATGTTAAATCTCATTATGTCCAGTTGTTACACTGGCTACAATGTCCTTCAAAACGAAACATAAAAGTGCATGCACACTGCTGCTTGGCGGTGGAAATAGACATTGCGTTGGTACCCACCCAGACGGACTCTTACATATGACAGACCTACCACCAGTAAGATAATATTAATTATGCTTGTACCCAAATTCAGTACTACAAAATTCTGAATCAAATGACGATTATCCATCGTCCATGCTCGAAAAGAAATGCATTCTAGATTTCTGATACGAAACTAGTGCCGGTATAAATTGGGATTAACGTAAAAGTTACTTGTGTGCAAGAGGTAGTAGGTGCAGATAGATGTAGATCTACAATCACACGAGGTATTTAATATCACAGTAAAACTGGCAACAACTTAAATTTTTCAAATTCAATCTTTTGTCGGACAATTTATAAGACATACTTTCATTCAAAACCCATTCATAATTTGGCCAAGATTGTATTGAAGACCGATGTAATTGTAGACTTACTCCAAAGGATATGACAATATTTGAACACAGAACTAGAGTGACCTATCTTAAAGTTAAAATTATAAATAATAATTTTGTTTTTGTTTAGAATAAGCAACTAAAAGCATTTTTAGATTATTTGCTCATTTCTCTAACTAAAAAAATACAAATTTAGTTGTGGTAGTTTTACAGTAAAATTAAATGGTAGATACATAATTTTTAATTTCAAGGTCACTTTCTTCTTCTGTTATATTATGGCTTTCACCCTTTATAGGTCACTAGCTTTTGCCCGCGGCTCCGCCCGCGTTAAAAAGCTTTTCCAGGATAAAAGTCCCGCTTTATGTTTTCCCGGGATAAAAAATAGCCTGTGTGTTAATCTAGGACATGATCTACTCGTGTGCCAAATTTCATCGAAATCCGTTCAGTAGTTTTTGCGTGAAAGAGTAACAAACATACATCCATACATATATTCTTACAAACATTCTCGTTTATAATATTAGTAGGATTTCCCCAATATAACGCAACGAAACAATAGATACGAATTTGGACCGAGTAGGTAGGTAGTATGGTTTGTACTTTGCTCGATTCTGGCATACTTCGCTCGCTTCCTCCACTTTCATCAATCATTCCATGCATTCCTGCCGGTTCAGAGTAGGTACTTTTGACCTGGCCTTTACGAAAAATGACCGATATAATCTGACATGTATAAGTAGGTACCTAATATAACATTTCGGAAAGGTCACTTTAATTGTAAGGGTGTATAATATGTATTAAGTAAATATTGATGAACTGTGGTTGCACGTGTCTGATGTTGCACATTATGTCTATCCTTCGCAGATAACTAGATTCAGGGTTGTAGTTTACAGTTAAAATTAGAGAGCTATTTGATACACGAAGTCTAATGGTGCTGCCACACTGCTGTTTAAGTGTTTACAAATATTTTCAACCAGTAATACATTTACTAACCAATGCTGCAATGTTAGGAATTGTTACATTCCGTTAGGAATTGTTAGATGATTTGAGTGCTCCTATACTGATGGAAAATGTTTACAAAGATTTATAACGTTACATATTTATAACATTACATTCATAACATTTATACAAACAAATGATAAAAAATGATTTATATCTTACAATTTGTCAAGTAACAATTTTGTTTAGAAATATTAACTAACATTACCTAACATGAAAACGTTTTCTAACATTGTTATCAAATGTTTCTTAATGTTTGTAAACATTTTCAAACAGTAGTGTGGCAGCACTATAGAACTTGAAAGATTCGTCGGTCATTGAACAATATATCCGTTAAATTAACAAATAAATGTTTCAAGAAGCCGACTAGTGCGTCACAAGTCATTTATGAATAATATTTTGAGAGAGAACTTTATTTCCGAATGAAGTGCTAGACAATACCTAATTATATTAACTAAAGTACTTGTACCTACCTATTCTTTAACTCCCTAGCTTAAAACATCTGTGACTTGTCAAAAATAAAAGTTGAGATAATTCAAACGATGGGCTCAAGTTTAAACATTAGATTTGTGTTGCCAGGTCAACGTTCTAGTTGCAAGTACTTGTGACGCGGAATTGATAGGGGCGCTATAATAGCCAACATTGGCAATAAGCACTTCAACCGCGACCCCGCGAGTTAGTGCGACCGGGCACAGCTGCGGCCAAGGCGGAGGGGCGAGCAGCTGCCCTTTCCCAGCGCTGGCGAGGTTGCAGAGTAGGTATTGCACGGACGGTCATTACCCGCGAACGCAGCCCTCTCAATTATGCAAGACAATCGCATCTCTACAATGTTCCTTGGCTTATGATCGTACAATGATTATTCATATCTCACCGTAATACCTCAAAAACAATACCCCACTCGCCGTAAGTACGTAGAGGGATGACGGAGGATACGGCCTATAAACTCGCAGACACAAACATTAACTGCGCGTCAAAATGCCACGCGTGCCGATCGTGACCAAAACAAAACCACACTCGAGCTTTATTGATTGCAAGAGCAACAGTTAGGTGCGTGGAGTAGGCCTGTGTTGCCGACGAGAGCTTGGGCACGATCTAAAGTACGGTTCCCCTTGTCCCACTTACTTGTGCGTCGGGGGGGCTCCGTGCGTTGTGTGCGCTTCACGGCGGCTCTGAGCTGGCGACGAGACGGCGAGCCTCAACGAACTTCCGCGGCGGACTCGCGTGCACTCACTTCCAGCGATCCATGCTGTGCATTGCGCATGCTCCGCCACCGAGCTTCAGATTGGAAATCATCGTACAAATGTTACATCTGTGCCTGCTATCCACGACGGCAGCACCGAGGATGAAAATATGGGAGCTGGCGAAAACCTGACTTATCCTGTTACACATTGACTCGAACCTCATAAAATATTAAAGCTTGCGTAAAAATGCTGCGGTAACTACTTCTATGGCTAGCCAGAGTGCAGCACAAAAAAATGCGAACCACCGCAATGATACCTAGAACTTCTAGAAGTTTATTTTATTAAATGAAAAACCAACTCATTTTGCATCGGCATTACTATCTATGTGGACTAAGCTTTAGGTACACTGGGAATCTACGGGGTTGACCGGAGTGGTTAGACCGCAAAGGCGGCATTAGGGAGGGGGCGAAGGGGGCAACCGCCCGGGGGCCTCTCGCGGCGAGTTTCAGCTGCAGGATCAGTATATTTTTAGGTCACCACCCTTTTAACCAGTAAGCATTTTACGTACCAAAAAATCAGGGATGGAGCCTCGGGTCGGTTAAGGCCGCCAATGTTGGTCCGAACATATAGTCGCTGGTCCGAACGCATAGGACTTATCTTGGACCACCGCCAAGTTCGTTCGAAACGGTACATGAAGTAATGCAGCTACCTTCACCATCATATTGAATAGATATAATCAGTGGTGTATCGTGGGTTTTTGCCGCTCGGTGCCGACCGAAAGCTTGCCGCTTTTTATTTCAATTGCGGCCTTAGCCGTCGACAGGCTATGGACGACAGCAAAAAAAAATAAGGTCGCCGATATCAAGTATAAAAAATAAACCGTGCCACCCCTTTTTTCACGTGCCGTCCGTGGCCATCCGGCTCCCTCCTCGCTATGCCACTGTATATGGTCATCACTCATCCCTACATACCTATGAATTAAAAAAATATTAATATAAAATTATTATATAGGTACAAGTAAGTACTTACATTTTGGGGATATTTTTGTTTTTGATTACCATTGTCGTTTTTTAATTTTTTTCTTCAAACATACACGATGAATTTTGCATATTTTTATTCAATTTCTCTTTATAAAGTCACATTACTTACAAAAACATTCAATTTGAACAATGCGCTCAGATCTACCGAGAGTAAAACAAATGAACGTTGAATGCAGTGCAACAAGTATTATAATGCTCTTTGCAGTGCAATTTCAGTAGTATTATAATTCTCTTCGCAGTGCAAGTTTCAAAACTTTGTATATCATAATCTATGGACAATCTATGGTGGAGCTTAATATGAGCAGGGTCGCCACCTTTTTTAAACACCGTGTACTATGTATATCACATTTAGCATTTTTTACTAATGTGGATTTTTCCTTAAATGTGAATTTACTCACTATATTAGTTTTGCGGTCTCGAGTGGAGACCACGTACTGAAAAGCGCAGCGTCGACCTTCCATCTGCAAGGGGGACAGACGACTTGATAAAGGTCGCAGGAACACGCTGGATGCGGGCCGCTTTTGACAGGTCCGTCTGGAAATCTTTGGGGGAGGCCTATGTTCAGCAGTGGACGCCATGTGCCTGATGATGATGATTAGTTTGGTTTACCTTAGTAGCGACCTCAGTATCTTATATCTATTCTTAAGTAAACGCAGAAACAACTAAACAGATTTGGATGAAATTTGGCACACGAGTAGGTCATATCCTGGATTGACATACGGGGTTCTCTTTATCCCGGTAATTTGCTCTCATGGGAAATAATGGATATTTTTCATCGTACTGTGTTTTAGGGACTTTTGCAGTGGGAAAGGCTTTTCACGCGGGTGAAGCCGCGAGCAACACCTAGTCTGTTATATAAATGTTAAAATGATGATAATAAACGAAACAGACCTATCGTGTACTACAGGGAGATAGCTGAGTTCAGCCCATGTCTTACATTTGTAATTATATTGGTATTTATTGATTAGCAATTTGATTATTAATTTGCTTGTTTCGATTATCCCTTGTATTTTGTGTTTAGACTGAAAATATTATAACAAGTCTACAAGTGCATTTGGCAGCCCTTGTCTAGCGCAGTCGCCGTGACAGGCGACAGCTGTCAGTTGTCAATTGTCAGAAATGCGACATGACGTTTTGTAAATTTTTAATTTTTATACAGTCACAGCAATAATGGCCGAGTTGTTAGTGGTACCGTTTAAAAAGTCTTCCGACGTAGATCTAGTGAAACCGCTAAGGAATCTAATTCAATCTACGTACAGCACTGGCGAAACCACCGACGACTACAGCGATGCACTGAACGAACTGAGCCGTCTGCGAGCCAACGCAATTTGGAAAGTGTTCGAGAAATCATCTCTCGACATTATTTACAGGTATGAGCGTATGACTCATTGTTAATTATTGAATCACTGCCGTATGCCTCTTGATCTATTCAAAGTTCTATGTGGAAGTCGAACAAATGCGCGTGTTGTGGCCGGAAGTAGTAAAGGCTCGATGTTGTCTGCTCGACAAACAAAGCATCGCCTGCGTTATAACTTGCGATGCCGTAACATCTTAGCATCGCCGACACCGATTCGTATAAGTTCGATGACAGCGGCAAGCGTCTTGCGATGATACTAATTGATTATATTGTGAAGCTTCTGAGCAACTACACTTAAAATTATAGACTACAGCTATATGTCTCAAAAATCAAAGTTAAACAGATTCGAATAATTAAGTTCCAGTACCTAATATTACACAAGTGGAGAAATCTCCATAAGAATCTTGAGGGTATGTGAGTCTCCTAACCCGCACTAGGCCAGCGTGGTGGACTAAGGCCTTACCTCTCAGTAGTAGAGGAGGCCCATGCTCAGCAGTGGGTAGTATATAATACAGGGCTGCTATTATTATTATGTATTATTATATTGTAAATACTGTGTACACATACTTTGTTACATAATATACAGCTGAAGCAATTTTTGGAATAAAATCTTGAGTTTTAGTATTCAGATAAGCCCCTTGTAAAGGCTCGGCAGGCCGTGGGTTGAGTGTAGCTGGTCTAGAGTATTATAGCACAAAAAGCCAATGAACCTTGTACCAGTATTAAATTACTTACACTACATTATCTTTGTGTTGGTGCAGTTACTATGACCAGCTGGTGTCACTGGAGAGCAAGATCCCTCCGCAGGAGGTCCAGATACCCTTCAAATGGAAGGATGCCTTTGACAGAGGTTCCATCTTTGGAGGCCGGATGAGTCTGAGTGAGTAGATTTGTTTTAGAATGCAACATTTCACAGCATTAACAATTTATTTTTTATTATTTTGGTTACTTGTGGATTTATTTTTAATGACTTTACATTATTTACCTTTTTTAATTATTATAACTCGCAAAGTAACTATCTCAATCTCATGAGTAAATCCCGATCTTGAGGTCATCCTCACATGGCATTTTTAACCGACTTCAAAAACGGAGGAGGTTCTGAATTTGATGTGTATTTTGTTTATTTTCAATCCAGTTTATTTTTAATTTTCAATCTAGTGGGATGGCAATCTCAATTTTTGAAATGTCATTTGAGATGTTAAGAGATTTGAAGATTTTGTCAGTAATGATTTTATCAAGTAATGCATATTCAGTGTCTGGAAACTGTGACCATAACATTCAGGTGTATCTAGATTGTTTAACTGAAGCTGGTGCAGCCCGTGGCTCCGCCCGCGTGAATAAGTTTTCCCAGAATAAAAGTACCGCTTTATATTTTCCCGGAATAAAAAGTAATCTATTAATCCACGACATGATCTACCCGTGTGTCAAATTTTATCGAAACCCGTTCAGTAGTTTTTGCGTGAAACAGTAACAAACATCCGTGCTTACAAACTTTCGCGTTCATAATATTAGTAGGATTTTATGGAATTGACCACCTAATGTTTTCCCAGAACCTCTTAACAGAAAACATTTTGTTGTTATTTTAAAATTTATCAATGGCAATATTGAGTGTTGACTGATAGATATGCTGTAAACAGAACATCACGCTATGTTTTTGTCATGACGTTTGTTTATTCAGACACTACATACGCGTAACTTGTGAATCTATTATACATCTTATTGGTGATGAAAGAGAAAAAATATGAAATTCATGTGAAATAATGTAGGTACTTATTATATCTTATATAAACCGCACCTTACCGTAGATTCAACGTGGAAGCTGAGCCGTCTTTCAGTAGAAGTCGGTCGAAAATATTTCTTAGATAGATATTAGATGTGCATAAACATTCGGTAAGTTTTTGGTTGAAGACTAAATTAATGTGAAAATATTTCAACCTCGCTGTACTTTCCGTCGAGATTTCGATTCTCGAATGGCTCAGTCTCGATCCCACTGATACCGTAAGATCTCGATTTGCTTATCTCAACTCTACATTGCATTCCCTAAGCTTTGTTTGGTAGAATTGTTAAGGACAGAAGTTAATTCAGAGAACTGTAAACAGATTTTCTCATGAGTAAAAATTATGATACAATTACAACATGTACAAATTGTTTTTCCTTCTTATACAAAGGAGTTTCCACGCGCTACATTTTTACCTGTATTATTTGTTTTAATATCCCATATTATCTATACTTATAATATTATAAAGCTGAAGAGTTTGTTTGTTTGTTTGAAAGCGCTAATCTCAGGAACTACTGGACCGATTTGGAAAATTATTTCACTAATAGGAAGCTACATTACTTCTGAGTGCTATAGGCTACTTTTTATCCCGGAAAAACTTTTCCACGCGGACGGAGCCGCGCGCAATGCTAGTCTCTTATAAAAGTACAAGTATTATCCTCTAATAATTTCAACTTACCACCTATTACAGTTCAAAAGTTGAGCACTTTATAGTTTAATCAGACAGACAGGTGGGACGTTATGTAATTTGTAACACTAATTTCTTAGTTTAGGATCAATATTTAAAATGCTACACATAAATATAATCGCCATGCCTGGTTATATATTTTATTGCGCGCGGCTCCGCCCGCGTGGAAAAGGTTTTCCGGGATAAAAAGTAGCCTATAGCACTCATGAGTAATGTAGCTTCCTATTAGTGAAAGAATTTTCAAAATCGGCCAGTAGTTCCTGGGATTAGCGCGTTCAAACAAACAAACAAACTCTTCAGCTTTATATATTAGTATAGATTAGTATGGTAAGAGACATGCTTGCTCATAAACATTATTAATAATAGACTGCGTAGAATTGATTTGCGTTTGTTGAGCCAGGGCCTTTGGATATTAAGACAGTCTCAAAAGCTTACTGCCCAATAATGACACTGGCTAATAAGAACGCCTTAAACTTGGCTTTTCAAATTTAAAATATCCTTATCAAATTTTTTCCCATACTTGATACTAGGTTATTTCCCCCCAGAAGGAACATGATGTCGAGATAGGCGGCCGTGTAAATTTAGCAAAATCCTTTTAGCATGTTGCTTAAGAATTGTTGCGCGGCATCCATATTGGAATCGAATGAGCATTGCTGGAAATACATTACATAACGAGGTTATTGTAGGACATACATAAACTATAATTTTATGAATAATATACGCTGTGATTGAACAATGTTTTTTGGAAAACATATAGAAAGACAACTCAAAGTTCATACCATTCTCTACTAGTCGCTTATAACAAAACTGAATTTTAACCATTCGATATGAATAATTTGTAGCTACCAGGAAATAATTTCATTGTTTCTATAAATTGTAACATAAACCATTTTCCTTAAACAATAAAAAAGCGGCCCCTAATACCTACTCCCAATGAAGATATTTTCTTGCGTCACAAGTCACAACTGACTATATTTTTACGCGCTTGGGTGTACTTTATGATTTCCAACAAAGATTTAGGTTAATATTTCTGATTGTTGTAATGTACACACGCGAATACGCTGTACTAAAGGCGAGGTCAAGCAACGTGGGAAACCAATTTATTTAATTAAGTACTTAATTTTATGAACTTAAGAGCTCAACTTTCTAAGGCTTGAATGCTATCGGATACAGATTCGGCGTGGACATTGGTACGATTAACGATTAGGGGGCGAGCTGAATAATTTAAAAAAAATGTTTAATCTATACTAATATTATAAAGAGGAAATGTTTGTAAGTTTGTTTGTAGGGCTAAGCTACATTACTCCTGAGTGCTATAGGCTACTTTTTATATCGGAAAAATATAAAGCTGGCTTTTATCCCCGAATAACTTTTTCACGCGGGTGGTGTCGCGGGCAAAAGCTAGTTTTATATCCAGCTTCTCAGATAGTGTTCTTTCCAATTCCATTGTGTGCTCTATAATTGTCGTATAGGAACAGGCCCGTCTTCTGACGCAGCCCTGGGGCCACAGCCCGCGTTACTTTCCTTTAATTGCGGCCCTGTTTAGTTAAATACAAGTATTCTGAAATGATTAACTCGTATGTGATGATTCATCTTACTCCACATTCATTATCTCTAGGAATATGACCACGTCATCTTTTAGAAATTATAAGTTAAACATACGCATACTCACGCCTGTTATCCCCGAAAGGATAGGCAGAGGCGCAACTAATGCACCCACTTTTCGCCGTGCGTATTGCGTCCCATGAGGTCTAGGGGGCGAGCCTATCGCCATATCAGGCAGAAATTCCAGACTCCGGGCTGATACCGAATAGAAAAATCCAAAGTTAAATATACGTATCACAATAATGAGAACCACATGAAACCATTCGTACATTAATCATTCCGTATGATGTTGACGAAAAAGTAGTTTGTATCAGACTTAAGTGGGTGGCACTCATCGAATAACAACACGATTTTGTATGTCGCGTTGCCCGTTGGATGCGTACCTCCCCGCACCGCATTTGTACCCCCTCTTGGACGCCTACGATGCCACACTGTGTATTTATGCTGTCGAGTCACAGTTTACTGAAGTTATTAGTGCATATTCAATTTAAAATTCAAGTTGGCTGTGACTTCACGATGGAAGAGTGCCAAGATGGTAAGCTGTTTTGAAACCTAATACAGCTTAAGTAAAGACTTAAAACTTAGTTGTTTCATGGCAGAAGATACGCCAATGAGCTAGTAAGGACCAGATAGTAACTCTACACCATCGCCTACGAACATCTGATTTGCGACGGGAATTGTACATGCTTCAATATGTAACGGGGGACGGGGGAAAAGCTTAAGATATTTGCTAAGCTATATTTTTTTTTTTTTTATAGCATTGAATGACGAGACGAGCATGCCGTTCGCCTGATGGTAAGCGATACGACCACCCATAAACAGTAGCAACACCATCCAGCACCTTGAGTTACAAAGTACTGTGTGGCATTTCACTGCGCTCGTCATCCTGAGACATAAGATGTTAAGTCTCATTATGTCCAGTAGTTATACTGGCTACAATGTCCTTCAAACCGAAACACAACAGTGCATGCACACTGTTGCTTGGCGGTAGAAATAGACATTGCGGTGGTACCCACCCAGACGGCCTCTTACATAATGAGAGACCTACCACCAGTAATACACTACACTATATTCATCGCCTATGACTAAAGTATGAGAAAATTAGGTTTAACTAATCGTAGGCAGACTTTTGCAGAGCTGTATGACGATGGATTAAAACGTATTGACTCACGGCTCGACATAGCGCCCGTGAATTTTATTGGTGGCCGGTTTTTTGTACCTACCATTTCCGTTGATAACAGCGTTTATGTTTCATCCAGTATGTATTATTAGCAGATACACTTCAAGGCCAGAAGAAGACTGGCGGAGAGTAGATAGTGAAACAAACTGATCCTCAATATTTATTAATCACTTACATCATACTTGGTGAAAGTGTGCGCTCATAGGGCTCACAGGTTTCCCTGTCTGAGATACTTTTCCCTGAATAAAAGCCACACTTTCCAGCCTAGACTTGACTGCAGAATATGGTCTATTTCTGTGCCAAGTCTTCCAAATACGTTCGGCGGTGTCTACGCTTTCCTCTGACAAACTTCCAAACATTTCTACAAACTTTCGCATTTAAAATTTATGTAGGGATTCACGAAGTAAATAACGAAATATTGACTATAATAACGTCTGGCAGACTTTCTACAGCTAATATACTAAAGAAATAAAAAGTAAGAAATTATGTTTGGCACTAATTTATGCTAACAGCTCCGCCCGCGTAAATGTCAGTCTGGGGTTAAAAGTAGCCTATAGGACTCAGAGAAAATGGAGTTGAGGTTTCTGTCTGTAAAATAACGTTAAAGATCGGATCAATAGCTGGAGAGTGGGGAGATTACCTACCTCCTAGTTCAGGGACGGTTCCGCGCAGCCATCTTTGTGCATCAAGCTATTCCGGTGCCGTCCCATCTGCGCCAAAGAAAGCTACTGCGGGGTTTTGGTTGGTATGCCGTTATTTGGTGTACATAGTATTAGATGATCTCGAGCCAATGCTCTCCCGAACATCGCTATATTGCAGACCGGTAACGATAAATCATCTTCCCCGCAATGGTTAAAATAATTACCTCCTAGTTCCATCCAACTCTGTATGTTAATGTGTTGCTGTGTATTGTGGCAGCCATCAGCTCGTTGGCGTACGAACGCGTGTGTATCCTGTTCAACATCGGCGCTATGCAGAGCGCGGTGGCGGCGCAGCAACCGCTTGACACCGAGGACTCGCTCAAACTGGCCGCCAAGCTGCTACAGGTATGCTAATAGATGTCATATTGTACACCGAATGAGGAAATCAGTCAACTCATGGTAATTGGGGCTCTGAAGTAAGAGGATTCTCACATTATATTTTATAAGCTGTAATAACTAATACATATTGAATATCGCCGTAAACGATAATCATGAGAAGCCTAGAATAAAACCACCACCCATAAACGCCACCAACACTAGGGGACCTTTGGTTGAAGATTTATTAGGGCACTAAGTGAGCCTCCGAAAGAATTACCGATCGTATGAAACGGAGCAGTGGTTATGTTACGTTTCTATTTTCTGTACTATCAGCATCTTGATTATCCAAAACGCCAAATTCTTATGTAGACTAAATTGGCTGTCACATTATTCTACTACTGCTGTCCTTGTCGTTCAGCAATCAGCGGGCGTGTTCGCATACCTGAAGGCGAACATCATGATGGCGGTGCACCAGGAGACCACGCCCGACCTCAGCCCGGAGACGCTGGACGCGCTCTCCAAGCTGATGCTCGCGCAGGCCCAGGAGGTCATCGCCTACAAGTGCATTAGAGGTCAGTGCTAATGACTCCTATTGATGGAATGTTTCTATTAATCTACGATTGTCAAATGTCTCAGAATGGAAAGATGAAATTTCAGATTTTGTGGACCCCGGTGTAGGGTGCAGTGTGTCCTGTGCATAGAGCGATGACTACATGTTATAAACGGTGGTCTGAAAAACTTCTAAATGATTTTCTCTCCACGACTACTAGGCGTTTCGTCAACTAACTGTACTGTCGATAATCTGATGGAGCTTTTGTAATTGATTTGCTTAATATAATGATTAGTTGCTTTTCCTGATCTATGTTGGGGTCTGTGCAACCTATTTTTCACGCACGTTGTATAAACAATTTGGCTTAGTTTTTATAACTGGCCGCCTACCTGATGTTGACGTGAGGTTGACCCCTATAAATAAAATGTCATCCGATTTAAACTCGCTATATCCTGTTGCAGACGAGATGAAGGAGAGCATGGTGGCGAAGGTGTGCGCGCAGTGCGAGGAGCTGTACACGGACGTGCTGCGCGTCGTGCAGAAGGACACGCTCAAGCCGCTCTGGGACCGCGACTGGATACCCGCTGTCAGTGATTTTACACATGCTTCATGACAATTTTCTTTATTATTTTTGTGATTTAGTATGTTTAGTTTTTACAAGCTCAGCTTTCAAACTTCTTCCTTTGCCCTGTGCTTATTTGAGCACTTTCCGGTCGCGATAATACATACCTTTTGTTTGATATTTTAGTTTGCATTTTTTTATAACAAGCCCAAAACTAAAGGAAATGTGTGTGACCAATTTGATATAAACAGTGTGTGTTTGTGTCCAGTTGAGTGCCAAGCAGATGGCATTCCGTGGTCTGGCGCAGTTCTACCAGAGCCTGGTGTGTCGCGCCAACAAGGCGGTGGGCGAAGAGATCTCGCGGCTGCAGGTGGCGGTGGAGTGCCTGCGAGGCGCGGCCTCCCGCGCGGCCCCCGGCGCCGGCGCGCGCCTGCAGGAGCACGCCACCCGCGCCGCGCGCCACCTCGCCGACGCGGTGCGCGACAACGACTTCATCTACCACGAGCGCGTGCCCGAGGCCGCGCAGCTCGAACCCATCGCGCGCGCCGCCATCGCCAAGCCGCTGTCGCCGCCCGACCGCTGGGCACCTGCCGGCAAGGACCTGTTCGCGCCGCTCATGCCGGCCGCCGTGCACGCCGCGCTGCAGGCCAGCTCCGCCCGCCGCGCCGACCTCGTCAACGCGGAGATCAACAAGCTGCGCGACGCCACGCAGCTGCTCAACAGCGTGCTCGCCTCGCTCAGCCTGCCCGCCTGCCTCGAGACCGCCTCCGACGAGCAGGGCGCGCTGCCCTCCTCCATCCGCGACAAGGCGCGCGGCGTGCGGGACGCGGGCGGCGTGGCCGAGCTGCGCCGCCTCATGGCTGAACTGCCCGAGCTGCTGCAGCGCAACCGCGACATCTTGGACGAGGCGGAGCGCATGCTGCGCGAGGAGGCCGAAGCGGACGCCAGTCTGCGCACGCAGTTCGGCGCGAGATGGTCGCGCACTGAATCCGCCAAGCTCACCGAGGCCTTCCGCGCCAACGCTGACAAATACCGGCAGATCATCGACAACGCCGTGCGCGCCGACAACATCGTGCAACAGAAATATGCACAACACAAGGAGGTACCAATATAAGTCTACAACTGAACTCTTAAGATTTCAAAGCTAAAACTTTGAATCATGTGAGTAATACTTTATTCCAGAGCATCGAGCTGTTGAGTGGCAGCGAGCGTGACATCACAGTACCCGACGCGCCTAATTCTGGTGCGTCGGACTTAGATGCGGTGTCGCAACTGCGCGGGCTTATGGACGACGTGGAGACGCTGAAGGCGGAGCGCGACTCTATCGAGGCGTCGCTGAAGGACACCACGCTTGACCTGAAGGAGAAGTTCCTGGCAGCACTGGCGGCGGACGGCGCGGTGGACGAGCCGGCGCTGTCGGCGGGCGCGCTGGGTGCCGCACTGGCGCCGCTGCAGCGGCAGGTGGGCGAGTCGCTGCGCCGCCAGGAGCAGCTGCTGGGCACCGTGCAGGCCGCCCACGCACGCCTGCTGGCCTCGCGCGGGGGCTCCAGCGGTCGCGACCAGGCGCTCGCCCGCCTCTGCGCCGCGTACGACGCCTTCCAGGAGCTCACCGGCAACCTCAACGAGGGCGTCAAGTTCTACAATGATCTGACCCAGGTCTGAACTGATATTATGTTTCATATCTACACCTCCTCTAAACTACATACATAGCCTAAAAAAATTTGTTCCTTCTGTTTAATTATGCAATGTTGTCCTGTAAATTGACCTTTTTTTCTGATCATTTTAATTTTGACATAACACACAAAGCTTTAATTTTACTTCCATCCCTAACAAATAATGGAATAGTAACCCAAAATTATCAACATCACTTAAAATGTTAACGTTTGTGTCGCGCAGCTGCTGGTAGCGTTCCAGAACAAAGTGTCGGACTTCTGCTTCGCGCGCAAGACGGAGAAGGAAGAGCTGATGAAGGACCTGACGCTGGAGACCACGCGCGACCCCGCGCGCCCCGCGCCCGCCCCTCCGCAACACCACACCGACGGAGTTGAGGTGCCTTTACATATGAACATTTTAAGACACACTGATTCAACACTAGAAATAATTTTAAAAACTCTCAATTTTTTTACAATTTTTACTACATGTAATAATATGAATCTATACGTCGCCAGCCCCCGGTGGTGAAGAAGGACGCGCCCCCTCGTCCGCCGCCACCCGCCACAGCTCTCTCGGCCGGCCCCTCCGCTCAGCCCTCCGCGCTGCCCTACCCTACGCAACCACAAGGTGAATTACAAATCGCTTTCCAAAACTTGTTGAGATACATATATCAACGTATTTAAAACCATACAACATTTTACTCAAAATATTTGAAACTTAAATTTTTTTTTGCTTTATCATATGCTTACTAATTACTGATAATTTCTGTAGTTGTGCTACGTTAATTCCTATATTATAATGAGTATTATATCATATACAGTGTTGTAGTGCTAATACTATAAAACAAGACTAAAATGATGTCGTACTACTGTTTGTGAAGCCATATTTGGCTAGACTTCAAGCAGTCACCGTGTCCGCCTTTATGCTTTATTTATCAATGATTAATTAATAAAAACAACGATTGTGTTGTAGCTTGTAAATATTTGCTTTGGTCTTGGCACGATAAAGTGTTGTGTCTTTATACTGCACCTGATGCTATGTTTCAATACGAAAAATAATACTGAAACGCGGTTAAAATATAATAACAACCACCTAGACTGTCCGGTCTCCAAAATTATACCGACGTCTGCCTTATTGGTTTATCTCTAGACCGAGCAGCTATGCTGGTGTTTGTACTATAATAATATGTACTGTGGTCGCATTGCATTTGAGTGCAAAATATATGGAGCTTTTATATCCATACTCATAATTGTAGTATAGCTATTTTTATATAATATATTAAGTAATATGTATGTATATGTGAATTAATTGCTATATTTAAGTATTAAATAAAATATTTTCTACGTTTAGTACAATGGTTTTTGTTTTTATTATATAAATATACAATTGCTTCAATGCTTCATCTCATCTCTACATCAGACAAAAGTAGAATGGTAGATAATATATAACACATGCGTAAACGTTTGTTTGTAAAGTTAAAATGAGTATATTTATAGAACTAACCGATAATGCGTAGAGTAGTGCAGTTGAGGATTGTGTGTAACAGGCATGCCGCTGCCGTACGCGGCGAGTGGAGCGCCTTACCCGTACTACGCGGCGGCGCCGGTGCCCACCATGTACAACCCGTACGCCACGCTGCCCTACCCGCACCACGCGCGCATGCCGCCGCCGCAGCACTACCAGCCCTACCAGTACCCGCCCGCGCCCGCCGGCTACCCGCAGCCGCCGCCCGCCGGCTACAACCCCTACCCGCAGCAGTAACGCGCTCACCACGCACCACACACACACACACACACACACACACACACCACATACACACACATATATGTACTGTATAGGTTACGCTAGGCCTGCCATTTACGGAAGTACGGCTTTGTTGATGCTTCGCTTATGTGCTGCGCTGTTAGACATCCACGACTAGTGATGGAGTATCCCTAGTTTTTAGAATGATATAATTGTACACAGCTTGACATGCGAGGCATACGATTGACGTTACCATCATGATACGATTTATCATGATGGTAATGTGCAGACACGCTGCCGCTTCGTTGATGGAATAATGTTATAAGCCCGTATCTGCTCATCACCATTTAAGTTGTTAAAGGCTACTTCGCCGCCTCGCGCATTCCGCAGGTGACCAGCATTTACGTGCGTGTTTATGTTAGCAGCTAATAGGCGTACAAGAAGTGTTCAATGATATGCTTGAAGCTATGCTTCCGTGGACGGCGGCCGTAAGACATGGGTGCATGGAATGTTAATAATATTCGAATTATAATTATTGTTGATGCATTTTTAATGATAAGCTCAAAATCATTCTACGTGGCGCGCCGTCACGTAGATATTATATTGAAATTATTTAATCACAAATGAATATTATTGAAATCGAGTTGTGATATAGTGTCGGGGGCGGGTCGGAGCACCGCCGTGCGATCTGAGACCGTAGAGTAGCGCGTCTACTAATACACTTAAGACTATATTTTTTATATTAAAGCTACTTTTAATCCATTGTTAAAACGTTGGAATTATTTTTCGCCGCCACTGAAGTAACATTAACATATTAGGCGACGTGTGAGTGACAGCTTCACATTTTACCAGCAATTATTACCAACTGTATTTATTAGGTCTTCATTTGTAGAGAATAAATTTTTTAACGAATTTGGTTTGTTATTTCCCTGATACCCAGTATTAAAAATATCAAATGTCTCTATGGTGTAGTTATGTATTGTGGTACGACTGCCGTGGTGAAGTCTTGGGTTCGATTCTCAGGTCGGGTAAAGTGTTATTGGTTTTCTCTGCTCAGTATCTTCCTGTAGTCTGGAATTTGTACCATAAAGTCACCCTCTCTCACATCATGGAAAGTTTGTAAAAATGTTTAGTTGATTATTAGAAGTAAATGCAGAAACCATTGGACCAATTAGGGTGAAATTGGCACATGGATTGACAATGTCCCGAATTAGCATAGTGGCCATTATTATCCGAGAAATTGGTTCCCATTCAAAAATTTTAATAGTACTATAGATGGCTAAAGTTGTTTGGGTGGGTTAGCATATTATAAATTTCTAACTTTTAAAACTATTATTATAAAGGACAGTCATGTGAAGCCGCGATCAGCATCTCTGTCCCCCCTGGTATTGCAATGTTCATAGGCGGCGGTGGTCACTTACCATCAGGTGAACCGTATGCTCGTTTGCCCCCTATATCATTATCAAAGAATAGAAAACTGGTTGAACATGCCATTAGCAGTATGAGTTGTGACCTTGCTCACATATCATAGAGCTATGCATATGCCCACACGTAGTGGCGGCCCCAGCCAACGCGAGGCTCTAGATGGCAGATCTTTACGAGGCCTTTTTTCTTTGTGCCATTTGCTAGAGCAGGCGCGAATAGAAAAACGTTCACCGATTTCGTCGATAAGATGCTTCAGATGCATTGGTAAACAAGGTCGAAACACACATAGAAAAAGAACTTATACCAAATGGCCAGATCTACGTCCTACACTCTTTATACATGATATATGCAGTGTCTGTAAGTGGGCCTGCAAAGATTCGATTTTTTTATTGGAAAGTGAGTTTGAAAAGCCCACGAAACTTTCTCTAGCTTAAGTATCAACCCAGGATCAGAATGTCGTGTATGGATTGGTAATTCGATACACTATAATTAAAATAATAGGCTACCACTAACATATAACAACTATACTGATGGTCAAAAAGTTAAACCCATGGTATGTACCGGGTTAGTTCCAAATAAAGTGCATCTGTGCTGATTTATTTATTTTTCAATAAAGCTTTTTCAAATCTAATTGAAAACGAGATTTTGGGCACCAATGAGTTTATATAAATACAAATCAAATGATATCACATAATGCTATTTATTAACTTATAATCCACTAATGTAATACATTCATCTCAGTTATTAGTATTTAGGTGCAGGTGACTCCTCCTTC
This sequence comes from Sphinx pinastri, assembly GCA_947568825.1. Lineage (NCBI taxonomy): Eukaryota > Metazoa > Arthropoda > Insecta > Lepidoptera > Sphingidae > Sphinx > Sphinx pinastri. Next base: position 1,311,663 of record OX387627.1, on the reverse strand, counting down.
GAGTAGTCCCTGATGGGTGAGTAGAACTGTGGACAAAAGAACAACTGGTAATAAAAAAATAATAACAACCTTACAAGTTTTTTTTTTACTGCATCGGTGACATAGTTGTGTTACAGTACAACTGCAATGCTGAGGTCTCGGGTTTGATCCCCAGGTCAGGCAAACTGATAATGGGGTTTTCTATTCAGTATCACCCCGGAGTCTGGAATTTGCGCCCAATATGGCGATAGACTCGCCCTCTATCACATCATGGGACGAAATAATGGCAAAAAATGGGTGCACTAGTTGCAACTATGCCTACCCCTTCAGGGATAAAAGGTGTGAGTGTCCCTAAGTTTTTTTTTATAATACAGTATTTCATAAGTAATAAAGAAATCAAACTAGCTATGTTTAATAAAACTTGTTTGTATAACTCCTATCCCATATCATAAAGAAAGTGCTTGTAATGAGTATCACAAATCTTACATGTTGCACTTGTAACACATTTGACTGTGAATCACCTAATAGTTGTACTTTTTTTGGTACAACCTGCATACTACTGAACTCATGCCCACATCACCAAAACAGATAGGTGAACATAATTGGTGAACTAAACTTTAACATTCCTACAATCAGATAGTGAGAAATCTATTATAGACATATTTGGCACCAATTAAATTATATTTTTTGGCTTGGCTTGATATGCTACCGCGGTCTAGATCTGCATTGCACCATACCTTTGACCAGATGTTGAGTTGTTATGATGTGACCAATATACCACACTGTGGTGGGGAAAAATTCTCCTCCCACTGGGTAACTTGTATAGTGTCATTGGTAGTTGTCGTTTACAGGACAAAATATGACAACTGTACATCTAACATAACTCAAAATGATCATGTACCTTGTATTGCTTGTTCCTATACTCCTGCCAGGGCTCGGGGTTGGTCTTCTTGTTCCAGGACACGTCAGGGTTGCGCGTAGCTAGGCGTAACAGGTAGAACACCGCGCCCGCACACCCGATGCCCGTGCACACGTACAGCGGGATCAACTGGAATTCACAACTCGTGATATTATCGTACGCAGGCCGTGATAAGTGTATAACGCATGCCTTTCTGTAGAACATAATTTATGGGACACGTTCCAAATACCCCGGCATCCCTATCAATACTACAAGTACGTCTAGATTGATACGTTATCTGATTACCACTCACAGGTAACGTATTTATTCCTTTAACCTTTAATTCATGTTTTTAATATCACAAAACATGAATATATTTGCTCGTCTAGTATCGCCAAATGTATGAACAAACAATACATTATTTGATGCGTCAAATGCAAGAAAATTTAATAACACAGGTTAGATTATGTAAGATCTGCAAAACGAAGAAGGGCTGCGTAGTTCACTGGGTATTACGAATATATTATACTTACAGCCTTGTGCTTCTTCAAGCTCTGAATGGAAAGACCTTGCATTTTGATGGTTTCTTTAGACTGATCAACTAGATGTTCGCACTGAAAAATTGATTTAAGCGTAAGTCAATGAATGAGGCTTACCAAAAAATCTAATAACAAACGTCAATTAACTGTCATTGACAGTTATTACTAGAGATGAGATAATGTTGGTGTTGCCGGCATAGAAATTAAAAAATCAAGTTTATACACGACGCCATCAATAATCGACTAAAGGGTTTCCAAAAACAAAACAAAAGTTTGATTTTGACAAGTGCATTGTCAATCGTGTTCGTTGTGTGAACAACTAACAAGTGCATCGAACGATTCATTGTGTAGTTCTAACCTATTTTTAATGTTTTGGTGCTATTGTAGTGTTTAAAATATTTAGATAATTGGACAGACACAACTGACGTACAAAATGAGTTTCCTATTGTAAGTAGAAACCTTTCGGTTATCGTGCTAGTGGTGTCTATTTATAACTGATGGTGTTGGGTCGCGCTGCTCCGCTGACGTCTTGTTTACGTCTGCCGGATGGTTTTAGTGGGCAAAACGAGCCATAACTTCAGTACTATAGCCGCAGCGGCCCGTGAGTTTGCCACAGGCACTCGGGGTCGCGTTCGGGTACGGTAATAGTTTGACGTGAGTAACGTGTTACAGCGGCAGTCGTTCAAACAAGACATTCAAGCCGAAGAAGAACATCCCCGAGGGCACGCACCAGTATGATCTGATGCGGCACGCGGCGGCGACGCTCGGCTCCGGCAACCTGCGCCTCGCCGTCATGTTGCCGGAGGGCGAGGACCTCAACGAATGGGTCGCCGTCAACAGTATGTCCCAAATACCTTTACTATAGGTTCCTAAACTCTGTAGTTGTTCAGATAAACAAACCATCAATTCTTTTTTGGTTGGTATTGGATGAAAGAATATTGAGTAAGTAGTCATGATTTTTAATCTCAGTTCTGTTTCTTTTGACAGTTTTATTTGTTTAGTACTACTCACTTAATACACATTTTAACTCTAACATTATACTTCTAATAGACATAGTATAATATAGGTAACTGCTTATTAACAAGCAAGATGGATATACTAAGAAGACAGTAAACACACTTATCAGATATTTTATTATTATTGTTCAGACAACACAACAGATTGAACTCAGTGTAAACAAATATAATGATACAAATCTCAAATGTTATCACCAGTACAGGTAATGTAAAATAAAGGTGCAATCCAGGAGCGAATTGAATAAGAAAATTATTGGTGAAATTTAGAGTACAATATGTCTACCCATATTTATGATTTGTGTCAAACATGTTACAAATACACTGGGTGTGGTCACATTAGATGCCTATCAATGAGGCATTGTTCTGATAGTATGGAAGTAATGTGATTCATATTGATAATGAGGTGATTGAACTCCGCACCACTGTCATTTGTAGACCAGTGTTCCCTTCCTGTGGGAAATGGCCACTGCATAATCTATATCTATGCTACATTTATGTATGAGGTTTTACTGTACCCAACTTGACCCAGACTTCTGATGGCATTGGAGTCTGTATCTAAGTATAATACGAATAGCTCATTTCAAATCTCTTGTCTCCATAGAATATTGTATTATGTAAAACTTATTTTCATAGTACACCTTAGGATCCTGTATAACTGGTATCAAAGTATAACCTTATTAATTTGTACTAAAAGATTCAATTGCTGTAGGAATACAAACCAATTTCAAATACATAGATGTGTCACTCTAATTTCTCTCCTTGAATTGTGAGGCAGGTAATGAAAAATATATTATTCATGATGTAATTATGGTGATATTATTATGCAAATATTTCCTGTATGTTACCTAAACCAACACTGGTCATAGTAATATAAACATGCATACAAAATAAATGATTGTGTATCACATAATACATTATTATTTATTATAGCATTGCGTGCGACTCCGCCCGCGTGGAAAAGTTTTTCCAGGATAAAAAGTAGCCTATAGCACTCAGGAGTAATGTAGCTTCCTATTAGTTAAAGAATTTTCAAAATCGGTCCAGTAGTTCCTGAGATTAGCGCATTCAAACAAACAAACAAACTCTTCAGCTTTATATATTAGTATAGATTATACAAAGCAGTCCTTTTTGTAACGCATCTATTTTTAATAGTGCAATGTAATAGCAGTGTAGAAGTAAAACTATAATTTGCACATGTATGTATGTCTAATGGGGACGTATGCAGTCGCACAGACGGGTGATCAGTTCACTTCCTTGGGAACTATTTCACCCTTAGTCCCAGTTTGGGTGGAGCTGCCACTTTCGCTTTGGTTCGGTTCGCTTCGCAGGTATCATTCCCAGGGGCCGCATTCACCATAGGGAGTTTCGGCTGTGGCACAGCTAGACCTTGGAGGCATCGTGGCTCCCTTCCAGGTGTGAACCTTCCAGGTCACCGATCTCTGCCCAGCACCGCCTTCCACTGAGGGTCCCGCCACTTTGACCTTGAATGATCATTGCAGCAGGAGCCAACAGGGGGGCAGCGCTCAGCCTATGCGGTGAGGGCCACACAGGCTGCCAGGCCCAGTCTGCCCACATACTCTCCCACCCCCCAGGCGGCGTCCCCCAGTCCGACATAGCGTCGCTCCCCTTTCCTTGGCTATTCGTGACAGTCTCCATCCTGAAGCACTGGTTTTACTGGTGCTCCTGCAGTATGCCCCCTTCTACTCTTACAAACCTTTTTGTTGCCTTACTGTACCTTATTATGTCTCCTAGCTTTACCTCCTGTAGTTGTGCTATTTCCAGTCTGTCTGTTCCCAGTATCTCCCATCTTGGCAGAGAGTACATTGAGCACTCTGCCAGAAAGTGGATGCTGGTCTCCTCTTCTCCGCATTCTGGACACGAGGCGTCTTCGGTCTTACCTATTATTTTTAAGTGCCTGTTCAGCGTACCGTGTCCAGTCATGATTCCTATAATGGTTCTTATGTCCTCCTTCCTGCATTGGAGTAGGCTTCTTGTTTTCTTCTTGTCTAGCGTCTTGATGAAGATTTTAGATTGGCGACAGCCCTTCATGTCTCTCCATCTGACGTTTGTTTCTGTAGCTATCTTCCTGCTGATTACTCCCTTCGTGACTTTTGCCGGTATAGGTAAGTACGGCTCCGGTCCTATGAATGTTTCATCAGCTCCCTCTCTCGCTAGCTCATCGGCCTTTTCATTTCCTGTGGTTCCTTGATGGCCAGGTACCCAGGCGACGATGACCTCTTTGTCGGCTGCTAGTGTGTTCAGTTTGCTTTTGCATTCTTTCACTAGGGCCGACGTTGTCTCTGGTTTGTCAAGTGCCTTTAAGGCTGCTTGACTATCACTATAAATCAGTATTGTGCTGATTTCCTTATTGGTTATTTGCTTAGTGCGATCAGCGCATTCCAGAATGGCCATTATTTCCGCCTGGAATACGCTCGCATATCTGCCTAGCTTTATTGTGGTTTCTTCTGTGTTGGGTGGCGTGGTTATAAATATTCCTGCCCCCGACAATCCTGTTGATTCCTTCCTGGATCCATCTGTGAAGCATTCCACCGACTTATCATGGTCGTGTGGAAGTTCCCAGTTTTCTCTTTGTCCTATATGTATTCTGTATTTTTTGTCGAAGATCTTTTGTTTCTGAATTAGATCATTGTTTCCCAAGATCATCGACATTTTTCCTTGAATTGTATTGATTACATCTTTGTGTCCTTTGTTCGTGGAAGTAGTTTTCCACAGTCCATAGGACTTTAATCTGTAACATTGTTCTAATGCTCTCTTTTTAGCCTCCAGATCCAGCGATATAAATCCTAGAATGATGTCTAGTGCCGCAGTTGGAGTAGTTCTTAGTGCACCTGTAGTCATAAGCCCAGCGAGTCTCTGTACCTGGGCTAGTTTCTTGTAATTTGCCTTTATGGTCGCCCTATGCCACCATACCAAGGCTCCGTACAGTAGTCTTGGGAGTATGATGGCCTTGTATATCCAGTAGGTTATATTCGGCTTCATACCCCAAGTCCTGCCTATCGCTCTATTGCATTGCATCATCGCTATTTTAGCTTTTGTGCATTGCTGGCTTATGTGCGAATTGAACAGTAGTTTGTCATCCAGCACTACTCCTAAATATTTGATTTCTATAATTTGCACATAGTAGAATTATATTATATTCAATTTGACAACATCAGTCACAGTGTAAAAACAAAAGCCAACAATCATAAAAAGAACCAAGTAAAAAAGACAGCCAATATAAAAACTATATTTACGTCATAAAAGATCAAAGAGGTTCTACCTCAACAGTCCTGGACACTTCCAGAATAGAACATTTTACGAATAGTTTTACGGCCCATGTTGAATTAAAGCCTGGGCCTTATAATATAATTTTACACTGAGCTAACAAAGTAATTGATATTATCATGTTTATTTATTTATTTCATTAATTCTATAAGCTCAATAGCTAAACATGAATCCTCAATTATATAAGTAGTAGTGCATTGAGGATATTTCCTGAATTTACTACCTATACATATAAAAGCAAAAGGTCACTCACTCACTCACTCATCACAAAATCTCAGAAACTACAAGTGCTAGGAGCCTCAAATTTTGCATGGGGGTCCCTTTTAGAATGTAAGTGCTCATTAAGTTGGGATTTTGCAAAATTCAACCCCTAAAATGGGTTTCAAAGTTTGTATAAAACTTCTATAGTTTTAACTTTTAACAGTAGGTTTTATTCTTTCACTAATAGGAAGCTACATCGTTCCAGAGTGCTATAGTTTTTATCCTGGGAAAATATTTATCCTGGAAAAACTTTTACACGCGGGTGGAGTCGCTGGCAAATGCTAGTTTTAGATAAAATATGTGACCACAGCTGTAAAGCTAGTTGGAGTGATTTTCCTTATTAGTATCTGTTGACAAAGGGATTTTGTTGTTATATATGTAAAATAGTAATAATAATTTAAATTTACAATAATATATCAAATATATCCATTAACAAATAAATCTTGTATACATACATAATGTACGTAATAATAGTGATATAATAAAATTCTGCTTTTTAGCTCCCAATGCCACATCTTTTATTATAATTTAGGACATACCTATCTTTGTGCTCATTTTTTTATCTTCTTGGCAGCATTGTATTTGATCTAGACTGATATCTCCTAGCTTCGATTCGCAGATTGAGTAAAGCTTTGTGTGGGTTTTAGTCGACGAAAGAACAGCCTTGACATATAGTTAATTCAAAACTGGTATACATGTATAATCCGTGTACATTCCAGCGGTGGACTTCTTCAACCAGATCAACATGCTGTATGGCACGATAACGGAGTTCTGCACGGAGGAGTCGTGCGCGGTGATGTCGGCGGGGCCCAAGTACGAGTACCACTGGGCGGACGGGCACACCGTCAAGAAGCCCATCAAGTGTTCCGCGCCTAAATACATTGACTACCTGATGACGTGGGCGCAGGATCAGCTCGACGACGAAACACTCTTTCCGTCCAAAATTGGTGAATATATCATCTAGCCCACAATATGAATTAAACAATACCAGGACCTCATACTAGTATCTGCCACCAATAGTGTAGATACAATAAAGTCAATTGACAGTAGTCGCATATTTAAACTATCCACCAAGTCTAACAAAAGCTGCAATTAAATTCTTCAAAGTCCCATTATATCTTTGGTTCCTTTTTTTATTGCTACTGAATAACAAGCGGAGCATGCCGCTCGCCTGATACGACCGCCCATAGCAACACCATACAGAACCTATAGTTACTAGTGCTGCTTGGTACTCCACAGCACTTGTTAACCTGATACATTAGATGTTATGTCTCATAATGCCCAGTAAATACGGGTTACTGGTTTATCCAGATTCTCTAATATATTATACAGTATGTCGAATGTGAGTGGATGTTGTGACGTGTGTTGTGCTATTACAGGAGTGCCGTTCCCCAAGAACTTCCTGTCAATGGCCAAGACGATCCTGAAGCGACTTTTCCGCGTATACGCACACATCTACCACCAGCACTTCCCGGAGGTGGTGCAGCTTGGCGAGGAGGCGCACCTCAACACCTCTTTCAAACATTTCATATTCTTTGTGCAAGTTAGTGTCACAATACAATATTTGTATGGAGCATATGATATTATTTTGTATTATGTTTTCAAAACTATCACATGTTATAAGATGCCTAAATCGAGTAAAAAGTAGAAATACATAATGTAGAATCTCAGACGCGCTCTCCTCATTATCTCGTATTTAAAAACGAGCACACAATATCAGTATCTGTACTACAGATATCTAACAGGAAAGCTCTAGCCCCTATTTACAAGCTATAATGAATGCCAAGGAGATCACAAATTGATTATAATTATTTTACTAATGTTTAATTTTCTTTTAGTTGTGTAAGGGAACGAGGGGTTTGTTGTAACAATTTTCAGAACAACGAATATATCTTGAGATCAACTAGGTCAATTACCACTAACCATGCATTGATCAATACTAATTGCTCTATAAACTGAAATGGAAAAAACCACAAAACGATTTGTATTTATTACACAAATAGCATTTTAATAAAGAGACGAGCGATGTTACAACTTACCCCGTGCTTGGGGTTAGTGGACGTTTAATGGAGCAAATTGTAAAAATTAAAAAAAGTATACACTAGCCAATGCCCCGGTGTTTTAAACTTCCTCCATACCAAATCTAATCGAATTCCGTTCGATACTTTTTGAGTGTCGTGTTCAGACAGACGCGGTGCGGGACTTTGTTATATAGCATGTAAGGATAACAATTCAAAGCTTCAGCTCTTTTACCTTCTTCTTCTTTTAACAATGGCTCCACCGTGTCATCGGTGATTTTGCCAATGTCAAGTGGGTAGATGTTAAAATAATATAACTTTGTTAAGAATAACTTTCGACCCGAGGTAAACCAAGAAACGCTGGCAGCAAAGAGCAATACAACTAAAATATTTGACATTAGTTATGCCAATGAGAATGTAAACAGAGCGTTAATTTAGAACCCATTTAGAACCAAGCACACTTGACAGGAGCGTACAGCATAGATAGCAACACTAGTGTAAAATTTATAGATTGGAACTATGGAGATAGAGCTAAGAAACACAGAGGGACACAGAAACGAAAGATAGCAAACTGCACAAGCAGAGGCAACAAAAAGCTTAATTTAAACATAAGAATTTGTAACCATAATACTCTTTTACCTAACTTCGTTAGTTAAAACGATTTTTAAAATTAAGGTATACTAGGTCTACAGCCGGTTTTATTGGACTCTAAATCTACTCTTTATTTTTAAACACAATATGACACGCCGAATTACGAACTAATAAAATTTGTTTTCAGAACTTAAACTGCAACTACACCTTTTCACTTTGTTTCTCTGTTCTCTTTCTATATATTTTTTTTAAATAAAAGATATTACAACTTATTGAAATTATTTTAAAAAGATTGGCCCAAGTTGTAACATCTTACAACTAGCCCCAAGACTTACAACTGACCCATAGTATGATTATTAAATTGATCATCGTGACTATGAAATCAAGAATATTCGTCTATACTAATAACGCCATTAAAAACAAAAAGTTATAAAGTTAATTTTCTTTTAAAGACTGCCTCGGTGACGTAGTTGTATTACGGTACGACTGCAATGCTGAGATCTCGGGTTCGATGCCCGGGTCGGGCGGTGATATTAGATTTTTCTATTCAGTACAGCCCGGAGTCTGGAATTTGTACCCGATATGGCGATAGGCTCGTTATCACATCATGGGACGGAATACGCACGGCGAAAAATGGACGCATTAGTTGCGCCTCTGCCTACCCTTCGGGGATAAAAGGAGTGAGTGTGTGCGTGTGTATGTTAATTTTCTTGGTTTACAACTTACCTCTGTTACAACAAGCCACTTTCCCTATCTTATGACAGTGATCTGTTTGCAGGAATTCAACTTGATCGAGCGGCGGGAGCTAGCGCCCTTGCAGGAACTCATTGAAAAGCTGACGGCCAAGGAGGCGCGATGAGCCGGGACTAATCCCCCATTTCCCCCCCATGCCCCCATCCCTCACTCCCGTCCTATCCCATCCCTCCTACCTTAATGCCGTTAGCGTGACGGCACCACTGATCGGCTGTCAGGCGACGGCATCACTCGGCCCGCCTCCGCTCCAAGACTGACACAGTGCGGGCCGAGACCACATTTTCTCAAGCTTCGATCCGGCTTCCGGTGATTTCAAGAAGAATATCATTATCTGTATTCTGTAGTAACATTTTCTAAGCAAAAATCGCATTTTTTATTAGTTTAAAAATGTGAAAGTGCACGTTCGCGGTTGACTGGATGAATCCAACATTGATGTATTCTTATTTTTTTACTAAAGTATCAACACAGTAGTGTTATGTGACGCATGTGATAGAGGGGCCGCGTCGCCGCGACCGCGTCTTGGACCGGTTTGTGTGGATTTACGCTTCAGAAGCGTGTAGAGATGCAACTCAGTCGGGATACAAGCATACAGGGAAGTGAGTAGTGTGACGCCTCAGCCCGCTGCCGAGGCAGGGCGCGGCCGCGGCGGTGTTCCTCGTGGAGAATGCCTTCTGTACTATAATAATGTTAATAGAAGCGATTTATCTTTTTAAAATGATTTAGATTTGATACAAAGCTATTGAGCTAGGGACGTAATAACGATGACATTGATATAAGATTAATATTATAATATAAATACAAAATTTTGTACCGGTGGGACATGTAATATTGTAGTGTAATGATGTCACTTGTGAGTTAGTGCTGACGCGCGGCCTGCCCCGCCCCGGTTACAGTGGGCGAGTGTGGGCGGTGAGCCCGGGGCGGAGCGCGGGCCTCGCGTCGACATCGCCACGCAACAACACGCTTAGTGCTGATCGCGGTTAAGTTCTTATTTATTTACAATGATTTATTCCTAAAATAATTATTTATTAGATGAAATGTTTAAGTTTATTTTGTTCAGCGATGAGCGACGCAATAATCTCTGTAGACATTACGTTATGTATTAAGTTTTTGTAGATATTTTGTGCATTTAACATGTTTCATTTTGTATCGAATCATATCGATCTACGAGTGTATTGCGACTGACGTGATTTTTTTTTGTTAATTAAGCTAATATTTTAATGAATAAAATGAACATGGAAAGGAAGTTTCATTTTTATTAATTTACCATTCCAGAATTCCCAAGTATAAATTTGACTGGGGTAAGTGGTCGCCATGGCAAAAAGAATTGTGGATGCTTTACTGAAGGGGTAGAAAGATGGAGAACTATTGTAAATTTTTAAGCACTATGGAATATGAATAAATTTCCAAATTTATTCATGATTATTATCTATGAGACCATTCATCTTTGAGTATTTACCAAAGCCATCCATAGTACCATCCCTGTGTATCGACCCAGCTTATTCATACCTTGGCAAAGTCGTTTACAGTGTGACACTAAGATTTATTTATACCTAGACATTTGTGAAGTCCTTAGGGTCCTAAAGTTCTCGAGTGGAGACCACGTGGACAGACGCAAGGTGGACAGACGACTTGATAAAGGTCGCAGGTTGCGGGCTGCTTTTGACAGGTCCGTCTGGAAATCTTAGGGGGAGGCCTATGTTCGGCAGTGGACGTCATGTGGCTGATGATGATTAGGATCCCAAGTAATAAAATATGTAAACGTTCATGTAATAAAAAAAGTGTGAACGTTCACGTAATAAAGTAACGTAAAACTTATTTGCATTACAAAACACTGGGTAGCACTGCACTACACTCGTCACTCCAGACTGGTGTTAGGTCTCTCATATGTAAGAATCCGTCTGGGTGGGTACCACCGCAATGTCTATTTCTACCGCCGAGCAGCAGTGTGCATGCACTGTTGTGTTTCGGTTTGAAGGACATTGTAGACAGTGTTTTTTGTTTGTGTTTGTTACTTTGCCGAGCTAATGATAAAATAAAACTACTGGACATAATTAGACTTAACATCTTATGTCTCAGAATGACGAGCGCAGTGGAATGCCACACAGTACTTTGTAACTCAAGGTGATGGATGGTGTTGCTACTGCTCATGGGTGGTTGTATCGCTTACCATCAGGCGAACGGCATGCTCATCTCGTCATTCAATGCCATAAAAAAAAGACGAAACGTTCAGTATATCTAGACCCGCCCTGTGGATTGGGGGCGTTTGGAGAATTCCACCACGGTCTCCCCTGCCTGTTGTAAAAGGCGACTAATAGGGGCCACCGGGGGTGGCAGGCGGGCGGCAGGGGGCTGTGTCTTTAACTTTGTCTTTATTAGCACATTGTTGCGATCCCTGTGATGGACGGCAGTGTGGCTGGTAGGCCTCACGCTGCCGCTGACGCTGAGAGCGTCCTTCGGTGCGCGGGGGCTTCTGAGCCCCCCCACAACAGGAGACGGGCCGCACTATGCAGCACCGCGTAGGGGCGGCTGCGGACGACAACTTAGACACCTCCGTCAGAGGAAGCCCGCAGCCGTCCCTAATGCGCCGAAGATGGCCACCGCGGAGTTTTGGTTGGTATGCCGTGCGTTGTACATAGGTTAGGGACTCGGCCCGGTGGTCGATCGATGGTTACATCTCTCCGGGCGGCTCAACGCCGGGTCGTAAGGCACGGTGAACCCAACATAACCGCTCAGTCCCCCCCTTGAAGGCTGGGCGATAGTAATGTCACTTTCTTCGCGAAAACAAAAAAAAAAGTATATCTAGACGGTCCCTTGTGTGAGAGAACCTAAAAGAGCTTAGCTTCATAACATTTTACTGCCCTTTGATCATTAACTTGTGTATATGATCTAAGTTCAGCCATTGATAAAATAAAATCCGGAAGTGGTATCATATCATTTATTCAGGTTTAACTTATTTATACAATTAATAAAATTAGTATAATATTTGCGTCACTCGTGACAAAGAGGTCGGATTTACTTTCACCTGTCCACAATCATTACACACGCAATCCATCATCCAGAGTGATAATTCAATCAACTCTAGTATTATTGTACTGTATAATACGTTCAAACTCCCTACATTTGTTTTGCACAGTCCTAGTTGACGGTAGAACAACTCATAGTACACCTGAGGTCTTAATCTCAGCAGTCATTTCGGTTTCAGTCAAAATAATTATTAGTCGACTCTATTCGGTTGAAGGACATGGACGATATAAAAGTTGAGTCGATTAGCGCGATGACATGTTATTTTAATAAGAAAGCAAATACATAATTGTGATGAAAAAGAAAATCGTCATTCTGTCCTGTGGTGTGTTTGTGTGCGTTACGCGGAGGAGACGGGCGGCGGGGGCGGCGGCGGCGCCAGGAAGGCGGGGGGCGGGGGCGCGCCCCACGGCGGAGGGTTGAACCCGCGCCAAGCTCCTGCGCCCATGCCCACCACACCTGCAACAACACAACATCTACATAGTACAGTCAGCCTAGTTTCAGAATAATTAAAAAAATGCTTATATTGTTCATTTATGTTCTAAGCAACGAACTTTTTATCTTTACTAAAATAAACTACAACAGTTTTATTTTTCGTCAAGGAATTTGGTTGGTTATTAGGTTGAGGAAAGTTTCTTCGCATTTTATTTGAAAACTCAATACTTCTTTTCTCAAACTTTATTTACGTTTAATTACAGTATATATTATGTGCCCTTTTGTTCGTTGACTTTCTGCCATCTTGTGGGTAGTGCCATGATCCCGTTACTGTAGAAATTTTGGGACCTTAATTAAAAAACGCGACAAGTAGTTTTGGCAGTCCTCTCTGGATGTTAAACTGACACTGCCTAAAGAATTCTGAAGAGACCAAAACAGATGGAAATCTGAATGTGCAAGGTCAGGGCTATATGGTGGATGCATTAACACCTCCCAGCCAATTTCTCTTAATTTTTGCTAAGTGGCTAAATGTGTGTAACGTCCATTTTTTCCGTAACAGGGCGACCAGAGCGAGGTGCATCTTTGACATCAAAATTCCCGGAATGGAAACCCTTAAACCAACTTTGTGCTACTTTTACTGACACTGTATTAGGTCCATAAACGTCATAATTTTTTTTTCGCGGTTTGTGGTGCAATTTTTCTTTTTTAACCGACTTCCAAAAAAGGAGGAGGTTCTCAATTCATGTATTTGTATTTTATTTTGTATAATAAATTTTTAAAATGTATCGAATTTCTTCACAAGAGTCGCTCATTTTGACGGAAAGAAAAATAAATGAATAATAGCTGAAAACAACATTTTACTAATTTGTTTCTTTTCTTGAAATGTAACTTTTTTAATGTCATCAAAACCAGCCAGATACAAATAGTACAGCCAAAGAGATTTTCTTACAAGTTTATACATACTAGTTATATGCGAAAAGACTTTTTCCCTAACCTATTAATATGTTTCTATTAAACTTAACACATATAGGTGATTTGAAAATTGAATTTGTTCAGTAACTTTAGTAGCTGACTGTACATATACCAACATAAACAACGTTGCAAAAAACGTCACATCAAGTAAACCAGCAAAATTACTTTAATGTGTGAATTCCTTTATAATAACCCTTTGTATAGGAGACATTAGAAATAAATGAATGACTCACCGGGCGGCGGGGGCATGTTGGAAGGCGGACACAGCTTATCACCCTGCAAACAATAAACATTGTTGTATTACTAGTAAAGTCTGTATAATATAATACTTTACTAAGAATTCGTTTGGGTTAAATCAACGGTGAATAGTAATTTAATTTATTCTTTTGTACACATTTGTATTAAATTTGACATACAATTGAGTGGAGACAATATAATATCAAAAATACATGTGGCACTCGGAGACTGCCGCGGTAAAGCTCTTGCATAGCATTTTTATCACAAATTTTGATTGACTAAACACAAATTCAATCTTACGCTTACCACATAAAGTAGATTTTTAAACGCGAGCAACGCACGTTTAATCTTGTTATTGATAAATGTCAGAAATGCAATGGTCATCACAACCAAAGTAGAATAAATCAAAATTTGAAAAAATAATGTTACGTTCGATTCTTTTGTACTCGTGCCGTATCAACGCTGGGGAAATAGCTTCTACGCAATGTATTTAAGGTTCATATTAAATTAGTAAGAAATGGTTTTAATGACTTTAATAAATAAAATTATACTCGTTTCAAGAATTATAGCTTCTACGCATTGTATTTAAGGTTCATATTAGTAAGATAAAAAAGATGTCAGGTTATTTTCGTTACGGAATTTCTGGATTCGGTCTCCACGCTCAAGGCCCGCGATAGAAGCTATGCAATAGCTTAAAATAGTAAGAAAAGTTATGATTGCATTGACTGACCGGGTGGTGCTGCGCGTGGGGCGGCGGCGGCGGCGGGAAGGCGGGCGGCGGAGCCCCGGGCGGCGGCGGCTGCGCACCCGCGCCCACACCCACTCCTGCAACCACACAACACTTTAGTCACACATGTTTAACAATCATTTAGTTGTGATATCGTCATTGGAAATTCAAATGTCGTAAGTGCACTCTTTATAACATTGAACGGTAAAAAAAACGTTGATATCTCTTAAAGTAAGGAAATTGTGGTTTGGTTTTATAATTAAGAAAAAAAAAATGAGCTGTATACATCAAGTTTTGAAATCAAACTTTATGATTTTATTTTACTTTACTTTCCATATGTGAATTTCAATAGTATCTGTCTAGAAACAAAAAGTGTATGTGTACTGTGTGTAGTAATGTACACATGTATGAAGTGAAACTTTTTCAATTAATTATTTTTACTGTTCTTATAATAATTATTGTATCCCATTAATACGGTCAAATTATTATTATTATTATCATTTAGTTATTTATTTTAATATTATTGTCTGTTAAATTGACAGCCATATTACTAAATGATGGTTAATTTCAATAAATTAATATACATTTACTAATACTTACAATCAAAAGTGAGGTTAACATAAAAATAATACCAAAATCACAATCACGTGATGATTTTTCAAAAGAATAATTTCTCACTCTCACTATTTATTTAAATGAGTTTCAGTAAGTGTAGCAAACCATAATATTTAAACTGTTTACGCTTGTCGACAATAGATGGCTCTATACAGTTTGACCTAATTAGTACATCGCGATGTCAAGATTCACTTCGAAATAATGACTAGAAGACGGCGCCGTGGCGGTCCGAAGAGACAGAAAATGTGACGTTTTTTTTTAACATACATTTCTCCCATACGTCGATAAAGAAGTTTCACTTCAAAAATGCATCTTAATAGAAAAACGAAGTGAAAAGTAGTACAATATTCATGGCTTTGCTGTAAAGTAGATATTTGTGAAGTTTCCTCAGCGGATACGTTGTACTCACCGAGCCAAGGCGCGGCGTGTGCGGTGTGTGCGGCGTGTGCGTGTGCGGCGTGCGGCGGGTGCGGCGCGTGCGCGGCGGGCGGCGGCGGCGGCGGCACGAACGAGCCCGGCGCGCCTGCTCACACAACACACATCAACCAATAGGAACATGTTCAAACATTAGCATTTGTGCCACATGCCTAGCTTGAACACAATATATAAAGGACGCGGTTTGGATGATCTTTTTTCTGCAAAAGTATAAGAGCAAGTACTTATGCACACGTTTATAAAAACTCGAGCCACAACATAAATAGGGTAGTTTCCTAAAAAAGCCT
Organism: Sphinx pinastri; assembly: GCA_947568825.1. Classification (NCBI taxonomy): domain Eukaryota; kingdom Metazoa; phylum Arthropoda; class Insecta; order Lepidoptera; family Sphingidae; genus Sphinx; species Sphinx pinastri. Next base: position 1,295,591 of record OX387627.1, on the reverse strand, counting down.
GGCGAACCGCAGGTTAATTACAGCTGGACTCTAAGCCCTACGGTCTCTTGTGTTTGCTTTGGCAGACAATATGGATAAAGCGATAGACCGACCTGGTGCAGCCATGATGGCGCGCGGCTGCTGGTTGCCGGCGAACAGTGAGGGTGTGAACCGCCTCGCGCCGCCCCCTCCGCCTCCCCCACTCCCCGGGCCGGTCGGCGGCGCCTCGCCCAGCTCCGCCATGAGAGACATGTACTCCTCGTCGATCTTAGCCTGCCACATACATACAAGGAACATTTGATGATTTTGAATATAGTGTAAATTATTAGGATGATATCAAAATTGTTCAATATGTCTCATTGTTTACTTGGCTAATAGTGTCAAATGCTAACGACGTTTGAAAGTTGTGTACCTTGTCAGCAGGTCTGGCGTGTCCGGGCCGCCTGGCGCGGCAGTCCCGGGCGATGTGTCCGGCGCCGCCGCACGACGAGCACACGATGCTGCCCGTCACGTTCGGCTTGTCCGGGCACTGGGCATAACACACATATGATATACACTACTAATATTCACTAGAGTTGTAACCACGATGTACCTAAGTTGGCCAGTTGGAAGTTAGTCACGAGTGGCGTTGTAGAAACTCGAATCGTAGACGTCAGATGAATGTCTAACTTCAGACCTTCTAATTCAGTTCCGCCTTACTGTACTAAGCTGCACTTGTACAGGAATTTGTGTTAGCAATAAAGACATGCCTTTATATTTTTTACTTAATATTTTTTGCATGCATATTGGTCATATTATATTAACTAGCACGTGTTATGAGTGTATGTAAGGTGGTGAGTGGTGAGTGGTTACCAGCCAGGTCTTGTGGTCGGTGGCGGAGCAGTTGGCGCAGCGCACGGCGTCGTTCTCGCGCAGAGTGCCGTTCAACTGCGCCAGCTCGCGCAACTGCATGCGTCGGAGGTCGTTCTGCCCCTCCGGCACCTCCACGCCCTGACGGATCACCTCTTTGATCTGCAACACATCATCATAAACAACATTCATTACTGTATTGTATGAGTATGTGTAAGTACTAAGTGCAATGACATTCTTAATATGTCGACAGAGGAAAGACCATAACATACATGATATTATTTATAATTATCTAAACCGGTCTATTATAATCTATGGAACTCCTGGACCATTCTTTCAAACACGGAAGGAATATAATTGGCAATAATTGGTATAACCTTTAGGAGGATGCTACTTTTATCCCTTTAAAGCTAGACAGATATACCATAATTCAAAATGGTTCTTACGGCTCCAAATTGCAGCAAGATACAAATTCAGTAAACATTTAGACGTACCTTTTCAACAGCTTTCTTGACGCAGTCCGCGTTGGTGGCGGTGATGTACGCGTGCAGCGGCTCGTCCTCTCCGGGCAGCGGCTGCCCGTCCTTGCGTCCCACCTTGCCCTCCTTCACCGAGCCCTTGCCGCGGATTATTATCTTGGCGCCGGTCTCTTTCTCCATTGCTGGCAAAGACAGACAATTTATTCAGCTATTCTAACTATGTATATACAGTGAAAACTAATTACAACGATATGAAAGGGACCACGTAATCTGGACGCTGTATCCGATGGTCGTATAAACGACATACATGTATTTGACGGAATGTTGCCATATAGTCGTTATAACGAGTTTCTACAGTATTATTATGATATGAAAGTTGGAATATAAATACAATATGGGGAATTTGTGTTACTTACTAATGTCACTAATTAAAGTCCTATGGACTACGGAAAACTACTTCCACAAACAAAGGACACAAAGAAGTAATCAATACAATTCAAGGAAAAATGTCGATGATCTTGGGAAACAATGATCTAATTCAGAAACAAAAGATCTTCGACAAAAAATACAGAATACATATAGGACAAAGAGAAAACTGGGAACTTCCACACGACCATGATAAGTCGGTGGAATGTTTCACAGATGGATCCAGGAAGGAATCAACAGGATTGTCGGGGGCAGGAATTTTTTTATAACCACGCCACCCAACGCAGAAGAAACCACAATAAAGCTAGGCAGATATGCGAGCGTATTCCAGGCGGAAACAATGGCCATTCTGGAATACGCTGATCGCACTAAGCAAATAACCAAGAAGGAAATCAGCATAATACTGATTTATAGTGATAGTCAAGCAGCCCTAAAGGCACTCGACAAACCAGAGACAACGTCGGCGCTAGTGAAAGAATGCAAACTCAAATTGAACACGCTAGCAGCCGACAAAGAAGTCATCATTCATCATCATCACCACCAAGGGACCACAGGAAATGAGAAGGCTGATGATTTAGCGAGTGATGGAGCTGATGAAACATTCATAGGACCGGAGCCGTGTCTACCTATACCGGCAAAAGTCACGAAAGGAGTAATCAGCAGGAAGATAGTTACGGAGACAAATGTCAGATGGAGAGACATGAAGGGCTGCCGCCAATCTAAAGTCTTCATCAAGACTCTGGATTACAAGAAAACCAAAAGCCTACTCCAATTCAGGAAGGAGGACATAAGAACAATAATAGGAATCATGACCGGACACGGCACGCTGAACAGGCACCTAAAAATAATGGGTAAGACCGAAGACGCCTCGTGTCCAGAATGTGCAGAAGAAGAGATCAGCATCCACTTTCTGGCAGAGTGCCCAATGTACTCTCTGCAAGGTGGGAGATACTGGGAACAGACAGACTGGAAGTAACACAACTCCAAGAGGTAAAGCTAGGAGACATGATTAGGTTCAGTAGGGCAACAAAAAGGTTTGTAAGAGTAGAAGGGGACATACTCCAGGAGCACCAGTAAAACCAGTGCTTCAGGGTGGAGACTGTCACGAATAGCCAAGGAAAGGTAAGCGACGCTGTGTCAGACTGGGGGATGCCGCCTGGGGGGTGGGAGAGTATGTGGGCAGATTGGGCCTGGCAGCCTGTGTGGCCCTCACCGCATAGGCTGAGCGCTGCCACCCTGTTGGCTCCTGCCGCAATGATCAATCAAGGTCAAAGTGGCGGGACCCTCAGTGGAGGGCGGTGCTGGGCAGTGATCGGCAACCTGGAAGGGAGCCACGATGCCTCCAAGGTCTAGCTGTGCCGCAGCCCAAACTCCATATGGTGAATGCGGCCCCTGGGAATGATACCTGCGAAGCGAACCGAACCAAAGCGAAAGTGGCAGCGCCACCCAAAATGGGACTAAGGGTGAAATAGTTCCAAGGAAGTGAACTGATCACCCGTCTGTGCGACTGCATACGTCCCCAATAGACATACATACACATACTAATGTTACTAGTACAAACTACTGGCAAATTACCAATCACCCTCCCTATAAGTATGGATGTTAGTAATACCCTATAGGTGCAATGACATTTTCGTTTACCTTTGAGCGTGTTCCCGCGTGGCCCAATGAGCAGCCCGACGAAGTTGATGTCGGGGTGCTCCTCCTGCGGGATCATCACCTTGTCGTGCACGCGGATGATCGGCGGCCTGGGTAATTAGATACATATATATTACTTACTGTAACAGTTGCAAGAAGATAATACTATAATAATAATAATAAAACATTTATTACACACAATAGACACAGTTACACGGGAAAAAAGAAACAATCAAAATCAGGAACATAATTAAAGAAAAACTTATTATTGAGTGCATTGTTCCGAATGGCATGGTGTCCATGTGTGCAAGCGGACCAAGATGTTTTGTCCAGAGTTTATTAATGGGAGTACTTAAAAAAACGATGTAATAAACAGAAACAGAATTTTCATTGTTAAAAAAAAAAAAAGGTTAGTTATGATTGGATTTAGTTATTAACGGTTTTAGTTTTGGTTTTGTCAGATATAGGCATTAGCGGGCATGATATAAGATAGTGTGCGTACTTGTAGTCAGGCGGCGGCTTGAACTCCGGGTTGACCTGCATCATGCGCTGCACCAGGCTGTGGCGCTCCTCCTCCAGCTTGCGGCGCGTGCGGTACTCGCGCGTGTTCAGCCGCTTGCCGTCCGTCGAGTAGATCGGCTCCGGCGACGGCGACCTGCGGAGACCACGGGGGCGGGGGGCGGGGTGAGCTACTGCACGCACGGGGGGCAGTGCCGACCGCTGCGCATCGGCGACCTACTGTCGCCACGCCAACACATTACACATTTTTCTTATAGTTGTACTGATTGAGATTAGCAGTTTGCTCAGAAGGCTATATCAAATACGCTGTCAGGAGCTGCAGCATTGCCACCCAGAACTTTGACTCCAAAAAAAAATGTGTAGCATTTTACTGCACTCGTTAGCGAATAGAGGCAGTGGCGACAGTGCGGGCGCCGATGCTCGCCCGTGTGTGAGCCCGGCCAGAGGGCAGCCAGGGGGCGGCGCCGCTCTGACCGACCGCGACTGTGCGAGCGGCCGGCCACCTAGTCTACCCCTAACCCTAGTGACGACCTAACGCGCTGAGAAAAAAATAATTGATTAATTTCAACCTGAAATTTTAACGAAAAGGTCATTAGCCCTGAAAATAATTTAATTATTACTTGTCGGAGCTGAAAAAGGTTATCAATTATTGTTTTCATTAGTTAATTGAATGATTAGTGCAGTCTGTACGTGACCTGCAAAATGAAGAAAATAGCGCATTAGTAGCTCGAAGTGGCTCGTTGTGCGACCGCGTGTGCTCACTTACACTTAGAGACTGATCAGCCGATTTATTGCATCTAAATCTTATTTATGCAAATAATACTTATCAAATTGTGAATGAATGACACTAAAGTGCGCGCGCTTCATTACATGTGGTTCTGTGATGCTGATTGACCTCATCAATTCGACATTCACGACAGTTCGAATGTTGCAATATACTCAAACGGAGACTTAGTTCACCGAAGAACTATTAACACAATCTCTAATCGATTAATGTGTGTTTGACCGCGGCGGGCCGACGACGTCGTGTCGTGGCGCTAGTCGGTACGTGCCGGCTGTGAATGCAAACAAAAATAAGTAGGATACTGCGTTCGATACTTAGTGTGAGTCGGCCGACGAGCGGCGGCGGCGGTAGTAGTGGAAGTGCAAACCTCTCCTCGATGTTGGCGGGGATGCCGAGGTCGCCGGAGCGCAGCTTGCGGCTCACCTCCTCGATCTGCAGCTGCACTGTAAGCAGCGGCGCCGCGGCGACCAGCGTTAGCCCGACTGCGCCGCGCCGCGCGGCCACCACACCCGCCCGACACCAACCCCAGGGGGGAGGGGAGGAGGGGGGCGGCTGCGGCGCGGCCGGGCTAACGCACACAGTCAATTATATTAGTAATCTAGAGGCGCGACCGGCACCGCGTCCTCCTCCCGGCTGCCGGCCCGATTGCGCTGGGTAATACAACATTAAACTGACCAATGCAATCCTGCAAATGAAGGCCACTTCGTAATTAGGTACACGGAACAGAGAGTGTGTCCTGTGCTGCTGCCTCGCATGTACAGCGCGAGTGGCGCCATACAGGTCACAAACTCCGATAATTGAACAATTAATTATTCAACACTCGAGAAAACACTAGTACATAGCGAGCCCGCTCGCCGCTCGCTATCGGGCTCATTCACGACGCTGTTATAGTAAACATTTTAGGATATCGGGCATTGTGTCATGCGTGTGTTGCCGTATGTCAGACAGACAAATATACAAGATAAAGCATACGCATAATATGGTACTGAATACGGAGACATACTGGATGAATTACTGTTTACATCTTTTTTATAATTTTATGGATGACCAGTGAAGTCAGAGCACTCACTTCCTAGATTCATCATGATGCGTAAGATAAAAATTCGTCTGTATAGGGTTTTAGACTATAATCAGTCTGTCTTGACAGGGTAAACACACATGCTTTTTAATATGTGATTTGTCATGGTATTCACGACAGTAGATGAGATGTATAACAGCATCGTTGGATATAGGTCGCGGCGTGCGGGCGCATCAGGGCGGCGCACTCACATAGATACTGTTCCTCCTGGTCGCGCGTGAGCGTGGAGGGCAGCACGGTGGGCAGGCCGGGGATGAAGGTCTTGTCGTGCTCGGAGCCCATCCAGCGCGTGCGGCGGCGCCGGGCGCGACGCTCGGCGGCCGTCTCGCCGGCGGGGCCCTGCCCGTCGTCCGCGTCGTCGTCGTCGGGGTGGTGCTCGGGCTCGTGGTGCGGCGCCTTGTCGCGGTGCCGCGCCTGCAGCTGCTCCAGCTTCTGCTGCACGGAGGTGGGCAGCGGGATGGCGGTGGCTGCGGAGAGTGCCGCCGCTGCCGCTGCAGCCGGCTGTACTGGTGCCGCGATGCGACGCTGGGCCACATATGTCTGCGAGTCACATTTTATGACCTTCATTTTTTATCCTTCAGGGTTATGGTATATAAAATCTTTAGGATGCACATAAACAAATTAATTAAAATTATTTTCCCACGATAAAATTTCGCTATAAACAATAGCTATGTAGTTAAGGACGCTATTACATTTTTGACATCTTCGATTTTAGATATTTGAATGACAAGAACGCGCTTTGCTACTTTTCTAAAACCACTATTCTCTAAATGTATTTTTTGTTAAGATATTTTTTCAGGCAATCCTGCATGCTCTCTATTATAATAGATCCCTTTTACGAACTCACTCTGTATATAAAAGTTTAAAACTTGTAATTAATATAAATAATTAATATTTTTTGTATTAGAATTTTTATTCAATGCTTAATTTATTTTGCATGTCATACGCCAAATAAAAATTATAGATATGTTTAAAAGAATGACCTGAGCGACAGCAGCGGCGGCAAGTATGGCAGCCTGCGTGGCGGGGTTGATGCTGCCGTTGGTGGTCACTTGCCGCGCTGTTGCCTTCGTCGTGGTGCCCACCATCTGGTCCAGTAGCGCGATGGTGCCATCCCTGCACATAATGCACAATACTTAGGGCATCTTTCACCACCTTCGAGTAAAGTATCGAGTAGACTAATCGCCAGTTAAAGTGACCCGTAACTGCACGTGTCAATTTCACGACGTTCGAGTAGCACTAATCATATGATTAAACTGACCCGTAACTACTTGCCACGTCGTCTGCCAATTAGCGTGTTTACTTGACAGTTAAATAAAATCATAGAGTTTAGATTAATAAATATTTGTATATCTGTTGTCTAAAAATGGATTTATTTGATCATCAATTGAATGAATTAGAATTTTCTATGCTGCAACGGATATCGAGGATTCGTGTATTTAAATTCCGTGTTGATTATTTTACGGACTTAGATGAAATTGATTGTTTCGCTAGATTTCGTCTATCGAAGTATGCAGTGAACCAAGTGCATAACTTACTATAACAAAATAATTCCTAAAACGCAAGGGTATCATTTTTTCATTATTTAAAATAATTTAAATACTAATACTAATAGATAACCTATCAAATCATAATTATTAATTCCTTCTACACCTTGGACATAAAGATTGAATACGATGTTCTGTCAGTAACCTACATCAGTAGGTACCTACTTATCTAACAAACAAAAAAATCTCGATTTCAGAAATCAAGCAGTTTGATATTTCTGTACAAGAGATATCAAAATGTCCCTCTCATGTGATGAAAAGTTTTCACTTGTATCACTTTTAACTTCATCCATGATAATTTATAAAAATATTAAATTAAAACCACACGCAATGATTTCTTAACCAAAAACACAACAAACAATACACGAAATGAAATGACAAATGACAGCTAACCTGCCAATGACGTTTGACGAGTATATTTGACGTAATATTGAACGAATGTAACGTATGATTTGTAACGTCATTCACTTAACCGGTAAGTTGTTACTCGAAGCTTTATTTTCGCTTGTGAAATTGATAGAAGATACTCGTAAGTTTTACTTGCCGATTAACGTTAATTGGGAAGTAACTAATCAACGCTTTACTTGGAGATGGTGAAAGAGACCCTTAGACTCTCATGTTCATGAAGAAATTTATTGCTTTTGAATCAAAATAAGCCCTTTTCAAAAATGAATGTAAGATAGTCGTAATGTCAGAGCTGTTGGAATTGTGTCTTTAAACTATAAACATCAGCTTACCTGTCCTTGGACTTGCGTCCACGACTGCGACTGCGCGACCGGCTGCGCGTGCGCCGCTTCTCCTTGTGACGCTCGCGACTGCGGCTGCGCTCGCGCTCCTTATCTCTACACATAGTATCTTACTTTAAAACTTAACTTTGTTTATTAATCAACGTCACATAAATAATTACATTAGATAACATATAATATTATGTAAAGTAAGCAAGTATACAAAACGACGCACAGTGCGCCCGAACGCATAGTGTCAGCAAATTCAATCTCAATATCAGCCAATCACAGCACTCCTATGCTTACACACTGTGAAGGCTGCCTTGCCATAAGCACTGAGAAACAGACTTATTATCATAGCATTGCTATGGAACCAGTAAGTACGAACTTACCTAAGTAATGTTAGTGAATATGGGCCTAAGAAAGTTATTGATATAAAATGAAATGATATCATGGACCTTGTTTTATCTATGACATGATTATAAGAGTGTCAGTTGTTCACATATTATGCTACTTTAACTAGAAAAATATTCTCAGTTTGGTTAATGTTCTTTTTGTAGAAGTCGTAAATTATATTTTACCTTAGGATTAAGTTGCTGTTTCGTAACCGTAGTTTAATGTTAAATGTAACAATAATCTATTCTTAAATTCGCGTGATGGTGGTATGTGTGTGAGAGCGAAGGCGATTCAAATTCGCACACATTTGCCGCCAACTAAACGGGCCATTCCCGGTAGCCAACGGGAGGCCGCGCGCCCGCGCCATCGAACGGATGGAATAGTAACCAAGGTCGGTGCATCTATGGCGGCACGATCCCCGGCGCGCTTCATAATTAATTGAATAAACTATGTAAGTTGGGCTGTCTGAGCACCCAAAATCCGTACACCGTGTGGACTAATTGTGTGTAGTGCCCTGGTAATATAGTGACGGAGTGCAGCAGCAGACCAAGGCGGTTTCCTGGCGTCGCGTGGAGTGGCAGATGTGAGTACTTGTGCACATTTCCATCGTCACGCGAAGTTTCGATTTTGTCCCTATGTACCATCACGGTACATATTTTGGTGCCGAAACCCGGGAATAGCGAACATTATTGGTCCGCTATTTCAATCATTTAGTCTGAGTTAGTTCGACAAACTTGTCTCGAAAGTCGAAACATTACGATAACCCGCCATTACACGTTTTCATACATAGTTCAATCTAATTATCCAGCGAAGGCATATGATTATTTGCATAACCTATTAATCCGTTGTATTTTCCAGTGATTTCTGTAATCAAATTCATTCATTTGCAATATAGGTAACAAAATAAATTGTTACACGTGCTAACATTAGGTACTTATATAGCGGCGAGATTACCTCGTAGTGCCTAATTGTTGTAATTGTTACCGATTCAGTTAATAATAATAAAAAATATTATTGGTTTGAGTAGCTATTTCGTTATTACAGTTAATCGTGGTAAAATCATTCTCCCGATGCAAATAATTAAATCGTAGTCGTTTAATATCCGCCATTTTGCAGTTTGAGTTGCGCCGACGTACGTTTGCCGCTTATGTATTACATAGTAAATACAAAACCTCGTTAAAACGTTCTCGTACTAGCCGATGTGTTATAATTATTTACGTTTGTTTATTGTGATTTATTCGTCTCGTTACCTTCGTTACATCTATTCTTTTAAATTCGTTGGTGTTTCGTCGTGTTTCGATCCTCTCACACTTACACTTCGTCATATTAATTTAACACATAAGCTGGCTTGTACGCAGATTCAATCCCGTATCGGTTTTAATACAAGAGGTGTCGTTCATCCGTATTTAATTCTAGCGACGTCTATTTATTAAAACAAACACATTTAGGTGCTTACCTACATCATAATAAGCGGCATAAGTACATTCATATACTTTCGTTACTATCCTTTATATACGTAAGCCATTCGATCAATCCTACTATTGTCGTGTATGAATACGTTAGTGCTATATACTTTAATCGTTGCAACTAATTCGTATAGTACTATTTCCCGCGACAAACAAGTAGGTTGTAACAATTTTCGGAGGTATATTATAATTCTTATATTATATACTTAGGTTCTATTTCGTTGTTTACCATTAGGTAGTACATACTTTAGGTACATTCAGTCACTCATTAGCTGTGCCCACTATTCGAACTCGTGCGTTTTACTACCCGACATTATTTAGGCCTATTTATCGCGTATAACGCTTCCATCCGTAACAGGGTAGGCTGTGAGTATAAAGTTTGCTAAGTTTAACATTTCGTTTAATCGTTTTAATAATCGTTTATGATGTCGTCTCGTGGGGTACGCGTTTGTAAGCCTAAAGTGAGTGTATCTAAGTCGACCTTGGATCGCCCAAGGACTCAGGAGTTGTCTGTGCTTCGCCGCAAGCGTACCCTCCCCTTAAATCGTTTGAAGAAACTTCTAGAAGTTGCTAAATTAGCAAAAGATGATGAGTCATCCTTAGATTTATTTAGTGTTCATTTCTCTGCGTTACCTAAATTCATTGATAGTTTTGAGACCGCTCATTCGGACATTTTGTGTGTTATCGATGATGATGATTCCGAGCATGAGGATGAAATACGTAGCGAGTTCGATGATATTCTTTTTGAGATTTTGGCAATCCATAGAAAATTATTTCCTGAATCTAACTCTGAACCGTGCGATAAAAAAGCGAATTCGTCGTCGGGATCTGACGTCAAGTTACCTAAAATTAACTTACCATCTTTTTCCGGGGAAATAAAAGAGTGGCCAAAATTCATTGACTTGTTTAATTCGTTGATTCATAATAATGAATCACTTTCGGACACGAAACGTATGCAGTATCTCGAGACATGTCTCAGTGGGGATGCATTAGGTGTTATTCGATCTTATCCCATTCAAGGTAAATATTATTGCGGCGCGTATGAAGCGTTGGTCGCTAGATATCGAGATAAACGAGAGTTGTCTTTTACGTGTTGGAAAGAAATCTTAAATATTAATTTGAAATCCCTGTCACCTGTCGAATTTCGTCGTAATTTAGATTTAATAAATGAAAATTTAAACGTATTGTCTAGTCTCGACCTTCCTACTCACGAGTGGGACTTCGTTCTGTGTTATTTGGTATTGTCGAAATTAGATACCCAGACTCGGCGTTCTTTTGAACAAAAACAGGAGGCTACTGAACTACCGCAGTACCAGACATTGAAAACCTTTTTGTTTAATAGAGCTGATGCTTTAATTCGAGATAATCATTTTTCATCGAGTACGCGGGGTAATTCTGATGTAGGAAAATCATCAGATAAACCGAAACCGCTTAAAATCACGTCGTCGAATAATTCTAAGTTTCAGAAGAAAACGACAGTATTTCTTTCCAATAGTACAGAGAAATCCGCCTCTAAGAGGAAGTCCGTTTCGCCTTCTTCTCGTCCACCTGTAGCGATATCCGTTAAGTGCTCATTTTGTTCGGGTGATCATTCGATAAACAAATGTAATAAATTCGTACAACTTTCGGTCGCGAAACGCAGTGAACATGCGCGAACCCATCGTTGGTGTTTCAATTGCTTAAAACCGTCTCACAGCGTCAAAGATTGTAAATCTTTGTTCAGGTGTTACAAATGCCATCAACGACATCATACACTTCTTCACGAGGAAGCTTCATCCACTTCTTCGTCAGTCGATGTTCCGGATAGTGAAAAACCGGATAATCAGGTTCGCGTGTTGACTAGTATGCGTGAACATTCCTTTGTCTTATTATCTACCGCTATTGTTCAAATTCGTGATTCATTAGGACATTTTCAATCGTTTCGAGCTTTGATTGATTCTGGTAGTCAAAGTCACTTCATCACCGAAAATGCCGTTCATCGATTGGGTCTCACCAGTACTTCCACGTCACGTACGGTAAGTGGATTGGGTCATTCGTCAGCTCCAGTGTCAGGTATCGTACACCTTGATGTTGGACGTAATGATAAACCTCTCTTTACCATCAAAGCCTTGACTTTGCCAAGTATTTGTGGTAAGATGCCATCAATTCGGCTTGATAAATCTTCGTGGCATCATATTAAAGCGTTGCAATTAGCGGACCCAAATTGTCATAAACCTGGTCCAGTCGATCTTCTTATCGGTGCGGAGTGTTTTGCTTCGCTTCTATTGCCGGGAACAATCAAAGGCGATTCCAATCAACCGTCAGCTCTTAAGTCAGTATTTGGTTGGCTGCTGGTCGGGAATGTCGGATACGCAGAGCCTGGACCACATTCATTCTTCGTTCATGAGGAGCCACAACTTCATCACGAGTTGAATAAATTTTGGCAGCTGGAGGAATTGAGCGTTCTTCCTTCGAAACCTCTCACAGTCGAAGACAAGAGATGCGAGAAGATCTTCGAAGACCTTCAGGCAAGAGATTCCACCGGTCGATACGTTGTATCCTTACCTTTCAGAAATGAAGAGCATGAGACTACATTTCCCGGATCTCGTGACACAGCCTTGAGGTGCTTCCATTCCATTGAGAAACGCCTTCTTAAGAATATGGAGTTGTATGAAAAATACTGCGACTTCATGAAGGAATATCTCGATCAGGGTCACATGAGCCTTGTACCGACTGAAGAGCTGAGTAGCGGAAAATATTTTATTCCTCATCATTTTGTACTTCGTACGGAGAGCAGCACTACTCCTCTTCGTGTTGTATTCAACGCCTCAGCAAAAGATGCGAGAGGATTATCTTTAAATGATGTGTTGCTCGTAGGTCCTAAATTGCAAACCAACTTAATTGAAATTCTTCTAAAATTTCGCGTTCATGCCGTTGTTTTCACTGCGGACATGAAACAAATGTATCGTCAGATTCTCGTTCGGGAGTCTGATCGTGATTATCAGCGCATCTTTTGGCGATTTAATGCTGACCAACCTGTTCAGGAATATCGTCTTAATACCGTGACCTACGGTGTGTCTTCCGCTCCTTTCTTAGCATGCCGTACCGTCAAACAGCTTATTCATGACGAGGGTGACGATTTACCACTTGCGAGTCAAATATTGGAATCCGACATTTATGTCGACGACATCATAACCGGATTTAGTAACATTTGTGAGGCTCAAATTGCGAAATCTCAAATAATCGAACTATTAGAAAAGGGACATTTCGAGCTCAGAAAATGGGCTAGTAATGTTCCTAAGTTACTTGCTGACTTGCCACGAGAACATTGTCTTACCGATCCTGTATCCATGGATGTTGATGAGGAGAACCCTACTCTCAAGGTATTAGGTCTTAAGTGGGATCCTTGTAATGACTCTTTTCTCTTTTCAGTAACTCCTCAGCATAAGAAATGTTCGAAGCGTAACATTCTTAGTGAGCTTGCACGTATCTATGATCCACTTGGCTTTCTGTCCCCTTTAATTTTGGTGGCAAAGGTGTTAGTGCAGCGTCTCTGGATCCTTGAGATGGGTTGGGACGAAGACCCTCCTGATGATATAATCCAATTTTGGTCTCGTTATCTTGAACAATTACCATTGTTAGCATCGTTACAGATTCCCCGTTTCATTCCTGGACAGGATTGTAGTTCATTGGAGTTGCACGGCTTTTCAGACAGCTCGGAAACTGGCTATGGTGGTGTGATTTACATACGAACCGTGAACGCTGAGGGCAACATTCAGACCTTCTTTGTTTGTTCAAAGGCGCGAGTCGCCCCAACAAAGTCTACTTCCCTTCCTCGGTTGGAGCTTTGCGCAGCAGTTCTTCTCGCTGACCTATTGAAGTTTGTCTTAGACGTTTTCTCACCTCAGTTTTCATTTACTCGCATTTTCGCTTGGTCTGATTCCACCGTCGTACTCTCATGGCTTCGCTCTCACTCTTCGCGTTGGAAAACTTTCGTGGCAAATCGCGTTAGTCACATCCACGATGTCATTCCAGATGTTCATTGGCGCCACGTGGCTTCCGAAGATAATCCAGCAGATATCGCTTCTCGTGGTCAGTTACCATCAGATTTTGTCAACAATAGCTTATGGTGGGCGGGTCCCGCCTGGCTTCGCTTACCCCCTGATGGATGGCCGCAATTTGATGTTAATCCTAACGAGGACCTCCTTCAGTCCGAAGAAAAGGTCTTAAAAACGTTCTTTACCTCCGACGTTGCGAAGAATTCATTTATCGACACTCTTCTCATCCGTTACTCTTCGATTCGGAAAATTCAAAGCATCATTTGTTGGTGGTTAAGATTCATTAAATTCTTACGGCATAAGCAAATTCGTTGCTCAAATCGCTTTCTAGATCGTGTTGAGCTTCATGCCGCTTTGTTGATCGTCGTCAAGCACAGTCAACAATATTTTTTTGAAAACGAAATTCGACAGTTGCGGGAAGGACAATTATTAGCAAAACAAATGCGTAAGTTGAACCCATTTCTCGATACGCAGGGAATTCTCAGGGTGGGCGGTCGCCTTGCGAGATCTGGTCTCGAATTCGAACACAAGCACCCCGCTCTACTCCCGCGTAACTCTAGGTTGACTTATCTCATCATAGAAGCCGTTCATCGTGAAAATTGTCACGCCGGCGTGAACACGACGCAGTATCTTCTGTCGCAACAATTTTGGATATTATCCCCTAAACGTGCCATTCGCAACTGTCTATCCAAATGTGTATCGTGCTATAAAACGCATCCATCCCCACTTGAACCTTTCATGAGTGACCTGCCTTCAGTTCGTGTAAATCAGGTTAAACCGTTTTCTGTTGTAGGGACCGACTACGGCGGCCCTTTTCGTATTAAAACCGGTAAACATCGGGGTGCAAAAATCACTAAAGCTTACTTATGTTTATTTGTTTGTCTCGCGACTCGCGCAGTACATCTTGAGGCAGTCTCGGATCTTTCTTCGGATGCTTTCCTCGCTGCTTTGCGCCGGTTTTCCGGGCGACGTGGACGGGTCAGCATAATTCATTCTGATTGCGGGACAAATTACGTTGGTGCTAATGCACAATTAAATGAGTATATGCGAAATGCTGCTCATGCCAATCAAATCGAATTTCGCTTCAATCCGCCCTCAAGTCCCCACTTCGGCGGAGTGTGGGAAATACAGATAAAATCCGTAAAATCGCATTTGTATCGTATCGTTGGCGATCAATGTTTAACTTTTGAAGAGTTGACAACACTCTTTGTACAAATCGAAGCTATGTTAAATTCGAGGCCTCTTTGTCCGCTGAGTTCAGATCCTAATGATTTTGCTGTTTTAACACCCGGGCATTTTCTTACTCTTGAGCCCTTAACGTCTGTCCCCGATGAAGACGTAACTTCATTAAACATAAATCGTTTGGGTCGATGGCAACTGATTCAACGATTTCAGCAGGATTTCTGGAACCGTTGGAAGCATGAATATCTTCATTCTCTGACTCAGCGGGCGAAGTGGACCAAACATTCAAAACCGTTAAGCGTAGGATCAGTAGTTATTGTGAAAGCTGATAATTCGATTCCATTACATTGGCCGCTAGCTCGTGTTGAAGAACTACATCCGAGTCCTGACGGTGTAGTCCGCATCGCCACGATACGTACGGCTGAAGGCTCTCTTTTGACGAGGCCTCTAGTCAAACTTTGTCCTTTGCCAAATCAAAACGACTAACTTAATAATTAAACTTTTAATTTATAGTATAAGTTAGTATCATATGCCTTCTTTCAGTTAGGTTAATTTGTTTCAATATTATTAATGAAAAATACATTAATGTATTTTGGTGGGCGGAATGTTTCGTAACCGTAGTTTAATGTTAAATGTAACAATAATCTATTCTTAAATTCGCGTGATGGTGGTATGTGTGTGAGAGCGAAGGCGATTCAAATTCGCACACATTTGCCGCCAACTAAACGGGCCATTCCCGGTAGCCAACGGGAGGCCGCGCGCCCGCGCCATCGAACGGATGGAATAGTAACCAAGGTCGGTGCATCTATGGCGGCACGATCCCCGGCGCGCTTCATAATTAATTGAATAAACTATGTAAGTTGGGCTGTCTGAGCACCCAAAATCCGTACACCGTGTGGACTAATTGTGTGTAGTGCCCTGGTAATATAGTGACGGAGTGCAGCAGCAGACCAAGGCGGTTTCCTGGCGTCGCGTGGAGTGGCAGATGTGAGTACTTGTGCACATTTCCATCGTCACGCGAAGTTTCGATTTTGTCCCTATGTACCATCACGGTACAGTTGCTATGTTGAAAATATTATTCAGATGCCTTTTTATAACACCTTACAATAAATATTTAAAATTTTACTTTAAACTGGATATTAAATATTCTACCTATACTCCATCGGTTCAGGTATTTAACCAAATGTAAACAAAAAATTACATAGGTATGATTCCTGGGATTCAACATTTTCTTAGGAAAGTGTTTACAAAGACTGTTGTGTTAATGAAGCTACGGCATACAACAAACACTTAAAATTATGAAATTCACTTTAGAAATAACTAAAAACTACTAATTAATAGAAACAAAGAAAAAATATTTTAAACAAACAAATTTGTACAATGCGGAAATGTATTGATTACAATTGGTGTTTAGTTAACCGATAAAATTGAATGGCGGTCAGTTTTAATGGCATGCTACGTGACAGTCGTACTCTCAAATTTTGTAGGGTCATCTATTACGATTCATTGGAAAAATGTTTGGCGTCCTTGTCGTATTAGCTCTTTTACAGTTGATAGATCGAGATCTTTTATAAAAGTATTGTAATTTTTTATAATTAATTTTGTTCTCGCTTATTACTTAATAACTATAACTTTATAATAACCTTAATAACTATAACTTTATAATAACCAAACAACTTTAAGAAACAGAAATAACAGTGCTAAATATTGTGTAGGTTATGAAAACGTTTATTTTGGTTACAACATATTTTGTTAAGAGAAATGGACAGGTAAAACACCTTTTTTATGATATGTTTACATTTAGTTAAATACCTAAACTGATGGAGTATAATTTATTTTAAGGTCATTATCATCAAATGACATTAATGAATATTATAATCTGTTCTGTCTGTATCTGGTTTTATTATTTTGTGTAGAAAATAGTTAGTTTGCATACATAAAGCAATAATTTTGTATGAACAAGATTTTTTTCATCCTAACCAAGGTGCTGTGCTTTGATTAATTATATACCTAGACCTATGACATTGAAGGAATCACCTTACCTGGATGCTATATCACATAGTCATTATAAACAATACTTTTTTTCTATATATGTATTTGCCAGGAGTCAGGACCTTGCTATTGAGTGGCTTCAACTGAGGCATTGTTATAACTGATGTTACTCTAACCAGCTTCTTTTGGGAAAGGTCTTTCACATTGGGAAAGCCACAAACAACACCTATTATAACAATATAGTAATACCACCATCCTTTACAACCATGAATATGTACTGTAACCTGCTGAATTACACCCAGTGCAATAGGCATGACTGAGGAAATTTATTTACATTTCAGGAATCAGTTAGTGAATATACAGTAATGATACTTTGAAAACACTTTACTTTTTAGCTCATATAAGCAACCAGATTCAATATTAGATCAAGATATGTGTGGGTAAAATTGTACATTACATTATTACTGCCTTGGTGGCGTAGTTGTATTACGGTATGACTGCAATGCTGAGGTTTTGGGTTCGATTCTCGGGTCAGGCAAAGTGATATTGGGTTTTTAAATTCAGTATTAGCCCGGAGTCTGGTATTTGTGCCCGATATGGCGATGGGCTCGTCCCCTATCACATCATGGGACGGAATCCGCACGGCGAAAAGTGGGTGCACTGGTTGCATCTCTGCCTACCCCTTCAGGGATGAAGGGTGTGAGAGTGTGTGTACATTATGAAGATTAGCTTGGAATTATTATCATTTCCAAGCTAATCGCAATATTTACAAGCTAGTAAATTGAATTACTACAGCTACCTGCTAAGGTTCTTAACCACAGGCCATTGAAACTTAACAGCAAATTTGAAGCCACTCACGCTTTACTTAGTAAAAAGACCAGTGCTAGCCAGGTGTGATCTACTTGGATATGTTCATGATATGAGTAAGTAAATAATATGTACGTTACCTCTTGGAGGAGCGGTGCCTGTCCCTGTCGCGGTCCCTGTCTCTCTCGCGGTCGCGGTCTCGGTCGCGCTCCCGGTCGCGGTCGCGATCCCGGTCCCTCTCCCGATCCCTATCCTTGTCGCGGTCCCGTTCGCGAGGCTTATCGCGATCCCGATCCCGTTCCTTGTGCCTGTCACGATCACGGGATCGCGAACGGCTACGGTCTCGATGCCGTGAGCTCATTTAGTACACGTCTCTATAATCAATACCACACTTTACACTTGACAGTGATGATACTACTAAGAAATTTAAATGCAATAAATATAATGCGAGACAAGTAAAATAATAATGTATTTATAATGATAATTGGAAGTTTTGTAACAATTGACACGATACAAACATGAAACAACTCACACAAAATGGTGGCTCCGTGAAGTTGACAGATAGCTCTCCAGTGTTGACAGTTTACGAATTTCACTTTAAAGAATGTCTATGGTCAATTTAAATAAAAATAAGATCAAGTCAAACCTCAGACTATACTGCCAAGCTATAAATTGGTAGTATTATTTATTTTGCTAAGATCAAACACCATGCTCCCAAGTTATAAGTTTGTAGTATTACCGATATGCTTTGATTAATGTCTATTTTTGCCGCCAAGCAGTAGTATACTTGCACTATTGTGTTTCTGTTTTAAGGACATTGTAGCCAACGTAATTAACGGGAGTTATAAGACTTAAAATTTTATGACTCAGGATGACGAGCGCAGTAAAATGACACGCAGTACTTTTAAATTCAAATTTTAGTTTCGTGTTGGTAATTTTAAGGCGATTATTTTGCTTACAATCATCATCCAAACAGCATTATATTAGATTCATAAAAATTAGGCAAAAGGATTGCGTGCCTTGTCTTTCAGTTTTATGAAAAAAGAACATGGCAAGCAATAAATATTCCTCGAGTAATGTAAACAGCTTTGCAAGAACTTGCGCAACTTAAGTTGGTGGATCACTTGCAAAAGCGTTTTGCTAAAGAAATATTGCCGCTATTGTAAACACATTGAAAGTTAATGCGCAACATATTGCTGAGAGAACTCGCTAGTCTAAACTTAGCATTA
Organism: Sphinx pinastri; assembly: GCA_947568825.1. Lineage (NCBI taxonomy): Eukaryota > Metazoa > Arthropoda > Insecta > Lepidoptera > Sphingidae > Sphinx > Sphinx pinastri. The sequence continues at coordinate 1,276,458 of OX387627.1, read as the reverse complement.
CATAGATTTTCAAAATTGGTTTCAAGGATATTCTTATATGATGTACAATAATTAAAAACTAGGTGATATTAGACATAATATGATGAAAAAAAAAACACCGAGGCCGTGGCCCTAAATAGCTGAGGGCGGCCTTGAGGCAGTACCGAATTTAAGCGATCTGGCCCGGCGTCAGCGTCTTTTATGGGCAGAATTTTTCCGATGTAATTTTTTCCGCTGTGTAACTGTATTGCTTTTTGAGATATTTGCTTACCTTTTTCATTATATAATAACATCCATTTCTGCTATTCCATCAAAATTAATGCATCGAGCTCGTTTCAAACAATTCAAACCCGTCGCGTCGGACCTAGCGTCCAAAACCTGGTATTGGGTGGAGGCATGGGTAGGGCCGGATAAGTCTAAAGGCAAATTAGGCAACTGCCTAGGCCCTAGACTCTAGGGGCACGACATCAGCCAAAGAGCCCTTCGTACCAAGAAAAAAAGTGAAAATTATATTCAACGATTCGTATTCAAGAAGCCAGGAAAGAAAAAAGGAGCCCCAGAGGGGCAATGCCTAGGGGCCCCGACGTTCTTAATCTGGCCTTGGGCATGGGTGATGGAGGCCTAAACTTCAAAGTAGCATTAGTTAAGGTATTGTAGGTAGGCCAATGTCTGTAAAACCGGAATATCAAAATAACCAGTCTTATTTTTCATATCGCCTGTCCTGTATTTGGGAAATAACTATAGTGTTTAACTATATTGTCTTTGGCTGCACTGGATTCGACGGTATTAACTATATCCGTCGAATAGTATCAAGTATGTAATGCACCGCGGCCTTTGAGTATTGGTTAAATACTCAAAGTCCGCGGCACGCGAGCAACAAAATACAATCCTATTGAATCGGCTAGGCACGCCACACACCGCGCCGTTGCTGATTTCAGAATGAGGGCATTTATGAAGACTAGCCATTCTACGGGGCCGATATTTTTTGGGTGATAATAAAAAATAAAATTGATATAAGGCTTATCACTCATATGTACACGTGCAATTTATTTTGATTTTCTTTAAAGAAAGCTTTCAAAAAAAAAATAGTGCGTGGAGTCCTTCCGCACGGAAGAAGTGAAACTTCGTCATGTGTAGAAAACCTAACAATCAATTGATATTGAACCTGACAAGAGACGAACCTTGATATAACCTTAAATCCGTCGCATTGTCCGTGGGATTGTTTTCACTCATTTTTTACAATTCTTATCCACTAAACTTAAAAATAAATTGATAAAACTAAAAAATATAATAAACTAAAAATAATTTTAAAAAAGTGTGTGTGTACTTATGTAGACGCGTTAGAAATTATACTTCTTAGGCGTAACAAGATAAAAATCTTTTTAAATAACGCGCCAAAAGATGTATAGCTTCAATATCTTTCGCCTTATTCTACGTTCAATGTTCAAAACTAAAATATTGACTATAGCTAACTTCAGGGTGTCAGTATGTCGTGAAGGTGTGCGGCCGCATCTTAAAAATTTACTCTCATCATTTTTCCCTAACGCGCCAAAAGGAGTATAACTTCAAAAATTTAAAGCAACCATAATTACATTTGCGGACGACGAAGCCTGAGCGCGGTAGGCCGAGGCGAGATCACGTGACTCGTTCGTGTCGCGACTCGCGAGAGAGTAGCCAAGTAAAATACTTTCAAGTCTTGCAAGTATTTCAGATCTGCACCTGGTCGGCGTACTTGCAAGTAAATACCTGGTCGCGTAAATACGCACCATCCCTAGCAACTATTTACTATGGTATTTAACGTAGTGGTTATATTCTCTTTGTATGGTATGAGATGTGTCTCCTTGTAGAACTTTTATATTATTATAGCTTTTGCCCGCGGCTCCGCCCGCGTTAAAAAGTTTTTTGGGTATATAAGTCCCGCTTTGTTTTCCCGAGATAAAAAGTAGCCTTTGTCTTTTCTCATGCTCTAGACTGTACCAAATTTCATTTAAATCGGTTCAGTAGTACTGCCGTGAAAGCGCGACAGTTAATTTCGCATTTATAATATTAGTAAGCATTATAGAGTAATCGGGTTCGATTCCCGGGTCGGCTAAAGTGATGTTGGGTTATTCAACACAGTATCAGCCCAGTCTGAAAATGTGCCTGCTAATTGCCAAGACTGACCACCTATTCGATAGGACCTAACACAGCTGGCGAATCGTGGATGTTATAATCCTCTGATTACCCCTGAAAAGGGAAAAGGCGTGATACTATGTATGTTATAGAGTACCTACCCTGAGACATCTCACAATGTACCATAATTTTACAGGTTACTCTAAGATAATACAATTGCTATAAAGCAAATAAGACCAAAATAGTTTATATAGAATCTGTGTAGTATCCAGATAACTTACATATTACACATATCAAGACTGCACTAGACCTACTAACTAGGTAGCACAGCTACACTCAACCTGCAGCCCGCAAGAGGTATGCCGGCGACCTGACTTAAAAAAATCACTAAAACGTAAATCGTGTTGAAAAATTTAAAATTTAGTTAATTGTGAATACTTTTAATAGTAAACAAACTTTTTAACTTGAATTATGTTTTTACACTTAGATAGGTCAATGAATTTATGGTGCAGCCCTTGGCACCATAACTGTATTTGTGACCTGTATAAAAAAAATAGTTGCCTAGTATTGAACTAGCATAATGTGTATACTTGTTCACTTTTATTTTTCAGATGGTAAGACACCCGTGCTGCAATGAGGAACACTACAAGTAGACAGTTAACGGGAAGAGTTAAGTAAATAAGAGACAGTTTCAAGTAAACAAACATCAGCTCTTTGTCAATATATTTCAAAGATCAAAATACATTTCTTACAACTTGTAACAGTTCAATCATACCAAATTACAATTTAGTTCAACATTATGTATTCAAACTATTGCTAATACAATGTCACTTAAAAAAATACAAAATCTGCAAATAATGACAACAGCTTAGAGCTTAAACAAAATCCTAAATGATTTGTAACCAGTGGAAAGTGTTGTGGAGACCCCACAATGGTAGCAATGGAGGCCTGATGCACGTAAATGCCTCACCATACACAATGGCTTACAATGTCCCACAAACAGAAATTAAACTTAATTCTAATACAATTATATTTAAATCTCCTTAACACTAAAATATGTCTAGCACTTACAAACTACAGATTTAGTCCAGACCAATAGTTCTCTGGAATCACTCCACTGTCCATGTCACTAACTTTAACATCAAACTATGTTTACCAATAAGGATGTAGAGGTCTGCGTAGAAAGTGCTCGGAGTCAAATGCAGTATGTGTTGGGGTGAATTTGGCCTGCACACAACATACATTGTTTATTTACATTATGAGGGTGATACTTATAATGAAGAAAAAGGTCCTACGAAACCACTCCCTGAATATCAGTTTTGTAAAGTATTACAATAAACTTAAAACCCAATATGAACACTATTTTCAATAGAATGTAATGTATAAGCCGTTTTACCTAGTCTTAGACAGGTGCTCCAGGGCCGCCTTTTTTGCCGATGAGTGACTTGTGTATGTGTGGGATGACACCGCCGCCCGCGATCGTCGCTTTGATCAAGCTGTCGAGCTCCTCGTCGCCTCTGATGGCGAGCTGCAAGTGCCGCGGCGTGATACGCTTCACCTTTAAGTCTTTTGACGCGTTTCCCGCCAATTCCAACACCTATGCAACGTAAACATAACGTAATAATGTATACAATTTTATTGTAATAATAATGAATTAGATAAAGACGCAAAAAAGTCTAATGAATGATAAAAACGACACATATTTTGTAAATACTTATGAAAGCAATTCAATTTCCTACTTTTATTACAGAGTAGGTATAGTAAAATCGTAAGTGTGGTAAAATGACATTGAATATAATTCATGTAAGGAAATAAGTAAAGTGATCCTAATTGAAATATCTTTTCACGAGAAATTATTCCAATTATTATGAAATACATCATAACCTTTGTTATAAGTTTCCCGCCAAAATCATGACACTATATAAATCACATATTTGAGATGTGTTGTGAACACAGTAAATGCAGTTATTAATTTATTATGAAAGACGATGGTATATGCAACGCGATATTCTAAAATAGGCCAGTAATTGGATTTTATAATTGCACAGTTGCGATTGCCGCCATTTTGGGCGACGCGTAGCTTACCTCGGCTGTGAGATATTCCAGAATAGCTGCCGAGTACACGGCCGCCGTAGCGCCGACGCGTCCATGGCTAGTTGTCCTATTTTTAAGATGCCTATGGATTCTTCCCACAGGGAACTGAAATTACGAATAATCACTGTACCTCCAAACATTATTGATTTTCTCTCCCTCTTTACGAAGGACCGCCGCCATACTAGACTGATCATGCAAATGATTAAATTTTGTGAAATTTCGATATAAAGCAAATTAGGGATTATTTAGGGCTTGTAAATTCCTAAAATAAATTAAGAAAACTATTCAAAATACCTGAAGTCCTGCTCTTGCTGATCTCGATACTGCTTTCGTCTTAGCTTTACCAGAATCCTTGCCCGCTTTACCACCAGCCTAAAATTGATGGAAAATCCGATTAATTTTGCTTCTACGAAGCTGAAACTTCGTCAGTAGGTGTATCACATCACTATCTATTGAATCGCACTATAAAATTTCCACAACACTGACTGATTTTCATGAATTCTTGCAAAACTCACCATTTTGAAACGTGTAACACACTATGGCCACTACAGTGAACAACCAACACAGGAAGGCGCCAAGCCAAATCACTAGATAAAAGATGGCTGCGGCGCGGCGCTCGCATCAACGCTATGGCCAACCAATCGTGAACAACCGGAAGTGGATTAAAATACAAACAACTCGCTTGTTGTCCAATCAAATTCGTTCAGTTATGGCGGGCGAGTGTTTGCGCGAGCACAGTGCTGCCAAGCGTAATGTAGCGGAAACGCAAGAAAACATAAATTTCGTCATTGCGTTTCATTTGACGCACATATTTATAATTATATTGATGTTGCAAATAATAACAAGAATTTAATAATGAGTGACACTGAATATGAAAACAGTGATTTAAACGTAAAACGCAATAAAATGTTGAATCCTTTTCACATTAAAATGTTTCGTTTCCTTGTACGCTATAATTGTTTTTTGTAGAATGCAGAGCAAAGGTCAATGGACCTTGTCGCTTTAGAAGGTTTGAAGATGTCTCCCCGAAATAATCATTTAACAGTATTCATCTCTAAAAGTTTCACTTTTCTCATTCTGTCACAGTACTCACAGTCATAATTCATAAGTGAACGATGACTATCACTTTTAGGCTTAGGTACCTACCTACTATCCGGTGAGCGTTCAATGTAGTAATTGTAATCACTTGTACAGTACAGCCATAGAGTAAGTAATACTACGTAAGAAGTACAGCTTTGAGCAATGAACATTGCAGTATTTTATTGCAGTCGTTACCTTAACAGGCGTTACAATAATTACGATCTTTTCCTGTTCATAATTACGATCGTATTGACTATTATACAGTAGATATACCTACTATGCCTACTACCCACAATATTCCATTCTAATGCGGAAACGGTGGAACTTATTGCATAATACATAGGTTCTCAATGCATTTTCCAGAATATTTTTATGATCGGCTAACTTGATAAACCGTCTTTTTCGGAATGTCGTCCCCGACAAATCAAGTTAGAAAAACCCATACGAAAAGTTGCCCAACCTGGGCATCGAACCTTTGACTTTCCCTATAAAAAAAACCCTATAGACCACACTACCGCTAGTAGGTTGTAAATGTTAAGGATTAAAAATTTGAATAATATAAGTCTGTAGGTACATATGCTGGTTTGATTTTGTTATTATGTCTCCAAATCACCTATTTACCTAATTTCCATAACACTCCATTTATCAACTCCACATAAAAACGTTGTGTCGAAGATGTACAGAGCGTTATGAGGCAAGTGTAAATTTGCTTATTGGTGTATACGGTGCGCTCTGTTATATTTTAATGTTTTCATAATACCACCGTATTATGGTGGTACTATACTTAATGGGTAGGTAAGCTAAGATTTCCTAAATATAAATCCTAGGTATAATATTTATAGTGTTCTCAATTATTTTGTCTTACATTTAATCTTTGGATCATAGGACACGGCCCATGGGTGTCAGGCAAATGGCAATATGAGGGCCTTACGGTCCCACGGTATACAAACCCAATTGGTACATTATACAAATATAATTTATCTCAATCTGAGAATCGAATTCGCGACCTTTCGTAAGAGCCGACTCATCGCACACTAAGCTACGGGGTGGTAAAATAAATAGAAGATATAGAAATTATATATGGAAATAAAAGAAATTATGAATTAAATGTATTTATTTGTTTGCTGAAAAAGTTTGGTAGCATCATCACAGCTATTTACAAGTTTAGTACATAATATTTTATTCGTAAAGAATCCTAAAGTTATTTATATGTGATAACAGATGGCAGCGCACGGCTATAACAAACGTTCCAATCTTTATATTATATCAATGGTTCCAATCAAACAGTTTCGTAATTTTGAAATCTGTGTCTCGACTACATAAAAGGTGGCAACGTTTGAGTTTCCTCGGCAGAAGATTTTTTAATGGAGTCCAGTTTTATACACAGCATGTTTTATACTAAACAAGCCTCGTGATTACTTAGGCGCTACTACATGTTACCACGTGTACAACATTCGACAGCTAATTCTAAATAATTACGAACTAAAATCTCTTGGTAATTATTAAGTATTGGCAGTGGCGGAGACGGCCGAAGTTACGTCCCTGTTCTTACTTATTAGTAGCCTGACGGGTCGTCCGCAAACTCGTCGCAACGGTCCTCGAGCTCGTACTGAAACATACAAACAAAATAAGTACCTGTGTTCGGACAAACTAAGCTGGCCGGTATGACAATTCAATTTTTTTCTCGACGCGATAACTCTGTGAGAACGTCTACTCAAAAAATTCAAAACCGTGTCATGTCATACCGGCCATATTAGTTTGTCCCTACTATAGTTGATTGATACGATAAGCCTTACTTACTTATTACTATAATTTATTAATAACTGTAATTTTTGATTATGAATACATATCTTTTATCTAATAATCGAATAATCAAACCTTAGTAATGAATGGTAAAAAGTTGGACACTGATAAAACTAATAAAATGAAATATTTAATCATTCTATAAGTAAGGTTATTCTTTTACCTCGTCGAGTTGCAGACACTTGCCCCACTCGGCGAGGGTGATGCGGTGGTCGGTGTCGGCGTCGCAGAGATCCAGGAACGGCGCAATGCAGTGCTCCAGTGCCATCAGCGGCGCGCGGATCGGGAACAGCTCGTGCCTCGACACCGATCTGGATGCAAAAGTCATTGAGTATGGTGAAACTTAGATATCTAATTTCAGTGCAGTATAAACTCATTGACGGCTGAGTTTGTGGTAACCTAAGCAAGGATGGACTAGTCATTACCTGTCATTGTCGTGTGCATCTAAATCACACCACTTCCAAATGGCGGCGTTGGTCCAGCGACGCGTTAGGTTAGACTCTGCCTCGCGCTCCATCTTCAGGTAGTGGGGGGTGAGTTCGCTCCTCTCAGCCATGTCGCGCATCACGTTGAATAGCCAGTCGCGCATGCGCCGTGGGAAGTCAGCCATCTCATTCTCGGTGCAAGTCTGAGGTAAAACGTATTTTATTAGGCAAGGCTGCATTATTCATTATGAGTGCTGACTTGCCTTCTCCTGTGCGTGCATGAGTACGTACCGACATCTCCTTGCAGGTGCCGTAGTAGTCGATCTGCACGTGGTGGTACTGCGGGCCGCGGCACAGAGGCGAGTTGTCGAGGCAGAGGCAACGCTGCCGGTATACCTCGCAGTCAGACGACCAAGTCTCGTTGTAGTTGGTGCACACCTGATACACATAAATACATATAACTGTTTGTCCTTTACTCCTCATATGCTCTGTGTAGTACGCTGAGATATCAAATACAATAAGCATAAATACAATATTAGATTATCAACTTTCTAAGTAACTTAGGCATTAAAAACACTACAAAGGCTATTTCTTAATTTTTTGGTAAGCCAGTTTAGATATTATGTATTATATTTTGGGAAAGATTTTCAGAATTAGATAAGACCTCTACGGATCTTACGTATGTCACTAGAATACGACCCGGTGAAACGAATCATTATGTGCGTTTTACAAGATCGCTACCCAGGCGGGTAGAAAAATAATAGCAGGTACAAGCTAAACAAAGTAAACAGAGACCTTGCGACGCGAGTCAGTTTCGTAGGGACAGTCCTTGATGCAGTTGCACACCGCCTCGCCGTGTTCGTCGATTTCGCACACACGCCCAGCGCTGCAGTGCACCTTCAGGCATGGGTCTGTGTATAGATAACAAGTCTTTTTAGTCATGAAATGGGAGCCTCGATCGGACCCTGCACCGTTGTCTCTCTCAAAACCTGTATCGAGTAATAGCTTTGCTGTGAAATCCCGAAGTCCAAAAGATATTTCTTTACGGACTTAGCTTTCCTTATAACTTCTTGTATTATTTTATCTAAATCGACAGATAACATTAAGTGGTAAATTCACGCAAGTTGGATACTCACCTTCCATGTTGAGTTCATTGTCAGGGTTGCCTTCATGGGAAAGCTCGTTCATGTATTCGCTGACGCGAGCGCGTTCTGATTCCTAAGAACACAAAAGTCATTAATTAATGCCAGTTACATTACACAACAATTAATAAATATCTGCGAACTACGAATGGCTGCGACTCCTCCCACATTCTTATTCTTTTCCTCAACGGTCTACAAAGTACAAACCCATAATTATTTTGGTAGCTATTATAGAGCTTACTAGTTTATGAATTATCGTGAGGTGTCCAAATATACCTAATTGAGACTTTTTAAATAATAAGAAGACAATTAAATCGGTCGTATGTTGGTAAGCGCGCCGAGATACGGATAGATGCGGACTTTAATATTATTTAGACTTACCCATTACCTACATATAAAATAATTCTTACTAACCTGGAAGCGACGTTCATCAAGGCTTTCGGCCATGCCGTGCTCAAGATGCTCTGCCTCGGAGATGTCTCCGCGAAGGATATCCACTGGGATCGGTGGTCCTTGCGCTGGCCGCTCAGTTGTCGTCGTGCGAATACGTCGGTGACGACGCCTCATTTTCTAATGGAGATAGATAATCATAAATTATGAAATAACATGTTTGATACTGGGACTTCATGCGCCAGCAAGCAATATAGACAATACACTTGATGCAATCGGTTTATTTTTTTTAGTAGTTAGGTACGACGAAGTAGTTACACTGCAGTTTTAATTAGTCACCGACTCCAAAATTGGTAACCAGTAATCAGTATAGGTATAGGTAATGTTAAATTACTTTTCGCTTTTAGTGGTTTTTGAAGGCGGTTCAATTTTTCATCATCGTCATCAGCCACATCACGTCTACTGCTGAACATAGGCCTCCCCTAAAGATTTCATTTTTACGCCATAAAAATTATTGAATCATGTTTAATGATAATAAAATTGTTTCACAAGAGGTACAATCAACAATGATATCATCCTTAACGCATCCGATGTTAATACATATTTGCGGTTGTATGATAAGTTTTATAATAATTATAATAGCAGCAAACGTTCCAAAAGTTATACGTACAATTTCAGCATCGGCGGTACATAAGACCGCGACCACGAGGGCCAGCACGAGTAGACCCCTCATGATGGTCTCTTCCTGAAACAAAGAACAATATAATAAACAGGAAGCCTACTAAATGGTTAACCCTTCTTTCAAAATTGTTGGCAATGCAACTCCCTTGGTTGTATGGTCATAGACATACTATGGTAATCTCATACCAGTACCTGCTGAGTAGCTTATTACATATTATAAAAAAAATGTGTACGTATTTTTTTGTTGCCCATTCGAAACAGTCAAACATAGTAATGCAGTCCTATAAAACGTACCTAGCTAGAGTTAATATTAATGGAGAGATAAATTATTTGCTAATATAATATATTTTTATTTTATATTATTATTGGTTTATTTTATACAAGCATTGCGCGCGGCTCCGCCCGCGTGTAAACGTTTTTCCGGGATAAAAAGTAGCCTATACCACTCAGGAGTAATGTAGCTTCCTATTAGTGAAAGAATTTTCAAAATCGGTCCAGTAGTTCCTGAGATTAGCGCGTTCAAACAAACAAACAAACTCTTCAGCTTTATATAATAGTATAGATTATGTACATATATAATAACGTTTAACATAGTCAGGTACGTCGCTTATGTACAAACAGTAAACACGGTTCTCAGCGAATGTCCCTTTGAAGTTATGTATTGTCCACACTCGTATTGCTTCACTTTCCTTTCCTCTAAAGCGTTTACTTACTGTACGTGATTTTAGTTTGTTTTTAATAGGTACGTGCTATGAGTCAAAGCGAATTTTATGTCTTCCATGCTTCAAACATCTTCCTCCTCCTCCTTGCGTCGATTCCCCAATGCTGGGGGTCGTGAGTCATCAAGGAATTAACTTTTCGCGCACGATGTTGTGCCAACTACTCCGGCTTTCAGCGACATGGATAGCTGCAGCGGCATTTTTGTTGAGTGTGGTGCGGAGTTGATCAGTCCAGCGCGTTGGGTTCCTGCCACTCGGTTTCTCCTATCCATTTTCCCGGTGACACCAAATTGACATTGAATTATTACAACAGAAACATCTTATTGAAACATCGCATGGGAATGATAGCTCGGGTGTGATCATCCGTAAACTTAATATGAATCAGGTACTTTATTTTGCTCTGATAGCTCTACTATTAGTTAAAGACAATAATAAAGCACGGTAAAAAGCACACGACCGCGTCACTAGCCGGCGTGGGTAGGTTACTCGTTTTGAGCCCCTTTTTAACACTCTTTTATTAGCTTTTATTAGCTAACTTTAAACATGATTTTAACCCCCTTCAAAACGTCGGGTTAAATCGAAAATTGCCATACTTATCAAGGACCGATGACATTTCAATATTTTAAACTAAAGCGTGGTGGACTAAGGCCTAAAACCCTCTCAGTAGTAGAGGAGGCCCGTGCTCAGCAGTGGGCAGTATATAATACAGGGCTGATGGCATTGCATTGCAAACTAAAAAACACACTCTTATAGAAAATGAAAGTAAAAATGAATACATGATAGTTTATTTATTTAGTGACATCTGTTGGACTATAGTAGAACTTATAACTAAACTAGCTACTCTTATATTGTGTAAAAATATAGTACTTGTCACACGATAGCGCTGAGTTATGAAAATATGATTTCTTGAACATTGCGCTTGTATCACACACATACCCTAGGTAATTTTGTTGATTTAAAAAGTCTATAATTTTAAATACCATCAATATTTTTAAGCTTTTATTAGCTTCACATGTATGTTGGTATGTAACGGAAACTTGATTTTGACCCCTTCAAAACGTCGGATTAAATTGAAATTTGTAATACTCATCAAGGAGCCATGACAATTCAATATTTTAAACTACAAAATGTAGTAGTAGTATAAACAATAGTTTAAAAAACTAAAAAATACGCTTTATAGAAAATCCAACTAAAAAATAGAAAATAAATTTTAATAAAGGAGATGTCCGCTTTTGTATGAGTGCTGGGCCTCATAATCTAACCTGGCTGAAACATTAGGTATATTAAAGGGGCAAAATATGGAACTTAAATCCATTAAAAAATATTTTGGATCCCTCCATTCATAACTAACTTTTTTAAAAACGTTCATATTAAGTATAGTTTTTAAGCAAAATAAAATTACATAAATCCCAAAATCGGAGGTCTTTAAAATGAAACGAATTATTGTAAAAGGCTAGTTTTTAGCTTTTTATTAGAAACAAATAACACTCGCTGCCGCAATCTGGGTAGCCATTACTTCTGTTCCATTTCATTAATTTAATTTCTTTGCTCATAACTGTTATCAATGAAACGGGAGCAATAATATGCAATATGCACTTATAGTTTGCAGTGAGAAACTGTACGCCCTGAGAAGTTTCAGATAAGGCAGCGGACAGCATTTCATCGTTCCAACATAATTTAGGAACAAATATTTGAATCATATTTTTAAACAAGTGATTATTATTACTGACTTCTAAATAATTTGACACATAGGTACAGCTGTGATTAAAACACCAAAAACACTGATTAATCTTTCCATACGTCAAACAGCTTGAGAAAGAGACAAAACACTAGCTAGGCTTGGGCTAGGCCAAACACTGATTGCTTTTCATGTCACGAAACAAAATGATCTTTATTCTACATAGATGTTATAAATAAGTCGTTTTAATTGTAAAGGACATAAAACTTGAATAGAATCATGTGTGCCGTTTCAATATAGAGCGATGATATCATCTCGCTGTGACCCTAACTCGTGTGGCAGACATGCTCCTGCATGTTTTGTACATCTTATGAAAATAAACAGATCGTAATAGTGGCTCAATTATTGTTGAATTATAGTAAGAGTATAGGTATATTGTGTAATATAAAAATGTGTAGTTTCCGGGATACGAATATCACAAACTGTTTTTGTGGTATTAAGTATAAAAATTGGCCTGTAGTGATAATTGAGGGACCCTCAGAAACTTTGTCTCCCTCTCCTTAAAACATCCAATCGAAATGTCTTATATTATAAGGCAACGAAATAAGGTACGTATGGTAGATGCCGGCATTGTCCCATATATTTCAGAACGTTTTATTCAAACCGACGAATGTGGGGAGCTTGCTTCATCACCACAATTTTTTGATTCATAAAACACATAACGAATGCTAGATATAAGAAAGCTCGCCCCAGATATTTACTACACTACGAGCTAGTAATGTCAATGGCACGCAAGGAACTCTGTTAAAGGGTATCGCTTGGGCCGGCCGCGGCGCAGCGTTTTCACCCTTCGACACTAGCACGCACGTCATACTCACTCTAACACCCCTACACATAAGAGTGAAAGGGAGATAAGGCACATATAACTGGGGTTTCATAGAATAATAGCAGGTAGAATGAGTTGGCGCCAAATATCTCCGGTTACTATGGGCGAAATTCGACGCAGTTTAGGAACAATTGCTAGCTGGGCAATAATTTTAAATTGTGACACGTTGCAATAATGCATACATATTTATGGGCAGACAGGTCAGCACACCTGAACGTGGCGATACATTGCACGCGTCGCGTCGCCGCGCCGCGCCAGTGCAATTTTGTTCTCTTTTGTTTAGATAGGGTATTTTTTTATCCTTACAGGCTACTGAATGGTACGAGGGTGGATAGAATCATTAGTTAATTAATAGCTTTCGTTTAAAAAACTCGCTGTACTATACTTATTTTGAATTACATGATTTAAAATCAATTTGAGCAATTCTTACAGACGGCTATTTCAGCATCTAGCTTCAACAGAACCCTTGTTTTTGTTAAGTATTATTATCATGTGTGCATACAATGACATCATGGGTAGCGCAATAGCCGTACACGGTGCGGTGGCGAGGGGGAATGTCTGGAATGACCTCATACCCACATCTGCGCGGTCGCTCATTCATGGCTGCCTTCCGTGAAATCTTTTGCATCGTAAGGCTATTTTGTTACATGTTAAACAAACCGAGGTGTTGGTACTCGATTGTTTGGTCCTCCGATCCGGATATTCGTCATATTAATTAAAATACCTAGATTAAAACTAAAATAACATAATTTCAAGCATGTTTTCCCGGAATGAGCCAGAACGTCGCATCTCGTGCACTCATTGTGCTTAGAGCTTAATTGGTTATCATGTGATTTTTTATTTGGAACAAGTCAAATGTGTTAATTCACACGAAATTGAATTGTGTGGGAATCTGACACGAATCTTGCTAATCGCAATTCGCAGCTCACTTGTACGTTTGGACTAGCGGTTAGACCAATGAGATGGTATAATACATGATGATATTATATTTACGCATACGCATACTCACGCCTTTTATCCCCGGAGAGGTAGGCAGAGGCGCAACTAGTGCACCCCCTTTTCACCGTACGTATTCCGTCCCATGATGTGATAGGGGGCGAGCCTATCGCCATACCGGGCACAAATTCCAGACTCCGGGCTGATACTGATTAGAAAAATCCAATATAACTTTGCCCGACCCGGGGATCGAATCAGAGACTTCAGAATTGCAGTCGTAACTCGTACCGTAATACAACTACGCTACCGAAGCAGATTCTAGATTTGTTTGGGAAAATGTCTATTATTTGAAACTTTTTGTGTGGTCCTACTAGCCGGATTAAATTTCAAAGTATCAATTTATTTAACAACACGCTAAGTAATTGTATTTGTTATACGTTGGTATTAAACAGAACATCTGTAAAATAACTTTGCGCGTCTTTAAAAGCAAATTACATCACCCCCTCTCGGCGGCACGATGCGAAATATCGTCAACCAGCGAGTACCTAAAGTTTTGTTCACATCCGTCTGAATTGCAAGGTACGTAATACGAACACCATGCATAAAAAAAAGACAACATTAGGTACAATTTATAAAAACGATGATGGACATATATTGGACTTCCTATCGCGTCTGAAGTTCGGTATCACGAAAATCGAAATGGTTCTAGGACCAGTGAATTAGTGGCTGCCAACAAGCGGTCTGCATTGAACATAAATTAAGCTCGATCGGAGATGTCAAATGCATTGGGCAGGTCGCAAGCCGGCGAGCCCCCGGACTGCAGCGCCGTATTGTGGTAATTATCACCACGCCGGGTGTCCACAATCACAACAGCTATTTGTTTCTATTGACCTAAATACTGGTGACGCGCTCGTATCGGGTCTAATGAAGACCATGAACGTTCTAGACTCGAGAGCGATGTGCATAATATCTCGACAAATGGCCGCGAATAAATCTATACATATAATAAAGCAGTAGAACCGGTGTGTCTGTACATTTAAAGAAATGTGATAAAAGAAAGGGGGCGCTAAAGAAGAGTAATAGAAAACAAATTAGCGATTTTTATAATTCTTTTCTGACTGCCTCGGTGGCGTAGTTGTATTACGGTACGACTGCAAGGCTGAGGTCTCGGGTTCGATCCCCGGGTCGGGCAAAGTGATATTGGATTTTACTATTCAGTATCAGCCCGGAGTCTGGAATTTGTGCCCGGTATGGCGATAGGCTCGCCCCCTATCACATCATGGGACGGAATACGCTTGGCGAAAAGTGGGTGCACTAGTTGCGCCTCTGCCTACCCCTTCGGGGATAAAAGGCGTGAGTATGCGTTTATAATTCTTTTCTGTCGGTCTGTTTTTCTGTTTGTTTGTTACTGCACATCTCCGAAACTGTTGAACGGATTTCGATGAAATTAGGCACACGGGTAGACCATATTCTAGATTAACACATAGGCTACTTTTATCCCGGGAAAATATAAAGCGGGACTTCTATCCCGGAAAACTATTTCACGCGATCGGAGCCGCGAGCAAAAGCTATCATACCATCATATATCATACCAGCCCTGTATTATATACTGCCCACTGATGTTCACGGGCCTCCTTTACAACTGAGAGGGTTAAAGCCTTAGTCCACCACGCTAGCCTAGTGCGAGTTGGCGGACTTCACATGCCTTTGAAATTCAGAGAACGTCTCACGTATGCAGTTTCCTCACGATGTTATCCTTCACCGTAAAGCGAGCGATAATTCACAAAGAATACACACATAACTTTTTAGAAAATTCAGAGGTGTGTGCCCTTTGGGTTTTGAACCTGCGGACATTCGTCTCGGCAGTCCGTTCCACTCCCAACTAGGTTATCACCGCCAGCAAACGCTAGTTTCTTAATAAATGTGCATTCAAAAATGGGAACGTCAGATATTGGCTGGCTTTCTTAGTAAATATAATATGTAATACATAAGTAACTTCTGAAACTTTAAATATTATGTGGTCACTACAACACGGCCGCATGTTTGACTAGGAGGCATGCGCGAGTGACACTCTATCGAAAAGATATTTATCAGATTAAACCACGTATACATTGCCCGGTGAGACTGGCGTATTGCCAATGCACAATGCAATACTGCTGCGTCTTGAAGTATTGAAGTTTATATTTTTGGGACATTGTTAATAATCGCAAATTTCAACCATAGGTAAGTATATGAATAACTTTGTTCCTAATTTAAGTGCCTACATAATATGTCAATATAAAGATTGGATTTAGAGATTAATCACTGAAACTACAAAATGATACCTGCTAGTACTGACGTGGGTTACTTAAACTACCAACCCGATCCTGAAGTCGAGAAATAAAACAATAAGTTTAAACCCAGCTAATTAAAACAGAATATCAATAAGGCTCCTTAGCTATGCCGGGCATAAGAGATGAGTATTATTTTGTATTGATGTAGAGCATTCTATCCGGCTTTCCTGCTTTGTGCTATGCAGTACACGTAATATATTGGCATGTCAATAGATTCTGTCTGGATATACACGTACAATGGGAAATGGGATATGTGTGCCAAATGCAGTGGTTCTCAAGCTTTTATGAATCCCCTAATTTGTCAAGAAATAACGTGATATTAAAATGAGAAAAATAGTAATGTAGTACTTAGTGTATTGTTAGTATGTAGTTCTTCAGTGAGGTGAAAACAAAAACTAAATACGTAGGTATTAACTACTTAGGTTTAAATTTATTTTGTGTACATTATTTTCGGAAGAAAGTTGACGTTATGATAATTGTATCTTCAGTTCTCAAATATTTAAATTTAATTCATTTACAGGTTATCATTCATATCAAAATGTAAATTTTAATTCATATTATTTCCATTATAAATACTACCAATATTCAATGAATATTAAGTATGATACAATGTTGTTACTAGGTTGTAAGGGCTTACAATGTAGTTTGAGAGCCATTGATGTAGCGAGTTAACATCTAAAGCTTGGACAGACGGTCAAAGGGTCGGTGTTGAATGGCCGCCGCCGAGCCCGACGAGACAGCCTGATTGCACACCAAGTCACGCAGATGGGCAGACAATTAGCCCCACCATAGGACGAGATGTGCGTGTCATACCGTGATTGACTTGTGCTAAGAACCTGCGCTTGTTTATAATAATTACATTTAAATTGACATACCAGACTCTTTTCATTTTCTCGTCTCTACCTGAGTTGTTTTTGAGGTAACCGGACCATATTGGGAGCATTCTCTGCCAATCAACTAGATGTAATGTAAAGATCTAAAATAATGAACAAGTATAGATATATTCAGTTCTTCGATTTCTTCGTTTAAAAGACAATTAAAAACAGAAAAATTATAATTTAAAATTATTAATAATACTCATTATTATATTAGTCCTAAGCATCAAAGTTCCTAAATTGTTATATTTATATTATAGTTTATAGTATTGTTGTAGTTTGTGTTTTCAGTGTTATTTCACTTCTTCGACTTCATTCTTTATTAAGTTGTCAGGATAAAATATTTTATTCTTTTGAATATTAAGTATTGTGGATATATTATAAGCCGAACTTTAGCCTATGCATGCCGTGTTCACACCAAGAAGGTTGCTCACTTTTGTAAATGAACATAATGTACTTGTTTTGATTTTATGAACCCTATACTGTGTACAAGTTGTACAACTAGTTCTGTGAACCTAATAAAAAAAAAAAAAGTAATCACGAAAATGTACCTGTGTGGATAGAACGGCGAATAATGTCAAATCTTGATAAATGATTACGTAACGAAACTAACTTATTCCTCCATGAGGTACCTAATATCTCGGTTCTATTAGAGTAAACATCTAATACCTTAGTGGCAAACACTATGCAGTGCTGCAGTACAGATTATTTTATGGCCAGACATTTTACAAGCGATCTCTAGTCTCATTCAAATGCTTTTAAAAATGTGCAACCCCAGAGTTGACGCGAATTGTTTCGCGCGAATGGGTAATAGGAGTCGAGGACGTTTCATGATACATCAAGTAAATTGAATGAATGCCATGATATCCTAGCCGAATGACCGTCAGCAATATTGATTGAGTTTTATAGCCGTGACACACATAGCGTAAGTTGGCACAATTATTACATGACGTGATTGCTTTTGCGCAGGACTTGGGCGACGTTTTCAGTAGCTGCAGCTGTATTACAATTTATAATGCACCCATAGCTGACCTACGCTTAGATAGACACAAGCCGTGGTGTTACCTATTCTTTTTAGCGATGACGACGGGAAGCGTAGAAGCGGTAGTTAGGAGTACCAACTAAACTAAATCCGGCTAAAAAGTGTAGTGAACTGTATCAATAAATAGCATGGTTTTATAACCAATGATTAAAGATTAATATTTAAAATCAACACAATATTACGTTTCAAGCCTTATTATTAGATAAAAAACATTATGGCAAGCTAAAATCAATGTTTTGCTTTTGTCTATGACTGTCGAAGTATTGGATAATACCTACATAAAATATTTGTTATTATAAGAAATCTCAAAGTATTACATTAGTAGGTAGAATGTTTGTTGTAAAGAAAAAATACATTGGTGTACCATATACCTACTCGTAATTATTTATATCGTTCGGGAGTATATATTTAAAGAATTAATTATTGATAATAGGTAATAATGAATAACAACGGTTGCTGTGTCGTCGAGAGCGGTACCTACTTTTCAGTCGGTGCGGGGACGAAATACAGATTACTTGAGTTTGGGTTTATCAGAGACCCAATTCTGTTAGCCGTTTTAGTGATTATTGTATAAATAAAAACCGGTGTCATCATTATTTTTGAACTTTTATTATCAGCGGCGATAACCCGCGGGTCTCGAGCTGCCGAATGTCGGTCGCCGCTCACTTTTTACGAGCGCTGAAAACTACGCCATCTTGTGTGCACATATTTCTGGAACGGTCACCTGGTTTGCTGGAACATTATAGCTTTCTTAGAAGCGGGAATGACCTACTAATGTACATGTAACGGAATAATTGAAGGTTTTAATTGATTTTTATAATCTGAATGACAAGAAAAGTGTGTCTTAGGATTGTAAACGACGCGATTGGCCATTATAGTTTATCAATGTATGACACTACGTCTACTGACGCCCTCGTCACACTGAAACAGTCGCTCTCAAAGCCCATTTTTCCGACACTCTAACAGGGTATTTAGGAATGTATTGTTGAATAAATGAATAAATAATACATTGACCGCGACCAGGTTACAGGAGAGTCTGTAGGTACAACTTTGCTTGATGACAGAAACCGGTGAAATTCCAACTCGCTCAGAATGATTTACCAATAAATAATGTCAAAATATAAACGCTACTATATAACGTTGATCGCATGCTAATACATGCAAGCGGACTGGAGCTTTATCTGGTCCGCATGGTTTGCATCCGTTGGTCCATATAAATTATGGCTGTCCTGATATTCGCTGCATTATGTTTTCCAAGAAATATCAGGCGATGATTCACAAGTCACGTTGTTAGTTCCTTTGCAAATAAAGAGTTTTGCTCACGCTTATGTTGTCTTGTGTTAATGGACTGCGTGTTATAATTTAAAACACGCGTAAACGAGAGACGATGTAAGCGATTTACAACTTATAAATCGTTTACAACTAACGATATTTAATATTTTTCAACTCGTTACGTTTAAAATTATATTTACCAGAACTGTATTTTTATTATTATTAATAACAATAAGGCGTTCTTAAATACATTTGACTCGAACGCTGGTTTTCGGAAGTTCTAATGACTAGAGGCAGTTTATATGTGGTAGAGTCGAGCCGAAGTTAGCGACTGACTTCAGTATGGATGGCGGACTTGACTGTTTGGTTCTCCTGATAAATGACATAAAGAGGCAGGTTTGCTGTTGATTCACGCGGTGAACGATATTGTTGGGAGGCGTAAAATGTGTGCCATGAAACTCTGTCGGACTGTAACACGTATGGGGTGATAACCTGCAAGCCTATAGATTATATTTCTTAGCAGGATAAGCACGGAATCTACTTAAAATATTATGATTAAGTATTTAAGGACTACCAAGGAGTCTTTAAATTACACATGGCAGACATAGCCCAATAAAATAATAATGACAAAGTCCGCCACGACTCACGAGGATACAGGAACTTAAATGATAAGTGTAATCTATGTGGAATATTTGCGAATAAAAAGTGTGTCAATGAGGGTCGCAGGAGGGAACGGGAGGTGCGCGGGAGTCAGGAGCGGTGGACGGAAACCGAGCTATCGTCAGCACCGTCCGTCGATAACGATGACCCCGCCGCCTCGCCACGATACTCAAATAAAAACATCGCCTTTTTATACCACAGTCACTTTGTAAATTTAATTAAACATTTTATAGATACTATAATTATTTTTAACTGATTGTTTGATTGTGTGTTTTTGCACACCACTATTTAAATACAGTGTTTTGATTTCAATTAACTTGATGTGTGACTTAACTATGCATGAAAATGAGGCTTGTAAAACCTTTTGATGAGCTTCATCAAACGTGTAAATTTTTACTGAACACTTCTTATGTGTAAATGATATTATCTGATAGCCTATGCGGCGCAGCCCGTGATTCGCCGGCTATAAAGCGCGAAGCCGAGGGTTCCATCTCTGCGTAAAAAGCTTTTGATTTCTACAATACAGACATTCGAGCACATGTAAGCCTTCTATTCGATACACAGCACAGAACAGCGTGTTAGTGTGGGGTTTAGGACTGTAGGTGATTATTAGGTAGTTATATTAAGTCGCATTATGCGTACAATAAGACTTTTTGGTTATGTGTGCATTGCGAAATCAGGGCAGGATATTATGAGGCTAGTATTTCCGCGCGGCGAGCGTGCGGCGTGTTTTAGATATAATGGTGTCCAATGTATGTGAGCCTGGCACATGCTCAGGAATCGGCATAATTTGTCTTTTGTGCATTTATTATAACAAATAATTTTATATACGTATTTTAGGGACTAGTAACTTTGCTCGTAAAATATTTTTCTTAAGAGTTACGACTGACGACGCAATGAATAGCATCCTTAAGAAGTATTAGTAATATGTAGTATGAACATTTTTATTCGTGTGTATTGAGTTTTTTATAAAATACATACATTTATGACGCAACCATTCTAGACATTGTTATTTATGTAAAGATTATTTTTTATGTCGGAATTAAACTATGCTGACTCTACCACAACTTATTATCATTTACAGACGTTTCATCTAACATTTAAAGTTACTGAACTATTCTCATGATGATCAACGAGTAAAAAATAGATGTATTTGTTCCTTTTCTGAACTACTGCAAGACTATTCTGTACAAAATTCTCATTAAAATGACCATTGGCTCACAATTCACGTCTTTCTCGGGCTCTACCTGCGTAAGTCAAAACTTTTTGTTATATTCATGGAACTCTGGAACCCGTACGACTTGGCAAAGAGAGTGACAAAGGCGGTAGAAGAGTATTACTTATAAATCACAGGTTTTTAAGACACGAGACACATTAATTTATCCTAAACGCTATTCGATTCTTTAGCTCTACTTAAAAAACTTAGCGTCTTGAGTCTTGACTAGTCTAGAGGCGTCTAGTGTTGAGTAATCGAATCATTTCCTAAGTGAGGATGTGAACAGTGGTTGTTTGCGACTAGTCAGTTGTTTAGAAATAGTAACAGTGCGACATGCTGGCGGGCGGCGGATTCACTTGTAAACAATCGCATTCCCATGCCTGTCTGTTTACGGAACTAGTTGTGGCCCGTGGATTTTGTCTTAAATCTTGATTAAAAGGATTAGGTAAAGAATGTATTATAATAAGAGATAAATTCGTTAGTATATTGTACCTCTATGAGACTCTATGTTAATATCTAATATTTGACCATGTTTAATAAATAAAGTAATGTTGGCCGGAATATTAGACCAATAACTTTTGGTTTGATTTTTGACTTTAAAAACTGACGTCAATGGCAGTAATAGGCTATTCTGGATATTATATTTAAATATTTAACGACTCAGTTCGTTTTTCGAAACTAAGTGAAATGAAAATAATGAAATTGATAATGTAAACAGTGGAATGGTTGTCCAGGCGCGCGTTGTGCGGTCCTTGCATTGGTCGCAACTAGCATGGCGCTGAGTCGGCACATCGGGGGAATTGCACCGGGTTGACTAACCTCACACTGCACGCACCACTGCCATAAACTTTATGCTTACATTACATAACCTTAATATTCATACTTGGTCAGTTTTTTCATGAATTAGTCACATCGATAATTATCTATTAATAAATTAGGTCATTCAATTTTTAAAACTCATATTCCTGCCTACTCATATTAATATAAATACATTGATGTTAGTTAAGTATCCAAAGGTTTTTGTAGAATAGTTTATGAGCTAGCCATTTCTCACTTCACGAGGATGCCGTACCCCAATAAAGCAAGCGTAATGAAATAAATATCTGCTTTCAGGGTGGATTAGTGAATCGCCATAACCACCATCAGCTCTCCAGGTATAATAGGATCTAAACAGCCAGGGTGGTTGTTTTATCTGTTAATTATTTTAAGCCTATTTTATAAAAAAGTCTATGAATCCCGGTAGTAGGTAGGTACCTAGGTACTACCTAAATATTTCTACCTATATCGAAATATTTTTGTCTTATTGAGATTTAAAAATAAACTTGGCTTCTACATCTTGAACACAACTAACAGTATTAAAACTAAAACTTCTGGTTTAAAACCATAATTTAGGCAAGTGTAGAGCATACGACTGAATATCAAAACATAAGAGCAACAAAACTATGCAGTCCCGATTCCCGAATACCATAAACCAGTCTGCAGATAACAAAAAATATAAGCCGCGGATTGCTTAATATTAGTTAGGTAAGTATAACATTAATTTGCAGTCCTCAACGGAAGTAATTTATAAACAAAATAGGAATTAAAATATAAAGAAATTAACTCGTAAAAACAATAGGCATATCTTACTTCATTTTACTGTAAGTAGGTATAATATTTTATAATTAGATATTAAAATAATCAGTTGCGTATTTTTGCATGAATTGTAAATAAATATTGTAACATTAATTAATAAAGCTACAATTAATATAGCTTTAAAAGTTTTAATTATTTTTGTAATCGCAATAAATGGCAAATTATCACTTTAAGATTTCATTTTTTTTTAAATAACATATTCCCGTATGAAAAGAAACTAATAATAATACGTGTTACTTACAGTTCAGTATTGTTCGGTCCTAGCCAGCGAGCTTGTGTGATGGAAGCGCGCGGCTGACTAGCGAGTAGCGGCCGGTAAGCAATCGCACTGGCCTCTGGCCCTCCTCACACTTCATTCAATAAATATTATATGCATTGCTGTATTTCGTTATAACTTGTCACAGCAAGAGTTAGTTTAACAAGCAATGAATAGCTAAGTAGACGGACGGATGCAATGTCGTCGCATTAGGTCATAAGTTATAAAAGTTCTAGTATTACCTATTCTTATTGGATTTAGGACAATTAAGTTTCAAACTATTCGCTCTGCTGAATTGTGTTTTGGAATAATTTATATACTTAGTGAAGGATATGTATCATATAAAACTAATGAGTTTACTTATAATAATCCATACCTAACTATGGGACCGTTGTTCACGTTTCCTAGGGCCACCAAATTAAAAGAATGTCCTAAGCTACCATCCTCTTCAGCTCTAATTATTTTCGATGTTTTCTTCCTTTGAAATTTAACCCAGAACATCAAATGGACGCATGTGTGTTAAACTATGAGTAATTAATGTAACATTATGCAAGACGTTATTTTTATAATGGTAGAACCACGCTATTGGCATACTAGCATGCATGAATAGGTCAGCTCGAACGGGGAAGTGGGAACTATACCGCAGAAAAGCAATTTAAAGTGACAGTCGACAGCTTGCTGATACGTTTCGAATGGCAAGTGAGATTTACGGAGCCCCCAGCACAGCCCTGCCTACTCCAATTCCCATTCATTTACTTTTAAGATGGCAACGTTTTAAACTTTAAACGATACTGTGGAACGTAGACTTCCCTAAGTAGATGAGTGCCAACAGCTATCCCCACTTGGGCAAGCCATCATTCTGCCAGCTTTTGACCTACTAGTCGGTCTTCCGTCTATACACTTACACACACATACTCACACAGTCACTCATGCCTTTTCTCACCGAAGGGGTAGGCAGAGGCGCAACTAGTGCACCCACTTTTCGCCGTGTGTATTCCATCCCATGATGAGATAGGGGGCGAGCCTATATAGGTACATATCGGGCACAAATTCCAGGCACCGGGCTGTTACAGAATAGAAAAACCCAATACCACTTTGCCCGACCCGGGATCAAATCCGAGAGCTTAGCATTGCAGTCGTACCGTAATACAACTACGCCATCTAGTCAGTCCTCCGTCTATGATATGTAAATATTAAGTTCTTGTTGTCATTGTATAATCCATTGACTTTTAGATGTATTTCCTACAAACAAGGTTCTAAACGTACTGGATGTGAAATAAAACTCACAGTTTGCTACAAAAGTACATCTCTATTACAGAGGGTAGGGGCGAGCCGACGCCGCACGCTTGCCCAACATTACTGAACATTATAGCACAAACTTTAGACCCCATACACTAAACATCTATGTTCGAGGGAACATCGACGTATGAGTGAAAAATAAAAGGCGTAGAGTATAATATAGTATGTTTCAAATAAATAAATATATCTTGTTCACTAGGTAAATGAGGCACAACATTTACGCAACGTTGCCAAACAACGGAAGGCATTTCCAGATAAAGCAAAATACGCACGGCAAAAACCAGCTATAGTTGTTAATTTTGAGTTTCGTTCCGCGTTGAGCCTGTGTATTCATTGTTTAAGCTCCAACACATCCTAAACCATTTTGTTTATAATATACAAACAAAATGATGAACGCTGTTGTGCAACGTTTACGAACATGTTGCGCGACAAATATCATCTGAATACATAACATACTTTTTTGAATTGAGAGTTTACGTGGAAGTATGAACAGTTCAGCGCCAGCGCTGTATGCTCACCACTAGAAACTGTCAACATAATATTTTTTATTTACAAATATAAGCAATGATTCATACGATGCTCCCTCAACTGTCGAGTACAGCAATTGTCATACATTTCATAAGTCTACGGGCCTGGGGTCTTCGCTTACACATTGAAACGGTCTCGTGGACATCGGCCCCAATCCACGTGATCGCCACATCAGCTGTCGCACAGCCCTTCAAAATAAACTAGGTAATACGAAACTAGAATTAAGAAATATTTGAGTGAAACAATTGACGGCCGAGTACGGTAGGGCGCGGCACAACTGGAATAGAGACGTCAACGTGGACGCGTAAGGACGTCCGTATCATCACCATGGCGACTAACAGCCAATTTTGATAAACGATCGCAATTTAAATTTTCGATTCGATCCAAGTATAAACCAATTAAAATGAGTCATTTGTAAACATGTCAAAAAAACTTTGTTCTGATTGGTCCATTTCCACGATGGATCGAAAAAACTAATTTTATCGTTTATTGTAGTCGGCGCTAAGGGTTGCTCGCAGTGCCTCGACATATCCAACCATCTGACATCAACGATTTATCACACGATGGAGAAATTAACTGAAGTATGGGAAAGATTCTTCATGCCTGGGCTCGTCAACCAGTAGCATAGAAATTCGGTTTTTGTAGGACCTGTGTTACTTTTGACATTAAATGGAGTGAAGTCACTATGAGTGTCTGGAGAAAAAAAACATGCTTACTTCATACTGAGTTTTATCTAGTCAAGTTTGATTATTTAGTAAATAAAAATGTCGCTATATAGAAATTATAACATTTACAACTGCAAGCAACCAAGTCGATGCTAAACACGCGGGGATGATATTTGTTCTGAGACGCGGCGATTTTCAATGTGCTTACAGTGCATCACCGACGAGGGAACTCGCGTCACACACGGAGAGCGGCCGCCGCGCGCTGCTTGCTCGCTACAGACGTCTCTTACCATTATTATGAACGATTGCAGTGCAACAACTCCCCATAAATTATTAAGACATCTAGGCGGGAATACATATTATAATTCGGGGCAAAGATATGAGGAATTATATAAAATTAAAATCACAATTTCACAGGATTACGTAAAAATAAAGAACAGTATTTAAAAATTCGTTGACCTCACGCTATACAAATTCTATAATAAAAACATAATTCACCATCACTTATTAGACAGGCGTTACATTTGTAAGTTTTACTTACGCGAGTTGTATGTAAACTGTAAGTCGCTATATATAAGTTGGTACGTATATTGCTTTAACTATTAACCAGGTTACAAAGCGGTTTACGTTAGTAAATTGTACGTTAATTACGTAATTAATCCAACTTATATAATACTTACAAATGACTTAGACTAGCTTTATAGCAGTAGGATTGAGAAGAGAATGGTTATAGTCAAGTAGCGAGCAAGTCGACTTGACACAGAGTGAGCGGACGCAATACTTAACCGTATGTTTACAGGAAAATCAGTACATACTATACTTTAAGGCGCGAACACGACATATCATAACTTAGTGAACAGTTACTGGCAATTTAATGTAATGTTCCAACTTATAATTACAGAATATTAGGTATACAACTTGTTTTCGGCCGGACGCACGCGGAGCGGATGTAGACGCACAGAATATGCCTTAACAATACCAAATACAACAACAATCACACGATACTTTTGAAACCAGTAATACACGAAAACGTCTCACTCAAGGGTATCAACGTAACGTTTGTCTCAGATTGGTTTGATTGAACCCAAAGTATCACCATTTATTTCTCATAGTACAATAATGGCTGTAGAATATGACGATGATACCTATTCCATACAGCCTTGACATCAATAAATATTAAATTCTTATCATATGACTTTATCATCGGGAAGTTTTTTGTGCAATTTATTATTTAATTTTAACATAATATCCACCATCCCGGAAATCAATTAAAGTTAGTGTTGTAATTAATGTAATATTTTTTACTTTCTTTCTTCCTTCAAGTAATGTGGGATTCAGAGAATACTGGGGTAATCACTGGCTAAGAATGATAATTGTTAAGGCCTGATCCATACGTCCTTGCATTACCTTCCGCGTCCCGGCCCTTAGAACATCCCAATAATTAATGCACAAAAATATCGGAAACAACATAATTCGCCAAACAGTACAGTTAGGTAAATACAAAATACGTTAGTACTACTGGCTGTTCCGCCATCTTGTTGTACTTAACAAAATGGCGGCGGACGCCATGTGTAGCCGTTATCTATTTACATTTACGTGTTTTGTCTTGTTATTAATTGTTATTAGCGACATGTTCGCGACGCTAGCAGAGCTCGAATAATAAAACAACCATTTTATAATACCGACGCTTTAGTACACAAAATGCAAAAATCTATGGTGTTATAAAACTACCTGAATTTTTGTGTATAATAAGAGCTAACAGCGCGAGTGAGATACAGGTATTTTATATCGCTTTAGTTATTCTGACTCACAGGTAAAGCTTACCCTATCATTACAGAGTAATTATTGTTTTTAGACAAGTAAATGCCAATGGAGGCGCCTGCGGAGCGCGCCCGAGCTCTCCCGCCGTCCCGAACAGTAGTATATACCCATTACGCACTACATAATTATCGACAAAGGTCGGGTACAAAAAAACATTATAAGTTCGAGAATTTTATTTTGTTAGATAAAAAATAACGAACATTTTACAAACACAAGTAGTTTCGGTACATGCGTACCCGCGGGCCGGCCGCCGCTCCCCGCCTCCCTCCCCGCCGCCCTGCGCTCGCCCTCACTCCTCCCCTGACCATCACATCACTATCATCACCAAGTCATTGTTTAAAGTTCTCTAATATCATTTGGAGGAATATATAAATCAAAGCGAATGTTTATTGTTGCAATGTGGCTGGGGCAGGAGTGGGGCCGGCCACAACTAGAGGACACTACGCTAACGTCACCTAGGGTCGATAGCATTCACCTTTTACGCATGCTGTGGGTCCACGAACAAAACACGTTACATATAAGCTTAATGTTAACGTAACTAAGTGAAGCCGAGTGTGGTGTGCGGGGAGCGGGGGGCCAGCCTGTCCTCGCTAGTCTCACAGTGCTGCAATATAAAGTCTGGTCCAATCTACATGATATTTCCTACATTTGTGATTAGCGAAACACAAGTCCATAAGTAAAGCGGTATTGTGTCATTTTTGTAAAGGTTTGCGGGTAATGCTACGACAGAATATAGAGCTTTGTTTCGCCACCCACAGTTGTAGCTAAAATCGCATAAACTAGGCCTCTAGAATTAACTATGCAGTGCTCTCAGGACTGCGACCGCGAAAACAATCAGCACAAGCTTTTTGTGGCCACGTGCCACTTGGGCGACATAATATATAGATTTGGGCGAGCCTTGTCCCGCTGCGGCTACCCGTAGTCGAGGGCGACGCGCCGTCAAAGGCACGTGCCGCGTCACACACGCGTATATATTACAAAGTAAAATATACAAGTACAATTATATAAAACGACAGGGCGGGTCCGCGCGGCGCCGCAGCGAGCCTTGGACATGCGCGGTGACGTCACAGACGCACGCACTCGCTCGCGGTGACGTCACGTGCGTCCGCACTCACTCGCGGGGACGTAATGTGAGGCACTTCGGGGCAGTGACGTCATGCAAGACCCGCTCGCTCGTGGACGCCGCGTCAACACCACCGGCATGTTTCTCTTTCACTCTAAAAAGTCCATATCCGACATTAACACAAATAATCACTGGACGATCGACCGCGCGATGCTTTGTGAAAATATATCTAATCCGTTTGATAGAAGGGGCGATTTTGCGTGATGTCTTACTTGGGTAATGCGAGAAGACGAATCACATACATTTGTAAAGAAACTCGAAAATTGAAGACGAACGGTCGATCTTCTGGTATGCGTAAATTGCCTTATCCGATAGTTGAGTGTTGCGTGAACGTCGGCTAAGCGCCCGCTGCGATAATGGAAACTGATTGACATAGCGGAGGAAACGGGAGGGACAGCACTGGATATCTGGTCCTGGGGACCCAACCAAATTATTATCGCCCCAAACCGACTCGCAAATTAATGTGAAGACGAGCGGGTCACTCAGCTGATAGTGAGCGACACGCCTGCCCAAACACATTGCCATCCACCTTAAACATTTACACAATGCTCGCACTGGACTCGACAAACAATTCCGTTTTAATATTTGATATCGCTATAACAATTTAATAAAGTCACAGTAGAGAAAGATACTAACATGTCGCAAAATCGATAAAAAAATTGGTGAATACCACATTAAGCCCATAAATTAATACACTTTTTTTACTATTTATTGTCATATTGTTTTTCTAACGTTACTGAATGTAAAAATGGAATTTTCACGGTGCGATTGCCATTTGGCTGGGCCCACTAATTAGATGTAACTATATGACATAACTTGTGTCATCCGACTGTCATGCCAAGTTGTGACTAGTCAAAAGCCAAACAGGGTTGAATGTAACTGTTTTGACAAATGCTACGTAAAACCGTAGATGTTGTCAAATGCAACTGCATTTTTGTGTTTGAATTTTGACAGCAAATATAGCAGAATGCACACCTACATACTTCAAAATAAATATATTTAAATTGACCAATCAGTGAGAAGTCACAAATGGTGTCAGCCAATCAGGGCGCGACATCCCGCGAGCGCAGTGTTCACGGGCCTCGCTTCTACAACACAAAACCTAAGATCCACACCACGTAAGGAGATCATGTGTGAAAGCATAACGACGAGGCCTCTACAACTACCGAAATGTCGACACGATTGCCGAGACTATATAAAATTCATGAAATAAATAAACTGCACATGCCATCGCCATCGGTCCGTGAACACTGCGCCGCGAGCGCTCTCTGAACCGCGGGACGGGTAAAGGGTAATGGGGGGAGGGGGGAGCCGACGTTCAACACAATATTAATTAAAATCAAATAATTAATTATTTACTCTATCTAACTACTTAAACATAAAGTAAGGGAAGCTATTAAGAAGCGGGATAATTTATATTTACTGCGTCGCTAATTGCTGCGTCCCATTTAACTTTAAGTTTCATTTTCGGTTCCCAAGTTTCGAACCGATTACATTAGGGCCCGCATTAACAGGAGATTTAGCGGTAGATTACAGTAATGAAGGATCAACAAAGGTTCCAAGAGTTACGCCACCGATACAACTAAGTGTCATTCTGTACATACAGTGTTGTGACGTCAATCGCATTTAAAAAAAATAAAAAACGCAATATACATCTCGTACACACTCACTGGTAAACACGATCGACGTCATACGACCTCAATACTGTATGATAATTTATGTATAACGAAATCGCTACGCTTTACACCGTGTCACAATACATGTCATAATAAATTATCACATATCGTAAGGAATCTGGTCAAGAGTCCGAACCCTAATTAAATAACAAAACGATTCCTTGCCAAAACTATGTCAATCAGATACAGTATTGAAGCCTTGAGCTGTCACTGGCTGAATCATAAAAAGACCAAGTCTACTAATAAATAACATTGTATGTTATGTTAAACGTTTTTGATAGGAAACATGGTAATAGTTTGATTCAGGCAATGTCTCGGCGCGTGAGTGTGTCGGGTGGTGTGTCGGGGGTGTGTCGGGGGGTGTGGAGTGGGGGTTAGGGAGTGCGTTAGCGGCGGTAGGCGGGGCGCGGCTGGAAGGCGGCGCGGTGCGAGGAGAGCGGGCGTCGCCGCGGCGCCTCCCGGCCGCGCGTCTTCTTCTCTTCCACGTTGAGCTTGACGCCGTCGGCGCTGTCGGGCGGGAAGTACAGCGGCGCGGTGGCGAGCGAGTTGAGGCAGTCGTGGGCCGCCTGCGAGCTCTCGTAGGTGATGAACCCGTAGTTGGGGTGCTTGTGCGCCTGCGCGGCGGGCGGGCGATGGACGCGCAGCTCGGCCACGGCGCCGAACCGGCCGAACAGCGCGCGCAGCTCCTCCTCGCTGGCGCCGTGCGGCAGGTTGCCCAGGAACAGCTGCTGCGCGTCCGAGTACCGCCGCGACGACTCCGCTACACACCGGACACAAACACATAGCTCTCAACTCTCAACTCCAAACTCTAAACCACTTCCAAAATAAACATCATTTTATACTATTTAGAGCATAACTGAATTTAGCACCAAAATTATTAGTTTTTACCATTGACTGATAATTCATTTATTCATTCTATGAACTGCACTGTCACTAACTTCCTGTTTAAACCAAAAAATTGCACGATAGACATGGGAATATAAATACACATACATACTCGCGCCTTTTACCCCCGAAGGGGTAGGCAGAGGCGAAACTAGTGCACCCAATTTTCACCGTGCGTATTCCGTCCCATGATGTGATAGGGAATGTAAATACGTTTTTTTTATTAGGTATCCACAGGATGTAAGGAAACTACTCCCGAAAACAAAAACCGAGGTTAATGCTGGTGATACCACACACAATGACACTAAAGAAATTGTAATTAAATAAGTATACAATTTTTGCAATGTTAACGCAATGAATAATCAGCTGACGCGTGGGGTCAATGATCTCACACGATAGGGGCACGCCGCACATAAATTTATAAATCAAATTATAATGATTATTTCAATCTAACTTTTTCTCAAGTGTCATTGTGCCAGTCAACATCAGAATCATCACCCAATGTGTTCAGGAACGGTTACCTTACAGCCAGTATATGCCAAGTGTTAAGTGACTAGTGTTAATAATTGTTGTTTATGAAGCAATCAAATATAAAAACGACAAAAACACACAAATCACGCCCTTTTCCCTAAAGGGGTAGGCAAAGGTGCAACCAGGGCAACCACTTTTCGTCTTGTGTGTTCCGTCCCATAACGTGCTGATAACAAATTCTAAACTCCAGGCTGATACTGATCCGAAAATGCCAGTATTACTTAGGCCAACCTGGGATTCAAACCCAGGACCTCAGAGCGGTGTCGTACCGTGTACGCAATAGAACTACGCCACAGAGCAATATATCAAGCAATATATTAACTTGTTTTACCTGGTGGTGGTGGTTGTGTGGGTGGGCGCGGCATGCGAGGGCGTTGTTCCTGCGGGGCGGCGTGCGTTGCGTGCGGCGCATGCGCGGCGTGCGGCACGTGCGGCGGCGCGTGCGCGACGTGCGGTGCGGCGTGCTGAGGCGGCGCAGGAGCAGGCGCGGGTGGCGCAGCTAGGGCGGCGGGGCCGGAAGGCGGGGAGCTGCGCGTGCCGCCGCCGTGGTTCGACCCAGACTTCAGCAGGTTCGCGTACGTCTTCGGCTCCGGGGGCACCGGTGCCGCTATATTAACACATGAACGTTCATTAGTACATAATGCAGGAAATTTTACTTCGAATAAATTTATTTTCTGTATACATATCATTAGCTCTGTTACGATTGAGTGTTTAACAGGTTAGCGAGTAAGAGTGATGCGAACCTGTTTGCTGCGGGATCTGCGGCGGCGGCGGCGTGAGCTCGCGCTCGGGCTCCGGCGCGGGCTCGGGCGTGGGCTCCGGCGGCGGCAGGCCCGGCGCCACGGCACTCGCGCTCGGCGGCGACGCCACGCTCGCCTCGCGGTCCGGCTCGCTCGTCAGGCTGCTCGCTGTCAATCAAACATTTCAGAGTTATAATCAATTTTAAAAAGATTGTGATACCAATCCCTAGGTCGTCTTATTTTTTTTAAAGTTATGAATTCGAAATACATAATATATATATATATGTAGAGAATGCATATGGTTTTAAGTCCGCCTTGTATGTATGAAGTGTAAATAAATAAATATATATGTATATGGTTGATTTTTCGACTGGGACGAAGACACATTGGGGGGAATTATGTTTCCATTCTTTTACTAGTGTTAGTCAGACGATAAAAGGTAATGATGCATAGCATTGGTATCACCTTGCAGCGCGGCTACGAGATGTCTAGCAGACTCGTCATGCGGGGGCGGATGTCCGTTGAGATGGTGCGCGGGCTGGGGCGCGGCGACGGCGGGTGCGACGGCGGTGGCGGGCGCGGCGACGGCGACGGCGGGTGCGGCGACGGCCGGCGGCGCGGGCGGCGACACCAGCGGCGCGTGCAGCGCGGCGGCCGGCGCGGCGTGCGCGGGGGGCGCGGGCGGCGCCGGGAACGCGCCCGGGAAGGCCCCTGGCGGCGGCGGGAAGTACGGGCCCGTGCCGCCCGCCTCCTCCTCCTCCGCGTCCGAGCGGCCCGACCCGTCGCCCTCCTCGTCCGAGAACACTATGTCCTGGTAGCGGAAGATGTCGTTGTGCACGTAGTACTTCTTGGGCGACTGTGCGGCGAGCACGAACGTCTGCGTGAAGCGGCGCATGGGCGCGCCACCGTTCGACAGCTCGCCCGTCACCTGCACCACCACACCGTTGCCGAGGGTGGCTTGAGCATCCACCTGGAAATGACAAGCCATGTTAAATCAGTTAATATTTAATGCACATATTGATGGAACATACATGAATAGAACACTCCTTAAGGTATTTGTGAATAGACTTCTGCTCGCGGCTCCGCCCGTGTGAATGTTCGCGTTTTTACGGGAAAAAAGTCCCGCTTTACATTTCCCTGGGATAAAAAGTAGCCTATGTTACTTGCTGATAATGTAGATTTATATTGGTGAAAGATTTTTTTAAATCCGTCCAGTAGTTTCGGAGCCTATTCAATACAAACAAACAAACAAATCTTTCCTCTTTATAATATTAATATAGAAGTATAGATAAATATATTTTTTATTCCTGATAAATTTAAGTTAATTTATTTTATGCACTATAATGTATACCTTGATGAAAACACAAAAATAATAACGAATGATGATGTTTTACCTGACTGATCTTGGCATGGCAGTCGCGGAAGTTGAGTTGCTGTATGCGGTTGTGGATCTGCTTCTGTCCCACCACTGGCAGGGTCTCGCGGTTGGGCGCGTCCAGCCCTCCGTGCACGAACGACGAGTAATTGTTGTAGAACCTGGTCAACAATACACATCAAATTATGTAACAGAACAATGATAATGCCTGAACATTACTGGTGGTAGGTCTCTCATTATGTAAGAGGCCGTCTGGGTGGGTACCACCGCAATGTCTATTTCTACCGCCAAGCAACAGTGCATGCACTGTTGTGTTTCGGTTTGAAGGACATTGTAGCCAGTATAACTACTGGACATAATGAGACTTAACATCTTATGTCTCAGGATGACGAGCGCAGTGGAATGCCACACAGTACTTTGTAAGACAAGTTGCTGGATGGTGTTGCTACTGTTTATGGGTGGTCGTATCGCTTACCATCAGGCGAACGGCATGCTCGTCTCGTCATTCTATGCTATAAAAAAAAAAAAAAATCGCTCTTCACGAATTTACAGCACAGTCCTAGTGCTAAGTTCCTAGAGTGTAGTACAAATATAATACCACTAGCATTGCGCGCGGCTCCGCCCGCGTGGAAATGTTTTCCGGGATAAAAAGTAGCTTATAGCACTCAGAAGTAATGTAGCTTCCTATTAGTGAAAGAATTTTCAAAATCGGTCCAGTAGTTACATTAGCGCGTTCAAACAAACAAACAAACTCTTTAGCTTTATAATATTAGTATAAAAGTGCAATACTGGCGAGAAATGTAACGCCCCTCTACGGTTACTAGAATTGTATCCGACCCCCAAAAACGTATCGACGTACCAATAACGTAACGTAACACAACGGCCCCCATATACGGCAGGTGTTTAAGCATGCGCTATATTCTATGAGTTAACAAATGCAAGTGGGGCATCTATTATTAAATGATCTACACCAGTCATAATTATACACAATTTCAAAAGAACTATATTATTAAAAGGATTTGAATAGAGTGGAGGGTTACTTTATTTAGCCTCTCGTGGTACGGTGGCCGCAATGTCAGATACAAAATCTAATATGAGCAATAACTCATAATAAACATATTATTTTAAACAGGAAATAAACTCATTGACGTACACCAATCACCTTTCCCTAGTATCTCGCCTTATAATGCGAATGATAAACGAGTGCAGTGTCGTCAAGTGTATAACGTGTTGATAACGAAGGTACGACACTCGGGCTCACGTGGCCTCACGAAAACAACAACAAACAAGATACGCTGCGACAATTCACAACACGATGTAACGTGGTACGTAAATGAGGTGCTTGTTGGTCAAACCGCTTAGACTAACTCTCACTACAGGTGGCAGGCCTCTCGTATGCGAGGATCAGTCTGAGTAGGTATCATTGTCTTTCTGCCGCCAAACAGCCTTGTGCAAGCGTTGTTGTATTCCGATTCGAATGATAATGTAGATAGTATGACATTAAAAGTTAACATATAATCAGGCTGACGATGCAATACAATTCAAACTTAGGAGGGTCCTACCACTGTTTATGAGCAATCGTAACACCATCAGAGACGCGGCTGGGTTATCTCTTATTCCCATGTATAAAAAAATAAAAAAATTATGTCTCAGGGCGAGAGCAGTAAAGTGCTATGTACGTTATAATTAAAATGGTGCTGCCACGCTGCTGTTTAAAAATAGTTACAAACATTAGTAAACATTTGATCACAATGTTAGAAAACGTTTTCATGTTAGGTAATGTTAGTAAATATTTCTAAACAAAATTGTTAGTTGACAAATTGTAATAAATAAAACATTTTTTATCATTCGTTTGTATAAATATGTAATGTTATCAATGTTATAAATGTTATGAATGTAATGTTATAAATTTTTGTAAACATTTTCCATCAGTGTAGAAGCACTCAAAACATCTAACAATTCCTAACAGAATGTAACAATTCCTAGCATTTATTTGTTAGTAAATGTATGTGCAGCACTATGGCAGCGCCAAAACTTTTAGGATGCGTCGTTATTGTATTTAAGCAAGCATGATACGATGATCCGAGCGACCCAGGTCGTTTCAATCAGTTATTTTTTAGAAGTGCTAGTTACATTGTATGGAAATGATTAATGTAAAAGTATCCTAAGTGTTATCTGTTTCCTGGCGGGGGCGATAGAATCCATAGTATTCCAGGTTACAATGTAAACACAGATAGAGGTTTCTGGAAATATGCCAGGAATGGGACTGGCCCGCCTGGCTTCCTTGCCACGCCCAAGACGTACCTCATTAGAATATTATATCATACTTTACATTAAATGTCTTTGTCGTTCTAATATGCTTTATATAAAAATAACTAGCTTTTGCCCGCGGCTCCGCCCGCGTGATTGAGTTTTCCCGGTATAAAAGTCCCGCTTAAAATGTAGCTTATATGACACGTTCGTAGATTTACCATAGCAGCGCCATCTATTGATTACTTACTCAACCCAGTCGAAAGGTATCGACATCTGTTAGAATCATTCATAGCAGCGCCATCTATTGATTACTTACTCAACCCAGTCGAAAGGTATCGACATCTGTTAGAATCATTTGGAGTTAAGATAATTGTGACTGTCAAATAATAACAGACAAATAATTAGCAATAAATTAAAATTGCGACTATAATTTGAGATTTAAACTATCCTATCTCTCAAGTTGGATCGAACTGCACATGGTGTGCGAATTTTATTATAATCGGTTAAGTGGTTTAGGAGTCCATTGAGGACAAACATTGTGACACGAGATTTATATATATTAAGATTTACTTCTTACCAATAATAAAACAATGGCATTCTATAATTTTATTATCAGGTTACGATTAATTTGTCAATAAGCAATTCTTTTATTAGCCATGTATGGAGATAACATAGACTTTACATTAATTGCACTGTTTTTTGCACATGAAACAATAGCTATGGAATAATTTTATATTTAGTGCTCCTTTTATAATATTCTTTTTATTAACTTTTGTATTCACCACTATCAAACAATTTCTTTTTTATCTATTTAACTTTGAACAAAGCTTTGTCAAACCTCATGGTTATTACTTAAAGAAGATGTCCACTTTTTGTATGGGTGCTGGGCCTCAAAATCTAACCAGTCGCAAACTTTACGAATATTAAAGGGCAAAAATATGGATCTTGGATCCATTAAAAACATATTTTTAGACACCTCCATCTATATCTAACTTTTTTTAAAAGTTCATATTAAGTGTAGTTATTAAGCAAAATAAAATTACATACATCTTATAATTGGAGGTCTTTAAAATTAAACGATTTATTGTAGAGGATAGTTTTTCGGAGTTCTATTTAAATGTATATATAAACTATCTTGATTAGAATTATAGGCCCATTTTTGGACATGTCCTTTTATACTGATAACATTTTGGTGGCTTGCATGGTAATAGTTACAAATATTTCAATAGCTATACCTCACGATAACAAACATTACTCACACATCCTCAAAAGTTTAGACAGGGATGAAACACTGTTCTTCCATTTCGCAGAGATTTTTCTCATGACGTTTTGGGACACAAGTACTGTTCAGTATTGGTCAAAACTTTCAATCCTAGGGAAATTAGGGGTGTGTTTTTTTCGTAGGCGTAACATGGTGGGGGTGGTCGGTCCTTGCTTCCACCAGAGTGATATGATGACATACCTATAGCCTAGTCATACTAATAGTTCCTACTTATTAATTTTAGGACAAAAATTATCTAATGTGCCATTTTATGGACATTGTTGAAGTCGTTTTTTCCCCTAGGAAACGACTTGCAATGCCCATGATTTCTTTGAATGGAAAACTCAATCCATTATGAATACTCGAGGCGGACGTGTCGACCGACATAGTCGTTTTTTTTTTTTTTATTATTGCATTGAATAACGAGACGAGCATGCCGTTCGCCTGATGGTAAGCGATACGACCACTCATAAACAGTAGCAACACCATCCAGCACCTTGACTTACAAAGTACTGTGTGGCATTCCACTGCGCCCGTCATCCTGAGACATAAGATGTTAAGTCTCATATGTCCAGTAGTTATACTGGCTACAATGTCCTTCAAACCGAAACACAACAGTGCATGCACACTGTTGCTTGGCGGTAGAAATAGACATTGCGCGGTACCCACACAGACAGCCTCACATAATGAGAGACCTACCACCAGGGAAATGGGAAATAAGCTCCATATTATGATAAATAAGAGTAATTACCTATGCAGATGGGCCGGCGCCTTGTTGAGCAGCGTGTAGTACTGGCGGACAAACTCGCGGCCAACGCTCTGCGGGGACGGGGACGCCTCCATTACCATCGCTGTTGTGAACTCTGCGACGATACAGCCCACTGCTATACGCTGCCCTGTAAACACAACACTAGTTACAACATGCCACAGAAACTACGGATAGGTGAAAAAGATTTTTTCTGGGACACATCAATGCGGAATTTATACTTTCATTGACACATGCATTGTTATAAATCATTTTTAGCTCACTAATATTTAGATGCTTACTAAAGTCGATAAA
Source organism: Sphinx pinastri (assembly GCA_947568825.1). Lineage (NCBI taxonomy): Eukaryota > Metazoa > Arthropoda > Insecta > Lepidoptera > Sphingidae > Sphinx > Sphinx pinastri. The sequence goes on along the minus strand of OX387627.1, from coordinate 1,238,027 downwards.
TAGACCCAACAGCCACATACAGAGTTATTATCTAACACTAAGATACAAGATTAGTGTTATGAGTTTCAGTGATCATGGGAGACCTGTTTGTAATCATACAAAGCAAATATAAAAAAGAATTAATATGAAAGAATTTTTCAGTATTTATTGACATATAATGCGATAACAATATATTATAACTAAAAATCTAGTAATTATTATTGAAATAAAATTTTAGTTTGACTATACAAAACGGCATTTGATGAAAAACATAATATAATGTTATTTTTAAAGTATTGAAAATTCTTAACTGTGACACTTTTTGGGAATTAGTTACTTTAGACAGAAGAAAATGTAAAAACACACATGGCACTATTAAACATTGAATAAATGGAAAAAAATTACATATGTTTTGAAATAGATTAGTCACTCTCACTGCTAATAATACTTATTACTAAAAAGTTTGTGTAACAAAAAAAGTGATTGTTAATATGAGTTTTTCTTACTTTTTCCTCATACAAATTACAAATAAATTATAGGTGTTACAAAATATGAAAATGAAATTTATCACCTTTATCCCATAGCTACATTACGGGATGTAAAAAATTTAATAATAGTCACCTTCCACAACATAATATGTAAATATCTTGATAATTATTTGGGAAAACACATTATGCAAAATTGGGTAACTGAAAATGAGTCATAAAAAATAATTTCCTTGTTTATGGCAAATCTATCATGCATTTAAAATAAAGTTTCCAGATTTGCTGACCAAATTGCCATCAGAATTATGTATAACGTAGTCATATTATGAATTCTACTGGCTTGTGTAGGTTTAAGCCTACAATCAAAGATACTAAACCTATGAGATGCCAGTTTGACTTTCTACCTTTGTCATGTCTCAGCCATTACTTTTAATGATGATGCCAGTTGATCAACTCAGATGGATTAAAGTTATATTGAATTTAGCCCAGACTTGTTATTCAATACTTGATACGCTTGGCGAAAAGTGGGTGCACTAGTTGCGCCTCTGCCTACCCCTTCGGGGATAAAAGGCGTGAGCATGCGTTGTTATTCAAAATTAATATTATAAAAGTCCTCTTTATTTCTTCGGACCTGTAGAGTATTGAAGCTAATTGCTCTCTTTATCTTACTGGTTTGTGCCAAGCTTCAGTACTAAGTAGCATACTTCTACATTTTCTCAACTTGGTAAATCTTATATTCATCACATACAAGTTTTACGTTTCAATTTTTATTATTAACATTATATCACTAAATATTATTAGATACTTCTTATATTATATTAGCTTCAAATTAATTCAATTTACAAAAGTGCATAATTAATATGTTTAAATAGAAAATGTTGCTAGTTAAATACCAAAGTAACTCAAAATTTTAATTAATGATTCCTTATGTTTACGCGAATGTTAGACATTAAAATTAAACTATTATAACGGATTTTATCGGAGTAAAATTAAATAAAAAACCGCGATAAAATCTGTTATAATAGTTTAATATTAATTAATTTATGACTCATATTCTTTGTAGTAAAATACTACATGAGTCATGTGTTTTTTTATAGTATCCATTTTGGAGAACATAATTAAGATTATAATCTAGCCTAGATTCTAGACTAAAGAGGTTAAGTAATTCAATTTTGACCTAAATTAATAATGAGTCCATGACTACTAATATTTTGAAACTTTGTTATAACATTCTTTGAATGGACTATGTGTGCATAAAATAAATATTACAAAAGATTATTGCTTCAATTGTTTGTTTCTATTTTATATCATAGCATATATTATGTAGATAATTGTCTAAAATACACACTACAATTAATGTTATTTGCTCCAAATTTCAATACATTATTATAATATTTTAAAGTTAGGTATATTTTTGTAAGATGATAATATTATAGGATAACATGCCAATATTTTTTATCACTAAATACTTGTTAAAGTTGTATCAAATTAAACTATGATAATATTTTTAGATTGATTTATATATCTTTATAACCAAATATAATGTTGCACTATATTTCATTTTCATAGCTGATAAGAGATTTAAATGGAATAATGTTTTAATGATTATAACTTATTGCGTATTTTGTTAAATTAATTAATTATATCAAATGAATTCACTAATTATTTTTCCCAAGAAATTACTTAGTCATAAATATTTGTATGTCATTTGAGGTAATTAAAGATATTTTTATCATTCTCTATTTACTAATGCTAATAAATTACTCTTCAATAAATTTATAGAAATATTATTTTAATACATAATAATTTAAAACTTGCTATTGTTCCAACTGATATGTCTATAACTATCCCAATCATTACACTCACTTACAGTTAAATAAATAAGTTATGTATCATAAAAGTTTGTGCAGATCTATTTTAAAGAACATGACATTCAATTCTAACTATCACTGCACCAAGACAATCCCAATCATTACACTACATACCATACCATACCATACCAATCATTACATTCACTTACAGTTAAATAAATAAATTATGTATCATAAATGTTTGTGCAGATCTATTTTAAAGAACATAACATTCAATCCTGACTATCACTGCACCAAGACAACTGCTATTGTAATTCATTAATATTTTGGGGCCGATGTGCAGTAGAAGTTTCTTGTACTTGATATCCAAATCACAACACTTCAAGATTTGAAAAATGTAGAACTATGTAGATAAGTGTTGGGTATATTTATGCTGTTACTATTGCTGCCATTGTGTATAGTTCTCTAAAAAATTTGTGAACTACTAAAACATTCAACAAATATTTTTTCTAGTCCCTCATAAAGTGGCTTGTAACTTTAATTTTATGAAATTAAATGCTATGAAGTTTTCAAATGTTTAAATAGAAAAAAAATTATGTATAGACTAGACAACTCAACAACTGTACAAAACAGCTACCATACATGAACACATAAGGACCTTCAGTTTACGCATCTGTCATAGTAGCAGACTGGTATAAACAGTTGTGTTCACATAACACTGAGCCCAGTATAAATAACTTAGTAATCCATAAATACGCGAATTGCACGAAAGTGTTCAGAAATACGCGAATGAGCGAGTGTGCCGAGGGCTAGTGCAGCGGCGGGCGGAGCGCCGCTTGCCGTTCGCGAATGCTGCCCGATGCTGTCACAGCACGCATGGCGACGAAGGGGGCTCGCACGACAAAACACACGGCGCATTGTTGTTATTGCAAACCTCTAAATGCACGTCCTTGCACAACAACTGTCAAATTTCTCCAAACTCACACTTGCAATGCTTATGTTGCTGATAAAACATTAAATAAGGGGGATTAACCTTTAAAAAGAAATACATCTGCCGACAATCAAAATATTACAGCCCCACTGGTTTTGCGCCAATTGAAACGTAACAAAACTTACCTCAGTAAAATTTAGGCATCAAAGTGGCGTGGTATGCGACAAATTATCACGAAATTCGCGTATTTTCACAATAAATAAGATCTGAAAACAGAAAAAGAGCCTACCTCACCGTTCGGGTGTCAATTTTATGCCAGTGTTGCCAACTTAATTGAAATCAACTAAATAACGTATACTATAATTAATATTTTCTTCTTTATGCCTGAATATAACAAATACATTTGATTTTTTTTTATCATATTTATACAAGTAATAGCATATTTTTACTAAGTTCTACATAGCTAAGTTAACTTAAAAATAACACATGCAATACCTAATGTACGTATATTTAATTATTATTATATCTTTATCATTTTTAATATCATCATTTTTATTTTGTGATGAAAGCACACTTGAAAATTATTAAATTATTAAAACAAGCTAGTATTTAAGTACAAACTGAGACAAAGAAAAAATAGAACAAATTCTTATTTAGGTATTATTATTTTGTCCACGCCTAGTTACAAGACCTTGTAGATCATTTACATAATTAGTTTACAAATGAATAAACTTGTGTTTTCTTTTCAGGAGAAGGGAATACATTCATAAAACATTTATATACAATCTCCAGATGCGTCACAATTTTTTAAATTTTAAGGTTATAAATGTATGAAATGCAAATATTGAACAAGAACTTATTAGAGTACTACCTCAGAAAAGTACTACCAAACCCAGTAAGATTCAAAGAGAATAGTACAATATCATACTCATACTTTACCCAAAAATAATATACGTGGTGGTAGCAATACAAAATACTACGCTCATTTTTTGTCATTCGATACCTAGCTACTTGATATTACTATTGTTAAATTATTACATGACAGACTAGTAGCCAATGCATATAATATTTTATTATAAGCACAAATATGTAATGTGGCTAATATTTCAAACATAATATACGACTTTTATATTCATAATTTCTAATGTTCAGGAAATAATAATTTTATTGAATAGATTACAATGTTGTATTATATACATTAATAGTTATATTTAGTTTTTATTAGTACTATTAGTCATATCTCTTTTAGTCCAGGCTCCAATTTACATTTATAATAATTTGCTGGAACAAATGAAAAAATCTGATATGTAAAATTAACATGGTGGCAAAAGGATGTGTATTCACATGTTGCTAATACGCCAAGAAATTAAAAAGTTATGAAAGCGGTAGTTTTCGTGTCAATGTTGGTAGAAATATCGATTCAATGTACTTAGTTTCTATCTCTTTCCAACCAAGGAGTAACTTATGTCTGTTCTTGTCTTTTGTCTGATAGATGCCATTGAACTCTTTGTACTACTAGCTTTTGATTGGCTGTCTACATGGGAGGTGGGAGTAATAGCAAAAAAAGAGCGTCCCTATGCCGTTGACCAACATAATAAACGGTTTCGCGCCGACTCATCGCGTACTTCCTTTCTTTCTTCTGCATTTGGCATTCGTTGTTGAAGGTCGCGTATAGACTGTAGTTTTAGTTATTGTTAATTTTAGGCATAAATAGTAAGTCATGGCCAATAACGACAATTTTGCACAAGATATTACCACCGAAAATCAACTAAATGGAAATGCAGAAAACGGTGGAGGAGATGGACAAGAACATAACAGTGCCGAAGCCCCCGGACGCGATGACGACAGGTACAGTTGGTTTTCGTATTTTATTGCAAAATGCTACATTTTCTAATCTGCATATTGTTTTCTCACTACAGATTTACCAATAATGTTAATTTAATAAGTTTATGCAACTTTTATAGTTTATTTCAGTATTGAATCTTTGCCCGTCATAATGGCGGCGGTCCGGCTTTATCATATCGGCTTTACGAAATCTGTCCTAATCCTCGAGATCTTTTCAAAATTTTATCTTTTTACCATTGCAGTGTGTTGTTCGCGGTTCAGATTTAGATCTACAAGTCGTAGTTTTGATTTCAGACTTATTTGTCGAGAGTTATTTTGGTTTAAATGTAGATAATGCGGGAGCCGCACGGAATGGCGTCATGTAGGCGCGCGTCTAGGCGGGGCCGGCGCCGGTGCCGTTATCGAGTTTCACGCTGCGGTAGTATGCATGATGCATTTAGGTGCAAGATTTCAAATCGGTTATCGAGTGTGGGTAGCGCCCGGCGTGGCGCGGTCAGTTTGGGCGCCACTAACGCTGTGTCTCTCTGCAGGTGTGAGCCTGCGCCGCCGCCGCCGCAGCCGCCGGAGGACCCCATGGTATATATCCATCCGCTGGGCTCACACTAAAGTAAAGCCACGACCAAACTGACTAGTTGTTTCGGCCACTTCCTTTTGGGCCTCGTTCACCTTGCCAATTTCAAATCTTGCGATTATCACTGTAATGTTTATATTTATATATATACTTGGTATCATTTCGTTGTCCTCACTGATGATAATGTAAATTTTCAGTTTACTTTTGTAACTTACAGGTTGACAATTTGTTTTGCCGCAGTGCTTGGAGTTTGTTTTGAACAAAAATGTAGCTGTAAAGTACTGTAAACAAGTACTGCATAGTGTTAATGTTAAATTGTAATTGTAATTTTTAAGTCAGTTTTTATTTCGAGACAAGAGTCTTCCGTGCTGTTTTTTCACTTTTTAACTGGTTATTGCTGTAATGTTTGCAGAAAACTATTCGTGGGTGGTCTGAGCTGGGAAACCACAGACAGTAAGTTCATATTTTTTAATGATTCCACAGTATTTCCCTAAAAAAATTAAATTTTTATGATGACCTAATTCAGTTCTGCTTCTGAATGTTGATTGAAGAAGACTTTACCCACATTTCTGAGATTTCACATCACATTTGCAAATAATTTTAGCTTTAATGTAGAGTGTTAAAAGTGTTATTTTTTGTGTACAGAGGAATTGCGTGACCACTTCAGTGCGTACGGAGAGATCGAGAGCATCAATGTAAAGACAGATCCGAACACCGGCCGGTCGCGGGGCTTCGCGTTCATCGTATTCAAGGCGCCGGACTCCATCGACAAGGTTATGTCTGTGGGCGAACACACCATTAACAACAAAAAGGTGGATCCTAAGAAGGCAAAGGCGCGACACGGCAAGATCTTCGTCGGCGGCCTCAGCAGCGAAATATCTGATGATGAGATCAAGAACTTCTTTGGAAACTTTGGCAATGTATGTATTTATCACTTTATTTTCATTTAATTTGATTGAACATATAGCATCTGATTAATAGAATGAGTTCATTAAAAAAATGACCTGTTTTATCCTTGGGATATATATAATTTTGATAACATGTCTTAGTGTGCTCATTATGGAATGTTAATTTTGTTTCAATTTCAAAATGATGAAAACTCCGGTTTTGGTGAGATTAATTGATGTCTTGAGTGCTAGTGAGGATACATCCGGGCCACTGATATATTTTATATTCAAATTGTTATCAGTGTGTTACTTTCTTTAGTGACTAGCATCAATTATTATTTCACAGATCATTGAAGTTGAAATGCCATTTGATAAGACAAAGAACCAGAGGAAGGGCTTCTGTTTCATCACATTTGAGTCTGAGCAAGTGGTCAATGAACTGTTGAAGACACCAAAACAGACCATCGCTGGCAAGGAGGTATGTAGTTGAAGATGTTTGATAATGCAATATGTTATTGGCTTAGTGTTGTGATTATTTTACTAATGTGTACTGATGTGTAGGTGGACGTCAAGAGAGCGACGCCGAAGCCGGACGGTCCCGGAGGCATGGGCGGGCGAGGCGGTCGCGGGGGCAGGGGCACTCGTGGTGGCCGCGGCGGCCGCGGCGGGTACGGCGGCCAGCCGTGGGGTAACCAGGGCTACGGCGGCTATGGTTACGGCCAGGGCGGCTATGGCGGTGGCTACGACGGCTACGGCTACGGCGGCTACGGATACGACGGCTACGGAGGATACGGCGGATACGATTACTCCGGATACCCCAATTACGGTAAACGCGGCAAGCAATACTAACGGGGGGCTCGCCCGCCGGCCCGCCCTGCGACACGTTACCTCGACTGATGTTACCTGATCCCTAGTGTAGGTGTACTGTACGCGTAGAGTAAGCTAGGTTAGTAGCGGTGCGAGCAAGGCGCGCCTCCGTCCCCGCGATGTCCTTGTCGTGCACCTCGCGCTGACTGTGTATCTAGTTAGTTGGACATCACGCGAAGCTTAGGTATTAACTTAGTGTGTAGAGAATATTTATTTTTCTATCGATATTATATAAATAACTTATATTGTATCGAGATTATGTAGCGGATGTTGTCGAGGCGACAGTGTGTTAATCAGTAACGATGGGTCGGCCCAATCGTTCGACTAAATTAGGTGTAATCATTTGGTATATATTTGCAAGTATCACTTTTATTTGCTATTGGGTTATATTGCGAGTGGTAGACGTAGGCGCAGTTGCCCATTCAGCCGATCGCTCTTTGTCATTGTCTCAACGGGTACTACATATATATTCTGTACATAATATTATGTTACCTGCCTTATGTTTATAAGTGTTTATTTGTAATACCACCTTTGACATATGTAGCAATGTCGCCCGAGTTTATTTTTGGTATTATTATTTTACTTTTTGACACTCACGCCACATGCTACATTTGGGAAATGGGGTAAGATATGGAGAGACATTGTGAAAGTGATAAAGATATGATGAAAGCTTTTGAATAAAGCACTGTTATTAAAATTCTCAATGTGTTTCCATATATCACCCTGGCCTGCTCCCGAGACCCGTTCCCTCCGCTCACGCACAGCGTCGGCCCGCCTCACACTACACGCCACACTACACGCTTGTGCGCATCTGGGGTGTACGTTTGTTACTAACACCTGCAAATTGCAATCTGCATGCATGCTCACGGGAACAACACTCACTGCCATTGTGGTACTAGAATCCACAAGTCTATTAATAAGTCACATTCCAAATGTGTGCCTCCTGACAAACTGCGAAGCACGACATGGACATTGATAGCTGTATCACCTGAAACATTCTCAATGGCTGATGCTTTAGTAATTAATAGTTAATAATATCTTATTACAATAAATTACAGAGGTGTGCCTCGCTCACATGTAGACTTTTAAAGTACACTTGAAATTTTGATCAGTCGAAGTAATGGTACATAGATTTAATTGTGAATGCATGTAATCAACTTGTGGTTTTGAACACTACAATAGTAAGCTAGTATATTATAATTATATTTGATGACATGTTTCCATATAGTATAAACATATCTTTATACCAAGAGAAAAACTTAAAAATAAAACAATCTTATTTGTAATCCGATTTGCTTGAAAACCGCTACACCCAGAAGTACAGCACCTCTGCTTGATAAAGTTACATGATGTGCCAATTGGAAGTTCATGAGCCTCTGGGAACATTGACGAACGGTCGTTAGCGATAACAGCTCAGTGGTGGAGGCTGAGCACAGACAGCAGAGCGAGGCAACTGTCGAACGCGACTTGGTGTCTGTGTAATCTCAGATAGGAACACTAAAGAAAGTAGGAAACAAAAATCCAAACTGTGGGATGGGTATTTAACGATGGACTAGCAACATTGTGGAGGCGCCGAGTGAGTCGCGTTGGACTGTGACTAATGTGTTGTGTTGCGGGCAGACTACGGCGGGTACGGAGGGTACGAGGGCGGGTACGGCGCACGTCCGGCTCCGCGCGGGAAAGGTACGCTCGCGGCCCGCTCCTTTCAACGCGCGACACGCGATTTTCTTGTGCTCGACAAAATTCAAAAATACACACAGAATAGTAAAACGGTGCATAAGACGCGAGAGGGGTGTATGGAATAATTCTTTCGATTTAAACGCTAAGCAATAAGAGACATTTTCTAGAATACTTTATAAAATATTAGGTTACATTTAGCGGGTCGCTCTGTTTTATGAAAACAATCCAATACTTTACACCCCTTCAAATGCTATTCACCACATTTGCGGTATTGATTTATATTTTTGGCATACACGGGCTCCCTGGATTTGTGCAGAAAAACGTGTGTCGCCTCAAACATCCATCAATCAGTACTTGGCTTGTCATGTTGCACCGCTTAGACCTTTGTTTTGCGCTATTCATTAACGCTGCCGACATTGTTCTAATAGATACTAAACGCACGCACGCGCAGTCGAGGTCTACATGTCGGCTATTAGCATGACTGAAGGTTATCTTAGCGTATCAGGGTAGTTGTAGGTATTCTATTGTTCGTATTTCTTTGTAAATGGGAACCTCTTCTATAGCAGTAACCCATCAACGGAATACGCGGTAGCGAAAAAAGGTTACGAATTACCTCGTCGAATTGTCTTCAAAATTATCGTAATGCTAAATTAATTTTCCTTTTCTTTTCTAATTGTAGACAGTTTATAACGTTCCGTATATTTAGTGCAGTAAATACCTGTTTCGTTTAACATGCCTTTGTACGAGATGTAAATAACACTGCATGACCGACTTGAGTCGGAACTAGATCGTGACAGGTCGCGACGCACGCAAGTTGCGGGACTCGAGTGACGTAATGTCTTACAGATAGCGCGCACCGCGATTTTATCAGGCGACGTTTTTTAGGATATTCTAGAAAAGCTGTTTAGGACGAAAATATAAGAATATTAGACGCTGTCTAGAATGTATATAATCAATGTCACAGGATTTTATCGCTGGGCGCGCATATCCTTATTGATGTCCAATACGAGCGCGAGGGGGCAATTGGCACGGGTTATCCAAAAATACGGGATCTTTTATCATTGCTGTCACCTTTCAAATTAAATACTACAAGTCCATTCGCTAATTGCGTCGTTCTTGCACTATCCGACTGTGCCGATGTGTTTGTCATTATTGTGATATAGTCATGGAAACGTATTTAGTACAGTTAGTCGCGATGAGTTGAGACAATGAATTGGTCTAGTGCTAACGTGTGTACGGTATTAGCAGGGTACCAGGGCGGCAAGCAGCGCGGCGGCGGCAGTGGCGGCGGCCGTGCCAACCAGAGGCACCAACCCTACTAGACCACAGTACCTGCCAATCATCTCAGTCCAATAGTGTATAGTTAATAGTGAGGTGAGAGAGCTTATGCGTCGAGTACGCTATTTGCATATATCTAAGTTTGTTTCGCTTTATTGTATGGGCAATTTGATTTGTAGTTTTCGGGTTCTATCTTGCGAAATAGGTTACCGAGTTTATTCCTGTAGTTAGTAGTATATTTATTGTGTTCGAGGGCGGTGGAGCCTCTCTACTAAGACATTTGAGTGTTTGGTATGGGTGAAGCAGTATGTACTAAACCGTCGTTGTTTGTTGCAGGTTAAGCACACCGGTCATGAGCGACCCCTGCGCAAGTCTCGCCTCGCCGCGCAGGGGCCGCGTCATTTCATTCCACATTTAATTTAAGAGAGTACTCTTTTTAAGATTTTTTAAGGATTAAAATACTGTCGTTGCGAAGCGGCCGCATTCGGCGCAAGTCGCATAAATTTAATATAATATAATATGAAATATAGATTCACTTGAGTATTATTACTAATTGATTAGATTTTGACATAGTGTTTGAAATCTTACCTTTCGTACTGAATTGTAGGAGTAATTAATAATGATATAACAAGTTTATAAATCACCAGTCCCGTATGTCGGCGAGTCAATTGCATATGTGCGTGCGTGTTTGTGTGTGTGCGTGCGTGCCCCCCTTCATGTCCTTTCCAGTCCTCTGACCCCCCACAGACAGTCTAATGTTCGGATCTCATTGCAATAATGTACTTTTGTATTTGATTCGGGAAAGGAAGAACTTCAAAATCATGTATTTTGTACAAACTATGTGTTTTTCTTCCATTGAATAGAGTTGAAATTAAACTTTTAGTATAAGTATTTGGACATGAACAAACACTGAGATATACCAAGTTGTATGTCGTAATTAAATCTGTAAATAAACGATATTGACTTTTTGTTTGCGTTTATGTCATCTTTACCACATGCTGCAGCTGGTGTTTGCAACGAGAGTGCGACAAATTCTACAAGCTAGAACTGCAAAATACTTTGTTTTGCAATAAATATTAGATCTTTACCTATGAAATTGCCGTTTAGTATACAGAGTGGTAATTTTTTTTTATTTTATTTCTATCAATCAAAATATGCACCCAAGCTATTGCATCTTTCCCAGTGCAGTGGTAATTTTTCAATGCCCTTGAAGAAGTCCGGTGTACGGGAGCCAATAAACTCTTCAAAGGTCGTTTGTACTGCCTCTACACTCTACCCTCTGACACCACTTCTGGCAGAGATGCATCGATAGCATGGGTGCATATTTTGAACTTTCTGTATACTAAATGGCAATTTCATAGGTAAAGACCTAATATAACACTCAACTGGCTACTGGCTAGGATTAAAATACAAGGAAACAATGATTATGTAATGCGCAGTTAGAACCTCGTACCTACACCTATATTTTGGGCCTTCGACAACAAGACTTGGCGTTTAGGTGATTGCCCGAAGCTTTGATGACTCACCCTGGGGCATTGACATTGCTAAGCAGCTAAGTGCGTCAGCAGCACGTCAGGTGTCGATGACCTCTTAGCGGATGTGCCAAAATTGATTCTATCCACATATTCTGCCTATGATCAGCGTGAAATCATATATGGTCATGATTTAATAAAGCCGGTCGCACAAAATTATCTTCCGTAGATACAGCTGGAAGGTATTCAAATATTCTGCTGCTTGTTTATATGCTAGTCTTTATAGGTTGAAGGATAAGCCCTACGGCAGGCCATAGGCAGTAAATACTTCAAAATGACATGACTTCTAGATACTAGTGTTTTCGAAGTGTTACAATATCATTTTTCGTCTAATCGATATTTCGCGTCAATCCATTTGCCATCAAATGCTGGGTGTCACTACCCTATTCATGTAAGAAAAGTAGGTACCCAACCAAGATTACTTTATCAAGGTGACATGGGCATGGAGTTTGCGATCGAATACTCACCTCTTCATTTAGTTCATGTGCCAAGGATGCCAAAATATCGAAAATATTGAATAAGAAAACAAACATGTTTACATTTTTACTAGCCATTATGAATATACAAATACTTGACAATACGTGTCGGTATACCAGAACGAAACGGCTGTAAGCTGCTAGCAGGGCTGCGCACTTGCAGTGGCGAATAGGATGTCCAGAGCCTTGCACAACGCACGGTAGTTTACCTGCACAGTGCACATGCAAAGAAGATAATTTGGGTTGAAATAAGGGGCAAGTGACCTAGAAAATTATAAAGGAAAACGATTGATTGATTTCCTAATATTATTTTTTTTATTGTCAAGGCGGAAGAGCCGGCATGCGGCAGATCGAATGCGCCTATTGAAAAATTTGAGCAATAAATTACACAAATGTATAGAGTAGACGCCAAAAAAGAGTAGGTATCTTTGTAATAATATGACTAAATGGTGCCAATGATTATTATAATTTGGACATATTAGACTTATTTTGTCTCAAGATGACGAGTGGACAGTGCCACGCAGTGTTTTGTAATTCAAGTTCTGGGGCCGTCGCCAAGATGCTTTCCTACAAGCGTTAACGCTAATAGAAAACTACCTTCAGAAAACAAAAAAGAATGTGTATGACGTATCCTTGCGATCAGCGACCTATATAGCCTCATGCTGTAGACTTGTCGATAGGATATGTGATATGTCATATGTCACATATTTTTTTTCGTTTTCTTTTAGTGTTAACGCTTGTAGAAAAACATCTTGGCTACGGGCTCTGAATGGTGTTTAATATTCAACAATATAAGTTACGCAGACGACATGGTTTTGTTAACACCGTCAGTTAACGCGCTTAACATTTTGATGAGAAAGTGTGAAATATATGCTAAATCTCATGGGCTCAGGTACAATGCTAAAAAGAGTGAATTAATGCTTTTTAAAGCGGGAAAGAAAACATACTCAGTCCCTAAAGTGAAGTTAGATGGAGCTATACTCAGTTGGGTCAAGAAGTTTAAGTACCTGGGCCACTGGGTCACAGATGATATGTCAGATGAAACTGATATTGAGAGGGAGCGTAGAGCATTGTCAGTTCGATGCAATATGCTGGCTCGCAGGTTCGCACGCTGCACAGTTCCAGTAAAAATAACTCTATTCAAGGCGTATTGTCAAACATTTTACACATGCAGCCTGTGGGTCAACTATACGCAGAAAACTTATAATGCTCTGCGAATCCAATACAATAACGCGTTAAGAATGTTGTTGGGTTTGCCTCGCTTCTGTAGTGCTTCGGCAATGTTCGCTGTCAGTCACACAGATGACTTTAGTGCGATTATTCGAAAGCGAGCGACATCGCTGATGCACCGAGTCTGGGGTGCACCCAATAATATTTTAGCCCTTGTAGGCAATGATTACACGAGCGATTTTATGAGACGCTGGTTTGAGTTGCATAAACCTATCGCTCAACTAGTGGGTCAGTGATTCGCCCGTTGTGATGTGTTTTGTTATGTTTTGTTATATTTTGTTCTTTTTATGTACATACTAACATAGCTATAAGTATTGTAACTTACTAATACTATGGGTGAATATCCTGAAATAAATTCAATTTAATTTAATTTAATTAATACTTTATGGACTAGATGAGTATACGTATAATAGACATAGTTAAGTTCCCAAGGAACGTACCTCGTCTCCACAGCCGCGTCGGTAGCCAAAGCACTTGTAAAGCAAGTCCCGCTCGCGCGCCGATACCAACGCCAGTAGACCCCGCTGGCACAGCGCGCGCTCCGCCGACACTCGCGGAATAGTGCCGCAACGCTCCTTGTCCATGTCCTAAATGTGTTCATGGTTTAAGTAGGCGACAGCCTTAAGCGATTCAAAAACCTTTTTTTCTATCTTTCTTACTTAGGTATGTACTGACCTGAAACACTTCCAATATATTGGACAGTTGGTCAGGGTATTTAGATAGCTTCTGCAATGCACCGGAGACGACGCTGCGCTCCTCGAAGTTGAGGAAGTTGAGCGGCGTGTCGAGCGTGGGCACGTGTGGGACTGGCTCCAGGAGGGGCGCGCGCTCCAGCCCGCCCTGCGTCAGAGCCTCGCCCACCGTCGAGCAGAACCGCTCGTACTCGATCAGGCGCCGCCGACCCGGTGCAGAGAATCTGACGGGTCAGTAATAAACTTGAGATAGATTTTATAACATATCCATTGTATTCCCCAAAGGAGTAACTTTCGCAGAACAATATTCATGTTTTGAACCACCTAATTATTATTGGAGTACCTAGCGATCTCTTCTATTTTCTATAAAACAAAATATTTTTAGCACCGAAAAAAAATTTTGCGCGAACATCTTTTTGAAACGATTTCCGTAAATTGTTTGTTTAATTTTTCCATAACTTAGTAGAAAAGAAAATTTCAACACGATAGTATATGTCGGCGAGGTGCCAGGGTTTTCGTGTTCGGAATCCATCGTAATGAAAATACAAACTGAATATTGCTTAGTTTTCTTCCCAGTTGACTTTTGGGACAGCAGTCCATCGAATCTTGAACTGACTGGATTCTTTTTTAATCCAATAGACATTCAAAGTGAATATAAATGTTATAATAACTGCAACCTCCTTTGAAATTACTGTACAATAAATCTTGGGTTATAGCTGAATATTCAAAATTGATATTATAATGAATTTTATCATAACTCCAGATGATAATATTTTACATAAATAACATTTAAGTAAGCAAACTCCGTTATTTTACATAACTTGCTAACAGATGGAGCTATTAACAAGTTGTGAATATTTTACTTATAGATTAAAATAACGACAAAGAAATCAATTAGAATTATTAACAATTCTAATTGATTTTATTTTAGACGTTTAAATCATTAAATAATAAATTAAATAAATATCCAACGTTTTCCAAACACTCAAATAGTCAATACAGTTTCTAACTTATACTGAAATTTGATAAATAACAGCATTGTGGTTGTAAATAACTATTTAAATATCAAATTTAAATATTCTAGACATTTTCATAATAATATAATCACTAAATATTAATTTGCGCCCACATATAATTAGTCAGTGGGCGAACCAGTTAGTTCCAACATTGATACAGAGATGGCGTTAAGACCGTAGTTCTGGCATACAGGAAACTCACTATATTATTAACTTCAAAGCGTGTGGCTAGTGGCTAGTGCATGTATCCACAAATTATAACGTACACTTCCATGAGCGTGTCCATCTCTAGCGGTGAGAGCACGAGTTTGGCGCTGGCGAGGCCGCGGTAGAAGTCCGCGCGCGGGATCACCAGTTCGTTCCGAGGGTCGAACTGCTTTAGGAATTCGCGTGGACGCAGACCTTCGCGCACCATCTGAACAAAGAATGAATCAGTTGATTGACTGTCTACTCGCTTAACAACTCTTAAACTTTAGGTATAGTTTGGCGAATACTTCCTCAACGAAGCAACTAGACGCTGCAAAGTGGTTGATGTATAAATATACTAGGTAATCCAGGTTTCAAATTAGAAAAAAAAAGAAACCAGCTAGCTGATAGCCGTAAATGTTTCATTTGCATTCTACTTCCCTCTTACTTCACGAGTCATGTTGTAGTGTTTTCATACAAAATTATTCATATAACGCCCTCGTTAAGCCATTAATAAGTATGAATACCTTGCCCTTGATTTTGGCGAGTATCTGCACGATGTCGGTTTGCAGCGGATCCACGGTGGTGACGTGCGGCGGCTTGGGTGCCGTGGAGGGACCGGCGATTGTCGCGCTCTCCGTCGGACGCTCTTCCAACTGATAACCGAAATATTACAAGAGGATAATATAAACACTGTAGAAATACCTTACTTACTAGGTTATAGACCAAACCGGGTGGGTAGGGCCAGAAAGCAATCACAGTTAGGATTTAAATGTAGGCAGTGGTACCTCGTCGAGCAGCCGCACGTAGCTGAAGCCAAGGTCGTCGAGGTAGCGGTCCTCGAGCGCGCGCACCAGGGCCGCGGCCGGCAGCACGCCCAGCCGTGCCAGCACGCGGCGCACTTGCGAGCGGGACACGTGACCGTTGTTGTGTCTGGACATAATTGTACAGTCAGTAGCATAAGTAGCTGAACAAATTCAAAATTTCAAATTGCCTACATACTTTTGTGTTCTTACTAATCTTTTTTTTCTCTACACAAAAATAGTATAAAAGAGATTTACTTTACTTCAAACGAAGAAAAAAGATGTTTCAGTTTAACTAAATGCATATATATGAAATTTTGATTTTGTACAGATATTTATGCTGCTGACTGTACAAATCATAACAAGCTCACAGTTTTTAAATTCGAAGGGTTAGGTTCACTGATATTTCCTACCCCTTTTGCGTGCGAATTGCATGACCCGGATAGTCAAGTACAAGTTTGTTGAAGGGACAACAAAGAAAGCAAATAAACATAGAGAACTGCAGGTACCTACTCTGTCCTGGTAATCGATATAGCAGTAAGTATTAAGTATAGGCCACCTTTGAATTAATGCTATCTCGATTACTATGGCAGTACTACTTGCTGATTCGTTACAAACATACCGTAGTAATTACATGTAGTCTTTGAAAGGCTTGTTGGGCGTCATCTTTGTACAAAAGTCCAAGTAAAAACCTTAATACAGTCTATAACTATAAGCTACGGCTAGTATTCTTCATTTATGAGCTCCTGAACCTCGGCGTTATGGCGTACAAGTACTTACTCATCATGATCAGAGAAGGCAGGTCTCAAGTCTATGGAGCGCTCCTTGCAAGCCGCCCGCACGCGCAGCAGTGCAGCTTCAGCCAGGTCTTGGTGGCGCGCGCCCTCACCGCGATCCTCAGCTGAGCCCACCGGTGGTAGCGCGGCCACCGCTTCCGCCGCGCCACCCGCTGATACCTCCGGGTGCTTCTCTAGCTCTTTGATTGTGAACACTAAAGGAAAAGATAATGTTATGTTATGCTTATAAGGCATGTAATTAATTTTGAATTTGGTGGAGAGCAGAGACAAGTTAACCAGTCTTCAAAAATAAATAAAAGTATTTTTGTGTATATTATTGAGTAGGTATACCTATACAAAATCAGATGTAAAAATATCTTGATACTAAAAACGTAATACATACATACATACATATACACTCACGCCTTTAATCCCCGAAGGGGTAGGCAGAGGCGCAACTAGTGCACCCACTTTTCGCCGTTATTCCGTCCCATGATGTGATAGGGGGCGAGCCTATCGCCATATCGGGCACAAATTCCAGACGCCGGGCTGACACTGAATTTTAAAAAACCCAATATCACTGCCCGACCTGGGAATCGAACTCAAGACCTCAGCATTGCAGTCATACCGTAATACAACTACGCCACCGAGGCAGTGTTAAAAAAACGTAATAGTTACCTTTTAATAATTTCTTGATAATACAAAATGAAATAAGGCTACGTACTGCTATAATAATATTTTCGTAAAGTTCGTCTCGTCCAAACAATGTGAACTGGTGACCATGAAAGAGCAGAATACCTTGATCGCAGTCATCTTCAAAGGTGCGCCAGCAGACTCGGTCGTTGTCGTTGGGGTCGAGGTAGTGTCGCAGCACGCAAAGCACCTCGGAGGGCGACAGGATCGTCCCCAGCCCCATGGCATCCATGGCGCGCCGGAATTGTTGCGGCGCGATGCGGCCGCTGTTCAGAGGGTCGTAGTCCTGGACATCGTTAGGACACATTTCTCTACTTTTGCTATGGGCATCTAATATAGGTACTTATTATAATCAAAGACCGAAGCATTGAGCTAAGGCTAAAGGTTTTCCGTAAAAACTTCCCGGAAATTCTTAACATGGGGTATCTATACGAGATAAGGGAGTATAGGACTCTGCGAAGACTAGAAGATAGCTGATAGAGAAGAGTGGAAGATCTCCCAGTCCCATCGCTTTACTCGATTTACATTATCAAACATACCCTGAAGAACTCGGAGACCCTAATGCTCCTCTGCATGACGAACTGCTGCACCCTTAACATGAGGTCTATGAGCTGACGTGAGGGTTTGGGTGGAGTTAGAGCTGGATGGAATACGTCGGAAACGCCCAGCGGCGCGGTGGACAACCCTGCCGCAATCTCCGGCCGAGAGAACTTCGGTAACGTTGTGTCAATTACTGCATTTGGGTTCTTGTAGTCCTGTAGAATAATGAAAATACTGTAAGAACGTATAATATGTTATGGTTATAGACCAAACACAGAAGTTTCTTGGTTTCTATTTGACACATCAAAGATTACTTGTTGATGTGTTTGTATATGTATACCTACATAGTTACATAAAACTATACAAATCATAATTAGGGCTATTTTAAGATTTTCCAGTGATGTGAGATTTTTTCTAACCGGCCCAAGTCCTTGTATGCCCTCCTTCTTAACAGCTTCAACAGCCCTGAGGAATTCGACATAGTCCAGCGTGTAGGAGTCTTTGATGAACCGGCGCACCAGCAGGTTGAAGTCCTCGGGGGAGACTATCACGCCGATGTAGTTTAGGAGCCGGGCGAAGTGCGCAAACGTTATGCGCCCATCGTTCTTGGCTACCTACGGTACAATATTTTTGAGTCGTCTTAAACAGTGTAAATATATTAAAATGGCTAGGAACTTTAAGATGAAGTTGTGATTAAAAGTGGTAATAAGAATAATGTCTGGTAAAACGATTCACTGCTAGTTATGTAGATAAGCCTTCTATACGATAGACAGGACTATCTGTATGGTGCGTTATGTATTGTCTGATTAATATTTTGAGCTTTTATAACACAGTAATCTAAATATCCCCAATGTCTTATAGCTTACGTATTAAGTACTAGGTTTTGGTCGCGGCTCCGCCCGCGTGAATGAGTTTTCCCAGGATAAAAGTCCCGCATTATATTTTCCCGGGATAAAAAGTAGCCTATGTGTTAATCCAGGTCATAATATATCCGTGCGCCAAATTTCATTGAAATCGGTTCAGTAGTTTTTGCGTGAAAGAGTAACAAACATCCATACTTACAAACTTTGGCGTTTATAATATTAGTAGGAAGTAGGATAGGATTGATCCCGAGTAGAACCTTTGCGATGCAGATTACGTTTGCTAAACACAAGTGACACCACTGGGAGTTTACAATATCGTAACTATGAATAGTTTTCGAATAGGTAGAGCACCAATGTTTTCAAACTGACTCTACTGTGATGGCAAGGGAAGTAGCTTAAAGATATTTTTTCTTTCATTATTGCTGCCACCTTCCATTATAAGTGCACCAAGTTTTATAATAAATCATCAGACTTCTCTACAATAAGCTATGGACATACAAGTTCATAGTCTTGGAAGTACGGCTTGAGCGGCAACTCTCGGTCGGCGATGGTGGCAAGCAGACAGCACAGTCGACGCAGCTGCCATTGGTCCAGTTTATGGCACTCGGGCTCCGGTGGAGGTGGGCATGCCTCCAGGATGCAGTCAGCCGACGTCTTGTCGCGACCACCGGTATCTAGAAATATATTGGTTTGACAGATGTCCTGAAGACCTTGGATGGACAGTTTGAAATTGGATTTAAAATTTACCTTTTTATATTATGTACAATTGTAAATATTTCAGATTTCTTTTTAAAATGAGCCGTGCAGTCTTGACTTGTTTTTTTTTTGGGGGTAGTACTGTTTTCCTTTTTTAAATCTGTACCCTTAGCACGAATTTACGCATTATCGTATAATACGACGCACTCTTAATAAAACAATGACATAATCCAAAATCGTCGTGGAATCGTCACAAAAACTAAACTATGTATACGACATTTTTTTTAAGTTGGGCGGGGTACGAACATAAATTCAAACGATTTTGACACTATTCCCAATGTTGAAAACACGATTTTTTTTTCTTAGTCGATGCAGCTTGCCCTTTAGGGGCCATATTTTGCTAAAACTCATCTAGCCAAAATTTTCGATTAGGTCATTGTTTTATTAAGAGTGCGACGTATTATCGTATCGTTAGACGATACCATACGTCAAAAAAGAGACACGTGCTGACATTTTCCGCACATTTTGACACATGCTTGATTTACTATTCGAAATTTACACGCACGCAATGTTCACGCAGTCGTATTTTAGTTCCAAAAACGCACACTGGGGTGTTGTTGAAATTTCTATACAAAAAAATAATTCGTCGAAACCATTACGTTAGCTATACCTATGATAGCGCGTAAATTCGTGCTAAGGGTACTGGTAGGTTAGTGTCCAGTCTACAATCACACACTTAACTATTTAATAAATAGGAGAAACTAATTAACGGCTAAGAGTATCAGTCAGTTCCCAGTTAAGACGATATCACTAAGGTTTAATGAGGGTCCGAGCAAGTCCACAAGCATTTAATTAAAAAAACCGTATACATTTTACTAAGATAACTTTATTATAAGTTGGATATGTGAGGTACTGGACCTTCCCCATGGATGATCTGGCAGAGCTGGTGGTACAGCACACGGCCGTCTTGCGCCCTGAAGTAGTCCGCTAGCTGAGCGATCTCCGCGTCAGAGAGACCCACCACGGAGCGCAGTGGACCCGCAAGAACCGACACGAACTTTGACTCTGGAAAAGGTTTGTGGTTGACCGAATGCTGAAGAATCCTTGACCTTACGGTAATTATAATTATTTTATTATAAGTCTTATATTAAATATATTTTTCAATTGCTGGGCATAGGATTTCTCTACCATTGAGAGAGGTTAATTACGCTATTCTTGTGGAGACGACTGCCCTCGGAAGTTGGAAGTGCGGAGGAAACAAATTTGTAGTACCTAATGTATCTGTAGATGGCGAATGCTATAACGTAAGGGCCCTAAGTCCTTTTTTTAGAAAATTTTCAGCCGTTCAAGGATTTTACTCGACTAATGCCCGATTTCTGAATCTCCCAGTTAAACTTTCAACTATTGATCCATTAAAGTTAAACTTAAGATAAACGTCGGTTGACTTTCACTGTGTTTCTGAACATATAATGAAGCATTCGATAACTATGAAGCCGACAACCAGTTCCTTATTTTGCTACTAGATGGCTCTTTTTTAGCAGTTGACTTTAAAATGATTTTTATTATAAACATTCGTAACTAATAATTATTTTATATACAATAATAACTTACTTTAACATAGATCAACGCCTAAACATTATTTTATTTTTATTTTGTGGTAATTTGTTATTTGTCTCTGGCTGATGAATGACATCATTGCCGAATTAAAAAAAAAGTCAAACAATTCAACAAAATGTCTTATGGGAGTTTTGGCGGGAACTTGGAAGTGTCATGAGGTGCTCTTGTTTTAATTCATTATTTTGGTGATACTTAGTGTTATATTGCATAATTATGGTGGTATATTATCCAATATAGTTCTATTAAAGAGCTCAAATGAAGTGAATTGAAATAATTGTGCTAATCAAGTGTTTTTTTTGTTGCCGCCAAAACTCCTCGATAAAGTCTTGGTAAGATAGCCACTGCTTTACTTCGACATACTACAGATAATAAAATAGACAAATCAAACTTGACATTGGCAAAATGTGAACACAAATGCCATTTTAAAAAAAAAAATAAAAAAAAAAAAAATAAAAAAAAAAAAAAAAAAAAAAAAATGTCTTATGTCATGTTAGCACTAGTTTGCTAATTTGTGTTTTATGTAGTTTTATTTAGAATTTGAGAATTTATAACACTACTGAAACTGTTGTGATTGGCCGTATCAATTATGTTCCTCTATATTGTAAATAATATCTAACAAGTTGTCGTCGTTTGTGACAAAATGACACGTCAAATAGTTATGGAACAGATAAACGGCCAAAATTGGCCAGTTAAGTTAAAGTAAGTTTAAGCTGAGTTTATCTTGCAGTGCATGATTCAGAAACGCAACTTCATGGGTTATCGAACCAATAGCGCTAACGGATAGATAAACTGCCGTCAATAGTACTTCAGAAACCGGCCATAAGACGCCTATTGTAAGAGTATGTTTGCAAAATAATGATTACTACCTAGTGCTATAAAATAGTTAGAGTACCAGAGATAAGCGAGTTGCCCTCAGGGTCGAGGGGTCTGTACCACTCCCACAGGTCCAGCCCGACGCGGAACACAGCTGCACGGATCTTGTTGCATGTCTTCCACACGTCAGCCAGACGCACTATCTGTTACAAAATACAATCCCTAATAAATTGTAGAATAAATTTCTAATAATTATAATCAGTCCAGAACTGATCTTTCTTAAGGGGATTCATGTTAACACAGGCGATCAAAGTGATCATGTTACCTGAATGTTAAAATAAGTTCGAGAGAATATCGTCTTCTAATAGTTAATTCTCTTGATGGTCGTTATAACTACGCCGGCGTGCCTAGTTGCTTCAACACTGCTAGAAGACATGCATAATGAAATATGAATAACTTTCCCAAGTATTTAGAAGTAATTAGGTTTCAAAAGCACGCCAAGGCTCGCGCTGTGTGGTTATGAAAGGCTGACATTACAGTAATGAATGCCTTATTTCCACCGCACATTCTGAATGAACCATAAGCGTTCACGTGCGTGATTATCGTCATACAAATCATACATTAAAACTCATTCATGCGAATATACATATTATACTAGCGGCCAATTGGTGATGTGTGCTGGTGGATAGGCAGGGAAACCGGGTTTTTTTAAACACAAATATTGTTTTAGTGAATTCTTGCGTGATATGGCAAGTCTATCGCTGTAAAGCATTATCATAGAAAGAAGATAAGTTGAACAAACTACTCTGGCTCTAAAGCATATAAAGCGCATACTTACAGTATCATGCATTTTGACGACCTTTAATGTTTGCGAAAGGAAAGAGGTACCAACAGGGCTTCTCTAAATTTTTAACATGGATTTAGTCTTCTGAAAGTAAAATGTGAATTTGCAATGGAATTTTGATATTGTTTCCAAAAATATTGTCACTCTTTCGGCAAACACTTGACTTTTGACAAATGACATAATTTTTTTATTTGACACATTTAAATATCGTTTGTCTATACGTAACTAAAGTTTATTCTATAAAGTCTCTATAACGTAAGGTTACAGCTCTTCCCGAGTAAGCCTATATAATTTGTAGAAAATATCAATAAAGAAGAACCAAATAAGTAATATTGCAGCAGTAATAAGTAACTAATTAACTAAAATAATTTGGGAAAGGAAAGTTTAGCTTTAACTTGGTGTTTTTTTTTACACCAACTTCACTTGTCACACTTCACACATTATACAATTGGCAACATCATATTGTTACAGAGCGCCAAGATTGTTACAGACAAAAAAACTTATTAACCATACACAGATGCAATTTATTTGACAGATGTACCCAAACATGTGGGGCATTCTTCGTTACAGGTTAGATAAATTACTCTAATTAAAAAGCTTGCAACTTTTGTTTAAAAGATTTAAGGGAGAAGGTATTCCGTAGAGGAGGGGGGATTATATTCCAGTACTTAGTAGCGCGGTAACGAAAGCTGCCCATGAATGCTGCGGTCTTATGTGTAAAAGATAAGATAAGTGTATAAGTAGCAACCGCTTTTGAAATTTTGCACTGACATACCGTGAAAGACTACTCAACATCTTCAGTCCTCCTCCACGTTGGCTGAGTTGCTGCTTAAACGAAATGTACCTGAATGCGACATATTTTTTTAATTCAAACCTATTAATACGCGAGATATATTAAAGACATTTACATGTATTAATCAGCAATAAATAAAAAGAAAAAATTAAAATCAAGTTTTTGTTTTCAATGCAATGCAATCAGCCCTGTATTATATACTGCCCACTGCTGAGCACGGGCCTCCTCTACTACTCAGAGGGGTTAGGCCTTAGACCACCACGCTGGCCTAGTGCGGGTTGGCAGACTTCTCAAACCCTCGATTTTTTTTATGGAGAATTCTCAGGTATGTTGGTTTCCTCACGATGTTTTCCTTCACCGTTAAAGTGAACGATAATTGATAAACAATACACACGTAACTTCGTAAAGTCGGAGGGTCGTGTGCCTTGGGTTTTGAACCTCCGGACATTGTCTCGGCAGACCGTTCCGTTCCCAACTAGGCTATCGTCCAGTTTTGTTTAATTGCTCTAAAAAGAAAAAAAATAACTTTAAATTGAATCAAACTTTGTTTAATACTATGTAGAGATAAAAGCTTGTCGCGAGATTTACTTTTGTAAAGATCAAGTTACATAATTATTGTATTATCAACGCTATCTTGGGTCGTCCGCCATATTGGATTTAGAGAGGTTATTTTATTTTTTGTATACTTCTCAGCAAACCCTTTCATATGATACCCATATTATGGACGTGCACAAAAAATAACTAGTCCATCATCTTGGGCCGTCCGCCATATTGGATTCAAAATGACGTCACTTAGTTAACAATGCATTATCACCCAAACTGAACGTGTATGCAAAATTTAACACAATCGGTTTAGGATAACTGCTTCAAAATCTACTTGCAAGATTCCACCCGAACAAACATAGTTACATACATACATTGTAAGTTAAATAAAAGCTTTTAAAAGACTGCTGATCTTTGGGGAATTTCGGTTAAAATGTATCACATATTATTGATGTCATTGTACCCATCTAGCAGCGGTTTTTAATGGTTGTGTCGCAACCATGTGTTTCCTGATCTGATGAAACAAAGCAAGGTGATACCTGTCTTCAAGGCTGGTGATATATCGGATCCTTCGAACTTCCAATTTCAATATTATCCACACTGAGTAAGTTATTTGAAAAAAATATTCTAAATCAATTATTGACACATTTTGACGACAATAACCTACTTCATAGGAAGCAGTTCGGATTTACTAGGGATCGGTCCATCATTGATGCGGGGTGGATCTCTTGAAAAATATTTTTGAGGCCTGGAAAGAGTCACACAATGCTCTTGGCGTCTTCTGCGACTTGTCTAAGGCATTTGACTGTGTACATCATGATACTCTGCTCAGAAAAATACACCATTACGGCATTAGAAACACGGCTCTCAATCTTCTGACATCCTATTTGAGTAGCAGGGTTTATTGTCTCGGACCTCATGTTTTTCTTAGAGCAAAGTTCAAAGAGATAAATATTATTACCATAATATCGCAATACATATTTGCAAATCTTCTAATGTTCGAAAAAATATTGCAAATTTTGACCGAATATGCGATATTCTTAATAAACACACTAGGGATAAAAATAAACTTGTAGTACATGGTACTCGTCTCCATAAAATAAGATTTTTTTTTGTTGGTCAATGCGTACGCTTCTTCAATAAACCTCATATGCATATTGTTAATCTTCCAATAGAAAAAAATAAAAAAACTACTGTCAAAGATTGATAAACGCGATGAGTTAGATTACGAGCTTGTTACGAGCGGTGAAAATAACGGGTGTCATAGGGAATAAGGGGGGGGGGGCTGGTTTCGAAACAAAACAAATCCTACTCTAGTATCTGTGAACACACAGATACTAAACAGTAGGATCACTAAGTCATAAATAGCAATGAATCAGTGTAGCACTACATCAGGTATAATATTTACTGGCTCGAGAGCTGCCATCCAGATATGTAGGTTGGGTCATACAGAACTAAACGAATTTAGTAATAAGGGTTGTTTTATAATAACCGAAGTTATTTTTTATGAAGCAGCGTTATGTATTAATCTAGCTTGGAATAGAAACTGCATGAGTCAGTATGGTGAAAATATTAACAATAGGAACGATCTCCACGCCTAAAGACGAGACAGCATGGCATGCATGTAAACACTCTAGCAACTTATTTCATAGCTCCATAGTTCTCTTTCCATTAAAAAGTATGATGGGGTAAATGTTTAATTATTTATTATAGTATGGAAGGTGCTATCTTCTCTCATCAGCACTGTAAACTTTAATATGCCCTCTGACAGTCCCTGGGACGCGGGCGTTTCACTCATCAATCAATTTGTCAATGGGATCCAGAGCTGGTACCGTGCCGTTACGAGCCCTACGTCCGGGACACGCTGCCGTCCGTGCGTTATACTACGCGATGCATTTCATTGAAGCACCGTTTCAGCAGGTGGGAGCGAGTCGGAGTATTAAGCAAGAGATGGATCGTGGGCGTCGCGACCGCGTCGGCTCGAGGTGCCCGCCGCGGAGGAGGTACAGCACCTGCGCCGTGCCGCTCGACACGGACCAATGACGTCAGAGGATCGATCCGGAGCACGGCGGGCGCCTCTCGCCGCCGCCCCCGCCGCCACCCCGATCCCCCGCGCCCTCGCTTACCGCCCTGGCCGCTACCAGCACCGCGACCCGCTGTCATTTTAATACACGTGAGCGTAATGTGGAGCATAAAGTGAGGCGAGGGAGCGTACATTAATGTGGCACGGGCACCCATGTGCGGGCTAAGTTTCAGGACCAGGAACAGCCCTTCGCAGAAAACTTCCCTCCGATGGGGCGACAGCTGTTTCGCGCGTGAGCCGAGCGTGTAACGCACAGGCGACGGACCAGGGTGCATCAGTGCTGAGTGCCGCGTCAGTGCCGCGCTCTGTGGATCCTGTGCGTTCCTGGTAATGGTGGGCGATTTAAGGCCGAGTGGCAAACGCCCGGCCAGCCACTGACCCTCCGCTGCCACCTAATATCGACGTGGGATATTTTAACACATAAATAAGTAAGTAATGACTGATTTTGCCTGATTACTCTGTTATTAGTTGAACAATATAGGAATATTAATGGCATAAATACACTTTGTTATGTAGGGTTTGTTGAGAATTTTGTTTAGATTTTAGACCATTAATACAGTTTTTATTCTGTTTTTACACCTCTCGAGAATAGTTCGAGCTAGATCAGGCGAGACTCTACGTAATAAAATCGCAATTAATGATCACGTGGAACAACGTTTTAAATTATATAGCTATTTGCTTTCTCTTGAGCGTAACTTGCTAAATTTATGGTATTTTTTAGTCTTTAATAGATGATTTGTGACTGTCACTATTGTGGCTCTTCGTCGTCGTCGCGAGGGATATAATGCTTAGGAAGGTATTTTTCGGTGATATAACTAATTGAAACGTTGGCCCAAGCGGTTGCATAACGGTCTGCTAAGTTTGTAAGAATCAAAGTCCAGCGGCATGGAGTAGAAAATTTAGATTTTGGTATCATAAAATTTTACCTTCGTATCTGAGTGTAATCAATATATTTTTTTAAAGGCAGATGAGAACTGTCAAAACGTATTAGTCCAGTATCTGTATAGTGTACGAGAAGCCTAAAATTTAGAAGAAGCTTTTGCCCAATAGTGGTAGTGTATACAATATAAGCTGATATTATCATTTAATGGTTTATGTTTATTTGAATTTAATTCCATACTAAATAATGCATTGGATGATTGTATCATCCATTAATGAAATTATTTACTAGAATTCATATACAATGGCTTCACGATAGTAATTAGATTGGTAACATAAAAATTGTAATTAGACTCGCTCTGCTGGATAAAACTTTATTTATTTATTTATTTATTTATTTACTAAAAATTTAATTAAGGTTTTAAGGTTTGCTGGTCTGCTATTGCTTCATTTAGTGGTCGGAAAGGTTCACCACAGGCTCTTGGGGTAGCCTATCAACAAGTACCTAAAGATTAACATCTCTACTATCTGTTATTATTATTTAATCTTGATATAGGGCCTGAAAACTCCGTAGCCACCAATAGTTGATAGCTTTCCTAATGACTCTAAAGCCATGACTCAACCTCTTACCACCAGTTTCCAACAGGTGCAAGACAAACTACCAAGATGATCAACATAGCCGGCGTGATCTCCATCATTCTCTTCTACGTGCTAATCCTGGCTGTGGGCATCTGGGCTGGCCGCAAGAAACCACCTGGCAATGACTCCGAGGAAGAGGTGATGCTAGCTGGCAGGTCCATTGGACTCTTCGTCGGCATCTTCACTATGACAGGTAAGTCCTTGGATAGCTCTACAATAAGGGTGATATGACGTAATTTATGAATAGAGTTGGTGTATTAATTCCAAGTCTGGTCGAATAGATGGTCTTAAAGTTAAAGCGGTTATCCATCATTAATACGTCTAATCTCCTGTCTCTTTAAAGGGAAGGATCTTACCATCAGGCATTTCATGCAAATGACCAGCAAACGCTACTTCGATCGGCGGTAAATCACCCAAATACATTAGTCCGCAAAGCGTCAATATACACTCCATTCGACCGCGCCAAATGGAGACGGCCGCGTTCAGTCCTAACCGATCCAGAGGACGATATCACTCTGGCCATTCGCAGTAAGAACGAGTTCCTAAAACTCCTACACTCTACACGACCGCAGTTCCGTTCTCGCCGCCGAGGACCTCGCCGCGTTCCCCGTCGCCCCCCCGACCCTCCTAACAGTTCCGGCCCGCGTGCTGACGAAATAAATGGATAGGATTAGATTAAACACCAACCTTCCCCACTAATCGTTGATGTCTCATCCTCTCCCAGTGACCGTCCTGAGCCGAGGTTCGTAACCCGTTAGTGGGTTGCCCTCAGCATGGTTACTTAAATCAAGGGTTGCGAGCGTCTAAAGCGTTCACCCGAAAGTCCGGTGTGGCCAGAAAAGCCGACTCGCGGCAGGCTACTGGCCGGTAGGACCATTAAAAAAAAAAACAAAAGGGAAGGATACTATGGCGTTTGAATTCGTAGTCAACACGTTTCGAAGTCAGGTAAGGTAAGTATTGCAAGATTAATCATAGATTTATTGCGGCCCTTTAAGAACGTAGAAGGTGGCAGGGGAATGGTTGCCATAGAATTAGAGTGCCCTACCGCATATACTTCTCTTCCAAGTGCTTGTCCTGTGATTACGAAAGTTGTTAATTGTTTAGCTTCATGTGACCTGCCCTAGTAATGGGCAAGTTAATTAATTCGCGTCGTGAATGGCCGCCCCAACCGTTGTAACGTCTTTTACATCTTTATGTGCTAATAAAGGTTTGTAATTCGGGTAGGTATATTCCGGGGGAAATATTTGGTTTACTGCCATGTTTATGATAAATAATTATTGCTGTAAATAAATCAAAATTATCTTGCCTTTTGCGGATCTCGCTATTGCTTTTAATAGCAGAAGATAGGCATATTACTGAAATGTCACCTAGTGGTAAATTATCATCAAAGACGAAACACACCCTCACTCTTACTGCTGCATTGTTAACTTTCGCCTACGTGGCCATATACGTGGCAATATAACCCAATATAACCTCTATTTTATTTGACAGCTGTAACCACAGACTAGCTGAACATTGCATCGTGGCCACAGAATAAATAACTTCATAGAAGTAATGCTATGACATTTGAGCGTACACTCTCATAGACATCAAGAAATTTAGTTGTGCTGTGACCCCTTGTGACAGTTTATCGATATCGATAGATACTGTTTGTTTATGGGCTATGATAAATTTACAGACGTGCTAAAATCAACACTTTTCGATTAATCAACTGCAAATACCTATCTATACAAATTGCTATTTTATATAAAGGGATAAAAAAAAATAAAACATATGAAATCCTTAATTTGGTATTAAAATACCAAATGAGGTCTGGGTGCATACAAGCTCTCGTTAAGAGGCTGTTACTTTATAAGAAACTTGGGGCATACCGGATTTCTCCAAAATGAAATTACGTCCGATTTTCGCTTGCTATTTACAGCGGTTTTCATACCTTTCTAAATTTCATTCACACTAAAATGGTTTGGCATTTATAATATTATTATTTTTTAGAAAATTGTTAGAAATTATGGAGCGAATGGAAAGCACTGTAATTAGCAAATGAAAATCGACCGAAATTTCGTTTCGGAGAAAGCCAGTAATTCTCTGTTCTTTTCTGATTTCCTTAGCATTAAAATAGATACCCAAGAGGTCTGGGTCTGACAGAGAGCTACTTAAAATGGGACATTAAAAATAAAACACGGCGGTATCATTCATGTTATATAAGTATGATCATTTAGCCACTATGGGGTTAATGGCAAAGCCCTTGAATTATTTAAATCATATTTAAGCAATAGGGTACAAAGTGTTGATGTGAATGGAAAACGATCTCCTGGTTCTATAGTTTTCCGTGTTAGTAAAACATTCAATATTGAAGTGTTTCGAGCAAACACGGTGCTGTTTTTTCCATTGCCAATTAGTACGAGCAAGAGCACCGATCCATTTTTGCCTCACGGTATCATCTGTGGGGAATCTGCAATATAACATATTGTATGAAACACACTATGAAAATATATACTAGTATTCCCGACTTAAGCCCTCGCGCATGTTAACTGAGTGCCTTTTACCACTACAATACCATATTTTGAAAGTACAAGCCATTTTATGCAAAACAGTATACTACGTAATACTAGCATTCATGTTATCGATAAAATATGCAGCACAACACCATTGAAAATTACTATGAAAATTGGTAATAATGAAAAATACTGAAAAATTACTGAATCGAATGGCCCACAGCCGATTATAATATGACTACAGCATAATAATAAGTATAATTACTTAGGCTTTTTGCACTTCTGTATAGGTTTTTAGCAAATATTATTGGTTTGTTGTCTACTCACCGATGGAAGCTGATGGTTTCATCTTGATTTTCTTTTCGGGAAGAATGGGATTTGCATCCTACAATAGCGCAGGACATAGTTTGTTTGCTGGGCTTTAACTCACTCACAATAGCAACTCGAAATTATTAAATTAATTCACAAAGAAATTACAAAATAGGCAAACAAATTTGACAAGCCCGCAAGGAAGTATAATGTAACCTAATTGTGTGGGCGCGTTGGCAAATTGTAACATTTGACATTCATTCGCTTTTTAATTCGGCATCGTAAAGGTAGCCAAAGGTAGCCAATTTGATGTTTGTATAGTGTACGCAAACCGTCCTTAACAACATAATATTTGTCTCTGTCTCTTCCATGCTTTTGCCCTATTTAAAAAAAAAGGATCAGTATATGAGTGTAATTTACACTCTTTCTATGAAGTTATTTATTCTGTGATCGTGGCATATGCATACTATATATTATTTACTTTTCTTTTTTTTATGCCCTTTATTTTATGTGCTATCCGTATGAATGTTATTTTTATTTATTTATATATTTTGATTTTTTACTTTTTTTATGTTGGCACACGCACACACATACATACATATAAGCGCAAATTGTATGTTTTTTCTTTTTGGGTGACGTTCCTCTGGGCCAGGTTCTAGATGAAAATCAGCGCCAAACAATTCATTGTTTGGCATTATGCTGATCTAGAACCTTTTGGCACTGTTGTGGTGGGACATATATCGTCCACATTTGTTGTTGTTTTTATTTGATTTTTTTTTATTTAGTCCTCTTGTATATTGTTTTTTTTTATAATTTTATTATTGTTTCTGTCACCACCCAATTTTGTTGCCAATAAATGTTTTCTTTCTTTTTTTATTTCTTTCTTTCTTTCTATAGGGCTTGTTAAAGGATATTAGGGGAAAATACATCACCATAGCTAGACAACAAAGTTGTCACTTCACGTGGTTCTTATGACACCGTGGCATAATCTCGGTGGGCACACCCTTTTATGTTGTAGTCAAGATTGGTTAAGTGGACGATAGCCTAGTTGGGAATGGAACGGTCTGCCGAAACAATTTCCATAGGTTCAAAACCCAAGGCACACACCTCTGACTTTTCGAAGTTATGTGTGTATTGTTTATCAATTATCGTTCGCTTTGACGGCGAAGGAAAACATCGTGAGAAAACCTACATACCTGAGAATTCTCGATAAGAATTTCGAGGGTATGTGAAGTCTGCCAATCCGCACTAGGCCAGCGTGGTGGACTAAGGCCTAAACCCTCTCAGTAGTAGGAGGAGGCCCGTGCGCAGCAGTGGGCAGTATATAATATAGGGCTGGTATTATTAAGACTGAAATAAATACGTACGTCTTTCATGACATGCTCTTCGAGTTATTCACGATTCTTCTAAAGACATTTTTTAAAGGAATGTAAAGAATCTTACATTTTTACAATTTCACGCAGTCGGGTTAGTGGGATTCGAATTTGTTGCTAAGCCTCAACGAAATGAGGTTTTACTGCGCGAATGTGACGTGGATACCTCACTAGCGTTTAACCTGGGGTGCTTTATGTTCCCTGAGTTACTGCGTTGTAGGTAACAAATAGCGATGTTTAACTTTTCACCTTCGATATTTGAAAGGTCAAACAATTTAAAGTTAAGTAATTAAAATTACGTCAGTAGCAGATTCGTGTTACATGTACTGTTGATATTTTCAGATTACAAAAATTAATAAATCTTTGACGCTCATACTGACATTTATGTTAGTATATTTATAAAACCAATTATTAGGTGCTTTGTTACTTAACGCAATAGTAAAAGTGACACGTTATATTGTCTGTGAGACTGTTGTAGAGCCAGAGACCATTCAACCGTTCCATTCTAGTTTGACAGTGCAGTAGCTATTACTGCTAAAACTATTTACATGTAAGGATGTATGTGCAGCGACATGGGTGGGCGGCGGGTACATCAACGGGACGGCCGAGGCGATATACACGTCGGGCCTGGTGTGGTGTCAGGCGCCCTTCGGCTACGCGCTCTCGCTCGTCTTTGGTAAGTCTCTTCATCATTGACAAGATTTGGTGAATACTGGTTTGGAGAGATGCTTAAATGGAAGGAGATGTAGCATTTTATCGGTGTCCTGATAGTTTTAAATAAATTTATATAGGCACCTACATTTGAAAAGCTTACTTACCGTATGTTTTATATTAGTAGCTCAGAAACACTGCATTCATTTGATGCGATATTTAACAATCACACAGCTAACGATACAATAATAATAATATACGAAGATAGACAAAAACACCGTTATTTTAAGTGTTATGTTGTACCCAGGTGGAATATTCTTCGCGAACCCGATGCGACGGCAGGGCTACGTGACGATGCTGGATCCCTTGCAGGACTCCTTCGGCAGCCGCATGGGGGGCCTGCTGTTCTTGCCGGCGCTCTGCGGTGAAGTCTTCTGGGCTGCCGGCATCCTAGCTGCTCTAGGTAAGTGATCTTATTATTTCTTGGTATATGGCTTTGTTATATAGGAGGATTTATTTTTCGTCTGCTGATTTGTTGTGAGATAAAGTAAATAAGTTATTCTAAAGTTTCGATATTTGGTGTAATCATAAGCCAGGACGTATGTTCTAATCGATCCTGTCCCTGTGAGAGCGGCATAGATGTCCTAGTTGAGTTCAATGAGATGAAGTTTTTTGGTATTCTCTTAAATTATAGAATCGTGAAGCCTTTTTTGATTCTTGTATGCTATCAGATAGGCCCAATTTAAGGTTGGATATTCTGACAGAATTTACGATAAAGTATTATTAGAGATAACTATGCCCTTTTAGGAACTAATCTAGATTATATAATTCTATCAAATATTTGTCCTTGGGGGTCACGGCCTCATAATGGCGTTCTGAATCCGCTCGTGACCGTCGGTGGCGAAGCTCGGTAATCTCATTAGCTCACATTATTATTTCACCAAACCACAACTAGTTTGGAAGAATTAACTATTCCATTCGAAGGCTGTAGATATTCCGACCGAGGCGTGTGTATAAGATAATAGAGAGAAATAATTTATTGGGAGATAACTTAGAGATTATTATTTTTTATACTCTCGGATGACAAGACGAGCAAGCTGCTCGTCTTGCCTTGTGGTAAGCGTCACTACCCTTAAACTGAAGCAACATCACTTGAACTATCAATTATAAATTGTTGGTGGGAAGACATTTTTATCCGCCCGGATAAGGAGCATCGTACAGAAGGTGTAAAGCCCCGCCGGCCGCCACTGTGGCCCACGTAAGTGTCGCGTTCTGGAATCAGCTTGTGTATATCCGGTTCACACAGGCCGGCATAATTGTATCGACTGGCAAGGGATAATCATCACTCGTCAGCAGACACTCTATTTGGATCCCACGTCGAGTACCATCAGGTGCAGAGATGTCACTTTGCCGTATCCGTATAATAAAACATTGCATTGCATTCCACTGCACTCTTCACACCATATCTATACTAATATTATAAAGAGGAAAGATTTGTATGTAAGTATGTTTGTAACGAATAAACTCAAAAACTACTGAACGGATTTCGATAAAATTTGGCACACGGGTAGATCATGTCCTGGATTAACACATAGTCTACTTTTTATCCCGGAAAAATATTTTCATCGCGGAAAAACTTTTTCACGCGGGCGAAGCCGCGAGCAGAAGTCTAGTATTAGATAAATTGGACTTTGGAATATATTCATCACCGCATTTTCTTTTCCGTAAAATATATAACCCCCAATTGGAATAATTTTGCATGCATAAATAATATTCTAAATATTTCAAGTCACGATTCACACAAGCCTCGTCCTGAATCCGCGTTTGAAGAACTTTTAAAGTTGATGAATTTTTAAAATGGCTACTACTTTACTTTGAATATTAATATTAAATCTCAACATTTTTTCTCTATCTGCAGATTTAAGAATTTTAAAATGTTGCAGTGAAGTTTTAACGTGATAACGGCGTGGCGTATTATTGAAATAAATCTTGTAAAAGTACTTTGGAAAGCCGGACTGCTTTTCAAAGTAGCAACATTAATTTCGTTATTTTTTTGTAATGTCTCCATTTCCAGTTTATACGAGGCCGTTACAAGTCCCTCCACATCAGTAATGTAAAGGAAAATTGCTTTTTTTTGGTTCGCTTTGAAGAACTTAACGGTCTATTGTTTATGTTACGTTGATGTTACGTACATAATATACCAAGTTGCTATTGAAATAGATTCCTGTATTTATTTTGTACAATATTTTATTTGAACAGAGAAAGGTGTTAGAAGGAGATGACAACAATAAACAATTAAAAAAATATTAACTTTATGAAAAATGTCTTCTTCTTCGCTTCGCTCTTGACAGAACGGTCGTGGTCACTATTATTTGTGTTCAAACGATGATGTAGCTCGCCGCACGATATCTCTCCATCTGTCTCTGTTAGACGACAATCGGGTACATTCGTGTACAGGGCCTCCTACTGCTGATTTAATTTGGTCGGTCCACCTCATTGGTGACCTACGACGAGGTCTATTTCCTTCCACTCTGCCCTGAACGACTAGACGCTCTATGGAGTCATTATTTCACCGCGAGATATGACCGAAAAATTTTAGTATACGGGACTGTACTAACTCGGATAGACGCTGCTTGATGCCGAGTTCTTGGAGAATGGAAAGGTTTGTGCGGAATTCAGTCCATGATATCCCAAGCATTATTCTCCAGCACCACATCTCTAGAGCATCCACCTTATTTTTTTCAGTTCGCGTAACGTCCATGTTTCAGCTGCGTACAGAAATATGGGGAATATAAGTGCCCTGACGAGCCTGATCTTAGTGGCCTTTCTTATGTTACGATTCCTCCATATTTTCTTTAGTTTGTCCATTGCCCCTCTAGCCATCGCCATGCGTCGTTTCATTTCGTCCACGCTACCACCATTGTTTGATATCAAAGCACCCAAGTAAACATACGACTGAACTACGTCGCAATTCGCAATTTGTGTTACTCCTGGTGCATTGACATTAGCGCGGTCCACAATCATAACCTTGGTCTTACTCCGATGAATCTTCAATCCAAATGAAAAAAATGAAAAATGTAGGTAACACATTTTCCTTTGAAAGGAAAATAAAAAAGTACCATGCCATTGGGGTATATTACACAGTCAATAATATCATGATCCTGGAATCGCGATATTATTACAAGATCTCTAATACTGAAGTGGGCTATTACACTTATCAATATTATCATCAATATTTCCACTTCAGTAAGCTGTTGACTTTACTGGAGTATGGTTGTGTTTCTGAAATCATGATAATGATAATAGATGAAAGGCAGATTTTTTGCGTTGAAAAGTAAACGTCGTAGAAAGCGTTGGGTGAAAGGAAAGACAGAAGACTGGATTTTAAAACGAAACCAATACACTCATTTGAACATCACTCAAGAAATGCTCTTGGATGATGATTTGAACGATTACGCTAATTATTTTAGAATGAGTAAAGAGTTGTTTGAGAAGCTTTTAAACTTGGTTTCACCTTATATTACTAAACAAAACACACATATGAGACAAGCTATAAGCTGTATGTTGAGGTCTTCATTTTTTTAAATTGGGTTTAAATATTTTTTGTCTTTAGAGTTCTATAAACACAAGCATGTATCGTACAAAAGAAGAAACTCTTTTAAATCATTTTTAAGTTCGTCACTTTGTTGTGACTCGGCATCGTCGGGGCTCAATACGATAGGCTGCTCACTTCCTTCCGCCATGACTGCGAGTGTGTACTGACAGAAAATATCAGGATGCACTTACACTGTCAATAATATTGAAGCCACGCCCCCTTAGTATCGTGGATTTCAAAATATCCGGATAACTAGCGATATTAACGCGATACTGCGATACGCATCAA
Source organism: Sphinx pinastri (assembly GCA_947568825.1). Classification (NCBI taxonomy): domain Eukaryota; kingdom Metazoa; phylum Arthropoda; class Insecta; order Lepidoptera; family Sphingidae; genus Sphinx; species Sphinx pinastri. The sequence continues at coordinate 1,201,268 of OX387627.1, read as the reverse complement.
TATTCCATCAGTATTATCGTGTTGTAGTAGTAGTAGATGAATGCCTCGGTGGCGTAGTTGTATTACGGTACGACTGCAAGGCTGAGGTCTCGGGTTCGATCCCCGGGTCGGGCAAAGTGATATTGGATTTTTCTATTCAGTATGAGCCCGGAGTCTGGAATTTGTGCCCGGTATGGCGATAGGCTCGCCCCCTATCACATCATGGGACGGAATACGCTTGGCGAAAAGTGGGTGCACTAGTTGCGCCTCTGCCTACCCCTTCGGGGATAAAAGGCGTGAGCATGCATGCGTATTATCGTGTTAATACGTGTATCTCGTGATATTATTGACTGTGTAATATACAAAATATCTATATCTCTGAAATACAAAATAGCAACGAAAATCTGAAATAACATACAATGCCCACTTTATACATTATTCATCAATATATTTTTTTTATATATAATAATAATTATAATATCGTACAGTTAGGAAATTCTTACAAGAAGATTCCGTCACCCAAACAATACCAGAACATACAGCACACTTGGCTTAGGCCCGTGGGTTGTATTGAATCACCGAAGTATCTTCAATACCTCGAGAATGTTTAAATAAACAAATATAAAAATAATAACAAAAACACAGATAAGTACAAAACAGGCATTAAGTACATAAAGAACAATTGGCATATCTGAAATTAACCTTTACAAAATTGACAGAGGTCCCCAAACTAGGCCATGCCTGTATCTTGGGGTACCGATAGTGTGAGGTATCGTGAGTTAGGCAAACAGTAGCACAGAAAATAAAATAAAAATTTACAACTAAATCATAAAATTGAACCTTTAAAATTATATAACATTAATTAATCCAATAACAAACAAAAATATACAAATCTCAAACTAAAAATAAATTTTAAGAAGAATCTAAACGCTTTTAACCCAGAACGGATTCAGTGTCATCGTAGTCCAGTATATGGCACTTGTCTTTTCACATTTTGCCAATGTCAAGTTTGGGTTGTCTTTTTTTATTATCTGTAGTATGTCGAAGTAAAGCAGTGGCTACCTTACCAAGACTTTATCGAGGAGTTTTGGCGGCAACAAAAAAAACACTTGATTAGCATGATCATTTCAATTCACTTCATTTGAGCTCTTTAATAGAACTATATTGGATAATATACCACCATAATTATGCAATATAACACTAAGTATCACCAAAATAATGAATTAAAACAAGAGCACCTCATGACACTTCCAAGTTCCCGCCAAAACTCCTCATCAATATTTAGTAGTCAATTTTAAAGCGTCAAAACTTCTTGATCGTCGTATACCGTTCGCTTGGTTCGCCGCACCTTGGGTCCATTCGGCAAAAAAAAAAACGGACAAAAAAATTAATTTCCAAGTGAATTAAAAAATCAAAGTCGTAATTTCATAGAACTGAATACGCCATTCGATTGCTACATTAAATAGTAACTAAAATATTATTTAGGTATTTTATCTTGAGGAGTAAATCGACTACAACCGTTTTTCTTGTATGGAAAGCTATATTTGCTTTCCATACAAGAAAACTACGCAATATGAATATCTCGTCATTTCCCTTCTGACATTTTTATGGCATAATCTTATTACTATTTGCCTCAGAATAATAAATAGTCTAAGAAGCTATACTAAAATAGCTACTAAATATATATATATATATATATATATATATATATATATATATATATATATATATATTTTATCTTATAGCTTTGATAACGTGTTAGAAAGAGATGCATACTCATTCATGTATTTGAATTTTACTTGGTTGTGACAAGTTTTTACGTAACATTTTTATGCTAGTGATGTGACAAGGTCGAATTTAAAAATATCGATAAATAAAAACTGAAATAGTTGAAATTTCGTATACGGCCTCTTAAAAATATCGATAAATAAAAACGTTTTTCACGTACAGTACGTAATTCACATAATTGCGACTTATATAATTGCTTTCTTAACAAAGATGATTAACAAAATGCGGGTTTAAAATAAAACGACACTTTTAACGACAAAATATTTTATTAGTTTAAGACTAAATAAAAAATAATAATTTTGGAGTCCCCTGAATGAATTTCAGATAAAAATGGTGAAGGTTTCAGGTTTTGATGGAACACAAATTAATAATAATGATACATTGAGTTACACAGTACTTTGTAAGTCAAGGTGGTGGATGATGTTGCAACTGTTTAGGGGTGGTCGTACCGCTTACCATCAGGCTAACGGCATGCTCGTCTCGTCATTCAATGCCATTAAAAAAAATACCAGCCCTGTATTAAACACTTCTTACTGCTGAGCATGGACCTCTTCTACTACTGAAAGAGGTTAGACCTTAGTCCATCACGCTGGCCTAGTGCGGGTTGGCAGACTTCACATACCCTCGAAACTCTTATGGAGAATTCTCAGGTATGCAGGTTTCCTCACGATGTTTTCCTTCGCCGTTAAAGCGGACGATAATTGATAAACAATACACACATAACTTCGAAAAGTCAGAGGTATGCCTTGATACCCTAGTTGGGAATGGAACGGTCTGCCGAGACAATGCCCACAGGTTCAAAACCCAAGGCACACACTTGAAAGCAAGTGAAACACACTACGTGTTTTTGGAGAATACGTGGCAAATAGTAATCTTATGCCATAAAAATTTTAGAACGAAAATGGACGAAAATTACAAGATATTCTTAATATGCATAATATTATGTAGCTTTCCATACAAGAAAAAAGGTTGTAGTCTATTTAGTCTTAAACTGTAAATCAATCTTAAAATACCTAAAGATAATTTTAGTTACTAGGTATACAATGAAATTATATAATCGAATAGCGTATTTAGTTTTATGAACTTACGACATTGATTTTTTGAACTCCGTTTGTCCGAAATTTTTGTCGCATGACACAACGTGCGCCGTCGGATCGTCGGTCGTCGCCGCGGTGACGCCAAAACAAAAAGCGATACGTCCTTCCTCCGCGAAGTGCATCTCCTAATATACCGCAAGATTTGCGTATTTTTACGACTCTGTTTAGTTATTTATTTTCTAATATATTAATTTAATTTTACGCACACCAATAGTATAAAATGTATAGTTTATTTTTTATTTTTAGAAAAAAACACTGCGTTTACTTACATTCGGCATTACTTATGGACGTATATTCTCGAAAATTTCACGACGTTATTACTTTAATTTTGTACGGTTTTGCATTTAAAATAAAGAAATCGTCTCGTTTATTTTTTAGGCGACTTTTATAACAATAAACAATAATTTTCGTTAGTTACTTTAAAGCACGATTTTGGTTGAAAACGGCAACAAGTTTGAGTCTCCGTACAATAAAATTTCTGAAACAGACGTTGGAACTTGGTGGATAGATTGAAATTAAAGAAAGATATGAAAAATGTGGCTCGTTTATTTTATTAGTGTTGAAATAGTCTTTCCGATGATGTATTAGAAATTATACAGATCATAATGACTTCTTATACAGATCAGTTTATTTTTTGAATAATCACGATGAAAAGTTGACTGAAATAGTTGAAATTTCGTATACGGCCTCTTAAAACTGATTTATAGGCCTGATATTAATCGTAAATAAGAAATGTGTGCATTGTTGGAGAACCTTATTTAGGGAAATAAATTACATTTGATGGATACATATAGGTTGCAGATGAAAGCAAGAAAGCAGGCTTATCAATGAATCCAACGAAGACTAAAGTAATGACGAATGCAACAAAAGAAAACATAAAAATAGGACAAGATGCTATCGAATATGTTGATGAATATATATATCTGGGACAACTGATATCAATAAAAGATCAATATTCAAAAGAAATTGATAGAAGAATAAGCAACACTTGGAAAAGATACTGGAGCCTGAAAGAAGTAGTTAAGAACGAATCAATCCCAATGTCAGTGAAAAGCAAACTGTACAACACCTGCATTCTCCCATGTCTAACTTATGGGTGTCAGACTTGGCCCGCCACAAGCAAAAACAACCAAAAACTGATAGTTTGCCAACGCAATATGGAGCGGAGCATGTTAAACATAAGGCTAAGTGACAGGTGGAACACCACAAAAATAAGGAAAAGAACAAAAGTAACTGATGTTTTAAAAAAAATAAAAAAGCTCAAGTGGAGTTGGACCGGTCACATTATGAGAACAAATAAGGAAAAATGGACAAAAGATATAATGGAATGGTATCCTAGAAATGGTAAAAGACAAAAGGGAAGACAAATTAAAAGGTGGGAAGATGATCTACCAAAAGGATGGAGAAGAATATCTCGCGACAGAAATCTGTGGAAGAAACTAGGGGAGGCCTATGTCGAAGGACAACCTGATCAAGAAACTGGTTGCTGAAGAACATGTAGTCACATTCTAAATTTATATTTTCGTTGTCAAATTAGATTTAAAATATTACATAAGTTAAAACTGTACGTACTATATTTGGATCAGTGAATAAAGGCTTTTATTATTATTATTATTATTATATAGGTTGCAGAAGCGGCTTTTAATAGGTCGGTCTGGAAATTTTAAAGGGAGGTCTATGTTCAGGAGAGGACTTCTTGTGGCTGATGATAATTGACGAATTATCATCATCAGCCACAGAAATTCTTCTCCTATACAGAGGGTAATGATGCTTCTGTCTCGTTCGGGAACAACCAGACATGCGTGTGTAACTTGTGAATGATCGTGTATATTGTAATAAATTTGAATATGTGACATAATATCATCATATCATAGACATATTTAGAGTGTCTGTGAGGGAGGTCTGACTGCGATCATCTATAATTCATACACTCAGACATGTGCCAAATATTCAAACCTATTCAATGGTTTTAGGGTTTGCTGCTAACAACTTGCAAACATATTGGCATGGCAGGGTACTGCAGGTTGGAAGTGAGGAGGGATGTTGCGCTCGTCAAGTTGGTGTTCAGAGTGTGGCGCGGATGGCTGTACCAGCCGGAGGTGCTGTCCGCGCTGCAGCTGTGCGTGCCCAGCGGCCGCGTCACCACTCGGCGTCTCCCGCCGCTGTTCCGCCTCCGAACACCACGAACAAATATGGGTTTGCGCCTTTGTCGCGGGACATACGATTGCTCAATACTATTTCCGAGAACGTTGATATATTTATCTGCAACCTGCAGGAATTCACAGAAGTGACCTACAGGTGTGTTGAGGATAGCAAATAACTTAGTACGACACCGCTTTACTAGATCTGTAATGGTTTTGTATATATGTATAAATAAATAAATAAATATTCACAAACTTTCGTATCATGTAGTAAAATTAATAAAATGTATCAAATAATTCGCGATAGACTAATTCGTAGATAATTTGAAACAATAGCGCGTAATGTAAAGAGAGAATTATGCCCCGTAGGCCGGTCTTGTTTAGCTAAATCTTGTCCTCGTTAGCCATCTAACAAGCTCTAACCATTGTTCCGTTGGTGATAGCAAAAGTCTCATGTTCGATGTTCTAATAGTGTGTAAAAATGGACCGATTATTACTTTAGCAGCAATATAACTTAGTATTATGAGACAATAGGCGTTGCTCGCAGTTCCCGCCGCATGAAAGATCTTCCAATTCGATACTTACTTTTCTGAGACTTAAAAGTACTCTATAATATGTTTATCCAGGATATACTCTAACTGGGTGCCAAAATTCATCCAAATCCGTTCAGCGATTGACTTCTTACAAACGTCTAAACATTAAGAAGCTTTCGCATTAATAAAATTAGTAAGATAAATATATTTTTTCTTACTTGTGCGTTACCGTCTGCTGTAAATAAACATGACGATAGTTAATTCAATCGAACGGATGAAATGCAAGTAGGCGAAAGGGTTTGGTGAAACTAAGTTGTTTGTTTTTAGGGATGTTTACGTTTGCGCTCGACCTGAAGCTCTTACAAGCCTTTCTACATCAATTATGTAAATTTCAGGTGCACTTAGAGCCACTTTGAAGAATTTAACGACAGTAGGGCTAAATATGGCTAACTTTAAGTATGTACATACTACAGTCAAGTTTAAAAATAAATTCCTTAATATTCTTGGGACCGACGTCCTAAAAGGAAAATATAAGACGTTTTGAACATATTAAATTATGTTTGGATTACTAATTACGTGGGGCGAGTGCCTCGTATTAGCCATATTAAAAGATTTAAAGGAGCCATGAATTATCCTTCAAAAGACGACCGGATTTTTCATAATTTACACATACTTTTTAGTATATTTTTATTACTGGGATGAATTGTAGGTTTGTTAAGGAAAGAAAACCATGGTTTCTTATAAAAATATAAATTAAAGTGAACATTTTACTTCGTTTCATCTAAACTATAAAATAATACGTCTATATTTACCTGTGCGCTAAGTTTACCGCTATTTCAAAATATCATGTTATTCGGTAAATATAAGTAGGTATAGATCGTGAGCACACATGTTCGATTCCCACGCACGCACCTACGGTAATGACTGGTCGATCGATCACCCGAAACCATTAAACCGCATCGTGTCGGCTCTTAATTCCGCGCTATTTTGAGAATTCACGTGTTTCTATTATGTAACCGATAGTTCAATAGTTCCACCCAATTTCATTTCTTTACCTACCCTTTTTCCATTCCCGTGTTGGGTCGGCGCAACTTAAAAAGCATGCTGTAAAAGTATTTACCTCAGTCTTTATGACTAGTTGCTTGTGTGATACCCTTCCCGGACAAATTATCTTAAAAACAGAATAAATTATGTCAACAATGTTACAGAGACACCCGTTTTTTGTTAGTAGATAGGATTAAACAAAAACGGACCCGGCTAAAAGCTAAATATACATATAGTCTTCCAATGAACTATTAGACCTGTGTAGAACTATAAAAGCAATAATATTAAACAAACCCATTACTTAATTAACCGAATGTTTTTGATTTAACATTCAATGTAAAAGTAATAACTGTGGGTGAAGTCAGCGCGTCGCGTCAACAACGCCCTTTAAGGCTTGGTCAAACAACACGATTTAAATACGTTATAACGCCTACTGATGTCCAACCAATAAGTAATAAAGAAAAGCTGTAGCTTTAATAGTATATTTACTATAAACTGTAACGAAATAATGCTTGCACACTTCTTGAGGTACATAGATGTATTGTAAAAAATCACCCAAATTGATAACCTCATGTCATGACGATTAACAAATGTAGTACTCACACGTACGATCACATAGGATAGACCTATTTATTTTTATACAGCCACGGTAAAATTGCCCTACCTTCTTACTGTCTCCATGGTACCAGACGGTCAGATAGTAGCTTACAGTAGCGCGCATTCTTCTTCTTCTTCAGCCTTTTGAAGTACACTGCTGAACATAGGCCTTCCTCAAAGATTTCCAGACCAACCTGTCAGCGCGCATTCTGAGAGTATAATATTATTAATATGTTCTTCAAAAGTGTAACGCTATATTATCTCCGTGATGGCCGCTGTAACGCTTGTTTGTAGAAGCCTTTAAAAATTCTGAAGCATTAATTCTATTTGCCGACCTCGTCAGAACCCTTTCCAAACTCAATTATTTACCTACGGAGGCTCGTTTTCAATTTCACTTATATTTTAAAGTAAGCTTACTTTTGTATTTGTGTGCTTTGCGTCTCTGTAAAATTTTAAGTAGCTACGATGAATATTATTTTATTTAAGACTTAAGTTCTTATAGTAATGTTATTTCAGTTTTGAATATTATTCAAGTATTTACTATTTCTTGGAATGGTTGTAACATATTATATTATACATAAATTGTATTATTCTGCACTCCTTCTCTATATTAACTTTAATTCTGCCAAATCTCAGAAGTGGGCGCGCAATGTACTTCAAAAGGGGTACAAAGATTTTTTGTTAACATTGATAACACAAACATACTAGATAAGTATGGATGTTGCTGTATATCGGTATTTGTACCGAATGATATTTTTTTTTTAAAATAACTGATGTTCTCTAAAATATTTTCACAGTATGAGTATAAATCAACCCGCAACATTGTTTGTGTTTCCTGGGTAACGTTGTTTCCCACAACTCCAGAGTAAAATATTTAAATGTAAAGAAGTGCTCATAAAAATTTTAGAGTAAACTAATAATAGCATTGTTATTCTATAATGATGTCCACAATTTAGACAAGTATACTAAGAATATTATATTTTTTATGTGAGTATACTCAATAATTTCAAATAAGGAGCACAATTCATTATTTACTGAAATATTTAAAGTAGTCGTCCTGCCGCGCGGTACCCCATGACCTCATTTCGAGTTATTTTAATAGGCATAAATAAAACGCTTTACTATTCCTATGTAATACGAGGTAGTTGAGTTTAATATTTGTTATATTAACAAAGTAATAAAATTGTAGACTAACACCAGGAATTTAATAAAACAAAAAAGCCGTTACGATTTTATTATGGACTCCGCCCGCGTGAAATTTTTTTTCCGGGATAAAAGTAGCCTATGTCCTTTCTCAGGCTCTAGACTATCTTTGTACCAAATTTCATTTAAATCGGTTCAGTAGTTTTGGCGTGAAAGCGCGATAGACAGACAGAGTTATTTTCGCATTTATAATATTAGTAAGGATTAAAGATAGATTTTAAAATAAAGTTCAATTATTGATATAGCTATTAATCTTTTTTTGTTTTAAAAATGAACCTTATCCACTAATCATAAAATATTACACCGACGCGACGGTTCTTATAAAAACGGCACCTACTTCCCAAGTCTACTAACCTGTCTTCCCTTGGGGTGTCGCCCTCCCCTCTCCCAAAGCCACCGATTTGTGTCGCGCGTGTCTCGCATCCACAATCATGACAGCATTTTTTCCGCCCAGTTTATTCATTGGCGTGTTTTTAGCAATTTACAATTTGCGGATCGCTTATTTGACATTGTTAATGCTGATATGAGAACGTGATTATTTTAGCATCCCGTTGTATTTGCTTTTTTCATTACTAGATGTTGCTTGCGGGTCTGCCCACGTGATAATTTCTCCCAGAATAAAGTCTCATTGTGTTATTTTATAGGGTAAAAAGAAGCCCGGTAGAAAAGTAAATATATGAGTCTGGTATGCAAATTATTTCATGCAAATCTATTAAGTGGTTTCGGCATTTTGTTCTAAAACTATCCATATATTTTGGCAAACTTTAGCATTTATAACATTAATAAGAAGTAACATAACTCGTGGTTAATATTTACGCACTGAAGAAAACAAAACTAATACTAAAATTGTTACACAAAGAAAATAAAACCTGTTATTTACAGGGTCATTTCTGTTAACAATGTTTATAAAGAACATTTATTTGTGAGAAAATTACAGTTTAGTCAGTTTATCCTGTAATAACCTTAATCTTAATTTCGTTTTCACCTTTGAGATCTACTCACATCCTTTTATTCGGTCCATACATTATACATCCATACATTAAATAATGTATGGAATAATTTTATGTATAAAATTGTTTCGTTGTTGTAAATGATCGTTATAAAACTCCAGCCTGGGTGATTCTTTTCTATATATTCTTCTTCTTGTGTCGTGTTCCTCAGTACTGAGGGTCGCGACCCCCCTTCTGTATCATTTTCTCTCGAACGAGCTTTCTCCATTCGTATCTGTCACATGCGGTGCGGAGAGCGCTGTGAACTGTAGAGTCAAGAGCGGTGCGGATCTGGTCAGACCAACGTATTGGTCTGCGTCCACGTGGCCTTCTCCCATCTACTTTGCCGATCACGATGACTTTCACGAGGTTGCCACCGTCTTTTCTTGCAATGTGACCGAAATATTTTAATATTGTGCGTACACACTCTGATGACAGACACGAGGAGATTTTGAGTTCGCGCCGTATGGAGATGTTAGTTCGAAATGCTGTCCAAGGAATGCAGAGCATCTTTCTCCAACACCACATCTCAAATGCGTCAATGCGTTTGCGGTCTGCTGCTTTCAATGTCCAAGTTTCAGCTCCATACGAGAAGATCGAAAAGACTAAGGTCCGTACCAATTTGGTTTTGGTTTTTACGGAAATGTTGCGATCTCTCCAGATTTTTTCAAGCTGAGACATGGCGTTCTTAGCCATTCCAATTCGTCTTCGCACTTCCTTCTCACACGAACCATTATTGCTGATATTGGAACCCAGGTAGACAAAGTTGTCCACTGCTTCCAGGTCCAGTGCGCCAGTAAGTTCCAACTTCCCAGATCTATCCACCACCAGGATTTTGGTTTTGGATCTGTTTACGGAGAGCCCCATCTCCACGCTAAACCGCTCCATTCGGTCTAGAAGTGCAGTCATTTCTGACTCATTTGCCGCAAGAAGAGTAGTGTCATCGGCGTAGCGCAGATTAGTGATTTTCACGCCACCAACTGTGATGCCTCCCTGCCAATTTTCACAGGTACGTCTTATTATGTACTCTCCATAGGCGTTGAATAGAATGGGCGATAAAATGCATCCCTGTCGTACTCCTTGGTGAAATATAAAGGGTTTTGAGGTTGTTTTATCGACTCTTACGACTCCGCGGCTTGAGCCATACAGGGTGCGAAGTAGGGCGATGAGATGATTGGGTACTCCAAGTTCTTGTAGGACTTTCCATAAACAACTTTTCTATATATAATTGCATAGATTACCCTAGATTTTGAAACAGGCATTCTCTGATAAGTCACTGAGGATTAGGTATAGCCCCGGACCAGTGTGTTGATAATTCCAAATGGCGTTGCGGGCTTCCTACCAGGCGTCGAATGAAGCTAAGCGTGCATCTGACGTCATATAACATAGCAGTATGACTACCGGCCAATCCAAAATTACTGACTACCGGCCGATCAATCCGATGCGGCGTGCAGCCGCCGCAGGTAGATAGTGGTAGAGAGAGAAGAGAAACTCAGGGTTTTAGGTTCGTGGTACGAGCTTTATTTTGCACCTCCGCGTTACACTCGGTACGGTTTGCTGATGGTATGCAAACAAGTCACTGGCCTGCGGGGACTCCGATTCAGGCGAACGGCACGACGCTGATGCACGTGGCTAGCTCCGGCGGCAGCTCGCCGGGCAGATGGTAGCACCACGTGGTCTGCGCAGCGGTGGTGATGTGGTCGGGGTTAGCACACCCGACGGCGATGGTGGTGGTGAGCACGTGGTCGGGGCCAGCACCCGCGACGACGATGGTGGTGTGCACGTGGCGGAGTCAGCACTCCGCACCGTGGAGGGACGGCGGTGACCACGTGGCTGGGATCGGGAGTCAGCACTCCCGACGCCAGCGGAGCATGGAGTCAGCACTCCACGCCGTCGAAAAGGTGGTCAACGCCGTACCGAAAAACCTGGAATCAGAATCCCAGCGGGTCGGAATGCAAGCTAGGCTTACATTCCGCGCCAGTGATTCGTGATAGCTCACGAGCCCAGATGCACAGAATACCTGGAAGCGGTTAGTAGTAGTTGGCACACTCACCCCAGCGGGAACAACGACGTGCGTGGCAACACGCAGTTAGTTAGTAGTGTTGCTACGGCGAAGAAGATTGCAAAAAGAGGGCGCGCGTGATATTGCACGCTTATTTATACGGGCGCCGTTCAGATGTACGTCAAAACTAGTGACGGTTTAACCAGCCAATACGATACATTAACGGTTTCGATTGGTGGTTAAACTGACTTAAACGATATCCCGTTTACGAAGAGAGTTAACGTTCCTAGCAACGTTACACCGAAATAGCTGACTACCAACCGGCCAGTCCGAAATAGTTGATTACTGACGACTGGTTATTTTGGTAGTTGCACTGATATTTGTTTCGTTGGGTTGCGTTTGCAGAATTAGGATGTTTGGTTTGAAATGTATTTCAATATGATGAAAAAGGATGGCTTGTTTAACGGCGGATAAATTATATAAAGAAAGTTTTTGGTAGAAGGGCTTTTTTTTGAAATAAAACTTTATTTATATATTGATAGTTTGTACTGGGTATAGAGGCTGCGTGCACTTTTTCCTAGCCTTTAACCTTGATACAAATACCACTTGCCGGTAGAATGCAGACTTTTCTCAAAATTAAAGAAGGTCCGCCTACTCTTTTAAAATACCTCCTTTCCGACCACTTTACTTACCATTCCGACATGTTCTAGTAAAAACGACTCATCTCCATCTCTTAATATTACTGTAGTAGGGTTATAAATAAAGCGGATTAAAAAGGTAAAAAATAGAAACTGTTATATTATGTCCTACTTTTAATGCAACTCCGACGTATAACTATGGATCGATGGCAATCCAATAAAGTGCTAGAAATATATAAAGTTGGTTCCCTACAGAGCGTAGTTTATTTGCTAAGAGCAATGGTATCACGGTTTACACAGTGTAAACTGAAACTGTAACTTTACTTGGATATGTTTGAGGTTAGTGTTTGGTCTCGTATAAGTTTAAACTAAACAACATGAATAGCGAACTTTGTCCTTTTACAGTCCGATATAATTGTATTTTGTCGCAATGTAGGTACATTTGGATATATTGTCATCAGGTTCATATGCCAGAGGTTGTCTAGATGAGGTTATGCATCTCGATAGTTCAAAAAGATAAAGATAAAGAACACACTACGATACTAATTTGATATGCTCCTTTTTTGCATCTCTTTTAGTTTTGGTTTGCCACATTCTGAGTAGTCTTGCTCGCTTTAACGTCTGTGCTTGCGGCGGCGTCGTGTACCGGGTCGGTCACTTCCCTGCAACTGGTTGAGGAGGCCGATGGCTGGCACATGCGTCATACACGAGAACGGGTGTTGCTTGCGTGGACTGGTCTGTTCTGTTTGCTGGTTGACTCTATTGTTAACTTAAATTAAACATGTAGGTGGTTGTTTGACTTAGGTACTCTCCGTAAATTTTCGCATTTAATATCCATCTTTGAATTTGAATTTATATTGCTACTTGCAATGTGTTATATGATATAAGATAACAATAAAATGCCTACGCTGAGTTTCGTGGTGCTTGTTCTCAGGTCAGTGGGCTTTTCCGACGCACTGGTAGAATCTTTTAGTTGATAAAAACCATTGTAAAAAATGACGTGTAAAAGTGCTCAAGGGGCCTAATTACTTAATAAATAATTTGATATAAGTATTTTGGGAAAGGTGACATAGAACTCATAGTAAAGTTAATATAATTCAATTCAAGTAGAAAAACTAGAGAGAAACGATTTTTATAATAGTCGCTATGATTATGCCGGCATGTTAATGGCCTTACCGTGAAATCTACAGTAGTTACTAGGTATATATTACAACATTGACCTGAAGAAAGAGATGCATTATTCATAAGTAAGTACCATACATTGGTTTCAGAAAGAAATAATTTGGTTTCTTAGGGCGTCGCCTTTACAATATTTTGTGTCATTTTGTTGCTTACTTGCCGATCCTCTATAGCTTTACGTGTAATATTTACCGACGAATACTGTACTATTTATAAAAATCTAGGTAGAAAAGACGAAGAATGTTTAAAACATGTTTTCCAATGCCTGAATTTCTTAATACCGAGTATTTCGGTCACAGTAGTAAACTAGAATAGAGCTTTCAAGGGAAGACAAATTGATTGACAAATCTGGGGTCGACTCACGAATTTGTTCGCAAGTCGGCTTCGATTTAGCGCTGGCGGAGACAGCTCTTTTGTTGCCTGACATTGCGAATTATTGAGGGTTCTGAATGATCGGTGATTCTTTTATTAATCTTGAATTGTAACTTAGTTTTTTATTGAACATTATTTTACTAATTTCTGAAGATAAAGATGCGTGAAAAATTGATTATATAATCGTGACAACAATAGAATAATTAATATATTGTGATCAATTTCATTAGCTCCTGTCTGTTCATTTGTATCTATAACTAAGTGGCATCTACTGTCTGTAATTCAGCATTGTATTGATTAGATTGTAGATTCACTTGGTTGGTGGACTAAATAAATAATAATATAATTGTGTTTGTTTCATGACGTGTTTGTAGGTAGATATTGGTAATAATAAATACAAAGGTCATGACTACAGTTGCGTGTAGTGTACTGTAATATTGTATCTGCTTCAGGAGCGTGCCGCACTACAGTCCCTTACACCCATAAACAGAGAATAAAAATAAATTGAGCAAAAACACGCGACGACAATCGTTTGTTATATTTTATGTTTAGTGAAAAAATTACATTTGGAGTTAAAGTAGGTTAAATTTAGAATGAATTATGGTATCACTAGCTTTTGCCCGCGGTTCCGCCCGCTTGAATGAGTTTTCCCACGACAAAAGTCCCGCTTTATATTTTCCCGGGATAAAAAGTAGCCCATGTGTTAATCCAGGACATGATCTACCCGTGTGCCAAATTTCATCGAAATCCGTTCAGTAGTTGTTGTGTGAAAGAGTAATAAACATCCATACATCCATACATACAAACTTTCGCGTTTATAATATTAATAGGATATTTTAGGTAAGTATATTGATGCTTACAGCTTTGAATTCCAAAGTGGTAGTAAAGTTTATAAGAGTAGATCTGTAGCAAGCGAGAATTTGTCTAGTTGGGCTACTTTTTTGTCTTTTTTTGCCGCTAAGCAGTGTATAAGTAATGCTGAATTTCAGGATATTATACTAATCTGTTTATAGGGCATTAAATTAACAAATAATATCATATTAATAATTAACAATATAAAATTAATAAAATTTCTAACAATCATAGTTAGAAATATAATACATTAATATGATTTTTAAAAGAATCTTGGGTACAACTTATATATATTTTTATTTCCTAAATCCGTGGTCGCGTGTTGACATAAATCTAAGATGGCGCGGTGGGATTTTTCAGCGACATTGTAATTTAAAAGAGATTGGATTTTTGCTATCTCGATCTATGTCTAGCTTTAGAAATACCATACCAATATCATCGTCCCCAACTTATATTTATTTCGGTTTCTTTTGACAAAAGGGTTTTCCATTTTAGACACAAATGTAAGTTGTCTGACATTGGAAAATATATTTGGCTGAAGTATGTAGAGTATTTAAGTAGATGTAACATTCAATATTCTTATATCCAATTAAGAGTTTAAACTATACGACCGTCGTATCAAGCGGTCTCTCGTCATTGCCAATCAGTTGTCAATATCACGTATGATTATATTAGATACTAGCTTTTGCTCGCGGCTCCGCCCGCGTGAATAAGTTTTCCCGGGATAAAAGTCCCGCTTTATATTTCTCGGTATGAAAAGTAGCCTATATATTTATCCAGGATATGATCTACCCATGTACCAAATTTCATCGAAATCCGTTCAGTAGTTTTTGCGTGAAAGAGTAACAAACATTCTTACAAACTTTCTCGTTTATAATATTAGTAGGATTATAATTTCACTGTATTATATCATGGGACGAAAATAAGCCCAGCAAACTGTGGACTTGTTTCATATCTACTCGGGTGCCTACGCTTCGAACAATTGGGGTTATTTTTCGATCGTGAATGTTAATTATTGTTCAAACTGAAGTTTTGAAGGTCAGAATATTTTAGTGTTTTCTTTTTGAATCTTTTGTATCCACAGATTTGAAAAAAAAAAATATTGAACGTTTATTTGATACTGGTATTGTGAAATAACTACTTATATATTTTTTTTTTCAATCGTCCCCTTTAGTTAAGTGAAGTATGATCTAGTACTTATAAGAGTAACTCCTTTAAAGGCTTAACTTGTAGTTTGTTTGAAAGATTTAAGTCGACGAAGCGAAAAAGGCTTAACCTCGTCAAAGCCTATGTCACGTGAAGGGTGTTCGAAAATAATTAAATAATATTCAGATCAAATTATTACATGATTCCTGAGATAGTTATGCACTCGTGTTGGAATTTAAATTTTTATTACCTATTTTGCGAGTATATAAATGAACTGCTCTAAACATAAGTAAACAAATACTGAATTGTATATATTTTTTTCTCTACATAATGCAATGTATTTTATACCTTGAACTGATTTTGAAAAGAGCAACACTAGAGTTTCTTGCCCGTTCTTCTCTAGTGAGAACTGCTTTCCGAACTGGTGGTAGCAAGAAGCTTATACCCAAATTCATTTCATTATCAAAGTTATTAGCTAAAGTATTTTCACTTAAACGTAAAATGATTCATACAAAAGTTGTAATTTATGTTTCACATCTTAAATAAACCGTGCAGTTATATTTTGATTCTGTTTTTTCTTGGTTTAAAAAGCATATTCTCTTTAATAAAAATATACGAAGGAAATAGAAACGACGGAATTGGGATAAAAAAAAATCGGCATAGCTTTTACGGCGCTTGTTTTATTAACCAAAAACGTTCCTTGTCTAAAAAAATAAAAACAAATAAGGTCTATGTTATACAAGTCCAAATAAAATTCGACATAGAAAGATTAATATCAAAAAATTAAAACCTTAACAAAGATATAATTTTGAACGCTGAAAAGACAAGCGTCTAGCGTTTTGATTTTATATTGATTTAACACAAAAGACAGACATGGCTTCGGCCTTATAACTTGAGAAAATTGCAGACGTGGCTTTGGCCCTATAGTTTGAGAAAAATTGGAGTCATGGTTTCGGCCTTATTGTTAACACAACTACAGACATGGCTCCGGACTTTGAATTTTAAAGAAGTCCTTGGACGTGGATAAGAAACAGCAGACTAGGCTGCATGGCTGAGTGCCTTTGCCTTCTACTTTTACAAAGAAAAAGAAAACAAAAAAAAACCTACCTAATCCGCCATTTTATCACCGTGCGGCAAAGGCGCATATAGCATGCAGCCATGCGTGTTTGCTAAAAATCTTTTTCCTTGCAGGTGCGACCCTTGCAGTGATCATCGACATGGATCACCGAACGTCAGTCATATTCAGTGCTTGCGTGGCTGTTTTCTACACACTATTCGGAGGCCTGTACTCCGTGGCCTATACCGACGTCATCCAGCTGTTCTGCATCTTCATAGGGTTGTGGATGTGCATCCCGTTCGCGTGGGCTAACCCTCACGTCAAGCCGCTTAGCTCCATGGACGTGGATTGGATTGGGAAAATTGATCCAGAGTATTACTGGTTCTATATTGATTACGGGCTGCTGCTGATCTTTGGAGGGATTCCTTGGCAGGTGAGATTGAATTTATTTATTTATAGCAAAAAGGAAATGTGTATGTGGCACTTATTGGATGATAAAGTGACAATTTCCGCCAGTGAACATTTCGACTGCCGATGAAATCGCATTTGCGTTGCCGACTAAACCAAGTAGGAAATTGGATTTAGTGGCTTCTCGTTGATTTGCTATGCCAGATTTTTACTAGTTTATACATATCCTACTGTTCGATAAAGACTCGGATTTGAAATGTTTAGGCTATAATTCGCCATACTGGAGCGTCATCAGAGTATCATCTGTTATCAAGAAGAGATTCGCTTACTGAAAATCTCTAACTGACTTTTTTTATTTTTTTCCCATCTTCGGCGCATTAGGGACGGCTGCGGGTTTCCTCCGACTGAAGTGTCTAAGTTGTCGTCCGCAACTGCTACCTGCGCGGTGTCGCTTAATACAGCGCATCTCCTGTTGTGGGGGGGCACACATATTATCTTGCGGCGGACAGCCCCGTACCGACCGCCCCGACCCCCCCTGGCCCCTATTAGTCGCCTCCTACGACAGGCAGGGGATACCGTGGTGGAATTCTCCAAACGCCCCCAAACCACACACGGGAGACGCCGGTCAGTCGTCCACCCGGCGCCTCTTGCGTCTCCTCTGGCGGCGGGAGGGATCTTCACGCTCCCGATCCCTCTCGGCATCACTAACTGACTTGCGGATTGCTCTAGTTGACCTCTCCTTTTTTATCCTGATATTTTAAAGAGTTTTTTATAAGCTACATAAAACTAAACATTTATATTGTACATAATATTTTCGTAGACAAATAAGTGCTGTTCTGCAGTTTGTTGGAAATCTAACGACATCGGTTAAATAATTGGTTTTGGCCTATCCCACTGTCCCACGCATTTATTTATTTCTCCTGATCCGCTTTCAGTAAGCTTTAATGTTGGACACTGCGTGAATACAATATGGGCTGCATTGTATTTCATTCCAATTTTATGATGTCTTTTCTTTATAAAACAGGTCTACGAGTATACAGGGTCATTTTTACATTGCATTACTAAATGAAACCATATATTCGTCTTTACCTCTTCTAACATCTTGCCAAAAATCATCCATGAATAACGAATATTATTGCCAAAAACCCCGGTTGTAGTTTTCAAATTTTTTGATCATTTCGTAGTTTAGTGCGAATATGGTGTGTGCGAAAGTGTATTTCTGAATGAAAGTATAATGTTGCCGCTGCGACAAATTATCTTAGAGCAGTAGTAGTGGCATAAGGTCGTGTAAACTAAAAGTTATTTTTTATTATTATTTATTTTCTTTAGAAACTTACACTTTTTTATTATACATCTATGGTTAAAATAACTTAATGGAAAGCGTTATTTTCGACGAGATAAGTATGTGATTTCATTTATTAACGCAATGTCTAAATGACCCTGTATAGGTCGATACTCAATGCCACCCATAACTTTGAAATACAGAGAACTGCATGGTACAGCGCTTGTACTTAGATGTAAAGTCAAATAATGCACAAGTGGTTTTGAAATAAAACTAGTATTATTGATTTAAAATATTCAACATTAATTAAATCGGAACCCAAAAGTCCAAATGCCACACTTTAGGGCACTGTGAACCCTTTCTGCGTAGATAGCATCATCAACACTCTTATTTAAAGAATAATTCTAAAATAATAATCGATATAATCCGCAAACTAAAATTATTTCAATGTTTAATATTAGCTTGAACATAAGAAACCGTAATGCCCAATTATGATTTCAATGCCCTTCAAATTGAGCAACCCACTACCTACTGGTACTGCAGATAGCACATAGACACGGCGATGGTCTGAAGGACTCTTCGGTACTATACACTTGGAAAGTATGAGTATGATGTGTTCAGGTATACTTCCAACGTGTGCTGAGCAGCAAAACGGCGGGGCGGGCGCAGGTGCTCTCGTACGTGGCCGCCATAGGCTGCATTTTCATGGCCATCCCACCTGTGCTCATTGGAGCCATCGCCAAGAGCACTGGTACGTAAAGCTTCTGTGTCATTGTCGTGTAACTTGTGTGAACAGTACACGTTCATCCACACTCTCTAATGCTTTTTAACTTTCAGAAAAAAGGAGGTTCGAAATTAGTGTTTGCGTTTTTGTAAGATCTACAAATATTTTTCTGAGATTTGCGTGATTGCTTTTTTATTATTGCCATAGAAGTAGGCATAAACTCAACTAGTAAACTGACTATTTGTGATGTGATTTCGGCCTAACATCCAGTTATAACTCCAGTACCCTGCAACTGTATTAACCAGAAATTATGATTTACTCATTCATTGATTAATTACTTATAGTGATAAAATAATTTGGAATAAGCTATGAAGTATTTATTTTGGCTGTCATAAGCGTAATTTTAGTACATACATACGTCATAATCAGTAAAGATTTTTTAAGGTCGTAGCAGATCCTTAAATCTACATTCACTAAAATTATTAAATCTGGCTGTAGCATGGAACGAGACCGATTACCACGGCGACCTGACGCCTTCAGGCGAACTGACTTCGGAGCAGACGTCTATGATCCTGCCGCTGGTGCTGCAACACCTGACGCCTGACTACGTGTCATTCTTCGGCCTCGGCGCCGTCTCCGCTGCCGTCATGTCGTCAGCTGATTCCAGCGTGCTCAGCGCCTCCTCCATGTTTGCCAGGTCAGACATTATTGGCAAATACCATCTACGTGAGATGATTAAGCACCGTTGAAGATGCGAAGTTGGAAGTGTATCCACACTGGTGACTTATCAGACCGATTTGAGCCCGAAAGACACAGCTGCAATTTAGCAGGTCAGGCTAGGAATTAAATATATGCATTTTTTATTTATTTTAAATACGTACTCACCATTGTCTTGTAAAGGAATTATTGTATTTTATTTAGGCTGAAAAATACGCTTTCATCAACCGTCAAAATTTTAGTTGTTTCAGCTTTGGTTGAAATATTTAAAGAGATATTTATTTAACGTTGATTTTTCCAGGTCAAGAGTGCTATAGAATGCCAGTTATCTATTCTATGGATATAGGCTACCTACTAATTATTTAAAAATTACCTCACATATAAAGATAATAAAATATATTACAATGTGATTCAAATAAGAATAGGAACGTCAATGACCTTTATGTGTCAAATGTTACTCGAAAACTTTCGAAAAGTACAAAATTTTGCATAGAAAACTTATTAGTATATCAATAACGGTTTATTTTATTTTGTCTAATTGACTCTTACATCAAATTTAATTAAAAACGTTATTGCTAAATTAGCTTAATATAATATTTAATTATTTAGACGTCACAATATGGTGCCAAGTCGATTCTATTCTTATTTGAATCGCATTGTACACGAAAAGCCTTGAAGACTTAAGAATACATATGAACATTGTTATGTTTCTGATAAGCCTTTTAAGATATTTACTCTATGTTCAAGCGAGTTTTTGTCCATAGGAACGTGTATAAGCTGATCTTCAGACAGAACGCGTCGGAGATGGAGATCATCTGGGTAATGCGCGTCTCCATACTGATCGTGGGCGTGCTCTCCACCGTCATGGCACTCACCATCCCCTCCATTTACGGCCTGTGGTGAGTATACCAGCTGATATTCTACAGGATGTACCATCTACTATTCTGACAACACGTCGGAATTAAAAAGTTGGAAATAACAAAAAGGATTTCTGTGGGCTTAGAATGTGACACAAAGACGCAACTCGTAAAACGATGTCGTTTAATTTTGATGTTTGTGATTGATCGAGAGACCAATACGTCAGTCACGTGTTAGTCTCTCAACCAATCCCAATAAGACGAAACGGAGTCGTGACGTGTTTTTTTGTCACATTCTAAGCCCACTGTTTTTTTTAATCGCTCTATACGACCAGTACGTTGCTTTCCTTGCAGTAAGGGTGATGACTGTTAACTGTACAAAACTATTCAAAACTTATTGCAATGAACCTGTACATACGGCGATTTTGAGACATTACCTAGATTTTTGGAATAAAATTATCATTGCTAACGCCGTAATTACGCTGAAATTAGTTTCGAAAGACTTATGTTAGACCAATAATATTTTATTGAATTTGTGAGCATTGGCAATTTATATTCACGAGTGAATTTAAGCAACATCCGAGGTTACAAACCTTCTCTGAAGCACGCAAATGTATCGGAAACTCCGGCCCGTTGAGCATCTGAGCGAATTATGAATAATGCGGTTACTATCCGCTTCAAGAAACCTTGTTGAAAGAATTGTTGGTTTATGCAAAGAGATTGTGTTTGCTTTTGGGTTGGAAACGGAAGTTTAAATTGCCTGAAATAAAATTGATTATTATTTGTTCTTTATTTTAGTACTGACTACCGATTGGAGGGATGGACGGGCCACGAGCATTATAAAATAATATAAATGTTACTTTTTTATGTGTCTTAGAATGGATCTTATTAATCAATATTATTTTATAAGTCGACTGCCTCGGAGGCGTAGCTGTATTAAGGTACAACTGCAATGCTCAGGTCTCGGGTTCGATTCCCGGGTCGGGCACAGTGATATTGTGCTTTTCTATTTAGTATCAGCCTGGAGTCTGAAATTTGTGCCCGATATGGCTCGCGCCTATCACATCATGGGACGGAATACGCACAGCAATAAGTGGGTGCACTATTTGCGCCTTTGCCTACGCCTTCGGGGATGAAAGGTGTGAGTGTGTGTGTATTTTATAAGACTTTGATCCTAAAACTGATACAGGCGATGAAATAGAGGCGAAAAAATGCTGAATTTTGAAAACACGTGAAAATAAATATGTGTGTGCAATAATTACAAGAAAATTTATATTTATTGTTAAGGTCGTTAAAATTTTTATTTACTTTTCTTAACATTCAAACCGAAAAACGATACGCGGGCCTCGTCTCAAATTACTTCGAAACTGGTTCGTATAATTAATCATAAAGCACCGCAAACCTTTACTGAACCCTTTTGGGTAATTAATATGGAGTACCTACATATTGGGGATGTACAGGGTCTCATAATTATTTTTCCATATAAGGTATTTTCAACTGTGGTGTTTGCTTGTTAGGAGAGTTTATCCAACTTATAGTATGTGTTTTTTGAAGAAGGCTTACCTAATGGTTCACAATCATCTTACAGTATCTTTGCTAGATACACCCAAATTGGCAGTTAAATCGTAGACCAGGCGTCGACGACCTTCGAGGAGGAATGGGGTTTACGAAGCAGAGATTTATTGATCTCTGTCAATCATAATAAATATAGCATGTGGGTTAATGGTTGAACCGCCAAATCAAAAGCTTGGGGACGGGCTACGCTTAGATATAGGATAATTTCAAACTTGTAGGTCCGTAAAATTCTATTCAAAATTGTGTGATTCAATCAGACTGTTGCCTATTACATTGTACTATGTACCATCAGCACTATTAACTAAATATAATCACAATAAATCAAATATGTTTCAGTAACAATATTAATTTGCAAAATACTGAATATTTTATAATTGGGTTCATTCCGCGCGTGCAATCATAATGAGTAGGGTGTAATGAAGTGGTTTCGTAATTAATTTAGTGGTCGGAATTGAGTTTGTTTTGCGAGATTCAGTTAGTAATATACTAATAGTTGTGTCCAACCTTAATTACATAGTAAATATTGTTTGTGTTGGCTGGCAATAATTTTCGAAAGATCATTTTTATCTTTTGTTGGCATATCCTTCGAAAAATATGTTTGAAACATGTTCGAATAAGTAAAAGTAGGTAGTAGGTTTTTTATTAGATTTTTTCACACACTTACACACTCACGCCTTTTATTCCCGAAGGGGTAGGCAGAGGCGCAACTAGTGCACCCACTTTTCGCCGTGCGTATTCCGTCACATGACGTGATAGGTGGCGAGCCTATCGCCATATCGGGCACAAATTCCAGACTCCGGGCTGATACTGAATTTAAAACCCAATATCACTTTGCCCGACCCGAGAATCGAACCCAAGACCTCAGCATTAGATTTTTTCAGTTACAATATTTTTCTACATTACTTCAAACCATAATATTAACCAACTGTAGTTGGCTCTTATTGTGTATAATATAAGCTTTCCACACTATTTAATCTAGAGAAATCTGTTTTAATAACAATAAACATAACTTAAATACAATTTTTAATTCCTCGTCTTTAATTCAAGACACTTTGGCAACCCCACACTTCACTAGTTTCATAGTTAGTTACTGCAACCACTAAGCAGATAACGTTTCCAACACTAGTGTGTAGCGTAACTCGACGAGAAGTCTACTTTCAATATAAAATAGGCCAGTCTGGCACCCGCGATCGATACGCCAAAATTGTCCCGCTGGGTGAATAAAATATTACCCTCGGGTAAGGGTGTGAGCCTGCCATTTTGAATGGGCAACACTGACACACCTATTTTCGTTCTTTTATTTATGCATTGCATGATGGGTTATTCATGTTAGGGTATGTTTATGCAACTTAATAATTAAACGGATAAGTCTCTCGCTTGATGGCCTAATGGTAGTCAAATATTTTTGTAATTTGAATTAGGTACAAATTCTACTTGGTATTGCACTTGCAGTGCTTTTCACACTGAGATATTGGATATCATCTCATAATGCTCAATTTTATAAAGGACTGCTCCAAATGAAATTAAATAGCCTTTGTGCAAGTTGTAAGTTAACCATTGTATTGTAAGCTTTTTTTTAAAGGATTTTCTACTCAGAATTATTCTGAGGTCAATATGGCGATAGGCTCATCCCCAATCATTGTAGCCGTTGTAACTTGGCAATTTGAGTCCTATCATCTCATATCTCCAGGTTACGAGTTGGGTTATACCTTGAATAATCAGGATGCTTACGAGGGATTTGTATGCTCAATTCATATGTACAAACACAATTCCAATTACTATTTTTTAATACACATCGTAATTTAATAGCGGCTAACAACATCAAAGTTTAACGAGCGATTTTAGCAATCATTATACCGTTTGCGACCACACGTGTGCAACACCCATTACTGGACTTGCGAAACTCACACTTCCACAATGGACTATAAAAATATAACTGTTCCGATCCTTATTGCGAGCTAATCTCATTACACATACAGTGTGGATATACCCGCGGTGTCGAAAACTTTATCGGTGTTTCAAAATCGACTTAAGGCTACGTTATACATTTGTTTATTGAAATCGATTATGGATATATAATATTAAGAAATCTCTGAGATGTTATTAATATTGCTACAACTCGATATAGGGTAATAGGGTCAGGTCCTGCTCTATAACGGGTCTAAAATGAAATTGTTTAAAAAAATAGTATGTGGTCATCCAGTTGTTGAAATTTGACATTCAAATATAACATATTTTTAACACATTTTTTTTTCTGCACTCTATACGATCATTAATTATGCCAAATTTGACACTCTTCCGTGCTCGCAATGTGATTAAAAAGGGGTACAAAGTTTTTTCTTCCGTATTAATTATAGATAATTATCTCTTCAAACAACATGATTTAAAAAAAATGTTAAAGTCATTGATGTATTAAAAAAACAATACATCAATGGTTAAAGTACACTAAAACAGTTGTACAAAAACATATACGTACAATATGACGTTATATGCATATAGTCATCACACAAAAGTCAACAAGTGGAAATCGAAAAAAAAAAATGGAAAAATCTCTATTACAAAAACCAACAAGGATGAAAATAAGGTAATCTACAAGCAAAAGATCAATTTAACCTACATACCAAACTTCGCTTCGAAATACAAATCTCCAATCTAACTATCCAATCCTAGTTTCAATAAAAGACGGGCCAAATTAAACGTGTCTGCGCGACCTACATCCCGCGGGAACCTCTGCCTATGCAAACGTCTGGATGCAGTAATGGAAATTTAATCCTCCGCTTTGACTGGGAGCTGATTTACTCAACGGAATTGAACCTGAATTGGTAATGCAAGCTGGGAGTTCTTTATGCAACTGGGTTAAGCGATCGTCTAGCAATTAACAACGGTCTATAATTTTGGATCACAAAGTACTTCGTATGTTTGTCATTGAGATATATGTCGAAAAAAGCTGGTACTATGAATATTTCTTCCATGACGTAGGACGGATAACGCAGCGAGTTCGTCACGAGACAGGCCAATCCAATGTTCTCTCTTGCGCTCCCGCTCGATCACTGACTATTTGTCTTGAGAGCTAGACCTTATATAGGCCTCAGGTGACATTTCAATTGTCAAACTAGTTTGGCTAGTCCAGTGGCGACCTCACTCAAGCTTCTCGCTTGACGTTTCCGTTAATAATCATTCGAATGTGGTGCCATCTGTTGTCAGTTGTTACAAACTTATTTTATTTTAGTGAAGCGCCATCTATTTGTCTCCGACATATATATTAAGACTCAAGTCAACTCTCAATGAACAATAATTGCATTGTTCTTTCATCACAATATAGTTTGTTGCTAGGCGACAAATATAGATAAAACGAAGTCATATAAAACGGATTTTCGCACACCATTTTAATGTGTAATAAGTATGTGAAAAAATCATATTTATTATTTATTTATAACTTATAAATTGTAAAAATTATGAAATGTTTTTTCTGCATGGATAAATAAAAGGCTTTTTTATTTTTATTTTTTATTTTTATTTTATTTATTATTTATAAGTATGTGAAATATTAGTAACAATACCAAATTCATTCAACTGTCAGTTTCGAGTGAGGCAAATCAGTAAACTGAGGCTGAAATGTCTTTGCTTTGCGAGTTTTTCAGGTAAGGAATTAAGATTTACTGGTGGTAGGTCTCTAATATGTAAGAGTCTGTCTGGGTGGGTACCACCGCAATGTCTATTTCTATCTCCAAGCAGCAGTGTGCATGCTCTGTTGCGTTTCGGTTTGAAGGACCTTGTAGCCAGTGTAACTACTGGACATAATGAGACTTAACATCTTATGTCTCAGGATGACGAGCGCAGTGGAATGCCACACAGTACTTTCTAAGTCAAGGTGCTGGATGGTGTTGCTACTGTTTATGGGTGGTCGTATCGCTTACTATCATACGAACGACATGCTCGTCTCGTCATTCAATGACATAAAAAAATGAGTTTTTGGAACCCAGGAAAAATTACTTAAATTGTATGTATTTATTACCACAAAATAAACCAAAGGGTATCTATCAATCACGATTTCCATTCAGCGAAGAGTCCTTATGACGTAATATCTACTATTATAGTGAAGGGCCACTCACGGTGTCGGCTCACGACAACTGTTTCGATGCACACGCGGTTGCTAATTGGGAGTCAAATTGTTAATTGATTGATTTTCATATTAAGGGATTGGTTTTTGTATTACCTTTTTTATTTACTTGTAAAGACTCTTAAAAAATTATGTTGTGCAAATAAAGTTACTGAGAATACAACGTTCGGATTATAAAATATCGTAAAGTCAGTAATATTTTGTTACTGTAATTGGGTACGGCATTTCATTGTTTTGTATTTAGTGCCGGAACTACATAAAACTCTGTGCATAAAATCATAGAACGTATGAATATTGTCCTACGACTACACACAATACGATTACTATGTATAGTTATGTCTAAATCGCCCTAATTCTGATCCCTGATCACCAGGTCAATGTGCTCGGACCTGGTGTACGTGATTCTGTTCCCGCAACTCCTGATGGTAGTGCATTTCAAGAAGCACTGCAACACCTACGGCTCACTGGCAGCATACATCGTGGCGCTGCTGGTTCGACTTTCGGGTGGAGAGAAACTTCTCGGACTACCGGCGCTGATCCACTACCCTGGCTGGGACGATAAGAATGAAGTGCAGCTGTTCCCGTTCAGAACCATGGCCATGGCCATGTCGCTGTTCACTCTCGCCTTCATCTCCTGGCTGTCTGTGTGAGTGTTATTACTATAAATATCATATTAGTTTCCTCATCACTTCAGATTGGAGATTACTTTGATTGTAGAGTTGGGAAACCTAAAACCACTACCAAATACCATGGGGTACATAGATTGGAATGAATTTCATTAGCATCAAGAAAATATTGCATGGGGAGGAATACTTAAAACAAAAAAGATCCTTCAGTGATCATGTTGGGTTATATATTTTTATGTAGAGCTTATGGGCTGGATTACACATTTCTAATACACTATTGCTATGTGACGTTTTCGAAAAAGACATTTATGTGGTACGATTTACTTGCTAAAGCCAGTCCTTAAACCCAAATAATTTTAAATCATTCAACACAAAACCAATTTATTCATCGTTTCAAGTTTCTATTTTGTTCAAGTGTCAAAACATTTTAGTTGCGTTATGAAGTTACGTACAAAATGGAAAATTGGTTTAAATTAATTATTCAAGTAATTGGATCTTCATTAAAATTCACCGACGAAGAAATCACGATGGGAGGCGTTTAATTTTCAGACCAGCCTTTGTGCGGCACTCGGCGTGCGATTGACAACGCTTTGCCGTCAAAACGAAACTAATTAGTTGTTTGGCTGTTTGTATAGTTTTGTTTTTGCGTCTGCGTTTTTAATACATTTAAGTACACTATTCGTCAAGGTCGCTCTCTTATGATTGTGCATTACGAAGAATCTTTTTAAATCTAAATTGTCATAGAGATTACAAGATCGCACATCAATATAAGAAAATAGATTTAAAAAATAACCATGTAATTTATAAAATTTAATGATGAAAATAACTCGTTTGTCTGCCGGTAAGCGCTCATACCTGCCCTTAGCAATGTATGAGAGCTTACCAGCCAGCCAGTCACGCAAATTAAATTTACCTATAATATATAATGTAAGTTATATCGTAACTTAGTTAGTAAGTAATAATTTATATTCTAAATAGCCTATATCTAGAAAATTTATTGATACTGATATTATAATTATAATTATAATTTACGCAAATCTTATCAGTATCAATTAATTTTCTAGATATAGGCTATCTAGAATATAAATTATTACTTACTAACTAAGTTACGATATAACTTACATTAAATATTGTAGGTAAATTTAATTATTGTTACACTGTTTATATTCTATACTACATTTTTCTCCGACTTCCATCACGGTAATATCCAAAGTCGAGGTGAAAATTCAGGCGAGGTTGCCTTATGTGAATTTATTTGTAATGCTAAAGAATAACCGTCCACATTTACTGTTTTGATCACTTTATGACTGCACTGGATATATTTCTATCCGTAAATATTTAAAACAAAGGATAGATTTTTCACTTAATCCCTTCCTCTTTTAAATTCCCCAGTAATTATCAAGGGGTTTTTGTCCTCAGATTCCTTTTCAACTCCGGCTACCTAAGCCCCGAATCAGATTACTTCAACTGCGTGGTGAACATTCCTGAAGACATTAGACGTGTGGACGAGCCTTCCGAGGCTGGAGAACAGATGTCTGTACTCGGAGGAGTGCCGGGCAGGTTGTACGGCGCGGCCTCTACACTTGTAGGGCCCGATGAAAAGTCTGGGAGGATCAACCCAGCCCTGGAGCCGGATGATGACGAGCTGGACGACCCAAACGACGGTCCCACGCCGCTATTTGGCAACAGCACCGCCCCCCCGCCGGTCCAGCCGTTCGGCAAGCAGACGGCTTTCTGAGATAAGTGCAGTTATTAGTTTGTTTTCGTTTTGGTTATAACTGCGCGGGCGGGTAGTCATGTGGCAAGAATATAACAGAATTGTAGAAAAGCCATTTGCCGAAATAACTGAAGTCCTCTCAAGCTCGATTCCCAATCACGAATTATATCGGTTGGCGTCGAGTGCCTCCACTCGACACAGCGAGTGCTGCACGTCTGCGGGCACATCACTGCTCACGCCGCGCTACGCCACGTATTTTGCGATGAATTTACTATCACGTTAATTTAAACAGACGAATAATAACGTTACATCGAAACGTAAAGCGTTTGACTTCTGTATTTTTCTAAATATTTAGATCGTATGCTCAACATTCATACATATCTTCCGCTGTTTTGCGTTTAAAATATTTATATAATATAACATATAACTCACGCGCAACTGATTTTAGTGTCGTGTGTAATGCATATTAGTATTGTTTATAGTGGATGTATACACGAGTAAATGTATCTTGTATATTAGTGTAACGTGTACTGTACTGTGACTCATGCATATCAATATAGTGATACGTTGTTTTTATATCGATGAAGATTCCTTATTTAAGTCAATTAATGTAGAGGAGCGCACGCCAGTGTACACGTGCTTTGTAGCCGAACGTGCGACCACCCCTGACGTGACGTCACATGAGTGTGCACGATCTGGCATTTGAGGGAATCGTTTCATATTAAATCGAAAGTTATGTTTTTCTACTCAAAAGCGTTCTTGAGAGCGTTTTGAGTTACTTTAGTTAATGAGAACTATCTATTTCTCCTTGTAATATAGAAACTGATTTCCTCCAAGAATACTGAAACATATCGCTTTTACAGCACATAAAATTCAAAGGAACACTGTTTAGTTTGTAGCTATATTTGTTTAGATATACTAACATTGAAGCAGCTTTTGTATTTGTACTTAGCGAGTACATTTAGGCGCTGTACGGATTTTATATGAGCTTTATTTACTTACATAGTTTTAGAAAACGAATTTATTGTTTAGGATTAACGTTGAACACATATGGCCGAATAATCGGTACCTAAAACATTATATTTTAATGTTTCCAAGTCGCGAAAATGGTTTAAAGACCGTTCTGAATCAATAAATTTACATTTAACTTAAAATATTTTACTTTCCAAGTAAGTGTTATAAGAGCTTATGTAATAATGGACATCGTTTAGATTAGTTAAGAGTAAAGATGAGAGAGTGTTGGCCACCATTGAGTCTGCGTTCCAGCAGTAGACACCAAGTATTACTGATTAAAATCTTTCGTGGTAATTATATCGTTTACCGATATAAATCGGTCATCTGCGTTCAACGTTATTTGTGGCTACACGAGTTTCTTACTTGGGTGTATGTATAATGGTTATGTTCTAAGAAAATATTTAAATGGAGATGCAAGATAATGATAAATAATAGTACAATTGACTATGGAAACATGAATGAATAGGTATGTTTAAAAATTGAAAAAAATGCAGTTATAAATTTTGCTTAGACGGTAACCGATATATTTGGTATAAAATTAAAAACTGTACGAACTGAAATAATTAGAAAAAAATATACCTTACGAAGTTTGCTTTTATTATACAAAAGGTGCTTATTTCGATTATTCAATGCTGAGAAAGAATTTATAAAGTATATATTGAAAGATATTAAGGACAGTATCTTGGCTGAGATTATAGTTTTCAAAGTTTTAAGAGTAACGGTTGTCATATTATTAACTCGACTGTGCTAAACTTAAAATCGAAGTAAAAACAAACCGTCATCTATCGGATTTAAAATAAATCCCGTGATTTAGCTAAATCTGTATGTTTTATCTCGAGGCAAATCCATTACGCGTCAGTGACGTTTGGTGGCGTGTGACAAATGTGTATAAGAGAGGTGTTGTTCTAAGTGTTGTAAACGGCTTTTGACTTGTTTTTATTCACTTTTTACATAGATGTTGTGTTGCGCCATTGTACGTGGACTGGGTACTTGGCTACAACGGGATGATTTTATAACTGGAATATGTGTATTTTTATTATATTAAAAATTAAACAAGTTATAGTAAAATATTGTATTGTTATAATAAAAGAACGAATTTATATGATAATGTATGAAATTGACTTATTATATTTGCTATACCTGTATGTATAGTATGCCATAAAGAACGATCAAATTAACTAAATGAATTAATTGGTCAGCTTTCGAGTCTATGATATTTGTTAAAACAAAAAAAGAGATAATATTTTATGTATTTTCCTAAATATATCTTACATTTTTGTCCAAAAAGTGGTTATCTTGCCCAAGTTCCCTGTCCACATACGATTGTGATATAGCACACTCGCCTGTACTTATTGCTGAGACTACGAGGAACCTATACATATCAATGTACGTGACTTATCATTAACATAGCGTTAGTATATGAACATATCGTATGTTAAGTGTAGATATAGCATTGGTTGTTGTTCTTTCGACGTTGCTTTCTAATATGACACGCGTACTGTTTTATATAAAATATAGAATTTATTACAAATTATATGTTTACTGACATGGATTTAAGATTATTAGTGGGAGCCTTAGTCCACCGTTGGCTCAGAAGTCGATGTTTTGTTTGTAAATTTAATCTAAAGATGGAATATTATTCTCTGTTTAATATCTACATTGTTTAAATAAAATAATTTATGACCCTAATTTAGGTATTTTGCTACAAGCAGTAAAACAAGCCGTCTATGCGGCCTTTATTTAGTTATGGATACTTAAAATGTTATAATCCTCCGCAGATCTCTTTATATCGTATGAAATTGTTATAAATATTTATGTATATTTTAATGTTTACGTGAGTGTAGATAATTTAGAGTAAATATACATTATATCAGCAAAATATGAAGCAATATATTTTAATGTTATAGCTGTAAGTAAAGTATATTATTTAAAATGGAATAAAGCAAAAGTATATTTTATTTTCTATATAAATATAATGTATGATTTGTCGAGAACATCGCCTTATAAATTAATAGGCCATTTAAAAAGTGTTTATGACCACCGTATTTTTAAGTAAGTTCGCCTCTGTTACCTAAAATTTGTCCAATGAACTCATTTTAACTTATCTTTTTAGAACTAAGTATTAACTTACGAAATTTTTAACGAGGTTTCCAGGTAAAATATTTTTATTGATCGTACTGTTGTAAAAGCTTCGTGCTTATTTACGTGATATTTTTTTTTAAAGGGTAATATAAAATACATTACCGACTTGAAAAAAGGTTAATAGCTATTGTGTTAATAGAAAATTCTATAATTTGAACAATATGAATCATTTTTCAATTTAGCAAGAAGCATAAGTACATTGCACTATATTGTTGTTTTTTTTATTTATGAGTTATTGAAAATCAATTAATTACCAAAGATTCTTATGCATGTAGCTTCCAATGCCTATGATTTTTGATAAATCCCTAACTTTGTGTAATTTGATTGTTGCCATTCTCTTTTTGTATAATTAAATATTTTAATTTTACTTATCGATTATGTATCTTATTATGCGTTTTACAATACTTATTCAATAAAATTACCTTGTTTGGAAATTTACGTACTAGATCCGTAATTTTCTAGGCGATGTTCTGCCGTACGTCGATATTAGGAAGCGATCGTCCCACTGTTAGTTAGTAGTTATACCTATTGACTTATTCCTAGATCTTGTTAAATATTTTGAACAAATATTATATTGTGTGACATATGATTGTATGTTGTGAACTATGCGGGTGACCTGCGATATAATAAAACATATAGCATGTTGCGTTTGATTTTTATTAAAACCTGACTTAGGTGTTTTTGTAACTGCGTAGCTGATGTACGCAATCACTTCTAAAACATATTGGTTGTTTATCGATAGATGATATTATAGATTTCTAATCACATTTTTCATATAATTTTCAATAATAAAACAAATAAATTCAATGTACTTAATTCAATATTGTAGGGATCAATCACATACGACCTATATTATATTTTTTGAATTCAATGAGACAAATAAAAACAACCTTTTATTTACAAAATATTTAATTTAAAAACAACTACATTTATACTTATTAAGTATTTTGTACAATTCGTTATTTAATATTAAATTAAGTATATAATACTTTTTGTACACTCACACTGGACTGTGCCATCTTATGGTTTATAAATCTATACTCCGTGGCATGACCGAGAGCCTTTTGACGTCCGTCATTTTATATTTGAACGTTAAAAAGCGTCCAGTCCGACTTCGTTAAGGGAGTATCATAAAGTTTTCGCCTCACGCAGCTATTTACTAATACATCTAACACGAAATGTATATGAACTCTGATAACTCACTCACAAGCATGGAGCTTGTGACGTGTTATAATCTTAATATATATAAATCTCGTATTTATATAAAATTTAATGATGTGTTTGTTCCCAACAGCTCACTATTCCGTTATCGTGTGAGACTAAAACTTACCTACCTCATAGACTCAAAAGACGTAATCTTTCTTTTGTCTACGGACGGCACGACCACCGGACGTCACGTGACTACCCTAATTGTTGACTATAGTAACTTAAGCACTAGGTCTAGTATCTAGTACACATAGCCACCGTTGGAGGAGTAGCTCTGCCCGATGGTGGCTGGCACACCGCCGCCGGACCCGTGACCTCCAGAACCACCAGATGAGTAACCACCGCTTGATCCACCAGATGAGTAGCCACCTGATCCACCAGATGAGTGTCCACCGCTTGATCCACCTGAGGAATATCCTCCCGATCCACCAGATGAGTAGCCACCTGATCCACCAGATGAGTGTCCACCGCTTGATCCACCTGAGGAATATCCTCCCGATCCACCAGATGAGTAGCCACCTGATCCGCCCGAAGAATAACCACCTGAACCGGATCCGCCGGAATATCCTCCGGATCCACCACCTGAGGAATGACCACCGGCTCCGCCAGATGAGTAGCCGCCCGAACCACCTGAAGAGTAACCGCTGCTAGATCCTCCAGAAGAATATCCACCTGATCCGCCAGAACCATGCCCCGATCCACCAGATGAATATCCGCCGCTAGATCCACCAGCACTTGGGGCACCATAACTGGATGATGGAGGTCCGTAGGAGCTTGATGGTGCGGAGGGCGCGCCATAACTTGAGGATGGACCACTGCTACCAAAATCACTTGCACCGAAACCACCACTGCTGCTGCTGAATGAGCTGCTGCTGCTGTAACTGCTGCCGCCACCTCCCGATGGAGCACCGTACGAGGATGAAGGTGCTGCTGGTGTGCCGTACGAGCTGGATGGAGCCGCTGGGGCGCCGTATGATGATGATGGGGCTACCGGAGTTCCGTAAGAAGTGGAAGGGGCGGGAGCACCGTAAGAACTGGATGGGCCTGAAGATCCGAATGAACTGGACGAAGCAGAGCCGAAGGAAGATGAACCTGAACCGAAAGAACTTGAAGAAGCGGAGGCGAACGAGTTACCCGATGATGGAGCTCCGTATGAGTTAGAAGGAGTAGGGGCTCCGTAAGAGCTAGATGGTGCAGGGGCACCGTAAGAGCTGGATGGGGCAGGAGCACCATATGAACTGGATGGAGCAGGAGCTCCGTAAGAACTTGAGGGCTTGGAAGGCTTGGGTGCACCGTATGTTGTAGAAGGGCCGGTAGGGACTCCGTAGCTGGTAGCCGGTGGCTTAGCAGGGGCTCCGTACGAGCTCGAAGGCTTAGGGGCTCCATAGCTTGAGGATGGAGCGGGTGCGCCATATGAACTGGATGGGGCAGGGGCACCGTAAGAGCTGGATGGGGCAGGAGCGCCGTAAGAGCTGGATGGGGCAGGGGCACCGTAAGAGCTGGATGGGGCAGGAGCGCCGTAAGAGCTGGATGGGGCAGGGGCACCGTAAGAGCTGGATGGGGCAGGAGCGCCGTAAGAGCTGGATGGGGCAGGAGCGCCGTAGGAACTTGAGGGGGCCGGGGCACCATAGGAACTCGACGGAGCAGGGGCACCATAGGAACTTGATGGGGCTGGAGCACCGTAACTGCTAGACGGTTTGGGCGGGCCGTAACTTGATTTAGGTGGTCCATAGCTGGAAGAGGGTTTCGGTGGGCCGTAGCTGCTTGATGGCCTAGGGGCTCCATAGGAAGAGGAAGGTCGTCCACTACCGTGGCTGCTACCGTGACCGCTTCCGTGGCCGCCACCAAAACCACCTCCGTGACCACCTCCCTGACCACCACCATGTCCACCCCCGTGGCCACCACCCTGACCACCACCATGTCCACCCCCGTGGCCACCACCATGGCCTCCGCCCGATGACGGCGGTAGGTATGAAGAACTCAGAGGCGCTGAGGACAAAGATAGAGAGTAATTTAATGATTTATTAAGTCATTATGCACCGA
Source organism: Sphinx pinastri (assembly GCA_947568825.1). Taxonomy (NCBI): domain Eukaryota; kingdom Metazoa; phylum Arthropoda; class Insecta; order Lepidoptera; family Sphingidae; genus Sphinx; species Sphinx pinastri. Next base: position 1,166,220 of record OX387627.1, on the reverse strand, counting down.
TTGAACTAAAGTTAATGCACATTATGTATACTAAAATATCCGATGGTCAGTACTTAAAATAATTCGTGTTTTAAAATAATTAATGTAAATTTTTATATCTTAAAAACACAAAAATTAAAAATTATTCAAAAATATGTATTTTATATCATGTAGGTTTTTATAAAGTACGGCAATGTGACTCGACTCCACATGATGGTTAGTATCACGCAATGCCGATCAACGAGAAACGTCTGTACATAGTTGCCCGAATAATTTCTGCCTAAATAGATGTTTATTGTATAATCTCCGAAATCGTAATCGGTACCTTCCATACTTTACGACAAAGCTCTACAAAACTTCTAACTTAGCATTTAATTTTGTAGTATTACTATCGCCAAGAAGATTCGCATGAAATTGTGAAGACGCCGCGAACAGCACTCCAGTCTTTAATGGGAACGGCCTGGGGTCGAAAGCCACTCGAGAGTTTGACGAGCGCCCGCGGCCACCTCTCTATCTTTTAACTTTCTTATATCAAGTTTTCAACCCTACGGAAATCTATTTCAGCTTAGATTATTTTAGTTTTGGAGCCCATTTTTTTGTATAAATCATGTAAGTATTTGTGATCTGTCACTATTTACTAGGTTTTGTTGTTAATAAACACGAAACAACAGGATCATGGGATTTAATTATAATTAATTTATATTAAGTAGACCAAGATAAGAAGTAGATTAAGTAAAATGTTAAAGGACTCTATGACTCGATGCCAACAAGACAGGATCATGAATATATGTGAGTATATCTAACTGTTAATTTATCTGTAAGTAGATAATTATCAAAGGAAGTCATGTTTATTTTGTACATAGCCATAAGCTAGTAATTGTTTACACGATTTACTCCATTACGTGCCACATGTGACGACATTTTGGCAATTTTCGTAGAGGTATTAGCCAACTGTCATTTCAACTAACATTTGTAACACTGGATGACATGAATATGTCGAAAGTTTGAGTTGCCGTCGGTGGTAGATGGTGTAACGCGGGTCAAGTAGTAAGTTTGATCTAAGTATTTGTGTTTTATGGGTAATTACCACCGTTTCGTATATTTATTTCGTCAAGCAGTGTACGAATATTGTAATTTAGAAATTATTAAAGTTACTGGGTAAATATGAATAGATTTGCCAGAATGGCGCTCGTAGTGAATTTAATTCAAATATTGCGTCACTACCACTGTTGGGAAGTTGTGGTATTAATACAATTATAATTAACAGGCGAATGTTCTATTAAATTAGGTGATATTGGGTTTTTCTATTCAGTATCAGCCCGGAGTCTGGAATTTGTGCCCGATATGGCGATAGGCTCGCCCCCCTATCACAACATGGGACGGAATAAAAATGGCGAAAAGTGGGTGCATTAGTTGCGCCTCTGCCTACCCCTTCGGGGATAAAAGGCGTGAGTATGCGTATGCGTGTATGTTCTTTTAAATTATAATGTTTATATGATAATCTGATGTAAGAAGTGGTAAGAAATTAATTTACCATCACGCTTGAAGTGCTTGCGAGGAGTTGCAGACGCTATGGAGAGCAGCAGAAGCGCCGACACCGCCTGAAAACAAATATAAAATAATTTGTTAATACACTGAAACATTAGGATAAAAAAAAATATTGTCTAAGTAGGCAAACGAGCAAGCGGTCCGCCTGATGGTAAGCGGTACCCGCCACCCATGGACTTTAAGCAACGCCAGGGACACAGCCAAGCCACTGCCCAAAGGTATGTGAGCATTATTTTTAAGCCTCGTTTAAAGGACAAGTTCAAAAATTAGATTAATTCGTGTCAAGTTATTAAAAAAACAATAGAGAACGTCATATGCATGAATCTCCTTATAATCACCTAGTTGTAAACTGTTACTTTTTTTTTTATTTATTTTTTATTGCGTTGAATGACGAGACGACCATGCCGTTCGCCTGATGGTAAGCGATACGACCACCCATAAACAGTAGCAACACCATCCAGCACCTGGACTTACAAAGTACTGTGTGGCATTCCACTGCGCTCGTCATCCTGAGACATAAGATTTTAAGTCTCATTATGTCCAGTAGTTATACTGGCTACAATGTCCTTCAAACCGAAACACAACAGTGGATGCACACTGTTGCTTGGCGGTAGAAATAGTCATTGCGGTGGTACCCACCCAGACGGCCTCTTACATAATGAGAGACCTACCACCAGTGCTACTTAACATGTTTTGCAAAAATACTGCATAACTCATTACCATATCAATACTTCCTATGGTTTTATTACACGTTGTACAATTGAAGACATTTAATTATATTCTGGTCATCGTAGTCTGTTTGAAACAACATATTTTTATTATCATATAATTAACTAGTGCTTAATTAATTAACATTCATTAAATTAGTCATGATGAGCTGTGGTTTGGAATGGATCCGATCAAATACATTTCGGGTTATCAAGTATACGCGTGGGATCAAAGGGATCAATCGCTAGTCCGATTAAAATCTCAATTAGGGATTGGCGTTACATTTCGTAATTACTTATTGGTTTTGGTGATCGGTTTTAATTAAACATCATGCATTATAATTATGTATTTTTAGATTATATTATTGCCTCATTGGTTAATTAGTAGCTGCGTTTAGTGTGAAATGTATGACGTATCGATTCTATTAAGAGCCGCGAGCAATACTAGTCTATACTAATAATAAAGAGGAAAGATTTAATTGTTTGTTTATAATGGATAAATTCAAAAACTACTGGACCGATTTTAAAAAATCTTTTACTAATAGGAAGCTACATAACTCCTGAGTGCTATATGCTACTTTTTATCAGGAAAAACTTATTCACGCGGCAGGAGCCGCGAGCAGAAGTCTAGTAATAAATATTCCGGTAATCCGTCAGAACAGGAGTTGCGAGTTTGCCTACCCTATTGATCTTATAGGCTTATGGAGCATGTATGTCCGTTTACTACACCACAAAATCCTTATATAGGATATTGCACCATAGGCTTTGATTCCAACCAAGATGAAGAGCCCTAACAGTACTCCGACCTCCGTAAGGAAACATTAGTACTCCGACCTACAACCTTGACTCGATTCCGGCGAGGACTCGAATAACAATTGAAATAATTACCCATTGGTGCAATGCAAGAGTTTGCGCCACTCGGGAGTCAAGGTGATGCTGCGGTGATCCTTATTACGAAACAGTGACGAATATCATGACATATGACTGCTATTGTATTAAATCTTTATTTTGTCCTGATTCCTATTCTAATTGATAACTCCTATAAGAGCAAAGTTGTTCAATGTCGATTAAAGAGAAATGTTTGGTAAATTGAATTGCTTTACTATATACAAGCAATCGGAACTAGATTCGTCGAACAATGCCATAAAAAAAAAAACATTGTAGATTTCCCACAATATCTACGATAGTGACTGTAAATTTTAGAAAGTTAACAAATCTTTGCAATTATTGAAACCAATGTATATGGAATGTAACATCAGTCTACAAACTGAATCCTCTCTTTATGGCGTTAACGATAGTAACTTATTAGAAGGAGAGTGTGTTAAAATCATATTCACCAAAAGAAATAGAAACCAAACTGACCTTAGAATCTAAACTTCACCTAGTAAAAATTCTTGAGCGTGTGAGCAGTAAAGAAAACGCAATGTGCGTACTAATGTAACAGATAAACTGCACTACACTAGTGAAACTATGCAGATCTGGTTGTTTGTATGCTACAGCGATCACTTTCCCTCATCTCCTTATCTTATCTATGTGTTTTTTATTCAACCGGATGAGACGAGGAGATCTTTAGACTGTTACTGGTGTTAAACAACGAGAACTTTTTACTGTACTATATCGTTTTTTTATATTTGGGTATATGCAGTCATCAAGCTGACGACGCCCTTTCAATGTGGAGTAAACCTGAACGGGTACTTTGATATAGGTATGTAAATTGAGCGCGTCTCTCAATAACTCGCTTTAAGTTAGTTTATTTCATGTGCATAGGATCTTGAATGGCAAGTCTCAAAAGAAGTAATAACACGTTTCAATCTATCAAACTGGCACAGGATTTATGTACACGAATATTGCGTAGAAGAAACAAATATTCGTGATGTGTCTAGACTCGTATACTTTACAAGTCAGTGTTGATTTTACTAATGGTTCGCATTTAAGAAAGAAAAGCGTTTTATAAAGAAACAAAAAAAAGTTCAGAGCATTAAAAGGCTTTGCATAACAAGTGGCCATGATTGTGTTGTAAAGCTTCAAAACTCGGAATAAAAATTCATGGACAAAAGAATCTTACACGAACAAAACGTGATGCGAGAACAATTCGAGAGGGACAATATTAATGTATGTTAATTTATTTAATCAGGAGGAACACCCTCTAAAGTGCGATGGTTGTGAAATGGGACGCCTAGTACGGGAACGCTATTATCAATTGACAGCAGTAGTGATGGAGATTAGTTCGTTTACGATGATTTCCCCTCCATTCGAAAGAATTAATGGCGGAGAGGATTCATTTTTCTTGAAGATTATTAACTATTGTTTCTATTTCCCACGGAGAAAAATGATCTAAAGATTAGCCGAGCCAGCATGTTCCCTATTTAAAAGCTATGCCGTAAATCAATATGAACTGTGTTATAAAATTACAAATAATACTTAATTAAAAATCAATTGACGTTAGAAATAAAGTAGAAATTCGAAACAGAAAGTCGTGTAATTAATCTTTAGTTAAAAAAAACAAATCACGTCAAGAGAATGTATATTTTCACGTGTGCAATGCAGATGTAGCAATGAGACGCGATACGATTCCTTAATCTGTGATTATTCTGCACATGTGTAATCGGAGATTAACCTTAGGCTGAATACACGTGAAGGTTGTGCCACAAGCCTTCGAGTTGAAGTAATAACTGGAAAGCAAGTAGTATATGTTTGCATCAAGATAGAACATTATTGATTGTGGATATTAATATTTGATACGCTTCTGCTTTTTCTAATAAGAACGAATAGGTAGGTGTCTCATATGTAAGAATCCGTCTAGGTGGGTACCACCGCAATGTCTATTTCTAACGCCAAGCAGCAGTGTGCATGCACTACTGTTTATGGGTGGTCGTATCGCTTACCATCAGGCGAACGGCATGCTCGTCTCGTCATTCAATGCAATAAAAACAGAACTAATAGAAGTAAAATCTACAAAATATATTATATACATAGAAGAGTTATATTTTAGATTTGATTAAAATTAGGGCGGTTATTTTGTGCCCCTAATAATGTTGTAACAAGGCCGCAATTAAATATAATCTTACGTATTTAGTTTAACAGAATTTGAAGTGAAAGTCGGTTACGTGTCGAGCATTAGTTATCGCACCGCTATGTCTAACTACAGTTTAATTAACCCATTACACTTATTATATTAACACTATTAATTTATACAAGCAGTTAGTGTGTTGACAACAACACATGTTTTAAAGAGTCTATAAGAGTCAAATTAACGAAAACTATGTTTTGTTTTTAGTTTTTTATCCCGCTTGAGTGTAGTGGCAGCGTATGCGGGCTGTGGAGCGTAGGGATCTGGGTTCGAATATTAGATCGGGAGTGCTTTGTGTGGTTTTTATAACACAATTTTCCCGGGACTAGATCCCTCAGTCGGTTGACGTCAGACAGGCGACACAAAGGATAATGTAGTTTTTATCTACCACATTTCTGATACTTACGGAAAACCTTGGTACTTTATGGAAATCACAATTTATTTATATACTATAAGATGCATTAAAAGATACTTTAGATTCTAGACTTTAGATTATATTATTTTTGCGTATAAGATACTCAGACCAATGCTAATTACAGACACACATACCAAACCACTTCGCGCAAGTAAACTAATATCTTAGAACTGACATCTGCATACATAAGAAGAAAACTATTACAACACACAAATTGAACCGTATCCCTTTGAAATACGACTGTTTTGTGAAGCTACCAGTGCCATCGCGAGTTTTTGCAAGTGTCACCTTATTCTCATAGTCGTGCGGAGTGCGTCTCATGGGAAAATGTCTCTATTTTTGCTGTGTTGTTTACAACGTACAAGTAGCTGAGTGGACAGTAGATAATAAATCCATCAACTCGCATGCCAGTAGCTCAACTTACTACTGTCAGTGATGCAGTTATCTTATATATTTTGTCTGCAAAACGTTTCGACTAGGTTGTGATTACTGTCTTAAAAATCGCAATGAAGCTCCCTTATCTTTATAACCTTACTCATGGTCCAACAAAGGCCAGTAGATCAAATACAGTGAATGTAGTTGGTAAGAGTCATCACTGACTCACTTCAGTTTACAGTTCATCTACAAAAATATCACAAAGACGAGTAGCTTTAAGATCACTGCAAGTCACTGTCAATGAGATCCATCTAACCACTACACATCCAACTATATAGCCACTAGCACAGATGACATAGTTCGATACTAGAACACAGTAACTGCGCTACTCGCACGCTAGCTCGTACTACGTATCCCAGTACACGAGTGACCATTGTTCTTGCCATTTGGACTGCACAATACAGTACAATGGATGCAAATTTATTATATTATGGACATTCCCGCGGTGTTGCAATACATACTGTTAGGACATAATTCACTTGAAAAAGTAAAACGCAGTCGGCACTATCAACAAATTAATGGAAGGACGACAACATAATATTATGCCCTTTAGAAGAGTCATCAATATTTTCTGTATATTTAGGATAATTAGGAATTAGTAATTTTATAAATGTTGTGTGCGACGAGTGATCTCTAGTCTCTACTTTGAATGCCTCGGTGGCGTAGTTGTATTGCGTACGCGTTAAGAGTACGATGTGCGCGCTGGGGTCCTGGGTTCGAATTCAGGGTCGAGCCAAAAACACTGTGACTGGGTTTTTCCATCTTAAAAATTACTCAGTCGAAGCTCGGAGTCAGGAAGTTGGCGGTGTGATACCCCCGTGCCTCGGAAAGCACGTAAAGTCGTTGGTCCTGCGCCTGATCTCTCTTCGGTCATGTCGGATTGTCGTCTCACCGGACTATGAGAGTGAAGGAATAGCGAGTGTACTTGTGTATTGCGCACTATAATATCTCCTGCGTACCTGGCTGGTCTCCGTTGAGATTGGCCGCTGTGGCCGAAATCGGCTAGGAAGGGATATAGTCTCTACTTCTGCGTGTAAGTACACTTTGTTTCGTAGAAGGTAGGCAAAAGTGTTGATAACTCGCTCGCACGATCTTAAGCGCCACGCCCGGCTTTATTTAAAGCGCCTTACATACGGCTAGACTTAAATTTTCATTGCAAACATAGCACGGCACTAAAAACTCTAAGACATTAGAAGTAAGATCTGACTATTTTTATTAATGACCCTTATAATGTGCATAAACTAAAACACAAATGCTTATACTTTTAGTAGCAATTATAAATAGTGTATACATCCGGATAGATTCTCGTATACGAAATACCTACCACCTAGGTCAATTGATTGAGATTACTATTACATTAGACGCTATCAAACCAAATAATGTAAATTTCATAAAATCCTAAATTTGCAAAACGTTTTATCTTACATAAACTTATTAAAATTAATTGCCTACTTCAATTTTAGTATGTATCGTATATTTTATTTAATTACTCATTGTTCTGTTCTAGATATAAAGCGGATATAAGATGGATTAGCATAAAGATAAATTATAAAACTTACAAGTCTAATGCATATTAATGTAAATAATTTGGCTTTTCACCCAAGTATGTGTGTTGTAATAGCGTGGTACTAATTATATTTGTTTTGTCAGTAATATATTTCATATAACCACTCTTTTGTTATTTTATATTGCGTTTGTCGTTTATTCAATTCAATTTAATTGTACTTTAATGTTGGATATTTACATAATAATACAATTTAAATACATACATTACTGGTGGTAGGTCACTCATATGTAAAAGCCCGTGTGGGTGGGTACCACCCCAATGTCTATTTCTACCGCCAAGCAGCAGTGTCCATGCACTGTTGTGTTTCGGTTTGAAGGACATTGTAGCCAGTGTAGCTACTGGGCATGATGAGACTTAACATCTTATGTCTCAGCAAGACGAGCGCAGTGGAATGCCACTCAGTACTTTGTAACTCAAGGTATTGGATGGTGTTGCTACTGTTTATGGGTGGTCGATTCGCTTACCATCAGGCGAACGGCATGCTCGTCTCGTCATTAAATGCAAAAAAAAAACATAATAATAGTTTGGATTTCAAATATAATAAAAAGTATAATTGGAATAACTAATACATAGTTTTTTATACAATTATTTTACTCGTTCAATCATGAACTGCTTTTTTCGTGGTCATTTTCAGTCTACGGTCACTACCGTTACTCCTAGGCAGTCTTGAACATTTTATCATACAAAATGCACAGACATTACGCACGTCCACCAGCTTACTTTCCAATAAACAAAATGGCGGTGATGTTTTTCCCGCCAATTTTCTCTGTGGCTTGCGTAATCGCTCCGCTAAACGGGTCACTTTAAAGGGAAATTAACATATTTTTTGGCGAATTAAAAATGTCAACAAAGAAAGTAAGTTAAGTGCTGGTCACGATGAAGCGACGAGGCTTCTTTGCCTATTGTAGTAGATTATTTGTGGAACCATAGTTCATTGCGAGGACTTGTAATCTATACTATAATATAATGTTATAAAACTGAAGAGTTTGTTTGTTTGTTTGGTTGAACGCGCTAATCTCAGGAACTACTGAAGCGATTTCGAAAATTCTTTCACCAATAGGAAACTACATTACTCCTGAGTGTTATAGGCTATTTTTTTTTATCCCGGAATAACTTTTTCACGCGCGCGGAGCCCCTGTTATAGTGAAATATTATTATGTAAAAAAACGCATATTTAGAGACAATATTTCGTAGTAAATATTTATTTTTTATGTAGGTCATCGGTTGAAATTTAAGGGAGCAGATACTGCGATACCTGCCTGAGAGATGTCTTACGTCACTTTTTCTATAAAACAAAAACACATTTCGAGAAAATGATAACAGGAAAGATTTATAGGTAGAATTTAATAGGTCAATGTATTATTGGCAGAAATATACACCTATTTATTTTAATTATACGTAAACAGAGACCCCAGCACAAATTGCAATTGCCTATTCTATTCGAATTTCATCCTTAGGGAAATACCCATGCCGTATCGGAGTTATCAGTCGTATAATGGAGGTTTGAATCTAAATTAGTTGTTATAGCCGTACTTATACAGATCCTAATCAAATAAACATCATATTTCCACACGAGAATAAAAACGAACTTATTAATGTGGGCCGTCATAAACGAGAGAATCATTTACACCTTACGATAACTATTATCGGAAGCGATATTTGGTTTTGATGAAATAGAGGTTATGTGAAGATAAATAGATTAACATATTCAAATATCGAACCAAATCGATAATCTTACCGTGGAATGAGAACAAAGACGTAAATTGATTTTTGATATACGTTTTTTTAACTAAAGCTATTTATATAAAATTAAAATTAAATATAACATTTCGAACAAACATAAAATACTATTAAATAGCGGTTATCGTTACAGAATTAGCATATGTTAAAGTAATTAACAGTTACATAAACGGCATTAGATGTTCGCATTAGCGCGCTAATCTGATTGTGGTGGATGCGTCGCACTGGTACGTTATAACGTATAGTATATTCAACTGTTATAGCCATTACGTAAACCGTTCCCACAGAGATCAAAAGTGGTCGTGCTATACCAGCGCTCGTTTAGGTTTGTCGCACACGATCGTCAATGTCGAACCGTTGTATATAGAATCTAAATGTCTTTTTAAAGACAGAAAGCTTTTGCTCGTGTCTCCGTTCCCTATTTTTTGTGCTAGTAAGGTATTGCCTTACACTAGCCTTACACTTACCTTTACACTAGATTGGGTTATTACACAAGCTAGTGTAAACAAAGAAAATGGCCACCAATGAGAGTTTACATGAATGACGACCACGAGCTAGATGTGTTTTAAGATGAATTTAAAATAGTGATTTCTGACGCTGACGCAGGTAATACCATCAAAATTATTATTCGCGGACGTTATTATTTTGCAAACGAACCTTTTATCTCATGTTAAAGTTTTTTTTTCTTTGAATGACGAGACGAGCATGCCGTTCGCCTGATAGTAAGCGACACGACCACCCATAAACAGTTTACAGTAGTAACACCATCCAGCACCTTGAGTTACAAAGTACTGTGTGGCATTCCACTGCGCTCGTCATCCTGAGACATAAGATGTTAAGTCTCATTATGTCCAAGAGTTATACTGGCTACAATGTCCTTCAAACACATATTCACAGCACCAAAGTCAGATACAACTCCCATATCGTTTGTCTTACATTAGTCAATATAGTTTATTATTATTATTTTTCTTCTTTATATTCACGCACCTGCTGTTAAATGCTTAGCTGTTTAGATCTAAATAGTAAGTAACAATGATGTGTCAACATGGTTGGGATTGCAATCTGGAATAGTACCTTATGCTCATGTTACATCTTACAATGTATTTGATTGTTGTCTGTTTTGTTGTCCAAATAAATAAAATAAATAAATAAACCGAAACACAACAGTGCATGCACACTGCTGCTTGGCGGTAGAAATAGACATTGTGGTGGTACCCACCCAGACATACTCTTACATATGAGAGACCTAACACTAGTAAAATTATGAAAATGAATTGACCTGCGAAAATATTAACTTAGCTGTCGGGAGTTTATAGCAAGCCTAATTGTTAGTGTGCACTGTCATACGTACAATATGAGTTTGTTATGTCATACACATAATAATATTTAAATGTACTCTTCCGAGATGGTACTGATTGCGACTTTTTGTCATACTGAGAATGGTGATGGGTAATGACTAACGAGGAAGTCGTGCCCAAGCCTTAGTCGTAATTGAACTTTTTACCCGACTGCGCAAGGAAAATAATGTTTATGTATCATATATAATAGATACATATATGAAATTATAGATAGTAGTCAACCTTATTTGGAAATAAAATTAATACATATAAAGTTTTTATGATAAATGCAAAAACTATTTTTTCATTGAAAAACTCAAACATTTTGGTTCCACTATCTTGGAAAGTAACACATTTTTTATAACTTAAGTATCAGACAAGGTTACCAGTGTCACAGCTTCTAGGTCAATTCGGAGACAAAAGAAGACAAAGGAACAGTTATTTTTATCGACGGCACGGCAAAGTTTAATTATTGAAACAATATTCCGGCATAAAAAATGTATGAACAATATAATATTAAGTAGTAATCAAAGGTCAAAGAAATTAACATTTTTTTTATTCCACCGACGACTTGATACGGACAATGAAAAATATATAATTTTTCAACACCAAAATCGATACAATAATTACAATAATTCCTTTATAACAGAGATAATTACGGAAAAGGATGCGATGTCGAGCATTACCTTGCTCGTGGTATGTAAATTATTGTCATTATGGAAGCTTCCGGAAGAAAAGTATGCCATGGATACAACGATATAACCTACTATTATGAGACTTAGACCGAGTTGTTCCATCCGTGGTCAAGTAAAGTTAACGGTCCAAGCACAATAGACGAATGCGCAACGTCTTTCCCTCCCTGTGAATTCGCGTGCAATTCGGCTGTGATAACGCCTGACTACGGATGAAACAACCCGGTCTAAATATCTTATGTTTTAAGATGATGACAGGATGAGCATACATGTGTCATGTTTTTTCAGCTTTCGAGGTGTTGTTGCTACTGTTTATGGTCTATAGTACCATCATTTTCCTATTTTAAGTTTGTTGTGAAAATATATGGGAAATGTATATTTTCGATGGATATTATAGCACGTGAAATCACTCGGCGCAATATGAACTATTTCTCTACTTAAAGAAATTTCGTGTTTTTCTCTAACAAAGATAGGTTCAGTAAGTATCGTCTTCTTTGTTGATCAGCAGGGTGACTGTATGGTATCAGTTTGAAACTTTCCTACACCATGAGTGCTCTAAATAGAAGTGACCCACGGCTGAGACCTTCTAGAACCAACATGTGCAAAATCTCAAGATTCACCAGGAACAACATTTCATTTATTAATGCAAGTTCAATGTCCCATTGTGAAGATGTCTGTTCCATTGTGCTGGTGAAAGTGGGGGCTGACCCCCCACCTGATGGCGAGGGAACAGCGTGTGACGCAACAATGCGTGGAAATTATAATAATTGATCTCAGGAAATCACGATTATAGGAAACTGTTCCGACGGATTATCTGTGAATTTAGACTTCCGAATGTCAGTTTTTTTTAGATGTTTAGAAAATAACTCTTGTCTATATTCATTCCCTTGAATATATGTAAATACAGGAATATATATAATATATTGAACTGGAGATTCTGCAACATATTTATTTAACAAAATGAATTAAAATATATTTTACACGCCTCAACTACCGCTACCTAGACATACCATACCATACCAGCCCTGTATTGTATTCTGCCCACTGCTGAGCACGGGACTCCTCTCCAGCTGAGAGGGTTTAGGCCTTAGTCCACCACGCTGGCCTAGTGCGGGTTGTCAGACTTCACATACCTTCGAAATTCCTATAGAGAACTTCTCAGGTATGCAGGTTTCTTCACGACGTTTTCCTTCACCATTAAAGCGAGCGATAATTCACAAAGAATACACACATAACTTTTTAGAAATGTCAGAGGTGCGTGCCCTTGAGTTCTACCTAAACACATATTATATTTTTCTGTTACATTTCATTTGGGTGTTTATATTAGTTTATTAATTGAAAATTCTGTAAATTTGGTAATATCACACTGAGACTAAAATATAATATAATTTTGTTGTAATTACTCCATAGGCGATTACAACTGGATATTTTATGGACAGTGCTAAGTTGCGTGGTATAGTTAATGTTCAAATTGTTCGTGAGTTGGTTGATTGGGTACGCTATTTATTATTTATGAAGTCATTACAAAACAGGTTCAATACCGCTTCAATAGTTTGAGTACTCAGACTTTGAACCGAAGAAAAATGTACCCATCTAAATTGTCCGGGAACGGAATTTGTGTTATATATGCTCACTATTTGACACATATGACGTATTTTGTTGGTGGTAGGATATATTTTACATACGCCCGGATAGCTACCAGGACCACCGTATATAAGGTGTTAATACCCGCCATTGTGGCTCATGTAAGTGTACCGCGTTCCGGGATCAGCCTGTTTATATCCGGTTCAAACAGTCCGGCATTATTGTGTAACTGATGAGTGATGAGGTGTTATCATCGCTCGTCAGTAGACACTTTATCTGGACCTTTCTTCGCTTACCGTCAGGTGCAGTAGGGTTAATTTGCCGTGCCCGAAAAAAAACACTAGCTGCTTTTCTGTCTAATGTCTAATCTTTGGGGAATAGAAATAAATAATTAAATGAGATTTGATATATTTTTGGGTAAGCTAGGATCGACTTTGTACTTTTTTTATACGATGCGTAATGATAACCTACATTATGTAAGTTGCCATGTTATTTAAAATCGCTGTGTCATCGTAGAAAACAAAGGTTACTATGTCATTCGTGGTTTCTCCAAATTTGGAATGCTGTGTGAGGCAATGGAGAACTTCTTACAAGGACTTTTTAAAATATCCGAATATAAGTAATCTGGAAATTAGTAATTGACTTAGGGAGAATTTTTCAATACTAGTCAATTATTCATGAAAATAAATTAAAGCCTGACTCAATATAAAAGTGGAAATATTGAACTATTTTATTTATACAACTGACAATTTGATTCATATTTTATGTTGTTTATTAATTATTTTATTAACTTTTATCAGTTGTTTTAACAATTTGCCCTTTTCGTAAAAACGGGACCGAATAAGATTGTTGTGTTATGCAAATTGGCTATTCTAGCAAGGCTGGCTAATTCTCAAAAGGTTACTTTCGTGAATATGTACTGTCTTTCACTAGTAGTAAGAGGTCATTTGCTCTATTTTTTTATGTCATTGAATGACATAACCAGTAGCAACACCTTGAGTTACAAAGTACTGCGTGGCATTCCACTGCGCTCGTCATTCTGAGACAGAAGATGTTAAGTCTCATTATGTCCTGTAGTTATATTCAAAACATGTGCAACGTATTTAACGGATTGAACTTGCTATTTAAAAATAAGTAGATTTTTAAATCCCTCATCATGTGGCCAGTGGCCACATGATGGTGGTCGAGATAAGCTATGTCATAAGCAAAGGCAACTTACGTTCGAAAACGACTAGTATAATATTAGAACTAATAATTTTTATTGGATTTCACGTTTTAAAACTTTTGTATTTGGGATAAATATATTTTATGGATTTCATTTGTCTTGAAGTAGCAGTTTTTTAAGGGTGTGCCATCGGCAAGATTTTGGCTTCAATGTCCATGAGGTATTAGAAGTTAAATGAATTTGACACAAATGAATGTAGAATCTGCAAATATCCCTTTGTTTAGATTGTTTCAATAATGCTCTACATAAAGATTCGCGTCTTTGTCCTGAAAGTGTAGGCAGACGCATAACCATTGAATTTTTTCATTGTTTCCGTATAGCCAAGTAAAAGATATAAATAAAATTACAAATCCTCGTGTTCCCGACCGCACGTAATGAGGAGGCGGGCCCGGATGTGCTTTTTAACGTATTTTTACTCTATATTTGGAGGTAATGACCGTTTTTGCGGTTGCGTAGGTTAAAGATGCAAGGCCAAGCTAATGGGTGTAGTGAACTTAATAAAAACCTGTATCCGGAAAGATACGTTCCTATATATAGCTGTAGCGTAGAATATAGCTTTAGCTAAAGTTATTTCATCATTCCTGAGAGGGTATGCACTCGTATGGAAATTGAAAATTTATTATCTATTTTTCAAGTGCATAAATGAACTGCTTAAATAAAATAACAAACGATTAACGAATGTATTTTTTGGATCATGCGTTATACTTTCTACCTTAAACTGATTTTGAAAGAGCAACACTAGAGTCTCTTGCTCGTTCTCTGGTGAGACTGCTTTCCGAACTGACAGTAGAGTTAATATTGACGGAATCTAAATAATGTATAACATTTTATTGGTTCGAATAAATTCTTTATACTCAGGAACAGTATAATATAAAATGAAAATAAAGAGCAACTTTTTTCAATTAAATCTTTTGTACAAAAGCCCGATAAGGCGATCAGCACTTCGATTTAATACTGCTAATGTTGAACATAAAACTAAAAACAGCAAATAGAATTTTACATCTTCCGTGGACATTAATGCTTTAATAATCATTCGAGGTCAATGGGTATGATTTTGGAGAAGTAGCGGCTAATGCACATGTTACGTGCCATAAGAATGACATGTAGAGCGTGTCTTGAGAATCTGACATACATGCATCTCAACTCGTGATGTACATTACATAGTGACGTAACTCGGATATGAATATATGTTAATCTTGTTTAGATTCTGCTTTCTAGTATTAAAAATGTGCAAATTTGATGCCAATGTTTTGAATTTGTTATACCTTTTTCCCTACTTACCACAAATGCATAATAATATACAGGATATATTAATGTATAATAGGTATCGTATACCCTCCCGATGGCATTAATAATTCATTGCAACTAATTGTAATGATGTAAAGATTCCAAGTCACATAGATTTTTTTTTTTTTTTTTTTTTTTTTTTGTTATGGACATTACGGTCAGTAGCCTGACGCGAGTCGGCTTTTCTGACCACACCGGACTTTCGGGCGAACGCTTTAGACGCTCCAACCCTTTACATTTAAACGACCACGCTGAGGGCACCCCCTAAGTGGGGTACGAGCCTCGGCTCAGGGCAGTCGTTGGAAGATGATTGAGACATCAGCGATTAGGGGATTTTAGCGGTGTAATACACCAATCTATCCATTGTTTTCATCAGCACGCGGGCCGGAACTGCTAACTGGGTCGGGACATCGGGGGACACGGCGAGGTCCTCGACGGCGAGGACGGTACAGCGGTCTTGAGGAGTGTGAGAGTTTCAATAACTCGTGCTTTCTTTGGATGGCCAGAGTGATGGCATCATCTGGATCGGTCAGGACTGAACGGGGACGTCTCCATTTCGCGCGGTCAAATGGAGTATAAATGGATGAGTTTCGGATGAGCGGATTATGATGATTAACCGCGCGATCGAAGTAGCGCCTGCTAAGCGTCTGAATAAAGTGCTTGATGGTCGGCATGTCGGTGTCCACGTGGAGGTTACGATTACGCACGTACCACGGGGCATCGAGTATTTGTCGTAGAAATTTATTCTGGACAACCTGCAGGCGCTCAATACGACCGGGTGGTATGTGAGCGAACGCGGGTGCTGCGTATGTCATGATCGGCCTAATACATGTCGTAAAGATACGTATCTTGTTGCGGATAGAGAGCTTACTCTTTTTGTTAACGAGCCAGTGGAGCTGACTTTTCGCGAATGCGGCTCGCGCGCGTACCGCATTAACATGTGGGATGAAGGACAGATTCCGATCAAGGATCACTCCTAAATATTTGACTGTATTGGTCCATGGGATGGACTGCGAGAACATTGTGACAGTAGCGTTAGGCACTGGGGGTGCAATCCTACTCCTAGTGAAAAGGATGGCCTGGCTTTTGGTGGGATTAATGGTGATTCGCCATTTGCTGAACCACTCGCCGAGTTTGTCGGCAGCGTTCTGCAAAAGGCGAATCAACTGTGTTTTATCTCTACGTGAAGCGTAGATGGCAGTATCGTCAGCGAAGAGTGCCAGATTGGTATTCTTCGGCTTTGGAATATCGCTAGTGTAAAGCGAGAAAAGAAATGGGGATAGTGCGGAGCCTTGCGGGACTCCGGCTGTGATGGGGTGTCGGGAAGACAAGGTTCCCTCCACTCGATAACGAAAGCCGCGATTCGCCGACCTTTATAGGGACATCCACTGATAGTTATGACCGGCGTCGATCTAGGAAAATCGAAGCGCACAGAAACGAATCTCTTTTATTTTCTACTAGCAGTGCGCGCGGCTCCGCCCGCGTGGAAAAGTTTTTCCAGGATAAAAAGCCTATAGCACTCAGGAGTAATGTAGCTTCCTATTAGTGAAAGAATTTTCAAAATCGGTCCAGTAGTTCCTGAGATTAGCGCGTTCAAACAAACAAACAAACTCTTCAGCTTTATGTATTAGTATAGAAGTATAGATGTGCGGTGATTCGCTTTATAGGAAACTAGTTTTTGCTTGCGGTTTCACCCCGCGCGAAAAGGTTTTTTTTTATAAAAGTCTCGTTATGTACTTTTCAAGGATAAAAAGTAATCTATGTCCTTCCTTATGCTATAAGTTAACATCGCAATAAATTTAAATAAAATTGGTTCAGTGGTTTGGCCGTGAAAGCATAACAGATAGAACTACTTTTGCATTTATAATATAAGTATGGAAATATGGAAGTATGGATGGATGTCTAGCAGGCGAAATAAGTAGTAACGCGACTCGAATCTATTCGCCTTGCCAGCTTTGTCGACGCTGGTCATAACGGACCCAATCGCATCGTGGACATGTAGTGAAAGGTCATAAAGGCCGATGTAGACAAAGCGCGCGCGCGGCGCGTGACGTAACGCGCGGAAGTGCGGCGCGTCCGCAATCCGCACGGCCTTGACTTTACTTTCTCGCGTCAGTACTGTTACGTCATAAGGCGCTATACGGTAATGAGGTTTCTAGTTAAAGATTTGATGAGTTTGGTAAAAAACAATGGATCACGATCCTGTTTTAATAACAGCCAATTGCTTCGTTGATTAGGACAAAAAATATGGCAAAAAGTGTGGAGAATTATAAACACTCAAATACACGAGTTCCGTTTTTGCTCATAAACATTCATCGATCAATTTATTCTTTAATTTAAACGTGAAATGTTAAATATCTTGTATTTCACAGTTAACATTTTATTTTAATATTCTATTTATAGTTTTCTTACATTCAAACGTTGGTCGTGATTTTATCGGTGTATAAATTTAAAACGATACCTTCATCTATTATAATACAATATTAATGAATATAAACTTCTAACATTATCCTTTGTTTCCAAATACAATAAGTTCCAAAACATTAAAACTAAAACACACATTAACACCCGTATTGTCACAGATTACGTCAAGTTTCTACTTTGTTTACCTAATTAGCTGGATATGTCTGCGAAAGACAGTCGTGTAGCTAAGCTATTGTAGCCGGAGTAGCTAAGATTGATGGGGTGAATTGTGCTAAACGCGTGCGAGAGCGGTGACGCAACGCTGCGGTTTTTGCTTGACGCAAGAGCCGAGGAACCGTTCGCGCTGGCACCGCGACCTTATGGGAGTTATCAATGGAAAAATGGATTGAAGATATTTTTATGTTAACTTCAAAGACAGGCAAAAGATATAAAAGATTAGGAAATATAATATAGTAAGTGAATATAAGATGACTATTAGTGATAAATTATTACTATGGATTATGAACAGTAAGGCTTCCTGTAATTCTAATGGTATTGTTAATAGGAGCTTAACAGGAAAATAATTAAATCTTATTTGCGTCCTACATTCTATAATGTAGTAATTTAAATAGTATTCATTAAATACGGTTACTTTGACAGCATATCTTGAGTTTCTATTATTATTACACAATTTTAGAGAAATATAATAACTCGCTAGGTTAAAGCATACGAAATATTTTCTATAAAGATTTTATCTACATACAATGAGATAGTTTAACTTTTTATTTGTAAAATGTAACGTAAGAGAAAGTGCGTCGCTTCACCCGCATCAGAATTATCGCATTGATACAACATGCCTTGGTATTTAGAATTAATTCTAGATTTTTGGTAATTGTTACTACAATTATTGCCTTTCACTCGCATAACATTATAAGTGTTTATGTATTATAAGGATATTTCGGATGTTCTGAAAGCGAAGGTGACTAATGTTTATATTTTTTTCTTTTCGTTAATTACAATGTGAGTCTGTGCGTTTCTCTTCCTTTGTCGTTTAAATTAAAACTTTCGCAATACAAAAGACTACAAACGCACTTAAAATCATTATGTTTGTCGTTTTATTTCATAGTTAAGATTGAAAGATATTAAAGGTTTTGACCACAACGCTGATCCAATGCGGGCTGGTCGAATTTCTTATAACACTGAGATATTTAGTCTTAGATCAATGTCAGTAGAATGCTAGTGCTGTCCACCCCCACGATTCATGCTTGAATACGCGCGTGTAATGTATAGGAACGTTATGAAGACCTTTGTTAAAGCCACCATAAAGTTTATTCAGCGCTAACGCCGTGACGTTTATTGCCACTGCACTGCGACGTTTATTTACTACTTTTTGAATAGAGAGTAATAGAATATACCCTACTAGCGATATCTGTAAAATACTTGCCATAACGCCGGTCACAAACAAAAACTATTTTTTTATACGTCCACGGCAAAGTGACCCAGCTGCACCTGATGGTTAGCGTAGTGGGGTCCAGAGTGGCGAATGATGAGAGATATCCCAATTACACAATTATGCCTGCCTGTATGACCCGCGTATACACAAACTGATCCCGGAACGCGATTCTCGCGGGCCACAATGGTGGGTTTTACGTTTTATGGTAGCTTAGCATTGTGTGTTCACACAAATATAAACATATATCTCAGCTGAACGAGCTAAAATAACGTCTGTTTTGGTATGTAACCCGCAAAATGCCTTGTTCCGAGTCGCGTTTCGAGATCAGCTTGTGCTCCAACAAGACAGGCCATCATAACTCTGGCGACCGTTGAGGGACCGTCTTCCTTTGATCCAACATTAAATTTCAACTGCACTGTACTACCTAGTATGTTATTTAATATCTAGGACTGTCCTGTTCCGAAATGTAGAGTTACCAAAGTAACATAATCAATCAAACAATCTTATCTAAAGGGGTGTGGCAAATCCTGCTTAACCATAGGAATTATATTAGGATTTATCTTGGTTTAGCCTAGGTTCAAAAGCTGTTAGCGTAGCGGGGGGTGGAACAGTTTGCCGAGAGGAAGGTTGCGGAGTTTAAACTCAGTCTCTCAGGGTTCTCTTCTTTTTATTTGTATTCGCAACTAGCCTATATCTCGGTTATGTTATATTTATTGCCACTAAATTTCTTGACGTTGTTTATTTATTCAACTCAATGGTCGGCATGTGGTCAGATATGAAGGTGTGATACTGATGACCCACTGTCGCGCGTTAGGTAAGACGAGCCGAAAGCGCGAGAGGTACGGGTTCAGCTAATATTTGCGCTAGATACTGTTTGTTCTGTGAACTGTACAGTTGGTATTGAGTTTTATGCAATAATAGTTGTACTAGTAACTTTGGCAGATTTTTTTAAAGCCAGTATGGTGACTAGAAACTTAAAACAATATAAATTGTTGATTTGGACGTAAGTCCCGACCAAATACTATGTCATGCCTAACGACGATAGTTAATTTATAAAACAGAACTCACCAGTAGTTTGAAATGAGCCATATTTCAATCGACAGCTCCTTGTATCTGGAAAAGAAAATTACATGTAAGGTTATTTTTAAATCCAATGTTATAAAATGAAGGCTAGTTAGGATTTGATTAGTCAAAGGAATGAAGGTATTCACGAAAATTTACGCCACCAGTTGGCGCCACTTTGGCAAGAGGTACTTATTCATTTAAAATTTTTGTCGACAATGCGAACTGTCCAAACATAGTTCTTGCGATTCCCATTTTTCTTATAGATATATGTTTCGATTCTAAGAGTACCTATATTTAATGTGCTTATTTTAATTTATTAAAAAATATACTAAAAATCATTCACGACTAAAGAACATATAGGCACTTTGACACTTGACTGACAGGACTGGACCTGACGTCTCGCACCCAACATTATGAATGCAGAGGGGTTAGAATGTGACAAAAAACACGTCACGTCTCCGTTTCGTCTTATTGGGATTGGTTGAGAGACTGACGTATTGGTCTCTCGATCAATCACAAACATCAAAATTAAACGACATCGTTTTACGAGTTGCGTCTTTGTGTCACATTCTAAGCCCATAGATCTTTTAACCAGAGTTATACTAGTGCTAGTTTACATCGTTTCATAGTAAGCTCACTCTGCTCTGATCACTCTAGCCATTTACATAGTTTTTTAAATAGTTTAATTTTAAAGACCTCCGATTTTGAGTTATAAGTAATTTTATTTTGTTTAAAACGACACTTAATATGAAGCTTTTAAAAAAAGTTATTTATATATGGAGGGGTCTAAAAGTATTTTTTTAATGGATCTAAGATCCATATTTTACCCTTTTAATATCCCTAAAGTTTGAGCCTGGTTAGATTTTGAGGCCCAGCACCCATACAAAAAGCGGGCATCTCCTTTGTACTGGTGGTAGGTCTCTCATTATATGTAAGAGTCCGTCTGGGTGGGTACCACCGCAATGTCTATTTCTACCGCCAAGCAGCAGTGTGCATGCACTGTTGTGTTTCGGTTTAAAGGACACTGTAGCCAGTGTAACTACAGGACATCATGAGACTTAACATCTTATGTCTCAGGATGACGAGCGCAATGGAATGCCACACAGTACTTTGTAACTCAAGGTGCTGGATGGTGTTGCTACTATTTATGTGTGGTCGTATCGCTTACCATCAGGGGAACGGCATGCTCGTCTCGTCATTAAATGTCATAAAAAAAATGTAGTGAAGGTATACTTTGGGAATTGGGTCTGTAAATAACTGTGGTTACATGAAGTTATTCAGTTACTTGATTTTATATTATGATACTAGGTGTTGCTCGCGGCTTCGCCTGCATGAAAAGCCTTTCCCGCTAAAAAAGTCTCTGAAGCACAGTACAGAAGAAAATTACCGGGATAAAAAGCACCCTATATATTAATCCAGGACATGACCTACCCGTGTGCCAAATTTCATCCAAATACGTTTAGTTGTTTCTGCGTTTACTTCTAACAAACATCCAAACATCATCACATTTCACAAACTTTCGCATTTATGACATTAGTAAGATAAGATAAGATTTTGCTTGGCAAGATTTATGCGAAATATCTAAATTGGTAAAGTTGTGATTATCGACTGGCGATTTCTACAGTCCTTGAAATCTGATGTATCTTTCTTTTGAAATTGGAAGTATTTTTAGTATTCTATGAAAAAAAAAAACTATAAGTTTAACTATTATGCGTTGCAATATGATGTTTTGTAAGTTTTCTAACTTTCCCAATACGAAGCAAATACATAAAAAGTATTTGTTAGTTAATTTGCATCTCTAGCATTTTTGACGCATCTAACACTAATTTATTTTCTATAATTAGGTGAACAATATCATAAGATTTGGTTGTACGTTATCTGTGTAAGCTAACTTCTCTATCATCTGTTGGTGGATCAAATAAAATGATAAATATAAAATAAATAATTTTTTTTTTACATATTTTATTATTTACATAAGGAATACTAATTGTATTCACTGAGATGTTTTTTACTAACATATTATTGATTTATATATCTTAATGTTACGACGAGGTAATCGCTCGTCTGTTGGTAATATAACTACAACTGCTCGTAAATAGAAGCAGCACAGAGCACTATTTAGAATTTTAATTAAAAATCATTGTCTTGCACTACACTTCACTTATCACCTTTAGATAATAGACCTGAAGTTTCATGGTATCTCCTAGTTAGATAGATTGATTTTAACGAGTAATAAATAGCATTTAAATGGAAATGAACGGATTGCACATTTTTTTTCACTTTTCCTTCTCATAAACACCATATTAATTTCATAAGAAGTTGGTTAATTCAAAAACTCAATCAAGCAAATAATTTTTTGAGAGGCTTTTTTTTTACTTTTGTTTCATTAGTACTAATGAAACTGGAGGAACGACGTTATGTAAGATAAAAGTTTTTAGTAAAAAATATTATAGATAAGTACTTACTTGTTTTTGTTGTAATTTTGTATTAACTATTATTTAACTATGTACATATTTTTTCAAAATTATGGTAATAAGGTGCTGAGCATTTACTTAGATATCTGTGAAGTAAATAAGCTAAATATGAAGAATTTATTGCGTGAATTGCTTTGCTTCAAAATAATCAAACAAATGTTCGAATTTTAAATATTAAAGGCGGGAAATTGTAATCTATTGCAGGAACTAAAAATATTATTTTATAATGGCCAGTATGTAACAAACCTAAAAATTGTTATTGGTTTTATTAGCAATCCCAAAAAAAATACAAAATGATAATTCCCGATAAAAAAAGGTTACATATGTTTTTCTTTTAATTAACTTTTCATTCCATTTAATTATTTTTTTTGTTTTTATTATCCAACTCGACTTACCAAACAATCCCCGGTAGGAACAGTCCACAATCACAGCAAGCTACACACGCGCGGTCGAGAAAGCAGCGGTTGTCACGACGGTTGGCCCGTCCGCGGCTATATACCCGGCCCCACTCTCATCTCCCTGTGTCTTCACATATCTTAGGCTCAGTTTATCAATCTGTTCATTGTCTAGGTCCCTTACGGCCACTTAATCCCGGATATCATGAGGTTCTTAGGGGTAAGGTTTGCGAGTTTGGATGTAGGACATAATCGGAACCGCTGATCTGATTTTGAAATTTCTTTCGCTTTTAGGAAGCTATATTATCCTCGACTGTAATTTCTTTTAATCACTGGAACGGATTCTTACGCTAGCGGAGTTGTAACTTTTGAACAATGATAGTATTTTGCTTAAACCTTCCAGCTTAATTCCTGAGAGGGTTTGGGATTGCTTTTACATAGATACACACTCATGTTTTTTATCTTCTGGAGGGGTAGGCAGAGGCGCCGCTAATCAACCACATTTCGCCGTGCGTATTCTGTCCCATGATGTGGTAGGGAGCGAGATTGCTTTTAATATAACTTTATTTTATAATTGGTGTCTATACATTATTATCGGGCTGAATTTATTTTGGTATGATCATGCCTGTATCGTAAAGGGGCGGGCAGATATGTAAGCTCGGCATGTTCATGCAATCACATGGGGCATAACTTCCAATTACGGATCAATTACGAGAATGTGTGTCTCGTTCGAATAGGAAACTTACATAAAACATTGATTGAATGCACGACTTTACGGGCTTCATAGACATCAAATCAATAAGCCGCTGAACAAAGCTTTCAGTAAACTTCTTTTACGTGCTGTAACAGTAGCCATTTACTAAACACAATATTAAAAAACACATTTTACATCAAAGTATCATAAATGTAATAAAAATCAGCAAAGGCTTTTCATCAAAAAATAAATTAATTAAAGCGTTAAATAAGTTACGAGTTCTCTAATGTATTTTTGAAACTCAATTAATACAAAAACTTGGTGCCGCTGGAGGCGCCATTTTGTTCGGCGCTCGTTAATTTTGTAATTAGCCAGGATTTTTCATTATTTTCTAGAATGTAGCTCGAGGTGAAATTGTATAGAGTTTGTAGGTTTAGGACATTTATTTAAAGTAGGATGTCTTAACTCGAAAAGATAACGATATGAGATAAGTCACATGTGGAATTTGGTGACACTGTCAAGATTTTTCTAGTATTTTAACCTTTATCGAACGAATCAATATAAATATATATTGTATAGATCGTATTTCAGTAAGTATCCTGTTATTTGCATCAAATGAATGGAGATGCGAACGCATTGTAGTAGGTATGGTTGATTTGAAGATTTGGAAGATATTTTGCTTTATTCGGAAGGCGACTTATTGAAACGACATAATAAAAAAGTATTAATGAGCGATACTTAAAGAAAATCCCTTATTTTCATACAAAACTTTCATACCTAATTAGTTTACTTCAATGGAGCGCTCATTAACGGGCTCAAGCGGATTCAAGTTTCATTTAGCTCGATGTAGATTGGATTTTTATGGGATTTAAAGCATTGAATTGCATCAGTGCATTTTAGGCTTTATTACACTATTAATCGAAATTCTTTTTATTTGCAAATTATGTGCCAATATTTTTTCTAGACGTCAATTTTCAATACAACCTATATCGGTGTTTCCGCAAAGCTTACTTATCTTAGAAAGAAAATCAAACTTACACACAAACACACACGCACTCACGCCCGTTATCCCCGAAGGGGTAGGCAGAGGTGCAACTAGTGCATCCACTTTTCCCCGTCCGTATTTCGTCCCATGATGTGATAGGGGGTGCCTATCGTCATATAGGGCACAAATTCCAGACTCCGGGCTGATACTGAGTAGAAAAACCCAGTATCACTTTGACTGGCCCGAGGATCGAACCCGAGAGCATGCAGTCCTCAGCATTGCAGTCGTACCGTACTACAACTACGCCACCGAGGCAGTCTTAAAATCAAACTTAGCTCAGCTTAATTTTAAAACATCTGAATACATAAAAACTGCTTTACATGCTAATATCCTTTGAACACTTTTACTAGCGAATATTTACAGTCAAGCGATATAATTAAGCTATTTGCATGCCGTGAGTAAAGACTTGTTAACTAAGGCAGATAGCTTAGTACGTGGGATCTTCTTTCTAATTCAACACGCATATCTTCTAAATGGTCGAATTGCCTCCAAGGTACTTAATAGTTGACATTTTAGGGTTCCATAAGCAACCGGAACTCTAGTAAAATAAAACTCGTAGAGGAATACTCTATACATAATTACAAGCTTCAGCAAGATAGGGACGAAAAGCATAAACGAATGTAAAGTGACAACTTGCATGTTTTGTATGGTGAATGGTGATGGTGATTTCTAGAGACACAAACACTCCCTCCACCTTCCCTAATCTCTACTAAGTTCTTTTAAAAGCAGGAAATGTATCCATATGCGCGAAGGTCTTACTGATTACCTGTATAAATGAAAACAAACTGTAAGAGATTTTTTATGATTAGGTACTTCTTATCGATTCTATCGATTCGTTCGCTGGTATGGAGCAATTCGCTAAGACATTCAAATGAGGAACTCCCAGACTCTTGTGACATGGTAGCATCAGATATAAGACTCGTGATCCTCGTCACGACACCGGCCTCGCTCTGATCTTGTATGAAGTAATTTACACGAGTCTCGTAAATTACGAAATGAAAACGTCGCAATTCATCTGGTAGGCCTGTTGGGGGAGGGCATCAGAATCGTAATATGTCAGGTATTTAGCCTGAAAAGGTAACACAATGATGGACAATCAGCCGTGGTGGTTTCTTTAAGAGTCGCTTTCGGATACAGCAGATTTTACGCATCTATTCCTAGTAGTACGCATTTTATGACATCAAGGGGTGAAGTCCGTAAGTAAAAAGGCGTGAGTGTGTATGTATGTATGTAAGGGGTGAAGCCCGGGGAGCCTCTAGGAACAATTATCAGGAAGATGTTAAATGGAAGTTGTAAATAGCCTACATTCTTGCATTGCAAAGTGGGACACCTGACCTTAACAATATCAAAGAGAAGATATTATTTAACATCAACCACACGCGAATTTTAATATAAGGAAAAGCCAGATATAAACATATACCTACCACGGATATAGATACATTCTAACGGTGGTCCGGCCCGGGTACCTAGCACCAGGGGGTGACAATTTCCACACACTTCTATGATTAAAAAAAATCGAAAGAACACACAAGGACACTGTATGGAAAAGCAATCACAAAATTCAATTTAGTATTTATTATCATATTTCGTTTCGGGGGGGTTCCTAGATGGGAAACTGGTCCGGCTACCAACCCATGCTACGCCGTCACTGGTTATCATCAAGACCAGTTTAAGCCCTGCATACCTTTTAACCCCATCTGCGTACACATTCAAAAATAAGTAGACGTATCTCGAGCGTATTATGATAATGTTCGCTCCACTTGAGATGTTACAATATCTTTTCATTTTTACGGAGAGCGAGTACTTTCAAATACAAAACATTATTTGAAAAGTGCATTGTACAATCTACGTTATGTATTATCATTTGCTTTACGGTGTTCCGGGTTCGGAGTATATTTGGATTTGTCTTTATTTATTGGATTTCTCCATGAGACTACAAATTTTTAACCAAATTCAAAAAGGAAGAGGTTTTCGACTGTCTATATGTCTTTTTTTGTGGGTTTTACCATTATCAAATACATGAAGGCCACTGCGGAATATAGGCCCGCCAAAATTTCCAGATGGACCTGTCAAAAGTGGGGTGTAACCAGCGTGTTTCTACGACTTTTGTGGGTTTACGTAACATTATTTTGACTGAACCTGAATCCGAGATATAAACAAATTAAGCTCACAACTAACATTTCTATAGAAAGAGCATACATAATCACAAGCTACGTATCCTTAGATCGCTAAGCCTAATACCGTCTCGTGATATAATGAGGGGTGACCGTATGGGCTAAGGCACAAATCCTAATCCTAGCAGATTGTGATATTTCTATCGAATCCCTGAATTATTGGTTTTCAAGATCAATATTACCACTAGACCAATAAACATTTTGAAAAGACGTAATATTATTCGCTGTTGTATATATTTTGGTACAATTTTCTTTCAATGTTCGTTTTCAAAAGAAAATCTACTTGACGGAAAATACCTCGAAACCTTTACAAATATGTTCAATCAATTCCAATATTTGAGCGCGTTTTGTATTTCCCCTACCACCAAATAAATTGCTTTGTGACCTTCCCGTAAGCTGTTCAGAAACTATGTCAATTTATATCTAAACTAGCTTAGCTTCTACGCTCCCTTGAAAGACTTTTATGGATTAAAGGTCTCACAGAACCCGAGGCGTTTCTGAGATAACATAGATACGACCCATAAATAATCTCTATGCAAAATCATGTCGGTTCATATTTAAAAAGTAAATGGATTTTTGCATTTATAATGTTTTGTGCGAGTTTATCGAAAAACACGTGACAGCTTTTCTGATGCAGTACAATATTCGGATATGAAGCGAGTGGCCGAGGGTCGATCGTGTACCGAAGATATTATCTACGTTCCGTAATATTTGGTTCATGTCTGAATTTCGTAAAATTGAGTCACTTGGATTGTTGCCTACAAGATAAAATAATGAATAATAGTGACTATTGGGTTATATTGCATCACCATCATCAGTCTTTGGAAATCCACTGCTGAACATAGGCCTCTTCTAAAAATTTCGTCTAAAATACTTCAGTCCCTGAAGACAAAAGTCTTCAATCCATGTGTGTTACCAGGGATGACATACGGCACTGAGACGTGGCCTCTGACTATGGGCCATCTAAGACAGCTCGCGGTCACTCAGCGAGCTATGGAGAGGGCTATGCGCGATTGAATCAGAAATGAGGAGATCCGTAGAAGAAAGAAAGTCACTGACATAGCCCAGCGGATTAGCAAGCTGAAATGGCAGTGGGCAGGGCACATAGTTCGAAGAACTGACGGCAGATGGGGCAAAAAAGTTCTCGAGTGGAGGCCACGTATTCGCAAGCGCAGCGTCGGCCGTCCACCTGCAAGGTGGACAGACGACTTGATAAAGGTCGCAGGAAAATGCTGGATGCAGGCCGCTTTTGACAACTGTAAGTAGTTTTGCTAATGGGCTGACATATCTATTACCCTATCCTAATTATAATTTTTTATCCTTCCTTTGTGTGGATGCTCACGGGTGATACTAATATCCAAACATTATGATACGTATAAGTTCAGTGTACTTTGAATACACTAGTTCTCCTTTTGCCTATTCCTTCCACACAAGTGTGGCTTTATGGGAATTTTCCTAACAATTAATTGTTATCCCTTATTCGGCGTAGATGAGCATACCGGAGGTCCCCATATGGACCCAGAATGTTGGAATGTATTAACATAACATTGAATAACTTGGTTGGTATGTGCATTAGGAATTTTACTAGAGTTATTGCTATTTACTAAAGTTATGCGTGCTTGGACATCAGTCTTGTCACACAGAGGAAAATCATGCTAAAATTATTATTTTTTAACTGCATGATGGGATTAATAAGATTTTAGCTTGATGGTACTTTCACTGCGTTGCGTTTGTCACTCTGAGACATATAATGTTAAGTATCCTAATACCCGCCAACCCCCACTAGGGCGGCGTGGTGGACTAAGACCTAAACCTTCTTTCAAGTAATGGAGGCTCGTGCCCAACAGTGGGACAGTATACAGGGCTGGCATTATTTATTATTATCCTACTACGCAGTACTTGCACTGGTTATAAATGAACTTTAAAACAAGTAAAATTGCTCTGGCAATGTCACATTGTACCTGCAATTCATCAACAACTAAAACACAACAGTGCTTGCAGCTTGGCGGCAGGAATAGACAACATAATTACTTCTCTACTCTTGCGTATACCTATCAAGTCTAGGATCAAAATGCGGACCATATACCATTTTAAGAAAACAATATCATCGAACTGTTAGAAAGGCTTATATAAGATTACGTCAGTTGCTTCCAGTTATAATTTTGTCCAATCGGGGCCGAAGTAATTAGTGCGGTAATGTTTTAATATCGGATTTATCGTATTAATGTCGTTAATGATCGGAAGTGTTGTGTTGCAGTGGAGTGTATCAAAAATCTATATTGCAATGGAGGATGAGCGTTCGAAACGACAAAGAAATTGTTTTGGATAACTTGGGAGTAAAGGTTTTAATTGGTACACAGCACAAGATATGTATCGTAGTAGAATCAGCACAAGGTGTGTGATATACTATCAGTAATACACCCATATTTTATTAGATCTTGTAGATATTGATGGCGACTCTGCACACCAAATATGGTGACGCTGCACACCAAAAAAACTTTTTTTTATATAAAACATTGTCTAGATTTCAGTCGCACTCTGTAAAGTACTCTGCCAATGAAAGTTTCGTTAATATACAAAGTTGATACAACATTAGCTTAATATAATATTTAATTATTTAGACGTCACAATATGGCGCAAAGTGATCCTATTCTTATTTGAATCGCATTGTATAATCTTTTAAGACATGTTAAAAACTCTATATGCGAAATTACCGTATTGTTACGCAGATTACTGAAAATGATTATAAATTGTGTTTGCATATCACTTTGATGGGCGACCTATTTAAGTTGTTCGGAAAAATATTAATTTTTATTTTTCACGCTATCTATTTTTATGCCATTTGGAATTCATGCTGAGCACGTACAATATAGGTATGTGGTTTAATTTAATGCCCATTTCTTGTATCAACCCTGTATGTCTGCCTACCCTTTGAGATATACGCGCGAGCATCATCAGTCTTATTACGTGCAGGTACTTGATCTATACGTTTGGACCTCAATCTGTTGCTTTAAACTGTCATGCGATACACAGTTGTGTGGATGTCGTATTGTTTACCAATAATTACCAGTTGTAACGAACAACATAGAAGGAAAGTTGAAAAAGGAGGAATAAAGTATACATACATATTTTAAATATTATCCTACTGCTGGATACGAGCTTCTACAATGACAAGGTTTGATACCCAATTTAGAATGTTCTTCTAGTGATTTGAATTATTATTTATGTGATTTTTGTAATGCTAGTGGTGTGTTTTTAGAAACGTCTATTGTGAAAGTTACAATTTTGTGTTTTTAGACACACTAATACTGCGATATGGATAATCTTCCACTAACAGGAAATTACATTATGTCTTATTGCTTTAGGAATTTTAATTCAAGGGGCTACTAATTTAAGGTTAGTAGGCATAAGATAAGCTCAGAAATTATACGATATACCTCCAGCCAGTTTCTTTATTACTTTCGCGTTTCTTTAGCAGCTTTTTTTATGAACTGTGTGCTATTGGAGTAAAAATATTTTACTATGTAAGCGATCAGACACCCGGTGCTGTCACGTGTTGGCTGTCCGTCTGTTTACATGAAAGTTATATAAGCATTTCCATAAGTAAATAAGAATTCATTTTAATGAAAACCGAAGCTAAGTTGACTTTATTTTTTATAGCATCGGACTTAAAAGTATCTGTAAAAAGTAAGCTATTGTCACAAACCATAATATTACTATTATATGTAAATTCATGAAACACTATTTTCAAGTTATATTATTTTCTCATTTCTATTGCGGATATAAATTATTCTTATTTTGGAAAAAACTACAATGTAACTATGGATTATAATACAATCACAGCAATTGACCAATAAGTAAAAGGATTTCGTAAAAATTTCAAAAACAAAGGTTGAATGTACAAATGGCGTGTATTTTGTAATTATGCACACACACTCGTCACTGCACTGTGTGACCCCTCGGCTGTCACCCTCAACGTTAACAAAAACAAGGGGCACATCTCATTTGTTTTTAGAACCGCTACAACTTGATCATTATCGTTGCACACTTGACATTTTCCGGTCTACCGGGATATTCCGGTTTGTGAATTGTTTCGGTGATTTTGATTTATTTTCTTTTTTGGTTACTTGCAAGTTATTTGACCTTAATTGTAAGGGTTTTAATACAAATGTGTGCACAATTTCCTGCACTTAAGATTTCAGTCCATATACCTTGGAATTACAAAGTTATTGTATCGCACTGCATTCAGTCATAGAGGCCATATATCAGTGTGTTTTTAAAATATGGCAAAAAATCACGACACGACTCCGTTGCGTTCAATTGGGTATTGGTCTTTTGATCAATATCAAACATCAAAATTAAACGACATCGACTTACGAGCTACGTTTTTTGTAGACATTCTAAGCACACTGCTCGTAATACCGAACAAATTCATTGTGCAAATTGTTTTTGTAATGTCTTAAATCTCTGACGCATTTGTTTTCATAACATAGGTTCGCGCACACTGAACATTGCTAATAGCATTAGGATAAAATATTACGTACAAGCTTTTGCTTAAGACTTCGCACACTTGAGTCATTTTTTAAATAAAAGTTCCTTCAGGAACCGTGTAATTTTCTAGGACAAAAAGTGGTCTTCACTCTCTGGGATTTACATATTTGCTCTATTAAATAATGCGTTGAAAAAGGGACAAAACACAATTTTGCATTTTATCGGAATACTTTAATTGTTGCGGACTATTCTGCTGTAATAAATAAAAGAAGTAATAATATTATTGCCGATCTATTGAGCTATATTTTTTCTTAATACTATTCGCAGCTTACACGCTTCAGTGTGTGACTAACCTAAACTTCAATTTTCATGCAACTTGGTATATAGTTTAATACCATACCATACCATACCATACCATACCAGCCCTGTATTATATACTGCCCACTGCTGAGCACGGGCCTCCTCTACTACTGAGAGGGTTTTAGGCCTTAGACCACCACGCTGGCCTAGTGCGGGTTGGCGGACTTCACATACCTTCGAAATTTAGAGAACTTCTCAGGTATGCAGGTTTCCTTCGCCGTTGAAGCGAGTATAATTCACAAAGAATACCCACATAACTATTTATAGAAAAGTCATAGGTGTGTGCCTTTGGGTTTGAACCTGCGGACATTCGTCTCGGTAGTCCGTTCCACTCCTAACTAAGCTGTCGCCGCTTCCTATAGTTTAATATCGTAATAAAACTAAATGGCTGACATATAATTTTAAATTTCAATTTCCCTTTGAAGAATGTGATTCTACTGATTTGGAAGATTTAAAAATAGACTAGTAATGGTTCTAACTTACGTATTGGAATGTAAAGGAAGAAATGGAAAAGGAGTTTAGGTCGAAAATTACCTAGACATTGTCAATGACAAATTATAATTGGTGTTATTAGCTAGCTTGTGTACGCAGTTCCTTGCGTGTGTTTCTAGAAACAAGATAACCAAACCTAAATTTGACAATTAAAAAACCTATATTTTGAATGGAACGAATAGACAAAGCAGTATCCCGACGGACTCTCCATACTAAAGGCTTAACATAGCGTAACATAATTTCATATTTTAAGGTAAGCTAATAACTATTTCAGCATTAACATTTAAGAAATAATTATGTGTGTGTTAAAAACTGACCTTTCTATTATTGCGTATGGGTAAGAGAGCAATACTTTACGCACATTAAGTTGTTACATACAGTTGCTTGAGTGAACTTGAGTTGTTACTTGGAATTCGATTTGAAATTTTGTATAGCAAGGTCAATATTCATGTTGAGACAAATATTTGACTAAGATACAGGCTGTTTAAAGACGGTACAATTATTCGTTCATAAAATTCCGTAGATAACTGAAATCCCTTTAAAACCATTTGTTGAACTCTCTTTCAACTTTTTTATATCTATACTTAGATACTTTGGTAGGTCAGCACTTAGTCATTTGGCAGACTAACGGCCGATTTTAATAAAAAAAATCCCAGTCTTAAACTACGATCTAATCCTGAGAACAAAGCCACCAAAATAAGCCATGTTTTAGTATCTCAAAAAATAGCTTTATTTCGTTTGGGCCATTTTCGCGATCGACCGAAAGATATATTGGGATCATTTATTAAAATTGATGGTATGGAGTGAAGGTTTTATGAATCGAGACAAAATTCAAGGTCCAAATTCACGTCTCTTCTTAACCTATATACCTTCATATGAGGATATTTTTGCATATCGTTTAGTCTTCTATTTCATTCATTATATTTTATAGCACACTGTATCAGAAGGTTTAAGTAGTATGTGACAAATAAGTTAAGTAATGTCTGACCAAATTCGCGCAGCACCCACTCTATGAGCCGTGGGCGCGTTGCCTTCAGATCTGCTTAGCATTAAGTGATTCATACGGTGTTTTCCTGACATATAACATCTATTGGAAATGTAGTTGCGTTCTAAGAGTACTACCATTTTGTTATTTTTAATAGTAGTCTTTAAATATATGTAAATGAAGATAAATATACCTTTGTCATAATTTTAGCAATAACATAATATTATGTGTGGCCTGGTAGTACTAAATTTTGGGTTTAAGGAAACCTTAAGGTACAGGTTGGTATACTATGGCCGTTTTTATTAGCAAGTAGTGTATCTCCACCGCTCATATTAAAAAACATTCCTAATTTTGGCACATACCGCCAAACAGCAATGTTGCGCAACAACTGTTGTGTTTCGGTTTGAAGGTGTAAGGGTGTATGTGTAATCGTTATATGTATGTACTCTATGCTATATAATGTTTGAGTATTCAAATAAATAGTTAGTTCTAATTCAGCACTCGAGGGTTTCATTTCACTCCTAAGTACGTCCAACCTCGCATGGCGACCCTGCCACTGAGTTTACGGGCATCGTATAACGTTCCCTATAAGGACATGTTATTTTAAACAAAAGTAGCGATGTGTTCTCCGAGTGATTTTGTGAGAGACTGCAATATAACACGAGTAATTCGTGACACATATCGTGCCTGCGCCGTTTATTTTTCAAAGCCATGGGGGGCCAACAATCAAAACAGGAGGAAATAATAATTGCGCAGACGGCGGCTGGAAATGGAGGAAATCACGCTGCAGTTGAGGAGATTAAAGGTCATTTGAGTGTGACAAATATTTTACTAATAGTACTCGTCATTG
The DNA here is from genome assembly GCA_947568825.1 of Sphinx pinastri. Lineage (NCBI taxonomy): Eukaryota > Metazoa > Arthropoda > Insecta > Lepidoptera > Sphingidae > Sphinx > Sphinx pinastri. The sequence goes on along the minus strand of OX387627.1, from coordinate 1,131,753 downwards.
CTACCCTACTCGTCCTGCTGGTGTTTGTGTACAGGGTGTACAAACGATGTCACGTACAATGGATACAACAGGAGGTCAATCGGAATGGCTTACGGAGATCCTTTTTCCGAAATAACGCTGCTTTTAAAACTGAAGAAGGCGTCGTGTAAGACTTACCAGTGAGTTTTCAACAAAAGTGAGTGAGCAGTGTATTATGATCATTTATAAAGTGTTATCAGTGGCGTTCGTATAATGGTTTGAGAATATTATTTTATTATAATTATAAGTGCTTGGTATATTTTAATATAAACAAATGTACTCATTTAGATAATCAATATGTACCTAGGTAATGGCAGATATATTAACTGAATTGTATAATGAATTAAAAGCTATTAGGATATATCTTATTAAAATCGGCCCTAAGAGAAGGCAAATAAATATATGTAAAGAAAAATTACAGGAAGCAAGTAGGATACATGAACAATATCTGCCTGTTGTAGAATATTTAAATTCAGAGATAAAAGGTGGAAATATTAAGGATTGTGACATTTTAAAAATTAACAAACTATGTTCTGATTTTTGTATTTTGTATAAGGAAATAAGTGAATTGTGTAAAATCACTTCAATTACTGAAAGCGAGACCGAACTATCTTCAAAAATGAATACTTTCAATTTAAAGGTTGCTTTGAATTTGATACCTTCTATGACCAATGATGAGTCGAATATTAAACAAATTATAGATAATGTGGAATACTATGGTACATTACTAACTGATAAAAAATGTCAAGATAATCTAATTGAATTTATACTAAAAAGTAGATTGTCTCAGTCGGCTAAATTACAATTAAATTCATCGTATTCGAGCGTCAGTGATTTAGTGTGTGAGATGCGGACACATCTTTTACCCAAAAAATCCGCGTCAGCTATTCAATGTCAGCTTCAAAATAGTAAGCAAAATGAAAAGTCTCTAAAAGAGTTCAGTGATGATATTTCGAAATTAATGGTGGATCTTACAATTTCGCAGGCAAACGGAAACTCTTCTAATTATGCTGTGTTAAAACCATTAAACGAAAAATTCGCAATAAAAAGATTTGCCGATGGTCTGCGAAATCGTAGGCTCAGTACGATCATAGCGGCGAGAAATTTTGATTATTTAAAGGATGCCATACAAGCAGCTCAAGATGAGGAAACGTCGACGTCATCCACATCAGGTGAAATCATGAATTTTCAAAGGTATTCTAATAATTACAGATCAAGGACAAATCGTTATAGAGGTCCCCGAGGCGGGGGCAGAGGTAGAGTGTTTACGCAACAAGGCAATTTTCGAGGCTACGGTCGAGGTTATTATCAGGCGCCATCAAAAAGAGGTCGTGGTGCATGGCAAGGTGAATATCGAGGTAAGTACAATAATCAACAATTTCCGAGAAACCGAAGGGTACGCAACGAACATTTGCATGTTTTATCGGAATCTCAAAAAGTAACCGAAAATAATGAATCAAAATTTTTTCGTGAATAATAATGACATTATTTTGGCTAGTGACAGTAGTTGCATCATAAGTTTATCTTTACATGACCAAATATGTTTCTGGCTCGTAGATACCGGAGCATCAATTTCTGCTATTAAGTATAAACATGTTTTGAATTATAACATTCCAATGTTCCAACAGAGTGTTACTATAAAAGGAGTTGGAGGCAAAGTGCAAGCTATCGGATATGTTTGTTTAAAATTATACGCGTGTAATATGTACTTTGAACATAAGTTTTATGTAGTTGAAAATTTACCTTGTGAGTCATTAGGTATATTAGGTAAGGACTTTTTGGTAACTTATAAGGCGAAGTTAGATTTTGAAAAAAGAAAGATTTCTTTAACTGATTTAAATAACCGGATTTTGAACTTACCATTATTAACTAGAGATAATTGCCTGAAAATAGGATCACGTTGCGAATCAATCCATTATATACAAACTGACATGACTGAAGAATGCGTAGTTTGTTCGGCTGAAATTCAACAAGGTGTGTTCTTAGCCAGTTCCATAGCTAAACCTGTTAACGGGGTCATACCAATTAAAGTCTTAAACACCACGGATAAGGAATTGACTTTGACTAATTTTAAATGTAATTTACACGAATTAAATGAATATGATTTATGTTTATTTCAAAACACGGACAAGTATGCAGACCGGGTAAAGCAATTGTTTAATGAATTGAAATTAAATTATCTGTCCGGGGAAGAACGAGATTCTATAGAGCAGTTATGCGCGAAATATAGCGATATATTTTATCTACCGGGCGACAAATTGACTACTACGAATGTATACACACATTCAATTTCTTTAAAACCTAATATTTGTCCTATTTTTACAAAACCGTATCGTTTGCCACATTCCCAAAAAACTGAAATAAGAAATCAAATTAATAAAATGCTAAGTGATGGTATAATAGAACCATGCAATAGTGAGTGGTCCAGCCCTATATTATTGGTACCAAAGAAAGTCGACTCCAGTAATAATAAAAAATGGCGGTTAGTGGTTGACTACCGGAAATTGAATAATTGCATCGAAAATGACAATTTTCCTTTGCCGGATATATCAGAAATTTTGGACTCTTTATCGGGATCAGTTTATTTCACACATCTCGATTTATACCAAGGTTACTACAACGTAAATTTGGATGAAAATAGTAGGAAATATACTGCGTTTTGCTCTGGTCAGTATCAGATGACGCGAATGCCAATGGGGCTAAAAACAAGTCCCGCATCATTTTCTCGTATGATGACCATGGCTATGTCTGGGTTAACATACGAGAAGTGCTTTATTTATTTGGACGATTTGATTATTTTTGGAAGAAATTTAGAAAACCATAATAAAAACTTACAGGAAGTGTTTAATAGATTGAGGCAAATAAATTTAAAACTCAACCCCTTAAAGTGTGAATTTTTAAGAAAACAAATATTGTATTTAGGACATGTTGTATCGGGAGACGGGATAATGCCAGATCCAGAGAAAACCAACGTCATTAGAAATTACCCCCGTCCAACTAATGCAAATGAATTAAAACGGTTCATTGCATTTATAAATTATTATCGTAAATTCGTACCCCATTTTGCTAGAATAGCCTACAGTTTAAATTATTTAACAAAGAAAAATGTACCATTTATTTGGACAGATGAGTGTCAACAAAGTTTTGAGTCATTAAAGGAAAGCTTAATTAAACCTCCAGTATTACAATATCCCGATTTTACCGAGAAAAATCAGTTTATATTACAGACAGATGCGTCTAACTTTGCATTAGGAGCAGTTCTATCAAACAAAGACGGTCGACCAGTAGCTTATACAAGTCGCAGCTTAAATAAAGCTGAGAAAAATTACCCGACAATCGAAAAAGAATTACTCGCTATTGTATGGGCCATCAAATATTTTAGGCCATATTTGTACGGTCGATCATTTATAGTGAGAACAGATCACAGACCTTTGCTCTATTTATTTAATATGAAAGACCCGTCGAGTCGTCTTACTAAATATAGACTTCAATTAGAAGAATATAATTTTATAGTAGAATACGTGAAGGGTTCCGACAACACGGCTGCAGACGTCTTGTCGCGAATTTCTAGCATAGATTTAAAAGAGATGCAAGAAAACATTAACGTCATGACTAGAGCACAAAAGAAACGTTTGAATATAAAACCCGTCCAATGTTCGGATGATATGGTCCCTACGGACAATCGGCCTGATCAACCGAAAGTTGTAGAGACACATATTAAGCCGAAAGAATTGGTTGAATTAACATTCATAAATAAGAAAAAATGGTTGGAGTATAAGAAGAACGGAATGATTAGTTATGAAGTAAAAATATTTTGTTATGTATCAAGTATGAGTACGATTTTTATAAAATATTCAGGTTCTTCATCGCAAATTACGCGAAGCGAATTTGTGAAGGAATTGGAGAAATTTTGTAAAATAATAAATGTCAATGAGATATGCGTAATTAAAAATAAAAATAATGAAGATTTTATAGAAATTTTGTTACAAGAAATAAAGACTATCAAGTACTGGTCCGGACCTCGTATATGCATAGTTAAGAATGTAAAAAGGATTATTGACAAAGACGATGTACGCGTAATATTAAATGATTTTCATCTCTTGCCCACTAGTGGCCACGCGGGCATGAGAAGGATGTATAACAACATCAAGAAATATTACTACTGGACAGGTATGGAAAAAGATATAAAATCTTTTGTCCAACGTTGTCATAAATGTCAAACTCAAAAACATACTGTACCGGTTAAAGAACCGATGACGATAACAACAACAGCAACTTGGGCATTCGAAAAAATATTTATTGATTTGGTAGGGCCCTTAGATAAAGATCAAAATAACTACTCGTATATATTAACACTCCAATGTGAGTTGAGCAAATATATCGAAGCGTATCCTTTAGTTTCAAAGAAATCAGAAGAGGTCGCAAAGGCCCTTGTTAATAATTTCATTTTAAGGTACGGAGTTCCAAAGGAGATCGCTACAGACAAAGGTACAGAGTTCATGTCATCAGTGTTCAGGGAAGTATGCACACTTTTAAATATCAAACAGTTAAATTCGACGGCATACCACCATCAGAGCATCGGGGCGTTGGAAAACAACCACAAACATCTTGGTAACTATCTAAGAATACAAACTGATAATCATCCTGAAATATGGAGCTCTTGGTTACCCTATTGGTGTTTCTGTTATAATACTTCAGTACATTCGGAAAATAAATTTACGCCGTTTGAATTAGTATTTGGTAGGAAATGCATTCTTCCAAGTAATTTGTCAGGAGATACTGTTGAACCACTCTATAATCACGACGATTACTCTCTAGAATTGAAATATCGTATACAGACCTCTCAAAAAGAGGCACGAGAAAATCTCCTTTGTAGTAAATTGAAAAGAAAATGTATCTATGATAAAGGTATTAAAAGCGTTTCATATAAACCAAATGATTTGATTGTTATAAAAAATGAAAACTGTAATAAATTCAACTCTATTTATTCAGGACCTTATACTGTATTACGTGAAGTGTCTCCAAATGTTGAAATTATAAAAAATGGTAAATCTTATTTAGTACATAAAAATAGAACTAAGATGTATTATCCATAACCAAATATATAACCATGTAATCTTTTTTTTATTGTTATTAAAAAAAAAAAAAAAAAAATGTATAGTTCAAAACTATATTTTTTTTTTCTCTTTCTATGAGGGGAGATGTAAGGGTGTATGTGTAATCGTTATATGTATGTACTCTATGCTATATAATGTTTGAGTATTCAAATAAATAGTTAGTTCTAATTCAGCACTCGAGGGTTTCATTTCACTCCTAAGTACGTCCAACCTCGCAGAAGGACATTGTAGCCAGTGTAACTACTAGACATATTGAGACTTAACATCTTATGTCTCAGGATGATGAGCGCAGTGAAATGACACACAGCACTTTGTTAGTCACGGTGCTGAATGGTGTTGCTATTGTTTATGGGTGGTCGTATTGCTTACCATCAGGCGAACGGTATGCTCGTCTCGACATTCAATGAACATAAAAAAATCCCTACCCATTGACGCTATAGACTATTCTCTACAGCATGCCTCTACTATTAAAGATGTAAGGCGTGCATTAAGCCAGTTGCTTCTCTCATCATTCAGTAAAAGTTATTTGCAATATTGTACGGAGGTCAGATGAAATTTCGCAACGATGCGGATAATTTGAGACCACTGGAAGATTTGGTGCGTGCAGTAGCAGTTGTGTGCGGAGTCAATTGGGTAATTTGATTAGTCTAATACTGTTTAATGTGGCAAACTGTTTGCAATAATGAAAGCACCGAGTACACGTACAATGATTGACGATAGAGGCTTGATGCGGAACTACCGTTGTATCCAGGCTAGTGTGGTTTTATTGTTGTGATTCGTATGTTTTATTTATAAGGAATAAAGGTAAGCAAGTGAGCAAATAGGTAACATCATGATAAGTGACTTCTAATGCCCATAAACACCTAAAATTATAAAATATGAATGATTGGCTGGCCTTAAACTAAAGGAATAAGGATCAGAGCGTGCCGTTCGCCTGATGGTAAGCGATACGACCACCCATAAACAGTAGCAATACCATCCAGCAGTTTGACTTACAAAGTACTCTGTGGCATTCCACTGCGCTCGTCATCCTGAGACATAAGACGTTAAGTCTCATTATGTCCAGTAGTTACACTTTACAATGGGATTGCTAGATTGAGAGTATTTTTGTTGTTGTCTGTTATGATGTTGGAAATTTACTAAGAATTATAAATGTATAGATAATATGATAATGAGGAGATACGTAGAACAACGAAAGGCGCCGACATATCTCAACGGCTTTGCAACCTAAAGTGGTAAAGGTACATAGCTCGAAGAACTGACAACAGACGGAGCAGAAAAACTCTCGAGTAGAGATCACGTACGGCAAGCGCAGCGTTGGACGTCCTCCTACAAGGTGGACTGACGACCTCGTAAAGGTCGTATGATCCCGCTGGATGCATGTAGGATGTTGGTCTGGAAATCTTTAGGGGAGACCTATGTTCAGCAATGGACTTCCAAAGGCTGAAGAAGAAGAAAAAAATAATGTGATCTGATTAATTAAATATACATTTCTACCTGTATTTAATAATTGGTGTGGGTCCGTTGCTATTTCACAGCACACGTGACCTTTGCCCGAGGCCCTACGCAACATATTGTTTACGTGAAGCGTTACGCGGAAGATGCCATAAATATTTCGACAGACGCTATCTTCAATGATAGGGCCAGCGGCTTTGTTTTTAAAGGACGGTGATGGTGCGGGCTGGAGCGGACGAGTAACCGTGAATATTTATACATAACATACACAGTCATCCCAATTGTTCATCTATCTATGACATATAAATGACCTGGTGATTCAGGTGTCTATGCAGTCAAACAATTTCTATGCGGAATCAAGGTGTGCGATACTCTGAAATTAAATACAAATGCTTTTATTTAATCGTCAAAATATTTATAATTTTTGTTTTATATTCTAGACTTATTGGTGTGGGTATACTAGTTGCATTCCTTCGTATCATTAAAATCATAAATGGTGTGAATAGCGTAATGAAATTATTATAAACTGCTTCCCGCTCCGCTCGTGCACCACGTCCCTTCCTTAACTGCAGTAAAGTTTACATTACATTCATATTTACAATGTAAATAACGAATTTATGAGGCTTATGAAACTGACCTATGTTTAGCAACCTATTTTTGGAAATACGTCGAAGAATGTGCGCTAAGTGCAAATATATACAATTTGCATGTAATACGGAAGTTATTTTTTATCTCTCGGTTAATATATTTAACACTCCGCTCTAGTAGTCGTGGCTATGATTCACGAATAACTTGCCTTCGGTTTCCAGGTTAGGCTATATAATAAATAAAAAGCCTTTTATTTCTTGCAGATTTCGAAAACTAAACAAAGTAAGAGTTAAAAAAGATAAGTTCTATGTTAGTATTATGATATTTTTTCTAAGTTAGTAATTCAGTTTAGTTCCTAAAGAATGATGGCAAGTTTCCATACAACGTTTTACCTGATATCGATTTGACGCGTCTTGGAATGAAAAAATGTAAGAAGCATAGAATATACTTATCCTGAACCAAATCAAAAAGATTTTTTCTATTAGGAGGCCACAAAAAAATCTTATTCGTTATTTAACATTTTCATACTTAGAGGTTATCTGTCAATGAGATATGACAGCAGATATAGACTGTATTTAATTAATACCATATAATATATCTTAAAAATGAATACTTAACTACTTAATGATTTTTCTAATCAAAACAATATGTAGGTGTATATTTTATTAAACTATTTTGAGGGTGGGCTACTCTACTCCCACTGCTAGGTCACAGACTTTGAACACTCAAACATACTATGATTCTGTTACTAATTAGAAATTGGATGTTTATTAGAACACAGCTTTAATTGTTACTAAAATAAAATAAGTTTTCATGTGTACTAATTATTTGAATCATGGTTACTTGACATACAAATACTAATAATATTTAATAGCTGAGTTCTACAATGTTAAACTACACCCAGACCTTAATTTCTGAAATAGTGATCTCCATCACAATAAATCATAAATATCTATGTATGTATTATATTTATTTGTCATGGTCCATCTCAGGTAAAAAAAATGGAATTCCATTGATAGATAGGCTTTCGGTTTAATAAAACAAGCTTTAGATTTATTGACAATTTATTTATTCCTCATCATTTTCGAAATCTAATGTAGGGTTGAATGCATTCACAAATTAAAAAATGTGTTGCACTTGATCAACAATAAATACATTAATGCTATTTTCTGATTAATATAATTCATCCCATGAACTCCTAAACAAATGGACTCCACAGACACGGGCCAATTGTGGCACATAAAACATATTATTACATAATTTGATGGCTCATAGTTTATCAGTCACACTCTGTAAAGTACCAACAGTTGGGCAGTCAGGAAAAAGACAGTGGTTACCGGTGTTGGCCGCTCTCCTGTAGTTAGGTAATAATATTGTTCTGGACTCCATATTCTGTGATCCTTATGCCCTGGCATCATCAACAACATGAGAGTCCTCACTGGGTTGGTTCTATTTTATTGAACTTCCTGCATTCAGCCCGGAGATATGTTCCTCATCGTCAACATCTTCATGTTGATCTATTGCTCCATCGCGTAATCTTAATTCGGTAGCCTGAATATTACGGACAGCTTCACTTTTGGTATGCAACCAACAACATGGCATACTTAGTCTGTAGATGTTATCTGTGTGACAGAAATAAGATGTATAATTCTGATACAAAATCCAGTCCTAGATAAAGGAAATATTTTAAAACAAACGTCCATAGTAATAAACAAAATTACAGTTATGTAATGTAACCCATTGAACAAAACATACCAGGTTAAATAAAAATGGAAATCCTAAAAGCCCAATAACTACTACACATAATATTATATCATAAAGTAATCTTTTAGACTTTTAAATTAAATGGAACTACACACCTGTTGTGGTTCTTTCTGGCTTTGAATTATCAGAATAATAGTCTGCTGCAAGTCAGTGGGATTATCCTTCAATACTTTATCACTTTGCCGTCGTGCAAGTGAACAGCCACACAAAATACAAACATTAGTATAGCCTAGTTGGCCTGTTCCAGCTTGTGGAGTATTAGTATTTGCTGAAGATTTTGATTTACTGCAGCCATTGCGATTTCCAAACATGTTTCGCAAACACAAACAGTTTACAGTAATAAACAGTATAAACGTCATAATGTTACGCTCGCTGTCATCGGCTGGGTTGCTATTACTTTTTTATAATTACCTTAGTAGGTTGGGTAATGGAACAATCTTTTATGCGAACTTGACACTTAATAGCAAAAAGGCGATTGGTGTTTATTTTATTACATTATTAGTATTTAAAAATAATTATTACATATTATTACCACTTCTTTACTATTAAAATAAAACATAAATATATCTACCGCGTTCAGCCGCTTTTATTCTCAAGTGGCAACATTTTTTATATATCACTACAAATCACAAATAATGTAACCGGAAGTACAAATGATTAACTTTTAATTATAAACATTACTTTGTGGCCTTTAACAGTAAAACTAAAACTGTGATAAATATTAGCTATTTAAATTATATTTGTTTTTACATATCTTAATCTTAGACGCTTACTGAAACAATCAGGTATAAACTTGCCATCATTCTTTGTTAGTTTAGATTTTTACAAAAAAGAAAGGTAAAAATATATTTTAATTAATCCTATTTCTTATTCTTCTATTATTATTTCTGCAAGAACCCCTCTGTAGGTGAAGGCCTCCTCCAAAGTTAACCAGTCCTCTCTACATTGTGCTACCGGCAATTTTTTTGAGCTCATATTCCCATCTATTTTCAGGTCTACCTCTCCTTCTTTTGCCTTGTGGACCTGCCCATGTGGTCACCCTTTTCGTCCACCTCCGGTCCTGTAGGTTAGGCTACATAATATAACTGTAGGCGACACATTTTATATTTTAGATTTTTGATTATTTAATTTTTTGGCGAATATCTTAAAACCGAAATATTCAATTGGTTTAGCATTATAATAATTTAAAATACATGTAACGCCATCTGTTATAATTTGAATTATTTATGTTTTGTTAGTTCAATAAAAATAAATAGAGGGTATCAGTGTTCGCCCGAGCCGTGGCTGTGTTCACGTTCAGTGCTCCATAAGAAACCGTAAAAGAAGCAAATTTAAAACGCCAACTCGATACAATTGTACACTAATATATTGAAAAAAGTAATAAAATCTTTGGTGTGTGGACTTGCGGACTATTATTAGTTTTCCATCGTTAATAATGGACCTTCGAGCGGATTTGTGAACCGTGCAAGTGATATGTATCGCACGCCGCCATCGAAGATTTTAACACGTCGTATGCGTAAGGACTTGATGGACAATTTAGAGAGTGCACCAATGAAGCCCAACAAGCATAATATTCCTCCCCATGGCAACGATCGTGCTACAACGTCACGGGACCAGGAACAATATGTTGCGACGCCAATGCCGGTTAAATTATCACCACGTGATGCGGTACATAAGTCGAGTTGTGCATCGAGTAAAACTATTTGCTCCAAGAAATCAACAGCATCTTCAATTGCACGCCGTAAACAACTGGAATTACAAGCGGCTGAAGCAAAGGCCAAGATAAAATTGGATCTAATTGATAAAAAATTGGAGGCTGACCTTGCCAAGGTCGAAGCGGAGGACAACGCCAAATGCAGTGCAGTGTCTCACGATGATGACCATGGCTCCGAGTACATTGAGCCTTTACCACACGATCAGCACAATGTTGAAAGATGGCTGGACCAACAATGTACGACCTCTGATCAGCCACGAATCAGCAACCATAACAATGACAACGTACAACAGCTCGCACATACGCTGAACGATCTGGTGAAGCAGTCGAGCATAAAACACGGGGATCGTCTTCTTAGCCGTCTCGCTACGCCACGCGAACTGCCAGTATTTAGTGGTGACTGCATCGAGTGGCTACATTTTAAAAATGCATATGAAGACTCATCTCGTGTGTGTGGATTTAGTGATTTTGAAAATCTCTGGAGGTTGCGCCGAGCTTTGCGAGGTGAGGCAAAAGAAGCTGTGACAGATTTGTTGATCGGTAATACTACACCATCAGTGGTTATGGAAACTCTTGAGTTGAGATTTGGTCGAGCCGATATTATTATATACAATATAACGGCACAGTTAAAAAAATTACCGAATATGTCTAACTATTATCAACAAGATTTAATTAATTTCGCCGTCAAAGTCAGTAATTGCGTGGCAACGATACGTGCACTCAAACAGTATGACTATTTACGAAGTCCCGAGCTCGCTGCAGCTGTTATGTCAAAATTGCCGAGCACATTAATGCCTAAATGGACAGACTTCGCTTATAGTCGTCAAAACGAAGACAAATCAAAGTTGGAGTTGTTAGCCGCGTTCCTGAAATGTGAAGCTGAAATGTTGGCGACCGTTGGATGTACTCAGCCCCGAGAATTTAATTTCAAGAAGCCGACCGTCATAGAAGCCAAGCGAACAGACGATAAGCTTCGACATCGTCCAGTTTATTCGATTGCGACCAATAAGAGTGATGACAAGTGTTTATTTTGTCATAAAAGCAAGCACGCGTTACCCGACTGTCGCTTATTTAAACGTGCACTACGCAAAGACAAGTGGATATTTGTAAAAAAACACCGATTGTGTTATTGCTGTTTAACCGCACGACACAGTAACAAAGCATGCCCCGAGCCGGTATGTGACGTCGACGGCTGTGGTATGACACATCACCCTCTGCTGCATTGGACGAGACCAACAGCTACATCACAATCAGCGGAGAACGCAACTTCGGAATCGAACCTGCACGTGCCCGACACTTACACCACAAATACGCAATATGGTGCGCAAGATAATGAAGCCGTCGTAAATACAACGAGTTTTACGGGCACGAAAGAATTCGCCTTACTTAAAGTGATTGCTGTGCAAATTCGCGGACCCAAAGGTGTTTTTAATACTTACGCCCTATTGGATGATGGAGCTGCAGTGTCAATGATAGACTCGGACTTGGCTGATAGTTTAGGGTTACAGTGTGAAAATCCATGTGCTATAAAGTTTACTGACGCGTTTGGCTTAGAAGTGTATCAGTCGGAAGTACCTAGTGTGAAAGTGCAAATGTCGGGACAGTATGATTTTAATAACTATTATGATATTAAGTTGCGAAAGTGTTGTAAACTTAAATTAAGTGCGCAAAATATGTCACTTGTACATAAAGTGAATTGTCCGCATTTGGCGCACATAAAGCCATTAATTTGTACACATAATGTAACGCCTCGAATATTACTAGGGCAAGATAATTATTTTCTTATAGCTCCGCTTGAGATTGTACATGGAGACAGAGGTACATTATACGCATCCCGCTGTCGATTGGGGTGGACCGTGCATGGTTGGCACAGTGCTGGCACTCACTCCTCCAGGGTAAGTGAACACAATGTATTCCATCTCGCACACTCTCAGTCTAGTGATACAAACGAAATCAACGCGCTAAATGATTTAATAAAGAATTCATTCGATTTAGAGTCAGTGGGAATATCGTTCTTATGTCGTACGAATAAGGAACATAATCGAGCGATTGATATTTTAGATAATACTACTCGTCAAGTAGGACATCATTGGGAAGTTGGTTTACCATTTAAGAAGGATAATTTTATAATGCCTGACTCGTATTTTAATGCCTTGAACCGTCAACATACATTACTCCGTAAATTTCATAAAGATGTGAAATATAAAGATAGGTACATAACGGAAATAAATAAATTGTTTGAAAATGGTTACGCTCGAATGATCAGCGATAGTGATAAGGAACGCCCGCCTGAGCACGTTTGGTACATTCCTCACTTTGGCGTTCAAAATCCTAATAAACCTAATAAGTTGCGATTAGTGTTCGATGCCGCCGCCAAAGTGAACGGTGTCTGTTTAAATGATTTTTTACTAACAGGACCCGACTTGTACAACTCGCTTTTAGGAATAATGTTTCGTTTTCGCGAGAATCCGATAGTCATAATAGGTGATATTCGTGATATGTTTTTACGTATAAAAATAAGGCCAGAGGATCAAAATTTACTTAGATTTTTGTGGCAGGAATCTACAGACAGCCCAATAAATGTTTGCGTGATGCAAAGTTTAATTTTCGGAGCTACATGCTCACCTTTTATTGCGCAGTACATAAAAAATAAAAATGCATTAAAATACGCGGATATAAATCCGGAAGCGTGTGACGTCATCATAGGAAGTCATTATATGGACGATTGTTTATATTCGACAAATGACGTAAATAAAGCAATTAAATTAGTGCATGATATTACTGCGATACATAAGAAAGGTGGGTTTGAGATAAGAGGTTGGTCGAGTAATAACAAACAGGTTTTGAGCTCGATACCCACGGACGCGTTAGCGGACAGTGCTATACAGTTTAAAGATGGTTACAATAATACAGCGGAGCGCACGTTAGGTTTGATTTGGCATCCAGCTGATGATACATTTTCCTTTCAAATAAATTTAAATCGTATACATAAAGATGTTTTGAACGGAACCGTGGCGCCGACTAAGGCAAAAATGTTAAGCGTGATTATGTCTGTATATGATATCCACGGATTTTTATCGCCATTTATTATTAAAAGTAAAATAATACTTCAGGATGTCCATAGGTCTACAGTTGACTGGAATAGCCAGATTAGGCCTGCCGAGCATAGTAAATGGATTAAATGGCTAGATGAATTAAAACAACTACCCTCACTGCGGATACCACGATGGTATTTTAAAGCGGATATTTACGCTCAGCGCTACTCGCCAACTATAGATAATAATATTAACAGTAGAGTAATAAATACCCAGCTGCATATTTTCTGCGACGCTTCCATTAAAGCGTATGCTGCTGTAGTCTATTTCCGTTTTACTCTATTTGATCAGAGTATTCGTGTATGCTTTGTAGCCGCGAAGAGCAGGGTGACTCCACTTCGTCCCGTATCAATCCCTAGATTGGAATTACAAGGAGCATTAATAGCTTCCCGTCTTGCTGATACAGTCCAGCGAGAACACAAGGATGTGAAGCCTGATGCACGCTATTTTTGGACTGATTCGAATACGGTCCTTCAATGGATTCGTAGTGACCCGAGGAATTACAAGCCCTTTGTTGCACACCGTCTAGGCGAGATTGACGAACTCACAAAAATACCTGAATGGCGTTACGTCCCGTCCAAATTAAATGTAGCGGACTTGGCCACTAAGGGAGAATCGCCACCATTGCAATATGAGGATGTTTGGTTTCAAGGCCCCATATTTTTACGACAACCCGAGCATGGGTGGCCTAAGGACCTAAGGACCACCAAGTTGTCAGAAGATGTTATTTGTGAGCAACGGAATATTAATGTAGTGATGACATCACAATTAACCAGGTATTCGTTGCCAGATGAGAATAATTTTTCATCTTGGGTTAGACTCGTAAGAGTGACGTCACAAGTTTTATTATTTATAAAACGATGTCAGCGAACTGATGCGGGGTTAAACGTTGAGCTGATGAACAGAGCCGAACGATTACTGATCATTAAGTCTCAGCACGATTCGTTTGCTGAAGATATTAAGTATATCCAACAAAACAAGCCCTTACCATCTACTAGTCGCTTGTTAGTGCTCACGCCTTACGTCGACAATGAAGGAGTATTGCGAGTTGGAGGTCGTATCAACAAAACCATCGGTGTTGATCAGTCGATGCTGAGACCTGCCATACTCGATGGTCACCATCGGATATCTCGATTGTTAGTCGAATATTATCACCGAAAAGCCCTACACGGTGCTAACGAACTGGTCGTAAATGAGTTACGACAACGCTATTGGATATTAAAACTAAGGCCAACGGTGCGCACTGTTGCCTCACGCTGCTTATTTTGCCGGTACCGCCGTGCAGCACCACGACCGCAGCGTATGGCGGACTTACCGGCTGCTCGCTTACAACATAACCGTCGACCTTTTAGCTTTACAGGAATTGACTTTTTTGGTCCTATGGAGGTAACTATTGGCCGAAGAAGGCAAAAAAGGTACGGCGTTATGTTTACGTGTTTAACCATACGTGCAATACATCTGGAAGTGACTGAGAGCCTTACCACTGATGCAACCATAATGGCTCTGAGACGTATGATAGCGCGACGTGGGACCCCCAGCGTTGTCTATTCTGATAATGGTACAAACCTACGGGGGGCGGACAATGAGTTGAAACGCAGTCTGCAAGAACTCAACCAGAGTAAATTGCAAGAAGACGGTACTGTAAGGGGTATTGAGTGGAGGTTTATACCCCCGGGTGCCCCCGAAATGGGCGGCGCTTGGGAACGTATGATACGCACCGTAAAAACGTCTATCAAAGTTATTCTTAGGGAACGCGCCCCACACCCAGAAACGTTGTCTACTTTACTTGCCGAGATCGAAGCACTTGTAAATAGTCGCCCTATAACATACGTTTCTAACGACCCTAATTTTCCGGAAGCGCTAACGCCTAATCATTTTTTGATAGGTACGTCATCTAATGGTCCCGCGGTTGGTAAATATGACAATAACGATTTGTGCTTACGTAAACAGTGGCGCATAGCGCAAAGGTTAACCGACATGTTTTGGGGGCGGTGGGTACGAGAGTATTTGCCTACTCTGCTACCTAGGCACAAGTGGAATAAAGAACAGAGAGCGTTGCGAGATGGAGATTTTGTGTTGTTAATTGAGCCAAATCTAGATCGTGGATTGTGGCGCCATGGAGTGGTGAGTGCGACGCATGCCGGTGATGATGGTCGCATCCGAATAGTGGATGTGCGCACGCGAACTGGTGTTGTGCGGCGCCCTGTCACGCGTGTCGCCTTACTTACACCTGTGGAGTGTTAGTGCTGATCTGAATAGATGTACTTACTTTATTTAATCTTTGAAATTTGTAGAAGTAAAGATTATTGCGAAGATTGATATTTAACTTGGTAAAATTTTATATGTGTTTTCAGCTCAGCACTATGGGGGCGGATTGTAGGCGACACATTTTATATTTTAGATTTTTGATTATTTAATTTTTTGGCGAATATCTTAAAACCGAAATATTCAATTGGTTTAGCATTATAATAATTTAAAATACATGTAACGCCATCTGTTATAATTTGAATTATTTATGTTTTGTTAGTTCAATAAAAATAAATAGAGGGTATCAGTGTTCGCCCGAGCCGTGGCTGTGTTCACGTTCAGTGCTCCATAAGAAACCGTAAAAGAAGCAAATTTAAAACGCCAACTCGATACAATTGTACACTAATATATTGAAAAAAGTAATAAAATCTTTGGTGTGTGGACTTGCGGACTATTATTAGTTTTCCATCGTTAATAATAACTAAATCAGACATGATTTTATGTAAATTTCCTACATAGGTACTGAGTTGAACTAATGAATATGTATCCACAAGATAGCTTAGAATATCCCCTTTTTTTGAAGTCGACAAAGAATATGCATAAAACAAGACGAAGAAGGTTGCAGTCTAATAAAGGCGCATAATATTGTCCTTTTGCAACCGACTTCGAAAAAATAGTTCTGTTATCGACCCGTGGATAAGTATGTATGTAAGTTTGTATGGCCGCGATTTTCTCAAAACTACTCGATTTGGATGGGGTTTTCGTTACTAAAATGTATATTTGTCAGAGAGGTTTTAGTATATAATTTATTAAAATCTGATGAAGATCTTCGGAGATAGACAATGGAACTCTTTAATAACTAACAGTAGATGACCCGCGAATGCTGCAATCGTATATAGATATGATGTATTGCTTACACCATTCCATAATTAATTAACAAAAAAGCAATAAATAAAAACTTTTTAACAAAAATAAAACCGACTTCAAAACCACTACAAACCAAAAAACAATTTAACTTTATATACGTATACTTGGAGTCGGTGCCTAATTTAAAATGCGAGCTAAGCTAAGCAAATACACGAAGAAATATATTATGAAAACCATGTCAAATTTAAATTATTAATTAATGTGTTTAGTGGACTAAACGGAGCGCAGAGGATACATTTTTTTTATTGCATTGAAATGACGAGATGTGCATGTCGTTCACCTGATGGTAAGCTATACGACCACCCATAAACAGTAGCAACGCCGCACAGAACTCTGAATTATAAACTCAGACGAAGTACTCCGTGACTCACCACTGCGCTCGTCACCCTGAGACACAAGATGTTAAGTCTCATAATGCCCAGTAATGGCTACAATGTTCTTCAAACCGAAACACAACAGTGCTTGCACACTGCTGCTTGGCGGTAGAATTAGACATTGCGGTGGTACCTACCCAGACGGCCCCTTGTATACGTGAGCCCTACCACCAATCGAGATTCTACTATTATTTCTGTAGTTCTGCCAGCCTTGACAGGCACAAACCTCCATGTAGGTTACGTTGTTTGACGTCATAGTAATGCAATTGCTTTATATATGTAGAGAGCACAGCGATTGCGTCGTTGTATGATACCTACATCACCAAACAGAGAAATGTGTTAATGGCTCTGTGCTAATCTACGTGCTCGACCCTAGACTTTGATTTAATACTAGGTCTTAGTAATAAAGTATGTTAATCACATACATACACACTCACGCCCTTCATCCCCGAAGGGGTAGGCGGAGGCGCAACTAGTGCACCCACCTTTCGTCGTGCGTATTCCGTCCCATGATATGATAGGTGGCGAGCCTATCAAATCGTATGTTAATCACTAAACTATTTAGTGTTTGCTTTTGATTCCTATATAGCTTTCAGTGATGGTTTAAATTAAAACAGTGATTTATTAAATCTTTGCTCTTAGTTTTCCCTGTTTTTATCTTGGTCCAATGTGGGGGGTTTTTTTTTGTTTGCCTGATGATAACCTGCTTCGGCAAGATACAGTCACATAAACTAAATGTGTTATAGGTAAACTCTGTAAGACAACCCAGAAAGGTATTCACGGTCCAGGAATCTAAGTCAGACTTTCCTCATTAACAGCTACAATGATTAGTGGAAGAAATGAATTTCAAAAATAAGAATTATTCATAATAACTTTTTTTACAATCAAAATCTTTTATTTATATCAATAAATGGCAGTTATGTCAACTATTTAGATAATGGCGTTTTGATTACCTACGCACAGTAATAAGGGTATGCTCATGTATAGATGTTTATCAGCGCGCCACCCACGTAATGTCTGCTTATTAACATTTTATTAATAATGGATCGTATAATTAATAGTGTTGTGCATTGTTTAATAGTGAGTGGACGATAGCCTAGTTGGGAATGGAACGGTCTGCCGAGACAATGTCTGGAGGTTCAAACCCAAGGCACACACCTCTGACTTTTCGAAGTTACGTGTGTATTGTTTATCAATTATCGTTCGATTTAACGGTGAAGGAAAACATCGTGAGGAAACCTACATACCTGAGAATTCTCCATAAGAATCTCGAGGGTATGTGAAGTCTGCCAACCCGCACTAGGCCAGCGTGGTGGACTACGGCCTGAACCCTCTCAGTAGTGTAGAGGAGGCCCGTGCTCAGCAGTGGGCAGTATATAATACAGGGCTGATTGCGATTGCGATTGCGATGTGTCTTATGTAAGCATACAAAAAAAATCACCTGAACTAAGAAGTTTTATCTTAACTTTGCTCGATGCTACACAATTTTGTTTCTAGAACAATCTGCCTTCCTTTTCTTTATATTAATCCAGGAGTCAGGACTAGTCTATTTATGTAGCAAAATATAATTAAAATTGTTTAGTTCTTTATTTATGAAATTAAAAAATCAGGCATTTTCTGAATTTACTTCTAACAAAACAAAACAAAACCAACAATAACGAATTTTAAATTTATTATAATTAATGTAATAATTAATATGTGTAATTTAATAGGATTAATAAGCCCCGAGGAATGCTATAAAAATATTTTCCAACATAATATCTTGCAATAGTGAAAGGTAGGTAAAGCCAGGCGCATTTTTGTGTGTAAAACAAATTAATATGTCTCGTTTGGTGATAGGTATGTAACGCGGAAAGATTAAGAAGAAGCTGATAATTATTGTGAGGTCAAATTACGTACAATTTACGTAATAACTTTGGATCGAAACATACTTTACTGTGGATATTGACGGTCCATAAAATACTTCATCCAAATTGTAATTTTTTTTCCTAACTTGCTCTGTCCTTTAGGACATTTTTGCCAGTGTCAAGTGAGGCGGATACACGAACAAAAGAAATAAAAAAAGTATGCCAGATGACCAGACGAAACAGAAACAAACAACACTGTGAGACAACAACACAGACGAATAAAAACATGAACAAGATGCAAATAGACGAACAACTAAAATTCCAAAAAGATTGATACTAATCTTTTCATTCGTCTATAAAATAAAATAAATAAAATAAAATAAATAAAATAAAATACTTTATTCATCACGTAGGCGAACATAGTTGCACTTATGATAAGTCAAGATACATTAAATTGATTATATTAATAATTATTATAAATACCAATGGTCACTTATATAACTACCGACATTTTTATTGGGAGTAAATCTATGATAAGAAATAAACAAAAACAAAAAAAAAAAAAACAGCTCGGGCTGGCAGGAAAGGGGATATAAAAAGGACATCATTTTATTAAAATAATGGGAGGAACGCGTCGCGATCCTCACCGGTGAGGACACTACAGGCCCTAGCCTAGCTAACCTACCAGCCTTTCACTAGCTACCTAAGCGATGACGACCCGAAGAAGAAAGGCAGAAAGAAACTCCGGGCTTACTTTTTTTGTCATCAATTGTTCATTGTTTCTTTCTCTTTTTTTTTTCAATTCTTTTGTGCTGTGTACAAAGTCAGATTAGTTATATAAGCTAATGCACGCACATCACCGTTGAAATAAGATAAAATCCAAATGAAGGGATTTAGGGAATACCTGGACAGGCATGTACAAATACGTAAAACTGGACATAACACAAAAAAAATAATAAAATAACGGTGTACAATGTGCATTCGCCTACATTTACAAAATTATTTTTGTTGTATTGCTCTTCCTACTTTCTTAATAAAATGAAACTTATAAAGGCAAGCGCAACAAAATGATCGGTCGGTCGTCTTCCCTAAATTTAAATTATATGAATGAGGGAATATTTATAATTGTAATAATTAGGTTATATACCTAATAGTCACAGTAGATTTAAAAGTTAAAATTATTGTAATGTCAATATTAAAGATAGATACAGATGAGACACTTTATGCAGTCAATCACTAGTAAGTGTTAACAGGGTTGGCCATGGTGTGCAGGACCACTTCTCCAAACCGTCTTATCATCGAGGTAATCCGCTACATTATAATACGCTCTAGACATTAACTCGCGCCTAACATAACACTTGAACTGGTGTCCGGGCAAATCGGCTACTTCGGAGGGAAGTTTATTGTAAAATTTAATGCTATTCGCTAAGTATGATTTACTCGTTTTACAGAGCCTAAAATTTGGAACAACTAGTTTATTCTTATTTCTAGTGTTCAGACAGTGCAAGTCACTGTTTTTATTAAAAGTACTAAGGTTTTTGCGGACATACATAATATTCCGGAAAATGTATTCGGCCGGCAAAGTCAGTATATTAGCCTCCTTAAACAGTTCCCTAAGGGAATCACGAGATCGAAGGTTGTAAATAGCACGAATCGCTCGTTTCTGTAAGACAAAAATGGTCTGCAGATCTGCGGCAGAACCCCACAGAAGAATGCAATATGACATAATGCTGTGGAAGTAAGCAAAATATACTAACCTTGCCGTAGCCACGTCAGTTAAATGTCTGATCTTTCTAATAGCGAAGATGGCAGAACTCAATTTACTCGAAATTTTCTGAATGTGGGGTCCCCATTGCAATTTATTATCTACTGAAACCCCGAGGAAAACCGTTGACGAAACTAATGCTAGTTTATTTCCATCCAAATCAATATTTGGTTCATTTTTATTACTCAGTAGCGAGAATCGGACACATTTAGTTTTTGCCGCATTTAACAGCAAATTGTTAGCTGAAAACCAGTTAGAAATCAAACTAAGTACTTTATTGGGCTCCACAAAATTTTGTTCCCTTCTATTTATCTTAAAAATTAACGAGGTGTCATCTGCGAATAATACTACATCTGCCATATTGTTAATCATATAAGGCAGGTCATTAATGTATACTAAAAATAAGAACGGACCCAAAATTGATCCTTGAGGAACCCCAATCCTAACTGCGGACCCTACAGAGGAGACATTATCAATAAATACTTTTTGTTTGCGGCCTGATAAATATGAGGATATTAGTTTAAGCCCTACTCCCCTAATACCATAATGGTGTAGCTTTAGGATGAGGGTACTGTGATCGACGCAATCGAACGCCTTGGAAAGATCACAAAATACCCCTAAAGCATCCTGTGATCCCTCCCAGGCATCCAACACAGCTTTTACCAATGCACATCCAGCATCTTGCGTGGACCTACCCTTTGTAAAACCGAATTGCCTATCATGTAAGATCTAATATATCTAATATAGTGTAGACAAACTGACTAGTTATTTTCTTTTTTTACGGGCACGGTACCATGGTAACTCCACTGCATCTGATGATGAGTGGAGTTTCGTCCAGATAGAGTATGGACTGGCGACAGATTGGATACATTTAATAACAATGGAATATAGGCTGCATGTACCAGAGATTTTTTACATTTTCAAACCTATAAATAGAATCGTATTATTTAGATGGCAAAGCTTAACTAAGGTAAACAAGCGTCTTGCTCGTCCCCTTATAAATATAATTTCTAGGATATGTAATGTTCAAATAAAGGCAATAAAAGACATAGTACGGAGGAAGAGTTTCATTTCCGCGCACTATACTGTTACTGCACGAGAGTAGGTACAGGAGCACGCAATCAAGAATGCGCTTAGATGCCAAATACCCAATAAACTCATTGCCCCAGAACATACGAACAAGGTTCCAACAGCCATACCATGTACTGGTGGTAGGACTCTCATATGTAAGAGTTCGTCTGGGTGGGTACCACCGCAATGTCTATTTCTACCGCCAAGCACCAGTGTGCATGCACTGTTGTGTTTCGGTTTGAAGGGCATTATAGCCAGTATAACTACTGGACATAATGAGACATCTTATGTCTCAGGATGACGAGCGCAGTGGAATGCCGCACAGTACTTTGTAAGTCAAGGTGCTGGATGGTGTTGCAACTGTTTATGGGTGGTCGTATCGCTTACCATCAGGCGAACGGCATGCTCGTCTCGTCATTCAACGCAAAAAAAAAAGCCATAATATGCTATTAGTACGACTTCCGATGGTTCGAAACGCACACTAATACAAACGCAATCCTCTTTGATTAATTATATACCTAGATAGAGTGACGCGCTACAATGAAACTAAAACAAACAGGCCAACTTTTCTTAAGCTAGTATGTGTGACAGCTGTGTAATACGCTATTGCTGCATCATTCTGCGTATCCTTGTGTGCGCGCATAATAATACCAGTTATAACATGGTTTCTATTAAAACGAGGAGAAAATTATATCCATGAAAAACAACAAAAATGACTTCAATCGAACTCATTTAGTGTAGAACAGTTGGCCTCATTTTTTTTCGACGCGTTTGAAACGTTCAGTGACTTTTTAGGTATATAATTAATCAAAGGCAATCCTCTCACTTTTTGGCACAGTACGCACATACAAGATAGAATGTAAACGAAGGCACTAATACTCCTCTAGAATTTATGCCGGTATTATGAAAACGTTAGATGACAATTTTTAGACACGAATCTTACACATTATTAGAAAAAGGCGATATAGCCACACCCACATGGCCCTGTAACTACATCTTTCTGCTCTATGATTACCGCTTTCGTATTCCTTTGACGAAGGAGCCTTTAGTCCACACATTTGCTGTGGTTGTGTGGGTGTTCACAATGTTCACTTACCATTAGGGATCAAATATATTGTCTCATATTATATTTTAAACAGAAGATAACAACACAATTTACAACAATATGTACAATAGCAACACGTTTTATTAAATTCAAAATCATCTGGTTCAATCCACAACAAAATCAAAGAACATAAGAAACTGAGGTGAATTCTGACTAACGTAATATTGTTGTTCATGTAACGTCAAATGTACGAGTAAAAAGACCGGCTAAATACATTATGTCATCTCTAGAGAATTGATGGAAGTGCTCTCTAATCGCCTTCCTAAACCTTATCACATTTAAGAGTATAAAGGTCGTTATTACTGCTCGTTAAAGCAAGCTAAGACGTTTTATTGAAGTTATACTTCTTTTGGCGCGTTAGGAAAAAATTATGAGAGTAAATTTTTACGATGCGCGCGCACACCGTCACGAAGAACCGACACCCTGCAGTTAGCTATAGTCAAAATTTTAGTTTTGAATTTTGAACGTAGAATAAGGCGAAAGAAATCCGACACCCTGAAGTTAGTTATAGTCAACATTTTAGTTTTGAATTTTGAACGTAGAATAAGGCGAAAGATAAAATTTTTAAAAAGATTTTATCTTGTTACGCCAAAGAAGTATAACTTCTAACCTTAGAGCATTTAACATTTAACGCGTGTACATAAGTAACACACACTTTTTTTTTTTCATATTTTGTGAATTATAAGTCACATTCGTATTATACCCTGGGGCGGTATTAATAAAACAATCTCACTTTTGAGTAAAATCTCAAGTAGATATTTAATGTATTGAACTATTGAACAAACCAAGCTTAAGCTGTCATCTAAGAGCTTGCTCTCAAACTCTCAGCTGAATGAGCGCTGTTACTCAAACAAAACTTAGGAGTTAAAATCCTTCACATATTGTAACTTAAGATGTCATTTGAGCTGATGTTAATGTGGATTTTTAAGTAGCAACTATCTTAAGTTGCTGACCTTAATTTGACAGCGTCTCAGCTGATATTGCACTTCAGAGCAAAATTGAGTTTATTCATTTTTCAGTTATCAATACCAAAAAAAAAAAAAAAACCGCGCCTAGACTTTTTTTACGAAGCGCTGTGACGGTTGCTCGTCATTCAAGTAGAAACACTACTACCACATATCTTAGGTATCTTATCAGTCGTAATATGTAGAGTACCCTATATATGTTGTACCCGAATCGATAACCACGGGAATTAATAACTAGTAGCTCGTTTAAACAGGTCACGTTCTTGGGTCATGACGCATGTTTATCGGCCGAAATTGAACGGAAGATATCTTCGAATCGATTGCGGAAGGACCAATCCGAGTACATCGATGGTTATATTTATTTATTTCGGCGCCCCTTTTACCGGTGACCTTTTTGTTTTTTTTTGTTATAATACTATTTTAGTTGGCAAAAGCTATGACAGAATCATGACATAGAGCTCGACGCTGTGGCGCCTTCA
The DNA here is from genome assembly GCA_947568825.1 of Sphinx pinastri. Lineage (NCBI taxonomy): Eukaryota > Metazoa > Arthropoda > Insecta > Lepidoptera > Sphingidae > Sphinx > Sphinx pinastri. The sequence goes on along the minus strand of OX387627.1, from coordinate 1,107,222 downwards.
TAGGTCCCTGGCCTCCTCCCTAGGACCTGGCGAATCGGACAGACGCCGTCTCTTCTCTCAAAGCCGGTACGAACAATCAAATATGAATGCCACAATATACCAACCGAACAGAATGTGTAATGAGGTAACGCATGTGATGTAACCGGCTGACCCCACTGACCCAGTGGTGACCGCTACCTGCAGTGTTTGCGCTTCGCACCTTGGCTTCTAAACAGCTTGTGTTCGTAGGTTCAAATATTTTGGTAACCATTATTGCAGGCTACCGAAGAAAAAAGTAGCTTGTTTATGCTGCAGCTAAGTGACCTCACTCATCTGCTGGTAAATGTAGTGGGTTTTAGATAGAGTGTCGGCTGGTGAGAGGTGATTATCGCATGCCACCCGAGACAATATTCTTTCCGTAGTATTATAATGCTCTTTGCAATATTCTAAACTGTTTAAAATCGGATATAAACTTGTTGCTATGTGATCACTACCGACCATAAACAATTCAATTATGGATGTTGGCCTTAACGGAATGGAATAGGTTTTATTAAGATACTAGCATTGCGCGCGGCTCCGCCCGCGTGGTAAAGTTTTCCGGGATAAAAAGTAGCCTATAGCACTCAAGAGTAATGTAGCTTCCTATTAGTGAAAGAATTTTCAAAATCGGTCCAGTGGTTCCTGAGATTAGCGCGTTCAAACAAACAAACAAACAAACAAACAAACTCTTCAGCTTTATAATATTAGTATAGATTTATTGTCATAACTCCGAATGCCCTACTAACATGTACCTAGTCTTCCTGGTATGAACTTTTTTTATGTAGTACACTTGGTAGTAGTAATATTTCGAACGCATTTTTCCGCAATTCCGAAAAAAAAATATGTTTCTTTTTCTGAGGATCGCATCGAAGGTGCAAGGTTTTATATCTTAAATAAACTGCTATTAGATCAAAATACACTAAGTAATTATAACTCTTAATTAAATACGCTATAGAACTTGGAAAATTATTCCCAAATTAATTAATGTGTGGTATTAAAATCTTCATTATTCCGTTACACTAAGGCAGCAATTTGCTACATTTAATTATAGATTCGCTGGGGTTTTGAACAATTTTTTTAATCACACATTACAATATATTGGCCCATTTTTAGGAAGAAAATCTGTATTTATGGAGTATATATAATATGAGATTCATAACTATTTATTAACTTGTTAAAATGAATGCTAATTGCTTCGAGAGAAAACAGAAAAAGAACATTATACATATCATACGTCCATAAATGAAAATTTGTGAGCGTATACAAGCACGGAGTGAACCTCACAGAATATTGACAATGAATTTTAATTTTTTGACTTCATAACTTACCGTTGTAATTTTGGAGTCTCATCTTCAGTTAATTAACATTTATCATTAAAAATATGTTAAAGCGAAAAAGTAGGGCAACGGAAGAGTATTACATCAAATGTAATAGTAGTTATATAAATAGGTACTAGTGATGTTGTGAATATGAGATTCGAGTATGCGAATACGAATCTTGGATTTTTGAATACCCTGTTAAACGTCTATAAAATCATAAACTTGTGGGAACTTTAAGTAATATTTGACGTTGAATTGCAGCTTAAACCGAGAGTAGTCTATGATGAACAAAGAAAACATAGAAATAATTGCGTATTAAATTACATTTACTGGTGATAGGTCTCTCATATGTAAGAGTCCGTCTGGGTGGGTACCACCGCAATGTCTATTTCTACCGCCAAGCAGCAGTGTGCATGCACTGTTGTGTTTCAGTTTGAAGGACATTGTAGCCAGTGTCACTGCTGGACACACTGCGACTTAACATCTTATGTCTCAGGATGACGAGCGCAGTGAAATGCCACACAGTACTTTGTAAGTCAATGTGCTGGATGGTGTTGCTACTGTTTATGGGTGGTCGTATCGCTTAAAAAGGAGAAAGTATGGACCCTTTTTATTTTGCGGGAGAAAAACGCGTTATCGCTACCACCACTGGGGGGTGAGTGGAAGAATGTACGGAACCTGCCTACCAGGCAGTTTTATGCGATCTGACCTGTAAAATATTAATTTTCGTTTATTCGAATATCGAAAGTGAATACTAGTTACATCAGTAATAAGTTTCCGTGTGGTATTGTTCTCATTGACCTCATGTTAGGGTGTTCGTACATTGCGTAACGGTCTCACATAATCTTTGAATAATGTTTTTGTTGTATTACTATGTACGGTAATAGCAATAATTGAGAACATTATTTCTTATGTTAGATTAATTTGATAGTTCAAACAACAGTTGCAATTGCAGTAATTGATTTACAACAATATTTCGTATCTCTTAGGTTGGTGTTTTATTACACTAATCACGAACTTTGAACCGGAATACAAGTTTACACATATATTTTACTAGAAGAAATGTGAGTTAGTAGGCCTAAGGCGCCGCGTCGACTCTGTAAGCGCTGAGAAACACTATACTACTGTTAAACTGATATTGCTTTAGGAACTTCAGCAACTGTAGTGTTTCGGCATTTGCCAGTTTCCTTGAATAAAAGTAGAAAAAAATGGGTGAGTATTTTTTGAACGCACATAAAACGTTATTCTTAACTCTAAGCCTAAAAACCCAGACACTAGACCGAAGAGGCGAATGAACTGCACATCATTTTGTTAATCTCAAGATCCCATAGGCCATAGGTTAAGTGTTCTCGACTCACGAGAAATCCTAAGTCCGTAAGCATTTTGAGGAAACCCGGCTTTAGCGTTTCGCTAAATATAAAAAAAAATCATGCGTTCGTTTGTCAGACAAACAGAAAATCAGGTGGTTTGATTCTAAACTGTACATTAAAGCACGAAACAAAGTAAAAAAAAAAATACAACATTTAAAAATCATACATATACAAACGAATTACATATTATGAAATGAATTCGTTTATATTACGTAAGCATATAGCACCTGTGAGAAGTCAATACAAAAAAGTAGGTCAATACCACTAATTATAGCATCACCAATATAAATTGACACACAAACGAACACAACAAAAGCAATTTACGTTTCGCAAAGATATAAGTGGAAAAAGCACTACCTTAGAGGAGTTGTCCTTATCAGATGGTCGACTAGATATATTGAAAATCTAAAACACTTTTGTACCCCAAAATATCTTAGGGGTCGCGTAGACCATGATACTAGTGTCATATATCTCAGTAACAAATTGACAGTGTCTGCGCGGTGACTTGGATAAAGCCTTTCCAACCATTCCATTAATAATAATCTCACCGAAATGCATTAAGAACACTAGATCAATCTTAAACTACAAAAGTGGCAAACACATCGACTCGACACAAATAGCATCTGCAATATTTGACGTAAACAGAAGGAAGGTCGCGTGCAAACAGTAGCGCATTGAAGTCGACGCCGCGGTCAAGGATCTAATAACAACAACCGGTTGGCTATTGCAGGGCAAGGAACTCGGCATTACTAGGAATTAGTTTTAAGCGGTTTTGAGGAAACTCCTTTGATAGAGATCGACTTTTTTATAGCTTAGTTTTAGAAACGAGTAACGGGTTATGAATCATAAAATCTATCCATATACGTACTCGATACCAGAAGAATCACTGTTACGAGGCAAAGTGACTGTTTTGATGGTAAGCGAAGCGAGGTCCAAATAAAGGGTCAACTGACAAGAGACGATTATCCGCACACACAATTATGCCGGCCTCTTTAAAACCGGATATACACAGGTTGATTCCGGAACACGACACATGTGCACCACTATGTCGGGTTCTACTTGTATGTTGGTTATCCGGGCGGATACAAATTTCCGACCACCACCACCACTAACACTGATACGGACTGGAAAGGAATAAGAATAAGGAAGAAAGAAAAGTCCCTAAAGGACTACGACGTTAGAGCCCTCTATTTAACAAATATTTTTTTATAAAATATTTATTTTTCCTATGGGAGCAAATTTCCGGGACAAAAAGTATACCCGTGTCCAAATTTCATCCACATTCGTTCAGTTGTTACTGCATTTGCTTTTAACAAACAAACAACTAAATATCCAAAAAAAATCACAAACTTTCGTATTCATAATATTAGTGAGGGTTAGATAAGATATTACACCAAGACCATATTGAGAAAGCGATGAAGGCATATAAAAATATAGAATGACAAGATTAACAAGAAAAAAACACATAAGAGACGGCATTTGTTCTCAAATAAAAGAACTGAATCCCAGTCCAATGCATTACAAAATTAAATTGAATTTCCCGTCACTGTAACCGCATTTCCTCTGAGTCATTGCTTGCACTCCATTGTGCATGCACTGAGAGTCCGTTAATTGTTTCCATTTGTAATAAAGGTGAAATGCATTATAATATTATTCGAGTCCTGTACCTATTTAGTATTTTGTCTGTGAATATATTGTGCTTTTACTTTTGTGTGTAGTGTATATTGTGTTATATTTCTTTTTTGATTTACAATAGTACTTTAAGGTATATGTTTAAAATAAATCCTATATAGCTTATGTTCGGCACCGCATCCACGCTTCTTTTATAATTTTTGTGTTTAAGGGCGGTGGAAATCACTTAACATTAGATAATTCACCTTCTTCTTTGCCGGTCTTTGTAATAAAAAAGTAGTTGACTACTGTTTTGCAACCGGCCAATATAGAATAAAAAAAATTAATAAAAGAAACCTAATCTCCATTTTGTCTATAGCAGGAAAAGGTCGTTGTAACTGACAGGTAAATAACTGATATGGATCGTGCAACCATAAATATGATCTCCGCTTCAAAAATTTTTTTCTGCTTATTCCTATTTCTTTAAATCCACACTTAAAACATCCTCTAATATGTATTTCATGATGATCTCTTTCTCGTGACTTATAAAACTCATTCCCAAAAATCCCACATAATCCATAATTATCAATCGACTAATCAAATGACCAGAATTGTAGGTATTGGAGTCGATTACCGATGCTAAATCTGAACGCGTGACCACTCCGGGGGGTTGGGGGGCAGGTCCGGGCTGCGGGAGGGGACGGGGGCGCAGTGGGCGTGGCCCCGGTCGATAACGGGCCGAAACTAAGAGACGAGCCAACTTTGTCTTATGAAACCGAAATATTCAATTGCAGGTTTGGATCCTTTGTAATTTGTTGGGAATTTTACAGTCTCGGGTGTAAGATGAAGTTCTAAAGCTTTAAAGCATTCCTGTCACGTAAGCTTTTTAGTGCTTTCACTTAAGCTTGAATACTAAAAGCGAGGAGACGCAACTGGTGAATTCACGGCCGTCGAACTTTTTCCTCATGTGATGGATATCCAGAATAAATTCTAAATAGGAGGTCATATGTTTTTTTAATTCGAAAACTTACGTTAATTTCTATATCCAGGGGTACCCAGGATTTCGAAGTAAACGGGCCCATAAATGAATTTATATATACTTCTAAAACAATTGTTACGTAGCTCATGACTTTATGCCCAAAAGGGTAAGCAGATGAAAAGACAGCGTAAGCAAAAGCTGTAGCACGTAAAAAAGGATAAGGCCTAATTTCACCATGCTCTGTTAGTTACTTTAACAGCCTGTTAACTGCCTCAACGGACTGTTAAGGTTTTTGAGTGTCCTACCATGCCCTAACAGGTGATTGTCTTCCTTAACTAGGCGTTCTTTCATGGGATGCGGGATACTTTAATATTTGCGTTAATTCTAATGCCCGGTTAACTAACGCCTGTTAAATTAGAAATTGGTGAAATTGGGCCTAAACCTACGATTTTCCATTAATTTAGGGTTTCAAGGATCATAGTGATGATAAATTAATCGAATCATTAAAGTGTTGTATTACCTTAATTAACTATTAATTTGACTCATTTACGTTAAACACCGAGGTCACTTCCAGCAGTTCCAACGCGAATTTATAAATTATGGATCATTTATGGACACATTGTGATTACCCCACTAGATGCCACTTTTTTGTCATTTATAATTTACACAAATTCTTATTTGATTTATTTCGTTGCTATATATAGCCTGAAGCTGGATCTCACACTGCAGTCGTCAAAACCAAGCTACATACTTTTAAAAGAGTTTTGCAGGACATAATATTTTATAATTTTTTTTATTGTAATCTTATGTAACTAATATTTTAAATGCGAAAGTTTATGAATATGTTTGTATATTTGGTTGTTTATTAGGAGTAAACGCAGAAACCATTCAACGGATTTGGACGAAATTTGCCGCTCGGAGAGATCATGTCTTGGATTAGCCTATATGCTACTGTTTGTCGCAGTAATTTGATTTCGTAGGAACAACTTGAATTTTTGTCTGTTTATTTTTAATTAAATCGCGTTGGTATCGTAGCGATGGCACTATGGTCAGCCACTTTCACGCAGGCAAAGCCGCGAGAATCCCCTAGTAAATTATATAAAATCGGAAGAATGATATTATATAGATGCAATTAATTTCGGAATAATTCCCTACCAGACAACTAAAATAATTTAATGATAAAGTTGCATTCGCGTTGTCGCGTAGCATGTTGTGTCGTTAGTGTATTCAGTTCGCTAATGACGCTTAATGTTGTGTTTCGTTAAATTCAAAACAGAACAGCGTCTGTAGATTACAAAATACTCGGTAGCTTTTATAAGATAAAAGAAGGATCTTTTGTAAGAAAATTTGAACGTAATTGAATGAAACACGGAATGTATAAGGAAAATATTTTGATAGGAAAGTAAGTAAAAACAATGAAATGAGATTAGTGTTTTTTTTGTGCATACGATACGAGTAAGTAGCTCGTTTGATGGTGAGCGTTACGGACTGCGCCCGTCAATAGACACTAGATGAAATATTTTATATTGCTTATACTCCGTCCAACCATTTATTTAACTTTTGACAGTTCGGTTTCTAATCAATTAGGGATGTACTATGCGTTACAGATACGATCCAATAATTCTATATTCAATATAACTTCTGCCAATATTTATCTTTAATTGTTTATTTTATTGGTTATCATATACTTACACATATATAAATAGAAAATATTTAATTTACACTGCCATATTTTATTTTTCAATTAAAATATTTTGAATTATCTTTGCTACACAATCAGTGGGCTTAATGAATATCGATAATATCGCAGCTGAAGAGCAAGTCGCTTCACTATGGAAAAGAAAAAATGGCCTCCATAAAGTAGTCAACTATTTTGTTTTAGATTCCCTATGATGTATTGGGTTTAAATATCAATGTCGATTCCTTGTTAATAATTATAAAATTAAAAAATACTGTAATGCTGTAAGAAAATACTGTAAGAACAAAATAACTAATTTTACTTTAACCTTAATAGTAATAGTAACAATATTTTTAGAGGAGTATTGTAATGTATTATTTCTATCTTACTGTGTGTCTGTCGCAATATGTCAATTTTCATTAGCTGCTGTCTGTTCAAGCTTGCCATTTGTACCTATAATTAAGGTGGCATCTACCGTGTTTAATTTGGCGTTGTGTTCTTATGACTGTAATGGTGCTCACTTTGTTGGTGCAATAAATAAATAAATAAATAAAATACTATGTTACTGTAAGGGCATTTTTTTTACTGGTGGTAAGTCTCTCATATGTAAGAGTCCGTCTGGGTGGGTACCACCGTAATGTCTATTTCTACCACCAAGCAACAATGTGCATGCATTATTGTGTTTCGGTTTGAAGGACATTGTAGCCAGTATAACTACTGGACGTAATGAGACTTAACATCTTATGTCTCAGGATGACGAGCGCAGTGGAATGTCACACAGTACTTTGTAACTCATGGTGCTGGATGCTGTTGCTACTGTTTATGGGTGGTCGTATCGCTTACCATCAGGCGAACGGCATCACCTCTGCCTACCCCTGAAAAGGGAAAAAGGCGTGATGCTATGTATGCATGTAAGGTTGTATACTGTTTAGTTTGGTTTTAGACTTGACAACAGTACTTTTTCATTGAAATTATATAGTCTGCCTAGTCTATTTTAGATACCAAGTAGCAGTATGCACCGTGTTACAAATTTAAGAACACTGCTAGTGTAATAACTAGTAATTATGGGACTTTCAACTTAAATATCTACCACAGGAGTTTAAAAAAAATTTAGTAAGTTATATTAACTCGTAATAAAAAGTATTTCATTTGACTAGAAAGTTAAACAGATATTTTTTTCAGCTAATATTTGCTTGGAGCAATTCAATTTTTAACACGAAACAAAAATATCGTGCCTTTTGGCTTTTTACTAAAACCACATTTAGTCAGCTTCCCAAAGGAAATTTGTTTTGGAACTTTTCTAGCACAGAAAGGAGAACAAGCCTCGTAAAAATAAAAACGATATATTTTGTTGAGAATTCAGTTTAGATTCAGAAATATTAAGTGCTAATGAGGTGTGTTTGTAAAATACAAGCCATTACAAACAGACACAAATACCTAAATAGAGAATCTGTAGTCTCTCTTGCAGTTAATCTATCATATTGTATTTTATAGAAAGCATCACGCCTTTTCCCCTTTTCAGGTGAAGGCAGAGATGTAACACACCCAAATATCGCTATATTACATCCCATGTTATAGAGGGCGGGCCTATTGCCATTTACCGGCCACATTTCCAGACACCGCGCTGATGCTTAATAGAAGAGCCCAATATAACTATGCCCAACCTGGGATTTGACCTGAGACCTCACCGCGATAGGCGTACCGCGCACGTAATACAACTACGCCACCGAGGCAGTTATTATATTGTATTACACCCTGTATTATACATCAAAGTTATTTTAAAAAGTTAAAAAGAATACTTAATTTCTTTTTTAGCCAAACCCTGCCTGTACGTCAGTTCTTCTCAGTATCTAACGGCCGGGAGCGAAATTAATTTCGTTTGCTCCCTTAGCTCCTTTTAGATATCAAATCTCGTAATTGTAAAGATTTACCTACGATGTACCTACGGAAAACAATCCATTCGAAATTAAGTTGATTGTTTTTAATTTTACTTTTTGCTATATAATATTATTAATGCCAAAGTTTGTGAAAATGTTTGGATGTTTGTGTGTTTGTAAGATGTTAACGCAGAAACTACTGATCGGATTCGGATGAAATTTGGCACACGGGTAGATCATGTCCTGGATTAATACATAGGCTACTTTTTATACCGTTAATGTGCTCCCACGAGACAAATAATGGCATATTCTGTCTGATTTTTTAATTAGATGGCACGGGCGTTTTACATTGTTTTAGGGACTTTTGTAGCGGGAAAGGCGGACGAAGCCGCGAGCAACACATAGTAATATATTATATAGATGAATAACATGGAGTATAGGGGTATATTTTGAACTTAGATTAATAACGACATCTTGAAGATTTCAGATCAAATTATTACATGATTCCTGAGATAGTTATGTACTCGTGTTGGAATTTAAAATTTGTTACTTATTTTGCGAGTATATAAATGAACTGCTCTAAACAAAAGTAAACAAATACTGAATTGTATTTTTTTCTCTACATAATGCATTGTATTATATACCTTGAACTGATTTTGAAAAGAGCAACACTAGAGTTTCTTGCCCGTTCTTCTCTAGTGAGAACTGCTTTCCGAACTGGTGGTAGAGTTAATATTGACGGAATCTAAATAATGTATAACATTTTATTGGTTCGAATAAATTATTTCATTTCATTTCATATACGATTACAGATTTATAATGTTTTTTCAAAACTCAATGTGGAGTCACAAATATCGCTTAAATAATTTATAATTAGCTATAGCATAATCAATTAGATTTAGAAACTTGCAGTAAGAACTAAGAACTAGCAAGCGGGTATGTATACAGCAGACGGAGGATAACAGGGAATGGTATAGGGATACTAAGCGAAAACTGGATGATTACGGAAAATTAATTACAAAAGAATACTGGCTACAATGTCCTTCAAACCGGAATACCATATCACTAATACTTGTCGAATGAGATTTAACTAAATATATAAACCATTCATAGAATGCAGATCATTCCTTCGCTTCCCCAACAATACATTGACATACAAAGTTTAGTTACGGTATAAATCACGCGCCCCGCTGACGCGTGGTAATCCTGTCGAATCCCGTGTAATCCGGCTCGTTCCCGCCGACCGCACCCGCACCGTTGCGGTGATTGCTTTCGGTCACGCTGATCCATTGGCTCACATTTGGCACTCCGTCTCTGGTCTGTCGTGTAGAATATTAGTTGAAATTAATTATTTCATGATCAATTTGTATTTTTTTTATTGCTTGCACATAAACATGAAGGTTGCAAAGTCTTAGAAACGTCGGGAGTATCTAAGAATTAAATAAATTTTATTAATCGCGAAATTATTTTTAATTCAATGTCAAACATTCGCGTAAACATAAGATACATTATAGTTATTAGGATTCAAATAATATTAGTTTTTACGTGCTGTCTGGAATTATTGCTACGGTTCTGAAATGTTTTAGTATGACACTACATTATTTCTGACTTCGAATATGTGTAATGAAATTACAGGCAAAGCTAGTAGACTTCTAAGAATTCAAAATAATAAAATTAATTCTATTCTATTGATGTGTTGGTTTTTGAAGTTATACTTCTTTTGGCGCGTTAGGGAAAAATGATGAGAATAAATTTTTACGGTGCGCGCGCACACCATCACGAAAAACCAACACCCTGAAGTTACCTATAGTCAACATTTTAGTTTTGAGTTTTGAATGTAGAACCGACACCCTGAAGTTAGCTATAGTCAACATTTTAGTTTTGAATTTTGAACGTAGAATAAGGCGAAAGATATTGAAGCTATACTTCTTTTGGCGTGTTATTTTTATCTTGATTTTTATCTTGTTACGCCAAAGAAGTATAACTTCTAACGCGTGTACATAAGTACACACACACTTTTTTTATATACATCAATGTTCTATTCATAATAATTGTTATTTTAGTATTCCCAAATAAAGTAAAGTAAGTTATATTTAAAGTATACAATGAGATAGTTGAAAGTGGATAATAACAATATTAAGTACCTACAACCATTATACTTTATTTTACCTCTCTAGCCTAGATAACCCTGTTTACTTTATAGACCCATTAACAACAAACAATTTAAGGCTATACAAGGCTTTCTTTAAAGCTTGGAGTGCACTCGAGTTGTAAGGAGAACTGACAGTGACTAATAATGACCTTTAATACCATCAATCACGATATCTTATTGTCCATCCTCTCCCATCTTATGATCTCTCCCGGCGCTCTGCACTGGTTCTCGGCTCATCTTAAATAAAATAAATCAATAAAATAAAATAAAATTCTTTATTCATCACGTAGGCGAACATAGTTGCACATATGATAAGTCAAGATATATTAAATTGATTATAATAATTATTATTATAAATACCAATGGTCACTTATATAACTACCGACATTTTTATTGGGAGTAAAATTAATGATGAAAAGTAAAAAGCCAGCTCAGGCTGGCAGGAAAGGCTTTTTTAAAAAAAGAGATCATTTTTATAAAAAAATAATGGGAGGAACGCATCGCGATCCTCACCGATGAGGATACTACAGGCCCTAGCCTAGCCAACCTACCATCTTCGAGGGCGTCAGCAGTTGGTACGCCTCGATGAATCTTTGTCGAACGTGCGCGATATTGACTCTGGGGTCATTATTATTATTTTGTATATTTATTAACCTCATAACTCAGAATCATCAATGTGCGTATCATCTGTACGCTGATGACTTGCAACTTTATTCACAGGCGAGCGTAGATTGTGTGTCAGCTGCAATACATAAGGTAAACCTAGACCTGGCGCGCATTAGAAGTTGGTCTGAGAGCTTTGGTTTAAGCGTAAACCCGACCAAATGTCAGGCCATAATTGTATGTAGCCCAAGGCTAATAAACAAACTTAACGCAGCATTATTACCACCTGTTATATTTGATGGTAGTATCACTCTCTGGTGTCTCTACGTAAAAGACCTTGAACTGCTTATTGATACTACTTTAAGCTGGCGACCACATATAACCTGGGTTTGCCAAAAAGTCACAGGCACCCTGCGTGCTTTTTATCGCCTTAAGAATTTTTACTGGTGGTAGATCTCTCATATGTGTGGGTACCAGCGCAATGTATATTTCTACCGCCAAGCAGCAGTGTGCATGCACTGTTGTGTTTCGGTTTGAAGGACATTGTAGCCAGTGTAACTACAGGACATAGTGAGACTTAACATCTTATGTCTCAGGATGACGAGCGCAGTGGAGTGCCACACAGTACTTTGTAACTCAAGGTGCTGGATGGTGTTGCTACTGTTTATGGGTGGTCGTATCGCTTACCATCAGGCGAACGGCATGCTCGTCTCGTCATTCAATACCATAAAAAAAAAGAATTTCCTCCCGATCAAAACCAAGGCAACGTTTGTGCAAACCCTTATATTCCCTATCTTCAACTATGCTGATGTGTGTTATTTCGACCTGAATGCAGATCTTCTCAAAAAATTAGACCGGCTTCTCAATGACTGCATTCGATTCATTTTTAACCTTCGTAAATATGACTATGTCTCTTCTTGTCGCTATCATCTTAAATGGTTGCCCATTCGCGAGCGGCGTAATTTGCGCGCACTTACTACTCTTTTCTCCATTCTCATGTCATCCTCTAGTCCTTCTTACTTGACTGCCTACTTTTAATACTTGAACTCAAATCATGACAGACATCTTCGGTCTTCAAATAATCTTCTTCTACTTTGTCTTACTCCCAACTCTCTGATTTTGTACACTCATCTTTCCCAGTGCAAAGCGTTCTATGGAATGCACTACACCTGGAGATCAGAATGAGTGCAAATCGTTATGCGTTTAAAATGAGGGTTCGAAAACTGTTCTTGGACAAATTGGCGGATTTATCATCACTACATTAGTATAAATTACTTCAATGTATTTATGTATTTTTGAATGTATATGATTTATTTCTTGTAGTTATTTATTTTAATATATTATGTAGTTTATTTTATATAAGTATTTAAGTAGTTTCGTTTTTGTAGTTATGTAGTCTCTCACTTCTACCATTCCATTTTAATAGTTTTATTTAAGCACCTACTTTCTGATATCCCTGCACTACCCCGTCAGGTTGACTGGTAGAGAATGCCTATGGCATTAAGTCCGCCTATACACCTTGTATAAAGTGTTAAATAAATAATATTTCATAGATATTGCAAATCGTGTGAGAAAATCCTACATAGAGTGTTGTCCGACCTGGAAATCGATAACGGAACCTTTTTGTGCTCTTCCTATACCTTTACACCACATAAACTACGCCCATAAAACTAACAAAAACTCACCAGAAAGAAAGAAAGAATACACACATTTATTAGCGTTGATTCCGGTATTTTGTTTTAATATCGCTGGCGTGTTTCACCGTCATGTGGCCGAAGCTTAAAGATTACATCCCCAACGACACAATTACAAAGTAAAAGCTTTAAGCATTACCTAGAACACAAAGTAGGGTCCCTAAATGCCAACCGGTGACCTTATCAACGCAGTTTTATGAGATGTAGCGTCTGTTTTGTTCGTTCTCGTTGAGGACTAAGCGCCTGAATGGTCTTGAGATGATTGCTTGATGAATTATGTATTTTGCCCTATTTGTATTAAAGAGAATGCCTCGGTAGCGTTGTTTTACGGCACGACTGCAATGCTGAGGTTATGGGTTCGATCCCTCCGTCGGGCAAAATAATATTGGGTTCGTCTAATCAGTATCAGCCCCGGGCTGACAGTTGCGCCTCTGCCTTTATATGACGAGACAAAGTCGTCGTCTACAGTCTATTATGATACCTTATACTATAAGGCTTATAGAGATGACTGAAAAATTACTCTCGTATGGTCAAAATATACAATAGTGGTTTGTTTAGCGAGTCACGTTCCGAGTTCAGCTGGTTGTTCCACCGCGGAGTGAGTACATAAACCGGCATAATTCTACCATAAAATATGGAGCTACACTGTATTTTCTTTCAGATTTGGTGTTCATTATCAGATTGCCGTGCCAGGGTGTAATTTACACGAACACGGCGAATTGACCTCACTGCTCCGGGTGGTAAGTGGAGTAGGTTCAGATGGACTGTCGACAGATGAGAGTTTATCTCGCCAGTCGACACAATTATGCCAGCCTGTTTGAACAGGATACACAGGACGATCTCGGAACGTGACTTACGTGGGCCGCTATGGCAGGTAAGGTATGTACGGTGGTCGCGCTGTCCGGGCGCATACAAATATCCTACCACCATAAGCATATTATAATTTTTTTTTATATACATTTCATTAAGTACAACTGCAGTACTGAGACCCCTGGTTCGATTCCCAGTCGGGCAAAGTGATATTGGGTTTTTCTACTCGGTATCAGCCTGGAGTCTGGAATTTTTGCCCGATATGGTGATATTCTCGCCCCGTATCACATCGTGGGACGAAATACGCACGGCGAAACGTGGGTGCACTAGTTGCGCCTCTACCTATCCCTTCGGGATAAAGGGCGCGAGTATGTAAGTATGTCTTCTTATTTATTTCACAGTAGTATTAGGTAACGTATAATTGTGGCAAAAGTCATTTCTGAGTAAAAATATGCCAGTCAGAGCCACGGGAAAAACGACGTTAAAAGGGTTTAAACGTTTTTGAAACTGTTACAGCATGGGGAGGGTTTTCGAACAAGTTTTTTTAGAGAAGCCCCATTTAATATTCTATTTGCAACGCGACCCGTTCAACTAGGCGGGATACGAGCTAAAGAGTCTTAGGGATTCGTTTAAATCATAAGAAAACGAGCAAGCACGCGATATACAACCTTATAACTTCCGAATAAGGTCTATATTACATAACGAGTAAAAGTCGGGCAAATTTTTTCTCAGGATTTTGTCTTGAATTTTTTTTTATTCTATTGTAAACTGTATTACGTCGTGATAAAGTTTATAATAGAAGTGCTGAAGGAAAATTGACTTTTCAGCTCCCGCAAAAGGGTTGCTACACGGTTTTCACTTTGTACAGTGTGTATTTTTTTGCTAGTTAAGTTAATCGGATACTTTAAATTGTGTTAAGTAATTCTTTAGCAATTTTTCAGCTTAAAAAGTTTTTACCTACATCACTAAAGAGGTTTTAATATACACCGACTTCTAAAGTCTAACGGAATAGGGTGAAAATGAGATGCAGTGGCCTGCAGTGCAGACTTGTATATAGGATCTAGATGACCAACTTTTGGGCTATTTATAACCAACCGATGCTTCTATTTAGCCATACTATGGGTATGGTTTTAAAAGTATTGATATTCGTGAAATATGTATTTAGAATTTTAAATATATACAGATAAGGTTGTAACTAATTGCACAAGCTATGGAGGAGACATAGTTGAATGATTAGTTAATAAATTATTCCTTACCATTTGTAGTAGAACTCCGGTGATAGTATATTATATTCAATAAATGTTTTAGATACTTACGATACTAGTTATGATGCCAAAGTATCATTTCGGTACTATAAGGGCCGTAAGAATGCATAATTAAAAAAACTGATAGGTACTTACAAAGATTAAAAAAAACCTTAACTACCAATATTTTATACAATGAAAGCCGCGGTCAAGCCTAGTATTAGCATAAATATAACTAGAATTACATTTTTTGCCAGGGTCGTCATATTGATGGCCTCAGGGGCTGCATAAACAAATAAACTAATGCTAAGATGGCGACTGCGCCCCTGGGAATTACCAACGTGTTCGCTAGACAAGGACGGATAGACTAATGTTTGTACGTCTGTCTCTTATTAATAACCTTTGGTGTCGGGGGATCGTTTAGAAAACTTATAATGGAAAAAATCATGAATATATTTTTGATATCAATGTGACTAAATGAGCAACTTGTTAAGTTTTGGCAAAAACCACGCATGTCCACGAAATGCCAACACCATTCAACACTTTTTATTATAACTGCATAGCACTGTTCTGCGCTACTGACACTTATATGTTACTAGCTGTTGCCCGCGACTTCTCCCGCGTGAAACAGTTTTCCGGGATAAAAGTCCCGTTACATTTTTTTTTCTCGAGTTAAAAAGGAGTCTATGACCTTCCCAGGGTCACAATATATATGCTAAATTTCGTCAAAATCGGTTTAATGTTTCAGCCGTAAAAGTGTAATAAACAGACAGATATATAGCGAGAGTTATTTTCGCATTTATAATATACTAGACTTCTGCTCGCCGCTCCGCCTACGTAAAAAGTGTTTCCGGGTTAAAAATATTTTCCCGGGATAAAAAGTAACCTACAGTACTCAGGAGTAATGTAGCTTCCTATTAGTGAAAGAATTTTCAAAATCGGTCCAGTAGTTTTTGAATTTATCCATTACAAACAATCAAATCTTTATTATTAGTATAGAAGTATGGATGGTATATTGTGCTCAGGAACATTAATTATAGACTTAAGATCGGACTTTGTGTCTGCAGCTATCAAGCATTTATCAGAAGCAAAATGTGACAGAGATAAAATGATTTAGCGGCCAATAGTTGTCTTGTTCTAGAATTCTCAATGGATCACGCCACAGACTTGCAGGGGCGGATGCGCCATCGTCATTACAGAAGTGCTTAAAAGAAGCATAATGTTTATTAATGTGGTATACTCAGTTTTCTCTATGTCCATGTACTGATTATATTCTTTAGTTACGTACATTACGTTACGTCGTACGTATATTCTTTAATTATTTTACCGTACCAGGATTAAAAAATATTTTACTGATAGAACTTTTGGTGTAGTAACCCTAAATTTACGTGAAGCAACTGGGACACACGCAGAATGGAAATCCTTAAGGATTTATTTTGTATGGAGGTGAAAAATGACACTTAAAAAGTATTTGAACATTTGTGGGAACTAGGACGGAATATTTTCTTTTGTATAACAGAAAGGGAGCTTTCACAAAAAAGACGGAGTAAATGAATAGCTGGGTTAGCAAAATATACTTATTTTATGGAAAACTAGTCTTGCTCGATGTGATTTAATCCTTATAGGAAATATATTTCCATAAAACATAAAAACTCGTGTAATTTAAGGCTCTTAGCTAGTTGAAGCTGTTTGTAGCCGATCAGTGCTAAACATTTTGTTAGGTAGAAAATGTTTGCGAATACTTGTGTTTCATAAATCTATTAGGGTTCTAAATAATATAAGTTATGAATTAAAAAGATACTGAAAAACAAACCTTTTATGAAGATAAACATTTTTGTTCCCGTTTTATTCTATGCCAGAGACGATTCTAGTTTGAAGCCAATAATGATTTGTTTCCGCTACCACATTAATCAAGAAACATAAAAAAAAAACAGACAAATTCAATCAGAAATCACAGCTCTCACACCGCAATCGCTCTAGGCAATTGTGTAGCGTAAAATATCTGAACATAAGTAATATATTACCTCCTTTAGCTTGTAACTTAGATCTCCCGAGAGATACGCAATATACCGACAGCCTTCAGTCTCGCATCGAGGCATTACGATATAAATAATGCAAGACTCAAGACCAGTTATATTTATTTTTCGTTCGAGAATATTCCGAACAAAATATGGAAAATGGACTTTCGGCAGATCAAGGTATTTACTATTTAAAAAAAAACACTTTATTCACCACGTAGGCGAACATAGTTTCACTTATGATAAGTCAAGATACATTTAATTAATAGTAATTATTATTACAACGTTAATAATAATGTTAATAATAAGCCCGCAGGGGCGGCTTTGTGGCGAGCCGACGGTGAGTGGCGACACCGCGTACCCTGATTCCGTGGGGGCTAAATGAGACCCCCTGACCCTTGGCTTGCCTTAACTGGCCGGCTAGGGGTGGAAATCGCAAGAGCTAAGAACCTGAGCTCTAGGGTGGAAGTGCTCAAGCTGCGTAATAGCGAGGAAACCCGCTCCGGGACGCGTCAGCGACCCGCGATGGTGAAATCGGTGCACACCTCTCGACACCCTTTAGCCACCCACACCGATGTTGCGTCCTTGGCATGCGCCACTTTTTGGGATGCCCATCTAGTCATGCAAGTCACCGTCTGCCTTGAATATTAAAGATTGAGACATTTTACTTGGCAGGCGTCCCGTTGTCTCAATCAATAGCCCAGCAACCAGTCCAGCTAGATCCCATCCATAGACCCATTAATTCCCATCTACTCTGCAATAGTCCTTACACTTTGCAGGCGCTGTCTTTGGTTGTATTTCTCCCATAAATGCAGACAGAGATAGTACCTGCATGGTGTACATATCCCAACTATATTAAAGTATCTTTAAGGGGCCTCTACGTGTTGGATCTGTATCCCCACGCAAGCCTTCCAAAAGGACCGGCCTTCGTGCCGTGATTTTCCACAGGAAAGATACAATGTTAATAATAATTACAATCATTTTTAAAAGGCTCAAAATCAATGAAAAATAAATAAAGAAACCAAGCTCGGGCTGGCACGAAAGAGGAGATAAAAAAAAAAAGATGAATCATTTTTATTAAAAATAATGGGAGGAATGCGTCGCGATCCATACCGGTGAGGACAATACAGACCCTAACCTAGCTAACCTACCATGCTAACCTGCCAACGTATGTGACAGTCAGTCTTTTGGTGCTCTGTCTATTTTTATTGCTAGCCAAATTTAAAATAATGTTGATTTTCGATGGGATGCACATTGCAGCTAATGCAATTATTAACTTACTAGTATTGCTCAGCGTGGTGGACTAAGGCCTTAACCCCTCTCAGTAGTAGAGGAGGCCCATGCTCAGCAGTGGGCAGTATATAATACAGGGCTGATTGCACACATTGCTCGCGGTTCCGCCCGCATGAACAAGTTTTTCCGGGATAAAAAGTAGCCTATAGCTCTCAGGAGTAATGCAGCTTCCTTTTAGTGAAAGAACTTTCAAAATCAGTTCAGTAGTTCCTGAGATTAGAGAGTTCAACCAAACAAATTCTTGAGCTTTATAATATTAGTATAGATATAGGTATAATAAAAGTATACATAAGTATAGATTATAAGATAGGTCTTTGTTGTGGTAACGAACGTAGTTCAACACCGCGCTACGCAGCTCAAAGTTTTGGGTGGTGCAATATCGAGCAGATTTTTACAATAGCCAAAATGTATTTTTTTTTTCTGGTATTATCCTGCATTCTGTCAGGTTTCGCTTTTATACTAAATGGCTTTCACTTCAGAAAAACATTTTTCCAGCGATTTCATTATGTTGTGGTTGAAGAACGTTCAGGCACAGCAGTACAAAATTAGAATAGGTAATATATTTACGATTGAGATAACGTCTAAAACTTTAAAAAAATGCTTTATTGTTAGATTGGTCTAAAAATCTTCAGAGGAGGCCTGTGTTTCGCAATGGGCTTCCAAGGATTAATGATGATGTTCCACATCAATTCCTAAATTACATTCTGCTACATCTTCCACCAACTGCAATGGTATCAACACGCTATCGCCAGCGGGGGCTAGATAGAACTGTTCGTTAGACTTCGGAAAGCAGGGCGCATGCGTTGCACCATCGACCAGCCCCTGCCTCCGTGCCCCGCCACCCTCAAACCCGCGCCAGCCCGCCAGCACTCAGCATTAGCAACCAAAGCATTCGGGTTTACTCACATACATTTTTGATTAATGTAACATCGCAATATATGCCACATTGCACATAATTTTTATATTGTGTCATTATTGGTCAAATTTGACTGCCTCAGTGGCGTTGTATTGCGTAGGTGTTAAGAGTACGATTTGCGCGCTGAGGTCCTGGGTTCGAATCCTGGGTCGGGCCAAAAACATTGTGACTGGGTTTTACCATCTAAAAAAAAAAATATTAAGTCACAGCTCGGAGGCAGGAAGTTGGCGGTGTGATACTCCTGTGCTTCGGAAAGCACGTAAAGCCGATGGTCCTGCGCCTGATCTCTCACCGGTCATGTCGGATTGCCGTCTCACCGGACTATGTGATTGAAGGAATAGTGAGTGCACCTGTGTATTACGCACTTACTTGTGCACTATAATATTTCCTGCGTACCTGGCTGATCTCCATTGAGATTGGCCCCCGTGGCCGAAATCGGCTACGAAGGGAATATTATTAAGAAATTTACATTTAGTGGTAGGTCTAACGTCTGCATGGGGCCATCTGGTAGGTACCACTGCAATGTCTGTTTCTACCGCCAAGCAGCAATGTGCATGCAATGTTGTGTTCCGGTATGAAGGTCATCGTATCTAGCGTAATTACTAGGCACTATGAGATTTAACATCCTATGTCTCGAGGTGACGAGCGCTGTGGAGTGCTTATACTTTGAAATTCAAAGTTCTGTAAGGTGTTGCTACTGTTGGGCGGTCGAATCGTTTACCATCAGGCGAGCAGCATGCACGTCTCGTCATTTAACTGCAATAAAAAATATGTGTTGATGAAGTAACAAGCAAAATCTACTATGATGGACTTTTCATTATGACATTTTCCGGTGTTTGCCGTCTACTTGCGTATACTAAGGTAGTGATATAATATGAATAATGAATATCAGCCTTGTATTAT
This sequence comes from Sphinx pinastri, assembly GCA_947568825.1. Classification (NCBI taxonomy): domain Eukaryota; kingdom Metazoa; phylum Arthropoda; class Insecta; order Lepidoptera; family Sphingidae; genus Sphinx; species Sphinx pinastri. Next base: position 1,086,737 of record OX387627.1, on the reverse strand, counting down.
AATTTAAAATTTACTGGCCATAACTGCACAGACATCCTCAACTGCTGAGAGGGTTTAGGCTTTAGTTCTCCGCCCTGGCATAGTGCGGGCTGGCAGACGAGATATGCCTCGAAATTCTTATGGAGAATTCACTGGTATGAAGGTTCCTAGATGCTGATGACGATGTTATTCTTTACCGTTAAAGCAAACGATAATTGATAAACATTACACACGTAAAATCGAAGTCAGTGGCGTGCACCTTGAACCTGCGGACCTTCGTCTCAGCAGACCAATCCATTCCCAACTTGGTTATCATGCCGTAGCAGTAAATACCTTGGAATATCCAGCTCAATAAACAAAACAAAACTTATATATATAAATAAATTAAAAATCATCTCTTGTATTCGTCGAAAACAATTTCAATATAATAATATTAAAATATATTCAAAGTTATCAGTTAAGGGGTGGATTAATGTGTTTAATGTTCTTACTGACTCACACAAACGTGAATAATAAATTATGCCAATTAAGAGGCACAAAGGTGCCTCGCTTTAATATATTTTCGTCAATTACAAATACGACTCCTTTAGTCTGTTGTTAAAATTAATATTTGTATTTATTTTTATTTATTGTTATCATATTATATAGTAGTATGTCATGTCACAAATGTTAAATTTATCGAGCTGTATAAAAGCTTTACTGTCATGTAACACAGTTATATTATGTATTTTGGGTTAAAAGTCTTTATAAATAATGACCTTTTTGTGTCAAAACATAGGTCCTAAACAATTTTCAACTTTATTTGGGCATGTTTTACAGGTTTCAGGTATTTTTTATTTGACAGTTATGGTCATTGATGTATTAAAAGACCCATGGTATTAAACAGCTAATATTGATAGTACTTATTTTGTTACCATTTATTTGATTGCATACATTAGAGTGTGGCTCTTGTATTTGGTCGGCTTATACATTTATGTGACGAATAGTATTTATCAGCAAGCGGTGTAATCGGCCCTTAATGGTTAAGTATGTGAGTGGCATTTGTAGTCTTTAGTATCACTTGCTCTGGAACTGTAATTGAACCCGCTGCCTTCATAACTCTGTTTCATTCTAAGCAATCGCTACCTTACTTTACATTCCCCTCTACAGACGCTCCAGTTTGTAAAATGCATTCATATTATAGCCAAGTTTGAGAGAAGTTAGGTTGAAATTTTAATGGAAAAGTTGTAACTGCGGCTTATTCCTACTTCGCGTTCTGAACTCTACATTTTGAAAATATGAAATTTGACTAGTTTTTACTAAATATTTGATAATTTTTGGCTAAAATGAATGTGATATTGCCAAGCTGAATTTGTCTATAGTGTAATAGAGTAGATTCAACGTTTTGGTATCGATGATTTACTGTAGACCTGTGAATTAGACTGTGTTATTGTTGGGCTCATTGCCATTTTCGGGAAAAATTTGCCCTTGCATGTCTTGTCAGGATTTCCCTCCGTTAACTTTTTTACCTTATAGTTATTTATTAAGTAATATCCACCGCCTTTGAACAGCCACAATACCTATCAGAAGAAGCATAGATATTGTGCTGCCGACCTTGAAGGAAATTAATAGAAATAGGAAATTGAATATAATACTTTCAAAAAAGTGAGCTTTGTCAGTCAGTCCCTTTAGAGTCTATAAGTCACCGCTGTATATTTCTGTATCACCAAGTATAAATGACCCACAATTCAGTTCTTTTTTTTCTATTGCCTAAGTAGGCCAACGAGCAAACGTACCCGCCTGATGGTAAGCGGCATCACCTATCACATCATGGAACGGAATACGCACGGCGAAAAGTGGGTGCACTAGTTGCGCCTCTAACTACCCCTTCGCGGATGAAAGACGTGAGCGAATGTGTGTATATAGTTTTAAAATAAACTTCATTTTTAATTTATTACTTTTCAATTTAGAGAGACGCTAAAAAGATTAATTTATTTATGGAAACAGACATTTGAAAGTACATTATTTAAAAGTAACGTAGTCACCTTATTTAAATTATAACAGTTCGATTGAATTGAAGTTCACTTTGCATGAGCAGAGAATATTCTAGAATCTTTAAGAGTTTTATTTTTTACTTTGTTTATTAATATTTTTTCCCAATTTCTGAATAATTTACGCCTTTTTGTTAATATAATAAATTAAATAAGTTGGAGAAAAAGTATCTTCGCATTTTATATGAAAGCTCAAGACTTCTTTTTTCAAAGTTTATTTACATTTAATTACAGTATACACATATGTGCCATTTTGTTCGATGACTTTCTGCCATCTTGTAGGTAGTGCCATGATCCCGTTGCTGTAGAAATTTTGGGACTTCTGTTCAACAAACCGCGACAAGTAGTTTTGGCAATCCTCTCTGGATGTTAACCTGACACTGCCTAAATAATTCTGAAGAGACCGAAACAGGTGGAAAGCTGTAGGTGCAAGGTCAGGGCTATGTGGTGGATTAACACTTCCCAGCCAAACTCTCTTAATTTTAGCTGAGTGGCTAAAGATGTGTGTGGTCTATCGTTATTGTGATGAAAGACCATATCCTTTCTATGGATCAATTCCGGCCGCTTTCTCTCAACTTCTTGCTTTAATCTCATTAGTTTTTGGCAGTAGAGATCCGAATCAATGGGTCTGCCCGACGGTAAAAGCTCATAATGAAAGATGCCCTTCCAATCCCACCGTACACACAGCATCACCTTATTGCGAGCTGTCCCATTTTTTGCCACAGCCTGCGGAGCCTGACCGACCTTTGACCACGACCTTTTTCATACGTTCTTGTCGTACGTGATCCACTTTTAATCACCAGTTATCAATCTCTTCAAAAACGGTTCGCTTTCATTACGTCTCAATAAAGAATCGCAAATGAGTACACGGTTCATTAGGTTTCTTTCAGTGAGCTCGTGTGGCACCCAAATATCGAGCTCTTCTGTGTACCCAGCTATTTTCGAATGGGTCAAAACTGTTTTGTGGTCAATTCTCAGCTATGTCGTAACTACTGATACGTCGATCTTGCTCCACTTTTTCAAAAATGGCGTCCACTTTATTCGTAACAGGGCGACCAGAGCGAGGTGCATGTTTGACATTAAAATTCCCGGATTGAAAACGCTTAAACCCACTTTGTTCTACTCTTACTGACACTGCATTAGGTCCATAAACGTCACAAATTTTTTTCACGGTTCTCTGTGCATTTTTTCCTTTCTTTTTTAATTAAAATGTATCGAATTTCTTCATTAGGTTCATTTCATTTCGACTGCCTCGGTGGCGTAGTTGTATTACGGTATGACTGCAATGCTGAGGTCTTGGGTTCGATTGCCGGGTCGGGCAAATACATACTGGGTTTTTCAAATTCAGTATCAGCCCGGAGTCTGGAATTTGTGCCCGATATGGCGATAGGCTCTGGCCCCCTATCACATCATGGGACGGAATACGCACGGCGAAAAGTGGGTGCACTAGTTGCGCCTCTGCCTACCCCTTCAGGGATAAAAGGCGTGAGTGTGTGTGTATGTTCACTCATTTTGACAGAAAGAAAAATAGCAGAAAACAACATTTTACTAAACTGCTTATTTTTAAATGTTTACTTTTTAATGTCATCAAAACCAGCCAGATACAAATAATACAGCCAAAGAGACTTTATTACAAGTTTATACACACTATATGCGAAAATAAATTTTCCCCGACCTATTATAAGAGGGTATAAATGATCCAGTGAGTCACTTGATGGTTAGTGGGCACCCAAACCTTACACATTCACAATACTAAATGAATATCGATGCGTCGGTGACAGGAGCCTCACAAATCATCAATATCAAATAGTGTATTTTTAAGTTATCTTTATATTTAAGTTTAGGTACTTTTGAATACCATAAGTTTAGGTTTTGGAAAAAGAAAACGAATTATTCTAACCACTATAATACTATTCTAACAATATGTCTTAAAAACTTTTCAAATATTATGAGTATTCACTATGCTAGAACTAAGCAGATTTTATATGCTTGATTCATTATTTTAATTTGATTAAAGATATATGTAGTTAGGTAAATGTTTTGTTTTTGCACAGTATTATTTGAAAATTATCGATTTTATTACCATTTATTTGGGAGTATAGAGTGTGACTTTTGAATTTAGTCGGCTTATATATTTATGTGACGAGTAGCGTTTATCAACCAGCGGTGAATTCTACCTTAATTGTGTTAGTAACTGAAATATTTATATTCTTTCATAGTTCTGTCGTCCTACCTTTTTAATCCATAGGGGTCTGTTAAGTTAAGGGAATTTAAGTGAAAATAGACATAAATTACCAACTTAAAACCCGAAACAAAATTTACGGTCAAATAACACTCTACGTTCCATTAAAAGTTGGAAAGTTTTCGTTATTCGCATCATTATGCTGTAGAATAGTTTAGCGGTATACTTGTTCTCTTCTACTTATAATATTCTATAAGTAAAGGTTGAAACAATGAGGCAGGTCGGCATAATTGAAACACTAACGATGGTTGTCTCTCATTAGTTTAGTTAGTCACGTTTTATTTAGATAAACTGGGTTTATCATCACTGTAATATTTTGACAGAGTATAAAAAACCGCAAAATGTGTTTCGATATAGAAACCCCAATATTCTCTGGCACTGACATCATGACACTAAACCCATAATGGGATCAAGATATGATATATTTTACGTTGTCGAAACTGTCATTATAATGAGATAAATGTACGTCGCGAGTTGCGTATCGACCAGTGCCTAACACAACGCCCTCAGGGCATATTTTTAGCTATCGACCATTATGAACATACCTACGTGAAATTTTCAGCCTCCTCCCATTGGTGACTCGAATGTGACGTCACAACAGCAACCCAACCAATCGGAACGGCCAGTTGTGCGCATGCCAATAGAGCCTTTTCAGGCTCACTGGCACGGGATGCCAGTCTGGGCGAGGTGATCCCAGGTGTGCCAAGCAAGACCCGACACAAAATAAAGGTCAATATTTTTTTCTATAAATGTAACGGTTATGTTAAGTTTTTTGAATTTGGATCGTTCTTAGCCAGTTTTGAATTTCGAATGTAGTGCCGTAGTGTTGGCTGTATGTGTTATTTTTGATGTCGTTTTATTTATAATCTGTGAATGGGTTATGTAATAGTTACGTAATAGGTGTGCGACAGTGGTATTGCGTAGGTTAACGAGTGCGAGGGAGATGGGTATATTTTTTACATATCTCCTTTATTCTTTCCAATTTGCCTTAAAAAATAAAATTACTCTCTTTTTGCATATATTTATTAATCATAGTCGTATGTCCGTGTATGTTTTCAAGAATTCGTATACAATTCAAGAATTCAATGCTATCAAGTTATTATTATGGAAATATATATTTTTAAATATACTCGGCTTATACATTTGTTTTTATTTGCTGATAAAATATAACGGTTCTAATCATCGTTTTAATATGTGATTTTTTTAGTTGAAATGATTTATTTTATCACTTTAAATACACAGATTTCATATACAATTTATTGCGCAAATTAATATTTCTGATATTTAAGTTGTAATTTGCAACGGAAAGAATTTCTTAATTTAGCAATTAGGAACATAATTTATTCGTTTTATACTATAAAATTTACATTCCCTCATAATATAATAATATATATTTAAGCATTTACAAATAGTTTAATTAGGTAAAAGTGTTGAAGCCGCTACGTAAAACGTAGCGTCCGTACTCCGTAGTTTACTGTCAAGTGCTACGCCCGTGCTACGGATAATGTAGCCGTTTATTTACTTCTCTGATATTACATAGTTATTAAATATAAAATATTGTATTTTGGCAATTCATTATTACGTATATTGAATATTTTCTGAATTAATATCGTATTGAAAATACTAATAGTAATTTTATATTTTGATATTTAATATAAGAAATTGTTTCTTACGGTATGTACAATATTTGATGTCATTTGGTTCTCAGAACATACCTCCAACGGGGTTCTATACTTCTATAGCGTAATACCACAGAATACTGAATAGTACTACGCAGTAATACCTCGGTTTTCTTCTCAAGTAGTTATTACCTACTCGCTTTTTTGTCTATATAAATGACATATTGATTAATTAAATCAAGGCCGAAAGTGTAACACGCTGATTAAAAACGATTGTAAGGCAGGAGTAACCGTTTAGTGCTTTCTATTGATACTAAAAAAATTGCGAATATATAATTAATTTTACTTCTATAGAGAAGAACAACAATTTGGCTAGTAAAGTAAGGAGAGTACTCTTTAGGCTACGCTTTATATTATCTTAACCGGTTCAGTAATTTACTTGTGATGGTGAAAAATAAACTTAATTAAAAACAAAAGAACTTTTAAGTTCGTCTAGGCCTGTCGGAGTGGGTCACATAATTTTCTAGGTTTTTTCGTATATTAACAGTTCTATCTGAGTTTATTTCGTATGTTCTTCATATTTATAATAATCTTGATTTATGTATCTAAATTATGATCGCATTAGGACTTATGTAGATAAAAATCTCTTTGAATTTTTCACGTCTCTATTATTTAAGCGATGGAGTAGTGGAAGTTAATAGATGTTGATTCCAATATTGCCTATAGTATGAATGGTGTCTACGCCTAGGGTGGTATATTAGGAAAATTTGCTATTACATTTCATGCGCTAAGCAAAACACCATGCTCTCTTCGAATCTAAATTTTTTTGAGGTTGGCACCTCACAACTATGATTTCTCTAGTTTTCTGACTTTGGGGATGTTTAAAAAATCTATTTGCGCTTTTACCAGTTCTAATATAAATCGAACAATCATCTTAATGTTATAATTGAATAATTTAAAAAATACAAATACACCACCATAATTGATAGTTTCTGCTTATTTCAACAAACATGAACAGATTTTATCGACCTTCCTAAAGCTATATAAGTATAGATTGAGCATTGCTTTGATTGCCTCTTGACCACTCACTGCATACAAGTAGGTCAAGTGTCGTTGAGAGATTTTCTGCCGGAGAGGCTCTTGTTGTGTTAAATCTATCCAACAGTTTACTGGCCTAAGCGTTCATTATAAATCTCAGCTCATAGGCTTCTTCGGATCGTAATTATAGGGCTTTGACCACTTTAAAGTCTATCTTGATTTATTTTTCTATTGGGTTAAAAGATAAGCGCTGCTTAAGACCGGGATGGTTGGTGTGAGGGAAGCCTACGTTCAGCAGTGGACAGCGATAGGTAGATTTGTTGATTGAAATGATAAAGCTGAGCTCTAATAGAGCTCAGTTTTATTGCGTGGTGTCAAAAATGTTTGCCACTGAGTAGTTCGACTTACAGGAGTTACAGTGCCGAAAACAGCGGGACAGTCTCAGACTAAAAAAACATTTTCAACGTAATAAAATTATTCCTTTCATCACCAAGTCAAAACGTACAGCTTAGAGAATTACAATGAGTTTCACTATGCGCGCCGGAAGTCGTAGAGCTCGTCTGCTTCCGGCAATGGCGGCCGGAAGTGGCCCGAGTGGCGGTTTCCGGCGGTACACATCCGCTCGCAGACTCTTCTGTAGAGATGAGGGATTTGAGAATATTCCGTGTTTGATAGTTTTTTATACTTTTATTGCCTCATTAGTGACGCACCGTTTGTAGCTTCCATTTAATGTTTTTTCTAGGGCTTTGCAAGTTTTTACTGTCAGTTATCTCTTGTGTTAATAGAATAGAAACATTTTGTTAAGAAACTTGTATACCAAAGAATTCTTCTTAACAATTTGGAAGTTTTGTGACGAATTAACCCACGTTAGGTTTGCGTGGAAGGGGTTACTGCACCATGACGAAGTTGTATTATTCTTACAATAGCGCTTTGAAATTAATAAGAATGAAGATACTACCTAAGTAATATTTGTTGCAGACCAACATCACTGGCGCACCATGGTCGAGCACTGAACCAACACCGATACATATCAAAATATGCACTGAATTACTATTAAAATAAATTATAAGTCAAAGTACTGATAACTAGTAGCATTATCGATAGTAGAGTCGGCTAGTGAGGTCAGGTGGTAGGTTATTCCGGGTTTGATTGGTGTGGGGCTTCGCCCCGTTGGCCCGACCGTGGAGGCAGAGGGGGCGCTGTTTGGGCGGCTGCAAGGCGCGCTGCGGGGGGGCGCCGCTGCCGCCTCGCCCTCGCGCGTCGCGAGCTCTATCCGGGGATACCTCACCAACAAGGTCGGCTCGCTGCAGCTCAGAGACTCAGGTGAGTTGCAATACTTATTTAGACTTAATTTGCTGCTGAAAAATATATAAAACTTGCCTCTTGTCAAGCCAGGATATTTCCGCAGAACTGGAAGGGTTAGATAATTAATTTCATGTCTAAAACGGTTTTGTTTATTTATTTTTGATTTGAATTAGATCCTGGAGTAAGAATTAAAGATCTTCACCATTTAGGATACATTTCTATGGAATGATAATATTTTGTTACGTAAATATTTAATGAACATTTTATGTTTGCTCCCATTTTTTTATTCATTGGTTTATAATAGAGCTTTTGTGGTGACAAAGAACGAAAAAGATAAGCTCTTACTGAAATAATGTAACGATATCTGAAACGGCTCACAAATAAATAAACCCGAGAGTAAGCAGGTAGAATAGACAAACCAGTCCTTCCAAAATCCAAGCAGCTCTACATTGCCAGTGAACCTGGCAACGTGCCAAGTCGAGTGGATGGTGCCAATTACGTGACGGCAATTAACGGCTCCTCGAAACAAACTGAACTAATTGGAACAATTTTGGCACACATTTGACACGATTTAGTATTATAAACTGCTTTGCGATTGCAAGTGTTGGTGATACGGCTTGAAGGATTCGATTATGTAACGTCGATTTTTTTACTCTAGAAGTTCAAACGTAGTATAATATCTTGTAGTCATTTGAGTTTAATTCAATGTGGTGTCGCTGCTGTTTATGGGCGAGACGTGAAGCTTGTTTATCATGTCAATTAATTGAATCAAAAAATTTCGATGCTTATTGGAATTTTTACTGTATTTTTTTTTAAAATACTGTGTTTTTTCTCTCTATTAATAGAGAGGATACCATGATGGTATTAAGGTCTTAAGCTGCAACTAACATAGCCTTATTCAAACTGCAATGCCCGATGACTTAATTACACTGTCAGTACACACAGAACAAAGCTTCACCCTTATTTGCGCAGTCACCGTGACGTCATCCCCTTATTCAATCAAGGTATTGTTTGGCAAATGTTTGTCTATCGTTAGCGCTGCACCCTGGCAAATTTTAAACGTTTTATTACGACCTCTAATGCGAAGGTTTAAAGTAGATTTTTGATTGGTAGTAAAATTGGGAGTTGGTTTGGGGTTCCCATACTTGTAAAAAGTGCCCTTTGATATTTCGTTGTCTTTTTATGCATGTTTTATTTGTTTTTTCTTACTCTCATCAAGAATACACAGTGCACTCCAAACGTTGCATGTACCTATACTAAATTTAAGAGCTTTGGCCATCCTCTATCGTCTCGACCCTTTAGTTCTTAATAACAATTTAAATATTTGTGACAAATCTAAAAACAGTTAACTCAGATCGACTGTACTTTCAGAACTCTACAGCTCTAAATGAGACATAAAAAAGAAAAAAGAAATGTATCCAAGGACTATTTTACTAATATTTTTATAAGCATCCCAAAGCATTAGAAGTTGTGTTCTACACATTACCATCTTATGGAATACCCGAGGGACTCTGTAAGTGGATTGCCAGCTTCCTGGATGGTCGGAGTATTACAGTCGTCGTCGACGGCTGCAGCTCTATGACCAAATCCGTTAATGCTGGTGTTCCACAAGGCTCGGTGCTATCGCCCACGCTCTTCATTCTGCATATCAATGACTTGTTGGATTCCATTGACAACATGCATTGCTATGCAGATGATAGTACGTGTCATGCGCGATACATCGGCCAACAGAATATCCCTCGGCGCACAGTCGAAGAAAGACGGTCACAACTTGTGTCTGAAGTCGGAAGCTCTCTGGGGCGGGCTTCCGAATGGGGTGAAAGGAATCTCGTCCAATTCAACCCGTCGAAGACACAAGTTTGCGCGTTCACTGCCAAGAAGGACCCATTCGTCATGGCGCCACAGTTCCAAGGAGTTACTCTCCATATGTCGAATAGCATTGGGATCCTCGGCGTCGAAACTGCGAGTGACGTCCAGTTTAGGAGTCATTTGGAGGACAAAGCCAAACTGGCTAGCAAAAAGTTGGGGATCCTGAACAGAGCCAAGCGATACTTCACGTGCGGCCACAGACTGGCGCTTTATAAAGCGCAAGTCCGGCCGCACGTGGAGTACTGCTCACACCTCTGGGCAGGGGCACCCAAACACATGCTTAACCCACTTGACTCCTTACAACGACGGGCACTTCGCATCGTCGATGATCCCAACCTCACGGACAGAGTTGAGGCGCTGAGTATGCGGAGGGACATTGGTTCTCTCTGTGTATTTTACCGCCTCTTCCATGGGGAGTGCTCTGAGGAACTGTTTAATATGGTGCCCGCCTCGCCTTTTTACCATCGAACCACTCGCCATCGCAGTGGAGTTCATCCATACTACGTTGAATCCATCCGTAGTAGCACGGTGCGTTTTCAACGGTCTTTCCTGCCGCGCACGTGCAAGCTTTGGAATGAACTCCCTGCATCGGTGTTTCCCGAGCGCTATGACTTGTCCTTCTTCAAACGAGGTTTAAAAAGAGTGCTCACCTCCCGGTAGGCAACGGCTTGGCTTTGCCTCTGGCATTGCTTTAGTCCATGGGCGGCGGATGCTGCTTACCATCAGGCGGACCGCTCGCTCGTTTGCCTACTAAGGCAATAAAAAAAAAAAAAAAAAAAAAAAAAACACACACAAGGAAGAGTAGGTACACATACCGTTTATAAGTTACAACATGCAGCTGTGTTTTTTTCCAACTTTAATTTATTCATGCAATTGGATAGATTACTCCCTCTAATTTACTAGGCTCTCTCCACATTTGATAAACTATACAGGTTTTATTTAAAAGGGCCCTATTCCAAAATCGAATTACATCGATTCCCCACAGGTGCGAACGAAATAAAACGATTCCTGATGCGATCTCGTTCAATGAGTTACAAATCCAATTTGCTCGCACGACGTTTTCGCTCACGTAGACATACATTGAAGATTTTTTATGGAAAAGCTGAATCAGATCACACGTTTGAAAAGCAATGTACACCGAATTTGCGAGGCAACGTCAGCCAAATTATGGTTATGAATGAATGCGAAAAGATTTCTGTTTGATGTGTTGCATTAAAGAAATGAAAAAGTATCCATTTACATTAAAGATATTGTGTGTATTTTATACTTTATCTGTACCATCAGAGTATTTACAAACCTTTTACAAAGTAGGATATGGGTCGTTTTGAAAATATCAGCTGCCCTTTTTTGGAGAATAAAGCTTACCGTCATTATCGGGAAGTTTCAATCCCCTATCGCTTTTTTGGTAGATAACATTTGCAAGTCTCATGAGTCTGTCTGGGAAGGAGTCATTACTTTATTTTTATCCGCAACAGTGTAATCTCATGATGACGAGCGCAGAACACTAACATGAAGCAACTTGTGCCTGGGCATAACTGGTGCCGCCCTAATTAATTTAGGTCTAGGCTTTATTACCAACACTAGACTTTCTTGTTTCAAAATTCAGATATCTATATCCCTACATATTATTAAACACAGTCCCCGTCGTACTTGTGTGTCTGCCTGAACGCGATAAACTTAAAAACCACTAAACGGATTTCCATGAAATTTGTCATAGAAATAGTTTGAGACTCCGGAAAGGATATAGGTAACCTTTTAAAACAGGAAAATATTATAGAGCGGGACTTTTATGCCGGAAAAACTCATTTAAAAGTTAGTAAGAAAATTCTGATGTTAAATTATCTAACAGTAGATAATTAAACAAACCCAAAATTTATCCGAACACAATCCCCCAAATTGCTCATAAATAATTCTATTACGGGGAAAAATTAACTGGAAATAGTTATCCATTAGAGTACGCCGTAACGAGTGTAACTCGAGCGGGAACCGAACGCGGGACCCTATAATTGATGCAATTACGCGAAGGGACGGGAGGGGGTGGCAGGGATGTTAACAAATTATTGCTAGTTATTGTTCTGTTTTGTTTTCGAGTGGTTTCGGGTTTCTACGTTGTTTAGTTATAGGTAAAGTTTAAACAGGTTGTTAATTTTAAAATCTAAACTAGATTTATCATGTGAGTACATTTGTAGTTACTAGATGTACTATTATTTCTGCCAATCGCATTTTGTTAGCGCTTTTGTGTTCGGATTTGCAGAACATTGTAGCAATATTAGTATTTACCCGCGGTGGACACCGGTGTCCATTTATATAAGGAAATTAGCTTATACCTATATAAGCGGGCGTTGACGGATTACCAATGAATGTCTCAGGTTGACAAAAGCAGTTGTCATTCAATGTTCTTAATGAAGTCATTGCATATATAGATAGGCTAATAGTATAACAGTTTCGTACCAAAATATACTGATATTTTAAAACACAGAACTGTAATGTTCCACCCCCAGTGGGGCCTGGGGACGTAGATCCCCCAGTTATGAATATTTGATGCGCCGCGGGCGTGAGACCAAACCCGTGTAGTATGCTAAACAGACCGATTGACAGATATAGAGAAATGCTTTTAGCTCCGCCGTCGAATGATATACCAGATGTATGCAGTTTCATATGTTTTCATTAGGTTTGTTATTCGTGACAGCAAAGATGGCTGTCAATGCATTTAACATTCGAATTTGTCATGTTTAAATATTTATTATTCTATTAAAGTTTGCTTTTCTATTCATATCTCGACGATATTCATATCAATTGACATACATAAGCTTAAACTTTTATCCCAAAAGGGGTAGGTAGAGCTGCAACTCTGAACTCATACAACTTCACAACTTATACAACTTTAACACAAGTTATTTCTCTTCAATAACAATTTATTTCCATCCCATGATAAAATCGACCTAACAACGTGCGTGTTTCTACTCAAACACCAATTCACAGCTATAGAAGACTAAAGTTGCAAACTTGTACAGCAAAAATAAAATGTTAAAATACTCGCAAGCAAATAAAGGTGTTTGGATCGATATGGGTCGGCGGGGCGCTAGGCGGGGCGCCAGCTCTAAATAATAAAGGATTTCGTCTGAACCGATTCAGGTAGCTGTACTCGGTGTATTTAGTTTCTTCGGAATTGCCTCATTTCGTATGTATTGTGTGCGAATACAGAAAGTAATTGCTTTGATACTGTTTCTTACGCGTTTATTTTTCTGTGTTTTAATACTCTGCTTTTATTTTTATGAGGAAAGACTTGACAGAAGTATCAAATGGGTTTACCATACAATACTATACCAGCCCTGTATTATATACTGCCCACTGCTGAGCACGGGCCTCCTCTACAACTGAGAGGGTTTAAACTCTATATATAGTATTTCGATTGTTTTTTCTAGATGTTTCTTTATTATAGGAAAATAAGTTATATAGGAATCTTAGCTGCCTGCCCTCAACCTGTCAACAGATATATTTTAATAAGATCTATAATAGATGTTTTATTTAAGAGCATAATATGAGGTGCACAAACTTAGAGTTGTGCTTGGTGCTGCACGTCCTCCATTCTATTTTGTCAATTTATAAAGTTCGATAAAAGTTTATGTATACACATTCGCCTTTCCTCTCGTATTACAGGTATGTGTGTGTGTGTGTGAAGTCATCGAGCCCATGATTTTTTGCGATCCATAAATTATTAAATTAATATGTAAATAACGTTGGCGTCATTTGTTGTATTAACTATTTTAGGAGTGGTTATAACGATTAAAGTTGATTGTTTTTACTATTAACTTTGAAATGTCCTTTATTTGTAAAAGTGAAAGCTTTTTTAATATATAACCTTCAAAGGTAATGAATTTTAAAGTGCCTTCGTACGAAACAAGTAATATTACTTTTTAGTTTGTAAATGAACGAGTAGGTAATGTCACTTAAAGTGCAGAACACACGACAGCTATAATGTATATTTTTACATCTTCGTATCTTCAGGTATAGAATTATACGGAAATATACATTTACGTATAGATACAAGTGCGTCAATAAAATAGGAAATTTCATCCACGATGACGCGTGTTATCAATTTTTGGGCGGAGATTTCGTGGGTTACAAGAACTTTTATTATTTAACGTAGTATGCGTATGCACTCATAGTTATTTAGTGTGTATATTTATAGAACTAAATCACCAGCGGAAAAATAGCCACTTAGATTGTAAGCCATTAAGAAAATTTGTAGAGAGCGTCATCGTGGGTGACATTATCTATACAATGGAATTAATGGTATCTGATATGCGCCCATGTATATTAAGCACACCTATGCCCAAAAAACTACTTTTAATCGTAGCCAATCAAACACTCGTAAACAATTTGAAAAGCGTGTCAATAATGAATTGTCATATTCCTACGGTGGGCCACAATGGGTCGCCCCTTGCTTTGACAGCCGTGATAAATTCCCGCCATAGAACGGGACGTTGTAATTGGGTGGGGGATGAACAGATAACATTTCACACCGAGCCTGGTGTAATGAAGTGTTGCAAATTTTATGAGCTTTTCGATAATGTTCCTCGCAAATAGCTTCATTGGATGGCATATTGGCTGGTCTTCTATTTATTTATCTACAATTTCCCGTCACGATTTAAGCTAAAACTGCGAAGTAGTTGGAACAGTCTGGACTATGATATATTTGATGAAATTTAATCACACCTCTATTTTCCAAGAGGTATGTACAGGTGCCACGTTTGACCAACAGCTAGCAATACTTCTAGTAGCAGTATAACAAAGTAAACTTTTGTATCGATATATTCGAAATCTTTGAAAAATCTGTTGTTTTCGCAAAAAATAATTTTATTGGGTCCGTCTAGGTATCGAACTCAAAACCTCACAGGAAAGCCAAAGTACCTAGACTTATAAACCCATACTGTTTTATGTTCGAAAATGCCCCCCAAACTATTCCCTACTCAGGTCACGAGCGTGCCCACTCACACAATCAGACCTCCGCGCCATTTATCTCCCCGTAACTAACCGTTTCCGACGGGGCCCAGCGCCCCCCGCTCTTGCGTACGTGACCATTGTTCCCTTGAAATACTACCTTTGATAATGTATCCGACACGCTCTGTTCCATTGTGATTTTAATTTGTTACATCCGTAATTGTTCGCAGTTTTATGCTAATGTCATAGCTGAGGGTAGTTCAACTAAATCTGTTGAATTCAGTTGAAAAAGTGAAGGATATTTGCTACTGAAACGACTTGGTATTGCAACGTTTTTTATTTACCATCCAGTCAAAACATTCTAAAATATCCTTTTTGTAGATCAGAAGTGATTTGTATATCTATTTTATATATCTGGGCTTTAGCAAATGTCTCTTGTTATAAATAAACAAAACCGTTATACATTTTTATTAATTGTGTAATGTCTGCATTTATGGGACATGGACCAGCTGACCCTGGTATGCGATTATGAAACCTATGGATTTTACATCACGTATTCGGCCGTTATCTAGCCGCTAGCAAAATAGCAAGAAGAACCAAAGCACTAGAGTAAGAATAGTTTTATTTTACTAATACAAACTACCATATTTTTCAAAGGCAATGAGAATATAAAACGTAGCAATAAAGGCGGCAATCCCCTCATTGTAATCTCTGTTCCCGTCACCCGCAGTGTGCCGACACCGAGCGTTGTTAAATGCTTGCGGGTACAACACTAATAAACGTAAGCCGGGGGAGAACGGGCATAGCTAAGACGCAGGGATGTGCGTTTGTACGTTGAAAAAAATATTAATAACTGTTCTACAAGTGTGTTAGAGCAAAATATATTATGAGGTCTCTCGTGTGTGTTTATTTCTGCAGAAGAGCAATATGGAGTTATCTCGGGCTTGAAAGTCACTGTAGCTAGTATAATTAATATTATACGACTAAACTGTGTACTATTATTTAAAAGCCGACAAAACACAATCAAGCGAGCAACCTGCTCATCTAATCTATAATTGCAATCAATGCAATCAGCCCTGTATTATATATACTGCCCACTGCTGAGCACGGACCTCCTCTACTACTGAGAGGGGTAAGGCCTTAGTCCATCACGCTGGCCTAGTGCGGGTTGGCAGACTTCACATACCCTCGAAATTCTTATGGAGAATTCTTAGGTATGTAGGTTTCCTTACGATGTTTTCTTTCACCGTTAAAGCGAACGATAATTGATAAACAATACACACGTAACTTCGAAAAGTCAGAGGTGTGTCCCTTGGGGTTTGAACCTCCGGACAATGTCTCGGCAGACCGTTCCATTCCCAACTAGGCTATCGTCCACTTTTTATCATTCTACAATCTATAATTATCTATGTATTAATACATGAAGATAAAAGTTTGTAGCCCTTTTTAAGCACATTGCGCGCACGCAGGAGCTCATACAGAGTGCTGAAAAATAAAATTCACGAATTGTGGTCGAAATAAGTTTGACATATTTTATGTTCTATCCAATATATATAACATCACTTAGTTACAGAAACATCAAAGAAGAGATCATTACTTGTTCATTTCACTAAAATGTAAAAAGTTTTAAGTCGTAAAGTGTTTTTAGAACTCGTCCGCTGCGTCAAGAAGGACGAACCAAATCGAATTTAACTTTTCAGACACAAGTTTTTATAAAGAAGTAACGACTTGTCCCTTTTAGCATTAGAATTTTTAAAATTTATCTACAACAAAACATTTTTAGCCACTGTTTTAATTCAAATTAATGTAAGGTTTTTCTGTTACCACTGACCGTGACTTTACCTTTTATTTTTTTCATGGTTTTGAATGACGAGACGAGCATGCCGTTCGCCTGATGGTAAGCGATACGACCATCCATAAACAGTAGCAACACCATCCAGCACCTTGAGTTACAAAGTACTGTGTGGCATTCCACTGCGCTCGTCATCCTGAGACATAAGATGTTAAGTCTTATTATGTCCAGTAGTTACACTGGCTACAATACCCTATATTATCAATTATTATAGTATACTGTTTGTACAATTCACAAATCAAACTAAGAACTTCTTAGATTTACAACCAAAAGACCCTATATCCCAATTACTAAACCAAAGACGCTGTAGAATGACTGTAGCTACCCATAGCGCCATCTGTAGGACGCCAAATATACCTAAAAGTATCTTAGTTAACATTTTAAGCCCGTTTTTGGACCATGTCCTTTCTTCTAAATCCGTACAGCGGTTTCTGTGTTTACTTCTATAAACATCCTTAAATTTTCACAAATATTTGCATTTATAATTTTAGTAACATAAGATAAAAAGTACGATTAACGAGTCCACCCGCGGTATAACAGTTAGTTGAAACTTCCATCGGAAGGGGAGAAAGGTTCATTAAAACCGGGATTAAGTTTGTTTGGTGTTACTTTTGTTATGCGGTTCGTCGAGACATTTATTGAATACAGAGATTGTTCTAGAACAGCATTGTTGGAATTGCTTTTGGAGGTAAGGAGTGGGTAACGTATCTGCCTGACTGAATAGCACACTCACACACTCATTCCTTTTATCCACAAATGGGTAGGAAGGGGCGGAAATAGTGCACCTACTTTTCGTCATAATATATGATAAGGCCTATCGCCATATCGGATGCCTAAATATGAGCGTCACACGATAATCCAGTATTTAGTCATAATGAGTAATTACAAGTGTAAGCGGTTACAATATCTTATTAAGTATAATAATTTTCAAAATTGGTTCAATAGTTTCTGAGATTAGCGCGTTCAACCAAACAAACAAACTCTTCAGCTTTATAATATTAGTATAGATTTCTACTAGTATTATGATATGTTCACGTAGACCAAATACTGGATCAATAAGACTGTCCCAAAAAAGGGAACATAGGAAGTTTTATTGCCGAAAAGTACGAGGTCGTGGCCAAAATCTATATCATAAACTGCCTCCATAATTGCCGCATTATTGCTTCGACATTTATCACGTGGAGTTCGCACATGTGCCGTAATGGAGCGTGAAATATAAATATTGCCGATCCTGCTGCCCGATAGCGGTGACATTATTGTAATAATATTTACAAGATCCCCTAATAGTCGGATGTTATAGGGGGATTTTATACGAGCGGTTTTATGGTTCCGTTGAGTAGCGTATTTCTCACAAGTAAGTGTAATACATTTTTGATACTCAAAAGTAGTGTAGTATAATAATTAATAAGTCATAAATCGTTTTAAAGCGAACTGACTAGTGGATTTCCGCACCTGAATAGGCTTGGAGCTAAAGCATTTATAGTTTTATATAATAAAGATTATGACGCGATAATACAATAGATCTTGATTCACTGAACCATGTGTCAAGAGACAATTCAGTTAGGCATTTAAGTGTATCTTTATAATCCGGTGCAGCGAGTACAACAGACTTCAAATTGGTGCTTGTTACTATTGGACTAGTTTAAGCTAGAACAGCGCAATATTTTTTTTATTGGCTGTAACTATAGTTAGCAAAACTGCTAAATGTGTGGCCAGCCTACACTCACCCTACGTCTGGTGGGAAATGAGGCGTCCATAATGGATCCCGTGGACTGTTCTGGGAGCGGGAAGCGACCGTGATCATGTCATCTCATACAATGCTAATTTGAATTTTTGTATTTGAGGGGAAAAATAGAAACATTTCTGGCACAATGTTTGAGGAAAGGAAACTTTACGTGGGTATTTTTGAAAATTTAGGAAATGGTATGAATGCGTATATGATATTTCTAAAAAAAATCAATTCGGTTTAATTTAGTTTCATTAAATAAAATTTGAAAAATATTCACCCGTTCTTGTGCCTCTACATTATAATACAATAATATTTACATTTTTTCCATATTCTGATACCTGCGTGTTTATACATCTTTATAATACCCATTAATATTTTTTATCAACGATCTGCCCTAAAATACGAACATAATTAGCAATAAAACTAGCCCGCCATAACAAATGCAATAATAAAAGCAATTGTACCCCAAAGCGTCTAAAAACCCTTGACATTTCAAACGGCACAAAGAGGAATGACATTTTGGATGAAATCGCCCCGGGGTACTCCGAGCAATGGGGTAGATTGGACAGTGGGGTAACTGATAACCTCAATGCCTGCGGGTACCTCGTTACGGGGTACCGGACTCAGATTTACGGCGTAATGCATTGATAGAAGAGATATTGTTTTAAGAGAACGATTTTGTTAGGCCTTTATTAGTCTCTAGGGTAAGCCTTTGTCCGGGTCGTGTTTCATTTGTTTTTATATTTAGCTCCCAGATAAATCCAGATCTAAGCGCATGTTAGTTTTAGAAATCTTATAGTCTTTAGCTGATCATTATAGGTCGATTTCGTTAGGTATTATGGAGCTCTCAACATCCATAGATGAAAACTTTGACCTTTTTATGGTATTCAAAATCAAAATAGACCGAAACGATAATTTTATGTCCAACCAGGTATTATGATGTGTTAAGTATAGTAATAATGGTCATTTAATATTACAGCCTGATTTACATCAATAAATAAACAATGTAAAATAACCGAAAACACTCTTGACACGATAAAATTTGTTTGCCCTAAACAAGAACCGAACACCACACCCATTACGGACCGACATCCAAAACCACCCAACACTGTATAATGTTACGAACGCGAGATATCATTATTTACACCAAACTTCACATGTGGCGATATATTACACCAGATATAACTAAAAAACATAAAAAATCCTATCTACCCGACATAAAGCCTAAATTTGCTTGCAAGAAATATGTGTCGGTTTTACCTCAAACGTAAAGTAGATAGACGTAAAGTAGATAGACGTAAAGTAGTACGAAGTATATTAAACTGTATAACTGTGTACTAGAGATTAAATTTGAATGTTTTATAATAGATGTCTTAATTTGGCCAAACTCTCCCCATCTTGGGTTGCGTACAATTATCTCAAGTCTTGTTTTGTAGGCCGTGCAAATTTAATGAGCCCTGCAGAGTACCTCGTTTATAGAATCCAGTGCTCGCTTTTTATTGAACTTTTTTCATAGAAATATAACTAAATTTGTATAGTAGAGCCACACTGGAGCATATTTCGATCTCTTTTTCTTTTTTAACGAGAAGGCAAGCCATTCGTCTGCTAGTAATACAATCCAAAACTTTGCACTGTAAAGCATTTCGTAGCATTCTGTGCTCGTCACCCAGAGACATAAAATGTTAAATCTCATAATCTGTATAATGAATGTGTCTGCTAGCGCTCATATTAATTTCTATAAAGCAATATTATTAATCGCGAAAATAATTCTACTATATTTTTAATTTCTCGTCTTGAGGTTTTATATCTAACTACGATTTTTGAGGCGCGAAAAAACGACGATAATTAATTTTTAGGCGAACTTTTTTTTATATACCAATATCATAAACATCCTTAATATAGACGTTATTCGAAAAATAGCAAACGGATTCTATTTACAATTGTTTTTCCACTAATACTTAGGCAAAGTTGGCTCTCCTAACATTACCGTCTGCTCGTAAGTTACCCAAAACACACAATGTCGGTAACGTGCCATAGTGACCCGCCAAACGGGATTACATTCAGCTTACGCAAACTTGTGCCGCGCTCCCTCTCCCTACCCGGCGCAGGATCCCGGGGGACGTCGACATAATCCAGTTTTGCCCCATTCTCCCCAAATGGAAAGCTAGGCAAAAGTGCAATTTATTTCGATGGATCCGCCACGTCTGAATCACTTTTGTGTTGGCTATTTTTTACATTTTTTGTTTACATTTTGCTGTGTGAAAATTATTTCGGATTATCGAATCTGTTTTTTATAATATTATATAAATATCAATGTAACTTCTCCTAAAATAATTACTTAATTATACGAATGCAGAAATTGCATTTCATAGGTGCGAAGGGGCTATAAAATATTTTTCCTTGATATACATCTATACGGGTTTTTTACATCAATGATCTATACATATAATAAATTAGTAGACCCGGTGTGTCTGTACATTTAAAGAAATGTGATAAAAAGAATAGGGGCACCTAAAGAAGAGTAATGGAAAACGAATCAGCGATTTTTATAATTCTTTTCTGTCTGTTTTTCTGTTTGTTTATTATTACACATCTCCGAAACTTCTGAACGGATTTCGATGAAATTTGGCACACGGGTAGATCATATCCTGGATTAACACATAGGTTAATTTCTATCCCGGGAAAATATAAAGCGAGACTGTTATCCCGGAAAAACTTTTTCACGTGGGCGGTGCCGCGAGCAAAAGCTATATCGAAATAAGTACGTATTAACTAGTACTATCTATTTAAAAAATACTACTATACCAAATATAAACTGATATTATTACGACTTCACGCTACGAAAACACTGATTTAGTCATGACTCATGACGCGCATACTCACGCCTTTCATCCCCGAAGGGGTAGGCGGAGGCGCAACTAAGGCACTCACTTTTCGCCTCGTGTATTCCGTCCAATGATGTGATAGGGGGCGAGCCTATCGCCATATCGGGCACAAATTCCAGACTCCGGGCTGATACTGAATAGAAAAATCCATAATCAATTTGCCCGACCCGGGGATCGAACCCAAGACCTCAGCATTGCAGCCGTACCGTAATACAACTACGCCACCGAGGCAGTCAGCACTCAGCTCATGACTCATGACATAATTAATAAAGATTTCCGTGTCGCAATTTCGTTGGTCCATTTATATAAAACATACGTTGGAAAGTGGCTTCCTAATTTTTTCGAGTTAAGCCCTCGATAAGGCCACTTAAAGCTCAAACGGCCGTCCCTTTTCTTTTATCTGCGTATAAAACTTTTTGTTGGGCTCGTGGCTCGCCCTTTTCTTGTAATGCCTTTATCTTGGCACACCCTTAACGTGTCTACAGATTTGATATTATGGCTATGGTATTTTTTTGTTATTGTCTGACCGTTGTTCGTGATTCAAGCCCGTTTTGTTTCATCTGTGGTCAAGTAAAGTTAACTGTCTTATTACACTGGACGAGCCACTGAAATGCGCCAGTGTGATAAGAACCTTAATTTTACGGGACCACGGATGACACAAACCCGGTCTAAATAAGAGTTTGTTCACAGGATTACCTGTTTTTGAAACCAGTATGGCACACACACACACACACACTCACGCCCGCCATCCCCGAAGGGGTAGGCAGAGGCGCAACTAGTGCACCCACCTTTCGCCGTCCACACTCCGACCCATGATGTCATAGGGGGCGAGCTAATCGCCATATCGGGTACAAATTCCAGACTCCGGGCTGATACTGAATAGAAGAATCCAATATCCCTTTACCCGACCTGGGGATCGAACTCGAGACCTCAGCTTTTCAGTCGTACCGTAATACAACTACGCCACCAAGGCAGTCCCGATATGGCACTGTGGATTAAATAATAATAATAATACCAGCCCTATATTATATACTGCCCACAGCTGAGCACGGGCCTCCTCCTGCTCTGGATTAAATGTTAGTTAGTAAATCGGATATTTGATTTTTATTCAGCACAACCTAAAATATGACACAACTTCCGAAACAAATATTTATTTAGCTGAAACGAAACCAGTAACCAGTACAGTCGTCGTATGCCGTTGTCAAATGAAGCTATAACAAGCATAAAGCTATAATATGTTATAACCAGAGACAATTTTAAGCCCTTCGCCGGAGAGGGTCGAGGCAGCGATAGGGCACGGCCGGTGGAGGGCCCTCCAGGCTTTGTCCGGTGCCTCCCGTCGAGTCTCGCTACAACATTTACACAATAATACCGATCAGCGAGTTGTTTTTTGTTCTTTCTTTGTTAGCTGAAGTGGAGTTTTCTTTATTGAAAAATGACGAACGAAATGTATACAATTGGTTGTTTTTATATAAAATTAATGATGAGCCGAGCGTTTCGCTCACGTGATTGTAAGGATTTTACTCTCATGCCACCCAGATTTTTATAATAGAACAGAGAAAGGCTAAAGAGAAAACTGGCTGCAGCGCGGCTCTATCGAAAAAGCGCTACATAATATAGGCAGCATAATAAAGGTAGGTATTATATTAAAGATTTAAAATACTTACCTCAAAGTCAGCACACCGATGATTCTTCTCGTATTGTAGACGTTTATCAGTGCCTTTGGTTACTCAACTATTCCTCTAAAAAGAATCATCAATACTGATATTATAAATACGAAAGTGTCTCTGTTATGCTTATACAACTAAACCACTGAACTGATTTTGATAAAATGTAGTAGAGAATTGTAAAGGAGTAATCCGGCACGCTGGATGCGGGCCGCTTTTGACAGGTCCGTCTGGAAATCTTTAGGGGAGGCCTCTGTTCAGCAGTGGACGTCATGTGGCTGATGATGATGATGAATCCAGGCAGGGTCACCATGTAAAGAGTAATTTATGAAGAGACGTGTTGCTTGTATTAGGTTCTTTATTAGACTATTCTCGAAATGAACTCACAGTACATCTTAAATCTACTTATATACTACACCACAGAATAAAGTTAAAAGTTACTTCGACAATTATGTTACTTTCTTACCACATGCTATATTTCACGAGAGAAAACAGCGAACAAAATCTATTATATTATACCTCTAAAGCACGTAAAGCCGTTGGTCCTGCGCCTGATCTCTCTCCGGTCATGTCGGATTGCCGTCTCACCGGACTATGAGAGTAAAGGAATAGCGAGTGCACCTGTGTATTGCGCACACACTTGTGCACTATAATATCTCCTACGTATCTGGCTGATCTCCGTTGAGATTCTACTGGTGGTAGGTCTCTCATTATGTAAGAGGCCGTCTGGGTGGGTACCACCGCAATGTCTATTTCTACCGCCAAGCAACAGTGTGCATGCACTGTTGTGTTTCGGTTTGAAGGACATTGTAGCCAGTATAACTACTGGACATAATGAGACTTAACATCTTATGTCTCAGGGTGACGAGCGCAGTGGAATGCCACACAGTACTTTGTTAGTCAAGGTGCTGGATGGTGTTGCTACTGTTTATGGGTGGTCGTATCGCTTACCATCAGGCGAACGGCATGCTCGTCTCGTCATTAAATGCAATAAAAAAAAAAAAAAAAAAAAAAAAAAAAAAAAAAAAAGATTGGCCGCCGGGTCCGAAACCGGCTAGAAAAGGATTGTACCTCTATAGCTTGTAAATGAATCAATTTACAATATGAAAGCAATTAGCTAACAATCGCCTCAGACAGCGCCCTTGCAGGTGGTGAACCGGCATAGAGGTAACACTGGCTGTCACGAGCAGGCTCGGGGTACAAACCAATGCTTTGTTACTATAACTATGGCAAGGGGAAGTGTGCATAGGGCATTTTGTGGGTATTTATAAAGTAGGACTGCCTCGGTGACGTAGTCGTATTACGTGCGCGGTACGACTGGCGAGCTAAGGTCTCGGGTTCGAATCCCGGGTCGGGCAAAGTGATATTGGGTTTTTCTAGTCAGTATCAGCCCGGAGTCTGGAAATGTGCCCGGTAAATGGCAAAAGGCCTGCCCTTTATTACATGGGACCTTACATAGCTGGCGAACTGTGGGTGTGTAACACCTCTGCCTACGCCTGAAGAGGTAAAAAGGCGTGATGCTATGTGTGTATGTAAATTTTATGAAATAATTTCGTATCTTGTATGTGAAAGTCCGTTTGGTGTTTTTTATAGGGTACAAGCAGGGTCATCTGGTGGTAAGCGGTCCATAAACATCCAAAACCTCATCACAATGGTTCCTAAATCGTAACGAAAATACAGCAACGGGATGACAACATTTTCGCGGTTTCTGAGGCTAATCAACCGTGAAGAATATAAGCAATTGATGTCTCATAGTTACCTGCACAATGTAGACTGCACTTAGTATGACTGCTATTTAAGATGGTCACGAGTTTCTCACGAGCTCTTACTAGCGGCTAATCCACGTCAGAGCTCGTTAGAAAGAAAAATGCCATAGTTCAACACGTAGCTTCCTATCAGTAAAAGATTTTTCAAAATCAGTTCATAGACATATTACTCTATAGCCTAACACATAAACTCCCTCTCTATAACGAGTAGTATAGAGACACAAGGCCACGCAGGTGGTAGACCGAGGGCTGGGTACGTGGGCTGTCGTGTTCAGCCCGCGGCGATCACAAAGCGCCCGACCGTGCCTTTGAAGCCGCCGCGCCGCCCGCCGGCCTCTATATTGAAAATGCTCTTCGGAAATTGTTAATTGAAACACGTGGAAGGGACAGTTGAATTGCTTTTGTAAATGTATTTTGTTGAGTTGATTGTTTGTTTCGCTTATATTTTTATACAAAAAAAATGTTTTAGGGTTGGTTTTGGGTATAAGTAGATCAGTATTTCAATTTAATCCAAGTGTCGGTTAATAAATTGTTTTGTTTTTTTATTAAATATCCAAAAGGTGTTCAAAAAGCAAAATTTATTTTTGCAAAAATAATTTAAAAAGTAATCTGGTTATTTAAAATGTAGGTAAGGGTTATCAATATATATAAGTTCCCGAAAACTACATTCAAGTTTTATTAAATCTAAACATTTTTTGTTTTCTAAAACCCAGAAACAAAGGAACATGTTTTTACAAGACAAGATAAAATACCCCAACGTTGGAAAAAGCCTCCTTTAAATTCTCATTATAGAAGATTGTATTTTAACTTTACACTAACCCAATGCAAGTAATACGATCCTTAGAAGTTAGAACTTCGTCTTGAGTCCTACATTTGTTTGTTGACCCATGGTTGACCCCTTACAATTCTTTCACGTTATCCAAAAATAAGAACATAAACATTGCCTATTCAAATATTTGCGCATTCGAA
Source organism: Sphinx pinastri (assembly GCA_947568825.1). Lineage (NCBI taxonomy): Eukaryota > Metazoa > Arthropoda > Insecta > Lepidoptera > Sphingidae > Sphinx > Sphinx pinastri. The sequence continues at coordinate 1,060,843 of OX387627.1, read as the reverse complement.
AACTAGAATTCATCATAAAAACGGTAGGTAGCGAGGGAGCTTTCCGAAAAACTTATAAAAAATTCAAAGCCCGGTCGGCGGCTTTATCCTCCTCTTCAAAAGAGGGCTCGGAGTGGGGCGGGTCACTTGTGCCCCCGATATCCAGTGTTGCTAGATAAAAAAAAAGTGGAAAATCAAATTTAGGTTATAAATTTCTCGTATGCGAATCCGTCATGGAAAGTATTTTTTCTATGAGCATGGAAATGTGACTCTCCTAAATCTTATAGTGAGTACAGTGACATTCAAAGTTCGCTAGTTGACACAATAATACCCGCGTGTTTGAAACCATTGATTTGTCTATTTTTGTCAAGCAGTAGTGTGATTGCTCTTTCGTTGTTTATTTGGGAGTAATTGTTGCCCGCGCAGGGTAACTGAGACCTTATATATTAGGTAGGCGAGCACAGAGAACCGCTGTACTATACTTTGTTATTTAAAGATATCTTTAAAAGTTGTCATAGTAAAGTTGCACTGATTGTGAGTAAAAAATTACATTTTGTATTAAGCATACAAGAATGGTTGTTTGTTCACATTTCACTTAAGAAGCGTTCAACTTCTAAAATAACGCAGACGGTATTCCCCATCGCGTGTTACCTGGCAATACAGGACCCCACTCAACCCCCATCCGCCGGGACGGGGGTGACCCCCAGCCCCCCGGCCAAATTAACTCGCCCTCACTCACCTGCCCTTTGAAGATGCCGACTGTACGCACTACGCCGGTGGGACAAATTGGTCACACTTGTATTTTTTTGTGCTATTCAGTGCATTTGTATTTTTAAAAACTGTTAAGGGTGTTGGTTTTTGGCAAGACTTAAATTATGTAAATTTAGTTTGTATATTTGAAATCTCCAAATTGGCATAAAAAGCATAATTTGTATCATTAATACCAAGATAAACAGTCAATGAATCCTTCGATTCATGTTGAATTTCAAACGTAGTTCCTTCGTTCGATACTGAATTTAGATTTCTACTTTATATTTCACCATCAGGTACATTAATCATACAAAAGAAAAGTGCATTAAGCAAGGAAACACAAGACAAAGTATTTCTCGCCGGGAATCAATTTCACCATCACCGTACTCTCCCCAGGGAGTCCAACACCAAAAGATATTGCAATTTCATTTCATTTTAATGCGAATGTTTATTTTCAACGCAATCCCGTTAGGTGGCAGCTGGAGTATAGAAGGGATGGTTATCGTGTTTACTATCATGGAATAGCTTTTTATATCCTGTAAAAGGTTTGAGAATTTTCTTTTAAATTTTCTGTAACTACTTTATCTACCAAAAAAATTTACGATAAAGGATAATCTTTGAAATTAATGCTCTAATTCTAACCATTCTTTCTCTAATAGAAAGCGAAATTACTCCTGATTACCTTAGGCTACTTTTAATCCCGGCAACAGATATTAACACAGATCGAGCCGGCAAAAGCTACAGTTGATGTAGAACTAAGTACGTTGACAAAATGTTGGTTTATAGCAGAAGGTCCGCAAATTCGCAATTGGTGACAATTCCCTCTGCGGTCTGCTATTGCGAGCGTTAGAAAAACCCGCACAAAGAGAAGCCTGATCTCGGAATCGACCTTAAGACTTTCCCGTACAGCCTATTATGCGCTGGCACTATACCAAGAAAGCGGTAAACTATAAAATAAAGCAATAAACGTAAATATAAAGTAATATAGGACGGTATATACAAAACTTATTGTATTAAAAATAGATTTATTCCTATCGTATACAAATAAACATATTGCTAGCGTCTTGGTTGCCCTCAGAAACTTTTGACACGCAAGACCGCGGTATCGATCGCGTGCTCTACCACACGCGTACCAAAACTAGTAACTTTGCCATCCTAGTACACCTGGGAACTTTAGTTTTGGGTTGCTACGTTTGAATGCGTAGTGAAACGAGTGACTTGCTTAGAATGTAAAAAGAAAAATAGACGTTAAAAGAAAGTGTATAACTTTACAAACGATGATTGAGCAGCGTTCTTAAGGTTAGATCCAAACATAGGAACTGGCTACACTGAATTTCAAAGTACTGAACAACCTAAAGTGCACCCACGTGAGGTTATATATTAAACTCTTAATTCCTAGTAATTAAACTGACTAAAACAATTCATCGGATCAAAATAGTACGTACACAGATTTGTAAAATAAACAGAACTAGGCCTGTAGACAAGATGCGCAAGTCTAGCTCAAGGATACGGTATTCCCATACATTTGTTTCTATTCTATTGGCGTTAACGCTTGTAGTAAAGCATCTTGGCTACAGGGCCTGTGGTATTTAACCAGCTGACTGGTTATATGCCTACGATAGATCTAAACTTATTGCAAATTAGCTGTAAAAGAATTTTACCCGCAACATTCACGACCCAATGTCGTCCTACTTCCTTCGACCTCTAACAAACAGTGTAAATAGAACTAGGATTGTTTTTATAAATCACGCGATGGCTCAAGTTCAGCGGAGCTTAGCCGACACGCAACTCCTTAGCGTAATGGCTTCGTGACTAATGAGAGGGAATATTACCACGCTGGTGCGGGTTCGTGGTGCAGTGTATGAGACAAAGCGATTTTTGTGAGACTTATTTATTGTTGAAGGTATTTGAAAATAAAATTTGCTGTTTTTAAAGTGATGTTAGTTAATTTGCAAATCATTTAAAAACATTCAGTTTATTTGTTACAACCGCATGCCTCACTTCAATCTTTTATTGTCATTTAGCCTAGAGCAAATCGCATTAGAATAACACACACAGTGTGCCCGTGGGATTCAAACCCAGGGACTCCTGAAACATAGCTAGTTTTGAAAGACGTCCTCGATTTTGATAGTTTATATGTGTTTATTATAAAATACGATTAGCTGACATTCCTTGGCCCCATAAAAAAATCCGCTGTTATTTTATACAACGCGCCACCACTGAGGTATTCCGACCCAGCCTTGGCCCACGGTTTCGTGGGAAAGCTCATTTGCGGGGTTTTAACATAGAAACTATTTCAATAGCCAAGGAAGTCGACTCATTAGTAATTTATGATGCCAAGGTTTGTGTTCAAGTGGGTATTTTATTTCAGCACTTCCTTGTAGGAGGAATGTTCGTGTTTTAATATTTATTAAGACTTTGTGGACGATAACCTAGTTGGGAATGGAACGGTCTGCCGAGACAATGTCCGGAGGTTCAAACCCAAGGCACACACCTCTGACTTTTCGAAGTTACGTGTTTCTAATTCGCAATGTCTAAATAGACATTGATAGAAATCTATCGCCAAGCATTTCGCATGTTATAGAAACGATATGGCTTAGTTTGTAAGACCGAAGTCAATTCCCTTTCGTGTGTCAAATTCCTGGAAAACGTCCTAGAAAAAACCATGCAATTTTTTTCCGACCTAAAAATCGAACCCAGGGCTTCTCAGTCTGGAAAAATAACGCTGACACTAGACTAGACAAAGAAGGTGGTTTTATTATATAATAAAAATCTCTCATTTTCATACGAGAATGTAAATCAGCTCTTACCGCAAAGATATTTCATAGTCTAGAATAACACAACCTTATTATCATTCTTCAGGAGTTTCATAAAAACAATCGAAGTTTCACGTACCTTGTTAGGAGATAACACGGGTCGTTAGCTGGGGGATTTTTTGCTCATTGAAATTCTACGAAGGCTTTGACGGCAATTTGTCTCGCTGAACGACCGGAACACTGACGAGGCTTCAAAAGATTGGCATTGGGTTTATAGTGGACCTTTTGTGGGATTAATAGGTAGTTATAAATATAATCGTGTATTATGTAGCAAAAGATTGATATTATTTGAATATTTAGTTGGCTTCTCGTACGCGAGAGATCTCTTGAATAGGTACCACCGATAAGTAACAGTGTGCACTGTTTTACCCATTTGAATGTTGTAGCCAGTACAGTCAGCAGCATAAGCAGATGGACAAATTCAAAATTTCAAATTGCCTACATACCTTTGTGATCTTACTAATCTTTTTTTCTCTTCACAAAAATAAAGCATAAGGTATTTACTTTAATTCAAACGAAGAAAAAAATATTTCAGTTTAACTTAACGCGTATATAGGCAATTTCAAATTTTGATTTTGTACAGATATTTATGCTGCTGAATGTACATTGCAGGGCGTTTAATATTAAATTAAATTTCGGATGAACACAGACAATGTTATTCATTAGTTTGTTATTCATGTGCTAGTTAGTGTTTAATGTAATGGTAACACGGTATTCACCATAAAGAAAGCTAGTTGCGCGTCTGGTTATAATGATAGAAAAGCGGATAGCAAAAAAACACGATACAGTAATTGTTAATAAAAATAATGTTTGGTGTAAAATCCGAAAGCAATTTGCAAAGACGTCGCAGTGACGCGTTAATCTGGATGGCTTGTTTCACGAAAACCCAATTTATTCCCGCGAGGGGTCGGGTCCCAGGATTAATAAAAACACCAGTTCATTGCCTTTGTGATATCTTGATTTTTCAACCGACGGTTTTCGTAACATGGTTATATTTACTTCAAGATGGTTTTTGCGTATTTCGTTGATTAAAGTAGATGGGTTAGTGAAAGTGGATTGGATGATGTTAGTGTTTTGCCGGGCTTTTTAATTCAAAATTATGGAAGGAGTTGCTACTGTTTATGAACAGGCGTAGTTCTTAAACTTTGGCGAGTGAATTGCCTGCATCGTTGAAATGAAATAAAATAATTTATTTTATTTCATTTCATTTTAACCCATAAAATGTTATACATTATTTAGATTCCGTCAATATTAACTCTACCACCAGTTCGGAAAGCAGTTCTCACTAGAGAAGAACGGGCAAGAAACTCTAGTGTTTCTCTTTTCAAAATCAGTTCAAGATATAAAATACAATGCATGATAATATAGAGAAAAAAATACAATTCAGTATTTGTTTAATTTTGTTTAGAGCAGTTCATTTATATACTCGCAAAATAGGTAATACATTTTAAATTCCAACACGAGTGCATAACTGTCTCAGGAATCATGTAATGATTTGATCTGAAATTATTCAAGATAAGGTACATGCACGAAAATTAAAGACAAAGCTATACACAGTTTAAAAAATTCCCACAGTAGGTTCGGTGTCTTTAATGTTGACAAAACTTGGATACTTTTTAAGAGATTGAATCGGGCTATACTCACCAAGTATTTCCGTGAAGATCAGTCATGTACTGCATGATTACATCATCTAAACTTCTCGGATGAGAGAATGAGAACCTCCAAGCTGTACCTGAGTGGTTATAAAACGTTTCTAGAATGATATCATTTATTGCTTTAGTATAATAATTATTTATATTATAGAGTATTTATTTGCGTATTTGAAGTGACTCGTTTATTAAGCAACTAGATTTACGCGTAATATTTCGTAAAATGTAATTTTAGAAGTTGAATCTTTATTTCCAAATCATAATTCGTTTCGATTACTGTTGAAAATTTGAATGTTCCATTATATAAAAGCAGCATGCGCGTAAATCCTCGTATGTTGAGTCTCCGTGGATGTTTTTATGCAAATAAGCGAATGTGTATGTTGTTTATGTTCAAAAGGACTCTGAATCGTCTTTGGATCCGATACGTTGTACACCGCTCGGGACGGAGGAACCATGCCAACTGACAGAAACAAAGATCGACTCAAAATCCTTTTGACACAACACAACAAGCCCAATCGGGCTCATTCCTTCCATCATGAGGAAATGATAATCAATGATCATTTCTGCTTGTTGTCAGGTTCCGAAGTCCTATCCGAGGGTCGACGAGTCCTGTTCGTGGACGCCGCGTAAATGTACTGTGACTACTGTGAGCGACGCGCGTGTAACGTCCGCAGCGTACATCAACTCTAGAAGATGATCACTGATCTCCAACACTCGGAATCTTAACGAGTCACAAAAGAAGCCAACATGGCGGAGGGACCACAGACGCTATGGCAGAAAATTGACAACTCCATCATCCCCGTCATCAATCTGGAGGTGCGAGAGGTCCGGGAGATACTATGGGACAAGATAAAGGAACCAACCTCGCAGAGAAAGATCATCCTGGTGATAGTGTCCATAGCGCTGCTATTGGATAACATGCTGTACATGGTGATTGTGCCTATCATCCCGGACTACTTGAGGTATATAGGTGCGTGGGGCGAAGCAGGCTACGACCAGGTCGTCACGCTGCCTCCTATCACAGAGGGCAACAGGACCATTATACCGACTAAAATTATCCCCGCGTCGCACCATGGTCAGGACTCCGCAACGGGCATGCTCTTCGCCTCCAAAGCTATAGTACAGCTCATGATTAATCCTTTCTCTGGTGCCTTAATTGATCGCATTGGGTACGACATACCCATGATGATAGGACTCATAATAATGTTCTTATCGACTTCGATATTTGCGTGTGGTCGGAGTTACAGCATGCTGTTCTTTGCGAGGAGTCTCCAGGGCGTGGGGTCAGCGTTTGCAGATACTTCAGGGCTGGCCATGATCGCTGACCGGTTTACTGAAGAAAATGAACGGTCTAAGGCTCTTGGAATTGCCCTCGCATTTATAAGCTTCGGAAGCCTTGTGGCGCCTCCTTTTGGAGGTGCTTTGTATCAGTTTGCGGGTAAAGAAGTACCGTTCCTCATCCTTGCCCTGATATCTTTAATGGATGGATTCATGCTGTTGTTGGTAATGAAACCAATTAAAACGCAGATAAAAGAAGCAAACCAGCCGAAGCCAGCTGGCACGCCGATATGGAAACTCCTTATGGACCCTTATATTGCAGTATGTGCCGGAGCTCTCATGATGTCAAACGTAGCTTTGGCTTTCCTTGAGCCAACGATTTCCTCCTGGATGGAAGACAACCTGACCAAAGACAATTGGAAGATTGGCATGATATGGCTACCAGCTTTCTTCCCGCACGTTCTTGGGGTAATAATAACAGTAAAAATGGCGAAGAAGTACCCACAACAACAATGGTTGATGGCTGCCGGTGGATTGGCTTTAGAAGGATTGTGCTGCTTTATCATACCGTTCGCGAGTTCGTACAAAATGCTCATGATACCCATCTGCGGCATATGCTTCGGGATCGCGTTGATCGACACTGCGTTATTGCCTACGCTGGGGTACCTGGTCGATGTTCGGTACGTGTCCGTGTACGGGAGCATCTACGCCATCGCTGACATATCATATTCATTCGCGTATGCTGTCGGGCCGATAATAGCAGGAGAAGTAGTCGAAGCAATTGGCTTCACTGCTCTGAATCTATTAATTGCCTTCAGCAATCTACTGTATGCGCCAGTACTTATGTACCTCAGGCACATCTACGACTTCAAACCATTTGAGAATGAAGCGAATATTCTCATGGCTGACCCTCCAGATAAAGAATACCAGACATACAGTATGCAAGACCAGAGGCCTGTTAAAGGTGAATACAAAAACCATTTGGAATATTCCAACGTGTCTGGACAGGTGGCAGCAACACAGGAGTCGAATGTGGACGCCACGCAGACTGGCTACTCGTATGACCAGTCGTATCAGGGAGATTATCAGAACTACAGCCAGGGCTACGAGCAGGAGTACCAGCAGCAGCCGGAATACAGCCAGCCACGGCAGCTGCCCGCCCAACCGCAGCCCACGCCCAGCAACCCGTTCCGAGCGGGCACGGCGGTGACCCCCGCACCCGCGCCTGCGCCAGCCCCGCCAGCACCCACCATCAAGAACCCATTCCGGCAAGGCTTCTAAATTTTATTCAGTGTTGTTGTCGATATTTTTGAATTTACTTGTTGTTTAATTATAAAGTCCTCAGGTATTGCCTTCGATCACTGAGCCGCGTCACATCGGCGGCGGGTTTAGTCTCTGTTAGGTGTCTATTAGATGTGCTTATAACTGTAGTTGTGCGAGTGATGTTCGCAGACTCTATCAGAAGTCACGTGAACCTGGCGGGTGCTGCGTACACCACTCGAGCTGTTTTCTTGTTGATCTTGTATTGTTCTAAAACTGTTATGTCTTCTGATATTATATAAGTATAACAATGTGTAAGTAATAATAAGGAATATATCGGCGTAAATATCGATATACACACGAAATAAACATCAAATTCTTAATAAAGATATGTTGTGCGGGGTGTATATAGTACCTACTTAACATATTATAGATATATTGTATAAACATATACTGGCACAGTACGATACACGTTGCACTAGGTAAGGGCCTAAGAAATATTTATTGGTGAAATCTTGGCACTTACAAGCATTTTTAATGATCTCGCTTTTGTGTAACTTGATGTGAAACTACGTAGGTGCGTACGCGAGGGGCATAGATTGTGGTGGGAATTTATTATAATGATATTAGATGACGTCAAGCGTTAGACTTGCGACAGTGACGTCTATACGTCGCAGCCTTAACCGCCAGTGACGCGGGCATTGGCGACGTGAGCAATTCCTCACAAACTGCGCAGTAAAGCAGGATTGCGGCGGCACTGTCGCTGCGTCACAAACTTATGACGTCAGTATCAGACTATCTCTAGACTACGTATCATGCTACAATTAGCATATCATTTTTTCAAATTAACCCACTAATAAAATCTGACTACAATCTAGTCTAACAGAGCGTTGTAACTATGTATAAACGTCGTTATATTTATAAATATGCTATAAGATATTTCCTATGCTATATCAGCAATATTAATGTAAGGCTTCATAATTACAGTCTATATCAGTTAGTTGTTAGTATCAACTTGTGATAAGTTGCAACCAAGTAACGAAACATATCAGGATCTTTTGATCCACGTAACTTAAGTTAGAGTAGTGAGGTAAGTGTGTATTAAGTGGTGCGTCTCACGGCCACGTATTAGCTTCAGATCAGGTACATCGATTTAAAGTTTGGTGGGATGATGTCGGATTTATCGTTTAGAGTCTTAAATTCAAATTCTATTTAGTTGCAAAAAGTATTGTAGAGTTGATCGTTTAATGTCTATTTAGTTATATTAAACGAAGAGGAAATATAATGTTATAAAAACAAGAAAATAAATTGTTATTGGAAACTTTAATATTTATACATCAAAGAAATTCGTTCGCTATAAAATCAAACGAAACGTGGTGGTACAAAGTAACATAATGATACTAAAATCCCAAATATTTTTTTTAGAAAACCTTGCATATCTAACTTATTAAAATACTGTATTAGCTTAAAACTGAAATTACTAAGTAACTTAATAACTCCATTTCGAACATAAAGATTTCATCCCACCAAACTGTTTACAAAACGGAAGCTTCAATTGTAAAGTAATTGTACAAGATATCGCGACGAGCCCGACATGTCAATTGAACGAATGTATAAAGTAAAATTTTACGTGTAATGTATGGATATTTAAAATATTGTGTACGCATTCGTTTGATACGCTGGCGCCGCGCGGTCGCCGTCCGCTTTAGTTCTATGTGATGAATGTTCTTTTATTAGACCGAAAGACCAGTGGGCTTAGTATTCCAAGAGCTGGCGACGAATTTTGGGAAGGCACTTTAGGCACTTTCAAACATTGAAAAAATAGTATTTTATGAATAGGAGAATCTCAAATCGTGAGTTGGGCAGGGTAATTACGGTTATATAGGCAGTAAATTTAATAATGGTTTAAAATAAAATGAGAAGGCTATCTAATTTGGACGTCTATAAAAGGACATTTAACACAAGCTCCTAAGGTCATAAAATTTGTGTTTGGTTAAGAGGAAATTTTATACCTGGCCTGCAAAGTACAATAGCATTCGTAGTACCGACTGTCCGCACATCAACTATTTCACGCACCGCACTTCTACATTACGATTAATGCGCTGATGATCATTCAGACCATCACGAAGCAAATTTTTAAATCTTATATTGAGTAAAAGATATCCTTTTTTTGTTAAACAACATATCACGCCTTCTGTCTTTACAGTGGTAGGCAGAGCAGTAACACACTCTGTTTTCGACCTATTTTATATTAGGAAATAAGGTGAAAAAATATTTATATATTTAATTATGGAGTTTTGATGAATTATGATAATTTATCTATTTCTTTTGGTGAAATATTGACACAAATAATATAATTTGTTGAATAACTAAATAGATATACTTAAGTTTTTTTATAAATAAAAAGATAAATCAAAAAATACATATTTTGAAATATAATCATTGACATTGTGGACACAATTAAACGATGACACGAATGTATAACAACTTAAAAGTTCTGAAATAAATTTAATATTGAATGATAAATACAATGAATCGCAGAGCTTTAAAAAGCTCCGTCACAAAGCCGCCGAACTCACTTTATTTGGTGTTTAATATTTACCGGTTTCCATTATTGTTAAAGTGTACTTAATATTTTATGCCAAATTGCTTGATCGAGGAAGTCAGCGCCTTAAGAACATTGTTTCTCTAGTGGTTTCCTACGATAGCGATGTCGTAACATAACAACCGAAATGTAACGATTCACTGACGTTAGACGTTATATAACGGCCGTTACGTAACGGCGTAGCTATCCTAACAACATATACATAGGCATTTCTGTATATTTTTAAAAATGTAACCCAATTTTCGCATATGTCTATATTAAGGTACGTTCAGCATATAATAATGTATATTATGAGTGTTACGGACTCTCCGTGTATATAAGGATAGAGTCAATTTTCTTGTCAAATTCTCCCGAAATTCAATTAATTAGTAGTGTGTGAACTGTACATGTATGATTAAGTATGTACATTGCTGTGTATATTGATAAGCTAATTTATATGTTGCTCTGTTTTTGTGCAGTTTGCCTATTTACCGGATTTATTACGCTAAATATTTGTTTAAATACTTTCTATGTAAGAAAAAATGCGTCTGTTATCCAGAAAGTATTTTCACTTCAAGCGAAGTTTTATCGACTCTGTGCCCTTTAAGCTTTCTACTTCGAGGCAATATTGATGCGCACAGCGTCAAGTTACAAGTTTCAGGTACATTATGTTATCATGCGGTACCTGACTCTTGAGAAACGATGTCATATGTGTTAAGCGTGTCGTACAACAAATGTTGCCTGTGTTACATCGTAAATAATATGTAATGATGTAATAATCATGGTTTTGTAATATTATGTCTTTTCGCTGCTATATTAAGGTGTATATTTATTTTATAATCAACATACACAGACGATGTTCATGATAGTTATGTTGTGATTGAGTAACATATTCTATTAGTATGTGCAATTATAGTGACGTACTTATTACTTACTGTATGTTGTAATTCTGTTGTCGAGGGAAATTAAAATTGATATCGTAAAAAGGAAACACAAAATTGTGTTTATAAAAGTCTACAACGTTATAAAAAAATAACAGTATAAACATACTGCCTCGGTGGCGTAGTTGTATTACGGTACGACTGCAAGGCTGAGGTCTCGGGTTCGATCCCCGGGTCGGGCAAAGTGATATTGGATTTTTCTATTCAGTATCAGCCCGGAGTCTGGAATTTGTGCCCGATATGGCGATAGGCTCGCCCCCTATCACATCATGGGACGGAATACGCTTGGCGAAAAGTGGGTGCACTAGTTGCGCCTCTGCCTACCCCTTCGGGGATAAAAAGCGTGAGCATGCAGTATAAACATATGACTGGAAAAAATACTCGATACTAAAGAAAAAGGAGAAACAAGATTATGGCTGATGAAAAAGATTGTCAATTTTGATTTCGCTGAACATCATTTATTGTATCAGCAATAACGACCGATATCGCATACATATCATTAGCATGTAAGTATATATACATTTACTAGTTTTGTATGGTGTGTCTTTTATGGATTGTATTATAATATATCGTCTTTTTAGTGATAGGACCTATCACGTGTCGCATTTTATAAACATGAGCCTTTTAATTCCTTTACATTGTATATAACGCCTTTAGATACATAATTTTGCACAAAGTATGGAAAAGTCTGGAATTTACCAGTCTCGCGATCTTGACTTTTGGGAAGTTGTACGATTTTAGGATGAAATTATATTGTCTGGTGCTAAAAGCTAAAAATCATTATTTTGTTTCCATGAGACATCGTGCTCTAAATATATTTATTTATTTTTAAATAAAATAAACTTTCTCCAAATTTGAATAAATATCTTATTTTTATATTTTCTTCAAAATATACCAGCTATTTAAATATAACAACATATCATCATATACATTAAATCTTACCATATCAACTATACTCAATTTTCCTCCCATATTTATATTTAACCCAACAATTGAAATATGGCAGTAGCCAAAAATATTTTAGCGACGTTTTGAAAATCAAAATACAGCTAAATAATTTTGAATATTTGTCTACTATAACTATAATGTTTTCTACTAGAATGTGTGTAGAATAGATATTTTTCGTAATCTCTAGTTGTATCACTATTTGTATCGATTTTCGTGTGTGGTTTAGCTGCAAACATCTTTCATAAATATTGTATAGTAAAGAAAATAGAAATTAATTTGAAACACAAAAATAATAATATGAACTTTTACAAACACGAACTACTTTTACCTACAAAAATATATAATTTTTTGTGGTACATTTTTAAAAATTTTAACAATATAAATATCTTACATAAATTATAAGAACGAAAGAAACAACACATGAACTTTATTAAAGTCCATAGAAATTCATAATGAAATCGAATTTGTTTGACACATTGCGTTCGAACTAAGTGACACTAACTTTTGAACTGTCAGGAAAGGGACGACATAACTTCCTTCCTTTTCGTATTTTAACTTCCTTAACAAGTTAGTTTAACGTCAATCTTTATGATTGATATTAAAATACATATTAATGAGTTATTATTAAAAAGCGGCGATAGCCTAGTTGGGAGTGGAACGGACTGCCGAGACGAATGTCCGCAGGTTCAAAACCCAATTGCACACACCTCTGACTTTTCTAAAAAGTTATGTGTGTACTTTGTGAATTATCGCTCGCTTTAACATTGAAGGAAAACATTGTGAGGAAACCTGCATATCTGAGAAGTTCTCTGAATTTCGAAGGTATGTGAAGTTTGCCAACCCGCACTAGGCCAGCGTGGTGGACTAAGGCCTTAACCCTCTCAGTTGTAGAGGAGGCCCGTATTTCATAGAATGACGAGACGAGCATACCGTTCGCCTGATGGTAAGCGATACGACCACCCATAAACAATAGCAGCACCATCCAGCACATTGAGTACTGTGTGGTATTCCACTGCGCTCGTCATCCTGAGACATAAGATGTTAAGTCTCATTATGTCTAGTAGTTAGACGGACTCTTACATATGACAGACCTACCACCTTATATAGCCATTCCTATTCAGACTGGAAATAAGCTAGGTGTACCAAAGATGCATGGTTATATCTACCTACTCATTCGGGGCGGAAGCTTATGTATTGGGTATATATATGTATACTTTATATTATGTATTTAAAATGGTATGTTTGCAGCTATCCTCGATTTTAGATCAAAATCCCGTCCGTTAGTTCTACTATACCTAATGTACTTGTAGTTAGCTTGCTCTACTTTCGCGCCGTTATTCACAACTATATCATATCCTCTCTCTATATATATATATAAATATAACATATATTCGAATGCTATATTTAGGCTAAAATATATGAAACAAAATTAGATTTCAGTTCAAATCCAACTCTTAGTAACAATGTAGAACTCCACGCATCAGTCTCTTTTCAAATGCTGCAACTATGCAACCATAATTTAAAATTCTTTAAATGTGTGTGATGAAAAATCTTGCATATCTTATTTCTTTAAACGAGCAATTCTTGTATATATATAATCTAAATCTCGGAATCGGCTCCAATAATTTTCATGAAGCTTAGTATGCAGGGGGTTTCAGGGGCGATAAATCGATCTAGCTAAGATTCATTTTTAGAAAATGTCGTTTTATCCGTATTTTCAGTAATTCAACTTAAACATTAACTGAAAAATATTACTCTTCCTGACATCTATTGGCGAGTAATAATACTATTTTTTTTATTGGGAGCAACTAACTGCTTTAACGACACAAAAACACTAAAACTACTCCAGTAGATGGCGTTGTTAAGCAACACTAAGCCAATGAGTATTTGGTTTGAGGTTAGACCAAGAAAATCAATTGTTTACTTATAAAAATATTATTCGTATTAAATTATAATTACCAAAAAAAAGTACCGAGCAAAGCTCGGTCATCCAGGTACTCAATAATTATTCGGTATTCGGCTTTGATTTAAGTCGAAATCAAAGCTTGCTTAATAGATCTCAACTTAAAGAAATGTTCTGTGAAATATTATTACCATACACATATTACAAATTATACTGTTAATTAAGCTTTGCTTGTTAGTTGTAGTATCATCATATATTAGAAAGATATATAATTAAGACGTAGATTAAAGAAATTCTAAGCTAGATCTGAAGGTTATTTTTGTGATTACGAAGTTGGTGGAGAGATATAACTTTTAAGTTAATTTAAATCACTGGCAAAATAATATCTGCGACTGTTTTATCTTACTATAATTTACTTTTGCCTTAGTAAAGTCTAATGGCAACAAAAACAGTCCGATTTTAGAATATGTTTTATAGCATTGATTACATGTTCTTTAATAATAATTAAGGCCCATTAAAATTTATTTAAAATTAAATTTAATAGGTCTAATTCAACTTTCTAATATTTAATATTGAAACACCTTTAGATCTGACATGAGCATTTCATATTAAAAATGTACATAAAATTAAACATAATATGGCGGGCAAACCCGGATAATACTCGTTATACTAAATTATTAAATATAAGTATATCATTCATAGATTTCGTAACGCAGTATACATAGAATTTTAAAGTAAAAAAAATAACCTTAATTCCATAACTGTACAGTTGTTTATAATTTTGAGGAGGAAATTTTAAATTTTACCAATTTTATTTTGTTTGCTCTATCATTGAACTTTTTTCGATATTTTTATTTTATGCTACTACTATTTGCATTTCAAACATAAAAAGTGTTGTGTTGAATCCTCAAGGCAATTCTTATCTCACTTATACACATCCCTAGTTTAGCTTTCTACTTTCGATGAAATACCTGCTAAGAGTTATCCCTTTGTATTTTCTTCAAATTAATTTATATATTTAACGCTTATTAGATTTAGGTCCTTATATCGATAGATTAATAATAATTAGCTATAAAAGCACAATGTAAATATCTCATAAATACATAAGAATATACCTCAATCAATTTAATGGACTCTCTAAATAGTTGAAAAGTGGTCAATAATGCTTTATCATTCAACAGCGATGATTAAATCAGTTTGATTGATAGTTATTTGATCATAGTTAAGAAATCTCTGCGTTGTTTGCGCCTTAGTAGATGTATAGACCTAGTCAGTATCTATCGAATGATAGAATAAAGTAGATTATTGATTTTATTATGGTATAATCAATTATAGAAGTAAGCATTATATAATCAAAAATACAAAACCATTTTCGCTTCGCTAATATTTATGTTAATAAATTAACATTATGATATCATACAATATCTAATGAAATCCCAACGGATTCAATTAATTTGGTTAATTTTGAATAATGTATTGAATAATCGTATCTTACATAATATTTAATCATTTAATTGTAATAACATGATAAAATATATTGCAATAATATTAGTACTCATTTAATTAAAAATATATCATTTGTACATTTACTTTCATAGTTTTTAAAATATAAATAAAGTTACGTGTTAGGTGTGGCTTTTAATATTAAAATAAAATCATTCAAAAATCTTCATAAATAAATAAAAAAATAAAATAAAATAGTTTATTCATCACGTAGGCGAACATAATTGCACTTATGATAAGTCAAGATACATTCAATTAATAATAATAATTATTACAAAAAGTCACTTATATAACTACAGACATTTTTATAGGGAGTAAAATCAATGAAAAATAAATAATGAAGCCAAGCTCGGGCTGGCAGGAAAGAGAAGATAAAAATAAAATAAAAAAAAGAAAATCATTTTTATAATAATAAAATAATGGAAGGAACGCGTCGCGATCCTCACCGGTGAGGATGCCCTACTACAGGCCCTAACCTAGCTAACCTACCAGCCTTTCACTAGCTACCTAAGCGATGACTACCCGAAGAAGAAAGGCAGAAAGAAACTCCGGGCTTACTTTTTTGTCATCATTTGTCCATTGAATCTTTATAATATTCTTTTTTTTCAAGTCTTTTGCATACAAAGTCAGATTAGTTATATAAGCTAATGCACACACATCACCGTTAAATTGAGATAAAATCCAATTGAAGGAATTTAAAAAACACTAAACTCTACACCTAAAAAAAAAAAAAAATCATAATTAGAGCAGAGAACACAAATAAATAATAATAATTAAACGGTGTACAGAGTGCATACGCCTACATTTACAAACATAATTTTTGAATTTTATTTGGTTTTCGAGCAATACGCACAATTTAAATAATTTATAATTTTAAAGGCAAGCGCAACACAATGATCGGTCGGTCGTCATTAACATTAAATGATTATATATTAACGCGAGGATAATTATAATTGAGGTATATATATGAATGTCAAATAAAGATTTAATATTAATTATAATGTCAATATTGTAGATGAGTACACATGACATTTTATGCAATTATCTTCTAATATTATGTGTTAACATGGTTGGCCATGGTGTGCAGGACCAATTTTCCAAACTGTCTGATCATCAAGGTAATCCGATACATTATAATACCCCTTAGACATTAAGATAATACATGCTAAATAACCATATAGATATTAAAATCAATTTATTTTGATATTGCCCTTGTATCGTACATTTACATTCAAAACTACTTCGTGAAATGATTGTAAAATTGTAGTCATTTTAGAAATCGACACAAAGCTGTATTTCTATAAATGTCTATATTTTACCAGAAAAATAACATTTTCCCCGACGCGACGTATCGAGAAGTGCTTTACAATATAAATAATCTATAATAATCTATCTTTACATTCGTAGGTAACGTGTATATCATTAGAGATGCATTAATTAGTCAAAACACACTGTAATATAAAATGTATTAAACTAATTGTTAAAATTTTATTCATGTATTTTCGGTTATTCGTGTACGTTATAGCTTTTAGAATAGCTATGTAAAATATTTAAAATTATATGTTGGAATTATATTTTGAAATGTATTCAGAATCTAGATCCGAAATGTCAGTAAGTGACACGATTATACACGAGTCAGTAGATATTTAAACATCTGGGTTTAAGTCCTTTTAAATGGACATATAAATTTTTGATCTTTATACTTATCCAAGATTACAATGAGACAAAAGACGGTTTTTAGACCATACCAAACTATATTCTATAAATATAAAATTCTCGAGCGAATATACAAATATATAGCATATAACAATCCGTTTGTCTCATAACGTGAATTTCTAGGTCCTGAATCTTACCAGCTGCTTACCTTGTCTGCTTACATTTCACGATATAATTTTTCATCTTGTATTTAGTGATAGTAATGGAATTATAATTATTAGCAATTATTATTATCTTACAACCATGATATGTCTAGTTGTACGTGAATGGACGGAATCAAATCAGTGATCGAATAAAATTGTTACGACAAAAACGATTTTTATTTATGTAACTTTAACTGTAATAGTCAAAAAACTCCTAACTCGAGTAAACGAGCAATTTTATACAGCTTCTTTTTTTTGTTGCTTTTGGATGACGACACGAGCATGCCGCTTACCTAATAGTAAGCGAAAGGACAATCCATAAAATACTGTTGCTACTGCAACTTCATACAGAACTTGTAATTACAAAGTACTGCGTGGCACTCCGCTGCGCTCGTCACTCTGAGACATTAGATGTTAAATCTCGTAATGCCCAGCAATTATGCTGGCTACAATCTTCTTCAAACAAGAACACAACAGTGCATGCACACTGCAGCTTGGCGGTAGAAATAGACATTGCGGTGATACCTAACCAGGCGGCTCCTCGCATACGAGAAACCTACCACCAGTAAAGCTTAATGCTGAAACGAGCAAATGGCTTGCCCAATGACCACGCCTACTCATAAACAGTAGCAACTAACAATATACTATCAAAAACTTTGAATTAAAAAGCTCTACATGATAATCAACTAAGCTCGTCATGAGTCTTGCACATTTTTGTTTGACGGCAGATATAAGTAATGCTGTGGTACTCAACTAGACGGAATCTAGCATACGACAGACCACACCTAGTAAATCTAAAAAATTCTACTTCAATTCATTGTAAACAGAAACTAATTAATTCACAGCACACAGAACTTCACCTATCCACGTATAACTCAGTATTACGAATGGAAATCAACCTATTAAGGAACTCCAATCTAAATGCAAAATGAACCGTATATTTAAGGCAATAAAATCGAATGCACGTCTAAATTCAGGGAAAATTTCCGAACATTCGATACGTCCAATTTTGCGTCATAACTAAAATGAATAGGAGTGCTATTTGTTTGGCACTGTGTGGCGTGAATGTTTGTAGACAGGGTGCGGTGACGCAGTTACCTATCAGTAATTAGTCAAATTAGAGAGGGTGACGTACGTACATAGTGATGTAGGTGCGGGCAAATTGAGATGTTTCAGGCGCTTTGATGTGTTGACTCTACGTATGTTAGTTTACGATTGGAATTACTATTTGTCGCTTGTATACATAAGTCTAACTCCCGAAAAATGTATAAACAATTAAGATGGAGTAGAAAGTTCAAGAAGTCTCGTACTTTTTTACTCAGGGTGAGTTTTTGAGATGGTTAACGTAGCTGCCTTTGTTACCCTATCTCAATAATCCACCCTGTATACGGGTACCCTACTGTACCTTATCTTAAGCGGAGTGGGGTCAAGATAGTGTCGACTAGAGAGAGATTATTATTGCCAAACTTACGTGGGCCACTATGGCGGTTTTTACACCCTGAACGGTGGTCGCTATCCGGGCGTATACAGATATCCTACCACCAGCACCAGCATATGGGACAGATCGTCCAAGTAGGCGCCACCAATTTGTTTATTATTACTACGGTCAAGTACAGCGTGGTAAGTAATGTTTGTGGTTTTCAATGGCATTATACAGAGTATTTACTGGTCCTTGGGGTTATATATTTCTAGGTCTTAGGATGAAGACTGCCGTTTGGAGATATTTTTAGCTTTCTATTTAAAGTTCTAGGTAGTGTTAATACCTCCTACCTTTAGTGATTCCTTTCGTTATTCAGTTTTATAATCCATACTTATATTATAAATGCGAAAGCAACTCTGTTTGTCTGTCTGTTTCGCTTTCACGGCAGAATCACTAAACTGATTTTGATGAAATTTGGTACAGATATATTTTGAAACCATGAAAGGACATACGCTTTTTATCCCAGAAAATCCCAGGAGCAGGAATTTGATACTGGCAAAACTTTTTGACACGGGCGAAGCCGTGAGCAAACGCTAGTAAACCTATATTTTTCAAAATCAAATGTAAACACTCATACATGTCCGCACTTATCCCTCCCGTTGCTCGCCTAACGAACCCTTGAGACGTCAAGAGGCTTCGATGCCACTCCTCGCTGCCACGGATTTTTGTTTTAATTACTCCGTTCGTTTGTTTATACATTTTTATACACAGTGTATGAAATATTTTCATTTGAAAATGTTTTGTTCAAATGTATTTTTTTTCTCTACATTGTACAGTTTCGTATGCGAGGTCGGCAAAATATTATACAATTTTTGGTAAGGTATTTTTTCTTTTTTTGTATGTGCGGGAAACATTGTTAAAATTTTCCGTCGTCCGCATAGTACAATTTTTGTAATTTAGGACGGCACAATATTTTTGTAGTTTACTTTTAATTCTTTTGATATCCTCCTCCTCTATGCGACGTTCTCCTCAGTTCTGAGGGTCGTGACCTCCTCTCACCAGCTTCCGCCATATGATGTCACGCCACCGATCCCGACTGTTGGCCACCTGTATGGCATCGTATACAATGGTGTCAAGTTTATACGATATATCCATATGGAAACCCGGTTATATTGAAATTCGAAAACAAAGCGAGAATAAATTTAGTTTTATCATATATATTTCTCAGTTTCCACGTATAGCGACGAGTCTAAATAAAATATCTAAGCGATACTTTGACTGCCTCGGTAGCGTAGTTGTATAACGGTACGACCGCAATGCTGAGGTCTCGGGTTCGATCCCCGGGTCGGGCAAAGTGACATCGGATTTTTCTATTCAGTATCAGCCCGGAGTCTGGAATTTGCGCCCGATATGGCGATAGGCTCGCCCCCTATCACATCATGAGACGGAATACGCACGGCGAAAAGTGGGTGCACTAGTTGCGCTTCTGCCTACCCCTTCGGGGATAAAAGGCGTAAGTATGCGTATGCGGATATTTCTGTATATCCGTAATTTTATTTGCATAAATGACTAAAAATATTTATTTTGCTTGGTAGTATGTGTTCATAATTTTGGGTTAGAGAGTGGTGCGACGAAACTACAAGTAGTAGTAGCTATCGCATAAGTTTATCTTATCTATCACATTACAGTTTGCATATTTTTTATTGTGCGTAGGCTTTAACCCCCCAGACAGGTGCGGAAAAGGGGTTCCCCCTGTCCACTAGTCGGGGGTGACCCCTAGGGTCCCAAGCGTGAAAATTTAACAAGCACCCGCCCTTAAATATTACAGAGCGTTTTGCGAGTCGGCGGGGGTTCAAAAGAATTATAAATAACTTGGTACATTCAACAATTCACTCGTTCATATTGTATTGTGAGGAGCTTACTAGGAGCTTTTGTTTGCAATGAAATAAATAACTTTGCTATACTTTATAAAGAGTTGTACAAGCGTTGGACTGAGGAGAATTTTCAATTACAAAGCTCTAGGTCGCTACTGTGCAAGTAATCCGAAGACATAAAATAAGTGTTTTAACCTTTATAACTGCTTGCACACTGCTAGTTAGTGACTAAAACAGACAATTCAGTAGTGGATTACTACTGGAATTAGTCAGGGACATAGCAAACTATTGGAGAATACTTTTGTATTGAGGAAGGGCCAGTGTCACGTGATCAGATTTAGCGTCAGTGTCACAGGTTTCGAGCAATTTTTTTTTATAGCATAGAATGACGAGACGAGCATGCCGTTCGCCTGATGGTAAGCGATACGACCACCCATAAACAGTAGCAACACCATTCAGCACCTTGACTTACAAAGTACCTACTGTGTGGCATTCCACTGCGCTCGTCATCCTGAGACATAAGATGTTAAATCTCATTATGTCCAGTAGTTACACTGGCTACAATGTCCTTCAAACCGAAACACAACAGTGCATGCACACTGCTGCTTGGCGATAGAAATAGACATTGCGGTGGTACCCACCCAGACGGACTCTTACATATGAGAGACCTACCACCAGTTAAGTTTTATTTGACAGTTATCGTATTAAACAGCTAATGTAGAGATAACTCAATTTATAATTATTTATTTGGGAGCATAGATTAGAGTGTGACTTTTATATTTGGTCCGCTTACACATTTATGTGACGAGTAGCATTAACAGTAAGTGGTGAAATCGGGCCTTAAAATCTTATCTATGTATACATTACGAAATGAATATTGACTTAATGATATCGATTCGTGTCTAGTGATTAGTTGTATTACGGTACGACTGCAAGGCTGAGGTTCTCGGGTTCGATTCCCGGGTCGGGCAAAGTGATATTGGATTTTTCTATTCAGTATCAGCCCGGAGTCTGGAATTTGTGCCCGATATGGCGATAGGCTCGCCCCCTATCACATCATGGGACGGAATACGCTTGGCGAAAAGTGGGTGCACCAGTTGCGCCTCTGCCTACCCCTTCGGGGATAAAAGGTGTGAGCATGCGATTCGTGTCTAGCTGTAGAAGTCGTCTAGAGAGGAAAATTACAGTTGAGGATCAACTTTATTTGAAAGTTTTTGGTTCAGTAAAGATAGGTAATTGGCAAATACTTTTATTATACGTAAAAGTTGCAAACTTCTGAATTTATTTAAAATACCCTTGAAACATTTGAGTCCTTTCATTAAGTTACTAAACTGATATTGTTACTAAAGAATAAAATATGTTTCTACAGTAATAACAAACTCAGCGTTCATTATAATTTGTATAAAATCTCTCTGTACAAACAGTTCGTTACCTTCCTTGAACAGACTTTCCGTAGCGTCTTGTAGCAATTTGTAGCGGTGTTGTAGAACTAATTAAGCTCTGTAGCAAATGTAGCGCTACGAACCACTACATCAAATTATATTCCTAATTAGTTTGTTTATTGTTCTGAATATTATTTAATACAAAGTTACTGACTAATTGTTCTTATTTATTAATTGCATATGGCAAGAAAATCAAAAATTTACCATAAATACTAGCAGTTTTTGACCTCAACGCAATTGCTATCTTTATTACAAAACCGTCACTTAGCGATGTAAAATGTAAAATTTATATTCGCTGTAAACATCCGTTGAAAGCTCTACGATATTGTAAAAAATAAACCATAAAATAAATTTATTTAGTCAACAGTAAAGAACTCCATACATTTAAAAGTGAAAAATGAATGATAGGGATTTATTTTTATTTTATTATTTAAAAAAATACACATTTTAAATGCGTTAATGCCTTGGATACGAAGTTTTCTGGCTTCTAATGTTAAATGGCTACTGTTTCTTTCTGATTTGAAGTGTGCAGTAGCTACAACTATAATTAGTGGGAATCATGAGAGTTAAAAACTATCTCTAAATAACTAGCACATGCATTCATCATCATCATCAGCCACATGACGTCCACTACTGAACATAGGCCTCCCCTAAAGATTTCCGGACGGATCTGTCAAAAGCGGCCTGCATCCAGCGTGTTCCTGCGACTTTCATCAAGTCGTCTGTCCACCTTGCAGGTGGACGGCCGACGCTGCGCTTGCCAGTAGGTGTACTGCACATGCATTGCAACGCTAATATAATTCTTATTTTTTAGCGTTGCTACTGTTTATTGTTTGGGCATCATCTCTGTTATCATCATCAACTATCGAACGATTTCGTTTTAATATTTTTTTATACTTAGCAATTAAATCCCTTATAACTAAGTTAAAATGTACTTCAAGAACTAACATCGTGACTTCAAAACTAAAAGTTTTCTAATGTTGCTTGTTAAGTACGCGCTAAATATTTAAACTAACTATTGTTTAAACCTTTTAATAGCCAAAGATATGTAAACAAGCATATAATATATTTAGCGAACAACAAAAATGTAGAAACTTAACAAATATTCTCAATTTTTTGTTTATCTCTATTGTATTTATCTGTATTGTTTATCTTTATTGTGTTCAAAGAACGTACATATTACGTGTGATAAATGATCAATGTTTAATATATCAGGAATTCTCTGTACTTCACGGGAATCGAACTGAGGACCTCCTACAACAACTCCGCTGATTTACAATACTGTTAAATTATTATAATTAAACCCGACCTTCAGGATTCTATGACCTTGCAGTCTCAACCTTCAACCCTTACTGTTAGAGGGTGGGGGTGGCAGTTAGCGCAACTTGTGACGTCATTACCGCGGCGGAGTCTAACAAACCGAGTACAAACCGCAAATTGTTTGGATCAAAATACAAAGCTCATTTATTTTGTTAAGCGTGTTGGTATTTTGCTATTGTTGACATCTTATTTACGCTCGTTATGCAAGTCGGTTATCTGATAATTACCAAGTATATTCTAACCTGAGAAATTGTGGATGTATCAGGTTTAAGGAAAAGAAATGTGGATTAATAAAGAAAAATGATATTTTGTTAATTGTTAATTTTATACCAGAGACTAGTATTGCTCGCGGCTCCGCCCGCGTGAAAAAGTTTTTACGGGATAAAAATCTTTTCCCGGGATAAAAAGTAGCCGCTAGTACTCAGGAGTAATGTAGCTTCCTATTAGTGAAAGAATTTTCAAAATCAGTTCAATAGTTCCTGAAATTAGCGAGTTCAACCAAACAAACTCTTCAGCTTTATAATATTAGTATAGATATAGTGTATATTTCAGACTTAAAGTCTAGTTCAGACTACGCTTGTAAATTAGTCGAGTAGCGAGTAATTTAGTAAATAAACGTTTCAGAACATCAAAAAATTTGGTAGAAGCGAGTATTTTAGCTACTAAAATACTTTATATTTACGTTTACGGCAAATAGACTCCACTGCACCAGATGGTAATCGGATTGAGGTCCAGTGTCGACTGACAAGAGATGGTTTTCCATCGCCACTCGACACAATTATGCCGGCATGTTTGTACCCGATACTAATGATACTTTTTTTGAAAAGGGACAAAGGATTTATTGGGCCTCTAGCATTTTTATCTGACATACGGAAAATAACATGGAGATTACTACTAGTCAGGTTTCTGTGGATAACTCGGTTGAAGCAGTTCATATATTCAGTAGGATAACCACCAACTCTATAAAATATATTATAATGCTGCGAGTAGACATATTGATTGTATTTTAAAGCAGATAGCGAAATGTCCCGATTGTACATACGATTATGTAGAATACAACTCTCATATACATCTCATAATTTTGAATAGTATCTTGAGTACGTTGCAGACCTTTAAGTTAAGAATGGAGAAATATTTTTTCCAATAACCTCTATTTTCAGTAACCGTGTAAAAAGCAACAGTAGTCACACAGGCTTTCCATAAGATTACTATTATACACAAACACACTCAGAGGCGCAACTAGTGCACCCACTTTTCGCCGTGCATATTCCGTCCCATGATGTGATAGGGGGCGAGCCTATCGCCATATCGGGCACAAATTCCAGACTCCGGGCTGATACTGAATAGAAAAACCCAATATCACTTTATCTGACCCGGGTATCGAACCCGAGACCTCAGCTTTGCAGTCGTACCGTAATACAACTACGCCACGAAGGCAGTCTTAGTATATTAATAAGTATTATAATCTGAATAATATCATATCGATAAGTATGACTTCGAGAACAGCGCCGTGCCGCAATACTATGCAATAAAAAAAATTGGTGCTATTGCTAATGGACTATTATGGGACATAATATCTAATATCCCAGGATGATGAGCACAGAACAATGTTAAAATGATTAGTGACTCATCGTTCTGGATGGTGTTACGATTATGGACATCTGTGTCGTTTCCCATTAATCCGGTTACTCGAAATCAGTTGGAAAAGAGACCTAACTATGAAAATAGTCCCGAGCGCTGCTACCTCTCGGCATTCACCTGGCGGCGCTGGATCGATCGCACCTGCGTTGCCATGGCGACGCGCGCACACACCTGCACCCTCCGCTCGTCACCACACCTACAGTATGATCTCATTTATAATTTACGCGTACGGGATCATAAACATGTATGCCTTAATATTAGACAAGCGTTCGGAGTCTTGCATCAAGGGATGGTAGGAAAGTATTTGTGAAAGGGTAGGCAGACATGGCACGATTGTTAGTTAACGGTGTTTTCGTCTTACGATGTGGTACATAGATACTTTTGTATTACTTGTTGGACGGTATTATATATTATACTACCACAGAACTTTAATACCGTCTAGAGTCAGTGGGTGTAGAAAACTTACACCCAAGAAAGCCATCATACTGGTGACTAACCAAACAGTTTGTGTCTCTAGTTGATCAACATACAATTCCACTGTCCATCAGGCCCAGCGCAATCATTTATCCAAGTTAAAAAACTACTAATGTCACCACGGTTTTTACATTTGCAACACATAACCAAACAAAATACCGAGTTGATTGCCGCGAGGGTAGTCCCACAATGTTCTGCATCAGCCAACACTAATATAATTACGGCGCGGCCAGCGTGGGGTGCGCTGCATTTATTGCGTTATAACCCCGCAGCGCTTTCATCAGTTGCCAGCGCTTGATTGGGTTACTTTTTATGAAAGGACTTTTTGCTTGTAAATGTAAATTGCAGCGGTCATCGTGATTATGTTTTGAAACTAAGTGTTTTCTTATAATTTACTGGTGGTAGGTCTCTCATATGTAAGAGTCCGTCTGGGTGGGTACTACCGCAATGCCTATTTCTACCGCCAAGCATGCACTGTTGTATTTCGGTTTGAAGGACATTGTAGCTAGTGTAACTACAGGACATAGTGAGACTTATCATCTTATGTCTCAGGATGACGAGCACAGTGGAATGCCACACAGTATTTTGTAACTCAAGGTGCTAGATGGTGTTGCTACTGTTTATGGGTGGTCGTATCGCTTACCATCACGCGAACGGCATGCTCGTCTCGTTATACAATGATATAACAAAAAAAAAATGGAAATTCAATCTGGTTTTCGTGCGTGTATTATAATGCGTGTTTGTGAAGTTTATATTAGTCATTATCTGAACAGATCAATCATGATATAAATTACAGAGCAGTGCGCAATAACTAAGTTGGAGCTGGAACAGACTGCCGATAATAAGGTCCGCATTTTTCAAACCCAAGTCAAACACTTCTGACTTTTCGGAGTTACGTTTATATTATTTATCAAGTATCACTTGCTTTAACGGTGAAGTGAAAAATCGGGAGGAAACCTCAATGCCTAAGCAATTTTCCATAATACCCAATATAATTTCGAAGGTTTAAAAGTTTACCAATTCGTACTAGGCCACTTATAAAACGCTACATAACCAAGAAAAAACCCATTAACGTCTGCGGAACGGCGTGCACAAGTTAATTATTAATTAACATTACATTAACAGAGGTAAAAGTATTTTATGTAGCTTAGGTAGTGGTTGTACATATAGGGCCTTATTCATAAACAGTTTATAAACCTAATGATTCCTTACGTTTACGCGAATGTTAGACATTGATAGGGACCCGCGTAAAAGAACATATAGCTGACGTTAAACACCGACGCTCTACGAAGTCTGCAGTAGCTGAACACTCAGAAGAAGGCTCCAACCATTACCTTAGATTCAACAAGCCACAAATCCTTGCCAAAGAACACCGATTCCTGCCTAGGATGATCCGCGAGGCTATTGAAATCAAAAAACATCCTAATTTCAATAGAGAAGATGGTTGGAAACTTGCACAAGCCTGGGACCCGGTAATACATCTAATTAAATCGGGCCCCAAAAGACCTGCTGCCAGACCTCAAGACATTGTGAGCTCTTACTGCGTAGACCGTACCGCAAACAATGACTAACATCTTTAAATTGTATAATTGTAAATTGAAGGTAGATTTATAACACTAACTTTTCGGACCACCAACACCACAGTCCGCCCCGTGACCACGAAGTGCTGCAAAGCCTTCGAAACGTCGGGAGAAAATAAAATAAAAAACCGCGATAAAATCCGTTATAATAGTTTAATTTCAAAGTTTATAAACCTATTTTTGTTATCGAATGTTTTGTCTTTTTCGAATGTATTTTGAATTGTGTTTGAAGGAAAAAGACAAAACATTCTATAACTAAAATAGGTTTATAAACTGTTTATGAATAAGGTCGACAATCTGTAAGACTAATTCGAAGGTACAAACAAGCCTTTTAGTGCTAAAATAAACATGAGGTCTTTTCTCGCCGCAGGGGTAGGTAAAGGTTTATGAAGGTCACCCAGTTACAGACTTCGGGCTGATACTGAGCAGAAAAACCCAATATCACTTTGCCCGACCCGAGGTTCGAACCCGGGACCCCAGGCCGGTGGTCATACCGCGCACGCAATACAAACCTGCCACTAAGGCAGTGAGTGTTATAATCATCTTATCACAGGTAGAAGATCTAAGTGAATGGATTCGTGTGCAAAAGTTAGTCCTAAATAAATAAATAATACGCTTGTTAAAAATTCAATTATAACAGATAAAATTGGCTCTTATTCTTATTAGTAAAAATTGTGAAGGTTCTAGGGATTACGAATTGTATTAAGTACGCTAGCTATCGTGGTAGAAATGACTTGGTGTGTTCGATTAAACTGTTCGGTACTGAGTAATGTCTCACGGAAATAAAAGCTTTGCTGTTGCGTTTCGAATTCTGGTAGAGAATTTTCCAGTCCTCATACCCGCCACTATAATTCCTGTAAACTGAGATCGGCATAGCATTTCGTATGTGAAATTTCAACATATTCCCTACTTTATCTAAATCTCCAATCCTGCAATAATAATACACCCTAACCCATGTAAAAATTTGAACTAAATGGAATAAACTTCTCCCTATAAAGGTGGTGTTTTATTTCTCTACCCACCCCGAGCTAGGGTGCGTGATGTTTGCGTTACGAGCCCCGTGTGAAATTGCACCTGCCTTGTACGAATATTAATTATAATAAAGTTAGAGGGTGATTTCTACCCCTACAGCATGCTAATTGGGAATAACGATGAATAATATGGGCTAGTTCTCGAATATTTTTCCATTTTCTTAATTTACATAATGCGTAGAGTATTACAATTAATATCCATTTGAATATATCAAACACAAGTTTGTTAGAAAGGCTAAAAAATATTGAACACAAAAATACAAACACACGAATTGATAACCTCCTCCTTTTGGAAGTCGGTTAAAAAACCATAGCACATTTGAGACTTTACTCTAAACATGTCTTTCGCAGACATATTAATTACTCGTTAACACGACAGGGGATTGAGCCAAAACTGAATTAGAATTTATAGTTTGACAACGTCGCAGTTAGTTTGCGACTTTCTCAGAATAGGTCTCTCGTATACGAGGGGCCGTCTGGGTAGGTAAGTACCACCGCAATGTCTATTTCTACCGCGAAGCAGTAGTGTCTACATGCACTGCACTGTGTGCATTGTTGTGTTTCGGTTTGAAGGACAGTGTAGCCAGGGTAATTACTGGGCATTAAGAAACTTAACATCTAATGTCTCAGGGTGGCGAGTTCAGCGGAGTGCCACACAGTACTTTGTAATAAAAATTCTGTATGGTGTTGCTACTGTTTATTGCCAGTCGTAACGCTTACCGTTAGATAAGCGGCATGCACGTCTTTTTATTCAGAAAAATAAAAAAAATGTGCACGATATGGCGATAGGCTCGCCCCCTATCACATCATGGGACGGAATAAAAATGGCGAAAAGTGGGTGCATTAGTTGCGCCTCTGGCTACCCCTTCGGGGATAACAGGCGTGAGTATGCGTATGCGTATGCGTATGCGTATGCGTAAATAAAAAAAATGCGCCGCCCTTTTATGCACAAGAAGTCAATCTACCAATAAAACTTTTTATCCGCCCCATATTTGTAAATTATATTATAAAATAACTGACGTAATTTTTAAAGAACTTGTATTAAATATAAAATACCTTTTAAAGTCCTATTGTATGTTTATTTACAATCCAAAAATCATTTTATAATCAGATTTTTATTAATTCATTCGCGTTATTAATTCTCTACGCCATAATTTAAAGCCAATTACGCCCGAGGTCCGGTATTACCTGTCGCCAGTGATTTAATTCAGTTAATTCTCGCTCCAGCTAATAAATATAAGGTGTATATCGCGCATCGATCAATGTCCGCCCCGGCAGAGTGGTAATTTCGCCCGACATTCGCCTATTCATCTTTTTGCCCTCAGAGGGCTCAGGGAGGGTAATAAACGTTAATTTGTACTCTGTCGTTAGACCCATGTATATTGGGATATTTTTTGTTCCGGTTATATGGGTGTCCGAGCGTCCATCACTCGACATCTCAGATATTGCTCGGGGAAAATTTATTGTATTAAATGGACCGAAGGTGATAGCTACGTGTGCGTGAGCTATGAAGAAAAGTTGGATTCGATTCATGAAGAAATGTTTCGGTGGGGATTTTTTTTGTTCTCGACGTGTAGGTAGTGAAAACGCGTTGTAGTGACAAACATTTCGTCATTTTTTCGTTGTTTTTGGGTCAGCGTGGCCAAGGGTGAGACTGCTGGGTGAAATTTATAATTGTATTAAAGTAAACCTTCTGAACAACTACGTACATTGCAGCCCATAAACGTAAAGGGCAAAACTATCTTCAGCGTAGCTCTGGTTAATAATAACGATACAATTACCGACTGGATACCGAGCACTGCACACATAAAGAACCTGCCTACGCTTGTGCCAGCCAGTCGAGCAGTAGTAGGCAGTAGCCAGCATATTTCAGCAACCTGTGTCGAAGCGTGAACTGCTTCATTTGCTAAACCGTAGTGTCGTCACATATCGATCACCATTCGGACTGCACGATGCCAGATGCAAGTCTGGGTTCTAAGATAAAAAGAACTTTCCAATGCCAAATAGATTGGAAAGTAATGCGTGCGAAGTAGATGGAATAAATTGGTGTGGAGCGCGGGCAGGTGCCTTCGAGCCGGATATTGTCTGTAACACACTGCTGAGAGTATCGTTTGCTTTGGCAGGGGACGAACTGAGGGACTGCGAGGAGGTATTAATGATAGAAAAGATTAGTGTTGTAGTTTTGGGAAGTTGGTCTTGAATTACGATGTTTTTTTTTATTTATTTATTTGTTTATATCAGGTAACAAAGGATCCATAACAGACATGTTATAATATTAAACTGTTTTGAAGTTTTTGATTCTGTGAGTTTGGGAAAATGTTATGACAAGTAGTACATGGCAAGAGTTTAAAATTATAAACAAAAATACCACTTTAAATCCTCAACTGTTGAAAATAATAAACAAAGTTACAATGCCTGGTGATTTTATTCTCTACATATACATAAGCTACAGGTACATGTGAAGTAGATAAGACATGTTTTCATACCTACACTATACCAAATAAACTAAAAAAAACTGTCTTTCATGGGTTACATTCCCCTGTCAAAATCGGAGTCCGTACCAGAGCCACCCTTTCCTTTCTTAACCGTACGGGTACACAAACACAGCTGCTCGTTTGTTTAGGCGAATTGCGAATTATTGGTTTCACGGGTCGTGTTCTTACCTTTTAATACCCTGTTTAGTGTGTATCTTTATTTGGAAGAGAACCTTTACAAATGACGATTAGAATCTCCGTGTTGGAACTCGACATGAAATAAGGATTTTCTGGTACTTTTTTTCTTATTTTGATATGGTTTTGGGGCTTATATTATTGAAATTGGTTGTGCTGTACTTAGTTATATACCTACTCGTTGATCGGTTTCATGGGTTGTGTGGTATTGAGCTAGTCAAATGCGACTCGGTAGATTGCTAATGCACTATCAGATATTCTTTATAACAATAGCTCTGTAAAGATAGCTTGAGATTGATGATGTCAATCCCTACACCACGCTCTATATAACTAGGAAACTTTACTTGAAAATAGCAGGATATTGATGTATTGGTGTTGTTCCAGCATGGGGCGAGTCTCTGCTGTCGCTGCCGAAGCGTTGGCTCAGCACGCAGGTCTACGGCACCGACGACGAAGACTTCCAGGTGAGCATTCGTTTTTAACAAATAAATGACGAGAAGGGTTGTTGCTCGCATGATGGTAATTGCCATAAAATAAACATTCCGATCTTTTAATCAGATTAAATTGTACAAAGAACATTCCTAAATCTTGAATACTAAATTATGAAAAACGAAGAGATTATGAAACACAAAGGTTTTTAATACGATATTTTCTGCAAATAGAATGTCCAACTACCGAAACTCCCGGTTCCGGACCTGAAAGCGACCATAGACTCGTACTTGGAGTTCGCGGAAGTGGTGGTCAGCCCCCAACAGCTGGAGCACACCAAGGGCCTGGTGCGAGGGTTTATGGAAGAGATGGGCCCCAAGCTTCAAGAGATGCTGCTCGATCGGCAGAAGGAAATGGATAATTGGGTAAGTATAAGTATTAATGAACATTTTGAATCACTAACTACAGCTATAGCTTATCTCTAATATTAAAATATTCCAATATAAAAGATTTCAATATCGTAACTTCAGTTTCTTTTAAATTTATTTCAATTCAAACGTAAGTATTTTTTTTTATTGCTTGGTTATTTCAACACATACTATATAATATTTATGTAAAGTATTCATGTAGTGAGCAATTAGAAATATAAAGTTGTGAGATGATATTTGTTCATTAGATTCTCGGGTCACAGTATAACAGCTGAAATGGGCATTATACGAGACGTTACGAACAAAAGGCACAAAAGCGAGCTTATCAGCGACAAACGTGGAGGTTTACCACGTATCGTAACTCAAAACAATGGTATTATGCAAACTGTTTTGTTTTCTAACACTCGTACAACACTCCTCGTCGAACAGTAAACGAGGAATATCAAATATGCCACCCAAATACTTGCCAACATAAAATGAAAATTATTTTAGTGATACTTATAATTATTGTTCAAAACGAAGCGTTAATGCCAGTGATGAAGAAAAATGATAGCCCAGTGTTGATGAAAATTTTGCAATCGGTGGACTCAGCGACAAATAATGAACACCTTTTTGAAGTAGCTTTGAAACTTTTAAAAAGTCTGTGCGTTTGTATGCGTGAAACTCTCAGGCAAAAGGAAGAAAAGGTAATTTTTAATGGAGATACTAATT
Source organism: Sphinx pinastri (assembly GCA_947568825.1). Taxonomy (NCBI): domain Eukaryota; kingdom Metazoa; phylum Arthropoda; class Insecta; order Lepidoptera; family Sphingidae; genus Sphinx; species Sphinx pinastri. Next base: position 1,028,354 of record OX387627.1, on the reverse strand, counting down.
CCTTGCAAGCAGATGACTTGGCTACCGACGGCAGAGATCTCGAAATTTATAGAAAGATTTATAATAACACGTGTTTCGATCTACGGCAAGAACTAGCAAATAAAATAAACAGTATACAAAATATAACAATTGATAATGAAGCTTTAAATGACTATGTGAATTGTGGAAATAATAAAAAAAATATTACAAACAGTGATAAAATTATTACAAAAATTGGTGCGACGCTAGAGCTGCAAAACATTCTGTATAAAGTTTTAATCCAAACTAAAGATTTGCACAAATACTTTATTAGGCGATACAATTTATTTGGTAAAGCTAAACCAAACATCCGAAGCAATCTTAAACATAGCATTATTGTTATATTAACGTTACATTCTTTATCTAAAAAAAAATATGACGCACAAGAAGTTAATGGAGAAGAACTACATGACATCTTGAATCAAAAATCTTCTATAGATATAGACATAATAGATGCTAAATACGATCCGAACGACCGAGCTAGTGAGGAATATGCTAAAGAAAATATTGTATCGGACTGCAACTTGCGATCGGTGTACACGTTTCTGATCGAAAGTGAGAAGAAAAAACTTACGAAAGTTTTTAAACTCTTGAGGAGAAATGGGACTGTAAAGGTATACATAGATGTAACTACCAGAAGTAACCATACAGATTTCAGTAGAATTTGCTGTAATGAGAACACTTCAACTCCTTTATGTAAAATTGATTTTATTAACAACAATTTAGAACCAGAGAAAATTTTAGATATAGCCAAGACACAAACAAACGTTAAAACTGATAATTATAAAGACACCATTTCAAAAATTAAAAAATTGGTAAAACTTTATGATAAAAAATTAGAGACAGTGGCTAAAGGAGTATTGGAGAAAAGTAAATTAGAAAATGCCAAAGATTCCGAATGTCTAGGCACATCAAATACGGATGCACAGGTTTATGAAATTCCTGAAAGTGTTAGGAGATACGTTACTAGAACCTCCGTTAATTTAATTAATACTGCTCTTCCAACTCTGCAAAACATAACGTTGGTAGACCGTAACAAAAGACAAACAAAAGGTTTCCGTGAACATAACCTGGAAAATAAAGGAAAACATGGCAAATCCATGGGTATAGTAAATATTTTTACTTCACCGATGACAAAAGATTTGGTTACAGCAGTTACTATGGATTCGAAAAGACAACTTTTGATCAACAAACAGGAGCAAGGAATTAGTGATATAAGAACAAAGTCGACTAAGGATTTAAATAATCAATATGAAGAATCAAATACAGTTGAAAACTTAATCCTAAAATTCTATAAACCAATTGAAAAATTAAAACAAAGTAATGTAAATTATACAAAACAACATGAAAGCATTACATCTACAGAATCTTGTATTAATTGTATATTTAATGATTCTCAAACATGGAATATCGCAAGTCCTGATGTGGTTACTAACAGCCTCATATCAATTACACCAACAAATAACCGAACAAGATATTATTACGACACAGTAATACAAACGCCACAAACAAAGACTGGTACGGCACTGCAAATAGACAAATTAATTAATAAAGTGACACAAAAAACTCCTGATATAGTATCAGAAACTTTCTACCTAGCAACGGTTAGAATGATAAATAACAGTAAAATAACCACAGATCTTAACTTGTCTCAGACTGATTTAAACAACAATATTACAGTTTTTTTTTACCCGCAAGTATCACAACATGATGTAATAGCAATACCTAGTACAATAACACCAGATAATAAAGCCACAAATGAATTTGAAAATCAAACAGAATATCCGACGATAATGTCAAGCGTGTTTACCTTTACACCAAGCTATAGTACTACTAAAGTTAATGTTACTAACACTGCTACTGTTCCTGAAAGTAAATCAATAACAGCTCCAGTAAAAGTCAAATATTCAAGTGCGCTTAAATCTGATGTTGGCTTTAATAATATGACTATTGAAGCAACAACAATTTCGTATTCAAGAACACCCACAAATTATGTAACATCTAATTTTAGAAAATCTATAAACGTCACTTCTATTGAACATCATGCATCTGTCATAAATCCAAAAACGCATATAGACCGAGAATGGAATAAAAATAAACATCGTATTAGTGAATCAAACAACCAAATAGCAACTACCGAGCGGCTTTCACATATCAAAAATAGTTATACAATTAATAACTTACTTACATCACCTTCTGACGTTACAATTGTGGTAACGCCCACAAAATTCAATGGGAATACAAATGAAATGCAAAAAGAGGAAGACATTTTAAGCAATAGAGATGGATTTACGAACGCCGAATTATCTAAATTTATACCATCAAAGGAAAATGAACATATTACAGTAACTAGTATGAATAAAAATAATACACTTGCAACTAATGATTACTTGATTAAACCTGAACAAAACTTAACAGAAGAATATGAGAAAATAATCATACCAATAAGACAGGTAATTAAAAAACATAAAAGTAAACCAATTATAATTGATGATTTATTCGTTCACGACAAGTCAAATAAAATAACTACTAGGAATAAAACAGAATATAACGTAAAAACGAATAGCACAGCTATAACATTCAAATCGTTTGATGAGCCTTCAACTTTAAAAACGATTCCAACTATGTTACTACCTTTTCCTAATGAAAATATAACTGTAGCAAACAAAAAAACAATCCCACTTCAAAATTTCTTTAAAAAAATTACAGAAGAACATAATATTGGTTATACCACTGAAACTAGTATTTCAATTCAAAATGTATCAGACATCCATTTGGGATCGAATAAAAATGGTTTGAAAACTTCTTTCTGGATAAGCACAACTTCAAAAACTTTTTCGCCTGCGTTAACTACGACATCCACAAGTGATAATCCTAAAAACCAAGAAAGTCGTGAAAAACGAGAAACTAAAGAAATCCAACACAGTGAAACGTCTACAAAAAATAGTGCAGTCGTAAAAAACATATTAAAAGTACATAAACCGTCGGATATCGGCGGAAAACATACGAAAAATATCAATATGATCAGCCAAGACATAAAATTGAACACGTTCTCGCAAACATCGCATTTATTTACCCCACAGCATGTCGGTATTACAACTGAAAAAAATCTAAGCAGTCGTGAGAATAAACAAATTATAGAAATGTTAAAACAAAATGAAACAATAGTCTACAAAAATAGTCACCACAGTACTAAAAACAATAAAAAATTTACTGGTGCCACAAAAAAGTATGTTACAACAAGTAAAAATGATTATTATTTTAATATTACAAACAAGAATATGTTGAATGGCCCATCATTATATTTTACCTATAATGGCACAGACGAAGGACGTAGCCAGACTTCTGTATCTATAGCAGACCCCAATAAAACAAAAAAATTGGGAAATATTAGTATTCATAATGATATTTCACAGGCAAATACAACAACGCATACTGTAAAAATCAACATTAATATAAATCAATCGTTATCGCTTTTAAATAATAACCAACCCACAAATATGGTCGACAGCGTAACTATAAAAAGTGAAGTTAAAACCGTGAACCCTACGCTACAAGATTTTAAAAACTTAGGCGATGTCAGTAAAATAAAATCTTATGCAAGTAATACGAAACTTACTAATAGGTTAAAAACTAATAATACTGGTACTAATTATAATAAAATAGAACGTGCTTCCAGTAAAACTACAAAAATAATTTGGAAACCATATTTGAGAATTTCATCTGCAGTAAAAGAGAAAACTATAACAAGCAACTACTTAGACGGTAAAGAAAAGTACGACGTAGAAACTGCAAAAAAATTGGCACGATACGTATTAACAGAAAACATGAATACGACAAAAGATCACTCGACCCGAAAAAGTTCAGATCTTCTTATGGAAGACCACGTTGCCGTACTAGGTGAAGTTCGGAGCACTACGGAATCTTTAAAATTTAATGGAATAATTGTCGACACTAGAAACGAAGTAGCAGTTATGAGTAAGGCAAAAAAAGGTTTAACACAAATCAACGAAAATATTACGAACGCCACTATAAATAATACATCTACTAATTCAAAATCAAATACAATATTTCATCCATTTAAGAAAAGCCATACAATTTTAATCAAAAATGTATATTCTGTTACAAACGCTACTAAGAAAAAGAGTGAAATGCGAGAAAATTACATAACAACAAATAATAATAATCAAACTTTAGTGATCAACAAAGATATTTATCATTTTAATAATAATGACGCTAAAATGAATAAAACGAATCATAGTGCAAATAGTAACAAGGACGATTTAAAATATTATCAAACTGAATATAAAACGGATAATACTACTGAAGCCGATATAGCGACTAGTCTGATTAAATCTTCTACTCTCACTGTTGATAAACATGTATTACCAAAATCATTACCCGTAATTTCTCAATTGTTAACTACAAGTCATTCACCGACAAATCCAGTAATTCCTAAACATAAAGTGCCTACAGAAGTCAGAGATAATGAGCAAATTATGTCTGGAAAAGTAATATTAAATAAATCAAGATCCAATATTCCTGCGAACGTGATGATAACCTTCGTTCCTCAAAATAGTATTCAATTATATACCACGAAGTTTCCTAAGAACTTGACACATTCTAAAAGTGACTTGAATACAATACATAAAGAGACTACTAACACTTTTGCTATTGAACACAATGAATTAAATTTCACCAATAGAACAAATTTTTCGTTGACTAGTAATGAATCTGACGAGAAAATAGTTATAAAAGAAACAGAGGGACCCACAACATTCTTTTTGGACCCAGTATTTTTAGAGGAGTCTACACAGTTAGAAAATAAAGACATTTTTACAGCCCATGAAATCAGCGATGAAGAAAACACGGAAGTGTTAATAGGTAATTCAATGTCCACTACCCCAATTGATGATGTAAAAGCAACGATCAGTGTAGATACCTTTTCCGGTAAGTGGAAAAATAAACATAGTTTGCCACAATTAGAAGTAGCAACGACCGTAGTAACTACAACGACTTCGGATAAAACAGTTGTATTAAACAATACTAGTTATCCAAAAACCACTATAATATATACAAAAACGTTTGATGCGGATACAAGAAAATTAATAATACCAACATTCACAACTAGTACACAGAGTAGTGATATTGTTGTCTCTACTAATATAAATGGAGAAATTGATAGTAATAATAATAATTTTGAAGTAATGGCGTTGAAACAACCAATGAATAATACATCGCCTCCAGAAGTGACGATCCAAATCAATGAAGAAACTAAACCATCAAATACGGAATACACCGCACGTTCAAGTGAATACATGATAGTGCCACAGGTGGAAGCGCTTGAAACATCAAATGGATTACTAAATGAATATTATACAATTCCTTCAGTTACCGAAGCTAACACTTACACTAATTCTACATATATGAATAACACAAATTTGTTATATCCTATTCAATCATTAAAACAAAACAAGATGAATTCTAGAAGAACCCCAATAAAAAGCCTTCTGTTTATGTTACTCCCGATTGGTAAGTATCCTAAGCAAACTACACCGACAGAAATTAAATCTTTTACCAGCAAGCACAACACACAAACGCAAGACAAGAGGGAAACTAATACAAGTAAAAAAGGAATGTCCTCTATGTCACTTGATAATATGAACTTTACAGGTATACAAAACATATCAATAATAGAAAATTACGGATTGATCCAATCTACGAAATCGACAAGTGGTAAAACAGAATATTTCTTTACTAAAAGATTTCCAATTACCACTATGAAAGCTTTAGAATTAACGAAAATGTTTAAACCTTCTTCTGCATCCATAATGAACAAAACGACAATAATTGATACAAGTTATCCATTTTCCTCAAATGATATCATGAATACCACTAAACGAAGACGTAGCCAGAATGTTAGAGCAAGGACATCGAGTATGAAAACGTCTTCAATTCCGACACATAGAAAAACAATACGTAATAATGACGTAAGGAGCCTTTCAACACACCGCTTATTTCCAAACATATCTAATTACAAAACCTACATTACTACACAGAAAGACCCTCATCCCTATTCAGGTATATTTGATAAAATACTATTTCCTCAAAGAGTAGATCCAGACAGCAAAGAATTGCATGAAACTACCAAGAACAATTTCTATTTAGAAACTATAATAAGACCTTCCATAGATTTGATATCACGAACTACACAACGAATGAATGGAAATCTGAATGAAAGTGATGCCCATTTGGGAGTTACAGATATTGATAATGAAAATATTGTTCCTAAATCCAATTTAAGTCAAAATAGTGATCTGACTATGACTACTTCTACCAAGCATACTAACCTTGTCATTACAAGTGTAAGGTCAACGACTTTAATGAAACAAATGTATAAAAATAGTATAGATAATACTTTGATAGACACTACAGCCAAACCCAATTCTTTGGATTACTTTGATGCAGAAAAAGAAGCTTCAATAAACACAAAAATAGGAGAAAGGTACAATATTCTCACAAATGCTACAGAAAATATTACATTTACAGAAAGTGTAGCAAACGCTTTGCACGAGAAAACACACTTTGCAGCGAAAGGAAATACCTTACCCAATATAAAATTGTCTCTACAAAATATGAATGCAATGGATTATACGACTACAGAAGGAGATAATAGCATAAAATTAATAAATAATTTAAATCCAATCAATAAATTAAACAATGTAACATTAAAAGACACTACTAGTTTTGAAAAACATACGGAAAGAAATAATAACACTGAATATGGCGCATTGAGATTCCTTAATAAATCGAAACTAATATCTACCCTATCTCCAAGCTATAACACTGGTATACGTTTGTATCCAATCAAATCAATAAGTAATTATGAAACAACAAGAAAGCTGAATACCGCACTTTTTAGAAATGGGAATCAACAAATTATGAGTACAACAGAAAATGATATGAAATTTGCGTATCACGGCAATGACGCGAAAAGTAGCAAATTTAGTAATAATAGCACTATTGGTACTAAAATAAATGAAACAACTGCAATAATGTTACTTACAGACAATTTATATAAGAAAGCTGATGATTTGGATAATCCTAAGGAAGGTGCTAAAAGTGTAGTGCGGAGAAAAAAATTAAGTTCTACGAAGTCATCAGGGATAGCACAAGTAAAAATGGGAGATCTAATAAATGACACTACTCAAAAGTTAATTAATACCGAGACCCATGGTGCAATACTACAAAATTTTCATAATACTAAAGCAACAAATCCATACTTAGAGTATCAAATAAGTTATGATTTTACTAAAGATACTAGTACCATCACTTCAAAATCTTTATTGGCTACAAATGCAACCTTATCTAATGGCAATAAGAAAGAAGATCAAAACACTAATAAATTACCTTTAAATAAAGGAAATCATTGGACCATAATGAGTAGAAGATTTGATCCTCACAGTATCCAATCCTCTATTAAGAATATTGAAGTGATTGAAAATAAACATATTTTAAAAAGATTTGAAAATAAGACTACTAAAACTTATAAACAAATATCAACAGAAAATAGTGTTACTCAAAATAATGATGCTTTTATTCCTGTCGATGATACCGTGCAATATGGTTACACACATAAACTTGATGATAATCGTGAACATAAGATCTTAAACAATTTACATGATAATTTACCATCAAACCACAATTTACCAACTTTAATTATTCCTCCAAATATAAGAAATAGTCAAAGTGAGAACAGTTATAAAGTCACTTTGGTAAACATAAATAAATATATAAAGAGTAACAGTGAAAAGGATTCGGAGAAAAATAGAAACAAGCCTACAAGTGTTTATAGTATTTCAAAATGGAAATCCATAAGAAATACATCACAGATTGGCACACCCATCAAGCAAAAGTATAAATCCAAGAAAGAAAATAACGAAACCAAAGAAGAACGCTTTACATTTCTTAGAGCAAATCAAATTGATAAGGATTACACGGCAACCTTACTTGCCAGATTTACGACTCCGATTCAAGAGCATTCTGGTGATTTTGAATTTCGTATGACAAAGTCTATTTTCAATATACCAAGTAAACATAACATTTATGATGTTGATACTTCAACTCAAAATGTAATAACCAATAACAATTTTAACATAAATCAATATGCTGTCACTACACAGCAATATTTTACAGAACTAGAAAATAGCACGACTAAACTCTTAAATACTACACATAAGCCAAGAAAAGTAGATAATATCACCATTTCTACGATTGAAAATAATATTTACGACATGCGAAATACAACTGATTATAAAGTTAGTTCTACATCACCTACATCAAAATTATCTACAGAATATTTTAACATACTTGAACCCTCAATGTATACATCATCATACAGGACTGTGCCGGTAAGATTAAAATACAAAATTAGGGATTCTTACCCAAAGAATAGCCTATTTCCAAAAAATACTACGGAACCTACTGGACGCAGCGAATATCTTTTAACGGAAGGAGATAATTTCCACACGACAAACAATGCCGATTATATTTCAGCTAGCGCATTTGATGGAACAAATCCTTCTTTAACGAAGAATGATTCACAGAAACAAATAAAACGAATACCTTATAACCGGGATTTAAATACATCTTATGAGAGTACTTTTGCTCAAAAAACATCTGAAATTATTCCTAAAATAGAAAATACTGACGCTGAGAACGTAACAATAGATCAATCAAATTTCGCTTATATGACATCACAAAATATAACGAAGAAATACTTTACTAAAGAATTTAAAGTAACTACACGAGATGTAAATCCAAGTATTGCTGATTCCGAAAATTTCAATAAAAATCCTAGAGAATTTAGATTTGAAATGCCTACAATGAAAGAAAATGCTGTTAACGCGTCATTTCAATCGAAGAAAATATCTTTAATTACTCCATTAACTATTTATAATTCTGACAAAACTATTGATACATCTTCCCAGGATATTCATGACAAGGATGTGCAGATCTTGATAAAATATACAACTCCTTTGATACAACGAAACTATAAATCAAATCCCATTATTTTCTACCGAATACATACAAGCCATAATTTACACGCCCACGACGAAGATGGGAAAAAGTCAATTAAAATAACCAAAATTAATATATTGAACAACTTCGTTGAAAAACACGATTACAAAATAGAAATTCCGACAATTGCGTTTGATAAAGCGACGCCGGTGACTCAAAAGATTATTACTGCTTTTCCAACAAAGTACAAAAGCTTTGAGAAGACGGTTTATGAAGAAAACAGAAAGGATAATGTGACACATTCCTTAACTACCCCAAAAGCTATGCAAACTGATTCGTCTACACACACAACAGTATTAATTACAAAGCAAAATACACAAATAACTACGCCGACAACAACCAAGAGGGTTAAAACAGTAAAATATAATACATATAAACCAACAGAGATAGATGAACTTGATTTACCTGAACAATCTAAAAATATACCAATAATTACGTCAACTAAAACAACACACAAAACTACAATTAAACCGCAATACGTTTATGACTATACAACTAAAATTATCAATGAAAGAATGAAATCAAAAATTACATACAAAACCCTGAAATTAGCCGAGCCAAAATCAAGAATGAATTCGAGCCAAGTTACAAATAATAGCACAGTACACTCAAATCCAACATGGAAATTTATTTCTAAAACTTATCCGAACAAAATGCAACTATTAGATCCATTTTCGAAAACCAATATGTATCCATTAAAAATGATGCCTCTGAAAACGCAGCGGAAGGTAATGAAAAGGATTCGGTTCGCCAATAAGAAGAAAGAGCCATTTGCAAACACAAAAGACGTATTTATAAGAAGATTTATACCACAAAATGTTATTAGAGACGTGCCTATGCTAAAAAGACCACAGTTCATTATTCCCAAACCAGCAACATCAAGACAGTTAATTTTGAAGCCAAAATTCGAACCAATAGATACTCCGAAAGATTACTTTCGGCCGAAACCTTTATTTATGAGGAACAATGATCATTTCTTTGGGAATGATTACCAGCCTCCTAAAAGACAACCTGATTTGAAATGGAGGAATAAAATTAGCTACATACAAGACGCTTTGAATCAATTTGCGCCGCAAACAAAAACGAGGATAGATACAACATTAGAAAGACCTGCATTACTGCCGACGTACAAACCAAAGTTCTTGAGAGACAGGATAGACTCTATAAGAAATTATCTTAATAATGGTGAATACGCGAAGCCGACAAAAAAACCTCTTGAACGTGAATATTTCTTAAAGGATTATGAAAATGAAGATGACAAGTCTTCAATGTTCTACTATCGAAGAGATAATCAAGACGAAGTGGAGACTACGACGGCCAAGAGACGAACGAGACGAAAACCGAGGACGTTATTCTTCCTCAGTCCGACTGTGCCCTACAATCATTATTTTTAAAGTTTTGTAAACCAATATACATTTAATAACTGATGAATATTGTGTTTTGAGTTTCTGCCCCTAACACCAAAGTACGAAAGTGGTTAACCAATAACTCTTAATTTACCGAAGTCCTATCTTATGAAAATCAAAATTGATATTTCTACTGCGTATAACAATTAATATGAGAAGAAAAAAAAAACACTACAAACCAAAAAATAATTTAACTTTATATTCGCGTAGTATATACGTAATACGTATATTTGGAGTTGGTGCCTAATTTAAATGAACAATGTTTTCGTATATATTTTGTTCGTGTATTTCTTTAGCTTAGCTGGCAATTTAAATTAGGCATCGCCTCCAAACATACGCATATACTAAGCGAATATAAAGGTTTAAATATTATTTGGTTTGTAGTGGTTTTGAAGTCCGTTTTATTTTTTTGTAAAAAGTTTTTATTTATTGCTTTTTATTAGTTAATTATGAAATGGTGTAAACAATACATCATCGATATACGATTGTAGCATTCGCGGGTCATCTGCAGTTAGTTATTAAAGAGTTCGATTGTCTATCTCCGAAGATCTTCATTAGATCCCAATAAATTATATACTAAAAAAAATCCCAGAAAAATATAATTTGAATAACGAAAACCCCATCCCAATCGGATCAGTAGTTTTTAAGAAACTCGCGGCCATACACATTTACATACATACATACGGATCGAATATAGAACCTCCTTTTTTTGAAGTCGGTTAAAAATACATTTTATCGCATTTATTTCAATAATAATAAAAAGAATTCAAGCATTTTCAACGTTTTCCAAGGAACTTTTAATACCTCGTAATGTCTTCATAATAAGAATAATATTATACTCAACCCTACTATTGTTTCTAAGTAAATAATAATAATACTTACTGCGCAAATTGAAAGCAAATACCCAACATTTACAGCCTTCTTCAAGATATTACTTAATGCTTTTCTTTCAATCTACTTCCACAATGTTCAAATAATTCTTTTAAAGGTAACTAGGTAAATATATTTTTAAAAGATATTGTAATAAATGTGATAGTGTGTATTAAGGTTTATGACTACGAGTGTTATCTGTAATATTTAAAATTATGCAGTTTAAATTACACATCTGCCACAGTACCTACAGTATTTCTATATTTACTTTCTTCAATTACATACACGTATCCATAAGGCCTCGTATGAAATGAAATGAAATAAATTTATTCGAACCTATAAAATGTTGTACATTATTTAGATTCCCTCAATATTAAAACTCTACCTCCAGTTCGTATACATACTCGCAGCAGAGATGTGACCAACACTACGGCTCGACGAACTTATTTATCTTATCTTACTAACATTATAAATGTGAAAATGTTTGTATATTTGAAATTTGGCACACGGGAGGATCATGTCCTGGATTAACACATAGGCTACTTTTTATCCCGGTAGTTTGCTCCCATGATAAATAATATATATTTTTTATATGATTCTTTAAGTTGATGACGCTGGCGTCGTACTGTGTTTTTGGGACTTTTTTAGAGGGAAAGGCTTTTCACGCGGGCGAAGCCGCAAGTAACACCTAGATTATCATAAGCAACAAATCGCCTGGCCACCCATATATTCGTTTATATACAGCACTATATTTATTCACACAAAATCAAGGAATAAACACAATCCGTCAAAAATATTTCGATCCCAAATTGAGATGCCTGTTTTATATCGTCTCAATGAAATTACGAGGATCATTTTTGTCCAACAACATCCAAATTTGTTTTTAACACGCTTTTATTAGGTTCATACGTATGTTAGTATGTAACGGAAACTTTGATCATGATTTTGAACCCCTTCAAAACGTCGGATTACATCGAAATTTGGTATACTTACCAAGGACCGATGACAATTCAATAAATTAAACGAAAGAACACGCTTTTATAGAAAATCCAACTAAAAAATAGAAAGTAAACTTTAATAAATTTGAATTAAGAATAGTGTAAAAAAAGTTAATTAATTATAAATAAGGAATATTTATAATTAATTTTGGAAATAATAAAAAAATGTATTTCATTGTAAAAAGAAGCGCGGGGTGCTTTTTAGGATATTATCAAAATGATAATCCTTTTGCTCATATCTGTCAATAAAATATTTATAACTATTGACAACATGCACCCCACGCTTTCTTTTTACAATATTTTTTTTTCTTATTTACACTATTCTTAATTCAAGTTTACTAAAATTGATTCTTTATTTTTAGTTGGACTTTTAGTAAAAGCGGGTTTTTTTTTTGCATAATATGCTATCGAATTTTTTCTCGGGTCTGAAACAGACCTCTTTAACGCGGCACGACGTGCACAGCATGCACACCAATTACATCAATTTATGAAAATTATAAAAACCTTTTCTCTGCAGGTGACCAGTTGGTGGTTAGACGACATGTACCTGAAGGTGAGACTGCCTTTGCCGATCAATTCCAACCCTGGCATGGTGTTCCCTCGTCGCAAGTTCGCCAAGATGGAGGAGGTAGCTGATCTTGGAGCGTTGTTCATCGATGATCTGCTGGACTACAAGGAGATGCTGGACAGGTATTTATATCAATTAGCAATCAATCAAGTACCCTCCCCCACCAGGATGGTACTTGATTGGTGCGTACAATAACACGTTCTATAGAACCTTACCAAAGCAAATAATGTTACTTCTGTCCAATTTTTATTAAATTACAAACGAAATAAATATTGAATCCATCACTCATCTTTCTATAATTAATATTATGTTATCCTCAATTTTGAATTTATTTTTATAACACATTCAAATATGGAACGACGATTTCGGCTTGACCGTTTATGTTTCAAGATAGCGTTTCAATTCACGCTTTATACTTCTTGGCTAAATCAAATAATTATTTATTTATTTATTTAACTCTTTATTGTACATCACACACAGAAAAGAAACATTTGCATATACAATAGAGACTACACTTAAACAAGAAGTACAAATGGCGGTCTTATCGCAATCGGCGATTTCTATATTATATTAACTAAATATTAATTTTAGGGGAGAGCTCCCTCTAGAAAGGGCAACTAGCCGCGAGAAGGGTCAGCCGCTGTGCATGGAGCAATTCTACCGTCTGCTGGGCGTGTGTCGCATCCCAGAAGTGGGCAGAGATAGACTAGATCTCCCGCAGATTAAGAACGGGACTGAAGAACAAGAGGAGCTGGTTGTTGTGGCTTGCAGGAATTATGTAAGTTTTATTTGAAAGGATAATGCTAAATATGAAACTATGGACAAAATAAGTTTTATTTATTTATTTATTTATGCATTTAGGTACACTAACAGCATAACATATCACATATTATCATGTAGGTTATATTGTGGAACATTATAAAATTACAAATATGTATGCCTATTATAAGTGTACACAGCTTTGACCATAATGTGTTAACTAGAAGCTAAAACTATAAATTAGGTTAGAATAATTCAATAACAGACAACTTAACATAAACAAAGTGGCTTAGTATACAACAAAAATAAACTGCTATCGAAATTTACCATTTTTAAACTAAATAAAACTAAAACTACAAAGGACTTTACAGGTATAGTGTTGTGAAAATTACGTAGACACCATAGAGAGTCATAAAAAGTGACAAGTCATTTAGAAAAAGTGTTTCAGAAAAAGTGTTTCAGCATCCTATTTCTAAACGTATTTTTAGAATCACTGAAGATATCTAACTCGGGTATTTTAGCATTAAAATCGTTATAAGTGTTGCACATTCTGGCTATCGGGTGATGTAGTCCGAGGTTTTTACATTAACATGCACTGCCTGATATCCATTCGAACGTAGATAGCAAATACTGGCAAGTAAGTTGGACGTCACCCAGACAGCATACCGTAAAATCAATAGTGCATAACTTTTTGCTAAGTAAATTAAACATGTTAGCAACTTCTTCGGGTTATGAATGTTAAAAATTTTAAGCCTATGAAGATTAGGGGCAGGATAGGATGGCATAATACCTATAATAGTATAAGTCAAATTATTAGGGGTCCGTACCTCAACCTAGGCCCAAGTGCGAGCGTAAGCCTATTAAACGGCTGTGTATAAACTATTTTTTAAATAAATGTATGTTGTTGTGTTTTTTTTTAATTCGGAAAAGTGACAAGACAACTTGACAAAAGAAAGTCTTTAACATAAAAAAAAAGAAAACTACATTAAACCTATACAGAACAGAAATGTGCCCGGTAAATGGCAAAAGGCTGGTCTCCTATTAAATCGGACCTAAAAACAAAAAATGTGGGTACTACAGATCTACCTACCCCTGAAAAAGCAAAAAAAAGGTGGGATGCTATGTATTTATTTCAATCTTATAATGATAAACATAACACTTGTATTGTAACGATGCCGTTGGAACGGCATACATTTCTTTACGAGCTGAGGTTTTAGGAATCGGTAAGCAAAAATGATTTTTGCCCGACCCGAGACTTGAATCAACCTTTCCATTTTCACAATAATCTAATCTCAGTAATAATCTAACGAGACGTAAATATACCTCAACAAGCAAATCGAAGAAATTGAATTTATTCTCCCTTCCTTCAAGTCACCCCTTATGTTCCAACGAGCCCCAAGTTCCTAACTTAGTTACTCGGTATAACTTGGAGATAACTTCGTTAGCACTTAGGGTCTGCGGACGGTTCATCACTTAAATGTACTTAGTTTAGCGTACAAAGTTACGATGTCAATGCTTAAGAGAGTTGGTTTTACTTAATAATAATGTAAGGATGTTAGTTTAGTTACTTCAGAATTATGCTTCTAGTTTAATTTAGGTAAGTGGTATTTCTATACATACAAACCAGTCCGTTAATTTGTTCGTTTATCACTTATATTGCTATACTGCTTTTGATACAAGATTCACGTATTATACTTTAAGCTAGGTTTTGCTCGCGGCCGGCAAGAGGTTTCCGGGATAAAAGTCTCCCTTATATTTTCCTGGGATAAAAAGAAGCCTAAGTTACTCAGGTATAATGTAGCATTCTAATGGTGAAAAAAAATTGAAATCGGTCCAGTAGTTTGAGTTTATTCGTTACAAACGTACAATAATACAAATCTTTCCCCTTTATAATACTAGTGTAGATGAAAAAGTAAGGTCGTTTGACGATCACGAAGAAGTTAGTACTGAATGTTACATTTTGATACAAAATTATAAAAACGCACACCGGACATCACATTAATTAAACTTCGATATTTAACACCCTTCTCGGCTGGACTTACTAAACAGTACCTACCAACACCGAAAAATACACGAAAGGACGATAGACTCTCCTCTAGCACGTCATGGAACGGATGTGAATTCGGCGAAGTGTGTGTGCAATTGTTAGCTTCTGCGAAATCCTTCGGAGATTTCGAGCCTTATCTACCTTATCGGACTCGTATACATTCAGAATTCCCAGTAAAATTTTATAGCTAATATTTACATTTTCCAGTTCTACTCAATCCCCGTGAAGGCAATGGACCGCGGGCGACTCACCCCTGGGGAGATCCAGGCGCAAATTCTCCACGCCATGGTGGACGCGTCCGCAGCAGCGCCGGCACCTAGGGTCGGCCTCCTCACCTCCATGAATAGGGACCAGTGGGCGAGGGCTAGAGAGCAGCTCATTAGAGGTAAGAATTATGGCATGGGACTTAAAAAGCAGGCCAATTATTAAAACATATTTTAATGCTTGTATTTTCAAATATGCATTAAGTGTTGATTCATTAGACAACTAAAATTTCAACTTAAGTGATATAACATGTTAAATTATATTAGTATCGGTGAAAGCGACTGCTCTGTACACTCAAGTTTACCCTTTCTACAATACACCGACATTTACTGGTGGTAGGTCTCTCATATGTAAGATTCCGTCTGGGTGGGTACCACCGCAATGTCTATTTCTACCGCCAAGCAGCAGTGTGCATGCACTGTTGTGTTTCGGTTTGAAGGACATTGTAGCCAGTGTAACTACTGGACATAATGAGACTTAACATCTTATGTCTTTTGACATTTTTTTGGACTTCACATCGCTTAACATCAGGCGCGGTGAAGTCACTTTGCCGAGCTAAGTTAAAAAAAAAAAAAAAAAAAATGACGAGCGCAGTGGAATGCCACACAGTACTTTGTAATTCAAGTTGCTGGATGGTGTTGCTACTGTTTATGGGTGGTCGTATCGCTTACCATCAGGCGAACGGCATGCTAGTCTCGTCATTCAATGCCATAAAAAAAAACACCAATTAATCATAACAACTCTCTCTGTATAACTGGTGAAACTAAAATTTGTGCTCCCATAGAGGAGAACAACCGTTCGAACCTGGAGTTGATATCGCGCGCGCTGTGCATCCTCTGCGTGGACGAGGCTGGGGGAGACCGAGCTGATACCGACGAGCAGACCAACGCCATGCTGCGGGCTATGCACGGTGCCGGCACAAGGCACCACTCCGCCAACCGTTGGTTCGACAAAACTGTGCAGGTGACTTAACAACTAGATTTGTTTTGAGGGTAGATAAAAATTTGATATCTACCTACCCATCAGAAACTGATACAGACAAAGATAATTTGATGCTGTGGGCTGCTACAAGTAGATGTTCCAACAGCCGCTGAGTCGACAGGAGTAGATGATATTGCTATTCACTATGGTTCTGACCCAATAAATCTTGAGTATACTAGATCCTATCGCGAGTTGATCACCACGCCACATTATCATGAAATCGAATCCCGCAATTTTATTCTTCCCAGCTCATCATCTCATCAGACGGCACAGTGGGTATGTGTTACGAGCACAGCGCGGCTGAAGGCGTGGCCGTCATCAGGTTGGCGGAGCGAGCGCTGGCCAGGGCTGAGGTGGCTGATAGACCGGCTCCACCGCCGGCGCTCCTGCCAGCTCCTCAGGCTATGAAGTGGAATATCACCGGAGACGTGCAGAGAACCATCGAGCAGGCTGCTCGGGACTTAGATCGGTAATTTTAGATGATAATAGAAGTATAAAAATTATAATTATGGGAGTTTACCTATTATAAGGTTTTGGAAGGATAGGATATCATTTACAGGCTGTAGGATAATCTATAAATGCACGATGAAGTATTAGAAGTCTTTTGCTTAAAATCATTTAACAAAAATATTTTGTCTAGCGCCATCTCGGACCTGGATTTCAAGGTGTACACGTACCGTGGCTATGGGCGCGAGTTCATGAAGTCCTGCAAGACCAGCCCCGATGTCTACATCCAGCTCGCACTGCAGTATGCTTATTACAAGTAAGATAACTAACACCATCATTTGCTTTTTGAGAAATTTAATTTAGAAAATACGAGTGATGGATATTCAATCTCTGAGATTTGCTGTAAATTTTGTGCTCGGTAGAAGACTTTCCCCTATGAAACGACGAAAATAGCGT
Organism: Sphinx pinastri; assembly: GCA_947568825.1. Classification (NCBI taxonomy): domain Eukaryota; kingdom Metazoa; phylum Arthropoda; class Insecta; order Lepidoptera; family Sphingidae; genus Sphinx; species Sphinx pinastri. Next base: position 1,010,459 of record OX387627.1, on the reverse strand, counting down.
CGATCATCTACCGATGAAATCTTTGCACTTCTGTCTACCTTGTAATTGATATTGACATGTAGCACTTTTCCTAGGATGTACGGCTACCTAGTCACCACATACGAGTCAGCGTCCCTCCGCCGCTTCCGCAATGGCAGAGTGGACAACATTAGATCTGCCCACAACGGAGCCCACGCGTGGGCAGCGGCAATGTGCACCGCTGAGACTCCCCCGCTGAACGAGGCTAACGATGATGGGCAAAAGAAGGTCTCCTTTAATTTGTATGCGGTAAGAATTTTGGTTAGTGCTATTTCCAAATATTATGAAAATTGTATTAAGTATACTATAACAATTTCAACAATATCAGTTTACTCAAAAATAGTTTCAGGACTTGTTATGATTAGAACTATTAAAAGAAGTAGTATTTTTCTGGAAGTATTTCCAATTGCGACTATATCTTATCCACCAATTTGTAATTCATTTTACCTCACCTCCCATGATAGAAAGATAGCCATAAAATGAAAATAAATATATTATGACGCATTTAAACCTCTCCTAGGAGCAAAAGAAACTAGAACTGTTCGAGGAGGCAGCACGCAAGCAGACAGTGATCATGGAGGCCAACATCCTGGGCCGCGGCATCGACAACCACCTCCTGGGGCTGAGGGAGGCGGCGCGAGAGTCCTTGGGACAGCTGCCACCGCTGTTTAACGATGATACTTACAAGCAAATGATACATTTCAAACTGAGCACTAGCCAGGTAAGTTAAATAAGCTTTCCTAAATTTGTTAAGTTTGCATTGCTTGGTGTCATCATCATCTCAGGTTTTTGAGCTGTATAGCCTCATTATGTCGTTATTAACCACGCAGAAAACATTTCGGTGGTTTAATTTTTCAACTATAACTAGGACTTGCTGATAGTTAAAGAAAGAAAGAAAGAAGGTTCATCCTTTTTTTGTGTGGAATTCAGATATTTTCTCTTTCTCCTGGATTTCGCTAACGAAAGTTGATTATGGAATTCACACAGGTCGCGACCACGACCGAAGGCACATTCATGGGCTACGGCGCAGTGGTGCCAGACGGCTACGGCTGCAGCTACAACCCGAAGAAGGACTGCGTGATCTTCTGCATCTCCTCCTTTACTTCCTCCAGCGTCACCAACACGGAGGCCTTCCGTCAATCCTTGGAAGAGGCCCTGGACTCCATGAAACTCATGTTCCAGGCAAGGAAAGTAGAAAACTAATTTAATTGAAACGTTTAAAAAAGATTTTACGGTTCTTCTTATAGCACAAATTTATCGTCGTACTCAACAAACGATCCCGATCACTTTTTTCGATCCACAGTGAAAATGGACCAATCAGAACAAAGTATTTTGACATGCTTTCAAATGACTTATTTTGATTAGTTTATTCTCGGGGTTGGGTCGAAGATTAAATTAAGGATCGTTTGTTGAAAACGGCCGATAATGGACATAATCTCACAGTATTGAAACGTTTTAGTAAACATCTATCAATAATAAATGATGAACTAATGAACAAGAAAAAGAATTCAATTAAAAAGGACTTAAAAAGTAAATTATTATGACAATTTCTTAAATGTATTCATATTTTATCATAGCGAATACGCACATTATGTAATTATAAGGAACGATACATATCAAAATTGACTATTGGAGTTAAGGTATACACGTAGAAATCAAAATTAAAGAATTTATTAAAAGTAGCTTCAAGCTGTGTGCAATTATATATTTCGAAATTAATATGAAATGTTTTGTCCTCAAAGTGGGCAGTAGTTATACTATACCTACTTACCATGTCTTTAAATAAAACAATATAATGGAACTGTAACTTTCAATTATTAAAATAACAATTATTACTGACAAAATGTAACTTAAGATTTCATAAATATTAATTTGAAATGATTAAATGAACCGTCACTAATAATTATATAATTTTTACTTATGTAAAAAGTGAAACAAGTAAAAAAAATATAAAATCAAGTAGGACAATTTTACGATGATTTTTTTTTATAAATGAAACATGGTGAACAGTCAATAGGTATTCAAGTTGTTTTAAGGAAATAAAAATAAAAATCCGTTTTAATGAAAAAAAAATCAGCAAACGGATACAAAAAAAATGTTAGCATATAAAAATCTTTTACAAGCACGAGAAGAATATTTGCTTGATAATTAATTTACTCGACTTATTTAAAATTAAGATCGCTTAAAGCATATAGATCTCAATAATTTATTTATTATAATATTCACACGTTTTTATTGAATTGATAGATATTAGAGTTTTAACAACTTGTTGCTATTTATTGAGTTTAAATATTAATCAGCGTCATGGCCGCTTTTTTAAAGTTTATAGAAAGTTCTGTTGTTTTTTTTACAAATATATCTAATATTATAACTTTATGAACGGTATACTTCTACTAAAGTTTTCTTTTTCTTATATATTTATACATTCGTTGACGATTACCTTGAATTTAATATTCGAAAGTATTCTAAAGTTAAATATACATTGAAATAGAATTTTAAGTCTATATTGTAATCGTACATTACTAATAAACGCTTATTGTAATGAAATTTCTATTTAGAGAAATAAGACGGCTTTTATGAATTATAAACTTTAAAATATTAAATGTATAGTCTAAAGCACTATGTATAACAATATCTCTCAAAGAATCGTAGATGTAATATGTATTTATTTTGCCTGGAAATGAAATAATCTGAAGACTTTACTAAATCTGAAATGAGATTAGATGTAAGCTTACATTTCCTAGAAAAAAATGATATTAAAGTTAGACTAAAGAAAATACGTCAATATTGTGGTGATAACATGTTTAGAAACTTTTAAATACATATTTAAATAATATAATTAAGAAATAAGTCTAACGGTCGTTTTCAAAAAACCATCCCAATCTTAATCTTCGATCAAATCAAAATGCTTTGTTCCGATTGGTCCATTTTTGAGACGGATCAAAAAAAGCAATTGGGGGCGTTTATTGAAAACGACGGTTAGACATTACTTTCATAGCTATTTATTCAGTTCTAAATGAAAATTGCACCACTTTAATTCATTAGCGCAATAATTTTAGGAGAACAACGTTTTGTCATTTTCTACATCAAGTATTTATTTTTTATAAGTGAAACTTTGATTTAAATAGTTAAGGATAGGGAAAATACGGATACTGAATTAATAAATACATTAATTGCGTGGTTAATTCATGATTTTATATTATATTTAATTGCAATTGCATTTATAAAAGAAAATATTATATTTAATATATTACATAAGTAGTCTTGAGATACAATTATAGATGTAAGATTCGCAATGCATTTGTATATGTTGGAGAAATAACGTCCATTTCCAGATATTACTATAGATAGAAGAATACATCTGATCTATTATAGATTATTCAGAGTTTTGTTCAGATATTAATTGAACATTCTCAAATCTAGATACAAAAAAGTTTATTTTGGCTACATTTAACACACTGTATAACCAAACTAGGTTCATATTGTATTAATACAGTCTGTTTGTCTCTCTATAGATATGATCCAATCTTAACTAGATTAGAATTAAGTTCCAGCAAATACAAAGGCATTGTTAGTTGTAAGTAATTTATACATATCAATCATGGACTGTGTCGGCATGACCAGGAATATCAAAAACATATCAAAGATTAGGTTTAAGGCTAGATTTAAGACCATATCAGGTCGTTAATATTAAGAATCGGTAGGTATAATATATTTATATTATTTATATGAAAATATAATGTATTAGCAGATTTTACATCGCTTCAGGTTTTATTAATGTTGTCGATTTTATTTAACACGTTATACATTAATGATTATTAAAAATGTGTGGTTTGTAGAACATTTTGTTTGTAGAATATAAAAAAAATATTTGCATACTTAGGATATTTTGTGAATGATCTATGTCGTGGGTAGAAATTTATCTGGCTTTTCATTTTTCTATGTATTAAAATGAATAAGTGATATATAGTATTCGTGTATTTACTTATATGCATTTATATAATTATTATCCTACTTTTTATAATATTGTATTTTTATTGAAATAAACTTGTTTAGTCAACGAAATGTTCATTTTTAGCTATCTTTAAAAATAGTTAAAAATATTTTGTCCGATTACTGTTATAGGGAGTGTGCACGAACTATAGGGGGCAGCACAAAATCGACACAAGAGCCACAGGTGGATAAAAAAAGAAACTAGAACTAGAACTAGAACAATAATTTGTTTATATATTTTTTTAATATGACAAAAATGATAAAATATGTATTCCGGCCGAATTTTATTGATACCCAGCGTGCCCAGAATATGCTTTTTTTAGATGTGAGCTAGTTATTTTGATGTTATTGAAGCAAAATTAGGAGGTTATGTTCCCTTAATTACAGTTTTGTTTGTATTGAATATTATCTTTCCATTATATTCAGCCAGGACCCATATTCTATCATTTTTAACATAATAAAAGAATAATAAAAATATATTATAGCTTTGAAAGTTTCCTTTTTTATCCACATGTGGCTCTTGTGTCGATGTTGTGCTGCCCCCTATAGTTCGTGCACTTCCCTATAGGTGTAAATTTATATTTAAAAATGATTTACATTAGTAATCTACGCTTATTGATTATATTAGTTATTTAAATTTACTATCCATTATATAATGATATTAATGTAGTGATAAATGTTGTATTAAACACTGATGTAACTCATGAATGTATTAGAGGAATTTAAATGTTAGTGATTAATATTAAATTATCAACATAATATATTAACAAAATTAAAGGCTCAAATGGATAATTTCTATATCATTATTATGGTAAAACAATAAAATATGCTCTCACATCATTTTAAAGAATATATTTCCATGCCATCTATAAATGATAGGCTATAAGTGAAACAATGAAAAAATAAGTGCGAGGTTAAATATTCAAAAGTAAAATCTTAATATATATAAATCTCGTGTCACAATGTTTGTTCTCAATGGACTCCTAAACCACTTAACCGATTATAATAAAATTCGCACACCATGTGCAGTTCGATCCAACTTGAGAGATAGGATAGTTTAAATCTCAAATTATAGTCGCAATTTTAATTTATTGCTAATTATTTGTCTGTTATTATTTGACAGTCACAATTATCTTAACTCCAAATGATTCTAACAGATGTCGATACCTTTCGACTGGGTTGAGTAAGTAATCAATAGATGGCGCTGCTATGAATGATTCTAACAGATGTCGATACCTTTCGACTGGGTTGAGTAAGTAATCAATAGATGGCGCTGCTATGGTAAATCTACGAACGTGTCATATAAGCTACATTTTAAGCGGGACTTTTATACCGGGAAAACTCATTCACGCGGGCGGAGCCGCGGGCAAAAGCTAGTACAATATAAAAATAAAAAGATTTGCTTTTGTCTTCAGCCTTTACTATTAATATATCACGTATTATAATATATTGATCGTGTTCACATTAGTAAACGGTAGTGTTACCTTACTATATTTATATCTATCGGTGTTACCCACCCAAAATTAGATTTAGATTGTAGGACTTAGCCAGGTTTATATTTGTTAAATTATTGTTGTTACTATATGTTGTGTTAGAATATCTTTAAAAATCTTTTTATAGTGTTAAGAAATTTATATTTCATTCGTTGATTTTTTTGATTATTTTATAGAGGGAGAAATCTAGACAGTGGGTAATTTCAAAATAACTATGATTTGTATGAGAACAAGATATAATATTACAGAAGATTTTATTTATTTTTCTATATAATATGTATTATAAATACTGATTGATCAAGACTATAGAAGCAAAACTTAAGTATTTGTTAACATTATAAAAAGGTATAGGTGAATTTAGCAAATTGAGTGTTAACGATCACCAGTGATGCACTTGTTGCAGACCAAGTGTTTAAAACCGAGTGTTGCTAGCACAAAAAATGTGGTAGGTAATTGAGTAGAAAAATATTGTGAGAAATAGAAAGAAAAGGTACTTAATTAAGTTTTTTTTTACGTTTGACGTTTCTTTATGTAATTTTACGTTGTGACATACGAAAAGCAACTAGAAATGTCTAATATACACAAAAACGCGATATATCGTCATTTATCTAACGCATACAGTATATTGGACTCGTAAGGTCAGCGTTGTGATTACAACAATTTATTTATATTTTTTTGTTAATTACCATTTGATGTTGATTGTTTATGGTTTGAGTAGAACGTAGATGCTGTTTAATGAATAATTATATATTATTGTTACTTAAGCAATGTATGGGAAACAGAATATTAATTAATTAGAAACGAAATAATTATTATACGGTAGTCTCTCTGTTATCCGCCACACGTGGTTTCAATACATGTTTCACTAAACTTTAAGAACATTTGAAGTGAAGGTGGACTAGATGTACTTGAATTCATCTTTTTAGACTATTTACTGTTTCCCAACGCATTGCGAATGACTGTGTGTAACGGAAACATATCAAGTAGACTTACGCGTCTGTGTCAATTCTGTGTTACTCTCTCAATAAATATTAATGGGGAAATGTGTTTTTTATTTGTTGCAATTCTGCTGACAATGTGGGTGGTTCACAAACAATGGTTATATCCCACAATATTCCAAGATAGTCATTTAAACTCACTAAAATTCGAAAAATTTACCTATATTTTTTTGACACCAAATAAAAATCATTAGGTACAATCATAATGAATTAAACTGCAAAGATAAAACAAAAATATTGTATTTATTGATTGCACATACCAGATACATTGACATTTCATAGTTATTGCATAATATTTAAGCGTCGATAAATATTAATTACATTTTATTAACATATAAATACACGCTGCGTTACGCGCATTACGAAATCAAATGTCCAGGGTCGCACTGGCAATCGTCGTCTGATTTCACCTGAAAAAAAAACATAATATATATTCCTTTAGAGCTACAAATATTACACCCAGAATACTACTTTTGTTGAACAAGCTACTTATCATTCAGTTCTTTTTATATAAATCAATGAAGAGACGAATAAGCCGCTCGTCTATTTCTAAGAGACAGTACTATCTTAAAACAGTAGCAACATCACTCAAACTGCATAACAAAGCACTGCGTGTCATTGCACCGCGCTCTTTACCCTGAGACATAAGATATTAAGTCATGATGCCCGGTAATTAAATTGGCGACAATGAAAACAACCCAATAGAACCAACAGCGCATGCAAAATATTGTTTGGCGACAAGGAGACACTGCCTAATTCCTGCCAGTTGTATAAAAATTTTAGTGTTAAGTTTCAACATACCATGAGGAATGAGTGTAGACTCAAAGCAGCAGCAGTGGGTCGCTGGTCAGCCTCGTGCGTAAGACAACTCTCGCAGAACTGCCGGCCCTCCTCCGAGAGGGTGTCGGGGATCTCGGGCCGCCCGCCCATGCCCACCTTGAACATTATCTGGTAGTTGTCGTACTCGGGGAACGGGCGCTGTGAAGAATAGAGACATTAAATGCTTGTTTTATGTATTTATATACAGTCAGCCACACAAGTGTATAAATTCAAAAATTCATATCTGTGATATGAAATTGATATGATATCACCTTTACAATGAATTTGAGATTGCAGCTAACTGTAATGGCATTTACAAATATAATTGATCCGGTTTATTAGAAGAAAGGTCTACGTAACTACTTGAGGTTTCATCCCATAAGATCTAAGAAATCCAATTTCCTAAGTTGTTGCTGAGTTTTTTTAATAAACTATAGAGTAACCAGGATAGGTAATATTGCAATTGATAGTGTTGAGTGTTTACCTTTCCGGAAGCCATCTCAGTGACGACACATCCGAGCGACCAGATGTCGGCGGCACGCCCGTGACTGTTCTTCATGAACACCTCTGGTGCCATGTACGCTGCACACATTACAAATTATTATTAAAATAAACTGTTTAATGAATCGAAATCAATCAATCTATTTATTTACAACATGCAATCGTTTCGTCCGTCTGTTTCTGAATTTATGAGTCGCATTCGCATTCCCTAGTCTATCAGTCTGCCCGTGCTTTCATACGTCAATTCTTCTGTCAGTTCGTTGGTCAGTGAGCCAATTATTTGAACAGTCAATCTGTCAATAAGTCATTTTGTCCAACCTTTATGGTTGGTCATTCTATTATTTATTATAATAAGCATATTACCTTGCGTGCCGACGAATCCTTGCAGCTCGTGCGGCGCGGTGGTGTTGGCTCGGATCTTGGCGGCACACCCGAAGTCGCCGAGCTTGAGGCAGTGTCCGTCGTTGGTGAGGAAGATGTTGCCGCCTGCGAGTGAGTACTGGTTAGTGCTTACGTGAGGAAATAACCTGCATTCATTTATTACGTCAACATTTCATAAAGATTTCCACTTTTTGTATGAGTGCTAGGCTTCAAAATATAACCAGGCTCAAACTTTATGGATATTAAAGGGGCAAAAATAAGTATCATGGGTCCATTAAAAAATATTTTTAGACGTCTTTATTTATAACTAACTTTTTCAAAACGTTAATATTTAGTGTAGTTTTTAAGCAAAATAAAATGACAAACTTCAAAATCGTAGGACTTTAAATACACAGGCGTAGTTTTTGGTAGTACTATCTAAATATATATAAAGTATCCATATAGTTATAGTAATATAGATGGTCAGAATTTGAAGGGCGTTTTTGGACATGAAGCGGCGATAGCCTAGTTGGGAGTGGAACGGACTGCCGAGACGAATGTCCGCAGGTTCAAAACCCAAGGGCACGCATCTCTGACTTTTCTAAAAAGTTATGTGTGTATTCTTTGTGAATTATCGCTCGCTTTAACGGTGAAGGAAAAGATCGTGAGGAAACCCGTATACCTGAGAAGTTCTCTATAGGAATTTCGAAGGTATGTGAAGTCTGCCAACCCGCACTAGGCCAGCGTGGTGGACTAAGGCCTAAACCCTCAGTTGTAGAGGAGGCCCGTGCTCAGCAGTGGGCAGTAGATAATACAGGGCTGGTATGATGATGATGATGATTTGGACATGTGGTTAGTCGGAGCTGTCGCGTGTGGTGGTGGTGGTGGTGTGGTGAGGGTACGTACTCTTGACGTCGCGGTGCGCGATGTTCCTGTGGTGCAGCGCGTGCAGCGCGGAGAGCAGCTGCTTGGTGTAGCGGCGCGCGGCGTGCTCGGGCAGCGCGCCCGACGCGCACACCAGCGCCTCCAGCGAACCCTCCACGCACAGCTCCATGAACAGCAGCATCTCCTCCTGCACACACACACACACGATCACACTCACTCAACACGATAAACTATATCCTAATCCCTTCCTAGCCGATTTCGGCCACGGCGGCCAATCTCAACGGAGATCAGCCAGGTGCGCAGGAGATATTATAGTGCACAAGTGTGTGCGCAATACACAAGTGCACTCACTACTCCTTTACTCTCATAGTCCGGTGAGACGGCAATCCGACATGACCGGAGAGAGATCAGGCGCAGGACCAACGGCTTTACGTGCTTTCCGAGGCACGGGAGTATCACACCGCCAACTTCCTGACTCCGAGCTGCGACTGAGTAATTTTTAAGATGGAAAAACCCAGTCACAATGTTTTTGGCCCGACCCAGGATTCGAACCCAGGACCTCAGCGCGCAAATCGTACTCGTAACGCGTACGCAATACAACTACGCCACCGAGGCAGTCAAAAGTTTTTTTGGTAAACTATATCCTACTAATACAATAAACGCGAAACTTTGTAAAAATGGATGTATGTATGTTTGTTACTTTTTCACGCAAAAACTTCTTAACGGATTTCAATGAAATTTGGCACACGGGTAGATCATAATTGATGATGAGCCTGGATTACTACTATTACTTTTTATCCCAGGAAAATATAAAGCAAGACTTTTATCCCGAGAAAACTTATTTACGTCGGCGGAACTGCGGGCAAAAACTAGTTTGCAACATAATAACCACCAAATATATTTGTCTTAAAAACCCTTATTTTGCCAGATTAAACTACAGTGCATACAGTTTACATAACAAGTTTGAACTAAGATGCTGAGCACGCTGCGTGCTGCAGTGTCGAGCGTGTTGAGCGTGTCTAGCGTACCCGGTGCAGCTCGCAGCCGTAGTATCTGACGAGGTGCGGGTGCGCGACGCCCTCGAGGACGCGCAGTTCGTTGGCGGCGCGCTGCAGGGCTCGCCGGTCGCCCGCGCCCACGCTCAGCTCCTTCATCGCGAGCAGCTGACCGCTCTCCGTGTTCACTACTGTGTACACCTGATAAACACAACACATAACACGACGTTAAGGATCTTTCTTATCGAACTAAAAAAAGCACCGCAATTACAACGAAAAATTTAACTGCTTATATAAGTGAAACAACAAAATAATGCTTAGCTGAATGATAAACGCCCGTGAGTAAATAATGTACAGTCAGCAGCATAAGTAACTGTACAAAATCAAAATATCGTATCGCTTATATATGCGTAAAGTTAAACTGATACATTCTTTTTCTGCGTTTGAAGTAAAGTAAATTTCTTTTATTTTATTACGTGAAGAGAAAAAAAAGATTAGTAAGTACACAAAAGTTTGTAGGCAATTTGAAATTTTGAATTTGTTCAGCTACTTATGCTGCTGACTGTACAATGTCACAAATGAAATACCGATTAGAAATTCGTGTGTACCGTACTCATTACTAATTCTTTTCTTTATAACACACAGTGCAAAGACAGTGTAGAATTTAATTCTCATTTAATAGAGAGTGTGGACACGCAAGCAATCACATACTTATCGACAATAACAGAACAATGGTCCGTGCTTAGCAGCTGTCTAACTTCCTGTTTTCCTGATGCATTAATGAATGAGATATCATACCTTGCCAAAAGCCCCAGCGCCGATTTTAAGGCCACGCTGCCACTTGAACGTGAGCTGCCTGAGTTTAGGCTCGTACGGCGTGACGGCGGGCTCCAGCACGCGGCCCACGCGCTTCTTCTCCACTAGCTGACGCTCGCGGCGTTGCTCGATACGCGACACGGCCGATAGGACCCGACGACGGTACGCTGTAACAATATTATCCATGTAGATTCAGGTCTGTTCAAACTTCAAGAAGGGTTAGGAAACGTGTTATTTTTTTTCCGACAAGTCAATGACTTTCATCCCCTTTCTCCACAGTGGTAATTACAGCAGAGCTCATAAATATCGAAGAACGAAATATAGTCCGTGCTCCCTCCACAGTTTTTTTACGATATGTACTGTCGCATATTCATCAATAGGGAATGTAAATAAGATCAACTCGATATAGTTCAGTTCACATTAGACTAAACGAGGGAGCTGTGACTTAGGTAATACCATAGCTAATATAAATACTTACAAGAAGGATCTCCCTCGAAGAAGACGAGTGACGGTTCCCGCTCTCCGGGCGGTGTTGACGGTGTGCTCACGTCTTTAGTTGAAGAGGCCGATGGCAGGGGACTCTGTTACATAAATTAAAGTTATATTATCTGTAAATACAGCACATAAGGGCAGCCTTACGTTGAACAAATATCGACATTTTTTTATTTGATATCGATTTAAGAAGTATCGATCATTAATTAGGTTTTAAGCTGAGATATCGATTAAACAACTATCGATCAATACTAATGTAAATTGTCTACAACTATTTTGTTCTTTGGTGAGAATATGAAGCCCTTACATGTAGACGGTGTCGAGGACGTGGCGAAGGTGCTGGACCTTCTGGAGACTTGGCCGGCGGAGGCCTGGAGCCGATCACGTGCGAGATGCAGCCGTCCATCAGCTGTTTCAATTCCTGAAATTAAAATACCAAAGTTAATACTTTAAATAATTTTATGTAGACACAAATGGGAGGCTAGTAAGAAGTCATTTGTTGGCAGGTTAGAATATAACAGCATCGAATTTGGACCAATAAATGGGTATTTTCCTATGTTGGATTTTGTACACTATTTTATATGTAACAGCAAATAGTCCGAAAAAGTAGCCCTTCTGTGAAAACTGCATTAAAATTGGTTAAGGAATGAGGGAGTAGGTAATTCATATATCAAATATTTCAGAGTGCAGGAGTGTAGTGGGATTATCGCTTCGTCTCTTTCTTTCGCACGCTTCCTTATACCCGATGACGTCACGATCGCATATTGCGCCTCTTTTCTCATTTTTTGACACTTACCCATTCTACCGAAATTCAAAGGCTTATAAATAGTTGATTTTTGTCTTGATTTGAATTTTTGTGTTAGTGTTAGAATTTATATGAGTAAGTATTTACTAGAAGTAAAAAACAAAAATGAGTTAAATATCCTATTATAAAATAACTAGTATCCGCTCGTGGCTCCGTCCGCGTGAGAAAGCTTTTCCAGGATAAAAATATTTTCCCGGTATAAAAAGTAGCAGTCAGGAGTAATGTAGTTTCCAATTAGTGAAAGAAATGTCAAAATTGGTTCAGTAGTTCCTGAGATTAGCGCGTTCAACCAAACAAAAAAACTGTTCAGCTTTATAATATTAGTATAGAGTTAGGATAAAAGTTTTGTAACGGTATTTGTAGCGTGCTAACCAGATATGAAAATCAGTCGAAATGTCAAACTAATAGTGGAAGTGTCAGTTGGGTGTATAAAAAGGCTGCCTTATCGATGTGCACTCTCATTGTGGCTCATTCCGGCTCATTCTGCTCATTAGTGCTGAGTCTCGTAGTCGATCTCAGTCGTAGTCTTAGTGACAGTTGAGTAAGTTGATCATTGACTTTCATGCTGGTCGGTTAGTTGCTGATATCTTTGTAAATGTATTTCTGTTAAATGTGTTTATGTAAAACCAGTGATAAATGTGTTAATGTAAAATCAGAAATAAATCGTTTTTATTTAAATCAAAATGGCTTCTGTTTCTAACTATAGATAAACAACATAATATTTACACATAAAAAAATGCAATTTACCTTAAACTCCTCCTCACTAAGGTGCTTAGTATTGCAGGGGTCACAAGCCAACGTTAGGAACTCTAGACCTTGACTCGCCCATCTGAAAATAAAACGAGTCAGGTATTACTCTTGATATTATCTATGGTTAGATAAATTTTATGCAAATCGAGGTCGAAGTGTTTAGTATTCTTAGTAGTGTTACATTAGGCTCTAAACATATTTGGTAACATATTCCCTCATTCTTTCATCTGTCTTCCTTTAAAATAGTCCCAACGCCAGTACTTCGTATAGGACTGCGTGGTAACTGAATTGATTAATCAATTTATTTATTTTTTATAGTCTCTGCAAAGTGGAGAAAGGTCCAGGTAGTATCGCCTAGCGAGAGATGATTATCTGATTAAATAAAACGAGTATTTACGGCGTAAACTGTGTTAATTATTTGTAATAAAGTAAAATTACATAATACAATGGCGAACCGCAAAAGCAATCGTAGAAGAGGGCCGGGGCTCACAACGCCAAGAGTGAAAAAGACAACAACATATCTAAATACAACATGACAGAAGGCGCCAAATACAAATTTATACTAACATCCCTCGGTATTCGACTAAATTTTGTCGGCCTGTTTGGAGTGGCATACAATGGCTGATTCTGTAACGCGACACACTTACGAGTGCCACTATGGAGTTTTAACACCTTCTGTGCAGGTGCTACATCCTACATAAAGGGCACAGGCAAATAACAGGGAATGTCCTAATTAATGAATTTTGAGAAAACACAATTTGATAGTTTAATAGTTTATTATTTTTATTGGGACAAGAGAGAGAGAGAGAGAGAGAGTTAGTATATTAATTTTATGGACATTCCCAGTTTTTTTCGTTTTGGCCTTAAACAAAACTGGATTTTTGCGCCATCTGTTAACTTTTTTAATATTCTAATAATTAGAATTCAACATACCATAGACAAAGATAATTATGATTCTATACAAAAATAAAAAATATTAAAATTTGTGACATTCCCTGTTATTTGGCTGTGCCCGTCATATGGTGGTATATCCTGCGCCCAGCGTCGCTCGGTACTGACCTGGGCCTGGTCCCCCGCCCCCTGTCACACCGGCGCACCACGAAGTCCATCCAACACCTCGCGAACTCGATGACGGCTCGGGCGACCCTGGCGGCCCACTGGCGCTCCTCGCCGCTGAGGGGCGCCGCACCCCCGCCGCCGCCCGCGCCCCCCCGCACCTCCTGCGGCGCCCGCGCTTGCGTGCCCAGCAGCAGGGCTTCGATGCGGGATTGAGTCTGCAAACAAAAACAGATTTCAAATTATCTATCGCCTTATTCTACGTTCAAAATTCAAAACTAAAATGTTGACTATGGCTAGTTTCAGGGTGTCGGTATTTCGTGACGGTGTGCGCGCGCATCGTAAAAATTTACTCTCATCATTTTTCCCTAACGCGCCAAAAGAAGTATAACTTCAATTATTCGATTTCGATTCGATTTTTATAAGTGTTATTGGATTTTTCTATACAGTATCAGCTCGGAGTCTGGAATTTATGCCCGATATGGCGATAAGCTCGCCCCCTATTACATCATGGGGCAGAATACGCATGGCGAAAAGTGGGTGCACTAGTTGCACCTCTGCTTACCCCTTCGGGGATAAAAGGCGTGAGTATGCGTATGTGTTGAAATATAATTTGGTAAAGCCATGCTGTAGATATTGGTGGATAACATGAATGGATTGCCTCACTGAGGCAGTGTCACCGTCTCACAGAAGTCATGTGAAGTAACAACTTTGGTGTGGCGTTTCATGTGTTCCATTTCATGCCATTCATTTAATATTAATACTGCATCTTTAATTCGCCTGATATAGTGGGTGTGTATAGGTGGGGAATATCACTGATAATCAGAAAAGCTAAGCTGTCATTTATCGACCTATTAAAAATCTCACCTGATTCTCCCCGAAGCTATTAAGCGCGTCAAAGACGTTAGCTTCGTTCTCTTCCACTACACTCTCGGACCGATTGAGCTTGGCCCAGTGCCTGCGGGCGGCGTTGGTGGTCACCGACGGGCGGCTGAGCGGCGCGTCGTTCACGAACCTCTGCAGCTCTTTGTGGATCTACACACAGGATGGTAAAGGTACTTCAATGAGGTGATTAAAGGAGGATTTGTCTCTCGATGGTAAGGCTCAAAGATATTCTCTGGCACTACAATGTGACTTCATTGCACTTAAAGTGCGATTTCGCAGTGTAGCAGAAGGTGCAACAGGTCACGCCGAAAATATGCTACTTTGTTGAATGTAAAACAAATGATGCCAGAACGAGATGGATATTTCATCATATTGCGTACGTTGATCGCTTTACATGTTCTTACACCTTTTTAATCGTATTCAGCCCATTTCTAAATAGATAAAGAAACA
The DNA here is from genome assembly GCA_947568825.1 of Sphinx pinastri. Taxonomy (NCBI): domain Eukaryota; kingdom Metazoa; phylum Arthropoda; class Insecta; order Lepidoptera; family Sphingidae; genus Sphinx; species Sphinx pinastri. The sequence continues at coordinate 995,143 of OX387627.1, read as the reverse complement.
CAGACAACAAACACAACACTCAAAAATCTATACCATGTTTCGTATTGTTCAATCAATTTTATTTCTCGAAGCAATCTTAAAATGCCACACTATCCAATTCATACTTAAATTTTAATCCATATTTGCAATAACATTAACCGCACTTGTGGGACGTGTTAGTTCGTATTTTAAAGTTCCTATACGCACCGCCAGAGATAGCATAAACGCGCTGTAAGCTCGTATGCACCATTAAGGATAACGCATTACACATCTCTACTCGTATCAGCGCGTATGTATACATACATCATCCTAAAAAATAAAAGCTTATCACCGCCACAAACATTTGACGCAAACCGAAACACTCAAGAGACAAACACCACAAAAGCAAGCAAGACCAAGACCCAAAGCCAACGCAGCGGACGGTCACTCAGGCCAGCAAGTGGTGATCCCGTGGGGTCGGTACCATGGGGTTGAAGGACTCGTGCAGCAGGACAGTCTCGGGCCTGCGCCGGCGCATGACGGGGGGCGGCCGGGGGGGCTGCAGCGAGGCGGGGCGGCGCCGCAGGGACGCGCGCTCCTCGTACATAGTGAACGGCGCGCGCGCATATTTGTACAGCTCTTTGTCCAGCTGCAAGACAACGTGCGGTCAGCGTGCGGAAGCTGCTGTTAAATGCTGTGCTGTTACTTGCAATACATATGTTGTCGAAAATATTTCGAGCTCAACCCCCATCTGTATTTTTTATTTATCGATGAAACCTAGGAAATAGTTGTGTAACGATGGTGTATGATGAACCATTGTACAATGGTAGTTTTACATTGACATTAGATGCTGGATTTTGGAATACACAAATTCGCTCATTCGAGAGAACAATTAAACATCTTACTATTCATTTTACATAGAAAAAGTGTGACTGTTCCCGCAAAAAAACATTCTGGAATTAAATTATAATAGAGAGAGTAAAAAGAAAAAACGTGCTATTACAAAGAAACACAAGGGCGCCGGATATTAGTACAACTTACACAAATCCTACTATTAATATTATCAACGCGAAAGTTTGTAAGAATGTATGAATGTATGTTTGTTACTCTTTCACGCAATAATTACTGAACGGATTTCTATGAAATTTGGCACACGGGTAGATCAAGTCCTGGATTAACACATAGGCTACTTTTTATCCGAGAAAATATAAAGCGGAACTTTTATCCCGGAAAAACCCATTCACGAGGGCGGAGCCGCGATCAAAAGCTAGTTTATAATAAAAGAACTGAACAAGATTAATCGATTTTCTCTTCTCATAAAAACGGATACAATGCAGGTTTCACTACTGTGTTAAGCGACACTACACTATTGTGATATTCCAACGACCTACGTACACTATTTCACTTGTAGATTCTTACCTGTGACTAACTTCATGTTACTAAAAACCAAATCGGCCAACCTTCACCAACCTCTAGCGCCATCCTTCACTATCATTTACACCTAAGAAAGAGAAAATGAGTGTTTGTTTGTCCTCACCTCGAAACCGACTTTGAACACCTGCAGCAGTAGCTCGCGCACGCGCCCGCTGACGCTCTCGTCCAGCTCACGGAAGTACTCGTCAGACACGGACGCGTCGCTCTTCTTTAGGATCTCATGCAGGTTCTTCACTATGTAGTCACGGACTGTCATTAGACTTTCCTGTCAATGGGAATTTTGATTTAGTTTTTTTCTAGTCTTTATTGAGTTTGATCCTTATAAACGTAATCATAAAGTTGGTTTTGTTGTGTCGTGACTCGTGGCAACATTAACATGTTTTGTCCTTCAGTGTGCGCGGACAGATTAGACAGACTTGCTTACACGCGCATTCGTCCTAATAGGATGCAATTTCCAGATTCCACTTGAAGTTGGAATATAATATTGTTCTTAATAGGGTAGTTTCCTGTGTTTGATTTTGTAAATTATCTTATATGTAACAGAAAATAATACGAAAAAGAAATTCTTAAGTGAAATCAGCATCATTTTGGTTGAAAAATAAAGCAGTTATGTATATTGGAAATATTTTTGTGAGCAAAAGTGGGGACGTGGAGGGGATCGCGCCTTCTCTTTCGCACGCACGCAGCGTTATGACGTTGACATCACAGTGTAATGTTACTGTTACTTGACAACTACCACTTCCACCAAATTTCAAAGTTTTATAACTTACTAAGTATTGCCCCAATTTTGAAAATTATTTTTCCGTTACATTTTGGATGGCATACATTTTTGATAAATGTATTAAAAAAAGTAGTCAACTACCCTATTCGTAATATGTGTTGTTCAATGATAAATGTGATATATTGCCGGTGTACTAACGAAGATCTGTTGCCTCTGCGCGAGGTGTGCGTGTTGTGGCGCGTGGTGTGGCGCGTGGTGCGGCGCGTGATGCCGCGCCAGACGGGCGGCGAGGGCGCGCGCCCACTGCGCCGCCTGCAGCGCCGCCTCGCGCTCGCCCGCGTAGATGCTCTGCGCCAGGCGACACGCCGCGAACACCGTGTGTCTGCCCAGTGGCGGGGAGGACACACAAACACACCACTTATATAAAACTACACTTCTGCTCGCGGCTTCGCCCGCGTGGAAAAGTTCTCCGGTATAAAAAGTAGCCTATAGCACTCAGGAGTAATGTAGCTTCCTATTAGTGATAGAATTTTCAAAATCGGTCCAGTAGTTTTTGAGTTTATCCATTACAGACAAACAAACAATCAATGAAATCTGTCCTCTTTATAATATTAGTATAGACAACAGGGTACATCGTTAGCCGCGTACTGACTTGGCGCACCACAAGGACGACCCAATATTCTTAATTTGACTCGAGATCGTCATGAGACGGCGAGTACAGTAAACTGTTGCCATCTGTTGACACAAGAGCCACGTGTGGATAAAAAAATAAACTTTTTAGAACAATAATGTATTTATATATTCTTTTACTATGTCGAAAATGATAAAATATGGATTCCGGCCAAATATTATTGATACCCAGTGTGGCCAAAATATGCTTTTTTTAGACGGGAGTTAGTTATTTTTATATTATTAAAGCAAAATTAGGAGGTTATGTTCCCATAATTACAGATATGTTTGTATTGCATATTATCTTAAAAAATTCTTTATTTTTAAATTACGTAATGAGACATTTCTAAATGCTTATGGAACTCATACTTATATAATATGTTTTATACAGCTTTTATTATTTTTCTCTACTTTAACATAACCATGGAATGTAAGTACTTAGGTACTATTCTTGGGATCGTAATAGAATTTTACACCATTTGATGTGTTCATTTTTATGTTTCGGAGCATCCACATACACAGCAATACATTATCAAACAATTAGATAAATGTTATTTTCATCCTTTTAATATGAATATTTTACTTCAATGCCAAGTATCGATAGGCTGAAAGTATCAAATTGCGCCACCAGATGGCAGAGCTTACGACGTGCACGTTCCCTATACGAATTGTTGAGGCACATCCTGGCTGCTCGAGCAGTTACTTCACGAGCCTTGCGAACCTGCTTGCCCGATCAGTACGCGGCTATTTGTCAGACGGTTTATCTATGGCCAATCTGACAATAGATCAGATGTCTGTTTTGTCAACGAAATCTTCAAAGTTTCGTCCTCTTTAATATAGAACATGCGCATACGCATGCAATCGCATCAACTATTATATTCCTTAAACCTTTGGTAAGGCTAATCATGGTGACTCACCTGGTGTTGTCAGACTCCACACTCTCAACCTCCAGCATCTCGTCGAATTTCTTCCTGAGGGATTCGTGGACTCTGTGCAACTGGTTACACGCTATATCCCTGTTACAAAATAGTGACAATTACTGTTAGTGCCTGTATTAGTGAGTGTCTCGTTCATAATGAATATTAGGGATAGGTATACGAGGTAAAGGTGAACGAAAAGACGATAGAAACAACCTACGCTGAATTTCTTGGTGCTTCTTCTCAGGTCAGTGGGCTTTTCCGAAGCACTGGTAGAATCTTTTAGTTGATAAAAAACATTGTAAAAAATGACGTGTAAAAGTGCCCTTAGGAGCCTAATTACTTAATACATGAAATTAATTTAGAATTTGAATTAGGGGTAAAAAGACTACTGGTGGTATGTCTCTCGTATGTGACGGGCCATATGGGTAAGTACCAGCGCAATGTCTATTTCTACCGCCGAGCAGCAGTGTGCAAGCACTGTTGTATTTCGGTTTGAAGGACATTATAACCAGCGTAATTACTGTACATTATGAGACTTAACACCTTATGGCTCAGCGTGACGGACTTCCACGCAGTACTGTGTAATTCAAGTTCTGTGCGGCGTTGCTACTGTTTATGAGCGGTCGTAGCGCTTACCATCAGACGAACGGCATGCACGTCAAGTTGAGATCAAAGACGGTTAAAAGGACAGGCAGGATGTAATGTATAGAGATCGGTGACAAGGTAAGCATCAGTTGGAGTGGTGTACAGTCAGCAGCATAAGTAGGTGAACAAATTCAAAATTTCAAGTTGAACTATTTTTTTTTTATTGAAATTGTTTTTTTTTTTTTTGTATAGGCGATCCTGCAGTCAACACCGGGGGAAACCTGCGAATGGGATACTGGAGTCCCCCGGCTTGACGACTGCAGGGGCCTGGGAAGGAAGCGGAAAAGGATGATGGAAGGAAAGGTGGGGAGTGGAGAAAGGTTCTCAGGATGGGCGGAAAGGAAAAGGGTGCCAGGAAATGTTCGCGGGCCCTTTTAGGCCTCAATGTGTTATGCAACCAAGAGGTATACACACTGACTGTGTGCCTCGGCCCGCGACTAATGTTCCCCCGCGCATGGGCGTGCATTGGGTGTGAAGACCCAGAGCACAAGAATTGCCTCGGGGGGCGTATTGAAATTGTTTAACTTGAGGAAAGCTTAGGTTATTACTTAAACTTTATGTGTATTTCGAAAATGGGTGTGGGGGTCAAGGGGGATCAGGGGGTCAAGGGTCGAAAATGTGTGTGGGGTGTCAATGGGGGTCAGGGGGGGTCAAGAGTCAAAAATGGGTGTGGAGTCAAGGGAGGTCAGGAGTCAAAAATGGGTGTGGGGGTCAAGAGTCGAAAATGGGTGTTGTGGGTCAAGGGGGGTTAGATTTTGTTCAGCTACTTATGGTGCTGACTGTACGTACGTGAAGGCCTGCGGCGCGAGGTGTCCGGCGCTGCAGGTGCGCTGCGTCAGACGCGCCGTGAACTCCCACTCGGCCTGCAGCCACGACCGCGGCAGCTGCTCCGTCTCCGACATCATCGTCAGGTACGACAGGTATTGCTGCACACAACATTCATTCATCAAATTGATGGTTAATTACGTCAGTCGGGTGGCCTACCAAAAATTAAAGTCCGGAGTAAATAAGCTAAATTCATTGTACGATTTGCGTAAGAAAGTGTGGTGTCGATCCCATATTAAGTCAGTACAATATGCAAGTAAGGACTCTACAATGATTAATTAAATCTTGCCACTACATTTTTTCCTCCAGGACTGTTTCTATAATAATGTCAAGGTATTGCAAGTATCTCATCCAGTGGCGGAGTAACTAATGTGACACTGGGCGGCAGATCTTTGCGAGGCCTTTTTATCCGATTGGTGAAGAAGATGGTTGAAGGTAATTTATTTATTTTTTTGGGTCCCTCAATACACGAAGCCCAGTTTGCCAACTCGTAGGACGACTGATCATGAGAATATTCGTTGACTTGACCGACCTTGAGCACGTTCCCGGCGGTGTCGTCGAAGGTGGCGAGGAGTGTGCGCAGATGCCGCAGATGCCTGGGCTGCAGCGCGCATGCGTGGGCCACGCTGGCCTCCACGTTGCGCACCCACTCCAGCCGCATGTCCGACGAGATGTCCAGACCCTCCTTCAGCTCGTGGATTAACTGCACACAACATATTCATGGTGAGTATATCTGCCATTTTCAATAAACGATCCACATAGATTTTTTCGACCCATCACAAAAATGGACCAATCATAACAAAGGGTTTTTGACATGCCTAAAAATAACGAATATTGATTGGTGTATTTTCGGGATCTGTACGAAAATAAAGATTGAATGGTTCATTACGTCATTGTAGGATAACAACAAATATTGCGAAAAAAAACATTGTGAGCACAGTATCAAAACTGATTGGTTTTCAATATTGCTATAAGCAAGAATAGACGGTAAGAGCGGTTATTTCGCTAGCCTCTCTTTCACGCCCGCATCGTAATGCTATTATCACTTGTCAATACTATTGTTAATGGAATAATAGTATGAGATCGGTTGCGAGCGCCTAAAGCGCTCACCCTAAAGTCCGGTTCGGCCAGAAAAGCCGACTTGCGTCAGGCTACTGGCCGTTAGGGCCATACAAAAAAAAGTATGAGATCTATATTTTTAACCCACTAAATTAAGACAAAATACAATATAGGTATTTAATACACTAATACATTACCTGTTTAACAGTAAGACAGGAGGGATGCTCGGGCCGCGTCTCCAGCCTGAACGCGAGGTAGTCGTGAACCGCCTCCATGCAGATGCTGCTCAGGAGCAGGAAGTGAGATCGGTAGGAAGGCAGCCGCATCGCAATGTGCTCCTTTGACCAGCAGCCGTACCTTGGGACAAAATATACAGTGATGTAACAGAAATGCTAAAAAACTCTAGAAACATCGATAGTTTATTAGATATGTAATATCGATACTTTTATAGTAGAATATTGAGTAGGCAAGGTATTTTAGGCAATATTTCAAAATATATCGATGTTTTTTTTATCGCAGAAGACAGACAAAACGGTAAGCAATTCACATGATGTTAGGCTGTAATTGTAAAAAAATACAGCAATTCAAGTATGTATAGCCGCATCGAAAACCTCTCATCACATTTTTGTTTCTGGATCAGAGAATCAAATTCAGAAACTTCCGGTCCACAACCTTAATAAGTTAGTATTATTTAATAGTATTTATTACCGTCTCAGTTCATACGCCTCCTTGGTGCTGTCGTCCTGCAGCGACTCCTCGGGCTCGTCATCATCACCGAACACTACATTCTCATCTTCAGAATACACGTCGGCGCCGAGGTTCTGTTAAGGAAACATATTAGTTTTATGCGGAATAGGCAGAACATAAATAAATAAATAAAAAGATCACACCTCCATTCCCCCTTCTTAAAAATTGCTAACCAGCAAGGAACATTATTTAAAAAACATTTTTTTTTTAAATATCTATGCGAGTTTGTCCTATTGTTTCTAAACATCTAGCTTTTAAGTTCTTTTGGATGAAGTTATTAGTAGTATTTTACTTACATCTGGTTTCTCGAGAGTGAGATGGACCTTGCCCAGGATGTGTTTTTTCATCTTGTTGATAAACATCATGCAGCGACGCACGCTTTGCGTTTTCAAGATCTCACGGTGGTGTTCTCTGAAGGAAAAAATTATAAATATTTTTTGTTATTTCGTAAGTGCAGATATTTTATTTCCAAAAAGGAATTTAACGCGGACGGAACAGCGTGTTCGGTAATTACATAAGTTTCAGCTTTTTCGTCTAGTGTGTTCTGGGCTATATTAAAAATTTATCATCCAGCACCTTGAGTTACAAAATACTGTGTGGAATTCACCTGCGCTCGTCATCCTGAGACATAAGATGTTAAGTCTCATTATGTCCAGTAGTTACACTGGCTACAATGTCTTTCAAACCGAAACACAATAGTGCATGCACATTGCTGCTTGGCGGTAGAAATAGACATTGCAATGGTACCCACCCAGACGAACTCTTATATATGAAAGACCTACCACCAGTAAATAAGATAAAAGTAATTACTCTCCAATATAAAAATCAAGGCTCAAATATCTAAAAAATAAGCGTAAATAAACCTGTATACGGAGACGCGGCAGCGGTCCAGCAGTCGCAGCTGCGTGATGTCATGCAGCGGGCCCAGCTCGAACCCGTCGCTACGCAGGCACGCCACCACGCACGCACGCTCGTGCGGCTGCGGGTCCGTCACCTCACCCGTCACCCCGCCCGTCACCTCGCCCGTCACCTCGCCCGTCACCCCGCCGCCCGCGCGAGACTCCGCCCACTCCGCCTCGCTGAACTCAGAAGCGCTGCACGACACTACAATCTCGGGCGTCATGGTGGGGTCGTTCGTTCCTGAGGACAATTACGATTTACATTTAAAGATGTTGAAGTTAATAAAACAACAGGACGTTACTAACTTTAATTACGTTTTAAACATAAGAACGAATTAGGATATGGCAACAACCCTTAGGGAGTCTTGACCAACATCTAGCTGCCGTTAAACCGCAAGGAATTAACCAAATGAAAAGAAAAGGAAACTCAGAAAAAATAAATATTATTTGAAAACATTAAATTCAATAAATATTCAATAACCAAAGAATCTAGATAAAAACTAAAAATCAGAATACACACTGGTGCTTTCTACCCCGCTATCGACCTCATCCTCGTCCCGCCTGTACTTAGATGTGTCTCTCGTCTCGCTCACTTCACTTCCTTCCTTGTTGTCGCTGTCCTTGTCTTCGTCCTTGATGACGTCAGACTGGGCGCTGAGGTCGCTGCCGCTGGAGTCCGAGGGGGTCGTAAACCGCACTTGGCACTCTCGGGGAGGGTCTGGCGGTCGCCTGTTGGAGAATTAGTTTTTTTTTTTAACTTGGCCTTCATCATCAGCCTCATGCAGGCCACTGCTGAACGTAGGCTTTCCCTAGATATTTCCAGGTAAACGTGTACTTAGATGGACCTTATACAAAGATTATTCGTAATTAAGCTATTCACTTGTTCGCACGATGTATGTATTTTTTTTTATTGCGTTGTATGACGAGACGAGCATGCTGTTCGCCTGATGGTAAGCGATATGACCACCCATAAACAGTAGCAACACCATCCAGCACCTTGACTTACAAAGTACTGGGTGGGATTCCACTGCGCTCGTCATCTTGAGACATAAGATGTTTAGTCTCATTATGTCCAGTAGTTACACTGGCTATAATGTCCTTCAATCCGAAACACAAGAGTGCATTTACACTGCTGCTTGGCGGTAGAAATAATGCAGGAGATATGCACACAACTATGTGTTTATAAACGCAAATAATCTCTCTATTTACACCCACATCACCAAAAACCTAATGCGTCGTCGACTTTAAACTAGGAATAGAAATTGACAAACAAGAGACCATTTATTATTTCTCTGAGGTATGTGAGAGGAACAGGTTACCTGTGCGTTTCGGCACTCCGCGCGTTACGTCTCTCCTTCTTGAGCCGCAAGGCGCGCAACATGGCGCGCATCGACGCCATCTTCAAGCGCATGTTGAGTGCCAGGTTGAACCATAGGCACATCGTCTGCAATACAACGAAGTTTGATATTGAGTTTCAGCTCCATAGACTAGCATTATGAGCGTAAAATCATAAAGACTAGAGTCTAGTCACTAGACTATATTTTAATATTCAATGTAATCAATGAATAGTGCAGAGGATGAAACATCACGCTGCACATCGACGTGTTGAACGATAAACCGACCAATTAAGAGTGTGCACACGACTCGCTTCTATGTCTACAAGGAGTAACTTCTCTATCATCGTAAAATCGTCAGCAGTGAAACTATCTTCTTCTTAATCGTTTTCTTCACCCCTGAAGGTCGTGTCCGTCCTGAAATATTTTGATGAAATCTATGACAAGCGACGGCTCGTTTCCATGCCCCCCTATCTTCGGCTTTCCTCAAGGCAGTGGCAATACGAAGTCCTGTTATGGGCTTTATTTGGTCAGACCAGCGGGTAGGTGATAATACGGATAGTACCTATATTAATATTGAATACCTTGACCCTATTATCAAACGCCTTGGTGGCGATCTGCGGGTGGTCCGCCATCATGGCCTTGCTGGAGGGGTAGAGCGCGACGGCGCTGCTGAAGGCCTCGAGCAGCGCGTACAGGTCGCGCATGGCCGCGCCGACCGCCTGCGAACACTGCCGGCAGTCGAACTCCAGGCAACCGGCGTTTTGCTCTTCGGCTGGAGGCAATTGGTTTTAGGTTGAGGAATGCATCATGCACGGTCTTCCTTCGATCGATAGAATGTTTGTAATAGCCATATGCTAATAAAAAATTAACGATATTATATTGTTAAAAGGTCAATAACAACACCTGCTGATAAAGACTGTCTTGGTGGCGTAGTTGTATTACGGTACGACTGCAATGCTGACGTCTCGGGTTCGATCCCCGGGTCAGGCAAAGTGATATTAGATTTTTCTAATCATTATCAGCTCGGAGTCTGGAATTTGTGTCCGATATGGCGATAGGCTCGCTCCCTATCACATCATGGGACGGAATACGCACGGCAAAAAGTGGGTGCACTAGTTGCGCCTCTGCCTACCCCTCCGGGGATAAAAAACGTGAGTATGCGTGCGTATATGTGTATGCTGATAAAGCCCCTGATAGCCTATTAGGTAGTTATCCGCCATATAAACTACAACTTTTAGTTTCACAAGTATTAAATACCCTGGCAGAAAAAGTTGCTATTAATGTGCCAGATTTATTTGTTAGATAGCGTTATATGTCAAATAGTTATCTGGAACTTTATCAAGAACTGGTGAAACTGGCTCTAAATATTTAAATTAAAAGTTCATTAACATGTCTATTTACAATAACAAAATCGAAATTTAAGTAACTTTATTTTAATTTGTCACAATAATTCTATAACATGTAGGCTTTGCGTAACATAAAAACTCAATAAGTGGTAAACTAACCTGTACATTTATCTTCATCAATAAGATCGTCATTGTGACCCATGAAGTGAAGTTTTGTTTCACTTTGACATGGGTTTGTGTTCACGAATCTGAAAAAAAAAATAGTTACATATGGCCCTGCCATCAGCCGTATATTTTACATGCTTGCCTTGCGACATAGCTTGCTTGATAAAAATAAATGCAAATATATCGTACTATGCAATGTACAGTCAGCAGCATAAGTATCTGTACAAAATCAAAATTTCATATCGCCTATAGATGCGTTAAGTTAAACTGAAACATTTTTTTTCTTCGTTTGAAGTAAAATAAATCTCTTTTATTTTATTTTTGTGAAGAGAAAACAAAGATTAGTAAGAACACAAAAGTATATAGGTAATTTTGAATTTTGAATTTGTTCAGCTACTTATGCCGCTGACTGTACATAATATTCAACGACAACCAGGTTTAGATACTATGTAAAGAAACATGTAACCACTTTGCAAATAATTCCCTTTAAGGATCTGTTAATTCTCACCTCGAAACTAAGACCCAAGTAAATATGTATGGTATATTACGCCTAATGGTTACCGTTGTTACAGAATTTCACAAATAGGAAATGACACCAAATATAATGGACCTAATTGATAAATGGGTTAGATACTTATTCGTATTCAGGAGAGTCGCTGGTGAATATATTTTTGACACTTTTCTTTGAAGCAGGAATGGGACTATGTCTCATTGTTCATTGTCGCAAAGGGTTTGCTGAGAAACTGCGAGCATTCGAAACCCATAAACTGGTATTATGGTCTACCACACTTTTCTAAATAAATAAAAAAGGTAATGAACAACAATATTCTACTTTATGGAAATAAAGCTAGTTTTCATACTGTAGCGTGGTTTAAAAAAATCTCCCGACGTTTCGAAGACTGCAGCCATCATTGTCACTAGGCGGACTTCTTTCTTAAGAATGAATCTTATTCCAATCAGCCCTGTATTACATACTGCTCACTACTGAGCACGGGCCTATATTACTAATGAGAGGGTTTAGGCCTTAGTTCATCACGCTGGCCTAGTGCGGGTTGGCAGACTTCACTTACCCACGAAATTCTTAAAGAAAATTCTCAGGTATGTAGGTTTCCTCACGATGTTTTCCTTCACCGTTAAAGGGAACGATAATTGATAAACAATACACACGTAACTTCGAAAAGTCAGAGGTGTGTGCCTTGGGTTTTAAACCTCCGGACATTGTCTCAGCAGACCGTTCCATTTCCAACTAGGCTATCGTCCACTCTCAGAATGAATCTTATTCATGTTTCAAATCTCATACCTAAACTCGGATTGAAAAACAACACTCACAGCAAACTTACTGATATTCCATAATATTGGTGATGAGGGCGGGCACCAGCTTCCTCTGCGCGCACAGGTACATGTCCTGCTGCGCCAGGGTCCTGCCGGAGCACCGAGCCTGCAGCTCCAGCCAGATCAGGTCCTTCAGTTCGTTCTGCCAGACCTTCTCTTCACGGCTGATCTGTGGAGACAGTACATCATCATAACTTGTTCGCACTGACATCTTTTAAGCCCGAAGGAAAAGTTAGAGGCGCAACTAGTGCACCGACTTTTCACTGAATGTATTCCTTCCTAAGTTGTGGTAGGGAGCGAGTCTATCGCCACATCGGGCACAAATTCTAGACTACATGCGGATACTGAACAGAAAAACTCAATCTCATTTTCCTTCATCTTCCAGCTCCGAGATCGAACCCGAGACCTGCGCATTGGTCATACCACAAGTCGTGTTGCCCCATCTAGAAATCGTGTCCAGAACTTGCAATCCTCAGCTGTTATTATGAAGCAATTTAAATGATGCAATAAAAAGAAAATATAAAAACAATAAAAACAAATATTTGATAATTTGAAAATGGTGATCTATACGTTCTGAATTAGTCATAACGATAGATTAAGAATGTATGTCGGTGTTGCAGCCGGATTCAACTAAAGCACTAATTCTTTACACTTACTTTATCTTATCTAATAAATTCCACGCGGTTATAAATAACGTAAAAACCACATTTTGTTTTCATCAGATTTTATAATAATCCTACTTCCTATTCATATAGTCACCACGGATATTAGTACTGTTTATGTTTCGTCGAGTCACTGAAACACTGGGGTAACCCTCTTTCATTACACAACAAGCAAACAGAAAAACAATAGCTCTTGCAAAATGTAACTTGGAAGCAAGGACAAAAACCAAACGGACTTGTATATAAAACGTGTTACCTAATACCCAGTTTGTTAATGAACTGTAAAAGTAACAGCAAAAGTAAGGCAATAAAATTGCCAAAACAAACGTCACTAAAGTAAAAATCGTAAAAATTGCTATATCATCCTAATTTTTACTGCTATAACAGTAATTTTGACCGTCACTGTCATGTTGTAAGAAGTAACGAGTGCACTCACCGTCCTCTTACACCCTCTATCAATATTGCCCATGTTGATGAGCATGCAGAAGGTGTTGTGGAAGTTGACCCGGTCCTCGGGCAGCTCCTGGTCCCGGTCAGGTCTCCGCTCCTCCACCTCGGGCTCCACGGCGTCCGGGACCACACACTTCGGCCGGGATGTGAGCGACATGAACCGGCTGCATGATTCCACCTGAACCACAGAATACTAATTAGTACTAACTGAATAGAGATTTTTGTTAGTTGGCTCTTATGCAGTAGTACAATAATACCAGCCCTGTATTATACACTGTTCACTGCTGGGCCTCCTCTACTGAGAGGGTTTACACCTTAGTCTACCACGCTGGCCTAGTGCGAGTTGGCAGACTTCACTTACCCACGAAATTCCTATGGAGAATACTCAGGTATGTAGGTTACCTCACGATGTTTTCCTTCACCGTTAAAGTGAACGATAACTGATAAACAACACACCCATAACTTCGAAAAGTCACAGGTGTGTGCCTTGGGTTTTGAACCTGCGGACATTATCTCGGCAGACCGTTCCGTTCCCAACTGTGCAATAGTCCACTTTTACGCAGTGTTATTTTTTAAATATTATGCCAGTGGTAATGGAGTAATTTCTTTTAAAATAACATAACACGTTTATTGAAAAATCACTTATGACAGGTCATAAAAATAAACCGAAAAAACATGTTCATAACTTACAATAGCTCACAAGCGGTGGTAGATTAATGCCTATTCAAAAGAGCTTGTGAAAGACTATTTGAATAAAGAAAAGTTTGTGTTAAATTAATTTAATACATATTATTTAGCCATCACGGGCTGGCAGGTAAACATGACGCGAATCATGAGAGTTGAGGATAGAGTTAAGGAAGCAAAGTAGGGAGAAAACTATACTGGTTAAGAATATTATTAATAAAGGGAAACGCATCGCGCTCCTCGCCGGTAGGATTATAGGTCTTAGCCAAGCTAACGCTTTATTTTTATTTTATTTTTTTACTTTTTTAATGTCGGCAAACGCACACACGGATACGGGACGTGTACATACATACACATAAAGCGCAAATTGTATGTTTTTCTTTTTTTCTGTTTTTTTTTGGAGTAACGTTCCTCTGTGCAAAGATCTAGATGAAAATCATCGCAAAAAATTCATTGTTTGGCATTATGCTGATCTACAACCTTTTGGCACTGTTGTGGTGGGACATATACCGTCCACATGGGGTGAGTCAATTTGTTGTTTTTTTTTTTTATTTTGTCTTCTTGTATATGTTTTTTTATAATTTTATTATTGTATCCGTCACCACCCAATTTGTTGCCAATAAATGTTTTTCTTTCTTTCTAACGTACGAGCCTTTCAATAGCTACCTGAGGCCTCGTCAGCGGTCACTGAAGATGTGTTTTTTTACACAATACTAGTAGAGGTATTCTAAATTGTAATCCATCAATTATTTAATACGGGGATTTTTTTAAATGTGGCATTAAAAAAATCATTCTTCGATTATCAACTTTTGAAGATACTTTGACCCTAATTTGCAGAAATAATATCACAAATAAAGTGGGAATTTACACAAAACCATTTTTTTTTCTAAACAATACCATTTCTAGAAGATCGAAACACTTAGGTCCATCTAAGCTTACAGAAATAGAAATCGCTAAAAAGTTGTGTCATTAAAAATATTTTAATTCTGAGATGGTCAAATCCGTGTACACTGCATCATTGAAACGTCTTACAGAATGTAGGCAGCTTGGACACTTACCAAAGTAGCTACAGCAGGTGCAGCAGGAGGAGCTTCCATCTTTATCTCCCGCTGGCTGGAGTCCTGCTGCTTCCAGTCCCGCTCTTTGGACCTGATCAGCTTCAAGCTGGCCCGTTTCTTGAGTCGCTCTGCCACTGGTAAAAAAGGCATTATTCGTTTGTCAATTTATCTTGGCTTTTAAACTTATTTCTCCATATATGTACGTATATTAGGCGATTTAATTCGAAATATAAATATAAGTTATTCAATTGAAAACTTGTAGACTGGTAAAGCAAGTATTTAAGCATATTTCTTGTATAAAATATAAAGAGTAGGGGCCGATTTGACCGCTTGTTGATAAATACGAAAATCATACTTTATTCTATGCTCCCAAATTAATTGACACAAAACGAGTACTTTCTACTACATTAGCTGTTTAACATGATAACTGACAAATAAAAGGAGATATCCGCTTTTAGTATGGGTGCTGGGCTTCAAAATCTCACCAGGCTCAAACTTTAGGGATGTTAAAGGGGCAAAATATGGAACTTGAATCCATTAGAAAAATATTTCTAGACCCCCTCCATTCATAACTATCGTTTTTAAAAACATTCAAATTAAGTGTAGTTTTTAAGCAAAATAAAATTACATAAATCTCAACATCAGACGACTGTACAATTATATGATTTATCGCAAAGGCTTAGTTTTTGTGAGTACTATCCAAATATATATAAAGTGTATTGGTTAGAATTTTAGGCCCGTTTTTGGACATGTCCTTTACTTGAAACCTGTGAAACAGGCCTTAAGTATTTTTGCTTACTATTAAAAACATTCTCTTCTTTTGTTATTTACTACAGTAAACAAAAATAAGTGATTAAATGAAAGGCATTGGAAGATACCTACCGTTTTCATTTTGGGAAATTAGACAATATGTAGCTTTAAGCTTATCACTAGTTTCATTTATACAAGGAATCATTTTAAGTAACCTGTATAGATATACCATAAATAAAATTATGTGTGATAACCAAGGGACCACAGTGGTAATTATATTATACCTGGAGGCATCTGGGCAGGAGATGGAAACTCCATCTGGTCCTTCCTCTCCCGCGACGTCCTCGAGACGCCGACGCCGTAGTTAGACATACCAGAGTCTATGAGGTTTCTGGAACAAACATAATTTGCTTTGATTATCTATTATTTTGAACGTAGTAACGAAAAAAATAGGAAGCCAGGCTACTTAAGAATATCAATCTTATTTATTTGGCATCTACTTCTGTTTTTATTTCACTACTGCTGTACTACACCATACTTATATTGGAACTAAGTTCTTCTTAAACGCAATAGACAGATGTCAATATGTCACTGCTATAAAATGTCTTTACCTACAAAATATGTGTTTTCTTTGAAATCTCTAATAACGTATGATCATACCATATCATACACTATCGTACTATAATATTATAAATGCGACATTATGTGAAAATGTTTGTTAGAAGTAAACGCAGAAACAGCTGAACGGATTTGGATGAAGTTTGGCACATAGATAGACCATGTCCTGGAACTCTGGATAAACTCATAGGCTAATTTTTATCCTGGTGATTTGCTCCCATGGGAAATAATGGTATTTTTTAAATAGATGACACTGGCGACGGACAGGTGACGCTATCCATCGCTACAATGTTTTAGAGACTTTTGTAGCGGAAAAGGCGGGCGAAGCCGCGAGATAAAACTAGTATTTTCATATATCACTTCATAAAATTAATACTAAAAGTACAAAATCTAAAATGTCATAGTGTGCATAACATTTCTGATAAGCAGAAAACCCATAGACGTTCAGTGGGTCAATATTTTTGTGACAGGTATTTGAAGTATGGAGGTTATTTGGTATTCATTGTTGCGGGTTTTAGTGGTGCAATTTAATTCAGAATGGCCGAAATGCTATATATGTACAATGATTAACAGATTTCAAAAAAGCTAGTCTTTTATTTTAGTTTTCGTCCATACGTGTTATTTAAAATGTAACTTTTTTTGACGCCGTCTTTCTTGGACTGTCTGGCAATAAGGCTTGCTTATGTCTAAAAAAATACTTCAAATTAAATGTATATTTTTATCGACACCGTTCCTCGCTTAAAAATCCGGCAACTTTAGAAAACTGCAAATATACCTTAAGTATTCCAGCATTCCACTACAAAAGTCCAGGAGAGACCGACTGGGTCACTGGACAAAGACCACCATCCTGAGCGTTCACTAACTACACTGACGACACGAGATACTACTCAACAACCGCTCATATCCATTGAAACATATTTAGTATAATAAACACACGGACAAACAAATCGACATACATAGATACTCTCCATGGTAAGGCATTGGAAGTTAACGCGACTGGGTTTGTGGTCACTTATAAGGTTCGAAGTAAAACCAACGAACAATGAAACATGTTGAATTTCAACGTCATTTACGCTCTAAAAAGGCGCAAACACGAAACTGCGAATGATCTCTGTTTTTCTTACACACTAACACTTGCATACTAAGTGGGCACGTATTTATTCGAAATTATTTGGATATTTAAATGTATTGAACAGACGGCTGCGGATAAATAACAAACGTAGGTGTCGCATATAACACAGTGTTTTGGTTGCTAATGTGTAGCATACATATAGACCCAACGATGGTCCGGCGGAGGTTAGAGTAGTTGTAAAAAAAAACCCAAGTTCGATCCTAGGGTAGGCTTTGGTTTCGAAGGCAATACATAAATTATTAAATCATAGGCATTAAACAATTTGTGTTTCATTTTACTAGCCCGTGTTAACGGTGAATGAGAACAATGTAAAGATACCAAAACGGAGAATTCTCCAAACACAGAATTATATCAGTATGGTGGCGGAAAGTTCCTGTCTTTTGTTAACAAAGCTCATGCCTCTACGTGAAGGACAGTATAAAATACGGGAGTGAAATCACAATATGGTCGGGGATAGTGCAATACCGTGTAACTAACATTGTTAAATACCGCCTAAGTGAAAGAAAAAAAGTATAGCATTATCAATCATAAGTTTAATGTCGTAAGTATCAATTTCAAATAAACATTTTCGTCACTTACGCGGTATTTACCAATGTCAGTTACGCGGTTTTGCACTATCTCCGACGATATGCTATCTCCAATGAAACAGGCGTGAAATAGTATTTAGGATCACAGAAATAGCCTCTCACCATTTCGTGCTCTATTCCCAGTTTTGGAATTCGCGTATGTGTAAAATCGGAAATCTATACAATAGATAGCCCCGGCACACGATGCGCTGGTTTTCCTACATTTGCACATAACCCGCAATCCAGTCAGGTACAAAGTACATAGTGCAATCATTACTGTTTGTTTGTTATATTACGCTTGGAGTGTAAACAGTATATTGCAATAATCAGTATATTTTCTAGTTGAGTCAGAGAGTGACTCAATAAGAAATGCGATTCGGCCCGATCCGAAATTAAATACAGCGGATATTTGCGCTGTGCGAAACTCGTGCTAGCGTTATCGCGCGTCTAGAAATGTACTATTAATATCATTATCATGGTCCGTTTCTGACTAAAACGCTTAATATCATCCGATAACGATCGTTTTCCATCTATGTGAATATTTTTGGAGAAAATAATACGTAGAAATCATAAATCAATGGTAGAAATGGCTTTTTTTACGCAATTGCTGACGGTTCAGGCCAAACTATAGTATTTTCGCCAGTCGTGCACAGAAATGTAAATAAATGTCTAATGATTAATGGTGAATGCACTATAATACAAGTCTAGTGTCGTGACTCGTTATCACGTAAAATATAACTACCAGCTATTTAGCAAAAAGATAAACAAATATATCAACTTGGTTCTTGCTTAACAGATATTCTTTTCAGTGATTTTCTGCACTAAGAATAAACACAGGCTTCTGCATCAGAGGGAGATAGAGTTATGTTTAAAAAATATGTTAACAGTATGAGTAGAAATGAGTAGTCACCAATCAAAGCGGTAGTATGGAGTGACATATTGAGTATAGAACAAAGCTCCTTAAATCGGGATTTAATAAAGTAATATTTTAATTTATTTATTTTATATAAAAAAATTTAGTCATATAACAAAGACATTAAGCCGCGGTAGGTACAGCTAGATATTAAAATACTTTCCAACTGAACTTTTAGCCGGAATAATACGATTACGGTAATCGTGTTCGTGCATTGTCGGAAACAGAGACAGACGTTATCAGTGATAAGGGCAGTGATAGCAAGGTCGCTGCCAACGCAGCAGTAAACAATTCTCGCCTAATATTTTAGTTCCTAGTCTGGTTGGAGTATGCCAAGGCTGAGGTCTAAAGAGCGGGCGAGCTTATTGAACTTACATTATTTCAACCATCTGGAACATTTATCAGACCACAGCATAAATGTGCTGTTTTATATGAAAATCAATAACGAGAGACGAGTAAGCCATCAGACGTCACGATTGTCTTTAGAGTAATGAACATTGAGTGGTACTACATTGTGCTCGATAGACAATGCATGTTAAGCCAAATAAAGCCCAGTAAACACTGGATACAGTGTTATCAAACCGGAATAAAACAGTGTCTACATGATTCTGCTCGGCGGAAGAGTTATAATAATACCAGCCCCGTATTATATACTGCCCTCTGCTGAGTCACAGGCTTCCTCTACTAATGAGAAGTTTTAGGCCTTAGTCCACCACGCTGACCTAGTGCAGATTGGCAGACTTCAGATACCTTTGAAATTCTTATGAAGAATTCTCGCGTATGTAGGTTTCCTCACAATGTATTCCTTTACTGCGAGCGATAATTGATAAACAATAGACACATAACTTCGAATAGTCAGATGTGTATGCCTTGGGTTCTGAACCTGCAGACAGGTTAGATATATCTAATCTACTACACCGACTCAATTAACCGAGTTATCGAACCGATCATGCTATCGAACACATTAACTAATTTCAAGGGCTTTTAACAAGACGCACGCTATAACTTGCAAGTCGCAATGAAATTAATCAAAGAGAAAGATAAATATCCCGCCCTTACATCCCGCACAGCATCTTTAAGGAGAAACAGAGTCAATTTTTATAACACCGAGCATTGTGGTTCAGTAAGTCTCAAATAGAAAGATGTTTTAGTCTATAGCTTTTTTCACGGGGCCGCCCGCGGAAAAAGCTTCCGATCTTCCGATCACGGAAAAGCTTTTTCTGCTTTTATCCAAAAGTCCCTCTTTATATTTCTCCGACATAATATATATATGCACTAAGCACTAACGAGTAGTGTAGCTTCTTATTAGTGAAAGTGTTTCAAAATCGGTTGAGTAATATCACAGAACGCCCCTACAAACAAACTCAAACTTTTCATCTTAGTACATATAAATGAAGGGAGACGAGCTCTCAGTTTCTCATGGAAATGAGCGAAGCCGCTGGCTACCATGAAAAAAATCTTTGATCCACGTTTGAAGAAAATAAGTGGAAGTTTAAACTATGAATGGACAATGTGCATTGTAAAGTGCCAATCATATGCCAGCTCACGAAGTTCAAAATAACCAGATCGCATTCAATTAGTTTTTACCACCGCGATGAAATCTGAGAACCGGTAAAACACGATATTTTTTTTACAGTTTCTGATTAAGGAATTGATAGGTACCGTAATTTCCATTTGATTTACAATATTTCCTAGTTTTTAAAGGTGTTTTAAATCTCTTGTGGGCAAAATTACATTCTCTACTCTAATGAGTAAAATAACAAAGTTATTTTTCTACTGCTGATACCGTTGGCTAGCACTTGAATGGAAAATGTAGCTATAGCTAAGCATTTCGAGACTTAAATTGTGCGGCCAGCGTCATGTACTGATATTTTAATGCATGTTCTACTGGTGTGCTTATTAAATAAATAAATCTGCAAAGTGGGCGTCTACCATGAATACAATGTCTGGCTTGAGTTTATTGAACTGTTAACCTAAAATACTATAGGATTCACATGTGTATTCAATATTTTAATAACCTAACATGCGGAAAAACCTGCTAAGTGTTTATTTCTGTCTGCTGCATGCAAGCAATTAGGCAAGGGATAAACAGTGTAATTTTATTTGACATTAACCTCTAATTTTTCGGAATTGCGAGCGCAGTCCATTGACATGCAGTAATTGGGTTCTGGTTTTGCTACTAATTTTAACATAATATAATGTTTTACAAGATTATTTTATACCATACCATACCAGCCCTGTATTATATACTGTCCACTGCTGAGCACGGGCCTCCTCTACAACAGAGAGGGCTTTGGCCTAAGTCCACCACGATGGCTTAGTGCAAGTTAACAGACTTCACAAACCATCGAAAATCTTATAGAGAACTTCTAAGGTATGCAGGTTACCTCACGATGTTTTCCTTCACCATTAAAGCAGGTGATAATTCACAAAGAATACACACATAATTTTTTAGAAATGTCAGAGGTGTGTGCCCTTGGGTTTTGAACCTGCGGACATTCCGTCTCGGCAGTCCGTTCCACTCCCAACTAGGTTATCGCCGCTTTTATGACTATTTTATTTAACATAATATTTTACAAGACTGCGCAATATGATATATGATGACTGGAGTTTACATTTATAGACACGTCAATCGAATTTGACATGACCATAATATATTTGCGCAGAAAACTTTACAAAAATAATTTGGTCGTTATTATTAACAAGGTCAGCATTGCAAGCCAATGACCCGCGCACGTCATAGTGAATGATCGTCAATTCTGGAAATTAGCGCAAAGTATCTTTGTACAAAAGTATGGATTAATAAAAAAAATAAACAAATCTTTTACTCAATATTTCACAAGAAGCTTTTATATTACATCAAATACTTTTTTATTGTATTTAGTTCAGGCTATAGGTACCTACTGTCTTAAAATATACAGTAAAATCATTTATTTCTCTACACACACATAAAAAACAACTATAATATATATAAAAAGCACACTGTAGCACACACAGTATACGCTGTTAAACAGTACTGATTTCAGCTGTACCCCACTGTTATCATAGCACAACTTAGTAAATATGCAAATACAGTTTGTTTACATTACAATTTCATTTGAAATATATATCAAATTAATATTACAAAGACATGCAGTTTGATTCGTGGGTATGTGTATGATGAATCTGTGATTCCCTTCACTCTTCAACACATGACACGACCTCGGTCTACAGGATATCATCAGTCAAGTCCCGTATGGTGTACTGGCAACATCCAGAATAAGATAACTTTACAATCAGGCACACAGACATTCACGCGTTTTATCCCCGAAGGGATAGGCAGAGGCACAACTAGTGCACCCACTTTTTGCCACACGAATTAAGGTTAGACTAGCTTTTGCGCGCGGCTCCGCCCGCGTGGAAAGTTTTTCCGGGATAAAAAGTATGAGTATGAGTGCCTATAGCACTCAGGAGTAATGTAGCTTCCTATTAGTGAAAGAGTTTTCAAAATCGGTCCAACAGTTCCTGAGATTAGCGCGTTCAAACAAACAAACAAACAAACAAACTCTTCAGCTTTATATAATAGTATAGAAGTATAGATAGTATAGATTAATAATTTCCATCACTATATGCTTTCCAATTTGAGTTATTACCTGTAGGATTCCTGACATGTTAAGTGTTAATCAACATTTGATAACCTTGGGTTAAGTTTGACTTGTGAGCGACAAGGTCTGTGGTTAGTGCCTATATTCAATCAATTATTTTCGAAGCCTCTTGGTAATGCATTATTTTTACACGAACACATAGTTCATTTTCTAAAAAAAACACAATACATCCATAGAAAAACTTAATCCAAGAAATGTTCCTTGATTCAAATGTTTCATTAAATGTACTTGTCACCACCTTTTTACCACCGGAATATCTATTTCAACCGCCAAGCAGCAGTGTGCATACATTGTGGTTTTCCGGTTTGAAGGAGATTGTAGGCAGTGTATTTACTGGGCATGTATAACTGAATACCCTATGTCCCAGGGTGACAAACCCAGTGGAATGAATATATCAGTTCTTAAGTTCTGAATAGTTCAGTGTAGAATCACCCAATTTGGTGCTAGTACACTTTCTCAATATAAACGCCAATTTTTCATATTTTACCAAGCAGGTGATTTTACCGAGCATAATTTTTTTCTGACTGTACATATGAGTGGTCGTGTCTCTTATCAGGCGAGCGGCATGCTCGCCTCGCCAGTCGTTTATAATTAGACACCAAAAGAAGACTCTCTAACTTACTTCCTCTTCTCCTTGCTCCTGATCCTGGAGCGTGGCGGCGTGGTGCCGAGCAGGTCCGCCTCGGAGCCATCGCCAACGTCCGCCAACAAGGCCCTCGACGAGGAGCGGCTGTGACGCACAATCACGTCACGGGTTTCACTAAAACAGAATTATACATAAGTTATTTGAATGTTCAGTACAAAAAGGCAATTGCACTAGAGGAAGACTGGCGAGAAAGTCATCATATTTTATTGTAAACTAGTAACAATTTGGGCAGTTACAATAGTAAAACAATTTTATATATTCGAAGCAGTTTATATAGTTTTACGAAACCATTTCTGTTTGATCTATGTGCAAATGAGTTACTACTAAAATATTTAAGGATTAGGAGAAATTAACTTCAGTCTATGCATGGTTATTCATATTGATGAGCGATAGCGTCATGAAACATTCATTAGAATTCGATTTGTTTGTAAAATTGCATTAGGGTTTTAGCTTCTAAAGCTGCATTATTCCAAATAACCCGCACTAAGTAATTGTTTTCAACGCACCGTGAAAATAAGTAATTCGTAAAGCGTAGTCAAGTTAATACGATAATAACGTATAATTATGTAATTTAAGTATGTACATGTTATTGGTCTCTTGTTTATATATTCTAATTTACCCAAACACAACGAACCAACCAAAGTCACACAATAATACATACTGAAGCTCGTAATGCCAAGTCATTATATTCGATTGGTATTACGATGGACGTCGTGATTTCGGCACAAAAACGTGAATAACAAAAAGATGCCTCATTCATCCCTTACAAACGTCCCATTGACCCTAATGGCAGCTGTATGAGGTGCGGAAAGGGAGTCCTTGGATTCGATTCTTATATTTCCCACATTTGGATTTTTCTAACACGATTTGGCCGGGTCTGTGTCTCCCAAACGGTTCAACAACAAAATGTTGTCATCAACTCATCGTTTGTTGGCCTACACTATAATAAGAAAACCGGACACGTGCGAGGTGGACTCGCGTGCCGAGGTTTCAGATAAACTTGTAGGTAAGGTATCGAAGTATATACATAAGTTCAATAGTTCGCCAAAATTAATCAACTTTAATATGTTCGTAAATTCGCTATTTTTGTTAATAAAGTACATATTTAATGTTTTCAGTTTTTTTCCTGCACATATGCTGTAAGACATTGCTTCTTGCCAAATTTCAAGATTCTAGGTCAACTGGAAGTACCCTATAGGTTTTTATTCCCTTGCAAAATCGCAAATTATGTGAAAATATGCGACATAAACGGTCATATCTTTTGATCGCCTTGGCTTACACGTTTAATTTTTTAAAGAGACTGTAGGCCCGAGTACCTATTTGATAGAAACTTCAACTTGATATATTTACGCGCTCCTGAGAAAAGGGGTTCTTGACAGACAGACAGCGGACAACAAAGTGATCCTATAAGGGTTAATTTTATTCTTTTGAGGTCCGGAACCCTAAAAAGAGGTTTACCGTAAGGAAATAATACTACCCCGATTAAAGCAAGCTACTGCTTTAATACTTTCAATATTTGGATTTACGATTAATAGCACTTCGAAACAACCGAGATGAACTTTGAGTTTAGGTACAACCTAACACCTTTGGAAGTCTCAAACAATGAACCAGCAAAAACATAGAATTTAAACAATAGTTATTTTTCTTTACGTCAAATCAGAACGGTCTTTCCGGCTTTAATCCACCATCAAATCTTAACACGATTATCCTGTTCTGGGTAAAATACCTTTTCTGATATTATAACTTTCTACTTAGTTGTACACGTCTTGGCTCTTGGTTCTAGTGACCGCCCATATGGGCTTTGGAGTGTCCTGAATCTGAATCTCGTTGAAGTCCGGAAACACTTTCTATCCAGGGTTTTCTAACGCGATTTGGCTTTTCTTGTTAGAAGGCGTTGATGTCAGACAGGAAGCTAGGCTGTCTGTTGTAAAAACTCAAAGAATACAGAACAAGGTGCCTATATAATAAGCATCTCATTAATCTAATGGTTCCGTATTTAAGGCATGAAAACAATATTATGTTGGATTTATTCCTACGTGGGGCAATGATGAAACAATAAGTGTGTTCTGCTAATTTGGTATTTGTGTCCAATACGACTGTAACCTACTCCCCGTGCTCCAACTGCACCTGTATGTACCCCATCACGAATAAAGGCGTGAACTTATACAAACAATAGGTGTTTCGCTCGTGTAAAAAGTCTTTCCCATTCAGCGCCATCTACTTAAAGAATAAGATAAAAAAATATACATTATTTGCCATGGAAGCAATTTACCGGGATAGCTCATGTGTTAATCCAGGACATGATCTACCTGTGTGCCAAATTTAATCCAAATCCGTTCAGTAGTTTCTGCGTTAACTTCGAACAAACATACAAACATCCAAACATGTTCTCTAAATTTCGCATTTATAATATTAGTAAGATAAGACAATACTGATATTACGGATGTATGCAACCCGATCAACGCTCGGTCAGGGTCCCACCACAAGCGCAGGCCAAGACCAGTTCCAGTAAACAAGTTTCGTCCTTGATCGCGGCTACACGATGACCCAGCGCGTTGCGAAGAATTGACTGTAATTTCATTGGAACTCGCTAAACTATGGTTTGTTTACAAAATGTTTGATGAAATGATCACGATACATGATTATATTATTAGATTTAGGTGTAGAGCATGTGAGTCAATTGTCAGTGAGCAATCCGTCATTGTTTGGTTCCCAAACCGAGCGAAGATTAGTGATGAATTTCGATTTAAAAATAGATTTATAATATTTAATGCTAGAATTTCCACCATAAATATATGTCGATAGACCGCCCCCCTTACATCACTGGAAATGTGCTCGACGAACTGGTGCACTTATTTATTTATTTATTTATTACACTTATTTATACACTTATTGTACTTTATCTAATATTTCCGAAGTTAATACTTAAAAGTACACATTGTTATGCTGTGCTGCAGCTGCGATTAACTCGCCCTATCACATCATGGACGTATTAGCTGACTGGTGAATTATTTGCATAATATCTGCCAGCCAATTTGTTAGGTAGGCGTTACATCAGTTTTTCGAGTACCAGTCCCCAAATTGTGTAGTTACATAATCACATGAGAGATAGCTGAGATCAATTTTGCTTAGCACCACTACGGTACAATTGTACGCCGGAATCGACTTTCACTTGCGATATATCTAGACTGATGCGACCTTGGGACTTGTAAGTCCCAATAGGCTGTAACCTATGTAGTAAATTCACACGTCGTTTTTTAAAAGAACTGAAGTAGCTTTAAAAACAGTAATCCCTATGAAATTATAAATTATAATATTATTATTATCTTCAAATTCAAAGTTTATTGCACTCCACAATTATTTTATACATAAAGATGTTACAATTAAATAGACACGTGACATAATCGTGGAACCTGTCGGGCATCTTAGATCATTAACTTAGAAAACATTCCGTTGAATGAACTTTCACCTCCGGTATTTCTAGACTGATACAATTTGTATCATACAAATAAGGAAACTTTCGGAAATAAGCCAAGGTAAACACAGTCGATAGATCATTACCTCTTGTAAACTATATTATGGGATCAACTTCATATCTTTTTTCCCTGGCCCTGTTACTTACCTTTACTGCGTCGGTAGCGTAGTTGTATTACGGTACGACTGCAATGCTGAGGTCTCGGGTTCGATCCCCGGGTCGGGCAAAGTGATATTGGGTTTTTATAATCAGTATCAGCCAGGAGTCTGGAATTTGTGCCCGATATGGCGATAGGCTCGCCCCCATCACATTATGGGACGGAATACGCACGGCGAAAAGTGGGTGCATTAGTTGCGCCTCTGCCTACCCCTTCTGGGATAAAAGGTGTGAGTATGCGTACTTACTTTCTATGCCAGCATAACCTATCTTAGATTGACGGTTCTTGCAATTACGCCTGCCTATTCCTTTTTATAATCGACCAGGTCAACGCCGAGCAGCACCTATCTTATTTCCGTTCAATCAACTTTCAACCTGACGGCACAGATTAAAATTCTGGGCAGATGCAACTCAGTGACCTTTACGAGCAGCTTATTTTTCCTCAATGGCAGACGACGCGTCAATATATCTATACAAGGCATTCATGGACGTCTGTGAACGCTTATTGAGTGACTGACTCGCTTCATTACTATTTCTTTGTTAAATAGTTATGTTGAATGTGAGACACTGTAATATTGGGTCGTTTTAGCAGCTGAGGAAGCAACTAGGCTTTGATAAATTATAAACCTAGATAGAGTGACGCGCTGCAATGAAACTAAAACAAACAGGCCATCTTTTCTTATGCTAGTATCCGTGACAGCTTTGTCATACGCTACCGCTGCATCATTCTGCGTATCCTTGTGTGCGCGCATAATGATACCAGTTATTACATGTTTATTACATGGTTCCTATTAAAATGGGAAGAAAATTATAGCCATGAAAAACAACAAAAAATAATTCACTCGAACTCATTTAGTGGGCAACTGTTGGCCTCTATTTTTTTCGACGCGTTTGAAACGTTCAGTGTCTATCTAGGTATATAATTAATCAAAGCAACTAGGCATGATACCACAACAATACAAAAGGAGATACAAAATCTCGCGCCGGTCGTTTTTTCCTGGACTGCACTACATCAGGTGCGATGCAGTCACTTGCAGTGCCAGGATGAAAAAATATGGCCTCGTACAGTTCAGGTATACATTTTGTACCTATAATATAGCTATTAGGGAACTCAAGATACGAAAATATTGTTTCGATCGCATTTATTGAGATAAAAAGAGAAATGGTTCGTCGTTTTGGCAGCAAACAGCAGTTCTTTTTACTAATATAATAAAGCTGAAGAATTTGTTTGGTTGCACGCACTAATCTCAGGAACTACTGAACCGATTTTGAAAATTCTTTCACTAGTAGGAAGCTACATTACTTCTGAGTGCTATAGGCTAGCTACTTTTTATCCCGGAAAAACTAGCTAGTATTAAATAATTTCATGTATTATAATATGTAGAGTGGATTACAGTATACTGGTGCCCAACTCATCTCGCGGATTTTGCCTTGAATTACCAGTGGGCAGCGTTCTACTGAATGTAATGATCAGACATCTGCATTATCAAGTGATCCAATAAACCGTCTCTTAAAGTCATCAAAAGTCTGAAATAACCAGATTTTATCTGGCCAAAACCGATTTAGTATTATTTTTGCAAATAAATTTTAGTAAATCAGAGTTTTTTTCTATTTGATACTTTCCTCATCTCAAAAAGACAAAACTATAGTTAAGTTACTAAGTAATTAAACATATTTTGACTGCCTACCTCGGTAGCGTAGTTGTATTGCGTACGCGTTACGAGTACAATTTGCGCGTTGAAGTTCTGGGTTCGAATCCCGGGTCGAGCCAAAAACATTGCGACTGGGATTTTCCATCTTAAAAAAATTACTTAGTCGTAGCTCGGAGTCAGGAAGTTGGCGGTGTGATACCCCCGTGCCTCGGAAAGCACGTAAAGCCGTTGGTCCTGCGCCTGATTTCTCTCCGGTCATGTCGGATTGCCGTCTCACCGGACTATGAGAGTGAAGGAATAGCGAGTGCACCTGTGTATTGCGCACACACTTGTGCACTATAATATCTCCTGCGTACCTGGCTGATCTCCGTTGAGATTGGCCGCCGTGGCCGAAACTGGCTAGGAGGATTACAAACATATTTATTGTTTCGGACTTACATTCATAAATATACAATGCCTTCAGTCAAAGAGAATACATGTTGTCATGTACCCTTAAGGACGTTAAGGGTTATTAACAGACTTCAAAACAGGAGGTTCTGTATTCGACTCGTATGTACATGTAAGTTTGTATGCCCGCGATTTTCTGAAAAACTACTGATCCGATTTGGATGGGGTTTTCGTTACCTATTCAAATTTATATTTTTCAGAGAAGATTTTAGTATATAATTTATTAGGATCTTATGAAGATCTTCGGAGATAGACAATGGAACTCTTCAATAGCTAACAGCAGATGACCCGCGAATGCTGAAATGAAATGCGATTGCAATCGTATTATATTATAATGTATTGTTTACACCATTCCATAATGAACTAACAAAAAAGCAATAAATAAAAACTTTTTAATGTTTTTAACTTAAAGTTTTTATTTAAAATATACTGTTTTAGAACGGAAGACATTGAAGCCAGGGCAAATACTGAGTATTATGAAACTAAACATAAATAATATCCCAAAATGATGAGTGAGTCGGTTAAAAATTAAACCACATCTTACTAATTGCGTTTTTTGCAACATTCTAAGCCCACTGATGTTTTAAAAAAAATATCCGTTGTTAAAGTCATACTATTAAGACTTTCATGAATTATTTCATAACAAACACATTCGGCTAACGTTGTGTTTGCATATCACCGTGGCAATGAATCTCATTGTAATAGCGCTGATAAGCGGGCGCCGATAACAATATCGCATCATAGACCGTGCCGTGCAGTTTATAAAGTGCTTATCTTAATGAATCGATCTCGAGTGGGAAGATAATTTGCATGGCATTATCCGTGAAGGCAGATTAACTTACTGACCTGATGATGGTGTTAAGATACCTTTCAAGTGCTGAGTCTGCAGACATGTTCTAAGGAATGAAAGGACTAGCTTGATCAGAGATGCTAACATAGTTAACTAGGTGGTAAAAAATCGCTGGATGCAGACCGCTTTTGACAAAATGCTTATGTTTAACTGTGGACTTCATGTAGCTGATGATGAAATGATAATTCTTTAGTATGGTAGAGTTAGAATGAATAGGTACAGAGTACCGACTACGATCAATGTTTTTCTGCCGCAAAACAGCATTATACAAGTATCGTCACATTTCGGCACAAAGAACATTTAGTGAAACAAGAGTACTGGGTATTATGAGACATAAACCTAATTGCTTAGGGTGAAAACCGTAGTGCTGTGCCACATACTGCCTTATAATTAAATGTTTGGGTGATTTTGCTACTGTTAATATGCAGTGATGACCCTCAGCACCAAAGACCGGATTTTTCGTTACGTCATTCACTTACATGTATAGTAAGTACGGCTCGTTTTAATTAGACAAGAACCATGCTCTACATTTGTCGACACCTTCTAGTCTCCAGAAACAAAGAATTTGGCGCCACCCGTGACTAACTTCAAGTCGGCCGTACTGCACATGTAATATAGGTATAATAATAAAGCCCTTTTATTCCGAATTTGGCAATTGCATATTTATACTTTCGATTATCATAATATGTCTCACAAAACGGCGTGCCTCTTGGCATAGGCCTTCTCCAGCTCTCTCCACTGAAATCTATCCTCTGCAACTCTGGTCCAGTATGGTCCCAAGTTTTGGTGGATATTGTCTTTCCATCTTATTTTCGGACGCCCCTGTCTTCTAGTGTCCTGTCTTGGGTACCATAAGTTTACTTGTTTGTTCCATTTGTTTTATTAAGTAGGTATTCTTAAAAGAATTCAGAGATAAAAAACACTACACTTTAAAAGATTAAATGAAGGGTGAAGGAAGCATGAATTTCAAATTGTATTATTTTCATAGGTTTATTTATTTTCTTCATAGTGAGGCATTACCAATATGTCCTTTGGAATTAATAATATTAATCATAAAAATAACAACACATTAACAATAACAGGATTTTCAAATTCCAATCAAGTGGTTCAATGTGTTGACTAACAACAAAAATCCAAACTATAACTGTACAGCTTTAAAAATTATTTAAATATCAGTAGGCTAAAGTAAAATAGCCTTGTATATGTGTCTTTACTTTATTGGTAATAATAATGTACTCCATACCATGTCAACAACAACTTATTCCCTACAAGAAACAATAAGCGCAACAATAATTGTAAAACAATAGATATCTAAATATCCCCTCTGAGTATGGATATTAAATTAACAAGTTCCAACATGTTAAATATTGCGGCAAATTATTGATAAGGTTTATCTAAGTGAACTGTAATTTTCAGTTGAGCACAATGAAAATATGTAATAGATTGTATTCACTTCGGATAGACAATTCTCCCATGGTGACCTGAACCAATATTGCAGTGGAATAGATTTTAATGTAAGCCTAACCTAAGTACTACAATTATAAATATTCCCTCATTCATATAATATAAATTTAGGGAATACGACCAACTGATCATTTTGTTGCGCTTGCCTTTATAAGTTTAATTTTATTAGGAAAGTATGAAAAGCAATACAACAAAAATAATTTTGTAAATGTAGGCGAATGCACGTTGTACACCATTATTTTATTATTTGTTTTGTGTTATGTCCAGTTTTACGTATTTGTACATGCCTGTCCAGGTATTCCCTAAATCCCTTCATCTGGATTTTATCTCATTTCAACGGTGATGTGCGTGCATTAGCTTATATAACTAATCTGACTGTATACAGCACAAAAGTAATGAAAAAAAAGAGAAAGAAACAATGAACAATTGATGACAAAAAAACTAAGCCCGGAGTTTCTTTCTGTCTTTCTTCTTCGGGTCGTCATCGCTTAGGTACCTAGTGAAAGGCTGGTAGGTTAGCTAGGCTAGGGCCTGTAGTGTAAGTTCTGTGCACCACTGCAAAGAAGCTACGGCTGAACTTTGCGAATATGTGGTGTCAAAGAACATAGATCTGGCCCTTCTGCAAGAACCATACGTGCACAACAAACGTGTGGCGGGGCTAGGATGCCTGGGAGGAGACCTAGTATACTATCACGGTGAGGAGAACCCCAGAGCATGCATCTTCGCCAGCAGAAGGATCAGATCTCTAGGTATTATAACATGCGAATGTTCCAGAGATTTAGTGGTGGTACAACTTGTGCTACCTATGAAGGATAATTTAAAGAAAAGGATCGTGCTGATGTCAGCTTATATACCAAGCGAATCAGACTTCGAGCCGCCTACCATAGAACTCGAGGAAGCAACAAGTAAGTACACAAGTGGGGGCACCCCCTTCATAATAGGCTGTGATGCAAACTCCCACCATGAGGTGTGGGGCAGCACAGACTGTAATGTGAAGGGGGAGCTCCTGCTAGAATATATAGTAAGCTATAATTAAGAAATCCTAAATATAGGCGATACACCGACCTTCGTGACCAGAGCCAGACAGGAGGTTCTGGACATCACTCTGGCCTCAAAGGAGATAAGCACATATGTAAGGAATTGGAAGGTTGACACAAATGACTCCTTCTCGGATCATCGCAGAATCACCTTTCAGATAGAAAGTAACATAGAAAAGTACAAGGTACGAAATGCCCGGAAAACGGACTGGGTGTTATTTGACAATTATATTGGAGAGTACACGCAAATGCCGCTTGAGGGTATAATTAGGACAGAAGATATAGAAAACAGAGCAGTAAGGCTGGAAACAGCAATACAGGAAGCGTACCACAAAGCATGCCCCCTCCGAGAGGTGACAAACGGCAAGGGACAAGCGTGGTGGACAAAAGCACTAAGTAAGGACAGAAAGAAAACAAGACGTGCCCTCAGAGTGGCGTTAAAAAAGAACGACGACGCCAACTGGGACCTATACAGGGCACAAAGGAACAAAATGCGCAATAAGTGCAGAAAGGAAAGCAAGCAAAGCTGGAACTCTTACTGCACCGCTATCACGGAATACCCGGAAGCAGCGAGGTTGGTAAGAGCCTTAGCCAGTGATAAGACATGCAAACTGGGGAGTTTGAAAATAGACAACGGACTACTAACGGATCCCCATGTGGTGCTGAGAACAATGATGAGCGCCCACTTCCCTGAAAGCACGGAACCCACAAAGGGTGAGGTGACGGGGGGGACCAGCATTGTCCTCGGCGACGCCATAAAATCTGTTCTTAGTGAGGAGCTATTAAGATGGAGCATCTCGTCGTTCGCACCATATAAGGCAGCTGGACCAGATGGGATTTTTCCCAAGATGCTACAACAGGCACTTAAGTATATCAAGGACGACCTTCTAGCTATCTACAGGGGATGTCTGGCAATCGGATACATACCAAAAAGCTGGAGGAAAGTAAGAGCTGTCTTTTTACCCAAGCCAGGTAAGAAGACATATCAAGATCCTAAATCATTTAGATGCATTAGTCTCTCGTCGTTCCTACTAAAGGCACTAGAGAAACTAATAGATAGAAACATACGAGAAGAAATAGGGAAAGGTAGCAAGCCACTGCATGCAAATCAGCATGCATACATGGAGAACAAGTCTACGGAGACAGCTCTCCACAACTTGGTGGCCACAATCGAGAACACACTGGAGAGGAAAGAATCAGCAATTGGGTGTTTCTTCGACGTAGAAGGCGCCTTTGATAAGGCGACATCAAACGCGATAGAATCCTCATTAAATAGAGAAGGCATCAATCCGTTAATAAAAAAATGGATTATGAACATGCTGAATCAAAGACTAATAACAGCTGAATTAGGTGACATAACATACACGGTTAGGGCGAACAGGGGCTTTCCGCAAGGGGGCTGCCTGTCTCCCCTGATGTGGTGCCTGCTGCTGGATGACCTCATCAAGGAAATAAATCGCAGGCACATATACATGCAGGCGTATTCCGATGATGGGGTTATCCTAGTAGTGGGACAGGACCTCAATATGTTGTGCAGTAGATTAAATATGGGAATTAGGATAGCCTTACAGTGGTGTAGGGAGCGAGGACTAAACCTCAATCCAGACAAAACTAAGGTGGTTCTATTTACCAAAAAGAGGAAAAACAAAGATCTGTCACCCATCCTAATAGATGGCAGAAATCTAGAACTGGTAAAAGAAATCAAATATCTAGGAGTAGTGTGTAATATAAAAAAATAAAAAAAATAAAAATATATTATTTGGGGTGTTTTAGGTTAACAAACACCGGGTTTCGGGCGCCAGGCAGAGCAATCTCACAAGACTACTATTGCCGATTTACTAAACAAAATAAGCCAGATAATAGTCAGTCGGCGCATTAGCTTTTGATCTTAGGGGAGTGGAAAATTAAAACCAAATTAGTTTAATTAATTAGGCTATATTTCCGTAGACACTGTTACATTTATATATATTAAAATTATGATTATTTATAGAAATTTTGATATTATTATTTATCCCAAATTTACAATTAGTTCTAAACCAAGATCTGTCATTAGTGCACTCTTTGTGATTACGCAAATATCACTGGATAATCCAGTCCACGTTCGCTGAAGGCGTTCTAACAATTAAAAGGTACATACCTCATGGCAACAAAAAGGTTACCTCTAACATACTCATAGCGAGATTCAGAAGAATTATCCTCTTGCAATGAAGTAGCCAGACAGCAAGCCAGTTAACAATCCATGCAGGCCTCTTCACAAGATGGCGGATCTGCAGCCAAAGCGCAGATAATCCGACCAAGCAGATTGCAGAACATGCGATAAATTTCCAAGCAAATACGTAGTAAAACGTAGATAAATCCAAAACGTAACGTAAACCGTAAGGTAAAACGTAAACGTAATCCAAAACGTAATCCAAAACCAAACCAAACCGACCGCAGAGCTGAAACAATATCATTACTTTAGTAATGGCTACAGCTGCGTGATTCACAATTTAATCAATATTTTATTAAAAGCAAAGTTTTACGAACCGGCCGTTTATTAAAAATTCTCGAATTCAGCCGAAACAATGGTGCTTGAGTTCAGCAACCAACTGCAAAGAGCACGACAACGTAAATTCATCAACTCGTGTTAACGTCACCAACGTTATATTCAAAATTTTGGAATAAATGGACTCACCATAAAAATAACACCGCACCACTTTGGTTTGTATGTTCTAATATCAAACTAAGCCATTGTAGGCTGTTAAAGACTATCAAAATCGAGGATCGCTTTAGATTTTCACATAGCGATCTTGACTCTCGAGCAAATGGAAGGAAAGTGACGTTTTTAGAGACGTCCCGCCGAAATGACACTCGCGCGCACTAGAGATGTGACGTTCAAAATCGTTAAATCAGACTAAATTTCTGTATTATCTGTGGTAACATAATAAATATGTTACATCACATACTTTCCCAAAAAATAAAAGAACAAAGTTCTTTTATGAACTTGAAATTTAAGATAAAATCCGAATAATTAAAAACGAGAAAATGCTAAATTAAGTTTTTCGAAATTCTAGGAAAATAGCCAACCTTATACTATCTTTATAAAATAAATTGATAAACTTGTAAAAGAAGATCATGCAAGTCAACTTCCAAGTCATCAATTAAAATTATTAACCTACAGTTAATCAAGACATCTTCTTCCTGACTAAAAGTCCTTAACTAAATTACACATCTAACATAATCACCAGTTGAAATTAGCTAAACAAAATTGTCGCTAACTCTAACCATCACGAAAACCAACTTATTCAAACCTAGGAGATTAGTTAGACAAAACTGTCACTAACTCATAATACCTACTCCAAACCGTTATAGTAAATTCTGAGATTAGTTAGACAAAATAGTCACTAACTCGTAATACCTACTCCAACTCTCCTCTAAGAAAACAGTTAGGCCAATTAGCCACCGTCTCACCTACACAACTCAACACACATCTACCCTTCCAACTTTCTTCTAAGAAAACAGTTAGGCTAATTAGCCACCGTCTCACCTACACAACTCAACACACATCTATATCAGTTAGGGAAAATTCCGCTGATCTAAAACTCAAAAACATTGTGAAGCGAAGCGTACTTCTCAAAAGTGAAGCATCAAGGAAAAATGTTTCCTATAATAGAAAATGACATTCCGCGGTCAGCACAACTCTACTCCGACTTTCTGAACGCGAAAGCATTGCAAAAATATCATATTACGATCGGCACAACTCTACTCCGACCTTCCGAACGCAATAGATAAAATTGACCAGTCCAAATATCTGAGAGCAAAACATCTCACAAAAGAAACACAATTATTAGGGCCGACACACTCCGACTTTTCGTACCTAATAATGTGGGAACAAAGGTAACTTAAGCATAAGCTGAAGTTCAAAAATTGTTTGTCTGCCTCAAGTGAGCACAGCACAAACTTTGGTCTGAGACAAAAGTACACAGAGCAAAACCAAAAGGTCTGATGCTGGTGCATACAGAGCTTACATAAGTAGATATATCTAACTACTTCTAAAATTGTTACATAATATATATTTGTAAAAACAGAGAAGACAAAAAGAAAATATGTATGTATTTTCCTTAAACAATAATTATGTACAAAACGACAACATCTTTGTACAACAAAATATAAAATAGATATAAGATCTATTTCAGTTGGAAATTGAGCTAATGAATAACTCCTTGTTAGAACATAGCTGTTATTATATTTATTCCAAAATGTCCTAAAAATCTTTAGTAGAAAATAAGTATCGAATTCTATATTATGACAAAAAGTTTCCTAACATACATCCCTTTCATCACCCCATTACAACCATACTATTCATCTAATTCATCCACAAACAGAGGGGAGGCTTCTATCAAGATATACAACACAAAAACTTATATTCAAAGAAATTCCAAAAGTTTTAAATTTAATATTTAATTATGTCTTTGACATGGTAACGACCAGTATAGCCTTTAGCCAAGTCTTTCAAAACATAAACGTTATCAGAAACTTTTTCTAAAACTTCACATTTTATAAATTTAGGAGCAAGTTTCGCCGAAAAATATGCCGGGGCATTAGAATGTACAAAACTACGTTTCCAACAAATATCACCAACCGAAAGAGAAATGACTTTCCTTCCTTTATTATAATAAGAAGCGTTACGCTTATAGGCTTTTAATAAATTCGTTTGCACCTTAGCGTAAACTTCACTCAACGAATTTAATGAATAAGCATAACAATTACGACTACCTAACTCAAGCTGCGCTAAATCATCAATCGATCCACTGAATCGATGAAGAGATGAGTCAAAAATAAGTTCACGACCAAACATGAGATAATTGGGCGTAAAATCAGTTGCTAAATTAACGTTATTATTGAGAGCAAGTTGTACATGTGGGAGAAAGTTTGACCAAGACCTATGGTCATCCTTAACATAGCAGGATATACAAAATTCTATAACTTTGTTATAACGCTCTACGGGATTGTTTTGAGGAGTGTATAGAGTGTTGTAAAATATTTTCGTTATATTATAGCTTTTTAAGAAATTCACAAACGCTTTATTAGTAAATTGAGAAGCATTATCAAGAATGAATAACTGAGGAGTTCCAAATTTAAGAAATATTTCTTTCTCGAGAATTTTACAAATAATTCTAGTAGTAGCATTTTTCATGGGGAAAATCCAACAGTATTTAGTGAAAACATCTACAATTGAAAGAATGTAACGATAACCGGAATAAGTTTTAGGTAAAATACCAATTATTATCAATAAAGAATTTCAAATAAGGTCTAGTATCTTTAGGAGTTGAAAAGAGAATAGGAGCAGAACTATGAATTTTAAAGAAAACTTTTAAATAATCTAACCAATCAGAAAATTCTTTTCTTCTAGTATTGTCACCAGGTGCGTATGAAGATTTAGCAACAAAATTGGAAAATTTATTTTTTAAGTTTAAATTGGAATTTAAGTT
The DNA here is from genome assembly GCA_947568825.1 of Sphinx pinastri. NCBI lineage: Eukaryota > Metazoa > Arthropoda > Insecta > Lepidoptera > Sphingidae > Sphinx > Sphinx pinastri. Next base: position 957,411 of record OX387627.1, on the reverse strand, counting down.
TATAATTTTTAATAGCCATTGATACACTAGGCGATTTCTTAGAAATCCGTGATCGATGGAAACAAATTAGTTTTTCTTTTGATGGGGGCAAAGAATCTTTAATATGAGATAAAGTTATCAAATCCCTAGTATCAGGTAAAACATTTGAAATTTCAGGAGCAACAGAAGGTACCAAATTCTCCCTAGTCTCGAAAAGACCATCCGTCTGAGTCTCGGCATCCATATTTGAAATCTCAAAGTAAACTCACAATAATCTGAATTAAAACTTCTCAAGAATGCAATTAAGTAACCACGAGTAATATCAATAATTTTTGAAAATGTTTAAAAACGTTGTAAAATTGTTATATTAAACTTTAAGAAATTATATTGTTTAAGTTTAAAGAGTGCAATACTGACTTACAAAATTGTAATATTAAATTAATTACAATGTTTTAATATTATCAATAATAAATGGGAACAGGTTTCCCGGCTTAACAGAATTAACTTATGTTAACCGTGATCTAAAGTTTTAACACAGAAATATAAGTGTTATATTTAAGTAATAACAACATTAGTTGACTTGACACTGTCTTAATCATTATACACAGAAAGTATATTATGAGGTTAGAATAATGTTTAACTGAATCTACAGGTTAATTTTAAACACAAATGTTAAGTAACATTATAAGATCTACAAAGTCAGAAACTATTATACATACATGAACTGTTGTGCTGATAACGCCTTTCTCGAAGTAGTTGTTTTTATTTAGAGCTATGATTCTGTACAATACAAAGGAAAAGTACACAGTAACCCCGTCACATCCCGAACGTTATAATATGCAAATTATGCATTTTGCAATCACAAGCAATATTATTTATGGTCAAATTATTAAATATTAATCAATGACTTTATATAAAAGTCTCAAAAGCTAGAAATAAGCATGAACATGAACAGCAAATGGAGTTCTTAATAAATCCCTGCATAAGTGTCAGTCAACAATTAAGCTAGTTGCTTATATTATACAACCTGCTAATAGCGTCAATAAAGCTACAACTATTATGTACTCACAATTATTAGAGTGCAATAATGACCTAAAATATGACAGTATCTACTCAAGTCCCTGAGCGTACAGCGCCAATTGTAATATAAAAAAATAAAAAAAATAAAAATATATTATTTGGGGTGTTTTAGGTTAACAAACACCGGGTTTCGGGCGCCAGGCAGAGCAATCTCACAAGACTACTATTGCCGATTTACTAAACAAAATAAGCCAGATAATAGTCAGTCGGCGCATTAGCTTTTGATCTTAGGGGAGTGGAAAATTAAAACCAAATTAGTTTAATTAATTAGGCTATATTTCCGTAGACACTGTTACATTTATATATATTAAAATTATGATTATTTATAGAAATTTTGATATTATTATTTATCCCAAATTTACAATTAGTTCTAAACCAAGATCTGTCATTAGTGCACTCTTTGTGATTACGCAAATATCACTGGATAATCCAGTCCACGTTCGCTGAAGGCGTTCTAACAATTAAAAGGTACATACCTCATGGCAACAAAAAGGTTACCTCTAACATACTCATAGCGAGATTCAGAAGAATTATCCTCTTGCAATGAAGTAGCCAGACAGCAAGCCAGTTAACAATCCATGCAGGCCTCTTCACAAGATGGCGGATCTGCAGCCAAAGCGCAGATAATCCGACCAAGCAGATTGCAGAACATGCGATAAATTTCCAAGCAAATACGTAGTAAAACGTAGATAAATCCAAAACGTAACGTAAACCGTAAGGTAAAACGTAAACGTAATCCAAAACGTAATCCAAAACCAAACCAAACCGACCGCAGAGCTGAAACAATATCATTACTTTAGTAATGGCTACAGCTGCGTGATTCACAATTTAATCAATATTTTATTAAAAGCAAAGTTTTACGAACCGGCCGTTTATTAAAAATTCTCGAATTCAGCCGAAACAATGGTGCTTGAGTTCAGCAACCAACTGCAAAGAGCACGACAACGTAAATTCATCAACTCGTGTTAACGTCACCAACGTTATATTCAAAATTTTGGAATAAATGGACTCACCATAAAAATAACACCGCACCACTTTGGTTTGTATGTTCTAATATCCAACTAAGCCATTGTAGGCTGTTAAAGACTATCAAAATCGAGGATCGCTTTAGATTTTCACATAGCGATCTTGACTCTCGAGCAAATGGAAGGAAAGTGACGTTTTTAGAGACGTCCCGCCGAAATGACACTCGCGCGCACTAGAGATGTGACGTTCAAAATCGTTAAATCAGACTAAATTTCTGTATTATCTGTGGTAACATAATAAATATGTTACAAGTGCTGGATGACAAACTACTGTTCAACTCGCACATAAGCCAGCAATGCACAAAAGCTAAAATAGCTATGATGCAATGCAACAGAGCGATAGGTAAGACTTGGGGTATGAAACCGAATATAACCTACTGGATATATAAGGCCATCATACTCCCAAGACTACTCTACGGAGCCTTGGTATGGTGGCATAGGGCGACCATCAAAGCAAACTATAAGAAGCTAGCCCAGGTACAGAGACTCGCTGGGCTTATGACTACAGGTGCACTAAGAACTACTCCAACAGCGGCACTGGACACAATTTTAGGATTCATACCGCTGGATCTGGAGGCTAAAAAGAGAGCATTAGAACAATGCTACAGATTAAAGTCCTATGGACTGTGGAAAACTACTTCCACAAACAAAGGACACAAAGAAGTAATCAACACACTCCAAGGAAAAATGTCGATGATCTGGAGTAACAACGATTTAATTCAGAAACAAAAGATCTTCGACAAAAAATATAGAATACATATAGGACCTAGAGAAAACTGGGAACTTCCACATGACCATAAGTCGGTGGCATGTTTCACAGATGGCTCAAGGAAGGAATCAACAGGATTGTCGGGGGCTGGAATATTCATAACCACGCCACCCAACACAGAAGAAACCACAATAAAGCTAGGCAGATATGCGAGCGTATTCCAAGCGGAAATAATGGCCATTCTGGAATGCGCTGATCGCACTAAGCAAATAACCAATAAGGAAATCAGAACAATACTGATTTATAGTGATAGTCAAGCAGCCTTAAAGGCACTTGACAAACCAGAGACAACGTCGGCCCTAGTGAAAGAATGCAAAAGCAAACTGAACACACTAGCAGCCGACAAAGAAGTCATCGTCGCCTGGGTACCTGGCCATCAAGGAACCACAGGAAATGAGAAGGCCGATGAGCTAGCGAGAGAGGGAGCTGATGAAACATTCATAGGACCGGAGCCGTACTTACCTATACCGGCAAAAGTCACGAAGGGAGTAATCAGCAGGAAACAAACGTCAGATGGAGAGACATGAAGGGCTGTCGCCAATCTAAAATCTTCATCAAGACGCTAGACAAGAAGAAAACAAGAAGCCTACTCCAATTCAGGAAGGAGGACATAAGAACCATTATAGGAATCATGACTGGCCACGGTACGCTGAACAGGCACTTAAAAATAATAGGTAAGACCGAAGACGCCTCGTGTCCAGAATGCGGAGAAGAGGAGACCAGCATCCACTTTCTGGCAGAGTGCTCAATGTACTCTCTGCCAAGATGGGAGATACTGGGAACAGACAGACTGGAAATAGCACAACTACAGGAGGTAAAGCTAGGAGACATAATAAGGTTCAGTAAGGCAACAAAAAGGTTTGTAAGAGTAGAAGGGGGCATACTGCAGGAGCACCAGTAAAACCAGTGCTTCAGGATGGAGACTGTCACGAATAGCCAAGGAAAGGGGAGCGACGCTATGTCGGACTGGGGGACGCCGCCTGGGGGGTGGGAGAGTATGTGGGCAGACTGGGCCTGGCAGCCTGTGTGGCCCTCACCGCATAGGCTGAGCGCTGCCCCCCTGATGGCTCCTGCTGCAATGATCATTCAAGGTCAAAGTGGCGGGACCCTCAGTGGAAGGCGGTGCTGGGCAGAGATCGGTAACCTGGAAGGTTCACACCTGGAAGGGAGCCACGATGCCTCTAAGGTCTAGATGTGCCACAGCCGAAACTCCCTATGGTGAATGCGGCCCCTGGGAATGATACCTGCGAAGCGAACCGAACCAAAGCGAAAGTGGCAGCTCCACCCAAACTGGGACTAAGGGTGAAATAGTTCCCAAGGAAGTGAACTGATCACCCGTCTGTGCGACTGCATACGTCCCCATTAGATATACGATAGGGCCTGTAGTGTCCTCACCGGTGAGGATCGCGACGCGTTCCTCCCATTATTTTAATAAAATTATCTCTTTTTTATATCTGCTTTCCTGCCAGCCCGAACTGGCTTTTTTGTTTTTGTGTATTTCTCATCATAGATTTACTCCCAATAAAAATGTCTGTAGTTATATAAGTGACCATTAGTATTAATAATAATTAATATAACAATTTAATGTATCTTGACTTATCAAAAGTGCAACTATGTTCGCCTACGTGATGAATAAAGTATTTTATTTTATTTTTTATTTTATAATGGTTATTTATCAGATATGCTACTTAGTATATGTTTCAAGTGCAAGAGTCTGTCTAAAGGGCGCTGCTTTTTAGTTTCTACAGCCAAGCAGCAATTTGCAAGCACTGATGTTTCAGATTGTAGAGCATTTTTGCCATTGTAGTTATCAACAATGTGATATTTAGCCTGTTATGAGCATATTGTTATGGCATAATTTAATACTTAAATGTTTGTGCGGCATTGTCATCCATAAAGGAAAATTATCTAATTTGTAACAATAGATTTATTTTATAAGAACTAAATAAAAAACCAAGTAAAAAACTTAACGGTACACATCATATTTCATAGAAGGACTTTGAACCGTAAATTCTGAAATCACAAAAATACACATTTTGTAATCCAAACATCTATTTAAATAACAATGCATGTTATATTATTGACATTGTGTGTGAATAAAAGTTTCTTAGTTTCAGCTTGCTGTAAGTAAGTAGTAAGTAAGTATTGAAACTCATACAATATATGGCAAACTTATTGCTTTAGCATTATGGTTCAATATGGAAAATGACTTATTGTTGCAAAATTTAAAAACTGAACACTTTGTTTCATGTGGTGGTGGGATTTCCAATTGGTAAATCTAGTCTCGCTGCATACATAAATAAATATTTGAGTTAGCGACAATGTCAACTTATAAAAAATGTTTTTGGAAAGATACCTACATTGTTACAAGATTTAATCCTACTAATATTATAAACGTGAAAGTTTGTAAGTATGGATGTATGGATGTTTGTTACTCTTTCACGCAAAAACTACTAAACAGATTTCCATGAAATTGGCACACGGGTAGATCATGTGCTGGATTAACACATAGGCTACTTTTTATCTCGGGAAAATATAAAGCGGGACTTTTATCCCGGGAAAACTCATTCACGCGAGCGGTGCCACGGGCAAAAGCTAGTTTTGTATATGAATATATTTGCAGATAATTTTTTTATCAATTTTAAGTGTATGTTACATATAATTTTACTTGTTTAAGGATATGTTATGATCATTTATGACCTCTGACCTGACCTTATTTTTACAACTCTTAAATATATATATTTTTTATGATATAAGTGGCAAACGAGCATACGGTTCACTTGATGGTAAGTGATTAATTAATATTCATAACTCTGTGTGAAATCAAAATTATAAAATCTGTTTAAATGTTTGAAGGGCTCTTGTCAATGTTGCATTAAAACTGGTATCTCTGTGAATAAGAATCGTCGCAAAACCCCCTCAGCAACACAGACACTTAGTAATCTAATTAAAACGCTTTGTGATGTGCGTAGTAGAGATAGTGTGGGTTATCTACATCATTCAAACAGACCGTAACAATACTTCATAGCCACCAACTTATTTTTCTTATAAAATGTTTTAAAATAGTTTGTAAAGTCATTAAACCTCGTCATATCATAGATGGTTTATTGGGACAGAAAAATTCCGAGTAAGATCAGATAACTAATGGGACCGGTCATCAACCGATACCGAGTCATCGTGTAACCTTAGCACGTCCAGCTACTCACATGTCGTCAGAACTGTCTTCTGAGTCGTACATGGCCGGAATCCGCGTCTTCTTCCTCAAATTAACACCGTCCATTATTAAAAACGGTACGGCATATAATTCGAAATGTAGCTGCCCCCGACACTACCACATCACTATCGTCAGTCACATAATAAATAAACATTTAATCACCGGCACATAGGTATTTAAAGAAATAATTTGTTGTAACAACCATTTTACACTATTAAATTACTGTTAAAACACCGGTTTTTAGATGGGTAGTCACGAAACAACACGCGCGTACTCCTACCCAATGTACTTTTTCGAAATGAATGAAAAATCAAGGCGATGACGTCGTGACATCTGACAGTGACAGCGCGTGAGCCGTGTGAAGTTATTTATTCTGTGTGAAATGTGAATAGATTATTGACATTGACTTAACCGTTCGGAAATATAAATTATTATTATTTATGTATGATGCGAAAATTCCGTTATTTTGAGGGCCAGGGTAAAATTAGAAGTCAGTCCTATCAATCTTTGCTTTTATGTGCTGAACTATGAGGTAAACCATAAAAATAATTTAAATATTTATTATCCAGTAAAATATAAAGGCCAAACGTAGTTCGGTGCGTCGTATTTGTACCCGGGAAGCCACGGCCAGTAATGTTTGGGTTGAGCTGCTTCAGTAATGCCTTCGGATGTATCACTTTTTTTATAATTTCTAAACAACCTTGCAGCTAACGTGATACTCAAAAGTATTTGAAATACAAATAAATATTTCAACAATGTCATTTTTTAAAATACTTAGTCGTGTCTCCAACTATGCTGAAAAAGAAAATTGACTTGCATAAATGTATATATTTTTTATTCTGCTTATTCTGGCTTCTATTATACCATCCAACCGAACAGGGTTTATTTATTACTTCACTTGTGCCCTTTCAGTGTGGTAAATACTCAAAGCTTGCGCCTGGTGTTATATAATGGAGTGAAGGCGGCACAATTTCAAAAATCTTTATAAGCCTAACACTCAACTTATTGATAAATAAGTGATTAAATTACTGAAGAGATTGGAACAGTACCTTAAATACTTATGTCTATTTCCACTATTTTAATAAAACGATTTTACAGATATATTTTTTTTCAAGAAAAGATAACTCTCATTAATTAGCTTAACAAATTACTTGTTCATTCGCTACATATTTACCTACGTCTGCTGGAGGTCATGTTTAGGTAAATAACTAGTTATTACAGGAAAAATACAAATTTATTATCAAAATTCATAATAAAAATAAAATATTTTAATCATCACGCCTTCGTTTTTTAGCGTGTCGTAACCTATGCTTCACTTCTTCCAACAATTCCCCACTCTCCTCATGACTTCCAATTAAATTCTTCTTTTTTCCAATTTCAAGCCAGTCCTTTGCTCTTTCCTTTTTTATTTTTTTCTGGTAAACCACATACCCATCCTTTGTGACATAAGAAACAACTGGAGTTAGGACCTGCCGTCTGCCTTTCTTCGGCCTTTTCTTGGCTCGAAATTCGAAATCATTTGACACTGAGTCTGACCCTTCGCTTTCTGATGATAAATCTTCATAACGCCTTTTTGGAACTCGTCGTTTCTTCTTCATGTATTTTGTTGGTAATTTTTCGTTTTTGGAGTAATATGGCATTACTACCATGGGAATTCTTGGTTGCTGCATTGGCATCGGCATCGGCATTGGTAGTTGTTGCGGTGAAGGAGGCAATGAGGGCATTTGAGGCATGGGTGCGCCATCAGGCATTTGTGGTGGAAATGGGAAAGGTAAGCCGGGTGGTGGCATAAATTGGGCAGTTGTGTTTAGTGCCAAATGCAGAGTCAGTAGACCCCACAGCCATGGTCGGATAGTCATCTGAAATATTTTTGTACATGATAGACAGGATGTACTAACATTTGTTTATATTTATTTATTTAGATAATATTTGTTACAATTCAATTAAAATAAGCACTAAGTTTGAAACTAGTGAGTTGTGTCGTGCATCCTTACAAATTCAAGCAAATATTGTAATTATTAATTCCGCAAATAAAAATAAAAGATACTTAAGGTGTGGAGGTTCAACTTACATCTTTCGGGCCAAGGCCAACCTCTGAGACATGTAGTGCACTCTGCAGAGCAAAAAACTAGTCCAATGGGACCTATTCCACATTGCCTTAGCGCGGTAAGTTGACGATAAAAATTTAAAAGAAAAGATGTAAGAAGGAAAAAAGACCAAGGCTATTAGTTCAACATCATTTACCTTTAATTTGATTTAAAGTTTTTCTATGACATCACCAATGTTTCTCGTTGCGAATATCCATCTAAACTGTGAAAGAGCTAGGTTTCAAGCCATTATATAGCATCAGATTTTAAAGTACAATAGAATTCCACGTGTTACCTAACAGCGGCTAGTTGTGTTGCATTTCTAACCATGCATACAAAGATTTAAAAAATTGTTAAGTTCCTGCCTACTTATAGTATGCTTCTGTATTATATTAGTTTTCAAAATAATTTACTAATTTTATTTAGTAATAAAACATCTTTGATTCTAGAAAAACTTGTGGTACAATAGGTAAAATGCATTTTTTAAATTATGGAAGTCTCTGTTTTTCTAATGGCAGCTACGATAACTTCCTTCACTCCTGGTGATACTTAAATTATCATCACAGCTATGAATTTCAATGACTAAGTTCAATGGATTCGTGAAGCTTTTATATGAGGGAAAAATATTATTAGGCATCCTAAAATTGCGCTATTACTGAAATTAGAGATTCCTATATGCAACTAATATAATGGGGACTTTTAGTATTATCAACGTCGCTCTCGCAACGACGTTATCAGAAGGTATTTCTCAACCCGGAAACATAAAGGTCACGGGAGGACAGAGTAATTGATTTAACGTAATTTTTTGCTAAGTATAATAGTTTTTCATGTAGGTAATTAAAACATTTTTATAGAACTCATAGTCTAAAATCTAAATTATGTGAATATAAACATTACTAGTATTGCTCGCGGCTCCGCCCGCGTGAAGAAGCTTTTCCGGGATAAAAATATTTTCCCGGGATAAAAAGTAGCCTATAGCACTCAAGAGTAATGTAGCTTCCTATTAGTGAAAGAATTTTCAAAATCGGTCCAGTAGTTCCTGAGATTAGCGCGTTCAAACAAACAAACTCTTCAGCTTTATAATATTAGTATAGATACTAGATAGTATAGAAGTATAGATGTGAATATAATGACTGCCTCGGTGGCGTAGTATTAAGGTATGACTGCAGTGCTGTGGATCGAGTCTTGGGTTCGATCCTCGGGTCAGGCAAAGTGATATGGGGTTTTTCTACTCAGTATCATAGATAGGTATCATATAGTAGATATGGTAATAGGCTCGCCCCTATCACATTATGGGACGGAATACGCTCGGCGAAAACTGGATGCACTTGTGCGCCTCTGTGTACCACGTCGGGGATGAAAGGCGTGAGTGTGTGTATGTGTTTTCTTATTTAGATTCATAGTGATTGTGTTATTTATTTTTTTCGAACTAGAGTCTGTTAAGTGTTTCTAATTTCCTTTGTGAATTTGAAAGGATGTGCGACACTAGTTTTAAACTAAGTGCGCATCCTAACGGAGTTATTGTAACCCAATTGCATTGCAACTTGTTTCTAAATAAATAAATAAAGTATGAGCTTGCACCCTTAACTTTTCTGCTTAGCGCCAGAAATGGAAAACACCGTGGTATCCATTAAGACAACTGAATTTTGTTCGCGCATTTTTTTTAATACAATCTAGTTTTACTGTGTCTGTGTGTCACATAAAATTGTAATTAAAACTTTTGACTGTACTCTGTTTTACGTCTTATTAAATAAATAAATATATATAAAAGGCATTTTTTAAATAATAGGTGAATAGCCTAGCTGTACATTGGTAGTATTTTTTTTATAGTAGGTCAGTGTTGACAACCGTAATGGATGTTATGAAGCACCAGTAATAAGTATAATAATAAAGTGTTTTTAATTCCAGATAACCAACCACGTTATATCATAAACTAATATCTCCCAGTTTAATATGGCCAGATATCCCAGATTTCCATACGTTTTCTGTCCACCTCTCAATACATAACTAAGGCGATATAGTCCAGCATTATCTCGTAACAGCCCAAGTGGCTTTCAATACCTATTGTCGAAGATTGCATAAAACCTTCATTGTGCACGCGAGTCAGATTGTTTTCTTTTGAACATCTGGCTAAAATTACAAAAGAAACTGAAGTTCTGCTACAAATACATTTAGTAGTTGAAGCAGCTTTGCTACTAGCAGCTAATGGAACAGAGTAAGTTTAATACAAAACAAATGAACCCCGATTTCATTATTAAATAAAAACATATTCTTTTAACAAAGGAAAAACTTGTTAGAAATAAATCAATTTTTTTTCTGTTACATGTTGTATTGTAATATAATTTTGTAATATCAAAAAAGATTATCAATGTATTTATTTTTCAGGTGAAAATGTATATATTAAGATGGTACATTATCTTAATAAGTACCACGTTAACCATCGCAAAAGAGCCTGAGTTGCCATTATGTCCTACCAATATACAATTCTTTCCACACAACCTACCGATGCACTGTAGGATGCCAGCCAATGGACAATTCCCGATGCTAGTACAAAATGCTGAGGGTGCACAAATACCAACTCTACCACCGTTTTATCAAAGTCCTCCACCTGACAAAATGCCGGTGCCTATCCCCGTTCCTGTACCTCCCGGAATCCCAGGACCTATGCCATTTCCTGGCTCAATGCCTATGATGCCCATGCCAGCTCCGGGACCAGCACACAAACTCCCAGTCATCGTCATGCCATTCTATTCGCCTGATCCTTCATACAAGAAGCCTCAACCCTATCTTAAACCTACGCAAAAACGAAAGAAAGATAGAATTCACAAGAAACGGCATGCTGAGTCTGACGATACTAGTTCTGATACTGATACCGATACCTCTGATTATTCAAGCGATACGTCATCTGAAAGAGGCGTATGGAAGAAAAGAATAGGACGAAATGGAAGAAAGTCAAACAAGCAATCAAAAAGTATTAAAAGAAAAACCCGTAGAAAAAAAGAACTTCTAACGCCTTTGCTGCAATATGTAACAAAAGATGGTTACGTAATTTATGAGAAGAAGATTTCAAAAGGAGAGGCAAAAGACTGGTTGAGTGTAACAAATGAGGACGAGAAAAAAGAAAGTAAAAATGTCAGAGTAGAAGTAGAAAATAACAGAAGTGAGGACGCGGACGTCGCTATAGAACAAGTAAAAGCAAGTGTAAAAATTAAAAAAGAAAACACAGCTGCGACAGAACGCGTCCACGGTAAAAAACGAAAGCAGAAAAAGCAGCATAAGACAAATCCAGGGAACAACAACTCACCCCAAAAGCCTTCGTATTGATAGATAATAGTTTTTGTAATTTTTTATATTCTTTTTGCGTATTCCTGTTTTGTTACGATTAAAACTTTTTTATAACATTATTAAGTAGTTCTTTGTTTTTTTTACCCACAAGTTATCTTTCACACTTCAATAGAATTGCTGAAAATTTAAATTTTATTATACCTAAGTATAAATGAAAAGAGTCTTATTATAGAGAAGTGTTAATAAATTCACGACACACGACATCAGAGGAAATTGAGTATGTTTGCGAGTCTGATTTCGAAAACCTAAACATTGTTCTATAAAAATATTTTCAGGAACCAAAGTCTATACATTAAACTTTTATAAATCGTATGTTTTATTAATCGATTAAGTAGAGCCGTATAAAATTGTATAGCCTGGCATAAAAGGCGTTTCTTTGAAGGTTGCTATAAAATAAGCAACAAGGGTGGTACGCACGCAACTTCCAAATAAATACAATATTGATTATAATCAATTTAGCATTCATGTTCAAGTACCTACATATTACGACATATACGACTGCCTCGGTGGCGTAGTTGTATTATGGTTCGAATGCAATGCTAAGGTCTCGGGTTCGATCCCCGGGTCGGGTAAAGTGATGGAGTATTGGATTTTCCCACTCAGTATCAGCCCCGAGTCTCGAATTTGTGCCCGATATGGCGATAGACTCGCTCCTAACCACATCATGGGACGGAATACCCACGGCGAAAAGAGGGTGCACTAGTTACACCTCTGCCTACCCCTTCGGGGATAATGGGCGTGAGTGTGGGTATGTGTGTATGTACATACTCGACTTTTGCTCGCGGCTCCGCCCGCGTGAAAAAGTTTTTCCGGGATAAAAAGTAACCTAGAGCACTCAGGGGTAATGTAGCTTCCTATTACTAAAAGAATTTTCAAAATCGGTTCAGTAGTTTTAGAGTTTATTCATTACAAGCAAACAAACAATCAAATCTTTCCTCTTTATAATATTAGTATAGATTACGATAAATATTATTGACGCCAATAGTTTCTCTTGATTACCATTAATGTTTCGGTAATAAGCATTTTGGCTTATGAATTAGCAATGATTTAATTACTACCATACTGAAGGAGTTAATTGCTGTCTTTGCAAAATAGATACAGTAGAGTCGCCCTTTTTAAACAAACTATATCAAGAAGTTTATGGTATTGTGGATTTTGCTGGTATAGTGCATGTTAAAGCTCGTTGGAGCTCACTAACCGTGACTCACAAATATTTTTTTTATGAAATGTGTTATAACCACTACCATCCAACCTCAGGAGCGACCGAAGGTTATGTTGACGTCCACGGTTTTACTACCTAGCTTTTAGGCGCTCAGAGAAATGCCTCATATCGGTGGCCGCTGAACTGGTATATACCCGACACCGGCATAGAAACCAAAAACCCGCCATGAGTTCCCCTGGCAATGTGCTCATACACTGCACACCATATTTTGTACCGTAATATCCCATGTTTCAAAAGTACCTATAAATGTTATTATATTTTTTCGGCCAGTTTCAATAAATAATCCCAATGACCCTAAAAGACTATTTAAAAAGTCATTTTTAAGCATGTCCACCCATTTTATTATGTTTGGTATATCCCTGTTAATTCAAAATATGTCCGTTTATTGAAATCGACTGTAAAACGTTCAAATTCCAGTAGATTTAATATTAAATCCCTAGCCCACGTGTGCCTTACCTCATAAATTTACAAATTTTACGATTAATTTTACTGCATCGTTCAATACTGTAGCAATAAAATTCGTCTATACTTCAACAGCCGTTCCAGTGAAACGTTCGTTTCTAATCGAACCACAATACAATTATGTAACATATAAGCCATATAAAAGTGGTTTTCAGTCATGAAAATGTTACTTTGTATCAAAAAATATCGTGTTGACGCAGTATGACTGTGAGTTACTAATTTATGATAAGTCATTAAATATTGATTTATAAATCACAAATAAGATTGTTTTTGTTTTGTTTCAGAATACAGTACTAAAATGGGGCATCCTGCTATTTTTATTGATAAGAGTTCACATAGTTAAACTACAGATTCATATGTTCCCTATGCCCCAGATATTTATGCCACCACCTCCACCCATAGCAATACCAATACCTATAGCCATACGTGTCCCACAAACTACAACGACATCCACTACCACTACCACTGAGGAAAACATGGCCATAGCCGTTCCCTTTCCTATGCCTTTACCCATTCAAATAGCTGTACCCGCAATGCCACCTCCATTGTGTTGTCTGGCAAAACCAAGACCGAAGAACTGTCCTCCGTGCCCACCGTGTCACCCTCAACGTTCGCCACCTCCACCTCCTCAGACATTCATAGGTCCGGCTTTTCCAATGCCGGTTCTATTCCCGCCAGTAGTAGGGCCATCACCACTTGTTGTATTTCCCCGGCCCTACCGAAACAGTCGAGGTAAACGTCAACGGTACCGAGTTTCTTCTACGAGCGAAGATACCAGCAGTTCAAGCAGTTCAGAATGGGATATAGGGAGGAGAAAATACAGAAACAGAAGGTTAAACAGAAAAAGTATGAGTAACGCAAGGAGGAGTTACAAAGTTAGCGATACGGAAGCAAGTGATGGTGAACTTGTGAAACCTGTTCTTACTTATGTCTCAAAAAATGGCGACGTGAAACTTAAAAAACGAATAAGTGCTGACGAGGCTGCTCAACTGCTTGCTGACAAAGACTCAGTAGATAAACAATATCAGACAGTTAAAGTTTTAGCTAATGGAAATGGTGGTAAACAATCCCAAGTGCTGATTGTATCAGATGATGGAGAGGAACCTTCAGTCACACACCGACGCAAGCAAGTCGTATTAAGAAAAGGCGCGTCACAGCATATACTAGGAGAAGGAAGAAAGGAACTTGTGTTTAGACCGCCTGATGATAAAGTAATTAACAATTTAACCGTGTCGTTTCAAGTAATTTAACTGTTTATTTATTTGCACTTCATACAAGAACATGTAAAGGCGGACTTAATGCCGATGGCATTTTCTACCAATCAACCTACTATTATAATGGTTATGACATTTTTCATTACATTTTGTTATAATAAAGAAACAAAAGTTTAAGAAAAACTAGTTTTATTAATTTAATGCCATTGAGGTTTCTCTCTGAATCATATGTATGTATAACACTTTACGTAAGTGAACAATGATCCTATTCAAAAGCAATTATCGAGAACAATACAATTCTGTTTCTACTGACATTTCTACGAATTACTGCAACGTGCAACATGCGTGTGTTAATCATATCAACCCTCTCGGTAATAATACCAAAAGTATGCACTTTCAACTTTCACGATAGTTCGATTGTTAACAGATCATTATATAGCAGTGAAATGTTCTTAGCTGATCTACTATCTATGACTTTACCACCGGACCTACCAGATCTGTCGTCACTAGAGAATCTTTTAACACAATATACCACGACGACGAAGAGGATAAATGTCCAGAAGAGTAAGCCCAAAAAACAAGTTAAGTCGAAGTCTCCAGCAAGAAGGAATTTTAAAAGTACAAAGGTAAAATTGAAATCTAGACGGAAGCCACCAGTGAAGCCTACTAAGCCGAAGGCAGCATCTAGTCCAATATTGCCAAGACGAAAATTTCCAAGTGCGAAAGTGCCGAGACCGATAGCCCTTAACCCAACTCCTGAGCCAAAATTTAACAATGATAAGCCTTGTTGTGATACTGTAACGTGTTATCATCCTTGTCCGTACATGCCCATGCCGATGCCGTTGTATCAGTTTCCCCCAATAGTGGTCCCTGCACAAAGTTATTACGAGCCCGTCATCCACGATCATCCACCTCTAGAAGAAATGAGAAAGATCTTAGGAAAGAGTAAGAGAAGAAAGAAGAAGAAGCGATTCAGTTGCAGCACCGAATATAGTGATAGTGACGGATCAGAATATTCCAATGATGAGTATTGAAGCACTTTTGGATAAATTTGTCTATGTCAATTTTGTATTTTTATATTTTTTATTATATCTGAGTAATTGTGGAGGTAGTTATTTATTAAATTCTTTAAACAACATTCCAATGTACCTATAAAAAACACTAGAGATTATCTTGGCTTAAGAAATTAATTATTTATTTCAAATTTTATACTTTTATTTCAAGTATTTTTTTCATTGTAATTAATTAAATACATAGATAAGAAATATGCAAAAAATATCTCCATTCTCTACTTATTGTAATTATAAAAAAATGTATCCCAGAACAATAAGTTATAGGTAGGTAACTATGTCGGTAATAACTACCACCAAAATAACAATGGCATTCAATGACTGCCTAAATATAAAATTGTTTTAAAATGAAATAAAATAAAGCAATATTAGAATCAAGCCTGTAGAATTTAAACTTTTCTCGGCTTTGTGGATTGTTAGGTATAGTGGATTTTTCAGTCCCTGAAATAGTTATTTTTGTCTTTTTACGAATTAATTGCAGACACCTAATAAAAAAAATAGTTATATTTACAAACAAATTGAAATTTAGTTTCCTACAAAATGGATATAAAAAGGTTTGTGTGATTACTGACGTTAAAGTACCTACGCAAACCTCGATAGATCCCTTTAAGTTTTTTGGTCCTTATTATAAGCATCATTGTCTAAACGCAAATTAAAAAGATTTTGTGCAAATTGCCCGTTTCGTTGCGTAGTGAATTCATTTGGTACTTTTTTTTCAAAATTTCCGAATACTAAAACATAGTATTTAAAAACTATGGGCTACGAACATTTTCTTGTAGCTATGTGTATATAGGTTAAGGTTGCCTTTGCTGCCCTATCTCAAAAATCTTATCATTGTAGTCCTTACGCGACGTTTCTCACTCCTTTAAATTTCCATTTAAAAAGGTGTGATTTGGGTTTTTTATACATCAATGGATTTACCTAACTTTCTTACACAAATAAGATTGTTTTTGTTTTGTTCCAGAATAAAATACGAACATGGGGCGTCCTACTATTTTTGTTGCTTAGAAGTCACATAGTGAACCTACAGGTTCATGTTAACATGTACGCTATGCCCCAGCCAATACCCCAGATATTTATGCCACCACCTCCACCCATGGTGATACCAATACCAATAGCCATGCCTGTCTCACAAACAATGATATCCACTACCATTACCACTACAACTGAGGATGACGTCGCCCTAGCCGTACCCATTCCTATGCCTCAACCCATTCAAATTGCTGTACCCGCAATGTCACCTCCATTGTTTTGTCTGGCAAAAGCAAGACCGAAGAATTGTCCTCCTTGCCCACCGTGTCTATGCGCCCCATTATGTACTCCATCCTTCTTCTCTTATTGTTCACCATGCCATCAGAAATGTAGATGTAAAAAGAAGGAAGATGTACCTCAACCTTTGCCACTTAACCCTCCTCAGCCATTCATAGGCCCAGCCTTTCCAATGCCAGTTCCTTTCCCACCCATGGTAGGGGAATCACCCCTTGTTGTGTTGCCTTACCCCTCTCGAAACAGTCGAAGTAAACGACACTGGAACCGAGTTTCTTCTACGAGCGACGAAACCAGCAGCTCAAGCAGGTCAGAATGGAATATAGGGAGAATAAATGGCAGAAACAGAGGATAAACCCACTTAGGGGAAATTATAGTTAACAATCTTAAAACTTGTTTTATTTTAAATTGTTCTAAAACTCTATTCGAAACAGACAAAATATTTATTTGATTAAAACTGAAATAGTAATCATTATATTATTGCAAATTGCAATCAAGAATGTTTTTATTATGCAACATCTTCTTTTCTGATTATAATTTTAAAACTTACCTGTATAACATCAAACAACTTTACTTTTTATCCAGTAACTATGAGTTTTTTTACACATTTCTTAGAAATGCATTAAGTAATATAACCAAAAATACACAAAGTAATTTTGACACCACCCAAGTACAACATTGGAATAGTTCTCTTATATTTACATCAGTCAGTACAAAATATCGTTTCAAGGATCATACAATTACTCACTCTACTTACTGCTAGTTACTACCACACTTAAAACATATCTTACTAACTTATTTCGTGGCATATGTGGTATATTATTGGATTTTTCTATTCAGTATCAGCCCGGAGTCTGGAATTTGTGCCCGATATGGCGATAGGCTCGCCCCCTATCACATCATGGGACGGAATACGCTTGGCGAAAAGTGGGTGCACTAGTTGCGCCTCTGCCTACCCCTTCGGGGATAAAAGGCGTGAGCATGCGTTATTTCGTGGCTTAGACATAGCAACTATAGTACCAGCACGCTATGATGGCCGTTCTGACAGATTACAATAGTGAGGTAAAGTCTCAATTCATAACAAACAAGTTGTCAAGTTTTGCTAGCCAGCGATTCTATACCTACGTGACAATCGTAAAGATTTCATTTTTAAAATCTCGACTTTCTAAAAACATAATTATGCCGATTTTTTCCGTAAAATTATACATTCCATAAATTTTACTGGCCGTCACTATTTACAATAATGGAGAGCAATTGGGTCTTTCAACGTAGTGATGAATTAATAAATAATACGAAACTTGATGAGCGGACAAACGTCAAAACGATCATCATAGCGTGCGGTACTGTGGCATTGAATTCATGCCATCCAAAGGAATTCTTTGTTATTTGTTTTGTTCTTTCCTGAATAACCATAATCAATTGCACCAACAATTCATTCATCGACCATCAATTCATAGATGTATTTAGTTCATAACCATTTGAAAAATTACCCTCGAAATACTTTGGTCGTTGGTTTACGGTTTAGGCCTGGTAGGTATTTACAAACTCTATCTCTCTAAAACGGTAGTGCTCGAAAAATTTATCGGTTCTAAACTAAACATAACATATAAAAAAGAAGTTTTTTTTTAAAGAATACACAGTATACGCACGCTGTTATCGCTTTTGTCTAAAACATGAATGGAAGACTCGATCGACACAGTACTACTGTCTCATAGATCAATGGAATTGATAACATGCAGTTGTTTTGAATGGTGTGGTGAATGAGATTTTCGGAGGCCCAAACTATCTGCTCCCTTGCCCAAAGGTTTGCTATGCAATGCAATCGGCCCTGTATTATATACTGCCCACTTCTGAGCACGGGCCTTCTTCACTCCTGAGAGGTGATATAGGCCTTAGTCCACCAGGATGGCAGGTTTACATTTCTTTAAAGCCGACAAGGCTTCCATGATTCTTCTGTAATTGTATAACTTAACATTAGGTGACTTACATACTCACTTGCAACTCAATGCTATAAAATAATAACACAACCGTATTAACTTATTTTAGTCTTTAAACACTAATGTTTGTTGATTGATTGAAACAAAATGCATGTAAATTCGATGATATTCAATACTTGTTCTCGCAACCCTTGCGATTGTATAAAAACAATTATATAAATAAATTATATTATTATGTTCTTTACATACCACACATACAGCTGAAGAAACAAGGCACCAGAAAATGGCGTTAAGGTCTGTTAATATTCCTTTTCCTTAAACTAATTGCTGAACTCATTCGTTTAGCAAATAAAAATTAAACATAAAAGATGCAAGAAACTCGGAGCTTCTGCGTGGCGCTTCAGATATAAATCGTACAAATATCAACTACAGGGCTTTCGGTGCCAAAACACCCAAACATGACACAAATGTAGATCACATAAATTAACAAATGTTTATCTTAGTGGGCGAACCATTTCCTCAGCCCCTCGCTTCATACCCCGCTCATAGCTCTGATACAGATGCTGCCAAAACAGAGTTTATTCTTTCAGTCCAACAATTTCACTACTTCTTTAAATATGCTATCAGAGGTACAGTCTGCTTTTCTTTTAAACACTTCTTCTTTTGATCAGCACAACTGTTATTGTAGATAAGTACTGAATACGCTAATAACGCTATGCCAACTATAAATAAAACTATTTCTACGGCTAAAAGTACTGCAGGCCCAGTGATGTGAATTATTCGTAATATGTCTTTTATTGCTTCGAAACAGTCTTGTTGTACCTGAAAAGAAAATAATTACGGTTTCAAAAACTGCATCATAATCGGTTTAGCATTCTTTAACATTATAGAAAGAAATAAAAGTCAAACTGGTTTGAATTTTGTAACTGATAGTCTATTAGTGCATCAATGATACTTACAACTTTAATATAAACCACAGGCACCACCATGTTGGAGAAGCTAGCTGTGGCTTCGTTGAAAGTGATATTCCCTAGATTTACGTTCATCTGTAGAGCCAGCGACGCTGATAGCGTTACTCCAACTGTCTGAAAACGTAAATGGTAGATTAGTGAACCGCCCCTCAGTGCTAGCGTAATGCTGGAAGGCATCAAAGGTCAAATAAAAAATGTGCATTTATTTTATAAAGTACTAGCTTTTGCCCGCGGCTCCGCCCGCGTGAATGAGTTTTCCGGGTATAAAAGTCCCGCTTTATATTTTCCCGGTTAATCCAGGACATAATCTCCCTGTGTGCCAAATTTCATCGAAATCGAAAAGTTATTAAATTACTAAAATTGCTATTAAAAATAAGGGTTGATCGCAGAGGGTTAAAAATTTAGGGTTGTATGTATTTTGTAATGCCCTATATGACACGTTCATAGATTTACCATAGCAGCGCCATCTATTGATTACTTACTCAACCCAGTCGAAAGGTATCGACATCTGTTAGAATCATTTGGAGTTAACAGATAATTGTGACTGTCAAATAATAACAGACAAATAATTAGCAATAAATTAAAATTGCGACTATAATTTGAGATTTAAACTATCCTATCTCTCAAGTTGGATCGAACTGCACATGGTGTGCGAATTTTATTATAATCGGTTAAGTGGTTTAGGAGTCCATTGAGGACAAACATTGTGACACGAGATTTACCTATATATATTAAGATAAGATGAATATACTTACTGGCTCAACTAGGAAGTAAGAATCGTGTGCCTCTGCCTCCGGTTTCATACCCTCAACTTTTTTATAGATCGCCGGGTCTGCGTGTAAGAAATGTGCTTTGCTCATGCCTATTGGGATACCTGGAATAACAATAATCACAAAATGAAGTGAGTCGGCGAAGTTTGGGTGCAGGAGTTGCGTTGTCTGCTAGCCCTATGATTTATTTTATGTTGCCCTGTATGTAAGAATTACGGAAGTTTTAAGGGACTAGCTTATAGCCATAACCTCCAAGCTCGTGCAACTAATATTTTTGTTTGACACAAAGAGTTGGCCAAAACTATTATACCCCGAAGTTATTAATCAATGATTTCATTGTTACTGCGACAATAAAATACGTCCCAAATAAGGTTTTCTTAATTACTACCGTCGGCGATTGAAGCAACAATTGTAAGTAATATAAACTAAGGTCAAGAACATTTCAGGTCTGTACACTACTTACTATTTCTTACAATTGAATGATCTGACCTGGTCGGAATAGTCCTATTAATATTATAAACGCGAAAGTTTGTAAGTATGGATGTCTGGATGTATGGATGTGTGGATGTTTGTTACTCTTTCACGCAAAAACTGCTGAACGAATTTCGATGAAATTTGGCACACGGGTAGATTTAGTCCTAGATTAACACATAGGCTACTTTTTATCCCAGGATAATATAAAGCGGGACTTTTATACCGGGAAAACTCATTCACGCGGGCGGAGACGCGGGCAAAAGCCCATAAAAACTAATTAAAAAATTAGTTTTGTGAGAAAATAGTGATTTTCAACACTAACCAAAAGTACATTTAGACAAGTCCATCATACCGCAGAACCCTTGACTGCAGTCTCTAGTAAAAGTTACGTTATTGATCTTGTACAGCCACGCGTCGAAGCCGAACTCCATGGTCTTCGTCTCCTGAAAGACCAGGTCGAAGGTCCGGCAGACTCCCAGCCTGTAGATGCTGATGGGCGTCTGTAAGGAGAGGCCGGGAGGATAGGCTACTCCTTCATAGGTATTCTCGAAAGTGTAACTGAAATATTTTATTATAAAGATGGGACTTTACGTTAAAATCATTTTATTTATATATTAATACGGACAGAAAAAAACTTTTTACCCCTTTTTAAGGACATTGCGGAATTACGGAAGACTGTGATATATTACGGTATAATTAAAGTCCATATAGCCGTCTGGGTGGGTACCACCGCAATGTCTATTTCTACCGCCAAGCAGCAGTGTGCATGCACTGTTGTGTTTCGGTTTGAAGGACATTGTAGTCAGTGTAACTACTGGACATAATGAGACTTAACATCTTATGTCTCAGGATGACGAGCGCAGTGGAATGCCACACAGTACTTTGTAACTCAAGGTGCTAGATGGTGTTGCTACTGTTTATGGGTGGTCGTATCGCTTACCATCAGGCGAACGGCATATTTGTCTCTGTCATTCAATTCCATAAAAAAACAAACAAGCTTTCATTACCTTTCTAAAGGTTCTAGCACGGGATTATTGTAATCTTCCCTCCTAAACTTCTTTAGTTCCTTGACGCTGAACCGGTTTTCATCCCGTATATCCACCTTCATGCGGTACATTGTTGAGTTCTCATATAGCTGAAACATTAATTTTGTAGTTAAGAGTAAATTTTAATATTTTATTTACTAGTAAATGAGTCAGGTGTGTCACCTGATGCTATGTAATTGGCATTAGCCAAAAATACAAAAAAAAATTGTAGCATTGTGTCAGGGTTAGGCCGCCCGGCGGTGGGATAATATAATCTAATGCTAATTATGAAATAGCAGTTTCGGCCACGGCAGCCAATTTCAACGGAGATCAGCCAGGTACGCAAGAGATATTATAGTGCACAAGTGTGTGCGCAATACACAGGTGCACTCGCTGTTCCTTCACTCTCATAGTCCGGTGAGACCGCAATCCGACATATCCGGAGAGAGATCAAATCAATTATATTTATGTGTTTTGAATAAAAAGTTCCCAAAACCCACTATGTTATGGCATTCGCTTATTATCACTTTTTGACCATGGCACGTATTCGATTGTTTGTTTTACCGAGGTCGGGTTTAACTAACGCTCTTTGTCATGAAGATGAATCATAGCACATTATAAAAAGCCAAATGTAACGAAATATCGTGCAATTTTCCATCTTAGAGTATTAACAAGTACTATACTTCTTCTTACCCTATCCACTATTCCAAAACTATCGAAATTAATAAGGCCAGGCACCAGTTTCTTCGCCATGGCGATGAGCGGATCAGGGTACCCCCACAGGTAACTGTGCACATCCAGACTGATCACCGGCTGCGATTTGAGATGCCGGACGAATAGGTTGTACCCCTCTCTTATTAAGGAGGGGTATTGGCTGATCAGGGAGGTCGCGCTCTGAAAATAGAGGGAAATATGTTACATACAATGCTTTTGCATGCAAGAGGAATAGAAGCTTGTGTCTTCTCTCATATTATTTCAACATTACTCTTATTATCAGAATTATATTATTATCATCCAGAGATGTGATTTATCTAGATACAAGTATCTGAAATACAGATACAAGATACAAAATACGTATTTAGTATCTTGTATCTAAGATACTTTATCAATTTTTATTTTGTATCTTGTATTTAGATACAATTTTTTAGTATCTTAGTATTTTATAAATACTTAATTTGCTAAGATACTTTTACTAATTATCTATGCATTTTTTACATTAACGGCTCATTTAAGGCCCATACACATGCTATAATTGGTTAACCAAACATTGTATTCAGCTGGTTTCTGTCTTCTTTTGAAAACATGAGGGCATTGAATCTTATAATTTTGATTTTCAGTGTGTCTCCTGATTCCGATAAATCTCAATGAACTTTATTAAATCAGCAGAACCTAATTTTAATACTTTTTACTCATATTTTTTTATAAACACGGTAGCTTCTAAAATCTAAAACGTTCAACATTTGATTTTTTTTATGGCATTGTATAACGGACCACCCAGACGGACTCTTACATATGAGAGACCACCACCGCAATGTCTATTTCTACCGCCAAGCAGCAGTTTGCATGCACTGTTGTGTTTTGGTTTGAAGGACATTGTAGCCAGTGTAACTACGGGACATAATGAGACTTAACATCTTATGTCTCAGGATGACGAGCGCAGTGGAATGCCACACAGTACTTTGTAACTCAAGGTGCTGGATGGTGTTGCTACTGTTTATGGGTGGTCGTATCACTTACCATCAGGCGGACGGCACGCTCGTCTCGTCATTCAAGGTTATAAAAAAATAATTTCAAAAGGTATCTTATTTGAAAAAAGTATTTAGAAGATACGTATTTTGTATCTAGTATTTAGATACCATTTTCAAAAGTATCTTGTATCTGGTATCTCAAATCCTTTATTTACAAGTATCTTGTAACTTGTATTTCAGATACTTTTATGAAGTATCTTGAACATCTCTGTTATCATCTTTGATTCAATAGAACTCTCGAATCATAAAATATTAGATTTCCAACAACTTACCAACAGTGCAAGATTAGGAACTGTGACATTGAGGAGTTCAGGTCTTGAGATCGACTTCTCTGGCACGAAGCGCAGCTTCATCTGCGGAGTGAACCACATCACTCCTTCCTCCTCGTCTAAATCCACGTTCACGTTGTGACGGATTTCGCTGGAAGCAAGAAAATTGAAATATCATCTTTCATTCTGGGATTTGAAGAGTGGAATACTTTCTATAATGACAGTAGGTATTTAGATTGTAAACTAGTTGTGGCACGCGATTTCGCTCGCGTGTAATACCTTTTCCGAGATAATTGTCCCGCTGTCTACTTTTCCGGGATCAAGAATCCAATTAAGATTCAATCGTGTATGATAAATTTGGATTTACATACATAAGTAAATGCATTTGAATAAAGCGGGCCTCGCAGTCCACATCCCACGTTACCAGTTACCACTACACGTACAATATACAATATAAGGTTAATATTATAATGTAGAGAAAACACAAATAATTATAATAAACTATAAATTCATTTTCTGCGAAAAATGCGTTTTATTATCTGACATACAATTTTAGGAGCGACCCTCTCTGACTGCCTCGGTGGCGTAGTTGTATTACGGTACGACTGCAATGGTGAGATCTCGGGTTCGATTCCCGGGTCGGGCAAAGTGATATTGGTTTTTTTAAATTCAGTACCAGCCCGGAGTCTGGAATTTGTGCCCGATATGGCGATAGGCTCGCGCCCTATCACATCATAGGACGGAATACGCACGGCGAAAAGTGGGTGCACTAGTTGCGCCTCTGCCTACCTCTCCGGGGATAAAAGGCGTGAGTATGCGTATACAATTTTATATTATAAGTTAGACGACACAGTATATTTTTAACATAAAATGTTAATGAATCTGATTTAATGCTTGCGTATGACTGCTCAAGGTTAAATCTGTGTAATTATAACTAAGAGCAAAAAATCATGGCGGTAATTGCTAAATACGTGATATTTTTATGCCTAGGCGTACTCAATGGTATCAAATAGGTACGTATACGTGCTACCATACATAGCAAGTTACGTTATTACAAAATAATTGATCCATAATTAGAAGTAGTAGATACGCCGTCAATTATAACCTTACAATCAGAGATGTTCAAGATACTTCATAAAAGTATCTGAAATACAAGTTACAAGATACTTGTAAATAAAGGATTTGAGATACCAGATACAAGATACTTTTGAAAATAGTATCTAAATACTAGATACAAAATACGTATCTTCTAAATACTTTTTTCAAATAAGATACCTTTTGAAATTATTTTTTTATAGCCTTGAATGACGAGACGAGCGTGCCGTCCGCCTGATGGTAAACGATACGACCACCCATAAACAGTAGCAACACCATCCAGCACCTTGAGTTACAAAGTACTGTGTGGCATTCCACTGCGCTCGTCATCCTGAGACATAAGATGTTAAGTGTCATTATGTCCCGTAGTTACACTGGCTACAATGTCCTTCAAACCGAAACACAACAGTGCATGCAAACTGCTGCTTGGCGGTAGAAATAGACATTGCGGTGGTGGTCTTTCATATGTAAGAGTCCGTCTAGGTGGTCCGTCATACAATGCCATAAAAAAATCAAATGTTGAACGTTTTAGATTTTAGAAGCTACTGTGTTTATTAAAAAATATGAGTAAAAAGTATTAAAATTAGGTTCTGCTGATTTGGGTCATTCGGCCTAAAAGTACGCACTTTTTTTTCTATCGTCTACACAGTCAAAAGTATATTGTCTTGAAAAACGATTTAACACTCAATGTAAAGGAAATTTATTCTACTTTCATTATTTAATGAATTTTTGTACATTTGTTCATTGTTTTTTTTTGCAATACATGTTTAAGTGCATCGGGAGAAATTTGTACTATTGACCCGTTATGTGGGTAAAACTACGTAGAGTGTTTAATGAAAATATTATTTTTCTGTATAAGGTCTAAAAATCTTTACAAATAATATTCGACTTAATTGCAG
This sequence comes from Sphinx pinastri, assembly GCA_947568825.1. Taxonomy (NCBI): domain Eukaryota; kingdom Metazoa; phylum Arthropoda; class Insecta; order Lepidoptera; family Sphingidae; genus Sphinx; species Sphinx pinastri. The sequence goes on along the minus strand of OX387627.1, from coordinate 931,490 downwards.
CTTAAAGAAGAAAAAACCGTGCGATCATTGTAATGAAGTTATAACAGGGTGCGTACTTTTAACCTCGTACTCTTACCCAAACAGGGAATATTTTAAACAATCACACGTTAGTTGAAACGCATTTATTTTCTAGGACAGAATTAATGACTAAAATAAAGACTATAATAATCATGTAAATTTTACATAATTAACGGACTTTTGTAAACTGATGCATCGTCTAGCCATACACTTTTTTCCCAGCACAGAATATTGGTAACTAATCAACAAAATCACGTTGATCACCGTTTTTCGCTAAACAAGCGAGGCTTGGTAAAATAGCTTGTAGCTCTGACATCGTCCCTGACGCGCCCCTGATCTAGCCGAAAAAGTGTCTGAGCCCCCATAATAGGTTCCGAGATATTGACCATGCGAACTTTTACCCACTGCGTGCTGTTACCCCGAATGACCCTAATAAAGTTCATTGAGATTTATCGGAATCAGGAGACACACTGAAAATCAGAATTATAAGACTCAATGCCCTCATGTTTTCAAAAGAAGACAGAAACCAGCTGAATACAATGTTTGGTTAACCAATTATAGCATGTGCTTTTTACACAAACAAATCAAGAATGTTACGGGTTGATTATTTAAACCATGCAAGTCATATATTGCTTCAATTTAATTGTATGCAACAGGCAAGAAACTTGCAACGTGTATATGGGCCTTAAATGAACCGTTAATGTAAAAAATGCATAGATAATTAGTAAAAGTATCTTAGCAAATTAAGTATTTATAAAATACTAAGATACTAAAAAATTGTATCTAAATACAAGATACAAAATAAAAATTGAAAAAGTATCTTAGATACAAGATACTAAATACGTATTTTGTATCTTGTATCTGTATTTCAGATACTTGTATCTAGATAAATCACATCTCTGCTTACAATTTATACCCATCAATCAAGGAGCTTCACGAGTGTGTTATGTCTGTCTCACAGAACACCGATTTGAAGTACATTTGTCACGTGTCGAGCTCAAGTGAATGTTTTGGAAATTCTTCGCTCTTTTTTCTCCTAATCTTACTACACTACGCTGACATCGGGTTTAAATATCGGGTTGGGCAAAGTAATATTGGAATTTTCTCCTCAGTATCAGCCCGGAGTACTTGTGGTCGATATAGCGATAGCTCCCCTATATAATTATCATCATGTAACTGCCCTAGCTGCACATCTGCCTACCACTTCGGGGATAAAGGCGTGATGTGCGCTCATTTTGTCCCTATTCTGACTTATACATAGAGTCTCGACGTTCATGGACATCAAGTACCTATTAGTCACCATCAAATTACTTTTTGACTCAATTGCCTCTCTTAGATATGCAACAAGGGGTCATGAAATAATGTCTTGCGTGTTGTAAATGACCATAAGTGCGGAACATTTATTTTGGGCTTTTTCAATTCTGACGACCATAACGCAATTGATGAGAAAATTGTTTTTATACTATATGTCGGCGCAAAGACGGCTTTTATAATCATATCATTGGTTAAAATAATAGTTTTATGATTTATTAATTATAACCAATCACTAATTCATATTGTCATGTGCATTTAAGAATAGCCTGATGCATATAATAGTTAAAGTAAACAATTCAGTATTTTTTGTACTGTAAGACTTCTGCAACAGGAAGTCTGGAATCACTATAAATTAATAACTCTTTTTTCACTGGTGGTAGGTCTCTCATATGTAAGAGTCCGTCTGGGTGGATACCACCGCAATGTCTTTTTCTGCCGCCAAGCAGCAGTGTGCATGCACTGTTGTGTTTCGGTTTGAAGGACATTGTAGCCAGTGTAACTACTGGACATAATGAGACTTAACATCTTATGTCTCAGGATGACGAGCGCAGTGGAATGCCACACAGTACTTTGTAACTCAAGGTGCTGGATAGTGTTGGTACTGTTTATGGGTGGTCGTATCGCTTACCATCAGGCGAACGGCATGCTCGTCTCGTTATCCAATACAATAAAAATAATAATTAATTATTAACATTGTAATAAAACCTATAATTAAAGGTACAAATTTTGATGCAAAGTAATGTTTTCATCTTTGATTAATTATATATCTAGATAGAGTGGCGCGCTACAATGAAACTAAAACAAACAGGCCAACTTTTCTTAAGCTAGTATGCGTGACAGCTGTGTAATACGCTATTGCTGCATCATTCTGCGTATCCTTGTGTGCGCGCATAATAATACCAGTTATAACATGGTTTCTATTAAAACGGGGAGAAAATTATATCCATGAAAAACTACAAAAATCAATTCACTCGAACTCATTTAGTGGAGAACAATTGGCCTCTATTTTTTTCGACGCGTTTGAAACGTTCAGTGTCTATCTAGGTATATAATTAATCAAAGGTTTTCATTATCAGGCTGTTTTAATTTGAGTTTGTATTTTGTTTGAATGTAAACACCCGGTCTATAAAATAATACTTAAAATAACGACTAAGACTGTAATAATTGCTATTTATTAAATAAACATTTATCACATTGTTTATAAAGTAGAAAGTTAATGTTTTGTAAAGTTTCTACAAATGCCACAATTTCTTGCCTCAGTGGCTTAGTTGTATTACGGTACGACTGCAATGCTGAGGTCTCGGGTTCGATCCCGGGTCGGGCAAACTGATATTGGAGTTTTCTACTTAGTATCAGCCCGGAGTCTGGAATTTGTGCCCGATATGGCGATAGGCTCGCCCCCTATCCCATCATGGGACGGAATACGCACGGCGAAAAGTGGGTGCACCTCTGCCTACTCCTTCGGGGATAACTGGCGTGTGTGTGTGCCACAATTTCCGTTGAATGTTAAATTAGCATGGATATGATATTATATTAAATAGGATGCATAAAGCAGCAGACCCGGCTCTGTGGCGTATCTTGGGAGAGGCCTATGTCCAGCAGTGGACTGCAACGGGCTGATGATGATGATGAAATTACTAACATGTCCGATGTTGAAGCATTACAGGAAGACTTAAATAGGTTGGCCAACTGGTGTGCACTTAACTTAATGGAGCTCAATGTAAAAAAATGCTATCATATCAAATTTGGTCGCAATCATTATATAACTCAGTCAGCGTATAAAATTAACGGTATTATGTTAAATGAGGTCAACAACATCAGGGATTTAGGAGTGATTTTAGATAATAAATTAACTTTTATTCCTCATTATGAGCACATCGTTAGAAAAGCTTCCAAAATGGTTGGTTTCATTATAAGAAATGGTAGGATATTTCGCAGGTACCAAACGAAGAAGTTACTATACAATGCTTTGGTACGCAGCACTCTTGAATATTGTAGCGTGATATGGAGGCCGCACTATGCTACTCATTCGCTGAGGCTAGAGCGGTTGCAGAAACGATTTCTTTGGCATCTGGCATACTCCTCAAACGCAGCTACCCGCAGAAGAGATTTTTCCTATTCTAGCAGTCTTAAACAATTCAAAATGCACTCATTGGAAATGCGCAGGGATGTTACAGATTTGGTTTTTCTTTTTAAAATATTAAGAAACCACGTAGACTGCCCACAACTTCTTAGCTGCATCAAATTCAGAATGCCAAAGAGATACCCTCGCAAACCGATACATCCCCTCGTGGCACCGTTTCGTAGGACTGTACTCGGTATAAACTCTCCAATCCCCAGAATGTGTAAATTATATAATGATTACAGCAACCAAATTGATATTTACTCAATGCCTTTAAATCATTTCCGAAACTGCTTGTTGGATGCAATATCGAAGTAGTTTCTTTTTTTTCTTTAATTATTATTATTTTTTTTTTTCTTTTTAGTTCTCGGTGTAGTTAAATAGAAACACCCCAATAATATTCATAATAGTATGTAAGCCCACCCACCGTACAATATATGTTTAACTAATATAAATTACTTTTCTAAAATGTTTGTTGGATTAGTAATATCCGCCTGATAAAATTGTGCAATTAATCAGCTGTTATTGGAAATTGTATTTTTTACATGTATTATTGTAACAATTGTGGCTGGATTTTTTTTTTAAATAATAAAAAAAAAATAATAATGATGATTATAATAACGACGAGATGGCGCTATTAGCCAAACAGTAATATCCGTTAGTTTTGTAGAAGCAAAAATACTAAAAAGTGTACAGATTGCTTGGGAGTGTCGGACAGAGCGAACGACTAATAAGCTAAGCTAAGTACCTAGGGTTCCTCATTTATTTTCATACAAGAACAATGAACAACAATTGTAATATTTGATTTATCTGGTTCGGTTTATGTTGGTATGCATAAATTTTTAATAAAAATATAAGTGTAAATTATTGTAAAGTAAACTTTTTCAGTGGTATAAAAAATAAATTGAGTTCAGGTGAAATAACTTGTAACTTCAGTGATGCTGACGTCACTATCGCTAAAAAAACATATGTGTTCATAATTCTCTGTCATATAATATAATATTAATACGTAGGACTATTAAGTATTCTTTGATAATTCTTTTATCTCAAGATTGTTTGAAACACAAAGCCCTAATGTTTCTACTCCAATGCCCACTAGTGGTGTCAGAACCTAAGAAACACGGTTTCAGGCGTCTGCACAAAAAATACTAGGTACTTACGCATACGTGAAGGGTCCAATTTCTTCCACCTTGAGCTTATCATCCTGCCCACTCATAAACCTGTCAGCATTGGTGATGTTGAATATGTAGAGAGAGAGGTGCGCGCCTTCCACTTCCTGCTGGAACGTCTCCAACATAAACGACCCTTCTTTCACTCTGGTAGCCTGGAATTCGCAAATAAATACTTTATCGCCCATAAAATATTTTTTGTCTGGGATTTGATTTAAATACTCTTTTTACAGGCCATCGCTGAAGAAGCATATGAAAATTATATAAAATGGTGTTTTTAGAAGAAGTTTTGGCGCATGCATTCTATCTAGCGATCTGTCATTTGCATAATTCAATTAAGTATTAAAAAAAAGGTATATTTTTTTCAGTGGGATTGAATCTAGGACCTATTGCTGTGCCTACTGGTTCACAGCTAACGTATGTTGCCATGACGATTACTAAATAAATGTGCGTCATCTGCTTTTACAATGAAGAATGGAATATTGTTTGCCATTTACAAACATTGTATAGTTGTATTCATTTTAATGTGGAATATGTGTCATGTGAATTTAAGTTCACGTTTTTTGGATTTATGTACGCACCTGATTCATTATTATTTCTCTTTATTTTCCTTTTTTTACATTTTTATATATATCTACTAAAAAAAAAACACTAATACAATTATAAAAATATAAAAAAGTGAATCACCTTCCGATAGCGAGGCTCAAGACCTAAGCCACCGGTGGTCAGGGATTCGAAATGAGGAATCTTCTCACAATACGTGCCGTGCTCTTGGCCCAACGACCAATTAAGAGCCTCTGGAGGTGTTGGTCGAGACTCTTTGGTATCAACCCATGAGCAGAAACGACAATCGGAACAATAATTGTAGAGTCCACCTCCCACATGTCAGTAACCTCGTGAGCCAAATCTAAATATTAAGACATTTTGTCCTTTTCGACCTTAACAAGGTTCTCGTCATGCGGAATGGTGACGGCAACAAGTATTGCCCGGCGCGCCAATCGATCTACTATTACAATATCAGGCTTATTGGCAACAATAGTCCTGTCCGTGATAATAGATCGATCCCAGTACAGCGTTGCATGATCATTTTCGAGAACTGGTTGAGGCACATACTGGTAATATGGCACTTCAGGAGTCACAAGACCATACCGAAGAGCAACTTGCTGGTGTATGATCTTGGCTACTAGGTATTGTCTATGAAAGTACTCGCCGTTAGCAAGATACGAACAACCGGAAATAACATGCCTGATTGATTCACCGAGACGGTGGTATGCCCGACAGATATCGACCGTATCGTCCTTCATGATGTATTTCCTATAATTGTTCGTCTTCATAACTTCGTCCATAATTGCAAAGACAAAACCTTCAGTTTCCCCAAATAGGTTACCAAAACGTAGCCAAGATACGGATGCAAGCTGGTCTACATCAGGCCCGTGAAGGGCCCGATGAAACCGACCATGTAGTTCCTTGCTCTTCCATATCTCCTCACGTTCCCGAATGCTCATCAACTTAGGTTTTCGCCAGTTCTCATTCGCCAAGGAAAGCGGGGTAAATCCCTTATCCACCATGACTACAACCTTATGCATGCCCACTTCGCTGTGCAGGAAATAATCCCTGAGATTGCATACCTCGCGGTTATGCAAGTCCTTAGCATTAAGTAAGCCTCGGCCCCCACATCTCCGCGGGATATACAATCTCATCACTGACGATTTATGTACTCACCTGATTCATTATTTTTATGATTAATAATTATTTACGTTTTCAGTGTTTTACCCCTCAAATTCTAGATTTTTCTCCCTTGTCTTCCCTGTCCTTTGGTTTATTGTGCATACCTTTACTTAGAAGTAGCTTGCGCATTTGGTGAAATGTATGTATAAATGTCATTATTCAAATTTTGTCCCACAGACAATCCATTTAAATTCATATAATTCATGCGCCCCAGCATAAAATTGACACAATGATCCGATTTGACCCACGCTGTGGACACTTCGTCCTTTTACGTAGGGTCAGTTTGTCAATTTTTATCCAAGTTGCTTTGTGTTTTAAAACTTTGCTGTATTTTTATAAAATAATTATGGTATTTGATTTACTTATTCGGACGGTGGTTGGGACTTGAGGATCCTATACGATGGTCAGATTTAAAAGTTTATAACTATATGTATTATGTCATATTATGTGGACATTCAAAGTATGAAGTATAGGATACCTTTCTTTTTGGAATCTTAATTCCCAGTCCCTATAAGTCTGTAACCACAATTCCTCTACCCATGTACCTAGTTACATGGCCGGCGATCACATAACATTAAATACATTGGAGACTCGATTATCCCGACCTCAGTTAAACAGATTCGCGATTATCCGGATTGCCGATCGCAAGCCGCGACGGGATGAAACTTTAATGGGAACTCAAAAAATACTTAAGCGATTTTGAAAATACTTTCACTTATAGAAAGATACAGTACCCCTGAGTGGTATAGCTTACTTTTGATCCTGAGAAGGGTCATTAACGCGGGCGGAGCTGAGAGCAGAAGCTAGTTAATAATTCATTATAAATAGAGCTTTACTTAATACATTCAATTATCTGGATTTTCAGGTATCTGAACTGAAGTCTCCACTGTAGGTACCTTATTACTCTCCTCACTTGTCTCTTTTTTACAATCCAAGACTCTGTATTATATATTATTACCGATTTTTTGTTGATTACATTAATGTAATTCCGTGATGAACACCAAACGGTAGTTACAGCAGCAATTGGTCTCAATTGCAATCAATATTAATTAGGACAATTGTAACAATTGTATCGCCATTGGCAACATGCGGGCTCTTGTCGGTTTGTGAATCAAGAGAAGCACTTCAAACTGCATTTATAGGACTACATTGTAAAAAAGTCACTGTGATTGATTAGAACATCAGAATAAAATTAACACTTACATAGTTAACAATCATCCGCATCGGATTCAGCAGCAAAGATATGACGGGCAGTATCACGAACAGAAGACCGATTGAGGTCGTTGTCGCCAGCTTTCCTGCAAACATGATTCATTAGGTTTCTAGACTTTATACTTCTAAAAAAAGTATGAGTAGTTTAGTTTAAGCTTCCTGATTGAAAGATACAAATATTGCGAGTGGTTGAGGGGTTAAGTAACTTTATTGTATTTATTGATGCAATTAATGCGCTGGATTATACATTTTAAAAGCCTTTCCCGCTACAAAAGTACCTAAACACGACGACACCATCGCCATCTATTTAAAAATGATTTTTTTTCCCGTGGGAGCAAATTACCGGGATATAAAGTATTATATTCAGTAGTTTCTGCGTTTACCTACTTCTAACAAACATACAAAGATCTAATTTTTTTCACAAACTTTCGCTTTTAGGTATAAAATTAGTAAGATAGTAAGATTATGAATCATGAGTTCATTAACCGTGTTACCTAGTTCGCAAACATATTATTTTACGTTTATCAATAAACCATGCAGTGAATTTTGATCATTACTAATGTAAAATGTAAATAACAAATACTTTGTAAAGGTCGCTAACTCCAGTGGTATTGTGAACCATAAAGTTCCAAGCCCGATTCTCAGGCCGAGGAAAATTATTTGTGTAGGTACTGTGATATGAAAATATTATACTTTGTTATGAAAAAATATACCAAAGTCACCCGATTGTTTGTCTCCTTTGTCAATAATTTCGGCTTCGCCCATAGGACGAATAACTGCGAACTGATCGAGTAACTTCTCTGTCTACTTCTTTGAAGATAAAGACATGATTCGTGAATGTTCGTATGAGTATTGGATATTAAAGGGTAGGAGGATTCGTGCCAAGCATATTTTGCGTCGTTTTATACATTATACTTTAGTTTTTTACGTAAGAGCATGAAAATAGATTCAGTTGTGCATCCAATGCATTAGACGAAAGTCGTTACGAAATTAGGAGATTGTTATTGTGCAGTGCTGTGCAATGTGAATATTGTAACTCAATGAACTCAAACAACCTAACAGGCGTCTTTTCGGCCGTAGAGTGAGTAACTATAGAGACGCTAATCTTAAGACGATAGGATGCATTTTACTTTTTACTAATATTTTAAATCCAAAAGTTTGTAAAAATGTTTGGATGCCTGTATGTTTGTTCGAGGTAAACGCAGACACTGCCTAACGGATTTCTGTGAAATTAGGCACACGGGTAGACCATGTCCTGGATTAACATGCAGGCTACTTCTTATCCCGGTAATTTGCTCCCATGGAAAATAATGGACTTTTATGATCAATTTTTGTATTTTTTTTTATTGCATTGATATAATAAATATGCTAAATAATAATAATATAGAGTGAAATTTGTTAAAAATATATATATATTTTGTTTTATATAATTATAAATATTTGCATGCCTAAAGCAGGCAGAGTATAGCTTGACTATGCACCACTGTTAAATCTGGTACCACCTGTATTCTATGCAAATAAATGTTTGTTTGTTTGTTAAAAATGACGACGCGAGCATTCCGTTCGCCTGATGGTAAGCGATACGACCACCCATAAACCGTAGCAACACCATCCAGCACCTTGAGTTACAAAGTACTGTGTGGCATTCCACTGCGCTTGTCATCCTGAGACATAAGGTGTTAAGTCTCACTATGTCCTGTAGTTACATAGGTACATAGTAAATAGATACAGTACAGGATGGCGATGGCTTTTTACGCGGGCGAACCCGCAATCGATACCTAGTATAATAAATTGTAAGGTTGTCTCAATCTTGAAGTTATAAGTAGGAAGGCAACTAGCAACATTCCTTTAAAATATTGTGGTATTTAGTTCGGTAAAAATAAATTAGGTGATTGAATTATACTATAATATTCTAATTGACTTTAACAAGATGTTTTAATATCTTCTCCTTGGCCCAGTTGCCGTGTATAATAAGGACTGTGGACTTTGAGGTCATGGTTTCGATTCCAGATTGGACAACACTTATGACAGTATGTATTTTTTTTAACACTATTTCCCTAGACACGAGTCCCATGCACGATGGTAATAACAAACAATAGATATTCGTAAAAATTATGTTGCACCCACCCCATAATGGAGTGTGGTATGGGACGGTATGTAAGAACATAAAGAATGTAGATATTAAATGTAAACGAATAAAAATAATTTAAATTCTCTATATACGTGCCTATATTGTGACATTAAAATCATTGAAACAATTCAAATTAAATTACCCAAGTCGCATTATGGAATAAAATTTAAATATATTATATTTATTTCAAATGACTATACGCATGTCTCGCATATTTTTTTAAATTTAAGTAGTTTGATTCATAACATAAGAAAAAAATGTATTTTATTGTAACAAAAAGCGTGGGGTGCATGGTGACAATAGTTATAAATATTTTATTGACAGATAATATGAGTAGAAGTATTATTATGATAATATCTTAAAAAAAACACTTAAAAAGCACCCCACGCTTTTTTTTCAATAAATATTTTTTTTTCTTATTTAAACTATTAGTAATTCAAATTTATTTTCTATTTTTTAGTTGTATTTTCTATAATTAAGTCTCCTTCTTATTGTTCTTGCACTCACGTTCACTCCACGCACTTCAGTCAGCTCTGTTTTGGTGTTTACTGACTTGCGAAAACGATTTCGTAGGGAAGTTGAAACAATAAATCGGCCACGACGGGTGGTTACTCGAGTTCTGCCGGTACCGGGTCTCCTTTTGTAAGAACCTGTCTCTACAAACCTTCGGTATACTCTAGAAACCGTAGACTGGTTTAAATTAAAGTTTCTAGCAATCGTTCGGTGGTCGCAAGCCTTCACGCACCAATGCCACAGTTTGAGCGGCTTGTTCGGACGAAGTATTCATATTTATGGTTACGAAACTTCTCTTGAGTTTAAAAGACTAATAGCTAGTCAATACTATTTGTAACAATAATTTAAACCGCATATGAAAAAAAAAAAGAATTAATTTCAAACTTTATTCTAATAATACACTAATTTGAGACTATGCATAAATTTTATTTTCCCGGCCAAAGAGAATTATAATACTACTGAAATTCCCGGCTCTAATTTTATCTTTTACTGCAGTTCTATTTTTAAATTTAGTTTTTTTTATGATTAATGGACAGTCTCAACATTTTCATTTAGTTTAATCTAAAAAGTTTGCATACTCATCAAACATATTAATTCGAAAGTAATTCTGAACTTTGATGCAGTTTATGAGTCTGTCAGTGTATTATAACTAGCGACCCGTCCCAGCTTCGCCTCGGTAGCAGAAACTAAAATGCTTTCATTTTTTTCTGCCGTAGTATCTGTTTAGCATGCTTCATTTTCCAGGATGAGAGTCCCGCTATATATTTTTCACGGATTAAAAGTAGCCTATTTCCTTCCCTGCGTCTCAAACTATCGCCATACTTATTAGATAGCGTTTCCACTCGCAAAAAACGATTTTCTGGGATAAAAGTCCCGGTTTATATTTTTCCGGGATAAAATTAGCATTTATTCTTCCCAGGGCCTCAAGCTGTCTTCATAACATATTGCTCGCGGTTTCATAAGAGAAAAACTTTTTTACGGGATGAAAGTCCCGGTTTATATTATTCCGGGATTAATGTCCCTCCCTGGATATCAAACTATCTCCCTACTTATTTGCTCGCGGTTCCTTCTTCTTCTTCTAGTGCCTCTTCAATGTTGTAGGTTCTTGTATTCCTCCTTGTCACCGGCCAGGCGGAATAGGTGTTCAACGGAGGTGATACCGGTCCACTCCCGGATGTTTCTAAGCCACGACTTTTTCCTTCGCCTAACTCGTCTCTTCCCCTCTACCTTGCCCATCTTTATTAATTGCAGCAGCATATATCTTTCGTGCCTAAGCACGAGGCCGAGATATCCTATCTTGCGCTGTTTGATGGTTTGCATCATTTTTCGGGCCATATTGACACGCTGGAGCACGGTATCGTTTCTGACTTTTTGCGTCCAACTGATGCGCAACATGCGACGGTAACACAACATTTCAAATGCTTCTAAGTGTCTCGTAGTATCTTTTATTAAAGTTCACGCTTCGCATCCGTACATGAAAACAGGCCAGATGTAGCACAGAAGTATCCTAACTCTGAGCGTTATGTTGAATTGACGGCAACATAGAACTTTTCTCATTTTATTGAAACAGGTGCGGGCAAGTTCTATCCGGGTCTTAATTTGTTGGTCTGAATCCCATGTTTCATTTACCCAGGCACCGAGATATTTGAATTGTCGTACTCGCTCTAGTTGTTTTCGAGCTATTGATATGTTAGGATTTAAATCTGGGTTTCTGGAGACTATCATCAGTTTCGTCTTGCTGATGTTTATCGCCAGACCGGCTTTTTGGCTACTCTTGTTGACTTTATCCACAATTGCTTGCAAGTCGCGTTCTGAAGATGCGATGAGAACAGTAGCGTCTGCGGAACGCAAGTTGTTAACGACTGTGCCGTTGATTTTTACTCCAGCCTCAAGATCTTCAAGAGCTTCAGACATCACAGCTTCAGAATAAACATTGAAAAGCAACGGAGACATAATGCATCCCTGCCGAACACCACGACAAATCTGAATTTCATCGGTGTCTTCCTTATCAACCCTTATTGTAGCCACTTGTTTTTCATTTAGATTTCGGATAATCCTTACATCTTTACCATCGAGACCAATATCATTCAAAAGGCCCATGAGATGTTGATGTTTAACTCGATCGAATGCCTTTTCATAATCAATAAAGCATAGAAGTACGTCGGTTTGCATGTCTCTGCATTTCTGCACTAGGACGTTGAGGGCGAATAGAACTTCTCGAGTGCCGACGCCGGAACGAAATCCGAACTGGCTGTCTCCCACTTGTTCGTCACATTTCCACGCGGTTCCACTGGCAGAAAACTATTTCCCGGGACATAAAGTTGCCTATAGCACTTAGGAGTAATGTAGGTAGCTTCCTATTAGTGAAAGAATTTTCAAAATCGGTTTAGTAGTTCCTGAGATTCAACCAAACAAACAAATTCTTCAGCTTTATAATATTAGTATAGATACGAATAATGGTGTAGACGTTTGAATATAATATTTGTAAGGAGTAAACACAAAAACCAAACAGATTTAGATGAAATTTAGCACCTACATAGACAGACCATAAGGTCTGTCTATGTAGGTGCTAAATTTCATCTTATTTCTATAATTTCATATTATTATGTCGAAATTTTCATGCGCCATACACTCGAGAAACACCTATTTCTTTTTTATAAAAACCTTTTATAATGCCTTTAAATGGGCACAAATTTAGAGGCAGTAATGATTTCGACTTAACTTCATCAATATTACCAAGTTTCCTGAAAACAAAGCTCATTTTTTTATTCCATGAAATTCAAATCGATATTACTTCTGCCCCACCCTCCTCCTCGCACACCAGGTGAAATTTGATTTTTAATTCAATAGAAAGGACATGTCCAAAACGGGCCTAAAATTCTAACCAAGATACTTTATATACATAGGTATATTTAGTTGTGCTCCCAAAAACTAGGCCTTTGCAATAAATCGTATAATTTTAAAGTCCTCCGATGTTGAGATTTATATAATGTTATTTCCTTTAAAAACTTCGCTTAATATCCACGTTTTAAAAAAAGTTTGTTATAAATGGAGAGGTCTAAAATTTTTCTTTAATGGATCTCAGATTCATATAATTGACCCTTTAATATCCATAAAGTTTGAGCCTGGTTGAATTTCGAGGCCCAGCACCCATACAAAAAGCGGACATCTCCTTTGCATAGCTTCTATTACGTAAACGTAAACTTACGAATAATTATTTTACTTAGCTTTTTACGTAATACGTGAACGGTCCTCTACGCATGAGAATTAAAAAAACCGGCTACCTAGTAGATGAAATATTATACCACTGTCGTTGTATTACTTCTTAGAAATATTTTGTATCTATACGAACCGCATCGCAAAACGTTCACGCATTGCAAACAGTCTGATATATTTCTAAATATTTTATCATAAATCACCTTCTAGATATGTTATCTCAATCGATCACGAAGATTTTACAGAAAATATCACAGGTGCAGTATAGATTGTTATTTTTATGTTTACTTGTGTACTGCGAAGTGACTGGGTAGCTAGATAATGGGTGTACGGGCTGCTACAGGACCCTTACACTCCTTGCTTGTTACAGCTGATAAAAATGATAGGCCAAATTATATGCCACTGATATATTGCCAAAAGTCCTTAATAGATATGTGATAGAGTTGCTGATACAATTAATGAGCACGCACGACCTGTCGTATTGATTTGCGAACTGACTTAAATATTTAATATTGCCATAAAGTACTTCTTCTTAGGGCCGTATTAATAGATGGAACTCAATTTGGATCTGAAGTGTGATATCAGCTGAGACGCTGTCAAGTCAAGGTCAGCATCTTCAGATAGTTGCTATTTAAAAAACCTATATTAACACCAGCTAAAATGACATCTTAAGTAACAATATGTGACGGATTTTTACAACGCTTTGTTTATGTAACAGCGCTTACTCAGCTGAAAACAAGCTCTTAAATTATAGCTTAAGCTTGGTTTATTAAATAGTTCAATACATTAATCGTCTACTTTAGATTTTACTCAAACTTGAGATTGATTTATTAATACCGCCCTAAGTTCCTCATACCTAAGCACCTGTTATCACAACTAATGCATCTAATTTTCGCAGGGCTTATTTTCCATTCTAAAATATTAGCGTCTGATAGAAAATCGATTTCTGGCCGAAGCCGAATGTTTTTAAAACTCAAAGAAATGTTGTATATTGGGTACAAGCTACAAAAAATAAAATAAATGATTTTGAAAACTTTTAAATTGAAGGTGTATATTGACTGTAATTGATCTAGAGATGATAAAAATTACGTTGCAATTTGTCTAGTAGTCTGGTAAAAATAATCAAATTTTGAAAACTGAATGTGAATTACAAAATATATTTAGTTATTTCGATTTCGGTGCTTGCTGGGAGCCTTCGGCCCATATTGGTCAAAGCACCGAAAACCTTTTATATATTTTGCTTGCCCCATATAAAAATCAACCAAAGCGACACTTCACTGACTGCGACAAACGTAATTAACAATCGAGACAGTTATTTCGGGTTGCCTGGTTGCTTTTTCACACTCTACTAAAAAAAACTTTATAATTATGAAGGAATACCTATTAAGATGGATATATTATGATAATCAGTATCGTAATGTTTTAAAGAATAATACGTAGCTATTGTATAAAAATATGGATTTTACATTATGTGGATGAAGTAATCGTATGAAATATTACATCAAATCTGTTTTTTGTCATGCAAAAACTACAATCAATTTACGGTCATAAAAGTTGCCAAACAGGAAACCTAAATATAGTTTTTGAATACGGTTATTTATAGTAAGTATAGTTCACAAAAACAATAACCGTTTATTATCATTGATTCATAATTCCGTTTTTTTAATTGTAAAATACTTGGCGGAAGACAGTAGTCAGTAACAAAAGACAATTTATGGAACCTACCCACAACGTAATATTTTGTAACGTGATTCTGAAATGACGAAGGAAGAATGTAAACCAACATTAGTTGTTTTATAATAATTGTACCGTTTAACAAAGTTGAAAAGCAAAGTTATTGAAAAATCATTTTTTTACATTTCAGTGCTAACCAATGACATACTTAACCTATTTTTTCCTGAATATAAGAACACTTTCACGAATAGATGTGACTCATTACTCACGAATTGTAAACAAATTAGTACTTCAAAGAAATAAAGACCAGGTGGAATGACCTACCGGTGCATTTAGCCATGGTGAGTTGCGTTGACAAGCGCGGCTCATCGCTCACTGGTCACACACACGTCCGTTCCACACCGGCACCGCACTCAACTGGCGTATATTTAGATGCGTCATTATATATTTAGATTCTCTGTACTGAACTTTGGAAAATACTACGATTTACTTATTGTTCTTTAATCGCATCGTTTGTGATTGAATTGTAAGGCAGGTTGGTTTTTTACCGTTTTGGCTCGCCTATGGGCCGTCTTGCCTTTTAGTTGAGAGGTCTAACCTCCTAGAGTAATAGTGTTCTGTGGGTCTAACGCAGCCCTCGTATTCTCAGTTACGTCAGATCCACTCAATCAATTAACAAGAGAAATTGCGCTTCTTTGCGGTCGTCTTAATTTTGCTGACTTTTCTTGTTGGGTGCATGTCAGCTGACCATGGATCGGCTTTGGTCGGAACGAGCTTCCTTTTCAGTAAGTCTACGATATTGCCCATCCTCACGGGTACAAAATATGGGTACCCTTTCAAGTTGCGATGGCTAAATAAAACTAGTCCTACTAATATAATAAACGCGAAAGTTTGTAAGAATGTATGGATGTCTGGATGTATATTTGTTACTCTGTCACGCAAAAACTACCGAAAAGGATTTCGATGAAATTTGGCACACGGGTAGATCATGTCCTGGATTAACACTGGCTACTTTTTATCCCGCGAAAAGATATTGAATGAATGCACGAATGAAACACTTTATTGTACACACCGCATACAGCAAAACGAATACAATTATTGTTTAGAGAAAATAAAAAAAATACGTGCGACAATAGTCGGTCTTATCGCTAAAAAGCGATCTCTTCCAGACAACCCGTAATTATAGTGAGACTAAATATATTGCGGGACTTTTATCCCGGGAAAACTTTTCACGCGGTCGGAGCTACGGGCAAAAGCTAGTATTTTTATAGTCTAATTACACTGCAATACGGAGTCGTTACAATAATCTTCACCCATGTAGACGTAATGTTTTGGACTTAGTTTTACCGCCGGGTCGCCTGCCTAACTTTAATCTGATGGATGTAAATATAGTCGTAGTTATAGGAAAACCACACATTGTTGCCGGATCCATGAAAAATAAAAAAATATACTTACGTACATATTATAAATCCAAAGTCAAAAGGTGGACCAAAAAGCATAGTGCTACAACTGTTAAAAAACAGAAAAAAGATGCCTGTAGCAAAGCTTGACGTTACTGGACAGAACGATGTGGCCATAAGAACGATGTAGCGAAATAAACCTTTTTTTTATTTCGCGGGGAAAAACGCGTTATCGCTACCACCACTGGGGGGTCAGTGGAACGGTTATGTTCGTTTCACCGGTCTTACAGTACAATGATGCTTGGATGTAGGGTGTACATAGGTACACCCTACACCGGCATACCGACCAAAACCCGCGGTGGCCTTCTTCGGCGCATACAGGACGGCCCGGGGGTATCTTGTTGCACTAAGATATCTGCACGGGAGCGCCCCTGCGCGATGCCGCATTGCGGCCCTTCTCTATACAAGAGGACTCAGATGCCCCCAAAGTCTAAAGGACGCTTATGGCGTCTACGACAACGGGAGACCGACCACCCGCATTGTCGTCCACCTCAAAGTCACTTGAATTGGAGTGAGCAGTCCCTCACTGCTCGCCCCGCGACTTTCTCTAAGCCCCATTTAGTCGCCTCTTACAACAGGCAGGGGATGCCGTGGCGGAATTCTCTAGATGCCCCCGGACCACAGGGCATAAGGCACCGGTCAGTTGACAACCCGGCGCCTCCGTCGTCTCCTCTGGCTACGGGCGGGATCGTTCTGCTCACGATCCCGCTCGGCGCTCTCCTTCCGCGAGATGACGCACTCGCAGAAGGAGTTCATCTCTCGCCATGACCTCCAGCCATCGACCATGGCGGACACCACGGCCGGCAGCGAGAGGTCTCCTCCGACGACTGCTCTAAGAGCGTTGCGTTGTAGGTCCCAGGCTGGGCACTCCTCTAGAGTGTGTTGGACTGTGTCCTCGCAGCCGTTGCCACAATGGTGGCACACGGCGGATTCCTCTTTTCCGATCCGACACAGAAACGAGCCAAAACATCGGTGGCCCGTCAGAAAAATACTGACGAGAGCTAAATAACCCTACTACACGCCCTCTTGTGCTCTTGGCGATATTTAAAATGTGAACTGCCTCACTTTCCACCAATTTTGATGCTGTTTTCACAGAAGATTTTTTCCTGCATTAGTTGCTGTTACATCTATTGTAATATTATATAGAGGAAAAGTTAGTGAATTTGTTGGTTTGTAGGGGCTAATTGTTAAGAGTTACTTTTGGAACATCACTAGTAGTCTACACATCACTATTAGACGCCAATATGGCGATACCGGTCTATTGTGTGTAATAATGTATAAATTAAAATAAAACTAATAAAAGTAGTACAAGCCTAAGTATATTTTACTCTTTGTGCACAACTCAAACCGCAACAGGTTATGGGCCCAGGCACACCCAAAACCAGACAGATCCAGCCAGGACTCTTAAAACCAGACCGCACATGTAGTAGTAATATACTACGCAGTACGTACGCACAATTGAAATAAGGAATAAATATACAAGTGGTCAAAAACAAATATAATACATAAAAGTATAAAACCAGTAATACAAGAAAAAAGGGAGACCAGCTATATTCTACGAAACAAGAAGTGTATACTTAAGTACATAAAGATGGCCGACGATATTAAAATAGAAAAATTAACAAACTGAGAGTTTCCTGTTATCAGTGGCGTGCCTAGTGTTTTGGATGAGGGCAAGCCAAAGCAGACCTAAAAAAAATTCGCACCTCCGATACATATAAAATGTGCAACTATAAGAAAGAAAAGCAATATCTAAAAATAAAAATGACTACCCGTACCGGGATTCGAACCAGGGCCTCAAAACAATGTTCGAACCGTGTACGCAATAAATTAAACGCCATCGAGTCAACTAGTTACCTTTCGAAATTAGGTACCTTTATTTAAAAACAATTTTGACCCATCGCGACTTCTAAACGAAGTTCTTGTAAAGATTAACTATTTACATAGATTTTACCTGTATCAAGTAATTTTGAAAAAGTAAAAACACTACAATCATCATTATTACTGTTGACGCACAAGTTTTGTTTAGAAATTTTCAAATTTCGTCACAGCTACTGTACCTATTTAATTGGACGAGATAATCAGGTTACAATTCGCTGTTTACCGAAATTATGAAATGAAATGAATGCATTTAACATATGTTTTTGTGAATTGGAATTACTTTTGATAACACTGATTAATTAAATCATTTTACTAGCCAGATGTATGTACCTACCTATTCCAAACACTTGTTTTGTCCGAGAATAATATGAAACACCAACAATACAACTTAATACGTAGTCATATAACGTATTAGAGCATCCAATAAGACAATAAGTTTTGTTGTATACTGATCTAAATACCTTTTATGATTCTTCAGACACATTTCGCGCCATTCGCCAGCTCGTTAAAAGTTGTTTTTTCTATCATAACCTAACAAATTTAACTTATTCTCGCCGATAAAAACTTTCACACACTTTAAACTATTAAAAGAAATATATTCACTCATCTTTATTGTGCTTAAAAGTTTAAAATAACTCAAAAACCACTTAATAAACACAAATACTTCACAATGTAGATCGCCGGCTCAATCAAAACAAATACTGATGTTGCCTAGTTGGAATCAAAATTACTCCACAAAATGAATGCTAAAATTGTGAAAAAAACTTATTGATAAATAAAATTATAGTACAATACCTTAAATAATTATAATCAGACATGTAATTTTAATTATATTATCACTAAAATCTTTACATATTCATGATAAATAAAAAATACACATTAAAATAAGCAAAATAATGCAACCATATTAGAGGTAATTCTTTTAATTGGCAACCCTGTATTTTATACAGTATCTATGGATGCATTAAGCCTGGATTATTTTCTAGTACTGATTGCTATAGAAACTTACTATAGCTATACGTATGTGGTATCAGTTTATCCATTAGTGCGAATGAGAAAAATATGTCTGCGAAAAGCCAGGTAAAACCCAACGAGAGAGAGAGTGATGAGTATATTTTGTGCGCATCTAGCTGTTTTGTATTAAATATGAAATGAGTGTACGGCGCGGATGTGGTTGTGTGTGTGTAGGTGTAGTGGTGTATCTTTAGGTGCGCTCGAGGCGAACCGGTTCAGCGAACCGTAGCGCGGGAATTTTAAAACTTTAAAGAAAATTATTTCGAAGCGTTTTGTTACCGTAAAATGTTAGTCATTGTTACATATTCGATTTTGAGTACTTAGGTAAATAATTTTAGGGCAAGCCAGGCTTTTCGGCTTCTATGAAAGGACCGCCACTGCCTGTTATGGAAATTCGAAATGAACATAGGTATATATCAAAGCATTAAAATTAGAAGAAGTGATGTCGCACACAAAAAGCGAGGATAAAATCACTGATCGTGACGCCAAAGACGCCAAGGTACAAAGGTTAATCATAAGTTGTAAAACAGCCTTGGAAATGTTATTAAATTATGCCAAATATTTGAAGGCTCCGAGGAGAGAAATAAAACTACATTACTACAAGATTTTTTCAACTTAAAAAATGCGAATAAACCATTATCTACTATTATAACAGAAATAGAAAATTTGAGGCTCCGTTTAAATAACTTAGGACAACATATAACTGATGAGGTGGTCATGTCTAAAATATTAACATGCTTGCCGAATAATTTGAACCATTTTATAACGGCATAGGAATCAGCTCCGGACGACCAAAAAACACTTAAAAATTTAACGAATAGACGGTTAAATGAAGAAAACCGTTTAACAGAAAATAAAGATAAGCAAGTTGCATTTAAAGCCGAAAAGAAGAACCATAATTATTTAAAGTGTTTCAAATGTAATAAACCAGGACATCTAAAAAAGGAATGTAAAATGTGTGGTATAATGTAAG
This sequence comes from Sphinx pinastri, assembly GCA_947568825.1. NCBI lineage: Eukaryota > Metazoa > Arthropoda > Insecta > Lepidoptera > Sphingidae > Sphinx > Sphinx pinastri. The sequence continues at coordinate 911,065 of OX387627.1, read as the reverse complement.
AAGTACAACCACACTGAAGCTGAATGTAAATTTAAATTCAAGAAATGCAATATATGAAAAGTAACCATAAAGAAGAAAATTGCTTTTTTAAAGACAAAGAAAGAAAAACGGATACAGCATTTTTATCAAAACAAGGAAATATAACAGAAAATATCAGTTTTATTGTAGACTCTGGCTGTACATCTCACATGACAAATAACATTGATATATCAAATAAGTTTGAAGAACGAAATTCAATTGTTTCTGTAGCAAATGATAATACAATGCAAGTAAAAGGTCAAGGAACAGTCCGGGATCAAAACAAAAAGGGATTAAGTTGGATTACACAGTGCCTTATACCCCTCAATTGAATGGCAAGGCAGAACGATTAAATCGGACACTTCAAGAAAAGACCAGAGCATTGTTATTTGATTCAAAGTTAGAAAAAGAGATGTGGGGTGAAGCCATGTATTGCGCTGCTTACATCACCAATAGATTACCAAGTGAATCACTAAACCAGAAAACACCATTTGAACTATGGTATCGCAAAATACCAAATATTGCAAATATAAAAAGATTTGGATGTGTTGTTTATGCTAAACAGCTACAAGCAAATTTAAAGAAGCTAGATTCCAGAAGTAAAAGACTATTAATGATTGGATACACTAATAATGGATACAGACTTTGGAATGAAAAGGAACGTAAAATAGAAATTGCAAGGGATATTGTTATTATAAATAATGAAGAAATTAATGAAAATGAAAAGAAGGAAATGACTACACCTATAAGACTAGGAAGCACAAATAACTCACAAAATGATATACCGAGTACTATAGAAAATGATGCAGAAGATATTGAACAAACAGTAGAAGAAATTGAACAGGAACAAAATGAGACACAAATAATACAGCAAGAAAGTCACAGCTCTCTAGATATTAACACAGATACAGAAAATTTTGATACTACTAATAGTGAAACAAGCAATATTGAGCAACGGAGAACAAATAGACTAACAAGAAAACCTACTTATCTACGTGACTATGTACTATTAACATATAATGAAGCAATTAAGTCTGCGGAAAGCGAAAATTGGAAGAATGCTATAAATTCAGATGAGTCTTTAGATAACAATAATACATGGGAAATAGTAGATATAACAGATACAAAAGGAAAGAAAATACTCTCTAATAAATGGATATTTCGAATCAAAGATGAAGGTACTTACAAAGCAAGACTTGTTGTAAGAGGATTTGAGCAAGATGGAATTGATTATAATGACATATATAGTCCAGTAGTAAGTCCATCATCGCTAAAGCTACTTTTTGCCATAGCAGCTTCAAACAATTATGAATTGATGTCATTTGATGTCAAGACTGCTTTCTTATATGGACAACTAAGTGATGATGATATATACATGCATATTCCAGAAGGATATGAATAGCAACCTAACAAAGTTTGTCATTTAAAAAAGGCCTTATATGGCTTAAATCAAGCACCAATCACTTGGAATAAACAATTTACTCAAAAAATGTTGAAACTGGGGTTAAAGACCACAAAAACAGATAAATGTGTGTTTATAAATGATGATAAAACTGTAATAATTGCTATATATGTAGATGATGGGTTAGCTATTGCAAAAGATAAAGAAAAGTTATTGAAAATACTAAATTGTCTAAAAAACGAGTTTGAGATTAAAATTTGTGAGAATCCTAAAAGTTATGTTGGTTTTGAAATAAAGAAAAATGAAGAAGGTATAAAACTATATCAAGAAAACTACATTAAAAATCTCTTGGAGAAATTTGGCATGACTAATTCTAAATATGCAAGTACACCATGCAATTATGATAAAAAGACAGCATCTGAAGTTCACAGCACACCAAACTTTCCCTACAGAGAACTCATAGGAGGACTACTCTACTTATCTACAAGATCTAGACCTGATATTAGCCAAGCAGTGAATGAAGCAAGTAGAAAGACTAAAAACCCTACTAAAGGAGATGTCATAGCTGTGAAGAAAATATTGAAGTATTTAAATGGAACAAGAGAGAAAGGAATACTGTACAAGAAAGGAGGCGATATTTCTATATTGGATGCATACTGCGATGCAGACTATGCCAACTGCACTACTTCAAGGCGCAGTAATACAGGTTTTGTAATTATGTTTTCAGGAGGACCAATTTCTTGGTGCTCAAAACGCCAACCTATTGTAGCACTGTCATCGACAGAAGCTGAATACATTGCAGCTGCTGATTGCTGTAAAGACAGCTTATATCTAAAATCATTAATGAGTGAATTAACAGAAGGTAACATTAAGATAGTATTACATGTAGACAATCAAAGTTCAATTCAATTAATTAAAACAGGTTAATTTAAAAGATCAAAACACATTGAAGTTAGATATTATTTTATTCATGAAAACTATAAAAAGGTAACATTAATGTTAAATAATATTGTCCAACAGACATACAAATTGCAGTTTTTTTTTTTTTATTGCCTTAGTAGGCAAACGTGCATGCGGTCCGCCTGATGGTAAGCAGATCCGCCGCCTATGGACTAAAGCAATGCCAGAGGCACAGCCAAGCCGTTGCCTACCAGGAGGAGAGCACTCTTTTTAAGCCTCGTTTAAAGAAGGACAAGTCATAGCGCTCGGGAAACACCGATGCAGGGAGTTCATTCCAAAGTTTGCACGTGCGCGGCAGAAAAGACCGCTGAAAACGCACCGTGCTACTACGAACGGATTCCACGTAGTACGGATGAACTCCACTGCGATGGCGAGTGGTGCGATGGTAGAAAGGTGAAGCGGGCACCATATTAAACAGTTCCTCAGAGCACTCCCCATGGAAGTGGCGGTAGAATACGCAGGGAGATCCAATGTCTATCCGCATACCCAGCGCCTCCACTCTGTCCGTAAGATTGGGATCATCGACGATGCGAAGTGCCCGTCGTTGTAAGGAGTCAAGTGGGTTAAGCAAGTGTTTGGGAGCCCCTGCCTAGAGATGTGAGCAGCACTCCACGTGCGGCCGGACTTGCGCTTTATATAGCACCAATCTGTGGCCGCACGTGAAGTACCGCTTAGCTCTGTTCAGGATTCCCAACATTTTGCTGGCCAATTTGGCTTTGTCCTCCAAATGACTATGAGATATGTTTACTAAACCATTACTGAAAAATAAATTTGAATTTCATTGTATAAAAATAATTAAGTAAACATTTGTGTTTGTATATTTTTATAAGGTATGCTTAACATTAACTAACTTGATTAAAATTATGTAGGCAAAAGTAATGTAAACAGGAATAAAGTAATAAATAAAAGAAAATGATAAATGAATAAATAATAATAATAATAAAAAAAAGCTATAACAAAATATAATTGTAAAGACAACCAGTGCTGTCCTACTCCTAACATAAAATAAATATTAAAAATATTTTCAGTTCATGAGTAAAGGTAATTTTAAATTTGGTTTTATAAATTGTAAAATTAAGGGAAGATGTTAAGAGTTACTTTTGGAACATCACTAGTAGTCTACACATCACTATTAGATGCCAATATGGCGATACCGGTCTATTGTGTGTAATAATGTATAAATTAAAATAAACTAATAAAAGTAGTACAAGCCTAAGTATATTTTACTCTTTGTGCACAACTCAAACCGCAACACTAATCTCTGGAACTATTATACCAATTTTGAAAATTCTTTCACTAATAGGATACATTATATAAAATAATTTAGGAAAATTGAACGTAGGAATCTACCCTATTATCGGATATTAGTCTAAGTATGGAGGTTAGATTAGAAGCGTTTCGTATTTTCGCTAGCACATTTTACTTAAAAATAACAATACACTAGGTTCACTGCTCCTTAGTTCTGCTAAGATAATAAACATACACAATAACTAAACCTAATTTATTGCCGATTGTGACACTTTTGTTTTATTTTTAACCGACTTCCTTATAATTTATTTTCAAACCGTATTCATTCAAATTTATTCAATCGTTAACATATAAAAATATTGTCTTTGGTATAGGGTTCCCAACTCCTAATTACAAAAACTAATTTATTTATTTAAGCAGTTAATATACAATTAATGTATAAAGGCGGACTTAATACCGTAGGCATTCTCTCCCAGTCAACCTTAGGGTGGTGCAGAGATAAACAAGGTAGGTGCATCAGAGGTAGTTAATATTTGAAGAGAGAAATAGAGTATCAGTAGTTAAATAAATTTTCAGTGAAAATAGGTTAAATGGAATGAAATTTTAAAGTTCATGACCTTATTAGGGCGCTTTGAAAACCTAGGAAGATACTTAAAAAATATCCAGGACATGTCCTGGGAAAACAGGACGGTTTACAACCCTATTTTAATAGCCTTCGGAGAACATGGGCAATAAATATCCGTATTAAAAGACTAACGCCCGAATACTTGAACGATTCTTAAATATTTGAGACGGCCTACAGATTTAAGCATTCGTTATGCTCGAAATTGGTATACTGAAACGTTACTTATCTTCTAACCTTAAATTTACGGCGACTTAGTTTAAGGTTCACTTATTGCAGCGACTATATAGCCCCTAGACACCTAATGAGTAATGCAATAACGCTCTTTGGTAATGCCCCATATTTTCCTTCAAATGAATTCTGTCAACTATTTGAGATTTGAGGAAGCGGAGTACTGCATTACGATTAGCCGTGCCGACATCATTAGGTTTTACGTAGCCATAGAAACACTATTTTTATTGGGTGCGTCACTTGTCATGTAATGCTACACAACTGATTTTTCCTTTGAGTACCAGATTTTTTCGTCAAATCTTTTAAAGTACGTTTGAGAATGCGATTTAAAATAAGAAGCCTGTTAAAATTAAGTAGGCCTCAGATAACTTGATTGGTTGAGTAACGTTTGAGTATTCAGGCGTAAGTGCCGCCAACGCCCTTTTTTTTTTATGGCACTTGTGTTCACATTTTGCTAGCCAATGCCCTTGAGCGTTGACGGCGTACAGTTGTACTATAACGCTCACTAGATGGCAGTAGGTGTAGCTACACGGGTCATGGTGTGGTGCGTTTATATGGTTGTCGAAATATTAGGTATGTCGGCGCCTCGGCGGCGTAGTAACTGTATTACGGTACGACTGCAGTGCTGAGGTCTCTTGTTCGATCCCCGGGTCGGACAAAATGATACTGAGTTTGTAATAGCTATAATAATTATTATATAAAGGCGAAGGTGCGTTGAAACGTTCGAAACAGGGAGCGTATTATTATAATACAATATGCAGTCGGGCATTTTCTACAAAATTTATAAAAACGGGTATCTATAGTTGTTCTTTCTTGAAATTTCTAAAAATATTACTCATTTTAGTTCATTTTTTTCGTGCCATTGGATGCATAATCTTGATCGAATGTTAAAATTAGTAAAAGTGGCCGCCATTTTGAATTTCTTTGTTTTAAGGCCAATCGACCTCAGAGTCAATATATGGCATCCATCTTTTTCAATTCTGACATTGGATCAGTCTTTGGCAACCAAAGTTGTACCCAGATATCGATTTTGATGTCAATTGGCCTGAAAATAAAGAAATTCAAAATGGCGGCCACTTTTCTAAATTCTAATATTACCTTCGTCAAGATCTTGCATACAACGCCAAGCCAAAAATAGCGAAAGAACTGTATGTACTATGTACGCTCCCGGCACGTGAGGGCTTAACGGATACCAATAACCTCTAGTGTGGAAGGCTAAGACCGGGTTTTTTCAACATGCCTTACATGGAATATAAATTAGACGAGGTTCAAATTACAGGGTAATTTTTTTTTATTTTAATTATAGATTTTCTATTTATAATAAAACTAGCGGACCCGACAGACGTTGTCCTGCCGTAAAAAAGAAATAAAATCCTAGAACCCGAGTACAGCGCCACCTACCGGATCCAATTATTAGTCTAAACCATTCTCTAATCCACCTAAAGACACAAAACAAATGTTGTCCTGCCCTAAATTGGGAATAAAATCCTAGAACCCGAGTACAGCGCCATCTACCGAATCCAAGTGTTAACCTAAGCCATTCTCGAATCCACCTGAACACACACAAAAAAATCATTAAAATCGGTCCAGCCGTTTAGGAGTTCAGTGAAATACACACGCACAGAAGAATTACATATCGACGGTTAACGGCCAAAACGTCGTAAGCGACATTTTTTACGAAATAGAGTTATATATACCGTTAGAATCGGCTTTTTTTTCTCCGTCGTTTGGTCTAAGTTTCATGACGCTACAAGAATTTTTTTGTCGCTTAAGCGGGCACAAATTTAGGGCAATACCATTAAATTTGTCGTCGTAAACGACGGACTTATTTATGTTTTTTTTTATTATAGTAGTTGGACGAAAACAGTTCTTCAAAATTGACAGTTATGCTATTTAGGCTTTATGTAAAATATTGTTTCTTGCACGTTAACCTGTTTGGGCTGGAATCATTTTTTACAAAGAAATAGATTACTCCAATTTTGCTTACATATTCTTGGTCTAAATTTCTGCTTAGGACATTAGGTCTCATTCTTAGAAAAAAATAATTTTCATTTAATACGTTTAGACCGAATTTTCAAGACTTTATTTGGCGTTTAGTCCTTTTTTTTCGAGTCCCTATGTCAATTATCCATGACGCTTAATATAAATCGCTCAAACAAACCTCACCTAAAATATTGTCGCTTATCCTTTTTTTTCCCCCCGATAAATTTTAACAGAATGGTGGTTAGATAAAAAGGTAAAACGAAAATTAATAGTTAACCCAATTCGAATAAATCTAATCGTGAAGAATTTGGCGATTGGCTTGTCCAACAAAAATGAAACTCTTTCACTCGTTTGAATCAAATGGGGTTATAGTTGAACAGCGAACATCCAGTGCTCACACGACTACGGCATAAGCACCACATGTGCGCGTGAGTCATTTTGGCACGCGGTCTTGTGTCTACGTAAACTGTTAAAAAGGTAAGTTCATAGTTTGTCTTATTGATAATAATTGTATGTAAGTATTGCCATTTATTTATTTAGATATAAATCACACATAACAATATGAGTGGTTAAATGCGTATACGCTATATTAGTTTTTGAATGTTTTATTTGTTAGGTAGCTTTGCTATGCTTTGATTTGGTTGTGATCATCATTATTTTAGCTAGAAAACGAAATATAAGTGTATGTATACTGTATCTTTAGAACAGGTGGTAACAGGTAGCGCAACTTGATGAAGACTAAGATTACTCCATATTCAGGGGATCACGACCCTCAGCACTGAGGAAAACGATGCAAGGAGGAGGAGGAGATACAATTTTCCTGTGTTACTGTAACGATTTTATTGAGATAAAAAACATTCTGCTAGGAAGCTTATTCACTCATTTTGAACGCTTTAGTGTATTGGTGATGTAATGTCATTATTGTATTGCGGTACAACTCTCATGCTCAGCTCTCGGATTCGATTCCTGGGTCGAGTAAAATAATATTTTGATTTTATGCTCAGTATCAGCCTGGTAAATGGCAATTGACTCGCCCCCTATTACATGGGACCTAACATAGCTGGGTGAAAAATTGCTGTGAGAACACCTCTGCCTACCTTCGAATGTAAGTAAGTAGAATGTATACTATTGTATATGTGCCTATATACCTCGCTATTACATAGTATTAGTGACGTCTTGAAAAACACTTGATTAGTAATTGGTAGATTGTTAGGACACCTTATCTTCTAGTCCTGGAGAGCATCCTTGATGTTTCAGCACTTGTTAGATTGTGATATTGTACCTATTATATAATACTATACAATATTATATAGACAAAATAACCCCCGACACAAAAATCTCTAAAAAGTAAAATAATAAAAGTGTCTTTGTCGTTAAGTACCTAGTAATATTTTGACACAAGCATTGTCGCGTCGGGGGACTGCTAAAGAAGTATTTTCGTCTCCCTAGTCCTGAATTCGGTCCCCCGACATGAAGACGCTTAGCTCAAACTATTACTAGGTACTTAAACGACAAAGACACTTTTATTATTTTACTTTTTAAAGATTTTTGTGTCGGGGGTTATTTTAATTTTTATTTCAAACTTTTTAAATTACTTTATTCTCCATCATGGGGCCTTGATAATCAACTATCTAACACTTACTCGACGAGACCATCCTTATGAGACCAAACGCGCTATATCTGCTATAAGTTGCTAAGGAGTTGGGTATCCCGCAGAATACTTGATGCTGCAGCATCAGCTCATGTTTAAAAATATTGCCGAAGTCACAGTACTCCAAATTTAAATTTAATCGGGCTTTTTAAATTGGAAACGAGCAGATAATCTTCAAACGCCTGAACAGATCTTCATAAATTATAGCTAAGAACCATCGTGATCATATCAGCTTTCAAACAAAAAAAAAACGCGTCTAGATTGGTCTATTCGTTTGAGAGCTACGATGCGCCAGACAAACATACAGATACACATCCTAAACTTATAACAACCCGCTATTGTGTCGGGGGTTAAAAATTTAAGTACTTAAATCATAATGTATCGCTTTGGATAGTTATCTGTAGTAGTATTAATATAGGTATATACCTAATTAGTTTAGTTACATACACCCATTTAGTACGTAAACCCATAGAGTATAGATGTTGCGCGACTTCATCCGCGTGAAAGACATTTCACGGTGTAAAAATCCTACTGTGTACTTTTCACTGTAGCTATCCATAGCGTTATCGGTACGACGCCATCAACATCACTGCCTCGGTGGCGTAGTTGTATTACGGTACGACTGCAATGCTGAGGTCTCGGGTTCGATCCCCGGGTCGGGCAAAGTGATATTGGATTTTTCTATTTAGTATCAGCCCGGAGTCTGGAATTTGTGCCCGATATGGCGATAGGCTCGCCCCCATCACATCATGGGACGGAATACGCTCGGCGAAAAGTGGGTGCACTAGTTGCGCCTCTGCCTACCCCTTCCGGGATGAAAGGCGTGAGTATGCGTATGCCATCAACATCAATTACTATACTCAGATAAAAAAAAAAACAAATATTGCCTACGAGTGCAATTAACCATGATTAAAAGTAGCATAACATACGCTAATCTGATATGGTCTATGTCTGTGCCATATATTATGCAAATCCATTCAGCAGTTTGTGTTTATTTCTCACAAACATCCAAATTCATACAAACTTTCGCATTAATATTAATAATTATTATTATATTATAGTAAGACAAGATTTTTCCGTTTCAGGCAGCCCATTTTGTCTCAAAAACATCGTGCCGGACATTATCGGCAAAGCATTACATAAATCGGAATCGAATAACGGTGAAGGAAAACATCGTGAGGAAACCTACATACCTGAGAATTCTCCATAAGAATCTCGAGGGTATGTGAAGTCTGCCAACCCGCACTAGGCCAGCGTGGTGGACTAAGGCCTAACCCCTCTCAGTAGTAGAGGAGGCCTGTGCTCAGCAGTGGGCAATATATAATACAGGGCTGATGATGATGATTACATAAATCAAACATATGCCTCCATACTCGAAGAAAACTTTATTTCGATAATATAGAGAAAATAAAGACTGATTTAAGAAAAACAATATTTTTTTTATATCCCAGGTCTCTGGGTGTAGATCCTATGGAATTATGGTTATTTTATAAGAAAATCACACAAAGTGCTTTCTTGTTTTTTAAGGAGCTGAATGTAAGTTTTATAAACTGTTCATTTATTACAATTTCCCTGTCTGTTTGTCACTACCCAAGAGTCGGTTATATGATATTTCGTGCTACTTGATAAACAAAAAAACTCACAGTATGCTCTTTTTCCATCATTTAAACAAAATGAAAAAGGCAGTAACATCATTTAGGCTGGAAGAGGATCAGTGAGTTGTTTCATTTACGACGTTCTTCCTGTTAGTAAAATCAGGTACATTTGAGGGTAAGCGACAGTAAATAGTGTTAAAACGGTGATTTATATTAATTTAACAATGCAGTTTTGAAGAAAACCATTTAAAAGCTATATGGTTAAAATTTGAAACTTTTGGAATCAAAGGAAAAATTTATATGATTTTTTTTCGGTTATTTTCAACTTTAAACCACTCTCCTGTAAAATTTGTAAAGTGGCGGTTATCCCCTTTTGGCCGTTAACCGTCGATATACATCTTATGTCTCAGGATGTCGAGCTCAGTGGAATGCCACACAGTACTTTGTAAGTCAAGGTGCTGGATGGTGTTGCTACTGTTTATGGGTGGTCGTATCGCTTACCATCAGGCGAACGGCATGCTCGTCTCGTCATTCAATGCAATAAAAAAATATATATATATATAACCTCTTTGACGATATTTGCAGCACGCATTCTGTCATTGTTATGTCTAACGCCATACGGTTGAGTTTTTTTTTTTTTTTTTTTATAATGGCATTTGTTTTCACATTTTGCCAATGTCAAGTTTGGTTTGTATATTTTATTATCTGCAGTATGTCGAAGTAAAGCAGTGGCTACCTTACCAAGACGTTATCGAGGAGTTTTTGCGGCAACAGAAAAAACACTTGATTAGCACAATTATTTCAATTCACTTCATTTGAGCTCTTTAATAGAACTATATTGGATAATATACCACCATAATTATGCAATATAACACTAAATATCACCAAAATAATGAATTAAAACAAGAGCACCTCATGACACTTCCAAGTTCCTGCCAAAACTCTAAGGTTGAGTTAAAAAGGTTTAAATTGTCAAAAGCGCTTTTTTTTTTTTATAATGGCATTTGTGTCCACATTTTGCCAATGTCAAGTTTGGTTTGTCTATTTTATTATCTGTAGTATGTCGAAGTAAAGCAGTGACTACCTTACCAAGACTTTATTTATTTATTTATTGTTTATTAAAATCCACAGCCCTTAATACTAGAGTGATACAAACTGATAAAAATATCTTACGGCCAATAACGGATTTATATTTTATTAACACAATCAAATAACAGGCAGTCAAAAGTGAGAGAGTATTTTTGAAGAGCGTGTGTGTGCGCATGTATGTGTGTGTGTGTGTGTGTGTGTGTGTGTGTGTGTGTGTGTGTGTGTGTGTGTGTGTGTGTGTGTACGTGTATGTGCATGTGTGCGAGTGTGTGTGTGTGTGTGTGTGTTTATATGTGTGTGAGTATATAATATAAACACCATATATATATATTTATACATTTATACTTATATATTTATTTTATTTATTTATACATTGTCTTCGTGAAGGATTTTTAAAACCTCACATTTAAATTTATTTTTGCTAGTATTAAAAATATCAGCTGCGAGAAACCTCTTATTGTAAACTCCTTGTAGCCGGCTTACTATTGAATTTTGCGCGTAATTAGTAAACGAGTGAGGAACAGCAAATAGGCTCGGGTTTCGTGTGAGATGTTTTGGAGTGCAAAAACGTAGCATTTTACTTGTGAGAGAAAGGTTTATCGAGGAGTTTTGGCGGCAACAAAAAAAACACTTGATTAGCACAATTATTTCAATTCACTTCATTTGAGCTCTTTAATAGAACTATATTGGATAATATACCACCATAATTATGCAATATAACACTAAATATCACCAAAATAATGAATTAAACAAGAGCACCTCATGACACTTCCAAGTTCCCGCCAAAACTCGTCAAAAGCGCTAAAGTTACATCTTTAATATGGTGGTTATATTAAGTATTTTTAAATTTTCTAATTTTGCGCGCAATTTTCCTTACCTTCTCCTGACAATAACAAACACATAAAAAAAATAACGAAATCGGTCGAGCCGTTCACACGTGATGCCGTGACCAAGGAAAATAGGGATTCAGTTTTATATATATTCAAATTCAAATTCAAATCATTTATTAAGTAATTAGCCCTAAGGGCACTTTTACACGGCATATTTTACAATGTTTTTTATCGTCTAAAAGATTCTACCAGTGCTTCGGAAAAGCCCACTGACCTGAGAAGAAGCAAGAAACTCAGCGTAGGTCTTTTATTGTTATATTTATATATATATATATATATAGCGTGTAAAAGACAGCCTACCGAAATTTTTAAAGTAAAGTAGTATTTTATGCCTATATTAAAATAAAGATATCCGTGTGTACCGGATATGTGTGCATAACAATGTCATAATTCTTGAGACAGCAATGTATGCGATCCATTGCGTAGTTATCGAAATCTACCTACAGTAGCCGGCGCGGGGCACTGCGCGAATAGGTTCTTAGGTTAAAGCACCGCGGCGTGATACGAGGATTAACACAACTCAACTCGACAAAATACTGTCGACGGCACTGTCCACTTTACGATTAAATTCCATTGGGCTTACCTACATCAAGTCCTCTCGCTTCTAATGAGATAAGGTTCGAAGTGGCCGCCACCAACTCGTTCGCAGATACGAGTCCGTCGTAGCGTCTCGGCATGAAGCCGGAACATAAAGCTGGGGTCACGAACACATTCTGTATGCAGTTTCGCAAAAACTCCTAAAATACGTTCTCGCATTTCTTCTGCGGTATTGCACTCACTAGTAAATACACTCTCTTTTACATAGCCCCAAAGAAAAAAATCTAAAGGTGTCAGGTCTGGAGAACGAGCTGGCCAAAAGTGAGGACCGAATCGGCCAATCCAGCGATCATGGAAAGTGTCGTTCAGTAACTGTCGCACGGGGAGTACCACGTGTGGGGGAGTGCCGTCGTGTTGATACCAAGTGTTGCGCAACTGGACCAACGGAATATCTTCAAGAATCTCTTCCAAATCCGTCCGTAGAAACTCATGATAAAGGCGGCCGGTCATTCGTTCAGGAAGGAATATGGGCCCAAGAATTTTGTCGTTGTAAATACCGGCCCACACATTTACACTCCACCTTGTTTGAAATCCTGTTTCTTGGATGGCAAAAGGATTTTCGTTGCCCATATGTGGGAATTGCGTCTGTTCCACATCCCATTCCTCGTGAATGTGGACTCATCAGTCCATATCACGTTCGCAGCAAAGTTGGGAATTGCGCGATGCTGGTCTTGGAACCAACGGCAGTACGACACACGTCGACTTCTGTCAGCGAAGAGCAGTGCTTGTGCCTTGTGAATGTGATATGCTCGCTGCTGGTCTCTACGTAACACTTTATGCACAGTCGAATGCGACAATCTAGATGTGTAACGGTTACGTATCACACGAGCCGCCGTTCGTGTTCCCAACCGTGGGTTTGCGTGTATTACAGCCAGAATGTGGTTTTCCGTACGACTTCTTATGGGTCTTCCAGACCCTTCTTGGCTGGGTACACTCGGCTGGTTATCTAAAATACGTTGATACGCCCGAGTAATTACACGGCTATCTGTTGGGTGCCGAGCACTAGGGTACTTTTCTACGTAAAGTCGAAGAGCTCGTTGCGCATTACCTCGAGCCTCACTGTAACACATTATCATTTGTCCATATTATTCATGTGCACTGAAATTGTTAAGGTATTCACTATTCCGCTCACGAGACATTTTAATAAAATCACTTATTTTTCCTGGAAATCCTGAAAAAAGAAAAAACACAAAAACCACAAATTCTCGTTCGTAACGTTACGAAAACTTACGATCCGCACAAGACGAAAGGCGCGTCGGAACTAACAATTATTAACAAACAAACCGCCGCACTACCCGCCAGGGGCCAAATGTAGGTACTTGCGAGTCGCACGCGGCACGCGTCGCTCAAAGAAATTACTTAGACCTATAACATTTGGATCGGTCATTTTCATTAAATTTATTTGCGTCGTGAAGTACGAATAATTTGCTGGATTCATGTTTGGGCATTTACTAAATAGGATTCCCTGTTTCGTCACAAAAAAAAAAATTGCTTAGTGCATCCAAGTTTTGTAAAGATGTGGTATGTGTGGTCACATTTACGAGTTTTGGAAAATTGTGATATTCCTTCACAGTTAATACTAGCTAACAAAATCTTTTTTTTTTTAAACACCTACAACTGATAAGCACAGTAAATACTTTTCTAATGTTAAATAAAAAAAATTAAAAGAACAGGAGGGCTTACTTTAGTCCTAATAAAAATCATTATTTCATTATTCTTTCATAAAAACACAACTTCGCGTTCATAATTAATGAATTGACGAGTGGAATTAAATAAGTCCAATCCACATTTTCTATAATCCGAAATTCGCAACGCTCGTCGCTCGTAGTCAAAGGACGCCGCGCGCGTCGGCGCGCCTTTGGGCCGGCGCGGCGGCCGGCCGCCCGGCGCGGCGCAGCGAGGCCATTGCACGCGGCGCGCGTGGCGCTGTATACCTATTTCAAAACAGAGGACTGGGGGCGCGTGCGTACATTTTATCTTTTCTACATACATTTCTGTTATTATGAAAATAATGTACTTCTTGTTATTTTAATGAAAGTGGGGTTGTGTTAGTGAATAGTATCGATATTATTGCGTTATCATTGAAAAAAATTTACAAAAATTCATGAAAAGACCGACGAAAAATTCAAACGCAGGGGGTATCAGAATCATGTACTGAACACCTGGTATCAGTTTTCGGTAGGCTGTCTTTTACACCCTTTATATATATATATATATTACAACTTGCAAGTAACAATATAAATTCAATTTTAAAGATGGATATTAAATGCGAAAATGAATGAAAAGAAAGATATAGATGTACATAACATTTTAGAATATTTTATAATAATATGACGTCGACATTAGTGGGTGAAAACGCCTGGCTGCGCGTTGGAGCAAATGTTCCTATTACTATAAACTGTTGAGTAGTTGTTTTGAGAAATAATAATTAAATATTTTGTTATGTATCACGATATTTAAAAAAAGAGAACATCTTTTTTTTTTAAAAGAGTAATTATGTTATTAAGTCATGGTATAGTAAAATCAAATAAATAACACAGATATCGTAATGTGAGCGATATAAAATACATGCTTTTGGAGGATTTTGGCTGATATGAATTAACTATTTGACGCCCGCTTATATATAGATATTATATACGTGGTTGCCCTATATACCCGACACCGGTGTCCACCGCGGGCATTGACGAGTCAAGATTTTATACACGGTATCGTATTTAATACAAAAAAATGGCACTAGAAATCACAATACCAAAGAGTAAACTACTTATTTCCTGAATATTTATTTGCGAAGAATGCTCTGGTTATTTTATTTGAAATTTTCAAAGTGGGCATAAAATCGACATAAATTAATCTTACATTTTACTAATTATCTAAACTAATTGCATCTTACCTATTTATGCGAAAGTTTGTAAGATTACTATTTTTACTCGAATAACGCTGAAACTATTGTATGTATTTACATTTTTGGCACATGGGTAGATCACTCACACACACACGCATTCATGCCTTTTATTCCCGAAGTCGTAGACAGAGGCACAACTAGTGCACCCACTTTTCACGACCACTACGCGCACGGGTAGATCATTCCCTGAATAAACCAATGGACTAGTTTTTATTCCAAAGGAGTATAGGTACTATACACTACAGTAGGATTTTATTCGGGAGAAGATCTTTTACGCTGGGGATGTTTTTTTATATTTTTTTTTATGGCATTGAATGACGAGACGAGCATGCCGTTCGCGTGATGGTAAGCGATGCGACCACCCATAAACAGTAGCAACACCATCCAGCACCTTAAGTTACAAAGTACTGTGTGGCATTCTACTGCGCTCGTCATCTTGAGACATAAGATGTTAAGTCTCATTATGTCCAGTAGTTACACTGGCTACAATGTCCTTTTAACCGAAACACAACAGTGCATGCACACTGCTGCTTGGCGGTAGAAATAGACATTGCGGTAGTACCCACCCAGATGGACTCTTACATAATAATATAAAAGACCTACCACCAGTAAACGAGCAGTACCTTGTAGAAAATAAAGGTGAGTATTGTGATCCATTTTAAATTAGACAAATAGTTTCAATCCTCAAACTCATCATACTTTAGATGGTTATAAAATTATTACCTTTATTATCAATTTCATTATTAGTATTAAAGATATATTTATTAAACGTGTTGTAGTTTGTGCCTAATAAAGTGCCATCCGTACTGAATCAATTGATTAACTGAAGAAACGTTTGAATTACAACACCAGTTAATCAAGACATACTTTTTTGGGTTGAATCCTTTTCGTGTTTCTTCATTTGTTACACTTATTATATTACCCAACATTCTTCTGCTACTTGCCCTTATGCCATTACAATGTAGAGATTTATTTCTTTGGAGTCAGACCAAAACTTTTTCATGCATATTGCAGAAACGATTTAGCATATTTAAACATCAAGATCCTCTACGGTCCACTGACCACTGCCTGGAAAATCCTGTTAAAAATCATCTACAACTTCGTATATGACATACGTATTAAAGCTAGAATTTATCTACAGCCATAACCATTAAGCTGTGAAACAGTTTGCCAGCATACGTAGGTACGTTCCCTCCTTCCTACAACTTAGGGTCCTTCAAGCGGAGCGTGAAGAAGCAATTATGCAGGCCAGCATAACTGTGCCCACAGTCCTGTCGACATGTTTTTGGGCTTCTCTTCACTTATCATCAGGTGCAGTAAAGCCAGTTTTCCGTGTCAACGATACAGAAAAATATATATACAACTAAACCAAAGGCGATAATTACAATAATAAATAATAACACAGTACAGTCGGAAAATAATTGTTTAACTAAGTAGATACATAAGCAGGCTACGTCTTATGTTGACTGATGAAAATATTGACGCGGATGATGCTAACAAAACAAAGAAATAATGTGAAAATAAAACAGTAAATTACAAGCTACGTAGCGTACACCATAACTCATTGTCATGTTTATAATTTACAGGTTATTAGTTACTATTTTAAGGTCATTTAATTTAAATAATTTATATTCTTATCTTTGTTTTTTTATTAACAGTTTTTTTTTACATTTTATTGGTAATTCTGGGAATTGTTTATTGACACATAGTGGCTAATCGTAATGAGAAATTGAATCGTGACAGCATAGCGATTGTAGTTATTATAGCGATACAGAATCGTGGAAGGCGAAGGTGGACTACCAGCGCAGCATCGCGACTGGATTAAAGCCGTTTTAGCGACATTAGTTCTCAGAGACTCGTTGAACTTTACCGCTCGTTGTCATATAGGCCACAGTCCATCCTGACTTACTAAGTTGCAGTGGCGAGCATGAGGATAGGATAGTCTCTGCTTAATGTAATGCCATCACCAATATGGTATGCGTTCTATTAAACACAAGCACCCTCAAAGAGTTGCTAATTTCCTTTTATTCAGTAAGTATCATTTTCTATTCATGTCATCGCGGTTGAGTATTCAATTTCAAGATGCAAGGTTCTATGCCGCAAATCTAATATTAAGGGGCTATGTCGAAAAAATATCGGACGGTGATGGGCGTGGCTTAGCGTATTTCCAGTGCGAGGCGCCCCGCCGACCCGCTGCGACAGATCGCGCGCGTCGCACCGCCATCGCATCAGGTCGTTGCGCTCAAGCCCGCGAAAAGATCGTCATTCCAAATGCAAATACACAGCTGCGTTATAAATATTATAGTTAAAATTTCCAATAAATTCTATGTTTTATAACTTATAAAACATGTAATTTATTTTAATTCGCCTATAGAATCATTATTATGTCACTATACTACCTAATTACTTGAACATTATGTAAAATGACATTGTAAGTTATTTAAACTCATCGAAAGTATTATTCACTTTCTCGGTAAAATTTGGTATGGTGGTAAATAGGTCTCGGACGTACGTAGGTATATAAAAAACAGAGCAGTATGAAAATTCTATAATATATTTTAAATTATATTTTGCATCGTTTTGATTTATTTTTGTAGGCTTTCCTAGCTTTGATTGACACAAAGTAAATAATAATACAAAAAATGCAGTCACTATTTTACGGCCCGACTCTGGATTCAAACCCGGGACCTCAGCGCGGAGGCCGTACCGAGCACGCAATACAGCTACGAGTTACGACATCGAGGTAGTCTTGACTCTCGACAAGTCAGTTACTATGCTACCTCTTCCCTGGAATTCCGGGTCTATTTTACCGGGTTTTGCTGGGTCTAAATGATGCTTCACTCTTCAGTGCCGCCATACAAAATCGAATTTTGGGTGTAAAGGTGTTCGAAATTTTTACACCATAAAATTAGTTTGATATGAAGTTTGAAAACATTATAATGGTTCAATGGTCACTAGATAGGGGATAAATGTTTGTAATGGTGAAGGTGGCCGTTACCAATCTAGAACATTTTTATTTAAGAACCAATTAGCTTCAAAATCCATACCTGGCCAAATTTTGGACAATAAAACATGTGTCTAATGTACAAGGTGGAATAAGTGGCTGCCATGTTGTTTTAATTTTTAAGGCCAATTCGCTTTAAAATCGATACTTTTGCGTCTATGGTTACAAAGGTCAGATCCGATTTTATACCTATTGACCTCAAAATTTTTATCTAGGCATACTTTGGCCCCAGAGGGTGAGCCTAATGCCAAAAAAGTGACTGCCATCTTGAATTTGAGAGCGTACATGTCCGCTCGGGCCGATTTCTGCAAAATATATATCAAACTGAACATCTACAGGTTGTTTCTTCTTTCGCTATTTTTGGCTTGCCGTTGAAAGCAAGATCTTGACTTAGGTAATGTTAGAATTGAGAAAAGTGGCCGACATAGTGAGACTGATCCAATGTCAGAATTGAAAAAGTTACCGCCATTTTTAATTTCTTTGTTTTAAGGCTAACCGACCTCAAAATCGATATCTGTGTATAACTTTAGTTACTAAAGACTGATCTAATGTCACAATTGAAAAAGTAGCCGCCATTTTAAATTTCTTTGTTTTAAGGCCAATCGACCTCAAAATCGATATCTGGGCATTGTTTTGTGTACAAGAGGAAGATCTAATGTAAGAATTAAAAAAAGTGGCCACCATTTAGATATTTCTTGTTTTAAGGGCTATTTATTGGCTTTAAAATCTATGTGACCTTGCAGGTGGACGGCCGACGCTGCGCCGTGGCCTGGCCTTAAAAACAAATAAATTCAAAATGCCGGCCACTTTTTTCAATTCTGACATTGAATTAGTCTTAGGCAACTAAAGTTATAGCCAGATATAGATTTTGTGGCCAATTGGCCTTAAAATGAAGAAATTCAAAATGGCGGCCACTTTTTTCAATTCTGACATTGGATTAGTCTTAGGCAACTAAAGTTATAGCCAGATATCGATTTTGTGGCCGATTGGCCTTAAAATGAAGAAATTCAAAATGGCGGCCACTTTTTTCAATTGCTACATTGGATCAGTCTTTGGTAACGAAAGTTATAACCAGATATCGATTATGAGGTCAATTGGACTTCAAACAAGGAAATTCAAAATGGCGGCCACTTTTTTCAATTCTGACATTGGATCAGTCTTTTGTAACCAAAGTTATACCCAGAAATCGATTTTGAGGTCGATTGGCCTTAAAACAAAGAAATTCAAAATGGCGGCCACTTAATTCAATTCTGACATTGGATCAGTCTTTTGTAACCAAAGTTATACCCAAAAATTGATTTTGAGGTCGATTGGCCTTAAAACAAAGAAATTCAAAATGGCGGCCGTGTATACCAATTCTAACATTGGCTCTGAATATTTTAGTGACTATTGATCCATAATAAATAAATAAATAAGTAATATAAAAATTCATACTAAAATAATTTTATGGTGTAAAAATTTGAACAGCCTTTGCACCCAAAATCCGAATTTTTCAAATGTATGACCGGCACGCAAGCGTCATTTACGCAAAATTGGCCCAGCATGGCATTCCAGGTATTACGCGTCCCTAGCTCTGGATTACGAAATATAAATAATAATACAAAAAAACCCAATGTCAATTTTTTTTCGTTCAGGGATTCGAACCCGGGACCGGGAGCGCGGTAGTCGTACCGATCACGCATTATAACTAAAGTAGGTCTCCGCAAAGAAATAATTTACAAAGGTGAAAGGATGTAATAATTACGCTTGATACCTATCTCATAGATCTAATAGAGCCTATAATTTTATATTGACACACGGACGTGAGCTGGATATACTGTAAAATAGAATTTGAAGGGCACTTTCAAATTTGCCGCGCGGGTCACGGCGGCAGCGCGGCCGCATCCCTATACCAAACGGGTAATTTGAACTTTGAAGGCGCCCAAAAATGTCGAGCGCACGTCCGTCGTCAGTAAAGATTCCGGGCGACTGAAGTCGGCACGGGCCACTCCCATGACAGTGATGGCGTATTTAGCCGTCGCGGATGAGAGGAAGAGACGGGAAGCGCACTCGTATGCCGAAATGAAATGGCGTAAGCGCCAAACCAATTTTCTTTTAATTGTGATTATACTATTCAATTTAGTTTGATTGCGTCTTTTTGTGACCTTAGAAAATATTGAGTTCTTGTATTTAAATCAAGTTACGAATGTATATATTACACCATTTAGAGATAAAGCGTGTTTAAAGAAAATATCAGAGGTAACTTTGGATTTTTTTTCTATCGAGAAAATTTGTAGTAATTGTGTTTTGGCTTTCGAAAATCATTGAGTTATATGTTCAATTTACACATACCCAAAAATCAAACTTCCGATCTTAGTACTTTACGAGAAATTTGAATTTAAATAACCTTAAATTTTTCGACATAGCCTCTTAAATGTCATTCCGTGTAGGGTTTAAGGGGCCTCTACGTGTTGGATCTGTATCCCCACGCAAGCCTTCCAAAAGGACCGGCCTTCGTGCCGTGATAATCCACAGGAAAGATACAATAATAATAATACTTTATTGCAGACCCATGATCCATATCACAAAATACACCTACTACTAAAAAAAAACTACTTAAAAAAACTATTATACATCAATCTCGTTGAAAAAGTGGCGATAGCGTAATTGGGAGTTGAATGGAGTGGCGAGACGAATGTCTGCAGGTTCAAAACTCAAGGGCACGCACCTCTGACTTTTTTAAGTTATGTTTGTATTCATTGTCAATTATCGCTTGCCTTAGCGATGAAGGAAAACATCGTGAGGAAACCTGACACCTGAGCATTCCCTAAAAATAATTTCGAAGGTATGTGAAGTCTACCTTTTTTTTTTATGGCATTGAATGACGAGACGAGCATGCTGTTCGCCTGATGGTAAGCGATAGGGTCATTCGGGGCAACAGCACGCAGTGGGTAAAAGTTCGCATGGTCAATATCTCGGAACCTATTGAGGGGGCTCAGACACTTTTTCCGCTAGATCAGGGGCGCGTCAGGGACGATGTCAAAGCCACAAGCTATTTTACCAAGTCTCACTTGTTTAGCAAAAAACGGTGATCAACGTGATTTTGTTGATTAGTTACCAACATCTTGTGCTGGGAAAAAAGTGTATGGCTAGACGGTGCATTAGTTTACAAAAGTCCGTTAATTATGTTAAGTTTACATGATTATTATAGTATTTATTTTAGTTATTATTCTGTCCTAGAAAATAAATGCGTCTCAACTAACGTGTGATTGCTTAAAATATTCCCTGTTTGTATTAAGAGTACGAGGTTAATAGTACGCACCCTGTTATAACTTCATTACGATGACCGCACGGTTTTTTCTTATTTAAGCTGCAATTATGTCGAATATTACTTGTAAAGATTTTTTGACCTTATACAGAAAAAAAATATTCTCATTAAACACTCTGCGTAGTTTTACCCACATAACGGGCCAATAGTACGAATTTCTCCCGATGCACTTAAACATGTATTGCAAAAAAAAACAATGAAGCAATGTACAAAAACTCGTTAAATAATGAAAGTAGAATAAATTTGCTTTACATAGAGTGTTAAAACGTTTTTCAAGACACTATATTTTTGACTGTGTAGACGATAGAAAAAAAAGTGCGTACTTTTAGGCCGAATGACCCTACGCATAGACGCATACTCACGTCTTTCATCCCCGAAGGGGTAGGCAGAGGCGCAACTAGTGCACCCACTTTTCGCCGAGCGTATTCCGTCCCATGATGTGATAGCGGGCGAGCCTATCGCCATATCGGGCACAAATTCCAGACTCCGGGCTGATACTGAGCTGTAAAATCAGCACTGACATATATTTGGGATGAAAATCGAACACTGTTCGATCATTCAAAATAGATACTGTTTTTCTCTGCCATAACAAATTAGACAAAAAATAAACTAGCAATGTATTTCTGGATTCAATTAATTTTATATTAATAATAACATAATCGTAATAGAGGTTAAATTTAATTAGAATATGCTAAATCAATTTCTATACATGTATCAATTACATTATCATTTATGTTTTGTCGTACGCATTGTATTATATTTAAGATGATGCTTTTAAACTAGTGCCAGCAAATAAAATATATTAAATGACTAATTTATTTTATTAATAAATATAAATCATATTTATAAAATTCTCGTGTCGCGGTGTTAGTTGCCAAATTCCTCCGAAACGGCTCGACCGATTTTCATGAAATTTTGTGATCCTATCGGGTACGTCTGAGAATCGGTCAACATCTATTTTTCATACCCCTAAATGTTATGGGTGGTCCACCCCTTAATTTATTTTTGAAGTTATTTGGCGCGTTATTACGATGCGCGCGCACACCGTCACGTAAAACCGACACCCTGAAGTTAGCTATAGTCAACATTTTTGAATTCACCCTGAAGTTAGCCATAGTCAACATTTTTGAATTTTGAACGTAGAATAAGGCGAAAGATAAAATTTATAAAAGGAGTTTTGGCGGGAACTTGGTAGTGTCATGAGGTGCTCTTGTTTTAATTCATTATTTTGGTGATACTTAGTGTTATATTGCATAATTATGGTGGTATATTATCCAATATAGTTCTATTAAAGGGCTCAAATGAAGTGAATTGAAATAACTGTGCTAGTCAAGTGTTTGTTTTGTTGCCGCCAAAACTCCTCGATAAAGTCTTGGTAAGGTAGCCACTGCTTTACTTCGACATAGTACTACTACTACTGAGGATAACAAAGAAACAATATTATATATGTAACTTCCAAAAACTTTGACACTGGCAGATGCGCACACCGCGCCTTGCCAAAGAGAAAAAAAAAAAAAATTATAAAAAGATTTTTATCTTGTTACGCCAAAGATGTATAACTTTTTTATTTTTTAGACAAAAATTTTTGTTTTTATTTTTTATGATGCAGCATTCAAACCTTTCTACGATCAACCCCTATTTTTGTAAGAACTTTTAACCCCAGTCGGTAACTGATGGCAAAACAACGTTTGCAGGGTCAGCTAGTAATATTATAAAGCCGAAGAGTTTTTTTGTTGGTTTGGTTAAACGCGCTAATCTCAGGAACTACTGAACCAATTTTGAAAATTCTTTCACTAATAGGAAGCTACTTTACTCCTGAGTGCTATTGGCTACTTTTTATCCCGGGAAAATATTTTTATTTATGCCTGAAAAACTTTTCCACGAAGGCGGAGCCGCGAGCATCACCTAGTATTAGATATGTGCAAAAATGACGTAATTAGCCTTGAATTGGAGACCAGAAGACTTTATGCTAATCAGGTTACCTATGCTGTATATAATGTATTTAAATCAGGCTTAACAACATGCTTGAAATCTAACATACCTCATGGGCAAAGTTGAAGCAGGAAACTTTGTCAGGTGAGCAAGCTACATACAATATTGTGCGTAGGTATTAATAAAATCATATTATGTGTTATTGGTTGTTTTTTCATCGCAGTTTAGGTTAAAATCCTTTCCGGAATAAAATTTATTGGCCAAATAAAGCAAGTATAGCGCGGCAAAGTGACCAGTAAGGGTTTATTAACCTAATACTTCTTGGTGAGCTTTCCATACCTTAGCCAATACTTATTCTGTACCTAATTATAAATTCATAAATGGTTATCTTGCTGCAAAAACTACTGATGTCGATGAAATTTGATATGCAGCTCGTTTGAGACCCTGGAAGACTACTTTTTATCCCGGGAAATATATAGCGGGATTTTTATCCCGGAAAACTCTTTTAGGCAGGTGAAGCCTCGAGTAAAAGCTAGTTTAACATAATGACTCTATGGGAATAGTGACAGCACTTTTATAATTTAATATAAGCGCTTCATCATGGCTTCGCCCGCGTAATATTTTCCGGAATAAAATGTAGCCTAAATTACCTTCTGCAAAGTTCTCCATCGCCCAAGAAAAGTCCTATCAAAACTGTATTCACGGATGTAGCTATAGCTTTGACATGAGGGGGGTCCTACGATATTACAATTTTTGTGGCGTGGGTTCTTGCTTGCTTGACACCGTATACACCCCGTCCCACGTCACGTAATATATTAGAGTGTGGGTGGACACGTTTGGTAGCTCGAGGGGGGGGGGGGGGTCCGGATCCCCAAAATGTCAGCGGTCAGCGGTCAGTGGCGTGGCGTGGTTTATTGTAAGCTAAGCGCCCATGGCTGTATTTAATGGTTTATACATTTTTGAGACTTTCTTAATTATGTCAATAGGACCCTGTGACTAGAAGTAAGCATTGCTCCAGATATTATAATTCAGTTTGGCAAGCCACTTGCCCGCATTTAACGTCTAAAGGACTCTAATATTGAGTCTTAAGAGATATTATATCTGTGAAATTTTCACAGTATTTGTGTGGCTAAGTATGTCGGATATTCTAAAAATAAAAACATTTGTAAGAATCTCCATTCAAAGACCTGTGTTTTTTAAAGCCTTATGTAAGTGGAAATGGTATTAAGTTAATTTATAAAGATTATCCAGTTAACTGTAAACGTAGCAATAAATAATAGAAACCGATCAACTTTCAACCTGGTCCTGAGCTGGATATAGTGACCGAAGGTGCACGCGTATGCCGAAATGAAATGGCGTAAGCGCCATAACAATTTCTTTTATATGTGATTATACTATTTAATTTTTTCATTGTGTCTTTTTGTAACCTTAGAAAATATTGATTTCTTGTATTTAAATCAAGTTACGAATATATGTGTTCCACCATTTAGAGATAAAACGTGTTTAAAGAAAATATTAGAGGTAACTTTGGATTTTTTTCCATGGAGAAAATGTGTAGTAATTTTGTTTTGGCTTTTGAAAATCATTGAGTTATATGTTTAATTTACACATATCCAAAAATAAAACTTCTAATCAAATACAGTATAAATAATAAAGTACAAATACTTTACGAGAAATTTGAATTTAAAAGTCCTTAACTTTTTGACATAGCCTCTTAAGGTTCCGAACAGATACCTTATAATTAACAAACCAAGTAAGTTGAAGAAACTGTCGATTCATTGAATCAACTGTCAAATTCATAACACCTAATTAAAAAAAATTATGGCAGCTTGTCAAAATACATTGTCTTAGCAACACCAACACATTTTTTGTCTTAAACCTATATTACTCAAAATTATTTGTTATGACTAGAGAACGTAACTTAAAAATACCAAATTATGCATAAACATAACAAAGAAAAACTTTTTGACCCAAAATAGCACCGACTTCAAAAAACACTATAAGGAAAAAATAACTTGTGCTTTGCTTATGGGTTATAAGGAAATTTGAATAATACCAATGTGGTGTCACCACACCACTTGGAAACGAAACAGTCGAGCATTCAACAATTAATATAAATCACAAACAGTTTGCATTCCTCATGACCGACACCTCCGACAAAAGTATAGGCGCCGTACTGCAACAAAAAGTGGATGGTACATAGAAACCACTTGCATTTTTCTCAAAAACTATGATCTATACAGCCGTGAAGCATCTACGCCGCCTCATCGAAGGAAATGATCTCACCGTATTGACAGATCATAAGCCACTTACGCACGCACTCACAAGAACACAAAGTAGCAACGATAGGGAGCGTGCACGAACTATAGGGGGCAGCACAAAATCGACACAAGAGCCACAGGTGGATAAAAAAAGAAACTAGAACTAGAACAATAATTTGTTTATATATTCTTTTAATATGACAAAAATGATAAAATATGTGTTCCGGCCGAATGTTATTTACACCCAGCCTGTCCAGAATATGTTTTTTTTAGATGGGAGCTAGTTATTTAATCAAAATTAGGAGGTTATGTTCCCTTAATCACAGATTTTTTTGTATTGAATATTACCTTCAAAACATATTTATTTTTATAAATTACGTAACGAAACATTTCTAAATGCTTTTGGAACTCATAATGATGTATGTTTTATACAGCTTTTATTATTTTTGTCGATTTTCACATAACCATGGAATGTAAGTACTTAGGTACTGTTCTTGGGAACATTATATAATTTCACACCATTTGTTTATTTTTATGTTTTGGAGCATCGAGATACACAGCGATACATTATCAACAAATTAAATGTTATTTTTCATCCTTTTAATCCTTTTGGACTTATAGACGTCTGATGTCGATATCTTGGACTCAAAAGGTTACTAACGAGGAAGTCCTACGGCAGGTTGGTCAAAACCGCAAACTTTTTAATATCGTCAAAAAAAGGAAAGTTGCGTATTTGGGACACGTACTAAGGCATGACAGGTACGAGCTCCTTCAACTCATAATGATGGGAAAAGTAGCGGGCAAAAGAAAAACCGGTCGAAGGAAAAAATCGTGGTTGCGGAACATCCGCGAGTGGACGGGGATTGCAAGCGCTGCAGACATATTTCGCCTTGCAAAAGACAAAAGTGGATATGCTGAGCTGACTGCCAACCTTCACTAGTTGGAGAGGCACTACAAGAAGAAGAAGAAGAAGAAGATCCTTTTAATGAATATTGTACGTCAATGCCAAGTATCGATGGGCTGAAAATGAGTCGTCAAGTGCCAGTGCCAAGTATCGATTGCGCCACTAGATGGCAGTGCTTATGACGTGCACGTTCCCTATACACCAAGAAGAGAGAGACAGCTGCACTTCATTAGTCAATTTTGCTCAAATATTAAACATATTCACGGCGACCGGAATCACGCAGTTGACGCCTTATCACGAATATAAACCATAGAATTATCTTTACTGATCGACTACAATAAACTTGCCGAAGATCAAGACGCTGACACCGACTTACAACACTTCAAAAACCAAAAAAAAAATTGTGAGCCGTCACGGGACGCCTGGCAGATGTGAAACATCGAAATTATTTTGTAAAATTAATATGCATAAAAGAACAGATTACGACACGGAGACTGCCGCTGTAAAGCTATTGCATAGCATTTTTTATCACAAATTTTGATTGACTAAACACAAATTCGATCTTACGCTTACCACATAAAGTAGATTTTTAAACGCGAGCAAGGCATGTTTATCTTGTTATTGATAAATGTTAGAAATGCAATGGTCATCACAACCAAACTAGAATAAATCAAAATTTGAAAAAAGAATGTTACGTTCGATTCTTTTGTACTCGTGCCGTGCCAACGCTGGGGAAATAGCTTCTACGCAATGTATTTAAGGTTCATATTAGATTAGTAAGAAATGGTTTTAATGACTTTAATAAATAAAATAAATAAAAATATACTCGTTTCAAGAATTATAGCTTCTACGCATTGTATTCAAGGTTTATATTAGTAAGATAAAATACCATCATATAGCGTGGCGACGCGTCGTCACGGCATGCGTCGCCACGCCAGAAATCGGTTTTACGTGCGGCTATAGATGTTTCACATCAAAAACTAAAGTTCTCAAGTATCTCACTACCTGGTGTTCAACGACCCCTAACATGTGAGACGTTAACGCCGAGCCCCCGACCGTACTTACCGCTGGCTTATCGCTACGCAGCTTACAAAGCGCAACATGAAATGAGCCACCCAGGTATTAGAACGACGAGAAAAATCATTACCTCAAAATTCTTCTCGACTTCCATGAACAAGGACATCGGAGTGTGGACCAAAGCATGCATCGGATGTCAGCGAGCAAAAATTCACAGACTCGTAAACAGTCCACTAGGCGAGTTTCTTCAATCAAGCCGC
The DNA here is from genome assembly GCA_947568825.1 of Sphinx pinastri. Taxonomy (NCBI): domain Eukaryota; kingdom Metazoa; phylum Arthropoda; class Insecta; order Lepidoptera; family Sphingidae; genus Sphinx; species Sphinx pinastri. Next base: position 883,192 of record OX387627.1, on the reverse strand, counting down.
TTCGAACACGTGCATCTGGACATAGCTGGTCCATTACCCACATCGAACGATTTATTTATTTATTTTATTGGATCGCCAGTGGATCTTAAACCTAAGTATAAACAAACATACACTTAAATCATGCTATCCAGTTACAGGCAACCACATCTAACGTTACAGGCAACCACATCTAACGTTACAGGCAACCACATCTAACGATCACAGGTATATAGTCACCACGATTGACCGATGCACTAAGTGGCTGGAAGCGCTACGTATACGCGACATATCCGCAGAAACTGTTGCCCACTACGAGTAACCACTGACCAAGGCCGCCAGTTTGAGTCCACGTTATTTGTACACGCTGTACACGCTTATGAAGAAATTTGGCGTCACTCGAATCAGAACTACTGCTTACCATCCACAGTGAACGGACAAATCGAAAGATGGCATCGCACACTTAAAGCCGCGCTCATGGCAAAAGTCGCAAACGCTCGCTGGACTGAAGAATTGCCGACTGTACTACTCGGCCTACGCACAGCTTTGCGCGACGACAACATGATGACATATGGATGCACCCTACGAGTTCCATCCGATTTTTTCGTACCTTCAAAGCCGAACACTGAAGATGCTGAATTCGTCCGCCGCCTAACTGAAACGATGTTATGACTGTCACCCATCAAGAAAAAGTACGCAACAAACAAGAACACATGCGTGTATAAAGACCGTGATACATGTAGCCATGTTTTCATGGGAAACGACACAGTACGCAGTGCACTCATACCGCCGTATGATGAACCTTTAGGTTATAGAACGCAGCGGGAATACTTTGAAAATACAGCTACCACTACGCACTACGGTTGTATCTATAGATAGACTCAAGCCTGCTTACCTTTATAAAGAATACGACTGCACTACCTCAGCATTGCCTAAAAAATATTCAGATATAAAAAACGAAAAAACCCAATCATTGAAGTCAGCGCCACTGCCTAAGCAACCTTACATCACAAGATCGGGACGCCTGTTTATGGGTGGTCGTATCGCTTACCATCAGCCGAACGGCAGGCTCGTCTCGTCATTCAATGCAATAAAAAAAAATTAGGTTAGTTTAATGATTATGATAAAGATAGATCTAAGTACTAACTTTAAATTTAGGTAGAATTTCACTTTTTCTTTTGGGGACGGGTAGATATGATTTCAATTCTGTGTACCAAATTTAGTACAAATAAAGTTTTGTTTATTCGAAAATTTGCTCGAAATTCATCTTCCGGTAAGGTCAATATTTTACTGAAATGCCTCGACATTCTTCGCTCATTTTGCCTTCTTCTTAATTCCCGTAATCGGGCACTGCGCAATATGTTATAGGCGAACACCAAATTTGCCATTTCAATATATTATTCTGAAAATTTTCCAATGAAAATCAAACACAATAAAAGTAAAGTTACTATTTTCTGATGGAAAAACTTTCTTTGACAACGCAATTATAAATAAAATAAAATTGTGAAGTCCGCCAACCCGCACTAGGCCAGCGTGGTGGACTAAGGCCTAAACCCTCTCAGTTCTAGAGGAGGCCCGTGCTCAGCAGTGGGCAGTAATATAATACAGGGCTGGTATGGTGGTGGTATGTATACCTATTTATCCCTTACCATCTAGTGGAAGTCCCTGTGATTCGTGTATAGGTGCACCGTGCATATGTATTATGTATTATTCAATAAAAAAATGCTCCAATTTATGCATTGCTAATCGACTTTCTTAAGGGCACTTCTAAGTCGTTGAATGAAATTATTCGTATGATTCAGGTCTATTCAGTCTGTTCCATAAAATGATAAACCCTAAACCAAGATATATTGAAATGGGACGATTTTGAGACCTTATTTACTAAATAAAGAAGGAATCAAGGAAATAAGCTCACAATTTTCAGAGAAATCAGTGTGTACATACATAAAAAAAAATACAAACACACGAATTAAGAACCTCCTCCTTTTTTGGAAGTCGGTTAAAATGCCTAAATATGTATGAAAAACGTCAAAATATGCAACATAAATTACTGACAAGTAACTTATTATGAAGTCTTTGTACTTTCTGTATAACACAGTGGTGATTCAAACAAAAGAGCCTCACGAACATACAAGTAATGTCCCGCATTAATTTGTATTTCATTGATTTTTAGTTTTCCTAATCCCATGATTTTAGCCATTATATGCAAACACCGCCGAAAATGGCCAAAATATGCAAATGCATATAATCCGGTCTCTAGTGATGACAGTTGATTCATAAATTTATTTTAAAAGCTTATATTTAACTTGCAATGCATGTATGCATGTTTGGGTCAAATCTTGCAACTGAATTTTAAGCAGTCACCCTGAACCCTCAACGGGCCTCACCCGATTGTGATGAAATTTTATATACCTACACGTTTTTTTACAATTAAATTGATTGCAGCAATAATGTGATTCCTTATTAATGTAGTTTATAATTCAGTTTAATTTAATGATCACGTGTAGTAGGCAGTAATTATATAATTAAACGAGTTGTGTCATTAACAGCACTTTCATTGTTATTAATTGTCACAAATCAATTATTCACATCCTGTTAGTAGTTGCTGACGTTATTTTTTAATCGGTAGCTTCATTGATCGACCAACGAGGCTCTGAGACGGGTGATGTCTTTGGTTCGACCGGTCATGCAATTTTACGTGTGTTGCCCGGGCTTGTCGTCACGCAGTAACTAGCAACTTGTTGCTCCAGACAACAACATGCTATGTCGATATCGTTTTTCGGCAACAAGTTGACAGCATTTGCATGCCTAACACATAACACTAAACATCTAAGAGTTTCTTATTAATTACATGAAAACTTCTGTGTCGTATGTCTACAGTACCAGTTGAGAAGCCATATGTGACGTTATAAAAATGCGTAATAGTTAATAATTATTTTATGGACTAAATATTTAGGCTAAGTATGAACTTATAAATAACATACTAGGAAACAGGTCTCTCTTATGCGACACTCAGCCTGGATAGTTACTACTGCTTTGTCTTCTATGTTTTCTACTGCCAAGCAAGCTGTGAGCGCTGTTGTGTTCCGATTTGAAGAACTTTGTAGTCAGTTTAATTACAAAACATAACAGACTCGACATCTTAGGTGATGAGGGCAGCTTAGTGTCATGCAATACTTTGTAATTTAATTAGCTGGTGGTAGAATATATGTATTTATCCATCTGGGTAACGGCCATCGTACACATGGTGTAAAATCTGCCATAGCACAGTACACAGATATATTGTGTCTGTGGCGAGATATAATCATCCCCCATCACTTAACACTATCTGGAAACTATATCCAAGTTTTTATTTCGACGAAGTAATTTGACACATGAAGTGTTGCCAGAGGTCAGCGACTATATAACCCCTAGACTCCTAATGTTCAATATTTCTCTTCAAATTAATTCTGTCAACTACCTGAGGTATGAGGAAGCGGGGTACTGCATTACGATTGGTTGGAAACATAGCTTAGGGATGGAACAAGTTAAATTAAAACACGATTTTTTATCGATATTACTTTTATTTAATAAGGTTTTATAGTAATATAATTATTTATTAAACGTCTTTTTACTCAAAGTAAGTAACATATTATAATCTAAAAATAATTCTGTTAAAGCACAAAAGAAATAAAAAATCTGTCAAGGTACCTATTTAATTAAAATAAATACTGATGGCATTCTTCTTCTTATTTTTTATTTATTCTATGATGTATGCCAATATCAAGTATAATAAAGTTAATCTAATATATAAAAATCTCGTGTCACGGTGTTTATCGCACGCCTCCGACTCGATCGATATTTATGATGTTTTTTATATAAATTTTGTAGGTATGGGAATTGGTCGTTGTTTGCTAGGTGATTAGGGTATCCCTATCCAGTGTTTTTTTTAAATATTTTAATACCTATTTCCCAAATTTTCACCCTCCTACCCCCACCCTCCCATTTTTTTATCGCGATTTTAGTATTTTTATATGAAGAATATCCAAATAATTTAACTGTCGTTCGTATTTCAAAAGGTACGAAGTTATTTATGTTGTCGAATGACAGATGGCGCTAAGTAAGCCTCATCGATATTAACAAGAATATTTGGGCTGGCTTGTAGGAATAACACAAATAATAACTCAAAACAATCGGTACAATCAACAAACAATAAAATAAAAAATAATCCTAATAACATTAATTTTATCGATATAACTATCGACAAATCCTTTTGGTGCATCACTTACTTATAATGTTCAACAACAAAAAGAAATAGAAAATTTAAAAGTACTTTCGTCGGAAAGAGATGCAAATATAATAAGATGGCGCGGGCCTCAATGCTTGGCCGGTATAAGATGAACTCCGTAAAATTTTAAATAAAATATGATTATGTGTCATTATTGACATACCTGTGAAATGTAATGCCATTTTTTGAAAATTTGAATTATGGCTATTTTTACCACACCATCGCATTGTGCATGGGGCCATTGCAATATTTATTCATTCGCCAACACGGAACTATTTACGGCTCACAGTTGTGGGTGCAACTGACTTGAAGATTTTGAATGGTAAGCTACATTGGATCTTCTTGTCAGATGTGTTGCCCGAAGCGGATCGTCTGTTATTAGAAGTCTAGGGGTTATATAGTCGCTGCCAGAGGTACAGGAATTTTAATAGTTGTGACTTATGCGGCAAAGGACATCTCCAAAAACGGGCTTAAAAGTCTAACCAAGATACTTTATGTATTATGTATATTTGGATAGTAATTACTCCCAAAAACTATGCCTTAAAATTGGTTAAATTTAAAGTCTTGCGACTTTGAGATTTATGTAATTTTATTTTGCTTCAAAACTACACTTGAAATGACCGTTTTTAAAAAAGTGAGTTAATAATGGAGGGTTTTAAAAATATTTTTTAATGGATCCAAGATCCATAGTTTTGCCCCTGTAATAAACATAAAGTTTCAGCGTGGTTAGATTTTTAAGCCCAGCACCCATACAAAAAGCGGACATCTCCTTTCGATATCTCAATATTGAGATTTACTAGCTTATTGTAAATTAATAAATAGGGAAATATAAATCAATTATATATTATGATGCAATACCCCCACACTGGTGGAGCGCAATATCATTGTCGGTCATATCTCACACTTGCATTCGTTAAAATGAACTTATTTTACAGAATGAAAAAAAAATGTGTGTTTGAGCTTAATCATACATAGATTAAAAAAAAAGTTTTAACAGTTTTTTATCGATAGGGTCAGCACTAATAGTTAACTAGCAACATTTGTGCATTTATGGTTGTCAAACTACTCTAGTGGAACTAAAAACTCGAGTATAGCCACTTATTCTCGTAAACATATGATATTTTTTTATAGGCAGTTGTAACGTTAATATCACACGGCACGCACATCTCGTCTTAAATATTATAGTTATAACATGTAAATGAAAAATGGTACATATATGATATACATAACAATAACATATATTCATTTATTTAACGACACGCAGGAATAAATACTTAAATTAACAATATTAGGGTGGTATTAATAAATCAATCTCAAGTTTGAGTTACATCTCAAGTAGACATAATGTATTGAACTATCAATACTTGAAATGTAACTCAAACTTGAGATTGATTTATTAATACCGCCCTAACTAATATTATAAATACGAATATTTGTTAAAATGATTGAGTGTAAGGGTTTTTATGTTTGGATGTTTGTTAGAAGTAAACGCAGAAACAGCTAAACGGATTAGGATGAAAGCCACACGTGACACGGGTAGATCATGCCCTGGATTAACACATAGGCTACTTCTTATCCCGGTAATTTGCTCCCAGGGAAATAATGGATATTTTTAATCTGTTTCTTTAAGCTGATGGCGCTGGCTTCATACTGTGTTTTATGGACTTTTGAAGCCAATGTGTTAAGCCAGAACATTATCTACCCGTGGGGCAAATTTCATCCAAATCCGTTCAGGAGTTTCTGCGTTTACTTCTAATAAACGCATAAACATTTTCAGGTACTTAAGCATTTATAATGTTAGTAAGAAGTAAGATAAAATCACAGTCACTCTTTTTTAACCAGAAGCATTTCTGCCTTCTCGTTTATACTTTGTGTAGTTAAAACGCAATAATAAGTATAGATAAGTTTTATAGAATATCCTAGTAGTAGAAGTCCTGCGACGATTAAAATGATTTCTGTGACGATGAGCACTTTAGGTGCAGTAATGTATATTAGTCTTAAAGCTTTTACTGCGATGCCTGGAAGCTCTGGTTGTCTCTGGAAAATAAATAGTTTTTGGTAAATACGTTTTTTTTTTAATGTAATCCCCCTAATACTGAATACGTTGAAAGGAAGACGTGCATGTCCTGTATTTCTTATTTCATACATTTCTTTCTTAGGTTTTTACCACTTACCAGCGTATGGAGTTGATTGATTTGAATCAATCATCATAGAATTCATGTGATGTCGTATTGAGGTAGGCAATGTTGCAACTATGCAACTCACGTGTACATTTCGAAAGGGTCAGACAGAAGAAAAGTGGAATAGTACACTAGAGGACACTGAGACTAGTCAATGTGGTCCATGCTTCGTTGAGCTAATAATAATAATAATAATACCAGCCCTGTATTATATATGACTTTGACATTTGACTTCATGTTTTAGTTTATTTTAATCAGATTTATATTATTATTTATTTTATATCCAAATTTTTGTAATGCTGTATCCACTTATAATGATGGTACTCATAGTCCTTAGTTTTATTTCATATTATGTTTGATTGTAATATTTTTGTGAACTGTCGCTAGTGGATCTAAATAAATAAATAAAATAAATAAATAAATAAATATACTGCCCACTGCTGAGCACGGCCCGTCTCTACTACTGAGAGGGTTTAGGCTTTAGTCCACCACGCTAGCCTAGTACGGATTGGCAGACTTCACATACCCTCGAAATTCTTATCGAGAATTCTCAGGTATGAAGGTTTCCTCACGATGTTTTCCTTCACCGTTAAAGCGAACGATAATTGATAAACAATACACACATAACTTCGAAAAGTCAGAGGTGTGTGCCTTGGGTTTTGAACCTCCGGACATTGTCTCGGCAGACCGTGTAATATAAAAAAATAAAAAATATTATTATTTGGGTGTTTTAGGTTAACAAACACCGGGTTTCGGGCGCCAGGCAGAGCAATCTCACAAGACTACTATTGCCGATTTACTAAACAAAATAAGCCAGATAATAGTCAGTCGGCGCATTAGCTTTTGATCTTAGGGGAGTGGAAAATTAAAACCAAATTAGTTTAATTAATTAGGCTATATTTCCGTAGACACTGTTACATTTATATATATTATAATTATGATTATTTATAGAAATTTTGATATTATTATTTATCCCAAATTTACAATTAGTTCTAAACCAAGATCAACGCCTTTCTCGAAGTAGTTGTTTTTATTAAGAGCTATGATTCTATACAATGCAAAGGAAAAGTACACAGTAACCCCGTCACATCCCAAACGTTATAATATGCAAATTATGCATTTTGCAATCACAAGCAATATTATTTATGGTCAAATTATTAAATATTAATCAATGACTTTATATAAAAGTCTCAAAGCTAGAAATAAGCATGAACATGAACAGCAAATGGAGTTCTTAATAAATCCCTGCATAAGTGTCAGTCAACAATTAAGCTAGTTGCTTATATTATACAACATGCTAATAGCGTCAATAAAGCTACAACTATTATGTACTCACAATTATTAGAGTGCAATAATGACCTAAAATATGACAGTATCTACTCAAGTCCCTGAGCGTACAGCGCCAATTGTAATATAAAAAAATAAAAAAATATTATTTTGGGTGTTTTAGGTTAACAAACACCGGGTTTCGGGCGCCAGGCAGAGCAATCTCACAAGACTACTATTGCCGATTTACTAAACAAAATAAGCCAGATAATAGTCAGTCGGCGCATTAGCTTTTGATCTTAGGGGAGTGGAAAATTAAAACCAAATTAGTTTAATTAATTAGGCTATATTTCCGTAGACACTGTTACATTTATATATATTATAATTATGATTATTTATAGAAATTTTGATATTATTATTTATCCCAAATTTACAATTAGTTCTAAACCAAGATCTGTCATTAGTGCACTCTTTGTGATTACGCAAATATCACTGGATAATCCAGTCCACGTTCGCTGAAGGCGTTCTAACAATTAAAAGGTACATACCTCATGGTAACAAAAAGGTTACCTCTAACATACTCATAGCGAGATTCAGAAGAATTATCCTCTTGCAATGAAGTAGCCAGACAGCAAGCCAGTTAACAATCCATGCAGGCCTCTTCACAAGATGGCGGATCTGCAGCCCAAGCGCAGATAATCCGACCAAGCAGATTGCAGAACATGCGATAAATTTCCAAGCAAATACGTAGTAAAACGTAGATAAATCCAAAACTTAACGTAAACGTAAGGTAAACCAAAACGTAAACCAAAACCAAACCGACCGCAGAGCTGAAACAATATCATTACTTTAGTAATGGCTACAGCTGCGTGATTCACAATTTAATCAATATTTTATTAAAAGCAAAGTTTTACGAACCGGCCGTTTATTAAAAATTCTCGAATTCAGCCGAAACAATGGTGCTTGAGTTCAGCAACCAACTGCAAAGAACACGACAACGTAAATTCATCAACTCGTGTTAACGTCACCAACGTTATATTCAAAATTTTGGAATAAATGGACTCACCATAAAAATAACACCGCACCACTTTGGTTTGTATGTTCTAATATCAAACTAAGCCATTGTAGGCTTATAAAGACAAGTAAAATCGAGGATCGCTTTAGATTTTCACATAGCGATCTTGACTCTCGAGCAAATGGAAGGAAAGTGACGTTTTTAGAGACGTCCCGCCGAAATGACACTCGCGCGCACTAGAGATGTGACGTTCAAAATCGTTAAATCAGACTAAAGTTCTGTATTATCTGTGGTAACATAATAAATATGTTACATCACATACTTTCCCAAAAAAATAAAAGAACAAAGTTCTTTTATGAACTTGAAATTTAAGATAAAATACGAATAATTAAAAACGAGAAAATGCTAAATTAAGTTTTTCGAAATTCTAGGAAAATAGCCAATCTTATACTATCTTTATAAAATAAATTGATAAACTTGTAAAAGAAGATCATGCAAGTCAACTTCCAAGTCATCAATGAAAATTATTAACCTACAGTTAATCAAGACATCTTCTTCCTGACTAAAAGTCCTTAACTAAATTACACATCTAACATAACCACCATTTGAGATTAGCTAAACAAAATTGTCGCTAACTCTAACCATTACGAAAACCAACTTATTCAAACCTAGGAGATTAGTTAGACAAAACTGTCACTAACTCATAATACCTACTCCAAACCGTTATAGTAAATTCTGAGATTAGTTAGACAAAATAGTCACTAACTCGTAATACATCTACTCTTCCAACTCTCTTCTAAGAAAACAGTTAGGCCATTTAGCCACCGTCTCACCTACACAACTCAACACACACACCAATATCAGTTAGGGAAAATTCCGCTGATCTAAAACTCAAAAACATTGTGAAGCGAAGCGTACTTCTCAAAAGTGAAGCATCAAGGAAAAATGTTTCCTATAATAGAAAATGACATTCCGCGGTCAGCACAACTCTACTCCGACTTTCTGAACGCGAAAGCATTGCAAAAATATCATATTACGATCGGCACAACTCTACTCCGAACTTCCGAACGCAATAGATAAAATTGTGACCAGTCCAAATATCTGAGAGCAAAACATCTCACAAAAGAAACACAATTATTAGGGCCGACACACTCCGACTTTTCGTACCTAATAAAGTGGGAACAAAGGTAACTTAAGCATAAGCTGAAGTTCAAAAATTGTTTGTCTGCCTCAAGTGAGCACAGCACAAACTTTGGTCTGAGACAAAAGTACACAGAGCAAAACCAAAAGGTCTGATGCTGGTGCATACAGAGCTTACATAAGTAGATATATCTGACTACTTCTAAAATTGTTACAAAATATATATTTGTAAAAACAGAGAAGACAAAAAGAAAATATGTATGTATTTTCCTTAAACAATAATTATGTACAAAACGACAACATCTTTGTACAACAAAATATAAAATAGATATAAGATCTATTTCAGTTGGAAATTGAGCTAATGAATAACTCCTTGTAAGAACATAGCGGTTTTATTTATTCCAAAATGTCCTAAAAATCTTTAGTAGAAAATAAGTATCGAATTCTATATTATGACAAAAAGTGTCCTAACATACATCCCTTTCAAAAGGCAATCCACAAACATGCTTTCTTCTAATCAATCCACAAGCAGATGCCTGCTTCAGTCAAAATACACAATTCAAAAACTTTAATTCAAAGAAATACCAAAAGTTTAAATTTAATATTTAATTATGTCTTTGACATGGTAACGACCAGTATAGCCTTTAGCCAAGTCTTTCAAAACATAAACGTTATCAGAAACTTTTTCTAAAACTTCACATTTTATAAATTTAGGAGCAAGTTTCGCCGAAAAATATGCCGGGGCATTAGAATGTACAAAACTACGTTTCCAACAAATATCACCAACCGAAAGAGAAATGACTTTCCTTCCTTTATTATAATAAGAAGCGTTACGCTTATAGGCTTTTAATAAATTCGTTTGCACCTTAGCGTAAACTTCACTCAACGAATTTAATGAATAAGCATAACAATTACGACTACCTAACTCAAGCTGCGCTAAATCATCTATCGATCCACTGAATCGATGAAGAGATGAGTCAAAAATAAGTTCACGACCAAACATGAGATAATTGGGCGTAAAATCAGTTGCTAAATTAACGTTATTATTGAGAGCAAGTTGTACATGTGGGAGAAAGTTTGACCAAGACCTATGGTCATCCTTAACATAGCAGGATATACAAAATTCTATAACTTTGTTATAACGCTCTACGGGATTGTTTTGAGGAGTGTATAGAGTGTTGTAAAATATTTTCGTTATATTATAGCTTTTTAAGAAATTCACGAACGCTTTATTAGTAAATTGAGAAGCATTATCAAGAATGAATGACTGGGGAGTTCCAAATTTAAGAAATATTTCTTTCTCAAGAATTTTACAAATAATTCTAGTAGTAGCATTTTTCATGGGGAAAATCCAACAGTATTTAGTGAAAACATCTACAATTGAAAGAATGTAACGATAACCAGAATAACATATATTATCAATAAAGAATTTCAAATAAGGTCTAGTATCTTTAGGAGTTGAAAAGAGAATAGGAGCAGAACTATGAATTTTAAAGAAAACTTTTAAATAATCTAACCAATCAGAAAATTCTTTTCTTCTAGTATTGTCATCAGGTGCGTATGAAGACTTAGCAACAAAATTGGAAAATTTATTTTTTAAGTTTAGATTGGAATTTAAGTTCATAATTTTTAATAGCCATTGATACACTAGGCGATTTCTTAGAAATCCGTGATCGATGGAAACGAATTAGTTTTTCTTTTGATGGGGGCAAAGAATCTTTAATATGAGATAAAGTTATCAAATCCCTAGTATCAGGTAAAATATTTGAAATTTCAGGAGCAACAGAAGGTACTAAATTCTCCCTAGTCTCGAAAAGACCATCCGTCTGAGTCTCGGCATCCATATTTGAAATCTCAAAGTAAACTCACAATAATCCGAATTAAAACTTCTCAAGAATGCAATTAAGTAACCACGAGTAAGATATCAATAATTTTTGAAAATGTTTAAAAATGTTGTAAAATTGTTATATTAAACTTTAAGAAATTATATTGTTTAAGTTTAAAGAGTGCAGTATTGACTTACAAAATTGTAATATTAAATTAATTACAATGTTTTAATATTATCAATAATAAATGGGAACAGGTTTCCCGGCTTAACAGAATTAACTTATGTTAACCGTGATCTAAAGTTTTAACACAGAAATATAAGTGTTATATTTAAGTAATAACAACATTAGTTGACTTGACACTGTCTTAATCATTATACACAGAAAGTATATTATGAGGTTAGAATAATGTTTAACTGAATCTACAGGTTAATTTTAAACACAAATGTTAAGTAACATTATAAGATCTACAAAGTCAGAAACTATTATACATACATGAACTGTTGTGCTGATAACGCCTTTCTCGAAGTAGTTGTTTTTATTTAGAGCTATGATTCTATACAATGCAAAGGAAAAGTACACAGTAACCCCGTCACATCCCAAACGTTATAATATGCAAATTATGCATTTTGCAATCACAAGCAATATTATTTATGGTCAAATTATTAAATATTAATCAATGACTTTATATAAAAGTCTCAAAAGCTAGAAATAAGCATGAACATGAACAGCAAATGGAGTTCTTAATAAATCCCTGCATAAGTGTCAGTCAACAATTAAGCTAGTTGCTTATATTATACAACATGCTAATAGCGTCAATAAAGCTACAACTATTATGTACTCACAATTATTAGAGTGCAATAATGACCTAAAATATGACAGTATCTACTCAAGTCCCTGAGCGTACAGCGCCAATTGTAATATAAAAAAATAAAAAAATATTATTTTGGGTGTTTTAGGTTAACAAACACCGGGTTTCGGGCGCCAGGCAGAGCAATCTCACAAGACTACTATTGCCGATTTACTAAACAAAATAAGCCAGATAATAGTCAGTCGGCGCATTAGCTTTTGATCTTAGGGGAGTGGAAAATTAAAACCAAATTAGTTTAATTAATTAGGCTATATTTCCGTAGACACTGTTACATTTATATATATTATAATTATGATTATTTATAGAAATTTTGATATTATTATTTATCCCAAATTTACAATTAGTTCTAAACCAAGATCTGTCATTAGTGCACTCTTTGTGATTACGCAAATATCACTGGATAATCCAGTCCACGTTCGCTGAAGGCGTTCTAACAATTAAAAGGTACATACCTCATGGTAACAAAAAGGTTACCTCTAACATACTCATAGCGAGATTCAGAAGAATTATCCTCTTGCAATGAAGTAGCCAGACAGCAAGCCAGTTAACAATCCATGCAGGCCTCTTCACAAGATGGCGGATCTGCAGCCCAAGCGCAGATAATCCGACCAAGCAGATTGCAGAACATGCGATAAATTTCCAAGCAAATACGTAGTAAAACGTAGATAAATCCAAAACTTAACGTAAACGTAAGGTAAACCAAAACGTAAACCAAAACCAAACCGACCGCAGAGCTGAAACAATATCATTACTTTAGTAATGGCTACAGCTGCGTGATTCACAATTTAATCAATATTTTATTAAAAGCAAAGTTTTACGAACCGGCCGTTTATTAAAAATTCTCGAATTCAGCCGAAACAATGGTGCTTGAGTTCAGCAACCAACTGCAAAGAACACGACAACGTAAATTCATCAACTCGTGTTAACGTCACCAACGTTATATTCAAAATTTTGGAATAAATGGACTCACCATAAAAATAACACCGCACCACTTTGGTTTGTATGTTCTAATATCAAACTAAGCCATTGTAGGCTTATAAAGACAAGTAAAATCGAGGATCGCTTTAGATTTTCACATAGCGATCTTGACTCTCGAGCAAATGGAAGGAAAGTGACGTTTTTAGAGACGTCCCGCCGAAATGACACTCGCGCGCACTAGAGATGTGACGTTCAAAATCGTTAAATCAGACTAAAGTTCTGTATTATCTGTGGTAACATAATAAATATGTTACAACCGTTCCATTCCCAACTAGGCTATCGTCCACTTCATTCCCAACTAGGCTATCGTCCACTTATACGAATCAATTATTTTTTTCAAGCGCTGCTCTACTTTAGTTGCTTCTTACATTCAAGTCATAATAGACTTACAATTTTAAAATGTGCTATAGGCACCACCATATCGGAGAATTTGCTAGAGTCGCTGTTGTAACTGACATCTCCCACCATGATGTTCACTTGCAATGACATGGATGTCTCCAGGGTTAATCCAATTTTCTGGAAGGGATACAAACTTTAGATTTAGTAAACAAGCTGAAGAGCCTATAAACTGTTAGGTAAATGTAAATGTAGCGCCTGATCGCTTACAATAGCCACACCACAAAGAAACGCAACAATAAAGCTACCATGGGGTAAATTTGTTATTTACTTGACGATTGACAGAAACAATGTAAATTAATACACAATATATAACGTCACAGAATTATAATTACGACTTACCGGTTCTATGACTATGTGACTGGAGTGTTTTTCACGATCAGGCTTCAGACCTTCGATGCGGTCCATCAAAGCAGGGTCGGCATCCAGAAAATGACCTTTCGACATTGCCATCGGCAAACCTGACAAATACGGTATTTTTATGAAATATTTACTAAACTACTTAAATAAAATTATAGTATTAAATAAAGGTTTTTCGAAATATTCACATCGTCAAATTGGCTTTCAAGACAGCAGAGCCACGTAGGTATCTATGCACTTTCATGTACAGCATGATAATCCTGGTGGACCGACGTACGCACGGATCCTGAACTGACTTTTTATGTGTAGTGAGATTATTAGAGGCACCCTATTCCTTTCTTTATCCTTGTGGGTGTGTAAATACGGCTGTAATACCATCAGGTGACGCCTGATAGTGACATTCGTTCAGTTCGAGGTGCAGTACCTGGTTGCGCCAGGCCAGCTGCAGGCACACATCGCCGACCGGCTCACTTCGACTACAAAACATTTGTTTTGGAGACAATTCTGCGCCTTTCCTTTTACCAATATTGCACTACACAGCTGATATACATCTGCACGGCGGCCAAACTTACCATAGAAACATTTGGACATATCCATAACTCCTTGAGGACAGAAACCTTTGCTGTTACACAATCGGGTATTATTGAACATGTGGTCCCTAAATTTATACATGAAGGCGTTGGGGCCATACTCCGAGGTCTTGTGGCCATAGAACTCCATCTCAAAGGACCTGCAGATGCCCAGCCGGTAGATGTTGATGGGAGTGCTGGTGGAGATGAGGGGAGGGTACGCCATGCCCTCGTATGTGTCGTTGAATGTGGTGGTGCTGGAAGTGATACAAAGAGTATAATAATGAAGGAATGAGAGAGTTAATGTGATGTAGGTAATGTTAAGTACAATATCTTATAAATAGCAACGCCATTGAGAACTTAAAATTACAAAGTGTTAAACTTACTGATCTGTACTCATAATTCCTAGACATTAGATATTATTCATTATTTTCTTGCCATTTCGAGGATGTTGTGGAAAGGATTTAGCAAGTTTTTACCGCCACTCGCATGTTTGGCATCTACCCTTGGGAGACTCAGTCCCAGACAAATGCTGTGACGATGCCACGGAAGCGACAAAGTGAGCCTACTGATTTCAATTTTTGTCCAAAATAACTTAACATCGCTTGCACACTGTTATTAATTACAAGTAAACAAAGCGATGATACGAAGTACCTACCCTGCTGAATTTCGAATGACTTAGTTTTTGCAAACATATTGTTATCTCGCCTTAGGAATTGAAATAGCTTTTGTTCTTTTGTTATTACAATCAATACAATGATGGGCGTGGAAATAAACACACTTTATCATTGATCATTCGATAATGTCACTAATAAGGATAAAATTCTGGGAAGTAACGACATTCGGCAAACTTAAGGAAACAGCTCACTTTAAAAATTCACTCTGTATACTGGTCACTGCTGAGCATGGGCCTCCTCTACTACGGAGAGGGTTAAGAATTTCTCACGTATGCAGGTTTTCTCGCGATGTTTTCCTTCACCGTTAAAGCAGGCGATAATTACAAAGAATAAAAACATGACTTTAGATAAGTCAGAGGTGTGTGCCCTTGGCTTTCGAACCTACGGACATTCGTCTCGGCAGTCCATTCCACTCCCAACTAGGCTATCGCCGCTGCCTAGCAAAAGGTGTACCAACAATAAATTATTTTTTACTAGTTGATGCTCGCGGCACCGCCCACGTGAAAAAGTTTTTCCGAGATAAAAAGTAGCCTATAGCCTATTAGTGATAGAATTTTCAAAATCGATCAGGCGTTCCTGAGATTAGCGCATTCAACCAAACAAACAAACTCTCTCTTATAATATTAGTATAGTATAGATATAATATTTTTTTCTTATAATAATGTTTTTTCTTCCCATACTAATGTAGAGAGATTGGTATATAGGACGAGCTAAACAAGGAGCTATATTATGTAAAGCTAAAAGGATATTTTTGTTTGAATGCGCTAATCTCTGCAACAACTTGTCCGATTTCGAACTTTTCACATCTACATCAAGCTACATCATTCATGAATGCTATCGATTTCTTTTTATCCCGGAAATGAATGTCTAGGCTGGAAGAGATGCGAGATAATATATAACTTTATAGTTTATATGTTTTTTACCTCTCAGGAATATTCTCATCGCTCCACACTTCAGCGTTTCTGTACTTTGTTACTGACTTGATCTGGAACTTATTCGTCTCCATGGTGCCTAATACTACGTGGTACTTGGTCCCGTTGTCGTAGAACTAAAACAATTGAAATCTATTACTTTATGTTGAAGAGTTACATTGTAGATTCTTTCTACAGCATAAATGGATCGCACCAAGCTGGATAATTTGGTATTAATTAACTATCACACAATTAGAGGGTATGCAAGAGGCCTAATTAAACGCATCCCCTACCGTATCCCTAACCCAATAAATGGTCGGATGGCACTCAAAATTGCTCTACCAGTATGGATATTCACGGGCAGGGATGACCCAATTTGGTTCAATAACTACTGCCTGCTATAAAATGGCGGTCATACAAGAATAACGGTCCATACTCTATCCATAATTCCCGTGGTGTTGAAATGTATGAGGCCCGGAGCCAGGTTGTTGGCGACCGTGAGCACGGGGTCCTCGTACCCCCACAGGTACTTGTAGGCGTCCATCTTCACAATGGCAGTGGAACGCAACTCATGCACGAAAATGCTGTATAGATTTCTGATGAACGGCGGAGATGAGCGGACTATTGTGGTGGCACTCTGGAAGAATATTATAGTTATCATTACACTTTTAACTGACTTGAAGAAAAACAGGTGGATCTCAATTCGGCTGACTAGGTATAGTATAGGTTATAATTCTCTCGTCTTAATAAACAGCAACGTGTGAAAACAACAGTGCCTCAGTTTTAAGAGCAACCATTGTAATTACTGAGCGAAAGGAGACATAAGTTACATCGAAAGACACCTTTAATTCTCCCAAAATACGTTAAGTTGCTGAACAGATGTGTATATGAAAACAGACATAACATATATAAATACATGGCTAAAATTTCCTTTATCTTTGTAGCAGTGGGGGTAAAAATTGAAAATATTCCTAATTTTAAGAGATATGTTTGAATTCAATCATCATATAGAAATATAAAAAGAACAATACCAGCATGGGAATATTAGGCATGGCGATGTGCACGTCCCGTGGATCCGCCACGGACTCCTCCGGGATGAACTCGGACCTCATGCGAGGAGTGTAGCTCATCTCACTGGAGTCCCAGAACTTCAGTTTATCGTGATTACGGTATTCCCTGGAAGGTAGGACACCATGGTAAAATAATAAAATAAAAAATATAATGATATTCTTGTATCATTCTAATACACTTTATTTTTAAACAATTTAGTCCTTCGGTTCATTATCAGGTCTAATTTTACATTCGATATTCTTGGATTCAACTTTAAGATACGTGGTTACTTCAACTATTTTGCTTCGCTGTTAAAGAGTATGCTCACACATAAGCAAAAGGTCCAATTTCCTCCAGCTTGAGCTTATAATCTTCCCCAGACATGAACTGGTCTGCATTGGTGATGTTGAACAGGTAGACGGCAAACCGTCCTCCTTCCATCTCGGAATCTAGAAGCTGGTGTAGGATGCTCCCGTTGGCGAGCCGGAATTTCTGGAAAAGGTGGAATTTCTAGAAAAAGTTGTATAAGCGCATTTTATTCCTATGGGCCAGAGGAAGCCATTCGGTGGTGCAAAATTTTTTTTTTTTTTTTTTATAGCATAGAATGACGAGACGAGCATGCCGTTCGCCTGATGGTAAGCGATACGACCACCCATAAACAGTAGCAACACCATCCAGCAACTTGTCTTACAAAGTACTGTGTGGCATTCCACTGCGCTCGTCATCCTGAGACATAAGATGTTAAGTCTCATTATGTCCAGTAGTTATACTGGCTACAATGTCCTTCAAACCGAAACACAACAGTGCATGCACTGTTGCTTGGCGGTAGAAATAGACATCTCTTGAAGGTATGTGATGACTACTAACCCATACTAGTTCAGCCTGGTAGACTAACAAGGAAACCCTCTCAGTTATGGAGCATACTTGTGTCCAGCAGTGAGAAAGTATAATATATATCAGGGCTGGTATAGACATTATTATGTTGTACTGGTAAAGCGATGGTTTTAACTATACCTATATGATATTGAGCACAGGGTACTGTATGTAGTAGCTAGCTAGTATGTTTAAATCTATGTAAATTATTTTACTCACATATTTAGCTAGGATGAACATGGGGTCCGTGATGGTGAAAATAATCGGAATCAACAGCATACCGCTTCCCAACAATAGTGATATGATAACATTTCCTGAAAACAAAATTCTATTAAACCAAAACTTGTATTTAAGTCTTGACTGTCTCTGTGGCATAGTTGTATTGCGTGCGCGGTACGACATCCACTCTGAGGTCTCGGATTCGAATCCCGGGCCAGGAAAAGTGACATTGGGCTTTTCTTCTCCGTATCAGTCCTGAGTCCGGAATTTGTGCCCGATATGGCGATGAGCTCGCCCCCTATAACATAATGGGAAGGAACACGGCGAAAAGTTGAATGCCCTAGTTGCACCTCTGCCTATCCCTTCGGGGATTAAGGCATGATGTATTTTATATTTATTTTTGTATCTAAGTGCTATATAGTGTTACCTATAGTACTGGACAAGTTAAGTAAAGAAATTAAATTTCGTTCTCTGATAAAGAGTAGAATATTATGAGATAACAGTTATTGGCCCGTGAAAAAATTCATCAAATGGGGTTCCTCATCAGGCTGCCAGGTTTTTTGCCGGCTACATTTGTAGGTCGCAATAAACAAAAAGTTCCTCTACGGTCCTCTTCAGTTTGGGCAAAGGGCTCCTCGAGCCAGGGCCTGTGGCAGTTTCCCTGTCCTGCCATTCTATTCATAAGAATAGAATGGCATAAGCCCCTTTACGAATGCCTAGCTTTCGCTGCGGTCAAATCTGCTTTGTTCAGCTGGCAGAAGTGGACCTATACGATTCCTAACAGTTTACATAGACAAACTTGCCTTATATCTAAGTATTTTGAATTACCTTTGTCCAATACCTAGGGGTATTTCATTTCATTTCATCCAAATTATAAAGTACCTCATTACATTACACTAGATAAGATGTACTAATATACTCACTCTTTATGCTCTTCTTCATGTAGTCGTTCCGTATACTAAGTGTCATTTCTTTATTCTAATAATGTTTTAGGTACTTCTTATCTGAAAATTATAACCATAATAAAGCCATGTTCACACTGAAAGACCGGAATAAAAAACTTAAAACAGGCTCAAGAATCTTGGCGTAATATGTTGTGAATTGCGGGTGCTGTAATGGTAGTGACGTTCTTCACTTTACATTAGCCACGAAGCATTCTTTTAACCATTGAGAATAGTCGAGCTAGAGTTGTTTTAGCTTCTGCCTGCGTCTACTCCCAATTTCTAATTATTTCCGGAATAAAGACCCGTGGAAATTCATAGCAGATTCCTAAAAAGCAGATAATAAGCCAGGACTTCATTTAACAGAGTGGTATATTTCATCCAAAATCCAGGAAGACGCCCTTTAGGTCGTACAAGCATCCTTACAACTTTAAAAGTCGCGACATTTAGAGATTAAGGCAGATTTAAAAAAAAAATGAATCACTGATGTCACCATCTCACCGCTTCGCTTCTTCATCTACTATCTAGAAATCGAACTGTGAATATTCGGTTTCGGATATAGTCTAATATGATTAATGAAGTTTATTTACGTACTCACTTTGAGCCAGTGGTCTTTTACACATCTACTAATAACGTTTGCCGTATATTAAATGAATTATATTTTAGTGCAGTCTTCCTTACATATCTATACTTAATATTATAAAGCTGAAGAGTTTGTTTGTTTGGTTGAACGAATCTCAGGAACTCCTGAACCGATATTCAAAATTCTTTCACTAATAGGAAGCTACATTACTCCTGAGTGCTATAAGCTTCTTTTTATCCCGGGAAAATATCTTTTTCACGCGGTCGGAGCTGCGAGCAATACTAGTTATAAGATATAATAATATTAAAAAGAGGAAAGATTTGTATGTAAGTATGTTTGTAACGAATAAACTCAAAAACTACTGAACGGATTTCGATGAAATTTGGCACACGGGTAGATCATGTCCTGGATTAACACATAGTCTACTTTTTAT
This sequence comes from Sphinx pinastri, assembly GCA_947568825.1. Classification (NCBI taxonomy): domain Eukaryota; kingdom Metazoa; phylum Arthropoda; class Insecta; order Lepidoptera; family Sphingidae; genus Sphinx; species Sphinx pinastri. Next base: position 862,661 of record OX387627.1, on the reverse strand, counting down.
CCCAGGAAAATCTTTTTATCCCGGATAAGCTTTTTCACGCGGGCGAAGCCGCGAGCAGAAGTCTAGTTAAAAAATAAAGTCCCCTGCCAAGTCTGTTTCTGTCTGTCTGAACGCGATAATATCAAAAACTACCAACGGATTTTGATGAAATTTGGTATGGGGATAGTTTGAGTGACAGTGAAAATTTTTGGCTTTTTACCCCGGAAAAACAAAGCGGGACCTCTTATCCAGGAAAATCGTTTCACACGTGCGGAGCCGTCACGGCCAAATCAAAAGATCAAAAAGTGGGTGCACTTGTTGCGCTTTTGCCTACCCCTTCGCGGATCGGGCGTGAGTGCGTGTGTGTTTGTGTGTATGTATCGAAACATTTTTCATAAAGCTTTCCTAAAGCCAAATGCCAATATCAATGTAAGTGCTTAATTGCATATCACATCATAATATAAGTTGAAATTTATGGTTGTGGCCTTATGGCTTATGTTTCCTATGCCGTTCTGGGTGCGTGAAAAGATTATTTAGAAAAAATAACATTTAGAAAAAATAACCACTTACGTATCTAGTATTTCCATTTCATCAATTCCTCCTACTTTCTACGGTTCCCAGGGTTTAAACCAACGCGCACTAGATTGATAAAATTAATATATATTAAATGAACTTACATGTAACTGCTCAGTAACAACGTCACTAAGGAAACGATTACACAATTATGAATTAGAAACAAACCAGATTAGGTTAGCAGTCATAGGGAACTAGGAACAGAAATAGGATACGTAAGGGATGGGACGGAGGAGAAACGCGTCGCATCCCTCCGGGGAAAATGCTACATAAAAAGTTATAATTCAAGGTAATATTAATTACCGGTTTTTCATTCAAACAACAATTACTGCAATATCTAAGTATCCATATAGAAGCATTTTATATACATCAAGTAAAGGTAGAGTTTGTCCGTTTGCTAATGCAATCTCTAAAACTATTTAACTTACTAGGTATTGAAAAGATTTTAAAACTTACAGAGCAACAAAAAAATACGCTCTCTCTAAGGCACTTTTATATGACTGCTTTGGTGGCGTATTTTTATTTTGCGTACGCGGTACGAGTACGGCTATTCCGCTGTGGTCCCGTGTTCAAATCCCGGGTCGGGATACTCAGTCACAGCTCGGAGCCAGGAAGTTGGCGCTGTGATACCCCCGTGCCTCGGAAAGCCGTTGGTCTTGCGCCTGATCTCTTTCCGGTCATGTCGGATTGCCGTCTCACCGGACTATGAGAGTGAAGGAATAGCGAGTGCGCCCACACTTGTGCGCTATAATATCTCCTGCATACCTGGCTGATCTCCGTTGTGATTGGCCGCCGTGGCAGAAATGCAACTAAGAGGGATTTATTTATTTATATATTTTAATTCCAGGAAAACAGCAGAGTTTTTATAAAATACTCTCTATACTTATTCTTCAGTAAAATCCAAATTATATTTTCATTCATAGAATTTGGAGCGACAACGTACCGTAAACTCCACGGGATTTTGCTAAATGGAATGAATGCTAAGTCGCAGAAATTTAGAAACTTTGATTCCTTTGCAATGTTTCTAGTTGGCTATACTGAAGGGGTAATGCTTACAAGTAGACAAAGCTTTAAAGGCATGACGAAGGAATCATCCGGTCGTCAGTCGACACTCCACCTGGACTTCTCTCCGCTTACCATCAGGTGCAGGATGCACCTGATGGTAAGCGGACTGCACTTTGCCTTACCCTTATAAAAATAATCATATTTCAGACAGAATCGCGCGCAAATATTGTTGCAATGTAATTGACAGGTAATTTATATTTAAATACCCGTTCTTTTTTAACCTCGGTTAATTATATCGTTTTATAGCTTCATATAGCAATTGCATATAATTAGATTGCCCTGAATTCTCAGGGCATATTATTATTTCATTATTTCACAGCATATTATTAATTCCTTTTCAATGTAACAACAAAGAAAAGGATAGCGACTTAATTTATATTTTTTTATTTAAGATTACGCCGCTGTGTCTAAGAGAGATGGTTGAGCTTATGGTGTCATTGAAGTTCTTTGAATAGGGTACCTGACGCAGGGCCATTGCGACAGTATAGCTTATTAAATATAGATTTCATATTCCCACAAAATAACTTACAAAACGTACTCTACAATGCGAATCAAATAAGAATAGGATCGAGTTTGCGCCATATTATGACGTCTAAATAATTAAATAGTATATTCAGATAATTTAGCAATATCGTTTTTATGTAAATTTCACGTAAGAGTCAGTTAGACAAAATATTATAAAGCGTTATTGATGAGCATTATAACAAAAAAACCCACTATACACAATCAGCTTCTCAACAACGTTCGCGAAAAAGAGCGCAAAATTTACAAAATGTGCGCTTATTTCAATTAATATCGCGTCACTCGTGTCACTGCACGGAAGTCAAAACTGGGAAAATGTTCTTTTTAAAATTGTACCTCAAGAACATTAAAAAAGGATTCCTATCCTTTTCGTACCCCCGGTAAGTAAAAGAGTTCATTGACTTGTTTCTGTTGTTTATATATGGCTAATTTGTTTTAAAATTTCACTCAACGGTCATTTCATTCCAATGACCCTGTTCCTATTAAAAGGACTCGATTTTTTTATACATTTATTTTTTAAATTAACAAGTTGCTAAATTCAATAATTTTTTGTTTTATTTATTATTTAAAATTATGAATAGTTTTTAATCAACTCCTTTCACAATGTATATAATACTCTTTGATAACTCCCAAAATGAAGAGGTTATCATTTTTTTTAAATGTTTGTACACCGAGTACTCCGTGATTTATGCCTATGGGCCCATTTGATTATTCTTTTTTTATTAAGAACTATCGGCCTGGCCTGGCTTCGCACAAGTAGCAAAGCATAATATTATATGCCTACATTTATTTTTCTGTAGTACAAAATATTTATGAACTATCCACATGAACCTTCCTCTTGAATCACTCCGTCCATTGGTGAAAAACGTGTGAAAATCCGTTCGGTAATTTTTGAGTTTATCGCGTTCAGACAAACAGATGAGGGGACTTTGTTTTATAATAATTATGTAGTGATGTAAGGACATATCCCTAAAAATAATAAGATAAAAAGTAGCCTGTCCTTCCCTGGATCTCAAACTACCTCCATACTTATTCTCTCGCAGTTCCACCATCAAGAAAATATTCTCCGGGATAAAAGTTTCCGTATGTCATCTGGGCCCCCCATTGCAAATCACCGCTGCAGTATCAGTCAGGCTGATGCTGCAGCAAGAAGCTGAATGGGGGTTCCCGTTGTTGGCACAATACACATAATTATGTTTTATTTGTTAGTATTAGATACATGTTTTACTGTTATTGTTTCAACAATAAATATTTTTTTTTTTCTTTCTAAAAGTGTCGGTTTATATGTATTTTTCCGAGATATACTGTTATTGTATTAACAATAAATATTTCTTTCTTTCTTTCTAAAAGTGTCGGTTTATATTTTTCCGAGATAAAAAGTAGCCTATGTCCTTCCCTGGATTCCAAACTATGTTTATATTTATTTTCTCGGAGTTCCACTCGAAAGAAACGATTTTCCTAGATTATATTTTTCCGGAATAAAAGGTAGTCCATGTTCTTCCCTGGGTCGCAAACTATCTCCATACTTATTTGCTCGCGGTTGCACTGACGCGAAAAGATTTACCGGGATAAAAGTCCCGGTTTACATTTTTCCGGGATAAGCCTAGAAGAACCTATTCTTCTCAGGGTCTTAAAATATCTCCCTACCAAATATCATCGAAATCGGTTCAGAGGTTTGGACGTGACAGCTCCATTCGCGAGAATAAATAATCCGGGAAAGTCCCGGTTTGCATTTTTCCGAGATATAAAGTAGCCTATGTTACTCAGGGATAATGTAGCATTCTAATGGTGAAAGAATTTTTCAAATCAGTCGTAGGTTTTGAGTTTATTCGTTACAAACATACAACAAATCTTACCTCTTTATAATATTAGTATATAGATGCCCGCGGCTCCACCCGCGTGAATGAGTTTTCCCGGGATAAAAGTCCCGCTTTATATTTTTCCCGGGATAAAAAGTAGCCTAAGTTACTCATTATATCAGCTACCTGCCAATAAAAGTCCCGTCAAAATCGGTCCAGCCATTTCAGAGATTAGCCGGAACAAACATACAGACAGACAAAAATTGTAAAAAATGTTATTTTGGTGTATGTACCGTATATATTCATATACTTGTAGTAAAAAAACGGTTATTTCAATATTACAAACAGACACTCCAATTTTATTTATATGTATAGAGTATAGATTACAAACAGACACTCCAATTTTATTTATATGTATAGATGTGCGTTAGCCTTGACTTCGGACTTAAGATAAACCGGAACAAAACAAAAATGATGATTGTCGACCGCATGAATAACAATTCGTCAGAAACTACACAAATTGCTAATTGTGATGTGGTGCAATCATACATTTATCTGGGAGCCTTGATTACGAACAACGGTGGATGTATCGAGGAAGTGCAGAGGCGTATGGCAATTTCTAGGTCTGCGATGGACAAGTTGAGGAAAATATGGAGGAATCGCAACATATATAGAGGCACAAAAATCCGGCTAGTTCAAACACTTGTATTCCCCATATTCTTGTACGCCGCAGAAACGTGGACCTTGCGAGAAGTTGAGAAGAAGAAGATAGATGCCCTAGAGATGTGGTGCTGGAGGAGAATGCTCGGAGTATCGTAGACTGAATTCCGTACCAACGAGTCTATACTTCGAGAACTCGGCATTAAGCAGCGTTTATCATCTTTGGTACAGTCTCGTATCCTCACCTTTTTTGGTCACGTATGCCGCCGAGGGGAGGTGTCTATTGAGCGACTTGTGGTCCAAGGAAGGGTTGAGGGTACCAGGCCACGAGGAAGAGCGCCTATGAGGTGGATTGACCAGATAAAAGCGGCAGTAAATGGCTCATCATCACTACTTCAATGCACGAGGAAGGCGGCCATCAGAGAAGAGTGGCGGCGTGTTGTGAAGCTTGCCACCAACACCTGAAGTGATGACCACGACCACTCTGTCAAGAGTGATACCGACAAAGAAGAAGATAGATGTATAGATAAATAGTAGCCAATTGTACCTATATCAAAATCAGATCTAACGACGAACTTCGATTCGTATAAAACTTGTTTATTTTTAAAAATTCATGAATAAATTATAGATAATTATAAATAGTAGCCAATTGTACCTATATCAAAATACAATCTAACGACGAACTTCGATTCGTATAAAACTTGTTTACTTTTAAAAATTAATGAATAAATTAATTTTATATGGATATTGCCTTCTATTGTAGGTACTAGGTAGGTATCATCTCGTCTTGTATAAATCTTGGGTAACTATTGAAATAAACGAATTATTTTATTTGCAGACATCCACCATACCACCAAACCATCCCTGAATTATAGACTGCCCACTGCTGAGCACGAGCCTCCTATACAACTGAGAGGGCTGTAGGCCTTATTCTTATATATTATTGAGATATACAGGTTTCCTCACGATGTTTTCTTCACTGTTAAAGCGAGCGATAATTCACAAAGAATACAAACATAACTATAGAAAAGTCAGAGGTGCGCCGTGCGTGCCCTTGGGTTTTGAATCCACGGACATTTGTTTCGGCAGTCCGTTCCACTCCCAACTAGGCTATCACCGCAGACATCATTGTGACTTATTCAATATCACACACACACACACACACTCACTCACGCCTTTTATCCCCGAAGGGGTAGGCAGAGACGCAACTAGTGCACCCACTTTTCGCCGTGCGTATTCCGTCCCATGATGTGATAGGGGGCGAGCCTATCGCCATATCGGGCACAAACTCCAGCCTCCGGGCTGATATTGAATAGAAAATCCAATATCACTTTGCCCGACCCGGGGATCGAACCCGAGACCTCAGCATTGCAGTCGTACTGTAATACAACTACGCCACCGAGGCAGTCCAATATTCCTTCCAATAGTCCTTATTCAATATCATTTTATTATATTTTAGTTTTCCTCGTGTTCTTCCGCGTTTAAGAAACAACTTTATGTGGTAGGCGTAAGATCAAATTTGTGTTTACTCAATCAAAACTTATAATTTTTTGTTTAATATTATAGTTTGATTTATCGACGACACTTATAGTATCCACAGACGATCGGATTTGGTACGGCCGTACCATTTTTTTAACCATTTTTTTATGCGGTATGGTCTTCACGCCACACGAGCGTACCATACCACGCATTGTCCAGTTTTTTTTGTGCTAGCAGCTAGGGATGGTGTGTATTTACGCGACCAGGTATTTACTTGCAAGTACGCCGACCAGGTGCTGACCCGAAATACTTGCAAGACTTGAAAGTACTTTACTTAGCTACTCTCTCGCGACACGATGGAGTCACGTGACCTCGCCTCGACCCGCCGCGCGCGTCAGCGCTCAGGCGTCATCGTCCGAAAATTTACTAATGGTTCTTATTTCAACAAACCCAGTGAACAATTTCCTATGCAAGTATTGAAGTGTTAAAAGTATTTTATTTGTTAACGCGGATGTGCTCCTTATTCGTACCGAAACATGGGTCAATATCCTATGAAGTAAGAAAATACTTGAAAGTATTTCGATTTTCGACTATCCAAGTGCTATAAGTACTTTGTTTATAAACGCAATTGTGCTCTTTATGTATACTGAAACACGGATCAATTTCCTCTACAGAAAGAAAATACTTAGTATTTATAGAATCAAAGTATTAGAAGTTTTTATTTGTGAGCGCGATTGTGATCCTTATTTTTATTCCGGAAAAATATATAGCGGGAAAAACTTTACCACGCGGTAAATATAAAAAGTAGCCTATAGCGCACAGGAGTAATGTAGCTTCCTACTAGTGAAATAATTTCCTAAATCGGTTCATTAGTTCCTGAGATTAGCGCGTTCATAAATGCGCCCGTGGTACTTGATCTTTATTTTGTTGCGGAGTTAATTTATAACTATGATATCTCCTAACATATTCATTGAAATCAAATGACGTTCAGGGCAATTTCGTTCAAAATAAAATACTTGTGATGAATAACGTATTTAATTGGATAAGGATCAATGTCATGTTCATAAAAATACCTTCGCAAATAATGCATTATTTAAGAACAAATTTGATTACCACAAAAAAGGTTATACTGAGTCAAACTTAAAAGATAGACATATGCTGTCGCAGACTTTTTTTAGAACTTTTAAAGGGAAATAATTCCTTCATACATAATTTTTACGTACGATCGTATTCGGAACGGCCGTCCCACGAAAACGGTACGCCACCGTACCATATCCGATCGTGTGGCGCACGGTATGCTGTACATTATTATTATTATTGACGGTATGGTTGGTTCGATCGCTTGCACATCGGATTTGGTATGCTCCGTACCAAATCTGGTCGTCTGGCCGACCCATCGTACCGTTCGGTGGTTCAGTCGCTATTCAACCTTCGCAAACGTAGCACCTTATCTGTCGTCGTAATAGGTTCCGAGCGCGATATTGTTACGGAAAAATACAGTATAATAGAGTAGTTAGAATTGTATACAGATTTGACCTGCTTATGGAATTCATCCCTCAGCCTATATTGCAATAAAGACGCACTAAATCAAGCGATGCAAATTCTTTTAGATAAATGGAAAGAACATTATCAACTTGCTACGGTGAACGACCTTAGGAAGAAAATTTACTTTTTAGACTTGCGATAAGTCCTAAGATATTAATTAAAATTATATGGTATAAAAGGCAGTTATAATGTGCATGAAATGCTTTAGATAGCTAACGTATTTAATCGGATATGGATTAATACTGTATCCGTCTAAATAGCTTTCTATATATTATGTGATATATTTATTTTTTTTATCATTAAAATCAGTATAGTAAGCTATATTTAAGACCCCCCGAGCAAATGGCCCTAATTCCATACATTTCAACGCACGATTTACGGGCGGTAATATGCAAAGATTTACGAATAATTTATGTAACAAATAAATTTTAGATTAGCCAGCGCCCAGCGATCCTATAAGTGACGATAGTATTAGATTTAATTGTTCTAAATTTCTAATTTTAACTAGCGGCCCCGACAGATGTTGTCCTGCCCTAAAAAGGAAATAAAATCCCAGAAACCGAGTACAGCGCCACCTACCGGATCTAATTGTTAATCAACCATTTTTTTTGAGTAATGTTACCATCGTATAAATATTGACAAATATTAACATTAACATGTATACGATACTAACATCACTCAATTGTGTTGCCTTCCCGGAACCTCTCTATTAACACAAACTTTATGGTATGGTATTAAAGTTCAAATTTACTTTCAAGTATTATTACGAATCGATTGTATGGGAGTATAGAAAAGTGTTGTTTTTAGACTTTTTCAGGCAATCTTTAAATTTTTCTCTCCATAAGAACCATCCTCGTACTGCAAGGAATATTCTAAAAAAACATTTAGCGAAATCGGTTCAGCTGCTCTCAAGATTTGCGCTTAGCAACACATTCAGCGATTCATTTTTATATTATAGATAAACAAATGCCGAGTTGTGTCATAAAATTTTACATTCCATAAATTTTACTGCACGCCGCTATTGACAATGATGTACAGCAATTAGTAGTAGTTATGAATTATAAAAAAATTTTACTACCAAAATAAGTAACAAATTGTAGAAATATGAGATAATTTTTTTTTCTGTATGTATTATAAATTTCGAATAGATAGCTTCCAATACGGTTAGCGCGCCATTTTGCTGACATATATGCCATCGCGAACTTTTTTGTAGACCTATAAAAGATGAACAATTCTACCATACATTATTTTATTATATCTCAAAGGAATAGGCAGCGTTAGCAATGAAAACTCCCAGTCGACTAGATTTTTTCCGACGTCTTCGACAATAATCGTCATATTTCAATAAATTTACATGAAACAATTATAAATTACAGTGTAAACTCTGTATAACGACAGCGGAGGGGCGTTAAATGGAGATAAAAAAATATTATTTTACTATTATGAATCTCCTATAAAATATACAAACAGCAAGCATTAATATTAAACCAAATAACGCTTACTGCGTATAGTTGTCTGAGAAACTAATAATATGATAACGTATTGATTATAATCCATCACTACCTAACAACAGTCTGCCCGTGTAAGGTAATTTCAAAATAAAACAAAAGAACGAATTGCTTTGAATTTTCGGCGCGTGCGATAACAATAGTAGAGTCAATTACGAGCTAGGTAATAAAGTAACAAAATAATAAACAAAAGAAAGTGCACGCCGCAGTTTTACAAATTTTGCCAACTTAGTAATTACTGTTTATCACTTATTTCTCGGAAACGGCTAGTCTGATTTGAATGAAATTTTGCATTTCTTTCACGCAAAAACTACTAAACCGATTTTGATGAAATTTAGCACGCGGGTAGATTATAGCTTGGATTAACACATAGGCTACTTTTCATCCCAGGAAAATGTAAAGCGAGACTTTTATCGCGGGAAAACTCATTCACGCGGGCGGAGCCGAGGGCAAAAGCTAGTTCTATTTAAATATGGTTTGGGGATCTCTTGAAACTTATAAATAACGCATGCTCACGCCTTTTATCCCCGAAGGGGTAGGCAGAGGCGCAACTAGTGCACCCACTTTTCGCCAAGCGGATTCCGTCCCATGATGTGATAGGGGGCGAGCCTATCGCCATATCGGGTACAAATTCCAGACTCCGGGCTGATACTCAATAGAAAAATCCAATATCACCTTTGCCCGACCCGGGGATCGAACCCGAGACCTCAGCCTTGCAGTCGTACCGTAATACAACTACGCCACCGAGGCAGTCATAAATACAACTTATAAATAAATATGATATATTCAGTTTTTTATTAACTCTTAAATAAAAAGGTTAAAAAAGAGGAAAGAAAATAAACCGTTGAAACGATTATGGTGAAATTTGATATAGATGTACCTTGAGTATAAATATGGGATATTCATATTTATTAACTACTAACTTAGGGCAGCTAAAGAGGGGAGAAACAAAACTGGGAAACATATTTTTAAGACCAAATTTGTTACGGATATAAATAAACATAGGACATTCGTCTTTTATCAATTCGTAAATAAGTGAAACGAGAGATGAGAACTGAACCATGTGCTCGTGATGTAATTCAATATGAAAAAAATATGAAACCTGATATTTAATATAAAATCTGAACCGCTGATGAACCGATTTTTTTGAAATTAGTGTTTCTGTAGGTATCAACTCCTTTGACTTTAGTCGTGAATATTTTCTTAAAATGGAAAATATTATTAGCACCTACTTTGAAGAAATAAATAACATGTATAGAAGGTATTCAAAAATCACCCGAGCTAGGCTCGGTCACCCAGGTAATTAGTTATTAATGACGTATTGTTGTCGTTATTGCGAGTTTTTTGTGCAGTGCGGACGTGTTCACGCGCTGCTAGCACAAAAAATACTGGACAATGCGTGGTGAACGATTGTGTGGCGTGAAGTCTGTACCACATAAAAAAATGGTATGGCCGTACCGAATACGATCGTACGTAAAAATTATGTATGAAGGAATTAATTCCCTTTAAAAGTTCTAAAAAAAGTCCGCGACAGCATATGTCTATCTTTTAAGTTTGACTCAGTATAACCTTTTTTGTGGTAATCAAATTTGTTCTTAAATAATGCATTATTTGCGAAGGTATTTTTATGAACATGACATTGATCCTTATCCAATTAAATACTTTATTCATCACAAGTATTTTATTTTGAACGAAATTGCCCTCAACGTCATTTGATTTCAATGAATATGTTAAGAGATATCATAGTTATAAATTAACTCCGCAACAAAATAAAGATCAAGTACCACGGGCGCATTTATGAACGCGCTAATCTCAGGAACTAATGAACCGATTTAGGAAATTATTTCACTAGTAGGAAGCTACATTACTCCTGTGCGCTATAGGCTACTTTTTATATTTACCGCGTGGTAAAGTTTTTCCCGCTATATATTTTTCCGGAATAAAAATAAGGATCACAATCGCGCTCACAAATAAAAACTTCTAATACTTTGATTCTATAAATACTAAGTATTTTCTTTCTGTAGAGGAATTTGATCCGTGTTTCATTATACATAAAGAGTACAATTGCGTTTATAAACAAAGTACTTATAGCACTTGGATAGTCGAAAACCGAAATACTTTCAAGTATTTTCTTACTTCATAGGATATTGACCCATGTTTCGGTACGAATAAGGAGCACATCCGCGTTAACAACTAAAATACTTTTAACACTTCAATACTTGCATAGGAAATTGTTCACTGGGTTTGTTGAAATAAGAACCATTAGTAAATTTTCGGACGACGACTCTTGAGCGCGGATGCGCGCGACGGGCCGAGGCGAGGTCACGTGACTCCATCGTGTCACGAGAGAGTAGCTAAGTAAAATACTTTCAAGTCTTGCAAGTATTTCGGGTCTGCGTACCTGGTCGGCGTACTTGCAAGTAAATACCTGGTCGCGTAAATACACACCATCCCTAGCTGCTAGCACAAAAAAAACTGGACAATGCGTGGTATGGTACGCTCGTGTGGCGTGAAGACCGTACCGCATAAAAAAATGGTTAAAAAAATGGTACGGCCGTACCAAATCCGATCGTCTGTGGACACTTTTACACCCGTATTCACAAACAATACTTAGAGGACGCATAGTGCTCCCGAACGCATAGTGTCGGTTGTTTTATCGTTTTCTTTGCCTTATTCAGCTTTGTTTTTCTGACAGCCAACTGATGTAAAGTTGTATCTCAATATTAGCCAATCACAGCGCCCATTGGCCTACGCAGTGCGTAGGCTGTCATGCCCAAACACTCAACCCGAGGACGCATAGTACTCTCCAACGCACAGGGTCCGTCAAACTTATTCTTAAACAACACTTAAGAGACGAATGACAGTATGCATTTAGGAAAATGAACGCACAGCAAAAGGAGCTCGCGAGCTATTTTACGCAACGCATAGCAAATCAACACAAACGTCAATCTAGCACCGGGTTTAGAGACCACGTAAGTTAGGTTTGTAAATTCGTGTGATTTTCTTGATTTGATCCGTTAACTTGCGATGGACTGCAGTAGCGAAAAAGAATTTGATGATTACACCCTTGAAAGAGACCTACAGAGAACGAATAACACTAGAAAAGTGATCGAGATTTTCAAATCTCACAGTATCACAACCAGGCAATATTTCCAAAGAAAATTACAATAAAGCTAACATAAAAACTAGAAACACAGTAGAACGTACAATAGGGGAGTCGAAGAGGATTTGATCCTTGTTTGACCTAAAAGTTGGCTACGCGTCTCATAACAACGTGCCATGTGATTGTAACAACTTCGATTTTATATAATACTAGTATTGCTCGCGGCTTCACCCGCATGAATAAGTTGTTCCGGGATAAAATATTTTCCCGGGATAAAAAGTAGCCTATAGCACTCAGGAGTAATGTAACTTCCTATTAGTGAAAGATAGTTTAGATTAGTACATCTAATGGCATCATTATCGAAAATATAAATGATAATAATATAAATTATAAAATACCTACATACCGAGGCGCTCCGATACAGGAGATAATTTATAACACAGCATTTTTAGTTAATTTGGTCGGATAAAATAAAACAAATATATTTAAATTTTCAAGATGTATTTTTTATCGTTCTATTTCCAATTTTTTTTTTAATTGTAAAGCATGGAGCTGTTTTTATAATCTAATATTTTTTCTATACGCATCATACTCATTGACTCTTGAGAGAGCTCCTTCTTTCTATAAGTTTTATATTTTCCCAACATCTTTTCAACTGTACATTGTCCCTGGGTGTAACATACGACTGTGCATTATAAGCTATTGTCAGTTTATCCCAAGCCTTCTTCTTTGGCGCTATATTTTGAGCATGCGTACGGTATCTTCAATAATAGGCCGTTCCCGCATCAAAGCCACGATTAATTTCCTCTCTGAAGAAGTAAAATATGGTAACTTCTTTGAACTAAAAGAAATCAACTTCTGTTATTCGTCTTATCATTTTATATTATTGTAATATATATAACCAGGAAACAAACTGGAAAACATCATACTTACCACATTTTAGGAGATTTTTACTCAATAAAGCCGCGAAACTTATGTCCATAATGCAAAAGCGAACATAATATTATTTTAACTAAAAATTTTACAAGTTGTCTCCTTCTTTCGTGTTATAGCATCTACCAAGAATTTATCGGTGATGTCGCATGTATGTAATGTATTTTTACTATTTGAAATCCGTGTCATTTTTAATACCTATTTATAATTTCCGATAATTTCCATCAAAATTGAAATTTCAAAGTCAATGTTTGATGTTTTCTGTCAATCTACTCGAGGAAGTTTCATTACAATATAAACCAATCACAATGCTATGGGAACGCACAGCAAAGAGTCCCTTGAGTATCGTTTATGAAATGAATTGCTTGCCAGTGTTACTTCTATACTTATGCAAGTAATGTTAACGAAAACAGACTTATTATCATAGCATTGAGCTGTCCTTAGCTAAGTATCGTTTGTGAATACGGGCCTTATTCATGTCTCATTTGCAAGTAACTGTGCATCTTGGGTTTTTTTTACATATCAATGTTGATGTGCTTATAAGTTTTCAATGCAAATTTTTTAGTTTTCAAGTAACAGTTGACACATAATGGTCATTGATGTTCCTATTCTTAATAGAATCGCATTATACTTGTATAACATAGTGGTGCATATTATAACAAATATTATCATGTTATTAAGCTAATAATGTAAGAATTTGGGGAAAAAGTTACCAATCCTAATCTACGTATTATGTAATAACACTAAGGATCTATTCACAGTCCACGCGTATGTACCACAAGTCACAACCACACCACATCGCAGCGACAAAAAGTGGTTGCGTTTGATTGTAATGCGGTTGCGATGTGGTTGATGTCTACGATAATATTATACATAATTTGTATGAAAATGAATACTCAGTTCAATTTACGCAGATCATATTTTGCCGCCGAATTCAAACGTGTGGGCGATATCGATTAGATATTATAATATATTTATCAATGTGTTGTGAATGTAGCTGCTAGGAAAGAAGTCGGTGTATCTACAATAATGTACTCTCACCTGATCGACTCGACGCGAAGCCTGATGATCAATAATGCTTATCCTGAAATGATCTGGAACTGGCAGAGGCACGGCAATGCATCCGCCAACTTGATGTCAGATGTCAAGTCTCAGAATGCCTTATAAGTTATAAATGAGTGAAAAACTACACTAGGTATAAACCGGCGCGTGGCATGAATGTGGGGTTGCACACAAGTTCCATAATAAATATAGGTACATATTTAGAAAAAGCTCTTCCTTTCAGATAGTTACATCTTATTGGGAATACGGTTAGTACTTTTTACATAAAAAAAAAAACAAATGCTTGCTCACTGTTGATTGATATAATAGAAAAAGCAGTAGCTACCTAGACAGAATATCCTGTACAAGGAAATTACCATCTACTAACGTTAATTTCAAATACTAATGAAAAATTTCCTGAAGGACTATACACGCTCAATAAAAAGTTGTAAACCGAAAACATTTCTTACATTTGTAAAGACACACCCGTAATTTTATCTGTTTTAATCAATATCATCATAACAGTATTTCATTCAATTTAATGTAATATTTTTATTATGCTTTTTATGGATTTGTATTCAATTCGATACCAAAAGAAAAAAAATCAACCAAGGCCGTAAACATTCATCTCTTCTTACACTCCAAAGTACAATGTGTTGACGGTACATCACGTTTTTAAGTACATACTAGGTAATTGGTTCCCTTTATAATTGGATGCCTGTCTGACGCCTATAGGGTTGTTGTAGGTGGTGAAGCGTAAAGTAATGAAGAAGAATAGTTGACAGTAGCAGAAGATAAAGTTTATTACACACACACGGAAGAAACAGTCTACACACAGAAGAATACACCATAAAGTAGAAATAGAAGGAGTAGTCAAGAGATAGTTATAGAGCTAAATATCTATAACTATCTCTTGACTATTCCTTAAGACTTTATAGTATAACACTGAGCAACAGGTATAGCGTAATCGTAAACGCAAGCGTTACGGTAGCGAGTGACACGGGCTTCGCGGGTATGTATACTGTGGATTAGGTGTACCGACTCTGGTATCGACTGACGCGGCCGGCCGCACGCGTAGTGGTAAAGTACCTCGAGTACGTCATCGCCTTAAAACCGGTCGACTGGTGGTACGTCAAGGCAGTGATCTCGAACCTACCTATTTCTGTCGATATGGAGTCTGTCCTACCGAAATACCGAAATGAAACGATTTTTCCACGATTTTAAGAAAGCAAGGAAATTCTCCCGTTTATCCTTTTCTTTATCGATTTTCAACAATTCCAAGTTGATACCCCCCTTTTTATATTTTTTTAGGTTTAGAAGACTTTATTTCTCATTAAGAATTACTTACAATAATTCACTCACTGAGAAATTATAACATAACAATCATTTAGGTGAGCGTACTAAACAGACACTGTATTAATATTAATCTATGAGAGGGTATTCACAACACTATTTTTTAATAACTAAGTGCAAGTTACAACATAAGCCGAGAAGCACGGATTCATAGTTAGTACAACGACTGGATGAGGCATCGATTGATCATCAATAGTTTCCCTTTATAGCTTGTAATATTATCATGGGTTAACGTTATTATTGAATTACATATGAATATTTATAGGTGAATGTATAGAAAATAGGCATGTATAGATAGTAGGTGTACTCGCACAGTATAATATTTTCATTTATACGTCGTTTTCCATAATATGTTCCTTAAGTAATTTTTTAAAAATAGCCATTGTTTTAGTATTTTTTATGTTAGTAGGCAACATATTGTATATTGTAACTCCTTCAAATTCTATATTCTTCTTCCCATAATTTGTTCTGGGTGGACGTGTAACAAGATAATTTGCATTTCGTAATTTGATTTTTTGGACTTCATGTTTTCTCGTAAAAGATAAATTTGTGTGGATCTCTTTGTTTAGTATTTTACGTATTAATATACATGTATAGTATTTATAAGTTTGCTTTATATTCATTAATTTAGTGTTTTCGTAGAGTTTATGTGTAGACGAATGACGTTTATAGTTAAATAAATTTTTTATTAGTCGATTCTGAGTCATTTGTATGGTTTTCAAAGTAGATTTACATGCAGTTCCCCAAATTTCTATTAAGTAGTCAATGTGCGGTTTTACTAAACAATTTTTTTTTTTTTTTTTTTTTTTTATAAAAGCTCGGCATAGTGACTGCACCGCACCTGATGGTAAGCACGGGGCAGTCCAAACAGAGAATCGAATGGCATTGGACGACTATCCCGTGCCATTCGACACAATCATGCCGGCCTGACCAGCTGCTTCTTCACGCTACGGCGGAAGGACCCAGGATTGTAGGAAGGAGGGAACACGTGTGCCGGCAAACTATTCCACAGCCTGATGGTGCGACAGAAGAATGAATTATGGAACCTAATGGTTCGGGTCGTAATGGTTTTCACCATCAAGCTGTGGCTTCGCACGCCAGCACGCGTGGTTCTGCTAAGGAAAGGAGAGGGGGGGATCAAATTAAACAACTCCTCAGAGCATTCACCATGATACAGACGGTAGAACACGCTTAGAGAAGCGACATCTCTCCGCAACTGTAGCGACTCCAAGTTGCCCGTCACGTCTGCATCATTTACAATGCGGATGGCCCGCCGCTGTAATCCATCCAAGGCATCAAGTAAGTATTGGGCGGAACCGTCCCAAAGGTGCGAGCAATATTCCATTCCCGGCCGAACCTGCGCTTTGTACAAGCGGTAAAGCTGACCGGGCGTGAAAAAGCGACGCACCCTGTTCAGGATTCCAACCCTGCGAGATGTGGCAGATATAACGCCTTCGATATGATTCCTTGGATTCAGATCACAGCGGATGTCCATACCAAGGATACACAGGTCATTCCGCATTGAGAGGGGAACGCCCTGAAGAATGGGAAGCGGAGAAACATAATCTACAATTGTAGATTATGTAACGGACATTCTTAGGCAGACAATTTTTCATACTGTGAAGGACTCCTGTTAAAGGTATCAGTTTAGATTTTATGTTTTCAACCTGCGGTTTCCAATTTAGATAATTATCTAAAATTAGGCCAAGATATTTTTCTTTTGATTTCCTTGTTATTAATTGGTTGTTTATTTTTATTTCTATATTATTAGATATTTTTTTATTTTTAGCGGCAAATATAACATAGTTTGTTTTTGTGACATTAATGGTTAGTAAATTTGATTGGAACCAATCATTGAGTAAATTTAAATCTTTTTGAATACTGGGTGTAATGGCTTCAATCGAATGACCAAAGTAGAAAAGCGTTGTATCATCTGCATAAAGGGATACGTCTCCTTTTAGGCCAATTTGACTAATATCATTTATGTAAATTAGGAATAGAAGTGGTCCTAAAATTGATCCTTGTGGTACACCGTATGTGATAATATTAGAACTGCTATGTTGTTGACCTAGCTTTACCATTTGCCTACGATTTTGTAAATACGATTTAAAGATCTCAAGTGCTTTTCCAATAACACCTACATGAGATAGTTTGTGTAGTAAAATTTCGTGACTAATAGTGTCAAACGCCTTTTTGAGGTCAATAAAAACACCTATAGCCAATTGTTTTTGATCGATTTTATTTTTAATTTTTGTTACGAGATCGATCGTTGCCGATAAGGTATTTGATTTGGGGCGAAATCCGTATTGTTTATTATATAAGAAATCTTTTGACTTTAAAAATGTCTCCAAACGAATGTATATAATTTTTTCAAATATTTTTGAGATCACTGACTGGGAGAACAGAAATAGGACGGTAATTACAAGGATCCGATTTGGTACCAGATTTATAAATTGGTACAACTTTAGCGATCTTTAGAATATCCGGAAAAATACCTTGCTCTAGACTATCATTAATCCATGCCGTGAGTTCATTAGCTAATATATTTTTTATACATTTTATAGATTTCGTATTGATGCCATCAATGCCGCTACCAGTATTAGAGTCTAGGGTATTAATAATTTTAATTACTTCATCCGTAGTTGTCGGCGCGATACACTGAAGCACTACATTGTTGTTATTGTTTTGTTCGTTAGGTAATACTATCTTGTTTTTAAATTTGTTAGGTATCAAATTTGCTAGAGATGAACCAATAGTCGAGAAGTAGGAGTTAAAGTATTCGCAGATTTCTTTTTCATCGGTGATAGTGCCAAATTCAGTTTCAAGTTTGTCCGGTGCTACTTTTCCTCCTGTTTTATTTTTTGAAAGTTCATTAATTAGTTGCCACATTTTTCGAGGCTTGGTCATATGATTCTTAAAAGTTTCGTAATAATAATTCTTTTTTGCTAATTTTATGGATTGGGAAACAGTGATTTTCGCTGTTTCATATTCGTCTTTCAAACCTATATCCGCAATATTTGTTTTATGTTTTTGCCACAGTGAATTACGTTTATTTATAACATGTACGATTTCTCTATTTATCCAGTCCTGACGTGGAGGATTTAGGATTTTTATCTTTTCTATTCTGCTCTTAGATAGGCAATATTGTAATTTTTCCGGCAAAGTCTTATGTAAAAAATCTTCATTATTTTTTATGTCTTCGAAACAGTGGTACAATTTGGTGTAATCAGTTGCTGTGTAAACCATTTTCTTGACTGGTGGAGGTAGATACTGCTTAATTTAAAAAAATATTTGTTTATGATCAGACATAGCGGATTCTAATATTACTAAATGAAAGTTGTTATCTAGTAGGTTAGAGCTTACATGGTCTAGTAAAGATTTAGTAGAGCTTGTTTCTCGAGAACAATGTGTTCGATCAATTTTGTTTAGAATTTTAAAGTTATTTTCTTTTAATGTGTTTTTATATTTCTGGATTGTCTGATCATGGTTGAGTAAATCAAGGTTGAAGTCTCCAAATACTACTGCTCTCCTCCTTTCCTGAAGTTGCTGCGAATATATTTCAAGAAAATTATCAATATTTGTTTTGTCAGGCTTGTAAATAACACCAATGTCTAGAGAGATTTTTTTTAGGTGTATCCAGAGGTAATGAATATTTTCTATGCAATGTTCTTCAATAAAATTATGATTTAGATCGTTGTGTACAAAAATGGAGACTCCACCTCCCCTTTTGTTTTGTCTAAAACTATAATAATGCGTGTAACATGGGATTTTGAGTCTTTCGGCTTCACCTGCGTCCTTAATCCATGTCTCTGTAAGCAGGATAATGTTTATAACGGTGTGAAAAGAAGCTATTACGCACCTCAACTCATCAAATTTCCCAGGCTTAATTATACTACGAGCGTTGGCGTAAAAACATTTCAAGGATTTTTTTGTGAATTGTATATCATTATAGTTATTAGTTACTTGATGTGTTATTTTTTTGGTTATTGCTAGTTTTTTGTTATAGTTGTACTCGGCCGGGAGTTTTTTTCTGGTGTTGGTATGATTTTTGGGATGCCCTTGATATATTTGATACTAAGATTTGTTTCTCCAGCAGTAATTCTTCTTTGAAGTTCGTCTTTTAGATTTTGCATATATTTTCGTTGGTAAGGAGTTTGATCAGAATATATTTTTATATTTTCAAGTTCCTGGTTTTTTTTGTTGCGTAAAATAGCTTTAACTGTTTCTTCAGATTTAAAACATACTTTCAGTGCACGTTTGCGATCTGGTTTGAATTTTCCTAGACGAATGACTTTTTCAGGTGGTGGACAGTCAGTACAATTGACTTTAAGTATTTTTATAATTTCGTGCTTTTCGTACTCATGCCGTTCTGTTGGTGATTTTGATTTAGGTTCCGGAATTCCAACAACTATAATGTTTTTAGTGCGCCTATATCGCTCTTGGATTTCAGTGAAAATTTCATCATAACTTGTAGGCTGATCGGGACTAATAACCGTGGAAGTAAGTTGTGGCGTGTTTTTAAGCTTGTTTATTTCTGATTCTAGTACTGTAATTTTTTTCCCTACATTTTCAGTTGTGGCCGTTAGACTTGTCAATTTAGTTTTCAAATTATTAAATATCTTGGTTAAATGTGTTACTGTTTGGGGCGACAGGGGGGCGGCACTTTTAGAGGGACGGAAACATTTGTTAAATTTGTTTAAAAATGTTAACTTTGTTGGCGGGGGGGGGGGGGGGGGGAGGGGGTCCGCATGACTCTTGTTTGTTGAAATTTGTGCCTTGGAGCGGCAAGAGCTCTCGTAACGCCACCCTATAAGTCCTTAGAGTTTTAAATAAAGAGATTTTATGGAATTATCCTTGTTTTTTTTTGCATATATCGATTTTACTTGGCAACTCTACCGATTTCGCATTTTGTCGTCCGAAACCAGTGCGCTGAAGCGCGGCGCGCGCGCCGTGCGTCTCCAATGCACTTGACGCAAATCTTAATATATATAAATCTCGTGTCACAATGTTTGTCCTCAATGGACTCCTAAACCACTTAACCGATTATAATAAAATTCGCACACCATGTGCAGTTCGATCCAACTTGAGAGATAGGATAGTTTAAATCTCAAATTATACTCGCAATTTTAATTTATTGCTAATTATTTGTCTGTTATTATTTGACAGTCACAATTATCTTAACTCCAAATGATTCTAACAGATGTCGATACCTTTCGACTGGGTTGAGTATGTAATCAATAGATGGCGCTGCTATGAATGATTCTAACAGATGTCGATACCTTTCGACTGGGTTGAGTAAGTAATCAATAGATGGCGCTGCTATGGTAAATCTACGAACGTGTCATATAAGCTACATGTTTTAGGAACCTCTTAATTTTTGACGTTTTTTGAGTTAAATTAACAGCCCTGAAGATTATAAATTAAAAAGTTAACGTCGCTTAGTT
Organism: Sphinx pinastri; assembly: GCA_947568825.1. NCBI lineage: Eukaryota > Metazoa > Arthropoda > Insecta > Lepidoptera > Sphingidae > Sphinx > Sphinx pinastri. The sequence goes on along the minus strand of OX387627.1, from coordinate 841,657 downwards.
AAAAATTACCTAAATTTACAAACAGGTAAAATCATCTAAATGGATCATCTTATGAATACCGTAACAAGTAAATTTAATGAAATACAAATATTTGAAAATGCACAGTTGGTAAAAATCATATAAGGTTATCTAAACATATTAATAAAATCAAGTAAAAATATCTATATCTAAATTATTGGGTCACCCGATCGTGGAGAAACATAAATACGTGCATAATATTGTAAATCTTGTTATTCCTACAAACATTGAACTATTTCATAATCAGTCAATTTTAATAATAATCAACATTTTATTGTTAGATAAACATACTTACATCCAAAATATAGCATAATGATATAGAATTTGTTAATAGCCAACACTTATTTCTTTGGAGGGAGTTTCTCGCCTCAAATATACGATGAGCGGAAGGACATACAAAATTGCCTTATCTGAACATTTACAACGGCTTGCTTAAATATCTCTGTGTAAGCATAACTCGAAAGCAATAATATTATAATTTATTCATTGTGTTGGAAACTCATAATTTTCTCTCTAAATTTATTTTTGCTGAAAGCAAATACATACGTACACACCCACGCCCTTAACCCACAGGGGTAGAAAAAGACTATTGAGCACCACATTCTACGATCTTGACATACGTCTTCCACAAAGGTTTTTCATAGTACTTCGCAAAGACAAGTAAGTGTGTATAGTGTATACCAAAATGAAAAAGAGAGTTCAGAAAATAGTTGAGCAAAAGAAAGAAAAAGGAACTAGACCACAAACCTCGTGAATCCAAAGCGAACCTTTCACTATTCTGGAAACAAATATGGTTGATCAGGGGAGAGTCGGGGACTTCAAAGATAGGGGTCATCAGAAATGAAGATGGAAGGGTGTTTAGAGATAAAAGGGAAGTATTGCTTGGAAGGCCTACTTCAAAAGACTTTTTAAATGAGGCGATGGGGATGTAGCAGGTGGTTAAGAGGCTATAGACCTGGCTTACTCTCAAAACGAGGCTAATAATGAGATTACGGAAAAAGGAATAGTGAATGCGATGAAAAGTATGAGGTTAGGCAAGGCTGCTGGGTGTAACCGTTAAAATGCTGAGATACGGCAAAGGCGTAGTAGCAAAATTGTTATGGCTGCTTTTTAATATCTGGTGCAAAACCATTATTATATCCATTTTCAAGAAGAAATTTTCACAGCAAGAATATAAAAGCTACCGCAGAATAAGCCTTCCCTGTGCTGCCAGTAAATTGTATGTCAAGGTCCTCATTAAGAGAGTGATTAATGAGACTGAAAAAAAGTGTGGAATGTTCAAGCAGGTTTTAGAAGAGGAATGGGTTACACACATCAAGTCTTTTACATAAGGTGCATAGCGAAAGAACATTTGGCTAAGTCCAAAAAAGTCTTTTACACCTTCGTAAACTTGGAAAAGGCTTATGATCGTATGCTGAGGAATGAACTGTTGTTAACATTGTTATTTATTTATTTATTTAAGCACTTCATATACAAATGTATAAAGGCGGACTTAATGCCGTAGGCATTCTCTCCCAGTCAACCTTAGGGTGGTGCAGAGATTGTTAACATTGTCTTTAATATATCGGATTGAGAGTCACCTGGTGAGGACTTTGAAGTCTCTGTACGAGAACATCGACGGGAGAGCTGCAAGGCACGAAAAATTATGTGAATGATGTCTTTAAAGAGAAGGGAATGAAAATTAATGTAAGCAAGATAAAAGTGGTTGTGATAGAAAGAGGTCTGGGCACGTGGAGAGGATGGATTCAAGACAGGTGATGAAAGGTTAAATACCTTTCATAAGCTTTCGAGCTAATGTGGATGGTACGGCTGGAAGAGGGCACCCTACGAGAGCGTGCATTTATCAAATAAATTATCTCCAAAAAGGGTAGGTCAGGATTAGCCTCAACCGGAAAAAAAGTATACGGAGAGAATAGGGAAAATTGGAATTAAATTATTATTAACATATTGTAATACACAATAATGCAACATAAATATATTTATTACAAAAATAAATGTTATTAAACTTATAAAAGTCTATTTATTTGTAAAAAAACTCACCATATCTACGTAAAATTGAGGCAAAATCATAAAAACGTCGGACGGCTGTCCTCTCTTAGCGACAACCAATACGCGCTGTACAGGATCGCGCGCATATACAAATGACACTTTCAAAACACTAGGTGGTTCGCAAGCGGGTGTATTTACTTTATTATGAACAGGTAAATATCTCTTAGCAATAAGTATAACCACCTGAACATACCCGGTAAAATTATCTATGCGACATGACTGAAGTTAAAGGTTGTCAAGTAAAAATATCTAAGTATAAAAAATAGAACTTATATTATTCAGGTAAAATTATCTAACCGACTAATAATTATTTATTTTATTTTAGGTAAAATTGTATAAATGTACTATTAACAAAATATTTTATTAAGCTGAAAATATCTAAGCACATAAATATGGAGAGTATGGGTCCAGGTAAAATTATATCTATGCCAAAGTTATAATTTTTTGTGTAGGTAATAAACAACTAATCAAAGAGCGAGCAGTTTTTTATTTCAAGTAAACATATATTAATGCAAAACAGTAATATCATGATTTCATGTAAAACACACTAAGTTCAAAATCAATTTCCTTAAGCGTACCAACTACTGTAAATCCAAAAAGTCGTAAAAATTTTGGCGGTAAGTGAGAAAAAAAAAGTGAAATTTACCAGAATCATCTAGTATCTAACCGCCAAAAAAGTTGTCCTAGAGCTACGAAACCCGGATCAATCGACGCAGAAAAATCTGGCGATTCCAAATATGTATATAACTCATTTTAGGTATTTTTGTCGCTTAGATATTATTGCCTTTCAAGCGTCGATATAATATAGAAATACTAGCTTTTGCCCGCGGCTCCGCCCACGTTAGTCCCGCTTTATATTTTCCCGGGATGAAAAAATTGTTAATCCAGGACATGATCTACCCGTGTGCCAAATTTCGTCGAAATCTGTTTCGTAGTTTTGCGTGAAAGAGTAACAAACATCCATACATACAAACTTTATATAATAACTATGTGTCATGGTATAAATATTAGACACACACACACACACTCACGTCTTTTATCCCCGAAGGGGTAGGCAGAGGTGTAACTAATGCACCCACTTTTCGCCGTGCGTATTCCGTCATGATGTGATAGGGGGCAAGCCTATCGCCACATCGGGCACAAATTCCAGACTCCGGGCTGATACTGAATAGAAAAATCCAATATCACTTTGCCCGACCCGGGATCGAACCCGAGACCTCAGCATAACAGTCGTACCATAATACAACTACGCCACCGAGTCAGTCAATATAAATATTAGGTATATGTTTTATTTTATTTTAGGAGTGGCGTGGATATGAAGTAAATAATATAAATATTAATATAGGGTACGCCACATGCCAACCCACTCTGGAAGATCCAACCTTGGCTGAGTCGTGTTAGCAAAATTAATATTTGTTGCTCGCGCTAAACCTCCTTGTCCAAAAATCTATGCTGCTACAAGACGAAATCGATTAGGCGTTATAATTAAAGGAAAATAAAACCACAGAAAATAGAAAACTTATTTAATTACTAATTAATGAATTCAATTTCATTTATTTATTACTCCTCGAGTATTAAAATAAAATACTTTAATTATCACATAGGCGAACATAGTTGCATTTATGATAAGTCAAGATACATTAAGTTGATTATAATAATTATTATCACTTATATAACTACAGACATTTTTATTGGGACTAAAATCAATGATGAAAAAAAAACAAAAAGAGCCAGCTCAGGCTGGCAGGAAAGGGGATATAAAAAAAGAGATCATTGTATTAAAAAATAATGGGAGGATTGCGTCGCGATCCTCACCGGTGAGGACACTACAGGCCCTAGCCTAGCTAACCTACCAGCCTTTCACTATCTATCTAAGCGATGACGACCCGAAAAAGAAGGGCAGAAAGAAACTCCGGGCTTACTTTTTTGCCTTCAATTGTTTATTGTATTTTTTTTCCAATACTTTTGTGCTGTATACAAAGTCAGATTAGTTATATAAGCTAATGCACGCACATCACCGTTGAAATGAGATAAAATCCAAATGAAGGAATTTAAAACCTGGACAGGCATGTACAAATACCATTAACACTTCTATAATATCATTATCTAATAAGCGGTAACTCCGCGCTCTTCTTACCCTTTAGTCTATCATCGAAATTCCTCGTGGGATCCCTCCGTCTACTCCAGTCGTGCCTCACGAGTGCCAGTGAGTACGCTACGAGGGCGAGCCCGAGCAGCACCGATGCTATCTCTAATCCTAGTAATATCTGAGGTCCCGTCACGTATAATAAAGCTAAGGAGTTTTTCGTCGCTGCTGGAAGTTCCGGGAGCGTCTGAAAATTGGTAACATAAAGATTATAAAGTACATCTCGTAAATGAAACTTAATAATATCTAATGACTTGATGACGGAATGTTCTAATTCAGATTCTTGGGTGGTGTTGCTATTATTTATAGTGATTGAACCCACAACCAGTTAATGGTGGTTTGGCCTCACCATCTTGGCGTGCGCTATCGGCAGCAGCATGTCTGAGAACTTAGCGAGATCAGGGATGAACCGCATGTCACCCAGCAGCAGGTTCAACTGGAGTGACACCGTGGTTTCCACTGTTAGACCTATTTTCTGGAAAGAAATAAGTTTAAGGTTGTATTGATGTGAATGCACTGTATTGAACGGAAAGAAAAAACAGTATTCTTTTTGCTCCCTTTCCACAGACCACAGGTGGTAACACTGTCACCTGCTGCATGAATATTCTGGTATCAAATGCCGGGAAACTGGATGTAAATCTACAAATACACTTGTATAATATGTGATTGTATGATACCTGAATAATTTTCATATTTATCTGTCTCTCAAGATACAAGCTTTTGCTTATTGAGAGATAGCTGATCTTCTTATTGAACTAGTTATAAGATATAGGTATATATTTTTTTTGACTGCCTCGGTGGCGTAGTTGTATTACGGTACGACTGCAATGCTGAGGTCTCGGGTTCGATCCCGGGTCGGGAAAAGTGGATTTTTGTTGAAGTTGGATTTTTCTATTCAGTATCAGCCCGGACTCTGAAATTTGTGCCCGATATGGCGATAGGCTCGCCCCGTATCACATCATGGCACGGCGAAATGTGGGTGCATTAGTTGCGCCTCTGCCTACCCCTTCGGGGATTAAAGTCGTGAGATCGTCGTGAGTCGTCGATGTCGTTCAATTTTAATATTAAATTTGTGATTGATTAATGTCCGATTTCTGAATTTCCCAGTTTAACTTTTAATAACCATTGATCCATTAAAAGTTAAACTTAAGATAAACATCGGCTAACTTCCACTGTGTTAACACAAAATTAAGCATTCGATAACTATGAAACCTATAACCAGTTTCACAGATTGCTACTAGATGGTCCGTTTTTAGCTGTCGACTTTTAAATGGATTTTATCACTAAAATTCGTAACTAATAATTATTTTATATACAAAAATAGCTTATTTTAACATAGATCAACGCCTAAACATTATATTAATTTTATTTTGTGGTAATTCATTATTTATCAATGGCTGATGAATGACATCATTGCCGAATTTAAAAACAAATCAAACAGTTCAACAAAATGTCTTATGCCACACTAGCACTATTTTCAAGTTTGCCAATTTGTGTTTTAAGTAATTTTATTTATAATTTGTGAATTCATAATACTACTGAAACTGTTGTGATTGGCCGTATCGATTATATTCTTCTATATTGTAACTAATATCTAATTGCTAACAAGTTGACGTTGTTTGTCATAAAATGACACGTCACATAGTTATGGAACAGATAAACGGCAAAAATGAATAAAGCTGAAATTATTTTGCAGTGCGCGGTTCTGAAACGCAGTGTCATGGCTTATCGAACCAATAGCACTAACGAATAGATAAATTGCCGATAACATTACTTCAGAATCCGAGCATTAGAGCACAATACGTCAGTCACGTCTTTGCCTCTCAAGACTCAAACAATCCCAATAAAAGGAAACGGAGTCGTCTCGTGTTTTTTGCCACATTCTAAGCACACTGCTATGCATTGTATAAAATCAGGGTAACTTTTTGCATGCTTAATGGCTGACTAGATACTTACTGGCTCTATTTCTATATAATTGACGTACTTCTCCCTGTCCGGGACCAACCCATTGATACGCTTCTGGAACTCAGGATCCACGTCGATTAAGTGGGGCATTGTTATAGCTATCGGTAGACCTGAAAACATTTGTAAGATATTTTGTTAAATTTATCAGCACCAAATAATAAAAATGCACATCACGCTTTCACAGACAATTTAGTCTAGAGCATCAATTGACCGGCTAAAATTGGGTAGAATATTTGTGTTAGAGAAAACCAGGCTAATTTAGTGATAGTTTTGCTGATGGGTTTGAAAGAGTGTTTGCATAAGGTTTAATAAATCTCCTGCCAGTTTTGACCCCTCATTCCTAGTCCTTTTTAATATGGGCAAAGCATTCAAATTTTCTCTAAGAATTCTACAGATATTTTAAGTGATGATTATAATTATTTACTAAATGACCTATTTGCTTTACCTATTTTATCCTTTTTAAACCTTAATCAATTAAATCTATAGTATAAAAACTAGTTACAGCACGACATCATCAAAGTCAAAGACATTAAACAGTATAGTTATAGCCCGAACATCAGGACCAAATTTTTCGTCCAAAAATTGTTAGCAATTGGTAATAAGTCGCTGTTTTATCTGACACGTCCGTGTAACAAGATGTCTCGGTATGCTTAAATTTTGTAAAGAAAACAATATTTGCAAGGAAATATGCCAATGTACGCAATACGACCATGTCAAAGTATGTTCTAATGGATTTAACATAGGTATTTTGTTATTTCACGGTACATTGAGTTACTGACGAACAGGCTCAAAATTTTTGTCTGCCAATTTTCTCAATGTCCGCTCTATATAATCTTAGAACTCTTTGAGCAAGGTTAATAATATTATAAAGTATGTATTATTCTATACTAATATTATAAAGCTGAAGAGTTTGTTTGTTTGAACGCGCTAATCTCAGGAACTACTAGACCGATTTTGAAAATTCTTTCACTAATAGGAAGCTACATTACTCCTGAGTGCTATAGGCTTCTTTTTATCCCGGAAAAACTTTTCCACGCCGGTGGAGCTGCGCGCAAGCTAGTATACTATATGTCTGTTAATTAAATAATTTTCTTCATAGTTAATTAATGTAAACAACGTAGAAGCACTAGGACTAATTGCCCCGTGACTTGTAATTACTCTAATGGAGATCTTCATGATTGATATCGCGTAATGATCACTTGCATCACACATTTATGATTTATTTAAGAAGTTTAAAAAATATATATTAAATCAGCATAACAGATCCTGGGTACTGGATAAATGATTGAAGTCACAACAATTAATAAGACAGTGAAATTTATACTGCCTCGGTGGCGTAGTTGTATTACTGTACGACTGCAATACAAAGGTCTCGGGTTCGATCCCCGGGTTGGGCACAGTGACATTGGATTTTCAACCGACGAAAAACGGAGGAGGTTCTCAAGTCGAAGTGCATATATTTTTTATGTATGACCACGCATAACTCTGTACAGAGTAGCCCGATTTTAATAATTCTTTTTTTATTGGAAATACCTCGATTTTGGTCCCATGTAAATTTGGAAAAAATAATCTATCCTAAGGGTGGGAAAAAGGGGTGATTTGTTTACTCACAGATTTTAATGCTGAGTTGTGTAAGCATGTAGTTTATAGCCACAACAAATTATAAAATAACATATTTTTAACAAAAAAATTAAGCCGCCGAAAAACTGCCAAGCAAATTATAATAAACATATTTTATTTAACCTTAATATTCCCACCTAAAAGGCCGGCAACGCATCTCTGTGCTCCCTGGTATTGCAGATGTTCATGGGCGGCGGTGATCACTTACCATCAGGTGAACCGTATGATCGTTTGCCCCCTATATCATAAAAAAAAATAACTAAGTTTTTAAATTCATTTAAGTATACCTACGTAATTTTGAGTCGACGCCAAACAAGCAAATTAATTAATAATTTCGTAAAGCGTGATGCGCGGCGCGACCCAAAATTACGTAGGTATACTTACATTAGTTTAAGAACTTAATTTTTTATTTATTTTTGCTTTTCAATTTTTTCGGCGGTTTAATTTTTATGTTAAAAAGGTTTTTTCTATTCCTTATCAACCCGGAGTCTGGAAGTTGTGCCCGATATGGCGATAGGTTCGCCCCCTATCACATCATCGGACGGAATACGCAAGGCGAAAAGTGGGTGCATTAGTTTAACCTCTGCCTACCCCTTCGGGGATAAAAGGTGTGTATGTGTGTAAAATGTATGCGGCTTGATAGTGGCTATAGACTTAGTAAAAGTTACCATAATGATCGTTATGGTTAGGGAACGGTCCATGTAATAGACAGGCCGATATGATTATGACGTATTTGTATGTCATCATTATATTAGGCTACAATATCGCCTCATCCACATATGGAATGCAATCAGCCCTGTATTATATACTGCCCACTGCTGAGCACGGGCCTCTTCTACTACTGAGAGGGGATAGCCTTAGTCCACCACGCTGGCCTAGTGCGGGTTGACAGACTTCACATACCATTGAAATTATGGAGAATTCTTAGGTATGTAGGTTTCCTCACGATGTTATCCTTCACCGTAAAAGCGAACGATAATTGATACACAATACACACGTAACTTTGAAATGTCAGAGGTGTGTACCTTAGGTTTTAAACCTCTGGACATTGTCGCGGCTTGGGTTGCCAGACGTCCGGATAAAGCCGGACATAGTTAGGCTTTTTGAATGCATGTCCGGCCAAACTACGGCTTGTCCGGCTTTGGATAGGCTTTTTACATTTGACCAGTGACTTTAGAGAGGCTGCAAAATGCGTAAAATTAAACGGCCATGGACATACACTTGGGAGCTAAAAAAACGTATTTATACTAAGACACAAAATCCTTAATAATAATTCAGGGTGTCCGGCCATTTTATCCAAATGTCCGGACAAAACTGTCTTGTCTATCCGGATATTAGTTCTTCGAACTATGTGCATTGCTCACTGCCACTTCAGCTTGCTAATCCACTGGGCTATGTCAGTGATTTTCGTTCTTCCATCCACATACTTCTCCTTAAATACTTCTGTGTTGGTGTTCAAAGGCGGTAATGATAACTTACGATCAGGTGATCCATTTGCTCCTTTGATATGCAAACGACTCACCTAAATAACAACCAGAGAGGTCAATAACACCGTGAGGGCACAATCCTTTGCTATCACACAGGCGCGTGTTCTCAAACGTCTCGTTCGTTAAGCGGTATAGGAAAGCATCAGTTTCTAACTTCATCCGCTTACGCCCAGCGTACTCCCACCCCAAGGTCTTGCAAACGCCAGGGCGGTATGTATTCAAGATCATATGCGGAGTCATCTGTGGTGGAAACGCTGCGCCTTCGTATGTGTCTTGGAATTCGTAATTTCTGGAAACCAATAATTATTTCTTCCTCGCTTATTTAGAACGTAAGTTCACACTTATGTCCTACTGAGCATATTTTTACATACATTATATGATAGGATCCAGTTGTAACATAGGGCACAAATTGATTAGTGATTAGGAATCTTTTAGAGTCAACGTTTCTCGTTTATCGACGTTATACTAGGAAAATGCCATCAAGCTAATGTAAGAAACTATGCCAGGGTAAAAATATTCTTAACTGAATAAAACTAACACTTGAACCAAGTCGCTGCTGTTCCAAGGCGTCTCGCGTAGTTTCTTTGTCACTCGCCTCACTTGGAACTTGTTCTGCGGCGTGATGTCCATTTCTATTTTGTAGTCTGCTTTCCGGTCGTACAACTATAATAATATTATTTTATTATCCTGGATCTGTAAGATTAATAATTTGCCTACTGTTCACACGCTAGATCTACATTTTGCTTGACAAGAACTAATTGCTGGAGGTAAAATCCCTCCCAAATTCCTTTTTAAAGGACTTTAATTTTTTCTGATGATCGTCCGCCCATGTGATGATAGTTTAAATAGAACCAATAACTTAATTGCCACTATTTATAGCATAAGACCAAAAATTTAACAATTGGATCCTGATCGTACTAACTTTTAAGTGATGACCAAAAGCACGATATTAGATAAATCATAAGTTACCTCATAATTCCCTGAAGAAATTAAATTTATAGACGAATTGGTGATTGAAGACCTGTTACTACCAAGAAGGGTTTAAAAAGCTACATACCGTATCAAATATAGCGAGTGAGTCGTAATACATGACGCCAGGGATCAAAGTCTTGCACATTTGGATAACATTGTCCTGGTAACCCCACAAGTATTTGTGGACATCGATTGACATGAAAGGCTTGGGGCTGAGCTGCCAAATCCACATGCTGTACATGGATTTGACCAACGCGGGATACGAGCTGAAGAATGATGTCATACTCTGGAACAAGATGGAGTGCAGATACATGTTTTTGTGGTACTAAATGATGAGAAGACCCGATCACTTTCAGACTGTTCAAGCACTGAAGTCAAAATTTTGAATTAAAACATCTATACATTAGTGAGTGCCGTCTCACCGGACTGAGAGTGAAGGAATAGCGAGGGCACCTGTGTATTGCGCACACACTTGTGCACTATAATATCTCCTGCGTACCTGGCTGATCTCCGTTGAGATTAGCCGCCGTGGCCGAAACTGGCTAGGAGGATTATTTACTACTACACCGCTGCCCGCTACCCTAGTAAAACACAAACCTCTTGCTACATACTATTTATATATAGATAAAAAATACATTAGAAGCCGGTTATAGCGACATCAGTTACAACGACTGAATGGCAAGGTCCTGGCAAGCATATGAATAGAGAAAGAGTATTTTTTATAACGACTATCGTATATAGCGTCAAGATTATGTAGTCCCTTTAATGACGCTATAACCGGTTTTAACTATATGCACCCAGATTTAGTATAAAAAGCGCACTAATTATATATTTTTCAAAAATTAAAAAGAATAATATTTACAATGTATGGAACGTGTGGAGCAACCAGCATGGTTTCCTCAGGTCGGCCCACAGACTCTTCTTCCACGAACTCCGCTCGGAAACGAGGTATAAACCTAACCACACCAGCTTCTAGGTCTAAATCTATTTCCTCGTGACTTCTGTATTCTCTGAAAATATTAAAGTTAAAAATACTCACATTCTGATTTTACGAGATTACAAGGGGTCATTCGCATGCCACTCCGGTGTGGGTGGCGTTTTAATGTTGAAATCTATTGTGTGTATTATTTATGCACAGGGTTATGTTGGGTCACAGTACCTTACATTTCGAACACATATCCTAATCCTAAAAACTCACATGCATTTTTCAAAATCATCCCAACTTTATTGTTGGCTGAGTTGTAAATAAATATATACTCACTGGTAAACAAAAGGGCCGACCTCCTGGACCCTGAGTTTCTTATCCTCTCCTTTAAGGAACCTCTCCGCGTTGGTCACGTTGAACAAGTGGACCTCCAGCCGCGCTGTCTCTGTCTCATTGTTCATCAGCTCATAGAGGACACTGCCTTTGCTGATGCGGAGTTTCTGAAGTCAAAGTTAGTTTGACTCTTTTATTTCTAGATTAAAACATTCCACTCCGTTTATATGATTTATCGATGAAAGATGCACCGTTTGACCTTTGAATTAGTATTAAATTAAAAGTTCAAAAGGCGTATCTTATATATAACTTAAAATTTAGGCATTTAGTTTAATATTCTTTGTAGATTTTATACTCACTTTGTGCAGTTATCTTAACCCAAGGAAGTTAACAATAAGAGATCTCCCAATACGGGCACTTACGAATTTAGCCAAGATAAATAAGGGGTCTATGAAGATCATCAGAACTGGAACCACCAAGAAAATGAGCCCCAACAACGCTGCCAAGATGATTCTTTCTGTAACATTCCATTTTAATATTCGTTAAGAAATACGACTTTAGACGCGATACATAAAAGCTTCTGCAGTTGTTCATAGTTAATTAATAATTATTTTATTTTATTTTATTTTATTTATTTGGACAACAAAACAGACAACAATCAAATACATTGTAAGATGTAACATGAGCATAAGGTACTATTCCAGATTGCAATCCCAACCATGTTGACACATCATTGTTACTTACTATTTAGATCTAAACAGCTAAGCATTTAGCAGCAGGTGCGTGAATATAAAGAAGAAAAATAATAATAATAAACTTTATTGACTAATGCAAGACAAACGATATGGGAGTTGTATCTGACTTTGGTGCTGTGAATATGTGTTTGACTGAGCGTCGGAAAGTACTATATTTTGGAGTGTGAATATCAAGTGCGGAATGTTTCATAGATAATTCATTATATAGGCGGGACATTCTTGTAAGAGGATTATAATAAGATGTATTATTTTTGCATACTTGTAAGTTAAACGTCCTCATGGGTATACGCGGATTATACTTGGTGTTAAAATTTACTAAGCTTAATAGGTATGGCGAATCAAATTTGTTGTGGAGTAATTTATATAAGTGTAATAGATCTTGTTGCTTGCGACGAATTTCGAGTGGGGTTACATTAAATTTTAATAATCTGTCATCGTGATTAATGAGTTCCCGACCAATACCACTTCTGTAACTCAGAATCTTGAGACACTTCTTTTGGACACTTTCAATATTTTCAGAATGAACAGTGTAACACGGGGACCAAATAACAGCGGCATACTCCAGAATACTACGCACGAGACTAAAATATAAAGTGAGAAAGCTTTTCGGTGTTTTGAAACCCTTCGTACTCCTAGTTATGAATCCAAGTAATTGATAACCTTTGCTCATAACATATGCGTAATGATCACGAAATGTAAGTTTCTGATCGAATAGAACCCCGAGATCTCTTACTACACTTTTTGATTGGAGATTATGGCCTTGTAAATTGTAGGTGTGTATCGTTTTATATCTCTTATTCGTGAAGGTAATAACAAAACATTTGTTTATGTTTAAAAACATGTAATTTTCATTACACCAATCATAGATGGTATTAATGTCGTGTTGAAGCTCGAAGCAGTCAGACAAATTATTTATTGATTTATAGATTTTTAAATCGTCAGCATATAAAAGACAAGGACATGTTAGATTGTAGATTAAGTCATTAATAAAAGCTACAAAGAACAATGGCCCTAAATGTGATCCTTGTGGCACCCCGGACGTGATGACTATGGGCGAAGATGTGAAACCTTTGAGGGCAACTAACTGACTCCTGCTGCAGAGATATGACTCTACCCAACGCAACAAACTTCCATGGATTCCATAACCAGCAAGTTTTCTAAAATTATGATAATAACAAACAAAACCGACCTCAAATATAAAGCATTATTTTTTGGTTTGTAGTGGTTTTTGAAGTCAGTTTTATTTTTTATTAAATTGTTTTTTTTTTGTAAGTTCCGCAATAGGGAACGTGCACGACTTAAGCACTGCCATCTGGTGGCGCAATCTGAAATTTTCACTCAAGCAAAACTTGGCATTGACGTAAAATATTCGAATTAAAAGGTGTGAAAAATAACATGTAATTTGTTGATAATGTATTGCTGTGTATCTGGATGCTCCAAAACGTGAAAATAACAAATCAAATGGTGTAAAATTCTATTACGTTCCTACTTCCCCAAGAATAGTGCCTAAGTACCTACATGCCATGGTTATGTTAAAAGCGACAAAAGTTAATAATTTATAATCACATATAATAAATAAGTTATAAACACAATATAGTACATACATAAGTATGAGTTCCGAAAGCATTTAGAAATGTCCCATTATTGAAATTAATAAAAATAAAGATTTTAATTTTTATTCAAAACAAACAAATCTGTAATTAAATTTATAATTAAATAATATGTAACGGGCTCCCATATAAATATTAAAGCATTACGTATAAATAAATTATAGGTCTGAAAAGTTTATTTTTATCCAAATGTGTCCATCCAATCCATCAAAATCTTTGATGTTTAATAATACAAAGATATACGATCGCAACAATCGCGGGTCATTTGCTGTTAGTTTTTGAAGTGAAAATCTTTATCGAAGTACGGGAGAAGTCTATGTTAAAAAAATCGTCACACGAAATTAACCATCATTTAATAATATGACTGTCAATTTAACACACAATAATGTTTAAATATATTTAACACGTTGAACGCCGTGCGACCCACCGGTGGGCCTAGCGTATTATTCCATTCGAGCCAAGCCAAAAGTAGGCAATCGGTTATTTTTATTAAATTGAGATTTTCATTCCAAAGTGTATAAAATGCGGTTATTCGTACAAAAAATTAAAATTAGCGACTTCTACCGTCTAGTTGTAGCGATATAGCAAAAGGCTCACGGGTGGGTCGCGTGGCCTCTTACGAAGGATTACGGAATTCCGGTTGGCAGGGGCCGCGGGGTCACGCTACGGCTCACCCCGCGCGCGCGTCATTTTTCAGAACTTTTTAAGAGGAACAATACTGCGATACTTGATTGTTGCGTAACTTTAACCGTTTATGCGGCACACGCATCGGAAACTATCTTCTTTGTCCAACCCTGTTCCCATTATTTGGGGTCGGATCTCCTCACTAGTTTGCGCCAGGTTAATCTATCCCGGAATGTCACATCTGGTAATTGGGCTCTCTTGAGGTCTCTCTTTATATTAGACCACCAGGTGGACGTCGGGCGGCCTCAGCCTCTTTTCTCTTCTGGCAGATTTAACGCAACTTGTACCACGTGGTCTTCGCTGCGCCCCATTATATAACCATACTATCTAAAGCGTCCTTCAACAACTTTTTCGGTAATTGGTGCAACTTTAAAGCTTCCGCGTACGTATTCGTTACGGATTCTATCTAATCGAGTCACACCTCCTGACCATGTCAACATCTTCATCTCGTTGACGAGAAGTTTTTGCTCATGAACCTTTCTGGTCGTCCAGCACTTTGTTTTATGGGCATGCAAGGGTCACACATAACTCCAGTGAGCGATCGCCATTTTTGCCACGCGACATTAACTCTATGCGTCACATCGGCGTCCACGTTGGCGTCTGTTGTGAGCATGGAGTCCAGGTATTTAAATTTGTTTGCAGTGGGAATAGGTGTGCTTCCAATGCATATGTATTCGGGTGTTGTGTTTCCGCTGAAGGGGCATTTCAAATATTTTGTCTTGCTCCTGCTGACTCGAAGGCCGTATTTCTCCAGTGAGTGTGTCCAGGTATTTAGGCGAATTTGGAGTTGTTGCGCAGTATCGGCAGCAAGGACAATATAATCGACATATAGAAGGGTCCATGGGAAAGGCGACAGGATAGTTTTAGTGAGATGATCCATTACCAGGTTGAATAGAACCCCGATGGACGCCCACTTTTACCTCGAATGCTTTGCTAACTCCAGCTAAGCTCCGAACCTTTGTACTAGCATTCCTGTACATGTCTTGTATGAGCTCTATATAGAATTCTGGCACATTCTGGGCTCTGAGTGCCTTCCAAACCAGCTTGCGAGGTCCCGGTCGAAAGCTTTTTCGAGGTCTATAAATACGAGGTGTGGGTCCTTTTTGTTGGTTTTATGTTTTTCCATCAGAATTCTGATCGCTTGTATAGCATTCGTGGTTGATCGCGATGCAGTAAATCCAAACTGATTTTGGGATACTTCGAAAAGAGCGGAGATACGTTTATTAAGTATTCTCTCCCAGATTTTAAGTGTGTGGGCTATTAATTTATACCGGGTCTTCATTTGGGAACTCTTCGTTGAGAAGTTGCTCGTAATATTCAAACCATCTGTCTCTGATTTGTTCATTATCTGTCAGTAGTATGTTGTCCTTGCTTTTCACGTCACGCATGGGAAACTATCAAAAGGAATATTTTTTCCCCGTTTTTGCAACATTTTTCATTGTTGCTCCGCTCTTATTGGTCATAGCGTGATATTATATAGCCTATAGCCTTCCTCGATAAATGGGCTATCCAACACTGAAATAATTATTCAATTCGAACCAGTGGATCTTGAGATTTGCGCGTTCAAAGATACAAACAACCAACAAACAAACTCTTTAGCTTTACATAATAGTATAGATTATATTTTTGTTTTCAAAATATATCAATATGATATCTAATTTACTAGTAAAAATAATTATGTCTACTGTAATCGTTAAGAATAACCTAGCGTCATTTCATACTTTAAAAAAACCTATAAATTTTTATTGGATTTGAAAACCACGTCGTTCGATTGGGCTCCACAGCCACGCGGCTCACTTCCATGTGCGTTTTGTTTGATAGCAACAATATGTGGCTTGTGTAAAGATTTTTGGACGAACCTCACACGCGGCTCACGGGTGACCCCCATGGCTTGAATGGTTCAGTAAGAGAAGGCTCACCGGTGAGCCCCATGGCCTGTATAGAAATACTCGATTTTTCGCAAAGCGTTCAACGTGTTAAATAATAATAATATAACCGTATTAATGGAATACAATAATTATTATAAGAACAGTGAAAAAAATGAATTTAATGAAAAAATTTACCTCATACGTGTGTACATTAATACACACACACTTTTTTATTTTTTTTGCATTGCCATCAGCCCTGTATTATATACTGCCCACAGCTGAGCACTGGCCTCCTCTACTACTGAGTGGGGTTAGGCCTTAGTCCACCACACTGGCCTAGTGCGGGTTGGCAGACTTCACATATCCTTGAAATTCTTATTTTGAATTCTCAGGTATGTATGTTTCCTCACGATGTTTTCTTCACCGTTAAAGCGAACAATAATTGTTAAACAAATTCGAAAAGTCAGAGGTGTGTGTCTTGGGTTTTGAATCTCCGGACATTGTCTTGGCAGACCGTTTCATTCCCAACGAGGCTATCGTCCTAATATATTATATATAATATCGATCCTAATATATTAATATATACTAAAACCTTTCCTGAAATATATACATTTAAAAAACGACAACCCCATCTAAATCGCATCAGTAGTTTTCGTGTAAATCGCGGACATACAAACTTACAGACATACATACATACGTGTCAAATATAGAACCTCCTTTATTGAAGTCGTTTAATAATAATTAAAATTGCACTTTAATAGTATGTAAACAAACACGTATGTTTTTGTCATTTACTTCGGTTGATTCCAATTGAATCTGCTATTTAGAATTAAAAAAATATCAATCGGATTTTATATAAAAATATCACTCAATAAAGTCGTGACGCGGTTTTCACACTGCTAACAGATAAATTCAAAAAGGCTGTTAAAATGTGCACAAAAATAAAAACTTACTTTTATAAGGTAATCCTTGTGAGGTTTTCCCGTTGACCATAGCTGGTTTCTTAGCTGCCGTTGTCTTTCCTTCAATAGTTGCTGTATATGTGAGGTTGGTGAACCAGTGAATGTAATATATATATAATAAATGACGTCAGTTAAAAGGTAATTATTTTTATGCTAAATTAAAACCGGATGCATCACAAAAGGGGTCAGTCGCTGGCGGTTAGTGGAAAACGCATAAGAATATCTATACTAACATTATAAACAGGAGAGATTTGATTGTTTGTTTGTTTGCATTGAATTGGCTCCGAAACTACTAGACCGATTTAAAAAATCATTCACCATCAGAATGCTACATCATCCCTGAGTAACATAGGCTACTTTATATCCCGGAAAAGTTCAAACCGGGACTTTATCCCGATTTTTTTTCTCGCGAGTGGAGCTTTCACGGCCAGACTACTGAACCGATTTCAATGAAATTTGATAGAGATATAGTTTAAAACCCTGAGAAGAACCTAGGCTACTTTCGATCCCGGGAAAAAATAAACCGGGCCTTTTATCCCGAAAAATATTTTCTAGCGGGTGGAACCGCAAACAAATAAGTATGGAGATAGTTTGAGACCCAGGGAAGGACACAGGCTACTGCTTATGCCGGAAAAACATTATAGAGGACTTTTATCCCGGTAAATATTTCCTTGCGGGTGGAACTGCGAGAGAATAAGTATGGAGACAGTTTGAGTTCCAGAGGACAGGCTATTTTTTATCTTTTTAATATTAAGGATATGTCTTTACATTATTACATATTTTAAGACGAAGTCCCCATATCGCATCTGATTGTCTGAAAACGATAAACTCAAAAACTACCGAACGGATTTTCATACGTCTTTCACCAATGGACGGAGTGATTCAAGAGGAAGGTTTATGTGTATAATTCATAAATATTTTATACGACAGAAAAACAAATGTCGGCATATAATATTATGCATTGCTACCTGTACGAAGCCAGGGCGGGCCGCATAATATATATTATTATATATATATTTGACTATTTTATGTTTGAGTAGTAAGTGGCGTGACTACCTCGGTGACGTAGTTGTATTACGGTACGACTGCAATGCTAAGGTCGCGGGTACGACCCCGGGTCGGGCAAGGTGATATTGGATTTTCTTATTTAGTATCAGCCCGGAGTCTGGAATTTATGCACGATATGGATATAGTCTCGCCCCCTATCACATCATGGGACGGAATACGCACGGCGCGACGAAAAGTGGGCGCATTAGTTACGCACGGGCGTACTCCTTCGGGGATAAAAGGTGTGTGTGTGTGTGCAGTAAGTTGTGTAAAGCTCAAAACGAATTAAATCTTGAATTATAGATATTTGATGTTTCGATAGAGGAGTTGAAACAGCGCGGCGTCGAGGAGGCGCCGTGGCTGAGACGCGCAGTTACGGGACAGATCTGCACAAACTGTCTTCACTCGACTTTGATTCGACTTTGCAGTTAGCAACACGCCCAAAGTATTAAACATCCGAAAAAAAAAATTAACATATGCAGTAAATTAAAATAAAATAAAAAAAGATCGGCAAGATAATGTGGGATGTTTAGGTCGTAATTTGTGTAGTGAGGTACGCAATATACGTATACGCGAATATCCGCACAATTTTGATATTTGTATCCGTATTCGACAATATTTGCGTATAGGAATATATTTTTTAATGAATAAATAAAATCTTTTTTTACGCCATGAATGTCAGGAGTGTCACATTAATAACGGTATTGTTGCCTTGAATTTGAAGGCAAAAAACTTGTTTTTACATAGCCTTACTACTGCGCAATGTTTACGACAGAGGTGCAATTAGTGACCGCTTATTATATATTCATACTAGCAACCCGTCCCAGTTTCGCTTCGGTAGCAGAATATAATATTAATATGCTTTCATTTTTTTTCTGCCGTAGTATCTGCTTAGCGCGCTTCATTTTCATTTGCTCGAGATTCCACTCACGAAAAATGATTTTCCGGGAAAAAATCCCGGTTTGTTATTCCGGGATAATAAAGTTGCAAAACAGTTACTAACTATATAAAAATAAATACATAAGATCTTTATTTGAACCACATTTTTTAAAATCCATAAACAATAGTGTACTATAATAGCTGTTGTAGTTGCAAACTGTGTTACAGCTATTAACGCCCTTCCTTCGGAAATATTTACTTTACACAAAAATAAAACCTTAATAATAATCAAAGAAGTTAATGCATAGATGTTAAATTCCTTATTTACTTTATTATATAATTTAGGGTTCAGGAAAAAGTATTGACGACCAGCAGTAGCAGTCGCATATATCAAGGTATCACATACCCTATCTGATCTGCGTTTGTTTTCAATATTTTTCTAATCAAATACGACCTCACTATATTTGCTGAGTACTGTTTTCAAGATAAATAACTTACGAACCGAGAGAAGTTTGCACTGGGAGTAACGGTCACTTATGGGAAATTTTATGGGTTGTATCATAATTTTAAGAATACATCTTTGGGCTCTTTCAAGACGCAATAAATTCGTTATGCATGCAGCACCCCAAGATGTTATGCAGTAGGGGAGACCGGGGATGGTTAGCGATAGGGGCAGGTTGAATAACAGTCAAAAACTCGAGCTATTTGAAAGTATTGCGTCGTCCTGATATACACGAAAAACCGTTATCTCTTTCTGAATATTCACCGTAAACGCGGCATTGCGGGCGCGCGTAATCCGGGAGAAAAACCGAGATATCGAAAAATGATACCTATGAGTAATTATTTACCTCTTAATATTGTTTGTATTGAAGCCTTTATACTCGATGTTATTTACTGTAAGCAATTTAAAGTACGAGTTTGGTTATTGGCGATTATCTTAGTGTATTTTTTAATATTTTGCCACAGTTTTGAGGAATTTACATGTGGTTGAAAATTAAAAAGTTGTTTGGGGCTGGTAGACATAATTTATATTGGGGCTAGTTGACTACCTAGAAAATGTACTACGTAATAATCTTAATATTTTTCACATGAAATAGAGTGAGTTTTCTGACAATAGAATAACTAAACGAAACAGTAAACCCTCTGCTGGTGGTAAAATTCTACCACCAGCAGAAGGTTCCACCTGTTTCCACCCCAATAACAAATATCGTAAAAAATGACAAATTATATGTTTATTATGTAAATGTTAATGATATTTTGTCTCAATAAGACCAATTGATAATAGTAAATGAGTACTTTTAGTGTTTTCTTTTATTTTATTGTCGTATTTTATTCCAATTACTTCGTAGGTCAACTTACCCCTAGTGAATAGTCCACCAACCCAGGCATGGGGTAGGTTGACTTGATTTTCTCGTTTCACAAAATGATTTTTGTACACTATGTTATAAACAATCGGGAGGCTTTTGGTATTTCTTTCGAAATCTTATTAGTGCACCTATCGAACCTATAGGTTTTTTTGACATATACTAAAACAAAAAAAAATTTAGGCGTCCAAGCTGAAATTTGTTCAACTATCCCCGGTCTCCCCTATCCCAAGATTGATTCAACCAAAGCAAAGTAGACCGTTTTTAATGTAGAGAGTTCAGCACTGGCTCTTAGCTTTTTGAAGACGAACATTAATTTTCTAATACGAGATATTCTATTTGATCGTTCTAGGAGAGTCTATTATCAATAATAATACCAAGATATTTTATGTTGTCAACACGAGTCAGTGTGTTACAGCTACATAACATATTTGCACTTTTACCACAAATGTGTGCTCTTATAGCCAACGTATTTGGCGGTAGTGAGGTGGCACTGGTAGAAAAAGTAATAAATTTAGATTTATCAATATTTAAAGTTAACAAGTTTTTTCTTAGACGGCGAATTACTTCAGTTAGAGCAACTTCAGCAGATCTGCGCACATTTTGCCAGGTATATCCCTGAACGAGAAGAACTGTATCATCCGCGTATGCAACTACTTTGCAGTTTTTCAAAGATAGTAAACAAAGTACTACTAATTACTTGTTTTGTATCCACAGATACTAAACAATAATATTTTGAACAGTGCGCATAATATTTTGTTTACATTTCGGTACTTAAGCAGTAGTAATTGTACAAAACTATTTTAAATGTGTGGTACATTACCATCACTATAAAAGCATTGGATTCTATCAGTGCATTCCAAATTCAAAAAGTAAAACTTACCGTAGGTAATTAAAAAATAAAAATCCATAGAGCGTAAAAGGAACGGATCGAAATATTAATTGATGATCGATTGTGCGCGTGCCACACACGCGCGCACCGTCAACTGACAGATCCCTACCACGCTTGCCTCTCTCACCACACTTGACCATTTCACGAATGATGTAATATTATTGTATACTATATTTTGGTAATAACAGTACGAGTTTAATAAGTCTGTTAGCTCTGAGCTCAGAACTGACTTCTGGTATTACGTCCTGTATGTAAGGTATAGGAGATAACTCTAGATACTTTAATAAAAGAAGAACAATGAGATACTAAGTTTTTCGTCGGCCAAACAAATATACTTAAAACAAAACAATCCTTGAGTATGGAATATTTAACAATTCAATTAATATAAAATTTGCTTTTATATTATAGAGGTAAATTTTCCCTTTTTCTTCCATTTGCGCTACGAGTTCTTATACCATTATATATTCACAAGCCCGTTTTAAGTGATATTGGGTTTTTCTACTCAGTATCAGCCCGGAGTCTAGAATTTGAACCCCATATGGCAGTAGGCTCGCCCCCTATCACATCATGGGACGGAATACGCACGGCGAAAAGTGGGTGCACTAGTTGCACCTCTGCCTACTTTTGACCGGCTAAAAGGACGGATATAAACAGTTCGCGTACTTTAACGTATCACAGCACCAATAAAACGATTTGGAAAAATGACATAGTTTTATTTCCAAGGCTTTAAAAGTAAGGTAAGTATTGATCTTGACCTCAAGAACTCGCAAAAGTGACAAATTAACTTAATAATAATTATCCAATTATTGTACTACCAGGTATTTTACCTGTAATTCATAAATATAAAGTAAAAGTTAAATACACTTTTATAACCTTCTTGACAAGGAAAACAATGATTTGGAAAAGTATTGTGAATATGTTTCGTAAAACACATTTCAAACATGCCTTTAATTCTTGAAAGCATTACGGGAGTTCTGTAATGACATGCTGGTCTTATTATTTTTACATCAAAAAGGAAAAAAAAATGGTACAATTATAAAAGAAGGATCGGTGGAAGCCATAAATTAAAAGAAGGCTTTTTCTTTTAATTTATGGCTTCCACCGATTCTTTATCAGTGATTTCGCCAATGTCAAGTAATTATAGGAGACACAAAACAACAAATATAATAAGAAAGGGACACACAATTTATAAAAATAATGACCCTAAAAGACGGCGCCGTGACAGTCCAAAGTGACAGAAAATGTGACGATTTTTTTAACATAGTTTTCTCCCTTACGTTGATAAAGAAAATCACTTCAAAAACAAAGGGGTAGGTAACGTTTATCCTATGATATTGCCGTAATATTAAGCTTTTAGCCGACACACACTTTAGTGACTCACTATAGAACGGAAGGTCGCGACTTGATTCCTATACAAAATATTTTGGTGACCGCAAACATATTGTGTTCGGACATTTTCCTAGTTCCTGATTCACACGACATAAAGTAATAATACTTCGTGTCTATTCGAGAAACGTATTAAGAATAAAGTACACACACACACACACACACATGCCTTTTATCCCCGGAGGGGTTGGCAAAGGCGCAACTAGTGCACTCACTTTTCGCCATTATATGATAGGGGAAGAGCCTATCGCCATATCGGGCAAAATTTCAGACTCCTATATAGGAAATCTACATTCCTGAGAATCTTCCAAAAATAATTTCGAAGGTATGTGAAATATAGAGTGGCGGACTAAGGCCTAAACCATTTCAGTAGTAGGGGAGGCCTGTGCCCAAATGTGGGCAGTATATTAAACAGGGCTGTTATTATCACTATAGCCTCTTACAGCTGACAAAGGGACACTGCACGCAACAGTATATTTACTTCTATCACCCTTCTGCTCTTATAACTTTATGCCAATTCATAAAATATACCTGTAGGAAGGATTTAAGTATTCATTTTTACGACGGGGACTCCTAGTACTCGGTCCAACAACTCCGCGGAAGATAAATTCAAAACAAAATACACATAACGCCTTTATTCCTAAAGGGGTAAACATGGGTGCAACCAGAGCCCCTGCTTTTTAAATAAACATTATTTTCAAATAAATTAAACTCTGCACGAATCATCAAAAAATGTTCCTTGGTCAAAATATAGTGAATATCGGACTAGAGGTCTTGGATGTTATATCCAATCCATTCAGGCAAATTGGATCGCCAAAGCTCGAGGCCGAAAAATCGATTAGTAAGCAAAATAAATATATACCTACTTCTGTATATTCGAATGATTCCAAGCTGAGAAAATGAGTCATCTCGAGTCAAACAAAGAATATTCATCATTTGGCGCACCATTTAGCTGTGGATTGTCTTCCCGCCACATTTATGAAAATGTTATTATCCATCTTCCTGAATTAATTAGGTTTTGAACAGTATATAGAAAACTATGGCTACCATCAAAATATAAATATATATAATATCAAAATATGCCAAGATGACTATCATTGTGATAATTTTTTTACACCATCCTTAAAACTAACTACTTAGATTGGCCACACTGAATTAGGCTCTGACATTAATTATATGAAAAAACTTTTTAACAAAAAATAAAACCGACTTTAAAACCACTACATACCAAAAAATAATCTTACTTTATAAAAGTACCACCTTTTGCTCACGGTTCCGCCCGCGTTCAAATCTTTTCCGGGATAAAAGTCCCGCTTTATATTTTCCCGGGATAAAAGTAGCCTATGTATTAATCCAGGACATGACCTACCCACCCGTGTGCCAAATTTGATCAAAATCCGTTCAGTAGTTTTTGCGTGAAAGAGTAACAAACATACATCCATACATTCTTACAAACTTTCGCGTTTATAATATTAGTAGGATGTACCTTTTTTACATTTTTATATATAAAAAAAACATTAACACATATAAAAATATTAAAAAAGTGAATCACCCTCCGATGGCGAGGCTCAAGACCCAAACCACCGGTGGTCAGGGATTCAAAGTGAGGAATCTCCTCACAATGCGTGCCGTGTCCAGAAGTACTGCTTTCTGCATTTGGCTCCTGACCCAACGACCAATCGAGAGCCTCTGGAGGTGTTGATCGAGACTCTTTGGTATAAAGCCAGGAGCAGATACGACAATCGGAACAATAATTGTGGAGTCCACCTCCCAATGTCGGTAACCTCGTGTGCCAAATCTAAATATTTAGACATTTTGTCTTTTTCGGCCTGAACAAGATTATCGTCATTATTATTATTTATTTCTCCTTTTCACCCTGTTATTTAAATTTACTCAGTTTGTCTACTGAGCATGCTGTGACAACTTGTAATAAAAACAACATTGTACGAAACCCTATTGTAACCAACTAGTAGCAATGTATGTTTTGTAAGTTGTTCTATATCAAAAAAATTCAATAAAAATAATATTAGTAGAAAACGACGATAGCCTAGTATAGCGACGATAGCCTAGTTGGGAATGGAACGGTCTGCAGAGACAATGTCCGGAGGTTCAAAACCCAAGGCACACACCTCTGACTTTTCAAAGTTACGTGTGTATTGTTATCAATTTTCGTTCGCTTTAACGGTGAAGGAAAACACCGTGAGGAAACCTGCATACCCGAGAAGATCTCTGAATTTCGAAGGTGTGTGAAGTCCGCCAACCCGCACTAGGCCGGCGTGGTGGACTAAGGCCTTAACCCTCTCAGTAGTAGAGGAGGCCAGTGCTCAGCAGTGGGCAGTGTATAATACAGGGCTGATTGCATTGCATTGCATTAGTAGAAAAAACATATTAGGATAGTAGTTGATAGAGTTGCTAATTATAATAATATGACGACGCGGCGCCTAAGGACGTATAATTAATTACTCTTTCGTAACCTACATTTGAAGAAGCGGCGATAGCCTAGTTGGGAGTGGAACGGATTGCCGAGACGATTGTCCGCAGGTTCAAAACCCAAGGGCACACACCTCTGACTTTTCTAAAAAGTTATGTGTGTATTCTTTGTGCATTATCGCTCGCTTTAACGGTGAAGGAAAACATCGTGAGGAAACCTGCATACCTGAGAAGCTCTCTGAATTTCGAAGGTATGTGAAGTCCGCCAACCCGCACCAGGCCAGCGTGGTGGACTAAGGCCTAAACCCTCTCAGTTGTAGAGGAGGCCCGTGCTCAGCAGTGGGAAGTATATAATACAGGGCTGGTATGGTATGGTATGGTAACCTACATTTGATGGTCGGTAGCCATACAATGGATAAAGTAATTTGGTTAATCATTGACTATTAAATATTGAACGATTTTTTAATTTTTGCCCGACTCCAAAAGGATAGAAGTTACGTATTCGTCGTTATTATTTTTTGAAAGAAAGAAAAATCATTTATAGTCGCAGCAGTGAGCAAAGAATTAAAAAACAAAAAATAATAATAAAGTATGATAATAACTTTTAGAATAAAGGATGTTAAGATAAAAGTAAAATATTTAAAATTTATTTAGCGATGTTTTTTTACCCCGTGGTTTGATTTAAATGATTTGTTTGCGATGGATTTAGTATAGCTTCGGAATGGTCCCATTTCAATTTCATTCGTATATGACCAGGAACTTCGGAGATGCAGAAGGGGACTCCTCAAAATCATATAGGATTTTGATGATTATTTTTACATAATATAAACTGAACTCAAAATTGAGGTTCAAGGGACCTGAAAGGGTAGACAGAAATGTACTACACCCACATTTTCCCAATTATGATAAGTCCCATACAAACGAGGGCGGGCTTATTGCCATTCAATGGACAAAAACGCAATATCAATTTACCCAAACGGGGATTGAACCCGAGACTACAGCGCGGCAGCCGTACTATGTACGCAATACAGCATGGAGGCAATCAGTTTAAGCAGCCATTTATTAAAACTATATTGTGTTTAAATATAAATAAAAAAAAGATATAAAATGTATTTAATTGTTATCAAGTAAATATTTAACCAAACTGTTTCTAAATGTCTTTTGTCAACACAATTCAGTTATTGTTCGTACGTTTGACAATTCACACGCAGTCTCTTCGTGGAATAGACAAAGCAAACGTTACTGCCAGTTGTCAACGGATTCATTTAATGGTACCAATCTAATTAATTA
This sequence comes from Sphinx pinastri, assembly GCA_947568825.1. Lineage (NCBI taxonomy): Eukaryota > Metazoa > Arthropoda > Insecta > Lepidoptera > Sphingidae > Sphinx > Sphinx pinastri. Next base: position 814,975 of record OX387627.1, on the reverse strand, counting down.
AATTCTGGTGGATTTTTGTTTTAATTTGTTAACTCCGGTAATTTCATTTTTTGCGTACTTTTTTTTATTGTATTGTTTGAAATTTCTCACGCATTTTTAAGTATAACATTATATTCAACTACATTTAATTTCATCAAACTGAGCTACTGGTTTGTAACATAGATTGTATAATCTATTGAGTTAAAGACTTACTCAATTAATATTGTTTTAAATTCCAATATCTTACTAACATTGGCTATATATTCAAATTCGTTTGTTAAATAGGTTCTCGATACCAGTGAAAACCAGTTCTATTTTGCTTTAGTGTCAAGACTGTTAATAAAATAGTTAAAACTAGAATGATACTGCAGGTATGCGGTTAACATCTATAACTAGTTATCGACGCAGCAGTAAATCGACCGGCAAAGTTGTAATCAAGTCACTGGAGAAGTAAGTCAACAGGCAAACTTGTAATCATTCGAAACCGATGATTTAAATTGCCGAGATAAAACCCCGGACTTGAGGGTTATCACGTACCAAAGAGGAATCAATAGTAAGGGGATAGCTGATAATGGCGAACAAAGAAGATGGTGACCACGAGAAGACACACAAGGAAGGTGACCACCGTACGAAAGATACTGTTTGGACTATCAGCCAGAACAGCCAGGAGTATGCTTTCACCTACGACGATGCTATTAACTTAGCGGGTGAGTTAATATAAAGCATAATAAGTGATAAACAAGTGTTTATGAGCTATAGAAATATTTTTTCGGGTAAAGGACGCGCTATTCGTACCACCACTGAGGGTGAATGGTTTCACTAGTCTTACGGTCCAGTGACGCTCAGGTATAGTATTGTCTGAACGAGCATTGGGCCGAGTTCCTAATCTTGTATCATACATAGCTCGGACTCTGCACAGACAACGGCATACCGACCAAAACCCGCGGAGGTCTTCTTTAACGCATACGTTACCATAGAGATATGATTATCCCCTTTTAACCTCCTTTACTTTCTAAGGTTGTCAACGCACAATTTTTTGGCGAACACATAAACATAACATCACACCGTTGCCCACTTCAGGGATAGGGATATGACACGAATGTTTAGCCAGCTATGTTAGGTCACATGAAATATCCGTAAAGTCCCATACATATTTTAGAATTCCTAGGTAACTTGTATTTCATGGGTGATAATTCACCATTAGACCGCCCGTTTGCTAATTACCTAACCTTTTTATAAAATAGACGTATGGGATATTTGGATAGAACCGCGCGATGTCTTGTGTGGTGGACTTTCGATGGTAAAAAACCGTAGCACCCGTATACACTTTTGTACTACCGTGTATATGCCGTTTACGGAAATTTGCTATTCTCATAAGCATGTTGACTGCTATTACATAAAATTGTTTGTTTTGTAATCTAATTATAGTTTAGAATCTGCATAATATATTTGGGTGATTCTCTGATTTCGCGCCAATTTGATGTTCGGCCTTATAAAAAAATAAGTACCTATCTGTATTTTCGGAGATTCAATGACTATTAGTTGTAATACATTTAACTACGCAGTACTCTCTAATAATAAATCAAAGGATTAAAGTCAAATTGAATAATTGCAAATTATACCCGCAAATGTCACCACCATCAGGGTCCATAAGTTGAACTCTAAAGAATATCGTTTAATATCTTTAAGAATGTACACTTTTGTATATCTAAAGTATAATCATTTTATTACACCATTACTTAGGAGTTATTTCCCTGCCTTTTTATATTTTTGAAACATACACAAATAAAATTAAAAATATATTTGTGTTTGTCACTGGAAAAAAGGTCATCACCGTAAGCAGAGAAAGAAATGCAAATATATTTTTATATGTACACTCTATTCACGTTCCCTTCACCCCGGACGCTTCTTTAGCGCGCAGTCGACCCTGAGATCTTGAGAGAGAAACCCTTACACTCAAGCTGGGAAATATTTTTACGAAATTGCCCTTGAAATTTAGGTTTGTCACGTATTAGTGGACTTCACTATAACGGCAAAATTTTGGGGAAATTAATGATAAAAAAAAATATTTCTACTTCTATAAAGTTCTATTTAGGACTATTTTAAAGTCACATCAAGTAAATTAATACATCATTAAAAATAACGAGATAAATAATCAAAATAACCCAAAATGTCATTTCCATTTTGTCATTACCACAATTTACCATCAGTTTTTAATGTGACGATAATGACCGTAATCCGATGGTGGTGATCCTGAAATCTTACTAACATTACACACGCGCGCGCAGGCTCACACCTTTTATCCCCGAAGGGGTAGGCAGAGGCGCAACTAGTGCACCCACTTTTCGCCAAGCGTGTTCCGTCCCATGATGTGATAGGGGGCGAGCCTATCGCCATACCGGGCACAAATTCCAGACTCCGGGCTGATACTGAATAGAAAAATCCAATATCACTTTGCCCGACCCGGGGATCGAACCCGAGACCTCAGCCTTGCAGTCGTACTGTAATACAACTACGCCACCGAGGCAGTCAATATTATAAACGCAGAAACAACTTAACAGATTCGGATGAAATTTGGCACACGGTCAGACCATGTTCTGGATTAACACATAGGCTACTTTTTATTGAGGTAATTTCCTCTGATAAGAAATAATAAATATTTTAATCAGATTTTTTTGATTGGAGCACGCTTCATGATATAGGTATTCTGGTCAGTGGCTCCTCTTACATATGGGAGTACGATCGGGACACGTTCGACTGTGGGTGGTTTAACTCGGTTTCTGCGATGGCAGCATGGAATTTGGAGCTAATATCGGCTAAACAAAAATAAATGTAGGGACCCGCGTAAAAGAACATATAGCTGACGTGAAACATTGACGCTCTACGAAGTTTGCAGTTGCTGAACATTTATGTCATTCGACAAACCACAACTCCTTGCCAAAGAACACCTATTCCTACCTAGGATGATTCGCGAGGCTATTGAAATTTAAAAAGCTTCCACATGCCACGGATCCAAATATATATATATATCTTAATTAATCGGAGCCCAGAAGACCAACTGCCAGACCTCAAGACACTGAGATCCTTCTGCGTCAATAACAATTGTTTTTTAAAATTGTAATCCAAAATTGAAGGTAGATATTGTAACATTAACTTTTCGGACGACCAACACCTCAGTTAGCCCCATGACCATGAAGTCTGTAAAGTCTTTGAAACGTCGGGAGTACTTGAATTAACAACTTTATCGCGAATAAATCCGTTGAGTAGTTTTATTTCAATGTCGAACATTTGCGCAAACATAAGAAACCATTATTGGTTTTCCTTCCTATATCCCACGTAGGTTAACCATTTTTATATTTCAAACGTATGTTTAAAAAATGAAAAGTGTAACGAATACCAACGAACATACTACATTGCATTCGTTGATTATACAAAAGCATTTGATTCCTTATTTCACGGGAAAATATGGGAGGCACTAAAACAACAAGGAATTGAAGACAAATATATTCGCGTAATAAGAAATATATACAGTCATAGTACAGCAAGAATTCAATTAGAAACAAAAAGCGACCCATTCAAAATTCGGAAAGGCGTTAGACAAGGAGATCCTCTATCTCCAAAACTTTTCTCAGCAGTACTGGAATCTATTTTCAGAAGACTCAACTGGGAAAATTTTGGGATCAATGTGAACGGTGTTTTACTAACGCACTTAAGATTCGCCGATGACATAGTATTATTTGCTAAATCATCGGAAGACTTAATAACAATGTTAAGCGATCTAGCAAAAGAAAGTATGAATGCGGGATTAAAAATGAATCCGGAGAAAACAAGAGTGATGACAAACGGAAAAAACAACACTATAGCTGTAGGAAACACCCAAATTGACTACACCAATGAATACATTTACTTGGGACAGGTAATGACAAAAGAAGATGCTGTACGTAAAGAAGTAGAGAGAAGAATAACCAATGCTTGGAAGAGATATTGGGGCCTGAAAGAGGCTATGAAGGACCGAAAGCTTAACATAGGTATAAAAAGTAAATTATTTAACTCGTGCATCCTACCTGTCCTTATGTATGGCAGCCAAACATGGGCCTTAACACAAAACACGATAAGCAAACTCGCAACATGCCAATACGCAATGGAGAGGAGTATGCTGAGTGTAAAGAAGTCCGACAGACTGGAAAACCGTGTCATCAGAAATAGGACAAAGGTCCTAGACATAACATGCAAAATCAGAAGACTCAAATGGCGATGGGCAGGACATATGATCAGAGGACAGGACAAATGGAGTAAAATTGTGACGGAATGGTATCCAAGGGAAGGTAAAAGGAAAAGAGGTAGACCACACAAAAGATGGGACGACGACATAAGACAAGTGGCAGGTGTGATGTGGAATAGAGTGGCTCAAGAAAGAAACGAATGGAAAAGGTTGGAGGAGGCCTTTGCCGACTGGCAAACAGATCTGCAGAAGATAAGCAAGAAGCAAATACTTTATTAGACTAAATTTTTAAATTATTTCTAGTTTACTTGTAAGTTGAACTGAATAAAGGCTATTATTATTATATTATTATTATTATTATTATGTTTAAAAAATATTAATATCTAATTAATTGATTAATTATCTCATTTGTGTTTTTAAGAGACATTTTGCAAAATATAAGGTCTCTGTGTTTTGTGATTTCATAGAAATAAAATAATGTAAATACAAATTGATAAAACTAAAGATAATTACTTATATAGCTAGAACTTAATCTACATATATATAATTACGTAAATAATAAACTTTGAACCCCGTTATAAGCACATAGCGGGCAAGGATGAATCTGAGATTCGGCGTAATTTAAATTCACGTACAGAAGAAGTGCATAAAAAAAAGGATGTGTAAGATTTGTTAGAAAATATATTATATATTCTTTGAATAATTGCTTATAAAGCACATTTTTATGATTGTAATTATAAAAGACTATTTTAATAGGTTGAACATTGAATATTTACTTACATGATAATTATTGTTGAGAAGTATGCGTAGAAGTTACAAAGACTGATTTTAAAGATTTTTCATAATTAATGATTAGAAGATTGGTTTTAACTTTTAGAGTATTAATATTTTTTCATTTATAGAACAAACGATTTCTATAATGAAAATTAAATCATCGGATATAGCTAGTGATTGAATTTTCAATTACCAAACGATAAATAATATCATAAGCCATCTAAAAAGTCATTACCAATAAACACCTTAGAGTATGTATATGTCGGCGAGGTGCCAGGGTTTTCGTGTTCGGAATCCATCATAATGAAAATACAAACTGAATATTGCTTAGTTTTCTTCCCAGTTGACTTTTGGGACAGCAGTCAATCGAATCTTGAACTGACTTGATTCTTTTTTAATCCAATAGACATTCAAAGTGAATATAAATGTTATAATAACTGCCACCTCCTTTGAAATTACTGTACAATAAATCTTGGGTTATAGCTGAATATTCAAAATTGATATTATAATGAATTTTTCATAACTCCAGATGATAATATTTTACATAAATAACATTTAAGTAAGCAAACTCCGTTATTTTACATAACTTGCTAACAGATGGAGCTATTAACAAGTTGTGAATATTTTACTTATAGATTAAAATAACGACAAAGAAATCAATTAGAATTATTAACAATTCTAATTGATTTTATTTTAGACGTTTAAATCATTAAATAATGAATTAAATAAATATCCAACGTTTTCCAAACACTCAAATAGTCAATACAGTTTCTAACTTATACTGAAATTTGATAAATAACAGCAATAACTATTTAACTATCAAATTTAAATATTCTAGACATTTTCATAATAATATAATCACTAAATATTAATTTGCGCCCACATATACATACTCTAAGATAAACACTATCTCACTACCGTTACAAAATAGTCATAAACATTAATCAAAAAATCATTACGGTCGCAAATAAAAATTTCAGAGGCCTATATCTCCGTTATTTTTCGGTGCAATTGAAAGATCTATGTATATGATATTAATATATGTCTATATTTTCATTTACCACCAAAATTTTCAAAATCTAAAATTTCTCACCATTTTACCCAAATTGAATCGAAATCAGAGAATTAGCCATTTACTATCCGCGTAAGTAAACAATACAATTGATTTTCCACGGCTTTGCATTTACAGCGACTTGCAACCTCGTGTTACAGAGTCAAAACAAATGGAAAAGGAAGAGAGGTTTCTTTTATTCCGATTTTCGTCCACGACCACTATTAGAAGCAAAGCACGGTGGACTGATGCGATTTTGGGTGAGACATACGGTCACGGCTGACGCACTAAACACACACACAATCAAACCTTTTTTACCCGACTACGGCGAAGCCAGGAAGGGTAATGATTTTAACACCCTATGTATGTTATGTATGTATCTATTTTATGTTCCACTCTAGCGTCGCTCCTATTGAACCGATTTTGAGAAACGAGGTGTCTATCGATTCGTATTTATTGTCCGATGGTTATAGGCTATAATTTTTTCCAAACATTTTATTTGTTTTCCAATTACACGTAAGAGAAGAATGGTATTTGCATTTAAGCAACTTATTGAAAGTGTGCTTCAATGGAATCGTATACCTGTTATAGAACAATGAAAGTAGAATATATTCTTATCTACAGATTTTTCCTTAGCCAAACATTTCTTTTTTATTTAATTTTATAAAGAAATTCATAATCACATTATGGTTTGCTAAATCTGAAATATACATAGCAAAAACCAAACGAAAAATTTTGAGACTACAGCAATATGAATCTTATTCCATTGTAATAAATTCTTTATTAGGTAAAACAAAAGTATTGACAAAATGGATAAAAACTCTACCTTTTTCAAAACACATTAACACCCGTATTCACAAACAATACTTAGAGGACGCATAGTGCTCCCGAACGCATAGTGTCGGTTGTTTTATCGTTTTCTTTGCCTTATTCAGCTTTGTTTTTCTGACAGCCAACTGATGTAAAGTTGTATCTCAATATTAGCCAATCACAGCGCCCATTGGCCTACGCAGTGCGTAGGCTGTCATGCCCAAACACTCAACCCGAGGACGCATAGTACTCTCCAACGCACAGGGTCCGTCAAACTTATTCTTAAACAACACTTAAGAGACGAATGACAGTATGCATTTAGGAAAATGAACGCACAGCAAAAGGAGCTCGCGAGCTATTTTACGCAACGCATAGCAAATCAACACAAACGTCAATCTAGCACCGGGTTTAGAGACCACGTAAGTTAGGTTTGTAAATTCGTGTGATTTTCTTGATTTGATCCGTTAACTTGCGATGGACTGCAGTAGCGAAAAAGAATTTGATGATTACACCCTTGAAAGAGACCTACAGAGAACGAATAACACTAGAAAAGTGATCGAGATTTTCAAATCTCACAGTATCACAACCAGGCAATATTTCCAAAGAAAATTACAATAAAGCTAACATAAAAACTAGAAACACAGTAGAACGTACAATAGGGGAGTCGAAGAGGATTTGATCCTTGTTTGACCTAAAAGTTGGCTACGCGTCTCATAACAACGTGCCATGTGATTGTAACAACTTCGATTTTATATAATACTAGTATTGCTCGCGGCTTCACCCGCATGAATAAGTTGTTCCGGGATAAAATATTTTCCCGGGATAAAAAGTAGCCTATAGCACTCAGGAGTAATGTAACTTCCTATTAGTGAAAGATAGTTTAGATTAGTACATCCAATGGCATCATTATCGAAAATATAAATGATAATAATATAAATTATAAAATACCTACATACCGAGGCGCTCCGATACAGGAGATAATTTATAACACAGCATTTTTAGTTAATTTGGTCGGATAAAATAAAACAAATATATTTAAATTTTCAAGATGTATTTTTTATCGTTCTATTTCCAATTTTTTTTTTAATTGTAAAGCATGGAGCTGTTTTTATAATCTAATATTTTTTCTATACGCATCATACTCATTGACTCTTGAGAGAGCTCCTTCTTTCTATAAGTTTTATATTTTCCCAACATCTTTTCAACTGTACATTGTCCCTGGGTGTAACATACGACTGTGCATTATAAGCTATTGTCAGTTTATCCCAAGCCTTCTTCTTTGGCTCTATATTTTGAGCATGCGTACGGTATCTTCAATAATAGGCCGTTCCCGCATCAAAGCCACGATTAATTCCCTCTCTGAAGAAGTAAAATATGGTAACTTCTTTGAACTAAAAGAAATCAACTTCTGTTATTCGTCTTATCATTTTATATTATTGTAATATATATAACCAGGAAACAAACTGGAAAACATCATACTTACCACATTTTAGGAGATTTTTACTCAATAAAGCCGCGAAACTTATGTCCATAATGCAAAAGCGAACATAATATTATTTTAACTAAAAATTTTACAAGTTGTCTCCTTCTTTCGTGTTATAGCATCTACCAAGAATTTATCGGTGATGTCGCATGTATGTAATGTATTTTTACTATTTGAAATCCGTGTCATTTTTAATACCTATTTATAATTTCCGATAATTTCCATCAAAATTGAAATTTCAAAGTCAATGTTTGATGTTTTCTGTCAATCTACTCGAGGAAGTTTCATTACAATATAAACCAATCACAATGCTATGGGAACGCACAGCAAAGAGTCCCTTGAGTATCGTTTATGAAATGAATTGCTTGCCAGTGTTACTTCTATACTTATGCAAGTAATGTTAACGAAAACAGACTTATTATCATAGCATTGAGCTGTCCTTAGCTAAGTATCGTTTGTGAATACGGGCCTATGTTTCATCAGTCACGACTTTCCGTAGTATTATAATGCTTTTTGGTCACGACTGTCAGAGTTATAGTTGTGTTATCTCGGTATTTACATTTACATATTCATCATCAGCCACATGACGTGCACTGCTGAACATTAGCCTCCCCCAAAGATTTCCAGACGGACCTGTCAATAGCGGCGTGCAGCCAGCGTGTTCCTGCTACCTTTATCAAGTCGTCTGTCCACCTTGCAGGTCGGTGGCCGACGCTGCGCTTGCCGTACGTGGTCACAACTCGAGAACTTTTTTGCCCCATCTGCCGCCAGTTCTTTGAACTATGTGCCCTGCCCACTGCCACTTCAGCTTGCTAATCCGCTGGGCTATGTCAGTGACTTTCGTTCTTCTGCGGATCTCCTCATTTCTCATTTACATATTATTAATGCTTAATTTTTCAGTCTAGAACTATCTTATACGCACACAGCTACATAGCCATGGTTTATAGAATCGAGTATTTCGACCAATTTATTGTTCTGAGTACGAGATAATCAAGCTGAATAGACCTAAGACCACCTCAGGGTGAAAAGTTTTTTACTAAAGTCATTCAACAGTAGGTATAGTTAGAACTCTTTGGTTTTTACTGAATTCGAACAAAGCAGATGCCGTGGCATGTACCCCGAAAGTTCCATTTTGGCTTTATTGTAATAAAACGAAAAAAAGAAGCTAGAAGTGCTATCTCTGGAGTTTGTTGGGCTGCATTGCACGATGATTGTTGCTCAGATGTAATCCGTAATGTATATGCTCGTTATCACTTAACTATTACGCCAGCTGGTTAATTTCTCGGAGAAGTTTTAGTCAATTCAGAGACATGAATGAAATACATAATACCTTAATGAAAAATAAATGCTTTAAGACTCAAGATGTTTCATTTTTGATTTGACAAATAAATTTCAACATAAGTACAGTAATATAGATACTTAATATGATAGTGAGTATTGGTAATAAGCAACGAAACAAAAGTAGGGTACATAAGGGCCACGATTTGGAATATTATGTCTAGATTTTAGAGACAGAAATTGGCACTAGCCGGTTCAGTTTTCGTATTAACTTTCAAAAAACTCTCTTTCGAAGTGCGCACATATTAATATTTCAGACAATTTCCTCAATTTAGTAATTCAAGTACCAAAGTATTGATAGAACAACATTTAACATAACAAATGTTTTATTGTTCACGAAATACTAAAAAGTGTGAAATAAAAAATAAGTAAAAAAAAACTAAAACCTGACTACGGAAAGAACGACCGAAAAATATTAAACAAGAAATATTCCTATTTGAAATCATAGTCTTAAATATGTATGGTGAATGGTGATGTCTAGGGTATAAACATCACCATACTTATTTACGACTACGATTTAGTTATACCCTAGACATCACAATACTTCTATGATTTCAAATAGGAATATTTTCTTGTTTAATATTTTTCGGTTATTCTTAGCGTAGTCGGGTTCTAGTTTTTTTTTACTTATTTTTTATTCCAGACGAGGCAGGCAGAGGCGGTCATTCACCCACTTCTCGCCATGTATATTAGGTCCCCTACCGCGCACGCTAAAACTACGCCATCGAGGCAAACAGTGGAGATTTACCCCGGATAAGGATTTTCATGCAGGTGGGTCCTAGCGCTACATCTATTATATTGTTCAGGACGGATGTAAGCCCAGCTTACCTTTAGAAGTACAATAATGAGCTTATAAACAATAAGACGACGTTAAAATAACTGCACGTCTAATTTGTCCACACAATAATCCTCATGTAATTATTGTATAATAAATGATACCACCGTTTCGTCTTAATGCGTCGCAAATATTTAGAGAAAAGCTTTTATTTGCAGTTGACTAATAGCTAATGCAGATAAATTTATTTATAGCAGTATTATATTTAGAGGACAAAAACTAAATTTAAATAGATAGTAGTAATAGTTAATAGTAGTAATAGTTTATTGATAAAATGTTTACAATGGTTTAACAATTTACACTGTTTTTAGTTTTGATTACAATAAACATTTTTAAAGGTTTTTTTCATATTATATACATTTACCATGATTCCCAGACTAAGCCAGGCTTGTATCGTGGGCAATCATTAACCTAGTTAGTAAATAAAGGGTTTATCACATATGCTTTACTTAATGAGTTAGAAGTTAAAACTATGAAAGATAATAATAGGTGAGTAATGGTAAAGAATAAAATGTGTGTGTGTGTGTGAGTGTGTGTGTATAGTGTGCATTTAGTTTCTCGTTAAAAATATATATTAGCTTATTTGCATAATATAGACTCAGCTTAACTGTCTTTGGTACATTACGCTTGTAGAATATTTGTGACGGCCCGGTGGCAACCGTACGCAAGGTGTAAAACTTGCCATAGTGGTTCACGTACGTGCGTCGCGTTCCGGGATCAGGCTGTGTATATTCAGTTTTGAACAGACCCGCATTGTGTCAACTAGTAAGGGATAATCATCTTTCATCAATCGATCTAGTCGCCACTTCACTTACTGCCAGATGCAATGTAGTCACTTCATCGTGCCCATATATAAAAAGAAACATTAAGTTTAAAAGTTCTAAACACCCACCCCTCCTTCCACTGTCGGTTATTGGAATTTAGAAATAGGAGACTTAGGTCCCGTTTTTTCAACTGTAGTTGTGTTTTTCTCCGGGTCTTATCAAGCTGGACGCGCTCGTAGACCTGCAAGTGCGCCGGCGTGGGGCGTCGGGCTTGAGGCGTGAGGCGTGACGCATGAGACGTGACGCGTGACGCATAGGCGTGAGGCGCTGCGAGCGCGTCCAGCTTAATAACACCGAGGATTACCCTAACTACAGTTGAAAAAACCCGGTCTTAGATTTTACGACACGAAACGGTTAAATGCTCTAAGCACAAAACGCAATACCGAAAAGTCATCATGTTGATTTTCCTCTAACCAGCGCTGTTAAGCTATTCAAAAAAAGTAATGGATCACAAATCAGCGATTTTTGTAATTCTTTTCTGTCTGTCTTTCTGTTTGTTTGTTACTGCGCATCTCCAAAATTACTTAACGGATTTCGACGACATTTGGCACACGGGCAGTTCAATTCCCGGATTACCACATAAGCTACTTTTCATCCCGCGAAAATAAAAAGCGGGACTTTTGTGCCGGAAAAAAAAATTCACGCGGGTGGAGCCGCTAGCAAAAGCTAGTTCATAATACGTGCTTTATTTACTTATATATTATACTTTATAGTACACTTTGTTTGTAATCCCCAGAACAACTGAAACGAATTTCTAAACTTATATTATAAAGAGAAAATATTGCATGTGGTGTATGTTTGTTTGTAACGTATATACTCAAAAAGTAGTACCTAAATCAATTTTGATAATTCTTTCATTTTAAGAAGCTGCGTGCTTTAGGGTATTTTTATCCGGGGAATAGTCGTAAACGCGAGTAAAAGATAGTTACAAATAAGTTAACTAATAATATACAAATCTACGACTTCATACGATTGCATTCGTCATTACTAATTTTACATGATATGTTTCTGCCTATATCCAGTAATAGCTACTGTAGGGGAGCGAAAACTGGGTCTTAATTGTTTTGTGTTGTGCCCGCGACAGCTTCGAATTTTGTGGGGCCCATCATGATAACATTTGGAGCATAGTATCAATGAACATTTTGTTGACCACAAACAAATACACACTCTTGCCTTTTATCCCCGAAGGAATAGGTTCACTTTCAATGAGCTCACCAGACTCCAAGATGATACTGAGCTAAAAAAACTCATATCGCCTTGTCCGACCCCGGATTTGCACCCGAAGCCTCAGAGCGGCAGTTGTACCGCGCGTACAATACAACTACGCCACCGAGGCAGTATTTTTTATTCCTTGTCCAATTATCTATACTAGACCTTATAGAAAGTCCAATGGAGCCCAAATAATTACAAAGGTACCAACAAATGAAGACTGTATAATGACTTCTTATATTTACGCGAATGTCAGTCATTGAAATATAACTATTTGCGGATTTTATCGCGGTTTTTTAATTAATATTTCCTCCCGACGTTTCGAAGGCAGCACTTCGTGGTCACGGGTCGGGCTAACGTGTTCGTGGTCCGAAAAGTTAATGTTACAAAATATACGTTCATTTTTTAAATTAATTGTTATTGACGGTCCGATCTACGCAGAAAGAGCTCACAGTGTCTTGAGGTCTGGCAGTTAGTCTTGTGGGGTCCGATTTAATAAGATGTATTACTGGATCCCAGGCTTGTGCAAGTTTCTAACCATCTTCTCTATTGAGATTTGGATTTTTTTTAAATTCAATAGCCTCGCGGATCCTAGGTAGGAATCGGTGTTCTTTGGCGCGATAAAATCCGCAAAATAGTTTTATTTAAATGAAGACTGTGTCTCGTTTCTAGGCGGTCGCTAGAATAATGCCGCCTTTACTGAAAACACGACAGAACAAATATCTACGACTACGTTTTTAATGAGTGCACAAGATTAGTATTCATCAGGCGCTAGTTGTAAACGTCCCTATACTTGAGGTTAAAATGCCTCCTTAGTTCATTATTTTGTCTCCCGCTTTGCTATGGAGGGAAGTGGACAATTAATATTTCCAACTCCTCCCTATCTTTCTATTTGATTAATTTCGTTGCGGGATAAAGACAGACTAGTGTTCCCTGAGACTCGCCGAGCTTCACCGCTTGGTGTCATAAAATGCGTGCCATTATTGATCTTGGCTTACAGGAGTTGTAGTGGCGGGTGTGAGGGCGGGATAGTCTCATCAGGCGCAAAACATATCCCATATCCTCACCACAAACAAAACGACCAAGCCACATATTTTGACTAAGGTATAGAGTTTGTGAAGTTAGGGCGTGTAGAGCTAGAAGCCTGGCTCTACGTGAGATCTGATAACTTTTTGACATTGCGAGCCATATGATCTCGTCTTGGCAACATTTTATATGAAAATGTTTTTAGTGGAACAGTATGAATACTAACCATAGCGCTACAACAATAGTAATATTATATTATAATATACTTTTCATATAATAATTTAAATATGTTAATGTACAGGTAAATCTGTTCAAACAACATTTCAAAACGCGTTTTCTTCGTATAATTTAATGACGCGAACAGCCAAGCCGGTCAGTTAGCATCAAACTGCTGTAAATAAAAAAAAAATACAAATTGATTATATTATACCTGATCTAGAGGCCACCCCACTTACCATAAGGTATAGAGTATCTTTGACATGCCGGTAAAAAACGTAGAATGATTTGAATGAAAAATTTGGCCAGAGGCAGTTTAAGGTGTGGGGAATGTAGGCCACCGCCGACAACCTCGCGGTCCCACCGACTCCTCATAAATGGGCCAGCAAGTTCTTGGTAATAAATAATGTACTAGGTAGTGTGGTGGACGAAAATCTTGACCCTCTCTACTGAGAGGCCCGTGATCAGCAGGGGCCAATATATTATATAGAACACACATACTCACGCCTTTTATCCCCGAAAGGGTAGGCAGAGGCGCAACTAGTGCACCCACTGTTCGCCGTGCGTATTCCGTCCCCTGATGTGATAGGGGGCGAGCCTATCGCCATATCGACCACTATGCCCGACCCGGGGATCGAACCCGAGACCTCAGCATTGCAGTCGTACCGTAATACAACTGTGCCATATTATATAGAATTGCGAGGAAATGTAGTATTTTAATACTTCTCCAATGTAACATTTACGTGACCTCTAAACTAAAGTCAATATTTTTTTCAAAAACACTCCTCATGTAAATGACCCCGTTACAATTTAAAAAAATAGGTGACGGTTTTTTATAGTTATAGCAATTATACTATACTAGTATTGCTCGCGGCTCCAACCAACCAACCAACCATACCAGCCCTGTATTATATACTGCCCACTACTGAGCACGGGCATCCTCTACAACTGAGAGGGTTTAGGCCTTAGTTCACCACGCTGGCCTAGTGCGGGTTGGTAGACTTCACATACCTTCGAAATTCCTATAGAGAACTTCTCAGATATGTAGGTTTCCTCACGATATTTTCCTTCACCTTCCTTTCGCTCGCGGCTCCGCCCGCGTGAAACATTTTTCGAGCATAAAAGTATTTTCCCGGGATAAAAGTAGCCTATAGCACTCAGGAGTAATGTAGTTTCCTATTAGAGAAAGAATTTTCAAAATCGGTTCAGTAGTTCCTGAGACTAGAGCCTTCAACTAAACAAACTCTTCAGCATTATAATATTAAGTATAGATACATGTATTGTAACAAATATATTGTGTAACGAGAAGGTTGGAACTATCATTCGTTCATTATTTACATATTACTTTATGTTGATTTTCTGTCAATATTTATTTTATATCAGAATTAGCTGATGGCCGCGACGACGTCTCTACGTCTTTTTGTTTTACACTTTTCATGGAATTCCAATACTCAGCAGAAAAAACCCAATATCACTAGTTAGGCCATAACCCGGAATTTGGAGCCGTGACCTCAGCGCGATAGTCCCACCGCGCACGCAATTCAGCTATGCCAGCGAAGCAGTCCTTAGTCAATAGTATAAAACCCAAACAAGTATTGGTAGAAAACTGAAAAAGGCAAAAGGCGTGAAAGATTCATGAAGCGATAATAAACTTGGAACCGTGTGTGGGCGAATTGCGCATCTTTTAATCCCTTCAGGAAGACAGTCGTAAGACAACGTCAAACATTTATTAAGCCATAACGCAGCTAAAATAACAACGCCTAACTTACATGAATATATATCCTTATATAATTATTGAGATATATTAAATGATACCGCTGTCATATTGAGTTAAGTCTTTTAATGCGCCGCAAACATTAAAAGAAAGCCTTCTGTTTGCAATAATTTAGGAATGAAGGATTTGTGCCAGTGTTTTTGGCTATTTCAATGACATTTTAATTGCCGGGCATTGTAGATTCATATTTATTAGATAGGAATGCGCAGTCTGTTTACTGTGACGTTCAAAGAAGTATAACTACCTTGAGTGCGTCAGTATCTTAGGTACTTACTGGTAGGTCATATTCTTAAGTCACCTAGGAACCCTTATCTCTAACACTACATAATAATATTATAATGCCTGTCCTCTACACTTTCGTACTAAACAAAGCTGTGATGGCCCACTTCGGAGAAGCGCGCATATCCCTGTAAGAAGCACTCACGCGTCAGTCACCAGCCTCTAGCATTGCAGACCAAATAGGGGTAGCATGATGTAACAAACGTACAAAGAGCGTCCGCAGAGTGCCCCGTTGCATACCTGCAACCCCTGATGCACCCTATTAGCCGCCTCTTATGAGAAACAGTGGGGCATAGGTACCGTGATAAGATTCTTTAAGCGCCCTCTTAGCGCGGTGGGTTGGTACCCTGCGTTGTTTACTTCTGCCAAATAGTAAAGCGTGTTTTCCAGTCGCGTGCAATAATATACTAGGCATTATTAGGTTTAGTGACAAACAATATCAGCGTAAATTGAAATCACTTCATTAGCCACTTGTTGGCAAATACTCAGCAAATAAAATGTAATGAAATGACTACGTAAACATTATGAATAATATTTAAATAAACGGGAAAAAGCTACAATATAGTATAATCGCGGTCTTGCTTTTTATGGCTGGTAGGAATAAACAGTTAGGTCACCTGAGACATAATCCAAATCAATGCCAATAGAATTTGAGTGCGTTGACGATCTTTAGGAGTGGGGAGGGTAGACTGTAGGTTGGTGCAACAACAAATCTGCCACTTCATGATGGTTTTGTTTTTTTCTTCTTATATACAGGCACGGCAAAGTAACTCCACTACACGTGCTGGTAAGTGGAATGCATTCAAAATAGATTATCGACAGATGAGAGATAATTATCCATCGACACAATTATACCAGCCTGTTCAAAACCGGATCACAGGCTGATTCCGGACGCGGGACTTGGGCCGTTGTGGTGGTTTTACACCTTGTGTACGGTGGTCGCTATCCGGGCGGATACAAAATTTTACAACCAGTGTCTGATACAAAAGCAACTCCGAACCAGCTCATACATGCGATTGGAAATGCTATTCTCAGATTGGCTCTACTATCCTTTATCTTCCAGGCAATGGCTGGTACAGCACCAGCCTACTAGCGATCCTCAGCACGTCGACCTTCGCCATGGTTCTGGACATGTTTGGCCTCTCCGTGGTGGTGTCGGGCGCCACCTGCGATTTCGACCTAGGCCTCACGGAGACAAGCGTCATTCTATCCATGCCGTTTGTTGGTGCGTTCAATTTTAGCTAGCAAAGAAACTAATAGACATTTAAACAAAGTTTATGTCCCAGACTCATATTTTCAGAAGATATTCGTTGTCAATAATATAGCCTCATTTAAACGGATTAATAGTTATTGATAGTAATAATCGTACGCAATAACTGCTAGCAATTATTTTATACAAGAATCGCTTGAGCAACTTTCTCGCCTACCACGGCTGTTTAGAAAGAAGAAGAGAGAAAGAAAGAAGGAAGTTTTATTATTGGTACAATATTGCACACGGAAAACACAAACACATCTCATATTATAAAGTAGAAAAATAAAAAGCAATTATTGTATAATGACTTCTTATATTTACGCGAATGTTAGACATTGAAATAAAACTATTTTGCGGATTTTATCGCGGTTTTTTAATTAATATTTTCTCCCGACGTTTCGAAGGCTTTGCAGCACTTCGTCCGCCCCGTGACCACGAAACGTCGGGAGAAAATATTAATTAAAAAACCGCGATAAAATCCGCAAAATAGTTTTATTTCAAAGCAATTATTGTACCAACAATGGGCCTCCCATTCAGCTAAATGCCACGGTACCACCAATGCACACGATTGACACGATGATATTTTTTCTCGAACGTGAGAGTATCATAATATTTTTTGTAATATCTGTAAAGTTTCATGAGACTCTTATGCGATTATTGTTTAGACCAGGCAAGTATTGCCTGTCAACGCGGGCGAGAATAACCTCACCCGTAAACATGTTCAGATGGAGCGGCAAGAACATAGATCTTAAATGAGCAAATGAGCAAAGAATTTAGAAAGATTGTGGTCCAAATTGAGGTCAAAAAAGCTAAACAGTTCGGTATCATACAGAGCTTTATAATTCGAACTGGCGTGACTGTTTTGATATTTATAGCTAGGAAAATAGCTTGGCTCCTTATTGCATAAAAATTTCGCCTTCCAGGTCCCATCGCCATGGCGTTCCCTTGGGGATACATCTCAGACACATACGGTCGCAGGAAGAGCATGCTCATTGCCCTGTGGGTGAGCTTCGTGGTATCTTCCATCAGCACCTTCTCACCAAACTGGATCCTCTTGGCAGTTTTGAAGTTAATCAGCACGAGTTTGTAAGTAATTAAAATTTAAAAGTTAAAATAAAGTCTAATAAGATTCGAAAGGTCTATTTTTGTAACATGAATTGTACTCTTTTCTGTTGGTGCTTATAAAAAAATTAATATTGATGCATTACCAAGTCCTTTTTAAAAAATTGTGAAGGTGAAATGTTTGGGGGACTATGGGGTAGGAAATAAACCAATTAGGCAGAAATTACACTGTATTAATAAAGTACTTTTTTTATGGAAAATAAACCAAAACAAAATATTCCACATCTTTTCTTTTGGTTTATTTTAAGTGAGTTTTTTTCTTTAAATCCCAAACTTTGGGGCGTCTTAACTATGTTTGAGAGTATTATAAAGCATCTGCTTTTCAGATATCTATCTGGCAACAATGCTGGGAATTGAACCTGGACCTCTCATTCTAAAACCGTTTCTTGGTTTAGTATCATCATATGTCACTGAAACAACGTGGCAGAAGCTGTTTAAGCTACTTTAATTATAAACTTTATTTAGTTGCAGCTGCGCGCAGTCCGCCGCGTACACCTTGCTGGGTGAGTGCAGCACGGAGAAGAGCCGTGACGCCTACATCCTCATCATGACCAGCTTGCTAGACTTCAGTTTAGCTTTCTACGTCAGTAAGTACTACTTAAGACTTTAGATCAAATCCCCCTGTTTTATATCCGGGCATAGCATAGTAACTTCTCTAAATCTGATTTAGGTTCAAGAAATTTGACGAGCAACGAGGGACGTTTACATTTTCGATGGTTAGCTCAAGTATGCCGACCTATTTAATTGCTGCTTCGCGTCCAGGTAAAGGATCCAGTGCTATAAAAGAGAATACGAGAATACTGACTGGTCAGATGATAAGCGCCTGTTTACGGAATGTACCGCACCCTACAAAATTTTATCAGTGGCAAAGCGATGCTGTGTTTCAATTTCACATTGAAGCTAGTGAAAATGAAAACATTTGGCGGATTGACATATTTTAAATTATTTAGGCATAATAATGGGCCCCACAATGTGTTTGTTCTGAACTATGCATTCATGTATTTTATCATTTAATGAACGTGTTATTTGTCTTACCAAGTCATGCCGAAAAACAGCTTTATTCGATTTGAATAAAATGTTATCCATGATTTCTTGCATGCCGCTTTACTTGTCAATTATAGCATAACGTCTAATACTTCCAGCATTTGCTTATTTCATCATGAACCTGGATTTCGTCTACGACCTGGGCTACATCACCTTCACACCCTGGCGTTTGCTGAACCTGGTGCTGTCACTACCCCTGGGGCTGGGAGCGTTGGGCACGTACTTCTACTACGAAAGCCCCAAGTTTTTGGTTAATGTTGGAAGAAGTGATGAAGCTTTGGATGTCTTGAGGAATATCTGGAGACGTAACGGAGGACAAGGGAAGTATCCTGTGAGTATTTTTAGTGTTTTGAGACAAATGAAGTTAGACTTATCCTGGACACTATTTTAGGTTATGCAATTATTGTATATTATGATCTTACTAATATTATAAATGCGAAAGTTTGTGAAAATGATTGGATGTTTGTATGTTTGTTAGAAGTAATCGCAGAAACTACTGAACGGGTTTTGGATAAAATTTGGCACGCAGGTAGATCATGTCCTGGACTCCTGGATAACACATAGGCTACTTTTTATCCCAGTAATTTGCTCCATTGGGAAATAATGGACATTTTTATAGGATTATTTAAATAGATGGCGCTGCAACGTACTTACTGTGTTTTATTTAGTTATCTATAAAAAAAAACTAATATAAGCTTACAGTGAAGAGTACACCAAAACGCTTATATGATAGTTAAATTAATATTACAACAAGAACATTAAATTATTGTAGGTACAGTTGACTCACTATAATTCATATTTCTTAGGAACAAGTACACATTTTTACTAATAGTATGAACTCCATCAGCAAGTATGTCAGCATCCAATCCGCACTCCAAAATTGAGTTTATCAAAGTGATTGCCTTCGCGGTCGGACTGCTGCTAGAATGCGTTAACCTCCATGCAGGACTCCTACTCCTCCTTTTAGGGACTTTTGTAGCGGGAAAGGCTTTTCTCACGCGGGTGTGGCCGCGAGCAACACCTAGTAGATCAATAAGAGAGTTGGAAGGAACTGAGATGAAACGAAAATAATTAATTTTTTTTTTATTGCATTGCGTGACGAGACGAGCATGCCGTTCGCCTGATGGTAAGCGATACGACCACCCATAAACAGTAGCAACACCATCCAGCACCTTGACTCACAAAGTACTGTGTGGCATTCCACTGCGCTCGTCATCCTGAGACATAAGATGTTAAGTCTCATTATGTCCAGTAGTTATACTGGCTACAATGTCCTTCAAACCGAAACACAACAGTGCATGCACACTGTTGCTTGGCGGTAGAAATAGACATTGCGGTGGTACCCACCCACACGGCCTCTTACATAATGAGAGACCTACCACCAGTATTCCAATTGGTGTATATTGTATTATTGGCCTAGTTAAAGTACTGTAGCTTGGTTCGAGTTCCTGAACGTGCGGCTTGCAGTATTAAATGTCCTAAGTATTTTAATATTGTATATCTGCCTGTAAGGGGATTCTTCACAAAGGCATTGATTTCATGCGTAAAAAAATTGTAACGAGTTTACATCATTGTCTATTAAGGGCAGGTAAACATTGATATGGATAGACTTTATTACCATTACGGGACATGAATGTTGACGAATCATTTTCTTGTTACGTCTCCAATACCTTGGACGATATGACGGTATCCACGACGGTTTTCACAAAACTTTATTCCTTTTAGGTAAGCAAAGTATACTTGGAAGAGGAAGGCAACGTGAAAGCAACGGATTTATCGTTCCTGCGCTCCCTATGGGACCAAATAATACCCCTATTCAAGCCTCCCCTCCTCTACCGGAGTTTGCAACTGTACTTTTTAATTGCTGTGGTCTTTAGCACGTGAGTAATTTGTTATTAAGCGAGACAGTTTGGAGAACAATAAAACTTCACATGTTATGGAACTTTCCAGTTTCCTGGGTGACGATTGCAGTATTGCTTTTAACTCATCAAAGAAGATCTAAGCTTATGCCTAGAAAATTATGAGAAGTTGGGGAAGGATTTTTCCGAGACTCCATGGTGGCGTTAGTTATATTACGTATCGGTACGACTACCGCGCTAAGGTGTCGGGATCCAATCCTTGATTGGACAAAGCAATATTGATTTTTCTATGTAATGTCAGCACGATATCTGATATTTGTGTACAATATAGTTAAATATAGGCTCGCCCTTATTACATTATGTCACGAAATACAAATGGTAAGAAGAAGGCGCACTAGTTGCACCTCTGGATAAAAGGTGTGAGTATGTGTATTATGTGTGGACGTTAGAGTATATATGCTATAAACAAAATGTTCCTCTTTCCAGTAACAACAGCTACTACATCTGGTTTCCGTTTCTGGCGGAGAATTTCGCTTCTAGTTTCTCATCATCAGACGGTAACTCGACTCTGGAAGAGGCCAATGGCCTGTGCAGCATCATCGTCAGTGAGCATCAGGCCGCTACCAGTGGTGTTAGTATTTTATATCTATATAGTGATGCGGTCATCATCTCTAAAAAGTTTGTTTAAATTCAGCCCTTTTTCGTCAATCTTTTGTACCTCTCAAAATATCAGGCATTTAAACTTACAATATTTTTGGTACTTAATGTAAGTTTTAATAGTAGTGGTCACTGCACTTTAGTAAACCTATAAAAAATAGGCATAGCCTATGTAGGTAAGTGACCTTAACAGTCTAAAAGACCTTTACGCTTTAATAAACACCAATTGTAGCATTTTACCACTTTAAAATGATAATTGAAGGACAGTTAGTCAATCATAGTCAGAGACCACTCTTCTCCCAGATTCCTAATATTTTTTAAACTCCCAGGCAATCTGTTCAACTACCGTGGACCTGAGCTTGGTCTGGTCCAGCCTCGCCCAAGGAGCCAGCTTCGTGGTGATCCTCTTGCTGATCTCTCAGATAGCGTATCGTAAGAAGATGTTGATGATCATCATTCTCTTGATCTCTGGCTTCTCAACCCTGGGCGCGGTGGTCATCAACGACAGCGTCACCAGTTTTGTTATGTTCTTCGGGCTGCTATTCAATGAATTGTGTATAGGATTCATTTTCTCGTATTTTGTGGATTTATATCCCACGTCGTATAGGTAAGTTTATTTTAAAGGATTCAATAATATCCATGTCTAGAGTTTTAGTCACAATTGAGCAAAATGTTTCATCGATAACATTGTAACATAATATATACCTTTAATATAGCATCTCGTTCATTAAGTCCTAGTACAAGGTACTTGTCCAATATAAAGTAACTAAATACAATTAAACTTTGTCAATTATGCTCCCAAATATTAATAAAATGAGTACCAATTACTCTTGTCCAATATGGTTAATTAACTTGTTAAAAGTTAAATGTTGTGAAACAAGATAACACTTCTGTAATGTTTTATGTGTTTCCAGGGGTACAGCGGCGTGCGTGGGTGTGATGGTGGCGAGAGCCAGCGCCCTCGGCGGCGTCAACATCCTCGGTGCCTTCATCATGTCCCACTGCAGCGCCACCTTCTACGGCACCTTCGCGTTAATGCTTTGTATGTTAATGATAAGACCTTAAGGTCCAATTTCACCAATTTCTTATTTAATGGGCGTTAGTTAATCGGGCATTAAAATTAACGCGAATGTTAAAGTATCGCGCGTGCCATGAAAGAACGCCTAATTAAGGAAGATAATTACCTGTTAGGACATGATGTGACACTCAAAAAGCTTAACAGTTCGTTAAGATGGTTAACAGATTGTTAAAGTTACTAACAGAGCATGGTGAAATGAGACCTTATCCTTTTTTATCGGACAGTTATGTTGGGCTCATTGATCGTACACATGAATTTTACAGCCGATCGTTGGGTTACCCTCCATCACGCTGGGCCATGTTCCCAAATACTATTTTAACCCTCAACGGTTACAACCAAAACCCAGTGTGGCCAACATTCTTCAGGGTATAAGCGGATGCTGCCTTACAATTAACTGAGTATAACCCATGCTCCCTTTTTACACGCTTTATATTAGCTTCACTTGTATGTTTGTTTGTATGTTTGTATGTTTGTAACTCTCCGACTCCGACTCCTTTGGGCGCGATTTTGACCCACTTTAAACGGTCAGATTTTATTCAAACTTTGTAGGTTTGTCGAGGACCGATAACAATACACTAATTTGATAAGATTATGCCATTATTCAATTTGCAAAATGAGATTTTTGACAATTTATATATTTTTTAGTAACATTTGTTGGACAATAGTAGAACAGAACTAAAAGATTAAAAATAAATAATAGTTTAAAAAATACTAAAAAACACGCTTTATTTATTAAAATCCAACTAAAAAATAGAAAATAAATTTGAATTAAGAATAGTGTAAATAAGAAAAAAATGTATTTTATTTAAAAAAAAGCGTGGGGTGCATGGTGACAATAGTTATAAATATTTTATTGACAGATAATATGTGTAGAAGTATTATATATCATTTTGATAATATCTTAAAAAGCACCCCGCGCTTTTTTTTACAATAAAATACATTTTTTATTTATAGTATCTTCGTGATGACATTTAAGTTTACGTCGTTTGGCTTTCTGTTTATTTGTCTTTAAAAAATGATCCTAATCAATTGAAGCGCAAATGTTGGAGGGATGAAATTTTCATAAGACAAGTGTATGATTTAACAAATAAGAGCAAAAAGTGATGGAATAAGGGCCACGAACATGCGGCTATTGGCCATAGAAAATGTCATTGGCAGCGACGTAACCATGGAATTATGTACTATGTACAACCACGTAGTCATATAATCATCACCATATTATATAATTCATTTTTATTGCAGGTGCTGTAGCGGTGTCATTCTTGCTGCCTCCAGATAAAACGCAAAATAAAACCGTTAGTACATGAATAAGGATTTAATTTCACTACCACCCCGGCTTCAGTTTCGGTTACTCTAATCGCATAGAAGTTTCCACACGGGAGCCGTATACAGCCGACAAAGGAAAAATAAATACTTTCTTGGCACAAACGGACGGCTATTCGTAAAAAATAAACTCAATTCCTTTTATAACAAACTTGTAAAAGTATTTTGGCTCCACAATTAAGTGTGAACAAAACTCCCTACTTTTGTCATTCTTCCGCTCATTAAAATCTCTATGAAATTAAATATACTTTCCATCCGTTATTCTGTTGCTGCGTGAAAGAAGACAAACAAACAAACTTTCGCTTTTTAATAATAGGAGAAATGATAAAGTTGATTGATGATAAAACTTTAGTAGATATTATTAGATAATATTATTAGAGATTAGTAGGATATATATATCTAGGCATTATTTTCTATCCGACCGGATAGCGATCACCGTACATGAGGTATTAAAATACGCCGTAGTAGCACGGTAGTAGCCCACGCGAGTGTGCCGCATTCCGGGATCAGTCATCAGCCTGTGTATATCCTGTATAAACAGGCCGGCATAATTGAGTCGACTGACGAGTGACAAGCATCGCTCGTCAGTCAACAGTCTATTTGGACCCTTCCCCGTTTACCATCAGGTGCAGTGGGGACACTGCCTTTCCAGTATAAGTATAAAAGGAAAAATAATCTATACATATAAATAAAATTGGAGTGTCTGTTTGCAATATTGAAATAACCGTTTTTTACTAAATGTATATGAATATATATACGGTACATACACCAAAATATCATTTTTTACAATTTTTGTCTGTCTGTCTGTTTGTTCCGGCTAATCTCTGAAATGGCTGGACCCTTAGAATAATGGCTGGACCGATTTTGACGGGACTTTTATTGGCAGGTAGCTGATGTAATAAGGAGTAACTTAGGCTACTTTTTATCCCGGGAAAATATAAAGCGGGCCTTTTATCCCGGGAAAACTCATTCACGCGTGCGGAGCCGCGGGCAACAGCTATTTAAAATATAGCCGTGGCCCAACAAGCGGTGAATGTTGGAAGAAAAGCGTAAGACTGCAACTGAGATTTCGACGGCGCATTGTTTCAATTTATGAGTTGTAACCGAGATGCATGTATAAAGGCCACCTTTGTTGCGAAGGGGTAAGCAGAGGTTCTGTTGCTCTGACCTTATTTCCATCCCGCAATATTTAACAAGCCCATTCTTCTTCTTACACATTATAAAAGAAAGTCCCCCGGGCCTCGCAGCGTTTGTCTATCTGTCTGAGCGCGATAAAGAGACTATCCTGCCCTCACACCCGCCACTGTAACTCCTGTAAGCCAGGATCAGCAATGGCACGCATTTTATGACACCGAGCGGTGAAGCTCGGCGAGTCTCAGGGAACACTAATCTGTCTTAAACCCGCAACGAAATTAATCAAATAGAAGGATAGGGAGGAGTTGGAAATATTAATTGTCCACTTCCCTCGATAGCAAAACGGGCGACAAAAATAATGAAATAAGGAGGTATTTTAACCTCAAGTTTAGAGACGCTTACAACTAGAAAAGCCAGTTGTAAAGCACCACGGATAAAATTTGAATGAAAGGGTCCTATCATATGAGCTGTCAAATTTGATTCCAATAATAGGCATGGCAAAAACGCCGGAAAGCACGGTAATTCCGTCTAGTCTCTACAAGGTCCATGTTGTATACAAACCCAGATGTTATTTGCATACTATCCAACATGATGTTGCGTTCATCATGGCAAAGACCACACTTCCAAATTACGTGATGTGCAGATTGTTCATATACATAACCAGGTGTAGAGCATGGGCACAGAGGAGAGTCAACCAGCCTAAATGAAAATAGTTTGCCCTTAAAATTACCGTGCCCGGTAAGAAATTGACACAATGATCTATTTCTAGCCAAGTTTTATTTAGGCGATCGCGAACGCACGGAAATTATTTATATAAATGACGCCCTTTCGATGATACGTCCCACCGATATTGCCATTCGTTTAACAGCTCATTGTGTACATCAGTGTGCGGTTTAAATAATGTATTGATTTTTAAGAGCTCACGCGCCGTAAGAAACCGTTTGTCCATATCCTCTCTGGTGGAGTAATACATAGCGGCACGACGCTGTACCTCCAAATCGACTGGGAGTACGCCCGCAAGGACAGGTAAAGCTTCCGTACTAATAGTTCTATACGCCTTACACAAGAATATCAACGCCAGACGTTGACTCTGGAGCAGTTTTCTGCGCACAGCACCGATAGTAGCCCTATCGGCCCATACAGGTGACCCGTATGTAATACATGCTAAGTAAGTCGCTCCATAAATGACTTTGAGTGTAGCGAAAGATAATCCCCACGTAGAAGTCGATATCCTTGTCAAAGCGTAAAAGTTCCTTTTTGATTTTTTTCCAGCGTTTCTTATATTTTCCAGAAAAGAAAAATTTATCTCTAAGATTAACCCTAAATAACAAACCGATTCTTTTCTCTTGACGGTGATATTATTAAATTTAATTCGCGGTGGTGATTTTAATATTCCTTTTAAAAGCAGTTGGAACGTTTTCTACGGTGCGAAGGTAAGGCGGTTTCTTTCACCCCATTCAGATATTAATTGTAAACAAGTCTCCGCCAAACTTTCTAGCCCCGATCTACTATTTGACTCTACGAGTAATAGGCCGTCATCCGCATATCCGGTCAAAGTGTACCCCACGGGTAAAGGAATCGAAAGAAAATCATCGAAGCCCAAATTCCATAAATAAGGACCTACAACCGAACCTTGTGGACATCCCATCGTCAGCGGCTTCGACACGGCGTGGTGGCCAAGTTTCAGTTTGGTTGTTCCGTACGAGAAGTAAGTGTAGATAAGGGAATATATATTCCTATAGCAACCTCGTATTTTTAACTTGAGAAGTATCATAGGCCACCAAGCATTATCGAAGGCACCGGAGATGTCTAGAAAGATACCAAGTACATATTTATGTTCCGATGTACTCACCGTTCTTCTAACCGATATAGCCGCGTCAGTAGTCGACCTACCTATTGGTAAAACCGAATTGGTTTTTGTGGAAAACTGGTCCGCCCGGTAAGAGACGAAGAATGATAAGACGTTCTAGAAGTTTACCTAAAGATGGTAACAGCGTTATAGGTCTGTATGACTTGGGATCATCGGGAGACTTATCGCCGCTTTTAGGTATTATTCGAATGAAACCAGAACGCCATATTCGCGGAAATATACCTTCAGCAATACATCGATTAAAAACAGTTAGTAACGCCTCACCGGCTGATTTACACGCTTCTTTAATTTAGTTAAATACCTAAACCGATGGAGTATAGTATTTTCCGGTGAATTTAGGCAAAAGTTATGTGTAATTCCGTCTGGGTGGGTACCACGGCAATGACTATTTCTACCGCCAAGCAGCAGTGTGCATGCAGTGTTGTGTTTCGGTTTGAAGGACATTGTAGCCAGTGTAACTACTGGAAATAATGAGTCTTAACATCTTATCCCTCAGGATGACGAGCGCAGTGGAACGCCACACAGTACTTTGTAACTCAAGGTACTGCATGGTGTTACTATTGTTTATGGGCGGTCGTATCGCTTACCGCCAGGCGAACGGCATGCTCGTCTCGTCATTCGATGCAATAAAATAAAAATAAAAAAAA
Source organism: Sphinx pinastri (assembly GCA_947568825.1). Lineage (NCBI taxonomy): Eukaryota > Metazoa > Arthropoda > Insecta > Lepidoptera > Sphingidae > Sphinx > Sphinx pinastri. The sequence continues at coordinate 787,169 of OX387627.1, read as the reverse complement.
TATGTTTTCCTTCCCCGTAAAGCGCTCAAGTATTGATAAACAATAAACACATAATTTCGAAAAGTCACGAGGTGTGTACCTTGGGTTTTAAACTTGCGGACATCTGTCTCCGCAAGCCATTTCAATCCCAACTAAACTATCGTGGAGATTTTCGAATGATTTTTATTTATCTTATGACGTTGACTTGTATACGTCGAGATCTACTGTGTAGAACGCATAATAATATACAGTTATTAGTGAAAGAATTTTCAAAATCGGTCCAGTAGTTCCTGAGATTGGCGCGTTCAAACAAACAAACAAACAAACTCTTCAGCTTTATATATTAGTATAGATAGGTCAAATACCCGGTAGTACAGTAAAATTGGATAATTATTATTAAGTTAATTTGTCACTTTTGCGAGTTCTTGAGGTCAAGATCAATACTTACCTTACTTTTAAAACCTTGGGAATAAAACTATGTCACTTTTCCAAATCGTTTTATCGGTGCAGTGATACAGTAAAGTACGCGAACTGAGGCTTTATATCCGTCCTTTTAGCCGGTCAAAAGAAATCGTGCGATTTTTTATTTGAATAGATAATATATTAGACTTGCTGACTATAACATGTTTTGTTAAAAACGGGCTTGTAAATATATAATGGTATAAGAAATCCCTAGGAGACCTCGTCCCTAGGGGACTCGGCAACACTAGGGAGGGATTCTCCAACGCTTTGGGCGCTGGTACCCTCTTGGGTAATATATTGGTACTCTTTTTTCTTATGCATCATTATTTATTATTAGGGGGTGGGGTTTTTATGTATTTTTTATATATATTATGTATATGTATACGTCGGGTATATCCTGACATGATATCGTTCTCTTACGTACGTTTTTACAAAACAGACAGCACCCCAAAACGCCCTTATATACATATATACTTATAATATTTACGTTTTTGTGGTTCACAATACAATTCTTCCTGAGAGGAATAATATTGCGAGCCTCTTCCCTCCTCTTTTACCCGGGCTTGAGACCGGCATCCATGTTCTCCAGGTGTATTGTTATGGAGAGTAATGGTGGCAGAGCTTTGAAAAAAAAACATAGTAGGAAAGTAGTTGATAGAGTTGTTATTTCAAATAATATGAATTGAAATGAAACTATTAAAACGGATATTATCGCGGTATTTTTTTATTTTATTTTCTCCCGACGTTTCGAAGGCTTTGCAGCACGTCGTGGTCACGGGGCCGACTCAGTCGGTTCGGAATATGACGACGCGGCGCCTAACGACGTCTAATTAATTACTCTTTCGTAACCTACATTTGATGGTCGGTGGCCATACAATGGATAAAGTAATTTGGTTAATTATTGACTATTAAATATTGAACGATTTTTTATTTTTGACCGACTCCAAAAGGATATAAGTTATGTATTCGTCTAATTTTTTTAAATGTATTTAGCGATATTCTTTTATCCCGTGATCTGATTTAAATGATTTCCTCGCGATGGATCCAGTATAGCTTCGGAATGGTCCCATTTCAATTTAATTCGTATATGACCTTGAACTTCGCAGATGCAGAAGGGAACTCCTCAAAATCATATAGGATTTTGATGATTCTTTTTAAATAATATAAACTGAACTCAAAATTAAGGTTTAAGGTACCTCAAAGGGTAGACAGAAATTTATTACATCCACATTTTCCCAATTACGATAAGTCCCATATAAACTAGGGCGAGCTTATTGCCATTCAATGGACAAAAAAGCAATATCACTTTAACCAAGCGGGGATTGAACCCGAGACTACAGCGCGGCAGCCGTACTATGTACGCAATACAAAATGGAGGCAATCAGTTTAAGCAGCCATTTATTACAATTATATTATGTTTGAATATAAATAAAATAAAGATATAAAAAAATAATATTTAATTGTAATCAAGTAAATATTTAACCAAACTGTTTCTAAAAGTCTTTTGTCAACACAATTCAGTTATTGATTGTACGTTTGACAATTCACACGCAGTCTCTTCGTGGAATAGACAAAGCAAACGTTACTGCCAGTTGTCAACGGATTCATTTAATGGTACCAATCTAATTAATTAAATTCTGGTGGATTTTTGTTTTAATTTGTTAACTCCGGTAATTTTGTTTTTTGCGTACTTTTTTTTATTGTATTGTTTGAAATTTCGCACGCATTTTTAAGTATAACCTAATATTCAACTACATTTTCATCAAACTGAGCTACTGGTTTGTAACATAGATTGTATAATCTATTGAGTAAAAGACTTACTAATTGCAATCAGCCCTGTATTATATACTGCCCACTGCTGAGCACGGGCCTCCTCTACTACTGAGAGGGGTTAGTTAGCCCTTAGTCCACAACGCTGACCTAGTGCGGGTTAGCAGACTTCACATACCCTCGAAATTCTTATGGAGAATTCTCAGGTATGTTAGGTATGTATGTAGGTTTCCCGATGTTTTCGTTCACCGTTGAAGCGAACGATAATTGATAAACAACACGAAACTTCGAAAAGTCAGAGGTGTGTGCCTTGGGTTTTGAACCTGCGGACATTGTCTCGGCAGACCGTTCCATTCCCAACTAGGCTATCGTCCACTCTTACTCAATTAATATATTATTATTAGCATAGACTAGTGAAGATTGAGGGCGTGGTCAGCACATCACGTGACCATAAGATCGTTGGGTGGTCTGACTGCTGACGTCATGGAACCAGTCGTGGAGGAAAGTCGCGCGCCCACTTTTATTCACTCTTTGCCTTCTCTAGTTGGCCGAAACTCTTGTCAATTTATTATATAAAAATATTAAGTTAAATAAATATTTTTCATTATATATTTTTGGTGTAATTGTTGAGATTGATTCGAAATCGTGATTTAAATTATATCGTTTGTCGTTGTAATATATTTTTAAAGATAATTTAAGTCTTTGCTAACAATATCTAATTTAAATTCCAATATCTTACTAACATTAGTTATATATTAAAATTCATTTGTTAAATAGTTTCTCGATAGCGGTGAAAACGAGTTCTATTTTGGATAAGCGTCAAAACTGTTAATAAAATAGTTAAAACTAGAATGATACTGCAGGAATGCGGTTAACATCTATAACTAGTTATCGACGCAGCAGTAAATCGACCGGCAAAGTTGTGATCAAGTCACTGGAGAAGTAAATCAACAGGCAAATTTGCAATCATTCGAAACCGATGATTTAAATTGCCGAGATAAAACCCCGGACTTGAGGGTTATCACGTACCAAAGAGGTATCCATATTAAGTGGATAGCTGATAATGGCGAACAAAGAAGATGGTGACCACGAGAAGACACACAAGGAAAGTGACCACCATAAGAAGGATTCTGTTTGGACTATCAGCCAGAACAGCCAGGAGTATGCCTTCCCCTACGAAGATGCTATTAACTTAGCGGGTGAGTTAATATAAAAAATATGCCATCAAAACAAAACTATAAAAAAAATTAAGTCTCGCAACTCAGTTCTTCTACCGTAAAAAAATGTGAGATCCGTGTAATACCAAGTCGGTTAATTTATTGAGTCCCTACTTAAGGGACGTTTTGTTTTAAGTTATAACGTAATTAGCTAACTTAACAACATCTTATAGTGACCATATCAATATTAAAAATCTTTTATGTTTTAAATAAAATATATTGACTTGGCCATTTCAGGCTTCTAGTTTTATCCACAACGAAGTTATAGGGGGTCGAAAATGGGCTGAACTGCTTCGATAAAAAGATGAAATGAAATGAAATTTTATTTGCATGATTGTGGTTGTATATACAAATAGCATAATATAATTACAGAATTCAATAATCAGTGTCTCACAATCTGTCATTTTTGACGTGCAAATATTTATGATAGTTTTTATAGTTATTATTATTTATTATGATAGTAATAGTTTCAAGGAGAAAAAAACGGATAGTTATATCAATAGTGATTTTAGATTTATCTTAGTAGTATTTAAGTATCTATAGGTAAAAATCCAAATGTTAGTCATTAGTATACATTATAATTAAAATATACAATATTAGGTATGTCATTTCTATTATTTATTAATATTTATGTCATTTAAAAAGTCATTTATATTGTAATATAGTTTGTTTATAAGCAGTTGAGTTAATTTATTTTTAAATTCATTTAATGTACTTTGTTTTAATTTCTCGGGCAAATTATTGTAAATTTTTATTGCCATACAGTACGCATTTTTTATAAAAACATTGCGCCTTTGTAGAGGTGATAGATGATAGATGGTGCGGCCGTGCCGCTTTTTTGCTAAACTTGGCGGGGGCACTGCCGTGCCCCCAGATATAAGTGATAGAAAAGTTTTAATGTGTTATAGAGACCTTTTTTGTGGGTAAAGAACGCGTAATTCGTACCACCACTGGGGGGTGAATGGTTTCACTAGTCTTACGGTCCAATGACGCTCAGGTGTATAGCATTGTCCGAACGAGCATTGGGCCGAGTTCCTAATTATGTATCACACATAGTTGGGCCTCTGCACAGACAACGGCATACCGACCAAAACCCGCGGAGACCTTTAGCGCATTCGTTACTATAGAGATATGATTATCCCATTTTAACCTCCTTTACTTTCAAAGGTTGTCAACGCACAATTTTTTCGTCAACACATAAGCATAACATCACACCGTTGCCCACTTCAGGGGTAGGGAGAGCTATATGACACGAATGTTTAACCAGCTATGTCAGGTCACATGAAATATACTTAAAGTCCCATACATATTTTAGAATTCCTAGGTAACTTGTATTTCGGGGATGATAATTCACAATTAGACTGCCCGTTTGCTAGTTACCTAACCTTTTTATAAAATAAGCGTATGGGATATTTGGACAGAACCGCGCGATGTCCTGTGTGGTGGACTTTCGATGGTGAAAAACTGTAGCATCCCGTATTAACTTTTTTACTGCCGTGTATATGCCGTTTACGGAAATTTGCTATTCTCATAAGCATGTTGACTGCTTTTACATAAAATTGTTTGTTTTTGTAATCTAATTATAGTTTATAATCTGCATATATTTATTATCCGCGTAAGTAAACAATACAATTGATTTTCCACGGCTTTGCATTTGCAGCGACTTGCAACCTCGTATTACGGAATCAAAACAAATGGAACTGGAAGAGAGGTTTCTTTTATTCCGATTATCGTCCACGACCACTATTTGAAGCAAAGCACAGTGGACTGATGCGATTTTGGGTGAGACATACGGTCACGGCTGACGCACTAAACACACACACAATCAAACCTTTTTTACGCGACTACGGCGAAGCCAGGAAGGGTAATGATTTTAACACCCTATGTATGTATGTATCCATTTTATGTTCCACTCTAGCGTCGCTCCTATTGAACCGATTTTGACAAACGAGATGTCTATCGATTCGTATTTATTTTCCGATGGTTATAGGCTATATATTTTCCTTTTTTTTATTTGCTTTCCAATTACACGTAAAATAATGGTATTTGCATTTAAGTAACATATTGAAAGTGTGATTAAATGGAATCATATACCTTTTAGAACAATCAAAGTAGTATATATTCTTATCTATAGAATTTCCGCAGCCAAACATTTATTTTTTATTTAATTTTATAAAGAAATTCATTATATCATAATGGTTTGCTAAATCTGAAATATACATAGCAAAAACCAAACGAAAAATGTTGAGACTACAGCAATATGAAATGAAATGAAATAATTTATTCGAACCCATAAAATGTTATACATTATTTAGATTCCGTCAATATTAACTCTACCACCAGTTCGGAAAGCAGTTCTCACTAGAGAAGAACGGGCAAGAAACTCTAGTGTTGCTCTTTTCAAAATCAGTTCAAGGTATAAAATACAATGCATTATGTAGAGAAAAAAAATATAATTCAGTATTTGTTAACTTTTGTTTAGAGCAGTTCATTTATATACTCGCAAAATAGGTAATAAATTTTTAAATTCCAACACTAGTGCATAACTATCTCAGGCATCATGTAATAATTTGATCTGAAATGTTCAAGATGTCGCTATTAATCTAAGTTCAAGATATACTTAGATATAGTAAGCGAAAAGGGCAGACCAGTCCACACAAGCAGCACTCGTTCACGAGTATGACGCATGTGCCAGCCATCGGCCTCCTCAACCATATTACAGGGAAGTGGCCGACCCGGCACACGACGCCGCCGCAGGCACAGACAGTTAAGGAGTATGTCATACCCAAGCCGCTCACAGATGGAAACAAAGAAACTTTATTGAAACGAAAAACATGATTCCAAAGAAAATCACATGAAAAAATTTAATCCCAGGCTTTTTTATCCTCTATGTATTCTGAAATCTTGTAATAAGCTTTATTACATAACTTTCGCTTAATAGTGGTTTGGAATTTACCAATGTTGAAACACTTAATTTCAGTGGGAACTTTGTTATAAAAATGTATACAGTAACCCTTAAAAGATTTGCTGATTTTTTGGAGCCTTGTTTTATGATTAACTAGATTATTTTTGCTTCTAGTATTTAAGCCATGGATAGCGCAAACTTTTGGAAAGTATCTGATTCCATTGTAATAAATTCTTTATTAGGTAAAACAAGAATATTGACAGACTAGAACTAGGTTATACGCACAGAGCTACCTACATAGCCATGGTTAATAGAATGGAGTATTATGAGATAATCAAGCTGAATGGACCTAAGACAACCTTAGGGTGAAAAGCTTTTTACTGAATTCGAACAAAGCTGATGTCGTGGCGTGTACCTCGAAAGTTCAATTTTGGCTTTATTGTAATAAAACGGAGAAAAGAAGCCAGAAGAGCTATCCCAGGAGTTTGTTGCAGCTGCATTGCACGATGGCTGTTGCTCAGATGTAATGCATATTGTATATTCTCGTATTTCGCCAGCTGATCAATTTCTCGAAGAAGTTTTAGTCAATTCAGAGCTCAGCATTTTTGATTTGACAAATAAATTTCAACGTAAGTACAATAATATAGTATTGACAAAAAGAGACGAAACAAAAGTAGGTTAGATAAGGGCCACGATTTGGAATCTTATGCCTAGATTTTAGAGACAGAAATTGCCACTAGCCGGTTCAGTTTTTGTATTCACTTTCAAAAAGCCTCTTTCGCAGTGCGCACATATTAATATTTCAGACAATTTCCTCAATTTAGTAATTCAAGTACCAAAATATTGATAGATAGAACAACACTTGACATAACAAATGTTTTATGGTTCATGAAATAATAAAAAGTGTGAATTAAAAAATAATAAAAAAAAAACTAAAACCCGACTACGGAAAGAATAACCGAAAAATATTAAACAAGAAAATATTCACCATACTTATTTACGACTACGGTTTAGTTAACAGTTTTTTTATCAACCCCAAACTTGTGGTTCTAGAAGGGGGCATTTGATCTTGGGCAGCTAAAGGAGGGAGAAACTAAGCCGCGAAACATATTATTAAGACCACATTTGGTGCGGATATAATTATCTTAAACCATGATAATAAATATAGGACATTCGTCTTTTATCAATTCGTAACTAAGTGAGACAACGGTCATCCGTACTGAACCATGTATCTGCTCATGATGTAATTCAATATGGAAAAATTATGAAACCTGAGATTTAATATAAAATCTTAACTGCTAAAGACCAGATTATTTAAAATTAATAAGGTAACTGTAGGTATCGACTAATTTGATTTCAGTCGTGAATATTTTCTTGAAATGGAAAATATTATTAGTACCTACCTTAAAGTAATAAATACCATGTATAGTATTAAAAATTCACCCGAGCAAGGCTCGGTCACCCAGGTACTATTATTATTAAAGTGCGAACTAAGATACTAAGTTTTAATTACAAAAATAAATAAAAATAGCCAGGATACGTAAACAAAATATTTAAAATAAGACCCTTAATTATTGAACTTAACATTAGGTTTTTTATACACCTAGAGAAAGATTCAGATCTGCTATTCACTATGTTGACATTATTATGTTTATTTATCAGATCGTCCGACACATACGGATAATAGGGTTGTAATATGAAGTATTGTTATTATAATCTTGTAGTGCAAATACGTTTGGATTCCGGGTTCTATATGTGATATTAAAGTTAATTAATGATAGTAATTCGGGCCAACCTATGTATGAGTGTATGATTTTGTTGAGGTATATTAGATACATATAGTTCCGTCTGAGTGAAAGTCTATGCAGTTTGAATCGTGCGAGGCGTTCACCGTATGAAAATACAACACGCCCTAAGCCCAGTCGTAAACACAAGACTTTAAGCATCTTCTTCTGAATTCCTTCTGAGATCTGATAACTTTTTGACAGTGCGAGCCATATTATGATCTCATCTTGTCAACATTTTACATGAAAATGGTTTAGTGGGATAGCATGAATACTAACTACAGCGCTACAATAAATGTAATATTATATTCTAATATACTTTTCATCTAATAATTTAAATATGTTAATGTGTAGGTAAATCTGTTCAAACAATGTTTCAAAACACATTTTCTTCGTATAATTTATTGATGCGACGAACAGCCAAGCCGGCAGTTGGCATCATGCTACCTTAAAAGAAAAAAAAAAGATTATATATCTGATTAAGAGGTCATCCCACTAACCATAAGGTGTAGAGTATCTTTGACATGCCAGTAAAATACTAAGAATGATTTGAATGAAAAGTTTGACCAGAGGCAGATTAAGGTGTTAGTGGCGTAGGCCCGTGATCAGCAGGGGCCAATATATTATATGGAACACACATACTCACGCCTTTTATCCCCGAAGGGGTAGGTAGAGGCGCAACTAGTGCTCCCACAGTTCGCCGTGCGTATTCCGTCCTATGATGTGATCGGGGGCGAGCCTATCGCCATATCGACCACTATGCCCGAACCGGGGATCGACCCCGAGACCTCAGCATTGCAGTCGTACCGTAATACAACTATGCCATATTATATAGAATTGCGAGGAAATCTAGTATTTTAATACTTCTCCAATGTAACATTTACGTGACCTCTAAACTAAAGTCAATAAGTTTTTCAAAAAAACTGCTCATGTAAATGACCCCGTTACAATTTAAAAGAATAGGTGACGGTTGTTTATAGTTTGAGCAATTATACTATACTAGTATTGCTCGCGGCTCCAACCAACCAACCAACCATACCAGCCCTGTATTATATACTGCCCACTACTGAGCACAGGCATCCTCCACAACTGAGAGGGTTTAGGCCTTAGTCTACCACGCTGGCCTAGTTCGGGTTGGCAGACTTCACATACCATCGAAATTCCTATAGAGAACTTCTCAGATATGCAGGTTTCCTCACGATGTTTTCCTTCACCTTCCTTTCGCTCGCGGCTCAGCCCGCGTGAAACATTTTTCCAACATAAAAATATTTTCCCGGTATAAAAAGTAGCTTATAGCACTCAGGAGTAATGTAGCTTTCTATTAGTAAAAGAATTTTAAAAATCAGTTCAGTAGTTCCTGAGATTAGCGCCTTCAACTAAACAAACTCTTCAGCTTTATAATATTAAGTATAGATACAAGTATTGTAAGTTGTAACAAATATATTGTGTAACGAGAAGGTTGGAACTATCATTCATTCATTATTTACATATTACTTTATGTTTATTTTCTGTCAATATTTATTTTATATCAGAATTAGCTGATGGCCGCGACGACGTCTCTACGTCTTTTTGTTTTACACTTTTGATTGAATTCCAATACTGAGCAGAAAAAACCCAATATCACTTTGCCCGACCCTGAATTTGAAGCCGGCACCTCACCGTGATAGTCCCACCGTGCACGCAATTCAGCTACGCCAGCGAGCCAGTCCTTAGTCAATAGTATAAAACCCAAATAAGTATTGGTAGAAAACTGAAAAAGGCAAAAGGCGTGAAAGATTCATGAAGCGATAATAAACTTGGAACCGTGTGTGGGCGAATTGCGCGTCTTTTAATCCCTTCAGGAAGACAGTCGTAAGACAACGTCAAACATTTATTAAGCCATAACGCAGCTAAAATAACAACGCCTAACTTACATGAATATGTATCTTTATATAATTATTGAGATATATTAAATGATACCGCTGTCATATTGAGTTAAGTCTTTTAATGCGCCGCAAGCATTAAAAGAAAGCCATTTATCTGCAATAATTTAGGAATAACAGATTTATAGCAGTTTTTTTGGCTATTTCAATGACATTTTAATTGCCGGGCGTTGAGGATTAATATTTGTTAGATAGGAATGCGCAGTCCGTTTTCTGTGACGTTCAAAGAAGTATAACTGCCTTGAGTGCGTCAGTATCTTAGGTACTTACTGGTAGGTCATATTCGTAAGTCACCTAGGAATCCTTATCTCTAACACTACATAATAATATTATAATGCCTATGACGTTCCTCTACACTTTCATACTACAAAGCTGTGATGGCCCTCTTCGGAGAAGCGCGCATATATATAACGATTGCAACCATCCCATTGTAATGCCGCCATGCCGCCCATCCCTGTAAGAAGCGCTCACACGTCATTCACCAGCCTATAGCACTGCAGACCAAATAGGGGTTGCATGATGTAACAAACGTACAAAGAGCGTCCGCAGAGTGCCCCGTTGCACACCTGCAACCCCTGATGCACCCTATTAGCCGCCTCTTATGAGAAACAGTAGGGCATACCGTGATAAGATTCTTCAAACGCCCTCTTAGCGCGGTGGGTTGGTACCCTGCGTTGTTTACTTCTGCCAAATAGGAATGCGTGTTTATCAGTCGCGTGCAGAAATTTTATACTAGGCATTATTAGGTATAGTGACAAACATTATCAGCGTTTGTTAAAGCCACTTGTTGGCAAATACTTAGTAAATATAATGTAATAAAATGACTGCGTAAACATTAAGAATAATATTTAAATAAACGGGAAAAACCTATATTGTAGTGAATTCGGGGTCTTGCTTTTTATGGCTGGTAGGTAAATAAACAGTTGGGTCACCTGAGGCATAACCAAAATTAATACATCAACAAATTTGCAACTTTAAGATGATTCTCTGTTTTTTTCTTATATACCGGAACAGCAAAGTAACTCTACTACACCTCCTGGTACGTGGAGTGCAGTGAAAATAGACTATCGAATAATGAGAGATTATCCATCGACACAATTATACCAGCCTGTTCAAAACCGGATCACAGGCTGATTCCGGACGCGGGACTTGGGCCGTTGTGGTGGTTTTACACCTTGTGTACGGTGGTCGCTATCCGGGCGGATACAAAATTTTACAACCAGTGTCTGATACAAAAGCAACTCCGAACCAGCTCATACATGCGATTGGAAATGCTATTCTCAGATTGGCTCTACTATCCTTTATCTTCCAGGCAATGGCTGGTACAGCACCAGCCTACTAGCGATCCTCAGCACGTCGACCTTCGCCATGGTTCTGGACATGTTCGGCCTCTCCGTGGTGGTGTCGGGCGCCACCTGCGATTTCGACCTAGGCCTCACGGAGACAAGCGTCCTTCTCTCCATGCCGTTTCTTGGTGCGTTCATTTTTTAGCTAGCAAAGAAACTAATAGACGTTAAACAAACTTTATCTTCTAGACTCACATTTCCAAAAGAAATTCGTTGTCAATAATATAGCCTCATTTAAACGGATTAATAATTATTGATAGTAATAATAGGGCGCAATAACTGCTAGCAATTATTTCATACAAGAATCGCTCGAGCAACTTTCTCGCCTACCACGACTGTTCGATGGCATTTTTTCTCGAACGTGAGAGTATCATATTTTGTGTAATATCTGTAAAGTTTCATAAGACTCTTATGCGATTATTGTTTAGACCAGGCAAGTATTGCCTGTCAACGCGGCCGAGAATGACCTCACCCGTAAACATGTTCAGGTGGAGCGGCAAGAAAATAGATCTACAATGAGCAAAGAATTTAGAAAGGTTGTGGTCCAAATAGAGGTCAAAAAAGCTAAACAACTCGGTATCATACAGAGCTTTATAATTCGAACTGGCGTGACTGTTTTGATATTTATAGCTAGGAAAATAGCTTGGCTCCTTATTGCATACAAACTTCGCCTTCCAGGTCCCATCGCCATGGCGTTCCCTTGGGGATACATCTCAGACACATACGGTCGCAGGAAGAGCATGCTCATTTCCCTGTGGGTGAGCTTTGTGGTATCTTCCATCAGCACCTTCTCACCAAACTGGATTTTCTTGGCAGTTTTGAAGTTGATCAGCACGAGTTTGTAAGTAATTAAAATTTAAAAGTTTAAAATAAAGTATAATAAGATTCGAAAGGTCTATTTTTGTAACATGAATTGTACTCTTTTCTGTTGTTGCTTACAAAAAAATTAATATTGATGCATTACCAAGTCCTTTTTAAAAAAATTGTGAAGTTGAAATGTTTGGGGGACTTTGGGGTAAGTAATAAACCAATTTAGATAGAAATTACACTGTATTAATAAAATACTCTTTTTTGATGGAAAATAAACCAAAACAAAATATTCCACATCTTTTCTTTTGGTTTATTTTAAGTGAGTTTTTTTCTTTAAATCCCAAACTTTAGGGTTTCTTAACTATGTTTGAGAGTATTATAAAGCATCTGCTTTTCAGATATCTATCTGGCAACAATGCTGGGAATCGTACCTGGACCTCTCATTCTATAACCGTTTCTTGGTTTAGTGTCATCATATGTCACTGAAAAAACATGACAGAAGCTGTTTAGGCTACTTTAATTATACACTTTATTTAGTTGCAGCTGCGCGCAGTCCGCCGCGTACACCTTGCTGGGTGAGTGCAGCACGGAGAAGAGCCGCGACGCCTACATCCTTGTCATGACCAGCTTGCTAGACTTCAGTTTAGCTTTCTACGTCAGTAAGTACTACTTAAGACTTTAGATCAAATACCCTTGTTTTATATCCGGGCATGGCATAGTAACTTCACTAAATCTGATTTAGGTTCAAGAAATTTGACGAGCAACGAGGGACGTTTACATTTTCGATGGTTAGCTCAAGTATGCCGACCTATTTAATTGCTACTTCGCGTCTAGGTAAATGATCCAGTGTTATAAAAGAGAATACGAGAATACTGACTGGTCAGAATATAAGCGCCTGTTTACGGAATGTACCGCACCCAGCATTTTTGCCTACAAAATACTGCATGGCGCTGCTTTCATCAGTGGCAAAGCAATGCTGTGTTTCAATTTCACATTGAAGCTAGTGCAAACAGAAAACATTTGGCGGATTGACATATTTTAAATTACTTAGTGATAATAATGGCCCCACAATGTGTTTGTTCTGAACTATGCAGCATGTATTTTATCAGTTGATGAACATGTCATTTGTCTTTCCAAGTCGTGCCGAAAAACAGCTTTATTCGATTTGAATAAAATGCTATCCATGATTTCTTGCATGTCGCTTTACTTGTCACTTGTCAACTATAGCATAACGTCTAATACTTCCAGCATTTGCTTATTTCATCATGAACCTGGATTTCGTCTATGACCTGGGCTACATCACCTTCACACCCTGGCGTTTGTTGAACCTAGTGCTGTCACTACCCCTTGGGTTGGGAGCATTGGGCACGTACTTCTACTACGAAAGCCCCAAGTTCCTGGTCAATGTTGGAAGAAGTGATGAAGCTTTGGTTGTCTTGAGGAATATCTGGAGACGTAACGGAGGACAAGGGAAGTATGCTGTAAGTATTTTTAGTGTTTTGAGACAAATGAAGTTAGACTTATCCTGGACACTATTTTAGGTTATGCAATTATTGTATCTTATGATCTTACTAATATTATAAATGCGAAAGTTTGTGAAAATGATTGGATGTTTGTATATTTGTTATACGTAATCGCAGAAACTACTGAATGGGTTTTGGATGAAACTTAGCACGCAGGTAGATCATGTCCTGGATAACACATAGGCTACTTATTATCCCGGTAATTTTCTCCATTGGGAAATAATGCTTTTCACGTTGGCGAAGCCGCGAGCAACACCTAGTAGATCAATAAGAGTGTTCGAAGGAACTGAGACGAATAGAAAATAATTATATTTCAATTGGTGTATATTGTCTCATTGGCCTATTTAAAGTACTGTAACTTGGTTCGAGTTCCTAGACGTGCGGCTTGCAGTATAAAATTTCCTTAGTATTTTAATATTGTATATCTGCCTGTAACAGGGTATTTACACAAAGGGATTGATTAAATGCGTAAAAAAATCGTAACTACTTTACATTATTGTCTATTAAGGGCAGGTAAACATTAATATTATGGATAGACTTTATTACCATTACGGGACATGAATGTTGACGAATCATTTTCTTGCTTCGTCTCCAATACCTGGATATTATCCTTCATAATCATCAGCCCGTTGCAGTCCACTGCTGTACATAGGCCTCTCCCAAGGTACGCCATAGAGCCCGGTCTGCTGCTTTATGCATCCAGTCCTTGCCGGCCCTCTTATGCAAGTCGTCCCGCCATCTCGCCAAGGGGCGTCCCACGCTACGTTTGCCAAGACGCGGTCTCCACTTCAGAACACGCTTACTTCAGCGGTTATCTGTTCTGAGACATATGTGGCCAGCCCATTGCCACTTCAACCTGTTAACTGTTAACTTTCAGAGCTATGTCAGTCACCTTGGTTCTCTGACAGATTGCTTCGTTCCGAATTTCGTCCTTCAGAGAGACTCCGAGCATAGCTCTTTCCATAGCACGTTGAGCGACTTTTAACTTATGGATTAGCCCCACAGTCAGTGTCCATGTCTCGGCTCCGTACGTCATCACGGGGAGGACGCACTTTCGTCTTCAGGATGTGTGGTATATCCGACGAAAATATATGATACAACTTCCTAAACGCTGCCCAGCCCAACAGAATCCTCCCATCGACTTCCTTTTCGAAGTTGTATCTACCCAACTGCATCAGTTGCCCGAGATAAATATGGAATATATTTATTTAACAACTTCGAGCGGTGTGCCATCGATGATTAATGGTCCCGGAGCGACGAGGTCATTAAATATAACCTTCGTCTTGTCCAGGTCCATCCGGAGACCATTTCGTCGGGAGGCTTCATTTAAGCTGTGCAGCATTTCTTGAACTTCCTGCAGCGATTCTGCCATGACTACGATATCATCGGCAAACCTTAAGTGCAAGATGTATTCTCCGTTTATAATGATGCCGCACCCGTTCCAGTTTAGAGTCTTAAAAATGTCTTCTAATGCATTTGTAAACAGTTTCGGGGATATCACATCCCCCTGTCTTACTCCTCGATGTAATGGAATCGATCTTTTTTGACTGTTCTGTACTTGGACGGACATAGTTGCAGCGTCATGCAGGCGTCTCAGCACCTCGATGTATCGAATATCAACATCTGCCTCACAGTGTGTATGTGGGCTATGGTGCCACATCCTCCGCGAACCCTGGCCTGCTCCGGTGGTTGGATTCCGTCCAACCATCGCATCAGCCTATTAGTAATAACCCTCGAAAACAACCTGTAGACGTGGCTCAGGAGCGATATAGGGCAATTCTTGAGGAGGGTCTTGTCCCCCTTCTTGAAAAATAAAACTACCATGCTCCTGCTCCACGCTCTTGGAGTTCTCCCTTTGTGGAGAACGGAGTTAAATATACGCTGCAGCTGCCTAAGGACAGGAGTTCCCCCTGCCCTTGAAAGAGCTCAGTTGAAACTCCGTCCGTCCGTCGGCCGGGGCTTTTCCATTTTTTAGTTGTTTGAGGGCCATCTCAATTTCGTCAATGCTGACGTCGGGAAGTCCGTCAGAATAGTGTCGGGCTAAAGCAGCTCGCGGATCGCAGGGGACGGGTTCAGTTAGCGGAGATTGCAAGGCATACAACTGGCCATAAAAGTCTTCCATATCCGAGAGGATCTCTGGCTTAGAGGAGACGACACGACCATCGGCGGTAGTCAGCTTAGACATGTGGCTCCTCCAGAGATGCTTCACGAATACAATGCTTCACGAGCTCGGGGCCGTTTATTTTGTGTGCCTAACATTGGGAAGTAATGCCCTAAATCGCCACGCTGGGCAAGCGGGTTGGCGATCGCAGTAAATGGAGAATACCAGAAAACGCTGCTGCCCATTCTCTGTTCCACGGAACCTTTAGATGTTCTGCCTTAGACATTAGTCGCCTTGTACGACACCCGAAAGTGTAATGGGTTGGTGCTATTCTACTCTGCCGGACACCACATACCCAATATAATCCTTAAGATGACGTTATCCAGTAGTTTTCAAACAACTTTATTTCTTTTAGGTAAGCAAAGTGTACTTGGAAGAGGAAGGCAACGTGAAAGCAAAGGATTTATCGTTCCTGCGCTCCCTATGGGACCAAATAATACCCCTATTCAAACCTCCCCTCCTCTACCGGAGTTTGCAGCTGTACTTTTTAACTGCTGTGGTCTTTAGCACGTGAGTAATTTGTTATTAGGCAAGACAGTTTAGAGAACAATAAAACTTCACATGTTATGGCACTTTCCTGGGTGACGATTGCAGTATTGCTTTTAAGTGATCAAAGAAGATCTAAGCTCATGCCTAGAAAATTATGAGAAGTTGGGGAAGGATTTTTCCGAAACTCCAAGGTGGTGTTAGTTATATTACGTATCGGTACGACTACCGCGCTTAGGTGTCGGGGTCCAATCCTTGATTGGATAAAGTAATATTGATTTTTCTATTTAGTGTCAGCACGATATCTGGTATTTGTGTACAATATAGTTAAATCTAGGCTCGCCCCCTATGTCACGATATATAAATGGTAAGAAGAAGGCGCACTAGTTACGCCCCTTTGCGGATAAAAGGTGTGAGTATGTGTATTGTGTGTGGACGTTCGAGCGGTAGTGAGATATTTATGTTTACTATAAACAAAATGTTTCTTTTTCCAGTAACAACAGCTACTACATCTGGTTTCCGTATCTGGCGAAGAATTTTGTTTCTAGTTTCTCATCATCAGACGGTAACACGACTCTGGAAGAGGCCAATGGCCTGTGCAGCATCATCGTCAGTGAGCATCAGGCTGCTGCCAGTGGTGTTAGTATTGTCTATTATATCTATATAGTCTATTTCTACCACCAAGCAGCAGTGTGCATGCACTGTTGTGTTTCGGTTTGAAGGAAATTGTAGCCAGTGTAACTACTGGACATAATGAGACTTAACATCTTATGTCTCAGGATGACGAGCGCAGTGGAATGCCACACAGTACTTTGTAACTCAAGTTGCTGGATGGTGTTGCTACTGTTTATGGGTTGTCGTATCGCTTACCATCAGGCGAACAGAATGCTCGTCTCGTCATTCAATGCAATAAAAAAAAAAAAAAATAGTGACACGCCAACATCTCTAAAAGGTTTATTTCGATTCAGCCCTTTTTCATCAATCTTTTGTACATCCCGAAATATCAGGTATTAAATATTAATATTTTTGGTACTCTATCTAAGTTTTAAGAGTAGTAGTGGTCACTGCACTTCAGTTAACCTATAAAAAATAGGCATAGCCTATGTAGGTAAGTGACCTTAACAGTCTAAAGACCTCAACTCTTTAAACAAAACCAATTGTAGCATTTAACCACTTTAAAACGATAATTCAGGGACAGATAGTCAGCCAGTCATGTTCAGAGACGACTCTTCTCCTAGATTCCTAATGATTTTTAAATTTCCAGGCAACTTGCTCAACTACCGTGGATCTGAGCTTGGTCTGGTCCAGCCTCGCCCAAGGGGCCAGCTTCGCGGTGATCCTCTTGCTGATCTCTAAGATAGCGTATCGTAAGAAGTTGATAATGATCATCATTCTCTTGATCTCTGGCTTCTCAACCCTGGGCGCGGTGGTCATCAACGACAGCGTCACCAGTTTTGTTATGTTCTTTGGCCTGCTATTCAATGGATTATGTATAGGATTAATTTTCTCGTATTTTGTGGATTTATACCCCACGTCGTATAGGTAAGTTTATTTTAAAGGATTTAATAATATCCATGTCTAGATATTTAGTCACAATTGAGCAAAATGTTTCATAGAAAACATTGTAACATTATATATATATAGCATCTCATTCATTAAGTCCTAGTACAAGCTACTTGTCCAATATAAAGCAACAAAATACAATTAAACTTTGTCAATTATGCTCCCAAATATTAATAAAATGAGTACCAATTGCTCCTGTCGTAATATGGTTAGTTAACTTGTTAAAAGTTAAATGTTGTGAAACAAGATAACACTTCTGTAATGTTTTATGTGTTTCCAGGGGTACAGCGGCGTGCGTGGGTGTGATGGTGGCGAGAGCCAGCGCCCTCGGCGGCGTCAACATCCTCGGTGCCTTCATCATGTCCCACTGCAGCGCCACCTTCTACGGCACCTTCGCGTTAATGCTGTGTAAGTTAATTATGAGGCCTTAACCCGTCAACGTCCGCTTATATATTGCTACTAGCTGTTGCCCGCGGCTCCGCCCGCGTGAATGAGTTTTCCCGGTATAAAAGTCCCGCTTTATATTTTCCCGGTATAAAAAGTATTCATAATCTACCAGTGTGCTAAATTTCATCGAAATCGAAAAGTTATTAAATTACTACAATGTCTATTAAAAATAGGGGTTGATCGTAGAGGGTTGAAAATTTAGGGTTGTATGTATTTTTTAATGCTGTATCATAAAAAAATAAAAACAAATAATTCTATCTAAAAAAAATTTAAAAAAAATTAGGGGTGGACTACCCATAACATAACTGTTGTGGATGAAAAATAGATGTTGGCCGATTCTCAGACCTACTCAATATGCTCACAAAATTTCATGAGAATCGGTCAAGCCGTTTCGGAGGAGTACGGGAACGAACATTGTGACACGAGAATTTTATATATAAGATGAGCTAATTTCCTTATATAAATGAACACCGGTGTCCATCGCGGGCGTTGAGAAATTAAGGTCCAATTTCTCCAATTTCTTATTTAATGGGCGTTATTTTAACCCTCAACGGTTACAACCAAAACCCAGTGTCGGCCCTTTTCGGCGTATAAGCGGATGCTCCCTTACTTGAGTATATATATACATAATAAAAGCCATGCTCCCTTTTTATTTATAGTACCTTCGTGATGATATTTAAGTTTACGTCATTTGTCTTTCTGTTTATTTGCCTTTAAAAACGGATCCTAATCAATTGAAGCGCAAATGTTGGAGGGATAAAATTTTCATAAGACAAGTGTTTAATTTTTATGATATAACAAATAAGAGCAAAAAGTGATGGAACAAGGCCACGAACATGCGGCTATTGGTCATAGAAAATGTCATTGGCAGCGACGTAACCATGGAATAATGTACCATGTAGAACAGCGTAGCTAAATCATCACCATATTATATAATTCATTTTTTTTGCAGGTGCTGTAGCGGTGTCATTCTTGTTGCCTCCAGATAAAACGCAAAATAAAACCGTTAGTACATGAATAAGGATTTAATTTCACTACCACCGCGGCTTCAGTTTCGGTTGCTCTAATCGCATAGAAGTTTCCACACGGGATCCGTATACAGCCGACATAGGAAAAATAAATACTTTCTTGGCACAAATGGACGGCCGTTCGTATAAAATAAAGTCAATTCCTTTTATAACAAACTTGTAAAAGTATTTCGGCTCCACAATTAAGTGTGAACAAAACTATCTACTTTTGTCACTCTTCCGCTCATTACAATCTCTATGAAATTAAATTTACTTTCCATCCGTTACTCCGTTGCTGCGTGAAAAAAGACAAACAAACAAACTTTCGCTTTTTAATAATAGGAGAAATGATAAAGTTTATTGACGATAAATCTTTAATTATTAAAGAAAGCGGCATAATTTAAGCTGTAAAACTTGTAAGAAAGTTTTTTCATAGAAAAGAAATAGTCACTCAGACGAAATTAGTAGGATATATATATATATATATATTATGTTGTAACCGCCCGGATAGCGATCACCGCACATGAGGTATTAAATACGCGATAATAGCCCACGCGAGTGTGCCGCATTCCGGGATCAGCCTGTGTATATCCGGCTTAAACAGGCCTCGACAGGGCTTAAGCATCGCTCGTCAGTAGACACTCTTGGGACCCTTCCCCGTTTACCATCAGGTGCAGTGGAGTCACATTGCCTTGCCGGTATAAAAAAAAGAAAAAGAAATGTAAAAAATAGCTGTGGCCCAACAAGCGGTGAATGTTGGAAGAAAAGCGTAAGACTGCAACTGAGATTGTGACGTTGCATTATTTTAATTTGTGGATTGTAACCGGGATGCATGTATTAAGGCCACCTTTGTGTGCGAAGGAGTAAGCAGAGGTTCTGGTGCTCTGACCTTATTTCCATCCCGCAATATTTAATAAGCCCATTCTTCTTCTTACACATTATAAAAGAAATTCCCCCGGGCCACAGTATACATATATACAGTAGAATGTCTTCATACAAACGGTTGAAACGCGAGTGATGCCTACGCGCCTCGATTTTGGTACACATTAAGTACACAAACAGTCGCGAGTGCGCCACAGTGACGAGCGAACGGTGTGATGGTTTTGTAAGCAGTAAGCGTGCATTTTGTCAATATTTGAATTAAATAAGTGCAAGTACTTACTTAATAGGGCAAAGAGCAATTATAGACTATATTGTGCTGCTTTTGGTTGGTTGAATTCTTGTCCATGTTTCCCAAAAGTATATTTAATTAAACTTTTTATCCGAATGCAGATTTTTGATACTATTACATTTAACAATAAAGCTTTTCGTACGTCTCAGTCGAGACGCAAATATTTTTCAGTCTGAAATTTATAAACGTGTTTTTTTTTTATTTTTATTCAATCTACTAATCAAAAAGACAACATGTATTTTAATCGAACACTTCTTATTTCATTCACGAACAATTTCGTTTTTAAAATAATATCTTTTACAATCTCAAAACTTGACTGCCTTGGTGGCGTACGACTGCAATGCTGAGGTCTCGGGTTCAATGACCGGATCGGGCAAAATGATATTAGATTTTTCTATTCAGTATCAGCCCGGAGACTGGAATTAGTAACGGATATGGCGATAGGCTCGCCCCCTATCACATCATGGGACGGAATACGTACAGCGAAAAGTGGGTGCACTAGTTGCACCTCTGCCTACCCCTTCGGGGATAAAAAGCGAGAGTGTGTATGTAGCTACATACAATCTCAAAACTAGAAAGAAACTCAGGTATCTTAGATTAAAATACTGTAGACGGGCAGCCCTATGGCGTGTTTACGTACCGCGCGGCTGTAGGTAGTTATTTCAAGGACACGGCCGAGTGAGAGTACTTTTAGTTAGGTTTACTATGCCCGGGCCCCGCTGTGTTTGTCTATCTGTCTGAGCGCGATAAAGTCAAAACTACCGAACGAATTTCGATGAAATTTGGCATGTAGATAGTTCGAGATCCAGGGAAGGACATACCCATACCATACCAGCCCTGTATTATATACTGGCCCCTGCTGAGCATGGGCCTCCTCTACGACTAAGAGAGCACTAAGAGGGAATGACATAGGCTACTTTTTATCCTAGAATAATTAGCCCACGCCTTCGAAGCCGCGTGTAAAAGCTAGTTACATCTATTTATATAATCGATAATACCTACAAAATTTGTTTGGTGTAAATAGAACATAGAACTACACGGTTTATGTATGCCGCTGCTAAACTAATGAGGCTATTTGTTTTGTTTTGACAAACGGATATGCATACTCACTCCTTTTATCTCCGAAGGGGTAGGCAGAGGCGCAACTAGTGCACCCACTTTTCGCCGTGCGTATTCCGTTCCGTGATGTGATATGGGGCGAGTCTATCGCCATATCAGGCACAAATTCCAGACTCTACGCTGATACTGAATAGAAAAATCCAATATCACTTTGCCCGACCCGGGGATCGAACCCGAGACCGCAGCATTGCAGTCGTACCGTAATACCACTACGCCACCGAGGCAGTATTTGTTTTGCAACCATACTATTATAGGAAAACCACGGTCTAATGCTTTCGTGGGGTCAGTTTCCCATGGTAAAACTGGCGTAACATTAATATCAAGTTTCTATGACGTCAATCTTACCGGTATTATGCCGGCCTATTCCATAATAAACACAGGCTGATACTGGAGCGTGCCACTCGCGGGCTATACAGGCGGAGTTTAATATAAATTGGTTTTGTGTAGACCGATGCCATGGTTTCGTGTTTCACAGGCTAATATTTTATCTAAGTCATATACTGTCGACACTATTGGCTACAGGACAACTCTACCGCCAAACAGCAGTGTGCATGCACTGTTGTGTTCCGGTTTGAAGGATATTGTACCAAGCACAATTACTGGGCATTAACATCTAATGTCTCAGGGTGATAAGCGCAGTGAAGAATCACGCGGAACTTTGTAATGCAAGGTTCTGTATAGTGTTGCTACTGTTTAAACAGTACTTAACTGCTCTTAAGAGCAGTCGTATCGCTTACCATCAGGCGAGCGGCATGCTCGTCTCAACATTTAACATCAATAAAGAAAGTAGTCGAGCAATGAATCTTAGAAACTGTTAGCCGGATTTACGTCATAATATTCAAAACATGGAAACAATTAATTCCGTATAAAATGTATTAGTAAGCAGCTGCTATTGTGTTTTTTTTTGTGTGAATTTTTTTGTGATCACATGACGCATAAAATGCAGACATCTTGTGCCAAAAAACTTTATTAGTGTTTGATTTTTATTATAAATGCGATAGTTAAGGACTTTTGGATGTTTGTAAGTAAATGTAGAAACTGCTGAATGCATTTGATGATATTTGAGACTCAGAACGACGAACGACGAGAACGAGCGTCATTCAGGCAGAGGATCCTCAAGGAACACTTAGTGAAATATCAATTTAAGATCTCTTGCCTTCAAAGAGTTAGGCAGAAGGACTAATGCACCCACACCACCACTCCGAGATTGTATCTAACAAAAACTAACGGGAAGTTTCTTTCTGTTGCGTTTCATATGGACATATATGTAATATGATCATGGCTAAGACATATTTTTAATATTTTTTGAAGCCGGAAGTCCATACAGACTTCCGCTGATAATTATATTTTGAGGTTTTATCAACGTTGTAGAATAGAGGTAGCCTTGCCTTATTATATATAGCCTTGTTAGTATTTCGGAATAGCTGGCCTATAAAAAAGATCTTAACATAATCTAAGAGGCTGTTAAATGGACCCATTCGTTCTTACATAGTTAGCAACTATGTAAACTATGTTACTGTTTGTATGTTATGTATTATTAATAAATTGGTGGTAGGTTTCTCATTATGTAAGAGGCCGTCTGGGTGGGTACCACCGCAATGTCTATTTCTACCGCCAAGCAATAGTGTGCATGCACTGTTGTGTTTCGGTTTGAAGGACATTGCAGACAGTATAACTACTGGACATAATGAGACTTAACATCTTATGTCTCAGGATGAATGTCGCAGTGGAATGCCACCCAGTACTTTGTAAGTCAAGGTGCTGCATGGTGTTGCTACTGTTTATGGGTGGTCGTATCGCTTACCATCAGGCGAACGGCATGCTCGTCTCGTCATTCAACGCTATAAAAAAAAATAAAAAAAAAATAAAAAAAAATAAAAATTTAGGTATTATGGAGATCATATATTTATATATATATATACATATTATTTAAACTGATTAATGATCTCTAATTAATTGTCGTAATTTATTATTACAAATATTTAACAATACCTTATTGTGCTTGGTTGGTCAATTCGACATTGAAGGTTTCTGCTTTTTATCAGGCCAGAGGTAGGAATAATGCAAGTAAACGGCAATAAGCTTGCCTAATTACATGGGACCTAATATGGCTGATGGTATATGGGTATGATACACCTCTGCTTACCCTGAAAGAGGAAAAGGCGTGACGTTATATTGTATATATTTTGGAGTTGTCTAGAAAAGCTAGCAGTCAGTTTACAGACATAGAATTCATATTGTATTGCCTATTGATATTCCAGGATGTTATAAGGATGAAACCCTATATATTGGGCACAAATCCAATATCAGCTGGATTTTTTGAAATAGTATTTTCAATCCAGGTCCAATGATCGATACTAGAACTAGAATCCTGATTTTTTTTCTGAAAGTTACCATATTTCTAGGGATAACCAAAGCAAGCATTAATCAGCAACAATTTGTTTACTAAAAATCATATTAACTTTATACAATGATAATAATCGTTTCAATTTGCTATAAATTAAAGTCGCATCATCTAATCGTGTCCAAGCTTTCGAAGTAAGTGCCATTCGCTTCACACTATTAGGTCCACACCTATTGCCGTTGACCGGGCACATTTTCAGATTCCAGACTAATACTGACTAGAAATCCCAATATCACTACTCGTCCCGGTATTCAAACCCGACACCTTAGCGCGACAGTCGTACCGCCCAGATAATCGCGAAACTCTCGTGCTGTTTAGGTTTTAATACTAGCGCATTCTAGTGTGGGGCCAATAATTATATAATTATGTAATTTATTTTGACATTCTGAGGTTATTATTTATTTGAGGTTCAATATAATGTCAAATCAGTTTATCTATAGCATCTAAAAGTCTAGACATTAAGTCGTAATTGTATAAAACCAAGACATATTACGCTTTTATCCCTCAAAGGATAAACAGAGAGCCATTCGCCATGTGCGTTACGTCCCATGATGTGATATGGGGCGAGTCTATCGTCATATCGGACTCAAATTCCAGACTCCGCGGTCATAATACAAAAAACCAATATCACTTTGTCCGACCCGGAACGCGAACCTGGAACCTCAGGATGGTGTCGCACCGCGCACACAATACAACTAGGTTGTCTGTGTATAATAATTATTGAATTATACTTTTTATCTCCTCCATCATCCTGTGGCAGCATATCGCACCTTTAGGATGAAAACGACACAATTCAAAGAAATCTAAAATTGAGTTATCGTCATAAAATTACTTAAAACGAAGTTTTCAATACAAAAATAGTTCAAATACCGCCGTATTCA
Organism: Sphinx pinastri; assembly: GCA_947568825.1. NCBI lineage: Eukaryota > Metazoa > Arthropoda > Insecta > Lepidoptera > Sphingidae > Sphinx > Sphinx pinastri. Next base: position 762,212 of record OX387627.1, on the reverse strand, counting down.
AGCGGGAAAAGGACAAAACTATTATATCGTTCCCTTTTTTATTATATTTTCATAAAAAACAGACACAAATCTCATACAAATAATTCAAACTTAGCTAAACAGAGTTTTGGTCCGCGGTATTTTCAAGCAAAATTAATCTCTCTAATAATTAAAAGTATCTGTTCGGGAGTTTTAGTCTTCAGATTTCGCTATTGGCATATAGATATAGCATCTATACTTATCTATACTATAATGTTATAAAGCTGAAGAGCATGTTTCTTTGGTTGAACGCGCTAATCTCAGGAACTACGGCACCGATTTTGAAAATTCTTTCACTAATAGGAACCTACATTACTCCTGAGTGCTTTAGACTACTTTTTCTCTCGGGAAAATATTTTTATTCCGGAAAAACTTTTTCACGCGGGCAGAGCCGCGATCAATACCAATAGAAGATAAAATCATTAGTTCAGATGTTAATATTAGCATCTTTCCTGCGGGAAATCACGGCACGAAGGCCGGTCCTTTTGGAAGGCTTGCGTGGGGATATGGATCCAACACGTAGAGGCCCCTTTAAGATACATTACTCTAGTTGGGATGTGTACACCTTGTAGGTACTCTCTCTGTCTGTACTTATGGAGGAAATACAGCCAAAGACAGCGCCCGCAAGATGCAAGGACTATTGCAGAGAGGATAGGAATTATACCGGGTCTATGGATAGGATCTAGCTGGACTGGTTGCTGGGCTATTGATTGAGACAACGGGACGCCTGCCAAGTAAAATGTCTCAATCATTTGTAATCAAGGCAGACAGTGACTTGCCCCCCCACTAGATGGGCATCCCAAAAAGTGGCGCATGCTAAGGACCCAACATCGGTGTGGGTGGCTAAAGGGTGTCGAGAGATGTGCACCGATTTCACCATCGCAGACGCGTCCCGGAGCGGGTTTCCTCGTTATTACGCCGCTTGAGCACTTCCACCCTGGAGCTCAGGTTCTTAGCTCTTGCGATTTCCACCCCTGGCCGGCCAGTTAAGCCAAGGCAAGGGTCAGGGGGTCTCATTTAGCCCCCACGGAATCGGGGTACGCGGTGTCGCCACTCACCGTCGGCTCGCCACAAAGCCGCCCCTGCGAGCATATTAGTATTATTATTAGTCATTTTTTACTGCTTCTCGTTATTTAATCATGAAACTAATGCGAATTAGGGAAAAGGTTTATCTTAGGAACAATGCGAGGTGAACAGAGTTGATAAAGGTTGCAGGAACACCCTGGATAACCGCTTTTGACATGACCGTCTGGAAGTCTTTAGAGGAGGCCTATGTTTAGCAGTGCACTTCATGTGGCTGATGATAACGATGATGATGACGAATAATGGATATTTCTTAAAGTAGTCATTAGAAATAGTCCTTCAGAGAAATCCACGTGAAACCCAAGGACTTGGTTTTTACAATACCGAATATCAATTAACATTTTACACTTGCGGTACAAGTTATATAGTATCTACTACAGCTGATAATATAATAATACGCGAAGTTATATTTGCGTCATACAATATTTGTTTCACACAAGAATTCATTCTCCCATGAATAATTATGTTAATTAATTAAAATTTATTAATTTATATTTTCTGTAAAACAATTAAATCTCGTAGTGTGAAGTTACCTATAATCCAGTTCCTCCATTTTCAAATCGACTTCATTGACTCTGTTCCCGGGGTTGGAACTTGGTTTGGATTTATATCAAATGTTATCTTGCTGATACCGCAAAATACATAATAGTATTACGTACTGATACTTGCATAGTATTATATTTGTTTCAATAGTTAAGAAAATATACGAATATTTGTTTCTTAATTTCAAAACTTACCTATTGATTTACTCTGCATCGACTAATAAATAAATGTACTTATACCGCTTATGTTAAACAAGTTTAAACTGTTTTGGAAGTATAAGTGAGGAAGTTTGCGTTACGATCTGTGTTAACTGTTAACTTTACGATAAGAAGCGTGTAGTTAGCGACAGGTTATTCAGTTTTATTGCTAACTAGGTGTTGTTCGCGGATTCGCCCGCGTGAAAACACTTTCCCGTTACAAAAATCTCAAACCACTAACGATCTATAGCGCCATCTGTACGTCGCCAGCGCTATCATCTTAAATAATCAGATTGAAAATTCTAATATAACTCACTGATGTAAATTACCGGGATAAAATATTGCATGGTGTAAGTATCCGTGGGACAAATTTGAACCAAAAATGTTCGCAAACAAATAACATACATTTTTAACCGACTTCCAAAAGGAGGAGGTTATCAATTCGTGTGTTTGTATTTTTTTTTATGTATGTACACTGATTTCTCTGGAAATTGGGAGCGTATTTCCTTGATTCCTTATTTATTTAGTAAATAAGGGTCGCGAAGTGGTCCCATTTCAATATATCTTGGTATAGGGTTCATCATTTTATGGAACAGACTGAATAGACCTGTATCATATGAGTAATTTCATTCGACGACTTAAAAGTGCCCTTACGAAAGTCTATTAGCAACGCATAAATTTGAGCTAGTTTTTATTGAATAAAAGCATAATAAAAGATAATACATATGCACGGTGACCCGTTATGCGAATAATAGCGACTCCCACTAGATGGTAAGGGATAAATAGGTATATGAAACCGTTTATTTATAAAAAAAGTAATAAATAGCAAAAAACCTAGGTAGCAAAAAATATTTTATTTTTGACGTCATCAATCACACAAAGGGCAGTGTATATAATATTGGTATTATTAAAATTTCCTTATAACCCATAAGCTAAGCACAAGTTATTTTTTTCCTTATAGTGGGTTTTGAAGTCGGTACTATTTTTTGTTAAAAAGTTTTTAATTTGTAATATTGGAAAACTTTTTTTGCCCGTGGGCATGCTTGCTTAGTTGTGTCAGTTTTTCAGACAAAAGAACTGCATTGAATGAACTATAGGATCGCGAATAACTATTAATATAAAACATTTATATAATACTAGCTTTTACGCGCGGCTCCGCCCGCGTGGGAAAGATTTCCGGGATAAAAAGTAGCCTATAGCACTCAGGAGTAATGTAGCTTGTCACTAATGTGCAAGAATTTTCAAAATCGGTCCAGTAGTTCCTGAGATAAGCGCGTTCAAACAAACAAACTCTTCTGCTTTATATATTAGTATAGATTCGTGCCTGGTAGTGTTTTATCGTGTTACAGTACAATACAGGGCATAAAATCGCTCAAGAGGTGAAATTTGCGAAGGAAACAAACTGCTTAAATATCACATTCACAAATAAAAAAAATTACAGTCGAAAATATCTTAATTATTGTTTACCGAATTACAATTTTATTGTGTATTTTTGATATTGATATATGTAATGAGCGGCATAATATTGTACTATACGATAATAATTGACGTAGCGGCATGTGGTAAGTACTTATAAAATATAAAGTGTTGCCGGCGACTTCGCCCACGTGAAAACCCTTTCCTGCCACAAAAGTCCGTCAATGATTGAAGCGAACCGTAGCGCCGCCTATTTAAAAATATCAAATTAATAATTCAAATATTTTACACTCGAGCAAACTACCGGGATGTAAAGTAGCCGATATGTTAATCCAAACCTGTTCAGCAGTATTTTCGTTTCATCATCATCAACCACATGACGTCCACTGCTGAACATACGCCTCCCCCAAAGATTTCCAGATTCGGTGCCTGATTTTTTGTACTAATTTGGCACTCTACTAGTATTTTTTATTTCATTCTTTTGTTAAATAAGTATCTATGTAGTTCATACTACAATTTGATTTGTGTAGGTATTATAAAGATATTTTTATATATACATAATATGATTGTGTAGGGAGCTCTCGTATGACGCGTTGGTTTACACTTGTTCGATTTTTTATTTATGACCGGCACCGACTCCAAGCATTTATTCATTGTTCATAAATATAATTACACGAATAGCAGGGTATATAATAATCGTATTATTTAAATTTTCTTTGAACACATAAGCAAAGTAAGTAAAAGTTATTTTTTACATTATAGTGGTTTTTGAAGTCGGTGCTATATTTTGTTAAAAGTTTTTTTATAAATAAATGATTTTATATACCTATTTATCCCTTACCATCTAGTGGAAGTCCCTGTTATTGGTATAAAGGGTTACCATGCATAATATGTATTATCTTTTATTATGCTTTTATTCAATAAAAAATAGCTCAAATTTATGCATTGCTAATCGACTTTCGTAAGGACACTTTTAAGTCATCGAATGAAATTACTCTATGATTCAGGTCTATTCAGTCTGTTTCCATAAAATGATGAACCCTTAACCAAGATATATTGAAATGGGACCACTTACCCTTACTTACTAAATAAAAAAGTAATCAAGGAAATACGCTCCCAATTTTCAGAGAAATCAGTATAAATACATAAAAACAAAATACAACACACACGAATTGATAACCTCGTCCTTATGGAAGTCTGTTAAAAATAAATACATTATAATTTAAGCCATTATATGGGAACGTATTTTTTATATATTTTTATTACACTATTGTATGTTTTTTTTTATATTAATTTCACGCAGACAGCTAGTAAATTATTGTGCATAGGTATATAATTCAAGAGACGAAATACTAGACATTGCAACAAAATTCTATAGACAATTTTATAGCAATAACAACAATGAAGAGGAAGACAAATATGAAAAATTCCAACATAGTGACGAATGTCCATCAGACAAAAGCATACAACCAATACAAGCCACCGAAGTACTCACACAAATAAAATTATTAAAATCTGATAAAAGCCCAGGACCAGATGCAATAAGGAATGAAGTGATTAAACTAGGATCTCCTATTCTGACAAACATCTTAACAAACCTATTTAATATGGTTCTTCAGACAGAAGCTGTGCCTAAAGAATTGTGTACCTCAGATATTATACTCCTGTACAAAAAAGGTAACCCACGAGATATAGCAATTTACAGGCCTATAAGTCTGCTACATAGTGTTTATAAACTCTTTGCAGCAATCTTCCTACACCGGATAACTGGAAAGATAGATTCTCATGAACTGTTGTGTTTCGGTTTGAAGGACATTGTAGCCAGTATAACTACTGGACATAATGAGACTTAACATCTTATGTCTCAGGATGACGAGCGCAGTGGAATGCCACACAGTACTTTGTAAGTCAAGGTGCTGGATGGTGTTGCTACTGTTTATGGGTGGTCGTATCGCTTACCATCAGGCGAACAGCATGCTCGTCTCGTCATTCTATGCAATAAAAAAATAACCATTAGAGCAAGCGGGATTTAGATCAGGATTTTCCACCATTGATCACATCCATACAATAGAGCAAATTATAACGAAATATAATGAGAATAGAACACTTTACATCGTTTTTATAGATTACAGTAAAGCATTTGATAGCGTAAGCCACAACTCCATCTGGGCAGCACTAAAGGCAGCTGGCGTTAACAAGAAATACATAAATATAATAAGAAATATTTACAGGAAATTTACAAGTAAAGTGAAACTAAAAAAAAGAGGCGAAGAATTTAGTATAAATAGAGGTGTCAGGCAGGGTGACCCATTGTCACCAAAATTATTTATTGCGATTCTAGAAGAAATATTCAAAAACCTCAGATGGGGCACAAAAGGCATAAGAATATCAAACACCTATCTAAATCACCTAAGATTTGTAGATGACATTGCCATATTCTCTGAAACTGCTAAGGAATTGGAACACATGGTAAACACACTAGCCCAAGAGAGTTCAAAAATAGGCCTGGAGCTAAATACAGATAAGACCAAAATACTAAGCAATAGCCATAAAAGACCAAACATAACAGTAAATGGCAAGGTCATCCAATATGTGGAAAATTATATCTATCTGGGGAAGCAAGTCACATTCAGCAAAACAAGAAATGAAGAGGAAGTAGAAAGACGAATAAATATGACATGGAAAAAATTTTGGTCACACAAAGAAATCCTTAAAGGAAACTACAATCTTAAAATGAAAAAGACAATAATGGATACATGTCTTCTACCATGCCTGACTTATGGCTGCCAGACCTGGATTTACACAAAGAAAATCAAAGCTAGGCTGATAACTGCTCAGAGAGGGATGGAAAGAAGTCTACTAAATATAAAAAGGTCATACAAAATAAACAGTGGGAAAATCAGAAAAATGACAAAGGTAACTGACGTACTAAACCAGGCACTAAAAATGAAATGGCAATGGGCAAGACATGTTGCGCGCCTCACGGTTAAATGATGGACAATAAAAGCTACAACATGGAAGGGACCAGTTGGAAAAAGTAAAGCTGGAAGACCAAGCAAGAGGTGGTCAGATGATATAACAGAAGTAGCAGGTATAGCTTGGATAAAAATGGGAACACAAAGATCAAAATGGAAAGAGTTGGAGGAGGCCTTTACCCAAGAGAAGGGATCCATACGCAAATAAGTACTAACACTACTAACATAATTCAAGTTACAACCTACTAATAAAAATCTTACAAAATAAACCTACATGTAAACATGTAGAAACTATCTTCGTATATGTATGAAAACAAAAAAGGCTTAAATAAATAAATATAATTATAATCTAATCATATAAAGCTCAAGAATTTTTATTTCTATATATATTATAACTTACCTCTAAAACTATTGTTCGGATTCTGAATATTCTTACTTAATTCTTTTTATATTCACATTCGGCAATTTAGACCAACTTAGCGGACTGTTTTCTTCGAGACGATTGATTGATTCAAGGGCTAATCATCTCTCGTCGCCACTGTCTGGACCCTTTCCACTTACGATCAGGTGCTGTGGAGTCACTTTGCTGTGCCAGTATAAAAAATCCTAATTGATGACTGTATACAAAATTTTAACGCGGCAGACACCGTAATCAAAAGCTAGAATTACTAGGTAGGGTCATTCGGGGCAACAGCACGCAGTGGGTAAAAGTTCGCATGGTCAATATCCCGGAACCTATTGAGGGGGCTCAGACACTTTTTCGGCTAGATCAGGTGCGCGTCAGGGATGATGTCAGAGCCACAAGCTATTTTACCAAGCCTCACTTGTTTAGCGAAAAACGGTGATCAACGTGATTTTGTTGATTAGTTACCAACATTTTGTGCTGGGAAAAAAGTGTATGGCTAGACGGTGCATCAGTTTATAAAAATCCGTTAATTATGTTAAGTTTACATGATTATTATAGTATTTATTTTAGTCATTAATTCTGTCCTAGAAAATAAATGCGTCTCAACTATCGTGTGATTGTTTAAAATATTCCCTGTTTGGATAAGAGTACGACGTTAAAAGTACGCACCCTGTTATAACTTCATTACAATGATGGCACGGTTTTTTCTTCTTTAAGCTGCAATTAAGTCGAATATTATTTGTTAAGATTTTTAGACCTTATACAGAAAAAAAATATTTTCATTAAACACTCTGCGTAGTTTTACCCACATAAGGGGTCAATAGTACGAATTTCTCCCGATGCACTTAAACATGTATTGCAAAAAAAACAGTGAAGCAATGTACAAAAACTCATTAAATAATGAAAGTAGAATAAATTTCCTTTACATAGAATGTTAAAACGTTTTTCAAGACACTATATTTTTGACTGTGTAGACGATAGAAAAAAAAGTGCGTACTTTTAGGCCGAATGACCCTACATGTATTAAATTATAGAAAAAGTGTTTCGTTTTAACGTCCCACTGTCTAAAACTTCCATAAAGGGAATTCGCATATTACATAATATTATATTATGATTTCATCTTCATCAGCCTATATTTTAGTCCACTGCTGGACATAGGCCACCTCCAATACTTCAATATTATGACTTATGACCTCTATATTAAGGTACCCCTTAGTTATAACCTCTTCCCCACGCCCTATAACTTCCTTAGAAAGATAGTTTCCAATATTTTGATTTAATAAGCCTATTTGATAGTCCATTACGTATCGTGACGGCTAATTTCGTTTCTTACTAACATTTGGTCCAAAGACAATGACCAAAGATTTTTTCCCTCATTCTTTCTTTCTTAGATTAAAATTAAAGACTTTTCCAGGATAAAATTAGCCTATGTTATTCCGGGGTTCGCAGGAGAGATGGACTTCGTTTAACATTGAAATTCCATCCAACAAAGTTCCAAACAGCGTCAAAAACTTTTGCAATTAGGTATATTATGTTTTAGAACCTGCTTCACAAGTATCAAGTAAATGTTATCATATTAATGTAGCTGTTAATGTAATGAAATGTAAGTAAAGTAATATTACTCAAAACTCATTTTATTTCCATTTATTTGGGAGCACATATTGATATATAAAATACCCATAGATTAGAATGTGACTTTTGTATTTGGTCAGCTTATTGGTACATTTATGTGACGAGAAGCACTTACCTAGAAGTTGTGAAACTTTATATCCCAGAACATTCATATCTGAAAAAACCGTTGATCACAAACATTTATATCTATTCCAAAATCGAACCCGCGACCTTATTTCCAAGCCGCCACATGGCCTACAGCTCCGCGGAGGTTATCTAAGTAATCATACCTTTTTATTACAATACACGAGATGGGTCGACTGATGATCAATAATATTTAAAGTTTCCAATTGATTGTACATAAATAACTCTTTAAAGGTCAACGTCACAAAAGGAGATGTCCGCTTTTTGTATGGCTGCTGGGCCTCAAAATCTAACCAGGCTCAAACTTTAGAGACATTAAAGGGGCAAAATACTGATCTTGGATCCACTAAAAAATATTTCTAGACTCCTCCATTAAATCTTACTTTATTAAAAACGTTCATATTAAGTATCGTTTATAAGCAAAATAAAATTACATAAATCTTAAAATCGGAGGTCTTCAAAATTAAACGATTTATTGTAAAAGGCTAGTTTTTAGGAGTTCTATCCAAATATATCTTAACTGTCTTGGTTAGAATTTTAGGCCTGTTTTTGGACATATCCTTTGGCATCCGATAAACAACTAAATGATGATACATCGTTCAATTTATGGCTATGCCAAATGCCTCCCATCACTTAAATTGCAATACCGCATGGTAATTGAACATGTTATCGATGTAATTTTTATACGGGCGGGGTATAGTGACCCCACGCACCTGATGGCTTAGTAGCCGGTGTAACTACTGAACATAATGAGACTTAAGATCTTATGTCTCAGGGTGACAAGCGCAGTGGAACGCCAAACAGTACTTTGTGTCCAGATGGAATACGAAGTAGAGTCCTGATAGTGTATCGCGTCGTAGGACGCGACGCCGTTTCGTGTTTATGTGTATGAGCCCTTAGGAAAGATGATTACCCCAGTCAACTTATTAACTTAGCATGATAAAAATAAAACCTATTCATATAGAGAGGTAATATATCCGTAGGTATTTTTGCACGCTTTATTTCATATTATTATGAACACCCATAGCCGTGGGAATTATTTCAGCAGATTGGCATCACGAGATAATGCTCTAAAATAGAGGATCCGAAGTTCTTTGACCTCAGGTGCTAACAAAAACTCCTGAATATCTATTGAAGCATACTAAATATAGTGCTTCTTAAATTGCCGGAGGACTCAAAACCACTATATTGTTATTATGTCACTGTATTTTAAATTAAAGGTGATTACAGTTTAAAATGACTAGTGCCAATATCCTCGAGATGAGAATTTAAGCGAAGTTCCACTGGTTCAAAACCCAAGAAACATCTATGACTTTTCGAAGTTATGTGTGTATTGTAAATCAATTAAAGAGTTACTTCACGAGTGAAGGAATGAATGAAAGAACGGAAAATAAAGCATTTGATATTAGAACCGGTCCAGCGAATACCATTATATAAAATGTATTGTAAGCCGGGTACGCATTCGAGGTTCAACTTCTGACACGTAAGTGCAGACTGCCTTTTCATTTCCTGTTTTTTCTGTAAAGGAGTTCGATGATTTGTAATCACAAGGAATTCCTTGTAAATTGGCATGTAAGTATTGTTTTATTTTTTTTAAATAGTCGACTGCGATGAGGGGTGAGGTTCTAGCCAAGGTATACGTAGGTGGGCCGTTTTCTAATTAATAGTTACATCAAGAAACAGATAAATTGAACACAAATCAGAATTATTTTCATGCCTTAACTTTAATGATCATTATTCTTTATGTATAATTTTATTACGGCATTATCAGGTAACGATCCTTACAATGAAAAGTAATATTGGGTTTTTCTATTCAGTATCAGCCCGGAGTCTGAAATTTGTGCCTGATATGACGATAGGCTCGTCCCCTATCTGATCATGGGACGGAATATGCATGGCGAAAAGTGGGTGCACTAGTTGCCCCTCTGCCTACCCCTTCCAGGGATTAAAGTTGTGGGGCTCACCACCAGGTGAGTGACTTCTTGTCATGCAGCGGTAAAAAAGAAAACAAAAAAAACTGTACACTTTTATCATATTTCAACAATTCGTAGTAAAAACGAAAATTATAAACATTCGTAGTGCTATAACATCTTGATGTTCCATTATGATTCTGTATTTCATTATAATATATATTCACAAAAGAACTAGATTATTGAATAATAACTGTACCCATCATGTCCACAAAAAAACTCCATGTAGGTACTACCCCATGGCTTGTATTGCTCTTACAGCCCTTCACAGTAAAGCAGAAACAGTTAGGGTCAGTTTCACAGGTTTTAAGTAAATTTTATTTGACAGTTATCGTATTTAAGAGTGAATGTAGATAGTACTCATTTTATTACCATTTATTTGGGAGTATAAAGTGTGACTTTCGTATTTGGTCGGCTTATACATTTATGTGACGAATAGCGTTTATTTAATTTAATTTAATGTGTATATAAACGTATGAATTTACCCAAGCCGATCCCTAAAACCTTGATCTAGTTATTTGAAGGCTTTTACAACGATTTGACAATGATTTATTCACGTTTTAATATTATCATTAAAGCCAAGTAAAGTCTCAGAGTGAAGCAGGCTTAACGCCGGTTGCAGACCAAGAACTAAGCTAAGTTAGCTAAGTTTAGTTCGTATAGCTGAAAAATTACACATAGAATAAATAAGCCTACCTAGTTGCGGTCTGCACATAATCTATCTAATATATTTAAACGAGCAATTCTTGTATATATATATATATGTATATATATATATTTATTTATTTATTTATAATCTGAATCTCGGAAACGGCTCCAACGATTTTCATGAAATTTCGGATTTGGATAGTATGAGTTCTAAAAGTGAAATTGGGGTATTCAGTTGTTTTATCAACCCCAAACTTGTGGGGTTAGAAGAGGTGACCTGCTAAACCGCTGAACCGATTGTAATGAAATATGGTATGGAGATATCTTGAATGTTGAAAACAAATATGAGATATTCCTTTTTTTGTTAACTCCTATTTAAGGGGGGAAAGGAGGGAAAAACTAAACCGCCGAACTGATTGTAATGTTTGGTATGGGAATATCTATAACCTTAAAGATAATTATGGGATATTATTTTAACCCTCAACTAAGGGGGTCAAAAAAGGGAGAAATACTGGGGCTCCGAATTTATTGCACAGTATGGGGATTGGGGATATCTTGAAACTTGTAAATTAAAATGAGATATAATTTTTTCACTAACCCCAAAATGAGAGGGGTAAAATGCGAAAAAAATTAAACCGCTTAACCAATTGTATTTAAACTTGGTTTAGGGATCTCTTTAAACTTGAAAATAAGTATTACATATACAGTTTTTTATTAATCCCATAACAAGAAGGTTAAAAGGCGACGAAAATAAACCGTTGAACCGATTATGGTGAAAATTGTTATCGATGTAGCTTGAGTATAAATATGGGATATTCAAATTTATTAACCACTAACTTAGGGCAGCTAAAGGGGGGAGAAACTAAACCGCGGAACATATTATTAAGATCAGATTTGACGCGCATATAATTATCTTAAACCATGATAATAAATATAGGATATTCGTCTTTTATCAATTCGTAACTAAGTGAGACAACGGATGAGAACTGGACCATGTATCTGCTCGTGATTTAATTCAACATGGAAAAATTATGAAACCTGAGATTAAATTCAAAATCTGAACCGCAAACAAACCGATTTTTTTTTATTATTAAGGTAACTGTAGGTATCAACTCAATTGACTTCAGTCGTGAATATTTTCTTAAAATGGAAAATATTATTAGGACCTACTTTAAAGTAATAAATACCATGTATAGTAGGTATTAAAAAATCACCCGAGCAAGGCTCTGTCACCCAGGTACTATGAAATAATCTTAGCTATGTGAGCTAAGGTAAGATAACGAACTTAGTTTTAGGTCTGCAACCCACATTAGTTTAGTCGAACTGGTTTTGTGAATCTAGATTCTAGGCATGTAAAAACATTATAAAATAACTAGACTTTGCAGTCTTCATGGTCACGGGGCTGGCCGTCGTCGACGAACGTCGGGAGTAAATAGTTTTTGTTTCAATGTCTAACATTACCGTAATCATTGGAAATAATTATGCGAACATTATCAAATAAATCATAATTAATTTATTTTGCTAGAGACATGGTAATAAATAACCCTCTCAGTTGTAGAGGAGGATATTTTTTTTTTTTTTTTTTTTTTTTATAATGGCATTTGTGTTCACATTTTGCCAATGTCAAGTTTGATTTGTCTATTTTATTATCTGTAGTCTGTAGTATATCAAAGTAAAGCAGTGGCTACCTTACCAAGACTTTATCGAGGAGTTTTGGCGGCAACAAAAAAACACTTGATTAGCACAATTATTTCAATTCACTTCATTTGAGCTCTTTAATAGAACTATATTGGATAATATACCACCATAATTATGCAATATAACACTAAGTATCACCAAAATAATGAATTAAAACAAGAGCACCTCATGACACTTCCAAGTTCCCGCCAAAACTCCGGAGGATATTTTACTGTCGCATTGATTAAGACTAGGGTAACAATTACTCATTCACAAAGCCAACTGCAATGCAATATATTTATAATATGTCATTTCTCAGTGATTTTACATATTTTTTATTACCAGTTGTAGGTTTTTTGTATATTTTCCCTTTACCACGATGCTTAGCGTCACTTTTGCGACGGCTTTAAATGAATTAGCAATACCGAGATTACGAATAGTGATATCGGGGTAAGAGTCAGTCAATGATCGCTTTTGTCATATTATTTGGCACGGAGTATAGTCGAATGATATAAATGCCTGAATGACCGCAAATATTTGGTATCGTGAGATCGGAAAGTCCGCTCAGACATTGTCACTCTGTTACACCCAACGTCCAAGACAAAACTGCAATAACGTGTTGTATTTGTAATTTTCAAATAATTACTATGAAAGTGACAGTTGTTTGAACAAATTACTAAAATTAATCAACAACATATTAAAACTTATATCGTTTCGGACTCAGGACTATGTGACTTTTAGGCATATACAAGTACTTACTTATATTCGGTTATTGCCGTAAAATATCTCTAAACAATATAAAATCTTGGAAAAGTCCGAATTAATCGAAATTAATTGCGGCCCTACTTGTAGTTTAATGTTTAAACACTTGATTTCAATTATTAACCTGTTACTTTATATCAAGGACTGCCTCGGTGGCGTAGTTGTATTACAGTACGACTGCAATGCTGAGGTCTCGGGTTCGATCCCCGGGTCGGGCAAAGTGATATTGGATTTTCTATTCAATATCAGCCCGGAGTCTGGAATTTGTGCCCGATATGGCGATAGGCTCGCCCCCTGTCACATCGTGGGACGGAATACGCGCGGCGAAAAGTGGGTGCACTAGTTGCGCCTCTGCCTACCGCTTCGGGGATAAAAGGCGTGAGTGTGTGTTTGTGTGAGTGTGCGTGTTGTACTTACAAAACCAATTGTACCAACGACATAGTCCGCGTGGATTTTTGTGTACGTATTATACTCACACACTTAACAAATAGTACCTGGGTGAACGAGCCTTGCTCGGGTGGTTTTTAAACCATACATGGTATTTATTACTTTAAAGAAGGTCCTAATAATGTTTTCCAATTCAAGTAAATATTCATGACTGAAGTCAAATGAGTCGATACCTACGGTTATCTTACTAATTAAAAAAACAGGTTCTTCAGCGGTTCAGATTTTATATTAAATCTCAAGTGTCATAATTTTTCCATATTGAATTACATCACGAGCAGATAAATGGGTCAGTTCTCATCCCTTGTCTCACTTAGTTACGAATTGATAAAATAGGAATGTCCTATATTTATTGTCATGGTTTAAGATAATTATATCTGTACCAAATTTGGTCTTAATAATATGTTCCGCGGTTTAGTTTCTCCCCCATCTAGCTGCCCTAAGTTTATATACCTATTATGTTAATATACTCAAGGTACATCTATATCAAATTCCACCATAATCAGTTCAACGGTTTATTTTCTTTCCCCTTTTAACCTTCTTATTTAGGGCTTAATAAAAGTATGAATATGTCATATTTACTATCAAGTTTCAGGAGGTGCCCAATACTTCCGAAACCAAATTTAAATAGAATTGGTTCGGCGGTTTAATTTTTCTCCCCGTTTACCCCTCTCGTTTTGGGGTTAGTGAAAAAATAATATCTCATATAAATTTTCAAGGTTCAAGATATCCCCAATCCCCATACTGTGCAATACAATCGGAACAACAGTATTTTCTCCCCTCTATTAACCCCCTTAGGTAAGAGTTAAACAAATAATATCCCATAGTTATCTTTAAGGTTATAGATATCCTCATACCAAATTTCATTACAATGGGTTCAGGAGTTTAGTCTCTCCCCCCTTTTATCCCCTTTAGTCAGGAGTAAAAGAAAAGAATTAACATCCCAAATTTATTTGTAGGAACAATTCAATTTATTCAATGAATCACTTATGTACTGAATGAATCACTGCTGGCGGTGCCGGCGGCCAGGACTAATCTCTTGGCTAAATCGGCTTTCACCCGAGCGATTAGGACAATTAATGAGCTGCATGCCAAAACAGATGTTTTGGCATGTAAGTGGAGTGAATTAGCAAAGATTTTGTTATTTATTCTATGTTATAATACCGAACAACCAGTATTTATAAATTTTATGTTTAATTTTGTTTTGTTATCACTGGTGGTAGATCTCTCATTATGTAAGAGGCCGTCTGGGTGGGTACCACCGCAATGTCTATTTCTACCGCCAAGCAATAGTGTGCATGCACTGTTGTGTTTCGGTTTGAAGGACATTGCAGCCAGTATAACTACTGGACATAATGAGACTTAACATCTTATGTCTCAGGATGACGAGCGCAGTGGAATGCCACACAGTACTTTGTAAGTCAAGGTGTTGGGTGGTGTTGCTACTGTTTATGGGTGGTCGTATCGCTTACCATCAGGCGAACGGCATGCTCGTCTCGTCATTCAATGCTATAAAAAAAAAATAAAAAAAATATATATATTTTAATAATGTTTTTGATTGTTTTTTGTTTCGCTTTTAATGTTGCTTCTTTGATAGCAAAGACTCAACTGCCCGATGCGGTCGAATAACAAGAATAACATCAACTCTCATTTCAGAATACCGACGTTATCATTTGCAATATTATTATTGGCACAACAGATACCTACAAACTAATATAATTTATAAGAAACTACAAAATTAGTATAATGTAGTCTAACGTATTTTCCAGGCTTAATATATTCGCATACCAAATTTAATTACAATCAGCTCAACGGTTTAATTTCTCTCCGTTTTACCCCCTTAATTATGGGTTAATAAAATAAATAATATCTTATGTTTGTTTTATAGATTTCGGATACCCCCATACCAAATTTCTTTACAATCTGTTCAGCGGCTTAGTTTCTGCCTCCTTTTACCCCCCTTAAACAGGAGTTAGTAAAAAAATGAATATATCATTTTTGTTTTAAACGTTCAAGATATCTTCATACCAAAGGACATGTCCAAAAACGGGCCTCAAATTTTAAACAAGACAACTTATATATATTTGGATAGAACTCCTGAAAACTAACCTTTTGCAATAAATCGTTTAATTTTAAAGACCTCCGATTTTGAGATTTATGTAATTTTGTTTGGCTTGAAAACTACACTTAATATGAAAGTTTTCAAAAAAGTTGGTTATGAATGGAGGGGTCTAAAAATATTTTTTAAATGGATCTAAGTTCCATATTTTGCCCTTTTAATATCCCTAAAGTTTGAGCCTTGTTAGATTTTGAGGCCCAGCACTCATACAAAAAGCGGACATCTCCCTTCATTGCAATCGGTTCAGCGGTTTAGTTTCTCCCTTCTTTTACCCCCCTTAAATAGGAGTTATTAAAAAAATGAAGATACCATATTTGTTTTCAACGTTCAAGATATCCCAATGCCGAATTTCATTACAATCGCTTCAACGCTTGAGCATCTCCCCCCTTCTAACCCCACAAGTTTGGGGTTTATAAAAAAACTGACTACGCCAATTCCATTTTTAGAGTTCATACTATCCAAATCCAAAATTTCATCCAAATCGGACTAGCCGTTTCTGAGAAACTAATTACATATCGCACCTTAAGAACAAAAACGACACAATTCAAAACAATCGAATATTGAGTTATCGTCATAAAATGACTTAAAACGGGTCCCTTTTTTATAAAAATATAATAAAAAAGGCCCGATATAACAGTTTGCTCCTTTTCCCACTTGAATATGGCTGTGTTTGAAATATTGTTGTATTGAGAACTTCGTTTTAAGTAATTTTATGAAGAGAACTCAAATTTTGTTTTTTCGAATAGTGTCGTTTTCGTTCTAAAGGTGCGATATATATATACACAAGTTAAGCGCGTTTAAATAAGAGAGTGATATAAACGCTATTAAAATCATAATATGGATCAAGTCAATACGTATTACATTACTGGATATATAGGTCACTTAGGACCCCTATGCCCCGGAATCAACCACTACATCCGGATTTTTACATGCACGGTGGTTGCCACCCAGTCGGTACAAAATACATTGGTATCCTCCCACCCATAGGTAAAAAATATAATATACTAGCTTTTGCCCGCGGCTCCGCCCGCGTGAATGAGTTTTCCCGGTATAAAAGTCCCGCTTTATATTAGCAGCGCCATCTATTGATTACTTACTCAACCCAGTCGAAAGGTATCGACATCTGTTAGAATCATTTGGAGTTAACAGATAATTGTGACTGTCAAATAATAACAGACAAATAATTAGCAATAAATTAAAATTGCGACTATAATTTGAGATTTAAACTATCCTATCTCTCAAGTTGGATCGAACTGCACATGGTGTGCGAATTTTATTATAATCGGTTAAGTGGTTTAGGAGTCCATTGAGGACAAACATTGTGACACGAGATTTATATATATTAAGATGTAAGTTTATAAAAAATATAAACGGAATGTCAGTTTTTATATTACTTTACGTCAGAGTTTATTAAAGTTAATTAAACAATAGAGTAATAAATTCATTCAATCATAATTATGTCGCAGAGGTATGACAAGGGGAATTGATCAATTCATGTAAAATATACATATTTTTCAAAATTCAAAGGGGATCATATTAATAAATACAGACCAAGAGATCCTACTAAAATAGTGATTCCATTTTGTAGAACAGCCCTAAAGAAAAAAAAATTGTATCCTATGTGCATATCAGTTTTTAATGATTTGCCTAAAAATCTAACGGAACTTCCATTTAAATATTTTAAAATTAAGTTAAGAAAATGGCTAGTAGATAAGTGTTTTTATACGATAGAAGAGTTCATGCAATACAAAAATAATGAAGTTGATTATTTGTAAAATTTTATATAATATAATTAAGAATATAATAAATATGCTAAATATTAATAATATAGAGTGACATTTTGTTAAAAAAATATATATATTATTATTTTGTTTTATATAATTATAAATATTTGCATGCCTAAAGCAGGCAGAGTATGGCTTGAACTATGCACCACTGTTAAATCTGGTAGTACCACCTGTATTCTATGCAAATAAATGTTTGTTTCTTGTTTGTTTCTTGTTTATGTTAGGATATTTTTGGTGCCATTGCAATTGCTAGGTTTTTGCAGACGACATACTGACTAACCCTTTTTTTTTTTTTTTTTTTTTTTTTATCGCGGGGAAAAAACGCGTTATCGCTACCACCACCGGGGGGTGAGTGGAACGGTTATGTTGGTTTCACACGGTCTTACGGCCCAATGTCGATACTCGGGAGTATAGCTTCATCCGAGCGAGCATTGAACCGAGTCCCTAACACTATATACACCCTACACCGGCATACCAACCAAAACCCGCGGTGGCCTTCGTCGGCACTTACGGGACGGCTCCGGGTTATCTTATTGCACGAAGATAGCTGCACGAAACCGCCCCTGCGCGATGCCGCATTGCGGCCCCTCTCTGAATGAGGAGGCTAAGAAGCCCCCGAACTCTAATGCACGCTTTTGGCGTCTACGACTGCAGGAGACCGACCACCCGCATTGCCGTCCACTTCGGGTTCGCTTAATTTGAGGTAGTCAGGCGAGCAGCCCCCCACTGCTCGCCTCGCGAATCTCCCTAACCCCATTTAGTCGCCTCTTACGACAGGCAGGGGATGCCGTGGCGGAATTCTCTAGATGCCCCCCGGACCACAGGGCATGAGGCGCCGGTCAGTCGTCCACCCGGCGCCTCCTTCGTCTCCTCTGGCTGCGGGCGGGATCGTTCTGCTCACGATCCCGCTCGGCGCTTTCCTTCCGCGAGATGACGCACTCGCAGAAGAAGGCCATCGCTCGCCATGACCTCCAGCCGCCGACCATAATACTGACTAACCCTGGTTTAGTGCTGTGCAAGTACCTGTACGTTTATTTTATCATTGTACTTAATAAATAATCACTAACTCAATATAGATCAAACATTATTTTTTTCTTATGAATTTGATGCACTCCCTGTATTCCTGCCACACATAATATTAACTAAATATCACGTGCTTCTCTCGATGCTCAATCTCCCTACTTTACTATCAAAATTAGTAGGTAACGCTGAACGTCAATTTTGTTTCTTTTTAGGTTCCGGAGCTCAAAAGGAAAAAGGAACGCTTATAGGATCACTTTGTTGTTCGTCTGTCTGTCGGTCTGTCTGTCTGTCAAGACCCTTTTTCTCGGGGACGCGTAGAGATATCAAGTTGAAGTTTATATCAAATACTCGGGTCTACGGTCTCTTTCATCTGTGAAAAAATCAAACTTGTAAGTCAACGCGATCAAAAGATATGACCGTTTATGTCGCATATTTTGCGATTTCGGAAGTGAATCAATACCTATAGGGTACTTCCCGTTGACCTAGAATCATGAAATTTGGCAAGAAGCAAGGTCTTACAGCACATATGCCCTGTGGTTCGGGGGCATCTAAAGAATTCCGCCACGGCATCCCCTGCCTGTCGTAAGAGGCGACTAAATAGGGTTGGCGATAGTCGCGGGGTGAGCAGTGGGGGTCTGTTCACTCAACTACTTCAATGTAAGCGACTCCGAGGTGGACGACAATGCGCGTAGTCGGTCTCCCGCAGTCGTAAACGCCGAAGGCGTGCTTTAGAGTTTGGAGGCTTCTCAGCCTCCTCATTTAGAGAGGGGCCGCAATGCGGCATCGCGCTGGGGCGGTCCTGTGCAGCTATCTTTGTGCAACAAGATACCCCGGGGCCGTCCCGTAGGCGCCGAAGAAGGCCACCGCGGGTTTTGGTTGGTATGCCGGTGTAGGGTGTACATAGTGTTAGGGACTCGGTCCAATGCTCGCTCGGATGATGCTATACTCCCGAGTGTCGACATTGGGCCGTAAGACTGTGTGAAACCAACATAACCGTTCCACTCACCCCCCAGCGGTGGTAGCGATAAAGCGTTTTTTTTTCCCCGCGATAAAAAAAAAAAAAAAAAAAAGGTCTTACAGCACATGTAAATGACAAAATCTGAAAACTGTTAATATGTACTTAAATAACAATAAAAAGCAAATTTCTAAACTTATAAAAATTTTATAAATTTATTAATTCATTTTGGCGAACTATTGAACTTATATAATTTGATACCTTACCCACAAGTTTGTACGGAACGCGTGTCCAATTCCACTACTAGTTTGAGATCTCGACTGGTTTTCATAACTGGTCAGTTATGAAATTTATTATAAGTCATAACGTTACAAACAACTGACAAAACGTATTAGCCTATAATTAATTATATACTGCCAGGACAAAAAAAAGATTGTGAGGGTATTTGAGTCGTGACCTACAATTTCTGCTATAAAACCACAAGATAATATTACCGTGACAGAGGGTTGGACAGATCGACGTTTTACACTCCACACGACCGCAGTTCCAGTGGTTCCGTCCTCTTCGCCGAGGACCTCGCCGCGTTCCCCGTCGCCCCCCCGACCCCCCTAACAGTTCCGGCCCGCGTGCCGACGAAATAAATAGATAGGATTAGGTTAAACACCAATCTTCCCCACTAATCGTGGATGTCTCATCCTCTCCCAGTGACCGTCCTGAGCCGAGATTCGTAACCCGTTAGTGGGTTGCCCTCAGCATGCAATGCAATGCAATGCAATCAGCCCTGTATTATATACTGCCCACTGCTGAGCACGGGCCTCCTCTACTACTGAGAGGGTTTTAGGCCTTAGTCCACCACGATGGTCTAGTGCGGGTTAGCACACTTCACATAAACTCGAGATTCTTATGGAGAATTCTCAGGTATGTAGGTTTCCTCACGATGTTTTCCTTCACCGTTAAAGCGAACGATAATTGATAACAATACACACGTAACTTCGAAAAGTTAGAGGTGTGTGCCTTAGGTTTTGAACCTCCGGACATTGTCTCGGCAGACAGTTCCATTCCCAACTAGGATGTCGCCGTTAGTAATATATTATGACTATTTTAGGTGCAGAGAAACAGAACGGCAAAAGCGCGTGTATCGCGTGGGTTGATTCGCGCCTTGGTACATACGGACACGTCGCTTAAAGTAATGGTAAAATTATCGGTAATTTTAACGTTATCGACGTAAATTATTACTGGTAATTATTACCGTTACTGGTATCGTTATTATTATCTTACGTTACTGAATTAATTACCGCTACTAAATCTTATCGATACACAGGTATCTTTATGAAATTAACGTTACTTACCGATACTTTTAATGTGAACTGGTAACGTTATCAAGCCCTGTTTATACATTGTGGCTGAGCCTGTAATTGCTTATAACCAGAATCACAATAATTTAAAAGATAACGGCATATAGGTATTGCCTCGTTGGCGTAGTTGTATTACGATACGACTACAATGCTGAGGCCTCGGGTTCGATCCCCGGGTCGGGCAAAGTGATATTGGGTTTTTTTACTCAGTATAAGCGGGGAATCTGGAATTTGTGCCCGATATGGCGATAAGCTCTAGCCCTATCACATCATGGGGCGAAATATGCACGGCTAAAAGTGGATGCACTAGTTGCCTCTGCCTACCCCTTCAGGATAATAGGGGTGAGTGCGTGTATGTATGTTGCACACACATACACACACGCATGTGTGTATGTGTGTGCAACATACATACATACACATACACTGCAACAGTGCAGTGTGCATGCACTGTTGTGTTTCGGTTTGAAGGAAATTGTAGCCAGTATAACTACTGGACATAATGAGACTTATCTTATGTCTCAGGATGACAAGCGCAGTGGAATGCCACACGGTATTTTGTTACTCAAGGTGCTGGATGGTGTTGTTACTGTTTATGGGTGGTCGTATCGCTTACCATCAGGCGAACGGTATACTCGTCTCGTCATTCAATGCAATAAAAAAAAAAAACATGTCGCTCTCTTAATAAAATAATGACCCAATCCGAAATTTTGTCAAAATGAGTTTTAGCAAAATACTGACCCAAAAAGACAAGCTGCATCGCCTAAGAAAAAACAAACTTTTTAGCACTAGAATTAGTGTCGTTTTAGTCTATTCTCTTTCCCCGCCCCGCGCGTTCTATCTCAGCCGAACACGGACCACAGACCTATTCAGTATCGCGTCGACTGTCAGGCGAGAGAGTAAGGCACGTCGACGACCCATATTGAGATGCGTCGCTGTTTTAATAAAAATAAAGGTAAGTTTCTTTTCACGTTTTATAAACAACTAGACTTCTGCTCGCGGCTCCGCCCGCGTGAAAAAGGTTTTCCGGAATAAAAATATTTTCTCGGGATAAAAAGTAGCACTCAGGTGTAGTGTAGCTTCCTATTGGTGTAAGAACTTTCAAAATCAGTCCATTCGTTTTTTAGTTTATCCATTACAAATAAACAATCAAAGGACATGTCCAAAAACGGGCCTGAAATTCTAAACAACACAATTTATATATATTTGGATAGAACTCATGAAAACTAACCTTTTGCAATAAATCGTTTAATTTTAAAGACCTGCGATCTTGAGATTTATGTAATTTTGTTTGGCTTGAAAACTACACTTAATATGAAAGTTTTCAAAAAAGTTGGTTATGAATGGAGGGGTCTAAAAATATATTTTTTATGGATCTAAGTTCCATATTTTGCCCTTTTAATATCCCTAAAGTTTAGTATACAAAAAGCGGACATCTCCTTTTTCCTCTTTATAATATTATTATAGATACTGTGGAGCTAGAGTGTAAATATGAAGATTTGTTAAGTTACGGCGATAAGTAAACAAGCTTACAGTCGTCTAAAGCAAAATTAGTAAAATAGCGCAAATTGAAATTAAACGATTATAACGGATGGTATCGCGGTTTATTATTTTATTTTCTCCCGACGTTTCTTATATTGGACAAACAAAAAGACATATAGGGACCTGCGTAAAAGAACATATAGCTGACGTTAGACACCGACGCTCTACGAAGTCTGCAGTAGCTGAACACTCAGAAGAAGGCTCCAACCATTACCTTAGATTCGACAAGCCACAAATCCTTGCCAAAGAACACCGATTCCTGCCTAGGATGATTCGCGAGGCTATTGAAGTCAAAAAACATCCTAATTTCAATAGAGAAGATGGTTGGAAACTTGCACAAGCCTGGGACCCGGTAATACATCTAATTAAATCGGGCCCCAAGAGACCTGCTGCCAGACCTCAAGACATTGTGAGCTCTTACTGCGTAGACCGGACCGCAAACAATGACTAACATCTTTAAATTGTATAATTGTAAATTGAAGGTAGTTTTGTAACACTAACTTTTCGGACCACCAACACCTCAGCCCGCCCCTTGACCACGAAGTGCTGCAAAGCCTTCGAAACGTTGGGAGAAATTAAAATATTAAACCGCGATAAAATCCGTTATAATCATTGATGTATTAAAAAACCGTTATAATAGTTTAATTTCAATGTCTAACATTCGCGTAAACGTAAGGAATCATTATATAAATAGCGCAAATTTTATTTCATGTTTTAATATTTTTTTGGGAAAACATTCTAGGTTTGAAGAATCGTTTCACATAATATTATGATCCCAAATTTCTACCTATTTACTTGACCGATGTGATTAAAATTCTTGTTTTCTTACATATATCGTACAAAATAATATTCATCATCATCATCATCAGCCTATATTTTGGTCCACTGCTGGACATAGGCCTCCTCCAATACGCGCCATTTTACCCGGTCTTCGGCCTGTCGCATCCAGGTTCTGCCTAATAATATTATAATAACATAATAGGTTTTGGCGGGAACTTGGAAGTGTCATGAGGCGCTCTTGTTTTAATTCATTATTTTGGTGATATTTAGTGTTATATTGCATAATTATGATGGTATATTATCCAATATAGTTCTATTAAAGAGCTCAAATAAAGTGAATTGAAATAATTGTGCTAATCAAGTGTTTTTTTTGTTGCCGCCAAACTCCTCGATAAAGTCTTGGTAAGGTAGCCACTGCTTTACTTCGACATACTACAGATAATAAAATAGACAAACCAAACTTGACATTGGCAAAATGTGAACACAAATGCCATTATAAAAAAAAAAAAATAACATAATAAAGAACAATAATAAGGACATAAGTGTTTGTGTAGAGGTAGTAACTTGTAGAAATATAACACACAATATTGATGAGCCTCTGGAGGTGTTGGTCGAGACTCTTTGGTATCAACCCATAAACAAATACGACAAATGGAACAATAATTGTGGAGTCCACCCCCCACATGTCGGTAACCTCGTGTCCCAAATCTAAATATTTAGACATTTTGTCCTTTTCGGCCTTAACAAGGTTATCGTCATGCGGAATGGTGACGTCAATAAGTATTGCCCGGCGCGCCAATCGATCTACTATTACAATATCAGGCTTATTGGCAACAATAGTCCTGTCCGTGATAATAGATCGATCCCAGTACAGCGTTGCATGATCATTTTCGAGAACTGGTTGAGGCACATACTGGTAATATGGCACTTCAGGAGTCACAAGACCATACCGAAGACCATTTTTATGATGTAATTAATAGATAATGCTAATAGATAAGCGTAAAATGTTGTGTGAAAAAGATAAATATAGGCGTAAGTACAATGTTTACGGAAATCCATTGGATAAGATATCTTTTCAAATATGTAGCAAACGTTGTGACAGTTATGCAAGGCAGTGTTATAATTAGTCTTGTAGAAGATAAAATATCCCAGAATTCGAAGTTCTTTTGGTCTTATATAAAAGCTAGAAGGCAAGGAACTAGCACATATCTGGCTAGTATGTCTAATGGGAGTATCGTTACTAGTAATGGCAATGATATATGCAATATGTTTGGATCGTATTTTTCGTCTGTGTAAAGTACTCGCCGTTAGCAAGATACGAACAACCGGAAATCACATGCCTGATTGATTCACCGGGACGGTGGCATGCCCGACAGATATCGACCGTACCGGCTTTCAGGATATATTTCCTATAATTGTTCGTCTTCATAACTTCGACCATAATTGCAAAGACAAAACCCTCAGTTTCGCCAAAAAGGTTACCAAAACGTAGCCAAGATACGGATGCAAGCTGGTGCACATCAGGCCCGTGAAGGGCCCGATAGAACCGGCCGTGTAATAATTAATTATTTAACTCTAATTAATTAATTAATTATTAATCAAAAGTAATTAACTCCATTTATTATTTATATAATTGTTTCATGTTCATTAAAAGATGGGGATGCGGGCCGCTTTTGACAGGTCCGTCTGGAAATCTTTGGGGGAGGCCTATGTTCAGCAGAGGACGCCGTGTGGCTGATGATGATGATGATGATGATGTTCATTAAACGAGTAACATTTTAAAAAATCTGCATGGAATTATTATGCTCGTATGACGTACAACCTCCATAGTTGTAGCCTTGTAGGTGATAATTATAATTCTCACGTGATATAACGTCTAATGTTTTATTATGTAATAGCTTTTGCCCCCGGCTCCTCCCGCGTGAGAAAGTTTTCCGGAATAAAAAATATTTTCCCGGGATAAAAAGTAACCTATAGCAATCAAGAGTAATGTAGCTCCTATTAGTGAAATAATTTTCAACAAATTGATTCAGTAGTTCTTGATCTTCGAAATAGATGTTCAACGGAGGTGATACCGGTCCACTCCCGGATGTTTCTCAGCCACAATTTTTCCTTCGCCCAGCGCGTCTCTTCCTCTCTACTATAATGGTCACGACGGTATAAATATTTTTGAAAAAAGAAAGAAAGAATAAATGTATTACATATACAAATTTTAGTATTATATTGGAGAAATAAAAAAACACTGTGCTAGATAAAAAAACAGCACAATTTTAGACACTTTGGCAGATGTGGCCCCTCCTTTTTGTCCAAAACCGTAGTTGAAAGTAATCTAAAACTTTTACTTATTTAACTGGGATCCCTCAAATGAAAAATGACTGAAAGCAAAAAGAGTTTTATTCAGATATATTTTATTTTTAGTATAAATGTTTTAGAGGATACTATGTACCTGTTCATTATAATTACATTGTTACGCAAGTTCAGGAAATATCGAGGAAGCTCGGACTGTAAAGGTCTTCTTATATGTAATGGAAGATTATGCATATGAGTATTCTTTATGTTTACTTTAAATTAGTACCTACATACTGAGCTGTATGTAACACAGTTACAGCTTTTCATTATCGATAAGTAGGTATAATTATTTTTATATACGTTTTGCTCCGAACATAAACTTTGTAGATCGCGAAGCTTGCATAAGTTATTTAAAATTTTACGTCACACGTAGTAACAGCATGGTCATCTATTTATATAGGACCTAAAATAGCCAGGGATATGTGGGTATTCTATCATTTCTTCTGCCTACCCCTGAAAAGGGAAAAGCCGCAATGCTATGTATCTGAGTATAAACGTCAATCATTGACATTAGTAACATCGTCGTCGTGTTACATTACCGACATACAGACAGAAGTAACTCGCAATACACGATACATCTTGAAAAGACGTAAGACATTAGCGCCTGGACGACGCGAAGTAACCAATGTCAACTCATGTGCTTAGATTATTTACTCGCCTAGATTTAGATAGCGCGTCCGCCGCAGCGAACGTGTCAAATAAAGTCTACCAAAATTGGTAGACTCGTTTAACACCTCAGTCAGTATCTATTTAATAACTAAACCTTTACGAGCGTTGATAATCTAAATATGCTATAAAATTGTGTTGCAATTATATAGGACAACAAAACTAAAACCTCTTTCTACCGATAGGATTCGTTGAATAACTACCACTTTATAAGTAAATACGATGTTTTTTTCATTCCCAAACTTGTAGAAGATAAGTAAAATAATCATCATCATCCTCATCAGTCACATGACGTCCACTGCTGAACATAGGCCTCCCCCAAAGATTTCCAGACGGACCTGTCAAAAGCGGCCCGCATCCAGCGTGTTCCTGCGACCTTTATCCACCTGCAAGGTGGACGGACGACTTGATAAAGGTCGCAGTAAAATAATACTTGTATACAAATCGGGACATAAGGTGGACGTTGAAAATAAATATATTATGGACTTAGGTAAATACAATCCCGGTCCTACACCCGCCACAGCAACTCTTGTAAGTCAGGATCGGCACGGAGTGGCACGCTTTTTATGACACTGAGCGGTGATGCTCGGCGAGTCTCTGGGAGGACAAAATATTATAAGTCTCAACCGGCAAAGAAATTAATCAAATAGAAGAATTGGGAAGAGTTGGAAATATTTTTTTCCACTTCCATCCATAGCAAAGTGGGCAAGTACCTAAATACAGGAGCACGGTCGCCCATAGCCGCAGTCTGTTGAACGCTTTTTGCGTTATCTAGACAAGTATACAATCAACGCTAATATTTTTGAATTTTTGTAATTTTTCCGGTCTGTATGTAGGTATGTATTACCATTTTTGGTTATGTTAGTAAGCCGCGAGTAACTAGTAATAAATAAATAAGTAAATATAACGCGCTTATCCATATTCAGTATTTAATAATTATGACGTTGTCACGTGACACAAAACCGATTGCGTCTTCTGCCAAGACGTTGCATTGTACCAATTTAAAATATTCAAATTAAAATCTTGTTTTTATCTTTTCATTTCTTCAATGAATTTAATAAATATGGCAGATATTGATACAGTCTCGTAGGAGACCTCTCGCTGCCGGCCGTGGTCGCTTCCATGGTCGACAGCCAGAGGTCCTGGCGTGCGGTGGCACACTTCTGTGAAGTGGTACTCTCGCGGAAGGAGAGTGCCGAGAGGGATCGGAGGCGCGGAGATCCCTCCCGCCGCCAGACGAGACGTAGGAGGCTTCGGGTGGACTACTGACCGGCGTCTTCCGCCCTGTGGATTGGTGGCGTTTGGAGAATTCCACCACGGTATCCCCTGCTTGTCGTAAAAGGCGACTAATAGCGGCCACCGCGGGTCGCTGTCCGTCTTTAATTTTTGTGTTTTATTAGCACATTGTAGCGATGCCTGTGATGGACGGCAGCGTGGCTGGTAGGCCTCACGCTGCCGTTGACGCCGAGGGCGTCCTTCGGTGCGCGGGGGCTCCTGAGCCCCCCCCCCCCCCCCACAACAGGAGACGGGCCGCGCTAGGCGGCACCGCGCAGGGGCGACTGTGGACGACAACTTAGACACTTCCGTCAGAGGAAGCCCGCAGCCGTCCCTAATGCGCCGAAGATGGCCACCGCGGAGTTTTGGTTGGTATGCCGTGCGTTCTACATAGGTTAGGGACTAAGCCCAGCCGCCCGATGGTTACATCTCTCCGAGCGGCTCAACGCCGGGTCGTAAGGCACGGTGAACCCAACTTAACCGCTCAGTCGCCTCCCTTGAAGGCTGGGCGGTAGTAATAACTCAATTTCTCCGCGAAAACAAAAAAAATATATTGACACAATCGAGTTGTTTTATTTTTTTCATTTCCATCTTTTTTTATTTTCATGCACCTTTAGGAAATAGGTTTAATCCTGTTTTACCCATTCCCGCGGGAACACCGGGGTAGAAAGTGTCTTATGTGTTAATCCAGATTAAAAACTACCTGTTTGCCAAATTTCAGCCAAACCCGTCAAGCCATTTTACCATGAAGAAATAACAAACTACCACAAACTTTGCATTTATATTATTAGTGTGAAGTGTGTGATGATCACATCACAATGAACTGAATGAACACAACAAATGCTAATAAATCATTATTAGCATTTCCTATTCCAAACTCCAATTAAACATACAAGTCATATATATACATATAAGTTATACGAATATATTCGTAATCACCGTTACAAAATATTTATTTTGATACCATACTCGATGTATTTTGAAAACTTTTTTTTAGATTACTTTTTGTCGCCAAAAAGATCCTTAATTTTATTTATTTTTTAATTTTGATGTACCCAGTGCATTGATGTATTGACATACATACATACATACACTCGAAAAACATAACCCTCCTTCTTTCGCATTCGGGTAAAAACAACCACAAGTATGGAGAAACAACGATTAAGAAGAATTTTTCAAAATATCCAACTTGATATTCAGTTTAAAAAACAGACAGAGACAACAAAGTGATCATATAAGGGTTCCTTTTTTCTTTTGAAGTCCGGTACCCTAAAACTGGAGAACAGTGAATAAAGATGTTTTTGTCACACACAATCACTACCGTTTCTTATTCCTGAAGGGGTAGCCAGAAGCGCACCTAGTGCATCCACTTATCGCCACGTGTAGGTATTTCGTCCATGATGATTTATGTGATACGGGTGAGATCATCGCCATATCAGGCACAAATTCCAAGCTCCGTGCTGATGCCGAAAGCTTAATACAAATCTACCCCACCCGGGGTTTTAACCCGAGACCTGCACGGCGGTCGTACCACAATACTATGGCCATTTAGAAGTTTTTATTTTTGGCATGTATGGAAAGGCCTTTTTTTCCCGTAGAAAGTGATCTATCACTAGCTCTCGTGGGGGGCTGCTGGGCGGTTATTTTGGGTTCGCCCCATGCACGCCAATACCAACTAAAACTCCGCAGTGGCCATCTTCGGCGTATTAGGGACGGCTGCGGGCTTCCTCTGACGGAAGGTTTCTAGTTTCAGTCCGCAACCGCCCCAGCGCGGTGCCGCCTAGTGCAGCTCGTCTCGTGATGTGGGGCAGGGGGCATTTGGGGCTCAGAAGTTGCGGCGCACCGAAATGCGCCCTCGGCGTCAACGGCAGCATGAGGCCTACCAGCCACGCTGCCGTCCATCCCGGGGGTCACCATAGTTTACTAACTGCATAACTAACGGCAGACAGCCCCCTACCACGCGCCTGCGACTCACCGATGGCCCCTATTAGTTGCCTTTTACGACAGACAGAGGATACCGTGGTGGAATTTTCCAATAGTAGTCGACTAGTCCTTCCAATAGTTCAATCTAACTTTGCAAAAAAGTTTCAATTTTATGCATACCGCTCAATATACAACAAGGTGGCTAAATTATCTCCATTCAAAGACTGCTCAATGTATGGGTGTTCCAAAAAACTCATGAGTTGGTTAAAAAGTATTAACTATGATGTTACCGAGTCTATCGTGTAAGCCTTTTTAATTATTCATCTTTTGATCTGTAAAATCTATGGAGAGTTTTACTTACTTATTTCTTTTTATATTTTATATCAGCAGCTGCTTATTTTGTACACTAACTTAACAGCTAAAGCTTCTCAATATTATGTAACTCGAATGTTGGTTTCCCAAGATACAGGCCTCGCCTAGTTTGGGAACCCCTGGTAATTTTTTGTATTTAATAACGATTCTTGTGATATTATGTATTTTTATGTAATTTTTAAGTTTTTGTAAGTATAATTTTTAATAAACAATTTGAATATGAATTTGAATTCTCCAAACGCCCCCAATCCACAAGTGGGGAGACTCCACCTCTATCGGGGCCAGACGCTGCCTGCAACTGAATGCCTCCTCCCGCCACTTGAAGGCATCTGAGACGGATTTGGCGTCCAGGTCCCAACTCCCAAGGCAAGAATCCGGTCAATAAACAAGAAAGAAAGAAAAAAAGAAATATTTATTATTGGTACAATGACAGTATAATAAGTATCTACAGTAAAAACAAGCCGCCTCGAAAGAGGCCGTGCGCTGCGTATTGCGCAGAAAAGCGATGCAGCGGTCGCTCAGAGAGTTGGCCCAAACGGTACTACCGTTTACGATAGCAGGCACGACTCCGTTGTACAATCTTCAGCAAGGGATGCCAGGAGCTTCCAGATCGGTCAGCAGGCTAAATAGAGCGCCCGCTGTCCGAGACAGTTTTCTCCACAACTTTTCGAAGTGGATGCGAAATTTCCACCGGCTAAGACTAAGCCCAGATATGTCATGATTTTTCCGATGGGAATCCCCATCCACTATGATGGGTACCGGCCGGTGGCCCTTTTAGAGGCCTATGAAAGCATATAGCCTCGGTTTTCTCGAGGGCCATCGTCAGACCTAAACGTCGCATTCGATTAACTACGTCGCCGGTGCCCGTCGTCGCCAAGATTACAGCGTCCTGGAACGTCCTGGCACTAGCTGTGACCAGCGTGTCATCGGTGTAGCACGTCACGCCGACGCCCCAGAGGTTGGCACCACGGAGCACTCAATCATACCCGATGTTCCACAGGAGTGAGCCCAAAACCTAGCCCTGTGGAACACCGCATGACATCGCTCTTCGGTGCCACCCATCAACATCAGCGTCCGGGTACAACCCGACCCTGTTGGAAAGGTACGCATGCACCAGACGCCGAAGATAGGGCGGCATCACTTCGTACCGCAGTACCTCGTGAATGCAGGGCCAGGGCAGCGTATTAAACACGCTAAAAATGTCTAGACACTGCCATGACAACTTTTTCCATGGCCACTGCATCTTCCGCCTGTGACTTTAACCGCAGAATCGCGTGAACAGTCGATCGTCCCCTTCTGAAACCGAGTAGGTTGTCGGCCAAATCTCAAGATGCTCGACGAAAGAATGCTCGAAGAATTTTGCGACCTCGTCGAGCAACACGATGAGCCGGTAGGTCGACGGCGAATCTGCGTGTCGCCCCTCCTTCTTCAATAGGACTAGCTTCCCGGTTTTCCAGCGCGCCGGGAAGACGCCCTGCTCAAGACACGCGGAGAATAAGGTGCGGAGCCTCAAAACCAGGTGTTCGAGCACCTAGGCTTTCCCAGGCTTTCTTATTATTTTTTATTTTTTTATTCTTGCAGCTACAGAATGGCAAATTTTGAGTAGTTGCATTTATTACTATATACAATTACTAGCTTTTGCCCGCGGCTCCGCCCGCGTGAATGAGTTTTCCCGGTATAAAAGTCCCGCTTTATATTTTCCCGGTATAAAAAGTATACATAATCTACCCGTAGCTTATATGACACGTTCGTAGATTTACCATAGCACCGCCATCTATTGATTACTTACTCAACCCAGTCGAAAGGTATCGACATCTGTTAGAATCATTTGGAGTTAACAGATAATTGTGACTGTCAAATAATAACAGACAAATAATTAGCAATAAATTAAAATTGCGACTATAATTTGAGATTTAAACTATCCTATCTCTCAAGTTGGATCGAACTGCACATGGTGTGCGAATTTTATTATAATCGGTTAAGTGGTTTAGGAGTCCATTGAGGACAAACATTGTGACACGAGATTTATATATATTAAGATATACTTTAAATGTAAAATTGACGTTTATTACATTATCTTTATAATTTTTAGTTAATTAAGTTAAATAGAACAGTTTAAGTTATTAAGTAGTTTTCCAGGATTTTAGATGCTTAGATGCTATATTTATTGTATTTGATATTGTTGATCTTCTTGGTCGTAACACTCTTGACAGAGTGGTTGTGGTCGTCATGTAGTTTTTCGGAGCAGATGTATGCGCCTTACGATCTCTCGCCACATCTCTCTGTTAGATGTTATTCTGGTGCACTCATGTACGGGACATTGTTGGTAGATAATAATTATTTAGTATTAGATTACTTAGTCTAAACTGATTAAAATTAAATATGTTGATACTCATTTGCTATGTGAATTATAATTAATTATTAACATAGTTTTGAAAGTACAAAATAAAAGTGATTTGTATTCTTTATCCTCGCATTTTTTCTTTCTATCCTGAAATTTGAGTCCCATAATTTTCAAATTAAGTCGCACAATCGCCATTATTTTCATTGTAAATTCATATAGCAATCTTTTACTAATAAATAAATAAAGCCTTGACTTTACTCCAAACGGTAGGTCGTCAACTTTCCTCTACAAATGTAGGGCGATATATAAATTGCAAACATTTCATCATATCAAGGAACTTAAAATACAAAAAAATGTACAGCCGAACGCAAAACCGCATCCATTTTTAAGTCGGTTAAAAAGAAACTTGACTACTTGGCAAAACGCATTTGCGCAAGTAAAACCGCTAGTTAAATTACAAATAAGCTCATATAAATATTATTTTCAGCATTCACAACGACACAAAATGATATTTGCAAATCATTCATGTCTCGATACAGCGGTAGAACCAACTAGCACCTTATAGTCGGCAAGTTACGCGCCACAATAACATCTTCTCTTACCTGCCAGCCCGAGCTGGCTTTTTTGGTAACATTACGATTTCCGTCGTTATTTTTATTTCCAATATTAAGGGGCTAAGGTTTCAGCCGTGGTTAAGTGACATTTAGGGTCATAATAAATCAATATAACACTGGCGAGTTATAGGTGGATTCACAGCGAGGCAAGCACTCTGCACGCTGCTCCAGTGTAATAAGACTAACTTTATCTGACCACGGTTGGAACAACGGTGAACGGCCCCTAAGGAACTTAAACGTAATAATATTAATTATTGTTATGAATTTTTGACTTGTCAAAGTGCAACTATATCACTAACAAAGTATTTTATTTTACTGTTTATAAGGTCATTTATTTTGTTTCAGATAATTTGATGTGATCGAAAGCGGATTCGAACATGGTTAACATTACTAAAAAGGCAAAGTTTGAGCCTACGCTACTCAATAAAAGTATGTACCTATTTTAATTTTGTATTTTGCATTTAAGGACATTATAGGCAGAGTAATCCTAGGCATATTTACACAAGGGAATTAAAAGCAGCGATAGCTTAGTAGGAAATGGAACGGCTTGTCTATACAAAGGTCAGCGATTCGAAATCATCAAAAGCACGCAACTATGATTTTAAAATTAAGTATAATTGATCGCTAACTTTAAGAATAAAGGAAGATATCGTGGAGAAAGCTATAAACCTCAAAATGCTGCACAAGAATTTAAAAGACATTTGCGATTAAAGCCTCTATTCCCTCAGTAGCAGAGGAGGTCCGTGCCGTAGGATAAGTCGTAAGACATTAGGCAATATACCTAATACAGGTCTGATATAATTATTTATTATGATTTCTACTTCAGAATTATGCCGGCATATTAGTGTCTTGTAGAACTTTGTAGGGACAATGTAAGTATGAATAATGTGTCAGTGGATTCTAGTGCAAATGAGACGTATAAATAGGAAGCGACGCTTTGGCTGGGCGCTGCCTCTTGTGTACTAATGTGTCAATAGATTTAGGGGTACCCCGGGTTGCAATCAATAAATCATATTCTGTTTAATCAGTGCTGTTTAATTGAAGATGTCGCAACGGCTCCCAAAGCAAACCTACTCTTAGAACTTTGTAATTGATAGTTCTGGTCAGTGCTAGTCCCACAAGTTTGGGCTCGTCAGTTATCTAACCTGCCACGATTACTCTGTTTCCCTGATCGATAAACGCATTGTGATAATATTTTCGAGAATCAGAAAAGAAATCATGAGATAACAGGAAATAACAACATTTATTATTCTAAATTAAACAGAACTCAGAGCACAAAAAATAAACAAAACAGAAATCATACCTTTATCATCAAAGGGATAGACAGCGGTGCAACCAGTGTACCCACATTTCGCCATGTCTGTTCCGTCCTATGATGTGGCGAGCCTATCACTATATCGAGCACAAATTCCAGACTCCGGGTTGATACTGAGAAGTAAAACCCAATATCACTGACCGACACCGGAATCGAATCCAAGAAGTCAGATTGGAAGGGAACATAATCACTGCAATATAGTTATAAAAGGGAAAAGTTCCTCTCCAGTCTCCACCAAGTGCATCTATATTTAAAGCATTTACTTAACACTTAGCAGACACCAGCGTTCTAAAATACATTGCAAGCGGCCAGTACTACAACGTCCACTACTAACTACTTTTTTGACCCTATTTTTCAAGGGTGAAGTAATTACCTTTTCGCATTGTTGCAAAGTCTTAGCTCTTAACCTCTTAACGTCTGACCATACACCTTCCCTGTTGGACCTTCTGCTGACCTCACATCCGGACAGTTATCGGATCGGGGTCGATGCCCCTCTGGGATCATCTGACCACTGTCTGATAAGGAGTACGGTGCCTCTCATGTGCCCGATTCGGCCGCAATTTGCAGGCTGTCGCCGTGTTTGGCACTATAGGTCAGCAGACTGAGATGGGATGCGATCATTCTTTGCGTCCTACCCTTGGGGGCGGGTTTGCTTCACGCCGGATGATCCTGACGCCGCTGCTGACTCTGTTGTGCCCGTTGGTGGCAGATCCCAGCCCTGGTTTAGTCGCTCCTGCAAAGTGGCAAATCGCCGTAAGCAGGCATGCTACAAGACTTGGGCAGATGCGGTGGCAGCTCAGGATGTAAATTCCAGCGATAGAAAAAAGGAGTATAACTTCGCCTCGAGGTCCTACAAAAGAGTTATTGCCAGGGCGAAATCGGATCACATTGGCAGAATTGGCGAGAGACTGGTTCGTCTTCCGTCGGGAACACGTGCATTCTGGTCACTCGCCAAAGCTGCCATGGGAAATTTTTGTAGCCCTTCTTTCCCGCCTCTTCGTAGAGGGGATGCATCGTTGGCCCATGTCGCAAAAGAGAAGGCCGATCTTTTGGGCTCTCTCTTTGCGTCTAACTCAACTCTGGATGACGGGGGACGCGAGCCGTCGACTATCCCGCGGTGCAACAGCACTATGCCGGAATTACGGTTTTCGCAACGGCTGGTGCGTAGAGCGCTGTTCTCCCTCGATATCCATAAATCGAGTGGGCCAGATAGTATCCCCCCTATTGTTTTGAAGGTATGTGCTCCTGAATTGGCTCCAGTCTTAACGCGTCTCTTTCGGCACTCCTACTCCTCAGGCGTAGTCCCGATTTCTTGGAAGACAGCTTTAGTGCATCCAATTCCCAAAAAAGGCGATCGCTCAGATCCGTCCAACTACAGGCCCATAGCCATTACCTCCTTGCTCTCGAAAACAATGGAATCCATTGTCAACTGCCAGCTCCTTAGGTACCTAGAGGACCATCAGCTATTAAGCGACAGCCAATACGGTTTCCGTAGGGGTCGCTCAGCCGGTGATCTTCTTGTGTACCTAACGCATAGATGGGCGAAGGCGATCGATAGTAGGGGCGAGGCGCTGGCCGTTAGTTTGGATGTAGCGAAGGCCTTTGATCGAGTTTGGCACAAAGCGCTTCTTGCGAAGCTTCCCTCCTATGGGCTTCCCGAGAAATTGTGCAAATGGGTAGCCAGCTTTCTAGCGGACCGGAGCATCAAGGTCGCTGTCGACGGTGCATGCTCGGATCTCAAGTCCGTGAACGCTGGTGTCCCTCAAGGCTGTGTGCTATCACCCACGCTATTTCTTCTGCATGTCAATGATTTGCTGCAAATTGGCGGTATACATTGCTATGCGGATGACAGCACGGGTGATGCTTTGTATACCAGCCGAGCCAATATCTCTCGGGAAAATGTCGAAGAGTGCCGAAACAAACTTGTGTCTGAAGTCGAGACCTTGCTGTCTGGAGTCTTGGATTGGGGTCGTTCTAACTTGGTTCAGTTCAACCCCACAAAGACGCAAGTTTGTGCGTTTACCGCAAAAAAGACCCCATTTGTCGTTTCGCCTCAATTCCAAGGCACTCCTCTAACTGCCACAGCCAGTATCGGAATTCTTGGTGTCGACATATCGAGTGACGTTCAGTTCCGCGGTCACCTTGAGGGTAAGGCCAAATTGGCCTCAAAGAAGCTTGGTGTGCTCAACAGATCGAGGCGATATTTCACGTCGGGCCATCGCCTGCAACTTTATAAGGCAACTTTATAAGGTTCGGCCCCACATGGAATATTGTTCCCATCTTTGGGCAGGGGCTCCCCAGTACCAGCTTCTCCCTCTTGACCGTATTCAACGTCGGGCAGCTCGTATCGTCGACGACCGTATTCTTTCCGATCGGCTTGATCCTTTGGCTTTGCGTAGAGATGTAGCATCGCTCTGCATTCTCTATCGCATTTACCACGGGGAGTGCTCTGAAGAATTGTTCGGACTTATCCCTGCTGCTGAGTTCCATCACCGTACATCGCGGCAGAACTCCAAATTCCATCTACATCACCTCGAA
Organism: Sphinx pinastri; assembly: GCA_947568825.1. Classification (NCBI taxonomy): domain Eukaryota; kingdom Metazoa; phylum Arthropoda; class Insecta; order Lepidoptera; family Sphingidae; genus Sphinx; species Sphinx pinastri. The sequence continues at coordinate 725,364 of OX387627.1, read as the reverse complement.
GGTTGGCAATCCACCACTGTACGTTTTAGCCGTCATTTTTTGCCACGTACTACTAAACTATGGAACCAATTGCCGCCAGCAGCATTTCCGGACAGATACGACCTGGCGACCTTCAAAAAAAGAGCGTATTCCCACCTAAAAGGCCGGCAACGCATCTCTGTGCCCCCTGGTATTGCAGATGTTCATGGGCGGCGGTGATCACTTACCATCAGGTGAACCGTATGCTCGTTTGCCCCCTATACCAAAAAAATAAATAAAAAAAAAAAAAAAAGTTAACGACCTGCCTGATACCAAGGCCAAACATATTTCATTTTTTATCGCTACAGGTAGCCGAAAAAGTTGTGATTTATCTGATACTGAGTGATAGCAACAGTATTACACACACATTTCTAGAGATATTGTGGATGCGTAGCTGACCCTTGAGGAGGATTAGGGATTGAGCAGGTGGATTGAATTCTCTGGCTTCCCCATTCATGCAAAATAGCGAAACTATTGACTTTTTTGTGGGATAAACTGGATTCAACGATTCTATTATTATACTATTCATAGATTTTTATACAACTGTCGAGACGAGCATGCCGCTCGCCTGATGGTACCAAGAACGACCATAAACAATTAATTGCAATACCAGAGCCAGATGTAGCGTGGCATTGCATTCCGCTTGATACATTAATGTAAAATCTCATAATACCTATTATTAGGCTGACTACAATGTCCTTGAAACCAAAACACAACGGAGCCTTTACAATACTGTTTGGCAACAGAAATAGACGGTGCTGTGACACCATCCTATTATCTATCCTATATTATTTGATATGAGAGACCTTATATGATACATTGGTCATTGAGTAAAAGTTAACTTTACTGATTTTTTTTCAGAGAAACTATTGCTATTGATAGTGTTTGGAGTTCTGTGCTTGTTTTGCGCTTTAATAATCATTGTCATCGACCCTCTGATGATCATAATCAATTGTGTGAGTAATTTCTTAATAATTTTTTGCAACAATACTTAAAATTAATCTCTTCAATGATCTGGTCGCAAGCCTTTGTGTCGTGAGCTTCTTGTTATGATTTTCAGAATAGCTCAATAAGGACATCCGATTTTCATGGGCTTAAAATTTCTTTGATATAGCTTTGGGCTTAAATGCTATATTTTTTGCATTTAGTGATTGAGTGACGGTCGTTAGAATTACTCCAAACTGTTTTTTGAATAGGCCGGCATAATTGTGTCGATTAGCAAGGGATAACCATCTGTCATCAGTGTATACTATATTTGGACTCCACTCCACTTACCATTAGGTGAAGTGAAATTAAAAAAAAAACTCCATAACACCGGCTGCCCTAGATATCAAATCGCCAAAACGATCTAAAGTATATGTACGGTTGTCACTACCCTGTGCGATACAAAATATCGATTCTGTCCAACTAGAAAATGAGTATCGACTCAATAAATCCTCATTCCTCAGTACTCCCGCGTCACCAACGGCTCCTACGTCCACGAGTTACTCCAGAGGGAGATAAGAGGAATCCACTTGTCAGCATATCTCTTCAACATCACCAACTCCGAAGAGTTCGTCTCAGGAAAAGACCATAAACTAAAGGTGGATGAAATCGGTCCCTTCACATACCAGTAAGTGATGAAGAGGATAATATTAAAAACATGCTTTCTCTCAGAATTCATGAACATACATAATCGATATATTTGGAACTGAAAGAGACACTAGACGTGTAGTAGTGTAGTCCAAGTAATATACTAACGATATCATAATCCAGGATAGTTCCAGTGGCAAGGCACTCAGACTGTGCAACAGGTGAGGTCCTTAGTTCGATCCCAAGTCGGGTTAACCTGCATATCTATACTCTATACTTATTATATAAAGCTGTTAGCTGAAGAGTTTGTTTGTTTGTTTGAATGCGCTATTCTCAGGAACTACAGGACCGATTTTGAAAATTCTTTCACTAATAGGAAGCTACATTACTCCTGAGTGCTATAGGCTACTTATTATCCCGGAAAACTTTTCCACGCGGGCGGAGCCGCGCGCAAATGCTAGTTTAGAATAAAATCGGTCCAGTAGTTTTTTAATTTATTCGTTACAAACAATCAAAAACACAAATCTTTCCTCTTTATAATATTAGTATAGATCAGCTGTCGGCAACCCGCGGCCCTCGACCTCCTTCTTTACGGCCCGTGGTTGTACTGGGCTCATAAGGCCGGTAAGCGTCCATCGCCCCCCCCCCTTCTATACTTATTATTAACATTAACAACAATAGTGACCCGCCTTCATATCACTTCGTTTAGTCAGTTTGTGGCCCTTCCGTACCAAAAAGTTGCCGACCGCTGGTATAGACAATAACGACTGCTTCGGTGGCGTAGTTGTATTACGGTACGACTGCAATGCTGAGATCTCGGGTTCAATCCCCAGGTCGGGCAAAACGCGTGAGTGTGTACGTATGTATGTGTAACGACTTTGTACACAACATCCTGATTGTACTGGGATAGAGTTATCAAATAGTACCTTAATACACTATTACCTACGTTTTAGGAATACAAGCATGATAATCTTATTTGTTATGACGATCATTTTAGAGAGGTCCGGGTAAATGACAACTTGGAGATAGATTCTGACGCCGAAGTGATCAGATACACCCCGCGAATCAAGGCTGTCTTTGTTCCTGAAGAGTCTATTGGCAGACCTGAAGATGTTAACGTTACCATGGCGAATATTGCTATGCTGGTAAGAATATTGCTATACTCGGCGTTGGCGCCAATCAGGACTTTGATTTACAGTACACTGTACCTTGCATGTGACCATATCTTAAATATCATAATGCCCAATATGCCAGCTGACATGTTTTACGAACTAGAATACAACAGTTCTTTCCCTCTATGACAGAAATAAGTCTTTGAAGACGTGCGTCTTTCATTACAACTCTCTGAAAATCAACAGTAAATCTGAATTTTCCTCCACAGAGCGTGGCATCAAAAGTAAGTGGGTTCTCGTACCTCCCCCGCATGGCCTTCAACCTGCTAACCTACCAGTACCAGTCGAAGCCCACCGTCACCATGAGCGTCCACGACTACCTCTGGGGGTACGACGAACCTCTCATCAAACTTGGAAACACGGTTATACCTGAGATCGTTAATTTTGATATCCTCGGCATTTTGGACAGGGTAAGTAATTTTGAATGATCTACACTGATTTCAATATTATACGATTAATATTTTAGAGTTTAGATGTGTTAGAACTTAGTATACCTAAACCTATCGCTATTTCACATAAATTTTAAAAATCTCACTAGTTTAGATTGCTCGACCTGGACAAAATCCTGACCATTCAACATAAGTAGAAATTAACCACTAGATAAACGAGATGATCTAACACCACAGAAATTGATTTCAATCTCTTTAATATAAATGGTGAAGAACAATATAATGAAGAAACTTGCATACCTACAATATTTCCTCAAAACAATTTCGAAGAGAGTCTAGGAACCCGTACTTAGCTGCATAGTGCCTGAATAATTTCCTTCTTATAACTATATGTAGTAATTTATCATTCTATTATATTTAATTTCAGTTGTATGATAAGAAAGCGATCTACAACTTCGAGCTAAGTGCCAAAGACGAGGACAAATTCGTAATCAATTCTGTCAATGGAGTCGAAGGACTTAAGATGTGGGACTACGAGGATCCTGAAAGAAGGTAACTGATTAAATATAAGTATTTAGTGAATAGTTATTACACTGGTTGCAACGTCTTTCAAACTGAAACACAACAGCAACCCTCCTAATTCACATTTGAAAATACACATTTTAAACAGTCTGGCATAATTATTTTGAGTGGCGAAGGATAACCACTTTTCGTCAGTCGATACTCTATCTGGGCTGCACTATACGTACCATGAGGTGCAGTGGTTGGTGTATTTGAGGGAGATTTAACTCCTCATAAACGACGTTCCCAAAATACAATATTAAAGTTAGTGATAGCACGTTAGTATTACACAAAATATATATGCCCAACAACTTTATATCCTCAGATCTTCGTGCAACAGTTTCGCTAACACTTACGAGGGTATCGCCTACCCTCCCAAACTCCGTCCAGACAAGCCCCTCAAGATCTACCGGCACATCTTGTGCAGGTTCCTGGAGCTGGAGTTCGTGGAACAGAGGACTATGGAATACGGAGCTGAGGGCCTCTTTTATAAGATCAGTAACAAGACGTACACCATAAATAATGATACAGAGTGTCTGTGCAGTAGAGGAGTGTGTGCGGAGGGCATATCCGATATGTCACCGTGTTTTTATGGTGAGAGAATATTTTCAAAGGCCATATTTTTACCATAGACAAGGACGTTATTGCATTTGTTAGTTGCAATAAAGGTCGGCGAAAGACGTTATCGTTTTCGATGGTCGAACATTAAAAAGGAATTCTCCAAATCAGTTAATAAATGACGGAGTTATGAGGTAGAAATATAAAAAATACACTACAAATTGATAACCTTTTTTGATTTCGGTTAAAAATTGAGTTTAAAGATCCATTTGAAACAACAGCAACTCTAGATCCCCAATTCATAGCCTATATTTCTTTATAATATAATCGCTCTCAGTAATAAACTTAAGCGCTCTTTTATACAAGAAATAGTGAGTACTTTGAACAATAACCGATCATGCGTTGATTTCTTGGATGGCTATATTAATCATTTAGGATGCAGTAAGCCAGTGAGGTTAGCCTGCAGTCTGAAAGATAATAGTCACACCCTCATTAGATTACAGGGATAAAGAAAGTTTCTTAATACGGCTCATATTTCCAGGGCTGCCCGTGGTATTGTCGAACGCGCACTTCCTGTACGCTGATCCCAAACTCTACGAGAGGGTGGAAGGCATGATTCCCAACGAAGAAGAAGACGATAGCGGTTTTACTATTGATCCTGTAAGTATTTTAGGTAAAAAAAATAAACTATATATAGATATTACTAATTAACTGTTTGATCAGTTTAGTGCAAAGATGCTGTCAAACTTTGTTTTAAACAAAAACACACAAAATGGCGGCAACCAATTTCCAATGTTTCTATTATTTTTTTTTACTGCAGTTAAATGACGAGACGATATGCCGCTCGCGTGATAGTAAGCGATACGACCGCCCATAAATAGTAGCAACGCCGCACATAACTCTCAGTTACAAAGTACTGCGTGGCACTCCATTGCGCTCGTCACCCTGAAACATCAGAATTAAGTCTCATAATGCCTAGTGATTACGCTGGCTACAATGTCCTTCAAACCGAAACACACCAGCTTGTTTGACTGTAGAAATAGACATTGCGGTGGTACCTTCCCAGACGGCCCCTCGCATACGTGAGATATACCACCAGTTCTTTTGCACACAATTACTATGAAACTGATTAACGGTTAGTAAGTTGACAGGTGCTTCCTCTAAAATGAAATTTAACTAATGTAATTATTTTACATAAAAAATAATATCTGATGAGCGTTGCTAATGATAGGATTATTGCATTCGCTCGAATAATCACCACCGTACACAAGGTATAAAACTCGGCATAGTAGCCCACGTAAGTGGTTTGTGTTTCGGAATCAGCTCCTATGTATCTGGTTTCAAACAGGGCGGCATAATTGTGACTAATGGCGTAGGAAAAATATATTTCCTTGTTCAACACTTTATCTGAGACACCACTTCACTACCCATCAGAGACAGGGGTCACTTTCCGTGCCAGATGAAAAAACGGCGTTTTATTCCACGTCGTTTCTGTTTACGCCTGTAGTCTAGTCGCTAAAGGTACCTACTTAGTGCCATTTCAATATTTTTATTTTAAATATCATAAGGTTATCCACCTCTTAAAACCTAATTCATAAATCACAGGGTAACTTAAACATAACTACCAATTTCCAGGAGACAGGTGTAGTGCTGACGACCCAATTTTCGGTGCAAGTGAACATCCTGGTGAAGGACGTGAGATTCAACTCGGAGGCGAGCCAGTTCTCAGACATGCTCGTGCCAGTGGCTTATTTCAAAATTGTAAGTACATCAGTACAGTTTCGTTCAACAACTTAAATTAGCTGGTTTTATTAAATATACTAGCTAAATAGATACATTACATTTACCACCCATCCCCCACCCCACGGAGTTTCCTCGGCGCTATGACATGTCTTTCTTCAAACGAGGTTTTAAAAATTGTTTTACGGTAAGCAGGGACGTAGCTGCGCCCCTGGCATCACCGACGTCCATGAGCAACGGTGACTACTTTCTAACAGGTGGGCCGTTACCTCGTCTGCATTAGGAGTCAATAAATATATTATTGTAAAGGTTGCTTTGTAATGACTGTCCCGACTAGTAGCGTTTTGGGCTCAGCCGATGTATATCTTGATAATACATATTTCAAGCTTAGCTTACTTAAAGTGAGAAGTCCTCAGGTTCAGTTTATTATATTTAAACTGAACCTAATTTTATATTTAAATAGTCGTGTATAGAAATATAGTTGATACACGTTAATTGATGATCTTCTTCAGCTGAATATACCAATAAAAAATATGATTTTTATCTTCAACTTTGCATCTCTTGATGATAACCGTAGACAGTTTGAATATTATAATTCAAAATCTGGAGTAGTATTCAAAATGTTCATAGAGTTATTAACTGTCTTCATTTCGTAATTGTATTGCGTGCGCGGTGCTGCCATCGCTCTGAGGTTCCGGGCTCGAATCACGGTTCGGGTATATTGGGTTTTTCTCAGTATCTGACCGGCTTCTTGAAATTGTGACAGATGTGGCGATAGGCTCGGCCCTTATGACATCATAGTACGCTACACACAAGGCAAACAGTGGGTACATTGGTTCTACATTTGCCTACACCTTGCGGGATAAAGGCATATGTTTATTTTATAGAGAAATTCAACGGCTAACAGGCAAACGACTTGCTCAATTTATTCATCCATATGCAAAAAAATCTTATTTTTTGCAGGTACAGCCACCAATATTACCAGAGCAGGTTTTCAACCTAAGGTTCGTGTACATCTATGGACCTTATTCAATACTGTTCCTGCAGATATCGCTTCCCTTGGCTGGGCTGGTTCTCCTAGCGTGTGTAGCTCGGATCCTTTACGGGTCATGGTCCTACTCCGAGAAGACAATGGCCTTCCATGACAAGGTGAAGGAGAAGCCCAGTGTGAAACAACCTTTGATGCCCTAAAGGCTCTTGTACAAGCATTTGCTATTTACTATTGTAGCCCATGAATATATGACTGCAAGGCTATCGCTGCTTATTTTAATGAACTTGTTTTAAACCAACAATGTAATTTTAAATGCAACAGCGCAGCTGTTCAAATCTGTTTTCTGATAAAGTGGTATTGTCTCGGTTCTGTTATCTCACGATTGAAAATCGAATCTAATGCAACTAATATCTAAATATAGAAAACTAAAGATTCCATGGCAGTCTCTATGTATGTTAATTTAATGAAAGCGCCATCTATGTATGATTGTTTCAAACATTTGGTCAGTTAAGTGAATTACTTTTCTCATATTGAGGATCACTGCATTAGTATTTAAGTTAGTGTAAGTGATGTGATGCGAGAAAACGCGTATCGGTTTGTTAACTATAATTTAAGCATCTGTTGTGATAATAAATATATTTTATAATATTTTTCGTTTTAAATCTGTTTAAAATTAATTTTAATTTTTCTCTAACAGCGAAAAGCCGACTTAAAATTAACTTGAGTAGGTAATTCAATATAATATTATATTTATTTTGAGTTCATAGAGTTCCGTCATCTGTTTTTAAACTTGGATTTATGGCCCAAGTACGCTACAGCAAAAAAAAGAATCATAAATCTTGTATTTTTCAAAATGTAGAGTCAGTCTTAGTCTCCTTTAATTTACAGCATAAAAGCTTTGGCTCGGCCAAAGTATCTCTGTGATCTCTTGATTGTCGGAGTCTCAAAAAAAATCCCTATAGCCCAATAAGCCGAGGATTTTGACAAATGAGTGTAAGGGGCCGTTCAAGTATTACATTAGCAGAATTTTAGTACTTTTAACCCCGCCATCCCCCTTGTCAGCAAAAGTAAGCAAATTTTTTACCCCCTAAGAACGCAGATTCATATAAAATACTCATATTATTTAGAGGAAAGTTTTTTTTATTTTATATTTTTGTATGTTTGTAACGAATAAACTCAAAAACTACTGGACCTATTTCAAGAATTCTTTCACCAATATAAAGCTACATTATCAGCGAATAGCACTGGCATCTTATTATCCCGGAAAAACTTACGGAATAACTTATTCACGCAGCCGGAGCCGCAACCAAAAGTCGAGTATAACATGTTTTTATTAGTTTGATTTGGCATAATTAAAATTCATATACAGAAGAAGTGCATAAAAAAAGGATGTGTAAGATTTGTTAGAAAATATATTATATGTTTTTTGAATAATTGCTTAGAAAGCACATATTTTAGATTGTAATTATAAAAAAACTATTTTAATAGGTTAAGCATTGAATATTTACACGATTATTATTGTTGAGAAGTATGCGTAGAAATTACAAAGACTGATTTTAAAGATTTTTCATAATTAATGATTAGAAAATTGGTTTGAACTTAATATTCAATTTCTTAGTTTAATATTATTTCATTTATAGGACCACAAAGGATACCTATAATGAAAATTAAACCATCAGATATAACTAGTGTTTGATTTTTCAATTAACAAAAGAGAAATAATATCATAAGCTATCTAAAAAGTCATTACCAATAAACACTATCTCACTATCGTCACAAAATAGTCATAACCATTAATCAAAAAATTGCAAGATGCAAGATGAGCGGAGCAATTGTATTAGGCTTAGAATGGTCTTACGGCTCTGAAGGTAAACTTATGGGATCATCGGGGGAGTATCATGCTAGGACACTCATCGGGGTAGTGTCACACTAGGACAACAGCTCAGGTGTATATTATAATATAAAAGACTCCATCATCAAGGTAGAGCAGCCTGATGTTCACTGTTGAGCGGTTAATCGGAATCTAAACTCTAGAACATCATTACGCAGGTAGATTAGATATTGGTTTGGGTTTGGGGTATAGATTCCCCGAGTTCCTAGTAGATCCTGAAATCAAGTGGAAATCAGAATGCTCCATTATGTAGCAATGACTAATGATTTATTAAATCTGAATTTATACATTCCTTTTCTTTAGTAGAATCGCAAACTTGCATGGTCGTTTTGCGTCACATACCTACACATTTCATTAATATACATACCTATTAAAAGCATCCTGCTCGTCATCCTAATATATTCGTTCTCAAGACTAAACAGCTAATATTTTTTTTTATTGCATTCAATGACGAGACTTTTTTTTTTAATGGTACTACCGGCAAGTAGCCTGACGCGAGTCGGCTTTTCTGGCCACACCGGACTTTCGGGTGAACGCTTTAGGCGCTCGCAACCCTTGATTTAAGTAACCATGCTGAGGGCAACCCACAACGGGTTACGAACCTCGGCTCAGGACGGTCACTGGGAGAGGATGAGACATCAACGATTAGTGGGGAAGATTGGTGTTTAACCTAATCCTATCCATTTATTTCGTCGGCACGCGGGCCGGAACTGTTAGGAGGGTCGGGGGGGCGACGGGGAACGCGGCGAGGTCCTCGGCGGCGAGGACGGAACTGCGGTCGTGTGGAGTGTAAGAGTTTTAGGAACTCGTTCTTACTGCGAATGGCCAGAGTGATATCGTCCTCTGGATCGATTAGGACTGAACGCGGCCGTCTCCATTTGGCGCGGTCGAATGGAGTGTATACTGACGCTTTGCGGACTAACGTATTTGGGTGATTTACCGCCCGATCGAAGTAGCGTCTGCTGGCCATTTGCATGAAATGCCTGATGGTCGGCATGTTGGTATCCACGTGGAGGTTGCGATTGCGAACGTACCACGGGGCACCAAGAGCGTGTCGAAGAAAAATGTTTTGCAATACCTGCATATGCTTAAGACGAGCAGGCGGTATATGGGCGAACACGGGCGACGCGTATATCATGATCGGTCTAATACACGTGGTAAAGATCCTAATCTTGTTGCGGATGGACATTTTGCTTTTCCTATTTATGAGCCAATGCAGTTGGCTCATCGCGAATGCGGGTCGCGCGCGTACCGAATTTACGTGTGGGATGAAGGTCAACCTCTGATCAAGGGTCACTCCTAAATATTTGGCTTTGTCTGTCCAGGGGATAACCTGGTTGGACATGCGGACTGAGTTATGAGGCACATGGACTCTCCTTTTCCGAGTGAACAGGATAGCCTGGCTCTTTGTGGGATTGACGGTGATTCGCCATTTGTGGAACCACTCGCCGAGCTTGGCGGCGGCAGCCTGCAAAGACAAATCTACATTTCCGCGATATATATAATTTTTAAAAATATGTGGTTTCATATACCTATTTATCCCTTACCATCTAGTGGAAGTCCCTTTTATTCGTATATAGGGTCACCATGCATATGTATTATCTTTTATTCAATAAAAATAGTACCAGTTTATGTATTGCTAATCGAATTTCGTAAGGGCACTTCTAAGTCGTCCAATGAAACTACTCGTATGATTTAGGTCTATTAAGTCATAAAATGATAAACCCTAATCCAATATACATTGGAATGCTCCCATTTCTAGATTTACTAAATGAAAAAGGAATCACGGAAATAGGCTCACAATTTTCAGAAAAATCAGTGTACATACATAAAAAAATACAACACATCAATTGAGAACCTCCTCCTTTTTCGGAAGTCGGTTAAAAAGCCCGAGTTCTGATACGAACTGTACACTTCTTAGGCTGTGGCTATGCGTCTGTCATTAAGATTTAAATTAAAATTGGTAATAATCATGATGTTTCTAAGTTCGAACACCGAATTCCCATACCAAATTCCCTTTATTTTAAAAAAATTTACTTCATGTAAATATTAACTTGGCCACTGCCACGACGCGACGCACTGTTGTCAACTATCGGCACGAAAATAGTCGACATTTTAACAAATACTAAATCACTTGAAATATTTGGTATTTTTTATTCGAATTATTGAAAACTGTGCCAGTTAGGAACCGGGCTGTGTTTGATCAGAATACCATAGTTGGAGAAGGTCATCATAACTTATGATGTAATGTTAATTTAAAGAATAAAAATTAGTGACTATTGTCAATTGTCATAATATACCGATTAAAGCTTACCTACAGTAACATACCATAACCATACCAGCCCTGTGTTATATACTGCCCACTGCTGAGCACGAGACTCTTCTACACCTGAGAGGGTTAAGGCCTTAGTCCACCACGCTGGCCTAGTGCGGGTTGGCGGACTTCACATACCTTCGAAATTTGGAGAACTTCTCAAGTATGTAGGTTTCCTCACGATGTTTTCCTTCACCGTTAAAGGGAGCGATAATTCACAAAGATTCGGTCGGCGATAGCCTAGTTTGGAGTGGAACGAACTACCGAGACGAATGTCCGCAGGTTCAAAACCCAAGGGCACACACCTCTGACTTTTCTAAAAAGTTATGTGTGTATTCTTTGTGAATTATCGCTCGCTTTACCTACTGTGAAATATTTAAATTCTAGTCCTTTTTATTTATTATTATAAAGTTGTACATTATGGTGTCAAATAATAATTACATTATAACCATTGATGTATTAAAAAACCCATTATAACATTTTGTTTTCAACTGTTGCCTTGTCGTCGCAAGAAATAGCCTGTATTTGCCAAAAGTTACCAGCTTTTCGGGTCTTACCATCCATGGTTGAGCCACTCCTAAACATTTTAAACATTAACGTTGTCGAAAATGAATGGAGTTTTTTTTTTAATTTCACACCTTAAAAGTGCTCTAACGTCTAATGATCCCATCCCTTTAAGCAACAGAATCAATTGGTACCAAAGTTTTTGTTAAACTGCCCATGTTTTTGCAGACCGTAAATTTTTTCAAACTCTGTGAAGGCAGATTTTAATACATCCAAACATAATAGACAATCTTCTATGAAAGTTTTCTTGTTCACCTTTTAATATAGCCCTTACTGCCCCGTCTAAGTTTGTTTTGTAACTGTGCATCTTCCATTGGCATTCCTAAAATGAAATAAGTAACGTAGCCGTCAAATAGAGCCCGCCCTGGGAGTTTAGTCTCGAACATGATAATTACCACCTCATGCCACCACAACACCAACAAGATTAATGATTAATTCCGAAGAGAAATCAGGCTTTGATACGTTTTATGTCGCGAGTATAAATAATAAAACATGGATTAAAAAATCCAGTTGGTTTCAGTTAGTGTTGTGAGTAATTACGAGTAAAGTCGCTTTGATGCAAACGAATAGTTTGTTAGTTTGACGAAGTGATATTGTGTATATATGAATAATTAAAAGTAAGTCCATTTTGTCATGAATATCATCCCTGTAATACATTTTACTTAAGTACAGGTGTCAATTACGTAGGTGTTTTCTTTCACGTTTAATACTTAAATCGAAATCAAAATAATTATAAGTAAAGAAATTACATAAATTATAAATTGCATAGACGGGTGTATTGCGGTTATTTCTTCCTGATATGAATATAAGATGTATTTTTTAGTGAGTTATAATTTTTTTGTTTATAATTTTACACACACATTCACGCCTTTTATCTCGAAGGGGTATTAAGAGGCGCACCTAGTGCACTATGTGCCCATATTTCGCCAAGTATATCCCGTCCCATGATGTGATAGATGATGTGATGATGTGATATTCGGCACAAATTCCAGACTCCGGGCTGTTACAGAGTAGGATAACTTAAAATAATTTTGCCCGTCCCGGAATTTGAACCCGAGACCTCAGTAAGTCACTACTCCGAGTACCGTGCACCCATTACAACTAAGCTACGGAGGCAGTCTAATTCAAGTAATTTTGAAATAAAACTATGATGGGGATTTTATCGTGGCTTTTTGATTATATTTTCTCCCGACGTTTCGAAGTCTTTGCAGCAGTTTTTGGTCACGGAGTGGACTGTTCGCCACGCAAAATAAATTTATTTCAATGTCTAATATTCGCATACACATAAGAAATCAATACAGAAAACAGTCATAGATGACCTGATAATACTAACTGATTTTCCAAAAAATGTGCAAATGTAAGCCGATAGAAATTGTGTTCCAATTTTCAGCATTTAAAACTCTTCGACTCTATTAGATTACTTCTAACAAATAATCTTTGTCACACTTTACCTTTTTGTAAATTTTGTAAGTGTAGATTATTGAGAAGAATCAGCTATCAGCTAAAACATGTAATGAATAAGCAGAGTGTTATAATAAGCTTATTATTTAAAACAAAAATTGTAATTAAATGACCCATAAGAGTGTCACATTTTACGATTTTTACAAAAAGGTTGTTGACCCATAACGTTATACTCGATTTTTTATTGTTTTATGCACCCTGGATATACGGATAAAAGAAAAAGGTTATTTAAAATCCCACGACACCTTTATGTCCTTCTTGGTTGTTAAATGTTTTAAAGACAATGAGGAAATAAAAAACGGTATAAATATAAAGAAAAGAATTAAAACATTACTTAGTACCCAGTATTATAGAGTAACGAGCACAGTGCAAAGGTTTAATCGAATTCAAAGTTCTGGATGGGGTTACTACAGTTCATGACCATAAGATCAAGCAAGTAACTCACTTGTCTAAGTATTCATAATATTTATAAAATGCCCACGGTAGGTACGGCAGGGACCCACGGTAATATTTTTGTTATTTATTATAATAACTGACGATGATGCGTTTTGACGCGGTGTTTCAACACTTTGTTTTTATTGATGCCGCCTTAAATAAACGAGGTTTAATATAAAAAAAAGAACGTTATTTATTTAAGTGATGTATAATATGTTACATGTAGACAAAAAATAAGACATGATTCTTGAGGTCGCTGAAGGGCGTACCCATTTCGAACTGGGTAATATTTTATTTCGAGAAGGACAAGTACATACCCACACACTCACGCCTTTTATCCCCGAAGGGGTAGGCAGAGGTACAACTAATGCACCCACATTTCGCCGTGCGTATTCTGTCCCATGATGGTAGGTCTCTCATATATAAGAGTCCGTCTGGGTGGGTACCACCACAATGTCTATTTCTACCGCCAATCAGCATTGTGCATGCACTACTTTGTTTCGGTTTGAAGGACATTGTAGCCAGTGTAACTATTGGACATAATGAGACTTAAAATATTGTTATCTCAGGATGACGAGCGCAGTGGAATGCCACACAGTAGGTACTTTGTAAGTCAAGTTGCTGGTTTTTTTTTTATTACTTTGCGTGACGAAACGATCATGTCGTTCACCTGATGGTAAGCGATACGACCACACATAAACAGTAGCAACACCCTTCCTCGGTGACGTAGTTGTATTGCATGCGTACGAGTAATCCACTGAGGTCTCGGATTCGAATCCCAGGTCGGAAAAAGTGATATTGGGTATTTCTGCTCAGTATCAAGCCGGAGTCTTGAATTTGTTCTCGATATTATAATCATGGGCTTGCCACGTATCACATCATGGGACGGAATATGCACGGCGAAAAGAAGGTGCGCCAGTTGCGTTATTCTCTTGATAACGATAAACTCTTTTCAATTTGGTTTTATATTATAAAAGGGACAATCCTTGTAAATTTGGATCCCAAGATTCCTTATAATGATTAAAATTATTGAAACAGTAAGATACTTCTGATTTTTCCGCCTCTCCGATTTTTTATGGCATTGAATGTCGAGACGAGCATGCCGTTCGCCTGATGATAAGCGATACGACCACCCATAAACAGTAGGAACACCATCCAGCACCGTGAGTTACAAAGTGTGGCATTCCACTGCGCTCGTCATCCTGAGACATAAGATGTTAAGTCTCACTATGTCCTGTAGTTACACTGGCTACAATGTCCTTCAAACCGAAACACAACAGTGCATGCCCACTGCTGCTTGGCGGTAGAAATAGACATTGCGGTGGTACCCACCCAGACGGACTCTTACATATGAGAGACCTACCACCAGTAGTTTGAGCATTAATTAAAAATAATATTCTGCTTGCCTTTTTACAGTAAGTTTCAGAAAGAATTTGTCTTGGTTTACAAATGCCTGTGTTATGCCTCCATCTAGGGATTCCAGTCCCGAGAATATTATATGATAAAAAAGTGGAATGACTAGGGATTCTAAGTAAAATAGTCACTTTATCACAGCGATCATCTAGATAGTGGTTTTAATTCGCAACAGCCTCTATAAAGATTTGTAGAGATAATTTTAATTCTCATAATTAAAAAGGTGCAATTATATTTACATTGTTAGTATTTTATTATTTTGCGACCTCAGTTATTGTTATAATTATTCCGTAATTAAGTAATATAATATATTTTTAATTTATGAACTACTTAAAATAATGGATATTTTTTTTATATTATGGGAAAACTAACCCACATAGAGACTGTGTACTTATAAACTCATTTGTTCTAAACAAGTTATTTAATAGTGTGGAAAACACGTTTGCTTTACCGCCTCTGCAATTTGCCGCAGTTTGTA
Organism: Sphinx pinastri; assembly: GCA_947568825.1. Taxonomy (NCBI): domain Eukaryota; kingdom Metazoa; phylum Arthropoda; class Insecta; order Lepidoptera; family Sphingidae; genus Sphinx; species Sphinx pinastri. The sequence continues at coordinate 709,807 of OX387627.1, read as the reverse complement.
ATCTGGGTTCAAAGATGTCAGCCAGGAGACATAGCGTGACCCAGGCGAGCGTGTGAGCGATTACTATCCAACCAGGTCCTACCTGCCCTATCTGGACCCTACTACCCTACCCAATGCTATAAAAAAAAACTTCACTTACAATCAGGTGCAGTGCGATCGGTACATACAAATACTGCGTTGGTATCGATGAATGAGCGCCTAATCCCTCATATAATTCACAACAGGGGCCGTATCTAAGATAATATCCTTGCGATAGACTACGCATACGCATACTCAAGCCCTTTATTCCCGAAGGGGTAGGCAGAGGCGCAACTAGTGCAGCCACTTTTCGCCGTGCGTTTTCCGTCCCATGATGTGATAGGGGGCGAACCTATCGCCATATCGGGCACAAATTACAGACTCCGGGCTGATACTGAATAGAAAGATCCAATATCACTATGCCCGACCTGGGGATTGAACCCGAGACCTCAGCATTGCAGTCGTACCGTAATACAACTACGCCACCGAAGCAGGCAATAGACTACTCGATTGGATATGTCAGAGGCATTAATTTTTTTGTTTTCTGTTATCGTTAACGCTTGTAGAGAAGCATGCTAGATATGGTCCCAGCAAACTAACCAAAAACCTAACACAGAAAGCATATTTCAACATTACCGGCGGCCTAAGTATATCATAAGATTCATTACAATTACTGCTTGAACTGCCTCTCAATTGAGCCAGTCTCTTAACTTGATAACTTGTGGTGATTTTCTGGACTACACAATACATGACGTCTTTGCTTATAAAACGTCCCTGCTCCTAACTCAATGGTACAATATATTTGTCAACAGATTAATACTAATACTGAAGAAATTCAATGGGAAGGAAGTTAGCAGCCATGGTCGTCACCAGAAATAGTGCAACTCCACATACATTTGCCAATAGAAGTAAGTATGTAAGGGTGGTGTGTCTCTTGAGATTTCGTCTCCATATGAAGGTAGACTACTGCTTTGTCTATAAAATTTGATAGACATTAAGGACATTCATATGTTTCAATTTTCCTTTTAGGTCCAACCCACAGCAAGGCGTCTTGGGTTCCGAGTTCATAAAAATAATGATGCCTTGTTCACAAGATATCGTATATTGCTCGTTGTGGGACAGACGGCTTATTGTCTTTATACAAATCATTTTTACCCCATATTTTAGTGAAACTTATTTGTTACAGAGAGAATCTTCACGTCATCGTTATTGGGGATAATTTGCTTGGTTGTTCCAGTTCTGATGACCTTCATAGATCCAATATTCATTTTAGCTAAATATGTAAGTACAGATCTTGTTGCTAAAGCGTAACTGGGCGAGCAATTTCCTCGTCTCATCATTTTCTAGCTGCCTTTTCAGTTATCACGCTACGATATAAAGTCGGCGCAACACATTTTTCATGTTTAGTACTAATTTTGCAGAGTTTTTGACATTGTATGTGTTTGCAAGAGCCAGAAAATGAATACCCGTGGTAAAAATTCTCCAAGAAGTTACGGATCCGACTTTACTCAAAAGTTTTGAGTAAAGTCGAAATGGATAGTTTTGAGTCAAACTATCTATTTCGCACTTTACGAATCAATTTTAACATACTGTATCCAAGTATGGGGATCCACCTCTAAGACACTCATAAAATTGGAAAGAACATTACGCTCAATTTAGAAAGTCATGTATAAAAGACCTTGATTGCCTCGGTGGCGTAGTTGTATTGCGTACGCGTTACGAGTACGATTTGCGCGCTGAGTTCCTGGGTTCGAATCCCGGGTCGAGCCAAAAACATCGTGACTGGGTTTTTACATCTTAATAATTACTTATTCGCAGCTCGGACTCACGAAGTTGGCGGTGTGATACCCTGTGCCTCGGAAAGCACCAAAAGCCGTTGGTCCTGCGCCTGATCTCTCTCCGGTCATGTCGGATTGCCGTCTCACAGGACTATGAGAGTCAAGGCATAGAGAGTGCACCTGTATATTTCGCACACACTTGTGCACTATAATATCTCCTGCGTACCTACTTGGCTGATCTCCGTTGTGATTGGCCGCCGTGGCCGTAACTGGCTAGGAGGATTATTTACTTATAAAAGACCTTTTAGATACCCCACAGCCTCTCTTTACCATGATGCACAAACTTAAGCATTAGGCGATTATATATTTTAAGAACAGCCCTTGCCGGCCACAAAGCTGTGCTTAGCTCGCGACATCATCCGAATATGATAAACAAGCATAACTATAACCTACCGACTCCAAGAATGATAACATCCTTTGCACAACGTTCCCCAAATTTTATGATAACTTTTATCTACAATAAAGTGAGCAGATTATGTAATATTGCTTAATGAACAGTCCGCGAAACCACTCGCAAATTAAAACAGCTCTAAGTAAGTTTCACATATGATGAACTTAAGAAGTCCGATTGAATTTAAATTTGGTGTACTGTGACTTCGGCAATATTTTTAAACATGAGCTGATGCTGCATCATGTAGTCTGCGGGAGACCCACCTCCTTAGCAACTTATAGCAGATATAGCGTGGTTTTGCTCATAAGGATGGTCCAACGAATAGGTGTTAGATATGTGATTATCAAGGGCCCATGATGGAAAAAAAGTAATTTAAAAAGTTTGAAATAAAAATTTAATTAACCTCCAACACAAAAAATCTCTAAAATGTAAAACAATAAAATTGTCTTTGTCGTTTAAGTACCTAGTAATATTTTGACCCAAGTGTCGACGCGTCGACCACGTATATGACGTACTAGCTTTTGCGCGCGGCTCCGCCCGCGTGGAATAGTTTTTCTGGGATAAAAACTAGCCTATAGCACTCAGAAGTAATGTAGCTTCCTATTAGTGAAAGAATTTTCATAATCGGTCCAGTAGTTCCTGAGATTAGCGCGTTCAAACAAACAAACAATCTCTTCAGCTTTATAATATTAGTATAGATATGACGTATATTATTATTGAACATAATATGTTACTAATATCTGTTCTTCTTTCTACATTAATTATGCTAAAGCTCACTGTAAACTACACGCGCTAGTGACCTCCGACGCTCATACTGCATACATTACACCGTATACGCTCGTATATTCGTAGATAGAATCCTCTGTAATTCAAATAAATAAAAAAATAAAAATAAATACTGAGTAATGCGTCTGATCAAAATAAAAGATGGTACGTAAACAACAGGTAAATATGGACTCAGTGTGCAGAATAATGAACTATCAAGGCCGTGAAGCGTAATTTGATTTGATTTAAATAAACAAATTGAATTTAAAAATATTTAGCAACTTTTTATAAATACTATTGCAGCATGGAAACTGGTTTCAAAAGCGATTTACATATTTCAACGAGATAATTTCGAAAGATTACACAAATAGCTACCTGAATACCTTAAAGATAATTAGATCTGCAAAAGTATAGACCAGTATAACCGAATAGACACCACATAAACTATGAGAAATGGTAGAATCGACAGAAATCTTATTGCTTCATAATATGGCCATTGAGATTATCGAAGATCGAATAAATCCCGTCCATTCTGTCTCATTGATATTGGCAGTATTTTACTGTCTGGTAACCAAACTCTTCGCAATGATGACTCTTCATATACCTTCCTTACAAATGGTAAAACAAAGTCCCTCGGCCGCGTCTGTGTGTCTGGGTGTCTGTCTGCCTGAAGGCGATAAACTTAAAAACTACTGAACGAATTTCAATGAAATTTGCTATGAACTTAGTTTGAGACCTTTGGAAGAGCATAGGTTTTTATCTGGGGAAAATATAGCATAGCGCGACTTTTATCCCGGAGAAGTACTTTGATGCGGGTGAAGCCGCAAGAAAAAGCTAGCCTGTTATTAATAAAACACAAAGGCCGATTTTAAAAAATCTTTGACAACTTCATCGTCGTCTGTTTTGCCTTCTGACATCTTTTCTATCAACAGAATCTTCGCATCACCAAAGGCAGCATCATCCATGAAATGATGAAGAAAGAAATGGAAGCCGCGAGGCTGGAGGTCCACGTGTTCAACACGACCAACGTCAAGCGGTTCCTCAGTGGAGAGGACCCGAAGCTTAGAGTGCAGGAGGTCGGCCCTTTTATATATCAGTAAGTAGGTATAAAAACCGTTAGCCAACCAACGCGCCATGTTTGTTACTTATAAAACATAATAATAGATGTAAAGATAATTAATAATTACTTCCATTTTAAATTTGTTTTGTTTAGAGAATATAGGACAAACGACGACATAGATTTGGACCTAGAAGCCGGTGTGATGAGGTTTATACCTCGTTTCCGAGCGGAGTTCGTGGAAGAGGAGTCTGTTGGCCGACCTGATGAGACCATGCTAGTGGCACCTAACGTACCGTACTTAGTAAGTATGATTTTTAACTATAAAACTATTAATACTGGTTTTTTTTATAGCTAAAAAAGACATAAACTTACCTTTTTCCTTGTTTACGGGTAAACTTTGTAGTCATGCCCACATTTCGGTAATTATATTAGGTTCTATGTAATTGTGGGCAATTTTATTGGAAAACCTTATAGTGCTTAACTATGACTACACACTACACCATGAGAGCACTCGTCGAACAATCCATTGCCGCCATTTTGTACCCTATGTCTGGCGATACGGTTCGAAATATTTTTCATTTCAGTCCACGTCTTCAATCTTCGCCTCATATCCTCTGATAATCAAGTCCGTGTACAGCATGTTAGCGAGCCAGCTCGGTCCCAAGCCCATCACGACCATTGACGTCCAAAAGATCTTGTGGGGCTACCGGGACAACATTATCGAATTGTGCAGGACCCTGATCCCGGGCCTCGTGTATTATGACAGTATCGGCGTGTTCGATAGGGTACGTAAAACAATTTAGCTTCACCTGGAGAGTAAAAATTGATACTAGTGTATCCGCAGTTTGCTGGGCTTGATGGTCCATGATGTTGGAAAGAGGCTTTGTAATTTAGGATGCTGGTAGTGCTACTCCTGTTGCATCATTAGCGGGAGTGAATAGGTTACCGCTCTACTCGTCTGTTATCTACACTAATATTATATGAGGAAAGATTTGTATTTTAGTTTGTTTATAACCCTGCAACACTCTTTTTTTTTTTTTTTTTTTTTGTTTTGGCCCTACCGGCCAGTAGCCTGACGCGAGTCGGCTTTTCTGGCCACACCGGACTTGCGGGTGAACGCTTTAGGCGCTCGCAACCCTTGATTTAAGTAACCATGCTGAGGGCAACCCACTAACGGGTTACGAACCTCGGCTCAGGACGGTCACTGGGAGAGGATGAGACATCAACGATTAGTGGGGAAGGTTGGTGTTTAACCTAATCCTATCCATTTATTTCGTCGGCACGCGGGCCGGAACTGTTAGGAGGGTCGGGAGGGCGACGGGGAACGCGGCGAGGTCCTCGGCGGCGAGGACGGAACTGCGGTCGTGTGGAGTGTAGGAGTTTTAGGAACTCGTTCTTACTGCGAATGGCCAGAGTGATATCGTCCTCTGGATCGGTTAGGACTGAACGCGGCTGAACCTGCAACACTCGAGCTATTGGTATTGCGTGCACTCCAGCTCTGTTTTTGATTAGTGACGAGAGTGTGGAGGGCTCGCGTAGGCGCAAGAATCCGTTTTCAGCACCTACCGCCCGGGCGGTCACGCTTCTCAATGCCGTGCACGCTCATCACACAGATCTAGATATATTTTATGATAAACCTTGCCATGTCTACAATAGGATTAAGTTATTTTTAGAAACACTGTAAAATAATGCTTATTTTAATTAAGTATCTGAAATAGTTTTAGTTATCTTGTTATCTGCTAAAATTTTATTGTTATATATCGATGGGTCCTATGTATAACGGCCAAACTAACAATTTGGCCATTTTAACTTCTTTGTGGTAATCGCATCTTATGGGTATAGTTGATCATGTGAACTAATAAAAATAATTAATTTATTAATGGAAACACCATTCTTTATTCCAGTTTAAAGGCCTATGTAGCATAAATTTAAATGTACAAGGGCCAAATGGTACTATGAGATTTATACGCGGGGAGTTCCCGCGCGTTTGTTTGTGTTTTCGGCCAATCAGCTGATTACACTTATACGTCCAATAGAGCAACGATCTCGCTGTGAAGAGTGCAAAATTTATAATAGTGTTATTACCTTCTTTGTTAGATGAATAAGTGAAATATGACGTCCAATTATAATGCTACGTTTAGTAGGAGTCGAAATTAAGTGAATTTGGCAATAGGAAGTATAAATAGTAGTAACCGGAATGACGACTTAGATTATGAAAACAATGAATATGTGAACACGGAGCTTTCTATAGAGTTCTGAACCTAATTTAATTTTTAATCAAGTTTATAAGCGAACATTTTAAAATATTTACATTTCTTTTAATTGGCGTAGTACGCATATAGCGTTTTTAAAGTAAAATAAATATAGAACGAACTAACGTATAAGGGCCAAAGTGCAATTTAAAAAAAACTAAAATATATAAATATAAAACACTATGGTGTAAATAAGGAGGATAGCTATTATAGTATGAATGCAAAGTTTCATAAACTTTAGTTTATCCATCTTAAAATTATACCATATTTAAACTTTGTGAGCCTCTCCTGTAAAGTTATGATTTTGCATTTTGGCCCTAATACATAGCACCCATCGATATATTAATATCCTTTATTCTAAAAGTTATCTATTTTGTTCATTTTCATATATAAGTTATAAAAATACATTAAAAAAAAACGGGGTCATGGAGCGGACTGACCCATCCGCCCCGTGACCACGAAATGCTGCAAAGCCTTCGAAACGTCGGGAGAAAAATTAAATAAAAAAACCCGCGATAATATAAAAAATCCGTTATAATAGTTTAATTTCAATGTATAACATTCGCGTAAACATAAGGAATCATTTAAAAAAAATCGTCCTCCGATGGCGAGGCTCAATAACCAAGCCACCGGTGGTTAGAGATTCAAAGTGAGGAATCTCCTCACAATGCGTGCCGTGTCCAACAGTACTGCCTTCTGCATTTAGCTCTTGACCCAATGACCAATTGAGAGTCTCTTAAGATGTTGGTCAAGGCTCTTTGATATCAACCCATGTGCAGAAACGACAATCGGAACAATAACTGTGGAGTCCACATCCCACATGTCAGTAACCTCATATGCCAAATCTAAATATTTAGACATGTTGTCTTTTTCGGCTTTAACAAGGTTATCGGCATGCGGGATGGTGACATCAACAAGTATTGCGCGGCGCGCCAATCGATCTACGATCACAATATCAGGTTTATTGGCAACAATAGTCCTGTCAGTGACAATAGAACCCAATACAGCGTTGCATGATCATTTTCGAGAACTGGTTGATTCACATACTGGTAATATGGCATTTCAGGAGTCACTAGACCATACCAAAGAGCAACTTGCTGGTGTATGATCTTGGCTGCTTTTTTTTTTTTTTTTGTTTTCGCGGAGAAAGTGCTTTACCACTACCGCCCGGCCTTCGTGGGGGGCGACCGAGCGGTTATGTTGGGTTCACCGTGCCTTACGACCCGGCGTTGAGCCGCCCGGAGAGATGGAAAACGTCGGGCGACCGCCGGGCCGAGTCCCTAACCTATGTACACCGCACGGCATACCAACTAAAACTCCGCGGTGGCCATCTTCGGCGCATTAGGGACGGCTGCGGGCTTCCTCGGACTAATGTCTAAGTTTTCGTCCGCAACCGCCGCTGCGCGGTGCCGCCTGGTGCGGCCCGTCTCCTGTTGTGGGGGGGGGCTCAGAAGCCCCCGCGCACCGAAGGACGCTCTCAGCGTCAACGGCAGCGTGAGGCCTACCTGCCACGCTGCCGTCCATCACGGGGGTCGCAACAATGTGCTAAAACACACAAAACTAAGGACGGACAGCCCCCTGCCGCCCGCCCGCGACCCCCGGTGGCCCCTATTAGTCGCCTTTTACGACAGGCAGGGGATACCGTGGTGGAATTCTCCAAACGCCCCCAATCCACAGGGCGGGAGACGCCGGTCAGTCGTCCACCCGGCGCCTCCTTCGTCTCCTCTGGCGGCGGGAGGGATCTTCACGCTCCCGATCCCTCTCGGCACTCTCCTTCTGCGAGATGATCACCTCGCAGAAGTGGGCCACCGCACGCCAGGCCTCTCGACTGTCAACCATGGAAGCGACCACGGCCGGCAGCGAGAGGTCTCCTCCGACGACTGCTCTGAGAGCGCTGCGCTCCTCGTCCCAGGCTGGGCAAAACTCCAACGTGTGCTGGGCCGTGTCCAGCGGGCAGTTGTCACAATGGTGACACACGGCCGACACCTCTGTGCCTACGATACGACACAGATAGTCACCGAAGCTACCATGCCCGGTGAGTACCTGTGTCAATCGAAACGTAGCCGGGCCGTGGCGCCTGTCCAGCCACTCGGCAAAGACCGGGCGCACTGCCGCTACCGCCCTGAGCCCCGCTGACGGGGTCTCCAGCCTGAGACGCCACTCCTCCACGGCGGCTCGCCGTAAGGAGGCCCTCATGGCCTCCACCTCTTTCAGGGCCGGACGCTGCCCGCGACTGAACGCCTCCTCCCGCCAATGAAAGGCATCGGACAGGGATTTGGCGTCCAGATCCCAAGGCAGGAATCCGGCCAACAAGCAAGCCGCCTCGAAAGAGACCGTGCGGTACGCCCTGATCGCCCGCTGCGCCACTACTCGCTGCGGGTTGCGCAGGAGAGCGACGCAGCGTTTGTGCAGGGTGTTGGCCCAAACGGGACTGCCGTAAAGGGCCATGGACCGCACGACTCCGTGATAGAGTCTTCGGCAAGGGATGCCAGGACCTTCCAGGTTGGGCAGCAGTCTCGAGAGAGCACCTGCTGCCCGGGACAATTTTGTCCGCAAAACATCAAAATGGGTGCGGAATTCCCATCGGCTATCTAAAACCAGACCCAAATACTTCATTGTCTTGCCGATGGGAATCCGCACCCCATCCACGACGATGTGGGCGCCGGCCGGTGGCCCTCTCCGAGGCCCATGAAAACAAATGGCCTCGGTTTTCTCAAGGGCCACCGTCAAACCCAACTGCCGGATTCGGCTCACAATATGGCCGGCGCCCGCCGCCGCCAATATTGCGGCGTCCTGGAAAGTCCTGGAAGTCGCCGTGACCAGCGTATCGTCAGCGTAACAAGTCACGCCGACGCCCCGGAGATTGGCACCACGGAGCACCCAGTCGTATCCGATGTTCCACAGGAGAGGGCCCAAAACCGAGCCCTGTGGAACACCGCACGACATCGCTCTTCGGTGCCACCCGTCGGCACCCGGATACACCACGTCCCTGTCAGACAGGTACGCGTGCACCAGACGCCGAAGATAGGGTGGCACCACGTGGTACCGCAATGCCTCGTGAATGCAGGGCCAGGGCAGAGTGTTGAACGCGTTGGAAATATCCAACGATACCGCTACAACTACTCTGCCTCCAGCCACTGCATCCTCCGCCTGTACCTTCACCCGCAGAATCGCGTGGACGGTGGAACGTCCCCTCCGAAATCCAAATTGGTTGTCGGCCAAATTCGGTCCGACCCTCTCGAGATGCTCGACGAGGCGAGCATGGACGATGCGCTCGAAGAGTTTGGCGACCTCGTCGAGCAACACGATGGGCCGGTAGGCCGACGGCGACTCTGCGGGTCGTCCTTCTTTCTTCAGCAGGACGAGCTTCCCGGTTTTCCATCGCGCCGGGAAGACGCCCCGCTCCAGACAGGCGGAGAACAAACTGCGGAGCCTCGGGCCCAAGTACTCGAGGGCTAACACCCAGGCTTTTCCAGGGATGCCGTCGAGCCCTGGGGCCGTGTTTTTGCTCCGCAGCCGAAGCACTACAGCCCGCATTTCTGCGGGCGAAACCTCCGGGATATCCCTTGCCGAATACTCGATCGACGATGACGCCACGTCCGGTGGCGCCATCGGTGGAGGAGTGGTCTCCACGGTGGCCGGGAACAAGGCCGCGACGACGCTGGCCAGTAAGTCTGGCCGGAGACTCTGCGACAGCGGGGGCGCCGCTGGGCGAAGCTTGTTCATCACCAAGTGATAGGGGCGCCCCCACGGGTCACCGTCGAGAGTCCCCAAGAACTCCTTGCGTGCCGCAACCTTGGCCCTGTGAACGGCCACCCGCAGCGCCCTCTTCGCCTCTTTATAGAGGTCGTAAAGCTGCCGCTCCTGGTCTGCGTGATCGTCCGCCCTCAATCGGCGACGGCGATGCCTAGCGTATCGGCGGCGCGCGGCAACGCAAGATGCGCGCAACTGCGTTAGCTCCGCCGACCACCAGTACACCTGCCGTCGCGGCGAACGGTGAAGGGCCCGGGGCATGGCAGCGTCACACACGTCTGACATTGCCACCCCGAACCACTTCGCCTCCTGCTCGACCCGTACCGGCCCGTCCGGCACGGGGAGCCACGACATTGCCAGAGCGGCCAACTCTACGGCCTCTTTATTGAGGCGACGAAGTACCCATCGCGGGCCGTCCCGATTCGGGGCACTCGGTACACCACTGGGCTGGACACTCGGGGACGCGGAGACGTCGAACCTTATATAACGATGGTCCGACAACGTCTCCACGCCCACGAGGACTCTCCAGCCCCGGACACGGTGTGCGACGGCGGGACTCCCAAACGACAAATCGACAATAGACCCGCCGTTGTGCCGCACACACGTGTCCACCGACCCCCTATTCAGGACGACCAGGCCGACAGAGATCGCCCAGTCCTCCAGGACCTCACCGCGAACGTCGGTCACCGGCGAACCCCAGACCACCGATTTGGCGTTGAAGTCGCCGGCGACGATCGCCGGGTGAGGTTGGCCTTGTTCCACCAGGGACCCCAGCTGGAAAAGAAAGGTCTCAAATTCAGCTAGGGGCCTGTTGGGAGAGAAATAAACTCCGACAACCCAAATGTCTCCCAACAGAACCGCCACGCATCCCCGGCCCTTCGCTACTTTTTCGAAGGGCGGGGAGCCAGCGGCTCCCTGGGTGATGATAGCCACCGAACCGTCGAGGTCCCCGGCCCAGTTATCCCTGGGTGGGACAAAATACGGCTCAGCGACTACGGCCACTTGCACCAACCACTGCGCCAGGCTCTGGGACAAGAGGTCCTGAGCGCGGGCGCAGTGATTAATGTTCGCCTGGAGGAACCTGATGTCCATTATTGTTGGGCGATCTCCTCCGTCTCCATCTCAGCCTGCGATGGGCTCTCCTGCTGCGTCTGGGTCATAACTACAGAGGCAGCAGGACGTGTACGGGGGCGGCGCCGGGTGCGGCGGGAGGCGGTAGGACACACCTTCCCTCCAACTCGGTGTCCGGCGGGCTTGCCAGCGGCCGCGCAGATGGCACAGCTTGGCTCAGCCTCGCACTGCCGAGCTATGTGACCCGGCTTGCCACAGCGATAGCAAAGTCCGCTGCGGTCTGTGGGACAGTCACATCTATCCCGGACGTGACCACGCTCGAGGCAGCGGTAACACTGTAACGGCCGTTGCTCAAGCACGGTCACCCGGGCAACGACCCAACCTATCTTAAGGCAGCCCGCCTTCACCTTTTGCGCCGCCTTAACCGGCATTTTCGCCCACACCGCCCCCACACGAGAGCGGTCTCGGCGGATTTGGCCCACCTTCACCACCTCCTGACCGCACTCACCAACCCTGCAGAGGGCCGCTGCGACTATCTCGGGAGTGGCTGTATAGTCCAGCTCCGAGACTCGCAACTCTGCAAACTTGGTGGGCCGGGAGATGCGAACATCTTCCGACCCAGCAAAGCACTCCCTCAGCCTGGCGGCAAGGGAGTCAGCCTTCTCCTCCGAATTGACTCCGGGCACCTCGTACATCGGGGCGCCCGTCGCCGCAAACTTCGGCCTCAACCGGTCTATATCAAGGCCGTTGAGGTCCACCTTCACTTGGGCGTCCGTCAGCACTTGAGCGTAGGACAACCCTCTTTGAATAGCCGCCGGCGTCAACGAAATGACGACGGCAGCGGACCGTGGCGGACGGAGCCTAGGCTCGGACCGGCGCGGTGGTTGCTGCTGCGTTGCAGCTGGTACCACGCCAGACCTGGCCCTCTTCTTCTTACCCGCCACCACGGACCACGGAGCCTCTAGAGACGCCGGGGCCGGCGGTAACGGACGGGGCTCCGGGGGTGGCTGGGTCTTCTTTGCGGCCGCACCTCCTGCCCTAGTTTTTCCCTTTTGGGGCTTTGGCAGAGGCGCGACCATCCGCGGCACAGGAGGCACCGTTACAGGGGCCTTAGACGGCCCAGCCACTGAAGGCGGCGGAACGCCAGAGGGGCCTGCCACAGCAACTGGGACAGGTGAGGAAGCACTCTGAGGTGCTCCCTTCCCCTTCCCTTTTCCCTTGCCCTTGCTGGTGGAGGGTTGGGAAATACCCCCAACGAATCCCCCCTGGACGGGCAGCGGAGTCACTGCTGGGCTGGGACGTGCCACCTCGTGAGCCAATGGCGGCCTCGGCGTGGGTCCCTGAAGAGCCGCCTCAAACCTAGCCGTCAGGCGTGCCTCGAGGTGCTCCATTCCATCGAGGCGACGGCGAAGGGAGGCATTTTCCTCTTTAAGAGAGGCCATATCCTCCTCGAGGCGAACGCTCCGCTCTCTCCAGATTTTAGCCGCTTCCTCCAGGCGGGCCAATGCCTCCGGCTGCGGCTGGTCCACGAACATCATTAAAATGTCGTGGACCATATTGAGGGACTTCTGGAACGTCCCTTTAAGGTTGCCAGATCTCTGAGCAACCCTCTTTACGACATTCCCGCATTCCCTCAGGTCGTCCCTGAGAATAATGCGGGATTCGTCCCCCTCCACGGTGCTACCCGGCAACGGCGACTTGAGGAAACGGAGCCGTTCCGCTGTCACCTCCTTCGCTCGCCGTTGGGAGGTCGCCTCTTTACGAGCCCTCACCTTGGCCTTCGCTGTACGGGCACTCCGCTTCCCCGAGCACTGCTCGGAGCTCTCGGTCCCACTAGACAGCGGAGATCGAGTGCGCGCCTCATCAGTGGCAGAATGCTGCCACAGTCGATTTCTCAAAGTACTGCGTCGCCTCGAACGCGGACGATGAGACTCCGACTCGGAGTCGGATTTTGCCGGCCTCTTCTGGGCAGTAACCTCTTGCGGCTCTGTGCCCCCACCTGGTCTGTCTTCGGGCTTGCGCCCTTCAACCTCCGCCTCTCCAGTCCCAGAACCAGAAACTGGAGTAGGCAACCTCGTCAAAATTATTTTTGGAATTAAATTTGCCATGTTGTTCCCACGAGTATGGGGGAAATAAAGAGTCCACCCAGGCAGTGCCCCCTGTACCTGGGTAAGCCTAGCGTAACCCGCCAAAGGGACGGCTGGTACTCTGGCGGGGGTCGCACTAGAGACCGAACTACCCATCGGCCATGCATCCCCTCGCGGTGCGCCGCCGCTTGGGATTCGGGGTAACTTTTTATAGAGGTTTTCTCCCTCGCGGTCCGGGCGGTTAAGCCAAGACCCTCGGTCCGGCAGGAGCGCGAGACATAACCACGGACCTCCATACCGGATTACGATCTGTGACGGCGACAGTGGGAGAGAAAGGTTCCCCCCCACTGCCTGCTCGGGGCGGGGTGAGCGCACACCGAGCCCGTCGACACCCCCAGGACAGAACCGGGAGTCGCCCGATGAACGGGCCCACCGAAACAAGACGACGGCCGCCGCAAGAGACGACGACCGCCAACCAACTGTTGTCAGGATATTAGTCGTCGCGCCGATCAACGTGACCGACGCGCCGTTGCCCAGGGTGCACCGCGTGGAGGTTTCCTGACTTCGCACCCCATGATCTTGGCTGCTAGGTTATGTCTATGCAAGTACTCACCGTTAGCAAGATACGAACAACCCGAAATCACATGCGTGATTGACTCACCAGGACGGTGGCATGCCCGACAGATGTCGACCGTACCGTCCTTCATGATGTATTTCCTAAGTTGTTCGTCTTGATAACTTCATCCATAATTCCAAAAACAAAACCCTCAGTTTCCCCAAAGAGGTTACCAAAACGTAGCCAAGGTACAGACGCAAGCTGGTCCACATCAGGCCCATGAAGGGCTCGATAGAACCAACCGTGTAGTTCTTTGCTCCTCCATATTTCCTCGCGCTCCTTTGCGCAGACCACCATAGGCCTTCGGCAGTTCTCATTCGCCAACGATAGAGGGGTAAATCCCTTATCCGTCACAACTACAACATAACGAAATAATCCCTGAGATTGCACACCTCGCGGTTATGCAAATCCTTAGCATTAAGCAACCCTCGGCCTCCGCACCTCCGCGGGATGTACAGCCTCATCACTGACGATCGAGGGTGATGCATACGATGTGCAGTCAGTACGGTCCGGACTTTTCGATCCAGGGCGTCCAATTCGGTCTGAGTCCATCTGAGTATGCCAAAGGAGTACATGAGTATAGGCATAACCCAATCGTTGAAAGCGCGAATCTTTTTTCCACCTGAAAAAAAAACTGCTAAGTACTTTTGTCAGACGTCCGAAGAAACGTCCCTCACCGATTGTTTTACGTCGGCACTCATAATACCCATTGCCACCCAATGCACGTCCATGCGCGGGGGGACATTAGTCGCGGGCCGAGGCACACAGTCAGTGTGTATACCTCTTGGTTGTAAATCACATTGAGGCCTAAAAGGGCCCGCGAACATTTCCAGGCACCCTCTCTTTCCGCCCATCCTGGGAACCTTCCTCCCTTCCCCCCACCTTTCCTTCCATATACCTCCTCCACTCCCCTCCCAGGCCCCTGAAGTCGTCAAGCCGGGGGACTCCAGTATCCCATTCGCAAGTTTCCCCCGGTGTTGACAGCAGGATCGCCTCACTAAAAAAAAATAAAAAAATAACCAGTGCCTCAGGCATATGCAGATATTTGTAGGTTTCCGTCTCGAAAAGGGATCTAAGTCTTATAGTCTCTGAGACTTGTATGTCATCAGAGACCACCACCTCTCCTCGCTTCACATGGATAGCCGCACATTTATCTACACCAAACTCCGTATTGATTGAGTTGCTAAACCTATCAGTTATTTTTAACAATTCAATCAATTCTGTTTTTTTTTTATGCAAACAACTTAAGATCATCCAAGTAAAGCAAGTGAGATATAGGCTCACTCCCTCTCCGTAAACGGTATCCTAACCCCGAATCCAGCAACAGAGTACTGAGGGGATCCAGGGCCATGCAGAACCACAATGGACTCAGGCTGTCACCCTGGAATATACCCCGCTTTATTCTAATCGGCTCATCACAACCAGAAGGACTGTACTACCTGGATATTTAAGAAAAGTGGTCCACTATCTATTTTATTTATTTATTTATTTATTTATTAAACACAAAACAGGTCACAATCAACTATGCTTCAAACATAATATATAAAACAAATTGCTGGACAATAATTATAACCCAAAACATGTGTTCCAGAAAGTAATTACCTAATAAGTAAAGTTACACATTGCAAAGTTGAATAGGTAGTTACATAAGATGTAAATAGGATAAAAAGTTACATTGAAATATACAGTGTTATATGATGCTTATGAGATATCTTAAGGAGAATCTTTAAGGATATGGTGAATTTGTCGTTTGTAAGAGTTGAAATTATTGTTAAATAAGTCTAAATTAGGATTATCTTTGCTTAACTCGTTGTATTGTCTACACATACGTATAATGGGATTATAGAATGAAGTATTATTACGATAAACTTTAAGGGAGAAAGTATTGGGCTTGCGGCATCTTAGATTAGTATTAATATTTAAATAAGATAGTAAAGAAGAAGAATCAATTCTCGAATGCATTATTTTAAAGAGATAAACGAAGTCGCTAATTTTCCGTCTCGATTCTAACGATGACATATTGAAGTGAGTTAATCTATCTTCATAGGACTATCCCATACATGACCCAAGACCAGCGCAAAATTTGTATCAATCTTATACAAATTCAGCACCCTCATAATCCAAGTTTGGGGCACCGAATCATAAGCTTTCTTGTAATCAATCCAGGCAGTCGATAGATTTTTTCGGTTGTGACGAGCCTACTGGCAAATGGTCATGTCAATGAGAAGGAACTCCTTTGTACCACGTGACCCCATATTGCATCCTGTTTGGACGGGAAAAAATAAATTATTGGCTATGAAATGTTCTGCAATTTTTGATTTTAAAATTGATGTAAGGAGTTTGTAAATGGATGGGAGGCAAGTAATGGGTTTATAATCATTTGGGTCCGTGGTACATCCGGATTTAAAGAACAGGCGAGTAGTACCTGTTGTTCTAAATGTTGGAAGCGTTCCTCTATCAAGCGCGTTCTGGAATTGTGTTGCCAATCGATCATGCGAACTGGGAAACCATTTCAACCAGAAATTGTGCAGACCGACTGGCCCAGGGGACTTTCAATTTTGTGCCGGACGAATCGCTCCCAAAACGTCCTCTGGGCTGATTGAAATGGCTCCCATAGCCGGAACCAAGAGGCTTCAGTGTGGGAGACTGGCGACGACCAAATATTTGTCCAATAATCGCACATATCGCGAGTACTGGGCAGCCGCCCATCTACCACACCTCGTGGAGAATTCTCCCAACACCCATAAACTCTCTTTTGATCACTTTGGAAAGTACGATTAAGTTGGAATCGATCCCCCTGCTTCCTGTATCGACGAATGCGGTTTATTAGATACTTAGATTATATTGTTAGATGTAAATGTTTCGGCCAATTGTTGTAAACTTTCATTAAATAAATAAATAAATAACGAATAAACTCAAAAACTACTGGAACGATTTTAAAAATTATTTCACCAATATAAAGCTACGTTATCAGCGAGTAACATAGGTTACTTTTTATTCCGGGAAAATATAAAGAAGGACTTTAATACCTCAAAAACTTTTACATGCAGGTGGAGCCGCGAGCAAAAGCTAGTTGTTTAAGTATAAAAAAATATGCGTGACCTAAATACGGGCATAAAACCGTAATATTTAATATAAATCTATTTGAAATTGCAGCTATATGATAACAAAGTAGACTACAAAATAGAGATGGACGTCACCAACATGAAAAAGTTCCAAGTGAAAACGGTGATGAAGAAATTACGTGATAAACTGGTGAATAACACTGAATTAGTGGACCAGTAAGTTAATTTTATAGACACCTACATGACTAACTTAAGAACAATTAGTTGAACCTGCTGACGGAGCCAAATCTAATTTTGAACTCTATTGGCGAGCAGACTGATAAAGACCATCACTTTAAAAGAACCACTACTTACTCCTGGGTCAACCGGGATGATTTTAAGAGTCAGTATCATTTTTATAACCATTAAGACACAACAGATAGATCGACAATCCGATTCAAACCATAACATCAGATGCTAAGTTACAACTTTACTGTACCAGGATTAAAAAAAATAAAAGTTTACAGATCAGCCTAAACACCGCAAACCTTGCTTCCAGAAAATTCG
Organism: Sphinx pinastri; assembly: GCA_947568825.1. Classification (NCBI taxonomy): domain Eukaryota; kingdom Metazoa; phylum Arthropoda; class Insecta; order Lepidoptera; family Sphingidae; genus Sphinx; species Sphinx pinastri. Next base: position 692,345 of record OX387627.1, on the reverse strand, counting down.
AATTTAATGACACGTACGAAGGTGCAGCATTTCCAGCAGAGATGACTCCGAAGACGCCCGTTAATATCTACCGCCCTGGGATCTGCAAGACGTTGGCGTGGGAGTACGCTGGACGAAAGCGGATAAAGTTAGGAGCCGATGCGTTCCTGTATCATTTCAGGAACAACACGTTTGAGAACACACGGCTATGTGACAGCAATGGGTTGTGCCCTAAAGGAGTGCTTGACCTCTCCAGTTGTTTTTATGGTAAGTTATTGTAAACTAGCTCTTGATCACGGTTCTGCTCGTGCTATAAAAATATGGAATCAATTCTGTTTCTAGAATTAATTCTCTGCTGAGACAATTATTGTCACGACGTGTATTACACAGAATAATCTCCGTCAGTAATTTACCACATTACACGACAATTAATGGAATTACCTACATGAATTAATACAATAGACATAAATTTATCTAGATATTTATATATATATTATTTGAACTGATTGATAAGTATACAAAACCTAGTAAAGTTAAAAGGCATACACTTTGCTTGCTAAAGTATAATTGAAGTCTTAATTACGTCGTCGAATTGCAGAATTTTTCTAACAGCTTGTGAATATGAGGCAGGGACACGCTGGATGCGGGCCGCTTTGAACAGGTCCATCTGGAAATCTTTAGGGAAGGCCTATGTTCAGCAGTGGACGTCATGTGGCTGAGGATGATGCTGTGAATATTCACACGTTATCGTTTAGTCCCCTTTTTTGTTTTATTATAATATAGCTGCTGCCCGCCGCTCCGCCCGCCTTAAAAAGTTTTTCCGGGATAAAATCGCGCTTTATATTTTCTCGGGATAAAAAGTAGCTTATGTGTTAATCCAAGACATGATGTACTACTACCTGTGTGCCAAATTTCATCGAAATACGTTCAGTAGTTTTTGCGTGAAAGAGTAACAAACATACATACGGAGTTTTGGCGGGAACTTGGAAGTGTCATGAGGTGGTCTTGTTTTAATTCATTATTTTGGTGATACTTTGTGTTATATTGCATAATTATGGTGGTATATTATCCAATATACTTCTATTAAAGAGCTCAAATGAAGTGAATTGAAATAATTGTGCTAATCAAGTGTTTTTTTGTTGCCGCCAAAACTCCTCGATAAAGTCTTGGTAAGGTAGCCACTGCTTTACTTCGACATACTACAGATAATAAAATAGACAACTTGACATTGGCAAAATGTGAACACAAATGCCAATATAAAAAAAAAAAAAAAAAACATACAAACATCCACATAGGGTTGCCAGGTCGTCAAATTTAATAGCCGGACAGACCAGCTAGTTTGGCCGCACATTTGGATAAAAAGGCCGGACGCCCTAAATTATTATGGATTTTGTGTCTTAGTTACGATACGATACGATTTTTTAACTCCCAAGTGTATTTCCATGGCCGTTTAATTTTACGCATTTTGCCGACTCCCTAAAACTCACTGGTCAAATGTAAAAAGCCTAGCAAAAGCCGGACAAGCCGTAGTTTGGCCGGACATGCATTCAAAAAGCCTAACTATGTCCGGCTTTATCCGGAAGCCTGGCAACCCTACATCCACATATCCATACTGTTACGTGCTGGGGTTCGGTATAAACAATTAAAATGCCGGTATTGCGATAAAAGCACCAATTAGGATTTTATTAGCACAAAACCACAAATAAACTAACGAAAACACTGCACTATACACTACAATATTCGAATACACTTATTATAGTCACTCACTACACGTTCACACACAAATCACAATTCACACTATTCGCTTCAAATTCGCTCGTAGTTATCGCTCGTAGTCCGCTTATCGCTCGCTCTTGATCGCGTCGTAAACAAGACTGAATGCCCGGCGGCGGCCGCGCGCCGCCTTTTATACTCGATCACAAGTACCATCGTAGTTTGTGGAACATTCTCGAAAGATCCAGAATGGTCGGGAACTCTCTTGCAAATATAGGTCAGTTATCGCGTTTCCACGACATTCTGGAAACATCGAGATCTTTCGAGAATGTTCCATCGCCGAACTTTCCACATTCGGATAGTCCCACTTCTAGCCAATAGGTGGCGATAGGTACTATCCGCGAGTATTAGCGCGCGTAACAATACTTACAAACTTTCGCGTTTATAATATTAGTAGGATGTCAGTATAATGGGACCTTCCATAAAGTGTTCTAGATTTTAAATGGATTACTCGGATGGAGCCAAGATCAAACGTTAGTTCTTTATAATCTCATTGTTCTGACATAATTAATATGAATTATGAACTTGACATCTGTCACTACCATGTTTTATCCGGTTAATTGCTGTAATTACAAGACCGAAGCACAATTAATCTCAAATGAGTTGTTTGTCAAATGACTGTATAATGAATTGTTTTGATTGATGAATTTGTTACAATAAAACAAGACATACATATAATGTTATATTTGCTTATTTAAACAAATGACACTAAATCAAAAAGGTATTAAAGTAATCAAGTTGTTTTACCATCATGCTAGCAGCAATAGTACATTTTGAAGGTGGAAGAATTTAAATTGAAGAAAGAACACTATGATATTGGTTACATGTATTTATTAACATTATACATCAATGCCTGAAACTGTCTCGGTGGCGTAGTTGTATTACGATATGACTGCAATGCTCGAGGTCTCGGGTTCGATCCCCGGGCAAAGTGATATTAGGTTGTTCTATTCAGTATCAGCCTTGAGTCTGGAATTTGTGCCCGATGCGACGATATGCTTGCCCCCTATCACATTATGAGACGGAATACGCACGGTGAAAAGTGGGTGCATTAGTTGCGCCTCTGCCTAGCCCTTTGGGGATAATAGGTGTAAGTGTGTGTGTGTCAATCAATAGAAATAGCTAAGTACAATTATATACCTTAACCATACTATGGTTAAATCTTAGACCTTGCAAACTACATGACACTTAATTAAATTAAATAAATCGTACTAACATTTAAATGGAAAATTTACTAGAAATAAAATCAAGTAACTTACTTAAGTTGCCAGTCTCTAGTGAATATTAATTTTAAAGTTTTTATAATACTTGATTATTTCTCCATTGTGCTTGAGCAATAAATACTCAGAATTTTCCTTAAGAGGTAGGTAATATAAAATATGAAATCGCAACGAAATCATGTTCTCAGTAAAAAGTTGATTTCTTAGAATTTCTTAATAAAATCTGCTATCGGTACATGTTCGTCGTATTTCATCCATTTAGAGATTGAATTATAAAAATAATTAATAAACACACAATAATAATTTTTTGTTCCAGGTTTACCGATAGCTTTAACAAAAACACATTTATTAGACGTGGATCCTGAATTCCAGAATCGTGTCGACGGTCTGAACCCTGACAGAGAGAAGCACGACAGCTATATCCTGATAGAACCAGTAAGTTGGATTCTGCCCTTATCTCACTTCATAAGTATCAGTGTTACATGATTTATGAAAAGATGTTTTGGCTTATTTAGTTGTCACGCAAGGTGACTTGCCTAGTATTCCCTTTGCCTCTGAGTTCCCTCTGGGGATTCAGTTCTAGGAAATACAGTACATGTAATACGAAATTCCCAAAAGTCGCAGGAGCCCGCTGGATGCAGGCCGCTACTAACAGGTTGGTCTTGAAATCTTTGGGAGAGGCCTTTGTTCAGCAGTGGACTTTTAAAGGCTGAAGAAGAAGAATACAAAATGTCTTATATTTTAACCTGGGTTTTCACTGGCACTTAAAAATGGCACATATGGATATTGCGCCCTAGGCCCTCAACGGTTCCATCTTGCCATCGTATCACTGATTTTTCTTTTGCAGAGAATCGGATTGACAGTGGAAACTACCCTCTCCATCCAATTGAACCTGTTGCTGGGCGACATGCGATTCATGCCTGACCTCGCCAAGTTCTCGGACCTGCTTCTGCCGCTAGCGAATGTAAAGTTGGTGAGTAAAGGCTGATCGTGTGATATTTTGCTTATGTATTGCTGATAAAAGCACGAAGCTATACCTAATCTAACACTTAAATCAACAGCTAGCTTTGAGTGTGTTGCTAGAAGTTATAAAGCCACGCTTCGATGTAGCTTGAAGGGATGACTTGACCCAAGTAATAACTTACTCACAAGTCACAATAAATTTATATGAATACCTTACTGTTACGTTTCATATAATTGAGATTTAGAGACCGAAACACCCACTTCCTTTTCCCTAATCTTTTTATTTATGGTCGGCAATACATCCATGATTCTTCTATACTAATCTATACTAATATATAAATCTATACTTATTATATAACGCTGAAGAGTTTGTTTGTTTGTTGAACGCGCTAATTTCAGGAACTACTGGACCGATTTTGAAAAATCTTTCACTAATAGGAAGCTACATTGGGTGCTATAGGTTACTTTTTATCCCGGAAAAACTTTTTCACGCGGGCGGAGCCGCGAGCAGAAGTCTTGTTTGATAATATGAATGTTTATAAGTGGTGGAAATGATTTAAAATCAACAGACCCACTTGCTTACCAGCCTACTAAATGAATAACCTACCTTTTCCAGACGCTTCCTGAACTACCAGCAGAGGCGAAAAACTCCTTAGCTTTATTATACGTGACGGGACCTCAGATATTACTGGGATTAGAGATAGTATCGGGGCTGCTCGGACTCGCCCTCCTAGCGTACTCACTGGCACTCGTGAGGCGCGTCTGGAGTAGACGAAGGGATTCCGCGAAGAACTTCGATGATAGACTGAAGGGTAAGACGAGCGTGGAGTTACCGCTTCTTAGATAATACTCGAGTGGTGATATTATATAAGTTTTAAGTTACTTGTAGTTTTATATTCCTTAAATAAAATATTTTCTTTCACTTTTTAATTAAAGAAGGATCTGGAAACGATGTCATTCCGTGATTATTATATTCCGTTATATTTTATATATTTCTAATTTACAATGTATTTCATTTTGTAAATTATAAACCGGCGTCAGTATTTATTGATTGATTCTTTCGACTCGTTTAGTTAATTCTCTTATTAAGTAGATATCGTATTACCTTTTATTTGGTAAATATGGTTAACATGGAGTAAGTAATTAAAAAGCAAAACCGTGTGAAATTATCTTAGGTATTAAAATAAAATACAAATAAAATGTAATGTAATATATAATCGTATAAATTAATGAAAATAATATTATCTAACAACCTTAATTGTCTACATTTTTTTACATTTTATGGCAGGAAACAGGAGACTATTATACCACCTGGAAAAAAAACATTTATCAATAACAAATCCAGGTAACTTTACTATAGTTTATAGTAGGCGCTGGTCCTCAGGCAAACCACCCTTAGGCCTCATTTACGGAGACGCGGGGCGTCACGCGTAGCGGTGGGCGGGGCGACACGCACTAAATTCAAACATATTCAAACGTATTCAAACGTATGAGTGCATATACGATGAAGCGATTTTACACGCGTCGCCTCTCTATAAACGGAAAAATCTTCCGACCCGCCACGAAACTCCACGCCACACGGGCCGCGCTACGTCCCGCGTCTCCGAAAACGAGGCCTTGGTCTTTTCAATCATCAGTTAAGTATGTGTATTAAACTTTTTTTTATGGCATTGAATGACGAAACGAGCATGCCGTTCGCTTGATGGTAAGCGATACGACCACCCATAAACAGTAGCAACACCATCCACCACGTTGAGTTACAAAGTACTGTGTAGCATTCCACTGCGCTCGTCAACCTGAGACATAAGATGTTAAGTCTCATTATGTCTAGTAGTTACACTGGCTACAATGTCCGTCAAACTCTGTTTCAACCGACTATTTGAGTAATTGTAAGATTGGTGTGGACATAAAATTAACATTTTACAGTTAACATAACACAGTAACTCCCTTTGCTTAACGTACAGTTTCTTCATTGACAGTCACAGGGAAATTCATTGTTACTTTTAGATTATTACGTTTCGGTTGTAGTAATTCTTATGGTTTTTTCCCTAGCATTATTTGTGTTGTGGTTACTCTTGCACATTTTACTATTCATGAAGAAACTGATGATGCATTTCAGTATGAATAAAGGTGAAATATATTTTGACCTAAACTTAGTTGGAAATTATTTACTGTTTGTATTACTACTATAGAACTGACACTTTACTTACTAAGTAAATAGACGCCGAACGAGTAGAAGGTCGTTGTGCAGTAGGTCACGATCATGGAGCCTAAAAAGTTAACCCCTGCCACGCCGCTTAATCTGGCCACCATTACTCCTAAACAGGCAGCCATACCACTGTGGAAAATCATTGATCTTTTATGGCAGAGTGCAGTAAATAGGTGGAATAGCTGATGGTAAGAGATGATTGGCTCCAATTCTAGAAGAATTACGAGTACCTAACTTTATCTTGTATATATTCTTGTACGGAAGGGCTTTCATTAGGAAAGTATATGGAATTTATGAAACACCTGGAATTTTCGTTTATGCGGAAGCAGTATAAAAAATAATGTTTAAAGCCTATAATCGCAATGAATAATACGTATAAAACTGTGATTAACGCAATAACCATTGGACGTTAGTGTTGACACAATATGATCGATAACAATCAGAAATAGCTGCCATTAAAGGCAGATTAGTGACACCATCTGCCATATAAATCTGCTATAAACTTACCGATAAGATGTAGGAAACATATCTACGTAGTAAGTAAAAAGTATTCCCATGCACAAATTAGTCATAAGCATGCCAACAAAAAGCACCAGGCTGACGACGTTATTCTCGTTGAAGACAGCTCCCAAGGTCGACAGCATCGTGATCAGCAGGAAAACGATTAGCAAATATTTCTTCTTAGAAGCCAGCTTGGACACGCAAACCGTGACTCCAGCGAAAATGATGCCGTGAGCTACTCCAGATAGAAGAGTGCTCATTTCTATTGATGATGTACAGGACTGGAAGTTAAATAAATTAGTATGATATTGAAAACCAACGCAGAAATAACAGGCTGTATATATTTGCTTAAAAAAAATTGTCAAGTTTACAAAGATCTCACATGAATAATGGTACTGTTGCCACCCTCAGTGCTAGATATTATGGAGCACAGACTTCTGGAACCTTGTTTGTCATCAGCGCGTGCTCTAGACGCGAATGCGTCTACTATTAACGGCATCCACATTACCAGACTGTTGTTACTGAAATAATATTATGTAGATAGATTAAGTTAACTGGTTTTTTTCTTCAACATGAGTTCTTTGATCATCCGATCTCAACCTATAGTCTGTGACATCAATAGATTAGTAACACAGGCAATTAGTAGCCTTAGTAGCATTAAAATAAAAAGGGGTCTTGCTTGAAACACTTACATGCTATAAATTATGGTAGTCAAGTAAAACATTTGCAAAGAATTCCATAGTAATGGTGGCTTGAAGAGTGGTATCGTCTGATCTTTAAGCGATTGCAGGATTGAAACGCCTTTCCGATTTACCTTCTGTTCTCCATTTAAGTATACTTTTTGTACCTGAAATGACGTATTATTTTCATAGTTAACCCTCGATAGTTATGATATTTTTGGTTCGGGAGGCAGTTCCGTATTCCTAAAAGCTACACTGTACAATACCACGCTCATTGAATTTACTGGAAGATCAGCAATTGCTCTCCTTCTGCCTAATTGAAGATCGATGCCGCACACCCAGTCGTTAGCAGTGTTAATTAATTAATTAATTTTTGTTTTAAACTCTTTGTTGTATATCTAAGACAAAAAGGAAAAATAGAAACTAGTCTAAAGAAGAATGACCTTCACATTGCAATCGGCGATTTCTTCTAGACAACCTAAGGATGGGCTTAGCAAACTCTTGGAACAAACATAAGAAAAGCCTTTATAGCCCAAACTAACTTACCGGATAATAATCCACTCCTCCATTCCTAGCCCAAATTCCTTGAAGATGATTCAACGCTTGGGCTTCCTTGCCCATGTTGACCAAAAACTTTGGGCTCTCGTAGAAAAAATGGAGTACCAGTGCACTGATACCAAGCGGTAAGGACAAGATGATGGCCAGCAATCTCCAAGGGGTAAAGTAAATAAATCCAAGGTCAATGGAAAAAGGAAGATTTAGTATGTAGTAACCTGGCACTGAAATAAATAATATTTATAAGAATACGTAGAAAACTATTGCTTTCGACTTTTTGGATATAATTAAATATGAACACTACAAAAATAAACATTAATCACCAAAGGTATACCAATAAATTTGTAGTATTGTGCTTTTCCATATTATTATTTTTTATTTGTGAGAAAAATAACATACACTCGATTTACAGAAACGAGAACCAAATTTTTTTATTAAATAATATCGCCTTAGTTGACTTTCCATTAGGCTTTTATAAAAATAAAAACTTTTATAGAAATCCGATTACAGCCCTTTTTCTGGCTTTGACTGTATGCCATGTGCTCTATTCCGTAAAGATCAAAAAGCATCACAAACTCACCAACGTACGACAGGAGGTACAGCATAAGCACGCTGCTCATGATCAGCAGGTAGAAGTCACGCACCTTCGCACCACATGACTCTCCAAGAAGCGTCACCGTACATGACTGCGCTGAGCTGCATCTGAAACATGATTCAATCCCACTTTCATTTGTTATGTGGTTATGGGTCAGAAAAGATGAATTGGACATGACTAAATAGATAAAAAAAAACATATTTATACGATAATGTAGGTTTTGGTGAGAAAATCATCTCAATAAAAATCCGAATTATATTGCAAAAGTCCTGCTAAATCCCATTATACTTCACATTCATTTATGACTAAAAAATCTCTCTAACTAAGCAATAAAGGAGGTTCAGCAAAGAGCAATGGCAGACAAAATTTACAATCATTTTTTTCTATAAGGTAACCTATTAATGGTTCAACGGCTACTTACAAACTAGTGCTGAAGACCTTGAGAACAGCCAGTACAATCCAGTTGGGAGAAAAAGCGGTGAGGATAGAGGCGATGAATCCTCCCCACATTCCATAGAGGAGACACGTCCTTCGACCTTTGGTATCAGAGAGGTATCCCCATACGTATGCCATACCTATCGCACCTGGAAATTTCAAAGTTCAGTCATGAAGGAGAATTTCGTGTTCCTGTATCAGCTTATTCAAATCAAAAAACATCTACTTAAACCGGTTATTTAATTCTGACAATGCATTATGCAACTTTCAAATTATATTTTCACTACACGTAGTCATATTTTCGTGTCCCAATAACGTGCTAAGATAACGACCAAATCCACAGTTATAAAGGAGGGAGGCCTTATTAATATTAAGTTGCTCAATATTGTCAATTGTTTTCTGTATAAGGTTCAGGCTCTTCCTAATACTTACCAATAAATGGCATGGACATGAGGATGCTCTTCTGGCTATGCTCCAGGTGGAAGTCGCAGGTACAGCCGGTCACGATCACAGAGAAACCGAACATGTCGATGCCCATACCCAGCAGTGCTATACTGAGGGTCGCGAGAAGACCGCGGTTGTACCATCCATTACCTTTAACGAACGAAATAAATAATTCATCGAAATAAAACTAGATGCATGTTATCGCATTTAATTTTGTTTTATTTTACTCCCATAGTTTAGAAGGCTTTGCAGTCATGATCACGGGGCGAACTGAGGTGTTTTGTCGAATGTACATTTTACAATTAAGTATAAAACTTTTAACTTTTTTGTGTTACTTTTTTGTGGAAATTAATTGGATTAAGTGTTAGTATTTAATTATTTTTTCTTCAAATGTGTATATTGATCTGTTTGTTTCCTTAATAAATAAAAATAAAATAAATAAAAAATTAAAATAAGTTGTAGGCAATCCGATCTACGCAGAAGGAGCTCACGGTATCCTGAGGTCTAGCACTTGATCTCTTGGGTTCCGGTTTATTACATAAATGTAGAATTCGATTTTGAATTGTACATTTTATTTAAGAAATGGACACTACACTACGCTTTCCACCTTGAGACATTAGATGTGAAATCTCATCACGTTCAGTAATTACACTGGCCATATTCTATATTGAATATTATAAATAGGAAAGATTTGTATTTTTGTATGTATGTAACGAATAAACTCAATAACTACTGAAACGATTTAAAAATTCTTTCACCAATATAAAGGTACATTATCAGCGAGTAACATAGGCTGCTTATTATCCCGGGAAAACATAAAGCGGGTTTAATCCCGGGAAAATGCATAGCGGGACTTTAATCCCGGGAAAACTATGCGATAGAAACAGCAAATGTGATGGTAATCTGTCATACGAGAGACCTACCACATACTATATCCTATTGTACCGATTACAGACGAAACATATATTATTATTAGCTGTCAATTTATTTATTGAGGGTAGTCGCATGCATGCTCACGCCTTTTATCCCCGAAGGGGTAGGCAGAGGCGCAACTAGTGCACCCACTTTTCGCCAAGCGTATTCCGTCCCATGATGTGATAGGGGGCGAGTAGTATTGAGGGTAGTAATCACTGAAAGCACCGACCAAATCCCTATAAAAGGAGTGGACATCTGTCAGTCAGAGCATTCAGTTGGCAGACGTGCGCGCGTGAACATCATCATGGGAATCTAGTGTTCTGGTAATATTTTGTGACCTACTCTTTGAAAGTTATTTCTATCAAGTGCAATTTATGGATTTCGTTAACAATTTAGTATTTGTTAACTTTTTTTGATTATTTTTTAAAGTAAATTTAACTAAAATCCTAACATTATATATAATACTAGCTTTTGCTCGCGGCTCCGCCCGCGTCAAAAAGTTTTTCCGGCATAAATGTCCCGCTTTATATTTTCCGGGGATAAAAAGTAGCGTAAACGTTAATCCAGAACATGCTCTACCCGTGTGCCAAATTTCATGGCAATCCGTTCAGCAGTTTTTGCGTGAAAAGTAAGAAACATCCATACATCCATTCTTACAAACTTTCGCGTTTATAATATTAGTAGGATAGGATGTAAATAGAGTTAGATTATTATAAAATCTTACACATTTCAATCAGTAGGTTTTTTTATCACAATAGTTAGTTATTGATAGTCGTTCATTTTGATTTAGATTTTTTTACATTTATAAACTTTCTGACATGCCTCGGTGGCGTAGTTGTATTGCATGCGCGGTACGACTAACGTGCTGAGGTCTCGAGTTCGAATCCCGGGCCGGGCAAAGTGATATTCGAGTTTTTCTGCTCAGTATTAGCCCGGAGTCCTTAAATGTGTCCGGTAAATGGCAATGGGACCTAACATAGCGTAAAATGTGGGTGTGATTCACCTCGGTCTGCTCTGAAAAGGGGAAAAGGCGTGAAAGCATGAATGTACGCACACAAAATCAAATTGTATCCTAATAATTTATTGATTTAAGTTAATTAATGTAATATTTTTTAATTTTACTCTAACATGTTATTCATATAATACCAAAGTAAAAAAACAACGAAACTGCTAAATATTCAAAATTTTATTAGATTTTCTGAACTTCTACAATAAAAATATTATTGTACATACGGGAATCTAAAGGTAATGTCGTCTCATGCCATCTCGTCGGTCACTGCCAATTAAAATATTCGGACCTTTACACAGATGTTTTTAATAACAATCTACGTTTCTTTGTTATCGTCTGCCACTTGGTGCATATTATTATATTGGTCACGCGTATATATACTATTATTATAAAGAGGAAAGATTTGTATTTTTGTATGTTTGTAACGAATAAACTCAAAAACTACAGGTTCAAAAATTCTTTCACCATTAGAATGCTACATTACATCATCCCTGAGTAACATAGGCTACTTTATATTTCGGAAAATATAAACCGGGACTTGAATCCCGGAAAATCGTTTTCTGCGAGTGAAACCGCAAGAAAATAAGTATGAAGATAGTTTAAAATCCAGGGAACGACATAGGTATTTATAAGACATTTTTATTCCGGAAAAGTATGAATCGGGAATTTTATCCCGGATTTTTATTTCCCGCGAGTGAAACTTCGTGCAGGTAAGTATGGTGATAGTTTAGACCCAGGGAAGAACGGGGCTTTCGCGATAAACTCAAACACTACCGAACGGATTTTCATACGTTTTTCACCAATGGACGGTGTGATTCAAGAGGAAGGTTTACACGTAATATTTATAGATACTTCGAATGACAGAAAAATAAATGTAGTTATATAATATTATGCTTTGCTACCTATGCGAAGCCAGGGCGGGCCGCTAGTCTATACTAATATTACAAAGAGGAAAGATTTGATTGTTTGTTTGTTTGTTTGTTTGTAATAAATAAATGCGAAGCGGCGATAGCCTAGTTGGGAGTGGAATGGACTGCCGAGACGAATGTCCGCAGGTTTAAAACCCAAGGGCACACAGCTCTGAATTTTCTAAAAAGTTATGTGTGTATTCTTTATGAATTATCGCTCGCTTTAACGGTGAAGGAAAACATCGTGAGGAAACGTGCATACCTGAGAAGTTCTCTGAATTTCGAAGGTATGTGAAGTCCGCCAACCCGCACTAAGCCAGCGTTGTGGACTAAGGCCTGAAACCCTTTCAGTTGTAGAGGAGGCCCGTGCTCAGCAGTGGGCAGTATATAATACAGGGCTGGTATGGTATAGTATGGTAATGAATAAACTCAAAAACTACTGGACCTATTTTTAAAATTCTTATAAAATTTACTAAATACTCCTGAGCTTATAGGCTACTTTTTATCCCGGGAAAACATTTTTATCCCGGAAAACTTTTTCACGCGGGCGGAGCCGCGAGCAGAAATCTAGTAAAATATATTTTGCAAACATGTGAACAAACAGGCATGATTAGCTACGGCTTCTTTTGTATGTAAGACAATTTGGTCTCAAAATATACAGGGTGTATCACGATCAACTGAAGCAGGTCGATAGAGGACCTCAATGTGCATCGAATTAACCCCCATGTATGTTGCCCGAAATTGGATAGTTTAAAAGTTATTAGATTTTTGTAATTTTTTATGAAAGTGCCCTTTGCCACTTAACTAATAGTAATCTCACCAATCCAACAAAATACTAAACAAAATATTTTACGCTGGATATCTTTAAGGTCCCCGAGCCGAGCCGAATGAAGGATTCTGCAACGGAATAATGTACGGATTAGCTCATCATCAGATGACGACGTATTGCCGTTCCGTTTGGGTTATCATTACTCTATAGGATCGGCAGACGAGCAATTGGGTCACCTTAGTACTGGACGGCAGTTTGGGTGATTTGGCCTGAAGCTGCGTCGACAGCGACGCTGACGGCGTCCTTCAATGTGCGTGGGCTTCTGAGCCTCGTAGAACTGGACACGATACGTTAAGGCCTAGGCGGCACCGAGCAGAGATGGCTGCCTTGTTTAATTATAATACATGTCTTGCCTGAGGAACCCGTGGTAATCCCTTCTACTCCTTGCCCTGAGACTGGCTACTAGGACTCGGGCCGGCGAATGCCCGACGTTTTCCATCTCTCCGGGCGGCTCAACGTCGGGTCGTAAAACCAGTGGTTTGCTGCGCCTCGAGGCTGGGCGGTAGTAGTAAACGCGGTTCATCTAAATACACTATCCTATCGATGATCGAATACATCTCTGACATCGCCTCTACCACTTCGAAATCTTACTGAACTTACCCGCTAAATCTATCGCCTCGTCATAGCTGTAGAGTTCTTTCTCCGGCTTCGACATAGTTATCTTTTCTTTATTTTTATCAGTTTCCACATCTACGATGGTTTTGTCTTGCATTGTACACGTTTGGCTTACTATACGACACCAATCTACGTCTCTTTAAATATTTTAATAAGTAAATAATTATCGGTCTGTTTCAGACGAATGGTTTTATTATAACTGAGTTGTCATTTATGTGATGTAGATACATTTATTATTATCCACGCCGATATTATGGTTGTCGTCCACGGACTAGGATTGAAAATTTAATATTAGATCTTTACATATGAAATTGGCGTTTTGTATGGGAGGAATACAAAGTCGATTTATTTTTGTAAAATATAATTAATTAATCAAAGTATGCACCATTGTTATCTATGCACTTTTGCCATCTCATAGAGTTCATTGATCACTTTACTAAAAAAAACCATGGGGGCGAGAATCAATAAACTCTCTGAAGGCGGCTTGGACTGCCACATCGGAGTTGAATTTTTGTCCTTGTAAAAAGTTATCCAAATTACGGAAAAATGGTAATCTCTTGGAGCAAGGGCCAGGGAGTCCGGTAGATGTCGCAGACATTCCAATTGCAGCTCCTCTAGTTTAGCGGCCGTCTGTTTTGAGTGTGTGTGCGTTATTTCTAAGCTTTTTACTTTTCCGATTTAGCTTCAAGTGGATTAAAACAGTTTTATCACTCACGCCGAAGCCTGCAGCTAACCCTAAAGTGTTTTGCGATGGATCCGTTTCCACAATATCCTTTGATTGCTCATTATCCACCTTGGGCTTGTTCTGAAGATCGAAATTTCCAGAACGAAATCGTTGGAACCAAAAACGTACCGTGTTTTCTTTTGCGACACCAGCGCCATATACATTGTTAATCCTTCGAGCTATGTCTGCAGTACTGGTGCCACGATGGAACTCATACTCGTAAATATAGCGATATTTTATGTTCTCCATTGTGCAATATGAAAGACGTCAAAGAAAAAAACTAATCAGGAAAAAACAAATAACTGTTTTCGAATCTCAAATGTACCAGTTAAATGCATTTATACATTTTAATTTGGAATTCTTAACCAAGGGGGAGATATTTCACATCAAAGTGGCTAGTAATACAAAATGCCAATTTCATATGTAAGAACTTAATATTAATCCTACGAATTATAATTACCTTATATATTATGTTATGTTATCTGCTATGCGAAATTCTGTCTAGACGGGAAACTACAGCTTTAACTGTTCCGCCACCAAACATCAACATGTCTTTACAATTCACGAAATTGTACAGATATTGTCAACTAACGGCCGATCTCAATAACTTAACATTTAACTAGAGTTTGCTATCTAACGCTTCAGTATAAGTTACGCTAGCTGTTACTGCTATTTCAATATCAAAAACTTAGACGTAACTGTAGTGAATGCACCCGCCATGTGTTTTATTCTTGCACTAAGTACTTGTAAAGTTATGTCTAAAAAATTGTTATTGAGTACTTTTTATGTTTTCAACTATAATTCTTTTCAATATTTTACATTTGATTTTAGGTAAAGCAATTTAAATAACATAATAACAATTATTAATAGCACTATGTTCATCTTTGCCAAAAATGAAACGTACCAATGACAGTAGTCATATTCGACCCTCCGATAGATAGGATAAGGCAAGGTTAAGATAAATTCTTATCTATCTTAGTTTGTAGAAACACTGATACACAAAAAGTGAGGATTTTAACTGTTTGTTATCTGTTAGTAAGTTATTGAGATCGGTCGTTAGTAGTAAATTCTCGGTCATAACAGCTGAATGAAGACAATTAAGGGTTCGCAAACACCTATGTAAAATAAATTCTATTTTACTCATCGACCTGAAAAACGAACCAATTTATACTTAGTATGGCGTAATATAGCCTGCGCTATAATCAAGGAAGCGATAAACAGTAGTGGACATATACCTTGATGTAAGTAACATCATACAGTTGTCTACATAAAAACTGCAGTTATTTACGTAGATTAATATACAATCGTATATTTGAACATATTTCACGAATTATAAAGTCTTCAACGCCTGATAAATGACCTCGTGTCTTGACTCAAATTGAAAATTTCTTTTATATGTACATTTTTTGAATTTATGGCTGCAGATTCTAATTAGACAAAAATTTCTAGTCTCTTGAGAAAATCTCAGTTTCTCAATTTCTTGTAGCTACAGCGGTTAATAGAGCTGCCCTTCGTACACCGTCTCAAAAATACTGTTTGTAGTATAGGGCGCCTGAGTCAATTATTAAAGCACAAGTACCTAAGTATATAAGGCGCCCGAAGTATATTCAATAGCCCTATAAACTTCAAACTGCCAAGCATGTTATACTTATACTTCAGACGCCTTATAATTTATCATGCACTTTATTTTCATCCAGCACTTTACATACTTTCAAGTGCCTTATATACTTACTAGCGACATTATACCTCACGCGCCTTATACACTTATAGTGTCTCATACACAAAAGAAATGAAAGCCACGTTATGTGTAAGATATAATAACTTTATTCATATAAAAATAATGTGTAGGCGTAACAGACTCACTGCGGCCGCTCCGGCCGAGTACTCTTCGGGAGTATTATACACAGCAAACCGCTCGCTGCAACAAACAGACACAATTCTTAATAAAACTGCTCCTGAAGAACCGCAACAATGATAATGCTACAACTTTGAGTTATAAAGGCATAAAGGACCTTTTGGCGCCGTATAATATACTTTAGATTTATTAGTTATTCCGCAAAAGTCAGTTGTTACTTTAATTGAAACTGACAGTTTTATGGTATTTTTTTTGCGCGGGGAATAAACGCGTTATCGCTACCACCACTGGGGGGTGAGTGGAACGGTTATGTTGGTTTCACACAGTCTTACGGCCCAATGTCGACACTCGGGAGTATAGCATCATCCGAGCGAGCACTGGACCGAGTCCCTAACAATTATGTACACCCTACACCGGCATATCAACCAAAACCCGCGGTGGCCTTCTTCGGCGCATACGAGACGGCCCCGGGGTATCTTGTTGCACTAAGATAGCTGCACGGGACCGTCCATGCGCGATGCCGTTGCGGCCCCTCTCTATACAAGGGGGGCTAAGATGCCCCCGAACTCGAAAGGACGCCTTTGGCGTTTACGACAACGGGAGACCGACCACCCGCGTTGTCGTCCACCTCGGAGTCGCTTAAAATAGACTGAGCAGCCCCATGCTGCTCGCCCCACGACTCTCTCGAAGCCCCATTTAGTCGCCTCTTACGAAAGGCAGGGGATGCCGTGGCGGAACTCTCTAAATGCCCCCGGACCACAGGGCACGAGGTGCCGGTCAGTCGTCCACCTGGCGCCTCCTACGTCTTCTCTGGCTGCGGGCGGGATCGTTCTGCTCACGATCCCGCCCGGCGCTCTCCTTCCGCGAGATGACGCACTCGCAGAAGTAGACCATCGCGCGCCAAGACCTCCAGCCGCCAACCATGGCAGACACCACGGCCGGCAGCGAGAGATCTCCTCCGATGACTGCTCTAAGAGCGCTGCGTTGTAGATCCCAGGCTGGGCACTCCTCGAGAGTGTGTTGGACCGTATCCTCGCGGCTGTTGCCACAGTGGTGGCACACGGCGGACTCTTCTTTTCCGATCTGATACAGGAACGAGCCGAAACACCCGTGGCCCGACAGTACCTGTGTCAGACGGAATGTCGGCGCACCGTGGCGCCTGTCAAGCCAGCTTAAGAAGACAGGTCGCACTGCCGCGACAGTCCTAAAGCCCGCATTCGGGCTCTCCAGCCTGGTAAGTTTTGTGGTATGGTAGGTTTCTCGACAATGAGTTAGAGCGTCTGGGTGACGCTTTCAACTCTTTGTATCCTTACTTGACGAATTTGATAACCCTCTTGTAACAATAAAACTAAATTCTACTAAAAAAATAAAAAAAATACTCCTGAAACTTCTACGAGCAGCATGAGCCCAACACAATTCCATTGCCCAACATTAAAATAAAATGGTACTGACTTATGAGGAAGGTTCCAAACATATAAATAGGCACGACGCAATGTTTATCCACCAGCGCTCCGAACACCACGTTGCCCACTATGGCCCCGACGCGGCCGCACATCACCGTCACCGCCATTGCTGTGGCCCTGTGGACAAAAAATCAGTTCAGTGAGAAAGCTCTCTTGTTGTGTTGGGTTTATTGTAGATAGGCAATCCGAAATAGACCAGCGTGGTAGACCAAGGTTTAAAGCCTCTCAGTAGTAGATAATTGTCCCACAGTGGGACAGTATACAATGCAGGGCTGGTATTAAGATGAGCTCAGGCCCTAATCCACTAAGCGTTACAAACATAACTAGTGCAGTGCAACTAAGTTTATATCCGTAATAAGTAAGAGGACGCGCTTTTAGCCATATCGAAGACAAATTCTAACCTTCTAACAAGTCGGGTGATTGTTTTGAATCGGAAAGGTCATTGAATTTTTTGTTGCTTGATTTGAAATTTACTTTACTGTTAGGTCTCATATGTAAAAGCCCGTCTGGGTGGGTACCACCGCAACGCCTATTTCTACTGTCAAGCAAAAATCTGCTTGTGTTTCGGTTTGACGGAAATTGTAGCCAGTATAACTACTGGACATAATGAGACTTAACATCTTATGTCTCAGTATGACGAGCGCAGTGGAATGCCACACAGTACTTTGTAAGTCAACGTGCTGGATGGTGTTGCTTCTGTTTATGGGGTTCGTATCGCTTACCATCTGGCGAACGGCATGCTTGTCTCGCCATTCAACGCAATAATAATAATAATAAAAAAATTAAAAATACATTTCTAGCTTCTAAGACTACCATATACCCACACTCCACAGCTACTATAATTAATAATTTAAAATATAGAATAACACCATGGAGTTATAGAACTCAAGTAACTACACCAAATTTAATAGACCTTACTGTTAAGCTGGTTTGGTTTGTTAACATTTCAAATAAAAATTTAAGAATTAAAATGTACTTACGCCACTTTAGTGGGGAATATCTCGCAGATAACACAGAAAAGCACAGCTTCGGTGCAGCTCACGATAGCTTCAAACACGCACGACAATACCAAGTTCTCCAGCGAGGAGCGCACTAGGTTCAAACCCAGTGCCGCCAGACCGGAGCTTATCAACATTATTACTGAAATCAAATCAGGCATGTTAGTACTCAGACAATGCCCAAGACTAGGAGAACTGGCATAGTATAAGAGGGGCGTATACCCAGCAGTGGGACCCTACAGGTTGGATAATGAAGATGATGCGTACTCAGACTCTCGTAAATATCGTCCAGGGTCAGAAGGCAATAAGGCGTGTACTTTTAAAGTACATAGCGTATCCTAGATCCATGGTTGTGATTTTCTTGTTAAGTGTAACATAGCCGATATAATACTAAGTTTCCGAGTAGGTCTGAGTAGGTGGCTTAGATTTGCCTATTTTTTGTTTGTGTCCAGCATTATGCAGTCACTCCGATCCTTGATTGAAAAACATTGGCAATTTGACTTATAAGTGGACTGCGATGCCATGTTATACTGTTTATTCGAAATCTAGATGATTAAAGACTATTTATGTGAAGAGACACTGACCACGTGTCAAACAGCACAAGTTCAAGTTAACAATTTTATTTCCTACACAACCCCAACCACGATGAAACTTGAACTTTAAACTCACCTAACATGAGTTTCTTTCCAACGATGTTGATGGTGAGACCAACCCACAGCGCGGTTGGCACGCAGCTGAGCGCCACCACCAGTGTGTGAACGTACACCTGGTCTCCTAGTTGGCTCGTTTTATCCTGGATTTTTTTAAATATTTATCTTATATCCTGGCTAGTTTAATTTAGTATTGTAATATACCTCTATTACCAACTAGGTGATAGATCTCTCGTATGCGTAAACACTGGTCTGATTTGGCTGCCACGCAACATTGACATATTTTGGAGTTATGACTGGAGTGTTTAAATAATGTTATGAACTTATGAATGACCATGAAACATAATATTATAATGTATTTAAAAGCTCATCAAATCACACAAAAGTTAAACATAATATAACGTTATACGGCCCTAATAATCGTTGTATATGTCTGTGATAGTTATAAGTGTTATGTCTTGATACGTTGAGTGACATTTTACGTCATAGGAAGACAAGACAAAACATTGTAAAACTAGGACAGACGTATACAGCGATTATTAGTAAGGCCCATATTATTTAGCTACGTTTTAGATTTCGCTTCCATCTGAATATAGAGTCAGTTAGAAAGTCCGCTTGGGTTCTCGAGATAAGTGCTCTGAAATGTAATACTTAGGAGGTACTTACAGTTGATACCAAAGTTTCGTTGGTGAGTGCCAAAGACCATACGGTTTCATTTGTAAGGGCCAGGGACACCTCGCACACGCCCTTCGACTCATCAGGGAACAGAACCGAGAACTGACTGTATCTCTCGAACAAGTCCGGGAACCACATCATCAGCGTGTAGTAACTGGGGAAAGAACCAGCAATTATTATTAAATGATACTTTGCTAATGCAGTTTATAACAGAATAATAAAGAAATTTCCAACTTTGCAGGGTACGGCAATCTCGTGGACAGGAAAATAGGCAACATTTGTGACTTAGTGAATTATGTGAATTATGTGTTAGTGTATGTGAAATACAATTCCAATTTTGTTACTATTCCGTTTTAATCGTCATCTCTTTGGTCAGAGGTAAATCCATTTACGTATACCTACAAGAGTGATAGATACTACTCGGGACGGAGGTATCCCTCCAAGTTACGAACTATCTTATAGCATAATACACATCAAATTACCTGAACATGAGACCAAAGTCCACGAAGCAGCACAACACGAGGAGGCCGATGTAGGGGGGAGTGACCAGCATCTTCTTGCGGATCCAGAAGGACTGCCACCGCTGGCTCCAGGTGAGCGGTGCCTTGGTCTCATTACCGTTGTTGTCTGCTGACACCACCTCCTCCTCGTCACCTTCCCCCGCGCTAATCATGGATTCCACCTGGAAATGGACTTATTGTTAGTAAGGCTCATCGGCTATATACTGGAAGCTCGTAAGTTTGTTTCCTAGGTCTGACAGAACTTTGTATGGGAATTTCCAACAGCATTAGCCCGGGACTGATGCCTGCCAGGCTGTCGAGCGTTAACACAAAGCCAAATTGATTGTCGAAAAAAGTTATCCCGGTCCCATAAATTCTAGTATATCCAACTAGGTATTCCTTTACCCGTGGGATGCACTTTGACCGGATATGCGGATGACGGCCTATTACTCATAGAGTCAAATAGTAGATCGGGGCTAGAAAGTTTGGCGGAGACGTGTTTACAATTAATATCTGAATGGGGTGAAAGAAACCGTCTTACCTTCGCACCGCAGAAAACGTTCCAACTGCTTTTAAAAGGAATATTAAAATCACCGCCACGAATTAAATTTAATAATATCACTGTCAAGAGAAAAGAATCGGTTTGTTATTTAGGGTTAATCTTAGAGAGAAATTTTTCTTTTCTGGAACATATAAGAAACGTTGGAGAAAAATCAAAAAGGAACTTTTACGCTTTGACAAGGATATCGACTTCTACGTGGGGACTATCTTTTGCTACACTCAAAGTCATTTATGGAGCGACTTACTTAGCATGTATTACATACGGGTCACCTGTATGGGCCGATAGGGCTACTATCGGTGCTGTGCGCAGAAAACTGCTCCAGAGTCAACGTCTGGCGTTGATATTCTTGTGTAAGGCGTATAGAACTGTTAGTACGGAAGCTTTGCCTGTCCTCGCGGGCGTACTCCCAGTCGATTTGGAGATACAGCGTCGTGCCGCTATGTATTTCTCCACTAGAGAGGATATGGACAAAAGATTTCTTACGGCGCGTGAGCTCTTAAAAATCAATAGATTATTTAAACCGCACACTGATGTACAAAATGAGCTGTTAAACGAATGGCAACATCGGTGGGACGTATCATCGAAAGGGCGTCATTTATATAAATACTTTCCGTGCGTTCGCGATCGCCTAAATAAAACCTGACTAGAAATAGATCATTGTGTATCGCAATTTCTTACCGGCCACGGTAATTTTAAGGGCAAACTATTTTCACTTAGGCTGGTTGACTCTCCTGTGTGCCCATGCTCTACACCTGGTTACGTATATGAACAATCTGCACATCACGTACTTTGGGAGTGTGGTCTTTGGCATGATGAGCGCAACATCATGTTGGATAGTATGCAAATAACATCTGGGGTTGTATACTACATGGACCTTGTAGAGTCTAGACGGAATTTCTGTGCTTTCTGGCGTTTTTGCCATACCTATTATTGGAATCAAATTTGACAGCTCATATGATAGGACCCTTTCATTCAATTTTTATCCGTGGTCCTTTACAACTGGCTTTTCTAGTTGTAAGCGTCTCTAAAATTGAGGTTAAAATACCTCCTTCGTTCATTATTTTTGTCGCCCGTTTTGCTATGGAGGGAAGTGGACAATTAATATTTCCAACTCCTCCCTATCTTTCTATTTGATTAATTTCGTTGCGGGTTAAAGACAGATTAGTGTTCCCTGAGACTCGCCGAGCTTCACCGCTCGGTGTCATAAAATGCGTGCCACTGCTGATCCTGGCTTACAGGAGTTACAGTGGCGGGTGTGAGGGCGGGATAGTCTCTAATATCCAACTAGGTAAGATGCCCAAATACAGTCGATTAAAGCAATTTTAGTGATCAAATTAACAAATCTGCATCTAAACTACTAAACAGAGATGATTCCTATCATCACTTACCGGGAAATCCTTTTCATGCAGCTTAGTGTTGACTACAAAAATCCGCTGCAACACCTGCAGAGCCTGCTCGGGCCTGTTGGCGTACAGCAGGTATCTAGGGCTCTCAGGGAACGGCACCAGCAACAGTACCACCAGCAGGCTGGGGATGCCGCAAGCGGCGACGAACACTCGCCATGAAGTGTACTGGAAGCTCGCTCCAGGAGCCGTGAAGTTGAAGATACTGTTGGGGATGATCAGGAATGCTATGCCTGTAAAGGTTGAGGGTTACTATTAGTTTTAACTAGGAACAGAACTTGGGGCTTAAATTACGTACCTATCCAGGTTATGTTGCGTCAAGGATACTGTATTCAAATATAATTAATTTGATATTGGTATAATTTACTTCCCTGTCCTAAAATAGAAATGCGATTTGATCGAGCCACTATAGTTGTTTTATAATGTGTTCCATAGTCGCTATCAGGAATACTCTTCCACCATATTTCTTTGCCACAAAATATCGGGTAGAAGAGGCCGTTTTTTGTAACAGAACTCATTTTAGTTTCGTAAAACATACTTTAATTAATACAATACAATACAATACAAATACTCTTTATTGTAATCGTTTTTAAATAGACAAGTAAGATTGATACATTTCCCAAATTATAAAGAAATCTAGGAGTTTACAGCATAAGCGTTGACATTAAACCAAAATGTAAATGTGCATTAATATAATGAATCAACAAGTAACTTCCCTACATAATCGACGATAATTTGAGGAAACAATATGAAGTTAGTGATAAGAACGTAATTAAAGGGAATCTATGAAGGTTATGGCTAGAATGCGACCTTTGATGACAGCCGGAAGGCCGCCGTGCAGTCTAAATATAATTAGCAATAGTCGCACGTTGCCAATCCTCACTCTAGAGTCTAGAGTCTAGTAGATGCACTTCCTAACGTTAATTTAAACTCCCTGAAGCGTGAGGCAGAGGCGCATCTAGTGCATCCTCACATAGTGAAGTCACTTATATCCCATGATGCGACAGTAAATTCAGTTATGGATCATTCTCATTTTTGGATATTTTATCTTCAATAAATATCTACAATTTATCTACAATTAATTGTAGAACATTATATTAATAGAATTGTCATTAAGACTTACAAAATGTAAACATTTTTTTTATTTATCGGTAAGAAAGTGACTAAAAAGTTACCTCCATGTCGTGTGCAACATCAATTTCTGACACTACAAACTAAAATAAAACAAATACACCAATAACAAATCAATAAATTTATATTATTATGCGACAAAATATAGAATAAACTTTCTAAAAACACAAAATAAATATAAACATGAGTAAACTAATGAATTGTAAATATTTAACAACCTTTGTGCATGCAAGACTTGTCACCTCCAAGGATTAACTTAATGAACGCAACCAAAATTCTATAAATCATCAAGAACAGTTTCTGAACGAATAAAGGCAACAAACACAACGCCATCTTGAAAAAAAATAACAGTTTGTCATTGCTGGGATAATAGTTTTGTAGTAAAGACCTATAAGGTACGACTTTTTTCTAATTAGAATGCTGTTTCGGTCACTTTCGTGGATTACTTATCAAAAAGTATTTATTTTAATTGAGATATTGTAAAATGATGGGCCATTGTAACTGTTATTTTGCTTTTTCATCGTTTTTTGTAATCAGCATTTGAGGTTATGAAAAAACCGTATGTATGTCAGTATGTATGTCACTTCCGTGGAAAGAGATTTAATTTTTTTTTTGTGAAAACTACATCGAAAATAGCTAGGCTTTTATGTACTTCACAATGTAAGATAAAATACCTGTCATGTGAGACTATTTTGAATCACAAAAAAAAATTTTTTTTTTAGTAATTTATGTCCGTTTTTGGGAATGGCCCTTATAATAAACATTTGATAACTTGCTGATGCCCGTTATTTTATATTTAGGTAAATTGAAAAACAAAATAACTGGATATTATAGAATCCAACCTCAAAAAAATACGTTGTCATACATACTTATATTCCAATAAAAATAAACTGACTGCCTCGGTGGCGCAGTTGTATTTCGTACGCGTTACGAATATGATTTAGCGCTGAGGTCCTGGGTTCGAATCCCGGGCCGGGCCAAAAAACATTGTGACTAGGTTTTTTCATCTTAAAAATTACTCAGTCGCAGCTCGGAGTCAGGTAGTTGGCGATGTGATACCCCCGTGCCTCGAAAAGCACGTAAAGCCGTTGGTCCTGCGCCTGATCTCTCTCCGGTCATGTCGGATTGCCGTCTCACCGGACTATGAGAGTGAAGGAATAGCGAGTGCACTTGTGTTGCGCACACACTTGGGCACTATAATATCTCCTGCGTACCTGGCTGATCTCTGTTGAGATTGGCCGCCGTGGCCGAAATCGGCTAGGAAGGGATATATTTTATATTCCAATAAATAAACTGTGTTAAATAAAATGAGAATGCGATCCTTGAGCTATTGTGAAATTTTCTTAAGTATTTTTACATTTTCTTAATACATAGGCTAAATGAAACAGCTGTTTCTAGCAACTCTAATTCAATCTCCGTGCAATAACCCCATTACAACACTAGTTTTTTCATTCGTTCAGAAGTTTTTTATTATTTCTCTAGTCCATATAAAAAAAAATACATTTAATTCGTTTTTCAAATAAGCTAAGAAATCGCGTATAATGCAAATGAAAGGCACTCGAATTGAAAAATTCCTCAAGTCCGTAAAAATCACAATAATTTTGTAAATATTTATTCTTTTGTACAACAAAAATATTTGAAGATTTACTATTTCCAATCTCGAAATACACTTACTTATTAGAATGACAAAACTGTTAATGCTTATAATATTGACAAAGGCAGTACATTGTATACCTATTCAAACACTTCAAGCGGCAAGGTCAAACCATTCAGAATTTTCAAAGCAAACATTAAAATTGGTCTTTAAGACAGCATGAAAATGAAACATAGAATATATTTAATTAAAATCTCCATACATGTATATTATATTCATTTTTTTTAATACACCATGAATCTATGATAATGCTATTTACTAACGTTTAAATGTATTTAATTAGACGACCTTATAAGTACCTATATTCAGGGCGAGACTTTTCGAGAGACGCGACGTAATGTAAGGCGCCAATCGTAACCTAAGTTAATATCTTTCTGCAACATGCTTGAGTCTTGTGGAGCCACACAATGGGATAAAAATGGAAACGGAAGAATGTTTCTGCCCCATATTATATAACACCTATCTCTGCACCACCCTAAGGTTGACTGGGAGAAAATGCCTGACATTACTCCATATACCCTTCACTACATGAAGTGTAAAATAAATATCTTACCTGGCAATAATATAGTCCCAATGGTCCAGAAGACCTCGAGCCTGCACAGCATCACGTCCCGATGGCGAAGCGACAGGAAATCCCCGAAATACGGGAAGATGAGCCCGGTGGCGCCGATGATCCCGAATCCGGAGAAGAACCTGCACCCAACACAATTCTACAACGAATAGTTACGTCATGATGGCTCCTGTTCGAAAGGGATTTTGTTGAGACTAAGATTTATAAGTGAAACAAACACACATCACGAATATATCCTCGAATGGGTAGGCAGAGGTGCAACTAGGGCACTCACTATATGCCATGTGTTGTCCTTCTCATGATGTGATAGAGGGCGAGCCCATCATCATATGGGGCATAAATAGACTCCGGGCTGATACTGAGTAGAAAAAGCCCATTATATCACTTCGCCCGACCCGGAATTCGGACCCAGAACCCCAAAGCAGTAGTTGTACCGCGCACTTAATACAACTACGCCACCGAAGTAGTCAAAAGCATAATATCAAAATCTGTCCAGTAATTCTGTAGGTACGGTTATCGTCATATTTTGTATTTGTATTTCTAAATTGAGTCATGAGTGTGTCTTTTTTCTAGAAACTAGTACAGGATGTGTATAAATTGAACTTACTAGGTTCTCGCCATAAAGATTGGTGAGATAACCAGATATGAATGAGTTTGTAACAAAGATTTGCGAGTTTACTTTCTAAGGGATCCGTAAAACACCACATTAATTTAGAACTGTACCTGATAATGCCCAGTAACACCGTCTACACCCTTTAAATGTGACCAAAACAGTGCTGTCGCAATGCTAGGCGCTAGAGTTCTAAACAGGTGGACTCTAACATATATAAGACCCACTCAAAGACTTAGGATGTGCTATAAGCCTAACATTGAATAGTCTCGTTTTTTCTTTTATTGCCAGTATAGGCAGACGAGCTAGCGGCCGCCTGATGTTGAGCGGCCAGCGGTGCTCATGGACTGTGCAATGCCAGGGACACAGACAAGCCGCTGCCTACCCAATTGCCTATTAGTATCATCACACTTTTTAATAGTGCAACGCTGTATACATATAAGTGGCGTAGTTGTATTACAGTACGACTGTACTCCCGAGGTCTCGGGTTCGATCCCCGGATCGGGCATAGTAATATTGGATTTTTCTTTTCGGTATCCTCCCGGAGTCTGAAAATTGTGCCCGATATGGCGATAGGCTCGCCCCCTATCACATCATGGGACGGAATACGCACGGCGAAAAGTGGGTGCAATTAGGTGCGCCTCTGCCTACCCCTTCGGGGATAAAAAGGCGTGAGTTTGTGTGTGTATGTATAATATTATAAAGAGGAATGATTTGTATATTTGTATGTTTGTAACGAATAAACTCAAAAACTACTGGAACGATTTCAAAAATTCTTTCATTATTAGAATGCTGCATTATCGTTGAGTAACAAATTATATACGTAACATAAGCTATAGTCCGGTCAATTTAGACATTCGAAGTTACCTAAATTCCCACCAAGCTGAAAATCGGTAAGATTGTTTAAAATATCATTAAAAACAAAATTTGAAAGTTCCCCATCTTTCCCCTGTAAGGATTTTTTTTTATTCAAGGTCAAAGATCAAAAAAATGAGTTGTTCGCGATTTTCAGCAAAACGGTAAGTTTTATCATAAAAATACCTCAGATAAAAATTGTAGATCATAAAATGATCTACAAAAAAATTGTCAATACTTTTTTTCTACGAGCCACCGTTTTTGAGATATAACGATTCAAAAAGTTGTAAAAGTTGTAATCGTCATAATATGCACACGTTTCCTCGCCACTTATGAGGTAGTGTACTTAGCGCGTTTTTTTAACGTGGTTTCTCCAGTAGGCCTATTCCACGGGTCAGTTTTGATCCTGTTTAGTTTGAAACTATTGAAAAATAATGGATATTAGCAGAGATTGAAAAGATAAAAGCAATTTAAGTTAAAAAAAGTAGTGAAATTTAATCGTCCGAGTCGTAACTTTCAAAATCTTCTTCTTGTTCTTCTTCTTGATCTTCTTGTTCTTGTTCGTCTTGTTCTTGTTCTTCTTGTTCTTGTTCTTGTTCTTCTTGTTCTTCTTTATCTTCATCCTGAGTGCATGTAAACTGCGTTAATAGCGATGTATCGCATGTTGCCTCGTTGGAATCAAACGGATCCTCTACTGTTGGTGATTCAATATTAGAGCACAACCGGCCTTGACAATGTGTACATGCCGGAGAACAGAACAGTCCGACTTTTTTGTAACCACATTTAGTACTGCATCCCTTTTTGCAGTTGCAAAAAATCGAGTTCAGCAGTTTTTCCGGCGCAGGTGGAAGTAAAGTGCGCACTGGTTCTAATAAATTGTTGACCAACTTCCAACCCCAGTCTGTAGGGTCTTACTGGCCAACGTCGTCGCGGCCTTGTTCCCGGCCACCGTGGAGACCACTCCTCCACCGATGGCGCCACCGGATGTGGCGTCATCGTCGATTGAGAATCCGGCAAGGGATATCGCAGAGGTTTCGCCCGCAGAAATGCGGGCGGTAGTGCTTCGGCTGCGGAGCAAAAACACGGCCCCGGGGCTCGATGGCATCCCTGGAAGAGCCTGGGTGCTAGCCCTCGAGCACCTGGTTTTTGGTTGCTATGCCGTGCGTTGTACATAGGTTAGGGACTCGGCCCGGTGGTCGCCCGATGGTTACATCTCTCCGGGCGGCGTAACGCCGGGTCGTAAAGCACGGTGAACCCAACATAACCGCTCAGTCGCCCCCCTTGAAGGCTGGGCGGTAGTGATAAGACACTTTCTCGGCGAAAAAAAAAAAAAAAAGGTATAAGACCCTAGCCACGCACACAATTGAACAGGGGACAGATGTTTTCTCAAGGTTACAATGGCGTATAAATTAAGGGACTGGGTTTCATTTTACCTGATATTCTTATAGTTATAACTTATGTATATTTTATATTAGTAGTGTAAGTTACAATGACCGATAGAAAAATATTTTAACATATATTACAACTATAGAGATGTATATATACGTGGCGTACTCATGCATATTATTACGATTACAACTTTTTGAATCGTTATATCTCAAAAACGGTGGCTCGTAGAAAAAAAGTATTGACACATTTTTTGTAGATAATTTTATGATATACAATGTTTGTCTGAGGTATTTTTATGATAAAACTTACCGTTTTGCTGAAAATCGCGAAAAACTCATTTTTTTTACCTTTGAGATTGAATATTTTTTTTTCCTTACAGGGGAAAGATGGGGAACTTTCAAATTTTATTTTTAATGATATTTTAAACAATCTTACCGATTTTCAGCTTGGTGGGAATTTAGGTAACTTTACTCTTATTTTTTGGTCTAATTTGACCGGACTATATTTTTTTCGAGAAAACATAAAGTAGGACTTTTATCCGATAAAACCTTTTTCTGTTTAATAAGATACTACAATATCTTATACAAAACCCAAATATACACTGAGTAAGTTCCATCTTAGATAACAAGTACTAAAACGTAACTGTATTCAAAATTACAGTTTAACATTGTGTATTTATAAATATTTTCCTGTTCACACAAAGTTTCCATTAGGACAAAGTAATTAATTTTGCAACCAACCTTCACTAATAAATAAACTCTAGTCTGCCATGTTAAAAAGTTTTTTGCCTAAAACGTGATTTGCCCACTGAAGTTCTATATTATTCGTCTGTTCATACTACACACATCCATACTTATAAATGCGAAAGTTACGCTTTCACGGCTGAACCCCTGAACCGAGCTCGGTTAATTTGGTATGGTATGGAGATTTTGAGAAGTTTTTGAGAGTTTGAGACCCTGAGAAGGAAATAGGCATACTTTTATCCCACAGAAATATATAGCGGGACATTTATCCCGGAAAAACTTATACATGCAGGCGGAACCGCGAGCATAAAGCTAGTTACCTATAGTACAAAATTAGATATTCATTACAACAGATATAAAAAAACTCTATACTAACCATCAAAACGAAAACCAATCTGAAAAGAGCTACGTTGGCAAATAACAAAAAAAAGAAAATATCTACGCTGAATTTAAAGCCGTGAAAAGATTATAACGCAAGCGGAGCCGCGCGTGAAACTAGTATACCACAAATTTAAACAAAACATAAGATGCATAACATTATTATAATTACAATAAAATTACAATCTCGTGTGTGAAGTTTTATGTTTAGGTACTCCCGCTTGATCTACTTCTGCCGTCAGTAGTGTGGAAGCATTATTGTGTTCCGATTTAAAGGGTACTGTAGCCGGTGTAATTACTAGGATTTTTATACGGACACGGCAAAGTGACCTCACTGCATCTGATGGTTTGTGGAGTGGGACCTAAATAGTGTGTTGACTGAAATGAAATGAAATGAAACTGACAAAAGATGTTTTTTTTTATGGCATTGAATGACGAGACGAGCATGCCGTTCGCCTGATGGTAAGCGATACGACCACCCATATACAGTAGCAATACCATCCAGCACCTTGAGTTACAAAGTACTGTATGGCATTCCACTGCGCTCGTCATCCTGAGACATAAGATATTAAGTCTCACTATGTCCTGTAGTAACACTGGCTACAATGTCCTTCAAACCGAAACACAACAGTGCATGCTCACTGCTGCTTGGCGGTAGAAATAGACATTGCGGTGGTACCCACCCAGACGGACTCTTACATATGAGAGACCTACCACCAGTAGACAATCATTTGAAACCGAATATACACTTACGTGGACCTATGGTGGGTTTTATACCTCGTGTATGGTAGTCGCTATCCGGGCGGGTACAAGCGTCCTACCACCAGATGTTGTATGTAAGTCATCGAATGCATTGTAACACTCAGTCCTTAATAAGGAGTCTAATTACGATCTCAATACACTGTCATGTTATTTTGTAATCCGCAATTCTGCATACAGTTGCTTCTTTTACGGACAGTTATAGTGCTTACATTAAACGTGCGATCTTTGATCTTATCTTCTTATAAAAACCCAAAATCCTTGTGTGTTACATTTATACCAAAAGAATTCCTAGGTAGTCTTATAAGGAACTTTTCGTTCTCTTGATGGACCAAGGACCTGTATATTGCTCATAGATACCTGCAGGCTAGGAAAGCAGGGAACGACTGCACCAGACTGGACAGGAAGGCTGCCAGCGCGTCGAGCAGCAGGGCCCCTATGATGGCTTTCTTGCGACCGCGGGCATCAGCCAAGTTTCCCCAGAAGTATGAACCCACGCACATACCTGGGAATAAAAATATGACTAATGTTTACATACCCTCTTATCAGGTGCGTTTTAAATACTTCCATATTATATTCATAATTTTGTTTTAAACACCACAGCAAATAAAAAAAAATCCGTCTGTTAACAGCATTAAAATTGATTTAAAAGTAACGCTGCGATTAATGTATTTAAGTAAGACTTGGCACGGGGTAAAACTATCTCGCTCGCACATACTCTCGTAATAACGGTGTCGTCACAACTTAGGTTGCAAAACTTCCTGCTATTTGACAATTACTCTATTTCAAATTATTTATTCCTTTTCAATTTAAAAAATTTTCTATTTATTAGAAATTAAGAAAAAAAAAATAGGTACCCAGATACTAACCAATAAGTGGCGTGGCAGTAAGCCTGCCCTTGTCGGTGGATGACAGGTCGAAGTCTGACTTGGCGGCGGGCAGCACGAAGCTCAGGGTGGTGGTGCTGAGCGCGCATACTGCATACACCCCGCCGCACGACATTAGTAGCAGCCATTGGAAGCAGCCGTAACCTGGGAAACGGAAAAATATAGATTTAATTTTACTAAATTACGCCTTACTTCTTCAACTAAAAATATTGTCTAAGTTTTGGTTGTTGCTACAGTTAATAGGCATGGAACAGTCTTATCTGATAGATAAAACAATACAGCAAAATGAAATATGTAGAAAGCATATTAGAAAAGAGTAGATGAGGCAACAGCAAAGCGATGCTATATGCATATGTGCGCTGACCTTCACCATACAACATTAGTATGAATGAGACATTGAATCTATTGAGACTCGTTAGCTCAAGTATTTTCAATACCGATTCAATTCGAATGCAATCAATACAATCGATTTTGAAGACTAGAACATTGTCACCGAGTTATTGGTTATTTATTCTATATTTTTATTGCCTTCGCGGAAATGTACTGCAGAATTGATACTCGTTGAATCCGGTATGTAACTGAAATTCATATGGATTCTTAGATGGGAGAAAAACTTCATGTAATGCAATCAGCCCGGTATTATATACTGCCCACTGTAAAGCACGGGTCTCTACAACTGAGAGGAGTTAGGCCTTAGTCCACCACGCTGGCCTAGTGCGGATTGGCATACTTCACATACCCTCGAAATTCTTTTGGAGAATTCTCAGATATTTAGGTTTCCTTGCGATATTTTCTTTCACCGTTAAAGCCAACTATAATTGATAAACAATACACACATAACTTCGAAAAATTAGAAGTATGTGCTTTAGGATTTGAACCTGTGGACATTGTCTCGGCATTCCCAACTATGCTATCGTCCCCTGAAAAAAACTTCATGCTTCCATATTAATACTGAAATTGCCAAATGTTTTAAGAGTCTGTACGCAAATTAAACTACGCGAGTTATTCTTTTCGGGCAACTCTAATCACTCTTGATAATTTGTGCTGGGTGCCGACCTTCATCACATTAGTATGAAGAATAGAAAATCGTTTACAATATTTGGCAGAAGATATTACACGTCGAACGTCGGGTTTAAGAAATAGAGAATATCTTACTCCTTGTAAAGCGTCTCTGTCACGTTGCTGACTTGCCGATTTCCTTCCTATATCTGAATGAGTAATATTCCGTTGAATTTCTATTTTACCCCTTCAAGGCTAGTGTTTAAGTACATTATTAAACTACCCCCTATTTGAACAACCCCTACATGTATATAGCAGGGTTAGTGGTCGCATCGCAGACGCGAGGGCGGCCGGCCGGCGCGGCGCCTGCCTCCATTAATTGGATCCCGGCGATTTCGTCGCTTCACAAATCTAATTTACGATGCTTAACTTAGATATAACTTAAGTATGAGGTCATCAGTGTTAGATTACGTTTTAAGAGCATGTTATGGAAGATTTTGATGGAAAAGTATATAGACCGTCTTATTAATGTTCTGGACGTCTCATATTTAGATAATGGTCTTAATTACTATAACGCTAAATGTTTATCAATATAGCAAGACAAGGCATTAAATAACTATAATATGTATACTAGAATGACCACAATTTTCTGTCTTTCAGTGTCAGAAAGATCTTTAACTTCAGAGGTAGTAAAAGCCCTAACAGTCAAAGTTGACGCCATAGCTTCTTCAGCACCTTCCAGCTTTACTGTAGTGTGGTATGTCTCAGTAACAAGTTGACAATCCACGCAACAGCTAAGTTTGAACGCCCTAATGTCAGGAACTGGATACTTATTCCTGATAATCGTTTCACTAGTGAGTAGTATGTTACTTTATACTTGTATCCCAGGAACGTACTTTAATGCAGACGGAGCCTCAAGCCAAAAGCAGTAAACAGTTTCAGAGCCAATCGATAGACCTTGAACGTTACCGAAGCCAAACAATTAGCTTAATTAATTACATCGCCTATTTTACTTTCACCACGCCCCTGCGTCAAGGGTAGGTACAGCTGAGAAACACCGTCGCGTTTGTACTAACAACTGTTAATAAGGTTATAAATGGATTTTATTCTATGGGGTTTTGTTTGCGTAAATATCAGTTTCCTGAATAATATATACAGGATTACTCACTGCAAAGTGCTACACTTTCCAATGAAACCCCATCAAAACAACAGCCGCTTTTTAGATTTGCTCGAACAAATAGACTAGTATCTGAGTGTCTTGGTAACTTTGTTCGATTAATATCATAACTTTTGCTCGTCCCTCAACAAATATTTAAAAAATTAGGTTATATTGTCTTTCTCCTGGTTGTAACAGACAGTTTTCACGTCTATAATATCTGTGTGGACTTGACTATACAGCAATGCTCATGGAGTAAATTCTTAACGTACAAAACCACAGTATCCGGCAGAATAGTGCGGCAATTCCACTCAGTGACCCTCAGGAAACCGAGATTTGGTGGTTGATGATTCATAAAGATAATATTCATATACGTTTTAAGCCGGCAAGCGGATAGTTGGGTCATCTCCACCTGAACGCCCTGTGAGCCTCTAAGAAAGGAATAGAGTAGATTATAGATGTATTTTTTTATAAGACTTACGAGAAGAAATGGGGTCATGTTATAAAAATTAAAAAACGCATGTTGACATAGATAATAATAGTCATGGCACGTGCGCCGCGTGTCACCGAATCGAACCGTGGACTTTGTCGTCGCGGGCTATTTTAAGCGCCACACAGCTACGCACTTCTGTGTACAAACAACTCGGTGACCTAGTTATCTGTGCTACAGGTTCAATATTTGAAAGTAGAATTTTAAGGTAAATAAGTAAGACCTGGTTAGTTTCTGGTGGTCGTCAATCTGACTGAAGATGCAGAAAAACGTATTACAGCTCCATTATGTTGGTAGAGCCACACAATTTCCCTGTCAGCAAAATGCTAGCCACCCTCACCACTAACCTCTCAACACATTCACATACTGTTAACACACACTTGTCTTTTTAAACCTGCCGTTATCTTACCCTAATGTGGGGTCGACGCAACACACTTATTCATGTTAAAGAAACGATTTGGCTTGGTTTGTAAGATCGGACCCTGGCGTCAAAACCCCGTGGGGACTCCAGTCCACCACAAAAACTATTACCTGATCAAGAATTCTGACCCAGAACCTTCCGATCTGTAGATGATTTGGGCTGTAACCCATGATGTAATCAGTCGCTAGTCTTTTATTATTTTTTATTGCGTTGAATGACGAGACGAGCATGCCGTTCGCCTGATGGTAAGCGATACGACTACCCATAAACAGTAGCAAAACCATCCAGCACCTTGAGTTACAAAGTACTGTGTGGCATTCTACTGCGCTCGTCATCCTGAGACATAAGATGTTAAGTCTCATTATGTCCAGTAGTTACACTGGCTACAATATCCTTCAAACCGAAACACAACAGTGCATGCACACTGCTGCTTGGGGGTAGAAATAGTACCCCAAAATTTCCCCTAAAGCCCACCTCAATCTTATAAATCTATTTATCAATCTTAGCCATTCATTGAACGTTATGAAACGTCTTGGATGTCTTTATGATGATTTGACAAGAAGCCAAATGACGTCAGGAGACGTCGGGATGCCTAGCGCTCACGTCAGAAATGCGCTAGATAATATTTTTTTTACCTTAGGCTAATATGTGATGACTAAGTTTTCAACTGGGTGTAATTATTTAAAAACTTAACATTATACAGTATGTTTTTTGGTCGAGTGACCTATTCAAGTACTCAGCAGTTCAAGCTTGCACATAACTAAGAAAAATATACGCAAGAAAAAATAATGATAAATGACTGAGTAAACCTCAAAAGAAATTCGCAAAAAGGCTCCCAACGTGTGGTCACTCTTGAGCTATATACTTGCTTCACCTATCTTATCGGTCATAACATATGAATATGGCCTAAAAATAGGATTCGTTTTCCTTTCATACTTCAAACCTGGCTTAGGGAACCAAAAATACCTTGGTGGTAAAATTCTCGTATAAAAATAATATCATATATTTTATATACTTTGGGACGAGAATTGAGTACTGAAAACCCGCCTTAAACAGGTCCCTTGATTAACTTTACATACTATACTCAAGCCGTAATCCCCAAGGCGTTACTAATTCGCAGACATTTCGTCGAGCTTGTAGTAATATAATGTTCCCCGAGATAATGGTGAGCCTATGACTACATCAATATTGTATATTCAATTACTTATGTTATTTTTGTTGAAAAACGTTAAAAACCTTAAAATTATTAATTAGTTATAATACTTATCTACACTAATATTATAAAGAAGATTTTTTTTATTTTTGTATGTTTGTAACGAATAACTCCAAATGTACTGAACCGATTTTATAAGTTCTTTCACCAATATAAAGCTGCATAATCAGCGAGTAACATAAGCTACTTTCTACCTCGGAAAAATATAAAGCGTCTAGTCTAGTTATTAAATATTTAGAATGGTAATAATCTATCTCGCGACAAAATTGAAATAAAAACACTATCATAAGCGGAACATTTTACGTATTTATTTCAAGAATGCAACATTTCTTTCAGTTGAAAAATTTGTTTTAAAAAAACAAAGTGCGGAGTGCGTCGACCCTCATTACTCCCACACACCGCGACACCGCGGATAAATAACGACGTTAACGGGAAAACTTGGAAAATTAGTAACGAAAATATAAAGGGTTCTGTATCAATTACAATATTATTTACTGCTGATATGACGTATTGTTCTGGTTTCTTCTTTTATAATTTAAATGATGATGAAGTTACTTTCTTGAAGCTATTTTTTTACAGTCTTTTAATTCGATTTTTTGTTATAAATCTATTGATTTAAGCAGTGAACAATAACAACACAAATATAACAACTATAACATTTTATGGATATACTACTCAGAAGTCAGTATGGACATAATATTATAAATTATGATTATTTACCAAGAAATTACAGTAATTACATTAGAGTTTAGAAAATATCTGTAAATATTCAGCCTGCAATAAGCTCGTAATAAATTACGCTAAACCAAAAAGAAACTTATATTTTATTCAAGAATATTGAGAAATCGCCATAATTCTTATTTTGACGTTTGACGCCAGTACGTGGTCTCCACTCGAAAACTTTTTGCCCCATCTGCCGTCAGTTTTTCGAACTATGTGCCCTGCGCACTGCGGGTTAAATAACTTTAATATATTTTTCATCTAGATATAAAGCTAGATTTAATGGTGTTTCTGATACAAAATGAAAAAAATAACTTAGGTAATAACATTTGCCAAAAACATGTAACCTAAATTCTAGGAAATAATAAACTGATATGATGAGTATAGTTATTCCGTCTTATATTTTATCATAGATCTTGTCAGAAAATTGACTAGCTAGGAATCTTTGAAACTCAAACGGTCAGGTCTTTAGCCAGTGTATTTTCGATCAAGGTCTTTTGGCATCATAGATTGTAATCGAAGGCACTGGAATTCTTTTGAGGCAAAACATCCACTAATGATATCATTGAAAAATCTATAATTTAGGGCGTACCGCACAATTTTTAAGATTTTTGAAGTTGAGTTGAAATGAAAGACGATTTCCTATCACTTTGTTGACTTGAGTTCACAATGAACAATAGTAAAAAAAATCGTTAAAAGACGGCTATAGGTGCACTGATGCGATTGTTAGTATTAGGAAAATGCTGACCCTCGCCATCAAACTCTAGGTACACGGAGACGTACAATGTGTGGTTTGAACAATACAAACCATACACATAACGAAACAGAAACTGTATGAACTACAGGAAAAAAATTGTGTTCGAAGCCGCGGGTAAAATGTAGTTCAAAATATAACTCGCACGCGTCGGTATGTCACGCAATTAACCTTATTAAAGAAACATTAAACATCACTGTTTTTATATTTGAATTCTGTTTATGTTTCCACTTTTCGCATAAATCTTGTATCTTCAGACAATCACAGCTGCGGGATTGACAGGATTGTTTATTATTTCACGTCTTTAATGTTGGTCAAAAATAACATTATGTGGGCTATCGGATTTAATTCGAAAACTAATATATGCTCTACTTTTACGAGAAATAGGTTCACGCCTGTCCTCAAATATGTACTTAGAGTATTTCGACTTCAGTAACGTAATGACAGGGTATAAAGTGTAATCTTTATTAACTTGTAGTTAGATTTAAAATCAGACGGGCTATATTACTCGTTAATTCATTTATAAGAATCCTACTAATATTACAAACGCGAAAGTATGTAAGTATGGATGAATGGATGTATGGATGTCTGGATGTATGGATGTTTGTTACTCTTTCACGCAAAAACTACTAAACGGATTTCGAAGAAATTTGGCACACGGGTAGATTATGTCCTGGATTAACACATAGGCTACTTTTTATCCCGGGAAAATATAAAGCGGGACTTTTATCCCGGGAAAATACATTCACGCGGGCGGAGCCGCGGGCAAAAGGTCGTAATAAATATACCTGAAAATTAAATCCCTACTCTCTTTAACGCACCCAAACTTCTCGTTACGATTGTTACCAAAATCCATATTACTAACAATAAAAAAATGTACACAATACACATTAATTAAACTGGTTACTTTCAAACTGGAAACAATAGTATTTGGATGATTGGAGATAAAGATAGACATTGCGGTGATACATTGATTCTCGTATGAGAGACCTACCACCTATTTTTGTTGAATATTAAACCTACCACTGAATATCCAAGGCTCTGTTACTTAATATAATACTGTATTACCAGTATTCGTTATGGTAATTTATACATTTACATCTGCAAAATGAACATAATATACTAATCTATACTAATATTATAAAGCTGAAGAGTTTGTTTGTTTGGTTGAACGTGCTAATCTCAGGAACTACGGAACCGATTTTAAAAATTCTCTCACTAATAGGAAGCTACATTACTCCTGAGTGCTATAGGCTACTTTTTATTCCGGAAAATCTTTTTCTTGCGGGCGGAGCCGCGAACAATATTAGTACTATAATAACCTTCTTCTTTCACCTGACTTGGGATAAAGACTGGTGGCGATACGTATATGGGCGCGATACACGTTTTTAAAAAGGTTGAAGAAAGGATTCAGCCGTCTACGTAACAAATTCAAATTCAAATCATTTATTAAGTAATTAGGCCCCTACACGTCACCTTTACACGTCATTTTTTAAATTTTTTATCATCTAAAGATTCTACCAGTGCTTCGGAAAAGCCCACTGACCTGAGAAGAAGCACCAAGAAACTCAGCGTAGGTCTTTAATTGTTATATTTTTTTTTATATATATATATATATATATTTTACAAATTGCATGTAACAATATAGATTCAATTTCAAAGATGGATATTAAATGCGAAAATTAACGGAGAGTACCTAAGTCAAATAACCAGCTACATGTTTAATTTTAAGTAAACAATAGAGTCAACAATCAAACAGAGCAGACCAGTCCACGCAAGCAGCACCCGACTAACGTCAACCGATTTGGACACCCAGGGAAAAATCATGTTAATAAAATCCAAAAGTTACCGACCTAGGACTCGAAGGCTTGGCCAGTAATAGCCAAACAAAAACTGGACCAATTCAGCAACAACGAGATACTAACCCAATAAGAAAAGTAATCCCTCAGCCATCACCTTTCAAGACATTATAATGTGAGATAATAAACATCTAATTTTCCATGATGTATGTTCCGTTCTGTTTAAAATTACCGCACACGCACTAATATTCCGTCAGCGTTGTTTCGACACCGGAGCGAAAAGTGCAATTTGGTTCTGTTGATTTTTAACTTAACCTCCTGCTAATACATTGACTGCCGCTGTAGCGTTGTTGTATTACAATACGACTGCAGTGCTGAGGTCTCGGATTCGATCCTGGTTCGGGCAAAGTGATATTGGGTTTTTCTACTCAGTATCAGCCTGAAGTCTGGAATTTGTGCCCGATATGGCGATAGACTCGCCCTATCACATAACAGACGGTATAGGCACGGCGAAAAGTGAGGGCACTAGTTGCGCCTCTGCCTACCCCTTTGAGGATAAAGGAAATGAGTGTGTATGTATAATCCGTTGTCAGTTTAGCTCGTTAACTAATTATTATTTTGTCGATTTCTATGTAAAGTTAAATAAAAAGAGAATCGAACAGTTAAACCGGGAATATTTTAATTATTGGCTAAAATATTTATCGAGTAAGCACTCAAATTATAAATTTTGTAGACTAACTCAATTGTTCGTACTAAAACAGGTACATTGTAGATACCGTAAACAATTTGCTCATACAAACACAAAATATGCACAATTTCGAACAACACAAAAGGTTTCTGGAACATTCCAAATTCAACTGAACGAATTAAATTACATTTTTAATTATACTGAACCCTAACTGCTGTCTGGCACGCTCGTTACACCGTATTGATACAAAACAGAGGCTATCTTCACTAAACGTACATAATACCAGTGTTTACTTTAATATAAATACCAACACGCCTGTTTATCATTATTCTTGTGTGAAAATAAAGAACATTTTTGGCTAAAAAACAGTTCTGAAGCCGGATTTAAGGGGGAAGGTGAGAATTTACGGACATATCGCAACGTATGGGTGGTAAAAACATGCCATAGTAACGTGGTCAGTAGGTTTATAGTTCTAAGAAAAGCTGGCATAATTCTATCAACAGTTAGAAACCAATCTAAAGGTGGGTTGCACAAAATCTGATGTTAATGTTACCGTTAAAGTTAACTTTAGCAGCAATGACTACTGAAATTGACAATTCCTCTGTTGCACCATTGTCGTAATTGTTAAAGTTAAAGGTAAACGAGTGACCAGTGATATGATGCTATATTACCCCAAAAACTTGCACGGGTAATATTTAAGCAATGGCAATGATTTAATATAACTGTCAAATCTTGATGGAATATCAATTCATTATTTAAATTTCTATTATTACGTAGGTATCTAGTATTTACATCCTCTTTGCTTCTGTCATAGAATTTCAGCGATTTTTTTTGCATCACCAAACTATTTGGATAGAGGGTACTATCAGAATCGCTATCATCGCTCGAGCTTGCTTCCCACAATATTTCGCGTACTAGGCATTTTACGTAGGTATTTAACAGAGTATTTGTATTAAAATAGGGCATAGGATGTTATTATTGTAAATCGTTTTACAAAAATAACTGGTGGTAGGTCTCTCATTATGTAAGAGGCCGTCTGGGTGGGTACCACCGCAATGTCTATTTCTACCGCCAAGCAACAGTGTGCATGCAATGTTGTGTTTCGGTTTGAAGGACATTGTAGCCAGTATAACTACTGGACATAATGAGACTTAACATCTTATGTCTCAGGATGACGAGCGCAGTGGAATGCCACACAGTACTTTGTAAGTCAAGGTGCTGGATGGTGTTGCTACTGTTTATGGGTGGTCGTATCGCTTACAATCAGGCGAACGGCAGGCTCGTCTCGTCATTCAATGCAATAAAAAATAAAAAAAAAAAAATAAAAGACAATTAACTATACAGAGTATACACACAGATTACGAAAACTAACTGTAACTTTAACATTGACCGGCCGAAACTGAGCGGTTAATGTTACTGTTATTCGTGACGTCATTTTGACAGTTGTTAATTTTATGCAACCTGAAAATTGCCGAATATTTGACAGTTGGTTAGAACTTTGTTATTGTTAAAGTTATTTTCTGCAACCCAGGGCGGGTTACTACTAAAAAACTTGTAAGTGTGAAAATGTATTAATGTTTGATAGTAACCATATGACGTACAGAAGGCATTCGATTGCATTAGTCACAACGCAATATGGGAGAGCTTAGGAAGGCAAGGTATACCTGCAACATATATTAACATTATCAAAAATATATATACAAACAGTACAGCAAAAATCCAATTGGAAGCTTTGGGCAAAGAGTTTCGGATCAAGCGAGGAGTAAGACAGGGAGACCCAATGTCCCCAAAGCTGTTTTCAGCAGTTTTGGAGAACGTCTTTCGCAACCTCGACTGGGAACATCTAGGCCTCAACATAGACGGAAGAAAACTAAACCACTTAAGATTCGCGGATGATCTGGTTCTACTAGAAGATAATCCTAAGGCACTCGAAAAGATGATCCAAACTCTAAATACTGAGAGCTCTAAAGTGGGTTTAAAAATGAACATAACAAAAACGAAACTGATGACTAACTCAGAAATGGAACCCATTGAAATTGAAGGACAACAAATAGAATATGTCGACGAATATTGCTACTTGGGCCAGATCATTTCCCCTAAAGACCAAACAACCAAGGAAATAAACAAGAGAATTGCTAATGGGTGGAAAAGATACTGGTCTCTCAAGGAAATTGTAAAATCTAAAGATCACAATATGGCAACGAAAAGAAAAGTATTCAATGCTTGCATTCTTCCATGCATCACCTACGGCTGCGAAACCTGGTCCCTTACAAAATACCATAGAGACAAACTAGAAAAGTGCCAGAGAGGTATGGAACGGAGCATGACAGGAACAAGAAGGCAAGATAGAATTAGCAATGTGCAGTTAAGAGCAAAAACCAAATTAACCGATATCCTGGAAAAAATAGACCTCCAAAAATGGAGATGGACCGGCCATATGTTGAGATCTATACAAGAAAAGTGGAGCCAAATTACAACGAATTGGTATCCAAGAGATGGCAAGAGATGTCGAGGACGACAACAAAAGCGATGGGAAGATGAGCTGAAACTTACTGCGGGGCCCAAATGGAGGAGGGTTGCTCAAGACAGGAAGCAATGGAAACCACTGGAGGAGGCCTTTGCCAAAAGGCAAACTGAGTTGAGAGACATCCTATAGCCAAACGAAACAAACAACACAGTCATAAAGATTAATCTCACCCAGTTTATCAGGCTAAATAAATAAATAAATAAATAAATATGACGTACGAGCTTTTGCCCGCAGCTCCGCCCGCGTGAATGAGTTTTCCCGGGATAAAAGTCCCGCTTTATATTTTCCCGGGATAAAAAGTAGCCTATGTGTTAATCCAGGACATAATCTACCCGTGTGCCAAATTTCATCGAAATCCGTTTAGTAGTTCTTGCGTGAAAGAGTAACAAACATCCATACATCCAGACATCTATACATCCATACATCCATACTTACAAACTTTCGCGTTTATAATATTAGTAGGATAAGCAGCTATATATGGATTTGGATAAAGTTTGGAACACTTAAGTCCTAGACTACAAATTATACGATAAATTATCCGAAAAATATCCTATTATTAAAGATTTTATTTGGTTAAATATTTTTTATTCCTTATCTTTGTTGTCAAAAAGTATGGAGAAGATAGATCTTCACGCGTCCAGTGGGGCGAACAAGTTAAAAGGTACACTTCATAAAAATAGAAGTATCTTTACACCGATGAAGAGTGATAATATCAACACGTAGACATACACGAGCGGGAACATATATCGACTGGGGAATTTCCACGGGAAACCCCCGCCCAGTGCCCGCCGCTCGATACATGCCTCCGTGCTAGGGCGGGCCCGCACACATTACTCCTACATATAGATACTAGACATCAGTTTATACTTCACTAAATTAAAAACGATATTTTTATATCGGGGGGCATTTCATGAAAAAATTTAATTGGAATGACTTATTGTCGCTTAAGTTATCTTTGAAATCGAGCTTTAGGCTAAATCATGCCTAAATATGAGAAATATTTTATGAAAAGAATTCAAGAGTTATAAAATGTGTCCCCACGTTACTGACTCACTGACTCCGTAACCAACCTACGTCAAAAAAACGCCCAAAACAACATTGCAAACCCGTTGAAAAATTCTATTACGTTTCATAAAGTTAACATTTAAACTAAACAAAAGCTACAACATAATTAGTTTAATCACTTAACACTTAGTTATTACTCACGGGGCCGGGGGACAGAGGGCAAATAAAGGCGAGTACACAAATTGAAGACCTTGGGTCCCACCTTGGGCCCACAGTGAGATTGTACAGCGTAGAACCTAGATAGAAACTTATGAGTACTTACATTAAATTTCTATCGATATTATTGTCATTAACGTCACCACACTCAGTTCCCTGGAGGGTAGGTAAGCATCAAAAGCGTTTACCCTGCACGCAATTCTTCGATTATATTATTTTGGTTTTATTACACGCGTGTGTGGTAGACATGCAGACGTATGACGAGTACAGACGATCTTAAAATTCATACCATAGATTTATGGTAAATACACAATATCATAATTTCGTGTTTTGTTTCTGATAGGCACCCTGCAGACATTATGAACTTAACATAAGAGACTCACAAATATATGGCAATGAGCTGTAAATATGTTCTTCATGCAAGTGCTGTAAAACTGAGAGAATTACTTTGCATGAAAAAGCGTGTTTTTACTACAGCCGCTGGGGGAATGAGTGCAGCGGTTATGTTGGTTTCACCGGTCTTACGGCGCGGCGTACCACGCAACGTCGCTTGGAAGTATTCTGCTCATGTATTCTGATACAGAATATATCAGGTCTTAAAAATCCCAGGAACTATACTGACTACCCATCATACCGGATAATGTTGTATTGAACAATGCTACGTCACGGTTGTAATAGACAAATAGTTTTTTTTTATTGCATCGAATGACGAGACGAGCATGCCGGTCGCCTGATGGTAAGCGATACGACCACCCATAAACAGTAGCAACACCATCCAGCACCTTGAGTTACAAAGTACTGTGTGGCATTCCACTGCGTTCGTCATCCTGAGACATAAGATGTTAAGTCTCATTATGTCCAGTAGTTACACTGGCTACAATGTCCTTCAAACCGAAACACAACAGTGCATGCACAATGCTGCTTGGCGGTAGAAATAGACATTGCGGTGGTACCCACCCAGACGGACTCTTACATACGAGACCTACCACCGGTAAAACCCGGTAGTGGTACTGCTATGGACCCTCACTTACAAAAAGCACACTACCTAGTAACCACCTATACCAATTTAATGTTCCCAACATAATTAAGAAAATACATCTGAACCTTGCAAGTTTGTTGTCACTGCAATTAACATTGTAATATCCTGATGGGGCTTTT
This sequence comes from Sphinx pinastri, assembly GCA_947568825.1. NCBI lineage: Eukaryota > Metazoa > Arthropoda > Insecta > Lepidoptera > Sphingidae > Sphinx > Sphinx pinastri. The sequence goes on along the minus strand of OX387627.1, from coordinate 647,762 downwards.
AGCTAACTAGGGGCGGGGGTGGTGACGTCACAAGGTTAGTGGGAGCCTAGAGGCCACGCTCGCCTCGCTCAAATTACTGCAAATCGCTATACTAGTGTTATACAGGGTCAGTTAGCTGACAGTTATTTTGGTAATTATAATCTAGTATGATGAATGGAAGTAGAGCGTACCTACGAGCGTTTATACTCAACATTATAAACATGCATCAGTAATGCTACACATGTATACATATTATTTATTCTAATAACATGGTTTAGATCACGCCTGTAGAGCAGTTTATTGAGTAATAGAAAGCATGAGAGAATTAATGTCATCTGATAGAAAATGCATTAGGCATTATAATTTAACATGTAAGTACATACCATACCACCATACCAGCCCTATATTATATATTGCCCCCTGCTGAGAACGGCCCTCCTCTACAACTGAGAGGGTTTTAGGCCTTAGTCCACCACGCTGGCCCAGTGCGGGTTGGCAGACTTCACATACCTTCGAAATTCTTATAGAGAACTTCTCAGGAATGCAGGTTTCCTCAGGATGTTTCCTTCACCATTAAGCGAGCGATAACTTACAAAGAATACACACATAACTTCAGAAAAGTCAGAGGTGCATGTCCTTGGGTTTTGAACCTGCAGACATTCGTCTCGGCAGTCCGTACCACTCCCAACTAGGCCATCGCCGCTCCTAATGTAATGTAAGTACATGCTTGTTTTAAATTAAATAACGGGGCCATGTTGCACTCAATATTTTTGGTATACTTAGTAAATATCGACTAGACCGTGATCGCAACACTGTCAAAATTAAACATTAATTCAAGCGCATTTTACAGCATGGCTTTTCTCATTTTAACCTGGCACAAGGTTCAATTTACAATGAAGGAACAACATAACAAAGACGTAAAAAGGAACATCTCATAACAATCATCGCTAAACTAACAAACAGTCGACCAAAGGGTTATATGAAACGGATTTTATAACCTGAACAATACGTTTGGGTTAAAAAAAAATGCGATCCAGTTCAAAAGAAACAATAAACCACGTGAAAAGCGCACAGAGTTCTTTGATCGCAATGACAGGGTTTATTTTGGCGGGAAAACTTATTTTCGTTCGCGTCCCACGGCCATCTTGACAGACGCGACGCGACGCTTACAAAATGGCGGACGCTAGTTTATTACGATGATTTTTTTTGTATACATTATTATTAAACTATAATATTAATGGTCATCACTACTCATACACGTTAATATAACTATCATTATTATTTATAATACGAAATGTCGTAAATATGGTTGGTTCATTACAATATAATGAGGTTACAACTAGGTAAAGATTCATGAGGGGAATAAAGAAGAGTCAAACTTTCTAAAGATTTATATCCAGCTAATAGTAATATGTAGCTAAATATACAGAAAATGTGTAAATAATAGAGAAGTTTAATACACACGCACATATTCTCACGCCTTTTATCCCCAAGGGGATAGGCAGAGGCGCAACTAGTGCACCCACTTTTCGCTGTGCGTATTCCGTCCTATGATGTGATAGGGGGCGAGCCTATCACCATATCAGGCACAAATTTCGCGCTGATACCGAGTCGAAAAACCCAATATCACTTTGCCCGACCCGCGTAAATAATAGAGACGTTAAATGTTATTGACAAATTAAATTGCGCCTGATGATAAGTATGATGCAATACGAAATATCTGCAATAAAAACGAAAAGTAAGTGGGACTATCATGCATAACGCCTTTTCACACTTCGTTTAAAATTAACTGCCTCGGTGGCGTAGTTGTATTGCGGTACGACTGCAATGCTGAGGTCTCAGGTTCGATCCCCAGATCGGGCAAAGTGTTATTGGATTTTTCTATTCAGTATCAGCCCGGAGTCTGGAATTTGCGCCCGATAAGGTGATAGGCTCGCTCCCTACCACATCATGGAACGGAATACGCACGGCGAAAAGTGGGTGCACTAATTGCGCCTCTGCCTACACCTTCGGGGATAAAACGCGTGAGTATGCGCTTAAAATAAAACTCTTTGTAATTGAAATGCGTTCCCGCACCACGGTAGTCTAAGAAAGTAAACCCATATTAGTAGCTGCTCTATTTCTTCAGTGCATTCGCAAACTCCACTTCGCTGGTGCTAGGTCTATCGTATGTGAGGGGCCGTCTAGGCAGGTACTACCGCAATGTCTATACCGCCAAGCAGCAGTGTGAATGCACTGTTGTGTTTTGGTTTGAAGAACATTGTAGCCAGTGTAACTACTGGACATAATGAGACTTAACATCTTATGTCAACTGATAACGGACGGTAGCAGACGATAGCCTAGTTGGAACGGTCTACCGAGGCAATGTCCAGCGGTTCAAAACCCAAGGCACACATCTCTGACTTTTCGATGTTATGTGTGTATTGTTTATCAATTATCGTTCGCTTTAACGGTGAAGGAAAACATCGTGAGGAAACCTACATACCTGAGAATTCTCGATAAGAATATCGACGGTATGTGAAGTCTGCCAACCCGCACTAGGCCAGCGTGGTGGACTAAGGCCTAACCCCTCTGAGTAGTAGAGGAGGCCCGTGCTCAGCAGTGGGCAGTATATAATACAGGGCTGATTGCATTGCATTGCATCTTATGTCTCAGGATGACGAGTGTAGTGGAATGCCACACAGTGTTGCTACTGTTTATGGGTGGTCGTATCGCTTACCATCAGGCGAACGGCATGCTCATCTCGTCATTCAATACCATAAAAAGAAAATAAAACCACAAATTTTACTTCTTTATAATATTAGTGTAGATTGAGCACTTGCCATCGAGCGACAGTATTGCTCGTCTCGTCACTCAGTTGTATATAAAAAACCTAATTTCTAATGGCTTTGACGTGTACCAATTTAGAACAGTAATATATTTAATAGTACAGATAAAAATCCACTCAGAATTGGCAGCGGAGTGGGATGTACGTCCAAAATACTTGTCATTCTATAACGGAAACTTCCTCTATGTAACTGCAGAATTAATGACCAGCTTTTATGAGGTATGCTTTGTTAACTAACTTTATGGCCAGCAGCGTTGGCTTTGAACTTATGGCTTAGTGGTTGAGAAGACGGCACGTGGTACATGAGGACTGCAAAGGATTGATTTAAATGTATGAAAATTGAAGAATTGATATTCAGTAACTAATTATAGTCTGAAAAATAATTATACTTTAGTTGCTTATATAAAGCAGCAGGTACTTACCCATTTTTTATTATTATTATTATAAAAATCTTAAGTACCTATAGTCATTAAAATTTTAAATTGTAATATGTATTAAAATATTTTATTATCTGTATAAGACTACCATACATGTATAACAGATCCCTTACTAATAAAACTCAGTACAGACCTCATAGAAACAAGTTCACCGTTTAAACAAATAACTCGGTTTGTAGTTCAACCTTGAACACACACCATTTTCATATGTATGTTTTTGTATCGCAGTCTATTCAAGTTCATGCATTAACATAAAACTGGTATGTATAACCACTTCGAAGGAAACAATGGAAAAAAATCTTGCATTTTTTTGTAACTGAAAGGCGAGATTTCTATCTCAGTGAGCCACGCAGCTGCCACGCCACCAAAAATACTGGATTACAAATGCATGTAATGCATTCACTTCATAATAGTAATTACATTTTAAACTAGCTACAATGACCTTAACACACGAAGAGCAATGATTATGAAAATGGTCGAGGCAGAGCTCAGGAATTTCGCATAAGAGAAATAGCACCTAATCTTCTTCTTGTATGGCTTCCATCGTTATTTTATCGGTGATTTCGCCAATGTCGAGTAATATAAATACAAAACAATAAATACGAATGACTAGAAATAAAAAGATTGTCGCCATGTCAAAAAAAACAATGTGTACCGAAATAAATACATTCTAGCACCTAATCAGATAACTATAAATCTTCTTCAACGGTAACGCAGCTCATAATTCCCATAGACATCACAAAACGCAACAAAGTATCAATATTTTAATTAACATCAAATGAATCATAAACAACATTTTCGCGGGAAATTTTGCTATAAACAAACATAATGTCGTAAACAAATATAACCCGCGGAGACTAGACGCGGCCAAAATCAGTACATGACTCGAAAACATTCGGTGAACGTAAACAAAAACACCTAAGTGTTATTAATTTAATATGTTGGTGGAGAAATTCGCGAGGCTGGTATACATAAATTAATCGGAGTGTCTGTCTGAATTTGGGTTTGATAATTATTTCGTTTGCATTTACTATTACACTGTTTCGGTCGACATAAATTAGAAAATAGTTTTTAAAGGTAAAATGAATTCTGAATAATATATTTTGAGTTTTGTGACCTATGTAACTCTGAATTATTTTTATTTATTTATAGCTTTTGCGCGCGGCTCCGCCCGCGTGGAAAAGTTTTCCGGGATAAAAAGTAGCCTATAGCACTCAGGAGTAATGTAGCTTCATATTAGTGAAAAAATTTTCAAAATCGGTCCAGTAGTTGCTGAGATTAGCGCGTTCAAACAAACAAACTCTTCAGCTTTATAATATTAGTATAGATTTATTTAAAAAAAACTAATATAAGCTTACAGTGAAGAGTACACCAAGCGCTTATATTATGATAGTTATTTTGTCGTGGCTTCATTAAGGTCGTGATTTCACTGTGATACAAGCTTTAATGGAATCACGCCCTAATGAGGTAATCCGCAGGGTATTTATACGACAGGCTAACATGACCGCGATTCCCAAAAAATGCACGTGAAGAATGTCGAAAAATAACAAATATTTAGGAAATTGGTGGATTTTTAAAAAACATGATAATAAAATTTGTTTTCCTCCGTGTTATTTGTTTCTAGCTTGTTGATATTTAAAGAGCTAATTTTAGACTGAATACAACCCACTGCCAAATTTTCATTTCAACACATTTTGCAGTGTTGATTCCCTGTTTGCGAACAGGAACTCCATATCATCGAAGGTCGCCTAGCTAGTGATTGTTGTAATAACTAGTTGAGTATGGACTGTGAAGACGATGATCGTAGGTTCAATCCCCAGCTCAACATCAAAGGATAAAACAAAATATTTTTTTTTGTCCCACCTGGGAATCAAACAGAACCACCTTGAATTAAATACATTGGCACAAGGTCAATATTTACTTATAAAAGTTATTAATTTCACAGTAATTAAATTGAATAATTTATTTGAACCCAGAAGATGGTAAAATTGATATGATTGCGTCAAAATTAACTCTACCACCAGTTCACCAGATAATAACAGGCAAGAATCTCTAGTGTTGCTCTTTTCAAAATCAGTCCAAATGTATAAAATAGATACCCGATACAGTGTAAAAAAAATATTTAACAAGCAGTTCATTCATGTCTTTGTAAAATAAATTCTCAGACAAGTGCCTCTCAGGAATCATGAAATAATTTAATAATAGAAAGTGTTGCTGTTCACTGTTTTATCACTTTTCTTTTTACGTTAAATGAAGAAATCCGCTTATTAGGCTTATAAATTTACAAGCTTGTGTCCGAGTAAAATTCGGTTCCCGGAATAAAAGTAGCATAGTAAGTACCAATCAAAAATGTAGTTTCCCATTAGTGAAACAATTTTCAGAATCGGACTAGTAGTTTCATAATATTATATCAGCAAAATAAAATAAACTCTTCAGTTTTATATCATCTAGATTGTTAAGGCCTAGTAGATAACCTAGACATCCTAAAACTAGGATCTAGGCCACGCGACATTTAATACGATTAGAACAAACCATTTCGCAAGTGAAAGGTCAAGCGTGTTACGACGCCTGAAATAGCCAGGACAAATATGGCCACACCCCGGGTCAGATTGACAAATGGCAAGACGTGACGTGATTCGGATGGCCAGGTGAATTAGGTTAATTGGATCCAGTAACGAAAATAGCTTGATAAATGGAAAGATTGCCTTAATTAATAACATGGCCTATTAGCTCATTGGTGAAATATAGAATATGTAGAGTGAGCGAAGAGTATCTCAGATCGATTTCTGTGTCAACAGCAAAAAAAACACTAATATGAAAATCACTTCGGCAACTGTAGTAGTGTAGTGTTTCTCAATAACAACTTGAACAACAAAACTGCTGCGCGGCATTTTAAATTATTTGTACAGGGAGTTGGTAACTATATGGAAATAGCCGGTCATTTATGGAACAGAAAGTGAGATTTCATGCATCTTATCTCCTTCGCGGCTATGCGCAGGAGCTTTTATCATTAGGCAGGTCGTAACACTAAACAGCTTTCCTGCATAGCATACTGGTAAACAAATAAATTAATCTAGTAAATTAACTCTGAAGCCTGAGCTGAGGTTTTCAACAACTTTAGTACCTACGTGTTAAATTTTCCGGAACATATTTTGTTAGTGGCAAAGCATAGTAGGGACAGGGGGGTTGCCCGCCCCGGGTGGCACCATTAATAAAAAGCGTAAAATAAAACCTTTTTTAGTCGTGTCGCGTGTTTAAGGGGGAGGGGGGCCGCACGAGTGACTCTTATTTGTTGAAATTACCTTTTTTTGCTTCACCTGTGCCTTAGTGTGGCAAATTTTCTTCAGGCGGCAAGAACACACGCTACGCCACTGTATTTTGTGTACGTTAATTACCCCCTCCGCATGGTACTTATTGAAACATGGCCCATAGTTATTAAAGTAGTGCTTAACGTAATAACTAATAGTAAACATTGGTTTGATCGGCATTCAGTCGTCCTAAAGTGATGGACGAAAATCATTTACTGTTTAGTAACATAATATCAGCTAATATATTTTTCATTCCTTGAATAAAATTAACCCCATTCCTTGTAATGGAAAATTATAAAATAACCAACAATGGAAAAATAACATACCGGCGTGATGCAACGCTGTCTCAAAAGGTGCTCTCTGCACCCGGTCTTTGGTCTCTGAAACAAAAATAACAATATCAGTGGCCGCCGCTGCCAAATCGCGTCGCTCGCATGCCCGCGCCCGCAAACACTCGGACGCTTTGTTATCGGCGATAAACAAATACGTGGCTACATAAGTTCAATATTATACGGAGATATCTATGGATTAAACTTTGACTTAAGCAATTCTAAGTTTTAGACAAATGAAATGTCAAGAATAGTCTGTAATCACAAGGGGTTTACATTCCCAAGATTAGAGCTTGCAGATTCTCATTACAGTTTTGACTCCGGACATAATGGAAGCTAGCAACCTAAAGCAAAATCATAATGTAATTACTAATTACATAAAATTTTATGAACAGTTAAGATCGACTAACAATTTATTTTCATAGCTTTCTTGTCTGTCACATAATTTTCAACATGTACGATTTTTTTCTGTTATAGCTATTATAATTAAGTCTAAATAATAAATTGCTTTCTCTCCTTAACGTAAAAGATTTTATTTTCCATTGAAAAGTCTAAACTCCCAGTCATTTTAAAGTATAGGTAGGTACCTAAATAAAAATCTCTGCTTTGGGTACAAGTACCTACTTGTACCCAAAGCAAGTAGACTTTTTTTATGGCATTGAATGACGAGACTGGCATGCCGTTCGCGTGATGGTAAGCGATACGACGACCCATACACAGTAGCAACACCATCCAGCACCTTGAGTTACAAAGTACTGTGTGGCATTCCACTGCGATCGTCATCCTGAGACATAAGATGTCTCATTATATCCCGTAGTTACACTGGCTACAATGTCCTTCAAACCGAAATACAACAGTGCATGCACACTGCTGCTTGGCGGTAGAAATAGACATTGCGGTGATACCCACCCAGACGGCCCCTCGCACACGAGAGACCTAAAGGTAAATCGAAGGTCAAAGCAAGTTTCGTGATCACTCCCTTAATCACCAGGACCTTGAAGAAAGAATTAGAGTGCGTCGAACTTGGAATCCCGACCTAGACGCCGTTAATGAAAGCAGTCAGAAATAGATGTGGACCTCCTCCGAATATAACCCGCCAATGTCGCCTCGGCATTCTCTTAACACAAATTATTGCTATTATTTATATTATCAATAAAACTCCTTGAATATTGACAAGGGAAGTCCGAAATAATTATAAGAAATACATTTATTGTACAGAAAATGATCACTAACGTCAGATATACAGGGTAATTTTTACATTGCATTACTAAATGACCCCACATATTCGTCTTTACCTCTTCTAACATCTTGCCAAAAATCATCCATGAATAACTAATATTATTGCCAAAATCCCGGTTGTAGTATTCATTTTTTTTTTATCATTTCGTAGTTTAGTGCGAATATGGTGTGTGCGAAAGTGTATTTCTGAATGAAAGTATAATGTTGCCGCTGCGACGAATTATCTTAGAGCAGTAGTAGTGCCATGAGGGCGTGTAAACTTAAAGTAACTTTTTAATGATATTTATTTTGTTCGAAACTTACACTTTTTTATTTTACGTCTATGGTTAAAATAAATTAATGGAAAGCGTGATTTTTGACGAGATAATTATGTGATTTCATTTATTAACGCAATGTCAAAATTACCCTGTATAAAAAAATTTAAAAGTCAGTAGCTTCACGATGGTTTTATGTCTGAGATCAGTTATCATAGACAGCTCGTGTTATAATTGATGAAGATTGGAATTTCTGTCTCAGGTCAAACAATCAAAATATATGTTAAGAAAATTAGTTGCCTGGGTTGAATTAGTACTCTACACGCCGCAGACTGTCCCACTATGGGACATAAAAGGAATCTCGGTTATCCGTTAGCATACTAATTGCATTTTTGCCTACGATTGTGAGATAAAGGCATTAGCTTATCATTCATTTTGCTGTTTACAAAATATGAATTGAAATCACGACATGCATTCCCGCCACTGCACTCGTCACCTTTCTTGAACCCCACACACATAGCATTCTAATGAATCCTGTCCATCATGAAGCCATCCTACACGCTAGACAAATCATTTGCTAGACGCAACCAGATTCTAGTAACATGTTTACTGATTCAGTTCACCGTGGAATTGTTAAGATTTAGGTCAAATTTTGTGACTCAAATCAAAATGATATAAAGGTAAAGTGACACAAAGAAAATATTATGCGTTATTGATTACGTAGAGGCATTTACAATGCCAAGATACCTATGACAGACTTTCTTGAAAAACTTATCATCTATGTCTATTCCTGCGGCCAAACATTGTTGTATTCCAATTTTAGATTTAGGTACTGCTACTTTTATGTGTGAAGTAATATAACTCAAACAAGTAGACCAGTCTCAACATAGGTATTTTAATTGTATAAGTGTTATAATACAAAATACAATAGACAAGTATTATCTGAGAGAACCCGTTCAAGGTTGAGAGTGCACCCAAACATTCAGAACGATAATAAGTGCAAAGAACTAATTCAATCGCGTCTTTGACGATTTCGTAATGTCATAAGTTTAATGCACTAGAAATCTCGTATTACGCATTAAGGCAACAATGGAGATAAGACCAAATCGTAATATTTACAATTTTAGGTGATATAAGCGTCTGTTCTGACATCTGAGTAGGTACTCATCATTAAATTTTATAAAGGAAATATAAAAAGACACTCTTTCACGTACGGTGTCTAATATTATAAACAGCTTAAGTGTTATCTACGTAAAAAGTAATTATGTAAATTACCCTAACTCGGTAATATTTTAAATTTATTTATTTTTTCATCCCTCGAGATCTATTCACGGTGTTGTAACAATAATCAAAACTTAATTGATAATTATCCTTTTTCCTTATGAATGAATGTGAAACAGTATTTTCTAACTCTCTTATACGAGATTCTTTGGATAGTGCCACTGTTTATTTCTACCGCGAAGAATCGTGCACGGCTAGTTTCAATAACAATGCAGTGAAATACAATTCAAACTTGCAACCGTATTGGCAAATATGGCGCGTGTTATCAAGAGTCATTATCTCATATACTTTCTATAAAAAAATAATCTATTCTTTAACTGCATTAATTTAAAATAATTAAGTCGATGACAATGTCAACCTTCCTGATAGAAATACATCATTGAAAATTATCTCACAGTTTAACATAATTAACATTTCAATGTCCTTTAAATCGAATGAACAAAACTGTAAGGAAAAATGTAAATAAATTATAACAGGTTCATAAAGAAGAACTCTTCTATCAGGGGATAAACGTCTTCCTCGACAATTGCGACTATGCGACAACCTTCATTTGGTTTCAGTTAGGAGTTAGCAAACCAACAAAAATAAATAAACGCACAAATATCGGAGTCCTTTTCAATTTACTTCTGGAAACCGAGACGAGTAAGCCTCTCACACAACCCAGAATTTGTGATGATAATTCTTGGAGCAGTACTAACCTCGTCACCCTAATATAACATAACCCTAAGGTGTATGTCTCAGAAGTAATGATATTTTTCAAACCGGAAAAAACTGTGCTTGCATGTTGCTTGGACTTTGGAGTACAAATTAACCTTATCCGTAGACAAAGCGCTGATTGTTAACGAGGAGCGAACTTCTTGAGGTTATGTTGATGTATGTCAGCAAAAAGACACAAAGAAACATACGATAAACTTTGAGACATCAATCAACTGTTACACATTCCTGTAGTTATTGTCAACAATTTTATTAATTGGTGCAGAGGAGTTTTAATCTCGCAATTGATACAGCGCATCGTTTAATTGCAACAAATCTACTTGAGTACCAACAGGACACGCAGACTCTTAAATACAACCGGTTATATCCGGATCGAACCACAAATTACCTGATCGCGTGTTAGTTTACTGGTTAAATATGTATAGTAATTATACTGTTTTGTAAGTTTATTTGTCTTCTGTTAGAAGGCTGGTCATTAATTGAGTACCCGAAACATTTAATCACACAGTCCTGCGTTCATCAGCATCGTTCAATACCTAACTGCTTTTCGGTTCAATACACTCGTTCTAAACATCTGAGAACAATATATCTAAAATCAAATGTTTAATGAAAGAAGGTAATCGTAAACAAGTATTATATTTTCTACGCGTAACAATTAATAATAATAATAATCTTGAATCACCTGACTACAAATTATACTGGGACAGAACTATACTTACAGACAAGACCGTACAGCACAACCGCCCTGATATGACGCTACACGATAAACATAGTAAGACAGTATACGTCATAGACATCGCAATCCCCAACACTCACAATCTCACAGCCACACACACAAACAAACTTACAAAATATACAGACTTAGCCATTGAACTGAAAACTCAATAGAGGGTGCAAACTGTCAAGACAGTCCCCATTGTTGTATCCAGCACCGGCGTCATCCCTAAAACACTGCACACTAGCCTTAAAACCCTAAACATTCATCCACTCACATTCACGCTACTACAGAAGGCAGTCATACTAAACACATGTAGAATCGTCAGAAAGTTTCTATCAATAGATTAATATGTCAATTATCAACCATCGAAATTGTTTGGTCAAAAGCCCGCAACTTTGGTGAAATACCTCAGAAATGGGAGAAGTTCAAAAACTTTAAAATAAATAATAATAATAATAACGTTTATTGCCAAAATCAATATTGTTACAAAATTTTAAATAAGCACAAATAACTTACAATATACAAAAAGATAATGACAAAAGGAAGTGGCACAGCTTAACTGCTGTCTAAGATATATAACACATCCAGCGCTGATTTTCAGCCACCCCTGGCCCCTTAGGTATTAGGCGGAGTATTTAGAAGACAATTACAATACAATTACGCAGCAAGTATCAAGTCCTCCACTCGTCGGCGTAAAGCTACACGTTGCCGCTTTCTCTCACACTATTTATTCACGCTGGTTTTCCTATAACTACTGGTTTTCATGTTTTAAGCAATAATAATGATAAACTGGATGTGGTTCCTTATTTCTAGCTTGATATATATATTTACGGAGTTATTGAGGATTTAAAAGCATCGGATAGCTATTCACAAGCTTAATATCAAGTTTCTTGCAATGCAAAGTTCTGTGTGTTCGAACAAGCGAATGGCTTGTCCATTAATTAAAAAGAAAAGAGAATAAAAAGATTCTTTAAATTATATTCATTTTAAAATTTTGAACAGGATGGAAACATTAATCACTTTTTAACCCACATAAGTACTTAATGTATTAGTTTCAAATTGTCAACATTTAACATTCCTCTAAAAATGTAATTGAAGTAAATAGAAGTACTCTAAAGCTATTTACATCTGAAAGCCCGATGCTTGACATAACTCCATAACACAAGCAAGACAGCGCGGCGCCCAAGGAGTGGCCGGTATACACAATGGGCGAGTCACGTGCGCCCGCGCATAATTTTATGCTACAGGAAGCTAGAGAGGTCAGATGGTTTTGGTAATTTCCAGATTTTTCTTACAATATGTTTCTGAAAACATGGTGAAAATTAAGATACTACTCAGTTGAGTATTGATCATTATAGAAGGAAGCCTTTGTCTAAGTCATGTACAATAGATACATGTCATAAAATGCCGTGAACTCAGAGGACATATGTAGGATTCATAAAATGTACGCAACGATTTTTCAGTTTTAGATTACATCGGTAGGAGCCGGTATTTTAATCTTGCACGACCCATTATAATACCCAGAAAAACAAAACCCAAAAATTTACATAAATATACAAACATACAATAAGTTTGTATGTAGACATATAAATAATTTGTCTGGTGCTTTGCGCTTATCTGAGTAATAACAGATCCAGTCGAGTGCAGACTGATAAGTACTGATAACAACTCTCGCGTCATAGCCAGTGTCATCGCGGCGTAGACGCGAGGACTATAACCCTGAATCACGAAATGCGACGCAAAACCTGTGTAACAGTTTGAACTTTGATCCCATGATCACTTTTCTAATACTGGGTCCTGAAGAGTGAAGTTAGCCAGACTGACATAATTATGATGACCTTCGAATCTTGACAGAGACACGTCTCTCTTTGAGTGGCATTAAATTTAAATTGTTCTACTTAATATGATGTGAAGTCTAAGTAAATTGAAAAAGGTTAGATATTTGAATAATTTCGAGTTAAAAAATATATCAATCTAGCTCAAACATAACGTCAATCGCACACATGATTTGCATCAATAATATCTGCAAATATTTACGCACCTCCTAAATAACTCTTCACAATATAGAAAATAAAGATTCAAATACTAAACAAACAATAAAAAGTAAATATTTTTAACATCGATGAAAAATAAGTGTTTTTAGTAATAATGCCATGTGAAGAATCACTGGTGCGAGTTATACGGAAACGTATATCAGGATGTAAATATCCGGAGATCCCAATATCCTTCACCACTTCTTAATTATTCAGATCGTTGAAACGTTTGACATCATTTAGCAAAAACCATTCCTTAACATAAAAACTGGCACTGCATTATTGATTTCCCTAAAATTTATCGAAAATGTTGGGGTTTGATAGGCCGTAGTTTTCATTTATTATAATCAACGAATTCAATTCTTCATTCGCCCCCCTCTTCTATAAAATGTAACAGAACATTATTTATTTTCACGAAGAGCAATAACCATAACATTTATTATTGTTTTCTTCAAATCCTATCTTGCTATTGCAAAATACTTAGTCATGTTATAATACAAGTCACGAAAAATGTTTACAATACGAACCAGGGTGACATTCTAGATATAGTTCAGTGTCCAGTACCAATGTGAATAAACGACACTTCGTCCGAATCCCAGATAATTGTTACAGTATTATGGCTTTACAAATAATCACCTTTTATTATTCAAAATAATTTTCACGGACCGGTAAAACAAAGCCAAAAACCGTACCTTTTATAATTATAATAATTACTGACCTCTACGCTATTCACTGTCTAATGTCTATATAATGTCCTACAACTAAGCACGGGTCTGCCTGGCGACGCCCACTTGTGGGACGGCTCGTTGAGGTGACTTGTAGGTGACGAATATTAATATGGCCCATTATATGTCATTACATAAAAAAAACATTATTTAATAGCTGTATCTACCAAGCAAACCTTCTGTTTGTTTAAGCACAGGCTATCCAACTTTTAATAGTTTAGAGGTAGGTACTCTGATGTTCCTGACGGTAGAATCTTATCCTCTCATTTCGTTACAACCATCTCTTACTTTTAAGTAGATTACAGACTAATTCACATATTAAAGCACCCCTCGCCTTCCCCATATTTCAAGCTTCCAAGTTTCATTCCCCAAAAGGATAATATAAAAGTAGACCAAAAATACCTCAAGCTACACTTATACAGCATACTCCAATCAATAAAATAACGTAAATAGTAAGTGGCAGTGATTAGCGACGGGAAGCCATGCCTATGCCTTCAGATCCTGACATTAATCTAGCCACTAATCCAACGCCTGCCGCTCGGCGAGGACTACGACATTCAGAGCATTGTTGATTTTGGAATAGTTGAGGACTCTTTGTATTTTTTATGAGGAATGCTAGACGACCAAACTTTGAAACAAATGAGAATTTTTCGACTCTTCGTTCAGCAAAATTAATAAAGACTGCAAAAAAGGTTTACTGTCGTTCTCTAACGTTTTAAAATAACGAGAGAAGGGCAGTACTTTGTAATTTTACTTTCTGGTGGTGTTATGGAGAATTATTATGCTTACCAAGTGAAAGACGAGTGCGTCTTATCACGTAGGTATTTGCATATAAACGTTCGCTTGTATTCCCAATAAGTCCCGAGATAAGTCCTAAATTATTCACTGAATGCAATCTTTTTATGCAAAACTCAATTAAGAGTTGAAAAAGCCGAAGTGCTTTCACCCAGATGGAGTCTTGCAATCGCAAGAATCACCTAGTAACAGATTCGTGGTAAGAAAAGGAAATTTATATTCCGATATGTACTACCGTTCATTATTTTAATTGCACTCACTTTATATCAATTGCGACATGATTACAGAAGTGTGTTGCAGTCACTCGATAAATATGTGGCAATGACAAAGAAAACTCAATTTCATAACAGGGAAAATAAAAATACGTTTTTTGAGTCGGCTATAACTTTTCTTTTAGTCTATATAATATTGACACATCCATTTCCCGCGGTAGCTAGAAGCAAAATCTTGGCCCTTACTGATTTTGTGGTTAATGTATCATTTTTAAAAGCAACTCTATTCACGTGTAATTTTTAAGATTGTTTTAACAAAAAAAATTCATATTAAAACAAAGACCTTTTTGAAACAGTAAAATAAATACAAAATATCATTCATAACTTTAGATACAAAAGGTCCTTGTTTGATTCTCTGTAAACATTTCGGGCTAATAACAAAAGTTGCCCTATTATTAAAATCAAGCTCAAGTTCTAATTACCCAGCTGATTTCTTTAACAAATGGGAATCATCAATTTTACGCTTGTTTCTATTCTGATTTATGTTATGAAACATGGAAGCAAAAAGTGAATTAATTTTAATTCCTTTACATGCAACTTTATATTAGGTCCTATTTCATAATAATTTTATTTTCCATCGAAAGTTGCGCCGAAGAAACACTGTGTAGACAGACAGACAACAATGTGAGCATATTATAATTTAATGTATTAAGGTGCGCATTTATAACGATGTAAATATATTACATATAAGCACTTATGAATTTATTATTAATAAGTGCGCCTTTTATTCCTGAAGGGGTAGGCAGAGGCGCAACTAGTGCACCCACTTTTCGCCGTGCGTATTCCGTCCCATGGTGTGATAGGGGGCGAGCCTATCGCCATATCGCGCACAAATTCCAGACTCCGGGCTGATATTGAATAGAAAAACCCAATATCACTTTGCCCGACCCGGGGATCGAACCCGAGACCTCAGCATTGCAGTTGTACAGTAATACAACTACGCCACCGAGGCAGTCGAGGCATACAATAAATTAAAATAATCTTATTTTCGCGTAAGTCTTCATCTACAAAGGACGCTTCTATGCTAGGAAAGCAAGCATGTCACAAAGTATTATTTTGTTAAAATGTATATTATGTATACTTAAGTAATTATTTAATTTACTTCTTTGAAGAGTCTTTCAAGTAATGGATGTTTTGTTTAATTTTTAAACTCATCTACACTAATATTATAAAGCTGAAGAGTTTGTTTGTTTGAACGCGCTAATCTCAGAAACTACTGGACCGATTTAGAAAATTCTTTCATTAATAGGAAGCTACATTACTTCTGAGTGCTATACGCTACTTTTTATCCAAGAAAAACTTTTCCACGCGGGCGGAGCCGCGCGCAAAGCTAGTTTAATAAAAAAAGGGACCTGAGCGTAAAACGTCGTATAGACCGAAATACAGCAAAGCTTGCATACCACTGTTTAACAAAAAATATAGAAAAGGACAACTTAGCCTAACACTCGTACAACTTTTGAGTTTCATATCTAGTTTTTTTAAATATTACCATATATCCCTACGTCGCTGCAACATATATAAATAGAAAAAACTGTTATAAACCGTTTGGAAAACAATGATCATTTTATTGAGCAATAACAATAAATTGATGAGGATCGTTCCGTGAGGATGCTGCCTCGTGTCATACTTTACTGCCCGTTTTGTTGCGAATTTATTCACGTTTTAAGACAATTTTATTTTTATTGTTGGCTGTGAAATATTCCAGATTTTGGTAGAATGACGAAAGAAATTCGCTTGGCAAACGCCGTAGTAGCAAAGTAAGCACATACATAGATGGTAGATACTTATTTTAGTATTAAAGGACTAGACAATATAAAATAACAATTAAAACCTTACAAGCAATCATAAAGTTTGGATTTAAGAAATCATTTTGGAAATTACTTATGCGATTCTATAAAATCGTCCACTGATACGAAGTTACATCACCCCTAAATGCTAGAAGCTTTTTATTCAAGCAACTAACTTTAACACGACCGAAACCGGGAGCCATGACTTTGTACAAAGTGCATATAAAACTGTATTATCACATAATTAACATAATAATTGCAATAATTATTTCACAATACACTTTAAACACACTTTTATACCAAGAACCAATTCATCATCATCATCAGGCACATGACGTCCACTGCTGAAAATAGGCCTCCCCCAAAGATTTACAGACGGACCTGTCAAAAGCAGCCGGCATCCAGCGTGTTCCTGCGACCTTCATCAAGACGTCCAAGAACCAATTAATAATTATAAATAATGATATAATTTAAATTAACTTTTTAGAATGTACTTGTGCTTAATCTATAATGCACTATGCAATGCAAGGTTGCAGGTTCGAAATTCTAATTAATTTGTAAATAGGTAGATACATCGAAGTCTTGTCAGTGAGGCAATTCTAAGGCCAGCTCGACCGGGGTGCCAGTGCCGTAGGAAGACTGGTGTGAGTGAACTTTGTGTTTTCTTTTATGATACGATCACGAAAGGCAAAAAAATATATTGAATCCGTATTCTTTACCCCATTTTTTTATCATTGGGTGGCTTGGCTATCAGCTACCATCCTAAAATAATGTTCCTCGAATCAAAACTTTACATGAAAATTGACTAGAGATCCAAAATGTTACATTTGTACCAAATATTTTGTATAACAATAATCCAACTGGAGGTATAAAAAGATGTAAAAAAAAGTTTATTATTAATTTATCACCGAAATGGCGATAGGCTCGCTATAATAAAACGGAAATAATGTCGGTGAACTTTGCTTGCACTAGCTGCATCTCTAACTACCCTTTCGGTGATATATGTCGCTTATATGTATCAGTTTTCAATATAAATAAGATGTCACACTCATATGACCAGGCTAGCTCCATGTATCAGTTTTCAATAGAAGTAGTCGAGTGCTTGTCATATAAAATCCAAGACAATATCCCGTGACGTCATCGCCAGACACAACCTTACCCCGACGCCCATTATGACGTCACATCTCTTTTATTGCGTCATATGTCTAAATGAGTTAAATAATATTAAATTATCAGTCCATCAGACGAGCGAGTTGCTTATCTCGTCATTCAGTTGGAGAAAAAACGCAATTTGAAAGTAGACGGCGAAAAGTGGATGCAAATACGCCTCTGCTTACCCCTTTGAGGATAAAAGGCTTGTGTGTGTTTGTTTACAAAATAATTTTCCAATTATATATTTAAAGAACCAACTGTTACCTTATTAGGTATTAATTTACATTTCGGTTTTCATCTTTTTTTTTTATTGTATGCTATGACGAGGCGAGCATGCCGTTCGCCGGATGGTAAGCGATACGACGACCCATAAACAGAAGCAACACCATCCAGCACCTTGAGTTACAAAGTACTGTGTGGCACTCCACTGCGCTCGTCATCCTGAGACATAAGATATTAAGTCTCATTATGTCCAGTAGTTAAAATGGCTACAATCTCCTTCAAACCGAAACACAACAGTGCATGCACACTGCTGCTTGGCGGTAGAAATAGACATGGTGGTGGTACCCAGCCAGACGGACTCTTACATCTGAGAGACCTACCACCAGTAACTATGCATTGTTCTAAATTTTTTTGTATAATTTTTACGACCTCTTAGTTTTGATAATTTATTATTAAATATACGTTAGGTAGCCACAAATTATGAGACGTCTGTGTAGTGTGTCAAAGCAAAATACTTTTATTTTTCCTACACGTTTGCCGTCTCTTAAAAGTCCATCGTTCATTACGATACTTGTCAAATTATGAAAAGAAAGATGTTTGTTGTAAACAATTATTATACGCATACGCATACTCACGCCTTTTATCCCCGAAGGGGTAGACAGAGGCGCAACTGGTGCACCCATAATGTGATAGGGGGCGAGCCTATCGCCATATCGGGCACAAAATGGAATATTGTTCCCATATTTGGGCAGGGGCTCCCCAGTACCAGCTTCTCCCTCTTGACCGTATTCAACGTCGGGCAGCTCGTATCGTCGACGACCGTAGGTATTCTTTCCGATCGGCTTGATCCTTTGGCTTTGCGTAGAGATGTAGCATCGCTCTGCATTCTCTATCGCATTTACCACGGGGAGTGCTCTGAAGAATTGTTCGGACTTATCCCTGCTGCTGAGTTCCATCACCGTACATCGCGGCAGAACTCCAAATTCCATCCACATCACCTCGGAGGTTGGCAATCCACCACTGTACGTTTTAGCCGTCATTTTTTGCCTCGTACTACTAAACTATGGAACCAATTGCCGCCAGCAGCATTTCCGGACAGATACGACCTGGCGACCTTCAAAAAAAGAGCGTATTCCCACCTAAAAGGCCGGCAACGCATCTCTGTGCCCCCTGGTATTGCAGATGTTCATGGGCGGCGGTGATCACTTACCATCAGGTGAACCGTATGCTCGTTTGCCCCCTATACCATAAAAAAAAAAAAAAAAAAAAATTCCAGACTCCGGGCTGATACAAATAATTATGCTGATGTAACAAAATGGCTACCACACTTAGTTAAATTCTACAGGGTCTTAGCTGAATTGCTGAAGATGAAATGTCTAAGCGAAGTCCGAAATCCAAAGCTATCAATTCAAATTGGAACTGTACACATGTCATAGTGACCATTGCCTTCTCTTCGCATACAATAGCAATGACTACACTAATTGATACTGTATAGAGATATTGGCCGAAAACTCTCGATCAGCGAGAGAATGCACTCCTCAGCGATCATTGGTACCCTTCTGTCCTAGGACGGGGATATTATTCCAACTGATATGGCAATAGACTCGCCTTATATCACGTCATGAGATGGAAAATATTCTCAAACAGTACTTCAACTTCTGCTTACCCTGATTATTGTAAAAAAGTGATTTAAAATACTCTCAAAACCCACAAATCTCTTATAAAAATGTTACATGACAAAGAAACATTTATAAGGACAAGGAATATTTCAGAATGCCAAGAACAAA
This sequence comes from Sphinx pinastri, assembly GCA_947568825.1. NCBI lineage: Eukaryota > Metazoa > Arthropoda > Insecta > Lepidoptera > Sphingidae > Sphinx > Sphinx pinastri. The sequence goes on along the minus strand of OX387627.1, from coordinate 627,903 downwards.
GGAAATTGTAAGTATAATGCAATAAATAAGAATAAATAATGATCAGTGTCGGCCTAGTTATTAAATGATTGCTCGTTACTACTCGATAGTCATAAAAAGCCGTAGAGAGGCCAAATGTCGTAAAAGATGACAATAAACACCACCTGTGGAGTCTATAACTTTTTCAAGAAAGTCCAGACAGATGAGGAAATCGACGCCAAAATATTGACAATAAGATTTTTTTATCTATAAAATAATTTCCAAACGAGAAAACTTCTCGGCTAATGGGAAGCGCCACGCCTCGTAAACAGAGCAACGTCATCCAAGTCTTTAAATTACAAATGCATCGTACTTCTCTATCCATGAGAATCGAACTCTGATAATGCCAAGTTATTTTGGCGACAAACACCCCAGAAACATCGGGCCACATAGCTTCAAAATTCACATTGGAAAATTTTAAATCTTTATGCGACGTTAATTTATCGAAAAAACCAATACGTTTTATAGGTTTTTTTTATTATCTTTAAAACCAAATAAAATAGATTATAAAGTACTGCGTATTTTAAGAAACTTAAGTTGTGGCGTCACCACTCCAAATACAAACAAAATCTTAGTTTGATTCTTCAAGGCAGTAGATTCATAAAAACGATAATGCTCTAAAAACAAAGTAGTAAAAAAAACGTATGTATTTTATTCAATTGTGCACAATCATTTCGACCACATTCAACATGTCTGTCCATCCCAAAGTTTCGCAGAACCGTTTAAGCGATAACACTGCGGACACATAATTATAAAAATTCTTTTGCATGTCTTTCAATTTGTAAATAAATATTACATAACTACCAAGAACTTTGTCAAAACATTTATTATTTAACTAACTCTTTCACACCGCGGCACCGCCTGAAACCCTTCTGTAAAACTTAAAAACAAACCAAAACCTACCTCCGTGTTCTTCCATTTCAAACAACACTTAACTAATTAAATACTTAAGCTAATATCACACGAGAAAACGATTTGTGTCTTTTTAATATATTCAATGTCACTGTATTATCCCATTTGTTTTTTAAAAGCTTTTTTATTTATCACTTTAATTTCACCCGCGTGCGGTACTTGGGCGACATTGGTTGCAAGCGTGTGTGTGGCGCGGGCTCTGAGCGAACTGTGGCAGTGTGGCGCACTGTCGACACTGGCCGTCTGCTGCCCAGCACTGGTAACGCTTTACTGTTACACTTACCGCGCATACACATCAGGATAAGCTAAAATAGATTCTCGGTTTGAAGATTGGCTTCTGTGGACGGGACTTGTGTCACGATTATCAGAAATGTACATTTTTGGCGTGTTTTAGTTGACAATGTTGAACGAAAACTGATCGTTATAACTCACAAATGTGTTAATTGGTATTAAAGTACTTGTTCGGCAATTAAAATAATTGCTAAAAAAAGGATAAAACAGCCAACAGAACAATAAAATGTCGTTTGTAATCACGCTCAAATTCTAAAGATGAAGGCAGAAAGGCAACACATGTTCTTATAGGTGTTAGTCCAATGCTGTACTAGGCAATTTCTATTTCGGGTAACGTAGGCTATTTAAAATACCAAAAGCACAAATTGCCTAACCTAGGTAATGAACCCAGGACGTAAACAAATGCCGGATACAATAAGTAAATTTAATGAATCTACAAGAGATAAAGTACTTACCATGGCTACCGGACTCCTCAGAACCATTACGTCGCGTCAGAAACGTAACTAAACTGTACACGAACAGAAATATCAGGACTGCACAATATATAAATTCTATATTAAATAAATCTTTCATAATTATTCACAATAAATAATAACTATTAAATAATTGTCGTGACATTAAAAATCCTTAAACTATACTATTACTAATCTAACGCGCAAGAGACCTAACATCTACCCACATTTTTTTAATAAAAGTACTGGCAAGTAACTTTTGGTTTTAGGTCAAAGATGAATAAAGAAAGAATACCTAAGAAAAAAAAATAGTTAAATAATATAAATATTAATTAATAAGGTTAATATAAGTATTCTTTACATGAAATAGCATTCTTTTAAAAAATCTTTGTTTATTAAACAAGGTAATTACGAAATTTAAACAAGCGCCATCTGTTGTAAACCGCTAGTAATAATGCAATTATAAATACGAAGTAATCTTCTTCAGCCTTTAGAAGTCCACTGCTGAACATAAGCTTCCTCCAAAGATTTCCACACCAACCTGTCAGAAGCGGCCTGCATCCAGCGGGTTCCTGCGACCTTCGAAGAAGAATACGAAGTAATCAATAAAAGTAATAACATATTGTTATAAAGTTAAAGTATCTACGTGGCCGGTCTGATGAAATGTAAACAATTGTCACAACAATGTAACTACTAAGTAGGTGCAAGAGCTTTCGTGAGCGTCCATTTGCGCAGATATCGCCGATTTGTCTTACAATATCTCATATTGTTTTTGTCCGGTTAGAATCAGAGAGAATTATGAATAGAAAAATCTAAATATGTATAACAGAAATAAATAAATTCATAAAATCCAAAAACCATTACAATTTAATTAACTAAACAACCAATTTACAACAATAGTAATATTACTAGGTTTTGTTGCAGCTGCACCTGCGTAAACGACTTTTCCCGGAATAAATATCCCAATATGTTGCGGAATAAAAGTAGCCTATATTTCAAAACATGATCTATTTGCGTCCAAATATCATCCAAATACGGTTTGCGGCTAAATTAAATTCTAACAAACATTTAAATATCTTTAAAAACCTTCACATTGTAATAATATTAATTTAATTAGGACAGTCTAGGTCACTCATCGGATCCACGCACCCAACCGGAGAAGCCAGCGGAAATAACCCAATGGAAATTAAAACGGAAATTTTCCCAAGCACCCGCTAAAATAATTAGGTCCATGTTTGGGTCAGTCGGTTGCACACCAGCGCTAGTAATTGGAAAAACAAATTCTGAACATAACAAACAAGTATTTCTGACTACTGACTAATGGCAATATGGTAGTTTTGACAGCGGTTACAGTTTAGTGTCATAATGGGCGAGCTGTAAAGTGAGAGGATGCAGAATCGGTTCCCACCCCTAGAGAATTATACAAACAATATTGAAAAATCTTTGTTATTTAAAAAAGGAATCTGTCAGCATTAACATTATTTAAGCAGTTGAATCATTTTAATATAACTTTCATTAATAGCCAGAGAGATTTTTAGACAAAAATAGGCTACATTGTATCCTAGAAGCGAAGCCTCGAGACAAAACTGGTCAACTTATAAATTCTACAGACGATTTTAAAAATATAAATTAGAAATATAATTTTATTCTACGTGCGGTGCACCGTGCACACTAATCTTTTACTTTTGCACGTGAGTTCGTAGTTGTATTAGCATAATACTATGATAAAAACATTATTAATATTAATATTTTGTGTAGGAAGTATTCACTTACTACCTAAGTATTATATTATTAAGCTCAATGTCGGGTAACATGCAAGTGGGTCATTATAAAATATAATATGCGTGAATGACGAAGTCGCTCGCAATGGTAAGGCTATCCTGACACAGCGATGTGACCCACACTGCTTAGCCAACAAAACGATGATTTCTACAGTTTTCGCTAAATTTTCTCTAAATATAATACTGGCCACGCATCGAACCCAGGTCCTCCGCTAGACGACAATATGTTACCTTACGACCAATAGGGCCATTGTGAGTCAGCATTTAAAAGTCACTATTGCTTGGCAAAGAATAATGTAATAGCAATTTTAGTGCTAGTACTTTTTACCTCCTGCTGGGCATCCATTAAGCAAAACATCTAGCGTTGAACGAGAGTGTAAATCTAGTCACGAACTCATATAGTACCTAAATATTCGCTGGACTTCTTAGGTATAAGAAACTATTGTTCGAGCAGCCAGACACAAATATTGATAGAGCACACACATCCATTTCATGCCGTTCTATTCGATAACTTGGAGTATAGGTACGGTCACACCTTTATCCGTAAAGACCTCGGCAGAGGCGTAGAGCACCCATATTTTGATGGACTTATTTGTCCCACGATGTGATGGGAAAGAGCCTATCGCTATATTGGGCACACATTACAATCCCAAGAAACTCGAGTGTTTTAAAAAACTTAATAAAGTTATGTTTAGACTTGTAATCAAACCCAGGTGCTTAAGGTTCGCTGCCGCTAGACTAAAGAGGTAATAAAAATTGTAACTCATGCTTACGAGAAATATCTATTCTAATTTCCATAATGTTCAACATTGCATATAAAATGAATAGATCCTCATATTCTTTAAAATATCTTCACTTAAACCTGGTAGCAATGGTGTACTGGATATGTTGAGTCCCGATTAGATAGCAACCACATAATATGGTGAAAACCTGAGTAACTTCTAACGTATTGTTTGTGGTAGAACCACATTTAAGTTAAAACTAAACGGGAAAACCACTTGAAGGTAAATTTCATACGGATATGAGAACGTGACTTCAGAATATTCATGCAATTTGCCATTGTACAAATTCTTAAATATTTGTTACACAAACATAAGAACACATTACTGAAATACTGGGTGGATTTCTATCAATAAACTAGTGACTATAATATTTTTTATGACACTTATTTTAAGGCTCATTAGAGAGTCCGTCTGGGTATCTATTTAAAATAAAATAAAAATAAAATACTTTATTCATCACGTAAGCGAACATAGTTGCACTTATGATAAGTCAAGATACATTAAATTGATTATATTAATAATTATTATTAATACTAATGGTCACTCATATAACTACCGACATTTTTATTGGGAGTAAATCTATGATGAGAAATAACCAAAAACAAAAAACAAAAAAGCCAGTTCGGGCTGGCAGGAAAGGGGATATAAAAAAAGAGATCATTTTATTAAAATAATGGGAGGAACGCGTCGCGATCCTAACCGGTGAGGACACTACAGGCCCTAGCCTAGCTAACCTACCAGCCTTTCACTAGCTACCTAAACGATGACGACCCGAAGAAGAAAGACAGAAAGAAACTCCGGGCTTACTTTTTTGTCATCAATTGTTCATTGTTTCTTTCACTTTTTTTTCAATGCTTTTATGCTGTATGCTGTCAGATTAGTTATATAAGCTAATGCACGCACATCACCGTTGAAATGAGATAAAATCCAGATGAAGGGATTTAGGGAATACCTGGACAGGCATGTACAAATACGTAAAACTGGACTAACATAGACTCTAACATGACATGGAGAACCCATATTGGACACATTTGTACTAAACTAAATAAGTATTCATACGCACTATACATGCTTAGAAAGGTAGCGAACCAACAAACTTTATTGACTGCTTACCATGCTTATGTGGAGTCTACATTAAGATATGGCGTATTATATTGGGCAAACTCTTCGTATATAAATACTGCTTATAAGGCACAGAAAAAGTGCATTAGATCAATGTGTGGGCTTCATCAGACTGATTCATGTAAGCCTTACTTCCAAAACTTGAAAATTTTAACGCTTCCTTCGATATATGTGTATGAAGCGTCTCTTTTGGTTAGATCTGACATTAAAAACTATAAAACTCTAAGAAGCACTAGACATAAAACTCAGTTATCTACCCTAAAAACTAGAACAAAACTCTATAAAGATAGTATATTTAGTATGGGGATCCAAATTTACAATAAGTTACCATCAACAATTAAAGAAACAGGCTCACCTTATGTGTTCAAAAATAGACTAAGAATTCTTTTGCTAGATAAGACCTATTACTCAATAAAATAATTTCTTGATGACAAAATTTAAGAGGAAATAAATTATATTATATACTATTAGAATAATTATAATAAAATAACTCATTGACATTTTAATTTTAGAATATTGTATGTAAGTACTGCATAATGCATAAAAAAGATTATAATGGAATTGTATCACTTTCTTAATAGACTAGGTTAATGAATGTAATAAATGTCTCTGCTCACTCATTTGCATGCCCAGTAAGGGTTGAATACGGTGAGACTTTTTATCACTACATAACATCTGTAACATGCATGTAACCTGTATTCTGCAAATAAAATGATTTGATTTGATTTGGACATAATACAAAAAAATAATAAAATAACGGTGTACAACGTGCATTCGCCTACATTTACAAAATTATTTTTGTTGTATTGCTTTTCCTACTTTCTTAATAAAATTAAACTTATAAAGGCAAGCGCAACAAAATGATCGGTCGGTCGTCTTCCCTAAATTTATATTATATGAATGAGGGAATATTTATAATTGCAGTACTTAGGTTACATACCTAATAGTCACAGAACATTTAAAATTATTGTAATGTCAATATTAAAGATAGATACAGATAAGACACTTTATGCAATCAATCACTAGTAAGTGTTAACAGGGTTGGCCATGGTGTGCTGGACCACTTCTCCAACTCGTCTTATCATATAGGTAATCCGCTACATTATAATACGCCCTAGACATTAACTCGCGCCTAACATAACACTTGAACTTGTGTCCGGGCAAATCGGCTACTTCGGAGGGAAGTTTATTGTAAAATTTAATGCTATTCGCTAAGTATGATTTACTAGTTTTACAGAGCCTAAAATTTGGAACAACTAGTTTATTCTTATTTCTAGTGTTCCGACAGTGCAAGTCACTGTTTTTCATAAAAGTACTAAGGTTTTTGCGGACATACATAATATTCCGGAAAATGTATTCGGCCGACAAAATCAGTATATTAGCCTCCTTAAACAGTTCCCTAAGGGAATCACGAGATCGAAGGTTGTAAATAGCGCGAAGCGTTCGTTTCTGTAAGACAAAAATGGTCTGCAGATCTGCAGCAGAACCCCACAGAAGAATGCAATATGACATAATGCTGTGGAAGTAAGTAAAATTAATTAATTATCTACTGAAACCCCGAGGAAAACCGTTGAGGGAACTAATTCTAGTTTATTTCCATCTAAATCAATATTTGGTTCATTTTTATTACTCAGAGGCGAGAATCGGACACATTTAGTTTTTGCCGCATTTAATAGTAAATTGTTAGCTGAAAACCAGTTAAAAATCAAACTAAGTACTTTATTGGGCTCCACAAAATTTTGTTCCCTTTTATTTATCTTAAAAATTAACGAGGTGTCATCTGCGAATAATACTACATCTGCCATATTGTTAATCATGTAAGGCAGGTCATTAATGTATACTAAAAATAAGAATGGACCCAAAATTGATCCTTGAGGAACCCCAATCCTAACTGCGGACCCTACAAAGGAGACATTATCAATAAATACTTTTTGTTTGCGGCCTGATAAATATGAAGATATTAGTTTAAGCCCTACTCCTCTAATACCATAATGGTGTAGCTTTAGGATGAGGGTACTGTGATCGACGCAATCGAACGCCTTAGAAAGATCACAAAATACCCCTAAAGCATCCTGTGATCCCTCCCAGGCATCCAGCACAGCTTTTACCAATGCACATCCAGCATCTTGCGTGGACCTACCCTTTGTAAAACCGAATTGCCTATCATGTAAGATCTTATTTTTATTACTTGCTTTGTCTATATCTGCAATCAAGCAACGACTTAGCATTTTTTCAGTACATCATAACCAGTCAATCTAAATATCAAAGACGCAAATCGATGTCATGAAATTGTTTATGATTTAAAGTTTTGGGTCGTAGCTAGCTGCTAAATTCCAATGAATTCATGAAAATACTTAATTATTAGATCAGCGTCTATATTGAAATCTATACATATAAATAAAATTGGAGTGTCTGTTTGTAATCTATACTCTATACATATAAATAAAATTGGAGTGTCTGTTTGTAATATTGAAATAACCGTTTTTTACTACATGTATATGAACATATATACGGTACATACACCAAAATAACATTTTTTACAATTTTTTCTGTCTGTTCCGGCTAATCTCTGAAATGGCTGGACCGATTTTGACGGGACTTTTATTGGCAGGTAGCTGATGTAGTAAGGAGTAACTTAGGCTACTTTTTATCCCGGGAAAACTCCTTCACGCGGGCGGAGCCGCGGGCAACATCTAGTCTATACTAATATTATAAAGCTGAAGAGTTTGTTTGTTTGTTTGTTTGAACGCGCTAATCTTAGGAACTACTGGACCGATTTTGAAAATTCTTTCACTAATAGGAAGCTACATTACTCATGAGTGCTATAGGCTACTTTTTTTCCACGCGGGCGGAGCCGCGCGCAATGCTAGTAAAATATATTTTAGAGAACCATAGATGTCATACCCTACGTGTATTCTACGCTTTTACCCTCCAAATTATTTGTTCGCCTCGGTGGCGTAGTTGTATTACGGTACGACTGCAATGTTGAGGTCTCGGGTTCGATACCCCGGCAAAGTGATATTGGATTTTTCTATTCAGTATCAGCCCGGAGTCTGGAATTTGTGTCCGATATGGCGATAGGCACGCCCCCTATCACATCATGGGACGGAATACGCACGGCGAAAAGTGGGTGCATAAGTTGCGCCTCTGCCTACCCCTTCGGGGATAAAAGGCGTAGGTATGCGTATGCGTAATTATTTTTTAATTCTTCTTTCTCCTTGTGTATATAACTCAGTGTTCCCAGTAGCGGGCAGTAGCACGAGTCCGGCTCGTGATTTTGAACTGTTCAATCAGCACTGGAGCGGCTTCGGGCAAATTTCCGCACGCTGTGGGGCTTGCAGCAAGCAATCGCTCTATTTATCTGACATATAAAGTACATTATACATTACTAATTGCATAGTAACTCTATTTAAAGAACCACTTACGGCCAACCTTATTTTAAAATCTTCATGTTAGAACATGGATGTTCAACATGCCCCGTAATATTATATTAACGTAAGTATGTATGCTATCGACATTTATGTATTACTTTCTTCTAATAATGTATTGACGGATTAAAATAGAATGGAAATGAAAATAACTCAATGTTAAAAAAATCACACTATGTAGTGATTTTGCATAATATTTGGCAACAATATAGCAGTAAATTGGACAACTATTCAGACATTAATTTCATATTTATTTGGAAAACATGTGGTGAGCCATGATTGGAACACTTAACCTGAGATCAGTAAATAACTTTAAACTTTATTACAATTACAATTATTATTAATACATCAATTCACGGCGGCCGCTGCACTAGGCTCTAAACCTGTGTCGCAGTGACCAATAAGAATTAACAAAATATATATAAAATGAAATAATTATAAAACGAATAATTAATATATATAAAATGGAATAATATAAAATAATTATAAATATTGGCAAAACACAATAAAACTTACCTAACATTCAATGTCGAACAAATTAGGTAGGTATGTTGTTGCAATAGTAAAAACAATTAAATTTATTTATATTATTATTTATTTAAATGTAAAATTCATGGAAATCGTAACTTGACCACCGCCACGACGCACTACAGAAAATGACAGCTTTTTTAAAATGACAGTGCCTTTGGAACCAATCATAGTTGCATTCTCATGAATTCAAATGGTTTATTACTAGGAATTTTGTGAACTTGGCTATGTTAGGAAACGGGCTACGTTCAGTCACACTACCTTATAAGGATTCGACATAGAGAGAAAACCCGAGTTCCAATAAAATTTTCGAAGATGTGTAAACTCAATTTTTATTGTCAGAGTGTTAAAAAAACCTAAGTCCTTGCAATCATTAGAACCATTTAATACAACACTGATGTTATACCTTTATCAGTCACTAGTGCATATTACATACGTACGTGTATTTCACACGGCTGATTTCACCACATGTTGATAAACTCCTTATCCGCCCTACAACTTTTGGTTCCACAGGTAATAGGTACGATGTATTTGTTTGTAAAGCGTTATATACAAACTAGCTGTTGCTCGCAGCTTTGCCCGCGTGAAAAGACTCTCCCACTGCAAAAGTCCTTTTAACACAGTACAACGCCAGCGCCATCTACTTAAAGAATCACATTAAAAATATCCATTATATCCTATGGGAGCAAATTACCGGGGTAAAAAGTATGTCTATGCTTTAATCCAGGATATGATCTAATTGTGTGGCAAATTTCATCCAAAGCCGTTTATAATAATTGTTTCTGCGTTTACTTCTAACAAACATATTACATTCGCATTTATTATATTAGTAAGATTGTTATCTGGAATTTTATCAGGAACCGGTGATACTGTCCCTCGTTTATAGCCAAACCTTTTCCTCGGCATTATCGGTAATTTATTAAGTAAATATTACCAGCTACCACTTCAAATGATTCAGCATATTATGCTGCCAATATTACAATTATCTACCTATTGTTTTTATTATAATGGTGAAATGTGCAATACAATTCTTTAATGAGAAAACTATGTCCTCAGCTAATAAACATGTATTCCATTTGGTAAGAATACAGGGTAAAACAAAACATTAGTAAGTGGTGAAATTGGTTAAAGATACAGTTCTTTACAGATATTATGTGTTTTTTTAGTAGCTGAAATATTTTAAAATAGGGAACGTGCACGTCGTAAGTCCTGCCATCTGGTGGCGCAATCTGAATCGTTCAGTCTATCGATGCTTGACATTGACTAAAAGGATGAGAAATAGCATTTAATTTGTTGATAATGTATTGCTGTGCATCTGGGTGCGCCAAAACATAAAAATAAACAAATCAAATGGTGTGAAATTCTATTATGTTTCCAAGAATAGTGCATAAGTTGCCTAATTCCATGGTTCTGTGAAAATGGGAGCTAGTTATTTTGATGTTATTCAAGCAAAATTAGGAGGTTATGCTCCCTTAATAATACAAATTAATACATTATTTGTATTGAATATTATCTTCAAAACTTCTTTATTTTTATAATTTACGTAATGAGACATTTCTAAATGCGTTTGGAACTCATAATTATGTATGTTTTATACAGCTTTTATTATTTTTGTCGATTTTCACATAACCATTGAATGTAAGTACTTTTTTTTTTGGGTAGGAGACCCTGCAGTCAACACCGGGGCAAACCTGCGAATGGGATACTTGGAGTCCCCCGGCTTAGCGACTGCAGGGGCCTGGGAGGGGAGTGGAGGAGGAATATGAAAGGGAAGGTGGGGGAAGGGAGGAAGGTTCCCAGGATGGGCGGAAAGAGAGGGTGCCAGGAAATGTTCGCGGGCCCTTTTAGGCCTCAATGTGATTTAAAACCAAGAGGTAAACACACTGACTGTGTGCCTCGGCCCGCAACTAATGTCCCCCCGTGCATGGGCGTGCATTGGGTGTGAAGACCCAGCGCACAAGAATTGCCTCGGGGGGCGGAATGTAAGTACTTAGGTACTATTCATGGAAACATAATAGAATTTCACACCATTTGATTTGTTTATTTTTATGTTTTGGAGCATCCAGATACACAGCAATTCATTATCAACAAATTAAATGTTATTTTTCATCCTTTTAATATGATTTTTTACGTCAATGCCAAACATCGATAGACTGAAAAAGATTCAGATTGCGCCACCAGATGGCAGAGCTTACGACGTGCACGTTCCCTATAGGAGGTGATTCCACTAACATCTTTGAGTAATGATTCTTATGTTTACGCTAATGTTTTATATTGAAATAAAACTACTTAACGTTTAAGAACGGATCAGATAAGTGGTTTATTTCAATGTTTTAGTAACAAATCAAGTTCATCTGGCGGTGATATATCCTACCATAGTACCGACAAGCAGACAAAGAAATGACAAATTGCTGCCTGCATTATACTAACGATGAGCAATGATGTCGAATAAAAAATAAAATCATTACCCTATTGTATGGTCTACTATTGGCTCTGGTGGCTGGGTACTAATGGTAATGAGAAAACTCTATTTTATTTCCGAAATAATTTATTGATATTAGCGCCATCTAGTAACAATGATTGATACTAAACGCTGTATTCAGAGCATTTTACGATAGATGGAGTGTAGGGCTATACCATAAGCTCCTGAGACTAAAATATTATTCCTACAATAAATCATCGTTCACGAAAGAAAATTACATAGTTAATATTATACGCAAAATCAGCAGTGGTATCTCAAGATTCACCTAATATGGACAATATTTAGAATCGAACTAATATGGGCTTAGGGTTTCATAGCAGCTGAAATATAATTATTATAACATCTAATGCCTCTACTGAAACATTGTAATGTCATCAGAAAACATGCTGGTCGCAGACCGAAAACTAAACTAAGTTAGTAATTAGTATACCTTATCTGATTATCTCGCAAAGCTAAGATATATTTTCATACTTGTGTAATGTGTACCTACAGACTACAGACAGCAAACGATGTAAACGAAGCTATACTTAAGTACTATGTGTATTTTTTTCAGCTCTATGAGCTAAGCTAAACTAACTTGGTATAGTTCTTGGTTTGCAATCGGCGTGAAATCTGACAAAATAGTACTTAATAAAATGTTTCCACTAAGTGTATTATAACTATTGGCCTTTGTATAGTTGTGTGTCTGCTGGTATTATATGGATAAAGAAAGCGTTAATTCATAACAATCTACATTATATCACTAATGATACTAAAATAGAGTTTATTTCTAATTTTTCAGCCTTTCCTAGTACAGGCGACCGACAGATTTTATTATTGCACACCATATTAAAGTCATAGCTTTTGCTTGCGGCACCGCCTGCGTGAAAACGTTTTTCCGGGAGTAAAGTCCCGCTATTCTTTTTCCCGAGATAAAAAATAGCCTATGTGCTATTATAAACTATCTCTGTGGCAAATTTTATCCAGATCCGTTCAGCCGTTCTGGCGTGATTGAATAACAAACAACCATCCAAACTTTCGCATTTATAATATTATTATAGATTGCCGAACTACAATGTAATGTAACAAAAGACCAATGCTATCGGAACGACCTTTTGATTAGTTTTCGAACGACCGCGACGCGTCGTGTCGGCCGACGCACTCAATTTTCACTCGTTCTTCTAGTGCGGACTATACGGTCAAACAAGTTTATGTCACATGCCCTTGCGCATTTGAGGGGGGGGCAACGGGTATAATTGACCACCGCGCTATGCGCGAAACAGGTGTTTTAGAAGGTCTGAGGATGATTGCTTGGCCCCATAGTATAAAAATATTAAAATATCTATGATTCAGAAACGAAAGCCTTACAAAACCTAAAAATGTGATTGTTCGCAAGATACCACAACGTAAAATTATTTTGTCTGTTCTGGGCGGTCCGGCTAATTAGCTGAACCGATGTGAACGTAATTTCATTGGTAGGTATTACAGGAACGCCGAATAAATTGTTTATTCCTCTTATATCGTATATTGTAAGGTATCTTTAATAAAGGTAATAACTTTATAATGTTGACATTAAATTACGCAGGCGTAAAGAGTGAAAACTGTGCAGTCATCTGCCAGTGACGCAGTTTCATGGAGGACAAATGACAATTAATATTTTAGTAAAGTAAATATTTTCGTTTAAATTTATTAAAACAGTAATATTCTCGAGAAATTTAAAAGACAATTTCAGAATCTAAGAAAGGTAAAAGTTCCAGCAAATGTTAAAATATTTGGTAGAGGGAAATGTATATTCCTAGATATGTCAAAAGCATTTGATTTTGTGGACCACAGTTTACTAATTTATAAATAAGACAAGTATGGGATTAGAGGCAACGCACTAGAGTGGTTCAAAAGTTTTCTTGGTAATAGGCAGCAATGTGTTGAGATACATAAATTTACACATAATAATAAAACATTCTTTAGATCGCAATACCGGACCAATCACTGCGGTGTTCCGCAGGGAAGCATTCTGGGGCCTCTTCTATTCCTACTATACATAAATGATTTACCTAATATAACTTCTCATAATTGTGTACTGTACGCCGATGACACAACACTTTGTATAGAACGCAATCATAAAAATCACACGATATACGAAAATGACATAAATAAAACGCTCAGTAAAACAATATCCTGGTTAAAATATAACAATTTAAACATAAATATTAACAAAACAAAAATGATACAATTTCAAACTTATAATAGCAAATGTTCTCAAATTAAAATTATACACGATAATGATGCTATAGAAGAGGTTGATAGTACTAAATTTCTTGGTATAATTATAGACAAACACTGCAATTGGAAAACACACATAGAAGAACTTTGCAAAAGGATTGACAGATTTGTGTTTGTCTTACACAGAATAAGATGTGTGGCCAGCACAAGTGCGGCTCTCTGTACTTATCATGGATATGTTTCATCCATTCTTAGGTACGGCTTAATAATATGGGGTAATTCTTGTCACTTAATAAGAGCGTTTAGAGCACAAAAGAAATGTATCCGTTCAATATGCGGTGCACATCCGTTTGATAGCTGTGTTGCTTTATTTAAGCAATGTAAAATATTGCCACTACCTTCACTATATATATTTGAGATTTGTGTCTTTGTACATAGGAATACACAGTTGTTTGATATGCATAATGATCTTGTACGTAGGCCAAGTCGCAAACATTATAAATTATATGTTCCGAAACAGAGGATACAACTGTTTTCTAATAATGTATATTGTATGGCAATAAGAGCCTATAATAAATTACCAGACTACTTCAAAACTCTTAAATTTAATGTTTTCAAATGTAAATTATTTAATTTCCTACTAGATAAGTGTTATTATTCTGTTAATGATTTCCTAAATGAAAACCTAAATTAAAATATTTGTACGCTGAAAACGGCAGAATACTATTGTGCTTATATTATGAATAACATGTAACAACATTTTACAGTATTCTACAAATAAATGATTTATTATTATTATTATTATTATGTATCTTTCCTGCGGGAAATCACGGCACGAAGGCCGGTCCTTTTGGAAGGCTTGCGTGGGGATATGGATCCAACACGTAGAGGCCCCTTTAAGATACGTTACTCTAGTTGGGGTGTGTACACCTTGTAGGTACTCTCTCTGTCTGTACTTATGGAAATACAGCCAAAGACAGCGCGCGCAAGGTGCAAGGACTATTGCGGAGAAGATGGGAATTATACCGGGTCTATGGATGGGATCTAGCTGGACTGGTTGCTGGGCTATTGATTGAGACAACGGGACGCCTGCCAAGTAAAATGTCTCAATCATTTGTAATCAAGGCAGACGGTGACTTGCCCCCCACTAGATGGGCATCCCAAAAGCGGCGCATGCCAAGGACGCAACATCGGTGTGGGTGGCTAAAGGGTGTCGAGAGGTGTGCACCGATTTCACCATCGCGGGTCGCTAACGCGTCCCGGAGCGGGTTTCCTCGCTATTACGCAGCTTGAGCACTTCCACCCTGGAGCTTCAGGTTTTAGCTCTTGCGATTTCCACCCCTAGCCAGCCATTTAAGGCAAGCCAAGGGTCAGGGGGTCTCATTTAGCCCCCACGGAATCGGGGTACGCGGTGTCGCCACTCACCGACGGCTCGCCACAAAGCCGCCCCTGCGGGTTTATTATTATTATTATTATATAAATCATTAAATTTATTTTGGTTTTGTAATGTAACTACATTCAGGAGGGGAAAGCCACGAGCAAAAGGTTTTTGAAAAATAATCAATTACATCGAAGCGAAATTTAAATAGATTTAGTAAATATACCTATGCTTAACTAAGCATAGGAGAGGGTGGGGTTAGAGCTTTGCTTACTTTTACTGACAAGGGGGGGTGTAAAAATACTATAATTCTGCTTACGTAATACTTGAACGGCCCTTACCAGAGATGACAATCTGAAATAATAAGGCGTTACGCAGACATTTTACGTGGGAACTGTACCTATATACCTATCTAACTGAAGCCTAGACCATTTCAGTATAACGTATTTAAATATTTGGCTGTTATGTTTGTTAAACATAACAAAACCAGGGAAATTGCGTAACAAAACCAGGGAAATTACGAGTGGGATTGTGAAGTTTAATAACGTTTCAGCAAAAAAAAATCCTGGATCACACTACACTGTGCCTAATACAGTACAGTGATGTGACTCTCCTATGGTAGAAAAAAGACATGATGAGCACGTATGATTTATCTATACTCGTATGTGATAAATGAGACGTAACACATTAGCAGTTATCCATTCCGCAATCCCCTCCCCTTCTCCCATTGACGCCTAAACTGTCAGTAATACTGGACAATTTGATCGTTTGCAGCCCGCGTAATAAAGTTTGTTAATGATGCAACATTTGAAGACAATACACACAATAACATCCAATTATAAGAGATGTAAAGCAAACAGACCGTCACTTCACCACTGTCAATATTAACTTTATATCTATAGAAATTACACACACAACATACTAGAGATAGCACGCAGTTTCATCCAGAATACTAATTAATTGTAGATATTATAATGTGTCTTAATTTTTACAATATCTGAGATAAATGTTGGGGAGATTATGTTTAGAATGAAGTTCCATTATTACCGAGGCAAACTGTAATATAAGTTACTTAAATAATATTCAAAATTAATATTCAACGGACAATGGTACTGTCTGAAAAATATAATATTACACTGCACAAACAAAAATAATATTATTCCAAAACAAACCAACCACGGCGTTACAACAATAATGATAGTTTATTAGTCTATTTCAGCACTACTGTTTGCCGTTTGATAATAGCGTGCGGAGATGTGCGGAAAGTGTGTACCCAGCCCGCCAGCTGATCCCACCGCAAACTTTGGAGATACGACTTGTACATAGAAGGTATAAAATTATATCATACGCGCTCGCTATACGAGTAGCGCGCTGGACATCAGAATGCCAGGATCGTGTCACCAAAAACCTTCGATACCCCACCGAACCTGGTGTCAGTCCATCAATAGCCATTAAATTCAATTTCAAAATAGTAAAATAAATACTATTCTAATTTCAAATTCTGTCGTTGAATACATAAATCGATTAAGATACATCGATTAAATAAATTGCATTAATCCTGGCATGCTGAAGTGATTAAATTGGATTAATACGTTTTGGGGGAAATGGTCACGATGAAGCAGGACTCGGAGGCGCCGCGCGTGCAGGAGGAGATACCCCACGACCACTTATACAAAGTGACGGGGCTGTCGTCTTCTAATCTGGAAAAGTTGGCTCAAGGTATGACTTGTTCTATTATTTGTGAATATGCCTGTAGCGTAATAAATGAATTAAAAAAAATAGAATTTTCCTTCCATTTGCAATGAATCATTGAGCCAATAAAAACAAACTAAACGTTCATTGCAATCGCAGCATCTGGAAAGAAAAATATTTTCCTGAAAACTTGCACTTTCATTCAACCCAATAAATGAGTTTAAAATGAAAACAAAGGCATTAAGCTGGTAATAGCAAGCCGATGGCAATCAAAGCAGAATGCGAATCATCACCAGCCATTAAACGTCAGTTGGCTCGAAGCCAGCTCGTCAAACTACGCTCGTCAGCAGACTTGCACTGAAACTCTACGCATTTAGTAAACAACTTGTGAAACCTTGAAACTCAGGTGGAAAGATAAGGTTATAAATCACGGCTACATATAAGTTGCCCATAGTGTGCCACCCAAAGAACTCATTATAGAACTACGTGTAGCGGAAAGATAAGCAGTATTGCAGCATTTCAATAAGATTCATTAAAGAAGTAAGGAGTTCACGGGTGGATTCGTTTACCTTAGATTAAAGAGTACAAATTATCATCCAAATTGTGTTTGGATTTACAAAGCTAATGGATTTACATGTTTTGTATGAAGTGCAAAAAAATAAATAAATAAAATAAATAAATGGCCACATTGAGGTAGATGGCACGATTAACGCCTTTTGTAACTTAAACAGTTAAATACTAAATATTAAATTAAATAGGTAGAAAGCCATAGTTTATCTTGGAAAAATAATTGAAGAGTCTAGACGAGACTATAGTAGGTACACTTGGTATTTATCTATAGTTGCACATCTCAAATAAATTAATGTTAATATTTATTATAGTAAAACTAGAAACATGGTATCATATAAGTAAGGTGACGTCTCTTCTGTGTACAATAAACACACAACTCTTGCTGTGGGTGACGCAAAAGCGATAATAGCCCCTTTGTACACAAAATCGCCAAATATTTTTCGTTATTCGCAAACTTCCCAATTCTATTGCGTGTATTCCTAATTTGTGGATTAGAGCTACGTTGTACACAACTGTGTCTATTTGAATGATTGTGTTACCATAGTCTCATAGAATACTGACGTGAACTGCGAGCTTTTCTGTTACGGTTCGTATGGTCAGTAATACTTCCGGAAGCTTAGAAATGTCACATCTCGTTACCTCTATAAAGTTTAGCTATGTCCCCTCAAAGCTTTTAGCAACTCAGGTCCACAGGAGTGATAACTCAATACGGGTTGTGCTGACTCAGTTGAAGGATCAAACGATAACGAAGGGGTCATTGAAAAATTTATCCAACTTTTCCGTCTCTAAAATTAATGACGCGACAGTGTAACCTGCTGTAAAGCTGGAAGTAATCCTAAAAACATATAAATAAGAAATTTAAACAAGATTTTTTCCCAATTTGATCAATACATACATGCATACATATACACTCACGCCTATTATCCCCGAAGGGATAGGTAGAGACGCAACTAATGCACCCACTTTTCGCCGTGCGTATTCCGTCCCATGATGTGATAGGGGGCGAGCCTATTGTCATATCGTGCACAAATTCCAGACTCCGGGCTGAATACTGAATAGAAAAATCCAATATCACTTTGCCCGACCCGGGGATCGAACCCGAGACCTCAACGTTGCAGTCGTACCGTAATACAACTACGCCACCGAGGCAGTCGGCAGTTTGATCAATACAGGCCGAAAATATCTTTAGGAAAATATATTATTTGTCTATGCAACTCTGCATATCTTTTATGCTATTTTTCCTGCATCAGGGCCAAAGCCATCAGATTTCGAAGAGGCGATCGCAGCGACGGGCTACGGCCGATTCAACATCTGCATGATGATATACTCTATGCCAGCGTTCTGGAGCGCGGTGTCTGTCACCAGCGCCGTCTCCTACGTATACACCCGGGCGCAGTGCGACATGAACCTTAGCCTGCTGGACATGGGCACAGTCACCGCTATGACCTATGGAGGTAGGTTTTTGTATCTACTTAGATTTGCAGAGGTCAAGTCTTTAAGGTCGCGGATGCATCTAAATCCCACTGATTGATCTGATCCCACACACACAAAGGTGATTTTTTCTATAATTCTTCATGAATTGCGGCGACCAGTTACTAAGCCCAAATCTTCTGGTTTAGATGTTCTCCCTCTATAACACAAAAAACACTCAGGAAATGTACATTTTTGACGCTTAAGCTTTTCTCGGTTTTAACGTGGAACCATCTATGTCGGTACTAGAAGCATCTCAAGTTTAAATTACGCCTCATATTTCTGTTATTATTAAAAATATTACTTTTCATATTGTCCCAGTGGAATTGTAGTGAACTCGGCAGTTTTATTGTAACATACTGCCTTTAGTTTACGCATACTCACGCCTTTTATCCCCGAAGGGGTAGGCAGAGGCGCAACTAATGCACCCACTTTTCGCCATTTTTATTGCCTTTAGTTTAGGCTTCCTCAATTTCAACATTTTCTAGGAAACCTGTTATCAGCAATTTAATTACTATGACACGACTTACAGTGGCTCAAAGCATGAACCCGCCCAAAATCAAATCAATAGGCATAAACTTATATTAACAATCTAATCTATACTAATATTATAAAGCTGAAGAGTTTCTTTGTTTGAACGCGCTAATCTCAAGAACTACCAGACCGATTTTGAAAATTCTTTCACTAATAGGAAGCTACATTACTCCCAAGTGCTCTAGGCTACTTTTTATCCCGGGAAAATATTTTCACGTGGGCGGAGCCCCGAGCAGAAGTTTAGTATTATATATTATGCTTGTGAATTTGCGTTATTTTAGTATTTATTACATTCATCATAACATGAATAAGTAAATATTAAATGCTAAACAAAGACAATTAGAACCCAAAATTGACTATAAGTACTCTTATACTATATCTTCTCTCTTTATCTCTTATACACTATATATTCCTCAGAAAAGCAAGTACATTTAATTCTGCATATTATATCAATAACACATGAATATGACTCGTTATCAACACCTCTTGCTTTATGTACACATTTAAAGCATTAAAACTCTTTATATTATGATTTATAAGTGTTGGATAAACATTAGACTTCGATAAGATTAATATTTTTAAACTAACCAGCGCAATTGCATCAAAGTGCAGTACGGTTTGCTATTTTCTAAACCAGGGGTAGGCAATCAGTCTCAAGTAGGGATCCAACAAAATATATTTTGTAATGTAGCTCCTTCATAATATACCACATATAACTTACATTTTCGGGTTAAAATAATAGCCCTACAAGATAAGATATAACCAACATTATTATTAGGCTTTTCATAATTGAACTACAATAACATCCGAACTCACAAATCCATATGTTCATGATATTTGAATCTTACTAACCTTACTTCTTACTAATATTATAAATATGAAAGTAGGTGCAAATGTTTGTTAGATGTAAACGCAGAAATAACTGAACTGATTTGGATAATATTTGGCACACGGGTAGAACATGTCCTGGATTAACACATTGGATACTTTTTATCCCGGTAATTTGCTCCCTCGGAAAATAATGGATATTTTTTATCTGATTCTTTAAGTAAATGGCGTCGTACTCGACGCCAGCGCCATTTACAAAACATAGTAATGTTTTAGTGACCTTTGTAGCGGGAAAGGCTTTCCACGCGGGCAAAAACGCGCATACTTTTGCAGTACACATTTATGAACAGATACCTACATGTCATAATAGATAGAAAAATAAGCTGTGAATCGAAGTGTTTAGCCTAAAAATAGTATAGTTACTCCTATACAATTAAATAACTAAAAACCAATACAGGACACCCTGACCTACCAGAAAACGCCCTGGTTCGCAACACGTGAACACGGCGTCAACATTTGAGTGGAAAATAATTATCGCGCGATCAAAATAAATAGTAGTATTTGTTCTCAGTAGGCATAAACAAATTAAATCGCTCACTTTCCATTGTTTACTGATTACAGTATGCAAAGAAAACGTGAACACTATCAGTAATGATACAGCCTTTTAAAGAATGATGGAAATTTTTAAGTGTGTTCGAGAGCTACTAGGATAACATAAAAAGTAAAGATACTAAAATAATTGTAAAGGAAAATAATTATACAGCAAAGTGCACATAATTTATACCGTATTAACTTTTAGATTATTCTGAATGTACCAAGTGAAATAATTTATTTATTTTGTATTTTATACATGGTGTATAAGAAGTCTTAATCTCTACCTGTCTACGACTAAATTACCGTTCATAGAAAATAAATTTAAAGCTGGGATCATTCTAGGCATGATCTCGTCAGCTATGGTGTGGGGATTCCTGTCAGACACATTGGGCAGAAAGAAGATTATGATCTGGGGCTTCGTCGCGTCCGGGCTTGTGGAGATCACCGCCGCCTTCAGCCAAAACTACGCTATGTTGCTTATCACTAGATTCGCCAGCGGGTTTCTGTGAGTGGAACTTTAATTTTATTTATTGCTTTTATGACGTGATTGCAGGATGCTTGGTGAGATATCCTATCGGCAACTTGTCATGATGAAATTTCAAAATCCTTCTCTCGGTTTTTATCTACGTTACATAAAGAACAAGTGCAAGATATACTTCTAAACGGCTTATTTTATTTTATAAAACCAGCAATGTTGATAATTCAGGATGAAAAATTTCTTTCAATATTAAATATTGTATAGTGTGTAGCTACCATAGAATCATCTGTATCAATGATAAGCGGCCCCCAAGCTTTAATAGCTCCGATGTATGGAAGATCAGTCTACCGGGAATCGGTTTGTATAGATGCTGTGTCCCTGAAGACCCCCGAAATGATACAGGTCTAGTCTAAAGCAAGATACTCTGTTAGTCTATCTGGTTCCTTTTTAAGCTCTAAGACCAGATTCTAACATTTCCTTTAACTTTTTGCAGTTTCAACGGTCCCTTTGCAGTCCTCGTATCATACTTAGCAGAGCTGCACAGAACAGAGCTCCGCGCCAGGATAATCCTGTTGACTGGCCTGTACTACACACTGGCGAACACCACGCTGCCGCTCCTGGCATGGGCGATGCTCAACAATGACTGGGACCTCGCCCTGTGGCCTGGAGTTATCGGTAATTGCTATACTATTTATGCAGGTGAAGTGAACTGCACTGAAAGTATAATTAATTAATTTGTGGCATTTTAAGTTATAATTATGAACGAGCTCAAGTCGCAATACGTGTAAATTTACAATCTTTGCTTCCATATGGATATTTTCCATGTAATATTTATATCTAAAATTTATTTTTTCAGAAATTCATTCTTGGAACCTGTTCCTCATAGCCACCGGGCTTGTTCCGTTTGTAAGTGGGCTATTGTTCATGTTGCTACCAGAGAGCCCGAAATTCCTGATGTCTAGAGGCAGGAACGAGGAGGCGATGACCATCTTCCGCAAGATATACGCTTTGAATACTGGCAAGGATCCTGCGGACTTCCCAGTAAGTGAATTTTTAAAAAGTAATGCATATTCATAGCACTAATATTTCTAATACAAAATAGTAATATCACCTTAAAGTTTAGAGTACGAAGCACTGCAAATCACTATACTATACTACAAGTACAAACACTAAGTTTTCCAAAGCAAGTTGGTTCTCATTTTAGTCAAACAGGAACACGATACAAAAGAAATACCCAGTGGTACCATGCCAGAGTCAAGAGTCTATTACCTAGCAAGCTGCAAAGAAAGTCTGTATTCCCACAGATAAAGGTCCTTGTGGAGGAGAGCCAGGACGAGCAGGCGCGCGGCATGGCGGCGCTTCGCGGCGGCGGGGCGCAGCTGGCGCCGCTGTTCAAGCCGCCGCACGCCAAGTGGCTCGTGCTGCTGTGCTTGGTGCACTTCGGCTCTATGCTTGGGTAAGGATTATGATAAGCAAACGAGCAAGTGGATCTCCTGGTGGTAAACTGTGGGTTTCCAGTTGGGTGCTAATAAGGTATCAAACTGCTGTCTCTACTGTGGCGATTAAGTGCTTTGATTGTAAATGTTTTACACATGGTTTTTTTTTCAAATTAGAATTTACATTAAAGAGAGACTAGTTCTTTCCTTTCTTCCCTACATCCTTACATAGTAGATTTAAAACAAAGTAGCCCGCCGCCTCTGTGCGCGATAATCTCAAAAACTACCGAACGGATTTCGATGAAATTGATATGGCGATAGTTTGAGACCCTGGGAAGGTTTTTAGGTTACTTTTTATCCCGGGAAAATATTCAGCGGGACTTTTTTCCTGGGAAACTCATTCACGCGGATGAAGCCGCGAGCAAAAGCTAGTAAAAATATTAAATTGACTTTTATTTCTGAAGCATTTTAGGTGTAAAGTCTTATGTTACAACTTAAAATATGCAATTCGTCCAAAGCTTCGGGTTGTCCAATAAAATCATTTATAACCCGCCAACGTGCGTGGGAAAGCGTGGGATAGGTCCAGAATGATTCAGTTTCACTGTCAGCTGCCATACATATTAGTTGTGACGGTTGTAATTGTGCCGGCAGCGATTGGCACGAACCGAACTGTTTCGGATATTGACTATACATTGCTGGTTTGCTTCAAGTAATCAATGAACACCAGCACATAGCTGTGCAATTGATGTACGTTATTTGTTGATATATAATTATTAGTCAACACATTAGTTCAGTTAACACGTCAAGTAATTATTTCAATTAAATTAGAATAAATTAAAGCTCCATGACAATAATGAATAAATCGTGAGTACACAAATTACGCGTCTGCCAACTTCTTAAGGGATATATAGATAACCTTACGTGTACATCTCACCTTTTCCCTTTATCCGTAAGCCACTCTACCATGCCATCGATAAAAAAAAACGTCATTCTGCAGTAAAAAGTACACATAAACTATATTGAAATGCTCCAGGACAAACACCATCCGCCTGTGGTACCCGCAACTGGCAGCTATGATTGGCTCCGACGCCTCAGACAGCCTCTGCTCTGCTATCGCGCCGACGCCAGTTCCGGCGGTAACGTCGGCCGTGACGCCAGCCTGCGAGCCGATACACACGGACATGCTCACCTACCTGCAGAGCGCCGCCGTCGGCGTCGGGTCAGTCCTTACCTACAGCATCGGCGGGGCTATCATAAACAGGTGTGTTTTTTTTACATTAAGCTATCAGCTATCCCCAATATTATGATGTCGGTGGAAGCGCATTATTTGGAGGCTAAAACGTGACAGTAAACGAGTGTCAAACTTAAAAACAACAAAAACATTTAGGAACATTGTAATCCTACATTATGTGTATGATGTTATATAGACATCACCGCTTCGGCAATTTTCCTCAGGTCAAACAGTACCTAATATATACGTTCTGTTTTTTCATCCGATTTAAACGACAGAAATTCAGTATAGAGAACGTGCACGTCGTTAGCACTGCCATCTAGTGGCGCAATCTGACTCATTTTCAGCCCATCGATACTTGGCATTGACGTACAATATTCATCAATAGGATGAAAAATAACATTTAATTTGTTGATAATGTATCGCTGTGTATCTGAATGCTCCAAAAAATAAAAATAAACAAATCAAATGGTGTGAAATTATATAATGTTCCCAAGAATAGTACCTAAGCAGATACTTACACTCCCTGGTTATGTGAAAAATAATAAAAGCTGTATAAAATATACATAATTATGAGTTCCAAAAGCATTTAGAAATGTTTCGTTACGTAATTTATAAAAATAAGTATGTATTGAAGATAATATTCAATCCAAAAAATCTGTAATTAAGGGAACATAACTTCCTAATTTTGCTTAAATAACTAGCTCCCATTTAAAAAAAAGCATATTCTGGACACGCTGGGTATTAATAACATTCGGCCGGAACACATATTTTATCATTTTTGTCATATTGAAAGAATAAATTATAAAGAAATTATTGTGCTAGTTCTAGTTTCTTTTTTATCCAGCTGTGGCTCTTGTGTCGATTTGTGCTGCACCCTATAGTTCGTGCACGCTCCCTATAGACAATTGCGAACGAGTTAACAAGTCAATCAACTCTACTTCTCAGACAAGGAACTCAATGTAATGGTTAGCAGTAGGTACATTGTAATTTAAAAGTGTGGTACTTGTAGCAGGACTACCCTTGTCTGTGGATATCAGATACTATATAAGGGCATAGCCAACCGGTCTAGACTTGGCTATTAATATTAAATTTTGTCCCATTTAAGATTCAAAAATATCCTTTTCCCCAACAGATGCGGTAAGAAGCTGGTGACTGGAGTGTGCAGTATCGCCAGCGCCGCAATAATCATGGTCTTGCCATTCTTCGGGGTGAGCTCGCTGGCCGTGGTGCTGATGGTGACTAGCGCCCTCGCTCTCACCGCTCTCAGCAGCTCTTCACTCGCCAGCATCTGTGTCGACCTGTTTCCGACATCCCTCAGGTAACTCCACTTATGTCTATAATATAATGTGTACACTAGATAAGGAATTACAAATGAGTTGAAAAAAGTCCAATGAAGTATATCCCTTGTATAGGTCAACTAACTGGTTATTAAGAAGGCTTATTTTCGAAAAGAGTACCTTACATTACGTTTTTCGTTCCTAAAAATAAGGTTCATTATATTTATTTGATTGTAGACTGTTTTTGTTAGTTTTGTCAATAAAAGTCTAGATGGCAGTAGCTGTGCATACATTTTTACTTATCTTTTGATATATTGCAGAGTTATGGCAATGGCGACGTTCTTCATGTGCGGGCGCGTCGGCACCGTGATCGGCACGATTATCTTCCCCGCCCTCATCAGTTACGGTTGTATTCCGCCTTTCGCCACCATTGCTGCAGTTTTAGCTGGTAAACATTATATTAATTTCTTTTAATTTTATATAGGCTCGCCCCCTATCACATCATGTGACGGAATAACGGTGAAAAGTGGGTGCACTAGTTGCGCCTCTGCCTACCCCTTCGGGGATTAAAGGCGTGAGTGTGTGTGTGTAATTTTATGTAACTAATTTAAGAAATATAGATCTCTCCTGATTTCAATAAATAATAGAGCCATCTATCGCAATTTTTAGTAACTAGAATGGTTAATTGATATTTCCGGTTACAAATATCAATATTTTTACTCAGCCTAGTTCACTCCTCGGTAATTTATAAATTTAATTGAAATATTATTTTAACGCTTTTAATGCACCTACAATATGAAAATGTGCAGCAGCGCAATTCCAAGTAGTTTAAATACATTGACTACGACTTAGTACATACGTATTACCAGAGATGGTGCTATATTAAATTTAATATTTTTAATTTCAGTGTGTGGCTTCTCCAGTTTCCTCGTACCAAACACGACACTCAAGAAATTACAATAGTATTTATTTGTGTATGTTATATTTTTGTAAATAGTATGTGATGTGAAATATTTAAGGTATTTTGTAATTGAAGACTCGACGAGTGGAGACACACCAACAGTTTAGCCTGTTGTCACTTTTAAAGGAGAAAACCAAGAAGTTATTGTTTTTATATAGATGATAAACCTTTTAATTCTTATGGGATCTACAAATACACTGCTGACACAGGGCTAGCGTCTCACCGGACTATGAGAGTGAAGGAGTAGCGAGTGCACCTGTGTACAGGAAACGTGCACGTCGTAAGCTCTGCCATCTGGCGCGCAATCTGAATCTTTCAGCCTATCGATGTTTGGCATTGACGTAAAATATTCATATTATATAAAAGGATGAAAAATAATATTTAATTTGATGATAATGTATTCCTGTGTATCTGGATGCTCCAAAACATAAAAATAAACAAATCAAATGGTGTGAAATTCTACTACGTTTCCAAGAATAGTACCTAAGTAGGTACTTATTGCCCCCCGAGGCAATTCTTGTGCGCTGGGTCTTCACACCCAATGCACGCCCATGCGCGGGGGGACATTAGTCGCGGGCCGAGGCACACAGTCAGTGTGTATACCTCTTGGTTGTTAATCACATTAAGGCCTAAAAGGGCCCGCGAACATTTCCTGGCACCTTCTCTTTCCGCCCATCCTGGGAACCTTCCTCCCTTCCCCCACCTTCCCTTCCATATTCCTCTCCCACGTCCCCCCCAGGCCCCTGCAGTCGTCAGCCGGGGGACTCCAGTATCCCAATCCCAGGTTTCCCCCGGTGTTGACAGGATCGCCTACCCAAAAAAAAAAGTAGGTACTTACATTCAATAGGTGTTGTGAAAATCGACACAATAATAAAAGCTGTATAAAACATACATGACTTTGAAAAGCATTTAGAAATGTCTCATTACATAATGGCGCACGTGTTCCCTCCTTCCTATAATCCTGGGTCCTTCCGCCGTAACGTGAAGAAGCAGCTTAGTAGGCCGGCATGATTGTGTCGAGTGGCATTAGATAACCATCGACTGCCATTCGATACTCTTTCTGGACGGCATCGCGCTTACCATCAGGCGAGGTGCAGTCACTTTGCCGTGCCCGGATAAAAAAAAAAAAAAAAAAAAAAAAAAAAAAAAAAATAATTTATAAAAATAAAGATGTTTTGAAGATAATATTCAATACAAACAAATCTGTAATTAAGGGAACATAACCTCCTAATTTTACTTCAATAACATCAAAAGAACTAGCTCCCATTATAAAAGCTTATTCTGGCCATGCTGGGTAGCAATATTTAGCCAGACCCCATATTTTATCATTTTTGTCCTAATAAAAGAATATATAAATAAATTATAGCTTTGAAAGGTTCCTTTTTTATCCACATGTGGCTCTTGTGTGGATTTTGTGCTGCCCCTATAGCTCGAGCACGTTCCCTATTGCGCGCACACTTGTGCACTATAATATCTCCTGCGTACCTGGCTGATCTCAGTGGAGAATGACCGCCGTGGCCGAAATTCGGCTAGGAAGCGATTATTATTATTACTTTACTGACACAGCGTTTAAATACGTTGCTACATTATTCCACTATTCTAAAGGGAGTGGGTGTAATAAGTGATTAAATAGGATATAAATGAAACTTGTTATATTAAAAATATTTCTCTTTCTTTATTTATAATTTATCATAATGCTATCGTCCATCATCAGTCAGACACAACTTAACAATAAATCGGCGATTCAGGGACAAATTGCTATCTACATTATTAAGACTTCTTATACATTCATGCGGACAATTTAATAACAAACTGATTTCCAGCCCTTTCTAAAAAAAAAATTTTTTTTGTTTATAATTGGATAATTCCGTGGACTATTGGGACAAAATACTGGGAGCAATATATTGGTATTGTATATGATACCAAAATCGCAACGGACAACATAGGTTATTGCACAAACTATAATTATGATTGTGATTTTGTAAACTTCTGTCCATAAACAGTAGAATCACTATATAAAGTCCAGCATAGCACTTCGTTATTTTAAGTCTCGTGCACTTTACAAGAGGACTGATATCTCATAATTATGAAATCAGTTATTATTAAAACGCCGCACCATTAACTACGTCAGTCTAATGCGTTGACTAAACTGTAACATAAATGATGCTGGGGTGATTTGTGACTACACGTTTGTACAATGCCTTCCGTATTGTGATAAGCTGCCTTGAAAATATTCGGGGTGTGACGAATTCGCTTCCTGTGCCTCAATTCTATATTACAAACCGTGTTTTTAGATGTACATCTAACTTAACAATTGCTGAGAACAGCGTTAATACGCGTCTAAAATGTAGCTAATTAGCAACGCCTTGCTTTCTTACCACAAAAAATCAGATACAAAATCGAGCATACCATGTTTTTTATTTGGTTTACTTTAAAGTTTTGATAGGTAAAAAAAAGCGTATTGCAATACAGAATTGAGGCGATATCTTTGAGATATAAAAGCTATTTTATACACGGATTGTTCGCTATTCACGCGTCACCCTCGGAACACGCCGCGACTACAGGGCACAGGGCACAGGGCACAGGACCTCCAGCCCTCCAGAGCCCGGGATAACAAGCATTACAGACTAGATTCTTTATTGTCAAGTCACTTGCAAGCGATACACCCATAAATTCGAGCTTCTATATACACCGTTGTATAACTATAGATACGTATAGGCGAGTGAAATTGACTGCTTTACCCTAAACAAGGTTGAATTAGGGACTTGTTAGTGAATCTATAGTTCTGTTACGGTTCGAATTAGGCTGTGATTCCAAACGACGAGGATAAGGCCAGGTTGTTTCATCCATCGTCAGGTAAAGTTTAGGCTCCTACCATACTGGCGAATTGCAAGAGAATTCACATCGAGGCGAAAGCGCTGCGCTCGTCTAGTGCAATAAGACCGTTAACTTTACTTGGCCACTGATGAAACAAAACAAAAGTGTCAAAAAATCTCTAATGATTATTTTCATTCCTTTGATAACAATATGAATATGTAGACTGTGATAATTTAGTTTTATCATTAGAAACAAATACGATAGAGCGACACGTTTACCAACAAGTCCCGTGTTATTTATTGAATACAACGCAAGGCACATTTAATCTGTTAATATATTATCATTGCACGATCAGTTCACGGCAGATCTTTTTTTCAATAAAATAAAATGGACAATCAGTCCACATGGATTCTGAAATGCTTTCCACACAGCCTGTTTCCACATCTCGCAATAAACTCCTTGTCAAATAAAACGTTTTGTACAAAAAATCGTGGTTACACTAAATTACACGCTAGAATTAAGGCATTATAAATAGTCTATTACACATATATTACATAGAATTTGTATATATACAGTCTCAGGGTTCCTTAAAGCCGACTATACAAATATGTACAAATTCAACGCTTGACTACCGCGGCCCAGGGTTCGCACTAGCTTCAGACACTAGAAACTATTATGAATGACTTGTATGGCCTGTAAAATAGGCCGGTTGGTCATGTTCAATAGAAAAAAACAATAATACGATGAAAGCACATGGTAAAATTGAACTGTTTCTAACTCTGAAACTATTGAAAACACGATACAACTGAAGGCCTCGCGATCCAGGGACGGACTCAAGACTCTGGGGGACGAGCACTCCACAACTAAATTGGCTGGCTCCAATCTGAGCGAGTTGCTAATCAAAATGTATTTGTGAGAGCAAAAGTCGCCTAAAATGACAAAAATAGTTTTGAAGAGATGAGATTTTTTGGTTTCGCGTGATAAAAGAATTAACTGTGAACCATATGATGGGTGGATTAGCATAGTTTCAAAATTCTTTTTTGTAATTATTAAAGCCCAATAAGAATTCGCAATGAAGAAAAGAAAGGGCTATGGAATAAGTTTGAGTACTTTCCCATACTGGCGACATAAAAATAAAGAACAGTTGATGCCAAGCTCTATGAATGAGTGAATAATGTAACGAGCCCTGAGCCCTAAGGAAGAATGTATTTTCCTTTCTGAAACCGCAAAACCTTCAGATGAACAAGGCCTTAATAAATATAAATGAATTTAATTTATCAACTGGAATATTTACACTTGTGGTACTTACAGTCTAATGTGACTGTTGGGGGTCAGTCCCCCTGTGACATTTTTAATTGCATCAGCAGAATTTAAGGACCCTGCTCTGTTATTTTTGTTTAAATATTTGTGTTTTATTTTTTACCCATTCCTTGTATTTTAATTTGTGAATTAACATTTATGTAATTTTTTATTATTTGGACATATTTCTTAAAGGAAAAGGTCTCATTCATTAAATTACGACATGCACAATTAAAAATGTCACGTTATTGTATATTTTCAATGATTCTCCATAAAAATATAACAAAATGAAATAACAATAAAAATCCATTAACATGGATTGTTGGCCCAAAGCATTGGGTCCCGTTAGACAGTGCTCATTGGTCGTCTTACTGCGTGTACACTGGCGGTCACAAGAATAAACCGCAGAATAATTAAATACTAATATACACGAGTAAAAAGAACATATAACAACTATTTCGCCACCAGTGTACGCGCATGAAGACCCAAAATAAAAATTGCACTTAAAGTTCATACAAAAAGTACACTTCACTCATAATGGTCCGTATCCATAGTCCAAATGCAGCTATTTGTCAATGAGAAGAAATAAATTAAATATATACATATTTATTGGTCGCGATCTCTTTGTACTTGACACGAAAATCACTGGGCGAATCTCAGAAACAAATAGCATGAGGAGACACTCTATTTGCGTCAGCTCGGAGGCGCGAGCAACACCTCGAGCCAGCAGGGGCACGCAGTGACGTCCCTGCGTGAGTATTTTGGGCCCCAGCCCTTAGCGAAGGAGATGCGGACGGACCGGGGGTCGACGGGCCCGATGTGCGGGAGGGACACGGCGGGGGGCGGACACGCGGGGTCGAAGATGCACAGGCAGTGTCCGGGGGCCACGCGCCACACCAGCAGCGCCTTGGCGGCGGCCGCGTCCAGCGCCGGCGAGCTCACGAACACCGGCTCCTGGCTTCGGTTATACAGCCACACGCCGTCAGACTCCAGCGACAAAGTCACGCCCAGACCGATCTTTGCACGCGTTTTTCGCACCTAGAAATAAAGAAACAATACGTTTATAACATATAGGATAACGCAAGATTAAAACGCTACCACCGTTTAGGTGCTAAATAACTTGACTCGTTCCGAACCATCACAATGGACATCGAGTATCACTCCTATAACACAAAAAAATCTAACATCACAAATCCTCTGGCAGTATTGGTTCGAGCGCTGACTTACCAACAAGTTACTCATATATTCTGGCGTAAAATGTGTACTATGTATTTGCGTATTACCAAGGTGGGTATCACCCACGTGGAAGGTAATCAAGTTCCAAATCAAACTGTTAGGTAACGGCGCCTAATCTTAGATTACTATAGTCAATAGCGTTATCAGCTAGATTGTAATCGCCGTACAGAATACAGTGAGACAAGAAAAGGATGTTAATGGATTTCATGATAAGTAATTAAGTAGGCTACTAGCTGTTGTTTTGGGACATAAGTTATAAATAAATTTGGCCAACGCGGTAACGTGTTTATAACAATATATAAAATTAACACTACTCATATTGGTAACAGAGTAAATCGAAATTAAAGGGGATCTCGAAGGATATATTCTTATTGAAATCCAGGGGATTGACAAGAAGAGATGACTAATCCATAAATGGACCGAGATGAGGAATGGAATTTGTTGGACCACCTTGTAACTTTGATGATGTTTTCAATGTTAAACCATACTTTTATATAAACAATAGCTAAAATGATGGACCTAGATATATTATGTATTACTAAATAAATGTAGGCCTATTACAAGCCAGTAAAATAACAAGGCGTTATTACACTCAAATTATAAGAAAGATAGCTATTTAACTAAAACACTTACTAACAACAAAGGTAATAACGAACTTAATCGGCCTATATACAATAAGATAAATTCAGTCACATTATCCTCAGACGATGATAAAAATCTTAAAACCTTTTTTCGTGAATAAAAGTATTAAAATAAACGTAATCCACCAAAATATTGCAGGCGTCCTAAACAAACTAGATCTGTTGGAAATAGCTCTATTACAGCTTGAGAACCAAGTTGGTTCTATTGATATAGTATGTCTTTGTGAAACTTTCCTTAAGAGTGGTACGGAATGCAACCTAATCATGAAAAACTATACAACAGCAGCTTTTTACTCCAGGATGAATGAACGTAGAGGTGGTTCTTGCATTCTCATAAAACTAGGAATAGATTACAAACGAATACCAATAGATTGTGCAATACCATACTGCTTCGAGTGTTGTTGTATAGAGTTAAACGACTTAAACACTATAATTGCATGCATATATAGAACACCATCATCAAAAATAGACTTATTTTTTAAGACACTAAATATACTACTAAACAAATTAACACGTAACGTAAAAAGAAACATTATAATATGCGGTGACTGGAATATTGATATACTAAAACATAATAAATATTCACAAGAACTAGAATCGATTTTAAAAAATTATAATCTTAGTAATCACATTGTACTGCCAACAAGAAAGTTATCTTGTATTGATTTAATAGTAAGCAATCTAACAGATATACAATCAGGCATACATTATGTGGCGCTCTCGGATCACGAAACTTGTCAAAGTGTATCGTTGACTTTAGAATATGCATTGAACACAAACACAAAACTGCCTAAGACATGGTATGAAAGAAAACGCGATTTTAATAGAGACAACATGCGAAAATTTAGGAATTGCATTTCGGCTTTATCATACTCTAATGTTTTGTCTGAACCAAATGCCGATACAGCTTTCAAATTATTTCACGAAGATTTAATATTATTTTATGATCTTTGCTTTCCCGAAATTAATGTAAAAATAGTACGAAAACCAGCTCGAAGTAAATGGCTCACAAAAAATCTTAAATTATGTTGTGTTAAAAAACGAATACTATATATAAAGTATCACCTTTGTAAAGCGAACAAAACACAGAATAAGCACAGATACGATAAATATAGTAAAATACTCAAACGATGTATATTTAAAGCCCAACAACTAGATAACACAAAATATATATTAAAAAGCGAAAATAAATGCAGAGCAACATGGAACATAATAAAAGAAACCACTGCTAACAAAACTCAATCAGGGGAAATTAATCAAATAACTAGTAATAATATTATATATACTGACCCACAAATAATTACTAATATTTTCAACAATCACTATATTCATATAGCCAATAACAACAACAATAACAATTTAGGAATTAACATTAATAAAACAAAAATACCTCAATATGAAAAGACAATGTTTCTAACACCAACTGACGAATCTCAAGTACTTAAAACTATAAATGCATTAAAAAATAAAAAATCAACAGGATATGATTCAATCACGACTAACGTATTGAAAAAATGTGCAGAGTATATAGTGAAACCCTTAACTCATTTAATCAATTTGAGTATTGAACAAGGTATTTTTCCAAGCAAGTTAAAATTTTCAGTTGTTAAGCCAATTTTCAAAAAGGGCGAAAATGACAAAATAAACAATTACAGACCTGTTGCATTGATTCCAGTACTCTCCAAAATATATGAAAAAATAATTTATGATAAAATATACAATTTCATTACATTAAATAAAATATTAAAAAATGAACAATACGGATTTAGGAAAAATTGTTCAACGGCGCTAGCGTGCTTCAATTTAATTAAAACCGTAACAGTCTTTAAATGTAGGTGATTTCGTGGTCTCACTCTTCTTGGATATGAGCAAAGCATTTGATTTTGTCTCACATGACATATTACTAAGTAAATTATATAACTATGGACTCAGAGGAAAAATACTAGATTGGCTTTATAGTTATTTAAAGGGCCGGGAACAATGCGTAGAAATAACCAAGCTGACAAATAAACATATCACAAAATATAGATCACAGTATGAACAAATTCAATATGGAGTTCCACAGGGCAGCGTATTGGGACCTCTACTCTTTTTACTTTATATTAATGATCTCCCAAATGCAACTGAACATGACTGCATTTTATTTGCCGATGACACTACAGTAATAATAAAAGGTAAAGATAAAAATGACATTGAAGAAAGATTAAATATAGCTCTTAAAAATATTATAACATGGCTTAGAAGTAACAACTTAAACATAAATATTGACAAAACAAAAATTATAAATTTTAAAAATTATAACAGCAAAACAATTGACATTAATATTCAATTTGAAAATAAGAAGATAGAACAAACAAATGAAGCAATATTTTTGGGATTAAAAATCGATAATCATCTCAATTGGAAATCACATATTGAACAGTTATGCAGCAAACTAAATAGATTTGTGTTTGCATTACGTAGATTAAGAAACATTGTCTCGATGGAAGCTGCTCTATTGTCATATCATGGATATGTTGTTTCATCACTGAGATACGGTCTTCCTCTTTGGGGAAACTCGGTAGATATCCAAAAAGCATTTATAGTACAAAAAAAATGTGTAAGGGCCCTTTGTAATACCTATGATACAATGGAAAGCTGTAAACCTATGTTTAAAAAATTAAAAATATTACCCCTTCCGTGCCTATACATATATGAAACATCACTTATTGTAAAAAAGCACCCATCCCTATTTCCCACAATGGCGGATATGGGTTGCAAAAGCGAAAGGCTAAAAAACAGACTATATGTACCTCTACAAAGGCGTAATGTTTTTATAAAAAATGCGTACTGTATGGCAATAAAAATTTACAATAATTTGCCCGAGGAATTAAAACAATGTACATTAAATGAATTTAAAAATAAATTAACTCAACTGCTTATAAACAAACTATATTACAATATAAATGACTTTTTAAATGACATAAATATTAATAAATAATAGAAATGACATACCTAATATTGTAAATTTTAATTATAATGTATACTAATGACTAACATTTGGATTATTACCTATAGATACTTAAATACTACTAAGATAAATCTAAAATCACTATTGATATAACTATCCTTTTCTTTTCTCTCCTTGAAATTATTACTATCATAATAAATAATAATAACTATAAAAACTATCATAAATATTTGCACGTCAAAAATGACAGATTGTGAGACACTGATTATTGAATTCTGTAATTATATTATGCTATCTGTATATACAACCATAATCATGCAAATAAAATTTCATTTCATTTCATTTCATTTCATTTCATTTCATTTCACACAATATGATGCGTCAGGGTGACGGGCGCGATACACAACTTTATAACTCAAAGTTTTGGCTAAAGTTGCTGATCAGCGGCGCCTAGTATCAGGCGTCGTCGTTGCCTCGGTTGTAAAAACAACTCTATGTGCTTAGAGTAAGTCATATAACGTAATATGTATACTAACAAAAAAATTATAAGTAACGTTTACATAATTAGTGGAAATTAACCGATCGTAAACGGCTAAACTGAAGTGTCAACATTTTCCAAAAGATGTCGCTGAATTTGCAATGTTCATATTATTAAGAGAAAAGTTTAAAGAATTACTGTTTATTGAGACGAGCAAGTCACTCGTCTGATGGTTATATTATATGGTTATATCATCAGAAAATAATTAACAATTAGTGTTGCACTGCGCTCATCACCCTGAGACATCAAATCTAAATTATGATAATACCCAGTAGTAACAACAAGTTTACTTCAAAACAGAATAAAAAAATTTCACACGGCTATTTTGCGCTAGATAATGAGATTCGGAAAAGTGCAAATGACTTTAACAAATTATGAATCGGGGTGTATTTGAACATTTTAACTCTGTTTGTAGGGTAACTGTTGACCATTATGGGCTGACCAACCTATTGCTACTACCACAAAACACAGCACAATCTTAATGTTACAAGCTTGCAAATCCGAAAAAATACTCCAATGTCAACTTTAAAACAAGAGATGTTTGATTTTGTTTACTCATAACTCATCCAGATTGAAAGTATCGTATAATGCGAGGTGGCGAACATCCAGTTATCGCGTTTGGGCGTACACTGCGTGTTATCTGGCGCCTTATCTCGGAGGTTATCAGCCCCCGCGGAGACCGCCGCATACTTCAATTAATACTTTCGTGCCCAGCGATGTGTTTCATTTGCATATTATTTGGGGATAGAATGTAGTTGGGAATATGTTTAACATTTAAGACCTAATTTCGAGTGCATTTATGTTGCTTTGTCAGTGGAATGATCTCAAATCTTATAGTTCGGAGCTCAAAATATTATATTAAAGGCCCTCGTGATGCAGCCTGAGAGAGAATAAGCTATTTTACTTACTTATAATTTATGGAAACAAAGTATTGAACACAATATTACGAATTTAATAAGTTTTAATTATTTAAACAAGGTGTTGATATTACTGGGAGTTCTAAATATGGCCAGCAGAGTACATGTAGTATCTAATTTTATTCTAAACTTTAACCTGACAGGATCCAATCCAGGATGTCAAGGGGCTTTAATAAGCGATGAATGAATTATCACGTACTGTTTCTTAAGGAAGTACGCGCTTAAATCCCACATTGTAACAATTTACTATCTAGCATTATCGAATGTATTACCATTCAACGGAACATGCATTAGGTTGAAACATTTCATCAGATTCCTAACGATTATTGGGCGTTTTTCTGTTTCATCGTACTACAATATGCTTGATGTATAATAAGTATAACGCAGTTGAAATATTTCGAATCATGATACCTGACGGCCATAATTATGCCGGCGTGTCTTACTATGTACAGTAAATACTCCAGTTCATCCCAAAACTTTTCTAAACGAGCCACTACAGCGAGTTTTAACATGTATACGGACGTTATATTGTGTTTAGATTATAGAGCAGACAACAGTACAACGTAGAACTAGGGCCAATCTCATCTGACCAGCTGTATCTGATTAGGTTTGAATCCTCACCTGTTCAGCCTGTGGCGCGTCTCTGTTCTCGAGCGCGTCGAGACACAGCCCGTGCCGGCCGGAGCCGCACGCGCCGCCGCCCCCGCCGAACACGTCCACCGCGCGGACTCGAACCCCGAACTGCCGGCCCACGCGTTGCGTCAGCTCCCAGTACGCTAGTCTGCACCACTCCGTCTCCCAGCTTTGACGTTCTATGGACAATGTAAAACTATGTTAAACACTTCCTTTTTTATCAGAAGAGTTTTTGTTACTAAATAAGGAATGAATTAATTGGTACTTTGAAAACTCCATTTTGGCCCTGAAGAGGCGCCGAGATACTCATTTGCATGTTTTGTTCTTTACGTTTGTTTAAAGTTTTAATAATAGATCCGTATCCGCAGATATTAATAGAAAAGTTGCGATTTT
Source organism: Sphinx pinastri (assembly GCA_947568825.1). Taxonomy (NCBI): domain Eukaryota; kingdom Metazoa; phylum Arthropoda; class Insecta; order Lepidoptera; family Sphingidae; genus Sphinx; species Sphinx pinastri. The sequence continues at coordinate 590,032 of OX387627.1, read as the reverse complement.
TAGACTATAAAAGTATAATTGTCTTGATCTAGTCGTAATATTCGTGCATTACTCTTCTCAGCTCTCATTAGCTCTTCATTCTAAGGATCAAAACTGAATCCCTATTTGCTCTATAACCATTTAGTAAATTATCTGTCTGCGTGATTGACGCACAAACCGATAATCATGCGAGCGCGCTACATATTACGTCATCGACTTGTACAATGACATATTCTGGGTTACGGAACTCTTAGGTAGTCATTACTTTATCAGTTCACAGTTCGAATCCTGAACGGAACAGGCCGAGATGTTCCATTCGTATTTGTTTCCCCGGATCATGGTTTACAAGGAAAGGTCTGAATGTGTGATTTGCTAATATTTGCGCCAGATTGTGATTTTAAAACTTTCTTTTCTTTTTCTTTTCGTATCTTTATTTTCGAGTGTTGATATCTGAAAATTTTCATGCGGGTGGAATCGCGAACAAAAACTATTTAACTAAGCATCCGTCTGACGTCGTCTTGGGAATACCACCGCTAAAATTATCCAACAATACAAAAACTCAATGAACTTTGCTCATTCTTAACACCAGCCCGTGAAAGTATTATTCCATTGCAGCTAAAAATAATTTACAATAACTAGAAGGTTCCATTTTGGCATGCTAGTACCGCGGGAACCATCAGCGGGGCTGGTGTCGCGTTACAAGAACAAAGAGATGGGGTCGCCGCTCGCCGCTCGGGCGCCGCTCGGTTGGCAGTCACCGGTTGGCAAGTCCGCACTGATGTCATCCGCAATACTTGAAACAATTTGCTCAAGATTTTTTCCTGCAGAATCGTAGCCAAATTGTTTTGATACAGTCCATCTGCGCACATGTTTTGTGGAACCACCCACTCAAATACAAAATACTGTCCTGAATATTATAAATCTCTTAAGTAGATTGTAAGTCTCGTTGATGCCACATAGTAATTCAAAATTCTAGATGCTGATTTAAACAATCGTAGCGTGTACCAGCTGAAGAAGCATGTTCGTCTCGCATGAGGTTTCACACAGTATTTCTGTTGAATCTGGATTTAGAATTATGTTTATAAAAGAACCAACCTAGACCATCTAAATTGTAGAGATAAAAAACAGCTGATGAAAACTACGTCGCACACGCGGCGTCCATAATTCAACGACTTCAGAATGTGCACCGAGAGTGCGATGTTCCAATAATAACGACTATCGATACCGATTCGATGTTTTGGATATCAATACATACTCGGAGACAAAATTGTTAATTTTGATTTGAGGTTATTTCATAAAACAGGTAGAATCAAAGTCTTGAGTAAGCGAAGATTGTTTATTTATTTGCCACGTTGTATATAATACTATAACATTTCAGGTAATTACAATGGAATGAAAATTAAGCTGTAGTCAAATGAAAAGTAAATACAAGTGATTCTTGGTACCGAGGCTTTTTGGATTTCAAATGGGGGGGTATAAGTGGATCAACGTCTTCCTGGTCCAAGCTTACGTAAAATTACATCATGCCAAAATATATAGCTCTGAAGAAACAAGAAAGTTCGCATACGTTATACCCCTAATAAGTAAGAGAAAGTCCTTTAGTATCATGGGACATGCACAGGCTAAAAAATAATTTGTAGTAAAGTAATCGGTATCGATACTACTTCGAAGCTCAGTGGTAGGAATCCCATGAAACCGGCGCGGTGGTGTGGGGCCGGCGCCGGGCTGGCGGCGGTGGTGCGCCGGCAATCGATCGTCAAGGTTACTCCGGCACACCTGCCTCACCAATACCACCAGTGTTGACACTGTTCAGGGATTTTTTATATGTACCATAAATGGGACTGAACATTTAGAGGGTCTCATCATAAGAGGAAAGCTTTATGTGAATATGATTGAACATCTTGAGAGGAATATTGAATTCAATATATCTTTAGGGGGGACCTATGTTCAGCAGTGGACTTTATATGGCTGATGATGACGATTAAACATTAAAGCTCCAAATGTCTTTTGGAAAGCAAACTTAATTTGCCCATGGTATACCATGACTTTCAATTGAGGTTCTAGCAATCCGTAGACTGCCTCGGTGGCGTAGTTGTATTACGGTCGACTGCAATGCTGAGGTCTCGTGTTCGATCCCCGGGTCGGGCAAAGTGATATTGGGTTTTTCTACTCAGTATCAGCCCGGAGTCTGGAATTTGTGCCCGATATGGCGATAGGCTCGCCCCCTATCTCATCATAGGACGGAATACGCACGGCGAAAAGTGGGTGCACTAGTTGCACCTCTGCCTACCCCTTCGGGGATAACGGGCGTGAGTGTGTGTGTAAAATCATTCATTGTAGCGAAATTTTCCTTTCGAAAAGAATGCCATTATCCAATTAAATGCACTTTGAAGCCTTGGCTTCAGCTCCCACGCAGAGCTGTAGAGTTGACTTCATGACTCTACTTGCTTGCTTGCCTTTGCGCTCATCAGATTTGATGAAATTTTGATTTTAGAAGCAAGTTCATACCTAGCTCTGCGGGGCAACAATATTCTGTGTGTAGTTTTGTTGTAAGCTTGGAATTTAAGACCAATTGAACAATTTTGGATATATTTTCATACTTCTGAAGACATTAAGACCGAATACAACAATGCTTGCAGACTGGCGATAGAAAGACAAAACTTTGGTAAATACAGATGGACTTACATACTATACATATAACTGGCTATATATCCATAACCTATGGTAAGTATCAAAGAATAGATAATTTGAAAGGATGTCATCGTTATATTAAAGTCGTGATGTCATTACGGGCGTTGACCCCACAGTGACTCGTACGGGAGCCTAGTAGCCTAGTGCATTAACTTCCAGCCTTATTGCTTAAACGGACTCCTATAAACACAACTTCCATTAATCCCTAAAAATCTACATCAGCTCTACATGCTTCAAGTGGGTATTTCCTAGGAATATTTAATTTCTTTATGAAAATGTTTTTCCAACAAGTATTGCAGTTTATTGGCTACATTTAAGTTAGGATGAAATTTAATACAGTTTTTTTTTTATTTACTGCAGTGACCTAAAAATATGAGAAACTTTTTTTTCTAAGACTCAGGCATAAGACTTGATTTAAATCGAGTAGCCTTCTGTGTCTCTCACGAATAAATTATCAGATTAAATTTAAAATTGTTATAATAATACTAGTTCCATTGAGTTATAAATAACAATTACGCGATATAACTCGTCACGCGACAGTATAATGAACTCATAACTTAAATATATTTACTTTTAATTTTCAAGTTGAAAGCTTTTGATTTTTAACTCCAAATACCGCTTTCATAAGCTTACCGTCATTTTATACGGTGTCATGGATGGAAAAACAAGCAAATTATTCAAAGACCATCACCAGTGAAGACCTGGAGAAAATATCAGCATTGTCTACATTAAGGCCACGGGAATCGGGGAACGGTAATTATTGGGTAAAAACTGCTACATCTCGTTAATAAGTAGTTCCTCCTGGCCAATTCCATTCCAAGCCTTTTACATCCAAATTCCAAACCTCTTATTAAAAAGCTTGTGGTATTTACCTTCGCCGTCAGTAGCCAGGGAGCCCGCGCCAAGCCGCTCGTGGTCCGTTCTCCGCGCATCTTTAGTACTATCTCCGTGTTCTGTGGACAATGGAAACACACATTAATCATATACCACAGAATAATGCAGGCAAGATGGACTAAAAAGTAACTAGGAACTTTTTAAAATGTTAGTCAATAAATCGAATCGAATTTCTAGCCTTCATCTTCCTAACGTTATATTTCAAGACGTTAAACTTTTAAAAATCCAGTTGACTAAATTACTTTAACTAAATACACACAATGACCTTAAACATAATTATAATCGATTCGGGGGCCCGTCATTTCATAGAAAGCTTACTAAATTTCATACAAATAAACGATACTCAACATAAGTACTCAACGTTTCCTCATATGAACACTCATCGATATGAAAATCAATCTAGAATCGGAATGGAGTAAAAAATCCGGCTGTGAGGACCAGTCCGGCATGACATCACACACGGCCACCTGCGTGCGCGCACACACACATAAAATGGTTTATTATGAACGGTGGAAATAGTCTAAATTATTGTTATGTGGTGACAATTTAATTTTTGATACGAATTTTAGGGGTCCGAGGTTGTTGAAACCTTAATGTAACAAAAAACGTATAGATAATTTTTTATTCGTGATTGTAGAAATTTTAAGCATTATGATTTTTCTTCATCACGACATAGAGTAAGATCTATTTTTCGAAAACAATTTTCTGTATCACTATCGCATATAAAACCATTTAGAACCAGTTTAAAACATTGTACGGAACATCGTCTACTCAACAAAATCTCATAACCCGTCCGCCGCAGTCGGCTAATTATTAAAACTAATACCTACCTAATAGAATTCTTGTGTTAGGACGTACTTGGTATCAAATTTCACACGCACACACGCGGCGAGAAATGTTGCCAGATGAGATAAACTCGCTTCTGGGACATGTATGGATTTTATGACTCTTGTTCAATGAATGTCTGTTATAATTTTTAGGTATTTTTCGTCGGTTGTCATCACGTGACTGCATTATCACGTTTATATATTTAATGGTTATCTTGGGAAATATCTGAAGCTGAAATTACTGGCGTGTTTTACGTATAAGAGATAATGCAGAGCTCCAAGCTCAAATATTTTAATCATATTTTTCGTGTTACGTGAACCTTAAATATGGAAAGGACATGTCCTAAAACGGGCCTGAAATTCTAACCAAGACAGTTTATATATATTTGGATAGAACTCCTAAAAACTAGCCTTTTACAATAAATCATTTAATTTTAAAAATCTCCGATTTTGCGATTTATGTAATTTTATTTTGCTTAAAAACTACACTTATTATGATCGTTTTTAAAAAGTTAGTAATGAATGGATATATATGGATGTCTGGATGTATGGATGTTTGTTACTCTTTCACGCAAAAACTACTGAACGGATTTCGATGAAATTTGGCACACGGGTAGATTATGTCCTGGATTAACACTTAGGCTACTTTTTATCCTGGGAAAATATAAAGCGGGACTTTTATCCCGGGAAAACTCAGTCACGCGGGCGGAGCCGCGGGCAAAAGCTCGTACTCGATAAAGAGAAAAAGATTGAAGATGATTTGACACCCAACTAGCAAAAAAGAATAAATATCTTATTGATACATTTGCAAAACATACTACCATTGTCATAAAAAACGTTGTTAGATACACGATGCGACTGCGAGCATACCTCAAACAGATGTTAAGATAAATAGGGAGCGCAAAGTAACACATTGCAACTACGTACCAAACAGACACCTCTGTTGGGTCGCCAAACACGACACATACAATATATATTTGTGCTCTGGTAAGTGGACAATTTTAGCTATTTGTAACTTAGAACAATTACACAACGATTTGTTGTTAAGTCTGTAATATATTATAAGTTTTTGAATAGAGACTATCCCGCCCTCACACCCGCCACTACAACTCCTGTAAGCCAGGATCAATAATGGCACGCATTTTATGACACCAAGCGGTGAAGCTCGGCGAGTCTCAGGGAACACTAGTCTGTCTTTATCCCGCAACGAAATTAATCAAATAGAAAGATAGGGAGGAGTTGGAAATATTAATTGTCCACTTCCCTCCATAACAAAGCGGGAGACAAAATAATGAGCTAAGTGTAACATAATCTGTATTATGTATCTATCCTAATGTCAAATGGATTTTTATTATTGTATCTATGGTATAAAAAAATAAAACTTCTTCCTGTCTGGTCATCAATGGAGTTTATATTGCATCCTGATTAATCCCAACGTAATTATAATAATCCGCCTATTCCCACGTTCAACAATAAACAATACATGGTGTCAGAAGCGGTGCCAGGTAAATATCATGGAAGTAGCCCAAGATAAAGTACATAACGTATTACTGGCGAACAATATTAAACCATTATGCCTCACGACCGAAAATGGCGTCGCGACGGATTGCGCAAATTGCGAAAAATGGAAAAGGTGGAAGCAAAAGTTCGAAATTTTCATCGAAGCAAGCGATTTAGAAAAAGTCCCTGAAAAGAAGAAAGTGGCTATATTTCTAAATACGATTGGAGACGTCGGGCTCGAGATTTACAATTCATTCAATGTCGATAGAACTACAGAAACTCTAAAATCTATCTTAAAAAAATTTGACTTAAAATTTAACGCCTGCAAAAACGAAACCGTTGAGCGATACAACTTCTTCACAAGAATGCAAAAAATAGACGAAACTTTTGACGACTACGTGACCAGTCTGAATAATTTGTCATGCAGTTGCAACTTTAATACTTTGAAAGAGTCACTAGTCAAAGACATGTTCATCATTGGGATTAGAAATGGAAACATAAAAGAAAAATTATTACAAAAGAAAACAGCCGATGTCAATGAAGCAGTTCAAATTGCCAAAACTATGGAACTCTCATGCCAAAGATCAAAGAAATTGGGAACCGAAGACATACACGAAGTCAAAATAATAGGCAAAGAAAACATAAATAAAAATCCAGTACCAAATAGACAGCGATCTAACAATAGAAATTTATTTAAAAATAGAAGCAAAAGTCATGAGCGTAGCAACAGTTCCTCTTCAGTTAACTTCAAAAACTCACACAACTTCAACAAGAGTAGAACATCCTGCAGAAGATGCGGACAAGTACATCGTTTCAAATGTCCAGCTTATGGAAAAATATGCACAAATTGCAAGAAGCCGAACCACTTCGCACAATATTGTTTTTTCAAGAATAAACAAGTAAGTTCTGTCAAAAGTAACCTAAGCAAGTCAAACTCAAATTTAAATGTAACTCATTGTGATCAAAATTACTGTGACTTTGTAATTAACTCTATCACTAAAAATAAGTCTAGTACCAATAATAAGTGGCAAATTAATTTGAAATGTCAAAATATCACACTAAACTGTCAAATTGATACAGGAGCTGACATAAATGTAATTTCCTTAAATACTTTAAAATATCTAGAGAAAGCTCTCAATATTAAAATTCCTATTCAGAATTCATATAATAAAATATTTAATTTTTCAGGAGATTTAATTGTCAACCTAGGTAGTATAACATTGCCATGTACTTTTGAGAACAAGCAACAAGTTAATATTCAATTTATGGTGGTAAAATGTGACTGTTCAACCATACTAGGTTGGAAAACTTGCGAAGACAATGGTATCGTTAAAAGATTATTTAAGTTAACATCCAATCAAACACAAAGGTCAGTACAATCACTTCTTAACACATATTCTGATACATTTGAAGGATTAGGTTGTTTACCACATGAAGCGCACTTACACATTGACACTAGTGTAACACCAAAAATTTGTCCAGTTCGTAGAATTCCATATGCATTACATGCTAAACTTAAAGTCGAATTAGACAGAATGGAAAATTTAAAAGTAATTGAAAAAGTAAATAAACCTACTGACTGGGTAAACGCTATTGTCCCCATAGAAAAGCCAAATGGCCAACTTCGCATCTGTCTAGATCCAAGAAGTCTTAACAAGGCTATTAAAAGGCCACATTTTCCATATCCAACATTAGATGATTTACGTTCTAAAGTAGCAGGTGCTGTAGTATTTTCAAAGTTAGATGCCAATTCAGGATACTGGATGATTAAACTAGATGCAGAAAGCAGTGAGCTCTGTACATTTAATACACAATTCGGTAGATACAAGTTCCTTAGACTCCCTTATGGCATAAATTCAAGTGGTGAAATATTTCATAAAGTCATGAATGATCTATACGGTGAATTGCCCGGAGTATTAATATTTGTCGATGATATTTTGGTATATGGTTCAAACCAAACTGAACATGATGAGAGATTAGAAAATGTCTTTAAAAAAGCTAGAGAAGTCAATTTAAAATTTAATAGGTCCAAATGTCTCTTCGATAAGTCAGAAATAACTTATATAGGTCATATTTTCAATAAAAATGGTATTGCACCAGACAAGTCAAAAGTCGAAGCAATTGTCGATATGCCTAGACCAGAAAATGTAAAAGATTTACAAAGGTATCTTGGTATGATAAACTACTTAGGATCCTATATTCCAAATCTAGCACAAGAAACTTCTTTACTGAGAGATCTACTTAAAAAACAAAACATTTGGCAATGGACGGACAACCATGAAAACCAATTTAAAAAATTAAAAGAACTTATTTGTCAATCCCCTGTATTAGTACATTATAATGTTAATAAACCAATTAGAATGTCAGTAGATGCATCTAAAAACGCTGTTGGAGCTGTCATATTTCATGGGAAAAACCCTATTGCATATTCATCCAAGTCACTAACTAGCACACAAGAAAACTATGCACAAATTGAAAAAGAATTATACGCAATTTTATTTGGATGTAAAAAATTTCATCAATATATTTATGGTAAAACTATACAAGTAGAAACTGATCACCAACCATTAGTCACACTATTCAAAAAACCTTTGTCAGATGTACCTACAAGGCTACAAAGAATGATGATTGCTTTACAGTCTTATGATTTATTAGTGTCATATACAAAAGGTACTGAAATGTATGTGTCTGATACACTTTCTAGGGCACCTATATCAAACACAAGTGTAGAAAAATTTGATTTGGAAGAATTAGAAAATAACATTGTTTGTCACATAAAATTATTAACTTCTAATTTGGCAATAACGCAAAATAAATTACAAGAAATTAAAAGTCATACTCAATCAGATGAAACACTAAAAACATTAAAGGAATATTATTCTATAGGATGGCCTAATAGTAAAAATCAGTGTGACCCAATAACTTTGCCATACTGGAATATACGGGATGAAATACATGTCATTGATGAAATAACTTTCAAAGGTCAGTCAGTTATCATTCCCAAATCAATGCGTTCTGAAATATTAAATAAATTACATGAAGGACATATGGGTATAGACAAAACAAAAAACTTAGCAAGAGGTATAGTCTATTGGCCTAACATAAATCACGATATTGAAATGAAAATAAGGCAATGTGAAACATGTATGATGTATAGTGCAAATAAAATGAAAGAAACTTTATTATCACATGAACAGCCAAATCTTCCTTGGCAAAGAGTAGCAACAGATTTATTTGATTATAATAACAAAAAATTCTTATTAGTCGTAGATTATTACTCAAACTACATTGAAATTGTACAATTAAATAAAGATCATAGATGTCAAACAGTTATACAGCACTTAAAATCTATTTTTGCACGCCATGGAATACCATTACAACTTGTGAGTGATGGAGGTCCGCCTTATAATTCCCAAGAATTCCTTAAATTCATGAGTGATTGGGATATTGAACACATTAAGTCTAGTCCTCATTTCCCTCAATCGAATGGTCTTGCAGAGGTATCTGTAAAGATAATAAAAAACATATTAAGAAAATGTGAACAGTCAGGTACAGATTATTACATAGGATTATTGCAATATAGGTCTACACCTAGGGGTAATTTAAGGTCACCTTCTGAATTACTAATGTCTAGAAAACTAAGAACTAAATTACCTACACAAATAACTAATCTTAAACCTAAAGTAGTAAAATTTTCAAATCATTATAATAACAAGATGCGAGTCATAGATAAAAGAAAGTCATATTATAATAGAAATGCTATTAAATCACAGGAATTTCAACCTGATGACCAAGTATTTTTTAAGAAAAATCCTAAAGATCCTACATGGACTAAAGGTATAATTGTATCAAAAACTGAATTCCCTAGATCTTATTTAGTCAAAAATATGGATGGGACAGTCTATAGGAGAAACACACTACATATAAAATTATTTAAGTCTTGTTTCCCCGATTCAAAATTAAGCCATTATAAAAACCCTAGCAAAGGGGAGGATAGAGATAAATATACTTATACACCAGACTACTTAAAAAATTGTCAAAATTCATGTTACAAAGATAATTTAGATTTAAGCAAAAATAATTATAGTAATACTGATAGTGAAAATAATGAAGGTCTTACATATTATTATATACCAGAATACTTAAAGAACTGTAATTCAAATTACACATACTTGTATCAGAAAGTAATAATAGTAATAATAATGAAAAAATTTACTTACCTGTAACACAGCCGTCAAACACCAATAATAACATAGAAGTCCAGTATAGTTCAAGAGGTAGAATGCTAAAGAAAACTAAAAGATTTGACCTGTAAATTTATTATAAAGAGCAAGAAAATATTGTATAAGTATGTGATCAATACAAAATTATAATACCATGTAAACTAAGCATATTGTGTAACATTAAGTGTAACAAACCTTGTATGATGTAGTATTGTATTATGTATACTGTAATGTAATGAACCCTTTGATTAAGGAAGGGCATGTAACATAATCTGTATTATGTATCTATCCTAATGTCAAATGGATTTTTATTATTGTATCTATGGTATAAAAAAATAAAACTTCTTCCTGTCTGGTCATCAATGGAGTTTATATTGCATCCTGATTAATCCCAACGTAATTATAATAATCCGCCTATTCCCACGTTCAACAATAAACAATACATTTGACATTAGGATAGATACATAATACAGATTATGTTACACTAAGGAGGCATTTTAACCTCAAGTATAGGGACGTTTACAACTAGAGAAGCCAGTTGTAAAGCACCACGGATAAAAATTAAATTAAAGGGTTCTATCATTTGAGCTGTCAATTTTGATTCCAATAAAAGGCATGGCAAAAACGCCGGAAAGCACGGAAATTTCGTCTAGTCTCTACAAGGTCCATGTAGTATACAGCCCCGGATGTTATTTGCATACTATCTAACATTATCTTGCGCTCATCATGCCAGAGACTACACTCCCAAAGTACGTGATGAGCGGACTGTTCATATTCGAAAGCAGCTGTAGAGCATGGACACACAGGAGAATCAACCAGCCTAAATGAGAACAGTTTACCCCTAAAATTACCATGGCCGGTAAGGAATTGCGATACACAATGATCTATTTCTAACCAGGTTTTAGTTAGGCGATCGCGAACGCACGGAAAGTATTTATATAAATGACGCCCTTTCGAAGATGCGTCCCACCTACATTGCCATTCGCTTAACAACTCATTATGTACGTCAGTGTGCGGTTTAAATAATCTATTGATTCTTAAGAATTCACGCGACGTAAGAAACCTTTTATCCATATCCTGTCTGGTTGAGTAATACATAGCGGCGCGACGCTGTACCTCCAAATCGACTGGGAGCACACCCGCGAGGACAGGCAAAGCTTCCGTACTAACAGTTCTATACGCCTTACACAAGAATATCAACGCCAAACGTTGACTCTGTAGCAGTTTCCTGCGCACAGCACCGATAGTAGCCCTATCGGCCCATACAGGTGATCCGTATGCAATACACGCTAGATAAGTTGCTCCATAGATGACTTTGAGCGTAGTGAATGAGAGTCCCCACGTAGAAGTCGATATCCTTGTCAAGGCGTAAAAGTTCCTTTTTGATTTTTCCCCAACATTTATTATATGCTCAAGAAAAGAAAAATTTCTTTCTAAAATCAACCCTAGGTAACAAACTGATTCTTTTCTTTTGACAGTAATATTATTAAATTTAATTCGCGGTGGTGATTTTAATATTCCTTTTAATAGTAGTTGGAACGTTTTCTGAGGTGCGAACGTAAGGCGGTTTCTTTCACCCCATTCGGATATTAATTGTAAACACGTATTTGCCAAACTTTCCAGCCCCGTTCTACTATTAGACTCTACAAGTAATAGGCCATCATCCGCATATCCGGTCAAAGTGCACCCTACAGGTAAGGGAATCGAAAGAAAATCATCGAAACCCAAATTCCATAAATATGGACCTACAACCGAACCTTGTGGACATCCCATAGTCAGTGACTTCGACGCGGCGTGGTGGCCAAGTTTCAGTTTGGTTGTTCCGTACGAGAAGTATGTGTAAATAAGCGAATATATATTCCTATAGCAGCCTCGTATTTTTAACTTGAGAAGTATCATCGGCCACCAAGCATTATCGAAGGCACCGGAGATATCTAGGAAGATACCGAGTACATATTTATGTTCCGATATACTCACCGTTCTTCTAACCGATATAGCCGCGTCAGTAGTCGACCTACCTATTGTAAATCCGAATTGATTTTTGTGGAATACTGGTCCACCCGGTAGCAGACGAGGGACAATAAGACGTTCTAAAAGTTTACCTAGAGACGGTAACAGCGTTATAGGTCTATATGATTTGGGGTCATCGGGAGACTTATCGCCACTTTTGGGCTTTGAATAGAAAATTAACGTATTTTCTAGTCGTTGTTTTGAGTTATCAAATGTCTTTCTTTCCATAAGCACTAAAATCAATAAAACAGTTTTTGCAAAGCAATCTATTAAACTCTTATACGTCTGTATAAATATTTTTTAAATAAATTTTAGCAGTACAGTAAATACTATCGCAGCTGATTTAGTATTGAGAACTGCGGCAAAAAGGGACTAGCGCGCAACTGTTCCGTGGTCCGCCATATGTACTTGTACAATGTGTGTATGTAACATGGATATATTACGACAGCGTACTGACCTTGACTTGATCTTAACACATCTACATAATCACTGATCAACTATTTAACTAGCGATTAGTTGTTAACTATTATTTATAACTTCATTTGTTGTCTTCTTCTTGTCATTTGTTTCACTTTATTCTAGATTTGACGGTTGAGATACTTAGGTTTTGGAATAAGAGAGTTCTTTACTTATAAATAAGTCTCACTAATAATAAACAATGACCTAATACAAATTCGTTGACTTGCGGGAATCGTCACAAAAACTAACTGTATACATTTTTTTTAAGTTGGGCGGGGTACGAACATAAATTCAAACAATTTTGACCCTATTCCCAATGTTGAAAAGCCGGATTTTTTTCTTAGTCGATGCAGCTTGCCCTTTAGGGTTCATATTTTGTTAAAACTTAGGTATCTAGCCAAAATTTTGGATTAGGTCATTGTTTTATTAAGAGTGCGAAGTGTTTGTTGACATGGCTAATAACATATTTTTTTTATTGAATGTTGAAACGACCGAGTCGTTTGTTTAAGGCAAGACTGACGATAACCAATAGTAAAGGACTTTGAAATACAAAACCGTATTTTATCACTGCTCGACTAGACACATGTGTTCAGTATTTCCAATGGTTACAATTTCCTTTAAAACACAACGGTGCTCGCAAAAGTTGACGGGTGTAAGAGTAATATATTATGAAAAAAACCCCCGCATATTACCAGACCTTGAACCAGAGGTATAAATACGGAGTTTTCCTTGCCTCTCCACTCTTTATTGTATACTGAGCTGCATTCCTAAACTATAAACAATGTACTTTCAGTGCAGCCGTCCACGTGTATGCTCTGGCGTGATGTGAGAAACAATATTATTATAACAAGCTCAGTGTTCGATACAGTGGGAATATCTATTGAAAACTATAGAGCGTGCGTGGACTATAGGGTATAGCTCTTAGAACTATACCGCTCTATAGGGGGTTTTCAATAGATATTCTATCAGCTCAAAGAACACTACATCCCTTGAACATCACCAGAAATAAGCCTGCCTTGATGTGTGTACACTGTACAGCGGTCTGAGGTCCAAGTCTAAGTCGGCAAAATTTCGTGAGATTTTTGATTTAAAAATGCCATCATCGGATATATAATTATATATATCGGATATATCGTATACCGGAAGCACTTATTAATCTGCCTCTGTTTTAGGATGTTTAATCGGAATATAAAAAAATATCTTATTTAAATTAACTTAGTCACAAGTATGCAAGATAGACCCGAAATTAATGGGTTATGAGTCAACCTCAACATTAGGTACTATCAGTTACTACATCAAGTGACTAACTCAAATAATATTATCACGAATTACTTAAAATTTAAGTCTTAAATCATATTTATGCGTATGGTGAGACGAGCGCGCTACATGGTAACCAAGCTGACAACCAATAGCAACCGAGAACTGAAACCGAAGACAAGATGTCTTTCTACGATCTGTAGTGTGGGATACATTGAAAAAAAAACCCTTTTTTATTAATTACGCCCAACATACTACTAATTACAATATTATCTATGTATACTGTAGGGACAAATGGCAACGTTGCAGAACGTGGCATGTTCGCCGTTCGCTATCTGTCCACCAGTCGTTCTCCTTCCGTCGTAGTATTAACACCAGTCGTTCTCCTACTGTCGTAGTATTAACATGTCTTTCTGTATGTGTGTGACAATATAATGTGAATTAAGACAGTTTAGACTTTTATTGCTAAAGGACCTAAGAGTGTAACCCAAGTGCAAACACAGTCGTATAAATAGATACACTACCTCTACATAACATATATATGAATAACCCCCACAGTGGTGACGCATTATTACCCCACATTGTATTTAAGGCTAACTCTGACATTCTCCGCAGCAGTTGAGATGGTCGCTGTGAACCTAGGTCCATTTCGCTGACCAATTTGTGAAATTGACGTTCTGCACTCTCTTCATACGCGGTTAATAATCTTATTAACCGCGTATGAAGAGAATAACCGGGAATAACCGGGAATAACCGCATAAGCGGTTATTCCCGGAATTAAATCCCACAAGTGAATTTGTAGGGTTATAAAAACTAATAGCGATCGTCGGAATAAAACATCTCTATTAAAAATTATGGCGGTCTTGGCTCCATTGCTGCGTGACAAAAGGAAAAACCAACACATACTTTTGCATTTGTATTAAGCAGTATGATACGACAAGGAGTCATTGTAGCGCGTATCCATCCTAATCTAGAACATCTTGTTTTTTATACAAATGATTGCTTAACCCGGGAAGCGAAGCCTTTCTCACTGGCTTCACAGCCCAATTTATGCCAATGAGTTTGAGAGTAGGAAGAAATATTACGTCGATAAGATATAGAAGTCGACGTGCTATGCACTATCGGGAAAAAAATACAAAAACATTTTAGATTAATGATGAGTTAACAATACTCGCATATTTGTGTATTTTTATCAATTATGACCGATAAAATAAAAAAATTACGTGTCAAAAAATCAAATTTAACTAATGACGGCCAGTTTTTCAGTTTCTCGCATACGTCGAACGATTTAAGAGCCACTCTCATCATATTAATCACTGCTTGGAATTATTAGTAAGGGATCAGTTTCCCACAGTAAAGTCGGTGCATTATACAAAGCAGTACATAAACTTTACTTAACTAAATAATGATTAGTCCCCAATAAATACCATTACAATTATCACACAATAAAACGAGTCTCGCGCCGGGTATCGAACCCGTCCCGTTACACTTTCCCCTCCCATCAACTCACGTAGGAGTTATAAGTTTAAAAGCACTTTAAAACAACATTCTTTATAGATAAATAGACGACGCACTCCGGTGCCGACGCGCGACGCATTAGGCCAACCGCACACTTATCACCTGCCACTATAATGCCTCGAAATATTGAAAAACCGATAAATTCGACGCCCAGGGCATACAACTGAGTGAGTATGGTAAGTATGTTTTTTGTGCTCTATGTGATAATAATGTTCTACCTTTTGATGGTCCGGAAAGATGTTCGACGGGCTTTTACAGTATTAAGCCTCTGTTTTTATGTACAGGTGAACTTATGGAAAATTTGTTAATTAGTGGAAAATGCATTTAACAATACAATGATATGGTACATTATTATGTACATTTTATTAGCGAAATTTAAATTTAGAACCATGAGTCATGATTCATTAGAGTCACTACGATGCGTTGAACAAAGTGAGCGCCAGCTTAAGCCCATTTATCAGCACAGAACCTTTCTGGTGCCCGAGCGATAAGTGTGCGCTGACCCTTACCGGGCGCACACTACCGCTATCGAGCTTCACTTAGAGATTACGTACAATAAAACTGAAACCGGCGGTAGTTGAGGTCTGTGGGCGAGGTAAACGACAATGGATGTACTTTGAGCTTTTTAAAATGTTGCATCTTTGAGTATCGTACCGCTATTATACGTCAAACTTAGCTTAATAAGTAACAAACACTAACAGTCTTATTGTAAGCCCACACTAAGGGTGGTATTACTAAATCAATGTGAAGTTTGAGTTACATCTCAAGTAGACATAATGTATTGAACTATCAATACTTGAGATGTAACTCTTACTTAAGATACAAGTTGGCGTCTTATGTCCTCACTACACTTTGGTAAATACTTGAGGATAATTTGTAAGAACAGTCGGTATAATAGAATAGGTATTGACTTAGGCTCTTTGCATCTGCGCCAGGGAAGCGAGATGCATGTAACCAAAAAATGCATAAAGCACAATTCTCTTACATTAGATGAGCACTAAGGATTTTTGGAAATTCATCCCTATTGGTGTAAAATGTCATCAGGCAGTTATGGTTCCAAAACTAGTAGTCATGACTGGTGGCTACTTCTTCTTAGTCGTGCACTCTTGACAGAGTGGTCATGGTCATGTTTAGGCCGATTGATGAACTGCCGCTTTCACGATGCGTCGCCATATGTCTCGATGTTTGGCGGAGTGGAAGCATTTGTGTATAGAGGAGTACGTCATAGTTTTAATAAGGTCTGTCCAACGTTTAGCAGCGCGTCCACGAGTTCTTTTGCCATCTACTTGGCTACGTGGCTACTAGGGTGTTGTATTTATGTTTATCCCCCTGCCCCCGCTCCGTGTATCGGTGGTGTGTGCCGGCATGGCATCGAGATTGCGCTCGGTGCGGCGCGAGCGCGGCGCCGGCGCCTCGATAACTCGCGATAACACTAATGGACAACGTTATCGCGCACTCCACTCGTAGCAGCCGCGGCCGAGGACCTCTCACGAACACACGCCAAAACCGACCCTCGCACCGCAGCAATAAAACACATATTACCATCTCCACTTTACACCAACCAAAATCTCGCAAATGAATGAGTTCCAAGAATAATGGAAAAGAAAAAAGGGTCCCATTCAACGGATATTGGGATCTAAATAAGTTTAATGGGTCTCGTAAAGGTGCGCGAATATTTTAGACCTTAGATACGGTGACAGGGACATCCGTCGGCCTTAATGATTTTACATTCGTCTCTCACACGCGCACACACACACACACACTCACGCCTTTTATCGCCGAAGGGGTAGGCAGTGGCACAACTACTGCACCCACTTTTCGCCGTGCGTATTCCGTCCCATGATGTGATAGGCGGCGAGCCTATCCCCATATCGGGCACAAATTCCAAACTCCGGGCTGATACTGATTAGAAAAACCCAATAACATTCTGCCTGACCCGGGGATCGAACCCGAGATCTCAGCATTGCAGTCGTACCGTAATACAACTACGCCACCGAGGCAGTCATTTTACATTGGTCTTTTCCTAATTTTGAGATTAAATTTATTTTACACAATAAAATGAGCGGGCCGCTAGTAGTATAGTGACCACACGCGTGCAAAAACAGCAGTATGCAGGTGTTTGAATTACATAGTATATCAAACCAACTCTTAGAGACACAACAAAGATCGAAACTCATCTATCTAGCGTCGTTTTATACTAACGTGTGTTATACTGCTATTAAAGAACGCAAACAAGGGTGAACCGGGATTATCGGGACCCAGACAGGCGCCGAAAAGCATTGAAAAACGTGGGGGACAGCCCCGGGAAATCCTATGATGAAGGAAGGGAATCCCGGGCTGGTTTCGCACCCCCGTACCAGCCCGGGCATTGATTGCAACCGTGGGATTTCCTGTCACGTGATGCCCGGCGATTTATTTAATTTCGTACCGTGTCATAAAAAAATTACACGCCTAAAACCGTGGGGGAAAGTACCCTCAAATTGCCATTTATTTCCATATAGTGATCAAAGCAATCAGACAAAGAGGTTACAAAACAAACAATGGATTGGATGTATGTTGATTGACAATATTTTACGCACTTACTTTCATAGGATTTGAGCCTCTCTGTGGCCCAGCTAGATCGCTACTGTTTAATGACATTACATATGTATGGTTGGAACTCTGGAATATGGGATACTATATCCCGGATAGACTGCGCACGAAAAAACAATAGATATTTCCCTATAACATAACTTCCTAATTAACCGTTTTTTGCGTACAGTTTCTTCTCGTATAAGCATAGTTTGAATTATTGCATAGATTTAATTCCAGGAAATTATAAACAAATTTATGAGTTACGCAATTTTGGTACCATGACGACGAAATTCGAATCCTTTTACATAACACGTGGCTAAAACTAGTTATGAAGGTAATGCATTGTACACTAGTTAGAATATATCCTAGATAACATTACTGACATTTCTAAAAAGTATCCAGTATAAACATCCCTTATTCAATGAGATCGGGAGACAACAATATTGGCCGAATGTTCCCGATTGTCGATTGCCTTTGTCTATAAGCCATAGTGGGCTTAAAACAAATACAGTAAAGATAGTCGGCAGTATGAGATGAGAAAAAAATGCGTGCGTGATGCGTGGCGGGGCGGTGTGCGGGGTGCGCGGGGGCAGGAGGGGAGCATTAATAATGCGCGGTGAAGATGGCGGCGCGTGGAATGCAGAGACCAGCTCCGCTCTGTCCGCGCTGCCCGGGCGGGACTGTCCGATGTATCGATGTTTTTATCGATATTGATCGGAATACATTTACGGATGGAAGATTTCATTGATCGATGGATTTAAGCCTTCAAACAAATACCGTGTACTTCAAATAGGTACATCGTTGTGTGACAGCACGCTAAACGGAAAAACTACGGATGTGCATCCAAATCTTACATTTTAAGGATTGGACCAGTATACACACACACTTACGCCCGTTATCCCCGAAGGGGTAGGGAGAGGTGCAACTAGTGCAACTTTCGCCGTGTGTATTCCGTCCCATGATGTGATAGAGGGCGAGCCTATCGTCATACCGGGAACAAATTCCAGACTCCGGGTTGATACTGAGTAGAAAAACCCAATATCACTTTGCCCGACCCGGAGATCGAACCCGAGACCTCAGCATTGCAGTCGTACCGTAATACAACTACGCCACCGAGGCAGTCAGTGAACCAGTATGTCTAGATATTAGCTCTTTCAGGTAAAACATTAGCTTCATAATATTAATTTAGATCCCTAACATATCTATTATGAATAATCTATTACGTATAAAATGAAATCCGTAAGTTACAATGAACTTTGCATCTCTGTACCGAGTGTACATTCGTACTTAGGCGACAATTAATTAGATAATATTGTTGACTGATTTATCAATTTTCCGAAGACAGTATCGTGGCTATTTAATTAGCTGAGATAAGGAGTCCGTGTGTAGTTTGTGTGTACGTACATCGGTTCCCGCACGTATACCAGAACTTGTCAGAAATGTGATTTAAGCATCATTATTGTTTGCCTTTGCTAGGAACAGCATATTGGGCTTCTTTTTATATTTCTCACCTTATCTAGGGTCCGTCAGGATCTCGAAGTGTTCAGTGTACATTGACACTCAATGAGCCAAACTGCGCAAACATGAGGTCATTGTCATTGTGTGCTTTGTTTGCATTTAAATCATAATGAGTAGCTTTGGTGGTCTAGTGGGAGTGAATTTGGCTATGAAATCCAGTCCTGGGTTCAAACCCAACACAATTTTCAAAAGTGAGTCGTTTGTTTTAGATTGTGTGGTACAATTTGAAGCCATGTGGAGGAAGAAAAGTCTTAAAAAGAGTGTTAGTAGCACATCTGCCTAACTCTTGGGAGACAGGCGTGAGATTACGTACCTGACAAAACGATTTATAGATATTATTTGGACTATCGAGTATTCACTCGTGCGACGGTTTGGATGGAGTAATGTAACATTCGTAAAAAAAGTGTTTGACACAATCCATAAAAGATGCTGAGATATAAATCTGTTTACAATAACACGAAGATCACAAATTTTCTATAACAGGTCATTAGGAAAGTACAAAATTTTTATGCGTAGAGTCACAAGGCCGGTAAAACTGGGGTGATACCACATAGAGCTTTATCATTGCATTGCAAAAGTTCACAAAAATCTAGAGGACTTTTAAACGACATCCCTTTAAATCAGAACTAATCATGTTAGAAAATGTTAGCAGCACACCCTTAGTAACGTTAAGGATGAGAATTCATGACAGCAGACATTTAACCTGCAGCCTCTTTCTTGCTTATTCGCCAGCCTCATGCAAAACAACCAGACGCTAGAATCATGTTTCTACACAAGTATGCCACAATAAAAACTGAATGAATCACAATGGGTTTTGTTTTCGTTTTATTCAAATCGACAAATGTCAAAGTTGTAAATTTAACATACGTAATCATAAATCAAGGTATTTTTTCCACAAATACGAGATAAGCCATTCATTATGTCGTTAAATTATTTTATTTGGAGAATATTCAGCTTTACTATTCAATAGTTTTGGCATTAAATGAATTGCAAATGGCGCTTGGTTGAGTATAAAAATTCAGAGCGAGTTCTTTGACGTCATAGTATTCTATTGTGATTGTAACGTAATTTACCATTATAGCGATCACTTATGCAAATTAAATACTATTAAAATGCATTCCTGATAAATATCCTAAGTTTTTCAATTCATCTTATTCTATTCAGAAAATAATAGTAAACGCATGTACACGTATTAACCTGCACATTTAGATTTTTTATTGTTTAAATATTGCTCTTAATATGTCCAAACTCTACCTATAATTTATTTCCTTTTGAATAAAATTATGAATTTAATCGATGTACAAGTACAATGACAACACTAGCCCGCCGTAACTTCCTGGAAGCGGCGCGGGCGCCGGGCCGCGGTCAGATTCCTCCATCTCCCGCCTTTTCCTAAACGCACGCGCATGCGCACCGCTCACCGTGTCCAAACATGATCTACCGCTCCATAATGGGGATTTATAACCCCTTAAATTAATATTTATTGATATCTGTAGTTTAGGTCAATAGATTCGCTTTGCTAGATGTCTAGGAATCAAATGTATAAACGAACTTGCACCTTATGTCTAAATTAAATAATACTATTTATTTTAAATCGATAATACATATATGACGGTTTTCAAATTGAAATCTAAATCAAATAAAAGTTCTACCTCGACTTAACTCTACGACGAATTAGTGTAGTAGCTTCAGCCCCGTCGTTTGTGAAACGTACGAAACTAATCAACATAATATTTGTTTTATTCGTCCATAGATTTATATTTCCTTAAACGGAATTAATGAGTGTTAAATATGACAGCTGTGTTTGTTTTCTGTCCAACTTTATATAAAAAGTCGAGTTGGCCACTAGATTTATGTACCCATGGACATCATTTACATCTTATTAAAAACGTTAGAAGTATAATAATAGGAGCCATTTTTTTTTACATTGCAGTGTATTGAATTGCGTTTTTACAACCTTTATTGAAATTTTAGAATACTTAGAAATCAATACTGTCCTATACATTATTATTATGTAACGAAGCTCGAGCGAGCTTTCTTGTGTAGGAATTAAATGATTATAAATACCAATTGAATTGTAATATGGGACATACCTTTAGGTTTGAGGTCATCCATCGCGTACCGACTGTATGGTGGTGGAGGGGTTTCTGAAACAAACAGAACAACACATTATTACCATATAAACATTAAAATAACAAAGGCAATGATGAGCCGAAATAGTCTTGAATCCCGCAAAAACATGTGATTCGCAAATTCAATTTTAAGTGCTGTAGAAAAAAGTTCCTCAAAGTTCCTAGCATGGCTGTCGTGTATTTTCATTTTAAAAATCGTATGCCAATACTCACAATAAAATAATTAGCATACACTTAAGGCCTTTCCGGTGGTTAAGATCGGGTCCAGCTGGATTGATATAACTAAGATATGTGGATATGAGTCCCATCCTGTCCCATACGAATCGGCAATTATATGATGCCATCACGAAGGCCGATTTGTAAAAACTTAACGCATATATTATATTTTTTTCGTGTGTTTATATTTAAATGAGAACCATCAAGATCTCTACAAACTCTATCTGTCACGAGTTGGTGCAATTTATCCAAAAATAAGCTCAAAATTCGCGTTATGATTTTTTCGGTATCATATTCAGTATTATGTGCTATAAAACAGTTTATGTAGAGTTTTGTGGAGACCATTACAAGACTAAAGCTATAGGTAACTCTTACCCATTATCCTCAAATGTAAGCGTACAAAACAACACATAAATAACTCATAAATATTCATGATTATAATTAATTCCTTCGAAAACATCATCCAAAATCACTAATCATCGATACAAAAACGTTAAAACAAACACGAGTGACCGGCGCAGGCGCAGGTAAGCGGACCGCACGCAATTACGCCGCAAAGAATCGAACCCGGTCCCGAGATGACTAACCTATATTTTGATATCGTAACATCATTTTATCGGTTTTTTTTACCAGTGTAATTTTCGGCAATTCTTAATAGTTACAGTTTTTATACGAGTTGGAAGTTTTTATACTTGGCTTGGTTGACATAATAATAATATGGAATTATTTTAATATAGTGTCATTTTTGTGGGTAAATGTATAATTTCGTTCCTATTTCCTTTTTAAATTATAGACAGTCGTTTTATCTATATTTAAATAACAGATTTTGCTACAATTAACGCGGTGTTAAAAAGGGATGAAGAACTTACTGATTTAGACGCGCAATATAAATGAGAATTGAAAAAAAAAAAAGAACTGAATGAAACATCTTATCGATCCATACGACGGACATAACCTTGACGAATATTGGCTGCAGACTGCAGTCTGCACTGATTGCGCGCTTGCCTACCGTCTCAAGGATGTAGAGATAATATTACATTATGTTAATTTTTGAAATGTCCGGACCACAAGGAAGCGACTTGTCGGCGCCGCATCGGTGTCGGCACGTCGTCGCGCCGGCGGCGGCGTCAGCGGTGGCGCGGCCCCAAAGCGCTAAAGAAGCCACTTAGAATCCGGTACGCGATCTATTCCATTTACAACCAGCGGACACGCGCTATTGGACATTTAAAATTTCGGACGCCATTAAAGTTTTCGAATTCCGAATTTGAATTGTGCAACTGTCATTTGCAATTCGGCGCCAGCTTCGCATGGACGTGTCAACATTGTTTTTCCACTGAATCGATGCCGGACCGCATTTTGAATACAAATCGATTGTACATTATAATATTGATTTTATGAGTTATAACTGGCATTCTCAGAAGTGCTTAGCGCTTGCGCAAGAAATGTAAAGACAATCGGCGGCGCGGTGATACGTGTGCACCTGCATACAAGATACAGCGCGCCGTTTCGGAGATGCATAAATCAAACGCACAGTTTTATTGCGTTTTTATTACGTGATACAATCTTTAAGTGCGCTTCAAACGTTTTATATCGGCTGGAGTGAACCGAGGCAGCAAAGACCTACATCGAATTGAAACAAGAAAGATCGGAAACGTAGATATAATTTAGTATAAAAAGTAGTGTACGGAACAGCCATCAAATCACAATAAAATATACTTTCTTCACTAACAGGTCTTTTTGAATTCCCCAATATTAAACCCAAAAAGTTTTTCGACATCCCATTCGATGCTTTAGATATGGTACTAGGCGTATTCTACACAATACACATGATGCAAAGACGGAGACATCTGGCAACATTACTGTATACACCCCACGATCTTATTCAAACAGGTTCACAAGTATGTGAATGCTTGCGCACGGACCATTAACTTGCCAGTTGCCCCCCCACACCACTCCGAAATTCCTATACTAACCAACATTTACCAGCCTTGTATTGTCACATTCCACGCCAGAGACATGTAAGACCTTGTCTCTACCTTACTAGCCTAACACAGGTTGGTAGAGACATATTATACTGGTGGTAGGTCTCTCATATGTAAGAGTCCGTCTGGGTGGGTACAACCGCAATGTCTATTCCGCCAAGTGTAACTACAGGACATAGTGAGACTTAACTTGCTTTATCCGTTCTAATTAATTAAATAAATAAATAAAAAATTAACATCTTATGTCTCAGGATGACGAGCGCAGTGGAATGCCACACAGTACTTTATAACTCTAGGTGCTGAATGGTGTTGCTAGTGTTTATGAGTGGTCGTATCGCTTACCATCAGGCGAACGGCATGCTCGTCTCGTCGTTCAATGCCATAAAAAAAATATTCCTGCAGAATTCCCATAAATTTTCAGGTCAACAGTTAGCAAAGGATTTCTTACAATTATCGTTAACGTAAGTCGTAAAGCGAATGATATTTTTTTTTTATAGCATTGAATGACGAGACGAGTATGTCGTTCGCCTGATGGTAAGCGATACGACCACCCATAAACAGAAGCAACACCATCCAGCACCTTGACTTACAAAGTACTGTGTGGCATTCCACTGCGCTCGTCATCCTGAGACACAAGATGTTAAGTCTCATTATGTCCAGTAGTTATACTGGCTACAATGTCCTTCAAACCGAAACACAACAGTGCATGCACACTGTTGCTTGGCGGTAGAAATAGACATTGCGGTGGTACCCACCCAGACGGCCTCTTACATAATGAGAGACCTACCACCAGTAAAAATAATAATATCTTAGGTAAACGCGTGACTTCGATAACTGAATGCTCCGTGGGATCAAACCCTAGAAGCCCGTGTCAGTATTCCGTTCCTCTAGAAGGCTAGGCTATGCGTTCCTATTTTGTAAACACACTTTCCCACTGCTGAAAGCAAGTAAATGACCCTAAACGCGGAGCATCTAGCAGATATAAATAATATCAGTTGACTTGTGAGCTAACCACAACCTCGACCCTACGTACTAATTCGAACCTTATCAGGACACAATAAAACACAATACACAACCACACACGCGCCCTTTCCAACCTTCTCGCAGCAGCCTCAGAGCGTGGCGTGACTGAAATTTCTTTTAGCATTGTTAC
The DNA here is from genome assembly GCA_947568825.1 of Sphinx pinastri. Taxonomy (NCBI): domain Eukaryota; kingdom Metazoa; phylum Arthropoda; class Insecta; order Lepidoptera; family Sphingidae; genus Sphinx; species Sphinx pinastri. The sequence continues at coordinate 565,099 of OX387627.1, read as the reverse complement.
GTCATATAAGCCTTCCCTGAAACATAGGAAAAAGGACTGTCGCCGTCCTAGACAAAGTACATTTTCCAAATGTATTAATTAGAAATTTATTTAGAAGTTTAAACGTACAGTATCAGTGCGAATGGAAATGCGTCAAACCGGTAACAAGTTAGGGTTTAATGTTGAATGCGTGTTAATTGTGTTTCAATGATTGGGTAGAGCCATGTGAAAATATATCGTAGTAGTGCATCATAGGGTCCAGATTGGGTCGATGGTAGCGGTATGTGTCAGAAGCACTATACGTACACAAGTAGGCACGGAGGCTCGGCATGTGTAATTAATCGGATTCAATCTACAGCAATAAATACCGAGGCTTGTCAGTCAGTTTGTCCTTCGAGGACGCGGACCGGTCGCTAGCTCTCCTGCGCGACCACACGTGCAGGCTCCGGGCTGTAGCCGGGCAAATTACACAAACAACTACTACAACGGAAGCCTCGAAGACGAACGTGTTATCACGTCATATATTTTGTGTTGTAGAAAGTGAGTAAATAGGTCAGTAAATGTAAACTTTACCATCGTTGAACAGCCACAATATGTAGTTTAAAAAATACAGGGTGCATTTATGAACCCTCAAGAAAGGGCAAGTTAGGGCACAGAGATGGGTGGACCTCTGATAGTCTCAAACTGACACAAATGCACCGCTCCTTCCACGGCCCGGACCCTGCACGGCCGTGTACCAAACGCTTAATCATCGAAGGTACAGTCGCAATTCCGTAATAAATAACTAAAAATTTATTCAGTCGTAATGAATGCGGGACCGTTTCCTATTAACGTAGCCAGCGCAGCAGATATTGATAACCCTGCTCGGCTGATTTATCGAGTTTGTAATGCAAGCGCCACTCTAACTTATGTTACTTAACACTAGTGTGTTGTAGGCAAATAACGAGATACGTTGGTCTCTCGTATGGGAATCTGTGCCGCTTTGTCTATACACACTGCTGTGTGATTGACATTGTAAACAGACTTACTGGGCGTTATAAGATATCTATAATATCATGACTGTATCAGGGTAGATAGAGAATATGGATTGCTATTTAAAAGCGATAATAAATCGAATATTGTGATGCTGATGTTGACTGAGGCCGGTATGACTGCTATCCAGAATAAACTGAAGGTGTTTTATAACGCAACTAATTTGTAAAAAAAACAAGGTCTCAAGAAACACCTTTAATTGTCTTATAATAGCTCCTAAACTAAGAGTCAGTTAAATAATTTCAGTTAATGTTTTTATGTAAACTTGTATCTTTCATTGCAATGTGTAGTTTCTTGTTTCAATCTTAAGTTCTAACACAATACACACAGTAGGCACACATCTTTTAACAATCCAGAGCCGAGACCTTAACACGAACCCTTAACAATCCTACCACCACAATCAACAAGCAATAACAATTGCGGAGTGTCTGGACCAAAATACCCGACCGGCGTGATCGGCGACCGGCTCCTCCGGCACAAGCGAGGCGCCATTTGATCCATTAAGCTGCCACGGGGCTTTACAGCGCGCATAATCAGGTACCGCGAAGTGGACGTGAGGCGCCGGCGCAGTATCAACCGCCCCACTACGCTGGTAAACACGCGGTGAATCACTTGGAATTAACTTCGGTATTGGTCCGTGAGAAGCTGCACTTTTGAGGCATAAAAGATGCGCCTATAATTCAGCAAGTTAAAAAATACAAATACGTCTTAACGACTGGCTCCGACGAGTCGCGTTCCGGAATCAGAAAAATCCAGTACGATAGGTATAATTCTGTTGATCGTCTGGTAGCGTCTTATTTACTGTCGTATTTAATACGCTGTAACTCAGGTCAATAGTCACTTTTCGTTAAAAATCTCAAAGTATTACCGAAATGTGTATGTAGCGACAGTTTTCTTTCTCTCTGGCGTGACACATTATGACGTCGAACACGTTACAGGTCCGTGTAATGAACACCCACCCATTCCGTCATGTTAACTTGGCATCACACTGCAGGCCAACGTGCCTCCTCTCATGCCACCAGTGATACGTTATTTTCGCTTTCATTGTTCTTATCGAACACAACCAATTATTCTACTGCCAGTGTGTCTGTTATGAAACCAGTGTAATATTGTACCTCTGGTCAGTCGATCATTATTGTTTCTAGGTGCTACAAAGCACATTAATTGCCCGGCATTGATATTTATTTGGCGAGACTCGCTCCTTCTCTAATAAAAGGGTAATGAGCTCGGCTATCTTGGGGTTACTAGACTATATACAACTCTGTCTGACCCATAGCGTTACACAGATAAGCTAATGTTATTAATGTTACATAATATTTAAAAAGAAAGAAAGATTTGATAAATCTGAGAAGTAAGAACCGAGAAGTCGCAGATTATGTGATTCACGTTTTGAATGATCGATGTCGAATGACGCGATTTCTTAGAGTTCTAAGTTCACAGTCTGACATTTTTATCATTGAAGTGACTACTCGGAAGTCGGAACCCAGTCAGGTCCAAGTGCATAACATCGAAATGACTTGCGGTTCCAACGGTTGCCAGAATTATGCCCACTTTATTAGCTGACTAGACTTCTGCTCGCGGCTCCGGCCGCGTGAAACGGTTTTTCCGGGATAAAAAAATAGGTTATAGCACTCAGGAGTAATGTAGCTTCCTATTAGTGAAAGAATTTTCAAAATCGGTCCAATCGTTTTTGAGTCTATCCATTACAAACAACAAACAAACAATCAAATCTTTCCTCTTTATAATATTAGTATTGATCAATGATTGTTGACGACATTATAGATAGGTACGATGATCCAAGGTATCCAACTACAAGAAAAAATATAAATACGTCTGAACATTAAAAAGTCTACAGACAGGGTAATCGTTAAGAGCGAGGCGCGGTGGTACTCGAGTCGCTTTGCAATAACAATTAATTTTTTCCCCTTATTCGCTTATAAATGTCGGCTTGATCAAACGCGATGACATACCGTAATAATATGAATGTATCGTGACACGGCGCGGCGCGACGGACCGGTGGCGCTAAGAAGGGGCGTTGTCATCGCCATCGCTATGTGTTTTATGGTTGGAATTTGAATGTGTCGCCAGTCGGTAGTGGTGCGCTGGCGCCGCGCACGTCACGACTCATGGCATCGCACGCGTGAAGGACGCCTGCGCGGGCACGTAGCGTTCCGGCATCGATATATCGATGTTGTCTTTACTGAGAAACGAATCAAGTATCAACACTTTTTGTACTACATATTTTATTATTTTTAACATACCTTTGACTTGTAAACCAGCCAGTAAAAACTCGACTGAATGATACGACTATAATATCAAACGTTTTGTTTTGCACATCATAATTTCGGCGTAATTAACCCGATTCGCGGTTATCTAATTCGTTCTACACAAAAATATAGAAGTTTATTTTTTAATATTATTTTTCAGTAATATTGAAAAAGGAGCTTGTCCAAACCGGTGCAGGTGACTCCTGGGTCTATAAAATAAAATTCTCCAAAATTCATACTGGGACAATTCTAGCGTCAAAATGTGGAATTAAAAAAAAACCTCGCGTTGTGTGGTGAGCGGTGCGAGCGCATGGCGCGTGTAAATCGCCAGAAATAGCCCGCCCGAATTATAACATGTCGGATGGCGCCAGCGACGGCGCCGCCCGGCCGCGTGTCGTGGGCACCCACGCGCCGCCCCGCGACCTGCCTGACTAACCACCAAGCCATGGGGCGGCCAGCCACTAACCATTCCATAACAACCAATAGCCTCGTTAATTAATTTATAATGAGATATTTCGATATGGATTTATACCCACTACGAATACTATTTATGTTATCATAGCAAAAGGCAAATTAAGTGGGTCACATAATGGTAATCGATCCTTTAAATACCAAAGCCAGATAAATATTCCTATTACTAAGCATATAAAGAGAGTAGTTAAAAACAAATGAACAAGAATCACAATTCCGAGAACATCAAATGACATGATCACATGCACTGCAACGCACATTAGAGCTGTGACTCATAGTTGTATAAAAACAGGAACACTACCATCGAATCAGGAGATTAAAACAACTACACAGGAATGTACCAACGTTTCCCTTAAGATAATTCGAGAGTATTGTAATGAGCCCGTTCATACGGTAATGAGCACACACTGCCTGTTGGTATTTGGAAAGTAATATGAGTTACAACCAATAAATAACAATAGAGTTTTCAATAAAAATGTGTCACTACACTGCGCTCATTACCGTAAAATACATGGTAATAGTCATACTTCTTTTTAATACATAGGTTGCAACGAAAGACGCTCTCAGATTCACCTACAACAAAAATAAAACAGGGTAAATCTATCAGTTTTCGAGCTTGTAATGTCTCCCTCCCCTTCCGTATATCATGTTAACCACGACTCGGCGGATTTATGTTTCCCGTCTCCGTTTCTGTTGCAAAATAATATTTTAACATTTACTTGTTAATTATATTTTTGCGTAATTCAAGGCAGTCGGAACAATTGTTCAGGAAGTCATTACGAAGAAAGCGAAACGGCCGGTGTGTGGCGCCTAAAAATGGCGCTCTTCTACTTGTCAAGTGAATCACGTCAAGGTTACTGTATAATGATCCTTATAGAAGTGGACACAAGGCTTTCCGGTGCGGCTTTCGTTTTTACATTAACCATTTTCATTGACGTACTAAATATTAATAAGATTTCGATGCCATAACAATGTTTTCGTCCACCATCCGTGAGAATCGCTAACAACGATACGTCAAAGTAGTGCAACATCCTTCTATTATGGCGTTCCGTTCCCTAATGGTAGCAACTGAATGCAAAAGCAGACACGAGTTGATTAAAGTGAATTTAAATAGTTTTAAGTGAACATGACAATTATGTAAGTAAAAAAGCCAGGAAATCCAACCGAAAATTTATAGCAGATCTAGGTCGCTTACTATTTATTCCCAGCTTTTAGGCTAGCTGACAACAAAATTAACGCCCAATATTCTAAGAATAAACCAAAAGAATTAATCTAAAAATAAACTACAATGACAAACAACTAATTACGTGTTACGCAACAATCTTTAGAAATAAAGTATGCAGTAAAGTGTGACACGACACGAGCAGTGACGCGGGAAGACGTAAGAGATTTCTCGCGCGCTTGGACCTTGCCTCCGCGTTGCAACGCAGCACGCCCTCAGAATCAATAGCGAGACTAACAATTAAATTACGAAAACAATACACTCGATGGACCAGCCAGTGATTTATTTGAAAAAAAAAGGATGGAATTGCCGTGGGAATTTTTAGATTTAGATTTTTGAAGTTATACTTCTTTTGGCGCGTTAGGGAAAAATTATGAGAGTAAATTTTTACGATGCGCGCTCACACCGTCACGAAAAACCGACACCCTGAAGTTAGCTATAGTCAAAATTTTAGTTTTGAGTTTTGAACGTAGAATATGGCGAAAGATATTGAAATTATACTTCTTTTGGCGCGTTATTTAAAAATATTTTTATCTTGTTACGCCAAAGAAGTATAACTTCTAACTTGGTTAAATACTCAAAGCTTCTAACGCGTGTACATAAGTATACACACACATTTTTATACTATAAATCAAGAGACTGAGTTAGAACTATTTTAGTATGTAGCTAGAATGGCCACTTCTTAATAAAACCTTATAATTATCAGATAAATCGATGACATAACATACACATATTTTAAAAATAGAATTACATATATCGCCAAGCGCCATATTATTATTCGAAAGTGTTTTGATGTTGCGATATCAACGACATTCGTAGCTTCGAGGGTTTATGTTTCTTTTTTGTTTTATTTTGTGTAATGACAGTCAACACATAATGTACTTGCTTTACTAGAGCTACAGCAAAATAAGTACGGAATACGGAACACACTAAACTTGTGGATTTTCACCGTTGATTAGTATATTTTATTCGGTATCGGCTATCGACCAGAATGTATACTTTTACATGCCCTTCGGTACCTTGTTTAAAGTCTAAACATGTAACAGATTCTGATGAGGATTGTACTCTTAGATAACATTGACCTCGGAACAAACGCTGGATGTTTTTATAACGCTGCATTACACACTCGCAGCTTGAAACTGTTGTTTGGAATATTTTACTTTCAATTTTGTTTTAAAGTTTTTCTTGTATATTGCAATTAAAATTGCTTTTTACTGTTAAACTATTATTAGCAAATCTGTACTTTTCTACGTTAAATACTCAAGATGAAACCAACATTGCTTACAACTACGCATTTTATCCTCCATGATTTTTAAAACTGCCTTGGAAATCGAAGCTTTCATTTCAAACCCTGAGGCAAATAATCACTTTAAAAATTGACAGATACCGCGGTAACGTAGTCAAAAATCGACTTAATAAGGCTATTTGATAATAGAAGGGATTGTTTAATATTCAGAGAACAATCTCGGAGGCGGACAGCGGCGTCGCTCTCAGATATTACGCCCAATTAGCGCTCGCCTCTATTAGACATCGCCTCTAAATTAATTAAGCCTCATTCGCGAGATCTTGACTTATTACAGTATAAAGTAAACAATCATCATCATTTTTATTCCTTTCTAGTTTCTACTAACGGGACTTATTATTTTAGTAGGAAAAAAAATTATACAATTCACGAGCGTCGCCAGCTGATGGCCCAGCGGGGGGGGGGGGGGGGGGGGGGCAAATTGATATGCATATGAAGCTTTTTGCTTGTAGTACGAGCCTTACATCTACAGCGATTGTAATAATAACGGTACAGAGTCCAACTTGTAAAGCTTCACGAGTTCTTGACTATGCAATAAATAAAACTTATAAATAATTAATTGGCATTTGGCAACTTTTTTAGAATTTCTAGGGGGGTAGCTGCCCCTCCATGCCCCCCCTTGGCGACGCCCTTGATACTATTTACTAAATATGATTCGTTTTTAAGCACATGTTGCTACGACTTGTTTTTTTTTTCACAACTACATCTAACTATGATGTACCAATTGTGTTAGAAGAATCCACACAAAATTAGCCCGACCTTGGAATCAAGTACAGGACCTTCAAGTCCACATACGCATCTAGCCCATTGACTTTAACAGATTAGTTAAACTGCTAAAAGAAATGTTACACGTTAAATACAGTTTGATAGTAGAAATTACCGACGCTTCGGAAAGGACCGTGGGAAGCACATGTTTGTCCTGCAGGCCTATGTTACTAAACTAAGCCTGACAAGAGGAAATCCTCGTTGCGAACACAAGGTCGGGTATATTTCAATCAACGCTGTTTCTTGTCGAATATTGATAAGTTTTTTATGGGTAAGGGGTCTAATATTTTGGACCTCAAGCCATCCGGTGCTTACGACGCATTTAAGGATACTATTGAAATGCGGCGTGTTATATTATGGTTAAAGCTTTACTAAGAATAGAGCTTTGCGATATATTATAATAAGGAATCTTACTTATATTATGATAGCGAAAGTTTATGATTTTTGGACATATGTCAGAAATCCGAAAAATCGCTGAATTGAAATCGTTGTCATGGAATTATTTTTGTAAATAGTGCATAAAATTATTACTAAAATCGGTGTACTATTATTTTAGACACGCCATACGCGCTTTTAGAAAAATATAGCAGTACCAAATTATTGAAGACTTTATATTTCCATTTTGTAGCTCACGTAATTTTAAGAAAGATGGCATTATCACTTAATTTTGTTTTCTAATACTAGCGGTTTGTCTTTAAAGTTGCGATATTATGTAACATACGAAAAACTTTTATTAAAATAGGTTAATTCACTGAAAGCTAATCGTAGCTGTACCTGCGAGCAGACAGATGTATAAATCGTCTACTTAATAGTTAACGGTCCGTCAGATCCCCGAAACGGCCTCTACTGAGCGATAACCTGCTGGACGGACATTCTTGCTACATTACGACAGCCGCCGTGGCGCAGCGGTGAGCCGGCCGTGGTAATGGTAATACCTGGCCGCGGGTCCGACCCCAAGAAGAGACAATTACATGAATTAAAAATATTATTTATTAATAAAAACTACATTTTTTCGGTTGTGGACAACCCTAAAAATACGAAACCCTCATACGATAAACCAGAAGCAACCCTAAGGATTTAATTGTCGGGATTAATTAAAAGTACACGTTTTACTGAAAATGTTATACGTTTTAATTTAATCGCTCGATATGAAATGTGGGCGGGGTTCGAGTCTCGATTATTTTAATAGGAAGGCATTCATTGGCGTTTTGATATATCTATTGTGATTCTAGTATGGAAAATATATATTTACGTGTTAGAAAAACTAAATCCCTCTGTCTCCATTATTCCACTTCTTATGATGAGTATGGTAATCAAATATAGGTTGATAGAGCCTCGTCTGTTAGCCGAGTACACCATGTGCAAGTGGTGGACACGCGCGTTGCTGGTAGATCCCCACAAATCGTCGTAAATTCGCCTTCACTAGACATATAAATAAAAGGTTAAGAGATATCAATAAGGATATTAACCATGTAAGTGGAATAATGTATGAGAATTACGTTGGCCCGTTTGTATATGAATTAATGTATATAAAATATCAGATAAAACCCGAGTTGAATGCTTAATTCTAATGCGTAGTTATTACGCGCCGAGTAAATAAGTAATAATCGTAATTTGTCTCGAGTATTTACATTTAAATGTTAAACATCGGCGCCTGTGCCGAGCCTAGGGGATAGACAGAGGCCCTAAAAATAATAAATCTAGACGCGAAACGTTCCCAAACACGCAGCAAATCGTTCGATCGTCAACACGTCTCCGTGTGGGTAATAAAATACGACAATATTACCAGTTTCGCAAGAGCCCCAGCCGGGAGCGACCGGTTCTATTACAGGTGCCGCCGGCCAGAGGGCCGCTGCGCCGCCGTGACGCACTCGCCGCGCAACACCGACTCGATGCCGGTGTGCCGCCACTCAATCGACGAGTCACACGCCCGTATGTCCTTTCCGTAAGCAAATTCTAGCTACAATCCTACAACGCAACGATCAACAACACACCTGAACAACAACGCTAATCAATAGGGAACAAAAAATGTTCACAGCAAACAATATCGACCGTCCAGAGTCCGGACGTAACGAGAGCACCATTCACAAATCTGACAAAGAGATCCGAAAACATGAGCCGACTACAATGGAACGGGGGAAAAAACAATCACGAAATCGAGTGGAGGCAAGTCGCGTACCTGCGGCCTGCGCCGGCGCAGCGGTCGCCCCCCGCTGCCTCTCGCGGCCGCCCCCTCCCGCCCCGCGCGGGCCCCCCGGCGGCGAGACACGGCGCCGGCGCCAGTCAGCCGACAAGCAATTATGGCTAAATAAATATCGGCCGTGCCGCCACCGGCGCGGCGCGTCGCTAACATCAACAGATGGATTCTCGGCGCGTCACGCGGCGGGTCCGCGCTCGACCGCGCCGCGCCGCGTCGGCGTTACCTGCGCGGTGGTTACACGGTGCACCCCGCCGATGATGCACCTCCGTTGCCGATGTGGGCTTAATAACCGGATGTGGGTGACTGATTTCCGTGAGCCGAAAGGCGACCTCCGCCCGAGGTCTGCGGTTCTTCGGTCCTGTAGATCGGCGACGCGTCATGTAGACGCCTGCGCACGATAAGATAAGGATCCCCTCCCGTCTCCCGTTCGACGTGCGCTCGTCGGTTACGATCATATTCAAGTTACTCTATGGTTGCGATCGAAAACGGCCGACTCGCATAAAAGATTGCATGAGGCCGGCGCGGCTCGGCGCTCTTGTACTGCGCTCAGATTGATGTGCACAAAATATAATTATGTCCGGCGTAGTTGAGATTCTTATAGGAGTGCACGTCAAGATGTTTCAGTGTGTATATTTAGAAGATGAGGGCGACGAGCTTTGTGTATGGGGTCGGCGAAAATGCGAGCAGCGGACAGGTGGGCAGCGAACATGTGTCGATGATTACGAGCGAGTGCGGCGCCAGCGGGCCGCGACCGCGCTGCTTCGAGCGGGTTTATTTTTTGTGTACAAGTGAATGACGAAACGAGCAGGCCTCTCGCCTACCGGCAAGCGCCTGCCCGTAAACAGAAGCATCCGCAATTTGAACTACATGACACTGCGCACGTAATGCGTGTATCAATGCAAATTCTCATCATTTTACATTGTTCCACGTTTTAACCCGGAACATTACATACCCTCGGCAGTAGAAATAGACAAAGACAACAAGATATGTTGATATTATAGAGAAATAAAGAAAGCGCCAGTACCTATCCAGACGGACCTACCAGCTAGAGTTGTAGTATTACAAGCCGACCTGTCGTTCGAGTTGTCTGTTCGTTGGCTTTGCCGAAACGATAGTTCCTATAATAGAAAGTGCTCGGGTGCCAAGGTCAGCCGGTAACTGACGCATAACATAAGTAACTACACATACTGAGAACATATAATTAGCGCTCAAATCTTGTATCGTTCTGAAGCAGGCTCGACTCTCGAAACATTTGTTTTAAACTCATCTTTAACGTATCACTTTGAATTTATTAAACAGGCACATTAAGTAGGTAGAAGATATCAGAAAAAACTAAGAAGATAATATAGATATTACGTACGTTTTGGGAATACATCATCTTAATCGGAAATATTAAACCGAAAAGGATTCAAAACTATACCTACTTTACCCATAGGATAGCAACAGGCAATTAATTATAAAGCCAAATTTGGACATTAATCAACACAGAAACAACCTTAACAATATCCCTAATTGAGGCTCTGTATGAAATTGCTGCAGCCTTAAAGACATCTGTCACTGCATTATATAAAGACAATGAGACAGTGAGTACTGAGTATCGAAATGCAATCGAATCAAACAAGCTATTGACAGACGTAGCATCTTGTATTAGCCGCGAAAGTTGACAAAAAAAGCGGGCGGCGCGGCGACGTCGCGTCGGCGCCGAGTGCCGACAGCGCAGGTGGGCTCCCGTCAACCGCACTCACCCGTCACAACATTATCTAATGTCACCAGGTGGACTTGACGCGTAATATTAAGCAATCCATGCAATTCGACAAGATATTTTATTTCATTAATTTCAAAAGAGGTATTGTTTTGCCATTGATTTTTAATTTAATCTGTGTTTGATTCAATTTTCGTCCCGTAGCTGACATTAACATAATGTATTACAATTGCAATAAAAAAAAAACTTTCAAATTAATATGTGAATGTTAGATATATTTAAAAAAACATTGCTATACTACAGATTTTCGACCCCGAATCCTACCAATTCTCATTTATTTAATAGAACCCGCTCGGGTCAAATGGCGCCGTATATTATTTGCCTCGGACATGAGAAAAAGAAATCAATATCTCATTTGGATAAAGTACGTAAATTATACACAACAATGGACTATACTACATAATTCGTGTCATTTTAATAACATTAAGCTATAAATTGAGTAAAGTTATGTGTTATTGCCGAAATTAGATTGAGACAAAACTCCTCCAATTCATATTTTTAATAAGAACACATTTTTATCGGATAAAAAGACAAAATTTTTAGTGACGGAATAATAAGTATGCTTTTTTGTGGATCACCAAATGAGACACCAATTTAAAAAAAAGCACAAACATGAAGTTAAAAAATTTATGTCTAAATTCATTGTCATCACCTCAAGATTTTGAATCACAAGTCCAAATACGTCTGATAACGAACATTACATTTATGGCAGCGTAAAATGGAAAGTGCCCCAGATGCGAAATTCCAGACTAGATGTACGCATTCCATTAGGCAACTGCGGTATTTTGAGTCCGTATAAATGGATCCCAAAATCGAAAGTGGCTCGTATGACAGACGTCTCATTACGACAAGCTGTTACGCGAACAATATTTGGGCAGTTCTCTATAATCAGCCGATGTTGTAAAGAAGTCATTCAGTATTGTAAGCAGTTTTCTCACGATATCTGGTGATTTATGACGTGTTATGATTTGGTAGAAAAGCATGGCAAGCTAAGCAAGCAATTGTCTCAGAATACCCCCTGTGATACTGCAATGATTTGAATAAGGTTTAGGTGATGTACGAAACAATTTTAGTGCTTTAAGTTTGAAACTTGGGGCGTTAGCTCAAACCCATTAATATTTTATTAAGCTTTCTTCTTAATTAACATGAGGCATTGTGGCACGCCCACGTGTGGCGGGCGGGGGCGGCGGTGTGGGTGACTGCGCGTGAGCCGGTGTCATGGCCACTTTTTACTACCTCAGGGTCTCGTGAACCCTGCCGGCGCCACTCAAATGTACTAAATAACTGTCCATTACATTTAAAGTTCAAGATAACTGTGCATTCATTCTGAATAAGCGTTTAGCACAAGTTTTTATTTGGGAAAATCATGTATAAAGCTCTATAGTACCATCAGTATTATTGAAAACATGAACCCAAATAAAAACACCTTGGGAACAGAACATCTCTTCATTAAGTAAGATATTAGAAAGCTTGAAAATAAGCCTAGAAGACATGTGTGGTAAGTGACAAACCTAATCGTATGTTCTCGTATGCACATCGTAAAGTGTAACTATAAAGTATCTTAATGATTTAAGGGATCCTTGGATAACATAGAGGAGCATCCAGAAACAAAACCTTTATGACTTATCGGTTAAGATTTTCAATGATTCGAATTCACGCAATATTATTTTATAACAATTACTATCGTATTGCCAATTTGCGTATTTTCAATAAGCCCTTTTAGCCGTCACAGGGGCCTCTAAAGACATAGAATTTAAGTGCCATCTTATTGATTTATAGGATAGAAATGATATTGACTTTATTGATAAGGATTTTGCGGACCTTATCAAGTCGAGGTGCCTATTTTGTGTATCACGTGCCTTCGTACTCTACTGAAGATCAGACTGCTTCTAATGGTATATTTTCATTTAATGCCAGTAGCTCGATTCTCGGAAAAGGATAAATGTGATTCGCTAATGTTTGTTTCGAGTCTGGGTATTGCGGTAGAGACCCTCGTAGTCAGTTCTCGACAGACTTTTAAGATAAGGGTGGTAGTGAGTAGTCTATTATTTACTAAGTATTCTCTCTGATGAGGCTCAGAGAGGCCCGTAATGTTAGTAAGGATTTCACGGTCAACATTTTAAATGAATAGTGTCACGACGTCATGTCACAATCGTTGCTATTTATCAAATTCCTTGACGAGGGAAGAGAATATTTTTAAAACGAAGATATTTCGTGAAAAATATTAAACGAAGATAACCAAAAATAATGTTAGTACAGACACCTAAAAACGGATTTAAACCAAATGACTTAACAAATATTAAATCAACTAATTATCATGTTTAACTTTGCAAAGCACTAAAATTGTTGATAGAATAAAGCATCCGGATATGAGAAAAATCATTTTAAAATTTAAATAAGCACTTAATTTACAAAAAAAAACTTGTATGTTGACATGAAAACCCAAGTTTCCTAATGATTTGAACGGGTTTTGACATGTTACGCACATTTAATTTGTAATTCCAGTCTCTTGTTTTTTTGCTTTACCATAATATTATAATTTATGTACAGTCAGCAGCATAAGTAGCTGAACAAATTCAAAATTTCAAATTGCCTACATACTTTTGTGTTCTTACTAATCCTTTTTTCACTTCACAAAAATAAAATAAAAGATATTTACTTTACTTCAAACGAAGAAAACATGTTTCAGTTTAACTTAACGCGTATATAGGCGATTTGAATTTTTGATTCTATTCAGCTACTTATGCTGCTGACTGTACTATTATCCTACTAATATTATAAACGCGAAAGTTTGTAAGTATGGATGTATGGATGTTTGTTACTCTTTGACGCAAAAACTACTGAACGGATTTCGATGAAATTTGGCACACGGGTAGGTCATGTCCTGGATTAACACATAGGCTTCTTTTAATCCCGGGAAAATACAAAGCGGGACTTTTATCCCGGAAAACTCTTTAACGCGGGCGGAGCCGCGGTCAAAAGCTAGTTATTTATATTTATGCATGCCTAGGTGGCGTAGTTGTATTACGGTACGACTGCAATGCTGAGGCCTCGGGTTCGATCCCGGGTCGGGCAAAGTGATATTGGATTTTTCTATTCAGTATTCAGCCCGGACTCTTGAATTTGTGCCCAATATGGCGATAGGCTCGCCCCCTATCACATCATGGGACGGAATACGCCAGGCGAAAAGTGGATGCATTAGTTACACCTCTGCCTACCCTATCGGGTATAATAGGCGTGAGTGTATATGTATAATTTATTTATGCTTTGGTTACGCGTTTGGAATTAATAAATGACGGTTGTATGTACAACTTACAAGTTGGGTACTCTTGCTTATGTACCTAATCACTAAAATAAATTGAATGGACTTCATCTATTTTTATATACAGCATTTTACAAATTATGACTAATTTAATTGTTGATTTTTCGAAATAACCATGTAACCTTAGTGGGCAGATTAGATTACGTTGTTTATGAAAAGTTTTGATTAATATCGCCTAACAGGAATCGCGAACATGCGAGTATGCTCGTGCGCAGCGGCCTGGCGCACTTTTACCTGCATTTCCAATGTTAAACACGATAATACTTTATGTGTCGAGCATAAGTATTGGTATATTATGAGATTACAATGATGATATCAGTGCGAGCCGCGAGGTGACAAACAGTCGGCCAGCCGTTTACCTAACAAAGGCCGGCGGCGGCGATGGCGGCGGTGGCGGCGCGGCGGTAGCGCCATTGCCTGACGAATTAAAAAGTTAACGGACTGCGCGCGCCGAGCGACGCGGCACGCCGGCGCCAGCGCCGTGACCTTGACTACTTATCGCGAACGTATGACCCTCGCTACGCAGATTAGCTGTTTGCTAGCCGCTTTTCACACACCCTGCGCACTGCGCACACGTACCGTACACGCGCACACTCCGCTACACATAACATTTTTTATATTCGCATCTGGAGTTCTTTACTTTTACTTTATGTTTTTAACATTACCCCGTAACGAGCATTCTAATGGCGAGGCGTAGGCGGTTCAAGTGTCACCGGGCACGCAAGCGCATGAACGTGAGATTTTCAGGCTGTGAACGTATTTAAAATTGAAAAGAAAGCGTGACCTTTGCCACATTAATTCAAAAACGTAAGCTTCCAACTGATGTCACAATCTAAAAATAGCCCGCCAAAGTCGAGCGGTTGTGTTTACTTTGTACGATCTAATGCGGGGATGATAAACATTGGGCAGCGGCGCTGCGCGGAGCACCGTGTAGGAAGCAGTCTGTGAACATTACCGCACACATACCGCTTCGACTTCGAGCACTCGGTATCGTTACTTATAATAATCATGATTACTATGTAATCATGTGTGATGTGTGAACAGCTAGTGGAGCGACCGCGGCCGGCGCCGGGCGCTTCGCGGCCACCCTACACCACCGCCGACTGACGTCACCGCTAACGTAACAATAGATACAGAAACAAACAGTAGCGATAAATACTGATAACGATTAGCAATTATAACCTGATGCAACACGTGAAGTGGCAACGCGGGCGCATGGAAGTGCAACGCGACCGTCACCGTGAGCACTGCAATGCCGGCACCGGCTCTCCGCGGGCTCTGATGCCGACAGCACCGACTACTGACTACGGTCAACAACCACAGTGTTATCACCACCATGCGCATAATGTGTTTTGCGAGGGTTTAAAATCAAGTAGGTTAGGTTATACTGAGGTTAGAACGAGATAAAACAGAAACCCAAACAGATCCAACTCTCTCAGAGATGCAGCTCTTCATCCGAAAGGCGCTCGGGGGCGAGCGATACCAGCACGTTAACCATTCATTCGGCGATCATCCATTCACTTTGTAACACAACACACTGCGTGTTTACGGTGCGCACTTGTTGCCTAGGCCGTACCGGGCTTGCAGAGGCGGCTCCAGTGGTACGGGTTACAGCACTGGTGGTCCTCGCAGAGCGGCAGCCGGCGCAGCTCGGTGAGGTCGCGCAGCTCCGGGAACCTGAAGGCGCGGGTGACAGCGAGTCGCAGCTGGGAGGCGGCGCGCGCAGCTGGCACGCACTCGGCGCCGGCGGCCCCTGCGTCCAGCGCGCGCGCCAGCCGCCGCAGCTGCTCGTCGGGCAGGGAGGGCGCGCCGGCCGACGCGAGCCGGCGACGCAACGCGCGTCTCCGGAACATCACATGCCGGCGACGGCGTCACGAGTCGCGCGGCCGCGAGCGCCACGCGACACACTCACTACGGCGACACAACATCGCTCGCCGCGCGCCTGCACTCGACTGCCGCCGCACGCCGCGGCACACCGCGCCACTCCGTACGCCACTCCGCGCCGCCGACCCGGCACACAGGGCTGCCGTTACAGTTTTTTATAATTATACACCCACAGTAACTACAAAAATTATATGTACTTACTAAATTTACTTTCTCGGTGGACATAAAAATAGTTAAGTGGCAGTAAATAAAACAAATTAACATTGCAGGAGCAAGAATGGCTTAGTCTATATGAACTTAATAAATGTAATATATTTTATGCAAATAGTGTTCAATTTATTTACATTTTAATTTATTTTATATTTTAGTACTTACATCATATTTAATAATAATTTACAATACAATAATTGTAATACGCATTACTCTTTATATGTCATGAAATTACTTTTATTGTTAAATATGACGAAGTTTCATTGAAATAAATAAAAGTCTGATTGAGAAATGAAATGTACATCATGAAAAGTACATTCATTTAATATTATTAAGTACTAGGTGATGCTCGCGGCTCCGCCCGCGTGAAAAAGTTTTTCGTCCAGTAGATCCCCGACTTTTGTCAGAAAGGTACTCGCAGTCACAATAGAACATATAAATTATTTCTCTACTATATTATGCATGTATTATACATATAAACTTTCCTCGTGAAACACGCTATCTATTAAAAAAAACCCGCAACAAAATACGTTGCGTAGTTTTAACGATCTAAGCATACATAGTAGGGACATAGGGACTGACAGTGGGAAGCGAATTTTTGTTTATACTATGTTAAGAATTAAGATTAAGTATGTATAGCATATATTTTGGTGTGCGAAATCAATGTTTTCATGACATCACTTGAACTAATATTAACGATACATTAAAACGATTTAATATTACAAAAATAACACCACTCATATTTTGTAAAACACAAATCATAAATCAGGATACTACTAGAACTGAACTGCAAAACATTAATACAGTGTTTGTATCTAGCTGCGCCGCGTGGCAGCCCTGCCGCGCCCGCTCCCGCGCCGCCCGCATGCCGGATCAGACGCTCCGTGAGCGTCGCGAGCCCACCTGTGCCGTTTCATTACCCGACTCTTTCGTGGGGTAATCTTTTTTCACGCAATAAAAACTCAATGAACACGTCACAGCTACTTTAGTTCGCACATTGTTTACCGAATAAAAAGTTTTATAACCATACTGAGCGCGTAAATATAGTAACTATGGTATTTCATACAAAGTACTCGTTAGATTATAACATGCATTTAAGTAAAGTACCACCAATAAGTTTACAAAATAATAATATGCTATTATATTATACGAGTAATTATAAAAACTAAGATACTAAATTAATGAAATAGATAGATGCTTAAATAAATTAATATATATAATACTGATATCGTACAATAATCACATAGGAACTGTCATGAACGATTATAATAATGAACTGTATGCGTCTCTACATAATCCCTCAGATAAAAATCTGATATTATTTATTAAGAAATAAAGTAAGTGTATTAAAAATATTGAAATTGAACTCGACACGCACGCCCAAATATCGAAACCTCCATCAGAAATATACCTAAAAGTGTGCGCGTAGATAGCGCTGGCATCCCCAGCGCTGGCGGCGGCGGGGGTGGGCGCGGCGCGGGGCGGCGGGGCCGGCTGGCGCCACCGGCGGCGTCAGGTGGGCGCGCGAGTGTGCGTGCGGCGCCACCCGCCGGCACACTGCGCACGGCACGCACACACACACGCGCGCGCACACGCCGCGCCGAGTCGACACAACGCGATCGCAACACTACCATACTACAACACATCTCCCAGAGACAAATTGTTTTCTTTTTTAAATCCAATGATTCTTTGGCATTGTTCTTATATTATACAAGACTTGAATATCAATAAAGTTTTTGTCTTTGATTAATCAAAGGTTTTTTCAATAGTTTTATTTTACAAAAATAAAACATATTTTTGTTCTAATTTTGTTCTTCTATTCGTTAGAAACATTGATATTGTTTATTTTTAACCGACTTCCAAAAAAGGAGGTGGTTCTCAATTTGTGTGTTTTTATTATTTTTTTATGATGTTATGTCATACTTTAAAAGATAGATGTACGTCATGCTTTAAAAAATAACTCTTGCGTCACTCAGGCACATGGCGATTACAAAATAATTTTATGACGCATTTGTGGAAGATTGACACGCTAATAGCTGTATTGTGGAGTTTTCAAAATATCGTTATCTTGAGTAGGCACACGGTTTTCCTTTGAGATAAAAAAAAAGAGATCTACGTAATGATCATAATTTAGAAACTCAAAAACTTATTATACTATTTAGGTAAATTGATTGTGTTTTATGTGAATTTAAAGCTGCACTTAAAGCCGGACAAGTTAAATGTATTTTCCACAGCGTTGCAAACTAACACATCCTGGAAAACAAGGATGTGAAAACTTGAAACAATAAGAAAGTAGACAAAGAAATGTCGCATCTACTATCTCTTGTCTATGTTCGGCGAGCGCACGGAATGCGCAGAGCTCAAGACACATCAAGTTAATAAATAACGCCGCTGCCGCGAGATAACGAGCAATCTCCACATCCCGCGGGCTTGAACCTGCACCGCGGAGGCGCGAGCCGCGACCAACTACTGAACCACTTCTCCACTGCTACTAGAATTTTTCGCATGGCAAGACGTGCCCGCCTAGATGGAGGTGTGTCAAGATGTCCACGTATCGTGTTCCGTGATCAGTCTATGTATATCCGGTTTCGAACAGGCCGGCATAATTGTTGCGACTGGCAAGGGATAATCACCTCGCGTCACTTGATACTCTTTCTGCCGACCACCAGGTACAGTAGACTCTTTGGCTTAATAAAATCTGAATGGGTTTCACTGGGTCGTGAACAGCTTTTGTTGGAGGGGGTCTAATAAGTTTGTATACGCCCCCAACACTGATATTGTGGGTATTTAACGGTCCTAAATTCTGATCACTTAGATAGGCACAATAATAGCGTCGATTGGGAGTTGCAGTCTCTCTGCAAGGACCTGTTGACGTGAATGAGAGTTTTAAATATGGAATTTGACTAAATATGATATGAACTGCGTGTAGAACGATCTATTAGCGCGCAAAGTATTGTTGAACATAAGAATCGATCCTCGATCTCAGGGTCTTCTATGAAGACTTCCATTGTGCATAATATGAAGGGATACAATATAATAGCTGTGTAAATTTGTATTATCTTAGAAGTGTCTCCATCAAGGTCTACTCAGCTGATGCCAATCTTACTGGCCAGTCTGGAGGATTCAGTACAGTCACTCAACTCGCCCTCTCGCCTCGTTTATTTAGGCTCTAAAAACAATAGCGATGTTGGGACCGGCCACCTCAAGTATGAAACCACTAAGAACACAAGCACGATCAAATAAATTGTTATTCTCACGTGGGTAAAGATAATAGATAAAATCATTTTTAGAAATTGTTTGAATGCCCTAACAATTGAAATAAACCATAAAACATGGCCAGTTTACAAGAATATCCTTGTGTTGTAGAACTCTACTTACTGCCATAGAGTATACTTTCAACGCCATCTAGCGTAACACGCAAGAACTTTTTACAAACAACATAGTTCGCGAGACTGCTTATAACTCCAAAACAAAAATCTGGTTTCGGCTGGCTAATTACTGAATGAACGCCATTTGTGCAATGTTTTTTGAACTCATCGAAAACGTACGTTTTGATCTATAATTTTTTCTTTACAAATATAATTAATACTTTGTTAGGAAGTTATTACCTCTCATACGATTGCTCTCACGTCTCGACATATCACGAAAACTATAATTGAAGGTGATGAATTAAAAATACCCTTTTGGTTCTGTTCAATGCTCACCTACGATGCTATGTGAACTTAAGTACAAAACTTGATGCATCTAGACTCTAGACTGTAGACCCACGAGATCGTCCCAGACAGGTTTTGTCGAGCCAAAAAACTCAAGTGTTTTGTGGAAACTCTATATTTTCGTGTAATCAATTTACCACATATTTAGCTATAAAGGTATTGGGTTTCGGTTGGGGCTATAATTAAAGTTAAAATTCTGTATATGATTGTTTTATTTAATTTAAGTATGTACCTACCTACTTCCGTACTTTGTTGTATTTTGTGTTATGAACACGCAATTATTGAAAATTATAGTCAGAAGCTTGCAAATATAAAACCAAAAACAAACAGACAGCTTTCTAATTCACATCTGATTCTATGTAACATTTGGTAACTACACTGTAAAACAATATAAAAGTATTTTATTTCATAAAATATTTGATGATAACAAGTATACTAAATAATTTTCCCCAAAACTGTAAAAGCTTTAAAAAATCTTTTATTATTATAATAAATACAATAAATACCTTCCTATTTACTTACATTAAGTTCTCTACATCGATTTTTTGCATTAAACATAGTCTACAATACCAATTTTATAAAAAGTTTATGTAAATACATATGTAATAAATTTGACAAAACATAAATATTAAATGTTTAAAGATCTTACATTGTAAATTATGTATAATAAATAATGTCAATTGACAAAATTGCAGTACATATGATATGTAAAAAACCTTACAAGAATCCAATAAGAAATGAAGCTACAAACAAATATTGATAAGATAATATTACTCAACTTTAAAACTAATACTTAAATCACCAAGGCCAAATAAAATCACTACAACTTACTTCATAAACTTGTAAAACTGCAGTAACTCATATCGGCACATCAACAAAGTTCATCACATCAGTCTATACAATAAAATATCATTATAGTTAAATAACTTTATTAAGAACAAAAAATTAAATTATAGTTCGCGAATTTAATAGCGGGCAAGATGACGGCGCGCGCCATCCCGAGTGCCGAGAGCCGTCTGCCGCGCGAATGGTGCGTATATCGCGAAAACCTTTGTATTTATGTGGCCTGTTTGTGAATGGACTCAATGGGGTTGTAGTCGCACCGCAATGAAGTTAGACGCGAATCTTACGGAATTTACGCGCCGTTTGTAACCCATTTTTGTCATCAGAATAAAAAGTTTTTAATTGATAACGGTTGCGTGGTGCAGGTGCCTATAATTAATTATTGGTGTTTGGCATTTTATGTAGATGTAAAGGAAGCATCTTTGTTCACATAATAAAGCACCATATTAGTATTAAGAGATAATTTCTTAACAAATAAAGTAATACGTGATCCACGCACTTTTTTGTTTTACGTTGTATTTATTTTAATTATAGGCATTATACAGGAAGATTTGAATTTACTAAAAAGTACAAGAATCTGATTACATTTATGTACAGTCAGCAACATAAGTAGCTGAACAAATTCAAAATTTCAAATTGCCTACATACATTATTGTTCCTACTAATCTTTTTTTTCTCTTCACAAAAATAAAATAAAAGAAATTTACTTTACTTCAAACGAAGTAAAAAAATGTTTCAGTTTAACTTAACGCGTATATAGGCGATTTGAAATTTTGATTTTGTACAGATATTTATGCTGCTGACTGTACATGTACGAAATAGCATTGAAAACCAACCCAGATTATGTCCGAATGTACATAATACCTCTAACAAACTAAAAACAAATCGAATCACCGAAGTCTCAATAGTAGAGACTAGAGACTTCATTGTAGAGTCCGCGTTGGAAAAAATACGATTCTCTGACTTATGTATGATAAAGTTACCAAAGAGGCAACAACACATCT
This sequence comes from Sphinx pinastri, assembly GCA_947568825.1. Lineage (NCBI taxonomy): Eukaryota > Metazoa > Arthropoda > Insecta > Lepidoptera > Sphingidae > Sphinx > Sphinx pinastri. Next base: position 543,122 of record OX387627.1, on the reverse strand, counting down.
CAAAAGCTTGTTTAAAGAAGTGCACTGGTAGCTACGAAGGATATTCAGCAAAATTGTAAAGCATTTTCTTCATTCGTACCAACAAAGTACATCAATATATCTTCTTTAAATAACAACATTGTGTGTACAACACCGCTTTAGTATAGCTGTAATGGTGTTGTATATAATGCCTTATTCTCGAAGGGTATGACCAAGAAGTTAAGCTTCTTGGGTATGACGGATGCCCAACTATAGTGCACCCCGTCATATCGAGCTTATATTACTTTAATGATAAGGAATGATTCTTTTGCTGATTCGGGCGCAGATTCCAATTCCGGATAACACACCACAACCCTTACACACATTCTTTTGCATTTTGCGCTTCTTAATTCATATAATGAATATTATTGTAATCTATAAATATTATAGATGTGACGCTCATTGGTCGCTTTCATCGCACCAGCTTGACATGCAGTTTGCTTAAATATGTTAAAAATCCGATAGGACTGAGTCAACGTCATGGGTTTTCACACATGCCAGTTTCACAAACAAGGTCCGCTTTTCATTAAAACGCGTATTATCAATCCTATATTAAGTGTGGATCTGTCTCCTCCACAATATTCACGGAGTGAAATATCAGTTAATAGCTTTTGCTTGCGGCTGCGCAAGTGTGCAATGTTTTTCCGGGATAAAAATCCCGCTTTGTATTTTTCCGAGATAAAAGGTACCTAAAACCTTCTTTGGGTCCCAAACTATCTCCATACCAAATTTCATCGAAATCCGTTGGGTAGTTTTTGAGTTTATCGCGTTCAGACTTTGTTTTATAATATTTAAGGATTATTTAATTTCAAATCTAAGCTTACATATACCAAAAAAATAATGTGTCAAATTATTTCCACTTTACGATACGGTTACGCAGCCGTGACCCATGTGATCAGACGAGCGACGTCCTCGCCTCATGAAGTTGTATAAAAAAGCTATAAAGTTATTAATTAAGTTCAATATTGAATATAGTAGAAGAAGCATGAGTGCGTGAAATGGTCTAACGAAGTACAATGAAGCTGTAACAAACAGCGCGGATTGGCAGCGGCGGTGTAGGTGACCGGGACAGAAGCGGACTGGGGAATCTGTTGGGGACGCGGACCCACCAAATATTCACACGTACGTTTTTGCATTACCCAGTGAGCATGTTTAAAATGGGAACTCAAACAAGTAGTTAAAGAATTTTAACATAGATTATGGTTTATCATAAACTGAAAGATTATAGTTTTGGAAATAATTTAGTGTTAGTGTATCCATAAATCAACGGATGATTTTACTAAAAATGAATTTATAGGCATAGAATCTACTCGTAAGTGCGCTATTTTTTTGGTTAAGAAATATTTAAGACTAGGTGATGCTCGCGGGTCCGCTCGCGCGAAAAGGTTTTCCGATATAAAAATATTTTTCCGAGATAAAAAGTAGCACTCAGGAGTAATGTAGCTTCCAATTAGTGAAAGAATTTTCGGTTTCGATAGTTCCTGAGATTAGCGCGTTCAACCAAACAAACTATTCAGCTTTATAATATGAAACGTTAATCGTACCTACCTACTAAACCTAGTTATTTAACCTAGCCTGGCTATGGCTGAGGCTGCACCTAATAAACAAAATGCGTAAAATAATTGAGTTTTATCTCCCGAAATATATGCAAGCTGTGGACCTGTCGCGTCGGCACTCGGCGCGTCGCCGGCGGGCCTCCGCTCGTCGCCGGCGCGGCTGAGCTCGGGCCCGGCCGGCGCGGCGCGGCGGCGCGGCGGCATCGGCGGTGGCGGGGCGACCCACCGACGCGGACTGAACCCGCTACCCTGTACAGTTTACACTACTCATTACACACTACACACTATCCACCAGCTACGGATCACTCAAGTAGCGAATTTGAACTTTTCAAGAATTAAAATTGTGATTAATTTTCCCATTTATATTCGGAATGCAAAGTCCACACTAGATCCGTGCAATCGGCGAAAAGCTTAAACCCTCTTTATACATCTATAAGAGAAAATTTAATCCTGGGGTTGAATAGCCATTCTTATTTCGAACAAACAAAATTTTACTAAGTTTAGACTTAAACGGGATCTAAAACCTCGACATTTTGTACCTTTACAAACGTAAAGTTTTATTCCACAATTTCTTAAATATCCTGTCAGTACTACATCTTCTCGGTAGCTTCCACGCAGTAGCATGACAAATTCCCCTATGAGTAGTAGTGAGGGGTCCCGCGTACCGGCGTAAACAATTTCGGACGGTGGCCGAGTTGAACTGTCTTGCGGAAAGGATGATGTCGTAGTATTGACTATGGGAGGTAAAATACTTTAGAAATAAAAGAAGAAACAAAGGCTTTATAAAAACAAAGCTCTCTTGTGATTACTAATACTAATACACGATAATGGTTGCCAGAAATGGGCTCAAATTGATAGGTAGAGCTAAACCAAAATATTACATGAGCTCAAAGCGGAAATTGTACAAAATTTTACAATAGCCTATAGTTTTGATATTTATTTCCCGGTTCTGCTTTCGAAATGTACAGATACATACACATATTTATACTCTTGGCGTAATCTGCATTATTGTATAAAGATTAATAACATATTTTTGTTTGAAAATTCTATATCCATTTATTATTCAATGCGATAGTTGCATTGCATCGCTTGCAATGCGACGGCGCACTAACCAGGCGTCTTGATGTCGGTACAGAGCGCCAACAAGGTGTCTGATTGACTTTACGTAATGCTATGTAAAATGGTAATGTCTGTCTGTATGTCTGCACAACCAATTACATATAACACACAATGTTATTCCTTATTGCGTCAAATAAACAACTCAGCGTATGTCATAACGCGTTCATATTTCATACGGTGAATGTGACTTTTTGGTGAGATTGTTAATTTACTGCGCATTGTATTAACAATAAATTAAATAAAAAGAATATCAGTTAACGAATGTTATGAACTAACTTCTTTGTTCGTTGAATTTGAAATTTATTAGCCTTTGTTGTGGTTTGATTGAAACAATGAAAATAACATAAATTAAAGGAGTATTTAAAGGTAATGAAACACCATTCCTTGAATATAAATAGCGCTGTCGACTTTACCTTTCTATATTTACGAGCATTAAACAACAAGCAGTTACGTTTCATAATAGGACTTATTATACCAGCTTTAAGTTTACGTATCTACAGCGTCGGTCCTAAATTTTAAATTGATATACGTACTTGGTGTTCATATTATATTAATCCTATTTAATTAATGTACCAGTGCTTTAGTCCTGAGAAATTCACATTAAACACTAAGATAAGATATTTTGGTTAATGAATTATAAATAATATCAATAGATTTTGTAATTTGTCAAGTTATTGGTGTACTTTTACTTTTATTACTTTATTAATAATGGCCAAATATGTTTATAAATAATAATTAGGAGTCCTTACAGAAAGTAAACAAATATGTGCTCATTGAATTGAACAAACACCATAAAAGTTTTGGAAACTTTTGTTATTTTAATCAAGGGATTTTACGCACGGCTGTTTAATTTTGCTGTTATCGTTTACTACAAGAGACTATGTATTCTATTTATGTTCTTTATAATATAACTAAATGACGAGAAAAACAAGTCGTTCGGCCGATAACCTTTACGACTCTTCATAAAGAGTAGCAACACTATTATAGATCTTGAAATACCAAACTCTTCACGATACCTCAACTACTCTATTCAGGCTAACGCTTGAGATTTTACATCTTAAAATGCCCAGCACAACATAATTTCAGACAATAACACAACATATATGTTACGTACATAGACAGAATCTCTATGTTAAAAACGACATATTTACCGGTGTTAATGTCCTTCAAACCCGAACACAGTTAAAAAAACCTAAGCTTATTAATTGTTTGATACAAGTGCTGTGTCCCCAGGGAGCGAAGAGTCGTGGGAACATTTGAGAGATCGTGTGAGTCACACGCGATGCGGATAGTGCTCCAAGTACCCAGTAAATAGTTTCAAAACATGATACATAGTTGGCATTTCACCTCGATGTACTATTTATTTATTTTTAATAAATCCGTGCTACCACGTCATACATATTATTCTGACTGTCGGCGTGTTTTAGTAGAGTTTGAAGAGAGTTTTTGGTGGGTACAAAACACATCTGCATATGTTTCGAGATAGTAATTACGTATGGTGAAGTATTTACATTGTTAAGTATGTAGTAGTGGTGTAACGATCGCATCTTTTTTGTTATTCGCATTCGCAATAAATGATGCGAATATTTTTAGCTATGACATGTGAAAATAATTTATAAAAATACACTACAACAGATTATGTTGACCATGTATTAATAATGACTGCCTCGGTGGCGTAGTTGTATTACGGTACGACTGCAAGGCTGAGGTCTCGGGTTCGATCCCCAGGTCGGGCAAAGTGATATTGGATTTTTCTATTCAGTATCAGCCCGGAGTCTGGAATTTGTGCCCGGTATGGCGATAGGCTCGCCCCCTATCACATCATGGGACGGAATACGCTTGGCGAAAAGTGGGTGCACTAGCTGCGCCTCTGCCTACCCCTTCGGGGATAAAAGGCGTGAGCATGCGCGTTGCGTATGCGTTGTATTAATAATATTTTTTTTAGTATTTATAATACTCATACAAAATTATAATTATATATTTTAATAACAATAAACTTCCAACTTTCTAAACGCACTTAAGTACTTTAAATTCTTTTTTTACCGAGATCACAACGTGATAGGATTTATATTGTTATTTATATACGAGATGTCTCTATACTTAATCTATTATTAGTTTATAAAATTATTGGAAAATATTTTACGAACACATTAAAATCTTTTAAAATATTATAAATTATTGATGTTTTTCCTTTAATATACCTTGAAGGAGAAACATTAATAATCTCCTTCAATGTGTATACCTTTTAAATCCTTCAGTTGCACTGATGACTCACTATTTACTTAACCTGAATGGATTAGTTATAGGTTTTTTTACCACAATTAGTGTTTTTTTCTTAAATTGAAATGATTAAGTTACCAACGTCGATATATGACGTTGCAGTCTCCGGAGGACGCTGAAATATCGGAAGCTCGATTGACAGACAGGGAAATCTTCCTGACACGACTTCCGTGCTTACAATGTTGAAAGCATCAAGGAGACGATTGAGCGGAACAAAGGCTCCTAAATTTTCGCAAAAAACTGTCTATCGGGTAAAGCCAAATGGCCAAGCTGAAGACGGAAGACGGCAATGTAGTTTCGACGAAGGCAGTGATATTAAGAGAGTTTGAGAAGTTCTGTAGTGATTCTTCCTTGTGAAGCAAGGAAGAATCACTACAGAACTTCTGTAAGCGGGCGGTGCGCCGATACTAAAAGTCCTTCAGAAGCTTTTTCATTTCGTGCTGCTCGAGGGTGTAGAAAAGGTCAAGAAAGGTCATAAAGAATTATAGGCCCATCGCACTTCTGAGCCATGTTTATAAACTGTTCTCGAGGGTTATCACGAATCGTCTCAAGTTCAGACTAGATAACTTCTAGGCTCCCAAGCAAGCCGGTTTCCGAAAAGGCTATAGTACTATAGATCACATTCATACAATGTGGCAGGTTATATTGGAAAACTGAGAAATATAACTTGCCACTTTACTTAGCGTTTGTTGACTATGAGAAGGATTTTCAATCGGATACCAGGGTTGTATTGCAGTTCCTCCAGAGGGCCACATTGGCTATCGGTACATTAAAAGGCTGAGGTGCTTGTACAACAACGCCATCATGTCAGTCCAAGTACAAGAACAGAGCACGAAGGCTATTCCACTACACAAAGGCGTGAGACAGGCATGTTATTTCTCCGAAATACCTAAGTCACTGCCGCGTTGGACGACATTTTAAAGCTTTTTGATCAGAAAGGATTTGGAATCGGCTTCAACGACGAGTACATTACTCACCTTTGATTTGCCGCAATATTGTTGTCTTATCAGAATCATTTGAGGGCCATACTATTATGCTCATTTGCTCAAAGACCTCAACCGAGTTTCCCATCTGGTAGGCCTTAAAATGAACAACACCAGAATATTGTCCAATGCTCATTTTGTGCATATGCATTAGTGTTGAGAACGTAACTCACGAAGTTGTCGACGAATCTGTCTATCCAAGAAAAGTGGTCCAGCTAGGCAAGTCAAACTTCAAGATAGAGGTCAAAACCAGCTCGAGTGAGCAGCGTTCGGGAAACTAGGCAAGGTCGTCTCATTTTAAATACCTTATAGCTTAAAGACAAAAATATTCAATCAATTAGTGTTACCAGTGATGACGTACGGCTTTGAGACGTGGCCTCTGACTATGGGCCACCCAAGAGTCACTCGGCGAGCTATGAAGATGCTCGGTGTTTCTCTGCGCAATCAAATTGGAAATGAAGAGATTCGTAAGAGAACGAATGTCGCTGACATATTTCAACTAGGCCACTTTATCTGGACTTCACGACGCTTACTAACAGGTGCAGTGCTGTCACTTTGCAGCCACTTTCACGTAACGTACGATAAAATCTTTTGGTGCCAAATAAAAATCCCATATTCGCATTCGCGAATATTGAAGTCCAATATTGGAAATAATGTTGGAAATTGGATATTCATTACATCACTAGTATGTAGTAAACACAACGTAACTATGCAGATACATATTTGGTTGCACATTTCTGGTCCACAGCCGTTGAATAAATTATACTTGTATGTATCGATTCGCAAACGATTGTTTTATTCAATACGGTGATAAATACGCAATGCTATGATTGACGAGCTCGATACCCACAGTCACGCCGCGTCATCCCACCAGCCCCACAAACCCCACCACTGCTTTCCATACCGGCCGTAACCGAGTTACTGTGATTGATCGCCTGTTCATACCTCTGGATTGAATTTGTAACTTTATTTTAATGTCTTGTTGTTCCAATGTTCCGATTTAGAAACAGAGATGCTCTTTTTAGAATTTCGTTTTTCCACAAAAAATGTAAACACTGAGAATCAATAGTAAACCTAAATGGGTATCGCGTGGGATTAAGATTTGTAGCAAGAAAAAGAAAAATATGTTTTGAAATTACTGACTTAATCCTATAAAACAACACAAATTGAAATATGTTAACTATTGTAAAATATTCAAAAAAATATTCATTTAACCAAGCGCACCCAAAATAATTACAATAACAAATATATACATGTCAAACAGCTTGGCAAATTATAAATAAAACGAGGCCGAGAATCTATCTCAAATACAGTTCATGATAACAATTACATTAATAATCCCACAGACATAGCCACTGCATTTAATAACTACTTTATTGATTAAATTAAACCTATATCAGGTGTCGGATTAAATGTAACGAATTCTATTAATCACGAATTAAATTCAATGTTCCTAGCTCCTAGTTCTTCATATAAAATTAGTAACATTATCAAGAATCTCAAAAACCCTAACAGCGTCGGTCATGACGGTATTTGAACAAAAATAATTAAAGCAGTAAATGAGGATATCTGACATCATATAAGTCACATTATAAACCTATGTATAATAACAGGAACATACCCAAAAGATCTCAAATTAACAGTAATAAAACCACTATTTAAATAATAATATAAACAGTGAATAGAAAATTATAGACCGATTGCACTGATGTCAATTTTTTAAAAAAGAGATGAGAAGTATTTCTACGGGGAAATCAATGCATATATTGAAAAAAAAACTATATTCTATGCAAAGAACAAAAAGGATTTCGTAAAAAGAAATCGATAAACCTGGCTATTTATGACTTCTTTACGAATGCTATGTCCTGTGGTGATAAATATGTGCCTGTTTGTGCTATATACTGTGATATGACACAAGCTCATAATATGATTACGTCTTTGATTGGTAAATACTCAAAGGATTACGTAGATCATAATATATTGATTAATAAACTACAAGCTTATGGGTAATGTTCGAATTCTGATTCAATCATATTTAACAAATGCAGAGTTAATCAAGAAACAAAAATCGAAAAAACTTATTCCTCCCCTAAGCGGTGCGTCACACATGGCGTACTCCAAGGTAGTGTACTTGGACCGCTTTTTTATTATATATATTAATGACCTGACAAATGTCACCAACCATCCTATGACTTTATTTGCTGATGGTAGCACAGTTACAATAGGATGTAATGCAAAAAAAATACAATTTTGACATTAATAACTCATTGATATCTATAATTCCATGGCTAAATAATAATTATTTAATTATTAATATACAGACAACCTATATAATACACTTTAGTCAAAGATTAGAAAATCTACTAAACGTGAACTTGGTTCACGGCAACCAGGTTATAATACAAGTAACAAGTACCCGTTTTAGGGCTTGTATATATATATCCAAATCCAAATCTTCACATTCTTCAATCATGTCGCTGGGTGGGGCTGGTTGCGCCGGCGGGCCGAAGTTCAGAAACAAACTATCCGGGTATATCATCATGCCCAGTGAGTAAAGGAACCACAATGTTCCAATAGCCAGCACGTTGTTATAGTACGATTATTTGTCACTGTACCATATGTCCCAGGGACCGCACGGTATCGGTAGTTCATTCATGTGGGCATCGCAACGATGTCTTTCCGCGTAATTCCTCTTATTTAGAAGGCTCACACTTCTCGCCGCGGCTAAAATCGCTGCCCTCATTGTGAAATGTGAAGTTAAACATATATAGACAGTAGACTAAATTAGTCTATCTTATGCTCTGTATAAATTTAAACCAATCATTAATACAGATGCCATACTGACGGCATATTATAGTCTTGTTGAATCTGTACGGAGTTAGATATGGAATAATTTTCTGGGGCAACTCAATTAATAAAGATTTATTTATTTATTTGCACTTTATACAAGTAATGTACAGGCGGACTTAATGCCGTAAGCATTCTCTACCAGTCAACCTTAAGGTGGTGCAGAGATAATCATGGTAGGTGCATCAAAAGGTATACTAAAAGTACAGTGTTCAATTTCATAAATAAGATATATAAATATAAATACACGACACATACACAAACAATAATACATAATAAGTAAAAAAATATAGGTACACATCATCATCATCAGCCTATATTTTAGTCCACTGCTGGACATAGGCCTCCACCAATACGCGCCATTGTACCCGGTCTTCGGCCTATCACATCCAGTTTCTGCCAGCGACCTTTCGCAAATCGTCACTCCACCTGGCTGGAGGGCGTCCTACACTACGCTTGCTGACTCACTACTGGGGCATTTCACGTGAAGCGGGCAACGAAAAAATTTCAGGTTCTGGATTTTGTTCATAATTGGGTCAATTGGACTTCTATGGGACCCGAATTAATGTCCATCATTATTTTTATTTTTTTAGCCTAGTTACGAATTAATGCGACTTCAAAAAATTGTAAAAAATTGAGGAATGGATTTTTCGATAGCAATTAATTTAGTCAGTTAATGTGGACCATCCGGACCACTGGTTTTGTTCACATCCAGATTGCGTAGCGTTTTGCGAACCTCTGTTTGGCGAATGCGGATTTCAGACAACATAGTCGTACTACCATGTGGAGTTGGAGGTATCGCGCTACTAACATCTAGACGTGAAGACTCTGCGAATAGAAAAGCAAACAAGTTTGCTTTCTCTTCTGCAGCGTGGGCTAGGGTTCCGTCAGGTTTTAGCAGTGGAAGCAATGAGGGCCGGCAGAAGTTCACTTCAACCGATTTAGCTTTAGGAATAATTTCCCGCGCAATTTTCCCATGTTCAGGAACCCCAAAGAACTTTTAAAGTTGTCTTAAACAAAAGCTGAAACTCCGCTACTTGTAATTGCTCGATTGTAGTTTAATAAAGTCAAGGTAATTGGGTTCTTTAAAATCTATTACTACAGACTGTGGCGAAAATTCAACGAAATATTTTCCTGTGCAGAGAAGACAAAGGCATCCTGGTTGATCATGTCAAAATGTATAGATTTAAATTGATTCACGGACTGAATTCTTTTTGAAATTTCCGTGGTAATTGAGCGTATAGAATAAATAAGTTAAAGGCATTGATGTATTAAAAACCCCGTTATAGGACATAATTCACAAAAAAAAGTCATAAAGTCATGATTTCAAACTTGTATCAGTAGGTATGTATAATGTATTAAGTATGTAAGTATACAACTTTGCATGTACAAAAAATATCTAAATAGCTAGCAAATCGCGTAGAAATGTTAGTAGGTATTATCTTATTTCATGTCAATAATAGTAATATCAATCAACAACTGAAATACAAAAGTGCGAACAGAAGGCGGCGCTGTTTACAGTCGCCCGCCGCGCCGTGGCCCGCCGACGCCGTGCGCAGCGCCGCGCCGCCCGGGCGATACTTTTTGGCGCCAAATTCCCTCCGCCATTTTGTCACACACACATGATTGGTGACAATAAAAATAATTCTGTTCCGGTTTTGTGAGATCATTATTTTATGGAATAAGTACCTACATTAATTACATTTTTTTCTAATTTTAATGAGTGCTTTTTCGAACTTCAGAAATTGTATTAATATCAATAATATACCATCAATTTTATGCACTCTATAAAAACCTTTCGTAGTTTTAATTAAAACCTTACGCCTATAAAAATGTTATTAAAAAAGCTTAAGAACATCCGTAAATAAAATTGATAAAATCGGCCCGTAGTGCATGGATATGAATGTACATTAGTAGGTTTCCGCAGCGCTGTTTCAGCTCTAAGACTTGAGAGTATCATAAAAAGCCGGATATTTTAGTATTTTATATCTATCACATAATAATATATTGATATTCACTTTATGCATGAGTAGTAAAATATAAATAAGTCAGTAGAATAAAAACTAATTTTAATAGTGCAACTCTACATTGATATTAGCGCACTTAATCAGCGACGATAGTCTAGTTGGTAATGGAATGGACTACTGAGACGAATGTCCACAGGTGCAAAACCCAAAGGGCACACACCTCTGAATTTTCTAAAAAAAATATAATATTATGTGTATTCTTTATGAATTATCGCTTGCTTTAACGGTGAAGGAAACCCATCGTGAGGAACCCTGCATACCTGAGAAGTTCTCTATAAGAATTTCAAAGGTATGTGTTGTCTGCCAACCCGCACTAGGCCAGTGTGGTGGACTAAGGTCTAAACCCTCTCAGTAGTAGAGACGGCCCGTGCCCAGCAATGGAACATTATATAAAAATACAGGGCTGGTTATGATTATAATATAAGAGAATTAAAAGCTTCTTGATTCCATATTATAGTATTATAGAGGATTACAACATAATATTATATATCAAATAGTACAGGATAACAGAGGTTAAAGCATAAATAAAATTACTTTAAGAAAATGCACTAACTAACTTTTTTTGCTAGATACTTATGCACCTTATCAAGTGGCATAAAATATAACAAATGGAATAAATTCAATTAATGGTTATAATATTATGTATGTGACCACAGCGTTAGCTTAATAATATAACGCCACATTTATTAAAAAAAAATGTATTTAAGCTTCTGCGCTTTATACATTTTTACATTTGTTTACAAACACGCAAAAAGACAGTAATTATTTATTTTTTGTTATGTAACACTGTGGCATGGACTACTCCCTCTGCTACAAGGGCTACTGTGTGATGTGTCACATAGTATGCGAAAGTCATCAGGGGCCACTGGGCACTGGGCAGTCATCCCTGACCTTGTGTTAGGATCCGGCGGCGTCGCGGCGGCGGCGCAGCGGCGGCGCGGCCCAGTCCGGCGCCGTACAAGATGCAACCCACAAAGGGGACCCAATCACAATACTACAAATTGGAATTCATATTGTTTTTCATGACAATACTTCACGGTCAAGAGGAGTTATAAATTCATTTTTTAGCGTGTAAAGCATTTGGGAAAACTTTTTTGTTCATCTAAAAAGTACCTATAACCGAAAATAAATAAGATAAAGTTTGAGGACATCTTAGTATCGGGATATTGGATAGAGTATTAAAATATTGGTATAAAAGGGGGGGGCCTATAATTTATCTATGATTTAATTACCTTCAAGTAGCTTTATTATAAGATTTCGTGTTTCCAAAATCAAATTATGAAGCCGCTTTGAGATATTGTTTCTATTTTATAGCAGATCGAACGGCTGATGGTAACAGCAAGGATTGTCCAACAGCAGTATAAGCAGCAGCAACACAAGCCGGGACTTCAATAACAAAGCATTGCATAGCACTGCACCGCCCTCGTGTGCTCTCAAATATTAACTAAAATATATAACACTGGTATGAAGCAGGAACACTACAAACAGAGAAACTTTAAATTGATTTTTGATTCAGGTAACATTTGAAATTAGCGGCTCTTACCAGTTTGGGAAATTTAATTAAAGTTCTCTTAACTTTAGTAACGGCCGATAACTCAGCGACAGTTCCGATAATTGCCGGTAATTCGTCGAGTATTTGAGCATGACTCGTGAGTGACACAAATAGATCAATATTTAGGGTGACGTTAGCCGGTATTCGGCAGCGGGTACCGGGTACGAATGTTGTGTAGGGTATATACTGTGTAGTTGTTTATAATAAACGTCGGAGCATCTGTGGTGCGGTGCGTCGCGGCGGCGCCGGCGGCGGGCGCCACTGCCGGTGCCGCTGCCGCGCTGCCGTACGGCGGCGCTTTGACGTGGGGCCAGCCAGCCGGAGGGCGCGAGCTGCGTACTGTCACACCGCTCTTCCTCGCTCCTCTAGACACGCAAGGCAATGATTCATATAGACTATAGAGGTTGCTAAATTTAAATTAAACGACATAACTATTTAAAGCTCAAACGCCCTGGTTTGGGGAATCTTCCATAGCGATGGAGGAATCTATCTTCTGTAACCGACACGATACCTGCATATCTACATTGTATGAGTTCTTAGAATTTTAACGGATAGAAAGGCACCAGATATACCACTGAGACCTACAATCTGGATCTCATGTATCCCAAGCAATTAATGTAGGTTCTAGGACGAACTTAACACGGTTTTGAACTACAACAGTTCAAAACAAAATTAACCTTACGATGGCGATTCAAAAAATGTTTCGCTCTACCGGTAAAAACATGAAGTATATTTTTAGTCAAATCTTTCCGCCTGTCGGCTGCGTGGCCGCGCGACCGTTGTCCAATAGTTTTTCAATGTTTGCATTGCATAGCATTGTCACAGTATTATATAAATTAGGGCGCGACGGCGATTTATTGACTGTATGACATAACCCTCCGACAGAGGGGGAGAGAGAGGGCAGCCCTAATGCCCAGCGGAAACATCGCACTACACTTTCAACCCACAATAATATTGAAGGTTTCTGACTAAATCTTTTCGGGTGGGAGTTTGACTTTTATTTCTAGCTTAGATACTGATGTAGAGCAGTAGAGCTACGTGTCGTCCATGTTGTACGATTACCAGGAATGGCGCGAACACTGTGTGCTTATATACACTGCGTAAGACAAGAGCGTGGCCGGCCTAATTAAATTAAATTATCAATTGAAATAACTGGAATTAATAAAATAGTTAGTTCATTATTCATACATTAATGCTTAAATATCAATATGGTGTCAAGTGTTCTCTATTGTTTATAATTGATTGGCATTTTTGGGGCATAATATTCACAACATTTTCAGCGTAGCCCGGGATAAAACCCTCTATTGCGGCTAAGCTCAGCAACGATTCGGGCGTTGCATCCACGCAAATTTAACTTTCTTAAGCCCCAAAAGTTTTCAATAGGGCTTGCGTCTGGCGACTGTGAGAGCCAGTCCAAGACCTTTATTTTGTTCTCAATCTTTCACGCGGTGCACACGTGACTTCGGTGTTTGGAGTCTTTGTCCTCTTGCAAGACCTTGCTTTTTGGAAGAAGGTAGAAGGTAGGGTAGGTAGGAAGAAGGTTTCTAATCAATGTCTATCTAATCTTGCGATTTCGATTGTTCTTCGTAAAATAAAAAGTCTTAGTAAATAAGTTCAAATTCATAAAACCTCTTTATGAGAAGCACCCCGAAACATGCACCATATAGATGTTTGACAGTTCGCACCAACAGTTTATTATCGACAGTTGATCAAGCCTGATGTTGTATTCGAAACCCATAACAGCGCTTCATCCGAAAATATAACGCTACACCAATCGCGCTTCTTATTTTCTTCTGCCCAGGCCAATCTTTTTTTGTTGTGTCTCTTAGAAAAAAAAGGTTTCTTCATTATGCTTCTATATTTCACGTTCGCTTTCTTTAAGCGACTCCTTATAGTAACCAGAGATATGCTGGGACCTGATTTCTTTAATTTTACTTGCAGAAACGCAAGAAAAGAAACCTTTTTTTCAACATTGTTGTACTATACGTGTATCTTCTATGACTAACTAAATCTTATTTAATTTACCCAGTTTCGATAGGTCAACAAAAATTTTATTATATGAATACCACTTTACCCATTTTGTCATGAATACCGTTGACCTTATTATAAACTTTGCTGCTTGGATTAAGGACATTTTAGGTCTTTTCAGGTGCAAACTTAAAAATACCGCTTCGTAGCGCGCGTGTATGTTCCACTCATGGCGGGAAATTTGATCTCGCTCCTGTGTAAGCTCTTAAAGCGGCTCAGAGGTTACGATGCATTCATGATAAGGAATCATTGAATTTCATGACAGAAAAAAATATATAAAAAATATACAATCCAAAAATAAAATGCCAGTTCCGTTCTTATCAAACAGACTGTAGTTTATCCTTCTAGCTTCTTACAATAAGTGATTAGGAGATATCAATCTGTAGATATGGAATATGTTTATAATGTGTTGAGACATGCGTCATTATGTATCCACAGTTAATTTAGTTCTTTTTGGTTTTCTAACTTTATTTTTCCCAGTAACTCCCACAACAGATGTGTTGGTAGGTATACAATAATTCATGCATGCTGTCTGTGCATCATGTATGAAGTGTAAATGAAAGTAAGCAATATTTTAATTGGTAGTTAGTAGAGACGTGGTGTAGCCAAATTGTACCTGTACGTTATCTAAGATGAATCCGAACTCGATGAGCGTCTTTAAGAGTCAGAGCTCACCAAAGACCCAACAGTTCTCCCGCTCACTGTCCCTTTTCCATGTAGGTCGAATATACCGAGGGAGCGTTCATGGGTGCTGGTATTAATTTACCTAGAGGTAACATAACTTTTGCCATGGAAGTAGTAAACATTTGGAATTTAATCGATAAGCATAATATTGTATGCTTCATTCCGTTGTGCATCACAATTTGAATTTTAAATCTGTACAAAATTTATCAAGACCGTTTTAAAACTAAGAGTATACTCTTCTTCTTCTTCTTCAGGCTATAGAAGTCCACTGCTGAACATAGGCCTCCCCCAAAGTCTTCCAGACCAACCTGTCAGAAGCGGCCTGCATCCAGCGGGTTCCTGCGACCTGGGAAGTCCTCCTACAAGGTGGACAGACGACCTTGTAAAGGTCGCAGGAGTATACTCAATAAATATAAATTATTTTATTATGCTGAGTAGTTCTGTCGCTTCAGCATCGATAAGCTTCGTTGTATTCCGGTCTGAAGGACAATTTAGCCAGTGTCGTTCATTGGCCATTATGATACTTAGCATAATGGTTCCGTATGAAAAACGCTACACAGTGTCGTCTGCCATGCAATATTTTAATTCAAATAGTAGTTACTCTTTAGGAACAAAAGTGGCGCTTGATTGATACACGATAAGTACTTAGTCAAAGAACTGTTCATCATTTTACTTATTTGATTGTATACGGAATGATACATAGGCATAAGTATGTTTCTGCACGATTCATGCGTTCATTTCGCTGCGAGTCGTGCCTGCCGAACTCCTGACCGATTCTTTGAACGTTAATTTTTACCGATTTATGATCATACTTTGCATACCTTAATTTTAATAAATAGCAATTAGCAATAAAACTATAAGCTTATGGCTAGCTTCAAGAACTACAACTTAGAACAGTTAAAACTTAAAGTTCATCGAGCTATCTCTGTTTCATAATATGCTAGTGATCAAACCTATCAACACATGTCTGTCACAAACACAAATCTAATTTAAAAAACAAGACTGCAAGTTTTGAACAGGATCATCTTTTCTCGTGTTTAGCCAAAGTAAGCCGCCACTAGACAAATGACATGGTGACATTGTTATCGCTAGTAAGTTCAAAATTAGTGTCATTAATATATGTAGATATCTAATGGTTTAGAGCGGAGGTGAGAGGAGTGATGAGTGTGTCGCGCGGTGATGTCGCGCTGGGCCGGTGCAAGGAGACAACAGCGCCGGCGCCCGCGTTATTTGTGAGCGTCGCGCGCGGGTGCCGCCGTGCCGCGCCGGCCCGCCGCCGCCGCGCCGCCAGCCACCGCCGGCGCCCTGCGGTCCAACTGGCTTCTGTCGACGCGCAGAGACACACGCGGAGGCGGGGCTACCTACACTACTTGCTTTGAGTCTTACTACTTATTAGTTTAAGTTTCTTACTTACAATAACTTGATTGTGATGCAAAAATATTTGGTCTTTTTGAAACATCTGTTTCACCCAATGAATAAAGAAAATACTAGTAGAGAGTCAGAAAGTACTTTCTCTAATCTAAGGTTTCACCGCATTTTTTTTTCTCTGCGTTATACACTGCTCTTGGTAGAGTACCTATGTTATTCCATTCCTTGGTAAGTACTGTACTACACCCATTAGAAGATTTTGATTGATATCTACATACCAATACCTAATATATATACAAACTAATTTTGAAATGTGGATTGGTAAGTACATAAAAAGTAGTAGATAGAAGTGATAGGCCCGCTGCCCGCTGTCGCGTATCGCTCCGCTTGACGCTTCACCCATCACTGGCTAGACGTCCTCCAAGTGCCCCACTAATGATTCCTCATGATTTATTCCGTGAGGTTTATTTTTATAGCTGCCTGTCTCTCGCAGCCTGACGAAAAGGTGTACATAACACACGCTTTTTGTCTGCACTTAATAGCCGAGCTAGTTATGTTGATTATTGTTTATATGATAGGCTATCTACCTACTTTTAAATATCGGATGTACTATACATAGTTCTTTGTGTGGATTCCTAGGCATATATTAAAAGGAAACACAGGTTTATTATAATAGGGTAGTTGACTACATTTTTTTTAATACATTTTACAAAAATTAATGTCATCCGAAATGTAACGGAAGAAGAGTTTTCAGAATTTGCACAATAATAAGTAAGTTAGCTATGAAATTTGATGGAAGGGGTAGTTGTCAAATAACAGTAATATCAGACTGTGACGACACCGAGTGTCACCGGCCATAACGCTGCGTGCGTGCGAAAGAGATGGCGTGATATCCCCATTACCCCCCCACTTTTGTTCACAATAATATTTTAAATATGAATAACTGCTTCTTTTTAACCAATTTTGATGCTGATTTCACAGAACAATTTCTTTTTCGTATTATTTTCTGCGAAGTGGACTATAGCCTAATTAGGAATGGAACGGTCTGCTGAGACAATGTCCGGAGGTTCAAAACCCAAGGCACACACCTCTGACTTTTCGAAGTTACGTGTGTATTGTTTATCAATTATCGTTCGCTTTAACGGTGAAGGTAAACATCGTGAGGAAACCTACATACCTGAGGATTCCCCATAAGAATCTCGAGGGTATGTGAAGTCTGCCAACCCGCACTAGGCCAGCGTGGTGGACTAAGGCCTAACCCCTCTCAGTAGCAGAGGAGGCCCGTGCTCAGCAGTGGGCAGTATATAATACAGGGCTGATTGCATTGTTTTCTGCTACGTGTAAATTCATGTACAAAATAGAATAAAGGAAACTGGGTAGTTAGCATAGTTGTATAGGGTTATACAACTATGTCATGCTTATACGAAACTTCAATAAAATTCTTGATTTTATTGAAGTTTTCTTTTTCATTTTTTACAAACACATGTACAGTCAGCAGCATAAGTAGATGAACAAATTCAAAACTTCAAATTGCCTACACACTTTTGTGTTCTTACTAATATTTTTTTTCTCTTCACAAAAATAAAATAAAAGAGATTTACTTTACTTCAGCCGAAAAAAAAATGTTTCAGTTTAACTTAACGCGTATATAGGCGATTTGAAATTTTGATTTTGTACAGATATTTATGCTGCTGACTGTACCTATCCCAAACATGCCTGCCTGTCTGCTGTAACTGACTTACGTATTACGTATGTACTAGGATGTGGCGATTCAATTTCCCGCACTAGGCCAACACAATGTATTAGTCCAATCAAGTCCAGTCCCCTCGAAATGTAAGAAAGGCTTTTACCATGTAGTGGATTAAACTCAAGTACCTAGTCATAAAGAAACTGTTACATTTCCATAGGCACCATTCATTGACATTATACGTACTGCAGCCTTCCGTTTTGTGCTTTTGAAGATGCATTCGCACTTTGGATTTTCGAGTGTTAGGTACCTACTCTAGATTGGGTGTCGATGTAAGTGAAATCTTTGTTTCCACGTCATGAGATCAGGAACTCTGTATTACCTATCGGTCCATTAAATCTACGAAACTGCTGTCATACCGTCAGTAATGTGTCACAGAATTTCATATTTTCTTCTAATGAAAATGTTTATTACTTGTTTTTTTTTTTTTTTTTTTTTTTTTTTTTTTTATTGCATTTAATGACGAGACGAGCATGCCGTTCGCCTGATGGTAAGCGATACGACCACCCATAAACAGTAGCAACACCATCCAGCACCTTGACTAACAAAGTACTGTGTGGCATTCCACTGCGCTCGTCACCCTGAGACATAAGATGTTAAGTCTCATTATGTCCAGTAGTTATACTGGCTACAATGTCCTTCAAACCGAAACACAACAGTGCATGCACACTGTTGCTTGGCGGTAGAAATAGACATTGCGGTGGTACCCACCCAGACGGCCTCTTACATAATGAGAGACCTACCACCAGTAAGCTACTTGTATTGCTACTCTCTCGGTTTATGCTATACTACAGAGTGTTAACATTGGACCATAAGACTGGTGAAACCAACATAAACGTTCCACTCACCACCCAGTGGCGGTAGAGTAATGCTTTTTTCCCAGCGAAAAAGATAACAGTTGCCGCTCTCTCTCTATTATGAATTGACCGGCTCTACATGTTCGTTTTATTGCATATTCTTTAGGTCATTATAATGAGTTTGTTCTCAAGACAACTGGATGTGGTAAGGATACCGGGGCCGGTCCCCATAACAAGCATACAATTACCATGACCAGGACCTCATATTTTATTGTAATGTAGAGGAAAACTCGCATACTCACGCCTTTTATCCCCGAAGGGGTAGGCAGAGGCGCAACTAGTGCACCCACTTTCGCCGTGCGTATTCCGTCCCATGATGTGATAGGGGGCGAGCCTATCGCCATATCGGGCGCAAATTCCAGACTCCGAGCTGATACTGATTAGAAAAATCCAATATCACTTTGCCCGACCCGGGGATCGAACCCGAGACCTCAGCATTGCAGTCGTACCGACCTACCTACGCCACTGAGGCAGTAATGTAGAGGAAAACATGGTACTAAAACACACAGTATAGAATATGAAAAAGTTTATTATAAACCAGTGTTTCATCTCTTTTACATATAATTTACACGTGGAGGTAGATTTGGAGTTAACACGAACTATTGTAATAGTATGTAGCGGGCGGGCACTGCACAGCGTCGGCTTCACAATGGGTGCTAGTCTAAACTCTAAGCTGTAAACATAATATCTGCGTGACCTAAGCTAAGTTACTGTATCACCTCGAATTCATTAAGTATAGGTAGGTTACAAGTTTAATCAGAATTTCCTTCATATCGACAAAACTCATTGCAAAATAATTAATTGATTTAAGAAAATCATAAAAACAGATAGATACACACTTCAACAAAATAATAATAGTACCTATGTACATACTATTTCAGCTATGAATTTAGATGGGATATATATTACAATAATCTGTTAATACATGACGTATACTCCCAAATTTACCTCACTAATGGCTAGGAAATCACACTAAAATATACTTTTAAAACTTCACCAGCTAACTCTAATAGAATTATATTATGGTGACAGATCATTAAAATAATAACAGCATTTTATTTAATACTCTAGAAACTGCCATTTATAAACAAAATATATAATGTTAGCAGGACGCTATTCTCTTCATTAGGGCACGCCAATACTAAATTCTTGCAGTGCCGTGCTAGTAAATATTCAGTGATCTTTCTGTTGCGGCAGATTGCCATTAGCGATCCCTATCCATATCTTTGGATCATTCCCGAGAATGGACCAATCAGATTAATGTTTGTTTGACATGCTTACACAAAAATATATCGATTTGAACCATTTATTTATTTTGGCCATTACTATGAACAAGGTTACTTTCACATTATTGACGACATTCCTATATTTTAATGTGACAACTACGTTTTGCTACTACACGGCACCTCAAACATTGCCGATCAATATTCCAGTATGAATTAGGGGCACTATGCAGGCCATCTTAGCCGTGTACGACGCATTAAAATATGCAGAAAGGTCGCTTCAAGGGTTCATGCGGTTTCGGCCACCACTGTGCAATCAACGCATGTATCAGGTTTCAGAAGGTTTACAATTCAATGCTTTGCTTGCTCATCTGGACTAACATGCATGTTTTAAATTTCCACTGAACATATAAATAATTTTCAAAGTACACTTCCGTGACAGGACACATCCGATACCAACTCCTCAGCTTTCAAAATCGAAATGCCGTAGTTTCGACCATTTTCGCTGCCAGGTTAACTGTAGAAACTAGTAAAATGGATTAATAGTCTACTTTTGGTTTTGAATCTAGCCGACTGCTCTTATGCCAGCTTTATGTCGACCAAATTAATTTGCGCATATTCTAATATCCGCCGTTTTCAATAAACGATCCCAATCGCTTTGTTCGATCCATGGCATAAATGAACCAATCCAGTTTTTGTCTTACAAATTACTAATTTTGATTTGATTTATTCTCGGTATCAGATCCAAGATTAACATTGGGATCATTTTTTGAAAATGGCCGTATATCATTGCACGCTTTTATTAAGTAGGAAATTCTTCTAAGCCTGGCAGAAATATCAACACAGTGCTCATGGAATGGAAACGCTCACTTCATGCAACCATATAAAATATTTTAAAAATATCATTATTCACTCATTCAAGTGGATTAATAATACACGTAAAATAATTATAATCAGCTTTTAAAATCTAATACAAATATTTATAAATAACTAGGGACCTGACCACCTACTGACGATTAAATATCACGAATACACATAAACTTCCTTACGAAATTCGGTAAGCGGAGTAAACTATTTTATTATTATTATTGTTCATACATTTTACAACAGTAATTAAAGGCGGACTAAATGTGAAGGCATTCTGCCTTCTTCTAAGGGGGTAAGATAAAAAAAACGAAAAGAGGTACATTAAAAACAGAAAGGAACAAATGGCCAGCATCGACAAAAAGCAAAAGATTTTACACGACTAAAATTTCATTCGAACACCAAACTCCATGCTCTTTGAACTAATAACAAAATTAAAAAGTATATCAAAGTTGGTATAGAATGTGTCCGTGCCTTCATCAACAGATAAATAAATCTACAAGACGCCACATCACGGGACGCGCGTGTCGGCTTATGCGGCCACTACCATAGACACAATGTTACTTTTGTTTGTAGCTACACTGCCTTGGACTAACTAGGATAATGCAGTGACATAGTTGTAAATAATGATATAAATCTTTATTAAAAGCAGGACGTGTCTAGCACGTTTTCTTACATCCATCATATTATTACAGCCAGTATGGACTAGCACCGCTATCCTAGACCATCCAAGCATATTATGTATTTATAACTCTTCTTGTATGTGTCTTGTGGTACATAAACGTGTATGTGGCGTCTCTAGGTCCATTTTTCCGCGTCACCATCTCGAGTGCTCGGTCCTTCATCACGCTAGGTACAAACGGGAGTGGTCAGTAGTTGCGGAAGTTTCTGTTGCCCTTGAAACCGCCGCCACCGCCCGGCGACGAGTTCAGAAACAGCTCGATGTAGCGATGATCCATGTTGTTCTTGTCCCTTCGCATTGCCTGTAACATGTGTCAGATTAGTTGTCTGTAAGATGGTGGTATGCTATGCCGGTTATAACAGCTCGTTTGTTAGATGGAACCAACGTATGTACAGCTCTATCGTTTTAACATAGACTTGGAGAACTGGCCTCTTAGAATGTAGTATAAAACACGACACGAACGTCCTGTCGCCGCCGTCTGATAAGACCAGGGATTGTAGTAAACTAAACAGTTAATCAGTGGGGCCCTTTATTGTGATAGGTCGATAGACTGACACCTTACGCGTAGGTCTCTCGACCAATCACAATTAGACGACAGGGACGTTTCTGTTTCCAGATTCTAGGGCGGGTGCTCTTTCTCAGTATGAAGCCTCACACGTACAACCAACTTTAATATTATTGTGCGACTATAAACTGACCCTCATGGCGTCCTCGTGGCACTCGAACTCTACGTCCGCCTCGCCGGAGGGACGGCCGCTGTTGTCGTACAGGATGTTTATGTTCGCCGGACGGATTGGCTTGAAGAACTGAAACATATACATTATGAAAGTACACATTTCCCCTAATTTTAATGTTGGCGTTACATCATAGAAAGATTCTTTGGGAAATTTTAAATGGAGAACATAGCTTTTCCTGGTTGCTTGCTAATTAGATACTAACGTATGCAATGTCCTGCGGCGAGGCCTTGAAGGGCAGCCCGCGCATGTGCACGCAGTGGCAGCCTCCCCCGCCGCCCGCACCGCCCCCGCCGCCCGCCGCCCCGCCCCCGCCGCGACGGAACCCGCCGCGACCGCCGCCGTATCCGCCGCCGCCACCAGCGACTAGACGGAAATATTATTAGTAGCAAACTTCAGATTAGCATGAATACTAAGGGCGGAATCACAGAACTCGAGGAAGCAACAAATAAGCACACAAGCGAGGGCATCCCCTTCATAATAGGCTGTGATGCTAACTCCCACAACAAGGTGTGGGGCAGCACAGACTGTAATGTGAAGTGGGAGCTCCACCTAAGAATACATCGTAAGCTATAATCTAGAAATTCTTAACATAGGCGACACACAAAACTTCGTGACCAGTGCCTGGTGACTGGTGGTAGGTCTCTCATATGTAAGAGTCCGTCTGGGTGAGTACCACCGCAATGTCTATTTCTACCGCCAAGCAAGAGTGTGCATGCACATGTTCCAGTTCAAGGACAATGTAGCCAGTGTAACTACAGGACATAGTGAAACTTAAAATCTTATGTCTCAGGATGACGAGCGCAGTGGAATGCCACACAGTACTTTGTAACTCAAGGTGCTGGATGGTGTTGCTACTGTTTATGGGTGTTCGTATCGCTTACCTCAAGCGAACGGCATGCTTGTCTTGTCATTCAATGCAAAAAAAAATCCCATACTGGGACTAAAGGTGAAATAGTTCTAATAAGGCGAACTGATCACCCGTCTGTGCATACAACACACATACAAGGGCGGTATTAATACATCAATCTCACGTTTGAGTAAAATCTCAAGTAGAAATTTAATGTATTAAAGTATCCAATAAACCGAGCTTAAGTTGTCATTTAAGAGCTTGTTCTCAGCTGAATAAGCGCTGTTACACAAACAAAACTTATTTGTCAAAATCCGTCACATATTGACACTTAAGATGCCATTTGAGCTCATGTTAATATGGGTTTATTAAATAGCGACTATCTTAAGTTCCGACCATAATGATTCCTTACGTTTACGCGAATGTTAGACATTGAAATTAAACTATTTACTTTTATCGCGTTTTTTTTTTGTTTAAATTGTATAATTGTAAATTGAAGGTAGATTTGTAACACTAACTTTTCGGACCACCAACACTTCAGTCCGCCCCGTGACCACGAAGTGCTGCAAAGCCTTCGAAATGTCGGGAGAAAAATAAAATAAAAAACAGCGATAAAATCCGTTATAGTAATTTAATTTCAATATCCGACCATAATTTGACGTCTCAGCTGATATCGCACTTCAGAGCGAAATTGAGTAGCTGGATAATAAGTTGGCCTAATGCGGGTTGGCAGACTTCATATACCTAAGACATTAACCCTATCAGTTGTAGAGGAGGCCCGTGCTCAGCAGTGGGCAGTATATAGGGCTGGTATGGTATCTAAATCGGGTTTGAGAGTCGCGGGGCGAGCAGTGGGGGGCTGCTACTCCAATTTATGCGACTCCGAGGTGGACGACATTGCGGGTGGTCGGTCTCCTGCAGTCGTAGACGCCAAAGGCGTGCTTTGGAGGTCGGGGGCTTCTTAGCCCCCCTCATTTAGAGAGGGGCCGTAATACGGTATTGCGCCGGTATTGGGGTATCCGTGCAGCTATCTTCGTGCAACAAGATACCCCGTGTTGTGGGATAGGTTTATAGTATGTAATGTGAGTAGTGAGTAGTGAGTAGTGAGTAGCGAGTAGCGAGTACTGACCCCTGGCGAAGCCGGCGCCGCGGGCGCGTCCGAAGCGCGAGGTGAACCTGTCGCCGCGGTCGGAGCGGTCGGAGCGGTCGGCGCGGTCGTAGGGCGTGGGGCGCGCGCGCGGGCGGGGCGCGTCCGACCGCGCCGCGTACGCGCGCACCTCCTCCGCCGAGCTCACGAACACCTCGATGTACCTGCCGGGGACCACACACCTTACCAACACATAACCAACGGCTTCCAAACTTATAGCTATACACCAAATTAGCACATTACCATTCTAGTCCATTGAGGCCTCTTAAGACCCTGTTCAAATATCGACATAGAAATTTAAAAAATCGTAAGGGTCTTTTTGTCTTCACACTCTTTATACCATTGAACTGGAAATTTAATATTTAATTTTTGGTTTTGTAGTAAACGTTGACTCTTATAGGCCAAATTTTGAATTGAAACTTTACAACTTTATTGTACTAGACACATACGTAAATGAAACTGCCCAGAAAGAATCTTATTAAAAAAAAATGTGAAATGTAAAGTTTTGATTTATTTGGCTCTCCTACCAAAAAATGTTTGTCCATTATAACATTTGAAATTTCCATAGTCGACATAAGTTGTAAAAACGGATACTATTGAGTATATTCCATAAGAGCAAATTTTACAAAATAATCTAAAGATAAATATAGACCTAATATAGAAGCTGAGTTGGGGTCGTTTTTGTGACGAGCAAAATTTATTTTAGAGTACTTTGTAATTATGTTGTAATCATGCTTGTTACAAATAAATATTTCTTTCTTTCTTCGTTTCAATATAAATTCATTTTTCTTTCTTTACAATAGCATAACATAGTAAGTAACTGACTGAAATTATCGAACTGACACTTAAGGCCCCTTCGCATTGGACATTAGACTAACTTTAGGCCCCATCAAACGCATGTAGTTACATACAACGCAACGCTTCGTATGCGCATGTTCCAGAACCGTCTTACTCTTGGCTGCTCAATGCTTAATACGAAGAGGCTATTGGTCCAAACATAGGATTTAAAAAAAAAAAAAAATATGTTAAATTGTAATTGAGTATTATGATCAAGTAATATAATCTTTATGGCGGATATGAAGTTAGTCACGAGAGGCGTTATAGTAAATGTATCTGGATTCTGGAGACTGTAATGTGGCCGCAGCTGCAGTGAACACGTGAAGCAATTAACTCCATGTCGGCCATAAAGATTGGTGTGAGCTGAATTATAATCATAATTGGATTATAAATTTGTAAGAATATTTTAATAACTTTATAAAAATTATTTTATGATATTAAAAAAATAATAAAAGCGCAACCATAGTGTAGTCAATATAACACCAATTTGCGAGTAAGTATATGAAAATAATATTTTAAAAAAATACTTTTGACAAATGACAATGTAAAGAGCATGAAGGCTTGAGGAAACTGTGACACACACTTTAATTTTCCACAATAATATTACAATAGGGTAGTTCTACTTTGTATATAACAGAAAATAATACGAAAAAGAAATTCTTCTGTGAAATCAGCACAAATATTGATTGAAAAATAAAGCAGTTATTCATATTTGTAATATTGTTGTGAGCATAAGTGGAGGCGTGGTGGGGATATCGCGCTGTCTCTTTCGCACGCACGCAGCGTTAGGGCCGGTGACACTCGGTTACATCACAGTCTGATATTACTGTTATTTGACAACTACCCTTTCTACCAAAATTTCAAAGCTTAAAGGTTTACTTATTTTTGCGATAATTTTAAAAATTCTTTTTCCGGTACATTTTGGATGACATACATTTTTGATAAATGTATTAAAAAACGTAGTCAACTACCCTATTATTACAATCTGGGTTTTGGAAAGGGGGCAGATTCCTTCAAAGATATTTTTGATATCTGAGGTTTCTTAACCAATTTTTATTGTTTCTTGGTGATGAATATAAATCAACATTGTTTTTAGGAAGTCAGTAAACTGTGTAAACTTCAACTTTAGTAAACATGCCTAATTGGTTAATAATTATGTATCTACATGTCGGTAGGGTGTTAAATAAATTTTCACTCAACACAGATTTGCAACCTGGCTTAGTAACTTTCTTTATATTTACATATTACACATGGCGTATTATATACATTTCATTTCTTTACCATTTTTTTCTTTTCATATTAATTTTTTAATTGATCATGAAATGTAATAAAATGAATACAACGTAATTATATTAGGATTATGCTTAGAATACTGTAAAGGTAGGGATACGCATAATACTATTATTTCATTATACATAAAAATACACAATACAATATTCTGAAAAAGAAAACCTCGTGTTCCCATAAATTGTACCATAGATTAAATTATCTACACATCCTTGGACCGGCGTCTTCCCTCCCGCGTCTCCTCACACCCGCCCGCGTCCGTCCTCCCCTGCTCTCCCCTCGCCCCGTCCTCCCCTCGCACGCCCAACCTTTGACAACTCAATCACCAATCACATTTGCACTTTTTTATAGCTTGCGACACTTCACAAGTGTTCAGGTCTGGTTCAAAGAACCAAATTGTTTAATTGTGAATGATTCAAATAAATTTTATGTTCATCTACTGTAATACGTATTAAAAAAATACATATAAAGGAGTGTGTAAAACAGTATGACTGGTTTTGCCTCGAAACCAAACCCCTTTTCGGATGGACCTGAACAATGTAAAGTGTCTCTCGTATTATAAAGTGCATCATTTTAATTTGTATGTATACATCTACCTTGATTACAGGTAACAGGCACTCCCGAGTTAACTATAACGCCACCACTCTGCTACTGGTCTTTATGATTTGTAGAAGTACCACAAGTGTGTCAACCGATAATTCTGTATGAATGTAGTTGCGGCACGGATTTTAAGCGCTGGACAGGAATGGGTGGGATGGTTACACAGGTATACACAAGTGATAGTCGGTCTGACGGATGGCATTAGGGTGAGATTTAGGAAGCTGATCCAATGACATAGTGCAGGGTCCTTCGCGCATTATTTGTCTAACGAACCATTAATAAATTTGCTTCTGTGTATTCAAGATCAGCGCTCAAGTTCCGTGCGTCTACGTAACATTATATGTCCAATTTTGTTCTATAAATCATAAAGCATTCATTAGCATGGAGGTCCCAACTTATCCCACTACACCGTATATAATTGGCGCCGCGGCTTCCAACACTGCGGTGGGTCTATAGGGCCATTTCCGACATACGTTTCAACTTTCTAAGATAATAAGAAATCGAGTTCAGACACTACCAAAATAAAAGTATGTGTATGAACATACTAGAAGATGTTTTCATAGATTATAAATGAAATCAAAAAATAATAATCTATGAAAACATTACCGAAATTATATTTGTTCTAATCTAACTACAGATTACTAGTTCAGTTACATTTTTGTTTGCTTTAAATAGAAATTCCATTAACATTTTTTCTCGTAGACATCGAAAACGAAAGCTGATTAACAAAAACAAATCGATCGATGTTATCTCTACCTACAAAAACAAACTACAAATATAATGCTGATTAGGTATTTACAAAACATTTTGTATAATTTTATGAAAGTTTGAGAGTAGAAATGGCCTAACATCCCCACTCGGCAGTGATGTGCAAGCTGGCGGGCGCGTTTAATATAACAGAACCCCCCACCTGTGTCCTATCTTCTCCCTGTCTCTGTTGAGAGCTTCCTGAGCGCTCTCCTTGTCAACGAAGTGAACGAACGCCTCTCCCGATGCCCGCCCCGTGTGGTCCGAGAGCAAGTGAACCCCGTCCGGAGCGACGGCGATCCCTGGCCCCAACCGACGTGCAAATAAACATTATGTTATGCATCACGCCAACGCGTTCCCGACCGTTGGCTGAGGTTTATGCTAATATTACATGATATTTAATTCATGTTTCCATATTGGATTAAAATTCATACATGTTTTTTCACAAATTTTATGTTTTGCTCCAAAACAAAGCCATCTTTAGATATTTAAAAGGCAAATAAATATAAATTTGATAGTCATTTAACTGTATGTGTATAAAGTATTTTCAAACAATTTATCACATCTTTTCTTTAATAATAATGACTGAACTGCTTGAATTGTTATCCACACATTTATCCTATTTATCGTAAACATCCCCAGGATGAGATGAGTGTGTGTGAGTGTAACAGTTAACTTACCGTCAAAGAATTGTATGATCTCTTCTTTGGAGCAGCCAAATGGAAGGCCTCGGAGCTTGACTATACCCATATCATTAGTGACATTGGGTATGCCTTCAAAACCATTCTCGTTTTGACGCATGGCATTCAGCGCCCAGTCCATGTCTTGGCGATCCGTAGAGAATACTGCAAAATGAAAGTATAAAATTGTTAACACTACTACTAGTAGGAGTTCCCACAACAAACATATACATACAGCATCAATGATAAGTGAGAACTGTAAGGTGTGTACTGATTGTAATTGAAGTTACACTTTACAGTCTCAATATACACAAATAATATAGAATATAGATATTTAAATGAGTTTCAGGTGAATGATGGCCAGTTTGGCCTAATGGTATGCTCTAAAGAACCCCATTTTGCTCAAAACATCCAAGATGCATAATGTTTCACATGAACTAAAAGCTGCCTAGTTATAATATGTCCTTATCTTTTAATATTGT
Source organism: Sphinx pinastri (assembly GCA_947568825.1). Classification (NCBI taxonomy): domain Eukaryota; kingdom Metazoa; phylum Arthropoda; class Insecta; order Lepidoptera; family Sphingidae; genus Sphinx; species Sphinx pinastri. The sequence continues at coordinate 513,923 of OX387627.1, read as the reverse complement.
ATAGAATGTGATAAATTGACCATATCCTCACCTTCAATGTATCTCTTGCCCATATTCTCTTTGTCTTTCTTGAGTGCCATCTCCACATCCTCCTGACTCTCTACCTCCACAAAGCATTCTCCTGACGGTCTCCCCGGACGCACTTCAGTTAAGTGGACACCTAAATGGAAGTATGCAAGGTATTGAATAATTTGTTACCCAGTAAAAGTGGTATATAACTTTTCTTTATTAAATTGTGCTACAACCAGCAAATCTAGATATTAATGCTGGTCCCGCTCCAGTAAAAAGCATTAATGGGTTGTCTCAAACATAGCTGCTTGATCACAGAAATCGGGTTTGAATTCCTTCCAGTTATAAATATTGCTGATAGTTTTAATGATTATTTTTATTCAAATTTTATAAAATTATCCAGGTTAATATTATTCCTGTGCATTAAAAATTACTAAGCTGTACCAGACAGTAAGTACCAAGAACAGAATGCAGACTGACACAGCATACAGTTGTATGTATATTCACTGGATAATCTCAATAATTTAATAGGTCGGGGCGAATTATGAATTGAAAGACATCGACACACCACCACGGCACAATTCGTTTGTCAACGCACGCGGTGAAGGTGGAATAATTCAGAATTCACAGACTAATATGCGAGGCACTGTTTATGAACCCAACTACAATGCTGCTATTTATTTTGTTATGAAGATACTTTATATACAAAATCAAAACTGGAAACATTGACAGTGACACAGTTTCGAAATGGAATTGTAGTTTAATATACATATAAATGATGGGGTATGCAGATGTCGCTTGGCGACACCCGCCGGGCACGCTTTCTAATATCAACATACCAAAACGCTGCCATTTTGAAAACTCGCACCTTTAGCAATCAATGGTTACTGTTATTTTTAATCACTTGTAATGCACGTATATTATTATAACGTTTTAAGGGAACAATATAAATCAAATAGTTAGTTTTGAAACTCACCCTCTTTGCCATTTACCACGTTGACGTCGTTCAAAAAATCGAGGACATCTTCCACGGTGGTGGAGAACGGCAAGCCGCGTAATTTTATCACGAAGCCGTTATCACCAGAACCCAACATTGTTACTAATTCTTATATTTAGTTTTATTTGTAGCACACTTGTTTTATAAAACTCAACTTTGAAATATTAATTCTGCCTCGCGTCACACGAATTTCGGCTTTCGGTTCCGCCATTAACTACACTAGGGATGTCAAGATAAAAAAAAAATCGATTATATTCTATTTGTGACTAGAGTCGATTAAATAATGAATAATCGAACTAATTACATTGAAATATCAAACTAAACAACCACAATTGAAAAAGAAAATAAAATATTTTATCGCAATTATTTAAACAGTAATTTATTACATTCTGAATCAGTACATGTTCTTCTTCTACGATTAAAAATAACATAGATAATACTGAATACACTACACATACCAAGATTTAATTATAAACACACTTTTCAAAGATTAAGTTTCATCTCTCACCGAATCACCGCGTTTATTATATACTACTATTTACCAAATTATAACAGATATTTTATTTCGAAAAGTTTTCGTTGGATGCCAAGAACTCCCCAGGCCAAATATCAATAAGACATAAGTTAATTCTAGACAAGTGCTGTTTGCAAAGGACCCCGCTAAGTCCTGTCGTTTAGTCGGGCAGTAGAATTCTGATTTCTGTTGCAATCATAATATCACGCCCCTATCCCATAGGTGTAGGCAGAGACTATGAATTTCTACTATGCCCATTATAGGCGTTAATTATTTAGACCCAATTAAATGGGTAGTGCTTTGTAATAGTGCAATTTGCATACATACATACATACTATCACGCCTCTGTCCCATAGGGGTAGGCAGAAACCATGAATCGCCACTTTGCTCAATTTTGGCACACTACTTTCGCTTCCTCTACCTTGATCAATGTTTTCATGCTCTCCCGCCGGTTCAGTGTACTTTTGACCCTGGCCTTTACTTAAAATGTCAGATATCTGATATTCGAAGGTTCGGTGCGGTCGACCCCTGCCGGCCCTTCCATCTACACTCGCCTTATATATCCTCTTTGTCATTCTCCTATCACCCATCCTTTCCAAATTCCCAAACCATCTCAGCATATCCTTCTCAATTTTGGTCACTACATCCTCTGTCACTCCACACAAGTCCATCACCCTAGTATTCCGCACTCTATCACTTACAGTGACCCCACACATGCTTCTTAACGCTCCCATTTCCACTGCTTTAATCTTACTTTCGTGCTTTTTCTACCGTACCCAGCTTTCACTACCATACAACAGCGTTGGTAATAACACTCCTCTATAGACAGCCAGTCGTGCCTTTTTGGACACCTTCCGGCTACCCATAAAGGTGTGCAACGCTCCATTCACCCGATTACCTGCACTCACTCGTCTCTCAATATCACTGTCATACCTACCATCACTTGTGAAAATACATCCCAAATATACAAAATCCCTTGCTGTACCCTGTCGTTGCCTATAAAAATATTGCATTCTATCATGCTATTGCCCTTTTCAAACACCATGACTTTCGTCTTACTAACATTCATCTTCATGCCTTTTCTCCCAAAAGATTCATCCATAATTGTCACTAACTTCTGTAACTCTTCCAACGACGCAAGAACTACTTGATCATTGGCGTAGTGTAGACAATTGAGTGGTGACAAACTATTCATTCTCAGCCCGTACGCACTCTCTTTCATATCTTTTAGACAGCCATCCATGAATAGGTTGAACAGCCATGGAGACGCTACACATCCCTGTCTCACACCCTTATTAATGCGAAACCAGTCAGTGTAGGCTCTATTTATCCTGACACAAGCACTAGAGTTCTCATAAAGAGACTTCGGTGCTCGAATCAGGCTACTATCCACCACAAACATGGACAAAGCTGACCACAGTTCATTCCTTATCACTCTATAATAGGCCTTTTTCAAATCTACGAAAGCTCAAAATACTTATTGCCCTTTGGACAAATACTTCTCCACGACGCTTCGCAGAGAAAAGACCTAGTCCGTGCATCTCATACCCTTTCGAAATCCGGCTTGCACATCCCATTCTTTATCACAGGTCTCATTCACATTCTCTTTCGATCAGAACTATTGCATATAGTTTGCCGACAACATTAAGAAGGCTCATGCCTTGGTAGGTTTGACAGCATAGAGTAAGTAATACTTTTGACAGTCTTGCTGCGACCCCTTTCCCTTGTATAGTGAAACAATACCGGAGCGGCACCAATCTTTCAAAAGTTGCTCTTTCACAACTTTTTTAACATTATTATTCGATTTTCTTTGATATATTATATGAAAAGTAATTGAAAACAGTTACGAAATTATTTTAAATACTAATGATGTGTGATATAAAGGCATGTGGCCCAAAAATGGTCAAGTATTTAATATGAATGTGATGTGATTTAAGCAATTATGAAATCTTCGTATTTGTGGTGGATAATTCTACTCTAAACCCTCAAGCAAGATACAACGAAGGCGACTACGTGAGGATTGTGATATATCCAACATAGATGACTCTTAATTCATTACAACTTAGATATGATTTAAGACTTAAGATGTCTGGTAGCAAAGCTCGCGCAAAATCTTTGAGATTTACTGTATACCCAAGACCCTTGTTTAAAATACCTAGAAGACCTACAGATTTTTTCGTAGAAAAGAAAGGTACGGTATTGTACACACAATTGCTTTAATAATATACAGGTACTTAACTAATAATTACTTAGAACACATCCAAATGGATATTTTACTTTAGAGGAATATTACTTATAGTAATGCATAGGCACACAAATGTTAAAAGACAATATTCAATAAAATAATACTTATATTTACCTTTCTTAATAAAGCAGAGAATATATTGCCTAAAAAGTTTTATAACAACAACACATTTAATACAATCCTACATTCAGTCTCATTTAATTTCAGATATTTTGTGATGCAAACATGTATTAATATACATACAAGACTGTAAATGCAAGCTGTGATGGTGCTATTCATGACTCCTTTAAAGGTCTAATAATACATTTAGGAGTCACTTGGAAGATCAGAGTAACAATAAAAATATCTCATTTCTAGGTATGATACACTTTGATTTTATTAAAAAATTGTTTGATTTTATTGCTATGCTTATTTTTATTGTCTTGATCAATAGTTATTGATTAATGATACTTTAAAATTTACAGGTGATTCCGAATATTAATTTAGGAAGACTGATGACTTTCATATTGGATGCAGTACCACATACACCTGAGGCACACTACACAAATTTGCATGTTCACACCAAAAACATTGTTGAACAAATAATTTGACTTCTCAAAGTATATTTTCATTGCTTACTTGTACACAGTGTTGCATAACACACCAAAGGTAGCAGGATCTATTATAAATGCTTGTGGAATATAACACATATAACATTTGCAACATACCCTAAACTCCTGTGCACAAATTAAGCAACAAAAAACTGAATTAAGAAGACAAATTACAACTCAGTTAAAGTGAAGCAACAGTTTAGCCCACCAGCAGCAGCAATGTCAACTTGCAACAGGGTTGGACTACACAGAACACTCCAGAAACCGCTGAATGTAATGATATCAAAATCCTGAACATAGAGAGATTAAAGTGTAATAAAGTTATACAAATTATAAGAAGTCATTCTTTATTTAAATTTCTTTGTAGTAAATTTTCAGTAATATTCAACTTGTTATTTTGCCCACTATGCCTCCAATCACTTCCAAAGCTTGAGCACTTCTTGCTGCTGTATTGGCTTTCTTTGAGAATGATGAGAATGGAAATGACTGAGGGATGGCAATACTTCAAAAGTATTTGCTTTTTTGTCATACTGTTAACAAAAGAAAAGACATTTTTAATTGTGTGCCACTAAAATTACTTACTTAGTACTTTATTTCTAAGTGCACATACTGTATTTTTCTAATGTATGTGTACAGTATTATAAATTAAATAAAATTAATAATTCATCTGATCGAATACTTCATGTTTTTAACACTTACTTCTATGAAATGTTCTACTTGTACACCTGGCCACTTTCGACCATAATCATGCTTGAGTAATTGAAGAAATTTATTTTCTATATGTGCCAAGGGTGGCTCGACACACTGTTCACCTCCAGACCTTTACTGGGATGAATATAAAACTTTAGCTTGATAGTCTCCCGTACTGAAAAAATATTGGATGGTGTTAGCATACACCTATCACTAATATTTTATTAAAGACAAGAAATTATTATAATATTATCACATTAAGTATGTAAATGCATACTCTTATACACATAGGTACATAACTTTTTGTTTTTGACCAAATTCTTACCTTAATAGCTACTATTCTTAGTAGGATAAACTGGATGAGTAGTTACTTTAGACTAGCCTTTTCAATCTTTGAATGTGCCTTCCCCTTGAGAGTTTGATTTGCCAACAGCCCTCTTTTGTTTGGGACTATTCCTTTGCCTGCAGATATTGATTGTAGGTAAGAGTAATATCTCTCCGAGAAGTTACCCTTCGAATTCTGACGCTGCAAAAAAATGTATACCACTTGAACTAATACTGTTGAAACACTTGACATTCCAGCGGCGAGCTCGTTAATGTATGATTTCTCGGTTTTATAATTTATTATTGACTTTGATGACATTTTCTATAATTTTTAGACAATATTACATAACATATAGCCTTAATTTATTTAATAAGACGACTACTATTACAATCAATATAATGATAATTGATAGCAAGTCTAGGTTTCACAATGCATTGATTTGTTTAATCCATTAAAACACTACACGCTTTATACTTACTCGGTGCTAGACTAGATAATATCAATACTATTATGTGCAAACATTGTACAATATTATTTAAAGTATTTATTTCACCACTTTCACATTTACAAACTTTTAAACTTTGATTATTTACTTTTTAACCGCGGCCGCGAACTTCCTTTGACGAATGACATCAGTAAAACCGTTCCGTTCCCGTCGCACTCACGAAAAAACACTCCCGAGTTTGTAAATTTTCGCTCAAAAGGCAATGAGTATACTTAATTTTTTACAGTGCACTCTTCTTTTACATGATTCACTTGTATAAAACTAAGTTAAAATTATATTATTTCTACTCCAAAATTTATTAAAAAATTTCGGTTTATGCGTGACTTGGAACGTAAAAAAAATATTAGCAATCTTAAATTAAGGAATAGACAATCATTCGTTCTTTTCCATCACTATTCAGGAGTATAGCAGGAGTAAAACAATATTGTTTTATAAGGTCGTAGTACGAATCTGAGTAATATTACTTTAATCTTGAAATAAAACGTTCCTGCAATATGATGGTTTTGTAAAAGATGGTGGTAGGGCCCCTGTTCCAGCACAAATTTAAGAGGCGACACAACAGACTTGCCACGACGTCCTGTCCAGCCTTTAGCATTTCAACAAACACCATATCATACCCTGCTGCCTTACCCATCTTCATGCTATTTAAAGCTTTCACAATTTCATTCATGCCTGTATTATCTTTTTTTCCTTCCCTTTCAACCATCGCAAAAAATCCTATGTGTCTTCTTTTTCAAACAAACCTTCAAAATATTCTTTCCATCTTTTTAATGCGAATCTTCCATTCACTAAATTCCCATTCACATCTCTGACACTACTTAGCAACATTGTTGGCCGCTCCCAACGTCAGGGTACCCAAACAACACATCTTCAGCAAAACTATACTGTCCAGCTGACAGAAGATCAACATGACTGGTCTGACAAACACGAACTGCGCATATACACCTATAGCTCAAAGACAAGGACAGGATCGGGAGCAGGAGTGTTTTCACCAAAATGAAACATCAAGATACAATGGCCTTGGGCGAATACAGTTCCATTTACCAATGCGAATGCGTCGCCATCACACAGGCTGCCAAAGCAGTGGAAATGCGGGGCCTTACAGGCTATAAAATACGTATTGTATACGATAGCGATGCGGTATTACGAGTCCTAGACAGAAAGATTATTCAGTCAGGGCTCATACTAGAGTGCCACCAGGCACTGGAGGGTATAGGAAGAACAAATTCAGGTACCCTACAGTGGATAAATGGGCACAGTGACTCTCTAGGTAACGACGCAGCTGATGAGCTGGCTAAAAGAGGTTCAGACCAGGTATTAATGGCCCTAATCCAATAATGCCGCTGCCCTTTAACCAGCTGAGAACGTGGCTGCGTCACAGAACGCGAAAACAACACGCGAATCAATAGGCAAATATCAGTACATGTAGACAATCCCGGGAAGCCATACCACACCCGGATCTACGTTTGACTAATCGCCTTCTGTCTTTGGACAGGGCATTCCTACGCATAGTTGTAACTTGTAGGTACCATTATTGGACATTGCCCACTAAACCAACATTTGTATGTTTGTGGTATGACTGACAGCCCCCTATGTAGGGGATGTCTGTTGGTCGATGAAACAGCTGCGCACGTCATCCTGGAATGCGAAGGTGTAGCTGCACAATGGGCAGAAATCCTCGACTCACCGGGGTCATTCCGAGAAGCCTGTGGAGAAACCAGGAAGATCCTGCGCTTCTGGTCGGAGTTAGGCTGGCTTGTCCTATAGCTGGTATGCATGTCACGCACAATGGCCTGATACTTTACGGGCTATGTGCGGGAAAAGGAGCCCACAACTAATACCAACCAATACTACTAAGCACCGAGGATACTGATTTTCCTCGGGCTTTACTAATTGTTTTCCAGAAAAACTTAATGTTCCTCTGGAAGTCCTCACATAATCTTCTATCAAAATCATCTTTTGCTTTGTGGCGGCACAATTGACAACACCGCCACCTATCAACATGGCTCGAAACTACTACAATAATAGTCAACTATAGTTGTGACAATCTTAGTTGGCCGGTATGACAATTTATTGACATTTCACAGAATACTATGTGTAGGAAAGAGAACAAAAAATCAGTTGTCCTAAATAAACGATTTTTAAGTGATGTCGATTTCTTGTTCAGAGAGTTTATAATCGATAGTCTACAGGGTAATTTTTTAATTAAATCATACATAATGGACCTTTCTATTACGGTAGTCAGTGATTATAGTCGTAATTTTTTATCCTTCAAAATGTCACCTTTATCCTTCATTTAAACTTACATCTATACTAACATTACGACACAATAAAAACAAGATACCTAAAAGAAGATAGACTTCTTTGGTGTAACAAGAAAAAAAAAATTTAAACATTTTATCTTTCGCCTTATTCTACGTTCAAAATTCATAAATGTTGACTGTAGCTAACTTCAGGGTGAATTCAAAAATGTTGACTATAGCTAACTTCAGGGTCTCGGTTTTTCGTGACGGTGTGCGCGCGCATCGTAAAAATTTACTCTCATAATTTTTCCCTAACGCGCCAAAAGAAGTATAACTTCAATAAATTGGAATTTAGAGCAAAAAACGTGTAACAAGAAAGCGTTGGGTAAAATATTCGCTGTAAAAAAGAAAGTTTTATAGCCATTTTTTTGTTTTACCCAGCTTTTTATAGCGGTTACGCTCGCGTGAAAAAGGTTTTCCGGGATAAAAGTCCCGCTATATATTTTTCGGGATAAAGTAGCCTATGTGTTATTCTTTACTATAATCTATCTGTGTGCCAAACATCTGATCTGGATGTTCAGGCGTTCTGGTGTGATTGAGTAAAAAACATCAAAGATTTCGCATTTATAATATTAGCATAGATTAATTTAATCTGATATACGAGATACATAAGAACATTAGAACTATGATAACTATTTTTTTTTATTATCTTACTGCCTCGGTGGCGTAGTTGTATTACGGTATGACTGCAATGCTGAGGTCTTGGGTTCGATTCCCGGGTCGGGCAGTGATATTGGGTTTTTTAAAATTCAGTGTCAGCCCGGAGTCTGGAATTTGTGCCCGATATGGCGATAGGCTCGCCCCCTATCACATCATGGGACGAAATAACGGCGAAAAGTGGGTGCACTAGTTGCGCCTCTGCCTACCCCTTCGAGGATTAAAGGCGTGAGTGTATATGTATATGTATGTATCTTACTAACTATTAAAGATTCGTAGTATAAACAACAACTCATGGATTGTTTTAAAACTTAAAATAAACTCTTTTTCCGACTGTAACATAATGTTAGTTCGGAGAAGGTAATTGGCCGCGCGGGTGCGCGGGCGCCTCTCCGACGCAATACATGTCCGAATCCACGGCTGTCCGCGCGCTGACTGACGAGTGACGTTTGCCGGACGAAATGCCATTAGACGACCGCGCAAGTTATGATTGCTGGTTGCATGACGCGCAAATCAAAAAATCCAGATATTTGTCAATCCCCGCCATTCAACCATCAATTACTACATAGAGGATAGGTTATTCGTTATTTACAGACATGACTGTGGTAAACTGACAGCAAAACGTACTGTCTAATGGGCGCCTTAGCCTTCTCAAATTGCTGAATATGTATCGCCGTCATTTAGTGATGCGACTCAAGGAGGATTTTTTGACGCGAATCACTCGAGTTGACTATTTGCACACCTCTAACTCAAGTAAGATTTGTTGAAGTATTTTACCTTTATTTAATTACATGAATATGAAATCCTTACATATTATAACTTCTCCAGCCGCGACTGTCTGTCTGAACGCAATAAACTTAAACACTACTGAACGGATTTCGATTTTGGTTTGGAAATAGTTTGGGACCCAGGGAAGGTTTTAGGCTACTTTTTATCCCGGAAAAATACAAAGCATGACTTTTATCGCGGAAAATGAACTAGCTACTTCTAGTAATTTCTAGCGCTCACCGAGATTACTCGCCAGTCGCCAACTCGAGTGCAATTATACTCAATATTTTTTAAACTCGAGTACGAGTTTATATAAATTTACTCGAGCAAAAACAGGACTCGAGTCGCATCACTACTGTTATAATGGTTTAGTCAATTTGGATTTCGGCCTTTCTTTGCCAAATATTCATATTTTTCCATTGTTTCCTAAAATTTTACTCAATATAAACTCTTAAACGAATTGTGGCAAGTTATAAATTGCTATAATGACTGTAGACGGGGATGAGAAGCCTCCCCGAGACCGGGTTTTTATGGACATATCCATCGGGGGTCTGCCTTCAGGACGGATTGTGTTCGAGTTATTCAACGATGTGGCGCCGAAGACTGCTAAGAACTTCCGTGAGCTGTGTACCGGGGAGATGGGTCTTGGGAAGAACACCGGGAAACAACTCACTTACAAGGTAAGTGATACTGCTGGGTTATGTTCTTAAGATCATGGTGTTTTCGGCAGTAACTATAATAATTATAATATTTAATTATTAATTGTCACTTTTTTCCAAGGTGCAAAGTAAGAACTTGCAGTAATAATATAGGCGTACCATTTAAGCTCTGTTTTCACGCATAGCTCACAGCCCTACATCGTGAGCATAGGGTAGCCCCCCAGATAATTTCAATATCTATTTATGCACATGCCCACCTCTTTAGAAGTCTACTTGATTTGGTTTTTCAAATGTTAAGTGTATCATACATCTTAAACTTCCAAAAATAGTCTAAATGTGAACAAAATCACATGCTAAGTGTGAATTAGCATTCCAATAATATGGATGTTTTCCATCAGTGAACAATATTGATAAATTTTGTGTCACTGGCTCAGAACCACAGAACCATAACGGCCAACACATTTTGTTTACAACAATTATTATGCTAATCCCTGTAATATTCTTACACTGACAGTATGTTACATGTTTTCACAATTCAGAGGTGCAACAGAGTTACATCCAGGGATATGATCCCAATGTTATCTATACTAATATTATAAAGCTGAAAAGTTTGTTTGTTTGAATGCGCTAATCTCAGGAACTACGGGACCGATTTTGAAAATTCTTTTACGAATAGGAAGTTACATTACTCCTGAGTGCTATAGGCTACTTTTTGTCCCGGAAAAAAATTTCCACGTTGGCGGAGCCATGCGCAATCCTAGTACTACAATATATTTGCATTCTCCAGGGTATGGTGTTTCACCGAGTGGTGAAGGACTTCATGATACAAGGAGGAGACTTTACCAACGCCAATGGAACTGGTGGGGAGTCCATCTACGGTGGTACCTTTGAAGGTAAACAGTAATGCTCAATAAATGCTGATGTTTAGGGCCGTCTGAAATTAGTCACATCCTGTAGTGTAGTTATTGTGTGTTGTGAATTGTTATATTATGTGTAGTTATTGTTAGTGGCTACAAGGCGGCGGGTGGGGCATTGGGTAGGTGAAGTGCATAATTTCATAAGAGTTGGAAGCCCCTGTATAAATCTTATTTCTTATCTTACTAATATTATAAATGTGAAAGATTGTGATAATGTTGGGATGTTTGTTATAAGTAAACGCAGAAACAACTTAACGGATTTGGATGAAGTATGGCACACGGGTAGGTTGTGTCCTGGATTAATATAGAGGCTACTTTATATCCCGGTAATTTGCAGCCATGGGAACTAATAGATATTTTTAATCTGATTCTTTAAGTCGATGATGCTGGCGTCATACTGTGTTTTAGGGACTTTTGTAGTGGGAAAAGCTTTTCACGCGGGCGAAGCCGCGAGCAACACCTAGTATTTTATAAAACAGTTTCAATAATGGTCAGATGTAACACAATAATATTATGTTATATTTTGTACTAACATCAATAGCTTATTAATTGTCATTAACATTTTTAATCCTAATATTGGAGTAATTACAAAATATTTAGGTTTTAATCCTAAAGTTACAGTATTTGTATTGAATATTAGAAATATAACAACTGAGTTGTATGAAGTTTGAATCTGTAGTCAATGGGTGTCATGTCTTATCCATTGAGAAACTAAGATCTAAGCTTTATACTTCCTTTTCACAGATGAGACATTTGAGTTGCAACATGACAGACCGTTTCTGTTGTCCATGGCCAACAGAGGCAAGGATACCAACGGGTCACAGTTCTTTATGTAAGTTTGACAACGGATGTAGGTAAGATAGTGGTAACAAATAGATACTCTTGGAATGGACCATCACAATATTTTATATATAGTTTACAAGAATGTTAGTTTAATGATTTGTTTTTGTTTTGCTTAAACTTGGTTTACACATATAGACAATTACTATTCCTATTCCACTCATAAATTTTCAAATTGTTTCCATCAGAGTGAAAGTATAAGTCTTAAGTATTACAATTTCTGTTTATGATTACATCATAATATTTTTAATAGACCCTAAAACAGTTAAATAGGAATTTTACCAATTTTTCTTGAGTTTTTTTGGTTTATCATCTATGGTTTACATGCCCTTACATTTTAGTATACTGTATGATATAATGAAAATGAAATCTTACAATTTCATAAATCCTAGATAATAAAAAAATGCTAAGTTTGCAATTTGGTTGAAAATCAGAATGTCCCTATAAGTTGTCGATGAGTGTCGAGGAGTGTGGAGTTGCAGCTCGTGTCGTGCGGCCGCTCGCGTGGCGCGCAGTGACCGAGCGCGTGTGTGCGTTGTGTAGAGCGGCGGGGGGCGGCGCCCGGCGCACGCGCAGCGCCCGCTATCATTCTTGTTCTGTTCTGTGTGTTGTAGAACAACACAGCCGGCGCCCCATCTCGACAAGTGAGTATACTAAATGTCTAAGTCATTTTTGCAGTAACTTAATTTTTTGAGAGGTTTTGGATTGTAAAAAGGAAATTATTAATTTCTTACATTTGTTATGAAAGACCTTACGAGTAGTTTCTAAATTCATTCTCTTTAGAATGTATTTTATTTTTTAATCATTAGTTTATCAAAGTTGCTTAACTGCACCTGATGTTAAGTGAAGTGAAGCCCAAAGAAAATGTTGACTGACAAGAGATTAAAACATCTCAGTATTATTATTCCACATTATTTCCCATCTTCATATAAAGAAAAAAATGTTATGATGTATAGTGTTAGTACTGGTAGGTACAGGTAGTTGGTAGTTGGTAGTGATGGCAGTGCAGTGGTATAAGTGGTATAAGTGTGTGGTGCGTGGCGCAGTGTGCACGTAGTGTTCGGCGCGGTGGCGAGCGGCGCGGCGCTGGTGCGGCAGCTGGAGGCGCTGCCGGTGGACCGCAACGCGCGCCCGCTGCAGGACGTGCGCGTCGACAACTGCGGGCAGCTCGTCAAGCTCAACACCAGTCAGTACATTATTATTTGTTCCAAACTCATTGTTCCTCCTTACTTCCAGCTCAATAACATTCTGTTCCTTAAAAATATAGTGGTATAAAAAAAAAACCATAAAGCACCCATAACATTTTTTAATGATTATTATTATTATCATCATAAACATCACATTGTTCACAGGTAAAAAACGCAAGCAAGAGAAGGAAGTAAAAGAGGAGAGTGGTGATGATTCAGACAAGTCCCACAAGAAAGATAAAAAGAAGAAAAAAGATAAAAAGGAAAAGAAAAAGAAGAGGTTACAAGATACTTGTTTATAAATGACATTCGATTATATAAAACCTGATTACATATTTTTACACAATATATATTTACTGCAGGCGCCATTCAGCCCCATCAGAAGATGAGGAAGAGACACCCGATGCTCCTGCTCATCCTCTGGTCCAAACGTCCAAGATCGACCCGCGGGAGATCCCGGATATTCCCTCGAACAGGTTCCTCATGCGAGGTGGCAGGGACCAAGAGCAAAGGAATGATCCTAGGAGAGACAGAGAAAGGTATGCGCGCGACACAGCATATTGGGTACAAGAAGTCACTTGTAAAATCGTAAATTTACTTTTTTAATATATCTAATAGCCCCAGGGGCTATTAGCCAGGTCAAAATTTTGCTCAACTATTTTCTTTCAAACGGTAATTGGTGAGACGCATCAGATAATAGTATCATAAAGCCTCGTGAATGTCAGCTACGATTCCATTGGGTTGGTGAACAGCGGTAGCCTATCACGCTTTAAGTTTTTTTTTTTTATTTATTTATTTATTTTTATTTATTAAAGAAACCAACAGAACAATATTACATATATAAACTAGATATAATAGGTTATACACAATCCAAAAAAGTTTCCACAGAAATATAACACAAAAGGAAGACAGCGGATACAAAAGAAGGAATTAAAATAAATACTAAACACTAAAACACACTATTATATACACTAAACAATTAATATACAACATTTAATGAGAAAAAAAATACAATATAATCGCTCAAGTAAATTATAAGTAGGTACATATTACAAATCTAAGACATTGATAAAATATTATCTATAATAGCCTTTTTGACTTCTGTAAGAGAATTATGAAAGAAGTCGATGTTAGAAAATCGCTCATTATTCATTGTGCATGTTCTATGAATAAAAATATTAGAACCATAATTAGTTCGCGCGGTAGGGGGCTGGAAAGAATATATTATATACTATAACAAATACACTACACAAAAGGGTCTTTGCAGCCAGTCCATAGGTATAACTTATCCTTTCCAAGCGTCCCTTATGCACTCTATACTCTATATGTCATTTCTCCTAAGATGAAAATTTGTAAATTGATTGCTAATATAACTAATGCTGTAATAAAAATCTGCTATCAGTAAGTCGAGGGAAACCTTGTCAGCCGATGCATTTAAATAGGTGATAGATGCTTCCGCCTTACTCCTGCGTTATAACATTCAATGCATCAGCTGACGGTTTTTGCACTGACATGCAGCCAGATGACATATATATTTATTCATAGTTGCATAAAAGGTATCATCATGTAAATTTTTAACTGAGAGGAAATCACTGAAACTATATATTTTTTTCATGTCTTAGCGACCAGCTGACGTATAATGCACCCAGTTATAGTCAACTAATAATTTTTTTGGTTAGCTACAATTTTAACAAGTTTTTAGTTGGGAGGAAATGATTAAATATATATTTTTTCTTCGCGCGTGGGAGGCTACCGCCGCTCATCGCCCTCAGTGAGCAGCAGCTGACGTTCTCGAGGCTTTATGATACTATTCTCTGATGCGTCTCACCAATTATCGTTTGAGAGGAACTTACCCATGGAAATCTGTCACTGGCTCATCTATTATAAGTAGTGGCAATTTAGGACGAAATAAAATCTTGTGGAAATCGCCTGATGTTTAAACTTTAATAATATGTTTTTAGTTGTAATGTCAAGTTTTTATTGTTATTATGGGCATTGTTTTGATTTTGCAGTTTTTGTCTGTTTTTAATGTAAGTAACACTGTTGTCATCATCTTGGATTATTATTTTACTGTTATAGATAAAATTTACTATAGGTAAGTACACACACTTGGGAAGAACTAGGGAACAGTTTTGTCTTTATGCATAATTATAAAGTTATTTAATACAATTTGCATTGTTGTTACATACATTCAGGCTGTAATAGTATCTATTACTGATATGTTTGGTATATGAAATATGTATCTGTTTTTGCATACTGTAAAGGACAAGGTACCGCGAGAGAGAGCGTCACGCGTACACTCGCAGTGGCAGGATCATTAAGGGACGGGGTGTTTTCGTGAGTTTCAATTGATTTACTTATACTTCTAGTTCAAATTTTATTGGTTTAATATGGCAACACATTTTAAATATAAAAAGCTTTGTGACACTTTGAAGTCTTTTCTTTATAATTTAGTAATTTTGGTAAGAATCAGATGTAAATTTTTGCCTATTGGTTTAAAAAAAATATCCCAAAAAATGTGTTTTTCGTATAATATGATGTATGTAATGTATATATGTGTGTAGTGAGTAGTGTGTAGTGTGTAGTGAGCGTGTTGTGTCGCAGCGGTACCGCACGCCGTCGCGCTCCCGCTCGCGCTCGCGCTCGGTGACGCCGCCGCACTGGCGCCAGGCGCAGCGCCGCATCATCAAGCTCGCAGAGTTCGAGGTATGTCTACTGACTACTCACTACTGTCTCACTACTCTACTAACCATAACCATCGGTATATTATGTGTACTACGCACTAGGGTTACTGAGGTTTCAACATAGATTAAAGCGATCTAGCGCTGTATCATATAAGTTTGGTTAGATGACATAAATAATGTTTTAGCGCTTCAGCGAACTTCAGTATTTTGAAGAAATTCATGTTCGTTTGAAGAAGTTCGTGTCTATCGGTAGTCGGTAGTCGGCAGTCGGTAGAATATACGTGAATGGTAGTAAGGAGTCCCTCCAACCCCCGCAGCGCGCCGAGCACGAGCGCGGCCAGCTGGAGCCGCCCCACCCCCCGCACCCCGCGCACCACGTGCACCACCCCCCACACCACGCGCCCCACGCGCCCTCCACCACCAACGGTCAGTACGCTACACATACACATACACATACACACATGACAACGACTTGACCACACGAGCGCGTCGTGACTCGTGGACGACATTTTAGTACCCAAGGCTGCTATACTACTGAGTTTTTTTTTAATGCATCGAATGCCGAGACGAGCATGCCGTTCGCCTGATGGTAAGCGATGCGACCACCCATAAACAGAAGTAACACCATACAGCACCTTGAGGTACAAAGTACTGTGTGGCATTCCACTGCGCTCGTCATCCTGAGACATAAGATGTTAAGTCTCATTATGTCCAGTAGTTACACTGGCTACAATGACCTTCAAACCGAAACACAACAGTGCATGCACACTGCTGCTGGGCGGTAGAAACAATACCCCACCACGCGGTAGAGTGCTCAAGTTTGCCGATTATTTTCGACATTATATCGACACGCTATGGCCGACTCAAAGTTACTTTCTAGAATAACTGAATACAATAACTATGAGCCTTTACAATAACTATGAGCCTTTCGTGGTATACTTCAAACTGGTCATAATGATTATTGTTATCTTTTAATGACGAGTAATTACAACCGCTACAATGTCATTTAATCAAATCTCTACACTGCTGTATGACGACAGAATTCGACACAGTAGTATCATCTATACAGATTAAGGATTCTTGCATACAAGAAATGTATAAAATGACTAAAAATTATGTCTTACTACAGAATGTGTGACTTATTTAAGATTTTTCAGAAGTTCATATTTAGAATTTTAGTAACAGAAGATGTATGCAAGAGCGAGCAGCTCCTTCCATCTCTACAATTTAGCCGATTATAGACAACAGTGTAAATGAGTTTAACCTAGTTAAATGATTAGAAATCCTAAATTGTTCAATATATTTTTTTGTAACTTTGGTTCCTCTTCATGTATTCTAATTGAAAATGATGTAGCTTCTTTATAAATATTTTATAATTTTTTCCTTTTAGTATGGTTTTTTTTTTATATATATGTTATGTAGCTTATGTATATAAAATGATATGTTCGTTCAATAAGATATAAATGTGTGATATTTACTGTATTAAAATAATATTTATTTCAAAAGTCTCTCAATACTGATTCCCCTGTTACGAAATGTATATCTTTATATTAAATGTATATTATACAATATTGTTTTCTTAAATGTATCCTTTTAATAATTATATTTAATTTTGATTTACATAGTCTGTGAGAAAAAAATATTGAATATTTTTATTTTCTTCATTCCAATTTTAGATGAAGGTGGGACTCCGGAGAAACCCAGAGAGAAGGAGGAGGGCGAATGTGACTCCACGCTGGGTCCGTATCTTACTTATATTTCCAGGCAATTTGCACCAAGTACTCATAGGTTGAATATAGTTTCAATAAATGTTTTGTCCATCTCATATTAGTAAGGAAAAGGACGAGAAATCAGTTCCATTACATTGTATAGTTTAAATGGCAAGTGTTGGTATAGTTTGGGGTTATAAGTCAACTATAGGATAGTGTTATCACGGTTATCAAATCTATTATACAATACCAGCCTTGTAATATAATGTCCCACTACTGGGCACGGGCCTCCTCTACGACTGACATGGTTTAGACCAAAAATCTATTATATTGATGTGTAAATTCAGTGACATAACAACTTATGAGTAGCATGTTGAAATCTCAATTGGTCTGTTTTACATTTATTTTGTTGGTCCATATGCCTTTTTTTTTTTTTTTTTTTTTTTTTTTGTCGCGGGGAAAAAACGCGTTATCGCTACCACCACTGTGGGGTGAGTGGAATGGTTATGTTGGTTTCACCGATCATACGGCCCAATGTCGACGCTCGGGAGTATAGCATCATCCGAACGAGCATTGGACCGAGTCCCTAACACTATGTACACCCTACACCGGCATACCAACCAAAACCTGCGGTGGCCTCCTTCGGCGCATACGGGACGGCCCCGGGGTATCTTGTTGCACTAAGATAGCTGCACGGAACGCCCCTGCGCAATGCCGCATTGCGGCCCCTCTCTAAATG
The DNA here is from genome assembly GCA_947568825.1 of Sphinx pinastri. Classification (NCBI taxonomy): domain Eukaryota; kingdom Metazoa; phylum Arthropoda; class Insecta; order Lepidoptera; family Sphingidae; genus Sphinx; species Sphinx pinastri. The sequence continues at coordinate 495,585 of OX387627.1, read as the reverse complement.
AGGGGGCTAAGAAGCCCCCGAATTCTATAGCACACCTTTGGCGTCTACGACTGCAGGAGACCGACCACCCGCAATGTCGTCCAACTCGGAGTCGCGCAAACTGGAGTAACAGCCCAGCCACTGCTCGCCCCGCGACTCTCTCAATCCCCATTTAGTCGCCTCTTACAACAGGCAGTGGATGCCGTGGCGGAATTCTCTAGATGCCCCCAGACCACAGGGCACCCTAATTTTGTTTCAAGAGCCATATTTGTAAGTGTTGCTTCTTTTCAGAAACTTCTCGACACGAGAAGATCGACTATAACGCTCTTGACTTCGAGGAGGACATCGAGCATGAAGGTGGTAACAAAGTGTTTTTATATGGTTATCGTGATACGTTATGCCAAGGTACAAGTGATAGTTGAATAAGATATTTTGTGTGCAGGCGGCGCTGGTGCGGAGCCGGAGTGGTCGGGGGGTGGTCGGGCGGGGGCGGGGGTGCGGGGGGGCCGCGCGGGGCCCAGGGCGCCCGACGGAGGGGGAGGGGGAGGGTCGCGCGCCGAGCTGCTGGCGCGCGCGCTCGGCGTCAACCCCAAGCACGACGAGCACGGCAGGTACACACGCGCACACACACACACACACACACACACACACACAAACACATGCCAACAGAAAACAATGCTGCCCTCGTAACTGTAGTAAACGGCACAAGTCATGGCCACACTATTGGTCTGTTTGACGTTGTTCACGACGGCGTTTTACGCCATTGGTTCCTTTGTCGATGCTCGTTGTCCATTGGCGTAGCATGCGGAACACGGCTGTACACGGTCATAACAGATAATCACAAGTGATTATGAATTGCGATTGACTTAACTTTTGTTTATACGAAGAATGTTTTAAGTCGAAAACCATGATAGAACTTTATCAAATCTTAAAACACAAATAATCGTAAAGCCCGCCTTTACTGCCATCAGTAATGTTCATATACCCACCCCAGGACCTCAGTTTTGTTCGCAGGGACGGACGCGATACCCGACGACGTGAGGGACTCGTCTCCACGGTGGGGTACGCGGCCCCTAAGCTACCCTCTGCCGTCGCCAACGTTTCGGAGGGACTGGGCTCGAACTCCAAACCCGCTGCCCCTGAGGAACCCATGGACGGCTACGATCCCTTCAGCCTACTCCGAAGTACTTTCAACAGGGACAAGAATAAACAACAGAGAGACGTCAGGTAAATATCCCAATACCATAGCTGAGATGGCCTTGCAAAGCCAGGGGAGCTGGGGAAGTCTTAACCTTGCCGATGACAAGTTAATCTAAAAACATTATGTACAGGAAAGAAGAACGTGTTGAAAGGATAGACCGTCGCGATAAAGACAAAGATGTACAGAAAGAGAAAGAAGACAGACGCGAGCGCCACAGGAGCGAGCGAGACGACAGGAGCCGCAAGGATGGGCGGGATGGACGGGACCGCGGGCAATCTGAGTCGGAGGATCGAGCTCGGAAGTACTCCGATAAGGAGAGGAAACACAATGAAATAGACGACCGGACTCGCAAACACACTGAATCCGACGACAGGGCTCGCAAACTTTCAGAACCGGACACCAGTGACCGCAAACATTCTGAAGACAAGGACAATCGGAGTCGCAAGTATTCCGAAACTGACGACAGAGGTCGCAAACATCAGGAAATCGACAAAGATCGTAAACGCTCCGAGTCTGTCGAGAAAGGTCGTAAGTATACAGGAGATAGTGCCAAATACAGGAAGAAATCGCAGTCCGTTGAGAGATCCCGTAAACGATCGGAAGAGAAAGAATCTGGAAGGAGTCGTAAATTATCTGAACGAGACGATCGCTACTCCAAATCTAAAGACGAGAGAGAACATAAACACAAATCTAATGACAAGAGTGACAGGCGAGATCGGTCGAGGGAGAGGGAACGAGACAGATCCACGGAGAAGGAGAGAAAGAGAGAGAAGAGAAGTGAAGACAAACATAGAGTAGAAGATGATAAGATGAGGCGGAGGAGATCGCGGTCTGCCTCTAAAGACAGGTTAGTTGTGACACATACCTATTAGTTTGAGAATGTTTATAAATTAGAAGTTCTCGAGCAAGGTGATCACTTCTTGTATGCGACCAATTGGTCTCGTGCTGGACTTCAAATAAACAAGTTATAGATTGTGTGATGTTATAGATGTTGTGATATATAAAAAAAAATTGTGTCCAGGTCAAAATCACCGAAGTCCAAAGACCGCAAGCGTTCTCATTCTCCGTCGCCGAAGCGCGAGCAGAAGCCGAACGTGACCGCTCTAGACACCGACAAGAAGAAGGTGATAACTGATATGGCTTTCTGTTCACTAATTTTCATTATTACGTCAGATTTGACCCTATGTATAAGGCATAGGCATATAAGTACTTCCAACAGAGCCCAGGACATTACAGTAGACATATGATTACTTACCATCCGATCCAAATACTTATATTAAACATTTAGCTATAAAAACACAAACAAATACAAAGTTTTAATTTTTTAGGAGGAAGAGAGGAACGAGGCACGCAAAGAGTTGATGGAGATCGTGCGTCTCATTAAGTCAAGGCAGCGGGAGAGAGAGAACAAGGCGGTCGCAGGTAAGCACAGCACATACTTCTTTAACTATAACGAGTCTTACTAAATTTCATATGCACCATTTGATGTCAGTGAACTATAGTTCGGACAAACTAAGCTGGCCGGTATGACAATTGATTTTTTTTCCCGACGCGATAACTCTGTGAGAGCGTCTACCCAAAAAATTCAAAACCGTGTCATGTCATACCGGCCATATTAGTTTGTCCCTACTATAGTAACTACAATTAATTTGTCAGTTTCATAATAAACGTTTTTCATAAGCTCATTATTCAAACTTATAGATTTTAAGATTTGTTGTCTGCCTTATTGCTCTCACACATGGGGGAATCTTTTTCGATAAAACTTTTATTAACATTATATAAGATTGCGGAAAATGTTTCTTCGCATTTTAGATGAAAACTCAAGACTTCTTTTTTCAAAGTTTATGTATATTTAATAACAGTATATAGGTGGCATTTTGTTCGAAGACTTTCTGCCATCTTATAGGTAGTGCCATAATCCCGTTGCTGTAGAAATTTTGGGACGTCTGATAAAAAAAAACGCAACAAGTAGTTTTGGCGGTCCGCTCTTGATGTTAACCTGACACTGCCTAAAGAATTCTGAAGAGACCGAAACAGATGGAAATCTGAAGGTGCAAGGTCAGGGCTATATGGCGGATGCATTAACACCTCCCAGCCAAACTCTCTTTATGTTTGCTGAGTGGCTAAAGATGTGTGTGCCGTGTGGTATAGCGTTATCATGATGAAAGACCACACCCTTCCTATTGATCAATTCCGGCTGCCTTTTCTCAACTTCTTGAGATTCAGTAGAAATCCGAATCGATGGGTTTGCCCGGCGGTAAAAGCTCATAATGAACAATGCCCTTCCAATCCCACCATACACATTACACACAGCATCACCTTATTGCGAGTTAACCCAGGTTTTGCAGTCTGTGAAGCCTGACCGACCTTTGACCGCGACCTTTTTCCTTGTCGTACGTGATCCACTTATCACCAGTTATCAATCCCTCCTAAAACGACTCTGTTTCATTGCCCCTCAATAAAGAATCGCAAATGAGTTCACGGTTCATTAGGTTTCTGTCAGTGAGCTCGTGTAACCCAAATATCGAGCTTTTTGTGTACCCAGCTTTTTTCAAATGGGTCAAAACTGTTTTGTGACCAATTCTCAATTCTTCAGCTATGTCGTAACTACTGACATGTCGTGCTTGCTCCACTTTTTCATAAATGGCGTCCATTTCATCCGTAACAGGGCGGCCAGAGCGAGGTGCATCTTTGACATCAAAATTTTCGGATTGAAAACGCTTAAACCCACTTTGTGCTACTCTTACTGACACCGCATTAGGTCCATATACGTCTCAATTTATTTCGCGGTTTGCGGTGTATTTTTTCCTTTTTTATAATAAAATTTTAAAATGTATGGATTTTCTTAATTACATTCACTCATTTCGACCGAAAGAAAAATAAATGAAAAATAGCTGAAAACAAAATTTTACTGATTTCTTTCTTTTTTTTAATGTTACCTTTTTAATATCATCAAAACCAGCCAGATATAAATAGTAGAGCCAAAGAGTTTTTATTACTAGTTTATACAAACTAAATGCGAAAATACTTTTTCCCCGACCTATTATTTATTTATTGCACTTTATATACAAATGTATATCGGCGGACTTAATGCCAAAGGCATTCTCTCCCAGTCAACCTTAGGGTGGTGCAGAGATAAATAAGGTAGGTGCATCAAGGTAACTAGTCAGGTATACAAGATTACTAATTAAACATATATAAATGTAAATATACGATATATACTTAAAATCAATAAAAAAAAAAATATATATATATTAAAAATAAATATAATATGAATAATATTATAAACGTCTGAATACATAAAATACATATTATTGTTATAAAAAAAATACATATACATTATATAATATAGTATAGTGCGTTAAGATGGTGACTCTTCTGCTTCGTTCATCAGCAGCTGTCGTACTCTCCTTTTGAAGGCAAACCGAGTGGTGGACGATCTGATTTCGGAGGGGAGCGAATTCCAAAGAAGAATAGATTGGATAGCAAAAGAAGAGTGAGTGAAGTCAGAGCTATGAGGGGGACATTTTAGAAGAAGATTATGATTTGGATTATATTTTTTTAGGGAAAAGAATTTATATACGGACAGAGTTGCGAATAAAAACGGGTTTGTGATAGTGTTGTATGTGAACAGTGACAAGGAAGAAGCGTGACTCGTCAAGCAGCTCGTCCGACAATGGCGACAAGCGACGGCGCCGCTCGTCCGACCGAGACCGCAGGAAACGCAGCGAGAGCCCCAGGTGATTGAAATATAATATAATTGTACTTAATTAAACAATATATTGAAAGAGATGTCTAGAGTTTGCATAGATTTCATCGATGTGAACTTATGTTATTATGTAATATAATACGTATGCATTAAATTAGTGAAAAAACATTTATTGTATTTTACGTAGTATCAAGTATATTAGAATAGTAATCGCCGTTTGGTGCTCCGTTAGAGTATCAAATGTAGATATAGTTTGTGCGTGAGTTTCAAGGAATTGGGGGTCAGGAACGGGACGGGTGCCTTGTACTTTTGCGACCTGACTTTACCTACATCGATAGCTTAATATCTTCTAATTCACTGAATTAATATGTCAACATTCCTTAAAATTGGTTGGAGTTTGTGCGCAGAGTGCAGACTGTATGTCAGTAATACTGTAGAGTTGATGGTGGGTGATAACTAGTCGTTGCGTTGGGCAGGTCTCGGTCGCGTCGCTCGACACGCCGCTCGCCGCGCCACTCGCCGCGGCACTCGCCCCGACACTCGCCGCGACACTCGCGCCCCGACCGCCCCGACCGCCCGGACCGCCCCGACCGCCCCGACCGCCCCGACCGCCCCGACCGCCCCGACCGCCCGGACCGCCCCGACCGCCCCGACCGCCCGGACCGCCCCGACCGCCCCGACCGCCACGAGCGCCGCCACAGCCGCGAGCGGTGAACTCCACACACGTGTCCTGGACCAAACGCACCACTCGAGATACATGTCCTTTGTCATTATCTTACTTACATATAACGTTAATAAATATATATAAAAAGCTCTTACGACAAGTTAATAAATAAAATTATTGAAATTTTCTAATAAATGATTTAGGTACATTATTTAGAGAACCAGCAATGGCTAACAGGTACAGAGGGCATGGACAGTGGAGACGGGAAATGGAACTAATACTAATAAAGAGAAGGAATATCTATAGTATCTTGACAAATCCTAACCTCACACACCTCATATTATGTCTTAGTTCTCAGTGTCAACATCTGTACCTACACGTACACCATGATGGGAAGTTTATAAAATTATGTGAAATAATTGTGCTTGCAGCCTCACAACACGTTTAATCGAATTAAAGACACAAAATGCGTATCATAATGTAAAATGCCATGTTTTAATATGTTAACAATGATATTGTTTATATACAACTGTTTAATGACCTATACAGTATATTTATTGCGTTAATTTCATACAATATAATATATTAATGTATAAAGCAATCAATTAAAGGTTTTACATTAATTAACCTACTTCATAACGTTTAGTAATATCTTCATCCCATTTTATTGTTCTCTGAAAAATAGGGGGCGAAACATAGGTCGCAAGGGGTGAAAACGAAAGAAAACGTAGCTATAATTTACCTAATAAATAGTCTACACATTCGTAACAAATTAAAGCTTTATTTCATAATCTAAATCTTTTTTGTGTTACTTATATTTGTAATTTTCCATCCCTTGATGCCTTTGATTTCACCCAATTTTACAATATATTATTTTTATGCTAGTTTTAAGCAACACACGACCTGTCCCAGAAACAACGATAGCGCATTTAATGTTTATTCCCAAAAAAAGTGTGTGTGTGTATGTGTGTGTGTATTAATGTACACACGTACGAAGTGAAACTTTACAATCTATTTTTTTTTTCACTGTTCTTTTAATAATTATTCAATAATTATTATAAGAACAGTGAAAAAAAAAAATAATCCATTGTATTCCATTAATACGGTCAAATTATGATGGTTATTATTTATTTAAATATTATTGTTCGCTAAATTGACAGTAATTTATTTTTAAATGATGGTTAATTTCAATAAATTAATATATATTTACTAATACTTACAATAAAAATGAAGTCACATAAAAATAATACCAAAATCACAATCGCGTGATTTTTCAAAACAATAAAAAAATTATTTCTAACTTACACTATTTATTTAAATGAATTTCAGTAAGTGTAGCAAACCATAATATTTACACTGTTTACGCTTGTCGATAATAGATGGTTCTGTACAGTTTGACCTAATTACTACATCGCTATGTCAAGGTTCTTCGAAATAATGGCTCTAGAAGACGGCGCCGTGACGGTCCGAAGTGACAGAAAATGTGACGATTTTTTTTAACATAGATTTCTCCCGTAGGTCGATAAAGAAGTTTCATTTCAATAACTTTTCTGCTATACTTTAGTAATATTATGACCAAACCGTTAAGAGTTTTGTTTTAGTTGAGTGATTGTAGACTTTATTTATAATATGAATAATAAAAATTATCATAAGAATAGTTCGGCTCAAACGCACCACAAGTAAACAATTTGCACAGTTCCGACTACGGATGTGAATAATTTGCGGTCGACTTTAGACTATGAACAAACGTAAAGATTTGACATACAATACGATTTGTGTCGTATCATACGATCGTACAGATTTAACGTAGTGTATAATCGAAAAGAAACTTTCTGGGATAGTTTCGTATAATCTTTGCATTGCATGTTGCTACTAGATGTAAATAACATTAGAGAAAGGATTCTTGACTTCGTATCTGTTAGATGTGCTCGATATTATTTCTTAAGATTTCTTTTAATGTTTGTTCAGATTAATGTGTTTTACTCGGATAAAAGACTACTGCTTATGCCTTTAGTTTGACGGCGAATGTTATTTTAAGTTTTAGTTAAGATGTAGTATAGATATAGTTAAATGCGATAATGTCAGTGGCGTGAGGGCAGGGCGGGGTGGTCTACATAGTCATCACGACAGAAATATCAATAATGCATAATCATGCAAAAAACCATAAATTATCAAATTGTTTTATGACACGGAAGACATCGAATAAAAAGCCCTACAAAACTAGATTTGACACACAAGTTCCGATTGGAAAAGAAGTGGCGATTGAAGCAATCGATAGACCTTAGATGAAGCCTGATTGCTGTTGTGTTAGATAAAATCATAGAGTCGTTTAACATTTTATGGATTTAAATATTTTTTTTTTATTTCATTCATACTTTAATTCCAAAAAAAAGGTGCCGCGTAAAATATAGTTAAGTATGTTAAGACCTTACTTAAGTGGGACTTTGTTTTATGGACCTCAGCTTCGGTGTGGGTTTGTAAGTATCTTGTACTTAACTAACTTGTACATAAATCATAACGTACTACACCAACTTATTTCGACATTCATACGGGACTTAATTACATGCACTAAATAAGTTATGATTTATGTACACGTCACTCGCGCGACTGACTTGATTGTTATTTGCTAATTAGTTATTACGTACGAATACTTTCTGTAGCAGTACAATATTACTGTGACGATATGTTTCAATAAATTGAGTTATAACATTACTTTGGTTTTATTTCGCTTTGACCGGTTTCAGAAGGCACAGGTATTCGATGGATCGGACTTTGTCATAAAATAATCTGGAATAATGTGCAATTCCTACTAATATTATAAATGCCAAAGGTAACGAAGATGTTTAGATGAATATTACTAGTAAACTCCGAATCCGCTGAACGGTTTTGGATGATATAAGGTACATAGGTAGACCAAGCCCTTAATTAGCATTTTATCCCGGAAAAATACTGACTGTATTCCTGGAGAAGTTTTTGACACTACATGGAGAGAAACCAAGAGGAAAATCTAGTGCTTTTATAAAATAATTTGAATCTTTATTCAACTTCCCAAAATCTTATTTTATAGACAGGTCTCTACATAGAGACAGAGAATGGACTAAGTAGGTAACTAGTAAGTAAGTAACTCTCAAAGAATTGCCCACTTTATAAAGAGTTCACAACGCCACGGAGACAGCATATAAACCATACAACGTAATTTAGAATAATACATATATCTATAAAAAATATAATTTATGCATACAGTGATCTGGAATAACTGCCTATCCTCCCAGTGGCGTAGCGTATGCATGTGACACCAATACCTGCCTCTTTTCTGTAAGGTCAATCCGAAGAATACAAATATTTCACATTCGCTTTATCTCTCTCACGTAGTTTTGCGAATATTCACTAGAGCGCTGCATAGGAAGGCGCAGTCAATTTTGACTGGGTAGGTATAATAAAATAGCATCAGAACGACTGCCTCGGACAACCTGTGAAATCGGTTTCCTCGTCACTCACTGTCGTTTTACGATACGAAAATTTAGTATATTTGTACCTATATGCTTTCTTGTAGACTTTTTTGATTATGAGCTTAAATTAATTAACTATATCTTAGTTCGTGGCTTACTTAGTTATTACGTAGGTACAATACGAGCCGGAGAAATATTTATTTAATATCTAAAGAATTGATAATAGCATCTCCATCCGTAGGTCTCTCCCATATGTGAGACCTACCACCAGTATATGAGCCAAGGCACCTCTGACTTTTCGAAAATACGTGTGTATTGTTTATCAATTATCGTTTACTTTAACGGTGAAGGAAAACATCGTGAGGAAACCTAGTGACCTATATATCTGAGAATTCTCCATAAGAATTTCGAGGGTATGTGAAGTCTGCCAACCCGCACTAGGCCAGCGTGGTGCACTAAGGCCTAACCCCTCTCAGTAGTAGAGGAGGCCCGTGTTCAGCAGTGGGCAGTATATAATACAGGGCTGGTTGTATTGCATTGCAAATTTCAATCAGGGAACTTTTTTACGCCAGCTCGGGTCCTCGCATCGGTTAAGGCTACCACTTATCTGAAGGGCCAATTTTTTTGCCCCTAGGCTCTTTGGTTACCAAGCTACGTCACTGCTTAGAGTATAATATTATCTATAATATTATGTTCTAAGATATTAATTCACAGGGAATGCAGTAGGTAGCTGGTAGGCATACTGGACTTCGGCCGATATAAGACGACTAAGTAAATATTTTGCATGGATTATTTTAACTATGCTCAGGGCTAATTCATCATACCTTAATTATCAAGATTAATAGCGCCATTGGTCGCTACTTCCGAAGCAGCGCGTGGTGCGGCATAGCAAGGAGCCCGGCAGCGGGTCCGCGCCGGACGCCGAGAGCTCGCGATAGCTGCTGACGTCAATGCTCTATTACATATGCAGAACGCCGCAAACGAATCCAAGTCGACTTTATTTCCCTTCTATTGTTACTCGCTGCGGAGACAGGATATACCTTCGTCCCTCGGGAACTCGTTCAAGTTCGCGGGAAAATACACTGCTACTTTTCTGTGATAAAATGCACGGGCGTAGCTTTCACATAGGGGGGTCCTAGGATACCATAATGTCAGTGGCGTAGCGTAGGTTCTTCCCTATGACACCAAGAACACCTTTTAACAAATAAGTCATGTAGGTATACACCCCCCCAATTAAAAAGTGCTTTATTTTACACATGCTTAGATGTTTCTCAGTTTCTTAGAGTGCACATAGGCGTTAAAATGTGTGTTTGTGGTAATCTAAGGGAGGGGGGTCCGGACACCCCCCCCCCTTCATATATGCCCATGATAAAATGTATACATACATATACACTCACGCCTTTTATCCCCGAAGGGATAGATAGAGTCGCAACTAGTGCACCCACTGTTTACGGCCCCTGTCTACTGTCCCGAACAGAGCGATTAATTCAACGTGTCCAGAATGCATGCGTGCGTTTTTGTTTTAGAATACCCCGAAGAAATCATGTAACGCCATACTTTAATCAAAACAATATTCTTAAAATGTCTGCACGCCGGAAAATGCACTTATCTACCTTATTGTTCGGTGTTATAAGTACACACACACCAAAATACCTGTACACGAAACTTGATTGGAGACAGGACCATTATAGCTACACCACTCGGTCTACGTCTAATCCTCTGTCGGTGCCACTTTACAAAACCACCGCATTTAGAGGTTGTCTCAAGTATGCCGCCACTCGGTGCTGGAACGATCTTCCACCTCCTATGAGATCCCTGAAATCAAAAGAAACCTTTAAGATACACTTAAAAAATTATCTACTGCAGGAACAAAAACAAAACGTAAACACATAACTAATAATATTATACGTAAACAGAATTGACCTACTTACAAAATGTTTTTGATCTATAGGTAAGATGGCTTCATTGAGCGGTCCTCGCTGCTTGTGGCGGTAATACCATGGCATATTTTTGTCTCAACTATACCACGTAGACTGGCACGCATCTATGATTTCTTCTATCTTCCAAGCAGTATCGTCAGGGTGTCGCTGTACTCGCGATATTTTATTTTTATATAAAACGTCTGCGTAAGCCTGAGGCACGCGACCGCGCGCGGCCCGTGCGTCGGCCGTATTGAAATGTAATTGTTTTGCTAGCGTTCGAACGTCACTTGAGGTGGCCACTGAAAATCAGCGCTGTGCTGTGACTTACGCCGCAGCACAGCATTATGCTGAGTGGCCACCTACCTGTCACAGCCACGACATGCAACATAATATTATTACAGTCCATAGTTTATAATGTGTGATTTCTTAGTTTATAATTAATACCATTGTATGTCAGTTGTGTCTGTGACAAATAAAATACTTTTCTTTCTTTCTTTCTTTGTTCACTTTTCGCCGTACGTATTCCGTCCCATGATGTGATAGGGGCCGGGCCTATCGCCATATCGGGCACAAATTCCATACTCTGGACCAGGGCCGCGCCGACCCAAGATAGCGGTCGTGTGCGAAATCTATGAGGCGCCTCTGATTTTTGTCGTCCTGGTTCGACATTAATATTTTTATTATTAAACGTTAACCTTTCTTGGCTCATTGTGGAGCGCAGATAATTTTTTTATAGGATAAATAAAAATAAAATACTTTATTCATCACGTAGGCGAACATAGAACAAGAACAGTTGCACTTATGATAAGTTAAGATACATTAAATTGATTATATTCATAATTATTATTAATACCAATGGTCACTTATATAACTACCGACATTTTTATTGGAAGTAAAATCAATGATGAGAAATAAACAAAAACAAAAAAGCCAGCTCGGGCTGGCTGGAAAGGGGATATAAAAAAGAGATCATTTTATTAAAATAATGGGAGGAACGCGTCGCGATCCTCACCAGTGAGGACACTACAGGCCCTAGCCTAGCTAACCTACCAGCCTTTCACTAGCTACCTAAGCGATGACGACCCGAATTACTTTTTTGTCATCAACTGTTCATTGTTTCTTTTTTTTTTTTCAATACTTTTGTGCTGTATACAAAGTCAGATTAGTTATATAAGCTAATGCACGCACATCACCGTTGAAATGAGATAAAATCCAAATGAAGGGATTTAGGGAATACCTGGACAGGCATGTACAAATACGATTTAATTAATAAAATTATCTTTTGTAAATCGTTTGTAATAAGACATGTGGTTGGCTATTGTAGCGACTGCGGCGGTTCTTTTGATTTTAACACATAGCTCATAAACATTGGGTTCAAACTTCAAGTAGGTTAAAATTTAAACGACAGGCGTGAGTATTGTCTTGGGAGACTTATACCTACTCAACTATAAAGAATGTGTTGTAGTATAACAAATATAATTTCAATAATTAACGTTGGCATGTCATCCTGATCCCGGCGCCCCTATTGCCTTGGCGCCTATGTGCGCCGCACACTTCGCACATAGGGACGGCGCGGCCCTGCTCTGGACCACATGGACTGATACTGAATAGAACAGCCCAATAACAGCAGTTGTCCCGTAACAAACTACGCCACCGAGGCAGTGGTAAAGTATAGACATGTTAAAACTTACCATGTATTCGCTCACCAGTGTTTCCATCAAAATCGGTTCAATTACAAAATCCGTTTCGGGGATTACACCGGCAAAAAATAGATTTGTGTTTCGGTAATGACTAACGTGGTAAATCATATGAGCTCAAATAAAAGCTTTATTTTTATCTCATAGACGGACACTTCAATTTATATAGAGTTCCCTTTAGGGATTGGTTTATTATTCCTAGTAAGCGGGGCCGAGAAGGGAGTTCTTGAAAAAGGTAGGACAGTATAAACTCTAATTTCACTCCATTGTATATACGTTATATATCTATAATCTACATAAAACTTTGGATGATACATATTTTAAGGTGGTAGAGCCAAAGAAAACCAAAGTGTAGGCACATATTAATGGAGCTAATAAAACCAACCACACGGAAATGTAACTTTCTTTGCCCATACTAAGCTACATCGAAAGTCAGACATTTTTTTTTGATCACCCAACACTCAAGTCTTCAATAAATAGTATATCTTTGTGTCATAAGAAACTAGTATGTACCTACGAGAATCTTTAGCATCAACAACCATACTCGAACCAATTTGTAAACTCCATAAACATTAGTTTCGAATCTCAGAACGTTCAATCCGCGATCTCATTCACCGACTTATCTCCCAGCCACGGAGACTGTCTGCGTTCTTTAAAATAAAGATAAGTTTAAATGTGTTTTCACAATAGATTGCGATATTTTGTTTTAGTATAATTGCATTTGTATACTATGAAAGTACAATATAGTGTTATTTAGGAATTAATAACGATGCAATGACTCACGATTCAATACTTAGAAGGAAAACAGGATGCGCATGCCAGCGAGATAGCGCTGCGGAATATTTCCTGTGCTGTTAAGAGATGCTCGTGATTTCAGTAATCTTGTTGTCAGTCTGTATGTTGTTCCTGTTGATAGCACCACTTGGTTAAAACCTATCTATTAGTACTAAGGCTATAACGCGGATGAACTATTTAAATAAAACTGATGATAATATAGCCTTACAACATTAAATAAATGATCAAACTGCGGTTCTACCATCACATCAATAAAGCTGGCAAATGCACTGCTCTAGCATTTATAAAAAAAAATATAGCATTTCTCTAGTCTCTACCAGTATCAAAACGATTACCTTTCCACATTATAGGATGATATATACGAGTAATTATTGGTTAACCCGGTGTTGTGTGAGTTGAAGAACGTTTCCGGCCTTGAAGGAAAGAAAAAGGAATCATGGAAGGCAGGAAGGTGTTTAGATTAACAAGAAAACTTGCAGAAGTTATCTTACGTTGCGCTTTTTATTGTGTTACCAGTGACGGCAAGCTGTTTTCTGCAAATTTTGAACCTTGTAAGACGTGCTGCGAGTCGCATTATTGAAATGTTGCTGTTAGTCTATACAAATTTGGAAGTTCGTGAGCATTATATTGTTGCGAGAACATGCTAGTCTTAGCTTTATCATATAAAATGCAATTGAAAGGCTCTATTGCTTGAAATGGCTTTTCCATGAGACCGACCGATGAAGGGAGCCGGACCACTTTGGGCCTCTACCACTGGAAAGAAATTACGTAAAGATTGGCTCTACTAGTATCAATAAAAGTGGTCACGTTATAGGTTTCGCGCACTGAACTGAGCTCGTCATCTGGAGATTAATAAAGACTATTACAAAGTTAGACACTGGCAGCGCCACGATATCTAGTATCGTGGATGTGTATACAGTTTGAGCGACCGTGATTACTAACTCTAAGATGGCCAAATTGATTGTCTCCACTCCGACATAAACATAAGATGTTAAGTCCCGTAATGACCTATAATACGATGGCTACAAAGTTAAACATGTTTGTTCAAAACAATAGCCATCCACAAACTCTATTGCAAGTGGAATTCTGTTAAAGTTATTACAAACCCTTATCACTACAGAGCATCGCAACAAACGCGCCAAATTCTTACAAGTGTGCTTATTTAGTTTGGAGTGGTTTACCACGGTCTCTACTCTCTGCACAGCGCTAGACTTTATCTATTCATTACGCTATAATTTAAATCAAAGCCGTTAAGTGCTCTTATTGCTAATGTAGAGCTTTGCCGTGAAGAAAACGTAAGCGCTCTTAAAGTTTTATAATTGCCCTTGACCTTTCGCGGCATTATTGCGGGTGGAACGGCACCCATATGTGTTTTATACTGTCCGGACAGCGACCACTTACGCATGGATACGCTGCAGTGGCTTGTCAAGACGTGTTGCCCCGTGGTCAGTTGGTGGCGAGGTTGTGGTGACTGCGAGGTTAGTAAGGTGTAAGAACGGTGACACTTTTCAGGGAAAACACAAAAGTAAAATCCATTACATTTACCGTCAAGCATGGCGTAGTTAACCATTGGCATTTGGCATTGGCCTAACGCCTCTCAGTAGTAGAGGAGGCCTGTGCTCAGCAGTGGGCAATATATAATACAGGGCTGATGATGATGATGATGGCGTAGTTACAGGCGCACCGATTGAGGAAAATAGCACAGCTTTATTTATTTATTGAATGATTATAATAGTTTTAAATCGAAACGCTCGTTAAATAATGTCTTTCAACTAAGCCAATCATTGCCTTATTTATTCGAAAGGTTGTAGTAATAGTAGAAACTAGTTTACTGGCGCTTCCTACGCTACTCGCGGTCATCCGCCCTCCCACGCTGCAGTCACTGCCGCCTGTCGCGCCGCGCCGCTGCAACGCTCTCCACGTGCCGCGCGCCGAGCCACAGCCGGTCCACAACGGCCAAAACTTACTGACTTACTTCATTAGGGGTGACAACTCGCACACAACTAATTTCAATATAACTCTACTAGTTTAAGTTCACACATTTACTTATTGAGCTTATACAATTTTAAGTCGACTGGCGAGTGCATATTTTACAAGTTACAAGCTTTTATTTAACTTGAAATGTATGTATGTAAGTAACTATGTTTGTTCGGGTGGAATCTTGCCAGTCAATTTTGAAGCAGTTACCCTCAACCAATTGTATTGAAATTGTACATACACCTTTAGTTTGGGTGACAATGCATTGTTAGCTAAATGACGTCATTCTGAATCCAATATGGCGGACGGCCCAAGATGATGGACTAGTTATTTTTTGTGCACGTCCATAATATGGGTATCAAATGAAAGGGTTTGTTCAGAAGAATACAAAAAATAAAATGACCTCTCTAAATCCAATATGGCGGACGACCTAAGAAGCGGACTAGTTATTTTTTACGCACTCTTATAATATGGGTATCAAATGAAAGGGCTTGCTGAGAATAACTCGAAAAATAACTAAAAAGTAAAAAATAAATTAAAAGTAAAAAAAAACTTTAAAAACAAACTTTTATTTAAAGGATCTAAAATGAAAAAAATATATTTTAAATTGAATCAAACTTTGTTTAATACTCTGTAGAGATAAAAGCTTGTCGCGAGCTTTACTTGTGTAGATAATGCAATAATTATGTAACTTGGTCTTGACAAAAGTAAATCTTTACATAGTATTGAACAAAGTTTGATTCAATTGAAAGTATTTTTTTTCTTTTTAGAGCATTTAAATAAAAGCTTGTTTTTAAAGATTTTTCTTTACTCTTAATTTTTGTTTCGTAAAGTTAAGTTTAGCCTAAGCCTGTACGGTGTACCGATTTAAATTCTCTATATGGGCTGTTATGTAAACAAAGTTGGGATAAGAACCATTTTTCTCCGTGTAGATAGGTTTTAATGTTCATTTCCGGTGGTTGGTTGGAGTTTGATGTCGGTCCAGCTTGGTGCGGCGCGGTCCGGCGCCGAGCGCAGATCCACAGCCCTAGTTTGGTTGCAGCGCGCGTGCTTGAAAGCGGAAGTATAATGTCATTATCGATTTGCTCATGACAGAAATGCGTTGAATGGACAAGGTTCTGGCGGGCGGCGGGCGACGGGAGGGGCGAGGCCGCGGCCCCGTCAGTGCGCCGGAGGCAGCGGGCTGCGCCGTACGTCCCCACGCAGCCCGCTTACGTGGATATTTCGAGTGTTGTGCAAATGCTTGTGATTATATGGCGGTGTCATTACTGCGAGTGTTGGTGCTGGGTGTTATCGCGGCAGCGGCCGACGGTTAGTTGTTTGGTGTTTCTCTGAAGGCCGGCGGCGCTGCCCCACGTGCTCGGGCCCGGGAGCAGCGGTGTTTACTGCGGAGTACGCGTGCGCGAGCCTTGTTTGCGTCGCCGCTCGCCGTTCGCCGGCCAGCGGGTCACCGGCCTAACCTAGCCTTCCTATACCCATAACTACGTGTTTTTGGTTCGCCATGTAAGTGTAGATATAGAGCAGGAGATGCGTGATGCGGCCGCCGATAAACAACTCACGGTAAGATCGATACAACCTCTTTCCGTGTTCACCGTTTTTGCCACTACGCCACTGTGTTCGCTAGACAATAAGAGTACACAGTGCATGGTTTCATTCCAAAACAAAACACGACACTAGTCTCTAGCTCCTGCCAGTCTGTAGGCCCTTGACGCGTACTCTCCTTTGACGCTGTTGTTTTGAATTGACACCGATCACGTCACTTTTTATTTACATTTAGGATGCCATAACCGTGTACGGCCATAATTTGAAGCTTATTTGCGTATTAAACAATAAGTTGTTTGTACTCGTAAGCTAGGTATTCTGTTTACCACTGCATCGCTTGTAAGTTCCTGTAAGGTTTTACTAATTACAAAGTGTTTGTAAACATGTAAGTAGTTATATTTTTTAAAATTACTTACCGTCGAGTGAGCTCGAATGTGTATCTCATTTGTTCATTGCCATACGCTTAAACTCGCGCATATGGATACGATCAAGGATGTAAACTTAATTATTCATTGCAATTAACAATTAAAATGTGAATTGTTTCACTAACCATTGTCCTTAACTTATTTTAACTCGCTCTGTTTACACAATATGGGTATTTTTACCTACGCTATTCGACTATTCTTTGAATGGCGCCAAAGTGTACCCGATACCCATTACCCAATCTACATAATATTTTGATCGTTTCTTTATCTACGTATGTAGGAACTTTAAGGTTTTCTAAATAATATGATGATCATGACTTAAGAATTCCCAAATAATTAAACCCGTGGATAGTCATTCAAAAAAATACAGTGAGCTGGTCGGACCATAGATAAGATTCCCATAGGATGACGTCATCCGCCATAAATCATTATGGCTGTAGTTTTTTTAAAAATTAAAAAACAATATTTCAAATCCATAACAAACAGTTAAGAAATAAATGAGACCTAAGTTATTTGTCACGCGGACTATTTGTAGCAATCGATCGTTCTTATTTAATTGAACACGTCAAATTAAAAAATGAATGTAGAAGTCGTCAATTTCACAGTAAAATCCAAAACAAAATTCAAAATGTATATTAATGTCTAGTCACCTACCTATATACTTAAATTGCGATTTCCTTATGGAAACAACTATTTTACGAATTGGTACATTTTATGACAGGTGCGTTGTAACTCCCATTAAATACCTATAAGATTAAGCTTGTATAAATTAGCGCATTCTGTAAATTTATAGATTTGAATTACTCAATAACAATATTGAAGGCCGCTGCCTCGTGTGTTGACCCCGCGCAGTAGTATACAGCTTCAGAAACAAAACCTATTCGAATTGTCATAAACGATCGATGTATCGTAAACAAACGAAGTTTACGAGGGGGAAACTGCCGCCTTTAACGCAATCACAGTAAACCTATCTAATCAAATACGAATAGCCGATTTGCCGAATCAAACTATCTAACTCGTAACTTCCAAAGCAATCATCCAAAAGAAAACGCCCATCAAAATTATAATATACTTACGAGCAAAACTTCCTCCTATAAAAATCCTAATGCATTGAGTCGCAAAGGGGCCTCTGTTCTCTAGAACAAATCGTAATATATTTCCATTCCACACGGAGTTTTCCTAACGCAAAAAACATCCTTACGTGTTATTATAATAAAATGTTCGTTATAAGATCATAAGTCCACAGTAATGTACAGAGGTATTCGTCAATTTGTTAAGAGAAGGTACGAATTCCTAATATCCGGAGATACTGAGCGATTCTAATAAAGTATATTGGTAATAGAATAAGTAGGTACTACATGACCCCCAAGCAAGATAGAGCATGTTATATTGTAATTTTATTCCGAAAAAGTCTTTTCTTTGGAGCTGCTTATTACATGGGTCGGAAGGTGTTGACAGGAGGGTTCGATTCTCAGGTCGGCCAAAACTCATTTTTATAACACGATTTTCCCGGGCACGGTTGTCGGTATTAAAATCTTTATTTTTGCAACACGCTCGGAAAGGTGTTTGGCGCCGACCTTACATTGAATGATAAGGGATACGTGCTGGTGGAAGAAGTCTTTTACTGTCAGAAAGCCTCACGCGAGCAGATGCTCGATCAGTAATAGTTTCTAATAAATGTTGTGATCAATTTGTAAATTAGGATTCAGGACCTTAGCGAGTTATGTACAATTCCTTGTTTGGAAGTTCGCGGAATCTACGCCACTTTCTCGTAGGGATTTGGCGCCCTTCGAATTCAATAGCGCCAAAGAGTTCGACTCTCGCAAACTTGGAACACGAGACGGTAGTGTTTATTTAGGACGAACATTTACAAAAGTACACAATTTAATTAGGTACTTTCTTTGATTAATACAGCTATTTAATGACGCTTTCTAGTCAGGCACGATCTCTAGCTATTAGGGCTTTGTTATGATAAATATTAATAAAGATTGTGTAAAGATAAGATTAAGGAGAAATAAATTACGCTTTTTTATGTGGTAGAGCTACTCGACTGATTCTTACGCGATAAATTTGACTAATTTTCATTCCCGACGATTCAAAGACTTTTTCCTTGTCCGCCTCGCAACTGTGAAGGCAGTCTTTTGACAAGTCGGGAGTATAAATAAACCAAATTTATCGCATAAAAATCTTTTAACTAGTTTTATTCCAATGCTAGAGCCACACTGTAATTTTGTCTTCGGCATGATCGGATCTGATTTACTCCACTGTTAGGGGATATTTGCAGTGCTGTTAACGCCAAGGACGTCCTACGGTGCGCGGGGGCTTCTGAGGGATTCTGGTCTCTCCACGCGGCTCAACGCCAGGTCATAAGGCACGATGAACCCAACATAACCGCCCAGTCGCCCCCAACGAAGGCTGGGCGGTAATAGTAATCACTACCTCCGCGAAACCAATAAAAAAGGAGGTCTTTGTGAAGTTAATTTAGGCTAGGAGCTCGCAGCATGTACTGACGGGTGGGGTTGTTGTGAACATGTCCATAGAGCTCCAAACAACCCCTATTTTATTTCCAACTTAATATTTCATTGTTATCGTTCACGAGTCGCAATGAAACTGCAAATCTAATAAGAATCCCATAAAAAATCCAATTTGCCATAATTTATTGTAAGTAATGGGTGTGAGGCATGGTGTATGTGTTGTAAAGCGATGTTTCCAAGACTGTTGGCTCATAAAGTGCGTTCGCAAGGTCCTCCGTGCAACCACCCCGCTCTATAGGGCTACCACGTCGTCATATATCTTCGTACGTGGCATTTTTAATTATACCTTTTGTACACGAATACAAAATCAGAATAATTGACCAGTATAAATAACAACTAAACTTACGTAAATTTTTATGCAATGCAGCTATCGCAAGTAGGCAGCCGTTGCAGTATTTTTTTATTTCGGAGGTATTATTTAGCCTTAATTTATATTTTTCTCCACTTATTAATTTATTAACATTCAATAATAGGCATTCTGTATGCCAAGCGTATTTCAAAATATTTGATTAATTACTAATCATCAACACGAGTAACGTTACGATCTCGATTGATCTTTCACTCATTCAATTAAATGTAAGCAGTTTTAGTCACTGCTCTGCGATGTTCTAATTTACGCATTGATATTCAATTAATTTTGCACGAACTAATTTAGAAAAATAAGATCGGCTACTCAATTATAAAATTTCGTAGTCTGTCAGCCCTGCAGGGTCGTCGTCTCGCGGGGACGTCCGATCGCGCATCGGCTTTTTATGGCCTCGTCCGCCTAGCCTGCGCCCTCAGCTCTGCGCCCTGCACTCAGCAATCTATACTTTATACGGGGAATAAAAATATTTCATCGCTTATTTTCATAGTTGATGTCCAAAAAGCGTTGACCTTTATCTAACGTGATGCATGATTTATTTACGGGTCAATGTGAAATGTTAAAGAGCTGTTTATGTGTGGGTTTACTGAATTATATATGTGAAACCATCAGAACTTCGCAAATGTGTGTTTTTTGCAACTGACTGACGAGACACGCTATTAGTTTTTCAAATTAAATAATTTGTTTGTAAATATAGGTAGGTGTTTTAGAATAGCTGGTATAATGTAATGTAGTTCGCTACACTTTACGTAAAAAACTATAAAGTTCAAGGTTTTCTATTTTAACCAAGAGGTTATTAAACCAATTGGTAATTTAATCTAAACACAATTATAATACTTCTACTTTGTGACTCCATAGGCGTGTATATTAACTTACAACAAAAATAATCCGGGCCACAAAACATGTACACATTATAATGAAACGTGACTTATTTGTTGAAAGGAGTATTATTGGTGTCATGGGGCAACCCACGCTACGCCACTGACATTTTGTTATCCTAGGACCCCCCTATGTGAAAGCTGTAGCTACGCCCGTGTGTGACTCCTGTCCTGTCATTTTATCAGCAAAGTAAAAACATTTATGGATAAAGAATGGTTTACATTTGTTTTTGACCAAATTTACGTTAGATATCCATATTCTCTAAGTTTGGCTGAGAGTAATCGCCACGCCGCTGACACCGCGCCATAGACAGTACCAACACTATTCACAACATTGGTAGACAGCAGCACCTCTGCACACAGCACTGCGCTTATCATTCGAGACGGCTAGATGTCAACTAGCATAATTCACGCTGCTGTTCGGCGGCAGAAATAGACCAAGTGTGACTACTAACCCAGACGAGCTTTCGCAACCGAGAAATCTATCTTTGAGTTTGAAAATTACTCGAAGCTTGAAAACTTTATAGGTACAACACCTGTCTAAATTAAAGGTCTAAGTGGAGTTGCCCGGCTTATTAGCAGACATGACTCCTACCACCGGGTGAACGGTCTTCTCGTCTCATTATTATTAAAATAGGGTGCAAACGACTTTCATTCTAAACATTATGAACATTTTAATTTCAGAACGATAAGTAAGTCTTTTAGGCCTTAATATTGAATTAATCAGTGAAATGAAATAATTTATTCGAACCCATAAAATGTTATACATTATTTAGATTCCGTCAATATTAACTCTACCACCAGTTCGGAAAGCAGTTCTCACTAGAGAAGAACGGGCAAGAAACTCTAGTGTTGCTCTTTTCAAAATCAGTTCAAGGTATAAAATACAATGCATTATGTAGAGAAAAAAAATATACAATTCAGTATTTGTTTACTTCTGTTTAGAGCATTTCATTTATATACTCGCAAAATAGGTAATAAATTTTAAATTCCAACACGAGTACATAACTATCTCAGGAATCATGTAATAATTTGATCTGAAATCTTCAAGATGTCTTTATTAATCTAAGTTCAAGATATACCCCTAATACTTAGATATAGTAAGCGAAAAGGGCAGACCAGTCCACACAAGCAGCACCCGTTCACGAGTATGACGCATGTGCCAGCCATCGGCCTCCTCAACCATATTATAGGGAAGTGGCCGACCCGGCACACGACGCCGCCGCAGGCACAGACATTTAAGAAGTATGTCATACCCAAGCCGCTCACAGATGGAAACAAAGAAACTTAATTAAAACGAAAGACATGATTCCAAAGAAAATCACATGAAAAAAATTAATCCCAGTTGCTAACATAGCATATTATTAGTTAACTGAGTTCAAAGATTTTACCTCGGGTATTTTCGATAGTCAGCGGCAGGGGAGGGAGTAGGGGTAGTCGGGAGGAGGAGGGAGTTAAACTGATTGACACTTAAATCTACGGCAACAGATTTGGGCTTGTTATTAGTGACCTTTAATTTTTATATAAGGCGACTTTATCGTGATGCAATATGTGAAATAACAAAATACCTATGTAAAATTCATTAGAACATACTTTTACATGGTCGTAATGCGTAAATTGGCATATTGCCTTCCAAAATAGTGCTTTCTTTACAAAATTTAAGCATACCGAGACGTCTTATTACGCGGAAGTGTCAGATAAGACAGCGACTTATTGGACGAAAATTTGGTCCTGATGTCCGGTTTATAATCATAAAGAAAGAAAGAAAAGAAAGAAAAAATATTTATAATTTTTTCTTAGTGTTTTACTTAATTTTCATACTGTTTAATGTCTTTGTTTACACCATTCCATAATTAACTAACAAAAAGAAATGGATAAAAACTTTTAAACAAAAAATAAAACCGCAAAACCACTACAAACCAATTATTTAACTTTATATACGTATATTTGGAGTCGGTGCCTAATTTAAATTGCCAGCTAAGTTAAGCAAATAATCGAACAAATGTACGAAAACAATGTTCAATTTAAATTAGCACCGACTCCAAATATACGTATATAAAGTTACATTATTTTTTGGTTTGTAGTGGTTTTACACCTCACTGTCTTATCACTAATCATCTAAAGTCTTTCCTTAAGCATATTTTTTTAAGTATAACGTCGGGCCCAATATTCTCGGATACCTTTACAAAGATTTAATAAAAATTAATATCATAAATCATATTATCCGAGACCACACTTTGGTAGCCAATAATTGCCGGACTATAAAATTTCACACCACTACTAGATAATTATAATTACGATGCCCTCCGATCGCACAACAAACAAATCTAGATTTGAGAGTGAAGAGTGAAGAGCATTGGTCAGTCATCAGGTGTGTAAGTGGCTCAGGGCTGGTGTAGCGTCTGCTACGTCGTTTATTCGTCTGGGATCTGGGTCAGTTGTTCAACATTGATGGAAGCTTGTTTACGCTATTTATCGGGAATGTACTCTGAGTACGTGCTTTATGGACATCGCTTATGAGGTTGAGGTAGAATGAATCAGACAGGTATTTTGGCTACAAATATTTTAAAGGTTGGTTTCGTCATATTCCAGCACTACCGCAAAAAAGTCGGTTATTTAATAGTTCGACACATGCTTGCAGCTTGTAGTTCCGTAATAGTGTCGTTGAAGCTATTTTTTTGGTATAATATGATTGAATGATGAACCAAGAATATCGCTTACTATAGGTAAGCGCCATGTCTGCTCGCGGACAGCATCAATATTCTATACCACTGAGAGCTTTGAATAAAGCATTGCACTGCGCTCCGCGTCCAGAGACTCTAACTTCATGAAGTACCATAATGGTCCAGTGATTATCCTGGCCACATACAATGTATGAAAATCCTCTACCCTGAGTATATTTATTGTTAAGTCCATTTTCCTACTGGCTTTACCGTCTTTGCGTCTGAGTTTTTAAATTATTTATGTCTAAATCTCATTAAGTATTTACAAATAGTATATTATAGCACTCCCGATATATATTACACGCTGTTAATAATGACTTAATGGATTCATTTAATTATAACGGAGCTTAAAAACGCTCCAAATTCTTAGAAATCGTCGATAGAACCCTTTTCTCAGTAAAGTTAAATATTCAAGCTGATAAAAAACAGCCTAAAGCGAACCTGAAATTATAATTGAGTACGCTATCGTGAGTAGTATATTAACGGGACTTAACACCTGATGTCTCAAGAGTAACGAGCAGCATACTATGTAGTAATACGTATGTATGTGGTACATGTATTATGGTCTCGAAAAGTAAGAGCTTTATTGCCACTCAAAGGTAAACTGTATTTCCTACAAAACGTAGTTTTCAAACCTAATATGTTCTTTATTATTCTGAAAATATATTGGGATTGTTTCAAATAAAAGGCACATTACACTAATGTTGTTGTTTCACTTTCAAACGCGTAAACTTTCGCAGGTGCTGTAGCCGTTAACAATATTTTTGTCTAGACATTTTTAATTATTGTACACCAGGTAGGAGTTTTCTGAGCGACCGTCTCTCAAATGCGAGTCTGAGTAGGTAACACCGCATTGTTTATTTCTGTTGTCAAGCAGTGAGCAAATATTATATTCCCGTTTAAACATTTTAATTATATTTAGGGCCGTTTTCACCGCTTGTTGATAAATGCCATTAGTCACATAAATGTATTTAAAGCTGACTAAATACAAAAGTCACACTCGTAATCAGCTTCCGAACCAATGGTAATACGATAATTGTCAAATAAAACTTGTAATACTTTAAACCTGTTAAAGAGGTCCTAAGTGTATTAAACTTAATAAAATGCGATTTGAATGTCATGAAATCTTATATGAATACCATTCTACGATCGATTATGATCTGAACGATTAAGGAATAAGGAGTATTATAATACTCACTTCCTGGTAGTGGTGTTAAATATATAGTTACGAATCGGTGGCCACTTGATAGCCATGGCTAGATGTACGGTTCTTATAAGGACTGAAATATAATGTTTTTACCATCTAGAGTGTATCATATTACTCTCCTGAATCTTTACTTCACATAGTCTTGGCTTAGCGGTAACTAACTACTTTCAGATAGATAACAGGACCAGGCTTCTAGACATGTATCAAAGCTCTCGTGGCTCGGGCAGGACCGCGGACGTGACCAGCCCAATCTTGTTTCAGTTGTTCGCACTCGATTTCTTTAAAACATTCAATAAATATTGATGAACTGGCTCATTGCTCTATATTCCGATTGTTATCGGGTTTCTGAGTGTCATTCTTATGCCGGCTCCTCATTCACGCCGTGAAAGCCCGCGAAGGCTGCGAACCGCGAATGTAGATTGATTCGCGGCTTCGCGGTTACAGTTCGTGGCTACGCGTTCGCGGTTCACGGCGTTCCCCGATCGGAGTCGGTTTTTTGTTCCGCGACAAAGGGTACGCGCTTAGTTCGCGACTTGTCATCGCGAAAAGTATCCATACTCGTGTCAAAGCCAGTAAGTAGCACGCGGGACGCCAAAGAGAATTATAATACTACTGAAAGGGACGCGCTATCGAGCGGTCGTATGTAGATTGTAGGTATATCGGGAAAAAGTGTAAGTATATTATATAAACGGTAAATAAAATAAAATAGTATCTATATTATTAAGATTTTATTATATTTGACATTATACATGGGATGTTTATTATAGGTGATTTTTAATTAAATTATAATTATATAGCGCTAAAGAAAAAGCGCCACAGAAGCAGCGGCAGCCACATCGACGTCCATACTCGATGAGCGCGCGAACAAAACAGCAAAGACCTTGCGAAGCTTTGCGAGTGCAGAGACAATCCTTTTTGCAGTGTTAAACGCGAAACTCTTGGCGTTAATGACGCCGCGCCGTGAATTCGCGCCACGGGTCGCGCGTGAGTGTAGAGACGGCATAAAATGCTATACGCTTTGGTTTGAAAACCCGTAGCTATTGAATCTAGTAATAACTATTGTTTATATTTTGAATTGTTCAGAAATCTTTGTTATAAAATAAAATAAAATAAAATCATTTATTGATCAAGTAGGCTTATAAAAAGCACTTATGACAAGTCATGACAAGGTAGAGACAATAACAAAGGTACATATACCAATTAAATAATTTAAAGTACCTAGATTAAATAATGAACAACCAGCACGGGCTGATAGGTACAGAGGACACGGACATTGGGGACGGGAATAGGGCTAGGTAAGGAGAAGTGGAGCTGATATAAAAGAAAGGGAAGGAGTATCTTTACATTACGAGGAAAGGAAACGCCACGGTCCTCGCCGGCGAGGATAAAAAGGTCCTAGCCTAGCTAACCTACCAGCCTTTCACTAGCTACCTAAGCGATGACGACCCGAAGAAGAAAGGCAGAAAGAAACTCCGGGCTTAATTTTTTCGTCATCAATTGTCATGATTTTCTTCATTGTTTTTCAAATGTATATTTGACAGTATTATTATTACACAGGTTAATGTATGCATGGATGTAGCCCTAAGATATAAATAAAATACTATTTGGAAGCAACCAAATAGAAATATATTGGCGTTCATGATGATGTTATGAAATATATCTAGTGTAATTACAGGCCATTTGTGAGTTAACATCGAAAACATTTGGTATTTTAAGTTGATGTGTGCAGTGCAGTGTCTTGCAGTACGTACGAAAATACACAGCGGCATTACCACAGTTATGTGAACGATAGCCTAGTTGGGAATGGAACGGTCTGTCGAGGCAATGTCCGGAGGTTCAAAACCCAAGGCACACACCTCTGACTTTTCGAAGTTACGTGTGTATTGTTTATTAATTATCGTTCACTTTAACGGTGAAGGAAAACATCGTGAGGAAACCTACATACCTGAGAATTCTCCATATGAATCTCGAGGGTATGTGAAGTCTGCCAACCCGCACTAGGCCAGCGTGGTGGACTAGGCCTAACCCCTCTCAGTAGTTGAGGAGGCCCGTGCTTAGCAGTGGGCAGTATATAATACAGGGCTGATTGCATTGCATTGCATTACCACAGTTTAGTTGTTTAACCATGTGGTTATAAGATGACTGCCTATTGACCATACCAGATAACTTTATCTGAGCTATTTAAGGATATTCAGTACTTAACAGATCTCATTACGGCGCTCAATGATCAGCTGGTCGGGTAAACATAAAAATTAGGACGCAGGCAAGGTCGCGGCGACCCCCATCCCTCCACCATTACTGCCAAACAGACGGTAATTTGTGTCTAGCCGCGTCATAACTGTCACACACACACATATAAAAGCAGCACATTTTGGATGCTGTGTTATTTGTTACGTGTACTCAGATCATTTTTGGCCTTAGAATATAGTACCTAAACAAATTTCTGAAACTCAATTAATAGCTACAACTTGCGTGTAATGTTAGCTAGTTTGACTTTAGTATTTACATACCGACTCTTACAAAAATCTGATTTGCTCTTTCAGTTTTTCATTCACGCAGCAATATTACTACCCCTCCATTCTTTATGTAGAAGTGGCAAACCCATCGAATACCTACTGGCATGTTCATTTTTTTTGCTTCCTTGTATTTCCTATGAAAAACAAAAAAAACATAATTCTGGCTACGCAAAAAATCGGAAACTGAAAAGTAAGTAATAATAATATCCAAGGGTATAACTTAACCATAGTTGTGTGCTGCTGTGTTCGAGACATCGCTTCGCCTCTCTCTCTCTCTCTCTCTCTTACAAACGAGAGCGCGAGTAGTATCTCTCGTCAAGAATTTGACAACATTTGTATGTAATGAAAACTATGCTAATATAAAATGCATAAATTCAAATCATGGATAGCAAAATATGCATCATTCAAGGAAATAAGTCCGAGTGCGTCGTAGAAATAAAACAGGTTGTCCATCTAAACCGAGGGAAAATTATGGACCATTAAATTTAAATATGATTGTATTAGCAGATATGTAGCTACGAATTAAATATTTTAAAATTATTTTAATCATACCTAAAATGCATAATTTATCTCCAAAAGGGTAAAGGGAAGAGTATCTACTGTGCTCACGGAAACCAAGATCATTGTAGGCACTTAGAAATGTCACACGGATTTGCGTAGCCACGCTCGATGCGTGGCCGCAGGAAACCGACTTTATAAAACTTAATGAATTTCACCTTTTTATGATATTGCATTGTCTCACATCATTTCCTTTCTTTATGATTAACATAAAAGTTCTTATATCACATTACAATCATAAAACTGTATACACTTTTACATGCGCACTTATATGTACCTGCCATAGTTTTTGTTTATTAAATGGTTATTATAGACTCACTATACTTTGTACCAAACACTATTCAATTTCCAGTAGGTTCAGTTGTCAAAGACCATTTCTGCGCGACTGGCCGCGCTGTGATCACCTGAGCGGCTCCAATATATTCCTTTGTTATGATTGCCGCATTCAACGAAACGTGCGCCTTAAACTTATACTTTACTCCTCTTTTGGCGGAATTTTCGCGTCACACGCTGAATTTCCATCTTAGTAATGAAAGTAAATTGTTTTATTGTACAAGCTTTTCGCGTAACTTCCGAAAGTTACGTTTATGTGCTAACTTTTAAGTTGTGGTGAAATCTACTTTTGTAATTTGCGCCAGTTAATAAATTTAGGCGCGAGGAACCAATTGATGAGGCCGGCAATATTATTAAGGGGTTCAAAAAATATAATTTGGGAGTATAAAGTGAAAGTTTATTACCGAAATCCTAATTATGTTTTATGAACCTTTAAATAAATACGTAACATAATATGACATGTTTTTAGGCATATTTTATTACAAATGCTGATATATTACACCGTTAAAAGGAATTATGTACCGATAATTTGTAAAATAAATAAATTCATATAGTCACATATTGTCGATACGCCTACAATCAAGTAGCCCATATAGCTTGGTAATCCCTTATCGATTCCTAGTCGAACTACAAAACATATTTGTAGCCGGCCACATTTACAATGTATTTTAGTAAACAGGTAAATCCAATTACTTGGTTTGCTAAGTTGCTTTTTGTAAGGATGGATTATGTTTGCGCTTTGTCGAAAGAAAATTCCTTATTTGAAGTCGATTGGATACGCGGGGACGGGTCACCTGATGTTTCATCACTCATTACTCTCGCATTACTAGAGGAATGCGTTGTAAATATTAACGCTGGTTGCAAATCAACAATTAAGCCAAGTTAGTTTAGTTTAATTGCACAACTGA
Source organism: Sphinx pinastri (assembly GCA_947568825.1). Classification (NCBI taxonomy): domain Eukaryota; kingdom Metazoa; phylum Arthropoda; class Insecta; order Lepidoptera; family Sphingidae; genus Sphinx; species Sphinx pinastri. The sequence goes on along the minus strand of OX387627.1, from coordinate 466,204 downwards.
GATTTATTTACCATCTGATACTACTTACAGGATCATTATCCCAATGCTGTAGTATCGCCAATCTATTTACAGAGTAGGTATATAATTATTATTTTCTGTTATAATATATTACCCAGGTTGCTATCCTTATGAATTCACTCAAAGTACAATTGAATATATCGGCCTCCATAGCCACGAGGTTGAGAGTGCGAAGCCGTCGCGTCAGAGGTATTTTTTATACTTGTGGACAGACCACCAACTATGTAAACTAAGCTATGTGCTATGCGTAATTTTCCCGACTAAGCCAAACTGACTCAGCTTAGTTGTCGGTCTGTAATCCGCATTTATCTATCAGCGGCATTAAGAGGAGCTTCGTATGCGGTAGGATTGCGGTAATCTCATTGTTCGTATGTGATAAGGTATGTTAGGTATCATATATAGGAGCTATCATATCGACTGTCTAAGACGGCGTTACCACGCTAGAGCCCAGTCAAGGTGCAATAAAAAATAAGTAAAAAAAAGGCTAAAATCCGACTACGGAAAGAATAACCAAAAAATATTTACTGGTGTTAGTCTCTCATATGTAAGAGGCCGGCTGGGTGGGTACCACCGCAATGTCTATTTCTATCGCCAAGCAGAGTGTGCATGCACTATTGTATTTTGGTTTGAAGGACATTGTAGCCAGTGTAACTACTGGACATAATGAGATATAACATCATATGTCTCAGGATGACGAGCGCAGTGGAATGCCACACAGTACTTTGTAACTCAAGGTGCTGGATGGTGTTGCTACTGTATATGGCTGGTCCTATCGCTTACCATCAGGCGAACGGCATGCTCGTCTCGTCATTCAATTCAATAAAAAGAAAAGTATATTATTGTACTAAAGTTGAAATTTATTTGTCAAATCAAAAATAAACATCTTGAGTGTTAAAGTATTTATTTTTCATTTAGGTACTATGTATTTCATGTCTCTGAATTGAATAAAACTTCTCCGAGAAATTAATCAGCTGGCGTAATACTTAAGTGATAACGAGCACGAGCATATACAATACGGATTACATCTCAGCAACAATCATCGTGCAATGCAGCTGCAACAAACTCCTGTGATAGCACTTCTAGCTTCTTTTTTCAATTTTGTTACAACAAAGCCAAAATAGATCTTTCCGGGTATACGCCGTGACATCAGCTTTGTTCGAATTCAGTAAAAACCTTTACTCCCTAAGGTGGTCGTAGGTCTGTTCAGCTTGACTATCTCGTAATACTCCATTCTATAAACCAAGGCTATGTAGCTGTGTGCGTATAAGCTAGTCCTAGCTTGAAAAAATAAGCAATAATTATTATATATGTAAATGCATACAGTAATAAGTGTAAATGTAAATACCGAAATACTACAACCAAGTATTATAATGCTCTTTGACTACAACTGTTACTCTGACAGTCGTGACAGATGAAATTAATGTGTTTTGAAAAAGGTAGACTTTTCATGCATTCTGTCAATACTCTTGTTTTACCTAATAAAGCATTTATTATAATGGAGTAAGATACATATTACTGTAGTCTTGTGGCGTCTAAACACACCACTATTACGTAAGTTATACAATTGTGTTGGTAACCACGGTTGTTATCAGACAACAACTAGTGTTACCAGATGGTAACACTAGTTGCACTGTGGTAACACCACCGTTTCCTCTTCCTCACTTACCCCGGCATGCAAGCGCACGCGCTACATGCCGATATTGTCGTTTGCGTACATTGATGTATTAAAAAACCAATACATCAATGTTTGCATACAAGTAATAATCATAAGTGCGGGTTCAAATTGTATATTGTTGTGCCCATCGTACATGTACAAAATCGAGACTGTAATTAAAACATATTAATACATCGACGAGTCTTATGATTTATGAAAAATCCCACAGTCTCAACATTTTCAGTTTGGTTTTTGCTATGTATATTTCAGATTTAGCAAACCATTATGTTATTATGAATTTATTTATAAAATTAAATTAAAAAAAAAATGTTTCGCTAAGGAAGAATCTGTAGATAAGAATATATACTACTTTACTTGTTCTATAAAACGTCTATGATTCCATTGAATCACACTTTCAATAAGTAGCTTAAATGCAAATACCATTCTTCTCTTACGTGTAATTGGAAAACAAATAAAATTTTTGGAAAAATATAGCCTATAACAATCGCACAATAAATACGAGAGACACCTCGTTTCTCAAAATCGGTTCAATAGGAGCGAAGCTAGAGTGGAACATAAAATGGATACACACATAGGGTGTTAAAATCATTACCCTTACTGGCTTCGCCGTAGTCGGGTAATAAAAAAAGAACGGGTTGCACTCCGGGAGTGCCGGCAGAAGTGAAAACTTGAACATTAACGTGCATTTTTGAATATTTTGGAATGGTTAGGGAATAATTTCGCACGAATTGCTTTATTTATCAGTATAAAAGTACTAGCATTTATGTGGTTAAATACAATATTTATTTATTGCGCTATCGTACACAAAAATGTCAATTTCACTATTTCTTCGTCACTTTAAAAAAAAACTATTTCCTTTGCCCATTTGAAAAAACAAAACTGAATGAGCGGCTGTTATTGCGACATCGATACTTCATTAACCGATACACAATTCATTGCTTATTAATCAAAATTTGAAAAAGAATGTTACGCTCTTTTGTACTCGTGCCGTACCAACGCTGGGGAAATAAATAAAAATGAAGTCGTTTAAGAATTACAGCTTCTACGCATTGTATATAAGGTTCTTATTAGTAAGGGATGGTAAAACCTCCTACGCATTTTCGATCAGGGTCACGTGATCCTGACGCGAGTTTAACATATCATACCCATCCCAAAAAGTGCTCAACGCCGCTAAAGAAGTTTTCACTTCAAAAAAGCCACGGCTCTACGGAATTCAATCGGAGTTCAACTACTAAAACATAGCAATTTTAAACATGTGATATGTTTGATTCAGTGGCGAATGGCGGCATTGTGCAGCGACGGGTCGGTCTCATGACTGCTTGGCCATTTGTACTAACTGCACTGTACCTAATTAGCACCCCGGAATTATGTACATCGACGACAACACGCTGTGATGCTATCAACTTAAATTACGTATCGTAATTACATAGAAACCACTTATTGATAGAAAATTTACTTATATTCAAAAACAATACTTATTTGTTTAATCAAAATAAAGAATATCTTTAAACTTTAAATCGCTACCACCACTTGTACACGCGTCATCGTTGAGAAGCAGTGGTGCAAGATGTATCCTCAGAAAACCCTATACTGAGAAGAAAGGCCTTAAAATACGGACAAATAGATCATGAATCTATAAGGTTTTCTTTTTGCATAAGAGTAGTAAGTACCCCAAAATGTATAATGAGATAAAACAAAGAAATAAAATCTGTCTATCTCATAGCAATTTACAAATTATATTTTCTGATAACAAACATCAACCGAAAGCTTCAACACTCGAAATAACAACTTCTTATAAATATGTAAGCAAACACGAACATGACAAAGCGAGTTTGAGACTAGCGTAAGTAATCTTATTGAAAAGTATTCTAATTCTTGTACTTATTAGCGACGAAGAGATTCTTATAAATTCACTTTAAAATTGTTTAGTACCTGCCAATTAGTGTAAAAATCATCTTTGTGTCGAATATTTCTCTTCTATTTATGAAAGGAGTTTGACTTTCCGTTCATAACGCTGGTGTGTTTTGTGGGTCAATATCAAATTCTTGTAACGGGCGCATTACTTGACAGTGGTATCGAATTCACGACCTTCGTCTTGACGGTCGAATCCATTCCCACAACGCCATCGCCTCTTTTACTGAGGTATTTGTATCGTAATTTGAAGAAATCTTATGCCTCGGTATAAACTCGCGAGTAGAGCCATGAGACGTGGTGAGTGTACAATAAATATGCCTGCTCCCATTGATGTATTAAATACCCAATACATCAATGCCTGCTCCACAAAATTTGTCATTCACAACTCAATAGTACACATGTGGCAATTAATCTCAGTTGTGGTCCATTCATCACTCAATTTTTCTCTCGGAATGCGCGATGGAGGCCTCTTAATTTTTTTTACACGAGCCGTGCAAAAGCCTGCGTGGCCCCATGGCCCAAGGTCACCGGCCTAATAAATTGTTGATAGTCGAGTGTACCCACTGTGCTCTAGCGTGCTTTTTATACAATGCTAGCCTTTGCTTGCGGCTCCGCCCGCGTGAAAAAGTTTTTCCGGGATAAAAGGCGCCCTGTATATTTTCCCGGAATAAAAAGTAGCCTATGTCCTTTCTCAGGCTCTAGACTATCTGTGTACCAAATTTCATTTTAATCGGTTCAGTAGTTTTGGCGTGAAAGCGCGACAGATAGATAGACGAGAGTTACTTTCGCATTTATAATATTAGTAAGGATTTATACGAATTCAATAAAGCAGAGTTGGGCACCAATCAAATCGTTAAATGATTGAAAAAATAATTGCAATTAATGCAATGCAATGCAATTAATTAGTCGCAATTAATGATTTTAGATTAACCTCCATTCATAGTAAAATATAATTAAATAAATCACAGTAAACTTTTTAATTGTTCTATGAAACAATTAAGACTAACAATTAAGCTATGTTTGCGGAAATCAATTGAATTAGAAGATTTCGAAAATTCAATACTAGGTCGGTACTTATTGATAAAAATTACTTATTTTAGTTTTGAAAATAGTGGCCACAATATCTTCTTTGTTTTACGGTTACTATTTTCATTTCTAATAATATGAGATACGTCCTTTGTGGCCAAAGTCAACTCTAGATAATGATATTGAAGGCGATTGGCCTGAAAAAAAACAATAAAACGGCTACTTCTACCGGTTATCACACTAGATACTATAATATCTAGTGACCACTGATTCATAATATCAAAATATTATTTTAATAATTTGACTGACTGGACTGCCTCGGTGGCGTAGTTGTATTACGGTGCGACTGCAATGCTGAAATCTCGGGTTCGATCCCCGGGTCGGGCAAAGTGACATTAGGTTTTTCTAGTCAGTATCAGCCCGGAGTCTGGAAATTCTGGAATGTGTGCCCGATATAGCGATAGGCTCGCCCCATATCACATCATGGGACGGAATACGTACTGCGAAAAGTGGTTGCACTATTTGCAACTCTGCCTACCTCATCCGGGATAAAGAGCGTGAGTGTGTACTAAATAAAAAAAAAATGTAAAAAATTGAATACCTTTACCACATAATACTGAATAGTACTTATTACGTACCTTTACATATAAAATTCATTTTTTTTTCAATGTATGGCGGCACCGAAGCGTCGTCGTTTAAGCAAAATAGATGTTTGCATTTGAGGAGTTAATTGTTAGCTTTATTTAAACTAATAAAACAATAAACAAAATATTAATTATAGCTAATCACGATTGACAATTGATAAGTCGTTAATAGCTAAAACAAAAATTAATAGTTAATCAACTGTTAGTTGTAATTTTCTACAAATACAATTGTTAATTCTTATGGTTACAGTTAATAATTAATCAATAGTTAATTTTTAGTTGCTTTTACAATAAAAATTTGCCCAAAACTGCAATAACGCCTACTTTTAAATACCGTGTTCATTACGTTGTAGAAGGTAAAGCCATGACGTTTCTTATTAGATGTGGCTCGCCAGTTTGTACAATATACAGGACTGATAGGTGAAATTGTATTATATTTTGATTGGCACCTTGTTTACGTTGTGAAGCGAGTTATTTCTTGAATAAAAAAATCATATGAATTTAGATGGCGCGCATTAACGAAATAACTACGCAGCAACTAGAATAATGATCCAATTAATAAGCATTATTAACAGTAAGAAATACAAATCCTGAAAATTTCCGCTCGTTGCTATCATAAGGACGAATATAATATTATAATACGAGCTATTACGAGCATCAATCGATGTTCGAATTAATATTATAAATGTTATAGCGGCACTGCAATAAATAAATATATTACTCCTTAGAAGTCAGATTCTATTGTAATTTAACGAAAGTTATTGGTATATATATTAATTTGTAGGAAACGGGCGCGGAGCCAAATTCTCCACTATCAGCGTAACAACGTTGTTACTGGTGTTAGTTGTGAAATACGGCGCTACAGGCAGCCCCAGCCAGCATCACGAGCCGGCGTGACCTACATGCGTGGATAAATGAATATCCTCACTCATTTACAGAATTGCTGTTTGTACTACATTAGGGATACGAATTAGGGTGGGATGTTCGGGTAAAGAGATATTTTCTCTTCATACGATTGAATGGTTACTCGAGCAGGTCGTGATGGGCGCCACAAACAGTGCCGGCGCCTGAAGATTCCGACGGTAGATGGTACTCTCGTGCAGAGTAATTACATCAAGCATCGGTGCTCACAACCTTGCCCTACTGGGCAAAACTGGCACAATTAAGGTCAATTTGTATGAATCACCTGTATGTATGTTCAATGTATGTGGAAGTACATTTTCCTTGATAAGGCTAATCTATACTTATATTATAAAGAGGAAAGATTTGATTGTTTGTTTGTATTGAATGGGCTCCGAAACTACTGGACCGGTTTTAAAAACTCTCACCAATATAAAGCTACATTATCAGCGAGTAACATAGGATATCTTTTATCCCGAAAAATCGTTTTCTGCTAGTGGAACCACAAGAAAACAAGTATAGAGATAGTTCGAGATCCAGAAGAGGACATACGCTACTTTTATCCCGGAAAAACATAAACCGAGAATTTTATCCCGGATTTTATTTTCTCGCGAGTGGAGCCGTCACAGCCAAACCACTGAACCGATTGCGATGCAATTTGATAGAGAGCTAGTTTAAGAGGCTGGGAAGGAATTTCTTATCCCGGGAAAATATAAACCGGGACTTTAATCCCGGAAAATCGTTTTCTGCGAGTGGAACCGCAAGAAACTAAGTATGAATATAGTTTGAGACCCAGGGAAGGACATAGGCCCATACTCGTAAATATAGCGATATTTTATATTTTCCATTGTGCGATATGAAAGACGTTAAAGAAAAAACTAATCAGAAAAAACAAATGACTGTTTTCGAAACTCAAATGTACCAGTGAAATGCATTTATAAATTTGAATTTGAAATTCTTAACCAAAGAGGAGATATTTCAGATTAAAGTGGTCACTACGACAATACGACAATTTCATATGTAAGGACCTATATATTAAGTACTTTATCAAATAAACTTCAATATGATATTTGATGTTTCATCGTAATTTCTTCGATGTTTTGGGAATGGAACGGACTGCCGAGACGAATGTCCGCAGGTTCTAAACCCAAGGGCACGCACCTCTAACATTTCTAAAAAAAGGATATGTGTGTATGCTTCGTGAATTATCATTTGCTTTAACGGTGAAGGAAAAATATCACGAGGAAACCTGCATACCTGACAAGTTCTCTATAAGAATTTCGAAGGTAAGTGAAATCTGCTAACCCGCACTAGGCCAGCGTGGTGGACTAAGGCCTAAATCCTCTCAGTTGTAAAGGAGGCCCGTGCTCAGCAGTGGGCAGTATAATATAATACAGGGCTGGTATGGTACGATTTTTTTGACGGTATTATTTAATTAAACGTAATAATCCTATAAACGTGCCGATAAGAAATACTGTAAGTATGTATTATGAATGCATGTATGTTTGTGTGTAACGTACGGACTCCCTTGTTATACTGACCTATATAATAAACTAGGCAGAGGCGCAACTAGTGCACCCACTTTTCGCCGTTATTCCGTCCCATGATGTGATAGGGGGCGAGCCTATCGCCATATCGGGCACAAATTCCAGACTCCGGGCTGACACTGAATTTTAAAAAACCCAATCCTCTGCCTACCCCTTCGGGGATTAAAGGCGTGAGTGTATATGTATGTATGTATATGTATGTATATATGTATAATAAACTATAAAGCGGAATAATTACGCCACACACTACTCATAATTTCCGCTTTATAGCTTAAATCACATCGAGGGCTTAATATCTGCGACATCACGTTGTTTTGGAATCCTGAACAAGGTGCGTCGGTTTTTTACACCCGGTCAACTCTACCGCTTGTACAAAGCGCAGATAAGGCTGGTTTCGCTCAATACTTACTCGATGCTTTGGATAGATTGCAGCCCGGCGGGCCATCCGCATTGTGAATGATGTAGACGTGACGAGCAACTTGAAGACGCTACAGTTGCAAAGTGATGTCGCTTCTCTAAGCGTTTTATATCGTTTGTATCATGGCGAATGCTCTAGGGAATTGTTGAATCTGATCCCCTCCTCTCCTTTCCTTAGCAGAACCACTTTGTGACTAATATTAATTGCAATAATTTTTTCAATCAATTAACGATTTTATTGAAAATTTTATTGATTAGTGCCCAACTCTGATTGTGTTCAATGGGTATATTTCTTTAATATTAACTATATTGGCCATGGGTGGTCACCACATGTTTGTGCTCGTCACTTGTTATTGTTTTAATGTGCCACAGAATTGAGTAGGCTGAGTAGGACATCTGTGAACGCTTTTTAGCAGCTGAAGGTCTTTGAGAAGCTACAGAGAAAGAAGGAAAGATGATAAGCTCATAAGGGAGTTGTAACTTGTAGGTAGACTGGCGCCCTGGGGAAGGGGTAGAAGAAATTGAGACCCACTTGGATCGCGGGAAGCCGCAGTTACAAAACTAATTTACGTCGCGTTGGAATAATGACAGTGGCAACACCCCGGTCGACCCATTCACGCTGTAGACCATGTCTACATACGCTATAGCACAAAGGAAGAGCCAGTCGCGTGCAGTATAATATAAAATATTAATATTGAATACATAAAATAGTGGAAATCAAAGTGGCGCGTACTTCGGTGCGGTGGGGGGCGGTGCGAGCCGGGCCGGGTGTGGTGCGGCGGAGGGGCGGCGGGAGCGGCGCGGGGGGCTGTGAGGCGCGCGCGCAAGGTCAGGGGCCCGGCGCGCACGCCGCGGCCTACGAGCCTTCGCCGCGAACTATTGTTTATTGACCGAATGTGGTGCACGCCTTGACCAGCCCTGGCCCTCCCGTGTGGGTCCCGATGGAATTGGAACCGGGACTCTAGAGACCTACACAATCTCTACTGCTCCAGAATTTCAGAAAGCATAAACAAACACTTCGTAGCGAGTTGATTCAAAATGAACTTTCATAGTACATAAACAATGATCTCATGTAGATTTCTATTCCCTGTATCTATTCTAACTATGCATCATGAAAACAAGCTGTTTGTAAGTCGTAACATTCGTAGGTCACTTTGTTTACAGCTTACACTTCCTTACCTATACTCCATCGGTTTAGGTATTTAAGTAAATGTAAACAAATTATAAAAAGGTATTTTACCTGTCCATTTATTTATTTATTTCGAAATACCATTAGGTAATGCACAGCATATACGTTTGTTTAAAGTACAGGTATAAACTATATACGATTGTGTTTACCTCTCAAAGGTATTTTACAACGTAACTAAAAAAAAAAACTGAACATAATAAGTTGATTATTTATTTATTTATTTTAATTAGAACGGATAACCCAATACAAATACAAATGAAACGTCTTCATAACCTAAACAACACTTAGCACTGTTATTCCCGTTTATTAAAGTTATTTGGTTATTATAAAGTTACAGTTATAAGTAATAAGCGCTAACACAGTTAATTATTAAAAATTATAATACTTTTATAAAAGATCTCGATCTGTCAACTGTAAAAGAGCTAAATACGACAGGCACGCTAAACATTTTTCCAATGGGTCGTAACAGATTACTTCGAAATTTGAGAGTACGACTGTGACGTAGCACGCCATTAAAACTGACCGCCATTCAATTTAATCGGTTAACTATACACCAATTATCGATACATTTCCGCATTGTAAAAAAATGTTTATTTATCATATTTTTTTTTATTGCCTGTATAGGCAGACGAGCTAGCGGCCCGCCTGATGGTAAGCGGCCACCGCTGCTCATGGACTCGGCCGGTCTCTACCGTAGGGACAATACTCTTTTTAAGCCTCGTTTGAAGAAGGACAGGTCATAGAGCTCAGGGAACACCGACACAGGTAGGTTATTCCAGAGCTTCCTAACGGCTCCAGTTTGTCCGTGAGATTGGCATCATCGACGATTCGAATAGCTCGGCGCTGTAAGGAGTCAAGTGGGTCGAGCTGGTATTTTGGGGCACCTGCCCAGAGATGAGAGCAGTACTCCACGTGGGGCCGGATTTGCGCTTTGTAAAGCGTTAACCTATGACCCGACGTGAAGTACCGCTTGGCTCTGTTCAGGATGCCCAACTATTTACTTGCCAGTTTGTCTGCTTGCAGTTTTTTTGCTTTCTTTCTGATAATTAGTTGTTTTTAGTTATTTGTTTTGTTGCTAAAGTGAATTTAATAATTACAATTATGTTTGTTGTAAGCCGTAGCTTCATTGACACAACAGTCTTCGTAAGAAAATGTTGACTACCCAGGAATCATATGTAATTTTTTGTTTACATTTAGTTAAATACCTAAACCGACGGAGTAAAGTGGTGGATTTTTAATTACGTTGGGTGCCTATTTGAATTAAACTCGAATAAGATCTAGCTTTGTCCACACGAATTTTACACTCTACTATAAATTATATAAATAAATATAGAGTAAATTTTTGTTCAAAACAAGATAAAATAATTTGGGCAAGTTCAATAATGCCTTCCTTGCACAGCGCTTTGGTTTGTGTGATTGTGTCGGGCGGTGATCTTTCGGCATTTGCTGTTGCTTATACTATAACAAGCTCATTAATGGTGTATGTTGAATGTCTGCGTGTATGAATGAGAGCCGCTAAGTTATTCGCGGTGGCTGTATACTAGTGTAGTGTAGAACGCGACGCGCTGCCGGCCGCGGTTTATCATTACACACGCATGTAACTTCATGTAATACTATATGTGTTTGTATACATGTATAGTGTTATTATACATGTGTTTACCAGTCAGAAATTAATCTTATGAATTTCTCGCTATTACTTGCTATTTAACTTAACAAAACAGCAGAAAGATTGCAAGACTTTTGGATGTATAACGACTAGGGAAATGCGGATCATTAACATTTGATGGATGCAGCTCTCCAATAGACAATTAACGCGGAGTTTTGTTCGTCGTGCAATGTCCTTGGCCCTTGCGGAACCAGTTTCGCTTGCGATTTGTTCAGATGGTTACGATTTCGGAAAACTCAACAAAAGAGCTTAATTTTACTGTTAGCGCCGAGCATGCAGTAAACTTTCTTTTGATATTAATAATGTTCATGTGCGGTGGATGTACGATCAGTTCTGTAGCCTGTATAAAAAAAATGTTTGTAAATATAATTATCAACAAATGAAAAAATATTTCTACGTCGATTGTCATAATCTACACTAATATTATAAACAGGAAAGATTTGTAGTTTTGTATGTTTGTAACGAATAAACTCAAAAACTATTGGAGCAATTTTTAAAATTCTTTTACAAATATAAAGCTACTAGCTTTTGCTCGCGGCTCCGCCCGCGTGAAAAAGTTTTTTCGGGATAAAAGTCCCGCTTTATATTTTCCCGGGATAAAAAGTAGCCTATATCCTTTCTCAGGCTCTAGAATATCTGTGTACCAAATTTCAATTAAATCGGTTCAGTAGTTTTGGCGTGAAAGCACGACAGACAGACAGACAGACAGAGTTACTTTCCCATTTATAATATTAGTAAGGATATTATCAGCGAGTAACATAGGCTACTTTATATCCCGGAAAAGTTCAAACCGGGACTTTTATCCCGAATAACTTTTTCACGCGTGTGGAGACGTCACGGCGAAACCACTGAACCGATATGAAGATTGTTTGAGATCCAGAGGAGAACATAGACTACTTTTTATCCCGGAAAAACATACCGGGAATTTTATCCCAGATTTTTTTTTCTCGCGAATGAAACCTTGAGCATATAAGTATGGAGATAGTTTGAGACCCAGGGAAGAACATGGTCTACTTTTTATCCCAGAAAATATAAACCGGGACTTTTATCACGGGAAATCGTTTAAGTTAGTGGAACCGCGAGAAAATAGGTATGGAGATAGTTTGAGATCCAAGGGAGGACATAGGCTACTTTTAATGTCCTTGCATCGTAGAAATATTGCTGATATATCGTATTTTATTAACGTACTTAGAGGGAACATCAATTGTCCAGAATTATTGTATAAATGTAATATAAGAGTACCGAACATCTCAACAAGGAAGCCGGCGCTTTTCAGTTTACCTATAGCGAAGACTAATTACAGGCAAAATAGTTTTCTCTGTCGAGCACCAAATCTCGTTAACGACCTTATCCGGAAGAATAATATAGATGTTTTCTATGATAGTGCTTTAGTTATAAGAAAGCAATTGCTCTCAGACTTTTTTGACTCTGATCTCTAATTTGTAATTAAGGTTGACTGGATTTTGGGAACTCGTCGCTCATATTTAAACATCAATGTATTAACCATCGGTGAAAACTTGTTGTTGGCCCTGGTGTATAATTGTAGCACTTAGACTTATTATGTTAGGCTGTAAGTTTTCCATGTAAAAAATAAAAAATAAAATAAATAAAATCACTACATATTATAAAACAAAGCCCCCCATCGCATCTGTTTGTCTCTCTGAACGCGATAAACTGAAAAACTGCTCAACGGATTTTCATACGTTTTTCACCAATGGATGGAGTGATTCAAGAGGAAGGTTTGTGTATAATTCATAAATATTTTGTAAGTACTAGACTTCTGCTCGCGGCTCCGCCCGCGTGAAAAAGTTCTTCCGGGATAAAAATATGTTCCCAGGATAAAAAGTAGCCTATAGCACTCAGGAGTAATGTAGCTTCCTATTAGTGAAAGAATTTTCAAAATCGGTTCAGTAGTTTTTGAGTTTATCCATTACAAGCAAACAAACAATCAAATCTTTCCTCTTTATAATATTAGTATAGATGACAGAAAAATAAATGTAGGCATATATATTTTGTCAAATACCCAACACTTGGCTTCTATGTGAGAACATATCAATATAGTGGGTGGAGGAGTAGAACCTACTGGTTCTAGCGCGTCTAGCTCGCGCAGACAAAAATCAGGCAAAACCACGACACACGCCAGCCATCAGTCGCTGCCGACCGCGAATGCGGCACTAGTCACAATAGGTACATGAGATTTCGGGTTATCTTGATCCATAACTAAAGAAGATTGGGACGGCCGTTAATAAAACTAGAACTATGTTAACGTTAGGGTTATAATACTATTCTTTAACTTGGTTGTACTCGAATGCGAGTGTCCGTCTAGATAGGAGCCACTGATTTATATATATCTATCTACCTCCTGGCAGCGAGCAAACTCATATTCAGGCTGGAAGGAGAAAATCAGCTAACACCATCTCAGAGCGACACACGTGATGCAGTGCTACTCTTTCTGTATACCTAAGCGCCGTAGTGATGTTTACCATCAGGTAGCAACTTGTCCATGCCCCCATTCCGTTCTATGTGATACGTCTATGTCCTGCGAGCTATTCCTTCTGTGGTGGTGATGAATCGCGCCAGTCACCACCCACGCAGCGCTAGTATGGGAAACAGTGTGAGGCGTTACTTTTTGCTTACTTTAATCTATGAGCAACTTATTGAGTCATGTATCCATTTTTTTCGTCATACTTTGCTATTTGATTAAGATTGGCATTTCCGATTACATATCTATACATATAATAAAGCAGTAGAACCGGTGTTTTTTTATGATATAGGGGCCAAACGAGCATACGATTCACCTGATGGTAAGTGATCACCGCCGCCCATGAACATTTGCAATACCAGGGGGCATAGAGATGCGTTGCCGGCCTTTTAAGTGGGAATACGCTCTCTTTTTGTGTCTTTACATTTAAAGAAATGTGATAAAAATAAAGGGGGTGACTAAAGAAGAGTAATGGAACACAAATCAGCGATTTTTATAATTCTTTTTTGTCTGTCTGATTTTCTGTTTGTTTGTTACTGGACATCTCCGAAACTACTGAACAAATTTTGTAGAAATTTGGCACACAGGTAGATCATGTCCTGGATTAACACATAGACTACTTTTTATCCCGGGAAAATATAAAGCGGGACTTATATCCCGGAAAAACTTTTTCACGCGGGCGGAGCCACAAGCAAAAGCTAGTGTCGTAATAAATTGTAATATGTGCTTGCACACGGATACTTGGCGGTAGAATTAAATATAGATAAAGCATTTATCTAGGATTTTGCCGTGCCAGGAACCTACCACCGAGACCTCGGCAAACCTATCATCAGTAAGCTGCTTGAGATTTGTTGTCACACGAATTATATATTCAGTGTTTACACTATGATTTATTTAGGTCATGTTATATAGTTTAAGAAATACCACTACACTTAAAAGCCATATTGTCTATGATTAGTGACCTTTATTAAAGTAGACATATGCTAAAACACTCAGTGGTACGCCACTTGATATAATAAATGGGCGGAGGAAGGAAGGGACATGTAGACTCGACAGCGACTGTTTGATATATGACCTGCCCGAATTAAACATACAGGTCGTTCCCAAAACGGAACGGCAAAGGATCTTAGCATATGTCTACTTTACTGGGAACGGAGGGGAGTCTTAATATGTAAAAATATTCTGTTCTGATGGATGTTACTGTCTTACGGCAGGATTGTCTTGTTTAGATTCAATCACGGCAAAAGTTGTATTTGATAATGATGTGCTGGATTTGATAGAAAACATACTTGAGCTAAGTCTTTGCTGAAAGTTCCGTAATAGTTAAACAGGTATGACGACACACAATATGATTCAGTTAGGTTAAATCGTTACAGAAAACAATATTAGGCTATTAGCATGGCATTTCACTTACTTTATATTGTTGTTAACGCTCAAATTTTGCCCCATACATATGAACATCACAGCAAACCCGAGGTATTACAAACACTTAACATGTTTTAATTACGTAATGAAATTTAGCGATTTGCAATTACACGCGCAATAAATTCTTCTGCTTGATGCCGCGTGGTTTCCTAACAACGACATCATATTGTATTATGTGTACCTACGACTGCAATGCTAAGGTCGCGGGTTCGATCGGCGATCGTTTTTCTAATCGGTGTCAGCCGGGAGTCTGAAATTTGTGCCCAATATGGCGATAGGCTCGCCCCCTATCACATCATGGGACGGAATACGCACGGCGAAAAGTGGGTGCACTAGTTGCGCTTCTCCCTACCTCTTCGAGGATAAAAAGCCTGAGTGTGTGTGAAAATAGGTATTGATATAAGTGAACAACACTATAAAGTGCACTGCGACCTTTAAGGAGAAAGAAAGAAAGAATTTATCGGGTTAACGGAATTAACTTTTTTTATTTTTTTATTTAGGATAATAGGTACAAACAGCTACACATTATGTTGAGACTTAAGAATATTATACAAAACAATATAAATGCGTAACCTACACCGTTATCCACAGCATAAGTTGTAAGCTAGTGCTCGAGGCGAATATGTATGTATGTATGTTTATACTTTTATAGCGTGACTTTACCACTGATTAATGTTTATTAACTAATGTTGTTTGCAAGCTTTATAAATCAGCGTGCTATCTATCTCGTGTGATTTATAAAACGCGTATTAGTTATCAACTTTCATGTTTGTTAAGATTTCTGCTCGCTCTTTGTTTACATCTACTCCGTAATTGTTCCACCTTCGAGCTATTCATGAGGGATTTTGATTTAGTACAGTACTACTTTACTAATTACTGAACACGACTCTACCCTGGCGATTTTTGCGGGATTTGGCCATGTGTACATGTTCTTATTGTATAGTTAGCTAAAAATGATATCGTGTAGTTCAATATCGTAATATTACAATACATATTTTGGTAAATATTGTAACTCTCAAAGGGTATTGATCTTTCTTGTTACATAACATATACTGGAAAACAAATAAACGGGGCCACCCGCTACCTTGTAACTCATATCCAATTTTATCAAAGAGTATAAATTACAACTATCAAAGTTATACCTCCAAAAAGTGCGTTTCATGATGATTAAAACGAATGGAAACTCATTGGGATTAATAAATTTATTAAGTGTTTATTAAGGATTTTACAAAGAAGAGTCGTTTTCCAGTCGTGATAAGCGCTTAATCACAAACATAAAATAAAAACTTAAAGCCAATAACAAAGAATATAATTAAAAAAGTTTTTGGTCAGTATTCGGTATTTCGTGCCCTTGCTCGGATAACTGCCAGCATCCTCGTATTCATCGACCTCCCGAGCCTAACGATGAAATCTTGAGGAATTGCATTCCACTCCTCTTCAATTGCGATTCGCAGCTCGGGAAGCCTTGTTGGAGCAGGTACCCGGGCTCGAACCCGACGTTTCAGCTCATCCCATAAATGTTCTATTGGATTCAAGTCCGGGCTTCGAGCTGGCCAGTCCATCGTACGAATGCCAACGTCGCGTAAATATTGGGTCACCACATGAGCAACATGAGGCCGTGCATTATCATGTATCAACTGCATATCCTGCCCGATATATCCTATGTAAGGTACCAACATGGTCTGCGAGGATTTCAGTAATGTAGGGATGAGAAGTTAACCCACATGTACGGCCCGTCGATTTGATGAAAACAAACGCTGTGTGTGCGCTTAACGAGATGCCAATCCAGACCATTACAGATAGTGAGGAAGGAGGCGCACTTCTGCGAGGTGGTAAGTGCTGTGGTTGCACCCTTTTTATGTATCGGTATTACTATACCTAGATACCAGTCTTGCGGTAGGGTTTCCTCTAGCCAGATTTGTGTGACCAGGCCGTGCAATCGCCTTATGAGTTCTTGACCAGCATTTTTTACCATTTCGGCGGCAATTGTATCCAAGCCCGATGCTTTGTTGTTTTGAAGACGCTTTATGCACATTTCGACGTCTAGAAGGGTCGGCGGGTGTATTTCTTGCTCCACGTCATAGCATGTGATCCTACTTGATGGTACTCTGGCCACATTTAATAGACTATCGAAATACTCTCGCCAGCGTCCTAAGATCTCTGTTTTGTCGGTTATTGCATTGCCCTCTTGATCACGGCAGATGTTAATTCTGGGTTGGTAGCCTTTCCGCAAGATATTTACACTTTTGAAGAAAGAACGTGAGTGTTGTCTGCTTCCATAGTCATCTAGTGTTTGTATCTGTCTTAACTCGCTGTCCTTTTTCTTGCGTTTTATAAGTCTACGAGTTTTGTCTCTCTCCTCATTATACTTTTCTTTGTGGTGAGTAGATTTCGATTGCAGATATATTAATCTAGCCGCATTCTTCTGCTCTAAGGCTATTCGGCATTCCTGATCATACCATTCCTCAGATCGGGTCCTCTGCTTCTCCTATTGTTTCTTTTGCTGCCTCCAGCATTCCCTCTTTGATGTTTGATGTTCTAGGCTACGTAAATTAGCTTGCGTATTTTAAGTCTCATTATGTATGAATAATGAGGAGACAGGTTGTCTGCCTTGGTAATGGCTTGTATATAATAGCAACAGATATAGCCTTTCCTAGTCATCAAACTTGTGTATAAGTGTGTTGTGTATAAGTAGCAACATTGTTAAGGGCTTTAATGCTTTGCAAAGCACTGGCCTGTGTTACTCACTCAGTAATATGTTAAATCATAATACCCAATACTTACAGTGGCAACAATGTCCTTGATACCAAAACAACACGAGTGGCACATTACATGGTATTAGGAATAGTCATGATTAGGACCCACCTAATAGCCTCACACATCAGACACTAGAGGCCTACCACGTAGTAAATAGCAAAAAAATATTTTTGACAACGCTAATTAATGAGTCAAGTTTTATGACTAGGAAAGACTTGAATTCCTCTGCCTGTGCATGTTTGATTGCATGTGTGTGGTGTGAACTATATCGAAACAATATACCCTTTCAGAGTAGTGCTTTAACTTTATTAAGAATCGCGTTATCTTTCAATTGTATTATGAACGTGAGTGTGCGTTAACTAACGACTGTGTGTCGCGCACTTCGATGCACAGCCGGGCCAGTTTCAAACCGACCGCCTAATAACAAACTTGGGACAAGAAACTTCTAAATCGGTATTAAATGAGTAGGTAGGGACGCTACTCCTGTGCAAGATAAACTATAGTTTAAATTGCATAATGCTATTTTGAGGAGGGTTATAGTTTGACGGGCGTAGTAGTGCGGAATATATTTCAGGAATCTTATCTTACTAATATTATAAATGCGAAACTTTGTGTAAATGTTTGGATGTTAGTTTGTTTCTTAGAAATAAACGGATTTGGATGAAATTTGGCACAATGGTAGATCATGTCCTGAATTAACACATAGGCTACTTTTTATCTCGGTATTTGCTCCCATGGGAAATAGTGAATTCTTTTAATTTGATTTTTGAACTAGATAGCGCTGGCGTCGTACAGTATATTAGGGAATTTTGTAGCGGGAAAGGCCTTGTCATACGATACAACACCTAGTAATAAATAAATTTTATCAGTTTATAGGTAATATTACTCGTTGTATGAAAATAATTTAAGGGTATTTTAGCAAAGGTGTGTTGCATTTGACACATAATTTAGGTATATTACTTGCAAGAGCCTAATAATGATTTAAACATTTATAGCGATGTGACATCTAGCAATAAGAGAAACCGGAATCTCTTCACCCCTTTATAAACACCTCTGTATGACAGAGCATTATATGATAGCAAGAACAACATATATTTTTCGCGATGGACTGGACGCGGTAGTTTATAAAAGAGTCCGCTCCTGACCTTCCTCAAGCGAGTGCGCACATTGCCTAACGCTCGCTGCTAAGTCGATTACCGCGAGTGGGAACCCGGCAACGGGGCTGCACGAGGGGCGAGGGGGGGGGGGTGTATGGCTTTATTGTGTTACACAGACGCGCGTTTATGATGACCGCTCGCAGTAATACCACTTCTGTAGGGTACAAACCTGATTTGAAGGAAATGCTCTGGAGACTTGCACACTGCCCCTTGTAAACGTTTCAAACCAACTAACGTCTACAGAGCCCGTTTGATGATAATTATGTCGGTTGAATTGAATATCATTGATGTACTGCCGAGGTATAATCTGTTTATAGCTTGTTTGTTATGAATAGTTATTTTGTATTGTAAGTTCGTATAACAGTGAAATTATGTAGTAATAATCATTTATATGCATGTTATCAATGGTAATAATACGCAATGTCTTCTGCCGTTGTAGATAGCGAAGTGAATACGTATTGTAGGTATGGGAAAAACAGTATACCGTCAGGTATTTGCGTAACTTATTGTTGTCAATACGAAGACGCTACACCGAGCCGTATTTCTTCACATTCCGTTTGTTTTTTTAATTGAGGCATTGAAATGGTTTGGCCGTTGCTGTCCATTCCCATTTCGGGACTATGAGGAGAGCCCATATTCAGCAGCGGTGCGCTCCCGGGGCTTAGAACGCGTGCCAAAACTTCGTTTTCTTGTGACAATACCACAGGTGTCCTTTTGAGTATTGAGTAGAAGGGTGTAAAACCGTAAAAGCGGCTATTAGCTATGTAAAAAGTAAGTATATTTAGGTGATGAGGCGTTTTCTCTATAGTAATCGTTATTAAAACTCGCTATATTACATACTAGCATTGCGCGCGGTTCTGGAAAAGTTTTTCCGGGATAAAAAGTCCTATAGCACTCAGGAGTAATGTAGCTTCCTATTAGTGAAAGAATTTTCAAAATCGGTCCAGTAGTTCCTGAGATTAGCGCGTTCAAACAAACAAACAAACAAACTCTTCAGCTTTATATATTAGTATAGTATAGATAGATAGTATTTATAGATGACGTGGTTTACTTACTTAGGATTATGATAGTTGATTATAATATTATGGTGGTTATTTGTGCGTCACAATTCCGCAAGAATTCATTTTGGTGTTTTAATACAACAATCTAAACCACAGTTACAAATTCTTCAACTTATGTTTTAATATTTCCTGGATCATCTACTTAGTAGATTTATATCGTACGGAATTATCTTAATTATGAACGCAAACACGAAAGAAAATTGTGTTGTTTTAGGCTAAAACATTTTGATATTAAATGTAATTAATTTTACTGATTAATTTAAGTTTCTCGTTGGAGCGTTTTTTTTGCAAGTTTCGTCCAACTGTCAGGAGAGGCACTAGAGCAGTGGGTGGTGCGCGGCGCGGCGGACGCAGCTCAGCGCGCCCAATAACGTCACTTCCAATATTTTCCACTCCGCTGGCGACCTCGCTTTGTTTTCAGGAATCCAAGGATCAAATACGCATTTTAGTACATTTTTATTTGTTGTGATTTTATACAATTGTATGACGAAACGAAAGGTCGTCGAGTGAGCGCCGCCACTATCCAGAACTTTGATTTACAAAGGACTCGGTTGTAGGTACTGCGCTCATCACCTTGAGACATTAGATGTGACGTTCAGTCATGTCCAGTCATTACATTGGCTACAATAGCATCAACAGTAATTGCTACTTTCCGTTGATAAACTACTTAGACTTTGGCATAAAAAAAACCTACACGTGTTGTGTAGGTAATAAGTAAACGAATGTGGTTAATTAGTTTGAAGGAAGACAGTAATCGAGAGCAGAATGTCGGTTTGGCAGCGGGTCTTTGTGCTGTCAATACTTTGTGACGTGATGGATCACTTCTTCGCCCGGTCGCGGGACAGAGAGCACGCTGAGCACGCGGGCGCGCGAGCTCGGCACCGGGCGTGACCTGTCACGAAAAACGAGAAAAAACGTGGATTAATGAGAATATGGGAAATTAGCTTGACGTTTTGCACACCTCATTGAAATAAAAGTTTCTGGTTAATTAGTAACTTTTATTCCCGACGCGGTTTCGAAGACATTCAAGCCTTCCTGTTCACGATGCGGACTTTATTTCATTATCGAACATCCGCATAAAGGTAAGAAATCATTAAAAACCCCTTATTCAAAATGCCAATTTTCAAAGGTCTGGTATGCATACTATATCTTTCCCTTGCGGGAATATTTAGAGGCGTTGAACACATCATCGTTCCGTCAGGTCGTTTGCCAACCATCTGCTAAAACGCGACATGTCCTTCACCCACGGTCCCGTCGCCGCTGCCGCCTGCGCGGTGCCGGTGTGTACTGTATAAGTACATGATACGCACTCGACCAGTTTACTGTTCATGCGGCACTTCTCATGCATCCATTGATCTTAGCAGGATTAGGCACAAAGCTTATTGAATAGTAGTTTTAATTCAACCGGTCGGGTAGGTTAGGGAAGCCATCTGTTTTATAAACACGGGACAAGTTAGCTTAGAGTTTTTTTAAGGAGTAAACAAGAAGAGTCGCTGGTAGCGTCGACAAGTCGTAAAGTGTCGGTAGGAATATAATCTAGCACCTTTCTAAGGTAGTACCAAGAAAGATATCGTCGATATATCACATTTGAATACGCGATAACGCAATAAACCCGCGATGAGGCCTGCATTAGAGAAGGGTTTACGTTACATTGATCCGTTAACACATGTATTGACTTGTCATTCGTGTTAGATTGATGATGTGGCATGAGCCACAGAGGAAATGTCAAAGCCATGTAAATCATGCGATGCAGTAGTTGTCATGTATCTTTGCACTCCTAAAGTTTTTCGATCTTTTGATGGATTAAAGAACGCCTAGTATAATTAATGACTTCAATAGTATTTTTTTCAGGCAAAGAATACATTATTTTTTGTTTCCTAGTGTGTTTGTATTTCTTTCTGTTTGCAGGTATAATATCAATAATAAACTGGTACACGTAGAACTAATGCAGAGTCACATACCTGACACATGTCGTTCAATCACAATGCCACGAGAATTGCACTGTACAGGTGGTCATTTGAGACGAGCGGCAACCGCAGGTACAGTTGTCCTCTGCGTTATATCTATGACTAAAAATACAGTGTCATGGAATAAATGGTGCACGCGCGAAATTCAATAGTTTTATAGACTGAGATTTTTGGTATTATAATACAATAGAAAAACTATAATTTGATTCAAAAACGAAAATAAACATAGATAGAATCTTACTCTCGTTATTCGAAGGTGGAAGAATAGGTTGAATCTCGAGTTTCAAAGTCCTAAATATAAGTAATTTACGCTACCCGCTTATTATTTAAACCTACGCAAACAAACTGTATAGATAAGGAAAATCCCCTAAACCCGCGGCTCTGTGGTAACCCCAAAAAAGATGGGATACAAGTCGTGTTGGGCCGCGACCTTGAGTGGTTATCTGGAGCCATCGCAAGGGTGGACAGATAACGTGATATATGCCGGAGAGGAGCTTTCTCACCCCGGCAAGGCGGCCAGGGTAACTCCATCTTTAAACGATATTGGATCATGACGCTGCATCGTGTATTATTGAGTCTATTATTTACCAGCCCGGAACACACGCGCCACGTCCTCATTTATTTACGCCCTATCCCCTATCCTGGCCACAGTTTGACACATCTTGAACAAATTTCTTAGATTCTTCTTCTGTTTGCAACTCCTTGTTGAATGGAGTATAAAGTAAACGATATATCGGAACTTATAATATGACCAACTTTATCGGAACACGATGGCGGAATTTAATAATCTAATAACGGAATATCGTCCTTGAATACAACATATTATACAGGATGTCCAGTAAATCAAGGATATCCCTGTAGCTGCGGATAGGTCACATCAAATCCTACGATACGACAAAATAAATTTGTATAATTTTTTTTAGATAAAGAATTTTTTCCAGGCATTTTTAAAATTTTTACAAAAAAAGAAGATTGTTTAAGATTACTCATATATCCAAGTGTAAATTAAAAAAAAACAGGCCTGAAAAGTCATAATTTGTAAAAATGGCATGAATTAAACTGAACAAAGACAAATTTTCCTAAAAAATATTAATAGCAATAATATCTCTGAAATGGTGGGACTTTTATAGAGGTAAAAGTCATATCGTAGGATTTGATGTAACCTATCCGCAGTTATTGGGATATGCTTCATTTACTGGACACCCTGTATGTACATATAAACAAAATACAGGCAGAGCTCACCGTCTGTTCGCGTGTAATGTAAAAATAGACGAAATACGAGCACTTGTTATTGAAATGTTCAAAAGGGAAGTGGGATGAAATTCAAATGGCCCTTGATCGATTATCAACATATACAGACAGACAAAAAATATACATACCTATGTACATAATAGGTTATGCACAAGGACACACAAAGTGGCACACTTCCATTCAGTATTACTTTTTTGAATTCTAACTAAAAATGGGGCACAAACAATTATTATCTGCACTTATCGATTAAGTAGTATAATTTGATTTTAGCATCTACAGCCTTTTGCCTCTGTTTTGAGATTTGAATTAACAAAATGAATTACTTGATAAACTTTATTACATGTTTTTACATTATATAAATAAAAAAAAAAATTTTTTTTATTGCTTTGAATGACGAGACGAGCATGCCTAGCAGCATTCGCCTGATGGTACGCGATACGACCACCACGACAATAGTAGCAACACCATCCAGCACTTTGACTTACTGTGTGGCATTCCACTGCGCTCGTCATCCTGAGTCATAAGATGTTAAGTCTCATTATGTCCAGTAGTTAAACTGGCTACAATGTCCTTCAAACCGAAAAACAACATTGCATGCACACTGTTGCTTGGCGGTAGAAATAGACATTGCGGCGGTACCCACCCAGACGGCCTCTTACATAATGATAGAGCTACCACCAGTAAAATTAATATTAATATCTAATTTAAAAATATAATGATACCATGTCCATTAATGAAATCCTTCATTAATAGAACAACTACACTAGTGCTAATACTAATGTAAAATAATTTTATTATTGAAATAAATTCGTTTAATTTTTACTCCCGACTTTTCAAAGACTTTACAGCCTTCATGCTCAAGGGGCGAACTGAGGTGTTGGTTTCCGAAAAGTTAATGTTACAATATCTACCTTCATATTTTAATTATACATATTTTTTTGATTACTTGTTATTCATGGTCTGATCTACGCAGAAGGAGCTCACAGTGTCTTGAAGTGCACTCGGTACGGGCGTTGCATACGTATGTACTAGTGATGTAACGAATATCCAATTTCCAACATTCGCGAAGGCGAATGCGAATATTTGATTCCAATATTCGCGAACGCGAATGCGAATGTGAATATGGGATTTTTATTTGGCACCGAAAGATTTTATCGTACGTTACGTGAAATTAGCTGCAAAGTGACCCCACTGCAACTTCGTTTTCTTACGAATCTCTTCATTTCCCATTTGATTGAGCAGAGAAACACCGAGCATCTTCATAGCTCGCTGAGTGACTGTGAGCCGTCTTGGGTGGCCCATAGTCAAAGGCCACGTCTCAAAGCCGTACGTCATCACTGGTAACACTCTTTGATTGAAGATTTTTGTCTTTAAGCTCTGAGGTATTTTAGATGAGAAGGTTTTGCCTAGTATCCCGAACGCTGCTCATCCGAGCTGGTGTTGACCTCTATCTTGAAGTTGGACTTGCCTAACTGGAGCACTTTTCTTAGATAGACAGATCCGTCGACAACTTCGTGAGTTACATTCTCAACACTAATCGACACATGCACAAAATGAGCATCGGGCAAGATTTTAGTCTTGTTCATTTTAAGGCCTACCAGGTGGGAAACTCGGTTGAGGTCTTTGAGCAAATGAGCATAATGCTATGGTCCTCAAATGATTCTGACAAGACAATAATATCGGCAAATGAAATGTGAGTAATGTACTCGTCATTGAAGCTTATTCCAAATCCTTTCTAATCAAAAAGCTTGAAGATGTCGTCCAACGCGGCGGTGACTAATTTCGGAGAAATAACATCTCCCTGTCTCACGCCTCTGTGTAGTGGAATAGCCTTCGTGCTCTGTTCTTGTACTTAGACTGATATGATGGCGTTGTTGTACAAGCACCTGAGCTCTTTAATGAACCGATAGTCAATTTGGCTCTCTGGAGGAACTGCAATACAGCCCAGGTCTCTATCGAATTAAAGTCCTTCTTATAGTCCCGAACGCTAAGTAAATTGGCAAGTTATATTTCTCAGTTTTCCTATATAACATTGTATGAATGTGATTTATGTACCATAAATATAGCCTATTCGGAATCCGGCTTGCTCGGGAGGCAAGAAGTTATCTAGCCTGAAATTGAGACGATTCGTGATAACCCTCGACAACAGTTTATAAACATTAGTCAGAAATGCGAAGGGCCTATAATTATTTATGATCTTTCTTGAAGAACAGCGCCATACTCTTGTTCCAGG
Organism: Sphinx pinastri; assembly: GCA_947568825.1. Taxonomy (NCBI): domain Eukaryota; kingdom Metazoa; phylum Arthropoda; class Insecta; order Lepidoptera; family Sphingidae; genus Sphinx; species Sphinx pinastri. Next base: position 440,875 of record OX387627.1, on the reverse strand, counting down.
CGTTACACCCTCGAGCAGCGCGGAATGAAAAAGCCTCTGAAGGACTTTTAGTATAGGCGCACCGCCCGCTTACAGAAGTTCTGTAGTGATTCTTCCTTGCTTGCTACCTTGTTGTAAAACCTCTCAAGTTATCTCAATATCACTGCCTTTGTCGACATTACATTGCCGTCTTCCGTCTTCAGCTTGGCCATTTGGCTTTACCCGGTAGACAGTTCTTTTGCAAACACTTTGGAGTCTTTGTTCCGCTCGATCGTCTCCTTGATGCTTCCAACATTGTAATCACAGAAGTCGTGTCAGGAGGATTTCCCTGTCTGTCAATCGATTTTCCGATATGCTTCAGCGTCCTCTGAAGACTGCAACGCCATATATCGACGTTGGTAACTTTATCATTTCAATTTAAGAAAAAATACACTAATTGTGGTAAAAAAATATAACTAGCCCATTCGGGTTAAGTAAATAGTGAGTCATCAGTGCAACTGAAGCATTTAAAAGGTATACACATTGAAAGAGATTATTGATGTTTTTCCTTCAAGGTATATTGATCCTATTACGTTGTGATCTCGGTAAAAAATAAAAAAAAGTACGTAAGTGCGTTATGTTTAGTTTATAAAAGAAGTGAACTAACAATGAAATAGAATAAAGATATAAACACGAAGAAAGAGCTAAGCAAATTATATAAAGAAACTAGTAAAGCTATCAAAAGGGATTATAGAAAGCACAGGCAAGGGATAATAACAGACAACCTAAACAAATTCAGAAGCACAAAAAGAGCATTCAAAGAATTGAACTCATGCAAAACATGGATACAAAAACTAGAAGGCCAGCACAAAGAAACCAAAACAAGACAAGACATAATACACCAGGCAACCACTTTCTATCAAGAACTGTACAAAAGTAGAGAAGAAAACACTAAAGAACTTAAAGAAATATATCATTCTTATAACATACAAACCATTAATCCTATAAGGACAAAAGCAATACAAGTACAGTTGAAAAAATTAAAATCAGACAAAAGTCCAGGTCCCGATGGGATAACTAACGAAGCCTTGAAACTAGGTGGACCAGTTCTACTTTGTCCTCTCACAGAACTATTCAATTTGATATTAGATGCTGAAGTCGTACCGATTCAATGGTGTAAATCAGATATTATACTGCTACAAAAAAAGGTAAAACACTAAACATCAACAACTACAGGCCCATAAGTTTATTGGCAATTGTATACAAAGTTTTCTCATCTATAATTCTTAATCGAATAACACAGGGAATAGACAATGCACAACCTGTAGAGCAAGCAGGGTTTCGCTCTGGCTTTAATACACTTGACCATATACAGATACTGGAACAAGTTATCGAAAAATATGAAGAGTTTAACAAGCCTCTATATTTAGGATTTATTGATTACAGCAAAGCATTTGACAGCATAAGCCACAGTTCTATATTGAAAGCACTAAGCGTGTTAAATATCAACTCAAAATGTATAAACATCATAAAATATATATTATCATAAAATATTACGACAAGAATTAAACAAAAGATTAGAACGACACAAAGAGCTATGGAGAGAAGTATCCTAAATATAAGAAAAATACATAAAGTCAGAACAGAACTCATTAGACAAAAAACAAAGCCTACACATGCCCTCACGTATGCTCTAAAATTAAAATGACAGTGGGCTGGCCATGTATCACGATACACAGACAGCAGATGGACAATTAAGACTACAGCATGGCAAAAGCCCACTGGAAAAAGAAGAGTAGGTAGGCCGAAAAGAAGATGGGCAGACGACTTAACAGAAATAGCGGGAAGTGACTGGCTAACTATTGGCAAAGACAAGATGAATGGAAAAAACTGGAGGAGGCCTTCACCCGAGGAGGGGTTCCATATCCAAAAGTACTAACCTATACTAACACCTAAAAAAAAAATGACCTACTAACAATTATCTGCAAATACCATTTGAAATTGCAAATTAAGGATAAGGAAAAAATAAAGGCTATTATTATTATATAAGTGCGTTTAGAAAGTTGGAAGTTTATTGTTATCAAAATATACAATTGTTATTTTGTATGAGTACTATATATACTAACAAAATTATTATTAATACATTGTAAACATAATCTGTTGCAGTGTTATTTTATAAATTATTTTCACATGTCATAACCAAAATAATCGCATGTTTTCTTGCGAATGCGATTATTAAAAAAGATGCGAATATTCGCAAATGCGAATGCGAATATTCGTTACACCATTAGTATGTACTGCTAACAGTTACGAATCCGGGATGATATCAATAAGTTAACATGGATACGTTGTTAATCACTACCGGGAGCGCGCTGGGTCGGGCCGGGCCGGTGCCGCGCCGTGTCGCGCCCGGATTGTTCTCAAGCTGGTTAGACTAGTCCCAGTTTCGTGCAACGGTCACACATTTTTTGCACTGTGGGAATTTTACTTGTTAACTAATGATGAACTAATGTTGAACGCAGTAACGTGTTTGGATACAGTTTCCTTCATTATAAATATTAAAAAAGTCACGTGGTTGTATGCATGTTTCTTTATACATAATTAAATGTGAACTCAAGGATTTTTTCCAACTGAATGACGACTAGAGCGTCGGATGATAAGCATCTATTTACAAGCATAGCAGAACATGGGCTTCTAATTAAATACTTTCATAATATGTATGTACAGCATTGTCCTCGTCGTCACGAGAAATCAGACATGTCTCACAGGGTTGCAAACATGCTAATTACAAAGGATTCAATGTTTTTAACGAAGAAACATAATGATTGCACACTGGTTCAGTAGTCATAAACAAAGTGATGGTACCAGACAGATCTTTACTTTTAGCAGATTAAAATATTTTATACATGGTAGCTGGGCGAACCGCGGCGCCTAGCTGAAGATCTGCTGAGCCCTACGGCCCTAATGGATTCTCAGTATGGATCTCATTATCTTATGAGTTTTTGTAGTCATTCCTCTATTTAGTTCACAGGCTCGTGTAAGGCCTTAGGCGTCTCGACTTTAGATTCCACGTATTCATTTAATTGTTCTCTATTATTCGCTGGAAATTTTAGGGTATATTTAATTAATGTTAATAAACTAAGAAAATGTTATACGCCATTATGTATGTATGAAGATAATATTATTATGTACATAGCAACGCGCCGCAAGCTTCAATCCTGTCTGTTTTAGACGACTTCGTCTGCACGATACCTAATCCATACACGTGTGAAACACTTTCTAGTTCAGTGTTTGTTACTCTCTAGGTACAGTTCAATTTTTTTCGGCTTGACTGGTTTCGATAGGCAGGTTTGCTGTTGTGTTGCGTACTTAGGGTTCCGCAAAGGACATAAAGATACCGTCCAATCCCTATTTTTTGTCTTAAATATTACACGTCCACGGGTTTTCTAGTGTATCCATGGGTGACAGTTATCAGTGACCATCCGGAGAGCTTATTCGCAAATCTTGTACTGAATACTGACTGAGGGAAAACTAATTTGGGCACCATGCTCGTCAGGGCCATACATCTTTAATGTCTCAGAACGTATTATATTAACATTATTCGACTCAGAAAGTGGACCCGAAAAAGCGTTGGTTAATAATACTTCTGGGGTGTACACGGGCTACTTGCAGTATGTTAGAGAGCTGGTTGTTTTTTATGGAACCAGATGAGGACATGAATAACAGAAGCGGCAGTCGATTTAAAACGTATTTCATTTATGTATAATATAATATCCAATGTCTGTGTTGACTGCAGTCACATAAAATGGTTTGTAGTTCATAGTTTTGTGTGGAGCTAGCCGTAGCGTTTGACATCAAGCGAGTAAATTGTTTCTCTCGTATTTAACTTGTATTAAAATGCTATTTATCTTGGAACAATCATTGGTTTTCCTGAAATTATATCGTAACTAGCTTTTGCTCACGGCTTCACCCGCATGAAAGAGTTTTTTCCGGGATAAAAGTCCCGCTATATATTTACCCGGGATAAAGTTAAATGTTTACAGGGTGTCAAACTATCTCCATAGAAAATTTCATCGAAATCCGTTAGATGGTTTTTGAGTTTATCGCGTACAGTCGCGGCGGGCGTATTTTTTTTATAGTCACTACCAATGATATTTTAATAAAAATGTGTAGATACGGCACCTATACTGTACTCGGCTCTCAAAAACGGTACATTATCCCACACATAGTTAATTTAATATTACAATAACAAACTATAATATGACATGTGAAAGTATTACGGCATATCATAATTCTCATTATTATCATATAGAAAATTTTATCGAACATACATACATACATCATACATACATTCTTTAGACGTCTAACTTCAACAGATTCTGTCACGATACTAAGTCCGATTGTGCTAATTAGCTCAATTGTAGTGTGCCATTTGGAGACTGTTTATAACGCATCTATACCTTTTTCATTATTCATTAGTAAACTTTTATATTCTAGTTAATATTAGTTAAGCGGTATAAGGTATACACAAGATATATGCGTGTAATATGTATTTTATAGCGTTGTATTTCGGCAGTTCCCTATATAACGCCGGGCTGTAGGAAACGTGAAGTGCTGTTCCGCTACATTGAGTTTATTGACGTGTTTGATCTCGCGCACTAATGTTGCTGGCACCGCGCACGTGGTTCATATATTGGACATAATTATGTCTTAAGCGTCATTTACACAAGAAGAGTTTCTCGAATGCGAACGGCGAAAAATTGTAAGCGATTATCGTATGCGAGAACTCACAATAAGATTCTCTCCTATGGTTATTTACATCAGGATAAAAATTCAGCAATAAAGCTATACTCGGATTCGAGTGTCGAAGGCGAGACTCGCTCCTCTTAAATTGTTTACACTACAGGCAAGTATTCGTAGGATGATATTCGCATACGTGTCTCGCCTAGTGTAAACACTACTTGGGCAAGATTCGCATGTGTTGATGCGAGCCTCGAACAAATCTTTCTGTACCGATTTTGTATGAGACTCGCCATTCGAATTTTGAATGGCGAAATTCGTACTATTTGTATACACACGCGGTGACCAAGGAGAGTTTATGGGGCCATACTTGCTTTCGAAAGGCGACAGTCGCATCGTTTGTTTACACTAGGCGATAGATTATAGCATAGCAAGAAACTGCCGCTCGTGTGCGAAAAACGAGCAGAAATCTAGTTAAGTAATGAAACATTTGCCTCAAAATTGCCGTGATGATTTCGAAGACATTATTTGTAAAGGCAACTTTATTGTGAGGTTTATTTACTTACATTGCGACTTGCGAGTAGTCTCGGAATTTTAACTAATCGTCGGTTTAATTTTCCGACATTGACTGGGCAATTTAATGTTCACGCACGAATAACTACTAAGTAAGGGAAAAACCTGATTTTTGTATAAATTGAGGGAAAACGGTTACCAGACTCACTGAGTTTTTCTAATACCTACGGAGCAATTTATTCCTTTTGTCACTGTTGACGAAAGGAATAAATCGCTCCGTGGTGGTAAGAACCGCGACTGCTTGTAAATAGAAACTTCCACTGGATAGCGCAAGCCAATGAGTGGATGTGATGTGATGAGAATCTTTTTAGCAATGACAGCTTCACTTATGACGAGGAATATCAATATCTGAAAGAAGCAAGACCACAGAGGCGCTCTGTAGACAATTTGGTGTATATAAAAATGTACAACATTAGGTACTAAATCCCAATTTGTATATACACCAAATTGTCTACAGAGCGTCTCTGTGGCCTTACCTACAAGTAGCAGTTTCTAAAAATCAAGCCGTAAGTAATTTCGAGGTTCTTTTTTAGTCAGCGACATTTCGAAAGAGTCACAAACCATTCAAACTCAATTGGTTTGTTAAATGGAAAGCTACGAGACGCACTCACGATACCCTTGGTACGCTCGGTGCTCATGGGAGATTAGTTACCATGAGTTAATATGTCCGTGGTGACTGCTTCAAATACAAAATCTATACTAATATTATAAAGCTGAAGAGTTTGTTTAATTGATTGAACGCGCTAAGCTCAGGAACTACTTAACCGATTTTGAAAATTCTGTCACTTACAGGAAGGTACATTACTCCTAAGTGCTATAGGGCTACTTTTTGTTCCTGGAATATATTTTATACGGAAAAACTTTTTCAAGCGGGCGGAGCCGCGAGTATCACCTGTAATAAATATAAAGATATACCTACATAGTTACATTGGAAATTACTAGGTCGAAAATATGAAACATGTATTAATTTCATATTATATTTTTATTTTCAGTATCTTCTTTGTTACAAGATGATTAACTTGTAAATCAAGTTTCAGGAATAAATTCCACGCTATTTGTAATGTTTTGTAAATCAAAGTGGTATGGTTAGTAGTATGCCATAATTAACTAATGCGTAATAAACCGCGCGAAGGTCGCACGCACTTTCCAGGGGCCTCGGCAGTCGCCAGTCGCCTCAGTCGCACGCTGGCGCGCGCCTCACGCGGCTGCCGCGGGCGATCGCTGTGCCGAGCACTATCAGTATTTACATACTTGACGAAACTATTAATTGGGATTGCATTTACATATGTATGTACCTGTTTATAATTGAAATGGGAGCGACTCGATCTTGTGATGCTAATTAGGAAACATTGAGTATATGAGTGTTTGTTCTCCCTAACCTTGATAGAGCGATAGAGGCAACCGTATAACCGAAACGTGTGTACTAATTGCAAATTCCGACGATTAAACTTTTGTTGCCTTAGCTTGGGAATTGTATCTAGAACCTCATGGCTTACACATCTTATAATTCAAATTCAAATTCAAATCGTTTATTCAGTAATTAGGCCCCTAAGGGCACTTTTACACGTCATTTTTTTACAATATTTTATCATCTAAAGATTCTACCAGTGCTTCGGAAAAGCCCACTGACCTGAGAAGAAGCACCAAGAAACTCAGGAGCGCTGCTACCAGACCAATAAATAACATTTATATTTTCACGCCCTTATCCCATAGGGGTAGGCAGACACTATTCAGCGCCACATGCTACGATATTAAGACACCTCTTTCGCCTCCCTTTCTAAACCACTACACCTCCGTGGCGCACTCGTGCTGCATACTAAATTAGCTCTAGCACACATAGCGTGGTTCCGATTAGCATATGCTTGGTTCGCAGGCCATTCCTGACCACGACAGAACGTGGCCCTCCACAAAATACCTAAATTAATTGCGCGAATAAAAGTAATTCTAAGCGATGTGTTGATTTTCGGAAACTGCCCGAGTCGTGGCCCCGGCCGATGAACCTGCCGCCATAGGTTATAGACACAATATGCAAACAGATGTGGTGCCTACAACTTACTTTTTACGAGCAATGTCAGGCGTTCACGGCCGAGGCACATCGCTCGTACAGCCGCTATTCTTTTTTAACGTCCTATTGCTGTTCCGAGTACGAATGAAGATCATTGAATATATATTTAAGACTTAAGACCGCGGAAGTAGCGAATAATATTATCTTTTTGATGAATTAGTACCTAACATAACATGTACATCATACCATTTTTCGCTACTCATCTTATCTCCATCCCATGGTGGCCTGTAAGAGATTGCCACAAGCGATAAGACCGCCAATTGTACCACCTCTCCGTCTTTATCATGTTAAATACAGTATCTTTTGGTGTACAATAAAGTTAAAAAATAAATAAATATTAGCTAAGTTTATGCCCATGGGAACGAACTTCCGTTGGTTTAATGGGGCTGGATAGAGTTCAAACATATTGAACGTGAAGAACCTTTCCCGCTACAAAAGCCCCTAAACACATTATGACGCCAGCGCCATGTACTTAAAGAATCAGATAAAAAATATCGATTATATTCCATGGGGGCAAATTACCGGGATAAAAGTAGCCTTTATGTTAATCCAAAGCATGATCTACCCGTGTGCCAAATTTCATCCAAATCCGTTCAGTAGTTTCTGCGTTTACTTCTAACAAACATCCAAACATTTTCACAAACTTTCGCATTTATAATATTAGTAAGATTTGTATTTGAGGCGAGCAGTTGTAACGTTATGGGGAGATCTAGACAGTATCATGTTCAAACGTAAATATATCATTAACTGAAAAATCTATACTAAACAGATTGACTGCGGAGCACATTACAATGGACCAATACACCACTCAACGTGGAACCGATACTAGCTATGCGTAAAATATTATGATAAGTTTGTATTAAGTTCAAATGTCACCATATCATAACAGTGCTCATCTGTTGTGATTTTTCGCATTAAATTCAATACATGCATGTCATCGGCACGTATTTGAATAGTCTGTCTTGGCCGGGCATTGTCGCCGCTCGGTAGGTCTGCGTCTCCGCGTGTATTGTTCTTTGTCCAGAAACGTCACGCCACCGGTCGTTAATGAAGTATTTTTTTCTAGTGTCTTACGCACGAGTGTATTACTCCGAGTGACCTTGGGCAAAACAATCCGACCGAATTGAGAAGTCGCGAAAGCACGTTGCTGGAGACGAACATACGCGCCTTCGCTATTTAGGAGGGTTACGAGTCATTGAAGGGTGTAGGGCGTGCGAAAGCACGCCGCTCGTCACTACTTTTGTGAATAGGCATAAACTAGGCCGCGTGAGGTGGCGCTTTTGTTCCGATGACCTATCTGTTATTAATCGACACGAGATGGGCGCGTGTACGCGATTTTTTTGTTTTCACGGTAATATTTTACAGTTGATGCGTAACATAAACGACGTGAAATTAAAAACTTGGGTGAACAGTGAACACGCTCAGCGCCGAGCCGCGCCGCCCGCGCCCGCGCCCGCCTTCCTAAAAATAGTTGTGTCGTAAAGTTATGGCGCTAGGACTTGTTTATCTCGCCTTTTATTTTTATAGTTCTCGTTGTGTAATAATAAATTGAATGAGTGGATTTGCGGGGCCGCGTCGCGTCTCGCAGCGCCTCGCAGCGCCTCACCGCGCCTCGCCGCGCCTCGCCGTGTAAACAACACGCTAATCTTATACTCTCGCGAGCGCCCTACTGCCTTATTCGGGCCTCACGAGGTTCCTCTCGCGTACTACTACGCGCTACTTTATCAAAACAAAAAAAAAAAAACATAATTACAGCGCGAACTAGTCAAGGCCTCCCTCCGATTCGAGATGACCTCGGCATCCATGCCATTATATCAAAAATATTCACTTACCGCGCTATATTTTTAATGTCGTCGATAGTAAAGGCTCCGGGGTCGGGTGATATTATGATTGTTCGAGGTAAGCGGCTGTGTCGCTGACTGTAACATACACCCAACATCCTGGGACCTTGAAACTGATAGGAAAAGTAGATCTCGCAATAGGAGCTGGGTACTAGTTAGCACTTCCGCGCAAATACGCATATTCCACTACTGCTGTTGTACATTGAAAATATGTGAATATAATATAATTTATGTCCAATTGATGAGGTCTGGGGTACGATTCCCAGCTCCCGTTAAATTATTAAGACATTTTCAATTTAAAAACAAGAAATTGTCCGCTATTCGGTATCGTACCCTACCAACTTCGCGGGCGGGAATAATGTACGTCTATTGAACTGTGCATGTTCTATTCGAATTTCTCCCTGTTTTTTAGAAGATATAGGGATCTACTTATAAAAATACAAATAACAACAATGTGTGCGTGTAATGTCGGTACACAAGTATTAGTTGTTATTTATGGATATCGGTGCAGAAGGCGGTCTGCGTTGCGCCGCTCGCAGCCAATTATAAACATTTCTCAACACCGAACGACCTTCATATTTAGGCGTTAGACAGTACGACAGACAATTTTTTCGCGTGTTTATACGCTAAGGAGGTCAAGGAAGATTACAGACTGTTTAATAAGTTAGAGGCGCTGCGCGGCTCGGCGCGGTGCAACTAGCTTGGGAGCATTATACGTCCAGTGTACAAACATGTTGCATTGAATGATTGTTTCATAGGATGAGAAAAAATATTTTGGAACGAAGTTCCTTATCGCGCGTTGTGAAAGGGGGCTAGACGGAAAAAATTCTCACGAAAAGTTGTCACGGCACCTTTTGCTATTATCTTACTAATATGAACCTTAAATACAATGCGTAGAAGCTATAATTCTTGAAACGAGTATATTTTTATTTATTTTATTTATTAAAGTCATTAAAACCATTTCTTACTAATCTAATATGAACCTTAAATACATTGAGTAGAAGCTATTTCCCCAGCGTTGGCACGGCACGAGTACAAAAGAATCGAACGTAACATTCTTTTTTCAAATTTTGTTGATTTATTCTACTTTGGTTACTGACATTTATCAATAACAATACAAACGTGCTTTGCTCGCGTTTAAAAATCTACTTTATGTGGTAAGCATAAGATCGAATTTGTGTTTAGTCAATCAAAATTTGTGATAAAAATGCTATGCAATAGCTTTACCGCGGCAGTCTCCGAGTGCCACACGTATTTATTTGTTTTTTTTTGTCTAGAAACTTATGTATTGGAACGGAAATAGGAAAATATTTATATATTTATATAATACACACTCTGTTATATAAATAAAATTTTATTACAATTCCTTCACTAATTAATCGAAAGGAACTTCGTTCCATCCGGGTGTCCCTTGACACCTCTCATTTTTTTTTTGTTTATTAATATTTTTCAGTATTTTCTTTGTTCTTTTTCAAAGTAACATAGGAACTAATAGTTAACTCAGCGTACCTAATCCAAATATAATAGAGAGACGATACATCCCTCCACAATCGCACGAATGAAGCCCTGTTTTACTGGAAGAACACGGGCTGACCCGCAGCACGTCGCGGCGGAACGATCTACTATGACTGTTTCATATGTAGGGGAGCGGGTTATGGGAGCGGTGTGAATATAGGCATAAATACGACTCGTATTTGCTCAGGCGCCACTGGGAAGCCTTCGTATAACATGGACTAGGTTCGGCCCACTCGCTTGACTCGACAGTGCCACGCATTCCGTCGTGAGAGACGCTCGTCGGTTTTTCACTCTGTGCTTATAGGAATTCACGACATTCCAAGCCCCAAGTAAGTATCAAAATATATGTTTATTACAATTTGTGCACATTAATCTTATGACCAGATCTATATAATTTTATGGTTCTGCATTTAAAATATGATAGTTAGCTAGGTAATTATGTTTTCGTTTAAAATCTAAGATGGTGGTCGCTGTTTAATAGGAGCCTACTTCGCTGTCATTACCCCACCATAGCTTGAGAGCTAAAGCTTCTTAGATATATTGGGTTATGAGTAACCATCTAAGAAGCTTTAGCTGACACACGCTTGATTGTTTTTATTTTTCAGATGTCAAAAGCCAAGGAATAGGAATCGCACGACTACGAAAGGCTCTTGGACTGACGATATTTTAGATAATGCGATCAAAAAGCTTCACGGTGATGACACATCTGAAGGAGAAGAAATTCATGATATTTGCGATGACGAGGCTGAACACTCAGAGGAAGAAGCTTTGTGTGACATCTACCTTGATACGGGCAAAGATAATGAATTGTGGTTCCGTAGCAGAAGTTGCGGGAGCTGGGCACATCAAGAATGTTCTGGTGCTGTTTATTCAGCTGCGTACATTTGTGCCTTTTGTTTGGACTTTTAATGTTAACTTATTAATATATGTTTGAGACTGATTTGTAACAATAATTTGAGACTGATTTAATATAATGGCTCCCATTAAACATATGGGATTTATATAGGCTCTCATTTCCCACCATGGAGGGTAATGAGAGCGTCGATGTTTTTTGGAAAAAAGTTTAATAACAGACTAATACCTCATTATAAAACATTGAAGTTATGATTATTTTGTAGTTAGATAACAAAGATTCATGTTCCTGATTTTAAAAAACTATACTTTCTATAAATATGAGTTTTATTGACAATTTCCCTTAGTAGGACCCCATTCCCCCCCGCTCCCCTACGCTTTCCAGTCGGTACCAGTAATATGTCCTGTATCTGTCACCAGCGATGCTCCCTGAATTCCCGTTTATTTCTCAATACGATGAAGGCTAGTTTACAATTTAATCTGAATGGTTCGCATAATTCCACCGGCTCAGGGCACAATACCGCGACAAAATCCCATCTACAATGTCACAAAGGATTATAACACTTATACAAGAATTCTTAATTAAATCTGTTCGCGATTGTGCTCAGAGTGAAACATCTTCATACTCCGACTGACGCTTTGTCCTCTTAGCTACACAGACGAAATTCGACTTCCTTACAGATAAAGCGTTACACACTAATTGTATGTGAAATAAACTATAAAAATACGAAAAGCAACAGCCAAAACTTAGCGAGGAGGTCAACGGTCTGTAAATACGGAAGCCACGGTTTTGGTCAGACGGCACGCACTATTTTAAAGTGAGCTATAAACTCCTCGATAACAACGGGTTCCTGTATGTGTGAGATTAAAAAAAAATACAATGTATGAATCCCATAGCTTGTTTGTACGTCTTCTTCAAAGTTTGTGATGTTACATCGGCATTTAATTTGGAGCAGGCATTCGCAAGATGGTCCCGCACGCGCTCCGGTACGCCAGTGATGGGCTTCTCTAGATGCGCGGAGTGCCCGGCTCGGTACGAGGTGCGAAATCCCACGGGATGCGAGGGCGCGATAGGTGTCGGTCGGTCGCTACCCCGGGCGCTGCAGGCACGCATAAATGTTATCGAGATAGTTGTGAGTTTCTAACATTTTTTTATTTGACTGTGGAGTGTGGACACCATCTACACAAGTCTAGTTTAAAGAGCATTAGAATACTACTGAAAGTCTAGTTTGTCTAGCCTACTCGACACGTTTGTATAATGTTTTCGCCGCATAACACTTTTCATAGTCTTGTTAAGTATAGACCCTCGCCTTGCCCGCAGACTGATTCTGTGCCGCATACGACGTAATATTGTTTTTTTTTAACGGACTCCGATTATGTCTCACAATTAATTGTTTTAAGTTTGATCATGGATAACAGACATAAGCGTATTTTGTGCGCTAATGGTAATGTATATGTAAATACCCTTCGCCGAAATCACATCTTGCAGCATAATGCAAGTGTGTGTACCATACAATGCAACTGGATTTATACATAAATCTAGGAGACCCAGATGATAACAATAAATTAATTCTAAATCTTGTTTTATTTAAACCAAAGCCTATGTATCAATAGAATTAGCGTTTTTTCTGCCCGAGAATGAGAAAGACCACGACAAACAAATACCCAATTAGGTAATTATAATGTATTTATAGTTATATAATTAAATATTTGTAAGAGTTATTAAACTTTTTCAGAAATAGAGGTCTGGATATAATTTAGCCTGAGAAGTTTAACATTGTAGAACTTGTCTAATAAAAATACGTTCAATTAATAACTAAGTATTCATTTTTCAATTACTATGAATGCAATGCAATGCAATCAGCCCTGTATTATATACTTGCCCACTACTGAGCACGGGCCTCCTCTACTACTGAGAAGGTTTTAGGCCTTAGTCAACCACGCTGGCCTAGTGCGGGTTGGCGGACTTCACATACCTTCGAAATTCAGAGAACTTCTCAGGTATGTAGGTTTCCTCACGATGTTTTCCTTCACCGTTATTCACAAAGCGAGCGATAATTCACAAAGAATACACACATAACTTCGAAAAGTCAGAGCTGTATGCCTTGGGTTTTGAACCCCCGGACATTGTCTTGGCAGACCGTTCCATTCCCAACTAGGCTATCGAACAACTATGAATAGTTAAAAGTATTTACCTACTGTTAGGCACCGAGGCACCTAACATTGATTTGCGCTGGATTGCGTGAAAATAAGAACACCACGTGACAGGTAAAATTGGGAATTTATTAATTAAGAAACAATTGGTAGGTACAGCGTACAGTGATATGGAGGCGTGCACCCAGCGTGGGTACGATATGCACCGTATATGTTCCCGTGTTTCTTTCTTGCAGACTTCTTCCAGGTTTCTTGCTGACTTCTTCCAGTTTTCTATTTTTCTTGTTGTCGCTTGCTCGAACTGGCTCGAATATCTTGACGACCGGGCTAGCTTAAGTGGTTCGGGGCTATCCCATAGGGAGAGCCCCGAATTTCAGGCCGTGTTTGGTGGCCGTTACGTGTTATGTAACGCGTACATATTTACTCGTTACGGAGTAATCTGATGTTTGCCCTAAACTATTGATGCCTGGGCATATAGGCATCAAGGGACTCTATTAGGTTACATAACTTAATATCTCCTATGTGCGCCACGGAAAAGGTTATTTACATTACTTACACTAAGTTTACGTTCAATCGACGCACATAGGAGACAATTCAGTTGATAAAGTCATCAATTCTATATATATAATGACCCCGCTACCGTAGCGGGGTAGGCAAAGCCCTACTCTAAGTGATCGCGCCTAGTTACATGCCGGTAGGTTGATACCGCGCATGCGGGGGCGTGATAACGCTATGGGTGATAAGACACGGTTTGACTCGTGTTCTCGCTCATCACCCATCTCGCTCAGATCGTGTATGACCTACTGCGCAGGCGTTGAAGACGCGCATGCGCTGTTTAGTGTATGCGTCCTGCATATATTAAAAAATAAACTATTCATCAAGCCCTGCCCCGAAAGGGGCAGGCAGAAACATTAATCGTTACAAGCTAAACAATTAGACAATTATCATCAAGCCCTGCCCCGAAAGGGGCAGGCAGAAACATTAATTGCTAAATAACAATTATCATCAAGCCCTGCCCCGAAAGGGGCAGGCAGAAACATTAATTGCTAAAATGATAATTCGTAAACAACTATCGTCAATCACTGCCCCGAAAGGGGCAGGTAGAGACATTACTTATCGGAATAAAACTATGTTCAAGCACTGCCCCAAAAGGGGCAGGCAAAAGTGTTAAATGCTTTTTATTTACTTAATTCTACACTTAACAGCTATTACAAATAAAAACTATCACATTCTACTATTACATAAAAAGGTACTACTTACATGATTCACTAACTGTCACATAACACATACACGCAATTCACTGTTCATCCTGCACATCCTCCCGCCGTGCATTGGCCGCTGGGGGCGATGCACCTTCTTCACCGGTGCAGGATGATGTCTCGTCAGCTGGCAGGATCACGATGACTTTCTTGGCAGGCCGGCGTAGAACTCCGCCCCGCGTAGCGACGTCGATGGTGCGCACGATGCCGTCGGGTCCCGGATGCGTTCCGCAGATGCGCCCTCGCACCCATGTGTTTCTGGGTAGGGTGCCGTCGACGATCCGGACCAGGTCACCGATCTGCAGCGTGGGGCCTCTTCCGTGCGGCTCCCGCCGGTTACGGAGCTCGGGGAGGTACTCCTTCAGCCAGCGCGCCCAGAACTCGTCGGCCAGTTGTTGTGCGGCGCGTAAGTTCACGCTAGCGCCGTATGGGTAGTCGGCAGAGAAGCTCGGTGCGGCGATTGGGCCCTGATTGCCCAACAGGAGGTGGTTGGGTGTCAGGGCCTCCGGGTCATCTGGGCTGACGGACACGTGGGTGAGTGGGCGGCTGTTTATGGTGTATTCCGCCTCGGCGAGCAGCGTGTTCAGTGTTTCCTCTTTTGGATGTTTTTCGTGCAGGACCGTAGCGAGTGCGACTTTGACGGATCGCACCAAACGTTCCCACGCGCCTCCCATGAAGGGTGCGCCGGGGGGAATGAAGCGCCAGCGTATGGCCCTCCGAGAAGCCTCTTCCTCGGCTCCCTCGTAGAGCATGTGGCGCAGCTCCTTTTCGGCACCACGAAAGTTGGTGCCGTTGTCCGACCATATCTCCGCTGGGCACCCGCGGCGCGCTATCATGCGCCGCAGTGCCATGATTGCAGACTCGGCGCTCAGGGACGGGACCACTTCTAGATGCACGGCGCGCACGGTGAGGCAGGTGAATAATGCGACGTACCTTTTTTGATGCGCTCGGCCCACTGTGATTGTCAGTGGGCCGAAATAATCTAGGCCGGTGTATGTGAACGGCCTTTGATGGTGCGCCAGCCGACAGTGGGGTAGGTCCCCTGTCAGCGGCTGCGGTGGGCTGGCCGCCCTCATGCGACACTTCAAGCATCGCCCGATGACTTCTTTTACCGTTGGTCGTAAGCGTACGACCCAACGGTGTTGACGGCACTGATTCACGACACTTTCGGCGCCGGCGTGATGCATTTGTATGTGTACGTACTCTATCCAGAGTTTTGTAGCACGGTGTCCGCCGTCGATTACCGGCGGATTTTTTAACTGTTCGGAGACTCCGGAGGCGGCCGCTATCCTGCTGTTGAGTTTAATTGTCCCCTCAGCTATGTATACACTGAGGGGATAGAGGCGGCTGTCACGGGGTACTTGCGCGCCGCTTGTTAAGGCGCGCAACTCGGGTCCGAACGCCTCTTCTTGAGATGCCTGTATTATTAACATCTCGGCGCGGTGCTGTAGCTCCGCTGGCAATGGGGCGTGGGTGCTCGTATTCGGGGTGACGAGCTTTGTTCGCTGCGGTTGTTTGGCGGCTGTAGCGCGCCAGTCTGGATCGCGGCGGGGGTTCCTCTTCGTCCTGACGTGGTTGACGCGTCGGACTCGTTGGTGGAACATCTCAACCGCCTGGAGCACTCTCGCCGTCGCTCGCAGGTAGCGCAACCACGAAGAGAACCGAGTGACGTCTGGCAGGGCTTCGTGTAACCGTCGCTTTTGTGTTATGACGGCGACGGTTACTTTCTTCTCTTCACCCGTCGTGTGCGTAGCTTGGTTGTCTTCAGTGGGCCACGTGTTTGGGTCTTGTTTCAGGAACTCTGGCCCGTGGAACCACCTGTGTGTTGCGTCGAACTCTTCCGGAGTGTCGCGGGTTGCGTCGTCAGCGACGTTCCATTTCGTAGGCACCCATCTCCACTCGGACACCTTGCTGCTCTCTTCGATCGCGGCGACACGATGCGCGACGTAGGGCTTGTAGGAGCGAGCGCCGGTTCGGATCCAGCAGAGGGCAGTTCTGCTGTCTGTCCAGTAAGTGGTCGAGTCCGGTTTTCTTAAGTGTTCGTCTCTGATTGCCGCTGCCATGCGTGCGCCGAGAACCGCGGCTTGCAGTTCCATTCGCGGTATCGATAGGAGCTTGAGCGGGGCCACTTTGGCTTTAGCGGCGACTAGGGTGACTGTTACTGACCCATCGCTGTCCACTGCGCGCCAGTATATTGCTGTTGCGTATGCCGACTCGCTTGCATCTGTAAATACGTGCAGCTCGAGATGCTTCGCAGCGCTGTAATTGAGGTAACAGCGTGGCACTGCGATGTCGCTGGCTGCTTGGAGTCGGGTGAGCCACTTGTTCCAGCTCGTCGCGAGGTCCCCGTCGAGTAGCTCGTCCCACGCCGTCCCGCGTCTCCATACTTCTTGTAATAGTTGTTTGGGCTTGATCGTCAGTGGGGATAGTAGCCCCAGTGGATCGAAGACAGACATTACGATCTTGAGGGCTTGACGCTTGGTTGGTACCTCTTCTTGAAGTAGTTTTGGCGGGATGTTGGTGAGGCGCAGGTCGAAGGTGAGTTGATCATCTTTTGGTCGCCAGATCAACCCGAGGACTCTCTCGCTCTTGTCATCTTGTATCTTCACGGCATCTGTGGCGTCTGGGGTTTCTCCCAGGGCGCGCAGCAGCTCAGGGGAGTTCGAGGCCCACTTCCTTAGTTCAAAATGGGCCTCATGATGAATGTTTCTTACTTGTTGGGTGACTTGTATGGCCTTCTCGACTGTTTCAAAGCTGTCGATGTAGTCATCCATGTAATGCTTGTGCTTTATTGCCGCGACCGCCTCTGGACACTCTTCTTTGAACCTCTCTGCATTGAGGTTCATGACGAAAATTGCTGTGGCCGGCGAACTCGATGCGCCGAATATGAGTGTCTTCATTCTATACTCTTGAGGGGGTGCGTTGTCCCTGCGGGACCCCCGCCATAGGTACCGCAGGGCGTCGCGATCTTCTTCACGGAGTTGTACTTGCATGAACATCTCCGTTATGTCAGCTGTGATTGCTATCGGGTGTTCCCGGAACTTCATAAGGATGCCGGGAAGTGGTTGCAATAGATCCGGACCTGTGTGCAAAAAATCGTTGAGTGACGCGCCCTTGGTTTTTGCGGCCGCATCATGGACCACGCGTAGCTTCTCCGGTTTCCTCGGGTTGAAGACAGCAAAATGCGGGAGGTACCACTTTTTGTTTGGGGTGGTACTCGGCGCTGGTTCTGCGTATCCTTTGGAGATTAGCGCTTCCATCTGTTCTGTATATTTCAAATTTAATTGCGGGTCCTTATCTAGCTTGCGTTCGATGCTGTGTAATCGCCGCAACGTATTTTCGTAATTGTTCGGCATCGTGAAGTTTTCAGACTTCCACAGCAAGCTGGTTTGGTATCTCCCGTCGGTCGTCTGCTTCGTGTTTTCGCGAAGCATCTTCAACGCCTTCTCGTCTGGATCGCTGCGTGGCCTTCTTGGCTGTATATATATGTTGTCTGCGGTGATGAACTCTCTGACCATGTGCTCCATGTTATCATCGGCGGTGGTCGTGTGAGCGACGAAGTTGACCCGATGTCCCAGTGTTCGGGTGCGGCTGCCATGTACGACCCAACCCAGTGGCGTGAGTGATGCCACGGGTTGGTTTTTCTCGCCGGTTCTCGATTCGGTGGCCAACAGCAGATGCCAATTGTCTTGACCGATGAGTATGCGAGGTCGAACTTCTTCGGGGTTGAGGTGTGCGATGAGCCCCTTGAGGTGGCGGCAATCTTGCACCGCCTCTCGAGGGATCTTCTGGGCGGCGAGTCGCAGGTCATCGACTGTGTGTGCGTCGATGGGTTGGTAGCGGTGATCTCGACCTTGACCTCTGATTTTGAAGGAGACCCGACGAGATGTGGTGCTGCTCTTCGTTCTTCCGTCGTATGTGCATATGTGCAGCGATTCTTCAGGGCCCTCGGCCCCTATAGCTTGGGCGAGTTCTTCGTCCATAAGGGTAACGGTTGACCCATCATCGAGTAATGCGTAGGCGTTGAGTGTTTTGTTCGGACCGGAGATGCGTACGGGAGCGATTTTCAGGAAGGATATTCGCGGCGCCCACGCAGAGTTGACTTGTTCATCCTTCACTATTTCTTCATTCTTCGGTTCGGTTGACTTCGGTGGAGAATGAAGTAATCTGTGGTGATAGCGCTCGCAGCCGTCGACGTCGCATGGCTTCGGTTTGCATCTGTGTTGCTTGTTGCGGCGTCTCAGGCATCGAAAACACAAGTGGTGTTTTTTAGCTTCGTCCCATCTTGCGTTTGTGTCGGCGTTCTTGAAGCGCGTGCAGTCGGCGATCGTGTGGTTTTGGTTGCCACACAGACTGCATGTCGGCGCGCTTGTCTTCTCCGCTGCAGTGTGCACCCGCTGTTGTCTCCGTGGTACCCCGTCGTTGCTCTTGACAGGAGTGCGGTCAACTATTATTTCGGCGGAGGCGAACGGGCTGCAGTAGTCGGCTTCGCGCATTATGAAGCGATTGAATTTAATCAAGTCTGGCTCTTCAATTTGTTGCGAAGCGGAGAACTCGTACCATTGTCGTTTGAGTGTTGGTGTGAGCTTCTCTGTCAACCCCTTTGTGACTTCGGGGTTGTACATATAGAAAGTGCAGTTGAGCGCCTGTAGTGTCCCGATGATGTTTTGGATTCTTGTAGCGAAGGTGCACAAGTCGCGCGGTGACTCGGTGAGCCTTGGTAGCGCGCGCAGTCTGTCCATCTCGGCCATGGCTATTGATTCGGGTCTTCCAAAACGGGTTTCGAGAGTCTTCATGACCCCATTCGGGTCGGCGTTCGTGATAAGTAGGCCTTGCACTGCTTCTCTTGCTATTCCGCGGAGGCTGCGGCGTAGGCGGGACATGTTTTCAACCGGTGTGAAATGGCACGATGTCTCGCTGTATGCGGCGCGGAATGTTAACCACTCTTGATGGGCCCCACTGAAGTTAGGTAATTCGGAGTACTTCAGGGGCTGTCTATATTGTGCGGCTTGCACGGCTTGAGTGATAGCTGACGCCAATTCTTGAAGCTCCGTTTTTGTTTTAGGAGCGGTAGGCGTGGCCCCCTGCGGGGGGTGCGGGGGGTTACGTGTGTCGATCGCGGGCTGCTTGATGTGGCCCGTGTTCGGCGGATGTTGTGAAGCGTCGGGGTTCGGTTGCCAGGATGCGTCTGTGATCGCTGGTGTATGCTTCACGGCTTGCCAGGCGGCGATGACTGGCGGCGGTTGCGCAGCCCTAAAACTCGGCTGCCAGGATGCGGCGGTGATCGCTGGCGGCGGGGCTTGCGTTTCGGCGGGTTGCCAGGACGTGGCGGTCGTCACTGGCAACCGTTGCGAGCTATCGAGGTGCTGAGGCGGCGGGGGTGCGGCGGTGACTCCCGCCGGTACAGATGCCGGGATGCGCCAGGACGCGGCTGTGGTCGCTGGCGCATTCTCTTCGTGGCTTTGTCGAAGCCAGTTGTTGACGCGCTGAGATTGTTCGGCTTCAGTAATACTGATGACGGAATCGACGTCTTCATCGGCGCTGTCGTCGGCTTCGATTTCGGCCAATTTCGCGGCGGCCAACTCGACTCTTAATTTAGCGAGCTCAGTTTTGGCTTGAGCGAGGCGACGTGCTTTGGAAGTTTGCTTGACAGAGGAGGATGGCTTGCTTCGTGGCGGCTGGGGCGGCGTCTTCGTCGTGGCGGCGGTCTGCTCCTCCACGACGGCGTCGGCGACGGTCGGCTGAGACGATTCTTCTGTAGTCGTAGTTGCAGTAGTTTCAGTCGCTGTCGCTGACGTACCGGTCGCAGTCGCCGAAGCGGTCTGCCTTCCCACGGACCTAGTCACGGGCATTCTTAATCACGGCAATCCGGCTCACGAAGGACCAGAATGTTAGGCACCGAGGCACCTAACATTGATTTGCGCTGGATTGCGTGAAAATAAGAACACCACGTGACAGGTAAAATTGGGAATTTATTAATTAAGAAACAATTGGTAGGTACAGCGTACAGTGATATGGAGGCGTGCACCCAGCGTGGGTACGATATGCACCGTATATGTTCCCGTGTTTCTTTCTTGCAGACTTCTTCCAGGTTTCTTGCTGACTTCTTCCAGTTTTCTATTTTTCTTGTTGTCGCTTGCTCGAACTGGCTCGAATATCTTGACGACCGGGCTAGCTTAAGTGGTTCGGGGCTATCCCATAGGGAGAGCCCCGAATTTCAGGCCGTGTTTGGTGGCCGTTACGTGTTATGTAACGCGTACATATTTACTCGTTACGGAGTAATCTGATGTTTGCCCTAAACTATTGATGCCTGGGCATATAGGCATCAAGGGACTCTATTAGGTTACATAACTTAATATCTCCTATGTGCGCCACGGAAAAGGTTATTTACATTACTTACACTAAGTTTACGTTCAATCGACGCACATAGGAGACAATTCAGTTGATAAAGTCATCAATTCTATATATATAATGACCCCGCTACCGTAGCGGGGTAGGCAAAGCCCTACTCTAAGTGATCGCGCCTAGTTACATGCCGGTAGGTTGATACCGCGCATGCGGGGGCGTGATAACGCTATGGGTGATAAGACACGGTTTGACTCGTGTTCTCGCTCATCACCCATCTCGCTCAGATCGTGTATGACCTACTGCGCAGGCGTTGAAGACGCGCATGCGCTGTTTAGTGTATGCGTCCTGCATATATTAAAAAATAAACTATTCATCAAGCCCTGCCCCGAAAGGGGCAGGCAGAAACATTAATCGTTACAAGCTAAACAATTAGACAATTATCATCAAGCCCTGCCCCGAAAGGGGCAGGCAGAAACATTAATTGCTAAATAACAATTATCATCAAGCCCTGCCCCGAAAGGGGCAGGCAGAAACATTAATTGCTAAAATGATAATTCGTAAACAACTATCGTCAATCACTGCCCCGAAAGGGGCAGGTAGAGACATTACTTATCGGAATAAAACTATGTTCAAGCACTGCCCCAAAAGGGGCAGGCAAAAGTGTTAAATGCTTTTTATTTACTTAATTCTACACTTAACAGCTATTACAAATAAAAACTATCACATTCTACTATTACATAAAAAGGTACTACTTACATGATTCACTAACTGTCACATAACACATACACGCAATTCACTGTTCATCCTGCACACCTACCTATTGTTTTCTTAAGTAAATATCATTATTTGTGACTGCCTCGGTGGCGTAGTTTTATTGCGTATGCGAAACGAGTACGATTTGTGCGCTGAGGTCTTGGGTTCGAATCCCGGGTCGAGTCAAAAATATTGTGACTGGGTTTTTCCATCTTAAAAATTACTCAGTCGCAGCTCCGAGTTAGGAAGTTGGCGATGTGATACCCCCGTGCCTCGGAAAGCACGTAAAGCCGTTGGTCCTGCGCCTGATCTCTCTCCGGTCATGTCGGATTGCCGTCTCACCGGACTATGAGAGTGAAGGAATAGCGAGTGCACCTGTGTATTGCGCACACACTTGTGCACTATAATATCTCCTGCGTACCTGGTTGATCTCCGTTGAGATTGGCCGCCGTGGCCGAAATTGGCTAGGAGGATTTATTTATCATTAGCTGTGTACCAAGAGTAATAAATATATTATTTAATTACCATTTTTATGTTATAGGTACTTACCAAATAAATACAATCTCGATATCAGCTGTTATTCATAGAAAACCTCTAAATTATTAATGATTCCTTACGTTTACGCGAATGTTAGACATTGAAATTAAACTATTATAACGGATTTACCCGTGACTACGAAGTGTTGCAAAGCCTTCGAAACGTCGGGAGAAAATAAAATAAAAAACCACGAAATCCGTTATAATCATTAATACACCAATGGTTATAATAGTTTAATTTCAATCTCTAAATTATTATGAAAATGTTAAGTAGTTATTTTTTGTGGCTTCCAAATAAAATAAATCTTTCTGATTCGGATCAGGAAAAGTATATTCTGTAATTCTAACATTTTCTTCATTTCAAGACGCGTTAAATCGATGTCGAGCGATGTAAAACGTTGTATAGAAATTTGCCATCATTCTTTATATTCGGTTAAGGGCCTGCGAGTTCTGTGGGGTTTATTCGTTTATAAGCAGAGGTCATTTACCGCCAACTACCCACTCTTAGTGATGAAAAACTAATTTATGAAGTAATTGATAGACATTGAAATTTTGTGTGATATATTTCTTTGTCGAACACAATAAAAGGTAATGGTAATAAATGCTCCTATTTTCGTGTAAAAGAAATCCGTTTTTTTTTTAATTATTATGATAAGTCAGTAAAACTTTAACACTAGGACAGATTCAATATTTTAAGATGGTTACTTAAGTAACAAGTAACAACCTTAGCTCAGCTAAGTAGTTTAGTGGAACGGATATTTCAATATCTTTGTAATTATAATTATACAAAAAGTTAGTACAATTTGCGCCTAAAAAATGTAATCAGAATATACATTTTCATAACGATTTTCATTGGTAAATAGATTATTTAAATATCCTTAAGATTTTACGGTAGCCGCGTATAAGAACACGATAAATTATTTTTTTACTTTTTGATCGAGAAAATGAGTTTTAAAATTCGTTGTTATTTGTTCAAGGCCTTCCAATATTATTGAACACGTGTATCCCTGTACCTGTGATTAAAATGTAATAAAATAATAAATGATATTAAATTTGCTTACATTTTAATACAGAGCTTTTTAACTTCGTCATCGTTCGCATGTCTTGCTATGCCTTGTTTATTTTTTGAGCTTTGGTATGTGTTCCATAAAGTCGTAAGTAACCATAGACACAACAATAATTGTTCGTTTGACCGACATTCTTGTCAAAATTTCTATACAGCACTTCTAACGTATTTTGACTAACTGACAAGGCGCACGGTGCGCGTTGTTATATGCGAATACTATGTGGTGCAAATTCGCATATGTCTAGTTCCAATGTGAATAATCGATCTATTGGTGAGTTATTAATTATGATGAAGAGTGTTTGTGTCATTACTCATTACTGTAGGTAGTGACTCTGTAGAACCTCTCAACGGTTGTTAGTCGCCGCGGCGTGGGTCGGCTCTCTGCGTTGAACCTCATTATACAAGTCTTTAGAGTACATAGCTCGTTGTGCTTGCATCAAACTAAGGATAATATAATGACACGTTACAAGTAGAGCACACAGCAAAAGTCTACGGCGACCAGGCGTCATAATTTTATAGGATTCCTCCCAGTTTGATTGATATTCGGAAGGATATTAAATAACAAAACTCACACCCAATTTTCACACCCGATCCGATATTCGATAGGGTACTTCCCGTTGACCTAGAATCATTAAATTTGGCAAGAAACAAGTAAAGGAAAAAAATCTGAAAATCGTAAATATGTACTTACGGTTAACAAAAAAAAAGGAATTTGCTATTACAAACTTTTTAAATTTGATTAAATCTATACATATTAATAAAATTGGAGTGTCTGTTTGTAATATTGAAATAACCGTTTTTTACTACATCTATATGAATATATATACGGTACATACACCAAAATATCATTTTTTAAAATTTTTGTCTGTCTGTCTGTTTGTTCCGGCTAATCTCTGAAATGGCTGGACCGATTTTGACGGGACTTTTATTGGCAGGTAACTGATGTAATAAGGAGTAACTTAGGCTACTTTTTATCCCGGGAAAATATAAAGCGGGACTTTTATCCCGGGAAAACTCATTCACGCGGGCGGAGCCGTGGGCAACAGCTATAATTGATAAATTTTTGGCAAACTATTGACCTTACCTACAAGTTTGTACGGAACCGTCGGTACGCGAGTCCAACTCGCACTTGGTCGGATTTTTAATATCAGAGCATCAAAATATTTTATTAAATCTTTGGGTTTGTTTTTTGCAATGTTTGTGGTGGCTTTATCCAGAGTTCGAAGAGTAATGGTGGTCCTACTCATAACTGGTGACACTGGGGGAGTGGACCGAACAGGAGGCGTGCAAAGGAGGGGGAGGGGTGTTACGCGCTGTCAATGTCTCTCTGTGCTTATTGTTGATGAAGGAAAGCATAAGGGGTCCATCGGCTATCATATGCCACGTTAAATTATTTGTATCCTCGGTATCATGTTCTGCGTCCTAGTTAGTTGTAAAGCCAATTAGCCGTTGCCTCTGATGTAATCGGGGTCGATTCCCGGACGAGGCGGATAGTTGTTTACACATGATTCGCATAGGAGTCTTGTTAATGCTATTATGTATTATAAAGTCTGTGACCTTCCACTTCCGTGAGTAAACTTTAATTACCTACCTTGGAAAACTAAATCTAAAATTCAAGTACAATAAATTTTTCATGTAAGGACCACAGGAAGTACATTACTTACATTTACTTACACAAAGACTATTTTTACCCACACTACAATAGTTTAAAAACTTGACACTAATTGTTCTTATATTCTTGCGCTGTCGTCTATTTAATCATATTGTCATAAAATTATGCCCAAGAGCAGTTTGGTATTAAATATATTGAATTCCGTTACTAGAGTAGTAACGTATTGAGCGTATGTTTCCATCGGTGGCCGGCGCTGCGTCATCGACCTAGCAGCAGAGATGTTCAAGATACTTCATAAAAGTATCTGAAATACAAGTTACAAGATACTTGTAAATAAAGGATTTGAGATACCAGATACAAGATACTTTTGAAAATGGTATCTAAATACTAGATACAAAATACGTATCTTCTAAATACTTTTTTCAAATAAGATACCTTTTGAAATTATTTATTTATAGCCTTGAATGACGAGACGAGCGTGCCGTCCGCCTGATGGTAAGCGATAGGACCACCCATAAACAGTAGCAACAACATCCAGCACCTTGAGTTACAAAGTACTGTGTGCCATTCCATTCCACTGCGCTCGTCATCCTGAGACATAAGATGTTAAGTCTCATTATGTCCCGTAGTTACACTGGCTACAATGTCCTTTAAACCGAAACAGAACAGTGCATGCAAACTGCTGCTTGGCGGTAGAAATAGACATTGCGGTGGTGGTCTCTCATATGTAAGAGTCCGTCTGGGTGGTCCGTCATACAATACCATAAAAAAAAATACGTGTGGCACTCGGAGACTGCCGCGGTAAAGTTATTGCATAGCATTTTTTATCACAAATGTTGATTGACTAAACACAAATTCGATCTTACGCTTACCACATAAAGTAGATTTTTAAACGCACGTTTAGTCTTGTTATTGATAAATGTCAGAAATGCAATGGTCATCACAACCAAAGTAGAATAAATCAAAATTTGAAAAAAGAATATTACGTTCGATTCTTTTGTACTCGTGCCGTGCCAACGCTGGGGAAATAGCTTCTACGCAATGTATTTAAGGTTCATATTAGATTAGTAAGAAATGGTTTTAATGACTTTAATAATATATACAAATGTTGTGGATAGCCTACTGAAGGTGAAACGTCCCACGACGTGGAAGCGTTCCCTACTTCTAAACTACACGTCGGTCCCAAAAATAGTCCCACGCAGTGGAAGCTAAATTCGGAAGCCGGAATCGTAATTTGTAAATCAAGGAATATCTATGCATTAACCACTATCAATCACCTTTAACCACACTGAGTCACAAAATTCCTCCGCAGGTCATGTTTCGCCGGAGAATCTTGATATCGCGATTCATAATTTGTACGTATCCGTAGCAGCGCCGCAGCAGCGCCATCTCTCGGCGACGTGATGGGACTACTCCTTTGTATGAGGTGTTACATAAATTAAATAAAAATATACTCGTTTCAAGAATTATAGCTTCTACGCATTGTATTTAAGGTTCATATTAGTAAGATAAAAAAGATGTCAGGTTATTTTCGTTACGGAATTTCTGGATTCGGTCTCCAGTCTCCACGCTCAAGGCCCGCGATAGAAGCTATGCAATAGCTTAAAAATTCAAATGTTGAACGTTTTAGATTTTAGAAGCTACTGTGTTTATTAAAAAATATGAGTAAAAAGTATTAAAATTAGGTTCTGCTGATTTAATAAAGTTCATTGAGATTTATCGGAATCAGGAGACACACTGAAAATCAAAATTATAAGACTCAATGCCCTCATGTTTTCAAAAGAAGACAGAAACCAGTTGAATACAATGTTTGGTTAACCAATTATAGCATGTGCTATTTACACAAACAAATCAAGAATGTTACGTGTTGATTATTTAAACCATGCAAGTCATATATTGCTTCAATGTAATTGTATGCAACAGGCAAGAAACTTGCAACGTGTATATGGGCTTAAATGAGCCGTTAATGTAAAAAATGCATAGATAATTAGTAAAAGTATCTTAGCAAATTAAGTATTTATAAAATACTAAGATACTAAAAAATTGTATCTAAATACAAGATACAAAATAAAAATTTAAAAAGTATCTTAGATACAAGATACTAAATACGTATTTTGTATCTTGTATCTGTATTTCAGATACTTGTATCTAGATAAATCACATCTCTGCCTAGCAGAGGCCTATAAAATACCAAAGAGGCCCATATGCTAATTGGTATAGGTCTGCGACATAAACCACTCTCACTTCAGCTGATTTATTACAACTATATCACTATACTATGTAATAAAGCTTATTGCAGAAAACATGTTTTTACATTCTTTTCTCGTTAATAGATCGGCTTATATTGCGATCCTAAATTAGCTGGCTATCGGCGAGGGTTGATTTCTAGCCACAAGAATACTATTTTAATTAGTAAAACAAGTTTTTTTTTATTATTGGATTGTATGACGAGACAATCATGCCGTTCGCCTGATGGTAAGCGATACAACCACCCATAAACAGTAGCAACACCATCCAGCACCTTGAGTTACAAAGTACTGTGTGCATTCCACTGCGCTCGTCATCCTGAGACATAAGATGTTGTCTCACTATGTCCTGTAGTTACACTGGCTACAATGTCCTTCAAACCGAAACACAACAGTGCATGCACACTGCTGCTTGGCGGTAGAAATAGACATTGCGGTGGTACCCACCCAGAGGGACTCTTACATATGAGAGACCTACTACAAGTTGTTTGAATGTCATGTTGACGCTGTCAAGTGTCAGCTACTTACTTGACACTAGTATAAAACTGACAATGCAAAGAGTATAATATAGTATACTACGGAAATGACAATGGCATCAGCCAATGGATGTAGTTAGGGTGAAAAATCGTGTCCAATACAGTAACAGACTAGCCTCCTTATATCAAGATATAAAATAAGGTCAGCGAACCATGGATGTAATTATTGAACCTCGCCTACCCCATCAGCGAGGCGTGAACTTGCGTTCTCCTACACTCATAAACATTCCATTAGTATACGTCACAAGTCCTACATCATTACATTACACAACATTAT
The DNA here is from genome assembly GCA_947568825.1 of Sphinx pinastri. Taxonomy (NCBI): domain Eukaryota; kingdom Metazoa; phylum Arthropoda; class Insecta; order Lepidoptera; family Sphingidae; genus Sphinx; species Sphinx pinastri. The sequence goes on along the minus strand of OX387627.1, from coordinate 412,544 downwards.
GAGTTATGACATTCGGTAGGCATGCGAACGGCCTGAGAGAATCATGTTCCTGTAGAAATTTCCACTATTCATGTAGGGCATGGTGTTTAAAAATATATGTGAAGTAACGCGCGGCCGTGATGGCCCCACTATCGCGCTTGTGTGTGTACGGACTACGGCCGGGTAGTGGGTACGAGCTGCGCCGTAACAAACGCATGCGTCATGACTCATGGGGCCCAAGTCCCAACGTACTACGATTACGCTGCTTATTAGAAAGAAAGAAAGAAAGAAAGAATAATTTATTGTCGCGGTACACGTTATACATAAAAAAAAAGCAAACAAAGTACAATATAATATTCACCGCGACAACTAGGTGGCCATCTCAGCATAAGCTGTGCTATGGCAAACCAAAACACAGCACTGATTTTCAGTGGCCACCTAATGTACTGAACGTACGGGCGCCAAATCAGCCATAAACCACAAATATATTTTAATAAAAATTATAGTACTTGATATTATATATTATATATTAAAATTATATATTAGTAGGTATTACCCGAGCCGCAGCGCGCCGCGAACTCTACTCCTTGACCGAAATCTACGTCAAGCTATGCGAGAGATATTCATGACTCTTGATCAATATTATTTTTGTATAAGATTTATCCCAGTAATTGTTTAAGGTTATCAATGTAAAATAGTATTTTATATTGAAACTATATTTAAATATTTTGTTTCGATATTTTCGAAACCTTTTATAATAGTTGATTACGGAGAAATTAAAAACTTTCAAAGGTGTTTTTAGGTGTATAATCACGGTAATATTTTTACCACTAAATATAATAGTAAACATCCGCCGAATTATTGTTTACAGCGACGATATAACAGACACACTTTTACGTACGGTACAAAAGCTACGCTATGCTATATATCGGTCTGTATGTGGCATGAAGTCCCAGAGGCCCGCGGCGCGGCGCGGCACGGTCAGGCACGCCGCGCCGCCGCGCTGGAAAAGCGTTCTTTCTCAAGGCCAAGTTTGTTTTTACGTCGTTTGGATTTATTTCAACGTTCAATTTGTGAATAATTAATGCTGATAGCTCGTTCCGGTTGTTTATGGCGACGAAACGACGGCGATTAACGGAGGTTTGAGGTCGCCAGGCGCCGCCTGCCGTCCGCCACCGCCGCTACCAATGGGTTTTGAACAACTCTCAACTGGAGTCAACTAGATCGTTGTTCTAATAATCATATTCAATATCAATAGACAATAACTCTTACTAAAATGAAGCTACAGATTAAACAGTAAAATATGCGTAGGCATTTTATTACAGTGTGATAATCAAAATTCAATAAAAAATATTAGCGTTCGTAAATTCTGGTACACAGATTACAATAATAAAACTTTACGTAGGTACTCTTTAATTATGTTACTCCAAGCGCGGCGGATCGAATAATTACATTTGTTTAAAAAATATTGTTATTACACTCCCTGGGCGTGTTTTTTAACCGGCTTCAAAAAAAGGAGGTTCTGTATTCAGCCTGTATGTATGTTAGTTTGTATGTCCGCAATTTTCTCAAAAACTACTCAACCTATTTGGATTTTCTTTATTCAAATGTATATTTTTTAGGGAAGGTTTTAATATATAATTTATTAGGATCTGATGAAGATCTTCGGAGATAGACAATGGAACTCTTCAATAACTAACAGCAGATGACCCGCGAATGCTGCAATCGTATATCTATGATGTATTGTTTACACCATTCCATAATTAACTAACAAAAAAGTAATAAATAAAAACTTTTTAACAAAAAATAAAACCGTGTTCAAAACCACTACAAGCCAAAAAAATATTTAACTTTATATACGTATACTAGCATTTGCTCGCGGCTCCGCCCACGTGAAAAAGTTTTGAACAATGAGTAATATATTTTAAAAAAATTACACATTTCATGCTCGAAGAAATAAAACTAAGATCTCCAAAGTAAATAATTTAAACCGTAGCACTATATTTGTTATCTAAGTTTCAGTACACACTCGTAATTATTTCTTTGTAATGACTAATAACCAATTTAAAAAATATGAAAGGATAATCGTGAAATATTATAGGAAAAACAAAATGAAAGACTAACAATAATAACTATTGTAATAAAAAAACCTCCTGATTATAATGTTTAAGATTTAATAATAATCTAACTCTATTTACATACGATAATAAAATCCATGAAATAAAATCGATTGCATTCAAAAATCGGTTGAACAATTCCTCCCCTTTTTTAGCGCCGTTTGGGGATGAATTTCAATAAATACGAAACGCGTCTTCCATCAATTCTGTTAAAAAAGGTTTATGCAAAATTTGAAGTAGATTGGACCAAGGAATCACGTTGTCCCATACAAACTTTGCCCCCCTTTTTCATCCCGTTAGGCGTAGAATTTCGAAAAATCCTTATCGGACGCCTACGTCATACAAAGAAAACACCCTCCAAGTTTCCGGCCTCTACGATCAGTGGTTTAGGCTTTGCGTTGATCCATCAGTCAGTCATTCAGGAAAAAGCCTTTTATATGTATAGACATAGATAGATTTGGAGTCGGTGCCTAATTTAAATTGACAGCTATTATGTTTCTTTAATAATAGGTATATCAGGAACCAACCCGCTAAACTGTAGAGAAATTTAATATCAGGAAAAGCCACTAGACTTCGATGAACAATTTCCCATTAAAAAAAATCTAATGAATTGCGCATTATATTTTAAAGAAACACTCATTTAATAAACTAAAAACATGTGGTTTTGTAAAGGTAAATACTCATTAAAATATTAACTACGCACTTGACTGCCATACATAATGTATGAAACCGTGGCGTTTCCTTTCCTCGTAATGTAAAGATACTCCTTCCCTTTCTTTTATATCAGCTCCACTTCTCCTTACCTAGCCCTATTCCCGTCCCCAATGTCCGTGTCCTCTGTACCTATCAGCCCGTGCTGGTTGTTCATTATTTAATGTAGGTACTTTCAATTATTTAATTGGTATATGTACCTTTGTTATTGTCTCTACCTTGTCATGACTTGTCATAAGTGCCTTTTTATAAGCCTACTTCATCAATAAATGATTTTATTTTATTTTTATTACATACATACATACATTTATTTGAGTAACCGAGATATATTATGACACTTCTGTCTGCGAGTTTATCGAGTCGAAAACGCCATTAACAAAATGCCTCTAAATTGAAGTAATTTGTATCCTAATCTATAAGGTCCTCGTTTATCGTTGACCCCAGGCGGAGGGAGCCAACCGATCTTGTTTACTCGTGATTTATCTTATTTTAAATACGTTTGCAAGGCGTCTAAGAACTTTAAAAAAATTAGGTTTTTGAAGTTTTAGAAACTCGGGTTCGAAATATTTCATAAGTATAATTATTGTTTGTTTTACTCTTTGAGTAATAGAGGAGACCCATGATGAGCAGTGGGCAGTATATATAACACAGGGCTAGTGTTATTTTTATTCATAATTTGTTTGTGTATTGACACACATTACAAAATAGCAGTAGAAAACATTATATTCGTGAATATCTGGGCTCGTCAGCGTCAGCAAGTTAACTGATGGTTGGCTCGCCCCGGCGACCCGCAGCGGGACCCAGGATATAAAAAGCACCTGCGCTCGGGCCAGGCCGACACTAAATTTAGTTTCAGCCACACAACACACGTGCGTGTAACTGCACGTGATTTGTCATTGAGAGCAAAGGGTCACGTGAGGAAATGTTACGCCCTCAGATACCGATACTTGGACCCTTCATATTGAGTGTGGAGAGCATACAAAGTGTGTAAGATGGTCCAGATGCCTCACTGTAGGTGTGAAATGTATTTTAGGTATTAGGTAGAATGACGCCGAGCTGTCGCCAGTTGCATTTGCCACGCACGGGCTGGCGATCACAGTCCAGTAAATGAATAATAACCAAATATTTTAGCGACCTTCAAATCTGGGTACTCTGTACCACGTCCTCGAGGTTCTTTATACCACGACACACATAAGTCACTATTATGTTAGGTTAATGGGTGTATTTAAAATTTAATCTGGACTAAAATTTGATTTAAAGTTAAACGGAATATTAGGTTTATACTGACTATGACAACTATAAATTATTAAGTGTAGGTACTTGAATAGGGGATGGGGAGGGAGGGGGGTATTGATTATTCCAAAAAGTTCTTTTACATCGTATTTGTTAGTGAGCCATAGCTTAGTAAATTGGTAATATCCTAGTATGTAGTACATGTATGTTTGTGCATATTGCGTGTCATCGGGACATACAGCCGCGACCCTGCGGATCGATGCTAGCTACCATCACGGCAGCACGCGGCACAAGGACACACCACCGGGACGCGCACCAACTACTAATGTGCCACAATCCAAATACACATCCCTATACCGTTGTATGGAATAATTTTGTTTGTTGGGCTTTTTCGTAATGCTTTATGTGTGATACGTGAAAATTGTATTGTATCGACGTTTTTGAGAATTTGTAATTCATGTTGTTAATGCTTTCGGACAGCTTCGCAGTTGTGTGCTAGCTACCTTTACTAATGAGCGTAGTTAGGTTTTCCACCACTAAGTACGGATTGAAATTCTCTACAGAGGTTCGAATTTTTTACAAAGTCTCAGGAAAGCATGTTTCTTAATGATAGTTTCATATAGCATTAGTGACAATATTTAGCAATAAACTTCCGTAACTTCAATAAATCAGAGATGCTTCCCGGACCGTACCCTCTACCTGTGGGCCTACAGTCTGCGCACTCCCCGGTACTCCATCGTTCCTTTTTCTAAAACGCTATTGTTATTGAACGATGTGCGGTAATTTCACGCGCGTTAACTCTAAATGGTAATTGGGTCCCGTTGGATGTGTTGTTCCCGTCGCCGCGCGAGATGCGCATATTTCCACGCGATAGCGGCTTCTACAAAGGCATACAAATATCCAAATTAAATTTAATAACTTAAATACACGCGATCAGCGCCGGTCTATAAAACGTTTTATTCAATTAGTTTGTATCGCCGTGAGAGCGACTCACAGCCGCGCGCCGCCAGCCGTGCTCGCTACGAATCTTTCTACATTCTGCCTGTCTGTAGTTACAACATGACCATGATACATCGCACCCTTAGAACGAAAACGACACAATTCAAAACAATCGAAAATTGAGTTATCGTCATAAAATGACTGAAAACTGGTCCCTTTTTCATAAAAATATAATAAAAAAGGCCCGATATAACAGTTTGGTTCTTTTCCCGCTTGAATATGGCTGTGTTTGAACTATTGTTGTATTGAGAACTTCGATTTAGGTAATTTTATGAAGATAACTCAAACTTCGATTTTTTTTGAATTGTGTCGTTTGCGTTATATAGGTTCGACATGTCTGCCATCATCAGAACGGCCAATCACAATTCAAGTAGACTTTCGGTCGTATTTATCTGTAACTGGAATTTGCATTCAGCAAAATATATTGAAAAATTTATAAGTAACGTGCTGTGATTTGTTTTCTAACTTCCGGAGTCCCGAAGTAACTCTATCAGGATCTGTAATGTATATAAGAGCGTAAACCTATACGTGGATGTGGAGGTTTATGGCGGCATCAGAGCTTTAGTACGACGTTATTGGAGCTGATGCGCCGTAACCGAGGTCTGCATTACTACTTTGTGTAAGTGGCTTTGTGTAATCTCATCCTACTAACTTACCACAATTTCATACATTACCGTCATGGGTATTATATTCCGGTGTCTATTCTGTGTGACTTAGTCAGTCTTGATAAATTTTCAATCAACAAGACTTTTTCGCTGAGTAATTTTTTTAAGGTATTTACCTACAGTTTCGTTATAAGTGTGTTTTTTGTTAGATAAGTAATTTGCACGTTGGGACTGTAGGCTTTCTGCTATTGAAACATTTCTTTAATCATAGCAAAGTATTTCGGAAATCCCGTCACAAAGTTAAGAATTCACCCACACAAGTAAACCAGTGAAACAACGTTCGCGTTATCAATATAAGAACGTTCCAAATAATATTTTCTGTAACACTCAATACAAACCATTACTTATAATAAACGTTAAAGATATCTTGTTATAAAAGGCGTAAAGGAGTTATAGGGCGCACAATGGGCTGGAAAGGTTAAATAACTTGGCGTAAGGAGTTAACGCACATCAAGGTAAAAATCATTGAGCGAGCGGAGAGCTCCTGCGGGGTAAGGCACGATGCACACTGTTCCGGCACGTTATCGGTACCATTTAAGATTAGGGAATATTTAATACAAACCAGATTGACCCAGATCTCATACAAAATAAAAACAGGTGTTTTACTGTTCAAAATGTATTTAATAAAAACTAAAGAGATTGTAACCTCTGCTAAATTTACTTAGAATATGTTAGCGAGGTGTATGTTGCCTATTAGGTGGCGATTGGGCGGTGCAGTACCGATCTGGTTCCCGGGGCTATAAGTGTGTGTCGATCTTTAATCGCTAAATCAGTGGTTCCCAAAGTTGACCGGGCCGCGACCCACCTAACAAAAGCTTCCAAATTCTGGACTCACCTCTTGGCTGTTGTGAAGTAATTTTAATAATTTTCTCGAAAATTTTAGTTACTTTTCTCGTCTATCATGGGCCGTCCGGTTGTTGGCTGGGTCGGTTGATGTATTATTATATTTCTTAGAGCCCACCCAATATTTCCTGGCGACCCACCAGTGGGTCGCGGCCCATAGTTTAAGAAGCGCTGCCCTAAATAACCATTTTTCAATAGCTATTATACTTGATTCTGAGCCAGCGCCTTTCCCCACGCTACATCAATTCTAATGTCAAGTGTTGTATAGATTGATGTAGAGTTGCTCCACAATATCGTCGGTGTAAGGGTTTATGTAACGGCAGAAATAAGCTTCTTGTACTCTGTTAGGCCGATACAAACGTCGGTAGCTCATAATTTAATATTCAAGTTTGAAACTGTGAATTACCTACTATCGCGTCTAGAATTACCTACTATCGCGTCTAGAATTTTTCCAGTAGCTCGTATGTTTATATACTTTGTATATTTGCCTCACTGGTCTGGTGTATAAGGCTGTACACTATAAGGTTCTGGATTGCATTACCATTCAACTCATAGTATGGATTTCGCGCAGAACTATAGCCGATTTGTTTACAGATGAGTTATTCCGATTGGTTCATTCTTGCTATCAACGCGTAGTTCACGATCAGTTAACAGCAATCCTCTACAACTTATAAATATCATCTTGCGTAGGTGTAAATTTCGGTAACGAGAAGTTTAAATCCCATTTTATCTGTTATCCCTTTTATGTCGCTTTGATGAAAACTTTCTTAGAATATGTTTACACCAATTATAAGAAGCGATGGATATCTTTCCCGAAATTTCATAATAACCGCGTTTTGAATGATTTGTTTTCGAAACAAATACGTCTCGTTTAATTACGGTTGATGTTTCTAATTGCTACAGAAATTAATTATAGTTATCCGGTGTTTGAGCGGAGTGAGTACACAGCCTCCGCAGCTACTTCCAGCTGCGAATCAAAGCGTTATTAATTACATTGAAAACAATTACTTTCAATAATAATTTAGGTTAATTAACTGAACATAGTTAATATAATATGTAACATTGAAATGGTGAGGTGTAGGTACCAGGTGGGTGTGTTGGTCGCTGCTGAAGTAGACTCAACACATTACACATTGACGATTTACATGTGAAAGACCTACAGTATGTGAGATTTACATACGTACCATGCTGACTCTTAAGATGCAAGTACTGTTATGTTTTGCAGTTAAGAAATAAAATGAAATAAATTATTTAAGCCCATGAAATTATTAACATTATTTAGATTCCGTCAATAATAACTCTACCACGAGCTCGAAAAGGAGTTCTCACCAGAGACGGACGGGCGGGAAACTCTAGTGTTGTTCTTTTCAATATCAGTTTAAGGTATAGAACAAGGTGCATTAAACAAAAAAATATTACAAGAGGTTTTTTATTTTGTTCATTTATTTACTTGAAATTTACTACTTAAAATTTTGAAGCACTTTGTAGCTAGTGTAATTACTACTATATATTTATTGTGTCTTAACATCCAATGTCTTAGGGCGATGAGTGCCTTGCCATGCAGAACTTTATGTATACTTCATTTTCACTGCTAATTCTACTGTTTACCGTCATTCGGTGAAGTTAACCAACGCCCGAGCTATATTCTAGTCATATCGTGTAGCTTTAAAAAAATATGACCAAACTATTACAGTTAGTTGAAAGCCACCCAAGGGCCGTAATTAGACATTATCTGTGGCCACTGGTCAGAGCTCAACAGTCGTAAACAATATTTAGTTTTAATTACGTGCTATAAACAGGGCGTGGTCGTGACAAATAACTTTATGAGCGCCGAAAGTAAGTGAGTTTAAACACCGCTGTATCTGGCGGGTCGCAACTCGCAACTCGCGTGTCGTACGGTTACGCTACAAATAATATCAATGTTGTTGAAAGATTCGTTTACATGGTTATGAGTGATAAACGCTATTTATTAGTACTCGCAATTTTAGAAAAATAGCGCGATGCTGAGCCTGAGCTAAATAATACTATTAATTTGGATGTATTTTTCGCTTTTTAGTTGATTGAGCTAGTAATGGCATATTTTAATGCAATTAACTGATTAGTTAAGTGTGATAAAATGATAGGTAGATATGGGAGATCGAAGTATCGATTCATCATCATCCACAACCTGTAGAGTCCTACTGCTGGGTATAGGCCTATCTCATATCAGTCCACCTTTCTCGGTCTCGAGTCAATCGCATCCAGGTTCGACCCGCGATCCTCACAATGTCGTCGACCCATCTTGCCGCCAGACGACCCACGCTGCGTTTGCCTTGCCTTGGCCACCACTCAGTCAGTATCGATTACTGATTATAATCGATGTCCAATGATAAATCTGACGATCTATCAATATTGATATATCAATCCTAGACGGATCTAGGTGCTCACACCTAGAGTCCCCTCAGAGCACACCCCTCTTATTTATGTTGTGATTTCGGCCTGTGGTATAAACAGCCCTGTTTGTCGACCTGGCCAAGTGTTCGCGTACTTACATATCTTCACGCTTTTACAGATTATCACTTCAATAAGGAGACATTCTACTGATTTATTTGTTCTATACCTTCTAGTATTGCTGATAGCTTCGTTTGTAATATTTTTCTTGGATATAAGTTCTATGGAAACCATGCATTTTCCCCTCATTGAAACACAAGCAGCAAAACGGTCGACACAATTTGTACTAATTTGGCATTTGGGTAGGTAATATTAAAAGGGGCAGAAGAAAACTAGTTACGAAGTCCTTTAACACAAACATCATAATATCTCAGTAATACATGATTTCGTGTTAAATATGTAAATAACAAATACACAATTATCTGAATGATATTATTATCTCATACATATTGTAATGACGTACGGCATTTGCATTGTGTAACAGACCAGTCATACAGTATACCCGGGTGAATTTGCCGGGCGGGCCTACTTTGTTAATTCTCAGTTAGTAGAACTGTTAGCGGTATTATGAAAAATGTACAGTATAAAGTAATGAATATATATATACAAATAATAATATTTTTCATGTATAAATTACTGCCTAAATGACTGCTTTGGTGGCGTAGTTGTATTACGGTACGGCTGTAATGCTGAGGTCTCGGGTTCGATCCCAGGGTCGGGCAAAGTGATATTGGGTTTTTCTATTCAGTATCAGCCCGGAGTCTGGAATTTATGCCCGATATGGCGATAGGCTCACCCCCTATGACATCATGAGACGGAATACGCACAGCGAAAAGTGGGTGCACTAGTTGCGCCTCTGCTTACCTACCCCTTCGGGGGTTAAAAGCGTGAGTATGCATGCGTGTAAATTACTACTTTGCAACTTATAAATTTCACCTCTATTATGGAGATTTATTATTTTTGACATCTGATATGTTTTTTATATATTTTTTATTGCAATTGAATGACGAAACGAACATGCCGCTCACCTAATGATAAGCGATAGGACCGACCATAAATAGTAGCAACGCCGCACATAACTTTGAAAATTACCAAGTACTGCGTGGCACTTCACTGCGCTCGTGATCCTGACATAAGATGCTAAGTCTCATAATGCTCAGTAATTATGCTGGCAACAATGTCCGTCAAACCTGTACATAACAGTGCATGCACAATTGCACACTGCTGCTTAGCTGAAGAAAAAGACATTGCGGTGGCACCTACCGCGACTGCCCCGTGCATACAAGAGTCCCACCACCAGTAAAATTATAACAATAGTATTAGCCTTGTTTGTGAGTTATTAAACTCCCTGAGGAATCATAAATATTATTCAGTAAAAACTGTGATCGGATTAAAAGCGAGGCGAAAGGGGGCATCTGGCATTAGTTGTGACATAATTAGTGAGTAGAGTGTGAGAGCATCCTGCTGCTCGCGTGCAGTTAAATAGACGCTTATACCCATTAATACATCAGTGGTTATACCAAGTCATATTTAACATGTTACGAAAGTTTGGATGTCCGCCAAACTTGTGGGCGGCCCGTATTCCGTGTCTACCACCGCTGAAGTGTATTAGAATAGCGTGCAATTGACTTCACAGGACGAGCGATAACGTATAATATATTAGTGTCATACGTCAGTGTATAAAAAATGATTAGAATCAAAATAACTTTACGTGGCGTCGCGTCGTCTTGTTTTCATTGACATTCAGTGACGTCAATAGACGTTGTGTTATCGCCGGTATGCGTATATGAAGAAAAAATAATATTTCGACTGGAGTTAACGTGTAGAAGCGTTGTTTTGAAGTTTTTAATTTGTTAGCTACTGGTGTGGCTGACTGTACATATGCAGAAAGTACTATAAAAAATATGGAAGACCAAGGAAGTGACATGTCTGTCCACAAAAAAAATATCATCAAATTTGTTGACAAATAAATAAAAACCACAAAATGCAACTGAAGAGTATCGCGGAGGCAATTGCCTTGCGCTAAGTGCTCACAGCATATAAACTCACTATATAAATATGTCGGCCATGTTGATTCAAACCCAATGGTTCGACGAACTCGCTGCATTTCTCTACGAATCATTCACAAAAACTGACGCATTGTGTAGTAAAAACTCATTTACAATTGTTTTTTTTTGTAAAATACTTCATAGAATTGAGTTCTATTCATACTCAACATTACACTTTTTGCGATTGTGAACATTCCCTAGGTGTCATCGGCCCAATCTCTCGTGTAGTCCTTAGCTGAGTGGCCTAGCGGAGTAGCCGGAGAGAAACGGCGTGCCGAGAAGCTGGTCTCGAATTCGATCCAGGGAACGTATCTTTGACCTTACAAATCATGTGGGTAATGATTAATCACCTTAAAATCTATTTTACGCTTATGAACACCTTAAGATTTTTAGATGCAGGCCACTTTTAACAGGTCCGTATAGAAATCTTTAGGGGAGGCTTTCATCTTTTTGTTCAGCAGTGGGCTTCATGTGGCTGATGATGGTAATGAACCCGCTTTAGGCTACCGTGGTGAATGAAGTAAACCGAACCACTTCTAAAACACAGAAGACGAGTGCTCACAAGTCACAATGAACCAAATTCAATAAAGAGCTGTCATATCAATTTTGGTTTTGTTTACCTCATCGTAACGTCTTTACATTCAGAGGAAAACATTTCAAATTAACAGACCCGTTGCGGTTTCGTAACCTAATGTGGCATCAAAACATTTCACGTGATGAGTAAACTCTCCACATGAACATGGGTAAATACGTGGTGAGCACTAAGTGATGGAAAAACACCGGAGCTATCTTTCATTATAGAAGAAGGGAGACGCAGGTGGAGGGCTGGCTTTTTTTTTTTTTTTTTTTTCGCGGGGAAATCCCTTTAAGATCCCGCGTCAGTCCGAGGGACCGAAGCGGGTATGTCGGGGTTTCCGGCATGCTACGCATGCCGGCGTACCGACTAAAACCCCGCGGTAGCCTTCGTCAACGCATTTGAGGCGGCTCCGGGGTACCATAAGGTTTACCTAAGATCGCTACCGGAACAGCCTCTGCGATAAACTGCGTACACAGCCCATCGGTAAGTGGGACGCAACTGGCATCCACGAACAGCGGCGAGGTCAGCACACCAGTCTATTCCAATTCAGGGTCACTTTTGGCGAGCATACAGCCTCGACTGTATGTCTAATGACCCTGATGGACCCCATTAGTCGCCTTTTACGACAGGCAGGGTTAACCGTGGTGGTATTCTATCAAGCCCCCATTCCACATGGCTAGGGCGCCGGGTCAGACGTCATTGCCATGACGCCTCCTTCTATTTAGCGGGCGGCAGGCGGGATCCGACCGCTCACGATCCCGCTCAGCGCTCTCCTTCTGCGACTTGACACGCTCGCAGAAGGAGACCATCGCACGCCATGATCTCTTACTGTCAACCATGGCGGCTACCAAAGTCGGCAGCGAGAGATCTTTCCCGACTACTGTGTATAGAGCGCTGCGTTCTTCATCCCAGGCTGGACAATCCTCTAAGGTGTGCTGAGCCGTGTCCTCCCGACAGTTGCCACAATGATGGCACACAGCAGTTTCCTCTCTCCCAATCCGACGCAGGTAGGAACCAAAACAACCGTGATTTGATAGTATCTGCGTCAGACGGAACGTAGGCGCACCGTGGCGCCTGTCCATCCACTGGGTGAGGACAGGTCGCACTGAGGCCAGATAAGTCTCAATCTCTTTTGGGGCTGGTCTCTCCCTCTGGGAAAAGGACGCTTCCCGCCAGTGAAAAGCCGACGCGAGGACCTTAGCCTCCAAATCCCAGGGCAAAGTGCCAGCTAGAACGCAGGCCGCCTCATGGGAGATCGTCCGATAGCCCCTGACCATCCGCTGCGCCACTACTCTCTGCGGGTTCCGTAAAAGAGCGACGCATAGGTGGAGGGTTGCCTGATGTTAAGTGGTTTCTACCGCTCATAAATGCTTATAGGTGTTGCCACTGCTCGATTCTGGCTGCCTCGGTGGCGTAGTTGTGACTATGAGAGTGAAGGAATAGCGAGTGCACCTGTGTATTGCGCACGCACTTGTGCACTATAATATCAATAATAGGGGGATAAATGGAGCATTTATCCAACTCAATGGAAGATTTCCCGTGTTATACCTATACCAAAGAGTTCAAACAAGGCAGCTATTGAATAATATTGTCCGATTGCGATTTTAAGTGCCCTGGCTAAGATATATGAAAATATTTTACACAAAAATATTCATTACCAGGTGGAAAAATGATTTTGCAATTCTCAACATGGGTTTAGACACAAGAGGTCAGTAAATACAAATTTGTTGACTCTCGTAGAATACATCTCACGGCAACTCGATCTTGGTCTGCATGTAGATGTCATCTACTTTGATTTTCGCAAACCCTTTGATAGGATTAATAACGATATTTTACTTATCAAGCTTTGTACCCTAGGCCTTTCACCCAAACTTCTTCGACTTCTTGCAGACTACCTCCGTAACCGCCGGCAGTACGTTCGGCTTGGTATCTATGAATCATCCGCGTATCACGCACGCTCCGGTGTCAGCCAGGGGTCCATTCTTGGGCCTTTTTTGTTTTTGTTAATGACTAGCGGCCCCGACAGACGTTGTTCTGCCCTAAAAAGGAAATAAAATCCTAGAACCCGAGTACAGCGCCACCTACCGGATCCAATTGTTAATCTAAACCATTTTTTTGAGTAATGTTACCATCGTATAAATATTGACATTAATATTTATACGATACTAACGTCACTCAATCGTTTTGCCTTCCCGGAACCTCTCCATACCATACCAGCCCTGTATTATATACTGCCCACTGCTGAGCACGGGCCTCCTCTACAACTGAGAGGGTTTAGGCCTTAGTCCACCACGCTGGCCTAGTGCGGGTTGGCAGACTTCACATACCTTCGAAATTCCTATAGAGAACTTCTCAGATATGCAGATTTCCTCACGATGTTTTCCTTCACTGTTAAAGCGAGCTATAATTCACAAAGAATACACACAAAACTTTTTTTTTAGAAAAGTCAGAGGTGTATGCCCTTGGGTTTTGAACCTGAAGACATTCGTCTCGGCAGTCCGTTCCACTCCTAACTAGGCTGTCGCCGCTTCTACCTCTCCACTAACACTTAAACTTTATGGTATGGTATTAAAGTTCAAATTGATTTTTAAGTATTATTACGAATCAATTGTATGGGAGTATAGAAAAGTGTTGTTTTTAGACTTTTTCAGGCAATTTTTTTTATATTTTTCTCTCCGTAAGAACCATCCTCGTACTTCAAGGAATATTCTAAAAAAAGAATTAGCGAAATCGGTTCAGCTGCTCTGGAGATTTGCGCTTATCAACACATTCAGCGATTCATTTTTATATTATAGATAAATGATCTACCCTCGGCATTACCGTGCCTCGGCTGTTATGAATTCTAATTGTCTCCTATATGCACATGATTTAAAATTATATAAAGCTATAACCACTGAGGCTAAGTGTTTAGATCTCCAAGCAGCAGCTTGGAGATCTAAACTCTGTTCATGGATGGGGTGTGACTAATATGATGGAGTTCAATTCCTCAAAGTCCTATGTGTTAAGTTTCTTTCGCAGGCGTAACCCAGTCATGTTTGATTATAAAATCGATGGTTCATCAATAACAAGGGTTGCTTCTGTTAAAGACCTAGGAGTCATTTTCGACCAGGCCTTTACATTCCATAGCCATATTATAGCTGTTGCTAAAGAATCTTTTCAACAGCTAGGATTTGTCCTGAGAAATGCACGTGATTTTCAGAGCGACCATATTATTAGGCTTTTATACAGTACCATTGTGCGAAGTAGGCTGGAAGCTAGTGCATGCGTTTGGAACCCACATGAGAAGACCTATGCTCTTCTTTTAGAGAAAGTGCAAATAACTTTCTTGCTATTTCTTTTTAAATTTAGTCTGGGTTACTATCCTTACTTATATCCAACTAAATACCTCCTCGGTTGTCTTGGATACAACCTTCTTGAAACAAGAACAGCTTACACCCAGATGATATTCATGCTCAAAGTATTTCACGGAGCAGTTGATTCCCCTGAGCTCCACAGTGAGTTAGTTCGGTTTTATGCTCCAAAGAACTACATTCGGAGTAGGAGACACAATCTGTTCGCCACAACCTCATGCCGTACGGTATCCCGTGCGGTATCTCCGGTCCCTCGTGTGCTTGTTGCTCTTAACGCCCTCCTGGAAGCCTCTCCGTGCCTTGATGTTTTTGCTAACAATTTGAATGTTATTAGGTCTTACATTTTTTTGCCTATTGTGAAAATCACTGTATTTTGTAGTTAGCATTGTTTGCTGGATACATAATATGTGTTTTAGATGTTTTCTGTTTTTTTATGTTTTGTGTTCTTATTGTTATTTTGATTTGCCTTTTTTATTTATTTGTCACATTTAAAATGATTATTATAGTTGCATGTAATTAATTAATATTTATAGCTGTATTGCTTAGTGTAAATGGTTATTATAATCGTTCTAATCGAATAAATACGACCTCCTGCGTACCTGGCTGATCTCCGTTGAGATTGGCCGCCGTGGCCGAAACTGGCTAGGAGGATTACGTTTTTTTTACGTTTTTACGTACGCTCTTCAATCAATCTTCATACATTCCCGCCGGTTCAAAGTAATTTTGACCTGGTCTTTACGAAGAATTAATTAAAATAACTTATTTTTAATATGTGTGTAATCTTGCGTATGTATCTTAAATCCCGCGGCTGCTGCCAGCTCGCTCGGAAACCGCAGCCGGGAGCACAAGGCTCGTGTGTCAAATTATTTCATTACAAAACGAAACAACCGCATCGAGGCGCCGCGCCGCGCGCCGCACTGTTCTGTAGATACATGTTTTTTTATCGAATTTAATGATATTGATATTAATTAATTGACAAAGTAATAATAGATAATTATAATTAATAAAATTTCAAGTTAAAGCTCAATGAGTATCGTATAATTATTAAAAGTATAATATTATGAAGTGTAATTTTAATGATATGAAGCATTTAGCACCTTCTCTTTATGAAATATATAGATATATATATATATATATAGTAGAGTGCTTTGGCGTATTTATGAACGAGGCGGCCGCGGATACTAGATATTGTTGATGTTTTGGAGCGTCATTTCATTCATCATTCAGTCAACTTTGAATCCTTAATACTTCTGTAAGTTTCACTTATTGTGCATATCTTCACAGGTTTGAGTTGATTCAAAATGGTGCATTCATAAACAATGTAGAATATAAGCTTAAGTCTTATAGGGCAGACGCTATGCGCGACACGCTACTGATCGAATACTTTTACTGCGCCTGTGCGGTCAGCTATTATCGAAAACTATAAGAATCTAAAGCATTTTAATCTGTCATGTCCTATCGCGAGACAAATGTTTTGATCCTATTCATTTTGCTCTAGCTGCTTTGCTTGAGACCTCTCGAATTCATCAACAAAAGTAAACAAAATTAAAGAATATAAATGTTTTATTATTCAAGTGAAAGGCAAGACAAACATTTTTCTTACGGATAATGTAGCTTCCTATTGAGCAGAATTTTTAAAATCATAGCAGTAGATTCAAGCATTACCTGTTACGTCCAAACATATACACTTTAGACATCGATACATCACCAAGCCTTGTTATTCAGATCTGTAATTGGACTTTATGCTAAAAATAACAATGAAAAGGCTTCGTCGAACCATACCCGCGGCTTCCTAAAACATAACGGATCTGCGTTTTGCAATATATTCCTTTTAGCAATGACCAGTTCGTCGAAACTAACGTATATTTAAAATTATTGATCTTGTTTATTGATTTAACATATGCTCACCCTTGTCTCCTGTAGGGATAGCTCATACAATAAGTGCACCCGTCACTAACTAACTAGGTTGGGAATTGAACCAAGAATATCAGTTACAGCCAAAGTAAACTGTCGCTAGCACAGTTAGAGTATATACGTAAATGTATTATATATTTTGGTTACAGCATGCATTCCAGACCTGAGTCAGCTTTCTCCACCTGTGAAAATTTACATATTATATTACTATCATTTACCCGCGGCGCCGCCCGCGTTAAAAAGGTTTCTGGGATAAAAGTCCCGCTTTATTTTTTACCGGCATAAAATGTAGCCTATGTGTTAATCCAGGACATGATCTACCCGTGTGCCAAATTTCATCGAAATCTGTTCAGTAGTTTTTGCGTGAAAGGGTAACAAACATCTATACATCCATACTTACAAACTTTCGCGTTTATAATATTAGTAGCATACTAGGTGTTGCTCGCGGCTTCGCCCGCGTAAAAGCCTTTCCCACTACCAAAGTCCCTAAAACACAGTAGGACGCCAGCGCCACTTACTTAAAGAATCACATTAAAAATATCCAATATTTCCCTTGGGTGGTAATTACCGGGACCCAGACTATGTGTTAATCTAGGACCCGTGTGCCAAAATACATCCCACTCTGTTTAGTTGTTTCTGCGTTTATTTCTAACAAACATACAAATGTCCAAACATTTTCACAAACTTTCACATTTATATATAGTACTAGCTGACCCCGCAAACGTTGTTCTGCCATCAGTTACCGACCGGGGTTAAAAGTTCTTACAAAAATAGGGGTTGGTCGTAGAAAGGTAAAAATTTAGGGTTGTATGTATTTTTGAATGCTGTATCTAGCTGACCCGGCGAACTTCGTACCGCCTAACAGTCGATTCATTAATTATTTTTTATTATTAATTACTTATTCTGCTATTCGGGACGCCGGGGCAGCTAGTAAGATAAAAAAAGCAAGTTAATAAGTCAACAAGTACATTATGTCAAAAAATAAAAATTATAAAACACCTAAAATTCTTTTTATAGTCACTAAAAATCACAATGAAAATTACAATTTCAGATTTAATTTGATTTAATTTTAGATTTACTAACGTCACTCAATTGTTTTGCCTTCCCGGAACCTCTCCACTAACACTTAAACTTTATGGTATGGTATTAAAGTTCAAATTGACTACATTTTAGTTAGAAAACGTTTGTATGGGAAAAAGAAAAGGGCTGTTTTTAGGGGTTTCCCCGGCAATTTTTCGAATGTTACTCGCAGTAAAAACCATCCTTGGACTTCAACGAACGTTTAAAACAAATAATAATGGCCAAATTGGTCCAGGCGTTGTTGAGTTATGCGCTTACCAACACATTTTGCGATTCATTTTTATATTATAGATAAGTTATAAAGTAAAGTAATAACTAATCTAGGTAGCCAATAGCTAATGTGTTATAATAAACCCTCGGGGGATCCACTCAGTTTGTCGGTACACGGTTACAGGCTATATTATATGGCTATGCTACTAGTTACCGTGATTATTTGATAACGGGCGAGTTCTAAGAACCGCCACGATATTGTATCGAAGTTTCCTGTTCGCTGTAGCTACTTGTTAGTAACGATATCGCCTCAACCTGTATAACTTTAACTTGTTCACTCTCGTACGAATGCCTCAATATTTTCTGGCCAATTTAGTTGAACTATCAGTTTCAGAGTAATTATATAGAAAGTAAAACATTCTTAGCTCAAGAGCAACAAGATGAGAGCGTCTGCGTTTCGCCTAAAAACACTTTCATTTTACAAATAATGCTTCATTTTACAAATAATCCCATTTTGTAGTATTTAAGTGTAAACCACTACTAATTTCGATTTAGATAGAACAAATAAAGAGGATATTATGTTATAGGCGCAAAAACACCGCATGTGATGGCTAGAAAGCCATGACACGTATCTTGAGCTCACTGGGGGTACCTGTTAGAGCAAGGGAATGGTACAGGATCTAGAATTGCCTACCTCATCATATCCTAACCAGTGTACCGCTCGTGGAGGTTACTGCACCTCCTAGCGGATTCAATACCTATTAATGACAGAGCTGCAATCGTATCTCACTTCTTACAAATTCTTATTGTTACTATTTCTTACTGATATTATAAATGCGAAAGTTTGTGAAAATGTTTGAATGTTTGTTAGAAGTAAACGCAGAAAGAGCTGAACAGATTTGGGTGAAATTTGGCACTCAGGTAGACCATGTCCTGAATTAACACATAGGCAACTTTTTTGAAGAATATTTTATGATTTTTATAAGACATTATTTAGCGTACCTAATAGCTTCATAGTTATGTAGTTGCGCACTGTGGGAAACTATCCTGCATTGCAACACAATTCCGTGAATTAGTTGAAAGGAAACGGCAAAGACGCGTATAAATAGGGTATAATACTGGTACACAGAATGTGCATTATGGTAAGCAGTAAGAGGAAAGGCGCGGTCCGCGGTTCGATTCCCAGGCGGTGTCGCCGGCGGGCATTTGTTACCGTCGTGACTGCCGGCGCATACCAGATCGTGTCGCAGCGGCTCGTACGGGGGCGCGCACACGAGGCTGTACAATACACACGCGCGGATGCTCGCGAGTTTCTCTAACGCTGTACAAATAAAATGGAGCCTCGTGCTATTTATAACTTGTTCATATTTCGCGCAGTGTATCCTAAACCGATGTCGATGTCTTAGTTGCTATTTAATAATTCCTTGTATTTTATTATGCTAGTACAGCGGCGAAAGCCTAGTTGGAAGCGGAACAGACTGCCGAGACGAACGTCTGCATGTTCAAAACCCAAAGGCACACACCTCTACTTTTCTAAAAAAATATGTGTGTATTATTTATAAATTATCGCTCGATTTAACGGTGAAGGAAAACATCGTGAGGAAAGCTGCATACATAAGAAGTTCTCTTAATTTCGATGGTATGTGAAGTCTGCCAACCCGCAATAGGCCAGCGTGGTGGACTAAGGCCTTAACTCTCTCAGTAGTAGAGGAGGTCCGTGCTCAGCAATGGGCAGTATATAACACAGGGCTGGTATGGTGGTGGTGGTTGTATTTTATTTACATTAGGTCAAAATTTTACTCTAAATGGATAATACGCGATCACGCGCGAACTCCTCCGCCTCGTCTGTGTGAACCTTAACGATTGTTTGCTATTTTGTAACGCTAAAGATAATGGTATTAGTATTATTTTACTCATTTAAATATACTTTAAACTTGCGTTTTATTAATTAGCATATTATGTAACAGTTCGGTTGTTTCTTCATATTATAATAAGAGTGCTACCTCAAGTAGCTAAGTAGCATATTAAATAGCTAAATTACCGTCACGTCTGTATAGCCGAGGATAGGCAGAGGTGCGACGATCAGAACCGCAATACACTTACGGTATTTTCGCCATACATAATATGGGAAACCCCATCGTCATATAAGACAACTAAAATTCCAATCAAATAAAATATGTTTTTAATTTTAGAACTCGCAACCCAACTGCACCGATTCTACAGCCTTCAATGCTAAACTAATGTAGCGTTATATTAATTAAACCCAATAATAATTAGAGTATGTATACGTAATGTAGAGTTGAGGTAAGTTCAGGAAATGTTTGATATTACGAGTTTCTTAAGTACCTATGTCCCAAATTAAAGCCGTGGAAGGCTGTTCGCAAAAATTAAAGTTTTAGCCACACGGCCATATAGGGTCCGGGCCGAGACAGGGCCGTACTATTTCATATAGCCCGGCTCTATCGCTGCTTCAATAACGTGTGATTGCCCCGAGAGGTTTCACGTCCTTCCTACGTCTTTATTCAGCTATTTTTAATTTTCTCGACGTTCTAAATAGAACCTATTGCACTAGTAAAATTATATGCTATTGCTACCATAGAGAACAGAAATGCATCAAAAATTTAACTGGTTTTGAAGATGTATATGGGGAGCTGTGATAATTTACCATCAACTGAATATCCACTTGCTCGTTCGAAAAATCTTCTATAATCTATAGTATATAATTTTTATTCTTGATACTCGATGACACGATAGTGTAGAAGAGTATAGTGTAGTGTGTGTTGTGATTTTTTTACAGTCGTCGTGGCCGAAATCGGCTAAGAAGACATCATCATTAGTGTCGACGCAGCTTAAACCTTTAATGTTTCACGACAACGAAGTGAAATTTTACTAATTAAATGTTGAAAAATTGGCAACTCATTCGGATCGCAAATATATGTAAAGTTTGCTCGGAAAGGGAAGCGTTCATTATGTCAATTAATACTCTCAGCCAACTTTATTGCCGAACTCCAGTCACTCTCTCTACCCACCATGTAACCCTATGCTAATGCGCGGCGGTCATTATAAGAAGCGCACGTACGCGTTTACCCTTTCTACTATTACCAAAAATCGAATCCGCAGCATTTTTCTTCTTCAACATGACCTCAGGGAGAGAACAGTCTACCGGGGTGGGCACCAGATTGACGGCGGTCGCAGGCGTCTATTCTACCAGAGGTCCTTGCCCCGCATACGACTTCTTTTATTTTATAGGCTCCTAATTGAATAATCATCGGCGCTAGAGGTCACAAAAACATTTACTATGAAAATAATTATTTATTGCTTGCTTGTTATGCGGTAGGTCGATTAGCTTTTTAATGCCTCTACTAGTGATCGTGTTAAGTTTTTGTTTCTCGCGCTCGAGCAGTGGATTTATTTGAGTGCATTCATGTAGAGCCGCGCTAGGGCTAGTTCTCTCCGGGTCTCGACCGGGTTGAAACTGACGGGAAATTTAGTTTTTAAGTTTTAGACAAGCTTTGTCGATTTTTCTTTAAATTACGGCGATGATCCCTCAAGCACCAGAGATAATCTTTTAAGAGGAGGTGTTGTGTTGTGCCGCGTCAGTGCTGGCGCTCGCTGCAGTTGTTGACAACTATCAGCCTTCAGCCCGCCAACCCGTCACGTTTGCCGCTAATTGTATAACGGCGACGTGCGGGTGGGCCCGACCGACGCTCGAAACGATAATAATATTTTTAATTTCTACAAATCGTACGGATTTAGTTAATGTAGATTCTACTTTGACATATTTTTGATATGAGCCGATAATTTTGTTACAACTTTTCCTCGTATTTCACTCAGCGGTAAAAAACAGATTGAGGTGTTGAAATCTTCTTATTTACTTGGTTTTTTCTCGTACTTTTTATGTTTTTCTGAGGTGCAGCTGTTTAGCGCGGGCTCAGTGCTTGAATACCGGCTCATGGACACTAGGCCTTATATTATTTCAATTCATATGTGATGATTCAAAAATCATGTACCTATATTTAATACACAATTGAATATTTTCATCTTGTCGTGATGAAAGTAACATTTTTATTAATATTTGCTTACTAAGTGTATACTTGTGTCCACATGTGTGCATGACATGTGCGCGAGCTGCCCTGATGGTGACTACACCGCGCGCCGCTCCGGCGGTCTCTCGCGGGTCGCGCTCGTTCTTGCACCGATGGTTTTCCCCGATCTAACTCCAACCGTAATTTGTAATGATTCGCTCATAATGTTACTGCTTTTAGACATTTTAGTTTTGAAAATATTGAATTATGTATCTGGCTAATCGTACTGTTTTAATACATATATTTATACAGAACTATTTCTAAGATTTGTGCGTATCGTAGACTTTCTCTCTAAAATATGTCAATTATATCTGAGATCAAAGAAAATTAGGCCACTGGTCGTATAAATTTCCAAGAATATTAATATTCTATGTAATAACTTATAATTCGTAGTCTCTCAGTACTAGTAATCTAATTAGCCAGTAATTATCCACCGACATAAGCTGTGATCACTCGGAGACACGTTTCCTCGTGAACTGTATACTCAGGTCTACAGTTTACAACACGGAGCAACAGTCCGACCATTCACATTTTTATGTTATAAGTGTATGTTACCTTGTCAGTCTGTGAATTGTGTCTGTCAATCGCATTTTTATTTAAAATAATTCGAAGAGAGAAAAATTGATTTTTGAATCATTTTTTTATATAAAGTAAATAATCCCTAGACAGCATGTAAACACGTAAAAGTTAGTAAATTTGGTGAATCAACGCTAATTAATGACATATCGACGTGTACATTCGAAACGATCTACTAATATTAATAAATTGTTTCTTTATAAGATCTTGAATAATAAAGTAGACAGTATATTTCTGTTAAATCATCTTCTTCTTGTGTCGTGTTCCTCAGTACTGAGGGTCCCCTTCTGTATCATTTTCTCTCGAACGAGCTTTCTCCATTCGTATCTGTCACATGCGGTGCGGAGAGCGCTGTGAACTGTAGAGTCAAGAGCGGTGCGGATCTGGTCAGACCAACGTATTGGTCTGCGTCCACGTGGCCTTCTCCCATCTACTTTGCCGGTCACGATGATTCTGTTAAATCATATACAGATCAAATGTCCTCGTTTAAATTTACGTAAACAAATGCTATTTTATGTTACTGCTTGTAAGTCAAATTACTGCAGCAACACATTTTTGTATCGTGATTGTCATATATATTATAAAAAAAAAGAATATTGTACAATAGATATTTTTAACGAAAAACTTAATTCATATGTCGGGTAATTCCTTTTTATTAATCCCATTGAGGGTGTCTAAATACATCATGTAGGGTAAGATAAAATAATAATCGTGAAAGAAACTAATCGAGATGTCTATGATATAAAAAGGGTGCCTAATCATATGAAGCAACTAGTTCAGTGCAGTTCGATAGTAAGTAGTAACTATGGTGGTTTTCATATCGGCCAGTGCTTAGTAAAGCGGTTACTACGTTAATTCGGGTTGTTACTAGGGGAGTCGATTATTGTTGAGAAGTTTGGTTAAGTAATTGTCTCAATTACCAATGTGTTATAATAAGTAAAGTTAATTGTGAATCCTGACGTGGTATTGTACTCTGAGAACATTTGATAACGTAACAATTGATCAACGAACAATAAATAGTGAGTTGAACAGATAATTCGTTTATGACTTATATTATGCGTGCCTACGTATACCTATCGGCCGCCGCTGTCTCCGACACATATAAAACAAAACTAAACAAACTTATGAACACGCAAGTAACTTAATTATTTAGTTTTTATTTTTATAATTGAATTGGTAATTTCTCTTTCTTTTTCTTTTATATATAATTGATAACTTATAATTCCATTTGGCATTCACTTGTTATTTTATAAATTATTTTTTTTATGTTAATGTTTAATAACTTTTACCAATAGCATCTACTGTACTGTATAATAGCTTTCTATAATTGGAAACTTTATTGATTTCTGTATTTTAAATTATCTTACCTAGTTTATAAGAGTTAAAATATTGTATGTTTCCCAAATAAATAAATTAAACACCAGCTGAAAGGCACGTTTAGGTGTAACAATAGCGCGGTGTCGGGAATGGCAGGTGGAGCCGAGTGCTAACCGCCAGTTAATTACAATGGAGAAGGCGGAGGCTTTAGTCACTCGGGGCATTAACCCCGCCACCCAGCTGCACTAGGCCAGCCGCGGCAGTACCTACTGCAGTTACGACGCGACGATACAACTACAAATGGTTGCTGCAAACTTATTTATACAATTTAAAATGCGCCTAAATTATTTTTATAGCGTAAGGTAGGCGAGCAGGTGAGTCACTCGGTGGTGAGTGATCAGGCAGACTTATTTTAAAAGCCTTTATAACTTGCAATGTATGTATGTATGTAACTATGTTTGTTCGGGTGGAATCTTGCAAGTCAATTTTGAAATAACTAAAAAGTAAAAAATAAGTTAAAAGAAAAAAATAAATATTTAAAAACAAGCTTTTATTTAAATGCACTATAAAGAAAAAATAAACTTTAATTTGAATCAAACTGTTTAATACTATGTAGATTGTACAGATAAAAGCTTGTCGCGAGATTTACTTTTGTCAAGATCAAGTTACATAATCATTGTATTATCTACACAAGTAAATCTCGCGACAAGCTTTTATCTCTACATAATATTAAAGGAAGTATAATTAAATTTAAAGTTTGTTTTTTCTTTCAAAATAAAAGCTTATTTAAAAAAAAATAAGTTAAAAGGCCAGGGGATTCAATATACGTAAGAGGACAATATTGTCGCTGTTGACCCCTTGGGTATAAAGTGAGTCATATTACTCAAATACCACGGCGTTTAATCTTCGTTTCTTTACTAGAGTCACGTTCATTCGCGTGAGAAATTGTATTTCCCATGGAATATGTTTAACTGCAAATTTGAATCGAAGTTGCAGCGAATGACGAGAATACGCATACTTAAGTAAAACGAAAAAACATACAAATAAGTTTCACCATTCTCTGCTGCGTCGTGTCGTGACAACGATTCGACATCGCTACGCACTCACCTCGACTCGGAATCTATTTACACGGTTAAATTTTAATTAATTCTACGGGGTAACACGATATATCTGCACCTCTTAAGCGTCCGCGACTCTACTATGCTTCGTCTCTACATCTGGTCTACGAGTGAGACCCGCTCCCGTGTCCGTCCCCGCTTCACGCTTGCAGTGAGCCACGTTATATCCGCTGTGGGTGGCTCCGACACAAACGGACCCTGACTCACTGACAACTATGTACTTATAGCAGCAACTATCTAGCCCCTATGGTCGCTGACTTATAATAACCAAATAATCAGATTTGTCTATTTCTACAGCCAAACAATAACTGAGGGCATTGTTGCGTTCCGGTTTGTTGTTAATTATATTATTAGGCTAGTATCATTTACTGGGCTAGACTCGTAAGGTCTTATGGCGACAAATTCTGTGCTGTATTGTAATAGGAATCTTCTTATATAATATTTTATTGTCTTTTTCGTCAGGTTTGTTTTGTGCGGCCGGTACACCAATAGGCTTTCCTCTCTATTGCTTTCCTACAAGGCAGCGTATTTGGGTGGTGGAGGTCACTTAAAGTCAGAATTTGGATTACCCATTTGCTTGCTTGCCGTAAAAGAGGCCAGCATAACTCAGGTGACCACTGAGAGATCATCTCGTTGATCGACTCTTTATTCCATCTATATTTTGTAGCGGCCGAATCCAAAATACTCAATAGCATGTCACGACAGAGGTGCGTGTCGTATCAATTTCATGTAACGCAATATAATTGTATCAATAGATATTGGATACGGTGGCGGCACGCAAAAACTATTGGGCGGCCGCCATGTCCGGCTCGCAGCCCTGACCTTCCGTACAGCGGGTCGGTCTCACACCGCGGCCCACGGGTGACGGGACGCACCAAACTACCTGTGGACTGTACTACGCTTTGTTTGTTTACGAGTACACTCATTAGCTAATTGTTGCCATAACCTTGTTTTCGGCAGTACCTACACTGTTTTTGTCACGATGTAACGCACTGAGTGTTTTTTGCATGAATTTCATTATTAGGTAGTTTTGTCTCACGGGAGTCTATTTTGGTTGTACTGTTTTGTCTATATTTGTAAACATTGTTGAGTTCCGATTGAAAGGACATTGTGGGTATGTTCCGATATGCATTGCGAGCACTGTTAAGTGCTCTTACTGGGGAGAAATTCTGCACAGCACATGCACAGTTTCTTGCAAATAACACATCAATAAGTGTCGTCGATATGTCAAACTAAAATAACCTCCTCCTTTTGGAAGTCGGTTAAAAAGAAACAATTACAAATTTTGATTGACTAAACACAAATTCGATCTTACGCCTACCATATGGCGATAGGCTCGCCCCCTATCACATCATGGGACGGAATAACGGCGAAAAGTGGGTGCACTAGTTGCGCCTCTTCTTACCCCTTCGGGGATTAAAGGCTTGAGTGTATATGTATATGTAATATATAAATATTTTCCTATTTCCGTTCCAATACATAAGTTTCTAGAGAAAAAAACAAATAAATACGTGTGGCACTCGGAGACTGCCGCGGTAATGCTATTGCATAGCATTTTTATCACAAATTTTGATTGACTAAACACAAATTCGATCTTACGCTTACCACATAAAGTAGATTTTTAAACGCGAGCAATGCACGTTTAGTCTGGTTTATAATAAATGTCAGAAATGCAATGGTCATTACAACTAAAGTAGAATAAATCAAAATTTGAAAAAAGAATGTAACGTTCGATTTTTTTGTACTCGTGCCGTGCCAACGCTGGGGAAATAGCTTCTACTTATATAATGTATTTAAGGTTCATATTAGATTAATAAGGGATGACTTTAATGACGTTAATAAATAAATGGTAGCGTTAAACGTTTAACGCAACCTTGTTGTAAGTCGCATTAGAAGTTTCAATTCAATAATTCCTCGTTATAATGTGACAACGCACAAAGCAAAAGATATTGAAGTATCGGCATAGTAAAATACAGCGAGACTTTTTAATATTATTGACACGTCCAGATTACTGTTTAGACATAGCAATCAAAATTTATGACAAAATTATACATCGTAATTGTTTTGTTTCACTTTGTTGCGGCCCGGCTAGGCGCGGTGGTGCTGCATTCGGTCATTCATTCGGTCGCATGTCGTTCACATCGCCCGCAGGCATGGTGTTTGAAGGAGGTAATGGTAAATACGGCATCCACTGACCAGCGTCATGGAAAACGCAGGCTTATCGCCCAGACATCGGATTACTTCAAGCTACGTGTGGAAAAATGAACTTTATTCGAAATAGCATGCTGAATTATGATGATGCATTGTATAAAGAAATTATATAATGTATATCAAATAACTAAAGTTTGTTTCTTAATACATAGCGGAGACATAAGTAGCATTATAAGTAACCGGGCAGCAGTAAGTTCTTACTTCTTAGTCACCGCTGGCGAGTGGCGATGGGAACTGGGGCCTCGTTGACAGATCGCAGTGACGTCACCGTCCACATCAATATGATTTCATTGGTATATTATATTATTACTTGATTACTATCAAATCAGCATTTTATTAACGTGATCAACTTACCCACGATACTCTGATATTGGAGTTGTTAATGTGTGACGGAAACAAATTACTATCATATGATAAACTTGCTCGGTTGAAGCCCTTCTGCTGCAAAAACAGCCTTAGCTTTATTAAAAAATCCAATTCAAATGATCGCCTTCGCTTCACATTACATGTCAATATGTTTTAATACTTTGATGTGTGGTGCTAACCCTATACGGTAATTATTTTAGTAACTAAACTTTTTGAAAGCGGACCGGCGCGGTGGCGCGGATCATACTAAGCGCCCTCTGCAAAGGTGTTACGGACAAAAAATATGTATACCGGCCGCTCCCCCTTCCCGGAATCCAGGGATATTAACATATTAACGTTACCTCTGTCCCGTTCTGGCACATTAACTCTCGGACGTCCTGCCGATTGTGAAAGTGGGTGAGTGGGGTAGGGTTGCCAGGTCACAACTTTTCACTTAGACAGCTTGGCGTTCGAATGCAAAATGAAAAAGTGAAATTGGGTTCGGCTTTGTACGAATCAATAACCATTTTTTCCTCATTCATTTTCGTTCGACACAAACGAGTAAGAGAATTTAGCACAATGTTTTATGTGTATTAAGTTATTTGAACGAGATTGTCCGGTGGGAGCAGCCCTGCGTGGGATGGGTGGTGTATAATTATGTTGATAGCAAAACTAAATACAGGAATTTGTATTTGTTTATCACGATGTGGCGGTTAGTGGGGGGTTGGGCGGGTGAGCGGCCTGTGCCGCGTGTGGACATCCTATTATTTGATGATATACTCGTAGGCTGTATCTATAATATGTGTGCTTATATTTTATATTATTCTTGGACAGGTTTTTGGGTTCTGCAGAGAGAATAATGTACTTGTGACTTCCTAATTATGCTAGTAATTATTGGATTTAGATATCGGATCTTTTATAATTAGTTTTTCATTGCAATGCAGTGCAATCAGCCCTGTATTATTTACTGCCGACTGCTGAGCACGGGCTTCATCTACTACTGAGAGGGGTTAGGCCCTAGTCCAAGACGCTGGCCTAGTGCGGGTGGGCAGACTTCTTATTGAGAATTCTCAGGTATGTAGGTTTCCTCACGATGTTTCCGTTCACCGTTAAAGCGAATGATAATTGATAAACAATACACACGTAACTTCGAAAAATCAGAGGTGTGTGCCTGGGGTTTGAACCTCCGGCATTGTCTCGGCATACCGTTCCATTCCCAACTAGGCTATCGTCCACTAGTTATAGGTTTTCATTAATATTCGCTCGTTCTATAATCACTTAATATTCACTTACAAAAATATTCGCTCGTTTTGGAAACTGGGCTGGACTGCCTCGGTGGCGTAATTGTATTACGGTACGACTGCAATGCTGAGGTCTTGGGTTCGATCACCGGGTCGGGCAAAGTGATATTGGATTTTTCTATTCAGTATCAGCCCGGAGTCTGGAATTTGTGTCCGATATGGCGATATGCTCGCCCTCTATCACATTATGGGACGCAATACGCACGGCGAAAAGTGGGTGCATTAGTTGCGCCTCTGCCTACCCCTTCGGGATAAAAGACGTGAGTATATGTGTGTGTGTGTTTTGGAAACCATATCTTTTTTTCTGTTTATTATTTCAAAGGCTTTACTGTTTATTTTTTTGCAATGAGCGTAGGTTTTCTAAGTCAAGTTGACAATGTACTACATTATATTACGAATTAAAGATTCAGTTAATCTTTTGCGAAATTAAAAAGCATCTATCTCTATTCGGTTTGGCCTTTAAACAGTTAACCCTAACTGGCTACACGTAGCTGTACCTCTAACAACGAAATATAGTATGCATTTAATTACTATCGCGTCTTTAGGGCCTTATAATACAACAGTCTCTCTGTACTCGCGCCTCTAGTTCACAATCAGTTGTCAGTATAACGTGCCTTATCGACCGGGAAACAAGTTATCGCCGTCCACGTTCACTAGAACGCGAAAAAACTATTGACCTTTGCGAACCATCCGCGCGATTTCCGAACAGTAATGCTTTTGAGTGCGTTCACCCTTAGCTTTGCATGCCCGTTGCGCGGGCGCAGGTATTTCCGGAGGGGGGTGTTGTGGCGGGTAGGCAGCGTGGCCGGCGGGGAGGGGGGTCGTGGGAGAACCTCCGCTTAGGAATGTCGGTCAGTACTTGCATCGGCATGCGTCGTAACGGACACATTCCTGGTCTAATGCAGCGCGCTGGTTGGGCCCGCACGGCCCCCCGCTCCCCGACCCCGCGCCGCCCGCGGCTAATCAACAATTTATATACAACGCTACACGTACCTACATCGCATGCCTTTGAGATATTTTGTGTGGTAATAGATGCACGTCTACAGCTTTATGTGTGCTCTTAGGTCGTTTTTGAGAACAAAGGTAAATAGGTGTTTCTACATAAATAATTTTAATATGCACCTCGTAAGATCTTGGAGTGCTACTTGTAAATATGAGATGCACAATGAAACACGGAATAAAATGGGCTGGTTTAATCGTAAAATACGGCGGTAGTATTGAAAACATTATTGCCCAGGTACCTACATAAACCCAATATACTTAATTAGTTATAAGTAATCACATACATTACACTACTGAGGTGCACTTATTGTCCATAGAGCTCAGATATCTTTTGACTATTTTGAATATTATTTGACTATTATAGTAGTTGGCGACCTTCAAAAAAAGAGCGTATTCCCACCTAAAAGGCCGGCAACGCATCTCTATGCCCCCTGGTATTGCAGATGTTCATGGACGGCGGTGATCACTTACCATCAGGTGAACCGTATGCTCGTTAGCCCCTTAAATCATAAAAATACTGCTAGGACGTAGCTACATTGTAGACTCGTTCCGGGGTCAGACGGTTTACATCTAGTAGGACAGGCACAATCCTGGTGATCGTTAAGGAATGTAATGTGTCATGTAATTGGTTGAAATATTGGGCCTGCATTGTAGTTAAAGTTAGGACCATTGCAGTCAATGAGCCATTCCAATAAAAAATAGTGGATTTATCTACATAAGGTTTCTTCGGGACCATATTTAATTTACAACATACTATTATGTTACGGAAGATTTTTATTAAAAACGTCGACTAGGTTAGTTTGTTCCACATGGCCAAGTTTAAGTTTGTTCTTATTTTCTTTAATTTAGGATAAAATTTTATGACGTAATGAGCAAGGCGCCCGTAATAGACATCTCACGACTGCCCAATCATAGTAGCAACTAGCAACTCCACGAAACTTTGAAATAAGGTCTGCGTGCCATTGTCTTCGTCACTTTGAGAGATGCGGAGTTAAGTTTCATTCCCCAGTAATTACACTGGTAATGATGTCCTTCACACTGTGCATAATATATAATGCTGCTGGCCACCCGACAATTACAGAAGTCACCCAGACGGATCATCGCATATCAGAGACATGGTATAATAATTCATCTCTATGTTAGCAATATATTCCTACCCTAATCCTAATTTGCAATATTTAGATTATTCCCTCCGCACTGAGTATTCGCAAATAATTTGCAGATCCCCTCGGGCGGGTGACAATCTCGCTAGTCGTGCGGGCGGCGCGCGGCAGGCGACTGGCGGCGAGCATTACAAGCTCTCAATATCAAATTCCAAGGGGCATAGATATCAAACGCGCCGCCGTAACTCTATCTGCTGATAGTTACGTGTTAATGAGCCGATACACACGCCTTGGTACATGTTGTGTCAAGTAGTTTATTGAAGTGCTGATTAATTTCATTAAATATTCTCGTTGATTTTCGGTAAGACAGCAGCTACGCCGTCGAGCCCTCAGAACAATAACAAGCAGTAGAAACCGTGCTAAAATAGCTACTTAATATATATATTGATACTATTTCATCTTATGGCTTGGATAAGGTGACGCTTAGGGACTGTGATCCGTCTCGGTTGCCCCATAGTTAGAGGCCACGTCTCAAAGTCGTACGTCATCACTGGTACCACTCATTGATTGAAGATTTTTGTCTTTAAGCACTGAGGTATTTAAGATGAGAGGACCTTGCCTTGTTTCCCGAACGCTGCTCAACCGAGCTGGTTTTGACCTCTATCTTGAAGTTAGAGTTGCCTAACTGGACCACTTTTCTTAGATAGACAGATTCGTCTACAACTTCGAGAGTTGTGCTCTCAACACTAATTGGCATATGCACAAAATGAGCATTGGACAAGACTTTGGTCTTGTTCATTTTATGGCCTACCAGGTGGGAAACTCGGTTGAGGTCTATGAGCAAATGAGCGTAATGCTATGGTCCTCAAATGATTCTGACAAGACGATAATATTGCGGCAATTCAAAGGTGAGTAATGTCATTGAAACTAATCCAAATCATTTGAAGATAATCAGCTCATTTCCTACTGTCACAAGGCCGATTCTTTTGAAAGTTTGGTGTACTGTTACTTCAGTGGTATTTAATGTAGTAGTAGCGTTTAATTTCAATCGTCCGTATTTTATGGTATCATGGAGAATAAATGAGTCTTTGGTGAAATGCTGAGAGCAGATAAGATCGTACGTTTTTGGTGCCCAATTACACCTTGCGGTGTGTCCATATATTTTTTGTAACTTAATCTTTCGGGAATCTGAAATAAAACGTATCAAGTCCTTAACATTATCGATAACTCCCATTAGTCACATCTCTATGATAATTATATTTATTTGTAAATATTTAATTAAAATCCAATAAAATAAACTGATTTTTATGCGGAAACTGTAGTTGATACAACTTAAAAGCATATTCTGAACATCTACTTATTTTATATTTAAGGAAAAATGCAAATTCTGCAAAAAAAACTCACCTATGAAAATTCAACAGCTCATTCGTATTTTCTTTTCGCCCTGTATGTGATTTACAACCAACTACCACACACGCCATGCTTAAAAGTAATTTCGATACAGTATAGACACATAAATTATATAATATTTTAGTTAAAATGTTAATGTAAATAAATATTTAAATCAATTTTACGTTTACCGTCCACAATTCATCAGACACATTAGCAATCCAACTAAATTTATGTGACACTAGCTGTTGCCCGTGGCTCCGCCCGCGTGAATGAGTTTTCCCGGGATAAAAGTCCCGCTTTATATTTTCCCGGGATAAAAAGTAGCCTAAGTTACTCCTTATTACATCAGCTACCTGCCAATAAAAATCCCGTCAAAATCGGTCCAGCCATTTCAGAGATTAGCCGGAACAAACAGACAGACAGAAAGACAGACAATAATTGTAAAAAATGTTATTTTGGTGTATGCACCGTATATATATTCATATATAAATGTAGTAAAAAACGGCTATTTCAATATTACAAACAGACACTCCAATTTTATTTATATTATTATTATTATGTATAGATGTATAGATGAAATTTCGAAAGATGACATATAAAGAACGCATATTTTTAATTTACACGCATAATTTTAACCAATGTATCCAAATTGACATTTCTTCTCTGACTTTAGAAATAAATAAAAACCATGGAGTATTCACTGGTTCACTCACTCTCGTGTAAAAGCTGTATTATCAGAGATGAATAAGATTGATGCTTCGCAAATTTTATTTTAGCGCGGTTTCTACTGCTTGTTATTGTTCTGAGGTCGAGCCTACTTATTCCAACCTTGCCTTATTTTAACTATTGGCGAATAACTCTTCGAATAACTTCGTGAATAAATATGACTGTGAATTATGAGTAGCGAATACGCTCGAATAAGCTATTTCCACATTAGTATTTTTGACTATTCGTCTGTATTCGGCAAGTATCTAAATCAGGGGTTAGAAAAAACATTATACATAGTGCGGCTCCAATCCTCTCAGAATACGAAAATAAACGTATGTAATGTAGCCGAATTCGTTAAATAAAATATGCAGGCATCGACTACAAAAACGTTTTAATAATTGAAGTACTATTACAATAGGTGAGGGCACGGACATAGGGCGCATTGGCATTAAATCTACATACGTCACGCAGTGTTGCCGCGGGCCGACTGACGACGCGTGCGACGCGCGGACGCGGCGCAGGCGAGGGGAAGGAGCAGTCGCGGGGCGAGGTATCGTTACGCCCATGTAAACCGCGCGGGGTAGGCACGGAGCATGCGATGTGTTAATACGCGTTACATACTCCCCCTCTAGTTCGAACGGGGCGTCCTCGCGTTCGGACTAGCACCTGCTACACTTTTCCGGGGCCTGCCACGTCTGCGCTTTTCCCTAACAGGGGTCTCGACATCGCCAACAAACGGAGTCAAGTGAGACACGTGGTAACGTCCAACCTGTTCACTCCCGCTGGTACTCACTATCAAGTAGGTAGTAGGACTCACCACCTCTTTGATCCTATAAGGGCCGTCCCTCCGTGGTATGAATTTGGCAGATTGGCCAGGATCCACGTCATTCGTCCCCTGCGTCTTAATCAAAACTAAATCACCTACCTTGTAATCTGGAGGCGCGCGCCTGCCCTCGTCTGCATATTTCTTATGGAGTGACTGAGCATGCTCGTGAACATCCCTGGCGCTGAGGAGCGCTGTCGACAACTTACGTAAGTACGGTGTGATGTTAGCAACGAAGTTGTCGTCGTTCACGATAGTCTTCATGTCAGCCACGACGTCGGATGGTGCGCGTAGCTCTCTCCCAAACGTGAGGAAGGCCGGCGAAAAGCTGGTGCTCGCCGTAACAGCCGAATTCATCGCAAACCTTATAGCTGCGAGGTGCTTATCCCATGACAGGTGATCTTTCCCTACCAATATAGCCAATTGCGGCTTTAAGTCGCGGTTTTTCCGCTCAACGGGGTTTGCAGCGGGGTGATACAACGGCGTCAAGCACTGCTTGATCCCCATCACGTGACAGACTTGTTGCATCACTTCAGCAACGAATTGAACTCCGTTGTCGCTGATTATCCTGCGCGGAACTCCGTAGCGTAGGAAGACTTCGGATATAAGTGTTTCGGCGCATTCGACACTTGTAGCGCTCTCTAGAGCGAAAAGCTCAACCCATTGAGAACAGGTGTCCTCTGCGATTAAAATCCATCGCGACCCTTTGGATGTCTTCGGTAAAGGGCCGAACAAATCCACGGACAGCACTTCAAACCGTCGGGTTGATGCGGGGGTCTGAAGCAGCCCCGTGGGTTTCCTATTGTCAGCCTTGTATCGCTGACACGCTGAGCAACGTTTTACGTAATCGTTGACAAAAGCTCTCAGACCTGACCAGTAATATCTCTTGCTGATACACTGCAGCGTCCGCTCAGCACCGAAGTGGCCTGCGGTTGGAGCGTCATGGAAATCAGCAAGGGTACTGTCTCTCTCGTGCTTTGGAACAACGAGACAGGCGGAATCGAGGTCTTCGGCCTCGGGTGTATATCTATATAACACACCATCTGAAATCAAATATCCGCGATTTGACCAACTCCTCCCCCTGAACAAATCGTCGGTATCCTCTAAATCCTCTATGATACCTTTCAGCTCGGGATCCTTGAGTTGGTTCTCGCGTACATCAACAGGCGATCTGTGTGGCATATCAACAGTCACCAGGCACACCTCACATCCACCTGTGGTCGCTTCGCAGCAGGCGGGGCGGCTGAGTGCGTCAGCTATCACGTTGACCTTACCTGGAGTGTATTGTATGCTTAGGTTGTAGGCCTGGAGAGTTAGGGCCCACCTCGCAAGGCGACCGCTGGGAGATTTGAGGCTCATCAGCCACCTTAACGGCTGATGGTCGGATTTTACCACCACTTCGGACCCTTCTATATATCCCCTAAACTTTGTCACTGCCCAGACAACAGCGAGGGCTTCTCTTTCGGTGGTGGTGTAATTCCGCTCAGCCGGCTCCAAGAGGCGGCTGGCGTACTCTATGGGTCTTTCGTCGGGGCCCTCCCCCTGCATCAGAACTGCGCCGAGGCAGTACCCGCTGCTGTCTGTCATGAGGGAGAAAGGTTTGGACTCGTCAGCTTGGCGGAGAATAGGCGCAGTGACCAGGAGCCGTTTTATATGCTCAAAAGCGGTCTGCTGTGCGGTTCCCCATTGCCAACTGCTGTTCTTCTTCAACAGATCCGTCAAGGGTTTTGCGACGGAAGCGTATCCGGGTACAAAGCGCCGGAACCAGCTAGAGGTCGCCAAAAACCCTTTCAGCTGCCTCTCGGTCTTCGGAGCGGGCATGTCAGCAATAGCCATAGTCTTACCTGGATCCACTTGCAGCCCACCAGGAACGATTATGTGCCCCAGGAATTTGACTGAGTCACATGCGAAGCAGCTCTTTTTCCTATTGACTCGCAAATTGAACATTTCGAGTCTATCGAAAACTGCT
The DNA here is from genome assembly GCA_947568825.1 of Sphinx pinastri. Classification (NCBI taxonomy): domain Eukaryota; kingdom Metazoa; phylum Arthropoda; class Insecta; order Lepidoptera; family Sphingidae; genus Sphinx; species Sphinx pinastri. Next base: position 376,438 of record OX387627.1, on the reverse strand, counting down.
TCGAGGTCCTCGATATGTTCCTCAAAAGACGGTGACAGGATTATCAGATCGTCGAGATATCCTAATATCGTCACGGGCCTACTACCTTCGAAGTCTTGTTCGGTCAAGTTACCATCGTAAGACTTCGGAGCTCGTCGGTGGACGTTCAGGTTTGACTTAAACCTGTCGATAAGCCGCTGAAACGTGGCACCGGAGTTACGTAGGCCCATGGGCATTCTTATAAATCTAAAGGTACCTGAGGGTGTAACAAAAGCGGTTTTATCGCGGTCCTCTTCCGCGACGCAAACCTGAAAATAGCCAGAGTGGAGGTCGAGCGTCGTCATGTAGCTCGTCGTCTTGGCCGCGTGGAGCACATCCTCCAAGCGTGGAAGTGGGTACCGGTCGGGCTCAGTCACGGCGTTGAGTTTGCGGTAGTCCACGCACAGCCGGACGCCGCCGTCCTTCTTGGAGACTAGAACCACATTAGCCGCCCAAGGCGACTCGCACTCTTCTATCACCTCCGCACGTAGCAGTTTCTCGAGCTCGCCATCCAGCAACTCTTTCTTACCTTGAGACATGCGGTACGGTGGTGAAGCGGTTGGCTCCTGCTTCTCATCCACCCGGATACGATGGGTGGCATATGTAGTGGGAGGTCCTTCGGTGTCGAAGCGTTTAGCTCTCCCGACTATAAGCCGATTCAGCTGTGTATGTTGAGGGGGTGACAGTTTGGATCCCTCGTTATCCCTCAGTGTAAGGTGACTCGTGTCGGCTTGCATTAATTCTGCGTCACTCGTGGTCGTAAGACTATACGAGCGCGTAAACGGATATTTATGCTCTGGTATGTCCGAAAAGTACCAGCAGTTCTGCGCGAGGTCAAGCAGAATGCCTGCTTGAGCAATAAAGTTTTGGCCCAGGAGCGTACGATTATTCGCTTCTGGCAACGCTAAGAATGTCGTGGCGATATTACGTCCACAAACAGTGACGGTCGTGTCGCATGACAAAATAGTACGTACCTGCTGTGTACCATCGGCGAGTCCTATAGAACGTTGCGATTTTTTAAAAGCGACTCCACTATTCACCAATATCTTATATAAACCGGGACTGGCGAGGCTCTCGGTGGCACCGGTATCTAGCACGGCGACGCCCGTTAAAGAAGCAACCTGTATCTTTATAACGGGCCGCACCGGGTCCGAGTCCTGGGTTACCTGGGTAAAAACGGTTTGGAAACTAACCTTATCGGAGGTTGTGCCTTTGCAGTGAGGGCACTTGGAACGAATCGTTCCCTGTCGTCCGCACCCATAACATGACAGGGGTACCTTTTGTGTCTTACCATCATCGGTTTTCGGCTTCTTGTTACACTCGTCTGCCGAGTGGCCGAACCGCCTACAAAAAGCGCAACGTGGCCTAACGCGTTTAGGTAACGGATTATAGCTATCGTTCGAACTAGAACGGGTGGTAGAACCAACTTTAGAAACATTCGATGTGTGAGTGGCGGGTGAAACCACGGGTAAAACATTAACACTACTACTCGCGTTTTTATTATCGCTCATGCCTTCCCCGCTCGGATTATGTAACAGAGACCTTACCTCGCTCAGCGACTCTTCCACGCACCTGGCTTGCTCGAGGAGACCGTCAAGTCCCGCGGTAACACTTTCGCGAGTTACACGTTTCCTAATTTTTCGATTTAACAATCCGTACACTATATCGATTTGCATCACTTCGGGGACACTATAAGGCAACCTCGCGAGGTTGGCGCGCACTCGCGAAATAAATGTGTCCACACGGTCGTCTTGTTCACGGGAGAAAATCTCGCGGAGGATCTTGTGGGCCGGGCGTGGCGTGCCGTACATCGCTCGTAGCCGACGGATCGCCTCGTCCCACGTCGTCACCGCTGCCTTGATGCCGCGCCACCACACGGCGGCTTCTCCGGTAAGCAGCATAGCGAGGCCACGCAGTGCGTGCTCGTCGCTCACAGACGCGCACTCCTTATACACGACCACGCTGTCCACGAAGGCTTCGAGTTCATCGGCGCTCCGGGCGGCGCCGTCGAATCGAGCTGTGCATTGCGAGAAGTTTCTGGAAGAACTCGTTGAGGCTACGCAGCTCACGGTAGATGGGGTCGGGGTAGGATCCTCACGCTCGCCGGTTGACGGCGGTGTCCCGACCCTTCCGATGACGCTGGATATCAGTCTCGCTAATTGCTCTTCGGAGATCCCGACCAAGTCATCGCGGCGCTCCGCCGAAATCGGCGCTGCCGCTGCCGCAAAGTCCGAGCGCGTAGGTTCCACAACCTGTAAGCTTCGCTCGTCATCGGGTGACTCGTCGCTGCCTCTATCTGTGTTTTCCGCGTTTAACCGGGTCTTCCGCGGCATCTTCGTATGCTATCTTCTCGACAGAGTAGGCGTGACGTGACTTTTGTATTTGCGAAATGTCCGTTACACCGACGCGTCGCGTTCCCTCGGTAGGTACTTGCCTCTAGTTGGGCGCCATGTAATGTAGCCGAACTCGTTAAATAAAATATGCAGGCATCGACTACAAAAACGTTTTAATAATTGAAGTACTATTACAATAGGTGAGGGCACGGACATAGGGCGCATTGGCATTAAATCTACATACGTCACGCAGTGTTGCCGCGGGCCGACTGACGACGCGTGCGACGCGCGGACGCGGCGCAGGCGAGGGGAAGGAGCAGTCGCGGGGCGAGGTATCGTTACGCCCATGTAAACCGCGCGGGGTAGGCACGGAGCATGCGATGTGTTAATACGCGTTACACGTATGAATAATTGGCTTTTTAAAACCTTTTCTTTTGTATCACCTGTTATATGCTTTTATCAATTAAGTTGAAACTAAATACCAACTTAAATAAATGTCACCAAATGGACAATTAATATTAAAGATAGTACTGTTGTTACATTTGACGTGGAAAAATAATCATTGATCAGTAAAAGGTAGCCGGCACAGTTATGCGGCGGCGGCGCTCGGCGGCGGCGCGCGGCGGCAGGTGTGAAGGCCCGAACCTGCACTCTATTTATACTCACTTCGCCTCCGTAATCAGCCCTCACCGCTGCCTGCAGTACTAATTATTTATGACTTTAGCCTAGTGAGCTGCTTTTCTACAACATATTAATTTTATTTATTTTTTGTGAATTTTCGATTCGAGAAAACTCTGGTGATTTGCTCTAGAGGTTGTGTTTAGTAACCAGCTCACCGTGCGATGAAAATTGTTGCACCTTTTTTATTTCCGTGTATTTATAAGGTTATTAATTAAATATGTGAGCATATGCGTGGTATATACCTAGTATTCAGTACGGAGCTCGCGGATAATGTGTAAAGATTTTAGATTGAAAGCTAGCCCCATACATCATAGGTGGGCGATAGGGCTGACAGGATCGGCATGATGGATGTATGTGTGTCGCGCGCTGGCGGGGATAAATGATCCCGGACTAATCCCGCGCCCCGCGCCGCGCACCGGGACCGGGAACTGTCCGGGAAACATAAATCATATCCATTCTAGTAGTTTGTATCCTTCGTCTCCCTATACAAAACACTTATTTTCCGTACATCAAAAGCTTTAGGAACTTCAACTGGAAATATTAGCTCGCGACGGGATATTTATGTTCATGTCATCAAAATTATGTCCAGCGGTGAATTTACGAGTTAAGTATAAATTTAGTCAAAATAATGAAAATCCTGTGCAGAGTATTCATCGGTAGGGATACAGTTACACTTATGGCGACAAATGTTTCAACGAGTGAAACAAATTGCGATTTCGAAAGTACTAGGATAACATACAGTGATTATTTTCGTATATGTACGCATACGCATACTCACGCCTTTTATCCCCGAAGGGGTAGGCAGAGGCGCAACTAGTGCACCCACTTTTCGCCGTGCGTATTCCGTCCCATGAGGTAATAGGGGGCGAGCCTATCGCCATATAACGGGCACAAATTTCAGACTCCAAGCTGATATTGATTAGAAAAATCAAATATCATTTTGCCCGACACGCGGATCGAACCCGAGACCTCAGCATTGCAGTCGTACCGTAATACAACTACGCCACTAAGGCAGTCATTAGTGATTATTTTCAAGTGGATTAAATCCAAAAATCCACACCAACTTAAACATACATTATTGTAGAGCGTGGTAACTGGTAGGTTGCGTGGTGAATGCATCAGACAGTGTTCCGGTGGTCGCCGCCGGGCGTCGAACCCGCAGTAATTACCACGTTGTGACACGCCAACTGATAAACAGAACGCGAGCGCAAATGTCAGCGAGGATACCGCGGCGGCGGCGGGACATGCACCGCGCACGACGGAACCTTAGCTTATTGAGTGTCACGTGGTTCAACCGTATTATACAAATGTAAACAAGTTACTATTCACTTTTCGGTTATGTCTATTGTGTGGGGTGTAATTCTGTAAGTTGATTTTTTATTATTTCTTCTGAACGAGTGACGAGCACGCTGCTCGCCTGATGGTAAGCGATATGACCGCCCTGTGTGGCACTCGCTGCGCTGAGCTTATGTTAAGAGACATAACATGTTAAGAGCCTTATTAATAGATGCAACTCAATTTGACTCTGGAGTGCGATATCAGCTGAGTCGCTGTCAAATAAAGGTCAGTATTTTAAGATAGTCGCTATTTAATAAACCCAAAATTAACATCACTTCAAATGACATCTTAAGTAACAATAATTGATGGATTTTGACAGCCAAGGTTTGTTTGTGTAACAGCGCTTACTCAGCTGAAACCTAGGTGTTAAATGACAGCTTAAGCTAAGTTTATTAAATAGTTCACTACAGTAACGACCGTATTTGATAAACAGTTCATAAACCTATTTTAGTTATAAAATGTTTTTTTTTTTCCTTCAAACTCTATTCAAAATTCGTTCGAAGCAGACGAAACATTATGGGAACGATAGCCTAGTTGGGAATGGAACGGTCTGCCGAGACAATGTCCGGCGGTTCAAAACCCAAGGCACACACCTCTGATTTTTCGAAGTTATGTGTGTATTGTTTATCAATTATCGTTCGCTTTAACGGTGAAGGAAAACATCGTGAGGAAACCTACATACCTGAGAATTCTCGATAAGAATTTCGAGGGTATGTGAAGTTTGCCAATCCGCACTAGGCCAGCGTGGTGGACTAAGGCCTAACCCCTCTCAGCAGTAGAGGAGGCCCGTGCTCAGCAGTGGGCAGTATTTAATACAGGGCTGGTATTATTATTATATTATATATTATTATATATAGACGAAACATTCGATAACTAAAATAGGTTTAAAACTGTTTATGAATAGTTCCATTAATATCTACTTGAGATTTTACTCACATGTGGGATTGATTTATTAATACTGCCCTTAGTCTCATAATGCCCAATAACTACGCTGGCTACATTAATGTCTTTCAAAACCGGAACACAAAAGTGCATGCACACTGCTGCTTGGCGGTAGAAATAGACATTACGGTGGTACCTTCCCAGACGGCCTCTCGCATACGAGAGTCTTATCACCAGTAAGTATTTCGTAGTGTTATTCTAGGTTCTCGTAGGTTTTATTGTTAAATTGTTATGTTACCATATTCAATATATTTGTGTCCCTCAGTGTGAGGTCAGGACTGTGACTTGTATTTATTCCTCTCACATCGCACCTAAAAGGCCGGCAACGCATCTCTATGCCCTCTAGTGTTGCAGATGTTCGTGGGCGGCGGTTATCACTTACCATCTGGTGAACCGCATGCTTGTTTGCTTCCTATATCATAAAAAAAAGCAGAAGCTATTGCGATGATGACGGCATGCTATTTAAATGCGTAAACGAAGCAATTGCGAAACAGCTGTAATACAATTGGTGTGAGCTTAATAGGCGGGTCCTGCGGGTGGAGTATTGCGCGGATTGTGGCGGCCAACGACCTGGACAGCGCTATGGAACAATAAAACGCAGTGTCGTAAAAATGTCTTGGTTTATTCGGTGTAACATTTTTTGTACTTTCTACCAGCCCTTGTGTTTTTCCTTTATGTATACTAGGTTTTTTAAGGATCCAATTAATTTACCTTTACCATATACCTAAATTAATTGATTATATGAAATTCATATCGCGCTATCAAAATATTAAATAACCTAAAAAAAGGGCCTGACATTAAGAAGATGGATGGTAGAGCTTCTCATAAATATTTAGTCGATTTGCAGATTTGAAATAACAGCGGCATATTAAATAATTTGCGAATAGACCTGCCCTGTGAGTCCTGCGACGTTACTGGCTTGGCATTATCAGACAATTTCAATTCCACACGAAATCTTTGTAGCGTACTTACGTCAATATTTGTTATACGTAATGAATTCTCGGATCCGGCACGAGAACAATCCAATGTTCTATAAATCAATGTTTTTGTCTATTCTGCATTTAGCAGGGCCATTAAATAGAACTCCACCGCTGATTCCTTTCTAACATATAAGCTGAGTCTAGAGACCACAGCTCACACGTGAATTGAATTGCTTTGATCATTCGTTAGTCCATTAGAAAACAAACAAGTGAACATGCAAGCAGCCGTATCACTAGTGACAGGTCGCGTGTTCGCCTCACCCTACACAATCAAATACAAATAAAACACATTAAGAACCCTTAGCGTAAGTCGCAGGAGCGGCGGGAAGGGGCGGAGGGCTCAGGGGGCGCCCATCAGGTTTATTACCGCGGCCGCGAGCCGAGCGGACATTATCATTGCGTCGCATGGGTTGTGAGGAAATGAGGACTCCGGAACTGTATGACGTCATCCAGTATGGGTTGACGAGATAAATGTATAGGAGACAGCGAGTAGCATATTTATACATGCAAATTATATAATAATCACTCCGAATTAGTTACTGTAAGCGTAGCCAAAGGCTTGTCTCACATGTAAATTTGGGGATGAGCTAGGCAACCTGTAGATAAACTATTTGCGTCTCTGTCTACTCCGTTACTGTTCGAACACGCCAATATAATGACATATACAATATCAGACTTTATCTTAGCCTGAATATGCTATGTGTGCCCGCTCTCATGTCTCGACACGCGTCGCGCACGAGCGCAGACATTATGATAATACAAAAACATACGTTTCAGTAAATTATTACGGAGTTGCTTTATAGGAACGCGTGTTACTCCACCTTCCCCCCACGCCCCCTGCTCCCTCCACCGCTCATATCCTACCCATTCACTCAGCGCCACACAAAGTGCACACAAGAATCATGTGGGGAACGCTGTTCATATGTTTTTATATTATTGTTATAAGGAATTAATTTTTGGGGATGGTGGTGGGGTAGGCAGGTTCCTTGTGTGTGATCAAGGTTGGAAACTACACTCATGTAGTACTTCCTAAGTAGGTAGAGTAACTAGGGTACCCACAGTTTGCTGAGATTATTATTGAACACCGGCACGTGACATGTGATACAAGTCTATTTCTCCATTGGAAACGAATTCTTATGTGAATGAGTGCTTTTCTTTTTTTACTTTTTGGAAACTTGTTTACTACTACAACTAAACCAACACAAGCGAAGTATAAGATCTAAAGACTGGTTATTAGTGTGATACTTTGTTGATTAATAATCAATCAACAGAATTCAATCAAACACAAATAATACTAGGCCATACTACATTTAAGCCCATACTAGTGATGTTCAATGTTCATTTGGATTTAGTCATGTTGTCCGGGCTAAAAACTACGCATTCTATACCATATAATTTTTTTGGAGGTTATATACAAGTTGTAAACAATAAACGTAATCCTCCTAGCCAGTTTTGGCCACGGTGGCCAATCTCAACGGAGATCAGCCAGGTACGCAAGATATATTATAGTGTACTAGTGTGTGCGCAATACACAGGTGCACTCGCTATTCCTTCACTCTCATAGTCCGGTGAGTCGGCAATCCGACATGACCGGAGAGAGATCAGGCGCAGGACCAACGGCTTTTACGTGCTTTTCCGAGGCACAGGGAATTCACGCCGCCAACTTCCTGACTCCGAACTGCGACTGAGTAATTTTTAAGATGGAAAAACCCAGTCGCCATATTTTTGCTCGACCTGAGTTTCGAACCCAGGACCTTAGCGCGCAAATCGTACTCGTAACGCGTACGCAATACACCTACGCCACTGAGGCAGTCAACAATAAACATGCTAGAAACAATTTTCTCTGGTATGATGATTAATTTAATTCCTTACTCTCACAAGGATACTGTAAAAAAAAACGATATATTTGAAAAATACTCGTGGAAGAATATGAGCTTAAAATATAAATATATATTCATTGAAGTCGGGATATCAATAAAAGTATTATAACACACTAAACGCATTGTTTAACATATTCAAATGAGAAGGATATCCGTGCTTGCGCTCGCGCAGCTCGATCACGTACCTGCAATAAACATCGACAACGACCATAACCGCTGCCTTTACTCGCGTCGCCCCACCATCGGAACTTGGTTAAGCATATTACAACCATGAGAAACTACAAAACTTTTTTTTGTCTGCGTAGATGACCTCTGGTTATGGAGTTTGAGTCAGATGAGGATGAGTATGAGATGAGTAGAGAGGAAGGGATGCCCCAAAGCGCGGGCAGGACGCCGTGTCAACATCACCACATTCTCCTCCTGTTACCCGGATTAGGGCAAAGTAGGTTAGATTTAGTATAAATTATAAACACACACACACACACACACACTCACGCCTTTTATCCCCGAAGGGGTAGGCAGAGGCGCAACTAGTGCACCCACTTTTCGCGGTGCGTATTCCGTTCCATGATGTGATAGGGAGCGAGCCTTTCGCCATATCGGGCACAAATTCCAGACTGATTCCATTCCGGGCTGATACTGAATTTCATCATCATCATCAGCCACATGACGTCCACTGCTGAACATAGGCCTCCCCCAAAGATTTCCAGATCGACCTGTCAAAAGCAGCCTGCATCCAGCGTGTTCCTGCGACTTTCATAAAGTCGTCTGTCCACCTTGCAGGTGGACGGCCGACGCTGCGCTTGCCAGTAGTGGTCTCCACTCGAGAACTTTTTTGCCCCATCTGCCATCAGTTCTTCGAACTATGTGCCCTGCCCACTGCTACTTCAGCTTGCTAATCCGCTGGGCTATGTCAGTGACTTTCGTTCTTCTACGGATCTCCTCATTTCTGGTTCGATTGCGTAGAGAAACACCTAGCATAATTTTGAATTTAAAAAACTCAATATCAATTTGCCTGACCCGGGAATCGAACCTAAGACCTCAGCATTGCAGTCACACTATAATACAACTACGCCACCGAGGCAAAACTATAACTAGGGAATAGTTAATTGTTATGTTTGACATTTCGTATTTTTTTTAAAAGGAAAAGATGTAGTATTTCGTTTGTGTTTTAGAGTAATTTACAAATAAAAGGTATTTTCTAGTTAGTCTCGCCGGTCCAAGACCTCTAGAAATAACAAGTTAGTGAATATTCTGCAGTGCTGCTCTAGTTACAGCGTTTTTAAGTTTAATAAAATTAGTTCCTCCTATATTTTAGCCTCACATCGCTCAATCGATCGCCAGAGCTTCTTCTGAATAAAAAAAAATGAGAGGTGTCAAGGGACACCCGGATGGAACGAAGTTCCTTTCGATTAGTTAGTGAAGGAATTGTAATAAAATTTTATTTATATAACAGAGTGTGTATATATATAAATATTTTTATATATACTCGGTGCCTGCCTGACTGCCTCGGTGGCGTAGTTGTATTACGGTAAGACTGCAATGCTGTGGTCTTGGGTTCGATTCCCGGGTCGGGCAGTGATATTTGGGTTTTTTAAAATTCAGTGTCAGCCCGGAGTCTGGAATTTGTGCCCGATATGGCGATAGGCTCGCCCCCTATCACATCATGGGACGGAATAACGGCGAAAAGTGGGTGCACTAGTTGCGCCTCTTCTTACCCCTTCGGGGATTAAAGGCTTGAGTGTATATGTATATGTAATATATAAATATTTTCCTATTTCCGTTCCAATACATAAGTTTCTAGAGAAAAAAACAAATAAATACGTGTGGCACTCGGAGACTGCCGCGGTAATGCTATTGCATAGCATTTTTATCACAAATTTTGATTGACTAAACACAAATTCGATCTTACGCTTACCACATAAAGTAGATTTTTAAACGCGAGCAAAGCACGTTTAGTCTTGTTATTGATAAATGTCAGTAACCAAAGTAGAATAAATCAACAAAATTTGAAAAAAGAATGTTACGTTCGATTCTTTTGTACTCGTGCCGTGCCAACGCTGGGGAAATAGCTTCTACGCAATGTATTTAAGGTTCATATTAGATTAGTAAGAAATGGTTTTAATGACTTTAACAAATAAAATAAAATAAATAAAAATATACTCGTTTCAAGAATTATAGCTTCTACGCATTGTATTTAAGGTTCATATTAGTAAGATAATAGCAAAAAGTGTCGTGACAACTTTTCATGAGTATTTTTTCCGTCCAGCCCCCTTTCACAACGCGCAATAAGGAACTTCGTTCCAAAAAATTGCTACAAAGAAGAATGTCCACTTCCCATACAAGCGATAACCTGTCACTCATTTTTTTTTTCAGGTGTTGTATAAAGATGTGTAATCTCTTAAAATAACTAATATTATTTCTAAAAGCCACTGTGAAAATATGGTTCGAATATTATGAGGCGGAAGAAAGTTATTAAAAATACAATATTTGAGGTTATATTGGCTGTCAAATAGAAGCGGAGATACCGTGAAATATTTAATTGATTATTACCTACACGTAACATAAATCTAGGTATTGGGAGTTTAATGTTTTATTACTTATAATTATTTACCGCCTTAGATAATCATGATAGGTATAATAATATTAATATAATAATAATACCAGCCCTGTATTAAATACTGCCCACTGCTGAGCACGGGCCTCCTCTACTACTGAGAGGGGTTAGGCCTTAGTCCACCACGCTGGCCTAGTGCGGATTGGCAGACTTCACATACCCTCGAAATTCTTATCGAGAATTCTCAGGTATGTAGGTTTCCTCACGATGTTTTCCTTCACCGTTAAAGCTAACGATAATTGATAAACAATACACACATAACTTCGAAAAATCAGAGGTGTGTGCCTTGGGTTTTGAACCGCCGGACATTGTCTCGGCAGACCGTTCCATTCCCAACTAGGCTATCGTCCACTAGCCACTATGATAGGTATGAGAGCAGTAATTGTTATATAGACGTAGGCTTTAAAATGAGTACCTAACCTACTTATACGGCCCCCCGAGGCAATTCTTGTGCTTTGGGTCTTCACACCCAATGCACGCCCATGCGCGGGGGAACATTAGTCGCGGGCCGAGGCACACAGTCAGTGTGTATACCTCTTGGTTGCATAACACATTGAGGCCTAAAAGGGCCCGCGAACATTTCCTGGCACCCCCTTCTCTTTCCGCCCATCCTGAGAACCTTTCTCCATTCCCCACCTTTCCTTCCATCATCCTATTCCGCTTCCTTCCCGGGCCCCTGCAGTCGTCAAGCCGGGGGACTCCAGTATCCCATTCGCAAGTTTCCCCCGGTGTTGACTGCAGGATCGCCTACCAAAAAAAAAAAAAACCTACTTATACGTGGGATTATATTAAATACAGGCCATTCTAAAATATTGGAAAGCACATGTTATTTCTAGTCTGCAAGACATTTTTTATATCAAATGGCTGACATTATTTAATTGTCACTGGTGGTAGGTCTCTCACTATGTAAGAGGCCGTCTGGGTGAGTACCACCGCAATGTGTATCTACCGCCAAGTAACAGTGTGCATGCACTGTTGTGTTTCGGTTTGAAGGACATTGTAGCCAGTATAACTACTGGACATAATGAGACTTAACATCTTATGTCTCAGTAGCACGAGCGCAGTGGAATGCCACACAGTACTTTGTAACTCAAGGTGCTGGATGGTGTTGCTACTGTTTATGGGTGGTCGTATCGCTTACCATCAGGCGAACGGCACACTCGTCTAGTCATTCAAAGCTATAAAAAATATGTATTATCAAATGATCCAGAGTATCACAACCTATATTAATACTGTAGGTAGGTACACATTGAATATTAACTAGAAAATCTAGTGGAAATGAAACTACATATTATTTTATTTATTTATTAATTATATTAATTTTTACATTAGTCTAAATCTTCTCTTATTACAACTTCATCCAAAAATGATGCTGGAGGTTCTAAATTAGATTGGTATTTAGCCCAACCAAGGTACCACACTAATGTCATTACATGTGCACAACAACCAATAGTGCGACGCCCTACAAGGCAGTTGCAGCAATATTCAATTATGCCTTCCCTACCATTTAAGTTATTGTCAACTAAAATATAGACATAATATTGCCGCCTGCCTATGTGCCTTGATTTAATTTTTCCTCTTATTAACACCCCACTACCTCTTAAATTAAAATCGTTCATCTGTAAAATATTATTGTCCCTACAAACTTCTATTATGTATCTGCCATGGAAACGTACATGTTCACCATAATACGACCTTGCTTGACGTAATTGGTACGTTCCCAAGGCAAATAATATAAGTTCATTATATTCTAAACGGGGGAAATCAATATTGTTGTCACTTGCTGTGATACTTCTGAAAAAGGATGCCCGTCTGTTAAGATTCAAAGTAATAACTGCTTGTGATAAATTATTCTCTAAGGGCATCCTTTCTCGTATTATACTAACAATCTGGGCAGCATCATCCCTATCGTGCAGGCGAACACCAAACTTATTTATTAAACATGCTGCTATTTGAAAGTAGATCATCATATTTGGTACAGCCTTATTAAAATAGTCAAATCGAAACAATCTGAAATCTCTTTTAAAATAGCCATTGACTACTTCTACCACCCATCTGCATATTGTCACACATCGACTTCTGTTTGCTTGGGTGGTAGTTAATTGGTGCTCACCTGCACTTACAGAATCAGGTACATATACATTATAATTACAACTTTCTAGTAAGTTGATGCTGTCCCTGAAACCCCGGTCTAGAATAAATATGTCATTTTGTTGAAAATATTGTCTTAGTGGGGTGTTTTCATTTTCAAAAAGCGTCTTCATGATATCTGCATCAGATGTGGTAGCCTTGTAGGGACCATAACAATCTAAAATATACCCATCACAAGTAACCAGCATGAAAGGTTTGAGAAGATTTCTATATTTGTGTAGGGAATACGATTCTTTCTGAAACATATAGTTCGCACTTTTATTTAGATAAATATATGATCCATCACAGATTACAATACTATGTGAATTATTTTCATTATATATTCCATTGGGAATTCTTAAATTATGTTGTAATAGCTCGTCTCTTGGCATATGATTTATCCCCAAGTGTCTTGGTACAAAATCTTGGAGCATAATCTCCCTCACTTTACTCATTAATCGTCCTAATGTAGTACGAGGTACATTTAAAAGTGTGGAAATTCTTACATCTGAATCTCCCGTCCTCATTTTTATCAAAATGCAGGCCAAACCGAGTATACCTTGGTGAGTTTCTAAGACTCTGGGTAAATCTATTAATAAGGACAAAAAGTTATTTTTTGTCATGCCCATCCAGTACCCAAATAGGTGATCATCTATTTGTTCCACAGACGTAATGCTGCTAAAATCCAAAAAAGGCTTTACCACATTCATAAATGACAACATGTGCTCTATTTGTTGCGCTGTGAAGTGAGAAATGCTATTTTCTTGATTGAAAAGGGAATCCCAATTATTTTGGTATAAATGTTCTGTGCAGACTCTAGCAAGGCTGGGTATGTAGAACTTATAATTGCACAATAGTGTTCTTCGTAAAGGATCAGATACAGTGTGCAAACCTGATATTTGATGGCATCCATAAAAAATACAATGAGATGCAGTATTTGGAGATCTTTTATAATTCTCTAAATATATTATGTTTTGTTGAAATGCATGTTCAGAGGGCCTATGTTCATGACGAGAATCTGCTTCTGGATTTACTAAATCGAGCGATCCTTCTGCCACTTCTTCTGAGGCAGCAGAGCTTACAGCATCTGTATGCTGTTCATGATGAGAATCTGTTTCCGAATTTACTAAATCGGGAGATTCTTCTGCCATTTCTTCTGGGCCAGCAGAGGTTACAGCATCTGTATGATGTTCTTGTTTCTGACTCACACACATATTTCTATTTTCTTCATGAGCTAGGTTGCGAATCACCTGTCTTCTAACTTTCATAAAACAAGCATGACACAAGTGGTCAGACGGTGTTACCTATAAACAAGGAAATACCATGTCAATGATTTTTATGAACATCTGTGTAATTAATTTGAAAAACATATCTGTTGTGGCTGATAATTGACTTATTTCATATTTTTTTTTCATCTGTTGTTACTGATACTGATTTTATGCCCCATGTCACGATCCACAAGATAAAAAGTATCCATATTGCGGACACAATTACATGATCTAGAGTCTAGACTGATATATCTTTAACACCCAAGCAATAATAGGAATGTTTAAGAAAAATGTGAATCATATTTACCTGTCGAGGTGCTATTCTACTTTCAACTGTCTGAATCATCTCTGTGTGATATGGCACTGTATGATTCCGGATGAGATGTTTTTGCATTTTCTTTAATGATCGTCCACACATCAAGCAGGCTAGTTTATGGCCATGATGAGAGGGCCCTGCACACTGCTCACTGGCAATATGCAGTTCATTATTGACTGTTTGCAGAGCTAAATTAAAGCATGCCTCACATACAAAGTCATCTTCAGTAATCTGGAAAAAAAATATACTACCTATAATATTCAATATAAAGTAACAAAATAAAAAAAAAATGATTTCAAATAATTATAGAACAAAATACAATATAATACATTCTAGGATGTACCCAATGGAGGTTTCAATTTATCTTATTTATTGTGATATTCTAAACATTAAACTTACTATAACTGGAGATATCCAGAGGCTGATTACAGAGATGACTCTCGCATTTTGTTCAAGGGCAGGGTAGCGCCGTTGTGCATTACAAGAATTAACACAGATATTGCAGATAATGCAAAGTATTCGCTGCGACATTAGCGGTCTCGCGTTGTCATCCATGGTGCTCTTCCACGTCACAAACAAGCACACAAATCCAAGTCGTAAAGCAAATATCAGTATCCGTGTAACACTAGCCAAAGTAAATGTATACGCAGGGTATCGGAGTCCGTTGTAAATGCCAAAGTAGTCAGATAAAAGGTAACCATAAAAACGCACAATACTCATCAACGTAAAAGCTAACACAGAACTACAATTCAGAATGTAACCGACGCGGGACGCCATACCATAAAAGTTTTGACAGCTATTAATAAGTATACCAGCTGTAAAAAAAACCCGTTTTAGAATTTGCATTTATTCTAGCTGAGATTTATTTGATTACTAGGAAGGTACCCTGCTATAAACGATTTAAAAGTCTGAAGCACACGTGTATTCAGTTAGTGCAATTGATTCACACTAAACGATTGCCAAACATTCATAAATCGAGACTAAATGTGTTAAAATATATCGAATCCCCGGTAGATAAAATGGAACGTTATTCGTACTCTGTAATATTGGTGTTGTATTATCTATGGTTATGGCTGCGTTCTTGTCTCTTATGACCAGTTGTATGTAGAAATCTTTAAAAATTAATTTCTTTTTTCCAACTCAGCAGTTTTGATTTTAAGTTAACAATATGTTTTTAGAAAAAAATTACCTATTTTTAGAGATATATTACATCACTATACAATTCACTTCATATTAAAATATTTGACAGGTGAAAAATAGTCATTGTTCTTTGCATAATAATCTAATGATAATCTAGCCTTTATAACTTTTTGTTATGTTTGAAATGTAATTAAAGTTATAATGCTTAAGGGATACGTTTTCGAAATAGTGAATTAAATTCAAACTAAATTAGTTTATAGTTTGTAGTCAGTACATGTGTTGTGGAGACAGACGTACGAAGGCGGCATAATATTTAGGTTTGAAACTTTGTAAACCGACGCGATGCTGGCGACTGGCAACTGATGTCGCCTTCTCAAAGTTATGTAATATATCAAAACATAGAGCTACACACGGAATCTTTAACAATTCGGTGCCAATACCGCTTCCTTTTTTAAGGTCGCCGACTCGTCTACGGCTCGCCAGGTATGCGACAACCTTCGACTATAATACATATAAACACCCTTGTAATGTAGCAAACGCTATCATGGTAAATCCTACGTTATGTTTTAGGTAACAGTTGCCTCGGTATTCCACTCTCGGACAGAGTACATTATTCGGCGCCGCGTCACAAACAAGCGGCGCGGCGGTTAAGAACAATTACCATACAGACACGTTTTTCGCTTAATTATACGTAAATAGTATGTATGAGACAAAAATAGTCATAGTAATGTAAGTCAATTCACGCGCCGCTCCATTGTGCCTTCCGAAAGCGCGGTGCAAGGAAATAACGACTTTATATTCTGAACGCGACGGCTCTACTTCCCAGAAAGCAGCTGCATTTCCTCCCACAGAGATTTTGTTGCGAGAATATTGAATTTGATGACTCCTATTGCAGCACGGCTGAGACAATAAATAAAGGTCTAAGATACTTATTTTCATATTTATCGGAAAACCTAAATGTGATGGCCGGTGTCTAATAGTGTTAGCGGTTTGAAGAGCGAAAAACTACTTTGTTAACTTACCACTAAATTGCAAGTTAAACCACAATTAATAATATTTAAACACCAATTTGGCAATTTTGCAGCGGATGGATCAGCGTTCTTCAGGTATGATCGGAGGCCGGAGGTCCTTAAAAAACGGGATAGCACCGTTTCGTGACCCGCAACATACTTTGAAAAATTGCATACTATACAACTTTACATTGTATAAATGAAGTTTTTTTTTTTATTACAATGTTTTCACCCCCTACGTATAGGAAACATGATATATGTTAGTATTCTGAGGAGCTCCCGTGCGACCGTGACCTTGGTCCATAAAACATGAGAAGTGGCATCACTAATGATGTCGAAATGTCGTTCTTCAGCGCGACCCCACAACGCGAGGACTCCAAGCCTACCCCAAACATTACGAAGTTGCCGACTGTGCACCCCCCTCCAAGAATTCGCGCACGTATTACGCGATTAACAGGAAACAAGTTACATAAGAGCACTATGTTGCTGAAGGGTAAATAGAGTAGCAACAACCACTTGTACTGTTTGCTGATTATAACTGAATAGTATTTGGCTCCGTAGCTATATCGGGAAATTCAATCCCTAATATGCTTTACAGTTAACATGTGGTAGAGCCTTGCTGTACCTTTATCTATAGTTATTGTTAGAGAGCTAATAAGTCGCCCCTAATATACCCAATTCCTCTGGTTGACTATTGTCATAGGCCCCACTTGCTCGCATACCGGCTTCTGCTTCATTTTCTCAATAAAAAAATAACTACCTTACCCGATTCGGAATTGAACCGCACTTCCATCACATATCCGTAATACGACGCTAAACCAATATGGGTATAACTCTATTAGTATTGTCATTATAGCACTAATTCGGTATAATCATTTCCCGCAGGAAACCTAGGCCATAAAACGTCCTCCATTACCATGGAACACATCCTAGGTCTTTTATTGATGACTAAAGACTTGCGATGCGTACTAACTACATTATTCATTTATGATACTGCCATAAAGGCGTATTAAGATTTAAATCACTCATTGCGCTCTTTCAGCATATTTATATTGTAAATTCCTAGGTTGTAAATAGGTCAAGTTTGTAAGTACTGGTATTATCGATCCGATTTCTAATGTTCTGATTTTGCAATAAATTTTTCTTATAAAAATTTCTACTGATTGTCCCTGTATATTTAGTTTGGTTGGATTATTCAGGCACCTCCGGTTTAGGATTATTAGTGTTCACAGGCGATGTACACCTTTAGTTGATCTACTTGCACGTTTTTAGAAATACAAAGTGTTGTTACTTTGTTATTATCATGCTTCTTTGTTTCCGCCCTTTCGGAACATGCGACGCGCTTACTAATCGTGATGTGTTGCATCAGTCTCAAACTAATTCAAGTGACTGTGTATCAACTAGCAACTGCTTTTTATGCGAGGGCGCACCTGTCCGAAACAATTTATTTTAGATGACCAAACATATTACTTCGATTTTTTTATGAATAATCCTCACGTATGTACTTTGGTTTCTTAACAATATTTCCTTTACCGTTAAAGAAAGAAATAATATTAAAAATATATTGGTGTAACTTCGAAAATTAATTTGAGTGTCCTGGGGTTAAAATCAAATCTGCAACCTCTGTCTTGGTGTCGCTGTTCCGCTCCGCGTTAGGCTATCGCTGATTATAATTTGATGGTCTGAAAATATTATGTTCTTCAGTATTAATTATTTAGAATAAGTATAACCGTTAGATACCGCAAGAGTAGGGTGGCTCGATATAAGGCCCGCGTGAATCCTTGCGAATCGAGCCCACACAGCGGAAGATGACCAACTGGCGCGTGAGCACGGTTTGCATCCACTGCAGCGCGGCGCGGCGGCGTGCGCGATATTCATGCGCTAAGCCTTAATGCACCCCACAAAAAGACAAAACACTAGGTAGAAAGTTGTAAAAAGACGAGGATACACGATACGAATCTAAAATGTGATTGAATTGCATTAGAGACAGACAGCCTTGGACGAGGCCGTTCACGCCGCGGATCGACGGCGAGGCGGCGCGGCGCGACGCGGTGAGGCGGTGTGGCGGCTAATGTATGCGTGTGCGCAGCCGCAGACAGTTGTTTTGGTGACCTGCGACAGACGCGCAACGCCGTGTAGCGCCTGAGCCGTGTGCCGTTACACACGCGCCCGCCGCACCGCGCCGGTCTCACTGCGCGCCAACTTTATTTGTCTTCACTGCATGGGCCAGCTGCAGTACCGTCCATATTGTCAACCACAAACATGTTGACTTAGCCATCTGAACCGTCGGTTCACTAGTGCCGTCGCTATTCCCTCGGGCATAAGGCGTGTACTAGTAGTAAATGTTAATCTAGTCTCTACATAGTAGACTATGAATTACTTAATGATGTAGGATAGTTTTCGTTATCAGTTTGAACGGAAAGATTATTATTTGTGCCAGCTACTTATTTCATAACCTCAGGACACGTATAAATAAACACCGCCCATACGGCAGCGCTCGCAAGCGGACCTCATTCATACTCGCCTTGGAAAAAACGTATTCGCATGAGGGATTGCAATTATATTTTATGTCTCTAACATCAAATGAGCTAATCACTTTACAGCATAACGCTTAAAATTATTTCCTAGGGTCTGCTCGGTGGCGGTGTTTCTATACAGGCTACAAAACCCGGCTAGTGTCTTTTTATTTTTAGTTAACAAATTAAAAATTGTAATAATATTATTCGTGTTTTTTTCCCGGCACGGTCAAGTGAATAAATTGGATTTGATTTTATAAATAGATGACTGCCTCGATGGCGTAGTTGTATTGCATACGCGTTACGAGTACGATTTGCGCGCTGAGGTCCTGGGTTTGAATCCCGGGTCGAGACCAAAAACCATTGTGACTGGGTTTTTCCATCTTAAAAATTACTCAGTCGCAGCTCGGAATCAGGAAGTTGGCGGTGTGATACCCCCGTGCCTCGGAAAGCACGTAAAGCCGTTGGTCCTGCGCCTGATCTCTCTCCGGTCATGTCGGATTGCCGCCTCACCGCACTATGAGAGTGAAGGAATAGCGAGTGCACCAGTGTATTGCGCACACACTTGTGCACTATAATATCTCCTGCGTGCCTGGCTGATATCCGTTGAGATTGGCCGCAGTGACCGAAATTGGCTAGGAGGATTTTCACTTTTCACTTCAGAATGTACACTTCAAGTATAGTGTCTACCGAGAGACATTGCTTCAAAGTTCGTGAGAATTGTGCCGGCTAGCCTCCCTGGATGTACAGAGGATTTTAACCAAAATAATACGGATTACTTTACTCCCAAAAAAAATATAGTAAAATAGCTTAGCTGTATAGTCTTTCTGTCGGCACCTAACATAAATTCCCAGCGAGTGTCGTATCATGTTTCTTATCGATACATCTGAGGTTGATTCAATTATTATTGTATTCAATTAATATACTGATAGTATGGCAGCAGGTGAGTGCGATGTTGGGTGGGGGGAGGGGGTTTTGGCAAGGGGAGGGCGAGTGGTTTAGACGAGCGAGCGATGACCTCCCGTGCCCTAGGAATCCGGAACACGGCGTCGATGTCTTGAATAGATTTTTTGGAATTCTGAAACTAGTTACCATGCAGGCACTGCCTGATAGTAGACGGTTATATGTTTATTATAGGACGGAGCTAATGAGCATGATCACGAATATACAACTACAGGATGTTGCGAGATCAATGGTTTTTGACATTTGCAGGAAGGATTGGGGATTCTTAGAGCACTGCTCACACGAACGCAGCAGCAATGCACGTAGATTGTATGAGAGTGCTAGTTTGTTTCATTGCGAAGTTCAAGTTCTCGGTATAGTAAATACCGACTACGGGCCGAGGAGATGTAGGCCCCTCGCCGGTCGGGCACTCGGCATAGTTTTGCAGCACGGGCCTGTAAGATGTTAGGATCGTGATGTTATCGCGCGATTAATCGCTAGCATCACGTCTGGGGCTAGCATCGAACGGTTGTTAAATATTCCGACATAGGTACTTAATTACTTGTAGGTATAGTCGCGCCGAATTCTATGTTTTTTCTAAATCCTTGAGACAGAATCCGCAAAAAATAGATGTAATAATATCCGAAACCAGTTTGATATTAATCGTGTTAGTGTTTTATTCGATAGTGATTTAGAGGAAAAAAACACCAACGTTCATTCATATTCGACGTCTTTCTGTACGGCACGTGATCTCATCATCATCATCAGCCACATGACGTCCACTGCTGAACATAGGCCTCCCCCAAAGATTTCCAGATGGACCTGTCAAAAGCGGCCTGCATCCAGCGTGTTCCTGCGACCTTTATCAAGTCGTCTATCCACCTTGCAGGTGGACGGCCGACGCTGCGCTTGCCATTACGTGGTCTGCACTTGAGAACTTTTTTGCCCCATCTGCCATCAGTTCTTCAAACTATGTGCCCTGCCTTCTGCCACTTCAGCTTGCTAACCCGCTGGGCTATGTCAGTGAATTTCGTTCTTCTGCGGATCTTCTCATTTCTTATTCGATCGCGTAGAGAACGTGATCTATAGACGCCAATTATTTGTAAGTACAAATACTATAATACCGTAATTAATTGTAAGTACTGTGGAGTCCAAGTATACATTGACAGCCTCCTGAACTATAAAGGGTTTATTGGATGAAGTAATGAGTATTTGAGTCACCTTATAGTATTGCTAATATCACCGTCTATAATCACCCACAATCGTGAGTTAGTCTTCCAGCTCGGAAGGAAGAAAAGGGAGGTTGGGGGGAAGCAAGGTAATAATTGCCCCATCTCCCAGCTATGTACGATTGATTTTTTTGTAAACACTGTAATTCCTAGTCAAGTCACAAGTGTGTGGTCCACACAAATGTTTTATTTTTAAATTTTTCACACGAATATAGAGGCAACCCGGCATAGTGCAGCCCGCGCGGTGTGATAACCGCGCGTTAGCGCGTGTGGTGTGATTACACCTCGTCGCGCGGAACGCTCGCCACTTATTATCACTTACATGACAGGACTCAGCATCTCATTATGTCCAGTAGTTACACTGGCTACAATATCCAAAATGTCTACTATGCAGTGAGTACGTTCACTCAATAAATTCATCTCGCTCAGGAACACTAGCTAGGACTTTGTGTTCGCGAACGACTAAATAAAAACACACTATAAGATATGGAGTCAGGGCTTTATAAAATCGAAACAAATGTAAGTTATTTAAGAGGATACCAGATATATTTATTTGCGGAATGGTTAGCGTTTACGGGGTTGAAAACCAATAAGGGCTTAGCATGCAGTAAGGTCTCATTTACGGATACGCGGCACATCGCGCGTGGCGTTGGGCGGGGCGGCACGCACTAAATTCACACATACGGCGTTGTATGAAGGTGTTTACGGAGAAGAGATTTTACAAACGTTTGCGCGATATTTGCGGCGGAGCCCGCGGATGGTAACGACGCGTCCCACGCGGCGGCGCACGCAGCGACTATTCTACGTTCTAGTGACAAGCGTCTGCGGATACGAGGCCTAAGAAGTGTAACTCTGTGGAATGTCGAGGGCCGCACGTATTGTAAGTTAACATTTTACGTGCTATATTCATTTGCGGATAAAAAGGCCAGTTTCCAGCGCAGAGGCTGATCGATCTCGCGGATAGAGATCGCGTTGGTGATACATTAATCATGAGGTGTCCGCGCTCCGCACTCCCCAGATGTTGCGATACATATTCAGCACGCTTGTCGCTCTCGCTGCTATTTATCACAACGCCGTTCTGTGTACCATGATGACTGTGTGGAAATAGTACCGAAATCTATCAAAACATATTTAAGTCATTATGCATGTCGGTTCTATAAAGTTCCGGAGTGTTTACGGGCGGCGGTGTTCGGTTTCTATGAGGTGAGTCTCCCACCCGTTTGTCTGACTATACATAAAAAGAAATATGATTTCTTTCCGATCCTATACAATACCTACACTTAGCTCAATTAAAATTCATACCGACTTCTAACTACTACAGACATTGAAGAAGGATTGCCTGCCTGTATAGTATACAGAGTGCACAGCCCCTCCCCGGCCGACAGCAACCCAACAATATTTCACTACGACATGTTTATAAAAACGACGCAATACCTAACTCTTCCATATGACAGTAATACATTCACATCAATCGTCGCGAATGAAATTCCGTGTCAATAAATAATGTGGCGATGACGTCACGTCCCTGTTCCGCAGGGAGCCGTGACGTCACGCGTTAATAATATCCTGTAGGAGCGTCCCGGGCCGCGTATGAAATATGCATGTCCGTATGTGTGCTGCCCGCCGCCGCGCCGCGCCGCGCCACCCCCGCCGCGCCGCGCGGGTGCAGCGCGCGTGCAACCAACCAATGTGCGAGCTTTTCGTTTATTTCATACCTAACTTATGTTTGTGGCTGCATATTTAAGTGATTTAATAATTTATAATATATTTTCATACATAAAAATGATAAAGTTTCGTCATTATACTGATAATTATTTACCTGTATTAAATATTTTCGGCCAAGTAATTTGTTTGCCCAGTAAGGGTTGAACATGACATAAGGCGTAACGTGCCCGTATTCATTAAATAAGTGTATTTATTTCTTCAGCTTTAATTTTTACGTCCGGAAGTTTGCATTACCTCGTTAATTTTACTATAAGTAATTATGCTTTTAATATTGTAAGTTATTATGAATAATATTGGGAGTTGGTGTTGTACCATGATTTGCAGAAATAAAAGTTGATGCCGATATCATGGCTGATGGCATAAATCTTAATTACCCCTCGGGAACTTTTAACCGTTACAATTACATCGCAATATCAATTTATTAAATTACCGGGCGTTATAAAGTTGTAACATCTGAAAACTCGGGGTGAAGAGCGCATTACAGTACTCTTGTAAATAGAACTTGGAATTGTCTAAGTTCTATTTACGCTTTCGTTTAAAAGCAGGCGTCGTGTTTGCCATCGGCTGCTCCTCCTTGATAGGGTTAGTCCTTGGTTGGTGTATGAGAGTGAAGGGCGCAGCGTGGCTGGTCGGTCGGTGGAAGCGCTGAGATCAATGCACTGCGTGCGCCTGCGTTGCGTCATCGTTACATCGCGCGGCCGCCCAACGCACTAAACATGTGGTATGCGAACTCAATTGCTATCTCATTGAGGCGGTGCAGTGTACGATTCCAGTGGAGACGCGTTCACCAATCAATTTGTAAATAAAGGGCAAATTGTTGATAACTTAGTGCATTCTAGTAAGGGGAATGTAACTTGTACGAATAACAGTGTAGTTGTCGGTGTATAAAGCATACGAGTGTCAAAATAAGATAATGTTATTGCATATTGACTGCCTCGATGGCGTAGTTGTATTACGGTACGACTGCAATGCTGAGATGTCGGGTTCGATCCCCGGGTCGGGAAAAGTGATATTGGGTTTTAATACTCAGTATCAGCCCGGAGTCTGGAATTTGTGCCCGATATGGTGATAGGCTCGCCTCCTATCACATCATGGGACGGAATACGCACGGCGAAACGTGGCACCTCTGCCTACCGCTTCGGGGATAACGGGCGTGAGGGTGTGTGTTATTGCATGTATTTTTAAAAAGCTACTAAGTGTACAATTGAGCTTATTTCTATTATATTAGCGAGCCCTCCCGTCCCTCCGAGGCGGGTCCTCGCCCGGGCGCCGCGCACTCGCACCACACATGACGTAACGCGGGGCCCGCTGACGCTGACGCCTGACGCTGACGCCTGACGCTGCACTCGGCCGCACTGCATTCACTAACGCATGTATACATATCGCGCTCGCGCCCGCGACTAAAACATATTGCCTCTCTTTATTTGAATATAACAAACAAAATACCTTTTTAACCGACTTCAAAATGGAGGTTCTGTTTTGTTGCAACCATTTATTATTAGCTAAAAAAACCGACTTCAAAACCATACAAACCATTTTTTTTTGTTATTAAGTTTTTATTATTGGTTTATTGTTAGTTAATTATGGAATGGTGTAAACAATACATCATAGATATACGATTGCAGCATTCGCGGGTCATCTGCTGTTAGTTATTGAAGAGTTCCATTGTCTATCTCCGAAGATCTTCATCAGATCCTAATAAATTATATACATAAACCAGGAGTCAGCTCCTGGTGCTTACTACCGGCCCAACCGCTCTTTCCTGATGAATGATGATGAATAGTCACATCCAACATGCTGCCACAACAATAATAATAATACATATTCCTTTATAAATTTAAA
The DNA here is from genome assembly GCA_947568825.1 of Sphinx pinastri. Taxonomy (NCBI): domain Eukaryota; kingdom Metazoa; phylum Arthropoda; class Insecta; order Lepidoptera; family Sphingidae; genus Sphinx; species Sphinx pinastri. The sequence goes on along the minus strand of OX387627.1, from coordinate 351,531 downwards.
TACTTATATCAAATTATAGGCCATTACCAACTGTCGAATTTCCGGGTTCCGAGAAAATAATACGTATAAAATGATAGTAATGAATGGCAGCCAACATTAAATATTCAGCGATTTATAAGAGTATCGCTTAAATTAATGGCGAGTCATTTCCCGTAGTGACTCGTGGCACACCCGTGCAGGCTCCGGGCAGCAGCAGGACCGGCGCCTCAGGTGCACTATGAAATCGTTGAAGTTCTAGCTGACATTACTAACTCAAATGTATTGGCTCTGCACGGCTGATACGCAATACTCTTATTATTTTCCTACACAATGCGCATTCATATAAACCGCACTGGACTCCATTAATTATATCAGATAATCTCGTAAAAAACGGTTTACGAGGCCATATTACGAGCGCTTAGCTCTTATTTTCCGAATGCCTGGAAAATGGCCCATGTTATTCCTACTTACAAAAAAGGTCTTAAAACTTTGATTAAAAACTACCGGCCAATATCTATGCTTAATGTTCTCAGTAAATTGTTCTCAAAAAATTGTCCACGTAAAAGTATATCCTGTAATATCACTCTCAATTCCTCCCGAGCAACATGGATTTATAAAGGGAAGGTCAACAGCAACTAACCTTAGGTACCTTTATTGACTACGTCGCTACTAACATGGACGGTGGGTCTCAGGTTGACGTGGTCTACACCGATTTTGAGAAAGCCTTTGATCGTGTAGATCACGTTATACTACTACGTAAGCTTTATGAGCTAGGTATTCGGGGGAATCTGCTGAGATGGATGGAGTCATATCTGCATAAACGATCTCAGGCAGTCATTATAGGCGGCTTTCGTTCTGACTTTATAGAAATCCCGTCTGGTATCCCACAAGGTTCCATTTTGGGACCTTTTCTATATGCAGCATATCTATATGATGTTGATAAATGCTTTCAGCACGCAAAATTTCTGATGTACGCTGACGATACAAAAATATTTATAAAAATTAAGGACACCTCAAACTGTATAAAACTCCAAAGTGATCTTGATTGACTTGGTGAATATTACGAATTAAACCGTATTGGTATAAATATTAGTAAATGTCACTATGTTTCTTTCACTCGAAAAAGAAGTCCCATGTTATTTAATTACCAAATAAGTAAAATAAACATAAACAACAATTAGTTAAAGATTTGGGAGTACTAATAGATGTTAAACTTACTTTCTCTGAACATATTGAATGAAAATGAAAATGAAAAAATATTTATTTCATATTGATGCTATAGTTCAAAAATCTTATAAATGCCTAGGATTTATCTTGCGAGTAAGTAAACCTTTTACAGACATAAGTTGTTTAAAATTACTTTATAACTCATACGTAAAAAGCATTCTTGAATATTGCAGTATTATCTGGAACCCACATTATATAACGTACATCAGAAGTGTTGAAAGCATACAGCACAAATTTCTCAAACATCTTAATTATAGGAAACACAGATATTTTAACAGTTATAAAGATTCCTGTAGTTATCACAGACTCACTAGCCTGGAACACAGACGCACATTAATAGATATGGCTTTCTTACATGGTGTATGCAATGGACACATAGACTGCCTTTCTCTCACAAGTAAAATACTACGTTTTTGCACTCCAAAACAACTCGAAACCCGAGCCTATTTGCTGTTCCTCACTCGTTTACTAATTACGCGCAAAATTCAATAGTAAGCCGGCTACAAGGAGTAAGGAGTAATAAGAGGTTTCTCGCAGCTGATATTTTTAATACTAGCAAAAATAAATTTAAATGTGAGGTTTTAAAAATCCTTCACGAAGACAATGTATAAATAAATAAAATAAATATATAAGTATAAATGTATAAATATATATATATATATATATGGTGTTTATAAATATACACACACACACATATAAACACACACACACACACACACACTCGCACACTTGCACACACAGACATGCACACACACACACACACACATACATACATGCGCACACACACGCTCTTCAAAAATACTCTCTCACTTTTGACTGCCTGTTATTTAATTGTGTTAATAAAATGTAAATCCGTTATTGGCCGTAAGATATTTTTATCAGTTTGTATCACTGTAGTATTAAGGGCTGTGGATTTTAATAAACAATAAATAAATAGTATGTAATAAAGTAATACTGACAATGGAACCATATTATTTTTTTATTGAAGTCTATCAAACAGTTATATAAGTTCCGCGAGCGCGTACGGGTTGATCGTAAAATAATACAGCGTGGGCTGCGGGACCATAAAGCGATACACAGCACTGCGGGGTCCGAGCGGCATTGCCATAGTCGCATTTTTTTTAATTATATATAATAGTGAGTTCATACGAAGGACTTAAGCTGTCATAAAAATACAGATTCGGAATATTTGTGTGTCAAGTAAATCGTGGCCATGCGGGTATCAAACTCGCAGCTTCGCGTGTGTAGATAATATAATAACTATGTAACTTGATCTTGACAAAAGTAAATCTTACGACAAGCTTTTATCTCTACATAGTATTAAACAAAGTTTGATTCAATTTAAAGTTTATTTTTTCTTTCTAGAGCATTTAAATAAAAGTTTGTTTTAAAAGATTTTTTTACTTTTAATTTATTTCTTAATAATATTCTTAGCATTGGGACCTTTGTAAAGCGTTCTTTAATAAATATAGCCTGACTAGAGAAATAAGTACCTACTTTGTGGCACCACGTTTGATTTTCGTTTTAAAGTTAACGGTGTCAGTACAAGAAGTTAGTTCCATATTTTACCACAACATGGCAAGGTTTTTCATTTTGTTGTTCAGGCTGTGGTTCAGGCTATTCTTTATCTACTTCCTACTCATATCATACATCGTTTCAGTATGATTTATTTTTCTTTCTGTCAAAATGAGTGAACCTAATGAATAAATTCGATTTATTTAAAAAAATTATTATAAAAAAGGAAAAAATGCACCGCAAACCGCGAAAAAAATTATGACGTTTATGGACCTAATGCAGTGTCAGTAAGAGTAGCACAAAGTTGGTTTAAGCGTTTTCAATCCGGGAATTTTGATGTCAAAGATGCATCTCGTTCTGGTCGCCTTATTACGCATAAAGTGGACGCCATTTTTGAAAAAGTGGAGCACGATCGACATAATATCACACGACATGGCTGAAGAACTGAGAATTCACCACAAAACAGTTTTGACCCATTTGAAAAAAGCTGGGTACACAAAAAAGCTCGATATTTGGGTTACACGAGCTCACTGACAGAAACCTAATGAACCGTGTACTCATTTGCGATTCTTTATTGAGAGTGAGAGTGATGATAAGTGGATCACGTACATACCTACGACAAGAACGTGTAAAAAAGGTCGCGGTCAAAGGTCGGTCAGGCTTCACAGACTGTGTAAAACTTTTTTTTTTTTTTTTGGTTTCGCGGAGAAAGTGCGTTACCACTACCGCCCGGCCTTCGTGGGGGGCGACCGAGCGGTTATGTTGGGTTCACCGTGCCTTACGACCCAGCGTTGAGCCGCCCGGAGAGATGGAAAACGTCGGGCGACCGCCGGGCCGAGTCCCTAACCTATGTACACCGCACGGCATACCAACTAAACTCCGCGGTGGCCATCTTCGGCGCATTAGGGACGGCTGCGGGCTTCCTCGGACTAATGTCTAAGTTTTCGTCCGCAACCGCCCCTGCGCTGTGCCGCCTGGTGCGGCCCGTCTCCTGTTGTGGGGGGGCTCAGAAGCTCAGCGTCAACGGCAGCGTGAGGCCTACCTGCCACGCTGCCGTCCATCACGGGGGTCGCAACAATGTGCTAAAAGAAACACAAAACTAAAGACGGACGGCCCCCTGCCGCCCGCCCGCGACCCCTGGTGGCCCCTATTAGTCGCCTTTTACGACAGGCAGGGGATACCGAGGTAGAATTCTCCAAACGCCCCCAATCCACAGGGCGGGAGACGCCGGTCAGTCGTCAACCCGGCGCCTCCTTCGTCTCCTCTGGCGGCGGGAGGGATCTTCGCGCTCCCGAAGCCTCTCGGCACTCTCCTTCTGCGAGACTACCACCTCGCAGAAGTGGGCCACCGCACGCCAGGCCTCCCGACTGCCGACCATGGAAGCGACCACGGCCGGCAGCGAGAGATCTCCTCCGACGAATGTTCTGAGAGCACTGCGCTCCTCGTCCCAGGCTGGGCAAAACTCTAACGTATGCTGAGCCGTATCCAGCGGGCAGTTGTCACAGTGGTGACACACGGCCGACACTTCCTTCCGCACTACCCGCCACAAGAACTCACCGAAGCAGCCATGCCCGGCGAGCACCTGCGTCAGGCGAACGTTATAATGTCCTACAAACTAAATTTACCAAGCACAGTTTTACAGTTCTTCCATACTTACGTACCTCCACAATGACGAGCCCATTGCAGTGCCGCGCTGGTGTTTCTTTATAATTCAACGGTGGGTGGTATTTCTACTTGCTACTGTTAATGGGCCATCGTTTCGTTTGCAGTTGTCTGTTGTCAGCCGAAGTATGCTGCTATTAGAACAATGATGCGATATTATTTTATTTATAATGAACAAACAATACATTACAGAGCAGCGCCGAGTGTCTAGTTCCATAAAATGTTCGGTACAACACACAAAATCGAATTCTTGTTAAAATACTGAGTGTTGAAACAAGTGGTTACTTTCACATGTGGCCGGATCCAGAATAGATGAGGGTCTTGCCCCCCCACCTGTAGACAGGGAAAATCAATAACAAACCTCCATTACTATCATAAACAATACTATAGGCGATCTATGAAACATCTTTAAAGGCCCAAAGCAACCCAATACCTGTTGGATTATACATAAATGATGCTACATCGAATGCTAAACCTCCCTGGTGGAACTATTTAACCTGTCCCCTAAAGGGAAAGTAGATGTTTGCGATGTAAGACTCTATGTATTCATTTGATTTATAAATTCATGGCTGCTGATTTATAAATATACAATTGTGTAGTCCATTTTTTTTATATCCTTAGATCAATGGATATTGGAGTTTGACGTAACATACCAGTATTGCATTCATAGCATGTTATAGAATCACACAAGAAGACTTGTAATCTTTTGTTTACTGCTAATTTAATAATTAGTTTCAACACCAACACATAGTCCAGACCTGACACTATGTTACCATCCTACTAATATTATAAACGCGAAAGTTTGTAAGAATGTATGGATGTATGTTTGTTACTTTTGCACGCAAAAACTACTAAACGTATTTCGATGAAATTTGGCACACGGGTAGATCATGTCCTGAACTAACGCATAGGCTACTTTTATCCCAGGAAATTATAAAGCGGGACTTTTATCCCGGAAAAACTTTTTAACTCGGGTGGAGCCGCTGGCAAAAGCTAGTATTGAATAAAGCTGTGTTTATAAGCCCCAGTGCTATGCCCTGCATGCGGCCTCGGCCCATCCTTGGGGTCACACGAGTAGACATGCTCGGATGGGTCACGTGCCGATGGCTCTCTCTCGCAGAGCATTTACATAAAACCATAAAAAATAAGGAAAGTTATCTCGAGCCCAGATTTTAAATACGTTCCAAATGCTAATGGCGATGGGCACGCGAATGCGATATCATTTAGCAGTCGGCTAGTGCCGCGGAGCTGAAATTGGTTTGTGTATTTATTTTTGGAAATAATGCTTGACATTAAAGAAAGTCCGTTTTGTAAATGCAAGACTGTCTTTAAATAGATACCTACATAAACACCCAAAATTATGCCTTGGTAAGAAAAGTTAAGGGTTTTCGTAGAGCTTCCATCAATCTCACTGACTGAACGGAACCGTGAACTAGTACTACCCCGGTCGAAGCATGAAGACAAAACTAGGTGGAGCGCGGCTATATCACACATGTTTAATATAGGCGCGGTGCGGTGGGAGCACGAGTAGTGTGATCCCGCCCTCCTCGTCCCACGCCCACCGCTGCAACTGACCTACATCAACGCTGACGCACACCGACGCCGCAACAACATTGCAGTTGTACCATCCTTACTCTACAGTCTATACCTACAGCGTATCAGCGTCTATCGGCTTTAACATTCGAAGTGAGCGCGATAAAGGCTCTGATTAACCGGATGACGAGACGAGCAACCCGCGCTCCTGATAATGACCTTTACCGTAGCCTATAGACACAACTCCGAGCTACCCATTGCAATTTACCCAGTGGCATTGCGCTCGACTCGTCATTTTAATATTATTTTTATGGACTAAAGTCCAATTTCACCAATTTCTTAATTAACGGACGTTAATCGGGCATCAAAATAAGCATATATTTTAAATTATGAAGCGTCCCATGAAAAATATCAATCCATCAATTGACAAATATGTGACGTAAAAATGTAAAATGTGAAAATTACATGGACTATTTGTTTTAATTTAATTCTTGTGCTAAAATGACGACACCGCAGTCATCAAAATAGTTGCTATGTGTTTTAAAAACCCTAGGACGACGCGACGTAACAAGAATTCTATTTTATTTCATTTTATTTTCTTACTAGCTTTTGCGCACGGCTCTGCCCGCGTGGAAAAGTTATTCCGGGATAAAAAGTAGCCTATAGCACTCAGGAGTAATGTAGCTTCCTATTAGTGAAAGAATTTTCAAAATCGGTCCAGTAGTTCCTGAGATTAGCGCGTTCAAACAAACAAACTCTTCAGCTTTATAATATTAGTATAGTATAGCGAAGTGACAATTATGTCTGCAAATAGAACAACTTGTACATTTCGATAGTCACCCAAGATTTATACAAGACGAGATGATACCTACCTACACTAGAAAGCAATATCTATATTATAAATTAATTAATTAACACTGTTGTGTTCCGGTTTGAAAGACACTGTAGCCAGCGTAATTACTGGGCATTATTAGACTTAACATCTAAAGTCTCAGAGCGACGAGCGCAACGGAGTCCCACGGAGTACTTTGTAATTTAAAGTTCTGTATGATGTAAGGTGTTGCTACTGTTTATGGGCGGTAGTATCACGTACCATCAGGCGATAAAAAAATAACGAAGTTAGTGGTGTACAAACAAAAATTCTTCGAAATGATAACCTCTTCCTTTTGGGGGTTGTTTAAAAACTATTCATAATTATAAACAATAGAAAAAAAAGAATGAGTTTAGCAACTTATGAATTAAAAAATATATATGTTATGAAAAAAAATCGACTCCATTAAAATAGGAACAGGGTCAACTGTATTATTAGACTAAAATAAGATGTGGTTGTACTGCATTGTTCTTATTATGAAAATCGACCATTAAATTTCGCCGTGTAGAATACGACCGCTGAGTAAAATTTTTAAACAAATTAAATCAAAATCACACAATTCTCCTTATATTTAGCCATATACAACAACAAAAACCAATCAATAAACCCTTTTACTTATCGGGAGTACGATATCCCATCCTTTTTTAAGGTGCTAGAGGTGATATTTTTACAATTATTGAACGAATATTTTGGCATTTTTGACGTCCGTGCAGTGACACGAGCAACGCGATACTAATTGAAATACAGTCACATTGTGTAAATTGTGCCTCTTTTTACCGCGAACGTTTTTGAGAAGCTGACTGTGCATCTTGGGTTTTTTAATACATCAATGCATATTTCATATAACACTACAAGGAAGAATTTGGACATTTCACAATAGCGATATCTCGCGATCCGTGCGCCAAATACAAAGTTGTTTCTCAAAGCGAGTAAGTACACCCGGGGCTATTGAATTAATAGTTTATTAGTTGGGAACTAATATGTTGTGGGGCCGACCCCCAACCCCGACCCGACAAATAGGCAATAACCGCGACCAACACGCAGCGGCAACTTGGAAGCACGTAGTTAGAAAACTGGTGTCGGCAGTGCGGGGTTGTATATGCGAGTACGTACAAATCCATACTGATTACTGACTGTGAAAGTTCCTACATTACTAATAGTAATTTGAGACGAGAATACTGGAGAGGACCTAAAATTATATTATAGACGTTGGTAGTATTGTGATTACTCATCACACATACACTCACGCCTTTTATCCCCTTAGGGTGGGCTGAGGCGCAACTAGTGCACCCAATTTTTGCTGTGTATTCCGTCCGATAATTTGTTAGGAGGCGAACCTATTGCATCATCCGGCATAACACTTTAGCCGACCCGGGATTCCAACCCGAGACCTCAGAGTTGGAGTCCTACCGCGTACGCAATTTATTAATGTGATACGACAATAGTAATATCGAATCCCGATCCGCACGGACTACATCTCAAGTTCCCTACCACTACACTAATACGATACACCACAACAAATCAATTTAAATTCCTTTCCAAAAACAATTCGTTACTTGAAAGGCTGATAATTTTTTTCCAACTGCCTATTTGAGCAAAGTCCTTTAGGAATGTACTTAAAACGGCGTCTTTAATCTACAGTAATTTTCCCGCGGAAATTGGTTGTCGGGCGGAGGCTTAGCAGGTGTTTGGGAAGCCGGCTTAACAACTCGTGGCTTTACGCTATATTTATTTTGAAAAACACCGTGGAAATTTCTTGTTTAAAAAGTGTTGTCGATTTAAGTACTATCTGACAGTTAGCTGTAAACAGAGTTTATTTACTAAATGATAAATTTCATTGCGATGTTCCGTATGTAATTACCCTCGTTACGTCTCTCGTAGGCGAGCAGTGGTATTTATTTTTTCTTAATGAGGAAACGAGCAACCCGCTCGCCTGGTGATAAGCGAAACGATGGCCCATTAACAGTAGCAAGTAGAAATACCACCCACCATTGAATTATAAAGAAACACCAGCGCGGCACTGCAAAGGGCTCGTCATTGTGGAGGTACGTAAGTATGGAAGAACTGTAAAACTGTGCTTGGTAAATTTAGTTTGTAGGACATTATAACGTTCGCCTGACGCAGGTGCTCACCGGGCATGGCTGCTTCGGTGAGTTCTTGTGGCGGGTAGTGCGGAAGGAAGTGTCGGCCGTGTGTCACCACTGTGACAACTGCCCGCTGGATACCGCCCAGCATACGTTAGAGTTTTGCCCAGCCTGGGATGAGGAGCGCAGCGCTCTCAGAGCAGTCGTCGGAGGAGACCTCTCGCTGCCGGCCGTGGTCGCTTCCATGGTCGACAGCCGGAGGTCCTGGCGTGCGGTGGCACACTTCTGTGAGGTGGTCCTCTCGCGGAAGGAGAGTGCCGAGAGGGATCGGAGGCGCGGAGATCCCTCCCGCCGCCAGACGAGACGTAGGAGGCGCCGGGTGGACGACTGACCGGCGTCTTCCGCCCTGTGAATTGGGGGCGTTTGGAGAATTCCACCACGGTATCCCCTGCCTGTCGTAAAAGGCGACTAATAGGGGCCACCGGGGGTCGCAGGCGGGCTGCAGGGAGCTGTCCGTCTTTAATCTTTTATTAGCAGATTGTAGCGATCCCTGTGATGGACGGCAGCGTGGCTGGTAGTCCTCACGCTGCCGTTGACACCGAGGGCGTCCTTCGGTGCGCGGGGGCTCCTGAGCCCCCCCACAACAGGAGACGGGCCGCACAAGGCGGCACCACGCAGGGGCGGCTGCGGAGGACAACTTAGACACTTCCGTCAGAGGAAGCCTGCAGCCGTCCCTAATGCGCTGAAGATGGCCACCGCGGAGTTTTGGTTGGTATGCCGTGCATTGTACATAGGTTAGGGACTCGGCCCGGCGGTCGCCCGATGGTAACATTTCTCCGGGCGGCTCAACGCCGGGTCGTAAGGCACGGTGAACCCAACATAACCGCTCAGTCGCCCCCCTTGAAGGCTGGGCGGTAGTAATAAGTCACTATCTCCGCGAAAAAAAAAAAAAAAAAAGCGACATTATAACGTATATTATAAAAGACATCCAACCATTTTCACTAGCTTTCGTATTTATAATATTAGTAAGATGTAATGCTATATGATGGACTGCCTCGGTGGCGTAGTTGATTACGGTACGACTGCAATGCTGAGGTTTCTGGTTTGATCCCTGGGTCAGGCAAAGTGATATTGGATTTTTCTATTCAGTATCAGCCCGGAGTCTAGAATTTGTGCCCGATATGGAGATAGGCTCGCCCTCTATCACATCATGGGACGGAATACGCACGGCGAAAAGTGGGTGCACTAGTTGCGCCTCTGCCTACCCCTCCGGGGATAAAAGGCGTGAGTATTCGTAAACATGCCAGACTCCTGTCAGACAACACGACGTATTGCTTGTCGACTGTCGACAATGCAGCGTGCATGATAAATCATATATCAATCATACAAAGCTTGACATACCGTTAGCGAAGATTTTTAATTACAGCAGACGGTAGTCATCTTGGGATCTGGACGCCAAATCCCTCTCCGATGTCTTTCATTGGCGGGAGGAGGCGTCCAGTCGCGGGCAACATCCGGCCCTGAAGGAGGCCGCCAGACGAGACGTAGGAGGCGCCGGGTGGACGACTGACCGTCGTCTTCCGCCCTGTGGATTGGGGGCGTTTGGAGAATTCCACCACGGTATCCCCTGCCTGTCGTAAAAGGCGACTAATAGGGGCCACCGGGGGTCGCAGGCGGGCTGCAGGGGGCTGTCCGTCTTTAATCTTTGTGTTTTATTAGCACATTGTAGCGATCCCTGTGATGGACGGCAGCGTGGCTGGTAGGCCTCACGCTGCCATTGACGCCGAGGGCGTCCTTCGGTGCGTGGGGGCTCCTGAGCCCCCCCCACAACAGGAGACGGGCCGCACTAGGCGGCAACGCGCAGAGGCGGCTGCGGACGACAACTTAGACACTCCCGTCAGAGGAAGCCCGCAGCCGTCCCTAATGCGCCGAAGATGGCCACCGCGGAGTTTTGGTTGGTATGCCGTGCGTTTTACATAGGTTAGGGACTTGGCCCGGCGGTCGCCCGATGGTTACATCTCTCCGGGCGGCTCAACGCCGGGACGTAAGGCACGGTGAACCCAACATAACCGCTCAGTCGCCCCCCTTGAAGGCTGGGCGGTAGTAATAAGTCACTTTCTCCGCGAAAACAAAAAAAAAACGGTAGTCATCTGAATTATAGTAAAGATACTGAGCAAGAACTCATAGTATATTACTTAATAATTTAATAAATAATGCTGGTCACTGGCCTCCTCTACAACTGAGAGGGCTGTAGGCCTTAGTCCACCACGCTGGCCTAGTGCGAGTTGGCAGACTTCACATACCTTCGAAATTCTTATAGAGAAATTCTCAGGTATGCACGTTTACTCACGATGTTTTCCTTTACCGTTAAAGCAAGCGATAATTCACAAAGAATACACACATAACTTTAGAAAAGTCAGAGGTGCGTGCCCTTGGGTTTTGAACTTGTGGACATTCGTCTCGGCAGTCCGATCCAACTAGGTTATCGCCGCTTCCTAATGCCTAGTCACTAAACATTTATTTATATTAAAGTTTTTACTATTTGTAAATTCATTTTAAATATTTAAATTGTATGATACGTGTATGTCAATTTTACTGCTAACAACGTTGTGGCAGCAGAAGGAAAATCAGCCGGGAATGTCGAAGCTCAAGGACGCGCTCGCCGCGAGGGACGTACGCGCGCCGCCACTGCGGAGCCCTCGGCACCGCTGCGCCACGGACGCGAGCCAATCTCGAGCATACTGCTGGCATATCCACCCGCTTATGTGAACCTACACATGTAATACATGTGTAGCCATTCGAGGAGAAAGTATCCCACGCTGCGTTTACTATCTGGACGCTATAGTAAATGAAAAAAAGAAACATTTCCGCGTTCCCTGGCATTACTACAGACTGCCGCAAAAATTCGGCATCAAATCTGCAGACACTATAAAAAAAACCTGTTGTAATTTCATAAACATGTGTACGTTTTTCAAGTCGAGCACGCGGCGTAGATTGAACTTATGTAGTGTACAAATAAAGTACAAATTGGTGTAAACACGCTCACCGGCAAACCGGTATAACAGTGACACAGTGTAACAAATTGTTATTGGAAAACGGACATTGTCGTCACGTGTGGAGGCGTGCGACAGAGACGGCCGTATGCAGCCTTGACCTGCGCAGTAGATGCGTACAGCGAGCCCGCGCCCCGGCCCCCGCCCCGCCGCATCGCGGACCGTTCTCGAATTAAAAATTAATAAATTTGCGCGCAAAATGTGGCCCGATTTCGCTACGACCAACACACGTGATTGTGGTGTTATTTTTTAAAACGCAATATTGTGGTGCGAAAGGCACATTATACCAATATTCAGACGCAGAGCTGAGTTTGTAAACAGTCTGTTTGAATGGAGTCGGTCAGGAGTGGTGAAGGCGGGGCTAGCGCCCGGACTATCCCGACTGGTATGAGACACAGAACACAGAGTTTGGGCTCATACACATAAACACGATACGACGTTGAGATTAACTGCGGCACCGTATCGATGTCGCCAAGCCGTGCATCGAAAAATGGATCGCAATAGACGTATTATCCTCCTGTTGGTATTAAGAACCGCACCGGCGAAGGAGTGCACTGTGAGTTTCTACGACGTTGACGATGTCGTGTCGTGAATTTTTACGTTGCTCGTCGTAGATTTCCACGATACGACGTCGCATCGTGAAACGACGTCGCGTTGTGAGACGACGCGACGTCGTATCGTGTTTATGTGTATGAGCCCATTCGTTCAATGGTTTGCTTACTCCGGGCTCTTAATTATGAGCGCGTCATATGTTGCCCACGCGCCAACCGAGCGTGGCCCACGCACTTCTCCTGAGTACCCACTGCCAGTTGCCACTACACACAACACGACCGCCCTCAATATATACAGATTTCTATTCGAAGCAATGATGAATTCATTAAGCCGTCTACTTCAGAGAGTAGGCACGTCAGGTATTTATGCTTAAATCAGGAGATTATTGTCTTTGAAATGTCTAGGTTCTAGACACCTAGCGTTCTAGGTACGTGTTTGATGCCTAGGCCTTGATTACCGCCCCCCTCCCACCACCGGCGCGTGTCTCAGTTGATACGAATGTTTGAATTATTTTGTGTATTTCTAAACATTGTAATTTGTAACTATTTTTAAGTTTTGAACGTTTAATACTGAGTTGTAGACATACACTGGTCTATTCTGATGAACTGCATAATATCCCATCAAAACAAAATTAAAACTGAAAAAAATAATTAAACCCACTTTCAGATGTACGTTGGAAATCGCGCCAGATATGGCGACAAAGTTGTTTATCACTTGGGCATAAACAAAACTCGGCAATAGGGTAGTTGAATACTTTTTAAAAATATATTAATCAAAAACTAGCTTTTGCCCGCGGCTTCACCCGCACGAAAGGTTTTTCCTGGGCAAAAGTCCCGCTATACATTTGCCCGGACCGAATTTACACTTTATATACAAACTATACATTTTTTAACAGTATCCGTCATAATTGCAAGTACCAGGCGACAATAAACTGATACAGATCGAGAGATCTTGCAATATGGTCGGTCAGCGACACTTTAGTACAAAACGCCTTTCCGTCCAATATAAGTAGATCCCCGACTTTTGTCAGAAAGGCACTCGCAGTCACAATAGATCATTTTTTATCTACTATATTATGCATGTATTATACATATAATAAAACTTCCTCTTAAATCACTCTATCTATTAAAAAAAACCGCATTAAAATCCGTTGCGTAGTTTTTAAGATCTAAGCATACATGGAACATAGGGACAGACAGCGGGAAGCGACTTTGTTTTATACTATGTTAAAAAGAAGATGTATGTCATCCAAAATCTAACGGAAAAAGAATTTTCAAAATCCTCGCAATAATTTGTTTATTTAAACTACTATATACAGTAAGTGTATATACAGGTGGACTTAATGTCTGAGGCATTCTCTAACAGTCAACCTTTGAGTGATGCAGAGATGAGGCAAAGTGGGTGTATATAAAACACAAATAAGTAAAAAACATATACAATACATACATATATACATAATATACAGACGAAAATACATACATACCTACATAAATACAAATATACTAATTTTATAAAATATATGATATTAAAAGAAAATAATTTCCTGACACTATTAAAGTTTTGAACCTGCTATACTATTAGCGAAAAGCATCTGAACTTTCGATTTGAAAGTGAACCTGAATATTAAATAAGTTATAAAGCTTTGAAATTTGGTGGAAGGTGTAGCTGCCAAATAACAGAACTATCAAACTATGACGTCACCGGGTGTAACCGGCCATAGCATTGCGTGCCAGAGAAAGGGATAGTACGATAATCTCGCCACTCTTGCTCACAACAATATTTCAAATATCAATGAATATCTGCTTTATTTTTCAACCATTTTTGATGCTGATTTAACAGCAGAATTTCTTTTTTGTATTATATTCTGTTACATATAAAATATTGTACAAAATTAACCATAGGAAATTACCCTGTTGATGTACTAATGATTTATTTATTTATTGATTATAATAAATTAATTTGTTTTCTCATATTATGCAATTGTTCGACATTGAAATAAAATTGTTAAACGATTTTTTCCTAATAAATTGTTTAATTCTTGGTAAACTGTCCTCCCCCTGATCATGCAAGCTGCAGTCGCTGAAAGGTCGGGAGTAAAAATTAAACCAAATTTATCGGGAAATACTTTTGTTTCACTAATTATGCCTATCCGCACTTCTTCAGGGACAGCAGTGTGACTATACCACACTGTAATTTGTACCACCCGGTTAATCTGTCCAGCAAATTCAGCATATAATTTTCCGACAGAAGCGTGACATTTGAGCGCGGAAACTGAGCCCTTCATTACTCTTTAGCTCGTTTTGTTCATAAACTTCGTGGTTGTTAATGGTTTTTCTGAATAAGCGATGAATACTCCGTTATATTATCTTGACAAAAGGACGCACAACTTTATTGTTGTGCCACAAAACGGGAATGATACGGTATTGAGGAATGAGCAGTGAAAATACAAATAAACCGTTCTGCAGTATTTTTCAATAAATCCTACAGTCATTGTCTCTTTGTAGAGTGTAGATAGTACCAACACTATTCCCAAGTTAGTATGCTTCGGTGGCGTAGTTGTATCAATCGCTTGGACGGTACGACATCTCTCCGAGAGCCCGGGTTCAAATCATGGGTAGGACAATATGATATTTGGGTTTTCTGCTCAGTATCAGCTGCCCGGAGTCTGGAATATGTGCGTGCTATGGCGACAGGCCCACCCCCTATCACATGAGAGGAAACACATGGCATAAAGTTGGTGCCCTGGTTGCACCTCTGACTACGAATAATCTTCAGACCAGTTCAGTAACAGAGCTGGTTCACCGCCATATGGTGACATAACCAGACCGTGCCGATGTACTTAAATGGACGGACTACATTACGTATATCACACATTCGAAACATCTACCCAGTAATAATATTACAGCATCATGGGACCCACTTTCAAAATAAAAGAGTCTATATATCTGTTAGTTTTGTCGATGTAAGTGTGTAATAACAGTTACTAAGAAATATAACTTACAATAGGAATATCAATAGGTATAATATCAGCGCCGGTTTTCCCAACGACAATGGGTTTTTTGTAATAAATCGCAGTGGTAGCGAACATCCAATATCCGAAGAAATGGAACAATTTCACCGCGTGTATGTACCATATTGTGTACATTGTGAATCAGTAATAGAATCTTTCGGTAAAAAGCTTTTATTTGTTGATATTGGCGGAAACCTGGTAGTGGCAACAATGATGACAAACTGGCTTTGTTTAATACGGTTACACTTACAGTGTTTAGTGCCGCAATGTATGGGCTGCCAACTGGATTTTATGGGTTCGATTCCTACAAAATATTTTAAGTAAATATTCTACGAGTACCTATTTGACCGTGATTAAGTTCTACTGAGTAAATCACTCAGCGTAATGAAGCACGTAGTGCCGTATCGCGACTAACCGGAGCACAAATAGTACTATAAACGTTTCACAGTTCTGATGGAGTGTGCTGTGTGGCACATATGCCATCGTAGCACCATCTTCATCAGTTGTTAAGGTTGGTATTTGAGCTTATTCCTCGGCGATAGGTTCCTGAGACTGCTGCCTTTGTAACGAGGTATGTGTATACACGACTTTCCTGCAGTAGCTTATTCCAACAAGTCGTCACCTAAGGTCAGATATAAATTCACTCAACGCCAGTAGGATGCGACGTGCCTCTTTCATCGTCTTCGCAATTTCGTCGGGTACATAATTTGTGTATTTTTGCGTCAAGTAGCAGAGTATGAATACCGTTGTGTTGCGGTTTGATGATAATAGTTGGGATAATTACTGGGCATTAGGTATGATCCTTAACATCTGACGTCACAGGGTGATAACTCAACAACTGAAATAGCATATTGTACTTTAAATTTAATATATCTATACTTATCTATACTAATATTATAAAGCTGAAGAGTTTGTGTGTTTGTTTGAACGCGCTAATCTCAGGAACTACTGGACCGATTTTGAAAATTCTTTCACTAATAGGAAGCTACATTACTCCTGAGTGCTATAGACTACTTTTTATCCCGGAAAACCACTTCCACGCGGGCGGAGCCGCGCGCAAAAGCTAGTTATTAATATAATATCATTTTGATCATTGTACTATGATTGTGTTCTTGAAAATGCCAAGACGTAGAGCCTCCACTGAAGGCTGGTGTCTTCCTGTTATTATAAATCATTTCCATCTAATGTCTTCATTTATATTCATTTATTCATCGACTGATTCCGCGTTTTGGAGCCTTTGCTCAGTCTACGAGTAATTTGTTTGTTCTTTAATATATTACACTAGCTTTTACGCGCGGCTCCGCCCGCGTGGAAAAGGTTTTCCGGGATAAAAAGTAGCCTATAGCACTCAGGAGTAATGTAGTTTCCTATTAGTGAAAGAATTTTCAAAATCGGTTCAGTAGTTCCTGAGATTAGCGCGTTCAAACAAAGAAACAAACAAACAAACTCTTCAGCTTTATATATTAGTATAGATTATATATTACATTGTGTTTTTCAGTTTTTGTTGTGATGAATGTATCACAAGATCTCGCGCCCTGATCCCTCGCTCAAGTATACGCGTGCACACATAGTAACGACACCCAGGCTTTAAAACATCAACAGCCTTGGAGAACGTAATGCCCAGTGGTTACACCACTTACACCGCCATTTGAATCAGAACGCAACAGTTTTTAGGTACTCCCATCTCCTCGGTAGCGGAAATGGAGAAAGCGTTACTTACCAAGAAGGATTCCCGCATACGATTGTCTTGTTACCAAGAAAATAGCAGTTTTCATTTCTATTTTCACTGGAGTGTTTTATTTAAATTTCTTGCTTTATTTTATTGGAAATATAACATACATTTGAATAGAGAAAATGTAAATAGTTTTTCTTTGCTTTTAATAATTTATTCTGAAGTATTAATACAAGAAACTGCATCTTCTAAAATACTTTAATGTTATTTTAGTCACTGTTGTAGAATGAACAGCCGGACCAATATTATTGTAATAGGTTTTTATTGACATTGATGTCGATGAGTCCCTTTATTGACAACTAGCTTTTGCTCGCGGCTCCGCCCGCGTGAAAAAGTTTTTCCGAGATCAAGGACCCGCTTTATATTTTCCCGGAATAAAAAGTAGCCTATATATGTTCTAAGGCTCTAGAATATCTGTTTACCAAATTTAATTTGAATCGCTTCAGTAGTTTTGGCGTGAAAGCGCGATAGACAGACAGACAGAGTTACTTTCGCATTTATAATATTAGTAAGGATCACAGCTTCTGTGTCCTTGTGTGTCCAGTTTTCAGGGTCCCCATGAACATTTACATCTTAGTTACTATGGGTGAGTTAGTGGCAATTCTTTACACGAACTTTATTCCTATCTTGTGTTTTTTTTTGCAGAAGATTTACCGATAAAATGGTGGGGCGCGTCCCCGGCGGTGCTGCCGTGCGTGGTGCCGGACGCGGAGCGGGTCGCGGTGCGCCGCCCGCCGCCGCCGCCGCTCGAGCCCGAGGACCGCTCGCGCTCGCACCCGTACGTGTGGCGTCACGGCACCCACGAGATCAAGAAGTTAGTGACACTCATCTATGTTCATATTTTGATAATGGTATACTGGTGTTATATACGGCTTGAGTAGGCCAGCTCTAACGCAGTGTTACTACTTCCTCACTACATTATCCATCAAAGAAATAACAATAAACTTTTTAACAATCATGTACTTAGACTTAGTTTCTTTGATTTCTCTGTATATTTTAGTTGATTTTATAGTGTGTGATTGATTGTAGACCTAATAATAAATAAATAAATACTGATAAACAGGTAATCGAGAGTGACGCTGATCACCCCACACCACCTACTCTTCTTCTTTAGGAAATCAAAGTGCTCTGAAGTTAAGCGCACTGGTTGGTATGAAGTTAAGCCTTGTGGTTGTTGCAGTGTGTCGCGGGACGGGTCGCTGACGGTGTGGCGGCAGCAGGACGGCAGCAGCGAGGGCGTGTACCAGTGCGCTGTCTCCACGGCCGGCGGCCTCGTGCTCGGATACCCGATAAACCTGAAGTTCGCACGTGAGTATCACTTGTATGGGGAATTACATATATTATCAGGTTATTGTGATAGGTTTCGAATTATCTGGATACAAAGCGTCATATTAAAAAAACTCGCTGTATCGTGTTCCGAGAATCAATCAGAGCCTGTACATCCAACAAATCAGGCCGATAGTGTTCTGGAGTACGACACGACATAACCGCTCTCGTTGGTTAAGTCTGAACTGGACTGTAGGTATATCAGATGCGGTGTAGTTAGTTTGCGACTATATAAATTCTCCCACAAAACAACAACGTGCTCACGCGCGCACCTCACACGTATAGTTTAGAGCAACACGTCGCGTCGCGTCGGCTCACAGACCGTCATATCACAACCCGCGCGTCCTTAAACTTACTAATTTGCGAGCACTGAAAAGTAAAATTACGCACGCTTTTCAGCCTGGAAACACTAAATGGGTTCTATTTATTCGGCCCAAAAACTAAGGAAATATTCAATTACTACTTTGTTTATACTACTTTGAACCTTTCATTGCGCCTGTTTTGCGACTAGAGTGTTTATTCATACTGTTTATTTTACCTTAGCGGCACCTAAAATAGTACATAATTTACTTCGTTATTGTGCTTTTAACATGACAATAAGACGCGATAAACTCCGCCTAATTCATCGTATTATTTATTATTATTATCATACTTCCCTTTATCATAGGCAGAATATATCACAATCAGACTCCCTTTATCATAGGCACAATATATCACAATCAGACTCGACTCATTATATTAAAAAAGTAAACTAGGCTGTCTAACTAGGAAATTTGGGTTCCATAATTAAATTTACCTGGGAATTTATTTATACTCCTCAGAAATTACTAATGTCGTGAGAATCGTAAGCCGCAGAATTAAACACGATTTAGAGCGGATTGAGGGCACGCAAGGGCCCTAGAGTCTGTCTAAACAGATTAGATAGTATTCATCACACCACCACATTCTGCAGGGCTGGCCAGTGACTTTTAACGATAGTATGTGCGGTGAAGCGTGTCAGTGAGGTTCTCTGAACAGCAAGCTTTTTTACCCTTAATTAATCTCGATAACAAATTAATGAAAAAAGTATGTCCATTTCTCTACTCTAAATAATAATACTGATTATTTTTCCGACCCAAATATCGACCAATAGAATTGCACCATTCGACGTCACGTGGTACAACCTACATGGTATTATACTGACAATTTTTTTTGAATATTTTCTCTGGTCGTTACTATATAATAAGAAACATTTTTTTTTGAATATTTTCTCTGGTCGTTACTATATATTATGAAATTCTTATTTGTTGACTGTTCATTTCATCTCATGGTGCAATTCTATTGGCCGACATTTGGGACGGAAAAATAATCCCCCGAATACCACACGAGCTTCAAAATTATCTGGCATTTCCCTCAAGGTTCCCTGCAAACAAATGAAGTCGTCAAGTTTTTCAGGAAAAATCACTCGCGCTTCGCGCTCGTGATTTTTTAACCTGAAAACTCCTTCATTTGTTTGCAACGAACCTATCGGAAAATACCCGATAATTTTGAAGCTCTTGTGGTATTATATGTGAAAATTTGTAATAATATGTGACTCCAGTTGTTATTTGCATATTGTTTAAAATAAAGTTGAGATACTTTTCCAAGGTCTGTAACTGATGTCCCTATTCTGTCTGATGTCCCTGAGCTGTCCTGCATTTGTGCGTCGACTGTCAGTGTATACTATATATTCCCAAACGATTGCCCCACAGTGAGACGGCGACAGCAATGTTATTGCCGTTTGATATCTTGCTAAAGGCGAGTTTCGACTTCCTTTTAGAAACAACGGAGCTCGGAGACGAGGATCTATTTAATGCGACCGGACCGAGTCATGAATACTTATTGGAATTGTTTTAATTATTGTTGTCGGCTACTGAAACTGAACAACCATATTTCGGCGTTGGAAATGTCGGATAACTCACACAATTTGGAGATCATTCTTCCATTGGTGTTTCTATCAGGATTTCCTTTACATATAGATGAAAATATTTTTGTTTTGTTTTGTTTTTCTCTATTCTAAGATGCATTGGATACTCTAAATAAATATTATGTTGTTTTATTAATGCAAATAATATTGTATAATTCTATACCATACTGCCAACTGCCTTCACTTTTTAGGGTCTCAACTCTCATATTTTAGTATGTTAAATCAACGCTCTGTTTTATGATTCGTAAAGCCTTGGGGTGTACGTTTTTGCTGTAATGGTTAGTGTAACAATGTTTAATTGACCGGCGCCCTCTGCGGAAATTCCGTCGGTCCCTCTGTTTTCAAAAAGTTAATACGCTGCGTCATCAAATAGTCCTGTTCACAAAACACTACGCCCAAACTAGTTTACAGCACAAATTAATAAAGTGGGAAAGAGGCGCTTTAGAAACTATATTCTAGTGTATGTTTATGTTAGTTGTTGTGCGTAAGTATCTATTGCAGAAGGCCTACAGTCGAGAATCTGGCTCACCCACCAAGTGGTGACCACCGCTCGGACATCACTGTCGGCAAAGCTCTTATGATTCTTTTATTAGTGTGGATGTTTTAGGATGGCTCTCTCTCTCTTCCTGATTATACATCCCACATGATGGTGGGGTCAGCCTTCTTCACCTTTCTCTTCCACTTTGCCCTATCGATGACGTCGTCATCGGAAAAATTGCATGCTACCATGTCGCGTTGCAACAAATTTGTCTATGTAGTTTTTGGTCTTCCTCTTGGTCTTTTTCCGGGAATGGACAGTTCCAGTACCTGGTTGCCTACGTAATCAGGTGGTCTTCTTTTGACATGTCCATACCACATCAGCCTGTCTTCTTGCAGCTTGTCCGAGATATTTCCTACTCCGAGACTACCGCGCACATACTCGTTTCGGATTTTGTCCATCTTTGTTATGCCACACACCCATCTCAACATCTACATCTAAAAAAATATTGTCATCTCAGTAGTGCTCTCACAGTGCACACTTTTTTTCTCTCTTAATAGAAATTCTCAATGCAGTGGTACTTACCTAGATGACTGCGAGAGTTTTAAAACCTTGCATATAGTGAAGGTAGGCTGGTATTATTGAAGCGGACAATGAGAGATACAATTCTTCCTGTTCGTTAGCATTAAAGTATCACTGCACTTATATTCACGTGCGTTAAAGACACTTTGGTAAAATAAAAAACTGTAACTATTTTTCTTCACCATCATATCTTAGTTGCGAGAGCTATCCAAAAGCCACGGCCGCGCGTTTTCCGGGAATTAGCGGCCGTTGCCAAAGACGTAGCGCCCAATGACAGATATTCGATATCTGCCATGAATAATTTATTTGTTTGAGAAGGGCTGGTCTCGGCGCGCTATGCGAGCGGGAAGTTGACCATATAGACTAATGACAACGCCCGACTACACAAAGGAATCTCCTACAGGCCTTCGTGTCGTCACTAACAGATCATCACCCAGTAACGTATATTGAACAGCGTAGGGGGAAAATATTATTCGCTATGATATGCTTGTTACTCATTACCGTGAAACATTAGATTTTAGTTAATACCGGAGCCGGTATTCCCCGTTAGTATAGCAGCTCCAGTGAGAGACTGGTGTACTCGTGTTCACTTATCTTGCTGACTGGGCACTTCTGCCGCCGCCTGGTCCCAGCCCGGCCGTGTGTGGCCAAACCCGTGCTGTTTAATACATTCTGTAGGTATTATTATTTTGAGTAAATCCTGTTGTAATCATAAATTATTTAATTTTCTTCAATCATGACTAATATCGATTAGTTACGTGAATTTATATTGATTTACAACTATGTGATGTCTTCTCGTTTCGGTAATTATAAATATTATTTAAGCACTGCATGTTCACCTCGTTTTATTGTGTTATTTCACCATAAAGTAATAGGTACTAATCCCTCACAGTCTATGCATAGGCAGATATTGACTGGTAGAGAATGACTATGGCATTAAGGCCGCCTTATATATACCACTTTATACACCACGTATAAAGTGAAATAAATATTAAACCTAAGCTGCATGAATATAACTTAATTCATCTTTTTATTTATTTCTGAATTAAGTTAGTCGGTTTATTCCACTGTCCGTATTGGTAGTTCGTATATGGTTGTTCTTGTGCACGTTACCCGCGCCGGCTGTAGCGCCGCGCGCGAGGGCGGAGGGACGCCACACACGCACACGCGCCACAAATACGCGCAATTTGTTACAGGGGTAAGTTTTCGTGTAGAAATTTTTCCATGTCAACGAGCAATGAAAGCAAACACAACAGAAAAAGGCCGAAACTCCAAACTTTTCCGCTGCCACATTCATGAAAAGTTTGAAAAAGTCCGGTTGTCCGGTCACCTAAAAAATTCAAATACTATGGAAAAAATCGACCTGCGTCCTTGCGTACCACGCTATGAAGCCTATCCTTGTCTTTAACGAAATACATGCACATAGTGAGTAAGACAGCGAGAGAGTTGTAAGGTATCATAGCCGACAAAGAACTTGAGCACGCTACTGCGTTGATTTTTTTTGTACGTAAGTGTAGCTCCGATAACATAAAAAAAATATCCCCGCCACGCGGTAGTGTACTCAAGTTATTTGCCGGCTATTATAGTAGACACTGAACGTCGTCGCGTCGCGGCGGTCACATCGCGGTGCGCTGTTATCTATCATGTGTCGCGGCGGATTACCGGCTGCGTCGCCCGCTTGTATCTTCTAGATGCGCGGACCAATTGGGAATACAACTATTTATTCAATCTTGGAGCACTGATGGCGGTACAGAAGGCCGTTAGTAGGACGATACCCGACGCAACATGACTTGTTTACATGGCGAAGCATACGCCATGGAGCATCGTAATGAAGAGTGTCTTTCTAGAACCAGACAATTTAAAACCAAGGTGCTCGCATATCTGGCGACTTCCATCATCTATGATCCATGACTGCCGTCTTTATGGAGTGAATGGGAGAGTGAGATCGAGAGGGGGATGATAGGGTTGTTGGCAGCTCTGTTATTCACGGCTGTTATTTACAGGCAGTCGTGACTCGTGGCGCTTACAATCAGACATGCCGCCATGCGCCTTCCACGGCCCCTCACTAAGTTGTATGCAGAATAGAGCGACCAAGTACGAATAGCGAGCTCTCCCCATTGTACGACCGCAGCGCGCGAATGCCGAGTGTTTTATAGAGGCATCGCTTCGTTCCGACAATTCAACTGTGCATGAATGTTTGAACCGTGTAAAAAAATCTCAGGGGGGGGGGGGGGAGGTTCAGAGGGTCGCAATTAAATAATTGGATAATTGTGATCCCGAGAGGTGTGAGGTGAGGGCGACGATCTCTGTCAAGAATATAAAAAAGGGAAATTTTTCGTAATAGTACTAATTAAACTTAGGAAAATAGAATATGATGGCAATTTTTAAGAACTTTCCACCTCGCTGTCTTTCAAGACTGATTTTAGCCAAAGCCCAATTAAGCCCATTAAGGACTATGTTTTTTGGTGATGATGAAAGTTGAGAGTCTGGATTTTTTTTTAGATATACCTTGGAATCACGAAATCCCCTGTTTAGATTTTTAATTTATAGTTGAAAATGTAAAGTCATAATTCACAGAACGTAAGTTTTCACTTTACACCACATTTTCATAATTCTCATCAAAGTTACGCATCTGATTATTTTTAACAAAAAATAAAAGTAATGAAAATTTAGTTGCAGTAAAAAAAACATGAAAAGTTTTCTACTTAAAAAAAAATATCGTTCAGATCGAAAATTCTGAAAATATTCATAACTCAAAAGCTATGAAAAATTGCGGAACACACATGGGGGTGATTCAGATACCCCCAGGGGTGCTCTATCTCTGGCCCTCCGCTTGACACTATTTTTAGGACACTCTGTATATGTTCGTGTATTTGCTTGGCCTAGCTGGCAATTTCAATAAGGCACCGACTCCAAATATACACCCGTATATGAAGTTAAATTATTTTTTGGTTTCTAGTGGTTTTGAAGTCGGTTTTATTTTTTGTAAAAAAAAATATTTATTGCTTTTTTTTACACGCTTTATATTAGCTTCACTTGTATGTTCGTATGTATGTTTGTAACTCTCCGACTCCGACTCCTTTGGGCGCGATTTTGACCCACTTATCGACGTTTACCAAACGATTCCGCGATGCAGAGGCCGAAGCGCGCAACATACATGGAGTGACGTCACGGACGCTGAGTCGGTCTTACGCGCTCTGTGTACTTGTACATTAATAAATAAAAGTCTTTGTCCAACTCGTCATTATATATTACCAAATCGTATATCAAAGTGTTATGTGCAGACGTTATTGTTATAAGAGTGCTCTAATTAGTGTACAATTAAAAAACGTTTAAACAAAATATTTGCAATACACAAAACTCTTAAAACTACCCTTAACCTAAATAGTATAAGTGCACTAACGCTGGTGGAACATTTGGATCAGTGTCTGCAATCAAGATTGTATGGACGATCACCCTGGTGAAGTGTATCGATCGATGGTGCTTATACCCCATAGCGTATAGCATTTAAATCGCATAAGACTTTTTTGTGTAGCAGCGCCATCTATTGGCTTATCTTTGTACTAAGTGGGTTCAGATCGATAATCAATATGCCAGGCGTAAGATGCGGAAGTTGTAGCAAGTTCATGTCGCCGTCAGATGGCGCTAAATGCGGAAAATGCAGCACACTATTCCATCGTGTGTGCGTGGCCCTACCACAGACAGGCACTATTGCTTCCTCTTGGCGTTGTTGCGAATGCAAAAAAAAGGTTGTAAAAGACACCACAACAACTACAACTATTTCACCGGACGCTGCAACACTCGACTTTACGAATTCAATAATGGGCGATTTCGAGTCGGAGCTGCGCCGTATTAGAGACGAGCTGCGAACAGTGCGGACCGAGTTTCGTGCGTTCAGGGAAGAGATGGTGGAGATCAGAGCTCTTAACGGTCGTGTCGACTCCATTGAGAAGAGGCTTGATCTCTTGGAGCAGTCTAGTTCGAACCAAGCATCAATCAACCCCAAAGTCGAAGAGGTCGTATCGCAGTTAAGACGTGACCTTAATAATCGGGACCAGGAGCTTCTCGCCAACGACGTCGAGATCACCAATCTACCAGAGAGCGGCGAAGAGAGTTTAATGCACACAGTTAAGCTCGTCGCCGCTAAATTAGGCGTTACTCTGGAGGATCGCGATGTAGTCAGCGCAGAGCGGGTTGGGGGCCGTCATCTTAATGTCACAAACTCGTCTGGGCCCATCGAGTCTCGACCGCGACCAATAGTCGTCCGTTTGGCTCGACGAGACCTGCGTGACGCATTGTTTAAAGGAGCGCGGATCCGCCGAGGCGCTAATACAGCTGATTTAGGGTTACCCGGACAACCAAGGCGCTTTTACGTCAATGAGCGTTTGACGAAAGTTAGTAGAATTCTTTTTCGTCAAGCACGGGACGTCGGGCAACAAAAAGGTTGGAGGTTTGTGTGGACGAACAGAGGACGAATCTTTGCCCGCCAGAAGGATGGTGAAGCTGCTTGCCGCATCAACTGTGAGGATGACATTCAGCGCATATTCTGTACTTCGGTTAATGGCGTATAGTGGATTATTAAATATTTTATATATTTTTCTCCTGCTTACATATAAGATTTGTATATCCCGCGTTAATATTATGTTAATAAGACTACATTGTGTTAATTATTTGCAATGTACGTTATATATTTTGGTAGATCGACGGCTTAACTTTATATACATTTTTGAAATATGGGCCTCTGTTAATGCTCAATACCATATGAATTATCCTTACTTATCATTACATAGAACATCAAATTATTTAAAAAATCTTATAATATACAAAACACTAACTACACATCGCATGATACAATTATATGGGTTCGTATTCAATATATTACATAATTGGTTTATATCTATATATTTAATAAAATACTATAATTTATATACTGAAATTAACATCTGCGCTAATCACAATATTATAATCTTTAAGCTTTTTTATAATAAAATCTATGGCTAAACATAAATTACTGAAGCTTGGATTATTTAATGCAGGCTCACTTTCCACCGGTCAAGATGAGTTTCTCGTTGCCATGAGCAACCACTTAGTTGATATCCTGGCGGTCAATGAGACATGGTTACGGCCGGGTGAGGAAGGGCGAGCACCTACTGTCCCGGGTTACTATTTGAGGCATACACCTCGACCGTTGTCCGTGCGTGGTGGTCGTGGGGGGGGAGTGGG
The DNA here is from genome assembly GCA_947568825.1 of Sphinx pinastri. Lineage (NCBI taxonomy): Eukaryota > Metazoa > Arthropoda > Insecta > Lepidoptera > Sphingidae > Sphinx > Sphinx pinastri. The sequence goes on along the minus strand of OX387627.1, from coordinate 324,759 downwards.
CTTTTACATCAAGACGGGCCTTAAGGTGCGAATCAGACCGCATCCTATACAACCGGAAGTCGAACAACTTTGGATGAGTCTTAACGTCAACAAAAAAACACTTCTCGTTGGTACAGCGTATCGTCCGCCATGGTTAGACTTGAATAAGTTTCTCGACTCACTAACAGAGAGTGTTATTACACTTGCCCCCTACGATCAAGTGGTCTTACTTGGGGACTTTAATGTGAACATGCTTGATGTTAATAATAACAAAACTAAACATGTTACTGAGTTCTTGCATTACAGTGGTCTTAACCAAATTGTGACTGTCCCAACTCATTTTGTGAATGACGGCTCATCTCTTATTGATATCATCTGTACCGACGCTAAATACAGAGATGTTTCTGTTCACCACATAAGTGAGTTGGGGCATCACTCGTTTGTAACGTGTCATCTTGTGCTCACTAAGGATAGGCCCACTCCTAGGCAGATAGTATATCGACCATTTAAAGACATAGTCTATGACTTGTTTTCAAGGGATTTGGAATCGTTACCGTGGGAGTCTATATGTAATCTGCAGGATGTCGATGATATGGTTTCAACTTTTAATTACTACATTCATTTTCTATTCGATGTTCACGCTCCTATCACGCGCAAAATTTCTAGAGTCCAACCTACACCATGGATCACTCCAACTATAAAACTACTGTGTAGGCTACGAGATAAAGCTAGGGATAGATACCGGCTCACAAAGGAACAAACCCATAAGGATTATTACCTTCAGCTTAAAAGTCAGGTAGTGCAATCATTAGATAGTGAAAAAAAAGCATATTTTACGAATCACATTAACGAAAATATTAATAATCATAAAACCCTGTGGAAAAATATTAAATCGCATTTATATTCGTTTAATCCACATAATTTGCTTCCTGACCACCTCCTTGACCCAGACGGAATAAACAACGCTTTTTTGGATGTGCCAGGTAATCGAGATGTACCTATTTCAAGATTGACATTCTTCGACAATAACAGGTGCGGATCAACAAGCTTTTCTCTTGAACCAGTAGGGGAGAGTGCCGTTCATAATATAATAAAGAATATTACAACAAACGCACTAGGCATTGATGGCATATCCCGCGAAATGATATGGCTCACACTTCCTCAAACTCTAGCAGCGATAACATCTATCATTAATGCGTCAATTTGTTCCAACACATTTCCTAATCTTTGGCGTTGTGCAATTATCAGGCCAATCCCTAAGAACAGCAATCCCTTAAATTATAAAGATTTGCGCCCAATTAGTATACTCCCTTGTTTATCGAAAATATTGGAAAGAGTTGTGTATCAACAAGTAATCAAGTATCTTGAAAGTAATAGTATGCTCCCGGACCTACAGTCCGGTTTTCGAAAGGGACGCGGAACTGCTACCGCTTTATCGGATGTAGTTAGCAACATCCTAGAGGCACGGGATCGAGGGGAGGGGACCATCCTTACTCTGCTCGACTACTCGCGAGCGTTTGACACCATCAATATTAATTTACTGTTATCAAAGCTTCGCTATTATGGTTTCGATCAAGGCACGATAAAATGGTTTCATAGCTACCTAACCGATCGCTCGCAACTAGTTGAAATTCGGGGAGAGGACGGGTCTTCTCTATCTTCTTCCCCCCAATCAGTAACCTGCGGGGTTCCACAGGGATCAATACTGGGCCCGTTACTATATATTATATACAGTGCAGACATCATTCATTGTTTTCGAGATTGCAATTATCACATGTATGCGGATGATACCCAGCTTTATATATCTTTCAAGGCTGAGGATACACCAATAGCAGTCCATAAAATTAATACGGAATTGTCTAGGATAGTTTCTTGGTCGGAGAATAACTGTTTGGTTCTTAATCCTACTAAATCTAAATTCATGGTCCTGGGCAGTAAAGCGCAAGTTCATACGATCCTCTCTGCAAGGCCGGAAATAAAGATAAAGGGTATTGATATTGAAAGGGTGGACTCAGCACGTAACCTGGGCCTAGTATTCGATCCTGAACTCCGATTTGAAGCGTACATAGGCAATGTGGTCAGGAACTGTTTTTATAGATTAAAACTATTATATCGTTTTAGGAAATATTTCAGTGTTTCTTTGAGAACTAGGTTAGTAGACAGTCTGGTTTTGTCGAGAATAAACTATGGTGATACGGTTTATGGCCCTTGCTTACTGTCCCGTACAAATCGTTTGATTCAGCGGGTACAGAATGCATGTGCTAGATTCTGCTTTGATATTCCTCGCCGTAACCATGTCACACCGTATTTGAACGACGCTAATATGCTAAAAATGGCAGCTCGGCGGGAATTACACTTAGCCACCTTATTATATGGTATATGTAATATAACAAGGCCTAAGTACCTATATAACAGATTAACATGGAGACAGGATCACCTCCAGTATGGCCGTGGCACACGTTCCTCTACTAATCCCTTGTCTGTTCCGCGACACAGGACCGCTGCATTCAGGGGATCATTCAAATATGCCGCTACTCGCTGCTGGAACAACATTCCGCCGCCGTGTCGATCTAAAAACAACAAATTAAGTTTTAAATATCACTACAAACAATATTTATTACGAATTCAGAAGGAATACCACATTATATAATAATTTTTAATATACACCTACATACCTTAAAGTTTTAGTTCACATGGCGAGGCGAAATGAGGTCACTCAGAGATGTAGTGGCGGCACATAAGATTCTGCATGGATTCGTTGTTAGTGACATATCCATTGGGAAATTTAAAAGCACACTTGTATTGCGAGTAGTAGGTAACGGTCGGTGGCTAATATATGCTGACACTCCTTTTTTAACCGACTTCTATACTTTTATTATTATGATTTTTATTTAATTTTTTATTATTATTTTTCTTTTATATTGATTCCGCGCGGTGCGACATGCACTTGGCCCGCTTATGAATGTAAGACTAGTGGCGGATCTTTTGTATCAAACGCCCCGCCTCTGTTACTGTGTTAATATGTATAAATATAGTTAAATACAGTGCAGTGGTTGTGAATTATGGTCTATTATTGTTATTGCTATTGTATTGTTATTGCTTGAGTATGAGAGAGAACTTAAATTTAATTAATTATGTTTATTAGTAAGTTTAGTGTTTACATAGATACGTTCTGATCGACTAAGTGTCCGTATGTCACCTGGGTCCCTCATCGAAAATCAGCGCTACAGTATTGGTTAGACCGTACTGTAGTAAGGAGCTGAATGAGGGTTCCTATTGTTGGTACAATATTGTGCTGTATTTTACTTTTTATGTTTAAATTTGTATATATTTGTCCCATCAATAAAACATTTTTTTCTTTCTTTCTTTCTTTCTATACCGCCACACGCGCAACATACGACGCGTGACATTTTATCATATGCCAATATGTTGAGAAAAATATACAGAATTTAATTATATTTTCAAAAAATATATATTTCGTTTTTTTTGTTAGTTAATTATGGAATGGTGTAAACAATACATTATAGATATACGATTGCAGCATTCGCGGGTCATCTGCTGTTAGTTATTGAAGAGTCCCATTTTGTCTATCTCCGAAGGTCTTCATCAGGTCCTACTAAATTATATACTAAAACCTTCCCTGAAAAATATACATTTGAATAACGAAAACCCCATCCAAATCGGATCAGTAGTTTTTGGGAAAATCGCGGCCATACAAACTTACATGATATTTAGCGGCGAAGGGTCGTCGCCACTGTAGAAGAACAGATGGTTGCGTTCCTCTACGCAAGGAAGGGAAAGATTACCAGTCAGGCAGATGTTGCGCCTGACCGGCCGGGGCCACTCCGTCTGTCCCTACTCGGAGGTGGTATATATACTGTGCTTCGCGTAAATGTTAATATCGCAATTCAAGATCGTATGACGCCATCTAGTGGTATTATGGTGGCGTCATCTGCTAATTGTCGATACCACTTCGATGTCTGATGGATGAGTTTCGGGTCTTCTAATTGACGACTCAATTTAGTAGTTCCAGCCAATGTAGATAGGTGGCGGTGTTGTTAATTATGCCACCACACATACATACATACCTACATATGGGTCGAATACAGAACCCCCTTTTTTGAAGTCGGTTAAAAAGTGCTCCGTACGTACAAAAAGTTGACGTATGAACATCATTTACGCACAGTGTATGAAATCGTCTCAATTGAAACCATTTCGAGTCTGCAAATTGCGCGTTCTAATGGCATATCTACCTCCATACCATACCAGCCCTGTATTATATACTGCCCACTGCTGAGCACTGACCTCCTCTACAACTGAGAGGGTTCAGGCCTTAGTCCACCACGCTGGCCTAGTGCCGGTTGACCTTCGAAATTCAGAGAACTTCTCAGGTATGTAGGTTTCCTCACTATGTTTTCCTTCACCGTTAAAGCGAGCGATAATTCACAAAGAATAAACACATAACTTTTTAGAAAAGTCAGAGGTGTGTTCCCTTGGGTTTTGAACCTGCGGACATTCGTCTCAGCAGTCCGTTCCACTCCCAACTAGGCTATCTACCTCATTATTATAAAATATAATAACATTGATAGTGAAATCCAAATGGTTCTTTGATCTTGCCACACACCTGGTGTCACGATGAAAGGTAATCTAAAAATCACATTCAAAATGTAACATATCTTCATGCCCCAAATTACAAATCCCTCACGAATTAACTTCAAAGGCTAAAGTGAAGCAAGAATTATCTATGAAACGTACAAAACCCTTATGTTTACCCTCGTCTTTACTGACGCTATTATGAGCACGAAAACATGTGTTAGAGATCAGGTCGTGTCAAAAGAACTAGCATTAGATTTGCGCGGACGTGAGTGGGGAGCGTGTGTGGGTCCTGGGGAGGTCGGGGACGGGAGGGGTTGAGTGTTATTAGCTCCGTCGTGCGCCATCAATATTTATGTCATGTGAACAAACGTACAAACTGTACGCGTGTTTTTTGGAGTTCCTGTATGTATGGGTTTTATAGTTGGTATATAAAGTGGCGCTGCTGGGTCGCAGCTTTACTTACATAAAAGTTTTGTTCACAGATTTAGTAAAGTTGTTACTTGTATTCTCGTATAAGTGTGAATTGGTCCCGGGTGTTGCGTTATATTCCACGCAATTGTACATTCTTTGATAACGAATACACGTTTGTAACATTGATTTTAGCGAAGAAAACGAACTTCGGTGACACAACTATGAATCCTCTCATTTATTTATTTGTACATATATCATGTACAAATGCGATTGTTCACAGGCGGCGGTAATTACTTATCCTCAGGTTCAACACAGTTGTTGTTAGCCCTGGCTTGTATGACTGCAATAAATTATTTACTACTAGCTTTTGCCCGCGGCTCCGCCCGCGTTAAAAAGTTTTTCCGGTATAAAAGTCCCGCTTTATATTTTCTCGGAATAAAAAGTAGCCTATGTGTTAATCCAAGACATGATCTAGCCGGGTGCCAAATTTCATCATCCGTTCAGTAGTTTTTGCGTGAAAGAGTAACAAACATCCATACATTCTTACAAACTTCCGCATTTATAATATTAGTAGGATTAATCGTTACTGACCATGAGTCTTCTCTATTAAAAAGAGAGGTTTGGCCTTTCGCTACCTACCACTGTGAAATCCAAATATAATGTCAATAGTAAGAGAGCCGGTCGCCACAAATTCCAGTCTGTCTCACTCTATGTATGTTACCAGCTGAGCCTGGAATCACACTCGTCAGAAGAAACCATTATGTACGATTTTTATAATGCGGACTGTGGTTATGCACTTCCAGGGGGTTTACGTAGGCCAGGTGCCTGATGAAAAACGAACCAAAACGTTTCTGCAATACAAAGTGCAGCAAACAAAAACTTGTGGACAATAGGGATCGTCACGTGATACACAGCGCGCCGTGGTGCGGCGGGACCCTGAGCGCCGCTCGTGCTCGTAGCTCTGGTTACCTCCCGGCGGTTTGTAACACTCTACTGTCAAGCGACACTCCCACGGGAACCACGAGGCTCTACAGGGCACCACACCACCACAATTTATTACTTTGATCTAGTGACAGATTATATCGGGATTAGAAAGTTCTCATCTTCAATTCCAAGTATGGGCGAAAATTATGTGATTTATACCATGAAATCCTCGGCATTAGTTCCGAGGGAAGTGTTTGGTGTCAGGTAAGCGGACAGTTCTATACATACGCACCAAATCCGTTGTGCAATTTAAGTTGACACCACGTGGGCATGTTGGCAAACGGATAAAAATGATCTCTGACGTTAAATCCACATTGCATAATCCGACATCTCGGAAACAATCACTATTTAACTCGAAGTTTTTTGCAGATATAATCACACTCGTAGAACCGTGTCAAGACTGTCCTACGTGGAACTCGTAGCGCCGCTAGTCGCTACGACGCGTAGCGGTTACACAAGTAAGCGGCGGCATCGGTAAAACGTACTACATGGCCAGTATTAACCGGATGCAGAGGATGTAATACCTCTCGTATAACAGGAAGTTTATGTTATAGGATCATTCACCGTATATTCCCGTGTTTGATTTCCATTACATAAAATAAGACATATCCGAGGAAAAGAGGAAAATGTTTTTCTTTACCCGAAGGCTTTGTTGACTCGGCAAAGTGACTATACTGTATCTCATGACAAGTTTAATATAGACGGTCGCTAGAGATATGCCGGCCTGCTTATAGTACACATATCTACATCCGTCACCACACCACTACATATATCCACGACATATATGGATATATCCTGTCTTTTCCACCAACCAAAGTTGTGCGGTGTTTGTGAAGGCTTTGTCTTTAGGCACAGCAATACCGTACTCGGCTGCGCACAGTATTACTCATCTTTAATAACAGTTATGTTTCCCACGCGTGTGACACGTGTTGGGAAGAGGTTCCCAAATTGTTGGAAAAGTTTTCGGGCAGCCGCAGCTGTGCGAGTGTTCGCGAGTTACCGGTCGTTACCCTCGCCGCAGATCCCACGGGCGCGGCCGGCGGCGCTCATTAGCGGGGCGTTCGACATTACAGTTATTGCATAAATTACCTTATCAAAGGAATAATCGATGCTACGAGTAGTAGAGTTAAGTCTCAAATCCCCTGATAGGTTATTTATTGGTGAGCAATATCAATCACTTATCTAATCGACCTCCCATGTTGGTGTACCCAGTGGCGGTCCTTTCATAGAAGCCGAAAAGCCTGGCTTGCCCTAAAATTATTTACCTAAGTACTCAAAATCGAATATGAAACAATAACCAACATTTTACGGTAACAAAACGCTTCGAAATAATTTTCTTTAAAATTTTAAAATTCCCGCGCTACGGTTCGCTGAACCGGTTCGCCTCGAGCGCACCTAAAGACACACCACTACACCTACACACACAACCACATCCGCGCCGTACACTCATTTCAATTCATATTTAATACAAAACAGCTAGATGCGCACGAAATATACTTATCACTCTCTCTCTCGTTGGGTTTTACCTGGCTTTTCGCCGCCATATTTTTCTCATTCACACTAATGGATAAACTGATACCACATACGTATAGCTATAGTAAGTTTCTATAGCAATCAGTACTAGAAAATAATCCAGGCTTAATGCATTCATAGATACTGTATAAAATACAGGGTTGCCAATTAAACGAATTACCTCTAATATGGTTGCATTAATTTGCTTATTTTAATGTGTATTTTTATTTATCATGAATATGTAAAGATTTTAGTGATAACATAATTAAAATTACATATCTGATTATAATTATTTAAGGTATTGTACTATAATTTTATTTATCGATAAGTTTTTCTCACAATTTTAGCATTAATTTTGTGGTGTAATTTTGATTCCAACTAGGCAACATCAGTTATTTGTTTTGATTGTGCCGGCGATCTAGGTACATTGTGAAGTATTTGTGTTTATTAAGTGGTTTTTGAGTTATTTTAAACTTTTAAGCACAATAAAGATGAGTGAATATATTTCTTGTAATAGTTTAAAGTGAGTGAAAGTTTTTATCGGCGAGAATAAGTTAAATTTGTTAGGTTATGATGGAAAAAACAACTTTTAACGAGCTGGCGAATGGCGCGAAATGTGTCTGAAGAATCATAAAAGGTATTTAGATCAGTATACAACAAAACTTATTGTCTTATTGGATGCTCTAATACGTTATACGACTACGTATTAAGTTGTATTGTTGGTGTTTCATATTTTTCTCGAACAAAACAAGTGTTTGGAATAGGTAGGTACATAGATCTGGCTAGTAAAATGATATAATTAATCAGTGTTATCAAAAGTAATTCCAATTCACAAAAACATATGGTAAATGCATTCATTTCATTTCATAATTTCGGTAAACAGCGAATTGTTACCTGATTATCTCGTCCAATTAAATAGATACAGTAGCTGTGACGAAAATTGAAAATTTCTAAACAAAACTTGTGCGTCGACAGTAATAATGATGATTGTAGTGTTTTTACTTTTTTTTAAATTACTTGATACAGATAAAATCTATGTAAATAGTTAATCTTTACAAGAACTTCGTTTAGAAGTCGCGATGGGTCAAAATCGTAGTTGTATTGCGTACACGGTTCGAACATTGTTTTGAGGCCCTGGTTCGAATCCCGGTACGGGTAGTCATTTTTATTTTTAGATATTGCTTTTCTTTCTTATAGTTGCACATTTTATATGTATCGGAGGTGCGATTTTTTTTTAGGTCTGCTTTGGCTTGCCCTCATCCAAAACACTAGGCACGCCACTGGGTGTACCTGTTGTTACAAAAAAATCGGCCATTTCGTGTACTTTAAGAATGAGCGCCAGGTCTGAGCTCGGCGGTGGGTCCCGCGTGGTGTGATGTATTAAAGGATAAGGCGGCGCGACGTGTAATTCTTCTCTCGCGGCGAGTGCGCGAACTGTGCCACCAGTTGTATGACGAACAGGCGGCATTTTATTGCGCCTACTCGTCTACTGATGAAAATGATAATCATGTTCAAAGGTTTTGCTGTTGTTTTGTTAGGAACTTTGTTAGGTCGCTAATGCAGATCTGAAGTTGTCTGTCTCAAAACAAACCAGTTAAGGAGTTGAAGGAAGGAGAGAAGGTGTGGTTTCTACAATAACATGCAATAGCAAAGAAATCAATAAAACTATCCGTTTGAAGTAAACAAACCATGGCTAATGAGACAAAGTGCTTATAAAGGAAAGGAACTTCATTAGAAAGCTATAAGTATTATTTGTAAAACTTGCCGATATTCTGGCGTGAGGGTGGTCATAAGTGGTGGTTTTGTTGCAGATATGGAGGAGAAGTTCTCGGCGGGCCCGGCGGCGACGAGCGCCGCCGCGGGGCAGCCCGTGGTGCTGCGCTGCGTCATCGGCTCCGGCCCGCCCGCGCAGGTCCATTGGTTGCGGGACGCGCGCCCACTGCCGCATCATCACAGGTTTGCTTTTTAAAACATAGGCGAAAGAATTAAGGTGCATCTCAATTTAAGTGACCTCCGCTTTCTATATACGCCCACATTATCAGAAGATTTACACAAATTTTGAGTAGTTCTACTTCCGTATATAAATATTTTGTCCTAAAATTCGGAGTCACAATCTCCAGTTGACATGTTTTACTGTGCTTATAATAGTCATAATGTGGAAATTTTAAGGACACAAACACAATAGTGGCGCATTCTAAAATAAAGTTAGTAACTCTTTAGATTCCACCTTACAGTCGAATAAGCGCCGCAGATTTTTTGTCGTGTAATCGGCAATGTAGCTTATTTAATTATGATGATGTATACAAAATTCGTATTCAGTTCAGAATAAGTGTCATAAGTTACTTTACGTTTTTTTTTTATGAACCTGAATGACGAGACAAGTATGCCGTTCGCCCGATGGTAAGCGATACGACCACCCATAAACAGTAGCAACACCATCCAGCACCTTGAGTAACAAAGTACTGTGTGGCATTCCACTGCGCTCGTCATCCTGAGACATAAGATGTTAAGTCTCACTATGTCCTGTAGTTACGCTGGCTACAATGTCCTTTAAACCGAAACACAACAGTGCATGCACACTGCTGCTTGGCGGTAGAAATAGACATTGCGGTGGTACCCACCCAGACGGTCTCTTACATATGAGAGACCTACCACCAGTAAATCGTTTACGTAATCTACATACAAACAGTAACCATAAGTAAACATTTTCAGTGTGATATCCGTCGCGATATGGTCAGATCCCTGACGCTGAATGCTATTGTTGCAGATATTTTTCATTGGAGAACCAGTTACTCATCCTAGACGTACAGACGGGAGACGAAGGCGCTTACAGGTAATTACTAATTTAAGCTTTGCACGGTGTCTGAAATATTGAAAGCTCTCGAATGTAGGCAATAGGCAGCTTATAGTCCGGAAGTTTACTACGCCACATAATACATTTTCTTTCTGAATGTCAATCATGATTAACTTATAAATAAAAGTAATAAAGTCAAAATGACTATACGAATTAAAGACGAGCGTATTTATTCATTAAATAAATTTCAGAAGCGGTTTAGTAATTCTCAGATACAACCTACAAAAAACTCACAAGCATTATATTATTATGCCTCATTTAGACTATTGGCTAATAATTCGCGGAATAACTTAGCGAATAATTCGTGTGTAAATAGCTTGTTCGGGTGTATTCGTTACTCATAATTCATTGTAATATTCGAGCACGAAATGAGACATATCGTACTTTTGTGATTTAGTGCCTAGCGGTGATGCAAGATACATGATGTGTTAAACTAATCACCGCGGCATCGAATATTGAGTAAATCTGAAGATTGTTGGTCGGTTCCCAAACAGCTGTGAGGCGACGAACACAGTGTTGAACAAGACCCGTGTGAGCGAGGCGGCGCGGCTGGCGGTGGAAGCGAGCAGGCCGGCGCCGGCGGGGCTGCTGCCCGTGCGGCAGCGCGAGGAGCTGGCCGTGCCCGTCGGCGCCAGTGTGCTGCTGCCGTGCCCGCTCACAGGCTGGCCCAGGCCTAAGGTAAGCACTTGTATATTTGGTTATACATTGGAGCGTTTTACATGAAAAATAGAATTTATTGAAATTACTATATGGTATTAGATTAAAAGAAATCTTTAACTGCACAAGTGACGAAAAGAGAGAGAAAGAGATAGTGCGCACAGTGAGGCCAGGCAAAAACTTGCGAGGCCGCGGTAGGAAGAAGAAGCCATGTAATGGTGGCGTGCCCGTAAATCACTCTATCGTTTCCTCATAAGCATGACCATGATATTGTACTTGGCCGTGGTGTGTGCCGACAGAGTAGAATAGCCCCCCCCCCCCTCTTCTTACCGAGGTGTCGTAAGAGGCGACTGAGGCAATAGGTAGCACCGCAACTTCATCTGCTCACAAAAAGTGCTTAGAGAAGGAAAACTTGTCACAAACCCGGAACGGTATCTCCGTAAGGCGCGAGCCAGTTCATGCAACCGACCCGGCACCACACGTATCGACTCGTCGTTCCTGTGCGTACTGCCGGTGAGGTCGAGAGGGTGGCGTAGGTTCTGGGCATCCTGCGTTACCTAAATCGCGTCCCAGGCGATTCAGCGTCCAACTGTGGAGAAACAAACACCACAGCTTTTAAGCTGAGTGGAAAAATAACCTCCAACAGTTGACGCTGTTTAAATCATCTACAATAGATGTAATAGGTCAATGATGATATTGTACTGTTTAAATAACAAGTACATGATTTTATATTTTTAGTGTGATAAAAGGCCGTATTCTTAGTAGTAATGTTAGGATGTCGAAGGTATCAATCTCTGTAAATAAATGGTGTTGCAGATAATTTGGATGGTGACTCCAGCAGAAGGTAGAAGCAGTGAGCTGGAGTCGGTAGAGGAGGTGCTGAAGCTGGTGGCCGTGCAGGTGGAGGACGAGGGGCTCTACACCTGCGCCGTCGAGGGCCACGTAAACCTCACTAAGGTACCATCTCGCAAAGGGTTGCACACAACAGGTCCACTGCTCTAAATGGATGCGGGGTTGTTGGAACGGTTGCGCTGTTACATCTACGGCTCTATCACTAATGCGTTTCCAATACATACGCGTCTTGATACCAAAGAAGTAAATAAATAAATAAGTAGAGCCGATAGTAATCCATCACCCTCCCTGTTCATCAAACTTATGATTAAGCCTATCATCATATCAGGAACAAAGGACATGTCCAAAACGGGCCTAAAATTCTAACCAAGATACTTTATATATATTTGGATAGTACTTCCAAAAACTACGCCTTTGTAAATATATAGTATGTTTTAAAGTCCTTCGATTTTGAGATCTATGTAATTTTATTTTGCTTAAGAATATGAACGTTTTTAAAAAACTTAGTTATAAATAGAAATTCTAAAATGTTTTTGTAATGTATCCAAGATCCATATTTTTGCCCTTGTAATATACATAAAGTTTGAGCTTGGTTAGATTTTGAGGCCCAGCACCCATACAAAAAGCGAACATCTCCTTTAATCTCATGCAACTCGCGTGTATTTTAGACTTGAACCATTGATTTATAAAAAAACCCTTGAAATGCATGAGTTAAACTTGACACCTTACGATGACAAGTCCCTTACGATTCTAACCTTATCCCTCTTCTGATACGTTACACAAAACATTGAATATACCGCGATAGTGGTTTAATTTGGTTTTAAGGACGGGTCAACAGTTTTATGACAAACTCGTCTAGATGTACGTATAAAAATGAAGGAACTGAGAAGTTGAGAGAAAATTCCTGCTGCCATTCACTCAGCAATTTAAAATAAATCCTAATATTATAACATGAAAGTAAATATTCGTCATTGCGCGCCATTCGTCCGTATTCAAGTATTCGTATTCACCGAATGAAGACAAATAGTTATGATAACACATTAGCATAATTGTTTGATGGAAGAGTAACGTTACTTGTGCGTGAACTCGCCTCGCTCGGCGGATACACGCGCGTCTGATCTGGGACACACGCTCTAAATATTACGTCTTTCCCAGACTGTGCCTAAAAACGTGGCTCTTAATTCTTCGCGCTGACTTATTGAATATTTCACTACTGGGTTAAATAAATACTCAATTGGAAAAATGTCTATCGATTTTAAGGTGGAAGGTCGAACTAGCATGCTGTTGTACTTAACACACACAAAGTAGATTCACGTAAAATTAACCACTAGCGAACTTACCTAGAAGATGGTATCTCGGGGAGACTATCATCGTAATACCTAGTCTTTGTTATTTAACCCGGGTCTCTCACTATTTTGTACGATGTTAGGCGACTAAGTTAATAAAAATCCAAATATAACAAGTTTTAGTATTTCTAACAAGAGTCCAATCGCGAGCTCCCCGCCTGTGGCTCGTGCGGTTGTGCGCGGCTCCACCGCAATTATGTAAAGCATTCCGGGAAGGACACCGGCTAATTACCGCGATAATAACACGCCAAGAGAGACGAGAGGGCACAGAGGGGCGAGCGTGCTGAGCCTTGCGTGACGGACCTTCTGCACTCGCGACTCACAGCTATTCTTTACATTCCTTCATGAATGAGCAGCTCGAGTGGATAATTTCTTTCTTTTTATTTCGTACCTACTTGGATAGTACATACAAACGCAGTAGTCCCGTGGATACGCACTCGGCGGTGGTGTTCAGTTATATATAACTTACGGAACTATCACTACATAATTATTATAAAACAAAGTCCCCCCGCCGCGTCTATCTGTCTGTCGGAACGCGATGAAGTCAAAAATTACTGAACGCATTTCGAAGGAAATGGAGGACATGTTATTTGTTATACCGGAGAAATATATAGTGGGACTTTTATACTGAAAACATATTTTCACGCAGACGAAGCCGCGAGCAAAAGCTAGTCTATGACAATATTGTATTCATAAATGTGAAAAGTTATAATTATTAAGTACGATGGTCGATGACCTTAGGTTTTGGTTCTAGTTGTTCGGGATGGGAATTTGTGTCCGACGAGAGACCAGGCTCGCTTTCGAAACTTCACGAGTAACTCGGTGCACCGGTGACGCTCTAATAACGCCCCTGCCTACCGTTTCGGGGATGAACGCGGTGACTTATGTGTGGCATAACACATAAGTTAAGATTATGGCATAATAATTATGCTTTATATTCGTACCTTAAAAACCTGTACAACAGGACCATTTCTTTGTGCACATTTATTCTGGGAACACTGACAGCAGTTAGTCAAGAAGCGATGGATGAGCAAAGGTTTGACACTGGCTGTACGCAAAAACATCATTCTCATCGAGCCCTTATGACCCATACGGGTCATTCATATAAGGAAGTGGTTCGACCATTGTTCCACCATTGAGTGACGAGACGTCGTGTGTCAGTCGTTCAAGGTGTCGGTGGTGGTGCCGGCGGAGCTGACGATGCCGCCCGCCTCCAAGCAGAGCATCCGCGCGGGCACGGTGCGCTTCAACTGCACGGCGACGGGCCGGCCCGAGCCGCGCCTCACCTGGTACAAGGACGGCACGCCGCTGCTGCTCGCCGGACGGGTCAGTTACTAACCTTTTTGATACCAAACTCGATAGTAAAAACCAGCAAGAAATCCTGAATGGACTAAAAGAATTATAGCTTCCTTTCATATTGTTAAATACAGGGTGTGGTACATAATTATGTTTTTTGTAAATCCAAGCATGATAGTATATTTATTTTTTAAACACTTTATCCATGGCATAGGTAGCCAGGCTGTAGTGACGGCATCAAATGGTAGATTATAATTAGAGCGATTCTCAAAATGATTTGCCTATAGTGGATTTAACACACTCATACAAAAGTTTAGAAAACATTAAAAACAAGTTGCATCATTGAAAATTAGTTGGAACAATAACATTAAGATATCGTTATCAGCGTATGAGTTGGCGGTATATCAGATGTCAAGGCAAAGGCAAATGCTAACACAAATATTTTTCAATGTATAAGGTTAATATTTATTAGATAATAATATGATAGCTAGACCTTTAAATCAACCCGCACTAGGCCAGCGTGGTGGACTAAGGCCTAAAACCTCTCAGTTGTAGAGGAGGCCCGTGCTCAGCAGTGGGAAGTATATAATACAGGGCTGGTATAGTAGACCTTTAAATATATTTATACAACTGAAAGATGGAACGAGCAAGCTGCTCGCCTGGCGGTAAGCGATGTGATCGCCCATAAATAGTAGAACATTATCCAGAAGTTTGCATTAAACAGTGCTGCATGGACAGGCACAAGATGTCATAGCGCTTAGTAATTACACTGGCCCTTTAAATCAGAACATCATAATGCATGCACACTGCAGTTTGGCGGCAGAAATAAACATTGGTATTGGTTAGTAATATTATGTGCGGTAAGCGGCACAAGTGGTGCCTCGTGTGAATGACGATGTGGCACAGATCGTGGTGCTGCCGTCGGTGGACGGGGCGCGGCTGGAGCTGCTGATCCGCAGCGTGACGTCGGAGGACGCGGGCGTGTACCAGTGCGTGGCGGCGGGCGGCGGGTCCGTGCGCAGCGCGTGGGCGCGGCTGAGCGTGACGGGCGCGGAGGCGGGCGCGCCGGGCGGCGTGCGCTGCCAGCCCGCCGGCGCCGCGCGAGTGCGCGTGCACTGGCCGCCGCTCAACGACACCGTCATGGCCTACACCGTGCACATCAACGACATAGGTACGCACCAGCACCAGCAACTGCACCAGCACCACCAACGACCACGAGTACGGTCTGTTTCAAGCCGGATATACATAGGCTGATCCCGGAACGAAACACACTTGCGTGGGTCACTATGGCGAGTTTTACACATCGTCTACGATGGTCGTTATCTGGGCAGATATAAATATCTTAGCACCAGCTGTTAAATATGCCTGGTATTCTGGATTTTACAAATTCAAATAGATATTTATTATATATTCAAATAGATATTAGACTTGCCTGAATAGATATTCAGGCAAGTCTTTTGAACCCTGAAACAGGTTTCAGGGTCAAAAGTACACAAGCAAGCCTTTAACCTTATATTTTAATAATGATGACGATGATGCGTTCGTAACGAGACATCATAAACCTCATAATGATTTTTAATATCACTACAGTTCAGACAAGCTAAGCTGGCCGGTATGACAATTCAATTTTTTTCCCGAAGCGATAACTCTGTGAGAACGTCTACCCAAAAAATTCAAAACCGTGTCATGTCATACCGGCCATATTAGTTTGTCCCTACTATAGCTTAATATTCTTCAAACCAAAATACCAATACTTATTGAAGAAAATGACAATCCGAAGATTTACCACCACTCACACAATTGAAATTAGACACTGAATGTTTGTTGCAGGAGGCAAGTCGTTGCCCGGACAACCCTTCAACAAGACGGAAGATATCGTCAGCGTCGAGAAACCGTTGACGCCTTACGAATTTCAAGTGAGTATCTGTAGTTACATCGCACCGTCAACTGGGAGCTCGCTACGCGTTAAGCCTGAAAACAGTCTGGAGTACACATTTAAGACAGACGAAGCCTTCTGTGCTTCTGTTCTGTATTTGTGTATAACATACTTCCAGTTGACTTTCCAGTTAACTTTAGGTCTTACCACTCTCTTCCAGGTTCGAGCCTACGTCCACTCCTCAAGGACCAACAGGACGATAGCCAGCGACCTGTCCAACCCAGTCATCTGTCAGGGGCAAGGAGGTGGGTATTTACATGTACACCTTTAGCATTTTGTGACAATCCTGATAATGTAACTTTACTTCTTAATATGACAATTAGTTTAAAGCATATTTGTTGGTATGCTAGTGGCTAGTGGCTAGTGGCTACCATGCAAGTGACAAGTGTGCTGCAGACTGCATTTTGTTGTATGTTGGTTGTGGTAAGAGTGTGTGTGTGTATGTGTGCAGTGCCGATTCGGCTGGTGCGTGTGGGCGCGGGTGTGGGCGCGGGCGTGGGCGCGGGCGTGGTGGTGTCGTGGCGGCAGTTCGCGGAGGCGTGGCCCGGCGTGGTGCAGTGGGTGCTGCAGACGCGCGGCGCCGGCGCCGGCTCGCGCTCCGCCGACCTCGCGCTCGACGCACACGTCACCAACTACACGCTCGCAGGTATACATCTTCATCTACCAGAACGGGACGCTCACACGATCTCTACCACCATCGCAAGTATGTTGCGTTACGGGATCAGCCCGCGCACATCCGGTTTCAAACAGGCCGGCATAGTTGTGTCGATTGGCGAGGAGTATCATCTCTCGGCATTCATTACTATCTTGTGCGGTGGGGTCACATTACCGTAGTCCGTACTCGTATAAATAAATTACATTTTCTTTCATTATACACAAAGTCCTTTCCCGGCATAACCATCCGTTATAGTCGATAAAATTTGTAATATTCGATACACGTGTGCCCCCGTAGTGCCGGCGGACAGCTCGATGCATATCCGCGTGTTGGGGACTCGCTCGCTGCCCTGGCTGCAGCAGAACCTGACGCTGGTGCCGTGGACCTCCACTGCCGCCGCCAGCGACCACGTCGACACCGGGTGAGGTTCTGTTCATCTCCAAACACTTGCCTCGTCAATATGCTGGATGTCCATTTATTTTCAGCTGTGTTATTAATTAAGCCTTAGACAATCAGACACACTATTTGCTTCAGAATGATAAAACGGGTAATACTTCACATACTTACCTTTGAAACTCTTATTGGTACCTCTAACAATGTTGTGGGTAAATTGTCCTACAAAAATACATTGCTAACTGACAAATCGTATGCCAAATAACTAAACCTAATAGATACTAGGTAGTATCAATATCTGTTTACAATGATTTAAATCTCCAATATATATCTTTAATGGCAGTCAGTAGTACGTGACCAAACTTAAACAAAATATAGAAATATATATTTTGGTATGAAACAATTCTATTCGCAGAATATATTAATATTATGATTATGTTATCACTCATCATGTTATCGGAATATAATTATATTATAAAAATATGTTATGTTTGTGTGTTATAAGGTTTTTAGAATTTTTGTAATACAGAAATCATTTAAAACCAGATAATATAAATCATTAAAAAGTACATTGTTTTTTTTTTCATTAATTATTTTTATTTTTTCCGGGAGTTCCTTTTAACCGCGTGCTGTCTCGGAAGTTGATCTTCGGATCCCAATCTCTGTCAAGTTGCGTGCCCTCGTTCTAACGTATGCCCTGAGACATTATCACACACGACAGTTATAATGTAATAAGGTACAGTCAGCCACATAAGTAGATGAACAAATTTTAAATCGCCTATACGCGTTAAGTTTTATTTAAACATTTTTTTTCTTTGTGTGAAGTAAAGTAAATTCTTTTAATTTATTTTTGTGAAGAGAAAACAAAAGTTGGTATGAACACAAAGTGTAAAGGCATTTTGAAGAATTGAACTTTTGTTGAAAAAATGGAGCAAATAAAATAATTATTTTATGTATGTTCTCACATAATCTTTATTTTTAACGTATAAAAATAGTTTTAATGGAGATGTCCGCTTTTTGTACGGGTGCTGGGCCTTAAAATCTAACCAGGCTCACACTTTAGGGATAATAAAGAGGCAAAATATGGAACTACGATACATTAAAAAAAAATTTTTAGATTCTAAACTAACTTTTTAAAAAAAAATCATATTAACTGTAGTTTTTAAGCAAAATAAAATTACATAAATCTCTAAATCGGAGATCTTTAAAATTAAATGATTTATTGTAAAAGGCTAGTTTTTAGGAGTTTTATCCAAATATATGTAATTTATAAACGGTCTTTAGAATTTTAGGCGCGTTTTGGACATGTCCTTTATGAAAAATCTTTGTTGATGAAAAATCATGTTAAAATAGGTATATATTATGTAAAGACTTGGTCGTGGCAAAAAGTGAAAAAACATAGACTACTTTAAAAACGAATGCATTATACTTACGTCTTGTACTGTTTTGTATTCTTTCATAGGTGAATAATAATTATTTTTCTTTATCTTATTTTTAATTTACTGAGGTAACATTTTACGATGATTTTACGTAAATTGAATGATATTTTGATGTTTGCTGAGCAATTAAAAATAACACTTATACCTAAATGTACAATCTCTCATAATTCTAGCAAATTACCCCAGTTATAAATCGGCAACATCAGGTAATCCGAGCCGCCTCGAATAAATGAAAAGATAATGTCGTATTTACTTTTAAAACATGTAATGGTTAAACAACAAAAGTTATCATTGGATAGCGATTATGGTGGTACTATGATACTTTCCTACTTAATTGCGACACAATTTCATAGCATAAACCAGGATATTTTAATTGATTTAGTGAGCTTGTACGGCTTAGTGATTGAATTGATACTGACGGAGGTAACGAGCAAGTCTACCAATTTTGGCAGATTATTTGTGACACGTTCGCTGCGGCCCACAGGTAATCTATCCGTTAGTTATCTAAGGGTAACATAATAAAATGATGATAACGAAGTGTGGGGGCGGCGCGTGCGCAGGGAGCCGATCGCGGCGCCGTCCAGCGTCGAGGTGACGGCGGTGGAGGCGCGCAAGTTCGCCGTGCGCTGGCGCCACGACGACGCCGACCTCGAGCCCGACACCTACTCCTACAAGGTGTGCGTCCGGAAGGTTGACGGCAACGAACAGTGCATCGAGAGGTGACATCACTTTACCTTGCTTTATACAACTTACAACTCTACTGAAACACTTAATGAACCGTACCTCTAGCACGAATATTTGTGTAATAGTATTCGTTAAGGTAAAGTTTCGTTTAAGTGAATTTTTGTATGGAAATTTGAACAGCACCTCTGAAAGTATTTGGAATTAAAATGTGACAGTGTGAATATTGGGTGTTAACTTCTAATAATAAATCGTGTAGCCATTGTAACAAATAACAGTTAACTCAAAAAGGATGGGAATAGGCAGCACCATTCTCTTTTTTAACCGACTTCCTTGACGTATAGTATTCCCAAACGACTATAGATACATTTTGAAAGGTTAACTTACTGGATATGAATACATTATTGTTGCTTGGGGTACAGATGTTATATGTGTTGTGTGTGTGGGTGTGTGTGTGGGTGCAGCTCGGAGTGCTGGGCGCAGGTGTCGGGGCTGCAGCCCGCCAGCGAGTACTCGGTGCGCGTGCGTGCGCAGGCGCCGCCCCGCGCCGGCGCCTTCAGCGAGCCCATACAGATCAGCACGCAGCCGGAGGGTAACACACCTTCTCATATTGCTCTAGTTTCCATGTTATTGTATTTAGCTGACAGCTTCATTCTTATGTTAAGTAAATAAAATATTATGTGGTTATTTTCTTTTTCAAACATACACGATGTTGTTCCAGAATTTAAAATTATACCTGACATGGCAATATGTTTATACCATATCACATAATGAAATATCGATTTGCATATAAAATTAAGTATGGAATGGAATATGTTGGCGATCAGTGACTGACCCTTGAATCCAAGTGACTAGATCTGCTTTAGCTATTTTCGCCACGAATAGGTTACTGTTCGTCAGTTGTTTTTTTTTATTGCATTGAATGACGAGACGAGCACGCCGTTCGCCTGATGGTAAGCGATACGACCACCCATAAACAGTAGCAACACCATCCAGGACCTTGAGTTACAAAGTACTGTGTGGCATTCTACTGCGCTCGTCATCCTGAGACATAAGATGTTGGGTCTCGTTATGTCCAGTAGTTACACTGGCTACAATGTCCTTCATAGGTGGTGTCATGAAATCGGTCATTATAGGTACATACAAGTGTGGTATGTGTGGTGCAGGTCCGCAGCGGTTCAAGGACCTGACGTACAAGCTGGTGAACGCGAGCTGCCTGCGCGTGTCGTGGAACAGCGCGCCCGACGAGTACACCGTGCACTACACCGACGAGCTGCGCCTGCCCGTCAACCAGTGGGCCGCCACCAAGATCAACGGCAACACCGTGCTCGTGAGGACTGATCATTACTTACGCATCAGATACACATTACACATGATACATGTACATGACCTTCGTGTAATAGTTGTTCTATTGACACCTCTGTACGATGTTAGTGCATCTAACTCGGTCTCGGTATTGTAGGTTCCACATTGAACCCGCATGTGATTGTTCATGTTGCAGCTGTGCGGGGTGGACCTGACGCGCGAGCTGTACGTCATGGTGACCGGCTACGAGCCCGTCGGACACAGCTCCATCTTCACCGTCCCTGCGCAGATACATGGTCAGTGCTTCAATTATATCTTTTTAGTAGGTTTGTTACAATTAGTCAAGCTTCGTGAAGAGAAGGCCGCACAGCGCCTCACTCCTCAGGCGTTTATTTATGTTGATTTATCGTAGAAAGCTGCGAGGTGCAATGTCGAAACAGGTTATGTTTTTGCGCCAGCAATTATCGAGACATAAAACCTGAATATTTTAAGGCTACCTATACCAGGCTTTAAAGTCCGAAAATTATGACGGCTTTCGTGTGGTAAGAACAAAAGGGAATCGCTCGTAAGGTGATACAGTATTGTGCATTTGGTGTATAGGCAACGTGCACGAACTATAGGGGCAGCACAAAATCGACACAAGAGCCACATGTGGATAAAAAAGGAACTTTTCAATGCTATAATTTATTTTTATTATTCTTTTATTATGTCAAAAAATATAAAATATGGGGTTCGGCTGAATATTATTGATACCTAGCGTGGCCAGAATAAGCTTTTTTTAGATGGGAGCTAGTTATTTTGATGTTATTGAAGCAAAATTGGGAGGTTATGTTCTCTTAATTAGAGATTTGTTTGTATTGAATATTATCTTCAACGCATGCTCACGCCTTTTATCCCCGAAGGAGTAGGCAGAGGCGCAACTAGTGCACCCACTTTTCGCCAAGCGTATTCTGTCCCATGATGTGATAGGGGGCGAGCCTATCGCCATATCGGGCACAAATTCCAGACTCCGGGCTGATACTGAATAGAAAAATCCAATATCACTTTGCCCGACCCGGGAATCGAACCCGAGACCTCAGCCTTGCAGTCGTACCGTAATACAACTACGCCACCGAGGCAGTCTATTATCTTATCAGTATATTATCTTCAGAACATCTTTATTTTTATAAATTACGTAATGAGTCATTTCTAAATGCTTCTCAAACTCATAATTGTGTATGTTTTATACAGCTTTTATTATTTTTGTCGTTTTTCACATAACCATGGAATGTAAGTACTTAGGTACTATTCTTGGGAACATAATAGAATTTCACACCATTTGATTTGTTTATTTTTATGTTTTGGAGCATCCAGATACACAGCAATACATTAAATGTTAATCATCATCATCATCGTCATAATCAACAAATTAAATGTTATTTTTCATCCTTTTAATATGAATATTTTACGTCAATGCCAAGTATCGATGGGCTAAAAAAGGGTCAGATTGCGCCACCAGATGGCAGAGATTACGACGTGCACGTTCCTTATTGGTCAGTAGCATTGAGTAGTGAGTAGTGAGTAGTGAGTAGTGAGTGGTGAGTAGTGTGTCATGTGTGCCCGTGCGTGTGCAGAGGCGGAGGTGCAGTACGCGGTGGAGCGCGGCGGCGGCGTGCGCGTGTGGTGGCGCGGCGGGGGCGAGGGAGGGGGAGCGGGCGAGGGAGGGGGAGCGCGGCTCGTGTACTACGCGCAGAACATCACGCAGCCCGTGCAGACCTGGACCACGCTCAACGTCTCCACGCACCACGTCACCGTGAGTAACGCACACACACACACACACATACCGCACACCGCACGTGATACTCACCGTGTCGTCCGGCAGATCACGGACCTGGACCCCTCCAAGCCGACGTACGTGATGGTGGCGCTGCCCGGCGTCAATCAACGGAACCACGTCATCACCATCCCGCCGCAGCCGCCTCAAAACTACTCCGTTTACTTCGGTGAGTTTATTTTGCATTTGGGATTGTATATTATTAGGACAACATAAGATTCGCAGAGACCGACTTGACAGCCTTTCGAGTACAGACTGTACAGACAAAGGTAGTGTAGAAGTCATTAGTTGATCGGCCCAACTAATGTGCCGTAATGTGAACAAGCCAAGTTTTTGTTTAATGTATTTGTGTTCTGTGTGCTAGTGGTTGGCATCGTGGTCGCCGTGGTGGCAGTATGTCTGCTGGCAATCGCCTCCTTCTGCGTGTGGCGCAGTCGCAAGAGAGCCAGGTGGCCGCTACGGTAAGCATACCACATACTTCTGTTGGGGTTTTGGCGTGTTAAGAGGACTTTGATTATTCAACGTAGTATGCGTGTGCACTCATAGGTATTGACTGTATTTATAGGAATAAAATACAAACAGAAGGTTGCTCACTTGGACTGTAAGTGATTATGAAAATTAGTGGGGCGCGTCATCGTGCATGAAATTATTTATAGTTCCGGTAAAATAATCATCGAGACAGTCTACCAGTAAGTAGAACAGACTGCAGAGTCTCAAATAATGTGTTCTACTTTAGGATACGGGACACACATGATGCACTCCTGACTTCGGTGTTAACTTTAAGAGTATAAACAATGTTACTACCATTCGATTTAACGATAGACATGCGGAGAAATTCACAAGAGATTACCATTGGAAAATTTCAAAAGTACCTAGTTACCTATGTTAAGGCTTACTCTAAACCCGCAGTAGGTTAGCGTGATGAACGTAGCGCCTAAACCCTATTATTAGTGGACGAGACCCGTGTTCAGCAGTAGAGCAGTATAATAAATGAGATATTTTGTAACGTAGGTCGCGTCGCAGGAACTCGTCGCCGCGCCGCCGCGCCGCCGAGGGCAGCGAGGAGGAGGGCGCTGAGATGAAGGTAGGTGTGCTTTTGTGTTTCTTTTTATAAAATTAATACTCATTTTCATTAGAAAAACTATTGAGTAAATACTTGATGGAAAAATAAACATGCTATGTCTCGTGATATATAAAAGAATATGGGGTCCATAAATTTTATATTTAAAAACCAACGACACTAAGTTACTGCTCCGTAAACGCACCCCAATTGTAAAACCAACTAAATGCTATAAGTAATTGTTACATAATATTGTGACAACGTCTACAATGCGTATGCGCTTAAATCCGAATGTAAACACATCTGTAATTGTGATATTTGATCACAATAAGTATAAATGATGTATTTGAGCGTTGTAGTCGGTGTCGCTGGTAGTGTAGCGTGTGTGGTGTGGTGGGATGGGGTGGGGGGTGAGCCCCCCCGCGCCACACCAACATGCGCAAGGCGTTGTGACGCAGGCGGTGGGCGGGCGCCTCGCCAACGGCGGCGGACGCGACGCCGGCGAGCCGCTGCTCAACGGACACGTGCACATCACCGAGAACCCTGCCGTGAGTATAACGCACAACACACAACACACAACACACATCACGCAACATTATCACACTGCCGGACTACGGTCGACGGTCCAACAGTGTGTTGCCTGATGCCTCTATCACAACATACTAGATTTACTACAATGTTTTGATATTTTTAGTATACAGGTGAATTTTTCAAGTGGATGGTGAAATCCGAAGCTATGAGAAATAGCGAAAAATGCTCAAAGGAGTCTCTGGGCCGATTTTGATGAAAACTAAAACTGCGACATTGGATTTTTAAAAAGTCAATATGCTTAGCCAAGAATCAAACCTGTTGTGTGTATAGTGTCGCTAATAAGGATCAAATTCTGGGAAGTACTGACATACAGCAAACTAAAGAAAATAGCTCATTATCAACAAATTCTCCACGAAAGGGTTTAATAACCTTCATGAACAATTGCTTTGAAGATTTTCCAGAATTTGATCGGAACCCTTGCAATAAATAAGAAACATGTATGCACTGACAAGTCACCAAAACTTTAAATTTTAAAATGTTGTATTTTACGCATTTTGCCGCCCGCCCCTTAAATGTGCCGCTCGCCCCACCCAGGCCGCGCCGACCCAAAACCGCCTGTGTGCGAAATCTATAAAGCGCCTCTGATTTTTGTTTCGACGTACGTAAAAGTACAACGATGCTGCAGGAAAGGCCTTATTCCGGAGGGGGGGGGGGGGTGTGGGGGGCTGCACAGGAGTGGTTCGTTTCAAGTAGTCTTCATCTGGTACTGGAGACTTGTACCTACGTACTTTCTTACTTGTGACAAATATAATTTCAATAATTACCGCTGGGATTTAATCCTGATTCCGGCGCCTTCTTTCGCACATAGGGATGGCGCGGCCCTGGCCCTACCCACGCTACGCCACTGGGTATAACAACTATACAATACGATTATTGGATTTTGGCTTCCAGGACTCTAATCCTTAGTGTATTAAGTATGAAAGGGTCCAAACTTCTAATATAATTTAACACATTTTACGATTAGTTTATGTTGACAATAAAAATGTTACTAACTTTTTTGGTTAATAATTGTCTTGAACAATTTAGATTCACTAAGCCCGTAGTATTCGAAATCAGTCACTATGGGTCCATTGTGACGAAGTAGCACACCGTTGCCCATAGACATCAAGTATGCCAGGACAAGCCGCTGTCTAGCATTTGCTTTTACTTTTATGAAGGAATTTTATAGGTTTGTGTATCTCTCTTGATCGTAGCCCGTGTGTTTGGAGCAGTCGAAAACGTCTAACGGCAAGCTGCGCAAGGGCCGTCGGTTGGAGGTTCCGTTCGACATGTCGCGGCGGTCGGCGGTGGCGCCCCCCTCCCCCCGCGGCGCGGGCGTCGCCCCTCCCCCGGGCGCCGCGTCGTGCGCGCTGCTCGACACGTCGCGTGCGCGGGACGGCGCCGACGTCGCCGACGCGGAGCTGGCCGCGCTGGCCGCGCTGGCCGACAAGCTGCCCGACGACAACATGAACTCGCAGCTGCGGCGCGGCTCGGCGCCCACGCTGCAGCCCAACGGCTGAGCCGCGCCTCCTCGACCGCCCCCAGCCCACGCCCCCGCCCCCCGACCCCCGCCGCCACCCGCGCGCCTCCAAGCCGCACTTTATTTCGATAAGGCTGATTTTACGTAACGTCGATACGGGTAATGTTAGCGGGCGCTGGTGCGCCGCGACGAGGCGCGCGAGCGGCCGGGACGGTGCCGGGGCCGGGCCGGCATGCGACCGGGACGGCGCCGGGGCCGGGCCGGCAGACGAAGCCTCAGACGCTATACTCACGGTACATTCCAGTCCCGCGCCGGCGCGTCCCCGGCCGCCCTCACCCTCACCCCCCGCGCCCCCTCCCTCCGCACCCGCCGCCCCGCGCTCTCCATAGATACTTAAAACCTAAGAGGACGAGTGGGCAGTGTAGAGGTAATTTTGTAAAAATAGTTATATTATACGAACCATTACATTATGTAAAATAATAATTTATTACAACGAAGTACTGATATTTGACATGAGAAATAGTTTATAACCGCGTTATCGTCGCGGGCGGCCGCGCCCCCCCGCTGGCTCCCCCGCCCGCGCCCGCTCCCCCGCCCGCTCACATCGGCTCGTTTAGTTTCTCCGGGATGTTAGTTAGTTGTCCATTGATTCCATATCACAACGTTTATCTACCTCATTTTCTTCGTTGTAAGGTTCTTTAAGATGTTGAAATTGTTTAATGTTGATCGATTATGTTTAGTGCGGTCGCGCCGGACGAGTCGAGTCCCTCGCTCACGCTCCTTAGTTATTTCTCTTTATTTATTGTTAGAGCCTTAAGGACTAACGCTGGTTTTATTATTAACATTATTTTTTCCCTCACGTTATATTATTTTACTAAAGCAAGTAGCGTGGCTCCTTAACCGTATTTTTTATAATACTATTCATTTTGCTGTGAAAGTCTCTCTACGATTCTCTCAACTGCGAAAACGTTGAAATAAGCATATCGATACCGATATACCGTTATTATGTCGTTATTGACCGTGTTAGGCCGTTATGTTCAACTACAATAGCTTCTGTACTTTGCTCTTGTTTGACAGCCTAGGGTTTGTTTTAGTAGTTTATTTAGCATTCTGTATAGGCTTGTTATGACCAGTATTGACTTAATATTTTGCCAAACTGTGACAAAGCTTTGTTGAAATTGAACATTTTAGGTAAGAACTAATGTGTAAACTAACTCGTTGAAATAAAGGTACTGTATTTTAAGTTATAATGAGTAATTTTAACATATTTAGTTGTTATAACTGTCAGATATTGCTGGCGATCGCGATAGGGAACAGAGCTAGCGGTAACAGTGACACACATTATTAACAACCTGTCTCATTTCATTCTATCAACTAAATTACTAAACGTACTTAACGCTGGCATCGAACGTCATTTCTAAACACTCTGCCAGTTTAATCTTTTTACTCGTATTAGAAAGTTAATAATGGACCAGTTATAAGATTTTTCTATATAACACGGTGTGCTGGTTTATGTCAGAATATAGACAGAATAGAATATGATAATACGAAGTATTATAACATGTTTGATGTTTGTGTCGTGGTCACGATCACGAGTCACGGCAAGCTCACCGGCCGCTCAAACAGCACGGTACAACCACTTCCGCAGTTTGACAAAATGTTGACGCAATACCCGAGGCGTTGGCCACCATATACCAAAAGACCAGTCGCGAGCTCACCCCGTCGCAGCCCACACGACACTCGACACTCGACGCTAATTGAATTGAAATTAAACTATTATAACGGATTTTATCGCGATTTTTTATTTAATTTTTCTCCCGACGTTTTTTCTTTCGAAACGTCGGGAGAAAAATTAAATAAAAAACCGCGATAAAATCCGTTATAATAGTTTAATTTCAATGTCTAACATTCGCGTAAACATAAGGAATCATTATGCTAATTGAATTATTCCGATATAGAAATCTTTATGCCACAGCATGTTTAAAGCAATAAATATATTTAATAAGGTTTCGGTACAGACCAAGCCGCTAGCTCGCGTCACGCGTCACGCGTCACGCGTCACGCGTCACGCGTCACGCGTCACGCCCTCGGCTGCGATCGGTTCGCGTGCGGTTCGGTATAATATTCGATATGTTTATTTATGTTCAGTTTAAAGCACCTACGTACAATTTATATAAGTCGAGAGATACAGTGGTATATAAAATCAGAAACGTGTAATACCTTCGCCTCGTCTCTTGTTTACCCTGTTGTGAAATGTTTTGGCTCTATAAATTACTGTATTCTCCATTTGTAAATATAATGTGTAAAATAAACTCACTTTATAATATAAATGAAAAGGAGAAAAAAAAAACGCCGACTATGTACCTGAATTTCAATTACACTAAGTTAAACTAGACTTAGGCGTAGTTTTAGGACTTTAAAATCTAGAATTTTATCTTCGACGCTAGGTTTTTCACAGGGTCTTAAAGCTTCTATTCTGGTTGATCTACGGGAAGACATCGATGTAGTGTACTCTGGTCATCACGGGGTGTTCGCGTCGGCGTCGCCCGGCCCTCGCGCTGGCCCGACCAACACAAACTCTCATCACTTAACGGGCCAGCCCTTGCTTTTGATGCTGGTATTTACCGCATTTTTTATTGCAGTTCAATGATGTTAAGCGTTACGACCGCCCATAAGCCGTAGCAACACCATTCCGAACTTTAATTACAAAGTACTGCATGGAAGTATATAGAGTTGTCTGTAGCAGTTACCTGTCATCAGTGTAGTGTTTCTGTTTCAATGCCATTGTTCCCGTTGTTGTGGGGCGACGCCGCGGCCGCGGACGACCAAACAGTTCCGTTCCGTTCAGTTACTCCCAACATGTCCTGTAATAGTTACTGATATACAAACAGTATTGCATTTTATCGCCTTTCACTTTTTACAATTTTTTGATTCATTTAATTTATTATAAACGTGTACGATCATAGCCAAATATTATATTGGGTTTAATTATATGATATATTGACGATACAATTCGATAGAACGATATTCGTTCCTTGTTTCGTGAAGCCAATTCTGAATTGAATTCAAATCGCCTCCGAGCAAAGTACTTAGACAGTGCAATGGGAGAGACCCGGTGCTGGATTCCCGAGTTGCGCATGCACTAGTGTATGTAGGAAACGACTCTGCTGCTCGGGATTCAAGATTATTACTGATACGGCGGTAGAGTCACATACCATGTATTATTCCTTTCCCTATAGTCCATCACATCGCCATTCGCACACCAGGTTGGCTTCACTAAACAACGAATGGAAACACTTTACATTGCTTCATATATACAAAATTAGGCGGGCACCATTGTACCATAGGTTTAAGTTTTCTCTACCATAAGCATACTTATAGTTGAATGTTTTAAGTGTTATAACTCGTTTGATATTCTCACGAGTTCACTCGAGGTTGTGTTAACGATTAATTTAACCGATATTTATGTATTAAACTATATGTTTTTGTTGACCGTTCTTCTGACGTCGTTTGTGAAAAGCCGTCTACTACATTATTTTGACTTTATATAAGTTCGACTGGGGTCTTCATCCCTTTTAACAATTAAGTAAGCAAAAGAAGGATCGGTATAGCGTCGCGTCGTAGAAAGCGTGATAGCCTGCATATATTCTATCCTATAACTCATAATTATTATAATGTTTTTACCGTTCACGGGTCCCCGTTAGTTCTAAGGGATGGCGGCAGAGCACGCGGCGTTCCTCAAGCGACGCCCTCAAACGTCACGTATTCACAAACCAAAAGTGTTAGACGCAATAATCGATACCTGAATATTGTACAATGATATTTGTGTTGAGACTTATTCGTATTCTAGTATATGGGCGTTGGTGGAAATGTACAATACATGAGCTTGTCATGGGTAGAACCTGTCGGAGGTACCTGTAGCGCCGTCACGTGACGTCGCGTGACGTCACGTGACGTCACGAGCAGCCTGGCGCGCTCCACACATATTTCCGACGGCTAGAGTAGATAACAAATATTTTTCATATTATGTTACTGAATTCAAACAGTATGTCAAAAGTTAAGTCAAAGAGAAGCTCTGATTTTAACCAACGCTTGTATAAAATGTAAATAGTATGTTTGTTTGGGGCGCTCATTGGTTGCGATCCAACAAATTGTTACGGTTTTTTTTCAATTTCTTGTCACACAAGTATTTTTTACAGTAATATTTAGTTATGTATTTGTTTACATTTTTTCTATAATACTATGTATTTGTTGATTATGATTATAAATGATATTTTATTGAAGTGTTTACAAAACAACCAATAAGCGTGCCACACGTCGATTATTATAATAGAGTAAAGGTTAATGTTAGAGTAATGGAAAATTATCGATTTAAATTACACGTAGACGATTGTTTTGGTTTTATACATTTTTACACATTGGCTTTGTCCGTCCTTTGAGTGAAAAATATAATAAAATAACATAAAAAGCCTGATGTCGTGCCTCTGATGATGATTTGAAATCTCATTTCGCTTGTACAAGTGTATGTATGGAGGCCAGGACGGCCGCGACACCCGCGACACCCGCGACACCCGTGACACTCGCGACACCGGCGACACTCGCGTCACCCGCGACACTCGCGACACTCGCGACACCGGCGACGCTCGCGACACCCGCGACACTCGCGACACACGCCACAGCAGGCGGCACGCTGGCTCACACGCGCGAGTTCGTACATTACCTACGTTGTACAGTTCTGTTCCACCACGAAGCGCGTATGGTATACCATTCCAGTGTTTATTTAATATTATTCAATAGCGTATTCGTTTACACCCACACATTCCAATCGGTTGCAATAGTTAATCACATGACAGATTTTTACCTATGTACATAACGTTTATTATTTGTCTGTTTCGTTTAAATATTAATATTATTATAATACGTGTACATGCCTCGTGATACATCTGTAACTGCAAAGCAATAGAAAATTTATATATTTGTTGTACATAAAAATATATAATGTTGTTCATATATGAAACAAAACAATTTTTAAATTTTTTGAATGTTGTATGATGGCAATTTATTGAAATTATATTATCACCTCGTATGCTACGGCTACTTGTGAATACATGGATTTGTGTCGGATTTAATAAAACAGAATTTAAAAATGATTGTCTATGGATAAGTGAAACGTTTTGCGCGCGTTTTATTTAGTTTTGAATGTTATTTATTTAGTGAAGAGCATCGCTCGGTGCTATGGTAGCATGTACTTAGATGAACTATGAACATTGAGCAAGAGTCCAGACTCCAGAGTGAGTACAAGTGGCGTGTTCATACTTCGCTCGGTCTAACAAGTGTTTTCCTTTTTGTTTTGTATTTCACTTTCATATGTTTCTCTTATCATTTTATTTTATACGTTTTTGCGTGATTGAGTGTTATTGGTGTACTTTGTTACGATTAAGTAAAAGCGTGTTAATAATGTACCAGGGGACCAAATAGACCTCTGTAGAAGATGTAAGGTTTCCTTTTGTAGCGGCTTTGAGTTGTAGAGTTGTCTCTGTCGCCGCGAGCCACGGGCCGGGGCCGGGCCGGGTCCGAGGCCGCGCCGGGGCAGTGGCGAGGCCCGCTGGCGGCCAGAGGCTAGACACCTTTCACTGACTTCTTCAAATAATGTTACCATTGAAAATTACTTAAATTCTATTTTTGATATTACAAATAGATTTAAGTTTTAAATGTACGTTATACTTAAATAACTTGTTTCAAACTGAAATGTACTACAAAATGTCGGCCCCTTTCCTACAAAAAAATATATTTGGGCGTGTAGAAGTTGAAATACATATTACTGTAAACTCGTTCCAAAGCACCAATAACATCGATACAGGTGTATGTGTTGTGTAAGTATATAACGACTAGTGCGGTGGCTCAATTTTGTATGTAAGTTAATGTAAATCAGCCACGAACCATGCTTCAAAAGATACTGTATTGTACAACACCTGC
Source organism: Sphinx pinastri (assembly GCA_947568825.1). Lineage (NCBI taxonomy): Eukaryota > Metazoa > Arthropoda > Insecta > Lepidoptera > Sphingidae > Sphinx > Sphinx pinastri. Next base: position 292,964 of record OX387627.1, on the reverse strand, counting down.
ACTATGCACACTGGGATGTTTTATTATGACGCGCGTATCAGACAGCTGCAGCAGTGAGCTCTGCTCGCACCCAGCACCTTGTCTCACTTCTGTTACACCAAGGGTCAGACGACAGTGAATAATAACGTTGCTAGTTTTGAGCTTATTTATTACTCTCAACCGGCAGTACGCTGACTTCATCTCCATGTTTTTCTGTTTATTGTCAACTTTAGTATCCATTCCCATAAAAAAAATCGTATTAAGAATTCATATACATTAGGTATACCTACTAGAGATAATGTGTCAAACAGTACAAGTAAGTTATTGCGATGAAATGGTACATAATAAAATATTCCAGATCGCGTTAAGATATTGTTAAGGAACAAACAGTTTGTGGGACTATGAATTACATTTATTTGCACGTTACTATTCATATTATTTTTGAAGTGTTCATATTCCCACAAATCAAAATTAGCTATTAAATTAAGTATAATTGAATCTACCTCAATAAAATTACCCATTAATTGTTGTTTGTAAGTGTTCTTTTGATTCTTATTGTTACTAATAAAAATCACTGTATTTGTAGTGTTTTTGATAATGAATAAAGTAATTAGTACCACCATCCCCTTTTGATATGGTAATTGTTATTGCCAAACATACGCCTCTACCTGCGCGTGTACGCTTACCGACGATATTACTTACATTTGACAAATAAACATTTTTAAACATTACTTTACCTTTTTGATTCATTTTACCAGTTTTGAGGTAATGATGACGAATACTGATCACTACCGCCGCTGGTAATTATGGTACTGGTCTGCGAGTAGGTACAGTTTAAATACTAGTAAGTGTCTTCCGGTCGTTGCTCCCTTGCCAAGAAATGTAATTTACCCGAATAAAAGCACCACTCTGCTTTGGTACGGGATACAAGGTAGCTCTTAAGTATATCCAGAACTTGGTCTCTGTGTGCCAAACTTTATTTAATACCATTCAGCCAGTGTATGTGCTTTTATAATAAACTTCTAAACATATCAAACTCTTGGAGCCGTGACGCTACTTAAAAATGAAAGTCTTGTGTGATAGATATCAGGAACTACTCGGGTCTTTAGATTCCATGTCATAAACCCCAAACAAATATTTGTGGATAACGGTAACGTGAGTGTAGGGTTCGAACCCATGACTTACCGACTCGCCGGCCTTTCAACCGGGCATAGTGCTAGAGATTGACCGTTTCATCATCATCAGCTACATGAAGTTCACTGCTGAACATGGACCCCCCCCCCCCCAAGGATTTCCAGTTGGAACTGTTGAAAGCGGCCTGCATCCAGCGTGTCCCTGCGACCTTTATCAAGTCATCCGTCCACCTTGCAGGTGGTCGTCCGGATCACATAAAGATAAATAATACGTAGGTTTAAATAGAGCCAAATAAAATTATTATTCCACTGACTGTTATCATAAGTCATAACGTGTAGGTAATATTTAATTTAATCTACTTACGGTATATGCACAAAGATTTATGCATTTGTGCATTTATTATCTACCGTTTAGGAGAAAAGTAGGTAATTGTGATTTGTGATGGTTTTATCTATATTAATCTATATTATAAAGAGGAAAGATTTGATTTTTTGTTAGTTTGTTTATAATGGATAAACTCATAAGTATTTTATCCCGAGAAAATATAAAGCGGGACTTTTATCCTGGAAAATCTCAATCACGCGGGCGGAGCCGCGAGCAAAATCTAGTTGAACATAATTTTGTAAATGAAAAAGTTGGCGATAGCCTAGTTGGGAATGGTACAGTCTGCCGAGACAATGTCCGCAAGTTCAAAGCCCAAGGCACCCACCTCTGACTTTTCGAAATTACGTGTGTATTATTTGTAAAGTATAGTTTGCTTTAACGGTGAAGGAAAACATCGTGAGGAAACCTTCATACCCGAAAATTCTCCATTAGAATTTTGAAGGTATGTGAAGTCTGCCAACCCGCAATGTCTGCCGTCAATAGGCAAGCAGTAACTACAGTGAACATTTGTTCCGGCTTGAGGGACATTCATGTGATTATTTAGGTATCAGGGTGGCGAGGGCAGTGTACATACATATTATGTACAAAAAAAATAGTGATGTGAATAAATATGTATATTTAGTGCTTGTTAATGAGCTGCACGAGCAGGCTCTGGCGACAGAGGCGCGACACGGCGCTCTCGTCCTTGCGCCGCAGCTTGGCCGCCAGCCGCGCCAGGCTGAACCTCGAGCGCCGAGACTCGCGCCGGGACTCGCGCCGCCCGCCGCCTGCGCAATAACAAAACTGTGACGCGAACACAAACACAAACACCACAAACTACACTTTACCCTTGGAGTTCCGCATCTGATGCCATGACGGACGGAATAGTACTACCTCTCATCAACGGGGACGAGGGTAAAGTATGGACTATGAAATTAAATGAAATGAAATTATTTTTTCGAATCCATAAAATGTTACACATTACTTAGATTTAGTAAATTTTTACTCTACCACCAGTTCGGAAAGCAGTTTCCACCAGAGAAGAACGGGCAAGAAACTCTAGGGTTGCTCTTTTCAAAATCAGTTCAAAGGTAGGTAAATTAGGTACAGTGTATAAAACAAAAAGAAATATATACAAATTTTTATTTTGTTTAGAGCAGTTCGTATACTTACTTGCATAATAATAAATTCTCAATTCCCATCCGAGTGTACAACCCTCTTAGGAATCACGTAATAATTAGATAATCTATACTTGTCCAATACAGGTATTATTAATCATTAGTTCTTAGACATAGTAAGCGAAATGGGCAGACCAGTCTACACAATATGGGGATGTAGTGCTATAAAAATAGTAATTTGGTGAAGTGAAATTGATACTGAATAATATGTCGACTATGAAAAGAGGCGGAGCTTTTCGTAAGACTCAAGTGTCAAGGTCTTCCAATAGCCCTGCTTCTCTCCATATTCAATCATCGGGATGATCCACTAGTTCATTGCTGGTGCTACATTTTTATTATTTTTGTGTACTGTAGTTGTGCAACATTAAATGAATTTAATTCTTTGTATAATAAACGTCCCTACCCTCAGCGACTCTCTGCCACGCCTCCCTGTCCACGTTGACCATGCCGGTGGAGGCGCTGCGCCCCAGCGCGCCCGACTCCTGGTGGCCCGAGCTCTGTGATTCAGTCACATCGCTCTCACAGCTTATTCGGCTCGATCTGAAAATCACATTTGACTTGGAACTATAAAGTAAAATCTTTCACTGAGAAATCATAGAACTTAGTAGATATTCTCATAAGGTAACAACATCAATAGTAACACCGCTGTGATTTATCTCAACTTGGAACTTACATATAAATCCGGTAACTACGGTATCCACAACACAAGTTAAAATCTTTATTTGGATACCGTAGTTCATTAACACTTTGGTTCTAAATTGTTATGTACATATTTTATGCCTTTATTTTAGTGTTTGTTCACCTTGACCTTGCTAATGGAAATAAAGAAATTATTATTATTACTTAATCCAAATAGAAACACTTAAAAATCTAAAATACTTTTTAAATCGCCAAGAAGTTCGCATTTCTGATACAACACACAAAGAAATATTTTTGCACACTACCGACCAGATATGTTTATCTCTTGCCGATCGACATTATTTTGGGCTTCACTTCATTTGTCATCAGGTGCAGTGAAGCCACTTAGTCGAGAAATCGATTAAAAAAAAATATCACGCCTCTACCCCGGAAGAGGTGGGCAGAGGTGCAACCAAGACACTCACTTTTCGCCATGTGCGTTCCGTCCCGTGATGGGAAAGTGGTGAATCTATAAGCTGATAGTCAGCAGAAAAACAAAATATCGCCTTGCTCGACCCGGGATTCGAGCCAGGGACCTCAGAGCAGTGTCGTACCGCGCACGCAATACAACTATTCCACTAAGGCAGACATATTTTTGGATTACCTACACACAATATGTTCTTATGCAAGGATGTAACCCACAGTCTTTTGCTTTACAGCCAGCTCATCGTCGTGTAAATTTTACAAATCCACTATTTAATTTAATATTAAATTAAAAATTATCAATTGATATCTGAAACAACTAGCTGCTAACTATGCCTCATCTTTTTGTAAGGAGGTATCTGTAATAGACGTAGCTTACGCACCTGTCCCCAGGCCTCAAGTCGCTCGCCGAGCTAGTTCCCTCCCTCCGCATAGGCACGGTCGAGAGGAACTTGTCTCTGGCCGCCTTCAGCCGCACCGCTCTCTCCGAAAGTACCGCCATTGTCGTCTCCATTTCAGTGGACGTTGTGGGCGCTTCCACTGACGATATCGACCGCGTGAATAGACCAGGATTATCCGCCATGAGCTTTGAAATACTTGGGACTATTGCTTCGGACATCTGTCTCATGATTGGCAAAGATTGTGTGTCCGGACTTTTGGTGACAGTTTGATTGTTAATCACGCTGGGGACTATAGTGTCTGTGCTAGCTGTCGGGACAATTGTTTCTTGACTATCTTCATTCTTTAGGTCGTTTGCAGGCGGTTCGAGTTTATTCTGCTCTGGATGTAGTGCGTTAGCGCTGTGGGACTTTAGAACTCCGTCGATAATCGGAGGCGCTGGGTTAAGGCGTTTTTCGGCTGATGTGTGTTCACGTCGGGAAAGTTGACATGCACTTGCAGACTTTTGGACTTCTCTTTCAAGGAACGGGTTGTTTCTGAAGAAGACGTACAATTTAAGAAATGAAAGTTATACACTAGGTACAATAAAAATATTGCCTTTCAAGAGTGTAAATTAGTTTTACATACCTGATATTAATCCCAACGGGCATATCCGGAGGTCGTCGTCTTTCTGTGGAAGGTGATCTCCAAGCAGGTGATGAAGCTCCGCTGCTTGCCCCAGAAGTGGGACCTTAAAATTCAGAGATAAATAATTATTATAATTAATTTTTTTATAAAATTAGGTACAAGTTCTTGTTCGTTATAATAATATTCCAGTATTGTGTCGATATAACTTACCTTCTTCGTTGATCTTCTTGTTGTATCGTTGAATCATGATTCGGATAGAAGGTGCAGTTTCCTTCGGTGCAGGTTTTCTTTGCGATGATGGTGATGAAGGGAGCGGAGGTCTGCTTCTTTTCTTTTGTTCGTCACCATCTAACAGATCGCTAGCGCTTTTCGAGCGGGTTTCCTCATGTTTCTTTTGAGGCTTTCCTTCCTTTTCTTCTCGTTTTTTCATTTCCGTGTTACGGTAAGTGTGCTCTGAAGGTCTTACTTCAGCTAGATCTTCCACGTCTACCGGTATAACGGCTCTTGGCACCGATTCTCCACTCCGCACGACCGGCGAAAAGATTTTCCTAGTTGTTTTAACGATGACTTCTGGTGACCCATCCTTTAGTTCCGGTGCTTTGAATTTTAAAACAAAGACCTGAAATATACCCAATATAATAATGTCGTTAATCGTATTTAAGCAATCAGGCCGGCACTTCATCATCATCATCATCATCAGCCCTTTGCAGTCCACTGCTGGACATAGGCCTCTCCCAAGATACGCCACAGAGCCCGGTCTGCTGCTTTATGCATTCAGTCGCTGCCGGCCCTCTTGTGCAAGTCGTCCCGCCATCTGGCCAGAGGGCGTCCCACGCTACGTTTGCCAAGACGCGGTCTCCACTCCAGAATACGCTTACTCCAGCACGGCCGGCACTTGTTGTACTCTAATTATATAGGCAATTATAATAACTCACCTCTCCTTCAGAATCTGAGTGCAGCGATGCAGGAGGTGTCCTTGGTTTTTCAGAGGCGCGACGCGCCCTCTTGCGCCTTCTTGGAATTTCCACTGTAACAGTGCTCAATTCCGGCTCGCTGTCGCTTTCAGAAGGCTTAGACTGTTCCCTCTCTAGCCTGGCCCGCGACTTGGTCTTCTTCTTACCGTTGCTCTTATCTGCGTCCTTCCTCTTATTATCCTCTTTTGATTCTTCGATACTTTCTCTCGAACCCCTTGTATTTTGCATGGTAACTTTTTCAATTGTATTCTTTATATCTGCCTCAATTTTGTCGTATTCGTAATATTCTTTCACTGAATCATCTAAAACCTTTTCATCTTTAAACCGACTAGAACCTCTTTCTATTTCTTCTATAGTTTTTCTGATAAACATGGCGTCTTCTTCTATGCTGGTCTGTCTACTTAGAATTCTTCTGTTCTTCTCTAATTGTTTGTTCTGGAACAGGGTGTTAACTATATTGAAACATTTATTTCGAATTTTATTTGCTCACAGTAATCTTGGGTTACCTGTTCTCGTGCAGTTTTTGGCCTTGAGCCTGATTCTTTGGTTTTCACTCGGCGGGATTCTGAAAGAATGACTATTGGGATTTTGAATATTATTGTTGTTGCTGTTTTTATAATTGAGCATAATATTTATTTCTTATGTACCCTAGGTAAAAAATAAACCCATTCATAATTTTTTTTGTTATCGAGTTATAATAACGTTTTCTTTAAAATTATTATTATGACTATGTGGGTACTTATAAGATATTAATCTTAATTTTATTTGTTATGTTTTTTCCTCTTAATTTTTGTACCTATGCATGTCTGCCTGTGACATATAAATAACTTTTCTTTCTTTCTTCTTTTTTACAAACACATCAATGACATATGAATCTCACCGGCACCGTTCGGCTGTAAGACAGCGGTTCCGGTGACTGCAGAGCTAGTTTCGCACAGCAGCCTGGCCTCGGCTTGTCCGTATGTGTAGACGGGCTTCTGCGGCGTGTGGCGCGGCGACACGGCCACCAGCGGCGCCGCCGTGCACACCTCCTCGGCCTCCACCTCTACCAGGACCGCGCCGCGCGTCTCGCCGCTCTCCTGCTCTTCCAGCCCGTCCAGCTACAAACACACGCTACGTTAAGTATGTCTCAGCGTTGGTCACGTTCCCGAATAGTTAAATTTATGTTTTGGGAAGATACCATTTGTGATGCGTTTTAAGGTTAGCGGAATGACAGAGGCTTCTAAAACAGAACCCTGCCTCTTCCCCAAATTTTCCGTTCTTCCGTCATTTCGATCGAAGACAGCTATAGCCTATGTTATTGTTGATTTATTTATTTATAATTAAATATTCACTTACACTAATAGTATTCTAACTAAACATGTAAGCTACTTTAAAAATAACAAAAACGAAGTAAAATATAATTAATTAAAACTAAATGCAATAGGTAATTCAAAGGTTAAATTATTGAGCTTGGTGAGGATAACCGTTCTAGGTATATGCTGGGTATGGCCAGGAAATCTTTGTCAATTGTCACTAATGTGGAATATGTCAACCGACTAAGGTAACTAATGCCCGATTTCTGAATCCCCTAGTTAAACTTTTAATAACTATTGATCCATTAAAGTTAAACTTAAGATAAACGTCGGTTGCCTTTCACTGTGTTTTTGAACATATAATGAAGCATTCGATAACTATGAAGCCGACAACCAGTTCCTTGTTTTGCTACTACATGGCTCTTTTATATAGCAGTCGACTTTAAAATGGATTTTATTACTAAAATTCATAAGTAATAATTATTTTATATACAATAATAACTTATTTTAACATAGATCAACACCTAAACATTATTTTAATTTTATTTTGTGGTAATTTGTTATTTCTCTCTGGCTAATGACATCATTGCCGAATTTTAAATAAAGTCAAACAGTTCAACAAAATGTCTTATGTTATGCTAGCACTAGTTTGCTTATTTGTGTTTTATGTCGTTTTATTTATAATTTGAGAATTTATAACACTACTGAAACTGTTGTGATTGGCCGTATCAATTATGTTCCTCTATATTGTAAATAATATCTAACAAGTTGCCGCCGTTTGTCACAAAATGACACGTCAAATAGTTATGGAACAGATAAACGGCAAAAATTGGCCAGTTAAGTTAAAGTAAGTTTAAACGAGTTTATCTTGCAGCGCGTGGTTCAGAAACGCAATTTCATGGGTTATCGAACTAATAGCGATAACGGATAGATAAACTGCCGTCAATAGTACTTCAGAAACCGGGCATAAGGTGTTTAAATATGTGAGGGCTCTGGTAATTGGCGTATATGGGTCTGTTGAAAAATAATCAAATAAAGGTGTATGTTTTGGTCGAAGATTTCGAGTGTGTGGATTGGGTATGTAAAATGGGATCATACATATACCGTAGGTACATTTTCTTGTATGATAGCGCAGAAATACCTTTTGTGTCTTTTGGATCATGCTTGTATGTATCCTGTGACGAGGGTTCCAAATCGGTGAGTTACATTCCAATGTGCTCCGGACATAAGCATTATAAAGCACGCAAACAGCGCCTCGGGAATTGAAACATTGCGACTGCCTTATTATGAATCCTAGAGACTTTCTAGCTAGCTTACACATTTTAAAGAAATGGTGGGTAAATGTAAGGCGTGTATCGAACCAAGTGCCTAAGTTCCGGGTTGTCCGTGTCATCTCTATTGGTTCACTCTGTATTAGTGGTGTAACGAATATTCGCATTCGCATCTTTTTTAATATTCGCATTCGCATTCGCAATAAATTATGCGAATATTTTTGGCTATGACATGTGACAATCTTCTAATATATAAAATTCTCGTGTCACGGTGTTTGTAGTTTTTTTTTTTTTTATAATGGCATTTGTGTTCACATTTTGCCAATGTCAAGTTTGGTTTGTCTATTTTATTATCTGTAGTATGTCGAAGTAAGGAGTGGCTACCTTACCAAGACTTTATCGAGGAGTTTTGGAGGCAACAAAAAAAACACTTGATTAGCACAATTATTTCAATTCACTTCATTTGAGCTCTTTAATAGAACTATATTGGATAATATACCACCATAATTATGCAATATAACACTAAATATCACCAAAATAATGAATTAAAACAAGAGCACCTCATGACACTTCCAAGTTCCCGCCAAAACTCGTGTTTGTAGTTAAACTCCTCCGAAGCGGCTCGACCGATTCTCATGAAATTTTGTGTGCATATCGGGTAGGTCTGAGAATCGAACAACATCTATTTTTCATCCTCCTAAATGTTAAGGGTAGTACACCCCTAAATTTATTTTTTATTTTTTAGATACATTTTTTGTTTTTATTTTTTATACAGCATTAAAAAAATACATACAACCCTAAATTTTCAACCCTCTACGATCAACCCCTATTATTTAAATAAATTTTAGCCCCGGTCGGTAACTGATGGCTAAACAACGTTTGCGGTGTTAGGTATCCCTAGGTCACGGCATCACGTGTGAACGGCTGGACGGATTTCGTTTTTTTTTGTGTTTGTTATTGTCAGGAGAAGGTTCTTATGAAAGAAAAATAGTAAGAAAATTGCGCGGAGAATTAGAAAATTTAAGAATACATAACCACCATATTAAAAATGTAACTTTAGCGCTTTTGACAATATAAACTTTTTTAATTCAACCTTATGGCGTTTGACATAACATTGACATAATGCGTGCTGGAAATATCGTCAAAGAGGTTGTATATATAATTCTTCTTTGCGTGTGTATGTCACTGAACTCCTAAACGGCTCGGTCGATTTTAATGATTATTTTGTGTGTGTTCAGGTGGATTCGAGAATGGTTTAGATTAATAATTGGATCCGGTAGGTGGCTCTGTACTCGGGTTCTAGGATTTTATTTCTTTTTTAGGGCAGGACAACGTCTGTGGGGTCCGCTAATAATTTATAAAATAACACTGCAACAAATTATGTTTAAAATGTATAAATAATAATTTTGTTGGTACTATTTGCTTATTGGTGGTATAGTACTCATACAAAATAAAAATTATATATTTTGATAACAATAATCTTCCATCTTTCTAAACGCACTTAAGTACTTTTAATATATTTTTTACCGAGATCGCAACGTGATAAGATTTACTTTGTTATTTATACGAGATTTCTCTATACTTAATATATTATTAATTTATAAAATTATTGGAAAATATTATGAGAATATAACGGACACATTAAAATCTTTTAAAATATTATAAATTATTGATGTTTTTCCTTCAATGTCAGTATACCTTTTAAATCCTTTAGTTGCACTGATGACTCACTATTTAGTTATTTACTTATCCTGAATGGACTATTTATAATTTTTTTTACCACAATTAGTGCTTTTTTCTTAAATTGAAATGATTAAGTTACCAACGTCGATATATGGCGTTGCAGTCTTCGGAGGACGCTGAAGCATAGCGGAAGCTCGATTGACAGGCAGGGAAATCCTCTTGACACAACTACCGTGCTTACAATGTTGAAAGCGACACGATCGAGCGGAACAAAGGTCCCAAGGGTTGAGGGCCACATTGACTATTGGTGCATTAAAGTGCTAAGGTGCTTGTAGAACATCACCACCATGTCAGTCCAAGTACAAGAGCAGAGCACGAAGGCTATTCCACTACACAGAGGCGTGAGACAGGGAGATATTATTTCTCCGAAATTAGTCACTGCCGCGTTGGACGACATCTTCAAGCTTTTTGATAAGAAAGGATTTGGAATTAGCTTCAATGATGAGTAAATTACTCACCTTTGATTTGCCGCAATATTGTCGTCTTGTCAGAATCATTTGAGGACCATAGCAGTATGCTCATTTGCTCAAAGACCTCAACCAAGTTTCCCACCTAGTAGGCCTTGAAATGAACAAGACCAAAATCTTGTCCAATGCTCATTTTGTGCATATGCCAATTAGTGTTCAGAACGCAACTCTCGAAGTTGTCAACGAATCTTGTATATCTAAGAAAAGTGGTCAAGTTAGGCAAGTCCAACTTCAAGATAAGAGATCAAAACCAGCTCGGTTGAGCAGCGTTCGGGAAACTAGGCAAGGTTTTCTCATCTAAAATACCTCAGTGCTTAAAGACAAAAATCTTCAATCAATGAGTGTTACCAGTGATGACGCACGGCATTGAGACGTGGCCTCTGACTATGGGCCTCCTAAGGCGGATCACAGTCCCTCAGCGAGCTATGAAGATGCTCGGTGTTTCTTTGCGCAATCAAATTGGAAATGACGCCATTCGTAAGAGGACGAATATCGCTGACATATTTCAAACAGGCCACTCTATCTGGACTTCACGACGCTTACTATCAGGTTCAGTGGGGTCACTTTGCACGATAAAATCTTTTGGTGCCAAATAAAAATCCAATATTCGCATTCGCATTCGCGAATATTGGAAATTGGACATTCGTTACATAACTACTCTGTATGTAGTAGGTGTGGTATAATGGCGCTCTTTTACGAAAATTTGACATAGCAGCACACTTGGTACCATTTAGTTCTAGGTTATTTTCACAGCTCCACTGTTCTATTTTATGTTCATGTTCATTATCTATTTTATTTTGGAGTGTGATTATGAGATTTTATTTGACATTATGAGATTTTACATGATACACAAGTTTTATGTCATCTGAATACATAAGACATGGTGTAAGCTATTAGGCAAATCATTTATTAATATAAGGAAAATTAAGGGTCTAAGCGAGCTACCTTGTCCAATACCAGATGTTACAGAGTATTGGTCTGATTGTTGGTCTTTATATTGCACCTATTGAGGTCTATTCGAGAGGTGGGAACTAAAAATCATCAATAATTGTAATGAAATTAACCGTCTAGGCAAGAACCCATGTTGTTGTTGGCAAAACCATGAATGCAACTGGCTGTATATCTTGCGGTATATAATCGCTTCGAATACTTTAGCGAAGACAGATAAAACTGCTATTGGTCGATAATTGTGAATTTCAGACTTAAAGCCCAGATTTATGTATTGGTATAACCCTGGATGTCTTCCAGGCGGTTATGGCATTCTGCTTGTTTATGGGTAGCGGCAATAACCTGCCATCTGATTTTCCTTTTTTTGTTATAGTATTCCCACAAGTACTGATCCCTCGTCCATATAAATATTATCATGTGTTTTAAGCGGATAACTTCTAAAAGCTGCTAGATCTCACAGAATGTTCTCTCTCGTAATCGGAGTCGAAGTCATCGACGTCGTTGACGCTGAGGCTGGAGGCGTGGAGTCGGCCCGAGCCGGCGGCCGAGGGCGCCACGCTGCCGTCGGACTGCGTGCGCGTCAGCGGCGCTTGCGCAGCCTTGCCTCGCGCCTTGGCCGCGCGCAGCAGCGCCGATGTGGACGCCTCGGGAGCGATGCCGCGGGACTTCTCCCACTCGTGCAGCTTGCGGGTGAACGATCGAGATATTCCTGGAATTTATCCAAATATTAAATCAATCATAATTGGTGATCGGGTTACTGTAAAACCGGTGAGTTTTGATATTTAGTTCCCGGGACAGACAATTTGTTTATCAATTAGAATATAATATTAATATCATCGTAATTCATCATTCGGGCTGCCTCGGTGGCGTAGTTGTATTACGGTACGACTGCAATCCCGAGGTCTTGGGTTTGATCCCCGATTCGGGCAAAGTGATATTGGATTTTTCTATTCAATATCAGCTCGGAGTCTGGAATTTGTGCCCGATATGGCGATAGGTTTGCCCCCTATCAAATCATGGGACGGAATATGCACGGCGAAATGTGGGTGCACTTAGGTGCGCCTCTGCCTACCCCTTCGGGGCTAAAAATAAAAGGCGTGAGGGTGTGTGTGTGTGTGTAATTTATCATGATATCTTGCAACTCAACTTACCTACTACATAATGAAACAATTTCGGCGTATGGTAAATGGACTAAGTCTGACTAAGTATTTAGGTACCTACTATTACAACATTTTTGCCTTGTGAGAATATTTTTATAAAGTATACCTATGCGTAGTTGAAGTTGAGTGCCTGACCTTTGAACTTGAAGAGTCCGGTGGAGGTCTGAACGAGGACCTCGTCGGGCTTGGTCTGCTCCTCCCACGCCGGCACTGAGTTGGTCTCCTTCATACGTTTCCATTCATCTGGAAACAGCTCACGGATAAATATAGTTATGAAAATTATAACATAAATACTCATAGCTGCTACACCCAATGAATTCGTTGCCTCAGTCTAATCATTATCTCAGTTAATAATGAGCTAGTTGTTGTAATGAGACAAAGCAAATATTTTCGTACCCCATTTCTTGAGAAAGTCCTCACTGAGGTCCTGGCGGGCGGGCACCGGCAGCGGCTTCTTCACGCCCGTCTTCCTCCACTCCGTCAACTGGTTGCGGAAGTCGAGCGAGAGCTGCTCCTCCGTGGCCACGGGACCTGATGCTATGAAGTTATTATAAAGCCGCTCACCCCTTAGATTAATTATATACCTAGATAGACTCTGAACGCTTCAAACGCGTCGATAAAACTAAAGGCTTATTGTCCGCCTTTAGGTCATTTTCCCGCGCTTAGTACGCTTCGAGCTGTCATGGCGTTCGCTAACGTTGTTACGCAGATTTATATTGTTCGAAAATGTCGGTTTGTGTGATTAAAGTGTGCAAAAACTACAAGGGTCGACGTAAAACAATGCATAATGTCAGGTACCACCGGTAAGTTACATTTTTTATAACCACTTCTTGCAAAATAAACCTGTTAAATATTTCGTTATAAAAATTAATAAGAGTTGGCAATAGTTATGGGTTGCTAGTTTATGGAATCAACTTGTCCTAAAAAATGGGAAAAATGGATCCAAAGTAAATGTTTTATGACTAGTCAATATTTTCGACGTTTAAAGCCACAAGTTTATTATATATTTATATTTTTATTTATAACCGACTATATATTATTATTTTTACCCGACTTCCAAACGGAGGAGGTTCTCGATTCGTGTGTTTGTATTTTTTTGAAGGCGTATTTGTTTGTATTTATGAAGGCGCCTTAATTTATGCCTCACGAGACGTATATGACGTATGTAAAACTGCAGAGGCTGTACTTCGAAAATTCTGTATACAGGACTTAATAATGACAAAAGTAATTTATAAAATGAATTTACCGTAGACGGATAGGTTGCAGGGCGGCAGGGGATGCCTACCGGCGGAGAGCTTATCGCGGCGGTCGGAGAACTCCCGGTGCAGCCGTGACTGCAGCGCCGCGTAGTCGCGCGCGATCTCCTCGCGTACGCCCGCGCCCGCCTCGCACCCGCTGCTCACGCCCTCCGTCTCTGCACAGGGCACATAGCATGCGTCAGAAACCCACAGGCTCGTGGCTTAAGCAGTTGTGCAGGATCTGCTCTCTGTCTAGTGCCAGCGTAGCAGCGAACAGTACACACCAGGCCCCGTCGAATACACAGGATTACAATAAAATAATATTTATTTAAGTTAAATTCCCGCCTTTGTAATCAGAGGTTTCCTTTAATTAGATACTCCTTCAATAGTTTTGTCGTCTCATTAGTCTAGTGAATATAAGAGGTCGCGTCTCTACCTACCCCTTTGAAAATGTAAAGGTGGTTTTGTGTACGATTTAGAGGAGGATATTATCATGAAAGCTGTACCTACTGTGTACCTACTACGTGTAGCAAAAAACTACTTAATTCATGTAAGAAATTAAAGCTTGATTTTATTGGATTATCAGCTCTAGAATCTATAAAACGTATCGAGTGAAGTTCAGTTTCGTCTCAAGCACAGATAAAACTTGTAAGACAACATTAGTTTTACAACATTAGTCTCATGGGTCCTATTGCTAAATGCTCTAAGGTCGTGGCCGGCCCGTTAACGAGAACTCCTTGACCACAGCGATTTAAAAACTGCAGTGACACCCATCGCAACTAGTGTTGTGTCATCACCTATAGTGACCATTAACGATACTTTAAAATTATATACATACAACTAGCTGACCCGGCAAACGTTGTTTTGCAATATAAATTCTTTTTAGAGATTATTTTAGTAGAAAATAATTAATAAATTATTGTAAGTACACGAAGATGTAGTGTATGAGTGGAAGAAGCACAGGTGACCGGCACTTCAGTCTCATTCCGACTCCAAACTGTTTACTGAATGAGAAGTGACACCGGCAGACGCCTAGCTATAACTGATCAGAGATAATTGATCAGTTACCGACCGGGGTTAAAAGTTATTAAATTACTAATATCGCTATTAAAAAATAGGGGATGATGGAAGAAGGTAGAAAATTTAGGGTTGTATGTATTTTTAATGCCACATCATAAAAAGCGAAAAAAAAACTGTTCGAAAAATAAAAATAAAAAATTTGGGGTGGGCCACCCTTATCACTTAGGGGGGTGAAAAATAGATGACAACCTATTCTCAGACCTACCAAGTGTGAATATAAAATTTCATCAAAATCGGTTGAGCCGTTTCGGAGGAGTATGATAAACACTGTGACACGAAATTTTTATATATAATGGCGGACCCGACAGACGTTGTCCTGCCCTAAATAGGAAATAAAATCCTGGAACCCGAGTAAAGCGCCACCTATCGAATCCAAGTGTAATCTAAACCATTCTCGAATCCACCTGAACACACGAAATAATCATTAAAATCGGTCGAGCCGTTTAGGAGTTCAGTGACATACACACGCAAAGAATTTGATATTTTTATTTTGTTCTCTTGTATATTGTTTTTTTTATAATTGGAACGAAGTACCTTATCGCGCGTTGTGAAAGGGGGCTGGACGGAAAAAACAAATGAAAAGTTGTCAAGACACTTTTTGCTATTATCTTACTAATATGAACCTTAAATACAATGCGTAGAAGCTATTTCCCCAGCGTTGGCACGGCACGAGTACAAAAGAATCGAACGTAACATTATTTTTTCAAATTTTGTTGATTTATTCTACTTTGGTTACTGACATTTATCAATAACAAGACTAAACGTGCTTTGCTCGCATTTAAAAATCTACTTTATGTGGTAAGCGTAAGATCGAATTTGTGTTTAGTCAATCAAAATTTGTGATAAAAATGCTATGCAATAGCTTTACCGCGGCAGTCCCCGAGTGCCACACGTATTTATTTGTTTTTTTCTCTAGAAACTTATGTATTGGAACGGAAATAGGAAAATATTTATATATTTATATATATACAAACTCTGTTATATAAATAATATATTTATATATATACACACTCTGTTATATAAATAAAATTTATTACAATTCCTTCACTAATTAATCGAAAGGAACTTCGTTCCATCCGGGTGTCCCTTGACACCTCTAAATTTTTTTTTATTATTATTGTTACTGTCACCACCCAATTTTGTTGCCAATAAATGTTTTTCTTTCTTCTTTTCTTTCAAAGAAGAATTATATATACAACCTCTTTGACGATATTTGCAGCACGCATTCTGTCAATGTTATGTCAAACGCCTTAAGATTGAATTAAAAAAGTTTATATTGTCAAAAGCGCTAAAGTTACATTTTTAATATGGTGGTTATGTATTCTTAAATTTTCTAATTTTCCGCGCAATTTTCTTATTTTTTTCTTTCATAAGAACCTTCACCTGACAATAACAATCACATCAAAAAAACGAAATCCGTCCAGCCGTTCACCAAGGGATAGCTGACCCCGCAAACGTTGTTTAGCCATCAGTTACCGACCGGGGTAAAAATTTATTAAAAAAATAGGGATTGATCGTAGAGGGTTGAAAATTTAGGGTTGTATGTATTTTTTAATGTTGTATCATAAAAAAATAAAAACAAAAATTTTTATCGAAAAAATAAAAATAAAAATTAGGGGTGGACTACCCTTAACATTTAGGGGATGAAAAATAGATGTTCGATTCTCAGACCTACCCGATATGCACACAAAATTTAATGAGAATCGGTCGAGCCGCTTCGGAGGAGTTTAACTACAAACACCGTGACACGAGAATTTTATATATTAGATAATAAACAAGGCACTCTACGAACTATGTCAATAGGTAGTTCACTATCTACAGTTATGCTACAATTTAAAATCTTATACATAACAATACATAACACAGCTATTTCTAAATATCTTATTTTCACAAAATAAGTCCACAAGTAGAGTTTACAAAGGCAGAGATTACTACGAGAACTTACATTAATTTACGAGACCGTATTACCGCACAATTAAAACTGGCTTAAAGAGTAAAATTGTTCAAAACAAACATTGCTTGGTTGTCATGAGTAGTATTATAATACTAGATTTGGTAGCGGCTCCGCCCGCGTGAATAAGTTTTTCCAGGATAAAATTCCCGCTTTATATTTTCCCGAGATAAAAAGTAGCCTATGCGTTAATCCAAGTCATGATCTACTCGTATGCCAAATTTCATAGAAATCCGTTCAGTAGTTTCGCAGATGTGCAAACAAACAGAAAAACAGACAGACAGAAAAGAATTATAAAAATCGCTGATTTGTTTTCCATTACTCTTCTTTAGTCACCCCCTTTCTTTTTTATCACATTTCTTTAAATGTAGGTACAGACACACCGGTTCTACTGCTTTATTACCCGACTGCTAAAGAAGGAGGGTTATGTTTTTCGAGTGTATGTATGTATGTTTGTATATTTCTTTGGCACGCCCTAGAGCCTAAACGGCTTGTCGTATTTTTATGTGAGTGGTGTCAATAGATTTGTCTTAGTCGTGAGAGTGACACATATGGCATAACACGCTCACTTCTCATAATTTGGTTGGTGATACAGGTAGGGCAACAAAATCTGGGATTGAGCAGATGCCTCCGACTGCGTTTGTGAACACTGTCAACTAAGATTATTCAAAACCAAAATAAAATATTCAAATAAAAATCTTGATTCTAGATTATGAATGATTTGGAAACAAAATATAAACTATCGATATTATTATAATCGAACACGTCCCAGCAAAATCCATCACAATGCAATGTCCAAAACTGTCAATCGAAGTAACATTGTACAACAACATTTACCACAAAATGTAAACATTGGCATTCAACTATAAAAAGGGAAAAATGTATGACTCTCTATAATATTACTTGGGTGTTGTTCATCTAAGATTGCTTCCAGGCCGGCGGAGAGTGAAGAATTCAGTGCCTCATGTGAGCGTGTATCGAGCGCGCGTAAAATATTGACTTCATGTTCTGAACAGTTTTCTGTGAGACAAGCGTTCATGTCCAGACTGCTCACGAGAACGCGTCAGCATTCTCCACTGCTCCTACTTTGCGGCCGTACATATTAGAATGTACATAATATTATGTTTTGTATTGTGTTTTCAGGCGGCTGGAAATCTCCAATGATTCCCGGCTACATTATTTTTCTGATATTCTTCGTGGTTTTATACGCTTCTGTGAGTTTCCAGTCATTTACCTACATAGTACATAGATTGTTTTTTATACTAATTTAATGTCAAGATGAGTGGGACATAGGCCTGATGATAACTAAGCTTTCTCACATAATGTATAGTAAACTTAGCTCTAAAGTAGGTACCATGTACCTACTGGTGGTAGGTCTCTCGTACGCGAGGGGCTGCCTGGGTAGGTAGGTACCACCGCAATGTTTATTTTTACCGCCAAGCAGCAGTGTGCATGCACTGTTGTGTTCCGGTTTGAAGGACATTGTAGCCAGCGTAATTACTGGATATTATAAGACAACATAGGGGTATATCTTGAACTTAGATTAATAGCGACATCTTGAACATTTCAGATCAAATTATTACATGATTCCTGAGATAGTTATGCACTAGTGTTGGAATTTAAAAATTTATTACCTATTTTGCGAGTATATAAATGAACTGCTCTAAACAAAACTTAACAAATACTGAATTGTATTTTTTTTTTTTTCTCTCTATATAATGCATTGTATTTTATACCTTGAACTGATTTTGAAAAGAGCAACACTAGAGTTTCTTGCCCGTTCTTCTCTAGTGAGAACTGCTTTCCGAACTGGTGGTAGAGTTAATATTGACGGAATCTAAATAATGTATAACATTTTATGGGTTCGAATAAATTATTTCATTTCATTTCATTTCAACATCGTTTCAGTGTGATGAGCGCAGTGCAGTACCACGCAGTACTTTGTAATTCAAAGTTATGTGCGGCGTTGATTGGCGGCATTCCTACTGTTTTAAATGGGCGGTCGTATCGCTTACTATAAGGCGAACGGCATGCTCGTTTTGTCATTTAACTGCAAAAAAAAACGTAGGAAACGTAGTGCAATTAAGAATTCTAATAATGTACCGTGTACCTATATTATATGACTTTAATGTTTGTCCCGACGCGTATACCATATATACACGATATATTATTAGAATACTTATTGCACTATTTTTATTATTGCGTGGTTCTCTTTGATGTGCCACAGACAAATGAGAACCGTCAGTTGGCGGCGACGGCGTCTGCTCTGCGAGAGATCTGGTCGGGCGGGTGCCGGCTGGCATGCTGCCGCAGCGAGTGCAGCGGGCTGAGTGGGCTCGGCGGTGCCGCGGTCGCCGGCACCAGCGGCGCCGCCACCACCCACGACTGCATCTGCGAGTTTTGTCCGTGTGCGCTCATTGACAACGTCCTCAGGTATTGACCAGGTCTTTCATAAACACGGGCGTGGGATCTTTGCTTGCCTTTGTGTGAATTTGAGTCATCTCTTGATACGGAGTTGTCAGTAAGCATAATATTCGTTCCAGAAGCTCTGGGCCGGCGACCGCGGCGTACAACACCACTGTCGAGACACTGTCCGAGTTCTACTACAGCATATTGAAAACGGTTAGCGATTCACACATAAACGTAGAAAAATTGCACCATCCTGGATTGATTCCAAGAATTCCACGCTTTCCAATGTTTAGGCAGTACATCAGCGCGGCATGCGAGATATTCGCGCGTTATTTTGGTTATGTATCGTCGCAATAATTGACCGTCTCTCTCTGTATCACATCAAGGTCCCGAGGCGCGATGTGTTTTGTTCGTCTCAATTATCATTGTCTCAGTCTTTTAATAACGTGCTTCATTTGGCTCAAATAATTTAAAACATTGCACAAATGTGTAGGTATTGTATGTATACTTAGCAATACTAACAGATGTAAGTGTGTATCTAAGGAAAGCACGCGTTAAGTACCAGCTCTGCAGTTTGCTGCCACCTTATCGACCCGATGAGTGGTCTCAGTGATAGTGTAGGAAAGCCTGCGTCCCGCTGTAGACCACCGCAGGCTAATAATAACGATAGTCGCACCAAACTAACATTGCAATTATTGACAGTATAGTGTAGACTGTAGGCAGAAGTGCAACTAGTGCACCTACTTTTTGCCATGTGTTCCCGTCCCATGATGTGATATGCGTAATACGACGAGCCTATCGTATCAGGCACAACTTCTAGACTCAAATTCTGGTCAGCAAAACCCAATTATCAGTTTACCCAAACCGGGATTCGAACCCGGGACCTCAGATCGGCAGTCGTACCGCGCACGCAATACAACCAAGCCACTGAGGCAGTCAAGCTGTTGCAAATTGGTATAATGTAAACTCTGGCTAAAAGATTAGCGTTTTGTTTGACAGGGGTGTGCCTACCAGTGAGCACGCCACGCATTGAAATAAATACATGTCATGTTAAATCTCTATTACGAGAGATTTATCCTAAAACACATAACAAAATATCGTTTTTTCCTCCTAATGAGAGTCCAATAACCTTCGATTTCTAGTTTGAGAAATCTGAAAAAAATCTCCCGATACGAATTAATACCTAAGACTTGAATTTGTCCCTGACAAGCTCGGCACCTGTTCAATCGTAGGACGAAAAATAAGCTCGGCGATCGAAAGCTGCACAAGTTGCGCCTCCACCTGGTCCTTTCAACGATAACTTCAGTTCTTTTTGTGTGTAGTTAATAACAGCTGGAGTGTTTTAGTTGGCGGAGATGTACCTGCTGGTGCAGAGCGCGCTGGAGTGCGGCGTTTCCTGCCAGAGGCCGGCGCAGGTGAGGACTTACAAAGCGAATTTAATAAAAATAAATATTATACGTCATAAACCCTCTCAGCAGTAGAGGAGGTCCGTGCCCAGCAGTGGGATAGTATAATACAGGGCTGGTGTTATCGTTATATTAGATATACGTAAGTATTTATGTCATTATAAAATAACGTGATATTGAACGGTAACATTATGTTTTGCTGAAATCTTAGTAGATTTTCCGCAAATTCACATTCAAATACCTAATAGTGATCTCAGTTATAGCTTCGATGGTCGTCTCAGCTCTGTTAGTCTGCATGTTACTAAATGTTCACGTTTACATTTGACTGCCCCGGTGTCATAGTTGTATTACGGTACGACTGCAATGCTGAGGTCTCGGGTTCGTTCCCCGGGTCGGACAAAGTGATATTGGATTTTTCTATTCAGTCAGCCCGGAATCTGAAATTTTTGCACGATATGGCGACAGGCTCGCCCCCAATCACATCATGGGACGGAATACGCACGGCAAAAAGTGGGTGCATTAATTGCGCCTCTGCCTACCCCTTCGGGGATAACAGGCGTGAGTGTGTGTGTGTGTGAAATTTGGATAAACAAGAACGCGCTCTGAACTAGAGCGCGTTCTTGTTTATTCGTTAACTAGTGTCGGACAAATTGTTTATAGTTTGTGCTTCATATTATAATCTTCAAAAATATTGTTGATATGTCATGGGCTATTGAAAGTGAAACCGCAGATAAAATTTCTTAAATGTATAAACTACGTTTGGTTTATTTCAGTTGCTCAATATAAGCCGCCTTGATTCAGACGAAAACTTTAACTTCGATGCAGCGTTGCCAAACGAGAAGGTAGTACAGAAAGAAGTAGGAAACTTGAAAGGAATGGAGAAAACCATCGATAAAATAAAAAAGAAACTATCCGCCCTTAGCAAAACAGATTTAAACTTGTCCAAACTCGGTATCGATAGAAATAAATCATCATTATCAGTCAAACATGCAAAGGAAAGCAAAACTGACGTTGGGCGAGAGGAAATAGAAATAAAACTTGGCAAACTGAAAATCGGGGATATTACCGCGCAATCGTCGAAGGACTCGACCCTGGGCGCGCCCTCCCACTCTAGCAACAGTGGCCACTGTCCGCGGTGCTTGGAAAAAGGAAGAGTCTGTATAGGTACTTGTCCTAAGGCTAATGTCGATACCAAAAAATAAACTATGTTAATTCATAAAATAACTGTAATTTAATTTAATGAGTTACAATGTCCATGTGGATTATAAACCAAATAAACTTAATATTATACCTACTTGTAATAGTTACTAATAAACTTCGTACCTACGTAATCCCTGAACGCCCGTGGTGGACACCGGTGTCCATTTATATAAGGAAATTAGCTTACAGCTATATAATATAAGCGGGCGTTGACGGGTTAATTAGAAAGAAATATTCATTGCACTCAATATTACCTGGAATTTTCTGAAAAGACATGATTTTGCATCTGTAAAGTCGTTCGTTGCAGAAAATTCCAGCAGTTCCTGATGAAATACTCCAATAATTTTTGAATTGATTCGTAAATCGTAGGTATAGCCTTTGAGTATTTAACCAAGGTATAGCACGTATAGTATACGGAATCGTCCGCATCGCGGGACCCAAAGAGAATTATAATACTACTGAAATAGAGAACCTACTTGTACCCTTTTTCTGCCAATCAACAACTGTCAAATTATGGCATGTCTTCAAAAATTACCAACAGAGGCCACTGATGATGTTTTATTGCTGCTAAAATCCTGCAGGTGGCACTACAATCACTTGCTTAATATTTTTATTTACATTGATTGTTAAATACACTGCAAAATAAGGGTTCTAAAAGTAGATTACGTGACAGCCAGCCAAAGAAAATTATATTTCCAGTTAACATTAATTAATGCAAACTGTATCTGCCGCGCCATCGTCATGAAATCTCCTAGATCCTTTATTTACAGTATATCACTATCACTAACCATAAATACACTTTTGAGAGTAATAGGGTGGTTAGTTAAACAAAGCTTAATTACTATCAAAATGTTTTTACGCGATTGCGTTTAATTGCGTGTTTTTATAGAGTAATAATAAATTATGAACAAAATGTAACTCAAAGAAGCAATATCACCATGATAATCATATATTTTATTTATTTATACGATGAATACAAACGTGTTAACCACAAACTTACTGTATTTTAATATTATTATCGGCTTATTCGTAGATTGCCATATGTTGTCAAAAAAAAAACCTATTATAAAATTCCGATGAACGAAATAAATGAATGGCATAAATTGGCATTGATTTAAGTTACTTGTTACAACTAAAAATCTTTATTATGAGTTTTATAATATAAAAACATAAATTATAAAATTCCTAAACGATAATTCAAATATAAATTAAATTTTAGCTTAATTTTAATATGTTTATCTAGCACCTCCGCCTGGCGCCGATATATTACCTAATATATATACTTACAAGGGTTGTTTTTATTATACATCAATGACTTACAATCATAAGACATAATATTATATCTTTTTAATCCTTTGGTTGGAAGAATGTTCGTCAATATGTTATTCAATGTTTGATTTGCTTTATTTGGCACAAAAAATCGGATTCCCACACAGTCTAAAGATTTATTCTAGTTTTATCCACAACGAAGTTACAGAGGGCCGAAAATGCCCTGAACTGCTTCGAGAAAAAGATGGTAAGGCCCGGCCGTGACGCTTTTTTGCTTTACTTGGTGGGGGCACTGCCGTGCCCCCAGATTCAAACTGAGTGCAGGATAAACTCATAACCACATATTCTGGTGAACTCGTGGTGGTTTTTTTTACTGTATCAAACACTTTTTCTGTATTATTATCCACATATTTGCGTCGAAATTCTATTTTATTTTAGGGTTAAGAGAATGGATGGGCATCTGTGCCTGTAATAAAATGAAACAAATTTGCTAAAATTTTAAAATAAATGCAATTTAAAACAATAAAACTTACATGTAAAGAAAGATATCAATAATAATTAAGGTATTGCAAATAAAATGTAATCGTATTTTTCGACATATTTACTTAGAATAATAACACAATTATATTTAGCGATAGCGTGAGAATCAAATGCATGAAAAGAAAACAGGAGTTTATATTAACTGACATAATATTATACCTATTAAATTTAAGCAAAAAATAATTTACTTACCGTAATAATGAATACCGGCAAAATATGTTTGTAATTTCCATTTCAAATAATATTATTATTTTTTATTACAACAAAATATGTAAAATAAATTAATTGACTGACGATGTCAATTTGGCGCACACAAACAAAAGAAAAGAATTTAAAAAATGTCAAAACCGGAAAACTAACCAAGGTTGCAACAAAAGAGATTTTACTGTTTTGAACTGTTTTGAAATTGAAAT
Organism: Sphinx pinastri; assembly: GCA_947568825.1. NCBI lineage: Eukaryota > Metazoa > Arthropoda > Insecta > Lepidoptera > Sphingidae > Sphinx > Sphinx pinastri. The sequence continues at coordinate 268,819 of OX387627.1, read as the reverse complement.
AAAACTATTTTGCGGATTTTATCGCGGTTTTTTAATTAATATTTTCTTCCGACGTTTCGAAGGCTTTGCAGCACTTCGTGGTCACGGTCACATTTGGAAATGTAAGTTTAGTGCTATCTTCAGGTAATTTAAAGAAACTATATTTAAATATGACAAGCATCTGACAGATCACTTTGACTGACATACCCTGGCGGGACCACTGGCTCAAACATCGACATTTCACACATTACTAAACGTAAATGTATTTGGCACCTTTCATTGCCCGCGTCACATATCAAATTTGATAAATGCCATTTTGATTGTAATTATAGGTTTCACATGCAAATGCAATGCATAAATTATTTGTTAAATAGAAATTTATATACTCATTTTATGAAATCCCTAGATGTAATTTTAGACAATGTAGAGAATTGTGAGTCATAAAAGTCCGTGTTGAGTAGAACTGAATGTGCCAAGAAATGGAAGCGAATGGACAGCATCGCCAACCAGGTATCTACTCAAAAGCTAAAGCCATTAATTTTATATGCCTAGATCGTACAAGCACTGGCATCTCAGAAATCTTTATTTAAATCAGTTTTGGTGTTGTATTTCGAGATATTCGACCAGACAGTGATATTTCTTGAAGGCCAAAAAGTAGTAATAGTAGTACTAGTAGTACTTAGTAGCTTAGTTTGTCGCTAGTATTCTGGTACCTCAACGATGTTCTTTGACGCCAGTTTTCATTTGCAGCCGGCGACTGTCTGATACTGTGCATAACCAAAGTAGTTCTCTACATGTTGATATCCATGTTCGTATTGGTAAGTTTACTTCTGTTTTCTTTTTCCTTTTTAACTGCCAAGAGTATCGTATTATGTGTGTTCCTAATCGAACTCGCTGTTCTATCAACACTGGGCAAATATCGTCCTGTGGTATTAGTTAAGGAGGTTGCCTACTCTTATATCGGAGTTTGTACTCCATAATATGATTGTACTGCACTCGTCACTGCACTACATGAGTTGTTGATTGTTGTACGGTGCTTCGTAGTACTTGCCGCTGGGCGACCCGAGCGTGCGGTGCGCGTCCGACCGCGCCACTCGTCGCACCGGCCCCACCGCGGATTGGCCCTGCCAGCTCTACACCAGCTTACTGAAGTAAGGACAACGGAAGATTTTAAGAGAGCTATATGACTTGAAGCTTGAAGCTAGAAGCGGCGATAGCCTAGTTGGGAGTGGAACGGACTGCCGAGACGAATGTCCGCAGGTTCAAAACCCAAGGGCACACACCTCTGACTTTTCTAAAAAGTTATGTGTGTATTCTTTGTGAATTATCGCTCGCTTTAATGGTGAAGGAAAACATCGCGGGGAAACCTGCATACCTGAGAAGTTCTCTGAATTTCGAAGGTATGTGAAGTCCGCCAACCCGCACTAGGCCAGCGTAGTGGACTAAGGTCTAAACACTCTCAGTTGTAGAGGAGGCCCGTGCTTAGCTGGCTGGCTATAATACAGGGCTGGTATGGTATATGGCTAAAACTATATTATTATTCTGATTTGTATCTAGTTTTGTTGTTGAATATTAATTGGACTAATCGTCATTTTTATAATATCTCAGAAAACCGACGTGAAGTGGTAGTTGTCTAGCCATGTTTCGAGCCGTCTATAAACTGGTTCACGTTAGCAAAAAGCTTGCTCTTCTTACTCTAAGTTAAGAAAATCAACAACACACCCACGATTCGGTGGTAGAGAGTTAGTGAGATCACTTGCGACCAAGTGCACCGTTTGTTCCTCAGAAGAATAACAAGTTTGTTCATTAGCCACTTCAGTTATAAAAATAATGTTAGGAAATGTAGAGGAGTGAATGTGTAACGCTGTGGCATGCCTCCAGCACATCGCAGCGACTCGGAAGCGCCGCCGAAGTGGTGGCGACTGCGGCTCGACACGCCCTCTACCAGGCCAAGATACAGGTAAGAACCAGCGCGATGCAATAATGAAATCGGGTGAACCGAATCGCGCCATTTCACCATCGCAGGACACGATGGCTACGTAAGGAATAAGGTCCCTATTCCCTTGTGGTTTAATGATTGTAGAGTTGAGTATACCACGAGCACCTGCAATCTGAGCGGTCAGTGTTTGAGTGCTATACTATTATCAAAGAATTTTAAAATTATAACTGTTTAATATCTTTGACTATTATGTTTAAATTCTGTAGTACGCGAACTACAGTATTACCTTATCCCTACAATAGGTGCAGTGGCTCTGGAGCAGCATTGTAAGCCGTACCGTAGTTTGATATTGCAATCATCAAATCAGCTCGACTTATTATAATTAATATTTTTTTCCAGTTTTACAGCTTACTGAATAAACTCGACAAGAAGGACCTGTGTCGCGTGGTGTGCTGCTCTGACGCGGTAAGCCGATAATCATCAGCCAGGCTGACGAGTCGATCACATGGGCTCGCACAATGATATTCCAAAAACATAGATATTACATATTAGCAATAGCAATCGGAAGACTCGAAAGTAAACCAATTGGAATAGTTTTATACACTAGACTTAAATGACAAGTACTATATAGCTGTCTTTATTGTTCATACTGGTTCAAATACGTCAACTCTTTCACATACGTAATGTCAAGAATGTGCGCGCGGAACACTTTTTTCGTTTAATTTGTTAGAGTATGGCGTATATATATACTTTTTGAAAATCGTTGGGCTCGCATAGGGTAGAACCAATGCCACTTGATTAAATACCTAAAAAGTTGTTTTTCAAAGTATTTGTGTCAGAAAGAAGAATGCTGCAGTGCAAGTACGAACGAAAAAGAGAGTAGATCAGCGAGCTGCCGAGCGAGGAAACATTGCAAGAACAAGTCCGCGGGCCATCCGACTACCAACTAAATGTAATATATAAAAAGTTGTATCATCATACAATTTTATTCAATTAAAATCGAATTAAATTTCAAGTCCAGGTTAAATTAGTGTATTACCTATATTATTGACGCGACGTGGATCGGAATGAAGAACTGCGATGACTGATGGAATGGATGAATGGATATCACAAAGACGGCATTTATTTTGATGTAAAATTACATAAATTAAAATCTATAGTTGTAAATCGTGGGCGTAGACTGCCTCGGTGGCGTAGTTTTATTATGGTACGACGAGGTCTGGGGTTCGATCCCCGATCGGGCAAAGTGATATTAGGTTTTTTTATTCAGTCGCAGTCTGGAATTTGTGCCCGATATGGCGATGGGCCCGCGCCGTATCACATCAAGGGACGGACGGAGTACGCACGGTGAAAAGTGGGTGCACTAGTTGCGCCTCTGCCTAATGTTACATATAGAAAATAATATTAATTCCCGAAGTGAAAGATTTCCTGTGCGAATGACGCCGCATTAAGTATTTTTTCTAGTAAATTCTACAAAATAGAAACGGCCAAGTGGTTATAATATTAGCAGATACGCTGAGTGGATCGCAGCGGCCGACTCGTTGCCATCACTTCAAACGCTATAAAATCGCTTTTACTGCCGACAATATCGTAAACACGGTGCTCATATCGCCCGACACTCGCCGACGATACTGATTATAGTGAGGGAGCGTTTGGTTATCCCACATGTGCACTGTGCTGTGCTGTGTTACGGTATATACAGTGAGATGTGCGGCTTTACCGCTGTGCTTTACACTAAAATATATTATATTTAATTACACACATAACTATCTAATTGTTTCCTTGTTTACGTCGCTAATTTTTGCCCATCTCGAGTCACGACTGACCACCGCTGGTTTCGCTTGATACGTAAATATTTTGTTTCAACTCCACATTTAGTGACGCAAATCGTTAGTTCACAATTTCAAAACATTGTTTTGTAGTTAAACATATAAAATCCTATTCACAATTTTTCAATTTCCACATAACGATTCCCTCACTGCATACATAAATAAGCAAAAGCAATATAAATATGAAAAACGAAAAGTCATTGAGTATGATGGCGACGTGTCTCGGCGTCTTCGTCGCGTGTTCGGTAAGTATAAATGCTTATTCTTTTGGTAACGATTTTTACTTCTTAATCCGGAATATCATAATGTAGCGTATAAAAGCATAGACAGAGAGGCAAAGTTACGATGCCTGCCTGTTGACAGGATATTATTTACATCTCATGCCGATATAAAGGATGAACCCCTCACCATGATAATGAATACGATTGACTTCGTTTTTTGTTCGTTCTATTTCGTTATGAATTTAAGTTAAGTATAATTGATTTTTCTTTACATGGCCAAACCCGTGGCGAAAAGCTGACTGAAGCAATGGAGGTTGCTAAAGGAGAGATAGACAAAGTGATAGAGGATGAACTGACACACAAACTCGGCGAGGATCTGCTGCAAAGCATTGAGAGAAAGTTCCAAGTGGACCTCGAGAGGCGAGTCTCTAGCGACACAAAATCTCTTTTCTAAATAAATAAAGTCTACAAGCCCTGAAATTCCAAATTTTTGTCTTGAATGTTAAAACAATATTTATTTTAGTTTTTATTTTATAATATTATTTGCGATATTTTCGTCCTATGGTGTGTTATAGTAACAAAAAAAAACAGATGAAAACGTTATTCTATTTATTGTTCGACTATGAACTTGAATCCAGTCAAGATCGTGATAAACCTTGAACATTTGTATAACCCGACAGATCCGTGGATCTTGTCCTGATAAAGATCAAAATGCTGCTCCAGAATGGCACCGTCCACATCCAGGATCGGCTGGCGGAGCTGCAGGACTTGCTAGACGGCATGAAGCGGACCAACCAGATGCAGGTGCCGCTCTTGGAATATTATGATAACCACCGACCAGTAATTCGTGACGGGATTGCTACCCGATAATCTAACTCATATAATAAAACCAACAAAATTTTATGTCACCATTTTTGACGAACTAGACCAATTCATAGATTAATATTAGGTATATTTGAAAAACAGCTAGTATTGAATAGGTTTCCAGCCGCGACGTTGTGGTGTTCATTTGTTAAGGTGGAGCAGTGCCTGGTGGAGCAGCAGAACGCCACGGCGGCGCTGGCAGAGAAGGCGCTGCATCAGATGGTGGTGTGCGGGTACGCGCTGATCGGACACGACCCTGCGCAGGCGGTCCGCACCGTCATCGCTCTCAAGGATATGATCAAGCAAGGTCTTATACCGGTAAGCAGCTCTCAGGAGAGGCAAACTGTAATATATTTATTATGTAGAACTTTATGTACACAATCTCACACTTTTTATTCCCGAATTGGTAGGCAGAGGCGCAACTAGTGCATTCACACTTCGCCGTGCGTATTCCGTCCCATGATGTGATAGAGGGCGAGCCTATCGCCGTATCGGGCACAAATTCTAGACTCCAATTTGATACTGAGTAGAATATTAATAAGGATTTAGGTTTGGATTGCTATTAAGGTAACGTGTATAAGCAATTCTCTATTCACCTCGATTTACTTCATTTATTCTCCTAGAATTCAATGTGTTTTCATAGCAATAGTATTATCATAAATACATGGGAGCATGTCAAAACGACGCAGAAGTTCGCAACATCTCGGTTAGCCTTCACGTTGATTGACAATCTCTCATTTATCTTTATTCCCACCATTTCCGCTTTTTGAACAAGTAAAAACCCATGCTAATTGATTTCTGTTGCATTTGTAACTACATTATCCTATCATTTAGGGCCGTATTAATAAATCAATCTCAAGTTTGAGTTACATCTCAAGTAGACATAATGTATGGAACTATTGATACATTATGTCTACTTGAGATGTAACTCAAACTTGAGATTGATGTATTAATACCGCCATAAAGGACTCATTTTTAAGAAAAGTAATTACCGTCCGATTTTTACGTAAAAGAGCTTGTCTTAGTAAAAAATCTTTTTAAGAAGTGTCGTCCAGATGTATGTTTCGGATTTGTAGATATACGAGCAAAAGAGGGAACTTTACAGCTCCCTCAAAACGTGCGGACACAATCACGAGTCACTCAAGAAGGTCATCAAGTGCGTCATCTCTAAGGTACTCGTAACTCATTCTACGTTCGCTCATTTAGTTTATTATCGTGCCTGTAACTCATTTAGAGAGAACCGCGCGATTTACCGCAACTACAATAATTTCGGTAAGCTACAGTAAGCTAAGTAAGGTCTAATATACTCAAATAATATTTATGCTGTCTCAAGAAGTTAAGCTGTGGAACAGTTTGCCGGCACACGTGTTCCCTCCGTCTTACAACAGGGGGTCCTTCAAGCGGAGCGTAAAGAAGCAATTAGCAGGCCGGCATAATTGTGTCGACCGTTAAGGGATAATCTTATCCCTTAACATTTTTTTTGGACTTCACTTCGCTTAACATCAGGCGCGGTGAAGACACCTTGCCGAGCTAAGTCAAAAAAAAAAAGTTTAACTCGCGATGAAATTAATGAAAGAGAGACAGGGGGGAGTTCTAAAAACACGTAAATTATTAATTCAGTACCTACCTAAACGCTTTCTACCACAGCAAAGCCGTAGACGAAATAATAAACTATGGGGTTGATACGTTCAATAATCACTATTATGTTATCAAATGCAGTGAGATCATTCGACAGTATCGTTTTTTAGTCACTAGTGGAGGTAATGGCGCCATGAGATAGATCGCGGATGAATCCTCTTAAAAGTGCGAACCACGGTGTATGAGCGTTGATTTATGGAATTTCAAACGCTGGTTGAACAGTTTTCACATCCGGCGCCGAATACAAATAAACTCATCTGACTAACGCTTTATGTTTGGAAAGAATATTTTATAGTTTAAGCGTATCTCGATTTTGGATTATAAATAGTTAGTGTAGTTACATTTATTACACTTTAAGTTAGCATGTTATGCGAGAGTTATTGAAGGTTTTTTTATTGACAAGCTTACGTTATTATTGAGATGCATTGTCAGAGATGGCCGTTTCACAGACAAAGTTCGCTCTAATAGCTACCGTAAACATGAACCATTTGCTGTACACATCTGAACTGTAGTCACAGACAAACATCTCATAGTGGAAGCGTAAAAGGGGTCAAAATGAAACTGGGATACAAATACTTTAGCTTACATTGACCAGAGAATAACAATTTATGTGTTTAGAAAATTCTGTAAATTACATATATTTTTTTCATACAGTCGCCACTAATTAAATCTGCAATGATGGACGTGACAGGGAAATTAATCGAAGGCGTAGTTGAGTTGACGAAGCTGATGGCGCACGGCGCGATGCACGAGGCATGTCTCATAGAGGTCATTAGGTCTGTCGAGGACGAAGCGTTTGATCTCATCGCTCACGTCAGGAAATGCGTATACCACAACAACACAATTACAGAAGTGGAACACTATCTACTAGAAAACAACGCGACAATTCTTGACATAGATAATAAAAGAAAGGATAACTCCCGTCCCAGTGTTCAAGAAAACATCGAAGAAGTACAAGAAATGAAAGACCTAATAAGAAGGATGTTAACAGATAAAGGAAACGAGCTCGACAAGAGATTCAAACGAAAACTAATTAAACTTCAGAAAGATTTGAAATCCGTGGATACAAACGAAGTAGCTGGTAACACTGTTAAGGAATATTGAAGCATGGTTTGGCAGTAATTATATTAATAGTTTTATAAGTTGGTTTTGATTGATGGCAATAATAAAATTTATGGTGAATCGTAAACTTTTGTAGTGGTTATTTTAGTCCAAGGTGACTGCAGCAGTAAAAATATGCGAATAGAATTTTCGTTATCATTTTGTTTTAATGCAGAATGTAGTTTGGCAGTCAGTGAGGCCGATACAATTTAAAACTGAACTCATATCGTACATATTTTAAGACATCTGCAGCATTATAAAGCAATCTCGACAAGAAGTAGTTAATTTAGTTTTAGTATATATGATTTTTTATTAGTTTTTATATGTCGCGCTATCGGACAAAAGCGTCCTCCGACTTCTCATTATAATGGAGTCATTAGAAAATAAACTACCACGCCATGTCCGACCAATACAAGTAGGTGGGTCGGAAAACCCTTGCTAATTAACCAGCAGGGTACACCACATACTTGTGGGAGATTATAACAACTGCGGAAGACATAGGCAGAATAAGATATCGTCGACGTAGAGGGAGAACTAAATAACTCAGATTTGTCCATATTATAGGCTGCATGAAGTAAGGTAATTAAAAATGTATTATTTGTGCAAAATGCAGGGCAGGGTATGAAATAAACTAATAATTCCATATGCACACGCCACACAACTACTATAATAAAGTTAAAACAAAAATCCTGACTGCGACAATATCTGCCATCTTTATTAAATTCATTGAAGAACTGAAAAGATAGAAACAAGATTTTAATTTGAATATTTTGTTTTTAAATCTTGTTTCTATCTTTTCAGTTGTTCAATGAATTTAACAAAGATGGCAGATATTGACGCAGTCGAGATTTTTATTTTTCTTATTTTTTTTTTTATTTCCATCTTTTTAGTTTTCAAGCACCTTTATTAGCATTTCCTATTCCAAACTCCAATAAAACATATAAGTTATATATATATTCGTAATTACCGTTAAAAAATCTTTCTTTTGATACCACACGCCATGTATTTTGAATTAATTTTTTTTCGAGATCACTTTTTGCCACCAAAAATCCTTAATTTTGTTTATTTTTTTATTTTGATGTACCCAGTGTCACTCTCACGACTAAGACGAATCTATTGATACCACTCACATAAAAATACAACAAGCCGTTTAGGCTGTAGGACGTGCCAAACAAATATACAAACATACATACACTCGAAAAACATAACCCTCCTTCTTTCGCCGTCAGGTAAAAATATAACCCTCCTTCTTTCGCAGTCGGGTAATAACTTTGGCTCGAGGCAACGTGTTCTTTTAGGTATGTGTACCCCATCCAGATTCACCAACGCTTTCTATCAAAAATATAGCCATCAGGCATACAGCAACTACTATTTATGCAGCATTAAAAATAGGCCAGCTTACCAAATACCAAAGTGTTTACGAGACGTAGAAGATAACTCGCGTGTGTTTACATTACTCTCTTTGTTTACCTAACCATAAATACGAGTCGGTTACGGCGCGCGATGGAATTGAAAATTGTATGGTTTGGGTTGACGTCAGCGTCTGGTGCGAAGACTGGAATTATTTGTATTGCCGTGAAGATTAATATGATGTGAATTTAATCTTGAGGTATTATGAAACGGTTTATGAGCTGTTTTCGTTTTTCATTTCGGTGAATACGTAGGAGGCGATTATATAATCATAATTGTCAGAGTTCAAAATATCTCTGAGTTAGATGTCCGTTCTAACTTCAGGTCAAGAGGGCGGTCCACATACATACATTCGATTATTACACATTATTATTTTATATACACACACACACTCACACCCTTTATCCCCGAAGGGGTAGGCAGAGGCGCAACTAGTGCAGCACCCACTGTTCGCGGTGCGTATTCCGGTCCATGATGTGATAGGGGCGAGCCTATCGCCATATCGGACACAAATTCCAGACTCCGGGCTGATACTGAATAGAAAAACCCAATATCACTTTGCCCGACCCAGGGATCGAACCCGAGACCTCGGGATTGAAGTCGTACCCTGATACAACTACGCCACCGAGGCAGTCTAATTTATAATCAGGCACTTATTTAAACACAAGGGAGTTTATGCTGTCATACTATAACTAATGAAAATATACGCAAATAAAAATTATGATAAATGACAGAGTAAGCGTGTGGGTACCCATGTACTAGCTACTTGTTTGACCTATCTTATTGCTCATTACGTATGAGTTTGGCCTTTAAGTATGATGCGTTTTCTCTTCATAATTCAAATCTGGTTTAGGAATGCAAAATTCCTGTATAAAAATATGGGATGAGAATCGACCACAGAATACCCTCTCCTCGACTATGAATAAGTCGATAAAACTGATAACCAACCATGAACATCTGAATTACTTCTACTGAATGGCTAGCTATTCTTTTTTAAAACAAGTTTTAATGATTTGTATTCGATTTTTTTTGGTCTTGACACAATTCTGCCAATCCATGGACGCCTTAGATGAATGATTGTTTTCTGTATTATGCCTTTTGTTAAATAAAAAATAAAATAAAATAAAATAAATAAAAATAGGAGATTAGTTTTGTTGATACTCTAGCAATTTCACTAACCATACGGAATATACCTATGAATAAACTACCACTCCACGCCAGTCTAATGAGACAGTGGAATACTCCGGTCGAGCCGGCCGTCCGGCCAATTGATGCTGTAAACAATACTTTATACTATAATATACAGCCCGTCTCTAGTCTCTACCATTTTCATTCACTCTACCATTACATATTTATCATCAAAAGGTTTGCGACGAACTCTTACATGACATAACAAACACAGGTGAATGCCCTATTTCACTTTGTTTAATTATTCATATATCCACGTCTGGCGGTGCGCCAGCGGATAATGGATGGACAGCCAGTAGGCTACAAGTCGCTGTCAGGGTAAGTGTTGGATTTTTCATTTATATGTTTTGGGGTCACGATCTACATTCTGGCTTGGATGCTGCAGTACGTGCTGTGGGCGCACGTGAGTTGTGGCCGCATTACACGTAACACGACTCACTGGCATATAGCAGACACCAGTCCGTCATCGCGTCAGAGTCTACATTTCTTTTTCGTTTTATCGAGGACAATCAATAAAACGTATGATCTTCATATAGGCAGAGACTGTTTTCTTCATCGCACGATCAAAACGTGTATGTTTTTAAATTTTCATCGCAGTGGGCACACAGATCACGGAACTGACGGCGGATGGAATAAATAAGTTCTGCATTGGAGATTATGTATAGGAAAGCAAAACGTTGGTCGTCCACTTGCAAGGCGGACGGACGTTTTGATAAAGGTAAGGTATGATAAGGTAACTCGCTGGGTACAAGCCACTTCTCACACTTCCTGTGGTTGATGATGATGAAGGTGCATCGTGTCTGCCTCCTTATTCGAGGGCATGGACTAAGCGCATGTGGTGAGCCGTGTGTATGATAGTTGTCTATACGTGCTTTCACTCTATGTTCTGGATTCACGTCGGCAGTTGACGAATGATTAGGTTTTGGCGATGTGTGTGTTTACACAAGCTGCGTTTATACTTGTAATGACAGCGCTGAGCGACGAATGGCAGAAAGCTCCGTGGATGATTTTTTTTGTCTTCGGCTCCGCGACAATGCTGCGCACGTGCAGGGCACACGCGACGCGCTCCCGAGATCGGCATAGTGGCACCAGGCATAGTTAAAGAGTAATTTTGAGGAAGGATTTTATTTCTGCTCTAATATGTATGTAGGTAAATGTCCTTATTGCCTTTGAATCCGCGCTTGTTTAGAATACACATACAATTTCTTGGCATTGCATCCATCGAGCGTTTATAATATGTATTGCACTGTATATGATTATTTGGTGCATGTGGTGCAATGAATGCTAGATACGCTGCACACATCAAATATTGTTTGTAATGAGTCATGATACGGGATCCGGGCGCAGTGTGCGTGTGCGGCAAACACAAATTATGCTGCTTACTGCGCGTCTCACCTGTTTATGTTGCAAGTTACTGCTGGCCACTATGAGCCCTCGCCCGTCTTCCATGAGGTGGAGTCCTCTGCCTCTATACATTATCATCGTAGACCAGGATTTATCAGTACTTAATTCCACCCTGCTAATATCTAAATGTTTTCGTGAAGATGTTTCTAATTACCTATGCATTTAGAAAGTTTGGATTGGATTTGTCAGTTGTTACCCAAAACACAATACGGACTTAATTTATCCCTGGAACTTGCAGTGGGTAAGAGCAATTTGAATCTGTGGACTGTGGTGAAACTTACTGAGTACATAGCACACAGCACACCACATTCAACTGTTAAATTAACCGGCAATGGACGAATACTCGCAGTAATAGTAGATAGGTATATAGGTAGGTTGGCCGATGCTTCTCAGATGTAGAATGTCGCATTGGCTTTGGTAGCAACTGTATCAATATATTTCTACCAGAAGAATTGTTATAGAGGACCTTTACATGATCAGCGGTCCGCGAGGCTGTACTCTTGGTCTCATCATACATAATGCACACTAGAGTAGTGTACGGTATGTTCCGAGCTCTTTGTAATGTATCGTAATTCACTGGCTAATAATCGGTACACACGTGCCAACACTATCGCGACCGCTCCATTTGTTCTCTCTGCGCGCCGTCTAGCGCCCCCACTAATATGCTTTTCGATAATAACCATATTTTATATGTAATTACACATACAGCAGCTTTATTTAGTGTTGAAACCCTATGCAATATTACATGCATTAAAATATATGTGTATATACAATGTTATTCGATTCCCGTGTAAATTACGTATACAGGTTCTCTATGGAATCTATAATTACAATGTGAGTGTTTGACGTGAGGTGACCACGCAACACTTAATTCTACAACAAACTGCGCTCGGATAGAGAATTGTGTGGGTGGGTGGGCGTTTATCATGTATGTTTCAGAACATGATGTACTTTAAAAATCGTTTTCATAACTTTACCTATTACATGTGTTAAATTTACATAACGTAACTAAATCTAAAGAATAAGAACGTGGATTTAATTTGCATTGACTTTTATCTTTCAAGTATTTGTCGAATAACTGAACATTTCAACGTAACAAAATATATATATATTTATATACACCCACACCTTTTATCCTCGAAGGGGTAGGCAGAGGCGCAACTAGTGCACCCACTTTTCGCCATACATATTCCGTCCCATGATGTGATAGGGGTCGAGCCTAGCGCCATATCGGGCGCAAATTCAATCTCCGGACTGATACTGAGTAGAAAAACCCAATATCACTTTGCCAGACCCGGGGATCGAGCCCGAGACCTCGACATTGTAGCCGTACCATAATACAACTACGCCACCGAGGCAGTAAAAAGAAATTACTACTAAATATATTCGTGAACGGAGGTAGATATTATCGGTTAAGGCACTAAATACTAATGTACTTGAGCACCTCCATTCAACTTGGCGACAATCATCGCAGGATAGCAGGATATTATAACCTATGATTTATGTAATATATCCCGCTGACTGACCATTAGATGAGGTCAGACCCTCGATCAAAGCTTTACCAATGATATTTAACGCATGCTCACGCCTTTTATCCCCGAAGGGGTAGGCAGAGGCGCAACTAGTGCACCCACTTTTCGCCAAGCGTATTCCGTCCCATGATGTGATAGGGGGCGAGCCTATGGCCATATCGGGCACAAATTCCAGATTCCGAGCTGATACTGAATAGAAAAATCCAATATCACTTTGCCCGACCCGGGGATTGAATCCGAGACCTCAGCCTTGCAGTCGTACCGTAATACAACTACGCCACCGAGGCAGTCCTTGATATTTAATGATGTTTAAAGAATATAAATAGTACTGATTGTACTTATCAAACCATCCACACATTACAAGATCATTCTGACATCAATTATACGTCGATCACAGATTTAACGTGTGAGTAAAATATAAACATATACTGTGTAGCCCATGCAAAAATGTTTTTTTGTATCGACTTTAATTTTTCAGGAAGGTATTCTTTTATATAATAGAATATCGGCAAACAGGTGAACGGTGTCAGGGTCACTTGATTTCTAAGTAGAACATGCATATTAATACAGTGCTAATAAGTAGGTATATCCTCCTTATAAATCAAGCGAATCAGCACTGGATGACCGCTCATAGTCTGCCGTCCAATAAAGTTGGATTGAATTCGCATTACCGTTAAAATTAGCCAGTAAGCTATACATTCCGACAGAAACACCCAAATATTTGGAAAGTCTAAATATTTGGCTTCTGAATAATGACCGATAAACACTATGGACCACCATACGCCAGGAGAGCGATGAAATGATTTCTTGCAATTATTGAGGTCACAGTATCAGCAGAAGAAGAATGTGATGAGGCAGAAAGGAATAGAAGATATTCTTTTAATTATTGTTTGCGCGTTTGCTATTTGATTTGCAGCCATTCAGATAAGTCCTAGATGTTGTTAATGTAATGTAAGCACCTATAGTGTTCTCCTTCCACCTGTTGTTACCCCAATATAATGTGCGGTCGACGCAACCCATTTTTTAAGCATGTCACTTAAAGGATTGTGCATATAGGCTATCTGCCTAAAGTTAACCTCTTCTTAGACATCCAGTACTAGGCAAATCGTGTTAGAAAAACAGGCCCGAACCAGGATTCAATTCCATTATCTTTCGGTCTACAGTCAATATCTACACAGTACACGCTGCCACTAAACCAACGAGACGACAAAATGTTAATAAAATTAGTTATTGATTAAAATGAATTATGCTGTTCTTCTTTTGTGTCATTTCCAATAATATGAGCAGTAATTTTGATGGCAGACCGTGCATCGTTTGAATCTAGCACGTTAACCGTCAATCACTCCTCGCATAATTAAAAATAGCTAAATATAATAGACGTTCAAAAGCGCACGTTTCGCCCCGACTCCGCTGTGTTATGTGTGTAGAGCATAAAGGCTGAGCCAACACAGACACGCGGACTTCCAGTGGAGGTAAATTTTGGCTTGAATGTAAACTGTGTGTGTTGCTATTAAGATAGACAATTTGCGGCGAGTGTGTGGTCGGCACCGGCAGCCGAACTTACCTGCGTCAGTGAAAAACGCGCTGTGCCTGTTGGGGCTGGACGGGACCGACATGGAGGCGGAAGTGAGGAAGGCGCGCTTCACCTTGGTCCACTTGGAGGCGCGCGCGGGCCGGTGCGGCCGGTGCGGCGGCCGCGCGCCCATCTCCAGCGACCGCGCCGGCGGGCATGCCACACACTCTTCGGAAACAAAACCACATCTGTAGCTGGCCGGACGGACTTTCCTATCCCATTATTATACATATTACTCTAACAGTAGGTATATCGGCTCCGATCACCCACAAAAGGGTATTTTTGTGCAGAAGGCAAACAAACTAGCATTTTGGTCACTTAAAGATTAGTGATAGCCTCGATGCGCCCTGAACAGCAAGTATTTTTTTTAATAGGGATAGACATGGTATTAGTTCAGCATTTGGTGATCTGATTGGCCGTTCAAAACTCAACATATCCTGTTACTATGTATGTACTCCCCCGGCCCCGGTCGGGTCCATTCTTACTGTACCTAAGTAGACAGAATGGCTCACAGCGTGACTTCAAATTTCCGAGAAACTAAATCTGTTTTACATTATTACATGTAAGTATGTCACGCTTTCCGTATTTTTGCGATACAGTCTCCTGCCGCAACAGGGTCGAGTTGTATTAAAGAGGACAGTCAAATGGAAATATTTGGCTTGATTTCAACGAATCACCGGAACACATTCATGCGGCGAGCACTCGCCCTCTCAATACCCACTCTGCACTCACTGCACCGCTTCATTGGTCACACGGTAACAAACTACAGCAATGCAATATATCACATAAAGCCAATCGATGGGGATCCTATAGTGCATACTTAAATGGCTACTTAGGACCTGAAAAATTACCGCGAAGCCTTAAGACTTAAAACCTTATAAGTCTCAGGAAACCAAATTTAATAACCACTATATAATGAAAATTAAAGATTTATTGTCACCAGATTATTAAAAACATACGTCTGAGAAAAGCCTTTTAAAAAAAAAAAACATGATCACGTGATGATAATTCATAGGCGCCAGTGATGATTTGTGCGCGTCGGTAATCACTTACGATTACCTACTTACTTAGCTTACTGCGTGTAACCGGATCATATCCTTTGTACCCTAAAAGGACACCGTGTGATGAAAACACACAAAATAATGTTCGTGCATGAATCTGCTGGGGTTGTAGGTAAATATGAATGTTAAATTAGTATGGTGAAGTGGCGACATGAAAGTAGATTATAATAATTTAATGAGTGATTAGTATGGCGGTCCATAACTTCAGTGCATTTCGTTATTCACAATTTATACAGGTGTGCATTTACTGCGCGGTACCTACCTACATAAATATTTATTCTATTTAGCTAAATATTGTCACGGAATGCCTCAAAATATGTATTGTGAGGCGTATTTTATACATAGGGCCGTAGAGCGTAATTGTCGCGCCACCCTCGCGCAGGCGCTGTGCCACCGGGGGCGGAGCGTCAAAACCATCACACGTGCGACAACCATGCCGAATGTGCACAAGTCAACACTAGACCTACTAGTAAAAACTAATGCTAGGTCTCGAATTGTGTGTAACTTACCGAGTTCCTCGGAGGAGGGTATGGTGAGGGTGAGGGCGGGCGGCGCGTCGCTGTCGCCGCCGTCGCTGAAGGAGCGGCGCCGCAGCGGGCCCTCCGCGCCGCGCCACCCGCCGCGCGACCGCTTCTTCACCGACTCGCGGTGGGTCTGGATAATGTCGCGCATCTTGCCCCATGGACTCTTGTGCAGTTTGTTGGGCGAAGGAGATGTTGAACTGTCATCCTGAGGGAATTGTTTCGTCATTCGGGTTTACTCGCGGTTTTTCTTGCATGAAAATATTGTCCGGAATAAAAGTTACTGTGCATTTATTCGAAATAAAAAATAACACCCACGACATGTTAATGTTTTTTTCAACATCATCATCAAGTCATCTTCAGTGAACACCACGCAAAACACCCTTGCTTTAACCCTTTTGACCACCCTTGACACTTCAAAGCAATTGATCACTTTCCACGTCTACAAATCAAACAATGATGATTGGTGTATAAGACACATCGTATCGCCTTAAGTTCTAGTTATAGTGAGTTATGAGTAGTGACCTGCGGGGGCGCCTGCAGGAAGGCCACGTTGATCTCGTCTCCGCGGAGCGTGCTCTTGCGGCAGTCTGGAACAACCGACTAGTAAGTACCCCACTACACACCCTCTGAGACAGGCTGGTTGTGGTAGAGGATTGTGGTTTACAGTAAGATTTATTTTTTTAAATACTATACCTAAGCGATGGATATTCAGTATTAATGAGACTGGATCGGCTTAACATTAATATCGAATAATAATTTTTTGCTACTAATTATTAATGATTACAATTTTTATACTTATTCATTTTTATATACCCTCCCCTGCATCATCAATAGACAACTGAAAAAAAACCGTGTATATCGCGACACCCGATGTATCAACATGGCATAGGTACGACATTATAATGTTATTCTGTAAAGGTAACTGACTTGCGTCCATGGTGAGCTCTTCGCAGGAGGAATTTGGTGTGAGTGAGAGGGCGCTGCCGGGTGTGAGGCTGGCGGAGTCGCGCGGGTCGGGCGGCGGCAGCGCTGCCGGCGAGGAGCCAGCCAGCGCCACCGCGCCCACCATCGCGCCCGCCGCCACCGCGCCTGCCGCGCCGCCCATACCGCCCATACCCGCCGCGCCCCACTGCGCCTTCTCCCATCTGATACAAACATTACATGTTTACACACAATCACATTGTATAGCAAAACACAAACGCACACTTCGAACACTGCACCAAACAGTACCTTGGGACACAGTGCGAATACACACACGGGCAAAGCTATTAACCAATAACTACTTCTAATACTTAAGGTAAACACAGGCATACACTGATGTAAGTAGTAAGGGATTCACCGATACTGGAGCAGGTTCGACGGCCGGTCCGCGGCGCTCCGGCGGCTGATGGCCGACGTTTTCGATTGCTCCAGATTCGGCGAATAAATCCGCGGATTAATTAAATACCTACCGCGAATTAATTTGATACCTACCGCGGATTAATTTGATACCTACCGCGGATTAGTTTGATACCTACCGCGGATTAACTTGATACCTACCGCGGATTAATTTGATATCGACCGCGGATTACTTTGATAACACCCGCGAATAAAAATTATATCGTCCGCGGAATCCGTTTCATATCACCCGCGAGGTAGGTATGAACCACGAATTTGTTCATGGTCTACGGTTCCCTTAAGCTTGTACTTTTTCCCTGTTCGTTGTGCTTTTAACTTTCTACTTTCTATCGGCGATCCTTTTTTTTATTTGAAGGATGCAAAGGTCTTTGTCGCGTATTTCTATTAACTCGTGTTTCTACGCAAAAGCCGTTTAAAATTACTTAATAGTTACCCTTTACGCATTACGAGCATTGTTTATGATAGATAAAGCAACATTTTCCCTGTTTCGTTGTGTTATTGACTTTCTACTTTCTATCGGCGACCCTTTTTTATTTGAAGGATGCAAAGGTCTTTGTCTCGTATTTCTATTAACTCGTGTTTCTACTTAAAAGCCGTTTAAAATTACTTAATAGTCGCCCTTTACGCATTACGGGCATTGTTTATTATAGATAAAGCAATCGTTACAATACACCATACCTTTCTCAAATTCTAGGTAAAACCCTTTGGGTCTTCTCATTGTCATAATAATTACGGTTCCCATTATTCACATTACCTGATATTACGTATTCAACGGAACATTTAAGGTGAAAGTCGAAACATGTTGGATCTTGTCTGCAAGGAAACAATACTCCCTCTCCATATAAAAGACCGACGCAAAATCACATGGTATCGTATTCCACTCTGTGCTCTGCTCGAAGTGTGATCTCCAGTTGTTTGTAACAGTGAAGTGATAGTAAAATTGTGAAATAGTTAAATAGTGAAAGTGTTATAAAAATGAATGTAAGTACCTTTATATACTTTGATCTAAAAGTGTTGTAACCAGATGTTTCATTAATTGTTTATGCCATGTGTTGTCCACCAGGTTAATACATTTTAGCTATCTTTGATGTCTTATTAATTTATCATTGTTACTAATGTGTACATGTATACTTCGCATACCTATAAGTATTTATCATACAGTACTTACTTAACCGATAATTAAAACAGTTTCATTTCATTTTGTTACAGTTTTCTGAAAATACTTTCAAAAACTACTATTATGCTGAAGAAATCGACGAACCTAGTGATGAAGAAGGTACACTCGCCTTTAAAGTCAAAAAAGCGATATTAGCAAATAAAAGACCGATCGAATGCAACAGCATTGATGAGTTCTTCGAAAAACCAAAAAAGAAGAAGACAACAACAAGAAAGTCATCCAGTGTTGGTCGATCGACGAGCGGTGGTGTTTCATATATCCGATCAAACAGCGATGACAACAGTTCTGCATCACATCTCATAAAAATTGAGGTGTATGAAGTGAATAAAATAAAAAACATCGCACCGACGGAACATTGGAAACACGCTGATGTGCGAGTTAAATATTACGCGGAAAACGACAGTGATAAGAACTTGCAAAGTGTCAAGGACACTATATACAATATAACCAAACAGTTGGCTAGTAAGGACGATTGTGTGAAATATTTTATAGACACAGACAAATGAACAAAAGTGCCAGTGCGTATCAATGTTTTAATATCATAACTTTAATCATATGCTTTGTACTACTATTATTGAAATAAGAAACTATTATTGTATTAACTGTACTTAAGAATCTACCTGTTTAAATTTAACTTACATTGTATTGTATTTAAACTTTGTACTCTTTTAAGTTACATACTTAATAGATTAATTTGTTTTTGATTCTAGAACTCTTTGTGAATTGTGTTATTGCTAAGTATTATTGTAAATAGTTATAAGTCTTTTTAGTGTTTTTTCATGCTCATGCTTACGATTGTAAAGTTATTGGGAACATTCATAAATTGTTTGGAAAAAAGTGGATAGCTTAGAATGTAATTACATTGTTTTGGGTAGTATATAAGCGTTGAAATAACTTAAAATATACTGAGACATTCCTTACCATGGATACAAGCTGTGATTTATACAACATGGAACTCGTCGCACTTCTCGAAAACATCGAATCAATGGATCTGATGTCATCGCAATACGACAAAGAACTGTACGAGCTCTGTGATAAAATGGAACAAAGACAAGTTGAAACGTGAGTAAAACATTTTTTATTATTTTAAGACTAGTTGCAACATGTTTTGGGAATCCATGAAGAGGGGATACACTTAAAGTATTTATAATGGTTCGAACATCTTGCACAATCATTCAACTTGTTTCTTCCGTTTATATTTTTAACATTGAAGTGCAACCAAAATGTACCACTCACTTGATATTTCTACTTTATCTCAGAGTGAGATTGCAAGTTTCGATAAAAAGATAATTTTACATAAATATCATCGTTTCATACGGTTTTGGTATATATTAAATGTTTTGCCAGAATCAATGTTGGGAGATCCTGATATTTCTCCTTATTATACACCATGTAGTGGACATAAAATCTCAAAACAAACTCATTCCGATGAGGATGATATTGATGGTGTATTATCAATAGAAGCATATTGTTTGCAGTGTAAATAACAAATAATGTTAGTATCTATTTAAATAATAGAAACATAGTAGCATATTTATTTCGTGAGATAACATTTTTTTAACAGTTTTCTTATCCATCAGATCTATGCAGAATGGAGAAGGCAGCAGGAAAAGATTAGCGCCAACTGAATTGTTTGAAGAGGATCCATTAAAGAGAAGAAAAAATATTCATCTTGAAGCTCCTTCGACATCTACATCGTCGCTGGATAACATTTTAAATGTAAGTACAGAACAGCATAATGATAAAATTGAATGTCCTGAGTGTCACATATATGTGTCAAAAAAATATATGACCAGTCACTATAAGAGCAATAAACATAAAAATAATTTAATTAGAAGAGATAATAATCTACCTAATGTTCAATTCATTGATAGTGCTTTCGGTAATAGAATTATTACATATCGAGTGAAATCTAGTTTAGTTTCTGATACACAGCTTGAATCACCTGAATTATTTTTACAAAATATTAAAAAAATAATTTATACATTACTAGAACGATCTATCTTAGAATATTCTGTTGTAAAAGTTAATTTTATTCTCAATGCGGATTTCACACAAGAAACAAAAAATCTACACAATATTTTTGATTTTCAAATTTCAAACTATCTTGTTTGTCAAGGTGATGACAAAGATATTATTTTCTCATCTATAATTACCGAAATAACAAACAAAATGACCAATTTCCAAAAAAAAGGTAGTGGATGGAGTTTAGTTAAAATAAATCACTTGGATATGAATGTCAACAAATTTAACCCATTGCGTGGATCTTCATACATAGACCTACCGTTAGATATAAAACATAAGAAAGCTGTAATCAATGTTCAAAATAACGATCACGAATGCTTTCGTTGGGCAGTTTTGTCAGGATTATTTCCAGCTACTCATAGTTCCAATAGGGTATCATCTTATGTAATACACAAAAACAAACTAAAATTTGATAACCTATCGTTTCCTATAAAAATTAATGACATCCATAAGTTTGAAAAATTAAATAGTATAAGTATTAATGTTTTTGGATTACAATATGATTCAATAAGCAAATCAAATAAAGTTGTGGGTCCATTACACTTTACGAAACACCGTAAAAATACTCACTTAAACTTATTGTATATATCTCAAGGTTCTAAAGGTCATTTCTGTTATATTAAAAACCTTTCGAGATTATTATCTAAACAGTTATCGACTTCTGAACATGCAGTTCATATTTGTGATGGGTGTTTATTAAATTTCACGTCATTAGATAATTTAAAACGACACCAAGAAAATGACTGTTTCAATGTGTGCACAAATTTACCATCGGAAAACGATAGAAAAAGAAACTGGTTTAATGAATTAATACCATCAAACCACATTTCATTTAACAACTATGAACGTAAATTAAGAGTTCCATTCGTTGTGTATGCTGACTTTGAAGCATTTTTAAAACCAATAGAGAGTTGTTCTAACAATCCAAATCAATCATCAACTGTTAATATTCAAAAACATGAAACGTATAGTTTTGGGTATTATGTTAAATGTTCTTATGATGATAATCTTTCAGTATATAGGTCTTATACAGGGCAAGATTGTGCGCTAAAATTTATGCAATTCATTTACGCAGATTTAGAAAATATTTGTAAAAAGAATTCTTTTGTCAAATCACCATTACCGTTAACTGAAGAAAATAAAATAAATATCAATCAAAGTGAGTCTTGTTACATTTGTGCTACTAAATTAAACGTGGATAGAACAATATCTTATAATTGGCATACTGGTGCATATGAAGGTGTAGCTCATAGAGTATGCTCTCAGAAATACAAAGCTCCTAATTTTGTGCCAGTGTTTTTACATAATTTAAGTAATTATGACGCTCATTTCATAGTGCATGGTCTTGATTTCGAGAAAGGTGACATTGAACTTATTCCTGAGAACAAGGAAAAATATATTTCTTTTTCTAAAGTTTTACAAATCAATAACAGAGTTATAAAATTACGATTTCTTGATTCTTTTAAATTTATGTCAAGTAGCCTTAACAAATTAGCTCAGAACTTATTACTTGAACAATTTCGTGAACTCAAATTAAAATATCCATGTGAAGAAGATTTTAAACGTTTAATAAGAAAAGGTGTTTATCCATACGAATACATGACGACATTTGAATCTTTAAAAATAACTTCTCTTCCCACTCGCGATCAATTTTATAGTTCTTTAAATGATAGTCACATTACAGAAAGTGAATACCATCATGCTCAAGACGTGTGGAATCATTTTAATTGTAAAAACATGGGTGAATATTCAGACCTGTATTTAAAAACAGATGTATTGTTGTTAGCAGATATATTTGAAAACTTTAGGGATGTCTGTCTTAAAACATACGGTTTAGATCCTGCCCACTATTATACAGCACCTGGTTTAAGTTGGGATGCTATGTTAAATTTTACCAAAATAAATGAATGAATGAATGAATGAATGAAAACTCTTTATTGCACACCACATTATACAAAAATTAAATAAATAAAAAATAGATTTAGAACTGAATCGTGCGACAATAGGCGGTCTTATCGCTAAAAAGCGATCTCTTCCAGACAACCTACACTGATTGTGAGAGATATATGAAGTGAAGAAAGGGGTGTATACATAACAATTACTATTACTAGACTTATCTAATATATTATTATACTTAAATACAATATATAAACTATAAGATTTAAAGTAATACAATTAATAATTTTATATTATTAATAAATATTATATATATATATATACGATATCACTTAATAGTTACTTAAAGAAAGATAGTGACTTTTCACTCGTTGTCTAAAAACGTATAGTGATGGAGCTTTCCTGATAGGTAAGGGCAATGAATTCCATAAGCGAACAGCCTGCACAGTAAAGGAACTGTCATAGAATGTGCTGTCATGCAGAGGAGTCTTGAGTTTTAGGTTTTCTGACGACCTTAAAGAATGGGAATGAGAGTTATGAAGAAAGTTAAAACGTTCTTTGAGATAATGGGGAGAGGAGGGATTAAACAAAATATTAAATAGAAGAGAAAGAATGTGAGTATTCCGACGGAAACGAATAGGGAGCCACTTGAGTTTAGAACGAAATTCAGAAATGTGATCATATTTGCGCAAGCCAAATATAAATCGTATACAAAAATTCTGGAGACGCTCAAGTTTATCAAGTTGAACTTGTGATAGGTCTAAGTAGCAGACGTCCGCGTAGTCAAACACAGAAAGCAGTAAAGATTGTGCTAGCGCAATCTTGGTAGCAGTTGGAAGAAAATTTCGAAGCCTGTTCAAAGATGCAGCTGAAGCAAAGAGCTTACGACTCACCGCTGCGAGCTGTGGGTCCCATGATAATCTGCGATCAAATATTACCCCCAAGTTTTTAACAGTCTCGCTGTAAGGGATTATGACCCCATCAAAAACTACTGGAGAGAGAATAGGCCAGTCGATTTTACTTACCAGACGAGAGCTTCCCATTATAATTACCTGGGTTTTGACCGGGTTAACTTTTAGGCCAAAGCGCTTACTCCAATCGGATATGGAAGATAAGTCTGAATTGACAATCGCAATGGCATTATTTAATTCAGATATCGGAGCCTGAGTATAAATTTGAAGGTCGTCTGCATAAAGGTGATAGGAACAGGAAAGATTTAGAGATATGGAGTTAATAAAGATAGCAAAGAGCAAAGGAGAGAGGACACCGCCTTGCGGTACGCCGGCTTGAGAATCACACCACGACGAAACGTTATCGTCAAGGCGAACCCTTTGCCTGCGACCATACAGGTAACTGCTAAACCAGTCGATTACCGACGGAGATATACCAATGGAACGGAGCAAGGCAAGAAGAATATCGAAGTCGACAGAATTAAAAGCATTACTGAAGTCCAGTAACGATAAAACAGTGAGCTGCCCTTTTTCCATTCCGAAACGAATATCATCAGTGATCTTGACTAGGGCAGTTACTGTACTGTGGCCGGGGCGGAAACCAGATTGATAGGAGTTTAAAAGGCAGTGTCTAGAGATAAAGGAATTAAGTTGGGAGTGGACAAGACGCTCAAGAACTTTAGAAAGAAAGGGAAGAATAGATATAGGACGGTATTCAGAAAAGTTATGAGGGTTAGGTTTTTTAGGAAGAGGAATGATTTGAGCGTCTTTCCAATTAGAGGGGAAAACTCCATTAAGAATGGAAAAGTTAAGAATGTGACAGATCGAGGGCAGAATGATATCCAAGATAGGTACTAGCATATTTCGGCTAATACCATCAACTCCGACTGCATTCGATGTCACGGAGTTAATGCTTTTCTTAACATCACAAGCGGTGAATTGTTTGAAAATAAAAGGAGAATAGCTGGGAACAGGTAAAGAATTGAGGTTGGTAATAGTATGGTTCTTAATTGAAGGATCTATATAGGAACAGGAAGAAAAGTGCAGATTAAGAAGATTAATGTCAAGACTAATGGATGGTGTGTTCAGTTTAGATTTGCCAATTCCCAAAGACCTGAGGAATTTCCAGACCTTAGCTGGGTCTTCTTCTTCAACCGAACTATGAATGTAGCGGCGATAAGCATCTCTACACACTCTATTGCAGCGGTTGCGTAGATTGACGTATTTAGTTTTAGTGTCATCATTAGGACGAGATTTATACTTCGATTTTGCAGCGGCTTTTTTATGCATTAAGCCCCGGATGTCCGTAGTAAGCCATGGTGCAGGGAGATGTTTCCGCTTGATAGCCCGTAACGGGGCATGGTAGTCATAAAGCTGTGTTATCAATGAATTGAAAATAGCAACTTTATTATCCATGGAGTCAGCTTCGACAACGGGCGACCAGTCAATGCTAACAGCATCACGACGAAAGGCATCTCTATCCATGCCAGCAAAATTACGCTGCAATACTATTTTTGGTTTGACTTTAGGCGGACGAATTTTGTAGGATAAAAACAGCAAGTCATGATACGAGAACTGATCAGCCGAATGTTGACCATGTTTCGCAACAAGCTGAGGAGAATTCACTAGCATGATGTCGAGAAGTGATGGCGTGGAATTGGGGAAATGGTGCGTAGAACTGAGTGGTAAAATATGCATATTGCAAGATTTTACCACAGTTTCCAACGAAAAGGATCGGTGACCCTTTTTTAAGAGACAAGTGTTGAAGTCACCCATGATAATAACATGATCATAAGAAGGGACTAGATTTTCTAGCATCTTTTCAAAAGAAGAAAAATAATTAATAAGTGCAGAAGGGCTATAGTAGACTCCGAGAAGAACTTTAGAATGTGACAGGGTAAGTTCGATGAAAAGATGCTCGCCGGCGTACGGAGGTGGCGGCTGTGGCGAAATGCTAACAACGGAAAAGGGAATATGAGCACGGAGATAAATAGCCACACCACCACCACCTTTGCCAGTGCGATCATTGCGGATGAGACGAAAGCCAGGAAGAGAGTAAGACGTTGAAGGAAGACATGGCTTGAGCCAAGTTTCGGAGACTAAAATAGCATGAATATTCTTGTGATTAAAGGAGGCCAACATATCAGAGAAATGAGCCGGAATACTCTGTGCATTAAAATGGACGAGGTTAAAATTATTAGGTACGTCAGAAAACTGACTCTCAAGAGACTCAGAAAGTGAGGGGATACTGTGAAAACTCTCATCACTAGCGTCACCAGCGTCAGAGGATAAAGAAGTAAAGTGTTCACTATCATCGCGGTTATCGTTATAAAGAACCTGCAACATAGTACCGTATAAGTAATATCTATGTATACTATAAATAAAATATATAATCTTATGTATGTACCTAAATAATATTAAAATAATCTTAAATAACAATATAGTACACTATGCTAGACTGAACCAGCCAGAACTATTCTGCCGGTAGTGTTATATTAAAAAATACAGTAGTAATCGTACATTAACAATTATACAGAAGCCAATTTATAGCAAACCACTTTAGATATAAAAATGTTAACTTAACAAAACAGACAAAAAAAGAAAAAAAAATACTGTGTTAAACGCACAGAATAAATAAAGTTATTTATTTTGTGGTTAAACGTCATCGTACAATTTTAGCAAATTATTTAATGTTAATAATCTGTGCTAGAATGTCATCTTTTACCATAGAGTTAAAACGTCCACGGTCAAAGTGACATACACAAAAAAAAAAAAAAAAAAAACTATGTTTTATCTTGTCAAATTTAGAACTTTTAACAGATATCGACAAGGTTACGTTTATAGCGAATAATATTCGGGGGGGTATATCACAATGCAGCAATAGACATGCAGTGGCAAATAACATGTTTATGTCGGAATACGATTCAGATAAACCATCTTCATTTTTGATGTACTTAGACGCAAATAACCTTTATGGTTGGGCTATGTCCCAATGTCTCCCAACAGGCAAATTTGAATGGGTCGATATAAATACAGATTTTAATATAGCCGATGATGCCAAACATGGTTTAATTTTGGAAGTAGATTTAGAATATTCAAAAAATTTACATGATTTTCATTCAGATTTTCCATTTTGTCCAGAAAACGTATGTTTAGGAAACAGCAAAGACAGGAAACTGATCCCAAATTTAAAAAATAAAAAAAATTACGTCATTCATTATAGAAACCTTAAGCAATGTTTAAAAAATGGTCTCCGATTGGTTAAAGTACATAGAATTTTAAAATTTGAACAATCCGCGTGGTTGAAAAGTTACATAGACTTGAATACTCATATGCGTTCATTAGCCACTTCAGATTTTGAGAAAGATTTTTTTAAACTTATGAATAATTCTGTTTTTGGTAAAACAATGGAAAATGTAAGAAAACGAGTTAATGTCAAATTAATTAATCATTGGTTAAATCGTGGCAAAACTCAAGGTGCTCAATCTTTGATAGCAAGACCAGAATTCCATAGTTTATCTATATTCTCAGAGAGCTTAGTTGCAATACAATTAAATAAAACTAACGTTTTATATAATAAACCAATTTACCTCGGTTTTTGTATTTTAGATATATCTAAAACATTACTATACGATTTCCATTACGATTATATGAAAATGAAATATCAAGATAATATTAAGTTACTATATACTGATACCGATAGCTTAATATATCAAATATTTACGCAAAATTATTATGCTGATATAAAACTTGATTTAGTCAACTACTTTGATACGTCCGACTATCCACCAAATAATCAATATGGTTTACCATTATTGAATAAAAAACGGTTAGGTTTTTTTAAAGACGAAAATAACGGTAAAATTCTTAAAGAGTTTGTAGGTCTTCGCTCTAAAATGTATGCAATGGATGTGCAGAATAAATGTATATGTAAAGCAAAAGGGATTAACAAAAGTGTAACAAAAAAATTTTGTCTTACCGATTATAAATCATGTTTATATGAAAAGAAAACGCAATACAGTGAAATGATAAGATTTAAATCAATTAAACATGCTATATATACACAAAAAATTAATAAAATATCTTTATCACACAATGACACAAAACGTTATTTAATAGAAAATTCAACAGATACTCTTGCATGGGGTCATTATAAAATAAAGGACATTTGATTTTATCAACGATTTCTGTACAACGAAAATATGTATGTTAATGTGTGTGTGTGTTTTAATTGTGGTTTTTAATAACTTAAAGTTCTGTCTTTATTATGTACTATCTTTTTTCTTTATTTTTTTACTATGACAACTGTTTTGTATAATATCATGAAAAATTAGATGTAAATTTTAATGTATGTAGTTAGTTATTTGTTATACCTGATTTAACTTTATTTTATAATAATTTTCTTACTGTAATATTTTTCAAAACAGCTATGAACTGTATGTGATCATTTTTCAAAGTATTTGTGTATGTAATCTTTGTATATAAAACAAAATCAAATATAATACATTCAATCGTAACTTCTAGTTTTATTCATTCCGAAACGCTTTTCGAGTTCACACGTGCATTTAAAAATGTTTCATTTTTATCATCCTTTTACTGCCATAGTTGCAGGTCCAAGTGGATGTGGAAAGTCTAATTTTGTAACAAACTTTATTAAACATATTAATGAGGTGTGCAACACCAATTTTCATCAAATTACTTGGTGTTTTGATGAAATGCAGCCCTTATATAATTTACCAAATGTAAACTATTATCAGGGTATACCAGATTTGAATATGTTTGATGGAAAGGAAGCTAACCTTATTATTATCGATGATCTCATGAGGGAATCTGATGGTCGCATTGTTGACATATTTACCAAAGGTAGTCATCATAGGAACTTGAGTGTATTTTACATTACTCAAAATTTATTTCATCAAGGTAAAGGACAAAGAGACATTTCTTTGAATTCAAACTACATAATTTATTTTAAAAACCCACGTGATAAAACTCAAATACGTTACTTAGCACGACAAGTATCACCAGAAAATAGCAAATTCATAGAAGATGCTTACAGAGATGCTACAAAAGAAGCACATGGCTATTTGATGATAGATCTAAAACAAGACACTTTTGACATGTGTCGAATTAAATCAAAGATATTTCCATCTGATGGTCATTCTACAGTGTACATTCCCACAAAAGAGTTTAAATATGTCAAGAACCAACCAATACCCGTCATTTACGAATGATGGATCGACGCTTAAAGACGCATGAACACTTATTAAATGCTCTTTATAAACTTAAACCAAAACATCAACAAGCTCTTTTAAAAGTCTGTAACGAAAACAAAATTAATTTTATATGTGAATGTATTCATAACGTTTTACAAGGAAATATAAAACTTGAAGAAAAATCAAAGAGTAAACTACAAAAGTATAAAAATCTACTACGAAAATTGGTACGTAAAAGTACAAATAAAATAAGAAAGAATATTATAGTTCAAAAAGGTGGTGCATTTCTTCCGATTATATTGGGTTCTATTTTGAGTGGATTGATAAGTGGACTAGTTTAAAAATGGAACACGCCAAAAAAATGCTGTTAGTTGATCCAAGCTTAATAGATAAGTTAAATCAAAAAAGAAATGAAAATCCTACCTCTCGTTTAGATAGTGAAATGGAAAAAATACTCGACAGTAATATGGATGATCGAAAAAAGTGTAAATTATACTTACAAATTTTACAAAGATATCTTCACTTTATGGAAGAAGATCGTCGTCCCATTGAACTCCCTATAATAACTTCAAATGACGATAACATTAAACCCACATCTGAAAGCTGGAAATTTTTTAATATAAATAATGATATCAAGAATAAAGATGTAGTTGTCAGTCAGACACTGAGTGATGAAGAGAAGCAACAAGAAAGTTTTACACTCGAAAAAAAACCTTCCTACTCAACAAAACAAATTTTAAATTTAATACCAAAAACATATGTAAAAAAAGGTGAGTTGTTATTGAATTCGGTGTCACTAAATAAAAACAAAATTTATTGGAATGATGCTGGCACAGTGATTGTAGATAATGAAGTGATTCCTAACAGTAACATTATCGATTTAGTAAGCGATACACTGCGACCATTAAAAAACAACGACCCACCTGGTTGGGAAAAATTTGCTAAAGCGTTAAAGGATTTAAAAGTACCTTTAACATATATTGGCAATCCAAAAAGACGTGAGTACATAGCTCGACTTCAAAACGCCATCGAAGAACAACCGCCACAAAACACAGAGGTATATTTGACGCCAACGAGCGAAGATAAACACGCAAATAAAATTAAGAAAAAGATTGATTGGGAAAAATGGACCCCTTATTAGAATTAGATCAAATTTATTATGATGTATCACACCCAGCTGGATATAGCAATATCGACAAATTATCAAAAGCTATGAAAGGTAAAATGAAAAAGGAAGAAGTTAAAAACTGGTTGCAATCCCAATCTACGTATACACTCCACAAACCAGTACATAGAAAATTCCCTCGGAACAAATACGTTCTCTCTAATCTCAATGAACTTTGGCAAGCTGACTTAAGCGACATGCGGACTTATTCTAAAGATAATAAAGGTTTCAACTACATTCTTTGTGTTATTGATGTTTTTAGTAAATATGCATATGCTAGACCCTTGAAAAAGAAAAATTCAGAAACCGTAAAAAAGTGTTTCGACAGTATATTTAATGAAGCTAATACTACACCCACTCACATTCAATCTGATAAAGGCACTGAATTTGTATCGAAAGATGTTCAAAGATACTTTAAAACAAAAAACATAAATTACTATACGACAAATAATCCAGACATCAAAGCAAGCATTGTAGAAAGATTTCAAAGAACGCTAAAAATGAAGATGTGGCGCTATTTTACACACAAGAATACACATAAATATATTGATATTTTGCAGAATTTGATACACTCTTACAATCATAGTTTCCATTCTAGTATTAAAATGTGTCCTTCAGATGTTAATTCTAATAATATAATGACAGTTTGGAGTAATTTATATGAAAAATCTGAAAAATCATCAAAAACTATACTACCTATGTTTCATGTCGGTGACCATGTCAGAATAACTAAATATAAACATGTATTCCAAAAAGGTTATGAATCTAATTGGAGCGATGAAATATTTGTGATTTCTTCTATAATAGAACGTACTCCGTGGCCCGTTTATACCATAAAAGATTTAGATGGTGAGGAGATAGTAGGAACGTTTTATGAACGAGAATTACAAAAGGTCATTTATGACCCCACCATTGAACACAAGATTGATAAAATAATTCGCTCTCGTTACTCTGGCAGCAGACAACAAGTGTTAGTTAAGTGGAAAGGTTATCCAAACAAATTTAATAGTTGGATTTTAGCTTCCAGTTTAAAAAAAATATGATTAAAGATTTTTATTTAACTTTACTTAGCAATAGTTCAATGGAATATTTTCCTGAGAACAAAACATCAATTTTTTCAACAAAATTACCCAAACCCATAATATTGGAAGGAGAATGGTGTGTAGGAATCGTTGAATTCCAATATCCATGCACCATGTTTACTGTTCAAGATCATGAGAATGTTATTTACATAACAAAAATCATGAAAATGCCCAATGAAGACAAACTATCTACAGTTTATTATAAGACCCACATACCTGCCACAAACTATGATAATATTAACCATATTTTATCAGCATTAAATAATATAAGAGAAAAAATCAAATTCCGCTACGATAATATATCTAAATTCGTTTCTGTTTCTGTGTTAGACGAATCAATAAAATCTGTAACATTATCTCCTAAACTAGGCTTACAGTTGGGATTTGAACCAAACAGAAACCTTGTTGAAAAGAATTTAGCTAAATGTCCAGCTAATTTACATTTAGGGTTACCATCTCAACTATTCGTTTACTGTGATATAGTTGAACCTCAAATTGTAGGTGATGTAATGACACCTCTTCTGAGAGTAATACCATTAGATCCTTCAAAATACATCTATGGTGCCAATAAAATGCATGTATTTTCACCTCCTCATTACTTATCGGTAATGCGAAGAGAATTCGATACCATTGAAATAGATATAAGGTCAAGCACCGGACAAAAGATACCATTTCAATTTGGAACGGTGTGTGTTAAACTACATTTTAAAAAATTATAATGCATTTTGAACGCTCCAACATGATATGTCCTTATCAACGCTATTATTCTCATCAGGCTGGTTCAGGTATAGGGGTGGTATATAAAGGGGCGCCTTATCAAAAAGGACATGGAATTGGTAGTTTTCTTGGGGGATTGTTTAGGTCAGTTTTACCATTATTATCTAGCGGTGTTCGAGCTGTTGGTAAAGAGGCATTGAGCGCTGGTGTTGGTCTATTGACAGATATGGTTAGTGCGCGACCAATGGAAGATTCAATAAAAGCACGTCTTAAAGAAGTTGGTTCCAACTTAAAACGCAAGGCTGATGAAAAAATAGATAAAATCAATATGTCTGGATCCGGATATATAACAAAACGAAAACGTCTACCTGGAGTCAGTCCGTCGTTGACCGCGAAAGTGAAAGCTCTAAAAAAATCAAAAATTACTCAAAAACAAATCAAGGACATATTTTCTAACAATTAATCAAAATGTCTTTTTTACATAGTCATTCCTGTGAATGTATAAAGTCCGAATTGGATTTGTTTGCATTGCCGTCAACTCAAACTAGCATTGAAAGTGGAATTTGGATCCATTATAAACCAATTTCATCTCTTGCCGATGATGGTCCTATAGAATTTCAAATTCCTGGAGCAGGAGATGACTACATAGATTTATCTCATACGTTACTTCACTTGAAAGCGAAAATAGTAAATCAAGATAACACCAAACTAACCGCATCTACAGTCGTTGCTCCGGTGAATAATTGGTTGCACTCACTCTTCAGTCAACTTGATGTCTACTTAAATCAAAAACTTGTATCACCACCCAATAACACATATGCTTATCGTGCGTATATAGAAAACTTATTGAACTATGCTCCTGCAGCAAAAAAATCTCACCTCACCTGTGGTTTATGGTATGAAGATACAGCTGGAAAAATGGATTCCACCGATGATACTAATAAAGGATTTACTAAGAGGCAAGAATTAGCTAGTGAAAGTAAACTGGTGGTAGGTCTTTCATTATGTAAGAGGCCGTCTGGGTGGGTACCACCGCAATGTCTATTTCTACCGCCAAGCATCAGTGTACATGCACTGTTGTGTTTCGGTTTGAAGGACATTGTAGCCAGTAAAACTACTGGACATAATGAGACTTAACATCTTATGTCTCAGGATGACGAGCGCAGTGGAATGCCACACAGTACTTTGTAACTCAAGGTGCTGGATGGTGTTACTACTGTTTATGGGTGGTCGTATCGCTTACCATCAGGCGAACGGCATGCTTGTCTCGTCATTCAATGCAATAAAAAAAAAAAAAAAAAAAAAAAAAAAGAAATGGAAATGATTGGTCACTTACATGGTGATTTATTCAATCAAAAAAAATTTTTAATCAATGGTGTTGATATCGACGGTAGAAAGCGGAAATGTCGTATCTCGGAAAATGGCCAAAATGACTTATTACTATATTATTGATCAGAAAAAAAAAGCCGCGTCGAATGGTCTGGGTCTCGTCTTCTTACGAAGAAAAAAAATTATGATACGCCATCGATTTTTTTCTAGTTTTTGTACAGTTTATATAAAAAATTGCTGTAAATAGAGAAAAAAACGTTACATTTGAAAATAAAAGAGATACAACAATACGCCCAGTCTAAATAATTGTTACAACATTATTTTTCAATTATGGAGATTGATTTTCGGAGATACAGCATTTCTGTCGGCCCAAAATTTTACGTTGCCAGAGATGTGCGTATAATTATTGAAAAGTTACTACATTTCAAACATTGAATCGGATAGCGAAAATCACACTTACGTCATAGGAACAGAGTATTGTTTTTTTGTACAGTGATTAATACTTTGTCAATACGTCACTCTAGCCAGACCCGCTCCCGTCACTTCGCTCCTACCCCAACGTGTACCTTACCTACGCCATTCCGAACCAGTTTCTCGACTTCCAAAGCACTTCTTGAGCGACCGCTGCATCGCTCTCTTGCTAAACCCATAGTTTTGGCGTAGCGGGTGATCAGGGTGTACCGCACAGTTTCTTTCGAGGCGGCTTGCTTGTTGATCGGTTTCTTGCTTTGGGATCTGGTCGCCCTCTTCGATGCTTTTCATTGGTGGGAGGAGGCATCCGGACATGGGCAGCATCCGGCCCTGAAGAAGGTGGAGACCATGAAGGCTTCCCTACGTCGAGCTGACGTGGAGGAGTGGCGTATCAGGCCGGAGGCCCAGACAGCGGGGTTCAGGGTTGTCGCGGTAGTGCGCCCGGTTTACTGCGTGGCTGGACAGGCGCCATGGCCCGGCTACGTTTCACCTGATACAGATACTTACCGGGCATAGCTGCTTCGGTGAGTAACTGTGTCGAATAGTAGGCGCAGAGGTTTCGGCTGTTTGTCATCATTATGACAACTGCCCGCTGGATACGGATCAGTACACATTGGAGTTTTGGTCAGTCTGGGACGAGGAGCGCAGCGCTCTCAGAGCAGTCGTCGGAGGAGACCTCTCACTGCCGGCCGTGGCCGGTTCTATGGTCGGCAGCCAGAGGTCATGGCGTGTGATGGCCCACTTCTGCGAGGTGGTCCTCTAGCAGAAGGAGAGTGCCGAGAGGGATCAGGAGCGCGAAGATACCTCCCGCCACCAGAGGAGACGTAGAAGACGCTAGGTGGAGGACTGACCGGCATCTCCCACCGTATGGATTGGGGGCGTTTGGAGAAGTCCACCACGGTACGGTACGGTGCCTGTCGTAAAATACGACTAATAGGGGCCACCGGGGGTGGCGGGCGGGCGGCAGGGGGTACTATACCATACCATATCAGCCCTGTATTATATACTGCCCTCTGCTGAGCACG
This sequence comes from Sphinx pinastri, assembly GCA_947568825.1. Taxonomy (NCBI): domain Eukaryota; kingdom Metazoa; phylum Arthropoda; class Insecta; order Lepidoptera; family Sphingidae; genus Sphinx; species Sphinx pinastri. The sequence goes on along the minus strand of OX387627.1, from coordinate 234,108 downwards.
GGCCTCCTCTACAACTGAGAGGGTTTAGGCCTTAGTCCACCACGCTGGCCTAATGGGGGTTGGCGGACTTCACATACTTTCGAAATTCAGAGAACTTCTCAGATATGCAGGTTTCCTCACGATGTTTTCCTTCACCGTTAAAGCGAGCGATAATTTACAACGAAAACACACATAACTTTTTTAGAAAAGTCAGAAGTGGGTTTGGTCAGAACCCTTGGGTTTGGAACCTGCGGACATTTGTCTCGACAGTCCGTTCCACTCCCAACTAGGCTATCGCCGCTTCAAGCAGGGTAGTTCGTCTTTAATGTCGTATTATCTTTTAGTACAATGTTGCGATCTCAGTGATGGAAGATAGCGTGGAAAGTAGGTCTCACGCTGCCCTTGACGCCGATTTTTTCCAACTCCTCCCTATGTTTCTATTTGATTGATTTCATTGCGGGTTAAAGACAGATTAGTGTTCCCTGAGATTCGCCGAGCTTCACCGCTCGGTATCAGTGTTGAGTGTTGCAGTGGCGGGCGTGAGGGCGGGATAGTCACTGCCATTGATGCCGAAAGCGTAGTTCGATGCTTGGGGGATTCTGAGCCCCCCCACCCCCCAACAACAGGAGACAAATATAGTTAGAGTTGAATAGAAAAATTACTGTTTATTTTGTTTATTTATTTGTATTTTTTGTCCTTACATTCTTAAAAAGAAAATAAAAGCGTTTAGTAAAAGATACAGCATTTTATTTTTATAACTTTTATGATACTGCTTGTATGTAAGACGGGGTTTTTTTATAAACTAGTTCGATTAAATCATATACAGCAATATAAACATGATTGGCATGCTTTTTATTTGAGATACAGCAGATCCGTCGCATCGAAATCTTTATGTATCTTAGTTGGTCATACATTTCACCTCACAGATAAAACATTTCTGCTGCTCGACATTAAAACATCGACTGCTGTAACTAGTACAATATGAATGAAGTAGTAACTTTAGGATATTTCGGTTAACCGTGGAAAGTAAGGTTTAGATTTTTGGAAATATGTTCCAAATCTCAACTTTCTATCTTCACAAATTTACGAGTTATGAATTTTTTAAATCGTTTTTTGGCTCTGGTGTAAAGTTGGATATTTCGAGATACGACAAAATCGCTTTTTACCGTCGATATATGTGTTAAGTTAATTCGTTCTAGAGAAAATTTCAATCTCATGGCCTCTACAGGTGACCTTAAATTAAAGGTATCTATTACGGATGCATCTTTGATTATTCGTAGAGCACGAATCAATCCCAGCGTGTTACTTGCTCATCAAAAGGTCTTAGCTTCTACCACAGCTAAATACCCCATTACTCGAGCTGAAGTTAAAGTTTTAACAATACCATCAGGTGTTCAAGGAAAAACTCTAGATAACATTTTCTTAGGACAATTACCTAAAAGGTGTATAGTGGGATTTGTAAATAACGCTGCTTTCAATGGAAACCTCACTAAGAACCCATTAAACTTTCAAAATTATGACATCAATACTTTTAGTTTATATATAGACGGTCAACAAATACCATCAAAGGCTTTACAACCCTCATTTGAGAACAAAATTTTTACTTCAGTATATCATACATTGTTTTCTGGAACAGGTATACACTTTCTCAATGAAGGTAATGGGATATCCCGAGAACAATACGCTGAAGGGTATTGTATGTTAGCGTTTGATTTGACACCTGATTTATCAGCAAACTCTGCAAGTCATTGGAATCTTGTAAAGCATGGTAGTGTGAGATTAGAAGTGCGTTTTGAAACAGCTTTATCACAAACTATTAATTGCATTGTTTATGCGGAGTTTGATAATGTTATTGAAATAGATAAAAACCGCAATATTTCAGTAGATTATAGTAGTTAAGAACACAAAATTAACTGTTTAAGATTAGATTAAGCGTGAATAATGTAATTCAGATTTGTTGTTAGATTTAAGTTACCAATAAAACGAATTCATAAAATATTAAGTTCTTTGTTTAACTATAATCCTTGCAACCCCACAACAAGAGTCAACTTGGCTGATAAGTACCATAATAGTGTCTTGTTAACCTTATATGAGACATTACCACTTTATCATTCGACCTGATAAGATTCTGCAGCGATACGGTGAATAAAAATGAATACAATAGAAATACAGAATTACTTAAAGAAAATTGATCCAAGTATTGAATATAATGTATATGCAGCCAATCGTCTACCAATATATGTGGTAACTCCTACATACGTAGTTAGCAACTTAGACTCTGATAACAAACCAGGTTCTCACTGGGTCGCCATACACATAGATAAGAATGGTTTTGAACAGTACTTTGATTCATACGGTCGACCACCTCAAGGATACCACCGAATGTTTTTAGCGAGAAATTCTAGAATGTGGAATTACAATACAAGTCGAATTCAAAATGACTTTACTATAGTTTGTGGAGAGTACTGTTTAATGTATCTGTATTATAAATACTATGGTAAGAGTCTCAAAGATTTTCAAATATTATTTAGTGATAATACAATATGCAATGATGTGTTTTTAAATGGTTTATTTAAATCATGTTTTGAGGTGAATAAATGAAATATGAAAATGAATGAATGATTTTTCTTTATTGAAGATTAATAACCCCATACAATACTTATAATTCTTCCAAACAATTTATGAATGTTCCCAATAACTTTACAATCGTAAGCATGAGCATGAAAAAACACTAAAAAGACTTATAACTATTTACAATAATACTTAGCAATAACACAATTCACAAAGAGTTCTAGAATCAAAAACAAATTAATCTATTAAGTATGTAACTTAAAAGAGTACAAAGTTTAAATACAATACAATGTAAGTTAAATTTAAACAGGTAGATTCTTAAGTACAGTTAATACAATAATAGTTTCTTATTTCAATAATAGTAGTACAAAGCATATGATTAAAGTTATGATATTAAAACATTGACACGCACTGGCACTTTTGTTCATTTGTCTGTGTCTATAAAATATTTCACACAATCGTCCTTACTAGCCAACTGTTTGGTTATATTGTATATAGTGTCCTTGACACTTTGCAAGTTCTTATCACTGTCGTTTTCCGCGTAATATTTAACTCGCACATCAGCGTGTTTCCAATGTTCCGTCGGTGCGATGTTTTTTATTTTATTCACTTCATACACCTCAATTTTTATGAGATGTGATGCAGAACTGTTGTCATCGCTGTTTGATCGGATATATGAAACACCACCGCTCGTCGATCGACCAACACTGGATGACTTTCTTGTTGTTGTCTTCTTCTTTTTTGGTTTTTCGAAGAACTCATCAATGCTGTTGCATTCGATCGGTCTTTTATTTGCTAATATCGCTTTTTTGACTTTAAAGGCGAGTGTACCTTCTTCATCACTAGGTTCGTCGATTTCTTCAGCATAATAGTAGTTTTTGAAAGTATTTTCAGAAAACTGTAACAAAATGAAATGAAACTGTTTTAATTATCGGTTAAGTAAGTACTGTATGATAAATACTTATAGGTATGCGAAGTATACATGTACACATTAGTAACAATGGTAAATTAATAAGACATCAAAGATAGCTAAAATGTATTAACCTGGTGGACAACACATGGCATAAACAATTAATGAAACATCTGGTTACAACACTTTTAGATCAAAGTATATAAAGGTACTTACATTCATTTTTATAACACTTTCACTATTTAACTATTTCACAATTTTACTATCACTTCACTGTTACAAACAACTGGAGATCACACTTCGAGCAGAGCACAGAGTGGAATACGATACCATGTGATTTTGCGTCGGTCTTTTATATGGAGAGGGAGTATTGTTTCCTTGCAGACAAGATCCAACATGTTTCGACTTTCACCTTAAATGTTCCGTTGAATACGTAATATCAGGTAATGTGAATAATGGGAACCGTAATTATTATGACAATGAGAAGACCCAAAGGGTTTTACCTAGAATTTGAGAAAGGTATGGTGTATTGTAACGATTGCTTTATCTATAATAAACAATGCCCGTAATGCGTAAAGGGCGACTATTAAGTAATTTTAAACGGCTTTTAAGTAGAAACACGAGTTAATAGAAATACGAGACAAAGACCTTTGCATCCTTCAAATAAAAAAGGGTCGCCGATAGAAAGTAGAAAGTCAATAACACAACGAAACAGGGAAAATGTTGCTTTATCTATCATAAACAATGCTCGTAATGCGTAAAGGGTAACTATTAAGTAATTTTAAACGGCTTTTGCGTAGAAACACGAGTTAATAGAAATACGCGACAAAGACCTTTGCATCCTTCAAATAAAAAAAAGGATCGCCGATAGAAAGTAGAAAGTTAAAAGCACAACGAACAGGGAAAAAGTACAAGCTTAAGGGAACCGTAGACCATGAACAAATTCGTGGTTCATACCTACCTCGCGGGTGATATGAAACGGATTCCGCGGACGATATAATTTTTATTCGCGGGTGTTATCAAAGTAATCCGCGGTCGATATCAAATTAATCCGCGGTAGGTATCAAGTTAATCCGCGGTAGGTATCAAACTAATCCGCGGTAGGTATCAAATTAATTCGCGGTAGGTATTTAATTAATCCGCGGATTTATTCGCGGGTTCCGCGGGCCGAATCTGGAGCAATCGAAAACGTCGGCCATCAGCCGCCGGAGCGCCGCGGACCGGCCGTCGAACCTGCTCCAGTATCGGTGAATCCCTTACTACTGATGTAAGCATGGTTTTATTTCTTTGGTTGGCTTGGTTTTATTAGATTCGATGTAAGTAAGTATTTTACCATTACCCTTGACACTTCAGCAATGTTACATGCCGTGCGGCACGTAGCGGCTAAGTTAGAAGTTTACGCGCGTTGTTTGCGTCACAGTGGACAGTGTAGCGTTGGAACTGGCCCATACACGGTTAAGGCAAATGAAAACCACCAGTTACTGTCAATGAAATATCTGACTGCCTCGTTGGTGTAGTTATATTGCGTACGCGTTGCGACAACCGCTCAGATCCCGGGTTTGAAACCTGGTCGGGTAGGTGATATTGGATTTTTCTGCTCAGTTTCAGCTCTGAGTCTGGAATTTGTTACCGGTCTGGCGATGATCACATCATGTGACTGAACACGTACCTACCTATGGCGAAAAAAGGGTTTCCTAGTTGCATGTCTACCTATCCCTTCGGGGATAAAAGGCTTGATGTGTGTGTTTTTTTATGATATACAGGGCAAACGCGCATACGGTAACGTGCAAATATCTCTCAAACGCGTCTCTCTTGCGTCAGGACTCAGGATACACAGTAAATGCCTAGTGTATTTTATTTAAGTACCTACTTAATTAAAACGACTAAATTGAAAAAGCGTTATTATTCTTATAATCTGATGTCTTTAGGTGACGAGCGTAGAGTAGTGCGGACTGCGCAGGGCCGCAACATAGTTGGTAATTCAAAGTTATGGAGGGTATTGGCCGTGTTTTGTACCATCAGGCGAGAGGCCTGCTAGTCTCGGCAGCCGATCGCACAAAGATCCGAGATGGTGTAAGTATATGATAAAGCCGTGTATTTTTCTCGACAGTTATTTTCCTTCTCTTAACAACGCCATTACGCATCCGCGTCGTGCGGTTTATTATTTTAAGCAGCTTCCAAGAAACATTTGATGTCTGGATTTTGTGTAATTCTTAGGATAAATATCTCTATCATGAATCCAAGATTCATGATATTATACTTATTATACATAGGTATGTATAAGGGCGAAGAATGTTTAAACGCAAATCAACGAACGCGTAGGTACAGAGTATATTCTGAGTGGTAAATGGACACTAATTTTGCACGAATTAAGTTCATTACTGTTTTTTTTTTAATTTATTTATAATACTTTATTGTATACGTACATTAGAAAAATACAGTATATCCACTGTTTCAACTGCTTAAGAATTACTAGGTTTTATAAGAAGTTTTTTATTGGTGGTAGGTCTCTCGTATGCGATGGGTCGACTCTGCAATCTCTATTTCTACCGCTAAGCAGCAGTGTACATGCACTGTTGAGTTTTATTTTTAAGGATATGGAGGCCAGGGTACAAATTAATTATCAAATTACCGGAATAATAAGAAGCCAACGTGTTAATCTAGGACATGATCTACCCGTGTCCCGTGTGTCAAATTTCGTCCGAATCCGTTTCGTTGTTTTTGCGTTTACTTCTAGCAAACATACAAACATTTTCATAAACTTTCGCTTTTATAATATTAGTAAGAGTGTAATTCAATGACGAGACGAGCATGCCGATCGCCTGTTGGTAAGCGATACGAACGATCATAAATAATAGCAACACCATACAGAACTTTGAATTATGAAGTACTGCGTGGCACTCCGCTGCGCTCGTCACCCTGAGACATAAGGGTGTCAAGTCTCATAATGTATAGTAATTATACGTAGGCCACAATGTCACAAACTTTCTTATTTAGAATATTAGTAAGATAAGAAGTAAGATTGAAAATAATCAAGTAGTTTTAGTGTTGCGTACCATACTTTTCGTCAGCTAAAGGTTAAAAATGGACTAAGTACAGGATAAAAAGTGTGGAAGAGGTCATCAATGCCATCCCAGTACCTATATTGTACAATGTGGCACAGGTTTGATAAATGGTAGCAAATAAATCCTGGTTGGCCGCATTGAAATCCACACGAAATAAAACCCTTAAAAGTTAAATTTAAAGCTTGTGGTTAAATATATTTAAGCAATTGAACATTCTTTTATTATAATAAGTACTGCTAGGTACGTTCTATTTGAAAATGATCGGATTCGATATTAATATTTACCATACACGATTAAAAACATACATTGTAAAACGTTTACTTACACTGTTAGAGTCTCTGAAAACAATATGGTCACTACAAATGACGTCTCCAAAAGAAAAGCAAGTTCAAAATGGTTAGTTTGTACATCATAGATCTTGCATTGTAAGATGTAAACAATTCAGCGCTAAGACATAATATTTACCTGAAGGCTGCTTTTACTTTGGTCCATTTGGAGACCCGCGACTTCTCCACTTCCTTGGAGAACACTCCCTCTGACCTTCTCCGCAACGGAGTGCCAGGACTGACGTCACTGTCCTCTCCTCCTGCAGAGCGGGATCTCTGTTTCCTAAGCAGTGAGCCTCCGAATCTTGTGTGCCCCTTCCATTTGGACCCGGATCGCTTCATCCTGCCGCCGGTGATCATGGAGTCGAACAGCACCTGCCCGTACTCGCACTCCAGCTCAGCATCTAGCGCCTCCTGTATCAACTGCAACTCTTTATATTCATACTTGAGCTTTTCATTTTCAAGGTCAATCTTCTTGTGCGCGCTGTGAAGTTTTTTTAAATGTTTCACGTCTCTCAGCCTTCGCAGGAGCCGCGAGTTGTGTTCTTTTAAAGCTACCAATTGGTCCAAGAGTTCCAGGAGTTTCTCTAGTTGGTCCAGCGCTTCCATGGTTTCTTTGGTCTGCTGAGCTACTTCTCTGCCTCGCTTGGACATAGCGTCGTCTCTCTCTTTTAACCTTTGGAGCATACTCTCGCATATTTGTTCTGGATCAGGAATCTCATCGATGAGGCTCCAGTCTTCTGGGGTTCGTGCAGTCAACGGAGAGGATCCCTCGGCATCAGAAGGGGTTTGCGGTGATTTGACCGACAGCGATGCGGGGGGCTCACCTCTTCTTCTTTTGTGCAGCGAGGTGCCGCTGGGAGGCAAGTCTGACAAATCTTTGGAATCCTTTCGATGGATCCCTTGCTTGTCATCTTCCCGGTTTGCGTCGGTGATGTCGCCGTCCTTCAGTGACGTCATCGTGTCTCACTCTTGTGATCTATTTATAATAGAAAATAATAGCACGTGTGTCGCTCGGCTGATAAGACGCGGCGGTATTTCGAGGAATGCATTTGATATAAGTACACCGAGATTGTTTTATTTGTTTACTCCCGATGTTGCTACTGGTGTGTCACTGCACTGGAATTTTTCGGTAATCATCATCAATATACTCTGGTTTATATACAATCCCTCACTGTGACATTGCTGCCGACATACTTTGCTATACTAACACAATAATGTCTATTAATAATTCACGTATAAATTGGAAACTGCAATACACATTGTATCGGCCATTCAAACGTCGAAACTATTTAAATCTCACAGCATACTTGTTTCAAGTTTTATTATAAATAGACATAAGTACCTCAAATGTTCCCAACGGTAGATAGGTACTGTTTATGCTTGGACGACACAGAACTGTTCATTATGACTAATAATAATAAAGTTGATTATCAAATAATTATAATTATTGTAAATTCGCGCCGCCCAGTGCGTGTGCGCATGCTCTAGGGCGGGCGGCGGACCGCGCACTGTCGTTTTCCTCCGAAATTTGACGGAAATGGACGAATAAAACCGAAGTTATATTTTTAACTCCGCCGACCTAAACTATCGCCTGAAACGAAAACACACTTTGAGTTTTGTTATTTAAAGTTGAAAATATGTACGTAGATAAGTTAGTTGCATCAATACGTCCTCAATGTTACACGGCTTCCGAATACAGAACCCATTAACCCATTTTTGAGAGTAAAACAATGTTCACGCGCCGTTCATTCATAATTTTCTTTTTCTAATGATTTTTTGTCTTCCTGTGTGACTGACATGTGGTTGCTTCATAGTTTTTGGACAGTGCGAACTTGACATAAAATATTATGTTCTAATATACCTCCAGATACCTACTTTATAAATTACTATCGTTTTTTATTTTATTACACTCACGGAGATACAATAGAATTATTGTCGTTTGAGTATAGGTATTACAAGTGGTACTTAAAGAAAAAATAGTACCAGCCCGATATTATAATCATCGAAATCGGCCCCTAGACTCCTGTGAGCATTTTTCGCTATTTCTCATAGTTCCGGATTTCACCATCAACGTCCACTTGAAAAATAATCATCCTGCATACCTACTATGTTTCCACTTCCCATCATAGATAGCAAACCGAGAAGCAAAATTATGAACTAAAAAGGTATATTTGAATCATGATTTCTTTTAACTCTTATCAGTAAACTGTGTTACGTTAAGACTTCTAATACTTTGCTCTATATGAATGGACATAGGTATATCTTATTGTGTTTTCTTTTTCTCCGGTTTTTTTTTTCATTTCAATGAAAAGACGTGTATGCCGCCTGATGGTAAGCGATATGAAAGCCTATAAACAGTAGCAACATCATACAGAACTTAATAAAAAAGTTGTAGGTACTGCGTGACAGTTCACTGCGCTAGTCACACTGGGACATAAGCTGTTAAATCTTGTAATGCCCTGTTATTAAAACCTGATATCGCTACTACCACTCGGAGGTGAATCGAACGGTTATGTTGGTTTCATCGGGCTTACGGCCCAATGTCGACACTCAGGAATATAGCATCATCCTAGCGAGGATTGGACCGAATCCCAAACCATATGTGCACCCTACCAAAACCCGTTTGGCTAGCTTCTTCGGCAGTACGAGACGGCCGCGGGGTATCTTATTGCACTAAGATAGCTGCGCAGAACTGTCCCTGCGCGGTTTGCAGCGCGTCCGCATTGCAGCTCCTCTTTACGAAGGGGCTAAGAAGCCCCCAAACTCTAAAAGCGCCTTGACGTCTACGACAACGGGAGACTGATCACCCGTATTTTCGTCCACTTCGGAGTCGCTTAATTAAAGCAGTCGAGCGAGCAGCCCCCCACTGCTCGCCCAGCGCCTCCCTCAAGCCCCATTTAGTCGCTTCTTACGACAGGCAAGGGGCGCCGTGGCGGAATTCTCTTGATGCCCCTCGACAACAGGCCACGCATACGAGAGACCGGCAATAAATATTTTAAAAAAAATTGATTAAGTATATTATTATTATTTATTATGTATATATGTATTAATCGCATCGCGTCGTCAAGGTATATTTTCCCAAAAATATTTAACAGACACGGTAAATTTTATTGTATGTGTCTCTTTCATCTTAACGTATTTGGCGATTTATGCGTTAATGAAAAGTCGGATCATGAACAGGGCAAGAAGTTCTACTCAATACTCGTAACTGAATACTTAGGGCGAATTACACCACATGCTGAACGAATATTGATAGCTGATAGCCTATTTGGAACTCGTCCGCCATATAAAATGTCTACAACTTTTGGTTTCAGAAAACAGTGACTAGTTATGTATCAGATTTATTTGTTAGATACTTTGATTAATTATATACCTAGATAGAGTGACGCGCTACAATGAAACAAAAAAAAAACAGGCCAACTTTTCTTAAGCTAGTATGCGTGACAGCTGTGTCATACGCTATCGCTGCATTATTCTGCGTATCCTTGTCTGCGCGCATAATGATACCAGTTATAACTTGGTTTCTATTAAAACGGGGAGAAAATTATATGCATGAAACACAACAAAAAAAAATTCACTAGAACTCATTTAGTGGGGAACTGTTCATCTCTATTTTTTTCGACGCGTTTGAAACGTTCAGTGTTTATCTAGGTATATAATTAATCAAAGGTTAGATAGCATTACATAGTTATTATAATAGTTATCTGGAACTTTATCAGGAACGGGTGAAACTGGCCCTTAGTATTTTTAACCTAATTACATCAGACCTGCTTACAGGAAGAACTGGCAGAAACAGTTTAAAAAAATGTTGACATTTATTCATACGCAGAATAACGGCAGCAGTCGAAACAAAAATTTGCTATGACGCACGTATTGTAACGGTTATTTATTTGATATTTAAATTGTTTGTCTATTTTACATAATAAAATGTTTTTACTGAACACTGCAAATGTGTGAAAGGTTTGTACACTGATCGCTTCCCAATATTTTAACAGCCCACGGATGCTCCGCTGCTGCTCAACAGTCACCACTCTTCATTTTTTATTTAATTCTTATTCGGAGAACCTAACGCATCACACTCTATTGCGGACTGACGAGTCCAGAAGTATCGTGGGAGACCACCTCATGCGGGTGAGTTGGGCACCCAGCTCCGGCTAAAAAAATAAATTTTTGGTTTTGGGTTATCATAAAACAAAAAACTCTCCAACCTAAATCTCCCTAATCATATTGGTACACGTCTACCAGTGTTTTTTTTTTGGAAAAGTGGTAGGTTGTTGGCCCCAGTTGTTGGCTCATTCATCCTGCAGTAAACATTGAGTATAACACTAGATTTGGATTCGTTGTTCGATTTTAGGGTTCAGTAAGTGTGTTGAGGAGCCGCCTATGGGCTGCGACGGCATGGAGCCCGACGAAGACAAGACGAAGAAGCTGAACGAGGACTTCGTGGAGTTCATGCGCAAGCGCAGCGACACGGAGGCGCCCCGCTACACCGCGCGACTCAAGACCTACGTCGACTTCAAGAGGAAGTGAGTTCGGAATCTCTTGTTACACGTTACTATTTACTTCCTCACAGAAACCATAAGATAGCATCGTAGTCTACGTGCCAGGAGAGGAGCGTCTATATCTTACTACAACATCCTGTGTTTTAAATGACAATTCTTCCCTTTGAGCTCAGCCGGAGCTTAAACCCAAGTATTAAAGTACTTAGGTAACATTAGGTAAACCTAAAAAAATATTGTTTTCAATAAGCTTTTCGGACTGTTTTAGAAAATGTGATTTAAGATTGCTAACTGGTTTAAAGAAACATCAAAAGACTTATCTACAATTTTTGGTAGATTGAACGCGAGTAATATAGTCAATCCTTTATTAATCGTATGTCACAACCTATTTATTATCAACGTAACATAACTTAGCTTTCAATAGATATAAGATAGTACGGGTTTCAGCTTTTGCTATGTGGTGTTTGCAGGCGCGACCGCGCGACCGCCGCGCGCCGCAATTACGAGAGTGGCCACCACGAGAAGAGCCTCGCCGCTGGCAGGAAGAAAGCTGACGACGAGCAGAAGGACAAGGGGCTTGAGAGCAAGTAAGAGTACTAGTGTCAACTTAACACTCATATTTTATATTATGGTCGCGGGTCCGTCCGTACCGTTTGCGTCTCGCACCACACCGCGCCTTTGCCTTGTCTCGACTCCTGAATCTGGACGCTTCCGGTAATAGAGGAGTGGTTCTGAAGCTATGCTAGTGAGGTGCCCGTTCATGTAGAGGAACAAATGGAATATACAATTATTAAGTACTTGTATTGGAAATTTGATAGGTCCAAGATATACATTATACACCAACAATAAGGCCCAGCGCGGGCATACGCACTTAAGGTGATATTGTATGTACCCATACCATGTTGTTACAGTGAACACACGGGCGGCGACAAGGAGAGAATAAGTAGAAGGTAAGGCTTCGTTCAAACTGAGGAGAATACTTACGACGCGAGATTCTACGTGCCCAACAAATTACAATCTATAAAAAAGGGCGTCATTATTATGCGATGATCATACCGCTAAAGTCGTAACATGTACATGTTTCGTGTGTTTTCATCTTGATAGAGGCAGAATGTTACATATATAATTAATCAGTATAATACCTATCAATTCTAATTTTTTTCTTCTTCATTTAATTTATGGCTTTCACCGATTATTTATCGGTGATTTCGCCAATGTCAAGTATTTATGACAGTGGACGTCGTGTGGCTGATGATGATGATGATGAAGTAATTATAGCTGGTCAATTATTTTTTTAATAGAGAATTATATATACGACTGTCATGTGAACCGAGATTAATTGACATTTGAATCTCATCTGGCGCATATGTATGTCGCTACGTAATCTTCTCCACAAAACTTATTTTTAGGCCCCTTCTTTTCGTCTTGTTTGTTAGTTCAAAATATTTAAATTGACCGAATGAAGTGATCGGTGTGACAGCTCCGTAAAGAGTGTGGCTGGGGAGACGTCTGACGGGTCGTTCCGCCCCCTCCAGAGACGCGCGTCCTCTGCCTCATCAGACGCTGAGCCCGACCCCTTCTGCATAGAGCCCTTCCTGACCGCACGGCTGCCGAACCGCCCCGCCGTGTCAGTATTATTCTATTCTTGTAACTATCGAGGACGCTTGTAATCCGCACGGTGGTAGCTATCCAGCTACCGTCAGAAACTCGTTAGGACTTATTCATTCTCGACTACTAAGGATACTGATACAATCATTTGCAATCATATCACCGACACAATCTTGCTCAACTGCTTGTAGCCAGATAGGTATTGAAGTGTCCGATGGATGGGTCATGCCGTCATACCTATATGATTCGGAACTGCTGGACTCAGTGCGTGCAGGTGTATATTAGATTGTGCTTCCAGAAGAGATGGCGACAAGCTGATGCCACGCGGGCGCTCCTTCTCACGATCGCGCTCAGGGGAGCCGTCGGACCGCTGTGGTCGTAGACGCCGCCGCCGCCGTCGCTCTTGCAGGGTACCTCGTCAACTTCATTAATTTCCTAATAGTCTACGAAAAATAATTACTAATACCCGTTTCTTACCTGCATATACACATACATTAATTATAAAGACGAACAGACATGCTTCGGACGACTGTTTGTCTGGTGCAACGGATCTCGTTACTTCACATTGTGTAGGTACCAAATATATTTTAAACGGCTTGCAGTTGCTATTTAGCAAATACGAGCTGATATTTATAATCGTGCAAAGTTCTCGAGTAAGAGTGCTCTGTGTTGCTCATAAAATGCACAGATTATTCCACTTAAATCACCATTGGCGGCTACTGCAAATTGCCAAGGTCGACCATAGCACGTTGCAGTGTTTGCTAAATGGATGTCTGGTTGACAGCGCCGACGTCGCCGCCGCCGTAGCTGCCGCCGCCGCAGACGCCGCCGTCGCAGCTGCCGCCGTCGCCGCAGTCGCCGCCGCCGCCGCCGCAGCTGCTGTCGCCGCAGACGCCGTCGTTGCCGTCGCCGTCGTTAAGCCCTAGGCTAGCCTCAGAATTAATAGTGTGTACTGTCTGTTTGGATATTTTTTTTTGTCTTTTGAATAAACTTGTGTACAACCCAGTTGGTTTTGTAACTACCTACATATTTTCCTTCCGTTTAATAATATTTACGACGATCAATTTGAAAGCAGACAGACATTAATTTGGTATTAATCTGCAATACGATTAGTGCATCCACTATCTCCGATTTTTGAGATGGGGCAGCAAGAGCAGCTACTTTAACCGCTGTAGGCTACAAGAAATGCTAGCCAGCCAAGGCGATGCCAATGCTAAGCCAGCCAGTCAAGGCGATGCCAACGCTAAGCCAGCTAGCCAGCCATGACCAGCCATTTCCTCCTCTGCACCACAGCCAAGCCTTGCATCCGAGCCAAGCTTTCTTGCAGCTAGGCGAATGCTAGTGGGATGGAGCTTTTGAATTTAGAATCTTAATTGTTTTTGTTTTGGAACATAAAAGTAAAAGGATCATTGTTTTATTGTGATTGACGGCTAGCGGCAATAAAAGTGTTATATTTCTTTTTAAAAAAGCCTGTAGTTTAACTATAAAATAGAGTGTAAGCCCCTTCTGTTTCAATTTCGATAATTTTTAAATATGAATTTATTAAGTCCAATTATAGACATACATATTAAATGTAATGCTATTTTTCTGAAAACCCGATGATTGTCTGTTTTTATAGCACCACTGTTTTGTGCAAGGGGCGATTATAATATTTATTGAATCAATAATGTGGCAGTGTGGCTCACAGTGGTGGTCGCAACTGACTTGAAGATATGGAGCAACAAGCTACATCTGATCTATTAACTTCAAATGTGTTTCCCGAAACCGATCACCTGCTATTGGAATTCTAGAAGCTACATGATCGCTGATGGAGACTGTCCATCATTTTTGAAGACATTAAGATCTGCATTCACAGATTTAAAAAAAATACAGTCTGCAAGAAAATGGGCAATTCAGGCAATAACTCTTTTTGATGCCAATCGATCCTGTTGCTTATAATGATCAAAAGATATGAAACTATTAGAGGTTTGAGTACTTTTAAGATCAGAAAGTACATAAATCTTTTTCCATACATTTTGTAGGAAATGCGAGTTTTTTTTTTATTTTTTTAGTTTAAAGTACCTTATTCACTTTATTATTTTTAGCAGAAGAAATGAGGAGTATAGCAACTTTTTATTATGGATTTAGATAAATAGTAGACGTGCCAGTTGGCAACACTGGTGATGGAGGCACTCGCTGGATCGTGCAAGTCCAGCGAGCAAATAATAATAATTATTGACGTACGTCGAGACTATTCACAGTCGTTTTGCATCGTGCATGACCTTGGTGGCTGTACGTCAAAGTCGAACGTGAATAAGGCCTTCAATTCACTTTTAAACGTAAAATATGTAAAACTTTGTTTTTGATGATGATGATGATGATGAAAACTTTGTATTCAGGGTTGATTAATCTCGATTCACGATCGTAAGAAAAGATCGACTCTTTGATCGTGAATTATCAAATCGACTTTATCTGTCAAAGGAGATGTCCGTTTTTTGTATTGGTGGTGGGCTTTGAAATCTAACCAGGCTCAAACTTTATGGATATTAAAGGGGCAAAATATGGATCATGACACCATAAAAAAAATATTAGACCCCATTTATAACTTTTTACCTGACTGCGAAAGAAGGAGGGTTATGTTTTTCGAGTGTATGTATGTTTGTATATTTCTTTGGCACGGCCTATCGCCTATATAAACGGGTTGTCGTATTTTTATGTGAGTGGTGTCAATAGATTCGTCTTAGTCGTGAGAGTGACACTGGGTACATCAAAATAAAAAAATAAGCAAAAATAAGGATTCTTGGCGGCAAAAGTAATCTCGAAAAAAATATATGTTTTCAAAATACATCGAGTGTGGTATCAAAATAAAGATTTTTTAACGGTGATTACGAATATATATATAAATTATATGTTTTATTGGAGTTTGGAATAGGAAATGCTAATAAAGGTGCTTGAGAACTAAAAAGATGGAAATATTTTTTTTAGTTAACAGTGTTCACAAATGCAGTCGGAGGCATCTGCTCACTCCGAGATTTTGTTGCTCTACCTATATCACCAACCAAATTATGAGAAGTGAGCGTGTTATGCCTCCGACAGCGTTTGTGAACACTGTTAAATAAGATTATTCAAAACCAAAATAATATATTCAAATTAAAATCTTGTTTCTATCTTTTCAGTTCTTCAATTAATTTAATAAAGATGGCAGATATACACGCAGTCGGGTTTTATGTTTTTCTTAAATAGTTTTTTTTTAAGTGTAGTTTCTACAGGGCCGTAGCTAGATTTGAAATTAAGGTAGGGCAGCTGTGGTTACAGGTAGGGCGGAAGTAAAAATGTTACTTGATCTGTTCTGGTCATGTTCTGGTCAATCGATATGCACATATATAAACTATCTTGGTTAGAATTTTAGGCCCGTTTTTGGACATGTCCTTTCAAGATAGCTAAATATAGGTACATACCGTGCCAATGATATTTGTACCGTGTACGATTCGAGTGAGGTTGTTTTGTGTGTGTTTAGGTAGTACTCTTTGGTATTCTGTGTTTATAGTTTCATTAATGTCACTTATAAAACGATGTCCTAGTTGTTATGCCATACATGTATTTGTGTATCCATATAATCTGAGGAGCTATAACTCAATTTATTGAGTTAATTGTAAAACCTGGGTGACCGAGCATTGCTCGGGTGATTTTTCAATACCTACTATACATGGCATTTATTACTTTAAAGTAAGTCCTAATAATATTTTCAATTTTAAGAAAATATTCACGACTGAAGTCAAATGCGTCGATACCTACAGTTACCTTAATAATTAAAAAAACGGTTCTTTAGCGGTTCAGATTTTAAATTAAATATCAGGTTTCATAATGTTTCCATCATCCATGTTGAATTACATCACGAGCACATACATGGTTCAGTTCTCATCCGTTGTCTCACTTAGTTACGAATTTATAAAAGACGAATATCCTATACTTACTATCATGGTTTAAGATAATTATATCCATATCAAATTTAGTCTTAATAATATGTTCCGCGGTTTAGTATCTCCCCCCCCCCCCCCTTAGCTGCCCCAAGTAAGTGGTTAATAAATATGAATATCCCATATTTGTTTTCAATATTCAAGATATCCCCCTACCAAATTTCATTACAGTCGGTTCAGCGGTTTACCATCTCCCCCCTTCTAACCCCACAGGTTTGGGGTTGATAAAAAACTGAATACCCCAATTCCATTATTAGAACTCATACTATCCAAATACAAAATTTCATGAAAATCGTTGGAGCCGTTTCAGTGATTCAGATTATTTGTATACAAGAATTGCTCGCTTAAATATATAAGATAGGGAACGTGCACGTCGTAAGCTCTGCCATCTGGTGGTGCATTCTGAATCTTTTAGCCTATTGATACTTGGCATTGACGTAAAATATTCATAGTAAAACATTGATTTACATTTAAAGTATGAGTTCCAATTTCCAAAATCATTTAGAAATGTCTCATTACGTAATTTATAAAAATAAAGAAGTTTTGAAGATAATATTCAATTCAAATTCAAATTCAAATTATTTATTTATGAAATCGGGTGTTATTGGTCTTACATAATTACAGATCGCCGAAATCTGCTACAAGAGCATATAAATATTTATAAAATAAAATAAATCCTTAGATCTAGAACAAAATTAATTAACAGAACCACTCATAAAATACCTGAATCTAAGAATAAAGTTTGTTATTAATAGTCAATACAAACAAATCTGTAATTGAACATAACCTCCTAATTTTGCTTCAATAACATGAAAATAACTAGCTCCCATAATAAAAACATATTCTGGCCACCACGCCATTCGCCACGTCTGTCAGTTGCCTAATCTTTCTAATGGCGAATACAGCGGAGCTGAACTTACTAGCTATTCTATGTAGGTATATGCGAACTCCACTGTAGTTTAGAATCAACTGTTATTCCAAGAAAGACAGTAGAAGGAACTAGATCTAAGACATTTCTATCTAATACAATATTAGAAAATTGTTGAGTATTGTTTAGTAGGGAGAATTTAATACATTTGGTTTTCGCCGCGTTCAGAAGATTATTTGTGGTAAACCAGTCTGAAATGAAACCAAGTGTTTCATTAGGCTCTACAAAAGCCTCATCTTTCCTATTGATCTGAGGTATCATATCATCAGCAAATAAGACTACATCTGCTTTGTTATTTATCATGTGAGATAAGTCATTTATATACACTAGGAATAAGAACGGTCCTAATATGGAACCCTGAGGTACCCCTATGCTAACTGGAGATCCTATAGATTATAGAATTAATATTATCGATGTATACTTTTTGTTGCCGATCTGAAAGATACGATAATACCAATTTAAGTGCTTGTCCCCGAATACCATAGAAATTTAGTTTCAAAATGAATGTTCTGTGGCCAACGCAGTCGAATGCCTTGGAGAGATCATAAAAGACCCCCAAGGCATCCTGTGATCTCTCCCAGGATTCGAGTACAGCTCTAACTAAGGCATGACCGGCATTTTGTGTAGACCGGCCCTGGGTAGAACCAAACTGCCTATTATGTAAAATCGCATTTTGTTTAAAGTGCGACAGCATATGTAGTAACATTAGCTTTTCAAAAATTTTGCTTTATACTGGTAGTATGGATATAGGTCTGTAATTAGAAGGATTGCTTAAGCGTCCGAATTTGAAAATTGGTACAACTTTACTTATTTTCATGAGGTCCGGACAGATGACCGGACCGGAGACATGTGGCTCTTGTGTTGATTTTGTGCTGCCACCTATAGTTCGTGCACGTTCCCTATAGTTATTACGTGCATGGACGACACCGCTCTGAAGTCCCGGGTTCGAGTCCCGGGTAGGGCAAAGTGATATTCGTTTACAAGCTTCGTATCAGTCCGGAGTCGAATCAGTGCCCGATATGGCGATATGACCACCCATCACATCATGGTGAAAAGTAGGTGCCCTAATTGCTTCTATACCTAACCCTTCGGGCGATAACGGCGAGATGTGTGATTTTTAAGATGATTTTAATCATTCTGTTCCTTAGAGCAGTTGATAAAGGACATGTCCAAAAACGGGCTTGATATGCTAAGCAAGAAAATTCATATATATTTGGATAGAACTCCTGAAAACTAACCTTTTGCAATAAATCGTTTAATTTTATAGACCTCCGATTTTGTGATTTATGTAATTTTGTTTGGCTTGAAAACTACACTTAATAATATGAACGTTTTAAAAAAGTTTATTATGAATGGAGGGGTCTAAAAATACTTTTTTAATAGATCTAAGTTCCATATTTTGCCCCTTTAATATCCCTAAAGTTTGAGCCTTGTTAGATTTTGAGGCCCAGCACTCATACAAAAAGCGGACATCTCCTTTGCCCTAAGTTCTATTTGTGTTAGATTTTATGTGACGTTAATATTTCAGAACAGTAAAAAAACAGTGGAGTGAAATAATAAAAAATTACGACGTTTTTGATATTACAGTCGTTACAAAAATATTATTCCGTTAGTTTCGAGTAACAACTTAAGTCTCATTACTAGGTATAATGCGTCTTAAGTTCTTAATGAGTCTGAAGACTTAAGTCTGAAACCTTTTTCTTTCTATTGCTTCTGAGTGACAATACGAGCATGCCGCTCGCTTGATGGTAAGCAATACGACAGTAGGAACATCATACGGAACTTTTAAACTATCTTGAATTATTTAATATTTTTATTTGTATGTTTTTATTTAACATACCATTGAAACAAAAATCTTTCCATAAAAATTGCTTTATTAAAATTAAATAACAAATATCACATAGTATCAGTTCAGATGTTGAGTAGGATTTGTTGCAGAGGTTTCCTGCCGAGGTCGGGCACGGTGGCTTCCTCGTGCGGCCGCCCCACCGGCAGCAGCAGCTCCAGCCGCTCGCTGGCAGGCCGCGCCAGCAGCGCCCGCAGTCGCGCGCTGCAGTTCAGTGGCGTCGACGTCAGCGCCACCAGGCCCGAGTACTGAAATCATTTATTATTCGCTATATCAGCATTGAAATAGTACACTGTGACGGTTGTTGTTGGTTATAGAAGCCAGTTCATATTCTTTTGGTCATAACAGTCATTGTATCGTCCGTAACGTAACGAAAGTAATGGGTTGCTATTTCTGAAACAATTGTGGGCATAATGCATTATGATAAAACCCTAACAAATCTGGCAGCAGTGAGCAGACATACGTCATCCAGTGCAAGGAGACCATACCCATCGGATACCAATAAGATGCACTTTATAATTAATGCCATTATGGTAACAATATTACAACAACAATTATCAATATTATAATCGTCTTACCTGAATCGCGGCCAACAAAAATCCTGCTGCAATAGCAGTACTTATTTCACTATAATAATGCATCCTCTTCTTCCCGTCTGATCTCCAGGAGTAGGCCTGCCTGAACACCAGTACGAGGGCAGGGGCGTCTGTTAGGTAAGGCTTCACTGGCCTCGTTGAGAACGGCTTCAAGTCCGTCACCCACTGCCTGGACATTCTTTTAGAGTAGTTTAGCTCCTCTTCCTCTTCTACTATATCTCTAATGGCCTCTTTCGTCTTTGGATCTTGCACTACTACGAAAGTCCAGGGTTCCGTGTGTGCTCCTGAAGGCGATGTTCCTGGAAGGATAAAAAACCCGAATATAAATGTTGCATCTGTGAGCACTGAGCATGGCATAGAGTATTTTATATTAAGTTGCGGAAGCCACGTCTTGTTACTTCTGTGTGAGATTAATGTGTTATACATTTATTTATTTAAAGCATTATAGTACACTAAAAACTAAAACTTTATACTTAAGATTAAATACAATGAAGGCAGAGAAGAGGTACAATTATTGGCGATCTTATCGCTCGAGGCAATCTCTAAGCGTGTTCTGGAGTGGAGACCGCGCTTGGCAAACGTAGCGTGGGACGCCCTCTGGCCAGATGGCGGGACGACTTGCATAAGAGGGCCCCGGCAGCGACTGGATGCATAAGGTAGCAGACCAGGCTCTGTGGCGTACCTTGGGAGCCTATGTCCAGCAGTGGACTGCAAAGGGCTGATGATGATGATGTTTTTTTTTTTTTTTTTTTTTATTTATTTGGGATAATACAAACAGTTACACATTATGTTGAGACTTAAGAATATTATACAAAACAATATAAATGCGTAACCTACACCGTTATCCACAGCATATTATATAGCATAGAACTAAGTTTCGCGAGCGAGTGTGAACAACATCATTTTTCAAATTCCAGTGCATATTCTTATAATGTGTCTGAAGCTTTAATGTTGCGGATCAAGGCGTTACGAAACGCAGCCGAAGACATATTAAACAAATCTATATCAGTAAAACGATCATTATAAGTGTTACTTATACGACGGAGTCCTGCATTAGTACGACTAGGAGTAAGGGCAAAAAGAGCTTTGGCACGCACCTGCCGCCTAATATTAGTTCTTGGAACAATATAAAACAAATTGTTAGATAAGGCAGAGCAGTCATATCTGTTATTACACAAATCAAAAAGCAGCATCATTTTCAAAAGTAATCGTCTGGACTTAAGACTTATCAGGTTGTGGTTTGCAAGCAAATTGTTATATGTAGGTAAAGTGGGAAAAGTAGGAGATTTTCGAGAACAACGGTAATGCACTGATTTAAGAAATTTGCATTGAACTCGTTCCAAGCCTTCCACGAACTTATTGTAATATGGGTTCCAGACTGGTACGGCATACTCGAGTTGGGATCTGACTAAGGACTTGTACAGGTAAATATATATGCTCGGACGATTAAAATTAGTAGTAGCCCTCATTATAAAACCGTACATACGATATGCGTTATTAATGATGTTGTTAATGTGTTGATCAAGATGAAGTTTGTCATCGAGTAATACCCCGAGATCTCTCACAGAACTTACTCTCGATAAAGGTAAATTATTCAAACTATAAATGTTATGTATACATTTTTTATTTTTCGTGAACGATATAGATACACATTTAGAGATGTTTAAGTGAAGTTTGTTTTGAGTACAGTACTCAGATAAACGAACCAGATCCTCCTCGAAGAGATGACAATCAGAAGGTTTATTTATAGGTCTGTAAATTTTTACGTCGTCAGCATAGAGTAGGAACTTACAGTGTCTAAAACAGTTGCTTATATCGTTCACGTATAAAATAAATAAAAGAGGACCTAAAATCGAGCCTTGGGGTACCCCAGAAGTCATAGTTACAGTTGCTGAACGTACACCTTTAATAACTACGCTCTGAGATCTATTTGAGACATATGACGAGAACCAGCGAAGTAGATCGCCACGTATAATTATTGAACAACAACATGGTTTCATCAAAAGAAAATCGACAACCACAAATTTAGTTATGTTCACTAATTACTTGTTCAATAATATGGATGGACAAGTACAAGTGGACGCTGTCTACTCAGACTTCCGGAAAGCTTTTGATAAGGTGGACCATGAATATGAAGGGTAAAAACTGCATGCTACCATAACAGTAAAAGTTATACCGGCATATATAATAAAATAATACAGAAGATCGAAACATTATTCTGAACATAAAAAAAGAAAATATGCATTCATTTAATAATCTAATAAACTCGAGAGAAATTACAATTAAAGGAAACAAGTATTTTTCCCTATTGCTTAATGCTAGTCCTGGGTTTGATTTTGGCAATATCTGACTCTGATCGTATGGCAATAACTTGCTCAGAATCAGTTTCACGCACGAGAATGGTTGATGATGAATCTCTTACGGCCGATCTCAATAACTTACTAACAGATAACAAAGAGGTATAATGCTTACTTTTGGTTGTCATCTGTATTTATAACTATCTATCGAAGGGTCGAATAAAATTGCTGTCATTGGTGCATTTAGTTTTTGCCAAAGATGAGCATGTAGCTATAATCATTGGTATAATATGCAGTATGTTATCTCAGTGCAAAAATAAAACGTTTCAGCGGGTGCACCAAGGGGTGCACTTACAAGAGCTATGTCAAAGTTTTTGATATTGAAACCGCAGTAACTTTTACGAATTACGGCGGAGTTATATAGCAAACTCCAGTTAAATGTTAGAAAGTTATTGAGACCGGCCGTTACACAGAACCATTGGATGGAATAAGAGAAAATAATGAAAAGGGTAGTCTAGGGCGTACATAATATTAGCAAATCTATATCTATACTAATATTATAAAGAGGAAAGGTTTGTATTCTTGCATGTTTGTAACGAATAACTCAAAAACTACTGGACTGAGTTCAAAAATTCTTTCGCCATTAGAATGCTGCATTATCCCTGAGTAACATCGGTTACTTTATATCCCGGAAAAGTTCAAACCGGAACTTATATCCCGGATTTTATAATCTCGCGAGTGGAGCCACCACGACCAAACCACTGAACCGATTTCGATGACATTTGGTAAGGAGATAGTTTAAGGCATTGGGAAGGACCTAGACTACTTTTTTTCCCGGGAAAATAAAGACCGGGACTATTATCCCGGTTTTTTTTTCTTGCAAGTAGAGCTGTCACGGCCAAACCATTAAACAGATTTCGATGCAATTTGGTAGGGAGATAGTTTAAGACCCTGGGAAGGACCTAGGCTACTTATCCCGGGAAAATATTTTCTTGCGTGTGAAACCTCGAGCAAATAAGTATGGAGATAGTTTGAGACCTAGAGAATGACTACCTTTTATCCCTGAAAATCTTTTCTCGCCAGTGCAACCGCGAGCAAATAAGGAGGTGTGGAGATAGTTTGAGACCCAGGGAAGAACATGTTCTACCTATAATTCCGGAAAAATATAAATTAGGACTTTTATCCTGGAAAATCGTTTCTTTCGGGTAGAACTGCGAGAAAATAAGTATGAACATAGTTTCAGATCCAGGGGAGGACCAAAAAATAGTGTCAAGCGGAGGGCCAGAGATGGAGCACCCCTTGGAGTATCCAAATCACCCCCATGTATGTTCCGCGATTTTTCATAGCTTTCGAGTTATGAATATGTTTCAGAATTTTTGAAAATTTTCGATCTGAACAATTTTTTTTAAAGTGGAAGACTATTTCGAGATTTTTTCTGCAACTAAATTTTCTATTAGTTGTACTTTTTTGCTAAAAATAATCAACTTCGTAACTTTGATCAAAATTATGAAAATGTTGGTGTAAAGTGAAAAACTTACGTTCTTTGAATTATGACTTAAATAATAAAAATATAAACAGGGGACTTCGTGGTTCCAAGGTAAGTCTAAAAAATTCTCCAGACTCTCAAATTTCATAATCATCAAAAAAACGTAGTCCTTAATGGGCTACTTTGGCTAAAATCAGCCTTAAAAGACAGCGAGGCAGAATTTTCTTAAAATTTGCCATCAGATTATATATTTAGTACTAATACTTACTTTCTGTTTTATTTATTTAATTTAAAATCATCTAAAAGTAATAAAATAAAACCTCCATAGGTTAATTAAATCTTAGCTTTCCCACAGTTATTTTAACCCCAAAATGTTTGCATCATAGCTATCTTAGAGTCATTTTTAGTTATGTAATAAACTAATTAACCTTCGGAATGATGAGATAGCCAAAAAAATGTCCTCGTCCATTTCTCATGGCCCAAGTATAAAACTCATATAAAATAAATTCCGAGACTGGCATTCTTTATTTATAAAACAAAATTATGAAACGTTGGTTGCACGCTGCCCTTCTTGCCAACGAGAGTGAGAGAGATAGCAATAATTCGGTCTCTTATCCTCTCGGCCCATTGTAATTGCAGGTAAAAGAGTTGCACCCACGTTTACATCCCTTAAACTGCGAGAACGAATCGTGTAAAATTAATTGAACTTAAATTATTCATAAAATTACTCCAAATGTTTAAACATAGCTTTCTTGCAGTCATTTTCGGTTATTTAACAAACGAATTAAACTTAGGAATGATTAGGCGTCAAAATAAAAAATTGGGGATGATTCGGATACCCCAAGGACGCTCTGTCTCTGGCCCTCTGCTTGACACTATTTTTTGGGACACCTGTATATAAAATATTACATGTCGCTGCTTTGCATGAATAACCGCAAATTCCATTTTTTTTTAATTAGGTTTTATAACACCATACAATCCATAATAGTCCATATTTTATGGTAAATAAAACTCACAGTCATATCGGCAAAAATGGCGCAGTGGTATGACAAAATGTCTTTATGTCATCGGTTGAAAAATCGACAAACCGATTAAAAGCCGAGCAGATAGCAATCAGGATTTCAGCAAAACATTGAAGAAGACCCTTTTGGTTAATACATTCTTTGATTATATATCTTCAATAAGTACAAAGTTACAAATTTTTTTTTGAACTTTCAAATGGCTGTCCTGTAAAATTTGCTTTCTTGGGATTGTGTGGTTATTCATGCAAAGCAGCGATGTGTTGGAAATTATACTTATTCTTAGTTACAGCTCAAGCAAAGTTGTTATTTAGCTTCTCGTTATGTGAGTTATTTTCTTCAATAAATGTTTTAAACTTTTCTGCAAGACTAATATAGTCTGGCATATAGGTATTAAGTTATTGTGTGAACACCTCCAAATTATATTACGACATTGTTAGTTTAATTCGCTGCGCTTGAAATCAACTTTTAATTATGTATATACATGTTGAGTTTTCCTAACTTGGGCTTACATTATAGCTATAGGTTATAATATTTTTAAATGTATCGTAATTGTGGTGTTAAGCCTGCTGGAAAACCTGTTAAATAAATAAAATAAAAGAAAGTTGTGTAATTTACACCATTTATAACTCGAGAACGGCTAAACCGATTATCACCTTATTTGACTTTTTGGATTTGTATCCGTTCCGAATAAGCAGAATATCTACAAAAATATGGAAAAAGTTCACGATCAAGGAAATAACTCCTCATAATGAACAATGCCCTTCCAATCCCACCATATATACAGCATCACCTTATTGCGAGTTAGCCCAGGTTTTGCCACAGTCTGTGAAGCCTGAGCGGCCTTTGACCACGACCTTTTTCGTACATTCTTTTCGTAAGTGATCTACTTTTCATCACCAGTTATCAATCTCTTCAAATACGATTCGGTTTCATTACTTACATCTTAATAAGGAATCGCAAATGAGTAGGTACACGGTTCATTAGGTTTCTGTCAGTGAGCTCGTGTAACCCAAATATCGAGCTTTTTTGTGTACCCAGCTTTTTTCAAATGGGTCAAAGCTGTTTTGTGGTCAAAACAAAACAAACATTTATTTGCATAGAATACAGGTGGTACCAGATTTAACAGTGGTGCATAGTTCATGCTTTGCCTGTTTAGGCATGCAAATATTTATAATTATAAATATTTGCGTGCCTAAACAGGCATTTGCATTATAATTAAATAATATTATTTATTTCTAACAAAATGTCACTCTATATTATTATTTAGCATATTTATTATATTCTTAATTATATTATAATATTAAATTTTACAAATAATCAACATTATTTTTGTATTGCATGAACTCTTTTATCGTATAAAAACACTTATTCTACACAAATCTTTCACTAATCTCAGTTCTTTAGCCATGTCGTAACTTTATCCCACTTTGTACTAAGTACTCTTACTGACACTGCATTAGGTCCATAAAGGTCACAATTTTTTTTCGCGGTTTGCTGTTCATTTTTTCCTTTTTTAATAAAATTTTAAAATGTATCGAATTTCTTCATTAGATTCACTCATTTTAACTAAAAGAAAAATAAATGAAAAATAGCTGAAAACAACATTTTACTAATTTCTTTGTATTTTGAAATATAACCTTTTTAATGTCATCAAAATCAGCCAGATATGAATTGTACAG
The DNA here is from genome assembly GCA_947568825.1 of Sphinx pinastri. NCBI lineage: Eukaryota > Metazoa > Arthropoda > Insecta > Lepidoptera > Sphingidae > Sphinx > Sphinx pinastri. Next base: position 207,337 of record OX387627.1, on the reverse strand, counting down.
CCAAAGAGATTTTGTTACAAGTTTATACATCCTATATGTGAAAAGACTTTTCCCCCGACCTATTAAATAAATAAATACATACATAAATTCAGGAATTATACGAAGGTATAGGTATAAAATATACGAACATCAATATAAATATTTATTACATAACAGGAGGTGAGTAACAAACTTTGAGTATTTAACCAAGTAACAAACGATTGTCAATATCGCGCTATAAAATTTTTAGACCAAGCAAGAGTGCTTTTACCTCAGAATAATAACTAAAGCAAGTTATTATTCTGAGGCTTTTACCACTTTTTTAAAAACTGGTAGTGGTTGCGCACCGTATCTTATAGCATTATCGGCAACGCATTCCATAATCTGACAGCGACAAAAGTAAAGGATTTTTCCATAAAGGTTGTAGCATGCACAGGCATTTTCAATTTCAAGTTCTCTGATGATTGAAGAGACCTCTAGATTTAAGATAAAAGGGAGTTAGAGGATTAAATAGAATAACTATACAGAAGTGAAAGAATGTGGGCATTCGGGCGAAGTCGAATAGGTAACCACTTGAGCTTAGTGCGAAATTCAGACACGTGATCATAATATTTGCGCAGTCCAAAATGTATGAATCTTATGCAAACATTATATTGCATTATTGCATTTTACTTGTTCAAAGTTACATTTCCGTTAAGTATCTCTAAAAGTAGAAAAGTAAAATCAAACTAGATTTATTTCAAAAGGTCCAGATTTACAGACTCACTGATAGTAAAAAGAACAAGCAAAATAATATTATTTGAGTATCTTAAGTTGATATAATAAGTAATAATAAAAACAACTGGTGTTCCACAATAATATTTCAAAGAAGACGTGAATATAGTGGGCTAATCCAAGCAAAATAAGTAATTTTAAATAAATTGGAAATAAGACTTGTCACAGCGTATTGATGACTTGATATGTAAATGGTGATGGGTAAGACTTTAGAAAATATTAACTAAACCCAGGTAAAACAATAAAAAATCTAAAATATTTGATTACTATTCTGGTTGTTTGACCCCTGTACCCTCAGTCCCGATAAATTTTAACTGTTTCGTTGTATTGGTTTTTCTCTGTGGTTAATCTTGTAGCGAAAAAGTTTCTAATATCGTTATATCGAACTTATTTTATTTTATTCAGTGTTGCATTCATGTCAAACTAAGTCATTTAATTTGCATTTATCTATACCAAGTTACACGTGGCGACTTGGGAATATTCGCGGATGTTTTACATTTTTAATACATGAAATTTTCAGTTATGTAACAAAATGAATTCAATTTTGACGTATTTAAAATATTTCACTGTGCTGGTAATGATTGCCGGAAACGTGTGTTTGATAATATACCAGCGCGTAGCCTATGTACGGGAGCAGAGAAGACAGTTCCTGCAAAATTATTACGACGAGAGAGACAATAACCTCACCGCCGAGGAATTCCTCGACGAACAGTTCAAGGAGGCGTTGCACCTGGTGGACAACATATTACACTACAAGTATCAGATCAAGTTGGTGAACGACAAACAGAAGATACTGAACACGCATTTGTACGGACCTGTTCGGAAGGGCACCACTGTCATTGTGATACAAGTGCACGACAACGCAGAGTACTTGAAAGCTTTGGTGGGCTCATTGCGGAACGTGGCGGGCATCATGAGGGCTCTGCTGATATTCTCACACGATTACTTTGATTATGATATCAATAGAATAGTAAGTAATGTGTCGTTTGCCAAATATATGCAGATATTTTATCCATACAGCGTCCAGTTGCACCCAAAAATATACCCTGGCCCAGACTCGCAGTTTTGCTCCGAGGATTTTCTATGCGAAAAAAATCAATATCGTAGGGACGAGGTGCTAGCGCAAAAAAAATTGCGCTGGTGGTGGCAAACTCGCCACGTATTCGAGGAACTTGGAGCGCTGGTAAACTTTAACAAAAGCATTATATTTCTGGAGGAACACGACATCGTTACCGAGGATATTATTTATGTGCATAAATTTTTAACAAAATTAATGTTGGTAAAGTGTCCGCAATGTGAAATGTTAAGCTTGGGCGCGTATCAACCTCTACTCACACACTATCACATTCAAAACGGCTACGTAGTGGTATCAGGATGGGACTCCGCCATTCGAAATCTCGGCATGGCTTTTAACAGAACTGTTTGGAATACGATAAAGCTATCAGCGATCGACTTCTGCTACCACAATGATTACAATTGGGACCGCTCTCTGAGACACGTTGCGAGCCGTAGGAGTGACAATCCGTTTTGGATCATGAGCATCACGGGTCCACGTGTGTTTCGAGTGGAGGAGTGCGACATCGACGACGTGGCGTGTAACATACAATACATGATAGAAAAGGTTCAGAGGTATATTAAAATGATCAAGAGGGCTTTGTACCCAAGGAATATGATAATAACGTTCGCGCAGGGCGGCGTTGGGAATGTGACCGGCGCGGGGGGATTCGACGACATCAGGGACCGGGAGCTTTGCATGTACCTCAGTAGAGACAGGTAAAATTTTGTAGACAGGAACAATAAATATGAAATTTTCTTGCAGATAATAATTTTAATTAATAATAAAAAAATTGTTATTCCATTATATTCGGACAGAACTAGTTCGTAAAAATCTATTTAGCTGTTATCGGCAAATTTTTGCCAGAGACCGTAGCCAAATATGTCATTCACATACATTTTTTTGTTTTCTATTAGCATTAACGATTGTGGAAAAGCATCTTTGCTAAGGCCCAGTGTGTTTTATTTTACAAAGCGTCTAGCTGTTGGTAATCTGTTCCTAGTTTGTATACTACCGGAGACAGTGCGTCTATTATCATAGTTCTAATAATGTAACTTACTTATCTAAATCACACAACCACAGCAAGCTTCTGGCGAGCGCCTAGCTCAGATGATATACAAAACGTACATTATAAATTTTAAATAAGCGCGCGATTGTAAGCGGTTGAGGTCGATCGGTGAGGCGGGTCTTTATTTGACGTGATCATAGCTTTTATGCCGTTATAAGGAGCTTTGTTTTGTTAATATGATCGTAAGTCTGCAATTTGATTGTAATCTATGGAATTTGCATAGGTTTGCTTATGTCAAGAGGGCAGAGTTGCTCAGTCAAGTGTGTGGCCTTGGAGCTAGCATTACAAATAGGGAGCTCGCGAAATCTCCGAGTTGCTATATTTAGTTGGCGAGTTCACTCGCTGAGCTACGAGTCGTTAAACTGTTTGAGAAACCAAACAAAATAAAAGTAATCGTGTCTGGTATTCCACGTGTGAATGCATCTTGCTCGCGCGGACATGTCTCGCTCCGACTTGGCTTCTCTTAAAATCGATAAGCATTAACTAAGTAAGAGATATCCGAGTCGGTTTAATAATTCACCTTAAATGAATCATAGAATCATAACAGGCTCCTACGCGAATTTTTAGACATTTGACTACAGAAGATGATACGGAAATTCTAAAAACTATTAATACTCATTTTATATTTTAGAAATGTATACAGTAATAGCTAAAATGTATTCTCAATAGAACAAGTGTATGCAACGGCAAGTATATTGGGCCTCACAGTCATAAATCATAAACGACAAAATTGCGACGAGAGTTGAATTCTTGTGATTTTAACCTCACGCACCGCACGGATCCCAACAGCAGCACCTTCCGCCTACTTTTTTTGTGCGACTGCCCTAAGTAACTAACCAGTATGTAACACATAGGCATAAGCGACGATAGCCAAGTTGGGAATGGAACGGTCTGCCGAGACAATGTCCGCAGGTTCAAAACCCAAGGCACACACCTCTGAATTTTCGAAGTTACGTGTGTATTATTTATCAATTATCGTTCGCTTTAACGGTGAAGGAAAACATCGTGAGGAAACCTACATACCTGAGAATTCTCCATAAGAATCTCGAGGGTATGTGAAGTCTGCCAACCCGCACTAGGCCAGGGTGGTGGACTAAGGCCTAACCCCTCTCAGTAGTAGAGGAGGCCTGTGCTCAGCAGTGGGCAATATATAATACAGGGCTGATGATGATGATGATGATGTAACACATAGCAAAGCTGATTCTACTCGAACTAATAAATGATTAATATTATAATTGCATGACTAGCTGTAGTGCGTCAAATTCCGACTGCAGCACAATACAAAAGCGATGAATACGCAAAATATACTTAGCTTTCTTGTATTGTAAAATTAATCGGCATGTAATAAAATAGCAGTGATTATATTTCATGGTGCGCTGTGCGCTGCAGTTCAAAGAGATCATCTGTAGACTGTACCTACTCCACGAACGTCATTCCGTTTTTCGACATTCTACGAAAATAACTTTTTGGTATTGTTGATAGATTGGTAGATACCTACAATTTCAAAACCGAAGTTAACACATGCAGTGAGTGCGGCGCACATGTTTATCGGCATGTGCCGCGGCAGTGATGCTGATAATAAATGTAGCTCGAGCTGATAGTTTCCACGAGGAACGATGATAAATCGGGCTTATCTGGCGTCCCTTCGGGCGTGCCAGTAAAGAATATCTAATCACGGCGCAGCGCGGGCCTGCGTTCCTACTGGCCTGATGACGCCTATCACGACGTGCTCACTGTGCAAATGTTATGTAAGTGCAGTTTTTATTTTTAATCAACTAAGTAGTGATCCCGGCAGATATTGTCCTGCCATAGACGCCTTCTACGTAGATCGCATTTAATGTGGACTACTTTTCAACTTCAAGTATCCTATCTTTCAAGCTGGAACCAAGCAACATATTCACAAAATTTCATTGAAATCGGTTAGGCCTCATTTACGGAGACGCGGGGCGTCGCGCATGGCGTTATACGGGGCGGCACGTACTAAATTCAAACATATGGCGTTGTATGTATGTTTGCGGAGAAGCGATTTTACACGTGTTTGCGCGATATTTGCGGCGGAGCCCGTGGATGGCAACGACGCGTCCCATGCGGTGGCGCACGCGGCGGCGCACGCAGCGGCAATTCTCCGTTCTAGTGACACCCGAGGCCGCGCCCGCAGCGTCGCACGCCCTGTCACTGCAACCGAATCGGTGCCTGCCGCGTGCACCGCAGCGGGCAACGCCACTCTCCACGCCCCGCATCTTTATAAACAACATCGTATATTGCCATATATTTGTGTTTACGTTTGCGATGATGCGAGATGCTGCACGCGCCGCTTCTCTATAAACGGAAATATCACCCAACGCGACGCGAGACTCCGCGCGTCTCCGAAAACGAGGCCCTAGGTGGTTTAGGAGATTGGCGTGGACGACACGCACGCCACCCTTTGTAAGTTAGTAGTGCCGTAGCACTATTATGTATTCTGTAGGTATACCATATTCGCGAACGCGAATATGGGTTTTTATTTACCACCAAAATCGTGATTTTATCGTACGTTGCGTGAAAGTAGCTGCAAAGTGACCCCACTGCACCGATAGTAAGCGTCGTGAAGTCCAGATAGAGTGGCCTGTTTGAAATATGTGAGCGACATTCGTTCTCTTACGAATCTCTTCACTTCCAATTTGATTGCGCAGAGAAACACCGAGCATCTTCATAGCTCGCTGAGTGACTATGAGCCGTCTTGGGTAGCCCATAGTCAGAGGCCACGTCTCAAAGCCGTACGTCATCACTGGTAACACACATTGATTGAAGATTTTTGTCTTTAAGCTCTGAGGTATTTTAGATGAGAAGACCTTGCCTAGTTTCCCGAACGCTGCTCAACCGAGCCGGTTTTAACCTCTCTCTTGAAGTTGGACTTGCCTAACTGGATCACTTTTCTTAGATAGACAGATCCGTCGACAACTTCGTGAGTTACGTTCTCAACACTAATCGGCGTACGCACAAAATAAGCATTGGACAAGATTTTGATCTTGTTCATTTTAAGGCTTACCAGGTGGGAAACTCGTTTGTGGTCTTTGAGCAAATGAGCATAATGCTATGGTCCTCAAATGATTCTGACAAGACAACAACATTGCGGCAAATCAAAAGTGAGTAATGTACTCGTCATTGAAGCTAATTCCAAATCCTTTCTAATCAAAAGGCTTGAATATTTCGTCCAACGCGGTAGTGACTAATTTCAGAGAAATAACATCTCCCTGTCTCACGCTTCTGTGTAGTGGAATAGCCTTCGTGCTCTGCTCTTGTACTTGGACTGACATGATGGCGTTATTGTACAGGCACCTCAGCCCTTTAATGTACCGATAGTCAATGTTGCTCTCTGGAGGAACTGCAATACAGCCCAGGTCTCTATCGAATTAAAGTCCTTCTTATAGTCCCGAACGCTAAGTAAATTGGCAAGTTTTATTTCTCAGTTTTCCTATATACCATTGTATGAACGTGATCTATGGTACTATAGCCTTTTTGGAATCCGGCTTGCTCGGGAGGCTGGAAGTTATCTAGCCTGAACTTGAGACGATTCGTGATAGCCCTCGCATACAGTTTATAAACATGGCTCAGAAGTGCAATGGGCCTATAACTCTTTATGGCCTTTTTTGAAGAACATCACCATACTCTTGTTCCAGGCGTTACACCCTCGAACAGCGCGGAATGAAAAAGCCTCTGAAGGACTTTTAGTACCGGTTTACCGCCCGCTTACAGAAGTGATCCTTCCTTGCTTGCTGCCTTGTTGTAGAATCTCTCAAGCTCTCTCAATATCACTGCCTTCGTCGACATTACATTGCCGTCTTCCGTCTTAAGCTTGACCATTTGGCTTTACCCTATAGACAGTTCTTTTGCGAACTCTTTGGAGCCTTTGTTTCGCTCAATCGTCTCCTTGATACTTTCAACATTGTAAGCACGGAAGTCGTGTGAGGAGGATTTCCCTGTCTGTCAATCGAGCTTCCGATATGCTTCAGCGTCCTCCGAAGACTGCAACGCCATATTTATTTATTTATTAGGTTTTCCAGCAGACTTAACACTACGATTACAATAAATTAAAAAATACTATAACTTATAGCTATAATGTAAGTTAGGAAAACTGAACATGTATATAATTTAAAGTTAATTTCAAGCGCAGTGAATTATACAAACAATATCGTGATATAATTTGGAGGCGTTCACGCAATAAGTTAATATATGCCAGATTGTATTAGTCTTGTAGAAAAGTTACAAACATTTATTGAAAGAACATTGCTCGATCTGTAACTAAGAAATATATCGACGTTGGTAACTTAATCATTTCAATTTAAGAAAAAAACAATAATTGTGGTGAAAAAATATATAACTAGTTCATTCAGGTTGAGTAAATAGTGAGTCATCAGTGCAACTGAAGGATTTAAAAGGTATACACATTGAAGGAGATTATTGATGTTTTTCCTTGTATATTGAAGGAAAAACATCAATAATTTATAATATTTTAAAAAATTTTAATGTGTTCGTATAATATTTTCCAATAATTTTATAAACTAACTAGCATTGCGCGCGGCTCCGCCCGCGTGGATAAGTTTTTACGGGATAAAAAGTAGCCTATAGCACTCAGGAGTATTGTAGCTTCCTAATTCCTATTAGGGAATGAATTTTCAAAATCGGTCCAGTAGTTCCTGAGATTAGCGCGTTCAAACAAACAAACAAACTCTTCAGCTTTATATAATAGTATAGATATAGATTTTCACATGTCATAGCAAAAATATTTGCATGATTTCTTGCGAATGCGAATATTCGCGAATGCGAATGCGAATATTCGTTACACCACTAACACCTATGTATAACCATCCCTCAAGTGCAAGTAATAAATTGACAAAATACTTTTATCGCGATTGGATGAACAGTGTAGTTGCGCAATGCGTATAGAATATGAACAATAAAACAACCGTAAATTTTTATATACTAGGGGAATCTATATATATAATAATAATAATAATAATATAATAATAAAGCTTTATTTTAATTCCATGCAAAACAATTATTTTAAGAATTTATTGGGATAATATTATTTATGCTATTCATGTTTGCATGGACCCCCTCGGGTAAAAGCCTTTTACCCGAATCTATATATATAGAACAATATTACCTATCTTACAAATGATGTATAAGTAATAATAGCTTACCAGCAGTCTTAATGAGATTGTCCAAGACTTCTTGCGCGATGGGCTCCTTGCTGAACGCTCTGACAGTCCTTCTCTGCGCCATAAGCTCGTAGTACTCTCTGGAGCGGCGCAGCACCTCGTCGTCAGTTCTGCGCGGCGGCTGGTACACGATGTGGGGAGTGTCCTCAGGGATGGCCGGCACCAGCAGCTCGGAGTCTTCATCGCTGTCGTCGCGGAAATCACGCTCTGAAACAGTAGCAGCGGACATCTAAATACCTATTATGAATTGCAGATATTTATTTATAATTTTTAGTGTTTCGGAGTCGAATCTCTTTAAGACTATTTGTCTCATCTTTGTATATTATTAATACTATTTATTACTACGTCAACCATGATAGCATTAGTACAAACCTTAGTGGTTTTTAGATGTTATGTACTAACAATTACTCGTAATTTCCTTGAGCATGTTAAAATAATAAATAAAAAAAAATAACCTAAAATTTCCTACATTTCCTACATCAATTGCATATTAGAAGGGTACCTACTCGAAACCACACGATTATATTACGTACAATTTTATCTTTGGAATCTATTCCGACGAATATTTTTTTTGTGCTGTAGTAAAAATAAAAAAATAATAATACTTTATTCATCACGTAGGCGTACATAGTTGCCCTTATGATAAGTCAAGATACATTAAATTGATTATATTAATAATTATTATTAATACCAATGGGCACTTATATAACTACCGACATTTTTAATGCAAGTAGAATCAATGATAAGAAATAAACAAAAACAAAAAAGCCAGCTCGGGCTGGCAGGAAAGGGGTTATAAAAAAAGATCATTTTTATTAAAAAAATAATGGAAGAAACGCGTCGTGATCCTCACCGGTAAGGACACTACAGGTCCTACCCTAGCTAACCTACTAGCTACCTAAGCGATGACGACCCGAAGAAGAAAGGCAGAAAGAAACTCCGGGCTTACTTTTTTGTCACCAATTGTTCATTATTTCATTTCTCTTTTTTTTTCAATACTTTTGAGCTGTATACAAAGTCAGATTAGTTATATAAGCTAATGCACGCACAACACCGTTGAAATGAGATAAAATCCAAATAAAGGGATTTAATACCTGGACAGGCATGTACAAATATTTAAAACTGGACATAACAAAAAAATTATAAAATAACGGTGTACAACGTGCATTCACCTACATTTACAAAAATAATTTAATTTTTTTGCTTTTCCTATTTTCCATCGGTGTAGGTACTTACAGTAGCGGTATCATCATCATCATCAGCCGCACGATGTCCACTGCTGAACATAGGCCTCCCCTAAAGATCTTCAGACGGAACTGTCAAAAACGGCCTGCATCCAGCGTGTTCCTGCGACCTTTATCAAGTCGTCTGTCCACCTTGCAGTACAAAAATTTTATTCTAAGTAAATTTCGGAACAGATGCCGTCAACAATACACATCTAGCCTGCTTCGTTTATATGCTATAGAAATCTGGATTAAACTAGTTCAGGCTAGAATAGACATAGCTGCGTTCTTCGGCGTCTGGCTCACTAAAATAGATGTGCGTGCAAAGTCTATAGTGTAGTCCGTAAAACTTTATCAGCATTGCCCAAAGTAATGGCGATAGAGTCCAAAATTATTTTATTGTGTCATCAATGGAGAGTTCATAGACATTTTGGGGAAGGTGTTTGAGACAATCTTTTACATTGTTTAAATATTTTTCTAGTTATACCTGAATACGATAACGTAGACTATTGATTTAAAATAAATCTACATCATCGGAATTAAAGAAACCTATACCATTATTCCTAGCCAGGAAACGAACCCGTTGACCAAAAAAACATACTTACTGTATCATTACACCTTCCATAGTGTCGCTAATAACGGTTAAATTCTACAGCTAAGAACAAGAAAGGGTCTTTTAGTTTATATACCTTGGCAAACACCCGGTAAAGGTTGTGACGCGGATAAATGGTTTGGCTTTTTAATTTTTAAACTCTTTAAATACTAAATTAAGATGATTAAATACTTAACTAAGATATTCAAATTTCATAATGCCTTATGAACATTATCCGGAAAAATCACTTTGCATTAAAAAAAATAGATTCCTTACCTGCAACCCTTCAGCTAGATCTGCACTATCGTATTCAGGTATAACTAGAAAAAGTTTTTAAAAATGTAAAACATTAATTCAAACACCTTCCCAAAATTTTCTGTCAGCTCTTAGGACTATTTACATTCTATACAGCCAGCGGCAAACTCATACATGAGTCACACAAACTATATGGGCTGGTACAAGCGCCGGGTGGAGCGGCTGCCTACAGAAACCCGGCGTCACAAACAGCTTCATAGTTGGTTTAGTGCCGTCGGTAAAATAGCCAGCTTCAAAAATATTCCTCGCGCCCATCTCGGACCGTTACTTCGGCATTGCTCTTAAAATATCTTGGGGTGCGAAGATGTACCTAGGGTTCATAATATTAATAATTGTAATACCAAAAAAGCTAGCACCTTGTCGATGTAAATTACCATTACTTAACGTCCTTGCTCATCGTAGGTCTTCTGCTATATAAAACCAAAACACCGCATCAGACCTACATTCCAAATGGTTCGAGAGATAAGCTATCGGCTATAATGGCTATCGGCGGTCGTGCGCACAGTGCAGCCAAAACACCGCGCCATTACACGGCTCGGGTCACTTATTTGATTATAATTGTCGTGTTTCCTTGATTTTTTATTGACATTAAAGGCATGAGTTACGTTGTGTTTGGGTTCATAATATTTTTTGTAAGTGTGCAAACAGAATTGTTATAAATTGGACATTAATATTTTGTAATTTCATGTGAAATAAGTCTACTTCTAGACTATATTTGGAAACATAATTAGTATCAATGCATTTTTATACCACGACAATAAGTTCATTACATTGAATTTTAATATCTATGAGTACATTCACCAGTTTGAAGGCTCACACCAAATTATTTGTTTAATTAAGAAACGTCGCCGTTTCAATATTGCCAAGGGAATTTTTCATGGACCCATACCTAGAATAATGACACATCGCGGATAATGTAGATATATTGGTGAAAGAATTTTTGAAATCGGTCCAGTGTTTTTTGAGTTTATTCGTTACCATACCGTACCATACCAGCCCTGTGTTATATACTGCCCACTGCTGAGCACGGGCCTCCTCTACAACTAAGAGGGTTTAGGCCTTAGTCCACCACGTTGGCTAGTGCGGGTTGGCAGACTTCACATATCTTCGAAATTCTTATAGAGAACTTTGTCACACGAAAATAGTCACATTTTCTGTCACTTTGGACCGTCACGGCGCCGTCTTACGCATGGCAAAAGATATACAAGCTTAGGGCGCACCTAATTTTAAGTACATCCCCCCTCGCCTGTGTGAATATATTTTGAACAAGTGCATATTACGCGGCTCTAAGTAAATAACTACTTAGTCAAATATTATTTAATGTTTTTTTTTATTTTACCTAAAACGTAATTCCTGCGCTATATACAGATGTGCATAACATACCCGTATTGCAATAAATAGAAAAATTATTCAAAAACGTGCCTCAAAACTCGTTACCATCAGTGTCCCAATTCCCAAATGTTAGCAATCCATGCACGAAATGTAGTAAAAATATTGTGAAGATCGTATTTTTTTTAAATTATTCTGATAATAGAATACCTACATGCTCTACAACCTACCAAAATGATACACGTTAAAGAACACTGTTTTATTATTTTTGACCACTTGTTGAAAATTGTCGCCAACACTTTGAACTAAGTACAATTTGTTGAAATTGTCAAAGAGTTAAATCTTCCGTGCAGCTATCTTAGTGCAACAAGATACCCCGGGGCCGTCTCGTATGCGCCGAAGAAGGCCACCGCGGGTTTTGGTTGGTATGCCGGTGTAGGGTGTACATAATGTTAGGGACTCTGTCCAATGCTCGCTCGGATGATGCTATATTCCCGAGTGTCAACATTGGGCCGTAAGACCGTGTGAAACCAACATAACCGTTCCACTCACCCCCCAGCGGTGGTAGCGATAATGCGTTTTTTCCACGCGAAAAAAAAAAAAGTGTTGAATCTTAAATTTTATGGCATTGAATGACGAGTCGAGCATGCCGTTCGCCTGATGGTAAACGATACGACCACCCATAAACAGTAGCAACACCATCCACCACCTTGAGTTACAAAGTACTGTGTGGCATTCCACTGCGCTCGTCATCCTGAGACATTAGATGTTAAGTCTCACTATGTCCTGTAGTTACACTCGCTACAATGTCCTTCAAACCGAAACACAACAGTGCATGCACACTGCTGCTTGGCGGTAGAAATAGACATTATGGAAGGTGTCAGTGCCTGTTTAGTTAACTCAACGGCTCAGGCTCAGTTTCATCTTGCGACTCATGCTGGTTACACGTCAAGAACTAATTAAACGACAGTTGCAGCTCGTATTTATCGTCGAGAAATAGAGTTTGGCACAAAATTTTCTCCTTGTCATTTGAGCTTGCTGTGGTAAGTCTGTTTTGCTTATTTACGATTTGGATTAACTATAATTATTGTCATTTAAAACTCGACTGTTATATGATTTCTTAAATTTATAAAGTAGTATAAAGAATGTTTTATTAAATAAAATGTAGCAAAACCTACTTACCGTTGCTATAATTACCGTGTTTACCGTTTGAATTTAGGCCAACGGTAATTAGGAATCAAAAATTGTAATTAGCATTGCGTAAGATTGAAGTTACAAAAATGTATTAAAATTTACATAGTGATAATATTATTGTATGTTAAATTGTGTTTATTAAAATATAAGATAAAGAACGTTATTTGATGCCTAAAAGTAATTGATAGTATACAGAGTTATGCAATTAATGGTTTTATTACTTCTTGTATTAGGTGAGCTCACTATGAGGTTTAAATAAAACTAGTGATAGCTCTCTCGTATGTGAAAGTTCACCTGGGTATATACCACTGCAATGTCTATTTCTCCGCTAAGAAACAGTGTGCATGTACTATTGTGTTCCGGGTCGTAAAAAATTGTAGCTAGTGTAATTACAGGGCATCATGAGACTTAACGTCTTATATCTCCAGATGACGAGCGTTGTGGAGTACCACACAAACAGTACTTTGTAATTCAAAATTTTGGGTGGTGTTGCTACTGTTTATGAGCGGTCGTATCACTTACCATCTTATTTTTTTTAATATTAAACAATCTGATGCAGAAAGTCTAGCAAAAACCGATATGGCGATAGGCTTGCTATCACAATATCTTGGGACGGAAACACACAACAAAACGGCTCTGGTTACCGACCTATAGCGGGACAACCATCGTAGTCATGGCGCAGCTAAACGCCATAGGATGCTGATTATGGGCAACAGCATCAGTGTGAGAAGCTGCACGCGGCGCTCATCAACCCGAATTACAAGCGCGGCGAGTATTGGCAAAACCCCCCAAATATGAAAGAAAACACCAAAACCAGGCCCCCAGTCCCCGGCAACTTCGCCATTCCTGGCTCCGTTAGCGGCCACGGTAACGGCGGGGTAGGGTGTGCTAAGAACCCCCGGGTGAGATCCCGCTGCCACCCCTGACGAGGACTGGCCTTGGTAATACACAACATTTGCACATTGAGGACCGACGAGAAGATTCTCGAGCTGGAGGAAGAAATGGGTAGGTTAAACTGGGATATCTTGGGTTTGTCAGAAGTCCGAAGAAAGGGAGAGGACACGATAATTCTTAGGTCTGTTAACCTACTTTGAGAGGGCGATCAACATTATCAAGGAGGTGTCGAATTTATCATCCGTAAGTCTCTCATTAACAATGTTATAATCATCGAGAGTGTGTCGAGCAGAGTAGCATACCTTATACCTAGAATATTAGAGAGATATTCACTAAAGGCCATACAGGTATACGCGCCGACCACGACACACCTGGATCAGAAAGTAGAAGAGATGTATGAGGACATTAGTCGGGCTATACACACCTACGAAACCTACTTCAATGTTATTATGGGGGACTTCATCGCTAAGCTAGGCAATAGAAACGACGAAGAGCTGAGAATGGGGGCAATTTGGGTATAGATAACGTAACCACAGGGGACAAAGGCTGGCCAATGTCCTGAAGAAAGAGGGACTCTTTGCGATGAACTCTTTTTTTCAAAAGCCGCCTCACAGGAAAGTGACCTGGTTAAGCCCTAGTTTGACGAGAAACGAGATAGATTTTATCTTGACCACGAAAAGACGGATATTCGATAATGTCTCCGGTTACAGGCATATTGAATATCAACATCAAATTAGAAAGATCTCGCCTGATGAAGTCTACGCTTCACCCTACTCATGCTCATATCCAAAACTTAGAGAGCATTTAATTCGACTTGGTAAACCCTTTCGATTGCCTAGATATTTGCGCTACAGTGGACGAAACTAATGGCGAGTTGGTAAAAGCTGTCCATATGGTAGGATCTAAATTCCTTAGACCTCGCTGTAGAGATAAGCCTAAGAAACACTCGACTCTTACACTCGATCTTATGGACAAACGTCGATCTATGGCGTTGCAGTCTTCGGAGGACGCTGAATGATATCGGCAGCTCAACAGACAAATAGGGAAGTCCTTACGACACGACGTCCATGCTTATGGTAATGTAAGCATTAAGAAGACGATCAAGCAGAACAAAGGCTCCAAAGTGTTCGCAAAGGACCTGTCTGGGTTCACTGTCAGCGAGCTATGGAGAGGGCAATGCTCGGCATTTATCTACGCGATGAAATCAGGAATGAGGACATCCGCAGAAGAACGAAAATTGCCGACATAGCCCAGCGGATTAGCAAGCTAAAATGGCAGTGGGCAGGGCACATAGCTCATGGAACTGACAATAGGTGGGATAGAAAAGTTCTCGAGTGGAGACAACGTACTGGCAAACACAGCATTGGACGTCCTCCTACAAGGTGGACTGACGACCTCGTAAAGTTCGCAGGAACCCGCTGGATGCATGCTGCGACTAACAAGTTGATCTGGAAATTTTTGGGGGAGGCCTGTGTATAGCAGTAGACTTCCAAAGACTGAAGAAGAAGAACATGTGATTTTTTTTATATTTCTTTTCTAATTACCAACCCCGTAATAATAACTACCATTTAGCAAATACTAATTAACGTATGTGTCATTTCTCATTGCCATTTGACGTCATTTCAAATCCAAATTCAGCTGTGCCTTTGATTTATATAGTATAAAGGTACTATAAAATTTACATCGCATCGATAAAGATCGCAATTGGGAGCAATATTTGAACAAAATTTTTTAACACCGAATATGTCCATGTTCAAATATTCACACGCCTATACCAGGCGAGGAGGGCAACACACGCACTCACCCCTGGGCACATCACGTGTATGCGACAATCTACATTGATCGCGTTTTATTCATGTGAAAAATCAACAAGTTCTGGACTCTTTTAATTAGTTTTGTATAACGTTATATAATATTTAATTTATTAGTCTTATTTATGGATGGGCTGTTTATATATTATCAAAATATTAGAGGAATGAAATTTAAGACTGTAGATATCTATAATTCATATTTATCTAGTAATTATGATGTTATTTGTTTATGCGAGACATGGCTCGATAATTCTGTAGCTTCTTCTGAGCTTCTTGACCAAAGATATGTAATTTACCGTAAAGACCGCACTAGTGATTTCATCAAAAAATATAAAAAGTCCCACAGAGGAGGAGTCCTCATTGGTGTAAAGAAGTGTCTAATATGTTCTTCTAGCAATAAGTATGTTTTATTTGTGGAGGACATATGGGTACAATTGCGCTTAAAGCACCTTACACTTAATATTTCTACAGTCTACTTAGCTTTGTACATTTCTTACGAAGATTATGCTAACTTTTTGGATAATGTTGAGCATATTATATTGTCCTCGTCACCTCTAATTATTATTTTAGGTGAATTTAATTTACCTGACGTTGATTGGTCTAATTTGCATAATAATGTTATGGTAAATAACAAATTTAAAGACCTTCATGAACTTATGGTTAGGTGCGATCTAGTTCAATCAAACACGGTGTTAAACAAAAACGGAAGAGTATTAGATCTCATACTACATAATTCTACAATATCAGCCTCTGTCACTGAAACACAAGCATTGAGTCGTCGCGATGATCACCATCCTACACTTGAAGTAATTATTAAGCACAGTAAAATACAAATTTTAAAAGAAAACTATATAAATAAATACAGTTTCCGAGGATGTGATTTTATAAAATGCAATGAGGAACTTAACTTTTCAATATAATATAAACGATTATTTACATTCTTTTTATAATCATCTCTGGGAAATTATTGATAAGTATACACCCCTATGTAAGTCAAAAAAATCTTGGCCTATTTGGTTCTCTCAATCTCTTGTTAGTTGTTAAGATCATCAGAGAGAAGGACAAGTATCACAATTTGACTAGGGATACAGTGTATCTCACAAAGACTTGTAGGCATTGTATTGCTACATTGTTAGCTTATAATATTAAGACAGTCATAAGTACTATGACAAAGTCCTCGATTACTACATGTTTTAGTAGTACTACTAATAATATTGTAGTTAATAATTTAAACATTTAAGTATGACAACAGAGAAAGATGACCTATTTTTAATATTAACACATCAAAATATAAATCGTTTCTCTGGCAAAGTTCTTGACATAGAATTATTTATAGAGAGATATAATGTTGACATTTTATGTTTTACGGAGACATGGTTAAAACCAGATAGAATGGCGTTTAGTGTTAATGGTTACAGAGTCGCCAGCTCGTTTATTAGGATTTCAGCAGAGGGTGGGGGCACCATGATCCTGATCAAGGACGGTGTCCCATACAAGGATAGACAAGATATTACAAAACTCTCTGTTGAAAGAGTGTGTGAGGTCGCGTGTGCAGAGACCGGGGATTATATTATATTGTGTGTATATAGGCCTCCTTCATCAAACATATTAGCTTTTATTTCTAAAATGGAGGATATTCTTAACAAAATTAAAATGAATAGGAAAATCTTAGTCTGCGGAGACTTTAATATTGATTTACTGATTGATTCCACAGATAAAGGTTTATTTCTGACTTTGCTTGAATCCTTTAATCTGAACTGTCATTTTCTCGAGCCTACCAGACTAACTTTAACTTCGGCTACTTGTATTGATAATGTTATTACAAATTTTAAACTCAACTATAAGAAGTTATTAGCAGGTGTACGCTCAGACCACACTTGTCAAATGGTCCAATTTAATTATGTAAAAAATAGAAGTAAACATATTGTTAAATTTAGACCCCTATCTCAACATAATTTGCAGAAATTTAGTAACAGATTTAATTCCATGTTACCAATGCTGACTTGCGACTTGGGCAACCCGAACAATATGTTTGAAAAATTATTAAATAGTATTACGAATGTATTCAATAAAACATGTTGTGTAAAATCAGTGCTTCTAAAAAATAAAATATCGTTCAGTTCTTGGGCAACAAAAGGTATTAGGCGTAGTAGAGATGTTCTGTACGAATTATATGACAGAAGGTCCTATACACCTGATGTCAATTTTACCAATTACGTAAGAACTTACTCTAAAATTTTTAAAAGTGTTTGCAGCTTTGCTAAAGCTGCTTATATTAGTAGTAATATTAAAAACTCCGATAATAAAATTAAAACAACATGGAAGATTATTAATACTGAAACTGGCAAAACCAAGTGTAAAGACAATATTGTATTGAACATTAATGACGAACTAGTTTCAGATAAAAATAATATTGCTAATTATTTTGAATTATTTTTTTCTAACATACCTTTTGAGACGACAAAATGTCTGCCATCCTCACCAGGGGCAGCTGAGTCGTTCTTAAAAAAAAATCTAGAATTATCAATTCCAAATTTCAAGTTTGAATCTGTTACTCATTACGATATTATAAAAGTTTTTAAGAGCTTAAACTTGAAGAGCACTGAAGATCTTTGGGGTTTGTCTGTTAAAGCGTTGCAGTCAATAATAGTAAGCATTGCCCCAATCCTTTCAGATATTTTTAACTGCTGTATAAGAGACGGCGTATTCCCTGATCTTATGAAGATTAGTAAAGTAATACCAGTTTTTAAAGCAGGTTGCTCTAACACACCCTCTAACTATAGGCCTATTTCTATTTTACCAGCCCTAAGTAAAGTATTCGAAAAATTAATGCTTAATCAAATGCTGGTGTTTTTTAATAAAAATGAGATCTTACATGATAGGCAATTCGGTTTTACAAAGGGTAGGTCCACGCAAGATGCTGGATGTGCATTGGTAAAAGCTGTGTTGGATGCCTGGGAGGGATCACAGGATGCTTTAGGGGTATTTTGTGATCTTTCCAAGGCGTTCGATTGCGTCGATCACAGTACCCTCATCCTAAAGCTACACCATTATGGTATTAGGGGAGTAGGGCTTAAACTAATATCCTCATATTTATCAGGCCGCAAACAAAAAGTATTTATTGATAATGTCTCCTCTGTAGGGTCCGCAGTTAGGATTGGGGTTCCTCAAGGATCAATTTTGGGTCCGTTCTTATTTTTAGTATACATTAATGACCTGCCTTATATGATTAACAATATGGCAGATGTAGTATTATTCGCAGATGACACCTCGTTAATTTTTAAGATAAATAGAAGGGAACAAAATTTTGTGGAGCCCAATAAAGTACTTAGTTTGATTTCTAACTGGTTTTCAGCTAACAATTTACTATTAAATGCGGCAAAAACTAAATGTGTCCGATTCTCGCTACTGAGTAATAAAAATGAACCAAATATTGATTTAGATGGAAATAAACTAGCATTAGTTCCGTCAACGGTTTTTCTCGGGGTTTCAGTAGATAATAAATTGCAATGGGGACCCCACATTCACAAAATTTCGAGTAAATTGAGTTCTGCCATCTTCGCTATTAGAAAGATCAGACATTTAACTGACGTGGCTACGGCAAGGTTAGTATATTTTGCTTACTTCCACAGCATTATGTCATATTGCATTCTTCTGTGGGGTTCTGCCGCAGATCTGCAGACCATTTTTGTCTTACAGAAACGAGCGATTCGTGCTATTTACAACCTTCGATCTCGTGATTCCCTTAGGGAACTGTTTAAGGAGGCTAATATACTGACTTTGCCGGCCGAATACATTTTCCGGAATATTATGTATGTCCGCAAAAACCTTAGTACTTTTATTAAAAACAGTGACTTGCACTGTCTGAACACTAGAAATAAGAATAAACTAGTTGTTCCAAATTTTAGGCTCTGTAAAACGAGTAAATCATACTTAGCGAATAGCATTAAATTTTACAATAAACTTCCCTCCGAAGTAGCCGATTTGCCCGGACACCAGTTCAAGTGTTATGTTAGGCGCGAGTTAATGTCTAGAGCGTATTATAATGTAGCGGATTACCTCGATGATAAGACGGTTTGGAGAAGTGGTCCTGCACACCATGGCCAACCCTGTTAACACTTACTAGTGATTGACTGCATAGAGTGTCTCATCTGTATCTATCTTTAATATTGACATTACAATAATTTTAACTTTTAAATCTACTGTGACTATTAGGTATATAACCTAATTACTACAATTATAAATATTCCCTCATTCATATAATTTAAATTTAGGGAAGACGACCGACCAATCATTTTGTTGCGCTTGCCTTTATAAGTTTCATTTTATTAAGAAAGTAGGAAGAGCAATACAACAAAAATAATTTTGTAAATGTAGGCGAATGCACATTGTACACCGTTATTTTATTATTTTTTTGTGTTATGTCCAGTTTTACGTATTTGTACATGCCTGTCCAGGTATTCCCTAAATCCCTTCATTTGGATTTTATCTTATTTCAACGGTGATGTGCGTGCATTAGCTTATATAACTAATCTGACTTTGTACACAGCACAAAAGAATTGAAAAAAAAAAGAGAAAGAAACAATGAACAATTGATGACAAAAAAAGTAAGCCCGGAGTTTCTTTCTGCCTTTCTTCTTCGGGTCGTCATCGCTTAGGTAGCTAGTGAAAGGCTGGTAGGTTAGCTAGGCTAGGGCCTGTAGTGTCCTCACCGGTGAGGATCGCGACGCGTTCCTCCCATTATTTTAATAAAATGATGTCCTTTTTATATCCCCTTTCCTGCCAGCCCGAGCTGTTTTTTTGTTTTTGTTTATTTCTTATCATAGATTTACTCCCAATAAAAATGTCGGTAGTTATATAAGTGACCATTGGTATTTATAATAATTATTAATATAATCAATTTAATGTATCTTGACTTATCATAAGTGCAACTATGTTCGCCTACGTGATGAATAAAGTATTTTATTTTTTTTATTTTATAAAATAAATTCAACCGATACGGTAACACCCGTGATTTCGATACGTTCTCTATGCTTCGGTCCAGAGTTAAAATTGCATTTGATGTGTGTTTTAAGTCTTACATAGACAGAACTGAGGATAGCCTTAAAGTAATTTGGAAGTACTCAAAATAAAAAAAATCAAGTAACGATTTACCCAAAAGAATGTATTACAAAAATTTTCAATCTGAAAGTGGGGAAGATATATCGAATCTGTTCGCTAAACACTTTGCTTCCGTGTACAATTTATCTAGCTCTATTACATATGAACCTGATTTTATGGAGTCCTAACACTTGTATCTCTACGATTATTATGAAGATAAGGAGGTTGCCCTTACCCTAAAGACAATTAATGTCAATAAAGGTGCTGGCCCTGACGCCATCCCACCTATTTTTATCCAAAACTGCTCAACGGCCCTGGTAAGACCTTTACTAACAATTTTTAATAAGAGCATTAATACCGGTTCTTTTCCAGAGTTGTGGAAGATAGGCAAAATAATACCCGCATACAAGTCGAGAGATAAAATGAACGTTGAAAATTATAGACCCATTAGTATCCTTAGCTACTTTGCAAAAAAATTTAAAAGCATAATTTACAAACATATTTACTACCATTTAAAACACCTGATTAGCGACAAACAACATGGTTTTGTCGCAGGACGATCTACTAATTCTAATCTATTAACTTATGTCTACTCCCTGAGTATGGCTTTCAACAAACGTATACAAGTTGATTCACTATATACAGATTTCGCTAAGGCCTTTGACAAAGTAGATCATGCTATACGTTGTCGTAAAGCTTATCATCTTGGCATACACGGTTCCCTTCTGCGCTGGCTCACTTCATATCTTTCTAATCGAACACAACTTGTTGCGGTCTACGGCTATGACTCACTTCCATTTATAGCAACATCTGGAATACCCCAAGGTTCGAATTTAGGACCTCTCTTGTTCATTCTGTTTATTAACGACCTCTTAAATTCCCTCAAGTGTAATTGCTTGGCTTGTGCTGATGGCCTTAAGATTTTCCAAGAAATTGTTACTATAGCAGACTGCGTTAAACTTCAGCAAGACATTGATCACCTTCACCGCTGGTGTGACAACAATAAAATAATTGGTGGAAGCCATAAATTAAAAGAAGAAGAAGAATAATATGGTTATAATCGTCGCCAAATGTCACTTCATTACTTTCACAAAAAACCGCTATCTCATTAAGTATCCATATAACATCAATAGTGCACCATTAACACCTCAGAGTGTGGTCAAAGACCTCGGAGTGTGATTGGATTCCAAACTCACATTCATACCACACTATGATTAAATGGTTACAAAGGCTAATAGAATGATGGGTTTTGTGATCAGGATCTCTAGGCCTTTTAAACAACCTAGTAGCTTAATTACATTATTCGCTGCTCTTGTTAGAAGTGTCTTGGAGTACTGTTCTGTAGTGTGGGCTCCCTTCTACCAAAATCATATAGATAGGATAGAAGCCGTCCAAAAACGTTTTCTTCTTCATTTAAGCTCAAAATTTGGCATGAAACGTAAATTAGATACATACGAGAAGAGACTAAAATATTTTAACTTGAACTCTTTGTTAATTCGACGTAAAATTTGTTCATACTCCATACTTTACAAAATAATTAATGCAAAATGGGACACCAGTGAATTGTTGAGCCATCTTTCGTTGAAAGTGGGAGGCAGTAACCGATTACAGAATTTGTTTTACATACCATGTAGCTCTAATAATGTTGCATATAATGATCCCATATTACGTATGTGTAGAGCACATAATGATATTAGTAAAGATCTCGACATTTTCTAATTTAGTCTCAATAGTTATATGAATAAATAAATGTTTAGCTAGAGTGATTGTATAACGCTCAAACACTATAATTTTAAGTTAATGTTTAGTGTTGTAAGTTAGTTAATTGTAATGTTGTGCGTAGCTTTTATCGGAGTCTAAATTTAGCACTGTTAATACTATTATGTGCATCCTCTTTATATAATTATATTTTATACTCTGTAGCTATGCCTAAATAAATAAAATAAAATAAAAATAAAAGAAACCGTTGAACCGATTATGTTAACATTTGATATAGCTTGAGTCTTGCTTGAGTATAAATACGGGTTATTCATATTTATTAACCACTAGCTTAGGGCAGCTAGATGGGGGAGAAACTAAACGGCGAAACATATTATTAAGACGCAATTTGGTGCGGATATAATTATCTTAAACCATGATAATAAACACTTATAGGACATTCGTCTTTTATCAATTCGTAACTAAGTGAGACTAGGGATGAGAACTGAACCATGTATCTGCTTGTGATGTAATTCAATATGGAAAAATTATGAAACCTGAGATTTAATATAAAATCTGAACCACTGAAGAACCGTTTTTTTTAATTAGTATGGTATCTGTAGGTATCGACTCATTTGACTTCAGTAATGAATTTTTTCTTGAATTAGAAAACATTATTAGGACCTATTATAAAGTTCTATAAAGTAATAAATACCATGTATAGTATTAAAAACCACCCGAGCAAGGCTCGGTCACCCAGGTACTGGAATTATTATAAGAACAGTGAAAAAAATGAATTGATTGAAAAAGTTTCACTTCATACGTGTGTACATTAATACACACACGCTTTTTTTTATTGAGATTGACCCTGAAAGTACTCCAAGCTCTAATGGTTCGATAGAGTATTTTGATCCTTTTAAGCAAAAGGACGAATTGGCATCATAAAAGTTTTTACGCTAATTACCCATTTTATTACAGACTGCAGTACCTACATAATATGATACGTATCAAAATCTGTACTGCCTCGGGGGCGTAGTTGTATTGCGTACGCGTTACGAGTACGATTCGCGCGCTGAGGTCTTGGGTTCGAATCCCGGGACGAGCCACAAATATTGTGACTGGGTTTTTCCATCTTAAAAATTACTCAGTCGCAGCTCGGAGTCAGGAAGTTGGCGGTGTGACACCCCCGTGCCTCGGAAAGCACGTAAAGCCGTTGGTCCTGCGCCTGATCTATCTCCGGTCATGTCGGGTTGCCGTCTAACCGGACTATGAGAGTGAAGGAATAGCGAGTGCACCTGTGTTGTGCTTGTGTATTGCGCACACACTTGTGCACTATAATATCTGCTGCGTACCTGACTGATCTCCGTTGAGATTGGCCGCCGTAGCCGAAATTGGCTAGGAGGGATTTCATCAAAATCTGTAAATGGAGAACTTAATATCTTCAAAAATGATGTACACACCCACACACTCCCGCCCTTTATCCCCGAAGGGGTAGGCAGAAGCGCAATAATTGCTCCCACTTTTTGCCGTGCATATTCCGTCCCATGATGTGATAGGGAGCGAGCCTATCGCCATATCGGGTACAAATTCCAGACTCCGGGCTAATACTGAATAGAAAAACCCAATAACAATGATGAAATGATGGACAGTCTCCTATAAAAGTTGTCTTTTAGCTATAGCGGTTAAGGTAGTTGCTCTTACTATTATGCCTTTCATTGTCGGGAGGAGGCGTTCAGTCGCGGGCAGCGTCCGGCCCTGGAGGAGGTGGAGGTCATGAGGGCCTCCTTACGGCGAGCCGCCGTGAAGGAGTGGCGTCTCAGGCTGGAGACCCCGTCAGTGGGGCTCATGGCCGTAGCGGCAGTGCGCCCGATCTTTGCCGAGTAGCTGGACAGGCGGCTCGGCTACGTTTCGATTGACAGAGGTACTCACCGGGCATGGTTGCTCCGGGGAGTATCTGTTTTTTTTTATAGCATTGAATGACGAGATGAGCATGCCGTTCGCCTGATGGTAAGCGATACGACCACCCATAAACAGTAGCAACACCATCTAGCACCTTAATTAACAAAGTACTATGTGGCACTCTACTGCGCTCGTCATCCTGAGACACAAGATGTTAAGTCTCATTATATCCAGTAGTTACACTGGCTACAATGTCCTTCAAACCGAAACACAATAGTGCATGCACACTACTGCTTGGCAGTAGAAATAAACATTGCGGTGGTACCTACCCAGACGGACTCTTACATATGAGAGACCTACCACCAGTAATGTCCTATGTCGTACCTTTGTCGTATTGTAGGCACAGAGGTGTTGGCCGTGTGTCACCATTGTGATAACTGCCCTCTGGATACGGCCCAGCACACGTTGGAGTTTTACCCAGCCTGGGACGAGGAACGCAGCGCTCTCAGAGCAGTCATCGGAGGAGACCTCTCGCTGCCGGCCGTGGTTGCTTCCATGGTCGGCAGTCGAGAGGCGGTTGCGGACGACAACTTAGACACTTTTCTAGATATTGTGGAGAGCAGTCTTGATCTTCCAGTGGGCAAGGACGGACTTGTTGGTACGTCTTATGTATATTAATGTAAACTGTATAAATAATCACATTGGCTATTAATTGTAACAAGAAATAAAATTGTTATATATCACTTATTATTATATTTTGCCACTAAATTTATTATAATGTGTTTTTGTTTTATTTCTTTTAAATTCTAATTTTGTTACGTTTTATTCTAAAGTAATTTATTATTTAAAATAGCATGTTATTGTGAATATTCGTTATATTTCGTAGAATTAATTGCTTGTTTACTCTCTGTAGACACAGCTGTAGATGTGGTTACGTAACGTATTGTTGGTGAAGTACCTACACCTGATAGTACTGTACTATGCTGTATTAGTATTAACGGAATATTTTACATTATGGTTCTATCAATGTAGTGACTACAACCTTCAATGGAGATCATAAATATATACTTATTTAAGTACATAAATAAATTTACTTTAAACTCTGCTTAGATCACAAGGCTGAGGGCGCCTGCAGAAAAGGTATCACATCGAAGCAATACATTGTAAGGTATTTGACGAGGCCTTATGATTAGCTAAGGCAGAAAACTCTTTTGAAAATAATAATTACATTACCTATAACTACTATTAGGGAAGCAGAATTTCAAACACTTTTGTAGATGATTTACACTTTTATTTTTCCTTAATCCTTTTTTATCACAATCCTGTCAATTCCATCCGTACTATATCACTATGTCACACCAATGATTTCTCCACGAGAGCTCAAGCTCGACTGACTAACCGGAGACATCACTGTCTCCCACCTAAACTACGCCGGAAGGTCTGAATCGGAAGTAAGACAATTCATACTTAAAACAAAATAACTAATACATTGAAATTAAAAAATATAAAAATTACAAAAATAATTACATTTGCAATACTTGAATTTACAACAATATAAATATAATTTAAACTATAGTAATTCATTAAACGGAAGTTACAATGCATTAATAACAATCTGGCGTTTCCCTAAAGTATCCTTACAGTTCGGCCTTCCTGATCCACGCGAGTCCCTTCGCGATATTAATATTATAATTATTTCAATGTGCATGCGTGGAAACAATCATTACTAAAAATATACGTTACGCTTAAGTTCTAAAGTTCTTATTTTCTAATTTTAACCAATTTAATCTACATTATCAGTTTCATTATTAATCTCAGAAGGATAAGCAGTTTCATTGATGCTTTCATTTTCCGAAATTTCAAGTTCTTTACCACTATCTGAGTTATCATCAAATTCCCTGTCAAAGCTTAGCCATGGCTGAATCTTGTCCAACGCTACAATCCCTTCATATCTCCGTCCATTTTTGCGAGATAAGGGAGTGTCTTCTACAACAAATCTATCATGTTCCAGTACTTTTACTATGCGATAAGGACCCTGCTACTTTACTACTAGCTTTTGTGA
Organism: Sphinx pinastri; assembly: GCA_947568825.1. Lineage (NCBI taxonomy): Eukaryota > Metazoa > Arthropoda > Insecta > Lepidoptera > Sphingidae > Sphinx > Sphinx pinastri. The sequence goes on along the minus strand of OX387627.1, from coordinate 181,143 downwards.
TTGACCATCATGTGGTACTCGTCTTTCGATCCTAACCAAATCACCTTCTAGATAGGTTTTACCTTGTTTTCTACTTTTGTTAAATCGCAATACATCTTTCTCTTGTTGTTTTTGTATAAGTTTTGCAGATTCTTCCCTAACCTTTTCTAATTCATCCGATGACATAGGATGGATCATATCATTGATTAAATTGAAAATTGAACTTAGTACACCCTGACTTTTATGATTTATATTAAAGCCAAATAATAATTGTGATGGAGATTTTTGAGTAGTTTTATGAATATTGGTATTTAACCCTATCTGTATATCTTGAATATTCTCGTCCCATAGTTTTTCGTCTTTTCCGTGATTGCATGTGGCTAAAGCCTCTATAATTGTCCTGTTAAACCTTTCCACTTGACCATTTGCCCTCGGTGTTGCGACTGCATTTAATATGTGTTTAATCCCGTACCCTACTGTAAATTCCTTAAACGTTTTGCTAGTAAAACTAGATCCTCTGTCAGAAATTAGACGAGTTGGTAGCCCAAAAAAACTAATATGATCTTTTAAAACCTTGATAGTCGTTGTAGATTTTGTGTTCTTAACAGGTGTAATATTTACGAACTTAGTAAATCCGTCGATTATAACTAAAATATAACAATTCCCAACCTTGCTCTTTATGAAGGGTCCTGAATGGTCTATATGAATTGTGTGAAAAGGTACATTTATCTTTTCGATTGGGTGTAAAGTACCTTCACGTTTCCCGCCTGGTGCCTTGTGATGGGCGCATCCTAGACAAGCAGTAACGTATTTTTTTACAAAACGCCTCAAACGACTAAACCAATAGTTTCCCCTTATACGCTCTAATGTCTTTTCATAACCGCAATGTCCTACGTCATCGTGATTTTTCTTAACTATTTGCCAACGTGCCCCTTTTGGTACTACCCATTTTAACTCTTCTCCTACTATACGATAAACCCGGCCATTTTTAAGTTTAAAATGTTTGTGAATATCAGCTACATAAGCTGTGTCCTTATCGCTAAGAACACGTTTGATGCGAGCTATTTCTTCATCCGCCGATTGAACGGTGGTGATCCAGTCTTGTTCAGGTTCTATTGCTAATATGTCAAGAACTTGCGATTCATTTTTTTCTATATCTATTGGGTTTCGGCTTAACGCGTCTACGTGGGACATTTTCATACCGGGCCTATATTCGATTGTGCAATCGTACTCTTGCAATTGGATCCACCATCGCGCAATTCTGGGGACCAAATCTCGCTTGGTCATTGTTGACCTAAGAGCATTGCAATCAGTCTGTATAATAAATGGAATTCCGATTAGATAAACCCGAAATCTATTTAAAGATGCAATGACAGCAAGGGCCTCCAATTCGAATGAGTGATACCTTTGTTCCTCGTTAGTTGTTTTGCGGCTAAAATATGATATAGGTTGAAATATACCATTGCTGTTACGCTGGAGCAATATACCGCCCAACCCGATCTTGCTAGCATCAGTATGGAGTTGGGTCTCTGCTGCAGGATCATATAACGCTAACAATGGTCTTTCCGATAATAGATTTTTGATACGCTTAAAGGCTTTAACCTGAGGATCACGCCATGTCCAATCATTGTCTTTCTTTAATAGATCTGATAATGGGGTTGCAATTAAAGAGTAACCTTTTATGAATCTCCTAAAGAAGCCTGATAAACCCAAGAACTGGCGTAATTCGTGTTGATTTTTGGGCTCGGGGAACTTAGACACCGCATCAGTTTTTATAGAGCCCGGCCGTATACCCTTTGGACTTACCTCAAATCCAAGAAAGTCAATTTTATCAAAGAAGAATCTACACTTACTTAATTTTAAAGTTAATCCACCCTTCCTTAACAAATTAAAGACTTCTTTTAGTCGATTTAAACCTTCATCAAAATCTTTACAGGGTATCAATATATCATCCATATAAATTAAAGCGTATTTTATTTTAGCTTCAGAAAGAATTTTATTCATTGTCCGTTGAAATACGGATGGAGCATTAACAAGTCCAAATGGCATGCGGTTATATTCATATTGTCCGTCTTGGGTGACGAATGCAGTCTTAGGCCGTGAACTTTCGGTTAGTGGTATTTGATAGTACCCCGATGCCAAGTCTAAAGAAATAAACATGTTATTTCCCGTAAGAAGGTCTAATTGATCCTCGATGCGTGGCAAAGGATAGTGGTCCTTTTTAGTTTTACGGTTTAAGGCCCGATAATCCACACATAATCTTTTATCTCCAGTTTTCTTTTTTACAATAACTATCGGACTAGCGTAAGGGGAACATGATTCTCGAATAATATCACTATCGATCATTTCTTGAATCATGTTGCGTACTAAGCATCTTTCGGAATGAGGCATACGATAAGGTCTATAAACGACAGGTTGCGAATCCTCCAGTTCTATTGTCATTTCCGCAGCAGTGGTATAACCTAGATCCTTGAGACTGTTTGAGAAACAATCTTTATATTCGGCCAACAACTTTTGGAGGGCGAGCTGCTGTTCTTTCTTTATCTTTGGACCACATGCGACTGTCTCATCTACTTCACTGGTACTTACAGTAATTTCACACACATCTAAAGCTAAAGGTACTGGTATAGATCTTGTCAGAAGGCAGTTTTCTTTAATATTAATTTCAGAGTTGGAAACATTTTGTATGAGTAAAGCACAATGATTGTTAGCTACACTGTACTCTCCGGGTAGCAAAAAGTATTCGCGACCTGCTGGTCCCCTAACAGACCCATTAACAAAGATTTTTCCATTCATCAAAGTATCGCTAGTAACAGATACAGCACGACATTGATTAACAGGGATCGTAACTGCATTTTTTGTAAACAGATGAACCTTTTTATCTTTCTGTATTTGGTGAAATAGGATCCTATCTGGTGTTTTCATAATAACTATGTTTGGATTTTCCGTGAATGAATGTCCCAACAATACCGGATATTTCAATACATAATCCTCAACCACATATATTTCTATGTCGTTCTTTATATTTTGAACTTCCACGGTCGCAACTAATGAAGCCAATGGTTGAATAAGGTTTGTACCAATACCTCTTAATATGGGGAGCGGTAAATTCCGGTGCAAATCTATCCTAAGGAGTTTAGCATCGCTTAACCTAATTAATGAGACTTGGCTACCCAAATCAACGTGACATCTAAAAGGTATGTCATTAATCTTTACGTCTATGATGTATTTATCATTTGTTTTAACATCGATACTGAGTTTCGATACTTGCTTCTCCACCTTTTCGGAGGACACAGTAGTATTATTGTATCTAGAAACCTTATTTGATTTTGATCTGTAACAATTACTTGATTGGTGACCGATTCTATCGCAGTTGCTACACTTAATTAAAGGTTTATCACATTTGAAACTAGGATGTCCTATTTGATTACAGTTAAAACATCTTATGTTAGAATTTTCTTTCAACTTTGGAACGTTAGATTTATTATTTAGAAGAGATGCCTGCTTATCTACTTTGTTTCTTCGAAGATTGTCGTTACTATCCCTAGCATACCCTACTTTAACTGATCTGAAATATTTTAGCACTTGTTCTGGTTCAGAAAATTGCGCAGCCTGGGCGCCGACCTTTATGGCACGATCATCAATGCCATGAACCAAACAGTCTACCGCTTGCCTACCATATAGTTTGCACCGATTCAAAAGATTGATTTTCGCATAATAATAGTGTTCTAAAGATTCTCCGTAACGCACTCTCTTATTCAGCATTTCGGTAAGTAGTTCTGCATAGTCTTCACGGGATGGGAATGACTCTATGAGTTTCTTTTTCCATTCTGACCAAGTGTACAATACTGTGGGAAGACCTTGATACCATGACTTAGCAAGGCCACACAATTTTGGAAGAGAGTAATGTATTAATTCCTTTTCATCCCAACCGTAAATCTCGGCGCATTCCTCGACTTTATTAATCCATGTCAGCATAGTCTGTTCCTTGGTCATGGGATCAAAATCTGGGATAACATTAGAATTGTAAGATAGTTTCGGTCTTTCTGCTTTTCTTACATCTTTGATAATTGTCAGAACCTTGTCCAGAATGGAACTTGCGTCATTATCAAAAGCTTTAGTGCGTTTGGGTCTAGATCGAGCCATGGGCGACCCGTCAGATGAATCTGTCGAGCTGCTATATTGTCTACGCTTACTTCGTACGTATCTCCTATTCCTCATGCCATCACTCCGTTTGTTCCCTACTATCATTTGACAATCAGGAGCGTCGGACGTAACTTTTCTTTGAGCTGCCCCCGCCTTAGTCGTGGCACGACCATTGAATAGCCCTTTACGCCGCGTATTGTAAATTCCTGACCCTTCACCTTGGTGACAATCCTTAATTGGCTCTGAACCTTGAGCACAATCCGCTTCTGATCCTCCACCTCGATCAAAATTATTTCTTGGCCCTTTACCTCGGGCATATATAATTTCTGATCCTTCACCTCGATCAGAATCAATTATTGGCCCTTTACCTCGGGCATATACAATTTCTGATCCTTCACCTCGATCAGAATCAATTATTGGCCCTTTACCTCGGGCATATATAATTTCTGACCCTTCACCTAGATCAGAATTATTAATTTGCCCTTTGCCTCGGGCGCCTCCAATCACAAACCCATGACCACGGGTATGATACTTTTCTAGCCCTTGATCTCGGGCAATTTCTTTTACCAAGCCCTGACCTCGGGCATCCTGCTGATTAGACCCTTGACCTCGGGTTTCACCAGCATCCATGTTTCTGAAACTCACACAAGCAGTTTTAGGAAAGTTGTCGTTATATAACGAAGGGTAGTACGACCAGTAAAAAGAAAGGAGAAAAAGTAACCATTAAGCTAGCATATCATAGCTGAAACTCGGAGCTTAGTATGGTAAGTCTCTTTTATTAGTAGATAGTCCACCCAGAGTAGGCCACAGAGAATGGAGTATGAAAATAAGATATGCGATAATTAGCTTGCGTTTTCAAAATCCGATATCTCTAGTGTGTTGACTGGTCGAGATAGGAAGAAAGTGAAAAGAGGAAAACTAGAAACAAATAAAATAAATGAAGAGAAAAAAAATGTATATAATATATGTGTACATTCATACAGTAATACTTTATAATAGGTATCAGGTGTAGAAAAATTTTCGCGTTGGGTAGTCAGGGAGGTAGGTAATTCATTTTGATTTGATTTTTTTTTTAAAGAGAGAGTCTAGCTGTAATTATGAAAATGTACTTACATTGCGTGAGCGTGAAGGAAGTTTTGTATATCCTTTTCGAAATCCCACTTCTGAACTATTAGGGAAGCAGAATTTCAAACACTTTTGTAGATGATTTACACTTTTATTTTTCCTTAATCCTTTTTTATCACAATCCTGTCAATTCCATCCGTACTATATCACTATGTCACACCAATGATTTCTCCACGAGAGCTCAAGCTCGACTGACTAACCGGAGACATCACTGTCTCCCACCTAAACTACGCCGGAAGGTCTGAATCGGAAGTAAGACAATTCATACTTAAAACAAAATAACTAATACATTGAAATTAAAAAATATAAAAATTACAAAAATAATTACATTTGCAATACTTGAATTTACAACAATATAAATATAATTTAAACTATAGTAATTCATTAAACGGAAGTTACAATGCATTAATAACAATCTGGCGTTTCCCTAAAGTATCCTTACACTACTTAGTATTGAGAAGCTTAAACAATATTTCGGCCTCGTGCTCAATAACAGCGAACTGCGTAATTTATCATAATAATAACAAACACAAGTCAGATCGGGCCGCGACACGACGATAAGGATATTGCGATTCACATAGTGAGTTCAAGTGTAGTTCAATTTCGCGCCGAGTCGCGCCTCAACACAACAAAATCAATGTCAAAGTTCCTCTGCAGACTGCACCACACTCACACAAGCAAACATTTCCATAAAGTATAGTTGCAGACTTGTGGGGAACAGAAATATCAGAATAAAGACAAAATAGTCACACAAACTGATGTGCTTTGAGATCACACAAGTCAAAATATATTTTGGTCACACACGCTTGCCTCGGTGCAGGGATGGAACCTGTATCCCGTGTCGCAAGTGCCAACTCGTTAACGCGCCAGTCTGCATCTCCATCTGCACTCTTCGGTGTCTGGGCTTGACTAATATGAGTGTAGAATGGAGTGGTACAGTATTGGAGAGGGAGCTACTGTAAAGTATGTTGTTTATGCCAGACGCCTGCAGCGGGAAGCTCACCATCGGGTGTGCTCGATGTGGAGCGGTTACTGTGGTAACCAGAAGTAGCTAGGTATTTTTCAATAGAACTTAACGCAATCAAAATAATGTATTTCTTGAATTCTTCTTGGTTCCATTGAAATGGTTTAATATTTTTAAATTAACTAGTGATGTATCGTGAAAGCTTGCGCTGAAACGACAAGGAAAATATATTTTGTTTACCCGCGTGCAAACACTGAAGACACGGCGGGCGCGGCACTGTGCAGTGTGCAGCATGCCGCAGCACCGAGCGCTCGAGTGCGAACTGCATAATAATGAGTATTTAGTTATTTTCGCCTTTTGGTCCACGTTTACCACACTAATCTTGTTTGTTTGTTTATTGATGCATTCTTTAAACGCATTTATAATGTATTTTATTTGTCAACAACTCAGTCGTGACGCTGTTTACTCGCCTGCGCGTATGTCATGCACGGACAGTACGTAATAACTATCGGATGATTGTCTCATGCACTGTTTTAATTTATTTTACCATCGTACCCCAATATAAAACATCCAGCGCAAGTTAAAATCTTCTGTCGACGCCGCACAGTGTGTTATTTTGGCTGAGTTTGTGACATGCCTTTTTATCTTTTCAATAGATAGGATACGTCCATTGAAAGCCCAAAGTGGAATCCCAATGAATTTATCTTCAATAGTTTAGGAGATATGTTTTTTTTGTGAAAGGTCAATGACCTTTTTAAACAAGTTATTTCGTTATAAAAACGTATGTATATAAAAATACTATCATGGACAACGAGAAATAATTAAACACATTAAGATACCCAAAATATATCAAAATTGGAACCGTTCATCGCAATGGCTGAATCCTGGAGAACCAACCAAATCCTGCACCAAGCGAAATGTGGAAACAAGTGAAATACTCAAATGCTGGTACATGGATGATATTTATTGTTCAAGACATCGTAGCTAGGTGCATACTACACTACAGAAAATTGACTCAGAATAAATTACTTGTGAGTGTTTGGTGGACTAGTGCCGATGTCGTTCACTACAGCTTTCTAAAATCTGGCCAAACTATTACGGTAGATAACTATTATCAGCAACTGCAAACCATGATGGAGGAACTAGCTGCTACACAACCGAGCCGAGTCAATCGTTCTAGATCACTGCTGCTTCAGGATAACACTAGACCACACACTGCACAACATACGGTCGCGAAACTGCTGCAATTGGAATGTCTGCGACATCCACCGTACTCCCCGGATCTTACTCCAACAGATTACCATTTATTCCGTAATTTGGATAACGTTTTACAAGGAAAAAGATTCAACTCCGAATTTTTGGACTGCCTTCAGAAAGTCTATTGTTTCTCGCCCCCTCTCGTTTTTTTAGTTAAGGGATCAATGAACTTTATATTTGGATATTTGTTAGAAGTAAATACAGAAACAACTAAACGGATTTGGGTGAAATTTGGCACACGGGTAGGTCATATCCTGGAGTATCAGACATAGGGTACTTTTTTAACCCGGTAATTTGCTCCCATGGGAAATAATGGATATTATAAATCTGTTTCTTTAAATAGATGGCGTTGACGTCGTATTCTGTATGAGGGACCTTTGTAGCGGGAAAGGCTTTTCACGTGGGCGAAGCCGTGAGCAACACCTAGTTTACCATAAGAAACATGTTAAAATTCAACGTGGGCCTTATTTGGCATTATGAAACCCCTCGCGTGTATAATCTTAATTAGGTGTAGGGCCTTCCAGGAACTACGGTGAGGCCTGCACTGTCTACCGTCGGATAAAGCCATCAAAAACTTGGGAAAAAAAAATGTTAGGCCTGGACATAAAATATACCTTGATATAATCCGACTAACGTGTATGTTTGCAATTTATGCAGTCTGTGTCATCCTCCAATGTACGCCTTTTTTTTTTTTTTTATTTCTCAATGGGCTCACGTTTGTCCGCTATCCGCCTGCTTTCTACAATCTCCTCAGAGGAATCTGGCATGAAGTAGAATGCGTATATACCATTTATTTGAATAGTTATAGTAGTAAAATTACATAAAGTAGTAAAAAACTCGGCTATATCCTAATTGAGAGTTAAACGGACTGCGAATGTCCTCAAATTCAAAACCCAAGGGCATGCACTTCTGACTTTTCTAAAGTTATGTGTATATTCTCTTTGAATTATCGCTTGCTTTAACGGTGAAGGAAAACATCGTGAGGAAACCTGCATACCTGAGAAGTACTCTATAAGAATTTCGAAGGTATGTGAAGTCTGCCAACCCGCACTAGGCCAGCGTGGTGGACTAAGGCACAAACCCTCTCAGTTGTAGAGGAGGCCCGTGCCCAGCAGTGGGACAGTATACATACATATAATATAGGGCAGATATTATATTATATATAATAGTAGTAATATTCACGCGTTCATAAATAATATACCTACTTATTAACAACTAACCGTAAAATCAATTAAAACTTTTGTAAATTAAAAATTTTAACCTCGCTAAGATCACGGCTTTCTGCTTGCAGGTTTTAGTAATCGTTATTACTTATCTAGGTAAAAATAACAGTCTAGTAATGTTCAATTTATGAGTATAGTATACTGTAGCGTTACTTGTACCACTTGAAGTTGAGTGCAAGTCGAGTGTAGGTAGTTGCGGGTGCCGGCCGCTGCATGGCGCGATACTCGCGCGAGCCTCTCAGCGGTCGAGTCGCGTATGTCGCGTGCTAAGTACTCAGTACTGATTTTCAAATACCAATGATCAGTACTGAGGCCTTAGTAAGCAGTCCTACTACCTACTATTCTGGCCTGCAAAGTCTATAAAGTAATGACAAATTCTGTGCATTGGTATTGGCAATATTATGGTTAATGGTAGTGAAACACGGGCCCACGCACAGCATTGTTAACAAATTATTATCTAAGCAAAAACATCGAGTTTCTCGACCTGTGAATGGACCTTACCCCCAGGGTCCCCGGCACAGTCTTCGTGTTCACAGTTCATACATGCTGTCATTATACGAATGAGGCGATTCATGAATAAAACATACCTACCAGTTACCACTACAGTGCCTTATAAATTAGCTATGTTTAAGCATAGATAATTATTTAAAGTATTTGTTTAATCCAACAATTAAGTCCTGTTTGTGTACACAAGTAATCTATTTCGATTATCCTATTTAGTGCGTCTGTAGTCAGTCATATTATGTCTTTTCTATAGTTAATTTCCTGTCTAAGAATAATTAACGAGTGTTGAGTATTTTGATAAAGATACATGTATACAGTGAAGATGCAATGGCGGATCGGCGTGGCGCGGCGGGTGAACCCCGCACATGTGCCGGTATCACGCTCCGAGCTCATGACCCTCGTAGCGACCGCCGCGCCGCGCCGTAGCTATCACTATTTTTATTATTCGTGCTCTAGTTATTAAAATACTTATAATAACACTAGCTTTTGCCCGCGGCTTTGCCCGCGTGAATGAGTTTTCCCGGTATAAAAGTCCCGCTTAAAATGTAGCTTATATGACACGTTCGTAGATTTACCATAGCAGCGCCATCTATTGATAACTCAACCCAGTCGAAAGGTATCGACATCTGTTAGAATCATTTGGAGTTAAGATAATTGTGACTGTCAAATAATAACAGACAAATAATTAGCAATAAATTAAAATTGCGACTATAATTTGAGATTTAAACTATCCTATCTCTCAAGTTGGATCGAACTGCACATGGTGTGCGAATTTTATTATAATCGGTTAAGTGGTTTAGGAGTCCATTGAGGACAAACATTGTGACACGAGATTTATATATATTAAGATTATCAGCGCTGTGTTGTACTGTTCCACTGTCGGAGGTGACGGAGCCCTCTGCGATCAAGAGGTTGTGCCCTTCTAGTCCATCACACCGCGCAGCCGTGATACAGGTGAAAGCTGGAAACACTTCACATAATATTTGGATCATGGCTCTCAAGTATGAATGTTCTCAATGATTTCTTAGATGTTACACTTAAACAGTTTAGTTTAAGGAAGACACAGCTCGAACGCCAGCCCTTTGTCATCTGCGTAACCTCCGTCACGAGCAATGTGTCTGAATACATTTTATTGATACTGTTACGCGCGCTAATACTCGCGGATAGTAGCGCCATCTATTGGCTAAAAGTGGTACTATCCGAATGTGGAAAGTTCGGCGATGGAACATTCTCGAAAGATCTCGATGTCTCCAGAATGTCGTGGAAACGCGATTATTGACCTATATTTGCGAGAGAGTTCCCGACTATTCCGGATCTTTCGAGAATGTTCCACAGACTACGATAGTACTCGCGGCCGGCGACCGCGGCCTTGTGACCAAGGCCATTGACCGAGTATAAAAGTCGGCGCGCGGCCGCCGCCGGGGATTCAGTTTTGCTTAGCGAGCGGAGCGACAAGCGGACTACGAGCGATAACTCCGAGCGACTTCGAAGCGAATTGTGATTTGTGTAAACGTATAGTGAGTGACTATAATTAGTGTATTCGAATATCGTAGTATCCAGTGCAGTGTTTCGGTTAGTTTATTTGTAATTATTTGCTAATAAAAACTTAATTGGTACTTTTATCGCAATACCGGCGTTTAATTGTTTTTACCGAACCCCAGCACGTAACATTTGGTGTCAGAAGTGGGATCGATACTGTTAGGTTTATGTCTGCCGGCGGTACTGATTCCACGCACTCCTGTATGAGGGCCTGTTCGTTGAGCTGAACCGCACCGGTAATGGCCGAGCCCCACGAACCTTCCTTCAACAACTGTTTCACGGCGTACGGAGTCGAACTCGCTTCTGACACCAAATGTTACGTGCTGGGGTTCGGTAAAAACAATTAAACGCCGGTATTGCGATAAAAGTACCAATTAAGTTTTTATTAGCAAATAATTACAAATAAACTAACCGAAACACTGCACTGGATACTACGATATTCGAATACACTAATTATAGTCACTCACTATACGTTTACACAAATCACAATTCGCTTCGAAGTCGCTCGGAGTTATCGCTCGTAGTCCGCTTGTCGCTCCGCTCGCTAAGCAAAACTGAATCCCCGGCGGCGGCCGCGCGCCGACTTTTATACTCGGTCAATGGCCTTGGTCACAAGGCCGCGGTCGCCGGCCGCGAGTACTATCGTAGTCTGTGGAACATTCTCGAAAGATCCGGAATAGTCGGGAACTCTCTCGCAAATATAGGTCAATAATCGCGTTTCCACGACATTCTGGAGACATCGAGATCTTTCGAGAATGTTCCATCGCCGAACTTTCCACATTCGGATAGTACCACTTTTAGCCAATAGATGGCGCTACTATCCGCGAGTATTAGCGCGCGTAACACTGCCCCCCCCCAAGACATGCTCGTCCCGAGCATCGTTAGAACCATAATAGCGCGCTAACCGATCAACGTGAACAATTTTGGGTGTACCTCGCTGACCAAGATAAATGACGTCACATACCGTATACAGAAAGGCCAGCGAGGTACACCCAAAATTGTTCACGTTGATCGGTTAGCGCGCTATTATGGTTCTAACGATGCTCGGGACGAGCATGTCTTGGGGGGGGGCAGTGTTACGCGCGCTAATACTCGCGGATAGTAGCGCCATCTATTGGCTAAAAGTGGTACTATCCGAATGTGGAAAGTTCGGCGATGGAACATTCTCGAAAGATCTCGATGTCTCCAGAATGTCGTGGAAACGCGATTATTGACCTATATTTGCGAGAGAGTTCCCGACTATTCCGGATCTTTCGAGAATGTTCCACAGACTACGATAGTACTCGCGGCCGGCGACCGCGGCCTTGTGACCAAGGCCATTGACCGAGTATAAAAGTCGGCGCGCGGCCGCCGCCGGGGATTCAGTTTTGCTTAGCGAGCGGAGCGACAAGCGGACTACGAGCGATAACTCCGAGCGACTTCGAAGCGAATTGTGATTTGTGTAAACGTATAGTGAGTGACTATAATTAGTGTATTCGAATATCGTAGTATCCAGTGCAGTGTTTCGGTTAGTTTATTTGTAATTATTTGCTAATAAAAACTTAATTGGTACTTTTATCGCAATACCGGCGTTTAATTGTTTTTACCGAACCCCAGCACGTAACAATACTAATAATATCAGTGGTTAGCGACGATAGGAGCCCATTAGCTTTTTTGTAATCTGTGCTATTATTTATGTTTTATTTATTTATTTTATTTAACGCTGCAGAGGGCACAAGTCTCTTATGCACTATATTCTTGTTCAATAACCGTAACCGTGTACAGAAAAAAAAACATACGCGTCGAATTGAGAACCTCATCCTTTTTTGAAGTCGGTTAAAAATAGTAAGCGCCGGTGCCCAGGGAAAGTTTGAACCTGTGTTATGAGGACCGGAGCCACTTTACAATTTATGTCATGCTAATAAATAATACAGTTACTCTAATTACACAATAGCAAGCAAAACTTGTGCTTTAGCTGAGGATATGGATGCGTTAACAAAAACAAATATAATATTATTTGTGCGTGAACAATCCTAGGACATTTTTAGCAGGTTTTCAGTTTGATGCATAGCTACTGAGTTTAAACTATAATTATAGGTATGTATATAATAGTATTAACAGTGCTAAATTTAGACTCCGATAAAAGCTAAGCAAAAGGATTATTTTGACAAAGGATAGTGGAAGGTTTGAAAGAGAACGTTAAAAAGTACTTATTAAGTGCAAGGAGGTCAGAAGTAAGTCAGAGGTCATAATCACTCCAAGAGCATTTTCTGCGTGACATAGAGATTCTATACGGTCACGACCATATACCAATAATGCTGTGTCATCCGAATATGAAAATATTGAACAATTAGGAGAATTTAGATTACATAGAGAGAGGAAAAGTGTGGGACCAAAAATAGAACACTGCGGAACACCAATGCAGAGAGGGGTTTCATTGCATACAGTAGAGTTCATTTTAACACTTTTGAAGCGTTCATAATGGTAGTTGTTAAATAATTCGAGGACAGGTCCACGAATTCCCACCTATTTCATTTTTTCTAGTAACAGTGGAGGGGAGACGGTATCAAAGGCTATAGTCAAGTCTAGGAAAATCCCTAAGCAAGACATTTTATCATCTTTTTTATTGCATGATCGACTAGGGACGACTATACTACGTATCCTAAATCCATACTGGTTAGTATTATAGTATGTAGTTTGTTTGTTAACGCATAAACCAATGGATGACCACTTATGCACAAATTGCAAATTTAGCACACATGTAGAGAAGGTCTCTGTAGAACATTTTATCCCTGAAAATTAAATTTTATACCGGGAGACGTCTTTACTCGGGCAAAACTGTGAGTAAAAAGCGATGATAACGACGTATCTGGCACAAAACAACAGAATAACAGCTGCTGCAGTTTCTGCCAGTGTTCTAAATACACAATAGGTACTTATAAACGCGACGCGTGCATACCTGCAGCATATCCTGGGCCACGGTAGCAAGACACCTTTCTGTTTCTACTATCATTAAAGCAAATAGAAAACATACAAAATGTATGAAAATGACATATCCAGGCGTCTTGGCTACTGCCCCTCTAGTGCTTGTTGCTTATTGTAATTCCATTCCATACTTACCTACTTATACAATATACAGTATACTGCGTACCTTATATTGTGCAGGGTCCGAATCAATACCTACTACAGCACATTGTGATTGGACAATGCGTAGGTAATGCTTAACAAATATTTATTTAATTAATAATTTTAATACTTAGGTGTTTGCCTTATATTAACCTATTCATGTTTAATATCGGCCGAAATTAGAAGCATCGGAATTCAGATAAAATCTCAGTAATTAAAAAAATATTTAAAAATAACTTTTGATACTCTGCGATAGTCAATGAATTATTAAGGTTTTATTATACATACTTAATATTGTTATTGTATTTTTATTTTGTTGTTTTTGTTATATTCTCTCGTTGTGTGCACGGTTCACCTACCTTCTTTAGTCTCTGTACCACCTAAAGGTTGGCTGGGAGAAAATGCATTTGATATGTCCGCCTTTATACCTACTTATAATATATAAAGGGTATTCAATAAATAAACAATAAATAAATAAGAACTTGGTCATTGCCACGACGCGACGCACATCAGAAAAAAATATCAACTCTTTTTAAAATGGCAGCGCTATTGGTTGCAGACGCATAAACCCACATACCTAATTCGAAACGTTTTGGTAAAGATTTATCAGGATTTTTTGAAACTGGGCTATTTTCGGCCACACTACCTTAAATATTAACTTATATACTTATACTTTTACTAATAACTACGTTTAAGTGACGGGCTCGGGTCAAATATATCTATGTTTGTACTTAGTAGGTATTTCGTGTTCGATGGTTTTTATTCCTTCACTAACAATAATAATATTATATACATACCTAGACATGCAGAATGTATTAAATTAAGATACGAAAATGTGTGGATTGATCACTAGTACCTTTTCTCACGGCAGTGGTTCGCGCCAATTTTTGCTTTTTCGCGGCACTTCTGTAATGCGCCTCCAACTTGTTCTTATGAAATATGGTGAATCCAACGAAACACACGATCAGTGCAGTGTACACAGTAAAACAGTTTCTCTCTAACGTCCATACTACCAACGAAATAATATTCATTTTATTAAAACGCGACACTGCCACCCGCCCGCGCTAGTGGACTTGTACTGAACAACTGAACACAGAAAACTTTATTACACTAAACACGACCGTCAGCCGAGTCACCAAAACAATGAAGTAGGCAGCAGGCGGCGCAACGGCGAGTGGCGAGTGGTCGCCAGAAGGATGGACGGCGGAATGTTCACTGTTTCTTATCAACAATAAATCCTAACGCGATGCAGTAAAGTACAAGTGATACAGCACATTAAAAGCTTGGCTATCGTTACCCGAAGAGTCGTAGCCTTGATTTTTTGCGGATGACTGTCGAAAACATTTATAAGTGATTTATAGAACTATTCTAAAGCAAACAATTATTATTTATGTATGGTTACAAAAAAACTCCAACAGTAGTTGCATGTTTCATAACAACAGTCCCACGCCTCGTCGCGTCATAAACAACGATGAGGTTTATTAAATAACATCCTGACATCATTTTGTTTTTTGTTACATACTGCACCCACAGGAAAATATAATGGATATATTATTTTATTGCAGTTAAATGACAAGGCGAGCATGCCGATCACCTATTGGTAAGCGATACGACCGCCCATAAACAGTAGGAACGCCGAACATAACTTTGAATTACAAAGTACTGCGTGGCATTCCACTGCGCTACCCTGCGCTGCGTCACCCTGAGACATAAAATGTTAAGTTTCGTAATGCCCAATAATTACGCCGGCTGCAATGTCCTTCAAACCGGAATAAAACAGTGTAGACACCAATGTGTATACACTGTTTTACACAGCAATTTAAGAAGCAATTGCTTGCCGGTAGAAATAGACATTGCGGTGGTATCTACCCAGATGACCCCTTGCATACGAGAGACCACACCATACCATACCAGCCCCGTATTATATACTGCCCACTGCTGAGCATGGGCCTCCTCTACAACTAAGAGGGTTAAGGCCTTAAGTCCATCACGCTGGCCTAGTGCGGGTTGGCAGACTTCACATATCTTCGAAATTCAGAGAACTTCGCAGGTATGCAGATTTCCTCACGATGTTTTCCTTCACCGTTAAAGCAAGCGATAATTCACAAAGAATACACACATAACTTTTTAGAAAAGTCAGAGGTGTGTGCCCTTGGGTTTTGAACCTGCGGACATTAGTTTCGGCAGTCCGTTCCACTCCCAACTAGGCTATCGCCGCTACGCGAGACCACCACCAGGAAAATTACATTTAAAGAAATATGATAAAAAATAAAGGGGGTGACTAAAGAAGAGTAATGGAACACAAATCAGCGATTTTTGTAATTATTTTCTGTCTGTTTTTCTGTTTGTTTGTTACTGTAAATCTCCGAATAAATAGTACCTAACCGTGGTTTCTCGTTTAAAACCGACTGCACTCGCTTCAATCTGCACTGGATCAAAACGATTAAAAATGCACGCTTACTTGCAATGCAATGCAATGCATTCAGCCCTGTATTATATACTGCCCACTGCTGAGCACGGGCCTCTATGACTGAGAGGGGTTAGCCCTTATTCCACCACGCTGACCTAGTGCGGGTTAGCAGACTTCACATACCCTCGAAATTCTTATGGAGAATTCTCAAGTATGTTGGTTTCGTCACGATGTTTTCCTACACCGTTAAAGCGAACGATAATTGATAAACAATACACACGTAACTTCGAAAAGTCAGAGGTGTGTGCCTTGGGTTTTAAACCTGCGGACATTGTCTCGGCAGACCGTTCCATTCCCAACTAGGCTATCGTCCACTTACGCTTACAGGGACTAGCCCGCCCTCACACCCGCCACTACAACTCCTGTAAGCCAGGATCAGTAATGGCACGCATTTTATGACACCAAGCGGTGAAGCTCGGCGAGTCTCAGGGAACACTAGTCTGTCTTTATCCCGCAACGAAATTAATCAAATAGAAAGATAGGGAGGAGTTGGAAATATTAATTGTCCACTTCCCTCCATAGCAAAGTGGGAGACAAAATAAGGAGGCATTTTCACCTCAAGTATAGGGACGGTT
Source organism: Sphinx pinastri (assembly GCA_947568825.1). Classification (NCBI taxonomy): domain Eukaryota; kingdom Metazoa; phylum Arthropoda; class Insecta; order Lepidoptera; family Sphingidae; genus Sphinx; species Sphinx pinastri. The sequence continues at coordinate 164,256 of OX387627.1, read as the reverse complement.
ACAACTAAACGTTTACGATAAAAATTAAATTAAAGGGTTCTATCATTTGACCTGTCAATTTTGATTTCAATAATACGCATGGCAAAAACGCCGGAAAGCACGGAAATTCCATCTAGTCCTACAAGGTCCATGTAGTATACAGCCCCGGATGTCATTTGCATACTATCTCCACTTACGCTTACTTAATGTAGAGAAAATAACGTGTGATGGACATAATTAAGTAGCTAAATACCCTGTCCTTAAACAGCACACTTTTAAAATAAGCCCCAGCAAGACGTGCGCAGACTCGGCTATTACCTATACTTTAGTTTTTGCTCGACAATTGTCAAGTAATTTTCATCGAAATTGAAACCACTCGGAACTAACAACTTCTCAATAATAACATAGAATTCGTTTTTTTTAAGAAAATCCGCGATTTACTTCACTCACATCTAAGTACCTATACCTATATACATTGAGGTTTTTTAATAAGTACATCAATGCCTACATATAAATATTTACGGGTTTTAAAAATATTTGTTGGAGTCGTTGCCTAATCAATACGTATCGTAAAAAAACGTTGTGGATTTTAAGAAAACACACATGCACATATTATGCCTTTATCCCCAAAGGGGTAAGCAGAGGGGCAACCACAGCGAGTAGTGGCGCAGCGGGCGATCAGGGCGTACCGCGCGGTCTCTTTCGAGTTAGCTTGCTTATTACCTGGATTCCTGCCCTGGGATTCCTGCCTTGCTCTTATACAACACATTTTTGATGCCTGGGAAAATTCGCAAAACGCAATTGGTTATTTTTTTGTGATTTGTCTAAAGCTTTCGATTGCGTTGAACATGCCACGCTATTGTGCAAACTCCGCCACTATGGCATTAGAGATACCGCTCTGAATTGAGTAGCATCTTACCTTAGTGATAGATCACAGTGCATCGATGTGAATGGAGTCAAGTCTTCTGGTTCCCCAGTGCGTATGGGGGTTCTACAAGGCTCGATTCTAGGTCCTTTTATGTTCTTGATTTAGGTATATTAAATACTTGCCTTTCTTCGTTAGAGGTATGTGTGATATTGTGCTATTTGCTGATGATACCTCCCTTGTATTTAAGATTGACCGTAAAAAAACAAACTTTGACGACGTAAATAGCGCACTGTTGCAAATCTTAGATTGGTTTACTACCAATAATCTCTTACTGAATGCAAAGAAAACCAAATGTATTCGTTTTACGTTGCCTAACGTCCAAAATTAAACGTTAGATTTATTTTTAAACAATGAAACTTTGATACCACTCGATTCAGCAGTATTCTTGGGAATAACATTGGACCCTAACCTTCAATGGAATGCTCAAATTTCTTGCTTGGCGGGGAAACTCAGCTCAACGGCGTTTGCAATACGCAAAGTGAGACAATTGACCAATGTCAACACTGCTAGGCTTGTCTATTTTAGTTATTTTCATAGTGTTATGTCCTATGGAATTTTACTTTGGGGCAGAGCCGCTGACATTGAAACAATTTTCAATTTTATACTACCAAAACCGAGCTATAAGAGCTATTTATAACTTAGGGGCACGAGTTTCTCTTAGGGAACGCTTTAAAGAAATAGGCATCTTGACAGTTGCATCACAATACATTTTAGCTAATATTATGTATGTAAAACAAAACATTTAATGTTTTAGTAAAAATAGTGATCATCATAATATTAATACTAGAAATAAAGATAAATTAACAGTACCAGGTCACAGATTGCACAGGGTACGTTGTTCGTTAGTGGGACTGGGTATACAACACTATAATAAAATACCACCAACTGTCTTAAATTTACCCTTGAACAAATTTAAGCAATTTATCAAAAACAAGTTATTAAAAAAAAGTTACTATACTGTTGACGCGTTTTTTAATGACAAAAGATCCATGGGAATAGTTGCTTGCTACGCAAGGATAAGATCGATTGTATTTAACTTAAGTGATTTGTGACAGATATGTGCGACTTTCCCGAATAGTCCTAAGAGTATATTTTTAACATACTACGTTAGTCATTGGATATACCCCTTCGTTGCATAATGCATCTCATTTGTCTTGGTTAGCCACAATCTGAGTAGTCTTGCTGGCTTTAACGTCTGTGCTTGCGGCGGCGTCGTGTGCCGGGTCGGTCACTTCCCTGCAACATGGTTGAGGAGGCCGATGGCTGGCACATGCGTCATATTCGTAAACGGGTGCTGCTGCGTGGACTGGTCTGCTCTGTTTGATGGTTGACTCTATTGTTTACTTAAAATTAAACATGTAGCTGGTTATTTGACTTAGGTACTCTCCGTTACTTTTCGCATATAATATCCATCTTTGAAATTGAATTTATATTGTTACTTGCAATTTGTAAAATATATAAAAAATATAACAATAAAAGACCTACGCTAAGTTTCTTGATGCTTCTTCTCAGGTCAGTGGGCTTTTCCGAAGCACTGGTAGAATCTTTTAGATGATAAAAACATTGAAAAACTGACGTGTAAAAGTGCCCTTAAGGGCCTAATTACTGAATAAATTACTTGAATTTGAATCTGGACGCCAAATCTCTCTCCGATACCTTCTGTTGGCAGGAGGAAGCGTTCAGACGCGGGCAGCGTCTGGCCCCAAGAGAGGTAGAGATCAAACAGGCCTACCTCCACCGAACCATGATGGAGGAGTAGCGTCTACGACTAGAGTCCCATCAGTTGGGCCCAGTGCCGTCGCGGCAGTGCGTCCTGTTTTGGCCGAGTGGCTGGACAGGAATATTTCGTCTGGCACAGGTGCTCATCGCACGTGGCTCTTACTATCTCTGTCAGATTGTAGTCATGGAGGTGTCGCCCGTGTGACAACTGCCTGCTCGATACGGTTTAGCACATTTTGAAGTTTTGCCCAGCTTGGGACGAGCAGCGCAGTCGTCGGAGGAGACCTTTCGCTTCGCCGTGCCGTGGACCACTTCTGCGGTGTTGTACTGTGCATGCAATACATCTACGCCACCGAGGCAGTTAAATTTTGAGAAAAGACATAGTCAAAATGAATTTTGGTACACTTTGCGATTAATTACAAACAAGTTCCAATTTGAAAACCTAACGAAAATAAAAAGAGTTAAAAGGTTGATCAGGATTGATTATAAATCAAATAAAATACTTTATTCATCACGTAGGCGAACATAGTTGCACTTATGATAAGTCAAGATACATTTAATTAATAATTATTATTATTACAAAAACTCACTTATATAACTACAGACATTTTTAAAGGGAGCAAAATCATTGAAAAATAATTAAAGAACTCAAGGTCGGGCAGAAAAAAAAGACGATAACGAATAATCGCTGATACTAAGTTAATATCAAATAAACTGTAGGTGACACGAAGTTCACCGGGCCATCTAGTTTACATATTTTATTTTATTTATTTTTTCTTTATTTAGCACACGAACAGTATAAATTACATTACTATTCTTTACAGGATACCATTCAATCAACGAGGTACAATGCAACCATACGGATAAGAGGCATGCATGACACTTATAAAATATTATTAGGTACAGTAGATATAATCGCTACATAAAAACACAGGTCGGATATAGCTTAAAAAATATAGTTAGTCACATAATATATGTAAAGGTTGTATAATGTTATAAGCTCTTAGAAGCAGCCCAAAAATAATAATAATTAAAATACTATATAAGGTAAACAATCAATTGAAATTAAACTATTATAACGGATTTTATCGCGGTTTTTTATTATTTTTTTTTATTTAATTAAAAATTAAATAAAAAACCGCGATAAAATCCGTTATAATAGTTTAATTTCAATGTCTAACATTCGCGTAAACATAAGGACTCATTATGTAAACAATCAAATTTCACTTAAACTTAAACTAATATGAAATATAAGTATCTATGTATATTTAAAAGAAGTCTTGTAGGCTGTTATAGAGGTAGTGATTATCCTTGGTACATGGCACGAGAGTAGTAAGGGATTCACCGATACTGGAGCAGGTTCGACGTCCGGTCCGCGGCGCTCCGGCGGCTAATGTCCGACGTTTTCGATTGCTCCAGATTCGGCCCGCGGAACCCGCGAATAAATCCGCGGATTACTTTAATACCTACCGCGAATTAATTTGATACCTACCGCGGATTAATTTGATACCTACCGCGGATTAATTTGATACCTACCGCGGATTAACTTGATACCTACCGCGGATTAATTTGATACCGACCGCGGATTACGTTGATAACACCCGCGAATAAAAATTATATCGTCCGCGGAATCCGTTTCATATCACCCGCGAGGTAGGTATGAACCACGAATTTGTTCATGGTCTACGGTTCCCTTAAGCTTGTACTTTTTCCCTGTTCGTTGTGCTTTTAACTTTCTACTTTTATCGGCGATCCTTTTTTTTATTTGAAGGATGCAAAGGTCTTTGTCGCGTATTTCTATTAACTCGTGTTTCTACGCAAAAGCCGTTTAAAATTACTTAATAGTTACCCTTTACGCATTACGAGCATTGTTTATGATAGATAAAGCAACATTTTCCCTGTTTCGTTGTGTTATTGACTTTCTACTTTCTATCGGCGACCCTTTTTTATTTGAAGGATGCAAAGGTCTTTGTCTCGTATTTCTATTAACTCGCGTTTCTACTTAAAAGCCGTTTAAAATTACTTAATAGTCGCCCTTTACGCATTACGGGCATTGTTTATTATAGATAAAGCAATCGTTACAATACACCATACCTTTCTCAAATTCTAGGTAAAACCCTTTGGGTCTTCTCATTGTCATAATAATTACGGTTCCCATTATTCACATTACCTGATATTACGTATTCAACGGAACATTTAAGGTGAAAGTCGAAACATGTTGGATCTTGTCTGCAAGGAAACAATACTCCCTCTCCATATAAAAGACCGACTCAAAATCACATGGTATCGTATTCCACTCTGTGCTCTGCTCGAAGTGTGATCTCCAGTTGTGTGTAACAGTGAAGTGATAGTAAAATTGTGAAATAGTTAAATAGTGAAAGTGTTATAAAAATGAATGTAAGTACCTTTATATACTTTGATCTAAAAGTGTTGTAACCAGATGTTTCATTAATTGTTTATGCCATGTGTTGTCCACCAGGTTAATACATTTTAGCTATCTTTGATGTCTTATTAATTTATCATTGTTACTAATGTGTACATGTATACTTCGCATACCTATAAGTATTTATCATACAGTACTTACTTAACCGATAATTAAAACAGTTTCATTTCATTTTGTTACAGTTTTCTGAAAATACTTTCAAAAACTACTATTATGCTGAAGAAATCGACGAACCTAGTGATGAAGAAGGTACACTCGCTTTTAAAGTAAAAAAAGCGATAATAGCAAATAAAAGACCGATCGAATGCAACAGCATTGATGAGTTCTTCGAAAAACCAAAAAAGAAGAAGACAACAACAAGAAAGTCATCCAGTGTTGGTCGATCGACGAGCGGGGGTGTTTCATACATCCGATCAAACAGCGATGATAACAGTTCTGCATCACATCTCATAAAAATTGAGGTGTATGAAGTGAATAAAATAAAAAACATCGCACCGACGGAACATTGGAAACACGCTGATGTGCGAGTTAAATATTACGCGGAAAACGACAGTGATAAGAACTTGCAAAGTGTCAAGGACACTATATACAATATAACTAAACAGTTGGCTAGTAAGGACGATTGTGTGAAATATTTTATAGACACAGACAAATGAACAAAAGTGCAAGTGCGTGTCAATGTTTTAATATCATAACTTTAATCATATGCTTTGTACTACTATTATTGAAATAAGAAACTATTATTGTAATAACTGTACTTAAGAATCTACCTGTTTAAATTTAACTTACATTGTATTGTATTTAAACTTTGTACTCTTTTAAGTTACATACTTAATAGATTAATTTGTTTTTGATTCTAGAACTCTTTGTGAATTGTGTTATTGCTAAGTATTATTGTAAATAGTTATAAGTCTTTTTAGTGTTTTTTCATGCTCATGCTTACGATTGTAAAGTTATTGGGAACATTCATAAATTGTTTGGAAAAAAGTGGATAGCTTAGAATGTAATTACATTGTATTGGGTAGTATATAAGCGTTGAAATAACTTTTAAAAATACTGAGACATTCCTTACCATGGATACAAGCTGTGATTTATACAACATGGAACTCGTCGCACTTCTCGAAAACATCGAATCAATGGATCTGATGTCATCGCAATACGACAAAGAACTGTACGAGCTCTGTGATAAAATGGAACAAAGACAAGTTGAAACGTGAGTAAAACATTTTTTATTATTTTAAGACTAGTTGCAACATGTTTTGGGAATCCATGAAGAGGGGATACACTTAAAGTATTTATAATGGTTCGAACATCTTGCACAATCATTCAACTTGTTTCTTCCGTTTATATTTTTAACATTGAAGTGCAACCAAAATGTACCACTCACTTGATATTTCTAGTTTATCTCAGAGTGAGATTGCAAGTTTCGATAAAAAGATAATTTTACATAAATATCATCGTTTCATACGGTTTTGGTATATATTAAATGTTTTGCCAGAATCAATGTTGGGAGATCCTGATATTTCTCCTTATTATACACCATGTAGTGGACATAAAATCTCAAAACAAACTCATTCCGATGAGGATGATATTGATGGTGTATTATCAATGAAAGCATATTGTTTGCAGTGTAAATAACAAATAATGTTAGTATCTATTTAAATAATAGAAACATAGTAGCATATTTATTTCGTGAGATAACATTTTTTTAACAGTTTTCTTATCCATCAGATCTATGCAGAATGGAGAAGGCAGCAGGAAAAGATTAGCGCCAACTGAATTGTTTGAAGAGGATCCATTAAAGAGAAGAAAAAATATTCATCTTGAAGCTCCTTCGACATCTACATCGTCGCTGGATAACATTTTAAATGTAAGTACAGAACAGCATAATGATAAAATTGAATGTCCTGAGTGTCACATATATGTATCAAAAAAATATATGACCAGTCACTATAAGAGCAATAAACATAAAAATAATTTAATTAGAAGAGATAATAATCTACCTAATGTTCAATTCATTGATAGTGCTTTCGGTAATAGAATTATTACATATCGAGTGAAATCTAGTTTAGTTTCTGATACACAGCTTGAATCACCTGAATTATTTTTACAAAATATTAAAAAAATAATTTATACATTACTAGAACGATCTATCTTAGAATATTCTGTTGTAAAAGTTAATTTTATTCTCAATGCGGATTTCACACAAGAAACAAAAAATCTACACAATGTTTTTGATTTTCAAATTTCAAACTATCTTGTTTGTCAAGGTGATGATAAAGATATTATTTTCTCATCTATAATTACCGAAATAACAAACAAAATGACCAATTTCCAAAAAAAAGGTAGTGGATGGAGTTTAGTTAAAATAAATCACTTGGATATGAATGTCAACAAATTTAACCCATTGCGTGGATCTTCATACGTAGACCTACCGTTAGATATAAAACATAAGAAAGCTGTAATCAATGTTCAAAATAACGATCACGAATGCTTTCGTTGGGCAGTTTTGTCAGGATTATTTCCAGCTACTCATAGTTCCAATAGGGTATCATCTTATATGATACACAAAAACAAACTAAAATTTGATAACCTATCGTTTCCTATAAAAATTAATGACATCCATAAGTTTGAAAAATTAAATAGTATAAGTATTAATGTTTTTGGATTACAATATGATTCAATAAGCAAATCAAATAAAGTTGTGGGTCCATTACACTTTACGAAACACCGTAAAAATACTCACTTAAACTTATTGTATATATCTCAAGGTTCTAAAGGTCATTTCTGTTATATTAAAAACCTCTCGAGATTATTATCTAAACAGTTATCGACTTCTGAACATGCAGTTCATATTTGTGATGGGTGTTTATTAAATTTCACGTCATTAGATAATTTAAAACGACACCAAGAAAATGACTGTTTCAATGTGTGCACAAATTTACCATCGGAAAACGATAGAAAAAGAAACTGGTTTAATGAATTAATACCATCAAACCAAATTTCATTTAACAACTATGATCGTAAATTAAGAGTTCCATTCGTTGTGTATGCTGACTTTGAAGCATTTTTAAAACCAATAGAGAGTTGTTCTAACAATCCAAATCAATCATCAACTGTTAATATCCAAAAACATGAAACGTATAGTTTTGGGTATTATGTTAAATGTTCTTATGATGATAATCTTTCAGTATATAGGTCTTATACAGGGCAAGATTGTGCGCTAAAATTTATGCAATTCATTTACGCAGATTTAGAAAATATTTGTAAAAAGAATTCTTTTGTCAAATCACCATTACCGTTAACTGAAGAAAATAAAATAAATATCAATCAAAGTGAGTCTTGTTACATTTGTGCTACTAAATTAAACGTGGATAGAACATTATTTTATAATTGGCATACTGGCGCATATGAAGGTGTAGCTCATAGAGTATGCTCTCAGAAATACAAAGCTCCTAATTTTGTGCCAGTGTTTTTACATAATTTAAGTAATTATGACGCTCATTTCATAGTGCATGGTCTTGATTATGAGAAAGGTGACATTGAACTCATTCCTGAGAACAAGGAAAAATATATTTCTTTTTCTAAAGTTTTACAAATCAATAACAGAGTTATAAAATTACGATTTCTTGATTCTTTTAAATTTATGTCAAGTAGCCTTAACAAATTAGCTCAGAACTTATTACTTGAACAATTTCGTGAACTCAAATTAAAATATCCATGTGAAGAAGATTTTAAACGTTTAATAAGAAAAGGTGTTTATCCATACGAATACATGACGACATTTGATTCTTTAAAAATAACTTCTCTTCCCACTCGCGATCAATTTTATAGTTCTTTAAATGATAGTCACATTACAGAAAGTGAATACCATCATGCTCAAGACGTGTGGAATCATTTTAATTGTAAAAACATGGGTGAATATTCAGACCTGTATTTAAAAACAGATGTATTGTTGTTAACAGATATATTTGAAAACTTTAGGGATGTGTGTCTTAAAACATACGGTTTAGATCCTGCCCACTATTATACAGCACCTGGTTTAAGTTGGGATGCTATGTTAAATTTTACCAAAATAAATTTAGAACTTTTAACAGATATCGACAAGGTTACGTTTATAGCGAATAATATTCGGGGGGGTATATCACAATGCAGCAATAGACATGCAGTGGCAAATAACATGTTTATGTCGGAATACGATTCAGATAAACCATCTTCATTTTTGATGTACTTAGACGCAAATAACCTTTATGGTTGGGCTATGTCCCAATGTCTCCCAACAGGCAAATTTGAATGGGTCGATATAAATACAGATTTTAATATAGCCGATGATGCCAAACATGGTTTAATATTGGAAGTAGATTTAGAATATTCAAAAAATTTACATGATTTTCATTCAGATTTTCCATTTTGTCCAGAAAACGTATGTTTAGGAAACAGCAAAGACAGGAAACTGATCCCAAATTTAAAAAATAAAAAAAATTACGTCATTCATTATAGAAACCTTAAGCAATGTTTAAAAAATGGTCTCCGATTGGTTAAAGTACATAGAATTTTAAAATTTGAACAATCCGCGTGGTTGAAAAGTTACATAGACTTGAATACTCATATGCGTTCATTAGCCACTTCAGATTTTGAGAAAGATTTTTTTAAACTTATGAATAATTCTGTTTTTGGTAAAACAATGGAAAATGTAAGAAAACGAGTTAATGTCAAATTAATTAATCATTGGTTAAATCGTGGCAAAACTCAAGGTGCTCAATCTTTGATAGCAAGACCAGAATTCCATAGTTTATCTATATTCTCAGAGAGCTTAGTTGCAATACAATTAAATAAAACTAACGTTTTATATAATAAACCAATTTACCTCGGTTTTTGTATTTTAGATATATCTAAAACATTACTATACGATTTCCATTACGATTATATGAAAATAAAATATCAAGATAATATTAAGTTACTATATACTGATACCGATAGCTTAATATATCAAATATTTACGCAAAATTTTTATGCTGATATAAAACTTGATTTAGTCAACTACTTTGATACGTCCGACTATCCACCAAATAATCAATATGGTTTACCATTATTGAATAAAAAACGGTTAGGTTTTTTTAAAGACGAAAATAATGGTAATATTCTTAAAGAGTTTGTAGGTCTTCGCTCTAAAATGTATGCAATGGATGTGCAGAATAAATGTATATGTAAAGCAAAAGGGATTAACAAAAGTGTAACAAAAAAATTTTGTCTTACCGATTATAAATCATGTTTATATGAAAAGAAAACGCAATACAGCGAAATGATAAGATTTAAATCAATTAAACATGCTATATATACACAAAAAATTAATAAAATATCTTTATCACACAATGACACAAAACGTTATTTAATAGAAAATTCAACAGATACTCTTGCATGGGGTCATTATAAAATAAAGGACATTTGATTTTATCAACGATTTCTGTACAACGAAAATATGTATGTTAATGTGTGTGTGTGTTTTAATTGTGGTTTTTAATAACTTAAAGTTCTGTCTTTATTATGTACTATCTTTTTTTTTTATTGTTTTACTATGACAACTGTTTTGTATAATATCATGAAAAATTAGATGTAAATTTTAATGTATGTAGTTACTTATTTGTTATACCTGATTTAACTTTATTTTATAATAATTTTCTTACTGTAATGTTTTTCAAAACAGCTATGAACTGTATGTGATCATTTTTCAAAGTATTTGTATATGTAATCTTTGTATGTAAAACAAAATCAAATATAATACATTCAATCGTAACTTCTGGTTTTATTCATTCCGAAACGCTTTTAGAGTTCACACGTGTATTTAAAAATGTTTCATTTTTATCATCCTTTTACTGCCATAGTTGCAGGTCCAAGTGGATGTGGAAAGTCTAATTTTGTAACAAACTTTATTAAATATATTAATGAGGTGTGCAACACCAATTTTCATCAAATTACTTGGTGTTTTGATGAAATGCAGCCCTTATATAATTTACCAAATGTAAACTATTATCAGGGTATACCAGATTTGAATATGTTTGATGGAAAGGAAGCTAACCTTATTATTATCGACGATCTCATGAGGGAATCTGATGGTCGCGTTGTTGATATATTTACCAAAGGTAGTCATCATAGGAACTTGAGTGTATTTTACATTACTCAAAATTTATTTCATCAAGGTAAAGGACAAAGAGACATTTCTTTGAATTCAAACTACATAATTTATTTTAAAAACCCACGTGATAAAACTCAAATACGTTACTTAGCACGGCAAGTATCACCAGAAAATAGCAAATTCATAGAAGATGCTTACAGAGATGCTACAAAAGAAGCACATGGCTATTTGATGATAGATCTAAAACAAGACACTTTTGACATGTGTCGAATTAAATCAAAGATATTTCCATCTGATGGTCATTCTACAGTGTACATTCCCACAAAAGAGTTTAAATATGTCAAGAACCAACCAATACCCGTCATTTACAAATGATGGATCGACGCTTAAAGACGCATGAACACTTATTAAATGCTCTTTATAAACTTAAACCAAAACATCAACAAGCTCTTTTAAAAGTCTGTAACGAAAACGAAATTAATTTTGTATGTGAATGTATTCATAACGTTTTACAAGGAAATATAAAACTTGAAGAAAAATCAAAGAGTAAACTAAAAAAGTATAAAAATCTACTACGAAAATTGGTACGTAAAAGTACAAATAAAATAAGAAAGAATATTATAGTTCAAAAAGGTGGTGCATTTCTTCCGATTATATTGGGTTCTATTTTGAGTGGATTGATAAGTGGACTAGTTTAAAAATGGAACACGCCAAAAAAATGCTGTTAGTTGATCCAAGCTTAATAGATAAGTTAAATCAAAAAAGAAATGAAAATCCTACCTCTCGTTTAGATAGCGAAATGGAAAAAATACTCGACAGTAATATGGATGATCGAAAAAAGTGTAAATTATACTTACAAATTTTACAAAGATATCTTCACTTTATGGAAGAAGATCGTCGTCCCATTGAACTCCCTATAATAACTTCAAATGACGATAACATTAAACCCACATCTGAAAGCTGGAAATTTTTTAATATAAATAATGATATCAAGAATAAAGATGTAGTTGTCAGTCAGACACTGAGTGATGAAGAGAAGCAACAAGAAAGTTTTACACTCGAAAAAAAACCTTCCTACTCAACAAAACAAATTTTAAATTTAATACCAAAAACATATGTAAAAAAAGGTGAGTTGTTATTGAATTCGGTGTCACTAAATAAAAACAAAATTTATTGGAATGATGCTGGCACAGTGATTGTAGATAATGAAGTGATTCCTAACAGTAACATTATCGATTTAGTAAGCGATACACTGCGACCATTAAAAAACAACGACCCACCTGGTTGGGAAAAATTTGCTAAAGCGTTAAAGGATTTAAAAGTACCTTTAACATATATTGGCAATCCAAAAAGACGTGATTACATAGCTCAACTTCAAAAAGCCATCGAAGAACAACCGCCACAAAACACAGAGGTATATTTGACGCCAACGAGCGAAGATAAACACGCAAATAAAATTAAGAAAAAGATTGATTGGGAAAAATGGACCCCTTATTAGAAATAGATCAAATTTATTATGATGTATCACACCCAGCTGGATATAGCAATATCGACAAATTATCAAAAGCTATGAAAGGTAAAATGAAAAAGGAAGAAGTTAAAAACTGGTTGCAATCCCAATCTACGTATACACTCCACAAACCAGTACATAGAAAATTCCCTCGGAACAAATACGTTCTCTCTAATCTCAATGAACTTTGGCAAGCTGACTTAAGCGACATGCGGACTTATTCTAAAGATAATAAAGGTTTCAACTACATTCTTTGTGTTATTGATGTTTTTAGCAAATATGCATATGCTAGACCCTTGAAAAAGAAAAATTCAGAAACCGTAAAAAAGTGTTTCGACAGTATATTTAATGAAGCTAATACTACACCCACTCACATTCAATCTGATAAAGGCACTGAATTTGTATCGAAAGATGTTCAAAGATACTTTAAAACAAAAAACATAAATTACTATACGACAAATAATCCAGACATCAAAGCAAGCATTGTAGAAAGATTTCAAAGAACGCTAAAAATGAAGATGTGGCGCTATTTTACACACAAGAATACACATAAATATATTGATATTTTGCAGAATTTGATACACTCTTACAATCATAGTTTCCATTCTAGTATTAAAATGTGTCCTTCAGATGTTAATTCTAATAATATTATGACAGTTTGGAGTAATTTATATGAAAAATCTGAAAAATCATCAAAAACTATACTACCTATGTTTCATGTCGGTGACCATGTCAGAATAACTAAATATAAACATGTATTCCAAAAAGGTTATGAATCTAATTGGAGCGATGAAATATTTGTGATTTCTTCTATAATAGAACGTACTCCGTGGCTCGTTTATACTATAAAAGATTTAGATGGTGAGGAGATAGTAGGAACGTTTTATGAACGAGAATTACAAAAGGTCATTTATGACCCCACCATTGAACACAAGATTGATAAAATAATTCGCTCTCGTTATTCTGGCAGCAGACAACAAGTGTTAGTTAAGTGGAAAGGTTATCCAAACAAATTTAATAGTTGGATTTTAGCTTCCAGTTTAAAAAAAATATGATTAAAGATTTTTATTTAACTTTACTTAGCAATAGTTCAATGGAATATTTTCCTGAGAACAAAACATCAATTTTTTCAACAAAATTACCCAAACCCATAATATTGGAAGGAGAATGGTGTGTAGGAATCGTTGAATTCCAATATCCATGCACCATGTTTACTGTTCAAGATCATGAGAATGTTATTTACATAACAAAAATCATGAAAATGCCCAATGAAGACAAACTATCTACAGTTTATTATAAGACTCACATACCTGCCACAAACTATGATAATATTAACCATATTTTATCAGCATTAAATAATATAAGAGAACAAATCAAATTCCGCTACGATAATATATCTTTTTTTTTTTTTTTTTTTTGGTTTCGCGGAGAAAGTGCGTTACCACTACCACCCGGCCTTCGTGGGGGGCGACCGAGCGGCTATGTTGGGTTCACCGTGCCTTACGACCCGGCGTTGAGTCGCCCGGAGAGATGGAAAACGTCGGGCGACCGCCGGGCCGAGTCCCTAACCTATGTACAACGCACGGCATACCAACTAAAACTCCGCGGTGGCCATCTTCGGCGCATTAGGGACGGCTGCGGGCTTCCTCTGACTAATGTCTAAGTTGTCGTCCGCAACCGCCCCTGCGCGGTGCCGCCTGGTGCGGCCCGTCTCCTGTTGTGGGGGGGGCTCAGAAGCCCCCGCGCACCGAAGGACGCTCTCAGCGTCAACGGCAGCGTGAGGCCTACCTGCCACACTGCCGTCCATCACGGGGGTCACAACAATGTGCTAAAACACACAAAACTAAAGACGGACAGCCCCCTGCCGCCCGCCCGCGACCCCCGGTGGCCCCTATTAGTCGCCTTTTACGACAGGCAGGGGATACCGTGGTGGAATTCTCCAAACGCCCCCAATCCACAGGGCGGAAGACGCCGGTCAGTCGTCCACCCGGCGCCTCCTACGTCTCGTCTGGCGGCGGGAGGGATCTCCGCGCCTCCGATCCCTCTCGGCACTCTCCTTCCGCGAGAGGACCACCTCACAAAAGTGCGCCACCGCACGCCAGGACCTCCGGCTGTCGACCATGGAAGCGACCACGGCCGGCAGCGAGAGGTCTCCTCCGACGACTGCTCTGAGAGCGCTGCGCTCCTCATCCCAGGCTGGGCAAAACTCCAACGTATGCTGGGCCGTATCCAGCGGACAGTTGTCACAGTGGTGACACACGGCCGACACCTCCTTCCGCACTACCCGCCACAAGAACTCACCGAAGCAGCCATGCCCGGTGAGCACCTGCGACAGGCGAAACGTTGCCGCACCGTGGCGCCTGTCCAGCCATTCGGCAAAGACAGGACGCACTGCCGCGACGACCCTGAGCCCCGCTGTCGGGGCCTCCAGCCTGAGACGCCACTCCTCCACGGCGGCTCGCCGTAGGGAGGCCCTCATGGCCTCCACCTCCTTCAGGGCCGGATGTTGCCCGTGACTGGACGCCTCCTCCCGCCAATGAAAGACATCGGAGAGGGATTTGGCGTCCAGATCCCAGGGCAGAAATCCGGCCAACAAACAAGCCGCCTCGAAACGATAATATATCTAAATTTGTTTCTGTTTCTGTGTTAGACGAATCAATAAAATCTGTAACATTATCTCCTAAACTAGGCTTACAGTTGGGATTTGAACCAAACAGAAACCTTGTTGAAAAGAATTTAGCTAAATGTCCAGCTAATTTACATTTAGGGTTACCATCTCAACTATTCGTTTACTGTGATATAGTTGAACCTCAAATTGTAGGTGATGTAATGACACCTCTTCTGAGAGTAATACCATTAGATCCTTCAAAATACATCTATGGTGCCAATAAAATGCATGTATTTTCACCTCCTCATTACTTATCGGTAATGCGAAGAGAATTCGATACCATTGAAATAGATATAAGGTCAAGCACCGGACAAAAGATACCATTTCAATTTGGAACGGTGTGTGTTAAACTACATTTTAAAAAATTATAATGCATTTTGAACGCTCCAACATGATATGTCCTTATCAACGCTATTATTCTCATCAGGCTGGTTCAGGTATAGGGGTGGTATATAAAGGGGCGCCTTATCAAAAAGGACATGGAATTGGTAGTTTTCTTGGGGGATTGTTTAGGTCAGTTTTACCATTATTATCTAGCGGTGTTCGAGCTGTTGGTAAAGAGGCATTGAGCGCTGGTGTTGGTCTATTGACAGATATGGTTAGTGCGCGACCAATGGAAGATTCAATAAAAGCACGTCTTAAAGAAGTTGGTTCCAACTTAAAACGCAAGGCTGATGAAAAAATAGATAAAATCAATATGTCTGGATCCGGATATATAACAAAACGAAAACGTCTACCTGGAGTCAGTCCGTCGTTGACCGCGAAAGTGAAAGCTCTAAAAAAATCAAAAATTACTCAAAAACAATTCAAGGACATATTTTCTAACAATTAATCAAAATGTCTTTTTTACATAGTCATTCCTGTGAATGTATAAAGTCCGAATTGGATTTGTTTGCATTGCCGTCAACTCAAACTAGCATTGAAAGTGGAATTTGGATCCATTATAAACCAATTTCATCTCTTGCCGATGATGGTCCTATAGAATTTCAAATTCCTGGAGCAGGAGATGACTACATAGATTTATCTCATACGTTACTTCACTTGAAAGCGAAAATAGTAAATCAAGATAACACCAAACTAACCGCATCTACAGTCGTTGCTCCGGTGAATAATTGGTTGCACTCACTCTTCAGTCAACTTGATGTCTACTTAAATCAAAAACTTGTATCACCACCCAATAACACATATGCTTATCGTGCGTATATAGAAAACTTATTGAACTATGCTCCTGCAGCAAAAAAATCTCACCTCACCTGTGGTTTATGGTATGAAGATACAGCTGGAAAAATGGATTCCACCGATGATACTAATAAAGGATTTACTAAGAGGCAAGAATTATCTAGTGAAAGTAAAGAAATGGAAATGATTGGTCACTTACATGGTGATTTATTCAATCAAGAAAAATTTTTAATCAATGGTGTTGATATATGTGTTAAGTTAATTCGTTCTAGAGAAAATTTCAATCTCATGGCCTCTACAGGTGACCTTAAATTAAAGGTATCTATTACGGATGCATCTTTGATTATTCGTAGAGCACGAATCAATCCCAGCGTGTTACTTGCTCATCAAAAGGTCTTAGCTTCTACCACAGCTAAATACCCCATTACTCGAGCTGAAGTTAAAGTTTTAACAATACCATCAGGTGTTCAAGGAAAAACTCTAGATAACATTTTCTTAGGACAATTACCTAAAAGGTGTATAGTGGGATTTGTAAATAACGCTGCTTTCAATGGAAACCTCACTAAGAACCCATTTAACTTTCAAAATTACGACATCAATACTTTTAGTTTATATATAGACGGTCAACAAATACCATCAAAGGCTTTACAACCCTCATTTGAGAACAAAATTTTTACTTCAGTATATCATACATTGTTTTCTGGAACAGGTATACACTTTCTCAATGAAGGTAATGGGATATCCCGAGAACAATACGCTGAAGGGTATTGTATGTTAGCGTTTGATTTGACACCTGATTTATCAGCAAACTCTGCAAGTCATTGGAATCTTGTAAAGCATGGTAGTGTGAGATTAGAAGTGCGTTTCGAAACAGCTTTATCACAAACTATTAATTGCATTGTTTATGCGGAGTTTGATAATGTTATTGAAATAGATAAAAACCGCAATATTTCAGTAGATTATAGTAGTTAAGAACAGAAAATTAACTGTTTAAGATTAGATTAAGCGTGAATAATTTAATTCAGATTTGTTGTTAGATTTAAGTTACCAATAAAACGAATTCACAAAATATTAAGTTCTTTGTTTTACTATAATCCTTGCAACCCCACAACAAGAGTCAACTTGGCTGATAAGTACCATAATAGTGTCTTGTTAACCTTATATAAGACATTACCACTTTATCATTCGACCTGATAAGATTCTGCAGCGATACGGTGAATAAAAATGAATACAATAGAAATACAGAATTACTTAAAGAAAATTGATCCAAGTATTGAATATAATGTATATGCAGCCAATCGTCTACCAATATATGTGGTAACTCCTACATACGTAGTTAGCAACTTAGACTCTGATAACAAACCAGGTTCTCACTGGGTCGCCATACACATAGATAAGAATGGTTTTGGACAGTACTTTGATTCATACGGTCGACCACCTCAAGGATACCACCGAATGTTTTTAGCGAGAAATTCTAGAATGTGGAATTACAATACAAGTCGAATTCAAAATGACTTTACTATAGTTTGTGGAGAGTACTGTTTAATGTATCTGTATTATAAATACTATGGTAAGAGTCTCAAAGATTTTCAAGTATTATTTAGTGATAATACAATATGCAATGATGTGTTTTTAAATGGTTTATTTAAATCATGTTTTGAGGTGAATAAATGAAATATGAAAATGAATGAATGATTTTTCTTTATTGAAGATTAATAACCCCATACAATACTTATAATTCTTCCAAACAATTTATGAATGTTCCCAATAACTTTACAATCGTAAGCATGAGCATGAAAAAACACTAAAAAGACTTATAACTATTTACAATAATACTTAGCAATAACACAATTCACAAAGAGTTCTAGAATCAAAAACAAATTAATCTATTAAGTATGTAACTTAAAAGAGTACAAAGTTTAAATACAATACAATGTAAGTTAAATTTAAACAGGTAGATTCTTAAGTACAGTTATTACAATAATAGTTTCTTATTTCAATAATAGTAGTACAAAGCATATGATTAAAGTTATGATATTAAAACATTGACACGCACTTGCACTTTTGTTCATTTGTCTGTGTCTATAAAATATTTCACACAATCGTCCTTACTAGCCAACTGTTTAGTTATATTGTATATAGTGTCCTTGACACTTTGCAAGTTCTTATCACTGTCGTTTTCCGCGTAATATTTAACTCGCACATCAGCGTGTTTCCAATGTTCCGTCGGTGCGATGTTTTTTATTTTATTCACTTCATACACCTCAATTTTTATGAGATGTGATGCAGAACTGTTATCATCGCTGTTTGATCGGATGTATGAAACACCCCCGCTCGTCGATCGACCAACACTGGATGACTTTCTTGTTGTTGTCTTCTTCTTTTTTGGTTTTTCGAAGAACTCATCAATGCTGTTGCATTCGATCGGTCTTTTATTTGCTATTATCGCTTTTTTTACTTTAAAAGCGAGTGTACCTTCTTCATCACTAGGTTCGTCGATTTCTTCAGCATAATAGTAGTTTTTGAAAGTATTTTCAGAAAACTGTAACAAAATGAAATGAAACTGTTTTAATTATCGGTTAAGTAAGTACTGTATGATAAATACTTATAGGTATGCGAAGTATACATGTACACATTAGTAACAATGATAAATTAATAAGACATCAAAGATAGCTAAAATGTATTAACCTGGTGGACAACACATGGCATAAACAATTAATGAAACATCTGGTTACAACACTTTTAGATCAAAGTATATAAAGGTACTTACATTCATTTTTATAACACTTTCACTATTTAACTATTTCACAATTTTACTATCACTTCACTGTTACACACAACTGGAGATCACACTTCGAGCAGAGCACAGAGTGGAATACGATACCATGTGATTTTGAGTCGGTCTTTTATATGGAGAGGGAGTATTGTTTCCTTGCAGACAAGATCCAACATGTTTCGACTTTCACCTTAAATGTTCCGTTGAATACGTAATATCAGGTAATGTGAATAATGGGAACCGTAATTATTATGACAATGAGAAGACCCAAAGGGTTTTACCTAGAATTTGAGAAAGGTATGGTGTATTGTAACGATTGCTTTATCTATAATAAACAATGCCCGTAATGCGTAAAGGGCGACTATTAAGTAATTTTAAACGGCTTTTAAGTAGAAACGCGAGTTAATAGAAATACGAGACAAAGACCTTTGCATCCTTCAAATAAAAAAGGGTCGCCGATAGAAAGTAGAAAGTCAATAACACAACGAAACAGGGAAAATGTTGCTTTATCTATCATAAACAATGCTCGTAATGCGTAAAGGGTAACTATTAAGTAATTTTAAACGGCTTTTGCGTAGAAACACGAGTTAATAGAAATACGCGACAAAGACCTTTGCATCCTTCAAATAAAAAAAAGGATCGCCGATAAAAGTAGAAAGTTAAAAGCACAACGAACAGGGAAAAAGTACAAGCTTAAGGGAACCGTAGACCATGAACAAATTCGTGGTTCATACCTACCTCGCGGGTGATATGAAACGGATTCCGCGGACGATATAATTTTTATTCGCGGGTGTTATCAACGTAATCCGCGGTCGGTATCAAATTAATCCGCGGTAGGTATCAAGTTAATCCGCGGTAGGTATCAAATTAATCCGCGGTAGGTATCAAATTAATTCGCGGTAGGTATTAAAGTAATCCGCGGATTTATTCGCGGGTTCCGCGGGCCGAATCTGGAGCAATCGAAAACGTCGGACATTAGCCGCCGGAGCGCCGCGGACCGGACGTCGAACCTGCTCCAGTATCGGTGAATCCCTTACTACTCACGAGAGACAGCAGACTAGTAACTAATCGGATTGTTTGTGAAGCATAACACTTTAGATACAGTCTCTGTTCAATGGATCCACCACATGCCAAACACAACATAGTTAGTGTTATTTATAGTTATCATAAAACATACTTGCTGGAAAAATATCATGTAGGAGGCGCCAGTGTCCGCGTCCCACACATCTCCGGTAATGTGCTAATCTGTGGTCGCCACTCGTCAGTCGCGTCGCGCCGGCTCTAATGCCTTCCGTCCTGCAAACTCAACAGTCCTCCCGCTCAGGTGATGCGTAGGCTGTAGTTCATACTAGTTGAAGTGTTTGAGCTCCGTTGTTTGAGATTTATCTACATGCAACATTAATGGCATCAGCCACGTTCAGTGATAACTTGTGCTGGTACGTAGTAATCGAAATCTACCTACAGTAGCCGGTACTACGCACCGCGCGAATACAGCGCCGCGCCGTGATACGAGGATTAACACAACTCAACTCGACGTGACTCGACAAAATAATATCGGCGGCTCTCATATGGCGTCAAATTAATATGGGGTCACGAACACACTCTGTATACAGTTTCTCGAAAACACCTAAAATACGTTCTCGCATTTCTACTGCGGTATTGCACTCACTAGTAAATAGACTTTCTTTTACATAGCCCCAAAGAAAAAAATCTAGTGATGTCAGGTCTGGGGAACGAGCTGGCCAAAATTAAGGCTTGGGCCCTACCTAAGTTACAATATAGTCCAGTCAAAATAAAGGTAAAAAACGTGCTGAGTTTGCATTAATTCCTAACAAGCTGGATTTTTGTACAGACCTTAAATACGTCATTACAAATGCTATGTCAAAAGTCCCCATCGATCCCGCTTGTGCGTTGTTTTTTATCCGAGGTTAAAGGTCATAACATTTCGTTTTTTCCGTATATCTCTGAAATGGTGAGAGTTACCGGAAAATGGCTGAGAGAATGTTTATAAATCGTAAAATTCTCTACAAATAGGCGTTAATACTTTTTCTTACGAAGCCCCGTTCTCGAGTTATCACGATTTCAGACTGTAGGAACGTTGTATTTTCCATTTCATGCTCCTCACCTCTAAGGAAGTATACCTACTCGGCGCTTTTTTAACGTGGTTTCCCCAGTAGGAACACTCCAAAATAGAAATTACCAACGAGGATATTTATGGGACAATATCTATCTATATATATAAAAATGAATTCCTGTTCGTTAGTCTCGCTGAAACTCAAAAATGGCTGAAGCGATTTGAATAATATTTTTTTGTTTTATTCGAGTCAGATCAGGGTAGGTAATAGGTATATGAGCAAAAAAAAAATAAGGAAAGATAGTAGATACATCAACTCGTTATACCCATGAGAAACAGATGTGTCGATAAGTATCTAAGTATTATGTCAATTGATTGGCTAATTTGTGTTGACATAGGCACACGTCCTGGCTGTAAGGCGATTTAGTGGATGTCCTCTCGCGAGTCGCGGCGTGTCGATTGTGAAACAATCGTGCTAATGGAGCACGCGACGTCACGTCATGTCAGCGCAGTGGGCCAAGGAACGCCGCGTAGGTACTGCCCTGCCGCCTCACTGCCGTACCGCGTCGCAACACAATGATGCAACACGAGTCACGACGCCGACCATCGCGGCAGTGGCCAGTCGAAGGCAGCACAATATGTCCGACGTCGCTAAACATTACACTCACCTTGATACATTTCTAAAGGCCAATGTATTCGCAGAAATAAGCTCATAAGTCATTGGAACATGTGGAAACAAACCTGTCTAGAGTCTTAATGGCCGTAATTTTATTGCTAACCTACAACATCTATTTACACACACAAATGGAACAAAAGTGTCGCAAAGACTAATAAAACTAGACTCTTTTTTAATTCGGTTTCCAGTTTTCATTTCCCCTCGTTACTAGAGTTTATTTATGAATAACTAGGTGTTGGTCGCAGCTTCGCCCGAGGGTACCTGCCCTTGTAGCCTCTCCCGCTACAAAAGGCCCTGAAACACCGTACGACGCCAGCGCCATCTACTTAAAGAATTAAACTATAAATATCCATTACTTTCCATGGGAGCTAATTATCGGGATAAAAAGTAGCCTATGTATTAATCCAGGACATGATGTACCCGTGTGCCAAACTTCATCTAAAGCCGTTTAGTTGTCTATGCGTTAACTTGTTTGTTAGAAGTAAACGCAGAAACAGCAGAATGGACTTGGATGAAACTTGGCACACGGGTAGACCACGTACTTGATTAACACAAAGGCTACTTTTTATCCCTTTAATTTTTCTCCCATTGATAATAATTGATTTTTTTATCTGATTTTTTGGTTAGATGTCGCTGGCATCGTATTATGTTTTAGGGACTTTTGTAGCGGGAAAGGCTTTTCACGCGGACGAAGCCCCGAGCAACACCTAGTTGTGTATAAAGTACCTAACTACCTACTGGTACTTAGGAAGTTCTAGTCCTAATTTTTGGCGCCAGAACAGTGACGTCCAAGTGGAAATATTGTTATATCATTAGTAGAGACCGCATTATATGCATTTGCACATTTTGGCCATTTTCGGCGAATAAGCATAAATTAAGTATAATGGCTAAAACCATGAGATGGTTCAGACATAGGTAGCGTGTTTGGGCTCATAACAAAGGTTTCAATGAGTAGGTGTTACATAGATAATGATCGAGGCCCCATGGTGGAGAAAATTCTAATTAATAAAGATTGAAATAAAATTAAATAAAAAAAAAATAATAACCCCCGGCACAAAAAGTATCCTAAAAAGTTACAAATAAATAATAATAGTACCTAGTAATCATTTGACCCCAGCGTCCTCATGTCGGGGGACCGAACCCCGGACCGGGGAGATGACTATACCTCTTTACTGGTCCCCCGGTCTCCCGGTCACTACTCTGTTATGCAAAATGCCATATTTCACGTACGAATTGGTTGCCACGTGCAATCGGGAACCCTTTTTGTCTCCCGCAAATTTGAGGCTACTTTTAAGAAAAAAAAAAAAAAAACAAACACACGAATTGATAACCTCCTCCTATTGGAAGTCGGTTAAAAACCTCATAATTAGTAGCTTTTCATTAATGAATGTCCTATATTTTGATATCTTTGATGCGTATTTTAAGATTTGTTTTGTGAATATCTTCATGCATATTTCGGGCTTTTGAAGTTGCATATAATAAGGTATCTAATCATTAGGTAGGTACACCATATTATTATTAACATTATCTACCATTAATAATATTCTGGTATCTTTTTGCCAAACTAATACGTTCACAGAGAATTTTATCAATCAAACTTTAGCGACAGCTGCAGGCACACTGCACGGGCCACAAGTAAAGGTGCTCTATAATATTACCAGTGGCTGCATGGCCCAGGATGGCTACCTGTCCCGTTATACTCCAATATCATAATGAGACCCAGTTGCAGGTCACAGTGCCATCGCTATTGTTCCATTGTTTTTATCTCATGAATTATTCAACGATATCTAATGAAATAACTAGGTTCTTGCTGTTTAAACTGGGTAAAGATTATTCAATTGATTTAGTTTTTAATTAATAGCATTTTTTACGGCATTGAATGACGAGACCAGCATACCGTTCGCCAGATGGTAAGCGATAGGACCACCCATAAACAGTAGCAACACCATACAGCACCTTGAGTTACAAAGTACTTTGTGGCATTCCACTGCGCTCGTCTTCCTGAGACATAAGAAGATAAAAATAAAATAAAATAGTTTATTCACCATAAAGGCGAACATAGTTTCACTTATGATAAGTCAAGATACATTAAATTAATAATAATTATTATCAATAAAAGTCACTTATAGTACAGACATTTTAAAAATTTTATAGGAAGTAAATACAATGAAAAATAAATAAAGAAGCCGAGCTCGGGCTGGCAGGAAAGAGAAGATAAAAAAAACGATTTTTCATTTTTATAATAAATAAAATAATGGGAGGAACGCGTCGCGATCCTCACCGGTGAGGACACTACAGGCCCTAGCCTAGCTAACCTACCAGCCTTTCACTAGCTACCTAAGCGATGACGACCCGAAGAAGAAAGGATGAAAGAAACTCCGGGCTTACTTTTTTGTCATCATTTGTCCATTGAATCTTTATATTATTTTTCCAAGTCTTTTGCATACAAAAATTAGATTAGTTATATTTAAAGCTAATGCACAGACATCACCTTTAAATTGAGATAAAATCCAATTGTAGGAATTTAACAAACACTAAACTCTACACCTAAAAAAATCATAGTAAGGTAAGAGAACACAAATTAAGTTAAGTCTCATTATGTCCAGTAGTTACACTGGCTACAATGTCCTTTAAACCGAAACACAACAGCGCATACACACCGCTGCTTTGCGGTAGAAATAGACATTGCGGTGGGACCCACCCAGACGGACTCTTACGTATGAGAGGCCTACCGCCAGTACCTAAATTTAAGTAATATCGATATTACCTAAATAAATAAAATGCTATGAGGAGTAGGTAAGTACCTACCTTTGGTTTTGTTAATCCAATTCTTATTTCCTACGATTGCTTACCTATAAGTAACCGTAGCATAATAAAATTTATAATAAGCCCGCAGGGGCGGATTCGTGGCGAGCCGATGGTGAGTGGCGACACCGCGTACCCCGATTCCGTGGGGGCTAAATGAGACCCCCTGACCCTTGGCATGCCTTAACTGGCCGGCTAGGGATGGAAAGCGCAAGAGCTAAGAACCTGAGCTCCAGGGTGGAAGTGCTCAAGCTGCGTAAGGTGCGTTGGGGTAAAATCGGACACATTTTTAAGGCGTTAAACAGTGTTTGTGAATAATTTTTTTTCACGAATTCTATAGACAATATCATAATAAATTTTTGACTTGTTTATGTGTTATTAAACATACTAAACGATGTATATTTATTTAAATAATAAAGGTTAATATTCTACGAGGCTTTGAAAGGCTATCATACTTTTATAAATGTGCGGGAAAGGACCTTCACAGGTATAGTACGGACTACCTTCTAAAACCTTAATTCTTAAGGGAATTCTAAAATCAATGGAAGGAGTACATTCCGAGCGTTGACGTAATTGATACAATTTCGAAATATTAAATAAATACCTTAAAATATTTTCGGTCGCAAAGTTTGTTTGTTAAAAATTTCTAAGCATCCGATTTTACCCCTCACAAGCAAAATTGCATACATTTTGGGTCCAAATTGGTGTCTATAAGGTATACAGTCCGTTCTTTAACGGTAAATAATTTAACGGGTTAAGATAGGATCTCAACAACCAGACGTGTTACGACAGGTTTTAATAAACAAACCCCAAGTTTATTTACTGTATAGTACCACATAGTTCGAAAATCTATTAAAAACCGTAAATACTCATTTAAAATTAAACAAATTCTTGCATGGGGATAGTTCGGATCTTCACGGGAACGGCAAATTATAGTTGTTCTTCTTATTGGCACCTAAAACACGTCCTACTTGTCGGAATCACTCGCGCAAACTGGCAGGAGTGGCAGGACGTGAGGAACAAGATGGCGCCGCAGGCAATGTTGCCAGAAAACAAAAATCATAACATAATAGCAAGTTATTCGATTTATCCGATGTTATCACTCCTACGATCTTACCCCAACGCACCTTAATAGCGAGGAAACCTGCTCCGACACGCGTCAGCGACCCGCGATGGTGAAATCGGTGCACACCTCTCGACACCCTTTAGCCACCCACACCGATGTTACGTCCTTGGCATGCACCACTTTTTGGGATGCCCATCTAGTGGGGGGGCAAGTCACCATCTGCATTGATTAAGTACAAATGATTGAGACATTTTACTTGTCAGGCGTCCCGTTGTCTCATGCTATAGCCCAGCAACCAGTCCAGCTAGATCCCATCCATAGACCCAGTATTATTCCCATCTTCTCTGCAATAGTCCTTGCACCTTACGGGCGCTGTCTTTGGCTGTATTTCCTCCATAAGTATAGACAGAGAGAGTACCTACAAGGTGTACACACCCCGACTAGAGTAATGTAGCGGCGTCTAAGTGTTGGATCCATATCCCCACGCAAGCCTTCCAAAAGGACCGGCATTCGTGCCGTGATTTTCCGCAGGAAAGATACAACTTTATAATAATACATATAAAATCTTACATAGGTACATTTACAATTAAGTCTTATCCCCGAAGGTCATTGATATGTAAAAAAACCCAAGTTGCACAGTTCCTTGCAAATGAGAAATCAATAAGTGACGACGATAAATCTAACTAAAAAATGAAACCAAAAATTACAAGTTTAGATTGAGTAAACAAATAAATTTATCTTACGCCTACCACATAAAGTTGTTTCTTAAACGCGAGTAACGCACGTTTTGTCTGGATTTTGATAAATGTTACAAATGAAACGCCCTTCAAATAACCAAAGTAAAACAAGAGTTCCATGGAGGCGAATCGTTTTGCTATTTATTTTATATATTATGTTGAGTTAACCGGCTTAAAAAAATCTTCACATCATTTCTGCGTGACGATTGACGTTCAATCTTCCATCTAATTGGATCACGAGGAAAACTAAAACATAATAAAATTATATTGAATAAGTCACAATGATGTCTGCAAATAAAATAATTCATACATTTCGATATTTACCCAAGATTTATATAAGACGAGAAGATACCTACCTAGTACCTACAATAGAAAGCAATATCCATATAAAATGAATTTATTCATTAATTTTAAAAAATAAACAAGTTTTATACGAATCGA
Source organism: Sphinx pinastri (assembly GCA_947568825.1). Classification (NCBI taxonomy): domain Eukaryota; kingdom Metazoa; phylum Arthropoda; class Insecta; order Lepidoptera; family Sphingidae; genus Sphinx; species Sphinx pinastri. The sequence goes on along the minus strand of OX387627.1, from coordinate 137,122 downwards.
AGTTCGTCGTAAGATCTGATTTTGATACAAGCACATACTAGAATTAGATACTATTTATAGTTTTTCCGGGATAAAAGTCCCGCTTTATATTTTCCCGGGATAAAAAGTAGCCTATGTGTTAATCCAGGACAGGATCTACCCGTGTGCCAAATTTCATCGAAATCCGTTGAGTAATTTTGGAGATGTGCAGTAACAAACGAACAGAAAAACAGACAGTCAGACAGACAGAAAAGAATTATAAATATCGCTGATTTGTTTTCCATTACTTTTCTGCTTTATTATAGTATAGATTTAAAATCATGACTGCCTCGGTGGCGTAGTTTTAAATATTATATGACTGCAATACTGAGGTCTTGGGTTCGATCCCCGGGTGGGGCAAAGTGATATTGCGTTTTTTAAATTCACTATCAGCCTGGAGTCTGGAATTTGTGCCCGATATGACGATAGGCTCGCCCCCTATCACATCATGGGACGGAATACGCAAGTGCATTAGTTCTGCCTCAGCCTGCCCCTTCGGGGATAAAAGGCGTGAGTGTGTATGAGTCACTCAAGTAATTTCAGTAAGGTGTGTTGGGGTAAGATCGTAGGAGGGATAACATCGTATAAATCGAATAACTCGCTATTATGTTATGATTTTTGTTTCCTGGCAACATTGCCTGCGGCGCCATCTTGTTCCTCAGTCCTCACGGCTCAAGTCCTACCAGTTTGCGCGAGTGTTTCCGACAAGAAGGACGTGTTTTAGGTGCCAACAAGAAGAATAACTATAAAACGCCATTCCTGTGAAGATCCGAACTATCCCCATGCAAGAATTTGTTTAATTTTAAATGAGTATTTACTGTTTTTAATAGATTTTCGAACTATGTGGTACTATACAGTAAATAAACTTGGGGTTTGTTTATTAAAACTTGTCGTAACACGTCTGTGTGCTGAGATCCTATCTTAACCCGTTAAATTATTTACTTAGTTAAAGAACGGACTATATACCTCATAGACACCAAGTTGGAACCAAAATGTATGCAATTTAACTTATGAGGGGTAAGATCGAATGCCTTAAACTTTTTAAAAACAAACTGCTTCCAATAATGTTTTAAGGTATTTATTTAATATTTCGAATTTGTATCAATTACGTCAACGCTCGGAATGTACTCCTTCCATTGATTTTAGAATCCCTTCAAGAATTAAGGTTTTAGAAGATAGTTCGAACTATATCTGTGAAGGTCCTATTTTTCCCGCACATTTATAAAAGTATGATAGGCTCGTAGACCATTAACGGTTATTATTTAAAAAAATAAAAAATATACATCGTTTATCGTTCTGACAATCCCTCAGACCAATAACTAAAGCAATATATTTCTGTGGACCATCCTATCTGGCCGGTATGACAATTTATTGACACTTCACAGAATACTATGTGTAGGGAAGAGAACAAAAATCGTTTGAAATTTAGCACAAGGTTGATTATGTCCTGAATTAACACATAGGCTACTTTTTATTCCGGGAAAATACAAAGCGGGACTTTTATCCCGGGAAAACTCATTCACGCGGGCAGAGCCGCGGGCAAAAGCTCGTTATACATAATGAATCTTTCTATTACGGTAGTTTTACTGGTGGTAGGTCTCTCATATGTAAGAGTCCGTCTGGGTGGGTACCACCGCAATGCCTATTTCTACCGCCAAACAGCAGTGTGCATGCACTGTTGTGTTTCGGTTTGAAGGACATTGTAGCCAGTGTAACTACAGGACATAGGGAGACTTAACATCTTATGTCTCGGATGACGAGCGCAGTGGAATGTCACACAGTACTTTGTAACTCAAGGTGCTGGATGGTGTTGCTATTGTTTATGAGTAGTCGTATCGCTTACCATGAGGCGAACGGCATGCTCGTCTCGTCATTCAATGCCATAATAAAAATGACAGTGATTTTAGTCGTATTTTTTTATCTTGGACCAAAATTTCACCTTTATCCTTCATTTAAACACATATATACAGCGTGTAAAAGACAGCCTACCGAAATTTTTAAGGAAGTGTTCAGGAAGGAATATGGGCCCAAGAATTTTGTCGTTGTAAATACCGGCCCACACATTTACACTCCACCTTGTTTGAAATCCTGTTTCTTGGATGGCAAAAGGATTTTCGTGTGCCCATATGTGGGAATTGCGTCTGTTCCACATCCCATTCCTCGTGAATGTGGACTCATCAGTCCATATCACGTTCGCAGCAAAGTTGGGAATTGCGCGATGCTGGTCTTGGAACCAACGGCAGTACGACACACGTCGACTTCTGTCAGCGAAGAGCAGTGCTTGTGCCTTGTGAATGTGATATGCTCGCTGCTAGTCTCTACGTAACACTTTATGCACAGTCGAATGCGACAATCTAGATGTGTAACGGTTACGTATCACACGAGCCGCCGTTCGTGTTCCCAACCGTGGGTTTGCGTGTATTACAGCCAGAATGTGGTTTTCCGTACGACTTCTTATGGGTCTTCCAGACCCTTCTTGTCTGGGTACAACCGGCTGGTTATCTAAAATACGTTGATACGCCCGAGTAATTACACGGCTATCTGTTGGGTGCCGAGCACTAGGATACTTTTCTACGTAAAGTCGAAGAGCTCGTTGCGCATTACCTCGAGCCTCACCGTAACACATTATCATTTGTCCATATTCATGTGCACTGAAATTGTTAAGGTATTCACTATTCCGCTCACGAGACATTTTAATAAAATCACTTATTTTTCCTGGAAATCCTGAAAAAAGAAAAAACACAAAAACCACAAATTCTCGTTCGTAACGTTACGAAAACTTACGATCCGCACAAGACGAAAGGCGCGTCGGAACTAACAATTATTAACAAACAAACCGCCGCACTACCCGCCAGGGGCCAAAAGTAGGTACTTGCGAGTCGCACGCGGCACGCGTCGCTCAAAGAAATTACTTAGACCTATAACATTTGGATCGGTCATTTTCATTAAATTTATTTGCGTCGTGAAGTACGAATAATTTGCTGGATTCATGTTTGGGCATTTACTAAATAGGATTCCCTGTTTCGTCACAAAGAAAAAAAATATTGCTTAGTGCATCCAAGTTTTGTAATGATGTGGTAAGTATGGTAGTTCATCACATTTACGAGTTTTGGAAAATTGTGATATTCCTTCACAGTTAATACTAGCTAACAAAATCTTTTTTTTTTAAACACCTACACCTGATAAGCACAGTAAATACTTTTCTAATGTTAAATAAAAAAAATTAAAAGTACAGGAGGGCTTACTTTAGTCCTAATAAAAATCATTATTTCATTATTCTTTCATAAAAACACAACTTCGCGTTCATAATTAATGAATTGACGAGTGGAATTAAATAAGTCCAATCCACATTTTCTATAATCCGAAATTCGCAACGCTCGTCGCTCGTAGTCAAAGGACGCCACGCGCGTCGGCGCGCCTTTGGGCCGGCGCGGCGCAGCGAGGCCATTGCACGCGGCGCGCGTGGCGCTGTATACCTATTTCAAAACAGCTGACTGGGGGCGCGTGCGTACATTTTATCTTTTCTACATACATTTCTGTTATTATGAAAATAATGTACTTCTTGTTATTTTAATGAAAGTGGGGTTGTGTTAGTGAATAGTATCGATATTATTGCGTTATCATTGAAAAAAATTTACAAAAATTCATGAAAAGACCGACGAAAAATTCAAACGCAGGGGGTATCAGAATCATGTACTGAACACCTGGTATCAGTTTTCGGTAGGCTGTCTTTTACACCCTTTATAATATTACAAGTATATAATCTATCTAAGATTACAACACAAAAAAAAATCAAGATACCTAAAAATTACGTTTTTTTTTCACGTACTCAAATTCCGGTACAAAGAAGCCAAAGTAAACAAAAATAACAGAATCAGTTCAAAAGTAACAGCCTAGCCGGGTCAAAAATATTATAACCACAAACCAAAAAATTCTGAGAGATTATGTGACTATATTCTGACAATCTTATCTGACCGGTATGACAATTCATTGACACTTCACAGAACAAATAATCGATTGCCCCAAATAACCGATTCTTAAGTGATATCGATTTCTTGTTCCGAGAGTTTATAATCGATAGTCAACAGGGTAATTTTTTTTATTAAATCATTCATAATGAATCTTTCTATTGCGGTAGTCTGTGATTTTAGTCGTAATTTTTTTATATCGGGCCAGAATTTCACCTTTATCCCTCATTTAAACTTACATCTATTAATATTACAACACAATAAAAACAAGATACCTAAAAACCACGTAATGCGTACTCAAAGTCCGGTACAAACAAGCCAAAGTAAACACAAATAACAGAATCAGTTCAAAGTAACAGCCTAGCCGAGTCAAAACGCAACGTATAAGCACAACCCAAAAATTTCTGAGAGATTATGTGACTAATACACGGAGCATTGACGGATCAATGACGATAGACGTGGATAAACATCTGAAGTTTAAATTACATTGACATAATTTCTTTTTCATTGATTTTATCAACCAGCCCTTATAGGCCAATTAATATCTAATAAATCCTAGTAGAGTTCGGTGCGACAGTCTTAATGCATATTCAGTTGCATTAGGTACTTATATTTACTAAAATTACATTAGAAATGCTATATGAATTTTGCTACGCTCAGATGCATTAAAAAAATGAAAAGATTAATTATAGTTAATGTCGAAATAAATTACATATCGAATACATTGTACTAGACTGTTTTAAAAATGCTCTTGATACATTTTTTAATAAATATATGTACATAAACAGGGTCTATTGATTTGCTTCAGTTGAACACTCTATCGTGATACACTATGTATATAATTTCCATGATTCGATTTTTCTCAGTAATCGTTTATATTTCGTTACCAAACGATTAAAAACTTTCCCAACGCTACGCTGGTGAACTGAAGGATACAACATTGTATAGGCGTCGCGTTGATTTAAAAGTCAAGATTAAATTCTTTATTTCAGTATATTTTTACAATATTAATTCAAGGTTGGTACATAAATATTATACTCATTGTTATAATTTATGGAGAACATGGTAAATATTTGCAATTATATAGTTATATTTTGTAATTTTTGGGCAGACGTTCTCACAAAGTTATCGCTTCGCGATAACATTGAATTGTCATACCGGCCAGATAAGATTGTCAGAACTATAGTATATTTAATAATATATAGACAAGTCAAAGATTTATTATCATATTGTCTATAGAATTCGTGTAAAAAATATATTCACAAATACTGTACACCTTAAAAAAGCGTCCGATTTTACCCCAACGCACCTTACGTCACTCGAGTTGTACTCGAGTTTTGGAGTCTCTTGAGTTGACTATTTACACACTCTGTAATTCGAGTAAGGTTTGTAAATACTTTCAAATATATTTATGTAATTACTAGTATGCTGGAAGATGAAATAATATACAATATAATTGTTATTGTTCACTAGTTAAATTGAGTTTCTGCATGCCCAACACGGAGAAATGCTGATGTAGTCATAAAAAGCAATGAGAGGCGTCAAGGGACACCCGGATGGAACGAAGTTCCTTTCGATTAATTAGTGAAGGAATTGTAATAAAATTTTATTTGTATAACAGAGTGTGCATATATATAAATATTTTCCTATTTCCGTTCCAATACATAGGTTTCTAGAGAAAAAAACAAATAAATACGTGTGGCACTCGGAGACTACCGCGGCAAAGCTATTGCATAGCATTTTTATCACAAATTTTGATTGACTAAACACAAATTCGATCTTACCCTTACCACATAAAGTAGATTTTTAAACGCGAGCAAAGCACGTTTACTCTTGTTATTGATAAATGTCAGTAACCAAAGTAGAATAAATCAACAAAATTTTAAAAAATAATGTTACGTTCGATTCTTTTGTACTCGTGCCGTGCCAACGCTGGGGAAATAGCTTCTACGCAATGTATTTAAGGTTCATTTTAGATTAGTAAGAAATGGTTTTAATGACTTTAATAAATAAAATAAATACAAATATACTCGTTTCAAGAATTATAGCTTCTACGCATTGTATTTAAGGTTCATATTAGTAAGATAATAGCAAAAAGTGTCGTGACAACTTTCCGTCCAGCCCCCTTTCACAACGCGCAATAAGGAACTTCGTTCCAAAAAAAATTGTATTGGTAGCAATAGCCTTCGCGACATAGACACCGACTAGTGAATTAGTGACTTCTAGTAATTTCCAGGAGTCACCGAGGCTACTCGGTGCGCCGAGTTGACTCGGCAACTCGAATGCAAATGGACCAAGTCAATATTATTTTCACTCGAGTCACTCGAGTCAAAACACGACTCGAGTCGCATCACTATCATAACCTAAAATTTCATTTTGACAGATTACAGTTTCTTCACTTTTAGGTTATTCATATTTTCAATAATAAAGTCTATATTGCCTGTTCTTGTTTTTACTTGAAGCTTTAAAACTGGGTATTTTCCTTACGTGAGTTTTGGGCGCTTGACGGATGAATCCTCGATATTTCTACTTGGACGTCGAGTAAGTTTAACACAATATTATGTGGTCGTGAGATATTGTTGTGTGGAGTAGACTGTAGACCAATAGGGGCGCCGGCTATAATCTCATTGCAAGTAACCTATTAGCTATTACTTAACCGTATAAATGAGATTAATGGTTTGTAGTAGTGACAATGTTTCTTTTCTTTTTTAATTTGTATATCAACCTACGGCAATTTGTTGTTTTCTTTGTAGTAAACTGTGGCTAATGTTATGGGCTGCAAATTTATGTAAATGTTGATAAGTAGTTACTATCGTTTGTAAATTTTGTGGTGCAGCTGTTTGTTATCCCAACATAAATAAATAAATAATATAATGTAAAAAAAATTAATGCCATAATACAATATTGTTGGTAAATTTGCGTCACACTGTTAAACCAAGTATGTAGTAGGTAAAAGCTATCAGTGTAAGTACTAATATTTTTATCAATTACTATGCTAGTAATTTATTTGCTAGTCATCATTTATCACTTAAATTTATTTATTGGCTTTTTCAAAAGTAAAAATAAAATAAGAATATTCCATATAGCAATAAAACTAAAAAAACTGTGAAAAGAATTTATATAATAAAATATATATTCTATAGTTATAATTTGACTGCCTCAGTGGCGTAGTTGCATTACAGTACGACTGCAAGGCTGAGGTCTCGGGTTCGGTCCCCGGATCGGGCAAAGTGATATTAGGTTTTTCTAATCAGTATCAGCCCGGAGTCTGGAATTTGTGCCCGATATGGCGATAGGCTCGCCCCCTATCACATCATGGGACGGAATACGCTTGGCGCAAAGTGGGCGCACTAGTTGCGCCTCTGCCTACCCCTTCGGGGATAAAAGGCGTGAGCATGCGTTATAGTTTCATCATAGATAATTTCTTAAAAAACATAAAGGGTCATTGTAAACGATTATTGATTTTAACTTCAGATGTATGACTGAGCAAACCGAGCTTGCAATAAGGCGCATCATAGAGGAGGGAGCAAAGAGTGTGTTTGGTGAGTGGGGAGCGGGAGCGCTGCACGTGGACATATTGCATGTGAGAGAGTGTCGCGCGCTGCTCAGAGTGGAGGCAGAACAACTGCGCAAGCTACGAGCCACTCTCACACTCACCACCCAGCTGCGAGTGCAGGCACAAGCCCCCACCCTGCAGGCACTTGTTTGAACGAATACACAATATTTGTAGTAAGTTAGCTTTTTTTATGTACAAATGACAAGAGAGCAAACTGCTGCTCTGATAGAGAACTCCACAGGTGCCCGTAATCACCATGAACATGGTGGTAATCTGCAAACATCAAATTACACCACAGAGTATGACATTTATTGTTATACATTTTTTTTGTCAATTTACGTTACTAATTTATGATGATGAGATTTTTCTTAAAAGACTACCTTTGTTAATGTCTGTTCTTGAGATAAAAAGTAGTCTAAAGCAGTCAGGGATAATGTAGCTACCTATTGGTGACATATTTTTATTATCATAATATTTTGAAATTATCAGCCTATATCAAAATATATATATCGACGCTTGAAAGGCAATAATATCTAAGCGACAAAAATACCTAAAATGAGTTATATACATATTTGGAATCGCCAGATTTTTCTGCGTCGATTGATCCGAGTTTCGTAGCTCTAGGACAACTTTTTTGGCGGTTAGATACTAGATGATTCCGGTAAATTTCACTTTTTTTTTCTCACTTACCGCCAAAATTTTTACGAGTTTTTGGATTTACAGTAGTTGGTACGCTTAAGGAAATTGATTTTGAACTTAGTGTGTTTTACATGAAATCATGATATTAATGTTTTGCATTAATATATGTTTACTTGAAATAAAAAAACTGCTCGCTCTTAATTAGTTGCTTATTGCCTACACAAAAAATTATAACTTTGGCATAGATATAATTTTACCTGGATCCATACTCTCCATATTTATGTGCTTAGATATTTTCAGCTTAATAAAATATTTTCTTAATAGTACATTTATACAATTTTACCTAAAATAAAATAAATAATTATTAGGCGGTAAGATAATTTTACCTGAATAATATAAGTTCTATTTTTTATACTTAGATATTTTTACTCGACAACCTTTAACTTCAGTCATGTCGCATAGAAAATTTTACCGGGTATGTTCAGGTGGTTATACTTGTTGCTAAGAGATATTTACCTGTTCATAATAAAGTAAATACACCCGCTTGCGAACCATCTAGTGTTTTGAAAGTGTCATTTGTATATGCACGCGATCGAGTACAGCGCGTATCGGTTGTCGCTAAGAGAGGACAGCCGTCCGACGTTTTTATGATTTTGCTTCAATTTTACGTAGATATGGTGAGTTTTTTTACAAATAAATAGACTTTTACAATTTTAATAACATTTATTTTTGTAATAAATATATTTATGTTGCATTATTGTGTATTACAATATGTTAATAATAATTTAATTCCAATTTTACCTATTCTCTCCGTATACTTTTTTGCCGGTTGAGGCTAATCCTGACCTACCCTTTTCGGAGATAATTTATTTGATAAATGCACGCTCTCGTTGGGTGCCCTCTTCCAGCCGTACCATCCAAATTAGCTGGAAAGCTTACGAAAGGTATTTAACCTTTCGTGACCTGTCTTGAATCCATCTTCTCCACGTGCCCAGACCTCTCTCTATCACAACCACTTTTATCTAGCTCTCATTAATTTTCACTCCCTTCTCTTTAAAGACATCATTCACATAATTTTTCGTGCCTTGCAGCTCTCCCGTCGATGTTCTCGCACAGAGACTTCAAAGTCCTCACCAGGTGACTCTCAATCCGATATATTAAAGACAATGTTAACAACAGTTCATTCCTCAGCATACGATCATAAGCCTTTTCCAAGTTTACGAAGGTATAAAATACTTTTTTGGGACTTAGCCAAATGTTCTTTCGCTATGCACCTTATGTAAAAGACTTGATGTGTGTAACCCATTCCTCTTCTAAAACCTGCTTGGACATTCCACACTTGTTTTTCAGTCTCATTAATCACTCTCTTAATGAGGACCTTGGCATACAATTTACTGGCAGCACAGGGAAGGCTTATTCTGCGGTAGTTTTTATATTCTTGCTGTGAAAATTTCTACTTGAAAATGGATATAATAATGGGTTTGCACCCCATATTAAAAAGTAGCCATAACAATTTTGCTTCTACGCCTTTGCCGTATCTCAGCATTTTAACGGTTACACCCAGCAGCCTTGCCTAACCTCATACTTTTCATCGCATTCACTATTCCATTTTCCGTAATCTCATTATTAGCCTCGTTTTGAGAGTAAGCCAGGTCTATAGCCTCTTAACCACCTGCTACATCTCCATCGCCTCATTTAAAAAGTCTTTTGAAGTAGGACTTCCAAGCAATACTTCCCTTTTATCTCTAAACACCCTTCCATCTTCATTTCTGATGACTCCTATCTTTGAAGTCCCCGACTCTCCCCTGATCAACCATATTTGTCTCCAGAATAGTCAAAGGTTCGCTTTGGATTCACGAGAAGGTTTGTGGTCTAGTTCCTTTTTCTTTCTTTTGCTCAACTATTTCCTGAACTCTCTTTTTCATTTTGGTATACACTATACACACTTACTTGTCTTTGCGAAGTACTATGAAAAACCTTTGTGGAAGACGTATGTCAAGATCGTAGAATGTGGTGCTCAATAGTCTTTTTCTACCCCTATGGGTTAAGGGCGTGGGTGTGTACGTATGTATGTGCTTTCAGCAAAAATAAATTTAGAGAGAAAATTACGAGTTTCCAACACAATGAATAAATTATAATATTATTGCTTTCGAGTTATGCTTACACAGAGATATTTAAGCAAGCCGTTGTAAATTTTCAGATAAAGCAATTTTGTATGTCCTTCCGCTCATCGTATATTTGAGGCGAAAAACTCCCTCCAAAGAAATAAGTGTTGGCTATTAACAAATTCTATATAATTATGCTATATTTTGGATGTAAGTATGTTTATCTCACAATAAAATGTTGATTATTATTAAAATTGACTGATTATTAAATAGTTCAATGTTTGTAGGAATAACAAGATTTACAATATTATGCACGTATTTATGTTTTTCCACGATCGTGTGACCCAATAATTTTGCTGTAGATATTTTTACTTGATTTTATTAATATGTTTAGATATCCTTATATGATTTTTACCAACTGCGCATTTTCAAATATTTGTATTTCATTAAATTTACTTGTTACGGTATTCATAAGATAATCCATTTAGATGATTTTACCTGTTTGTAAATTTAGGTAATTTTTTACTAAGCGACGTTAACTTTTTAATTTATAATCTTCAGGGCTGTTAATTTAACTCAAAAAACGTCAAAAATTAAGAGGTTCCTAAAACAGTTACAATTATTTTTATGCAGCAAATGGTTAATTAGTCATGATTTTTTTTGTCAAAATCAAAACTTTAAAACGCTCTACTGAAAAATTTGCTAAATGTCGCTTAGATATTATTGCCTTTCAAGCGTCGATATTATATATATAAATTAATCGTTGACGACTGCACCAAATTGGATAATTCTTATTTTTGTGTGTTCTTTATTGTCAGGACAAGGTTTGTATAAAAGACATTTAAAAAAAAATCAAATGCATTTTTTTTTAAATCTCACAATATGAAAAGTGAGTGAGTGAATGAGACAGAAGAGTGTGAGAGATCTTCAATATATTGACAAAACATTGACAAGTTGACGTTCAGTTGTTGAGTTTACATTAATTCATGTACAATTCAACATTGGCAGAATTGTTGCATGTATGAGGACGCTCTATATATATATATATATATAAAAAGATATAAATATACAATTACCGCTACTTTCCCAACAAGAAAACAGTGTTTTGTGTGTTTAGAGGTTTATCGCCGAGTTATTTATTGATATAGGTAAGACAATGCCACCAGTTGCAGTGAGGCGTTAAAATTTCGGCCAGGCATTACAATAGTTATGGTCTAATTATTTAATTGTAATATTATTTCATTCATCAGCATCATCATCCACAACCTGTACCTGTGAGTCCCACTGCTGGGTATAGGCCTCTCTCATATTATGATGTCACCTATCTCGGTCTCGAGCCAATCGCATCCAGGTTCGACCTGCGATCTTTATATTGTAAACGGAAGATTTTGTCTCATTTTTTGACATTAGGGGTCGTTCATTAATCACCTCGCGGTTATGCTAATCTTTAGCATTAAGCACCCTCGGCCTCCGCACCTACGCGGGATGTACAACCTCATCACTGACGATCGAGGGTGATGCATACGATGTGCAGTCAGTACGGTCCGGACCTTTCGATCCAGGGCGTCCAATTCGGTCTGAGTCCATCTGAGTATGCCAAAGGAGTACATGAGTACAGGCATAACCCAACCGTTGAAAGCGCGAATCTTGTTTCCACCTGACGAAAAACTGTTAAGTACTTTTGTCAGACGGCCGAAGAAACGTTCCCTCACCAATTGTTTTAAGTCGGCACCCATAATACCCAGTGCCTCAGGCATACCCAGATATTTGTAGGTTTCCGTCTCGAAAAGGGATCTAAGTCTTATAGTCTCTGAGACTTGTATGTCATCAGAGACCACCACCTCTCCTCGCTTCACATGGATAGCCGCACATTTATCTACACCAAACTCCATATTAATTGAGTTGCTAAATCTATCAGTTAATTTTAACAATTCAATCAATTCTGTTTTTTTTTATGCAAACAACTTAAGATCATCCATGTAAAACAAGTGAGATATGGCTCACTCCCTCTCCGTAGACGGTATCCTAACCCCGAATCCAGTAACAGATTACTGAGGGGATTCAGGCCCATGCAGAACCACAATGGACTCAGGCTGTCACCCTGGAATATACCCCGCTTTATTCTAATGGGCTCATCACAACCAGAAGGACCCGTACTACCTGGATATTTAGGAAAAGTGGTTCACTGTCCCATACATGACCCAAGAAAGGCGCATAAATTTGTAACAATCTTATACAAATTCAGCACCCTCATAAGCCAAGTATGGGGCACCGAATCATAAGCTTTCTTGTAAAAAGTAAATTATTGGCTATAAAATGATCTGCAATTATTTATTATTTTATTATAGAAATTGTGCAGACCGTCCGGCCCAGGGGACTTCCAATTTTGTGCCGGACGAATCGCTCCCAAAACGTCCTCTGGGCTGATTGAAATGGCTCCCATAGCCGGTACCTATTGCCTCACAAACTCAATCTACAACATCGAACCAGGAGGCTCCAGTGTGGGAGACTAGCGACGACCAAATATTTGTCCAATAATCGCACATCGCGAGCACTGGGCAGCCGCCCATCTACCACACCTCGTGGAGAATTCTTCCAACATCTATAAACCCTCTTTTTATCACTTTAGCAAGTACGATTAAGTTGGAATCGATCCCCCCGCTTCCTGTAGCGGCGAATGCGGTTTGCCCACGCAAAGGCTTTCTGTTCAAAAAAGTCTATGCGTTCCGTAACCCAAAGCCTATAATCCTGGGGATTTATATCGGTCCCAGAAAAGCCCTGAGCCACGAAACGCATAATCCTCGGCCTACAATTTCCTCCTTGGAAAGCTATTAATTTGCCAATGAGAGTTCGGGCCCAATTGATACGGTTCTCGATCCTACGTTGCCACGCAGGCATAATCGCAACATCTCGAGTGGTTCTGTTTTCAATTGGAAACCTTACATTAGCCACTCGACATGCTGCAACGGCTGCGCAGTAAAGGATCGAATGCGTATCAACCAGGTCCCGACTGGACTCTATGTATGTGGGCAATTTTCCTACTTTTTTTAATAATAAAGTTTTATGCTAAGTTTGTAAAATGTATGTGAACGGAATGTAAGCAAGTGAGCGAGAGAGAGCTATGCGGATGAATGGGAGAGAGTGTGTGCGCGGGGAGAGGGTGTGTGCGCGGGGAGAGGGTGTGTGCGCGGGGAGAGGGATTAAAAAAAGAAGATGGCGTAGTATAAGACAAAGATGTAGATTAACTGTAATTATAAGAGAACGATAATTAAAAAATAGTTAAGACGAAGATTGTTTCAATTCCCAAGAAAAGAATCCTACATGTATGTAGGCAACATGGAGTCCAATGCTCCCATCAGTGCAAAATTCTTTTTGTGTTTTATTTTTTTATTTTCGGTGTTGTTTATTATATTATTATACTAACTGACCCGGGGAACTCAGTTCCGCCTTAGAGGCAATAAATAAGCAGATTTTGGATTTTATTAAGTTAAATTTTTTAATAGGAAATACAAAAAAAAATTAAGTATTTTCATGATTTAAATTAAACTATTTTACGGATGTTATCGCGGTTTTTACCCGACTGCGAAAGAAGGAGGGTTATTTAATTTATATTTTCTCTTGACGATTCGATGGCTTTGCAGCCTTCATGGTCACGGGGCGGACTGAGGTGTTGGTAGTCCGAAAAGTAAATGTTACAATGTCTACCTACATATTTTAACAGTTATAAAAGATTTTTAAAATTATTAGTTGTTGAAGGTCCGATCTACGCAGAATGAGCTCATATTGTCGTGAAACCGATCTTTTGGGTTCTGATTTAATTAAATGCATGACAGGATCCGAAGCTTGTGCAAGCTTCCAACCATCTTCGATAAAAATCATCTATTGAAATTTGTATTTTTTTTACACGCTTTATATTAGCTTCACTTGTATTTTTGTATGTATGTTTGTAACTCTCCGACTCCGACTCCTTTGGGCGCGATTTTGACCCACTTATCGACGTTTACCAAACGTTTCCGCGATGCAGAGGCCGAAGCGCGCAACACTCCGCCACACGCGCAACATACGACGCGCGACATTTTATCATATGCTAATATGTTGAGAAAAATATACAGAATTTAACTGTATTTTCTAAAAATATATATTTCGTTTTTTTATTGAGTTATGAAAGGAAATGTGAAAATTTTATGCTATACTAGCGCCATCTGTTGGCATGTTTGTTAAATGGACAATAGTGAAAAGAACTAAAAAATTAAAAATAAATAATAGTTTAAAAAAACTAAAAAACACGCTTTATAGAAAATCCAACTAAAAAATAGAAAATAAATTTGAATTAAGAATAGTGTAAATAAGAAAAAATGTATTTTATTGTAAGAAAAGCGTGGGATGTATGGTGACAATAGTTATAAATATTTTATTGACAGATAATATGAGTAGAAGTATTATATATCATTTTGATAATATCTTAAAAAGCACCCCACGCTCTTTTTACAATAAAATACATTTTTTTCTTATTTACACTATTCTTAATTCAAATTTATTTTATTTCAATATCCTCGCGAATTATCCTAGGAAGCAATCGGTGTAAAACTTCGCTATTTTTAAATATATTAAGAATCAGGACATCATAAAACATAATACTCACAGAAAACGATTTTTCGGGATAAAAATCCCGGTTTATATTTTCCCGGGTTAAAAAGTATCCTATGTCCGTCTCCTGGTTCTAAGCTACCTCCACACCAATTTTCAGCCAATGTAATTAACACAACTTTCTTTTATATATATATAGATAGTGTGTAAATAGACCATCCTAAAAATATACCTATGTATATTGTATAAGTATGTAGTCCATATCAGCTATTTATTTATTTATTATAATGGGACAACAAACAGTTACACATTATGAATTAAGTCTATAAAATACATGCAAATGCCACAAGTAATAAATGTGTAACCCACAACGTTATCCTCAAATTAGCTTTACGACAAATTATCGATTGACAGCTTTTTTTTTTTTTTTTTTTTTTAAAGAACGATTGCGAATGGTACTTAGTAAAACGTAAAATTAATATGAAGTATCAGTAGTAAAACTAAATTGTGTTGACTAATTGAGTATAAAGTGGTGAGTTTTTCAATATTGTCTTAATTGAGCTTTTAAAATGATACACATTGTCAAGAAAAATATCGACATCTAAAAACTGCTTGTTATAAATGTTGCATAATCTACATAATGGCACGCGGAGACCAGCGTTTGTGCGGGAGAACCCTACAGCAAACAGCTGGCCTGCACGTACCTCCCTTCGATGCACTGTCCTTGGAACTATGTAACAAAGTTTATTTTGCAAATCTGGGCAGTCAAATTTATTGTGACATAGACGATATAACACCATGACTTGCAGAAGAATTCGTCTATCGAGTAATGACAGAACATTGAATTTATCTAGGAGTGCGTTATAAGGTAGCCGCCCATGGTGATACTTATAATAAATAGTCTTGAGGAATCTAACTTGAACACTCTCACATTTTTTAATATACTTGCAATACAACAGAGCAATGCTATGTTATATGATATATAACTAATATTATAAAGAGGAAAGATTTGTATGTAAGTATGTTTGTAACGAATAAACTCAAAAACTACTGAACGGATTTCGATGAATTTTGGCACACGGGTAGATCATGTCCTGGATTAACACATAGGCTACTTTTTATCCCGGAAAAACCTTTTCACGCGGGCGAAGCTGCGAGCAGAAGTCTAGTGATATATAATTTAGTAAAAAAAAGAATTGTACCTAGAACTTTGCCACAGATCTTTTTAAATCTAGAGTTTAATACTTCTATTATAATATTTTGATTCTATTGTTTAACAAATAAGGACAGGGTGTATTAGGTTATCTCATAGTGTGTTAATAATCACTGCTCATGAGTTATGACCATTACTATCAAGCCAATTTTCCGTGAGTAGCTTCATTTTGATGAACCGCCCAACAATTTCCTGTACCAAAACTCGATTGTGGTAGGTAATAGGGGTAGCAGGGATAAAATATGTTGATTTGATGATTCTCAAAAAATGATTACTAACTGGGTTCTTTTTGTTAAATCTGATGATAATTATCTAAATTATTCGAAAAAATATTTGTCCTACAAAATGTATGGTTTGATCAAACAGTCCCCTCCTTCCAAAATGTATCGATAACGAGGTCATCATAATAGGTAGGTAATAGGGGTAGCCCTAGCAATAGCCTAGTTGGGAGTAGAAAGGACTGTCGAGACGAATGTCTGCAGGCTCAAAACCCAGGGACATGCACCTCAGACTTTAAAAAAAAAGTTGTTTGTGTATTCTTTATGAATTGTCGCTTGTTTTAACATTGAACGAAAACATTGTGAGGAAACCTGCATATCTGAGAAGTTCTCTATAAGAATTTCGAAGGTATGTGAAGTCTGCCAACCCTCAATGGGCCAGCGTGGTGGACTAAGGCTTAAACCCTTTTAGTAGTAGAGGAGGCCCACGCCCAGCATTGGGACAGTATATAATTCAGAGCTGGTATTATTATATTGGGCTTCATGTTACAGAACAGCAAGCCTGTTTTACTATATATTTTTCCACATAATTGATTGTAATGAACAGGCCAGCATGTATAAACGCACCAGACTTGACATTACTCGGTGTCGGGTGTTGTGAACAGGCGATGTCGTCGCGCTCGGTGTTGTCGCTGAGTGCGGGCGGTGAGGGTGGTGGTGAGGGGGGCGGTGAGGGGGGCGCTCGGCACGTGGTGCTGGTGGCGCCGCGCGAGGAGCTCGCCGCGCCGAGCCGCGTGCGCCTGCCCGAGCCCGAGCCCGCGCCTGGCCTCATCCTGCCCGATGGTTCCATCAACTGGGGCTGCCCGTGTCTGGGCGGCATGGCTACCGGACCCTGCGGACAACAGTTCCGAGACGCATTCTCCTGCTTCCACTACAGGTACTACATGCCTATTCACTATTAGTCTTCAATTAACTCGTATAAGGTACAAACGGACCAAAACAATGTTTAATGAAACAATTTAATTAGGAAGAAACAACAAAAACACTAGAGCCCTTTTATTACCTTTTAGTGACAACTGAGACGTGATTTGAATGTTTTCAGTGAGGCGGATCCGAAAGGCAGCGACTGTTACGAGAAGTTCAGCGTGATGCAGCAGTGCATGTCGCAGTACCCCGAGCTGTACGGCAAGGACGAAGACGAGGAGCTCGCGGCCGCGCTGCACGACGCCGAGGATGGGGCCGCGCCTGCCCACACCGCCCACCCCGCCCACCCCGCCGGAGACAACGCATCCGCCCACAACACCCACAACACCCACCGCGTCGACAAATAACCACTGTCTGAATTATGTAATTATAAAGGCGTAACCCGAATTTTTGCAATCATTTGATAATAACATCCCAAAGGTATATACGTTTCATTGGAATTCTATTACCTATCATACAACTCATTATAATATCCAATTGCATTCCCAATACCTGGTTGAATTCCTGAATGGTGTGATTTGCAAGGAATTGTTTGTAATAGCTCGATGTTCTGCTATTGTACGAAATTACATTATGGCTAAAACTAAATTTATTACGTTGTATTCATGATAGTTGTTTTTGTTTAATAATATTACCTTCAAAGTATGTATTTTATTTTACAAGCTCATGTTCGGTTTGTAGATGTGCAATGAGTGTATCGGTGTCGCGTGAACTTTAGTCATGTAATAGTTATAATTAATAGCTAGTTAATAAACCATAAATAGTTAGAGGTATGGTGTTTTTGTTTAATCCTGTAAATTATTGCAATTGAATTTCAGTAAAACCTGTTCCATACGATCACGCTTAATACTGTTACGTGCTGGGGTTCGGTATAAACAATTAAAACGCCGGTCTTGCGATAAAAGCACCAATTAGGATTTTATTAGCACAAAACCACAAGTAAACTATCGAAAACACTGCACTGGATACTACAATATTCAAATACACCTATTATAGTCACTCACTGCACGTTCACACACAAATCACAATTCACACTATTCGCTACGAAGTCGCTCGTAGTCCGCTTATCGCTCGCTCTTGATCGCGTCGTAAACAAGACTGAATGCCCCACAGCTTTTTTTTTTTTTTTAGCCGCACGCCGCCTTTTATACTCGGCCAGTGGCCTTGGTCACAAGGCCGTGGCCGTCGGCCGCAAGTACCATCATAGTTTGTCGAACATTCTCGAAGGATACAGAATAGTCGAGAACTCTCTCGCAAATATAGGTCAGTTATCGCGTTTCCACGACATTCTGGAGACGTCGAGATCTTTCGAGAATGTTCCATCGCCGAACTTTTCACATTCGGATAGTCCCATTTCTAGCCAATAGGTGGCCCTACTATCCGTGAGTATTAGTGCGCGTAACAATACGTTTGAGTCGTCCGCCATATGATATTGGAATTATAATGACCGTCACTTAAAGCTAACTATGCATTGTCATTCAAACTAAACGTATTTCCAAAAATTCATCTCAATCGGTTGAGGATGTAGATAGAGGAAGTATAGGTTACTGTATATCTCCTATTCAGTCCCACAGAAAGGGATGGTACTATAGAATGGAATGGTACTATTACCGTCCTGCAGTGCGTGTCGGTTTTTTCTAGCCCAGGAACTTTAGTTCCTCATATTTTGTGTTGCAAGCTTTAGATTGAAGCATTACCCTAACTTTACCTATTAATGATACTAACTACGTGAACATATAATGCATTCATACTAATGCGACTTTGCGCCTAAAAAATAAACGAGACAGTTTCTTTATTTCCAATGTAAAATCATACAAAATTAAAGTGTTAACGTCGTGAAATTTTCGAGAATATACGTCCAAAAGTAATGCCGAATGTAAATAAACTCAGTGTTTTTTTCTGAAAATAAAAATAGTACTATAAACTATACATCTTATACTATTGGTGTGCGTAAAATTAAATTAATATATTAGCAAATAAATAACTAAACAGAGTCGTAAAAATACGCAAATCTTGCGGTATATTACGAGATGCACTTCGCGCGCTCGCCAGACCGCGCCACGCGCTGCCAGAGGGAGGACGTATCGCTTTTTGTTTTGGCGTCACCACGGCGACGACCGACGATCCGACGGCGCACGTTGTATCATGCGACAAAAATTTCGGACAAAGGAAGTTATAAAAATCAATGTCGTAAGTTCATAAAACTAAATACGCCATTCGATTATATATTTTCATTATATACCTAGTAACTAAAATTATCTTTAGGTATTTTAAGATTGAGTTACAGTTTAAGACTGAATAGACTACAACCTTTTTTATTGTATGGAAAGCTACATAATATGCATAAGAATATCTTGTAATTTTCGTCCATTTTCGTTCTACCATTTTTGTGGCATAACATTACTATTTGCCACGTATTCTCCAAAAACACGTAGTGTGTTTCACTACTTATCATTATATCTCAAAAAGTGCAAATAATTAGTAGGTACCAGGTATCTTTGGTGAAAATTTGGCAAATAGCTCAAGTTAATTATAATAACTATATCGAACTAAAATAAAAGTTGCAAAACATCATATTATGTATCGCGGATAATACAGCTTCTATACGAGAGTGAGTGAAACAATTAATACTTCATCGTATTTATTTATTTCAAGTCATGAGATGAAACGTCAATTTGGATACAATGAAATTAGCCCTGTATTATAATATACTGCCCACTGCTGAGCAAGGATCTCCTCTACAACTGAGAGGGTTTTGGCCTTAGTCTTACTAAATTTAGGTGATTCCGTCATTTCGAAACATGACATTAACGATCACATATTTTTAATTTAGGTGCATAATTTTAACCAATGTATATATGGGCGCTGATTTGACTTTTCTTGTTTTGTTTATCACATCCGGTAATTTATATGGGTGTTGATTTGACTTTTCTTGTTTTGTTGATCACATCCGGTAGTTTATATGGGTGTTGATTTGACTTGTTTTCTTTATTCGGTAACTTATGCGCTAAATAGCAGCCGATTATTAATTGATTTTAATATTGTTTAATTGCAAATAATTTTAAGATTATTTGTTAGTTTATATTTGAATTTAATTAATCAAAACATGTTTAAATAGGAAATGATGTCATCAGAAAAATATTGTTTAAAGGCAACGGTCATTGCGATCGGGCCAGTTGTGTGTAAGCTGTGAAACAGTGAACATTAAGTAAAGTGTTCTCGTGATTCTATCTTTTATTTCTACGCCAAAAATGGATAGCCACGACCCATGCTTTGACGCCACGCCGACATATAAGTGGACGATAGCCTAGTTGAGAATGGAACAAGGCATACCTCTGACTTTTCGAAGTTACGTGTGTATTGTTTATCAATTATTGTCCGCTTTAACGGTCAAGGAAAACATCGTGAGGAAACCTGCATACCTGAGAATTCTCCATAAGAGTTTTGAGGGTATGTGAAGTCCGCCAACCCGCACTAGGCCAGCGTGATGGACTAAGGTCTAACCCCTTTCAGTAGTAGAGGAGGTCCGTGCTCAGCAGTGGGCAGTGTTTAATACAGGGCTGGTATCATTATTATTATTAATTTGTATTCCATCAAAACCTGAAACCTACACCATTTTTATCTGAAATTCATTCAGGGGACTCCAAAATTATTACTTTTTTATTTATCTTAAACTAATAAAATATTTTCTCATTAAAAGTGTCGTTTTATTTTGAACCTGCCATTTTAAGCATTTTGTTAATCATCTTTGTTAAAAAGCAATTATATAAGTCGCCTTTATATGAATTACGTAATGTACGTGAAAAACGTTTTTATTTATCGATATTTTTAAATTCGACCTTGTCACATCACTAGCATAAAAAAGTTACGTAAAAACTTGTCACAACCAAGTACAATTCAAATACATGAATGAGTATGCATCTCTTTCTGACACCTTATTAAAGCTATAAGATAAAATAGTATTAATGTACATATAGGTATATATTTAGTAGCTATTTTAGTATCCCTAATCTTCAGGGTACTCCACTTGCAATGCGGAATGGCCTCAATATCCTGGGCATGGATATTTGCTGCGATCAGAATCCAGGGAACCACAAGGTAATATCTGCCACTTCTCGTAGGGTCGGAATCCTGAACAGGGTGCGGAGGTATTTCACGCCCGATATGCTTAGCCGTTTATACAAAGCGCAAGCGCGGCCGGGTATGGAATACTGTTCGCACCTCTGGGACGGATGCGCCAAATGCGACTCGATGCCTTGGATGGATTGCAGCGAAGGGCTACCCGCATTGTAAATTATACAGACGTGACCAAAAACCTGGAACCACTGCAGTTGCGTCGGGATATAGCCTCACTCAGTGTATTCTATCGTCTGTATCATGGGGAGTGCTCTGAAGAATTGTTTAACCTTATCCCTTCCTCACCTTTCCTCAGCAGACCCACGAGTGCTGGCTTACGGAACCATAGCTTCGTGGTCTCCTCCATCCCGGCCCGTACCAAAAGGTTCGGAAATTCATACTTTTGCCGTACCATTAAGCTGTGGATCAGTTTGCCGGCACACGTGTTCCCTCCGTCTTACAACATGGGGTCCTTCAAGCGGAGCGTGAAGAAGCAATTAGCAGGCCGGCGTACCGTTAAGGGATAATCTTATCCCTTGCCGGTTGATATTTTTTTTGGACTTCACTTCGCTTAACATCAAGTGTGGTGAAGTCACTTTACCGCCCAAGTTAAATAAAAAAAAGTATGACTTTGACTATTTATTGTTCTGAGGCAAATAGTAATAAGATTATGCCATAAAAATGTCAGAAGGGAAATGACGAGATATTCATACGTAGTTTTCCTGTATATGTAGCTTTTCATACAAGAAAAACGGTTGTAGTCGATTTAATCCTCAAAATAAAATACCTAAATAATATTTTAGTTACTATTTAATGTAGCAATCAGTATTCAGTTTTATGAAATTACGACTTTGATTTTTTTAATTCACATCGAAATTAATTTTTTTGTCCGTTGTTTTTTGTTGAATGGACCCAAGGTGCGGCGAACCAAGCGAACGGTATAGGACGATCAAGAAGTTTTGACGCTTTAAAATGGACTACTAAATATTGATGAATACTGTATAAAGTGGGTATTTGTATGTTATTTCAGATTTTCGTTGCTATTTTGTATTTCAGAGATATTAAATAACTACGCGTTAAAGAAAAAAAAAATGAGTACTGAACTACAGAAATCTAGATTTTTTTTCTCTCGTCTATCCCATTGCGTGGGTTGTCGTTGGATTGGTCTTTCAAAACTTGTGGGTGTGTGAACATTATTTTTCTATTATAGATTCGTTTGTGAAATATTAAGTTTTAAAGGCCAAATTTTTGTTAAAATCAAGTGTACACTGAACGAAGTTAAAATGAAAACTATTACAGCTAAGTAGAGTTTACAAGTTAGTGTTATAGTCGACGAACTTATAAATATAATAAGGCAAGTATCAACACCGTTATACGCGGACGCATCGGCTGTCCGTGTTGTGACCCGTGAAACACGTGATGCTCACTGCTCCCGCCGCTCGATAAATACCTATTTTCGTGCGGGGCAATATCGTATACTATACGGACTCTTAATAAAATCCAAAATCTGCTTATTTATTGTCTTTAAGGCGGAACAGAGTTCGCCGGGTCAGCTAGATAAAATATAATTATTAAGTACCAGGACATCATAAAACACAAAATTATTTAAAATATTTATTTTTATACTTAATTCAACCTGTGTGACATCCACCTTCCCCTGCTATGATTTCTAGAATATTCTAACAGAAATATCTGCGAAATCGAAATATTTCATTCCCCTAGAAGCCATTCAGTATTTATTTAGAGTGCAATAAAAAACGCTTACTTAGTTCATATTACGAGTATGCTTATGCTGCCTCGACAGCGTCCGGAAAGAACAGCTTCGTAACCGAAGCCGTCTCTCCGTCCGCGTATCTCCGGCTCCACTCGTCAATCGAGTCCTGTCGGATCTGTCGCTTGACGAATGAAACCGGACACTTGTCGTAATGCGCACGGGTATTCAGATGTTGTGTGTGAACTTTGTGGGCGCGTTTCCTGGCTTCTTTGAGTTGTCTTTTTATTTCAAACGCTAGGGGGTGGAGGGAGGTTAGGTTAAGTTAGGTTAGGTTAGGTTTTTTTTTTTTTAGTAGGCGATCCTGCAGTCAACACCGGGGGAAACCTGCTAATGGGATACTGGAGTCCCCCAGCTTGACGACTGCAGGGGCCTGGAGGGGACGTGGGAGAGTAATATGGAAGGAAAGGTGGGGGAAGGGAGGAAGGTTCCCAGGAAGGGCGGAAAGAGAGGGTGCCAGGAAATGTTCGCGGGCCCTTTTAGGCCTCAATGTGTTATCCAACCAAGAGGTATACCTACACACTGAACTGTGTGCCTCGGGCCGCGACTAATGTCTCCCCCGCGCATGGGCGTGCATTGGGTGTGAAGAGATTAGATTAGGTTAGGTTTTTTTTTTTTTTTGGGTAGGCGATCCTGCAGTCAACACCGGGGGAAACCTGCTAATGGGATACTGGAGTCCCCCAGCTTGACGACTGCAGGGGCCTGGAGGGGACGTGGGAGAGTAATATGGAAGGAAAGGTGGGGGGACGGGAGGAAGGTTCGCAGGATGGGCGGAAAGAGAGGGTGCCAGGAAATGTTCGCGGGCCCTTTTAGGCCTCAATGTGTTTTACAACCAAGAGGTATACACACTGAACTGTGTGCCTCGGCCCGCAACTAATGTCCCCCGCGCATGGGCGTACATTGCGTATGAAGACCCAGAGCACAAGAATTGCCTCGGGGGGCGAGTTATGTTAGGTTAGGTTAGTTTTTTTTTTTTTTTTTATGGTCTCTGCGACCCACTCCTGGTCCCCCTATCCAGGACAAGGGATTCTTTGTATTTGATCTTCTTATATATATATTTTTTTTTTTTAGATTAGGTTAGGTTAGGTTAGGTTATTTGGGTTTCATCGTGTTGCTCGACGAGGTCGCCAAACTTTTCGAGCGCATCGTTCATGCTCGCCTCGTCGAGCACCTCGATAGGGTCGGTCCGAACTTGGCCGACAATCAATACGGATTTAGGAGGGGACGTTCCACCGTCCACGCGATTCTGCGGGTGAAGGCACAGGCGGAGGATGCAGTGGCCAGGGGCGAAGTTGTTATTGCTGTCTCGTTGGACATATCCAACGCTTTCAACTCGCTGCCCTGGCCCTGCATCCACGAGGCACTGCGGTACCACGTGGTGCCGCCCTATCTCCGGCGTCTGGTGCACGCGTACCTGTCTGACAGGGACGTGGTGTATCCGGGCGCCGATGGGTGGCACCGAAGAGCGATGTCGTGCGGTGTTCCACAGGGCTCGGTTCTAGGCCCTCTCTTGTGGAACATCGGGTACGACTGGGTGCTCCGTGGTACCAATCTCCGGGGCGTCGGCGTGACATGTTACGCCGACGACACGCTAGTCACAGCGACTTCTGGGACCTTCCAGGACGCCGCAATTCTGGCGGCGGCGGGCACCGGCGACGTCGTGAGTCGCATCCGACGACTGGGGTTGAAGGTGGCCCTTGAGAAAACCGAGGCCATTTGTTTTCACAGGCCTCGGAAAGGGCCACCGGCCGGTGCCCACATCGTTGTTGAGGGGGTGCGGATTCCCATCGGCAAGAACATGAAGTATTTGGGTTTGATTTTAGATAGCCGATGGGAATTTCGCACCCATTTTGAGAAGATGAGGACGAAACTGTCCAGGGCAGCGGGCGCTCTTTCTAGCCTGCTGCCCAACCTGGAAGGTCCTGGTATCCCTTGCCGAAGGTTATACCACGGAGTCGTGCGGTCCATGGCCCTGTATGGCAGTCCAGTTTGGGCTGATTCCCTGAGCAGCCGTTGCGTCGCGCTCTTGCACAATCCTCAGCGTGTAGTGGCGCAGCGGGCGATCAGGGCATACCGCACGGTTTCGTACGAGGCGGCTTGTATGTTGGCCGGATTTTTGCCTTGGGATCTGGACGCCCAATCCCTGTCCGATGCATTTCATTGGCGGGAGGAGGCGTTCAGTCGCGGGCAGCGTCCGGCCCTGAAGGAGGTGGAGGCCATGAGGGCCTCCTTACGGCAAGCCGCCGTGGAGGAGTGGCGTCTCAGGCTGGAGGCCCCGTCAGCGGGGCTAAGGGTCGTAGCGGCAGTGCGCCCGGTCTTTGCCGAGTGGCTGGACAGGCGCCACGGCCCGGCTACGTTTCGATTGACACAGGTACTCACCGGGCATGGTTGCTTCGGTGAGTATCTGTGTCGTATTGTAGGCACAGAGGTGTCGGCCGTGTGTCACCATTGTGACAACTGCCCGCTGGATACGGCCCAGCACACACTGGAGTTTTGCCCAGCCTGGGACGAGGAGCGCAGCGCTCTCAGATCAGTCGTCGGAGGAGACCTCTCGCTGCCGGCCGTGGTCGCTTCCATGGTCGACAGTCGGGAGGCCTGGCGTGCGGTGGCCCACTTCTGCGAGGTGGTCCTCTCGCAGAAGGAGAGTGCCGAGAGGGATCGTGAGCGCGAAGATCCCTCCCGCCGCCAGAGGAGACGAAGGAGGCGCCGGGTGGACGACTGACCGGCGTCTCCCGCCCTGTGGATTGGGGGCGTTTGGAGAATTCCACCACGGTATCCCTTGCCTGTCGTAAGAGGCGACTAATAGGGGCCACCGTGGGTCGCGGGCGGGCGGCAGGGGGCCGTCCGTCTAAAGTTTTGTGTTCCTTTTAGCACATTGTTGCGACCCCCGTGATGGACGGCAGCGTGGAAGGTAGGCCTCACGCTGCCGTTGACGCTGAGAGCGTCCTTCGGTGCGCGGGGGCTTCTGAGCCCCCCCACAACAGGAGACGGGCCGCACCAGGCGGCACCGCGCAGGGGCGGTTGCGGACGATAACTTAGACATTAGTCAGAGGAAGCCCGCAGCCGTCCCTAATGCGCCGAAGATGGCCACCGCGGAGTTTTAGTTGGTATGCCGTGCGGTGTACATAGGTTAGGGACTCGGCCCGGCGGTCGCCCGACGTTTTCCATCTCTCCGGGCGGCTCAACGCCGGGTCGTAAGGCACGGTGAACCCAACATAACCGCTCGGTCGCCCCCCACGAAGGCCGGGCGGTAGTGGTAACGCACTTTCTCCGCGAAACCAAAAAAAAAAAAAAAAAAAAAAAAAAAAAAAAAAAAAAAAAAAAAGGTTATTTGGGTTTCCGCCCTGTGGAATGGGGGCGTTTGGAGAATTCCACCACGGTATCCCCTGCCTGTCGTAAGAGGCGACTAATAGGGGCCACCGGGGGTCGCGGGCGGGCGGCAGGGGGCCGTCCGTCCTTAGTTTTGTGTTCCTTTTAGCACATTGTTGCGACCCCCGTGATGGACGGCAGCGTGGAAGGTAGGCCTCGCACCAAGCGGCACCGCGCAGGGGCGGTTGCGGACGACAACTTAGACATTAGTCAGAGGAAGCCCGCAGCCGTCCCTAATGCGCCGAAGATGGCCACCGCGGAGTTTTAGTTGGTATGCCGTGCGTTGTATATAGTTAGGGACTCGGCCCGGCGGTCGCCCGACGTTTTCCATCTCTCCGGGCGGCTCAACGCCGGGTCGTAAGGCACGGTGAACCCAACATAACCGCTCGGTCGCCCCCCACGAAGGCCGGGCGGTAGTGGTAACGCACTTTCTCCGCGAAACCAAAAAAAAAAAAGGTTATTTGGGTTTGATTTTAGATAGCCGATGGGAATTCCGTACCCATTTCGAGAAAATGCGGACAAAACTGTCCCGGGCAGCGGGCGCTCTCTCTAGCCTGCTGCCGAACCTGGAAGGTCCTGGTATCCCTTGCCGAAGGTTATACCACGGAGTCGTGCGGTCCATGGCCCTGTATGGCAGTCCTGTTTGGGCTTACTCCCTGAGCGACCGCTGCGCCGCGCTCTTGCGCAATCCTCAACGTGTAGTTGCGCAGCGGGCGATTAGGGCGTACCGCACGGTCTCGTACGAGGCGGCTTGCATGTTGGCCGGATTTCTGCCCTGGGATCTGGACGCCGAATCCCTGTCCGATGCCTTTTATTGGCGGGAGGAGGCGTTCAGTCGCGGGCAGCGTCCGGCGTTGAAGGAGGTAGAGGCCATGAGGGCCTCCTTACGGCGAGCCGCCGTGGAGGAGTGGCGTCTCAGGCTGGAGGCCCCGTCAGCGGGGCTAATGGTCGTAGCGGCAGTGCGCCCGGTCTTTGCCGAGTGGCTGGACAGGCGCCACGGCCCAGCTACGTTTCGGTTGACACAGGTACTCACCGGGCATGGTTGCTTCGGTGAGTATCTGTGTCGTATCGTAGGCACAGAGGTGTCGGCCGTGTGTCACCATTGTGACAACTGCCCGCTGGATACGGCCCAACATACATTGGAGTTTTGCCCAGCCTGGGACGAGGAGCGCAGCGCTCTCAGAGCAGTCGTCGGAGGAGACCTCTCGCTGCCGGCCGTGGTCGCTTCCATGGTCGACAGTCGGGAGGCCTGGCGTGCGGTGGCCCACTTCTGCGAGGTGGTCCTCTCGCAGAAGGAGAGTGCCGAGAGGGATCGGGAGCGAGATGATCCCTCCCGCCGCCAGAGGAGACGAAGGAGGCGCCGGGTGGACGACTGACCGGCGTCTCCCGCCCTGTGGATTGGGGGCGTTTGGAGAATTCCACCACGGTATCCCCTGCCTGTCGTAAAAGGCGACTAATAGGGGCCACCGGGGGTCGCGGGCGGGCGGCAGGGGGCCGTCCGTCTATAGTTTTGTGTATCTTTTTAGCACATTGTTGCGACCCCCGTGATGGACGGCAGCGTGGAAGGTAGGCCTCACGCTGCCGTTGACGCTGAGAGCGTCCTTCGGTGCGCGGGGGCTTCTGAGCCCCCCCACAACAGGAGACGGGCCGCACCAGGCGGCACCGCGCAGGGGCGGTTGCGGACGAAAACTTAGACATTAGTCAGAGGAAGCCCGCAGCCGTCCTTAATGCGCCGAAGATGGCCACCGCGGAGTTTTAGTTGGTATGCCGTGCGTTGTACATAGGTTAGGGACTCGGCCCGGCGGTCGCCCGACGTTTTCCATCTCTCCGGGCGGCTCAACGCCGGGTCGTAAGGCACGGTGAACCCAACATAACCGCTCGGTCGCCCCCCACGAAGGCCGGGCGGTAGTGGTAACGCACTTTCTCCGCGAAACCAAAAAAAAAAAAAAAAGGTTTTTTTTTTTTTTTTCGGTAGGCGATCCTATAGTCAACACCGGGGGAAACCTGCGAATGGGATACTGGAGTCCCCCGGCTTTACGACTGCAGGGGCCTGGGAAGGAAGCGGAAAAGGATGATGGAAGGGAAGGTGGGTAGTGGAGAAAGGTTCTCAGGATGGGCGGAAAGGAAAAGGGTGCCAGGAAATGTTCGCGGGCCCTTTTAGGCCTCAATGTGTTATGCAACCAAGAGGTATACACACTGGCTGTGTGCCTCGGCCCGCGACTAATGTTCCCCCGCGCATGGGCGTGCATTGGGTGTGAAGACCCAAAGCACAAGAATTGCCTCGGGGGGCGGGTTAGGTTAGGTTAGGTTGGGGTGCGAAGTCAGGAAACCTCCACGCGGTGCACCCTGGGCAACGGCGCGTCGGTCACGTTGATCGGCGCGACGGCTAATATCCTGACAACAGTTGGTTGGCGGTCGTCGTCTCTTGCGGCGGCCGTCGTCTTGTTTCGGTGGGCCCGTTCATCGGGCGACTCCCGGTTCTGTCCTGGGGGTGTCGACGGGCTCGGTGTGCGCTCACCCCGCCCCGAGCAGGCAGTGAGGGGGAACCTTTCTCTCCCACTGTCGCCGTCGCAGATCGTAATCCGGTATGGAGCTCCGTGGATATGTCTCGCGCTCCTGCCGGACCGAGGGTCTTGGCTTAACCGCCCGGACCACGAGGGAGAAAACCTCTATAAAAAGTTACCCCGAATCCCAAGCGGCGGCGCACCGCGAGGGGATGCATGGCCGATGGGTAGTTCGGTCTCTAGTGCGACCCCCGCCAGAGTACCTGCCGACCCTCTTGGCGGGTTACGCTAGGCTTACCCAGGTACAGGGGGCACTGCCTGGGTGGACTTTTATTTCCCCCATACTCGTGGGACTAATATGGATTCACTTTTAAATAAACAAAAAAACCCTATTATTATTTTGAAGAAGTTGCCTCCTCCTGCTTCAGATTCTGGAGTAGGAGAGGCGGAGGTCGGAGGGCGCAAGCCCGACGATGTTGTGGTGGAGAGTGTGGGCGTGAAGTCCACAGAGGTGGAGGCCGAATTCATCCGGCCCCAAGCTATGTGTGTCGACTCAGAGTCGAGTGAGAGTTGCGCGTCACTGCGCAACAAAAAGCTCTGGAGAAGACACCCCCAGCGCTCCAGAGACAGTCGCTCGCTTCCTACAAGCGACACTGATGAGCCGGCGCCGAAATCACAAGCGATTGACGGTCGCGGAAGAGGGGGTCCACCATCGGTCAGCGATGTCGTTGTCCTCAGGAAGGCGCAAAGACAGCGCGACTTCCTTAAGCGCGGGGAGGCCCGTAAAAAGGCAGAAGAAGATCTGATGGAGCAGCTCCGTTCCATCGAGTCGCCGGCACCTTCCAAGGCGGTTAAGGCAGGCCATGTTGGGGTTATCCTGCGTGATGACCTCCGAAACTGCGGGCAAATTGTGAGTACGATCGTAAAAAAATCAGGAAACCTCAAAGGGACCTCACAAAAGGCCCTTAACTATGTGACGGATGTCATCACGCAGTACGTGGATCAGCCCGAGTCCACCATGGTCTCCCGCCTCGAAAGTGAGGTGAAGAAGTGGCGGGAGAATAGTGCCCGCGTTGAAGCTGCTATGAAGCAGCTCAAAGACGAGAACTCCTCCCTCCGGCGCCGCCTCGAAGATCTGGAGGCATCCGCGGGCCAGCGTCAGACTGAGGAAATGTTGAGGTTGGTAGAGGCGCGTGTCCAGGCCAGGATGGAGTCTTTCCTCGCTGGACCAGCCCAGAGGCCACCCCTGGCACACGAAAAGAGGTCGACTCCCGGGGACATCCCACTCCCAGTGCAGGATGGATTTGTGGGTGGAGCATCCCTGCCCACTTCTAACAAAGGGAAAGGGAAAGGAAAGGGAAAGGGGACAGTCCAACCCGTTCTCCCGGATCCCATTCCCGTAGCCGGGCCCTCAAAAGC
This sequence comes from Sphinx pinastri, assembly GCA_947568825.1. Taxonomy (NCBI): domain Eukaryota; kingdom Metazoa; phylum Arthropoda; class Insecta; order Lepidoptera; family Sphingidae; genus Sphinx; species Sphinx pinastri. Next base: position 106,655 of record OX387627.1, on the reverse strand, counting down.
ACCGCTGCAAGCCATAGCAGGTCCTTCTTCGGCACCGGTAACTGTCGCTGCACCAGTTAAGAAGGGCAGAATAACGAAAACGAAGCTAACTGCCCCAAAGCCTCCAAAGGGCAAAAATAATGTACCGGCACCCACAGCGCAACCTGCTCTGGAGCGTCGTCCATTACCGCCAGCGCCAGCATCTACCGAAACACCATGGGTCGTTGTGGCCAGCAGGAGGACAAAGAAGGCGAAACTTGCTGCAGCATCAGCTGCTGCGAATCCGCAACCGCTGAAACCGCCACGCCGGGCCGAGCCCAAGCTCCGCCCACCACGCTCTGCAGCCGTCATAATTTCTCTGACGCCGGCGGCTGTAGCAAAAGGGCTTACATATGCCAAAGTCCTGACAGAGGCGCAGGGAAAAGTAGACCTTACCGGCCTGGAGATTTCAAGGCTAAAGCCAAAGTTTGCGGCCACGGGCGCCCCTATGTATGAGGTGCCCGGGGCCAATTCTGACGAGAGGGCCGACTCCCTCGCCACTAGGCTGAGGGAGTGTTTCAGTGGGTCGGAGGACGTCCGAATATCCCGGCCCACAAAAACCGCGGAACTGCGGCTGACAGAGCTGGACTATACAGCCACTCCAGAATCAGTCGCAGCGGCCCTCTCTAAGGCCGGTGAGTGCGCCGTTGAAGTAATTAAGGTCGGGCAAATTCGTCGATGCGTCGCGGCTCTGTTGGGAGACGTATGGGTTGTAGGAGTCTATTTCTCTCCCAACAGACCCCTCTATGAGTTCGAGTCTTTTCTAGTTCGATTGGGGGCCCTGGTGCAGCAAGGCCAACCTCACCCAGTGATCGTCGCCGGCGACTTCAACGCCAAATCCGTGGTCTGGGGTTCGCCGGCGACCGACGTTCGCGGTGAGGTCCTGGAGGACTGGGCGATCTCTGTCGGCCTGGTCGTCCTGAATAGGGGGTCGGTGGACACGTGCGTGCGGCACAACGGCAGGTCTATTGTGGATCTGTCGTTTGCGAGCCCCGCCGTCGCACGTCGTGTCCGGGGCTGGAGAGTCCTCGTGGGCGTGGAGACGTTGTCGGACCATCGTTACATCAGGTTCAACGTCTCCGCGTCCTCGAGTGTCCAGCCCAGTGGTGTACCGAGTGCCCCGAATCAGGACGGCCCGCGGTGGGTCTTACGTCGCCTCAACAAAGAGGCCCTAGTGTTGGCCGCTCTGGTCGTGTCGTGGCTCCCCGTGCCGGACGGGCCGGTACGGGTCGAGCAGGAGGCGGAGTGGTTCGGGGTGGCAATGTCGGACGTTTGCGACGCCGCCATGCCCCAGGCCCTCCGCCGTTCGCCGCGGCGGCAGGTGTACTGGTGGTCGGCGGAGCTTGCGCAGTTGCGCGCGTCTTGCGTTGCTGCGCGCCGTCGATACGCCAGACATCGCCGTCGCCGAATAAGAAGTGAAGATCACGCAGACCAGGAGCGGCAGCTCTACGGCCTCTATAAGGAGGCGAAGAGAGCGCTGTGGGTGGCCGTTCACAGGGCCAAGGTCGCGGCGAGGAAGGAGTTCCTGGAGACTCTCGATGGTGACCCGTGGGGGCGCCCCTATCGCTTGGTGATGAACAAGCTTCGCCCAGCGGCGCCCCCGCTGTCGCAGAGTCTCCGGCCAGACTTGCTGGCCAACGTCGTCGTGGCCTTGTTTCCGGCCACCGTGGAGACCACTCCTCCACCGATGGCGCCACCGGACGTGGCGTCATCGTCGTACGATACTTCGGCAAGGGATATCCCGTAGGTTTCGCCCGCTGAAATGCGGGTGGCAGTGCTTCGGCTGCGGAGCAAAAACACGGCCCCAGGGCTCGATGGCATCCCCGGGAGGGCCTGGGTGCTAGCTCTTGAGTACCTGGGTCCGAGGCTCCGCAGTTTGTTCTCCGCCTGTTTGGAGCAGGGCGTCTTCCCGGCGCGTTGGAAAACCGGGAAGCTCGTCCTGCTGAAGAAAGAAGGATGACCCGCAGAGTCGCCGTCGGCCTACCGAGCCATCGTGTTGCTCGACGAGGTCGCCAAACTTTTTGAGCGCATCGTTCATGCTCGCCTCGTCGAGCACCTCGAGAGGGTCGGACCGAATTTGGCCGACGAGCAGTTTGGATTTAGGAGGGGACGTTCCACCGTCCACGCGATTCTGCGGGTGAAGGCACAGGCGGAGGAAGCAGTGGCCGGAGGCAGCGTAGTTATAGCTATCTCTTTAGATATTTCTAATGCTTTTAATTCGCTGCCCTGGCCCTGCATCCACGAGGCACTGCGGTACCACGTGGTGCCGCCCTATCTCCGGCGTCTGGTGCACGCGTACCTGTCTGACAGGGACGTGGTGTATCCGGGCGCCAACGGGTGGCACCGAAGAGCGATGTCGTGCGGTGTTCCACAGGGCTCGGTTTTAGGCCCTCTCTTGTGGAACATCGGGTACGACTGGGTGCTCCGTGGTACCAATCTCCGGGGCGTCGGCGTGACATGTTACGAATTCTGGCGGCGGCGGGCACCGGCGACGTCGTGAATAGAATCCGACGTCTAGGTTTGAAGGTGGCCCTTGAGAAAACCGAGGCCATTTGTTTTCACAGGCCTCGGAAAGGGCCACCGGCCGGTGCCCACATCATCGTTGAGGGGGTGCGGATTCCCATCGGCAAGAGTATGAAGTATCTGGGTTTGATTTTAGATAGCCGATGGGAATTTCGCACCCATTTTGAGAAGATGAGGACGAAACTGTCCCGGGCAGCGGGCGCTCTTTCTAGCCTGCTGCCCAACCTGGAAGGTCCTGGTATCCCTTGCCGAAGGTTATACCACGGAGTCGTGCGGTCCATGGCCCTGTATGGCAGTCCAGTTTGGGCTGATTCCCTGAGCAACCGCTGCGTCGCGCTCTTGCGCAATCCTCAACGTGTAGTGGCGCAGCGGGCGATCAGGGCATACCGCACGGTTTCGTACGAGGCGGCTTGCATGTTGGCCGGATTCCTGCCTTGGGATCTGGACGCCCAATCCCTGTCCGATGCTTTTCATTGGCGGGAGGAGGCGTTCAGTCACGGGCAGCGTCCGGCCCTGAAGGAGGAAGAGGCCATGAGGGCCTCCTTACGGCGAGCCGCCGTGGAGGAGTGGCGTCTCAGGCTGGAGACCCCGTCAGCGGGGCTAATGGTCGTAGCGGCAGTGCGCCCGGTCTTTGCCGAGTGGCTGGACAGGCGCCACGGCCCAGCTACGTTTCGGTTGACACAGGTACTCACCGGGCATGGTTGCTTCGGTGAGTATCTGTGTCGTATCGTAGGCACAGAGGTGTCGGCCGTGTGTCACCATTGTGACAACTGCCCGCTGGATACGGCCCAACATACATTGGAGTTTTGCCCAGCCTGGGACGAGGAGCGCAGCGCTCTCAGAGCAGTCGTCGGAGGAGACCTCTCGCTGCCGGCCGTGGTCGCTTCCATGGTCGACAGTCGGGAGGCCTGGCGTGCGGTGGCCCACTTCTGCGAGGTGGTCCTCTCGCAGAAGGAGAGTGCCGAGAGGGATCGGGAGCGAGATGATCCCTCCCGCCGCCAGAGGAGACGAAGGAGGCGCCGGGTGGACGACTGACCGGCGTCTCCCGCCCTGTGGATTGGGGGCGTTTGGAGAATTCCACCACGGTATCCCCTGCCTGTCGTAAAAGGCGACTAATAGGGGCCACCGGGGGTCGCGGGCGGGCGGCAGGGGGCTGTCTGTCCTTAGTTTTGTGTGTTTTAGCACATTGTTGCGACCCCCGTGATGGACGGCAGCGTGGCAGGTAGGCCTCACGCTGCCGTTGACGCTGAGAGCGTCCTTCGGTGCGCGGGGGCTTCTGAGCCCCCCCACAACAGGAGACGGGCCGCCCCAGGCGGCACCGCGTAGGGGCGGTTGCGGACGACAACTTAGTCATTAGTCCGAGGAAGCCCGCAGCCGTCCCTAATGCGCCGAAGATGGCCACCGCGGAGTTTTAGTTGGTATGCCGTGCGTTGTACATAGGTTAGGGACTCGGCCCGGCGGTCGCCCGACGTTTTCCATCTCTCCGGGCGGCTCAACGCCGGGTCGTAAGGCACGGTGAACCCAACATAACCGCTCGGTCGCCCCCCACGAGGGCCGGGCGGTAGTGGTAACGCACTTTCTCCGCGAAACCAAAAAAAAAAAAAAAAAAAAGTTAGGTTAGGTTAGGTTTTTTTTTTTTTTTTTTTTTTTTTTTTTTTTTTTTTTTTTTCGGTAGGCGATCCTGCAGTCAACACCGGGGGAAACCTGCGAATGGGATACTGGAGTCCCCCGGCTTGACGACTGCAGGGGCCTGGGAAGGAAGCGGAAAAGGATGATGGAAGGAAAGGTGGGGAGTGGAGAAAGGTTCTCAGGATGGGCGGAAAGGAAAAGGGTGCCAGGAAATGTTCGCGGGCCCTTTTAGGCCTCAATGTGTTATGCAACCAAGAGGTATACACACTGACTGTGTGCCTCGGCCCGCGACTAATGTTCCACCGCGCATGGGCGTGCATTGGGTGTGAAGACCCAAAGCACAAGAATTGCCTCGGGGGGCGGTTAGGTTAGGTTTTTTTTTTTTTTTTTTTTTATTTGTGGGACTCTGCGTCCCACTCTCGTTCCCCCTATCCAGGACAAGGGATATTTTTTTTTTTTTTTTTTGGATTTTAATTTATTTTCTTTAAATTTTTTGTCTTCTTATCTCAAGTATTATCTATAGTAATTTACTTATATTATATCTTAAACATACATAAATCTATTTATCTAACTCTATTCATCCTTACATACTATTTACTGCTACCTTAATTACTAAGAGTATATAATACCAATTATATATCTAGTAATTCTTATTACTACTTATTTTTATTTATTGTCTTACTAGCTATTTTCTTACTGTATTTTATAAATTCACCTATGATTACTTTATTTCTTATAATTTTATGTATGTTCTTACTATCTATCTTACAGTCTATTTTAATTTCTAAATTAAATCTATCCACTGCGTGGATGGGACATTCGAGCAGGAGATGTGGGACCGTCTCCTGAACGTCAGGGTCGCATTGGCACGCCGGGCTCTCCTTGCACTTGAAACGGTGCAAGTACTCGGAGAAACCGCCGTGCCCCGTGAACACCTGCGTCAGTATCGGATCCAGGACGATCCGCCTTACGACCCTGTGCGCCTCGACAGCGTCCGGAAAGAACAGCTTCGTTACCGAAGCCGTCTCTCCGTCCGCGTATCTCCGGCTCCACTCGTCAATAGAGTCCTGACGGATCTGTCTTTTGACGAATGAAACCGGACACTTGTCGTAGTGCGCACGGGTCTTCAGGTGTTGTGCGGCATCTTTAGCAAGCTGATCCGCCCTCTCGTTTCCCTCCAACCCCACGTGCGCCTTGACCCAGAAAATATCAATTTTCTGGGCGCGTTTCTGGGCGATTTTTAATAAACTTTTAATTTCAAACGCTAGGGGGTGAAAGGAATCACCTCTGGTGATGACTTCGAGGGCGGACCTGGCATCACTGAAGATACCGCACTCAGGAAGCCCGCTGCGGAGCGCCTCCTCCACGGCTTTCCGGAGGGCGAGAAGTTCCGCCTGGTAGACGGAGCAGTACGGCTCCAGCCGCAACTTTCGGGTACTCGTCTCGGCGGCGCCGTTCCATATGGACAGCGCCGCTCCGACTTTCCCGTCTATCTTGCTTCCGTCGGTGAAGATACTAAGACCCTCACCGACGTGCTGGGCCAGTTCCGCCCCGTCCGCCAGACATTGGAACGTCCCGTTCCCCCGTTCCGCCGGGTGCTCCAAGTTGACGAAGGCCACAGGAGTCTCCACCTCCCGGTCTCCTACTACCTCGCGAGAGTGCCCCTTCTTGACCTCATAAAGGAGTGCGGTTTCCCGCACCCTTATGTCAAGGGGGAGCACCCCCGCCAGCAGCAGTGCCGAGTTGAGAGAGACAGTCCTGTAGGCCTTCGTCATCTTTTGCGCGAAACTGCGCTGGATGGCTCCGAGCTGCTTCCTTACACCAAGCTTACGGCTCGCTGGAGCCCATGCGCTTGCAGCATACAAGATCACGGGCTCCACCGCAGCCGTGTAGATCGTCCTGATCACTTCGGGTCCCAACCCCCACTGGACCTTGGCCGACCTCGCGAGCACTTTGAAGAGGCTTATGGCCTTCGCGCACGCCTGCGTCACGTGACCGTTAAAGGTCAGTTTTCGGTCTATTGTTAGGCCGAGCAGCTTGATCTCATTTGACAGACCAATGTCGACGCCGCCCATGCGCAGGATCGGGGTGTCGTACTTTAACTTGTTAGTTATAAGCATCGCCTGCGTTTTATGCGGCGCGAACTTGAGCTTATTTCTGACACCCCAATCCCGCACATAGGCTAGTGCCGCATTGGCCTGTTTCTGAGCTTCTCCTGTGGAACCCCCATCGAACACCAGGACGACATCGTCAGCAAAAGCTTGACAATAGTCGCCCCGGCGCTCGAGCCCCTGTAAAAGGGGGTCGAGGAGGAGGTTCCACAGGATTGGCCCTCCAATAGAGCCTTGAACACAACCTTTAACGGTCCTGCGCGCTGACTCGGCGCCCGCGTATCGGACCCTGACCATCCGATCATCCAGATAGCTGGCGACCATCCTCCTGATGTTTGGTGGGCAGCGTTCTTCCGCCAATCGGACTTTTATGGTCGGCCACCAGGCGCTATCGAAGGCCCCCTCTATGTCCAACGATATCATAATCAGGACTTTCTTCTGCCGAAGTTTAGTCCTGATATGACTCATCAGATCATAGAGGGAGTCCTCGGTGCCCCTTTGTGGCATAAAGCCGTATTGGCGGTGGCTCATCCTCGGAAGGATGTGCCATTTTAGCCTACCCACCAGCATCTTTTCCAGAACCTTTCCCAGCACTGGCAACAGTCCTATCGGCCGATGTGCCTTGGGAACCGAGTAATCGTCTTTACCCGGCTTCCGCAGCACAACGACCGTGGCCTCCTTCCAAATCCTTGGAAAGTAGGCCAATTCCAGGCACTTGTTGGCCAGTGCTAGGAAAGACTCCGGATCTTGGGTGATCGCCTGCGAACAGATGTCAGAGGTCAGGCCATCCGACCCGGGCGCCTTCTTCGGATTGAAGGTCACCAGCGCCGCCGTGAGCTCCCCCAGCGTGAACGGTGGGTCCTGTACCTCACCATGGACCCAGTCGTTCACGTGTGAGGCAAGCTCCCTGGTGCGCCGGTGATCTTCATTATCCTCCTCGTGAGGGTCGTCCGGGTAGAAGGTCTCGGCAAGGAATCTTGCCGATTCCTCCTGACCCAGGGTTTGCCCGTCCCTCACGAGTGGCGCGTCTTCGTGCCGCTTAGTCAGCCTGCCCATTACCCGATATATCCCATCCCACAGCCCTTCTTTACTTTGTCGGCCACAGAACTGCATCCAACTTTTGGTCTGGGCTTCTTTTGTCTCTCGCTCGTATTTTTCCTTTGCTTCTTTGTATTCTCGGATGACCCGCGCCTTCCTCACCGGTGCCGCCCATCTGATGCGGCGTTTTTTCCGCATCATGTCGCGGCGGGACCCGTCGAGCTCTTTTGACCACCAAGGAATCGCGTACTTCGTGTTTTGTTTCTGTTGTTCTATGGTTTCTTCGCTTGTTTTTATAACTAATTTTGTATATCTTTCTATAATATTTTCTAATGTGTCTATATCTTCTAATTTATCTATGTCTACTTTGTTAATTTTATGTTCGTCTATATAATTTTTAAATTTCTGTCCAAATTCTATCCAATTTGCTTTTTTGGTGTTGAATATTCTGGTTGTTCTTTTAATCGCGATTCCTTGGCCTTTCTGTAAGGTGATTTTAAAGGTGATGGTGTTATGGTCAGAGCTCGTCAGGTCCTCCTCGACCTTCCAGTCGCAGATTCGATCCAGGAGGTCGACCGAGCAGGCGGTGACATCCACCTGGCTGGAATAGGCCCTATCTCCTCTCACGGTGAAGAACGTTGGCATATTGCCTTCGTTCAACACGTGGAGGCCGGCCCCATCCAGCCAACCAGACACCTCCTCTCCTCTTCGGTCGATCTCCCGGCTCCACCATAGGCTTCTCGCATTGGTGTCCCCACCTATTAACAAACGCTTCGGGCCCAGGTCACGACAGACGCTCCTTAATTGGTTGAGGTAGTCTTCTACCGGCACGTTGGGCTCGAAGTAGCACGAGACCACCACCATCTCCCAGGCGCTGGTACGGATCCTCACCACGACTATATTAGTTGTGGTGAATTGGGGGCAGACCAAGGCATCCAGGTGTGGATCATAGACCACAATGGCGGCCTTGGCCCTCCCCTCTTCCCGTTCCGCGCACTGGAAGATCCTGGCGGCCCCGTAACTCTTCACCCGGCCGGTACCCCCGACGTACGGCTCCTGGATCAGTGCGAAGGCCAATCTCCTGTCCGCTGCCACTGACATGAGTTCTTCTGTCGCAAGTGCGCTTCTCTGGAGATTGGCCTGCGCCACCAGGTATGGCCGCGCGTCGGAGTCCGCGCCTGTCGCAGCTGAGCCCGGAGCTGTGGGGGTCACCTTAGCAGTACGCCATGGCGGATCTGGCCAGCGCGTCCCACCTCTTTCGCACTGGGCAGGCTTCGCTGAAGGCGTTGTGCCCAGTCTCGGCGAATTTCGCCTTGAGGCAGTTGCAGCACGTCGGTGCTGCAGCCGCCATCCAATCTGGGCACTCCGCCTTCAGGTGCGGCCCGCCACAGTGACTGCAGGCGTCCAGCGAGCCTCGGCAGAACCGTCTCCCATGGCCGTATCCCAAGCACTTCGAGCACTGGACCAAGGGAGACTGGTCCTCCACCTTGACCCTCTGGATGTCGATGTGGATAGCGCCAGCCTCGGTGAACCTGCTCCATAGTTGTGGCGACACCTGGAGTACTACGTGGGCCATCAGAGGATTCCGAGCCTTTCGTCTGTATCGGACTTCCATTCGGTCATCTTCTTTTTTAATTTGGGCTAAGAGAGCTTTGTTCTGGGCTCTTATCGCCCCCAAGACCTCTTCATTGGTATGACAGCTGAGGAGGTCTTTAATAATTACGAGGGGATCCTTGTTTTTAATGTCTTGGACATCTAAGTTTTTCCCCTCTTTCCTCAGCCGTTCTTTCACCTTCGCCAACTCTTCTTTATCTTGGCAGCCCATGATTACTTTTCTCTCTTTGGCCTTCCTAATTTTGTCAATCTTCAGTCCTTCTTCTTTTGCGTTGACCGCTTTTCTAATCTTTTCTACGACTTCATCTCCAGTCTCCTCTTCGTTTTTGGAAGTCACGATAATCGAGTGTAGCGCCGTAGTCACCTCGGATGTTTTATGCGGACCGGCAGCTACACTCGCATACGTCCTGTTGGCGACCATCTCGTCCCTGTGTGTCCTGATCTCCTTGTTTAATCTGTCCATTTCTTGTTTCCCTTCCTGCAGCAATCTTCCATGTTCCTCCAACTTGCTGAGGAGTTCTTTCTCCAGTCTATACCTTTCTTCCGTTTCTCTCCTTTCACTAATTTCTTCCATCCCTGTCTTCTCCTCTATCTTCCGGCTTTCTTTTCCTTTTGTTCCTTCGACATCTTGTTCTTTGTAGGGCTTCCCCTCCTCGGAGTCCTTGACCAGCCTGTATAGCCTATCAATTGATTCAATGACATCAGCTTTTATCTCGCTCTTCAGATTTCTGCTGTTGTTCATCTGAAGCTTGGCCTTGATGAGACATGCCTTTGCCTCCGCTGTTCTATTCTGGTAGGCAGGGCTCCCCTTTTTGGGAGAGACCTGCCTATCAGAATCTATCACTTCGGTGACATTCAGCTTCCTGGCTGCATTTTTTCTTTCGGCGATGGGTGCTGCTGGTGCTATTGCTGCGGTTGCGGGAGCTCTAGTCCGATGTGTCGAGGTGGTTGTTGTGGTCCTAGTCTCGAGCGCCTCATCAAGCCGAGACTCGATGCTACGCCTTGCTTGAGCCACCGTCTGGGTCCGGGAGGGTCCTGCCCTCTCTGTGACAACGGCCTCAGCTTCTCTCTTTGGTGGAGACATTGTCTTCTTCACCGGCGTATGGGAGATCGGCATATTGGTGGATTAGGGGGTTGTCGTCAATGTATAATAAAATTCTTCGTGAATGTAAAGTGTTCACGAAGTGGTCTGTGTTTGTCAATCCTTTTTATGATTGTAAGTGTAGATTGCTTACAATGTCAATATGTATAATAATTTGTGTGCATATGAGCACAAAAAGTCAATAAATTAATATTAATGTTTGATTTTCTTTTCTTCCAGGTTGATGGTGGTTCCAGAGCGTGTGGAGCGACGCAGAGTATGGTAAGTATTCTTCCCGGTGAGTATATTTATGTTTTCTTAGCTTTATGAACGTGTAGCACCGTAATACTAATATTTATTAAGTTTTTTGTTTTAGGCTCTCGTCACGGTATAGCCTCACCTTACTTGGTCAAAAAAGACAAAAGAGTGGGTGTGGGGGGCAATTTTTTGCCGGAGCGCGACGTGCGATACGTCGTAAGACGCGTCTCGGCGAGTACTTCAACAATATGAAATAAAGTGAGGTACGGTTGGTACAAAAATTTGTGATGGTCAGCAAAACAATGGAAAATGAAGAAAATTTGGAAAAATTTAGGTGGGGATGTGTCGAAAACAACAAAAACGGTGAGTATTAGCTAAACGAAAACAATTGATGTGCCACAGTCAAATGTTACCATACGAAAATTTTTGGAAATCAAACAGAATCTATTCTTGTGTCGATTACTCAGGTGAACTTCCATACATTGAGTGACAATCAAAAATTAAAATTTGCCGGAGCGCGACGTGCGATACGTCGTAAGACGCGTCTCGGCGAGTACTTCAACAATATGAAATAAAGTGAGGTACGGTTGGTACAAAAATTTGTGATGGTCAGCAAAACAATGGAAAATGAAGAAAATTTGGAAAAATTTAGGTGGGGATGTGTCGAAAACAACAAAAACGGTGAGTATTAGCTAAACGAAAACAATTGATGTGCCACAGTCAAATGTTACCATACGAAAATTTTTGGAAATCAAACAGAATCTATTCTTGTGTCGATTACTCAGGTGAACTTCCATACATTGAGTGACAATCAAAAATTAAAATTTGCCGGAGCGCGACGTGCGATACGTCGTAAGACGCGTCTCGGCGAGTACTTCAACAATATGAAATAAAGTGAGGTACGGTTGGTACAAAAATTTGTGATGGTCAGCAAAACAATGGAAAATGAAGAAAATTTGGAAAAATTTAGGTGGGGATGTGTCGAAAACAACAAAAACGGTGAGTATTAGCTAAACGAAAACAATTGATGTGCCACAGTCAAATGTTACCATACGAAAATTTTTGAAAATCAAACAGGGTTAGGTTTTTTTTTTTTTTTTTTTTTTTTTTTTTTTATAGGGGTTTTATTGCCCCACTATTGTCTCCCTATTTCAGGAATAAGGCTTTACATTCATTAATTCTACTTCTTACTATAATATTTTCTTAACTATACTTAATTATGATTATAGCTATTACATGTCAATCACTCATTTGTCTTACTAATTCGACTGCTGTTCAAGTGCGCTTCCTGTAAATGAGCTTAATATATACTATGTTATGTTCTGTTCTTATTACTAATCATACCTTACTTATATTTTCTATTACTTTTGTGTCTACCTTTATACTTTTCTTAATAACGATTCTCAATTAAAACTAGTTATATATAATCCTATATTATATATCTAGTTTCTATGACTTATTTCTGTTTATTGTTTTTATACATATCCTTTTAAAATATTCAATTAATTTATATCTTGCTGTCTTGTCTTTTAATATTTCCGGTATGGAGTCTTTTGTTAATTTTTTATCAATCTCGCTTTCAATTTTATATTTTTCACTTGCATATGTTGGGCAATCTAAAATTATATGTTCCACAGACTCGGCACACTCTGGATCACAGAGACACGCCGGACTCTCTTTGCATTTAAATCGATTCAAATACGCAGAAAATCCGCCGTGCCCCGTAAATATCTGGGTGAGAATTGGGTCTATTGGGATCTTCCTCACGATGTGGTATGCGGCCACCGCGTCGGGGAAAAATAACTTTGTTGTTGAGGCCGTTTCCTCTAGCGTGTAGCGCTCGCCCCATTCGCAGAGTGACTTCTGCCGAATGCAGCGTTTCGCAAATGAGAGTGGGCAACGGTCGTAATGGGGTTTGACTTTTAGGTTAAGGGCAGCCTCCTTCGCGAGTTCATCGGCCCTCTCATTTCCTCCATCCCTGCGTGTGCCTTGATCCAAAATAAATTTAATATTTTGCCGCGTTCCTTTATTAGGTCTAGATTTTTATTAATTTTGAACGCCAGGGGATGAAGGGAATCTCCTCTGGAGATTGTTTCAAGGGCCGATCTAGAGTCGCTGAGGATATTGTACTTGCTGGCCCTACCTCTCAGTGCGACCTCCGTAGCTTTTCCGAGGGCGAGCATCTCCGCCTGGTACACGGTGCAGAATGGCTCCAGTTTGTATTTTTTGGCTTCCGTCTCGGCCGCATCATCCCATACAGATAGTGCGGCTCCGACTTTGCCATCAATTTTTGAGCCGTCTGTGTAGATGTTGTTGCAGCCTTGCGTGTGCTGCGCCACCTCCACACCGTCCACCAGGCTTCGGAAATGCCACTCTTCACGACTCGCCGGGTGTTTTAGGCTGGCGAAGGCCTCAGGCCGCTCCACCTCTCGATCTCCGGTAACCTGCCGGGAGTATCCCCTCTTGACTTCGTAGAGGTGTGCGGCTTCCCGTACTCTTATGTCAAGAGGCAATACTCCCGCCAGTACCAGGGCCGAGTTAAGTGAGACTGTCCTGTATGCCCTCGTCAGCCTTTGCACCAAGCTACGCTGTACCATATTCAGCTGCTTCTTGATATAAATCCTGCGTGTCGCTGGCGCCCAAACGCTGGCGGCATACAGGATCGTCGGCTCCACTACAGCAGTATACAGCGTCCGTATAACTTCGGGGTCAAGTCCCCACTGCACCTTAACCGCTCTCGTCATTTTCTTGAAGAAGTCCGTTGCTTTCTTACACACCGAGGTGACATGGGCCTTGAAGGTCAACCCGTCATCGAAGGTTACGCCGAGTATCTTGATTTCGCGAACGAGCTCAATATCGACGTTGCCCATGCGCAGGATTGGGGTATCATATTTCAGCTTTCTGGTTATTAACATTCCTTTGGTTTTGTGTGGAGCGAATTTGAGTTTATTTCTGACGCCCCAATCCCGCACACAGGCAAGTGCAGCGTTGGCCTGTCTTTGGGCCTCCCCTGTGGAATCCCCATCGAACAGCAGGACGACATCGTCAGCAAACGCTTGACAATAGTCGCCCCGCCGCTTCAGATCCTGTAAAAGGGAATCTAGGAGGAGGTTCCACAGGATGGGCCCTCCGACAGATCCTTGCACACAGCCTTTACTGGTCTCCCTCGCGAGATCAACCCCTGCGTATCTGACCCTGACTATTCTGTCCTGAAGGTAACTGGCGATTACCCTCCGGATGTTAGGTGGGCAGTGCTCCTCCGCTAGCCGAACCTTTATGGCTGGCCACCAGGCGCTATCGAAGGCCCCCTCTATGTCCAATGATATCATTATTATTACTTTCTTGTCGTCAAGTTTAGTTCTTATATGTCTCATTAGGGCATAGAGGGAGTCCTCGGTGCTCCTCTGTGGCATGAAGCCAAACTGGCTCGTGCTCAACCTGGGGACAAGATGCCATTTGAGCCTGCCCACCAACATTTTCTCCAGTATCTTCCCCATCACCGGCAACAGTCCAATCGGTCTGTAGGACTTGGCGGTCGTGTAGTCCTCTCGTCCAGGCTTCCTTAGTACGACCACTGTGGCTTCCTTCCAGATCTTCGGGAAGCAAGCCAACTCAAGACATTTATTTGCCAGTGATAGGAAAGATTCCTGGTCTTTAGCAATCACCATCCCACAGATGTCAGACGTCAGGCCATCAGATCCGGGTGCCTTCTTCGGGTTGAAGCCCGCCAGTGCAGCTTGCAGTTCGTACTTGGTAAATGGTGGGTCATGGTTTTCATCATGCTCCCACTCGTTTACTTTCTCTGCTATCTCTCTAGTGCACCGGTGGTCTTCATTGTCCTCTTCGGGAAGGTCATCCGGATAAAAAGTCTCGGCAAGCAATCTGGCCGATTCCTCCTCATCCAGTGTCCTCCCCTCCCTGACAAGAGGTTGGTCCTCATGTCTCCTGGTTACCCTTCCCAATACTCTGTAGATTCCGTCCCAGACCCCTTCCCTGTCCTGCTTCCCACAGAATTCCTTCCAACTTTGTATTTGTGCACTCCTCGCCTCTTTCTCATAAATTTCCTTTGCTTCCCTATATTCTCTTATAACTTTTTCTTTTCTTACAGGTGCGGCCCAGTGTATCCTGCGTTTCTTCCGAGTGGCGTCCCTCTTCAGCAGATCCAGTTCTTTAGACCACCAAGGTAGGTTGTATTTCGTATTACTTTTCTTTTTAGGTATGGTACTTTCACTAGTCTTGACTATTATTTCTGTGTATTTTGTAATTTTGTTTTCTAATTCTTCCTTTGTCTGTATTTTATCTATGTCTATTTTGTTTATTTTATTTTCTTTAGCTAATTTTTCATATGTTTTACTAAATTCCTTCCAATTTGCCTTCCTTGTGTTATATATTCGTGTTGTTCTTTTCATTTCTATACCTTTTGTCCTTTGTAATCTTAATTTTATTAGGATTGTATTGTGGTCCGAGCTGGTTATCTTTTCTTCCACTCTCCAGTCCTCAATCTTGTTCAAAAGATCGGCCGAACAGGCGGTGATGTCTACCTGGCTAGAGTAGACCTTACCTCCCCTTGTGGTGAAAAATGTGGGTGTGTTACCTTCATTTAACACATGAAATCCGGTCTCATCCAGCAAGCTGGTTAACATTTCGCCTCTTCGGTCAGTCGTTTGAGTCCACCACAAGCTTTTTGCGTTGGAATCGCCTCCAATCAGGAGTCTCCCCGGTCCCAACCTTTGCTCGATCCTCTTCAGCTGTTCGAGGTAGCCATCTATCGGCTGGTCTGGCTCAAAGTAGAACGAGACGACCACAATCTCCCAGGCGCTGTTTCGGATTTTCACCACAACAATATTGGTTGTGGTGAAATCCGAACAGATTCTGGCCTCAACGTCACTGTCAAGAACAGCAATTGCTGCCTTGACTTGGCCCTCGCCTTGCTGTTGTTCTGTGCACTGGAAGATCCTGATCGTCCCGTAGTCCTTCATTCTACCAGATCCACCAATATACGGCTCTTGGATTAGGGCAACCGCCATCCTTTGTTCAGTGGCGGTCTGCAGGAGTTCCTGTGTGGCGAGCGCCTTCCTCTGGAGGTTGGCTTGGGCCACCAAGAACGGTCTATTTATGAAGGAGGCTTCTGGTGAATCGAGGACGCCTGGAGCCACCTTAGCAGTAGTTTACTGATGACCTTGCTATGGCGTCCCACCTCTTCCGCACCGGGCATTCATGGCTGAAAGCGTTGTGATTGGTATCCTCCAGCCTGGCTTTGTGACAATTGCAGCAGGTTGGGGTCGCCGCTGCGAGCCAGTCCGCACATTCGGCTTTCACATGTGGTCCCCCGCAGTGACTACAGACATCCAGCGCGGCCTTACAGAACTTTCTCCCATGTCCATAGCCCAGGCATCTTGAGCATTGGATAATGGGTGATTGATCTGCAACTCGGACACGCTGGATGTCTATATGCACCGCGCCAGCCTCTGTGAACATTCGCCATATCTCTGGTGACACTTTGAGGATGACATGTACCATGAGTGGGTTTCTGGTCCTCTTTCGGTATTTGACCTCCATCCTTATTTTGTCATTGCCTATCCCCTGGAGCATACTTTTGTTCTGCAGTCTCAACGCACTCAAAATTTCTTCATCCGTGTGGAAGTTAAGGACATCCCTCATAACTACCAACGGATCTTTGTTGGTCATCTCCTCGACCTTTAGGTCATCTCCTGCCTTCCCGATTTTCTCCTTCACTTTCCGGAGCTCTTCTTTATCCTGGAAGCCTATTATAACCTTCCTTTCTTTTGCCTTTCTTATCTTATCTATTCTAAGGCCGTCTTCTTTAGCGTTCACTACCTTCCTGATCTTTTCCACCACTTCATCTCCAGTCTCCTGCTCGTCACGAGATGTCACGACAATCGAATGTAGCGCCGTAGTCATTTCGACCGCTTTGGTTTTATGTAGACCGGCAGGTACATTCGCATATGTCCTGTTGGTGATCATCTCCTCCCTGTGTTTCCTTATTTCTTCGGTGGTGCGCTCCATTTCCTGCTTGCCTTCCTGTAGCAACCGCCCATGTTCCTCCAGCTTTTTGAGCAGATCCCTTTCTAGCCTATCCCTCTCTTCTTTTTCTCTTCCTTTTCCTACATCCTCTGTTCCTGCCTTTATTCCTTCTATCCTTTCAGCTTCCTTCCCTTTGGCTCCTTCTGCATCCCTGCCCCTATAAGGCTTTCCCTCCTCGGAGTCCTTGACCAGCCTATACAGTCTGTCTATCGATTCGTTGACGTCGGCCTTGATTTCGCTCTTGAGATTGCGGCTGTTATTCATCTGGAGCTTGGCCTTCATGAGGCACGCCTTTGCCTCAGCCGTCCTGTTCAGATAGGCGGGACTCCCTTTTTTGGGAGAGCCCAGCCTATCTGAACTTATGGTCTCCGGCATAGGTTGGCTTCTTGATATGCCTTTCCGCTCTGCAGGAACTGCAGACGCCGCGGATGTCATCGATGCTGCGGCGATGGTCCTTGTTTTTGGCATGGTGGGCGGAGTGACCCTGGTTTCAACAACTTCATCGAGTCGTGACTCGATGGAGCGTCTAGCCTGAGCCACTGTTTGGCTACGAGAAGTGCCCGCCTTCTCTGAGGCTTCTGCCTCAGCGTCACGCTTTGATGGGGAGAGAGTCTTCTTCAGGGGCGTGTGGAAGCTGGGCATGGTGTTAATATTAAGGGTTCGCGTCAATATATATAAAAGTATTTATTAAGATAGCTTCGTGAATGTAAAGTTCACGAAGCGGTCAATTATGGTCAGTTTGGTTGTGCTTGTAAGTGTAGAAGGCTTACAGGTCAAGAAAAAATGTCAAATATGAAGTGCATAAA
The DNA here is from genome assembly GCA_947568825.1 of Sphinx pinastri. Classification (NCBI taxonomy): domain Eukaryota; kingdom Metazoa; phylum Arthropoda; class Insecta; order Lepidoptera; family Sphingidae; genus Sphinx; species Sphinx pinastri. The sequence goes on along the minus strand of OX387627.1, from coordinate 89,532 downwards.
TGCACAGTTAGTCAGTTCTACTATTCTAGGTCTAATTATCTGTTTCTGTTACAGGTCTGTGGCGGTTCCAGCAGCGTGCGGCGTGTTTAAGATGATGGTAAGTAGAGTTTTATGTTTACTAACTAAAAGAATTTTGAGCTAATTCTATTTGTTTCAGGTAACCTGCGGTTCCAGAACGTGTGGCGTACAGTGGGTAATAGTGAGTGTAGCTGGAGATAAGCGCTTATTTCCCGAATAAAAGAAAACTCAATCTCAAAAAAGTCAGTGAACGGCTCTCGTACCGGTATAGCCGTACCTTACCTGGTCAAAAAAGACAAAAGGGTGGGTGTGGGGGGGCAATTTTTCGCCGGAGCGCGACGTGCGATACGCCGTTGGACGCGTCTCGGCGAGTACTTCAACAGTATATAAGCAGACTATGTACGGTTGATACAAAAATTTGCAACCGTCAGCAAAACAGTGTAAAAGTTAAAAATTTGGAAAAAATTTAGTGGTGGGGATGACAAAAATATATTAAACGGTAAGTAACAACAAAATGCTACACAACGATGTGCCACACTAGATAGTTTTCATACAAATTTTCTAAGAAATCAGACAAACTAAGACAAACAGGGTTAGGTTAGGTTAGGTTAGGTTAGGTTAGGTTAGGTTAGGTTTTTGGGCTGATTCCCTGAGCAACCGCTGCGTCGCACTCTTGCGCAATCCTCAGCGTGTAGTGGCGCAGCGGGCGATCAGGGCATACCGCACGGTTTCGTACGAGGCGGCTTGCATGTTGGCCGGATTCCTGCCTTGGGATCTGGACGCTCAATCCCTGTCCGATGCATTTCATTGGCGGGAGGAGGCGTTCAGTCGCGGGCAGCGTCCGGCCCTGAAGGAAGTGGAGGCCATGAGGGCCTCCTTACGGCGAGCCGCCGTGGAGGAGTGGCGTCTCAGGCTGGAGGCCCCGTCAGCGGGGCTCAGGGCTGTAGCGGCAGTGCGCCCGGTCTTTGCCGAGTGGCTAGACAGGCGCCACGGTCCGGCTACGTTTCGATTGACACAGGTACTCACCGGGCATGGTTGCTTCGGTGAGTATCTGTGTCGTATTGTAGGCACAGAGGTGTCGGCCGTGTGTCACCATTGTGACAACTGCCCGCTGGATACGGCCCAGCACACACTGGAGTTTTGCCCAGCCTGGGACAAGGAGCGCAGCGCTCTCAGAGCAGTCGTCGGAGGAGACCTCTCGCTGCCGGCCGTGGTCGCTTCCATGGTCGACAGTCGGGAGGCCTGGCGTGCGGTGGCCCACTTCTGCGAGGTGGTCCTCTCGCAGAAGGAGAGTGCCGAGAGGGATCGGGAGCGCGAGGATCCCTCCCGCCGCCAGAGGAGACGAAGGAGGCGCCGGGTGGACGACTGACCGGCGTCTCCCGCCCTGTGGATTGGGGGCGTTTGGAGAATTCCACCACGGTATCCCCTGCCTGTCGTAAAAGGCGACTAATAGGGGCCACCGGGGGTCGCGGGCGGGCGGCAGGGGGCCGTCCGTCTTAAGTTTTGTGTTCCTTTTAGCACATTGTTGCGACCCCCGTGATGGACGGCAGCGTGGAAGGTAGGCCTCACGCTGCCGTAGACGCTGAGAGCGTCCTTCGGTGCGCGGGGGCTTCTGAGCCCCCCCCACAACAGGAGACGGGCCGCACCAGGCGGCACCGCGCAGGGGCGGCTGCGGACGACAACTTAGATACTTTTCGTCCGAGGAAGCCCGCAGCCGTCCCTAATGCGCCGAAGATGGCCACCGCGGAGTTTTAGTTGGTATGCCGTGCGTTGTACATAGGTTAGGGACTCGGCCCGGCGGTCGTCCGACGTTTTCCATCTCTCCGGGCGGCTCAACGCCGGGTCGTAAGGCACGGTGAACCCAACATAACCGCTCGGTCGCCCCCCACGAAGGCCGGGCGGTAGTGGTAAAGCACTTTCTCCGCGAAACCAAAAAAAAAAAAAAAAAAAAAAAAAAAAAAGGTTAGGTTAGGTTCCGCCCTGTGGATTGGGGGCGTTTGGAGAATTCCACCACGGTATCCCCTGCCTGTCGTAAAAGGCGACTAATAGGGGCCACCGGGGGTCGCGGGCGGGCGGCAGGGGGCTGTCCGTCCTTAGTTTTGTGTGTTTTAGCACATTGTTGCGACCCCCGTGATGGACGGCAGCGTGGCAGGTAGGCCTCACGCTGCCGTTGACGCTGAGAGCGTCCTTCGGTGCGCGGGGGCTTCTGAGCCCCCCCACAACAGGAGACGGGCCGCCCCAGGCGGCACCGCGCAGGGGCGGTTGCGGACGACAACTTAGACATTAGTCCGAGGAAGCCCGCAGCCGTCCCTAATGCGCCGAAGATGGCCACCGCGGAGTTTTAGTTGGTATGCCGTGCGTTGTACATAGGTTAGGGACTCGGCCCGGCGGTCGCCCGACGTTTTCCATCTCTCCGGGCGGCTCAACGCCGGGTCGTAAGGCACGGTGAACCCAACATAACCGCTCGGTCGCCCCCCACGAGGGCCGGGCGGTAGTGGTAACGCACTTTCTCCGCGAAACCAAAAAAAAAAAAAAAAAAAGGTTAGGTTAGGTTAGGTTAGGTTTTTTTTTTTTGGGGTAGGCGGTCCTACAGTCAACACCGGGGGAAACCTGCGAATGGGATACAGGAGTCCCCCGGCTTAACGACTGTAGGGGCCTAGGGAAGAAAAAGTGTAGGGGTAAGAAAAGGGAGACATAAAAAGATAAATAATTTTTTTTTTTTTTTTTTTTTTTTTTTTTTTTTTTTTTTTTTTTTTTTCTATTTCCTTCGTAGATACGGATCGATTGTCAGTTCATATATATTAAGTACAGTTTTTCTTTTTGTTTGTTTGTTTTTTTTTTTTTTTTTTTTTTTTTTTTTTTTTTGTTGGTTTTTTTTTTTTGGCTTTTTGTTGTTTTTTTTGTATTTTTGTTCTTTTTTGTAATTTTGTTTTGTTTTGTTTTGTTTTTTTTTTTTTTTTTTTTTTTTTAATATATATTGAATAATTACACATTTAGATACGTTACATTTAGATAATCGCTAATTACATATTTCTTATGAATTACTTTTATTGGTTAGGTTAGGTTAGGTTAGGTTAGGTTAGGTTAGGTTAGGTTAGGTTAGGTTAGGTTAGGTTAGGTTAGGTTTTTTTTTTTTTTTTTTTTTTTTTTTTTTTTTTTTTTTTTGTGGGACTCTATGTCCCACTCTCGTTCCCCCTATCCAGGACAAGGGAATTTGCCTAGACTTTAAATTCTTAACTAGGTTTACATTTACACTTGAAGCTTATCTTTTAACTGAATTTGTTACAAGCCTATATTTATTCAATTTATCTTAATTTATTTACTTTACTAACAATGTTAACTTTTACGGGCCTATATAACTTCATTTATTTACCCTAATCTATTTATCTTATTGTACTATCAATTCTTAATTACTACATTTTTAAGACTTAGAACTATACAGTCTCTTACTATATCTTAACTTTACTTATTTAATCTTTTTCGTCTACATATCTATCTTCACTTGAAAATCCTTATATAACTACTTGACTTTTTACATATTCCATTTTCTTATATCTAATATCTTATTTGTACATATTTTCTTTCTAATTAATTTTATTACTAACTATAATATATAATTTCTATTATATATTTAGTAACTTTATTTTTACTTATTTTTATTTATTGTCTTATTGACTATTTGTTTACAATATGTAACGAATATATGTACTTTTAATTTATCTTTCATTATGTCATGTATATTATCTTTAGTAAGCTTTATATCTAGCTTGTTTTCAATGTCGTATCTTTGTTTGGCGTGGATGGGACATTCGAGCAGGAGGTGTGGGACCGTCTCCTCAACCTCAGGGTCACACAAGCACGCCGGGCTCTCCTTGCACTTGAACCGATGCAAGTACTCGGAGAACCCGCCGTGCCCAGTGAGCACCTGCGTAAGGACGGGATCCAGGACGATCCGCCTGACGATCCCGTGCGCCTCGACAGCGTCCGGAAAGAACAGCTTCGTCACCGAAGCCGTCTCTCCGTCCGCGTATCTCCGGCTCCATTCGTCAATCGAGTCCTTTCGGATCTGTCGTTTGACGAATGAAACCGGACACTTGTCATAGTGCGCACGGGTCTTCAGGTGTTGTGCGGCCTCTTTAGCGAGCTGATCTGCCCTCTCGTTTCCCTCCAACCCCACGTGCGCCTTGACCCAGAAAATATCAATTTTCTGGGCGCGTTTCTCGGCTATTTTTAGTAATTTCTTAATTTCAAACGCTAGGGGGTGGAGGGAATCACCTCTGGTGACGACTTCAAGGGCAGACCTGGCATCACTGAAGATGCCGCACGCAGGAAGCCCGCTACGGAGCGCCTCCACCACGGCTTCCCGGAGGGCGAGAAGTTCCGCCTGGTAGACGGAGCAGTACGGCTCCAGCCGCAATTTTCGGGTACTCGTCTCGGCGACGCCGTTCCATATGGACAGCGCCGCTCCGACTTTCCCGTCAATCTTGCTTCCGTCGGTGAAGATACTGAGACCCTCACCGACGTGCTGGGCCAGTTCCGCTCCGTCCGCCAGGCATCGGAACGTCCCGTTCCTCCGTTCCGCCGGGTGCTCCAAGTTGACGAAGGCCACAGGAGCCTCCACCTCCCGGTCTCCTACTACCTCGCAAGAGTGCCCCCTCTTGACTTCATAAAGGAGAGCGGTTTCCCGCACCCTTATGTCAAGGGGGAGCACCCCCGCCAGCAGCAGGGCCGAGTTGAGGGAGACAGTCCTGTAGGCCTTCGTCATCTTCTGCGCGAAACTGCGCTGGATGGCTCCGAGCTGCTTCCTTACACCCAGCTTACGGCTGGCCGGAGCCCATGCGCTTGCGGCATACAAGATCACGGGCTCCACCGCAGCCGTGTAGATCGTCCTGATCACTTCGGGTCCCAACCCCCACTGGACCTTGGCTGACCTCGCAAGCACTTTAAAGAGGCTTATAGCCTTTGCGCACGCCTGCGTCACGTGACCGTTAAAGGTCAGTTTTCGGTCTATTGTTAGGCCGAGAAGCTTTATCTCGTTAGACAGACCAATGTCGACTCCGCCCATGCGCAGGATCGGGGTGTCGTACTTTAGCTTGTTAGTTATAAGCATCGCCTGAGTTTTTTGTGGCGCAAACTTCAGCTTATTTCTGACACCCCAATCCCGCACATAGGCTAGTGCCGCATTGGCCTGCTTCTGCGCTTCTCCTGTGGAACCCCCATCGAACACCAGGACGACATCATCAGCAAAAGCTTGACAATAGTCGCCCCGGTGCTCGAGCCCCTGTAAAAGGGGGTCGAGGAGGAGGTTCCACAGGATTGGCCCTCCAATAGATCCTTGAACGCAACCTTTAACGGTCCTGCGCGCTGACTCGGCGCCCGCGTATCGGACCCTGACCATCCGATCATCCAGATAGCTGGCGACCATCCTTCTGATGTTTGGTGGGCAGCGTTCTTCCGCCAACCGGACCTTTATAGCGGGCCACCAGGCGCTATCGAAGGCTCCCTCTATGTCCAGCGATATCATAATCAGGACTTTCTTCTCCCGAAGTTTAGTCCTGATATGATTCACTAGGTCGTAGAGGGAGTCCTCGGTGCCCCTTTGTGGCATAAAGCCGTATTGGCGGTGGCTCATCCTCGGAAGGATGTGCCATTTCAGCCTACCCACCAGCATCTTTTCCAGGATCTTTCCCAGCACTGGCAACAGTCCTATCGGCCGATGTGCCTTGGGAACCGAGTAATCATCCTTACCCGGCTTCCGCAGCACAACGACCGTGGCCTCTTTCCAAATCCTTGGAAAATAGGCCAGCTCTAGGCACTTGTTAGCCAGTGCTAGAAAAGACTCCGGATCTTGGGCGATCGCCTGCGAACAGATGTCGGAGGTCAGGCCGTCCGACCCGGGCGCCTTCTTAGGATTGAAGGTCACCAGCGCCGCCGAGAGCTCCCCCAGCGTGAACGGTGGGTCATGTACCTCACCATGGACCCAGTCGTTCACCCGTGAGGCAAGCTCTCTGGTGCGCCGGTGATCCTCATTATCCTCCTCGTGAGGGTCGTCCGGGTAGAAGGTCTCGGCAAGGAATCTTGCCGATTCCTCCTGACCCAGGATTTGCCCGTCCCTCACGAGTGGCGCGTCTTCATGCCGCTTGGTCAACCTGCCCATTACCCGATAAATCCCATCCCACAGCCCTTCTTTACTTTGCCTGCCACAGAATTGCATCCAGCTTTTTGTCTGGGCTTCTTTTGTTTCCCGCTCGTATTTCTCTTTCGCCTCTTTGTATTCTCGGATGACTCGCGCCTTCCTCACCGGTGCCGCCCATCTGATGCGGCGTTTCTTCCGCATCATGTCGCGTCGGGACCCGTCGAGCTCTTTTGACCACCAAGGAATCGCGTACTTCGTGTTTTGTTTTTGTTGTTTTATGGTTTCGTCACTTGTTTTTATAACTAATTTTGTATATCTTTCTATAGTATTTTCTAATATGTCTATTTCTTCTAATTTATCTATGTCTACTTTGTTAATTTTATGTTCATCTATGTAATTTTTAAATTTCTGTCCAAATTCTATCCAATTTGCTTTTTTGGTGTTATATATTCTGGTTGTTCTTTTAATCGCGATTCCTTGGCCTTTCTGTAATGTGATTTTAAAAGTGATGGTATTATGGTCAGAGCTCGTCAGGTCCTCCTCGACCTTCCAGTCGCAGATTCGATCCAGGAGGTCGACCGAGCAGGCGGTGACATCTACCTGGCTGGAATAGGCCCTATCTCCTCTCACAGTGAAGAACGTTGGCATATTGCCTTCGTTCAACACGTGGAGCCCGGCCCCATCCAGCCAACCAGACACCTCCTCTCCTCTTCGGTCGATCTCCCGGCTCCACCATAGGCTTTTTGCATTGGTGTCCCCACCTATTAACAAACGCTTCGGGCCCAGGTCATGACAGACGCTCCTCAATTGGTTGAGGTACTCTTCTACCGGCGCGTCGGGTTCGAAGTAGCACGAGACCACCACCATCTCCCAGGCGCTGGTACGGATCCTCACCACGACTATATTAGTCGTGGTGAATTGGGGGCAGACCAAGGCATCCAGGTCTGGATCATAGACCACAATGGCGGCCTTGACCCGCCCCTCTTCCCGTTCCGCGCACTGGAAGATCCTGGCGGCCCCGTAATTCTTCACCCGGCCGATTCCCCCGACGTACGGCTCCTGGATCAGTGCGAAGGCCAATCTCCTGTCCGCTGCCACTGACATGAGTTCTTCTGTCGCAAGTGCGCTTCTCTGGAGATTGGCCTGCGCCACCAGGTATGGCCGCGCGTCGGAGTCCGCGCCTGTCGCAGCTGAGCCCGGAGCTGTGGGGGTCACCTTAGCAGTACGCCATGGCGGATCTGGCTAGCGCGTCCCACCTCTTTCGCACTGGGCAGGCTTCGCTGAAGGCGTTGTGCCCAGTCTCGGCGAATTTCGCCTTGAGGCAGTTGCAGCACGTCGGTGCTGCAGCCGCCATCCAATCTGGGCACTCCGCCTTCAGGTGCGGCCCGCCACAGTGACTGCAGGCGTCCAGCGAGCCTCGGCAGAACCGCCTCCCATGGCCGTATCCCAAGCACCTCGAGCACTGGACCAAGGGAGACTGGTCCTCCACCTTGACCCTCTGGATGTCGATGTGGATAGCGCCAGCCTCGGTGAACCTGCTCCATAGTTGTGGCGACACCTGGAGTACTACGTGGGCCATCAGAGGATTCCGAGCCTTTCGTCTGTATCGGACTTCCATTCGGTCATCTTCTTTTTTAATTTGGGCTAAGAGAGCTTTGTTCTGGGCCCTTATCGCCCCCAAGACCTCTTCATTGGTATGACAGCTGAGGAGGTCTTTAATAATTACGAGGGGATCCTTGTTTTTAATGTCTTGGACATCTAAGTTTTTCCCCTCTTTCCTCAGCCGCTCTTTCACCTTCGCCAACTCTTCTTTATCTTGGCAGCCCATGATCACTTTTCTCTCTTTGGCCTTCCTAATTTTGTCAATCTTCAGTCCTTCTTCTTTTGCGTTGACCGCTTTCCTAATCTTTTCTACGACTTCATCTCCAGTCTCCTCTTCGTTTTTGGAAGTCACGATAATCGAGTGTAGCGCCGTAGTCACCTCGGATGTTTTATGCGGACCGGCAGCTACACTCGCATACGTCCTGTTGGCGACCATCTCGTCCCTGTGTGTCCTGATCTCCTTGTTTAATCTGTCCATTTCTTGTTTCCCTTCCTGCAGCAATCTTCCATGTTCCTCCAACTTGCTGAGGAGTTCTTTCTCCAGTCTATACCTTTCCTCCGTTTCTCTCCTTTCACTAATTTCTTCCATCCCTGTCTTCTCCTCTATCTTCCGGCTTTCTTTTCCTTTTGTTCCTTCGACATCTTGTTCTTTGTAGGGCTTCCCCTCCTCGGAGTCCTTGACCAGCCTGTATAGCCTATCAATTGATTCAATGACATCAGCTTTTATCTCGCTCTTCAGATTTCTGCTGTTGTTCATCTGAAGCTTGGCCTTGATGAGACATGCCTTTGCCTCCGCTGTTCTATTCTGGTAGGCAGGGCTCCCCTTTTTGGGAGAGACCTGCCTATCAGAATCTATCACTTCGGTGACATTCAGCTTCCTGGCTGCATTTTTTCTTTCGGCGATGGGTGCTGCTGGTGCTATTGTTGCGGTTGCGGGAGCTCTAGTCCGATGTGTCGTGGTTGTTGTTGTGGTCCTAGTCTCGAGCGCCTCATCAAGCCGAGACTCGATGCTACGCCTTGCTTGAGCCACCGTCTGGGTCCGGGAGGGTCCTGCCCTCTCTGTGACAACGGCCTCAGCTTCTCTCTTTGGTGGAGACATTGTCTTCTTCACCGGCGTATGGGAGATCGGCATATTGGTGGATTAGGGGGTTGTCGTCAATGTGTAATAAAATACTTCGTGAATGTAAAATGTTCACGAAGTGGTCTGTATTTGTCAATCCGTTTTATGATTGTAAGTGTAAATTGCTTACAATGTCAGTGTGTGTAATAATTTGTGTGCATATAAGCACAAAAGTCAATAAACTAATTTTAATGTTTGATTTTCTTTGTTTCAGGTTAGCGGCAGTTTTTCCGGATCATGTGGAGCGACGCAGAGTATGGTAAGTATTCTTCCCGGTGAGTATGTTTATGTTTTCTTAGTTTTATGAACGTGTAGCACCGTAATACTAATATTTATTAAGTTTTTTGTTTTAGGCTCTCGTCACGGTATAGCCTCACCTTACTTGGTCAAAAAAGACAAAAGGGTGGGTGTGGAGGGCAATTTTTTGCCGGAGCGCGACGTGCGATACGTCGTAAGACGCGTCTCGGCGAGTACTTCAACAATATGAAATAAAGTGAGGTACGGTTGGTACAAAAATTTGTGATGGTCAGCAAAACAATGGAAAATGAAGAAAATTTGGAAAAATTTAGGTGGGGATGTGTCGAAAACAACAAAAACGGTGAGTATTAGCTAAACGAAAACAATTGATGTGCCACAGTCAAATGTTACCATACGAAAATTTTTGAAAATCAAACGGTTAGGTTAGGTTAGGTTAGGTTAGGTTAGGTTAGGTTAGGTTAGGTTAGGTTAGGTTTTTTTTTTTTTTTTTTTTTTTTTTTTTTTTTTTTTTTTTTTTTGTGGGACTCTGCGTCCCACCCTCGTTCCCCCTATCCAGGACAAGGGAATGTTTTTGTTCTGTCTTAATTTTTATTAAACATTTTGTTTTAATCTTATTTAAGTGCTATATATTAAAACTATGAAACTTATCTTTTACTATTAATCTATCATTACATTTTCTTATTTTTATGTCATCTCTAAGTGTTCCGCTACAATTTTACAGTTTGTCCTTATTCTATTTTCTTATCAGCTCCTATATCTACTAAGAACACTATACTCTTATATATTATATTATATTATACCTTATTCATACATTGTCTCTTATCCACTATTTTATTACTAAACTTATATAATATATATTATATAACCTAGTAATTAGTACTTATTGCTTATTTTTATTTATCGTCTTATTTACTATTTTATTACAATATTTTAAGAAAATTTGTACAGTATCTTTATTTTTCATGATTTCTGGTATAGTATCTCCTGTGATTTTACCTATCTTTTGTTCCAGGTCGTATTTCTGTATGGCGTGGATGGGACATTCGAGCAGGAGGTGTGGGACCGTCTCCTGAACGTCAGGGTCACATTGGCACGCCGGGCTCTCCTTGCACTTGAACCGGTGCAAGTACTCGGAGAAGCCGCCGTGCCCCGTGAACACCTGCGTCAGTATCGGATCCAGGACGATCCGCCTGACGATCCCGTGCGCCTCGACAGCGTCCGGAAAGAACAGCTTCGTCACCGAAGCCGTCTCTCCGTCCGCGTATCTCCGGCTCCATTCGTCAATCGAGTCCTGTCGGATCTGTCGTTTGACGAATGAAACCGGACACTTGTCGTAGTGCGCACGGGTCTTCAGGTGCTGTGCGGCCTCTTTAGCGAGCTGATCTGCCCTCTCGTTTCCCTCCAACCCCACGTGCGCCTTGACCCAGAAAATATCAATTTTCTGGGCGCGTTTCTCGGCTATTTTTAATAATTTCTGAATTTCAAACGCTAGGGGGTGGAGGGAATCACCTCTGGTGACGACTTCAAGGGCAGACCTGGCATCACTGAAGATGCCGCACGCAGGAAGCCCGCTACGGAGCGCCTCCACCACGGCTTCCCGGAGGGCGAGAAGTTCCGCCTGGTAGACGGAGCAGTACGGCTCCAGCCGCAATTTTCGGGTACTCGTCTCGGCGGTGCCGTTCCATATGGACAGCGCCGCTCCGACTTTCCCGTCAATCTTGCTTCCGTCGGTGAAGATACTGAGACCCTCACCGACGTGCTGGGCCAGTTCTGCTCCGTCCGCCAGGCATTGGAACGTCCCGCTCCTCCGTTCCGCCGGGTGCTCCAAGTTGACGAAGGCCACAGGAGCCTCCACCTCCCGGTCTCCTACTACCTCGCAAGAGTGCCCCTTCCTGACTTCATAAAGGAGAGCGGTTTCCCGCACCCTTATGTCAAGAGGGAGCACCCCCGCCAGCAGCAGGGCCGAGTTGAGAGAGACAGTCCTGTAGGCCTTCGTCATCTTCTGCGCGAAGCTGCGCTGGATGGCTCCGAGCTGCTTCCTTACACCCAGCTTACGGCTGGCCGGAGCCCACGCGCTTGCAGCATACAAGATCACGGGCTCCACCGCAGCCGTGTAGATCGTCCTGATCACTTCGGGTCCCAACCCCCACTGGACCTTGGCAGACCTCGCGAGCACTTTAAACAGGCCTATGGCCTTCGCGCACGCCTGCGTCACGTGACCGTTAAAGGTCAGTTTTCGGTCTATTGTTAGGCCAAGCAGCTTGATCTCATTAGAGAGACCAATGTCGACTCCGCCCATGTGCAGGATCGGGGTGTCGTACTTAAGTTTGTTGGTGATCACCATCGCCTGGGTCTTATGTGGCGCAAACTTCAACTTGTTTCTGACACCCCAATCCCGCACATAGTCTAGTGCCGCATTGGCCTGCTTCTGAGCTTCTCCCGTGGAACCCCCATCGAACACCAGGACGACATCGTCAGCAAAAGCTTGACAATAGTCGCCCCGGCGCTCGAGCCCCTGTAAAAGGGGGTCGAGGAGGAGGTTCCACAGGATTGGCCCTCCAATAGAGCCTTGAACACAACCTTTAACGGTCCTGCGCGCTGACTCGGCACCCGCGTATCGGACCCTGACCATCCGATCATCCAGATAGCTGGCGACCATCCTTCTGATGTTTGGTGGGCAGCGTTCTTCCGCCAATCGGACCTTTATGGCCGGCCACCAGGCGCTATCGAAGGCCCCCTCTATGTCTAACGATATCATAATCAGGACTTTCTTCTGTCGAAGTTTAGTCCTGACATGACTCATCAGATCATAGAGGGAGTCTTCGGTGCCCCTTTGTGGCGTAAAGCCGTATTGGCGGTGGCTCATCCTCGGAAGGATGTGCCATTTTAGCCTACCCACCAGCATCTTTTCCAGAACCTTTCCCAGCACTGGCAACAGTCCTATCGGCCGATGCGCCTTGGGAACCGAGTAATCATCCTTACCCGGCTTCCGCAGCACAACGACCGTGGCCTCTTTCCAAATCTTTGGAAAGTAGGCCAACTCTAGGCACTTGTTAGCCAGTGCTAGGAAAGACTCCGGATCCTGGGCGATCGCCTGCGAACAGATGTCAGAGGTCAGGCCGTCTGACCCGGGTGCCTTCTTAGGGTTGAAGGTCACCAGCGCCGCCGTGAGCTCCCCCAACGTGAACGGTGGGTCATGTACCTCACCATGGACCCAGTCGTTCACGCCTGTGGCAAGCTCCCTGGTGCGCCGGTGATCCTCACTATCCTCCTCGTGAGGGTCGTCCGGGTAGAAGGTCTCGGCAAGGAATCTTGCCGATTCCTCCTGACCCAGGATTTGCCCGTCCCTCACGAGTGGCGCGTCTTCGTGCCGCTTGGTCAGCCTGCCCATCACTCGATATATCCCATCCCACAGACCTTCCTTGTTTTGCCTGCCACAAAACTGCATCCAGCTTTTGGTCTGGGCTTCCTTTGTCTCTCGCTCATATTTCTCCTTTGCCGCCTTGTACTCTCGGACGACCCGTGCCCTCCGCACTGGTGCCGCCCATCTGATGCGGCGTTTCTTCCGCATCATGTCGAGTTTGGACCCGTCGAGCTCCTTTGACCACCAAGGAATCGCATATTTCATGTTTTGTTTATGTTTTGGTATATTTTCTTCACTGCATTTTACTGTCAGTTTTGAATAATTTCCTATAAATTTTTCTAGATCTTCTACTTTTTCTACTTTACTTATTTCGTCTTTGTTAATTTTACAGTCACTGATATACTTTTTGAAATTTTTACCAAATTCTGACCAATTTGCTTTCTTCGTATTATAGACTCTGGTGGTCCTTTTAATTGCGATTCCTTGGCCCTTCCGTAGAGTGATATTAAAGGTAATCGTGTTATGGTCAGAGCTCGTCAGGTCCTCCTCGACTTTCCAATCACAGATTCGATCCAGGAGGTCGACCGAACAGGCGGTGATATCCACCTGGCTGGAGTAGGCTCTGTCCCCTCTCACTGTGAAGAACGTCGGTGTTTCACCTTCGTTCAACACGTGGAGACTCGCCTCATCCAGCCACCCGGACACCTCCTCTCCTCTTCGGTCGATCTCCCGGCTCCACCATGGGCTTTTTGCATTGGTGTCCCCACCTATTAGCAAACGCCTCGGGCCCAGGCTTTGACAGACGCTCCTCAGCTGGTTGAGGTATTCCTCTACCGGTTTGTCGGGTTCGAAGTAATACGAGACCACCACCATCTCCCAGGCGCTGGTACGGATTTTCACCACGACTATGTTGGTCGTGGTGAATTCCGGGCAGACCAAGGCATCCAGGTTTCCATCGTAGACCACAATGGCTGCCTTGGCCCGCCCGTCTTCCCGTTCCGCACACTGGAAGATCCTGGCGGCCCCGTAGTTCTTCACCCGGCCGGTACCCCCGACGTACGGCTCCTGGATCAGTGCGAAGGCCAATCTCCTCTCCGTTGCCACTGACATAAATTCTTCCGTCGCTAGTGCACTTCTCTGGAGATTGGCCTGCGCCACCAGGTATGGCCGCACGTCAGAGGCCGCGCCAGTCGCAGCCGAGCCCGGGCCTGTGGGAACTACCTTAGCAATACGCCATGGCGGACCTGGCTAGCGCGTCCCACCTCTTCCGCACTGGGCAGGCTTCGCTAAAGGCGTTGTGCCCAGTCTCGGCGAATTTCGCCTTGAGGCAGTTGCAGCACGTCGGTGCTGCAGCCGCCATCCAGTCCGGGCACTCCGCCTTCAGGTGTGGCCCGCCACAGTGACTACAGGCATCCAGAGAGCCCCGGCAGAACCGCCTCCCATGGCCATAGCCCAGACACTTCGAGCACTGGACCAGGGGGGACTGGTCTTCCACCTTGACTCTCTGGATGTCTATGTGGATTGCGCCAGCCACTGTGAAGCTTCTCCATATTTGTGGCGACACCTGGAGGACCACATGGGCCATCAGAGGGTTCCGAGCCTTCCGTCTATATCGGACCTCCATGCGGTCTTCCTCCTTTCCGATTTGGGCAAAGAGACTTTTGTTTTGGGCCCTTATGGCGCCTAAGACCTCTTCGTTAGTGTGGCAGCTGAGAAGGTCTTTTACAATTAAGAGGGGGTCCTTGTTTTTTATGTCTTGGACATGCAGGTTTTTCCCCTCTTTTCTCAGCCTCTCTTTGATCTTCGCTAGTTCTTCCTTGTCTTGGCAGCCCATAATGACCTTCCTTTCTTTGGCCTTCCTTATTCTGTCGATCTTGAGGCCTTCCTCTTTTGCATTGACCGCTCTTCGGATTTTCTCAACTACTTCGTCTCCAGTCTCCTCTTCGTCTTTGGAGGTCACGACAATGGAGTGTAGCGCCGTAGTCACTTCAGATGTTTTATGTGAACCGGCAGCCACACTCGCATAGGTTCTGTTTGCGGCCATCTCTTCCTTGTGTGTCCTAATTTCTTCATTCAGTCTTTCCATTTCTTGCTTCCCCTCCTGCAGCAATCTTCCATGCTCCTCCAACTTGCTGAGGAGTTCCTTTTCAATTCTATGTCTTTCTTCCATTCCTCTTCTTTCACTCATTTCGTCCATCCTTGTCTTCTCCTCTATCATCCGGCTTTCCTTTTCTTTTGTTTCTCCCAAATCTCGTCCTTTGTAGGGCTTACCCGCTTCAGCTTCCTTAACTAGCCTGTACAGCCTCTCCGTCGCTTCGATAACTTCAACTTTTATTTCGTTTTTCAGGTTGCGACTGTTGTTTATTTGAAGCTTGGCTTTGAGGAGGCACGCTTTTGCCTCTGCCGTTCTATTCTGGTAGGCAGGGCTGCCCTTTTTGGGGGAGTCCTGCCTATCAGAGTCTATCACTTCAGTGACGTTCAGCTTCCTGGCTACGTTTTTCCTCTCGGCGATGGGTGCTGCTGGTGCTGTTATTCGAAGGGTCGTGGTGGCCGTTGTGGTGGCCCTAGTATCGGCCGCCCCATCGAGCCGAGACTCGATGCTGCGTCTCGCCTGGGCCACTGTCTGGGTCCGGGATGGGCCTGCCCTCTCTGAGGCGTCAGCCTCAGCGCCTCTCTTAAGTGGAGACGTTACCTTCTTCACCGGCGTATGGGAGATCGGCATTTTGGTGGATTAGGGGGCTGTCGTCAGATGTAAATTAAAATACTTCGTGAATGTACAGGTTCACGATAGTCTGTATATGTCAGTTTGTTTTATGATTGTAAGTGTAAATTGCTTACAATGTCATAGAGTATAAATGTTTTGCATGCATATAACGCATGAAAAGTCAGTAATATTATTAATTTGATTTTCTTTTCTTTCAGGTTAGCGGCGGTTCCGGAACGTGTGGGGCGACGCGGAGTATGGTAAGTATTTTCCCAGTTAGTATTTTTATGCTTTATTAGCTTTTAGAAACGTGTGACACCTTAATCTTATTATTTGTTAAGTTTTTTGTTTTATGTTTTAGGCTCTCGTCACGGTATAGCCTCACCTTACTTGGTCAAAAAAGACAAAAGGGTGGGTGTGGGGGGCAATTTTTTGCCGGAGCGCGACGTGCGATACGTCGTAAGACGCGTCTCGGCGAGTACTTCAACAATATGAAATAAAGTGAGGTACGGTTGGTACAAAAATTTGTGATGGTCAGCAAAACAATGGAAAATGAAGAAAATTTGGAAAAATTTAGGTGGGGATGTGTCGAAAACAACAAAAACGGTGAGTATTAGCTAAACGAAAACAATTGATGTGCCACAGTCAAATGTTACCATACGAAAATTTTTGAAAATCAAACAGAATCTATTCTTGTGTCGATTACTCAGGTGAACTTCCATACATTGAGTGACAATCAAAAATTAAAATTTGCCGGAGCGCGACGTGCGATACGTCGTAAGACGCGTCTCGGCGAGTACTTCAACAATATGAAATAAAGTGAGGTACGGTTGGTACAAAAATTTGTGATGGTCAGCAAAACAATGGAAAATGAAGAAAATTTGGAAAAATTTAGGTGGGGATGTGTCGAAAACAACAAAAACGGTGAGTATTAGCTAAACGAAAACAATTGATGTGCCACAGTCAAATGTTACCATACGAAAATTTTTGAAAATCAAACAGGGTTAGGTTAGGTTAGGTTAGGTTAGGTTAGGTTAGGTTAGGTTAGGTTAGGTTGGGGTGGGGTGCGAAGTCAGGAAACCTCCACGCGGTGCACCCTGGGCAACGGCGCGTCGATCACGTTGATCGGCGCGACGGCTAATATCCTGACAACAGTTGGTTGGCGGTCGTCGTCTGTTGCGTCGGCCGTCGTCTTACGTTTGAGTGGGCCTGTTCATCGGGCGACTCCCGGTTCTGTCCTGGGGGTGTCGACGGGCTCGGTGTGCGCTCACCCCGCCCCGAGCAGGCAGTGGGGGAACCTTTCTCTCCCGCTGTCGCCGTCGCAGATCGTAATCCGGTATGGAGGTCCGTGGTTATGTCTCGCGCTCCTGCCGGACCGAGGGTCTTGGCTTAACCGCCCGGACCGTGAGGGAGAAAACCTCTATAAAAAGTTACCCCGAATCCCAAGCGGCGGCGCACCGCGAGGGGATGCATGGCCGATGGGTAGTTCGGTCTCGAGTGCGACCCCCGCCAGAGTACCTGCCGACCCTCTTGGCGGGTTACGTTAGGCTTACCCAGGTACAGGGGGCACTGCCTGGGTGGACTGTTTATTTCCCCCATACTCGTGGGAACCAAAATGGATTCGAATTTAAAAAAACCTTTAATTATCTTGACGAAGTTGCCTCCTCCTGCTTCAGATTCTGGGGTAGGAGAGGCGGAGTTCGGAGGGCGTAAGCCCGACGATGGTTGTGTAGTAGAGAGTGTGGGTGTGAAGCCCACAGAGGTGGAGGCCGAGTTCATCCGGCCCCAAGCGATGTGTGTCGACTCAGAGTCGAGTGAGAGTTGCTCGTCACTGCGCAGTAAAAAGCTCTGGAGGAGACACTCCCAGCGCTCCAGAGACAGTCGCTCGCTTCCTACTAGCGACACAGACGAGCCAGCGCCGAAATCGCAAGCGATTGACGGTCGTGGAAGAGGGGGTCCACCATCGGTCAGCGATGTCGTTGTCCTCAGGAAGGCGCAAAGACAGCGTGACTTCCTAAAGCGCGGAGAGGCCCGTAAAAAGACGGAAATGGATTTAATGGAGCAGCTCCGTTCCATCGAGTCGCCGGCACCTTCCAAAGCGGCTGAGGCGGGTGTCAGGGTTATTCTGCGCGACGACCTCCGGAACTGCGGGCAGATTGTGACGTCCGTCGTTAAAAAGTCAGGTAACCTCAAAGGGACCTCACAGAAGGCCCTTAACTACGTGACGGACGTCATCACACAATATGTGGGCCAACCTGAGTCCACCATGGTCTCCCGCCTCGAAAGTGAGGTAAAGAAGTGGCGGGAGAATAGTGCCTGCGTTGAAGCTGCTATGAAGCAGCTTCAAGAGGAGAACTCCTCTCTCCGGCGCCGCCTCGAAGACCTGGAGGCATCCGCAAGCCAACGTCAGACTGAGGAGATGTTGAAGTTGGTAGAGGCGCGTGTCCAGGCGAGGATGGAATCTTTCCTCGCTGGACCAGCCCAGAGGCCACCCCTGGCACACGAAAAGAGGTCGACTCCCGGGGACATCCCACTCCCTGTGCAGGATGGATTTGTGGGTGGAGCATCCCTGCCCACTTCTAACAAAGGGAAAGGGAAAGGAAAGGGAAAGGGGACAGTCCAACCCGTTCTCCCGGATCCCATTCCCGTAGCCGGGCCCTCAAAAGCACCGCTGCAAGCCGCCGCTGCAGGTCCTTCTTCGGCACCGGTAACTGTCGCTGCACCAGTTAAGAAGGGCACAATAACGAAAACGAAGGTAACTGCCCCAAAGCCTCCAAAGGGCAAAAAGTATGTACCGGCACCCACAGCGCAACCCGCTCCGGAACCCCGTCCACTCCCGCCAGCCCCAGCATCGACCGAAACACCTTGGGTTGTAGTGGCCAGCAGGAGGACAAGGAAGGCCAAGCACACTGCAGCGTCAACTGCGAATCCGCAGCCGCAGAATCCGCCACGCCGGGCGGAACCCAAACTGCGGCCACCGCGCTCTGCGGCAATCATCATTTCCCTGACGCCAGCTGCAGTGTCCAAGGGGCTGACGTACAAACAAGTGTTGACGGATGCCCAGAATAGGGTGAACCTTACCGGCCTCGACATAGCAAGGTTGCGGCCGAAGTTTGCGGCCACGGGTGCGCCGATGTACGAGGTACCCGGCGCCAATGCTGAAGAGAGGGCTGACTCCCTAGCCACGAGACTAAGGGAGTGTTTCAGTGGGTCGGAGGACGTTCGCATCTCCCGGCCCACAAAGACCGTGGAACTGCGGCTGACGGAGCTGGATTATACAGCTACTTCCGAAACAGTCGCAGCGGCCCTCTCCGAGACCGGTGAGTGTTCTATGGAGAGCGTGAAGGTGGGACAAATTCGTCCCGATCGTTCCGGTGTGGGCACAGCGTGGGTGAGGATGCCTATCAAGGCAGCCCAGAAGGTCAAGGCGGGCCACCTTCGTATAGGGTGGACAGTACCTAGGGTGACTGTGCTCGAGGCGAGGCCCCTGCGGTGCTTCCGGTGCCTGGAGTCTGGTCACGTCCGGGAGCGCTGCGACTGCGCAGTGGACCGTAGCGCGCTATGCTACCGTTGCGGTCAAGAGGGCCACAAGGCCCGCGAGTGTAGTGCCGCACCGAACTGCGTAGTCTGCGCGGCTTCCGGTAAGCCCGCTGGGCACCAAATCGGGGGGAAGGCGTGTCCCGTCTCCTCCCGCAAAACCAGGCGTCGCCCGCGTAGAAGACCGGCTACCGCTGAGGCTACGGCCCAGCCGCAGTCGGCGAGCCCACCGCAAGGAGAGGCCGCAATGGAAGTAGTAGAAGAGATCGCCCAATAATGGATCTAAAGTTCCTCCAGGCGAACATCAACCACTGCGCCCGTGCCCAGGACCTGTTGTCCCAAAGCCTGGCGCAGTGGTCGGTGCAAGTGGCCGTGGTCGCCGAGCCGTATTTCGTCCCGCCCAGGGATAACTGGGCCGCGGACCTCGACGGTTCGGTGGCCATCATCACCCAGGGTGCCGCTGGCTCCCCGCCCTTCGAAAAGGTAGCGAAGGGCCAGGGATGCGTCGCGGCTCTGTTGGGAGACGTATGGGTTGTAGGAGTCTATTTCTCTCCCAACAGACCCCTCTACGAGTTCGAGACTTTTCTCGTTCGACTGGGGGCCCTGGTGCAGCAAGGCCAATCTCACCCGACTATCGTCGCCGGCGACTTCAATGCCAAATCCGTGGTCTGGGGTTCGCCGGCGACCGACGTTCGTGGTGAGGTCCTGGAGGACTGGGCGATCTCTGTCGGCCTGGTCGTCCTGAATAGGGGGTCGGTGGACACGTGCGTGCGGCACAACGGCGGGTCTATTGTTGACTTGTCGTTTGCGAGCCCCGCCGTCGCACGTCGTGTCCGGGGCTGGAGAGTCCTTGTGGGCGTGGAGACGTTGTCGGACCATCGCTACATTAGGTTCGACGTCTCCGCGTCCTCGAGTGTCCAGCCCAGTGGTGTACCGAGTGCCCCGAATCAGGACGGCCCGCGGTGGGTGTTACGTCGCCTCGATAAAGAGGCCCTAGTGTTGGCCGCTCTGGTCGTGTCGTGGCTCCCCGTGCCGGACGGGCCGGTACGGGTCGAGCAGGAGGCGGAGTGGTTCGGGGTGGCAATGTCGGACGTTTGCGACGCCGCCATGCCCCGGGCCCTCCGCCGTCCGTCGCGGCGGCAGGTGTACTGGTGGTCGGCGGAGCTAGCGCAGTTGCGCGCGTCTTGCGTAGCTGCGCGCCGTCGATACGCCAGGCATCGCCGTCGCCGATTGAGGGTAGATGATCACGCAGACCAGGAGCGGCGGCTCTACGGCCTCTATAAGGAGGCGAAGAGAGCGCTGCGGGTGGCCGTTCACAGGGCCAAGGTCGCGGCGAGGAAGGAGTTCCTGGAGACTCTCGACGGTGACCCGTGGGGGCGCCCCTATCGCTTGGTGATGAACAAGCTTCGCCCAGCGGCGCCCCCGCTGTCGCAGAGTCTCCGGCCAGACTTGCTGGCCAACGTCGTCGCGGCCTTGTTTCCGGCCACCGTGGAGACCACTCCTCCACCGATGGCGCCACCGGACGTGGCGTCGTCGTCGTATGAGACTTCGGCAAGGGATATCCCGGAGGTTTCGCCCGCGGAAATGCGGGCGGCAGTGCTTCGGCTGCGGAGCAAAAATACGGCCCCAGGGCTCGATGGCATCCCCGGGAGGGCTTGGGTGCTAGCTCTCGAGCACCTGGGTCCGAGGCTCCGCAGTTTGTTCTCCGCCTGTTTGGAGCAGGGCGTCTTCCCGGCGCGTTGGAAAACCGGGAAGCTCGTCCTGCTGAAGAAGGAAGGACGGCCCGCAGAGTCGCCGTCGGCCTACCGGCCCATCGTGTTGCTCGACGAGGTCGCCAAACTTTTCGAGCGCATCCTTCATGCTCGCCTCGTCGAGCACCTTGAGAGGGTCGGACCAAATTTGGCCGACGAACAGTTTGGATTTAGGAGGGGACGTTCTACCGTCCACGCGATTCTGCGGGTGAAGGCACAGGCGGAGGAAGCAGTGGCCGGAGGCAGCGTAGTTATTGCTGTATCGTTGGATATCTCCAACGCTTTCAACTCGCTGCCCTGGCCCTGCATCCACGAGGCACTGCGGTACCACGTGGTGCCGCCCTATCTCCGGCGTCTGGTGCACGCGTACCTTTCTGACAGGGACGTGGTGTATCCGGGTGCCGATGGGTGGCACCGAAGAGCGATGTCGTGCGGTGTTCCACAGGGCTCGGTCTTAGGCCCTCTCTTGTGGAACATCGGGTACGACTGGGTCCTCCGTGGTACCAATCTCCGGGGCGTCGGCGTGACATGTTACGCCGACGACACGCTAGTTACAGCGACTTCTGGGACCTTCCAGGATGCCGCAATTCTGGCGGCGGCGGGCACCGGCGACGTCGTGAGTCGCATCCGACGTCTAGGGTTGAAGGTGGCCCTTGAGAAAACCGAGGCCATTTGTTTTCACAGGCCTCGGAAAGGGCCACCGGCCGGTGCCCACATCGTTGTTGAGGGGGTGCGGATTCCCATCGGCAAGAACATGAAGTATTTGGGTTTGATTCTGGATAGCCGATGGGAATTTCGCACCCATTTTGAAAAGATGCGGACAAAACTGTCCCGGGCAGCGGGCGCTCTTTCTAGCCTGCTGCCCAACCTGGAAGGTCCTGGTGTCCCTTGCCGAAGGTTATACCACGGAGTCGTGCGGTCCATGGCCCTGTATGGCAGTCCAGTTTGGGCTGATTCCCTGAGCAACCGCTGCGTCGCGCTCTTGCGCAATCCTCAGCGTGTAGTGGCGCAGCGGGCGATCAGGGCATACCGCACGGTTTCGTACGAGGCGGCTTGTATGTTGGCCGGATTTCTGCCCTGGGATCTGGACGCCGAATCCCTGTCCGATGCCTTTTATTGGCGGGAGGAGGCGTTCAGTCGCGGGCAGCGTCCGGCCCTGAAGGAGGTGGAGGCCATGAGGGCCTCCTTACGGCGAGCCGCCGTGGAGGAGTGGCGTCTCAGGCTGGAGGCCCCGTCAGCGGGGCTCAGGGTCGTAGCGGCAGTGCGCCCGGTCTTTGCCGAGTGGCTGGACAGGCGCCACGGCCCGGCTACGTTTCGGTTGACACAGGTACTCACCGGGCATGGTTGCTTCGGTGAGTATCTGTGTCGTATCGTAGGCACAGAGGTGTCGGCCGTGTGTCACCATTGTGACAACTGCCCGCTGGATACGGCCCAACATACATTGGAGTTTTGCCCAGCCTGGGACGAGGAGCGCAGCGCTCTCAGAGCAGTCGTCGGAGGAGATCTCTCGCTGCCGGCCGTGGTTGCTTCCATGGTCGACAGTCGGGAGGCCTGGCGTGCGGTGGCCCACTTCTGCGAGGTGGTCCTCTCGCAGAAGGAGAGTGCCGAGAGGGATCGGGAGCGCGAGGATCCCTCCCGCCGCCAGAGGAGACGAAGGAGGCGCCGGGTGGACGACTGACCGGCGTCTCCCGCCCTGTGGATTGGGGGCGTTTGGAGAATTCCACCACGGTATCCCCTGCCTGTCGTAAGAGGCGACTAATAGGGGCCACCGGGGGTCGCGGGCGGGCGGCAGGGGGCCGTCCGTCTATAGTTTTGTGTATCTTTTTAGCACATTGTTGCGACCCCCGTGATGGACGGCAGCGTGGAAGGTAGGCCTCACGCTGCCGTTGACGCTGAGAGCGTCCTTCGGTGCGCGGGGGCTTCTGAGCCCCCCCACAACAGGAGACGGGCCGCACCAGGCGGCACCGCGCAGGGGCGGTTGCGGACGAAAACTTAGACATTAGTCCGAGGAAGCCCGCAGCCGTCCCTAATGCGCCGAAGATGGCCACCGCGGAGTTTTAGTTGGTATGCCGTGCGTTGTACATAGGTTAGGGACTCGGCCCGGCGGTCGCCCGACGTTTTCCATCTCTCCGGGCGGCTCAACGCCGGGTCGTAAGGCACGGTGAACCCAACATAACCGCTCGGTCGCCCCCCACGAAGGCCGGGCGGTAGTGGTAACGCACTTTCTCCGCGAAACCAAAAAAAAAAAGGTTAGGTTGGGGTGCGAAGTCAGGAAACCTCCACGCGGTGCACCCTGGGCAACGGCGCGTCGATCACGTTGATCGGCGCGACGGCTAATATCCTGACAACAGTTGGTTGGCGGTCGTCGTCTCTTGCGGCGGCCGTCGTCTCGTCTCGTTTCGGTGGGCCCGTTCATCGGGCGACCCCCGGTTCTGTCCTGGGGGTGTCGACGGGCTCGGTGTGCGCTCACCCCGCCCCGAGCAGGCAGTGAGGGGGAACCTTTCTCTCCCGCTGTCGCCGTCGTAGATCGTAATCCGGTATGGAGGTCCGTGGATATGTCTCGCGCTCCTGCCGGACCGAGGGTCTTGGCTTAACCGCCCGGACCGTGAGGGAGAAAACCTCTATAAAAAGTTACCCCAAATCCCAAGCGGCGGCGCACCGCGAGGGGATGCATGGCCGATGGGTAGTTCGGTCCCGAGTGCGACCCCCGCCAGAGTACCGGCCGACCCTCTTGGCGGGTTACGTTAGGCTTACCCAGGTACAGGGGGCACTGCCTGGGCGGACTATTTATTTCCCCCACACTCGTGGGAACAAAAATGGAATCCTTTTTAAACAAAAACCCAATTATTCGATTGACGAAGTTGCCTCCTCCTGCCTCAGATTCTGGGGTAGGAGAGGCGGAGATCGGGGAGCGCAAGCTCACTGATGGTAACATCGTGGAAGGGAGTACGGGCGAGAAGCCCACAGAGGTTGTGGCTGAATTTGTTCGACCTCTCAGTAATGTCGGTATTGACTCAGAGTCAAGCGAGAGCGTCTCATCTGTAAGGAGTAAAAAGCTCTGGAGGAGACACTCTCGCTCGAAGGAGACCTACTTAACGAGCGAAACAGATGAGCCGGCTCCAAAGGCCTTAACAACTGATGGCCGAGGTAGGGGTCGTCCTCCCACACAATATAAGAGCCTGAAAAAGGCCCAAAAGGAGCTGGATAGCCAAAAGCGGGAGTTGGCCCGTAAAAACATGGAGGAGGAGCTTCAGGCAAAGCTCCACTATCGAAAATCCACGGCGACCGAAGAGGAAATGCAGATCGACGAAGTTCGCATTGTCCTCAAGGAGGACCTGTTGCATTGCGGGCAAGTGGTGCAGCAGATAGTGAAGAAGTCAGGCAACCTTAAGGGGACCTCGCAAAAGGCCCTGAATTTTGTGACTGACACCATTATTAAGTATGTTGGCCAGCAAGAGTCCTCTGTCATGGTTCGCCTCGAACATGAGGCTAAGAAATGGAAGGAGCATAGTGCCCACCTCGAGTCGTTACTGAAGATGCTCCAGGAAGAGAACACCTCTCTCCGCCGGCGTCTAGAAGACCTAGAGGCGGCCGCAAATAAGCGCCCCACGGAGGAGGTACTGGAGCTGATAGAAAAGAGGTTGCACGCTAGGATGGAGTCAGTACTTTTGGGTCCGGCTCCTAGGCCACCACTGGCCCATGAGAAGAAGTCCACTCCCGGGGATACACAACTCCCCGTGCAGGGTGGATTCGTGGGAGGAGCACCTCAGCCCACTTCAACCAAGGGAAAAGGGAAAGGAAAGGGGAAGAGTTCAGTCCAGCCCGCTCCCCTTATATCCGCGCCTGTGGCCGGGCCCTCCACAGCCCCACCACAGGCCATCGCTGGGCCGTCTAAGGTACCGGCCAATGCTGCAACTATCGGAAAAGGCAAGCAGAGAGCTGCCCAACCTGGACAGACAGCGCAGGTGCATAAGCCCCAAAAGGGCAAGAAGAAAGGACCAGCACCCACGGTGCAAGGTGCTCCAGAGCCTCGCCCACTACCACCGGCCCCAGCGTCTATGGACGTGGGGTGGACCATGGTTGTGGGCAAAAAGAAAAAGCCCAAGCCCGCCGCGACGCCCGCTACAAATAATCAGCGGCAGCCCCGTCGGCCTGAGCCAAAACTGCGTCCGCCACGCTCCGCAGCGATCGTCATATCGTTGACGCCGGCTGCGGTTGCCAAGGGGCTAACGTACGCGAAGGTGCTGACGGATGCACAGCAACGCGTGAGTCTTACCGGCCTGAACATAGACAGGCTAAAGCCGAAAGTTTCCGCTGCGGGTGCCATGTTATATGAGGTGCCCGGAGCGGAGTCGGAGCAGAGGGCCGATTCCCTCGCCGCAAGGCTGAGGGAGTGTTTTGGTGGGACGGAAGATGTCAGAGTCTCCCGGCCCACCAAATGTACGGAGCTGCGGCTGTCAGATCTTGATCCCGCAGCCACTCCCGAGACGGTCACAGCGGCCCTCTGCAGTGCCGGTGAGTGTGCCGCAGAGGCTGTTAAGGTGGGGGAAATCCGGTCCGATCGCTCTGGCCTGGGCTCGGTTTGGGCCAAGGTGCCAGTCAAGGCGGCCCAAAAGATCAAGGGGGGCCGCTTGAAAGTTGGGTGGACCGTGGTTCGAGTTACCGTACTCGAGGGGCGCCCGATGCGCTGCTACCGTTGCCTCGAGCGCGGTCATGCGCAAAACAACTGTGACGGAGGGCCGGATCGCAGTGACCTTTGTTATCGCTGCGGCAAGCCGGGCCATAAAGCCCGTCAGTGTAAGGATACACCAAACTGCGTCGTATGTGCCGCAGCTGGTAAGCCCGCCGGACACCAACTTGGGGGGAAGGCGTGTTCCGCCTCCTCCCGCAATGTCCGGCGACGTTCACGTAGAAGACCTGCTGGGAACCCACCGCAAGGTGAGGCCGAGATGGAGGGAATAGAAGAGATCGCCCAATAATGGACCTAAAGTTCCTCCAGGCGAACATCAACCACTGCGCCCGCGCCCAAGACCTGTTGTCCCAAAGCCTGGCGCAGTGGTCGGTGCAAGTGGCCGTGGTCGCCGAGCCATATTTCGTCCCGCCCAGAGATAACTGGGCCGGGGACCTCGACGGTTCGGTGGCCATCATCACCCAGGGTGCCGCTGGCTCCCCGCCCTTCGAAAAGGTAGCGAAGGGCCAGGGATGCGTCGCGGCTCTGTTGGGAGACGTATGGGTTGTAGGAGTTTATTTCTCTCCCAACAGACCCCTCTACGAGTTCGAGTCTTTTCTCGTTCGACTGGGGGCCCTGGTGCAGCAAGGCCAACCTCACCCGGCGATCGTCGCCGGTGACTTCAACGCCAAATCCGTGGTCTGGGGTTCGCCGGCGACCGACGTTCGCGGTGAGGTCCTGGAGGACTGGGCGATCTCTGTCGGCCTGGTCGTCCTGAATAGGGGGTCGGTGGACACGTGCGTGCGGCACAACGGCGGGTCCATTGTTGACTTGTCGTTTGTGAGCCCTGCCGTCGCACGTCGTGTCCGGGGCTGGAGAGTCCTCGTGGGCGTGGAGACGTTGTCGGACCATCGTTATATCAGGTTCGACGTCTCCGCGTCCGCGAGAGTGCAGCCCAGTGGTGAACCGAGTGCCCCGAAACAGGACGGCCCGCGGTGGGTTTTACGTCGCCTCAACAAAGAGGCCCTAGTGTTGGCCGCTCTGGTCGTGTCGTGGCTCCCCGTGCCGGACGGGCCGGTACGGGTCGAGCAGGAGGCGGAGTGGTTCGGGGTGGCAATGTCGGACGTTTGCGACGCCGCCATGCCCCGGGCCCTCCGCCGTTCGCCGCGGCGGCAGGTGTACTGGTGGTCGGCGGAGCTAGCGCAGTTGCGCGCGTCTTGCGTTGCTGCGCGCCGTCGATACGCCAGGCATCGCCGTCGCCGAATTAGAAGTCAGGATCACGCAGACCAGGAGCGGCAGCTCTACGGCCTCTATAAGGAGGCGAAGAGAGCGCTGCGGGTGGCCGTTCACAGGGCCAAGGTCGCGGCGAGGAAGGAGTTCCTGGAGACTCTCGACGGTGACCCGTGGGGGCGCCCCTATCGCTTGGTGATGAACAAGCTTCGCCCAGCGGCGCCCCCGCTGTCGCAGAGTCTCCGGCCAGACTTGCTGGCCAACGTCGTCGCGGCCTTGTTTCCGGCCACCGTGGAGACCACTCCTCCACCGATGGCGCCACCGGACGTGGCGTCGTCGTCGTACGAGACTTCGGCAAGGGATATCCCGGAGGTTTCACCCGCTGAAATGCGGGTGGCAGTGCTTCGGCTGCGGAGCAAAAACACGGCCCCAGGGCTCGATGGCATCCCCGGAAGAGCCTGGGTGCAAGCCCTCGAGCACCTGGGTCCGAGGCTCCGCAGTTTGTTCTCCGCCTGTTTGGAGCAGGGCGTCTTCCCGGCACGTTGGAAAACCGGGAAGCTCGTCCTGCTGAAGAAGGAAGGACGACCCGCAGAGTCGCCGTCGGCCTACCGGCCCATCGTGTTGCTCGACGAGGTCGCCAAACTTTTCGAGCGCATCGTTCATGCTCGCCTCGTCGAGCACCTCGAGAGGGTCGGTCCGAACCTGGCCGACAATCAATACGGATTTAGGAGGGGACGTTCCACCGTCCACGCGATTCTGCGGGTGAAGGCACAGGCGGAGGATGCAGTGGCCAGGGGCGAAGTTGTTATTGCTGTCTCGTTGGACATATCCAACGCTTTCAACTCGCTGCCCTGGCCCTGCATCCACGAGGCACTGCGGTACCACGTGGTGCCGCCCTATCTCCGGCGTCTGGTGCACGCGTACCTGTCTGACAGGGACGTGGTGTATCCGGGCGCCAACGGGTGGCACCGAAGAGCGATGTCGTGCGGTGTTCCACAGGGCTCGGTTCTAGGCCCTCTCTTGTGGAACATCGGGTACGACTGGGTGCTCCGTGGTGCCAATCTCCGGGGCGTCGGCGTGACATGTTACGCCGACGACACGCTAGTCACAGCGACTTCGGGGACCTTCCAGGATGCCGCAATTTTGGCGGCGGAGGGCACCGGCCATGTTGTAGGTCGTATTCGACGTTTAGGTTTGAAGGTGGCCCTTGAAAAGACCGAGGCCATCTGTTTTCACGGGCCTCGGAAAGGGCCACCGGCCGGTGCCCACATCGTTGTTGAGGGGGTGCGGATTCCCATCGGCAAGAATATAAAGTATTTAGGGTTAGTTTTGGATAGCCGATGGGAATTCCGTACCCATTTCGAGAAAATGCGGACAAAACTGTCCCGGGCAGCGGGCGCTCTTTCTAGCCTGCTGCCCAACCTGGAAGGTCCTGGTATCCCTTGCCGAAGGTTATACCACGGAGTCGTGCGGTCCATGGCCCTGTATGGCAGTCCTGTTTGGGCTTACTCCCTGAGCGACCGCTGCGCCGCGCTCTTGCGCAATCCTCAACGTGTAGTTGCGCAGCGGGCGATCAGGGCGTACCGCACGGTCTCGTACGAGGCGGCTTGCATGTTGGCCGGATTTCTGCCCTGGGATCTGGACGCCGAATCCCTGTCCGATGCCTTTTATTGGCGGGAGGAGGCGTTCAGTCGCGGGCAGCGTCCGGCGTTGAAGGAGGTGGAGGCCATGAGGGCCTCCTTACGGCGAGCCGCCGTGGAGGAGTGGCGTCTCAGGCTGGAGACCCCGTCAGCGGGGCTCAGGGCCGTAGCGGCAGTGCGCCCGGTCTTTGCCGAGTGGCTAGACAGGCGCCACGGCCCGGCTACGTTTCGATTGACACAGGTACTCACCGGGCATGGTTGCTTCGGTGAGTATCTGTGTCGTATCGTAGGCACAGAGGTGTCGGCCGTGTGTCACCATTGTGACAACTGCCCGCTGGATACGGCCCAGCATACACTGGAGTTTTGCCCAGCCTGGGACGAGGAGCGCAGCGCTCTCAGAGCAGTCGTCGGAGGAGACCTCTCGCTGCCGGCCGTGGTCGCTTCCATGGTCGGCAGTCAGGAGGCCTGGCGTGCGGTGGCCCACTTCTGCGAGATGGTCCTCTCGCAGAAGGAGAGTGCCGAGAGGGATCGGGAGCGAGATGATCCCTCCCGCCGCCAGAGGAGACGAAGGAGGCGCCGGGTGGACGACTGACCGGCGTCTCCCGCCCTGTGGATTGGGGGCGTTTGGAGAATTCCACCACGGTATCCCCTGCCTGTCGTAAAAGGCGACTAATAGGGGCCACCGGGGGTCGCGGGCGGGCGGCAGGGGGCCGTCCGTCTTAAGTTTTGTGTTCCTTTTAGCACATTGTAGCGACCCCCGTGATGGACGGCAGCGTGGAAGGTAGGCCTCACGCTGCCGTATACGCTGAGAGCGTCCTTCGGTGCGCGGGGGCTTCTGAGCCCCCCCCACAACAGGAGACGGGCCGCACCAGGCGGCACCGCGCAGGGGCGGTTGCGGACGACAACTTAGACATTAGTCAGAGGAAGCCCGCAGCCGTCCCAAATGCGCCGAAGATGGCCACCGCGGAGTTTTAGTTGGTATGCCGTGCGTTGTACATAGGTTAGGGACTCGGCCCGGCGGTCGCCCGACGTTTTCCATCTCTCCGGGCGGCTCAACGCCGGGTCGTAAGGCACGGTGAACCCAACATAACCGCTCGGTCGCCCCCCAAGAAGGCCGGGCGGTAGTGGTAAAGCACTTTCTCCGCGAAACCAAAAAAAAAAAAAAGGTTAGGTTAGGTTAGGTTAGGTTAGGTTAGGTTAGGTTAGGTTAGGTTAGGTTAGTTTTTTTTTTTTTTTTTTTTTTTTTTTTTTTTTTTTTTTTTTTTTTGTGAGGCTCTGCGCCTCACCCTCGTTCCCCCTATCCAGGACAAGGGAATTTGGGAATCCTGTTTTTTTTTTTTTTTTATTTCCTTTTTTGTTTTCTTTGTTTTTATTATACATTTTTTCCTTTTATTACTAGCTATATTTACTTTTCTAATTAACAAACATACTATACTCTATTTATCCTAATCCATTCATCTATCTTCCATGCTTCCCATCTTAGTATAATTACTTATTATATATAACCTTAATTATATATATAGTAATTTCTTATTTTTACTTATTCTTATTGACTACCTTATTTACTATGGATTTACAATATCTTAAGAATTTATCTATCATTATCCTATTTCTAACTATTTTACTTATGCTATCAATTTCTAATTTACATTCTATACTACATTCTAAATTATATCTGTCCACTGCGTGGATGGGACATTCGAGTAGGAGATGTGGGACCGTCTCCTGAACGTCAGGGTCACATTGGCACGCCGGGCTCTCCTTGCACTTGAACCGATGCAAGTACTCGGAGAAGCCGCCGTGCCCCGTGAACACCTGCGTCAGTATCGGATCCAGGACGATCCGCCTTACGACCCTATGCGCCTCGACAGCGTCCGGAAAGAACAGTTTCGTTACCGAAGCCGTCTCTCCGTCCGCGTATCTCCGGCTCCATTCGTCAATCGAGTCCTTTCGGATCTGTCGTTTGACGAATGAAACCGGACACTTGTCGTAGTGCGCACGGGTCTTCAGGTGTTGTGCGGCATCTTTAGCAAGCTGATCCGCCCTCTCGTTTCCCTCCAACCCCACGTGCGCCTTGACCCAGAAAATATCAATTTTCTGGGCGCGTTTCTCGGCGATTTTTAATAAATTTTTAATTTCAAACGCTAGGGGGTGGAGGGAATCACCTCTGGTGACGACTTCAAGGGCAGACCTGGCATCACTGAAGATGCCGCACGCAGGAAGCCCGCTACGGAGCGCCTCCTCCACGGCTTCCCGGAGGGCGAGTAGTTCCGCCTGGTAGACAGAGCAGTATGGCTCCAGCCGCAATTTTCTGGTACTTGTCTCGGCAGCGCCATTCCATATGGATAGTGCCGCTCCGACTTTCCCATCAATTTTGCTTCCGTCGGTGAAGATGCTGAGACCCTCACCGACGTGCTGGGCCAGTTCTGCCCCGTCAGCCAAGCATTGGAACGTCCCGTTCCTCCGTTCCGCCGGGTGCTCCAAGTTGACGAAGGCCACAGGAGCCTCCACCTCCCGGTCTCCTACTACCTCGCAAGAGTGCCCCTTCCTGACTTCATAAAGGAGTGCGGTTTCCCGCACCCTTATGTCAAGAGGAAGCACCCCCGCCAGCAGCAGGGCCGAGTTGAGGGAGACTGTCCTGTAGGCCTTCGTCATCTTCTGCGCAAAACTGCGCTGGATGGCTCCGAGCTGCTTCCTTACACCCAGCTTACGGCTGGCTGGAGCCCATGCGCTTGCGGCATACAAGATCACGGGCTCCACCGCAGCCGTGTAGATCGTCCTGATCACATCGGGTCCCAACCCCCACTGGACCTTGGCTGACCTTGCGAGCACTTTGTATAGGCCTATGGCCTTGGCGCACGCCTGCGTCACGTGACCGTTAAAGGTCAGTTTTCGGTCTATTGTTAGGCCAAGCAGCTTGATCTCGTTAGAGAGGCCAATGTCGACGCCACCCATGTGCAGGATCGGGGTGTCATACTTTAGCTTATTTGTAATTATCATCGCCTGGGTTTTATGAGGCGCGAATTGTAGCTTATTTCTGACACCCCAGTCCCGCACATAGGCTAGTGCCGCATTGGCCTGCTTCTGAGCTTCTCCTGTGGAACCCCCATCGAACACCAGGACGACATCGTCAGCAAAAGCTTGACAATAGTCGCCCCGGCGCTCGAGCCCCTGTAGAAGGGGGTCGAGGAGGAGATTCCACAGGATTGGCCCTCCAATAGAGCCTTGAACACAACCTTTAACGGTCCTGCGCGCTGACTCGGCGCCCGCGTATCGGACCCTGACCATCCGATCATCCAGATAGCTGGCGACCATCCTCCTGATGTTTGGTGGGCAGCGTTCTTCCGCCAATCGGACCTTTATAGCAGGCCACCAGGCGCTGTCGAAGGCTCCCTCTATGTCCAGCGATATCATGATCAGGACTTTCTTCTCTCGAAGTTTAGTCCTGATATGATTCACTAGGTCGTAGAGGGAGTCCTCGGTGCCCCTTTGTGGCATAAAGCCGTATTGGCGGTGGCTCATCCTCGGGAGGATGTGCCATTTTAGCCTACCCACCAGCATCTTTTCCAGGATCTTTCCCAGCACTGGCAACAGTCCTATCGGCCGATGCGCCTTGGGAACCGAGTAATCATCCTTACCCGGCTTCCGCAGCACAACGACCGTGGCCTCTTTCCAAATCCTTGGAAAGTAGGCCAATTCTAGGCACTTGTTGGCCAGTGCTAGGAAAGACTCCGGATCTTGGGTGATCGCCTGCGAACAGATGTCAGAGGTCAGGCCATCCGACCCGGGCGCCTTTTTCGGATTGAAGGTCACCAGCGCCGCCGTGAGCTCCCCCAGCGTGAACGGTGGGTCATGTACCTCACCATGGACCCAGTCGTTCACGTGTGAGGCGAGCTCCCGGATGCGCCGGTGACCCTCATTATCCTCCTCGTGAGGGTCGTCTGGGTAGAAGGTCTCGGCAAGATGTCTTGCCGATTCCTCCTGACCCAGGATTTGTCCGTCCCTCACGAGTGGCGCATCTTCGTGCCGCTTGGTCAGCCTGCCCATTACTCGATATATCCCATCCCACAGTCCTTCCTTGCTTTGCTTACCGCAGAACTCCTTCCAGCTCTGGGTCTGGGCGTTTTTTGTCAGCATCTCGTACTCTTCCTTGGCCTCTTTATACGCCCTGATGACACATGCTTTCCTCACAGGTGCCGCCCATCTGATGCGGCGTTTGCGCCGCATCATCTCGCGTTTGGACCTTTCGAGCTCCTTTGACCACCAGGGAATCGCATACCTAGTGTTCTGTGTCTTTTTAGGAATTTTTTCGTCGCTTGCTATTATTACTAATTTCGTATATTTGACTATTTCTTCTTCTAGTTTTTCCGTGTTGTTTATGTATTCTATTTCTGTTTTATTAATTTTATGTACATTAATTAGATTTTTAAATATATTTCCAAACTCTGTCCACTTAGCCTTTTTCGTATTGTAGATTCTGGTTGTATTTTTGATTGCGATTCCCTGTGCCTTTTGTAATGCTATGTTAAATGTTATTGTGTTGTGATCGGAGCTCGTCAGGTCCTCTTCGACCGTCCAGTTCTGGATCAGTTCTAAGAGATCGACCGAACAGGCGGAGACATCCACCTGGCTGGAGTAGGCCCTGTCTCCTCGCACGGTGTAGAACGTCGGCGTATCGCCTTCGTTCAACACGTGGAGACCCGCTTCGTCCAGCCAACCGGACACCTCCTCTCCCCTTCGATCGATCTCCCGGCTCCACCACAGGCTTTTTGCGTTGGCGTCCCCTCCTATTAGCAGGCGCCTCGGGCCCAAGCCGCAGCAGACGCCCCTCAGATGATCGAGGTATAGCTCCAACGGCTTGTCGGGTTCGAAGTAATACGAGACCACCACCATCTCCCAGGCGCTGGTGCGGATTTTCACCACAACAATATTCGTCGTGGTGAATTGAGGGCAGATCAAGGCATCCAGGTCCACGTCGTAGACAACAATGGCTGCCTTGGCCCGCCCCCCTTCCCGTTCCGCGCACTGGAAGATCCTGGCGGTCCCGTAGTTCTTCACCCGGCCGGTGCCCCCGACGTACGGCTCCTGAATTAATGCGAAGGCCAATCTCCTTTTTGCTGCCATCAACATGAATTCTTGCGTTGCAAGTGCGCTCCTTTGGAGATTGGCCTGCGCCACCAGGTATGGCCGCATGCCGGAGGCTGCGTCTGAAGCTGCTGGGCCCAGGGCGGTGGGGACCACCTTAGCAATAGGCTATGGCGGATCTGGCCAGCGCGTCCCACCTCTTCCGTATTGGGCAGTCCTCACTGAAGGCGTTGTGCCCCGTCTCAGCGATTTTCGCCTTCAAGCAGTTGCAGCACGTTGGTGCTGCAGCCGCCATCCAGTCAGGGCACTCCGTCCTCAGGTGCGGCCCACCGCAGTGGCTGCATGCATCCAGAGAGCCGCGGCAGAACCTTCTCCCATGGCCGTAGCCCAAACACTTTGAACATTGGACCAAGGGAGATTGGTCCTCCACCTTGACTCTCTGAATGTCGATATGTAACGCGCCGGCCTCCGTGAACTTTTGCCAGATCTGTGGCGACACCTGGAGGACTACATGGGCCATCAACGGGTTCCTGGCCTTCCTCCTGTAGCGGACCTCCATCCTGCTCTCCTCCTTCCTGACGTGGGTCAGAAGGTGGTTATTCTGGGCCCGGATCGCGCCCAGAATTTCGTCATTTGTATGACAGGACAGTAAGTCTCTGACAATAATCAGAGGATCTTTGTTCTTGATGTCCGCTACAGTTAGGCTTTTCCCCTCCTTGCGGAGTCTGTCTTTAACCTTTAACATCTCCTCCTGATCTCGGAAACCCATGATGACCTTTCTCTCCTTCGCTTTCCTAATTCGATCTATCTTAATCCCTTCTTCCTTGGCGTTTACAACTGTTCTTATTTTCTCCACTACTTGATCTCCTGTTTCTTCTTCGTTCTGTGATGTTATAATTATCGAGTGTAGCGCCGTAGTCACCTCCGCTGTGGTTTTGGGTGGACCGGCGGCTACACTCGCATATGTTCTGCCTTTTTCCATCTCTTGTCTATGCTTATGCACCTCCTCGCTCATCCTTTTCATTTCTTCCTTGCTCTCCTGCAGCATCTTCCCATGTTCCTCTAGCCTTTTCAGGAGTTCCCTTTCCAGTTTATTCCTCTCGTCTTGCCCTGGTCCCTTGCCTTCTGCGCCCATCACTTCCGTCTTCGATGCCTCCTCCCTTTCCGGCTCCTTCCCTTTTCCTCCTTCTGCGTTCCGCCCTCTGTAAGGCTTGCCCTCCTCGGCATCCTTCACCAGCCTGTAGAGCCGTTCCGCTGCGTCAATGACCTCAACCTTAATTTCTGTTTTTAGGTTCCGGCTGTTATTGATCTGTAGCCGGGCCTTCAGAAGGCACGCTTTAGCCTCGGCCGTCCTGTTCAGATAGGCAGTACTTCCCTTTTTGGGAGAGTCCTGCCTACCCGAACCTGTCTCCGGCATGGGCTGGCTCTTGGCGATGCCCCTCCGCTCTGCTGATGCTGCGGGTGCAACAGATGTCGTCGGTGCAGCTGAGGTCATCTGTGCTGCGGTGGTCTTCTTTGGCACAGTGGTGAGTGGGGCAGCCCTGGTTTCGGGCGCTGCATCGAGACGTGACTCAATGCTGCGCCTCACCTGGGCCACTGACTGGCTCCGAGATGGGCCAGCTCCTACAGGGGCTCCTGCATCAGCGTCAAGTTTGGGTGGGGAAGGGGCCTTCTTGACGGGCGTGTGGAAGCTCGGCATGTTCGTAGATAGGGGGTCTTCGTCAGATGTATAAAATACTTCGTGGCTGTAAAGGGTCCACGAAGTGAGTCAACAATCAACAATCGTCAACAGTCGACGATATCGATCAACGATGTCAATTTGTATGTATATGTATGTTTATATGTAAAGCGTCTATTTATAATATATATATAAGTCCAATTTATTAATTGGTAGTCGGTATTTTGTTGAATTAACTTTTATCTATTTATATCAATGTATTCTTATGTCTAATTTTCTTTTTGTTTTCAGGTTTGTGGCGGTTTTCCAGCAGCGTGTACGTCGCGGTAAGTATACGGTGAGTATAATTTTGGCTTAAGTAAATAAGAGATTTTTCGGCTCTCGTGACGGTATAGCCGAGCACTACCTCGTCAAAAAAGACAAAAGGGTGGGTGTGGGGGGCAATTTTTTGCCGGAGCGCGACGTACGATACGTCGCTGGACGCGTCTCGGCGAGTACTTCACAAATACCGAATAAAGTGAGGTACGGTTGGTACAAAAAATTTTCACCGTCAGCAAAAGTAAGGAAATTAAGGAAATTTGGAAGAAATTGGGGGGGGAAAATATCAAAAATATGGGCAACGGTAAGTATTTGTAAAACGCTATTAAATGATGTGCCACACTAATATGTTTTCATACAGAAATTTTTCAAAATTAGACGGTTAGGTTAGTTTAGGTTAGGTTAGGTTAGGTTAGGTTAGGTTAGGTTAGGTTAGGTTAGGTTAGGTTAGGTTAGGTTAGGTTAGGTTAGGTTAGGTTAGGTTAGGTTAGGTTAGGTTAGGTTAGGTTAGGTTAGGTTTTTTTTTTTGGGTAGGCGATCCTGCAGTCAACACCGGGGGAAACCTGCGAATGGGATACTGGAGTCCCCCGGCTTGACGACTGCAGGGGCCTGGGAAGGAAGCGGAAAAGGATGATGGAAGGAAAGGTGGGGAGTGGAGAAAGGTTCTCAGGATAGGCGGAAAGGAAAAGGGTGCCAGGAAATGTTCGCGGGCCCTTTTAGGCCTCAATGTGTTATGCAACCAAGAGGTATACACACTGACTGTGTGCCTCGGCCCGCGACTAATGTTCCCCCGCGCATGGGCGTGCATTGGGTGTGAAGACCCAAAGCACAAGAATTGCCTCGGGGGGCGGGTTAGGTTAGGTTAGGTTAGGTTAGGTTAGGTTAGGTTAGGTTAGGTTAGATTAGGTTAGGTTAGGTTAGGTTAGGTTAGGTTAGGTTAGGTTAGGTTAGGTTAGGTTAGGTTAGGTTAGGTTAGGTTAGGTTAGGTTAGGTTGGGGTGCGAAGTCAGGAAACCTCCACGCGGTGCACCCTGGGCAACGGCGCGTCGATCACGTTGATCGGCGCGACGGCTAATATCCTGACAACAGTTGGTTGGCGGTCGTCGTTTCTTGCGGCGGCCGTCGTCTTGTTTTGGTGGGCCTGTTCATCGGGCGACTCCCGGTTCTGTCCTGGGGGTGTCGACGGGCTCGGTGTGCGCTCACCCCGCCCCGAGCAGGCAGTGAGGGGGAACCTTTCTCTTCCACTGTCGCCGTCGCAGATCGTAATCCGGTATGGAGGTCCGTGGTTATGTCTCGCGCTCCTGCCGGACCGAGGGTCTTGGCTTAACCGCCTGGACCGCGAGGGAGAAAACCTCTATAAAAAGTTACCCCGAATCCCAAGCGGCGGCGCACCGCGAGGGGATGCATGGCCGATGGGTAGTTCGGTCTCGAGTGCGACCCCCGCCAGAGTACCTGCCGACCCTCTTGGCGGGTTACGTTAGGCTTACCCAGGTACAGGGGGCACTGCCTGGGCGGACTTTTATCTCCCCCATACTCGTGGGACTAAAAATGGAATCACTTTTAAATAAAAAACCAATTATTATCTTGACGAAGTTGCCTCCTCCTGCTTCAGATCCTGGGGTAGGAGAGGCGGAGGTCGGAGGGCGCAAGCCCGACGATGTTGTTGTGGAGAGTGTGGGCATTAAGCCCACAGAGGTTGAGGCTGATTTCACGCGGCCTCAAGCAATGTGTGTTGACTCAGAGTCGAGTGGGAGTTGCGCGTCACTGCGCAACAAAAAGCTCTGGAGAAGGCACTCCCAACGCTCCAGAGACAGTCGCTCGCTACCTACAAGCGACACAGACGAGCCGGCGCCGAAATCGCAGGCAATTGACGGTCGTGGAAGAGGGGGTCCACCTACGGTCAGCGATGTCGTTGTCCTCAGGAAGGCGCAAAGACAGCGCGACTTCCTAAAGCGTGGGGAGGCCCGCAAAAAGGTGGATATGGATCTGATGGAACAGCTCCGTTCCATCGAGTCGCCGGCACCTTCCAAAACGTCTGAGGATGGTGTCAGGGTTATTCTGCGTGACGACCTCCGGAACTGCGGGGAAATTGTGACGTCCGTCGTCAAAAAGTCAGGAAACCTCAAAGGGACCTCACAGAAGGCCCTTAACTACGTGACGGACGTCATCACTCAATATGTGGGCCAACCTGAGTCCACTATGGTCTCCCGCCTCGAAAATGAGGTGAAGAAGTGGCGGGAGAATAGTGCCCGCGTTGAAGCTGCTATGAAGCAGCTTCAAGAGGAGAACTCCTCTCTCCGGCGCCGCCTCGAAGACCTGGAGGCATCCGCAAGCCAACGTCAGACTGAGGAGATGTTGAAGTTGGTAGAGGCGCGTGTCCAGGCGAGGATGGAATCTTTCCTCGCTGGACCAGCCCAGAGGCCACCAC
Source organism: Sphinx pinastri (assembly GCA_947568825.1). NCBI lineage: Eukaryota > Metazoa > Arthropoda > Insecta > Lepidoptera > Sphingidae > Sphinx > Sphinx pinastri. The sequence goes on along the minus strand of OX387627.1, from coordinate 51,995 downwards.
TGGCACATGAGAGGAAATCCACCCCCGGGGACATCCCACTCCCCGTGCAGGGTGGATTTGTGGGAGGAACATCCCATCCCACCTCCAAAGAGAAAGGAAAAGGAAAGGGGAAGAGGACAGTTCAACCCGTTCCCCCTGACCCCATTACCGTAGCCGGGCCCTCCAACGCATCTCCGCAAGCCATCGCAGGTCCTTCTTCGGCAGCGGTGACTGTCGCTACTGCTCCCGTAAAGAAGGGCCAGTTAAAAAAGAAGATCGTGGTGCCTGCCCCAAAGCCTCCAAAGGGCAAAAAGTATGTACCGGCACCTACAGCGCAACCCGCTCCGGAACCCCGTCCACTCCCGCCAGCCCCAGCATCGACCGAAACACCTTGGGTTGTAGTGGCCAGCAGGAGGACAAGGAAGGCCAAGCACACTGCAGCGTCAATTGCGAATCCGCAGCCGCAGAATCCACCACGCCGGGCGGAACCCAAACTGCGGCCACCGCGCTCTGCGGCAATCATCATTTCCCTGACGCCAGCTGCAGTGTCCAAGGGGCTGACGTACAAACAAGTGTTGACGGATGCCCAGAATAGGGTGAACCTTACCGGCCTCGACATAGCAAGGTTGCGGCCGAAGTTTGCGGCCACGGGTGCGCCGATGTACGAGGTACCCGGCGCCAATGCTGAAGAGAGGGCTGACTCCCTAGCCACGAGACTAAAGGAGTGTTTCAGTGGGTCGGAGGACATTCGCATCTCCCGGCCCACAAAGACCGTGGAACTGCGGCTGACGGAGCTGGATTATACAGCTACTTCCGAAACAGTCGCAGCGGCCCTCTCCGAGACCGGTGAGTGTTCATTGGAGAGCGTGAAGGTGGGACAAATTCGTCCCGATCGTTCCGGTGTGGGCACAGCGTGGGTGAGGATGCCTATCAAGGCAGCCCAGAAGGTCAAGGCGGGCCACCTTCGTATAGGGTGGACAGTACCTAGGGTGACTGTGCTCGAGGCGAGGCCCCTGCGGTGCTTCCGGTGCCTGGAGTCTGGTCACGTCCGGGAGCGCTGCGACTGCGCAGTGGACCGTAGCGCGCTATGCTACCGTTGCGGTCAAGAGGGCCACAAGGCCCGCGAGTGTAGCGCCGCACCGAACTGCGTAGTCTGCGCGGCTTCCGGTAAGCCCGCTGGGCACCAAATCGGGGGGAAGGCGTGTCCCGTCTCCTCCCGCAAAACCAGGCGTCGCCCGCGTAGAAGACCGGCTACCGCTGAGGCTACGGCCCAGCCGCAGTCGGCGAGCCCACCGCAAGGAGAGGCCGCAATGGAAGTAGTAGAAGAGATCGCCCAATAATGGATCTAAAGTTCCTCCAGGCGAACATCAACCACTGCGCCCGTGCCCAGGACCTGTTGTCCCAAAGCCTGGCGCAGTGGTCGGTGCAAGTGGCCGTGGTCGCCGAGCCGTATTTCGTCCCACCCAGGGATAACTGGGCCGGGGACCTCGACGGTTCGGTGGCCATCATCACCCAGGGTGCCGCTGGCTCCCCGCCCTTCGAAAAGGTAGCGAAGGGCCAGGGATGCGTCGCGGCTCTGTTGGGAGACGTATGGGTTGTAGGAGTTTATTTCTCTCCCAACAGACCCCTCTACGAGTTCGAGACTTTTCTCGTTCGACTGGGGGCCCTGGTGCAGCAAGGCCAACCTCACCCGACTATCGTCGCCGGCGACTTCAATGCCAAATCCGTGGTCTGGGGTTCGCCGGCGACCGACGTTCGCGGTGAGGTCCTGGAGGACTGGGCGATCTCTGTCGGCCTGGTCGTCCTGAATAGGGGGTCGGTGGACACGTGCGTGCGACACAACGGCGGGTCTATTGTTGACTTGTCGTTTGCGAGCCCCGCCGTCGCACGTCGTGTCCGGGGCTGGAGAGTTCTCGTGGGCGTGGAGACGTTGTCGGACCATCGCTACATTAGGTTCGACGTCTCCGCGTCCTCGAGTGTCCAGCCCAGTGGTGTACCGAGTGCCCCGAATCAGGACGGCCCGCGGTGGGTGTTACGTCGCCTCGATAAAGAGGCCCTAGTGTTGGCTGCTCTGGTCGTGTCGTGGCTCCCCGTGCCGGACGGGCCGGTACGGGTCGAGCAGGAGGCGGAGTGGTTCGGGGTGGCAATGTCGGACGTTTGCGACGCCGCCATGCCCCGGGCCCTCCGCCGTCCGTCGCGGCGGCAGGTGTACTGGTGGTCGGCGGAGCTAGCGCAGTTGCGCGCGTCTTGCGTTGCTGCGCGCCGTCGATACGCCAGGCATCGCCGTCGCCGATTGAGGGTAGATGTTCACGCAGACCAGGAGCGGCAGCTCTACGGCCTCTATAAGGAGGCGAAGAGAGCGCTGCGGGTGGCCGTTCACAGGGCCAAGGTCGCGGCGAGGAAGGAGTTCCTGGAGACTCTCGACGGTGACCCGTGGGGGCGCCCCTATCGCTTGGTGATGAACAAGCTTCGCCCAGCGGCGCCCCCGCTGTCGCAGAGTCTCCGGCCAGACTTGCTGGCCAACGTCGTCGCGGCCTTGTTTCCGGCCACCGTGGAGACCACTCCTCCACCGATGGCGCCACCGGACGTGGCGTCATCGTCGTATGAGACTTCGGCAAGGGATATCCCGGAAGTTTCGCCCGCGGAAATGCGGGCGGCAGTGCTTCGGCTGCGGAGCAAAAATACGGCCCCAGGGCTCGATGGCATCCCCGGGAGGGCCTGGGTGCTAGCTCTCGAGTACCTGGGTCCGAGGCTCCGCAGTTTGTTCTCCGCCTGTTTGGAGCAGGGCGTCTTCCCGGCGCGTTGGAAAACCGGGAAGCTCGTCCTGCTGAAGAAGGAAGGACGGCCCGCAGAGTCGCCGTCGGCCTACCGGCCCATCGTGTTGCTCGACGAGGTCGCCAAACTTTTCGAGCGCATAGTTCATGCTCGCCTCGTCGAGCACCTCGAGAGGGTCGGACCAAACTTGGCCGACGAGCAGTTCGGTTTTAGGAGAGGACGTTCCACCGTCCACGCGATTCTGCGGGTGAAGGCACAGGTGGAGGATGCAGTGGCCAGGGGCGAAGTTGTAATTGCGGTATCGTTGGATATCTCCAACGCTTTCAACTCGCTGCCCTGGCCCTGCATTCACGAGGCACTGCGGTACCACGTGGTGCCGCCCTATCTTCGGCGTCTGGTGCACGCGTATCTGTCTGACAGGGACGTGGTGTATCCGGGCGCCAATGGGTGGCACCGAAGAGCGATGTCGTGCGGTGTTCCACAGGGCTCGGTTTTAGGCCCTCTCTTGTGGAACATCGGGTACGACTGGGTGCTCCGTGGTACCAATCTCCGGGGCGTCGGCGTGACATGTTACGCCGACGACACGCTAGTAACAGCGACTTCTGGGACCTTCCAGGATGCCGCAATTCTGGCGGCGGCGGGCACCGGCGACGTCGTGAATAGAATCCGACGTCTAGGGTTGAAGGTGGCCCTTGAGAAAACCGAGGCCATTTGTTTTCACAGGCCTCGGAAAGGGCCACCGGCCGGTGCCCACATCGTTGTTGAGGGGGTGCGGATTCCCATCGGCAAGAATATGAAGTATTTGGGTTTGATTTTAGATAGCCGATGGGAATTCCGTACCCATTTCGAGAAAATGCGGACTAAATTGTCCCGGGCAGCGGGCGCTCTTTCTAGCCTGCTGCCCAACCTGGAAGGTCCTGGTATCCCTTGCCGAAGGTTATACCACGGAGTCGTGCGGTCCATGGCCCTGTATGGCAGTCCAGTTTGGGCTGATTCCCTGAGCAACCGTTGCGTCGCGCTCTTGCGCAATCCTCAGCGTGTAGTGGCGCAGCGGGCGATCAGGGCATACCGCACGGTTTCGTACGAGGCGGCTTGCATGTTGGCCGGATTCCTGCCTTGGGATCTGGACGCCCAATCCCTGTCCGATGCTTTTCATTGGCGGGAGGAGGCGTTCAGTCACGGGCAGCGTCCGGCCCTGAAGGAGGTGGAGGCCATGAGGGCCTCCTTACGGCGAGCCGCCGTGGAGGAGTGGCGTCTCAGGCTGGAGACCCCGTCAGCAGGGCTCAGGGTCGTAGCGGCAGTGCGCCCGGTCTTTGCCGAGTGGCTGGACAGGCGCCACGGCCCAGCTACGTTTCGGTTGACACAGGTACTCACCGGGCATGGTTGCTTCGGTGAGTATCTGTGTCGTATCGTAGGCACAGAGGTGTCGGCCGTGTGTCACCATTGTGACAACTGCCCGCTGGATACGGCCCAACATACATTGGAGTTTTGCCCAGCCTGGGACGAGGAGCGCAGCGCTCTCAGAGCAGTCGTCGGAGGAGACCTCTCGCTGCCGGCCGTGGTCGCTTCCATGGTCGGCAGTCGGGAGGCCTGGCGTGCGGTGGCCCACTTCTGCGAGGTGGTCCTCTCGCAGAAGGAGAGTGCCGAGAGGGATCGGGAGCGCGAGGATCCCTCCCGCCGCCAGAGGAGACGAAGGAGGCGCCGGGTGGACGACTGACCGGCGTCTCCCGCCCTGTGGATTGGGGGCGTTTGGAGAATTCCACCACGGTATCCCCTGCCTGTCGTAAGAGGCGACTAATAGGGGCCACCGGGGGTCGCGGGCGGGCGGCAGGGGGCCGTCCGTCTTAAGTTTTGTGTTGCTTTTATCACATTGTTGCGACCCCCGTGATGGACGGCAGCGTGGAAGGTAGGCCTCACGCTGCCGTTGACGCTGAGAGCGTCCTTCGGTGCGCGGGGGCTTCTGAGCCCCCCCCACAACAGGAGACGGGCCGCACCAGGCGGCACCGCGCAGGGGCGGTTGCGGACGACAACTTAGACATTAGTCAGAGGAAGCCCGCAGCCGTCCCTAATGCGCCGAAGATGGCCACCGCGGAGTTTTAGTTGGTATGCCGTGCGTTGTACATAGGTTAGGGACTCGGCCCGGCGGTCGCCCGACGTTTTCCATCTCTCCGGGCGGCTCAACGCCGGGTCGTAAGGCACGGTGAACCCAACATAACCGCTCGGTCGCCCCCCATGAAGGCCGGGCGGTAGTGGTAACGCACTTTCTCCGCGAAACCAAAAAAAAAAAAAAAAAAAAAAGGTTAGGTTAGGTTAGGTTAGGTTAGGTTAGGTTAGGTTAGGTTAGGTTAGGTTAGGTTAGGTTAGGTTAGGTTAGGTTAGGTTTTTTTTTTTTTTTTTTTTTTTTTTATGTGGGTCTCTGCGGCCCACTCCTGGTCCCCCTATCCAGGACAAGGGATTTTTTGTATATTTTTGTTTTTTATCTTCTTTTATATATTTTTTTACAATTGAGTTTTATTTAATGACTATTTCTATTTACTTAATCATTTAGCTTATCCATTTATCTTAGGTCTATTTATCTTATTTCTTATTCATACTTATACATATATTCTTATCTGTTTAACGGTATTACTAATTATATATAACTTATTATTATATATTTAGTAAACACTTATTTCTACTTATTACGTTCTATACTCTTATTTGCTATTATCCTACAGTATTTTATGAATCTATGTATTGCTAACTTATCTCTAATTATCTTATGTATATTTTCATGTATAATCTTATAATCTATTTCATTTTCTACATCGAATCTTTCTTTGGCATGGATGGGACAATCGAGTAGGAGGTGTGGGACCGTCTCCTGAACGTCAGGGTCACACAAGCACGCCGGGCTCTCCTTGCACTTGAACCGATGCAAGTACTCGGAGAACCCGCCGTGCCCAGTGAACACCTGCGTGAGGACGGGATCCAGGACAATCCGCCTGACGACCCTTTGCGCCTCGACTGCGTCCGGAAAGAACAGCTTCGTCACCGAAGCCGTCTCTCCGTCCGCATATCTCCGGCTCCACTCGTCAATAGAGTCCTGACGGATCTGTCTCTTGACGAATGAAACCGGACACTTGTCGTAATGCGCACGGGTCTTCAGATGTTGTGCGGCCTCTTTAGCGAGCACGTCCGCCCTCTCGTTTCCCTCCAACCCCACGTGTGCCTTCACCCAGAAAAATTTAATTTTCTGGGTGCGTTGCTCGGCTTCTTTTAATAATTGGCTAATTTCGAACGCTATGGGGTGGAGAGAATCACCTCTGGTGATGACGTCGAGGGCAGACCTGGCATCGCTAAAGATGCCGCACGTAGGAAGCCCGCTTCGGAGCGCCTCCTCCACGGCTTTCCGGAGGGCGAGAAGTTCCGCCTGGTAGACGGAGCAGTATGGCTCCAGCCGCAACTTTCGGGTACTTGTCTCGGCGGCGCCGTTCCAAATGGACAGTGCCGCTCCAACTTTCCCGTCAATCTTGCTTCCGTCGGTGAAGATACTAAGACCCTCACCGACGTGCTGGGCCAGTTCCGCCCCGTCCGCCAGGCATTGGAACGTCCCGTTCCTCCGTTCCGCCGGGTGCTCCAAGTTGACGAAGGCCACAGGAGTCTCCACCTCCCGGTCTCCTACTACCTCGCGAGAGTGCCCCTTCTTGACCTCATAAAGGAGTGCGGTTTCCCGCACCCTTATGTCAAGAGGGAGCACCCCCGATAGCAGCAGAGCCGAGTTGAGAGAGACAGTCCTGTAGGCCTTCGTCATCTTTTGCGCGAAACTGCGCTGGATGGCTCCGAGCTGCTTCCTTACACCCAGCTTACGGCTGGCTGGAGCCCATGCGCTTGCGGCATACAAGATCACGGGCTCCACCGCAGCCGTGTAGATCGTCCGGATCACTTCGGGTCCCAACCCCCACTGGACCTTGGCCGACCTCGCGAGCACTTTGAACAGGCTTATGGCCTTCGCGCACGCCTGCGTCACGTGACCGTTAAAGGTCAGTTTTCGGTCTATTGTAAGGCCAAGCAGCTTTATCTCATTAGACAGACCAATGTCGACTCCGCCCATGTGCAGGATCGGGGTGTCGTACTTAAGCTTGTTGGTGATCACCATTGCCTGGGTCTTGTGTGGCGCAAACTTCAGCTTGTTTCGGACACCCCAGTCCCGCACATAGGCTAGTGCCGCATTGGCCTGCTTCTGAGCTTCTCCTGTGGAACCCCCATCAAACACCAGGACGACATCGTCAGCAAAAGCTTGACAATAGTCGCCCCGGCGCTCGAGCCCCTGTAAAAGAGGGTCTAGGAGGAGATTCCACAGGATTGGCCCCCCAATAGATCCTTGAACGCAACCTTTAACGGTACTGCGCGCTGACTCGGCACCCGCGTATCGGACCCTGACCATCCGATCATCCAGATAGCTGGCGACCATCCTTCTGATGTTTGGTGGGCAGCGTTCTTCCGCCAATCGGACCTTTATAGCCGGCCACCAGGCGCTATCGAAGGCCCCCTCTATGTCTAGTGATATCATAATCAGGACTTTCTTCTGCCGAAGTTTAGTCCTGACATGACTCATCAGATCATAGAGGGAGTCTTCGGTGCCCCTCTGTGGCATAAAGCCGTATTGGCGGTGGCTCATCCTAGGAAGGATGTGCCATTTTAGCCTACCCACCAGCATCTTTTCCAGAACCTTTCCCAGCACTGGCAACAGTCCTATCGGCCGGTGTGCCTTGGGAACCGAGTAATCATCCTTACCCGGCTTCCGCAGCACAACGACCGTGGCCTCTTTCCAAATCCTTGGGAAGTAGGCCAATTCTAGGCACTTGTTGGCCAGTGCTAGGAAAGACTCCGGATCTTGGGCGATCGCCTGCGAACAGATGTCGGAGGTCAGGCCATCCGAGCCGGGTGCCTTTTTCGGGTTGAAGGTCACCAGCGCCGCAGTGAGCTCCCGCGACGTGAACGGTGGGTCATGTACCTCACCATGGACCCAGTCGTTCACTCGCGAGGCCAACTCCCTGGTGCGCCGGTGATCCTCATCGTCCTCCTCGTCAGGGTCGTCCGGGTAGAAGGTTTCGGCAAGAAATCTTGCCGATTCCTCCTGACCCAGGGTTTTACCGTCCCTGACGAGTGGATGGTCTTCATGCCGCTTGGTCAGCCTACCCATTACTCGATATATCCCATCCCACAGCCCTTCCTTGTCCTGTTGTCCACAAAAATCCTTCCAACTTTTCACTTGTGCTTTCCTTGCCTCATTTTCATATTCTTCTTTTGCTTCCTTATATTCTCTAATTACTTTTTCTTTTCTTACAGATGCTGCCCATCTGATTCTCCTCTTCCTTCGCATCATTTCCCTCTTAAGCCTCTCAAGTTCGCTGGACCACCAAGGTATTCGGTAAGTACTTTTATTTACTTTTTTTGGTATTGTTTCTTCGCTTGTTTTGGTTATTATTTCTGTGTATGCTATTGTTTTATGTTCTAATTCTTCTGTTGTTGCTATTCTTTCTATTTCTATTTTGTTTATTTTATTCGTGTCTAAAAGTTGTTTGATTTTTGTTCCAAATTGGTTCCACTTAGCTTTCTGTGTGTTGTATTTTCTTGTAGTACTATTGATTCTAATTCCTTTTTCTATTTTTAATTTTAAGTTAAATGTAATTGTATTATGGTCCGAACTTGTGAGGTCTTCTCTGACTCTCCAGTTATCTATCTTATCCAGGAGATCGACCGAGCAGGCGGTGACGTCCACCCGGCTGGAGTACGCCCTTCCTCCTCTTACTGTGAAAAACGTTGGCGTATTGCCTTCATTTAACACGTGGAGCCCGGCTTCATCCAGCCAGTTGGACACCTCCTCTCCTCTTCGATCGATCTCCTGGCTCCACCATAGGCTTTTCGCGTTGTAGTCTCCCCCTATTAGCAAGCGTCTCGGGCCCAGCTTGCTGCAGATGGTCCTTAGCTGGTCTAAATACCCGTCCACCGGCCGATCCGGTTCGAAGTAGCACGAGACCGCCACGATCTCCCAAGCGCTGGAGCGGATGTTCACCACTACGATGTTGGTCGTGGTGAGTTCCGGGCAGATCAAAGCATCCATGCGTTCGTCAAAGACCGCTATGGCTGCCTTGACCTGTCCCTCCATCCGTTCCGCGCACTGAAAAATCCTGACGGTCCCGTAGTCCTTCACGCGGCCGGATCCTCCGACGTATGGCTCCTGGATTAGAGCAAAGGCCAGCCTCCTCTCCGTAGCGAAGGATATGAGCTCTTGAGTGGCCAGTGCTTTCCTTTGAAGGTTGGCCTGAGCCACCAGGTATGGCCTAGCATCGGAGTCGGGGTCAGATACATTCGGGCCAGGGGCTGTGGAGACCACTTCAGCAATAAGCTATGGTGGATCGAGCCAACGCGTCCCACTTTCTCCGCACCGGGCAGTCCTGACTGAAGGCGTTATGCCCCGTGTCAGTGAATTTTGCCTTTTGGCAATTACAACAAGATGGTGCTGCGGCCGCCATCCAGTCAGGACATTCCGCTCTCAGGTGCGGTCCTCCGCAATGGCTACACGCGTCCAGAGAGCCACGGCAGAACCGCCTCCCGTGGCCATAGCCCAAACATTTTGAGCACTGTACCAAGGGAGACTGGTCTTCTACCCTGACTCTCTGGACGTCGATATGTAACGCGCCCGCCCCTGTAAAAGTGCTCCATATCTGGGGTGATACCTTAAGGATCACGTGTGCC